>OX465194.1:7679177-17679177 GCA_949987655.1 Polymixis flavicincta | reverse complement strand
TATCTACCTCACATAATTTATTTATTTAGCATATTTTTTTTAGTTTTACTGAATTCAGGATCTCGAAAGTCTGACAATCAGTATTACCAAGGGGTTACTCGTGTTAGGTACAGACGCCAGCACATCCCTGCCAGGGGTGCGGGTTTGTTCGAAAGAGATACCACAGCCCCTGGCATACGGGCTACTGAAGGAACACGGGTGGGTTTTAGTCAATAAAAGTCTGACACGCCCTCCTGCTCCACCCAGAGCGGGAGAAGTTATTTGATGATTTCCCACCCAAGACAAAAAAAAAAAAATCGCCAGCATATCAAACTACCCCAATCTGTCAATGTTTTTAAATAGATTTTCAACTCTATAACGTAAGTGTAAGGTTCATGTTCAATTGGGAAAATTTGACAGTTTGGGGTAGCTTGATGTGCTGGCGTCAGTACCCAATAACTAGGTTGTGGAGGTCAGATATGCCGTTGCTTCATGTAAAATAATGGTACCGTAGTAGGTATTCAGGTGTATCAGGTTAGTCAGGAAGCCGACCTCAACATAGTTAGGTACCGCTGCAGGATACGGAGACGCCCTGGGCGTCGGGAATCCCAGGCCGATTTCCGGCCACCGTAGGCATGAGCTTGCGGACGGCGAGTAATGGGTAGCTCGCTGTCCGGTAAGGACCAAGCCCAAGTCGACGCCGACGGCGCGTTGTGTTCCACGCGCGCCTCAAAGAGATGTCAGCACAAAAAAATATGGGGCCCGCAAGGGCCGATGCCTGCCAGGGGTGCGGGTTTGTTCGAAAGAGATACCACAGCCCCTGGCATACGGGCTACTGAAAGAACACGGGTGGGTTTTAGTCAGTAAAAGTCTGACACGCCCTGCTGCTCCACCCAGAGCGGGAGAAGTTATTTGATGATTTCCCACCCAAAAAAAAACAGGTAAATTGATTGGTAGGCAGATTGATTTTATTGCCTTTAGTGTGTTGAAATAATTTAAAAAAAATACGTTATCACACTTATCACACCAATCACAATACCTACACATTAAATGACGAGAAAAATAAAATAGTTAAAAATCGCTTCCATACAGCGAACCTATTAAAGATAGGATTATCGATATTCGTTATCGAGTGACGTAGTGATGTAAATTTGTACCTAATGTTAACATTACAGAAATAGTAAAATGATAACATTACTATTATTATGGCGTTAGATATAAAAATCCGAATCCGACTCGGCTGGGCAGCGTCCGGGAGGCTTCGCAATATCTTCTCGTCCCACATACCACAGTGTCTCAAGACGAAAGTCTTTGACCAGTGTGTGTTGCCAGTGATGACCTATGGTACAGAGTCGTGGTCGCTCACAATGGGCCTTATCAGAAGGCTTAAAGTCACCCAAAGGGCAATGGAGAGGGCTATGCTCGGAGTTTCCCTATGCGATCGAATCAGAAATGAAGAGATCCGCAGGAGAACCAAGGCAACCGACATAGCCCGAAGAATTGCCAAACTTAAGTGGCAGTGGGCAGGGCACATTGCTCGCAGAACAGATGGCCGATGGGGCCGAAAAGTTCTGGAGTGGCGACCGCGTACCGGAAGACGTAGAGTGGGAAGGCCTCCCACAAGGTAGACCGATGACCTTGTGAAGGCCGCGGGTATCCGCTGGATGTGGGAAGCACAAGACCGGTCGAAGTGGAGGAGCCTGGGGGAGGCCTATGTCCAGCAGTGGACGTCTTTCGGTTGATATAAATAAATAAAAATCATTTATTTCAGGTCTTTAACCCCCATAAACAATTAAAAAGGAATTTAACAATTGCCATGCTTGCACTATAAATGTTACATACTACAACTCACTAACAGCTTAACAGACATACAAAATAATAACGGAAATTGAAATTGAATATAGAATTTAATTTATAATTATAATATAAGTCAAATACAAAATAATTAAAGATGTCAAAAATAAATAAATAAAAATGTCACAATATGCCCAAAGATAATACCAGAGTCAAAAATTTTATGTGCAGGCGGCAGGCGCTGGCATGCAGCTGCAGCCATCTCCGCAAGAAAGGAGAATCCCACCGCTCGGGAAACACGCTCTAAGTTTTAATACATAACATGAACAATTTTTTAATTATTAGATATCTAACGTTCATACATTACTACTATTACAGTAGGTATTAAAAAGCGAGATTTAGTTTGTTTTAAAATATTCGTTACTGACGGATATTTCTAAGTAGCCGAAATCAAAATAAATTCTTAGCCCATTTTCTCTAAATTTTCTATTTAAATTTTAAAACTATAGGTGTCATAATTGAAATTATCTTTCATGTTGTCCATTGAAATTGATAGAAATACAGCATTTTAATTGTAAAATCACGTAAATCAGCGAGATCGGAGAAATATAATAAACGGCCTCTTATTTATGTACTTAGAGTCATCGTCATCATTTCAGCCGAAAGACGTCTACTGCTGGACATAAGCCTCCCCCAAAAGGCGGGGTTTTGTCATAATCGCCACGCTTGGCAGGCGGGTTGGCGATCGCAGTATGGTGGTAAAATGCATAGAGAACGCTGCTGCCCATTCCCTAGTAAATTCCTTAGTCGCCTTCTACGACACCCACGGGAAGAAATAGGATGGTACTATTGTTTTTTTACGTCCGGCACCACACGGTACAGTCGCCAGCAGGTCAAGCTATCCCAAACTGTCAAATTTTCCCAATTGAACATAAACCTTAATCCTTTGTAATAAAGTTGAAAAACTATCAAAGAAATTTGACAGATTGGGGTAGCTTAATGTGCTGGCCTCTGTACTTAGAGTATTTCAAACCAATCGTTTATCTATTGATAATCTAACCCAAGGTCATATTATTCCGGTTATAGCTTCCGTGATTCTCTGTCACGTTACTTTTATCAGATACCGAAATTATGATTCCTAATAGGTGTAAGGCAGACTAGAAGTATAAATTCAATTTAATGACCTATTTTATTTTATGAGCTCCTGGGTTGGATGCCCAGGGTCGGGCTATGTATTATTGTGTTTTTCTATCTAGAATTTGTCCAGTAGTAGCCCGGAGTCTGAATTTGTACCCGGTTGATAGCGATATGCTCGCCCTCTTTTACAGATATGGTATTTAGCATCACTGGCGAAAATGTGGGTGTAGGTACAGAGGCCAGCACATCGAGCTACCCCAATCTGTCAAATTTCTTTGATAGTTTTTCAACTTTATCACAAAGGAATAAGGTTCATGTTTAATTGGGAAAATTTGACAGTTTGGGATAGCTTGACCTGCTGGCGTCTGTACTATACTATAGGTAGGTATGTCTATCCAACCTTTCGGAGTTCGGACAAATAAGGCGTCATGTGATGTTGTATAATTAAGGGCGCCACAATTAGTGCTACTTTCAAGTGTTTAAATGTAGTTTTATGAAGATTATTTAAGTATTCCTTTATGAAATTAAAGAGACTTATGTTATGAGTTTATACCTGAGATCGGATATTCGGTTAGTTTTAATTTAATTCGGATACTAAGTTATTTTTTTGCTATGAAAGTATGGAAGAGGATTAACCTATACAACGTGTAACGTCATACACCCCAATTAGAGTATTGAGTTAAAAGATACAATGACCAAAACTTTTTTAAGCTAATTGTTAGTACAGAGGCCAGCACATCAAGCTACCCCAAACTGTCAAATTTTCTCAATTGAACATGATTCGAACCTTATGCTTATGTGATAAAGTTGAAAATCTATCAAAGAAATTTGACATTTGGCGTCTGTACTACACACGACTACCCCCATCATTACATAAGCATGTGCAGTCTTTGCGATTCATCCATAGGATGCAGACTCTCCAGAACCGATTCCTCCGCCAGGCCACCGGTTCCCCCTGGTTCGTTCGGAACGAGATCCTCCAACTCGATCTGAAAATCCCCACTGTCATTCAGTTCATGAAACGCAACTCGAAGCGTTTCTTCGATAAAGCCGAGAAACATCGCAATCCTCTGATTGTGAAGGCCGCTAGTTATGTCCCCAGTAGGATTAGTAGAATTCGCAGGCCGAGACATATTCTTTCCGTTCCAGATGACCCCATTACTCTCCTCCAAGAAAGTAGTAGGACCACCAGCAGCAGTAGCAGGAGTTCGCTCACAAAAACAACTACCTACTTGAAAGAGAAGACTAACTGGACTCTGAGGGTCGAAAGGTTGGAATCGCGCCTAGATATTAACTTTAAGTTATTCCACAATTACAGGCCTGTTTTATAGAGGACTTTTGGGTGAAAGGTTTCTTATATTTGTTGCAAGTAAGTAATTTGTATAATTCCGCGTTTTACAAGCGGCGCGGCGTCGTCCGTTTAAAAACGCTCGCTGTTTTAAAATATGCCAAAGGCAAGGCGACTCGTTCGATTGTTAAAATTTCGACATTGATTGTTATAGTAGGGTGACCATCATAAAACACAGGTGGGACAAATCAGAATTTATTTCAGAAATCAGGTACCTATTCTAAAGTAATTAACAAAAACAACACTAAAATAATTTAAACTGATGGTTTGTTCCCACTAGTTCGATTCATTAGTTTAGTAGAGTAACTGCCACTAACTTGGAAGTAGCGCTCGCCGGACGCTCCCGCGGCACCGCTTGCTTCGCTCGCTTGGCTCGCGCGTGTTTGGTCACGATTCTAACCTAACCTAACCTATTACCTACTTGATGAGCCCTGTCGGCGAAGAGTCCCGTACCCCGTACCCTTAGTCCCGTAACTAGTTTTAACAAAGGCATTTAGTAAATATTAAAATTAATATCTAACAATATATCATATATATCATGAGAGCGGTGGTGGCCAAGTGGTAACGACCGAGACTTACGAGTTGTAGGTCGTGAGTTCGAACCCAGCCAGGCGCTTTACTTTGTGTAAATTATTTCATCACCACTGCTCTCAAAAACGGTGAAGGAAAACATCGTGAGGAAACCGGCATGTCCTAGAACCAAAAATTCCAAGACATGTGACATCTACCAACCCGCTCTGGGCCCGCGTGGTGGATTACGGCCCAAACCCTCTCACCGAGAGGAGGCCTGTGTCCCAGTAGTGGGAACATTTATAGGCTGATGATGATGATGAATATATCATAGTATTCTTCTAAAGGTACACGGACCGTTGGACTCTCAGGGCTGTCTTTTTTCAGAATAAGATAGCCAATACTCATCACATCATACTTTTATACCAATCATATTTCGCAGGAGTCCTCCGAGCATCAAATTCCATAGACACCTTAGCGTTTTTACGTGACGGATAACCTCACTTCAATTTGCTGCGTCATTTTGTAAACGGCGATTGAATTGTTTATCAAATGTTGTGGCATATTATAAAATGACAAGGCAATTTACATTTTGCCTTCGACATAGGTATTTTAAAACAGCGAGCGTTTGTAAACGGACGACGCCGTTTGTAAAACGCGGAATCATACAAATTGCCTGCGGCATATCGACGTTTCCGAGGACTGTTAAGGCGACACCACGCAACGAAAAACGACGCCGGCAACTGTACGTGTAAAAGTAATATAGTTTAAAAAATAATTGTTTAAAAAAACTAAAAAACACGCTTTTTATAGAAAACTGAACTAAAAAATAAAAAGTAAATTTCAATAAATTTAAATTAAGAATGGTGTTAAAAATTTCAATAAATATAAATTAATAATAGTGTGAATAAAACATAAAAAAAAATATTTAAAAAAAAGCGTGGGATGCATGGTGTCAATAGTTAAAAATATTTTAATCATTTTGATAATATCTTAAAAGCACACCACGCTTTTTTTAAATATTTTTTTTTATTCACACTATTATTAATTTATATTTATTGAAATTTTTAACACTTTACTTAATTTAAATTTATTAAAATTTATTTTCTATTTCTTAGTTCAGTTTTCTATAAAAAGCGTGTTTTTTTAATTTTTTTAAATATTATTTATTTTCTACTTTTTAGTTTGGTTTATTTATAAAAGCGTGTTTTTTTAGTTTTTTAAACTATTATTTGTTTTGTAGAATTACAATTCTCCTTAGTATTCGAAAAATTGTCAATATTAGAGAAATCGGCTAAAGATAATTATTGGAAATTAAAATTAACATCAAGTCCTGTCTTATCGACTGTAGAGAAATATTATAAAAAAATAAAATTAAGTTTCTTACCCTATCGACTTAAATTAACAAAAATCATATTTTGCAAATTGAAAATGGAATAATTTTATCAAATTAGAGTATTGTCATCGGTCCTCGATAAATCTACAAAGTTTGAACGAAATCTGGCCGTTTAAAGTGGGTCAAAATCGCGCCCAAAGAAAGTCGGTTACAAACATACATACAGGTGAAGCTAATAAAAAGCGTGTAATAAAAACGTTGTTTATATGTATTAGTTTACCTACTATGGTTATTTTGTGTATTTTTTCAATAGGCCTTAGTTGCCTGGTAGAGAAATGATTATTAAAGCTAAACTAAACGTAAGTACGTACAAAAATTTTCGTTTCAAAGGGCGCATTCCGTATTAGACAAATAATGATAATATCGCGAAGCCAACCAAAATAAAAATCAGTACTAATGATCTGATAGCTCTTAAATTTTTTGACTATTCAATTTGGTCGGGTTCGCGATATTATCACTTTTGTTGCATATCGGAACACGGCAAAAGTTTGTTGCTGTCAAAAATCTGACATCACAGAGCTAAACTTTATTGTGAAATTCAATGATTCAACCACAGAGTACTTTGGATTCAACTTTGTGTTGAGTGCAACGTTTTGTTGGGCGTAGTCAGAAAATATTTTACACCTTTTACAAGCGACTTTTGTCAAATAAAATATTTAATGAAGATTATTGATTTATTAAGGAAAAATACAAGTGCAGTGCAACAACGAAATGTTTTACGGATCATTATAAAAATAACGTAGTTTCAAGTGCGTCTTTACGATAAGGTATTATTTAAAACTAAAGAAGACGTACCAAGAAGTTATATAGAAAGGTGCTAAAACTGGATTACAAAATCGTAGAGGTAGGTACTTAATTTTAATTCTGAATTATAATAAGTTCTGAAATAAAAATAGTAAGTCAGAAAATTTATTTGGTGGTTGGAACCTCAATAATTAGATGCAGTTATTTTTTTTCTGCTGGCTTGCTAAAACTTAATAATAAAGAAAAGAAGGGACTATTTATAGCCATAAATACCTACAAAATATTTATAATACACCTGGAAAATAATTTACAACTGCAGATACACAAAAAATATGTCTCAATATGCAGCAGGAGCTAATGCAATCACAACTCAGCCTTTAATTAGAACTATGAACATAGCAGAACAAACGGAAAATATGGCAAACATTCCCATGTCTCCTGACGAAGTAGCAGCCGTAATAACAACTCAACCTATGTTGGCTGATCCAACTGATGAAGAACAGGAGGAAAAAAAACAACAGAGCAAGGAGAATATCATGGAATCAATTGATGAAGTTGCTGAGGACTGCACGTGGTGCTGTTTCGCTTGTGCCGACTGTTCATCAAACTGCGACTTCACAGGCTGCGATAACTGCTGCAATGATTGCGGTGACTGCTGCACTGGTTGCGGTGACTGTTGCACTGGTTGCTGTGAAAATGGACCAGCTGCGGACATTAATGTAGATGGAAATGATGTTGCGGGCTGTCTTGAGTGTTGCGGCTCTTGTTTCGAATGTTGTAGTGACTAGTTTATTTTATTTTGTACGTACGTATGTACAAACTTGAGCCTCAATTTTATTGTTTATGTTGTATTCTACAAGCCAAGTTATTTAAAGAAAATATTATTCAAAGCAAAGTTTGGTTATGTGGTTAGGATTTTTTTATATTGTTGGTACTTACCATAAGATTTTATATTTTTGTAGGCAAACATTTTACATTTTTATATCATAGTATATTTTGATGTTGCTAAGTCATTACGGTCATAAGTTGGTATAAGATTTATATTCGTCCTTTTTTAAACTGTTTTTAATCAGTGAGCCTCATTCCATGAGAAGTCCTCAACACGTACAGAAAAGTGCCATATTTTTATACCCATTGTACAATGAAGATGTATCCCTGTATGTAATTTTTGTGTAGACTAGTGGTCTACCCTCTTGGTTGGCGCAAATTTCACCGATGAAACAATGTGGTGAGCACATTTAAACTACCCAGTTTAGATGTGCTGATCAAGTGCAGTTTCGACACTGGCAGAATAGTCGATATCGACTCAGTTGCTAAAAAGGAAAAAAAAAGTGCAGTTTCATTGGTGAAATCCGCCTGTCTATGCAGTAATGTACCCGTCCGAAAGTTCAAATTCTATTTTTCAAACAGCCAAAAATACATTGTGAGTAGGGACAGCTGTCAAATTATATTAACATTTATTCTTAGTAGGTACGGTTTCCAAAGTAATCTTGTACATAGGTGACGAGGAGTAGGAAACCGCCCCAAACTTCGGATTTTATGCTTATGGAGTAGACCCGCTGGTACCTACATACTGACATAATGGTTGAGCTTATGAGCCCAACCAAAGTATAAGAGAAGAGAGTATAAGTATATAATATTCCTAAAAGCGTTATAAAAACCTTTCACTCTGTTTAGGTTGTAAGCATGATAATATCAAGGTGCTAGGCAGTGCCCATTTAACCTGGAATTTACATGCTACTAATAAGCATGCTTGCTAGCTACTACGCAGCCTAATTATTTTATCGGCACCATAATAGGGTATTTTCCAATTTTTCTAAAACTATTATAATTTGTAGATTGGAACGAGATATTTAACAGAAAAATAAAAACATATTGATATCTATCCATTTTCTCAATTAAAAACGATTTAAACCAAATTTATTTTTAGTTGTTTTGAATTTACCGCCAAAACGCTTCTTACGATGACATTTTATCACGTGACGTCAACTTTGTGTAAACTAAAGTAGTTGGCAAGTAAATAAGTGAATGTCGAGTTTATAATTAACAAGATTTTTAATGGATATAAAGTGATTACTGGTGTACGGTGCCTCTGTGCACAAATACTTCTAAAACGGCGCCAAACTAAGTATTTGTACCGGTGCCGTATAAACAAAGTTGACGTCACATGTCACGTGATAAAAAGTCATCGTAAGGACCGTTTTGGCGGTAAATTCAAAACAACGAAAAATTAATTCGATTTTAATCGTTTTTAAGTGAGAAAATGTGTATTAATAAATTTATTTTTATTTTTCTGTTAAATATATAGTCCCAATCTTCAAATTAAAATAGTTTTTATGAAATCGGAAAATACCCTATTGCGTAACTCACGATTAATCATAATCTGTTTCGATTTGACAGTTCAACAGTATTCATTGCGTTATTTACGTTGTTGAACAGACACATTTTTCGACCAAATGGAGCAATGTTTTAACAATCGGTCTCAAAACGAAACAGATTATGATGAGTCGTGAGTTACGCAATTAGGGGTGTGCGTTACTCCAGCGGAATGTTGTCGCTTTTCAGGATTTCGGCTTGACAGATAATTAGTACCCCGTCTCGTGTAAATGTGCCCAAAAAACGACCATTGTGCTAACCTTCTTAAATTTGTAGCATTATAATTGAACTTTGTTGGTACAGGTGCGTACAAATAGGTTAACTAACTATTTACTTACTTTTATATAAAAATGTAACGTAGAGGGTTATCAGAGAGTAGTAACTTTATTGACGAGCTTATTAAAACACAGTTTTAACAAAACAACATTTCACATAGCATATATTGCTATTTTATTTAAATTTAAAACAAAAACAAAATCTATAAACAGTAGGTATTTTTATTTTATTGTTATATCATAATGATCTTTTTTAGAAATAACAAATACAATTTATCGACAAATATACATAGTGTACTTAGTCTTTATTAAATTGCTGTAGGTAGTTGTTTTTCTGTAGGTATTTATGTTCTAACATTTGACTGAAAGTTTAAAGATTTGCAAATCCTCAATATAATATGGCTTCCATACTGTGTGTGTAAACAATAAATAATTTTATGTAACACTTTTGTGTGAGGTAGTTTCTAAAAACGTAATCTTGTACTACAAATTTAAGAAGGTTAGCAGTTAGCACAATGTACTGCGCGGCCGCTTTTATACAGTCATTCGAATTTGTTCGGTTATTCGTGAAATTTCTTTTCCCATGGTTTGTTTCTTATATCTGAGTAGTTACAAGGATTTTTCAGCTGAAACTTTAAGGATAAACAATTGAATAAAGGTACCAATTATTTGTCGAATCATAGTTACCGTCACTTAATAATAACTCATGTATTGGAGTGTTACATATTAGCGTAGCCAGATTTTAATTAAAATGGAACAACTCTCTGAGGAGTTGGAATAGAAACATCTAATTTCGCATGATGCTGTGAGTTCATTAAAGGTATAAACCACCATAATTGGTAAGTTTCTAGGGTTTCTCATTGAAGCGCAAAGATTGATTTTAAGGTTTTTGAAAAACAATTTCTTATTTTTCAACGGTATCGATTATAGAAAAAATTAAATTGTACAACATAAGCACACATTAAGACCCATTGTCGTAAAAAAAAATCGTAGTTGTATGTCATGTTTAAGAGATACGGCAATTTGCTAAACGTTACTCCAGCGGCCTCTTGAGTAACTCAGAAACCTCAAGACGGACAAATTTCATTTTTTGGGCACAATTAGGCACAAATTAGATCTATCTAAGTAGCTAGTTTGTATTCAGCTGCGACCACCGGTTAAAAAACATGCCGCTGGGGTGACGTTACTCCAGCGGAATCTGTTTTTCGTGAATATATCGGCTGGAAGCACAAATTCTAAATTTCAGGCACATTTACACGAGACGGGGTACTAATTATCTGTCAAGCCGAAATCCTGAAAAGCGACAACATTCCGCTGGAGTAACGCACACCAATTAGGGTGCTGAACAACCTTATTAAATAATGTTTAACTAAGGAAATAATGTTCATTTTAACTAATGAAAATACGAAATAGTCGAAAGCTAGCCATATTAATTAGGTGCCTAATTAAACCTATTTTACAGGGTGTAACCTATGACGTAAGCTCAGTAACAGAAAAGTGGCTTGTATGTATAAAACAAGAGATAAAATAGCTGTATTCTAAAAGACCAACAAGCACAGCGCGAGAAAACTTTGTCGTCGCATTATCTCGCTCCGAAAAGTCATTATGACTACGACATATTTTAGGATAAGGTTACTCTGATTGGTTTTCCTCCAGAACCTATCCTACAGGGTGGCAGGGTCATCGACGCGCAAACTGTTACTTTTACCATGAATTTAGCACATGATTCTAGACACCTTAGCATTTAAATTTTTCGACGGTTATAGGCTCCCTCTATCGCAACATAAATCTGCAAACTCAACTATTATAGTTAATAATTATTATGTATAAGGCCTCCCATTTTTGTTAAGATGCAATACCTATAGGTGTTAATGTTGGTGCTAACTTATGATCTGCAGATTTCAGAACTGAAATAGACTGCTTTAATATTTTTAACCGACTTCAAAAAAGAGGAGGTTATCAATTCGACCTGTTTATATTTTTTTATATCTATGTTGGGGCACAACTCCGTCATATAACCTATAGACGGATTTGCAAAATTGTTTTTTGTTCGAAAGGTGTTTATTCCGAAATGGTCCCATTTAAATTTCCATATACTTAGATCTGATGATGAGTTTCGTTTGGTTTTTATCGCATAAATAATTAAATATGCATTGTTTTGACCCCAAAGATTATGAAATTTCGAATTGGTGTAGGGTAGGTACTTTACTGAAAAATGAAAACAATGGACATCTGGATAAACTAACTTTTTCTGGAAATCGGTTGTTTTTCTTTAAAGTTTTTGTTAAAGACAAGTTGTTCATATAGGTACCTATATTTTCTTTGTATATAAACAATTTCTAACTGAACAACTTTCTCATACAGAACTTCAATACATGAAGTTCGTTTTTTTTTGTTGCTAAACTCATGATAATTATTTTATTGATGATTTTGCATCATAGTGATCTTTATTCTCGTTTCTATAAATTGCAAATAAAATAACTATGATATCAGGTGATAACTGAGAGTAAGTAAGGCTGATAGAGACGCAAGACTTGCCCTGAGATAAGGGAAAAAGGATGAAGTAGAAAAGTACGAAATAAAATGTATTGTTCTAAAGATAATCTCTAAGGAAATTGGTACAAGGCCAGGACATCAAGCTACCCCAATCTGTCAAATTTCTTTGATATATTTTAAACATTATACTAAAATAATAAGTTTCATGTTCAATTGGGAAAATTTGACAGTTTGAGATAGCTGGTACTCTGTACTTCAGTAACTATTTTATGTATTGTCTTTTATACAAAATTAAGTTAATTGTTATACCTGTGTTTATTGGAATGTTATTAAATTTATATACAGGGTGACAGAGACATCGATGTGTAGGTAAACTGAAATTTTGCGTCGGTTATCAAAAAGAAATATCTGCTGATTCATACAAAACTGTTAAGCGTGACCTACGCGGTCAAAAATTCAAAATGTATGAAACATGAAAACATCATTTTTAACCGACAAAGAAATTCAACGCAAGGGAGTCCAGAATACATGGTGACTGGTTAGGTGTCGATGTCCCTGCCACCCTGTGTATCTACATAACATAAAATATTGTATTATTTAGCATCCTTATTTTTTGAACCGACGAAAAAACGGAGGTGGTAGGTAGGTACGCATAACTTTTTCCAGAGTAGTCCAATTTTGATAATTCTTTTTTTATTGGATAGGGTGTACCCCGAAGTTGGTCCCATATAAATGAAGAAAAATTCCAACCCTAAGGGTAAGAAAACAGGGGATGATTGATTGTTAACTCACATATTTTAATACTGAGTTGTGTATTACAAAAAAAGTAATCAAAAATTAAGCATGTAGTAATTAGTAGATTATAGCCACAAAAAATTATAAAATAAAAACTTTTCAATCATATTTTTTTTTTTAACTAAGTTCGGAAGTCGGTGACTTTGGATATGCATTTAATTAAATGTCACCGCCTTCCGAACTTAGTTATTGGGGTTGGACAAAGCAGGTTTATTATTTTTTACTTTTCGGTTTTTCGGCAGTTTTTTTTTTATTAAAAAGTTTTTGATTTAGACCGTCGTTACTTGCTACCCAGTCAGAAGCCCAAAGGTCTGACCACCAGTCTTACGTAGGGTTATCATGTTACCCAATAACTGGGTTGTGGTCAGATCGGCAGTCAGGTGCTACGCTTGCCGAGGCCGGTCCGTGGATGGGTGAGTGGGGGAAAATCACATACGTTAAGCCGTAGAACCCGGTTGTCATTGGAAGATCTTTGACAGTTGTTACGGGTAGAAAAATCAGACACCCAATCTTCCCAAGGGGTATCGTGTTACCCAAAAACTAGGTTGTGGAGGTCAGATAGGTAGGCGCTCCAAGTGAAATACTGGTATTCAGCTGTATCCAGTTACACTGGGACTACACCCCAACACAGGTGGCATAGGCTGTGTAGATTTGATTTATAGGGTGAGTGTTGAAAATGAAAAATCCAAAAATATTTTTTAACATTTTAATCACACCGATCACAATACACATAAAATGACTAGATATAGAGATATACAACAATAAAATAGTTGAAAATTGCTTCCCTAAAGAGTATTATAGATAGATAGACGATAACAATATTCGTTATCGAGTGACGTAGTGATGTAATTTTGTATCTAATGTTATCATTACAGATAATTAATAGTAAAATGATAACAACACAGCGTTAGATATGAAAATATTAATATTAGTTCTGTAAAACGATAAAATCCTAACTAATATTATAAACGCGAAAGTTTGTATGTATGGATGTTGGATGTGCTCGCAAAAACTACTGAATGAATTTGGATGAAATTTGGCACACAGATAGATAACTTAGATTAACACATAGGATACTTTTTATCCCGGTAGTACGTTCATCATTTCAGCTGAAAGACGTCCACTGTTGGACATAAGCCTCCTCCAATCGGGGAGGGAATTGCCATAATCGCCACGCTTGGCAGGCGGGTTGGCGATCGCAGTGTGATGGTAAAATGCATAGAGAACGCTGCTGCCCATTCTCTAGTAAGTCCCTTAGTCGCCTTCTACGACACTCACGGGAAGAATTGGGATGGTGCTATTCTTTTACGTCCGGCACCACACGGCACGGTAGTACGTTACCGCGGGATAATTTCCGACATCCACGCGGGCGAAGCCGCGGTCCGAAGCTAGTATTGTATAATTATGTTCCTTTTTTTTAAACTCTTTAAATGGCTGTATATTTTCTAAGCGTCAGTTCAGACAGAATGGAAAAGTCCTCGCGCAGGCTCTAGCCTTCTCCGGGTGTAATTCAAACCGAGAGCAACTGACTCGCGAGCAGAGCCGACTGTGTCGATATTCATACAATTTTAACTTTAGGCTATGGCGATACGGTCCTATTTTCAATGGAGCCAGAAAAATTTTCGGGCATTTTCCGTTCTGTCAGAACTGACCCTAGAGAATAAGGCCAACTCCTAGCTAATAAGTTCCGACAGTGCCAGGAATTTGCTATCTGTAATCACATTTAATTATGTAGAGTATTTCAAACCCATCATTTATCTATTGATATAATCTAACCCAAAGTCATATTCCGGATATATTTAGTGAGATTATCTGTCACAGTTTTTTTTTACAGATATCGAAAGTGTGACAATTCATATTTGAATGACCTATTGTATATTATTTTATGAGGTTTTTCCTAGGTTCAATTCCCAGGACGCGCAGTGTTATCGGGTTTTTCTATGCAGTAGGTAGCAGCCCGTAGTCGAGTTTTGTGTACGGTTGATGGCAACGCGCACCACGGGATTTAAACAAACTGGAGAAAAAAAAATGTGGGTGAACTATAGGTATAACTCTGCAGGCTTAGCATGACGTTTCCTATTTCTACTCTACTGTATAATAGAAATCACTTGTCTACATTTCTCGGTGAAAAACTCAACTGTCTATACGGAAAAGTCGTTTTTGACTACTCTTGCGACGACAAAACACTTGTCTACAGTCTACGGTTCTCGAGCTAAGCCTGCTGCTCAAAACTTCGGGGATGTGATGTTTTGTTACCTATTTATTAATAGCGCCACAGTTAGTGCTAGTTTCGTGTTTAAATGCACTTTTATGAAGCTTAGATAAATTTTCTTGAAATTTAACAGACTTCTGAAGGACCACTATCATCACTCGAAAACGAAATATAAGTAAGTTTTATAATAGAACGACTAAAATGACTAAACTAACACGATACAGCACAGTTCAATAGTGAAATATAACGCGAAGAGAGATGTGATCTATTTGCTATAAATATACAAACAATATTATCTATACAAAACAATTCGGTATTTTGGCAAAATACGCTCCTACGCATTACATGCAATTTTGTTCTAGATTGTAGACCTCAAAGTTTACATTGGATGGTATTGTATCTATTTAATTCGGATTTTATATAGTTAATGCCCATGCTAAACTTTCAAATAGTAAGTATTTATAATTGCCTAGTAGTTTTTATTTTATTTAATACCTATTTCCAAAAATAAAAAATACTGTTGAAATCCTTGTTTTCAATTGCTGTTACTATGTCCATTTGAACGAATATCAACTTTATGCTTGTGTAGATTGCGTTGATTTCAAAAAGGCTAGCGTTGTTTACATTTGGAAACTAAATATCGAATTCACAAGTTTTAAGTGTGTTTTAAATATCCAACAAAAAAGATTCAAATTGTTTACTTTATACATCCCACTAAGTAATTTGGTGATACAGTTTATATAAAAGCCAATTATTATTTAAAGAGTAACCGTGGTGTTTGCTGGCTCTTCTCCATAGAAAACGACCAATTGGAACCGTGCACCTAGCTTCTGACCTTTCATAAGTACCCATGTAGGTTTATGTGAAATAAAATACATTGATATAAGTAAGCTAGACGTCACAAGAATTTAATCGTTGAAAGGCCAGTTTTCCTCAATAATATTGAGGTCATTGAACACATGGATACAGTAAAATTATTTATAATTATAAAGATGGACGAATATAACTTGAGGTCTACAACGCATTTAACTTTTCACTATCTAAGAATTTGATACAACATTGATATATTAAAATCTCTCAACTTTGGTGTTCTTTATTTTGTATTATAATTATTAGACAACTAGATTTGTCCAATTTTATCTAAAAAGTTTGCATATACATTTATTAACGAGTCACAGACTAACATACATTTAGCTAGAATATGAAATTGAGAATGCTAGAGCAAAAAAAAAAAAACAATTACAGGATTCAATTGTTCTGTATTTTCTGCATATCCCAAAGGTATATATATGTTTGAATTCACAATAAGGGCAAGAAGCGCTGTCTAGACAATAGATTGTCTTTTATTATGCCTGCAGCTGGAGGCTGTCGGCCTAGCGTCTATATTTTGGCAAGTAGCTTTTAACATGCTTATGTTAGCTAAATACTCTCTTATTTGGCATATAATTTAAAGATCACGAGAAAAACCCTTAGATTCAAATTCTTCTAACAGAACAGACAGCTGTGCTACTTGCGCCACATCTTCTTCCCAGCTAGAGCACTAGGAAGCGATGAATGTCGGGCGTATTGGGGGAATGACTTATGTAATGTTGACGTTCAAAAGTGCTGATTCTCTCTTCAGCCTAGTTTGGATAAATGACTTTTGATTTTGAAAGGAATGCACATGTGCATCCCTTTTTTTAATTGCATGGTTTAAATGAACTTGAATGATTATATTTTAATTTGGCTCACCCATTCAATTTCATCCTGTAGGTATGACTATCAAATTAATTTGCTCTTTTGTTTTACATATTTCTTTAATTATGAATTTATGATATCCTAATTTAGTTGCTATTCGTGTATGTATGACATTTCTATTGAGTGATTAGAGTAACCTCCGTAGCTGATTACGATAACATATTTATAAACAAGCATCCATCGTAATTTGTGAAGCTACCGCTACACTAATTTCATTATCTTTTTTGCTTGATAATACACGCCTAATACACATTATAATTTCACTTTGTTATAGTTATTTTGCGGGCTAGCGTATTTGAATTTCTACATGTATTAGTAATTATTGCATAATAACTATAATGTAGAACTGACTAGAAGCTTATTTGATATTTAAACAAATAAAACATTTCTTAGGTATACCTAATTATTATTTAAATATACTTTTAGTGACGTTTTAAAATGATAAAATATACATAATTATTTATAAAATAATGTATAATTAATGCTAAGGCAGGTACCGTTAAAACTCACGATAGTGATAATGATATGGCTCTATGTTGACTTAAAACTAATAATTTTCGAATATTTAAGAGGCAAAAGCCAGGGTAGCCCGAAAATTCAAATTTTTCTTACTTTTTTTTTGCAATTAGTTAGTGTATCATCATCAGCATTGCCTTTCCCCAAGTATGTTGGGGTCGACTTCCAATCTGACCTCCACAACCCAGTTACTGGGTAAAACGATACCCCTTGGTAAGACTGGTTGTCAGACTTTCGAGCTTCTGACGACCCGTAACGACTGTTAGTTGGTATGTGTATGTTGAGCAAAATATGAATTTTGCAAGCTACCATAGCGGATCCAACTTGAGATTTATTCGTAATATGTGGCAAGAATTTTTAATGGCAAGAAAATATTTAAATATTAGATCAACATTTAGAATGTTCGAAGTATACCTTAAGCCGCTCGTAAAGGAATATATTTAACACTAATTCCACAAAGAGATAGAGAGAGGAACCTATGCCTAGGTCAATAGATGCTACGATACTACAGTAAGTATTCATCATTATTTTTTTTACATTACGTCGCCTACTTACTCCAATATCAACATTCAAAGTTGATTTTATAAACAGGTCCTATTTTTTTTAGTTGCAATGGAATTTCAACTCTTTCGTGTATGACATTGAGTTTATTGTTCAAAAATGTGAAAATTATTTCAGACTCGGTTTTTTTTTTAATATATATTTCGAAGCGTTGTGATTTATTATAGCTAGCTAACTCGAAATGAGAGATTCAAGCCAAATTGGCAAGAAATTGCATAAAAATAGTGCATTATGGAGAGAGATCTCTACTCTACTCTTACTAAGGCAACCAAAATAATTCTTGCCACAAATCCTACCACAACAACAATAAATATTGAAATACTATCGTAGAAAACTTAATAAAGCTTATTGTAAGGAAGAAACGCGTTCTTAACAATTTAAGTAATGATTTTTATATAATTTACAACTATATGTATAACAATAAGATCTTATGTTATAGTTGAGATTAATTTGTAATGTTTATCTCAGGAACTACTGAACCGATTGAAATGTTTAGCGTATACTTTATGAGCGGATCAATGTTTCTGTTATTGTCAGTCCGTCCACAGTTATTCTATCTCTGATTTTGCATCAGTTATCTATATAGAACTTGCTGTAAGGTTCATAATAGGCTGCAGTCAGAGTTAAAACAATTACGTATGGTCTGCAAAGTTCTTCAACTTTAATATCGTACAACCAGATTTTTTAGTAAGATAGGCATACAAATATAACATATCCTCATCATCATCATAAGCCTATAATGTTCCCACTGCTGGGACACAGGCCTCCTCTCGGTGAGAGGGATATAACATATACTTTATTATAATCTATATTTGATGGCGGGCGAATGATTCGTATCTGATTATCACAATAGTGATGAGCATCGTATTATTATTTCTGGAGGGTTTAATATTAAGTATTTATTATTTTCCTACTTTACTTTAATAATTATTTGAACTATTTATTGGTGATAGTAAATAGACACCGAACACGATCTATTTCTAGTTATCATCTATTATTATGTAAATAATGGGAGTCTGTTAAACTAAGATCATTTGTATAATTTGCTCGTAGATATGTTTTCTTTTATCTAGCACGCTGACCTATGATATTCCTTTACAATTTTTTTTTTTTTAATGTTAACCAAATATTATTATTCCAATGAGGTACAGAACTCCCAGATTACTGAATAATTATTGTATGTTTATTTACTTATTTAATTACACGCAAAAAAAAAATTGCAAATAAAGTACCCTGTGGTAAATCCCTGACTATACCCTAGATTTTAAATAAATTCAATTAATTAATTATATAAAATAGTAACGAGAAAGAGCGAAAACAGCAAAACATAATTAAGACTACATGAGTATTTAAATTGTATTGTAATACTATTCAAAAGTCGATATGATTACAGTTAGAGCAATTGTTGCTCTTAATGTAATCATAATTGTAATACACAACACATAATAGTACTTCTAAAAATAATTACTACAAATAAATATAATATTTGGAATGTCATAATTAGATTGTCAAAGAGATTATACAGGTTTTTCAAATTATTTAAAAATATTTATACATAAAGTAAATAATTGTGTAATATTATACTCGTGAATATAATTTAATATGAATAAATACATATTTTTATTTTAACACATTTTTGAATATTATACAACTTTGTGGTTTGAAAAATACTTTACAGATATAATAATAATAATTATTATAAATTTAATGAATTATACCTAAACATTACTTTTTTTCAAGTAATTGGCGATTACTTACTATTATGTAGGGAGTAGTTACTATATATTTGTCATATTCTGTTAGATCAATAAGTTATTGTTGAATGCAAATATGTAGTTTTATCAGGATTTTAGTAATTGAGGGCTACGAGTACATGGGTATCCGATTTCAACGTTCTACATATTATTTTATGCTCTATTAGACTTTAATAACAAGCTAAACGAATACTCGTTTCAATCGCTGCCATAAAAGTGAGAGTAGGACAATAAATACTTTTTTAACTCGATACTGATCTCGCTCCCGCGTTTTTCGCAGCTTCCAAAAACGTTGACGTACACTATGTACTAGTTACTTGAACGAAAACAATCGCAAAATTAATGTGTGTTGTATGTGTATAAATTGTCAAGCGCGAGTAGACTGAAGTGATTGGACGAATTAATTATTAACAGCTAATAGCAGCAGTTTGTCTAAATTGCAAAAGTCATTTGATTTTTGTACGTCGTTTTCGGGTGACCACTGAAAATCAGCGCTGTGGTGTGGGTCCCATAGCACAGCATCAGCGGAATAGAAGCTTGCTTGTCACAGTCACGGCATGCAGCTGCCGGCTATTTACGAGTACCTATGTTCTGTGTTCGTAAATTTAAATTTGTTTTGTTTCCTGTTTTTTGCTGTGTGATGTTATTTTTTGTATACATGTGTTTCTGTGACAAATACCTAAATCAGATGTTCTTACTTTTCTTTCAATTTACGTGCGCTTGATAATTCGTCTTATAAGGTTCCTCAATTACTAAAATCCAGTAAATATGTAAGCTTGAAATGAAATGACAGTATTTAAATATCCGTCTCTTTAAATATACTGCTAGGACTCTCAAGATTGAAATGTATGTACCGTGAGTTGGGCGAGTCTGCAACCGTTTCGGTGACAGTTTCGGGATCTTCCGGCTTGATATGCTTCGGAGATGATTCTGAATGAAACTCCTGACGAAAGTTGCCTGAAAAGTTACAGAAGAAACTTATTTTTTTTTGTTCTGTGGGCCAATTGTGTAACACAATCCCAATTATATTTACTTTGATAATTCAACAATATTCATTGCGTTATTTAAATTGTCCAGCAAGAATTTATTTTATACATGGGAAGCAATGGATTGTGAATTTCCAACAACTGTGATAGAAAGTGTTACGATTTTTTTTTAATATTTTTAATTGCATTTTCCAAGTCTTTGCTATGGATGAAGGGATTATTTGTAAAGATATGAAAAGGGACTTAAAAATGTATAGCGTTACTTACTAAATTAACAAAAACTACGCAAATCTAAATTCAAATTACTGCTAATGTGTGGCAACAAAATACAGTAGCTTACATACACAAACGGTCCAGACGCCAGCACATCAAGCTATCCTAAACTGTCAAATTTTCCCAATTGATCATGAACCTTATGCTTATGGAATAAAGATGAAAATCTATCAAAGAAATTTGACAGATTGGGGTAGCTATGTGCTGGCGTCTGTACAAAATAAAGACAAAATCAATACTTACAAGCAAAGCGCACAACGACAACATCTAACTGAAAAATAACACAATACAACAAAATGTACAAAAGCGCAATTGAAACAATTACCGTGCCATAATAACTGACAAAATTAAACTATATTACAAAAAATATTTTGGGTACGTATCACAAAATTAATTTAAAGTTATTTTTTTTATCATTATTATTGTAATCACTATAAGACCACGTTTCGCCGGACGTAAAAATGTCGCGGCGATATTTTACAGCGTAGTTTTTCTACTCTCGTTGTAGAACCGAGCATTGAGGAACTAACAGAGCGCATCCCAGCGCGTCAAAAAAAACACAGGTTGATTTTCAGTGCGCGAAAATATCCCGCCGCGACATTTTTACGTCCGTCCGAATGCGTAGAACGTATTAATGATTAAAATACTGGCAAAAACCATGCATGTTACTCTAAAAATTATTAATAAATGGGTGAAACAAAATAAAACTTTTGACGAATCAGTGCAAAGAACGTTTATTTAACACCACGTCGGGGCGTGGCTTACATAAATACGCGACTTACGTATTAACTTGAGTCGACAGTGGAAAGACCTTACGGGTTTACTTAAATATTATGACCAACCCATGGCAGTGTTTAGACTTCAAAAATGAGAAGGTTATCTATGTAACTAACTAACAGTCCTATTTGATATAAAACACAAAGAGCTTTAAATATTGAAAACATTGCAGTTTTTAAAAGATTTTATTTTATTATACTTAGCTGAAACCACTTTAAAAATAATTAAAAAGAAAGTTGAATAAAGTATTTATGATAAAGAATTTAATCATTTATTAAGAGCGGATTTACCAAATGTAATGTATCTGGAAAATAATTTACGGCAGTTTCACATATTTTCAAACTTTCATAATTTAGGGCTGATTTTTCAATAGTAATTTTTATCTGAGGAATAAATGTTGCGGTTTGTCAACTTTTATATAGAAAATATGTCAAACTGTCAGATTTCGAAAAGTTATTCGACTATTGAAAAAACAGTCTTTAATCTTACAAAACAGCAATATTTATGTCTCAGATAAAAGTTATATTTTTTCAATTGCTGAATGGCTCCGCTCTTCACTTCCATCACGCCAATTGAAAAGCGATTGCCGAGGTCAATGATGGAACGAGCGTGCACAGAAGATGCCTATTCACTCTTGCAAAGACCACAGAGAACTAAAGTTAAATGGTTGTTGGTTCTATTTATGAAAAGATCTTAATAACATTTTTTTATTAAACTCTATTAAAATATTTTTAATAATTAAGTATGGCCTTTGCCATGAAGAAAACAAGCTAATAATAATAAATTACTTTACATTTCGTAAGGTCTTACCACTGCAAAAAAATAATTAAGTTATTATAAGTGTTACCAGTCTTAAATAAAATAGTGACTTTAAACCAAAAAATAATGGTAACTAATAGTGATAGTGACTGTTAATTTTAAAATAAAATGTTAAGAAACCAATATTAATTATTATAATACTATTAAGTTAGTGGTGATTGAGTTTTGTTGACAGATTCTGATTGAATACGCTATTTAGGCTAAGTTGGACCCTACTATTACTTTAGAGCATTGGTGGTCTAGCAGTATCGGCCTCGACTTACCGAGTATCGAGGTCGTGAGTTCCAACCCAACAGATACTTCGTATATTTAATTTCATGACCACTGCTATCAAAACGGTGAAGGAAAACATCGTGAGGTAACGGGATGTCCTAGAACCAGATATTCGAAGACGTGACATGACCAACCCTCACAGGGCCCGCGTGGTAGATTAAGGCCCACTCTATTTCACTGAGAAGAGACCTGTGTCCCAGCAGTGGGAACATTATAGGCTGATTACGATAAAGACCTACTGGGGAATAACCCTGTCTTAAGGTAGTTGGAAGAACACAGTGTGGTTTTAAACGTATGACAAAATCTTTTACCATCGCTAGGAAAAGAGTGTTCTTCTCGTGAAAGAATATGTTATGTCTCTCGGGGAAAAAAAAGGGGAAAATTTGGTTGAAAAGACAAAAGTTATAGGGTGACTTATCCCTATAACTTTTATATATAACATAAGTCACCCTATAACTTTTGGTCTTTTCAACCAAATGTTTTAAATAAATATGTTTAAAGATGGAAACAACTCGTTTAGAGTTGCTAACATAATACATTTTACTTTTTTTTAGATTATTCTGTTTGAGAGACTTCCAGAATAAGTCAACAAAATAATTAAAGAAGAAATACATAATTTAATTTATGTATTTAAACCGCTTGAGCATACAGACTAGATTTTACATAAACCATTTGGTATAATATTTATGTTAAATTACCTGAGTAATTTATAATTGTATCAAATAAAATTATATTATAATTCTAGGCTATTTTATTGCATTGAGTACTATAACCCGCTATCAAAATAAAAATAAGTAATAAATTATTATTAATAATGGAATTTAGGAATAATCAGTATTAGGAATGACTGAATATTAATAAATATGCCTTGTCTTATAAAAAAAATCAAGATCACTCTATGGATTCGAATATCGAACATTTTTAGAGTGATGACTCGGGGTTAAAGTCCTCGATAAGAATATCGATTATAATAATATCGACTAGTAGTAAGCACATCGTTTATCCCTAAGATATTTTACAAAACAATTGAAAAAAATGATTTATTTAAGATTCAATTGAACATTAAGATATAGTTAAAAAAATGCATGCTGTATTAAATTAATTTCCTATTCGCGTCAATGGTAAGTTACTACCAATTTTGGTCATACACAACCTATATCAAGGTTAAATAATTATAACAAAACAAAGTCAAAACAGTGCATACAAAGAGATAATAAAAACTGCACAAACAATGCAATGTCAAACGATTATTACCTTCGAATTTCTGTATCAAAAACAATAAATTATAAAATCATTAAAATTATAAGTTTTTGACAGTCACGTTTTCAAAATTAATTTAAAATCGGAGATATTAATCGTCAAAAAATCGACTAAACAACAAAAATAATCGAATCAAATGACTATGATACTATAACTACAAGCTGTACTTGAATTCAGAATCTTAGATAATTTACATTCCACTGCCACCCAATTATCTACTTTAGAATCATGTGGTCTAAGTTATTTTTGAGTGACCATTCGTAAATAAATAAAAGGCCATAAATACGGTGCAATGTAATTTGAACGTTGTCATTCTATAATATTGAGGGTTAGATCTTTAAAGCGTGCTTAGCTAAGTACAGTAAGTGTTTCATGGAATAAACACCCTAATTCTTATAGCATAATGTTCATATTCTTAAAAGCGAAAGTGATGAAGCGTTTCATACGAGTTTAAACCTTAAACTTATTTGAATAAGGTTCATATCAGCATGTTACTGTACTTAGCTTGAGCAATGTCAGTTTGCTTTGTAGATCTTAGTCTAAGATTTGTTCCAAAACATCATTATCATCTTAGAATCTGAATCCAAGTTTAAGTGCAACACTTAGTAAAGCCACTACAGTCACACTTCACTTTGCGCGCGCGCCGCCTACAGAACCCGTAACATTTCAACGCTAAACAGCACAACCCCCCTTTTTTACTAGCTTCCGACTTACAAGACTCCCTACTATTCAGCCTTTGCAACTCCGGTATCACTTTAACCTTGTCATCTTTATCATTTAACAACTTATCTAATCGACTTTTTAACTGTGTGGGTGACACACTCCTATCTCGATTGAATTTAGTCGATATATTAGTCGATATCTCGGTCACTTCGACTGAGACTTCGGAACCGGACGACGCTTCGACATTCGGACTGTGAGAATCGATACTTTCTGGTGTGTAGGGATCTACGCATCTTCTTACACAGAGAAGAGTATTATCGACGTCGTTAACATATACGCCGTCATAACTACAGTAGTCTGCACTAGTTATCTCTACGTGAGGTATCCTCAACAAAGTTTCATTAAGAGATCCCGTTCGAGTTCTAAATTCGTCGGTGAATTTGCCAGGATGGCTGATGGAAATGTCTGGTAACTTGATTTTTTTGCTAGCGTATAGGTCTGGGTCTGTGGGCAGGCGGCGGGGCAGGGGGGGCAGCGGGGCCAGGGGGAGTAGTGGGAGCAGGGACAGGCTGGAGGGCAGGCGGGCCGCGCTAGCGCAAAGGGAGCACGGGAATAGTGCGCTGCAACACTCCAGGGTACCTCGGTCGCTTTGTAGCATCACGCGCAGGTAGATCGGCTGGGGACAACATTTTGGACGTTTTAATGTCGTTTTTTTTGTCGACGGACTTCGCGATCCTAGAATTTAAACTAAATGATTTCCAGATTAGCCAAAGTAACAAATTGGGACACTTTACAGGTGCTACATATTTGATTCGGCACAGCCGGGCGGTAAAAAACTGTTAGGTAACTCTAATTCTGCCGACCCGCACTTGTGTAGCACCTCTTAGCACACACAGTTATGGTAATGGCAACATCAATTCTTACGGTTAAAGACGTGTCGACAATTTCATCCGCGTGTTGTCTCAGAGAGCGACTGCCATTAAAATTTTAATGGTCCATGTCATTTGAAATTTTGAATAGTTTAATTTTAAATATACTAGTTTCTTTTAAAAATCTGAGACACTTGTGCTAAAGACCACTTGCGTGAAAAGACATTTCTGCGAATGAACATATGCGCGAACGAATTTTCGCGTATCTGATTACGCGAAAAAGTTGCGAACATGAGATTTCTTCATCACATCACGCCTGTATTCTTTCAAAAGGTTTGGCAGTGGTGTACAGTACTGTCACAATTGGTCATTAATGTTCAAGTTACAGACATACTGGAAGCAAACAGTCCAATTATACGTCAATAGTGATCGACGTAATTTTTTATTACGCTTGTTTTTAAATTTCTTATTTAGGTACCTTCACACGAAAATTTTCAAGTTTTTCATCATGGGTGTTGTTTTCTTGGTTTTTGAGGATGCTTAAGTCGATGGTGAGGGTAAAATGGAAATCCAAGAAGACACCTGCAATTTGTTTCTAAATTTCCATAGTGGGTGCCATTTTCATGGTTTTCGTGGGTGCTAAAACCGACGGTGAGGTCATAATGAATATCCAAGATGGTGGCATTTTCACGGTGTTAGAAGGTGCTGCCATTTCGGATTTTCAAATTTGACGTCACCATCAGCTTTAGCACCCTCTAAAACCATAAAAACGACACCTATGATGGGAAAATTAGAAAAATTTTGCAGTCACCATCTTGGATATTCGTTTTGACCGTCGTCGACTTTGGCACCCTCGAAAACGACATCCATGATGGAGAATTATAAAAAAATTGCAGCCACCATCTTGGATTTTCGTTTTGACCCTACCATCGGCTTTGGCACCCTCGAAAACCATGAAGACGACACCCTTGATGGAAAATTCGCAACACTGCAGCCACCATCTTGGATTTTCGATTTTCTTTAACCTCACTAGGTATCGGTATATAAGTATCCCCGAAAACCATAAAAACGATTCCCATGGCAAAAAAAAGTGTGTGTACCTAAAGAATACAGGCGTGATGTCATGAAGAAATCCCATTTCCGTAACTTTATTACGTCGCTAAAGAAAGAAAGAATTAAATGTTTTTTCGACAATTCATTATTATCAGAAAGTGAGTTCTACATACAGGAAAAGTTTTTTTCCAGTGCGCAAATTGTAACCATGAATTCAGCATATCATTCTAGAACCCCTAGCGTAGAAATTTTTCGCCGGATACACAAAAAAAAATCAGCTGTTCCATACATTTTGACCGCGTAGGTATTGCACTTTTCTATGAAACAGGTGATTTTTTTTTGTACAAACGGCGAAAAATTTCTACGCTAGGGGTTCTAGAATGATATGCTGAATTCATGGTTACAATTTGCGCACTGGATAAAAACTTACCCTGTATAGTTAAGATGTCGTATAGCATACCTTATGGTCCCCCATGCACGTGGCGTCCCCTATGACCCCGTAGGCAGGCCTGCGCCGCGCCGTGGGCTCGCGCCGTTCCCGCGGCGCCGGCTCGCCCTCCGACTGGTTGCGGACCAGGCGGCGCCGGGCTGAACCTTCGGCGTCACACATCCTGGGAAAAATAAGAATACAGGAGGCTAGTCACGTTCCATACAAAGTTGGGCCCAAAAACCAAAGAGACGTCCAGAAAAAAAAAACTGTGGTACTCTGGTTGAGGAAGTCCTCCTTGTCATTTTCTACTACGGCAACGAATCTCTAAAACCATTCCTTCTTTGGATTTTGGGCCCAATATGACCGATCTCCTTCGTTTTTCCATTGGTACGAAGATTATCATAAAACAATAAGAAGAAAAAAAAAATGTCGTCGTCATTATGTTTCTTTGTGTAGTGTGTGGTCTTTTCCCAACAACGTTGGGATCGGCTTCCAGTCCCACCGGATACAACTGAATACCAGAATTTTAGATAAAGCGACTGTTTTTTTTTTAATACTCTACGAAAACTTTACAAAATCCTGTACTGAATCCATGGTTACAGGTGCGCTTTGATATCCCTGCCATGTTGTAAAACTATTTATACTCTAAAGGTTTAGGTTGTTAAAAAAGGGTAAACAAATCGTAAAAAGGGTTTTTTATAGTTGACACTTTCTTGTTAAAAAATACATTAGAACAAAATTAAATTTATTTTCGATCACATGATAGTTTCCCCTTTTATAATAGTATGTTAAACTTTATAATTTATTCTTAAACAACTTTTCGTAGATGTAACTGCTTTAGTACAATGTTTTTGTTAGATTTATAATAATAATATAACATTATGTAATCTGTCTATTATAAAGAACCCAAAAAGACAGGTTCCCTAAACCTTTTAAAAAATACAACTAATTAGATAACATTGCTAAATTGAAGAGTACAACTGTGACGTAGTCTGGCAACTGAATTGGCAGGTATTACGTTTAGTCGGTTAACCAGACGCCTTTGTTGACAGCGTTATCGACATTGCGATTGTATCCGTGCGTTTTGGTTTTGTTGAATTGTGATAATATTAGCTTGTTTCCTTGTTTTGTTTTTGTTATTTAGTTATTGTTCGTTTTTGTTATTTGTCGTTATTGGGTTTTAAATTCGTATCGTGGAAAAATGAGTGAACCCGAGGCTGTTAACTGAACGCTTTATTATTAATGTGACAGAGAGTTCATCAGAATCAGATTCAGAATAGAGACAAATATATATGTGACTATAATTAATATGATTTTAACATTTGAAATAAAAGGTTTAGCATCTATGAGTCACGTGGTTTTTTTTGTTTACCCTTTTTTAACTACCTAAACCTTTAGAGTATAGTTACCTAGCACTGATAGCTTGCTGCACACTGGTAGGATCAGCAATACTCTTCCTGCTGAAATTCATGCCGCCAACCGGCACAGATAGAGCGTCAAGTTCCGCTAAGCTGCTTTTCTTCTCCAATGTCTTGCCTGGACTGCCCTGGACATAAACAAGATAATCTTTATTGTGTATGACCTTATTTTTAACAGACTTCCAAAAAACACTACAGTTTTTTTTTCAAGTTATCAGGCGGATGCACTACCTGCCAGGGTCGCGGATTTATTCGAAAGAGTTACCGTGGCCCCTGGCACAGACAACTGAATGAACACGGGTGGGTTTTAGTCAGTAAAATCTGAAAAGCACTCCCCCTCCCACTCCACCTAGAGAAAAACAAACGGGATACACTAAGGTAGTCCATCATTATCATCAGCTTACAGCAGTCCACTGCTGGACATAGGCCTCTCCAATTGCACGCCATTTAGCGCTATTCTCGTCAACTCTCATCCAGCTTCTACCAGCCACTCTGTGAAGTCTCAACTCAAGAACACGTCTACCCCAAAGTCATCGGCTCTACGGCTAATATGGTCGGTCCATTAGATTGATTTTTCTTTGCTTCAATTGGAGGTAGGTATGGTTAAATACTTAAAAAAAAAATCATCATTTCATCAACATTTCAGCCGAAAGACGTCCACTGTTGGACATAGGCCTCCCCTAAACTCCGCCACTTCGACCGATTCTGTGCTTCCCGCATCCAGCGGATTCCTACTGCCTTCACAAGGTCATCGGTCCACCTTGTGGGAGGCCTTCCAACTTTACTTGAACTATTTTTTTTTTAAATACCCATATTAAAAGTAAATTATGTGGAAACTCGTTTCAGGAATTGCGTTTATTCTGTTTCACTTTGTATGAGAATAAACACCTAAATACCTGCGTGGCCTGCCGCGCGGGCGACCCCGAGCGCGCGGGACTGCTGTCAGACGACGACACGCGCCCACTGCTGTCTGTGGAATCTGTCACCGACTTCCTGTAACCATATCACAAATATTAATAACAAAAATTTCCTTAGTCGGTTCAGACAGATTTATTGGCACCATTGAAACAGGACCGTATTACCCATAGCGTGAAGTGAGAAATTGTATGAACACCGGCACAGTCGGCTCGGGCATTCTCGCGTTCGGTTGCTCGCGGTTTAAATTGTGGCCAGTGAAAGCTCGAGCATGCGCGAGGATTCCCAGTCTGAATAGTCCTTTACGCGATAGTCGCGCGCGCACACACATATATATGGTGACTGGTAATTAGTGACCGACATTTAAACACATGATTGTACTCATCATTATGAACAACTTTTACTATGGGACCAAACCCGAAATCGTGAAAAAATCATCAGCTGTTCCCTACATTTTGAAGAGAGTTATGCGAACATAAATGTAGGGAACAGCTGTTTTTTTTTTCGCGTCACTAATTACCAGTCACCCTATATAATAAAAAGAGAGACAGAGAAAGAAAACACAAGATTTGCTTAATTATTTTTTTTGCCTTCGGACACCAAACGCCCCCAGATGTAATTACAACTTCTAATGTGTCTCGATCAGTATCCTTCAATGGGAAAAGTACCTTCGTTCAAAAAAATGCTTTAATTTCAAATGCGAGATCTTTTTGTTCCAGCTTTAATTACTTGAACGTGATAAACAGTTGCATGACACAAGTGATTATATCTATGTCTTACATTCAATAGTGTTGCTGTCTCGCTCATCAAGACGCGGTTACAGTGTTTTAACTGTAACCATGAATTCAGCATATCATTCTAGACCCCCTAGCTCAGAAAATTATCGCCGGTTATTAAAAAAAAATCAGCTGTTTCATAGAAAAGTGCAATACCTACGCGGTCAAAATGTATAGAACAATTGATTTTTTTTTGTATAACCAGCGAAAAATTTCTGCGGTAGTCTGCGGGGTCTAGAATGATATTCCGAATTCATGGCTACAATTTGCGCACAGGATAAAAACTTATCCTGTATTACCAGAGTAATCATAATTTTTGATGATGGCCCACAAACCTGGACGCGTGCATGTGCCTGTTGTCGGCCTGCCGGGCGGTGTCCTGGTGTTGTACCAGGAGGCGCGCCGACTGCGATAGAAGGATCCTGTCGCACCAAGATGGACATCTGGGAAAATAACAAAATTCAATAAACAACAACAATTAATTTTTGGGTGGGAAATCATCAAATAACTTCTCCCGCTCTGGGTGGAGCAGGAGGGCGTGTCAGACTTTTACTGACTAAAACCCACCCGTGTTCCTTCAGTAGCCCTTAAGCCAGGTGCTGTGGTGTCTCTTTCGAACAAACCCGCACCCCTGGCAGGCATCGACCCTTGCGGGTCCCATCACTTTTTGTGCTGACATCTCTTTGAGGCGCGCGTGGAACACAACGCGCCGTCGACTTGGGCTTGGTCCTTACCGGACAGCGAGCTACCCATTACTCGCCGTCCGCAAGCCCATGCCTACGGTGGCCGGAAATCGGCCTGGGATTCCCGACGCCCAGGGCGTCTCCGTATCCTGCGGCGGCTGGGGTCGCGAGGGCGCATATGCTGCCTCTCCCTCACGTGCGCCGCCTCCCTCTTCGCGAGCATCACTGCTTCGCTGAAGGAGGTGACGGCTCCCCATGCCCTCTCGCTCCGTACCATGGCCTGGACCAGGGCCGGACGCGAGAGATCGCCGCCGCCGATCGCCTCCACGAGGACACGGCGGTGCTCCGCCCAAGCAGGGCAGACCGCCACCGTGTGCTCCACCGTGTCCTCAGGGCGATCTTCGCAGTGGAAATACCCGGGCATTTCCTCCCGCCCTATCCGAAACAGGAACCTCCCGAAACAACCGTGTCCGGTGAGGACCTGCGTCAGGTGGAAGGTGAGGACGCCATGCCGCCTCTCGAACCACTCCTCAAAGAGGGGACTTACCGCCGCAATCGTGGCGTGCCCAGAAAATGAGGAGCTTGTGGCTAAGTAACAATAGCTGCGCGGGTTGATCGATCAGGTTAAGCTACGCTTGCCGCGGTTGGTCTGTAGATGGGTGACCATCTTTACATACCAAGACCCCTCCGTGCCTCGGAAAGCACGTTAAACCGTTGGTCCCGGCTGTCATTTATGGATCTTTGACAGTCGTTACGGATCGTCAGAAGCCCGAAAATCTGACAACCAGTCTTACCAAGGGGTATCGTATTACCCAGTAGCTGAGTTGTGGAGGTCAGATAGGCAGTCGCTCCATGTAAAATACTGGTATTCAGCTGCATCCGGTCAGACTGGAAGCCGACCCCAACATAGTTGGGAAAAGGCTAGGCAGATGATGATAACACCAAATACACTTTCACTAAATATGAAGTCGACGACGGGGACAGGGCGATGCGCCTCAAGTGGAGTTGGGCAGGACATCTAGTTAGACGAGGTGACCGATGGAGGAAAGCTGTGACCGAGTGGTGGCCAAGGTTAGACCAAAGAAACTAGGGCCAACCAGAAGCCCGTTGGGTTGATAATATCGTTAAAGTGGGAAACGCCTGGATGAGGGACAAACCGAACCGTATGGCGCAAAAAGGGGGAGCCCTATACCCGTCAGTGGGTGATTCCGGGCTGAGATGATGATGATGATGAAATAAGAAGTCTCTGATCAAACCTAGGTCTCCAGTGTATGATAAACAGTGATCGGAATAGGCTGACTATATTTGTCTAAGCTTCGGAGAACAAAGACAGAAAGTGGAGACTTCCTTACGACTATATTTTTTTTCCCGGGATTCGGGAAAAATCTTCAGTAAGTTGAAAATAAGCTTTATTTAAGATGTGTAAAAGCTATTTTTCTCTATCCTCCGCCTTCCGCATCCAGTCTGTCCCAGCCACCTTTTTAAGGTCGTCGGTCCATCTAGCTGGGGGGCGTCCCACACTACGCTTGCGGATATGCGGTCTCCACTCCAGGACTCGTCTGCTCCACCGTCCATCGGTCCTTCGACAAACATACAACATACAACGACCAAATTTTCGGGATTTTCAAGTAAAATCCCGAAATAATGAATGTAACTTTAATTCATGTATTTGAATTATATTTACGATCCAACTAAACGTTGTATCAAATCATGAATTAAAGTTAGATTAATATAATTGCAAGTTTAGTTAAAAATAGCTTTTACACATCTTATATATAAAGCTTATTTTCAACTTACTAGTTAAAAGAGTATTCACATACCTAGTCTTCATGTAGTGTGTGGGTAGATGTACGTCTTCTTCGAACGGGTAGGAGGGGGGGAACTTCACGGGAAACTCGTACAGATGTGGCCGTAACGCTTCCAGCTCGCGGTCGTAGCGTTGAAGCTGTGGGTGACAAACAATACGTTAAATACACGTTATTAAAGTGTTGATTTTAGTTGATAAAATCCGCCAACAAATGTTGATTGCGAGAAGCCATTTATAAAAAATTAGCAGCGCCCCGCGGTTTCATCCGCGTAGTTCCCGTTTCCGTGGGAATACGGGGATAAAATATAGCCTATGTCACTCGGGGATAGTGTAGCTTCCCAACAGTGCAATAATTTTTCAAATCGGTTCAGTAGTTTCGGAGCCTATTCAATGCAAACAAACACAATCAAATCTTTCCTCTTTATATATTAGTATAGATTAGGTACAGTTTGAGATAATTTTCAGCCAATTTTGGACAAGAACGCTAAGTGAAAAAAAAGTGGCTCCGGCAGGCAGTGGCGTAAGGGTGGGGCAGGCAGGGCAAGGGCCCCGGGCGCCTATCAAAGAAAACCTTCAATAAACCATTTCATACTTTTATCTATCTATATCTAAGAAATCTGAAGAGCTTTTTGAATTTCAGTGAAGAGCTTTTTGAATTGAAATCCAGTGCGCAAATTGTAACCATGAATTCAGCCATACATTTTGACCGCGTAGGTATTGCACTTTTCTATGAAACAGATTTTTTTTTCTGTACCCGGCGAAAAATTTCTGCGCTAGGGGGTCGAGAAAGATATGCTGAATTCATGGTTACAATTTGCGCACTGGATAAAACTTACCCTGTATTGTGCAGTATGAGGATGAAAGCGTATTTTCTACTCAATTTTAATTTAACTCAACAAATTCTCTTAAAATTGCAGCATTGCAAGCGATTTTTTGGCACGTTGAAATTAATATCTTCGTTATTGAAGGCTGTAATGTGTCAAGAAAGGTTGTGCGAACTAGCTTTGCTCAGTGTAGGCCAAGAAGATTATTTACAAAGGGGCACAAATGTGATGCGTGCTCTAGGCGCCATTTTCTATTGGTACGCCCGCCGGCAGGTGATGCGGGGTGGGTCGGGGCAGCAGGAAATTTCACGCGGACATAAGCTATAGCAATTATAAATAAAAGTCACTTTTCGTGTCTATCTGAGTGCCCGCTTTGTTCTTCGTAGTAACGGATACGTTAGCTACGATTTCAATGAGCTTTTCACCATAATTAAGAGAATTTATTTCGGAAATTTAGAGCAGTGGTGGCCAAGTGGTAACGGCCGCGACTTACGAGTTGTAGGTCGTAGGTTCGAACCTAGACAGGCGATTTATTTTGTGTAAATTATTTCATCACCACTACTCTCATACCGGTGAAGGAAAACATCGTGAGGAAACAGGGCATGTCATAGAACAAAAAATTCGAAGACATGTGACATCTACCAACCCGCACTGGGCCCGCGTGGTGGATTACGGCCCAATCCCGCTCACCGAGAGGAGGCCTGTGTCCCAGTAGTGGAAACATTATAGGCTGATGATGATGATGATTCGGGAAGGATTACATTATGTTAAAGTTACATGTAATAAAGAAATCTAGATGTTTTGTGAAGATGTAGAGATGTGTATAAATGTCAGCGGAAAATGAGAGAGAAGGAAGATAGAGAGTGCACCTGTGTCTGCGCATATACTTGTGCACTATAACATCTCCCGCGCCTTCTCTGATAAGACAGACCTACAGACACCAGCAGGTCAAGTTATCCCAAACTGTCAAATTTTCCCAATTGAACATGAACAAAAACTATCAAAGAAATTTGACAGATTGGGGTAGCTTGATGTGCTGGCCTCTGTACCTAGATTACAAGTAAATGATGTGTTCTCCTATAATTGGAAGCGCACACTGTATTTGTCTCTGCTTAATGTAAACTTGCATGCAATTGTGTATGTAGCCTCTGTAGGAGATCCAAATAAATAAATACGATCTGCAGGCTTAGCAAAAAACCGTAGAGAAGCGTTTTGTCGACGGAAGAGTAGACAAAAAACCGGTCAAGTGCGAGTTGGATTCGCGCACCGAGGGTTCCGTACAAACCTGTGGGTATATAAGTAAAAGTTCAAAATTGTCAAAAATATTTTTTTTTATATGACGAAACTAAAAATTTTCGGTTTTCGTAATTTTTCCTATATCTGTACTATAAGACGTGACTTCGTACAAAATTTCAAGATTCTAAGTTCACGGGAAGTACCCTGTAGGTTTTGATTCCCGTGCGAGTTTCGAAAATTTGCGGAATTTTGCGGCCTAAATGGCTGTATCTTTTGATTGCGTTGACTTAGAAGGTTGATTTTTCTACAGCTTCCAGGGACAGTAGAACTAAGTATCATATAGAAATTTCAGTTTGATACCTCCACGCGTTCCTGAGAAAAACGGTCTTGACAGACGGACGGACGGACGGACAACAAAGTGATCTTATAAGGGTTCCGTTTTTTCCTTTAGAGGTACGGAACCCTAAAAATTACGTTTCCGTGTAGACTGTTGACAGTTTTGAACCAAGAAATGTAGACAAGAGATTTCTATTCTACAGTAGAGTAGAAATAGCGTCGTGTTAAGCCTGATGGAAGTCTTATTCGTATAATGTAGGAAACCAACTCACCCAGGGCTCCCTGAATATCTTCTGGTGGTCGACATGCGAGAACTCCTTCTTGCCGATGGTGAGCACGACCCGGCCGTCGCCCGGCGCGCGGTACTGTAACCGCGACGCGTCCACGTTGGCGCCGTTCTGTAGCCTGCTGCCTGACAGCTCTTCTGTCACCTTCTGTCAAGTATAAAATACACACACAATAAGCCACACATAATACAGGCCTATTCTCTGAGAGAGGGAGTGGTTCTAGGACATCCGGTTACCACACGAAGTTTACCTTCACCGTTTGAGAACACAGTTCCACAGTTCCACAGGAAGACGCGACCTTTGGCAAGAAATATTAAAGCCCCCTGATTACTTCGTGGAACCATCAGAGAGCCTACCATCCGGTCACAAGCTACCGTGGCCTACTTGGAAAACCTTAAATAGACTTCGAACCCAAGTAGGTCGCAGCAAGGACAACCTCTACAAGTGGGGATTCCTGGACGGGTCAGATCTCCGGTGTGTGTGCGGCGTCTCTCCACAGACAATGGCTCACCTCCCATCTTGCACCGCATGCCCTATTACCTGCACACGTGAGGACCTAATGGCTGCATCAGCGAACGGTATTCGCGTTGCTGAATTTTGGGCCAAACAAATTTAAAAACTGTACACATTAAGTACATTCCTTAGTTTTATCTTTGCCATCGACACGCTAAGAAGAAGACCGTTTGAGAGCAGTGGTGAAGAAATTAAATACACAAAGTATCTGTTTGGGTTGGAACTCTCGACGTACTACTCGTAAGTGGAGGCCGATCACTAGACCACCACTGCTGTAAAGTAATAGTAGGTCCAACTTAGCCTAAATAGCGTATATTATCTAGAATCTGTCAACAAAATTAAATCACCACTAACTTAATAGTTTTACAATAATTATTGATTTATTTTAATTTTAAATTAACAGTCACTATTACTATTACTTACCATATATTTTTTTTTAGGATTAAAACCACTATTTTATTTAAGACTGGTAACACTTATAATAACTTAATTATTTTTTGCAACTCATGGTTGGCTCAACTTTGGTTGGAAATCATGACCTACAACTCGAAGTCGGGGGCCGATAGCACTGTGACACCACGGCACTACCAAGTATAAAACGACTAGAGTAACTTATTTTATTTGCATAATTATCCTATAACGTTCCCAATGCTGGAACACGTTCCTTCTCTCAGTGAGATAGACTGGGTCATAATCCACCACGCGGGCCCGGTGCGGGTTGGCAGATGTCACATGTCTTCAAATGTTTGGTTCTAAGACATACGGGTTGCCTTCACCCTTTTTACGTGTATGTTCGTGGGATACAGACCTACACCGTCCGACCACACAGTCAAGACTTTGAATATTAGTACTGTCAGTTTGACTTAACATATAAGAAATGGTATCGTGTTGTGTTGTGGCTAATTTGTGTCTCCTGTATTTACTCCTTCTGTACGAATATTGTTTTTTAGGGGCATGAGGAACAGGCTGTAAAGTTCACTCATACTTATGATGGTAAAGGAGGATCCTCCGACCAGACGGGTGTTGTGTCTGGTCCGGGCAACTGCCCGACAGTTGTTGTCGGGATTTTGTATATGTTCGAGTGTCGTGGTAAACTCTGATTGCGCGATGTAAAATTGCTTAGTTAGTTCGCCAGTTGCATTGTAGATGGCGCCACTTTTCTTTTTGCGTTTTTCGATATTTGTTGCGAAGTATTTATTTTTGTGCCGCTACTGTTTGATTGTGTTGTGTACGGATATTATAATTCTAAGTAGCAGAGTGACTTTTATTCCGTTCTCCCGTACAATACCCTACCAGTCCAACTCCACTCAGCAGCAACAGCATCATCATCTGCCTAGCCTTTTTCAAACTATGTTGGGGTCGGCATCCGGTCTAACCGGATGTAGCTGAATACTAGTATTTCACATGGAGCGATTGCCTATCTGACCTCCATAACCCAGTTACTGGGTAACATGATACTCAATGGTAAGACTAGTTATCAGACTTTTGGGATGCTGACTACCCATAGCTCATAACTAGTGATGTGCCGTGGGAACATTCCCGTTCCCAGTAAATTCCCAACGGGAATGTTCCCGGGAATGTTCCCATGTGCCCGGGAACATTCCCAGTTAGTGGGAACACTAACACAAAAGTTAAAGATTTTTTCTTTTTTTAACTTTTTAGATTAGGTTTCTTATCGCATGTTTAAAATAATAAAAGATAGAAATTAAATGCATATCTTTTACACCCACAATGTGTTACTGAGAATTTTCGACATTTAATTGATGTAGTTGGAGAGTTAAACTGATAACAAAAAAACTATCCTTTCAACTGTGCAGGTGTGATGCTAATTTTGAGAAATGTTATTTACTTATCCTTTGTGCATGATTTATGGCTCCAACTAACCGGGGCGGGTCGGCGTAACAAACAATCCAGACTGTAGAGACATCCCAACAAATTGGCCGCTCAACTCACAATACCAGCTTGTGTCAGCAGACTTAAAAGACGCAACATCCTACAATTGGATAACTTGGAGAGAGCTTCGTTATTCATATGAAAGTTGCTCCTGATGAGGAATAACTCTTCCCTGCCAGACCTTCCTACAACTCATCTGCTCATAGTTTTTAAAAACTGATTGCAAGATAAAACACAAAAAAAATAAAAGAATAATGTATTCTACCAGTCTATTTAAATAACGTTTCAAAATATTGTACATAATCTCTGAACGACGGGTTGCGGGTAACGATGGGTTCGTGGAAACTGTCCATACGGTCGGGTCTAAGTTTTTCAAGGCCCATCGTATCAATAAAAATAAGAGGCTCTCTGATCCTACTTTGCAGCTCATGAAGGAGAGGCGCGAGATGGTCCTGCAGTCTTCAGACGATGCGCTTGAGTATCGGTAGTTTAACAGACAGATCTTTAAGTCCTTGAAAAGCGACCTCCGCCGCTTTAATACAGAATGTTTTAAAGACGCAATAGAACGGAATAAAGGCTCCAAGGTCTTTGCTAGGGATCTGTCTATTGGGCAGAGTCAGCTTACGAAACTGAAGACCGATGAAGGCAGGATCGTATCCACCAAGCCTGAGCTGTTGAGAGAGATTGAGAGATTCTATGGACAGTTAGACAAGTCAACAAGAAACCCCGTTACGAATCTGGCAAACGACCCAAGGGCTAGATTGACCCGACAGTATACTGAAGATATCCCGGACGTCAGCTTGTATGAGATTAGGGTGGCTCTGAAGCAGCTTTAAAAACAACAAGGCGCCGGGTGATGACAGAATCACAGTTGAACTCCTAAAGGCCGGCGGGAAACCCGTTCTTAAGGCCCTCCAGAAGCTGTTTGATTCCGTCATACTCGAGGGCAAAACGCCACATGGAACAGAGGTGTGGTAGTACTTTTCTTTAAGAAGGGTGACAATGCCCTTCATAAGAATTATAGGCCCATCTCACTTCTATGCCATGTGTACAAGCTGTTCTCCGAAGTCATCACAAACTGTCTAGCTCGCAGGTTTGACGACTTCCAGCCTCCCGAACAAGCCGGGTTCCGTAAAGGCTTTAGCACAGTAGACCACACACATACGCTGCGGCAGGTTATATAGAAGACCGAAGAGTATAATCTGCCTCTCTGTTTAGAGTTCGTGGACTACTAAAAAGCCTTTGATTTGATCGCGACGTGGGCTGTACTGCAGTCCCTCCAACGGTACCAGATCGACTATCGGTACATGGCGGTGTTGAAGTGTCTGTACGAAAACGCCACCATGTCAGTCCGACTCCAGGACCGGACCTCGAAACCTATCCTTCTGCAGCGAGGTGTAAGACAGGGAGACGATATCTCTCCGAAACTCTTCACCGCTGCACTGGAGGATGTCTTCAAGGTTCTGGACTGAAAAGGGGCTGGCATCAACATCAATGGCGAGTACATCACTCACCTTCGGTTTGCCGATTATGTAGTTGTCATGGCTGAGACCATGGAGGATGAACATGGAAAAGACAAAGGTCATTTCCAATGCCCATGTAACACCCACTCTCGTAACGGTCGGAGGAGCTGCACTGAAAGTTGTGGACGAGTACGTTTACCTAGGACAAACTGTCCAGTTAGGTAGGTCCAACTTCGAGAAAGAGGTCAATCGTCGAATCCGACTTGGCTGGGCAGCGTTCGGGAAGCTTCGCAATATCTTCTCGTCCCACATACTGCAATATCTCAACACGAAAGTCTTTGACCAGTGCGTGTTGCCAGTGATGACATATGAAACCGAAACGTGGTCGCTCAAAATGGGCCTCATAAAAAGCTTAAAGTCACCCAAAGGGCGATGGAGAGGGCTATGCTTGGAGTTTCCCTGCGTGATCGAATCAAGAATGAAGAGATCCGCAGGAGAACCAAGGTAACCGACGTTGTCCAAAGAATTACCAAACTTAAGTGGCAGTGGGCAGGGCACATTGCTCGCAGAACAGATGGCCGATGGGGCTGAAAAGTTCTGGAGTGGCGACCGCGTACCGGAAGCCGTAAAGTTGGAAGGCCTTCCACAAGGTGGACCTATGACCTTGTGAGGGCCGCAGGAGTCCGCTGGATGCGGGAAGCACAGAACCGGTCGAAGTGGTGGAGCTTGCGGGAGGCCTATGTCCAGCAGTGTACGTCTTTCGGCTGAAATGACGATGATGATGATGATGAATCTCCAAACCTCCGAGTCTCCTACATTCGAAATTTTTATTTACGCCTTTCTAAAATTAATACAATGAACGACAAGTTACTAAATGAGTAGGTACTCATTACATGTCAAATCTACTTACTCACTAAATCTTACCAGTAACTTTGTATGTTATTATATTTTTACTTTTATTATAATTCTATGTGGTTTAACCGACACGTTCCCAGCAATTGGGAATATTCCCGGGCACTGGAAAGATTCTTTTGGGAACATTCCCACTTTGGGAACATTCCCGGGAACGGCACATCACTGCTCATAACTATTTAAATATATATAATTATAACCACACATGACTGGCGAAATGTGGGAGTTCTATAGGTACCCCTCTGGCCAACTCTTCGGGGAAACAAGGCGTGATGTTATAACTAAAGATATCAGATGAAAAGATGTCCGCAAACCTCTTTGATACGTATCTACTTTGTCTAAGTATATACAGGGTTAATTTTTAAACAGTGCGCAAAAAAAAAAAAATCTGCAGTTCCATACATTTTGACCGCGTAGGTATTGGTAATTTCCCGAATTGAATAATTCAGCATATAATTCTAGACCACCTAGGTCTAGAATTATATGCTGAATTCATGGTTACAGTTTGCGCACTGGTTATACATTTATCCTGTATTACTTAAGTACGGATGGCGCCGTCGAGGCCGGCCCATGAAAAGGTGGCGCGACGACCTAGACGCGTATTGCAAGGTCTGGATCGAGGTGGCCCTGGAAATGGATGCCTGGTAGGATTTAGGGGAGGCCTTTGCTCATCAGTGGGACAATGTAGGCGAAATAAAAAAAATAAAAATACTTAAGTACTTTAATCGACTGTCAAAAATCCGAATAACAGCCAGGATCAACAGCTTAACGTGCTTGCCGAGGCATGGAGGGGTATTGGTATGTAAAGACTTTGATATATCAAATATGTTACCTTGACTACGCCCGCGGTGTCGGCCCTGAAGTTGAAGTCTCCGAAGATGAAGTATGGCGCGGCGTTGACGTCCGAGTGCAGGTGGCGCAGCGTGTGGCGCAGTGCGCGGCGGCGGGAGCGGCAGTACACCTGGCGGGAGGTGTACGAGTCAAATACATGTAACTATCATTTACTAATAGAACAAGAAGAAGTTGCAGTGGCAGTGCACATTGCTCGCAGAACAGATGGCCGATGGGGTCGAAAAGTTCTGGAGTGACGACCGAGTACCGGAAGACGTAAAGTTGGAAGGCCTCCCACAATGTGGACCGATGACCTTGTGAGGGCAGTAGGAATCCGTTGGATGCGGGAAGCACAGAATCGGTCGAAGTGGCGGAGCTTAGGGGAGGCCTATGTCCAACAGTGGACATCTTTCGGCTGAAATGATGATGATGAATAGAACAAGAGAGCAACAATTCCCGCCACTTGATTCTTGCCCTTATCTCAATTTATATGTGGTCGGCCCAACATGTTTTCTTACATACCTACTTCTCTATTAGTTTCGATAGTGAAAGAAACGATGGATGGACTGTGTCCCCGCGTTTTGCTATCACATCTGTCTTGTAAATATCTTTTGTGACATGTCGAAACATGCATACTCATTTCAATGTTTGTCACTTCATCTACTTTAAACCACACCGTTATCGTATCACATCATTCCTCAGCCTATCATTCATAGTCACACCACACATGCTTCGCAAAGAACGCATTTCCTCAGCATTTATTCTACTTTTATGCTTCTTTTGTTACACCCAACATTCACTTTCACAACAAGCATACGCTTTTAATTTTTGAAGAAAAATGAGATTTAGTAATTTCATTTCACTTACGGAAGGGAATGGCTCAATAGCCAGGAGATTGGACGCGTCGTGGAAGAGATGGATATTGACGAACTCGATCGCCGTGCCGCGCATCCACCAGCGCGTGCGCAGGAAACCTTTGCGCGACCACTTACACTGCAAGAATAGAAATAAGTATGGGTGAGTATCTGGGATGAGACAATGGGGCGAAACATGAAACGAAGGGACGTAGAAAATTGATTAAAGACGACTTTGATTTATCTATGTGATAACTTTGTCTTTTTTTTTGTAAAAGCACTTGGTTTAGCCAATAATAGAACTCATTTTTTTTAACCCCCGACGCAAAAACGACGGGGTGTTATAAGTTTGACGTGTCTGTGTGTGTGTGTGTGTCTGTCTGAGGCAACGTAGCTCCCGAACGGATGAACCGATTTTCATTTAGTTTTTTTTGTTTGAAAGGTGTATTAGTCGGGAGTGTTCTTAGATATGTTTCATCAAAATCGGTTCAGCCGTTTGAAGATTATCAGCTCTTTTCTGGTTGAAAAAGGGATTTTAGCCTCTGATCAACTCGAAATTTGGGATTCTATTACTTCAATGATATTAGAAGAATATAATAACCTTGAACTGATGCTGGAGCAACACCTGGAATTTCCAGGAAACTCAAGTTATTCACCAACAAACAGCAGAAGTATCGTGTTTGGGCTCATTGAAAAGGTCTCAATGAATAGATTATAGATAAATGGTGATTTAAGGGAGACATTAAGTTTAAAAAGCAATAAATAAAAATTAAATTTAAAAAACCCCCGACCCAAACAAAAACTCTAAAAAGTAAAAAATAATATTCATGGGCCTTTTAATTTGAAAGTAATATTTGATCAGGGCATTGTCAAGTCGGGGGACGGTCAATGAAAACGCCAAACAGAGGCCTTGCCGTCCCCCGACTTGACAATGCCCTGATCAAATATTACGTTCAAATTAAAAGGCCCATAAATATTATTTTTTACTTTTTAGAGTTTTTGTTTGGGTCGGGGGTTTTTTAAATTTTAAATTTAATTTTTATTCTGCTTGAGTATCGCTTTCAATGTTTTGGATGTTTTATTCGTGTGTGCTAGCTGACATATAGCAAACAATTTAGTTATGTTTAGTGTTTCCTAATGTCAATTACTTACGTATAGAATAGTACCTTTGTACATTAAGTTCTTCTAATTTAACTGGGGAGTTTATTGCGCCACTTCTTCCCAGGTAAAGCAGTAGGAAGTGGTGAAGGGTGGGCGTTTAATTGTCAGCGATTCCACGCTGGTTTATTAATTACAACCAATGCGAATTCAATATTCATAGTTAAGACAGGACGTCTGTCGGGTCACCTAGTTTTGAATAATATATTCAACCGGTTCGAGCATACAGCATGTGTATGTTAATGTAATGGACCTAAACTGGACCAGGAACCAAGTTGGTGTAAACCAAAGACTATCCCAAAAGGACACCATATGGTGTTCTAGGCTGTAGGCGAGAAAATTACATGGGATTAGAACACATAATCAAAGAGAATTCTGTCTAGCCTTTCCTATGTTTTTTTTTGTGGGTGGGAAATCATCAAATAACTTCTCTCGCTCTGGGTGGAGCAGGAGGGCGTGTCAGACTTTTACTGACTACAACCCACCCGTGTTCCTTCAGTTGCCTGTGTGCCAGGGGCGGCGGTATCTCTTTCGAACAACCCTCACCCCTGGCAGGCATCGAACCTTGCGGACCCCGTCAGTTCATGCTAACATCTCTTTGAGGCGCGCGTGGAACACAACGCGCCATCGACCCGGGCTTAGGTCCTTACCGTACAGCGAGCTATCCATTACTCGCCGGCCGTTCCTATGTTAGGGTCGGCTTCTATTTTAACCGGATGCAGTTAAAAACGTACGACGTACGTAAGACGTAAAGTTGGAAGGCCTCCCACAAGGTGGACAGATGACCTTGTGAGGGCCGCGGGAGTCCGCTGGATGCGAGAAGCACAGAACCGGTCAAAGTGGCGGAGCTTGGGGGAGGCCAATGTCCAGCAGTGGACGTCTTTCGGCTGAAATGATGATGATGAGTTAAAAACCAGTATTTTACACGGAGCGACTGCCTATCTGATCTCCATTACCCAGTTACTGGGTATCCTAATTTTATCCCAGTCCTGTCTAATTTTATTGAATTTTATCTAATGTTATCTAATTGTACCTAATGTTATCTACTTTTACCTTATTTTGACTAATTTTATTCAATCGTTTAACTCTTCAATTTTTGTCTAGTTTTATATTTATGTAATTTAACGTTGTTCTATTTTTCTGTGATTGTATATGTTATAACTTGTATTGACCAATAACTTGTATGTGTAGTGCAAACTGTTAATATAAGTTGGTTATTAATAAATAAATAAATAGATACCCCTTGGTAAAACTGGTTGTCAAACTTCTGGGCTTCTGACTACCCGCAGCTCATAAACAAACCGTTTAGATATACAAAAGATATCGGTCCGCTAATCTCTGAGATATGTATCTACTTCGTTTCTACGTCTATTTTGAGTTCATTTATACAAATCCACGTGTAGATTTGAATCCGTACAAATGCAGGCTATTTGTAACAACCCTGAGAAAGTCGTATCCACTTTAAAATTGAACTGAAGTCAATGTCAATGTTCTAGCTTACTGCTTAACATACACATAACATCACGCCTGTGGTCCCCGAAGGGTTAGGCAGAGGTGTACAGACGCCAGCACATCAAGCTATCCCAAACTGTCAAATTTTCCCAAATGAACATGAACCTTATTCTTTTAGTTGAAAAATCATCAAATAAATTTGACACATTGGGGTAGCTTGATGTGCTGGCCTCTGTACCTATAATATATTATATCCACATTTCGCCGGTTCCATGTAATAGGGGGCGAACCTATTGCCATCAACCGGGCACAAAGCCAGACTCCGGGCTGGTAATGAGAAATTCCTTATGGAAGAACTCAAATTCAAGTATCTCTAAATGTTTTTTTTTTCTTTTCGTTAATGTCCGTTATAAAAATGTAAACTTTGACTTTTATTAATGTGTTAAATGTGCGAGCAGTGGTGGCCCAGTGGTAACGGCCGCGACTTACGAGTTGTAGGTCGTAGGTTCGAACCCAGTCAGACGCTTTACTTTGAGTAAATTATTTCATATCAACTGCTCTCAAAGCGGTGACTGAAAACATCGTGAGGAAACCGGCATGTCCTAGAACATAAAATTCGAAGACATGTGACATCTACCATCCCGCTCTGGGCTCGCGTGGATGATTATGGCCCACTCCCTCTCATCGAGAGGCCGTGTCCCAGCAGTGGGAATGTTATAGGCTAATTATGATGATTATGAACTGTTTGAGCTTAGTTGTTAACTCTCTTGTGCATGCTGTGGTCTTCACTAAGGGAAGGAGTACACCTACTTAAAACCTGATGTTGCCTTTACTCATGGTATATCCTTTACTGGGGGTTTGTGGCCAAGTAATAAACAGCCGCACGGGTCGATCAATCAGGTTAAGCTACGCTTGACGCGGTTGGTCCGTGAATGGGTGAGCATCTTTACATACCAAAACCCCTCCGTGCCTGAAAGCACGTTAAGCCGTTGGTCCCGGCTGTCAATTGTGGATCTTTGAAAGTTGTTACGCTTCGTCAGAAGCCCGAAAGTCTGACAACCAGTCTTACCAAGGAGTATCGTATTACCCAGTTACTGGGTTGTGGAAGTCAGATAGTCAGTCACTCCATGTAAAGTATTTGTTCGCGACGATAGGTCGTGGTGGAGCAAAATGAAAGATTGAGTGGACTGTACAACATGTATATGATGATATTACAACGATTAACTGGTCAGTTTAAAAATGCAAAACAAGATATTAATACGTTAAGAGACGCAAGCGCAGCCATGCGTGGAGGCGTGCAACAGCTGACTGGTGTGTCGCGGGGGCCCGCGTTCGGCCGTTCGGCCGGCTGACGAGCTGCTGTCCCCGCACCCCTCTTTCACTGCCGCTGGCGCGCGGCGATGTTGAGATGGGTGGACTCAACAGTACTGGTATTCAGGTGCATCCGGTTAGACTGGAAGCCGACCCAAACCTAGTTGGGAATAGGCTAGGCAGATGATGGTATACTTTATTGGAGATCCTAAATAAATAAATAGCACTTTACCCGACTTGGGAATAGAAACTAGGAGCTCATGCTCATCATTCGCATTTTCGACCACTAGACCAAAGAGGGAGTCACTTAAAATTGACAACTTATCTATGTTATTTACAACTTTAGAGGGAAAAGTAATTATGGCGTCATTTAATTATCTGTACCTAATTAGTGTTTGTTTGTTTTAGTCAGTGATCTTGGTAACGGCTAAGTTATTTTTAATACCTACTTGCAGTAAATAGAGGAAATATACTCAGTATTTATGGACCTACTTATGTAGGTTTAAAAATGGAATATTGCAGTTGTTCTCGTGACAAGAGGACAATATCCTGCTTTAAAACGTCAGTATAGGTAATAATATTGTAAGTTGCCGTTTTGTAGGCATCCATAAATATGTCAACAAGATAAAAAAAAAATATTAAGGGTACACTAGTCGCGGGCTTGAACTCACTGGTGGGCCTGGCTAAAAAGCACGCTGTCTCACCAGGCTTTGAGTCCGACAGAGGTAGTATCAGTGATGAGCAGTTAGACGCTAGTCTACATGCACAACATTATTGAGTTGAGCTGCAGGATCAGTTTTAGTAAAACAGGCGCGTAAAAAATTAAGAAAAGTCCTTCGGAAGATCGGGTTTTCTGAAAAAACCACTGCATAAATCAATGACCAATTAAGTTTATTGAATTTTTCGATAGTTGAGCTTTGTCGGTACCGACTTAGTTTTGGAGATTTTACACTTCTTTTAAACATGTCCAAAGTTCCGTAAAATTATCAAGAAAAACTAATCTTTGTTGGCTCATAACTTTTTAATGACTTTTTATTTTAGTATTCTGTTTCCGGCTTCCGCACCGACTATATTAATAATGAGACAAAACCATACCATGTTTAAGTTTTGATGTACATTTTCAAACAATGGAGTAAAACCCTCCCGAAGTATGTATGGAAAAAATGTGGACTTGTATCACCTTAAAACTTCGTAGGCAGCAATTCGATAAATAGACGAGAAATGAGGGTAAAATTTAATAATAGTATAATTTGTAGCAGCACGGTTAACCTACGCTTGCCGCGGTCGATTCGTGGATGGTTGATAAGCCATCATATATCGAGACACCTCAGTGTCTCTGAAAGCACGCTGGTGCCGAATGTTATACAAATAACATTCGGCACCGATTAGCGTGCTTTCACATCATTGATATTTACATCATTGACAGTCATTACTAGGGCTGTCAGTAGTCGAAAGTCTAAAACCAGTCTTACCAAGATTAAATAAATAAAGTTAAACAAATCGTAAAAAGGGTCTTGTATAGTTGACACTTTCTTGTGTAAAAATATGGTATCACAAAATTACATTTATTTTCGATTTATACGACAATTTTCTGTTTTATTAATGTGTATTAAACTTTATCTTTTATAACTACTAGAGCACAATTTGTTAGTTAGATTTATTATAATAATACAACGTGTCGTTTTGCATCCTCGTCAAATTCAAGGAGGTAACTATGCTAATGATTCTCGACACGAATCAATAATAAAATGAGTAGGTTTAATTTTTTCATATTTTCGGAAATCGGCATGTGTGGGACACGCATGTTAAAACGCGGCCCGTGTTATACCGCACTGTAACACACAGCGACATAGTCGTGCGAAACTGCCTACCGCATACGGAACGGGGCGATTCTGTTCTTTGAAAGAGGTGTATTTTGAAATACTGTTCAACTTAAATAACTAAAAAAACAAGTATGTTTTCATTCCTGAGCAGGTATCGTAATTTTATTTGATTATTTATGTCTTTAATAACAGCCTCCTGAACTTTGACGAGAATGCAAAACGACACGTTGTATAATATTTAGTAATCTGCCTATTGTAAAGAGCCCAAATAGACAGGTTCCCTAAACCTTTTAGAACATACTACGCATTAGATAACGGTGCTAAATTGAAAAGTATAACTGTGATGTAGTATCGTAAAATAAAATAAATATAATAAAAGAAGAACAGAAAATGTTTAAATTAGATAAAATAATTGATGATGCAACGGAACGATTTATTATTAATGTGACAGAAAGTTCATCAGATTCAAATTCAGAATAGAGCCTTCTAATAAATTACTGTAAATTACAATTACATTTGAAATAAAAGGTTTCGCATCTTTGAGTCACGTGAGTTTTTTTTGTTTACCTTTAATTAGTAACGGTATTGTAAAGGTCAGGCCCAAAAGTCTGTAAACCAGTCTTCTCAGTAAATTGGTTGTGGAGGTGAGATAGGCAGTCGCTCCATGTGTTCTGCCACATCCAGTTAGACTGGAAGCCGACCCCAACATAGTTGGGAAAAGACTACGCAGATTGATGTAAAGTAAAATTTCAAGTACGCGTCACGTTTTGGCTCATTTCGTTACATGAGGGAGAGATAACACTCTCCGTCTCTCACGCTAAATCTCTCTTTTTAAAGAAGTTTTACTTCAGTCACGTGTACGGAACTGCATGTGCAATTTTTTTCCATTCAAAATCGAAATCAAAAGTCATTTATTGAAATTAAGCTGAGAATTAGCACTTTTCGAACGTCAAAATACATAAGACAGTCCCCCAAAAACGCCCACCCTTCGACACTTCCTAGTGCTATAGCTGGGAAGAAGAAGTGGCGCAACAAACTCCCATTACATACTTCTCAGAGATAGCGCGGGGTTGGATTAGATCCGGGTTAGTTGCAATAGACTCGCAATTCGCCCTGTTTATATCTAACTAGCAGCGCTCCGCGGTTTCACCCGCGTAGTTCTCGTTTCCGTGGGAATACGGGGATAAAATATAGGCTCCCGGGGATAGTGTAGCTTCCCAACATTGAAAGAATTTTTCAAATCGGTTCGGAGCGTATTCAATGCAAACAAACAAACAATCAAATCTTTCCTCTTTATATTATTATAGTATAGTTAACAAGGCTGAAGAGTTCGTGTGTTTGTATGAACGCGCTCGTCTCTGGAACTATCAGTCGAATTTAAATTTGATACTCATATTCTAGAAAGGCTACATAGCATCACGTTAGGAAACTTAGGAGATAAGCAAAAACTAAAGGGCTTATTACACTTGGCTGAATTTAGTGATCTAACTAGTCGTCTAAATTCAGAAGCAACATTAAAAGCTATGGAAGCTAGCTTGCTAATTGCGATTACACTTGACTAAATTCAGTAACGACTGAATTTAGATGACTAAATTCAGCCAAGTGTAATAAGCGTTTAAGTCAAGCAAATTATGTTCGAATTAAAATAGCATTAAAATGGCATTGATTGGTAAACTAAATTTACTAATTTCTTCATGTCATATTGTATAGACGTTCTGACATCGCTTTAGTATCCCTAGGATTGGTTTTATAGCTATCATACCGACACATAACCGTGGAGCAGCGGCGGCCCTGTGGTAACTGCCGCGACTTACCGAGTTTTTAGGTCGTAGTTTCAAACCCAGATTTTGCTTTACTTAGCGTAACTTATTTCAACACCACTGCTCTCAAAACGGTAAAGGAAAACAGCCTGAGAAAACCGGCATGTCCTAGAACCAAAAAATGTGACATCTACCAATCCGCACTGGGCCTGCGTGATGAACTGTGGTCCACTTCCTCTCACAGAATGGCGGCCTGTGTTCCAGCAAAGCGAACATTAATGGCTGATTATGCTATATGTGACAGCGGTAGTGGCCAAGTGGTAACGGCCGCGACTTACGAGTTGTAGGTCGTGAGTTCGAACCCAGCCAGACGCTTTACTTTGTGTAAATTATTTCATCACCACTGCTCTCAAAAACGGTGAAGGAAAACATCGTGAGGAAACCGGCATGTCCTAGAACCAAAAATTCCAAGACATGTGACATCTACCAACCCGCACTGGGCCCGCGTGTTAGACAGTGGTCCACTCCCGCTCACAGAGAGCTTGTGTTCCAGCAAAGCGAACATTAAAGGCTGATTATGCTATGTATACACATAAGGAAACAAACGACTAACGTACTTTCACAGTCCAAATTGTTTTAACCAAATTGCTCTGCAGTTGAATTCGTTTTGAATCGAGTTCAAATGACAGTGCAAAAAGGAAAGCCGTTCACTGCTAATTAGGTCAGAGGCCAAATGAAGCCGAGCCAACTAGCGAAGGTGTTTGGCTTCTTGCACTACAAGTTGCGATTTCGATTGGGGCACGGAACGAAATTGTTTTTGCAGATACAGATAGTTATTTGGATTGGGCCGCTATGGGATGACTTGATCAGATTTGTTTCTATACATGCACTTACTCCTATGCACACTAGTTGAAAACAATGTTATAAACAATTATTTAAAAAAAAAGTAACCGTGGAGTTCTTGCCGGCTCTTCTCCATAGAAAATGACAATTTGGAACCGTGCACCTAGCTTCTGACATCGAAGTGCCCTTGTAGATTTATGTAAAACTAACAGCGCTCCGCGGTTTCGTCCGCGTAGTTCCCGTTCCCGTGGGAATACGGGGATAAAATATAGCCTATTTTACCCGGGGATAGTGTAGCTTCCCAACAGTGAAAGGATTTCTCATATCGGTTCAGTAGTTTCGGACCCTATTCAATGCAAACAAACATACAAACAAACAATCAAATCTCTCCTATAAATATTAGTATAGAAGATATAGATAAAAAAAATGGTGGGGTGAGTGGACAAAGGTGTTATCTGACAAAACATCTACTTTTTTACATGAACATAGGTTTTAAAAGTGATGATAAATCGACTGATGAGCTCAAAACACGCAAATTTTTATTCGTGTCAAAAATACAGACCCAAGCGTAGGTGTTAACTGACGAACATACGTATAACACGTAAAATCTACCTTGATTTTATGATTTATATTTCGAACTTTTTTTAGTTTAACACCTTTGTCCACTCACCCCTTCAATTGTTTTTGAGTTGCAGTAAATAAGGAATTGGTGGGAATAGCGTAGAATAACTTCAAAAATGTTACTCAATAATATTTTTGAATTCGAATTTGAGTCTATTAACTGCTCTCAATGTTCTTTTTATTTTTACAATGCTGACATATTCTCGTCATTATTTGACATCAATTTTAATATCAACTATTTTTTAGTGATTGTCATGTTAATCATGTCACTATGTTTAATTAGGTTCATTTTATTTATGTAGATTATTTTACATATTGTGAATGGGAGAACGTTGTAGGCCTTACAGACTGTAGATTTGTAGACGATTTTCTATTCTGTATTCGTCTAAGTACCTGGTACTTATTGACAGGCCTGCACTGTCCTCCCATACATTTTATCTCTGAAAACACTGTTAAAGCTAATCATTTTTAAAAGAGTAACCGTGGAGTTTCTTGCCGGCTCTTCTCCATAGGAAACAACATTTTGGAACCGTGCACCTAGCTTCTGACGTTTCATAAGTGCCCATGCAGGTTTATATGAAATAAAAATATTTTGATTTGATTTGAAGTCAAAAACAAAACGTTAGGCAAAGGCCTCCCCAAAATCCTTCCAGTAACTCTTTTCCTGCGCCACCTCGCGACGCCACCCATCTTCAGGTACCCAATTTGTGGAGACTTTTATGAGTTACCTAATGTCAATAATGTAGCTGGTGGGGATCGAAAATACGCCCCCTTGCTCGTTAGCAATGGTAAAATTAAAAATTATAATCCTAAAACCTACCTCCGGAAAGAAATGCTGCGGGAACTTAGCCTTCTCTTTGGTGGTGATCTTCTCAATGTTCCCTGCGTGCACTTCCTTGCCAGTGGCGTCGACGTACGCCTTCAGCTCAAAGTCCCAGATCTTCAGGTCTGTGAGGGACGAGTGCGCGAAGTACATGTTGCCGAGGGCCTGGAAATGTAACATGTAGTTAGGAATTTGCGCATTAAAGGGGCAATACCTGTGTTGTAGAGCAGTGATGGCCCAGTGCTAATGGCCGCGACTTTCAAGTTGGTGGCAAAAGACGTAAATGCAAAACCAAAGACACTGACTTCCGAAATTAAAGTTAATTTTCACTTTGTAGTATTATTTTTGGGGCTTGTGGCTAATTAACACCCGTACGGTTCGATCGATCAGGTTAAGCTACGCTTGCCGCGGTTGGTCCGTGGATGGGTGACCATCTTTATTACCAAAACCCCTCCGTGCCTCGAAGCACGTTAAGCTGTTGGTCCCGGCTGTTATTTAGTAGATCTTTGGCAGTCGTTACGGTTCGTCAGAAGCCCGAAAGTCAGACAACCAGTCTTACCAAGAGGTATGGTATTACCCAGTAACTGGCTTGTGGAGGTCAGATAGGCTGTCGCTCGATGTAAATTACTGGTATTCAGCTGCATCCGGTTAGACTGGAAGCTGACCCCAACATAATTGGGAAAAGGCTAGGGAGAAGAAGTGTATTTTTTTTAGATCGTTTTTTTTTTAATAAACGGATATGCATTTAAGAAATTCTTCTTAGCGTAGCGATGGCAAAAAGTTCAAACATCATGGGTCCAAAATTCAGCTGCGCGAACTCCGCTCACTGACGCAACCATCATAATCAGTAGTCTTGACGTTGAGGTCCAGTCCAAACGGATGCAGGTGAACACCAGTATTTAACATGGAGCGACTGCCTATCTGACCTCCACAACCCAGTTATTGGCCTACGATACCCCTTACGAATGACAGCAGGACCAACGGCTTAACGTGCTTTCCGAAGCACGAAATAGTGACATGGCAGAGCCTCCAGCAGTAACGATAACAAAGTACATCCGCAACAGGCTCGAAATTCTACGTGAGCTATCTTACAAAGCATACCAAAACCAATGACGTATTATAAATAGACGCGAAAAATTCGGACCGTACAAAATCGATCAGCTGACTATTGATTTTGCATGTGAGGTCCGTTTCTTTTTTGTTCATATTTCCACCCATGTTCATGCAGAAAGTTGTTCAATTTCAAGGGTACTATCACCCTGAAAGATTTAAACAGTGACTAAAAAACCACTCTGTACATTTAGTTACGTCACTAGCGTGTCGCCGCGTCACTGGATGGTACGTGACTAATAAAACGACAGGCAATTACCTGTCATTTATCTTGCCAATATTGAGCGCCGGTAACGAATCTAAAGGTAATATATCATTCGACCAAAACGAGGTCAGAATTCTCAATCATGGACTTCTACTTTTTGATTCACAAGACCCCAATATAAACTATGGCACATTTTTTTCTACAGTATGCAAAGAATTCAATAAAGCATGTCCTATAAAAAAAGTTACCATAACTACTAAACCAAAATTTTGCGAATGGGCCACTGCTGGCATTAGAAAAAGCAGAGATATCTTATACACGCTGAAATTTTAATGGTTGTTTTCCCGCGGCAGAACAACTTGCCATAAGGAGTCCCTTCGAACCATAGAGTAAAAGTAAAAAAATTAAAATGTTTTTTGTTTTGAAATAATTAAAAAAATATTCATCAACTCGAAAGCATGAGAATCAATAGTAACACTGGAGGTAACTTGTAGGTATTACTCGAAACGCACGCGCCGCCGCACCGCCGCGCCGACAAAGGAACAATGGTGCATAAATGTTCAAAGCAAAATAAACTCTCGCATGTGATACTAAGTCATAAATTAGTTTTCACGCAACAACACAAAATAGCCGCGGCGCCGACAAAGAAAAGACCGATTTATAAATGTTCAAAGCAAAATAAACTCTCGCATGTGATACTAAGTCATAAATTAGTTTTCACGCAACAACACAAAACACAGCCGCGGCGCCGACAAAGAAAAGACCGATTTATAAATGTTCAAATCAAAATAAGCTCTAGCGTGTAATGATACGGCATAAACTACAAACTAACAACAATTACAAACCAAGCAGCGCGCCGGCTTCCCATTGAGCGGGACGGCGCGCGGCGCCGGCGGCGGCGCACTTAGTTTTCCCGCGAATGTCGTACGTGAAACACGCGTTATCAGTGCAATGGATCGCCATTACAATTATTGCAATTTGGAGTACGTCGCTATGGTGCATCTGTACGCTAGGGCTGATTATGACACCCTTGATGCCCGTCGACTTTACGCGGAGCTGCCACACTTGGAGTCGCTTCGTCTTCGGCCATCGGCCCGGACGATCGTAGCATCGACACAGCGGCTACTCGACGATCATGAGCAGTTCCGGACATCAGCAGTTGCACATGGCAGAGGTCGATCGGCCGTTATTTCGCCAGAGCTCGACGAATAGATCATCGAGTACTTCGAACGGGATCCTCGGCGAAGTACACGTAAGGCTGCGGCTAGGTTTGGCGTAAGCCCATACTACGTCTGGAAACTATTCAACTCTGAAGGACTTCATCCTTATGATTATCGCAGAGTTCATGCCCTCCATGAAAACGACGCGCAGGAATTACTTTTTGTCAGTGGTTAATCGACAGTCAAAATGCGAACATTTTGTGGACAGATGAAGGAACTTTTACGCGAGTTAGACTCGAACATTTTTGGGCGTTAAATAACCCACATGTTTTTCGCGAGTGTGCGCATCTAGAGTGTTTTAGTGATACCTAATGTGTGATAATTAATGGCCACCTCATTTCAATATCGTAAGAAGTGACAGAGACACCTTATTAAAATTGAAAGGCAATCAATTAAAACGTGCTCCATTGTGTATTCAACGTAGTGGCTTGCAGTTGCACTACGAACAATTACTCCGTTACCGTGAAGTGTAAGTACCTACTCGTACTTTTGTAAATTGTGAACATTTAAAAGTAGGTAGTCAAATTAATTAAAATTATTGTAAATAAGTTGATTCAAATTTTGAAAGGCGCCTCAAACTTTTTTAGGTATCTAAGTCCGAAAATTATGATAAACTTGTTTTTATTAATTAATTTTTATGTTAATTTCTTGTTCAGTAAATTGCAGCTAAAAAGTATTTATGACGGTCCTAAGCTCGTAAAAGTATTTAGGGAAAATTTGAATAGCTTGTTGGGTACAGCTTATTATCAAGAATACTATCAGCTGATTGAAACGCACGCGGGTCAACGGCGGCGCCCGGCTTGCGCAGAACGTAGGTATCGGAACTATTGGTTCGTGGTCGCTTTCGAGTTTTGTTTTTCACAATGGTTAATCTGCCATTTTTTGTTTCTAATATTTTATTTGTTTATAAAACTATTGTATTACCAAGACAAAACCATTTCGCTGCGGGAAAACAACCATTTAAATTTCACCGTGTATAATTTGTATCACGAAAAATCATTGACTTCTGATCAGGCCCTTCATAATTATGTAAGAAACTATTCTAAGATATTTATTCAAAAGAGTCTGCGCTCACGCTAAATCTAAATTAATAAGTAACAAAATTAGTATCTCTAAAAATAAAATAAAAGGCAGGTAATTAACAAAGAAACTGGAAACACAAAACAGCGAAATCAGAATGAGTTAGCTCTAAAAATTGATAATGAAATCATTTCAGATAAGTTACAAGTTGCTGAGACTCTAGAAAATTTCTTTACCGACATCCCAATAGAAGTTACGAAATCTCTCCCCTCATCATCTGTATTAGCTGAATCTCTTCTTAAAGAAAACTTCAGCAAGGACATTCCAAGTTTTGAATTCAAACCCATTTCTATTGCCACAATTAAAACAGCATTTAAAAGTCTTAACATAAAAAACACTGAAGACCTATGGGGGATTTCCGTTAAGGTTCTCGAAAATATCATTGACACAATTGCCCAGGGGCAATCCTAACAGGCATATTTAATAAATGTTTAGACAGAGCGGTACGTTTCCTGACTTAATGAAACATAGTAAAGGAGTATCAATTTTCAAATCGGGTAGTAAGAGTGATCCCTCTAATTATATACCTATATCTGTGCTTCCAGCATTGAGCAAAATTTATGAAAAAATCATGCTAGACCAGATGTTGTCACATTTTAACTCAAATGGGATTATACATAGTCGACAGTTTGGTTTCAGGAAAGGTAGGTCGACGACTGATGCAGGAGTATAACTCATCAGTCATATTTTGGAATCCTGGGAGAATTCCCAGGACGCGATTGGCATTTTCTGTGACCTCTCAAAAGCGTTTGACTGCGTTGACCACAATACACTGATCTGTAAATTACACCACTACGGAATTCGTGGACAGGCTGCTGATCTTGTACTTTCCTATTTATCAAACAGGCAGCAAAAAGTAAACGTTAATGGGGTGACGTCCTCGGGGTGTCTAGTTAAGATGGGCGTGCCTCAAGGTTCAATTCTTGGCTCTTTTTTATTTCTAGTGTATATTAATGACCTTCCTTACCTGATGGCTAACTTCTCGGATATAAATTTATTCGCCAAAGTCAGTTACAGAACTTAGCGATGGAAAGTTTAAAACGCACATCAAACGTGTCCATATCAAAAAAAGCATATTATAAGATAAAAGACTACGTTGAAAACAGGGAAGTTTGGCATTAATTCCTTCTGCACATGTGGCTACCTCATTAACAGCATAACTATGTGAAAGTCTATTAATTGCTCTCAATGTTCTTTTTTATTCTTTTTATTTTTACAATGCTGACATATTCTCGTCATTATTTGACATTATACATCAATTTTAATATCAACTATTTATTAGTTATTGTCATGTTAATCATGTCACTATGTTTAATTAGGTTTATTTTATTTATGTAGATTATTTTACATTATTGTAAATGGGAGAACGTTGTAGGCCTTACAGACTATAGATTTGTAGACGATTTTCTATTCTGTATTCGTCTAAGTACCTGGTACTTATTGACAGGCCTGCACTGTCCTCCCATACATTTTATCTCTGAAAACATTGTTAAAGTCCATCATTTTTAAAAGAGTAACCGTGGAGTTTCTTGCCGGCTCTTCTCCATACGAAACAACATTTTGGAACCGTGCACCTAGCTTCTGACGCTTCATAAGTACCCATGCAGGCTTATATGAAATAAAAATATTTTGATTTGATTTGATTTGAGAATTTAAAAAACAGCGACTAACTTAGGCTTCGAATCTAGACCTCAATTATTATCACAAAACATGCATAAACATGAGATCTAACAGTGTCTTAATATACAGCTATTGATTTAATTATTACACAAAAAATCCGGCCAAGTGCGTGTCGGACCACGCTCAACGAAGGGTTCCGTAGTTGGGGAAAATTCATCCAAAGAACATACTTAACGTTGTTACCACACGGTAGAACATGTTTTTCAACCACCAATCACTAATCAATCGCCAATTGGAATGTGTATTGCAATTGCAAATGTAATTTTGTGGACTATTACTCGTTGACTTGTAAAGCCTACTTAGCGGTGATAGCTTTCCTTTTTACCTGGCAGTGGGGGGGGGGACTTGACTCTAACAATAATTATCAACTAAAACCTTAATATTTAGAAAACAATTTTATCAACAATTAGTTTTCACAAACCTGCAATATTTTTGAAAGACCTACAACAAAGACCCTAACAACAAGTGGTAGACGAGACGAAGAAAAACATCGCCACTTTACGTGTTGAGGAAGTAGAAGAACTATTTTTCAGGATGGTATTTTAGCACTTTATCGACGTGACTAAGATGTATATCCAATATATCTATGCCAAATTCTAGCTTTCTAGTACTAAGTCTCTGAGCGAGGCTGCGGACAGACGGACGGACTAACGTACATGGCGAAACTATAAAGACTCCTTGTTGACCAAAGAACCCTAACAAAGCCTAGATAAATTAAAATTCCCGACCACTGTTAAACTGGTCGAGAATTTTAATTTTTCTCGGTGACAAAAAAAAAGGACTATAAAATCTGTGGTCTAGAATATTTTATTTCTAGAATAACTTGACCTTTAGCCTGACATTAAGATGTTATTAAAACTATGCAGAGTATGCAGCCAATCCATTTTTGAAAGTCAATTAACTTGGCACTTATGAAATCCTATCTCACACGCTAGGGGCACGTTGTACGCTGTTTCCTATTTAAAAGAGCCGGTAGGAAAATCCACGGTTAGGTACTCTTTAAAAATTGGCTTTCACCATATGTCAGTTCATAGAAGTCGATAAAGAAGAGAAAGGAACGGCAGAGAAAGAACACATAAAAAAAGAAGAACAAGTCGGGGGAAAATATGCGTCGCATCCAAACAAACCGGCCATCGCTCAGCAAAAGGCGGGGAAACATCTAGAATAATATTGCACAATATTATGTGGTTCAATAATATTGAGTACCCGGAGAGCTGTGGTTACCCAGAGGTGACGGCCCCGACTTACGAGTTTTAGATCATGGGTTCGATCCCAGACAGGCGCTTTACTTTGTGTAAATTATTTCATCACCACTGCTATCAAAACGGTGAAGGAAAACATCGTGAGGAAACCGGCATGTCTTAGAACCAAAAATTTGAAGACAATCACAATAATGTGACATCTACCAACCCGCACTGGGCCCGCGTGGTGGATTACGGCCCGTTCCCTCTCACCGAGGAGGCATGTGTCACCAGTGGGAACAGTATAAGGCTGATAATGGTGAGGCGCTTTACTTTGTGTAAATTATTTTATCACCACTGCTCTCAAAACGGTGAAGCAAAACATCATGTCCTGGAACCGAAAAATTCGAAGACATGTGACATCTACCAACCCGCAATGGGCCCGCGCGGTGGATTATAGTCCAATCCTTCTTACAGGGCGGATTCCTGTGTCCCAGCAATATGGACATTTTAGGCTGATTATGCATAATACTACTGGTTGTGCTACCACTGAGGTGCAGTCTGCGCATGTCGGCAAAACCAGCTCTACGACACCAACAATATGGTTCTTTATTACTATTATGATCAGTTTCTATAATAAAACTTCGTGATGATTATTCTACAGGAAAAGTTTTCAGTCCGCAAATTGTAACCGTGAATTCAGCATACCATTCTAGACCCAGAAATTTTTCGCCGGTTATACAAAAAACATCAGCTGTTCCATACATTTTGACCGCGTAGGTATTGCACTTTTCTATGAAACAGCAATTTTTTTTTTGTTTAACTGGCGAAAAATTTCTGCGGTGGGGGGTTCTAGAATGATATGCTGAATTCATGGTTACAGTTTGCGCACTGTATAAAAAAACTTTCCCTGTATAAATGACTAGCAGCGCTCAGCGGTTTCACCCGCATAGTTCCCGTTCCTGTGGGATTACGGGGATAAAATATAGCCTATGTCACCCATATGGGATAGTGTAGCTTTCCACAGTGAAAGAATTTTTCAAATCGGTTCAGTAGTTTCGGAGCCTATTCAATGCAAACAAACAAACATACAAACAATCAAATCTTACCTCTTTATTATTAGTGTATAGAGTTTAGATATAGATAAATGATTTTATTTCTGTAAGTAGGTTTGTACAAACACTTCTACACGTCAATCATATTTTTTAATCTAGATGAGGTCGGCGTTTTCTGACTACTCTGTAATGTAATGTAATGTAATGTAATGCACCGATCCCAGCGTGGCTTGACCAGACTCGATAAATCGAATGAACCCCAAGATTCGCACTAGCCCCTGGAGCCTCATGCTTCATGGTGTTACAGAGGCCATTGCATATCAAGAAGTAGACCGGGGGGCGCGGTAATGGTCAGGTAGACGTGCCCTTAGGATAGGAAAGGATTGCGAGCCTACCGGATATGCATCCTTGAGTAAGCATTGGACTAGTGGAGAGACGGGTGGTATTTATTTATAGGAGGGCATCTTTTCACGACGTCGCCGGCATGTTGATTCAGATAGAGCTTCTTGGGTACGTTCAATTGTTTTCTTAGCTCTTTTCTATTCCGTTGCTTCGCTATTAGTTCTGCGTTGTTGTTTTCATAGTCGTCTTCTGAGTTCTCGCTGCTGTGGGTTTCTGGTTTCTTGTAGATATCACTAGCGGCTTTCTTTATCTTGTTTCTGTCTCCAGCCATGCCCTTCCTAAACGTGATTCCCATGTCGAAGTATTTCATGTCCTGTTTTAGGTTGTCGTTCCATATGTATATCGGTCGTGCGACTTTCTTAGCTTTAGCCTTATGCTGCATGCAATAGGTGTGGTTTATCCCGTCTGAAGACGTGTGCTAAGTAGCACACCCTGTGGTTCTTGATGCGTTTTGTTACGGTTTTTCCGTCTAAGATTTGGTGCATTTTCTTAGTTTTTGGTTTATTCCTGGCGTGGTTAATGAAGTCTCTCATGATAACTCTTTCATATCTTCTGAGTCTTGATCTGTTCACCTTAGTGAGGGTCGATACTTTTAACCTATAAATCATACAAGGTACGATAACCATTCTGAACATGAGTCTAGCTAACTTCCAGTCCATCTTTGAGTTTAGTATGAATGGTAGTAATGATTTGGCGTTTCTCGTGGCCTATTGGCATCGTTTTCTAATGGTGCTTTTTCTGTTAAATGTCGATGTTATGTATGTGCCTAGGTATTTGATTACGTCCACTGTTGGTAAACTTATTCCGTTGAGGGTCACGTTGGTCGTTTGCTGTGATGTTATGGGGTCCCTGATTAATTGTTTTTGTTTCGTTTATTTGGAGGCCTACGCTGTTTAGTAAGGGTTTAATGTGGTATAAGATCCGTTCTAGTCCTTCTAGATCATCTGTAATGAGGATAAGGTCGTCCGCAAATGATAATACCAGGGTAGTGAAATTTCGCGGTCCTGATCTAATTTTATTAAATGGGTTTCGTCTTCAAGGGTTCTAAGGACTTCATCGATTACCAATGTAAAAAGGCGAGGGGACAGGGGGCACCCTTGTTTAACTCCTTTTCCTTTGACAATCCACCTGTTTTGCTGACCGCACCATTTGATGCGTGTTCTTTCATTTAAGCATGCCTTTACTATCCTGTTGGTCATCCATTTGTTGGTTCGTTCCAATAATATATCTCTTAATGCCTTGAGTACATAAATTCGTTTCCCTGCGCGCCATTCCTCTTCTAGAATCCTTTTGAGCGTAAAAATGTGGTCATCTCTTGCTCTATTGTTTAAGAACGCTGCTTGATAATTCCCCAGCTCCGTTATTGTATCGTCTAGTTTTTTTAGTAAGTATGAGGCGTAAATTCTGTAGCCCGTATTACAAATCGTTATGCGGCGAAAATCGTTTGCATCTTTAGGATTATTTTTTTTGGGATTGGGACCTGTACGGTCTCAAGCCACGTGTCGGGTACAGTGTTCTGCGTCCAGGCTTTATTCATGTGTTTAGTTATAGCTTCCTGTAATATTTGGGGCATCGCTTTGTACAGCTCGGTTACCACTTGGTCCGTTCCGGGGGTTGTCCCGTTTCGCATTTTCTTGATGATTCCCGTTATTTCGTCCACCGTCGGTCCTTCGCAGTGTGGTTCGTTTATTGGTTTTGTTATATTAACCGTCGGTATATGATAGCCCTCGGAGTTTTTTAGTATTTCTTCCTATTTGGACATCGGTATGTACGCGGTTTTTGTTCTGCGTTTTGCTGTTTACTTTTCCTGTAGAATGAGTAGAGCATTTGCATGCGTTTAGCAGGGTGGATTTTCCCAAGTCCGGTGAAGCATGCTCTGCATGTTTTTTTGTTCTTCCAGATGTTTAACCCTTTGTACTGTTGTCTGACATTCTTTTACACGGTTATGTCTATTGGGATTATCTGGTTGTCTGTTATGTAGGAATTTGGCTTTTTGTAGGTTAGCAAGAGCTAGTCGATGATCCCTTGGGTACATTGGCTGAAAAGTGAGAATTTCCTGGGCAGCGGCTTTTAACACCTCCGTAATGGTATTCCAGGGTATTTCGATGTTTTCATCTGTTGGGGTGATGCTTAAATTTGCTAGTTTTTTTGTTATGCATTCTTGGTATTTTGTTTTGGTGGAATTTCTATTGAGCGCGGCATACTCGTAGTTACATTGTTTATGATTGAAAAGCTTGGCCTCCATTGTTGTTTCATTCGTACATTGTCGTTACTTTTGGGTATTGTGTTTAGTTTTTTGGTTTTTGTTTACAATTCTGTTTTGTCTTACCAGTCCCCAGATTATTTAATGGTTGGATATACAGCCAGCGGCCCATTCACCTTTATTGAAGTGAAAGAGTTTTTCTGTTGCGTGTGCCGTCATGATGTGATTTAATTGCGATTTCTGGGTGCCGTTCGACCATGTTATTTTGCATGATGATCTAGCTTTTGTCGTTGCAATTTGAAGTTTTTCCCTGTTAGCTATATCCCGTAATAATTCGCCGTTGTGGTTGGAAACTTCATGGTGTAGGTTTTGTTGGATCAACCCTATGCGTTAGAAATTTTGTGTTTTTTTTTTTTGCCGGGTTTCGAGGCGCCGCGGACGTTCCACGTTGCAATTCACAAGTCTGGGCAACTGTACTTAATTGCGATAGAGGTCGAATTTCGGAGTAATGTGTATCCAGTGTCTTCCGCAATTACGTCTGATAACTGTGTAAATAGTGTTGTCTGTCGTTGTTCACACGGCGTTAACGAGTTAAACGTTTGCAGGTTTTTCGTTTGAGGCTGGAGTTTCTGGGGTTTATCATGTTCTTGTTGTGTATTGCACCGGTTACCAAATGGCTTGGTATTATGTGGTGTTTTAATGTTGGTTGTAATTTGCATTAGGTTTATCCGGGTGTTGCTGTATTGTTTGTCATTGGTCCGTACCCAGCTATCTTAGTGGTGATTCTGGTAGAGGATGTGTATATTGCCGGATACAGTATGTCCCATAGGTGAATAAACCTGCGTATTTCCGTTGAATATATGCACATGCACGATTACGAGGTAGAATTCAGACGCGGCTATAATTATATCTTCACCACTCCAGAATGTTTCGTTAAATTGCGCGGTTATGTAATTTGTTATCCTTCGTTCCTGGGAGAGATTGCTGTAAGGGGGGAAATTCTTGTATATTATTATTTAGAAGTGCTAGGTGAATTTTAGCATCATGTTGATGTTCCAAAACATACGTGGCGAGGTCTTGACGGACGTTTCTGTGATCAAATGTTAAGCCCATAATAATGTTTATTTGGTGAGCGATTGCTCTAAACAGACAATTTCCATCCTTTGAAATGGGTACAATTATATCCATTATAAGCGCTTTTGTTTGTAGAACAAGTCAGAAACACGTGCACGTAGGGGCTGAAGCTCGCTAACTTAGGGTGTGTTTTATGAGCTGACCTTTTTTTTTGGTTAGTTAGAATTCTTTGTTTATCTGTAAAGCAAAAACATGCGATGCAACTTAAGAGGTCGGGGTAGCTATTTTGACCATGTGTTTCCGATTGAATTTTTTTTTGGCCGTTGCTTGTCACTGCAATCCAATTTGAGGAATTCGTTGCTGTGTTACAATAGTAAGATCCTTAAGTACGGCGTCATGGACGGTACCGTATTTTGTGCTAGAATAATGCATGAATCAGTTCTTCCCCCTGTTATAGTGGGTGTAAACACGCGGTTTAAGGCGGTTTTGACAGCAAGGCCCGTGGTATGCAGTATAGCAGATGAATCCCTGTAATATAAGGAACGATCTCACCGGATTCTTCCGCGGGGTCTGTCGTCCTCCAGCAGCCCGTCTCTGCTGCAGGCTGAAGTGCACTTACGAGTATATCACTTTTGCTCACTAGTTTTGTAACTTATGTAAAGTCTAACCGAATATACACACGTCCTCTGATTAAGCCAGAGAGAATTGGATCTTATTTCAAGGGAATGAGACCGATTTCACAAGAAGCTACATAGCCCGCACTCGCACTAAAACACGGTTCGGTTTCGAAGCCTGACGGATAAATCAACATCTGGTACGCGCGAGCAAAGGCGACCGTATGCGTCGACGGCTCAACTGCAACTCTCGGCGTTTTCTGACTACTCTGAGAAGAAAGGCCGAAAAAAACTCAGAGGTCACAGCCTCTTTCAAAGTCCACACATAATCTTGGTCAGATCATGAGAAGATCATGTGGATTGGTGTCTGAAATGGTCTTTTGAGGAAAGAGCCACACAGATTGAGTGGTCCTGTCCATTCAGTGCACGCATGTATCAGTAATCATACAGCTCAACTCAGAACTTGAGGAGCTCAATGATTTGACGAACAATACCAAAGAAAGGTTATTTGGGTAGGCCGCATAAATTACTTATTCTGCTGCATCCGGTTAGGCTGGAAGCTGACTCCAACATCGTTGGGAAAAGCCTACCTAGTAGATTGAGGAAAGATGATCATCTTTTCTTTGTCGGAGAGCAGTCATCGTCATGTCAACGCCTGCAGCACCCTGCTCTTGGCAGTTCGTTTGCAGAGCTACAATGGTCGAAAAGAAGTGGGCTTTCCTTTTCAAAAAGCATTTTTTCGGTCATATGCCACTCAAATTCAACTCCAAACATTTATTAATAAATGCTTTCAGTTTGAGTCGAGTTCAAAAAAAAATAACCACCGAAAAACCGATTTTCGGCGGTTTAATTTTTTATTAAAAAGTTTTTATTTTTATATTTTTTTGTGGCTATAATCTACTAATTACTACATGCTTAATTTTTGATTACTTTTTGTAGTACACAACTCAGTATTAAAATCTGTGAGTTAACAATCAATCATCCCCTGTTTTCTTACCTTTAGGGTTGGAATTTTTCTTCGAAATGTATATGGGACCAACTTTGGGGTATACCCTTTTATAATTATCAAAATCGGACTTGCTCTGGAAAAAGTTATGCGTGGTCATACATAAAAAAAAATATACGCGTCGAATTGAGTAACCTCCTCCGTTTTTTCGTCGGCTAAAAAAGGAGGGTTTGTCCCCTTTTTATTTTTTACCTTAGAATTCCGTCATTAATAAACAGATTTGAAAAAAATCTTCTTTCGTTTGAAAGGGAGAATTCTTATAGTGAATTTAAGTAAAGTAAATTTGGTCAAGGTCTTGTGAGTGATTTTTGAGTTAGCTTCAATTAAAAATATTTTTAAATCATTCAAGTTTACACGTGTGAGAACAATGTAGTATGACATACAAGTTAAAAGCGTCCCTAGGAAACAATCAAAAAACCCAACTGCGTAAAAAGTGAACTTTAAAAGACGTAAACAAGAAAATGTTATTTTCAGAGATTGACTATTAAACTTAATCTATATACTATAATAGCAATCTCATGCAGTCGGAGGCAATAAAGGTCTATACCGAAAATTAAAAAAAAATCCTATGTGTATTCATTTTTGATATTGCTGAAATAATATCATTATGCAGTGCCGCTAGGTACCCCCCCCCGCGCTGTGTGTTTCGCACAATACATATGCGAGGTCTTTGGGTGCCCTTAAAGGCTTCTTGAAAATAGAGTTGGCAGCGAAAGTTTTAAATAGTTAATCATTATCAACGTCATCCAATCACAGCCCAATTTCGCCCACAGCTGGGCATAGGCCCCTCTTTTCTTATGCATGCCTCATCTAGGTTTTGCTCACGATGTAATAGTCAATACTCACAGTAAACTTCTCAGGGGAACTGAAGTCTTCGTCCAGAAATATCCTGATCTTGTCAAAGAGCCTTAACTCGGGGCAGTCACAGAGCCTCTGCACGAAGTCCTTGACGTACTGCATCGACTTCTCATAAGCTTTGCCGCCGACCTCCTGCAGGTGTAAGGCGATGAACTTCGGGTCCATTCGGGAGACAGCTTGCAGGAACTCTGCCGTCCATATCGGTAGCATTACTGAGGGCTGTGGGCAAGAGAGAAAGGATATAAGAATTCTGAGTGATATCTGTTTATGTAATTTTTCAGACGGCCGCCGTCAACATAGCTATCCAAAAGCATTCATTGACAGCAAGCAGTTATCGGAAGAATAGCGGTGGTGTGTCGTGTAGTGGTTACCCAGTTGTAACGACCGCCATTTACTCGATCTCACGCAAGGACATTACTTCGTGTAAATTATTTCATCACCACTGCTCTCAAAACGGTGAAGGAAAACATCGGAAAACCGATGGCATGTAGGTACTAGAACCAAAAGTTCGAAGACATGTGCATGTCGCACTGGGCCTGCGTGGTGGATTACGGCATACTTCCTTTCACCAAGGAGAGGCCAGTGTCCCAGCTGCGGCAACATTATATGCTGATTATGACAACATTTGGGTTCTCACACAGACGAGAGGAGAATATCTCATGGGCCCATAATAACATCTGCACCCGTTAACCTGTTTTAGGTACCTACTACTGTTTGGCGGAAAAAATAGGTCAGCATAGGTATTCAGAAACGGTCGATACGCTTCCGTGACGAATCGAATATCAATCAAACATAGATTGATCAAAGGAGTCCTCTAAAGCATGCCGATAATTTTGTCAGATTAAATAAAAAAGACGACCCCCATTCTTCCGCCAGAACCATTGCGGTCGGGCGCAAGGCAAATCAGTAATTGAAAATGTGTTATTTTCGATATGACAGCCTGTACGAACTTTCGCTGATGAGCCCCTCGCTAGTGTTTAAAATTGCACCGTTGCGGGCGTCACCTCATGTCGTGTATGCTTCCGAAAACTTTTCCAATTTTGTTGATGTCATCATGTCAGTTCTGTTCGTGTGAGTTTCCCGTTGTTTTAGATACCAAATCACAGTAGTCACAGCAGCTTTAGGCATCAGAATTTGTTGGGAACTCCTGCTCCATAAATGTCCATCAAGGACCAATAGCGACATCTCTAGGCAGGAACCAATAGGTGCCACACGCTACGTCTTACATATTTCTCCACCCACACCCCTCTCCTTGAACGTTAGAAGTAAGATAGCCAATCATTGTTATACATTTTTGTATCTCAATGTGGACAATACATAATTTGCTCGTTAAACCTAACCCACCGTTTTTCATTTTGAAAATCCTCAACATAATCTGTCAAACACCATGGCTTCCACCAAACCTCACCACTGCTGTTACAAACTTTGATAAGGCTTCCAGAAATCGAAGGTTAGTGTGACCGTGAGCTATAAGTAGGTAAATTTTAATTTGTTATGGAATAAATCCTTTCGGAATTGGATGAGGAATTATGCTAGTAATACAAGTTGTTTATAATATCGTTTACATTTATCGAAACAACCTAGTTTCCTAAAATTGCGTTCGTAATGTTGTTTTTTCTGCTGAAGATTTATAACTCCATTATCGTTTTAATAGGATATGGCTTCCACAGGATATGACGCAAATAGTGGATAACCCTTGGATTGAACGTTCGCTGGATATATAACTGTGATAAATAACCACGTAAAGCAATATCCCGTTTTTTATCGTTTTGTTTTGGTGGAAGTATTTCATCACAGCCATGAGTCCAAATAACTTAAAATGGATCCGTTATAATCTCTTTTAAAACAACCATAATGGAGACGATGACTTACATGATTTGTATGTGAACGTGGAAAAAACAAAAGAAGTATGTAAAGATGGGGGCGTTCTGCCTACCCCCATTGTAAAAAGGTGTGAGTTTAAGCATGTAAATAACTCTTTTAAAATGTTCAACGATAGCCAGCCTTCAAGACCTTTTACACTCTGAATGCCAAAAAAAATATTGTTTGGGCATCTTAAGTTATGGAAAAATTCATCAAAGAAAAGAAGCACTTCTATGTATGTAACAGCAAGATCCCGACATTTTTTGTAATGGCTCCCACACTGAACTGCTTCAAGAATCGAATAAACAGATTAAATTTCTCCAAGTTTTTTAATACATATCAGCTAATTAGCTGCTAGTGTGTCTTAAGAAATAATAATAGGTTTCAGGCACATCATCAACAAACAAGAAATAACATTCATCAAAATGCTACACACTGCTAGTTGGCAATTCCAGACTTAATTCTAAAAATTTAGGTTTTCGCGCAGATTTCCCGTCAGTTAGATTTACTAAATCCAATCAACGATCTTGTTACATTTCGTTCTATGTTTAAGAAGCGGGGTCAAAGAATTAATTATTTGACCCAATCAAACAGGATCGCAAGCTTTAGAGCCAGTTTGAGCCACACCTATATAAAATTAGCACTCTTAAATGACATTAAATCCTTTGTTTTTCGCCGTCTCTAAATAGAATCAACCTCCCGGTGATTGTAATGATCTTTTTGCCACTTCTGCACACATTAGTACTAATAAACTCAGTTGACTTCTGAACTTGAGCATCTCTAGAGGCGTTAATAATGTGATGACGTCGGAGTTTTGGAGACTGTTATCTACAGTGACATGAATGCTTATTGTTTCGACATGGGACTATATACCCTCGTTCATACGTATGAATCTGTCCATCATATTACAAGGTTGTCTGGGAGAATCGCTGCTTGGGATAAGACTGCCCAATGTATCACCCCTGTCATGTATTTTGTTACTTATGCCTTTTTGCGTTTGAAAGCAGTGTCTAATTAATAAGAAAATTATTCAACCTATCTTTATTGCACACAATTAAAACTGTATATGAAATGGCAGTGGGCTGGCCATTTTAGTCGAAGGACCGATGGCAGGTGGAACAGAGGAGTCTTGGATGACCGCGTATCTGCAAGTGTGGGACGCTCCGCAGCTAGACGGACCAACAACCTCAAAAAGGTGGTTAGGTTCGACTAGATGGGAAAGGCGGAGAATAGGGCGTTGTGTCACAAGATGGGGGACGCCTATGTCCAGCAGTGAATTGCGATAGACTGATATGGTTGATTAATTGACTAAAATGGCGGCAGGTCATGGAAATGAAACAGACTAAATTTTCAAACTTATGAAGCAATGCATTAGCAATTCCTTAAAAATCTCGGATTGTGATTGGAAGTGGGCACAAAGGGCGCGGGGCTTAATATGTTCCAAAACTGCACTGCAAACATATTATACTAATAAGCAAGCATGATGATGAATGCTGGTTCCTTCTCAAGAGGCCTTTGCAAGTGGGGCAATTACAGGCCGGTGCGGTAAAGCAGGCACAATAGAAAAATGCATTGTTCCCTGTTTTACCCTTAGTGCATAAATTGTTTGAAAGCCTCCACGGACTATTATACTAGTCAGGGCCGAATTTAGGGAAGGGCAAACAGGGCTACAGCCCCGGGGCCTCCACAAAAGAGGGGCTTATATATGTTTGTTAAATACTAAAAGAATCTGCGTTGTTTCACAATAAATTATTGATTGATAAAGTCGACTGAAAAAATATTTAATTTTATTGGGAAAACAATTTGGGGGCAGGGGGCCTCCAATCCTTTGTTGCCCCGAGGCCTCCTCAGACCTCTAAATCCAGCCCTGATAATAGTATAATAAACCGTGGAGGCTTTCAAACAATTTAGCTACTGAAGTTGAAAGCGCAAGGTACTTAGATCGCGAAGTTCGCATTACCTTCATCATCATAATTTCAGCAAAAAGACGTCCACTGCTGGACATAGGCCTCCCCCAAAAGGAGGATTTTGCCATAATCGCCACACTTGGCAGGCGGGTTGGCGATCGCAGTATAGTAAAATGCATAGAGAACGCTTATAGTAAGCATTACCCTATTGAAAGACTATTACATGAAATCGTGAAATTTCAGACAAATTCTAACTTAGGGATAATTCTTGTTGATAATTCTAATGATTATCTAAAGCAATATTATGCAGAGAAAAGATTAGATGTATTGTATGCTTGTTTGTTACGCTTTCAAGGTAAAACGGCTTGACAAATTTGGATGAAATTTGGCGCATAGGTAGACCTGGATTACGACATAGAAAAATATTAAACTCGATATTCCAACGGAATCGAGACTTATGCGGCTGAAACCATGGGCACAGCTATTAATTCTATAAATACATATTTCGCGAACAATATTTTGATCAACATACTTACAACCTGACACTGACACAGATTGCAAAAAAAAAATTTTTTTTTTAGTTTTTAAGGCCTAGTTTGAAGAAATGACTTGATTTTGTAAATCAAGTCATTTCTTCAACCTAGGCTGAGAGTTAGAACTTTTTGATCGTCAGAGTTCCCCAAAACGCCTTCCCAGTTCCTAGTGCTTTAGCTGGGAAGCAGAAATGGCGCAACAAACTCCCAAGCAGCACAGCTGTCTGTTAAGTTAGAAGAACTTGATTGTATACAATAGTAGGCACATTGCCACATCCTCCTTAAGTACGGTACGTCCAACACACCCTTGAAAGTTACGCTGCTAACCTTGCTGCCTCGCTAATCTTTTTACCACGGCATAATCTATTTTCGTACCCACGTGAAAAAAGATTTACCTCGGTGTAGAAAGATAGATGGGATATATTTTATTGTACCTTCACCAGAAATGTAACGTAGCGATAGCTCTGGGGCCTAAGTCTACTAATTTATAAACGTCACAATGGTCTCTCAATGGTAAGTTTTTGACAGATTTGCCATACAAAAACTGTCAAAAACACACCATTGAGAGACCATTGTAACGTTTATAAATTAGTAGACTTAGGCCCCTGGTCATATGTATATTCAATATGGCCAGCTTATTTAACCGACGTCAAAAAGAAGGAGGTTATCACTTCGACATTTTTAAATATTTTTATTTTTGTATGTATGTTCGGGCATAACTCCGTCGTATGGTAGGTATAGACGGATTTGCAAAATTCTTTTTTTTTTGTTCAAAAGGGGTTTATTCCGAAATGGTTCCATTTAATTTTCATAGAGATCTGATGATGCGTTTCGGAGACAGACAACGGAACTCTTCAAAAAATGACAGCAAATCAACCGCGATTGCTGCTATCGCATAAATATGCATTGTTTTGACCCCAAGGATGATGAAATTACGAATTTGTTTGGGGTAGGTACTATACCTAACTAAAAAGTGAAAAATGAAACTGTCAAATTTTCCCAATTGAACATGAACCTTATGCTTACGGTATAAAGTTGAAAATCTATCAAATAAATTTGACAGATTGGAGTAGCTTGATGTGCTGGCGTCTGTACTTCCGGAAAACACACAAATTGAAAAATTACTTTAATTTGAAGGCGATGACAAAAAAATAAAATACAAAAGCAAAGTCACCGACTTCCGAAATTAAAGTTATTTTACACTATGTAGTGTTTTACCGGAAGGCGGTTGTTATTTGTAGTCCTGTCTTTCGTTTAATTACAGAAGTATGTAAGGATCGTAGCAGGTTCTGTAGTATCTGCCTACCACTATGAGAAAAAGACGTGAGTCGGCCGTCGTTTGAGACTGGTCATCTCCTAACTTCCATGGATTATTTTTAATCTTATATTTAAAATCGTTTCTTCAATTCTTTACATTGTCCCCACATAAATAATATAAGGAACAAGAATAATGTCTCAGGATTTTATAATACTTTGATTTAAAAGATTGTCCTTGGAGTTTGCCCTTTCTTCTTCATAGAGATGTACGTTTTGGAAAGAGCAACTAGCTTTAAGTTTCCGAGAAACTGATCGATTTTTTTATAGTTTAAAAGTGCCTGTAATATTTTAATTGAAATAAATGCATATAATTTATTTCAATTGCTGCATTGAGATTTTCCTTGACATCTCATTTCCCAGTTATTATTATGGGTACAGGAAAAGTTTTTATCCAGTGCGCAAACTGTAACCGTGAATACAGCATATCATTCTAGACCTATCCCCCCCCCTAGCGCAGAAATTTTTCGCCGGCTGTGCAAAAAAAATATATCAGATGTTCCATACATTTCGACCGCGTAGGTATTGCACTTTTGTATGAAACAGCTGATATTTTTTTTTATAAAGATTGTGAAAGTTTTTATTTACGAGAATTGGCCTACTGACGTCTTTGACGAATTGTAATTTATAACCGGCGAAATATCTACGGTAGAATATTGTAACTTCTAGAATAATATGCTGAATTCATGGTTACAATTTCCGCACTGGATAAAAACTTATCCTGTATAAAAGCCCACCATCCTATTATTCCACACACGCAAGAATTTTCGTCATTTTCTGTCTCTAGTAATATCATTCATTTCTCATCTGACCCACATCTGACCTTTGCCTACGCCAAAACGAGGGGTTATGAGGTTACAGCCTATGATTAATCATGTCTCGTTCAATCAACTGGCCCTACAGACCTTTCTTTCAATGGAACACAAAACCTCTTTTGCAAAACACCATTACTACGTGTTAAGTATTCACGTATATAAAATTATTCAAAAGAAATTAAACATAATAAACTTAAATAAATTCAATATCAAATCTAAAGTTACAGACTGGCTCATACAACAGGACTACAATACCACCGAATCTCTACTGGCATACATCGCTTAACAAATCACTACTAAATAGCAACACAACACATAAACTGACACCCCATAATACACAGCACACACACCACAACACAACTAGCATTACACTCACGAACATGAACACACACCTCTCTCCCATTCACAGCCTCACTCTTTCTCCATCCATCCACGCTCTAATAAATCTAAATTACTTACTCAGCTAACTCACATTTTTGTCTCATGGTAGATTAACAACGACACTCGAAACATAATTTACAGTTCAGTTCGGTCGAATCACTGTCTCCTAAGATACAGGCCATCCCTAGTTTAGGAGACAGGATTTAATTTTTGTTAATATAGACAATTGTTTTTTCACCCCTTGTGTCCATTGTTAGTTGATTAAGTCTTAGCATGTAACTAAATAGTATACAAACTGTGTCTATGTATATTTTTGGATCAATAAACTTATTATTATTATTTTTGGGAGTGTTATTTTTCTCAGCTTTTAGGCTGGTTTTAGCTATATTTACGGGCTGAAGCCAAGTAAATGTAGCGTGTGGTGTGTATTTACAATGAGGGTGTGTTTTCTTCCTCTAACTGCATGAACTTCCTAACTATTCTGCAAGTGTTTAAGATGGCAGCTTTCTGTAGGCTAATATAAACGGATTCTTCTAAATCTATTAATTTTAGACTACGGAGAAGATGATTGGGGATAACGCCTGTCGTGGAGAGAACTATAGGGATAACGTACACTTTTTCTTGCCTCCATATTCTTGTGACTTCTTCTTTAAGGTCCGCATATTTACTTATTTTTTCAGAAATGGTTTTTTGTATATTATGGGTATTAGGAACTGCAATGTCTATGATGTAGGTGGTTTTTTTTATTTTATCCTGTAGGGTTATATCTGGTCTATTATAGTGGATAGTCCTATCTGTAAGTATGGCGCGGTCATAGTACATTTTGTGTGTATCATTTTCGAGGACAGTTTGTGGCGCATACTTATAGTAGGGAGTGTTAGTGTTTTGTATGAGACTATGTTTGAGTGCTAATTTTTGATGGATAATGTTGCAAACCTGATTGTGCCTGTGAGTGTAGTCTGTCTGTGTGAGGGTTATGCATGCTCCTGTTATATGTTGTATGGTTTCTGATTGAATGTGGCATCTGCGGCATTTGTCGTTTGTGATGGTAGGGTCTTTAATGATGAATTTTCTGTAGTTTTTGGTGTTGACGATTTGATCTTGTATAGCAATGATAAAACCTTCTGTTTCAGGGAAAAGGTTTCCTATTTTAAGCCACTTATTTGATGCCAATTTGTTTGTGGGACTGTTCCAGGTCATGAGGGTGTCTACCGTGAAGGACTTTCTTCTTCCAATTATCAATTTTTTGGTTTTGCGGGTCACTGATGCTTATGTCTTGTATATCTTGTTCCTTAAGGTTAAGCGGGGTGTAATTAAAATCATTTAAGGTAATAGCTTTGTGTATGTTACTTGTGCAGGATTTTGTGTGGAAAAATGTTTTTAGCCTAGTGATTTGTTTCTGCCAAAGATGATGTATGTCGATTAGGCCTCTCCCTCCATTTTGTCTTCTGATGGTGAGTCGTTCAATCGCCGATTTAGGATGTAGGTTGTTGTGTTTTGTGAGTGTTGTGCGTGTGGTTCTTTCTAACTGTTCGATGTCAGTTTTTGACCATTTTATCACTCCGAATGAGTACGTTAATATGGGTATAGCAAAGGTATTCAAGGCTTTTATAAGATGCTTTCCAGATAACTGTGTTTTGCAAATTGCGTTAATTCTTCTCCGATATTCTGTATTCAGTGTGTGTTTAATTGCTGTGTGATCGAGTCCCTTAAGTTGCTTGTAGCCTAAATATTTGTATAGATCTGTTGGTTCCATAGCTGCTATTGTGTCGGTGTCGCTGACTTCATAATTGCCGGGTTTTACTTTTCCCTTTATAATATGCAATGTCCTACACTTATCTAATCCAAATTGCATATTAATATCCTGACTAAATGTTGTCGTCACTTCTATAAGATTTTTCATTTGTTTTTCAGTTTTAGCGTATAGTTTAATGTCATCCATATATATGAGATGCGAGATAATAGCTTCTTCGGTATTGTTTTTAAAATTATATCCAGCTCGACACTGATTGAGTAAGTGAGACAAAGGGTTCAGAGCGAGACAAAACCAAAGAGGGCTCAAGGAATCCCCCTGGTAGATACCCTTCCTAATGTGTATCTGTCGAGTTATGAGATTGGTGAGTCGATTATTTATGTGAAGTGTGGTTTTCCAACGTGTCATTACAGTGCGCAAGAACTCAATTATTTTGGAATTTATTTTATATATTTCTAGGATTTGGATTAACCAAGAGTGTGGAATGCTATCGAACGCTTTTTGATAATCTATATAAGTACAATGTAGGTTTCTATTTTTTGTGGCGGCATGTTTATGGATAGTAGAATCTATAACTAACTGTTCTTTGCACCCCATGTGGCCTCTTCTGCACCCTTTTTGCTCCTCTGCTATCATATTGTGGTGTTCAATGTGTGAATTGATTTTATTAGTGATTGCTGAAGTTAGTATTTTATAAATTGTGGGTAGGCATGTGATTGGTCTGTATTGGGAAGGCTCTGATGTGTGTTTACTTTTAGGAAGCATGTAAGTTATTCCTGTGGCAATGAATTCGGGTATACTCTGTTCTCCTAATACTATATCCGTTAAGTTTTTTGCTAAGGCTTTGTGTAGTATAGTTAACTTTTTATACCAGAAATTTTGTATTTTATCTATACCCGGTGACTTCCAGTTATGTAATTTAGCTGTTAAATATGTATTGTCAGCCTCTGATATCTCTTTAAATTCCATTTCACCTATTGTGCTCCATTTTGTTGCTTCCTCTGAAATCCAAGTTGCTTTATCATTGTGATGTACCTGTTCTTCCCATATGTTAGACCAAAATGTTTCCAAGTGTTCTTTTGAGGGTGTGTCAGTATCGTTGTCTGTTGTTGAATCAGTGTGTGGTTTCTGTATATTCCTATAAAATGATTTTTCATTCGTAGCAAATATGGAATTATCTTTTTTGCGCTGTTGTGCCTTCAAATATCTCCTAAGCCTATGGGCTTTGAGTGCCAATTTCTGTTTTAATGTGTCTAAAAACTCTTCAGGATTTCTATTGTTATTTTCGTGTCTAGTGTGTGTAGAATTGTTGTTAAATATTGCTTCAACTCTTTTAACGACTTTATGTGATCTGCAGCCGTTGATGTAATGTGTAAGTCTGCCACAGTCTGCTCTTAATTTTTCAATGTCCGTTTCTAGTCTCTGTTGCCATGGTGGTTTTGCAGTGTCTCTTGGTATTGTGTTTCTCGCGTGTTCAGTGATTTTAAAGTTAAGCTCTTCTGAAATAACAACTGCTGTGCAATAAATAAGGGTGTGTATATCAATAAGTTGTGTGTCATCAGATATAAACTGTTTTAGTATATCTTCATTAAACAAATTAACTAAGCGGAAAAGGTTGGGGCTATATTTGAGTTTAGGTAGTTTTGGCCGAGCTGCTGGGTCCATCCCAGAGTACTGTGTTAGTATTGTTTTAAATTTGTCATGTATTTCTTGTATATATATATCTGTTATCGGGTTTTGATTCACGACGGCGACTGTCTCAACATCATTTTCTAGCGTTAGGGTTATAGATTCAGTTTGTGTAGATATGTGTGATGTTTGCGATTGATTGTATTCAAGATTAGGTTGTGATTGAGTGAGCGATTGTGAATGATCTTGCAGGCTATTTTCATTTGTGTTTTGTGTAATAGTGTTAGTGTTTGCAGGATTTTCCGATTCTTCCTGTAGCAATTGTTTTCGTACTTCTTCTTTTAATTGATCTATTACTTCTTGAGAAAGAAGTTTATTCCTTACAATAGTTCTTCGTTGGTCTGAAATCCGTTGTTCCGAAACAGAAATTTCAGGATATTTTCGTGTAAAAAGTACATGCAGTTGTTGGCGGTAAGTGGTCATGTCAGTTTCTAATTTAGTAATGTATAAATAGGTTCGCATGATATATAGGTTTACATCTTTACTCCATTTCATACGAACCCTTGATTTTCCAGCCTTGGTGGACGCGGGTAAGAAGGTAGATACCTCCCGCGCAACATTCAAGGCCGGAGTGGGTGTAACTGAGTTAAAACTAGTTAAAGGGGGTGACGATGGTATGGATATTGATGATCTTCTTGAAGGTGTGTACGATATTGTACTTGGACTGTAAGGTTCTACAGGGGTGTCTGTCCTATCTGTGAGTCTGTCACCATCGTCAGAGATTTCGGCTGTAACATCTTTGTCGGTGGGAGTCCGCCTGGTCAACTCCTCACCGCTGACGGTTCGCATGCTGTGACACTCAGCGTCAGCTCCAAGTGCGCCCCGGCGATCGCCCCCGGGCAGCGGTCCTATACGTTTTCGTTTTGAACGAGTCTCCATTTTTAAGTGGGTTTCCAGAGCCACGTTAGCCACGCCAGTAATTTCTCATTCGTGTGTCCGCCCCCCACGTGATTAGATGGTCAATCAGGACGTGTGGTTGTTTAGGGGGCTTATTATTATTATTATTATTATTATTATTTATGAATAAACCGTGTCTCCGGCTCAAGAATGAATTTATTCAGTAATTCGGTACATGTTTCCCTTTACAATTGGTTGTACATAAAGCGAATACTAAGTAGCCAATCATTATTACTTGTACGTATAGTTTGAGCTGATTCTAATTCATGATAAGATCGTCCCCTATGACATGGGAACTTGTATCGTCATACTGGTAAAGTATGATTACACATACACCTCCGCCTCAGGCTAGGGACATATATATATGTCGAGAAACGCGACGAAATTGGATTCCATATTCATTTGGAAATTCTGCCGCTTTGCCACGATCTTCGTATTAGGCGTCCTCGTTGTGAAATTTGCCATGTTTTTCCACTCAGATTTGTTCCAACCTTGTTACCTAAATATATGATTGCCATAAGCAACGCCACAAAAAAATCTATTACTTTTATCTATATCTTCTATATCTATACTATTAATAAAAAGGAAACATTTGATTGTTTGTTTGTATTGAATAGGCTCCGAAACTATTGAACCGATTTGATAAATTCTTTCACTGTTGGGAAGCTACAATATCCCCGGGTGACATAGGCTATATTTTATCCTCGTGTTCCGACGGGAACGGGAACTACGCGGGTGGAACCGCGGAGCGCTGCTAGTTTACAATAAAGCTGAAGACTTTGTTTGAACGCGTTAATCTCTGAAACTGCAGCAGAGCAGTCGTACATGTTTTTTTTTTTTTTTACTATGGCTACATTCATGAGGGAGGCTATAAGCTACTCACACATTGCTCGCAGAACAGATGGCCGATGAGTCCGAAAAGTTCTGGAGTGGCGAACGCGTACCGGAAGACGTAAAGTTGGAAGGCCTCCCACAAGGTAGACAGATGACCTTGAGAGGGCCGCAGGAGTCCGCTGGATGCGGGAAGCACAGAACCGGTCGAAGTGGCGGATCTTGGGGGAGGCCTATGTCCAGCAGTGGACGTCTTTCGGCTGAAATGATGATGATAAGCTACTTAAACCCATAGGAGCCGAGCAGTCAGAAAAACGGTAAGCGAAAACTAAACAATAGCACATGGCCGTGAAGGCGATGCGGTGTGACGGGTGGGTCGGGGAACCAGAAATTTCTCGCGAAAAAAGTCGCGGGCAGAAGCTAGTATGCTCATATGGTCCTTTTACAGTTATTTTACCTTTGACAGTAGCAACGCAACAGTACCCTTATTGAAACGACAATAAAGATCACTGTGATATTGACGACTTGTACAGTACCTAACCCAAATTAACCTTATTGTGACGAGAACAAAGGTCACTTTGATTTTGAGATTTACGTTAAATCAGAGGTAAAATAAGTGTGAACAGACTGTACAGTGGAGGCACGTGGAGGTACTAGTCAAGTCACCTGTCATTCAATTTACACAACCATAAATCTTGTGATTTGAAAACTTGACAGAAGTTTGGGCTATTTCCATAACAAATGTCTATAGAGACAATACGTATAAATAACCAAGACCGAGGGGCTTATGGCTGAGGGGCTTGTGGCTGAGTAAATTGTCGCATGGGTCGATCGATCAGGTTAACCATGGGTGATCATTTTAACATACCAAGACCTCTCTGTGCCTCGGAAAGCACTTTAAGCTGCTCGTCCCAGGTGTCATTCGTCGATCTTTGAAAGGACCCGTAACGAGTCGTCAGGAGCCCAAAATTCTGACCACAAGGCTTACCAAGGTTTCTCCCATTACCCAATAATTGTATTGTGGAGGTCAGATAGGCAGTCTGTTGTTCCACGTAAAATACTGATATTCAGCTGAATCCGGTTTGCCTGGACGGCTAGGCAGATGACGACGTATATCCAAGACCGAACTCGAATGATTTCGAAGTACGAAAGGATTTCGCTGTTTCCGAAGGGATGTTGGGGACAGTGTCTAAAAAAATATAAATAACCGCGCGTTCACCAGATAAACCTCATAAACGATTAAATGCAATCTCGAATCCATCAAACCGAAATTGAAAAGTATTGATTTTCCGTCCCAGTGGAGACCGCGAATCGGCGAATGAAGCGTGGGAAACCTCGCAGCAAACCTACTGACGACCTTCAAAATAATGGGACGGGGTTGGGACAGACTGGAAGCGGAAAGCGGAGAACTGGGTATGGTGGTGAGCAGTGGTGGCCCAGTAGTAACGGGCCCAACTTACGAGCTGTATGTAGGTAACCCAGTCAGGCTTATTTTGTGTGAACAATTTCATTACCACTGCTCTCAAAACGGTGAAGGAAAACATCGTGAGGAAATCGGCACGTTCTAAAACCAGAAATTCGAAGACATGTGACATCTACCAACCCGCACTTGGGCCGCGTGTTAAATGATAGCCCACTCCGTCTCAAAGAGGGGAGGCCTGTGTCCCAGCAGTGGGAATTGTGTTGGGGTCGGTTTACAGTCTAGTCGAATGCAGCTGAATACCAGTATTTTACATGAAGAGACTGCCCATGAGCTCCACATCGCAGTTGCTGGGTAATACAATAGGTACCTCTTGGCTTACCAAGAGGTATTGTACTAGTTGTCAGACTTTCAACCTTTTCCGTAACCATTGTTAAGACCTGAGAACCGAAAATGGTGACGAAATCAAAGACCAGCCCGCTAGAACAACAACGCCTCAAATCAACGTCATTTACACAAACACATACTAACCTAAATACATAACTTAACCGGCGTAAAGTAATACCACGACGGGGAATAGTGAATAGATTAACAATATATTACTAGAGAACAATGAGACGGCTATAGTAGTAACTGAATATGCAAAGTACGTAGCACTAGCGTATTTAACGCACGAAGCCTTAATGTGGTATGGATTGGAATTCTCACTGACAGAAGTCAGTATTTGACCATTGGATTGATTTTGGTGTGGGGTTTTAAATATTGTTCAGCCCCAGAACAAAGGACTTCGAAATTGTACATTTGGAGTAACAATTAGCTGGTAATATTGGTCGTAGAACCGATGATCGTTGGAGTGGACGAGTTCTTGATTAGAGATCGCGAATCGGCAATCGTAAGTTAGGATGAAATCAAGTTAGGTGGCGGGATCCTAATCCCATCTTACTCCACGATCCCGGAATCGGGAAATCGGTCGATGTATGGAAACTGGGAAGGGAACACCGGTGTGGTTTTTAGCCGGTACGAGTCTGACAGGCCCCTCCGCGCGCCCCAGGGCGGAGGACATCCACGAGGATGGTGGCGGGATCTCTCAGGGTGGCCGGATGAGATTAGCAGAGGATCGAGTTGAATGATGAACGATACTGGTGGCCTCTGTTTAGTGCTGAGTCGCTAAAGGCTGATCTTTGCGCCCCAGTTCATAGTCCTGTTTTTTTTGGACCGAATTTCTCCTTTTTTTAGAAAATACATGAGTACTAGCAGTTTAGGCACTTAAGTGCCACAGCTGTCTTCACGCATGAGTTTGTATCAGCTTTTCTGCTCAATTACATGGAATCCCTTTGGCAATTCTACCGATAAACCGTATTAAACGGTCAGGAAGCCATAATTTTGCAATTACAGCATTAGTGGGTATCTTATAATTTGCGATTTTGTGCTGTCTGGGATTTTTTTGCAGGTAAGTGAGGCACTCGTAGACACGCGCGATGCGACAACGCAACGTGACTCTAGTAGAATTATTGCTATGGAAACTTCATGAAAATTGTTCTACCAGAATCACATCTCACTGTCGGCGTCGCGTTGCGTCTGCCTGCGGGAGCCCAATTACCCTACGAATAACTTCTTTCATTCCAGAGGGTCACAACCGACATACTAGCTAGCCAGTTACAAAATAAAACCGATGAGTATCAACACTAAATATAAACAAGCAAAACATCATTTTTTTCAACTCATAATAATATTTCGTGCCAAAATAAATAGAAATACGCTATCGAATCCCGGCCCCACGAGTTAAATTTAGATACACAGCAGTAGTTGAATTAAATAATGCTTTATCTTATCAAATACATTGTTTAATATATTGTTATCCTGACGCCCACACGCTTTTACAACAATTCAAATTACATATTACCCGATTACAGATTGTTTTGTGTTGGAAATTCCAGTTATGCTGTATACATATGTTCGCGAAATCGGCGGTGATGCATTGTTTTTTACACATTTTCACGAAACTCTGGTAACAGAAGCCGTGCAGCCGATGGGATTACCCACTGGCGAAAATGACGAACTTTCATGGTTTCGTCCTGTGTACGGGACAATATTTTTTTAAATTACTGATCGGAACTGCTCTTGACCTCAATCACGCCTAAGGGAAAGCGATTGATGAGGTCTATAACGGATCGAGCATTCCCAGAAAATGCCAGTTCACTCTTGTTTTGAAGGTAGACGGGTTAAATGTGGAAGGAAACACAGACGCAGGCAGAGTTCCACAATTTGGCTAGGCGCATAATAAATGTGGAGGAGAAGCGCTGAGTACGACTGCTCGGGATATTAACCAAATGATATATATAATAGAGTTACTTGCCTGAGAGATCTACGTTTTGGAACAGGCAAATTGAAATCTACAACTAAATAACCAACTCCTTGTTAATTCCGAATTGCCTGTAAATAGTCTTATTGGAAGTGACTGCTAAAAAAAAAAGTCTGCCTTTTTCGATCATCGCAAGGTCCAGAGCGTTGATAAACGGCCTCAGCCTTCGGATTAGGGGAAGGTCGATTAACCGGCTATGTGGATCCCTGCCATACTTCGCTCGCTTTATGTCTATATTTATTAAATAGGCCAAGTTTGAGGGCGACCTTAACCCCGTTTGCTTCCCTGGAGACCTGCCACGAATCGCGTACACGTGGGGTTGAAGTTGAAACACGGTTGAAATCTCAAAGTTTGGAGTTCCTCATTTGGGGTTAAGTAGGGCACACAGCCGTGAGGTTGTTAAAAAATATTCTTCAAAGCCGTCGCTGTGAGTAGTCACACTAACGGTTTTTGAAGCATGTTTTTTTGTTGGGCGCCAAAAACCTACGACAGAGTTGCTCAATACTCAATCATTTATTGTTTTCCACAATCCTACTAATATTATAAACTAGCTGACCCGGCGAACTTCGTACCGCCATAATTTATTTCTCCAGTCACGACTGAGGAAATATAACCCTTCCGGTAAAATCAAATCAGCTGGATTATCTGAATATAATTTCACAATAATTCTGATCAAATCCATAATTTTTTTAAATAAATTTTCTTTTATACACACCTTGTCCTGACAATAAGGAACACATAAATAAAAGAATCATCCAATTTGGTGCAGTCGTTCAGAAATTATGCGCGTACATACATTTCGGCGATTCATTTTTATTTTTATAGAAGATGTAAAACTTTGTGTGTTTGGATGTCTGTTACTCAATCACGTAAAAACGGCTGAACGGATTTGACTGAAATTTCGCACACAGATAGAAACCTAGATTAACACATAGGATACTTTTTATCCTGCGGGCTTAGCATGACGCTTTTGTATTTCTACGAAGAATAGACAGCACTTTTTCAATACAAAGTGACATTTCGTTCCTACATTTTTGTTATCGCACTGTAGATATCCTTCTACAATCTGTCATTTAGTCTTTCGTTTCTAACGATATTTGTCTAGGTCTTTATAAACGTAGACTATTTCAGAAGAATATTTCTTCCCAAACTGCCAAAATCACACTGACAAGAAAACTTTCTACTCGACGGCCACAAAGTATATACGATTATCTACAATATCATGATTCGTTTAGAACGCATAACTGTGATAATGAATAGAAAAACATAGCTATCTTATCCTATTGGACATCATTTATTTAATGGTCATGTCTATTCTTCCCTGGACAAATCAGTGCTCGTGCTAAGCCTGCTGGTAGTACGTTCCCGCGGGTGGAGACGCTGGCTAGCACCCAATTTTTGTTTTGTTTTCCACAATGTTTATTTAAGTGGTAATTTAAATTATAATGAGATCGTTAAGGTGAAACAGGTCCACATTTTTTCCATACAAACTTCGGGAGGGTTTTACTACACTGTTTGACAATGTACATCAAAACTTAAACATGGTATGGTTTTGTCTCATTATTAATATTGTCGGTACGGAAACAGAACACTAAAATTAAAAGCCATTAAAAAGTTATGAGCCAACAAAGATCCGTTTTTCTTGCTAATTTAACCTAATTTTGGGCGTGTTTAAGTAATAAAAGAAGTGTAAAATCTCCAAAACCAAGTCGGTACCGACAAAGTTCAGTTATCGATAAGTTCAATAAACTTAATGGTAATTGATTTATGCCGTGATTTTTTCATAAAACCAGATCTTCCGAAGGCCTTTGTTAATTTTTACGCTCCTGTTTTACTATAGATGATCATGCATCTCACTCAATAACGTTGTGCGTGTAGACTAACGTCTAACTGCTTATCACTGATACTACCTCTGTCGGACGCGAAGCCTGGTGAGACAGCGTGCTTTTATCCAGGCTCACCAGTGAGTTCGTGCCAGCGACTAGGTTCCCCTTAAGGTCCCTGTCGGGCACAGCAAATTAGTCGGAGAGAGGAAATCTTTAACTACAGTCCACGTTTACAGGAACGTAAAAATATCGCAGCAGGATTTTTGTGCGCACTGAATCTTCAACGCTCCGCTTAACACCGAGAATTGGAAATCGAACAGTGAGTTTTTTCGACGCGCTGGGATGCATTCTCTTGGATTCCCAAATTATACAGACAGAAAAACTTTAGGCACGTTCTACTTTCGTTTGATATCATCATCATTTCAGCCGAAAGACGTCCACTGTTGGACATAGACCTCCCACAATTTGGGGGTATTGCCATAATCGCTACGCTTGGCAGACGGGTTGGTGATTGCAGTATGGTGGTAGAATGCATAGAGAACGCTGCTGCCCATTCTCAAATAAGTCCCTTAGTCGCCTTCTACGACACCCGTTTGATATATGAGGGTGAATTAATTTTGGTAAACTGATTATTCAATCCACGCCAGCTCCTCAAGGAAGGCCAGCAACGCCTTGGTGATACTATCTAACTGAGCAATATAATAGGGGGGGGGGGGGGGGGGGAAACTAATTTACCGTAGTATGTATGGCGCCTATGAGAAACAGGGTTCTGAGGACCTGGTGTGAGTTTCTTTTGACCATCTCGATCTACAGCATCGACCGCGTTCTGCACTCCGATCGATCCAGGACCAATCGGAGCGCCGATGCAACAGTCACTAGGGCTAAAGATCTATACGTAGATGATGTCAGTCAGGATTAACCCGTAGTATGCCCGCAGTGATTTTACACGTTGTAATATTATAACAAATTTTATACGTGTAGATAGGGACGCTTAATTTTTGTTCCTGCTAAACCACTTGACGAATCTTATCTAGTACCATGATTCATTAATTTTGATCCAACGTGTAATAACATAGGTATTCGGATTATAGGGTGGGGCCAGAGCAGGGAACCTGTCGCAATTTACGTCACTTCAATGAGTAAAGTTTATTTACTCTTGAATTTTGAGTTTACTTCGCGCGGAGTAAGTTAAATGAGTTTGCGCTTATCTTGCCTCGCCTCCTCGCTTTTAGAATAGAAAGACGCTTAATAAATTATTATTCAGTGCGAAGGATAAATTAAAGAATAAATTGTTATTCAGTCGATAGCAATCTAAATACAGTCAGCCCAGAATTTGGCTGCAAGCTTGGCACTTTCTACAGTGTCCATCAGCTTCTGTAGCATGCAGGACACGCTAGACAAGATATTAAGTGCTCCATTGTTTGTGGGACCAAATTTACACTTCAGGGCAGAGTCATCTGTGAATTTCCACCTGAGCAGGTTTTCTTTACTTTAGTCTACCCGAGTCTGGAGTCTATTTAAGAATATTCATGCATACATTCAGTATATCCATAATAGATTCTGTCTCGTTTCGGTAGAAAAAACCACAGACGAATTTAAAATTCAAATGAAGAATAAAACCGCGAAGTTTTTTAAGACAGTAGGTTAAAGTTTAATAGCTTTTAATGTCTGCCAGTTCGCGTTGGAATACGAAAACAAACAAACAGGTTGCATACCGATAACTTATATTTATTTATTTTTCCTTTTGAACAAGATTCTTTCCTGCTTTGCACGGTTGACTTTACGATAAAAATGCCATTAAATTGTAGAAATGCGTTATTTTTGCATAAGGTCGTATTTGATAGTCATCATTTAAGGATAATTTTCTACGCTATTATTATAATTGGTTCTGATCCTTGAGTTCTACAACAAACTGCGGGTTGTACGAAAGAGATACCGTGGCCCCTGGCACACATGCAACTGAAGGAACACGGGTGGGTTTTAGTCAGTAAAAGTCTGACACGCCCTCCCGCGCCACACTAGAGCGGGAGAAGTTATTATTTTGATGACTTGCCCCAGCCAAAAAAAGCCTAGCCTTTTCCCAAATTTGTCGAGTTCCAGTATAACTGAATGCAGCTAAATACTAGTATGTTGCATGGAGCGACGGCCTATCTGACCTCCACAATCCAGTTACTGGGTAAAATGATACCCCTTGGTAAGACAGGTGGTCAGACTTGACCTCCTAACTACCAGTTACGACTGTCAAAGATCCACGAATGACATCCCGGACCAGAGGGGCTCGATAAATATAACGGATGGTACCCATCTACGAACCGACCGCTACAAGCGTAGCTGAACCTTCGATCGACCCGTGCCGCTGTTATCATTTAGCCACGAGCCCCACTGACGTCAATATAAAGGAAAAAAATATTAATAGCATGACAATCACAGGTAAACAGTGAATTATGTTCTACCTAAGAATTATCCTTCATTTAGTACGGAAACTGGGAATAACAAGAATTCCGCGATCAAAATCGCGCGTGTAGTTTCGTACACGAGATGGCAGTAAAATTTCTTTAAAAATTTAGAATAAGAGAGATGGAGTGACAGACAGAGTTATCTTTCTTCTTTCTTATGAAACGAAATGAGCCTAAACGTGACGCGTCCCTGAATTTCCACCCTCGATCCTATTTTTCGAACTATATTTGAGGTCAGCTTCCAGTCTTACCAGATGCAGCTGATTGCCAGTATTTTATGTGGAGCGAATGCCTATCTGACCTCTACAACCCAGTTACTGGGTAATACGGTACCCCTTGGTAAGACTGGTTGTCTGGGTTCTGACGAACCGTGACGACTATCCAAATTCTTGTTTCAATGCAAACAAGAATTCTATAATATTATAGTAATTTTACTACCATCATCATCAAGACGTCCACTGCTGGACATAGGCCTCCCCCAAATTTGGGGGGTTTGCCATAATCGCCACGCTTGACAGGCGGGTTGGCGATCGCAGTATGGTGGTAAAACGCATAGAGAACGCTGCTGCCCATTCTCTAGTAAGTCCCTTAGTCGCCTTCTACGACACTCACGGGAAGAAATGGGATGATGCTACTCTTTACGGCCGGCACCACACGGCACATAATAATGTACATCCATACCAATATTGTAATGTGAATGTAACTCTGTCTCTCACATAACATCACGCCTTGTTTCCCCTGTTGGGAAAAGGGTACCTACAGCACATCCACAGGAATGTTGTCCCAGTTTTGTTTAAGTCCCATATGTAATAGGGGGCAAACCTATTGCCATCAACCGGACTCCAGGCTGCAACTGAGAAATTCCAGAAAAACCCAATAACAATTTGCCCGACCTGGCTATCGAACCCAGGATCGATGCTTGGCAGTATATCTTGCGACCACAAGAAAAACAAGTCTTTGTAACTCTGTCAGTATGAGTCTGTTAACTTTTCACGCCTTAATGGATAACGGATATGTAGAAATTTGGTACAGAGGCCAGCACATCAAGCTACCCCAATCTGTCAAATTTCTTTGATAGTTTTTCAACTTTATTTCAAAGGAATAAGGTTTAAGTTCAATTGGGAAAATTTGACAGTTTGGGATAGCTTGACCTGCTGGCGACTGTACAAGGATACTCCAGTTCCTGGGTTAGGACATACATTTTATCCCGGTAGTTTGTTCTCGTGGGGTAATTACTGACACCGACACGAGTGATAACGCTAATCATTAATAAATATTAAAGACCCAATATGACTCAAGCTTCTATTGGCCTGGCCCATTAACACTGGATTGGGCCGGATATATCTGCAGCACGTCAGATGACCTGCAGGCCTAGACAAAACACATTTATGTTAGCGTTCACGCTAAACGCTACGCCAAAATGTATGGGAATGACATTATCTGCGGAAAGGACTCGACGTAACCGCAGGTAATGTCATTCCCATACATTTTGTCGGAGCGTTTGACGTGAACGCTAACAGAAATGTGTTTTGTCTCTAAGCCCTGTACAGTATTCGGGTTCTAGATTTTGTACTTGCTTTTTATGAATGCTAATGTTACGAAAATAACATTGGTGTTATAAAGTACGGACGTAGAACCTCCAACCACCAATTGGGACCGACTTCGTGGTAGACCAAAGCAAAGACGGACGGTCGAACTCGACTCCTACGAGGCCTGGCCTGAAATGAAAATGGGCAGACGTGTGTGGAAACAGTGGCTTTTGCACAGCATTGAGACATCACTGGCCTTTGAAGAACTAGCAAGCGACGGTTGCACTCTTTATCTAAATATCAGTCATTTCAGTTCATTCAACATTTAGGTCAGCCACGTAGGTCAGCCAGCACCCTAAATTGCGTAACGCACGGTTAATCAGAAATTGAATCATTATGAAAGATATTGTTAATCTATTGCTTCCTATATGTTCGAAAAATTTGTCAACTCCAGAATGTAAATAACGCAAAGAATGTTGATGAACTGTCAAAATGAAACCCATTCCCACTGTTAGTGTGTTACGCTACTATTTTATCCGTCAGATGCGTAGTTAGGGCGTACCAATAAAAAATGGCGCCTCGGGCACGCATCACATTTGTGCCCCTTTGTAAATTATCTTCTAAGTCTACACTGAGCAAAGTTAGGTCGCATTACCTTTCTTGACTCACTTTAGCTTGCCCTAGCCTCCGCAGAAGACGGCCTGAGCGTCTGGAAACCCAGGTTGATTCCCGGCCACCGTAGGCGCGGGCCTGCGGAGGGCGAGTAATGGGTAGCTCGCTGTCCGGTAAGGATCAAGCCCAGGTCGACGGCACGTTGTGTTCCACGCACGCCTCAAAGATATGTCAGCACCAACTGGTGGGGTTTGCATGGGCCGATGCCTGCCAGGGGTGCGGGTTGTTCGAAAGAGATTCCGTGGCCCCTGGCACACAGGTAACTGAAGGAACACGGGTGGGTTTTAATCAGTAAAAGTCTGATACGCCCTCCAGCTCCACCCAGTAAGGGAGATGTTATTTGATGACTTCCCCACCCTCAAAAATAAAAAAAAAAGACCAGCATCTCATGTTCAGCAGTAGTGCTTTCGACCACTGGACCAACCACGCAGTCAGGATGTGGTACATTTAAGGGGACACTTTTCACGGCCTCGAACTCACTGGTGGGCCTGGCTAAAAATCACGCTATCTCACCAGGATTCGTATCCGACAGAGATAGTATCAGTGATGAGCAGTTAGAAGCTAGTCTACACGCACAACGTTATTAAGTGAGATGCAGGAGCATTTATAGCAAAACATTCGCGAAAAAATTTAGAAAAGTCCTTCGGAAGACCGGGTTTTATGAAAAAACCACGTCATAAATCAAAGACCAATAAAGTTTATTGAACTTATCGATAGTTGTACTTTGTCGGTACCGATTTGGTTTTGGAGATTTTACACTTCTTTTATTACTTAAACACACCCAAAGTTAGTTTAAATTAGCAAGAAAAACGAATCTTTGTTGGCTCATAACTTTTAATGACTTTTTATTTTAGTATTCTGTTTCCGTACCGACAATATTAATAATGAGACAAAACCATACCATGTTTAAGTTTTGATGTACACTGTCAAACAGTGGAGTAAAACCCTCCCGAAGTTTGTATGGAAAAAATGTGGACTTGTTTCACCTTAAAACCTGTTCTCGTAGAGTGATTTCAATTTTCTTGTCTAAGCAATGTTTGCAATTCCATTCAAATAAATAAATTGCGTAAACAGCTATTTTAAAGTGTTAGTGTAAATAACAAATCACCAATACCATTATCAAATACAGTAACACTTTTAAACCAGTTTTATTTTAAATATGATTTTTCAAAGATTTTAATGTCTGTTCAGTTGCTACCCTCCAGATTGTTTTAAATGAGTCTTATGATCGCCTATAATTTTCTCACTGCTGGAACACAGACCTCTCTGTGAGGAGTGAGTCGAAATCTACGACTCGGCCCATTGAAGGTTTTTTTTTTTGGGTGGTGAGTCATCAAATGACTTCTCCCGCTCTGCGAGGATCAGGAGGGCGTGTCAGACTTTTACTGATTAAAACCCACCCGTGTTCCCTCAGTTGCCCCTGTGCCAGGGGCGACGATATCTCTTTCGAACAACCCGCACCCCTGGCAGGCATCGGCCCTTGCCCCTCGGTCACCGTGCGACGGGTCAGCCCCGCCGCCTACCACTTTTCGGCCGCAGGGGATAGAGAGAGCGGCCAACGCTATACCGACACTCCTCTTCCTCTGCGGCCCCACCGCGTCCGCCAGGCCCAATGCAGGTTTGAAAAGTATCGCATATGTAATAATTTTGGGAATTGGTGTGGGTGTATGTGGCGCCTTTTTCTTAAGTCGACGGTGAGCCAACCAGGCTTCCGTATGCTAGGCGCGTTGTGGAGCAAGTTTTGAATTTTTAACTTTACTATATTATGATTTTGGCGACCCTAGAAACTGCCGCCAAGGGCAGATGCACACTGAGCCAACTTACGAGTAATACATGTACAAAAATAAAAATTACCAACATTTGACCAATCGTTATATTGGTAACCTCAGTTTTTTTGGTTGGTGACCAGTAACTTGATTCACTGGCTGAAACACACTCAAACCATTAACTTACATGGCATTGTTACAATGAGTATTACACAGGAGCTGATAGATTCATAAACTAAATCAAGGGAATAAAGCGTAACGTAATGTTTTCAATAGTTAATAATGAAGTATTTTAAATTATGACTAAGAGGAAAACCACAAAAATATTCCTGTTTTGTTTATTTCGATTTAGGTAATTACAAATTTTATATTTTACTGAGGCAGGTAATTGGCTTTAAAATATAGGTACGTGGCCGAAATAACTCATGAGCCAACCCTGCTTTGCACAGGTTTACAACTAGACAAGACTTCAAGATGATTTTATACCTTCCAGAATATATTCTCTAAATGATTAATTATCTCAAAACGCATCAAAATCGATTGCCTTAGTGTATTTAGTCACACAGACAGACATGAGAAGCAACTTCAATTTATAATATTGAATATTATAAAACCAACTCCCCCACCACATCTGTCTGTCTGTCTGTTAGCGCTTATCTCTAAAACTACTGAATGGATTTTCATGCATTGAGGAGTGTTTAGGTGCATAATTTTTTAAGGTTTTCATTAAATTGGTTAATGCGAGCGAAGCTGCTGGAAAAAGCTAGTATTATTATAAAAGTTTTAATAAGGCTAGTTCTTTTAAACTCTCTTTTAATTTATCTCTGCAGGACTCTGCAATACTTAGTTAGGAACCATAACACAAAAACAAAATTAACAAAATCTGCTTCATAGTAATACCGTTTTATCACGTACGCTACATGTAATCTGATTATATTAAAATGTGACATGATGAAAAATGTACTCCGTCAACCTAAAATGTATGTTTATATTGTATATATATTGTCATGTGTTAATGACTCACTTGACTCTTTTGAGTTAAAAAATTGTGTCCAGTTTTACTATATTACACATACTTACTTACCTACTTATAATGGGCTATTGGTATATAGTATAGTTTTATGTTATTATAAACTTATGGCAATATTTTAACATTTTGGATGTTGGGACGATTCAAAACATTATAGCAAACTCTAGATTTGAAATTGCAAAGAGGTTGTGGCCTGGTAAAGATGCCTAATCAATATTTCTATTTCCGTTAAACATTTAATATAGTTAAGTATTTCATTAACTTAAATAGTCAGTAAGGTAGGTATGAAGGGGTCGGATAATTTATAGTTTTTTTTAATGCCAATATTTAATTATGAAGTTGAATACAATATTTGCCATTCTTGTCATTGGGTATTGTGGAGTTACTGGAATATCCATCTGCATTTGGTAAGACTAGAAGTCTACCCCAAAATAGTTAAAAAAGGCTAGGCAGATATTTTTATACAATACTAAAATTGAGCACTAGATGTACTATTGAAATCTAAATAAAAGACTGCCAATAAAAGTAATAGTTTACGACACTTGCAAATATGTAATAAACCTCTTTGCATAAAAGTTAAATGGGTAAATTAAAATTGAAAAACGCGCCTGAAAACCTTTTTACAGCCAGACTGAACAGCCAGCATCTATTGCTATACAGTCTATTGTTTTAAAATTAGAACAGTTATCTCACCATAGAATCGCGCGTTACATTTTAATTGAATTAACAACATAATTACATTCCTTGTCACCAATGTAAAGAAAACTGTTACAATGGAATTTTTTCGATTTTATACATAAATACTCACATCCTCGAAAATAGATCCAACGTTGGCGGTCACGAGCAGCAGTGGCACTTTATCTGAACCCATTTTTTTGAACTTCAACATGTTCTTGAAGAGTTTTTGTAGAAAACAATTCCTCTAACACGAACGAGGTTATTATCAACACAACGCAAGTTTTACCGCCGTTTTTTTTTTAATTGGGCGCGAACACGCCTTAACTTAGAATACTGTTAATTACATTATTATGCTTAAATAATACGTTTCCCCATCGAAAACGGAAGATTTTGTACTATGTAGTAAAATCGCCCGAGTCGCCCCAGCCCTTTCTGACATTTGTATGAATGACATTTTTTACGCTCACATTCGCACGTATAAACAGCATACAACCCGAATAATTTAGGATGTTTACAATTTTCGTGCAAAAACAATAAATGATTTATTAAACCTTATAAAAAATATTGATGTGTATTATAATTTTATAACAAATATAACATTTCAATGTCATTTTTGCCTAAAACAATGAATAAATCCACTTTTATCTGACATTCTCGTGCACCTGCTTACGTGACGAACTTGTAACGGAACGTACCTTTTGAACTTTGGGACCTTTCGAATTTGGTTGGTTGTCGCACCAATGACGTCGTTGCTAGTTTTACGTCACGCCTACATTCAGGGACGTATTTGCGTAAATAAATATGGGAAGACTGTATTTAAACCCGAGAGGTCAACAAATGCGTAAGTAGTGACGGCGAAAATTAAGAAGATGTATTTTAATTTTCTTGTAGCACGAGGCACACACGGCGTGAGTCGTTAGATTTAATATGTAGACATTCCCACGTTTCTATAGTAGGTAATAATAATTTATTACGCTGCATCGTCGGATAATAAACACGGCAAAATATTTAACTCATTATTTATATGCTGACTGAAGTCTGCGGACGCAGTCAAATGATTGTCGATAAAATATATATAGGTACGTAAGTCCTACTACCTACTTACAATCAAAACGCTACCATAGGCTTTCAATATAGGTACCTACCTTTAGCTATTTTGGTCTAAAAATGAGGAATATTTAATCACTCACGCCTTTTCTTACTAATTCAAACTATTGAAAATGCATAGAAAGTGGTTTAGTAGGTATTTCTGTTATTTAGAAAAAAACATTTTGTAATTTTTTAGAATATTTATTTTTTATTTTCTGAAATAAATCTATTTAAACCAGTACCAGGAAGCTTGCTTCACAACAAATACAACTTTTCGACTGAATTTTTTCACGTCTACGCGCGCCTTTCAAATCATATTATCCTCCGCGTGCCTGTAAACTCAGTTTGATATTCCAGAATTCATCTCTGTATGTTTTCGGGGCGTTCCTTTTCGCCGCACATGCGAACTGTGTTCCAACGGCGCTCAATGTAAACGGCTAAAATAGAAATCGATTATTGTTTCTATTCCTGTGCATTTAGGTCGGGTTTCTTCCTTAATTCAGTGCTATGGCGATCCGGTAAAGAGTCGGGTAAGTGGAATTCATATCATTCGTATGATTTATTGTGGAATTTTCTCTGAAATCGAAAGACTGTTTATGTAGGTACCTATTCGTTTCGTGCGGTAATGTTAGGGATTTCATGCCGCCTCGGATTAGGTTGTGGAAAATGTTAATTAGGAATGGTCTTGTTGGTAAACAAATACTAAAGACTAGAATGTAGGGTCTGACTGTCTGACCACAGTCTAAAAATCATAATTGTGGTGTTTCGTTCATTCATTTGTTTTACAATTAAATAGGGATGTGCTTTCTTTTGTTTTAATAAAATAAAAATTAAGTAGGGTTTGCAAAAAACAGGCTACAACATCATCTCCCTAGCCTTTTCCCAACCATGTTGGGGTTGGTTTCCGGTCTAACCGGATGCAGATGAATACCAATATTTTACATGGAATGACTGCCGATCTGACTTCCACAACCCAGTTACTGGGCAATACGAGACCCTTTGGTAATACCTACTGGTGGTCAGATTTTCATTTTCTGACGGCCGCCAAAGATCTACGAATAACACTCGGGGACAGCGGGGCTTAAAGTGATTTCCAAGACGCGAATTTCTTCATCATCATCATCATCATTTCAGCCGAAAGGCGTCCACTGCTGGACATGAGAATTTATTGGTACCTATGTAAATATTGTCATCTATCCACGGACCAACCCCTGTGCGGCTGTTAATATGTAGGTACCTATATAGCCACATGCCAAAACAAGGATCTTATCAAAAATGGAGTTTTTGGCGGGATCGCGTTGGAACATGTCGCATGAATTTTCATTATCATTAAATTTTGTGAAATAGCGAATTAAATTGTATAATTTTGGTAGTGAATTATCCAATTTAGTTACGTGTGAGTGCACGAGTGTAGTGAAGGTGAAAATAAGTGACTAACGTGGACTTTTCGTGTTCCCCCAAAAACTCCAAATAGGTTATTGTAAAGTTACTACCGCTTTACAATAACTTTGTTATGACTAGAATACGTTCTTAATAAAGACTTGGCTAAAAGGTCTCTGAAACCAGGCCATGAAACTAATAAAACAAAAAAACATAACAAAAATATGGCATCTTTCGGATCTAACCTTTTCCCTCCTCTGCAGGCTTAGCATGACGCTTCTATTTCTACGAAGAATAAAGTGCTTGTTCAATTCCACTGCCTCTCATTGAGAGGAGGCCCGTGTCCCAGCAGTGGGAACGTTATAGGCTGAGTATGTATGTCTATTCGTATTCGTCGTGGTCGCTCATGGCCTCTTATGAAGGCTTAAAGTCACCCAAAGGGCGATGGAGAGGGCTATGCTTGGAGTTTCTCTGCGTGATCGAATCAGGAATGAAGAGATCCGCAGGAGAACCAAGGTAACCGATATAGCCCGAAGAATTGCCAAACTGAAGTGGCAGTGGGCAGGGCACATTGCTAGCAGAACAGATAGCCGATGGGGCCGAAAGGTTCTGGAGTGGCGACCGCGTACCGGAAGACGTAAAGTTGGAAGGTCTCCCACAAGGTGGACCGATGACCTTGTGAGGGCCGCAGGAGTCTGCTGGAGGTGGGAAGCGCAGAACCGGTCGAAGTGGCGGAGGTTGGGGGAGGCCTATGTCCAACAGTGGACATTTTTCGGCTGACATAATGATGATGATTCTTCCGTCGACAAATCGGTGCTCGTGCTAAGCCTGCTGGGGAAGGTGAGCTAGGTTTAAAAAAAAAAAATACAAACCAACCTATCAATTGACTATCTAGATTTTAATGATATAGTAACAAGGATTATCTTCCTTAGTTATTGACGCACACACCGACAGATGACAATTAAGATTTGTCGGACATCATCTTTACGACCTTAACAATAATAATAAACCGCTGCGACCTTCCAGACTTGATGCTAATAAAATATTTTATTTTTAAAACCCACGAGGGCATTTCCATCATTTATCTTTCTTTTTTTTCAACTCGGATTTAGAGCAGTACCTACGCGTCTCGTAAAAAGAACGTTGGACGAAAGTGGAAGGGGTGTGTTTGCGCATGGATATACTCGCGCACGAAAGTACTAAGCCTATTATTTTATTTTTGAACTAGCCCTATTTATGCACCCTTATAAGAAATCCACTCCCATTTGACCAGCTATTTCTGTATGATTGTTGATGGCTATAATATTATATCAATATCTACAGGGTAATTCATGGTTACAATTTGCGCACTGGATAAAAACTTTTCCTGTATAAAGAAAAATCAAAGAAACGACGGACTGTGTCAAAGATAATATGTCTAGAAAAGGAGTGACTTCCAAAATGACGACTAACATAGAAATATGGAAGAAAAAGACATTTTTCCCTGACCTTAAATAAATTGGGATGAGTACTGATAATGATGGCTTTCGTAATAACAGCAACTGTTTCTTTTCAGCCTTAAAAATGTACATACAATGTACATTGCTGCTTGCGGCTGCAACGGCTACTGCAACGGCTACTACAGCGTCGGCAGCGCATCTGCACCATGCTGTCGAGACAGAGATGTTCGCGATACCCATTAGTCCTAACCTGTTCAACTGGACGTATCAAGGTAAGCCAGCATGTTTTGATCTAGCACGTGGCATACGTTACGAGTTAGGCTTAACTTACGCGAAGAAATCGTAACGTATGCCACGATAACAAACAGCTCAGATGCTGCCACAGACTTGTCCCTCAAAAAGATTGATACACATGTGGAAAGAAGAGCGAATGCGGGAAATATAATGAAAGGTGCTATACATACGATTGTGAACAACCAATCGATATCCAATTACACTCGACTGGCTGCTCGCAATGATATGCTGGTGCATAAGCTTATGCATGGACGACAATGTTTTTTGTGGCAAAAGAAGCATGAAAATAGAATAAATGCGGCGGAAATGCGTTCCTTACACCACAGATGCAACTAGGTATATATATATATATATACATACCACAAGGATGCGGAATTGTGTGATAAGGCATCGGTGTGGTATAAAAGATGATGTTAAGACAAACATTGGATAAATATACTTTGATGCAGCGGCGGCGGCGTAGCTAACACGACACTCCATCTAAGCATATTCTTTAGAACTAATCCTAAAGGGACCAAAATTAGGTTTAAAAATTTCTTGCGGATCATTGTCAATTTGTCATTTCATCCGTTTTGTCATTTTGATCTTATTTAAGAGAATACAATGAGCGAGTGAAGTGGGGTTGGCGATCGTAGTATGGTGGTAAAACGCATAGAGAACGCTGCTGCCCATTCTCTGGTAAGCCTCTTAGTCGCCATCTACGACACCCACGGGAAAGGCGATGGTGTTATTCTTGATGAGTGAAAGGCAAATGACACAAGGTAAGTCAGTGGAAACGCCAGGAGGGGACGCGCCAGAAGGACATAATATGACCTTATTGGTGATGCTCCATCCATGTGAAACCAACCGCGGATGTGTAGTTTGCATGAAATGTTGTAGATGTCGTACACCTGTAAGCACCGTCAAAACGACTAGTCCTGTACGGACCGCATACGGCGGTTTCCCACAACCTATTCCGGAAGAAAATGAAAAAAGAAATGAGTTTTCCTTGTGTTCATAATTAGCCTATCTTGCTCCCACTGCCGGAAAACAGGACTCGTCTCTGTGGGAGGGAGTGGGCCCTAATTCACCGCGTGGGCCCAGTGCAAGTTGGGAGATGTCACTTGTGGTCGAATTTTTTGGTTCTAGGTAAGACATTTCGTTCTAAGAAAAACATCGACGTTCGCTTACGATGTTTTCCCTCACCGTTTTGAAACCAGTGGTGATAAACACGAAGTTAAGCGCCCGTGTTCCGGGTGGTGCCGGACGTAAAAGAATAGCACCATCCTATTTCTTCCCGTGGGTGTCAAAGAAGGCGACTAAGTGACTTACTATAGAATGGGCAGCAGCGTTCTCTATTTTACCACCATACTGCGATCGCCTGCCAAGCGTGGCGATTATGTCACAACCCTTTTGGGGAGGCATATGTCCAGCAGTGAACGTCTTTCGGCTGAAATGATGATGATGAAAGACTCGCCCCCTATTACATGGGACTTAAACATAACTGGTGAAATGTGGGTGTACTAAAGATACACCTCTACCCAACCCTTTGGACATTACAGTCTTGATGTTATGTTTTGCAACATTCGTGGAGGTAGGTTGGCATAACCTTACACATGCAGACAAAACGTACAATAGACCCCACATAGACTTTGTGAAGGATTCCTCAAAAACATAAATAAGTAGCCAGGCCTTGAAAGCCCTTTGTAAGCCAATTAAGTAGTATTAGTCGCTGTCGTTGTTCGAAGAATTATTACAAAGGAATTACTCCCATACACAGCCCTCACCATTTATATTTTGTTGTTGCTACGGGAACCACTAAGGGTGAATAAAAGTCACGTTTATATTAGGTCTTTACCTATGAAATTGCCGTTCTGCAGTACTGGCCATTTCAAATCAAAATAATTTTTGTTTGGCTAAGAATTCTAATTTCAAATTAATTTTATTTTAAAAACATGGATTTTTTTTTCTAAAAATAGTCATTTCTTTATTGATTAGTGTTACATTTTCATCGCATTTCAATCTTTTTCGTCATCATGGATACGTTAAAAATTCGAGTAATTATGGAATATGAGTACCGTCGTGGCACCAACGCGGCACAAGCGGCACGCAACATCAACGACGTTTACGGAGCTAACACTACAAACCAACGCACCACCTGTTATTGGTTTGCTCGCTTCCGTTCTGGAAATTTCGACCTGAAAAATGAACCTCGCGGTCGTCCGAAGACTTTGGTCAACAATGACGAATTAAAGGCGATTGTGGAAGCTGATGATACACAATCTACGGCTGAATTAGCAGCAGCTTTCGACGTTAGCGTCAAAACAATATTGGTCCATTTGCGTCAAATTGGCAAGGTAAAAAAGCTTGACAAATGGGTGCCCCACGAACTCAATGATCGCCAGCGCGAAGTACGCGTCGAGACGTGCCTTGCACTGCTCAACAGACACACAAATGAAGGAATTTTGAACCGCATTGTTACCTGCGATGAAAAATGGATTCTGTTTGATAACCGTAAGCGCTCAGCAAGTTGGTTGGATCCTGGTTCAGCACCTAAACAATGCCCTAAACGAAAACTTACCCCTAGAAAAGTGATGGTCACTGTTTGGTGGTCTAGCGCCGGTGTGATTCATCACAGCTTCTTACCAAACGGGGTGAGCATTACTGCAGATGTGTACTGTGAAGAACTGAACACAATGATGGAGAAGCTGGCGCATCTCCAACCAGCATTGGTCAATCGCTCGTCTCCGCTGCTCCTGCACGACAACGCGCGACCTCATACTGCACAGCAGACGGTCTCCAAGTTGCAAGAACTGGGGTTGGAAGCTCTCCGTCATCCGCCCTACTCACCAGACCTTGCGCCTACAGACTACTACTTTTTCCAGAATTTGGATAACTTCTTGGCGGGAAAAAAATTTAATACCCGAGAGGCAGTACAAAATGCCTTTGAAGAATTTGTTGCCTCCCGTCCAGCTGATTTCTTTAAGAAGGGCATCAATAAACTGCCACTGCGATGGCAAAGATGCATTGATTGCATGGGTGATTACTTCGATTAATACAAATAAAAAATTCGTGAAAAAAATTCGTTTAAATTTTTTCATACAAAACGGCAATTTCATAGGTAAAGACCTATTATAACTGATCGGAAATTTACAATCTGGAAGGTGCTCTGGCCGCCAAAAATAGATTTTATTTGTATGGTTTTTCTTCTGGAATGCCCGATCTTCCAGAAGATCGACCGATTTTTTTAATCGATTCAACAGGATGCGATCTTCGCCCAGATCGAATCGTATGCGCTATGGAAAAATCGTATCAACTTAAACCGAAACGTACCCACCGCACGAATTACAACAAAGTAAGATTACCTACATAAAACATTGTATGAGATTAGTTTCGACTGTTTCGAGTTACATTAATTACTTAATCAAAAGCGGTACTTTAAGAAATATGAAGTTAAGTGATACCGTCATAACTTTTTGTTTATGATTTACAGAGTCAACTGTCGGGTATGTAAGCATTCTCTGTTTATGTTTTCTTCCATACTTTATGTTACATACATGCAATAGGGAAATTTCTGTCCGTTCTGTGAGCGTCACCTATCATTTCAAAATACTTTTTAATATGGCCCCCCAACAAATAGAACGTTTGGACATTATTTATTAAATGTTACACGGGTGGACAATGTAAATTGTGTAAACAGATTGTTAAAGCGAAAGGAAATACATACTACCAATTTTTAAAAATCATCTCAGACGTCATTACAAAGGCACCGTGGCACACTTTGTAATAGATCAATGCAAACAGTGCTTTTCATTATTTTTATTAAATTACGATACGATCTTACTCGATCTCGGAAGATCGATTCAATACAATACGATTAAGATCGTGAATTGATGCACGAGGTTACGATGCATTACGATCCAAAGATCGATTCAAAGCAAGAAATCGGGCATCCCTACACCATACTGAGTAGTCCCATGCTGGGCGCCATTATAGATTTACCGCGTCTTGAGTCAAGAGGTCATTTTGACAAGTCGTTAAGTCATTTTACTTTCTATAATTAATAGTGTTTTATCTCGAAAGATTTGTTGTTGCATCTGTGAACAGGAGTTTAAGTAAATGTGATCCCTCAACCGAACAGTAACGTGATCTATTCAAATTCGCTTAAATCTCTTATTCATGATTGCACGTTGGTCCAGCGCTCCCGAAAAGGGCTAACTTCAATGTAGACTTCGAGAGGAGGGTCATTTGTTTGTTATTATTATTTGCCTACGTCCTGCAGATAAAACTGACTTTAAAAAGCCTTCATCAAAAGGTCGAGAGTTGAAAGCAACAGTTGTACTCTCCCACGTGATCATGTGATATGTTGGCGAATATTTGATTTGGTTTACATTGTATGCAAATGTTGGCTACAAACATTTTGTTGAGATTACGAGAATATTCAATCTTCAGCGGACCAAACATAAAGTACGACTAATGGCCCAAAATTTGTCCATACATTGGCCCAACATTAGTCCATATATTCGCCCAATATTTCACTTACAATTGCTTCAAGAATATTCCATGTTATGTTGGGCCAACTAGTTTCCGTTGCAACTTCGCGCATGTCCTGTGTCCTGTCCATTGCAACGTACCTCAATCGACCATTCAGGCATTACTCATATTCGACGTTGCACACCTTTGATTGAGTTGTAATACATTTTTATTAAAATGGTTTCTTTTATAATTTTTGGTCGAAAAGTAGTCAAATGTAGTGTATAAGTTGTGTTAGTGTCATCGTGAGGCGGTCTGCTGTGTCTGGTAAGTTTATTAATAGTTTTTTTAGATCTTCAGATCCAGATTATGACGCCATATTAATTTTCGGAGGCAAGATACTTTTAAATTCAATTTCAGTTTTAATTGTTTTAGTTTCAGTGTTTGACCGTTTTATTCGAACTTTGGGTTTTTCGAGAAATATTGAAATAAAACATTGAGTAGTTTTATTCAAGTTGTCGGGTCCACCTTTGTATTACGAGACGTCATTAGCATTAATACTTACGATCCGTTACTGAAAAAGCAATCAAAATACGAATGGTTTATTTGTTTTTTCAACAGATGGTTTTCGTTCGACGATACTTTTTGATATGTTTTATTTAGGACCGTTTAAATTGACTTACTAATCTATTAGCTATTAAGCCCCACATTTAAGTTGGGTGTCGCAATATCTTCGCTCAATTAATTTCCACTGATTTACGATTCGCTTCTCATAAAGGAACTGAAAAATTAATAGTTTATTTTTATTTTTTCGACAGATGCTTTCGCTAATTACTGTAAATATACATATCTAGCGAGCGGCTTTCAATTTTACTAAAAGACCATAGGATTATCATACTTTATATTACATCGGTTATCGTGAATAATTAAGCATCCTAATTAAAGGCCCATTAAAAAGGGTAGAATATTCTGCAGATCAATATCGAATGCAATACGGCGCATGTCCTAGCGTACCTTAGTGGTAGGGGTGCCTAGGGCATCCATAGTGTGATTTATAGCTCTATTGATCGGCGGGAAACGGACGGCGGAGCATCATTAACATTTTTATGATTGACTTTCTTTTGTTAAAATGTAATTAATTGAGTGTTGTGTTCCAGGGAGGTGGTTTTGCGATACAGGTAAGGGATCATGTTTTCGTTTACGCTTGATCGAATGATAGGACACCGAATTGGGAACGGCGTTTAAGATGGCGGATGCTGCGGCGGAGATTTTTATTGCGTGTTTGATAGTTGTGTTTCGTTTTTGATTTGATGTTGTTGAAACAGATTTTATCTAGGTATGTTTTTATGGTAATGGACGCGGAAATCGGAGTTGTAGAAAATATTATGACCGTTGGAAATGATTTCCTATAACGTAAAAAATATATTTTCAGAATTCATCGCTCGATTATGTGTATTTTTCTGATACAATATTTAGCTTTAAATATTGAGGTATCATTAAGTCATCAAAATTCGTTGACCACGTGGCACGTGGGGTTTGTTTTCAAAATGGCGGACACTAACATAAATTTAATGGCGTTTTTTATTTAACAACTTATTATTTTTATATTTATATTTATTTATTATCACGGTTAAAGAGACGGTGATAGGATAAGCAGGAAATAAATATGATATTTTTAGAAGTCTTTAAATTAAAATACATTTGGTTTAACATTGCTTAGGAAAATATTCGTCATACGTTCTATTTACGCTCTTTTTAAATCATCCACGTGCGCTTACTGTATGTCGTACTTTTACTTTGCAAATGGCGGCACTGGATGAGTCACCGCACACACTGCGCCACGTGACGCGGCGCGGGGAACGGACGCGCCACATAACGGGGCCCGGGACAAAGGGCCACGTGCGTAATTATAAGACCTTCAATTTAAATAAGAACGAGTTTTAGTCTTCCCGCTCGTTACGTTTGGCATGGATTTCCGCGCATTATTTTGAAACGCTCGCAGTGTGAACCTCGCCTGAAAATCCACAGTGTGCTTCGTGAAACTTCACTGTTATAAGCATAGACATATAAAATATGGACTGGAAATACCTACAAAAAAAAGGTGCATACCTACAACTCATAATGTCTCTTAAAATGGCTGCCGTTGCTAGGCAACGGTACAACATTATTATGACATATTTTTGCTAACAAAACGAAGTAGGTAATAAAAATTCCTTAAAGGTCTGTTATACGGAAATGAACCCAAATATCAATATTTTACACATAAATTCATGATTGCGTAAAATTTTACCAACGAATGTGTATTTAATACTGTACAATTGCATGAAAACCGGCTACTAACCTGTGCAAAGACAAATTAAGGTTGATTTTCATTCTTTCTTGCACCACACTTCACAATACAAGTTGAATTATTGTTTCCCAACATTTACATGCACTTTTTAAAGGTAAACTTCTCATAATTTTCTCGCAAATCTCATCATCACAAAACATAAACAACCATTTGACAGCAAAACCACCACGAAACTTGTCGCTAAAGATGGCCAAAATGGCACTTACCTACAACTGTCCTTACGTCATGAGAAAATATTGCAATAATAAGCAACAACTTAAATATTGTTGTCTCTTTTGTCAAATACGATTATTGTATTAGAAAGAAAGAGCCAAAACGATATTTCACATTCTGTATCGTATTTCACTCATATTTGTATAAACAAATGTATGTATAGAATAACGCGGCATCTCCATGTTTTTCCTACCTCAATGGTTATAAGCTGTATGAATTGTAAAGAGCTTTAATTGTTTCGAATTTGTGCCCTTGTTCTCATTAAGTATTGTTTATTTAAATTCAAATACGAAACTTTCTTAACATTCATTTTCGTTCCCTTCTCATTACATAAATGATATCAGTCAAACACAAAACTGTTTTGGGATAATAATCCGAAAGGGCCGGTTATTATGTTGAAATTAAGTAAATAAGTAAGTATGATTATGGTATTTTTAGTTTCTTTTCTCTTGGTACTTTTCCTTGATAGATATGCAATGTTCGACTCGTTGATTTATACAAGGTAATAATAGAGGACAAAGTACGCTACCTTGCGGGACGCCATTTCGATTGCGTATATAGGTAGATTTAAATAGAGATATATGCGTAAAAAAAGAAGTAGGCAAGCTTTTTGGAAACTTTCTGAGTCCTGACTATTAGTAAAACTATAAAAAATTACTTCAACCAAAAGCATTATGAAGGAAATGTGAAATTAAGACAATCAAAAGCCTTTGTTCGACATATTCCCTTGGGAGACTCCAAACTGTCTATCAAAATAATAAAGGTATGCTATAAAATCAATAACAATTGCACCAGAGCGCATGTCCTAGATTACCTACCTGAGTAAAACTGGGAGTCGCATCGAGAACGTGCTCAGTGCGACTTGTTGCTCTCGGCTATCAATTTGTGCTTCCGGTGTCATTTCAATTTGTGATTTATCTTTTACCTTGTGACTTCATTGATTCTCTTCTTTCTTTTTCTTTGTGAGATTATTGATATGAGTGGTTCCGTGTATGTTAATCATCAGCAAGCTGATCAGGTATGGATATAATTTGGCACTTCTTCATTTTTGTTTTGGGTTTGGGTTTTGTCGTTCGTCGATTTTGGATCATTGTCACATTTTAGCAGACTCTTGAGTAGTTTTGTAAGATTGTAATTTTTTAAGGTTCTTATTTTTGTGATTATTATTTCCTTTAAATTCTTCTATCAATATCAGAGTACAGTATTAATTAAAACATGTGTTGTGATTATCAATTTATTCATCAAAATTAGTGTGCAGACAAAAATAATTCATAAAATTTCACCACTGGGCACGGGTTCTTCTTCTAGAATTTTCGCGACAGTGTGGGCGGAGAATGGCGCTGACATTCACAAAATGGCGGCTTGATAACAATCGATAACCACTGCAGCTACAGCGCATGACCTAGGTAGTTAGGGCATGCGTCGTGTCTAGCTCGGTCCTCGGTATTGATTTGTTAGGTTCATACTTCGGGAAATGGGCGCGCCTAGGTTGCGAGCGGAGGTGAAGCAGCAGGGGTGAAGCAGTGGGGGTGACGCCGCGGGGTAACGCAGCGGGCCTGACGCTGGGGGTGGGGTAATTCTTAGCAATAGGTATTGCGTAACAATTATTTTTATTATGATTATTTGAAATCATTTGATTTTTTTCTGATCTTATTTGTAAAACCATCCGTGTTTATTCGGATAAACTTCTTATGTTAAATATTAGAAACTGGAAACTTCGACGCGGATTACATTTTCGTTTTCACACAAAATGGCGACTGAAAGCTTTTCATGACCGGTGGGCGTTGCACTTACGGCGCATGCCCTAACTACGAGTAGTTACGCAATAACTTAGGTAGCCTATTGCGGTGTATGTCTTTATTCGTTGTTACTTGCTGAATTTACTGCATTAACATGGAAATAATTGTAATAATTCAATGAATATGACAAATAATAAAATTTACCTGTAATCAACTGCCTTCATTATTCATAAGTACTTATTATAACTTAATATGAACCGTGTAATTTTAATTTCATTGTATTGACTTTCAAATTTCAATTTAATTTAGTTTATTTAGCCTTAGTAGTACGACATTTGTATTTCTAAGATTTTACCTAACTTACTATATTTTCTTTCGGATTCTCTCACAGGGAGGGGACAATGAGGCCAGCAGTGGAAACATTATGTTAGTTTGCAATCCTCTGAACATTTACCATTCTTCTACAGAATTCGACCAACAATACCGCTTCCACGCGTCGAAGCAGGGCAAACCGGAACTTCCTTCGTGGCTTCGGTATATATATAGCGGTCGCCACCATTCGGGGTTCATCTTCGGAACGCCGCCGAGAGGAAGCCGAGGCCCGCTCACGGTAAGATATAGTTTTATGTATTTTCAATAATATGCGCAGAACAGAAAACCTTTAGGAACAGAAAAATGCCGAAATGGCGCTTTCACGGCATGAAACGCAGAGTGTGAGAGGGGCTGTCTACTTCGTGTAGGTTGCAAGTCCAGGTCGTATCTTGTTATGAGCGGTCCGTCACAGATTTATGAAGGAGACTTTTGGCTAGCAGTTGAGGTCATTTGCCTGATAGTTATAGGTATGTTTTAATCTGCTAATACTCAAAATAATGAACTGTTCTTTGGTAAACAGTGTTTAGTTGATAACACAATATAACTTTATAAGCTTACTACGTCTTTAGGTAGGATGACAATGATAACAAAGTAGCTAGTGTGTGCAGAGTTGACGAATGATTGAAAAATCTTGAAGGCACGAAGTCTTCGAGATACTCAAGTGTATAAAGCTACAGAACTATCTTTCCTGGTTTCGCAGCTCGAGGTCATCGGGTTAAATCGGCAAGACTATGAGACGCGGAGGGTGTTGCTGATGTTGGATATACAGCAGAAGGAGAAGATGGCGCGCCATGAGGTCGAGCTCAAGATCGATAATCTGAATGTTGAAGATCTGTTGGATGAGCACAAGTAAGTGACATTAGGATTTTTCAGTCTTTTGTTCTGCATAGGTTCAACTATTTCTGCAAAATTGCATCATCCTCTGCCGAGTCTTTTGCCAACTTTGTTGCTGTCGGTTTCTAGTCTAACCGGATGGCCCCGAATATCAGTATTTACAAGGAAGCTTCTTTAAATTAGTGAGGATCTAACAATTTTAGCATGTGTCCTAAATTGGAAAGAAACACTTATAAACAATTTTCATTGTCAAACACATAACTACAAAATGGCGGCCGTTCGAGTGAGGGTTAAACTTTCTTTTATCAAAGAAATTCATTTCTCTCTCTTCCAGGATGACTCGTCTGAAGGACATCTTGCGAACTAAGCTCTGGACGGAGAGTAGTGGCGATTTGTACTCGACCTTCCTGGCGTCTGCCATCGATCTTGGCGCGCGACTGCCTCTGAAGCCGAGTGATGGAGAAGGGTATGTATTAACGAATTAGTCCTCATACGTATAGGGTAGATCTATGAGTCTTATCAATGGGTCGATGCAGAATTGGCATTTAACAAAAGCTACAACGATTTGCAGAATCACGGAACAGTGAAACCAGAAAAGCAAACATCATCATCATCAGCCTATAATGTTCCCACTGCTGGGACACAGGCCTCCTCTCGGTGAGAGGGATTGGCCCGTAATCCACCACGCGGGCCCAATGCGGGATGGTAGATGTCACATGTCTTCGAATTTTTGGTTCTGGGACATGCCGGTTTCCTCACGATGTTTTCCTTCACCGTTTTGAGAACAATGGAGATGAAATAATTTACACAAAGTAAAGCACCTGTCTGGGTTCGAACTCACGACCTACAACTCGTAAGTCGCGGCCGTTACCACTTGGCCACCACTGCTCAAAGCAAACGAATGCTCTTATTTCTTTGTGAAATATGATGAAATCTTTAGTGTCAGTGATATAACATAGGTAGTGACTCCGTCGTAACTGAGTAGGCACCCTTGTCCTATTTCAGATTGGTAGTCCGCCTCGGCAGTTCCATGCCATTCTCTTTGGAGCTGAAGAGGCTGCGCGAAGAAGTACGTCCTCTGTCTCGTCTGCCGAGCTGTCCTCGCGAGTATAAGCGCACTACTGTTGAAAGACTCTTCAGGGATGCTGGTCTGACGCTAGACTGGTGTAGCTTCGAGCTGGTAAGTCTTTACAATATCATTGTATAGGTACTCTAGGTGTTGAGGTGTCCTCGAGAGTACAAGCAAACTACTGTAGATGATGATTCCGTGTAGTGCCGGCCGTAAAAGAATAGCACCATCCCATTTCTTCCCGTGGGTATCGTAGAAAGCGACTAAGGGACTTACTAGAATGAGCAGCAGCGTTCTCTATGTATTTTACCAACATACTGAGATCGCCAACCCGCCTGCCAAGCGTGGCGATTATGGCAAAACCCCCCTTTTTGGAAAGGCCTATGTCCAGCCGTGGACGTCTTTCGGCTGAAATTATGATGATGATGAATTGATGATGACTGTAGAGAGACTCTTCAGGGATGCTGGGTTAACGCTGGACTGGTGTAGCTCTGATCTGCTAAGGTATTCTTATGTAAGTAGCGTCATCTATACGTCGGCATTGGAACAACGCAATGAGTCAGTGAACTACAAATAGCAGAGATGGCGACACTCAACCCTACACTATCTCTCCTAGCTCCATTAACATTTTTCTAGGTCAGAATTTCGTGAAAGGACCTTAATATATTGTTCGTCAGATAAAAATAAAATAGGAAACTCAGCAGAATTTCCAGGTTGTTAACGAAATTAACGCATTACTGTATGTAGTACTCTATTTTTCAAACTTTTAGTACCCCCTAAATCTGTTATTTGCTCACTACTTTGTGATATCCACTAGTAAATATTGACATCATAAACATTAAATTAACATTCTTACCTCTATTCCCAGTACAATACCATCTACAAGGAGCGTTCGACTCAGCACCTGGAGTACCTCACAGAGGTGCCTAATACCAGCAAGTCAGCCAAGTCATTCAAGGCATTGGATACTAAAAACGCCTGGACTGCTCCTAATAAGGTAAGTGAGACAGTTCCTACTGACGTCACAATAAAAGAATAAAAAAACTGAATGTGTGTTTTATTTGTGTGCTCGCTTTTCCTATTGACCATTTTTTTTTTCAATGTGTTTGGGTACAGTCAAGTCTGTCATATAGGATAAGTTTAAAAAAAATCCTACGCAGTCAATTTCAAAAAAAAATCTGCGCTGGGGGGTCTAGAATGGTATGCTGAATTCATGGCTACAGTTTGCGCACTGGATAAAAACTTATCCTGAATCTTCGTCAGTTTTAAAATTCTTTCCTTTTAAAAGTCAGGAAGCAATACCGACGTTTTGAAGTACGGAACTGAGCAGACTATTGCATAGATTATGTAATCATAAAAAAACATTATTTAATTTCTTGACAAGATCATATTTACAAACTAGCACCTTTAGCCAATGTAGAGTTGACACCAACCTAAAACTATTTTAATGGTCTCGCCATTTTATGTTTTTTTTTTTTTGCTTAACAGGCTTGAATGTCAAAAATTTCATTCGCACTGATAAATAAAGAAGATGGCTGAAATTCAATCTGCGGTACCTAATGACATTTCAACGCAATATTTAATTCTGAGTCGGTTAAGCAGATTCCATAGTGTAATTAGCAGAAAAAAATAACAGGAAGCAGAAAAACTAGCGCACAACCTACCCAAATACTCCAGCAGGCTTAGACAAAATACATTTTGTTTCGTCTCTAGGCCCAGATGATACTTAAATATGTTAGGATGTCGGTTAGTTAAAAAGGATGCATCTAAAGGATGAAAGGCCGGTAATGCTTTTCGATTGAAAGTACGCTTCGAAATGAGTCAAAATTCTGATAACTATTGACGCAACATGGGAGTTTGAAAAACCTTCAGAAAATACGACAATTACAACTATAGTCGATCCCAAAAATAAACAAATGGATTAGATAACGTAAATCTAAATGCCAATTTGTAGGTGTGATCCCCAGAAATACAGTTTTATCGATGGATTCAAATTTTTCTTTACTCAATACTAGCTTTTGCCAGCAGTTTCGCCCGCGTAGAGGTCGAAAATTGTCCCACGGGGACGTATTAACGGGATAAAAAGTATCCTATTTTTAAATCCAGGTTATAATCTGTCTGTGTGCCAAAACATCCAAACATCTAAATATGCAAACTTTCACATATAATACATTAGTAGGACATAGGATAGAAAGTAGGATAGGACTATCAAAATCACCACTTTTAACATTTGGTAAAGCAGCATTTAGTTTTTTCCCATTTTATACTAAATTATTTGCATTGAACAAAATTTGGAACTACAGTTTAGCACTATTTACACCGTGAAGATTTAATACACGTCTATTGGTCATAAAATTTAAGGAAGTATCGTCAGCGAACAACACCATTTGTTGTTGCATAAAAAAAGAGCAAAGGACCCAATATCGATCCTTGTGGAACTCCCATTTTCACTTTTAAACCGACTGAACCATTGACACCATTTATTTAACTTTCTGTTGTATCATTTAAATATGACATAATTACACTGAACGCAAGTTTACCTAGTCCGTAATGCTGTAGTTTCAAGAAAAGGTTTTGTGATTTACAGAATCCAATGCCTTGGAGAGGTATTATATATTCCGGTATTTTGATCTTGATTTCCTTAAAAACTTTTATTACTGTAATGGGGTTTATATGCTTGAATTAAAATTTAATCAGGTGAAACGGTCGCTTTGAATACATCAATAGAACGCGACGTAGAGAAATTTAAGGTTTCAGCAATTTTAAATTGGATATAAAAGGCTTGGTAAAGAAATTAATTTAAATTCTTGAGGTATTTCTTTGTTGGTGCTTACGAGACCACGCGGAGGATCTAGTATGAAATCAATATTACCTCTTTAATTCCAGGTAGTTACATCATTGATATAATTTTCCAGACCTCCTTTAGTTTATTACAATTTGATCTTATTACTAATGGTATTTTTTAAAGTTTCAGAGTAATATAAGGCTTGAATCCACACAGCTCAAACAATCGTTCCCTACTTTTCCTAATACACTAAGTTGCCCATTCATTTAACAATACATAGGGGTAAAACTTATGGGCTCGTGTCATCGTCATGCTAGTGACGTATGGTTTTTTTCCAAAGTTTTAAGTTTTCACTTGTGTCGGCAGTCCATGACTACATATTTTTTTCTATTATTAATATAACATCTACAGAATAAATAATATTTACAGTAATAAAAATGGATACCTATAATCGTACTGTAAACTATCCTACTAATATTATAAATGCGAAAGTTTGTATGTTTGTTAATAAATCCAAAACGGCAGAACGGATTTGGATGAAATTTGCCACATAGTTTATAACCTGGATTAACACATAGGATACTATGCATCCCAGAAGTACGTTCCTGTGGGATAATTTTCGACCTCCACGCGGGCGAAGCTAGTAATTCATAAGTATGCTATGTCCACTTCCAGGAATCACTACCGTCACGCAGTTACGGCAAGCTGTTAACTGCAGCGGTCCTGGTGCCTCTGACTTTGATGCTACTCTGTGTCACCGCCCTTACCGCCGCTGTTTGTGCGCTACATGCTACTGTGTAAGTACACCTTACCTTTTTTTATTCATGTAACCCATAGTTCGTGTCCGTCATGTTCCGTGTGGTGCTGGACGTAAAAGAATTGCACCATCCCATTACTTCGCGTGGGTGACGTAGAAGGCGACTAAGGGACTTGCTAGAGAATGGGCAGCAGTGTTCTCAATGCAATTTACCACCATACTGCGATCGCCAACCCGCCTGCCAAGCGACGCGATTATGGCAAAAACCCCCTTTTGGGGGAAGCATATGTCCAGTAGTGGACGTCTTTCGGCTGAAATGGTGATGATGATGATGAACCCATAGTAGATGGCGGACATAACAATCGACCAGTGGTCCACATTAGAACTGAATTGGAAGAACTGGAAGCCAAAACGATATTTTGATTTCAAAAAGTGTCCGTGGAGTTTCTTGCCAGTTCTGCTCCATAGGTACCTTCTACTACTAGCTTCATCTTTCTAACTGGCCAATCCCTTGATAACTCAAAAGTGCCTGGTGTGGTTTATTTTAAATGAGCTTTGAGTTTATTTGATCAGAGGCATAGCATATGCATTGACTTCCCAGATACAAAACTAAAATGTCTTAAAGATGTGGTTGTAATTTTTCGACACCGATTAGTACCATACTCTTCAAACCAGAATCAAGCAAAGCAACTTGGCTTGAGATATGGGCCGGCCAGTAAAAATTGTTCGCTGCAAGACAATCATCGGCGTTCTATCGGTGAACGTAATTCGGCTGCCAAACCTGCCGTTCAGATTGAGTCAGTTCAATTTAGAGCACTGTGTCTTTCATCGAACACTATTTAGTTGCTCCCATGGCTTTAGTTTTGTAAGGCTACCAATCTTCAGATTATGGTTTTTTCTACTATCTACTATTTTAATTTATTTTTGTTTTGTTATTATTTCAGACGAGACCCGGATACAGAATATTTTCTGGACCATATATTCGATATATTTTTCGACTATAGAAAACCTGATAGGTTCGATTTTTTTTGTTGTCGATACTAATACGCATCTTAAAAAAATGACTTATATCTAATCGAAACCCTACTAATTATTACAGCCGTATGAAAAAATATAACAAGATACTGATATCTTAATTAAACAGTACCTAATGTTATACAGGAAAAGTTTTTATCCAGTGCGCAAATTTTAACCATGAATTCAGCATATCATTCTAGAACCCCTAGCGCAGAAATTTTTCGCCAGATATACAAAAAAAATCAGCTGTTCCATACATTTTGACCGCGTAGGTATTGCATTTTTCTATGAAACAGCAGTTTTTTTTTTGTATAACCGGCGAAAAATTTCTGCGCTAGGGGTTCTAGAATGATATGCTGAATTGATGGTTAAAATTTGCGCACTGGATAAAAACTTACTCTGTATATACATTTTAGGGTGCAATACTAAAGATGTTCAACATTCCAGGGCTCACAAATCAAAGGTGGAGATGTGTCGCTACGGCACTGGCAACACTGAACAGACACAAGTAGCTGATAACACCAGCACCAAAAGCCTTGGAGTCAGGTTGGTACCATCTACTAAACATCATCAACATCATCTGCCTAGCCTTTTCCCAACTATTTTGGGGTCGGCTTCCAGTCTAGCCGGATGCAGCGGGTAATACGATGCCCCTGGGTAAGACTGGTTGTCAGACTTTCGGGCTTCTGACGACCCATAACGACTGTCTCAGATCCACAAATGACAGCCGGTATATATATATATATATCGGTTATACTATCTACTAAATATCAAGTACATAATGATTGTAGACTTCAGAGTAAAATTCTTATTAAAATATAGGAAAACTAGCTTTTGCCAGCGGCTTCACCTGCGCGGAGGTCGGAAATTATCTCACGGGTACTTCGAAGACATTAACCGTTTTCTAGCTGACACAACTATGTTAGGGGAGCTCCTACCAAGTTATGACAGCCTGGTACTTCGTTACGAATCTCAATTTACAAAAGATCTATCTGTATGCCAAATTTTATCCAACTCCGTTCGGCCGTTTTTGCGTGAAAGAGTAACAAACATCCATACATACATCCATGCATACAAACTTTCGCGTTTAAAATATTAGTTAGGATTTTATCACTCCAGTCCAAAGAGTACCACTGATTCTAAAGGCCGTCACAACGAATGGTGATCAGACACAGTATCTTACTATCAAAACATAATATAAAACAAAGTCCCCCGACGCGTCTGTCTGTCTGTGTGTCCGCTATAAACTCAAAAAATACTGAACGCTTTTTATGTGGTTTTCACCAATAGACAGAATGATTCATGAGGAAAGGTTAGTGTATGTATAATTTGTTAAGGTTTTGTGTAAATTGGTTAATGCGGGCGAAGCCGCTGGTAAAAGCTAGTAATATTATAGGAATGTGAAAGTTTGGATGTTTGAATGTTTATATGTTTGTTACTCAATCACGGAAAAACGGCTGAAAGGATTTGGATAGTTCACACAGATAGTTTATGACCTGTAAATAACACATAGGCGTTTTAACCCGGTAGTACGTACAAAAATAAGAAAAGGGTGAGGGAAACATGCGTCACATCCACGCAAAACGGCTATCGCTCAGCATTATGCTGCGACCCTATGCAAGACAGAGCCCCAGCGCTGGTTTTCAGCGATAGCCGGCTTTGACGTAATCATGTCGCCCGGTGCATCAAACTATTCTATCACTGTACTGGTACAACGAACTTATTGAAAAAAATAATATAATTTAATGTAAATGTGATAGAACTAATCAGGAAAAAAAAATGATAACTGATATTGGATTCTTTTGATGAAGATCTTTGCAAAAAACAATTGCAATACTACCTTGGAATTGTTGACTTTTGAGGTTTTCAACAAATCTCCAGTAAGATACAATATAATATATGACACATAAATAATTGGCAATATTTTCTCTTCCAGCCCCAACAACAGCCTCGCGCGTCCCTACAGCCCCAAGTCAACGAGCAACCTGGCCGGCAACTACAACCGTCCGCAACCACCGCCCTACGTGGGCTCCGCAACCAACTCGCTCCACCACCGTAAGTCCTCGGACAAGACCCCGTCAACCAGCGGACACACTCCTGAACACCGTACGCATTTACTTGAGGAATCTTTAAAACTGTTAAACGAAGCCAAAATCTGTAGCGAATTCGACAAAAAAGAACCGATCATTGACTTGAACGATGGTACCGAGGACTACGTCCCGATCAAACCGGATTCAACTGGTTATATACCGATAAAACCGGAGGGATCCGGTTACGTTTCAATGAAGGATTTGGATGATATTGATGTCCCCGATTTGGCTAAGTTTGGCATTGCAGGTGCTATATGACATGAGATCACCGCGGTCGGAGAACCGCCCGTTAAGACCTGGTTCTGTTAGATTTTTATTATGTTTTTTGTTTTGTCCGGTCTAAAGATTTGGAGTAAAGGTTACCCTTACATGATCAGGTTCAGTTTCGAATAATCCCTAAAGGTGTAACAAGACTGCGGCCGATCGATTATATTGATCCAGTACAGCCGGAAAATATTCATCGATCCATCAATTATGTTAACAAGCGATCAGTATCGAATGAACGACGTCGATGGACCGCAATCTAATCGTATTGTTACTAACTGAAATAAAATAAACGGTCAAAGCGACCGTTACATAATCAAATCGTTAAAGATGACCGGATGACTTCGGTCAGGCCAAATTAAAGCAGATGCACCTGTTCCATTTCTACTCTTCGTGTCAGGTAAGTACCTACAGCCTTAACATCCCGTTCAACGCGTTTCGCGATGACGGGTTCACCAGCGCGTCCTGAGAACGCCGCGATCACAATGACTTTTAGTGAACGCATACCGTTTGTATGCCGTCGCAGGCGCATGATGGACGCATTGAGTTGGCCGTTACTTAAGGCCCGCTTCCACCACAAATCACTAAATATTCTTAGTAGGTACTAAAAGAATATAAAGCATCGTTCTGTTTCTTTCAATCGTTTGAAGTTGACAGAGACAGATTGCTTTTAATGTTTAGCGCTAAACTTAGTAGATTGTGGCGCAAGCCGACCTTAATGTTTGCTTTGATCGTGTCAAACCCAGCTGATATTAGCACTCATTTCTATTTACTCTGTTATTCTAAGTATTATTTATTAATACCAGACAACGGGGGTGATGTCCTGTGACTTTTATTTATTTTTTAATTAATAACACTTCCGTGTTGATTTTGTCAAAAAGGAGTATATTTGTTTACGTAGGTATTAATACTTAGTTGACCGGCGCGTTTAACCTACTTCGGGTAGAGAAAAAATCCCAGTTCACGTACGACGAGATAAATAGACGTTACTTCGCCCAGAAAGCTAGGCTAAGCAGTATTGTTGACACTGTCGCACAATCGTCAAAGTATAAGAGCAAGATAAAGACGGGTACATATCGGAACCAAAGCAAATGCTGTGATTTTTATTTATCTCGCCTTATGGCGCGTCTCGATATAACGCATTAAACGGGATGACCCTAAATGCGTTATATCGAGATTTTTCGTTTTTTAATATATATTGAGTAAGAGGTTGTCCAATATCGATTCGCAGTTTCATTAACAGTTCATAGTTTTAACTGTAATATAGGATAGGAATCATACTGAATTTAGGTATGCGTACAACACACACATTATCGTTAAGATTATATTTTAACATAAATACTCATAATTAGGATATTTGTAACTAGCTGTAAGTGATACCTACACCCACACAATCACACACACATTACACCACATCGCATCACATCGCATCACATTACACCCACACGTCACATTACATCTACATCGAATTAGTTTTTTTTTTTTCAAATCATTGGTGTAACCTTACATTAGTGTACTTTTTTAAGCTGTAAATATTGAAGAAATCTAATAGAAAATGGCAGGGATGAATCAGTAGTTTTAACCAATAGGTACTACGTATCCCTAATTATTGGATTAAATTAGTGTACTTTTAATTGAAGACAAATAATACCTTTAAGCTGTAAATATTTAAATCTATCAGTATAACCATGTCAGGGAAAATACATTGATTTTAAGCGCAAAGTACCATATTACTGGGCTCTAAGTAAATGTAAAAAAAGTGTACGAATGCCATCGACACGAAAATAAGAAGAAAACGAAACTACCTACTATTTATAATTACGTCATAAGCATAAGTGAAGAGGGTGTTATTTCACCTACTCGATTTACATCGGTCGGTGGTGTTGATCAATATTGATAGCTATGTGCCTGTAATTGACTTAACTTACCTTGAGTCGAGCCGAGTCACTCGTTCATCAATCGAGCATCAATCGATTGCCAAAGATCGAAGCTCGAGCTTTTCTAGTCGATCGATAGTCACACTATCAAAAAATTAAATTACAAATATTTTATTTTGTAATTTAATTATAAAATATTTGTAATTAAATTTAATGTAAGTTAATCTAATTTAATTTTAATTGAAATATTTAATGTTTTATTTTTCAGTCAATCACAAAAGAAAACTTTGAAATCAATCATTTTTTTTTTAATAAATCAATAAATTCAAACTGTTTTATGGCAAAATTGGTCAACATGTATTAACAACATGTAGGTATTAAAAACTGCAGTCATGTCATTCTGAGCTTTGCTGCGTCGTTTCTGCGACATCAACCCTCCAGTTTAGTGCGTTGGTGGCTAGGTTTTCTCAGCCTCATCGACGTAATGCTCCCACTAACGCCAGGACCTGATACCACATTATCTCTTTTCCTACTGGACTGCCACACGTATTGCAGAGTACTATCTGCACTTGGTTTATATCCCGACTAGTCGTACTCAGCACGTCTCCTCCACATTCATTATGTGCACAGCCAAAGTGTACAGCTCTCTGCAAGCGTATGTGTTCCAATCCACATTTAACCTGCTGCCTGCAAAAGATGAGTAGTATTCTGGCCACGCTCGTTCCATCATAGACCTCATTCCAACAGGCGTGATCGATCTCAAGAGAGAGTCCATGTATCAAGAAAAGAAAACTACTGTAAACCTAACATATATGGCATTGTTTTGGAATCTATACATATAACAAACTAGCATTTCACCCGTGACTTCACTCGCGTGATATTTTGGCCCCCGACCTGCTGCGTCGCATCCCATCGCTAGCACGCACTCTCTTTTTTATTTTTGCTCGTCTCTTATGGGTCGTAGCGTGACATTAATGGCCATATTCATAAACGATGATTAAAGTTAAATGATGTTTAAACGTCAAAAATGTATGGTTAAACAGACGCTATTCATTACTTAACTTTAACCAGCGTTTATGAATAAGAGGGTATGTATCCTATAACCTTCCTCAAGAAGTGGGCTATCAAATTCAAAAATCAATTTTCCATATCCGACTGATGCTTGCAGAGATTACCCCCTACATTTACAAACTAATTTTACCTCTTTTTATAATCAGTATCGATTAAAGTCATTTTTCGTGTCTCTCTGTGTGACCACGTTGCACTTCTTAACTATCATATCTAACATAAATATAAAAAAAAAAAATCTCCTTGTTTTTTCAAGTCACTGAACATAAATTAAATAAAGTATTACACCACCTTCATCAAAGTTGATTAATACATCGATATGACATTGATCGCACGAGTGCAATAACACCTTTACAAATAGTTTCGTTTAGAATGTTTTAATCATAAGTTATTTTAGGGTCGAATTACTCTTTTTTTTTCTCTGGTGTAAACTAACAGGTGTTGGCTGTCACTTCTAATCTAATAATAATAACATCACGCCTGTAATCCTTGAAGGGTTAGGCAGAGGTGCACCTTAGTACACCCTCATTTCTCCAGATTTAAAGGAAAAAGTTAAAGTATTTAAAATTATATTTATTGTTTTTAAAACTTTGCACACACTTATTTTACACTAAGGGCCATTTGCAACACAAATCACTAAATGCGTTCAACGCTAAACCAATTTTAAAAACTCATTTTGTCTCTTTCATCTTCTAACGATTGACAGAAACAGAACGATGTTTTATGCGTTTAGCACTAAACGCATTTAGTGATTTATGGTGCAAGCGGGCCTTAATATCATATACGAATAACGATTATTATGAAAATAAAATTAATCTATTTCTTTCAAGCTCGTTACGAGTGGAGCAGTATTTTATACATATTACTTTATAAATTCCTTACGAAATAAAACGTATGTAACAATAAATATGGCTCCTGCAACACAGTTGTATAACTAGCGCAGGAGCCAGGAAAATCTACAACTTGGTGTGCATTCTTGGTTGCAAATAAATAAATATTGTAAGTATTAAAAAAAAAGACCATTTTCTTTTTCAGTGACATTAGGTGGACATTAGCACTTGTCAGTTTTATTATAATTCAAGTAATTAAAGTTTATTTTATTTTTACTTATATCTGTTGTGTAACATCCTCAAACTGTACGGGATTATTTTATCTTCGTTAAATTTCTCCCGAGCCATAGGATATAATTAAGCTACGCTTAGTGGCTCTCCAAATCTGAAATATTATTTTCGTACATAATGATGGTGCATAATCATTATTAGTTATAAGAAAACAGCGATTCAATAAATGAATTTAGTTGTAGATATTATAAGTAGATTTAACTAGAATATAAGTGGTAAGTTAAAGAAAAAGCGTACAAAATTATATTCGCAGATATCATGGCAAGCATTAGTTAAGTTAAAATACGTGTTACGTGTTTATGAATGAGATAATATTAAGTAGAGTTAAGAAGCAGAACAGCAAATGGACACACAAATAGGTTACATTAATTTTATGTGATGATAATAATTAGGGTTGAGGCTAGGAGAGGTACCCACACACGATTACTGTTTTAAACACAAATCTAGACCGAACACTCAAAAACGATTATAATCTTTAGACAAATTGCGTCAGCTACAGTCAGAAAAAAAGCAGTTTAAAACTGTCCGAAAATTCAAAAAATCAGATTTTTTTATTGTAACAAACCGCGCGTGGACCCTAAGACCTAGGCTCAGCAGCCACATTTGCTGACGCTACACAGCATACAAAAAGAAGAGGCAAACAAAAAAAACGCGTCCTCTTCTCTTTTTTTTCGTGGGTTAATAAAAATAAAATAAGTAGGTAAAACTGTAAAAAAATAATGAATCGGCATCATTGGGCAATTTGAAGTATAATTAGTAATAAAACAGACACTGTTTAATACAGGCGTTGGTTTGAATGACAGAGAATGTGTTACAATAGTTAAGGAAAAAATAATAAGTACTGTACATATAAAAACAAAATGAAAGTGGTAAGAAGAATCTAAATTAAAATAGAAGTAATTAATAGATTAATAATAGTTTTGAAATAATTGGATCAAATCATTGATAAGTAAGTGAATTCAGTGAAGCAAAAATTCAAAATAAAAATATTTCACATAACTAAAAATAGTTACAAATTCAAAACATAGTCTGATTTGAGAAAAATATAAATAAATCAAGAACTTACAGAAAAGGAATACACGAAATTATTGTTCTCATCAAAAACTTAAAATATATTCGAAAATCTAAGAATGGGAAATACAAACTGTAAAAAGAGAAACAAAATTATGATTTTTTGAGAATTCACAAAACAAAAATAAGAAAAACAGGCCAAGTGCGAGTCGGACTCGCACACGAATGGTACAGTGCCACAAGGCAAAAGAAGCGAGGAAAAACATGTTTCTTGTATGGAGACCCCCTTTAATTTTTAACGTTATTTGATTTATATTATTTGTTGTTATAGCGGCAATAGAAATACACACTCTTTGGAAATTGTCTACTTATTACAGTTCACAGTTACCCGTTGCCAGATGGACAGCGAAAGCTTAATTGGCACCCTTACCCTAACCGGGGCGAGGCCAACAAGCCAATCTGTAACCCTAGACTCCGCTTTACCTAGTAGGTAACCGGGTCAATATTTTATGTTTTAAATTATAAAGTTTACAATTTTAATGTTAAACTTTATAAATGTTTGATGCAGCCGGGTTAAACCTCCACACAGATAATGAAATCAGCTTCCTTTTATTGTTTACAGTTTTGTCTTTGCTTCATTGAATAGAGTATACCTAGTGTTACTTCTTAATTATAAAAAAGTAAATACACTACTAGTTTATAATTGCTACAGAAAATGAAGTGTATTTTATTGATAAAACAAACAATAACGATTTGGAAAATAAACAAAAGTAAATTAAAGTATTTTTTGAAACTATTATTTTGGCTGTTACTTGATTAACTACTCTGAAATATCTTTAAATCAGTATAACTTATATTGTTCCCACTGCTGGGCCACAGGCTTCGTTTCTGTGTATGATAAAATAGTTGTTTGATTTCCATACATGAGAATAATTAATTTGAAGTTACGAACCGATAGCATCAAAGTCGTGTGTTGATGCAAATTGAAAGACAGATGAATGAATTTTTTTTTGAAATTTCACACTTCACTAAAAAAGAAAAAAAATACTATTTGTCACGGAAACAGGAGCTTTCAAAAAGTCAAGTAACTAATAATAAATAAAAAAAGAATTGAAACTTTGTTCTATAGTTATTATAACGAATTATGCCCTTAATTTATTGGTAAGTACATAAAAATAGTAGTGTATTTACAGCATAGTGTTAAATAAATTTTAAGGTTTATAAAGCCAAGGAAAAAATAGAAGTACTGTACTTATAGTAAGAATGTGAATAAAATTAATATTAACCTATGTTTAAAATAGAGTTAAGTCGTCTAGTGGTTACTATTTACAGTAAACCATTTGGTAGCTATTTATAGAATTTGGCAGTAATTATTAATTAAGTAGAGGATAATTATTTCAAATGCGTTGAGTCCTTAATTTGATTGTAAGCCCGTATCTTAGAGACCAGCTCCCTTTCCATTTACATTACACCGTTTGTTTATGTGGGTAACAAAAGATATAAGATAGAAAACAAAAAAAAAACCTTAAGTAGTCTACTTAAGGGTAAAAAAAAAATACATTGGCAACTGATTTTTTTTTGTGTTCCTAATAGTATTGTTTTCGTGGTTTTCTTTTTGTAAAATATTTATTTTCAAACACAAGTGACACTGTTACCTAAAAGCTCGATCTTTTAAACTATTTTGTTTGCCTTTATCTCAGGAGACAGCCTTTCCAGCCAGTCCTTTTCTAATTAAATAAAGACAGTTTGTTTACGTGGTAAAAATAACAATTTAAGTAGTAGAAAAAAGTACAGCTACTTGAAAACAAAAAAAAAATGATTTCACTATTACACAGTCGTTCTGAGCGATCAAACGCCAGGTTATAAAAACGCACATTAGGTAATGTCAAAGCTGCAGCCCTTTTATTACTTGGATTAGGAAAGATGAAGCACTGTACATAATAAAAAAACATCCGCTGTATGCATGGGAAAGAAATAGGGTTAAATAATCTATATTTTAAGTAGGATTAAATAGTCTGGACTAGAGTTTAAATAGAGTTAAATAGTCGTTTAAATTGAACTAAAAATCTGAATTTTAAATAGGATTTAAAAAGAATAGACTACATTGAAAACATTTAGAGAGGGATATGTGTTACCAAAATTTAATTAGGATTAAAAAGTAGGCAGCCAAATGAGGGATAAATTTTAATAGGATTAAATAGGCTAGTGTAAAAAATCCGGCACTGAACAAGTAATATACATTATATTAGCTGTACATTATTTAAGATTTAATAATAGTTAAGTCTAGAAATAGTAACTAGCAATAGAACTAAGTTCTCCTATGTATCTCCTTGGCTGTCAAAATTGATGTGATGCGTCTTGTCCAAGCAATTCCATGGATAAATCAAAATGAAGCTATAGGTAAACAACATATAAACTAATCATAACTTCACCCCTGTACCAAAGGGGAGGAGTACACGATGCCCACATTTTGCCAGTAAGGTTTATTATAATGTCATTGTAAACTCAACATAAAAAAACACGTCTACAACTTTTTTAAAAGCAGAGTTTTTTTTAATGTCCAATTTTCAAGAACATCACAGATTAAATAAAAAAATAACCTTTAGAAACGTCATCAATTGCGCCATTATCCGCAAGTATATAACAAACATAACCAAAATCTATAAAATATTGCCACACCAGCAGTGTCGTCGGCCTCCTCTCGGTGAGAGTCGGTAGGCCTTAATCCACCACACGGGCCACGTGCAGGGTGGTTGGATGTCTACGAATTTTTGGTTCTAGGACACGCTGGTTGCATTACAACGTTTTTTTCATCATTTTAAAAGCCGAAAAACCACAAATATTTACAGTTAGATAACTAACTTGGTTAGATAGATTCAACATCATCAGCCTACAGCGGTGCACTGCTGGACATAGGCCTCTTTAAACTCTATTCTCGGTAACTCTCATCCAGGTTGTACCAGCAAAGATCGTCGCTCCACCTAGCTTGAGGGCGCATTTACCCCACTCAAGAACGCATTTACCCCACTCAAGAACGCATTTACCCCACTCAAGAACGCGTTTACCCCACCGGTCATGAGTTCTACGGCTAATATGGATAAATTATTGGGCAGAACGAACATCATCAGATTTATGACAGTAATGGAGTTCCATAGGCTTATTTTCTACCCTGGTTCCGAAAATGAGATGCACGAGTAAAATAATTAATAAGTTACCCACTCAAAATTGTACATACAAAAGTGGATGGTCTGAATACTCTCAACTCAAGTACATATAAGTAGGTCTAGGATGGGATTATCCCACTTCACTTCGCTTTCCCACGTTGGAAGTATTCGTTTATTTTCGATTGTAAGTTTAAAAAATTAACGTACACACGGCTACACATCAAGCTATACATTTCCAGTTTACACTGATCTCGCACCGTCCGGAAATCCTGTACAATTCGAGATCATCTTATACTTACGGGGAATGTTTAGCTTGATGTTTAGCAATGTCGTGTGTACATACAGGGCCAATTGCGGCCTGTAGACCACATAAATGACAATAGCGAAGGAATTTAAGAACAATAAGAAATGGTGCGGACGTTTGATGCTTCAGTCTACATTCACACGGACGTAATTAAATCGTGGCGGGATTTTTTCGCGTACAGGATTTTCAACTCTCCGAGCTGAGCATTGAGAATACAACACAGTGAAGCGCGAGAGAGTCTCGGTGCGTCGAAAAATCGCAGTGTTCGATTTTCAACTCGTGTAAATGTCGACATAGCTGACCATACGGTTTTAATATATGTAGAACTGACACAACTGAACTTTCGCAAAGTTCTTTTAGAAAATAGAGGATCCTGGTTCTAAAATATTTTTTGTTTTTTTCTGCAAAACCATTCTGGATCCATTCAAAATCCACCATTAAGAAGTTTCCATTCTGTGGTATGTACATTCTAAAGTTGTTAAAAAAAAAAAACAAATGGCTCTGAGTAAGCGAAGTGGGATATTAGTATTTAATGGAGCTATATTTTATAATATAAAAATAGAAAAAGAAAAAAAAATACCCTAGGAATAGGCAAAAGTATTAGACATAATACTCAAATAGTTTTATAGAAACAGCGTCTATTAGAGTATGATCTGAATCGGTTTATACAAATTAAAAAACACATTTTTTTAAATCTCATCATATCAAAACAGCCTTCATAAAATTCCAGCGATAGTTTCCTTTCGGTACTGAAACCATCATTTCCAAATATTTGTAGCGAACTTTTTATCGATGACAAAAATCGTATCCACCACTTACTTATATGAAAAAAGCGGCCCTTTGTAGTTTCTCCTTCTATTACTAACTTTATGTGTATTATTTCTATGTTCTATTAGGTATTAGAGAATAGACGTAAGTGCAACAATAATCAACAACTACAACAATAATTAACAATAATCATTGTACATTAAAGGTTGCGACTGCCATTTATTATATAAGGGTAGCGACGACTAGGTGGACTGTACATATTGAGACGCGAAATACCTTTTAATTAGCATACAAATAATTAAGAACCTGAAAAAACTAAAAACAAAAAAAAAAAAAAAAAATATTAAAAACAACAAAAAATATTCGCGATAAGGTTAAAATAAGTTTTGAGTTTTTTGGACTTATTATTTCCTTTTTCCTATCGAATCAGGCAGCATTGTCGGTCGGTACTACGTCCTATGATTCCAGACTAGTTTATAAGTAATTAAGGACATAAGCATTGTGTTATATATATAACTGAGACAGTAACGAGTTCTTAACCCAAATAGTTATAAATCTTTGATTAATAATGTTGTCACTTCGTACGTACAATACCTTCTAATTAGCATAGAAATATGTAATATTTAAAAACTTACAAAAAACTAAAAATTATTAAAAAAAAAACACAAAAACATTAGCGATCATTCTTAACTCGAATAGTTATAAATCTTTTATTAATAATGTCGTCACTTCGTACGTAAAATACCTTCTAATTAGCACAGAAATACCTATGTAATGATTAAAAACTTACAAAAAACTAAAAATTATTAAAAAAAACACAAAAACATTAGCGATAAGGTTGAAAATAAGTTTTGAGTTTTATAGACTTATTATTTAGTTAACTTATGGAAACCGGTATACATTTCCGCACTACAAAGAACGGTCGCTTTTTTGCTAGTTTGCAAGTTATCAACTTATCATAGACATAAACATTGTGTTGTATTTACTGGAGACAGTATAAGGAAAGTCTTAACCACAAAGAGCCATGAAAACTTTAAATCGTTATTTAGTAATTTCGTAAGTAAACCATTTTCTATATTTCAGGTGTTGACAATATGGAAAAAAAGTTGTCATTCAGACATATGTTTTGGTCTTCATTAACTCAGTTTGATATCATGATAACTGTAAATCATAAAATTAAGTTATCATTATCAATGTAAAATTCTTTAAAATTAAAGGAATAAAGAAAAAATAAAATTCGATTATTTAAATTAAACAAAAATACAAAAACGCCTGCCGTTCTCCGCTTTCTAAAATCAAAACTTATTCTTCTATAAAATAACTAAATTTATACATTTTCGATGAATTTTTTTTTTCTAATTAAGGTTTCCTCATGTTTTTTTAGTTGAATAAATCATAGTGTAAATATTATTGTATTAAAATAGACTAGTTTAATCTTAAATTAGCAAAATAAATATATATCAAAATGTAAATATGAAAAACGTGATGCATGCGCCTTCCTGTGTAATGACGGATTAATTTAAATTTAATATAGCAATTAAGTAGATACGCGACAAAACCTAGGTACTCGTATTAGTAGGAAATAACAAAACACGAAAAAAACACGAGTTCCATAATAGGTAGGAAAACAACTAAAAAGTCGTTAGTACACGTGCTTTTCGTTTTAAGATTTTACTATAGTTAGTGTAAGTTAGCACACAGGGTGGCAGGGACATCGAAGCGCGATCTGTTAACATGGATTACACACATCAAGCATTCCCAGTATAAGTTGATCTCGCATTGTATTTCCGTACAGTGCGAGATCAGCGTAAACTGGAAATGTTTGCTTTATGTGCAACCGTGCGTACATGGTTCTGACGTAGGGTTACATTGAAATTAATCTTCGGTTATCTAAAAAGTCTGTCCAGAATCATGTTCAGACGCCAGCACATCAAGCTACCCTAAACTTTCAAATGTATCCAATTGAATATGAACTTTACGCTTATGGAATAAAGTTGAAAATCTATCAAAGAAATTTGCCAGATTGGTGTAGCTTGATGTGTTACAGATTTCAATCCATGGTTACAGATTTCGCGTCGGTGTCCCTGCCACGCTGCATAATTAGATATACGCACAAATTGTGGCCTATGGTTACAAATGCGCTACTATTTTCTATAGGTGACTGGCGAAGTATTATTTTTGCAAACTTATGCATATTTTCATTAATTATCTATAATTAAAAAGATACTAGGCGAAACCAATAGTGTCTAAACAAAAGAGATCGCTCAGCTTATCGTTGAGAGTTAAAATTCCAACGTGAAATATTTAGGTATGGAAATATTTAACATAACTGACAGCTGTGCTGCTGGGGAGTTTGTTGCGCCACTTCTTCTGCCCAGCTAAAGCAACAGGAAGTGGTGAAGGGTGGGCGTTTTGGGGATTTGCATATGTAATTTTGTAAAATGACTTTTGATTTTGATTAAACTGATCCTCTAAAAATGTGTTGATCTTCTAAAGATGAACACTTTTTTAAATTAATGAACCTCTGAAAAGCCTGTTGCCGAAAACATAATGATAGTAAATAATAGAAACAAAAAGAGGAATTGAAAACGTTTTAAAATGTTGTCTTCGCTTTCGCCTATAAAAAATATGGCCTGTTTGTATCTGGATCGACCATAGAGGTAAACCAAATAAGAAAAAGAGAGTTGAGATAATGCAGTTCAGTCGTAGACTACTCTAGCAGATCTATAAGACTATGTACCAATTTATTTGAGGTCATCAACATGCTATTTTCTTTCATACTTCTCTATTAGAAGTCATATCGGTAGAAATCCCTTTCTAGTGATATCATCATTCACGCAATCCATTTATCCTGAGAGAAATAAGGTAAGAAGACCATACATAGCTTACTTTTATCGTTTTAACTGCTCCCAGTTCTGGTCATTACTATTTCAGTTATTGAAACGAAACGGGCAATCAAAAGAGTACTTTTGATTACCCGTTCTATGCACAAGTCAATTCCTTGCTTGACTTGACAATTTACCCAATATTTTGGGGCCTGAATGGGCACTTTTGGCCTCGAAAGCGAAAGAGGAAAGCGATTGATGAGTTCTGTGATGGTGAGAGCGTGCCCAGATGCCTGTTCCTGTGTTTAGAAGGTAGATAGGTTAAATGTGGAAGGGAACACACGCAAGCAGAGGGTTCGACACTTTGGTCGTGTGCATTATGAATGCGGAGGAGATGCGCTAAGTACTACAGGTCGGGATATCAACCAAATGTGGAACGCTGTAGTAGGTGTGGCAGTCCAGTAGTAAATGGGCAATGGTGGGACCAGATTGTCGCGACCATACTGAGACACGAGATTTAAGGTCAAATTAATTCGCTCCACCATGGCCTCTCTAAGAGTAATTGTTTCATCTCTGCTGGCTCTTGCACAGGACAGGTATCCATCTGGAACGGTGCTGTCATCTGCGTAGCCGATAGCACCAAGCTGTAGCTGGTCATTATTAAGCAGCATCTCAGGCTAAGCCAGTAAATCCATGACGTTTTAATATTCAGTCAGCCTATACACTTAGAAGAATTTAAAAGCATCGACCAGCTCAATCAATAGATGCCATGTACCGTGTCAGTGAGGCTCTTAAGCCTAAGGGCGGGGAGTGGAGGGGAGGCTTAAGAGTCCTCGGTCATGATACTAATGTAAAGTCAAGTTAATTAAATAGTCCGTATATTCAAATTCCACATGGTTTGAAATCGCTTGACAATTCACATGACAACTGAGTTTTTGAGACTGTGTCAAATATTAGTCTGATAAAAGAGTAGTAGCTTTCTAGTAATTCTATCTCATTTTCTGTCTCCAACTAAATCAGAAAAGTTTCGAGGATGAATTTCAATGGCTATAAGAGTAGAAGGAGACCAAAGAAACGATGGATGGACTGTGTGAACGATGATATGATAAGAAAGGGTGTGACTACGGAGATGACGACTAATGGAGAAGTGTGGAAGAAAAAGACATGTTGCGCCGACCACAAATAAATTGGAATAAGGGCAGGAGAATGATGATGATTTCTGTCTCCTAACAACGAGACTATCGGTTTTATGTCTATGGTTGAACATCACATGATAATTCCTAATTAGCAAATAAGATGTAAATTTGACACAAAAACGACACACGACGTCTAAGATGTACTAATAAAGAGGAATCGGTACAATAAGTAGATTTAAAAAGTAGTAGTGTTAAAGAAAAGAATGAAATAAATAGAATGTGGTAGATATAGCAGTTTTAGTTAGTACCAGGTCAAAACATTTCTGGTTCTAATCATTGTTTTTTGAGATCGCGAGAATATACAAAATTGGCGTTTACAGCATTTCTTGCCATGAGATATTCTATACAAAAACTAAAAAAAACCTGAAAATGTGTTTTGGGTTATAATCCTAACACAAAATCGAACCATATTACAATCCGGAAACATTATCAAACCACGGTAAAAAATATATCAAACAACCCCCACAATATTAATGTTTCATCTCTGCTGGCTCTTGCACAGGACAGGTATCTATCCGAAACGGTGCTGTCATCTGCGTAGCCGATAGCACCAAACTAGCAGGTTGTTAATATGGAGCATCTCAGGCTAAGCCAGTAAATCCATGAAGTTTTAATATTCAGTCAGCCTATACACTTAGGAGAACTTAAAAGCATCGACCAGCTCAATCAATAGATGCCATGTACCGTGTCAGTGAGACTCTTAAGCCTAAGGGCGGGGAGGGGAGGGGAGGCTTAAGAGTCCTTGGCCACGGTCATGATGCTAACGTCAAGATAATTAAATAAAAAAGACCTGTGTTGGTTTATATTCCGAACACAAAATCCAACCGTATTACAATCCGGAAACATCAAACCACGGTTAAAAATATATCAAACAACCCCCACAATATTAATGTTTCATCTCTGCTGGCTCTTGCACAGGACAGGTATCTATCCGAAACGGTGCTGTCATCTGCGTAGCCGATAGCACCAAACTAGCAGGTTGTTAATATGGAGCATCTCAGGCTAAGCCAGTAAATCCATGAAGTTTTAATATTCAGTCAGCCTATACACTTAGGAGAACTTAAAAGCATCGACCAGCTCAATCAATAGATGCCATGTACCGTGTCAGTGAGACTCTTAAGCCTAAGGGCGGGGAGGGGAGGGGAGGCTTAAGAGTCCTTGGCCACGGTCATGATGCTAACGTCAAGATAATTAAATAAAAAAGACCTGTGTTGGTTTATATTCCGAACACAAAATCCAACCGTATTACAATCCGGAAACATCAAACCACGGTTAAAAAAATATCAAACAGCCCCATAATATTAATGTTTCATCTCTGCTGGCTCTTGCACAGGACAGATATCTATCTGTACCGGTGCTGTCATCTGCGTAGCCGATAGCACCAAACTGTAGCAGGTCATTAATATGCAGCATCTCAGGCTAAGCCAGTAAATCCATGAAGTTTTAATATTCAGTCAGCCTTAACACTTAAGAGAACTTAAAAGCATCGACCAGCTCAATCAATAGATGCCATGTACCGTGTCAGTGAGACTCTTAAGCCTAAGGGCGGGGAGGGGAGGAGAGGCTTAAGAGTCCTTGGCCACGGTCATGATGCTAAACGTCAAGTCAAGATAGTTAAATAAAAAATATATAAAAAGAACCTGTGTTGTGTTCAGAACACGGTTGTGTTGTGCATTTTGTGTTCGGAATATAACTATTCCGAACACAAAATCCAACCGTAATTACAATCCAGAAACATTATCAAACCACGGTTAAATTTTTATCAAACAGCATGTTGCACGATCACAAATAAATTGGGTGAAGTAGTGAAGTAGGAGACAGAAATCGTCATAATTCTCCTGAATGATGACGATTTCTGTCTCCTACAAACGAAACTATCGGTTTTATCTCTATGTTATAATGTGTGATAATTAATTACCTAGCAATTAATATGTAAATATGACACAAAAACGACACACGACGTCTAAGATGTACTATTAAAGTGGAATCGATACAATAAGTAGATTTAAAAAGTAGTAGTGTGAAAGAAAAGAAAACAGAATGGATGAGAGTATTGTGGTAGATATAGCAGTTATAGTTAGTATGACGTCAAAACACTTCTGGTTCTAATCATTGTTTTTTTTGAGATTGGGAGAAAAAAGGTACAAATTGGCGTTTATAGCATTTCTTGCCAAGAGACAATTTTTTTTTTTGTTGGGTTGTAAGTCATGAAATAGCTTCTCCCGCTCTGGGTGGAGCGGGGCGTGTCAGACTTTTATTGATTAAAACCCACCCGTGTTCCTTCAGTTGCCTGTATGCCAGGGGCCACATTATTTCTTTCGAACAACCCGCACCCCTGGCAGGGTTGCCATGAGACATTCTATACAAAAACGAAGAAAACCTGAATATGTGTTTTGGGTTATATTCTTAATACAAAATCCTATCCTGTACGGTGTGTCATTTCATTTCTCCATTTGTGACAGTGTCATAAATGGGGAACCGAAATGTCACACCGTATTAAGAGCCGTGTCTATTCTTCGTGTAAATAGAAAGCTTCATGCTAAGCCTACAGATGAGATAGTGGTTAAAAACGAGCCTAACAAATCTAAAATCCTGGTTAATCCGTACAGCTAAAACAAAATGCTTAGAATCCAAGAAGTTGTGACTTGTCCATCGTTAAAATAGTCATAAGGACGATTCCTTTGCCATAAGTGTATTATAGTAGTTAAGACTTAGGATAACTAACCATAAGTAATCATAAGTAAGGTCCTAGGTAACACGTGGAGTAGTGTTAAGTAAGAAATATAATATTAATAGAATAAGTAGGGTTAGATTTGAAAATTAGTCTGTAAGGTATTATCCAATCATATCAATGCCGGCGCTACAAAAATATCAACACCATTTTGAATGGATATCGCAAAATATGTATTTTAATTAAAAAACTCAATAATTATGTAAGATACTGTAGCGACATTGTAGCTACGCGAGAATTATTAAAGACCAATTTCACCAATGAAACTGAACGCGATCAGCACGTAAACCTAAGTTTAAGAGCTGTCAGTGTCATTACCAGTGATAGGAATAGGTAGTGCCTATTTGCCTAAACTTCGAAGAACAGAGACAAGAAACGGAGACTTCCTTAGGACTCGGGATTTTCAAGTAATATCCCGAATTAAATAATCCAACTTTGAAGGAAGGATTTTTTGAAATTCAACCCATAAGTGAGTTAAATAGGGGATGAAAGTTCCGCGCGGGCGAAGCCGCTGGCAAAAGCCAGTTATTAATATTGTCTGTACGGAAACAGAATACTAAAATTAAAACCACCCGTGTCTCCCGGCAGTCTCGCTTGTGCCGCGGTCCGATGCGTATGCGTTTGTATATTATTTATACCGATTAGCACGTAATTTACTCGCCATGAGTAAATTAACTTGTGCTGAATGAACTGCTAGCGTCCCTGCAGCGGCAGCGGGAGCTGGATGTGGTGGACGAAGTGTCCGCTGCACAGATCTGCGCAACGAACATCAGCGAGGAGGACAAAGCTGCTGCCAAGCTGTTGTTGTTCAGTGTGCTGAACAAGCGGGACCAGGTGGTGTCCCGCCGGCGGCGTGACGGGACTAAGAGAAGCCTGCAAGACATAATCACGCTGTTCAAGGAGATCGATTCTGACGCACAAGCTTCCGCCGGTCACCTTCGACCGAGCCTTCTAAAGGACATTGTCTTTTTGAAGGCCAGTCTCGCGGATGTGCTCACGAAATAAATTTCATCCCAAAACACAGCGGTAGCCAGAAAAGTGGTATTGTTATGTTAGTAGACGAGGTAGCAAGGCGGTTAGGTAATACGTAGCTTATATTTAGTACAGTCGCCAGCAGGTCAAGCTCTCCCAAACTGTCAAATTTTCCCAATTGAAAATAAACCTTATTTCTTTGTAATAAAGTTGAAAAACTATCAAAAAAAATTGACAGATTGGGGTAGCTTGATGTGCTGGCCTCTGTACATAAGAGAAGTAAAGTAAATGTATGTACGAATTATTCTAAAAAGTAGAGTAAAATAAAAAAAAGTGGTACATTGACGCCATACCGCCACAATTATTAAGGGGTTGAAAATCTAAATTAGTTGTAGATAAGTAAGGCCGAAGATGGCGAAGAAATAATTAGGTACTTATTTTGTAAGTATGTAAGTTTAAAATCTAGTTAGAATAAATGCGGTTTTATCACAGTACCTAATGCACGAATAAAGATTCATTGAAAAACGCAGATAGTTAGTTACGTAGTTTAAAGATTGCGTTTCTTCAAGACATTTTGGAACAGAATTCAGAAAATTCAATGTAAAATTTTCGTAATAAATACAGATTTTATTAGTCACAAAAATTTATGAAAGTCTCAAAAAAAAAAAAAAAAACTTATTCAAATTAGCCTGAGAATCAGAACTTTTTAAAGTCAAAATTACATACGACAGTCCCTCAGAATACCCACCCTTAGCCTTCCTAGTTGTTTAGCTGTAAAGAAGTGGCTCAACACACTCCCCAGCAGCACATCTGTCGGTTAAGGGCGTTCGCTACGTTAAGCGTGAGCACGCGGCGGGTGACCGCCTCGCGTGTTTGTATTGAAAGATAATATGACCAGCGCTCTCTGGTGCGGACGCGTGCGATGGATCTGCTCAGTAAAAAAAAAAACTTGATACTATGCTATAGTAACACAATATCACGCCTTTTTTCTCCGAAGGTTTTGGCAGAGGTATAGCTATAGTAAACCCACATTTCGCCAGTTATGTTTAAATCCTATGGAAATAATAGGGTGCGAGTATGCAATGTAATTTAAAATCATAAAACAAATTAACACAATAAATTGAAATATTTGCTCGCCAATATACCTACAAAATAATAAAAAATATCAAGCCGTAATAAAAACCTAAATAAAACTAAATATCTAAGTAAAATCCTCCAGGCATAAAGTACGTGCCCTTTATTCCTGCTATGCTGGATTATGTTAGCTTATTTTTTTTTTATCTACAAACAAACACATTACACACATTCAAACATATATTATTACATTTAACAATAGTAGGTATGTAATGTAATGAATTATGAAAATAATCATTAGAATTAAAATCGCCTTAAATAAAAACTCATTAGGTATAATGGATTCGGCAAAAACCTTTGTTGTTTGTATACCCAACAGCGTTACTGTGTGAGGGTTTCAAGGGTGCTGGCTCAGATTATAAAACAAAGGTAGATAAGACCGCGCGGAACACCAAGAGTGAGGCCAAAAAACCAAATACTGATTCAAAACTCGAGTTGACGTACGCCACGAAACGTACGTACAATCGCGACTTCTTCCGCACGCTCACCTTTAAGGCGATAATCGCGTAGCAAGGCTCACGACTCGATCGCACAATGCATGCGTTTTGACCAATAGAATGCACGAAACATATTTTAGTAGTGTTCGTAGTAATGGTGTATAGAAGTGTGACACTCACACAGGCGCGTGCTATGTTCACTAGTTTGTGAGATTATTTTTGAATAGGCACGGCCGGTATGAGCTCTTTATGAATTATTGTTGTTGACAAGAAGTAATTTCGTACTCATATTTATCTTCTTTTTGGTTTAGAAAATGTATTATTGCTATTGCTTTAAGTTAAATGAAATAATTGTTAGGTTCTTAATGTGTTTTATTTTCACAGGTTTTAGGTTTGTTTTTTATTAGCAGAGGAGAATAAAACTAATTCATGCCTTGCTTGACACGAGACTAGAGAGACGGTGTCACTTTTTTTTTACCACAGGCAATAACACATCACAACAGATCAAACAGTAATTGTAAACAGAATCTTATCGATTAGCTTAATGTTTTTTTTTTTGTTAGTTTTTCTATTTATTCAGCTACTTACTAGCAGCGCTCCGCGATTTCAACAGCGTAGTTCCCGTTACCGTGAGAATATGGGGATAAAATATAGCCTTTGTCACCCGGAGATAGTGTAGCTTCAACAGTGTAACAGTGAAATAAATTTTCAAATCGGTACAGTAGTTTCGGAGCCTATTCAATGCAAACAAACAAACAATCAAATCTTTCCTCTTTATTATTAGTATAGATAGATTATTTATCAATAATTTGGAATAAAAATGTTAAGCAACAATTTATATATATTCTATCAACTTTAATATTTTCCTCTTTCCGACATAATAATGTTCCGTCAGGTCTATAAGTTTTGTTATTTATGAACACTTTCACTGCCTCCCCAATTTTCATGATGTCCAATGGTTATGCGATACCGCCGCCATACAAAACGCAGCAGACGCGCTAGGCACGTTGACTGGCACTGCATAAAGTTATAAAATGTTAATAATTATTGTCATTTCTGTAAATTCCGGTTAAGAAGTTACAGCCTTTCAAGGTCAACTTATTAATGCCATTTAAAAAAAACCTGTATTATCGGCGCGGCGCGGGCGTAAGAGGGACTTGTTACTTGCGCAGTTCTATTGAAAAGTGAAAATCTTCATTACAATGTGTTATAAACTTGAAAATATACAAAAACGAAGCAAGTTAGATATTTTTTTGGAAATTTGCAACATTTGTTATTATCTTTTTATTTTATTGCTCTATATTATGTTTGGAATAACACAAATAGGTATACTTTGCGCAATTCATACAATGTTATCAGAGATTTTTGTTTACTGTTGTCGGAACTCTTGCAACTGCAATAATAATACGTTCATTATCTATACCATTGTTATTTAGTGGGAACTTCTGAAAAACCGATTTAACAATAGAATGGCTTAAAAACATACTTTATGGCCCTTCTATTGAAGGACCATAAAATACGTTCGCGAAATATTACAAAGAATTTTAAGGTATGCCTACTATGTTACCTATCTCGAATGTTTTGCAGGTGTTCCTTATAGGTATGTATATTTTGAATACTTCTAATATTCGTTTTATCCATTTATTTATCACACCTTTGATTTTTTATTTAATCATAACAGCAGTTTGTGCAGAGGTTGATTGGCAGAACACTAGATAATAAGTTGTTTTCATATTATGTTACTAACACTCTATGGATTTCTTTTCCGAAATAAAATAAATATTATTATTATTTATTATTATAAACAGGCGGCTGTCCCTTTAGTGCACTCGTGCGCTGAACTACCAGATTTTAATAGATGTAGAAAGAATCACACAATGTTTAATAATCGCATTGTGGCCACTGGTTGTGGTCTACGTAATATTAACAAAACTGAGGAAACAATATAAGCTCTTTGCTAAACTATTAAGACTCATTTTCGCGGTACAGAAGATCTACAGTGAATGCTCATACATTTCTATGAGATCCGAGCTAAAACGCCTAGCGCGTGATACAGACAACTGTATGGAGCGTTATGGAGTAATTTGTCAATTTTCGTGCGCCGCACGGGGGAACCGAAGTTTGTCGAATATTACCGAACGTCGATTAGCGAGAGCGCCCGAGGTTTGGCGAAGTTTGCATGCCGGCCATAATGAATGACCGACTCATTATTGTCACTGCGAAGTTTAGTTTACGTGGAATTGAATACTATTGTTTATTTTTTATTCGTCTAGATTTAAATTACTTACCTATCTGAAATAAATAAATTCTATTTATTTACTTATTACCCCTAATACTTAGTGAGCTAGTAAAGTGCACCACCAGTTCCATGACCTATCAGCCGCCACTGATCATAAATAAACGAGATTACACGAACAAGGTATCTTTCCAATGTCCCGGGCATGCTTTGCAGGATGCTTACCGTTGGGTGGTTCACAAAAGGCTTGCAAAAGGCAGTACGTTAAGATTGGAGTTTATGAGTGGGCCGTCTTTTAATAAAAGGTTGACAAACCATGCTATAATCAACGAGACAAGCGCATTGCCCGCATTGCGTACGACAAGTATATTTTGACAAATATAACAATAACTCAGTTCATAGGCCACTTTAAAATTCGGAAGCATAACAAGTAATTAAACTGAACTATAATTTTCAATAAGAAATACTCCTTAATTTCTGAAATATAACAGAAATATTTTCAAAAAGCCAGGCCTGTGGGCTCCAGAAAAAATAAAACTGTCACTGTGACCGTAGTGAGAGTGAAAGGATTGAAAAAAAGAAATATTAGCTATTAGTGAAATATACATTTTTCAGTTCATGTTCATTTAATAATAAGCTGTTCAGGATTAAAGATTTCTTATAGTTGATATTTAAACCGTATCTGTATAAAATGTTTTAACATTTTATTAAAACATTTTTGTATAAAGCGAAACTGTCGTCTGCAATCTTCGTGTGAAATCATACAAAATGTGTTAGCATTTAAGAACAATTTTAAGGATTTGTAGTTATGGAAAAGAAGCAATTTAATTTAGTTGAACTTATTTATTTTTAATAGAGTGTTTCAAGATTTCAAAAGGAAATTTTAAAGATTCACCCAGAAATTAATATAAAATTACACAGAAATTATCATCAACTTGTATTTATCTACACTCATATCGTAAAGTTATTATTAATAAATCAAAAATAGTTTCATAATGACAGACTTTAAGCACGGGCAATTCTAATGAAATTAAAAAGTTTTATTATAAATTTATAATTTTAGCACACCTTCCTTATGTTTACATATTTGTGTTTTTTGTAATGTCTTCGCTACTTCTTCTAATACTCCTAGTAATTGTTCTAACTGAGACATTTTTTGTAAACAACAAAAAAACGTGATATTCTTCAAAATAACGTGATGTTACGATGCGTAGATTCATTTTGTAATAATATTGTAAATAACTTGCACAAAAAACCCTCAAACATTGCTAATGACGGTCCGGGCTCGCTTCTTATCTAAGGAATGCAATGTCTTTTGTTCTCGACGCTCAGTACGGTGCACTGTAATCCGGCTCGATTTCGACCATGTTTTGATAGTAGTAAGGTTGAAAATTGTTTGTATGGATTTTTGTGGGAACGAAATGCGTGCTTTGTTGACGACACCTTTATTGCGACTAAAAAAATGGACATTGGTTTGCGTCTCTATACGTCATGCATTCAACAGACAATATGGATTTGTGTGAATACACTCACACAAATACATGTTGTTTCTAATTGGGCGAAACCAGGAAGGGGTGTGGTTTGTCACTAGATGCGCTGCCACAGAAATATTTTCTTAAGTGAGCATGCTTAAAGTTTGTCGATTGTACAATGCGACGCTTTAGAATTTGGTTTTTCGGCCTTATTCTTGGTGTTCCGCGCGGTCTATCTGCCTTTGTCTTATAATCTGAGGGTGCCAGTATAATTACTAGCACAGCGACATTTCAGCTTTGTCTCTGAATTAGCAATCCACCAATGATGTCTCTGGTGGTAACACCGTCGCGTAACAACCATTAATTTAAAAAATATATAGGTATAAGTCAATCAAATGCTCGTAACCCATCATAAAATAGAATACGTTTTGTTGGGTAACCAAATACAGTAGGGACTAAATCGACTCAAGCCGATTTAAGGCATTTAAATAAGGTATTCATTAATTAATTAGGAATAATGTATATGTAGCACTCGTAACGATGTTAATCGAAGCGGAAATAAGAATGTGGAAAAATCCCAAAGAAATAAAACAGTAGTGTGTAAATAGAAAGTAAAAAATAACAAAAGTAAGTAAGTAAGATATTATGGGGAATCAATTAATCAAAATTAATTATAAGTCGGAATTAGGTATAATCATTAGTATATAGGGTGACTGGTAATTAGTGACCGAAATTTAAACACATGATTGTATTCATCATTATGAACAACTTTTACTATGGGACCAAACCTGAAATCGCGAAAAAAAAATCATCTGTTCTCTACATTTTGACGAGTTATGCGAACTTAAATATAAGGAAAAGCTGATTTTTTTTTCGCGATTTCAGGTTTGTTCCCATAGTAATAGTTGTTCATAATGATTAGTACAATCATGTGTATAAATGTCGGTCACTAATTATCAGTCACCCTATAAAAGAAATAAGGTATCACAATAATACATATGTAATAATAAGGTATCATCATAATTATACATAAGTAGTTATAAAGTATTGTACGCCACATGTGTCACAGCCATCTGGTTAAATCAGCCAGCTAATTAGATGGCTAGGCCGTTCTTTAAGCGCCGGCATTAAATTGGATGCCGAGGCCGATAGTTAATTGAACTAGAATCATTCAACGTTTAACATCTTGAAGATGACCCTTTGAAGATGGCTGACTAGCGAAGTGATGAGACCAGAACGAATATGGCGTCAATAACGCAAAACGCGCATATTGTAATTTTTCGTTCTTGTGTGCTATTTTAAATGAAATTATTTCTTTATTTATAAATTTATTTAAAAACATTTCACTATCACCAGTTACTTAGTGGTATGGTAGGTATTAGTAAAAAGTATTATCATCTGCCTAGCCTTTTCCCAACTATGTTAGGGTTGGCTTCCAGTCTAACCGGATGCAGCTGAATACCAGTATTAGTAAAAAGTAGTTGTACATCATTTGTGAACTGATCGTCACCCTGACGAAACGTCACAAATTCATCGATATCTAATTTAACTAAATTACTGCACGACATTCAGCCATCTGGTTAAACGTTGCGCTCAATTACTTGGCTAGTTGTCCTTCAGCTATTCAATTGGATGCCGGCGTTTAATGAACGGCCTAGGCGCCTTATTACCTGGCTAATTTAACCAGGTGGCTGCAACATATTTACAACATCCCGACATCAACCGTCGGCGTCGTGCAGTTGCCCACCAGACACAACACCCGTGTCTGGTCGGAGGATCCTTCTTTTTCTATAGTATGAGTGATCTGTACACCCAGGTCCTCTTACCTCTATAGTACCTATCGTAATAAATTATTCATAATTATAGATTATTTTAGAATACATCAAACGCGACTTGGAAAAAATTCACATATAAACGTAGTCTGTAAATAGTACTAATTAAATATCAAAATTATAAGTAATAATAAAATAATAACTAGTTAAACATAAGTGAACATATAAAAGGCAACACGACGCAAATTCTTTCTTCTTTATTACTATACTTCTTCTTTTTTATTATTATGCTCTTTAACAAATATATCTACTTTTTTTATTTTAAATAATTTTTTTTCAATCAACGGATCATACAATTTTATTCATTCTTTTAAATCGTACCACTGTCGGTAACTACTGGCCTCATTTCAAGAAATAATGATACCTAATTTTCAGATATCTGAAGGTCATTCTTGATGTAGAGCCATACCAATGCCCACTTGCGACACAAATCACTAAATAAGTAAATACGTTCAACGTAGCTATCTAAATCATCGTTCCTTCTCTCTCATCTTCAAACCATTAGCAGAAACAGAACGATGTTTTTTTGTTATGGCCCAAACGTATTCAGTGATTTGTGGTGGCAGTGGGCCCTATAATCTGTTTGCTTGTGAATTGGGAAATACAAAGTAACAAAATGAGTTTAAATATATAAAAAAACACAACTACATAACATCAATAAATAAACTATGTAACAAACCTTTTTTTCAATCCACCGTTGAGATAAATAAGAATGACATTTGAATATTTGTACACCATATGTTGTGGTATAATGTATAGAACTTATAAAAATATTAATACCATACATAGGTACTATTTAAAACTATCACCATACTATATAAATTCTGATTCTGATTGTGTTGCCACGTGTCGTAATTTTTCTGAGTCGCGGTATGCCGCCTCTACCGGGCACACTCACTTCTTGCCCGAGTGCGGACGAGTACTGGGTCGTCCAGAGGTATCTCACTGATCTGGAAAAGTCGACCGGCCTATCCTCGTTTGGAATCTATCTCTGGAACGCAGTCCAAAGGTGGCGATCAGGGGACTGCCGGTAAACACTGACACTGCCGAGTTTGAAGAAGAACTCTGACTGCTGGATTACGTGCGCCACATAATAGCACGCGAACGAAGACTGAAGGCCTCATTTTGCTAAATGTTCGTAATCTGCTAAATTCATAATGGTCGTCAATGGTCTCGTAATAGAATTGTGTTATAATGGCATTGTCGTATTGCCATTATTATAAACCCGTTAGTAGAAATGATTTTCGAAAAAATACTACTAAATTTGAACATTTATTCATGCCAGATTTCATTTATATGTATTTAAACATATTATTTTTAACTTAATATTTTAGGAACTGTCAAAATTTTAGCAGATTACCCCCAAAGTCAGTCCTTCATTTGTCATTATGTACGAGATTACCAAGTCAAAATGACGCCATTATATTAGTAGATTACCAAACTTGTCAAAATCAACAATTTATTATGAAATCAATGATAGACCATTCTGACACTATTTATTGTAATAGCAGACTTGAGGCCCAGTGGTCTCTAGAATACCAGTGAATAGTTGACAACCTTTTACTCATTAAAAAATAAAATGCATATATTTAATTAAATATAAAAGGCATATCTGTGCACTGCAATACGTATAATTTATCTAAGAAAAATAAACGTAAGTACAACGTTTCTCTAGACCTTATTATATGTCGAATTTATATTATATCTAATATATATGTAATAATAATATCGAAAAATGACTATTGATTAATATGTATGAAAACCCTAGTTATAAGTTAAAGCATATTTATCATTTAAAAGATAGTGAGGAGAATTAACAATGAGATATTATTTAAATAAATTATGTATTTAATTTAAAATAAGGTAAGATGGGTAGGGTTAGGCATTTTCTTTATTTTTCTAAAATATTGTAAAAGTTTTATTTTATGATATTCCAAATAACCAATTACTTTATTTACTACTCTACCCATAAAGGTGTCGGCGTAATACCGCGTTGACGTGAAATCAAAGGAATTTGACATTTAAATCCATCTGACAGTTCTTTCTGTCACTTCTTAGGCTAAAGTATTCGTAAAGGGTGTCATATCCGTGGTTTTAGCTTAGGTTTCCTTCTAGCTTCCTAATTTAGTTTTTGTTTTATGTTGAAATTATTTCATAATAAATGTTACTTAATATAAACGAATTAAGAATACTTTCTGAATTATACTAAAATGTTTTATTTAAAACCTAGGAAGTAAGTTTTATTTTTAAGTTTACTTTTGTATATTATTCTGAATTCCTCTAAAACTGTCTTGTAATGGAGGACGTTAGTAAAAGAACTTAAATAAATATGAAAAACCTAGTCGTAAGATAACGTATTTGCTACTTAAAAAAATTATATTATTAAAGCTAGGTAAGATAACAGTTTTGATACTTTCTATACTTTTCTATAAAACTCTGAAGTCGTGGTGAGTTTTTAGTGGGTAATTATAAAAAAAAAAAAATGCTTTAATTACTTACTAATTTTTCTTCTTGGTTTTGGCTTCGCACGGTTTGTGCATTTAGGTAATATCACGTTTGGTTGGGAGCCTGCCGTTTTGCCGAAAAGATTTTGACAAAATTTCACTACCCAAACAAATTTTGGCAAACTTTTTTATATCAATGTAATATTTGGAATGATTTTAGTACGCACTTTTTCATTTGGTCAAATTTTACTCGGCAGAATATTACCAAAGATAATGTCATTATGGCATTTAGTCTTTAATCAAATGATTTATTACAGCAAACAATCTTTAGACAATAAACGTTAGGTCAAAACGGTGAAGGAAAACATCGTAAGGAAACCGGCATGTCTTAGAACCAAAAAATTCGAAGACATGTGACATCTACCAACCCGCACTGGGCCCGCGTGGTGGATTACGGCCCATTCCCTCTCACCGAGAGGAGGCCTGTGTCCCAGCAGTGGGAACATTATAGGCTGATGATGATGATGACACTGAAATAAATTTCTAAACAAAACGAATAATAAATAAAATTGTCTGCGCACTGCCGCAGACGTGTGGCCTAGGGTGCTGCAGCGCCGCGGCGCCGCGCGTCGATGTCGCTAGTCCCTTTTTTTTATTTCTTCGTCGGCTATGTTCAGCAGTCTTTAAGTGTTGTAAAACCTACTTTTTGTTAAGTTTTATATGCCATTTGTAATGAAGATAAAAAGACGTTCCAATGTTAAAATACTGCTCTCGTCACTTGAAGTTTCAATAGCAACCGTCTAACAACGTTTACTGAGTTTTCTTTCTCCTATTTCCACATATTTATTTAGAAACCTGATTCTTCAGACCACACTCTCAACACGTTATCAGCACGAAGGCTCTGTATATTTTATCTACATTATTAGTGAAATAGTAAATACGTAGATAACATGTCGTCTGCAGTTTCTGGTATGTCACTAAATGGTATTCCGATACTTTATAATAAAGAAGGATACACTGTGTGGAAATTTAAAATGCAAATGTTATTAATGCATGAAGGATTGTGGGAAACCGTAAGCGGAGTAGTTCTCGAAGGGAATAAGACGCCCGACGATGTACGAAAGGATGAAAAGGCTCTATCTAAAATATGCCTTACTGTGGATGGCGCTGCTATTTCGATTGTTCGACCAGCTAAGACCGCAAAGGAAGCGTGGGATGCTCTTATGAAATCCTACGTGGATCGAAGTTTGGGTCGTAAACTGTCGTTGGAACGGAAGTTATACAGGTACTCCTTATCTGATTTTTCTGATTTAGAAGCTTACTTAACGGCAATAACCACAACAGCACTAGACCTGGCCGATATTGGCAAAACCATAGAAGATAGTTCTTTAGCAGCTATCATATTGGGAGGTCTAACCTCTCGCTATGAGCCCATGATAATGGCGCTTGAGAATGGGAGCGTTGAAGTCACAACAGATTTGGTGAGGACTAAGTTGTTGAGTGAAATGACGAAGGAGACTAAAGATGATGTGGCTGCATTGCATACTAACAAGCAGGTTATTTGCTTTCGATGTAGGAAGCCAGGGCACAAGAGTCCTAATTGTCCTCTCAAAAAGAAGGAGAAAAAGGCAAAGGCAAGGTGCTCAGCAGAAAGTTGTTGTGAAGATAAGGGACTGACTGTTTCTAGTTCAGGGAATATGGATGCGTGTATCACGGAATTGGTTTTGAATGGTGTCACAGGACTGGCTTTGTCTGCACCTAGTGTTCAGATGTCTGAGAAGTGGATTATCGACTCTGGTGCGTCTACCCACATGACTCCACATGCTGAATGGTTTAAGAGTTACCGACCCTGTGATGGGAAGATAACTGTAGCAAATGGTAAAAGTTTGCCGGCTGTGGGTTTAGGAGATGTCGCTATTGACACAAAAACCGATTTCAAGAAGATTTGTAATGTTGTACATGTTCCTGGACTAGATTGTAATTTACTCTCAGTCAAAAAGGCAGTAGAGAAAGGTTTCTCGATTGTTTTTGATACGAATGGCTGTAATTTTTATAATTCTAATGATGTTTCTTTGATAAATGATCCTGTTTTACATGGTTCTACTTATGGTGGATTGTACACTTTAGATTGTACAGTAAAACCAAAAGGTGTTTCAGCTTATAATGTTCACACTGATTTGTCCCAGTTTCAGCTTTGGCATAAGCGTCTAGGACATCTCTGCCGTATTGGTATGGATCTACTCAAAAAAGGTCTAGCTGTTGGTGTGGAGTATACTGAGATTGACAAAGAACCATGCGTACCTTGTGTAGAGGGTAAACAGTCCAGGAAGCCTTTCAAAAGGATAAAGTATAAGAAGGCTTCGTCACCATTAGAATTAGTCCATACGGACGTTTGTGGTCCCCTGACCACTGAATCTTTTAAAGGTAACAAATATTTTATTATTTTTGTAGATGACTATACACGTTTTATATCCCTTTATTGTATGTCATCTAAGACAGAAGTTCAGAAGTATTTTTGTGCTTTCCAAGCACTTGTTGAGAGGCAGACTGGCAATAAGATTCGAACCCTTCGGTCAGACAATGGTACTGAGTATGTCAACAAGGAGCTGACAGACTATTTGCAGGCTCAAGGGATTCGACATGAAACGTCTGTACCATACAGCCCCCAACAAAATGGGATAAGTGAACGTTGCATTCGTAGTATTGTGGAGAAGACCCGTTCTTTGCTGGCACAGAGCTCTTTGTCGAAAGTTTTTTGGCAAGATGCTGTTGAGACCATTGTTTATTTAAAGAATAGGTCACCCCATCGTGCACTTGATGGTAAGACGCCATATGAAATGTGGTATGGTAGTAAACCTGACCTGTCTCATTTAAGGGTATTTGGTTGCCGAGCTTTAGTTCACGTGCCTTCATGCCAGAGAACTAAGCTAGACATAAAAACTTCTGAACATATCTTCGTTGGATATTCAGATGATCGAAGAAGTTATTATTTCCGTAGCGCGGAAAACCCTCGGAGGTTGATTAAGTCACGGGATATTACGTTTTTTGAAAATATTTTTTCAGGATTGAAGGATAAATCTGTTCAGCCTGAAGCTGTTGTGAGCACTAATGTCATTAATCTCTTTTCACAAACTTCTGCAGATACAGCATCGCCACAGGAGATTTCTATCTCATCTGCTTCTACTTCTTCACGTACTTCAGAAGGTGTGAACATGGAGGTAGAGCAAGTTGACGATTTTGTGGACGCGACTGATGAAGCTGGTGGGGTTGGTGACACGGAGTCTCTACATTCGGGTGAACAACGTGATCTGTCCCTGGTTCCTTCAGATGAACCCAACGATGTATGTCCTCAAAGAAGGTATCCTGAAAGAGTACGTAAACCTCCAGATTATTATTCATACGGCACTCACGGTGTTGATTTGTTGTATGATGATCCGAAAAGTTATCGTGAAGCTATTAATAGCGATGACAAAGATAATTGGATCTCCGCAATGAAGGATGAGTACAATGCCTTATTGAATAAGCAGACTTGGACATTAGTGGATAAACCAAATAAAAAGATTATTCCATGTAAATGGGTGTTCAAGATAAAGAGGGATGTGAACGGTGCAATAGTCAAGTATAAGGCGCGACTAGTTGCAAAAGGTTTTAGTCAAGTTTGGGGGACTGACTATAACGAGACTTTTGCCCCTGTGGTTCGAAATTCATCTCTGCGTACCCTTATAGCGTTGGCAGCAGAAATGGATTTAAAGATCCAACACATTGATGTCGATACCGCATTCCTCAATGGGGACTTAGACGAGGAGGTGTACATGCAGCAGCCTGAGGGATTCGCTGAGCACGGGGCAGAAGGTAAAGTCTGTTTGCTCAGAAAATCCATTTATGGTTTGAAGCAGGCAGCTCGAGCCTGGAATATCAAATTGCATGAAATTCTATCGAAAACTGGTTTTACACGAACATCTTCGGAATCATGTGTTTACTTGAAAAAGTTTGGTAATGAAACCATAATACTTGCAGTGTATGTTGACGATCTAATTGTCTTTTACAAAGAAAAAAGTTCATTTGACTCTGTCAAAAATGACTTAGAAAAATTTTTCTCGCTAAAAGATTTGGGTGCATTGTCGTATTGTTTAGGCTTAAATATTAACCGTGTTGACGGTAAAATCATGGTCAGTCAGAAGACCTATATCCAGGCAGTGTTGGAGCGGTTTAATATGCGAGATTGCAAGGAGATGTCCACACCTTTGGAGAATAACAAGTTGGAGAAAGGTAATCCAACATCTCTTGGTGAATATCCTTACCAAAACTTGATAGGATGCCTCATGTACCTAGCTGTAAATACGAGACCCGATATAGCCTATGCCACAAGCTATTTAAGTCAGTTTAATAACTGTTATGATAAGAGGCATTGGTTGGCCGCTAAAAGAGTGTTACAGTATTTGAAAGGTACTATGAATTACTGTATTACTTACAGGAAAGTTGGTAGACGTGTGTGTGGATACACGGATGCTGACTGGGCAAACTGTGTACATGACCGTCGGTCGTACACTGGTTACTACTTCACGCTAGCAGGTGGACCTATTAGTTGGGAGTGTAAGAAGCAGCCGACGGTAGCCTTGTCGTCTACAGAAGCTGAGTATATGTCCTTAACAAGTGCTGCAAAGGAGGCTATTTTCCTCAGACGGTTAGTGTGTGACGTTACTGGTTTTGCTGACAGGGTGTTGCTATACAACGATAGTCAAAGTGCACAGAAACTTGTGCTAAATCCGATCCACCATAATAGAACAAAACACATTGATACGAGATATCATTTTATTCGTGAAAAGGTTACTGAGGGTTTTATAGATATAAAGTTTACACCTACGGATAAAATGACAGCCGATGTTTTAACCAAGCCCTTAAGGCGCATAGCTCATCATAGGTGCGTTGTTAATATGGGTTTAGAGATAAATAGGTAGAATAATTTTCTATTTATTTATTTTTCGTCGGTTTATGTTTTGTATTTCTGTATAGTCTGGTAGTAATGTTTTATTCTTTTCTATTGTGTTTAGCATTACTACTTTAACTTTTTATTTCCATTAAGGGCGGATGTTGTAAAACCTACTTTTTGTTAAGTTTTATATGCCATTTGTAATGAAGATAAAAAGACGTTCCAATGTTAAAATACTGCTCTCGTCACTTGAAGTTTCAATAGCAACCGTCTAACAACGTTTACTGAGTTTTCTTTCTCCTATTTCCACATATTTATTTAGAAACCTGATTCTTCAGACCACACTCTCAACATTAAGTACTTCCCATATCTGATCAGAATCAGAAACTATAGCATGTAGGTACAGGTAAAAGGTACGGTAGGTAGGTGTACGGTCTATCAAGGGATCATCAATCAGTCTTCGTATGTTTTCCTCGATTCCCATATGAATAAACCAATAAACCAGAGGTCATAGTAATGAATTGAGTTGTTTATTTCTCAGTTTGATTTCGTGAATTCCGACGTATTTTATTTTATTTTGAACTCACCAACTCACTTGTCATTTATCCAAATTATCTCCGTCTACCTATTACAAGGCTTAATAATAGGGTCGCGTTGGTTACCCTTCGGTTACGAAACCCTTAAAATAATATAAAGGCAGAGCAAATCCAAAACATTTCAGGGTTAGCGCTTATTAAAACAGACATAAAAATAAATTAAAAAAAAAAAAAACAGATTGAAAAGTTTATTTCCGCTTATGTATAAGCACAAGTCTTCTAAGGTAGAATTAATATATTTAATATTATTGTTAGTTATAAGGTGGTCGGTTCTGCGAGCCGCGGTGAGGCGTGACGATATCGGTACTGAAAAAGGAGGCATGAAAAAATCGTAGAACGTCACCTCGACCAACCCTCCGAGGGATAACAGGCAGGTGATGCTAGTCATAGCCAGATATAATTCGACATAAGGTATAATTCGGTATAAGTAGATAATAGGCATAATTTGTCATAAGCCATACGTATAACTTAACATGTCTATTGTTATTATATTGAAACGTGGAACAAAAGCATAGTATTTTGGTAACCAAGAAATAGGGAAAGAAATTGAGGTAGACAATTTCGAAGACGGGAAGACGAAATAAAGATTATAGCAGGGAAAACATGGACTAGGAGAGCGCAAAATAGAACAGAGTGGAAAGAGATGGGGGAGGCCCTTGCCAAAGTTGGGCAAACAGACCGGGTTGCCGGTGTCACCGACTCCCCAGAATCGTTAGATTAAGATTCAAACAATGTAAAAATTTCTGTGTTTGAATAAAAGCTAATATTATCATAATTAAATAACTGTTATTATAGCATGTGACGTAAATATCAAGATGGCCGCCGAACAGACAATTCACTTTTAGAACTTTACTAAAAAAAAATACTTACACATTATGTATTTAACACCCATTTGTTTAAGTTAAATTAAATTTTTAAAAAAATGCCCTATTGCCAAATAGGCCATTTTTTTATTTTATTGTACGCCAAACTGTACGCCGATTGATCGATAAAAAAAACCCCTATAATTTGTCTTAGAGCACTACATTCTGTAATAGGTATGCCTAATCTAGTCGTAATTATAACATGGTTTAAATATGAAATAGGTGTAGGTACCTAAGTATTTATATAAAATCGCGGCGGAATTCATTCGCGCCCTGGATTTTCAACTCTGTGTGTTGAATCGAGCATTGAGCAATACAACAGGGGCCCAAGTCTGCTATTTTTATAAATTCGTCATTCCAACACGATCCCATTGTCATTTTGCTAAAAGTTCGTAATCTGTTAAATACATAATGGACGATCAGTGGTCGATCAATGGTCTTGTAGGTAATAGAATTGTGTTGTATTGGCATTTTTGTATTGCCATTATTATAGGTAAAACCCGTTAGTAGAAATAATTTTCGAAAAAATACTACTTTTGAACATTTATTCATGCCAGATTTCATTTAAATGTATATATTTTTAAATATTATTTTAGGAACTGTCAAATTTTTTGCAGGTAGGTAACCGCTTATGTCAGTAATTCATTTTTCATTATGTACGAGATTACCAATGAATGCCATTTCTTCCAATGGTTTGTCAGTGGCTGATCATTGGAAAGTCATAAAGATGCCATTATATTAGTAGATTACCAAACTTGTCAAAATCAACCATTATGAAATCAATGATAGACCAGTCTGACACTATTGTAATAGCAGACTTGAGGCCCAGAGTGCAGCCGCGCGAGTGAGTCTCAGCGCGTCAAAAAAACACATTGTTCGATTTTCATCTCTAGTCGCAAAGCAGTGAGTTGAAAATCCCGTGCGAGAAAAAATCCCGCTGTGATTTTATTACAAGTGAAAAAATCGCCATCAAGGATAAAATGAAATAAATGTTTGTACTTAAAAGATCGTATATTTAAAGGTATATCTTAATCATAGCAAGTAGGTATTATTATGTGAATAAGTCAATAATTAATCATTTATATATTAATGTCTTTCTATGTTTAGATATCTGTCTGTAGTTTGTACTCGTATGTCTATTTATGGTATAATAAATGTGAAAAAAAAATTGTTGTTTTATTTTTGTAGATACCTTTTCATAATTTACCCCATTGGAACGCAGTAGCACAGCTAGACAGGTATGTGGATGGGTCATCTGTTACATTTCGGTACCGGAAGCCCTTGATAACGGCTGTCTTTAGTAGATCTTTGACAGTCGTTACAGATCGTCAGAAACCTAAAAGACACCAGACAAGCGTTTTGCGAAATGTCGTGTTACACAGTAACTGGGTTGTGGAGATCAGATAGGCAAACGCTATATGAAAGCCGATCCCAACATAGTAGGGTATTTTCCAATTTATTAAAAACTATTTCAATTTATCACAAAAATAAAAATAAATTGATTTATATCCATTTTCTCAATTAAAAACGGTTTAAATCAAATTATTTTTCGTTCTTTTGAATGTACCGCCAAAACGCTTACGATTACCTTTTTATCACGTGACCACACGTGGTGTCAACTTTGTGTAAACTAGTAAGTAGTTGTTGTAAACAAATGATTGTCGAGTTTATAATTAACAAGATTTTTAATGGATATAAAGTGGTATTACTGGTGTGCGGTTTCTCTGTGCACAAATACTTCAAAAACTGCGCCACACAAAGTATTTGTACCGATGCCGTTTCCACAAAGCTGACAAAGCCGATGTCACGTGTCATCACGTGATAAAAAGTCATCGTAAGGAGCGTTTTGGCGGTAAATTAAATAATACAATTGATTTTAATCGTTTTTAATTAAGAAAATAGATATTTATACATTTATTTTTATTTTTCTGTTAAATATTCGTCCCAACCTTCAAATTAAAATAGTTTTTGTTAAATTGGAATATACCCTATTGGTAAAAGGCGAGGAAGATGATGTAGGATTATAGCTAAGAAGGTAGGTACTTAGGAAAGCTTTATTGAAGTAGGTTCTACCTACAAACGTAGTTTCTAGTGACTTATAAAGCATTAGATGCCTTGCCTTTGTCCACCTACATTCATTTGTTGAAGTCTGCTTTTGTTCTAACCGGATGCAGTAGAGTACCAGTACTTTACACAGAGCGACTGCCTATCTGAACACCACAACCCAGTTACTGGGTAATACGATACCACTTGGTAAGACCGGTTGTTCTGACGACCCGTAACGACTGTCGAAGATCTATGAATGACAACCGGGACCAAAGTCATACCGAGCTTTCCCAGGCACGCAGAGATTCGTGAGCATCAGAATTACTGGCCAAAATCAGCTTTGAAATATTACTAAAATATAATACCTATTTGCTACTATTTGATACCTTTGTTTAAATAATTGGTACCTTATTAATAACCGAGAAAAATAATTTATAAATTGGGCAGTCGTTCTGATGTCAGGATGACTGCACATTTAAGATCTCCACGTAAGGGCTCCAAAATTTCAATTCGCCTTTACAAAAATTTTGTACCTTTTTGATACCTAAACATATTTTTAGGGTTCCGTACCTCTAAAGGAAAAAACGGAACCCTTATAAGATCACTTTGTTGTCCGTCCGTCCGTCCGTCCGTCCGTCTGTCAAGACCGTTTTTCTCAGGAACGCGTGGAGGTATCAAACTGAAATTTCTATATGATACTTAGTTCTACTGTCCCTGGAAGCTGTAGAAAAATCAACCTTCTAAGTCAACGCAATCAAAAGATACAGCCATTTAGGCCGCAAAATTCCGCAAATTTTCGAAACTCGCACGGGAATCAAAACCTACAGGGTACTTCCCGTGAACTTAGAATCTTGAAATTTTGTACGAAGTCACGTCTTATAGTACAGATATAGGAAAAATTACGAAAACCGAAAATTTTTAGTTTCGTCATATAAAAAAAATATTTTTGACAATTTTGAACTTTTACTTATATACCCACAGGTTTGTACGGAACCCTCGGTGCGCGAGTCCAACTCGCACTTGACCGGTTTTTTTTTCTACATTTTTAGGGCAAAGATTAAAGATTTTATTAGAGATGTTTTGTTTATTAAGGTGACAACGTAAGATGAATTGCCCATACAAATGTAATAGTTAAATCATTTGCAATTTGAGCATATTTCCACCATATAATGGTGATATTCGGATTCAGACAATATTTATCTAGGCTCGTAGGTGTTTTTTTTTTTCGAAATCCGTACCTACCTAAAATGAAGTTTAAGCGAATTGCATTTCGCACAATTTTACAGCGTAAATGAAATGTTTTCTCATTGTTTTTCTTTTGGATTATAACAAACAATATCCGCATTTATTCTTTGACCTAAAAATTTAAAAAAAATATGTTTAGGTATTAAATAGGTACTAAATTTTTGTAAAGCCGAATTGAAATTTTGAAGCCCTTATGTGGAGGTCCTAAATGTGGGCAGTCATCCTGACGTCAGAATGACTGCCCAATTTTTTAATTCATTTTCTCGGTTATTAAGTAGGTACCAATTATTTAAACAATATCATCAAATAGTAGCAAATAGGTATTATATTTCAAAGCTGATCAGTTATTTTGACCAGTCATTCTGATTTTCACCAGAGATTTCGATGGAAACTTGCAGTGGTAACTGACGCGACTTACGAGATGTACTCGTAGGTCGTAGGTTCGAACCCAGACAGCCGCTTTACTTTGTGTAAAATATTTCATCCCAACTGCTCTCAAAACGTTGAAGGAAAACATTGTGGGGAAACCGGCATGTCCTAGAACCGAAAATTCGAAGATATGTGACATCTACCAACCCGCGCACTGGGCCCGCGTGGTGGATTATGGGCCACCCCCTCTTAGAGAGATGAGGCCTGTGTCCCAGCAGTGGGAATGTTATAGACTGATTATGATGCTTGTAAAGTAATTTTTTTTTTTGTTGTGCGCCCTAATTCACTATGACTACTTATGATGATGATGGAACTCCCTTTTACGAACTTACACTCCCATTCGGTCCGTTGTGCGTGAAGATTCTGTCTAACAGAGCCAGCCTAGCTCCGCTCAAAAGCACAGAACCTTCCTGGGAGCTTCACAGGCTTCGCGGAGCGACCTCACTGTTCCGAGGATTTCTTCACGTTGAGAAGCCACGGCCTCGTATTCCAGGATGACGTGGGCGGCTGATTCCTCGGCGTCAAGGCAGCCCCTGCAACGCGGGCTGTCGGAGGCGCCTATGTTAAAAAGATGTTTGTTAAGGGGGTTATGGCCTGTAATTGTTCCATTATTATTCTGGGACAGTGTAAGCTAAATGAAAAAAAAAAAATCTGAGGTTTTTACTACTCAGGCTGAGAAACTTTTTTGGTTAATCGCGGGTATACAATTGGTAAGGCCAATTTTGACTGTCTACCTACAGTCTGTTGCAAAAGACTATGAATACTTAACGATTCCATACTTCGAAACCACGTTAATTCCTTAGATCACAAACGATATTATGTTATTATCGTATTAATAATATCTACAAATTGTCTTGGAACATACAGAATATGACATTTCGATTCCTTACCGTTACATTGGTTTTTAAAAGACACGATATTGACGTAGTTCGAACGTAGTAAAATACCGCGGGGAATCATTATGACCATACAGGGCCTGAATTCACTATGACTACTAAAAGATTGTCGTATGTGTCGCCGGGCGTAAAAGAATAGCACCATCCCATATCTTCCAGTGGGTGTCGTAGAAGGCGACTAAGGGACTTACCAGAGAATGGGCAGCAGCGTTCTCTATGCATTTTACCACCAATCTGCGATCACCAATCCGCCTGCCAAGCGTGGCGATTATGGCAAAACCCCCCAACCCTGGGGGAGGCCTATGTCCAGCAGTGAACGTCTTTCGGCTGAAATGATGACTAAACGATTCCTTACTCGTAACCACGTCAATCACAAACGAAATCTGCTAATACTTATCGTATTAATAATATCTACAAATTGTCTTGGCACATACAGAATATGACATTTCGATTCCTTACCGTTACATTGGATTCTAAAAGACGACATTGACGTAGTTTTAACGTAGTAAGATTCCGCTCAGAATCATTATAACCATGCAAAATTGACGCCCTACACGAAAAAATCCCGCACCGTTTTTATTACGTCCGTGGGTATGTGGGCTTACCTGTGACGGGTTTAACTAATTTCCTTTAACTGGATATTTCTGTGACCTATTATTACCGATCCTGAGGCAAATAATTCGCTATTGTCAATAAAACTCTCAATTTACACCAAACATAGAAAAAAGACGCCATAATTTTTCAGATAAATATTTATTGTCAAATAATTTACACTTAAATTCCTTAAAATAAATTTAATCAAATTATAAATACAGTTAAAATATCACTATCTTATAACATATAGAGATCTAGAATTTATGTGTAGCTAAAAACTATATTTATTTGCTTTAAAAGTATGCTTTTATAGTGATTAAAATAGTTTTTTCTTACTTTTATGGAACACATTTTTAGTCATCAACGTTTTTTTGTATTGTTTACCAATTACACACCTATAATTAAAATGTTTTAGTTTGTCTAACACTACTTTTACTCACTGGTTTACATAACATTTTAACATTGCACTATTTTTATAGTAAACCATATCTTTCGATTAAGAAAGCTGTAACACACATGCATACATATAAATTCACCTCGCTTCTTCTTCCAGGTAGGCAGAAACTAAAGAACGCCACCTGGCTACGATAATTACACACAATACCCCTTTTGCCGTGGATAAGTTCATAGGTACATCTGGTCAAACACCCAATCCAATGCTTTAAAAGTTCAACTTTTGTGTATATTTTTTATGTAAATTTTTATCATTTCCCAAGATCGTGTTTTTTCTACATCTACAGATTATGAAAAACATGACCGAATTATGGTTCCGAAAAAAAAAAATTGCAAATGGAATTTACAACCATACATTTGTATAAACTCCATTTAGTGAAAATGAAGTTTATAAAAATGTATGGTTAGTTCTCGAGTGACGAGAAAAACAAATTATACATGTTTTACATTGATAAATATTTCTCTAAAAAAATCATGAAAACATTAAAAAAAAAACAACAAAAGAAAAATATAATTCGTACCTACGTCCCCTAGAGGTAGGTATCGGAAACAGGGTACAATAACATTTTTGGAACTATTGTAATTAAAAAAAAAATACAGTGATTGATTTATTTTCTCTTGTTGTCAAAAGTTTGCGTTTGGTGCTTATTTGAAAGGCCTATGTGTAGCATTTATAATTGTGTACTTTTAATTATATTGAATTGTTTTTTTTTTTTAAGTATTATCGTTACTATTAATATACCATTAACGGCCGGTCCTTATAACATAACTCCAATTAAATGTGGATACAATCAGAGATTAACTATAAGGTTTACACATATACTGATATCTAAATATCAAAACTTTAGCAACTTGTCAGGTATCAATCTGTCTCTCCCGAGGATAGATCAAAAGAGGAATTGAGAGACAAAAGCCTAAAATAACTCTCACGAGTCAAGTCAAAATCACAGACAGAAAGGTTTTTTGGATTTGCCGTTAGTCACCGTTAGTGTAATACTTATCTGTGTTGTGTATTAGATGTAAATCTGTTTGTGTATTGATGTGTAGTGGCATTTTCCTGGCCTATATTGAATAGTAAATGTAGCCCTAGCACGAATGTTGTGGATCCTATAAAAAGTTCAAAAAGACACTTAGTCAGGGGCCTAAGTCTACTAATTTATAAACGTTACAATGGTCTCTCAATGGTGTGTTTTTGACAGTTTTTGTATGGCAAATCTGTCAAAAACTTACCATTGAGAGACCATTGTAACGTTTATAAATTAGTAGACTTAGGCCCCAGGTCACAGCTTCGGGGCGGTTGATATGCCTAATTACAGTTCAATGCGAAGTATTTTTCTTTTTACTATGATATAGTTAGCTACATGTTTTTGATAGTAATTTCTATATACCTATTACCTATTAGTTATTTCTGTTATGCTGGAACGTGCTAAGATATGGTACTTTCGATAACATAAGATTAGACAAATAAGACCTATTTTAGAATGGAAGTTAATAGAAATACACAGCGATTCTATATCCTTTTTGAACCTTAAAAGATGACCTGAAACTCTCAAAAATGGTTCAACAGATATTCTCACTTTTGTTAACTGACATTGTAAAAACATCATACACAGTGTATTTAAAATTTACTGTATAAGTTAATGTTGTATAATTTATTGTATAAGTGTATGTTGTATAATTTATTGTATAAGTGTATGTTCTATAATTAACTGTATAAGTGTATACTAGCTTGCTGGTCGTAGATGTTAATGTCGTATGCCTGTATTGAAAAATGATGCTCAAGCATAATGTATATTCTTCCAGATTTCGTAGCAAATTTGTATAAAATAGAGATGTATTAAATATGTCTGTCATCGACACGAAGAAGGATGCAAGGTTGCATGATGCAAAACGGGACCTGATTGTTAAATTGCACTCCATTAAACTTTACTAATTACATGTTTTAACATGTAATGTACAATTATAAATGTTGTGTTTTTCTTCTTATTAAAAATTATTTATAGCCATTGATATTTCATTATACAAAAGTTTTGAAATTTATACAACATCACTGGGAAAGTTCGATCCACATCATCATCTACCTAGCATTTACCCAACCACGTTGGGGTAGGCTTCCAGTCTTACCAGATGCAGCTGAGTAGGTACCAGTGTTTTACATCTAACCTCCACAACCCATTAACTGGGTACCTATTAAGATGCCTCTTGATTGTCAGACTTTCATGCTTCGAAAACGCGTAGCGACTGTCAAAGATCCACGGATGACAGCCAGAACCAACGACATAACGTGCTTTTCTTGGTATCTAAATATGGTTACCCATCTACGGACCAACCTCGGCAAGAGTAGCTTAACTTGATCGATCGATTCATGTGGCTGTTATTACTTAGCAACAAACCCCAATGTTCGTTCCACAGCTGACTTAAATACATAACCATAATTATTTTGGTAACATATTAAACAAAATGATTTTATATCTTAAATACTTAATAGTGAATCGAAACCCACATACTTCAATCTTAAAATTATTTTAAACACAGAATTTTGCGAGGTTAAACAATAACAACAAAAATAAACAAAATACATAACTAATTCAGTGTGTTTCATATAACGTACCTAACACCTAGCATAGTAAAAAAAAAAAATATCACTTATTTTTCTTCACTTGGCGGATCACACTACCACGCGGCACGCACCGGTGATTACTCCCGCGCATTTTGTCTACAATCTACATACACTCATACAGTGTTGTAGATTGACAAAATGCGCGGGAAACAAGAAACAAGGCGTGATGTTATAACATCTCGCTTTGTTTCCCTGAAGGGTTGGGCAGAGGTGTACCAGTACACCCATATTTCGCGTTTCGTTATGTTATTGTCCCATGTATCTTATTAGATACATCGCTCGCCCCCCCCCTATTGGTAGCTACTTAACATTAACGAAATTATAACAAATATTTTACATTCGACCTAAATATAATTTTCTTTTGACAAAATTAAATTGAAAAAAATTGGCAAGATACAAAAACAATGTTTTCAATGTTCAATCAGAAAGCAAAATAAGCTGAAAAATTAACAATCACTACGACAATTATTGTCTAAAGCTTCCTTAAATGAGCTTTATTTTATTTGGACAAAGTCTAAATTAGTAGGTACTTCAAATATCTATTCAGCACTAAAAATCTTATTTCATTACTTTTAACAAAGAACATTCACAATTTGAAATCATCGATCACTAATAATAGTGATCGATGTTTGAAATACATAATATTTTGAGCTCCCTTCCAGTTCTCAACAGCCAATTAAAAATTTACCTTACACAGTTGTTACAAGATCTACTTTCCATTCTCATAATACCTTCTTAAAGCTCACTGGTTCACAAAAATCACAACTCACGTAACGTTACAATCTAAAATACACCTTATACTGAAGCTCCTAAAGTCCAATTACCTTGTATCATCACAGAGTTAGTCCAGTGATTTCCAACATACGATTGCTCTCATATCATCGGGCGCTTTGCCGAAGATCCTGTCTCCATTGGGGTCCATGTACTGGTTTAGTTGGTAGTCCAGGAGGGTCGTGTAGCCTAAGACGTCGGTACCAAGTTGCTGGAAAGACCAAAGAACATTGTAGGTTAGAGTTCGAACTCGGGCAGACAACACTTAATGGTAAAACAACCTACCATCTAAAATACACTAAAGAGCTATTGCCGATGCATTCTCAACGCAAGACACAAAGCTTAAAGAAAAGTTTATTTCTGCCTGTATCTTCTATTTCTATTATATTTTTGTCTATGGCAATGATGCCGATGTCGACAATTCTGCTTAAGGTCCACATTTTTTCCATACAAACTTCGGAAGGGTTTTACTCCACTGTTTGACTATATACATCAAAAATTAAACATGGTATGGTTTTGGCTCATTATTAATATTGTCTGTACGGAAACAAAATACTAAAATTAAAAGCCATTAAAAAGTTATGATCCAACAAAGATTCGTTTTTCTTGCTAATTTAAAATAACTTTAGGCGTGTTTAAGTAATAAAAGGAGTGTAAAATCTCGAAAACCAAGTCGGTACCGACATAGCTCAATTATCGAAAAGTTCAATAAACTTAATTGGTTTATTGATTTATGCAGTGGTTTTTTCAGAAAACCCGATCTTCCGAAGGACTTTTCTTAATTTTTTACGCGCCTTCTGATCCTGCAGTTCGCTCAATAATGTTGTGCGTGTAGACTAGCGTCTATCTCCTCATCACTGATACTACGAGTACCTCTGTCTGTTGTTATCCAGGCCCACCAGGGAGTTCGAGCTCGCGGCTAGATGAGAAAACGTGTGAAGGAAGCAAAAAAAAAAACAACCGAAATCCGATACTAGTCCAGGTACAGAGGCCAGCACATCAAGCTACCCCAATCTGTCAAATTTCTTTCATAGTTTTTCAACTTTATTGCAAAGGAATAAGGTTTATGTTCAATTGGGAAAATTTGACAGTTTGGGATAGCTTGACCTGCTGGCGACTGTACTAGAAAACTGAATTTTGTCTCTATCTTTCACCCATAATTATTGGAACGAAGTTCCTTTACGCAGCTCGAGGTAGTAGCTGTCACGTTCATGGTTTTCGAGGTTGCTTATAACCAAACTGGGATCAAAATCAAAATGTGAGATGGCGCCAGCAAACATTTAATTTTTACGGTTTTTGAGGACGCTGGCAAGGATAAATCCAAGACGGAACAATCTTAAATCTCAATTTTTATCTTATTTAGATCTTCGTGAGAGGAACTTCCTTCCTGATGGGGTGCTACCACTATTTACCTGTGTCAAAGGACTAGTGTTGGTAGTGAACACTCCGCGGAATCCCCTTTCCTTGGCCAAGGTCATGGTCGCGTTCTCCAGCGCTCTGATGGCGGCGACGTTCTCCCGAGGACTGAGGCTCTCGGCTGTAGCCATCATAAAGGAATGGAGGATTGTGCCTGGAAGAAATAGAAAGTAATGATAAGGATAAAGAACGAAAGACTAGTTGAGACTCGCACAGAAAAATTAAAAATAAAAACAACAGTCATCATCTGCATAGCCTTTTCCCAACTATGTTGGGGTCGGCTTTTAGTCTATCCGGATGCAGCTGAATACCAGTATTTTACATAGAGCGACTGCCTATCTGAGCTCCACAACCCAGTTACTGGGTAACACGATAACCCTGGGTAAGACTAGTTGACACACTTTCGGGCTTGAGACGACCCGTAACGACTGTCAAAGATCCATGAATGACAGCCATTCTAACCCACCAGCCATTTCAGTGTGTTTGAAAAAAAGGGGCATTATGTTTGTCATAATTCGTTACTCACCTTTTCCTGGCGGTAGCATGCTATCCCTGACGGAGCTCTCGACAAACTCCAAGAACTGCATGATCTTCATGAGCCCCCCTGCCCCTTCCACCTCCGGCTCGTCGCGAGCGTCGAAGTTCAGTGCTACAGCTACCGGAGATCCTGATGCTGTGGCAGATAAGATGTCAGTTTAGATAGACCAAGAATAGTATACCAGGACTAGCGACAAGATTCGCAGGCAAAATATGAGGACTACACCGCTGGGTGCACGTCTCTGCTGAAGACACATTTACTGATGGAAATCCGACAGTATATTAGATTATTGTTTGGAACAAACAGATTGCTAAGTAGCAGGATTTATAAAAAAAGAAAAAGTTTAGAAATAGAAAAATGCTACCATTTTGATAAGCAATGATCCGTTTTTGTTTATAGGAACCAAGTATAAAGAGAGTCAGACCCCTGGCTAGCGTGCAATACGTGATGAGAACGGTACAGCCCATAATGCATGAGTTGAGTGAAGAGCACAACAGTGATATACTTACAATTCTTGAGTACAACGCTTAGTTTAGCGTTGAGGAGCGCCGGCCACGTGTCACTGACGAGGACTGCGTAGTCATTGGTATCGATCTCGTGTTTTAGGAACTGCTCCAGCTCTGCTTTGTTGTAGAACGATGACACTATCATTCTGTAAATGGTAAGGGAGTTTGGAACTTAGAAGATTTATCGTGTTGTTGACTTGTTAACAGAATTTACTTTGAGACCAGTGGTGGCCTAGTTCGAAATTCCAAATTCTTTTATCACTTTTTAGTTAAATGATAAATGATTTTATTTCTGTAAGTTGGTTTGTACAAACACTTTTACACGTCAATCATATTTTTTTTTTACTAGATGAGGTCAGAAAAGCTGATTGACTATCTGACTACTCTGAGAAGAAAGGCCCAAACAAACTCTGAGGTCTCTTTTAAAGTCCAGACATAATCTTGGTCAGATAGTAGATTAGTTATTCCTTGATGTATTATCAAAGTCAATAAAATCAAAACAATGCATATTTATGCGATAGCAGCAATCGCCGTTGATTTGCTGTCATTTTTTGAAGAGTTGTCTGTCTGTCTCCGAAACTCATCATCAGATCTATATGAAGAAATGGGACCATTTCGGAATAAACCCCTTTAGAACAAAAAAATATTTTTGCAATATATGACGGAGTTATGCTCGAGCGTACATAAAAAAAAAAAACAAAAAAATATATTTTGAAGTCGGTTAAAAAACCGAAAAAGTGAATGTAATATCACAAAGTCATTTTGTTATTAAAATTTATCATCTCTAAATAGTACAACTTTTTGCATTATTTTTATGAAAGCTTTTAAACGCATCTTTATATCTCTCCTTTAGGAAGAAAAATAAGTAAATCACGCATTCACCACCACCAGTTTAAAAACATTCCAAAATACTTTATTTAAAAAAACATGTCGAATTGATAATCTTCTTTTTGGAGTAGGTTAAAAATCAATACTCACTCAATAACTTGGTGCTTATGTTCATCTTCTAGAGGCTCAGCAGTGAACAGTTCGCCATCGTCACCGTCGTGGTTGGGACTGGTGCTCATTTTGGAGAGGACCTCGCCGAGGTTAGCAGCTCCGAGGAAGTCGCTGATATCTGCAAGATGAGGAATAAGAGTTAGGTTATCATTCCAGTCGAAAACGTCCACTGCTGGACATAGGCCTTCCCTAAACACCGCCACTACGACCGGTTCTGTGCACCTTTTGGGGAGGTTTGCCGTAGTAACCAAAGTAGCACAATACTGCGATCACCAACCCCGGGTGGGTTGGCGATCGCAGTATTGTGTTAAAATACATAGGGAACGCTGCTGCCCATTCTCTGGTAAGTCCCGTACTTCTCTTTTTACGATACTCACGGGAATGATGGTGCTATTCTTTACGTCCGCATGGAACAAGAAGAGTTTGGTTATTATGCTAATTGCTGTTCTTTGAGGTTGTTATAAGACACACAATTACGAATGAGGCAGACGACGCAGTGTCATAATCGTCTGCCTGCCGTTTTTCAACTAAGTTGGGGTCGGCTTCCAGGCTAACCAGATGCAGCTGATTTTACATCGAACTACTGCGTATCTAACCTCCACGACCCAGTTACAGGGTATGAGGGTAATACGATAGCCCTTGGCTTAAGATTGGTTGTCAGACTTTCGGGTTCCTGACGACCCGTAACGAGTGATGACGAAGTATAAAAAATGAAACTCACCAATATAATATCCCTGATCCCTCAACCTGGTGATAGTGTAGATAGAGTTGAGCGAGTTCCCCCCCAGCTCGTAGAAGCCGGCGCGCACGGAGACGGCGGCCCGCGCGGCGCGCCCCAGCACCGCGCCCACCGTCGCCAGCAGCACGCGGGCGGCGCGCGCGTGCGCCGGCGGGGCGGACGAGTAGTCGATGTCTAGAGGGATTTCTGAGTCATCTAGAAGATAAAAGAGTTTCGTTGATTGTTGTTTTCTGCTCTCATATCAGTATGAACAAAACATACTTAACTAAAACATATAAAATAACTAAATCACCATTCGTGGGGCTTTTTATCTTCATTCACAAACAATTGTACTGTATGTTGCTATTAAGCCACGGATACACTAGTGGAAAAATAGAGCAACATGTTGCGGAACATGTCGCTGACCAACTACGTGATGTTCCCGGGGACAATGTTGCGGGACTTTGCAAGCGTCCACACTAGTCAGTAGTTGCAGGAATGTTGCTGGAAGATGTTGTCTTGATTAGATCTGCCGTCATTATTTTATCGGGAAATAAGTCTCGTTTGTAGTGTCCCAAAATATCCATAAAGCTGGTAGACTTCAATCAATTGTAGTACAGTATCGTTTTGTCACACTACACAGCATGTCAACATGTTTAAAAAAAAATGCGCACACGTCTACATTAGGGACCAAACGCCGCAACACTGTCGCCGGACTCGTGTTTTTGCCCGCAGAGCGTCATCACGAAACATGTTGCGCGGATCACTGAAGGACAGTTCAGCAGTTTGGGAACGTTGCTGCGATGTTGCAGCAACACGTAGAATCTGAGTTGCACGGGGCATTTGTCCCCTAGTATATCCGTGGCTTTATTGGTTATGGATCGTTATTTGGATAACTGTTTTCATACAGCGTTTTTGGATTATACTGGCCAATGCCACACGCGGACTCGCATCACACTAACGTCATCAAAAATCCTGCTTCACGTAAGCGAAGTTTACTGCACATTTAGCTTAAATACAACGTTTCGACATCAACCGTCGGGCACTTGCCCACCACACACAACACCTGTGTCTGGTCGGAGGATCCTTCCTTTTCTATGGAGGTTGGTGAACTATTTACCTTGTTCCTAACACCTCTATGCTTCTAATTAAGTTTTAGTATAGAGATATCGTAATTCTTACCGTTATTGTTGGTGTTCTCATACATTTTCAGTAAGGCTTGTCGGTCCACTTTACCGTTGACTAGCAGGGGTATACTCTCCACCTCAATGACCTGAAAATATTTAGAAACACATTAAATTGTTTGTCTAATCTTAATTTTGTTTCAAACTCATCACTATGTTGTCTCTCATCACTGCAACATAATTTTGAAAAGGATTATTCTGCCTTTTTATAATCTTGCGATTTATATATCCAAAATTATTAACACAACTTAATATTATACCTGTGGAATCATGTAATGTGTTAGTGAATTCTTCAAAGCAGCCTCGATGTGTTTTGCAGCTATTCTTGCTTCAGGTTTGATGGTGACAAAGGCCAGGATCTCAGGGTTGCCGCAGTCGAGACCGTAGCATAACACCACGCCTGAGCAACACAAAAGATATGTCATTTCAAATTTTGAATACAGAAAATACAATTAACTGCAGAGAGCTGGTGGACCTCGACACCAGGCTGCAGGCAGTCTAGGGAAGCCATTCCATCTTTGAATGGCAGGCTGACCAGCAGGCTTAGCACGAGCACCGACTTGTCGACGGAAGAATAGACATGACTATTAACTAAATAATGTACAATAGGATAAGAAAGCTATGTTTTTCTATTAATTATCATAGTTATGCGTTCTAAACGAATCATGATTTTGTAGATAATCGTATATACTTTGTGGCCGTCCAGCAGAAAGTTTTATTGTCAGTGTGATTTTGACAGTTTGGTAAGAAATATTCTTCTGAAATAGTCTACATTTACAAGGACCTAGACAAATATCGTTAGAAACGAAAGACTAAATGACAGATTGTAGAAGGATTTCTACGGTACGATAACAAAAATGTAGGAACAAAATGTCACTTTGTATTGAAAAAGCACTGTCTATTCTTCGTAGAAATACAAAGCGTCATGCTAAGCTCGCAGACGTCTGTTACGCCTGGACAGAAAGTATCTGCGTCTGGTGACTGGGACCATCACGGGGCACTGCCCGCTAAACAAACACTTCGACACAATAGGCATAACGGACAGCCCCCTGTGCAGGACTTGCATGGAGGCTGAGGAAACCGTTGCGCATGTGCTTTTCGAATGCACAGGCGTAGCCCAGATTAGAACACAAACCCTTGGGGCGCCCAAATCTTACACGGATGTTCTAAACAGACCAGGAGATATCGCTAACTTCTGGAGGGAGTTGGGCTGGCTGGAATAACCACCGACGGCCGCCATGGCTCATTCACAATGGTCCACTTGAAGGACTAAGTGCGGAAACCAAACCAAATAACATAGAAGATGCAATTATCTTCACACTTCAAAGCCAGCTACTCACATTTTTCAACCCCATCAACTTCAGCTACAGCGCGGTCTACCTCCTGCAGGTCTACTCGGTGACCTCTAATCTTAATCTGAGAGTCAGTACGTCCAGCATACAGAATGACTCCCTTTTGCAGAACACCAAAATCACCAGTGCGGTAGAGGCGACCGAAATCTAGAAGAAAGAACATTATTATTAAATCTCGGAGCAGCATCCTGCTTTATCTATATAAATAAAAAGACAAGTCCTGACTGACTGACTGACTGATTGACTGACTCATCAACGCCCAGCCCAAACCCTTGGACCTAGAAAGCTGAAATTTTGCACAGAGGTTCCCTTTATAATGTAGACAAGGAATAAGGAAGGATTTTTCGAAATTCAACCCCTAAGGGAGTTAAATAGGAGACGAAAGTTCCGCGCGGGCGAAGCCGCTGGCAAAAGCTAGTATATAATATTATAAATGTGAGAGTTTGTGTATTTGGATATTTAGATGTTTGTTACTCAATCACGCAACGGGTGAACGGATTTGGATGAAATTTGGCACACCGATAGATTATAACCTGGATTAACACTAAGGATAGATTTTTATCACGGTAATACGTTCCCGTGGGGTGATTTACGACCTCCACGCTGAGGAAACCGCTGGCAAAAGCTAGCTATTTTTAGCTGATGAACATTTTATTTATTTATTTATTAAAACTTTAGTAAAAATACTGTACAAAGGCGGACTTAATGCCTGAGGCATTTTCTACCAGTCAACCTTCGGTTACATGGCAAGTGCAACATAAGGGATAGATAACTCGAAAAAGAGTACATACTAATACACATATTGATACACACATGATATACAGGGTGTTTGGCAGAACGTTGAACATACGAAAATGGTGGAAAGGTGGGGTCATCCGCTACTTACTCAGCCCTAATTTATATGGCCCTGGGCCCCTAGATTTTTTTTTTTGCCTTCTTCTAGTTTGGGTAAAACAGGCAATTTTTTTTTTTGGGACCTGTAATGTTGGCAGATTCTTATAAAATTATTGCTTTATTCAGATGTTAGCTAGAAAAAAGTTTTGAGCCCTCAAACTTACAGAAAGATTTAAAAAATACATAGATCTTAATTTCAACTTGCATAAAAAGAAAACCAGGGCGCCAGGGCAAACAAATTAGGCGTGAGTAAGTAGCAGATGACTCCACCTATCCAGCATTTTCGTATGTTCAACGTTCTGCCAAACACCCTGTATAACGAAAATAAATTTTGTCTGAAGAAAAAAGGATAGTTAGAGGAGAAAACGAGTCCAGAAAATCAGTGCTGGGATTATTCTGCCAACTTCTTACGAATATGCTCACGTGCCTTCACTTTAAATGACAACAGACTATTATCTCTTCTGAATTATTTGATGAAGGGTCCCTTTCACTGAATTTATTCATGGATTTCCTACGGCGTAGAGTGCTGTCCTATTATTTTTTAGCTTTAGAACAGTAGAACGAGACTTTATGAGGAGAATTTAACGGCTATTCTAAATAGGAAACCTTAGCCAATTCTACTGTTATAATAAAACATCAAGTAAATACATAGATATAATTATAGGAATGAATTACAAAAGGGTCATAAAATAAATACCTGGATGCGCAGCATGAGGGTTGTCAACGAACTTATCGGCTCCTTGTCCACCCACGTACCCAGCTGCCAAGTTACACCCAGCCACCCACACTTCACCAGGCTCTGACTCCCTAGCAGGGTTCATCTCCTCATCCAGAAGGTACACAGCGCAATTGTCTAGGGGAGCACCTGATCAAAGAAAATAAGGAATGATGGGGTTGTCTTGGTATTTAGATTTTAAGTTAAGGCTTGTATACACGCCAAGGACCTTGAGCATTTGGGCGCACTAAATTTGTGGGCGAGTGCGGGGTGATGTAGCAGTGCAGTCTTTAATCGGTCGCATTTTTAATTTATTAGAACAAAAATAATGCATATTTGTAAAAAGTAACAAAATCAAATCATTTTCCTTTGTATTGCAAAGCAGTAGACATTTTTTTTATTCTTTTGTTAAAAATGAAGGAGTAAAATGGTTTCATCTCATCGATTTGGAGGTGATTTGGTGTTTTTTTTTTCTTATTATTTGATACCCATAGAAAAGTTATTCCTAAACCAAATGACGTATTATATTACGCAGATTACTAACTATTTTTTCCAATGTAATTTCTTTATAATTCCGACGAAAAGTGGTTTCATCTGCATGCTGTTTTCAACCATTTTTTGAGAGAGCAGCCTTAATAGGAAGTAGACTATCTTAATAATGTCATAAATAGGCTCTGATTTATGACATAATAGTTTACTTCCTATTAACTTAAATGACGGTTATTTCGGTTTTCATTATCATCAGCCGAAAGAAAGAAATAAAAGTATATATTGTGTGTCGCACAGGAAGATCACATACTAAACTAAACACGAATCGAAAGACGTCCACTACTGGACATAGGTCATCGGTCCACCTACTGGGAGGCATTCCAACGCTATGTATTCCGGTACGCGGTCGTCCCTCCAGAACCTTTTGGCCCCATCGGCAATCTGTTCTGCGAGCAATTTGCCCGGCCCACTGCCACTTTAATTTAGCAATTCTTCGGGCTATGTCGGTTACCTTGGTTCCTATAGGGAATTATTCATTTCTGATTCGATCGCGTAAGGAGTACAAGCATAGCCCAATCTATTGCCCTTTGGGTGCCATTCGGCCTTTGTATGAGGCAGTGGACCTCATACAAAGGCCTCACACAAAGGGTTTAGGTTTTAGTTAATAATAATACAATTTCACTGAGATTTCATTCAAGTGGATCAAATTCCTAGACCTCACACTTGGATCTTGTAAGATCCAGGTTTAGTTGTTCATTAATATTTTTAGTTATACCTACCAGATTTAAGTCATATCAAAAGTAGATAAAGTAACACAGTCACCCCATAGTAAAAAATAAATAAGTATCACACATTTAAGAGAGATAGTATGAAGATATAATTTCTGTATAAAAAACTTACCAATAGGAATAGTGGGATGAATATCTAGCTGGCTGGTATTCTCCAAGACGTAATAGGTCACGTCTCCCATGACTTCAGTACTACCATAGAAGTTGGCAAGCTTATACCCGTTGTGATCTCCGAAGTTCTTAAAGAACTGTGCAGCTAAGTCCTTGCTGAGGGTCTCCCCGGAGCATACCCAGAGTTTGAGGTTTTGGAGAGGTCTTTCAGAAGGCTTCAGGGAAAGGTACATAAGGATGGAACGGAGAAGAGTTGGGACTAGTACTAGACGTTGGATCTGAAATAGAAATTCCTTAGTTTGACACAACTGACTGGTAACATATAATAAGGACACATATCTCAGGAAATTTTATACAATAGGTTTTAACTTACATGCTTATCAAGAAATATTAAACACAATAATTACAATCTTGCACAATGTACTCGTACAAGGACAGAAAAGAGCTCATTGAGCATCAAAAAAATCGTCAAGTGCTTAAAAGGCTGGTGGAGTTGCTATGTTGGATGACAATGCTGATTCTTTGATCTAAAATTAGCACAACCCTCTGGTCACATGAAGAGTTTACCAACCGGTTGGCGATATCCCAAAATAATCGATTAGCACTCGGACGCCACGGCCCTAGAGTTTCAACCCCAAATGGCTCAAACATGTAGCTCCCAATAATAGTATTTTACCCACATATTATAACGGAATATATATGGCATGTACTGACTTCATTGATTTGATAATTAATCTGATTTACATAGCTTGTGTGGTTTGGGTCTCAGAAAAACAAAAAAGAATAAGTACATAACCTATTCTATTTGTACAGTTCATTAGTAGGTGCTCACCTTAGGAGCACTTAGGAGGGGCTTGTGGCTAAGTAACAATAGCTGCGCGGGTCGATCGATCAGGTTAAGCTACGCTTGCCGCGGTTGGTCAATGGATGGGTGACCATCTTTACAAACCAAGAACCCTCCGTGCCTCGGAAAGCACGTTAATCCGTTGGTCCCGGCTGTAATTTGTGGATCTTTGACAGTCGTTACGGGTCGTCAGAAGCCCGAAAGTCTGACAACCAGTCTTACCAAGGAGTATCGTATTACCCAGTAACTGGGTAGTGGAGGTCAGATACGCAGTCGCTCCGTGTAAAATACTGGTATTCAGCTGCATCCGGTTAGACTGGAAGCCGACCCCAACATAGTAGGGAAAAGGCTAGGCAGATGAGGCAGATGATGAGTTCATTAATAGGTGCTCACCTGATTATCAGCCAAAACATTGACAAGCTTTTGGGGATCCCTAGTAGTCTCCCGGGACAGGATCAGCAGTGTCCTGCCATGAAGCAGTGGACCCCAGATCTCACACACCGAGTCCACGAAGGTCAGAGCTGTCTTCCAAACGCAGTTGACTTCGGAGTCACTGTAGGGGAAGGTATGGAACTGCCACCAGAGGCGGTTGCAGACTGCTGCGTATGCCAGACGAACACCTAGTGATACCAAAATAAATAGACGAGGTTATTTACTAGTAGAGATGCTGAAATAAATTGGCGAAACTTAGCAAAATGTTAAAAATAAAACCGTTTAGGCGTCACATGTCCATGTGTAACTAGCGCAATGATTTAAAAAAATCGTATACATTCTTATCGTTTTTCCATTCCTAGAAGGAGTTACTTTCTAGTCGACTTATGCAGCAAAACTTAGCAAATACGAGAATGTACTATGCAAGAGCGAGAAAAATGTGAGTCGATTTTTTTTTGCATCTCATCTCGAATAGGATGTGTTTTATTTTGTCTATGATAGATATCTGACTGTGTCGATTTAGTGTAAGTACAATATATAGGCTTATCAAACCTGAAATGGCTAAATATACTACTTCACTTCACTTCATTCAAATTAGTCACAACGGTTATCTTAGACTTATCCTTAACGCATACATCTCTATCTCCAGAAATAATATAACGTCATCTAAATAGACAAATTACCTTTAGGTATGCCAGTGCTTCCAGAAGTATACAGCACGATAGCGATGCTCTCACTTCTCGCGGAAGCCAACACTTCCATATCCTGGACTACATCAGCTGAAAGTCCACTTGCTTCGTGTGCTAACTCTTCGTAGGATACAGCTGGGACACGGCTCCCGGAGAACATTGCGGGATTTGCTGAAAACCAGACGACAAATCGAAGGTTACATCTTATTAAATGTTTATGTCTAGTTTTTACCTATTAAGTATAACCATAAACAAAATTGTTGTCATTGAACACAGTTGTCCGTCGCTCTTGGGGTGGGCGCTAATAACTGCGACACAGTTACTAAACTAACGAGTACACTAAAATTGAAATGTGTTTTTGTTCCAATAAATATTATTTGTAATATTTATATTTGTTGTTTTACTGTCACTAGATTCTTTATAATTTATTAAAAAACAGTGACTGATAATATTAAACAATGATGTTGGAAAATTTGTCTCATAAAACAGAGTTAAGAATTGTGTTTCTGGTTGAACACATTATTCGTTGGAATTGTTATCAAAATTCCTTAATGGATCGCCTAGGTATTTGGCCCGCAAAATTTACATTTTCGTATGTTTTTCGGGAATCCGCTGGATGTGGGAAGCACAAGACCGGTCGAATTGGAGGAGCCTGGGGGAGGCCTACTCGTTTGTCCAGCAGTGGACGTCTTTAGGCTGAAATTATGATGATGATGATGATGTTTTTTCTGTATGTTGAACAAAATATGATGCGCGACAGTAACACGAAAGTATTTGTAGATCCCATTGAATTACTATTTCATGAAAAACTCATACAATGGGATTATAGAAACTTGATTATTTAATGATTTTAAATACATATTTGCCTGACACTGACCAGCAAATTGCCAACAATATAAGAAAATAAAAATCTCGAGAGCTATTCTGGCGTTCCTCTTTAAGCGGTACCAAAGTCATTAATCTTTTGCGTTGCCCATGTATGTAAAAATATCTTGACAGGTCCTAAAGTAATGAAGAAGTAACCTACCGGTTTCATCATAAATAATAAGAGATGGCTCAGCATCCTTGAGGATGTGCGTGATCCTGGCCTGAGGGAAGCTTGGCTCCATCGGGACGTAGGCAGCTCCTGCCTTCCATGTTGCCAGCAAAGTGATGATAGTACTGTAAAATTAACAATATTAACGATAAATATTAATTAACGATTGGTAAATTGGTTTTTCATTCAAGATTTTAATGAGAAACCAATTTTCCAATCCCTTATTTCCGAAAGATAAAAGTGATCGACTATCCAAACCGCCTTTTAATTTATAATTAACTAGCTTTTACCCGCGTCTCCGCCTGCGTGTATGTAAGTTATCGCGTAAAAAAGTAGCGTATGTCCTTCTCCATATCCCAAGCTATATCTCTGACAAATTACATGACGATCGGTTCAGCGGTTTAGGCGTGAAACCGTAACAGACAGACGTACAGAGTTACTTTCACAATTATAATATTAGTAGGGAAAACCGCCGTCTTAGCCTCAAATTGGATATTCCTTGGCTTTCAAACAGCAGGCAATCATCCTGATCGTCACTTTTGTCTATGAACATCTTCAATACCAGGAGCATCATAGGCTTGCATTGCACTCACAGAGATATAACTGAAGTTACTATTCACCAAGTAAAGATCAATTTCAATGAAGTTCTAATTCTCACCTATGCGTAGGTTGCATGCACACAGCGATGACGTAGTCACCATCCCTGTTAGCCCCCGAAGGTCTTGCTCTCGAGGTGATGGCTCTTGCAAGGGAGTTGGTACGAGCTTCCAGCTCTGCATAACTCACACGTACACTGCATGTTTCATCTGGAATGGTAGAAGGTGGAATTTAATACATTGGAAATTGTAAGTATTGCACAAAGAGTTCCACAACTTCGGTTTCCACTAGGAAAGACGCAAATACACTATGTATTCCTGCACGAAGACAAACGCACAAAACCAAACAATTGTTCAATGAAGCGAAAAAAATACAAACCTTATTCAAGTAAAAGAAACGATACGAAAAAAAAATATGTTGCTAAATGCAATCTCAGATTACAGTTGTATATTTAAGAAAGCTGAAAGCAAACTTTACAATAGACTGCAGCAAGTCTTGTGGATTAACATACGATCAATCACAATCTGATTCATTTCGAAGGTTGCTAATCTATGGCTTCATAATTCTTGACGGCACGGTTGGCACAGTGGTTAAGCGATTGACTGCTGCGCTAAGTGTCGCGGGAACGATTCCCGTAAACGTTGTAGTAAGGATGCTGCTTTCTTTCGCATGATGGCATGAAAGCCATCCGTATGAGCTTCCGCAAACATGCCCGATGCACTACAACGCCACGGCAGCTGCAATAGCATCCTGAAGGCGTTAGGCTATATTGCCTACTGACTGTGTCTTAAACTCTTTCTACGTCAAACAACAATTAGCCTAGATCATTAAGTCGGGATATAATTATTTACTTAAATATACCATTATCATCGTAATAAGATAGTTCTACAAATCAATTTCCAGCTAGATGCACTAAAGAAATGTAATCACTAGAATTACTTAGATAATACCTCTATTTAATTTTCCATAAATTGACTACTCACACTTTCATGCCAGTCTTTATAGTTTTTCAACTCAGAAAGTCTAATTATATTATCATTCTTACTAGGGCTTAAAAAAAGTGTCGTGCAAAGCTAATCGACGTTTAAAAGTGGGATTAAATCTTTTCGTTCTTAATAAATCTCTGAGAACTGATGATGAACGATAATTTTGTAAAATGATACATTTTACTTATGAATGTGAGTACATAATTTAATTCCTTGAACTCACAACCAACGCAATCATTGTCGCTATTTTTACAATTATCTTCCTTTTTAATCACTATATTATTGGTACCTATAGTCAATGCTCGTCTAGACGTCATTCTTTTTTCTTTATTATATTATTTATTATCTGCTTTAACTGTTACAAGGCCAGGTATTATTATTTATGTACTGGCAATACCTGTCTATTTGTCTGTTCAGGGAAAAAAAATTACGAGTTAGTTTAATCCAAAATGTGGCATTTTGTCGTTTATGCTCATACGACAAAATGATTGAGCAGTATCGTAAACAACGAATAAATCCATACTAGGGGACGCCAACATCACCAAGCGGCCATCTGTTATGTGCCAGGAGAGTGCCCTCAGCTTTTTCGGACACATGATGGTCAGCGTGGTCGGGTGGAAGGAAAACGCGCTCAAGCACCGCACCGGCAAGATGGTCAGACGCGATCCATAGGGCTATTGGAGGCAACTTCTACCGACTGGTCCACACTCTTAAAGACCGCATAACTTCGAGACGCGTAGTCAGTGGTCGTGATCCTCAGTATTGAGAGAACGACGAAGAAGAATTGTGAACTTGAACTGTTCAAGGACATGTGTATCCCACAATTTCAAATTTGTTCTACCTTTCATTTACATGTTGATTGATAAAACTCTTAATATAGATGGAACCATGTTTTTCGAAAGACCAGTGGAGCAGACAAGTCCTGGAGTGCAGACCGCGTGGTGGCAAGCGTAGTGTGGGAGCCCCAAGCTAGATAGGCCGACGACCTTAAAAAGGTGGCTGGCAAGGACTGGTTGCAGAAGATGGAAGATAGTGTTGTGGGGCAGCCTGGGAGAAGCCTATGTCCAGCAGTAGACCGTGATAGGCTGAGTTGTACAAAGATCAAGCGTAACTATATATAAATAATCATACGAACCGTATTTCAGCCATGGCGGTCAATCTATCAATATAGTGCACAAGTGTGTGTGCAGGATATAGCTGCACTCGTATTCCCTCACTCTTATACTCCGATGGAACAGCCAGCAATCTGACACTGCTGGAAAGAGATCAGGCGAGGGGCACGGGGGTAGTAAGAAATTCCTAATGGAAGAAGATTAAGGGGAATCTAGTTGTGAGCTCGAAATCACTGATGGGCCTGGCTAAAAAGCACGCTGTCTCATCAGGCATCGTGTCCGACAGAGGTGTATCAGTGATGAGCAGTTAAACGCTAGTCTACACGCACAACGTTATTGAATGAGATGCAGGATCATTTATTTCAACAGGTGCGTAAAAAATTAAGATAAGTCCTTCGGAAGATCGGGTTTTATGAAAAAAACCACGGCATATATCAATGACCAATAAAGTTTATTGAATTCTTCAATATTTGAGCTTTGTCGGTACCGACTTGGTTTTGGAAATTTTACACTTCTTTTTTTACTTAAACACGCCGAAAGTTAGGGTAAGTAAGCAAGTAAAACGAATCTTTGTTGGCTCATAACTTTTCAATGGATTTTTATTTAAGTACTAGCTTTTGCCAGCGGCTTCACCCGCGCGGAACTTTCATCCCTTATTTATCTCCCTTAGGGGTCGAATTTCGAAAAATCCTTCCTTATTCCTCGTCTGCATTATAAAGAGAACCTCTGTGCAAAATTTCAGCTTTCTAGGTTCAAGGGTTTGAGCTGGGCGTTGATGAGTCAGTCAATCAGTCAGTCAGTCAGGACTTCTCTTTTTATTTATATAGAAGATAGATAGAAGATTTTGTTTCCGTACAGACAATCTTAATAATGAGACTAAACCATACTATCTTTGTTTTTTTTTTTTTTTGTACATTGTCAAACAGTAGATTAATACACTCCCGAAGTTTGTATGGAAAAAATATCGACAAGATTCACCTTAAGACAAGATCAAGATCGTAGTCAGTCTAATAACTCAGCATCCACTAATAAATTCACAGGCGATAACAGACAAGGGGCTAATGGGTCAATTATACGCCACACCATACTATTATATAGTGTTTATGCTAATTGAATGTGAGAACCACTTATTATCAGTAGATAATGAGTGGTTACGATACTTCGTGCCATCTCGACCTACTTCGTCATTGATAATATTGGTGTTTTTATTGTTTTCTTCTAATTTTACTGGCTTCTGTTCTATGTTCGACATAATTATATGGGCTTGGATTGATATTGAAAGCTTTATCACTTTTTAATCGAAGAAAAAATGGAGGAGGTTCTCAAGTCGACGCGTTTTTTTTTTATTTTTATGTATGACCACGCATAACTTTTTTCAGATACGGACGATATTGATAAAAAAAAAAAAATATTGGAAAGGTTTATACCCCGAAGTTGGTCCCATATAAATTTCTAAAAAAAAAACCAACCCTAAGGGTAGGAAAACAGGGGGATGAATGATTTGTTACTCACAGATTTAAAACTGAGTTGTGTTTTACAAAAAATAATAAAAATTAAGCATGTAGCAATGAGTAGATTATAGCCACAAAAAATTTTAAAAAATTAAATTAAAAATTTAAAAAACCCACACAAAAACTCCAAAAAGTAAAAAATAATATTTATAGGCCTTTTAATTTTAACGTAATATTTTCATCAGGGCATTGTCAAGTCGGGGGACGGCTAGGCCTCTGTTTGGCGTTTTCATTGACCGTCCGTCCGTTGGAGTTTTTGTGTGGGTCGGGGGTTTTTTAAATTTTTAATTTAATTTTTATTTCTTGCTTTTTAAACTTAATGTCTCCCCTAAATCACCATTTATCTATAATCTATTCATTGAGACCTTTTCAATGAGCCCAAACACGATACTTCTGCTGTTTGTTGGTGAATAACTTGGGTTTCCTGGAAATTCCAGGTGTTGCTCCAGCATCAGTTCAAGGTTATTTTATTCGTCTAATATCATTGAAGTAATAGAATCCCAAATTTGCTGATAATCTTCAAACGGCTGAACCGATTTTGATGAAACATGTCTAAGAACACTCCCGACTAATACACCTTTCAAACAAAAAAAACTAAATCAAAATCGGTTCATCCGTTCGGGAGCTACGTTGCCTCAGACAGACACACACACACACACACACACACAGACACGTCAAACTTATAACACCCCGTCGTTTTTGCGTCGGGGGTTAAAAATAAAAACTTTTGAACAAAAAAAAAAAATACCGCCGAAAAAACTGAAAAGCAAAAAATAATAAACCTTAATAACGAAGTTCGGAAGTCGGTGACTTTCGATATGAAAAGTTTTACCAATTCTTATCAGTCGATCTTCATTTATGGCCCGGGTTATGGAAGTTTTCTGGAGAGTGACATTAATACAAGCGTTAACTTAAAATCCTTATGTTTTTCTGCGCAACGTACCTTTGGTACCTTTTACTTTGAAATCATGTATTGTACTATGAAGGCTGCTGCATATTGGCTGGAGAGATATCATGCGTTATTATTATTATGCGTCACCTTTCAGCTGAAATAAGTACTCTCCAGTCCATAGATGCTTCGCAGCATCTCTCCATTGGCCAGCCGCTGGCACTAGAAACATGCATGGCCAAAAGTAACGCCTCCACAGCAGTAGTAATCAATGACGGGAGATATATCAACCCGCTGACAATTTTATCGAACCATCTGAGACACTTCACCTGGGCACGCGTTACCTTGGCCAACTTGAAAATCTCTAAATATACTTCGAACCCAAATCGGCCAGAGCAAAGGCAATCTGGACGATGGGCGGCTCACAGATGGCTCTGATCTCCACAGACAATGGCCCACCTTCCCCACCTTTCATCCTGCGCCGCATACCTGTGCATTTGATGATCATATGACTGCGTCAGTAATCAGAGTTCAAGCAGTTGAATCTTGGGTCAAAAATATTTGAACTTTTTGCCATCGATACGCTAAGAAGAAGATAACCTAAGTTGTAATGAAGACTACTCACCAGCATAAACCAGGGCAGTGTTATCACTCCCAGCTAGATGAGCCAGGTGCTTTGGGAGAGGGGCGGCCGGCACCATGGTGCGGGCGCCGTTGACTACGGAGACCCGAGGCAGGGAACCCATGGTTAGTTATCTGTGGACAAAGAAGTATATACGTTAAGGGGGTACTTGATAGCTGACTGAGCCATTGGCATTTTTTTTAAACCACTGTCTTCAAACCAACAATTCAAAGACATGTGACATGTACAGTCACGAGCAATAATATATATACATTGTCACATTTTCTAAAATATCTTAACTTCTACCATTCAAAAAATATGTGTACGGCATTTTTTTTCGAAATTACCTAACCATCAAACTGTGTCAAAACTGAGTACACAATGGTTTCAAAGTAATGTAAACGAAACAAAATCAGTAAAAAGTTTACACTTCCAATGTCAGTTTTAAGTCTCCATGACAATTTCTATTACATGTGTACAAAATGTAATGTATACGTGTTATTGGAATTGTAATGGATACATCAAAATGAAATTGAAAGTGTGTACCAATTTTTTCTTGTTTTATTAAGTTTAATTGTATCATACAGTGGTTTATAAATCGGACGAATTCAGTGATGATGATTAATACAATCATCATCAGCCTGTATCAGGCCACTGCTAACAGTCCAAGCTATGTCGGATACTTTTGTTCTTTGCTGCATGATTATGATCTAGCTACACTTCACGACAGCAAAAATTATAAAAAACCCGACCCAAAAAACCTCTAAAAAGTTTAAAAAATTGTTTTGGCCTGATGGGTTTAATAAGAAGTTGTATGTAACATTTTGAAAAAAGCGTTTTTACGTCGGGGGATGGTCAATTAGGTCGGTTTTTTTTTAATTTAACTTTTAATTCCTGATTATAAACTTAATGTAGTAATAAAAATACGACACACGTCACTATCGAAACTTGTGTCACTTAAATCTGCGCAGCTTTACGTATGTTTCCCACTGTGAACCTTGTTACAAAATTATCCTCATTGTTCGTTGCTTCTCCATCATCAAACCCTGATCACCATTTATATATTCATTGAGACCTTTTCAATGAGCCCAAACGCGATACTTCTGCTGTTTTTGGTGAGGTAATTGGGTATCCTGGAAATTCCAGGTGAAGCAGCAGCATCAGTTTAAAGTTACTTTGTTCGTCTAATATAATTAAAGTAATGAATACCAAATTCGACTCGATCAGACCCATGGAAAGTGCTCAAATCCCTTCATCAACGAGAAAATTGCTGATAATTTTCAAACGGCTGAACCGATTATGATAAAATATGTCTTAAAACTACTGCTATTTCTAGAGGTCCTACCACCTACTTTTAAATGAAGAAAATCGTACCCAAATCGGTTACCCGTTTAAGAGCTACGGTGCCACAGACAGACACACATAACTGTCAAACATATAACACCCCTCTTGTTGCGTCGGGGGTTAAAAAAACAAACGTAATGCGCGCTTATCCCACTGTATGATTTGCAATGTTGTCGTACGAATCTAATAACACAACAGTTTTAAGACGGCATACGGAAATAAAAACAGTCGACGGGCGTGTCGATGCTGCTTGCTAATGGCTACTAGCTAGTAGTTACCATATATACATACATAGTCAGCCTATAATGTTCTCACTGCTGGGACACAGGCCTCCTCTCTGTGAGAGGGAGCGGGCTTTAATCCACCACGCGGGCCCAGTGCGGGTTGGTAGATGTCAAATGTCTTCGAATTCTTGGTTCTAGGACATCAGGTTTCTCACGATGTTTTTCCTTCACCGTTTTGAAAGCATTGGTGATGACATAATAATTATACACAAAGTAAAGCATCTGTCTGGGTTCGAACCTACATCTCGTAAGTCACGGCGTTACCGCTAGGCCACCACTGCTCACAATTTGTAATAACGGAAATTAGTGATAAAAATTCTTATAATACCTGTATAATATTATAAGATTCCATATTTATGTATACCGATTTTGTCAAATAGGTAAAATTACAATTGCTACTTATTTCCGAGCTCAAGCTCCGTGAAACTGCTGCTTTGTTATTGTATACATAATTTTGAAACTGTACTGTAAACATGTTTTTGAAATTTCCCTGGGTATATAACTATGTAACTAAAAGTTGGTATATTTTTTTAGTAATCTATTGTTAACGAAATTTTGATAAAAGTGTGTAGTTCTTTTTGACACAAATTAACGTTTACATAATTATGGGACACAGTTAGCATACAGATTTTTGCAATTTAACTTTTGTGACATTAATTTGAACTTTAAGGGCGTTTCTATGTTATTGCTCGTGACTGTACAAACCCGCACTGGGCCCGCCTGGTGGATAACTGCACACTCTCTCTCACAAAGAGGAGGTCCCAGCAGTGGGAATATAATAAGCTGATTATGCATTACCAGAAAGCTGAGAAACCCTCTAGTGATACCCAATTTAATTGTGCTGTCTGTTCGGAGTACCTATAGTAATATTTGGTTGAGTTTCTACTAATATCTTTGTTATTGAACCTGAGTTTATGATATAGCTGTACAGTTGGTATTACCCCTAACGCCGAAAATAGTGTTGTACAGTCGCCAGCAGGTCAAGCTATCCCAAACTGTCAAATTTTCCCAATTGAACATACACCTTATTCCTTTGTAATAAAGTTGAAAAACCATCAAAGAAATTTGACAGATTGGGGTAGCTTGATGTGCTGGCCCCTGTACGTCCAAAACATCGCCTACCTATAATAAAACGTAGTAGACCGAACAAATCATGCCAGATTTTCTATTGGTCAAAATAACCCAATATACTCGTAGTTCGTAGTCAACAGCTTAAATTGGTCCTGACTAGCTCTAGTGTGTATTCATTGAATAATAGGCTCAATTGACCATCAATTACTAGGTAGGAATGTGCTGTGATTTCATTGAAGGAAACGGTTACGGCTAGAATACACGAATAAAATTTACTGCTGACGAAAATTAAGCTAGCTAAGCTAACCGGGAAGCTTCGTCGAGTTTTCTCGTCGCGTATTCCACAGAGCCTGAAGACTAAAGTCTTCCACCAGTGTGTTCTACCTGTTATGACCTACGGAGCTGAAACGTGGACACTCACGGTTCGGCTGGTCCATCAATCCAAAGTCGCTCAGCGAGCTATGGAACGAGCTATGCTCGGAGTTTCTCTGAAAGATAGAATCCGGAATGAGGTTACCCGGCAGAGAACCAAAGTTGTCGACATAGCTCACAGAATTAGCAAGCTGAAGTGGCATTGGGCCGGCCACATTAGCTGTAGAACCGACGACTGTTGTTGTAGACGTGTTCTTGAGTGGAGACCGCGAATCGGCAAACGTAAGGTAGGACGCCCTCAGGCTAGGTGGAGTGACGATCTTCGCAGAGTTACTGGTAGCAACTGGATGAGAGTTGCCGAGAATCGAGCTGAATGGCGTGCAATTGGAGAGGCCTATGTCCAGCAGTGGACTGCTGTAGGCTGATGATGATGAAGCTAACCAACCTGACAAGCACCGAAGATAAATGGCCCCTAGGTCCTAGGGGCCATTTATTTTTGGTTGCAAATGAACAATGTAACAAACATAGAAATACAACCGAATTCGTTTTTCGACCCGTACTGTGCTTCCTCCATCCAGCGCATTCCTACGGCCTTCATAAGGTAATCGGTCTGTAGACAAGGGTAGGATTACCTTATGAAGGCCGTAGGAATGCGCTGGATGGAGGAAGCACAGTACGGGTCGAAAAACGAATTCGGTTGTATTTCTATGTTTGTTACATTGTTCATTTAAAAATTGATTTTTTTTTTTTTTTTTTTTTTGACACAAAAAGTATTAACTCAAAACGTTTACAAACTTGCTTAATACTGTCTGGAATTATCGATTAGCCCACAAATGCTAAAATTTATTTATATGTAGTCGTTTATAGAAATAAAATTTATTTAAAAGTTTCGAGTAAATTCGTACGAATCGACTTAAAAAAGCCAGAAAAAGGGTTTATTATTCAATTGTACCTAGATGTAACTTGTGTAGTCAAAGCCTAAAGCCTTGGGCTACTTAGCTTTTTATGTTAGACAGTACCTAACATTAACTTAGGCGTGTGTTCAGACATATTAATTAAACTTTAATCTTCATCGAGCAATGCGTGAAGCATCCATTATCTTTGTTTATAACGTACTTAAGTGGCTACTGATTAAATGTTATTATGTTTTCAACAATTTTCTTGGAGGTGGAGGTTTAGTTATATCGACCTCGACTTACGAGTTGTAGTTCGTGAGTTCGAACCCAGGCAGGCACATTACTTAGTGTATTTTTTCATCACCACTGCGCTTAAAACGGTGAAGGCAAGACATGGTGACGTCCTCCTACCCGCACTGCGCCCAATCTTACTCACAGAAAGGTGGTCTGTGTCCCAACAGTGGGAACATGCTAATAATTAGAAACGCCTGCCAGAAAACGAAGAGTTATCGCTTTATTTCGTGTGATTTTGATAAACTTATCCTGTTTTGTTCTTTGCCTATCACAAATTACTACTGGCCATAATTTTAAGAATATTGTCTCCAAAGATAGAAACTATGTATTTCCTAGGCATAGGCAACATCTGAATTTGCTCTCAAAGTCCGAATTTAGGCTCATCCCAATTTAATTCTATGAATTTATTGAGAAGTTTTTGAATTCATGAGTTCTTTGCCAAAATGAAACTGTTGCACTTATGTCGTTGCCTGTAGAACCGTCGCAGGCGCATCAATGAATAATTTATTGTAATTTATACCTGGAACTATTAACCACTCAGAAACGACGAGGAAATAATAAACATAAGTGCAATAACTTTGTTCTCTTGTTGCAATGATGTTATAGCGTGGACTGTTTGCGTAAGAGTTATTAAAATAAAATTATTTCTGGGTAGTAAGTACCTACTTATATTTTTTTTTACATTAAGCCGTGGTTATTAAATCAGCCTATAATGTTCCGACTGCTGGGACACAGACCCCCTTTCTGTAAGAGGGCGGGGAGTATAATCCTCCATGGCGGGCACATTGCGGGTTGGTAGATGTCACATGTCTTCGAATATTTGTTTTGAGTTAATCCAAGCCATTGATGAACGCAATATTCATAAGCTGCCATTTATTTGCAAGGATGTTGTTTGTCTATAGACATGTATTGATCTGGAAAACTTGTGCATTGTAATGTGAACTGCATCTAAGAAACATTCTTACTGAATCCATGTTAACGGGTTTTGCATCGAAGTCCCTACCTAAAATTACAGACAAATCTTTGTAAACGAGATAGTAGTCCTTAAGGGGCGCTTGTGAGTAAGTCACAACAGCTACACGGGTTGATCGATCAGGTTAAGCTACGCTTGCCGTGGTTGGTTCGTGGATGGGTGACCATCTTTACATATCAAGACCCCTCCCCTCGGAAAGCACGTTAAGCCGTTGGTCCCGGCTGTCATTCGTGGATCTTTGGCAGTCGTTACGGGTCGTCAAAAGCCCGAAAGTCTGACAACTAGTCTTACCAACGGCTATCGTATTACCCAGTAACTGGGTTGCGGAGGTCAGATAGGCAGTCGCTCCATGTAAAACACTGGTATTCAGTTGCATCCGATTTGACTGGAAGCCGACCCCAACATAGTTCGGAAAAGGCTAGGCAGATAGATGATGGAGAGCAACAAAATAATATATAATTATGTAAAACTATGATTGATCGCCGTACTGAAACAATGCTATTATAAATCTGAGCACAATTGCTGCATGGTCTTGACTCCGATTGAGAAACTAACAAAATTTTAAGTTTAAAGCTCAAGCAAAATCCATCCTTTGTTTAAAGGCTTACCTACTATTCCATTAACGACTATTTAAATGACAAGAATAGTTGGTCGCTGTGATTAACACAAGACAATGTGTTCGTTCTCCAGAATTAGCGTCCCTAGTGACAGGTTATATGGGTTCATATTTTTTTATTTAGTTAATTAAATAATTTTTTTCACAATTTTATTGACCAAGTGTTTTTTTATTTTTATTTTCTATCTTTTATGTCATTAGTTATTGACATGATCTAACAATAATCTAGCATTGCATATGTAAGCTATAGAGCTCTTTATACCAGGAGACTTTTATTTTTGGTAATATGCGTTATTGTTTATTACTTTGCTTAAGTATGTATAGAATCAAGTCCATCCGACTAAACAGACAGCTGTGCTGCTGGGGAGTTTGTTGCGCCACTTCTTCCCAGCTAAAGCACTAGGAAGTGTCGAAGGGTGGGCGTTTTTGGGGGACTGTCTTATATATTTTGACGTTCGAAAAGTGCTGATTCTCAGCCTAATCTGAATAAATGACTTCTGATTTTGAAAACTGATAACTGTAAGCATTAATTGAAATAGAAGAATAGATTGTATCTTATAAACATTGAAGACTAATTTTCCGTATTTACACGGACGACACAAATTAATTCCTTAACAAAATTACTTCTTATCAACTTTTTCTTAATTGCTTGAGTGGAAGCCGACCCCAAGGTCGGCTTCCACTCAAGCGGATGCAGCTGAATACCAGTTATTATATGGAACGACTGCCTATCTGACCTGAGAACACAATATCTTTTGATAAGACTGACACTTCAGCAGAGGTCCAAGCTCGAGGTTTAGCAGCGAGCCATGGAGCGTAGTATCCTGAGGGTTCGTCTTTCAGATCGTATCAGAAACACACAAACCAAAGTCAAGGACGTCACCCAGAAAGCTGCTCAGCTTAAGTGGTACTGGGCAGGACATGTCTGCCGCATGAGAGACGACCAATGTCATGACGACAATTGGGCCCACTAAACGCACGACGCCATCGCGGCAGGCCGGGGCGAAGATGGCGGGACGAGCTTGACTCCTTCCGATAGGACTGGCCAGCACTAGCAAAATACAGAATTGTGTGGAAAAGGGAGAGGGAAGAATTTGCATTGCAGTGAGATACAAGCTAGTTACATTAGAAGACGGGTTGTCAGACTTGCGGGCTTCTGACGACCCGTAACGACTGTCAAAGATCCAGCAATAACGACGGGGGCCAACAGCTTAACGTGCTTCCCTAAGCACGGAGGCGTCTTGGTATGTTAAATGGTCACCCATCCACGGACCAACCGCGGCAGCTTAACCTAATCGACGGCTATTATTACTTAGGTTTCAGAAGATAGTGTTCTTAATTATTTAGGTACAGTGATCCTAGTCGCTAAGCAATGACCATCCCTGCAAAGCCAGGTACAGAGCGCAGTACGTAAGTTGAACCAAAGTTAGAACAAAACAACTGAAGGTAGGAGCGCGTGCAACCGTTGACTCGCACGGAAAAAGAATGAGGTCACCTTCTAGCATAATCATTTATGTAAAGTGTACGGAAGTTTGGAAATTAATTACAGATCGCGGCACGTAGGTAAATTGAACCAACATCCGCCATTTTGGTTCAACTTACGTGCCGCGAACTGTAGGTGTTTTCCAGATAGTTAAGATATTACAAGAATTTTTTGTAATAAAAACGAATCTAAGTTAACTTAATGATAATTCATTAATAAGTTCGACATAGTTTACAAAATGGCCATTTAACAATAATAGCTACAACTATGTCACTGTATTGTTTACACGAAACTGTTTACTTACAACTTCAATAATACTGAGAAATTATTTATTAGGTTATAGAAATGGCAATAACTATTACAGAAAAAGGCAGTTGGCTGATATAGCAACAGGTAGGTTAGTATCCTTTGCCTATTTTCACAGTATTGTCTTATGGCGTTCTGCTGTGGGGATCGGCAGCTGACGTAGACTCAGTTTTCATTTTACAAAAGAGGGCAATCCGGGCAATCTATAAAATGAGGCCTCGTGAGTCTCATAGAAACAACTACCTTCTTTTTATATCCCAGAAAAATATATTTTATTTTCGCAAAAACTTAGGTCTTTTCAAAATAAAAGCCTTTTCCAGATTTTAATCATTTAATTAATTTATACTCTTTTCCAATATTATACCATTTATTTCAGGCGACGCAGGCCCATAGATAAATAACCTTAACCTAAACATACATATTTTTGTATTTTTAAAACACCCACCTGCCCGGTTGATGGCAATAGGGTCGCCTCCTATGACATGGGACTTAACTGGCGAAATCTGTGTGTACTACATATTTATTATAGGTACACCACTTTCTAACCGTTCGAGGATTACTGGCCACCAAATTTGGACCAAAAATTACAAACAACCTATGCTGGAATTTTTGGTACCGATCCGGTGATCGTAATGCCATAAGTAAGTAGTAAGTGCAAATGATAAATGATTTATTTCAGTATGGGTTGATTTGTCAATAGTCAGATAACTATATCTGAAGAAATAATCTGACTGGTTGGCATATTTTGCACAAAAACTGCATAAAAGCTGTGAAATCGACATATTTATTCCTTAATCAATCATTAGTCAATCATATTAATTTAGAAACTATATGAGGTTGGCGTTTCCTATCTGAACTACTCTAGGAACAGTGGCGTATCTAGTCCTAAAAGGGCCCTGTATCAGAATTCGTTAGGGGGCCCCTATTTACCCCTCTGCGGCCAGGCTTAAAAAGACGATATTGCTTTTTTTTATTCAAAACGAAAGTCCTGTTAGCGTCCTGACTCAGGAGGAGAGAGCAAGTAAGAGCGACATCATCAACAAGTATTTGAGGTGTTGAGCTTTTTTAAATGCTGTATAATAACGTCGGGGCTCTAGGGGGCCCAGTAGCTTGGGGGACCCGAATCATACGGTGGTAGCTACGCCACTGTCAGGCAGCAAGAACCTCAGAGGTCTCTTTTAATGTTCGGACATAATCTTGGTGTCTTAAATTTGAGCTTGTACCTAGACAAGCTCAAATAGTCGTTGAGCTCCTCAAATATGATCGAGGTCAAGAGCGAGCCCATTCAGTGACAAAGAAAAAAAAGTTGGTAAGGGCAGCCATTTTAAAAGTTTAAAGGTTATAGGCATCGCTTCTTGTTTGATGCAGGACGCAAATTCTCAGAACAAAGCACCAGATGGAACAGTATATGCAAGATATATTTCCCATACTGTATTTTTGGCGGAAAATCTATCATGTCACAAAACTAAGCAGTTTTTCACAAACACAATTGGTGCTTTAGAATTCACTCCGAACTCAATCCGCACACATATATTTTTTTCCTTTTTTTTTGGTCTTGGCATCGCACAGTTTGTGCATTTAGCCAGTGTCAAGTAATTTTTCTTTTCGATGAAGTAAATGGCCCGTTATTAGGCACGAAGTTACAAAAAGGTCATAGACGTCTTTAGGCAGTCAAGTCAAAGTTATTGTAAAGCGGTAGTAACTTTACAATAACCTATTAGGAATTTTTGGGGGGAACACGGAAAGTCCACGTTAGTCACTTATTTTCACCTTCACTACACTTGTGCACCCACACGTAACTAAATTGAATAATTCACTACCAAAATTATACAATTTAATTCGCTATTTTCATATAATTTCATGAAAATGAAAATTCGTGCGACATGTTCCAATGCGATCCCGCCAAAAACTCCCGCACATAATTTAATTGAAACCGAATGCATTATAATTTTTTTAAACAAATGAGTTCGCTTTGAGCCACAGCACACTTTGGATTTCGAAATTATGTTTTTTTTTTTTTTTAATTATTTTTATGGCCTGGTTTCAGAGACCTTTTAGCCAAGTCTTTATTAAGAACGTATCATAGTCATAACAAAGTTATTGTAAAGCGGTAGTAACTTTACAATAACCTATTAGGAGTTTTTGGGAGAACACGAAAAGTCCACGTTAGTCACTTATTTTCACCGTCACTACACTTGTGCACTCACACGTAACTAAATTGGATAATTCACTACCAAAATTATACAATTTAATTCGCTATTTCACAAAATTTAATGATAATGAAAATTCATGCGACATGTTCCAACGCGATCCCGCCAAAAAACTCCGAAATTATGTTTGCAGATTAACGCCACAGATAACATACCTAAGCACCTTCAATAAAGTCAATATAATAAAACGATTAAAAATTAAGTAATTCAATAGCCAACTTCTTAAATATACACGTGCCACAAATTCGCGAGGTTAAATAAGAAATAATTATAGGTCTATTATTATTATTTGATAACGGTGCAGAATAGGCATAATAGCAAAGTCCTTAGCCTGGAAAAAAGTAAAACAATTGTGAATGAACCTGACCTACTTGGGTAATAGTGGACTGTCAAAAATACGCGACTGGCCAGTGGACTGCGACGTGCGTAGAGACGACCGTGATTTGTTGTTTTTTTTTGCGAGATAATTGTGTCAAGATTGGTAGATGTGATTTGTGTAGTTGTTTTAGTAGAATTAAGTGCTGTTTGTTCTTTGTAAAAGCAAGCACGTAGATATCAACAATTTTAAATGAGTAGTTATAATTTTTATGTTAAATTTTGGTACCCCGTCATTGTTTGTATAAAATGGAAATCGAACTGAAATAAAGTACATTTAAGTTTGATTTTCGGTCGTCGGTAAATCTTAAAAAGTTATCTTTTCTAGTTTGTATTGGGAAACTAAGTTTTACGCACACATTTTTCAACGAAAAGTTATAGTTTGATTAAAAAAAACATAATAGGTACTAACACTACAATATTATTACTGTGCACTTGGGGGTGTCAAAGTCAAAAGATTGGCAAGAATTAATCCCCCCCCCCCCCCACCCTCGCTCCTGAATTCTTTCTACCTCACCGCTGACGCCTACCAGTACAGTCTGCACTGTTATTTTCTTGTAAAATACTGTTGCTGACGCTACAAATCAGCCATCAACCCAATTTATTTTGACGTTGAAAGGTGCAGAGATATGAAAATTAAAACAATGTGTAATGTGAGAACGTTTTAGGCCTTGTAGACTGAAGATTTATAGACCATTTTCTATTTTATTAAGTACCTGATACTTGTTGACAGGCCTGCACTGTCCTCCCATACTTATTAACACTGTAATTTGATTTTTTTAAAGTTTCTTGCTGCCTCTTCTTCATAAGAAACACCCAATTGGAACCGAGCACGTAGCTTCTGATTTAGATAAGTGCCCATCTAGGTTTATGTGAAAAAAAAAATGTTTTGATTTTATGGACTGCAAAAATCAGTTAGTCATCCGAACGAAGTCGTGGTCAGCAGCTAGTATAAAATAAAACAGTGGACAGTCGACTCCACGGCCATCGCTAGCGCGGTAGTCGTAGGTCAGTAACCGCGAGTTACCTAACCGTTTGTTGACCATGATTTACATTTACAATACCTACTTACTTTTTAATTGTTTTTTTTTTATTTGAGGTCTGACTTATATTTTTAGCAGAATTAAGGTCACTCTCTTTCCACTTATTCGTACTATATTTTTGCCGATACTTTGACGATGTCATTAATGCGTATCACTCAACGCGCTTTTGGACGATTCGGTCACAGCTCCATCGTCTTACTAGATGTCCTGCTCAACTTCTTGAGGCGCACAGGCGACTACCACAGGCACAGGACCGGCGATTTACTTTGTTTAAATTATTTCACCACCACTGCTCTCAAATCGGTGAAGGAAAACATCGTGAGGAAACCGGTATGTCTTCGAACGAATAATTTAAAGACATGTGACATCTACCAAACCGCACTGGGCCTGCGTGGAAGATTACGACCCACTCCCTCTAAAAAAGAGGAGGCCTGTGTCCCAGCAGTGGGAACACTAAAGGCTGAATAAGAACCTGAGATACACATAATAAGATTTTGAACAAACCCTACCCGCTAACTTAGCTAAATATGCTTATACTAGAGGAGCACATTCACGTCAATACAACTGGTGAAGTTGGAATACTACGACCTCTCGTTCATTGGGCTATAAGCCCATAATCACGTTTGTGCTTCAAGGCTGCACTTTGATACGATCAGGTGTATTTTCCTGTTCTACTGTTGATCCTTGGCTCAATCCCCATGTCCGACAAATAAAAAATTAGCATCATCATACACAATTGTTTATAAATGACACACGATTTGATTTCTCACGTCAATCATATAATATTTTAAAAACTTTATGAGGTCGGCGGTTTCTATACTACACTGAGAAGAAAGGACGAAACAAACTCAGAGGTCACAGAGTCCAGACATAATCTTGGTCAGATCATGTGAAGACCATGCATGTAGATTGATTTCTGGTGTTGGGGGACAAGGGTGTGACCACATGGACCCAACTTGGGACAAGGGTAGGAAGCTGATGTCATCATCATCATTTCAGCCGAAAGACGTCCACTGCTGGACATGAGCCTCCCTCAATTCGGGGGGTGTTCGCCACAATCGCCACGCTTGGCAGGCGGGTTGACAACCGCAGTATGGTGGTAAAATGCATAGAGAACGCTGCTACCCATTCTCTAGTAAGTCCCTTAGTCGCCTTCTACGATGCCCACGGGAAGAAATGGGATGGTGCTATTCTTTACGTCCGGCACCACAAGCCGATATATGATTTGGTAATTATTGTAGCATCGATGTCGACGTTCGATGGATGAAGCTTGTTATTTATGGCAAACAAGTCTAATATGTTACTATATGAATAGTAACAACCGACTTGCTGTTTGAAATTAAAAAATCTTATCTTTTGCGAGGAAACATTAGATGCAATAAACTTTTGCAACACACCGACTGCCTCTTTTGGTCCAGTGGTCGCAAACGCTGCTGCTGAACACGAGGTCCTGGATTCGATCCCCAGGTCGGGCAAAGTGTTATTAATAGCAGCCCGGAGTCTGGATTTGGGCCCGGTTGATGGCAATAGGCTCGCCCCCTTTTAGATGGGACTTAAAAATAACTGGCGAAATGTGGGTGTACCTACTATAGATACACCTCTGCAAGACCCTTAGGAAAACAAGGCGTGATGTTATGTTACGCTATTTTACGTTTTTGGCTAGCTTACTTTATATACATTAATCACTATGAGACACAAAATAACATACACTGCTTCAAAGATCTTTTGGTGTTTTATGGTGTTCACACAGTGGCACTGGTGGTTCCAATTTAGTGCAATTGTTTTGTAAAATATATTTTTCTTAGCATATCGATGGCAACAAGTTCAAACATCTTTGGGCCAAAAATCTGCTGTGCGAACTCCGCTCACAGACACAGTCATAAAAACATGAAATACATAGATTACAGGGCATTTCGCAGGTCGGAAGGCTGGCCATTGTCTGTAGGAAGGTGCCGCATACGCATTTGAGGTTTGAACCATCTGTGAACCCCCATCTGTGGAGTTTGTCTTTGCTCCAGCCGAGTTCGAAGTCTATTATTAAGAGGTTTTAAATTTGGCCTCGGTTACACGTGCCCAGGCGGATGGCTCTCAGATAGTTCGATTAATTTGTCACGAGGTTTATACAGCACGGACACACAGGAAGAGGCACCCTGGTCCATGCTGTTTGCCGATGACATTGTTTTTGTCGGTGAAGATGTATTTGAGATCCAGAGCAGATTGGAGAGCAATAAAAGCTGGAAAATGTATGTTCTGTGATTTCGGCGGTCTCTTCAGTGCTGTAGTCATAGCGCTTGGTAGCGAGTTTCTCCCAGTCTGCTCCAACTTTCGATATCTCGGTTCACTCGTGCAAAGCGATGGGGAAGTAGATCGGACAGGCAGGAAAATCATGATGGCTTATCCAGCTTCCGCCATCTTGCTTTGGAGGCGATACTAATGGCTGGACCCACGGTCTCTAGATAACAACTACGGCTCTTCAGCCTTTTAGGCATTGAGAGTTAATTGTGCATTGTGAAGAATATTGAAAAAACTGATTGCGAACGAGCGATCAACTTCAGCCATTATAGGTAACAGCACAGATTTTTACGTTGTTAAAAATACAAAGGGAAAGAAAGGGATAAAATAATTAGAATTTCCTAATGAAAGTAAGGGACTTTTCCAAAAGACATCAACGCGCGACTCATCCGTGTGCTCGTTCACCCATACCTCGTACATAGAAAGCGTTCGGTGACGATGACGCGAGATCCATGATTTTTGTTCACCCAAAAAGTGCTCAACGCGCCTAAACAAGTTTTCACTTCAAAAAAACAAGATGGCCGTTTTAGTTCCCTTTTCGCACAGCAAGATCCTTATACAATATTCTATTGTATCAAAATGAAATACAAAGTCAAACTCAAATCATTTATCTATACCAATATTATAAAGAGGAAAGATTTGATTGTTTGTTTGCATTGAATAGGCTCCGAAACTACTGAACCGATTTCAAAAATTATTTCACTGTTGGGAAGCTACACTATCCCCGGGTGACACAGGTTAAATTTATCTCCGTATTCCCACGGGAACTACGGGTGGAACCGCGGAGCGCTGCTAGTTTCTAATAAACCAATAACAGGCACTTCTGAATTGCCCCGTCAGAAAGATGAAGCTAGTTGCGCATTCCAAAGCGTAGTAGGTCCACATCAAAATGCATTCGGAACCTGTAAAATCAATATTGGTTAACACTTCTTACCGGTATTTTGATCAAATGTCGGTAATGCTGCATCTTTTCGCCATTCATCAATCCAATTAACATTCCGTTAACCCATTGTCCCGTTTGTAATAAAAGGAAAATACGCGTCGGTTCGCGAGGGTATCGCTCTTGGTTGCGCAACCCATCATTAACGGTGTGCGGCGCAGGCGCAGCCTTCGGGGTGTTTCAACACCTTTGCCAGACTGAGTTTGTTTTTGCACCTGTTTCTACTACTTTTGTTGTATCTATCAGCGGGCTTAGCATGACGCTTTGTATTTCTACGAAGAATAGACAGTGTTTTTTCAATACAAAGTGATATTTCGTTCCTACATCTTTGTTATCGCACCGTAGATATCCTTCTACAATCTGTCATTTAGTCTTTCGTTTCTTACGATATTTCTCTAGGTCCTTTTATATGTAGACTATTTCAGAAGAGTATTTCTTCCCAAACTGTCAAAATCACACTGACAACAAAACTTTCTACTCGACGGCCACAAAGTATATACGATTATCTACAAAATCATGATTCGTTTAGAACGCATAACTGTGATAATGAATGGAAAAACATAGGTATCTTACTCTATTGTACATAATTTATTTAATAGTGTTGTCTATTCTTCCGTCGACAAGTCGGTGCTCGTGCTAAGCCTGCTGTACTGTCTTTGTGCCTACAAAGACAGACAGATACAACAAAAGTTATTTCGTGGAATTCAGACATGGATTCAGAGTGGATGTGTAGATAATTATAGATAATGTGAAACTGGTACTTGTAAGCTAGGTATATATGTATAAGGAACCCGTAGTTCCATTACACTGATCTTATAACCTAGAGGGTTTCCAAATCAAGGCATTGTGTTTCTGGGACATTTTGCTAAGATTAGGTCCTCACGTGTGCAGGTGACAGGTCTTACGGCGCAAGACGGGAGGTGAGCCATTGTAAATGCAGTGCTCTCTTAGCACGAAGTCCGTAGTTACGGGCGTTTCCTACACCATTTCACCTTCGGTTTTAAGATTAGTTTGGAGCCCGAACTGAGAAGTAATGACAACACGATTTGACAGTTGTCCTTACTCCCGATATGTTTCTGCCCGTCAGAAAAAGTTAATTAATCAGGAATAATGTTCATTCCATATTGAACTATTTTCGGTCGAACCCTTATCTTCGAGAGTAAGATCCTTGCTGCAGAATAGGTCGATATTAATACTTATAGGTATCGACCTTTTACGTGGAATTCAGAGTCTCGTATTTCCGCCATGACACACGACACTTTAACTATCTCCGGAACTGCCCTTTGTTTGCCGGAATCGTGGTAACACTACACTCCTGTCAAACCGGTATGAATTGTTGTGAATATTTGTTTTTATTTTTACTTGAAGGTCGACTGCGTGAGGTGTGCGTAATATGAGAATGCAGATACATAGAGTTTCCGATGACCTTGCGATGTAGCGGTTTTATTTTTGTCTTGATTGGCGAGTGTGTTTGTTTACAGCGAGTAATTTTTTCTTTCGCTGTCTGAAAGAAAGAAAGAAAGAAAGAAAGAAATTTTATTTGCTTGAACATGTGTATACACACAGAATTAAAATAATACATGCATGCAAGATCTTAAAAATAAAGAGTGATTCACGACATGTCTGCCATTTCTCATGGCGTGCAAATATCTTAGGTACAATTATATTATTTATTATTTTTATTATCAATGATTTTTAACTTTTACATTTATACATTAAATATCAGTCAACAATTAAACAATTTTTAATATTGTATTTCATCTTTTACATTATCCAATTATTTATTTTCCTTAAGGATTAATACAGATTATAACATCACAATGATAATTTACAGAACTTTTAAGCATTCAATTGGCATACCAGTTGCAGCAATCGCTGCTTATCATCTGCCTTGCCTTTTCCCAACTATGTTGTGGTCGGCTGCTAGACTAACCGGGTGTAGTTGACTGTCTTTCTGAGCTCCACAACCCAGTTACGGGGTATCTCTCCTTTGCATGACTGGTTGTCGGATTTAACTCTTCAAAGATGGGAAGGACTGAATGGGTCTCATTACACTACATCTTTAAGATTTAAATGTTCAAAGATACACATGCCCTTGCCCACTATTATTTCCTTTATTTAATTGATCCTACTAATATTATAAATGTGAAAATTTGTGAAGACATTTGGATGTTTGTTACTCAATCACGCAAAAACAGCTGAACGGGCATCCGGAAAAAATCAGCTGTTCCATACATTTTGACCGCGTAAGGTATTAAAATTTTCTATGAAATAGCAATTTTTTTTTTTTTGTATAACCGACGGAAAGTGTCTACGCTACGGGGTCTAGAATGATATGCTGAATTCATGGTTACAGTTTGCGCACTGGTTAAAAATTTACCCTGTAGGTATCCTAGCCATTGTAACCCACTATTCTAAATGGTTGAAGTCATCATCATCATCATCATCATCAGCCTATAATGTTCCCACTGCTGGGACACAGGCCTCCTCTCTGTGAGAGGGATTGGGCCGTAATCCACCACGCGGGCCCAGTGCGGGTTGGTAGATGTCACATGTCTTTGAATTTTTGGGTCTAGGACATGCCGGTTTCCTCACGATGTTTTCCTTCACCGTTTTGAGAGCAGTGGTGATTTAATAATTTACACAAAGTAAAGCGCCTGTCTGGGTTCGAACCTACGACCTACAACTCGTAAGTCGCGGCCGTTACCATTTGGCCACCACTGCTCTATGCTAATGGTCACTGCTAATGGTTGAAGTAGTGGTACCTATGTTAAAACCTCACAACAGGGTGTGGCTGACTAGTAATTATCAAACATCCGATCATGCAATCGTTTGCACGCCGTCTATCAATTAATTTGATAACAAAAACAATCGTTTATTACCTACCTACTAAATGAAACATTTATAAAACATCGACCTATATTAAATATTTATCATGCAATTTCTTGTTATTATCAAGTTAATATACTTATGAAAATCTATACCTACAGCAGGCTTAGCACGAGCACCGACTTGTCGACGGAAGAATAGACAACACTATTAAATAAATTATGTACAATAGAATAAGATACCTATGTTTTTCCATTCATTATCACAGTTATGCGTTCTAAACGAATCATGATTTTGTAGATAATCGTATATACTTTGTGGCCGTCGAGTAGAAAGTTTTGTTGTCAGTGTGATTTTGACAGTTTGGGAAGAAATACTCTTCTGAAATAGTCTACATATAAAAGGACCTAGAGAAATATCGTAAGAAACGAAAGACTAAATGACAGATTGTAGAAGGATATCTACGGTGCGATAACAAAAATGTAGGAACGAAATATCACTTTGTATTGAAAAAACACTGTCTATTCTTCGTAGAAATACAAAGCGTCATGCTAAGCCCGCAGCTGGGTGTAAGGGACATCGATGTGCAAACTGTTACTAGTTCATGATGCTAGACCAGGGTTCGGGAACCTGCGGCTTGCGAGGCACATTGCTCACGGCTCTTTGGATGTGACGCTGCGGCTCTTTAGTTCCAAACGCAAATATTGTTTATTTTCCCTTCACCTGGCGAGCTGTCAAATAAAAAAATGGCAAGTTTGCAAATGTTGTAGATTAGGCCACCCCCCTTTTCGGTCACCTTGCGTTTACACCCCGATTTCACGCAATTTTACTATGAAACCAATAATAACTGTGACTTGTTTCGTAATCTGTATATTTTAATTTTTTTTGGCTTTTAAAAAATTTTAAATTTTGTAAAATGAAATTTTTGACTCTTCCGACTCAAAAGGTTGCCGACCCCTGTTCTACCACCAACCGTACAAAACCGCGTAATATCTCCAGTGCCATGGGCGCATTATAGTGCACTATTGTGTGCGCAGACACAGGAGCATTCGTTCTCATAGCCCAATGCGACGCCAATCTGACACGACCGGAGAGAGATCAGGTGTAGGATCAACAGCTTATTAGCAGTAGCAGTATAACAGCTTAGTTGTGTTGTAGCGTGAGTCTTCACGCTACAGCACAACTACACCAAGGTATTTAGTAAGTGAAGATGGGAGACGGATACTAGTTTTCATAAATGCTAGACGTTGGTATTTGATTGATATAAACTTAGAACATGTAATTTACTTGTCAGAAAAATATTAATCTTTTCAGTGCCGCATTTGGGCACGATCTTATAAGAGATGCATTAATCGATGCTGGGAAATTTAATATAAAAATAATAATCTTTATTACATAAGCGGGTCACAAATGGTCGTTAACCTGTGAGGTGAGCCAGTGCCCTCTCCCGGGAGGAAAAATATGAGAACAAGACAATAATAATACATAATATACTTTTTGATTGTGCATTGGATGTTTATAAAGACATGCCATTTATTTACCTTACATTTGTAGTAAAGCAATACAAATCAATTAATGCACGCTAACGGAATATTATAATAGTTACTTTTTCGTGTGTATATAATTACATTTTATTAAATATAATGTCTAAAATTATTCGCTTAAATAAATATTTGATATGGTAAGGTACACCTATAGGCCAAGGAAAACTTTCAATCAAGTAGCTAACGTACTGTTCTATGTAGATACCTCCAGAAAAGCTTCATTAGACATTTCATTGTTTAGAGAGCAGTGGTGGGCCAGTGTTAACAGCAGCGACTTACGAGCTGTAGTTCGTGGGTTCGAACCGAGAAAAAAAATGTAATCTGTAAATTATTTCATCACCACTGCTCTTAAAACGATGAAGGAAAACATCATGAATAATTAGCATTTCGTAGAACCAAAAATTATGAGACGTGTAACATCTACCAACCCGCACTGGACCCGCGTGGTGGATTACGGCCCACTCCCTCTCGGAGAGGAGGTCTGTGTCCCAGCAGTGGTAACATTATGCTAGGCATTTCAATACTCTGATAAAATCTTTTCACATCCAATAAAATGTTACAGTTCAATTTGATTTTCATATATTCTCACTACTTTAAGGTATATTTGAATTTCATCTTGACAAATATTCGGAGATTTCTTTATTATTTAATGTAACTTACAAAAACTTTCCAGCGTAAATTCCCTAAATGATTGCGAAAACCGCATCAAAATGTGTTACCTGCACAATTTAGATGAGCAATACAGTCACACAGACCGTCAAGAATTGTGACTTCACTATCACTAACACTAGGTACATATTATAAAAAAAGGCCCCCGCCCGCCGCGTCTGTCTAAACAAAACTGAAAAACTATTGAACGACTTTTCATGCACTTTTCAACAATAGACAGAGTGAGGAGTGATGATTTATTAGGAAGGTTTATATGTATAATTTATCTATTAAGGTTTTGTGCAAATTGGTTAACGCGGGCGTCGCCGGTGACTAACGCAAGTTAAATGTAATATGTATAGATTAGAATCAAACACCACTTGAGTAATGCTAACTCATTAATTTTTAACCTTACCATAATAATGACCATAATCAATTTAAAAACTTCTCTATCCCGACTTATCAGCACAAAATAATAGTAATTGACAGTTCAAGGGCGTTCTAAGTCCGGCCCTGTATTCTGCTTGATACGGAAATGTCAGTTCGTCTGTATGTTAACGTGTTAATTATATAATGTTACAGTGGTTTAAGGAAGCTTTTGTTAAGATTACTTTAATAACATAGTAGTATTATGTAGATGAGATACATTTATGTAATTATTTGTAGTCTATTTAAATAAAAATTAAATGCTGCTCGTTTTTACGCGCATCATTTGAAAATGGTCGGACCGGTTTGGATATTTTATGTTCTAAAATGTTTCGTTATAGTCCGAATTTGGTTTTTCTGAATGATTTTCAGTTGGGAAACCTTCCCGGGTAATTTGAAATTCGGGAAAAAGTAAGCGTAATTTTTACCCTACTAACAACATAACTTATGTTTTTCCAGTGTATCTATGTATGTATTTGAAAATGAAGGTGCCCGATTTGTGCGCCATATATTATTTATGTCTCCAATTAAGTGGGGAAAGAAACCTGTCGAGTGGGGTTTCAAAATAAATTGCTTGCAAAAATTAATATAATGTAAAAATCATTAGATAACTAAACAGTGTAAAATAAATAAAAATTCTCCAAACCCATCCAGTGGGGTTACAAAATAAATTGGTTGCAAAAATTTATGGAACGTAAAAAAAAAGATAACCATACCGTGTAAAACAAAATAAAAACTGACTGCGTAAAACGTGAACTTTAGTTTTAAAAATAAAAAACCCGACTGCGTAAAATAAACTTTAAAAAAGATGGAAACAAGAAACTGTAAAAAGGCAATAAAGGTCTTTATTGTATTTAAAGGTGCGCTTACACGAGCAACCAAAATTGCTCCATCCTGATCAATTCTCGTCAACTATGACGTCACGACTACATCCAGCAATTTAGGGCAATGGCAACATGTAGCAACCTGTTGCCAGAGATATGGTCACACAATATTATGCAATATGGAGCAACTTAAAAAAAATGGCAATACGCCCCCCACCCCCCTCCGCCGCTGGCTGGTTCCTCTCGCAAAAATCGAGATCAAAAGAAAATTGACAAAAAAAAAAACAAACCGATTGCATATTCGGCAACTCATGAAATATATGGAGCAGTCAGAAGCAATACCCCCGAAACATATCCGCAATTTATTGTTGTTGCTCCAGATCGCTCCACTTAATTGATCCAGATCCATTACGGCCTGGCCACGGGACATTCACCATAGCGAAAATTCGCGCGGTGCGGACTGAAACAAACGCATAGAAATGTACTTATCAAGCCACGCGGGGCGGCAACCGGCGGGGCGACCGGCGAAATGTACCAAGCGAATGGCACGGGCGACCGGCGGCGCGGCCGGGCGGCGAGTGAAACAAATACATGAATCAGTACGGCGCGAGCCACGGCGTCAAGCGGCAGTCGCGGCGACTAGGGCAGCGATCAAACGAGTTTAGTTGTTTTCGCAGCGAATAATGAACACAGAGACTTTTATTGCTGCAATACTAGCAAGGCCACCTATTTGGAAGTCTGGCCACCCACAGCATAAATATAAACATATAGTGAAGTGATTGTGGGAAGAAATTAAAATAAAATTTCCAGATTTTCTCGTACTTCTTGTGGAATTCTCCATCTATACCTCGATTCCTACTCAACTTTATACTCCACAATCTCTTCAAAATATTATATCTTGAACCAAAAAACTATTACTTTCTAAGCAATTTCGAGATAACTTTGTTAAAACATTTCGCTCTCGGACTTCCTTACTGGTCGCGGTGGCGAACGTGACTCCCCGTGGCCTGCAAACGATGCCGCGCGAATTGTCGCCCCGCCTGCCGCACCGCCGCGCGCCGTACGCACCGGCGATCCCCGTGGCCAGGCCGTTATAGTGTCGCCGAGCATTAATTGCTCATAAAATTGCCCGTGTAAGAGCACCTTAAGAAGATGCTTCCAACTGCATGAGATTGCTTATAATATTCAGTTTAATACGTTTTTATTTCCAGAACGGAGATTCCTTCAATAACATCGATTATTTTTCGATTCTGCACCGAAGTGTTTCGAATGGTTGTGAATAGGTAGCTATTTACAGCTAGAGTACCAAGGAAGCTAACATTTAGGTATCTATGCCTACGATCAAATGAGATGAAATCCAGAGGATAATGCAGTCCATTTTTCTTAAACGAATATTTATATATGATATTTAAATAATTAACAAGATTTATAAATCTTGATCTAACCAAAGGATAACTGTAATTACTACGTCAGCAAGAAAAATATTTATTAGTTATGGGTCTGTCATGTTATTTTTATTACAGACAAATAATTTAGTTTTGTCTATGAATAAAATTAATTTATGTAGGTACCAGTTTTTGTTCTAATTATTTAATTTGGTTAGTATTATGTTTGGACTGACTGCATGCGGAAGGCGGAGGATAGTGTTATGGCGCAGCCTGGGAGAGGGCTATGTCTAGCAGTGGCCTGGTACTTATTGACAGGCCTGCGCTGTCCTCCCATACATTTTATCTCTGTAATTTGAAAATATTGTTAAAGCCAATTATTTTTAAAAGAGTAACCGTGGAGTTTTTTGCCGGCTCTTCTCCATAGGAAACAACAATTTGGAACCGTGCACCTAGCTTCCGACGTTTCATAAGTGCCCATGCAGGTTTATATGAAATAAAAATATTTTGATTTTTGATTTGATTGATTTTGAGTGGACTGCGGTAGGCCGAGTTGACAGTATTAAGTTTAGAAGTTTTTTTTACGTGGCCTACATTGGCCCACAGCTGAAGAAAAGCCTCTCAAAATCTTCCCACGCATCCTTTTTCAGAGGCACCTCGAGTTTACTGTTAAATCAGTTTAGGTGATTTATTATTGATGCCCCAAAACACAGGTTTGAATAAACCTAGATCGGGCGGGTCGCTACCTACTATTTTAATTCCGAAACATCTTAAAAAATATAAAATATTTTAGAAATTATTTATTTTAGGCACCATAATTGTACGGAAAATTTACTACTGTTGACGAAATGTACTCTTTTTGTATACGTTTTTATTAAATAAATAATTATTATATTAAAACCGAAGGTGTTTTCTGTTTTCTAGACTTTTAGGTATGTCGTAATATGTTCTATTAATAAAATGCGAAACCCTACAAAAAGTTGGACCATGAATTAAATTTTAGCTGATATCATACAAAAAGGAGGTTGTGTGTTCAACGAATTTAGTCACTATTCTGACCGCGGCCCACGGCAATCAACTTATCCTCACAAATCTATTAATCTTGGTGGTTACTTATTTAGGTAGCTCTCTAGTCTCTTCTCTTCTCTAATCTTCTGTATCTCGAGATAGTATAAGTTATAGCTGTTTTCGTGTCTGTTTCTCCGCTTACTTCTTCAAAATCACAAAGACATTTTTGGGAGGTAACGTTGCTAACGCTGGCTAAACCTTACGAGATAGATCGAAAGAATATACTGTGGTATACAGAAAAATCCGTGATTCTATATGTCTATCTCCTAAGAATAACACACAGTAATCATAATTATCTATTACATATTACGATACTACAAAAAATATGGGTGAGTTACGAAGCTATAATACTGTAGATACGTTCTGCATTTGCATATGCATTGCAGATCTAAATTGCCCTTTGAATTAATACCTACCTTAGAAGACATAACAGATTTAAAATTATTAATCGCTCGCAGCGAAACGGGCGGTCGGCCGGCATGCCCCATTGCCGTCCACGCCACTGGCAGACACAAAATTCTATAGTTACACACTATTCACCCGTGCGAAGCCGGGGCGGGTCGCTAGTACAAAATAAAGCACAAAGATTGGTTTAGCGCACGATTATAAAAGCAACATTAATGGTCATTGCAAAATAACTCCGACTCCATAAATTCTATGTTATTACTTGGATTTCGAAACTGTGTGCACTGGACTGTGGCGGCAATTTTCTTTAATATTGTTAGTAGAATATGTTTGTCCTTCGTCCTAGTCGATAAAAAAGAATATGTATATGGGCTACTGGCTTAATTATTTCAACAAATGGTCGCCCAGTAGTCGAAATTCGACCATAGAATAGAATATAATAGGATTTAATTAACAAATATGGGTAATACACAATAGTCGTGAAGATATATTAAAGGTCAGCCATATTTTACCATTCGGCATGCAAACATTTACATACATTTATGTAAGTTGTACTTACATTTAGAAAAACACAGCACTAAAAAATAATAAAAAAGCGTGGGGTGCTTGATATTTTAATTATTACAACTATTCTATTGGCAACCATCTATGAGAGGAGAGTCATGAAAATATAGGAAAATGCACCCCACGCTTTTTACTCTGAATTGAATTATTGACTTCCTACTACTTACTGTAACATAAACTCTTTGTAATTAAAAATTATTTTCTACTTTTTAGTTCGGTCAGCAATAAAAGCGTGTTTTTTTTAGTTTTTTTAAACTATTATTTATTTTCCATTTTTAGTTCGATCAAATTTTTATCGGGATTTTTTTTTTTTAATTAATTATTTTTTTGGAAATTTAGAAATTTTTTATCGGGTTATTGCATTATCATCGGCCCTTAAGACGTGTGCAAAGTTTCAAGTTGATCAGACGTCTAGAAACCAGTGAAAATTAGGCTCAAAGATTCCGTTACATACATAGATACATACAACCCGAGCTAATAAAAGCGTTATAAAAAATCGTTACAATTAGCATTATCATTACAATTACAATTATCATTACAAATATCATCCATCACTACAATTATCATTATAATCAATATTACCATTCATCATATCAGTTATTCAACAAATAAATTTTTCTCTGTTAGAAACTCAGCTAAACTGTAGTACGTTTTATTAAATAAAAATTTACGTAGTCAACTAAAACAGCACTGTATTTAAATCTTTCCAACCACTTGGTAATTTATTGTAAATAATTGGGGCCATAAAATAAACACTGTTGCGCATCAAAATGGTTTGACAATTCATTTAAAACTTCATGTTTTTCTTATGCATTGTTATACAACGTGTAACGGGAAGGGAATATAAATATACCTATACCAAGGGCACGGCTTCTTTGGATGATATCAAACGATATTGGAAGGGTTTTTTAATCCTATCTTTACATGTTCGGAATTTATGAGATGCTGATTCTAAAGCCCTGGGAACTTTTCCCCATGTCGGGCATTACTGGGTTTTTCAGCATTATTTTCTCAGTAGCAAGCATAGCAGTCCACAGTTTTAATTTATGCCCAGTTAATGGTATGGTTTATTAGATTCTCTTCAGGAACGGTGAGAGGGTTTTATTTTTGGGTGGGAAATCATCAAGTACTTCTCCCGCTCTGTTTGGAGCAGGAGGGCGTATCAGACTTTTACTGACTAAACCCACCCGTCTTCCCTCAGTAGCCTGTGTGCCAGGGGCCACGGTATCTCTTTCGAACAACCCGCACCCCTGGCAGGAACGCTGAGACGTTAAGTTGTACTTAGTTGCAGTAGAAGGAAAATATTTTATTTGAGACACGCACAAGAAATACAAACACAATAAAGAAGAACATTAAAACTTTTATGTTAAAAATTAGAAAATAAAGAAAAAAATAATAATAGGAACACCTCTGCGAAGCCAAAAAGGCAAATCTGCAACATAAAGCTGCGATATTTTTTTTTTTTAAACAGCTACCGTAGCACTGGTATTCAGATAGAGTAGTTGGTAGTTACGCTATTGCCAATTTCGACTGATGGATTCAATCAATCAATCTCTGCCAATCAAGGCCAACCAACTTGCATCACACAGCAACAAGCAGTCTAAATCAAAGAAAATTCACAAGCGAACCGAAAGAAAATACTAGTCAAAGAAATAATTGGCTCACAGTCTAGTTCTGTCTCCGACATTAACTTGGCAACCTGTCATTTTCTACTTAAGGCGCAGACAACCGACTTTTAAGGACTTTTTATTGAAGACTAGCTTTTGCCAGCGGCTTCGCCCGCGCGGAACTTTCATCCCCTATTTAACTCACTTAGGGGTTGAATTTCAAAAAATCCTTCCTTATTCCTTGTCTACATTATAAAGGGAACCTCTGTGCAAAATTTCAGCTTTCTAGGTCCAAGGGTTTGGGCTGGGCGTTGATGAGTCAGTCAATCAGTCAGTCAGTCAGGACTTGTCTTTTTATTTATATAAATATATATAGATAGATAGATAGATCACGTCCAAACGGTTTGTCTTATGTATTTGAAAAAAAAATGTGAGACTAGACAATTTTCTTCGTCATTTGATATGTGAATATTTCAAACAATATTTTTATAACATAATGTAATTAATTGATAAAGTAATGTCTATCGCGGACATAAAAACGATAATCACGCAAAAACTATTGGGTGTATTTCCATGAAACTTTCACCATCTAAAAGACAAAATTAATCACCCAAAATTTAGTTTACGGTTTTTCTTTGAATTGTGTTTGATAAATCAACATGGGTTATTTTTCTAAAAATTTGATGCGCGTTGAGGCGGGGTCTCTTGCGGGCGACGGGCGGCAGTGCATCGCTGTAGGTCAGCTGTCAGCTATTAAATAGTAAATCGTAATCTTAACAAAATCATAGTTTTCTATTGGTGTAAACGGCAAAATTGTATGTAATTAGATCAGCGGGGGAAATACATATGTTGGATGCAATCATTGCAATCGACCACGTTTGCTGACCTAGCGATACCTAGCGACGGCTAAATGCGCCGTGAGCTCAGTGCATTACAGACAGCAACCGGGTGCATTCATTTCCATCATTTTGTCCATTTTAGCGAAAGCTTAGCCTAGCCGATTCTGTTGTCTGTCACAAAATTCTCTAAACTAGACTAAAAATCACCAAACTTTAGTTTATTCCTGTCAAACGACGATTTCCCATTCTGAAATTGACTAAAGTGACACAACTTAACTATATTTTAGTTTGACAGCACTAAGATGCACTGAGTTATTAATTTACTGAAAATGGAAATTTTGATATTCTGTTGTTGTCAATTTCATTATTCTATTCAACCTAACATTTTGACTGTCTAACTAAATCTGACTATTTTAAATCGCGATTAAAAACGTGTGGAATAAAATTAGTTGTCAAGAACTAAAATTCTCACCAACACCTCGACTTCTGGTGCAAAAATAGTACTGTATCTTGTTTTTTGTTTTGATTTGCTTATATCTCGAAAATGGTGTGTCCTATCGCAAAAATAATAAAAATTTCGACCCCCTTAATAAAGCGCATAGACCTCTAAAACTCAACATGTGGGTAATAATTTTTCATATTTTCCATACAAAAAGACTGTCTAATGTATTTTGACGTTCAAAAAGTGCTGATTCTCAGCCTAATTTGAATAAATGACTTTTGATTTCGATTTTTTCGTATTACCCAGTAACTGGGTTGTGGAGGTCAGATAGGCAGTCGCTACATGTACAATTTTGGTACATACTTGGTATAATAGGGTAAACGCTAGGCTATAGTTCAACAACAAGAATAGCGTTTTTTACATTGATGAACAGAGGAATTTTATAAAGCAATGCATTAGTACTATTCTTCAAAACTATTCAGATTCAGATTATAAAGTGTTACGCAATTATGGTGCTGCTTGTTTGTCTTTCTCGGATCTGTGGAACTTGATATATATGTACAAGGTTATTGGAAAAACACCATTAACCTCTTAAGAGGTCTTTGTACTCATCATTATGAACAACTTTTACTATGGGACCAAACCTGATATCGCGAAAAAAAATCAGCTGTTCCTTACATTTATGTTCGTATAACTCATCAAAATGTAGGGAACAGCTGATTAATTTTTTGTTGTTCATAATGATGAGTACAATGACCTCTTAAAAGGTTGTTGGTGTTTTTTCAATAACCCTGTATAGCCAAACTTAGACTTATACTAGACCAGACGGGTGTTGAGGTGGGTAAATGCTCAACGATTTATGAAGTGAAAATTTCTTTAGGCGTGTTGGGCATTTTTTGAGATGGGAAAAACACAATTGAACTCGCGACACTGTTACCGACACCACTGACAACACGAACATACGAACGAATAACGTTGAACGTACGTTGAACGTTAAACGTTGTTTAATCTGACGATTCAAAAAATACACCCGTAATTGTTCAAGTTATCACTTCTGTCGGCATTCCCGAATTGCCACTGTTTTTTGTTAAGTGAAAACTTCTTTAGGCGCCTTGAGCACTTTTTGGGTGAACAAAAATCATGGAACTCGCGTCATTGTCACTGAACACTTTCCATTAGCTATATGTATACTGTGTAAATATGGGTGAACGAGCACACGGATGAGTCGCGCGTTGATGTCTTTTGAAAAAGTCCCTTTCTTTCGTTAAGAAATTCTAATTCTTTTATCCCTTTCTTTTCCTTTGTATTTGATCGTAAAGATCTGTGCTATCTTTAATGGCTGAAGTCGGTCGCTCGTTTATCATTTTTTATCGAGAGCAATCAGGACCCAAGGACCCAATGTGAAATCCTGTATTGACGATTAAAAACACACGTAATTGTTCAAGTTTTCACTTCTGTCGACAGTCCCGGAGTGTGAGTCCCAGTCATTGTCGTATTGCCATTATTATAAAACCCTTTGGCAGAAATGATGTTCGAAAAAATACTACTAAATTTATACATATAAATGAAATCTGGCATGAATATTAATTTTTTAACATAATTATTATTTTCGGAACTTTCATTTTTGCAGATTACCCCCTAAGTTAGTCATTCAATGTACGAGATTACCAATAAATGACATTTCTTTCAAATGGAGTGTCAGTGGCTGACCACTGGAAAGTCATAATGACGCCATTATATTGGTAGATTACCAAACTTGTCAAAATCAACAATTATGAAAACAATGATAGACCATTCTGACACTATTGTAATAGCAGACTTGAGGCCCAGGTTGTTGGCTGCTTAACCGGTAAAACTAGAGCGACTAGGAACTCGCTAGGGGCACCCGTCTGGGGTCGGACCTCAACTTAGGGCATTGCTAGAAGAGGGCAGCAATGGACGGCCTGGATCGGAATGATGCCCGATAGTTGATTTCGGGACGTTGTATTTTTGTTTTTGTTGTTATTTTTGTAATTGTTTTTGTTTTTGTTTTGTTATTGTTGTATTTGTATGCTACTGTAAACTTTACTTGCGCGATGTAGGATTTTGCGTGACGTCAGTGTCATGCGTAGTTCGCATGACACGCTCTAGATGTCGCTACACAACCTTGCCTACTCTTAAAACTTACAATAAAGACGAACACTAAAATAGTCCTTATAAATGCATTGTAAACATAAAACTAAACGAGCACCACGATCAAATGCACTCGGCAGCCTTCGGGCATCGTCTGATAGTTAATATAATGATTTTACGTTGAAATAAAAAGAGACGAGGTACCTTGAATCTGATTGTTAAGATTAAAAGGAAGTGTGCAAGGTAAGGCAGTCACCCTTTTGTTGTTTTTAAACGGTTTAATTTAGCTTGCCCTGTTTGTTTTTTTGTTTGGGTCAAGTACTTAATTTTTTTATTTTAACGAATTATAGGGCGAGATAAAATATAGGCACATGTATGAGATTCTGCTCTTGTTGACAGCCATGCACTGTCCACTTCGGTCCCATTTCTTCTTTCTTCTGACGTTTCATTAGTGTCTACTCACAACCGGTTTCATAATTGAGAATTAGAAGTTGAGCAGTTGTCAAATTTTTACTGTCGGTCACTACGTCAATGTAGCCTGCGAAATTCCAAATTACGTTACAATTGAATGTCGCGGCCGGTGGCGGCGTACATTAAAGGAATCTACATTATTCCGGAGTAATACTTATGACTACTTATGAGCACACACACTGTAGAAGTTGCGAGCAATCTACTAGAAAATCATAATTCGTTAAATTTGCCCATTCCTTTTCTCAAATAAGGCTTTCATCAAACTGGCTACGATTTGAAGCTTGGTAATTTTTTTTTACTTACTTTTTATTTTCTGTTCGGGAACTTACAGCTAATTCAGGCAGTGTTCTTAAACCTTAGGCCATTTAAAAGTTTCCGTTGTCAGACATACATACAATAAAAGGCGGTCTTTCGGTTTTTTCGCTTAACGCTAAGTCTCCTAGCGAGTTTTTCGCGGGATCGCGTTGGAACATGTCGCACGAATTTTCATTTTCATGAAAACTCGTGAAATAGCGAATTAAATTGTATAATTTTGGTAGTGAATTATTCAATTTAGTTACGTGTGAGTGCAAAAATGTAGTGAAGGTGAAAATAAGTGACTAACGTGGACTTTTCGTGTTCCCCCCAAAAACTCCTAATATGTTGTTGTAAAGTTACTACCGCTTTACAATAACTTTGACTTGACTGACTATGACTTTTTTGTAACTTCGTGTCTGATATCGGGCCATTTACCTACTTGATTGAAAAGTAAAATTACTTGACAATGCACAAACCGCGCGAAGCCAAAACCCAAAAAAAAGTCTCCTAGCGAGATGTTAAATATCTTTTGCATTTCATAGCCCAATTCTTGAGAAGAGCCCTCAAGAATTAGGTTGTGAAATGCAAAAAGATTTTCAAATTCGAATGGCGGTTTTAGACAGGCGCATTTCAACCAAACAAACTACAGTTTAATTATGCTTACCCATTACTTTAGATACTACAGAATGCCAAGATGTTACACGCAATAATGATTAAATCTTAGATTTATCTAGCACGACTATTATAGTTAAGTTTCCCTTTAACATTTAACGAAGTAAGAACGTCATTTCATCGTTAGTTTCTGATACCTACTATAATTTAGTACAAAGAACCGTACCTAAAGAATTTATAAATATTTGCAGTACGAATTACATAAAAAAGAAGACTAATTTGTATTGTTATTCAGTTCCATTATAGGAATTTCAAATAAATTATATAGCTATATTTTAAAATCAGGTTTTATCGCGTGCTTACCAACAGATTATATGTAGAACCTACCTAAGTACCTATACAGAACAATAAAATTAACCTACAAATTAAAAAGTTTTAGAATTAGAGCTTAGGAAAAAGTACCTACATTACCTTCTTGGCAAAAGATTGCACAAATCGATTATACCAATTCGTTTATCTACATTTCTTTTTTTTCTCCCATTTCATTAATTTCTTTATTGTTTAATAGCTTACCTACGTTTAGACCCTAACAAAATTTCCGCTAAGGTATTTTGAGCAGAATTACCAAAATATAATCACCATTTTTTCGTAGAGTACTGTGAACTCTAGACAAATTAATCAACAAAGTCAGTTAATAAACATTTATATCTTTGTTTTTTGTTACGTTCTGCACGGAAATGCCATAACCAATAAAGGAAGTCGATCACAGATCATGTGTCAACTATGTCAGAGTGTTACCACTCGACAAATATGTAAACACAAATGTGACAACATGTCTACAATACTTGCAATACCAGACATTTACGTAATACGGTCGGACTACGGTTCACATTGTTTGATTTGTAATTACAGTATTATCATGGTACATTCTCTAGGCTACACTTTTCCCAACTATGGTGGGGTCAGCTTCCAATCTAACCTGATGGAGTGACTACCTATCGGGCCTCCATAACCCAGTTAATGGATAGCTCGAAACCCCTTGGTTAGACTGGTTCTTAGACTTGACTTTCGAGCTTCTATCTTCGAAGCACGGAAAGGTCTCGATGTGTGTCAACTGCAGCGTGAAGATCGAAGAAAAACACAGCCTTCCTTGCCTCGTAATTACGTTTAATAAAATAAAAAATATAAAAACAGCAAAGAAAAATAAAAAAAGGTGAAAATTGATGCGGAGTGAAACATTGTGGAAATTTTGTATGGTTTAAAAAAGGAAACAAACATAAATTATATTGGTACACGACCTAATAAGCGATTGCAATCGATTAAAACTAGGCCTATGCACGCAAAAGTACGTTTGCTTCACGATCAAACACTAAGTCAAACCATTGCGTCTTTGTAGGAATAACTAGAATAAAGATTATGTTAAACTTAAGAAAAAAATGTGTCAGTAACATATTACAATACAATATTAATATGCACAACGGAAACAGCTTTTACTTGTTGCTTTAAACTCAAACATACAATCACGTTGCTTCAAACACGAATAACATCATCAGAAGGCCAATTCTAGTAACTAAAACCGTTCAAAATCTAGTCGCAGTGTCATCTCAGCGACAAGCAAATGTCAAAAATGAATGAAAAATTGAGGTATTTTTGACAGATTGACACTGAGATCAGACTGTGAACGTTCTTAAAATTAGTAGAATTGCCCCTCTGATGTTGGTGAATTATTTTAAAAGGGAAATTGTACCAACATCAGTGACTCCGAAATCTACAGTGCGGTAGAATAAAAACAATAAAGGATATTTTTCCCAGATTCGAAATTTAAAATGTAATCAAAAGGTATGAGGAGATTTTTTCTTGAAAAGGTTGGCATAGAAAGAAGTTTTTAACCGTAGCGGATTTACGCTACACAACCCATTTGTCACCCATCCTCAGATGGACTTCAGTTAGTGTAGCTTTACCTTGATCAAACGACCATGAGGCTATTACTTAACCTCATGATACTGATAAAATGACTTATAAAGGAATAAGTTGAGAATACTAATCACCTTGAACTAAAATAATTCTAGTTCAATTCTTCTTGAATACAGAAGAAGCAGCATTCAAGCATCATTGAGTAAGGCCTTTGTGACGGGTCAATGATCATCAAAGCTGTATTTAAAATTGGTTAAATTAAACACTTTGGCTTGTTCGTTGATTCGCATGAATTTACTCGACCGAAACGGGCGAATCGACACAAATAATATATTATTTTCAGTAGGCTATTCGCACGAATTCAACTTTCGAGTCTAATTTTGGGCGAATTGAAAAGTCCTATAAATAAGTATGTATAGGCATTGACACGTTTTGAAATATATGCAGTATATTTAAGAAGAACGTAGTATTTTTCTATTCGATTCACCCACAAATAAATTAATTTCCGCGAATGATCCTGACAGTAGAACAATATTCATTGCGTCATTTACGTTGGTGAGTAGATCTAGTTTACGAACATAAGAAGCAATGGATTAGCCATTTACATCAAAGTGATTCAGATTGTGATTACAAGTGTAGGTAAATATTTACAATTTAAATACTTACTAATATTATAAAACGCGAAAGTTTGTATGTATGTATGTACGGATGTTAGTTACTCAATCACGCAAAAACGGTTGTACGGATCTGGATCACTTTTTTTAAATAAATCGTTGCCCCGCACTAGAAATTTCTCCTGTATTGTGGGTGCGTTTACAAACATTTAATTAAACTAACATACACAAACAGCCAGACCCGGAACAACTACTTGTAGTTCATACAAATATGTGTTCCGTGCGGGAATCGAACCCGCGACACGCAGCGTAGCAGTCAAGCGCTTAACCACTGCGCCAATCGTGCCATCAAATTTGGCACACAGATACATTATAAACTAGATTAACTTAAAGGATACTTTTTTCCAGGCGGACCTACGTTTCCGCGGGATAATCTCCGACGTCCACGCGGGCGAAGCAGCGGGCGGAAGCTAGTACCTCTATAAAATTACGTCAGAAACGATAACACACTAAACAATGAGTAGGTAATCGATAAACATCCAAATCGATCAGTATTCGTCTCAGAAATCGATTCGATTTGGACTGCACACTCACGCGCCGATGGAGAGCCAATCAATTGAGAGTGATAGCAGGGTCAGGGCTTATTTTAATTACTGCTTTTAATTGTTCTATTGTATAAAAATACTTCACGCATTTTAAGACAAGAGGTCCCGCATATTTTTTCACGTTTAGTGAAGGCGGTAAAAACAATAAAAAGTGAGATTTTTTTTTACGTTACGTATTCGATTTTGAGTTTAAAACTTCTGCTCAAATCTGCTTACAAAAATGCCCTGGAAGTCATTTACGCACAATTACTTCTTACTTGATGTAAACTTTTTTTTATTAGAAGTAGCATAATCTAAACATGACACCGTGTTTCCCCGATGGGTTAAACAGAGGTGTACCTACTAGTATACCTACCCACATTTCGCCAGTTATGTTAAAGTACCGTGTAATAGCACCAGTCTCCCACAATATTATTCTATGAACCCATAACTGGACAATATTGTTCTATGTAACTCTTATATAAGGATATTGTGGTGAGAAATAAATAAATAAAATAAAAATCAAAGCTAAAAAAATAAAAAAAAATTGGGGGCGAGCCTATTGCCATCAACCGGGCACAACTCCAGATGGAAAACCCCATTGCCCGACCTGGGAATCGAGCCCAAAATTTCATGCTCACTAGTACTGCTTGCGACCACTACACCAACGGGGCAGGCCCATAAGTACCTATTTTTGATTAAAAATATACCTAGCTACTTATGAGTACTTAATCAGTTAATTACTGTTAATTTAACATACATATTTTAATCGCTTAGACACGTGTAATACTGCCTAAAACAATGTAAGCTTTCCGGAAATAAAATAGATTTTATCAAAAATAAAAAGGAAATGATTAAGTTGTACCTACCTCATAATATTTTTTGATAATTAATAAAGAATAGCATGTACAGTCACGAGCATTAATATGTATACACATCGCCAAATTCAAAAGCGATTTTCTTTTAAATAGCGATTGCAACCTTGAGATAACTTGGGTATTTCATTATAGTGTGGGTTCCAAAATATTATTTTCATAATAAAATAAGATTACAATGAGTAAAAGTGGAGAAAATCACTTTTAAAAGTTGGTAAGCGTATACATATTATTGCTCGTGACTGTACCTGTGTGCTTTATCAAACACATTAAACTTAACACTAAAATATTATGTACAAGTATACAAAATAGACGTAATAGATGTCCTGCATACCTATTCTTCTTTGCCCTCGCCTCTTCCCGTTACGCGGGGTAAAGTAATCTTAAATATGTCTTACATACCTCCTCGAAATTATAATTTAGAAAGGCTTGTGGCTAAGTAATAACAGCTCGAAGTGTCGATCTATCAGGTTTAGCTACGCTTGCCGTGGTTAGTTCGTGGAATGGTGACCATCTTTACATACCAAGACCTCTCCGTGCCTCGGAAAGCGCGTTAAGCTAACGTTGGTCCCGGCTGTCATTCGTGGATCTTTGACAGTCGTTACCGGTCGTCAGAAGCCTGAAAGTCTGACAACCAGTCTTACTACAGGGTATCGTGTTTGAGATAGGCAGTCGCTTCATGTAAAATACTGGTATTTAGCTGCATCCGGTAAGACTGGAAGCTGACCTGAACATAGATGGGAAAAGGCTAGGCTAATGATGATGACTCGAAATTATAATTTATCTAAATGATAAATTATTTTATTTCTGTAAGTAGGTTTGTACAAACACTTTTACAAGTCAATCATATTTTTTTTAAACTCGATGAGGTCGGCGTTTCCTATCTGACTACTCTGAGAAGAAAGGCCGAAATAAACTCAGAGGTCACAGTATCTTTTAAAGTCCAGACATAATCTTGGTCAGATCATGTGAAGACCATGTGGATTGGTGTCTGAAATGGTCTTTTGATGAAAGAACCACACAGATTGAGTGGACCTGTCCATTCAGTGCACGCACGTATCAGTAATCATACGGCTCAACTCAGAACTTGAGCAGCTCAACGATTTGACGAACAATACTGAAGAAAGTACATTTGGGTAGGCCGCTAATTTTTTTTTTTTTTTTTTTTTTATGGGTGGGAAATCATCAAATAACTTCTCCCGCTCTGGGTGGAGCAGGAGGGCTTGTCAGACTTTTACTGACTAAAACCCACCCGTGTTCCTTCAGTAGCCCGTATGCCAGGGGCTGTGGTGTCTCTTTCGAACAAACCCGCACCCCTGGCAGGTAAGCCGCTAATTAGACTTTGCCGCTGTAAGAACTATGAAGATCGATTTAATCAAAAGCCCTGTACATTCAGGGACGTTAATTAAGAGTTTTAATTAACGGTACCTAGTAATCAGTAAGATAAGGATCTCTAAACGATTACGTAGTGAAACAAACACGACATTACGCTTATTTTGAAACTGGCTTTTGCCCGTGGAGGTCGGAAAATATCCCACGGGAACGTAATACCGGGATGAAAAGTATCCTATATGTTATTCCAGGTTATAAACTATCTGTGTGCCAAATTCCGTCTAAATCCATTCAGCCGTTTTTGCGTGATTGAGTAACAAACAATCTTTCACATTTATAATATCGACGGTCCCTCCCTACGTATATAACTCCCGTAACTTCCACCGAGATTACAGATTTCGTGTTTAGATAGTAGCTACGCCCCCTGAACCGTCCGTGTACCCCATCTGAGCAGATTTTCTTTGCCGACTTGGGTTCGAAGTCTATTTAGAGATTTCCAAGTCGGCCACGGTAACGCGAGCACGCGTTACCGTGGCCGACTTGAAAATCGGCGGAAGGTTCTCCGATGGTTCGATAAAATTACCGGGGGGTATACAGTTTAATAATATTCATTCAACTGCCTGTCTAGATTCAAAACTAAGCGGCCGTGTCGACTGGGCCAGCACTACTCGAAGGAATGTGCTCAGCGTGCTGATATGTGTATTTATGAATTAGGTACCTTTTCCTTTTACACTATAGACCTCTAGATTCCATTTAAAATACTTTACTTATAAGTGAGTAACCCGAAGTGAAATGATTACCGAGAAGCGAACCGAGGTTACCACCGAGGCTGCACAGAAGTTTAACAATCAATTCATTAGTTGCCAAAATAAAGTAATTTATATAGCTGCGTTGCCTGCGTGGTGGATTATGGCCCACTCCATCCCGAAGAGAGGAGGCCTGTGTACCAGGGATGTGAACAGTATAGCTTAGTACGCTATGTACCATATTAGGTACACTCTCATTTCGCCAGTTAGATATGTTTAAGTCCCATTTTACGGGGGTGAGGCCATCAAACCGGGCATCACAATCCAGCCGGCTTAGCACGATGCTTTCTATTTCTACTCTGGCGTAGAATAGAAATCGCTTGTCTACATTTCTCGGTTCAAAACTGTCAACACGGAAACGTCATTTATGTCTACTCTTCCGTCGACAAAACGCTTGTCTACGGATCTCAATCTAAGCCTGCTGAGCCCGGGGGTTGCAGAGAAATTCCAGACGGAAAAAGCCAATAACACTTTGCCCGACGTAGGAATCGAACAGCAGTAACGCTTGCGACCACTAAACGAACAATGCAGTAAATCAATCAGTAGGCAAAATAAAATTATGGATAGGTACAGCTGTTATAATCAATATTAATATTATGTGGAGACATGTACCGTCTTCCGTGTTCGATGGTACATTATTTTGTCTTACTAATAAAAAAAAACTTCATCGAATGCATGACTTCCTCCTTTTTTGAAGTCGGTTAAAAATATGATTAACTGCTTCCAAGTAAGGGCTAACCTTAGTCTTGTTTCATGATGATTTATAATAAACTTCTTTTTGTTATACATATTTAATTAACACCACATAGGGAACGGATTGTGAAGATTTCCTGAGACACAGAAGTACATAGTGTCATTGCATCAGAAAACCTTTGTACATTTGAACAAAGGTATTAATTGTGTTTAAAAGCGAATACATTGTCTTTATCAGAAGAGGTCTTATTGTCTCCTATGCGTGGGTATGCGAACGAGGAGATGTAAGTAAATTAAAGTCAATAATATTCTTAATTATGACAGGTCTATGATCACACTATAGAATGAACAATATTGTAACGACGTTCCACCGCCCATATCACCGTCATCTCAATCCATGTCCTCTTCGATCCTCTCTTCTCGATCTTATCTTTTTGGCGGGCTGTCACTGCCTCAGTAGGAACTTTGGGTTACGTAAAGTTGCCGGTCGGCCGGCATGCCCCGTTGCCGTCCACTCCGCAGGGAGACATTCTATAGTTATACGACACCCGGGCAAAGCCGGAGCGGGTTGCTAGTTTAATTAAAAAGTAAATGGTTATCTATACTAATATTATAAAGAGGAAAGATTTGATTGTTTGTTTTTTTGTTTGTTCGTTTGTTTGCATTGAATAGGCACCGAAACTACTGAACCAATTTGAAAAATTATTTCACTGTTAGGAAGCTACACTATCCCCAGGTGACATAGGCTATATTTTATCCCCGTATTCCCCCGGGAACCAGAACTACGCGGGTGAAATCGCGGAGTGCTGCTAGTAATACATATAAAATTCTGCGGCAATGAATGACCTTATAAGGACTCAACTGCCACGCATTTCAAATAAGGAACTAACCAGCACCCTAATTGCGTAACTCACGATTCATCATAATCTGTATCGTTTTGAAACGGATTGTTAAACCATTGCTTCATATGTTCGAAAAATGTGTCTGTTCGACAACATAAATAACGCAATGAATATTGTTAAACTGTGAAGACGAAACCAATTATGATCAATCGTAAGTTACGCAATTAGGGTGCTGGTTTACCAACAGAATAAAAAACTAAGCAAATAATGATGGACCTTTACCTTCTATTCGTTGACATAGAGTGCCCTTGTAAGGTTGGTAGCTTGCGTCAATGATTTAGACCACATCTGATAGTTTTACTAATAAGATTGTTGGTATTCTGTTCAAGTAGGATTACACAAAGAATTGACATAATATTTAAACGGACAATGTACTGGCAGACAGCTGTTTGAGAATTGTTTATTTAATTCTTCTTTGTTGTGTGCCAAAAATACATACAATAAGATCAAGAACAAAATCGTGACGCCATAAACGAGATTTCGGAGTGTCTCTGCTATTATATTAATTTGTGATCTAAATAGTATGCTTGATGGTTTGGTCATGATGAGACGATGAATGAAGGGCGGCTAACAAAAGGTATTTACAAAGGTGTAAGTGGAAACGCCGCGAGGGGACGCCCTAAGATGACACGTTTAGTCCACTCTCGGCCCCTCGACCTCTAAAAAAAGATTTGTACATTTGTTTCATCTCAACCCTTAAACATAGTTCACACTCGACCCCCACGGGGTCAGACTGAACTTTCATACAAAGGACAGGCATACCTTGTCCGTTTTCGACCCCTAGTTGGGTAAGTACCTAGAATGAATATTTTGGTACAGTAAGGTACAGACTATTTTGGGGGTCGAAAGGAAACTAAGACTTGGCTGGAAAAAAAAAGCACTTTCTCGACCCCCAAGGGTCGAGAATAAACTATAGTCAGGGGTCCAGTGGACACATTATTTATTGGGGGTCGAGGGGCCGAGGGTGGAATAAACGCAAGCGATTATGGCCTTACTGTATCAAAATATTAATGTTAGGTAATTACCGAACTAGGGGTTAAAAGTGGACGATGTAGGTATGCATGTCCTGTATATGAAAATCCAATCTCACACCCTGGGGGTCGAATGTGAACTATGTTTAAGGGTTGAGAGAACACAAATGAACAAATCTTTTTTTGGGGTCGAGGGGTCGAGAGTGGACTAAACGGTCGCTTACCCGTCGTGCTTTCATTCGATAACATCCAGTTTCTAAACTTCAACTATTTGCGACAACCCTGGTTACTTAGGTAGCTCTTTTAAACTCAATTTACCACAAAAATATGCTAAACTCTTTCGTAACGTTATGCTTGTGTGTGAAAAATTACAATACTACGATAGCTGAAATTTTCCCATCGAATACAAAAAGTACTCGGCGCAGGCTGAAATAGATTCCCAAACGATATGCCGTCGCCATGGAGACTTATTACGATCTAGAACTTACCTATGTGACAAAGGTCAATCATAGGAGTCACACAAAGCATTTTCATTTGAATTAAAATTCCGAATGCCGCCACTCCGTATACGAATTTTTGTCGATTTCGCTGATTTATTTGATTTACTACATTTCCATAAATTTGAATGCACAACTCGAAAATTCTTTTCAATTATCTAACTAATGAACGAGTTCGTTTTTTAATTTTTGTCGAAAATGATAATGTGAGATTTAGGTCATTTTGAAAGATTATTTACAGCCAGTTCCTTTTAATTATTTTCTTTTTTTTTTCGGGAAATAGGTTAATCTTGAACTTAAGTTTATTTCTTTGTTTTTGTTTTTCCTGAACAAGAGTTCATGTGGTGCTTTAAAATTTATACAAAGTCGGTATTTTAACTTTAAAATCACGTCTATAAAATCGAGGAAATCAGTGAAATAGGAAAGTTCTGGAGTGGCGACCGCAAGGTAGACCGATGACCTTGTTAAGACCGCAGGAGTCCGCTTTATGCGAGAACCAGAGAACCGGTTGAATTGGCGGTGCTTGAGGGAGGCCTATGTCCAGCAGTGGACGTTGTTAGCTGAAATGATGATGATGTTCAAACAGTTTAGTCCAGCCTGTTGGTGCGTAACGGCTTACATTTTTGTCTTTAAATACAGGCTTCCCATTAAGCAGATGGCCTTCTTACATCACATAACAAAAACAATTAAAACGATCTATTTGTTTACTTTCGAAAAAAAAAAACAACAAAACATAACAAATTAACAACCGTGATTAACAATCAATTAACAATTATCTTGTTAAATCTACATGATACAAAAAAATATGTTTCTTTTTTACTTGGTAATAACCAATTTAAATGAGTCTGTCTACGTTAAATGTATGTTTGGAGGGAGAGGTCGAGTTAAAACGGTTAGTGGTGACCCAAATGAGTTAGTAATTGTCGAAAACCTTGCATTACCACTCACTTCCGAGCTGTCTGTGTACGAACTTCAAGGCGATGCATTGTGAGAGTCGGCAGACAATGTCTCGGCAGACGCGCGTCACGACTTGTCCTTAAGGGATCGTATTTATTTTATCATTGATCACTTTGGTAAGTAGCAACTTAAATCAGTAAATAATACACTTAAGTACCACGTCAATAAGAGACAAAATTTACAAGAGGTTTCATTAGATGAGACTATACCACTTCACCTAGTATAGTTTTCAATGTTTGGTTGGTATATTGGCATATGCGAGCTGACATAATTATAGCAAAAAATGTTTTTACGTTTCGTAATTTTAATTACGTAGGTACCCTACTATTGCGTAGAATCAAGTTCTTCTAACTTAACAAACAGTTATACTGCTGGGGAGTTTGTTGCTCCACTTTTTCTTCCCAGCTAAAGCACTAGGAAGTGGTGAAGGGAGGGGTTTTTGGGGGACTTATTTAATTTTGACGTTTAAAGAGAGTTGACACTGAGCCTAGTTTGATGAATTTTGAATTGTGCTTTTAAGATTATATTTCATCAATGACAGGTGACAGAGAGTCCTGTTCAACCAACTGCTATGTGTAGGCTAACTTCTCATATTGGCCATTAGCTCTGTCCGCAGCTACGCCCGCATGGATGTCGAAAATTATCCCACGGGAACGTGCGACAAAAAGTGTGTGTTAAAATCTAGATATGGATGGGTTTTAGATTTTTGCGCGGACCCCGATTCTTTTTCTAAAATAAGTACCTACCTAAGTAGTAGTACTCCTACTAACATCAGCTATCTGTCAGTCAAAATCCTCTCCTGTCAAAATCTGTTTCGGAGATTAACCGGAACAAACGGACAGACGAAAATATTGTTATTTTTTTTTCTGTTTATTTATACCTTAATTACACGCATATTATACTTTCATATTCGTTTAGTAAAAAGTCAAGTTAGGTTGACATTACAAACAGACACTTCAGTCGCAGAACATATACCCGATACTTTCATGTGCTTTTAGTAAAAAGTCAAGTTAGTTTGACATTACAAGCAGACACTTCAGTCGCAGAACATATACCCGAGCTTCAGTTTCATTTATTTGTATGTAACGAGCATAGACCTCATCAATTGCTTTCCATCAGGCGTGATCGAGGTCAAATTTAGTAATAATAAAATAAAACTTATGTATGGAAATAATAATGTTTTATAGTCTTCTAGTGTTGTGTCCTTCTACTTAAATAAGTAACATAATTAATAAAAAACAATAAACTTAACTAATCCTATATGGAATTTTTATATAATAATATTTGTATGGAATAGATGAAGTATTTGATTTCTACGCGGACGAAGTGGCGATAGCGGGCAGAAACTACTTTACAATATAATCGATCGATGGTGTAATAATCTAGGGGTGCGGGTTTGTTCGACAGAGATACCGCAGCCCCTGGCATACGGGCTACTGAGGGAACACGGGTGGGTTTTAAAGTCTGACACACCCTCCTGCTCCACCCAGAGCGGGAGAAGTTATTTGATGATTTCAAAAAAAAATAGTGTAATAATGAAATGTTTCTTTGCAAATTATGATCCTTATCAATAACATTATCGACCCTAAGAAGCCTTATCATTATAATATTGCATTGATTGCGATTTCTAATAGGTACCTAGCAACTTTTTGTATTTGGCATTAGCATGAAGCGGGACATTTTATCAGCAAAAACAGGTTTTTTCTACAAAAAAAAACATATTCAGTTTGTAATTCCTGTCGAAAACACATAACGTAAAGTATTACCCGGATAAAAATTATCCCATGTATTAATCCGGGTTTTAAACTATTGTGTGCCGAATTTCGTCCAAATACAATCAGCCGTGTTTGCGTGATTGAGACACAAACATCAAAACACTTTCATATTACAATATACTTTTTTCGACTTTTGTATAACCTCAGTCACGTCATTTTTTTTTTTAGCCTATGCTGTCCCACTGCTGGGCAAATGCCTCCCCCAAATCCTTCCATTAACACTTTTCCCGCGCCACTTCGAACCATTATTATGTAAAAAAAATATAGCGATATCGATGACTTCCTTCCATCCTACACATACAGACATATTCGCTTTTACGCAGCAAATGTAGCTAAGTGCTAAATTCCGCTGTCTGTACGAGTACTAGCATATCCGGGGACGCTCCCCTGCCATTTATCAATTGTATGCGTCGCTATAAATTAATTTAGATGCACATTCGATGTAGCGTCAGTCTGCATTCTAGGGTCATAGTGTTTTAAACACTTTTACAAGCGTTTTTGGGCTCATTTCGCATATTTAGTCACCATTAACTTGAAAGAGAACTTAGTACTATGGTTTTCTAAGTAATAAATACTAGGTAAAGCATTTGTAAAGCAAATACCTAATTAAGCAGGATAGATGCGTAATGGCGTCGGTCACATGGATACTCTCTTCTCAGGAATCAGTTCTCTATAAATGCCGCCATCTAGATAAAAAAATTGACATGTCGAAGTATCTAAGATGATCTACCCTACTAGAAGATACAAACATTAACATATAGGATACCTAAGTTTTTAACCAGAGTGCGCAAACTTTAACCATGAATTCAGCATCTCGCTTTAGACCCCCAGCGCAGAAATTTTTCCTCAGTAATACAAAAAAAATCTGCTGTTTCAAAGAAAAGTGCAATACCTACGCGGTCAAGATGTATGGATTAGCTCATTGTTTTTTTTAAACTGACTAAAAATTCTGCGATATGGTGTCTAGATTGATATGCTAAATTCATGGTTACAGTTTGCGCACTGGTTAAAAACTTATCCTGTATGGCTGGAACAAAACTGGTATTCAACTGCATCCAATTAGGCTGGAAGCCGACCCCAACATAGTTGGGAAAAGGCTAGGCAGAAGCAGATGATGACTGATGAGTTGATGAGTTTAAAGAGCGTTCTTGTCGAAAGTCGATTCCTGATAGCCTATTTAAATGAATCTCATTTACATAACTGGTTTTAGTTACTTTAGTTTTAGTCAATCAATAAGAAATAAGAATTAACGTCATGACTGCATTCTTGAGAAGCTATTTTACGCAACAATCATGATCGACGTCACAACATTTCATTTCGTTTGACGTCATTTAACGTCAACACAGGTATTTCACTTTTTTTCTGCTATTATTTATTTGTGTCGGCTGTGGACCGGTTAAATACATATTTCCTACACATGGTCGATATACCGATATTCTTAGTAATTGACTCATTTACTGCCGTGTTCGTCTAGCGGTCGCAAACGCTACCGTTGAACAGGAAGTCCTGGGTTCGATTCCTGAGTCGGGAAAAGTGTGATTGGGTTTTTCCTTCAGGAATTTTCCCGGTGTCAGAATTTTTGGTTGATGGCAATAGGCTCCCATATACATGGGATATTATATGGGGCTTAAACATAACTGCTGACATGTGTGTCACAAAAAGACAAGTAATCAGGGGAATTTTAGTAAAAAAGCGATACTTTGATGTTTTCGAATGGAATTTAATTTGATAAATCAAGTGTTTGTTTTCTGTAAATTTAATATTATTTTATTCAAAACATAAACACAATTTAATTTGGTAAATTAACTGTTTGATTTTATTAATTTAAATAAAATTTTATTCGAAAAACATCCATCGGTTACTTACTAAACTTCAAAGATATCATCATAATTGCGTAACACAGTACTAATCAGATTCTGAATACTTTTGAAGATTCTAATCCATTATTACCATTATGTTCGTAAATAATTGTCTACTTAGCAACTTACACAAGGCCATGAATATTGTGGAACTGCCAAAATGAGAGCGATTCCTACTGATAGTGTATTTCGTAATTAATCCTCTGGTTACCAACAACTCTCTTTTGGTGACCGTAATATAAGTACACCTCTGCCTAGCCCTTTGGGGATTACAGGCGTAATGTAATATTACGTAACTTATATGAACAACTAGCTTCTGCCCGCAACTTCGTCTGCGTCAAATTTCTCGCTACCCCGACCCACCCCGTCGCATCGAATCGCCTGGCCGTGTGAGTACTTCGTATTCGTGACTTCTTTTTCTTTTAGCTTGGCTCCAAAGGGCCCTTGCGTGATGTTATATAGCCTATAGCCTTCCTCGATATATGGGCTATTCAACTCTAAAATAATTTTTCAATTCGAACCAGTAGTTCCTGAGATTAGCGCGTTCAAGCAAACATACGAACAAACTCTTCAGCTTTACAATATTAATAATAATAAATATAAATTATATTTTTAAATGTTTTTGTATTATTTTTGTAGAAATATTTAAAAATATACTTAATAATTATGTACAAAAGAAAATAAATAAATATTATAATATATAAATAATAGGTTAAATACCTGTTTCCTAACATTGTTGGTATACCGATATTCTTAGTAATTGAGTAATTTAATCACAATCACTCAATGACTGGCCTGAAATGTTGGAAAAACCCATTGAAAACGAAAGTTTATAAATAAATAAAATCCTATTTCCTACTACACGATTCAGTTCCTTATTCTGAACAAACTATATTCAGGTTTCGCGTATACTAAAGTCCCTACTATATATTATATTATAAATGCGACAGTAACTCTGTCTGTGTGTTACGCTTTCACACCTAAACCACTGAATCGATCGTCATGAAATTTGGCAGAGATATAGCCTGAGATATGGAGAAGGACATACGTTACTTTTTTACGCGATAACCAACATCCACGCGCGCGAAGCCGTGGGCATAAGCTAGTAAAGTATATATCCTACAAATATCATAAATGTGAAAGTTTGTATGTTTAGATGTTTATTACTCAATCACGCAAAAACGGCTGAACAGATTTTGATGAAATTTGGCACACATATGGTTTATAATCTGGATTAACACATAGGATGCTTTCCATCCCGTTAGTACGTTCCCATGGGATAATGTTCGACCTCCACGCGAGCGAAGCCGGTGAAAAAAGCTAGTAAATACAAAGGAACTTGGAGTATTTTATTAATCACTGTAAGCAAAGGTTACGTGTTTTTTTTTTTTTTTAATAACATTGCAATGAGGAAATAATTGCATAAAATTATTATTAAATAAATTAAACATAAGCAAGGATTACCTTGCTCTGGTCCTGAATAATCAGGAAATCTGCGCGTCTCTATAAATGATAATTGTTTTCCGTTGAGCAAGTAGCAAACATGACACACACACAAATTTTTCTAAATAGAAAATGATAAATAGCTAATTAGAACCACCTGAATAAGTTTTTACTTAAATTTTCCACTAGCTGACTAGACAGACGTTGTCCTGTCCAAATTTATACAAAATAATTATTATAAGTATTATAATTTATACCTCACCTACTTCCATACATTGTGGAGTTTCTTGTCGGCTCTTCTCCATAAGAAGGGACATATTGGAACCGTGCACCTAGCTTCTGACGTTTCATAAGTGTCCGTGCAGGTTTATGTTTGATTTTTGATTTTGATACCACCATCAGATTTCCCGAGTATTTGGCTGTCCCTTTGGGTTTTTCCATATACGAGTACATTTTTTTCAAACCATCCATAGAGAGCGAAAATATATTTTATATATTTTTTTAAAACAAATCGGTTAATCCATTTTTAAGGAGACTAACGAACAGCAATTGATTTTTAAATATGGATGTATCTTTTTAATTTAATTTGATCTACCTATAGTTCGTTATAACCATAGAAATATCTTATATCTATGGGTATAACTTAAAGAAACGTCTTGGACACATAATATTTTTTTTCATCGCAGTTTTGATTGAACTGGATAGTCTGACAACCTTACCAAGGGGTACCGTTTTACCCATAGAAATATTATATGATCTATGGTTTTACCCAATAATGCGGAGGTCAGATAGGCAGTCGCTCCACATAAAATACTGCATATTCAACTGCATCTAGTTAGACTAAAAAGCGACCTGAACGTAGTTGCAAAAAGGCTGGGCCAATGATGATGTATCCTCATATAGTAAAGTACAGAGGCCAGCACATCAAGCTACCCCAATCTGTCAAATTTCTTTGATAATTTTTCAACTTTATCACAAGGGAATAAGGTTTATGTTCAATTGGGAAAATTTTACAGTTTGGGATAGCTTGACCTGCTGGCGACTGTACCTAGTTCGTGTCAATACGAAAGAAGAAGAATATTAAAATGTGATATTGACACAAATACTAATTTATAAAACGGGCACACGAAGCGGTTTTTTAGTTGAAAAATAATTTGTAAGCAGATTCCTATTGTCTTACTTATATTTCAATAAAGTAAATAAAAAGTTTCATGAAATATTCAGTGACCCGTCGATTTTACTGAATACAAAACAAAAACAATCTATTGTTACTTTTCATTAAATAAATTACGAGAGGACTACATCCGAATTAGTAGGTCAAAAAAAAAACTTTTTAACCGTCTTAAAAAGAAAAGAGGTTAATAATTTATTTCAATTTCATAAGCTCACCACTAATCTCACCGACTAACTTATCTTCAAGTGAAGCTAGAATCTGTTTTCCTGTGACATCTAAATATTAATAAAATGCCGCCGACATTCAGACTATTTTTGTCTTGCAGAAAAGAGCTGTCCGATCAATTTATAAATTAAGTCCGAGACACTCTCTCAGAGATAAATTTAAGGAGATAAATGTAATGACTGTGCTTTCACAGTATATTTATGAAAATCTTTTATATGCTCATAAAAATATTAAATTGTTTAAAAAATACAGTGATATCCATAGTATAAATACTAGGAACAAACACAAATTTGTTGTACCATCAACAAGGCTCAAGAAAATAGGTGGGTCATTCAGATGTCAATGTATACGCTTTTATAATAAACTTCCAAGCCATGTTCAAGATATAAGTCTCAATAAATTTAAATCATTCATCAAACGTAAGTTGTGCCTGAAAGCCTTTTATACCGTTACAGATTATATTGAGGACAAAAAAGCTTGGGATTGACCTGCTCCAATTTTGTATACTGAATGTTGTTTTTTCTTTGTTTTGCTCTTTGACATTTGATTATTATTATTTACACTTTGACATTTGATTATTATTATATACACTTTGACATGAATATTTACTTAGAGAAGTATAATATTATTTTTGTTTTAATTATTGTGAATGTGAGGACTATGTGGTATTTTTGTTTTTGTATTTCGTCTCTTTCTCAGTTCGTTTTTAATGTTAATCTGGCAGTTTGAGTACTTTATGCGGCCTACCCAAATGTCTTTTCTTTGGTATTGTTCGTCAAATCGTTGAGCTCCTCAAGTTCTGAGTTGAGCCGTATGATTACTGATACATGCGTGCACTGAATGGACAGGTCCACTCAACCTGTGTGGTTCTTTCCTCAAAAGACCATTTCAGACACCAATCCACATGGTCTTCACATGATCTGACCAAGATTATGTCTGGACTTTAAAAGAGACTGTGACCTCTGAGTTTGTTTCGGCCTTTCTTCTCAGAGTAGTCAGATAGGAAACGCCGACCTCATCTAGTTTAAAAAAATATGATTGACGTGTAAAAGTGTTTGTACAAACCTACTTACAGAAATAAAATCATTTATCATTTAATACGTGAAGCTAAAAATTGTACCCCTTTTACGAAAATTACTTGGACGGAGCAGTATGAAATTTGGCACAATTAAAGTTTATGTGGAAAAGGAGTGCAGAAAGATAATATTGTTATACAATAATGCATTCGAAAAACATTAAGTTCCAAATGAATTATGGTCGAATTTCGAACACTAATCACACACAACACACACACACACCCACTAATCTAAATAAAGCTACGCATTTTTTTAAGCCTTTTTTTCGAATCATATTTATTTATTACCAGCCTTTTACTGTCCTACAAAGCGCTAAAGCCTCTCCTCATACAGAGAGGGCATAAGATTTGAACACCAAGAAGTCCAGCAACCTTATTTCTTAACACACTATCAATCAGAATCTAAATTAAATCATTTCAAAGGATCTCTTATCAAAAATCCATCGGTTCATGTGTTCGAAAAATTTGTCTGTTCAACAACGTAAAAAACGCAATGAAGTTTTGTTTAACTGTCAAAATAAATCAATTGTTACTGCTAGTGTGTTTCTAGTGTGCACGGCCAAATTACTTAAATTAATTTCAATAGGAACCTATTATTTTTAACCGACTTCAAAAAGGACCTCCTCTTTTTTCCTTCTCAATTCGTAAAGGGTGTTCTTCAAGGGTGGTTCCATATAAATTTTATTAACTTTGCTCGGTAGTTTTTTGCGTTAGCCGCGATAATCCGTTTTTAATCCACTTTGTGTATCTTTGTGTTTGACGAAATGCAAGAACGCAACGTATCTAAATGTATCGTTATCGCGTGAGTTACGACGATTGAATGACATCCTCATTTAGTGCTGTCATATCTGTCATCTCAATTTGATTTGTGTGGAAGATACAAAGACTGTGTTAGAAATGTCGGGATCGTAGGACGAGGTTAACTGCGGGTAATGCAGTCCATACGTAAGGACCAACTGTTCCAAGGACCAATGAATAAAATATAAACAATGACAGCAAAGAGCTGCCAAGTTGTTTATTAAAAATATTTGCCCTACAAATGCTTGCTCAAGATCCCGAAATGAGAGAAAAAAATTCTAATGAAATTATAGAAAATATATATTTTTCAATTGGAGCAAAAAAATGGTACCGATGACTTCCTATTGAAAAATTTAATTATCTTCGGTTGTAAAATGTAAAGGATTGACAAAGTAGAAGAAAAAACGAAGTACGAACAGATAAGCGTAAATATCTTTTTAATAAACAACTTGGCAGCTCTTTTTTGTCATTATTCAATATTATTACATAGGTATGTTTCCATAAATTTTGTAATCTAATCTAGTTCAGTATCTGAGGGCCATGAAAAAATTGATGAAGTGTCAATTTTACTGGAACAGCTACTGACCCGACCGTCGCGTCGCGTTGAAATCAAACAAAATTCCCATAAAAAACATATGCTTTCCCCCTTATTACAAAACAAGGTTTTTCTTTAGGTATGGTTTAAACCATCGAGCCTGTTTTTGAAATGGTTTATGGGGGTTTAAGTTTATCCCTAATTTCCAATTTTCCCGGCAATTTTTCAAAAATGTCCGTTCATTAAAAATTTAATATTACGATAATAATGTTACTCCCAATTTGACAACCCTCACATGCAACGCCACATCTAGAGGCCGAAATTATTGTTGTTTATTAAATGCAGTGTAATAATACTACGAATTACTGTTTTCAAATAATCAAAAAATTGCCAAAAATCGCTCTTCTGAAACGATGCGCTGACCAACGAATAGCATTTCATTTTATTTCGATGAAGAAAATGTTGATGCATTTTAAAAAGAGAATGAAGTACAGAGGCCAGCACATCAAGCTAACCCAATCTGTCAAATTTCTTTGATCGTTTTTCAACTTTATTTCAAAGGAATAAGGTTTATGTTAAATTGGGAAAATTTGACAGTTTGGGATAGCTTGACGTGCTGGCGACTGTACATTCGTTTCTTTTACGAACGTCTCGGAAGAATAAGTATGAATGGCAAAGTGTGGTTTACACACTATAAAAACACACCAAGGTTTTTGTTTATCGATTTTGTCTAGTTTTTAACAACTAGATTTGAAAGATTTCCTGTATCTAGCCAGTTATTATATAACCACTCACCATAGCATTAATAAATATTTATTTACATTACTCATCCAACATTCAAATTAGTTTATGACAATATTCAGATATTTGATACTTAACAACGCCATTTAACAACTAATCTGGTTGTGACAATAATTTTGTAATAATTTATTTATAGATACTAAAGTATACCTGAAAAATACATGTAACAAAAAAAATACATTAAACTCTAAAAACTTACAATGACCGGCCTACTCAACTATATTAGTCTAAACTGGTTTAAATGTTGTTTATTTACGATTCAAAAATCTTTGAATACTTTAGGTATTTATATTATAAATAATCAAAAAGCCAGGATTTCACATTAGTTTTAATGAAATAATACTTTTCATTTTAAGTTATAAAATATATTGATGTCATGTTAATAGGTAATTAATTTAATCAAAAACTGAAAAAAAAATATCTCGGTTAAAAATTAACGTATTAATTATTGTTTTGCTTTAAAAAAAAAAAAACTAAAATATTTTTTCTACGTCAGCTTTTTTTTTATTTTCCATCAAAAACCTATTATCAAAAAAAATGGTACTTACAAATTTATCAAATTTACACGCACCGAAAAAAATAACAATCACACAACCACTGTCAATTTTTTTTTAAATGTTAACGCCACTACACGTCAATTTTCCCGCGCGAAACGTTTTGGACTGTCAACGTTATTTTTTAAATTGCAGGTCTATGCACATGCTACGGTTAGTGCGCGGACTGCCGGCGCACTCAGCCTCTACCAATTTATATAGTCCTTGTGTTACCGCTTGGATAGCGACTCGTCCTAGAATGGCACGTGCCTGTGGCCCCTTAGACTAAGCTGATTGGTAAGAATAGAATAGGTACTAACTTTTTAGGCTGAATTTTCAGGAAGTAAAAGCTTTAAGTTGGGTTTTTCTCTAAATAAAATTACCTGTTAATCGTTTTTCATTGAACCACGATTAATGTTTATATTCAGCCTTTCTATAAATTACCTAACTACAGCAATAGCAAAAATGTTCTGTCAGATTTATAAAAAAAAACTACAGGAGCGATAAGGGGTCAGGTGGTTAGTGCTGGCAACTATAAATATATATAACTATACATTTCTGTAATGTAAATGTAACCTACTATTATCAACAGGCACAAAAAAGGAGGAGGTTTGGAGTTTCTCAATTCGGTTGTAATTTTTTTAAGTTGGTTATCTTGGGAACTCGGTTATTTATAAAACTATTCGAAGAAAAAATCTTCTCTTGTTTGAATGGGTATACAGAGAGAGTGGTCCCTTAAAATGGTCAAGTGATGATCAGTGGTTTTTTAGGTAGCATCAATAATACGTATTTTTATTCCAGTTAGTGCATGTCGATGGTGTTAAAAAATAACTTCTTGTCACTATTTACTTAGCAAATGAAGTTAGAGTGGGGGTCCCTTTCGAAAAAACGTAGCCTGGAACGTAGTCAGCTGTGGGAAGCTAATAGGCTGATTTGAAAGTAAAGGTAGGTATTCAAATGTGTGCCCCACAACTTAAAGATTAAAAAAAAAAATTATTAAAAAAACGACTTCTTTAAAACAGTAAAAAGTTGGTGGCAAAAAAAAAATACAAAAACAAAAAACACCGACTTCTGCAATAAAAGTTATTTATAACGTTGTTGTGTTTTTAAGCAAGTCGGTTGTTTTCTTTTTAAATAAACTTTTTAACTATCAAAGTTAATTTCAGTCCAATTTATTTAAATTAATTTAGTTTTAATATCTGCACTAGTTAGATACTATAAGTTAGCGAAAGGGGTCACTGTGACGTCGATTGATTTAATCGAATATAAAATCAACACTTAAAAATTTAAGGAAGGAAGATGCTCCTTTGATGGTAGGAAAATCCGTCAATTAGACACAGTTAAGGATGCCGGATACTGCGGTATATTGTAGTGACGTTTATAGCACCATGTATTTTGTTATAGGCACCGGTTGCAGAAAAATAAAATCAGCTGTTCCCTACATTTATGCTCGCATAACTCGTCAAAATGTAGAGAACAGATGATTTTTTTTCGCGATTTCAGGTTTGGTCCCATAGTAAAAGTTGTTCATAATGATGAGTGCAATCAGGTGTTTAAATGTCGGTCACTAATTACCAGTCACTCTATATATACGAGTAGATAGATAGAAGAAGATAGATAGATTGTTTCTGCATTTTTACGTTATTCTCACATATGGGAGCAATAAGAATAAAGTACCCAGGATTTTGGAATATCTTGATTTTAAAGATTTCTTGCCCTTTCTTCTCCATAGAGATCTACGTTTTGGAACGGGTCATATCCAACTTCAACTTTCTAACTGACCTTAACTGCCCAATAGTATCTAATAATAAATAGTGTTACCAGAGAATGGGCAGCAGCGTTCTCTATGCATTTTACCACCATACTGCGATCGCCAACCCGCCTGCCAAGCGTGGCGATTACACAAGCCTCCCCAAATTGGGGAAGGCCTATGGCCAACAGTGGACGTCTTCCGGCTGAAATAATGATGATGATGAATAAATAGACTTTTAGTTTAGGTGGATTGTAATTAAGGCGGGGGGTAGTACCTAGTTTGGGGGAGTAAGTATCCTGCCACAGTTAGCAGCGGACGTCGCTGAGTTTCCTGGTAGAGATGCAGTCGATTTAAAAATAGGCCACATTAATAATAACAACATACTACTTTGTACACCTACATTTTGGGAAATAAAGCATTACTTACTTGCATAATTGAAATTCAAGTTTTCTTACATTTTCTTGCAATTTGCAGACCAGGGGCCTTAGTCTGCTATTTTTATAAATTCGTCATTCCAACACGATCCCATCGTCATTTTGCTAAAAGTTCGTAATCTGGGGCCTAAGTCTACTAATTTATAAACGTTACAATGGTCTCTCAATGGTGTGTTTTTGACAGTTTTTGTATGGCAAATCTGTCAAAAACTTACCATTGAGAGACCATTGTGACGTTTATAAATTAGTAGACTTAGGCCCCTGCTAAATTCATGATGGTCGATCAGTGGTCGGTCAATGGTGTCGTAATAGAATTGTGTTATAATGGCATTGTCGTATTGCCATTATTATAAAACCCGTTTGTAGAAATGATTTTCGAAAAAATACTACTAAATTTGAACATTTATTCATGCCAGATTTCATTTATATGTATATTTGTATATATTTTTTAACATATTATTTTAGGAACTGTAAATTTTTTAGCATTTATTCATTCATTTGCAATTATGTACGAGATTACCTATAAACGTCATTTCTTTCAATGGAGTGTCATTGGCTGACCACTGGAAAGACATAATGACGCCATTATATTAGTAGACTACAAAACTTGTCAAAATCAACAATTATGAAATCAATGATCGACCATTCTGACACTATTGCAATAGCAGACTTGAGGCCCAGTGCCAATTTTAAATTGTATGGTAATTTAAATATTATGATTCGCGAGTTTTTCATGAAATAGTCATCTATTGGGATTATGTGAAAGCAGAGGGTTGTATTGAGGAATAAGTGTCATATTAAATATTTCGAACGAGCAAACACACTTTGGGAAGAGGGTCAACTGTCAAATCACATTGTCATCCATTCTTAGTTCTGGTCCGGAACTAATCTTATATCCGTAGGTGATACGGAGTAGGTTACGCCCGTAAATTCGACCGTAACTACGACGTCGTGCTTCCGGTTTACGGCCCCAGACCTGCAAATTGCAAAAAAACTTAAGAAAATTTGAATATCGTGAAGATCCGTGGCGTTTCCCCCTTAAAAAACTGTGCCTGCTTTTTAGCCGTTGTCTTGGCGGTTGTACCAATACGAAACAAAACCCAAACCGTATCGGAACAATAAAGAATGAGCGGCATTTAAGCAATGCCAGACATTAAAAAAATCGAGGAAACCCCATATTTACACGTGTAATGTCTTAATACATCATCACTAACTGTGATGCAATAAATATAAATAACTAACCTATGATTATATAGGAAATCATACGCTTTTTATACTTACTAATTAATAACCTCTAGAAAAAAAAACTGGGTAAGTTAAAACCAGTTAACTGGCTGACACTTAATGTTATGCCACAGACAAAAAAACTTTTTTTTTTGTCTATGGTTTAACGGGTAATAAATAGTGATTTACCAATTTCTTCCGTAACGTTGATGAGGGTTAAAGGGTAACAAGCGCCGGTATCATTACCTACTGGCCCATGGTACACTTCAACTTTGTCTCCAAGGCAACGCGTTTGCGATGTCTCTAAGAAGACAACGTATCTGCGATGTCTCTGGGAAGGCAACGCATCTGCAATGTTTCTGAAAAGACAACGCATTTGCGATGTCTCTGGCAAGGCAAGGCATCTGCAATGTCTCTGAGAAGGCAACGTATTTGCGATGGCGCTGGGAAGGCGACGCATCTACGATGCCTCTTGTAGGAGTCTGGGGTTCAAAATGTCAGGGTTAAGTTGTTTCAGCACGCATAGTTTCGTCAAGAAAAGAGATCATTAAGTGTAAAATTTGTCGCTAAACATAGAATCAAAGTGCTGTTTTGGCAGCCATTTTAGAGGCGCTGTGAAGACGTGTTTTTTTTTTTTTTTTTTGTTTGGGCAGGAGAGGGAAATCCTCATGGACACCCAGACTGCCTCACTAGTGACGCAGTCTGGGTAGTGCCGGACTCTTACCGGCTAAAACCCACTCCTGCCTGTGCTCTGTGCCCCCCTGACATGATCAGAGTCATTTTTTACTACTTTATTTTTATTTACGTGGTCATGCTTAATTACATTTAACTGATCTTATAATTACATCGTGGTTTTTTTCTATGTACTGTCTTTTTCTTTCTTAGTGCTTACTTTACCTTACAATTATTGTTACTTGTTATTAGATATCTACTCATATCGTGTGGTTTTACAAGGATTTAGTACTGAATTTTTGTCTAATTTTAACGGTTTTTTGCCTATCTCGATTTTGAACATTTTTCAACGGTTTCTTCTTATGCTACTGTTTGATATTATGATCAAATATTAGGTCTTTACCTATGAAATTGCCGTTCTGCAGTACTGGCCATTTCAAATCAAAATAATTTTTGTTTGGCTAAGAATTCTAATTTCAAATTAATTTTATTTTAAAAACATGGATTTTTTTTTCTAAAAGTAGTCATTTCTTTATTGATTAGTGTTACATTTTCATCGCATTTCAATCTTTTTCGTCATCATGGATACGTTAAAAATTCGAGTAATTATGGAATATGAGTACCGTCGTGGCAGCAACGCGGCACAAGCGGCACGCAACATCAACGACGTTTACGGAGCTAACACTACAAACCAACGCACCACCTGTTATTGGTTTGCTCGCTTCCGTTCTGGAAATTTCGACCTGAAAAATGAACCTCGCGGTCGTCCGAAGACTTTGGTCGACAATGACGAATTAAAGGCGATTGTGGAAGCTGATGATACACAATCTACGGCTGAATTAGCAGCAGCTTTCGACGTTAGCGTCAAAACAATATTGGTCCATTTGCGTCAAATTGGCAAGGTAAAAAAGCTTGACAAATGGGTGCCCCACGAACTCAATGATCGCCAGCGCGAAGTACGCGTCGAGACGTGCCTTGCACTGCTCAACAGACACACAAATGAAGGAATTTTGAACCGCATTGTTACCTGCGATGAAAAATGGATTCTGTTTGATAACCGTAAGCGCTCAGCAAGTTGGTTGGATCCTGGTTCAGCACCTAAACAATGCCCTAAACGAAAACTTACCCCTAGAAAAGTGATGGTCACTGTTTGGTGGTCTAGCGCCGGTGTGATTCATCACAGCTTCTTACCAAACGGGGTGAGCATTACTGCAGATGTGTACTGTGAAGAACTGAACACAATGATGGAGAAGCTGGCGCATCTCCAACCAGCATTGGTCAATCGCTCGTCTCCGCTGCTCCTGCACGACAACGCGCGACCTCATACTGCACAGCAGACGGTCTCCAAGTTGCAAGAACTGGGGTTGGAAGCTCTCCGTCATCCGCCCTACTCACCAGACCTTGCGCCTACAGACTACTACTTTTTCCAGAATTTGGATAACTTCTTGGCGGGAAAAAAAATTAATACCCGAGAGGCAGTACAAAATGCCTTTGAAGAATTTGTTGCCTCCCGTCCAGCTGATTTCTTTAAGAAGGGCATCAATAAACTGCCACTGCGATGGCAAAGATGCATTGATTGCATGGGTGATTACTTCGATTAATACAAATAAAAAATTCATGAAAAAAATTCGTTTAAATTTTTTCATACAAAACGGCAATTTCATAGGTAAAGACCTATTATGAATACAGAGCATGGTCGTTTACTTGTTCCTGGTTATCGTCTTTTCGGCTATCTTCAAACAAAACTTAATAAAAATGTCCCTAGTCCCTTTTGTTGTGATAAGGGCGTTCAACGTTTCTGGCGTTACCTCTATTCCCAGTTCCTGCTCAATCTCAAGTCTCTCTAGGCAATAGGCGGGGCAGTCAGTCAATATATGTACGACAGTTTCTTGTTTGTCAGAGTCGCAAATGCACGATGGGCTGTCCTTGCATTTGAACCTGTTCAGGTATTCAGAGAACCCACCGTGCCCTGACAGTACTTGTGTGAGTGTTCCTGTCGGTTTTAGTCTCGTGACATGTCTGAAGGCTTGTATGGCGTTCGGGAAAAATACTTTTGTAACGCCTGCTGTGTTTTCGGATGTGTATCTCCGATTCCATTCTTCGAGCGTGTCCGCTCGGATCTGACGCTTTACGAACGAAATCGGGCATTTGTCATAATCTGGCCTTTTCTTTATTGTAAGGGCAGCGTCCTTAGCCAGCTGATCAGCTCTTTCATTCCCCTCCAATCCTGCATGTGCTTTTATCCAAAAGAGTTCTACCTTTTTGGATTTCTCTTGGCATAGTCGTAGGTTTTCCCGGATTTCGACTGCAAGGGGATGGAGGGAGCGATAGTTTGCGATCGTTTCCAGTGACGACCTGGAGTCGCTATATATGCCAAAGCTGCTTTTTTGACTTGACAAAATTTCCCTTGTGGCCTTGCATATAGCCAGCAGTTCCGCCTGGTAGACGGTACAGTGGGACGACAGCTTGATTTTCTGGGTTTTTATTTCAACATTATTGCTCCAGTGAGACAATGATGCCCCGACCTTGTCCTCGATCCTGCTGCCGTCCGTATATATCCGCACTGCTTGTGTGCAGTGGTTGTCATGTTGTTCCTGGTCTGCCAGGCATATGAACTACAGGCTTATATGTTTCGCCGGGTGGGGGGTTTTATCAAACGCGGTACGTCGCTCGATCTCCTTATCTCCTAGCTCTGGTCGAGAAACTCCCCTCCTTGCCTCATATAGGGCCGGTGCCTCTAGTATTCGGAGGTCGAGGGGTAGTATTCCGGCCAGCAGCAGTGCCGAGTTCAAGGAGACCGTACGATAGGATTTGCACAGCTTCTGTGCAAATCCCCTTTGGACCGCGTTTAATTGTTTGCGTGTTGCTAGCTTTTTAGCAGCTGGTGCCCACGCACTTGCCGCATACAAAATGGTCGGTTCAACTACTGCCGTGTAAATGGACCTTATGACTTCCGGATTGAGGCCCCAGCTGATCCTGGCTGCTCTTGACAACTGCTTGTACAAGTTTAATGCCTTTTTGCATACATTAGATGCATGGGCATTAAACGTCAGCTTGTTGTCAATGGCAAGCCCCAGGACTTTGATTTCCTGCGACATACCAATACTACTCCCGGCCATGTTCAGCAGTGGGGTGTCGTATTTAAGTTTCCGCGTGATGACCATAGCTTTCGTCTTTTGTGGTGCAAATCTTAACTTGTGAAGACGTGTTAGTTTGGTTTCCTTTTGGATATCAAACTTTGTTTTAACAGTATTTTTACGTGTTGTTTAAAATTTGGCACTTTGAACCCAGGGTCTCTTAATTGCAGATATCCATAAGCGGCAGTGATTATTTACCATCACCATAGCTATTCACAAACATTCGACATGCTTCCATCGATCATCAATCACGTTATCATTCGAGTCCTATAAACGCTGCCTGTTCACAAATCCAGAAACCAAAAAGTTTGGCATTAAACTAGTGGTCGCCCAGAGGTCGAAATTCGAGCATGTTTTTTTAAATAAATTTAACGTAATTCTAATGCATTTTTTATTTATTTATTAGCTTTCTGCAATTCTTCTCCATTTAAACTTCAACTGTGCCAAATTTAATACTTTTCCGTCCACTTAATAATCTTAAAAAGGGGTTAAATTTTTTTGCTTCACGTATTTAATATAAGGTTAGACGACCACTACTTTTCCGTCAGCTGTTTGCTGTCGGGGGCACGGCTAATCAGGTTATCGAATTGTGTCATTTTGGACACGATAACCTGTCGATTTTTTGTTAATAGCTATGTAGATGGGCCACCTGTTTGTTTGCCAATAAATCACGTAGAAAAACAGTATTCGTTAGTAACAAGTAATGCTAGTTATATTAAGCAATTACTAGACACTACTTCCCTATAAATATTTGAAATGCGAAACATGTTTCGGCTGGCCCGCGGGCATGGCTAATTCTGTTTGTTGCTATGAATACCAAAACACATGCATAAAACATTAAATTACCTTTATGACTTTACTTAAAGGGGTAGTGCACACACGTCTCGTCAGGTTAAGGTGGATGCGTTAACGAAGCCCGCGAAATTCAAATTTTCTAACATTTATGTAATTTGCAGTCAGCGTCAGGTTGTGCAGACGCCAGCACATCAAGCTACCCCAAACTGTCAAATTTTCCGAATTGAATATGAACCTTGTGCTTATGATAAAAAGATGAAAATGACAGATTGGGGTAGGTTGATGTGCTGGCGTCATTACATTGATTAAAATATGATTCGCGACCGTAACAAATATAGCTTTACGTAATTGAGGATTCCGGCGACTGCGGGACCACAATTAACTGGAACCGCGGTCCTAGTCGCCGGATCCATTTTAATTAATATTTCTCTTCCGGCATGGAACCACCCATGATCATTAAAATCATCAATAAATAATAATCTATACTAATAATATTATAAAGAAGAAAGATAAGATTGTTTGTTCGTTTGCATTGAATAGGCTCCGAAACTACTGAACCGATTAGAAAAGTGCTTTCTCTGTTGGGAAGCTACACTATCCCCGGGTGACATAGGCTATATTTTATCCCCGTATTCCCACGGGAACGGGAACTACGCGGGTGAAACCGCGGAGCGCTGCTAGTCATCAATACAGGGAGGGCCGTTCATTTTTGTTCAAAATCTGAATTTCACGGACTACCTTACTAACCGCATCCTCTAGTCCCATGTATAGTATTTTTATCTCACAAAACAACGCGCGCTTTACTTGTGATTAACAAGTATACAAACACGTTGTGAATGTGTGTGTAAGCGCAGGAGCTCTCGGTGTGTGTCTGCGTGTGTGTAATGTGCTGACGCTACTCGTCCTCACGCGAAAATTCACAGCGTTTTTGTACACTTAGCGCGCGTCACGTCGTGGGATAAAAATACTGTACCAAGGTAGAGGGGAGAGGCTATTTCTGGTTTAATTGTTACAAAATCAGACTGTAGACTCATCATCATCATTTCAGCCGAAAGACACCCACTGCTGGACATAAGTCTCCCCAAAAGGAGGGGTTTGCCATAATCGCCACGCTTGGCAGGCGGGTTGGCGATCGCAGTATGGTGGTAAGATTCATAGAGAATGCTGCTGCCCTTTCTCTAGAAAGTCCCTTAGTCGCCTTCTACGACACCAACGAGAAGAAATGGGATGGTCCTATTCTTTTACGTCCGGCACCACACGGTACACTGCATACTGCAATTAATAAATTCCTGAAAGTTCCAAATCATCAGCTAATCTCAAACCTGCTACAACTCGACCAGCAAGACAAGAATTATCAATTACTTATTAAATTATGTAAATAAACTTATTAATATGCATAAACAGAAAGTAATAATACAGTCAGCATTTTTTCCGTTAAAACAAGGGCGCAAAAATGCATCAAAAATATGTTGCGGAAGGTCATGCACAGTTGTGTGACGTCAATGTATTAGTTTTATTGCAGTACCTGCAGGCCTAGACAAAACACATTTCTGTTATCGTTCACGCCAAACGCTACGCCAAAATGCATGGGAATGACATTACCTGCGGAAAGAACACGACGTAACCTTTCCGCAGGTAATGTAATTCCCATACATTTTGGCGTAGCGTTTGGCGTGAACGCTAACAGAAATGTATTTTGTCTCTAGGCCGTGATATACTAAAGAGTAGTGTTGGCCCAGTGTGATAGCGGCCCCGACTTACAGGTACTATGCACGTAGTGGGTTTAAACCCAGTCGCTTTACTTTATGTAAATAATTTCATCAACACAGCTCTCAAAACGGTGAAAGACAACACCGTGATGAAGCAAAATTTCGAAGACATGTGACCTCTACCAACCCGCACTGGGTCCGCGTGTTGGATTACAGCCCACTCCCAGTCCCTCTCACAGAGTGAAGACCTTTGACCCAGCAGTGGGAACATTAGGATAAAATGTTAACCAGTGCGCAAACTGTAACCATGGATTCAGCATATCTTTCTAGACCCGGGGTAGCGTAGAAATGTTACGTCCGTTATAACCAAAAAAAAATATCTGTTGTTTCATAGAAAACTACAATACCTACGCGGTCAAAATGTATGGAACAGCTGTTTTTTTTTTTTTTTTTTTGTATGACTGACGCAAAATTTCTACAATGGTCTAGAAATGGTTAAAAAAAATCCCTGTAGGCTTATTATGCTGCGACTACTCATGAAAATTATATAAATCATCATATTATATTTATGTTCGCACCACCAAAACCTATTCAGTACGCACTCGGCTGAACGCTGTCATTTTTTAAAGTGTATATTGCTTATTAGGGGCTAGTGCGAATCTTTGGGTTCATTCGATTAATCGGGTCTGGTCAAGCCACGCCGGGATTGGTGCATTTCTTTCATTCATTCATTCCATCGTGCTTGATAATAAGATTTCTACTAATTTTTATTTTTTTTTACCCGTGAGAACCTGTAATTGGTTTTATGTTTCTTAAAAAATTTGTTATCTGTCTATTAAGGTGAAACAAGTCCACATTTTTTCCATACAAACTTCGGGAGGGTTTTATTCCACTGTTTGACAATGTACATCAAAACTTAAACATGGTATGGTTTTGTCACATTATTAATATTGTCGGTACGGAAACAGAATACTAAAATAAAAAGCCATTAAAAAGTTATGAGCCAACAAAAATTCGTATTTCTTGCTAATTTAACACAACTTTGGACATGTTTGAGTAATAAAAGAAGTGTAAAATCTCCAAAATTAAGTCAGTACCGACAAAGCTCAATTATCGAAAAGTTCAATAAACTTTATTGGTCATTGATTTATGCAGTGGTTTTTTTCAGAAAACCGGATCTTCCGGAGGACTTTTGTTAATTTTTTACGTGCCTGTTTTACTATTACTGATCCTGCAGCTCACTCAATAATGTTGTGCGTGTAGACTAGCGTCTAACTGCTCATCACCGATACTACCTCTGTCGGACACGAAGCCTGGTGAGACAGCGTGCTTTTTAACCAGGCCCACCAGTGAGTTAGAGCCCGCGACTAGTGTACCCTTAAAGCTGTTGGTTCTCCTATGAATAAAGAAATAACTCAACAAAAAAATATTGGTACTGTCTGCCCGTTTTAGGACCAAACTCACTACCTAATGTAATTAAACGACTAGCCACAATAAACGACTAAATAAAAAAAACATGTTGTATACATAACGTGACCATTTATTCTTTAACTCAAAACGGGACATTATTCAGGTTAATTAACAGGTACCTAGTCAATAAAAAAAATCTCATCTGACATCTGAGGGAGTAGGTATTTATTTGCTTGATATACGAATATTTTGCTTATATTATCTTAACATTGAACTGACACTTGTGTTTCGGCATCTTAACTTATGATTCCAAAACAAAAGAAGTTTAATTATTTAACAGGTCAGGCAACCTACTCGAAAATCAAACAACAACAAATAAATATCGAGAAGTGGGCGAATGAAAAACCTGTCAAACAGTAGCGTATTTCTAATTTATTAAAAACTATTTTAAATCAAACATATTTTTCGTTGTTTTGAATTTAGCGCCCAAACGCTCCAGATGAGTTTTTTATCACTGGGCGGGTTGTTCGAAAGAGATACCGCCGCCCCTGGCACACAGGCTACTGAGGGAACACAGGTGGGTTTTAGTCAGTAAAAGTCTGACACGCACTCTTGCTCCACCCAGAGCGGGAGAAGTTATTTGACGATTTCCCATCCAAAAAAAAACATATGTGACGTCAACTTAGTGTAAACTAATAAAACAAGGGAATGTCGAGTTTATAATTAACAAGCTTGTTAATGGATGGAAAATGGTATTACTGGTGTGCGGTGCCTCTGTGCACAAATACTTCTAAAACTGCGCCACATAAATTATTTTTACCTGTGCAGTTTACACAAATCTGAAATCTGAGGTCACGTGTCGTCACGTGATTAGAAAAGTCATCGGAAGGAGCGTTTTGGCAGTAAATTCAAAACAATGAACATAATCGTTTTTAATTGAGAAAATGGATATAAATCAATTTATTTTTATTTTTCTGTTAAATATCTCGTCCCAATCTTCAAGAGGTTAATTTCATTAAAAAAATAATTGAAAAACTGCTATTTAAAAATGACTTCTAAATGTAATTAAATCGTTTGTAATTGAGAAAATGATTATAAATTAATTTATTTTTCCGTTACATATTTCGTCCCAATCTTCAAAATAAAATACTTTTCAATAAATTGGAAAATACCCTATTAGTCAACAAAGCGCGAGCGATGACGTCTTGGCCACTCTCGGCTATCGTCGTGTCGACCGACGACGCGGTCTCGCTCTAGCACACCGCTCGCGTCCGGCCGGCGCGCGGCTGAGCGGCTGCCGTCCGGCCGGCTCGACTACTCAAATTTTCGCACGGTTTCAGAAAACGGGACAATTTTGCGTCCCAGAGTTCATTTCGGGGACACCGGGACTCGTTATTATAAAAAGGGACAGTCCCGTTCAAAACGGGACGTCTGGTCACGTTATGTATACATCAACATGTATTTATTTATTTAATTAATCAGATTAAGCTATAAAAGATTATTTAATCCATTCATCAGGAAGCCGATTTCTGATTTAATTTACATAAATGTAACTTAAATTAGAATTTGTTAGCATTTTTAGGCTTATGTTTTGTTTCACTTTTGTTTAATAATTGATCTTGTTAATGTGTGACATGATTTGTCATCCTGCTTAGATTTCGTGATAACGATAATTATCTTTGTAACTATAAGTAATAAAATAACTTTGAAGCGATTTATTGATTGACGTGTTACTTACCTATAAATAATAATAATAATATTTTTTTAAATGTTTTATGTATTTTTTTTATATTCGAATATTTAAAAATATAATCTATATGTATAAACAGCGAATTAAAGAGTGTGAATGTATGACTTACGCGTTGGTCTAGTGGTTTCGATTCCCAATTCGGGCAAAGTATTATTGGGTTTTTCCATCACAAATGCCCGGAGTCTGGATTTGTAAGTGGTGGTGATGGCAATAGGCTCGCCCCCTATTACATGGGGCTTAAACATAACACGTGAAATGTGGGTGTTCCTATACACGAGCCGAGTCGTAGAGCTCCTCAAGTGCTGAATTAAGCTACACGGTTACTGGCAAATACTTGTATTTGCTGGTTTTTTTTCATCAGAATAGCAATTCACACACTAATCTACACTGACTTCACGTGATCTAACCAAGATTAAGTCTGAACTTTAAAAAACACTTTGACCCTTTTTTTTGAGGTTGGGAAATCATCAAATAAGTTCTCCCGCTCTGGGTGGAGCAGGAAGGCGTGTCAGACTGAACTGACTAAAACCCACCCGTGTTCCTTCAGTTGCCTGTGTGCCAGAGGCCACGGTATCTCTTTCGAACAACCCGCATCCCTGGCACACAAAACCCTTGAGTTTGTTTCGCGATTTCTTCAGTCAGATAGGAAATGTCGACTCCATCTAGCTTATTTTTTTATAATAATCCGATATCCTATTTACACACTTTTGCGGCCCTGCCCAACCCTTCGGAAGGAAACAGGCGTGATGTTATTTTTTTTTGACGTATTCACGTATCAGAAAAGTCGACCCCTTGTTAGATCCTTTGTTAAAGATTTGTTAAAACAATCCTCTTAGGAACACTCTTTAAGGAACACAACGGTACCTACATTCTTCCATGTTTCTATTCATATTGGTTGAGTCTGTACAAAAAAAAAAACCGGTCAAGTGTGAGTTGGACTCGCGCACCGAGGGTTCCGTACAAACCTGTGGGTATATAAGTAAAAGTTCAAAATTGTCAATTTTTTTTTTTTATATGACGAAACTAAAAATTTTCGGTTTTCGTAATTTTTCCTATATCTGTACTATAAGACGTGACTTCGTACAAAATTTCAAGATTCTAAGTTCACGGGAAGTACCCTGTAGGTTTTGATTCCCGTGCGAGTTTCGAAAATTTGCGGAATTTTGCGGCCTAAATGGCTGTATCTTTTGATTGCGTTGACTTAGAAGGTTGATTTTTCTACAGCTTCCAGGGACAGTAGAACTAAGTATCATATAGAAATTTCAGTTTGATACCTCCACGCGTTCCTGAGAAAAACGGTCTTGACAGACGGACGGACGGACAACAAAGTGATCTTATAAGGGTTCCGTTTTTTCCTTTAGAGGTACGGAACCCTAAAAACATAAAAATGTAGTTGGTACTCCGGAAAAAAGACCAATTTCAAAGTGACAATATAAGTTGCAAGGATCGTCGCTCGGAAGGTCGATAACTTTTTTTTTTTTCGAAAAAGGTTTCGGTTTTAAAGTTTGCCTGGAATTCTTGTGAGAACTTCCCTTTTGCCTGTCTTAATTATCCTGCGGAACAAGTTAATAGGTTTCCCAGATACCTATTGAGTTTTAAAATAAATTACATAAAAATGATAACGTCTGATTTGTATTGCTTTTACGTCACAATAAAAGCACAAGTTTATCAGTAAACTAGGACGGTTGTTGACCTTATTATTGCGGAGTATTATATCGCCAACGCCATTTTTCTTACATTGTAGATAAATCTGACGAGCTTTGCTAAGTCTTCGGAATGTTGTCTATCCTTCTTTCCCTATCTTGCCCTCTATGCCCCAAAACAAGCAGCCAAGGTGACAAAATGCAACAAAATTTCGTTTTGTCGAGCCAACGACTCGAAGAAGAATATTTTTGGGGTTTCCACGGTACTGTAGTGCATCAGGAATGTTTGTCGAAGCATATCCTGATGGTTTCGATACCATCCTGCGTAAAAGGATTGCGTCTATGACGCGCAGAGTCCGTTGGAGCGTCAACGACATTCTGAAGGTCATCAGTGATAAGCCTTGTTGCACCATTATGGCGCATTGGGTGCATGTACATGTCAGATGACTGCAAGAGATACAGGATAAGTTTTTAACCAGTGCGCAAATTGTAATGAAAGATAAAAACGTATCCTGTATATGAACCAATATGTTGTGTTCCATTTTTGTATAGCTACACGGATCGATCGATCAGGTTCAGCTTCGCTTGCCCCGGCCGGTCCTTCTCTTCTATAGGTGACTATCTTTACATACCGAAACCCCTCTGTAAGCACGGAAAGCAAATTAAGCCATTGGCCCCGGCTGTAGTTCTTGGATCGTTGACAGTATTTATAATGAGTGTACGACTAAACGCCGATAGACTAAACACCGACAAGAGTTTACTTCGACGGGACTCTTCGCCGACAGGACACTTCGCCAACAGGACTCTTCGCCTACAGGACTCTTCGCCAACAGGGCTCATCAGCGACGCAACTTATATCCGATAGTCAGATTACCGTTAGATTATAATCTATCTCACGAGATTGTAAGCTTTCGACAGATTGTGATCCGTAACATACTGCTTACAATTTAACGCATTATTTTTCGGTAGATTATAATCTATAGAAGTGAAACCGTCAAATTGTGTGTGTGGGTATCAAGACGGATAGTACCTTGCGTTATTACTAAATAGGCAAGTAACTGCCACTAACATGGAAGTAGCGCTCGCTAGCCGCTCCCGCGGCATCGCTCGCCTCGCTCGCTCGGTTCGCGCGCGGTTGGTCACCATTCTAACCTAGCATAACCTATTCGGTCGGTAAGCAGTATGGTGCAGTTCGCAATTTATCGACAAATTACAATCTCGCGAAATAGATTTTATTCTAACGGTATTTACAATTTTACGGTGACTTGCGTCGCTGATGAGCCCTGTCGGCGAAGAGTCCTGTCGGCGAAGAGTCCCGTCGAAGTAACGTCTTGTCGGTGTTCAGTCTGTCGGCGTAGTGTCTGTCGGCGTTTGGTCGTACACTGATTTAAAATACGTCAGAAGCACGAAAATCTGACAACCAGTCTTAACAAGGGGTATCGTATTACCTAGTTACTGGGTTATCGCAGTGCGGTCGTCTGGAATACGACATTTTCCCCATTCTTCCGTTTCACATGCCCCATGCTGCATTTGACAACCGATTTCCACACAACTTTTCAGTTACTACTTATTAGCTATGTTAGTAACAAATCAAAATCTATCTGCCTAGCCTTTTCCCAACTATGTCGGGGTCGGCTTCCAGTCTAACCGGATGCGGCTGAATGTCAGTATTTTACATGGAGCGACTGCGTATCTGACCTCCACAACCCAGTTATTGGGTAACACGATTCCCCTTGATCCGGGACCCAACGGCTTTCCGGGGAACGGAGAGGTTTTGGTATATAAATATGGTCACCCATCCACGGACCGACCGCGGCAACCGTAGCTTCACCTGATCGATCCGTGCGCCTGTATTAATTAGCCACAAAGTACACTATAACATATATTTTGATATCTTAGATTTTATAATCAAGTAGTAAATGTAATATTAATGATTACAGGTGTTTTATCGTCTCGCTCTAGTTACCGAATATAAAACGTCTACATATTTCATAATAGTTGACTAGACACAACAAAAACACATTAACTTTATAAAAAAAAAATACTTTGCTAACATAACTGGGCATAAAATTAATAGGTAAATTTAAATTGATTAGATAAAATGATTCAACGATTTAATTTCTGTAAGTAGATTTGTATGTCCCGACATAATCTCGTCAGATCAAGTGATGAATATGTGGATTGGTGTCTGAAATGGTCTTTTAAGAGGAATCTAGTCGCGGGCTTGAACTCACTGATGGGCCTGGCTAAAAAGCACGCTTTCTCACCAGACATCCTATGCGACAGAGGTAGTATCAGATGACAAGCAGTTAGACGCAAGTTTACACGCACGAAGTTATTGAGTGAGATACAGGATCATATATAGTATAAGAGGCGCGTAAAAAATTAAGAAAAGTCCTTCGGAAGATCGGGTTTTATGAAAAATCCCCACTGCATAAATCAATAAAGTTTATTGAACTTTTAGATAAATTTTCCACAGAGGTTCCCTTTATAACGTCGACAAGGAATAAGCAAGGATTTTTCGAAATTCTACCCCTAAGGGAGTTAAATAGGGGATAAAAATTGCGCGCGGGCAAAGCCGCTGGCAAAAGCTGTCTACGAATGCCAGCCGGGGCCAAAGGCTTATCGAGCTTTCCGAGGTACAGAGGAGTCTCGGTATGTAGCTACAATCTTACCAACATTATAAGTGTGCAATTTTGGATCTTTGTTACTCAAATCACGCAAAAACGACTGAGCGGATTTGGACAAAATTTAAAACACAGACCCCCTTATTACAAAACAAGGTTTTTCTTTAGGTATGGTTTAAACTATCGAGCCTGTTTTTGAAATAAGAACTTAGAACTGAAATAGAATTACAGCTCCTTTTACAAAACTGACAGTTTAGCACTGGACTAACTTGTCAGTTTTGTAAAAGGAGCCGTATTTCGATTTCAGTTAGGTTCTTATTTAAAAAACGGGCTCGATGGTTTAAACCATACCTAAAGAAAAACCTTGTTTTGTAATAAGGGGGAGATAGTTTATAACCTGGATTAAAATATAGGATACTTTTTATCCCGGTAGTACGTTCCGGTGGGATAATTTCTGACCACTAGTGGGCTTTGTCTTTTTATTATACCAAAGAAGTAGCGAACGAAGGTAATCGTAAGCTTGCTAACTGCGTGTGGCCATATTAGACACAGTTAATTATAATAGCCTACGTGTAGGACAAAAACATTTTTTTTAGTTCTAACGAATCAATCAATCGATCAGCCCCATTGACTGATAACCGCCAATCAACACGTATGATTATTTCCATATATCATTGCCATATATGGAACCTGCCAAGCAGGTAGCTAGACAAGAACCAGTACTATCTAGATTCTAGAGCGAACCACGTCTGAGGTAACCGTCGCATATTCATTCAAGTACTAGGAACTGGCCCCGAATAGGCGGGTACGATTGTGGATAATTTGAACAATTTAATCCTCATGGTTTAAACTGTTAAAATAATATATTAAATATATAATTATATTAAATATATGAATTAATATTAAGAGGGAAGCGCAAGGGGAGCTTGCCAAATTCGCAGGCCAGGCGCTGCTTTAATTTTTCGCAGATTTTGCCTTTGGCATTGCTTGCAGAACAGATAGCCGATGGGGCCGAAAGATTCTGGAATAGCGACCGCGTACCGGAAGACATAGAGTTGGAAAGCCTCCCACAGCGAGGACCGATGACGTTGTTAAAGCCGCAGGAATTCGTTGGATGCAAGAAGCACAGAACCGGTCGAAGTGGCGGACCTTGGGGGAGGCCTATGTCCAGCAGCGGACGTCTTTCGGCTGAAATGATGATGATAATGATATTCGTTGCGGTCCCGAATCATATTTTAATCAACCTGACCCTTTTTCGTTATTTTTGTTTGGGTGGGAAGTCATCAAATGACTTCTCGCGCTCTGGGTGGAGCAGGAGGGCGTGTCCTTTACTTTTACTGACTAAAACCGACCCGTGTTCCCTCAGTTGCCCGTGTGCCAGGGGCGACGGCCGCAGGGAATAGGGAGAGCGGCCAACGCTATACCGAAACTCCTCTTCCCCTGCGGCCCCACCGCGTCCGCCATCAAACGGTGGCGGCCCCGTCCAGGCCACGGAAGGGAAGAGCGCTACCCAAAAGTACCGGCACTCCACCTCCGCCGCAGCCTGTAACCCTCAGTCGCGATGCCTCCCATTCGACATCGCGGCCCGCCTCAGTTGCGGTGCACCTCACCACAACCTACTTTTTGGCCGCTACGTCGCCGCGTCGTCGGCTTTGAGGCAAAAGCCCTGACGAGCGGCCTCACCTTGGAGTTCCTTTTCGCTTCACCGTGGCTGGGAGACCACGGCTACTGAGACGGCGACTGAAAAAAACGTACCCCATATTTTGGCCTTTCAAACAAAAGAAGAATTTATCAAATCGGTATGTAAATGATAGAGTTCTGAGGTTACAAACATTCAAAAGAAATCAGATGATTTGAGAACCTCTTCCTTTTTTTCAAGTCGGTTAAAAATACACGCAGACGAAGCCGCGGACAACAGCTAGGTGGTTGAATGCTTGCAGGTTAATTGAATAGAAAATAGAAGATTTATTTTTTATTTGCGAAAACAAACAATCGTACCTACATTGTAAATTACATCTAGATACACACTATGCTATATGTAAATGTATACAATCCACTACGTTTCCACATGTTACTATCTTAGATACTTTACAATGTTGCTAAAATTAGATACAATCAATATACCAATAACAATAATATACGTACTTACAAAGGATTGGTAATCTAAAACCAATTCAAAAAAAGTAAAATACCTATGAAGGAAGGAAAAAGTTGGTAGGCACCAAATTTTACCTTTTTTGGGCACCGTGCATTCACCGACCATCATTTCTTTAAGAGAAAGGAGCGTAAAAACCCCTGTCTAATAAAAACTTTAAAACTTCACATTTTTCCTGTACCTAATTCCTTAAATCATTTTTTGTACATCTTCCTCAGCATCCCAATTTAAACGAAATGCAGCGAAGAGGACAAATTCTTAAAAAAAAAAATACAAAACAATTGAATACTTGGGTTTTGTTGCTATATGTATTTATGGTCTATACTAAAGCCTCATACTTTTAAACGGTGAAGGAAAACACCGTAAGGAAACCGGCATGGCTTAAAACTAAAAAATCGAAGACATGTGACATCTACCAACCCGCACTGGGCCCGCGTGGTGGACCGTTAGGGACTGTCTTCTTCCCTAGGGCTTATTACACTTGGCTGAATTTAGTCATCTAACTAGTCATCTAAATTCAGAAGCAACATTAAAAGCTATGGATGCTAGCTTGCTAATTGCGATTACACTTGACTAAATTCAGTAGCGACTGAATTTAGATGACTAAATTCAGCCAAGTGTAAAATGCACTTCAGGGGGAATTCTTAAATGATAATAGTATCACGTCATTTTTGTCATCAATACGGAACGCTCGTGATCGCAATAAAAGTGTTCACTCAACGTTACAACATATATTCACTATATTAAACTTGTATATACCACACATTTCTTCTTCTTAGATAGCAATAAAGATTCGATGCGACTCAAAACAAAACAGCACATCTGTCATTTTTCACAGCGCTCACGGTGATATTAGTGTATCGCATGGTCGGCGTTATCCCAAGATGGCGCTTGTCACGCCAATTCGGAACGGGTGTGAGCGCGCTCAAATCGATATTATTGTAACTTGGAACGAGGCCTAAAAGAATGAGGTTTCTTTTTTCTTTTTTTTTTTGGCTTTTCGCGGGTAAGGTTTTAGCCACGTACAAAATGGGGAATTCAAAGTTTTCTTTATTACAGAGTAAACAAAAGTTATATTTGAGTGAAAGTTTTATTTATTAAAAACATACGAGTTGAAATTATCTATTTAAATACGAAGTTGCATGAAATGAGCAAGCAATAGGTATGTCATGTACATTAATTTATTTGTACTATTGAACACGACCTTTTTTGTATCGAAACTTGTTAAGAACAAAGCAACTCAACTAATAAAAAAAACCTGTAACTCACTTGTGACTATTAGTAATGAAAAAGTCACAGTTTGATAATAGGTATCATTATGTGCCTAATTGCGGTGAAATTAGAGCCATTTTATGAGCAAGTGTATTGAAAATGATTTTATTTCTGTAAGTAGGTTTGTACAGTCGCCAGCAGGTCAAGCTATCCCAAACTGTCAAATTTTCCCAATTGAACATAAACCTTATTCCTTTGTAATAAAGTTGAAAAACTATCAAAGAAATTTGACAGATTGGAGTAGCTTGATGTGCTGGCCTCTGTGCAAACACTTTTACACATCAATCATATTTGAAAAACTAGATGAGGTCGGCGTTTCCTATCTGACTACTCTGAGAAGAAAGGCCGAAACAAACTCAGAGGTCACAGTCTCTTTTAAAGTCCAGACATAATCTTGGTCAGATCATGTGAAGACCATGTGGATTGGTGTTTGAAATGGTATTTTGAGGAAAGAACCACAAAGATTGAATGGACCTGTCCATTCAGTGCACGCATTTATCAGTAATCAGACAGCTCAACTCAGAACTTGAGGAGCTTAAGTGAGGCTATACAGGAAAACTTTTCTACTTACTAAAATCAGCTGTTTCATAGAAAAGTGCAATACCTACGCGGTCAAAATGTATGGAACAGCTGATTTTTTTTGTACAACCGGCGAAAAATTTCTACGCTAGGGGTTCTACATAGAAAAATATGCTGAATTCATGGTTACAATTTGCGCACTGGATAAAAACTTACCATGTATGCTATTGTCTATAGCCTTCCTTAAGAATTCGGCTTTCAAATGCAAAAATAATTTTACAAATCTCACTGTAAGTTCCAGAGATTAACGCGTTCAAACAAACAAACTCACCGCTGACAGTCGGAGGGTCATAATAGTACAGAGGCCAGCACATCAAGCTACCCCAATCTGTCAAATTTCTTTGATAGTTTTTCAACTTTATCACAAAGGAATAAGGTTTATGTTCAATTGGGAAAATTTGACAGTTTCGGATAACTTGATCTGCTGGCGACTGTACATAGCAGCTATGAAGCTTAGATCGATTCATATTGAAAAATAATAAATACAAGCCTTTATAAAATGCAACTAACTAGTCTAACAACACGTTATAAAAATCTAATAATTTATAATCTCAAGTAGGAAACTGTCATGTAACTCATTCATATGGCAAATTGTTCAATAATTATTATCATATCTAATGCTTTTAATGGTTAAACTATTTATTCATTTATTTATTTATGCGACGAACAAAGGCAATAAACGGACCGACTTCATTTACCAACATGTGCAAGTTATTTTTTTTTTTATTATAATGTGTATGTTTGCTTGTTTGTTTTTAATTTTATGGGAATTTGGAGGGCAGGGGTCGGGGGGATTTCATCACCTCTGCTCTCTAAACGGTGAAGGAAGACATCGTGAGGAAACTGGCATGGAACATCTACATCTTCCTCAGCATCGCAATTTCACAGAAATGCAGCGTAAAGGACAAATTATTAAAAAAAAAAAAGAAAAAGAATACTTGGGTTTTGTTTCTGTATTTATGGTATACGAAAGCCTCATATTTCTAAACGGTGAAGGAAAACATCGTGAAGAAACCGGCATGTCCTAGAACCAAAATTCGAAGACATGTGACATCTACCAACCCGCACTGGGCCCGCGTGGTGGATAACGGTCCACTCCCTTTCACAGAGAGGAGGCCTGTGTCCCAACAGTGGGAACATTATATGCTGATTCTGCTAAAAACCGGAAAAGAACTGGAGTTACCGACATAGCTTGCAGAATAAGTAGGTTGAAGTGGTAGTGGGTTGGCCATGTTTGTCGAATGACCGATGGCCGATGGAGCAGACGAGTCCTGGAGTGGAGACCGCGTATCCGCAAGCGTGGTGTGGGACGCCCCCCAACTAGGTGGACCGACGACCTTAAGAAGGTGGCTGGGACAGACTGGATGCGGAAGGCGGAGGACAGGGTGTTGTGGCTTGGCCTAACATGGGAGAGCCCTATGTCCAGCAGTGGACTGCGATAGGCTGAGTTGATTGAGTTGATGCTAAAGAGGAAAACGCCGGGGTACCACACGAAATTAAAATTTTCTTACGCTTTCATGAAATACTTAGTAATTGAATGTGATTAAATTAAATATTTTCCTTATTAATATTATGAACGTGAAAGTTTGTATGTATGGATGTTTGTTACTCTTTCACGCAAAAACGGCCGAACAGATTTGGATGAAATTTTGCATACAGATAGATTATAACCGAAATTAACACATAGGATACTTTTTATCCCGGTAGTACGTTCCCGGGGGATAATTTCCGACTTCCATGCGGGCGAAGCTGCGGGTTGAAGCTAGTATGATTATAATTTGGCGAAGCCATATTTTTCACGGTCGCATATCAATTTTGAGGTACTTACGTAACACAATAACAGTAGGAATACCTTTCAGTTTGACAGTTCAACAACATTCATTGCGTTATTTACGTTGTTGAGGAGACAACGTTTTTAAACTTATGAAGCAATGGATTAGCAATACTGCAGTGTCCATCAAAATGATTCAGATTCTAATTGATAGTGTGTTACGCTATTAGAGTGCTGATAAATGACACTATTGCTTAGTCCAGAAAATAATTAATAATCCCTACTTCCCTACCAATATTATAAATGCGAAAGTAACTCTGTCTGTGTGTTACGCTTTCACGCCTGCAGGCTTAGCACGAGCACCGACTTGTCGACGGAAGAATAGACAACACTATTAAATAAATTATGTACAATAGGATAAGATACCTATGTTTTTCCATTCATTATCACAGTTATGCGTTCTAAACGAATCATGATTTTGTAGATAATCGTATATACTTTGTGGCCGTCGAGTAGAAAGTTTTGTTGTCAGTGTGATTTTGACAGTTTGGGAAGAAATACTCTTCTGAAATAGTCTACATATAAAAGGACCTAGAGAAATATCGTAAGAAACGAAAGACTTAATGACAGATTGTAGAAGGATATCTACGGTGCGATAAAAAAAATGTAGGAACGAAGTATCACTTTGTATTCTGTGATCTGACCAAGATTATGTCTGGACTTTAAAAGAGACTGCGACCTCTGAGTTTGTTTCGGCCTTTCTTCTCAGAGTAGTCAGATAGGAAACGCCGACCTCATCTAGTTTAAAAAAATATGATTGACGTGTAAAAGTGTTTGTACAAACCTACTTACAGAAATAAATCATTTATCATTTATCATTTATCATTGAAAAAACACTGTCTATTCTTCGTAGAAATACAAAGCGTCATGCTAAGCCCGCTGAACCACAAAATACAGAGAGTACAGAAGGTAATCTACATACAAAGTGCGCTCGAGCAACGCACACATAGACACCGCTCACGGACACGATATCTCGGACCGGTTGGGACCAGTGCGAGCGCGAGTGCCAGCCCCTGAGACACGCGTCTGTGAAATGCAAAAACGGAGCAACAAAAAAAGTTACTACACTTAACTGTTCAGTGGACGGTTGTATAGATACTGTGAATTGTCTTTTTTTAAGCTACCAGTTGTTGAGTTGACCAGAGAGGTGAGTACCTAGGTATTTGCTCGTGTTTCAAGGGTTCGTTTTAACGTAACACAGAATACCTAGTTAGTTGTGGGTAAGCGAAAATGACTTTGTGGCCTTGTAGTATTTTTACAATTTATATTAGGTAGGTATCTGATGTAGTACTTATAACCTAAAAAATACGCTCATCTATTGTAAATAGTTAAGATATAACTGCTCGGCGAGCCGGCCGGGCCACCCGCCGCCGATCATAACTATTAGAGTTGAGATTAATTGTGATCATGGCAAAGACCTAATACGAGTGCCACTACCACGATAGTATTTTTGTGCATAAGCCAAAGTTGACAACCCTAGCGCGACCGCCGAGCGTAGGTATGAAAATCGAAGTACATACATGTGATTGCCTTCTGTACTCTCTTTATTTTGTGCCTGAACCGCTATAAACCGATCGTCATTTTTGGCAGAGATATAGCTTGGGTTAAGGAGAAGGACATAGGCTACTTTTTTACACGATAACCAATTCCACGCGGGCAAAGCCGTGGGCCAAAACCTAGTCAAGAAAAAATAACAGAAACCAAATCAAGCCTTGTTCCGTTTAGATCAAATGGACAGTAGGTATAGTCTCCAACATTTTAGAGATTTAAAGTTTAAAAAAAAATTAAATGAATTTTAAGTTTCTCTCGATAACATTAGATTTATTACGGTCAACAATTGAATTCTTGACCGTACCTAATAAATTGACCCCCCCGAGTGGGTTCCCGCATTGTCGTTGCGGGGGGGCTCAGTAACCGTGGATGCCGGCCACGGTGAAGCCAAGAGGAACCCAAAGGTGGGGCCGCTCGTCAGGGCTTTTGCCTCAAAGCCGACGACGTAGCGGCCAAAAAGTAGGTTGCGGTGAGGTGCACCGCAACTGAGGTGGGCCGCGATGTCGAATGGGAGGCATCGCGGCTGAGGGCTACGGGCTGCGGTAGAGGAGGAGTGCCGGTGCTTCTGAGCAGCGCTCTTCCCTTCCGTGGCCTGGACGGGGCCGCCACCGTTTGATGGCGGACGCGGTGGGGCCGCAGGGGAAGAGGAGTGTCGGTATAGCGTTAGCCGCTCTCCCTATCCTCTGCGGCCGAAAAGTGGTAGACGGGACGGCGCGTTGTGTTCCACACGCGCGCCGTCAAAGATGTCAGCAACCACCGATGGGGTCCGCAAGGGCCGATGCCTGCCAGGGGTGCGGGTTTGTTCGAAAGAGACACCACAGCCCCTGGCATACGGGCTACTGAGGGAACACGGGTGGGTTTTAGTCAGTAAAAGTCTGACACGCCCTCCTGCTTTACTCAGCAGGAGAAGTCATTTGATGATTTCCCACCCAAAAAAAAAAAAAAAAAAACCTAATAAATTGAAACAGATTTTTGAGTCACCAACCCGTCGTTTTCGTCGAACGTCAAATTCTTTGAAACCTATTATTTCCTGGCTCCTGGGTATGAGAAAAGAACCGCCAACTATTTGAGCTAATTATTTCCAATTGTATGCATATTTAACGATAATAATGATTAATGTAAAATAATGTCAACTAAGCCGTAGGACATGACTCAACTGGTGGGTTTTCCGTTGTTGATTTTTGAATGGACTTTGTAAAAAGCGTCAGTACCAGTAGAGGAAGGGGATGCAAGACGGGGTATCGGGCAAGACGGGGTACCAATCTTAAATCAGAAACTAATTGACCAATCGCGACCCTTCTTCCACCGGACTCCACGCCACCATCACAGTTAGCGAAGTCGTTGGAACGGGATGTTCCCAAGACCCATGAGACTGTTGTTCTCGAAATAATTCGTACTTTACTTCCCAAGGGGTCCACGAAATTTTAAATCTAAAATATTTTCTTTCATGGGTCCATGCACGGAGTTAATACAAAGGGTCCATGAAAGCGGGTATCCGCTGGATGTGGGAAGCACAAGACCGGTCGAACTGGAGGAGCCTGGGAGAGGCCTGTCCAGCAGTGGACGTCTTTCGGCTGAAATGATGATGGGTCCATGATTATAAAAGAACATTTTTTTTATCCCCCGACCCAAACAAAATCTCTAAAAAGTAAAGAAATAATATTTATTAGCCTTTTAAGTTGAAGGTAATATTTTCTTCAAGGCATTGTCAAGTCGGGGGACGGCTAATGATAATGCTAGGCCTCCTCTGCTTGGCGTTATAGCTGTTAAACAGCAACGGTCTTATTAATAAAAACTTATCGAACATGTAAACAGTTGCTAGTCTGGTGGGTTTCAATACGAAACCAGACTTTATCAACTGTTTAGATGTTCTATAACTTTTCATGAATAAGACCGCTAGACAACAGTGAAACTGTCAATCGAGAGGTCAAGTGATCTAAAGGTAGCAAAGGCAATGGGCCCTGTACCTGTAACGCCAACAGACTATATTCACGCAACCAAACTGATAATAGTCCAGACAGGGACTAAAAGAAGAAAAAAAAAACACTTACGCAAACGCTAAGGCATTCTAAATAAACAACCTTTTATCTCCATGTATCCAGAAGTGACATTTTCGCTTCACATACGTACTTCTGGGTGGCAAATTAAATTACAAGCTATCAATTTTCTCGTATCAATTACTATCGACCTAGGTTATTAACCGTAGAACTACTATGTAGACAACTTGTATGACGTCACCAGTGCTTACTTTAGTACACACATATGCGTCACATAAACTTCCTGATTCTTGTTCTTACAAAACCGCTAAATATTCTAACGTAGAAACTTGTTGATCGTTTTTTGTTTCGTTTACTTTTTATGTTTGATTTGTCGGTGTGGGATTTTCTATTTTGATTTTATTTTAATGATTTACCGCTTTAGTCAATGGGTATTATGATTAACGGATTACCCATGTCCATCAATAAACGTAAGACAATTGCATGCAGCTGAGATGAGACTCCTAAGTGGGACGGATGGTGTTGCACGAATGAATTGAATAGAAAATGAGTACATTTTTTTTTTTTTGGGTGGGAAATCATCAAATAACTTCTCCCGCTCTGGGTGGAGCAGGAGGGCGTGTCAGACTTTTACTGAATAAAACCCACCCGTGTTCCTTCAGTAGCCCGTATGCCAGGGGCTGTGGTGTCTCTTTCGAACAAACCCGCACCCCTGGCAGGCATCGACCCTTGTCCCATCACTTTTTGTGCTGACATCTCTTTGAGGCGCGCGTGGAACACAACGCGCCGTCGACTTGGGCTTGGTCCTTACCGGAGAGCGAGCTACCCATTACTCGCCGTCCGCAAGCCCATGCCTACGGTGGCCGGAAATCGGCCTGGGATTCCCGACGCCCAGGGCGTCTCCGTATCCTGCGGCGGCTAGGGTCGCGAGGGCGCATATGCTGCCTCTCCCTCACGTGCGCCGCCTCCCTCTTCGCGAGCATTACTGCTTCGCTGAAGGAGGTGACGGCTCCCCATGCCCTCTCGCTCCGTACCATGGCCTGGACCAGGGCCGGACGCGAGAGATCGCCGCCGCCGATCGCCTCCACGAGGACACGGCGGTGCTCCACCCAAGCAGGGCAGACCGCCACCGTGTGCTCCACCGTGTCCTCAGGGCGATCTTCGCAGTGGAAACACCCGGACGTTTCCTCCCGCCCTATCCGAAACAGGAACCTCCCGAAACAACCGTGTCCGGTGAGGACCTGCGTCAGGCGGAAGGTGAGGACGCCATGCCGCCTCTCAAACCACTCCTCAAAGAGGGGACTTACCGCCGCAATCGTGGCGTGCCCAGAAATGAGTACATTAGAGCAAGTCTGAGAGTGGCACCGGTAAAATATTGTAAGGAAAGATTGTCATGGTATAGGCATGTCATCACCATCATCATTTCAGCCGAAAGTGATCCACCGCTGGACATAAGCCTCTCCCCAAAAGAACGGTTTTGCCATAATCGCCACGCTTGGCAGGCGGGTTGGCGATTGCAGTATGTTGGTAAAATGCATAGAGAACGCTGCTGCCCATTATCTAGTAAGCCCCTAAGTCGCCTTCTACTATACAGCCACGGGAAGAAATGGGATGGTGTTATTCTTTTACGTCCGGCACCACACGGAGTATGGGCATGTGATACGGAGTAATCAGGAAAAAGTCTTGAAGAAGGTTTTAAGTGTGTATGTCAATAGCTGTAACAGTAGGGGGATACCACAGAAACGATGGATGGACTGTGTGAATGATGATATGGTTATAAAGGGGGTGACTACGGAGATTACGTCTAATAGAGAAGTGTGGAAGAAAAATACATGCTGCGCCTACTTTTTGCGCCCCCCTTCGATAGGCGCCCAGGGCCCTGGCGCTGCCTGCACCACCCTAGTAACGCCACTGCCTCTGCCTACCGCTTCGCTAAATAACTTGTACGAAAAGTGGACATCTTCTAAATGTACTAAGGATACATTTCTCAACAAACACAAAGATTGGTTAAAAGGACCCGGTTTCGAAGTTCGAAGTGTTTGTGTGTGTGGACCAGCCTTGCCGTTCAACATCATCGGGGGTTCGTTCTGTAGGGCGACCCCAGAAATCCTTTGATGAATCATCAACAAAAACAAAAAGACGGAGAGTAGACGATCTAGTGGCATCGCGAAGTGCAAATGAATCTATTGAGGGGGATTGTCTCTCTGCCAACCGCTTCGCTAAATAACTAGCGAAATCTCATAATTCGACATTTTAGACAATCTGCTCATTGAGAGGCTTGTAATTGAATAGTACCAGCCGCATAGTTGGATCGAGCAGGTTGCTCCGTGGATGAGTGACTTCACATGTACCGACCTCTCCGTGCATTGGTCCAAGCTGTAGGTCGTGGATCTTCGATAGTCTTTGAGGGTAGTCAGAAGCCCGAAAGTCTGATAACCAGTCTTACCATAGGATATTGTATTACCCAGTAACTGGGTTGTGGAGGTCAGATAGACAGTCACTCCATGTAAAATACTGGTATTTTTTTTTTTTTTGAATGGGAAATACTGGTATTTTTAAGCTATTGCATAGCTTTTATCGCGGGCTTTGAGCACAGAATATCGTGCTTTGAGCGCGGCGACCGAATCAAGAAATTCCGTAACGAAAATGAAACCTAACACCGCCCACTCCCCCCCGAGTGGGTTCCCGCATTGTCGTTGCGGGGGGGCTCCGTAACCGTGGATGCCGGCCACGGTGAAGCCAAGAGGAACCCAAAGGTGGGGCCGCTCGTCAGGGCTTTTGCCTCAAAGGCGACGACGTAGCGGCCAAAAAGTAGGTTGCGGTGAGGTGCACCGCAACTGAGGTGGGCCGCGATGTCGAATGGGAGGCATCGCGGCTGAGGGTTACGGGCTGCGGTAGAGGAGGGGTGCCGGTGCTTCTGAGCAGCGCTCTTCCCTTCCGTGGCCTGGACGGGGCTGCCAGCGTTTGATGGCGGACGCGGTGGGGCCGCAGGGGAAGAGGAGTGTCGGTATAGCGTTAGCCGCTCTCCCTATCCTCTGCGGCCGAAAAGTGGTAGACGGGACGGCGCGTTGTGTTCCACACGCGCGCCGTCAAAGATGTCAGCAACCACCGATGGGGTCCGCAAGGGCCGTTGCCTGCCAGGGGTGCGGGTTTGTTCGAAAGAGATACCACGGCCCCTGGCATACGGGCTACTGAGGGAACACGGGTGGGTTTTAGTCAGTAAAAGTCTGACACGCCCTTCTGCTCTACTCAGCAGGAGAAGTCATTTGATGATTCCCACCCAAAAAAAAAAAAAAAAAAACACCGCCCGCTCCCCTACCATGTAGCTCGGCCGAGCGTTCGCTTAACGTGTATGTAATAGTATGTATATGGTACGACTGTACGATATAATAAAATTTGTTTTCTTATCGGTCACCACGCTCAAAAAGTGTAACTTGAATTAATATCAAAGAAAAAAAGATACTGCATAAATAAAAAATAAATAAATAATTATAATTGCATAAGTTGATAAAAATGCTAATTGCTATGCAATAGCTTTACCGCGGCAGTCCCCGAGTGCCACACGTACTTTTAATTTTTTTTGGTGCGTGCGTGGATTCGCCAAAGGTCAACCGAACTTCATAACAACAGATGGTCACGGGCAACAGACTGTAGACAGTCAAAATTGGCTTTTCCAACTATACACCCGCGATTAACTAATAAACTTCTTAGCCTAAGTAGAAATAACCTTAGAATAATCATAGGAACAATTACGGGCCATAACCCCCTTAACAAACATCTTTATAACATAGGCGCCACAGACAGCCCGCTTTGCAGGGGCTGCCTTGACGCCGAGGAATCAGCCGCCCACGTCATCCTGGAATGCGAGGCCGTGGCTTCTCAACGTGAAGAAATCCTCGGAACAGTGAGGTCGCTCCGCGAAGCCTGTGAAGCTCCCAGGAAGCTGCTGTGCTTTTGGGCGGAGCTAGGCTGGCTCTGTTAGCCAGTATCCCCACGCACAACGGACCGAATGGGAGTCTACGTGCGGAAAAGGGAGTCCCATCATCATCATCATCCTCATCATCATCACCCTCATTAAAGGGGAAGCGCTAAGGCAGCTCGTGAAATTCAAAATTTTCAACTTTTATGAAGCGAAAACTTCTTTTAGCGCGTTGAGTTTTTGGGTGAACAAAAATCATGGAACTCGTCATCGTCAACGAACGCTTTCCATGAGCTATATGTATACTGTGTATAATGGGTGAACGAGCACACGGATGAGTCGCGCGTTGATGTCTTTTGGAAAAGTCCCTTTCTTTCACTAGGAAATTCTAATTATTCTATCCCTTTCTTTCCCTTTGTATTTTTATCGTAAAAATCTGTGCTGTTACCTTTAACGGTACACTAGTCGCGGGCTCGAACTCAATGGTGGGCCTGGCTAAAAAGCACGCTGTCTCACCAGGCTTCGAGTCCGACAGCTAGAGGTAGTAACAGTGATGAGCAGTTAGACGATATTCTCCACGCACAACATTATTGAGTTAGCTGCAGGATCAGTAATAGTAAAACAGGCGCGTAAAAAATTAAGAAAAGTCCTTCGGAAGACCGGGTGTTAAGAATAACAAACTAGTTTTAAAATAAAATTAATATATTCAAATATTCAATTTGGTTGCACTTTGAGTCTAGAGTTATTTTTAATGCGTTCTGCGCCGTCGTCGTTTGCGGAGTGTCGGTCGGTCGCCGGCGACTGGCTGCGCTAGCGCGACGCCCCCTCGTCTCTCTCTCCCGCCTCGCTCGCCTTAGTGCGGTGCGCGTACATCTTCCCGGGCGTTGAAAGAGTTGCTTTCAATGATCTGCCTTGGCATTGGCTGTACTAACGCCAAGATTGTCATTAGTTTCGCTGCTTAGCCCTTGGATAATCGCTCCGTCATTTTCGGTGGAATCCTTTACATAATTAGTGGCCGGTAGTATGCACATTTTATTTACAGCTCTCCTTAGCGTGCCTTTTGAGGTAAATACGTCGGCAACTCTGCTGATTCCATCATTCCCAGGATATAATTGAGTGACGCGGCCAAGTTTCCATTGCAGTGGGGGAAGATTTTCTTCTTTGAGGATTACTAGATCGCCCACACGAAGCTCATATTGCCTCGTTTTCCACTTGGTGCGTTCTTGAAGTTCGGCAACAAACTCCCGGCGCCATCTCTCCCAGAATTGTTGCCTCAGCTGCTCAATGTATTGATATCTGTTGGGGTGCTTGCAGGTGATAGGCAACGATGGCACCGAAGTGAGGGGTCGCCCTATAAGAAAGTGCCCTGGGGTTAAGGGAGAAGGATCGGTGGGATCGGATGACAAAGGAGTTAGGGGACGAGAATTTAAAATCGCTTCAATTTGTGCAAAAAGCGTCGCGAGTTCCTCGAATGTCAGGGAAGCATTACCTGCTACTCTCTTAAAATGGTGTTTTGCGGATTTGACCCCCGCCTCCCATATACCTCCAAAATGAGGTGAGTATGCGGGGCTAAACACGAACTTAATGCCTTCATTATTTCCGTAATGAATAGCTGATTCACGACTGGACCTGAGTATTCTACTTATCTCATTGTTCGCGCCCCTGAAATTGGTACCATTATCACAATATATAACATTAGGTTTACCTCTCCTAGAGACAAACCTTCGCAAAGACAAAATGAATGCATCAGTGCTCATATCGCTGACTAACTCTAAATGAATCGCTTTGGACGAGAGGCATACAAACAAACATAGGTAGCATTTTGAAATACGATTGCCTTTACCCTTACGGCTAGAGATCATAAACGGACCAGCAAAATCAACACCACACGAGTAGAAAGGAAACATGGAATAGCTTCTTTCGGCAGGTAAATTTCCCATTAAAGGTTGTATTGTCTTCCCGCGTAGGCGAATACAAACTATACACTGCTTTGTCGTGCTACGTGCTAAGTGTCTGCCACCTATAGGCCAGAATCGTTCTCTTATCGAGGCAAGAAGATGTTGAGGACCAGCGTGAAATAAGCGTTCATGTTCATATCTTAATATCAATTTCGTTAAATGATGCTTTGCATCTAAAATAATGGGGTGTTTTTTATCATAATCAAATTCAGAGTTTTGAATTCGACCCCCAACTCGTAATATGTCATCTGAATCAATAAAGGGATTTAGCGGCAACAATTTTGACTTACGATTAAGAGTTTTATTATTTCTAATCAAATTAATTTCCTCTGCATAGCTTTCTAGCTGACTTAACTTAACTAACATTAGCAAAGAATCATCTAATTCCTTAGTATCTAAGGGTCCATTAATTTTAGCCTCTTTATTTTTACAATAATTTAGGAAACGTTGTACATAGACATATATTCTCTTTAATCTATTTAAATTAGAGTGTTTCTCAAATTGAATTATTTTGTTTGTGACAACAACATGACATTCAATGGTATGCGACAATTTAAGTTCAGGTAAGATGTTAGGGATTTGTGTGTGTTTTTGTGTAGGCCAACAAGATGGCTCATTAGCGAGGAACGAAGGCCCTTCCCACCACAGGAAACAGGACTGCAAATGCTTAGGAGTTACACCTCTAGACGCAATATCTGCTGGGTTTTGATCTGTGGGAACATGACAGAAGGTGAATCCATTTGCAAGTTGATTGATTTCATTCACTCGGTTACACACAAATATTTTAAGATCCCTGGGTGGGGTCTTCAGCCACCCTAGCACAACATTTGAATCAGTCCATATAAATTTACGGTTGATATTACAATTTAATGACTCTAATACCTTTGAACATAAACGCGCACCTAACAAGAAGCCACATAACTCCAACCGTGGTATAGTGGTTGGGTTCATTGGTGCAACTCGTGCCTTAGCACACAACAACCTGACTGTAACTTTCTGATTATGATTCACAGAACGCAAGTAAATACAGGCAGCATAGGCTTGTTGAGAGGCATCCACGAAACAATGTAATTCTATATAACTGGGGGTATCACACAGAACTCGCCTTGTAATACGAATATAAGTCAAATTTGAAAATTCCTTTAATAGGTTAGCCCAGTTTTTACAAAACTCAGCTGGTACTGGATCATCCCAGTCTAGCTTCGAGGACCATAATTGTTGCAGTAAAATTTTAGGTACTATAATGCAGGGGCACAATAATCCTAAGGGATCGAAAACCTTAGAAGTAGTAGAAATTATTGACCTTTTAGTAATATGAGCAGAAGGCTCTAAGTCTGTAGAGAATTGCAGAGTATCAGCCTTGGGACACCAATTGAGACCTAATACACTGGATTCTTTGTGGATATCAAAAGGCTTTGTAGAAACACATTCATCATCAAATAATTGAGGGCAATTTGTGCGAAATTTCCTTAGGGGTAGGCATGCAGAATTAAGAGTGTCTACCACTTCATGATAGATTTGTTTTAGCCCTTCTATGGTTTCTGAGCCTGTATTTAAGTCATCTGCATAAAAATCGTTTCGGATTACACTGGCAATAGACTCATTCTTACACTCATTTGCCAACTGTAAGAGGCATCTTGTACTGAGAAATGGTGCAGAGGCAGTACCATAAGTGACTGTATTGAGTTGTAAAACATCTATCGATTGGGACTGATCATCACGCCATAGAATAAGCTGCAGATGGCGGTGCTCTTGCCCGACTTCAATTTGTCGGTACATCTTTTCGATGTCGGCTGTGAGAATGAATTTATGCATGCGAAATCGCAATAAAATAGAAATTAAATCACTTTGTACTACTGGACCAATCATTTGAATTTGATTAAGTGATTTACCAGAGCTGGTTTTAGAAGACGCATTGAATACTACGCGGAGCTTTGTGGTTTCGCTTTTTTCACGAATTACTGCGTGATGAGGCATGTAGTACCCAAATTTTGGTCTACTAATTTTAGTTAAATGCCCTAAATTTGCATATTCATCTATAAATGCTTTGTAGTTTGCCTTTAAATCTGGATATTTTATAAATTTTCTTTCTAAACTCTCAAAACATTTTTTAGCAACATAGTAAGAGTCTCCAAGAGCTTTTTCAGGTGACTCTTTCATTGGAATTAATACAGAAAATCTACCACTTGTTAAGCGAGATACGTTTTGTACAAAATGATCCTCACAGAGTTGCTCTTCGCTAGAATATGTTTTTGTGGCAGGTAAGTAATCAAGTTTCCAGAATTTTTCTAACGAGTCCTTTATCTCCTGAGAGAAATTACAATAAACCTTCGAAGCGGGCTTACTACATTGTATAGGGCCACTTATAAGCCATCCGAGCATAGACTCCTGTAGAACCAGTTTGTTATTGCCCAACTTAATTAAATTAGAGCCAACTATATCCCAATATACATCTGCTCCTAAGAGGATGTCAACCTCAGCTGGGGAAAAATAGCTAGGATCAGCTAGCGTGATATTTTCAGGTAATTTTATATGCTCAGTATTAATTGTAGAGTTTGGTAAAATTCCTGTTATTCCTGGTACTACTAGACATTTGACATTAAATTCGAATGGCCTACATCTAGATTTAACTTTAATATAACAAGTTTCAGTAATATTACATGTAGCGTTATTGATCCCACAAACATTCACTGAACCACCGGGGTTAATTAGTAGCCCTATCTTCCTTCTTAATTTGTCTGTAATAAAAGACGATTGGCTACCTGTGTCCAGCAGTGCACGAGCTGTGTATGTCTTATTATTTATTACAATTTGGACTAGCGCCGTACATAACAAAACCTGATCGTTAGATGTCACAGACAGTGACACAGGTAAAGAGGAAGATGTAGAAGGTTGTTCAGTTTCAGTAGCAGATGTAGGGTTGCCTTTCGTTATATGTATTAATGTGTTGTGTTTCTTTCTGCATTGGCGACATACAGCTCTCAGCTGACATTGATATGCATTGTGACCACTATGCAAGCAATTTTTACATAATTTTAATCTATTAATTTCATGTAGTCGCTCGTCTACATCCATATTTTTAAATTTCAGACATTGATGCAAATGATGATTTTCATTGCATAAAACACAACAATTCTTGTTTTCTTTCTTATCAATGGATACAATTAGGCTTTTAGATTGGGTGGTTACCCTAGGCTTATAATCTAACTGTTTGTCAGAACGATTATTATTAAAATAGGCAGTCTCTAGTATGTCAGCTCGACTGCGCAGGAAAGAATAAAATTCACTAAGCGAAGGTAAATCTGCCAGATTACATTTGTATTCTTCCCACTTTCTACTTGTGTGAATATCTAGTTTTGCTGAGACCATATAAATTACAAGAACATCCCACATGTTAGTAGGCTGGCCAAGAGTGTCAAGAGCCCGCAAATGTTTTGACACATGGTCAACGATAAACCGCAATGATTTGTAGGATTCCCTTTGAATCGACTCTATGTTAAATAATGCTTTTAAATGATTATTTATTAATAAGTTTTTATTATTAAATCTTTGGCATAACAGGTCCCATGCAACCTTGTAATTTTTTGAACTAAATTCTATTGATTTAATGACAACAGCTGCACTTCCTTCAAGCGCAGACCTTAGGTAGTGGAATTTATTAATTGGTGCAATACTTTCATTGCCACCAATCACTGATTGGAATGTGTCTTTGAATTCTAACCAGTTTAGGTAATTCCCATCAAATGTAGGAAGTTTGATTGTAGGTAATTTTATGCCATTAAATGAACGGCAGCTAGTATTAGATGCATGGTCACTATTTTCTTTCTCAGCCTTATTCTGGGGAGAATTTGATAGAGTATCTTGGGTCCTTGCTATTAAGCTAATAAACTGGTTTTCTAAGCTATCTCTTTCTTTAATTTGCTCAGTACTATCAGAATGCAATACATCTATTTTGTTTTGAATAACCTCAAACTCTTCCATAAGTGATTGAATTTTAGTCAATTTCAACTCTAATTCTCTAAACTGAATAGATGAAATGTCTTTTAAACCAACTAAATTATTTAAATAGTCTGAAAACCTTGTTACCCTACCCTTAATAATACCGCGCTCTTTGACTAACTTAGAAAGTTCTACCTTGAGCTCTGCTTCATTCATTTTTATAGAATACAATAGTCACCAATAACACAGGCGAATAAACAATGAAACAATAAAATGTGCACTCAAACCCGTTAGAAGAGCAGAGAAGCTCAGGTCCAGTCGCTCGCGCTGGCACGACGCGAGGCTTAGGGCAGCTCGCGCCGGCTGAGCAGACAGCTTAGGCCAGCAAGCGCACGTAGCGGCGCGGCGCACGCGACGGAACCGGGCTGGCGGCGGGGATACCGAGTCCGATGCGCTCCACTTCACGGAGGTACGCTGGAATAGTCGGCATGTAACGTAAAGTTTACGTCGTAAACTACCTAACGTCTTTGTTGTACAGGTAGGTACGGAATAGGTTATGCTATAGGCACCGATGTGCTGAATGAAATAGTAGGTTATAGATCGAGTTATAGTCTAGCCAGAGGTAGGCTAACCAATTGTTATAGCTGGGATTAGATTAACAGAATTCTGTAGTAGAATAAGTTAAATGCGTGCTTAAAGCTTAGGCGCGTGCTCGTATTTTATAGCTTGATTAAGTACCTGTATTATTTAAGTAGGTATACCTAACGCTGAGATGCACGTGCTAGTATTTTGTGCCTAAACACAATGAAAGCTTAAACACCAAGAAAATACGAAAGCTAGCATAAACCCAACACTCGAGTAGCAAGTCGGCCATTACACACAATGCGAGAACAAAGGATCGAGAGAATTTGGTTAGGTAAGAAAAGGTTAGGAACAGGGCTTACTCTCCTTGGGCTAGACCTCCGGTTCACGATGTCCCCAAAGGCTCCCGAAGCAGTCACAGCAACTCCTTTTCTTCACTCGACCGATGACTCGCTGGGTAGGTATTGGCGAAATGGCGGCTGCCACGTGTGGTGACGCCCGCAAACTCGACGCGTTTTTCTTTATTTATTAAATAGTCCTGTCACGGTCGCCACTTTTGTTAAGAATAACAAACTAGTTTTAAAATAAAATTAATATATTCAAATATTCAATTTGGTTGCACTTTGAGTCTAGAGTTATTTTTAATGCGTTCTGCGCCGTCGTCGTTTGCGGAGTGTCGGTCGGTCGCCGGCGACTGGCTGCGCTAGCGCGACGCCCCCTCGTCTCTCTCTCCCGCCTCGCTCGCCTTAGTGCGGTGCGCGTACACCGGGTTTTCTGAAAAAACCACTGCATAAATCAATGACCAATTAAGTTTATTGAACTTTTCGATAATTGAGCTTTGTCGGTACCGACTTTGTTTTGGAGATTTTACACTTCTTTTATTACGTAAACATGTCCAAAGTTACGTTAAATTATCAAGAAAAACGAATCTTTGTTGGCTCATAACTTTTGAATGGCTTCTTATTTGAACCGACGAAAACACGGAGGAGGTCACTCAATTCGACGCGTATATTTTTTTTTCTTTTTTTATGTATGACCCCGCATATCTTTTTACAGAGTAGTTCGATTTTGATAATTATTATTTTTTTATTGGAAAGGGTATACACTAAAGTTGGTCCCATATAAATTTGGAAAAACAATTCTAACCCTAAGGGTGGGAAAACAGGGATGATTGATTGTTCACTCGCTGATTGTAATGTAAAACTTCGCATAACTGCTTACAGAGTAGTCCGATTTTGATAATTCTTTTTTTATTGAAAAGGCTATATTTATACTTCGAAGTTAGTCCCATATAAATTTCTAAAGTCGGTGACTTTGGAAATGTATTTTAATTTTATGTCACCGCCTTCCGAACTTAGTTATAAAGGTTAAACACAGCAGGTTTATTATTTTTTTCTTTTCAGTTTTTTCGGCGGTTTAAGTTTTTTGTTAAAAAGTTTTTATTTAGTATTCTGTTTCCGTACCGACAATATTAATAATAAAACAAAACCATACCATGTTTAAATTGATGTACATTGTCAAAGAGTGGAGTAAAACCCTCCCGAAGTTTGTATGCAAAAAAATGTGGACTTGTTTCACCTTAATGGTCGATCGATCGTTTATCATATTTTACCGAGAGCAATCAGGACTCAAGGACCCAATGTGAAATCCTGTATTGACGATTAAAAAATACACACGTAATTGTTCAAGTTTTAACTTCTGTCGACACTCCCGGAGTGCCACTGTCTTTTTTTATTTTGTTGCAATTTGCAGGTCATTGCCAGGTTGAATGTTGAACAAAATATGATTCGTGACCGTAACACGTATGTATTTACTTACAGAATTATGATAGTCGTTAGGTAATCGTGTATCCTCGTCTGTCCAGTGGTCGCAAGCGCTACTGCTGAGCACGAGGTCTTGGATTCGATTACCAGGTCGGGCAAAGTGTTATTGGGTTATTCGATCTGCAATTGCTCAGTAGCAGCCGGGAGTTTGGAATTCTGCCCGGTTGACGGTAATAGGTTCGCCCCTTAATAAATGGGACAAAAAATGTCTGCTGAAATAGGGGTGTACTATAGGTACGCACGGTTACACATCAAGCTATACATGTCCAGTATCAGCTGATCTCACATTGTATAGGATTTCCGTACAGTGCGAGATCAACGTAAACTGGAAATGTATAGCTTCATCTGCAGCCGTGCGTACACCTCTGCTGAATCCTTCGGGCAAACAAGGTGTAATGTTATGCCTGTTAATGTGTATGTAATCTCTTTAAGTTCACATAATCCCACTGTGTGACTCGTTCATGAACCAGTCATTCAATTGGATCAGGATTTGAACTTAGTGGGTTGTCAATTATTTTTTTATAGCCTATACTGTCCCACTGCTGGGCAAAGGCCTCCCCCAAATCCTTCCAGGAACTCTTTTCCCGCGCCACTTCGAACCAGCCTTCGCGGTACGCATCCAGGTCATCTCGCCACCGCTTTCTGCGCCGACATACTAATATTATAAAGAGGAAAGATTTGATTGTTTGTTTGTTTGCATTGAATAGGCTCCGAAACTATTGAATCGATTTGAAAAATTATTTCACTGTTGGGAAGCTACACTATCCCCGGGTGACATAGGCTATATTTTATCCCCGTATTCCCACGGGAACGGGAACTATGCGGGTGAAACCTTGGAGTGCTGCTAGTATGATTATTATAATTGTATAAAGCCATATTTGGTACGCTCGTAAAAAATATTTCAATCAACATGTACAACCTGACACTGATTTGAAAATGACAAAAAACGTAAGAAAAATTAAATTTCGCGGGCTATGTACCTTCAAGGGCGTGCGATTCTCCATATAAATGTATTCCCCTTTCTTCTTCACGAATCATTATTCATGAAGAAGAAAAGGGACAATACAAGGGGGCGATTTTATAAAAAAAAATTGCTGGAGGCATTCCTCCAGAGCAATTTTTTTTTTTATAAAATCGTGGTTAGCTGTAAACACGTCCCTATCATTTTCTTTTTTTCAGCAACTAATTAATAAGAAAATAAGACCCTCTAAAAATTACAAAAAAATGCCCTAGTTTTACCGCCGTAATTAGAGGACTACCAGACAAAAATGATAGGAATCTGAACATACTCTTTTTTTAAATGTTAATGTACAAAATAATTGAATCGGCTCAGTTTTCGAGGAGAAAAAATAGAAATACGGAACGTCCATTTCGTCAAAAAAATTGCGATAATTTCGGTCTGAGTTGCAGCTGTCCCTATCACACACTACGGAGGCAAACTTACTGACAACGCGACGGCCGCGGCAATAGTTTCTTCAACTACCTATTTTTCAAATTCCTCGCAGGCCCCGTCCTCATCATCTGCCTAGCCTTTTTCCCAATCACGTTGGGGTCGGCTTCCAGTCTAACCGGATGCAGCTGAATACCAGTATTTTACATGGAGCGACTGCCTATCTGACCTCCACAACCCAGTTACTGGGTAATACGATACCCTTTGGTAAGACTGGTTGTCAGACTTTCGGGCTTCTGACGACCCGTAACGACTGTCAAAGATCCACAAATGACAGCCGGGACCAACGGCTTAACGTGCTTTCCGAGGCACGGAGGGGTCTTGGTATGTAAAGATGGTCACCCATCCACGGACCAACCGCAGCAAGCGTAGCTTACCCTGATCTATCGACCCGTGCGGCTTATGATACTTAGCCACAAGCCCCTCGCAGGCCCCGTCCTCTCTTAACTAAATCCGTTTTAAATTACATAAAAAAACGTCATTAAAAATCATAAACTTCTTTAAATATTAGCTTTAACTATGTCACAGCGGGCTTGCGGACGGCGAGTAATGGGTAGCTCGCTGTCCGGTAAGGACCAAGCCCAAGTCGAAGGCACGTTGTGTTCCACGCGCGCCTCAAAGAGATGTCAGCACAAAAAATGATGGGGCCCGCAAGGGCCGATGCCTGCCAGGGGTGCGGGTTTGTTCGAAAGAGACACCACAGCCCCTGGCTTAAGGGCTACTGAAGGAACACGGGTGGGTTTTAGTCAGTAAAAGTCTGACACGCCCTCCTGCTCCACCCAGAGCGGGAGAAGTTATTTGATGATTTCCCACCCAAAAAAAAAAAAAAAAAAAAAACTATGTCACAGCAGCACGGTTCAAGAATCACGGAACCTTGGAGATGCAAAAACAGTGAATGAGTGAACACAACGGTGTGGCGCGAGGGTCAACCGGCCAGCGGTTGTAGAGGTTGCACAATTGGCAGACCATGGAATATAATAGTTAGGTGTGTCGAATTTGTGTGTATTTAACTGTCAGGTTTGTGTTTAACATAGTGTTGATACTTGATGGTATCATTATGATATTCGTCAAAAGTATTCGTCAAAGTAAAGGCATTGTTGCGAAAAAAAAAAGAAAACTGGTTCATTCCAAATTCAAGTTCAACTTTTGAACATACACACTCATTTGAATTATAAACTGTTATAAAATAACTCGATGACCTTGTGAAGGCCGCAGGAATCGGGTGGTGCAAGAAGCACAGAACCGGTCGAAGTGGGTAACTTAGGGAGACCACCAGCTGTGGACGTCTTTCAGCTGAAATGATGATGATAATAAAATATTAGTCTTTTGTAACCATTGTAACTCTATCTTTCATTTATCTAACGTCTCAAAATAAATTAAATAATAAATACTATATATAGGTAATTTTATACGTTAAATGTAAGTGCATAACTTAAGGTGAATCTATTCCACATTTTTCCCATACAAACTTCGGGAGTGTATTATAATCTCCACTGTTCGACAATGTACATCAAAAATTAAACATGGTATGCTTTTATCTCATTATTAATATTGTCTGTACGGAAACAGAAGACTGAAATTAAAAACCATTAAAAAGTTAGAAGCCAACAAAGATTCGTTTTTCTTGCTAATTTAATCTAACTTTGGGCGTGTTTAAGTAATAAAAGAAAAGTTATTCCCAATTTTTGTAACGACAATTATAACATCGTCTAACTCATAAATCATTCTTGAAGTACCAAGGTACTCTAAGTACAACTTTGCCCAGTGACCTTATCAATGTTAATCGATGGTAAAAGGTGACTATTTTATTTTGCTAGATGTGCTTGCTTCCTTACTTCTCCTTAGGTGATTGTTGCATTATTCAATATGTAGGAACTCTAATTATGCATTATTCCGATCTGTCCCCTTGGGGGGAACGGATCGGAGACAGATAATTCTAAGCCCAAACCACTAGTATTTTGTTTAATGTAATGTTGCTTATAATGTGTGGCATTACTTTTAGCGTGGCGTTTTTGGGGGACCGTCTTATATAATTTTGACGTTCAAAATGTGCTGACTCTGAGCCTAGTTCGAATAAATGACTTTGGATTTTAATTTTTTAGAATTTCATACATAAAATTCTTCCGATCTATTTATCCGATGTAAGGGGACCAAGCTGTGTGACAGGTGGGAATAACTCCTCATTAGGAAGTTGGAGGCTAGTGATCACACTAAATTGAATGAATTATAAATCGGACAGACGACTCTCAGTCGTGAAGATGAATTGTGCGGTCGAGACCTTCCAATCGCACACCGGAATCTATCTGTTCTAACTTCGATTACATTTTTAGATTCGCTAATTCGATTTTCTACAAATTGAATAATGTGATAAGCGCATTAGCAGTATCTACTCAACAGACACAGGGAGTCGCTGCGCTTGTGTTTGGAAATGTCAGAATAAGGATAATCAGACAATAATTAATGAATCTAACAGACACCAATAAATTCGAGTAATTTATAGTTAGCGCAAAAAAAACAAGCTTTGAAGCTTCCTGATTATATCTTAGTATGAAGGTTGATTGAGATAATATACTACTTGAACTTATCTAAGCCATAAAAAGAATAACACTTTTATTACTTGTTACTTGATAGTATTTGTTTGTATGTACTTAGCTTTTGACTACTTAAAAGATATATGCGAATACTTCCGTACAATTGGCATTAATTAGCAGGATTTTATTTCTAAAGTGTGTTTTAGTCTTTTCGGCCTAAGTTCACAAAAACGGACTTTTGTATTAAAATAACCCTTAATTCATACATTCAAATTGTATTTTCCACGTGTCCGTCGTCAGGAGTTCAGGTCTCCCATTTCGTGCTTGGAAGAATTTCATCTGATTACTACCCTGAGAAATTAGTACCCCGAGAAATTAAAATTTTCTTACGTTTTACGCAATTTGCAGGTCAGTGTCAGACTGTATGTTGACTGTGTGTAACAAAATAATGATTCGCGACCGTAACAATTATGTCTTTACTGAATTATCATATAATGGAGAGACACATTAGAACTCTTTCAAGTAGATTAAACTCAGCTGCTTATGCAGTAAAAAAAATAAGGCATTTGATAAATGTAGCCTTACCTAGGTTAGTATACTTTGCTTATTTTGACAGTATTATGTCTAATGGCGTTCTGCTGTGGGAATCGGCAGCTGACGTAGATTCAATTTTCATTTTACAAAAGAGGGCAATCCGCGCAATCTATAAAATGGGGCCTCGCGTGTCTCTTAGAAACAAATTCAGCGAAATTGATATACTAACTCTGCATTCTCTTTATATCCTAGAAAATATGTTATATGTTCGCAAAAAGGCCTCAGGCCTTTTCAAAAAAAGATGCGATTGCCATAATCTAAATACACGTAGTAAACATGAAATTGTGATTCCAAAATTTAGATTAACTAAAACTACCAAGTAATTTCTAATAAACAGTATCCGCTTCTACAACAAGTTGCCAAAGTCAGTTACAGAACTTAGCTATGAAAAGTTTAAAACTCACATCAAACGTGTCATTATCAAAAAAGCATAATAAAAGATAAAAAACTACGTTGAAGACAGGGAAGTTTGGCATAAATTCCGTCTGCATATGTGACTTTCCTGGCACCCCATTAACAGCATAACTTTGTGAAAGTCTTTGTGAATCTGCTCCCAAATTACAGATGTTAATTTTTATTATTTTCATTTTTACAATGTCTGACAAATTTTCGTCATTATTTGACATCAAACATTCATTTTAATATCGACCATTTATTAGTGATTGTCAAAGAAATCATATCTTTTGGTTCAAATAGGTTAATTTTATTTATGTAGATTCTTTTACATATTGTGAATGAGAGAACGTTTTAGGCCTTACAGAATACCTACAGACTAGATTTGTAGACGAGTTTTTATTCTGTAGTTTCATTATTTACTGACAGGCCTGCACTGTCCTCGCAAACCTGTTATCACTGTAATTTGAAAACATTGTAAAAGCCAATTATTTTTAAAATAGTAACCGTGGAATTTCTTGCGGGCTCTTCTCCATAGGAAGCGACAATTTGGAACCGTGCACCTAACTTGTGACATTTCTTATGTGCCCATGCAGGTTTATGTGAAATGAAATATTTTGATTTTGAATGATCTTTCATGAAGTAGTCATTCAACGGGATTTTGTGAAGTAAGAGTGTTGTTTATATGATTTTAGTGAATATAATTGTCCAAAAACGTAAGAAAATTTTAATTTCGCAGACTACCTTGACTACTTCTTTAACAAGAATATTAGACCTACCCTACAATTATATTCATAACTACCTTTTGCCCGCGCCCGTGTGTATGTCGGTTATCGCGTTAAAAGTAGCCTATGCCCTTCTCCATATCCCAGGCTATATCCCTGCCGAATTTCATGACGATCGGTTTAGCGGTTTAGGCGTGAAAGCGTAACAGCTAAACATACAGACAGAGTTACTTTCGCATTTATAATATTATTAGTAGGCTTAATGATGTTTTTGAAGAAAACAAATAAATAAATAATATTCTTAAAAAGTTAAATGCGTAGGCTTCTGTGCACTTCATTGTCTAAATCGTTAAGTTAGGAGCAAATATTCCAAAGACTAACAAGTTTATTCGATAAATACCGTGGACACGTGTAAGAATAAAGTAATGTGTAGCAGCGAAATGTTTTTGAAGGCTAGAAGTGGTTTCGTCAGTAACTTACAAATTATTTACGACTAGTCCCGCCCGCGACTTTGCCTGCGCGGAAATCGGAAATTATTCCGCGGGAACGCACTACCGGGATAAAAGGTATCCTATCTTTTAATCTAGGTTAAAACATATCTGTGTGCCAAATTTCATACAAATCCATTCAGTAGTTTTTGCATGACAGAGTAACAAACATCCATACATACAAACTTTCGCGTTTTTAATATTAGTAAGGATTAATTAAAGCTTGGAGGACCTCAGTGCAATGCTCGATGACCTCAGTAGAGCTTCTGAAAGAGTGGGTCTTAAAATGAACATGGAAAAGACAGAGTCATGTTGAATGCCCATGTAACACCCATTCTCATGACGATCGGAGGCGCTGCAATCGAAGTTGTGGACGAGTACGGTTACCTAGGACAAACTGTCCAGTTAGGTAAGTCCAACTTCGAGAAAGAAGTCAAACGTCGAATCCGGCTCGGCTGGGCAGCGTTCGGGAGGCTTCGCAATGTCTTCTCGTCCCAAATACCACAGTGTCTCAAGAGAAAAGTCTTGTGACACCAGTGTGTGTTGCCAGTGATGACCTATGGTACAGAGACGTGGTCGCTCACAATGGGCCTTATCAGAAGGCTTAAAGTCACCCAAAGGGCAATGGAGAGGGCTATGCTCGGAGTTTCCCTACCCGATCGAATCAGTAATGAAGAGATCCGCAGGAGAACCAAGGCAACCGACATAGCCCGAAGAATTTCCAAACGTAAGTGGCAGTGGGCAGGGCAGATTGCTCGCAGAACAGATGGCCAATGGGGCCGAAAGGTTCTGGAGTGACGACCGCGTACCGGAAGACGTAGAGTGGGAAGGCCTCCATCCATCCATCATTTCAGCCGAAAGACGTCCACTGCTGGACATAGGACTCCCCCAAGCTCCTCCACTTCGACCGGTCTTGTGCTTCCCACATCCAGCGGATTCCCGCGGCCCTCATAAGGTCATCGGTCCACCTTGTGGGAGGCCTTCCCACTCTACGTGTATAACCAGCTGTGCCCGCAGCTTCGCTCAAGTGGATGTCAGACATTATCCTAAGGGAACATGCTTCTGGGACAGAAAGCCTATGTTACTCCTTATACCATCAGCTATCTGCCAGTATACCCGTAAATACCCTGTAAAATAGGTCCAGCTGTTTTGGAAATTGGCCGGAACACACAGGCAGACAGACACACGGACTTTTTTGTCTATACTAAAATTACAGTTTTATTTATATTAAATGCATAGATAAATGTTTTTATAATTGTCCTATATTGTATTCTAGCTGCAACAACACTGCTTTTTTTTACAAAATCTGCCATAATGAATCAAAGCATTTATTTCCCTAATCAACTGCCAATCAGTATGGTAAAAAATCATAAATTAGTTTAATGAATCAATGGCGCTACGCTATGATGTAATTCCCATTAATTATGCGTCATTATGAATGATTACATAACTCAAGGTAAATCACGCTATAGAGAATACAATGAACTTTGAATAATTTACTAACAATGTAGATAGAACATCCTAATCACAATATAATGAAGTTCGTATGTTTGAATGTTTGGATATTTTTGACTCAATCACGCAAAAACGGCTAAACGGATTTGGTATTTCATCCAAACCGTTTATAATTATATATTTGGATAGGGGTGCGGGTTGTTCGAAATATATACCGTCGCCCCTGGCACACAGGCAACTGGAGGATGGGTGGGTTTTAGTCAGTAAAAATCTTACACGGCCTCCTGCTCCACCTGGAGCGGGAGAAGTTATTTGATGATTTCCCATACTAAAAAAAAAAAAACATGGGATGCTTAATATCCCGGTCATACGTTCATGGAGGATAATTTCAGAGGATAAGAATCAGAATTATAACCACACTTTGTTTCAGACAGCAGTTTGAGTGTACTGTTAGGTTGGTGCGTTGCCCGATGATTCCAAATATTATTTGTAGATCTTTGACAGCCCTTATGGCTAGTCAGAAGTCTGTGTAAGTCTGAAATGTTGTACTACCAAGGCCACTAGGGGGTCCCGTATTACCCAGTAACTGGGCTGTGGAGATCAAAACTAATCAGTCTGCCGCTCTATATAAAATATTGAGATTTAGCTGCATCCAGTTTGACTGGAAGCTGATCCCAGCATGGATGCTCCCAAAACCTTGAAGAAAATCATCGTGAGGAAACCGGCATGTCCTAGAACCCAAAATTCGAAGACATGTGACATCTACTAACCCGCACTGGGCCCGCGTGGTGGATTAGGGCCCACTCCCTCTCACTGAGGGGAGGCCTGTGTCCCAACAGAGGGATCTTTATATGTTTATTGTGAAACATACCATGAGAAAAAGGCATGAGTAAGTCTGAGAGGTGGCAGAAACTACAGAACTATTTATAACTAGCTTCCGCCCGCGGCTTCGCCGGCGTGGAAGCCGGAAATGATCCCGCGGGAACGTAATACCGGGATAAAAGTATCCTATGTGTTAATATAGGTTATAATCTATCTGTGTGCCAAATTTTATCCAAATCCATTCAGTAGCTTCCGCATGAAAGAGTAACAAACATCCAAAATGTCTTAAGTTCTCGTTACCAAATGTACCCCAAGTAGGTCTAAACTTAAAACTTCATGGCAAGAAACTAGATGCTATTTCGGAAACTGTATTTTTGGGAATTACTTTAGATTCCAAGTTGCAATGGGGTGCTCACATTAGAGCTCTTTTATGTAGATTAAGCTCAGCTGCTTACGCAGTAAGAAAGATAAGGCAGTTGATGGATGTAGCCACAGCTAGTTTAGTTTACTTTGCTTATTTTCACAGTATCATGTCTTATGGCGTTCTGTTGTGGGGATCGGCAGCTGACGTAGATCTATTCAATTTTTATTTTACAAAAGAGGGCAATCCGCGCAATCTATAAAATGGGGCCTCTCGAGTCTCTTAGAAACAAATTCAGCGAAATTGATATTCTAACTCTGCCGTCTCTTTATATCCTAGAAAATATCTTGTACCTAAATGTCTTCTTCGCAAAAACTTAGGCCTTTTCAAAAAACGATGCGATTTCCATAATCTGAATACACGTAATAAAGATGAAATTGTGATTCCAATATTTAGATTGATTAAAACTAGCAAGTCATTTCTAATAAACAGTATCCGCTTCTATAAAAAGTTGCCAAAGTCAGTTACAGAACTTAGCGATGGAAAGTTTAAAACGCACGTCAAACGTGTCCTTATCAAAAAAGCATATTATATGATAAAAGATTACGTTGAAGACAGGGAAGTTTGCCATTAATTCCTTCTGCACATGTGGCTTCCCTGGTACCTCATTAACAGCATAACTATGTGAAAGTCTATTAACTGCTCTCAATGTTCTTTTTTAAACTTTTTATTTTTACAATGCTGACATATTCTCGTCATTTTTTGACATTATACATCAATTTTAATATCAACTATTTATTAGTTATTGTCATGTTAATCATGTCACTATGTTTAATTAGGTTCATTTTATTTATGTAGGTTATTTTACATATTGTGAATGGGAGAACGTTGTAGGCCTTACAGACTGTAGATTTGTAGACGATTTTCTATTCTGTATTCGTCTAAGTACCTGGTACTTATTGACAGGCCTGCACTGTCCTCCCATACATTTATCTCTGAAAACATTGTTAAAACCAATCATTTTAAAAGAGTAACCGTGGAGTTTCTTGCCGGCTCTTCTCCATAGGAAACAACATTTTGGAACCGTGCACCTAGCTTCTGACGTTTCATAAGTGCCCATGCAGGTTTACAATATGAAATAAAAATATTTTGATTTTGATTTTGACATACATACAAACTTTCGCGTTTATAATATTAGTAGGAAGTACACTTCGACCGGTCTTGTGCTTCCCACATCCAGCGGATTCCCGCGGCCTTCACAAGGTCATCGGTCCACCTTGTGGGAGGCTTTCTCACTCTACGTCTTCCGGTACGCGGTCGCCACTCCAGAACCTTTCGGCCCCATCGGCCATCTGTTCTGCTAGCAATGTGCCCTGCCCACTGCCACTTCAGTTTGGCAATTCTTCGGGCTATGTCGGATTACTAGTTGAAATTTTAATTTATAAATTGTAGTTCAGTTGTTGTGTTTTATGTGAATTACTATATGGAATTGAATTAATTAAAAGTGCTTTAATTCAAATCTGTACCATGAGCTAGTCAAACGTTGGTTGAAGATTTAATATACAAAAGAAGCCACAGATCTATGCTAGTTAAAATCGAATTTATTTATGGGTTTTTTAACCTTGTAAGGGAAATAATTAACATATTATTTAATAGAGTCATTATTATTTATCTGTAGCGTAAGATAACAGCTGTTCCGCCTATAAATACATTACAAATAATTGATTAATGACAGTTGTCTTAAAAACGTATTATTTTAACCACTTGGAATGTTAATTCTTGGATTCGTATACATTCTTATAGGCGCCACTTTATTACGGTTTTTAGACACTTCAGGCTCCGAAGGAACCATAATGTTATACTGAATTCAGTGCTTAAACTCCATAGAAGTAGGTAATTTTGGAACGAAGTTCTTTAAAGCAGCTTGCAGTAGGAGATTTTTTTTAGAAATCGTCACGTAACGAAAAAAGCGTTAGGTTACGAAAAAATCGTTACGTAACGAAAAAGCGCCATATCCTTGCGACTTTTTATTATATCTAAAAGAAACAGAAAAAGAGAAAGTGATATAGTTTTCATGGTTTTCGAGGGTCCTGAAGCCAAAAGTTAGGTCTAAATAAAAAAAAAGATGGTGGCTTCGTAATTTTGAATCATCGGTATCGCTTTCATGGTTTTTGAGAGTGCTGAAGCCGATAGTGAGTTCAAAATGAAAATCTAAAATGGTGGCCGCGAAAATTTTCAACTTTTTCATTTTGGGTGTCGCTTTTATGGTTTTTGAGGGCGCTGAAGCCGATAATGAGGTTAAAATGAAATTTGAGTATTTTAAAGATAAAGTAAACGACGTTACGTTCAGAGCTGAACAAAAAGTGTAAGGAACTTTGTTCCTGACACACTGCTGAATTTTGGTCCAAACATATTTGAACTATTATCCATCGATACGCTAAGTAGAAGATTATCCACGAGGCAGAATACAAAACCTCCCATGCTGCGTTTTGGGTGCATCCTTATGGAATCTGCCGTATCCTTTTACATGGCTTTGCCTGCCTCAAAAAGTGCAATGATATAAAAGGCAAAATATTTAATTTATTGGTGCCCAAGATACTAGGCACAGCCTAATGCCTAGGTTAGGACCAACGCTATTTCCATCATCATCTTCCTACCCTTGCCCCATGTTATTTGGGGTCGGCACAACAATGTTATTTGGGGTCGGCGCAACAAATTTCTCATATCCTTCTCTTTCATTTCATTCCTCACACAATCTATCCATTTTTTCTTTGGCCTTCCTCTGTAATTTTAATATTGAAATAAACGATTTTTATTTTAACTTTATAAGCTCCATACACACTCCTGAATAATGGTCCTTCGGAGCCGGATCGATTTGTCCGAAAGTTTTCTGTGTCTACCAGGTCTTGGCTGGGCAAGTGGATCGCTTGCGCAAACTGGCCAAGTAGCGCAGCAGCAGCACCAACTTAGCAAGCAGTAGTAGCAGTGTAGGCTGCGAGCTACAGCAGACGTTGCCGGGTGACGTCATCATCAGGGATCAGCAACTACGGTGACCAGGAGATATGAAGTGAACGGGTTGTTTATATGCTATTAAGAACACGTTTAATTCACAGCTCCTGAATAATAGCCTTGTATTGCATAATCAGCATAATGTTTCCAATGCTGTGACACAGGGCTCGCCTCTGTGAGAGAGAATAGGCCGTAATCTACCACGCAGCTCAATGCGGGTTGGTAGATGTCCCATGTCTTCGAAGCTTTGGTACTTAGTGCTTCCCTCACGAGGTTTTCCTACACCGTTTGAAATGTTCAACACCTAAATTAGAACCCATTACTCTCAGCCTTGTATGCACTTTAGAAAATTTACCGTAATCCCTTCAATAATAAGATCAATAGTAGATTAGGAGGCATTCAATACTATTAATTAACCAGTTAATAGTAGTGTTCAATAATAATTAACTTTAACGATGGAGCGTCTCGTTATCCTTGAGTACAGTCTTATATCATCACGAAATCGTGTTAATGGATTTTTTGAAGCACTATTGTGGTCAAGTTGCAGTAAAATACAATATTAATTGTTATTATTTACAATTATCAATCTATATCAGACTTCTGTAGAGCTGTTCTGTAAAAAAATCGACGTGAATTAGGTGAAGGGAGTTTGAAGTGAACTGTCAGTTGTCCTTCGCTATTGGGGTGGGCGCTAATAACTGCGACACAGTTACTAAACTAACGCAGTATTAACGTACACAAAAATTGTAATGTGTTTTTTGTTCCAATAAATATTTGTATTTGTCAATCCCTAGCGTGATCCGGGTTGACAGTTCACTTCAAACTTTTCACTGTTCGCTGGCTGGACATATACGAGTATTATCTTATTACAAAACCAGTAGCGCTATGCGGTTTCACCCTCGTAGTTCCCGTTCCCGAGGGAATACGGGGATAAAAATAGCCTCTGTCACCCGGGGATAGTATAGCTTCCCAACCGTGAATCGGAGCCTATTCAATGCAAACAAACAGACAATCTTTTCCCTTTAAAATATTAGTAGATTATTATTTTCTCTTTAAAATATTAGTTTATACAAGGTTTTTTTTTCTCTCGCTCCGTACCATGGCTTGGACCAAGGCCGGACGCGAGAGATCGCCGCCGCCGATCGCCTCCACGAGGACACGGCGGTGCTCCGCCCAAGCCGGGCAGACCGCCACCGTGTGCTCCACCGTGTCCTCAGGGCGATCTTCGCAGTGGAAACACCCGGGCGTTTCCTCCCGCCCTATCTGAAACAAGAACCTCCCGAAACAACCGTGTCCGGTGAGGACCTGCGTCAGGCGGAAGGTGAGGAGGCCATGCCGCCTCTCAAGCCACTCCTCAAAGAGGGGACTTACCGCCGCAATCGTGGCGTGCCCAAACTGACGGTTAGCACCCTATTTGGGTAACACTCTATCAATCAGAATCTGATTAGTAGATATTGAAGGAAATTGCTTATTCATTGATTAATATTTTCGAAAAATTTGCGTTTCGTCTGAAATGATGATGATGATGTGGTCGAAGGCTTAAAGTCACCCAAAGGGCAGTGGAGCGGCCTATACTTGGAGTTTCCCTGCATGATCGAGTCACGAATGAAGAGATCTGCAGGCGAACCAAGGTAACTGACATAGCCAAAAGAATTGCTAACCTTAAGTGGCAGTGGGCAGGGCACATTGCTCGTAGAACAGATGGCTGATGGGGCCGGAAGGTTCTGGAGTGACGACCGCTGGAAGACAAAGCGTTGGAAGGCCTCCCACAAATTGGACCGATGACCTTGTGAAGGCCGCAGGAATCCGCTCGATGCGAGAAGCACAGTACCGGTCGAATTAGTGGAGCTTGGGGGAGGTCTATGTCCAGCAGTGGACGTCTTTCGGCTGAAATGATGATGATGAGTGTGCCCACATGGATAATGTGTTATTTTTCCCATGAATTTTATTGACCTGTCATTTTGATTTTTAACTAAACCTAAAACCACCATGCTTCCTAGATGAGTCGATACATAGACTATACACCCCTTATGTATTAAAATCTATTGAGCCGTTACGATGCTTCGAGGATATAAAGAATACCACATACAATGCTACATTGATAGGTACACGTGAAATACATAACCCTGTCTTTGTTGTCACTTAGTCGGGTTAAAAGGTAACTTAGTACCTACCAACAAGTAATATTCCTACTGCTGGGACACAGGCCAGGAAGGTCCTGGTCTTCGAGAAGGAATCCAACTGTTATCAAGTACACGGGCTCAGTGCGGGTCGGTAGATGTCATATATTGAATTCATCAATATTTTTCGTATTATATTTTTTTTGGATCTAGGACACGCCAGTTTTCTCTTCTTCCTTCCTTTTGGGAGCAGTGGTAATGAAATTATTTACAAAAATAAACCGCCTGCCTGAGTTCGAACCTACGACGTACAACTCGTGTCTCAGGGCCGTTACCACTGCAACACCACTGCTCCGGTAACTGTGCTAAGGTAACTTTGTTTTTGAAAATCTGAGAATACTGCCCAATGAATAAACGATATCTGTTTTTGGTAAATTTCCTTCACCTGCACCAAATAAGCCACTATTCCGGATGTGTGACAATAACCTGTCCCTCTCATGTATTTGCGAGCTCTTTTCTAAAAATATAATTCTAGGTCGAGACCTAGAATTATATTTTTGGCACATACAGGAAGTGATGTTCCAATTATAATACGTGAACTAGGTACTTATTTATACATGGTATCAATATCATGTAAAACCACTACGGTTCAAGTACTGCTTGCACGCAAAATTACTTGTTTTTTTAACTACGTACAACTAACTTCCTTTTCCGGTTCCGAGTTTGGTTAATTTAATATATGTTATAATCATTTAAAATTACAGGCTGCGAAATATTTATTTTTAAAATTTTAGTATTGGCAGCGGCTGCTCTCAAAACGGTGAAGGAAATTATCGTGAGGAAAGCATATCTTAGAACCAAACATTCGAAAACATGTGACATCCACCACTGGATTACGGCCCGCTCCCTTTTATTGAGAAGAGGCTTGTGTCTCAGCTGTGGGAAAATTATCGGCTGATTATTGTAAAAGATTTGTAAACATGGATGATTTGATTTTATCTGAAATAACGATAATATCTTAGAACCTGTGCCGAAAGTATATGGGAAAGTAAATCAAACCATGTTCAGCAAAGCTATTCACAAGCATTCGACAGGCAACCGTTTCGAAAACCAAAAGTTTGCTGCGACATACGAGTTGCAGCTCAAAAGTTCGAACCCCGACAGACGCATTACTTTGTATAAATTATTTTATCACTACTGCTTTCAAATGGTAAAGAAATCACCTATTGGTGATTTGGGACGGTTGGTTCTAGGACATTCTGTGTCCTATGTATAATGTCCTAGTGTCCTAGAACGAAAAAATCGAAGACAAATCAAGTTTTCCTAACAGTCTTATCAAGTAATCTAGCCCAAAGTTCCATCTCTAGACGTACTCTAGAATTGTCTAACGAGATACTCGAGGGGGTCATCAAGGACATTGACAAACGACCAACATCCTCATTACTGCCACAATTATATCATTCATCCAATCACGGCAATTGCTTAATTCTAGATCAATCTTTATATTGCTGTCTCTTCAGGTGGACTCTGGAAGAGGAGGATGGAAGATACCGTTGATTCTGGGCGATTGATTTGAAGAGGGAACTACGAAACAATTTCCGTAAGCACTTTTGGCGACGAAGGATGTACCTTTCGAGAATTGAATAATAATAAAAAATTACAAAATCATAAAACCCGACTGCCTAAAAAGTGAACTATAATTAAAAAAGATGGAAACAAGAAACTTGCTTTAAAAGGATGCCTATTAGACTGAATACTATAAGCAATCTCATGCAGGCATCTTCTTTTTAACCGACGAAAAAACGGAGGAGCTGGTTACTCCATTCGACGCGTTTATTTTATTTTTTTATGTATGACCACGCATATCCTTTTATAAAGTGGTTCGATTTTGATAATTATTTTTTTATTGGAAAGGGTCCCCAAAGTTGGTCCCATATAAATTTCAAAAAAAAAAATCGAACCCTAAGGGTAGGAAAACAGGGGATGATTGATTGTTTACTCACAGATTTTAATACTGAGTTGTGTATTACAAAAAGTAATAAAAAATTAAACATATAGTAATTAGTAGATTATAGCCAAAAATTTTATAAAATATAAACTTTTTAACAAAAAAATAACCGCCAAAAAAAACTGAAAAGCAAAAAATTATAAACCTTTTTGTTTAACCTCAATAACTAAGTTCGGAAGTTGGCGTGTTTGGATAAGTATGTATTTTAATTTTATGTCACCGCCTTAAAAATAAATAATTACAACAGTACAGTACAGTCGACAAAGTCCACACAATTTACCTAGAAAACTAAATTATTTAGCATAAAAAGTGAAAGTTTCCCTTAATGAAATCAATACTTAAAAATTTCGAAAAAACAGTATTCTATATGTTTTCGAATCTCCAAACCAAGTTTCATTATCAATCGATTGAGTTATTGTTACGGCAGCGTGAAGAGAAATCAAATCAACTAAACAAACAAACGCACTTTCGCCTTTATAGTTGTAGATTAGAATCCTTGCTAATATTAGGTCTTTACCTATGAAATTGCCGTTCTGCAGTACTGGCCATTTCAAATCAAAATAATTTTTGTTTGGCTAAGAATTCTAATTTCAAATTAATTTTATTTTAAAAACATGGATTTTTTTTTTCTAAAAGTAGTCATTTCTTTATTGATTAGTGTTACATTTTCATCGCATTTCAATCTTTTTCGTCATCATGGATACGTTAAAAATTCGAGTAATTATGGAATATGAGTACCGTCGTGGCAGCAACGCGGCACAAGCGGCACGCAACATCAACGACGTTTACGGAGCTAACACTACAAACCAACGCACCACCTGTTATTGGTTTGCTCGCTTCCGTTCTGGAAATTTCGACCTGAAAAATGAACCTCGCGGTCGTCCGAAGACTTTGGTCGACAATGACGAATTAAAGGCGATTGTGGAAGCTGATGATACACAATCTACGGCTGAATTAGCAGCAGCTTTCGACGTTAGCGTCAAAACAATATTGGTCCATTTGCGTCAAATTGGCAAGGTAAAAAAGCTTGACAAATGGGTGCCCCACGAACTCAATGATCGCCAGCGCGAAGTACGCGTCGAGACGTGCCTTGCACTGCTCAACAGACACACAAATGAAGGAATTTTGAACCGCATTGTTACCTGCGATGAAAAATGGATTCTGTTTGATAACCGTAAGCGCTCAGCAAGTTGGTTGGATCCTGGTTCAGCACCTAAACAATGCCCTAAACGAAAACTTACCCCTAGAAAAGTGATGGTCACTGTTTGGTGGTCTAGCGCCGGTGTGATTCATCACAGCTTCTTACCAAACGGGGTGAGCATTACTGCAGATGTGTACTGTGAAGAACTGAACACAATGATGGAGAAGCTGGCGCATCTCCAACCAGCATTGGTCAATCGCTCGTCTCCGCTGCTCCTGCACGACAACGCGCGACCTCATACTGCACAGCAGACGGTCTCCAAGTTGCAAGAACTGGGGTTGGAAGCTCTCCGTCATCCGCCCTACTCACCAGACCTTGCGCCTACAGACTACTACTTTTTCCAGAATTTGGATAACTTCTTGGCGGGAAAAAAATTTAATACCCGAGAGGCAGTACAAAATGCCTTTGAAGAATTTTTTGCCTCCCGTCCAGCTGATTTCTTTAAGAAGGGCATCAATAAACTGCCACTGCGATGGCAAAGATGCATTGATTGCATGGGTGATTACTTAGATTAATACAAATAAAAAATTCATGAAAAAAATTCGTTTAAATTTTTTCATACAAAACGGCAATTTCATAGGTAAAGACCTATTATATTAAATGCGAAAGTGAGTTTTTTTGTTATGCTTTCACGCAAAAACGGCTGAACGGACTTGGATAAAATTTGGCACATGGGTAAACCATGACCTGGATTAGGACATAGGATTATTTATCCCGATATGCCTACGGGATCGAGACTGCGGGTGTAACCGCGGGGCGTAACTAGCTATTAATAAATAAAGAACAACAACATGACTGCCTATCTAGTCGCGGGGTCGAAGACACTGGTGGGCCTGGCTAAAAAGCACGCTGTCTCACCAGGCTTCGTGTTCGACAGAGGTAGTATTAGTGATGAGCAGTTAGACGCTAGTCTACATGCACAACATTATTGAGTGAGCTGCAAGATCAGTCATAGTAAAACAGGCGCCTAAAAAATTGAGAAAAGTCTTCTGGAAGATCGGGTTTTCTGAAAAAACCGCTGCATAAATCAATGACCAATTAAGTTTATCGAACTTTTCAATAATTGAGCTTTGTCGGTACCTACTCAGTTTTAGAGATTTTACATTTCTTTTATTAGATACTTAAACATGTCCAAAGTTACGTTAAATTAGCAAGAAAAACGAATCTTTGTTGGCTCATAACTTTTTAATGGCTTTTTATTTTAGTATTCTGTTTCCGTGCCGACAATATTAATAATGAGACAAAGCCAAACCATGTGTAAGTTTCGATGTATACATTGTCAAACAGTGGAGTAAAACCCTCCCGAAGTTTGTATGGAAAAAATGTGGACTGGAAAAACATAAATAATTCAGTAGGTATACATTTTAAAATTAGCTTTATCGACTATGCTCCTATTATTGCTTGAACGGTTTAAAATTATTTCAAAACTCGCTTCACTCGCTCCTGCATTCTAAGTTAATATCTGCCGGCGCCCACGGTAAATATTTTAGCAACCAGCACCGGCGAACAAATCGGTGCCCATCGCTGGTAGTAGCAGAAGCACTCCTTAAATTGTAAGGCCCTCAGGGGATTTCTGGACGTTGGTTTTTTCAGATTCCAGTTTTCCCGCCAAAGGGGGATTATCAGGGGGGAATTCGAGACTTTCAGTTTTTAGATTCCAGTTTCCCCCTCAACGGCACTGTCAGAGGGAATCTGTGGAATAAGTTTTTTTTCGAGTCCAATTTCCACCCCTAAGGGGATTAGCAGGGGGGAATTCGACACTTTCTTTTTATAGATTCCACTTTTCCCCCTAAGGGGGATTTTCAGAGGGGGTTTCTGGAATAAGCCAATCGCTTTCATCTTGACAGTTGTACAACATTCATGGCGTTGTTAGAATAATGGAAATGCAGCCTTAGCCTATCCATATCTGCCTAGCCTTTTCCCAACCATGTTGGGGTTGGCTTCCAGTCTAACCGGTTGCAGCTGAATACCAGTATTTTATATACGACGACTGCCTATCTAACCTCCACAACCCAGTTACTGGGTTATAACGATACGCCTTGGTGAGACTGGTTCTCAGACTTTCGGGCTTCTAACGACCCATAACCACTGTCAAAGATCCACAAATGACAGCCGGGACCGACGACTTAACGTGCTTTCCGAGGCACGGAGGGGTCTTGGTATGTAAAGATGGTCACCCATCCACGGACCAACCGCGGCAAGCGTAGCTTAACCTGATAGATCGACCCGTGCGGCTGGTATTACTTATCCAAATAATGGATATGCAAATAAGCTTCAGATGCTGATTAATAGTATGCGACCCAATTAGGGTGCTGGACCTTGAATCTCTATGGCTAGAAACAACCATTGTGTTTTAAAGCTTTTCACAAAAAGTTGTAGCAAAATATTGTTTAAAAACTATTTTTTTTTTTTTCAATATCCCATTTAGGACTACAGCGTAGTAAACATTCTAATAAATTATATAACTAACTAAATTCACATCCGTGTTATTTACTTGACCGGTTACTTGTTTATTATGTTAGGTTTAAGACTAAATTTTTCATCAATTTAAATTTAGGCTTTGTAAAAATCTTTGTTTCTGATTTGGCTTTCCCCGTGGCAAATGACTCGGTAATAGAAATGACACATACATACCTACATAAACTCACGCCATTTTCCTATGGGGGTAGGCCAAAAACTACAGAACGCCGCCATACATCTGCAGGATTAGCATTATCGCTTTCTATTTCTACGAAGAATAGACAGTGCTTTTTCAATACAAAGAGACATTTCGTTTCTCCATTTTTGACATCGCACCGTAGATATCTTTCTACAATCTGTCATTTTGTCTTTCGTTTCTAATTGTTTGTCTAGTTCCATAAAAAAGTAGACTATTTCAGGAGAATATTTCTTCCAAAACTGTCAATATCACACTCACAACTTTCTACTCAACGGCCACAAAGTATATACGATAATCTACAAAATTATGATTAGTTTAGAACGCATAATTGTGATAAATAATTAATAGAAAAACAAAGCTATCTTCTCCCATTGTATGTCATCATCATCATCATCATCATATCAGCCGAAAGACGTCCACTGCTGGACATAGGCCTCCCCCAGGCTCCTCCACTTCGACCGGTCTTGTGCTTCCCACATCCAGCGGATACCCGCGGTCTTCGCAAGGTCATCGGTCCACCTTGTGGGAGGCCTTCCTACTCTGCGCCGCCTGTAGGCGGCTCTACGTGGGGATCGTGCGATCGATGGCCCTGTATGGGGCCCCGATCTGGGCGGCTGACCTGACGGCCGGCAGCATCGCTGTCCTGCGGAAACCGCAGCGAGCTATGGCCGTCAGAGTCATAAGGGGATATCGCACGATCTCCTACGAGGCGGCTTGCGTACTGGCCGGATCCCCACCGTGGGACCTCGAGGCGAAGGTACTCGCGTCGCTGCATCGGTGGCGCGAGGACTCGAGGGCGCGGGGCGAGTGGCTGACGCCGCGACATTTGGAGTTGCGTCGGTCACAGCTTCGCGCAGCCCTGGTGGCGGAATGGCGGGACAGGCTATCACGCCCTACCGCCGGCTCCGCCACCATCGGGGCGATCCGGCCAGTACTCGAGCGCTGGCTCGGGAGGAGGCACGGCTCCCTGTCGTTTCGGGTGACACAGGTGCTCTCGGGGCATGGTTGCTTCGGGAAGTACCTGTGTCGCATAAACAGGGAGCCGGACGCTCGGTGTCACCACTGCGTCGACTGTCGGGAGGACACGGCGTGGCATACGCTGGCAGAGTGTGCCGCTTGGACGGAGCCGCGCCGTGCCCTCATCTCAGGAGTAGGCAGTGACCTGTCGCTGCCGGCCGTTGTCGACTCGATGGTCGACAGCGAGGAGTCCTGGGACGCGGTGGTGTCCTTCTGCGAGACAGTCATCTCACAGAAGGAGGCTGCGGAGAGGGAGCGGGAGATCGCTTCCGCTAACCCGATCCGCAGCAGACGCACCGGGCGTCGGCGGAGGGCGGACAACGCCCTCTTCCAGCCCCCCTAAATGGGTCCAGGGGCGACGGACTGGGGAATCCGTCGCCCCCTACTTCTTAGGACCCGAGATGGCGGCGCGTAGTGTTCCACGCGCGCCTCTCATTGATGTGGGGGGGAGTTTAACACCTCACTCCCCCCATATCGCGAGGTGGCCTGCATAGGCGGGCCGGCACTAGCCGGGGATCGCGGAAGACTTACTAGTTCCCGTGATCCTCGGCGTAAGTGAGAGACGGAACACCGGGGTGGTTTTAGTCAGTAAGAGTCTGACAGACCCCTCTGCCCTCCCCGGGGCGGAGGACATCCATGAGGATTTCCCCCCGTAATCAAAAAAAAAAAAAAAGGCCTTCCTACTCTACGTCTTCCGGTACGCGGTCGCCACTCCAGAACCTTGTATGTATGTACATCATTTTCTTAATAGTCATGTCTATTCTTCCATCGACAAATCGGTTCTCGTGCTAAGCCTGCAGGTCATAAACGCACGCTGTTTGCGAGTACTACGGACCTGTCCTTTCTGAAGAACATCACCACTAAGGTCCTTTTATGTCTTCCTAGGACCTACCTACACATCGCAAAAAACGTAAGAAAATTATTTCTCGCTACCCTGGAGCTGGTTAGTTACAATAGCACCAAAAAGTATTACCTACAACAAATCCATAGAGTATGATAATCTGTGCCATAGATACAACTCTATGATCATACGTTATTTTTATTTTCCACAAGCCACCGACGCCGTTACCAAGGCAACGAAATAAACAGCGGTGCACCGAAACCGAACGCGATTTTACAAAGATTTTTTACCTGTTTTGTTTTAATATTGTTTGTTAATATTTTTAGTGTAATTTCTGTAATTATTAGTGTTGCTTTCCAAAATGGATGACGACGAAGACTTCGGCTTGGCCGCCACTATCGGCTCGGAGACCACCGAAGCTGAGAAGGAATTTACTAAGGTGATATTCTTAGTTTTTCTAAGCCGTAAAGTAATTAATGTTAAAACTTTGTGAGAATAGAATTGTACAGGGGAATACTGTCACCACAGTACACGGAATAGTGCGCTTTCCATACAAACCAATTTGTGGTGTACAGACGCCAGCACATCAAGCTATCCCAAACTGTCAAATTTTCCCAATTGAACATGAACCTTCTTCTTTTGATAAAGTTGAAAAACTATCAAAGAAATTTCAAGGACAGATTGGGGTAGCTTGATGTGCTGGCGTCTGTACACACATAGAGGATACAATTGAATACATACATGCAACATTATCAACCTATAATATTCCCACCGCTGGGACACTGGCCTCCTCTCTGCGAGAGGGAGTGGGGCATTATCCACCACGCTAGGCTCAGTGCGGATTGATAAATGTCACATGTTTTCGATTTTTTTGCTCTACTTCATGCCGCAGTAGTGATGAAATTTACACTAGGGAAAGCGCCTGAAACCTACAGCTCGTGAGTCGCGGCCTTTTTCACTGGGCTACCATTGGTCTGATAAAAAGAAAGACAGAAAGGTTACCATTTATTTGGACACAGTTCGTGAAACACAAAATACATTAACAAAAGAAAAGTGAACATAAATAACTAGGTACTGCAGTGTGTGCCTCACGGCTGCGCCAAAAAGTTTCATTTCAGCACAGATGCTGTCTGACGCTGTCGCTGAATAGGAATCGATTTTGAATCGTCTAGAATCAAAAGTACCACATAAAAGTAGAAGTACCTAGGGAGTAGTCGGAAGCGAAACAATAAGGCTTGTCGAGCAAATACAGTGGCTACCGCAGTATCCAAAACCGTGAGATAATTTGCTACCAAATTCCTACGTATTACCGACGGCCTATTGACATGAATCATAGAATACAAAGAGATACAAAATTTAAAAACCGACATAGCCCGAAGAATTGCCAAACTTAAGTGGCAGTGGGCAGGGCACATTGCTCGCAAAATAGATGGCCGATGGGGCCGAAAGGTTCTGGGATGGCGACCGCGTACCGGAAGACGTAGAGTTGGAAGGTGGCCCCACAAGGTGGACCGATGACCTTGTGAAGGCCGCGGAAATCCGCTGTATATGGGAAGCAAAAGACCGGTTGAATTGGAGGAGCCTGGGGGAGGCCTATTTCCAGCAGTGGACGTCTTTCGGCTGAAATGATGATAAAGATCATGACAAAATTGAATAGGGACGCCAAATTAAAAGGGTGGAATGGTGGGCACGGGACGCGGTAAGCCTCGACAGGCGTACCCAGGCCTGGCGCGGCCTGTCGGTTCCTGGCCGTGGGAACTCTCGGCACAATATTTTTGTAATCTTCCAGGTGATAATGATGAATTTTATTCTTCCAGGTCCTTGACCAGCTCCGGGAGACAGAAGGCATGAAGTTCATATCAGATGTCTACACCAAGCTATATGACACCTACTATAAGTTCAAGGAGGAGAACCAACAGCATTGTGAGGAGAAGCAAGCACTCCAGGTAAGTGCCAACTAATATTTATTTTTAAACCATCAATTGAATCATGAATTACATACAATTTTCAGTATGTGGTTATTGTGGTATTTTAGCCCGCGAAAATCAAACTCTCTTACGTTTGTTTGCAATCTGCTAAATGATAAATGATTTTATTTCTGTAAGTAGGTTTGTACAAACAGTTTTACACGTCAATCATATTTTTTTTTAACTAGATGAGGTCGGCGTTTCCTATCTGACTACTCTAGGCCGAAACAAACGCAGAGGTCACAGTCTCTTTTATAATCCAGAAATAATCTTTGTCAGATCATGTGAAGACCATGTGGATTGGTGTCAGAAATGGACTTTCGTGGAAAGAGCCACAGAGATTGAGTGGACCTGTCCAATCAGTGCATGCATTTATCAGTAATCATGCAGCTCAACTCAGGACCTCAACGATTTGACAAACAATACCAAAGAAAGGGCACCTGACACTGATCTGCAAATTGCAAAACACGTCAGAAAATTTTAATTTAGCGGGATACTTTATCGCAGTCACCTTAAGCAACATTTTTGTGTCTTGCTTGTTGTTTAAAAATTGCAGAAATCTCAACTAATCCCTACTATATTATTATAAATGCGAAAGTAACCCTGTCTGTCTGTTACACTTTCACGCCTAAACCGCTGAACTGATCGTCATGAAATTTCGCAAAGATATAGCCTAGGATAAGGAAAAGGTCATAGGCTACGATATAACTGACATTCACGCGAGCGGAGCCGCGGGCAAAAGCTAGACATCAATATTTGAAGGTTGAAGCGATTCGTCGATTCCACAGGCGTAAAGCACATCTTTCGCGGACTATTTTCCGTAGAAGTTCGTGCACCTTCTCTATGGCTAGATTTTGTCGTTATCGTAGCAGCCTTTGAATTTTTACTGAACAGGGCACCGCATTCGGTCTGCTACAAATAACAAAAATAAAACATCTCATTTTCAATAAGTGTCTTATACGATATTAAAAACGAAGTATAAAATATTCTCATCCAAGCCGTGGTCATCATGCCACTTTGCCCTAAAGGTTATGATCGCCAACTACTGTTAGAATGTATTTTTTGTTGTGTGACGTCACATGTGACGTCCAGGCTACGGACGCTAGTTGATCTACATCGGGTCCATGTAGGGCCCGGAAAAAGCGTCCGTGAAGCTCCTTATTCTGCCATACCTCCATGCGATCATTAGTAACAAGCAGTACAGGCTTGCGCCAGTCCTCTTTAGCCAAGGAGAGTGGGGTGAGGCCTTTGTCCACCGCGGCCACATATCGATGCATCCCCACGTCGTCGGTCTCTGGGAAATATTCCCTGAGACTGCATATCTCGCGATTGTGGAGGGTCTTAGCGTTTAAGAACCTCGACCTCCACACTTTCGCGGGATATATCCCGTAATGAGACTATACAGTCTCATTACCGATGACCATGGGTGATGCATTCGGTATGCAGTTAGCAGCGTACGGACCCTCCTATCCAGGGTGTCAAGTTCGGTCTGAGTCCATTTGAGTATGCCGAAAGAGTACATCAAGACCGGCATGACCCAACCGTTGAAGGCCCTTGTTTCCGCCTGATAAAAGACTATTAAATACTTTCTTCAGGAGTCCGGTGGATGCGGGAAGCACAGAATCGGTCGAACTGGCGTAGCTTGGGGGAGGCCTATGCCCAGCAGTGGACGTCTTTCGGCTGAAATGATGATGATGATGATGATGATGATGACGTCACATAGCCGACGGATGATCAAGACGTTTCCAACGATACATCAATAGTCAAATTATGATTAGCAGTTTAGAAGTTATGAGGGAACAGATTAGCATACATACATAGCCACATACATACCTACTCGTCAAATCGTAACCCTGACTTTTGCTTAGCCGCGCCGTAGTCGGGTAAAAACAAACTAGTACTTGCTCACAGTGCTCCCCACTTCTTTCTAAAATTCTTCTTATTGCTTCAAATTCTAATATGTTTATAATGTTTATTCCAGGCAAAACTAAATCGTTTCGATGATACCGTTACTCAATACATTACTGAAATAACTGAAAGTAACAAACATATTGAAAAACTACGCCAGGAAATCAGTGAGTATATCGGCGACGAAGCCCTAAATGGGGACGTAGACGCAAGTAGCGCCGAGAGCGCCATGATACAAAATTCGTGAGTTAAAGAAATCCTTAGAAAAATGAATTGGGATTTTAAGGGATTTTGCTCAATCTTAATGAATATGTTTCTTATTAGGTAATTTAACTTGATCTCATTTCTTATGTTTAATAATAATAGAATCTAAGTAAACTGAGCTAAGCAACATTATAAAAAATGTTTGCAAATAATGTAAGGTAGTCTTATATTTACGTGAGTTGAAAATGAGGTTTCTCATTTTATGAACGCATTGTTTTGTTTTAAATTATAGATTTATGTACAAATCCCATTTTTCATGTTGGAATTATGTAAAACAGGACTATGCCGCAACGGAGACTTCACTTACCTGCATCGCCTTATAAGCACACAGTCATTTCCATGCTTGCACGAATATTTCTATCCTCGCATCCATACACAGTCGCACATACAACTCCCCCAATCAGTTACATACTACATCACATCACCTACTTATCCACACACAAACACCTACACACCTACAATCATTTTCATTTACTTTCACCTACATAAGGAAGGATATCATCAAAAATTTAGTAAGGATCACACAAAACGTTTTAAATAAATAAATAAAGGCTCTTTAGAGCCTTTACACGTAATTTTTATTTTAGCCGAACACTAAAGTGTTCGGCTAAAATAAAAATTACGTGTAAAATCTATGAGCCAGGCTCAGTGAGTAGAGCGCACGTCAACAATAGTGGGAGAAGTCCCAAGGCGAGTGCGGGTGCTGCTCGCGCCCACCGACCGCTACAGTTAGTCCTTCGAGCCAAATTCCACGCCAGAAGAAGAATCCAGAAATCCAAGAAGATTCAGAAGACTGCAAGATGCCCGTTACCAGGTCGCAGAAGGATCTTACGTTCCACGTCTCGTCCTTCAGATAACAACGTGACAGAAGAAGCTTCAGGATCAGAAGGAGTCACGTCATCGGGATCTGCAACTGCATCGGGCACGAACACTTCTTCGGATACAGCAACCACTGAAGAGATTGTGACCACGGTTATCACAGAGACTACGGATACACTGCGACCACAGAAGCAACCGAGAAGAATTATCAGAAGAAAGGTGCCGCACAGAAGGAGACGACCAAGAAGACCCCAGAAGATGGCCCGGCAAAGGGTGTTCGTGGTTCAACCGTAACACTGAAGCCGAAGGGAGTCGGTCGGCGTGCCAGGTCGACAAAGTTCACGAGCTGCTCGGCCAGAAGACGCAAGCTGGAAGTCAGAGAAGTAGCACGCCTGGACTTGAAGCAAGTACAGGCTGCAGCGAAGCTAGTCCGTTTCAGACTAGAGCAGGCTCAGTGTGAAGATGAGGACTCCGTGGATGAAGACCTGGAAGACCAAATAGCACAGCTGCAAGACTGGATCCAGACATCCATATTAGAAAACGACGACAAGGAACGATCAGAGCAACGAGGTCAGTACCCATCAGAAGCGCCGAAGAAGGTGAAGCTTGAAGAGCACTTCTCAACGAAAAAAGCTACAATCGAGATTCAAACGCTGACGAAAGCGTTAAAGGAAGCCATTACCACACGAGGAGACCAAGCATCGCAGCCGAATTACATCCACGAGTTGCAGCAGCGAGTGGTTGGCGTTCCAGGTTGTCTACGAGGATACAGCCCCGATGTTCAACGACGTCGAGAATATGGCTCGGTTAAGAAGAGCACTGAAGGGCAACGCAAGTGAAGTTATCAAGAGCCTGCTGTACTCTGAAGCGCATAGTAATGCAGGCCCTCAGAAGAAGATATGGAAGACTTGATGGGCTGGTGCTGACAGAGCTGGATAAAGTCAAGGACTTACCGAAGATTTCAGAAAATCCAAGGGACATAAGCATCTTCTCGAGCCAGATTAACAACAGCGTAGCAGCGATAAAAGGCAGAGGACGCCTGGCCACGTGGCAGAATCCAGAAGGTCTGGGACCAGATGGGCGGACCAGGATCGTCGATATCGAGACACGGTGAGGAGTGCAACAAAGACCTAGTTCCATGAGTGCTGCTGTTGGTTCCAAGAGTATCACCGAGTCTGGAGGATAGTGCACCGCACTGTCGGTGAAGAGACCCTATCTGCGCACATAGGTGCAAGTAGCGCCGAGAGCGCCATGACAAAATTCGTGAGTCAAAGAAGCCCTTTGAAAAATGGAATAGAATTTTAAAAGATTTCGCTGAATCATAATGAATACTTTTCGTAGTGGTTTATTTAACTTGATCTCATTACTTTTATTATTAGGATCCAATTAAACAGAAGTAAAATTATAAAAAAATCAGGAGGAGCCTGGGGGAGGCCTATGTCCAGCAGTGGACGTCTTTCGGCTGAAATGATGATGATGATGATAAAAAAAAAAAATTTGCAAATAATGTAAGGTAGTCGTATAATTACGTAAGTTGAAAATGAGAATTCTCATTTATGAACGGATTTTGATTATTATTCACACGCTTTAATAGCTTCACCTGTATGTTTGTTTGTAACCGACTCCTTTTTTTTAACTTGATTTTGACCCACTTCAAAGGGTCAGATTTCATTTAAATTTTGTAGGCTTATCGAGGACCGATGACAATTCAATAATTTCAACAAAAAAAAAGTAATGAAAAGAAGAACAAGAAAATGAAAAAAATAATAATAGTTAAAAAAACACGCGTGTTTTTTAGTTTTTAAGCAATTTTTATTTTTTAAACAGTAGATCTATGCCCAAAATCATTTTTCCAGTGGAATTATGTAAATCGGACCACGGGTTCCGAAGTTATTGCAGAATTTGTGTAAGGAAAATGTTTCAAACTACATTTCTTAATGGTTTTAGTTCTAGAAACTTTTTTTTATTTTGGTTAGATGTACTAAATATTGTTATTGTATATAACTAAGGAACACTTAAGGAATAGATATTAGTAAAAATTTTAAGTATCACGCGAAATAGTAAATAAGTAAAGGCTCAAAAAATGTCGGTTAAGAGAAAATTACACGTAAAATCGGTTCAAAAATCGTGAGCTTCTTTGAGGTAAAGGTGGCCCATATAAAAGGCGTGCTATTACTGGCACAAACCAGTCGCAGCTCGGCCATCGAAGAGACAACATCAAAAGGAAGAAACAAGCCGAAATCTGCGGACCAGACTGGAAAATGTCAAGAAGTTTTCTATTTGGTCCCTTCTTCGAGTATCCATCTCCCCGAGGTCCTTGTGGGTCGTAGTACTTACACAACTCATTCAGGGGTTCGTGGTGATGTGTGCCGCCAGCAGAGTCGCTAGACTCAGTGAGTATCCAGAGCATGTCAGTTATAGTGGGAGAAGTCCCAGGGCGAGTGCGGGTGCTGATCGCGCCCACCGTCCCCTACAGAGTATTCTTCATCTTCCCGTCCTTGACCCACGTTAGTTGAGGTTGGCGCAACACTTTTTCTTCTTCGATTCTCCCCTGTCAACCGTCACGCTATAATTCACTCCCTTCTCTTTGATATCATTCCATCATTCACTCACACAATAAATCCATCTGTTCTTTGGCCTTCCGCTCCCTCTCCATCCATCAACATTTACATTTTTCAATCTTTTAGTCAACATGCATTTCCTTTAGGCTTACTATACAGGTCGGCAGGGGCACCCGACGACCAGCCTGTTACAATGGATTCAGTACATGATTTCGTCAGATATTAAAAAATACTGTCATACATTTTGACCGCATAGGTATTGTACTTTCCTATGAAACACCTGATTTTTTTCGTATACCAAAAAAGCATATGCATGGGAGCCTACATAACGGTGAATGGAATTCTTTCGTGATACGTACTATAGTAGGTAGGAACTATTCCGTGCCCTAATTTTGCCACTCATTACGTATACTGATTTGAAAAAAAAAAAAGTTTTTATCATATTGTAAGAAAATACATTCTGATTCTATCTGTTAATCTTCTAAGGAACATGCCTTAAGCGTACTGCTGGATTTTGAACACTCGGCGCTAAGCAGTGCCCAAAAAATCGCGCCGCAATTTCATTACGTCCATCGAAACGTGGGCTTATAATTATAACCTCTCCATGCATATCCAACAAACCAGTTGAACTTCACCTTTACCAATAATCTCTTATATCTTGGTAGAGGACGCCCAGGCTCTGGCAGACGCCATGCACGCCCGCGAGCTGAACAGCGTGGAGACTCTGGAGACCATTAGGAGACAACTTACCAAGCTAGAGAAGGAACTTGAAGCTAGGAAACGAGCTGGCGATGATGATGCGTAGGTATTCATTGACAAAATCTTCAAGTCTTGATGTTTGAAGATTGTCCCAGTGGCTTAAAACCTTGCCGCAAATGAAATTCCGGTCAAGAACGTACCAGTATCATAATCAGCCTAGAAAGTTCTCACTGTTGGGTGAGACCTGGGCCTCCTGTCTTTGAGAGTTACTGCACTGAATCCACGACGCGGGCCCAGTGCGGTTTGATAGATATCACATGTCTTCGATTTTCTGGTTCTAGGACATGCCGGTTTGGTCACAATGTTCTTTTTTCACCATTTTGAGAGCAGTGGTGATAAGCGCGGCTTGGTGGATGTCAGATGTCTTCGAATTGACATACATTGGTTTCCTCTCAATGTTTTTCTTCACAGTTTTGAGAGCAATGATGAATAAAGATATATATTTCTGATGAAAAATCTGTCATTATTTGCCAAGAATGGTTCCTTAAAAACTTTGGTGTGGGCCAAATTCAATAAATAATCTACCGCTATATTAATCATAATAACCACGTTACTTTTCAAAAGTGGAGCAACATCAGCTGCTAAAGAGAAAGAAAGGTTCGAGAAAGAGAAGGTTCGACTTCAGGGAGAACTGGATGCAGCCAAGCAACGGCTGGCTAACACGATGATTTATGTCGAGGAGTTGGAGGGGAAGACCCAAGCCAACGAACTCGCCATCTCGAAGCTTGAAGAACAGATTGAAGTAAGTTCTATTGCAACTTTACAGTATATAAATCACAGATGGATTAAAAGTATCCTATGTGTTAATCCATCCACACATTTCGACCTCCATGCGGGCAAAGCCGCGGGCAAGAGCTACCAATAAATAAATAAACTCTTAATTGGCATAAAAAATGTGTACAAACTAAGTGAAGCCCTGACACTTGCGCTAGGTAAAGACACCTATGTTACAGGAGCCAATGTCCTCCCAATCGGTAGGTTCTGGATTTTATGCGATTTTTAAAGCAGAGATTTGTTGCTAATCAATATGAATGCGGTTTCATTAGTTTTCTTATTTCAGGAAGCAGAAAACAACGCAGTGCGGCAGAACCGCCTGGTCGACCACATAAAGTCTGAGGGTGAACAACTGAAGATTGAGCTGGACGCACGGGGAATCAACATCGGCAACCTCGTTGATAAAGTTAGTTGTGTCTCTACTTACAGGCAGGCAGGAACATCGACGCGCAACCTGATACCATGAATTCAGTACATGATCCTGAAACCACGTAAAAAAAATTCGTCGGCTATTAAAAACAAGCAGCGGTCCGCGGTTTCACCCGCGTAGTTCACGTGGGAATATGGGGATAAAATATAGCCTATGGCACCCGGCGATAATGTAGCTTCCCAACAGTGAAAGAATTTATCCAAACGGTTCAGTCGTTTTGGAGCCTGTTCAATGCAAACAAACAATAAAAATTTTCTTCTTTATAATATTAGTAGACAAAAATACACAGATTTTTCTTTGATAAACCACTTAAAATTTCTTCGCTAGGGTTTCTAGAATAATGTATTAAATTAATTCCTATCTATCTGCTTAGTCTTTTCCCAACAATGTTGAGTTCGGCTTCCAGTCTAATCAGATGCAGCTGGAAACTAGTAATTTACTTAGAGTGACTGCCTTTCTGACCTTCATGACAGTTACTTGGTTATAGGATACCCTTTAGCAACTAGGAAGTCTGGTTGTCAGACATTTCACGGTAGTTCTGACTACCCGTAACGAGTATCAAAGATCTACGCATGTCAGCCAGGAACAGCGGCTTAACGTGGTTTCCGAGGCACGAAGGGGTTTTGATATGTGATGAATGGGCATCCATCCACGAACCGACCGCAGCACGCGTAGCTTACCTAACCTTCGATCCCCCCTGCGACTGGTATTATTTAGCCCCAAGTACACAGGGCATCATCATCATTTCTGCCGACAAATGTCCACTGCTAGAAATAGACCTTCCCCATGCACCGCCATTTCGACCGGTTCTGTGCTTCTCGCATCCAGCAGGCACAATATGAAGATGTTATTATAAAAATGTGAAAACAAAAAGAACATGTACTTATCAACCCTCTTCTTCATACAGCTGGCAAAAGCAGAGAAGGCGATAGATCGTCGAGACCGTCAGCTTAATAGCATGACGGCGAAACTGGAAGCGGCACACGAGGAACAAGAGGCCGCGGTCCACAAGAGCGAAAATTTGAGAGAAGCACTGGCGGCGGTACACGCGGAGTTGGACAAGACTAAGATAGCGCTTATAAATACTAGCAAAGAACTGAAGGTAAATCATCATAAACATCAAAATATTTTATTTCAGATAAACATAAATAGCATTTTTTTACATATTAATGTTCAGTTTTGACTTCGTTACAATTTTGGAGAGCAGTGGTGGCCCAGTAGCAATGGCCCCGACTTTATAGGTCATGGGCTCGACCCAGGCAGGCACTTTGCTTTGTGTATATAATTTCATCACCACTGGTCTCAATCGGTGAAGGTACCGGTGAACCTAAAATTCTAAAACATGTGACATTATATGTGAGGTTATGACCCACTCCCTATCACAGAGAGGAGGCCTGTGTTCCAGCAGTGGGAACGTTGTGGGCTGATTATAATAATTATGACTATTTTGTTATGCATAGGTATGTATAGACTGTCCTAATTAGTTAAGACAATTCTCTTTCTGTTTTTAAAACCCATAGAAATATAAAAAATAAGACCAGTGGCAAGGAGGCGTGTCTATATCCGCGCGACATGCTCAAAATGCTCATTTCATAAGCAAAAGGCGGTCTCCGCGAACTGACACTGGTCCTGATAAATATTCAGCTACCTATGTATATCCATATCTCCTTCATTCTTATATTATAAAACCTATGATTATGTTCCAGAACACGATCGCCGACGGCAACAGGCTACGAAACGAAGGATCGAAGCTGGTGAAGCAGGTGGTCCAGATAACAAAGAAGTACCAACTTATGGAGCACAGCAAAGCTAGCATCGATTCTGATCGGTGCGTTCTGAGATTTACTTATTCATCAACTAGCACTTGCCAGCGGCTTCGCCCGCGTGTCAAAAATTATGCCACGGGAACTGAATTTTATCTGCCTCCAGAGAACGCCTTCGTCAGCAAGTGTCGGTGATGGAGCGTGACCTCATGCTGGGCAAGAAGCAAGCCGAGTGCGACAAGAGAGACATTGAGAACTTGAAGAGAGAAAAGGACATTCTCTTGAAGAACATGCAAAAGATACAGAGTTCGTACACGCACTTCACTTTGGCTTTATTGATTCACCAGCTTCTGCCCCCAACTCACTATGTCGCAACGCATCGCTAATCCTTTGTTTTCGCTTAGCGTTCTTCCTGACTTTTTTTCGTTTTGTTTGGTTCCTTATTTAGGTCGTAGCGTGAAATATAAATAGCCTATATAAACCTTGGTCAAGAACAGAGCTGCAAAATGCAAAAAAAAAACAACAACTGGGAGTTCCAGAGCCTGTGGTTTTAAGATGGAGTTAATTTCACTACTTTCAGTCTTCTTATTTATTCCACCTTCTTTTTTAAAGTGACAATCTTCTTTAGCAGAGATGCGCGATTTTTGTTAGTGGTAACATTTATGAGTTCGCCACACCGACATGCTAACATGACCATTTTCTCCAAAGTTTTAAGTTTTCGCTTCTGTCAGATAACTGCCGTGTTATTTCCTTTTTTTTTTCTTTTTTTTTTTCTAATAAATCTTCGTCATCTTCCAGATGAAGCGCTCGAGAACCTGGCCATGCTGGACCTCCAGGAACAGAGACGAAAGCAGCTCGAACATGAACTGGATGTCAACACCATGCAGATCAACAAGCAAAGGCTCATGATACGGACCTTTGAAAAGGAGAAGGACAGGTAAGAGATGGAGGGTGATGGATTGCACGGAAACTCTCTTATATACCTAAGGGAAGAGATGAAAGCAGCTGGAGGTCAACTCCATCAACAAAACAACGCTCCATGGTACGGGACTTACAAAAGAAGGACAGGTAGGAGGAGGCCTAGTAATAATAGCTGCACGTATCGATCTATTAGGTCAAGCTACGTTTGCCGCGGTTGTTCCTTGGTTGGGTGACCATCTTTACATACTAAGACCCTCCGTGCCTCGGAAAGCACGTTAAGCCATTGATCTTTGACAGTCGTCACGGGTCGTCAGAAGACCTAAAGTTGTGAAGGTCAAATAACCAGTCGCTCCATGTGAAATACTAGTGTTCAGCTGCAGCCGGTTTGACTAGAAGCTGACCCCACATAGTTGGGAAAAGGCTAGGCAGATTAATTTACCATTTAGTTTGTAATTTATCTATTATTCTTGCCCAACGCAGCATGTAGCACGCAGCACGTTATGAAATTTATGCAATTTATCGCCCCCGAAACCCCCTGCATACAAAATTTCATGAAAATTGTTGAGCCGTTTCCGAGATTCAGATTATCTACAACGTGTCATTTTGCATCCTCGTCAAATTTCAGGAGGCTGTTATGAAAGACATAAATAATAAAACAAAATTATGATACCTGCTCGTCACTAATGAATACATACCTATTGTTTTTTTTTTTTAGTTATTCAAGTTTAACAGTATTTCAGAATACACCTCTTTCAAAGAACAGAATCGCCCCGTTCCGTATGCGGTAGACAGTATCGCACGACTATGTGCCCCCGCGCATTCTTCCGTGACATATGCAAGTGCGCGCACTAGGCGGCCAGTGCAGCGGCCAGCGAACACGTATTGGCCGCGCGGCCAGCAGGAACATCGCGACCCAGACGCGGTCAGTTGGCCGCAGGTGATTTGATAACAGCGCGGCCAGGCCGCGGCGACCAGGCCGCGTAATGCGCGGGGGCACTATGTCGCTGTGTGTTACAGTGCGATATCACACGGGCCACGTTTTAAGATGCGTGTCCCACACATGCCGATTTCCGAAAATATGAAAAAAAAAAAAACTGACTTATTTCATTACTGATTGGTGTCGAGAATCATTAGCATAGTTAACTCCTTGAATTTGACGAGGACGCAAAACGGCCATGTTGCATAGGTACATACATACATGCAAGAATTGCTCTTTTAAAGGTATTAGATACATATTTGCAGATACTTTTTTCATAACTTTATTGCATAATATTCAATACGTATTTCTGGATTTGTAGATTCACCCACAAATAAATTGACTTTGTGCGTGTTGCCTTTACAGAAAATCATATATTATTTAAGTCTCGATTAGCCTGATTTGGGTACCTAAACTCTGAGTACATTTTTGCTAATCGACTAATAAGCCGAAAAATAAATCAAATTCCCTTCCAGGATGTTGGAGGAGACGATCGCTCTTAATGAGAAAATTGATGAAATAACAGGCAAGTTGTTCACGATCTCATTCATTTTCGCTGGTATATAATTCGAATAAATTGTTTAAGATGGAGCACCAGGGTAACCCGCTAAGTCTTTTTTAAAGTCCAAACATTATATTGTTAGGATTTTATGTGAGTCTAACAATTCAGGGCAAGTCTGGACTCTGGAAAGGCTTTGTGGAGAAAGAGCCATTGTATCTTTTAGCTGACCTGTCCCAACAGACGGCATGCCTGCATCAGTCATCGTGTAGCTCAACCCAATGTTAGGGAGCTCAACAACCCGTCACAAGACGCTACCACATCTACAGGACATTTGCGTAGACGAACTAACTTCACGCTTTGTTTCCCCGAAGGATGGGGCAGAGATGTACCTAAGTACACTCACATTTCGCCTGGTATTTTCAAGTCCCATGTAATAGAGGGCGAGCTACTAGGTCGCTACGGAGAAATTTCAAGGAGAAAAAATACAATTACACTTGCAACCACCAGAGGAAAATTAGCAAATATGGAATACCATTATGTTTTTATGTTAAATAAAAAAAAAGATATTGTGAATGAAAAACTTTTATTCTTATTTATTAACAGTCATACAGTTGTACTTAACTTATTGACAATCTTGTTTTACATATATTAATTTAAAATATAAATTTTTATCAAAAATAAATTCAACATAAAAGCACATAATTATGGAATAGGTACCCAAATATGGACCATGTTCGGAAATTTCAAACTAATCAAAACGTATGTCATTTTTTTTTTGACTAAACACAATCAGACAAGAAAAAACCTATAAACAATCAAACAAACATGTAATCAATGCATAGTCATAACATCATTATCATCATAGCAGCCGAAAGACTGCTGGACATAAGCCTCCCCCGAAAGGGAGATTTGCCGAAATCGCCACGCTTGGCCGGCGGGTTTGCCGATCGCAGTATGGTGGTAAAATGCATAGAGAACGCTGCTGCCCATGCTCTAGTAAGTCCCTTAGTCGCCTTCTACGACACCCACGGGAAGAAATGGGATGGTGCTATTCTTTTACGTCCGGCACCACACGGAACATAGTCATAACATACAATATTATTTCCATCACGGTTTTCAGAAATACTCAGTTTTTACGGACCTTAAAAACTTTTCTCACAGCGCCAAAGCAAAAGATTCTCACTGCAGTCACAACGGCGACAGACTTTCGACAGGCAGGTCGAAATCTATACGCAAGTATAGTGATGGAAAGAGGCTGAAGATCACTGTCTTTTGCAACTAGGAATATTCTACTCGAGAAATGGCGGTATTCCATTTTAGGGTGCTATTCCATAATTTGGTTACTTTCTTCTACAGCAACAAGATATTCCAAATCAAATACTGTTAGTTACATTTTTTTTAATACCTGAAAAAAAAACTATCTACACAGAGGAGGTCCGTCTCCGCACGGCTGACATCGTGGACCTGAAGAAGGCTCTCCGCGAGGAGTCTCTCAACTCGCGCAAACTGTCCGTGGCGCTGGACGCCACCCGCGCTGAGAGGAACATGCTGCACAAGAACTATACCGAAGGCCTGGATGAGATACAGGACTTGAAACAGAAGATGAAGGTGAGTTTAGCTTGTGACGCCATCTGTAACACCACATACGAATTACGTATTCCACCTGATGTCACATAACATAATCATTAATCATAGGCCTCCTCTCATCGAGAGGGAGTGGGCTACAATCTACCACACTGGCCCAGTACGGGTTTATTAGATGCCACATGTCTTCGAATTTTTGGTCCAAGACATGCCAGTTTCCTCACGATGTTTCCCTTCATCGTTTTGAGAGCAGTGGTGATGAAATAATGTACACAAAATAAAGCACCTACGTAGGTTCGAGCAGCCGTTACAACTGGACCACCACTAATGTCACATATTACTGAATACATTTTTGAAAATTACTTTACCTCACAGCCAGGACTTGAAATACCGCTATTAATGTAAACCTTCCGGAATACTTTCTATGAATAATGGTGAAAACAGTATAAAAATCCATTATGTAGTTTAAGCACTAAGCGGTCACAGAAGCAAACACGAAAGGTGACTCCGTCTTATACTGTGTATTGAAAACCATACCTCAAATGAAAATAGCGCTTGAAAAAGAGACTGTGACCTCTGGGTTTGTTTCAACTATACTTCTTAGTGTGGTCAGATAGGAAACGCCGACATAAAGTAGTTTTTATAATATAATTGACCCAAAGTATTGTACCCAAAAGTGTTTATACAAACCTACTTTATCACCATCATCATTTCAGCCGAAAGACGTGCACTGCTGGACATAAGCCTCCCCAAGCACCGCCACTTCGACCGGTTCTGTGCTTCTGTGTTCGGATTCAGTGGTTTCCTGCGGCCTGCATCAGGTTATCAGTCCATCTTGTGGGAGACCTGGAAGGTCTCCCACAAGATGGACTACGTCTTCCAGTACGCGGTCGCCAAACAAACCTACTTACTGACATAAAATCAATTATCATTTAACATTTTTTACGTGTTCCACAGATGCTAGCATACCAAATAGAACAGCTAAAGGAAGACATCAGCGGTAAGGAGACGGGCCTGAAGTCCTGCGAGGGGCTGCTGTCCAAGTGCAACAAGAGGAACGAGCAGCTGCGGGTAGAGGTGCAAGCGGGGCTAGGCAAGCTGTCGGAGGCACGCGCGGACATCGCGGCGCTAAGGCAGGAGGAGGCACGGCTCAACAGGATCGTGCAGGTACGTGGGTGGCAGCGGGCTGGGCAAGCTGTCGGAGGCGCGCGCGGACTTCGCGACGTTAAAGCAGAAGGACGCACAGCTCAACAGGATCGTGCAGATACGTGGGTGGCAGGGGTGGCACTGGACTGGCCAAGTCTGTCGATGGACCGATGGCCGGTGGAGCTGACGAGTCCTGGAGTGGAGACCGCGTTTCGGCAGGCGTAGTGTGGGACTCCCTTCAACGACGAAGGACCGACGACCTTAACAAGTGGCTGGGACATACTGGGAGCGGAAGGCGGAGGACAGGGTGTTGTCGCCCAACATGGGAAAGGTCTATGTCCAGCAATGGACTGCGATACGCCGAGTTGATTCAGCTCCAAGCTTCAAAAAGCACGTTAAGTCCCGCCGGTCATTCGTAGATCTTTGACAGTCATTACGGGTCGTCAGAAGCCCGAAATTCTGACAACCAGTCTTACCCAGGAGTATCGTATTACCCAGTTACTGGGTTGTGTATGTCTACCTGACCTACACAACCCAGGTACTGGGTAATCCATAGGTAGTTCATGTAAAATACTGGTATCCAGCTGCATCCGGTGAGACTGGAAGCGTTTCACGTCATAGTTGGAAAAAGTTTGGGCAGATGCAGATAGATTGGTTAGTTAAATTTATTGTTAGCAGGTGCAAGTAAAATTTTACGTACATAAAACTCACGTAAAATTGTGCGTCCATAAAACTCGCATAAAATTTTACGTATAATAAACTCACGTAAAACTGTACGTACATAAAACTCACGTAAAATTGTACGTACATAAAACTCACGTCTTCTTCCGATGGGGGTTGGCAGAAACTACAGACCGCCACCTGCTTCGATCCTTACATACTCCTTTTGCTTCATTTACGTTCATTTAACTGCACCCTAATTGTTGCGCCACTTCTTCTTACCAGCTAAAGCACTAGGAAGTGGTGAAGGGCGGGCGTTTTTGGGGGACTTTCTTATGTAATTTTGACCTTCAAAAAGTGCTGACTCTCAGCCTAGTTTGAATAAAAGACTTTTTGATTTTGATTTTGCGTAACTCACCATCAATCATAATTCGTTTTGAAAGTTCAACAATATTCAATTCATTATTTACGTTGTTGAGCAGACACATTTTTCGAACACATGAAGCAATGGATGAGCAATCTGTTTCAAAATAATGATGAATATCATCATCATCATCATTTCAGCCGAAAGACGTCCACTACTGGACATAGGCCTCCCCCAGGCTCCTCCACTTCGACCGGTCTTGTGCTTCGCACATCCAGCGGATACCCGACGCTTGATTGAAAAAATACAAAATGATTCGAATTATGATGATGATTATTCGTGAGTTACGCAATTAGGGTACCGGTCGTTATATATGCACACCGATTATATGAGTACTACTACGCAATCCAAATCAAATCGATCATCGCTCCTGACCTTTCTGAAGCACATCACCATAAGGTCACTACGAGTATATGTCCGCCTAGAGCGTCCCCTCAATCTTCTCACACAATTTTGACAATACAATATAATACAATTACGATACCTTGATCTAAAATTCCAAGTTTTGGGTGTCAATAGACCTCAATCTACGTATACCTAGCCTTCATTATTTTTTAGGAGGGCGACGCAGCCCGCGCCAAACTGATGAAGGAGCTGGAAGGTCTGATGAACGAGCGTGATGTGGTGGGCGCGCAGTTGGTGAGGAGGAACGACGAGATCTCGCTGCTATACGAAAAGATACGGATACTGGAGGTCACGCTGCAGAGAGGTAAGTATAATTAGCCAATAATGTTCCCACTGCTGGGGCACAGGTCTCCTCTGTTTGAGAGTGGGGTGTAATCTACCACGCGGACCCAGTGCGGGTTGGTAGGTGTGACATGGCGGCGAATTTTTGGCATATGCTCGTTTTCTCACCATCTTTTCCTTCACCGTTTTGAGAGCAGCGGTGATGAAATGATGTCACAAAATGAAGCCTGGGTTTTCGACGCATGATCTACAACTCTTTGCCTCTGGGCCACCACAAGGTAGGTCTCAAACCACCAGTCCGTCTTACATTCCTTCCATATAAGACCCTTTTTGTGAGTGATCCTGGGATAAGGAAAGACCCTCGTAGACATTATATAGTATAATTCCAGATAAATAAACAAGTGTAACAGTTTTTGTATGAAACTAAGTACCAAATAAAACAATATTTGTCGGTAGAAAGCTGAAGCGCATAATACAAATTACGGATCTAAACTCGACGCTGACCAGAGATTACATTTTTTTATTTGACTACCTTACTTTTAGAGATCTTAGCCCATCTGTAAACTGTATTTCAAGATAGTCTATACCTACCTACTTAGGCTCGTTGTACACACACGCTTTTCTTGCCGTAACTACGGTATTACCGTGAAAAACTACGGTTTATCCGCCGTGTGTATTAAGGGGAACCTAGTCGCTGGCTCGAACTCACTGGTGAGCCTAGCTAAAACGCACGCTGTCTCATCAGGCTTCGCGTCCGACAGAGGTAGTATCAGTGATAAGGAGTTAGACGTTAGTCTACACGCATAACGTTATTGAGTGAGATGCAGGATCGTGTATAGTAAAACAGGAGCGTACAATTTTTGAGGAGTCCTTCGGAAGATCGAGTTTTATGAAAAAACCACGGCATAAATCAATGACCAATAAAGTTTATTGAACTTATCGATAATTGAAAATTGTCGGTACCGACTTGGTTTTGGAGATTTTACACTTCTTTTATTACTTAACACGCCCAAAGCTAGGTTAAATTAGCAAGAAAAACGAATCTTTGTTGGCTCATAACTTTTTAATGGCTTTTTATTTTAGTATTCTGTTTCCGTACCGACAATATTAATAATGAGACAAAACCATAACATGTTTAAGTTTTGATGTACATTGTCAAACAGGGGAGTAAAACCCTCCCGAAGTTTGTATGGAAAAAATGTGGACTTGTTTCACCTTAAATACGGTCCTCAGTGTTGTACGGATCACTATGGAAGCTTGTTGACAGACACGGCGCTACTACAAGAAACTTTACAATTAATGGCACAAAAGTTGAACTAGTTAACGACTGCACGTTATTAGGACTCACAATAGACACACACATTACATGGAAGCCCCACATAAATAAAATAAGTTCGAAACTGTCAAAATTCACCTACGCACTACGAGAAGTAAAAAAAACTACCGACTTACAAACTGCACTTACTACATACTACGCCTACGCTCATGCATGGCTCAGCTATGGCATTATAATGTGGGGAAATAGCACAGATGCGCCCACGCTTTTCATTCTCCAGAAGAAATTAATTCGGATTATAGTGAACATAGAACAAACAGACAGCTGTAAACCCTTTTTTATAAAACATAAAATACTCACCTTACCATCGATCTATATCCTGGAAATATGCAAATTCGTTAGGAAATACATACACTTTTTTACAACCCGCGGCGATAAACATACCGACCGGTCTGTCAGATATAAAAATATGTTAATGTTACCTTCTTCGCGCATGAAATTACATTCCAACAGCCCTTACGTAATGTCCATAAAAATATTTAATAAACTACCAGATGCAATAAAAGATGAAACTAACGACACGACATTTATAAATAAGCTTAAGCAAATATTAATTGAAAAAGCGTACTACACAATTAACGAATATATAAATGACAAAAAAATTATTTGACACAAACAGACGCCATACTACACAGATAGATACATTGTTATATGCACAGTTGAATGTTTTAATATGATGTAATAATAATATGTTGACCCAAATAATTATTTAAGATTTATCTGATCTCAATAAAATAAATTTACTTAATTAATGTTAATAATACTATTATTTTTTAAATTGTTGATTGTAATTTTTTTCTTTGTTTTTGTTATTTTTATTATTTTTTATACTTTTTGCTGTGCCCTACAGGGTCCGTAATTGTACCTTAGCTTTAAGCCATTTGTAAGACCTTTAAACATTATGGAATGCAAATAAAGATATGAATATGAATATGAATATGAATATGAAACCGTGCCGTGTGGCCTTAGTGCAAATTCCTCTATGTCCAAAGGTGAGCGCCAGTATGAACAGCGTGTGGAAGACATTCGACTCCTGCGACTGGAGATCATCCGACTGCGCAAGGAGAAGAACTTGCTCTCCAAGGGAATTGAGAATATGACTGATTTGAGATTAGAGGTAAGTTTACAGAGTTTAGCCAAAAACTGACAGAAGTCTAAAAATTTCGAAGCTTTTCTAGCACCACGCAGTGAGCAAAGGTTTTTCGAAGCTGCAAACTTGGTTCTGACTACTTTTTCGACGCGCTGGGAGGTACTCTGGTGGATTCTGGATTCTGAACATGGTCTTTCCCTCCTTCACTCTCTTTCTAATGTGTGCGTATTTGCGCGTGCGAGTATCGCGTAAGGAACTGCGTTCCTGACGGGTGTCGCCCGACCGCACACGGTGTTTTCTTTAATATCTTGAATTGAATTGTCAGCCTGAAACGGACTCTACTTTGCTACACACACTCCGACGGAGGGCGTCCTTTTACCAGCATTTTCCTTACTAAGACAGTTAGTCCGAGATCTATAAACGTTATTTAGCAAATGCTTTGACTTAGTCATGTTTTCTTCTGTATTTACATGCACTTGTAGTTTGACAGTTGTGCGACAGTGACGGGAATAACGCTTAGCCACAGTATCTACCAAGTATGTTTAGAATTCGGACTTAGACAACTTTCTCGTCTTCTCCCAGGTATTTAACCTAGAACGTGAGTTAGGCCGAGAGCGTCTTCGCGTGAGGGCCCTCGAGGAGGCGCTGGAGACTCCACTCAACGTGCACCGCTGGCGCAAGCTACAGGGCACCGACCCGGAGAGCGTGCGCCTCACGCAAAAACTAAGACTGACGCAAAAGTAAGTGGCCGTTTTCCTAGAAGTTGGTAATATGTGTTACAAAAACATATGTTGAAACTTTATACAGACCCAGTTCAGGTTAAGTTCTTATATAACTTAAAGAAATTACTAACACATCTGTGTATATAAGGTTTCAACTTTATATCTCACCACCCTTTAATTGACGAAAGTTGAAGTTATAAAATTAACCTTAATTGTCAAAACGTCTTAAAGGTGATTTAAAGTTAGATTTTCGGGTTTAAGTATTCAAATAATCAAATCATAAATGATAAATGATTTTATTTCTGTAAGTAGGTTTGTACAAACACTTTTACACGTCAATCATATTTTTTAAACTAGGTGAGGTCGGCGTTTCCTAACTGACTACTCTGAGAAGAAAGGCCGAAACAAACTCAGAGGTCACAGTCTCTTTTAAAGTCCAGACATAATCTTGGTCAGATCATGTGAAGACCATGTGGATTGGTGTCTGAAATGGTCTTTTGAGGAAAGAAACCACACAGATTGAGTGGACCTGTCCAATCAGTGCACGCATGTATCAGTAATCATACGGCTCAACTCAGAACTTGAGGAGCTCAACGATTTGACGAACAATACCAAAGAAAGGACATTTGGGTAGGCCACATAAAGTACTCAAACTGCCAGATTAACTTTAAAAATGAACTGAGAAAGAAATGAAACACAAAAACAAAAATACCACATAGTCCTCACATTCACAATAATTAAAGCAAAATAATATTATACTTCTCAAAGTAAATATTCATGTCAAAGTGTATATAATAATAATCAAATGTCAAAGTGTATATAACAATAATCGAATGTCAAAGAGCAAAATAAAAATATTAAAAAAAAAAACACTGTATACAAAATTGGAGCAGGTCAATCCCAAGCTTTTTTGTCCTCTATATAATCTTTAACGGTATAAAAGGCTTTCAGGCACAACTTACGTTTAATGAATGATTTAAATTTATTGAGACTTAGATCTTGAACATGGCTTGGAAGTTTATTATAGAAGCGTATACATTGACATCTGAATGACCCACCTATTTTCTTGAGCCTTGTTGATGGTACAACAAATTTGTGTTTGTTCCTAGTATTTATACTATGGATATCACTGTATTTTTTAAACAATTTAATATTTTTATGGGCATATAAAAGATTTTCATAAATATACTGTGAAGGCACAGTCATTACATTAATCTCCTTAAATTTATCTCTGAGAGAGTGTCTCGGACTTAATTTATAAATTGATCGAACAGCTCTTTTCTGCAAGACAAAAATAGTCTGAATGTCGGCGGCATTTCCCCACAATAGAATACCATACGACATTACACTATGAAAATAGCTAAAGTACACTAAGCGGGCTGTCTCTATATCAGTTAAATTACGAATTTTTCTAACAGCGTATGCTGCAGAGCTTAGCTTTTTCGATAATTTGGCTATATGTGGGCCCCACTGAAGCTTGGCATCCAAAGTTAAGCCCAAGAATACAGTGCTATTTTCAGGATTCAATTCTTCGCCCTTTATCAACACATTAGTTTTCACCTGCTTAACGTGAGGTAGCGTAAACTTAATGCATTTGGTCTTTTTTTCATTAAGAAGTAAATTATTAATATTGAACCAGTGAACTACTTTTGAGATTGCGCTATTTACATCGTCATCAACAAGTTGCTGACGTTCAAGTTTAAACAAAAGTGAAGTGTCATCCGCAAACAACACTATATCATGATTATCCTTTATGAGGTAAGGCAAGTCATTAATATAAATAAGAAACAAGAAAGGACCAAGAATCGAGCCCTGTGGGACTCCCATTGATACTACGGATCCGGGAGATCTTTTTCCGTTTACATCAACACACTGAATCCTATTACACAAGTATGAAATAAGAAGATCCAGAGCGGTGTTCCGGATCCCGTAGTGGCGGAGTTTCCTGATTAAAGTTTCATGAAGCACGCAATCGAATGCTTTAGATAAATCACAAAAGATGCCCAAGGCATCGTATTTATTTTCCCATGCATTGCACTCAATTTATAAATGGAACTACAAACTGTCACCCACGGGTACGTTTTCTGATCGATTTGTTCACAATTTCACTGTAGAGATACTTCTGGAACACATTACATGGCAGATAATATTTTATTTTTATTTAATTAATATTTGTAGAAAAGGTTATTATTACCTACATGGAACATTACATTCAAAATAAATTAGAATTTTAAGAGATTTCAATCAGTCATAATGAATAACTTAGATAAATGTAACCTGTCAGTAGGTAAGCTGATTCTGGTAAAAGAAAACAAACATTGTCGTGGGTTAATCACAGTGACCAACTATTCTTATCGTTTAAGAATTATGAACATATATTACTATGAAATGTTTCTTATTAGTTAATTTAACTTGATCTCAATAAGTACTAAAGTTAATATTAGAATCAAAATAGATTGATTTAAGTAAATTATAAGAAATATTTGCAAATACGACGCGTGGCATACCAAAATACTTCGACTGCAATCACCGATAGTAGGTACACCGGACCTGACTTCCTGAGAAGACAGGAAGTTCATTGGCCTGCGGCAAGAACCTTTAAAAAAGAAACCACCAGTGAAGAAAAGACAGCAGACGTAGCGGCGGCAAGCATCACCCATCCATCACCAGAGCCTGATAGATTCTCATCATGGAAGAAACTTTGGCGAGCCACAGCAAGAGTTTTACAGTTCATACGACTCTGCAGAACAAAGGAGAAGGTCAACGTCACCCAAGAATATCGCTACTGGTACTCATGTCGCACGGGTTATGTACAGTCACCAAAAGAGATAAGTATGTAAGTAACGGTAAGTTTGATTGGTCGATTTCATAAACGAACTGTTTCGTTTTCTATTAATTAAATTAAACGCTTTCCATCAGGCGTGACCGAGTTCAAGAGCAGCACCCTAATTGCGTAACTCACGATTCATCAGAATCTGTATCGTTATGAAACGGATTGTTAAACCATTGCTTCATATGTTCGAAAAATGTGTCTGTTCGACAACATAAATAACGCAATGAATATTGTTTAACTGTGAAGACGAAACCAATTATGATCAATCGTGAGTTACGCAATTAGGGTGCTGGTCTATTTAGTTATTTTAAAAAATAGAAAACTTACGCTGTTTCTTACTAAACTATCTAAACTTATCTTTTGTGGCGACCGTATCCTATTGTTGCGCCGCACAATTAATGTTTGGTTGCCACTAGCGCCATCTCTTATCGAATAGCGGAATTAATGGTCAGGAGCTTTCTTTCTGGAACTATCGACATGTGTTCGGTCAGGGCCGATATGTACTCGAACATTCTAGATGCTTCTACGGTAGAAGGTTCTGGAACTATCCGAGGGCCCTATATAAGCGGGAACGGAGCGCGTCTCGGGGTAGTTCATTGGAAGCGATACATGCGAGAACATCTAAAGCGATCTTCAAGTGCGACTTAAGAGTGATCCGTAGTGCTATTGTGTTGTGTTATTAGTGAGTTTAATTAAAGTGTTATTTTTGGTAATTCATATCGGCAGTTTTTAATTGTCACGAACCCCTAGCTCGTAACAATTGGTGTCAGAAGCAAGGATTAAAATCATGCCGATTTTACCTAAAGACGACACGGAAGGTATCCGTACCCGGAGTCAACGCCAGCAGGAGACGGACCAGAGGCGATTTGGTGGAACAATGCCACAGGCGTCGGAGGGCCAGCTACCAACCACAGAGGCCGGCCCGTCCACAGCTGCTCCAGCATCACCAGCACCAGATTTTGCTGCTCTGATGATGATGTTGCAGGAGCAGGCCCGCCGACAGGAGGAACAGGCCCGCCGACAGGAGGAACAGGCCCGCCGACAGGAGGAACAGGCTCGCCGACAGGAGGAACAGGCCCGCCGTTTGGAAGAACAGCTCAAACGGGATAAAGAGGAGCAGGTGCACCGCCAGGAAGAGCAGATGCTCCTCATAAAGGACCTTCACGCAACCTTCGGGAAAGACATGAAGGAGGTGAAGGAGAAGGTTGCCCAGCATGACAACCGCTTGTCAGAAGCTGAAACTCAGATCAGCAAGTTTAGTGACGTCATTGCTGATGTGAAGCAAGAGTTGGGTAACCTCAAACTTGGGGATGGAATCGCAGCTCCCGTAGCTACAACACCTTCGCTACGTGGATTCAAAGTGCCGCCGTACGATGGGACTTCTTCCTGGTCGGCCTACAAAATTCAGTTTGCGGCTGTCATGAAGGCGAACGGGTGGAATAAAAGTCAGGCCATGACTGCCCTCACCCTAGGCCTGCGCGACCAGGCTTTAAATGTGCTGGAAGCTCTCGGTAAGGAAGTGACTTACGAGCAGCTCCTCGAGGCATTGGAGGCTAGATATGGCAACGCTCACCTGGAACAAGTGTTTCGTGCGCAGCTCAAGGATCGTGTGCAACGCAGTAACGAAAACCTGCAGCAGTGGGCCCTTGAAGTAGAGAAGCTGGTTCGAAAAGCGTACCAGTCCGTACCTGCGCTTATTGATGGGAACCTGGTGCAGGCATTCATCGACGGCATCCGGGACCTTGAAGTTAGAGCTGCTGTGAGACTCGGTCACCACGGGACGCTTAAGGACGCCTTGGCCCATGCACTAGAGGTGGAAGCTGTGCGGCAGGATCATCGTTCCCATCGCGTCAGGGAGGTTGTAGCAGCTACAGTTCGCGATCGTAAAGGATACAGCCCTAGGTGCTACGGCTGTGGGGAAAGGGGCCACCTTCGATCCAGTTGCCCTAAGCGAACTGCAGAAAGGGAAGAGGGTAGCGCGGCTAACAGCACTACCCAGCAGCAGCAGGGAAACGAGTAATAGCCAGGACTGCGGGGCGGGTGCTGGCTGATGTTCAAAGATCCCCAAGGATTTCGATCACACAAACCCATGACGGGAACGCCTTAATCATCAAGGGTGAGATCAACGGAATGCCTTGTAAGCTGACCATAGACACGGGAGCCTCTCGTACGGTCGTCAGTTCCAAAGTTATGAGTCGGCTCCTTGGGGACTCCGCATACAACCGGGAACGCATTAATTTGGTGACAGCCACCGGTCAGCGCATACCCGTCCGTGGAGAGAAGGAGATGGAGTTGAAGCTAGGTAACAGGACCTACCTGCATAATGTCATCGTGGCTGATATTATGGACGATTGCATCCTGGGTCTTGACTTTATGAGGAAGAATTTTTGCGAGATTGACGTCAAGCAGGGAGTTATGAAATGTGGACGAGAGGAACTTTTTATGGAAGAGGCGTTACCAGGGAATGTGTACAGCCTTAAGGAAATTGTTCTTCCTCCGAGATCAGAAACGATTGTGCCGGTTAGTCTTCTTCGGAATCCTGGGCAAACTCATCGTTGTGTACTCGTGGAAAGGGTAGACAATGACCTTCCATGGAAAGTGGCACGAACTTTGGTCAGAGCCACCGACATCTCAGGGGTACGTGTGCTGAACCTTTGTGATCAGGAACAGACTATTGAAAAAGGCACACTGATTGGTACTTGCGAGGAAGTGGATTGGCTGCGTCAATGCCAATATCTATCGACTGGGACCCCCAGCAAGGATGCACAAACGAGAGTGACCACACTTTTAGAAGAGTGTCGCAGCGCTCTGTCTCAAAATGAGATGGGCAAGGCGAAGAAGATGTTACTGAAGTACGCCGAAGTTTTCTCCCTAAACGATAGTGACATTGGGAAGACTGGCTTAGTTCAACACAAAATAAATACAGGCGACGAGTTGCCTATCCGTCAGCGGCCAAGGAGATTGCCGGTAGCGCGTGAAAAGGAAGTAGAAACCATGATTGAGGGAATGGTGAAGGATGGTGTTATTGAACCTTCATCTAGTCCATGGTGTTCACCTGTAGTGCTGGTAAGGAAGAAGGACGGCAGCATGCGGTTTTGTGTTGACTATCGTCGTCTGAATGACGTTACGAAGAAGGACAGCTACCCTTTGCCAAGAATTGATGACACGTTGGACATGCTCACTGGAGTAAAGTGGTTTAGCACGCTGGACCTGAAAAGTGGCTACTGGCAAGTGGAAATTGACCCCAAGGACAAGGAGAAAACAGCATTCTCGACAGGAAAGGGTCTGTGGCAATTTAAAGTCATGCCGTTTGGATTGTGCAACGCTCCGGCAACGTTTGAAAGGTTGATGGAACTTGTAATAACTAAGTTGATTGGCGATGCCTGTCTGGTCTACTTGGATGACATCATCATCGTAGGCCGTACGTTTGAAGAACATCTTCAAAACCTGGAACGCGTGCTCATGAAGATCCAGAGTGCCAACCTCAAGTTGAGTCCGAAGAAATGTTCACTATTCAAACGGCAAGTTAGTTTTTTGGGATATGTAGTGTCGGAAGAAGGTATCCGCACGGATCCAGAGAAAATCGCCGCTGTCAAGGATTGGCCAGTTCCAAAAGACAAGACGCAGGTCAGAGCATTTTTGGGGTTGTGCTCTTACTATCGGCGATTTGTTAAGAACTTTACGGATATTGCCAAACCCCTGCATAAGCTAACCGAGGAGAAGCGACATTTCTGCTGGGGTGAAAGTTGTGATATCGCATTCCAGGAGTTAAAGGACCGACTATGCAAAACACCTATTTTGGGGTACCCTGATGCAGGCAAGGAATTTATAGTTGACACAGACGCAAGTGACATAGGACTTGGTGGTGTGTTGTCTCAACGGGATGGTGATCAAGAAGTTGTGATAGCGTACTTCAGCAAGTCGTTGTCAAAGCCGGAGAGGAACTATTGTGTCACGAGACGGGAATTGCTTGCTATGGTAAAGTCCTTGCAGCATTTTAGCAAATATCTTCTGGGTCGGAAATTCCACTTACGAACCGACCATGCTGCACTGAAATGGCTATTGCAGTTCAAAAATCCAGAAGGACAAGTTGCGAGATGGATTGAGCTACTGCAGGAATACGACTTTGTGGTCGAACATCGCAGCGGGAAATCTCATGGCAACGCAGATGCATTGTCAAGAAGACCTTGTCCTGAAGACTGCAAGCATTGTACTAGGCAAGAGAGTAAGGAAGTGGCACCTGTGAGGATGCTCAGGACGGACCTCAGCAACGAGTGGAAGGAAAGCCTATAACGTGCACAGCAGGAAGATTCGGAAATCAGGCCGATTCTGGAGTGGATGAAGGCCAGAGCTCCTAAGCCCAAGTGGAGCGACGTCTCAGCAATGAGTTCGGTCACAAAGAGCTATTGGGCCCAATGGGACAGCTTGGTGATTCAGGATGGAGTCCTGTGCCGTAAATGGGAAAATGCTAGGGGAAACAGCTGTCACTTGCAAATGGTTGTCCCTAAATCTCAAGTACCGGATGTTCTGCAGCTGTACCATAATGGTTGTTCCGGAGGTCACCTGGGAGTAAAACGGACTCTACTGAAGATACGAGAACGGTTTTACTGGGTCCACTGTCGGGACGATGTCGAGGACTGGTGTCGCAAATGTACAAGTTGTGCAGCTGTAAAGGGACCTCAGACGCGTAGCAGAGGTGCATTGAAATTGTACAATGTTGGTGCACCATGGGAGAGGATAGCCCTTGACGTTGCGGGGCCGTTTCCGGAAAGTGAAAGTGGTAACAAGTATTTCATGGTTGTGATGGATTATTTCACTAAGTGGCCGGAAGTCTTCGCCATTCCAAATCAAGAAGCTTCAACAGTTGCAGATAAATTAGTTCATGAAGTCTTCTGTCGTTTTGGAGTACCTTTAGAGATTCACAGTGATCAAGGAAGGAATTTTGAGTCTCAAATATTCCAGGAAACTTGTCGAGTGATGGGTACTCATAAAACAAGAACAACTTCTTACCACCCACAATCGGATGGAATGGTGGAACGATTCAATCAGACATTAGAGAGGTACCTAGCAAAAGTTGTGGAAAATCGGCAACGAGATTGGGACAAGCACATACAACCGTTTTTGTTGTCATATCGAAGCGCTGTTCACGAAAGCACATCGGTGACACCAGCTTTCGCAAACTTTGGAAGGGAATTACGGCTACCTGCAGACCTGATCACCGGAATACCACCTGATGCCCCACGCAGTATAACCGATTATGCGAATGACTTGCGGAACAAGATGAATGACATTTATGAGCACGTCAGACACTCAGGCCAGCAAATGTCTGAAAAGATGAAAACCCGTTATGACCGCAAAATGAACAATAAAGAGTTTGACGAAGGTTCACTAGTGTGGTTGCACAATCCCGTCCGCAGCAAAGGGAAATCTCCTAAGCTTCAAGCTAACTGGGACGGACCGTACCGGATTGTGACAAAGATCAATGACGTTACCTACCGGATACAGAAAGGTGCAAGAGGTACTCCTAAGATAGTCCACGTGGATCGACTGGCGCGTTATTATGGGGCCGATAATGCTCGGGACGAGCATCTCTTAGGTGGGGGCAGTGTTGCGCCGCACAATTAATGTTTGGTTGCCACTAGCGCCATCTCTTATCGAATAGCGGAATTAATGGTCAGGAGCTTTCTTTCTGGAACTATCGACATGTGTTCGGTCAGGGCCGATATGTACTCGAACATTCTAGATGCTTCTACGGTAGAAGGTTCTGGAACTATCCGAGGGCCCTATATAAGCGGGAACGGAGCGCGTCTCGGGGTAGTTCATTGGAAGCGATACATGCGAGAACATCTAAAGCGATCTTCAAGTGCGACTTAAGAGTGATCCGTAGTGCTATTGTGTTGTGTTATTAGTGAGTTTAATTAAAGTGTTATTTTTGGTAATTCATATCGGCAGTTTTTAATTGTCACGAACCCCTAGCTCGTAACACTATGTTGACTATTAATTAGACAAACGATTAATAGTCAGACACGGACCTGTATTACCCAGTTATGAATAGAAAAAAACACAATTTCGGAATATCCATAGGAATCTGGCAAAAGAGTTAACAAAAAAAATCTATTTCATCACGCTCTACGTCATTATAATACCTAACCACACCATTACCTTGACTTTTTACCGAAATTCTCTGTACGTCATAGTAATGTCAAACAGTAATTAATCAGTACTACTCAGTAAGAAATCGCTAGCAAATAAAATAAATTAAGCAAACGATATGGAAAACTGGTCTACAAATATTACCATTAGTAAATGTTTTGTGAGAATTTCAAACGGATATTTGTTATTCCAGTATTAAGTTACAGTTTCCTAGAAAAGCGATGGCCGCAGTGATAAAAATTATGGCACCGAGGTTCAAGGGCAGGATCCAGGCATTATTTCGGGGAGAGGCACATAGGCTAGATAGTTAAGAAGGGTCTCCCGAATTTAGTATTGAACCATGCTGTTTTTGTGATTCATTCATTTTCAATGACTTTAAGAAATAACTACGAAAAAAAAAACATGTGCGGTCGAGGGACCACCATCAGGAACGAAGTTCCGTACGCACTACTGGCACGCACACACACTCGTATATTATACAAACAGACACAGAGTGTGGGCCTCAGCGTGCAGTCGCTTTAAGTAGGTTTTATGCCCTGGCTGGAGGCACATTCACAAAAAAAAAAGAGTGTGGGCCCAGGGTTGCAAGAACGAACGTAGCGAACTCAATAAATTTAGCACCCCACATCGAATTGGTTTGGTTTTTTTTTTTTCTTTTGACCATTCATAGTATTAGCTTAATTTGTGCGCCTGAGGTTTTGACTTTACGGTGTCAAAAAACACTCTCAAGAAAACCAGACCAAGTGGCTTTCATAAATAACGTTACAAGTGCATGTGCCGGCCACCGCTTTTCCTAGAAGCCGAAGGGGTAAAATGTTACCCGCAGTTACTAGTTTGTGAAGATCATCTATAGGCAATCGCTCCATGTGTCCTCGCTCGATATCTTACCTTATCATGTAAAATACTGATATTAAGCTGCATCCGGTTAGACTGGAAGGCGACCCCAATATAGTTGGGAAAAGGCTAGGGAAATTATGATTCGTTTTTAACCGACTTCAAAAAGAAGGAGGTTATCATTCGACATGTTTATATATTTATTAATTTTTTTATGTATGTTCGGGCATAACTCCATCGTATATAGACGGATTTGCAAAATTTTGTTCGAAAGGAGTTTACTCCGAAATGGTCCTATTGAAATTTCATATTTCAAAATAACTTTAATTTCGGAAGGCGGTGACAAATAATTAAAATACACATCCAAAATCACCGACTTCCGAAATTAAAGTTATTTTGAACTTTGTAGTGTTTTTTTTTGGAAGTCGGTTGTTATTTTTTTTTTTAGTTTTTCATATTAATTTTAGAATTATAAGGTACATATTGTTTAAGCTGTGCCCTCGCATGACTATGTGCAATGTGACAACATACATAGCCGGCCAGACCTGGAACAACCATCTTGCGGTATTAGGACTAGTGGGCCATACAGATATATTTCCGTGCGGGAATCGAAAAGGCTACAAGACTCAACAGCCATCCACTCAACCACTGCGCCAACCGTAACGTAACTGCCAGGGGTGCGGGTTGTTCGAAAGAGATACCGCGGCCCCTGGCACATAGGCAACTTATGGAAACATGGGCGGGTTTTAGTCATTAAAAGACTGATACCTGCTCCACCCAGAGCGCGAGAAGTTATTTGATGATTACCCACCCTCAAAAAAAAGCGACAGGGACATCAACGCAAGACCTGATACCACCAACCTGATGAATTATTAAATATTATGCTTCTGGACGAAAAATTTGAACGAAATATAATTTATATCTATCTATATAAATAAAAAGACAAGTCCTGACTGACTGACTGATTGACTGACTCATCAACGCCCAGCCCAAACCCTTGGACCTAGAAAGCTGAAATTTTGTACAGAGGTTCCCTTTATAATGTAGACAAGGAATAAGGAAGGGTTTTTCGAAATTCAACCCCTAAGGGAGTTAAATAGGGGATGAAAGTTCCGCGCGGGCGAAGCCACTGGCAAAAGCTAGTTATCTATATAAATAAAAAGAAAAGTCCTGACTGACTGACTCATCAACGCCCAGCCCAAACCCTTGGACCTAGAAAGCTGAAATTTTGTACAGAGGTTCCCTTTATGATGTAGACAAGGAATAAATAAAAAAAAATCGAAATTCAACCCCTAAGGGAGTTAAATAGGGGATGACAGTTCCGCGCGGGCAAAGCCGCTGGCACAAGCTAGTTAGAAAAAAAAAATCTACTGTTTCCATCGATCACTAATAAAGAACTAGATACACAATCAGCGGCAAAAAATGTCCTCACCAAATGAGCACCCACTTGAACATTTGGGTGCGCTTTTGATTTAGTAGCATTCGAACGCTCCGACGGTAAACATGTCTCAGTGCTCGTTTAAAAAATATTTAAATCACACATCTAGGACGCTAAAAAAGTGTGGCGTTTGATATTTTCGGTAAGTATTAATATTATCATTATATAATTATTATCACTGTATTATAAATGCTGATATTTTGTCAAGAAATCATCGTAAAAACATTTTTTTTGATTAAATCGTTTTAAACAGCAAGCGTTATAAAGCATCTCAATTCTAAAGACTCATACTAAACGTATTAACCATGCTATAGCATGCCCACTTGAATTAATAGGGTTATGTGCGTTGATTCTGTTCCATTTGTTGGAGGCACGATTGTTTTTAAATTTTATTATTAAAGAATTATTGTTTTTTTTTTGTTTCATGAGAGTACTTGGCTGTTTCTGTTAATATTATAGTAACACTTTATGGATTTAATTTTAACTATGTTCATGTAAATAAATTAAAGATGAAAGTTTTTTTTAGCTTTCCTCAAGATCCAATGAGGTGTGGAGAATGGATATCAGTTATAGCACGTCAAAGATCCGAAGAATTCTTCAATCCGACCCAAAGAAGCGTTGTATGTTCGAAGCTTTTTTAGAGAGTGATATTTCATATTAGCGATTAGCATAATTTCATATTATTTGTTTTGTATCAATATCCGGAATCCATCTTGAGTCAAGCACCTGTCTTTCAGCCTGTTGTCAGCATTTCCTTTGCCTCTCCGCTGGTAGCGCCCTCTATACTTACCGTTGGTACTAAGTATTATAAGCGCGCATCGGGTGATGGCCCGATTTAACGTCATTATAGCGTCGTTTTTCGCGCCGTTCAGTTGTTAGCGTTATTTAAACTTCGCGAAAAAGTTCAACCTACTACTAGTTTCAATTATCAATTTGGTAAAACTATTTTGAGATTTTAGATTCGTGAATTTTTACCTCTCCGTTGTTACTATGGAAAATTCTAATAATAATTTAGAGTCAGGTGTTGATGACGGCTCAATAACGCGTAAACGGGTTCGTTCTCAGTCACCAAGTACAAATGAAAGTGATAGTGGTTCTTCTACGAGCAGTGGACCTAGCCCTGAAAAACGCAGAGCGAGAAGGGACTCCCAAACCGTGAGTTATGCACAATTTGAGTTCTTATCACAACAAGTGGCCTATTTAACGAACCTTATATCAAAAAATTCCGAAGTTGAAAATACAAATTCTAATGCTAAAACGAATACGTCAGTTACCATAAACGATTTAAACCTACGGCGACCTGAGAATAACAAACTTCAGATTTTGTCGGAAGTTAGCACAACGGTAAAAGATCCGATTTATCCTAGGGCGAATGAAGCATTTCTTAAAAAATTAACGGAATTACAGCGTTTTAAGTGTGATGATTGGTATGCCGTTCGGTTTTCGGATGCACAAAAGAAATATTCAGCTACCCCCGGTTTTGTCGAGTTAAATGTTAACGACGAACTAAAGCGTTTTGAATCAGATATGTTAAAAGAAGATTCACGCTCATATTTATTGGAACGATCTTTTGCTGGATTAACGAATGCTTTGCTTTCTCAAAAAGACGAATTGCATAAAACATTACAATCATTGGTGGATTGGTCAAATGAGTCTAAAGAAACGTTGACACCCAACACATTATTCGAAAAAGTGGAGACATTGTTTTCAAAAGAATCCGCGTATAGTAAGGTTACTGATGACCTGCTACAAATAGTGTGCGGTCGTAGAGCCGATTTAATAAATACCCGTCGAGAGGCTTTGTTGCGCCAAATTTCCGAAGGTTTTCATCGCGATGTCTTACATAAAATTCCTCCCAGTCCAGAAACACTTTTTAATGAAGAGGCAGTGCAAACCTACCTTCAAAAAATTGGGGGGGTGGATAAATTAACTGGATCAACAAAATCAGTACCTCAAACTTATTCTAAAGATAATTTTTATCAAAATCAAAAACCGTCCACTAGTAAGCAAGCTGATGATAGATTTTTTCGTCGAGACAACTTCAATAAAAGACAAAAACATGGCCCACACCCTTCACAACAAAACAAAAACAGAGCAAGTAATCATCGAGCAAAACCTAGGGGAAAGAAATCGCAATCGCAGACTTTCACTAAAAACAAGCGTCGCGAATGACTGTCGGATATTTCGAGGCGGTTGTCTAAAGCAATTTCAGTATGCTTGGAGCAATCTAGGTGCACCAGACAAAATATGCCAGCTGTTAAACGGGGCACGCATACCCTTCATACTGAAACCGCCGTTAATATTTCCGAGTCCCACGGTTCTGAAATGTTACAGAACCAAAACATCTCCCAACATGACCATTCAGATTCAAACCTTGTTAGAGTCGGGTGTACTAGAACCTGCAGAACGGACGCCCAGCTACCTTTCCACGTTCTTTCTAGTACCGAAATCAGATCAGACCTTCCGCCCTATATTCAATCTGAAGCAACTGAACCAGTTCGTAGTAGCCAAACCTTTTCAACTATTCAGTCACTTCCGTGTTCCAATTTTTTTGCAACAACAAGATTGGATGGCCAAACTAGATCTGAGCCAAGCATATTTTCACGTGGCTATCGCAGAGCAGCATCGCAGGTTTCTGAGGTTAAGTTATCATCAAGATTCACATCAGCATCAGCTACTTCAAATGACTTGTTTGCCGTTCGGCCTTTCATCGGCACCCAGAACATTTGCCTCGATAACCAATTGGGTGGCGGAATTCCTGAGGAGTCACAACATCAGATGCGTCGTATACTTGGACGATTTCCTTTTAGCAAACCAGTCAAAATCGCAGCTGGAAGACGACATTGCATTCACGATAAAGATTCTGCATTTACTGGGCTGGACAATCAACTTCGAAAAGTCTGTACTGGTTCCGACACAATGCCTCGAGTTTCTCGGCATAACGTGGGACACAAAACGCAACGCAAAGTCCCTGTCGGAGCCGAAGTGCCTATCGCTACACAAAGCACTTCACCAACAGCTCCAAAGAACCGAGTGGTCCCTCAAACAGTACCAAACTCTAATGGGGCGACTCAACTTTGCAACATTCGTGACTCCGAGAGGCCGCCTGCACTGTCGCACTCTGCAATACTACAGTCGACAACTGTCGGTGAAACACCCGTACCGGCTGATACCTATCCCTCACCCAGCTCGGTCAGAGCTGGAGTGGTGGTGTCAAGCTGTAGGAAAGTCGATGGCGATCCACTTGAGCTCGGTGACACATCTATTGACTACAGATGCATCAGATGTCGGTTGGGGGGCTCAACTCCGCGATACGAATATTGTGGGAACCTGGACGAATTCCCAAAGGACATGGCATGCCAACAAAAAAGAGTTGTTCGCCGTTTACGCAGCTATACGTCAGAACCAACAGCAACTCCAAAATGCACAGATACTGCTGCAAACCGACAATCGGACAGTAGTCTCATATATAAACAAGGAGGGCGGCACAAAATCCAAGAAACTGCTCCAACAAACACGAAAACTACTTGCTGTTCTAGACAAGCAAAACATTCATCTGACAGCATACTATTTTCCGGGCAGATTCAATGTGGAGGTGGATGCTCTTTCTCGGCAGAAGGCTTGCCCAGAGTGGCATCTCACGAAGACTGCAACGACCCAAATATTTCAAATGTGGGGCTTGCCGGAAATAGACCTTTTTGCATCGAGAACAGCTCACATAGTACCAAGATACGCAACATTGGACGTGGACGATCAGGAAGCACAACACCACAACGCATTTTGTCATCAATGGCACTACAACCTAGCTTGGTTGTTTCCGCCACCAAGTCTGATTCCCAGGGTTCTGAGACACCTGAACCAAGCCAGCGGAGACTACATTTTGATTGCCCCGAAGTGGAACAAGGTATTTTGGCAGGCTGATGTTCAGCGGCGGGCACGATATCCCCCTTTTCTGATTCCAGATCTAGCCCGCACCCTGATAGACACCAGAACAGGGACGCATCCACCGCAGGTGCAAGACCTACACTTGGAGGCATGGCTGATTTCGGGTGGCCAGATATTTTGACGGACTGGACAGAGCAAGAACAAAAACTCCTTATGTCAAGCTGGAGAGGCTCTACAATCAATACCTACAGACCAGCGTGGCGCAGATGGAAGCAATGGTGTGAGTCGCATTCTATTTGTTACAAATACCCCAATGCGGATCAAGTAGCTCGATATTTAGCACATCTGCACTGTGATATAGGTCTTGCCTATAGAACTATTTTGGTACATAAATCTGTTATTTCAACTTTCACACACTTGACATCAAATATTGATCTGTCGTCAAATTTCTTTATAAAACACATATTAAAAGCTATTTCTGTCGCACGAGAGAAATCTGCTAAACCACCTATTTGGAACCCTAAACTTTTATTGCAACATATGAGTACTTACAATTTCGACGAAAATAATATTTTTTGTGTATCGAGACATGTGGCTACTCTTTTACTGTTAGCATCGGGCCGCAGGGTTCACGATCTTACATTGTTGCGAATTGACAGCACTAGTTTAATTGATGAAGATACCTCTATTGTATTGTGGCCGGCATTTGGTTCTAAAACAGACAACCATAACCATAGGCAGTCTGGATGGAGGCTTAGGGAACATCCTAATATAAAATTAAGTGCGATTTTTTGGTTAAGACAATTATTACATATTACTAGAATCCGTCGAGGAAATATAAAACATTTGTTTATTACAGCTAAAGGGGATATAAAACCCGCGTCTAGAACTATTATTGGCGGTTGGGTGAGATCTCTCTTAAAAGCTAGTGGTATTGATGCAACTCCAGGCTCAGTAAGATCGGCAGTAGCTTCTCTCAATTTTGTAGAAAACTTTCCGATTGATCAAATTCTTGCAACTGGTAACTGGAAAATGATTCATACCTTCCAAAATTATTATCAAAGGGAATTGCAAAATGATTCGAATATTCCCAATGATTCTGTATCTTTATCTAATTATTTTGAGCCTGTTCATTGAAAGATTCTGTACCATTATTTTTTGTTAGACTATTTTTAGATTGTTATTTCATGTAAGGCTGCAAGCAATATCATCATATTATATTGTAATACATTTTCGTTATTATTATACATTTGCATTGTTTTTTATATTTTTATAACCCAAATTTTTATTTTACATCCATAAACACATTATAGCGTCTTTGGGTTAAGCGCACCAGGTGATAACAAACACATCACTCAAGATGGATTCCGGATATTGATACAAAACAAATAATAGAGAGTTTTACATAAAATAAAACTTACCTATTATTTTTTCATCAATATCCGGAATCCAGGTAAGGTCTACCTGGTGCATCATGAGTTCCATAATGACGTTAAATCGGGCCATCACCCGATGCGCGCTTAAAATACTTAGTACCAACGGTAAGTATAGAGGGCGCTACCAGCGGAGAGGCAAAGGAAATGCTGACAACAGGCTGAAAGACAGGTGCTTGACTCAAGATGGATTCCGGATATTGATGAAAAAATAATAGGTAAGTTTTATTTTATGTAAAACTCTCTATTTCTAAACACTTTTGCCAAATTAATCAAAACAGGTAAATATTTAACAGCTATTTTTGTATTTTTGGCGTTGCCTGTAAGTTTATTCTGAGTTTAATAATTAGGTCAAAATATGTATACCAAAAAGAAAGATTAATAAATGACTATGATAACTATTTATTCGTTTCATTAATAAATAAATGTGGTGCCCTATCCAAAAACATTTACATTCAAGTAAACTTTAATCATTACACATACACACCATAGAATAGATAACATTTATGTACACATTTTTTTTTAAATACATTATCCACGAAATTAAAAAAGTCCATTTATTATTGCAGTACAAACAAAAAATATTGGACAGTTCGACTCCACTCATTCCTTGTCCTAGCGGAGAGCCTGGATCGTAAAACTTTATTGCTGTTTATTAGCACTTTTTAATTCAAACTTTAAGACATGCGTGTAAGGTTAATTTTTTAAATGTACGTTGACCAGTGAGTACCGGTCGTAAAAATTTATTGCTTTTTGCACATAGCTTTGTGAAATAAACCATAAGCATTGCGTTTAAGGTTGAATTTACATTACTGTACATTTATTTCAACTAGCATTACCTAAACACAATTTGGTGACAGTTTTAAGCGAACTTTTGCTTGGGATTGTGTATCTAGTTCTTTATTAGTGATCGATGACTGTTTCCTACAAAAGTGGAATACTTAGGCAGTCAAAATGTATGGAACAGATAGTTTTTTTTTTGCCCTAGCATCCTGTATAGATAGATAGATACCAATGAAAGGAAAATGTGATGAAGTTTAGGTAGGTACTAAAATTCTAGGTACAGGTAAAAAATAAAGAAATAATAAAATTTAAGAACACATGCATAATAAGATTGATGTGAATGAATGGCGTGTGTGTGTTTGTGTGCGTGCGTCTATATATTTATATAGATAGATAGAAATATACTAATAATAAAGCTGGACAGTTTGTTTGAACGTGCTATTATGTTTGGATCTACCAGCCGGATTTCAGGAATTAGTTTTGCTGTGGATCTTGATAGCCCAATAGGGTATTTTCCAATTTATTAAAAACTATTCTAATTTGAAGATTGGGACGAAATATGTAACAGAAAAATAAAAGTAAATTGATTTATATCCATTTTCTCAATTAAAAACTATTTATAGCAAAGTTATTTTTCGTTGTTTTGAATTTACCGCCAAAACGCTCCTTACGATGACTTTTTATCACGTGACGTCCACTTTATGTAAACTAAAGTAGTTAGTAAGTAAACAAGTGAGTGTAGTGTTTTTAATTAACAAGATTGTTTATGGATAGAAAGTGAAATCAGTGGTGTGCGGTGCCTCTGTGCACAAATACTTCTAAAATTGCGTCAAACTAAGTATTTGTACTGGTGTTGTTTACACAAAGCTGACGTCACGATGTCACGTGATAAAAAGTCATCGTAAGGAGCGTTTTGGCGGTAAATTCAAAACAACGAAAAATAAATTTGATTTTAATCGTTTTTAATGGAGAAAATGAAGATTAATAAATTTATTTTTATTTTTCTTTTAAATATATCGTCTCAATCTTCAAATTAAAATAGTTTTTATCAAATTGGAAAATACCCTACTGTTGAGGAAGTTATATAAGCTAAAAAAACATGCAACTTTGGCCATTTGTTCAATTTTATGTAGCGACATGCGTGTAATTATGACATGCTTGTGTAAATAAGGTACCACTAAAGTCGATTACAGAAGAACAGAAGTAAAATTAAAATAATAGGCTTTAAGTTTTATTTTAGTTCATATTTCATAGCTGTTCTCTGTATTAATAAGTAAATTGCATGTGTAGGTATATATGTTCAACAAAATGTAAATTGTTTTATGAATAAAATAAATGAAATGAAAGCTATTACCTATATGAAATGCTGAAATACAATGTATCCAATATTAAATGTGTAAATTTAGATGTGGTGTAAAAGTAGTATTGTTAAGGCCCCGCAGACAGACGCAATTCTGGTGGAACAATTTCTATGAAAACTTCGAGGAAATTGTTCTATCGAAGTCCCATCTCGCCTAGCTGGCTGTGCAAAGGGGTCAAAAGTTACAAATATCGCCCTTTACACCATTTGATCTTCAGCAAAGCCGTTCTATTGGCATTAATTAAATGATTAGACAATTATATCTGTAATTGTTTTTAAAGAAAACATTCATGTTTCTACCCAATTAAAAAGCATATCGATTTGAAGACATTTTTCATTACCAAATGGAAGAATGCAGCAACGGATTGATGGAGACTTGTCACGCGTTCTGCCATAAATAACCAGTGATTAGTCAATTTGGTCGATATCTGCTTTCAATGAAATTGCATTTGATAAAGTATCGTACTTAGAGTAGGTATAATTGGTAGGTAGGTACAATCTCCTGTAAGTACCTACCTACCACGTTTGAGAGATTAGGTCACTTCAAACAAAAAATGACTGTGTATAAAATTATTGTCATCCTGCAATGGTTCAAGATTAATAAAGTTAATTGCATTTCACACCAATAACAGCATTTTATGAGTTATAAACCGCTGTTCATTGTTCGAATAAATACCGACTATAAAAAGTATAAAATTAACATTACCCCCAAACTTGGCAAGTCAACAATTAAAACTGAATGATTGATTGTTCGTGCGCCCTTGGTTTAATAAACCACGGTTAAATTAATTAAAACAATAACAAAGCATAACAACATTATTATTATCTTAAAGACAACCAACAAACATTGACACGAAACATTGACACACATCGAGGTGCTGAAGTTGTTTTATGAAAACGCTACTATGTCCGACTCCAGAACCGGACCTCGCAACCTATCCGTCTACCACGACGGGTAAGACGGAGACTCATTATCTCTCTGAAACTATCCGCCGCTGCCTTCAAGGTTTTGGAGTGAAGAAGGGTTGAACATGACATTTATAAGCCGCCAGGGCACATTCAAGTCAATGATGGGCATTACCCGATTAATGGCAACACTTTGTTTCTCTCTATATTACGGTATTTTAACATACCTAAATCTACTTTTACAGAAAAGTGCTGGCTCAGAGCGAGATGATTGTCCTAAAGGATCGCGAATTGAAAGAGACCCGCAACTTGTACAGCGCCGTCAAAGACATGCTGGCCCTGCAACCCAGTCCTGAGATACAGGTCATTACTATTGTGTTACAGTTATAGATAGCTACGCATTTTTCCAGGATGAGGTACTTTTAAGTGTTTCCAGCATTTGGAGTAATATAGTTAAGGAGTTGCTCGCGAATTCCTATTTATTGACGTTTTTTGCAATTTGCAGGAAAGTGTCCGGTTGTACGTTGATCTAAATATAATTAAAATATCTAATAATTATTCATTGCAAAAAACGTCAGAAAATTTGAATTTCGCGGGTGTTACTCTGATGCTTACGTACGCCTTGAGTTTGACACTTTTCCGTCTGTACTTTTTTTCTCCGGCTAAGGGGAAGCTCAAGTGAAGGGTGCCAAGGTTTTTATTTTTATGAGTAGAACTTTATGGTCAGTCTTAAAAGCACGTTCACACTACACAAAAACTTTCAGTACCTAGTTATTAAAAACGTACCTTACCAATATAATTTTGAGAAGGTAATTTTAATTCAAAACTTTAAAAAAAACACGTAGGTACCGTGTACCTATTCCGTACTACATGCATTTTGTCGCCTGGAAGAGGATTTTGGATTTGTCTATGAATAATTAAAAACTCCCTTTGTTTTGCAGATCACGCTGAATCGGACGCAACGTGCATTGACACAGAGGACTACTAAGATGAAGTGTTTAATTGCCGGTATGTGACTTTCTTTAAATATATTTATTTTGTAGGTTGAAAAGAGCATTAAAATCGATCAATGGTACAGAAGGTTAGAAGGTCAAGAAGTACATCGAACGGCTGCGGCCGGTCTGACCGCCGCATTATAAAAAAGTTAACAGAACAACATGAAGTTGAGGCCTCTTCTGTTTTAATAATAAAAATAAATATCTGTGGTTTGGCGCCTATTAATGGGACCAATTATTTTAGCGCTAATTAGGTACAGTTAAAAGTGCGTTTATTGTAAAGCAACTAAATATCACAAAACAATCTGCCAGAAGTACTTATGAGCATGTTTTAACCTTTTTGTATCTTAATTTTACACATACTATTATTTATAATATTAAATTGCATCTATCTTAAAATAATCCTAATTTTAAAGCTAATTTACCACATTTCAGAACTAAACATGCGTGAACGGCAAGTGAACGACCAGCGCTTGGAACTGGACCGAGTGAACAATGAGCTACAGTCTTTCAAACAGAAATACTACGAGATGAAGCGAGCGTTGGACGCGGAGGAAGCCAGAAGACTCAAGGTGGTAACGCCATGCTCACCATGCTCGCAGAAAACACAGTAACGACTAAGGTGATACGTGGATTTCAATCATTTGCAAGTTGCATGTTAATTGGTGGGAATTGTAAATCTAGTTGAAATGAGTTGCAATCTAGAGTGGGCTAAGGCAAGATTAAAACACTAACTTTACATTGCTACGTAATATTTATCTTATTAAACACTTGCTAACGTTCGTTTAAACGAATAAAAACATTTTTGAATAAGAATAAGGTTCGTGTTTATATGAACCGCTTACTTAGCTAAGTAAAATCAAAGTACGTTCTGTGAATTTTGTCCTTAGTCTTTCTGTTACGTTTTTGGTCGTACCTCAGGTTGCAAAAAATATTGTCTGTTCTTGTCAACCATTCACAATAGCTCACAGTATGATTTGACAGCAGACTGATCAGCTACTTGGGGGTAAACTAGAGTGCTACAAGGATATTTTTGCGCCTGAACGACATTAAAAAGGGGTCGTTGTTGGTAAACATTTGTGAAATTGTGTCACACAAATGGCGACGTTGGTCCCAATTTTGATAACGCGCCAAAATAACCTTGTGGCGTTATAACTGCGTGTGGGGCCCATAGGTCAACTCCCTAAGCACGAAATCCGTGGTTTCAGCCGAAACTACGGGCGACTACTTCATTTTACCTACGGATATAAGATTAGTATGGGGCCCGACTTTAGAATGAATAGTACTACGATTTGACAGTTGTCGCCACACCCGCTGTCTTGTCCGTCCAAAAGCTTTTTATCTAGTTTGGGATTCACTGTAGTTTCGAACTAGGTACTATCTTCGTTGACAGACTTTACGAGTGTTGGCCCCGTAAAACGACTGACAAAACAAATGTTTGCTGTCTTGTAGTCCTTTTACAATTTCGTACCTCTGGCGTATGCAAAATAAATGATCTATATTGTCATTAGAATAACGTTGCTGTTGTGTTGCTACCGTCAGCAGAGGTAGTAACTGAAAGGGCTGTGGATAGTTGCAACATTTTTTTTTTCATTGTGTTTACATTTTAAAAGACATTAGGCCATTACTAACGTTTTTGTATTAGTAATATTAAAGCCCCGGAATGTTAATTTATTTGTTAAGAATATTATTAAATGTGCCAATTTATACCAATGATCTCATTACTGCATGAAATGTTATATTTGTAAAACTTGTGTTTTGAATGTTGCAAATGTGAAATATAATGCGAGTATATATTTTTTATACTAGACCTTTATTAAGTAACAAAATGTTCTGGATAAGTATAGAAGGCAGAGGTCGAGATTTATCTCAATAGTTCTATTATGTATTAGTAATTTGTTGTAATGTAGTGGTCGATCAGAACTGAAGATGCATGAGGTTGACAATTGTTTGATAATAAATAAAACACTCAAGTAATTAATCCGAAAACAATAGTTTTATTTAAGAACTTTTCACTTTCTCATAAAATATACACATTGTTTTTGTCATTAAACTAAACTGTAAGTAAATACTAATTTTTTTAAATACCAATTCTCACGATTGTCAAACGGGTGCTCGGCAGGGCGAAGCCCCTCTATTGCGTTTCGGTTCTAAATTTTATATCATGGTGTTCTTTCATGTACAAATTCGTCACTTAAACTCTATTTAAAAAAAATATTCAAATGAAGGATGATTTTGTACATTTTCAAAGTAAAAAAAAAGAAACACGAAGACATCCGTTTTTCTCGTTAATAAAGTGTGATGATAGAATTCTACAGTCCTTTTGTTGATTACTTAAAAATAACAGTTCGAATGCATGCGCTCGGGCCGGGCCGGGCCAGTGTGGGTACAAACAAATGCGATCAAATGCTTATAGACCAGCTGGGACCATGCATCGAACGTATGCCAGTACACAGTATACTCCAGCGCTTTGATACAACACACGTACGTACGTCTAAATAACGCGATAATATCTAATTGTGCGCCACTCTTCTCAGGCTATAGATGAAACTGACAATTTAATTTGCATACAATTTTTACATTTTACCTTGGTGTTACAAGCTATTCTGTCATTGACAAGGTCTGGGCATGCAAAGAAGCATGCCTTATTCACGTTCACATGAATCCTATTAAAGTTTGATAGAGCCGTAATATCATTGTAAGGTGTTACGTGAACCTCTGATTCTACTTTACTGGTTTATTGTGCAAGAATAACTTATCGATCGACTAACTTTGAAATACCATTGAATACACCCGACATATTATTTCTCTTGAGCAAAATCTTTCCACTACAAAACGCTTGTTCCAATTCTGCCACGAACTCTGCGCTAAAAGTATGACGAGCGCAATCCTGACAACAGGCACTTAAAGCATTTATATTTTATTCTTGTTTGCTTAGGTTTTAACTATTGTACGGTGAAATTATCTACTCCAAACAGTGGGTCATCGTTCGACATTGGCAGAGTTGCCTCACCAAACGCGTCGATGCTCGACTGTGTGGAGTAGGAGCTTTAGTTCTAACATATTATCGCATTATTTACACGTAACAGTACAATCTGAACATGCACGCTTCGGCCCGCGATCAAAACACGCATTTTACCATAACAGTATCTATATATAGCTGTCCCAACTTACCAAATACAAACACAGAATCAACTATTCGCTCATATCGCGCGACGTTTGCATCGAGACGGGCGTGCGTTTCACAAGGAATCTCATAATCACACTGAAATAAAACTGTGTACATTCACACACAAGCCGTATGCACTAATTATATTTATTTGTCTCATTTATCAGACGTATATAAAAACATGCCCGAGAATGGAGATGTCCCGACTCACTGTATAACTTCACAAAAGTTTCGTTTATCACCAGTGCTTTAATATTCAGACACTCGATAGTGTCGAAATCTTTTCCATCGTAATTTTTATTGTCAGTTAACATGAAATCGACTATGAAAACCAAGGAGTAGAAAACAAATGGAGTGCCAATCCTAAGTTTTCCCTTATAGTCAAATTCGGCTATTTAGTGAGGTGCCAGGACGAAGGAAGTCTTGTCATTGCGTACATACTCCATTTATCCATAACCCTCGTTAGGAACGTGTTTCACTTTAAAATAAAATGGAAGAGGACAAACAGACTCATTCGCCGCGGATCGTACCGACGCCGACGCACTAAGACTCACTAATTTACTATTTTATAATATAAAGCGTTGTGTCGCCTCTATGCAAACGCCGCGACTACATATTATATCACTCGTTGGCTTACGATTACGACATAGGTACTTATGACATAATTGCGATGGAATCAATAAAACTATTGTTTGTTTGTATGTTTGTTTAGTCGCTCGGCGTGATGACGGTACTGTAACGTAGCGCATCGTCGTCGCCTAATGGACGTCGGAGCTCTCCTGCTTGTTCAACTGATGGTTGGCCGGATCCGACGTGTTGATTGGCTGCAACACAGGGAAAGGGACACGTTACTCGATGATCTTTAAAGACAAGCTATTTCAATGAAATTTCAAGTACATTAAATGTTAGGATAATTTCAGACGTGTCGTATTTAATGGCAATTAATCATAATTATTGATGATGTACCAATAGCAGAATAATGAGAATAAATCGTGCACTAAGCAGAGGGCTGGGCATGCGTGTATGAGAAAGTATGAGGTCGCATTACCGCTGGCACTGACCAGGGAGATGGGCGGCTGCGGCGCGTGCTGCGCGTGCGGCGCGTGCGGCGCGTGCGGCGCGGGCGCGGCCGGCGCGGGCGCGTCGTGCGCCGCCGTGGTGGAGTGCGCGGCCTGCGCGGCGCCGTAGTAGCCGCCGTTGATGCCGTCGGCGTACGGCGCGGGCGGCGCGGCCGGCGCGGCCAGCGGCGCGCCCGCCAGGCCGGCGCCGCCCAGGAAGTAGTCCTTGTTGACGCAGTTGCGCAGGCAGTCGGGGATGCGGCCCACGATGGCGCGCCGGATCTCCGACGCCGCCATCTCGCGCAGCTCCTGCGCCGACGCGTCCGAGTAGAACGCCGCGTGCGGCGTGCACAGCACGTTGGGCGCGTCCTTCAGTGGGCCCTGCGGGGAACGTGCCGACGATTGATTCGTATGAAATGCCACCAAAACTCAATATAAATGTAGTAACGCTCACTGAAGTGTTGTTAAGAACAACACTTCAGTAAACGTACAGCAAGACTTCCATCGTGCAGAGAACAAACAAGGTGTGGCGTAAATAGTGGACCAACGATAAAAGATGGAAACAGCGCATATTCAGCGAACCCTATCACAATTTAAACCATTTTTTACCAATGGTTTCAGAATTAAACATTTAAGGCGCCTATTCATTAGGGAACATGTCCAGAGACATTTCGCCGGGCATTTACGGCTATGTCTCTACGACTTTACAGGACAATATATTACAATAATTGCATTGCTTAGTGGTGATTAGTATGTTGCCCGAAGAGGTATTATTAAGAGCGTTTATTCTGAAAGTTGGCAACGTCGCAAATAGCTGTCAAATATTTACCTGTTTTTATTAATTTGTTAATATTACTGTATGGAAATACGAAATATGGCTAACTAGTGACCTAACATATGAATCATGATTTGCAATTACAGCACTGAATTTGATGTCGTAACCGTTTTCAGTGTAAAAAAGGCCTTTGGAAAATTTCCAAGCTCTATTTTTTCCATCTAAAACTAAATATTCGGTGTTAAGATGTTAATTATTGCATTTCGTATTTCCATACAGTAATATTGCCAAATTAATCAAAACAGTGAAATATTTGACAGCTATTTGCGACGTTGCCAACTTTCAGAATAAACGCTCTTAAGTGCGGCTTACATTACGCGGAACACTAAACGACACGCGTCATCACCAGTGATCGGAGTAGGTAGATTGATTTTACGTACTCGCATCATGAATAGTCATAGAAATCATAACATGGATAAGCTTTTTTTCCGGGATTTCATTTTGGTACTTACGGGATTGAATCAAATATTGTGAAATTTGTATTTTTAAACTACTACATTAGAAATTTATAGAATGCTATAGATTTATTTTTTCGCATTCAATGCAATAACTAGTTATGAATATGAAAACAGATGAAAATTATATAAAAAGCAGTTTAGATAATTTTAAAATCCCGGAGGCATATCCATACTAATATATACGTGCCAGTTCATTGACCCCAAATCAATCTACCTACTCCGATCACTGGTCATCACTTTCAAAGCTTGTCGGGTGGCGGGGCACGAAAATCGCGCATGTCGACGATCGCTAGCGACATTTCCCGCGACCCGTAGATGTTGGAAGCCGTACCTGGAACACGTTGAAGGGCTCGTTCTCGTGCACGTCGAGCGCGGCGGCGCGGATGCGGCCCTGCTTGAGCGCGGCCGCCAGCCCCTCGTCGTCCACCAGGCCGCCGCGCGCCGTGTTCACCAAGAACGCGCCTGGAACGGAACTCAACCTTATTCTATGGACCAACCAAAACTAGTAGCTAACCTAATCCTACTAATAGTGCGCAAAAGTATGTTTGTGGCTTTGGCCTCCTTTGGGCGTCTTTCACTTACAAACGCGCAAAAGATTGACGATTTTTTTCCAGCCATAATGATGAATGAGAATCCATTATGTGTCCGGTGAGTAACATAGGCGACTTCTTATCTAGGAAATATCTCCCACACGTGTACGAAACCGTGAACAAAAGCTCATCATCGCAAACAAACTGACGAGTGACCATCTTGAACATTCTTTATAACAATTACGCCCAAAAAACTTGTAACACGCAGTCACGCAGTCACGCAGTTTTAATTAATTTTCGATATTTTCGTGTAATGTTGTTCACAAAAACAGTGTTATGCTACTTGAAATATCTCCCGTACAACAGCTAAGCAGCAGATAAAAGCTATTCATCGCACATACACACTTGCTGAGAGTGACGATTAAATCTTGGAACATTCTTTATTACAATTACGCTCAAAAGATTTGAACACGCAGCTGTAATTAATTATCAATATTTTCGTGTACAACATCATTAGAAATGACAGCTACAAGCTGCTTTACGTGTGTAACACGTTTTTAGACATTTTATTGAAGTATATGAAAAGTAATTATGATTAAAAAGAAGTTAAATAATTTTTGTTAGATTTTGATGCAACGCATTAAATTTTTATAGCGTTAAAAAGGCATTTTCGAGAACGAGAAAGCTGATTTACTTCTCAAATCGTCTGTTTCAAACTCTTCCTGCAAATATCTCTAATCATCATTATCTTGCCCAACCGACTTTTTTTGGGTTCAGCGCAACATGCTTTTTCTTCCGTTCTACCATTCTCTGTTAACTTTCGTTACTTTTATATAATGACAAGGCTTTTATCCACAATGGCATGTCAGGCTCGTCATAACTTAAACTTGTTTTAAGCTACACCTACCAGTACAATATACATGATTAATTTCTAAACAATTCAGTAAGTAGGTTTGCTATCTCAGGTGAAGGTTGCACTAAAACTTTCACATACAGACCAATATCATATACATTTACTTTTATTCTGCTCAACAGAGTCTTTCTTTCCTTCTTTGTCTTGGCATAATAATTAATAAACGGTATTCACCTGGGCGCATCTGTTTGATAGTGAACTCGTTGATGAGGTGGTGATTGTGTTCGTTTAAGCTGCAGTGCAATGATACACAATCACTCTGGAATAGGAGGTCCTGCAAACGACAAACATACAATTTGTTAATGAGGGAAAACTGTAGTCACAACTCATAGGATGTAACCAAACCAACGATCAGCCATTCCACCTCTCACACTTGCATCTTGCCTTTGCAGTCCACTGTTGATGAATCTTTTGTTGCCTTAATACATGTAACAGTGAGGTTGGTGAAAACTAAAAATTGTCGGAAATGCTTTCGTGCCTTTTCGGCTCGAGAAAGTTTTCTTTTTTGAACAGTGGTCGTGCTAGCAGTGGCAACTGGTGTGGATCCATAAGTCTTATTTTTTCTAGCCATAGAGCTATTGGTACTCTGAAGGCATTATTTTTCAGAAGAGCGGATGATGTATTCACCTGAAGCGTATAGACCCTGGTGAGCCCGAGCGACTTCTCGATGCCGTCGGGCAGGTAGGGGTCGTAGAAGATGACGTTGAAGCCGAAGGCCTTGGCGCGCAACGCGACGGCCGAGCCGATGCGGCCCAGCCCCACGATGCCCAGCGTGTCGCCGCGGATGCGCGCGCAGCCCGTCGCCGCCTCACGCACCTGCTCCGGACCTGAAGCGCACACATACTAATGTTAGCATCGCCCATCGCCATGTGCGTAGAGTTCACTTTTCTAGTAAATTAGTACAGTTACGCTACCGAGATAAGAGAAAGAACATCTTTAAACAGTAAGCATACATGGCACTGGTCTCACCCCCCACTCAATCACACAGTATTGACGATATTCTTCAACCAGACCTCTTTAGGACCGGGTGGTGTGGTAACGCACGGGTGAGACCTATGTCCAGCATAATCAGCCAATAATGTTCCCAAATGCTTAGGACACAGACCAACTCTGTTTGAGAGGAGACAGTTAACAGTAAGCACACGCCTAAATACATAATACGAGGCACTAATGGGACAAGCCTGCCAAACAATGAAGACTAAATGTTTACTCTCTGACAGAGTTTGGATCTGCCACATAGATTGTCCACGCCACAGAACCATTCAATTAAAAAAGCAGTGCTGTTAGAGATGTAGGAACGAAGACGACATGTTTTGCCTAATACAAATAAGGTGGCAACAGGCTAATCATTTCTTGAGCCACTTAAAAAAGTGTAAAGAGAGAACGCGCCTTTATGTAGTTAAAAACAACTATAAAATTGTTGTTAAGCGTAAAACATTGTAACAACATTATCAGTGACCATTAAAACGTAGAATACAATTAAAAATAGCTTCAAGAATTGCTATATTTATCGCCTGCACGTGTCGCACGCGTAGTAAAGTAATACATTACAATACCACTGAGTTATATTACATCTCAAGGGCGAAAATTCCGTCATTTGTCGACATAAACATCAGTTTTGTGAATAAGAACAACGACGGTATTTTTGGGTGTTGCTATTGCTAATTTTTGGGAGATGATATTTAATTTCAGAATAAAACCAGATAATGTATTTTTATCAAAACTAAAGCAATTTGTAAACATCAAATAATATACAGGGTGTAAGGGAAACGCTTCCGAAAACGTAGACAGGTGATATGGGTACTGATTTTCGATACAGTCCCATCAAAAAATCTAGATTATTTTTTTACAATGTTTACCAAATTTTTAAAAAGTTTGTGAGAACAGTTATATGAACCATTATTTGAGATTAAACACATTTAAAAACCACCCCAAGTCCAGGCGGCGACTTAAGGTTGTTAAGCGTAAAGCGCCGCCAAAATAAAATAAGTAGAAACATTACAGAAGCGTCAAACGTTTTAAATTGATGCAAAATAACCAATTTAAGGCGAAAGGTTATTGATATCCGTTTGCATTTAGGTTGTATATGACCTACGTTCTGGCTTCGGAAGCGTTCCCCTTACACCATGTATTATCTCTACACATTAAAAACAGAGAACTTCATCAACCTATATTATTGTCCAACTGCTGGGACACAGGCCTCCTCTCTGTGAGAGGGAGTAGGGCATTATCCACCACGCGGGGCCCAGTGCGGATTGGTGGATGTCACATGTCTTCTCATTTTTGGTTCTAGGACATGCCGGGTTCCTCACGATTTTTTCGTTCACCATTGTAAGAACAGTGATGATGAAATAATTTGCATAAAGTAAAGCGCTTCACTGGATTCGTACTTACGACCTACAACTTGTTGTTAAAATGAGTGCGCTTTTGAAATATTATTCCAATCTAACGTAAGTACTAGGGCATCTTGTTAATAAAGAGGTTGTCCCCTCCGAGTTGGACAGTTTCTGATGAATTCAACGGCAAATGTGGATGTGGTTCAATCAATCTATTTATATCATCATCATCATCATTTCAGCCGAAAGTCGTCCACTACTGGACATAGGCCTCCCCCAAAAGGGGGGTTTTGCCATAATCGCCACGCTTGGCCGGCGGGTTGGCGATCGCAGTATGGTGGTCAAAATGCATAGAGAACGCTGCTGCCCGTTCTCTAGTAAGTACCTTAGTCGCCTTCTACGACACCCACGGGAAGAAATAGGATGGTGCTATTCTTTTACGTCCGGTACCACACGGTACATCTATTTATATATGCTTATACGCCTATATGCCTTTACTTAGAATTAAAAACTGAGCCAAGCGCAATGCCTCTTTGAAAGTTGAATGTTTGCAACTCAATCATGTTAAAATGGCTAAAGGATTTGGATTTTCAATTTGACACATATAGATTGCCTGAAATGATGTGTTCATGTAGCAGATATAGAACTTTTTATCCAAGCCTTTAAAACTACTTGGTACACAGACAGCTAACTTGCAATTATTTAATGTTGTGAGTGTGCTGAGAAGTCAATTCTATACTCAGTGGCCCTAGTGTATGTTTATTTTGACCACGTCGATCGAACAAAGTCAATGTGATAGATCGAGATGGTTACAACAAACTCACACTAGGGCTTCAGTACTCAATACTCTATATGTAAACTTGGGTTCTTTAACAACATTCTCTCAAATAAGCCTCGAGTTATTACGCACACAATAAATGAATATTGGCAGTGCTGTCGGCAGATCAATGTCTGCCTGTACATTCCAAATAGCTTGTTATACTGTTAATTAATTAGTTCTCCTGGGAACTGAATGTAACCGCGACAAAAAGCTACTAGTCTAATCAAAACTTCAAATTAAAAAAGTGCTGGCATACCTGTGAATTTTTTCCCTTCTCGCACCATGTTGGCGAGCCAGTACGTCCGCCGGTACAGGTTCAGTATGAGACACATCGTGGTGTCCGCTACTTCCTCCACGCCGTAGCCTGGCACATTACATACCGCTATGCCTGGAACATTTATAACATACGAGTTACATATAGAGTATGAAGAAACACTTACAGATTCAAAAGGGTTCTTTTTTTAATTGATTCATAGTTAATTACTAGCAAAATCAGAAACATAGCCAGATTTAATGTTAACCCATCATACAAATTAGATACCTCTAACGCTACTGTAACGGCGGCCACAGCAAATGTGAGACTTCTACGAATCCAGAAAGCCATTTTGTCCGATTCCTTTCTTACACAGTCATGTAGAATTAAGGCCTTCCTCAAAAACGTGTTGCTAACACTAGGAATATAAATTACCCACTGGCCACTATTTTAATAAAAGGCCACTAAAGCTCTCGCTCTGTTCGTCGTGATGTGCCTGATTTTTTATTTGTGGCCTGTTGTGAGTGCGTCAGACAACTATGTGTCTCGGTGTTGCTTTATTTGATTAGACTATCGTATAAGGATACGCCCCTTGGTCTTTTTAAAAGATAAATAATTGTAAACCAACTCACCTAGTTCTCCAGCCGCTTTAACATCAATATTATCAACGCCGGAGCCGATACGGACTATAATCCTTAACGCCTTGAACTTTTCAAGGTCTTCCTTGGTCAGTATAATGGTGTGCCACATGAGCGCGCCCACGGCCTCGTTCAGCACCTTCTCGTGAATCTCTGAGGTGGACTGTGCGTCGCAGAACGCGACTGTAGCGACGTCCTTCAGTATCGGCATCTCGACCGTACAGTCACGTCCGTCTAATAACGCCACTAGGGGCCTGGAAACATATAATAAATCTTCATTAATAAAATATTCAATCTAAAACATCTATCTATATAAATAAAAAGAAAAGCCCTGACTGACTGACTGATTGACTGACTCATCAACGCTCAGCCCAAACCCTTGGACCTAGAAAGCTGATATTTTGCACAGTGGTTCGCTTTATAATGTAGTCAAGGAATAACGAAGGATTTTTCGAAAGTCTACCCCCATGGGAGTTAAATAGGGGGTGAAGCCGCTGGTAAAAACTAGTGAGTTATAATCATGCAAGAAAGTACCACAGTCAAAGTGACCTTTACGGTGCCATTGCGACGAGACGCCGTGCAAGTCTTGGGCTAAGAAAATTTAATTCACTGTCGTGCCATCGACAACAAGAATAAGAAGAATCATAATCATCATTTCAGACGAAAGACGTCCACTACTGGACATAGCCCAAGCGTCACCACATCGACCGGTACTAAAGAGGTCTGGTCGTAGAATATTATTAGAACTGTCTAGTAATTGAGTTGTGGGTCGTATCCAAGACACAAGGAAATATGGATGGACTGTGTGAAAGATGATATGATTAGAACGAGTCACCGAGATGACGACGAAAGAGAAGTACCTATGGAAGAAAAAGACATGTTGCGCCGACCACAAATAAATTGAGGACAATAATTTAAGGTCACGAGACTGATGATGATTATCAGCTTAGACTGGAATTCAACTTAGTTCTGTTTTGTAAGAAACTGACATTTTAAGCGTAATTTATCTCACTGTTAAAATCAAGCCTTTCAGGCCCCATCCTAAATTAAAAGCTAGTTACCAATTTCAACATTATATATACAAACTTAGTTCACTCTTGAAGCATGTTCAAGGATAAAATAACTTTCTTGGAACGTTAGACTTGTCCTAAGTTTCAAAGTACGCATAACTTCGAAAGCTTTTAGTTAAATACATTTATTATGCGAACCAAAGAGATTCACAAAAAAGAATAACATATCCTTATGATTTAGGCCCCCTTGTCATCAACAAAAATCACGTCTCTCTGCAGTTCCAGTTATGCAACTGGAACTGCAGAGAGACGTGATTTTTGGTGCAAGTCAATCCCAGTGTCAGACCTAGGTACAAACATAGATTTCATTATGACGGGATGTCAACATACAACAGTGTGTCAAACGTTTTTCTTCTTTTCTTTTCTGTTTCTCTTTTTTATTTTCTATTGTTTTGATTGAATGTGTTGATAATGTATACTATGTGAGTATTTATTTTTTATTTTCTTTTGTACATATTAAGCATATTTTTACAAAAATAATACAAAAACATTTAAAAATATAAAAAATAGTGGCCCATCGGCATCAGGAGCAGGGTCCAAGATGCGGGTGGTCCGGGCTCTAGAGAAAGGAACCTCCTGACTATGCGTGCCGTGTCTAGGAGTACTGCTTTCTGAATTAAGCCCTTGATCCAGCCGCGCAATGAGAGCCTCCTGAGATGTTGGTCGAGGCTCTTCGCTATTAGGCCATTAACTGTAATGTCGACAACCTCGTGAGCTAAGTCAAGATACTTGATTTTCTTATTTTGCTCAGCTTTTATGAGATTCTCGTCATGAGGGACAGCGATATCAACAATCATTGCACGACGCTCTCGGCGATCTATCACCACAATATCAGGCTTATTGGCTACAATAGTCCTGTCAGTGATGATAGATCGATCCCAGTACAATGTGGCGTGACCATTCTCGAGAACTGGGTCGGGCACATACCTGTAGTATGGTACTTCAGACTCCAAAGCAAGTTGTACTGCAAAGCAAGTTGCTGGTGGATAATCCTAGCTATTAGATTGTGTCTGTGTAAATACTCGCCGTTAGCAAGACGAAAACAACCGGAAACGATATGTCGGATTGATTCACCGGGACGGTGGCATGCCCGACAGATGTCAACCGTACCATCCTTGACAATATATTTCCAATAGTTATTTGTCATGATAACTTCATGCATAATCGCACAGATAAAACCTTCGGTTTCCCCGAAGAGGTCGCCGAAACGCAGCCAGGATACAGACGCCAAAAAGTCTACATCAGGCCCATGAAGACTCCGGAAAAAGCGTCCGTGTAGCTCTTTGCCTTGCCATTCATTGAGTATTTTATTATTATAGCTTAAACTGTTTGCATGCCCTAGTTAAGGTGGTTAGTAAAAGGATCATTTTAAACTAAACATCTATAACATGTACCTATTTTATGTGAAAATAAAGAACTATTCTATTCAGGCAAACATGCTCAAAGACCTGTGCCATTCAAAATTACTAAGTACTGTAAAGGTTGTCTTCCAAAGTCGACCTAAAACTAACTTAATTACATTCAAACTATGACTCTAATTTAGAAAGGGAATAGCAGATAAAACAGTACGTGAGATTGGCCTGACAAGCCGAATGAAGGATATTAAATTGAGACAGAATGAGCCTCAAGAAATACTCTACTTACTGCCGAACTATTCTGTTAAAATCTCACCGTGATAACTTAGGTGAAGTGACCTTCAAGCGGTCATTCCATCTGATGCTAGGGATTGACACTAATAACAGCAGTGCTATTTATTCGGTATGAAATTCTCACCGTGAAATCTTAGGTGAAGTAAGTGAACTGTCATTCCGACTGATGCTAAATATTGACAGTACACTTTAAGCTCACTTCACAGAAGATTTCACGGTGAGATTTTTGCAGAATAGCAACTACTGAACAAACGTGTTTTATTATTCGATCCCCGTACGAAGAACCCCTTAGGTTCTCACAGTAAATAGATATTTCTGTATTTAAAAGTTATGCCTGGCGCCGTTTTAATATTAGTAAGTTGTACCCAACATACCGTGTAAAGAGAGAAAGCACTTTCATATCAACTCATACATTAACTCTAAGTGGTAATAAATAACATCGTAAAGCAGTATAATGACGCAAACGTTACATAAAACGTAAGTGATAAAGAATGCGTAACAGCGAGTTATCAAACGACGATAATATTGGCGATATAACTGGCAGGGGAACGACTGTGGGGCTTGTCGCTAAGTAATAACAGGCGCACGGGTCGATCGATCAGGTTAAGCTACGCTTGCCGCGGTTGGACCGTGGATGGGTGACCTATTCTTAATATATTCCCGTCATATACAGGATTCATTTTTATCCAGTGCGCAAACTGTAACCATGAATTCAGCATAATCATTATCGACCCCCTAGCGTAGAAATTTTTCGTCGGTTATCCAAAAAAAAATTAGCTGTTCCATATTTCTTACTCCCAATTAGTGCTTACTTCCAGATTCATAGGACTGTTTTGCACGAACTATTCATTTCTTAATTAAACTTTTATGAGTCTTACATTATATGTATAAATATATAAGTCTCATTCATATCTTTACATAATATAAAATTGTCGCTTTTCGTGTCTGTACGCTTAGATCTTTTAAACTACGCAACGGACTTTAATGCAGTTTTCACCAATAGACAAAGAAATTCAAGAGGAAAGTTTATATGCATAAATACACCGACCTCCACGTGGGCGGAGCCGCTGGCAAAAGCTAGTTAGTTAATGAATCCCAGATCTTGTCAGTATTTTTTTTAAGCCAGATCCAAAACGTTACCATTTCATACAACACAAGCGCGCCACCCCAGATCCTAATAAATACTCAATACTAAAACTCTCCAAGAAATTTTATAAATAGGTAATCAAAAAAACCGCAGGTGATTTCAGTTTAGAAACCCAACAGTTGAAGAAGTTCAAAGCAAACACAGACGACTTTCATAATACCCAAGTTCATGAAAATTAGTTTATTATTAGAGCTAAGATCAATCATCCCACACGAACACGGTTCACAAACACGTGTACGGTTGCGACTTTTCTATTTCCATCTCTCCCTATTGAGCTTGGCCGTCAATTTCACCAACTTTTGCCGGTGGCTGGCAAAAACAAACGAGGCTGGCTCTTTACACACGACGAGCGACGGTTTTAAAACTCTGGGTTATACGGTGTTGTGTTTGGTATTAGGTTAATAGGTTAAATAACTTCCGATGAAAACCTCGTATGGTTTAGTTTATTTCTGTAGAATTTTTGAATGATTAAATTACTAACTTAATCACATATTTATACATATCGACGCGTTCTAAAATATCATTCAAACCGTGTAGGTAGATTGTTTTTTATAGTAGGTAGGTACATACTATTTTAAAAATCTATCGAAAATCATAACTTGATGACTCCGTCTAGTTTGGTTAATTGATTATAAACACTGCGAATCCAACACATGTTAACACAAAAATATTCACCGTTAGCCTAAATGTGATATCCTAAGAGCTTGCAACCGAACTGAAAAGCACTTATTAACAATACACAAAAGATTTTTTAAACTTTGTATCCAACATATCAAACAAATTAGTTTCGGATGGAAATTAGTTAATCTGATATTTAACAGCCATATTTGAATATCCGTAATACACGTTCGATTAGAATATTGATTTTATGATTGAAGTTTTTATTTTTACTGTGTTTGTTGTTTAATAGCCCTGAATTGTCTCATAGCTTGTAGCTTGCTGTAATGATTACTATTTCTTTTAATATTACATACTTACACGTGCTATCTATAAGTCAACCATTTATGACGGGGATCGGAACTGTTTCTCCTAAACACAGGTTACTTCGTAACCTATCTAGGAGAACAGTACGGCACCCACTAACTAGATTAAGAAACGTATGCCTTTACTTCATATTATGTTACCTTGCCATGTAATCTAGTCCTAATTGAACAATAAACAAATAAATAAATATAGACGACACTAGTATAGTTTCGTTTACCATGTCATTGAAACAATAATATGTACCTATATGGGGCATAGATACAAATGCGCATAAGACACGTTACACAATGAATGAAGCGATATGGAACGGTACAGCGATTTCATTTGTAATTACAGTCATTCATTACTCAGTAAAGTACAATTAAGAAACTTTGTTGATTCATAGTTGTTTAACATTGTTAAACCAATAAATGTTTCTTTTTCCTTTCCACGCGTGTTCATTACTGCCAATTAAGGCCCAGGTAATTTTGAATGTACTCGTCGTATTGTCGTTATGAGCGATAATAGTTCTTACCGCAATCCGATACGGGGTAAAATCTGTTGTAATAAATTCGAATAGTAAATGAGCAAGCATTGACGTAAAAATGCAAATAAAATCGTTTAAAATTAGACATTCAGGCCCTTATTCATAAAAAATATCGAACATCTAAACAGTTGTTTAAGTCTGGTTTCGTATTGAAAAACAGACTTAAACAACTGTTTATATTTATGAATGAGGGCCTAACTATTTGATAATAAATAATAGTTATTGAAGGGATAAACTGGTTTTAAAGATAAATTAAGAGGTGACTTTGATGATTTTTTTGATGCATTAAAGTAGGTATGTTTAATTATGTTTTGAGTTCCATCACTGTATGCAAAAAAGACTTAAAAATATCATAGATATATTTTTTTTGTTTTCAAAATTATTTACGGTTAAAGAGATAAACTGGTTCGAAAAACCACCTTTTTGAGCGTTTTCAAGAAATCTCCGCCTTAAAGGCAAACAGGCTCGACGCTTCAAAGTAGAACAATTTGTCCTGCAAGAAGAATTGCGTCGCGCCTTTCTGCGGGAGTGCTATATAAGACATAAGTAGCTTGTTTCTTCAAAACTAAACGTCTGTGGCTTTGTCATTGCATTAAGTATTTATACGTTCTCGTCAAAATGTTCAAATACATGGCTATCCAAAAATTAAAAATGTATTGTGACTTTGATCAATTTAAGTCTTGAATACCAATTAGGTCTACTAAATCTGGGGATTAAATCAAAAGTCCATGCATTTACATGGACTGGATATCTTCGTTATTACCGGCCACATATTGATGCAAACTGCTTTTTTTATACGTTATTGAAATTCAAATTTCGCTTGTGTAATAACCTCGACGTCTGATTGACGCACGTCGACTCATGAGGTCACTTTCTCTGTTGATAACACGTGGTTTGGTTTGAAACGTGGCAGACTATTTACGGATGTGGCAAATTCTTAGCTTGCAATCTAATTTTATATGCAGTAATATGATTAGACGTTACTATTTCTGTAGGTACGCCAAAATGGTTAACCCACAAATTAATTATTAAGTTAGACACAACACAATAAATCGTAAAGTAACTTGCGAGAATCACTGCAACACTAAAGGCATCCAAGTTAAGTACTAAATAACTTGGGTACTCCAATTTAGATTAAGAGATACGCCGAACAGCAAAATTACAAGTTTGTAACTGCCAATTAGCTTTGGTAATAGACAAACCAAAATTAATGGACAAATTAAATTTCTAAGCAAACCGACAAATATTGGAAACTAGGAGAGATTGGGGATAGCAGTCGGGGACAAGTTAGCTAATCACGAGGAGAGGACGTGCCCCGAACATCCCCGCCCCGCCCCGCCGCGAATAATTAAAGCACACCAGTACGATTAAACTAATAATTTAAACTTTCGTCATAGCGGAGCGGAATTATTATTATTGCCGGGGAAAGTTTCGGGCGGCGAAACGGGAAAGTAATTCCGGGCGGGTAAGGAGGGAGTTTTCAGAATTCCAACAAACTTTTCCGGGGGCAGACGAAAACAGATTTTGGTGGCAAACAAAGAGGCCGGGGGCATTGGTGTGAGGAGCGGGGATGGCAACCCTTCGGGCAAGTTTTGATGGAAACCAAATAGGATTAGCGCGAGAAAAGAATAAGTGGAGTAAGCCCAATAGACGGCGGACGACGCTTTGTTAACTTGCCACCCGCGTTCACTCGCGGCCTGCTTACGTATTAGACGAACGACTCCGCTAGATTCGATCTTTGCTAAACTGTTGGAGTTTCTGCTTGTGGATGGTGATTGAATTTAATTAGTGGTGGCTTGTAATTATGTGATTTCATTACAGGGAGTTAGTTCGTATACTAATTGGTTAGTAATAATTCGAGCATGTCAACAAACTTTCTGCATGATCGATATAATTAGTGGTCCAATCCAAATATGTTTAATAGGCGTCAAGTCAAGTTTTAGGGCTCGGTAAGACGGGGAACTCCTTTCATTATAGTAGAAAATGTTCATAATATTCACCTTGACTGCAAGGGTCCGTTGGCGATGGGACCCCGCATGCTATCCATACGCGCTCTCTTTGGCAGCATCTTGCGTTTGTCCATTTAAAGCGGCAGAGCCGCTTTAACCACCGCTACGCAGCGCGTCACCTGGAAACACACAAGAAAACAATAAGAACAGCTATAATCTATATTATGTTAATACGTGAAGCAAAACTTTGTACCCCTTTTTAAGAAAATTACACAGACGAAGGAATATGAATTTTGGCAAAGTTAATGTTTATATGGAGAAGTAGTGTAGAAAGCTATTTTTTTTTTTGTTACATAATGCATTAGAAATAAGTTTTAAATTAATTATGGTCGAATTTCGACCACTGGGCGATCAGTGCGACCACTAGCATTATTAGATGGCTAACAGAGATGGCCCATCAAATGCGACGTCGTCTATGGACTGCAATACCAACCCACATGACATGCGTTGACATCCCATAGACAAAGCCGAAATGTGTCTGTGCCTGGAACTTATACACCATACCCTTCAAACGAATCTCAGCAAACCGGATTAGCGACTACAGTAATGGTGTTTTTTTTTTTTTTTTTTTTTTTTTTTGGGTGGGAAATCATCAAATAACTTCTCCCGCTCTGGGTGGAGCAGGAGGGCGTGTCAGACTTTTACTGACTAAAACCCACCCGTGTTCCTTCAGTAGCCCTTAAGCCAGGGGCTGTGGTGTCTCTTTCGAACAAACCCGCACCCCTGGCAGGCATCGACCCTTGCGGGTCCCATCGCTTTTTGTGCTGACATCTCTTTGAGGCGCGCGTGGAACACAACGCGCCGTCGACTTGGGCTTGGTCCTTACCGGACAGCGAGCTACCCATTACTCGCCGTCCGCAAGCCCACGCCTACGGTGGCCGGAAATCGGACTGGGATTCCCGACGCCCAGGGCGTCTCCGTATCCTGCGGCGGCTGGGGTCGCGAGGGCGCATATGCTGCCTCTCCCTCACGTGCGCCGCCTCCCTCTTCGCGAGCATCACTGCTTCGCTGAAGGAGGTGACGGCTCCCCATGCCCTCTCGCTCCGTACCATGGCCTGGACCAGGGCCGGACGCGAGAGATCGCCGCCGCCGATCGCCTCCACGAGGACACGGCGGTGCTCCGCCCAAGCAGGGCAGACCGCCACCGTGTGCTCCACCGTGTCCTCAGGGCGATCTTCGCAGTGGAAACACCCGGGTGTTTCCTCCCGCCCTATCCGAAACAGGAACCTCCCGAAACAACCGTGTCCGGTGAGGACCTGCGTCAGGCGGAAGGTGAGGACGCCATGCCGCCTCTCAAACCACTCCTCAAAGAGGGGACTTACCGCCGCAATCGTGGCGTGCCCAACAGTAATGGTGTTAGTACTGTAGGAATGCTGAGATACGTTGGTACCGGGGTCTATTAATAAAACACTGGTGGAAAAATGTAGTTGATTATTCCTAGAAATCGTTCTTTTTATATTACAATTTCCTTCTTCGGCTTGCCAGTGCCAGCCCGATCTCTCCTATTGTTTTTTCAGCTATTCTCTGTGTAAATTAGTTTGACAGTTCGAATGAATTAAAGTTGTTATAGCCAGCCTATAAAATCGAAAGGTTGTCTCATGCAAACAACTTCTACAGTACTTTTCGGACGAGTTTCTTCACAGCTTTACTGCATGAAAATCTGACCCCTGGGCATGTTTCTTAGTAAATGGAAAACCCCTACGGCACGATATCATGTTTATTTTGTTAGTGGATTCACCCACGTCTTTGCGGCGGGCTCTGATAGCAAAAGCCGGGTGTTATGAAAACTTTGGCTTTCATATCGGTGAGAGAAAACAATTTTAAAGCTAATAAAAATAAGCAATGTTGATGAGAACTTGAAAAGCGCAGTTGATTCGAAATAGTGGTAAGAAAATCTATTTATAATTTAAGTAATATGTAACAATAATTTAACTACATCCATTTTATCATTTCACTAGCTTTTGCTAGCGGCTTCGCCCGCGTGTACCTTAAAAACCATACCACGGGAACGTATTACCGGGATAACAAGTATCCTATGTGTTAAACAGTTTTTGGGTGATTGAGTAACAAACATTTAACAGACTATCACATTTCGCACCTTTAGAATCATAGAGACCTACTGCGAAATTAGCCGCAAGCAAAATAGGTCGCTATATTTTTAAAGGTGCGATTTATAATATTAGTAGGATTACAACGTCACGCCTGTAGTCACCGAAACGATAGGCAGAAGTGCACCCTCATTTCGCCAGGTATGTTTAGTTCCCAAATAATATGGGCGAGCCTATTGCCATCAACCTAGTATAAATCCAGACTCCGAGCTGCTGCTGAGAAATTCCAGATGGTATTCTTTCATTCCTTAATCAAATGGTTGTAGAATACTGAGAAATTCCAGATGGTATTCTTTCATTCCTTAATCAAATGGTTGTAGAATACTATCTAGTTAAACACATACATAATAGGTTATCCATTCCATTTTTGACGACATTAAACTTGATGACGTAGAAGGGAAAATCGAAAAGAATTTATCATCACAACACGTGTAGGCTGGATAAAAATAGACATAGATACAGCCAAAGTTTAAGTTATTAACTTAGCTTGTAATAACAACCTGTCTATCAACCTAAAATAAACTTTCAGCTATGAATATTAAGTATCATAATTTATTCTTCTATTTTAAGCAGATTAAATTATACACTAAACTAGGCACGTTTCAGTCATTGAACTGTTTTGAATATGAAAATCGATATTACTATAGCACGTGTACTGAATATATAAATAAATAACTATCACATACGTGTTTATAGCTAATGCACGCGCTTCTGAAAGTACATACGTCAAATAGGATTTTGTTATATTTTTACATTGTGTGTTAAATACTTTAATCAAACACCTGCTGAGATGAGAACGTTTTACATTCTCCCCTGTCCACAGTGAAGCTATCTAAGCTTTAAAATCATTCCTCGCACCATTCATCCTTGCTTCGGACTTCCTCTCCCTCTTCACCTATCAACATTTATATTCATCACTCTTTTATTCACATGCGTATCTTCCCCCTCATCACATGCTCGTAGGACAATAGATTTCCTTTCAACTTTTCTGTCACTGGCGCCACTTTCAAACTTCTACCCTTTATGTACTAATTTCTTACTTTATACATTTTCGTCACTCCACACATCCATCTCAACACCCTCATCTCCGTATGCAATCTTTTTTCATCCGTCTTCTTCACGGCCCAGCATTCCGATCCAAACACTACGAGAGGTCTTATCACGGACTTATAAATTTGCCCCTTTAACTTGAGGGGAATCCGTGGGTCGCAAGTTTTTCCTGTGACCTGTTGTCGTTTCATCCATCCTTAGTTGATTCTACGCGTTAAGTCTCAGTCTACTTCGCCATCCCTTTGGACAAGCGATCTGCGGTACCGAAAGTCGGAGCAGATCAGAAGGATCCCTTAAGATCCTTAGGGTCGTAACTCGTAGCGTGATGTTAAATGCCTACTAATAAATATTACAAATGCGAAAGTAACACTGTCTGTCTGATAAGGTTTCACGCCTTAACCGCTGAAACGATCGTTATGAAATTTGGCAGAGATATAGCCTGGGATATGGAGAAGGACATGAGCTACTTTTTTTTTACGCGATAACCGATATCCACGCGGCCGGAGCCAAGGGAAAAGCTATTACCCTATAATAAACGATGCGTAACTTAGTCAAGGTTTTCGGCCAATTAATTATTTAAATTGGCAATAACCTTGTTCCCCAAAACATTGTAGCTTGAAAAATACCGTATCCGCTAAAAAACGTCAGGGTTCTCTTATTTTACCTGCCTAGCGTAGTAAAAGCCCTATTTTCAGCAATAGTTTGCCAATTTCTGGACTGTTATATTCCGACAAAAAGAAAAGAAGTAATGGACAATACGGCTTAATTGGCAAGTAAAAGCTCCGACAGCAAGGCGCGACACGACTCCGGTAGAACAATTTCCATAGAGTTTTCATAGAAATTGTTCCATCAGTCGCGTCGCGCCTGTCTGCGTGACCCTTAATTTGATCGTTTTTTTTTTTTTTTTTTTTATTGTATCTAATCTGTATTCTTTAAACCAGAACAAGTAATCACAACAACTGGCGAAATATGGGTGTACTAGGTAACTCTACCAACCCTTCGGGGATTTGCAGCGTGATGTTATATTATGTTTTCAGCAACTAACGAACTTATTTAACAGTAAAATAAACAACACAACAGTGAAAAGAAAGAAATATATCAGCTCTTTAAAATCACGAAGTAAATATAAAGCACGCAACGTTACATAACTTCAGGAGAGCGGGCAAAACTTCTCACCTTCCAAACAGATTATTTCAGTGGGGTAAACATCATTTCAATAACAACAAGATGGGCGATAAACCTGTATCTTTAAGAAATGTTATCAACTCAACAACACAAGGTCAGGTACTACGATGCAGGTACTCCAAAACCGGTGTGCTTGTATGAATAGACGTACACAGGTGGAAGAAGCAAGAAGAGTTTTAAAGATCGTTGCACATGGCGATGGCGTTCCGTTGTGTCTGCCTACCCCTTGAGTCCTTTGACATTGGCATTGTGTTTATTTATATTCGAGTTATGTAACGCTATGTAATATTTCTGTTCAAGCTCTTGCAGAGATGGGGTCCATTTTTGGCTTCGCATTGCTTATTTTGTGTATTTAGTTTTTATTTTCCTTCTCTTTTATTATTTATAAAAATACTTTGCGTAGAACCGTAACGTAAGCATAACTGTATTTCTATATATAAGGCTTGATTTAGATGTTTATGCAGTTTTTACTATTATGTTACGCACGTTTATGGAGCGATTATGTTGAGCAATTTTCAAACAAATTCCTTTCCCACATAGAGGGCGCATGTCACCTTTTTGTAACTCTCATTCACTTCAAAATGTCGACAATGACGTAGTCGGAGTGAAAATAACCTTAATGTTCTTAAATACTGAACAATTTAGCGCTATGTCTCACCACTTTAACGAACCCAAATAGGCGCTTTACTTTGTTTAAATTATTCCACCATCACTGCTCTTAAAACGACGAAGGAAAACATCGTGAGGAAACCGGCATGTCCTAGAACAAGGTGTCGAAGACATATGACATCTACCTACCAGCAATGGGCCCGCGTGGTAGATTACGGCGGGCCTTCCTCTTAGAGAAAGAAGGTATGTGTCTCAGCAGTAGGAATTATGTATGTTATGTCTCACCTTTCTTCTATAACCTGAGCCAAATTATATAACAAGCCCATATTCTCAGTCTAGCCTAGCAGCCTAACCTAGCCAATAAATTAATCTTCAACAAAAACAAATTGTTTCGGTAAATAACTTGGTTTAACGTCAAACTGTACAGATAGATACCATTATTAATTGGAGTCAACGAAGAGATTCCACAAGTAACTTTATTAATACAAGTCTTTGTTAGGAATTCAGCCGTAGGAAGCTACCTAATTGGCTACATTTTTTTTTAACAAGGCACGACCTTTTCTTGTAGACATGAAAAAAGTAGAATGATAACACATTATTACTACCTTATGTGTAATATTGTTAGCTTTGAGAGATTTTTGAGTAGTAAATTAATAACAAATAGGCAACCTGTCGGATAAGTACCGTGATTTTGAGTGATAAACGTGTCTAATAATAGGTTTAACGTGTACAATCATAGTGCTCGTGTGTTAGGTAGTTGTTAAGTGCTGTTCGGAGTGTATTTAATAATACGTTATTAATAACAGTGTATAATTTTATTTTAGGAACTGGATGGCTCCTGAATCGTAACATGGTGAGCTAAAATAAAGTTTATCGTTCCTTTCGGTTGCATTCCGAGCCTGGTAGGTCTGTTTAGTGGTCGCAAGCGCTACTGCCGAGCATGAGGTCCTGGCTTCGATTCTCAGGTCGGCAAGGTGTTACATACATACATGCATAAACTCACGCCTTTGTCTCAAAGAGGTAGGTAGAAACTACAGAACGTCACCTCCTATGATCCTTACATACTCCTTTTGCCTCGTTTACGTTCATACATATTATGTACCTATTAGGTTTCTCCATCTGAATATTTTCACTAGCAATCCCGAGTCTGATTTGTGCCCGGTCGATGGCAATGGCCCCATTTCATGGGACTTACGCATAACAAGTAAAATGTGGGTATACTATAGGTGCTTACTGTTGGCCAACCCTTTTAGAAACAAGGCGTGACGTAGGTAGTCTTTGAAAATGACGTCAAATAGAATTGTATGGTTATTTAATTCGAAATCTTTTTACAATTTCAGAAGTTTTGTTTGAACTGACAAACGAACAACGTACCTATAAATAACTTAACAGGCTATTCTGCGCTAACAGTTAGATGAATAATACTGGTTGACATACATTCCAAATAGTTGCAATAACTTGCATAATATCTTCAATACTAACAAAAGCATCTATGCAATTTTGAATGGCTCACCTGTATTGTAAATGCAACACATTATGTGTAGTCGTTTAGCTTATGTGTTTTGTTCTTTCATGAATGCCTGACATTAGAATATAAAGATACTATACGCTGCGTTAAAAACCAGAATAAAAATACAACATTATGATATGCTTGTCATGGTTTATGTGTGAACTGGATAGACGATGAATGTGTAACCATGAATTCACCACCTGATTCTAGGGGTCGAGCCTGCCGAAATCTGCCGTTTCATTGAAAAGTGCAATATCTACCCGGTAAAAATGTATGGAACAGCGTTTGTAGCGTTTGCGCGTGTTGTAGTTATGTTTGTGATATTCTTGTGCGAGTCTAATAAATACTTTTTCTTTATTTTTTTTTCTCCGAAAATTTTCAACACTGGGAGTATCAGAATCATTTTGCATTGAAACTGTGGTAACAGGTTGCGCGTCGTTGCTTTGCCACCTTGTATTCTATCGTACGAGTATATAAGGTGATAACAGCTGTTCGACTGATAGAATTAAAGATGAATTCAATTAATTATTATCCTCATCATCTTTATTATCAGCCTGCAGCAGGCCAGTGGTTAGATTGCCATTTAACTCAATCCTCAGTCAATCTCATCTTCATCATTCTTATTGTCATTTCGTCAAGAGCACAGAATTCTGTTTGCGCAGGTGCGAGGTCTATTGAGGACACTCCAATAGTACTATGCGAAAGTGTGATGTGAATGATTAAGCATAAAATTAAATATTAAGTACCCGATTAGCACAGTGGCTAAGTGCTTGGCTGTCTGCATTAACGGTCCCGGTATAAATACCTTCTTAACCCCGATGACGTACCCTTCTGGTTCAGTAAGCCTCAAAATATATCTTTCAAAAACTATAAAACTTGATTAGAATGTTGACTGAAATCGATTGACCTATGTTAAAATTGTCACGATTATATGTTATGTATAGGGTACAACCACATGTGACTGTTCCTAAATTACCCCAGGCTGATAAAATGTTCGTATTTTCCTAATTATGTTAATATTAGTTCTTAGGCAGGTTCCCCCCGGTCAAGCCCCGGCCGCACCCGATAGGGTACGATACAATAGAAAATCAATTTAGCCTCATTAGCCGGACTTGACAGATTAAGGTATAGACTTTCAACTGAAATATAGTAGACAAGAAAACAAATTAAAATTTTCCGTGAATATTTCCTTAAGATAAACAATATTACTGCTGTAGTAACTGCCTCTTTTCTGCAACTGCTGACTGTGGCCGTGAGAGTGTGACTTCCAGGATAAACAGTTATATTGCATTTCTCTAGCATTCATAAGTTCTAAACTGTTCCCAAAATATGGCAATAGCTAAGCTTATCATATAATTAAACTGATCCTAGATATTTGACAAAACGCGGATTTAATACGTAATACACCTCTGCAAATCCTCTGGAGAGAAAGGCGTGATATTGAAATGCAGTATAACTACAAAACAAAACATTCAACGGATAGGGAACCGCATCAAAATGCGGAAGGTGATCTGAATGCCAAAGGAAAGGAGGAACGAGTTTGTTTAGTATACAAAACAGCTGTTTACGTTTCGTATACAGCATCGTTGTTGCTGATAACTATAATATGTTGCTGGCATTACATAACCGTTGTTACTGCGTTGAATTAAACGATTGTTTATCGCCGCCTCATTGATGTGGCGGTCGTGACCTCGGTAGATGATCGTGAGATGATGAGTTCAGTTTTTCGATACCCAGTTGGTGCAAACTGTATGCATATCTTTAATATTTTGCGAAATGTTTCGTCTTAAGTATACGTCCTAATGTAACACTAAAAAATTCCAAAATTATGATGTAGGTATCGCTTCTTTACCCTTGTCAAGGATATACTCTTGATTATTTACACTGTTTACTATCTATAGACTATTTATCTATAGCTATTTTATCTATCGAAGCTATTTGCCCACTCTTCCAATAGCACAACGAATATTACCTGTTAATGTAATCTGGGCCAATTATTCTAGCGCAAATCTCATTACAATCCATCAATAACGATCGAGACACGCGGCTCGGCACATTTCCCGGTTGCTCAACAACAATAATGTAACGTAAACTAGAGGAAAACTATCGTATATCCTGGCACAAGGTTAGTTGATCTCCAAGCCGCCCGCTAAGTGCTCCCAGCCGCTTGGGGAGTTGGGGGCTCGGGGGCTTGAGGCCACGCCACATACGGCAATAAGTTACATTTAACGATCGCAATACGACGTATGTAGTAGCTGGATGGCCTGGCTATGTACTGAGAGCAAGCACTGTAGCTAGGTAGCCTAGATTGATTTTATTACACGAATAAGATGGTGGATATAATTCTTTGCTGGGATAAACAGACGTTAGCGAGATACGTTTAATGATAAGCCTATATTGTCTCATTTTAATATTATAGCATAGTAGCCTATTATCCCAGACGTTCTGCGAACTCGACAAATTTCCACGTGGATAGCAATTCGACTCCCAAGCATACAAGAATTCTAACAGAGCATCAAATTACCCTTTGCCTCGGCTTAGCCTTGCCACCTATTACAATTACAGCAGCCTAGGATTTGCATCTTCATGCAATACATACATAAATATAAGTATTCGCCGTATAAACAACAGTCATATTTTCCTTAAACAACAAAGACGCAGTTGGTATTTCTTACAACTTATTTATTACTAGCAGCGCTCCGCGGTTTTACCCGCGTAGTTCCCGTTCCCGTTGGAATACGGAGATAAAATATAGCCTATGTCACCCGGGGATAGTGTAGCTTCCCAACAGTGAAAGATTTTTTCAAATCGGTTCAGTAGTTTCGGAGCCTATTCAATACAAACAATCAAATCTTTCCTGTTTATAATATTAGTTTCAGATAGATGCTCCATGTGTAATCTATGTCTACATGACATGAAAACATGACAGTAACAGGTAAGACTATGGTTTAATATTAACAAAATATTATGTATTTCATTGAGACGTAGTAAGTTTGTTATGTCAACACGAGTTACAATTAATCTCCACTTTGCCGACCTTTATTTAGGGTCACAAGAAGATTAATTGTACATTATTTATGAAGATTACGCAAGCTCAGTCGTATGATTCGCAAATATTAGCAGACTCGGACACTAATTAGCCGGTTATTTGTCGTCGTACGTACTAATAAAAGCTAGTTGGAGGTTTGATTACACAGTTTGAGCGCCAATTCATGATCGAAAATACGTCTTCCATGTCAGTGTTTTATTTAGTATTTACATGCTTTGCCTAGCATGTCATGACTGCGAGGCCAATGCTATTGCTATCGACATAGCAGAGTTTTGGTCGAAACTTATATTTGAATATGTTGTTTCGAAGTTAGAGCGTTCCAACGTTATTATAGACAGTCGCGAATTACACAGAAAAGACGTAAGGTGAAGGCGCTGCGCAGGCGCAGCGTACCGCTTTTAAGGGGACACTTTGCGCGGGCTCGAACTCACTGGTGGGCCTGGCTAAAAATCACGCTGTCTCACCAGGCTTCGTAACCGACAGAGATAGTATCAGTGGTGAGCAGTTAGACGCTAGTCTACACGCACAATGTTATTGAGTGAGATGCAGGAGCATTTTTGGCAAAAAAATCGCGAAAAAATTAAGAAAAGTCCTTCAGAAGATCGGGTTATACGAAAAAACCACTGCATAAATCAATGACCAATAAAGTTTATTGAACTTATTGTAAATTGAACTTTGTCGGTACCGTCTTGATTTTCGAGATTTTACACTCCTTTTATTACTTAAACACGCTCAAAGTTAGGTTAAATTAGCAAGAAAAACTAATCTTTGTTTGCTCATAACTTTTTAATAGCTTTTTATTTTAGTATTCTATATCATTAAAATCAATTACTAACAATCTACCCACAGGTTTTAACGCCTTAGGCGCGAATTACACAGAAACGGGGTAAGGCGAAGGCGCGTTTTTTTGTATGTAAACGTTTAATAGCGTACGCTGCGCCTGCGCCGCGCCGCGTACGCTATTAATTGAATTGAATTTGAATGGTATGTAAGGCGTAATTCGCGCCTTACATACCATTCAAAAAGCCCAAATATCTAAGAAACTTGACTAGCCGTAATACAAAACAACAAGTACTTCTTTGCTATTGTAAGTACTGGTCTATTCTAGATGGACTGGTAACCCGTAGTGCTCTTATGTCATGTGTCACTCGACCTTCGACGTAATTGCGTAAATCGATGCGTGGCTAATGCATTGAACGACACGACACTCGAATGTGGTTCAGAGCAACGAGAGATCTCTTGCTAAGCTTGTAGCGGCACTACAAATAAAAATGTTTCGCAACAAATATCGAGAAACACAAAAAGAAAAGTGGCGCCGTCTACAATGCCACAGGCGAACTAAATGAGCAATTCTGCATCGCGCAATCAGAGTTTTCCACGACACTCGAACATATACAAAAATCCCGACATCAACTGTCGGGCAGTTGCCCACCAGACACAATACCCGTCTGGTCGGAGGATCCTCCTTTTCAATAGAGGATGAGCGAACTTTACACCCTGTTCCTCATACCTCTATAAGCTAATGGCAATGGGTGAGAATTGAGAAGGTATTATTTAGTGTGCCGTAAATTTTAAGTCAGCATATTTTTAATGGTAAGATGCAGCGACGAAACTAAGCGTAAAGTTACGCTTTGATCTGTCAAAACAACCCCATAATGTACTTCGACCGAAAAGTTTAAACACGAAGGCCGTACTTAGAGCCGAAGTTACGGTAGTATCCAAATCCGTATCACTTACGGACATAAGATTAGTTCGAACTAAGAATTAGCCCGAAAGAAGAACAACACGGTTTTTACCCGTCCAAAAAAGCTAATGAATCGGCAGTAGGATACACTTCGAAATTTCAAACTACTTTCGGATAGGCCCGTTCCTTCGTTGACGAAGTTAGAGAGTAGCTTCCACTGCATCTTTCTCTTATAAGTAGCACTGGAAAATGATGGAACATTGGAGCTATCATCATTGAAGCGCGAATGTTATCTTTTATCCCACCATTACTGTTCCATGCGGCTGTGAGGTGCACTACATGGAGCTTTTTATTTCAAGTAAAGATAAAGCGAGACTCTCGTGCCATTACACGGTGCTTTATCATCTACAAATGGCCGACGATGAGTCAGACTCGAGAGGGTTAATAAACACCTGTTCGAGTCTTCTTAGAAACAGGCGTGACATGTGTAAAATTAAGGATTGAAATGAGACAGACAACCGGCGTGGTTTAGTCAGTATGCAGTATTTTGTTGTAAATATTCTATTATTTACAGGAAGAGAATATCCGATTAAGGGGACACTTTTCACGGGCTCGAACTCACTGGTGGGCCTGGCTAAATAAAAATCACGCTGTCTCACCAGGCTTTGTATCCGACAGAGATAGATTGATGAGCAGTTAGACGCTAGTCTACACGCACAATGTTATTGAGTGAGATGCAGGAGCATTTATAGCAAAACATTCGCGAAAAACTAAGCAAAGTCCTTCGGAAGATCGGGTTTTATGAAAAAACCACTGCATAAATCAATGACCAATAAAGTTTATTGAACTTATCGATAATTGAACTTTGTCGGTACCGACTTGGTTTTGGAGATTTTACACTTCTTTTATTACTTAAACACGCCCAAAGTTAGGTTGAATTAGCAAGAAAAACAAATCTTTGTTGGCTCATAACTTTTTAATGGCTTTTTATTTTAGTAATTGTTTCCGTACCGACAATATTAATAATGAGACAAAACCATACCATGTTTAAGTTTTGATGTACACTGTCAAACAGTGGAGTAAAACCCTCCCGAAATTTGTATGGAAAAAATGTGGACTTGTTTCACCTTAAGAATCTAAATGGACGTACCTATAACTTTATTTATATTTATGTATATAGCTGCGCCCGCATTCTCCCTCAGGAGCCATCAATTTTTGTGGCATAAAACTATTTTATTAGATAACCAGGGACCCCGCCCCTGCGTCGCACGGTTTTACGACTTTCAAAACATGAATATTTCTTTATTATAATGTCGTTTAATAATATTGTAATATACACATGAACTTTCCAGAATACACTCTCGAAATGATGGTGAAAACCGAGTGAAATCCGTTGCGTAGTTTCGAAGAACAACGCGGTCATACAGAACACGAAAACCGCCTTTTATTTGTATAGATCTAGCTGTTCGTGTCCGGCATCGCCCGGGTGTATGTCATGCCTCTATCTCCCCGATACAAATTTAATCTTTTATGGAGGATTTTCAAAAAAAAAAAAAAACTAACGTAGAAACCTTATCTTGGCGATTACGAATATAATAAAAACAAATCAAAACTGTATTATATTTACTTTAAGTATACTGTAGTATGTAGTATTATACTGATTTGTATTTACTTTAAGTACAGGATTAAATTTAAACTAGTGCGAAAACTGTAATTATGAATTCAGCGTATCTATGTCTACGTATGATTATGCTGAATTCATGGTTAGTTTACGCACTAGTTGAAAATTTACCCTGTATTATTGCAAATATTGATTATTTAAGTGCCGATATGTTTAGATAATCGGGAATCGTGTAGTTTTCTATCAGAGACAAGATATTTTGTGAACAGATCAGTATCCTTATAAACAAACATAAAAACTGTAAATATTAAAAATAATATTAGCCTTTTAAGTCGTAGATAACATTTTTGGTCAAGGCATTGCCAAGTCGGGGGACGGCTAATGAAAATGTTAGGCCTCCTCTGTTTGGCGTAGTTTTTGTTTGGGTCAGTTATTTTTTTTTTTTTATTTAACTTTTATTTCCTGCTTTTTAAACTTAATATCTCGCTTAAATCTGCGCAGCGTTGCGTTTGCTTCCCACAGTGAAGTTTGTTACCAATTTATCCTCATTCTTCATCCTGATCACCATTTATCCATAACCTATCCATTGAGACCTTTTCAATGAGCCCAAACACGATAATTCTGCTGTTTGTTGGTGAGTAACTTGGCTGTCCTGGAACTTGGTTCCAGGTGTTGCTCCAGCATCAATTCAAGGTTACTTTGTTCGTCTAATATCATCAAAATAATAGAATACGAAATTTCGACTTGATCAGACCTGTAGAAGATGCTCAAATCCCTTCATCAACCAGAAAAGAGCTGATAATCTTCAAACGGCTGATCCGATTTTGATGAAACATGTCTTAGAACACTCCCGACATTCACCTTTCAAACAAAATCAAAATCGGTGCATCCGTTCGGGAGCTACGTTGCCTCAGACAGACACACACACAGACACGTCAAACTTATAACACCCCGTCGTTTTTGCGTCGGGGGTTAAAACAATTGACAACAAACACTCCCGACATTCACCTTTCAAACAAAATCAAAATCAGTTCATCCGTTCGGGAGCTACGTTGCCTCAGACAGACACACACACAGACACGTCAAACTTATAACACCCCGTCGTTTTTGCGTCGGGGGTTAAAACAATTGACAACAAACACTCCCGACATTCACCTTTCAAACAAAATCAAAATCAGTTCATCCGTTCGGGAGCTACGTTGCCTCAGACAGACACACACAGAGACACGTCAAACTTATAACACCCCGTCGTTTTTGCGTCGGGGGTTAAAACAATTGACAACAAACACTCCCGACATTCACCTTTCAAACAAAATCAAAATCGGTTCATCCGTTCGGTAGCTAAGTTGCCTCAGACAGACACAGACACGTCAAACTTTAACACCCCGTCGTTTTTGCGTCGGGGGTTAAAACAATTGACAACAAATCTTATCAAATGCCAACACGTGAAACGCTCTACCTCTCACCAGGCTACAATTCCCGATACAACAACGTATTCTTATCGGCACCGTATCAGCATTATGTGTAAACAATACCAGTGAACGGTAACACACGGCGGTACATTTTCATGTCAATAAGGAAGTGTTGGTAGCGCTTCCCTATTGCCATGGGAAAGATAGAAATTGTGTCAGCTGATTTTTCCTCCGAGTTGCGATTGCGAGTCAACAAAGGAAATAGATTGGATTAGTTACTTTGTTTTTTGAAGGTATAACGTTATGCAGTAACATTATTATAAGGATTTGTGAATTTTGTAAGAAAGAAAGAAAGAAAAAGATTTTTTTTTTGTCACAGAAACAAGTGCACACAAAAATTTGGGATAACAAAAAAAAACAACAGACTTACATAGAAGTCAGACGAACACGGAACATAAATAGCCGGCAGCTGCATGCCGTGACTGTGACAAGCAAGCTTCTATTCCGCTGATGCTGTGCTATGGGACCCACAGCACAGCGCTGATTTTCAGTGGTCACCCGGTATTGTAGTTTCAGATGTAGGATTAGACATATATTCTGATTGGGAATAAAAGTCCTTAACCGATAGGTCACTTCAGTACCTACGTAAAGATCAACGCGTAGCCTTTTGTGTACAAAAGAACATAAACGTAAGTTCTGCCGTACCTATACGTAATTGATTGTAAGAAAATGAGTACTGCAATCTTTACTTCAAAGGTTGTATGTTTATATAGGTCAAGGTCACTTGGTTGCATTTTAAAATAATTAAGCCCTTTACCTACCTCAGTATCGCCTGCGCTAAAGGGATAGGTACTAGGTAGTACTAAAGTAGGTCAAGGTCAATCGAATGCATTTTTAAAAAGGTATGAATACTAGCGGTACCTGTATAATAATGCTTTCTCCACTGCGTGTTGTTTAGGGGTCAAGGCGAACTAGATGCATTGAAAAAAACAGCTTTCTTTCCCCTCGGTATAAAACACACCTGTACCATTTCTTTTTAACACACGCTTAGCATAAAAACTTATCCGCCAAACAGAATAAACGCAAGTCCTGGAACTAGTTGGTTCTACTGAACCGATTTTAGTCATTTTTTTCAAAAAAATTGTATTTTGGCATTCCTAGCCACGATTGAAAAAAAAAACGTTTTAAGGCATATCTTATTTTAAGACACTATTTTAAACGCATACTGTAATGGCTAAGCTCATCTCTATTTTCTTAATAATGATAGTTAGCTTTGCAAAACCAGGTTTTGGTCACTGTACAAAATAATGCTAACTCAATACTCTAATGGGGGTTCGGTTATTTTTTTACGCGTTGTATAATAAAGTGATTTGGTAAAAGTAAGATTTAATGCGATATTTATGAAAATACAAATTGAGATTACATTTATTACAGCTCTACAACATTTTCTTTCAAAGTACTAAAATCGTGATTAACAGCTTTTTCATTGTTACGTAACTTTGGCCTTGGGCTTTTACCTGCTAAAACTATAAATACCGTCTCACAAAAAATATATTAAACATAGCAATTTGACGTTTTTATAGTTGTCGTGAACTCGACCTTAACAGTTGGGCCAACTTATCGAATCGCTCTACAATTAAGAAAATGAACAATTCCCACGCAATTATTTATCAGAATTTCTCGCGGCTGCTACAGACGTTAGATAAAACAACCCAATCTCTAAATGAATAAATAGGTCAGCAAATATTTGTCCCGATGGCGGACGAAACGGTATAGAATGCGGATGCTTTAAAACTAGTTCAAGTAGTCGAACAAACTTTATATTCGTACCATTTTTAGTCAGGATGTCTGAATTTCGACCTAAAGTTGGTACAAATAGAATAACTGATTTAGGTTTATTTAATTTCGTTTTGGTTTGTATTTTTGAGGCGAAATTAAACTGTACATAGTTTCGTTAAATACTTAAATGTTAAAGAAGTGGACGTTTTCCCGTGTCTTATTTGATCAATCAATGATATTTATTTCAGTGAAAATAAAAAATAAAATCACTTTAAAAATAAATCATGTTTTAAAATTACATGAAATACCTAGGTGTTTTCAATCTGACTATGTCCATGTTCTATAATGTCGACCTACTTTCAAAACAGTATTTTCCCCACGAATGGTGCTCAAAATTCTGTCACACATTAAACGTAGCAGGAATTCTTCGTTGCTTCACTATCAAAAATATAAAGTACTACTTGAACGTTAAGTATTTTTATATAAAAGACCTGCCAAAGGCTCTTTGATGGTTTATTCTGGCGATATTTTATTCCCCGCGGTCAAGAACGCGCCGTATCGCCGAGATTTTCCTCTTGTATCTCGTAAAGAACGCTGTCCTTGTATGTGAAATATTTAGAGAGCGTGGAACTCGAATAAATTCAGGAGAAGCGAATGGGGACGGCAAAATGTGTCCTGTAGATGCAAGATATAGGTGGTTGAATATTTCATTTGCTTTCAACTTTAACCTACTTTATTTATACCAAATGCGGTTTTAGATTGTGCTTACCAATTACTTATAGTACCTACAGTAATTTGTAGACGTGTGTCCGCTGACATGAATTCAATGTGTGTAACTATATTGATTGCGATATTTATACGAGCATTAATTAACCAGCAGCTTAATTATTTTGCGCAGCAATATTGACTGACTTAATACTAGATGTCGTAAATATCACAGTACAGCAGGCTTAGCATTCAATCAATCAATCAATCAATCTATCAATCTTTATTTGTGAACACAGGTATAACATTATAGGTCTTATGTTTACATTTTAGTCGGGCTCTATGTCCTACCAATGAAATTGGTGTACAAATATATTAGTTTTTGCCTTTTTTAGTTACAAGTCTGATTGAAGATACAATACAAAGTCAATTATATGATTATTAATAAATTATTAATCAATTACAATTTATTTTTACATGCATGTCAATGGTAAATTATATTAAAGGGTTAGCTAAGTCATATTTCATCATATTGTAGTTATGTCAATTAAATGTATGAATAAACAATTCATCAATTATAAATCAAATAAATTACATGCAAGTCAAATCACAATAATTACAGGGGTGGTAATGTCAAATCTTATCGTTTAAAAATTCTTCGATAGAGTAATAGGTCTTATCTATTAGAAATGAGTACAATTCACTTTTGAATTTTCGGACACTATCTTCACTCCTTATACATTTCGGTAATTTATTATAAACCTTTGGAGCCATTACAAAAATACTGTTTTTGTACAGTGCAGTACAAGATCCGACTGTTTGTAACCGATCACAGCGGCGCTGACTAGTTACTCGAGCAAATTTATGTAAATTTTTTTTAACGAACATGGACGTTTCATAGATGTACAACGACGGCATAGTTAATAATTTCGAATTTTTAAAAAACGGTTTGCAGCTGTCTGTTGTCTCCAAATTATATATAGATCTTATGCACCTTTTTTGACACTTAAATACCATATCTTTACCCGTGGCATTGCCCCAAAATATAATTCCATATCTCAATGTTGGGGCTACTAGACCATGATACGCCGTTAAGACAGTTGCTCTATTGGCTGTTTTATTTAACATGTGCAAGGCATAGGAATGTTGGTTTAGCTTACTGCATACTTTGTCAATATGTGAATTCCATTTTAAAGTGTTTTCTATGTTAAGTCCAAGAAATTTAGTCACATTTGTTTCATTAATAATTTTGTCCTTGTATTTAATATTTAAGTCCAGATTGTTATTTATTCTTTGTTGAAATTTCATTAATACTGTTTTGTCAAGATTTATTACCAAATTATTATTTTCCAGCCAAGTCACAACTGATAGCAAGTTAGAATTAATCTCAGCCTCTAATGTGCTCACCTCGTCACTATTAAAAAGTAAAGTGCTGTCATCTGCAAACATTGTCATAGGATTTGGCATTGCATTTGATTGGCATTACGCTTTCTATTTCTACGAAGAATAGACAGTGCTTTTTCAATACATAGTGACATTTCGTTTCTCCATTTAAGTCATCGCACCGTACAAATCCTTCTACAATCTGTCATTTTGTCTTTCATTTCTAACGATCTTTGTCTAGGTCCATATAAATATAGACTATTTCAGAAGAATATTTCTTCCCAAACTGTCAAAATCACACTGACAACAAACTTTCTACTCGACGGCCACAAAGTTTATAGGATTAAACACAAAATCATGATTCGTTTAGAACGCCTATCTGTGAAAATTAATGGAAAACATAACTATCTTCTCCTATTGTACATCATTTAGTAAATAGTCATGTCTCTAAATCTTCTTCAGTCGACAAATCGGTGCTCGTGCTAAGCCTGCTGGTGCAAAAGGTATTATTAATTACTACTACCTATATTGTCTGAGTGTGACTGCCTTGTTGTTCTAGTAGGTTTTTCTATCAGGAATTCCGCAATAGCAGCCCGAAGTTTTGATTTGTAACCGGTTAATCTGGACGTTACTGTGCTGTGTGTGTCAATAGGCTGAGGTGTACCCACTGTCCCATAGCCTTCGTGGATTTCAGGCGTGATGTTTTGTTATATTACAGTATTGTTTTAGTCTAACTGCTATGACGATATACGAGGAATATACAATGACGATTATCTGAGATGAAAGTGAAAACGTGTCTATCGGCTGCATTCGCTTCAACAATTTGAATGGGAGCTGCCAAAGTCGTATTTGGCACGTGCTGCGTAATAACGGTAATTGGTATTTAATGAACGTAGTAACGCACCTCTAGTGTGGGGGTGTGATATTATAACTAGCGACCAACCCATGCTTCGCATAGGTGGAATCTACGGATATGGCGACAAATGTCAAAACATCGAAATTTAGCTGATATTTTATTCGAGCTGATACTGCGACTTGGAACGTTTTTAATTACGAGAATTGGCCTTCTAGTCTATTTTTGCTTTAAAGACCCTTGACAGACAGTTAGATAGTTCAACTTGAGTGCAGTTTTTATTTATAGTAATTTTTTTTACAGTGGTGAAGCAGTATACAATATCTGTCAAATTATCATGTTTTTACTAAATTTGAAAATGCGGATAAATGATTTGATTTGAATTAAAAACAATTTCAAGGGCTTATTGTTTTTAATGATAGTAATTTATTAATTATTTTAGCAATTCATAATTGCCGCATATTGAATTTTGATCAACATACAACGAAAAAAATTGAATTTCGCGGGCTACATTCAAGGAATCGCTAAGATAAATCGTCTGGGGGTTTATTGCAAGCCAAACTTTCCAATTACAATGGAATCGATGCTAGACTTTCGACTTTCCTCTCCCAATAATTACGCTGGAACGTAACAAAAATAAAAGTAAGTGCATTATCTTAAGTCCACCATTCAAGCGTACTAGGAGACTACTGTAGGTATTGTAGCTTGCAGACGGCTATCTTATCTTGACCCCATATTTAAAGAGCGCGCGAACGCTCGTTAAATTGCACCTGTGTCTGTACAAACGAGACGTTTAAATATGTATCGTGGAAAGGTCTAGTCACTCTAGTGGCAGTAGTGACGTGTTTTTGTAATTAAAAGACACGTTAAATGTCGTGATGGCAACCTGGAAACTAGTATTACTTAATCCTTACTTATATTATAAATGGGAAAGTAACTATGTCTGTCGGTTACGCTTTCACGCCTAAACCGCTAAGCCGACCGTCATGAAATTTGGCAGAGATCTAGCCTGAGATATGGAGACGCCACGGGCAAAAGCTTGTATGTCATAAAGCGCTACGTCTCTCAGACCGTTAGTACGCCAATTCATTTTCAAATAATGTACCTGCCTCTAGACTAGATTGTATCGTCAGCGATTATCTACTCAACATGAAGCATCTTTTACTTGTTACTAGAGGATTAGACCAGCTCATGGGTACTCTATTCTCAAGCCATTTGCATCCCAGACTCATTTCCACTACATAAATAGTAACAAACCTGCATCGCAATAGACCAAACGCCTCCGCAGTGACTACGACGAACATAGCACGTATACCCGAACTAATTAATGCAATTATTATCACTTATAGAACTTCAAAGATAAGACGAATACAATGTATTATGCATTTACCCAGAAATAAGATAATAAGCTCATAACAGCATTGACAGAATATAAACAAGGTTTATAATGAAAAAGCATTATGAATAATAACAGGTTTTTTTTATCGTCTGTGGTGAGCAATTGCTTCATTCAATATTTATTATCTTCGCGTTCATACCTTGTTACCTATAAATATATCTTTATTGTTGAGCTTGTAAACGAGGAGCTAAAACCAGGTTTGCCAGGTGGCGGATCCATAACTGGATAGTCTTGTTTTCACAGGACGTGTGTCCGTGTAAAGAATGTCGGATTATGGAAATTGTATTTCTAAAAGTGCCGTCGTTAAACACTGAGTCATTTATGTACGATGTACTGAATAGCGTAAAGGTTCTTTAATATTGCATACTAATCATGTTATTAAATTAAACCGATTACTGATGAAGTATTGCTAAGTTTATTTATTATGTAAGTCTTCTTGTCTCAGTCTTTATTTTGAAGTAGCTTCTGCCCGCGACTTCGCTTGCGTGGTAGTCTATCTCGACGGTCCCTACGTATAATCCCCTAACTACATTATGACAAATTTTACAGGAGAGCTCTTCAAAGTTTCAAACGCGTTTATAATTTTCTAGCTATTGTAATGTCATGATGGATTTAAATTGCATTTTGCCATCTTAGACTTAAATTTGTTAAACTAAACGATGGTATAGACTGGCCTGAAGGTCACGAAAACAAAACAGCAAAAAACGTATCTACCACTTTAAAGGATTGTACGTATGGCCGTCGATCTACAGGGTAAATTTTTAACCAGTCCGCAAACTGTAACCATGAATTCAGCATATAATTATAGACCCCCAGAAATTTTTCGCCGAATATACAAAAGAAAAATCAGCTGTTCTATAGAAAAGTGCAATACCTAAGCGGTGAAAATGTACGGAACATCTGATTTATTTTCGTTTTTTTTTTAATTGCTGGGGGTCTAGAATGATAAGCTGAATTCATGGTTTTAAACAGTGCGCAAGCACTGTTTAAAAACTTATCCTGTATACTATAAAGTACTTGATTTGACTCAATACGATCAACTGTGATCTTTACTTTCTATGAGCAACTTTACCCATGAGTACTGTACTGAAATATTTCTTAATTAGCTAAACATCTGTTGCCGCCATTTTAATTTCAAAGCGATATAAAAGAATAAAACTTGGCTATTTGTACAATATTTGTAGTACATAATTGAAACATATTTATTTCATTCACATCCATATTTTACTCATGTGCAAAGTTGCTCATGGAAAATAAAGATGCAATTGTTGACGGTACTTCCAGAGATTACCTCCTACATTCATATACTGTATCTCTTTATAATATTAGTGTAGACAATACCAAGACAAAATTACCATTCAAGGCGTTGACGTAACTACAAACATCTTTAACCAACAAATACTAGAGAAATGTAGACCCGCTAACTGCTAAGATAGGTTGTACTAAAGTCGGGGGCCATTGCCATCTAATTTAAGAAGACCGGTGTAATCTAAACTAAAGCGATCGAACCCTAGCATTAGACTGTGGGAAAGACTAGAAAGCTCGCCTATCTAAAATACGGCCTGTCGTACACAAACTGTTGTTCGACATGGTCCAAACAGATAGAATACTTTAACAAGCTATTTATCTCAATGGGCTGTCACAACTTGTGTTGGTTGATAAGCAAGAACATATTTTTTTTTTCTGAGGTTAGTTCATAACTTGTTTCTAAAAGCACACATGGCGCGGTCAATCTGAACAAACGAACCAACTTACTCTCTTAGTCCGTCGACGAAGATACGGGGCCGACCAAAAGTAATTCGAAGCTTCGAAGTGAACCCTACTCCCGATTAGGTAACTATTTCGAACGTGGAAAAAACACATCGGGAGTAAGGACAACTGTCAAACCGTGTTGTAATTTACTATTAATTTACTCTTAGGTTCTAGAAGAGGCCAGACGGGTCTGAAGTTAGAGAAGCTGACTATGTAGCCTTATAACTAAATAACATAGAAGGAACTTGTTTTCGTTATTAGGGTACTAATCTTTTAGAAGTGTTTTTATAGACGTTCATATGATTAATACAGGCGCCTTCCGTTATCATTGCATAATGTGTCAATTACCAGTGATTGAACGCCTACATCCTTAATCTGTCTCAAAACGAGTTTTAGTTTTTTCTTTGAGTTATTACGAACGATTTGCAGTATAATTAAGGATAATAAGAGACTCTTTAGAACCATTTATAATTCAGTCTTATTGTGTACAGAACCACTTAGCATAGATTTATGAAAACGTGTAAGTATGACAATTTTTTTTTAATTTACAGATTGCCTAATAATATAGTCAGATTATAAGTATGTAAAGTGCTTTGACAGACTGAGTTCCGTGTGGTGCCAGACGTAAAATAATAGCGCGATCCCATTTCTTCCCGTGGGTGTCGTAGAAGGTGACTAAGCGACTTACTAGAGAATGGGCAGCAGCGTTCTCTATGCATATTACTACCATACTGCGATCGCCAACCCGCCTGCCAATCGTGGCGATTATGGCAAAACCTTTTGGGGGAGGCCTATGTACAGCAGTGGACGTTTTTCGGCTGAAATGATGATGATGAAAGTGTTTTGATAAATCCATAGTATAAGAAGATACACGTGCCAAAGCCTTACTTACAAAACTTTTTTAACTGATTGCAGACTTTAATACCGTCGTGACCTAATTAGATAATGTTTAGTGTTTATTTCGGGGGTTGTCGATTCACCCACAAATACATTGAATTCGTACGAATCGCCTACACAAAATTGGCCCGAGTAAATTCATGTACGAATACGAATCACTAATAAGCTGTCTTACAGACCAAGATGTTTAATCACGACAATATTCACTGTTCAGTCACTCTGACATCATCAACCACTCAAAGCTTCATTTTTTTTAAGTTTTGAACATAATAGGAGTTTATTTGAAACTCTAGAAGTGTAGACACTAGACTAGTATTGTCAATTTTCTATGTAAACTACGCCTTTTAGTATCTAAATCGGGCCCGGATAAGGCAAATATGGATGTCTCAGTAATTTTTGCCGTTTTTGGTGCGGATTTGGTTGTGATTCGGTGTGTACGCCTCAATCACGACTTTCATTTGCTTTTTACTACTTTTGGCGGTGGCTGACGCTCTTCCATACTCTTAGTCAGTTCAGACAGAACGGGAAAATCCTCGCGCAGGCTCAAGCCTTCTGTGGTCGCAATTCACACCGAGAGCAACCGAGTCGCGAATATGCGAGAGCTGATTGTGTCGATATTTATACAATTTTCTACTTGTGGCTATGGTAATACGGTCCTGTTTTCAATGTCCAGTAGATCGCTCAGGCATTTTCTGTCTGGACTGACCCATAGGCTGCCGGCAGCCTCATCCCCTATAGAGTAAACCAATCATACGTTTACAAAGTTTCAACTAACCAGCGCTGCTCTTGTGATGTAGTCAGTCTGCGATCACCGCTCCATCGGCACACCGGCATTGACTTGACGCCGGCGTCGGCGCCACTGCGGACGCACACACGCACACACACACACTGGCACTGTCACTGGCACTATGCAGCCAACACTGGCACTCGCGCACCACACTTTATGAACACACGACACGACGTACGGCGGCGTTGCCGTCCGAAACTTCACTGATCACTGCGTCCGAATGCTTTCACTGCACCTGTAACAAGTGATGAGGTTACGTTAGTATACGGGTAAATGATATGGGTCAGCTAAAAATTGCATCATATTATGAAGGATAGATTGATGAGTGGCTAAGTAATAACAGCCGCCCGGGTCGATCGTTCAGGTTAACCTACTCTTGCCGCGGATGGGTGACCATCTTTACATACCAAGACCCCTCCAAGCCTCGAAAAGCATGTTAATCTGTTGGTCCTGGCGGTCATTCGTGAAACTTTGACAAAAGTTTGTCGGTTGTCCAGTCTGACAGTCAGTCTTACCAATTTAATCAATGTTTAGACAGCGGTACGTTTCCTGACTTAATGAAACATAGTAAAGTAGTACCAATTTTCAAATCGGGTAGTAAGAGTGATCCCTCTAATTATAGACCTATATCTGTGCTTCCAGCATTGAGCAAAATTTATGAAAAAATCATGCTGGACCAGATGTTGTCACACTTTAACTCAAATGGGATTTTACATAGTCGACAGTTTGGTTTCACGAAAGGTAGGTCGACGACTGACGCAGGAGTAAAACTCATCAGTCACATTTTGGAATCCTGGGAGAATTCCCAGGACGCCATTGGCATTTTCTGTGACCTCTCAAAAGCGTTTGACTGCGTTGACCACAATACACTGATCTGTAAATTACACCACTACGGAATTCGTGGACAAGCTGCTGATCTTGTACTTTCCTATTTATCAAACAGGCAGCAAAAAGTAAACGTTAATGGGGCGACGTCCTCGGGGTCTCTAGTTAAGATGGGCGTGCCTCAAGGTTCAATTCTTGGCCCTTTTTTATTTCTAGTTTATATAAATGACCTTCCTTACCTGATGGCTAAATTCTCGGATATAATTTTATTCGCTGATGACACTTCTCTTATTTTTAGAATAGATAGAAAAGATACGGATGTCTTACATGTCAATGATAGTCTAGCCGTTCTTTCGAAATGGTTTGCGGCTAATAATCTTTTACTCAATGCGAACAAAACTAAATGTCTTAAGTTCTCGTTACCAAATGTACCCCAAGTAGGTCTAAACTTAAAACTTGATGGCAAGAAACTGGATGCTATTTCGGAAACTGTATTTTTGGGAATTGCTGTAGATTCAAAATTGCAATGGGGTGCTCACATTAGAGCTCTTTCAAGTAGATTAAGCTCAGCTGCTTACGCAGTAAGAAAAATAAGGCAGTTGACTGATGTAGCCACAGCTAGGTTAGTTTACTTTGCTTATTTTCACAGTATTATGTCTTATGGCGTTCTGCTGTGGGGATCGGCAGCTGACGTAGATTCAATTTTCATTTTACAAAAGAGGGCAATCCGCGCAATCTATAAAATGGGGCCTCGCGAGTCTCTTAGAAACAAATTCAGCGAAATTGATATATTAACTCTGCCTTCTCTTTATATCCTAGAAAATATCTTATATGTTCGCAAAAACTTAGGCCTTTTCAAAAAACGATGCGATTTCCATAATCTGAATACACGTAGTAAAGATGAAATTGTGATTCCAAAATTTAGACTGACTAAAACTAGCAAGTCATTTCTAATAAACAGTATCCGCTTCTATAACAAGTTGCCAAAGTCGGTTACAGAACTTAGCGATGGAAAGTTTAAAACGCACATCAAACGTGTCCTTATCAAAAAAGCATATTATAAGATAAAAGACTACGTTGAAGAGAGGGAAGTTTGGCATTAATTCCTTCTGCACATGTGGCTTCCCTGGTACCTCATTAACAGCATAACTATGTGAAAGTCTATTAACTGCTCTCAAATACAATGTTCTTTTTTATTTTTTTTATTTTTACAATGCTGACATAATCTCGTCACTAATTGACATTATACATCAATTTTAGTTAGGTTCATTTTATTTATGTAGATAATTTTACATATTGTGAATGAGAGAACATTGTAGGCTTTACTGACTGTAGATTTGTAGACGATTTTCTATTCTGTATTCGTCTAAGTACCTGGTACTTATTGACAGGCCTGCGCTGTCCTCCCATACATTTAATCTCTGTAATTTGAAAACATTGTTAAAGCCAATTATTTTTAAAAGAGTAACCGTGGAGTTTCTTGCCGGCTCTTCTCCATAGGAAACAACAATTTGGAACCGTGCACCTAGCTTCTGACGTTTCATAAGTGCCCTTGCAGGTTTATATGAAATAAAAATATTTTGATTTGATTTGATTTGATACCAAGGGATTTCGTATAGTGATGGGTAACTCATTAATTTTATGTGAGGATGAGGGAGCCCCTCAATTTGCTTCGTGAGGTCCTCACGAGGGACCCCTCATTTGAGGTGAGGAATCGTACGACGGCGTATTCGCCTCACGACTCGCGAGCGCGAGCCGAAATCAAACGAAGCTCCATGTGAGCGAGGCGGGCGGGTGCAACGACGACTCACGAGTCACGACTCTCCGATTATTCACGTCCTCACTCTCTCACACACATCATTTTCTTTCGCTTATAAATTTTAGACCGCCAAAATAAACGAATCGATGACCCTTTATTACCAATCTAATGCTAATGCTTTTAGAGTTCATAATAATTAATCGTAGCTGAAATAATTTTAAATAATGGTTACTGTGCCACGGTGTTGTCAAAACTTCAAGATCACACCTCACCTCACTCATTCTCAATTCTCCATACAATTTTTGAGTCGGTTCATTCGCTCACTGAGCTCACTCAATCACTCAATCCTCATTCGCGAGTCACGAACTCGCTTGCCTCGATTTCCTATAATGTCAATGTCAATTTTTAAATGAGGGGTGATGAGGAATGAGGTGGTTCAATATTGAAATTCGAGTAACTCTTTCAATTTGCGATCACGAGTACCTCAAATGAGGGGCCTCATGAGTGAGGGACACATCACTAATTTCGTATTACCAAGTAACTAAGCTGTTGAGGTCAGAGAGGCAGTCGCTCCATGTAAAATACTGGTAATCAGCTGCATCAAGTAAGAGTGGAAGCCGACCAAAACATACTTAGTTCGGAAAAGGCTAGACAGATGATGAGATTTATAGAGTTGGAAATAACTGTTATGGACACGTTAAAAGAAAATAGTCCAGTTGTAGATGTCATTGCAGTAGAACAATTTTGTGGCAGTATCATTCATTAAACAGTCAGTGAGAAATAAAACAATCTGCTAGATGGTACCCGCAGTGCAGTCTCAGATTGTACAACATTTTATCAAATTGCATCAATAAAGTTCATTCAGATGGTTCTACAGCCCTACTACAATCATTTGCTTAAAACAAAACACGTTGATAAAAAGAACAAACTGCTTATAAAAGGAGTTTCATGCGTCGCTTCATCTCCCTAGATAACAACAGGTTGCAAAGGGTCAGAGTACGTCGACCCCACTGAAAGAAGTTTGTGCCAATCCGGACAAACCTGTTTCAATGAATGGCTATAGCATAAACTTGATTAGCACAATACATCACATGTAAAGTTTAAGAAACTGAGATTAGGTAGTTGCTAGTTCAAATTCCACCTTGAATATAGGAAGTAAAGATAAATTCCATCGTAAAAGGGTATAAAATGATACATAATATAACATTAGCTACATCTCGGTGGTCTAAAGTCGTTATTTAGTTTTACGTGGCTACGTCTGGTCGTAGCGTCGACGTAATATTTTACGGTCTATAAACGGACGGAACAACATTGTTGCTTTAGAGCCGTGGGGCATTACATGCATTGTTTCCTTACAAACTAACACGTACGATACTATGGTATAAATGCAAGTATGTAAACATGGTAAACGATTTTGTGTGCTATTGATGGCTCGCCGACAAACGGGCTAGAGGAAACGTTTGTCATTAAAATAAGTCCTTTCAGATGTACCGTCTTAAACTTTATGTTAACACTTCTGTAGCAATTACTGACGGATCTGGTAGTTCTACATAACGCATTAAATTATAACAGGTTATAAAATAAATGTCAGTTACCTTTGTAATAAATAAAGGTAACTGACATTTATTTAGAACATTTTATTTAAAAGTCGGATGACTTTGCAGAGAATGTAGTAGTGGTTACTACTACATTCTCTGCAAAGTCATCCGACTATATAATATTATGTTATCCTAATAATATTATAAATGTGAAAATTTGTGTGTTTGATGTTTGTTACTCAATCACGCAAAACGGCTGAACAGATTTGTATTATGCACACAGATAGCTTGTATCCTAGAATAACACATAGGTTACTTTTTGTCTCGATTTATTCCCATAGGATATTTTTCGACCTCCACGCGGGCGAAGCAGCTGGCAAAAGCTAGTAATCTATAAATTAATACGTGAAGCAAAAACTTTGTACTCCTTTTGTAGGAAAATTAATGAGGACGGAGGAGTAGGAAATTCAACACGGTTAAAGTTTATATGGATGGGCAGAAAAAGCTAATATTTTGATTTTAGTGGATGAAAATTTTAAATAAATTATTTAGTGTCGAATGTTGACCCCTGATTTTTCTTTTTTTTTACCGACAAAAAAATGTACGTCTAGAATAATATGCTGAATTATAGTTTGCGCACTGGTTAAAAATTTGCTCTTATTTAATTGTGGCAGCTGAACGACACAGAAATGAAATATATATTTTAATAAAATATTTAGTTTCATTATCAACCTTCAGATATAAATAAACACGTCTAAACTTTTCAAATAAAGTGTCACTCATTGAAGATTGTTATCTGAACCTTCGACAGTCATTCAAATTGATATATTTGGTTCACCAACGTCGTTCACTTACAAAATTAAAAACCTACGCTTCGGTAATTTCGAAATTGAGCGTCTATTTGAAGAGTAACATAAACAAATTTACTGATAATTAATGGCCGTGCCATATGCCAGCATAAATCAACCACAAACATAAATTAATCAGGTCAGAAAACCAATCAATGAGATCACTTCGTCTATAATCCCTTTTAAACTTCGTACCAACTTTGCTGAGGCACTGAAAGTTGTGAGAGCGACTGCACAAACTTCAGACCCGTTCTAACTTTGTAAGCTGAAGTAATATGCTTAAACAGCTTCCGTGTGTAGTCTTCTATATGCAAACAGGCTAAGCAGGTCAAACGAGCAAACAAAGTAAACAAACTGCAAACAGATCACCGATTCATTTAATCCCTTGTGAAGTTCGCATCAACTTCGTCGCAACTAAAAGTTGTGAGCTGTAACTCCCGCACAGTTACAGAGGCGTGTAGATCTGCGCCAAGTGTGCCAGAGTAATTTCCGTAAAAAGCATCTGTCGAGACGGCGAACAACTCGGCCGAACACTGCTGGCGCAACTACACGAGAAACTTTTAATTGAAAGGAGCATTGATCGAGTCCGGTAAGACATGACAACTGCGACAAATTATTACGTTTAATTAGTGAGAATTGGGACGATAAGAGCTGAATTATAGACAAAACAAACCGAGTATTAACTACTACGTCGTGACCGCAGATATATGAAAGTCATTTAATTGAATCATCGTATTACAAATAAACGTCTCAGGTTATGAAATAACAAATATGACTGTCTGAAATACATGTAGAACACTGCGTATATTCAAAGAATTGGCTGCTTTATACTCATTTTAAATTCCGAATTCAGCGTTGTCTAAACGCGTATTGGTTCCAGATGAAAATAAAATGGAATCTAGTGTAAAAGTTGAGAGTTTTATGGACTTTCTATTCAGTCTGATGTTATCTTCAATTAAAAGTGCTTTAGTAGCACTTATGAACTCCATTTGTAGTTTCGCAAACAATAGCAGCATTTCACCATCTTCAGTGCATTAGCATACAGGCACACAAGCATCGAACTATCCGTTGCAAAAACTGGAGCACATAATAAAGTAATTTTGAACGCCCATCCTAAAAATCTTGCCTTAAACAAATCTATACATATAAAAACTTACAGCGTCCATAGAAACTACCTACTTTTTATAGCAACTCATGTTAGGTAGCTGTAGTCATTAGTCGAACATGACAAGACTCCGACAAGCGACAGAGTTGATCAATCAGAAACCGTTCCTTATGGACAACCCTGGGCCATATGCGGAGTATTGCGGAGTAATTGTACGTTCCATTCCCAAGATTTCAAACAGTTAAGTCTGTTAACTGTAAAACATTTCGTTCAATTATAAAGATAAGTGCTGTTGATAATGATATTGAGCTGTCAGTAAAGCCAGCTGGTTGAGTAATGGCGTCGGTTATTTTCCAATTTTACAACGAATCATTTTGAGTGGCCACTTCTTTGTTAGATGCCAAGATAATGTTACTTCCGTATGTCGGTCGTAAGAGACTGGTTTTCTCAATTTCCGTATTGTAATCGTACTTTCAATTATCGCGATAATTGTTGCGTTTGAAGTTACTTTCTTTTCTTGTCCAAATGGATATAAAAGTATAAAATAAAAAGATTGTTTCTTTGTCACTATGTTACGGGAGTAAAATTGCGAGTGGTTTTATTTGAGCTCGCCGCCTTGTGGTACAATTTATGTTTACTTTGAATCCATTTATATGCTTTAATTTATTTTTGTAAAAACCGCATCGGGAGTTCTAAATGTTAAACGACTTATTCCAAAGCAAAAGAAATCGGGAATGTAGTTCGAATTCAAAGTGAACTCAAAGCAGCCACTTTTAATTCCTTACGGCGTGCTTGCCGGTTCCGAGTGGGACGGTCGCATAAAGAACATCGCATCTCAAACAGTGGAATCCACTCCGGCCGAATTGCCGTTCCAACAGATAGATGTGTGCGATCCACATCGCTATCTGTTTAATTAACGTTCGGGAAACGTTTTCTTATCGACGAATGGCGATGGTTACTTGAAAGCGATAAATTGTTATTGCACCTCGGGTCGTTGGACTATCGATTGCTGAGGTTGGCTCTGTGAACTTACTGTTCCAAGGAGACAACGGCAACTGGTTTTGGCAAGGCTTTCTCTGCGACTTACAGGTTGTTTTTGCGGTATGAAGCTCAAATTATCTCTGGCGTTGGAATTTACACTATTTAATTCATCAAAAAGAAAACTTCAATGCATCAAACTGTAGTCTTGACAAATCAGTACGGCGAATAGATTCCAAACAATAAAGAACTTGATTAATATTATTACTAGTAAACTGGAAACCCCAACTATAAGTAAATTAAACAAGACGGACCCCTTAACAAATGGTCCACTGAGCAGCGCCACAGTTCTAATTCAAAACGCTTTCAAAATCGATCATTTTAAACGAACCTAGTTCCCCATACACGTCAAATGGAACCCCTTTCACCGTCAACACAGGAGATATAGGACCGCTTTGTACGACCGCAGAACTAGTCGCCGATATTATCAGATGAGAGAGACACAGACCCGTTTCCGAAGTAGACACACTGATTCACCGTGTACAAAACTGATAGCATTTCGAGGGTACACCGAACGCCGCAGTTCGTTAATTGGAAAGCGATGTTTAATTACAGATATCTGTGTTCGTCCTTCCGAGGGTAGTTGCACAAACATGATAATTTACTGGCACACGATAATCTTTGACCAGCGATCCCTTTGAGACGGTATTGATTGCTTTGCTCCCAGGAGTAATGGAGGCGGATAAGACAATGACCAATTACCATTTGATTAATTACGCTAGACAAGCCTACGTGCTGGGGGTTTTATTGATTCTGTACACGATGCCTGATTGACTGTACTCATGAAAATGTACTCTTGGAAATTCGCGCATAATGTTAATGTACAAACATCGTAGTAATTATGTACGTTAATGGAATGGTAACCAAACGAAACCATTTCATGGAAATCCATAATTACATTACAAAATATCATTGAGGGAATGTTCGTTCTGAATTACATGCTTTAATGAGTACAATCATCGTCCACTTCTGGCCACAGTGGCCACGGACAGTTTACAATTAAACGAATATATGCTGCACAATATCCCAAAAGTCATTCGCAATATAGGTCCCTCTTTGGACGATAACTTCGAGAAATCTGGTTCAATAAAATTCTCGGAATCAGCACATGGTTCCCATTGACATAAAAGCGTGACAGCCCAAAAGTAGGACAAACTAACGCCCAACACAGAAATAAGTTTGTCTTGTACGAAATCAAGAGTGACAGCTTCCAAAATGTGTTGCTATTCTTCAAAGACTTTTAGAGATTTCTAATCTACACGTAGACTAACTTTTCGTCAGGATGAAATAATACTTCTTTTTACTTCGGTTTAAAGAAATTTGTTTCTTAAAAGAAGATAAATAGGTCACTTGAAAATGAGAAATTTAATGAAATATCTCGAGTACATACAGAGAGTAATGATTTATTGTTGATCAGCCAAATATTTAACCTCAACCTAATTTTAAAAATGTTAACTAATGAAGGATCTCTTATTTCTTTCGGTAACTTTATTATAAAGCTGAGCTCCAGTTCTTCCGTACACAGTTCTAACTGAAGGCTGTTCTACAGGATAGACCCCCCCCCCCCCAGCGCAGTAATTTTTCGTCAGCTATACAAAAATAAAAAATCAGCTGTTCCATACATTTTGACCGCGTAGTTATTGCACTTTTCTGTGAAACAGCTGATTTTTTTTTGTTTAACCGACGAAAAGTTTCTACACTGGGGGGTCTAGAATGATATGTTGAATTCATGGTTACAATTTGCGCACTGGTTAAAAACTTATTCTGTATACTGTCCCTATTTCTAGTGCAGTAGTGGTGACTTCTGTGCTTGAAAGTAATTTGTGAGTGTTTAAAATTGTCTTTATTATACAGGAAAAGTTTTTATCCAGTGCGCAAATTGTAACCATGAATTCAGCATATCATTCTAGACCCCCCCCCCCCTGGCGCAGAAATTTTTCGCGGGATACACAAAAAAAAATCAGCTGTTCCATACATTTTGACCGCGTAGGTATTGCACTTTTCTATGAAACAGCTGATTTTTTTTTGTACAACCGGCGAAAAATTTCTGCGCTAGGGGTTCTAGAATGATATGCTGAATTCATGGTTACAATTTGCGCACTGGATAAAAACTTACCCTGTATACAAGCTGACTCGACAGAGGTCCTGTCTTAATTAACTACAAAAAGCGCAAGTTTCTTATTTTTTTTTTTCTCTCATAAGAACCTTTTCCTGACAATAACAAACACAATAAAGAATTAGCTAAATTGGTCCAGCCGTTCACGTGTAATGCCGTGACCAAGGAAAATAGGGCTTAATTTTTATACGTATAGATATAATTATTTTAAAAATTCCGTATGTGTACGAGTCATTCGGAATGTACGAACGAGACCTCCTCCGAAACTCGCATCACATCAGTATTCCGCACAACATCAAGTTCACAAACTGAACACACACAAAATACTTTGATTACTGTTCCAAACACCATCATCAGTTACATGTAACATACCTCCTTTGATGAATGGAACATAATTTCTCACGATAGAGGATTAGACTGCAAGACTGCGACCTATTTCCGAACTTCCATCCAAATTTCACTCCATCACGGTAGGAGGATACAAGACGGATCAATTTGAATATTCAACGGTTAGCGAACAGGAGTTTGATAGCCTGGAAGCTTTCTACTATAAACCAAGCAAAGATACAGGCAAACTTTCGCCTTAGCTTGTTAGTGGGTGCAGACGAGGTAATTTTACACAGTTTGGCAATTCGCGGCGTGCATTCTTGAGATTAATGAAGTTGGGTATTGATGCATGGAGCTTGATTGTAGAAAGTTGGAATAATTTTGTTTATTATACTTGCTTTGAATCGTACCCTTATACGTCGACTCCTGTTATGTGATACTTCTTTGGAGTTCTCACACCCCTTGGGACAAACTCAAATTAAATGTCTTGAAAGAAAAGGAATTCAGTTACGTTTTGCATGAATACAAATTCTTGTAGTTGAGGGAACAATAGAATGTTACGTCGATTGTTGTTGTTTAACTCTGTTGCCCAGCAGTGGATCACTATAGGGTAACAAAAAAAAAAGTCTTTTGAGTGATTATTTATATTGTATCAAAGTAAACAAAATTTTCTAAAGAGAGAAACCCAAAAAATGCTTTTTAAAAGTAACGAATCGAAATGAAAAAAAAAAAAAAAAAACTTTTCCTTTGACGAGCCGAACAAGAAAAAGTTGGAACAATAAGAATAATTACAATAATCATTCATAATGAACAAAAACCTCGGAACAAAACTGAAGTACCGCCAACTTTTCGTTTACCGAGACGTAACAAGAAAAAAGTTGTTTACTCGCTTGTTTGTATAGGTCCGAAAGTCTCATAACTCGGGGGTAGTCGGACCAAAAGTCGACACGCGAGGCGATAACATTATTTCCCCTTTACATTTACCATTCGCCTCCACGAGTTGAAACGGTAGTTCGATAGTTACACAGCGACCGACTAACTTGAACGAGACTATGAATAAAAAAATGTGCTAGAAGCGTCAACACACGGGCGCTTTTTTTATGTACTTTTTCTTGGCGTAAAACCCGATGGATCTATTAGTTTTTGTGCCCAAGATCGTATCAATTAAACGCTAATTCGTTTATTAAGATCAAAAGAGGCACAGGAAAAACGAAATAAATAGCAATTATTTTCTAAAGACCTAAAAATAAAATCGAGTTGTAAACACCATTTTATTGGGAGAGCTAATTTAAATGACAATGTGTCCCTGCCACAGAATCTGCCAACCTATCTCGTTCGGAAAATCGAATGGAAAAAAACTGGAAACAGCTTCCTAATTGCGTAACAGTATCAATCAGAATGTGAATCATTTTACTTTAATGGTTATTATTGCTAATGCGTTGTTTCATATTATGCTCGAAAAATTTGTCTGCTCAGTAACGCAATGAATGTTGTTGAACTGTCAAAATTAAAGCCACTCCTATTGTTAGTGCGAAAAACGCAATTACCCCTCAGTTCCATTTCCAGCAGTAAATAACACATAACGATAAATTAAATAAATCATTTCCATTCAAAAAGCAGTATCTTCCTGAACAATTTACCACGAACAACCCCTGAATACCAACAAAGCAAATGAACCATGTATCTCATCCAGCAACACAACATCACAGAATCTAGTTTGCCGAGTACGGGGCGGGCGAACTTGCAAACTGCGCAGACTGTAGGGCGGGGGAGGCGAGAGAGAACAAACTCGCCCGGCCCGAGTAAACTTTCTCCTCGAGGCCAACGGGTAACTTGTGACGTGTCATAATCTTACTGCTACTTCCATACCGCGTCCGTTCCACGGAGATAGTGGAAAAACTGCGCATTTCCATCTCGGAATGTTGCGATGTTGTTATTAAGTCTTTCAGCTACGTGTTTTGCTGTTGCATTTTTGTTAGTTTTAAGTTGAACTGTTTGAACAGTCGACACAGTAGAGTGCCATATGAAAGGCACTCTACTGTGTCGTAGCAGAAAGGGCGATTATCGTAGTGCAAGTGCTATCAGTGACGTGCTGTTGACTGACAATATTTAAAAATCTTGATAGTGAACTTGGGAAGAATCTAAACGGAGGAGACCTTGGGTACATAAATTATAAACAAGCTGTGTCCGCGGCTTCGGCTGCGTGGATGTCACAAATTATCCCACGGGAATGTTCCCGTTTGAGTTTTTGTCCCGGTACTGTTGCCGGGACTAAAACTAGCATATGTTACACCGTATAACGCTATATATATTTCAGTGAAAGTCCCGTCAACATCGGCCCAAACGTTTCGGAGATTAGCCGTAACAGACAGACAATTTTTTTTTTTTTTAAATTATGGAGATGCTCTTGATCCACTTTCATATGCATTTTTAGTAAGTAACTGTTATTTTGACATAACAAACAGACACTTCTATTTTATTTATTTTTATAGAAGACCACCTTCGTAGAAGAAGCTAACACGCCTTAATCCCAATGGCATGTACCAGCTGATCGCAGTGCTACGCTCAATCGACCCTCAACAGAGACATTGAAGCGACTTTTTTATCAGGAACCGATTGAGTAGGTGCTCCAATGGCATCGGGAAGAGCTTTTACATTTGGCTCCGATCCAGAAACACTTAAACCCTAGATAGAAGTGAGACCATGGGTAAAACTAGACCAGATTAGTCCACGAGGACTGAGGGACGTATAACTTGGTTAATTGGCTTTGTAGAGATCCTGCTTTAATCTGTTTGTTATCGATACGAGTTAATGCCTCGACGATTCTCTTGATAGAAATGTGAAATGTACAGTTCAGTTAAAGACATATTGGAAATACAATATTGAGATGAAGCTGAGGGTATATTGTTACTCGATCTCAAGGACGGATGACGGATATTGATTTAAGCTCGGTTTCATCGTTTGCTGTTCAGAACGGATGTTTCAATTTTATTTTATAAAACTCGATATCTAAAAAGAAAGTTACCTTCTGTAAAATTCTAAGGTGCACATTCAACATCCAGGCAACTTTTTAAACGCTCAGTGCTCACCTTTTATTATATAACTGTTTGGAGGAACTATTGGAGAATCGCAAATACATTTCACATTTGTAACAAATTGTAGTTCGCAACTCAAAGACGGTTTAACTTTCAAGTGTTCTTACAAGGAAGGAAGCGGGCAATAAATTCTCTATATTCTTGTTAGCCATTTGAATGGTGACATCAGTCGTGTCACACGTTCATATTATGTGCATGCGCCGATCGATAATGTGACTGAATAAAAGCCCAGTCACTGTAGATAGTGTATGATTCACGATGCGATTATGCTAATTCTGCTCTCAAATGGCTTCAATGGATCTTTTATGTCTGTGAAATTCATGTAAAGAATGGGGTCATTTGGAGAAACTTGAACACAATATAATGTTAGAACCTTTGGGTATTGCTTCGATATGATACTCATTGACAGCGAGTTTTCCGGACCAATGATTCAAATAACAGAATCGTGAACATGGGACTTAATGAAAGGTACTTATCATTCACATTTTGCTCGCTCCAACGCTTGTCCATTCACGTGTAAGTAAGGCGACATTTTTCTCGACTATACAATTCACCTTTTCTAGTTTTTAACAAGGAAAACAAAATCCTGAAGCTCCGATAGCGTTACTCAAAGTAGAGCGTGTTCCTGCAGATCTAAATTTGAAGTATGGCACGAAAACCTTGCATAGATTTCTTATATGCAACCATACATACCGAACCTATAGACAATCAAATTATAGCACAACCTATATGCATAGCATACATGTACGTGTTCTCATAACATCCAAGTCGGAGTCCCGTGAGGAAAATTCGACATAATTCGTACAAATTAGACAACAATCCTCGTTTAAAGGCATTAAGAGAAGAGGGAGCTTCGCAAAGTTATAATGAAATTCACGAGCAATAAAACTTCCCTTTTGACTAACCCCTAGATATACATTTGAAAGCAGGGCTGTCGCTTGATAACAGCTATTGCTAATTTACTCTGCCATAATTAAACTATATATTGGAATGTAGATGCAAATTGTAAAAAGCTACTTAAATTTGTCACAGGTGAAGATGAAATCGACATCAACGACACTATAAAAATATTGACACAAAAGAGATTGCATAACAAAGAATCTACAGCAGCCAAAGCTCATGAATTTGCACATACGACATGAAACATTGCAACAAACAAGAACAAATCTTACAAAAGAGAAGTATTATGTATTGTCCAGCAGCCCTGGATCCGCGTCGAGTTATGAAACGGGAGCGGGGCGACCAGACGAGTGCCAAACTTAGACAAAGTGAGACTAACTTCCATTAAATCTTTTGCAACAAAGTTTACCGTCCCCGCTGACTCTTGTATGTACCCTACCTATCTATGTACTTACTAATAACATATAATACAGCAATTTCATGAACTTTCCAGTAGTTAAGAACAAGTTTCTCATAAGGTTTCTAACAAACTTTGCGAGTTTTCATATAAATGTATTATTTGGTAGCTTAAATGATAACTGTAAAGTTACCCCTTTCAACATTATTAGGTATTATGCTGTCTGGAAAGGTTATATTATTGCCAATTTCGATATCTTAATTGGAACAGTAAAGGGTTAAATGGTTTAACATTTGCATATTTCAGCGGCCATTTCCGTCCGCGTCCTGAATCATTGGTACTGTTAATAAGTAATTGATAGGAATGGGTACTCCGAAATTCGTGGAAAGTATGCAGTGCAGCCATTGTCCAATTAATTTGAGTGGCCAATTATTTAGTTGACTGAGATTATTATTAATTGAGATTAGTATTGTCGACGAAGTTTGTACTAATCGTGATCACATACCATCATCTTGGGTATGTATGATCTTTTTCGTAAATTATTGTATCTAGCTTCTGCCCGCGATTTCGTCCGCATGTCATTTCTTGTTTAAACATAAAATATAATTATCATATAGCATCGCATCACCTGCCCGCGATATTACTTCGTTCTTTCTTAGCGGTCTTAGCTTCTTTTTTTTACTCGGCTGTCGCGTGAAGTTAAATAGCCTATATTATAAAACCCTCCAAGAATTGGGATACAAAATGCAAACATTATTTTTCAAATCCAGTATTTCCCTACCTACAATAAAACATTTTACCTCTTTCTAATATTATATTAGTATCTAAGATAATGTGTCCCCTTAATACTTCACGGCATACACAAAGAATTGGTAATTGATGTAAGAAAACGTCGGTATTCCGCACAATATACGACAATTAATTATGTTATCCAATTTATATGCTGTCGATAAGGCGGATGATTGGATAACTGTTCGCCTAGAAAGCGCTTCAATACAAAGTGTCTATCTACACAAACTACATGACTGTGTATTTTATGACGTCATAAAACAATAAGGAAAACAGGGGAGCCCCTTGAATATAAGCGGTCACGTACGATTGTAGGTAGCCAATAAGCGGTATTAAAATATTGATTTTGCATGTCCTTTCGATAATGTACAAACATGAATTAAATGCCAAGGCAACGTAATGTGCAAACGCTGCAGTTTAGTGCTTCAGAAATCATTTATAGTAAGTGGAATACTTAACTTATATGAGTTGGTTTGTTGAGTAATACTTACTGTAATACGTTACTACTACCTCTGCATGTTTTTTTATTACCCTTCAATGTTCCACTGCTTAACAAAGGCCTTCCCCAAATCCTTCTAGGCATTCTTTTCCAGGGCCACCTTGATCCAATTCTTGACGCGTTTAGGTCGCCTCGCCACCTCTTCCTGCGGGCTTAGCATGCCGCTTTGTATTTCTACGAAGAATAGACAGTGCTTTTTCAATGCAAAGTGACATTTCGTTCCTACATTTTTGATATCGCACTGTAGATATCCTTCTACAATCTATCATTTAGTCTTTCGTTTCTAACGATATTTGTCTAGGTCCTTATAAATGTAGACTATTTCAGAAGAATATTTCTTCCCAAACTGTCAAAATCACACTGACAACAAAACTTTCTACTCGACGGCCACAAAGTATATACGATTATCTACAAAATCATGATTCGTTTAGAACGCATAACTGTGATAATGAATAGAAAAACATTGCTATCTTATCCTATTGTGCATCATTTATTTAATAGTCATGTCTATTCTTCCGTCGACAAATCGGTGCTCGTGCTAAGCCTGCTGGGCCAGCCCCAGCTTTTTTTTTAAATGTCCATTAACATGTTCCCCTGCATGGACAAATACATCCAAAATAACCTGTCTACCGAATCCGAAGCCTATTGTTTTCAATTCCGTAACAATTATACCTTCTACCAATACCAATACTTCTTGGAACTACTTGGAATTTCTCAGCAACAACAGTCCAGAATCTAGATTTGTATTCGGTTGAAAGCAATAAGCTCGTCCTACATGGGACTTTAACATAACTGGCGAAATGTGGGTGTACTAAAGGGTACACCTCTGCCTAACCGTCCGGGAAAACATGGCGTGATGTTATGTTATTTCTAATACTTCACCCGAAAACTTTATGAATATTTCACTTAACAAACATAGAAACAGCATGACCAAAACTCGTATGTGTCTAGTAGACTGCATACAAATTCAGTGCAAAGACTTAGCCTTTGTAGGGACGGGGCGGGGGTAGTCGGGGTTGAAATTTGGCCAAAACTAAAGTAGTTTAAGTTAGTTAAAACTGTTGGATACGTGTACCATGTTTTTGACGGATTACTTGTTCGCTGGAGTTTCATAAAGCCGACTTTGAACCGGCGAAGTTGGGTAGTTGACGGTGTAGTAAAACTGTGTATGTGTATTCTTTGTGGTTTAGTAATACAGTGTTTCTGTGTTGATCGTCTTTGTTTAGGTAGAACCGCTTGGGCCCAAATTATTTAATCCCATGAAATGTAGCAATTCAATGGGGTTAAATTAACTTAGACGGTTGTATTGCGGGAATCACAGAACCGGCCGAAGTGGTGGAGCTTGGGGGAGGCCCATGTCCAACAGTGGACGTCTTTCGGCTGAAATGATTATGATGATGATGATCAGACGGTTGTATTGATGATTTTAATGATGATAATACTGTAAGCCATATTTGTTTCAGTCGCGAATTAGTTTAATCAACATACAGTCCGACTTTGACCGGCAAATCGACAAAAACAAAAATATAAATTCGCACTGTACCTTGGCGTATCCACTTAAAAGTAAATGATTATCAAAGAACAGTGAAAAAAGGGAAATGGGTGGCCTTTTCTTGGCCTTTTCCCTGCTGTGAAGCAGTACAGGATAGCAGAATAGAACACCTATTTGTGTAGTGTTGTGAAAAATGCTTTGAATGATCCGTTCCATATTTATACAATCGATTTGGTTCATTTGTTTCTTATAGCCACCTGATTTTAAAGCTGGCTGAATAAAATTTTGTAAACATCTCTAGATGAGGATAAAGATGTGTGGTTCACTCCCACCAAAACTATAAACCAGTACAGAACCTTGCATGGTTTATGAAATATTCACAAAAGTTTTTCATAAAAGAAAGAACAATTTACTGCTACACAATTACTTGAACAATACACAACAAATCGTCGAAACGAGTTCAATACTCTGCGTACACGATCCGAATGAGAAGTATAGGCGTATGTATCTATTATTACGTCGTTTGTACTAGCGAAGCAAGCACTACTTCAGATAGCTAGGAGCGACCAAATGTCTGCCTCGGTTATCTAACCACATGTTATAAGATGAGGGCGATTTATTCGAATGGGTTGCCGATTGAGAGCTTTGCTTTTTTCTAAAACAGCTTTGGTTTCCCTTTTGGTCTAACAAACAAGGTCTCGCATTCCAAGAATGACACACGCCTCCGTCATTATCCAGTTGCCAACTATTGTAACAAAATACGAAAAGGAAACGAAACAATTTAATTCAAACATATACCAGACATGACGGAACCGCTTTCAGTGACCTAAGAAAGCGCTTCATCTAAAATAACGTTTAGAATACAAAAGTACTAACGTCTAGCTTTGCATGTACTCCTACTAGAGCTAAACCTACCTATACTTAGACCACTACCTAATTGCGTCGTTGCGTTAATCCATTGCTTCATATGATCAAAAAAAAATGTTTGTTCAACAACGTAAATAACGTAATGAATGTTCTGTACTGTCAAAATGAAACCATTAATACTGGTAGTGTTACGCAATTACCCAGCAGACTTATTTATTTGACTTGGGTGAAGACGATATTTTTTGAGCGTAATGGCGAATGCCTAGTTCAGATTCAGATATTATGCAAAACGAAATGAAGGAAAAATCCCATTTGGAATCATGCAACTCAAATCTATCTTTCATATCATTCTGAGAAAGTATATTTGAACAGATTGACGCCTAATTGCTGGTATTATAACCCCACAGTGTACATCTTGGCTTCTGGCTTCCAAGATTTGGAATTACTAAAAACATTTAGACATTAAGATTAAGAACATTTAGCTAACATTTAACACGCGACAAAACTGCACAACACGAATAAATAGTTTACACAAACTTCACAGTAACTTTGATTAATGAATTCGAAATATTTCGCACGAATTTATGCGGTGCAGTGCAGTTTCCTGGTAATTTTACTTTTATTGCTTGGATGCGAGTCAAAATTGGGATCTAGTTGTTTTTTTTTTTCTTTCTGAGAAGTGTTGCGAGTTCCCTGTACAAAGTTTTATTGCCATTCAAGTTCCTAAACGGTTGTTTTCGTGTCAATTTTGACAACAATAGTCTCGGGTTTCTCGGTAATTTTTGAAAGTTGTCGAAAAAATGGTAATTACGGTAAAAAGTGGTGAAACAATCGTTGTATTTGTGCGAGTCGAGTCGGGTACAGTAATTTGTCGTGTAAAGTGGGACAGGGCGCTTGGGCGATTCGAGCGGTGGCGTGGCGAGCGGTGAGCGTTCGATCGCGGGGACGCGCTGAGGTCGTTCACCCCGCACGCTCGGACCCGACCGCCACGTTGCCGGTTGCACTGCATTTTAAACGCGCTTCATTAGTTTCCGATCTGTACGGCCGTTTAAGTGCTAGCCGATCAATAATGGTATTGTTATCATTATCACTTTGACTCGCCACCCACTATTGTAGTAGATTAGGTATGTTTTTGATAAAGCGCTTGTGTAAGGCATGTTGCGAGCGAATTATCATATTAACGACCTTTGTAGTCGGTTATTCCACCTATATTTTAGCGCGTAGCCAGCAGAAATAGCACGTATGATAAAGTATGATTAAAATAGCCATCTATTTTAAAATGTGAGCAAAATATCATGTATTTTTAGCTTGAAAACTGAACCTGTGGAAAATATGAAACTCTTGATAAAATTAAAATTGTGTGCAAAAGGTACGTGTACACGAGCGACTTTGATAAACTATTCGAGCGTAACTTTCATCTGTAATACATACATATACGTTTTACGCCTGTCACATTCACGTAATAGGCTGCGATAAAAACTGTTCGCTAACAATTTTTCCTCATGGTCTGTTTGCACGTGGTGCTAATTATTGTGGAGGATTTAATTGTAAGGCAGGCGACTGGAAGTGTTACGGAGATATGAAAATTAATGTTTGCGTAAGTAAATACGTCCTACGTCAAGGGGAGGGAGTGGAGACACGGCTCAATATACACGTGGATGAGTCTGAAAGTTGATGCGATTAGGTGGAATCTCATGTTGCGTCTTACAAATTAAAATACGTGTACCGTTAAATAAAATGATAAACGAAAAACATCTATACTACACAAATAAATCAAACTGAAGTGTCCGTTTGTAGTGTCAAAATAACAGATGTTTACTCAATGAATGGGATTTACTACAAAAATATCAATAAAACAAAATTTCCGTCTGTTTGTTCCGGCTAATCTCCGAAACGGCTCTACTGATTTTGACGGGACTTTCACCAACAGATAGCTGATGTTATAAGGAGTAACATACTTTTAATCCCGATAGCACGTTCCCGTGGGATATTTTCCATCTTCATAAATGTCATAACATCATTTCGATCATTCCACGTCCACGCGGGCTCAGCAAGTATGAATGATAAATAGAGATCGGACAATCGGATGCATATTTACCTAAAGTTAATTTTTGCCTGCCAGGGGTGCGGGTTCGTTCGAAAGAGATACCGCCGCCCCTGGCACACAAGCTACTGAGGGAACACGGGTGGGTTTTAGTCAGTAAAAGCCTGACACCCAGAGTGGGAGAAGTAATTTGATGATTTCCCACCCAAAAAAAGTTAATTTTTAGTTGTGAAAGTATAGAAGTGGCTTCTCGAATTATATTTTTTGTAAAAATTTCCCGGGATTCTAGGAACACCGGGAATTCATAAAGCTGACTAGAACTCATGTGTATAGTATGGAAGCGACTTCTAAATTATTAGGATTGCATTCACATGCATATTTATTTTAAATTAACCCCGATGCAAGTAATATTTATGTGTATGTATGTAGAGTGTAAGTCTGTAAGAGAAGGGGTGGTGTAAGTTTTTTATTTTTATTTTACATTAAATCAAGATTTTTTCGATAAAAAGCGCGTTCCATATTAGCCAACACCTCAGCTTTAGGTGAATATGCATCCGAATATCCGATCTTTGATGATAAAGCAAAACGAAACGAATAACCGCCACTGTCCACATATTCGATCAATTCCCACCCCTTCTATTATCGAGCACAGAAACAGCACATTTAATACATAAAAGCCCCACAAACCCATTGATTCTGTAAACAATAGGTAATAATGAAAAGCGGGTCAGAGTCAGACAGGTGGGCGAGGGGGTGATCTCTTTCCCCATCGATCCCCCGGAGAACGCACGTGTACTCGCCGCCCTATTTCAATTCCCGACAACTTGAATGAAGTGATACATACATTTTCCTTTTCTTTAAATTTGATTTGTATTATAGTGATATTTATGCGTTGAAAGATTTGGTTATATTTTTTTACATGAAATTATAAGTGATTGAATGCTTGAAAGGTAATTTCTTATCTATACTAATACTAATATGTATATAAAGCTGAAAAGTTTGGTTGAACGCGCTAATCTCAGGAACTACTGGTTCGAATTGAAAAAAAATCTGTTAGTGTTGGATAGCCTATTTATCGAGGATGGCTATAGAAGGATATAACATCACGATAGGCCCTTTAGGATTCGGGCAAAAAGATAAAAATCACGAATACGAAGTACTCGCTCGGGCAAGCGATTCAATGCGACCAGGGTGCCGGGCGAGCAAGAAATTTGACATGGATGAAGTCAGAGGCAGAAGCTAGTTTACTTATGTACAAGTTAGACGATGGTCAACACATCTACTACACCCATATTATTATTGTCAAAGGTCTACTTGACATTCTGTATAAGCTCAAGGAAAGGCGACTATGCGTATGATTACAAGTACCTTTATGCATAAAACATTTACCATTATCTGAATCAAGAGCGCAAAAACCGAAATGAGTTTCTGGCTGGCAACAACACCTGCCAATATTCGGTTTTTAAAATAAATAACACTCTATATACCTTGCTAGTTAAATAACGTGTCCAATTTTACGCAATCAATGAGTCAATTGGAAATACGTTCGTTAGTTCGTACGTGCCTATCGATGGCCGCTGGCCCCGTTCGTAAGGCTTTGTGATGCCGTAAAACCTTTTTTTTTACATTTCAGATCCGCGCGTGAAAGCAGGCGACCTGTTATTAAGGGTCCACTAACGCCGAGATGAATGGACCGGAAGGGGGACGTGCAAAAAACGCACCAATAGAAACGGTTAATCGATTTTAAACCGCTAACACGTTTTCGCTTGGCTTGCTTTGCGTTTTTTGAGACGTTCTTTGGCAACTGTCGTAACGCGACTGATATCTAGGTCTGATAATCACATTATCAATATCAACTAAATGATTTGAGTTTACGACCGAAAGCATTAAGGCTGCCGCAAATATGCGCGACGCGACTCTTGTAGCGCCTGTCTGAAAAAGCCTTTAATAAATAAACGTGTCAAAACATTAAACTACAATAAAAACAAGTTTTATCCCATTTTGAAGAAAAATTAACATCTAGTTCTCAATCAAAATACCAACTTATATAGCTAAAATTAACATTTAAAACGTCACACAAATATGGAAAACGGAACTCATAAATATACCAAAAAAATAACATTTATATTCCGCATCCGTATCTCTATACATACAGCGCTAGCTGACACGGTCTCGTGCGGTTTTTTTTTTTGGCGTGCCGTGTTGCGGCCAAACAAAACGAAGCCAGTGAATCCGGTGATGCCGTCCGCACGTTGGGCCGCACAAAGGAGGCACTAGGCAACGCTCCGCCATTGTTTGAAATTGACCAATTTTTTGTATCGCCGATTAGAGATACATTCTGTGCTTCTGTCTAATGGCACAATAAATTCGTGGCTAACAATTGCGTTGTATATTATGCTGTGGGATAAACAGAGGCGTCCCTTTGTTCATTCCTTAGGAGGAGAGATACGCAAGAGTTACTATCAAACGTTTACTGTGGGAAATCCTAGTACTATAGAGAGTAAATGAAATCATTTTCAGCAGGCCGTAGCATCTAGAAAGGTGATAATTATGCCAATACCTTAGCCCATCTTTCTAATCAATAAAATGGATATTGTATATCGATAAAATTGGCCAATAGCCGCGACATTTCCACAATTTACACGTCTAAACGCGTTTAAGTCCATTCCTTAGTCTATTTATACAGAATATTAGCCATTAAAGCCACAATGCCTTCGTAGTGGTCCTGTTTTGCTAGTCGTACTGGCTTTTTGCACTAATTGCCAATGTTTACTACATAAAAGGCGTTGTAATGACATGCCTGAGAATCTTTTGTCTTTACGTATAATTCTCACGTTTGTTATACATAGATCGCAGCGGGCAGCAAATTTAAGCGTACCGATATAGTTACAGTTACACATAAAAGTTAATCTAGTTATGTTCGGTGTAAGGTTCCAAATTGGATGCTAATTAATTTTCAGCGGCACGAGAGCGTGCGTGCAGAATTCGTTGAAAACGTATTTTTAAAGGGGTATACTGTTACAGAAATGGCTACGCGGACATGAATGCTGGCTCAGCTTATGGCGGGCGTAAACAGTTATTGCCCTATCGGTTGCAAGGCCGGTTTTAGGGCGCACATACACGTTCAATCTTATAGCCGTGGCGTCACATCAATATTATGTTATTGCACCCGTGGGTGCGATCTAGTTTGGACGCAGCGCTCGTAAAAAGTGTAACTGTCTTTGTTTCTATGCAAGCGAATGGAAAGTTTTGAACAAACTGCGTGTTGTTAGCACAGTTAGGAAATAGCACTTTGATACATTAATATGATGACGAAATATAATGCTACAATTTTCCGAACAATCAATAACTGCAGCCGATTAAATTTTTATCGAGCGAACTGTGGAGAAAATGTCAACCTAAATGGATTGAGATTGCTTTGAAATTGCATTGGGTCAAAGAGTAATCAGAACCTGTTGGTTATTATAGAGATTAATGTGAAATTGCTACATCCATATTTCGAATACGTATTTCTGAATCCTCGTCTGTAAACTACAAAGTATAAAGTTTTATTGCGGAAGGCAGCCATTTACCTATTTCGTACAAGTTTAGTGGCATCAGTGTAAAATGAGCGTGTGTAAGTATCCTAAGGAGAGTTTCATGCCCGCCGCGGGCAGTATCAGCATTCCTCCCGAGCGAGCTAAGCGGAAGCGAGCGGGCTGTCTTTCAATATTATTATTGCTTGGAAACTGACTGCGTCGAGCCGCACTATGAATAGCTGAACGATTTGCAACGCACCTGAAATATGGGTAAAATATACCACCAATATGCGGACTGCGCGTTTTTTTATTGATAGTTTGCAATAATGTACGTCCGACCTGGAAGAAATGTTCTTTTCGTTTAACATTTAATGTATTACCTCCATTGTTACAGCGAAAGCATATTTCTAACCTTTTTGCGTGAAAGGAGAAAGGTTTTCTTTTTCAACGTCAGTAATTTGTAAAGTGTTGCGTATAGGAGTGTTTTTCATGATAATAAAGACAAGTGGGCGACACGGGAAGCCTTCTAAAGGCGTTCGATCAACCTCGTTTTCTCTTTGAAAGTACAAAATAATCACTTTCTAGTTGACAACGTATTTGACTTACACAAGTTGATATCGCACTTTCGTAAATTACCGTTTAAGATTACAGTATCAGTAAACGGTTTAGACGTAAATACTGTTCAAACACTTATCGTGAATTAACTTTAGAGCCGCGTGTAAATGCGTTATTTGCGACTTGTCTCCGGTCATTTACCTCCGACCTGCTTATTGCTAGTTATTAAAACTGTTAAAATATTAAGACTGATACCAACTACGTCATTAGTTACTGGACCTAACAAGAATATATTTTTCCTTGTCGGTGAAACTTCGTCGACCCCGATTCGATGAAGCGTCTGCGTTTCCGTGCAAAGGTCATGATCACGGCCTCCGAAATAGCGTGGGCAGGACTATCGTGGTGAAGTAATTATTTTATATCTGATTATGAAGTTCTTTAGACATTATTTTGATGCATACAGAGGTAGTTGTTTGTGTGAACAGAGACTTGTATATTCCAGATGCTACGAACTATGTTCTTATTGAAATAACTTGTTTTGCAATATAATTTCGCAACAATTCAATTAGGTACTACGTATATAACACGTAAGTTTTGTAGACAGCCGGCGGCGTCTGCGCTCCTTCCATTCATCACTCGCCTGTATCAACATTGTATGTAACAAGGGGGTTCGTAGTCCGTGATCTCATTTCTTAGACACACACTTACATAATGTTGTTGTGATAGTGACACACACTCACACACGGTAAGTGACGTGGTATAAGTGGCGTGAATTATTATACAAGGCGCATTTATCACTGAGAGTGTGTGAGTGAGTGAACTGGTGTGGAAGATCAAAGGAGGCTAGTTATGAGTCCACACTTGCAGATTGTGATGTGGGTTTTTATTGGAGTGCGAAGAGTGAATAAAAGGCACGCTAAATGCTCAATGATTTACGCTACGCTAACCGAGAACCCTGCACAATTATTTAAAATCTTTTCCGTATTTGCTGCAGTCTATGAAAATTTATGAAGTGTAATATGAAACGTAAGATAAAAGCCCTGCTCTATTTTTACCCCTCAAAACTTGAAAAGTTAACAGAGTTTTGCCCAAAAATAAACCATTAAATTAATAGTGTCATGCAGTAACCTAGAGCTGTTGAGTGAAAAATTCGTATTAGGACAACATAGAAACCCTATCAAATTGCACACCAGCGCTGTCCAGAATTCGTATTCTTTAAATATCAGTTTCACAATTCATATAAAAAGCCAGTCCTACCTTCAATAAAATACCAGTATACTTCTATACTCTGCTAGTAACATACAGTAACAAGTGCAACACAGCAACACCAACAAATTAAACTACAAATGCAACGCTATGAAGAATAAACTTCTTGCGCTGTTGTCCTTTTAATATAAATTTCACCCTAGATCTAACCAACTTCTACCCCTAATAAAACACCCTCATACACTCCTAGTCAAGTACTGTATTACACTATAATTATACAGTATAACAAACAAATACCGAGTGCAAAAATCGCATTAGAACAACATTACGAAGCACTACCAATGTAGACAACAACGGAATGTACACTTTAAAGTACTTTGAAGTCTTCTTTTAATATCAATTTACCCTAAAATTAACCCAGTTCTAACTTCTACCCCCAATAATAAAACCGCACACTTCCCTACACCTAATATTATACAGTATAACAAGTGCTGAGAGCAAAGATCGCATTGGTGGCACCGGCGCCGGGAGAGGACGCGACTACGGGTCAACGCACAGGTCACGCAAACACCAGTCTAGTGCTACGAGGAAATAAGATGAAAGTACTGCAACACGCTGAGAATGTACCTCGTTCATTTTAACTACTATTGTGGCTTTCAGGTTTTGTGAAAACTCGGAAAGTTCGGTCATCTTTGCTAATGATACATAAAGCATTTCCACGGTTAACTACCAAGACCACCTAACTGACACATTTTTAATAACTGCTTTTTTACTTATTTTCCTCTTAAATTTTATATCTCACATAGCTTCGCACGGGTGGGATCCTTATTTTTTTTTCGTTCGACCGTTTTTTCTCCGACCTTTACAAATCAGACTACCACGAAAAAGTATTTTCATTTTTTGGTTAATATATAGCCTATGCCACTCACAAATAACATGGCTATCTATTGATAAAATTATTCTCAAAATCGGTTCAGTCGATCCAAAGATTACCCCTACAACCTCACTAACTTTCCCTTTTTTTAAAATATTAGTATAGATTATAATATTAGTACCTATATACATAGTAGAAAAATCAGCGTTAATACAGTAAATAATTGGGTATACTTAAAATCAACTTTATTTAACAATATTTTTTTCCTCTGTCTAACGCTTCGGGAAATTTTATCGGCTTTTTAACGGATTTTATGTTTGTTCTTGTGTTATATTGTTGTTTTACTCATATTTGTACTTGCATCAAAACTAGAAGTATTTTGTGCTTGCTGAAAAAATTTGACATATTGAGTTAGGAAGGTCTTGAAGGCTAACCCGTCATCGATATACAGAAACTGGTTTTTGGTGTTCAACTAGTTCAAGTATCTATACAACGTGCTATTGTTCGTTTACCTACTAGATCATCAAACATCAATGCAGGTTTTATAAACACAGTGGAAGAAATAGATTGTAATGTCATTTAATTATCTCCAAGACAACTGCACCTGATCAAACGCTGACGCAAAAGCAAAAACTTCCACAAAATTGGCAATTTTACAAAAAAAAAAACCTCGTAATCGCATTTTAAAACCATCTGAAGGCCAATTCTACTAATTAAAAAACGGTCACATTCAAGTCGCAGTGACATCGCAGTGCCGCAAAAGTTCCAAAATGCCACAAACGGTATTCTGGTACATCAAAAAAAGTGAGGTTGACTGTAATGACACTGCGACTAGACTGGAATTAATAAATGTACTAAAACGGTATTCCGCTCAAGTTAAGACTTGAGATCGTCTTGACATCGAAAATAAGTTGGTATTCCGGTCGTTTTAAGAACGTCAAAACTGACGTAAGCATGAGATTGAAAGTTGACTGAACTGACACTATAAATTATAGCTTCTGCAGTTTCATATTTATCGTGTTATTTCAATTTTATCCTTGAAATCATCTTGTAACCGAAGATTCATGAAGGAAAAACTTATTCAGGAACACTGTGGTAAATAATTTTGTGTTTGTGTCGTGAAATAATACAAAAAAAGTGAGTTTGGCCTTTGGGAATAATTTTCATTCCTCGCACAACGTGCAGACGACGAATCGGCGCCAAAACAACGTAAAGAGCACAGGAGCAGCTGTTCTCAGCATTGCGGGCCACGGCGTCTCACTTAAAACGCATTTTCCAAAAGCGACAGTGCGTGTTTGCAAAAAGTTACAAACTAAACAAGCCGTACGAATTGAAGCCGCTTATGCCACAGGAACTAAAAACAGGATCTAGGAAAATATGAACAAGGTGTTGCAGCCAAGGTAGGTCTACTAAGTACCTACACATTATTTTATTAAAATATTATCGATTGTCATTCAACAAGGCAGCTATATTCTATCATACGTCATCACCGTATCTACTTAGTTTCGGTTCTGCGCTATCCGCCTGTAGCTCCGTCCAAACTTTCGTAGTTGGTCATAAGTCAGATTCCCAACTTTTGCCCAGCTCAGATCCCCAGAATTTGTTTGTAGATTTACTATAATATGGTACCTACCTAAAATTATGTCTCCTTTTTAGATTCCATACATTAAGATGATCTACGTGTAACACATTTTTGCTTCATAAGACCAAGAGGAGTAACGATATCCACCTGAAGTCCCGACAGAATTGTGGTGACGACAGTCAATTCCAATGGAGACACCCAAGTATAGGAGGTGCTATGGACAACAAAACAAGTATGACATAACCGGGAAGAGATTAAGTGCAGTAAGTGCCTAACCAACGGCTGAATGTGCATTCTTAGGGACGGGGTTGTCACACTAATACATTACCTGTTGACAAATACACATCCAGGACACTCAATAATGAACCACAGTGTGGCTAATTGTCATTCATTTGACATACTCAGACGTAATGAAAAAGTCATAATTAAAATACAATTTTAACCAGGATAATATACTATTATTAATATTAATTGTTGGTAATAGGGGTAATGTGAACAAAGGAGAATTAGTCCATTAGGTATTATAGATCATTGTGCTACCTTAGTTTAACAAAAATTGTCATGATCACATTGCCTTACAGCCAAAGTACACCACAGAAAGAAAATAACTTTAAGTTTAAAATTAATATGAAATTGCCCAATTTGACTTATATGAATGATACATTCCATTTAATTGACACTAACAAAATGTTGATAGTCATTTATATTTGACAAAATGTAGATTTTTTATGTAAAGGTATCTTGTCCCTATCATAGTATCTTACATTTCTTTTACAACCAAGAATTTGGCTAAACAAGTTGCTTCTATTGGGCAATGCCCTGACATTTTAAATAATTTAGCCAACAATTTGGTACTTATTGATAAGAAAATAGAGGCAACCTCTAGCAATAATGTACAGAATTGCAAACTATTAACCCGGTGCATAAAAATGTTCAAGGAATTATTAAGTAAGATTTAGAAGTACCTAACATTATTTATCAGTTTTAACAGAGTTGTATTGTAGTTCATGTTCAATTTGAATAATCACCAGGTTTGTATAGCAGAGTATTTACTCTGCCACCATAACACCATGTACCTATAGCATTTGCTATAGGTACATGGTGGCTCATTCATTTTAGTAAGTACCTAACCAGCTAAAATTTAAAGAATATGAAGATTTTTTGTGCCTTTCTGTTGGGTCAATAGTTAAAATAGCCTGCATAGAATTGGAGCAGTTTATTGTATTAAGTGTGTACAGACCACCTTCAGGATTGTACATATAATTGCTTTGAAAAGGTAATGGATGTAGTGTTACGTATAAGATTTGTAAATCAAACTAGTCAATTAAACCTTGCAGTGATTTCAATGTTAAATTAATTAGATAACTAAGGTTCTTGTTAGTAAAAAAATAAGTCTATTTCAGTCCTACAATCTTGTAAACCTATTTATATATACTTACATGAATAACCCCTACTAGTGCCAGTAGTACCTACCTAGATACCTAATATTTATACACATGTTAATGTTGTACCAATTCACAAATAAATTATTAAGTTATTAGATTCTGATTGTTATGGGCAACAGATTAGGTAGGTACTATTCAAAACCAAAATGGGTAAAAAGGAAAATTGCTACCCCAAATCTACAGTTTGCATAGAAGCTTGTAAAGTTAAACTCATTAATACTTTACCAATTTTGTCTATGAATGCTGATTCCAATCATTTAAACTTCTTTTGAATTAAGATTAGACATATATACAAACCTTTTGACATTGGAGCAACTTTAGTATTGTATCGACTGTGGGGAGTTTCCAAACTTTGAATAATAGTAGGTAGGTACCTAATTTAATACCTTTGTGTGATATAGTAGCTGTAACAGAATTGACGCAACACCTCAAAGTAGTTTTTCCTAACTGAAAACGGAATCGATTTCCGAAACTTTAAACCTATAAAAAAAGAAGTGTTTTGCCGTAACTACCGCCAATTGTACCAAAGAAAATTCAATCTTATTTCAAGGCAGTAACACTAAATTTTAAATGCATAATGCTAACAACAACACGTTTTTCTTGAGGTCTTGTGTTCATTCTGTATGAGCGAAAATCACGGTCACTATATCTGGTAAAAAAAAGTTTCTCAGCACCCTAATAGGCACATCATAGTGTTACTCGTTTTGTAAAGTGTAGGTTACCTATGTACGTATATACCCCCCTTATTCATAAACGCTGGTTAAAGTTAAGTAATGAGTAGCGTCTGTTTAACCATACATTTTTCACGTTTAAACATCATTTAACTTTAATCATCGTTTATGAATATGGCCCTAATAAATGTTTGTATTATTAATTAGTTAGGTAGTTGACAACTAATAAAAAAGATATTACTTCTGTTGTGCTAATTATTTTTTCTGCAATCACACGACTTCTGTTAACCCTTCTTCTCAACCCGTCGAAGTGGCGACGCCCGTCGGAGGCCTATCACGGCCTATGTATGGTCAACAGTGGACGCCATCGACTCCAGTTCTATAGGGCTGACTGACTGATTAATAGTCGGTAGGTAAGCACTTCGTCTGCAGCTATCACGGCACGCTTGCTCTTTCACTAAGCTCGTGAGTGGTGGTCACAGCTCCAAACTTACTACATCATACCTAAATATACACGAGACCATACAACAGAGAATGTAGACGTATCACGTATGGATTTTTATAAATGTGCTTTCATTCTATAGGTACATAACTACTTAGGTACCTACGTCTAATAAAATCGTAGCGAAGTCAAAACTGCATTGAATACCTAGGTAGGTACCTACTTACTTGAAAAAAGTAAGTAGGTACCTACCTACCTAATTGCTACGAAGTGTGACAACGATCCCGATAGGTAGGTAGCTATTAGGTATGGTTTGGTTTATTGTATTTGTGTTCGTTTGCCTCTTTTGTTTTAATGTATGCGGAAGCTTCTGCAGGTTAGGTAGGTATAAATACTACAGAATATGTACGAATTTTCCAAAACACAAGGCAATAAGAGTCTACTGCTGTCGCTGAGTAGGTAAAGGTACCTAAGGAAGATAATCACGCTAGTTGCTATAACTTCTTAGCAAGTGCGTGCCTCTTGCATTTTGCACGAGTTTTGTTGTTTCATATAGTTCAGTAGTTAAATTAGATTATGTAACCTCATCATCATCATTTCAGCCGAAAGACGTCCACTGTTGGACATAGGCCTCCCCCAATTTGGGGGGGTTTGCCATATTCGCCACGCTTGGCAGGCGAGTTGGCGATCGCAGTATACCTACTGGTAAAATGCATAGAGAACGCTGCTGCCATCTCTAGTAAGCAAGTCCTTTTGTCGCCTCTTACGATACCCACGGGAAGAGATGGGCTGGTTCTTTACGTTCTCGCTAGGTACCTACGCCAAGTCTTTTTTTCGAAAGTAAAAAATACATCACAACTTGAAGAGTAGGTAAATACCATAGGTAAGCAAGCTGGAGAAGCCATCGATTTCATCGGCGGAAGTTCAGCTCAGCCGTCCGGGCTTAGGTATACGGAATATAGGTACCTACCAATCGTTTGGCCTTCCCTCAATGATGTATCATTGCCTTCCCTAGAACTAGTAAAAACGCAGAAAGAAATGAAAAACATAGGCACTTTTATTTAATTTGTTACATTCGTAATGACTACACCTAGTAGGTACAAATTATTATTATAATACAGCGTTCAGCTCGTGCTGAATAGTTGGGAGGCATAGGTAGGCACTTCTGCAAAGTATTGTAGGTACAATTCGCTATAAAGTTCATCTAACTTCAGGGTATCGAAGAATAGGTATGTCTTTGATGCTAACACAGCAAACAAGGTATAGGTGCGGTACGGAATTTGTAGGTATATCATAGCGGCACTATATAATGTAGGTTGGTAGGTTATCTGTATGATTTTCCCTGCAACTTTCACTCAACGTTCATCAAATGAATTCACCTTGAATCCTATGCTCGGGTTCTGTTCCGAAATACTATGATATCCCCTCGCATTAATACTAGTTAAGTAGGTAATAAGCACCATATTCGAGAAAATCACTTTCTTCCTGTGATCATGCAATAAATTGTTACAGTCATTTCATCCATATATCAATTATTTTAGAAATAAAACTCTTTAATTATTTAAATAAAGTTTGACATTCAACACGAATGACGCGTCTGTGCCGCGCATGCGCGTCGCGATTACCAATACGTTCCATTTTTATTTTCCATGTGATGTGACTATTATTAAATATGTTAATGATTTTGTATTCTCAAAGATTTAAAATAACAAACGGGCTATGAAAATACAATTAGTATATACTAAACCAAGCAAACTAATAAATACAATAAAAATAACATTAAATAAGGTTGGTAAAAATTAAAGTATCACAGTTAGGGAATGCAATCTCGTACGAGATTTCCGCCTAGCGAGATCTCGCGAGACTCAAAACCCAGTCTCGCGAGATCTCGCAAATTACGGGATCTCGCGAGATTGGGAGAATCGCAATTAAAACATATGCAAATGCTTGTTTTAAGAACTAGTAATTGACACGATATGTAATTAAATAGAAACTGCGTTGCTTAGTTATAAAAATAATGTAAGTTTTATTTTAAAAATCAACAGAGTACTTATTATTTTGTCTCTAACTCTAATAACATTTGTTTATGTCTATAATTATTATACCTACTGTAGCTAATCAGTTCAAATTCTTACAATATTGGTAACAAAACAATAATTATCTATATTTAGTCTTTTGTAAATTATTACTTTAGTTTCAATAATTAAGAGTAATAGGAACATTACTTATGGTAAATAAATACAACAAAACAAAAACTTATCTTCACAAGTTCTTAAATAAATGTTGTGAGATCGTATTAATCAAATAAAAGAAGTTTAAAGTAGAAGTTAGATGAAGTTATCAAGGTACGGAAAGGCAAGTTAGTTTGTCTGAAAATGGCTTCTCAATAAAAACTTTTTTTCAAAAAAATAACAACCGACTTCCGAAAAACACTACAAAGTGCAAAATAACTTTAATTTCGGAAGTCGGTGACTTTAGATGTGTATTTTAATTATTTGTCACCGCCTTCCGAAATTAAAGTTATTTTGCACTTTGTAGTGTTTTTCGGAAGTCGATTGTTATTTTTTTGAAAAAATGTTTTTATTTTTCACTTTTTAGTTACCTACCCCACACACCAATTAGAAATTTCATCATCCTTGGGGTCAAAACAATGCATTTTTATGCGATAGCAGCATTCGCGATTGATTTGCTGTCATTTTTTGAAGAGTTCCGTTGTCTGTCTCCGAAACGCATCATCAGATCTATATGAAATTTGAATGGGACCATTTCGGAATAAACCCCTTTCGAACAAAAAAAGCATTTTGCAAATCCGTCTACATATGACGGAGTTATGCCCGAACATACATAAAAAAAAAAAACATGTCGAATTGATAACCTCCTTCTTTTTGAAGTCGGTTAAAAAACACATCATGTCGAGAGTATCATCTGACAGACGACTTCTGATTTTGCATGCCAAATACCCTGCTGCTGAAAAAGCTCGTTCTGCCTCAACACTTGTGGGAACCACAGTTGAGAGGCAGTTATGTACGAAGTTTAAAAGTTCCCCTCTTACTCCACCAGCTTCGTACAAATTCATTTCTTTTTTTATTAAAATGTCTAAAGTATTTGTTGTAGAATTTGTTGAGCGAGCAGTGAGCTGTTTCAGTGCTTTCAGCGATTTTTGCAGCTTTTCATGAAGTGTGATATTTTTTACCGCGGAGACGGCAGAAAGAGGCATTGTAGTGTCTTCAATATCGAAGCCTTCATCGTCCTCTTGTGCAACCGGTGCAACAACATCGACATCCTGCGTCTCGTTATCTCGCGAGATCTCGTACGAAATTTGACGAGATACAATCTCGTAAAATATAGCCGGGATCTCGCGAGATCGGGATCTCGGCGAGACGAGATTGCATTCCCTAATCACAGTATCGTAGGCGTACATTGAACCAACATGAAAATTATGTTTATTTTCGTAATTGAAAACAAAGGTGACGTCATGAGACCCTCATGCGACTATGCTGCGATGACACTGCGACCGGACTGTGAACAAACCGAATTTTAAGGTGAGCAGAATACCGTTTTTTGATCTAGTCGCAATGACATCGCAGTCCAGTGTCATGTTAATCGCATGGCACGTTATTTAGTAGAATTGGCCTTCTGATGTACGGGAAATGACTAATAACTTAATGACAGGCAATGGTGTCGCAACATCTTGCCCGCCGTCTTGCGGTACTGTCGGTATTCGACCAATGGTGTGCGTCCACGGTCGTCGAGTGCCGCTAGCGGTTGCTAGGCGAGTCTGTTCACTCGTATGAGAAAGCCAATGAAAGCGGATCACTTTCCAGCTGTGTTTCTGATACAGCGGTATTAGGTTGTTGGTGGTCCGTTGTAAAAGGTAGCAAAGTGTATAGTCAAACACTTATCTGTGCTAAGCAATACGAAAGTATGACACTATTTGTGTATGTCATTGAAATGCAATAAGCTGATGTGATCAATTAGTTGATGATAAGCTATTTATATGTTGCTTGAGACAAGGAAGGTGGAAATCGGCTGTCATGGATAAGCATGAGATACAGAGGAATGAGGAAAATGTCGTGAGGAAAGTTTTGAGCATGAATATCGATGGCGAGAATAAGACTAGAGGAAGACCAAAGAAACGATGGATGGACTGTGTGAATGATAATATGGTTAAAAAGGGGAGTGTGATTACCGATGACGACTGATCATTGATTGAGAGAAGTAAGGAAGAAAAAGATATGTTGCGCCGACCCCGAATAAATTGGGAAAAGGACAGGAGAATGACGAATTGACGACAAGCTATTTCTATAATGATTTATGTATCATAAACATGTTTTATTTTATCTTTAAATCTAACCTAACAGGACTTAATTGACACCTGGCAACAATGACGTAATCTTTCTTCGAAAAGTACATTTAAAATAAGGAAAACAAAAATTATAACCTCACGCTACGGACTAACCAGTCATCACAATGCAGTAACAGTATACGGTGTTATGTAAATACGCTGCAATCAACAGTGTCGATGCCTATTGGGATTTTACTAATTCTCATTACAAAAACACGACCAGATCATTAATTTATCTTATTACAAAGTCTCTTTTGTGTTGCAAAAAATGTGTTCAAATATGCAAAGTATTTACATCGGCATTACTTACAAAAATAATCCTACGTTTATTAATGGTGTTCCAAAAATTTAAACGTTTAAACAATAATTAAGAAAACTAGTTTTTTCGATTGACGTCAATGGTCCAAGTACAAACTGTGCAAAGAACAATACACAAACATTGTGATATATTTTATAAACTGTTACTTTTATCTGCAGAACAAAATTTGTAATTTAAACATTATGCATAATTAATTAGGCGATCGATTGCTTAGAATAATAATTATTTATTCATGTTTTGTTTCTAGTGCTCAGAAACCGCGTAAGCAGGTGGCGTTTTTTTATTACCGACTAATAGATTCAGTATCATGTATTGAATCGATAGTAGCAGAGGGGCAATTCTCGTAATTTCACAGTCTGATCTCAGTCTCAATCTGTTAAAAATACCTTGAGTTTCCATACATATCTGACAAGTTTTTGAAATTTGATTGTCGCTGAGATGACACCGCGACTAGAATTTTAACGTTTTTAATTACGAGAATTGGCCACCAGGTTGCGCGTCGATGTCCCAGCCACCCTGTGTTATGCCGTCTATTATATCGCGACTAAAAACTGTTAGCTTCTCGTCAGTTGCTTGGTAACGATCCATTACGCTACAATTATACTAAAAAGCGGAATGAAGTAGGTTAAGTATTCATTTGACGAAGTCATTCTCAGTTCGCGAAACCCGGAAATGCGGGAAGCTTTTAATGCAAGTAAAACGTAACAAAGACGCGAGCGTCCTCATAACACGGTTTTCCGTTCAAATATTCGCGTCTTCAACAAAAGCCACTTCAAATAACCCCGAAATATTCTATTGAACGTGCTACCTCTGTAAGCTGGGTCAGTTTCAGCATAATCTCATCGCAAAGGTAAACGGCCCCGGCGAGCTCTCGGCATGGCGAATTATTTTACATATTCCAATCCAACGTGTCCCGGGCGCAGGCGACGCGTAGCCGTGTTCAATCGCAAGGAAAGCAGGCGCAAACGACCGGCAATTGGACTCGTTCGCGTTTTAGGGTTATGTCAAAATTTAAACCCCATTAGCGAGGGCCTTTTCCGCGTTTCAAGCATCACTCCAACTACTGAAACGTTATGAGCTTTGAGCATTACAACGAATTTGGTGCAGGGGCACGTGAACTGCGATACGATACGAGTGAGCCGGTACTGTAATTGCCAATTTCTCTGCCTGTACCATAAAAATCGGATGAATTTATGAGTAAACGTACCAATTTTGTAGTTGGGTCGATGGAAAAGTCACGGATTGTTTCATGGCAACATTTTATGCAATGATAAATTCTCAGACTGGTTGTCGCCAGCGACCCAGCGTACATTTGCAACGGCAAGACGTAACCGATGTTGCTGAGCTCGTAAAGTGGGTTTATCCGAGGCGACCGTCAGAATACACAATGCGAACACACCTCGTGGCCAGAAATCGTTCGGACAAACATCTGCCTACGTAATTGTCAATATGTAAAGAGAATATAAGCACGCGCTTAGCGTCAAGTCTAGATAATTAAGTTAGCACCGTTTTGATACAAGCTGACTCAACATCGGCGACTTGGAATTGATAATCAGGGATGTATCGGGAACAGATTGTGTGGACGGACGTTCGCAATTAAGGACCAGTTAGGAAAACGAACCGGAGCGTAAATTAACGTGCGTCAAAGAAAACTCTTTGATCCTTGTTCGTCTAATCAGTTAACAGAGGTGATTTGTAAGACCCAACGTTTGGATATTTTTTTTGTCGTTGCAGAGATGGGCAAATGTGTATAATTTATGGAATTTATTAACGCACACAAGACCTCAAGCTGTGAACCACTGAATTTATTAGTTTGTGGATTGTAAATTAGGATGATGAATGTTCATACGGTGTTGGAAGCTCTGTGTAAGCGTGTTCCTACGTCCAGTCACCTCGGCGAGCATTCATCGAAAAAGGCCATGACATTAAAATGCTAAGTAATTTAATCCTCCTGTGGAAATCTGTTTTGGCAGGTTTGTTTAATCAGACAGCGTCTAATCTGGGTGATGAACGAAATTGGAATAGTTTACGACGATAACAGACTGATACATCCGTACATTCCACGTCAAATTCTCAGAAATGTCGTGTTCACGACGATAACAATGGATATGAGTTGAATAATAAAACCAATGCCTTTTAATGAGCACGCTCCCATTATACGCTCGATTTCTTTTTTTTTTAATAACGGTCGTAGTTACAAAATGCGAGCTTGAAATAGTATTCATTCATATCAATTGTATAAGACTTAATAAATACGAAATCCAATTATACGACACACGTTGCATAAATATTCATTGAGTTTTTTCCTTGAAACGAACCGGCAAGCGGACAGGAAAACATCAACATACACACGGTGGTAGAACTTCCTCCAGTTCTAGTCAGTTTGCCAACATCCGTCGGAGAGTATTATGAGTTACAAATTATTGTTCGGATAACGACCTTACAAGTAGCTGGTTCTGCCAGGGGTGCGGGTTTGTTCGAAAGAGATACCACAGCCCCTGGCATACGGGCTAATGAAGGAACACGGGTGGGTTTTAGTCAGTAAAAGTCTGACACGCCCTCCTGTTCCACCCAGAGCGGGAGAAGTTATTTGATGATTTCCCACCCAAAAAAAAAAAAACAAGTAGCTGGTGTTGCACATGTAGAAGGTGAAGAATGAAGATATGAGTGGTTTGAGAACAATTTTATATGTCTCTTTGGACCAGCAGAATAGTAATCAAACTATTTATTATCAATGATATCAATTACAGGAAATTTTGAACTGTCAAGGACTTCGTCAGTCAAAGATGAAGCTAGTTAGTTGAAGATTCCTAAACGTAGTAGGGTTCCTACATGAAACTTTATAAACAAAAACATGATCTAGCGATGATGTTATTGGGGTTTTCTATCAGGAATTTCTGAGTAGCAGCCCAGAGTCAGGCAATAGGCTCGCCCCCTATCACATTGGACTTAAAAATAACAGGCAAAATGTGGATTTACTTGGGCTTGCAGTATGTTATGCGAAATTAGCCGAAAGCAAAATACGTCTCTATAATTATGAATTATAGAAACCTATTTTGCTTCCAGCAAATTTCGCATTATGTCTCTTTAATTTAAAGGTGCGAATTATGATCTAGCGCAACCTAGGCAGTCAGAAGCGTTCAACCTTGCTGAATGGTTGTTCTTTTTATCAAGACATGATCTAGTTTACATGTACAGTTCGTGCTGACAATCAAAGAAATCTAAAAGTCTTGAGCGTCCTTGTTTCCAAGACTACCTTTTTCTGTTTTAATCCACCCACGTGTAGCAGATGTTTTCCAAGAAAAATCTCATAATGCAAATGGTACCGCCAGTTATTATCTCTGGTGTCTGTATATTTATAAAGCGCTTGTCTGCTAAACGACGTAAAAAGATTGTCTGAGGAGATTCCATCGCAGTTTTTACAGCAATGTACAGGACATTCTCTTTAGAAAAAAACTTTCGTAAAGGAAGATTGCAAAGAAATATAATTAAGGAGCTTCTAGAAATACACGTACTTCAACATTTAATAAGACTTCTACTAAATAGGTTGTGGGGTCAAATCCGGGTAAGCAGACGCCAGCACATCAAGCTATCCCAAACTTTATTCTCTTGTAATAAAGTTGAAAAACTGTCAAATAAATTTGACAGATTGGGGTAACGCGATGTACTGGTTCTGACTGCGTTGTGGAGATCAGATAGCCAGTTGCTCCATGTAAAATACTGATATTTAGCTGCATCCGATTAGACTGGCTGCCGACCCCAACATACTTGGGAAAAGGCTAGGCAGATGAAGATGTACTTTCTGAGGTTATCTTGGACATTACTGACATCGATGAAGTTAAACATCGTCAAACATGGACTTAGTTAGTATAAATTTTGAAATCACCCACCAATCTTGAGAAAGCGTGGTGATCATTACTTCTTGCCTTCTCTGTTTAAGAAGAGGCCTTTGCACTGCAGTGAGTCAATAATAGGCTGGTTTATAATAATTTATAACACAAGATTAAATGTTCTACTTAGTAACTAGTAGGTACTGCATTGCAAGTAAACAGCATTACACTTTACCTCTTAGATTGGGTAATTTAAATTCGAAACGCTTATTTATTTTCCTTGAATGAGTTTATAATACCTAGGTACAATAAAGTGTACCTACTGTATGTGTTTGAGGAACGTATACGAACGTAATAATAATAATTGTGGTGTCAAACCTTCGTTCAATATTAATTAAATATTTCCCTTAATTAAATTACTAACACTTTAACTGTCCTATTCCTACATTCACGTTGTTTGACTATTGTGTTTCCTTTTGGGACAGTAAGCGTGTATAGAGGGTTTTTCTATTGCTTGTCTATCATGTTTTGTTACTTTACATAACAATATTTGAATTTACGTTTTTTTTTTTTTTTCTTTGACGTTTTCTGAAAATAAAACCTAGCTAGATCGATTTATCGCTCCCAAAACCCCCTGTATACTAAATTTCATGAAAATCGTTGGAGCCGTTTCCGAGATTCAGATGATATATACAAGAATTGCTCGTTTAAAGGTATTAGATACATTATAACATCACGTCTGTATTACCCGAAGGGTTTGGCAGAGCTGTACCTGCAGTATACCTATTTTTCGCCAATCATGTTAAAGTTCCGCGTAATACGAGGCACACCGGGCTGGGAAATTTCAGATGGCATATAACCCAATAACACCTCTAACCCGGGAATCAAACCTGCCAGCCCAGCAGTAGCACTTGCGGACCACTATACCAATGAGGCGGACAGTAAGATTATTACTTTACTGGTAAACGTAATACAGGATGACAACTGACAACTTGTTACTGTGGATTCGATACATTATTCTGACTAAACACCTCGCGCTGAAATTGTTCGTCAGTGATTTAAAAAATAATCTGTTCCATACTTGAATTCATGGTTTCGCTTGCCACTCTGTAATGTAAGCCCTAAGTGACGCATATAACATTACGTTATCTAAACAATTAGTCACACCTTTCCTCTGTTATCAACAAAGGCCGGTAATTTCATTTCGCACAATCGGCCAGTGACGTGTAAGTATGACATGAACACCGTTTAGAAAGTCCGGTCTGACACGTTTTGATCGACATGCGATAGTAAATCGCGTTGTTTAAAGAAAGGTTTATTGAATATTGTTGAGCTACATACTATACAATGAATGATGAGACGTGTGAAAGTTAGTGAAAAGTTTGACTTTTTGAATTCAGCCGCAGTCCGGAGCATGAGGTGACATTTGGTGAGGTGAATGGGTGACACACCCCAGTCACAGCCCCAAGGAGTCTGATGGAGTGAACCGACATCTACATCCAAGACTACATCTTCAATAGGGTGAAATAGAATTGAACGTGCTCCAGAAAGTTGTTATGCGAGTAAGGAGAGTTTCTTTGAAAATCGTGGTCCCTCCTAGAGAGAGGGTAACAATATTGAAGAGGAATTCAGGGATACGCTTATAGCTTTGGTTTCTTAACAAAACTGTGAACGGTTACACAGAGTAGCGGCTATCGAAATACAGAGCGTTTTTGACACAAAACTTAAACTACAAAGCATTTAATTTAATGAAACGATTTTCAGATACTTTTGTAATACCAAAAATTCGGTCAGTTAGTTAGAATGTTGAAGAGGCATAACGTAGATCTCTATGGAGAAGAACTGACAAGAAACTCCAAGGATACTCTTTTAAATCGACCTCATCCAGTTTAAAAAAATATGATTGACATGTAAAAGTGTTTGTACAAACCTACTTACAGAAATAAAATCATTTATCATTTAAATCAAGATTTTACAAAATCCAGGTTCTTTTTATGTGAGAACAATATAAAAAAAAACAATTCCAAATATAATATTGAAAATAAGCCATGAACTGAATCAATAATTTAACGATGCCTAAGCAACTACGTTTACGTTTACTAGTTACAAAAAAACTTTAAGGAAAAACTGCAATGAATTTTATTCTGGTGTTTATTTTCCTACACAAGCCGTGAGTCAAACAAGAGAAAGTAGTTTACTGTGATTCATTGTACACAACCACTTCTGTTGCTGTTTGGACTTATCTCTGAGATTGAATGTACTTCAGAGCCGATACATGTTTACTATTGTAGGGTCTGCAACAAAAGTCGATTAACACTGACAAAAAATCTAAATTGACACAACGATTCGATATAATCTGCGTTTTAAAATTTCTTATTATAATCAAGGGATAACGATTGAGTGAGAGTTAACAGGGGAGAATGGAAGAAGACAACGTGTTGCGCCGATCCCAAGTATAATGGGACAAGGGCTGCTTGCCTTTTCCCAACAATGTTTGAGGTTGGCTTCCAGTCTAACCGGATGCAGCTGATTACCAGTATTTTACATGGAGCGTCATGCTATCTGACTTCCACAACCCAGTTTTTAGGTAATACGATACCCCTTGGTAAGACGGGTTGTCATATTTTCGGGTTTCTGACGATCCGTAACGACTGTCAACGATCCACGATTGACAGCCGGGACTAACGGCATGACGTGCTTTCCGAGGCACGGAGGGGTGTTGTTATGTAAAGATACAGTCACCTATCCACGCACCAACCGCGGCAAGCGTAGCATAACCTGATTGATCGAGCCGTGTGGCTGTTATTACTTAGCCACTCGATGATGATGGACCATGGGTTAACATGATTTAAATTTTACTTGTGTACCATTTTAATGACATATTTGCTCAACCTTGTATCTGTATCTCATCATCTTGAGTACCTATAGGTGCGCAGTTTTAGTCAGTGACTCAAGTTTTAATTACCTAACTAGAATTTCAAGCATTGATTTCTATTAATCTAGATAAAGGGACTGTTTCACAAATGCGTCGATAAGTTACTAGATAAATTCAATAAATGAACAGCAATTATATGAATATCCAGCAACTGCGCCCGCACTGGGCTCGCGTGGTCATTTATGGCCCACTCTCTCTTTAACAGAGAGGAGGCCTGTGTCGCAGCAGGAGGAACATTATAGGCAGACTATTATTAATGAAAAATGGAAACTTCTGGATAACTGAAAGTATTTTCAATGGGAATTTTGTATGAATTACATATTGAAATACGGACAGGACAACCACAGGTGATGTAATACGTCGGAAGGGTTGCAGTGATCATGGCTTTTTACCATCTACCAACGAATATTTCATAATACCGTCATGTAAAATTAAAGTAAACATTTACCTTGTCAGCAAAAAGACTCGCCCACACAAGAAGCATTACATCTACTTCAAAAAGCATAAATGCTGCACTAAGTGGTAGAAAATGTTGCATTTCTTTTTCTATATAAATGTGGGTACGTCACAAGCACGATGGTATCATCAAGAGAACTCTCATTTACATGCGTTCCCGTCCGTCGCCGGGACACGGTCATTCACTCTGCAACGCTCCCAAGCACCGCTGTGTAATTAATAAAATATTAACCAGTAGTGCAACATAAAAAGTTGATTTTATATTTAAATATGCTCAAGTACTTATTTATTATCCTTATGTATTAGCAGCTTATGTATCTGTAGCTATTTGTTTAAATTACAGAATTAATAAAATATTCAAACATACTGCTAATTTGACGTCAGCCATTATTCAAAGAAGCTGAGTTAGTTTGGCTTATGTATCGTTTAAAATCTTAAAATACTTACTTCAAACGAATGGCAACAAAACTGATTTATTTGAAAATATGATTAGCATTTTGCCCGCTTAATTAAATTTCTACTAGATTTATAATAACCGATGCTTTCCAAAAATTGGATATCCATTAAGATTAATGCGGTCTTCTGACGTATTTGCGGATAGCGGTTGGTACAAAAAAAAAATGCCTATTAGCTACCGTCTGATGAGTGGTTACTACGCCAAAATTTACAAATAACAACGATGCTAATTGACTTTTTGAATTACTAAATCTTTGCCAAAACATCTTTAAGGTCAACACTTTACTGTTTAACGCATCGCAGGCGTATCAATCGATTTGCTTAACGACGCATAGCGTTAGTCCCGTTAGTTTAGACTTTTTGTTCCGACTCGCACTACCGTGTCCTCTTTGTGCTGTGTCAGTGAACCACAGCAGCTATACTATTTCGCTAGACTTAGTTCGTATGTCAATCGGCATGACCTCGTTTCAAATACACATGTATGTGTGTAGTCATTTACTTCTAAACTATTTACTGCCAAAGTACCGCATCACAGACAAGGTTTAATAAAAAAAAAAAAAAACCTCATTATTATGGAAAAAAAAGTCGTAGTAAAAGTATTAAGTAAAAACAAAGTGAAAGCTAATTAAAAGTTGTAAATTCTTTTTAACAAGAACATAAATTGTGGTGTACTTTTTGTTATTTAATTTAGATTTTATACTTGTTCTTTGTTTTGTAAAAATAATGATCATGTTTGAGGAACATTGTCTTAACTGAAACTTCAATCTGAATAACGAAGTGTAGACCGAAAAAACATTTAAAAGACAAATTTACTGCACAATGGACACCTTTTATTGTGTTGTGTATTAAATTATGTTTCTTATTAATAAATAAATCTGAAGAAAACATTTTACAACATGTAAACTTTTTACACATGTGCAAAATTAATACCCTGCACGACCTTTAGACATTACAATGGTGCGATGACGCAGGCCATATCAATAAAAATCAATAAGTACACAAAAGGTCGGTCTTCATACATCGATAAACAAGTGATCAACGTTCTCCCAGCGTCATACTCACACATAAATGGAATATTCATTTAATGTCATACTCACGCCTTCTTCCCATGGGGAGTAGGCAGAAATTACAGAACGCCACCTGCTACGATCCTTGCATACTTCTTTTGCCTCGTTTACGTTGATTTCATACATCAGTGGACCTTGTGAGTTTCATATAAATCATCTCGAACAAACGTACCGAGCGCGGTCGGTGCTCCGATTGGTCAGTCACGAATCCAGGGCCAATCGGAGCGCCACACGCGCTCGAAGTGTTTGATTCGCACTAAGGCCTCTGGTCATACACGCACGCCGAACGCATCCGACCTTTCTGAAGGACATCAGGACAAATAAGGCCACTATATGTCCTCCTAGGGCATCCCCTCCCGACATCCATCCTCACAAGATCTTTTCTACCGCACCGTTGCCCCATCACATCATTCCTCAACCTATCATTCATAGTCACACAATGCTTCGCAAGGAACGCATTTCCACAGCATTTATTTTACTTTCATGCTTCTTTTGCCACACCCAACATTCACTTCTATACATAAACGTAGTTGATGTTTAGTTTAACATACTGAGAGAATAACCATACCAACCAACCAATAAACCGCAACCATATTCAGAAAAAATAATATGATGATCATAAGTCTTTTTATACAGGCAAAGTATTTTACAGAGGCCACAGGATTAGTTTGTATAACTAATGTAACAACAAGATGATGAAAGCATTTAATGACCCCCTCAATTTAATAGTTATTAAAACGTAATATATGCGCACTCATTAAATAATTACTATCAGAGCCTGTAAACCCTTGGGGAATCAGCCTGATTAGAGATATGTAATAAACATTACTAATGACAACATGACTCCACATGTTGTCATTAGTATATTTTATTCAAATTATCTTTATAATTACGTTTTAACGGACGGCACTATTATGCAGTGCAGTAATGTTATACGCGTATGACTTGAAGACATACAGCGATATGATCGTATCAAGCGTATATATGCATAAATATTTCTATGTCAAGGTAAGCGATCTGAGGTGAAACATGGATTACTATTCAATGCTCCATTACTAGCTACTTAGATTACTTGGATGGATCTCTTGTATTCTAATGAGTCAATGAACGTAATTTTCTCCGTGTGGCGGTGTTTGCAGACCAACTTCTGCGGAGTTTAATAGAACAGATGCTGATATCGTGGTTAGAGATCAGTAATATAACTTTAAGATATGTAAATTGTATGCATTAGTTTATGTCTGGATAGGTAGAACAGTCTAGAAACCTACATACAAATACTAACTAGAAATAAAACGTCGGTAAAACAAATCTTTCTATACATAATATAATTTCGTTTGCATGGGCATAGGTTCCGGATTGGGTCAAAAACGGCTCAAAGGATTTGGATGAAATTTGGCACTCTTGGGTTAAGGACATAGGGTACTTTTCGTACCGGTACACGCGGACAAAAGCTATAATAAACGAAATACATAAACAGTTTCAAAGTTAACGAAAACACGCCATCGTGGAGTCTTATTTAAATAATCCCTACAGAAAGCTGTGTTATATTTGTAAAAATAGAAATATTTATCCGAATATAGACGTCGAGCATACAATAAAAGTAGAATATAAATGGAGATGATCTTCAAGGTACACTGAAGTACGTGTAGCATCAATAATACGTCACTGAAGGACGTGATCACGAATTTACCTGACAACTCCCACACTCCTACACTGCGAATACAATCACACACATACCCGTCATAAATTGAGATGCTTTCGCGATATTTCACTCTGTAATTTACAACTCACATATTAGATGAACGGCTTTTCAGCATTTGAAATCCGATTATGTGATTTGGGAATACAAGACGTTTGAAATATCTTGTATATTCGCGTCGTGTTATGTATACGCCGATCGTCCTTCGGATATAAATCACTTGAGTAACTCAGCAGGGATTTGGTAGAAATATATATTTTTTTCATATACGATAAGAGTAAGTAATATTTTATTACAAACTAGAGACCACCCGCAGATTGTGGGGAAGAAAGAGATAACAAACCCAAACCTCTCGTGATTAGTTTGGCAAGTCGAATGAAATTATATCCGAAAAAAAAAACTACATTAAATCTCGCTTGTCAGTATAATTTTCTTTAGAAAACGAGTCTACATTTTCAGTTCCAGGCTTCAAAGAAAACAACTCGCGAGCTATATATTTTTAATTACGAAAAATGTAGGTCAGCTACATTAACAGAATCCCAACTGTCCTACGTGCATTCCGGTATGCGAAAGACAAAACGTACAAAAAGTTTGTGCAGGCAGAAAGCCGCAAAACAACGCAATTTTGTAACACCTAAGCGCGTAAATCACACAGTCTGTAGAGTGTAGACCGAGGCCCGGGCGAAACTTTACTTGGAGAGTTTTTAATTGATTCGCTCAGTTATTACATCCAGTTTGAAACTGGGAGTTGGCCCACAGTACGGTGTCGCCTTCCGTTTGTATGTAAGGCTCGATATTATTTATCCGATGGAGTTTTTGTTTCGTGATTTGGTTATTTGTTCCGAATGCGATTCAAATAGGATTTTTGCGATAAATTGGTTTTGGTTAGTTAAAACTGTTAACTTTTGCAATTCGCTGAAACTGTTATCAAACTAACTGTAATTCGACTGTGTAGGTTCTTCCTTGTTGGCTTTATCGTTTTGAATGTATTTTTGGAAGGTTTAATACGTTACAGCTATTTCTAGCGTGACTTAACAATGTACTGAACTCCGAATCAAAGATAATTATGCCGTCTTTGTTACTCAAGTACTTAAGAAAACCATCAAATAAATATGAACTAATCAAAAATGTAGATAAGGAAGAAATTGGAAATGCGGAAACATTTACAATAAGAACGCAGCAGGAAAACAAATTAATTCTCAAAATAGGAAAACCCCAAGTTCCCCATTCCGTTAAATGTAATTCCGCTTTGAAGCGGGCGTCGAAAGCTTCTTGTTTAGACGTCAAAAATCAAACGATTCCGCATACGCCCCCGAATTATTTCTCGTAATTTCGCACAGAGTAGGTATCAAACGGTAATTTATTTGACTGCCTAGAAATGGACGCGTCATCTGCGTTCCTAATGGAAATTAATTCCGTCGGCATAAAGTTTAAATTCAAATATTGAGTGTTACCGTGGGTAGGTAGCTAGCCGTGAACATTTTCCTGTTTATCACATTTCTGTCTTACAAAGGGCCCTTGGTAACACGACACCGCGTGAATCGAGGCGTAAGGGCGCGACACATCCCACCCAGCACCCTACGTGTTACTATATTATAGTATAAGGGACCACGCTCCAATAAAACTGCCGTGAATATCGGAGGTTTGCTTGGAAGGAAAGCGTGGTTATTTTTTATGGGCTCGTAAATGATTCCGAGTGGCTTAGTTTGCTGTTTCGGCAAGATTTAGAAGTTTCAAACTGTAGAAACTCTCAGTATGTTAGATAGATAGGCGTGGTTGGGTGTTTCTCTGTCAATGGTACACTTACGTTGGCTTCAATGCATATTTCAATTGAATGATCGTTAGTAGCACACTTGAGTTGGAAGTCAAATAACCGAGGCGCGCTGGAGTGAATCAACGAGGCGGCACGTGCGTTGAAACTGACATTCTAATAACATGCTATAAGTAAGACTCAACATGTTTTTTCCTTTGTAATATTTCACGATCATAATCATAGATATCTGCCTAGCCTTTTCCCATTTTTTTTTGGGGTTGGCTTCCAGTCAAACGGGATGCAGCTGAATACAATTTTACGAGGAGAGACTGCCTATCTGACCTCCAGAAAGGTGTTACTCTGTAACACGACACCCCTCGGTAAGTCTGGTGGTCAGACTTTCGGTATTCTGACGACCCGTAACGTAGTCTCCATATCTTTCGTGATATCTAGACAAACAGAACTGAGATGTTATTTCGGTTATCTTACTAAAAAACTCACAATATTCACCCTAACGCTATAAATAAGGTACTACAAATTTTCATCTCATGTATTCCAGAAATTAACGCTTTATCCGGAACATCGAATGAATTTCAACGACAATGTTCGTAATTACGCGAGCAAGCAGAGTCTCCGCGAACGACCTATTTCCCTGGTCATTTACACATCGTACGTCATTTCATTAGAATTATAGACGAGAGCCGATATGAAGCCTTTTACATACAAATTCCAACGTCCGATTAATGGTTTTAGTGTTCGCAGTCTAATTCTATTCAAACTAAATTGGATTGGATTAGGTTTTGTTGACAGGCGAAGTTTGACGTGGCTTTTGATGAAGAAATTATATGTTGCGGAATTTGTGTTAGAAAGTTAGAGAGACTTTAGAATAAAAACAATTTTATATAACAATATATAAAAGGCGATTACGTTCAGATAAATAATACTGAGAAAGAACAAGCATTTTGACTCTCAAATGACATGTTTTGAATGAGCGCAACATTAACACAAAAAAATAAAGCTATCTAAAATTGCCGAAAACCGCTCCCAAAACGTTTTCACATCAATATAACAGACTAATAGCATCAAACGATTACAAGCAATCAACAAGCTGATAAGCTATCAACAAAAAACTAACCCAGTCTTGCGAATGCCCATTAGATTAATCGATGAAACAAGTCACACTTCGTGTCGTGTCGCGTCATATCGATAGAGGATAGTCTGACACGATAACAATAAAGATTCCAATTCCTTAGGCCCTTTGCGCACACACGTTTTTCTTGCCGAGAAAAACTACGGTTTACCCGCCGTGGAGGCACGGTCGTCAGTGTTGTATGGATCACTATGGAAGGTTGTTGACAGGTCACGTTTTTTCTACGGCACGGTTTATACGTCGTGTGTAGGGCAGGTTCTTTAGTGTTGTATGGATCACTAAGAAGGCTTGTACCACGCCGTACCGTAAAGAAACCGTGCCGTGTACAAAGGGCCTTAGCCATTCTAATGCCGATTACGCGGTAGACGACACTTAGGCATAAATAAAGCCATGCATCGGAATTTAGAGGAATCGGTTTCAAGTGTTTCAAAGAACGTCTGCATAGTTTCATTGAGTTGAAATGTAATCAGTGAGCTTCGGCTTTAGATGTTCCAGAGGCGCTGCACCTTTGATCATTTATGTAAGCTGGAAAGCACTGAAAATAAAGTGTGCTAAGTAAACAGTCGCCTGTATGCGGGGAGGGTGTTATGCAACTGATGCAGTAATTCATTTGCCAACAACATGGCAATCCTGTGACCATGCACTTTGCAGTCAACAAATATTACATAACACGAGGTTACACAAGTCAAAGCGCTATCTTGTTACATTCTGCGTCGTCTACAATTCTCCAGTATTCTTATAAGTACATCTTCACAAGTGCAATTTCGTACTGAGATGTTTGTTGAAAATATTGATATAAGGAAACTGCAGACGGGTCACCCAGACAGGCGATGACGTAAATGCATTCACAACAGGACGAAATGAATGGAATATTTTCGCATTGTTGCAATGAAATTGCGAACAAATAATTATGGCGAATTAAGAATGCTCCGTTTACCGTTATAATTAACCGCACAAGTGCACACTTTTAAGAACTATATTTTATAATCCAATTATTAATTGACATTTACACAAGATGTAGGTACAATTAATCATAGAACTCTCAGACTCCTGCACCTGTTATCAAACGTGTTGCAGGAACCAGTGTCCTTACGTAATTGTCCCTAAATGTCCTTTCTTTGGTATTTGTCGTCGAATCGTTGACCTCCATTAGTTCTGAATTGAGCTGCACGATTACTGATTAATGTCGCACTGATTGGAAGTCCACTCAATGTATGTGGTTCTTTCTTCAAAATACCATTTCAGACACCAATCCACATGGTCTTCACATGATTTGAAAATTAGGTATGTACTTTAAAAAACTGAGACCTGTGAGTTTGTTTCGGCCTTTCTTCTGAGAGTAATCAGATAGAAAACGCCGGCCTAATCTAGTTTTTTTTTAAAATATGATTGACGTTTAGAAGTATTTCTTCAAACCAACATACAGAAATAGAGTCATTTATAATTTAAAAAATTACTTCCTTGACTGATGAATTGATGATATTATTCAACGTGTTTGTTCATATACATACTGTTTCCTTTACTTACAGGGTTCGTCGGGAAGTATCGTGAACGCGAAGTGCATTGACACCGAAGCACTAAGCAGCTTCGAAAGTCGCAACGGTGCATGAGTAATGACAGATAGTTAACCTATAAGTCCGCCTCATTTCTGTGCATGAAGTAATAAATAATAATAAATACATATTGTGAATTTCCATGGTGAAACTCGTTTTGTTAAGCCTGTGTGGGATATCATTCCCTGAGACATTCATACTTATAAATAATCTTCTCGCTTTGATGCCATGAAATCCACAGTTAAGGCTGCCGCAGACGCCACAGCGCGAATCAATATCGATGAAGTTTTCATATAAATTCATATCGCACCTGCCTTTACATGTTACTCAGGGAATTTAAAATTAAAGAAAAAAAAACGTGTTTTAAAAACAAGCTTTTATTATTTCAGGCACCAGTCTCTTACAATGGTCCAATATAACATTACCAAAAACATTGTTAACTTTTAAGGAAACCAATATTGTGAAGAGAGAATAAATAAATGAAATTAAATGAAATGAAATTGCTTGTTAATAAAACGAACTAAAAATTTAAAAATAATTTAATCTCAATTATTGCATTTTGATGGCAGGAGAAATAAATAACATTTATTAGCATGTTTCACCTTTATTTCTAACCGTCAATATGCAACACGCAAAAGCTTGTTTTTTTGGAAAATGTTTTATTTTACTTTTTAATTAACATTTTAGTATTTATGATGCGGGATTTACTACGGCGTAGTTCGTAGCAGCGTTTTTCCGTTATTTGGCTCTTAATAATTAGTAGAACCCACACGTGTGTTGTTTTGAGCACTTTAAACCCCTTATTCATAAACGTTGCTTAAAGTTAAATAATGATTAGCGTCTGTTTAACCATACATTTTTGATGTTTAAACATCATTTAAATTTAATCATCGTTTATGAAATATGGCCCTAAGTGTTATGTATCTATGGGCACCTTCCAGCTTCAGTTGTGTCGTTTTATTGCGGAGTTCCTATAGCCACCTTCCAGCTCCAGCATCACACCAGTTTCATGTCATCATAATATTGCACTGGCACGCGATATACATACGCATGCAAAATTTTAGCTCACTCGGTTTAAGATATCTGCTTCAAAATTGAGTTGCAAGATTCCACCCTCAACGTAAAAAAAATATTAACGAGGGTATTTATTGAATAGTACTGGTAAAGTGGTAATCGATTAGTTTGGAAGCCAATGCGGTAATAATGTACATACTCAAAAATAAAAAGCTACTAATTCACTGTGGAGAATTTTTCACCGTATCTTCAATTCTAATTGGTCGCAAATCTGTTTTTTTGCGTACACAGGATCAAATTGTGTTAACTGCCGAACTTCGTAGAAACGACACCTATCGATCTGAGAAGATTGGCCAGCTATTTTGTTTGACCATGTCATACAATAAAGTAGTCTAGATAAAAAAACAGACTTCCAAAAAGACACTACAAAGTGAAAAATAATGTTAAACTCAAACCCCCTTATTACAAAACAAGGTTTTTCTTTAGGTATGGTTTAAACCACCGAGCCTGTTTTTGAAATAAGAACTTAGAACTGAAATAGAATTACAGCTCCTTTTACAAAACTGACAATTTAGCACTGGACTAACTTGTCAGTTTTGTAAAAGGAGCGGTATTTCGATTTCACTTAGGTTCTTATTTAAAAAAGAGGCTCGATGGTTTAAACCATACCTAAAGAAAAACCTTGTTTTGTAATAAGGGGGATTGTATTTATTTCCAATAAACCAATTACAGGCACTTTTGAATTGTCAAGGTCGAGTTAGAAAGATGAAGTTAGTAGCCCATTCCAACGCGTAGTAGGTACCCAAGGTTAATTTCGGATGTATTTGGTCGAAGTCCGTTGTTTTTTCCTACTTTTTATTTCACTTTTAAGTAAACCTACCTGCCCCACACAAATTCGTGTACTTCACTTGCTGAGAAATAAAAGTGACTATTTAGTTATTATTTTATAACATAATTATTGAAGCTAAGTCAAAAACCACCAATCTGAACTTAATATACGTATAGTATGCATAGGACCCCCACTCTATGTATTAGTGAAAGAGTAACCGTGGAGTTTCTTGCCGGCTCTTCTCCATAGGAAACAACAATTTGGAACCGTGCACCTAGCTTCTGACGTTTCATAAGTGCCCATGCAAGTTTATAAGAAATAAAAATATTTTGATTCAAACAAGTTTCTTTTTCTTTCAAATCGTTTCATAAATGGTGGAGTTCTGAGGTAACGAACGTAAAAAAATTACAACCAAATAGAGAAACTCTTCTTTTTTGAAGTCAGTTAAAAATCGCTTAAAAATCCTTCAAACTGACTGTAACCGCCAAGCAAGGCTGCATTTCTCTCACGTCCCACACAATACCTACGTTATCAAAGTAACGAAGAACATTTTTCTTCTCACACTCGTACACCATGTACCTCTACACACACACGTATGTACCTATAGAAGTTATTAGCGAGTCGAGGAGCGTCGCAGGAGATCACGTAGGGACCGGTCGTGAGAGCCCGACGGGCTTCGGACTCCGCTGTGTTAAACTACCGCCCGCGCCGCATCGAGATCGTAAAAATGTGCAAGCTAACGGAAAAACTGTAACATGTGCTTTATAATGCCTCGTAAAGTGCTGGCATATGAATTATTGGGTATAAAAGGTGGAAATTGTAGGCTGGTGTTCAAAATGGTCTGCGAATCATTGTTGAGTCAGCCTTACATAAAATCTTGCCTATTTTCCTGCCAGTGTTACGCAGAATTGCGGTTTTATCAAAAACAACTTCCTATGATCGTATTATTTTCTAAGCTTACTCTCTTAGCGAAACAAACATTGACTATTTTAAAGTCTATAAAAACGAATGTTAGAAATAAAAAAGAAAGACTTGCTTTTTTGTATGTTTGTTTGTCATGCTTTCACGCTAAAACGGCTGAACGGATTTGGATTAAATTTGCATATCGGTGGACCATGACCTGAATTAGGATAAAGGCCATATTTTACCTTGATATTCCTGCGGATCGAGACTTATGCGGTTGAAACCGCGGGGCGCAGATAGTATTTCATGAAACTCATAATTCGGTTAAGGGAAAAGAAAGCCACTTTTATGAACAAAAAATACACTTCGTTTTTGTTCATAATTTGTTTCCTATCATTTTATTTGTTTACTTATTTCTAGTTTAGGTATTATAAAGTGTTTTCTGACTTTTTCTTGGACATTACTAACATCATCAGGAAATTTGGAAATCCTGAATAATACGCAATGACATGACAATAATGGTTTAAAATTCGCGTCCCCATGTCAAGGGTTATCTAATGCCTACTCAGTATGTTCGATTATGAGTAAGTATACAAAAATAAACGATAAGCATTTTTACATAACGCTCAATTATATCATTTGCAATTCTATATAGCTGTATGGCAATAATCCGTTTAATTTTACGATAACATGTTTTTCTCATGGCAGGGTCACGGTTTCGGCACGATACTTGCGGATGGGACACGTAGGTATATTGAGAGTTTGTTATTGTTACTGGAGGTGTGAAGTTTTGTCTATGTCCCAACTTATTCCGTCTTATTACAATACACAATCTAAAGCTAACTTTAAACCGAGATTACCTTCTATATAGTTTTTGTTTTTCGAACTATATGCCGCCGACTTACTTTACCAAGTTCTTAATACAAAATTGACAACTCAAGACCAAACTAAGATATTTGTTTTGTGAAAGGAATTATATTTCGATTTCTATTAGGTTCGTAATCCAAAAACAGGCTCGATGGTTCAAACCGTACCTAAAGAAAATCCTTGTTTTGTAATAAGACGGCTTATGTTTACATTGAAAATAGAATGTCACATTCAGAGTACGAACGTATAAAACCACGTTTTTATAGTCATGCGAAAATTCATCATGGATAGTTTAATGCATGTATTCATACATTCAATACACAAACGTATTCGCGAAACCGGGCGCCCATTCAACCGTCACAAAACGAAACTGAATGCCATTTCATCTCAAGATGCGCCGCTCGCCGCAGATCTGAGGGGTCGGCGGTGGGTGACTGTGGTGGCGGGGCGGAGGGGGGGACTAGCAAACCGCCCGGCAACTGCGCCATAACTCGGCGCGCACGTACAACCAGACAATCGCAATTATTATTAACAGATATACGTTTAATGATCGTGTGTGCCGCGCACAACGGCCTAATGTAAGTTGAACATCGGCTGGCGCACGCGACTATGGAGTTTACGTCATTGCGGCGTTCGTGTGATATTCGTCCGGTGCGCGGCGGCGAATGTATCGTTTCGGGGTGAGAATTTGTGGGAAGACGTCGCCGAGGTCGGCGGGCGTCGCGGGGGCCGGGGCGACGTTCTTGCGGAGTGAGTTAGCAGAGCCGATGATTTGTGGCGCGGTTAGCGTTCATCTAGCGGACCGGGCGAGACACAGGGCATAACTCATCGGAACAAAGACAGATCGGCATGTCATGCGATATGAAAGCTATGTGTCACTCCGCGTGTGACACGAAGCTTTTGCATTTTACGACCCGGCTTGACGCGCGCGCCACCCGCACAAGAGTCAACGGACTCAGGAATTCTCGAGTTGAAATTCCGCAAACAGGCTCAAAGGAGGATAAATTTAGAAATACGGAGAATTTTTGAATCTGCACAGTTTGGCATTTTCAATAGCGGTAAGAATCTTCGTTTTCGAATCGGAATTAAAAGTGGAAAACCGAAATTAAACAATCGTTAAAGATTTTGACAAGAACATAACGTTGTTAACGTACTTCACGTTTAGTTAGCGCGGCGAATTAGTAATTTGCCAAAATACCAGTTTGACGTAGAAGACAGAACAAATGACGTGGGTGCTGACTGCTGTTAAGCATTAAAATTATTATTATTAGTCAATATTTGAGTTTCGCAGCCTCGTAATTTGTTCGTGTCAGAATACGAAAACGATGGGCCATTGTGTAAAAGCGGCGGCACAACTCAAAGAATAATACAACAGGTGTGTTCATTACTTTGCACGCCACTGTTGATTTAATAAAATATGAACACTGGATGTGTGTACCTAAGTGCACTTTGTGAATTAGAATGACAAGGTTCAAACTCCACATAGTTAAATTCGGTGTAGCAGATAACAACGAAATTCTGACAAATATTTTTATCGATGATGTTATTCAATTCAATTTATTTATTTAATAAAAACGTATACAAAAACAGTACATTTAGCCAACAGTAGTAAATTACCATACAATTATAGTGCCTAAAAATAAACTATTTCTAAAATATATATTTTACAAGTGCAAGTGATAATGTTCCGGAATTAAAAAGTTAGGTTGCGACTCACCCGATCTAGGTTTATAGAAACCTGTGTTTCGGGCCATCACTTTACATTTCAATTAAATTGGGTCAATATCATTTAAAATTAATTCATTTATTATTAATGTTGTTTAATATGTTGATTACTTGAATGTCTACACAATGTCCATTTATATTTTCACGATGAGATCACGTGTCAAAACAGTGGAAACAAAAGTCTGGGTAGTATGTCAATCTGCTTAAAATTTTGCTTCCCAGTCTGCACGCAATATACAAATTTAAAACTTCCGCGTATTGTGCAGTCATTATAGGTATTTTAATTGCCCAACGATTTAATGAATATCGTCGTTTAGTACTTTTAAACCTATAGGTACCCTAAATTATCTTATCCATAATTTTAAGAATTGCAAAAACGAACTTACTTTTGTTGTATAAAGTAGTTAGCTAGGTGATCTGGCAGTCCACACAGTTTACTGTAACAAAAAAAAAAATCATGACATTAGCATGTTTTGTCGACGTTGACGGTACAAAACTTCCAAGTTAATTAAAGTAACGTAGGACAAAATTTTTGCTGTATTGTGAATTTATCAATTCAACTAATTAATATTGAGGTCAGCCAATATACTCTGCAAAAATTTATCCGTGAAACCTAAGGTGACGTTTGTTAATAGTGTTATTTATCCCTGATGTCATCTGTCCGATATACAGTGTGATTCTTTATAATGTGCACATATCGAAATGAGGGATTTTATGACTGGAAAAAATATTTAAAAAATCGTAATATTTTTATGGAATAAAAAATAATGTTCGCTACTGTGACCTCAGTGTAAACAAAAGGTCTTATTGAGTCTTCACTTGGTATTCATTACCATGAAATACCAAGTGAAGTAAGCTTTAATTGAACTGTCAATAGTGTCGAATCCTAGCATCATGTGGAATGACAGCACACTTCACCAAGTTTTCACGGTAAGAAATTTACAGATTCCTACACCGGCTGTTATTTAAATAATAATCAAGATTCAACGATTACGATTACTCATTCCATGTTGTGAAAATATTTAATTAATTACACACATTAGATAGGGTTTAATTAACAGATATTCCCAAAGATTCGTCAACCAGTGGTAACCGTGAAAAACGAGTAGTAACCGTGAAAATAACTGTTCTAAGAAAAAAATAAAATATCTGAGGACTGAAGATAAAGGACCAGCATAATCTGAACGTCACCTTTTGACTTTTCGTCTAAAGTTTTTACGAGTGGAACCGAAGTCGTAAACGATTTTCCCAGTTCTAATAGAAGCTAATATAACTACGCATACACTACGCCACGGTTTAGCTACGCCCCTGACGCCAATATGAGAAAACATAAGTAGGTTAACGCACACAGTTTAATGATAACACAACAACTATAAAACTATGCCGTTTTTGTTTCCTCTTAGCACATAAATGGGTGATGTTATGCGCGTATTGTGAACAAAGTATTTCATAATCACGTATTATATGTTTGTGAAAGCAAAGCGCTTGATAAGAGAGTTAATATCGTTCTAGTAACGGCCTAATCATAAAATGTGTAACTGGCATTGTGATTACGTGTGACAAATATAGTGATCGCTATTCGTCGCTGTTGTGGCCCAGAGCGGGCGGGCGCCAGGCGGGGGCGTAGGTACGAACGAAATGGACAATGCGCATAAAAAATCAATAAAAGCCGGGCACGGCCTTCGTGGAGGTCGAGTGACGCTCACGGATCACCGGCCGGCCTCTCGCCACATTATAAAATATTGAACGACGAGATGTAACTAACTTACCAACTCGATTCCACTTCTAAAACTTCACCAAAGAGGATTTTTCAAGTTCTCGTTTAATTTTAAAGGGATTTTAGGGGAGTGAGAAGCAGTACGCGGTAGTTTGCTCCTTCAAACTTTTGTCAAAGGACAGAAACGATTACGTTTTGGACAATTCAAGAATTGAACTTTCCAAGCTGTTCTTGAAAGTGTACGGAAAATAAAATAAATGACAAAAGAAAATCAAATTCACGAAACAAAATGGAAAATTGGTTGGCCTGCTATTCGATCATGCTTTGACAGCCGAGGCAGCGGAGCAGAAATTTTAACTACGTACAGCTAACGCCCCAGAGCATAGTTTACTTTTTTGTTCAATTGGGGTAAACGTAGGTATCGAGTTCTAAAAATATAGAGAGCAAACATGTAGAGACAAAAAAAAAGTGGAATCATCTAATTAATTTCCGTGGCTTAGAAACAAGAAAATGTAGGGAAAATGAACGTGCTGCTAGCGACCGACTATAAAAAACTGCAAAACACTCGTTATCAACGACTCGCTATCTAAGTAAATAGACCGTATCAGTGCCCCTGATAACGCTGTACAATTACAATTCAAAGTATTACAACTTGGCCATAGTTCAAAGTTTATTTCAGTGCCAAGTACAGTATTTTTAGACGGCGAGTGACAGGGTGAGATTTTGAAACGCGTAATCACTAAATCAGACTCGAATGTAAATGCTTTCAGAATAAACAAAAGCTATAAAATTATCGCATTGATATTTGATTGCGTCAACGATTTGGCATGCTTTGTTCATACGTTCAGACCACGACGTGGACTATGCAAGAGGTCGGACGTTTATTTAGGAACTGTTCCGAATGATGCATCAGTTACTTATTACGACTCGTTAATTGGCAACGCTTAGGAATTGTCACCTCGGTAGTAAGCCTGGTATTCCCACTAACTTACGTCTTTGGTATTTGCTCCTCAATTCCGTCTGAAATCATCATCTGCGTAACCTTTTCTCAACTATGTAGTCTAACCGGGTGCACATGTATTTTATATGGAGCGGGCTGTCCATATTACCTCCATAACCCAGTTACTGTGTAAGACAATACCCCTTCGTGAGACTGGTTGTCAAGACTTTCGGGCTTCTGACGATAAGTAACGACTGTCAAAGATCCACGAATGACAGCCGCGACTTGTTAGTCGCGTCTTAACGTGCTTTCTGAGGCACGGAGGGGTCCTCGTTTGTAAACATAGTGACCCATCCACGGAACAATCGTGGCAAGCGTAGCTTAACCTGATTGATCGATCCGTGCAGCTGTTATTACTTAACCACAAACTCCTATGCCTAAAATACACCTTATAAAACGCGTTGGAAGATATTTGAAACCCACTCAGTCTGTCCGTCTTTTGTCGTATTACGGAGTGCCAAAAATAGAGCACTTTCATAGTCTCATTAAACGTGTGAAAACGATTGGCTAACAGTTTAGGGCCACGTCCTTGCGACATTTCTTGTGAACGCATGAAAGCGTCAAATCATTTGGAAGTCGGCCACAACGGCTTGCGTTTCGTCAAAGGAGAGACAACTTTGCCCATTTGTTATTCTGACAACTGACGTGTAACTAAGTGGGTTGGAGTATTGAACGGTTCACAATAACCGTTTGCGGAAACCTATGCTTTTGTATGTATTGTAGATATGTATACTGGTAGGTGGTTTATTTGGGAAGTTCTCTTGGTTATTAACTATGCGAAGTAGCTGGTTTCTGACTACTCATCATCATCATTTCAGCCGAAAGACGTCCACTGCTGGACATAGGCTTCCCCCCAAAAGGGGATTTTGCCATAATCGCCAAGTTTGACAGGCAGATTTGTGACTACTAGACATCGATAAATTAATCGGTATGTATTTATAAACGTCACAATTTTTTTTTTTTTCAAAAAATATGTCTACAAACTTGTCCGATTAATAATATTACAACCATTCATCTTTAGGCGAATAAATGTATGGTACATTTACCTATTCACATAAAAATTGACAAATGATTCAACAGATTCCAGTAGGTAATTATCATAATGATCTATTGCCGGTTTTCCTCAAATAATAAATAGAACAATAAAAGAAATGTATGGACAGGGAAATGTAATGTTTATGAAATTGACAATCGACTAAAATTACCAGTGCTATTTTCTATCACCCGTACGTACAGGGATAATTTACGTGGGTAGTGTGCCAATCTCCTAAAACAACTACCCCTTTATTCATAAACGTTGCTAAAGTTATATTAGCGACTGTTTAACCATAAATTTTTGAGGTTTAAGCGTCTGTTAACTGTAAGCAATGTTTATAGGTAAATAAGAGGGTTAATTTCCCTGACCACGTATTTCTTTGATTGCAAGTTTTTCGTCTCTATCCAGACGTCCGTTTTCCATTAGTATAAGTTCTGTGGTGAGATTACCAACAGTTCAACCACGCGTACCCATAGTCGACGTGACCGTAGCCTGTGTCACTATTAATCATTCCCGGGCTTTTTCCCGTGGACAGAAAAATATATGTGATGGGATTATTGTTTTGGGGCAAGTCGTAATAATTCATGTGTGCTTGTAGGAGTTAATGTGGATGGATTGTTTTCGTATTATTGATGAAGATTTTGCAATAAATAGTAAGTAAATAATACTGGGAATTCACTACTCGTGCTTTTAAATTGACAGGCGAAAGTCACCCTTCGAATTGAACATACACGGGTGATAAGATAACAATCTACCCTTACAACTGCCCTAATGACTTCATTACTACTAAATAATTACAACGTTTTACACAAAGAGTCCCTCCGAAACTCTACTATTTTAATCAGCAAAATAAAAGTGACATAGTGGTCAAACGCTAGTCTATCAATAATATTTAAAAAATCATACAGGATAAATCTTTAAACAGTGCGCAAACTGTAACCATTAATTCAGTATATCATTGTAGACGCCCTCAGCGCAAAATTTTTACGTCGGATACAAAAAAAAATTAGCTGTTCCATACATATTGGCACTTTTCTATGTTTGTCTTTGACCTGCAAATTCCAAAAAACGTCTGCTAATTTGAATTTTGCGAGCTACCTTAGCCCATCCTTCTTTAGAAACCTAGCAAGTACCCTACCCATACAAATCGTTGTACAAAAAAACATTATCAGTATGTACTTGGTTACCAAGCAACGATCACTTTCCCACGCAGCATCTTCTCACAGTAAAAGCCAGACTAGATTTAGTACGTCGAAATGTCACAGGGGCATAGGTTAACTGCGTCTTGGTGTTTACCTGTGCAAGTCTTGGAAGTAGGTAGGAATTAATGTACAAGTATGCTGTGGATCTGACTAAGTTTTATGAGCGACGTCTGTTCTGTTTACTTTCTAGTACGCTTAGCTAGGATTAAGGACAAAATCAAGGTGTCGAATTTGCAATACTTTACAGTGATAATTTAGATTATTCTACAAATCTAAATTATCACTGTATGAGTCATTGTTATCACGTATGCAAGATCATCCATTTAAATGATAAATGACTTTATTTCTGTAAGTAGGTTTATACAAACACTTTTACATTTCAATCATATTCTAAAAAGTAGATGAGGTCGGCTTTTTACTATCTGACTACTCTCGAGAAAAAAGGCCGAAACAAACTCAGAGGTCACAGTCACTTTTACAGTCCAGACATAACCTTGATCAGATCATGTGAAGACCATGGAGATTGGTGTCGGAAATGGTCTTTTGAGAAAAGAACCACACAGATTGAATGGACCTTTCCAGTCAGTGCAAGCAGTTGTCAGTTATCGTGCAGCTCAACTCAGAACATATGTCGCGAATAATACTTTGTCCTACTTAAAAAAGAAAACTCCTCCTTGAAAAGATATTTGGATATGCGGATCTTTGAAGGTAAAGATTGTCCAAGAGGTCATCTCCTAGCAGTGCTATGTATTATGAGAAAACTCAGATTTACTGCTTAAAGTTATACCAAAATATGTACAAACAGTAGATGTATATAATATTATAAATGTACAAACAGCTACATTGGTTGACACACAGTTTTACCCATACTTTGTAATATTTGTAGTCATGACATAATACGGAGCGTATTGAGAGCGACGTGTTGCGATGCAGTGCGGAAGCAACAGTAACTGCATGCGCTCTAATTTTATCCATTTCCGTAGACGACATCACACATAGAATATTATACGAAAGCAAACCAACTAGTACTCCTTAAATAGTTGCACGACTGTAATTTACTTTGAAGACTCGCTAGAGGACCACTACCATAAATGGGATGTGGTCCTTTGGGACAAGGACCAAGTTTACATGTTGGAAGACTTGTTATGTCGAGATGTACATTATTGTATTTCGTAATCACGATTCCGTGACAAAACGATTTCAGCAATAAAACCAACAGCGACAAGTCAGCTATAAAAATAAGGCATATAATCCAAACAACAATAAACTTATTCCTGACACGAGAACTTATTTTAGTAACAGGACCATAAAATATTTCGCTACAAACGAGTCATAGGAAAGTGAACCGTATTTTTTTGCTTTTGGGCCGACTGTTGGAGCCTACTTGGAAAGGAAACCGGTTGGCATGCCCACAGTATGCCCAAACAAGTCTAGAAACTGCTATAGAACATAGATGAGTGTGTACGGTCGGAGTGTAAAGAAAGTTGCAGTGGCGTAGGTCGAGATAAACGCTAGCCAGTTACATAAGAAAATGAAATAGTTTAGTCTAAGCTGGCGAATGCAGAGTTCTGCGCGAATAAATTTGCACATCTAACTTTTGATTCGTTTGGACTTTTTGTGAGAAAAGTTATTTGTAGATGTGATCAACTTTCGCAACAGAGTTCGTTTCTATTGTGCGCTGTACAAGATACTCAGCATGATGCTTTCTGATATAAACTAGCACTGTTTCTTTGTTTGTAACTTTTTATGATTATTGACAATACTAAATGAATACATAAACAGTTAGCTAATCAAATAATGTCGTATACTGTACTAAACGAGCAGTGGTGTCCCAGAGGTATAGGCCCCGACTTAGGGTGGTGGTGGTAGTCGTGGGTTCGAACCCAAGCAGGCGCGTTACTTTGTTTAATTTCATTTCCACTCCTCTCAAAACGGTGAATGAAAACATAGTGAGGAAATCGGCATATCCTAGATCCAAAAATATTACAGCCCATTCTTTCTCTCTGAGAGATTATGCTGTACTCAACGATTGTCTAGAGCTATTCATAATATTAATGAACACAACAGATTGACTCACACAATCATATTGCACTTATGGCAGAATTATTGCAACAGCCACGTCACCACATGCTACAAATCTTACTATATACTATGTTCGCATTACAGTAATGTTATACGAAGATAGTATACAAAAAGATTTTTTTTATTATTGTGATTTGACTGTTTGAACAGTACGTGTTTTCACGATAACAATACCTTTCCAGCTTGTACCTTTCGGTCGGTAAAAAAACGAGGTTATCATCATCTGCCGAGCCTTTTCTCAACTATGTCTGGGTCGGCTTCCAGTCTAACCATATTCAGTAATTACCAGTATTTTACATGGGAGCGACTACCTCTAGGCCGGCCATAACCAAATTACTGGGTACCACGATACCCCTTAGTAGGATTTGGTTGTCAGACTTTAGCCCCCTTATTACAAAACCAGGTTTTTCTTTAGGTATGGTTTAAACCACCGAGCCTGTTTTTGTAATAAGAACTTAGAACTGAAATAGAATTACAGCTCCTTTTACAAAAGTGACAATTTAGCACTGGACTAACTTGTCAGTTTTGTAAAAGGAGCTGTATTTCGATTTCAGTTAGGTTCTAATTTAAAAAACAGGCTCGAAGGTTTAAACCATACCTAAAGATAAACCTTGTTCTGTAATAAGGGGGTAGGGGTTTTGAAAAACGACATCTGGACAAACGGTTTACAGCGTTTTCCCAGACACAACTGCTCTCTGACCGCCACAATCACAAAGTTACTTGGTACCACGATACCCCTTGTTAGGACTGGTTGTCAAGACTTTCGGGCTTCTGACAAATTACATCTGGAAAAACGGCTTAAAGCACTTTCCCGGGCACGAAGGTCTCATTACGTTATCATCATAATCTTCCTGCCCTAGTCACGTGTTGCTCGTAGACGGCGCAACACGTTTTCTTCTTCCATTCTCCCCTGTCAACACGCTATCATTGACTCCCTTCTCTTTCATATTATTCCTCACACAATACATATTTTGTGTTCCTTCCTCTCCTCCGTTCATTAAGTAGTTAAGGCGACGATAGATGACAGCTGCCTACAGCGATGCACTGCCGCCCGTCACGCGCAAGAGACCCCGCCTCAACGCGCATCAAGTTTTTCGAAAAACAACCCATGTTGATTTATCAAACACAATTCAAAGAAATACTAAATTTTGGGTGATTATATTGTCTTTTAGATGGTGAAAGTTTCATGGAAATACACCGGATAGTTTTTGCGTGATTATCATTTTTATGTCAGCGATAGACATTACTTTACCAATTAATTACATTATGTTATAAAAATATTATTTAAAATATTCACATATCAAATGACGAAGACAATTGTCTTGTTTAACATAATTTTTTTTCCAACTACACGAGACAAGCCGTTTAGACGTGATCTTCAATTTAAAGTCCTTAAAAATCATCTATCCCGCCTTAACACGGCATAATTGTTTAATAATCTGTATTAATGTTAGGCTTTACACACATAGCGATTAATGCCCCTGTCGCTACAGTGCTCTGACATTTTCACTCGTTAGCCGATTGCGGTTGCACTGATTAGCCAATCGGCCGCGTGTTGATATTATGCGAATAATAAATTACGGAGTTTGAGCGTATGGAATATGTAATAATAATATATAAGAACGAATATGTGCTCTGTATATCATTAGGACCACGTTTGTAAATTTGATCATATTTTATAGTATAAACGTGAGTTATGGATTAATGCTACTGTTATTGAGCTCATAATTAATTATATTTGTTTACTAGCTGATTCGACAGTCGGAGTCCTGTCCAAATTTCAATAATTCACACAATATTCCATACAAAACAAAAAACACTTTTAGTGTTCTCCGAATTTACAATTTTCCGGGTTACTGATTTATAGTGCATTACGTAATTAAGGTGCAGGAGATAACAACGGTCCAAAAGCCCAATCTGTTTTTTGGGATTAACTCCTGATTAGTCAGGAGGCAATCCTAAGGCTTTTGCTCGGTAGATGTTCAGTTGGTTAGTCCTAGTGCCGTTTTTGTGTGCGTTTATATCATCTAAATGATATAAACGAAATGATAAATTACTTTATTTACAACTACTATTGATTGCTGACTCAAGAGATCAAGTCTCTTTAAATAATCCAAAAATACACTAGGTAGGAACTGCTCGTCGACTTGCCGTACCCAGTCGAACCCGTTGCAATTGCAATACATCAGACATATTTATAGCACACCATTAAAGTGTGTAGCAAACATCAAAATAAAACGTCAACACACATTCCACGAACCGTACGCTGCAAAATTATATTTATCTAGTTGCCATTCTGTGATATAATATTTATCAAAAAAAAAAAAAAAAAACCGACGCCGCTTTCGCAAATAAAACCGCAAACGACATGCTATGACATCAGCGTTGAGATATTCACGATTATATTATGAACACGTCCGCAGATTAATTGTAACAAGAATCACGTTTCGAATTGTCATTTTCACACAGTGTAAGCGTTATTTTCTACCTTTGCTTTTCCGCATGCCGGTGGACTGTTTTACTTGACTTTCTTTGAATTATAGCGTTGCAGTTTTACACCGTGATGTTGCTATATGCTTCGCTGTGAAAGTTATTCGTGTTGCGATTACGTTTTTGCTAACGAGGTCAGTACCGACTACCTGTTTTGAATTAAATGTAATGTGACATTGAAATGGGTTTTTATTTCTGAGATTGCATCAGTGTGGTTTAAGGTGAGTTTCGGCACTGAATAGGTATGCTAGATAGTTATTTTAACAGCTAAATTAACATAATTAATAAGGGCAGTTTACAAACGTGCGAGTAATCGACGATTGTAACTTGTAATCGTTAATTGCTTTTACTTTTTACAGTCTTGTTGATAGGAACAATTTAATTAAGCAAATGCTCTAATCAGATAGATACGATACGTAGGTGTGTTGTGAACAAACAAACCAATAGAATAGAAACAGCCATACATACATCCTAAAGTACACACCTAGCTAGCTTCACAAGCACTATCACAAAGAGCGGTTTCATAAATTGCGTTCAGTTCAGACGGACGTTTTTATTCTGCGCGGTTAGGGTTGCCATTTCGAAAATTCATCACAAAAAGCATAAAATAACAAAAATGTTCTGACGGTTGTAAAGTTTATATTTTCTAAGTAAAAATCCCTTATGGCGAAAATTCCTGCCAATTAATGGTGTAACACACAAAGCATTTGCCTTACCTTACTTACATTTTGACAACACAAACACATGCTAAATTGCATTATTTACATTGTAGAGCAGACGAATTATAAAAAAAATATTAAGCAATGGATTCGTAATTTCGGAATTTTGATTGAAATTTGAAAGTGCATTTCGCAAGTCCATACGAGAGGCCAAAAAGCCGGACAAATCAGGTTGATAACCCTAGTTCAGACGGACGTTTTTATTCCGCGCGGTGGCTAGGGTTACATCCGTCAGGATTCCCCGGAGCGATCAGCCACATCAATCGTGAACGTGAGCCGCACGTTAGGCGTGACGGTATTTATATTAATGTACACTTGCACTTAAGAAGTCAGGGTGGTGTGGTGAGGGATCTTTTTAAATTCAATTTGCAGTTGTTTTGTAGCTAGACGATCGATGGTGGAGACTGTCCACATGTCGAATTTGCTGCTCCGTGGGTACCTTTGATCAACGGTGTCTGGACTATTTGCATATCCCCAAAATAAAATGGCATCAGATATTTAGTATCCCTTTGTCGATTTGTGTTTATACGTAATCCACAAAGAGTATAACAGGCACAAGCCATTACTTTAGTCGACGTGTTGTCTACGCAGAGGACTTTAGTCGATTTTGGATTTCCCATAAGAATATAACCAAATATAGGCACATTAAGCATTTATTCCACGATTTTCACATTCTATTCGCAATGAGACGTAACATAGCATCACGCTTATAATCTCCGAAGGTTTAGGCTATGAGTTACAGTATCTACAATTCTACACCCACATTAGCCAGATATTTGTTCACAATAATTATAATTGAACTCTTCGCTCGCGTGGAGTTCGGATTGTATCTTTTTCTCCCGGTTGTACGTTCCTGCAGGAACGTACAACCGGGATAGAAAGTATCCTATGTGTTAATCCCGGCTATAAAGTATTTGTGTGCCAAATTTCATCCAAATCCGTTCGGCCGTTTTTGCGTGATTGAGTAACAACAATTTAAACCTTTCACATTTTTAATATTAGTAGGATATTATTGAGCATTCCCGACAGCCCTGATCCGTTCCCAGATTTACGTTAGTCGCGTATCTGAATGCACCGCATCTATCACAGAGCTCGGCACGTGCATCGAATTCGATATCCGGTCGGGAGCACATTTTAAAGTTGCCATTTGATAAAGTAAACCAACAACAATGCGGTCGCATATTTGGTGAACTGCTTTGTGACTCTAATGCGAAATAAAAATGCTTTGCAAAAAGATTGTGGAGTAGATAATAATAAGTCACAAATCTTTGCATGTCGTAGACGTATCGGATGATGAAAAGGGATAGTCTTTCATGAAAGTTTTACAAAATTAAAGGACAGTACATTCAACAGCCATTATTTGTAATGGTCCGAATCAGGTTCTAACAACGGAAACAATAGTTTGATAAGTTGCCGGGAAAATTAAAAAAATCCGGAAGACGTTTAAGAGATGTTTGTATGAATTATTGAGATTTGGACAGGAGTAGAGTTATACGGGAGACATGACGAATGATAAACCACAAATCTATAGCAACTATTTAGTATTTTCAAAAAGTATAACAAAAATGTAATAGGCAACACAATTCAAAAGCCATTGACAGAAATAAACATGTTTAAAAATACCGCCCTACCTACCTATGCAGAGGTTGGCAACCTTTCGCATAGTAACAGCTACCCTTTCATTCTCTCAATCTGATAAGAATCTATGTTTGTCTTCCATGTCTGGGTGTATAATCTGTTTCACAGACTACTAATTAACGTGGGTACTGTTACGAACGTAAATGTTGATACCGACCAAAGAAACAATCCGGAATTAATGTTAAAATGAATAGAAAATGGCGGCCGATTAGATAACGCCACCAAAATATTTTATTCAACTGATAAACGGCTTTGTTGTGTCAAAACTTATCTGAGTAACGTAAGCAAAGGCTATAATTTGTAGGTAAATAATGTTGTATAAGTGCTATGTTGAATATTAGCATATTTCGAACGAAACTGAACCCACATTGGGGCACACAAAGGGTAAAAAACATAACATGGTATTTGAAACATAAGATTATTGTCAAAACTATGAAAAACTTCAAACACGGACACGTGTTCCGAAAACTAGGCATTACAATTTCCAACTATCGGCGGTTATCCAGTTTAATCAAAAAGTAAACGTACCTATATCACCCCGTGTCCGAAATTAATGTGTCATAAACACAACTAATTTGTCATCTATGACAAAAATAATGGTGGCTTCCAAATTAATAACAGTTCAATAGAACTTGCCACGTTCCGTGTCACTGTCAACATGTTATCGGAACAAGATTAGCTAGTAACAACGGTATTAGTTTTCTTTCAATAACCTCCTACTGAGCGGCCAAATTTAACGCACAAACATGAAGTCGGTCAAAAATGTATCGTCCTCCGTCACAAGGTCACTGAACGAACGCTTCGCTCTACAAATCCTCTGGAGACGGCCACTCCGCGCTATCGGCTCTGTGTACACGCTTAACAGAAATCGCGTCCATTGTTTACGATACAAGTGAAGTTTACACTGCAAACGTACCTGATGGAACGGTCCGGTGGTGTCGAGTCAAACAATCCAGTGACTACAATCCGGTAGCCAGGTAGTAGGTAGGTACACAGAACAACACAAAGGGGACTACTTCTCCTTGTCCGGCGACAATGGCAACAATGGCAGCGAGTACGACGCGAGAATCGAACGCGGCGTCTGGTCGCGCGCAGCGGTTATCTGTCGGTGACAGCGAGCGCTGTCGCCTCCAATAACAATAATGAGGCGGCTAATTATTATTATTACCGCTGAGCGGACGCACTCGCGCTCGCTGCCTGTACGTAGGTAGGTGGCGTAATCGCTGAATTCCATATAATCGTGCGGCGCACACACACAGGCGCGCGTCCCCGCCGCGCCACGTGTGGTGACGTCGTCGGCTAGGCGCAGGTAAGTGTATACAGAGCGCGTTGGCGGGTATGCGCGCGTATCGATCTCGCGATAAATTCGATACGGTGAGCGGTGAATGCACCGGCCGGCTGGCAACGGCGGCGGCGGGCGGGCGGTTGCCTTTCACGCTGGCGAAAACGCAATTTACGATCGGTGCACGCCGCTGTGAGTCTCGACTCTCGACCGCCAATATACGAAACGTGTCGAGCTCAGTTCGCCGGAGTCGCTAGCACTATCGGGCGCGGGCGCAATGCCACGCGAACGCACACGAACATTCTCGAACACCGAGATAACACGTGTATTTATTAATGGCGCGAATTGCGCAACAAAATTGTAGTGATAAAGCGGAACGCCTAACCTCGTGTCCGTTATACCTTAGCGGAGGCGACATGAGGTCGCATGTCGAAGGACCATAGCGTTTCACGGGCACATAATCCAATTTGGCGTCGACCGCGCCATTTCTAATCGCCCTAATTGGGGAACGCCCCAGCTCCATTTACCGCTATCGTCACTTGTTTTTCCAACCCACGCATAGCAGTAAAACATAAACAATTAAACGACAAGATAATCACACCACTTCACACACACATCACAGCAACAAACGATTTACAAACTCAAACGACCGGAAACTTCTCACTAGTTCGTTATAAAAGCGAAAATTGAACGACTAGTCTAAATTGGCTCTCATCTGAGGACGCCGAGAGCGGCTGTCATCTCGTACGCAACATGAATAGGCAAACCATTAAACTGTAACGTGAGGAAACAACGTGATTGAGAGTCGCGACGTGTATCCCACCTAGCGCGGAACAGCGCGGCGCTTTTACGACACAATATACAGTTTAGAGCTCGAAACAGACTGGGAAATTAGCTATTTCACTTTATAAGGGAAAAATAACGCTTCTACTTACGTAAAAACGCGCAAACAGGAGCGTTCATAGTTTGATTGCCTTCATTTTTTATAGTTTGGGCAGCGGGCTGTAACTAGCACGGAAATCGAGGCGGTCCCTCAAAAATGACAAAGCTGTATCAAACTGAAAGTGGCACAAAAACGTCAACGTCAACAGAACGAGCCGTCTGTCGAATGCTAGCACTCGGTGCAAAAAGTGAATAATGGCGAACGTCGGCGAGCTAGACGAGAGTCGCACAATTGCGCTATTTCGAGATGTTTTCCTCTTAGCAATAATACCTACGGTTACTAATAATAATACGAGCGGAGCGTCCTGTACAAACAACTACATAATAATGATTGCTGTGCAAAAAACGGCTCTAGATCCAAACAAGCGCGATCTGTAAGATAAAATGTATTGAAGGAGCGACACGTGGCACCTCCGGTGCAAGGTGAACGACTCGCTGTGCTAATGTGGGGGAATAGCAAACAAAAAGCTCGCAGCGAAATATAGAAACACACAAAAGGCGAGGGTGTAACGCAAATTAGAGCGGCATTAGCGACAACTCCAAGTGACATTAAAGGAGTTTCTGTTATTACCGCACGCGACAATGTGAGCGACTCGATGGTCCAACTTAGAGTTGGGAAAGCGCGGAAGATTACATAATACACCCGACTTCGGAACGCGAGTTAACGCGAACTTGTGTTTTATGTGCACACATGCATACACTGTTTGATATACGTTGTGTTATGAGAACTGTTCTAAACTAGAGTGGCTGGGGTGGGGGCTCAAGTTGTGCGTCAACTTTCCGGGAGCAATTCGCCCGAGTGTGCACTAAAATATAGTTCAAAGTAAGTTGGAGCGGGCGGAACAGATATGCAACTAGCAGCTGCGCGGGACTAGCCATGAAACTTGTATTAATCCGGGAACTCACTTCTTAGAAAATTAATCGTTGGCAGTTAAAGACTTTCAATGTTTTAAGAATTTATATGCGCATTTAGACAACCTTCTCTATACACGAGGGAGGATACAAATGAATGTATCACTTTGTAGCTTTCTATGGTATTTATATTTGTAAAACTCTGGCTATTTTTGTATACCTAAATGAAAACTTGAGCCTCAAAAAATTATATGAATAACGTGTATTTGGACCGAGCAAATGTCACTCACGATTCGTGCCTTTATAGAATACATATATGTGAGACTACACATAATAACAGCATAACTTGGTCAACATTTCGTGATATTCACAAGTGATTTAACAAAGTGCAATCAAATCTGTAAGTTTAGTATGTATACGACTGTTCGTAACACGGCTTTGCGGGATATTACTCAATTACAGCAACGAGCTAGGACCTACATACATGCAGCGCAATCATACAAATTGCAGAGGATTGAATGGGATTGTGTGAAAATTAACCGAAAATTGTAATTAAGCATTGTTTTTGTAAAATCGTGTTTCTGTGTGAATTGGATATGTTAATTTGACAAAATTTACGTTAGACGTACCTATATTATCTTATTAAAACCTGATGATGATCACGTGCATGACTGTGAGAAATATCCTGGGAATCTAAAGAGCAACGATTGATACACGAAATACATGTCTGTAATAAATTGTAGCTATCTGATGCATTAACATCACAACAGAATAGTACAAATAAAACCAAGATCAATTTACTAAAACGTTATACGAAGAGAACAAATAAAATGTTTATAGATTTCAATACTAGATGAACTCTAACCCGATTCTATTAGATTTCAGAGTAGAATACGATATCAATCTAATAGAAAAATACATTTAATATTCGTGGGTTTACATCGGATGAACCGTTATAAATGTAGACGCTATCAGATGATCTCATTTGTTAAGATTAACCGACGAACTTTGAACAATACAGTTAATTAAGATCTTTAAAAATTAAATGACGGTTTTAGCTCAACGTGGGCTCATTTAAAGACCTCTGAATACACTTTTTTTTATTATTAAATATCAAGTTATCACTGACAAATGAATTGATTGCTTTTTATATTTCTCTATTGGCCTTAATGAAGCTGCAACTGCCCATTATTGAAATAAAATGCCCAGAGCTTTGAAAATACTTCAATAAAAATAAGATCAAAATGTCAAGTCACCGCATTACCCGTATCATTGAATTGATTGACCGTTGGGGCATGCAAACAAAACTTAACTATACCATTTCAAAAAAACTGTTTCATTACTTTAAAAGGCTAAAATGAGTCACTTGGTCGAGGCACGAGTCCTGTTTGAATTAGTAAGCGAGTTGGCTTGCACGATATTTAAACTTTTTACTGCCTAACCATTACATGTTATCTTTTTTGATGTCTTGTAATCATAGCGATAAGTACAACGGGAGCACAAACTTTTTACAAAGAATAAAGGTATTTCTGAATTAAATTTGGTTCTACGAAAATTTAATTATTCAAGAACTGGCTTGGCCTTGGCTTTATGTTGCGTAGACGGTAATGAATGCTTAGTACTCCGAGCTCCTACAAAAGGATTCCCCGAATAGAGAGAGCCATTCCTTACACCAAAACATTTGATTAATGCTGACATATAATATTCATACTTGTATTTTTTAAACTTAAGAAAGCTAATAACCATCAAAAGCTACTATATTGGGGTCGGCTTCCAGTCTAACCGGATGCAGCTGAATACCAGTATTTTACATAGAGCAGTTGCCTATCTGACCTCCACAACCCAGTCACTGGTAGTCCGATATCCCTTGGTAAGACTGCTTGCGACAGTTTCAGGCTCCTGACGACCCGTAACGACTGTCAAAGATCCACGAATGACAGCCGGGACCGAGGAGTCACAGAGAAGTTTCGTTATGTAAGATGGTCAACCATCTACGGATAGACCGTAGCAAGCGTAGCTTAACATAATCAATCGACTCGTGCGGCTATTATTACTTAACCACGAGCCACTCTGCTAAACACCATCAATACTTCAAATGTTAATTTTGGGTTGATTGAATGTGCAGCCCCTTCAGCACTTAAAGCAATGACGCAAAACGAATCATCAACAAACAAAAGAACCAGTCACGTAGTCCTAAATTCCAGTAAGTGTATCTAGATATAACATTTGCATAGATGGAAAAAAACAGGGGAAGTAAATAACTAAGCTCTCAACTCGGTCCAACTACTTTGAAAAATACGTAATCCGAGCCATGTAAATAAGTGAATCACTTACAGTATTAGCATTCTGGTCTTGCACGATGAGTGTTTAATTAATTTATGCTGTTTATATGGTCCTTGGAATTTACTAGGTCAGCTCATCTTAATTCGTGAGCAGTTTCGGAAGGCAGAGCAGAATCTCCAAGCAAAACCTAATTTTGACGAAGTAGACAATTTTCCTTGAGTGACTTTGTGGCATAAATCTTCAAGCGTTTAGAAAACCTTACTACTGACATACACGGCTATCGACTTACTTCAATTCTAACACACGTACTGATAGAGAATTTCCCCTCACCTAAAACAAAGAAAACACACCCATTAGAACCAAGAAAAACATTTCACATCATAACAAAGTCAGCGTTTGTACAGTTGAAAAGCGAACCGAAATCTCATCGATTCTTCTAGAACCAATAGATGTTAGGTACATGGTAACAGTCAAAGGAGTAGGTTCTCAAAAGTCAGCTCACATCTCGTCCCGGGAGGGTGCACGAGGGTTGTGAGAGCGGGCGGGAAGGCACCCAGGGTGGGGGCGGGGGTGCTTCCAAGGTCGGCGCCCTTGTCTACGTAACCTAACAGCGACCTAGCTGTGTCGCCCGGTCTCAATTCGCTTTAACGATTAATATTGAATGATTCCAGTTCTCTTTGTTGGAACAAAAAAATATTTTTATATGAATGAATGAAATAATTTTATACACAGTAGCTTAGAAATGTTTAATGGTGATTTAGTTTAGTGTAGTGTATACGAGTGGGTGTGAATGGAAATAGTTTTATAAGCGTTTCGATGCACAGTGTGAGCGCGAACAAGAAGTGTACTACATGTATATTTCACGGTCCGTGATCAACTTTACAAATGGAATATATGACAGGAATTTTAATAACATTTCATACACAAAACAAGCCAGAAAGTTTTGAAAAATGTCGGGCTTGTGTAGAATAACAACTAGAAAACAAAGTTGTCAAAGATGTTTTGCTATTCTGTAAAATGAAATAACGGTACAGACAAGGGATATAATGAAGACGGCGCCAAGACACAGCACATAGACATACATAGACGTATGTACATGCAATGCATAGAATCTAACTACGTATCGCGTAGAAATCTGCCGGCGAAGGCGAAGCTAATTCCGTTCTTACACGTGTGTATACGTAACGCAGTGATGTCTACATTATGACGTTTTCAGTATACGGATGTATTTGGCCTGTTTATTCTATATAATTATATAGCTTCTTTTAAAGCAGTTTTTGTAGTGTTTTTGCTTAATAAGGGAAGCGCCAGAGCAGCTCGCGAAATTCAAATTTTCTTACGTTTCAATCCCATTGAATGACTTTAAACTATTATTTGATGGGATTAAATGAACTAAGTGGTTTGTATTGATGACATTTATGAAAATAATCCATATTTTTTTACGGTTGCAAATCAAATTTTAATCAATATTCAACCCACCACCTGCAAATTTAATTCCGCGGGCTACCATAGCGAATCCTTCCAAACAATATATCTTATACTGGATGCCGTTACTTCATTTTCACTTAGCGATCTTTCGGACCTTTTTTGTTCGACTCCTAAGGGACTTGTTGCGATATGTAACCTTGAGCTGGAGAATTACAAACAAAAAATCCACACCTTCATCACTAGAATATAAATGATGATGATCCTACGAGTGCGGTTTAATGACAACCCACACAGGGTCAGATAAAATACACGAGTATTTCCCATCTAGTGGCTATTGTCAATTTTATAATTGGCATGGGAACGAGGCCAGTATCAGGAGCACTTAACAGGTCACTGAGGGGGATGCGTTGCTTCAATGATCTTTTAGAAATATGTATAGAAGTGATTAAATGCCTCGTTGATCACGCTCTCATCTGCGCATGTGTTTTTCCCATCTGGAATTTCGTAGCAGCCTGGAGTCCAGATTTATGCCCGATTGATGGCAAATCCTCACCTTCGGGGAACATAGGCGTGATGTTATGTTAACTGACCATTGGTCCAATGAATGCACTGCAAAGACGTGCAGAAAATCGAATCGACGTCGTATCACTATAGAAACATACCACCTAAGCGGATCTAAACACGTTCAAATATACACGTGCGTGAATAAAATAATGATTCATTTCTTCAACAATACTATAATCTAGTAATATCGGTACCTAACTTCTAACCGAAACGAATCAACACGGGTTAAAAAATTCAATTCTACGTAAAAAATCTTATCACAAACGTTATCAAACTCGTATGTAATATGTATGTGTAAATATATAACTAGATTGACGAGTGTATGTCGGGTAACAACCCAGTGTTACTTTCGACGCTCGTGTTATAATTTTGACGTGTTAAGTTCAGTCTATAGTATCATGGAATGGTTAAATACAGGGGGAAGGTTTCCAAGCCTACGACACGACCTACAAAATATATGTAGAGTACGTTTTCCCTTTTTGTGATTTGAACGTGCTTTGTTTCGTAAGGGTCAAAATTATACTCGAAGGCTACGGTAAAAAATGTTGGTAGCAAAATTCTCAGAACAATGCCACTAGAATTTGTTTGGCCAAACTATTCGATGGTCGGGCAATCTAAAGAGCATGACGGAAAAAATACTCATTCATTGAAAGACCTCTTCCTAGTAAACACACACACACACACAGAACATCACGCCTTGTATCCCCGAAGGGTTGTACAGAGATGTGCTTATAGTACACCCACATTTCGTCAGTTAGAAGTCCCAAAATTGGTAAGTTTACAATTGGTGTAAATAGGTATAGTGGATTAATTAAGTCAAATAAATTACCAAGTCAACTTGAGACCGAATTACCAACTTTATTAAGTTGGTAGTCGGTTCGATATTAATTCATCAAAGCTGGAAGTATTTTTTAATTATTGCGTGTAGAGCTGTCTGACCTCTACGAAGTCGCCGCCTGATTTTAAACTTTGAAGACGAATCAATAATTAAATACTAAAACTACTTACATTCAACGATAGTTTGAGTTCGTTAATAATAAATAAGCCCTGGCTGGAATTTAGTTGCTCATGTAGGTACTATGAGGGATCTGCCGAGCCCTCTGAATGAATAGGTTGAAATTATTTAAAATGAAACGCTCAAGAGTCATAACTTTACAAGTCCGCGCCTGTCAATGGGAATGAAAGCTCTCGTAACAAAACCTGTGTAAAATTATTTGACGTTCTTATTTTTGAATCTCTTGATTGTTCGAACATAGACAGCCCAATCAGTTACGTGAGGTTGCCCTCGGTGAGCGAACAACCTTTACAGTACATAACTTACATTTTGTCAATACTGTGTTAAATTAACCCGTTCCGACATACATGAAAATGCCAAGTCCAATGTTTAATTCAAATACTCTTTGGCAATACAAATTATGACTAAACAGCAATTTTATACAGTCGACATATACCTGTAAACCTGCAACTATACCAGTTTCAATCTCTATGTTAATTAATGTAATTGATGTTACAGTTGTAATTAACAATAAATAAATAAATTGTCACCAATTGCGCTGACCACACATACTTTAAACTGAAACAATAACACGAATTCATCTACTTAATTATTATTAATCACAAACAATCAATTCTTTCCTCTTTATAATATTAGTATAGATCACCGTCACCATTCTCCTGTCTTTTTCTTCCATACTTCTCGATAGTTAATTACTAATATCTTCCGTTAAACTAGAATAAACGCAGCTGATGATACCATGCCTAGTTAAATACAAAACTGAACGAAAACTGACGCAACAATTTGTGGAATACCTACCAGTTTTTATACCGACTATAAAACGAGTAAAATTTTTCTACAAACAGAGGATGCGACCGCTCCATTCGCGAGTCTCATGACTGGTTTCCAGCCAGGTGGTTTTATAATTACCGTCCGTGGCACTCGTCAATGTCAGCCGGGAGAAAAAGTCTAGCACTGAGGATTAATTAACATAGTTAATATAATTTACACGGCTTTTATATATACTTTGAGATAAAACTGTACAGCTAGGAATGCTGAAAATGTTTCTTTAAACTCGTGCACGGTACAAACCATTGTATATTTTAGTGTATTTTTGTAACTTGATATTTTAACTAAAACTGAGTTTTTCGTATCGCAAATAAATTAGGATGTAAATGACTTTAAATTAGACTTCATGTTAATTTAACATCCGGACCGAGTCAAATCGAGCTATATAAATATATGCGAGCCGTATAAAAATCGATGAATCATCCCAATTGTGTGCTTGACGACATAATTTATGAATACGAAATTATTCAAAGATCAAGACAAGTTTTTATCTTTAAAATAGACAAATACAATACGAATGGCCACGTATTCGAATGAAAAATTGCCAATAGGTATACGTATTAGCTGGATTAACATAAGTATCGTTCTAAAACGGAATCATTAATTACCTACGTCTCACATAGCCAATCTATATACACATGCGGCTTTTTTTGCCGACGCCAGTAAACCGGATCGGTTCAGTCAGCTACTTTTTACTGTCGCGCCGAGGCACGATCTTCCACAGTTCCACATAAAAGAAACGCCATCTTAGCGAGATTTCAGATGACGCCGCAACTCTGTTTTATCGGCTTTCAGACGTTTTAATTTTCCAATATTAGTAACGGATATTTTTGCCGACGAGAACTGGGAGGAGGCTATCAGCGCAAAAGTGGTGTAACCCACAATTTTTGTTGGGTACTTTTGGTGTAAAATATATTAGTTAAATTTTGATATTTCAGTACAATAGTGTAGGCGTAAGCACCTTTTAGTATCCATCAATAGATGGCGCTGACAAACATTGTTTTTGCACGGGGCATATTAAAGCAAAACAATAGAGGAAGAGTGGTATAATCTCATATTGAAGTATTCTGGGGTTATACCACGCAGATAGCCTCAAAGTGTCAGTTTATCGTTTCTGTCTAATAAATTAGAACTATCGATTAAGATCTAGGTTGGTGTATTTTTAATTCTGCGTGAAATTTTTAAACTAAGCGAGTTTAGCACACGTAAAGCTTATAATTAAGTGGATTATAAATTAATTTTATTCTTAGTTTGGTGTAATCAGAAATTCGTTTAACAATACTTAGCTACCTTTGGAATATAAACGATTTGGATCAAACGTGAGAAATCGCCATTTGCCCACAAAACCACGCCTAAGGTCACCCGGAAATTGAACGTGTTATTTGCGACAACATCGCCTGTTTCCTGTTGCTACTCAATTTATTTTATTTATATTACAACACAGGTTTATTACGAATTTACATAAGACCCAATTAAAATACGAAATCGAACTCCATCCGAAGAAAGGAAGACCTTTAATGAATTCGATAGACCAAAAATGGGATTTTCTCTAGAACAATTCAGGAGGGGAGCCACTTTGGAAAACAATCTCCGGTGGAGAATCGGTGTCGTTTAGTTTACGTCAGCCAGAGATGGGGAAACTGCTGGCCCCTCGAACACGTAAGCAGAATAGAAGACACGATTTATTTATCTGGGCCATAAATACACGTGACAGCGACAATAGAATATTAATTATTTCGAAACTTCAGTAGAAACTAGTAATACGACGGAGTCACGACGTTCTATGATCGTAGACAATAAATAAAATTAGTGATCTAACATTATAGTTAGGTTATCACAGTTAGAATCGTGAGTATGTCGCATTTGGTTAGTATTATTATTACCTAACATTAAAATTTCTGATACATATTTTAATTGCCCGATAAAGTGGTTATGATAACAGTATTATATTAAAGAGGCCGTCGTTTGGTACACACGGCTACACATCAAGCTATACATTTCCAGTATAAGCTGATCTCGTATTGTATGGGATTTCCGTACAGTGCGAGATCAGCGTAAATGTGTAGCCGTGTGTACATGACTACACGAAAAACAAAGAGAATCTTGTTAGGAGACTTGAATTTTTAAATTGCCTCGTCAAAGCCGCCAATTGCATACGTCAGATGATCTTGGCTAGACATTTCAGAGTGTGTGATAAGAGTGCAGCTGACTTACAACCTACAGCAGTGATTGAAAACTTTGGTGCTCTGGACCCAACTACCGGACGATAGGTTTGAAGGTGTAGTTTTAAGAACTATCGGTCTATAAAATCGGTCAACGACAAAAAACGTCCGTCCACGTCCGGTCTAAATGTACATGATTAATTTATTTGTCATCTGACAAATACAATGTTATAAATATTCAAGAATGAAGGCGTGAGAACAGTCAAGAGTTGTGACATTTAACTCTAATCAAGTTCAATTTATTCACGACGCAATAAAAATGATTTACATATTCATATCTGTAAGTCTGTATATCAAATCAAATCAAATCAAAATATTTTTATTTCATATAAACCTGCATGGGCACTTATGAAACGTCAGAAGCTAGGTGCACGGTTCCAAAATGTTGTTTCCTATGGAGAAGAGCCGGCAAGAAACTCCACGGTTACTCTTTTAAAAATGATTGGCTTTAACAATGTTTTCAGGTAAAAAAATGTATGGGAGGACAGTGCAGGCCTGTAAATAAGTACCAGGTACTTAGACGAATCCAGAATAGAAAATCGTCTACAAATCTACAGTCTGTAAGGCCTACAACGTTCTCCCATTCACAATATGTAAAATAATCTACATAAATAAAATGAACCTAATTAAACATAGTGACATGATTAACATGACAATCACTAAAAAATAGTTGATATTAAAATTGATGTATAATGTCAAATAATGACGAGAATATGTCAGCATTGTAAAAATAAAAAGAACATTGAGAGCAGTTAATAGACTTTCACATAGATATGCTGTTAATGAGGTACCAGGGAAGCCACATGTGCAGAAGGAATTAATGCCAAACTTCCCTGTCTTCAACGTAGTCTTTTATCTTATAATATGCTTTTTTGATAAGGATACGTTTGATGTGCGTTTTAAACTTTCCATCGCTAAGTTCTGTAACTGACTTTGGCAACTTGTTATAGAAGCGGATACTGTTTATTAGAAATGACTTGCTAGTTTTAGTCAATCTAAATTTTGGAATCACAATTTCATCTTTACTACGTGTATTCAGATTATGGAAATCACATCGTTTTTTGAAAAGGCCTAAGTTTTTGCGAACGTACAAGATATTTTCTAGGATATAAAGAGACGGCAGAGTTAGAATATCAATTTCGCTGAATTTGTTTCTAAGAGACTCGCGAGGCCCCATTTTATAGATTGCGCGGATTGCCCTCTTTTGTAAAATGAAAATTGAATCTACGTCAGCTGCCGATCCCCACAACAGAACGCCATAAGACATAATACTGTGAAAATAAGCAAAGTAAACTAACCTAGCTGTGGCTACATCCGTCAACTGCCTTATCTTTCTTACTGCGTAAGCAGCTGAGCTTAATCTACTTGAAAGAGCTCTAATGTGAGCACCCCATTGCAATTTTGAATCTAAAGTATATAAAAAAAAACTCTCGCGTTTACGTAAGAAAATTATGCCATTAAAACATAGATTTTTATAACGACGTAATATTTCAAACTAATTAATTTTATGAAATGTGTGTATTAAAGTACCTATTATAATTATATGATAAATTTTATAACGGAGTACGTTATCAACATCGGCTTCCAAGTTTATTTTTCTATCAGCTCATTCCATTTGAACAATGATAACCCGGTGACATCAATTGCCAGTACATACTGGTCTTGTAATTTTATCTGCATTCTGTGAAACTGTGACTAGTAATATAAACACAATTGCGGCACTCTGTGCTAACTAATTAAATACACAAAATTATGTTGCTGACTAATTTAATGTTAGAATCACAAATAATGGTCATTAGTAAATTGGCGAAATACGCATTTATTGCAGACTTGTTTAAATAGTTGACGTTCAAACATTATAAATAAACAAAGAAAGGATTTTCCGGCTAACAAAGTAATGTAGTCAAAACAATTATTTCGTGAATCATGTATTTGAAACGAAGCGGTAGCAAAATTTAGTACAAATGGTATTATAGGACTGCTAAAAAGTTATGGCAAAGCTGGCTGACGATAAATCTGCACAAAAAATTCATTAAAAGAAACGCAAAGCAAAGAAAGACGTCGATAAGCACAAAGTAGCGACCAAAAAGTAAAGTGCAAACAAATAAAACAAAATGTAATTCGGCACAAACAAACAGTAGAAAAATATAAAAGAAACAAAATGTTAGCGAGAACGATGGAAATAAAAATTCGCCAAACAGTCGACAACAGCCCCCAGTCGAGTCGTGGCAACTTGCGGACTAAGTAATTGCTATTTACAGTTCGTCGAGTGAAAACTTCCCAACTGTCATCTTGCATCTTTCAAAACGACTTTTCTCCACCTTACTAATAATACAATTTACGCCGGACGTTGTTTAATTAACTAACATCTGCTTTTTTCATTTCTGCATCGCACTGAACAGATCCTCTGAGTTTATAAAACATCTCCACGCTCGTTGTTAGAAGTGTTCCAACATTTCTGCTTTCTTTTTCCTTTTGAAACGACGGGAACTCTCAAAAGATAGTCTTTGTAAACGGAGTCTTATTAATTATGAAATTTATTTCATCAGCTACGGCGTGTTGTTGTCTATATAACGTTATGTCTTAGCTCGGGGCTTGGGGTCGTTTTGAAACCTTATAGTTCTGTTAGACAAAAGCGTACATCGTTCACTTGCAGAATGTCATCAACAAAGCAACCGCATAAATTGTCTTGCTAGACCTTTGAAACGAGTTGCGTTTTCGTTCAAGCCTGTAGTTTGCCACGGCCACGTCGGCTTACGTCCTGTCGCTGACACACCACTCTCCGCAAAAACAACGTGCCTCCACAATACTACAATAGGTGGCTGAGCTGAGCGGTTTCTTCCCCCCCCCCCGTCCCTCCCAAACACCGCCCTACCCCCGACAGTCGCCACTTGTATGACTCAGCAGCAAGCCTTAGATCAAATTCGACGTCGCACGATTCTAGTGGCATGTTTTTCGCCGTAAATACCCGTTTTTTTGTCGATAAAGCATCGGTAATGGCGATACCGGCGAAGATAAAGGTGAGACGCGCTTGAGAATAAATTATAGCCGAGTAGCTGGGGAAAGTTATTTTATTGTTTTAATAAAAGTTAGGGAAAGACTCCGAGGAATGCTCTCGGTATTCACGGGAAAGTTTCTCGAGGTTTCGTCCGAACGTATCTATCCGAGAATTGTTTCGAAAAGTATACATATAAAAACGGCGGATTGCTAAAAGTTAAAAAGAAGGTGGAGGTAAGGTTTACCTGTCAAAATAAAACTTGATAGAGAAATAAAATGGTAAGTAAAACTGCGGCGGAGTCCATCTATTCGATTGCCGCTAAAGCGAGTCATTTTGTTTCTAAAAAATTACCATGACAAAGAACTCAAAGGTGAATAACACCGCTTCAAACGGAAACGCAGCCGCGCCGCTGGCTTCCGATACAAAACGGAATCCAATTAGCCATCCCATCTCGTCGGCTTTCATTAACTGGCCGAATAACCGGGAACTACGAAAAAAACACCCGGGGAATGTGCTTTGCGAAAACAGCTTACACAAGATGCCATTAAATACATTTTAATGATCACCATGCGGTGTAAACCGTGTGTTTAATTACGTAAAGTGTACGATAAAACACGTATAAAGCCAAGCTGAAAATGGTTGTATTCAACTGCGAGAAAAGTGGCGAACGGACAGGGAGTAAGAGTTTTAGTGCGGTCGGGGCTTTGACTTTTAATGCTCATTTTTAATGGCTTTCTTGTAATTAAACGTTTACGTCTAAGGTTAGGAAGAGTGTTAATGCCGATTGCCGCAAAAAACATGCGCATAGGGTTGTAGCATTTTGCTGAGCGATGCCCGTTTTGCGTCATGTTTCCCGAAAATAAAAGTATTTTCTTTCTTTCTTGTTAATGTTAGACATGAGAGTAGAAAAATCGATTCGTTTCATTTGAACAATGATAATACAAGTACATTCAGTCTTAATAAGCGGCGGCGTCATCCCCGTTAAATATTTGCCCAGACGTAAATGTATAGCAACAGCTATCCTTGTACAGAATTCGCGATATCGTAACAATATAAAGTATTGGTAACCTTCAGTTCGCACGTGTAACGTTTTTATTTGTCGATTGCATAATGGCTTTACGTGCTAGCGGAGAATTTAAGCTTTTCATCCGCGTAGGTACGTTTTTTTCAAATAAATTCGTGAATACTCGCTAATCCCACTTCGTTAGAATTGATAAAGAAAGGCACACTACATTGAACACAAAACTGAGGTATGGGAACAGTAAATTGAGCTATAAATCTAGCATCATGAGAGCGCGTTCAGTTCCAATAAACAACGGTATGATCGCGTCCAAATGGATAATACTCGAATGTTTATATCGCGTTGGGAACACCTATCATATTTTTCGTGTAGACTGCGCAACGCCCACGTCAAGTTTTTTGGTGTAGACGTAACGCGTCTGAATTTGATAGCTCTCGTAAGAGCCAATCATTCAATTCAATTCAACGCTAATTTGCAAATAGAAAAGTGACTGACGATAAGATTTTCTTGAGCAGATTGGCCAGCTCGATTGGGAAAATAACAATTAATGATGGTTTTAGTAGGATAGCCAGCCACTTAGCAAATATATAGAACCAATCAGAAGTTCGAAAGAATCCACCATACTTTTCAAGATCCTGAACGTAGATCAACTCCGAATGACACTTTTCATTGCAAGACGGCGGATTTTATGACTAAGATGATTTCATCAGCTCCAGTTACTTTTTAACCAAACCAAGGAACACTGGTGTCGTGCAAAAATCTATTCACACGTAGATTCCCGCAATAATATATTTTTAGATGTGTTTAAATCTACCACTCGCGCCCACGACCAGCGAAGCGGCGAATAGAACATGCTGTAAATACATTTTTTTTAACTATAACATTACTGAGCAACTAATATAAATATTCTGTTGGTAAAGACTTGTTTTTTTTTTCACTTTCGTCGACGTCATTTGTAAAGATAGTAAAAACTTGGTATTACAGAGATGATGAAATCTATCACGGAGAGTCGAAGTTTATTTATTCATGACTTGATATGAATTGGTTTATAGTCAGATGTTAGAAATATGAAATTAATGCGTGGTTCTCATAATACACATGTATTTCCATCCATTTGAATAGATAAAGCAGTATTAATATGTAATATTAACCGTGCCAAAAACGAAATTCCCTAATACTACTACAAACATCCGCAATATATAGAAGGGAAGTCAATATTTCGTAGTACACATCAAACCTTCGTCAAACAAGCTCCAAGACGGAAACCCAACAATGAAATGAGTGACAGACAGCGCCTCAATTTTCTCGAACACTCGAATCCAACTTCCACGAATGAAATATTTTTGCTCGAGAACGTAATCAAACTCAGTTAAAATTCTGTGATATCATATTTGCGACTTCAATTTGGGGCACTCGTGTACTCGCAATAACATCAAAGCGACGCCACAAAGAATAAAGAGGCCTTGATAACTGAGTTACTATCGGAGGGGACACGACAAGGTCATATCTCAAATCTTGGGATGTGCCACAGAGAAGTAGGGAAGCGTCCCTCGGACGAGCTCCCTCGCCTTTGTGCCAAAATCACATTAACTATTGTTCGACATCGCTTTGTCGACGTTGTATGAGAAATTAACTGTACTGTACTCCTATATTAATATAGTTATTGTATACTGGTAAGGTGGAAGCTCTAGGGTATTTATACTGCGACTTTTTTTTTACCATATTTGCAATTCAGTGTGAGGTTGTATGTTGAACAAATTTGAATGAATGTTCCATGAAAGGAATTATTTTAATGATGATAATTAATTATGTAAATATTGGTCACGATAGCGAATCATGTTTTGTTCAAGATACAGCCTGACTTGACCGGTAACAAAAAAAAGTAAGAATATCTGAATTTTGAGTTTCCACCTTAAGATAAAACGTTTGGCACGTTTAGTAATATGTGGTTTACGTTATATAAGAAGATACACTTATCCTTTTTCGTCATGTGGGTCTTCAAAGGTAACGGGAGGATTATGACAGGATCCAATCATGGTATCTCCGATCACTCATGTCATTTTTGACATGGCATACTTCCTTTTTACCTTATGATCGTGCCATAGCACAAACCTACTTGTTTTCACGCTCTTTCTTCGCTATATGCTGGCTTCATCTCGAAAGACAAATGCGACAATAACCACGTATAGTTATTTTAGCTTGATATTACTCGACTATCTAGTTTGAAAAGCCATTCCCGTTTCCTGTGTACATTAAAACTTTTTTATCTGCTCGAGTCCTTTTGTAAAGTTTTCGAGTATGAATGAAGTTCTTATTTGCTAAGTTTTTGAAGATAAGCCAAAACTACTTCAGGCATACGTTTTGTCCATTTGGCACATCGCTGGATCTGGACCGGTTTTTTGTAGAGCTGCAAAAATACATTAGGAAAAGCAAATGGCCATTGGAACAAAGCCTGTCTAGCGTTAGTTTATCAATTGTTTTTTTTTTTTAATTCATAATCATCATTAGTACAGAATTTAAATACGTTTTTCTGACCAACCGTATGCCCAATTAATGAAATTCGAACTACCTATCATCTTGACAAAATGGATTGCTTCATTAATATTATTACCCTTACCGCATACCCACGTTTCGTGGAATCAATATGACGTCTTTTCGGCAATAACACACAAAGCCGGTCGGTAATTACAATTTTAATAGGTCGGTCAACGAATGGGGGGGTGTCCGCACCCCACCTCGCCCGAGGGAAAGAGGGAGGTAGAATTAACGACCCGTTGTACAATAGAACTGTACGTAAGTTAAATTATTTTTGACAAAGCTACTGAACGAACGTTTTAATTTATCTTGCAGGGGGGTTTGGTCGTTGTAGCTAACTTTTTGTGGGGTATTTACTAGGTTCATATAGGTTAACACTTATTCGTTTTACTGCCAAATTGTTAGTAGGTACATCGCTAAAGCAATTGGGGCCTGCATACAGACTCACGTCAGTCATTAATGCGTTTGTTTAAATCGTCTAATAGTATAGTCTCATATTCGTTTTGTTCTCTAATAAGCGTAATTGATTAACAAGTTGTGAAGATAATATAAGCGTAGCGTGATCATGTCATGGAAATATCCTAGTTTTCAGTTCAAGGCATATAAGAAATTAATAGGACAATGTGAATGCATATAAAAATATTACATCGTGTGTGGTAATGTGTTAATTAATAATCTTATAAATTAAATACAGCTAAGTTAAGGTTATCGATATAAGAAATTTGTTTGTTTTATATTAGGTTTATCTTTGAGGGTGCCTAAGCCTTTCCACTTTTGCTGAATTGTATTTCTACAACATGCATCGAACTTTTAATTTACATGATTGCGAACTAACTTCTACCCGCTTCCCATAATCCCATTAGTACAAGAATTTTCGGAATCCGATCTGCAGTTCCGAAGATACACACAAACTCACAAAAGAGGTCTGCTATATTGGGCCCAAAATGCAAAGCAGCTAGCAAAATATGTGTTACCCTGGTCGGGGAAGTCGTCTTTATGATTTTTTTTTTTTATTTCGCTGAATCTCTACGACCATTCCTTTAGGTTTTGGCTCAACTTTGTATCTCATTTTATCTCTTTATTATATCAGTATAGATGGCTACCTTTATTTTGTGTGTAATTTGTTATAAGGGTTAAGACAGGAGAGGAAAAGACCACTGCCCTGCATTGGGTCACTAAAGGCTATTAATAAATTGTGAGAAATATGCAAACAATATCCTGAAACATTACTGCATCTTCAAGTAATCTTACTTATCCCATTACGAACTCACAATAGTCTCAATAGATGACATAATCAACTCAACTTCACATGCTCTTATACCTCGCCTAGAATTATCTGCAATAAAACCGAATACAGACGCTCATTATGCAAGAAACACATAATATGCTGACGATTGTGTCATAAGGAAAATTACTAATGCGCCGGTTACGCGAAGCTAGTTTTTGAAGCTAGGATAGTGTTCGAAGTTAGTGCTCGTAAGCTAGCAACCTAGAAAGGTTGCAGGCTGTTCTATTTTCGAGCTAGTAACGTCCCTCCTCCACTTATTTTACTATCCTGGCTCGTGTAATAGGCTCATGTAGCCGGCAAAACTAGTACCCCATCGGATCATCTTACTTTACGGAGTCAGTCTCCGCAATAGAATAGAATATTCTAGACAGGAATCCAAAGGGTTTGTAACAAAAGTTAATTCCTAGTGTCAGGAGGTACACAGATTAACATATTTTGCAATAAAAAAATTGCGTGGAGGTGCATCCACCTCTGTGACATAGGGTATTTCCACCTATCTGCGATCTGCAGTAAGCCAGGATATTACTTGCTGGCTATCCTAGCTTAAAAAACCACCCGGGCATTATTGCTACGCATAAGAAGACAGAAGTTACTGACGACCCTCCAATAAAATTATTGGACAATAAGATGTTGAAGAGCCATCAAATTATTGTGTGCTTCTCTGGTTTGTTATTTGCAAAAAACATCGGTATTATTGCGTAATTATGATAATAAGAATGGAAGTAATAAAAGGAAGATTTAATCGAGTTTATTTACGTATGTTTCTTTTTCAAACAGAATATCTTAATACCAATATATAAGACATCCAAATAAGGAAAAGGCTATTTAAAATGGGAAATACGTATTTAACTAATCCGCTGACTCTAAAATTAATGAACTTCTTTAATCTTTTTGGGCTTTAAATGGTGCAGACTTTTTTTTAAATACATGGGCCTCTTTTGGACTTTCTGGCCTTTAAAATGTAGGTGTCATTAATAGTCAATCAGTTCGTACATCACAAATACACAACAAAGGAGTCGCACCAGCTTGCTAATCCCAGTGGCATGACAAGAATTCAGCAATAAAGCTGAAAGTTTATAACGATAGCCCAGCAACAAGGCTTTATTTACTCGTAATTGTGATCTTGAAACCCAACGCGATACTGCTGCATTTGTAATCTTGCATAAACAGTGACGCATCGCTAGATTATGGGTACCGTGACCTATATGCCTCATCAAGTGGCAGACTAGTATCCTACTCACATAAGTAGTGAAAATAAGCAAAAAGAAAAGCCGAAAGTCGTGCTGAAAGGCCAGCGACCAGATGACCTCGATTGGATCGTTGGAAAGACCTACATATCGGGTCGAGTAAGAACAAAGAATGGAATAAAACAAAACTTACACAAAGTGGAAAGCAAACGACTAGTTTTTAAAGGAATCAGGTGTAAACTTCATCTCATGAATCGCATGATGAGATTTATTCACACAGTACTATAAAAAAAATACCTAAGTACATTAGACGCGTCTGGAAATACCCAGATGTCATTTTCACAGGAAATCTAACTCTACAGTCGGTAAGCAAAAAAAAAGCTGCAAGTTTTAAGTGTATAATTATGCGCATTTATTACTTAGGTGACAAGTTACCGTGTTTGGGTTACTATGGCGAAAAATGGTGATACATTTGTTGAATATCGCACTACCGTTTTATCTATTTTATATGTAGGTACATAGATTAACAGGTTAGGCCGTTTAAATTTACGATATCAATCAATCAACTCGAGTTGTACCTGTCTCGTGCTGGATATAGTAATGGCTATTTAGACCTTTTTTGCAAGACGTGAAAGTCGTTAAAATTATAACTATGCGTTGACTTGTTCCAATATTTAATTACAGGAAAAACTCCTGATATTTTTGTTTGTAATATTTATTTACTAGCTTTTGGCAGCGGCTTCGCCCGCGCAGAAATCGAAAGTTATCCCACAGGTATCAAAGTGTTGTTTTTACTATTGCCCACGCATTTTTTTTTTAAACTGTCTATGTGACGTATGGAACATACGAAAAAAAAAATTGCCTAATTTCCGTTCTCGAGTTTTGCGCTTAGCAACATTAAATTTTTTTATATAGATAATATGTGTTTTCTAATTATTTTTTAGTCTGGTTGTGCAAGTTTAATACTAAATAGAAGATAATGTATTGTGCGACAGGGAAAGTACATTGTGTGGTTTTTAAGTTCAAGTGTTATACGATACATTGTATAGAAACCCCTCAACAAATAGTTTGATAGAGATAGAGCGTATAAAGTTAGTGCGATGTAGAAGTGTAGCAGTTTGGTCACCCGCAAGAAATTAGGGAAATTAAATTGATTTATCTAGCCTCGGGATACATTGAAATACATTTTGGGGTTTATTTTTAGAAGAGAACATATAATCTGATAAAGGGGCTTGTGGCTAAGTAGTAACAGCCACACTGGTCGATCGATCATGTTAAGCTTCGCGTGCCGCGTAACTCTGCCTCAGAAAACACGCCAAGACGTTGGTCTCGGCTGTAATTCGTCGATCATTGACAGTCCTTACGGGTCGTTAGATAAATTCTGATGATGACTTATTCCGTAACTGAGTTGTCAAGGTAAGATAGGTAGAATAAAAATGTAAAATACTGATATTCTCATCCGGTTAGATTGAAAGCCGACTTCAATTTAGTTCGGAAAAGGCTATGCAGACAGATAAAATAAAATACCATAAGTAAAGAACGATGCACCTTTGAAAAATAGGTATGCGAAAATAAATAAATTCTCTTACACGTGTCTAAGAATAATACTTAACTTATATAAATACATAATATCACACCATTACCATACACGATTGACACTGATTAACATATTAAAGACAAACTTGAATATTCAAGGAATAATTAAGAAAACCTAGGTAACATGAATCCTCCAAAAAAAAGTGCCGTTACTAAATGGTTCCTTTATTAAGTGGATAAGCAGCACGTTGAGAATTTACATACAGTATCTACAATTATTTCCTATTGTATTACAATTTAATGTCAACTATCACTAAGATGCTTTTATACCAATTAGGTATTCAGAAAAGTCTACCTAGTTCTTACCAGTTTTTGACGTCTAAATCTAACAGTAATTAAAGATTTTTACAGTTACAATTAAACAATTACCAGAGATAAAATTAATAAAACCGTCCCAGCGCTATGAAAACCATAAAAGTTACAAGCCGCAATATAAAGACGAACATCGAGAGAGAAAAAAAAAACACGTTATACCGCGAAGACACCTTTCCACGGCCTCGAGCAAGAAAACAAAGGTAAATAAAATCGTGGCGATGATTGTAGGCGAGTATTTAAAAGGAACGCGCAATCGATTGCCGATCGACAACCCGCCTGGCCGGTCGAGATGGCATGTGTGTGTGCGAGCCGTTCACACACGTGCACAATCACATCGCCACTAACGGATGTGGTCTGTCCGTACGTCTATTTACCGAGAAGTATCTAAGCGAGCTCCATGGATGTCATATAAACGATTTATAATAAACGGACGTTAAAAAATGAGTGGGAAAAGTCTAGTGTAACGCTACGATGGGCACGCGCAAAAGAGCGTGTGATGTTGGCGTTACAAGTTATAGAGTGTAGGCGTCATTAGTTCATTACGGTGTTATCTAAAATGGAATGTTACGAGTAATTAAGGAAACTTTTATGATGCAGTTTTTATTCATCATTAGTCTAATTTGACATAGTAACTTATCACGACAAAGTTATTTCTTGATAAAAACATTCGTGAAGAAATATTGTTAGTGATCGACAACCCTAGAGTCGAAGGCAAGCCAAGCGGAGTTACTATATCGTTATCTGCACTAGCTAGATAGATACAAGACTAGACTTGACTATACCTAGTTACTTCTTGACATAGCGTGTAAAGATAGGTCGAGGCGAACCGATGCGCTACACTACACGTTCTCATTGTTTACGCCACAGAACATTATATATATGTATGGTATAGCTATATGTTGCTATGCGACATCTAAGCAGCTAGACGCGTCGTTTCGAACAAACGTTATATGCTTACATGTGGTTCAAGAACCGCACATGACTTATTCGAAGTCTTAATTTGCGTGTCATTCTTTTGCACGATTTTCTTTGTCTTTGTTAGCAAGAGGCCTATGTTTACTAGAGGATTAGGTAGGTACATAACGTATTTATTCGTAGGAGGGTTTTAAGAAACGCTGTTTTATTTCGTATTGCGTGTCTCGTATAAAGTAGGTACATTTCAGTTACTGAGAGCTTTATATACGTGAATATATGTATGGGCAACAAGAGCCAACGTTCTAGACAGCGCACATTATTCATTTAGGTATGTATACGAGTGGTTGGGTCGAATATAGATGTGTCATTTTAGGGAATTCGTCGCTGGGAGCGATAAGGTTATTTTCGATTGCATTGCATGCTTGTATAAACGTTTGGCGTACTAATGAATGATGCGTACACGCCGTGATTTATAAACGAAACCAGAGAACGATGATTGCTGATTTGATTTGATGAGATCAGATGGAAACTGTGAGAAAAATCCAAGTTCTCCTTGACCGAAGTTGTACTTAAATAACATGAAGGCAGTATATGTATTAGATGCGTTTGTGATTCTAGTATTGCTATATTCAAATACTACGACATAAAGATAACTAAGGATTACTGACGAACGCGTTACCTTAGCCGCCGCCCGCAGTCAACCATTTTTATTGGAAACGGCAATAAAACTTTCTAGCTGAAAACGAAATAGCAATAAATCGACGGAAAAACTTATTTCATCAAAATTATCAAACCGGGAGCTTACAAAACACGTTCGAAACCGTTTCGGCCTACTTTAATAAAAAAAAACTTCTACAAACAAATTAATAAAACTTGTAAAGAATTCAAACAAGAGCAAAACTGAACAAATGAAAAAGCTAAATAGGTAAAATAATGAAAGGTGGAAAGTTGAAATCCATTGAAACTTTTTAGCTAACAAATTTATTGGAGAGAATTGTTGATTAGGTAGTGATTTCTCTTAACTTTATAGAGGGTATAAACAATGTCCATTCAATGGATAACTAACCAATTGTATTAGTTAATACATAATAACAGGTTGATTAAATATTGTAAAAAAATTGCCTTTCACTAAAGTTCAAAGAAATGTATGCTAATCTTTAGACTTAGTGAAAGGCTATTTTCAGATTTTATTAAATATCTCTAAGTGCTGTGTGAGTTTTGTAATACTTAATAAATTTGAGTAAATCCAAAGAACGGTTCTTTGGATTTACCCCAATTTATTAAGTATTACAAAACTCATGACTTAGTTCTCCAAAATTGTCTAACTCAAAAATATAAAACAAGCTTTCTTGAGAATGCATTAGATTCTTAATACAAAATAATGTAAAGATTTTCCATGGAACTAAAATTATTCAAAAAGAAATTAAACTTATCAGAAGTACCTATACTGTCTGGCATTAATGCTGAAATGAACCTTTTTGGCGCAGCCGTGAGGCACATATTATATAGTGCCTAGTTATTTATTTTCACTTTTTTTTGCTATTTATTTTGTGTTACACAAACTGTGTCCAAATAAACGGTATTCTTTCTTTCTTTCTATACCTGATTAAGGTATCATTGCAAGTTCAATTAGAAAAAAAAAAGTAAGATTGGAGTACGACTTTTAATTGTATTCAGTAACTTCTGTCAAGTTCAAAGAAAAATAACGTTACCATGCTCACGAATAGTGTTGGGGTTGTGAACGTTTTGTGTAAAGAACAAATGATCAAAATGGTTTCATTTTAAATTAAACCTTTTTTAAACACAATCCAATAGAATTCGTTTGGGCACAGGCTAAAGGGGCATGTCGCAAAAAATAACGAATATTTTAAGATATGTTTTTTGCCAGCGGCTTCACCCTCATGGAGGTTGGAAATTATCCCACAGAAACATATTACAGGATAAAAAGTATCCTATATGTTAATCCAGGTTATAAACCATCTGTGTGCCAAAATTCACCACATTTCATTCAGCCGTATTTGCATGATTGAGTAACAAACATCTAAATATCCAAACATACAAACTTTCACATTTCTAAATACAAAGTTGTTTTATTTTATGTAACCTTACTACTGAGAAACAAAATCTATATAAATAAAAATGAATCGCCGAAATGTGTGTACACGCATAACTTCCGAACGACTGCACCAAATTGGATGATTCTTTTTTCTATGTGTTCTATAATGTCAGGACAAGGTTTGTATAGCTAATGCCAATGCAATATTCATAGCTAAGACAGGACAACGTCTGTCAGGTCAGCTAGTTCAAAATAAATTTTACAATTTTGAATAGTGCACTATCTTTTTTTTTTAAATCTGGTAACCCTTCCACTGTCAAGTTACTGAATACAATTTAAAAGTCGAACCATAATGTATTCCATAATGCGGTTCAGCCTTATCTATTGAAAAGGTCATCAGTATCACCCTTTTTTTGTCCATCAGAAACTGAGAAATTAAATTTTGAAAAGGAAATTACCTATACGAAATTACACAATGTAGTTGTAGGTAATACTAGCTTTTGCCAGCGGCTTCGCCCGCGCGGAACTTTCGTCCCCTATTTAACTCCCTTAGGGGTTGAATTTCGAAAAATCCTTTCTTATTCCTTGTCTACATTATAAAGGGAACCTCTGTGCAAAATTTCAGCTTCCTAGGCCCAAGGGTTTAGGCTGGGCGTTGATGAGTCAGTCAGTCAGCCAGTCAGTCAGTCAGTCAGTCAGTCAGTCAGTCAGGACTTGTCTTTTTATTTATTTAGATAGATGAACATTTTCTTTCATTCTAATTTACACCTTCGAAGAACAAGTGGCTAGTTACATTTAGGGTATTGATTTTTTTTTACTACATTTTGTTTTTTTTTAAATAACAGGTTTTATAGTATTGTTCTTACCTGAATCTATTGTTGAGTTATCAGAAATCCATTTTATTCGGTCTATAGAGAAAACTCATAGAAACGCACCTCCCACAAATATTATTCTAAAGAATTAGGGTCATAACCGTTACGAGCACATGTTAGTAACTTTTCAAAAACTCGGAAACTTATGATCCAAACAATTTTTGCCGATTTTAGGATTAGTCCATAGAGATTTCTAGAAAAACCAATTCACTAGTAACACGTTTTCTCACGCGATCAAGAGGTGACGCGTCGGCGTCGCCGCGAGAATAATGTCGTCGGCCGCCAGCCACCGCCACAGCAAAGCAATCACCGCGCCGCTAGAACCGCATCAATGACGCCAACACATTCTTGCTAATAACTCTATCACAATACATTTTACATTACTAAAACTTCTCCGAGGTACTTGTAACTCACTGAAACTACTTTGTTATTAGTAAATATAAAGAAACTCACCGTAAATAAGCTGATTCCAACAACAAAGAGTCACCAGCCACGCGCTCCAATATAGGGCACACACAAATCACGAAAGCACAAGAAGTTGAAGCTATGTTACTTCACAAAATTGTTAGTTATATTCACAGTCAGTTTACAAAGTCAAATTGAACAAAGTTTCCCAGTTTTTCGTGGATATAATCACTGAACCGAGAAAGTATACCGTGAAGCACCGCCAGCTACATACAAAATGGCGGATTTGCGTAATGAAAGTGACGCGCTGACGCGCCGAAAACGCATGGACTAAATTGTTGTCTATGCTCAATGTAGAAAATAAAATTGTCAATGACAAACTTGGAACAATTTTACTCGATTAGTGAATTTTACTCAATTAGTTTTCATAAAATGATTCAATTGAATACTTCACTAAAAACAATATCATAAATATCATAGATATTGTATTCACATTGAGAATAACAGACGGCAAGTAATTCGATTTACCATACATCTTTGTGAAAAGTTAAATATTATTCAGCGTCCCAATCGATATTAAATCGATTGAAAATACACGAGGAAACCTTCTTCTTGTAAATAGATTAAAATACAATTTACAATCTATGGCAGCATCTGTTCTAAAACTACATACAGAATCAAAAATCATGTTCTAATGTAATGCAATATTTGACACTAATCTTAAAATATCCAACAATCAAAATGACTTTATTAAAAACTATAGCTATAATATATAGACTGGCCTTAACAATGCCTATTTTATAATTTTTTAACAAAGTTATTAAAATTACAATTCAGTAGATTCTGAACGAACTTTTAAATTCAATAAACATATTTGTATCTCGCTCTTTTTTTACACAAAGAAACAGAGACAAAACAATGTTTCTCGAATTTGTTCTGCCTTTTACGAAAATACGTGCAGTGTTACCAACTTAGTGGATTTTCCACTAAAACTGGTGGTTTCGACCCCCCTCTTAGTGGCAAAATATTGCTTTTAGTGGCTGGTGGTTTTTTCTAGTGGTTTAGTAAAATTCAGTTTCAATTACTGAAAATGCTATCACTCAACCACTAAGCCACTAAAACGTTACGAAATATATTATTTATCAAATAAAGTTGATACTTTTACTCAAGATATTCGTAATTTTCTGGATCAAAGATGTTATCTGGGATTCCGATTTGAAAAACAAATACTTGAAATGACAGAAAAAGGATTACCACGACACGAACAAGAAATGATGCGGAATCGGTGCATAACATTTATAGTAAATCTGATTGAAGAAATCAAAAACAGATTACCCGAAAATTTGACATTGATGAAAAAGATTACACGAATAAGTGTAGAACAAGCACTTAATCACAACAAAGAAAATCTAATTGATATAATGGCTCAGTTCAATAAAAGTGCAGAATTTATAGCAACAGTTGATGATCAATGGCGAAAAATTCATTTGCTGAAATGGAATGAGAGCAAAGATACCTACCAAAAAATTTTGGAATGAAGTTTTGCATTTCAAAGATGCTCAAGGGGCTAGATTTGAGGAATTAGCGACTTTTGCGTTTACTCTCTTAATACTGCCTCATTCTAATGCTGATGTTGAGAGACTATTTAGCAGTATGAATATTAAAAACCAAGCAGAGGAACAGAATGAAGTTGAATCTTTTAACTGCTATATTAAGAATACGCTGTGGTTTAAGATTGGAAGGAAAATGCTGCAATGATTACGAAATTCCAATGACAGTTACAAAACAAATCGGTACCAAAGAATCATATAAAAATGAAACCGACGATGGTGCAGACAAAAATTCATCTGAAGAAGACGAATTTTAGAATATTACTTTTTCGTATGAGATATAGTTGTTGTTATTGATTTATTTTTTATGTTCCTCATCTTAATTTGTTTATGACTACTAATATTCTAAGAATGTTGATTTACTGATTTTATATATTTTATTACATAGTAATAAAGAACATTTTTACTAATTAAACTAAAACTACTTACTGTAAATACCAAAAATTTGTTTAGTGGAAATTTTAGTGATTTTTGGAGTAGGGCCGATTTTTGTTAGTGGTTTTCTGGTGGTTTTAGACATTGAATCTGGTGGAGAGCTAGCTTATCTGTTGGCAACACTGAATACGTGTTCGACACAAAAAGAAAACCTTCTTGTGACGAGCGGCTGGTTAGTGCATTTATACATTTTTTTGGACTTGTATCGTGAAATTATTGTTGCTGCTATCATGATTAGTTAATCCTATTGTCACTTTTTACAAATTAATAAATCTACTGTAAATTACGGCTCAAACTGAAATTTTGGTTGATTTGTATAGCTATGTTTTGCCTAGTAATCCATTGATCAATCAGCTGAGTTTTGTTTTCATTTCTAAGGTTTCCAAAAGAGTTCTTGTGAGTACCCTGAGAGAGATAACGTCTATTTGAGGATAAAATATAAGTTTATTTAACTAATCGAGCAACAAGATGAATGAATTAAAGTCTTTGGAGCACGCAACATTGAAGGTAAAGTTAGACATGTTACTAGCATTTTCTACATGGTCATCCAAAAATGGCCATATTTTTAAGTCGGAAGTACTATTTAAATTTGTTTGTGTTGGATATTATTTACATTGTAGATTCCTTTCGAAATATTCTTTGTAACATAAAGTCGTTCTACAATAACACTCAATATTCTAGATAATTGCATAGATATCACCTACCTACAAAGAGCACAATAATTAAAACAAAGTGTTGATTGGTTCATTACCCTTTAACTCTAAAGTGCTTTTAGACTTACATTTTTAAGATAAACCTCATAAATATGTAGGTCATCAGAATAACAACTTAAACATTGACAAATAAGACCATTGTGTCTTATTTGTCAATGTTTAAGTTGCTATATGCACAAGTAATGATCTATTGTTGTGAAGACCCGGGAGTATTGTCTCACTTTATGTATTAAAATAATAAAAGAAATTACAACTAAAAAAGTACTCAAGTTTTGTGTATTTTACATTGTTTCAACATTGACCTAGTAACCCATTTAAAATTGTACAAATTCTAGGTACCATATGAGGTATTTAACAAACGCTACCGCAATGCCCAGCGTGTGCTGGATGTTGAGGCCCGTCATGTGGGCAGTGGAGCTTGCGAACTTGACGGAGCCACAAGGAAGCAGCCAGTCACTACAGGAGAGATTAACTCATTGCTTGGTGGAATGGTGAGATACTCAGCAATTTGTAATAGAACTTCAAACAGAAAACTCAGCAGTCAAGCTTTATAATTATTAGAAAGGAGGGTTTATGTCTACCTATTATAAATTATTTGCCATGATAAAGGCCATAGTTACACATACACGTAGGCTCTCTGTGAAAAAAAAATGCCCCTTAAGAGACGGACAGTGTTGGTTGTAGTATTATGGTCCGATTAGCATCGTTCCTGTGCAGAATAACGTAACCCTAACCAGGGTGCTGCAGTAATCATGTGGCAAAGTTTTTGGATAAAATCAAAATATTTTTATTTCATATAAACCTGCATGGGCACTTATGAAACGTCAGAACCTAGGTGCACGGTTCCAAATTGTTGTTTCCTATGGAGAAGAGCTGGCAAGAAACTCCACGGTTACTCTTTTAAAAATAATTGGCTTTAACAATGTATTCAAATTACAGAGATAAAATGTATGGGATAGTCTTAAAGAACTGATCAGTAACACATAACATCCAACGCCTTGTTTCCCTCATCCCCGAAGGTTTGGGCAGAGGTGTACCTATATCACACCTACATTTCCACAGTCATGTTTAAGTTCCATGTATTATGGGGCGAGCCTATTGCCAGCAACTGGGCACAAAGCCAGATTCCGAGCAGCTACAGAGAAAAATCTGTTGGAAAAATACAATAACACTTTTCCTGGCTTGGGAATCGAACCCAGGACCTCATGTTCTGCAGTAGCACTGGCAACCACTAGACGCAACGAGGCGATCAACCAGAAAAATAAAGGTGACAACACAATGTTACACCTGTTGCCCCATAAGGGTTAGACAGAGGTCGGTACATTACACACCCCACACTCACATTTCCCCAGTTATAAATGGACAAATGTTGCAATATTTACCTAATTGAATTATAAAAATCTATGTCTGTACTAGATTAGTTGTTTGTAAACCTTTAAGCAGTAATTCAGTGTTAGTCTGTGTGCTTTTGAATAATTTATATGAAATCTATTTGATGCAATAATTTACTTAATGCAGATAAGTACAATGTTATATGCTGTTGGCGTGCCTATTTTAAATAAATGAACTTGTTAAAGTGCAAGTGTTGTAGTATTTTACACAATAAATGAATAAAGTGGACATCAAGAGCAAGAGTGCAAATTCTCCTATGAAAAAAAAATATTTTGGTTGTGTAGCAGGTATAGTTAACAGTGTTGAATTCAAGGTAGTTTTCAAAGTCCCGAAGAAAGAAAATAATTGATTAAAACAAAGAAGTTCATAAATTATTATGGATAACAGGTAGAAAAGCTGACAACAATGAAGCGCAAAGCTTCTGAAGCGATCACAGAAGAGGTGCAAGCCGCTTATGTTTGCAAGAAGAGACTGGAGCACCTTAAGGAACAGGCTGCTGCCCTGGCTGAGCCCAGCACTCCACAGGTTAAGGTAAAACAATCTATTTCCATGGATATTCTTGGAACTTATGGATTGCCAATCTGTTCAAATTGGATTCATTATTGTCTAGTTGCTGTCTAAATTTCAAACCAGTTATTCAAACTTGAAAACAAATTCATACATAAAGTTCTTTGCAACATAATTTTGATTACCTATTGTATTTGAACAGCTCATTGGAGCTGTTCAGCATTGGCTGAACAATACAAATATTGATTTTTTGTGTTATATTGCACAACTTTGTCTTATTCATAGTTGGATATATTAAATACGCGCAAAACTGTTTTAACTGTTTGAATCGTTTAGTCAGCCTTACCAAGGGGTAATGTCACCCAGCAACTAGATTGTGGAGAAAATATAGGCAGTTGCTCCATGGTCAGCTGTATCCATATTGCAAGAAAACCCCAAAATAGTTGGAAAAACATGATGATGGGCTATTATACTGGCGCAAACTCATTGCTGTAGTATTTAAAAAAAAAAATATTAATAGCCTTTTGTCAGACTGACTGAGTCCTTAATCTCTGTGTGCCCTTTGGCAAAGGCTCCTCCAACCCCTTCCAACTCTCCCTGTTCCTTCCCTTTCCAGTCCATGTCTTTCCAGCCGTCTTCACCAGGCTATCCTGCCATATTTTTTCTTTTCTTTCCCTTTGTTGTGCTTATTTACCTAATACTGACCTTTCGTACCCCACTTAGCCAATGTCATACACATCACAGACGACCCTGAACCAGTGGCGGAAGGTACGTCTGGACCGTATGCTGGTGGACTACTTCCTACGTAACGGCTATTACGACTCGGCTAACAAACTGGCTGATGCTAGGGGGCTACGGGAACTCACTAATGTCGGTAAGTAATTTATAGGTATAACATTACCGGTATTAATTTGATTATGATCACCCGACAACCGCTATACCTGTACATATGTATCTATGTGACTAGCAACTTTGCGGTTACTGCATTGACCGCAAGCAGTAAATAATTAATGATTAATACGTTTTCCAAGTGACATGAGACACGGGCAAGAAGATGATGAAGAACATTTTTGCTCTAATAATGTTGGCATCGGGCTAATGGACTGAGTACCAAACGTTGAGATACGAAGACGTAGGAAGGTCTTCGATATTAGAAAGCGTATTATGGAACTCCATTTGATTTCCATAATACCTACTGGGCAGGGCGCAATGATGACAGGTGGAGTAACGACTGGCAGACGGGATGTTGGTCGTCCGACTTCGAGATGAGCGGACGATATTGTTGCCGTCACAGGCTAAACCTGAATGAAGCTAACACAGGAGCATAGAGGTTGGGACAAGAAAAGATAGACCTATGCCGTGTGGATGGTGATAAGGTGGAGGTTGTCAGCAAGTTTCTGATCGGTCGAAAGATACGAGTACCTACGCAATAAGTTCAATTTGTTCAGTCTTGAGTTAGTTTTAGTAGGCATTGTTAAGACGACGCTGCTACGGCTTCAGCTATCCATAAATTGCCGTTCAATTTACTGCAGTTTCAGAAGCATAAAGGCAGACATGCGCGACGTGACTTCAGTCGAAGAACTTCTATGAAAACTTCATAGAAATTCTTCTACCAGAATCGCTTCGGTCCTATTTGTGGGAATTTTGCGCTATTTTGTCTTCAACCTGTTGGTTGCAAAGATACAATGTATCTTCATAACATCTTGTTTTCTTTTCAGACATATACGCTGCTGCTGCAGAGGTGGAAGCAGAGCTGTACTCCCAACGCACAGCCCGCTGCCTGCAGTGGTGTGCTGACAACAAGTCCAAGTTGAGGAAACTGAACTCCAACATGGAGTTCAAGATACGGATACAGGTATACCTACTGAATATCCTAACTAGGTATATTAAGAGGGCTGTTACAAATCGAAGTGCTCAATTTTAGGAAAATTATACGGCGCGTGGTAGCCGATCCCGGGTGTGTGTCTAGTGAAGTACGCTACGCACATATGCTATCCGCTATGCGTTGGACGCCCAGGAACAAACCAGCGCGGACTAAAACCTAAATCCCGCGTGTCCCGAGTTTTATTACTGATTTACAGCGTTGCATTCAACAATTGCTTAAACATATTAGTTTTTAGTAAACATTTTTTTTTTTCTAGCAAGCTGACTTAGTAACCTTAGATATAAAATACTTTTTGTTTGAATTTCGATTAAACATATACAAATAGAAAATATAATTTCGGACGAAAAATTATCATAAATTCTGTGTTTTACGGAATTATTTTTGGTGAATTACTGTATGAAACATAAAAAAATTATTTGAGCATTCCAAAGAACAAGGTACGGTAGACCTACCATGGACATTTTTATAAATTACTAAACTATTATATGTTTCATGTAGTTAAGGCTCCGTGCACTAAATTAACTGATTTTGGTCAATTTTGATCACTTGTTGTGAGTTAGGGAAACGAAATTTAGACATTTTATTTTGTTATTATAATAGTGGAGTTCTAATTCTTGCATGTGGTGGAAAGGGATTTTTCAAATAACTTATAGAATAGTGGAAAATCACCAATATTCACAGCCCCTTTTCCGAAAAAGTGACGAGCGAGTGATGTTTGGCTTCGTGTTACAAACAACTACAAAGAATTCTGGACATAAAAAAAATACAAGTAACATCATTGAATGGTCTACTTGCAGATAGTGGAACCACTTTTTTGGCTTTTATACGAAATATAGCAGAAAATAAATATTGAAATAACGTAATTTTTAGGAAACTGCTAGACGAATAAGTATTTTTTTCTATTACTTAAAATCACTTTATTGAAATTTTAAAAATTATGTATTAATCTTAAGTTAACCATTGAATATAATCTAAATTTTATTTTTATAATAAACAACAACTTCATTTCGTAAATAAAAGTCAAAGTGAACTATATAATCGACCGCGCAAAATCGATCCCGTCAGAAACGACTGGGCCTTCCCAGCGTGAGGACGTATCACTTTGCATCGCAGGAGTCACGTGGGCTCCTGCGATTCTACGTAAAAATATTCCAGAAATTGTACGCCGACTACCACATTTTGATCCGGTAAGTATTAATATTTATTTTAAGTACTTGCAAAATGTTAATGTTATACCGGTGTACGTGTGTTCGTAATTCTTCTCATCCTAAACGGCTAGTCCAATTCTAATGTATTTTTTTTTTTTTTGGTCGCCTCTATCCTTCTTAGCTTTTGTTGGACCTGGGTGAAGTGTCGCAAGAAACGACTTCGTACCGGGTTCGCTAGTTATACATATTTTGATTGTATGTTTAAAAGATTTTTGAAAGGAAGTTCTTTAACGGAGCTTGGTACGAGCAAACTTTTAGAAATCGTCACGTAATAAAAATGATAGAAATGACAATTTCTATCATTTTATGCTGAGCTGTGGGTGGGAATTTCAAAAAGTTTTTGTGATGTAATAGAAAAAAAAGAAAGACAGAGAGATAGTTTTTATGGTTTCCAAGAGTGAGTGAAGCCCCTAATGAGGTCAATAAGAAAATCCCAGATGACAGTTGTGAAAAGTTAAAACAGTGATTGAGCCCAACAGTGCCTATAAGTTACTGATGTTAATATTTTTTTTAGATAATGGTGCCGATTCTGTTGTCACAAAATTCTCTAAACTAGACTAAAAATCACCAAAATTTAGTTTATTCCTGTCAAACGACGATTTCCTATTCTGAAATTGACTAAAGTGACACAACTTAACTATATTTTAGTTTGACAGCACTAAGATTGCACTGAAATATTAGTTTAGTGAAAATGGTAATTTTGCTATTCGGTTGTTGTCAATTTCATTATTCTATTCAACCTAACATTTTGGTTTTCTAACTAAATCTGACTATTTTTAATCGCGATTAAATAGGTGTGGAATAAAATTAGTTGTCAATAACTAAAATTCACACCGACAACTCGACTTCTGGTGCAAAAATAGTACTGTATTTTATTTCTTTTCTTTTGCTTATATCTCGAAAACGGTGTGTCCTATCGCAAAAATAATGAAAATTTCGACCCCCTTTATAAGACCCCAAACACATGTAAAACTCAACATGTGGATAATAATTTTTCATATTTTCCATGAAAAAAGTGAGAATTCCAAATAAATCACGTCGAGGCTGCCGACCCCGGCGCGCTGCTGGCTCTAAAGAAAAACACGGGGTAGGACAAACAAGTACCACGTTGCGAAGCCAAAACATACCACGTGCGATTCGCGATTGTCAAATTCGATTTTAGTTGTGTCAAAATAGTTTTTAAATTTAGAGATATTTTTTTGCAGAATAGCGTTTAGATTCTCATAGTAAAAAGTAAGGAATTTTAGTTATAGTTTAGTTAGTTTAGTTCGGTGTACAACAGAATCGGCACCAATGTCGAAAATGTACGTCGATATGGTCGAAAGAAAGTAACACATTACCAGTGCATCACCAAAAAAAAAGGACGAAACGTGGGATTGGCATGTATCAGACAAATTCTTGCAGAACGTAATTCCAACCAAAACTTACACATTCTTCAACGAAGCCATAGGGCTTCGTTTCAAGAACGTGTTAGTTTTTACTTTCAATCAGTGTTAGAAGTACCTACATAAATAAGTATTTACGAGTGCATTCGTATCTTAATTGTTGTTAATTTTAGGAAATCAATGAAATTTCGCCGTTGTCTTATATAAATAAATTATGAATTTATAATATTCCTACTGCACTTATATAATTTTAAACTGATCTTTCAGAGTGAGGAAGATAATGATTCAAAGTTAGACAACACCTCGAAAAAATCCGTAGTTCCAAATGTTGAAGAAGGACAATCAGACATGATAAGAAAAATATTATGCTGTCTTAACGGTTCCTTGGCCAAATTGTGAAAATGAAACCCTTAAATTCAAATTCAAATTTCAATGTTTTGTATTTTAGAAAACTTTATTTTTTATCCTAATTCTATTCCAATTCTCCTATTGTATTTGTATTATTAATTACTTTATTTTAAAAACAGTTTTCAAATGTGGGGCCCAGGCTCAATAGTTTTTTTTTGTTTTTGTTTTTGAACTTTCTAAGTTTATCTTGGCTATTATTGACATCGATGATGTCACAATTAAATTTCTAAATATGCAAACTACTCGTATTTATGTAAAATGCTTTCCTCAATGTTATTGAATGTCTACATGCATAAGACACGAAATTGTACCATTTTTGTTTATTGTGATATATATACTAAACGAATATACACAAACATTCTAGACTTTTATTTCTCAACCATACCTAAATAACATAAAAAATATAAATCTATAGGATACTACAACTCTACTACTACTACTGCGTACTATCAAAACTGTTTAAGCGATCACTACGCTCGACTTTTAGGCGTGTGTGCGTGAACGGTGCACACAAACATAGTATCGCAATGAATTTGCCTAAACTCTAGCGAGTGAATTTTATGCACGGGGCCTTAAAGCATCTAAAGATGCCCAAAAGTACAATTTTATGAAACATCATTTGCCGAGACAAGGATTTTACTGACTTATGTAAACAACTTAAAATATTTGTTTAGAACACTCCCTAGACCAATAATGAAATTTTCTAGGACACATTTTTGTTTTGAATTTTTGGCTATATCTAAACCATAATCACTCATCAAATATCGAGTAAAACGTTCAAATTCAAGCAAAATGTGATAGCGCCCTTAATATTATAAATGTGAAACTAAGTTTGTTTGTTACCTTTTCACGCCGAAACCACTGAACCGATCATCCTGAAATATTGCAAATACGTTGTCAGGGGTACACCCTGGAGGAGGGGGGGGGGGGAACACATAGGGTATCTTTCATCCCGAAAAAAAAGTACTGTTCCCGAGGAAAATAATAATAACGTTGTTATGATAATATATAGCGCCACGTGTCTTTTGAATCATGATTGAATTATATTATTACAAGCAGAGTACAACTCGATTTTATTGTCAAGTTCTAAATTAATGCGAAACGCGAAACAGCGGGCGAAAGCTAGTAATACATACATATTCCATAATACATGGCTGAATGAACTACACTTGCTTGCAAAAGTTTGTAATCACCTACTTGTTACTTGTTCCAAGCGATTTTAAAAACGAATTATCTGAAGAAAATTAATGAAAATGCTACCATTTTAAAGCTAACCAATGTTTCAAAAGCTACTACGGATTAAGTGAAGGAGTAAGGAAAAAAATGAGGGAATAATAAAAGTTGTGCAGTTACGGTGATGCGTACCGGTCAACGTATGACATGATGTCATTGACATCCGAGTCGGAGGAAAGCACGTGGTATCGGACCAATACCACGTGCTTTTATAGCGAAATCTGCGACGACGAATCGAGAAATTGAAACATGCACAGTAGGAAAGCTCTTGAAAAAATAATAGTTTAAAAAAACTAAAAAAACACGCTTTTATTGCTGACCGAACTAAAAAGTAGAAAATAATTTTTAATCACAAAGAGTTTATGATACAGTAGTAGGAAGTCAATAATTCAATTCAGAGTAAAAAGCGTGGTGTGCATTTTCCTATATTTTCATGACTCTCCTCTCATAGATGGTTGCCAATAGAATAGTTGTAATAATTAAAATATCAAGCACCCCACGCTTTTTACTCTGAATTGAATTATCGACTTCCTACTACTGTAACATAAACTCTTTGTAATTAAAAATTATTTTCTACTTTTTAGTTCGGTCAGCAATAAAAGCGTGTTTTTTTTGTTTTTTTAAACTATTATTTATTTACCATTTTTTAGTTCGATCAAATTTTTATCGGGAAAATTATAAAAATATGAATTAAAAAAAAAAAAAAGATTAAAAAAAAAATGAATTTTTTTATTGCATTGTCATCGGCCCATAGGACGTGTGCAAAGTTTCAAGTTGATCAGACGTCTAGAAACCAGTGAAAATTAGGCTCAAAGATTCCGTTACATACATAGATACATACAACCCGAGCTAATAAAAGCGTTATAAAATGGGTTTAACTTTTAATTGCAATTGGCATGAATTTCAAGTTTATAAGTATTGCCTTTAAAATAGTAGTATTTTCATTAAATTTCATCCGTTATTTCATTTTTAAAATCTCTTGGAACAAGTAACAAGAAGGTGATTCGAAATTTTTGCACGCGAGTGTAGTTAGAGGTTTGGAAGGAGATAGGGGAGGTCTTTGCCCTTAACAGCACACTTTTTTGCCGCCGTAAAACGATTTGTTCAGAAATAAAACTTAGTGGTTATTGAACTATGCTGTTTAATTACCACAATGGGAAAATTTCCTTCAGTTTTGAAATCATTTACAAAATGTTAACCGCCTGTCTGGATTCGAACTTCCGACTCGTAAGTCGCTGCCGTTACCAGGGCTATTAGTGCTCATATATAATTGTAAGTATTTCTGATTGAAATTGAACCTTCTAACAAATGTTACCCAAACAATATTCTTGGTTCCAGGAGTTCATAGAGCTAGTGCGTGAAGACAAACGCCTGGAGGCAGTGCGCTACGCTAAGAAGCACTTCTCAACCTACGAAGAGGACCAGCTGACAGACATACAGCACTGCATGGGGATGCTGGCCTTCCCTAAGGATACAGGTGAGCTGTACATGCTTGACGGATGTCAATTAGTTTGGTGACAAACTGGATGTGGTCAAGGTAAATGAGCCTGCGGATGGCGTATCTGCGCTGTGCGGAATCTACATATACAGGAAACGTTTTTATCCAGTACGCAAATTGTAACCATGAATTCAGCATAATTATCATTCTAGACCCCTAACGCAGAAATTTTACGCCAGATATACAAAAAAAAAAAATGCTGTTCCATACATTTTGACCGCTTAGGTATTGCACTTTTCTATGAAACAGCTGATTTTTTTTTTGTATAACAAGCCAAAAATTTCTGCGGTAGGGGTTCTAGAATGTTATGCTGAATTCATGGTTAAAATTTGCGCACTGGATAAAAACTTTCCCTGTATACTTATTCTAAATGTAGATACTATTAATGTTTATCTATATCTATACTAATAATAAAGAGGAAAGATTTGATTGGTTGTATGTTTGCATTGAATAGGCTCCGAAACTACTGAACCGATTAGGAAAATTCTTTCACTGTTGGCAAGCTACACTAAGCTACGCTATCCCCGGGTGACATAGGCTATATTTTATCCCCGTATTCCAACAGGAACGGGAACTACGCGGATGAAACCGCGGGGCGCTACTAGTATTAGTATATATCTCTACATAGTATAAAACAAAGTCGCTTTACGTGTTTGTACGCTTAGAACTTTTAAACTACGCAACGGAATTTAATGCGGTTTTCACCAATAGACAGAGTGATACAAAAGGAAGGTTTATAATGTATAATACACCGACCTAAATGTGGGCGAAGCCGCTGGCAAATTCTAGTACCTTTTATTATATAATAAGGCTATAGAGTTTGTTTGCTTGTACGCGCTCATCTCTGGAACTACCAGTGGGATTTGAAAAAATATTTTTGTATGTGATAACCACATAACATAAGCCGCACGGGTCGATCGATCAGGTTAAGCTACGCTTGCCGCGGTTGTTCCGTGGATGGGTGACCATCTTTACATACCAAGACCCCTCCGTGCCTCGGAAAGCACGTTAAGCCGTTGGTCCCGGCTGTCATTTGTGGATCTTTGACAGTCGTTACGGGTCGTCAGAAGCCCGAAAGTCTGACAACCAGTCTTACCAAGGGGTATCGTATTACCCAGTAACTGGGTTGTGGAGGTCAGATAGGCAGTCGCTCCATGTAAAATGCTGGTATTCAGCTGCATCCGGTTAGACTGGAAGCCGACCCCAACGTGATTGGGAAAAGGCTAGGCAGATGATGAGTTTGTTTGTTTGTACGCGCTCATCTCTGGAACTACCAGTGGGATTTGATAAAATATTTTTGTATGTGATAACCACATTCATGAAGAAGGCTATAGGCTACTTAACATCACGCTATGACTCATAGTAGCCGAGCAAAACCAATAAAAGTCAGAAAGAAAGCTGACCGAAAACGAAGTAACACCGGTCGGGGAACAAGAAATTTCACGCGTTCAAAGTCGCGGGCAGAAGCTAGTAACGCTATAAAAATGTACAAAAACATTTCACTTTTCATCTTCTGATCACACAGCTGGAGATTTTTTCCATGAAATAAGATATATCCGTCTAAATCTGACGCACTCCCGCTCCGCCCAGAGCGGGAAAGACCATCATCATCATCTGCCTAGCCTTTTCCCAACTAAGTTGGGGTCGGCTTCCAGTCTAACCGGATGCAGCTGAATACCAGTATTTTACATGGAGCGACTGCCTATCTGACCTCCACAACCCAGTTACTGGGTAATACGATACCCCTTGGTAAGACTGGTTGTCAGACTTTCTGGCTTCTGACGACCCGTAACGACTGTCAACGATCCACAAATGACAGCCGGGACCAACGGCTTAACGTGCTTTCCGAGGCACGGAGGGGTCTTGGTATGTAAAGATGGTCACCCATCCAAGGACCAACCGCGGCAAGCGTAGCTTAACCAGGAAATACCATACACTTCAAATACCTAATCTTTCTCTCTACTTTTCCTGATGAAATTTGTCTTTTTTCGCGGGTTTACTGTAGCTCATCCACCTTAAGGGCGTAAATCTTTAGCGCTCTTTTTCGCTATCGAAGGTACTTTTGTATATAATGTCGTGCTTCTAGACCCAGTGTTAAAGGCCGTGTCTGTCAGTGAATGAATGAATGAATGAATGTAAGTTTAAGGCTTCAGCTTGGACCTGCGTGGATATCGAGTATTATCTCACGAGAAAAAAAGTAAAAAAATCCTATATTATAATGATAAAAACCGGGATAAAAGTATCCTATATTATAATGATTTATAATTTCATCCAAATCAATTCAACCGTTTTCGCATGATTGAGTAACAAACATCCAAATTTTCACATTTATAATACATATCAGTAGGAATTAGGATTTTTAAATCAATAAAACTACAAATACATTTAAGAAGGGAACGTTGATGAACGCATGACTTTGAGTGAAAGAGCTGAATGCCAACGATTAAGTGAGACTAATGACGTATGCATAAGGTCTGTAATTGGGATGACGTGAAATATTTTTTTAAAGGTAGAATGACAAGAAGCTGATGAGGGACGTGAAGACGTTTTGTTCGAAGACGTATTTTTTTATAAATTTGTTTTTAGTTTTTTAAGAATAAATATACATTGTACTTTATCTCTGCTCTGCTAATTGTAAATGCATCACTTGCAAAAAAAGATGTTTCGAGAAAAACGTGGGGGTGTAAATGTAAAAGTTTCATGAAGGTACTGTGAATTTCGTTATAAAAAAAAACATAATTCCAGTACCCAAACATTTTTATTTTTTCCATATAGGCTTGGCTTTTAAGCTATTGCATAGCTTTTATCGCGGGTTTTGAGCGCGGCGACCGAATCAAGAAATTTCGTAACTAAAATAAAACTTAACACCCCCCACTCCGCCTACCATGTAGCTCGGCCAAGTGTATGTATATGGTACGACTGTAAAATATAATAAAATTTGTTTTCCTATCGGTCACCACGCGCAATAAGTGTAACTTGAATTAATATCAAAGAAAAAACTTGAAGTAATACCAAAGAAAAAAAAAAAACTGCATAAATAAAACATAATTATAATTGCATAAGTTGATAAAAAATGCTATGCAATAGTTTTACCGCGGCAGTCCCCGAGTGCTACACGTATTGTTTTTCTTTTTTTTTTTTTGAGGGTGAGAAATCATCAAATAACTTCTCCCGCTCTGGGTGGAGCAGGAGGGCGTGTCAGACTTTTACTGACTAAAACCCACCCGTGTTCCCTCATTAGCCTGTGTGTCAGGGGCCACGGTATCTCTTTCGAACAACTCGCACCCCTGGCAGTAGGTTTGCCCCTAAGAGTGGCATTTCTGCAAAAAAGTGAAAACCCTAAAGTGTCGATAACTGCAGGGTAGATCTGACCTAGTCCCCCCACAGAGGTGGAGCCGTACCGCGGCCTGCTGCTCGCGTCGCGCTGGGCGGCGCTGGTGCGGCAGTTCCGCTGGGAGCACGCGCGGCTCCTGCACCCGGCGCGCCTGCCCGCGCTGCCCGTGGCGCTGCAGCTGGGCCTGGCTGCGCTCAACACGCCATATCCTTTGCACATAGCTTACATCCAATCGCCCGGCAAACTTGGGCCGTTTCATTGCTCGACCACAGTTCTATTTTTCATTCAAAAGTCATTCATTCAAATTAGACTAAGAATCAACACTTTTCTAACGTCAAAATTACACAAGACAGTCCCCCAAAACGCCCGCCCTTCACCACTTCTTTGTGCTTTAGCTGGTAAAAAGAAGTGGCGCAACAAACTCCCCAGCAGCACAGCTGTCTGCTCAGTTAGATAAACTTCATTCTATACAGTAGTAGGGACACAAAACATTAAATTAAATCATTTAGTCAGTTAATCATGCCAATATACCAACAAAAATAATAAGAACAAAAAATAATACCTAGATAAAAGCCTCCAGGCATGAAATGCGTGACAGCATACATATGCAATGCTGGAATAAATTCGCATTAAATTTCCTTGAAAACTAACTTTAAATGAACTGAAAAATATTAAAATAAAACTTACATAAGCTTAGCTCTTTAATTTGTTCATTAAAACTTGAGGCTTATTTTTAAGTAAAAAAGAACATTCAAACCAACAAATAATTCCGAACACAATGGTACTATCTGGTATATTTAAGGAGTTTTCATGGCCACCTTCCGACTCCATCTTCAGACCCTGGACACGACCAAGTGAAATAGCACTCGTCAATACATAACCAATGACCCCAAACACAATACTGTTATCTTGTTTTGTTGAGGAGTTCCTATGGCTACATTCCTGCTCCATTATCAGACCTTGAACACCAACTAGTGTAATGGCACTTGTCAATACATATCAAATGAGTCCAAACACGATGGTGCTATCTTGTTCGATTGAGGAGTTCCTATGGGTACGTTCCTGCACTTATCATCAAACCCTGGACACCACTTCTCCTTGTCTTCTATCCTGGACTATAGTTCTCAACACAGAACCAACGAGTTCAAATTCAAGGACGCTATCTTATTTAGTTGAGTTCCTCCTATGGCCACCATATATCTAGTTCCATTTATCATATTTTTTAGTTTATCACCGTAATTATAAAAGCATGCCACGTTTCATGTCAATCCGATGCCAGGAAGTGCTTGAAAAAGACTGATCGAATATACTGTGACCGGGTTGTACGTCATCTACGGGGGATACTCAGAAAGCTTTGCGAAAATATAAAAAATGTTCTTTAAGTAAATATTTTTTTATTGAATGTTTTCAAAGTACTTTTCACTAGCCTCCATACAAAGTTTCATGCGTCTGAACCAGTTTTCGAAACCCTTTTTTCAGTCCGCCGCAGACACCTCGTTTACAGCCTGCTCGAATGCTGACAGCGCATCTTCCGGCGACGAAAATTGTATCCATTTGAGCTGATTTTATATTTTTGGGAATAAAAAGAAGTCACACGGTACTAGGTCAGGGCTGTATGGAGGGTGACCCAGGAGTTTGACCAGCGTGCTGTGCAGGAAGTCCATCGTTTTCAGCGCGGTGTGCGATGGCGCGTTGTCGTGGTGGAGCAGTAGCCCGCGGAGCCGTGTTTGGTCGCAACAGAGAAAACTTCTGCCAAGCAATTGGTAGTATACCATCCAGCGTTGATGCTTCTTTAGTTCCGTAAAGGAATTGACACCAAGTAGCCAGTCAAATTGAAAAGGCTCACGATCAAAATCTTCCCCCCGCTTCTAGCCCACTTCACTTTGGTAGGCGTTGATTCGTTTTGAAACACCCAAACTGTCGACTGGCTCTTTGTTTCTGGATCGTACTGATAAATCCAAGACTCATCACCTGTAATGATGTCGTAAACACGCCGAGACGAGCCTGCTTCAAACTTGTTTATCATATCACGGCACCATTCCACCCGGGTCTGCTTCTGAGCATCAGTGAGGTTATGCGGCACACAGCGTGGAACTATCCTTTTCAGGCGAAGATGCACGTGTAGAATTTTGTGAAGGCTTCCTGATCCAACCTGTAGTATGTGATGAATTTCTTGATGCGTAACTCGACTAATGTCATGGATAAAAATTTCACTGCTAGTACGTTTTCTTCCGTAAAAGCCGTCGTTAGTCTACCGCGCTTGAATTCGTGGGCCTTCAAAATCAAAATATTTTATTTCACATAAACCTGCATGGGCACTTATGAAACGTCAGAAGCTAGGTGCTTCTTCCATGGTTGCCATTTGAAGTCTATCGTACAATTCTTCCGGTTTAAGGCGAAAATGTTCCCGGCGCAGATCCATTTTTAATGAGACACAATACTTTAAATTAGCTCGCAAACAATGTGGAGGGAAATTTTGAAATTGGAACGTACCTATTTGCGACCACGACCACGATTGCGGCGGTAAGTCCCCTCTTTGAGGAGTGGTTTGAGAGGCGGCATGGCGTCCTCACCTTCCGCCTGACGCAGGTCCTCACCGGACACGGTTGTTTCGGGAGGTTCCTGTTTCGGATAGGGCGGGAGGAAACGCCCGGGTGTTTCCACTGCGAAGATCGCCCTGAGGACACGGTGGAGCACACGGTGGCGGTCTGCCCTGCTTGGGCGGAGCACCGCCGTGCCCTCGTGGAGGCGATCGGCGGCGGCGATCTCTCGCGTCCGGCCCTGGTCCAGGCCATGGTACGGAGCGAGAGGGCATGGGGAGCCGTCACCTCCTTCAGCGAAGCAGTGATGCTCGCGAAGAGGGAGGCGGCGCACGTGAGGGAGAGGCAGCATATGCGCCCTCGCGACCCCAGCCGCCGCAGGATACGGAGACGCCCTGGGCGTCGGGAATCCCAGGCCGATTTCCGGCCACCGTAGGCATGGGCTTGCGGACGGCGAGTAATGGGTAGCTCGCTGTCCGGTAAGGACCAAGCCCAAGTCGACGGCGCGTTGTGTTCCACGCGCGCCTCAAAGAGATGTCAGCACAAACAGTGATGGGACCCGCAAGGGTCGATGCCTGCCAGGGGTGCGGGTTTGTTCGAAAGAGACACCACAGCCCCTGGCTTAAGGGCTACTGAAGGAACACGGGTGGGTTTTAGTCAGTAAAAGTCTGACACGCCCTCCTGCTCCACCCAGAGCGGGAGAAGTTATTTGATGATTTCACACCCAAAAAAAAAAAAAAAAAAAAAAAAAAACCTATTTGTTTTTAAAAATAGTCTCAAACGTAAAAACTTCTTTTCGCAATACTTTCTGAGTGGCCTGGTACATATTTTATGAAATCCAGGGTATGTGTTCCCAAACATGTCCTTAACTCGTCACACTCAGTGCTACTCCGAGAGCACGCGCGTGTCCACCTGCCCGGCCTGCCAGCCCCCGCTGAACGCGCTGGCCGCCACACTGCCGCACGCGCACGTGTCGCACTCGCGCCTGCTGTGCCGCATCTCGCGCGCGCCGCTCAACGAGCACAACCATCCCATGGTGCTGCCCAACGGGCAGGTCTACGGGGAGAAGGTAATGTACTCATCTTGTATACCACCCGCGCGCGGTAATACTTACAGATTTTCTCATCCGAGACTCTGCTTTCAGAGATCTTTATAAATCATTGATATACAAAAAACCCAATATGCACAGTCTTAAACAAAAGTAACATTGCTTTGTAACAACCACCTGTATAACTATAAAGTTATACAGGTGGTTTTTACAAAGCAATGTCCAAAAAGACCGACTGAAAAATGACTGACGATACTATTTGACACCTGCGCACATTACGCTCTATTTATGCGAACGTTTTTGTGACGCTGTTTGTGTATCTTGGGTTTTTTGTAAATCAATGTTATGGATAAATAAAATCGAATATTCTATTTGCATAATAATGATGTAGTCACAAAACCCATTTCTCATTCCCCAGGCTCTAAAAGAAATGATGAAGGAACACGGCAGCATCATCTGCCCGAAGACCAAGGAGGTGTTCTGTATGAAACGCGTGGAGAAAGTGTATGTCATGTAAAGCGACAGATGTCGCCTGTCAATGTGGGAGGAATATCGTGGTACAACCTGTTACCATGATTCTGGACGGTACTTGCCCATGGTCCCCCAGTCTAGTTCCCCTTGGGGTACCACAAGCAAATATTTTTGCCCGTAGAACTTACCCCGCATAACAATCTTCTTATTAAATATATTTTTATTGCCCGCGATACCCCATCTCAAACATTTCAATTTGACATTTAAAAAAGCATTCGAGCTGTTGTTGTTTGTCCCCCCTGCGGGTTCCACGGGCAATAATATTTGGTCGTGGTACCCCAAAGGGAACTAGACTGGGGGACCACGGGCAGGTACCGATTCTGGATTCCCTGCGTTGTTTGACGGTTCATTAAAAAAATATGCTGTTTTCTACAAAACTGCAATACGTACGCGGACAAAATGTTTGGAACAGCTTTTTTTTTAAATAACCATTGAACAATTACAACGCAGTGATTCAGAATCATGTACTAACTGAATCCTTGAAACAGATTGCGCGTCGATGTTCCTGGCACCGACACGTAAACGACATTGTCACAATGTACATACGCACGCCTCTATATACCTACCAGCATTTATCGCGCTCGGATACTTGTCTTATAAACTAAATGATTACAAATTAACTTGTGATTTGTGGCGTAGCTAGCGTGAAGTAAAACAATGTACTTAAAGGTTTTTGAAATATATGTATTGAAAGAAAATACATTTATTTATCACAGACTAAAAAGGCACACAATATACAGCACGGGCGTAGCCAGGGGGTGGTTTTGGGGGTTCAAACCCCCCCCCCCCCCCCGAAAAGTTCAGATATTAACATTCATAGAATAAAAATAAAAACAGGCGTGCGGCATATCTCATTGAGTACTAATTACTATTACCTACATTAAAATAAACAGTGTTTGGGATTTTTGGAACGTTATTTTTTTATTTAGCTTATAGTTTATAGTGTCCCACTGCTCGAAAAAGGACTCCCCTAATTCCTTCAAGGACATTTTTTCTGTAGGTATTTATTTTTCACATATTCAATATTTTTCTTATAAAAGGGTTATTTTATGTACTTTTAGTGGTTTTTTTTTCTTGAACCCTCCCCGAAACTAAAACCAGGCTACGCCCGTAATATACAGCAAAATAATAAAGATAAAAACCAACAAAAAGTGTACATCACGGGTGCGCTAAAAAGGCCCAGTTCAGCATAAATGCCGGACGACTAGTGCCTGGCGCTTGTTTTCAACTTTTGATAAAAACATTACCTCTCTTTTTGGCTCTGCCGCAGTCGAGTTAAAACCCATACAGAGGATAACTAGCTACGACTATTTTAATTAATCTAGTGCTAAACATACTTAAACCTTGTTTTTTATCCAAATCTTTCTCGGGAATGGTCACAATAAAAATAAAAAAGTTACCTAGCTACGCCTCATATATTATTATTTTAGTATTATTTTATTGCTAACTTTGAAGGGAAAATATATTGTGTGGTTACAAGATACTTATTTAAAATTTACAGGGTGTTTTGGCCATGCTAAATTATCTCTATTCCAAGTCTTATATAAATTTTCACGTGTAATATCCAGAAAATACGAATACGGACTTGGTAATATTTTATTTGTAAATCATTCTGTATATATTATATTGGAAGTCTTTGGAATCTCTATCGTTTTTAAGTATGCATGCAATATGGATACATGTGTATCCTTTTTTTTTTGATAAGGGATGGTCCATTACTTCAGTCCACACCCATGTGTTTTATTGTTATTATTAAAGATTATAATCACAATAAAACTATTTAAAAAAATATGCCGAGATGAAACAACTAGTCGATTTTAGCAAAAAATGGTGTCAAAAATGTAAAAGGGTCATTCTCAGGAGACTCATTATTTGGTTGACTTCGGTGTCATTTTTTTTTTTTAATTTAGTCCTTGTTAACATGAAATATCAAATCTAGAGTTAATTTAAAGCATGTTAGTAGTAGAGTGTTAACTCTAGATTTGATATTTCATGCCTAAATTAGATAACAAAAATGACACCGAAGTCAACCAAATAATGAGTCTCCTGAGAATGACCCAAAATTGTAAATATCATTTTTGTAACACACATCTTAAATATTATTTGTATGGTGATTACTGATAATAATAACGCCATCATTTATGTGCCATTTTCACGATTAACGTGGCACACTTACAAAAAAATAGTTTGTGTTGCTTTTTGCTTAAAAATAACTAAAAAGAAATAAAGAATCTGTCCATTTTGTTATACTAACTTCTGTTAATAGATATTATCTTATACAATTTGCATTTGAATGAAATTTTCATTTAATGGAATTAAATGAACATAGTTATGTAAGTACATACGCCAGCACATCAAGTTACCCCAATCTGTAAAATTTCTTTGATCGATTTTCAACTTTATAACATACGCATAAGGTTCATGTTCAATTGGGAAAATTTGACGGTTTGGAGTAGATTGATGTGCTGGGTGTCTGTACATGTGTTACGGTCGCTAATAATATTTTAATCAACATACAACCTGACAATGAAAATTTAAATATTGTGGACTACCTTAAATATCAGTATAAATCACCAGCTTATATGTAGCAATACTATGTTGTCTAATAAACCGTTTTAACGTAATTACATTACAATACACTCGATGAATTCTGGCCGGTCAGAATGCTGCGCAATAACAGTTTTTAGGAAACAAACGCAAGTGAACATGCGCGGACGTTCAAAGAGCCTATGTTCAGACCGGCCGTAAAGTATGTGATTATCTCTACACGACGAGCGATACTTTCAATATTATAGCGGACTGTGTTAAGTTCTGCGTAGCATGTATAAATTATATTAATATCTCACTGTATCATACTATCCTTACTTTGTTACATTGAGAAATAAATGCAAATCAAAAATATGTTGTTTTGTTTTGAAGAAACGACAGCTCGACTTTTTTGCTTCACGAAGGTACTCACGAAGGTAAGCACCTCATACCGATTTAATTCATAAAACGTATGTCACCTGAAGGCCAATTCTACTAATTAAAAACGTTCGCAGTGTCATCTCGGCGACAATCGAATTTCAAAAATTTGACAAAAATGTATAGGAATTTTTGACAGATTGATACTGAGATCAGACTGTGAACGTTCTTAAAATTAGTAGAATTGCCCCTCTGATGTGATTGGTTGACTGAATTTATCAACCGACAAATTACTAACTTTTATGTATTGACCGTCCCAGTCAGTATAATACGAGAAGTGTTTTCGTCTCGTAGTAGTAGTGTTTGTAATGTTATATATTTATGAAATATACTATAGGTACACACCGTAAGATACATAGGGATTCGTTTTTTATTTTACTGCACGACCCTATCCGTCGTAGAAATTTATTTGTCGATTTATGAGCATGTATTTTTATTCTCATATTCAATGAAGCACGTTAATACAAACACAAGAAAAGTATTAAAATTAAACAATTTTCTACTACAATTCAAACGTGCGTTATTGTCGCAGCCATATTGTGACGTCATTTACCACGTTACTGCTTTACTTAGAACTGCTTTAGCCACAAATCTAGTAAATTAAAATATTTTTGTGCTTTATTCAAGCGACAATCGCACTTACTAACTTACCTTGGTAAGAATTCAAGGAATTTTGTTCATAAAAGATTTTATTCGACGCGTTTCGAGTTTGCGTTCAGTTCCACCAAAAAAACGTAATGATAAAAAAAAATAGAACTTGCAATTTGTTTCTTGAATCTAATGTATCAGAGAGCATATTTAAAAGTGTTTTGAATTACATGCATATTCCCTATTGATTTAAAACCAAGCGGTCAATAGGAAAAAATTAGTGGTTAGTGTTATCAGAATATAAATTAACAGTGGCCCTATGATCAAACGCATCGAGCGCGTTTGGCGCTCCGATTGGCCCTGGATTGGTGACGGACCATTCGGAGTGCCGAACGCGCTCGATGCGTTTGATCGAGATGATTAAATGAAACTCACACTCACACTGATGCTGAAATAATAAAATTCAATATTGATTCTGATACTTTTTATTGACTTTTAACACTTTTCTCTTAAAAATAACGTCGTTGCACACGACTAAAATACTCGTAAATGGCATTATTTATCACTTCATATTTTAATGGCTACTCACTGTAGATGCATAATTATTTATTATATATAACAAGTCCAGTTAGCGACCAAAACGAAAATTATTAATTTTCCTTACTTATAAATTGTGTACGTAAAAAAGAAGATACAAAGATGTTTTCATAAAAATAAACACCATTTCTAAATGCACTCGCTACAAACACATTAAAAACTAGCTAAAATGCATTGTGAGAAAAACAAGATTACGTTTAATATTAACATTTATATCATTAACTGAAACAGAATAAGACGTTAATAACAAAAATATCTGATAACTAGAAAATTATCACAATATTAAAAGTGGAGTTTGCACTATTCACTAAGAGGACTAATATTATAACCGTATTTACTCGTAGAACTGGAGACTTGAATGCATTTTGAGTTGTACGCTCGATATTTCTTGTTTGCCCATGTATTTGCTGAGTTATTTGATATTTTTGTCGCGACAAATAAGGCCTCATTTCAAGATTGTAAATACAAGTGGGCATTTCATTTGCTTCCTGTTTGAGACAACTGATAAAAATTGACACGGAATGCATTTTCAATATCTTCTCGTTTACAAGTTCTTAACTCCATAATATTTACAATCTTTAAACAATTACGTGACACACCATTAAATCTAATATCAATTTAAAAGGGAACTGTTTTTTTTTTATTGTATTTTTCTATATTTTTAACAAACCCCCCAACCCCCCCGACTTAAAAGAGGGGTGTCTTAAGTCGGATGTACAAATTCATTTAATTACTTTTTCTATGTTTTTTTTTAAATGTTTTATGGGAATATTAGTGGACATCTCACAATGATATTGTGTGTCTAACCTAGAAATTACTTAAAATATAGAAGTGCTTAGAACTACATAACATAATGTGATTTGGTTTTAATAAGTGATTATAGTAAATATCTAAAAATGTTTGTACATTTATTTAGTGGAGTACATTTTATATTATTAGCCTGCTATTAATATAAAGCAACCTTTATATTCGAATAAAACATATATTTTTCTTACATTTGGAATATAAATTAAATAAGTCCCATGTAAATGGGCAAACAAATCTGAATCCAAAATTACTGCTCAATAAATTACCAGAAACATTTATAGAAAACAAAAAAAAAACAAAAAAGTCTATTAAAGCGAGTAACACTGGGAGTGTTACAATAATATAAATATTATTTTTTAAACTTGACGTATCACTTAACATACGTTTTCGGAGTATTATTTACTTAATGACATATACATTAACTTAATTTCGACAAGTTTCTACAATTCACAGTCTAAGTTTAATTCAAAAATATTAATACTCATTTAATGTCCTGCGCGGACGTTGATTTCATCTTAAGAATATAAAAATATATGATTCCTAAGTTATAGCTACTGATGACAGTATTTACAACAAAACTAGGGCTTTTGTATCAGAGGCCTAACAAAAAATACAACCGAATTGAAAAAAGTATTTATAACCGACTTCAAAAAAGAAGGAAGAAGCTTCTTTTTTGAAGTTGGTTATAAAGAATTGTAGTCATGGAATTAGTATGTACAGATGCCAGCAGGTCAATCTATCCCAAACTGTCAAATTTTCCCAATTGAACATGAACCTTATTCCTTTGTTATAAAGTTGAAAAACTATCAAAGAAATTTGACAGATTGGGGTAGCTTGATGCGTCTGTACTATAACATAACAGTTAGTAACGATTTAGCGGTGTTTTCAATAACTTCAGTTGAAATTTATCAGTTTTACAGAGATTGTCATTAGCCACAATAGCACTAGCGTGACTTTTCTTGAAATATGTCAAATCATGTCCTTGCTATTGATGGTTTATGATTGTGTCATTCTATTTCGTGTTCTTCCTGTACAAGACCCAATCGCGTTGAATACTTTTTCTTTTTTTCTTAGCACCAAACATATACAGGGTGTCCCGTAAATAATGGATCAAACGTAACGGGTAGGTAGCTTACCTCATTTCCAACAACTAATTTGAACAGTAAAAAAAAACCGATAAGGTAACCAAGATATTTTTTTTTTTAGATTTTTACTATTTTCTGTACCAGCAAATAAACGGTATTCTTTCTTTTTTTCTTTCAAATAACTTCTCCCGCTCTGGGCGGAGGGCGTGTCAGACTTTTACTAACTAAAACCCACCCGTGTTCCCTCAGTTGCCGGTGTGCCAGGAGCGGCGGTATCTCTTTCGAACAACCCGCACCCCTGGCAGGCATCGCCCTTGCGGACCCCACCAGTTGGTGCTGACATCTCTTTGAGGCGATGTCACCGCTTGCGGTTGCGTCGGGGGTCGGGTTGCCTCCTTCCCTCAAATATGGCGTTATGCTCGTGAACTGGTGTTGCTTGTGGTGACTGGTCGTCTTGCTGACCATGATTTTGTCATTGTTGCTAATAATTACCTACCTGTTTGTTTATTTATTTTACGTCGATGGGCCTAGGTTATCGTTAGTGGGAACATAATCCAGCATTGCATATGTAAGCTATCACGCCCTTTATACCAGAAGGCTTAATTTGGTGGTATGCTTTGTTAACATTTTAATTTTTTGCGCTTTTTATTTATTGGTATATTGGCATGGCTAGCTGATATTTGACAAATTATTAATCAAGTCTATCAAACTAAACAGACAGCTGTGCTGCTGAGGAGTTTGTTGCGCCACTTCTTCTTCCCAGCTAAAGCACTAAGAAGTGGTGAAGCGTGGGCGTTTTGGGCTGTCTTGTGTAATTTTGACGTTCGAAAAGTGCTGATTCTCAGCATGATTTGAATAAATGACTTGATTTTGTTGAGAGCTTTACTTTTTTTGACTCGTCTTAGCCATCTTTAAAACTTATTCATCCATGTAACTCTACATTTTAGAATGCAACACTGTTGCTATTATAATCTTCTGTTTGCCTCAAACCAAAAGCCCTCTATACTCCGTTCAAGAAGTTTATGATGAAAGTGTAAACAAACCTGATTAGAGTAAAAGTCTTACGCAATCACACACTAAAGGGAATTAGTAACCCATTTATCTAAATTCTATCATCAATCAATCGTCACGTCAATTCATCTATCTACATTTCGACTTTAACATGTTTAAATGGTAATTAGCAGATTTGAGGGCAGTGATGGCCCGGTGTAATCGGACCAGACAGCCCGTAAGCTGTAGGTCGTGAGTTAACTTTGTGTATATAATTTAATCACCACTACTGCTCTATAGATGCGCAAAATGCGTCAGTAAAAATAAATGAATGAAGTATATCTTTTCGCTCAACGAAGTAGTCCACTCATTTACTTCAGTACTTCATTTAGTTCAGCAAATCAGAACGAGTGTCGTGGAATACGGCCCACTCTCTTTCAAAGAGAGAAGGTCTGTGTTCCGGTAAGTGGCAACATTATAGGCCGATTATGCTAAATGGTTATTGAAAACCCACAAAAATGGTGGTTATAAATTAACCTCAATTTTCAAATGTGTTTCCAAGTGATATGAAGTTAGAATTTCGAGTTTAAGTATTCAAATAATCTATAATAATAATATTAAAGCCCTCAATTTGTAAGCAGCGCTACAAGTTGTCATCCACAGTTACGTTTTCTGATCCATTTGTTTACATTTTTATCACATATTTTTCGAACAGACATTACAACATTCACTCTAACATCTTGTCTCCGTTTTTACCCGAAGTAATATGTCATAAAGGCCATGATGACGATACCGGACACCAGGGCCCCGAGATGCTTCAAGGACTGCAGCTTGTCGGGCTCGCGGAGTAGGTCTGGCAGTACCGTCACCAGCGCGATGTGCAGGAACCCGCCTGCCGTGAACGGCACTATCCAGGAGGTTTTGGCCTCTGAAAAATATTAAAAGATAAGATATGTAATTATTGGACGGATATTGTGCTGCATGATCGTTATGCATATTTTTTACCCGACATCAAAGAGTTGATAGTTTTTGGAATTGGACATTAAAAGAAAAAATCGTTCATTTTAATTAAAAATTACATTTTAAAGTATCGTTGGTCCTAAACTACGCACAGCTTGATTCTCGGGCATGATTCAATGAATAGAATAGATAATAGATTAATATATAAATTTACATTTAGGAAAACAAATAGTAGTATATTAAGCATAAACAGTGTATGTCTTAAAATTTAACTTAAGAGCCCTGTCACAAAATTGCGTTCTCACAGATTAGGTATATTGCAGCACGGCGACGACTCGCTCGGTGTCACGTGTTCACGACGCTGTACTGTAGCTACGACAAACGACTTTGATACTTTTTCTATTATTGAGTTATTTGTTATTGTTTTTCTTATTGTTTATTACTATATAATTATATATTACTTCAAATACTGTTAATATTGAAAAGTAAATGAATAATCAGATGAGGGACTAAAACTGTTAGGTAGCTCAAAAGATCAATAGATTTAGAAACGTAATTTAGGCATACATTTTTAGTTTTGTAAAAACATACCTACGTTTTCTAATTATAATGTGTATGTTGCTGTCTACCAACTTTTAGCCCGCGGCTTCTCTTACGTATTTCGTATTATAAGTATTGTTGTTTTTTTTCGATCCAAGTTGTTTTATAACTTCGTAAATGTCTGTTGACGTTTTTTTTAATAAATAAGTAGGAAAATACTTCCATCAAAAACAATTCAATAAAAAAGATGTGATATTTATTTTAGGCATAGTATTTATTATCTCTATGTAATAATAACATGAATAAAAATTAATTAGAAAACTATGTGCCTCAGTGGCATCGATCTGGCTTTTCGAGAGTCGATTATTTCTGGGAGCATACATTCATGGTAAAAACGCGTCAACTTGGGTAACATTTCGGTTTTCCAAAAATTGTCGTCTCTATGAACCCTCACTACTTTCACTGTAAAATCCGGACCTGTCCAAACTGCAAATAAGCAGATATTCTTATTTACAATATGAAGTTGACCTTGGACTTGGTAAAACCAATCGTGTTTTTCATTCATAACAAGTACGCCGGAATGGTTCCTTTTGAAACATTTAATTCTTTTTCTTGCAATCGCTTCTTCTGGGTCGATACCGAATGAGGAAAAGGGACATTTAATCTCAACTAGTCCTTCTTCACAAATGCCGTCAGGAGAAGCTCCCAGAAAACAGTACTCATCATCGATAAATAGCCCACATTTTTCGATTTGAATATTTTCTTGTACACCCAGCTGTTCCAAGGCCTTGACTTCATTTTCTGTTCCGTGTCTGACGGAAGGAACATGACTTAAATTATAGCTATACAAAAAAGATTTCACCAATGGGGCAGAATTTTGGTTTGCACGTCTCTTGCAGATTTTTGAAAACTTTGATGCCGTCAAAATGCATCTCCGAAGTTCGACCCATAATGCACTTTCTGCTTGCAGAATAGTATTGCGCTCGATCTCAAAACGGTTTAATGTCTGTTGCTTAATGTTGTCTAAAAATAGTTTCTTTGCATTGTCAAAATCATTTTGTTTCATATTTGGACGTTGACATTCACTGCCATAATGTTTATCAGTTTTATCAAAATTTAGTTTTGTTTTACAGCGCTTTGGACGAGTTGTATAGTATGTTCTTTGGGCATGTCGTTTGCGTTCTAGTTCCTTTATAGACTTTCCTGGGCTCTTGCCCCACAATGTCTTGTACAATGTGTATTGCGGTTTACCGCTATTGAAAGCGACTACTGCTGCGTAGCAGCGTGCTTTGTATGAACCTTTTAAAGAATAATTGATTCTCTTGCCACCCACCATTTTCGCTACCATACTATTAAATTGTTCGGCACGATTGTTAGTGAAATTTTGCAGGAGACTCCTGGAATTAAATGCCAACTGAGATGCGTTCTTTCGTAATTTCAACATTAAAGTTGGTAATATCGGAACCAGATTTTGTTCTGCTTTCCTTTCCGGTGTGCAGTAATAATCTTCACATTCGGCGTGATCTCCAAAAACATGACGTGTACTATTTAGTATATCTTTTTGCAAATTAAGTATTTTTGTCTCTGTAGAAAGATTTTGTCCATTTCTAAACTTACTTGCAGAACGAATAGCAGTACGTAGCCTAGTAAGCCGATCTCCAGTTAAAAGTTTACGTTCACTTAGAGGGATCGTAGTATCTTTTTGCATGTTCATATTTTTGCCATTGTAGTTCCGCAACAAATGGTTGGTACACTCTATTTTTTGTACAGCTACGTCTGGATATGGCCTGCTTTCGAGAATGCTCTTGTATGTGCATGAGTCACCGTCAGCGATTAACACATTGTATATAAGATTTCTTTCTTCTATTGAACACTTAAAACCTTCAACCAGAATTGCTTGCTCCATGCTGGTGGATGACCCAAAATGGTTTTTCGTGCAATCGTGCGTTCCTGGTGATACGCCTTTAGAAAAAGCACGAGCGCAGATAACGCAATATTTGTTACGGACTCCAATGTGCAGAACCTTTCCCGTATGTTCCCCAATGATTGCTGCACACCCAGATAAAGCTGAATAATTCGTTCTATATGATCGTTTGCTCCAACATGCATCAGCTACTACTGGTATCATTGCTATTCCAGCACTATTGACGTCACCACGAGATACCGCAGCCTCTCTTTCTTCTTTGGCCGCCTCTTGCATTGACTTTTCAGCAGTAATTCGCCAAATCTCGGCAACGTCATCATGTGTAGAGTTAAATAAACGAAATGGAATCGATGGTAAATCCATGGAGGCATTGAGTTCGTTGAGACTTGATAATCCAATTCCTGTTAGAATAGCTCCTGATACCGCTCCAGCATTGACGTCAAATTTCGGATCAGTATCGTTGCACGTTTTTAAATTAAAAATAGAACCGCACATACGACAGTTAAAATGAAATGTTGATATCAGTCCATTTTGTTTTTCTTTAATTAATTTCAAATTACTCAGTTTGCAACCAAATTTCTCACCATGTTTCTCAATATCAAACAATTGATTTAAAAAGAACTGAACATCTATTATTCTCCGTCCCTGAACTACGTAATCTGCTTCCTGAAACAAATATTATTACTTTAATAATAGAAGACATGAATAATCACTTTTTTTTAAGCTATTATAAAAATCAATAGGATTTTTCTTACGATACTGTTCTCGGATTGCATTTCTATCGTCATCGTCATATCTATCTCGTCAAGTGCTGAGATTGGCGGTTCGTCTGTTAAATTTGAATTATTTTTAGATGACGTAGGAACTTCGCAGGTAGATATCTAAAATAAAAAATACGTCATAAAATTACAATACTTATAATTTATTAACAAAATTTATATTATGTGCTAAAAGGTAACGGAAAAAGTTTGTTACCTCATCCTCTGGGTCGATGTTTTCTATATTTACCGGAGATGGAAATGATTTTTTGGCGGAATCGTTATTTTTTCTGAAACATTCCCATAAATTAATACATAAATGGCTGAAAACGAATACAAGAAAATAAAAATGTTATAAGTTCATAGAGGACTGCTGTAGGTACCTTGCTTCATTTGCTTTTCTTAACGTAGATGCATATCTTTTGCTTTTTACACATCTATATACAGAACCTTTTCGACCCATGCTAGAAATAAACATAACAGTCAGTAAGTAACCATTCGTATTTAAAATAAAATTATAACGAGTCAACAATAAACTTTTCCATATAAAATAATTGTTCAATATAACAAGAGTTACAAAGAATACTTACATGATCAAAATAGGTAGTCGCACTATACGGTTTGTGCTAGATCGTTTGCCGCGAAAAATTTCGGCACAAGTCCAACCTCAACTAGCGCTCGCGCGGTACTGAGTTCGAGCAGTCGATACATTATATTATAAAGCGTTTTGGCAGGCTGTAATTACGTTTATTTTTGAGTTTTACATATTTTATTTTTTATTTTATTATGAAATCTTAATTTCTTATGAACTAACGTATATTCTGGTATAAAATTTACGTGATAATAATAATGTAGTAAGGAGAAATTCACAGTTAATTCTGAGCGTTTTTAGTAAGTTTATGTTTTTGAATTAGATTTTTTTTATAGTTATTCCATACATGTTTCAAAATTCTGAGGCCGCTATGTACTAAACCACTTTTTAAGAGATATTATAATATATTTTTTATTTCATTTGCTTTTACGCAATAGTTCGATCCACGAGCTCGAAAAAGCGCCGTCGCGCATTATATGAAAAACTTGCTTCGGGATTTTGGCTTTATTTAAATAGATTAAAAAAAAAAAACCAAAAAGCGAGGCCGCTATGAACTATAATAATAACTATTCTCCACCACTCAATAAGTCATACTTGTAGAAGTCTTTCAGTTTCTTAGAATGAGAACGCCAAAGTTGTCCATTTAACGTAAAAATCACGGTCAAAATGTAATATGCCTCTTGACAGATATACGCTCACTACAATTTCCACAGATTACTATATCATATAAATTGAGGAAAATTATTGGATATTTAGGGAATCAAAAGCATTTAAATAAAAACCTATGCCGGAAATTCATAAAATTGGCAACATTTCCTTTATTTGTGTAGCCAGTAAACATAAATTGGCAAAAATCAGTTAGAATGCTTACCAATAGAGTTCCTGGCTCCGCTGAAAATAACAGCTGTCATGGCGCCGATCAGACCAGCTGCCGCCGTCGCCTGCAAGTTAACATACGTTAACCAATAGGGTATTTTCCAAATTGTTAAAAACTATTCTAATTTGAAGATTGGGATGAAGTATGTAACAGAAAAATAAAAGTAAATTTATTTATATCCATTTTCTCAATTAAAACGATTTAAACCACATTTATTTTTCGTTGTTTTGAATTTACCGCCAAAACGCGCCTTACGATGACTTTTTAACACGTGACGTCAACTTTGTGTAAACAAAAGTAGTTAGTAAACAAGTGTCGTGTTTATAATTAACAAGATTTTTTATGGATAGAAAGTAAAATCACTGCTGTGCGGTGCCTCTGTGCACAAATACTTCTAAAACTGCGCTAAACTAAGTATTTATATCGGTGCCGTTTACACAAAGCTGACGTCACGATATCACGTGATAAAAAGTCATCGTAAGGAGCGTTTTGGCGGTAAATTCAAAACAACGAAAAATACATTTGATTTTAATGGAGAATATGGAAATAAATAAATTTATTTTTATTTTTCTGTTAAATATATCGTCCTAATCTTCAAATTAAAATAGTATTTATCAAATTGGAAAATTCCCTATTAGACACATTTTTAGAAATTACCAGGGATATCGACGCGCATATTGTTACCATGTATTCCAAGATTCTGACACGCCCAGCGCAAAAAAAAAATCGTCGAATATACAAAAGAAAATCTGCTGTTCTGTACATTTTGACCACGTAGGAAAAAATCTGCTGTTTCATAGAAAAGTGCATTATGAAACAGCAGTTTATTTTTTTTATAACTGTGATGACAGGGTGGCAGGGTCATCGACGCGCAACCTGTTACATGAATTGCAGGATTCTTTGAACAGTATTTTTTTTATAACAGCCGAAAAATATCTAATCTATGGGGTCTAGCTCTAGAACCACTCCACCTGCGGCCCGCCGGACCTTTGTTATTGGCCCATTTGAAGTTACAAATTTATTGTAAACCATTTTAAATTTCGCGCCCATCAGAGAATGGGTGTTTCAGAACGGACATGTGAGCCGATGATGTTATAAGGATAGCATGTAGCGACAAGCCAGATCTTGATAAAGTTTTGAAAAAGTGTTCACACTCATAGTATCAAAAATCGCAAACATATTTGTTAAAACTTCTTTTTTCATCAATAAAGTAACTGCATCGTTAATTTGAAATTATGCTTTAATGAAGACCTAAATAATTTTTGCTTGCGGCCCTCGACACCATGACTGAAACGTGTTCGTGGCCCCTATAAAAAAGGTTGAATATGGCTGCTCTAGAATAAGTGCTGAATTCATGATTTCAGTTTATTAACCTGTCCAAATGTATTTTATAAGCATATTTTGTACGAAGCAGTTTCTATAGATAAAAAAAGACTCGAGGTCAGAATGTCACAAAGTAGTGCGGACGTTCTGGCTTCTAGAACTCAATAACGGAGGAAGAGGACGTCACAAACTTACCATTTGTGCCTTAGCTGCCTCCCACCGTGAGAAACCACTCTTGAGCAAGATGGCGAAATCTCCAACTTCATGTGGAATTTCATGAACTGTAAATGAAAATTAGAAGTCATTTAATTAATATAATTTTCAAATTAACACCATATTGCTAGCTTAGCCATTTCTCGGTTACACAATATTATTTTTAGTTATATGTGAAACCTGAATATAGTTTGTTCAGAATAAGTAACTGAATCGATTCCAAAAAATTTACACCATGATATATATTTCCCAAAAAAAGTTTTGCTAGTGTGATGAAAAATGTTCTCACCAATGAATTACAATCGCCGTACGGTTAGGTACCTACTGCCTAATTATTATCAATGAGCACAACACGACGCTGGACGCGCAGGCGGCGCGTGGTGACCATGTTTGTGTAGACAACCAGTTAACATAACCAGCATAGGTATAACTTTGTGATTTATTTATTTATATTTATATATACTTTATTGTTCACCACAAAAATACAAAAAAAAACAAGGTTACTACAAAATATACAATGGGCGGCCTTATCGCTTTCCGCGATCTCTTCCAGGCAACCTTAGCATGGACAGCGATTGGTCTGGATATAAAATGGGGATGTTCTTGGCGCAAATAATTAATATACTAAAATAGATACACATTTATATACATATCCTATCCTAAATAATAGATACATAAATACATACATACTCAATATATAAGGAACGAAAATAAATGAAGACTTTACATCGATAATTACAGTAAAGTATGAGAACCAGATTACAACGACAGGTAATGATCCTTGACGAGTCTTTTAAACACATATAAAGACTGAGCGCGTTTAATTTCAATAGGCAATGCATTCCACAAACGAGCAGCCTGGACAGTGAAGGAATGGTCGAGGAAAGTTGTGGAATGCATAGGCATTTTAAGCTTCAAGTTATCTGATGACCTTAAGAATTTAGTGTGAGAGTCACAAAGAAACTGAAGGGGAGAAAAGCACATTATACAAAAGGGAAAGAATGTGAGCATTCCGGCGAAGGCGAATTGGTAACCGTTTGAGCTTCACTCGAAATTCGGAAACATGGTCATATTTGCGCAAGCCAAATATAAACCTTTTACAAAAATTTTGAAGGCGCTCAAGTTTATCGAGTTGGTCTTGGGTAAGGTCAAGATAGCTGGCATCAGCATAGTCAAGGATGGGTAGAAGAAGCGATTGTGCAAGCGCAATCTTGGTGGCAATCGGAAGAAAATTACGCAATCTCTTTAATGACGCGGCGGATGCAAATAGCTTGCGGCTAACTTCCTGTAGCTGGGCAGTCCAAGCGAAGTTCTTATCAATAAATATCCCCAAGTTTTTAACTTTCTCACTGTAAGGAACAACTGAGTTGTCAAAAGAAACTTGGGGAAGAGTCATCCAGTCAATCCTTGAGACCGTCCTTGAACTGCCCATCACCACAACTTGCGTCTTTATAGGGTTAACCATAAGCCCATATCTCTTGCTCCAGTCGCATATACGGGCCAGATCACGATTAATCGTTAAGATAGCATCGGACAGATTTCCCAGAGGAGCTCGCTAGTAAATTTGTAAATCATCTGCATAAAGATGGTAGGAAGAAATTAGTTTGTCGGAGATGGAGTTTATAAAAACTGCGAAAAGTAAAGGAGATAAAACACCACCCTGAGGCACACCGGCATAAGTATTACTCCAGGAAGACAAGGTCTCTCCAAGGCAAATACGTTTTTTCATGATATAGTTTTGAAATTTTGTAGATAGATTCTTTACATAAAAATAGTAGACACGCATTTCGGCTTTCGCAAATACTAAAACTAGGGTTGTATACAGGGTAAATTTTTGACCAGTGCGCAAACCGTAAGCATGAATTATTCAGCATTAGTGTAGACATTTTTCGTCAGTTATACAAAAAAATCTGCTGTTTCATAGAAAATTGCAATATCTACGCAGTCAAAATGTATGAAACAGCTGTTTTTTTCATAACCGACGAAAAATTTCTACGCTATAATGATATGCTGAATTCTATTCCTGTATAAAACTTTCTATATTCAATTCAATTATCTTTTCGTCTTGGTAGTACGTTCCAGTGGAATAATTTCCGCCATCCACGCAGTCGAGGGCACAGCTACAGTACTAACCTAATATAGCGAATGTGGTGAGCACTCCCACTCTGAACCCGACGAGGAAGGACCCTCCCACTGCCAGCCCGTGGGTGAAGTTGTCGATGGAGTTCGCCATCAGGTTCAAGTAGCCCGCGACCTGGAATGACAAGAGAAAGAAGTGAATAATGACTTTTATTCGTTTCCTTACACGAAATTGGCAAATTCATCTGTTTTAATAGATTCGCAGATATTGAAAGATACTTCTTTTGGACCAGTTTAGAAAAAGTTGATACCTATTGGTAAGTAGCTATGTAATTTCTACACTTATATCAGTCATTTTTATGATATGACGTCACCAAAAGAGACTAGTAACCAGGGTCTTCGGTAAAACTGATAGAGAAAACAAATAATTAATTTTTCAAATTAAATTTCATTCGAAAACATCCAATGGTTTCTTCCTATAACCGACTACCATGGCGACTGTCCATAATAAAAAGTAATATCTTTTTTTGGACGTTTTCTAAAAATGACAAATAGCTAAATCGATTTATCGCCCCCGAAACCCCCTGCATAATAAATTTCATGAAAATCGTTGTAGCCGTTTCCGAGATTCAGATTATATATTAGATAGGTATTAGCTTCTATCTATACAATTGGATGATTGTGGTTTAAGTTTCGAAGCCAGTCTGCAGTTTTTTTTTTTTCAAAGGGAATTTCTGCATTTTGAGACCATGGCGATTTCAATGAGAACGTAGAATTTAAATGATTTAAGAACTTTATGATTCCTCATTAAGAATTAGCAATAATTCACTTACTGAGAAACTAAATTTACATAAAATGCGTATGAGTGCACAAAAACGACGTAAAAAGTAAAAAAGTGATCTAATCGAAGAATTTAGGAGCCAAACTGCGGGACAACTCATTCGTCACTGAAATACTCACGTCTTTCTTGCTGCTCTTCTCCTTGGTGTCCGTGGTCGCCTTGAGCGCCTGTTCCCTGGCCTCCCGCAGCAGGCAGCGCCCCATCCACCGGTTGCCCTTGCTGTTGCAGGCCCGAACTGTGCCGTTTGGACTGGCTACCGTGTTGCAGCATACACCTGGAATGTTAGGTTGATATTTTTATATATATATTTTTATACAGATATTCATGGACCCACTCAAATACACACAAAAAAGAAACAAAAAATCAGTCCAGCCGCAGCAGAGTTATACATTTAAAGATGAGAAATAACAGATCAAAAGACTTCCTGTCCTCTTTAATTTTAATGAACAAAGAAACCGACTTAAAATCGACATGCAACTTTTTAACGTCAATCTCGACGCTTTTAACTTGGACCGATATATTCTAAGTTGAATGACGTCAACCCAAACTATTTATAGAAAACAACATTAAATCGATTTCTGTTCTATAAATACTAGCCTCGTTTCTAACAACCTACGCTTATTTTCCACGCGCAAGGAAATGACCTCAACCGTAAGCAAAAAATCAACAAACTTCACTTAGGGGGATGCGCTAGGTGACGCGTTTTTTGCAATTTCAAGTCATTGTCAGGTAATAGATGTGTCAAAATATGATTCGCAACTGAAACAAAAATATTATGTAATTTCAATTATCAATAAAACTCTCTAAATGTTCATGATCCGCATGAGAGACAAGGTAACCGAAATACCCCGAAGAATTGCCAATTTAAGTGGCAGTGGGCAGGGCACATTGCTCACACAATAGATGGCTGCCGATAGGGCCGAAAGGTTCCTTGTGAAAGCTGCAGGAATCTGCTAGAAGTACAGAACTGGGCGAAGTGGCGGTGCTTAGGGAAAGCCTATGTCAAGCAGTGGACGTTTCGGCTGAAATGATTATGATATTTTACACAATTAACTGGTGAATAATTACACCGCAGGAGACGCCCTGGACGTCGGGAATCCCAAGCTGATTTCCGGCCACCACCGTAGGCGTGCGCTTGCGGACGGCAAGTAATGGGTAGCTCGCTGTCCGGTAAGGACCAAGCCCAGGTCGACGGCGCGTTGTGTTCCACGCACCCCTCAAAGAGATGTCTGCACAAACTGATGGGGCCCGCAAGGGCCGATGCCTGCCATGGGCACGGGTTTGTTCGAAAGAGATGCCGCCGCCCCTGGCATACAGGCTACTGAGGGAACACGGGTGGGTTTTAGTCAGTAAAAGTCTGACACGCCCTCCTGCTCCATCAATGTGTGTTTAGTATATGGCAACACTTTTGTCTAACCCTTCGGGAATTACCTTTAGTATTATTATTGAAGACACACGTATCATACAGCTGCTTGGCCGTCACCGCTCCATTCTCGTCACAGATTCCATCACCAATACTTTTCCCTCGTTGCCTCCTCTCGACTGATAGGAACTTCTCGATTTCTTCTATTTCTATCTGCTTTATCTTAGTGGAACCGTTTTGTTTGACAACTTCAGGTTCCTCGTGAGTTTCCTCCTCGCTTTCCTCGTGGTCGGAGGCCGCGAAAAGTTTTTCTACGACGATGAAGACCAGCATGCCGGTGAGGCACCACAGGCCGCTTTTTAGAGTGACGTGCTCGCCCGCTGTGGAGAGGAATTATAAAGTTTAATATTTTGGAACCGTATATTACAATCGAGATGATTTTATTACTGGAGTCATCATTAGAGTAGAAAAAGACCAGATAATCAATGAAGGAGATAGGTCTCGAAAAGATGTGATAACTGAGAAAGAAAGAAAACAAATGCGGTTATTAGCATTATAGCAAAAATACACCTTGAAAACTATGACAATTAGAAAACAATGATTACAATGGCAAAAAAGCCTCAGCTTAGCAAAACGTCAGATGAAACACAAGGTGTACCACCAGACGCTGATTTTCAGCTGCAACTTAGGAGTGCCAAACGCTAGAATAATAAACAGCACAGGGAAGTGTGTCCGTAATAGTAAATGAGAGATGTATGTTATAAAATATGTTATATGTTGTAAGGGTAGGCTCGATAATGCAGAACGTAAAAAGTGACTACCGTGAAACCTGCTTACTTTGCCACTTTTTCATGTGTCAAAAACTTTGATTCGCTTTTAAAAAAAAGAATTATATGAAAACATTATGAGTAATTTACTCCTAGACGTAGTAAATTTCATGGAAATTTATATTATTACCAAATATCTATTTTATTTTTGTAAATTAAAATATTTTTAGCTTAAAAACAAATATGGCAAAGTCAACTGTCACTTCTGGTAAATTTGCCATAGGATAATTAAAATGAAATTTTTGGAGATTAAGAGGTTAAAAAATTAACTTATTTGTGCTCTTCCTATATCCTGTAAAATAAAAGTAAAAACTTTATATTATTTAGCACTGGCAATTCAACTCTCTAAGAAGTTGGCAAATTCACCAACCTTTCCAAAAAATTTCATACTAAAAAGAAGTTAGGGTTAGGGTTGTCTAATACAAATATTTTCATTAGGTAACAATTTTTTATTAAATAAAAGTAAAAAACATAATAACTTTTAGTGAGAACAACACGCACTATTAATCTTCGCGACTATTAATTCTAATAATACAATAATAAATAAAATTGTAATTATATCTAATTAATTTCAGAACTTGAACTGTTTTACATAATAAAACAAAAAAAAAACATTATCACGTACCAAAGCACGACTTTATTTTTTTTTTAATATTTAGAAAAAGCAACATGTAAACAATAATATTTAAAAACATCGAACATAGCTTAGCATAATCAGTCCCTAATGTTCCCATGGCAGTCAGAGATATAAATATGTACCTGTAACAAACCAACGACTTAATAAATTATTCATAAAGGAAATTTTTATTACATAACAATATAAAATATTAAAAAATAACAATGGAAAGCTTCAACCCATTTAATACTTAGGATTACTTAAATTTAATCAAAATATTCCTAAGAAATGTTGTGGCAGCCCTAACCTCCAACAAAACATGGCATAGTCACCATCACGGACGTTGTGATTGAGGTTGTTGAATTTACCAACACCAATTGCGAACTCTATGTAGCTTGAAGCACGGTAAATCAGATTTTATTTAGCTAAAGAACATTATGCTAACATAATATCAAAAGATTACTTACGTAGACAATGCTTTTCCCGTTTATTTTTGTAAAAGTTCCGGAGTACAAAGTTTTACGCCACCAACACTCGAAAAAAGTAACCGCCAAAAATGACATCTCAAAAATAAGTTGGGTTGCCACATCTCATTCAGTGTCGCCATTAAACTAATAAATTTTACTATAAAGGCATCCATACATCACAAAAAAGTATTACTAAGACGTTATTAGGTTGTTTCTCACAGAAGTTGGCTATGGCAAACTTGGCAACCGTTGGCAAAGTTAGCAGGTTTCACGGTACCGTACAGTAGGCACTTAAAGACGACTTGACGCAAGTCTAGCCAGCCTATGGTTCATGAAGTTTCCTGGACATGCTCCAGTAAACTTCAACATAATTTTATCTAGTGCTAGCTTTGATCTCTTAGGCCAGTAGAAAGTTAAGAGTAAATATAATATGTTAATTTTGAGTTTGTGTTCATTGGCCTTTCTGTCTCTGGCTGATTATTTTAGTTGATTCTTTTATTTACTGACTAAAGATTGGGCAAATTTTATTTGGGACACGCACGGTAAATGTTTTGTCTTTAAAAGAGAGCATGACCTCTGAGTTTGTTTCGGCAGTTCTTCGCGGGGATCAGTCAGTTAGGAAATACCGGCGCCATCTTGTTCCAAAATATTGACGTTTCAGTGTCTTAAAAGATCTATTTACATAAATAAACCTTTCATTTCATTTCGAATACAAACGGTTTAAAATTAACATCGTCTTAAAATATTCACTTTTTTTTGTCGAGTTGACATAAAAATAAGATCTTTGAGAGGCCAAAAAGTCTTTTATCTCAGCATAGTGCTACAATGTTTAAAAAATGTATACGGCAGCGCTTTTCTTAACCCATAAGAATCACGTCACAAAGTCGCACACAAGTCACGTAATACAAACAAACAAGCAATAATTACAATCGTAATGCATAGTAACCATGATTGATTGACTACTCTGACTCACAATGTTATGATTACTTTTTACTACCAACTACATAGCGTTACTATCAGTTGGAACACAAAACTTCCTAAGCCTAACACATTCAAACGATTTTAATCTTTATAACCATGGTGTAGAGTGGATTTTGGTTTGACACGTGTGAGTGTTGACACGAAACCTCAACCTTCTGTATATAAATGAGTGCTCGTGCCGCGTTTGTCATTGTTATATCAGAAATTAGTGGAATGTCCACTTTATAATGTTATTATGACGAGTCATCTTCAATTTTATGCACTTCGCTGCTCTTGTATGGGACTACCGATTTTCAAGAGTCTATTGAAGAAAAGTCCCGTTTTATTCCTTCGTGTATTCTTGGGGGCGTTTTTAGGGCAGTCTGGAGCGTAAATCGTTTTACTAAGCTTAGACGGATCAACTACTTTGGGAAGGGCCCGTATCATATCAGCAACGTGCTTGTTGCCTAATACGTATTCCTGGAATTGTCGATTCGCCCACAAATAAAATAACTTCCTGTGAGCTGCCTATAGAAAATATTATGGTATTTAAGTGACGATTTGCCCTATGAGAATATAGACCCCCGGAGTCAGATATGGATTGTACAGTGGCCAGCACATCAAGCCACCCCAATCTGTCAAATTTCTTTGATAGTTTTTCAACTTTATTACAAACGAATAAGGTTTATGTTCAATTGGGAAAATTTTACAGTTTGGGATAGCTGGACCTGCTTGCGACTGTACAAGGGTTGATAGCATTTACAAGTTCATGAACCTCTTGCAATAAAAATAGCGAAGTATATCGAAAACCATTGTAATATGTCGTAATCTTTATAAGAAAACATCGCGTAATTAGTTACCCATCATTGGTGTGTATCTGTTTATTAAACATTTACAACTGGTTATTGATAATATTGAGTTAATTGTACAACTGTTCCTATTTTGAATAATTATTGCAAAATAAAGTTTGCGAACTGTAGAACGATTTTGGGGGACTGTCTTATGTAATTTTGACGTTCGAAAAGTGTTGACTCTCAGCCTAGTTTGAATAAATGACTTTAGTTTTTTTTTTTTTGATTTTTGTTTATCATGCTTAAAATTAAGATTTGAGTAGCAAATAAAATAATACCAGTTAGTTATAAGGACATTTGCAGCCACCCGTCCCTACTACAGACAATTAACATGTACCTATTCTACACGTTGTTTCTACTAGCTTCGTTTATTGTTTACTCCAATAACAAGTTGTTATAAAGACTAGAACATCTGCTAGGAGTGCGGGTTGTTCGAAAGAGATACAAGGGTGGGTTTTAGTCAGTAAAAGTCTGACACGCACTCCTCCTCCAACCCAGATCGGGAGAAGTTATTTAATGATTTCACCCACATCAAAGTGTATGTATTTAAAATACTATAAATTCAAAAATCATTCATGGTAATAGTATTCCCTGACCGCAACCACAATGCAAATACCAACAATTAGCGACACGAAACCTCAACATTGTAAATAAACAATTAAAAATAGGTCAGCAATGTTTATTACTATAAATGTGCATCCGTATCATGAGGAAAACGACACCTTTCTTAGTATGATGACCAATGTATCTTGATCTATCGGGGTGGCGCCACTGTCTTCGTTAACTGATCACGATTTAGTACAATTTGTCTTTAGTTCCAATTTACGCCGCGTTTTAGTATGTAATGGGGGACACAAAGCGCTGTGTCAATGAATGCGATATTATGCAACAGTAGGTTATCGTCGCTTTACGGTGACATTGAACGGCGTTTGCCCTCAAGCTGTGTTTTGACGAGTCGGCAAAACAGTAGGATCCGCGTGGAAACGGAAATCGTATCTTCTTTGTGAGTAGATTTTCTAAGAAGTGTCGCGGCTTTGTTGTGAACAATGCCTTTGCAGGTCTCTCTGTTTAGAATACAGATGAATAATGAAATGAAGCGCTTACTTGTGATCGAACGAAATCGAGCAGACGTAGCGTGACTTGGGTCAATAGCTTTTTCATTTCCTGCATCATAAGGATCATTAATTACTTTGGATTGTTTTCTCTTCATCACCAGCCCCTGTCTGTTTATTCAGCCGTTTCGGAGATTAGCCGGAATAAGCAGACTGACAAATAATTTTTTTGTTATAAGTGCCGTGGACACATGTTTGCTAGTTTCCGGTATTGAGGCCTATTGTAAGTACTTTAATGAAATTGCGCGTTTGCCTTTCTTCATCAACGTTTCAATCTTCTTTGTCATCATTATGTTTAGCCACTACAAAGCCTCTACCTCAATAACTTCCCCATAGCTTCTTTGTTCATCAAAATTGCCATTTTCGGCTGTCAATGCTACAATTCGGTTATCAAAATGCAAACCTTCAGCTTCTTTAAATTAATATGTACATAACATACATGTGGATGCTCGTCAGCATTGACAATGGACTTAACACGCGTTATCTATTTGCATACACAAGTACCTACTATTTACCTACAGTCTACATAACTGCGACAACTATTTATTCATATTAGCATTTTAAGCATTGTTCGTATTGATAGTTTGTTAATGAAAATAGTTCAGTGGTCTCTAACCTTTCGAGTTATTTCAATCTCAAGGTCCGTTACGGAGGTCGGAGGAAGTCTTTCGTACATTGACAATTTCGGTGAATATTAACTTAAGTTATTCCGTTTTCAGTTACTCTGACATGTATCTTATTATGTCCAGTAGGCTTAGCACGAGAACCGTAAACAAAAATGACGTTTCCGTGTAGACAGTTAACAGTTTTGTACCGAGTAATTTAGACAAGCGATTTTTACTATTTTATTCTACGGTAAAGTAGTATATAGTAGAAAGTGTTATGCTAAGACTGTAGCTGTTGATTTTTGTTGGCTGATGATGACACTCGTCAACATTCTCCTGTGCCTATATGAATTAATTTGTGGTCGGCGCAACATGTCTTTTCCTTCCATAGGTACTTCTCTATTAGGCGCCATCTCGATAGTCACACCCTTTCTAACCATGTCATCATCCATAGTGTTTTTAGTCTTCCCTACCCGTACTGCAATCCACATTGATGCTCATAACTATCGCTTCATATGTTCGAAAAATTTGTCTGCTCAACAACGTAAATAACGCATAGAATATTGTTGAACTGTCAAAAGTAAAGCCACTGCTAGGTACTTTTAGTGTGTTACGCAATTACCCCGCGGGTATACTCGGCTCCAGGCGGTCGGTGACGTTGAATCGCGTATACTCGGCTCCAGTCGGTCGGTGACGTTGAATCGCGTATACTCGGCTCCAAACGGTCGGTGACGCTGAATCGCATATACTCGGCTCCAGTCGGTCGGTGACGTTATATCGCGTATACTTGGCTCCAGTCGGTCGGTGACGCTGAATCGCGTATACTCGGCTCCAGTCGGTCGGTGACGTTGAACCGCGTATACTTGGCTCCAATCGGTCGGTGAGGTTGAATCGCGTATACTTGGCTCCAGTCGGTCGGTGACGTTGAATCGCGTTCTATTCGTAAGGTTTTTGATAGTATCACAGACAATGCTCGAAAGCTCATTGTTTGTAAACTCTGTGTATAGGAAGTGACATTGTCATCGTTACGAAATCTATTGTTTGTTTGAAGAGCACCAAAAGTTTGGCTGTTTGTGTGGAACTTAGACCAGGAAGTAGTAACCTGCTTGCTTCTTGTTTCGTACTGTTATAAAAAAATAAGTATAGAGTAGAAACGTTTTTTTGGCATCGAGGGATCGGTAAAAAAATTCGAGCAGAATGAATAAATAGAGTAAGTACCTAACGAGCCATTGGCACTTCACATCATTCTTTTGTTTGATTGTGACCTCTAAAAATCTTATGCGTGGAGGGAGATACCAATGTTGGATTAAATGTTTATATGCTATCCATACTAACAATATATAAAATCGAAAGTAACTCTGTACCCTTTTCACGCCTTAATGGCTGAACGGATTTCGATGGAATTTGGTACACAGGTAGCCCATGGCTCGGGTGGGGTAATTTCCGATCTTGAAGCAGGCGAAGTCGCGGCCAAAGCTAAACTAATAGCGTTGTTATAGAGTAAACTCGTGACGAGAAGAAGACTTGACAGGTTGCACAACTTGAAACCTGCCTAAGTGCTGCGCACATAACTTTTTTTATATACACGGCGAACGCCTAGATGGTTGTCGGCTTGCCTGTGGGTACCTCAATAAAATAAGGCTTGCGGCCAGGGCCTAAAACTTAAAAACTAAACGACTACACGCTACGTCGCTAGGGAGGGCAGCAAGGGACTAAGTGGGTCCATAAATAGCATTCATAAATGTTTGGTCGATTTTAACCGCTTTAAACAAAGATAGAATTAAATGCAAGTTATATAATTAACGAGCCCTTGAATAAGGTTAGTTTTGAATCAAGGTAATTACCACATTTAACACAGGTTTAATGTAACGTAACTAAAATAGAAAAATAAGGTAATTCACTGTAGCATACATCTACGGTCATAATCATGACATATCAAGAACAAATTAAAAGTTTCTAATATTATGAATGAAGTAAAGTTTTTATGTGAAACAATAATTATGATTGTATTTTTTCCTAGAATTGAGTTAAACGAACATATACAGCTGTAATGCTTTAGCATACTATGAGTTACCAATTTCATTTGACAGAACAATGGGATTCAGAACATGTCTGTTACTGTACATAATGATTAATTTTACATGTACGAGTACAGTTTCATACAATATGTTAATTTAAATCATAGAAGATTATCAAACTCAAAAACAAAGCATTTGTTACATTTACAGTCATTTTTGAACTGTCAAAAAGTCGATCAGTTAGTTGGAAAGTTGAAGATAGTTGCCCTTTCCAAAACGTAGATCTCTATGGAGAAGAACGGGCAAGAAACTCCAAGGACACTCTCTTAAATCAAGATATTACAAGATCCTGGATACATTATTCTTGTTGCTTCTAAATGTGAGAAGTAGAACAATGTAAAAGAAAGTAAAAAAAATAAGCCCTGGCAGTTAAGAGATCACCTGTCTCAAACTCTCAACCGACGAGCTACTCACATTTACAAAAAAGAATAAAAATGGTCCTAAATTATACAAAACTCTAATAACCGTAACACATGACATGTCCAAACGCATAGGACTAAATTTTGCTTTCGATAAACAGCTATGTCCTTATTTGCATCAAGCCCAAACGTTCGTGAAAAATATTTTTTGTTTTAGACTTACGTTTAGTATTATTGAGATCATTCTGCCACGCTTCCGGCAGCAGATGTAGGAACACGTCGCCCAGTAGTCCACCCACTGCAAAGCTGAGCAGTATCCTTAGCGTCGACGCTCCAGCTGTAACAAGAAATATTTTACAGTTTAATAAATAATAGGGCAGGACATGTCCACCCCATATCGGACAAACTGTGGCCCCAAATACCACAGAAATAGTGTCCTGAGATATGAGATGGCGAGATCAAATGGATAGGTTCCGTCAAAACTACACCCTAATTGCGTAACTCACGATTAATTATAATCGGTTTCAATTTGACAGTTCCACAGTATTCGTTGCGTTATTTAAGTTGCTGAACATTAACATTTTTCGAACATATTTGAAGCAATGGTTTAACAATCTGTTTCAAAAGAAGATTATGATGAATCGTGAGTTACGCAATTAGGGTGCAGGAAGGCTATGTGCCTATAGCCGTAGGCGTTATGCTTTATGCTAATAACTTCATAGTCGCTTTTGATATATAATAAAGAGTGCCCACTAACGAAATTAATTGCGCCTATCGAAAGGCATTAATATTATAGCGAAATAAAACAAACAGTTAGCTATCATCGGCTATGTGTTTATAGCTCTAGGCGCTATGCTATAAACTTAGTCACTGGAAGGAGGACGCGCGGGCTTGCGAAAGATGGAAGGATTGGAGGGAGGCCTTAGTCCAGTAGTGGGACAGAGTAAGCTCGAAATTCTTTCGCACTTTCGACATCCATTTTTATTGCACTACAGTAAAATGAACTATTTGAAGGTTAACTGATAAATTCTAACGGTGCTCCTAAGTAACAATAGGCTGTCAATATCACGAGATCGTTTCGATATCTAATCAGTTGGACCGATACGCACTGCAAAGGTCATAGCTTATAGGATTTGCGTTGGCGTGACCGTGGCCTGGCCGCCTGTGATTAGTAGGAAGGGTGAAGACAACATTTATCATACTTGCAAAATGCAAAGTTGCTTTATTTATTACTCATAACTCATTACATCTGGCGTAAGTAACAACAGCGTCACAGGTCGTTCGATCAGTTTTGATATTCTTGCTCGCAAAACATCCTCCAAACTGGTGATATTTTTCTGGCTTTAGAGACTTGCAATGTTTGATCAAAATCTAAATCAAAATATTTTTATTTCATATAAACCTGCATGGGCACTTATGAAACGTCAGAAGCTAGGTGCACGGTTCCAAATTGTTCTTTCCTATGGAGAAGAGCCGGCAAGAAACTCCACGGTCACTCTTTTAAAAATGATTGGCTTTAACAATGTTTTCAGAGATAAAATGTATGGGAGGACAGTGCAGGCCTGTCAATAAGTACCAGGTACTTAGACGAATAAAGAATAGAAAATCGTCTACAAATCTACAGTATGTCAGGCCTACAACGTTCTCCCATTCACAATATGTAAAATAACCTAAATAAATAAAATGAACCTAATTAAACATAGTGACATGATTAATATGACAATCACTAAAAAAATTGTGATGGTTTGTTGTGGTGAACGCGAATTTCAAAAAGCCCCAAAGAAAGAAATGGCACCGTCAGATCTGGCAATTCGGCCAGAGGGTTACAGTACAGATATTAATGACACCTTGCAAATATGTAGTAACATATAATCAGCCAACCAGAAATTAAGTTCATTGTCCCAGAAAATCCATGTTCGAGGAAAATATGATTCATAACTTCAAGAGTATCAAAAGGATCAAAAGATATATCAAATAAGATCATCATTTTCGCCGTGTCAGATAGCACATAGCTCGCACGTTTAATATGGCACTTAAGTTTACATTAAACGATACGTTATCAAGTAGTATTATTAGTTAATTGCTTGTCGATTACCGCTGTGATTGCTGCGATAAAAGCGATCGCTTTTATCGTTTGATCATGTTTAATTTTTAGTTGTAAGTCGTCTTATTAGCATTTCGGGCAAAATCTTTTTCTGTAAAAAACGCAAGCCTATCACATTATCTTGGATTAATCCAGCCAAAAATCATTATCTGGGGGTCAGCTTCTATTCTAACGCGGGATACACCTGAATACCAGTATTTTACATGGAGCGACTGCCGATGTGACCTCCACAACCCAGTGATTGGGTAATACGCCTTGGTAAGACTGGTTGACGAACTTTCGGGCTTCTAACGACCTGTAAATCCTTCTTTCTTTCGAATGTAACTCGGCCAATGTTCATTAGGCATGGGGATTCACGCTGACGTTAATAGGACTAATAGGAGACTATCCATATGGGTTAACGTGATTTGGGATTTAGATTTTAATATAGTACAAAAACCTGTATCTTTAGGCACTTCAAATAAGGCGGGTCTTCCGAGAACGAAGCGATTCTTATTTCATATCCGGAGGATATGGAAAAAAAAACAGAAATAGCTGTAACTTTACCGTTTAGAAACTGCAGGCTTTGTTATAACTTCTCGCGACACTCCCTTTTGATAAAACGATAAAAATATTTACGAGATAGACAATCAGGCAAATGCCTGCGTCTAGGTATGTAACCAGTACCTATAAATTCTCGTTATCGGCCATCTCTTTCAAGTTTTTTAACCGATAAGTGTTAATAAAACAATCGCCCGTCGCCAGAGATACCGGGAGATGGATTACTGGGAAACTTCAAGAGCTTTTAGAAGGCACGCCGGACAAAATGCAATATTGTTTTTTGGATTATTTACATACGTGCAGCATTGTTTTATCTGATGATTTCAAAATAGTTAGCATATCAGATGATATTGGTTTTATATTATGATATGGACGTAATTCTAAAACGCACTCCTGTGAAATTCCGCGAGATATTTTTAGATTTGAGATGCTGCTGTCAACAGCAATTTATTTGGATATGGGTAAGCAAATGATAATTAATTATGATAATGAGACGTTGATAAACCTGATATCATGATATTTATAAGACCAATTTTCGAAACATTTATTCAACAAAACGAAATCCCCGTAAACATAAATATTTGACTGAGTATACGAATCTGCATCCCATATCTTTCCTCGGAACTTTCAATAAAACAATTTTTTATCCACGTGTGTGCTGACCTCTGACGTTACGACTTTAGAGTGTATCTCCAATTGTCTGCTATCAGTACAAGCAAATCATCACGTAGCGATAAGGCGGATATCACAAGCGATGTAGACAACCTGCTACTTTGTAAGGCCAATCAACTCTTGTCATCAATAGAATACGGGTAGTAAAGGGTGGCATCTCAATGCGTGAGTAATTTGGTAAGACAGAACCTAAAAAATAAGTCAAGCTGGAGCAAAAATAGAAGAGAAAACTATAGAACAGGTACAAGAACAAGCAGTAACCTTGCAGAGTTCATATTTATAGCTAATGGGCTGAGAACTGGAACCAAACGTGGACTTCTGATCGATATACTAAACGTAAGAGCTTTCTATAACGATGACGTCGATGTATAGCCGATGGAAATTAATGGCAGTACTCAAGTACGTTATTCAGATACACGGTAAATTGACATCTAATATCTTTAAACGAGCAATTCTTGTATAAATGTATATTTATTCTGAATCTCGGAAACGGCTCCAACGATTTCCATGACATTTAGTATGCAGGGGGTTTCGGGGGCGATAAATCGATCTAGCTAGGTTTCATTTTTAGAAAAATTCAAACAAAAAAAAGGTCATCCAGATATTAAGTCATTAATTCATAATACTTACTAGTGGTCGCCCGTTGGTTGAAATTCGACCATAATTCAATTAAAAATGTATGTATTTCTAATGAATTATTAAAGAAAATAGGCCTGTGTCCCAGCAGTGAGAACATTTTAGGCTGATAATGCATGTTATCGCTGATCAAGTGTCACTTCTAATGTACTAAAAAAAATACACGCAGATGAAGTCGCAGGTAACCAGCCATACACTAATTACAATATACAGGGTTATTGGAGAAACACCAACAACCTCTTGGGTGTTTTTATGGTGTTAATAATATACTGTAGCCTCCCACAAAATGGACCAATGACCTTGTGAAGGCCGCGGGAATCCGCGGGATGTTGGAAGCACAAGACCGGTCGAAGTGGCGGAGCTTGGGGGAGGCTTATGTCCAGCAGTGGACGTCTTTCGGCTGAAATCATGATGATGATGAATTTACTGTAGTGTTCATAGAAATATAGTTATATCTATGGTAGTGTTAGTGTACGCTGATGACTGTATTACCATCTTCAACAGTTGAAGACGTCAACAATCCATTTAGACCACAGTCATGCATGATATATGGTCACGGAAAACCACATTACACCGATAAAAGGCCAGTAACAATAAAAACATTATATTTTTTCTTAGAACCGCGTCTGGGTTACTGATATGAATGAATGAAAATAAATTAATGAGAACAATTGACTGGTGGACGCATACCATACATTTAGTTTTTATTTATGGTTACGACAAAGTGTTTATTTATTGCTTAGCAACCAATTGTAAAAAAAACAACATGATATCACAATTTTATTCCCCGAAGGCTAAGCCAGGGGTGTACCTACAGTACGCCTACATTTCGCTTATAGAGGGGGCGAGCCTCATCATCATCATTTCAGCCGAAAGACCTCCAATGCTGGACATAGTGGACATAGGCCTCCCCCAAAAGCGGGGTTTTGCCATAATCGCCACGCTTGGCAGGCGGGTTGGCGATCGCAGTATGATGGTAAAATGCATAGAGAACGCTGCTGCCTATTCTCTAGTAAGTCCCTTAGTCGCCACCCATGGGAAGAAATGGGCGGCGAGCCTATTGCCATCAATTCCAGAAGCTACAGAGAAATCGCTATTGGAAAAACCCAATAAAACTTTCCTGACCAGAGAATCGAACCCAGAACCTCATGCTCCGCAGTACTGCTTGTAACCACTAGACCAACGAGGCAATCACAATCTCAGTTTTATTTAACAAAATCATAACCATCGTTTTTGCTTCGCCGTAGTCGAGTAAAAAAGACTAAAAAACTGCTCCACGAGTCTTGAGCAGTTTTATAGATTGCTACAGACTTTGGCAATTTTACGAAATGCCGATTATTAAACTGACGAAGTCTATCTGATTTACGATGTATTTGATTTTCGATTCTGCGCCCGCAGAAAAGAAAACTCGTCGAGATTTTCAACGAGTTTTGTTTATTGGTTTATTAAGTAAATGTATTGTGTAAAGGCTTGTTTTCTTTCTCTTTATATCTTGAAATTTAAATTTTCTATATGTAACTTACAAATTAAACTGAACTTTAATTTAAATATAAGAAAACTCCTGAAAAACATTATAAGTCGCATTTCAGAACGGTCGGCAGTTTTCAAAAATTTCACGCTCACCAGAAAGTCGCCTATCGAAAAGCGATCGATTGTGAAAATTGAAACAAATAATTTTGTCAAAGCAACTGTCATACATTTTGTACCTCTTGGTCATAGAAATTCGTGGCTTACTGCCAGGCCAAGTGAGTTTTAAATTTACTTGGAAAAACAGGCCATGCGTTGACTTAGTAACCTATTTACTAACGCTATCTGTTCTTGTTTTATTAATACAGGTCGCTCAGTGTTCTAAATTCGCCAACTATTTTTAACAACCTTCCAGTCGATATAAACGATTGTATCACAAAAACCTCCTTTAAAAATAAAATACATAAGTACTTCTTTAATATACAGGGTGTTTGGCAGAAAGTTGAACATACGAAAATGGTGGATAGGATCTGCTACTTACTCAGCCCTAATTTATTGGGCCCTGACGCCCTGGATATTTTTTAAAATAGTTTTTTGCTTTCTTCTAGTTTCACCACTTTCGTAACTTGTACGTGTATTTTTTATTAAAAATGGGTAAAACGCATTTTTTTTAAATCTTTAATGTTGGCAGATTCTTATAAAATTATTGCTTTATTCAGATGTTAGCTAGAAAAAAAGTTATGAGTCCTCAAACTTTGTGAAAGCCTCACTGTAGGGAATAATTTAAAAAAAGTATATTTGTTTTAAATTTATGCAATAGTAGTTTTAACTAGGTGAAAAAGTGTCATTATAAAAAAAATACTTTATTTTTTAAATTAATAATTAGATATGAACAAACTGCATAGCAGTTTGGCGGAAGTAAAAGTAACCTACAAAAACTATTCTTAATACAGTTGCTCAAAAAGTGGCGTATTGCAGGGACGTATAGCGTTCGGGATGTGGGCTATTACATACTAGTGCTTTTTGTTACCTTTCCCGAACTCGTGCGTTCTCTTTCCCAACTGTCAAAAAAATGTCTATTAAAAAGAAAAACCAACCATGAAGTTTGTACTAAAGAGTTTTTGTGATTCGTACAAATACGTATATTTCTAAAAAGAAGCTGCTAATTTATTTCAATATCAGATTTAATGATTTAATTGAATGGGTTAGGTTAGGTTTCATTTAATTTCATCTCATTAAATTTAATTTTCATTTCATATCAATAAAAAAAATCTACTGAAGATTAAGCTGTATGGGCATAGTTCCCTTTGACTACCAAAATGGGTGAAGAACAAAAAAAACTCTGCATAAATTCTACGGTTGGCGCCATTTTCCAGAAATTTTCTTTGCGAGTTTAGTTGTTTGTTGCACAAAATGAGTAATTTCGACCCTATTTTTTTTTTTAAATAACACCACCGGAACTCAGTATAATTGCACAAAATGCTTCGGAGAACATTTTACCGGAAAAGTCAAAAAGTCCTTACATATCTACATACGACGAATTTATTGCGTGGAGAGAAGAGAAAAAAGCAAATAGTTTTTCAGAAAATGTTATGTTGGCATACTTCTCCGAACTCTCAGCAAAATTAAAACCGTCTACGTTATGGTCGAGGTTTTCGATGGTAGAAAGTATGCTGAAAATAAGGAATAACGTGGATATAAGTGAATACCCAAAATTAAATGCTTTCTTAAAACGACAATCAGACGGTTTTACAAGCATAAAGTCGAAAATATTAACATCCAATGAAGTGATTGAACGAAGCTCCCGATGATCGTTATTTAGCCGTAGTTCGTCCATCTACCTTCGTTGATAATGATAATTCATCAGATCCAATTCCATCAACTAGCAAACGCTATTGTATGACAAATATACATGAACAATCCGATATTAATAATATTTTGTCTCAAACAGTAAATATGCAACCTAAAACTTCCCCAGTTAGTATAAAAAACTGTACCAATTTCAATGTACATGTGTACTATAACTTTTATAAGAAATAAATGATTAGTTAGTTGAGTTTATTGTGATTTTATTAAATTGCTTCATTTTTTCGCAACTGTATTAAAAATTGTCGTTCAGTACACTTGCGGAACCGTCATTGCAACTTGTTCCGACTGTCAACCCTCGCCTTCGGCTGCGCCTCGGCTCGGGTAGACATTTATCGGAACTCTTTGCAATGACAGCTTTTCCGCACTTGTAATGAAATATACTATTCTGTGAATTTTCACTTTTTTATTATTATTTTTTTACTTAATGTATTTGAACATATTTATTACATCAAAACCCTAAAACGCAGCGTTCTGCACTCCTTCCTCACATAAACTTTAACTGTGCCAAATTTCATACACGTCCGCGTAATTTTCCTAAAGGCTACAAAGTTTTTCCTTCACGTAATAATTTATAAAAAATAATAACTGTGCTATATAGTGGTGCCTACCGTAACCAAAACTCATACTAAAATCTAGCAATAGAAAATACTTAAATAAATTGAAAAAAAAAAAAAACATGTATGCACCTAAATACTGGAGCTCTACCCTCTAAGCACGAAAACCGTAGCTTCGGCTGAAGTTACGGGAGATGCCTACTCCGTATCACCTACGGATATAAGATTACTTTGGGGCGACGACCCAAGAATGAATGACACCACGACTTGATAGTTGTCCCTACTCCCGATGTGTTTTTACCCGCCCTGAAAGTTATCTAAATTGGTGTAGGGTTCACTCCGAAGTTTCGAACTACTTGCGAAATGCGAACGAGCCCGTATGTTAGGCAGAGAGACGTTGCGTTTAAAATCTCGACGAGAGAATATTAAAGGTGCTATGCTAATGAATGATTGACATGTACGGTCTTGGTATGTAGAGATGGTCACCCATCCACGGACCAACCGCGGCAAGCGCAGCTTAACCTGATCGATCGACCCGTGCGGCTCTCGTGAGGGGCTTGTGGCTAAGGTAATACCACAAGCCCCTCACGAGAGCAGTGTTTAGTGATAAATATTCAACAAACACTATTCGAGATAAATAACCAAAGTTTAAAGTCCGATAAAAATTTCAGATTAAAAAACCAGATAATAAAACCAGCACACGCACAGGCGCAGCCGGCAATTGACACCATGCCGGGCACCTCCAAGCCGCAGCCTGGACCAAGTGGTACAGGGCCGACGAAGAGGGAGCGCCCCGACGACACGGCTTCGCCGAGTACGCTACAGGGGCACGCCAAACGTGTGAGGGTTCACTCCGCTCAGGGGGAGCAAAGAACCTACGCGCGAGCCACGAAGGATATTCCTGCGAGGCTGGCCGTAGCAATCTGCTTCCCTCCACCCTCTCGTGACCTGACCAGGGAAGAGGCTGAGCACGTTAAGACCGACCTAGAAGCCCGACTTATGGACACAGACCCGACGACACCACTCCCGGCCTTCCGCGGATACCCACGGGTAGCGGAAGGCACCGTGCAGATGTGGTGCGAGGACGACTATGCCCTGACTTGGCTAACCCAAAACGTGCCCCTAATCAAACTTACAGACACTGACCTTGCACTGACAGTAGTCAAACAGTCCGACGTGCCCACCCGTGTCCGAGCCTCGCTTTTTGTCCCCCGTTACAAGGGCGACATAGCCAGGCTCCAAAGTATTCTGATCCGTCAGAATACTTGGTACGACATTGCTAGGTGGTCACTGTACAGGGCGACTACCGTCGGTGGCGACAACTATGGGACATACTTGACCCTAGGTGTGCCACCGGAGGAAGCCGACAGGGTCCTAGCCCGGGAGCGACGGATATCGTACCTCTTGGGGTCGATATACGTGCGCTTCTGGCCCACGACCCTACCCTGTGACTCTAAGACTGACTGCACAGATGAAAAGACCGTACCGACAACGACAAAGACTACCGACACCGACATTGCCCAGCTCGAGGAAGTCATGGCCCGAGCAGCGATGGACGACGACGACGACGCCATACCACCCTCATCGCCTGGCTGGAACGAGCAATTGCTTGCCTCGTCGCCGGGCGAAGCACACGAAGACCAGTTCAGAGTGGAGGCGGCGGAGAGACTATCCGATGGATCCATCTCCGACTAACTCCACCTCACCGCCGTCACCGCCCATAAATATCATCCAAACTAACCTCCAACACAGCCAGACTGCCACGGCTAGCTTACGCAGGGCCTTGGAGGTTAAGCCCCGAACCATCGCACTGATCCAAGAGCCGTGGATCAGGAACAATAGAATCTGCGGCCTCGGCAACATCGGAGGTAAGCTAATCCTCAACACACATGGTGCAGAAAAACCACGTACCTGTGTTTACATTCCCAAAGAAATCCCGACCACGACACTCACTCAATTCTGTTCCAGAGACCTAACAGCTGTCAGGCTCCAAACCGCATGTGACGTTCCAGATGTTGTACTGGCGTCGGTGTACATGCCAGGCGAGGACGCAAATTGCCCCCCAAAAGAGATGGCCGATCTGGTACAACACTGCGAGCGCGCCAGGCTGGAACTGATCATCTGCACCGACTCCAACGCCCACCACCCGCTCTGGGGCAGTGACTCAGCGAACTCCAGAGGAGAGGTACTATCCACCTATTTATTCTCTACTAACCTTAACATTGTTAACCGAGGTTCTGAACCCACTTGGGTCACAGTCCGAGGACAAACAATCATTGACCTAACTCTCGCTACAGAAACCGCGACAAACCTCATCGATAACTGGCACGTATCGGACGAGCCTTCCAGCTCAGATCATAGAAGAATCCGATTCACACTAGCTACCCACATAAAGGAACCAGAGCCGAAACGTAACCCACGTCGCACTAAGGTGCCCGAGTACAAACGGCTTCTGGCGGCTCTACTAGAGAGACACCTATCACAAGTAACTGTAAAGGACACTGCACAACTGGAATACACCGTGACAAAACTATCACAATACCTAATTGAAGCATATCACGCATGCTGCAAACTGAGGGCGCCGGCAAACAACAGCGTGCGGAACCCATGGTGGAACGCTGAACTAGGTAAACTCAGAGATACACTAAGGCAACAATTCAATAGAGCCAAAAACACTAGGCTCCTGGACGACTGGGAGCAATACAAAGAAACCCAATACTTATACAAAAAGCAGATTAGAACTGCCAGAAGAGCGGCATGGCGGAAATTCTGCGAATCCATCGAAACCAACAATGAAGCCGCAAGAGTAAGAAAAATCCTATTGACTGATCAGGATCGAAGCCTTGGCGCGCTGAAAAAACCTGATAACTCTTACACACTAACCGACCATGAAACCAGTAAAGTCCTTCTCGAGACTCACTTCCCAGGCTGTAACCTCCTAGAGAACAGAACATGGGAGGCTGAGCCAGAATGGACACCCACAGACCAAGACTGGTCCCGAGCCCACAGCATAGTAACAGAAGACAGGGTAAAGTGGGCTATAAACACCTTTCAGCCCTACAAGTCCCCAGGACTAGACGGAGTTTTCCCAGCCCTACTGCAGTGGGGGGTTGACCACCTAACACCATGCTTGGTGAAGATCTACCGTACCTGCATAGCACTCAGATACATACCCCTGACGTGGCGCGAAGTGAAAGTCATTTTCATACCCAAACCGGGCAAACCAGACTACACACAGCCCAAGGCCTATAGGCCCATAAGCCTCACATCCTTCCTACTGAAAACTCTTGAGAGACTCTGTGATAGGCATATCCGAGACGGACCTCTCCGAGTAAAACCACTCCATAAACAACAGCACGCATATTCCACTGGCAGATCAACAGAATCCGCACTCCACAGCGTAGTATCCAAAATTGAATGCGCAGTGGACCACAAATGCTCAGCACTAGCAGCTTTTATTGACATCGAGGGCGCCTTTGACAAGACTATGTTCAATAGCATTAGCATGGCCCTCGACAGACACAGCATAGACACGACCCTGAGTGGGTGGATCACCAATATGCTCAAATTGAGAGCGGTGCAAGTCACCGTAAACGACACTACAAGGGCAGTAGTGGCGAAGGGCTGTCCACAAGGTGGCGTCCTCTCGCCGCTTCTATGGAACCTGGTCGTAGACAGCCTCATCAAAACACTAAATGACAAAGGTTATTTCACCGTAGGCTATGCCGATGATCTAACCATAATAATAAACGGCACCCATGAAAATACCCTATGTAACCTTATGCGCCAAGCCTTTAAAATAGTCGAAGACTGGTGCAACAAACACCAACTATCAGTAAACCCAACTAAAACTGAACTGATCCTCTTTACAAAAAAGAGGAAACTCGCGGAACTGGAACTTCCGCGTCTGTTTGGCACTACCCTAAGCCTAGCAACTGAAACCAAATACCTGGGCATCTTTTTGGACAAACAGCTGAACTGGGCAAAACACACCAACTACATCACGACAAAAGCCAGCATATCACTGTGGCAGTGCAAGCGAATGCTTGGCAGGAACTGGGGTATTAGCCCCAGAGTCACCCACTGGCTGTACACCAAGGTTATTCGACCAATTATTACGTACGGCTCAATAGTCTGGTGGCCCAGAACGGACTTAAGCACAGCACAAAAAGACCTTGAAAAACTGCAGCGGTGCGCCTGTGTGGCAATCACCAGCTGCATGAGGACTACGCCCACCGCTGCCCTACAGGCAATGCTGGGGCTGCCTCCTCTACACCTCATCGTGCGGGAGGAAGCAGCACTGGCTGCTTTGAGGCTCGACATAGCAGGAACCCTAAGCAACGATTCCAGAGTCAAGCACACACGCATTAAGGAAGATGCGATCAAACGACAACCGATGATGGCATCACCCTGTGATAAAACCCCGAAATTGCACTACTTCCAGAGACACTACAACGTAGTACTCACAGGAGAACAGAACGACTACTCAGGCCCGGATGAGCTTAGAGTCTACACAGACGGATCAAAGACCGACTCTGGAACCGGAGTCGGTGTTTTCTCACAAGACCTTAACATAAACATATCCAGCCCGCTGGGAATGTTCAACACCGTATACCAAGCGGAATGTGTGGGCATTATACAAGCGGCGTATGCCATAGAAGCCAGGAGGGTCACGGATACACACATACGTATACTCTCCGATAGTGCTTCAGTTCTCCAATCCCTTCGGAAAAAATACATTACATCGAGTTTAACACTAGAATGTCACAATGCACTAGAAAGAGTAACAGTTGCCAACCGCAACACTGCAATGGATAAAGGGACACAGTGGGTCACTGGGCAACGACGCCGCAGACGAACTGGCCAGAAGGGCATCCAGCGAGCCAATCTGTGGTCCCGAGCCCATTGTGCCCATCCCCTTCAACCAACTACGCAGGTGGCTCCAGGAACACACCCACAAACAAGCCGAGAGCTGGTGGACCCTGACACCAGGCTGCAGGCAGTCTAGGGAAGCAATGCCATCCCTGGATGGCAGGCTGACTAGACGTCTGTTACGCCTGGACAGAAAAGATCTGCGTCTGGTGACTGGAACCATCACAGGACACTGCCCGCTGAACAAACACTTCTACACAATAGGCATAACGGAAAGCCCCTTGTGCAGGGCTTGCATGGAGGCTGAGGAAACCGTAGCGCATGTGCTTTTCGTATGCACAGGCGTAGCACAGATTAGAACAGAAATCCTCGGGGCACCCAAATGTTACACGGATATTCTGAACAAACCAGGAGTTATAGCCAACTTCTGGAGGGAGGTGGGCTGGCTGGAATAAAACCAAAAGGCCGCCATGGCTCACGCACAATGGTCCACTGAAGGACTAAGTGCGGAAACCAAACCCCATAACATAGAACATAGAACCAGATAATAAATACTTGTAAAACAAATAAAATTGAAGCTCAAGTCAAATTTGACGAAAAATAATTATTTTCAGTTTTCGTTTTGGACCTTTTGTTCAAAAATCACTATGACTGAGCATAACGAGCATTTTCCGAGATCCTTTCCGGAAAATATGATAATTTCAGCAGGCCTAGACAAAACACATTTCTGTTAGCGTTCACGCCAAACGCTAGGCCAAAATGTATGGGAATGACATTACCTGCGGAAAGGACACGACGTAACCTTTCCGCAGGTAATGTCATTCCACATACATCGTCTCTAGGCCCAGGTCACGTCGTAGTACTCGCAACCAACGTGCACGTGTGCCTGAATAGATGCATGAGCGTAAACGAGGCAAAAAGAGTAAATGTAAGGACCTCGTAGCAGCAGGCGTAGCATGTCCATTTCTATCTCTATCTATTCTACCAAGAATAGACAAAGTTCTTTCAATCCAATTTGACATCTCTTCTGCCCACGCACGGGGCGACACGTAGACTCGCATTTCTATGAAGACAAAGACTGGTTATTCTTTCCATAGCAACGGGGAGGTAGCTAGATGTGCTAAGGTGCAAGATTTTTCCATTAAATAGCATCATTTAATGCGATTAAATGAATTTATATTGATTTTTTTAATGATTACGATTCTGTAAAAATGTTTCTATTCTCAAGTGTCAAAAGTAGAGAAACATTGGTCGTCATGCTTGACATCGTAAACTTGTCGACTGAAGAATAGAAACATTTATTATCTCCAGTTTTAAACATCGACATGCTTAAGACGGTAGAAATGTTTCTATGAACTGTCATTTTTTCTATTCTTCCGTCGACAAACCAACCACTCCAACCCAAAAACTCGTTTCTCTGGTGGTCATGCAGGTAGAGTTCTGTAGTTTATGCTTACCCCCTATGGGCGTGAGTTTATGTATGTATAATCATTTTACGTGTAATGTTATCAACTTGCGACTTTATCTATATGTGTGCAGAGAGCAATTTTATCAAGATCAAGCATAAAATAGTATCTTTATTCTACAATGGTATTATTAAATTGGCATTATCTCTTTACGTGCTATAATAATATCAACTGACGAATTAACTTATTACTATCAATTTACGTGTAAAGTGCATTGTTTATAGGTAGCTTACGTTTTTATTAATCTAGAAACGTGTGAGATTAAGTGTCGTTGCCAATCGTCAGACTTCGTTTTTTTCGTGTCATGCTAACGAGGATGTATCCAACAAGTACCTATCTTTGAATTCAGGCAAATTCTTGACAGGCTAGGTACAGCTAGATTTTGGCACTCTCTCTAGAGGAGAGAGCTAATTGACACGAAAAACAAATGAAAGCTAGGTTGGACGTCTCTTACACGGGCAATTTTTTGAACAATTATTGCTCGGCAACGCTAATGGATCAATTAAGTGGAGCAATCTGGAGCAACAAAAATAAATTCTGATGTTTCGGGAATATTGCCTCTGATTGCTCCATATATTTCTTGAGTTGCCGAACATCCAATCGGTTTGTAAACTTTTAGTCAATTTTCTTTTTATCTCGTTTGTACGTGTAAGTCGTGTAACTACATCTAGTTGTAGCGAGAGGAACCGGCCGGCGGCGGAGGCAGCGGGGGGGCGCGTATTGCCTAGTTTTTAAAGTTGCTCCAAATTGCATGGTATTGTGTGGCCGTATCTCTGACAACGGCTGCTACATGTTGCCATTGCTCTAAATTGCTGGATGCAGTCGTGAATCGTGACGACATAGTTACGAGAATTGACCAGGATGGAGCAATTTTAGTTGCTCGTGTAAGCGCACCTTTAGGATCGCTTTCTCAAACTATATGCCTTGCCTTTTCCCAACTGTGTTGGAGTTGGCTTCTAGTCTAACTGGATGCAGGTTGAATACCAGTGTTTTACATGGAGCGACATGGAGTGGCATCAGTTTGCGTGTGTATGCTTTTTTAAATTTAATCTTTTAATGTACTGTTTTTATAATTGTTTTTTTTATGGATCATGTGGTCTGCAGTAAAGTTTTTTTTTTTTAATTTGCCATCCATAACTTAGTTACTGGGTGAAATACCCCTTGGAAGTCTGGGTTGAACCACAAGGAAGACTGGTTGTCACACTTTGGGCTTCTAACTATCCGTAACGACTGTAAAAAGATCTACGAACGACAACGGGGACTCGGTTTAAAGCACTCTCTGAGGCAAAGACGGGTATCTATATGTAATAGATCCTTCAATGGAACTGCAGACAAAATAATCAAGAGGTGTAATCAATTAGCATTGTAAACATTACCTAAATGATCTATAAGTTTATTGCAAAGTATGAAAGGCACTAACGACATTGAATCCTCCACAGTAGTCTCAACAATATGGGGTAAATTACCGCTTATCTCGCGGACGCAGCTGGGTCATAAATGAACGTATTGAGCGGTGAAATTGATAAACACTGACATACTAGCTATAATCCTGCAAGGGATTTACACTAGACAATACAGGGTAAGTTTTTATCCATTGCGCAAATTGTAACCATGAATTCAGCATATCATTCTAAAACCCCTAGCGTAGAAGCTTTTCACCAGATATGCAAAAAAAAATCTGCTGTTTCATAGAAAAGTGCAATACCTACGCGGTCAAATGTATGGAACAGCTGATTTGTTTTTGTAAATCCGGCGAAAAATTTCTGCGCTAGGGGGTCTAGAATGATATGCTGAATTCATGGTTACAATTTGCGCACTGGATAAAAACTTTTCCTGTATATTGTGTTTACTTGAAATGAATAAGTTAACGTCTTACATACGCAACAATGCCCAAGGCAAAGTGTTGTGGCAGCCTATGTCCAACAGTGGACTATTATAGGCTGAGTTGATTGGTCCAATGTTTAAGACATATATTAGCAATGACGTCATCATCAATCTGCACTAATCCCAATTCACTTGGGGTTCACACAGCGAGCCTTCTTCTTCGAATGATTCCCGGTGCAAGTGTGGAAAGGGAATACTGGGGTGGTTTTCAGGCAGTAAGTCTGACAGAACTCTCCGCCACTAGGCGGAGGACATCCAAGAGGATTTTCTAACAAGGGCAAGAAAAAAAAAAGACATGTCCTCTTCGATATCTCTACCAGCCGACATTTCAGACTACTCATCCCCTATTCGGTCATATCATAATCCCAAAATCCGTTTATCGTTTCTTTGGTCTCCCCAAAATCGAGTTCTACGACTGTCCATCATTCTTCCGCATGCTTATCCACATATTCTCGATCACTCATTCAGTAACTCATTTCCAATCCGTAAGTTATTTTTGGAACGAAGTTTTTAAACGCGGCTTGTGGTAGGAGTTGACTGGTAGAGAATGTCATATAAGGAAAAGTATTATGCTCCATGCAACTTTTTTCTCTCTGTCTTTCGAGTATCACGTAAGGAACCCCGACCCTGGAGGTCTATTGCCCAAGCATAAAATCTGTAGTTTCGGCCGAAGTTACGGACAATTCCTACTCCGTACCACCAACGGACGTAGGATTATTTTGGGGCCCGATCTGAGAATTAATTACACCACGATTTATTGTTTTGACAGCTGTCCCTACTCCCGATGTGTTTATTGCCCGTCAATAAATTAATTTATTGGGTGTAGGGCTCACTCCGAAATTTCGTATTACGTTCGGACGGGCCCGTATCTTCGTTAATAGATTTAGGGAGTGGGCCCTGTCGAGGATTTATATCTCCATTAGTTTCCTTTTGATATCTATCACTTATCCTGTAACCCCAATGTCGCATAGTTATCGCATATTGTTTGTTGGCGCTATAATACTACATGTCGTGTAAGGATTGCACTATTGTGCATCTACATCCTCCCTCCCTCCCACCTACACTAGCACTAGGTTATTAACCTCGCGTGCCCGCTACAAATTGACCCATATCTTTGATTCCGGGTGCATATAATCTCAGATGCATTTTTACAGTTATGTATGATTTGCTAAGGTGATTTATGGGCTATATTCAACGGAAGGAGGTTGCGATGAAGAATGAAGATTATTTAAAGGTAAAATGTGGATGTGGATTTACTAACAGTAACTAATCTTTATACCTACCTTATTTAGATTGAAGTAACCTGTTTCAATGCCAACCAGACTTATAAAAGGAGTTGCGAATAGATACTAATACGGCGCAGTGGTGGCCCAGTGTCCCTTCATTCTCATCCTTTCAGCCGAAAGACGTCCACTGCTGGACATAGGCCTCCCCTGAGGCCTGGGGGATTTTGCCATAATTGCCACACTTGGCAGGCGGGTTGGCGATCGCAGTATGGTGGTAAAATGCATAGAGAACGCTGCTGCCCATTCTCTAGTAAGTGCCTTAATCACCTTCTACGACACCCACGGGAAGAAATGGGATGGTGATATTCTTTTACGTCCGGTACCACACGGAACCCAGCCCAGTGGTGCCCCAGTGGTAACGGACGCAATTTACGAGTTGTAGGTCGTAATTTCGAACACAGAATTCGAAGATAAGTTACATCTACCAGCCCGCACTGGGCCAGCGTGGTGGATTGCGGGTTACGGCCCACTCTGCCTCTCACCGAGAAGAGGTCTGGAACATTTTAGGCTGAGTTAGGTTTGTGTATCTAATGCAGTCTGGATATCATGGTAGTGATATTACATACATCAGTACTAGACCGTTATGAGTTCCAGGTAGCAACGCATTCGAATGTTATTTTTCAAACAATAAAATATATCGCCCAAATATAGGTTTAATTTTTTTACCAGGGAGAAAACAGGTATGGACCATTCAAAAATTTTGGAAGACCACGTGTCCGCATTTCCTCGTAATGGTGCATGGGATAGCAAATTTTAGCCGTTTTACTCTTGTTCTCCTTTCATGAGCAAATCTATTGATTTTGCTCATAGGAAAGTTAACCGCAACGCCCCGATTTCGTCAAAACATTTTAATCTCGAGTGTCTTTTGTTTGTGAACCAGTCAACTGTCAAACATTGCTAAACAGTTTGAAGTTATTTCGTAATATATCGCCGAACGTTGCAAGATTGGCTGCTTGTGATCTAAAATGAATCGCGTTATCATCGCGTGATAACCACGACTCAGATATGATATGAGGGTATCGGAGCTATGATCAATTGAGCGTCGAGATGAACTTTTATCTCTAGAGTACGAGTGTGATAAACCGGAGATCATTTTAGTAAATAAGAATAGAAGGAGCTCGTGGCTCAATATATCAGCCACTCAATATGTCGACCGAAGACCTACGCTTGCCGCCGTCTGTTTGTAGATGGGTGATCCATAACATTATAGAGACACCTCCGTGCCTCGGAAAGCACGTTAAGCCGTTGGCCCCGGCTGTTATTTGTACATCTTTGACAGTCGTTACGAATAGTTTCAAGCCCGAAAGTCTAACAACCTGTCTTACCCAGGGGTTTCGTATTACCCAGTAACTGACTTCTGGAGGTCAGATTGGCACTCGCTCCATGTAAAATACTGGTATACAGCTACATTCGATAACATTGGAAGCCAACCCCAACTTTGGGAAAAGTTTAGTCAAATTGAAGAGTAGGGGATGATCAAAATAACGATGGATGGATGTGTGATAGATGACGGGGGACTACCGAGATGACGTCTAATACAGAAGTATGGAAGGAAAATACCCAAATAGATAGCGATAAGGGCAGGAAAATAATGACAGTTGCACTAAGCAAAAATTATGCAAGAATTCTCGCATCCAGCGGGTTTCTGCTGCCTTCACCAGGTCATCGGCCCGTCTTGTGGGAGCCTTCCAACGCTACGTCTTCTAGTACGCGGTTGCCTCTTCCGCTGTATGCGAGTAGCAGAGAACCGTTCGAAATGGCGGTGCTTGGGGGAGACCTATGTCCAGCAGTGGACGTCTTTCGGCTGAAATGAAGATGATGAAATCCAAGAAGATCTGAGGACGCGTCGGTCTATCAGGGTCATAGGCAATAGTGGCAAACTAATAGATGGACTTCATAGCGTTTAAATCATAAAAAATACAATTTAACATAATTATCTATACTTACAGGTAGTCTTTTTCTATACCTCATAACTATACACAGACATTCATTATCAGGTTTTTAAATGTATGGGAAGTTGGCATTGTTCTTTTGTTGATACAATAGTTAAATGCATCAGTTACTGCCAACATATCGTCAATCGAGGAGTTGCTATGGAGAAACAAAAGCATCTATCTTTATGGCCATAGTATGTCCTAGCAAAGTCAAGGGCTTGACAACCATCTTCCAATCGATCACTTTCTATTGGCGGTCATCATCATTCTCTTCTCCTTATCAGTGCAAATAAACGTTATTGTGCACGCATAGATAACGTTGATGCATTCAAAGATGCTTTTGTGGATTTTGTGTGCTACGCTACTTTTTCACTTGTATAAGCAGGAACTGTATGAGACAGATTTAAATTCTACCATCAACACAGGCTATTATTAAGTACTTCTACTTTTTATTATTTATTGACGGGATTGGTCCATGGGAATGGACAGAATAAGAAATGAGAACATAAGAGAAAGCCTGAAAGTGGCACCGGTAACTGAAAAGTTGTGCGAATGGTATGGACATGTGTTGCGGAGGAATGAGGAACTGACGTGCGGAAAGTTTTGAGTATGAATGTCGATGGCTTTAAGAGGCCTACGTACAATGAAGTGTCCATACATACGTAATACCTAAATCATTTGCAACTTGAGCATATTTCCATCATATTATGATGATATTTGGATTTAGACAGTATTTATCTAGGCTCGTAGGGGTTTTTTTTTTCCAAAATACTTACCTGAAATGAAGTTTAAGCGAATTGCATTTCGCACATTTTTACAGCGTAAATGACATGTTTTCTCACTGTTTTTTTGGTATTATAACCAACAATTTCCGTAATATTGTTGTCTCAGAAGCATAGCTCATATTATCAAGTTGTAAAATGTCGTAAAAAATATTAAAATACAATAAGTTTTCATTCATCATTTTTGGTATTACGGAACACATCCAAATTCATCATAAATGGTCAGTAGCTAGTAGCGCTATCGCGTCAAGCCATTGTCAATGTGTGTGTGATCGTACTGCTCACTGTAGGTATGTATCCTCGACATGTACTAACACTAGCGCAACGATAGCAATTTTCAGACGAAATATTGCCTCCGCCCGAATCCTAGTTGCGAGCTTCGGTCGTAGGGTTCTTAAGTGTAGTGGACCAAAGAAACGATGGATGGATTGTGTGGAAGATGAACAGGCTAAAAAGGGGTGACTACTACGATGACGTCTATTAGAGAAGTATGGAAGAAAAAGACATGATGAGGCGGGATTGGTCCATGTTGGTGCAGGATCGTGTTGAAAGGAAAGGGAGGCCACTTGAGTTGAGTGCCTTGCCTTGCAGTGGGACAACACAGACTGATTTATTTCAAAAAATGTAGAAAGAGGAGTTTTGGGAGACCAGCAGCAATTCAAATATTGCGTTGAGACTGTACTTCTAAGCTTTTGTGAGGTTTTTTTTTTTTTTTTTGGGTGGGAAATCATCAAATAACTTCTCCCGCTCTGGGTGGAGCAGGAGGGCGTGTCAGACTTTTACTGACTAAAACCCACCCGTGTTCCTTCAGTAGCCCGTATGCCAGGAGCTGTGGTATCTCTTTCAAACGAACCCGCACCCCTGACAGGCAACGGCCCTTGCAGGCCCCATCATTTCTGTGCTGACATCTCTTTGAGGCGCGCGTGGAACACAACGCGCCGTCGACTTGGGCTTGGTCCTTACCGGACAGCGAGCTACCCATTACTCGCCGTCCGCAAGCCCATGCCTACGGTGGCCGGAAATCGGCCTGGGATTCCCGACGCCCAGGGCGTCTCCGTATCCTGCGGCGGCTAGGGTCGCGAGGGCGCATATGCTGCCTCTCCCTCACGTGCGCCGCCTCCCTCTTCGCGAGCATCACTGCTTCGCTGAAGGAGGTGACGGCTCCCCATGCCCTCTCGCTCCGTACCATGGCCTGGACCAGGGCCGGACGCGAGAGATCGCCGCCGCCGATCGCCTCCACGAGGACACGGCGGTGCTCCGCCCAAGCAGGGCAGACCGCCACCGTGTACTCCACCGTGTCCTCAGGGCGATCTTCGCAGTGGAAACACCCGGGCGTTTCCTCCCGCCCTATCCGAAACAGGAACCTCCCGAAACAACCGTGTCCGGTGAGGACCTGCGTCAGGCGGAAGGTGAGGACGCCATGCCGCCTCTCAAACCACTCCTCAAAGAGGGGACTTACCGCCGCAATCGTGGCGTGCCCAAGCTTTTGTGAGGCTTAGAGGTGGATTTAGTGAATTTTTTTTCGCTAATTTAGGTATTATTATTAGGTTCTATCTCTAGAACCTGCGAAATTGCTTTTTCTACGGATAAAACTGGTTAATTATCCTTGCAAATAGACAGAGCACCTTTCTGCCATTGTCTTACTACTATTGCACAGGAAGAGGTCGTTTATCACATTGGCAAGCGAGGTGGTAATGTTGACTGAGTAACCACACTTGCAGATTTTTATTAGAACTTTTATTTTTTATTTGTTTACTTACATAACTTTTAGAATATTTAACACAACTATAGCTATTAACAGTAGGTAAGTATTAAGTAAATTAAATTAATTGGAAAATTAGATAACTTTATGCTTTAAAATTGAAAGCAAACAAATGGTGTAAAGTTGGAGTTCACGACTTCGCAACTGGGTGCTGTAATTTTTACCAAAAGAAATAGGATTTCTTACAATGAACAATTTATCTAGAAATGAATTGAAAAACGAATTTGACAGGGAAAAACTGTTGACAGATTCTTAAATTGAATTACAGCCAATGGAGTCGGCATTTACTGAAAGATGACGCGATTGGGTCAATCAACTCCTAGCTAGATAATTAGAGGCCCATGAACCCGTTTTTAGATGTTATGTAGCAGCATGTTTTTTTTTTTTTGAACCGACGAAAAAACGGAGGAGGTTACTCAATTCGACGCGTATATTTTTTTTTTTTTTTTTATGTATGACCACGCATAACTTTTTCCAGAGTAGTCCGATTTTGATAATTCTTTTTTTATTGGAAAGGGTATACCCCGAAGTTGGTCCCATATAATTTTCGAAGAAAAATTCCAACCCTAAGGGTAAGAAAACAGGGGATGATTGATTGCTTACACACAGATTTAAATACTGAGTTGTGTATTACAAAAAGTAATCAAAAATTAAGCATGTAGTAATTAGTAGATTGTAGCCACAAAAAATTATAAAATAAAAACTTTTTAACAAAAAAATTTAACCGCCGAAAAACCGAAAAGTAAAAAATAATAAACTAGCTTTGTCCAACCCCAATAACTAAGTTCGGAAGTCGGTGACTTTGGATATGTATTTAATTATATGTCACCGCCTTCCGAACTTAGTTATTGGGGTTGGACAAAGCTAGTTTATTATTTTTTACTTTTCGGTTTTTCGGCGGTTAAATTTTTTTGTTAAAAAGTTTTTTTGAATAGAATTAGAAAACATCGTGCAAAACAGCCAAAGCTTAAGTAGTTATCACTTTAAGATAAGGTAAGCTAATTACCTATACCTCCTGCCAGATCTATCTGTTTTTTTTTTTTTTCAGATTTCAAAAACATCCAAATAAGTATTTGGTATATTTGTTCATCATCCGCCTAGCCTTTTATCCCAACCCGGATTTCCACAACCCAGGTACTGGGTAACACGTTACCTCCTGAAGATGGTCACCCATCCACGGTCAACCGCAGCTTCACCAGATCGATCTACCCGTGTGGCTGTTATTACTTAGGCACAAGCCCCTCAATTATTATATTTTGTTATGTGTACAAAACTATTACGAACTTGATATCAATGTTGCGGCTTTGTCACACAGCTATATTCTATTTGACCTACAAAACAACCAGTTCAGAGGTCGTACAACCCGCGAAACCACATCTGATACAGTTATTAACTTATTATAGTCAGAATAAAATGTTTTCTATTTAAAATTGCCAGTAACTTTTTATAATTGACTTGAACATCGTCTGCAGTCTGCATATCCAAAAGTATTGCCATACATAATAATAGCGAAGAAACTCTAATTTTTGCAGATTATTGATATTGAGAAACCATTATGATTTATGATAAATGTGAAGGATAATAACATAGATGTTAGCCCGCTTTGCAGGGGCTGCCTTGACGCCGAGGAATCAGCCGCCCACGTCATCCTGGAACGCGAGGCCGTGGCTTCTCTTCTCAACAAATCCTCGAAACAACGAGGTCGCTCCGCCAAGCCTGTGAAGCTCCCAGGAAGCTTTTGGGCGGAGCTAGGCTGGCTTTGTTAGCAGAACCCCCATGCAAATGAGAGTTTAAGTGCTGAAAAGGGAGTCCCCATCATCATGTTATTGTTTTGATCAATATAAGAGAAGAAACTCATCAACATTACTGAAAAGGAAGGAAGCCCCAGTTGAATTAACTATTATCAACAAACAAGAAAGTGTAGTCGCTATCAGACAGACAAAACAATGGTTCTCACGCAGTGGGTGTCAACAAAATGAGTCAATAGCCCCTGCACAGTGAGTGCTGTGTTGTAAACATAGACTGTGGCTAGTTTGTGTATGTATTGTACAGTATGATGTGTATGTAATGTAATGTTTATGGTACAGGATTATGTGGGCGATTTTATTGTTATGTCATGGAATGAATGTCGATTTCAGATGCATTTGTAATTTGGAAGATTTCTCAGATTAGCTGCATTATATTGCGGCGGGCGTTATGGGGGACTGTCTTATGTAATTTTGACGTTCAAAAAGTGCTTACTCTCAGCCTAGTTTGAATAAATGACTTTTTTTTAAATTAATTTTAAACATTATACAAAATATTAAACTTAAAAAATGTATTTCATTCAACAGTTACATTCATTAATATAAATAACAAGTAGGTAGACTCTTCCTTATAAAAAAAGATTGACTATTATTAGTCCTTGGTTACAGGAAGCTATTTTTACCGACTTTTACCTTGAGTTTATGCAGAAACATTATATACTTTTTGTGGTATGTTAGTGTCCCAGTTATGTAATAAGTAGATAATATCTGGATGTTTTTTCTTTGTTTGACGTTTTCTAAAAATGAGACGTAGCTAGATTGATTTATCGGCCCCATAACCCGCAGGGGGTTTTATTAAATTTTATGAAAATTGTTGGAGGCGTTTCTGAGATTTAGATTATATATACATTTTATATACAAGAATTGCTTGTTTAAAGCTGTTAGATTACAGGGTGGTAGTGATTTGGAACATTGGTAGACCACAACCTGGATTAGGACAGATTGATTTATGATCGCAGGGTGTCAAGGACATTGAAGAGCAAAGTGTAACCATGAATTCAGCACAAGACCTATATATAGTGTAGAATTTTATCATCGGTTAGGAAAAAATACTAGGTACCTATTTCAGTTTTTAATGAAACACCTAAGTTTTGCGGTCAAAATGGATGTTACGACAGATTTCTAAATAGTGATGATGAATTGCTATGCCGTGGTGTTAAGAATCATTTACTGCATTCATGGTTACAGGTACATATGTAGGTACATATACATACATACTGTAATGCATGTGTGTAGTGGCAGGTGCCACTCTGTATAAAATACAGTTGCTTAAATTCTATCAGATTTTGCGGGCAGAAAATTTAATACAGATGGGCAGTTGGGATGTTTAAAATGAATTACTATTGAATAGTTTTATAATTTAAACATAGGTCATTTCATACGAAGATGTTAAAAATAAGGTAGTGCGCTATATTTTGCCAATATTGACATAAAAATTATTAAAAACAATTAAGTGAGCACTATTCAATTACAGTATTAAAATTAACTATATACCAGTGATTGGTGTTATTTTTTGTAACAACATTACATGAGAATTATATTTTTATATAATTATAAAATATTCTAGAGATATCTCTGTAGAATAAATAAAATATCTGTACATATTATGTGGGAATTTGTGAGTAGTGTATTTAAGAAAAACAGTTTGTTGCATGGAATTGTCAGATATTACTAAAATTAATTTTGCAAGGTGTAAACAGCATAGATTCATTGGTTTGAACATAACAATCTTACAAAGGGCATATTACCCAGTTACTGGATTGTGGAGATCAGATAGGCAGTTGCTCCATGTAAAATACTGGTATTCAACAGCATCCAGTTAGACTGGAAGCAGACCCCAACATAGATAAGACTATGCAGATGATGATGGTCTGAACATAACAGAAGGTTTCTTTAATTGATTTTTGATATAAATTAACCTGTTATAAATTTATGGAGCTTTAAAATCAGATAGTCCTCAATTAAATATCCAAAAGAGAAAGAGATCAAGTTTCTACCAGAAATAAATCTTTTTATTTTTTTGAATTTTCTAATATTATCAGTAAAACTGGCTGGTTAGAACTGAAATAATACTCTTTTGTTTTACCAATAAGAAAAGTTATATCCTTCCTAATTAGATAAGGAAATCTATTTTGTAGGAATGATAAATACCAAGTTTCCGCTATGTAGCTAAGACATATTGGTCAGAGGGTCGTCTTAGGGGCGGATTTATACATAATCAAAACTTATTTTTATTTGTTTACGAAACATAGCTAATACGCCAGATAGCGCATGCGCTGGCATCACACTACCATGAATGATGACTCGGAACATCTAAAAATAACCAACACATGGTTGAAAAATTAGCGCAAGTAAACAAAAATAAATACTCACGGCCATCGGTGAAGCTGTCTGTCGCATCCAGTGGAATGATGAGAAGCGGCAATATGCCGCTGAGCCCAACCAGGATTGATGCTAGGCCAGCAAAAAGCCATGGATGCTCGTCGAGCTGGTCCACTAAAGTGTACATGTATTCTGGTAAATAGCCCGCCATTGCGACTTTCCGCGGTTTATTTTTTATAGATTGTAAGAGTTCCTTTTTCAAAAGTCCACAAACCCGGTGCAACTTTTTTTAATGCTCTCTATTAAACTGGCAGAGTAACCGATACATAGTCAAAACAACCGGCGGATACTGTTTCACGAGATGAACTGAATATAATCAAAAATTCAGCACACTGGAGATGTTCGCATTTCCGAGTTCTGAGATAAAGCAAGATGCCCGAGAGCAGACGAACTAATCTACACTGAGAATGAGAACGTCCGACCGATATTGTCCTTATCTGTCTCAGATATTTTTTAAACAAAGGCTTGTACGTCGCCAAAGTTTCACAAATAATATTTCTGTAATATGCGCACTGCACTAGCAATATTTTACGAATATCATTGACACCCCGCCAATGTACATTGCAAAACAATGCGACGAGATTACGATGAACGACTAAACGAAGTAAACGACAACGAACGGTCAGTCGGTCTCGGTCATTATATCAATCAGCTGTCAGTTTGACAGAAACAGCCATGACTGCACATTAAGACAGAACAGTAGAAAAGATTGAATGAAAGTTCTAATGTTACCAGCTGTATAAAAATGTTTTATACCTAAGTTCCACATACTGTTCGTTAATTTCTACCACATTCTTTAATAAAACTAGGTTTCAAGACTTATCCTTTTGTTATTATACCAACAACAATGTGTGTTAAAGTTTAGTAACTTTAGTTTACTTTTTTCTCAAGTCTTAAAAAATTCCTAGCCAAACTTAGAGACCGAGACGTTCAGTCATACGAAATAAATAAACTAGGTATATGATATGCCTACCCCTACTTACAAGTGAATAAACCCAAATGCCATTCTACAAATACTAACATAAATGAATCAATACTAACATAATCCCTAATTATTTGGATACCATCCAACAGCAACATAAAAAAGTCAATGAAAAATTCATTCTAATTACGATTAGGCAGATGATTTGATTAAAAATCACTAATGCACACAACAAATGCAAATTAACAGAATTTTGTGTGAACATAGGTTCACGATTTCCTGCAAAATGTTCTTAAAATATTAATCTAAATAGCGTTGACATAGCATTGAATCAGTCGACAGATGATGTTAGGCGGTCTCGTACATCTACTGTTGTTACTGTGACACGATTGCAATACGAGTCTTCTTGGCAACCGCACCGTCTCACTGCGCCCAGTTGAAGCAAAATGCCGTACTTATTTTGGCCTGCCAATTTAAATATCTGACAGCATATAGGTAGATCTGCTACAATATAACTTTACACAGCGGTTGGCATTTGTACCAGACGGTTAAGAAGGACAGACAGGCGACATGACGGGAAACTTGTGGAGTTAACTAGTTCAAACTTTGTTATATGGAGTTTTCGCGCCAACTGGATTGTGTGTGTTTTAAAGGATACAGTGATACGAAGGACTTTTTTGTTTGTTAAGAGTTAATTCAACCAGTAACCATGGATTCGTGGGGAATCTTGAATGTGGACAGCGCTGCCATGGCGATCACCAGAGATGACATGGGGTCCAGCTTTCGTAGGAAACAGATAATGGTAATGAATATAAACAGTAAATAAACTCTTGAGTATAAGTAACAATTTAAGAGTTTCATATCATCTAAATAGACAGAGCCAAATTGTGGAAGAGTAAGAAGCTTTATGTATTGATCATTCCCTATTTAGTTTAGACTGTAATTAAAGACGACAGCGAGGAACAGAGTTCTAAATAATCTCTGACTGGTCACTGGGTGACAGTCACTTATTCATTAGTGTGTAATTAGATTGACACGTATTTTGTGTTTTCATTCCGGCTATCTTCATTTCAGTAAGTAGTTTTTACAATTCTAAATCTAATCAAATCAATCCAACCATGGACCTATTACAGTCCATTCCGCAATATGTTGCTGATGCCTTTATTGTTAAATTTTTATTTACAATCACGCTGAAGGTACCAAATTTATGACTCATCCCATATTTCTCACAATACCTAACTAATCCTATCTACGTACTAGGTACCTACGTACTTAACGTGTACCGCTAAATATTTTAATTTGCTTTTCCTCATAATTTATTTCATAAACAAAGTAGAACTCAAACAGAGCAGATGTTTGTTGTCCAAATTAAGAAAAAAAAGTGACGAAACCGCGTTGTGAATATGACGAATGCACATGTTCAGAGTCAACATTTTTAACTTAAATGTCCCGTTTGTTACTGAAAACGTCCTGAAAATGTACCAATACCAATAGAGACAGTGAAATAAATCTAGTTTACACATCGATTTGACGACGCTGGATTTAGGCTCGCGTCTTCAGCAGACATATGCAATGCATTAGATAAGTAGCACTCGTGGAACTCCACGAGCGAGCATTGTGTTCCTTTCTAACAGATGTTTGATCTATTTCAGTCACATACAATGGCTGTAATAAATGGCCAACAAATAATAGATGGAGAGCCTGATTTATGAGATCGATGATGTGAGGTCCCCTCCTTCTTCAACCCTTCATCATTAAGAAGCTGCGCAGCCATATCAATCTTCGTTTTTAAAAGAATGTTCTTGATAGATAATTTCGTCGATAATTAAAGTTAATTTGGTGTTCATTTGGCCCTCCTACATAAACTCCTTAGTCACATCGGATGTTCGAAGGAAGTGGCAGTCTATTTTTAACTCGGTATCGCAAATTACCATTTTTTTATTACCATACGCGTTACATGTCGATCAAATTAACCGATCCACTCTTAACGAAACCCTGATTAAAATGCCTAGAAACGAAAACCTTAGTAATAGAGATGGCTGGTTACACTGGAAGCCTATTTCAACATAGTTAGACGGGAAGCCGATTTCAACATAGTTGGGAAAATACAAGCAAATTGATCGAAACCATTTAAAATTATTATTATGTACTCGTACCTTCATAACATCACGACTGCATTTCTTAAAGGGGTACGCACAGGATTGAGTGTGTCTTTTGCACGATCTAACGAGTTATCTTTATCTGAATGCGAAACGAGTGAAGGAACATACCTCTGCGTTTTACCAGATGGCTCTATAATGTATCTTTTCTAAATCGTCTTCGTAAATCTTTTAAAAGGCATTGACTAATTGTTATGGACTTTGAAATGAAATGTACGTCTGAAACAGCCGATAAAGTACTGGTATTTTGTTAGTTTATTTAGCAGCATCACTTCATCAGCAATTCGCAAAACGGCGAATTTGAATGTTGATTTCCTTCACATACAATTATTTGTCCAGCGGTAAGAGCCGAAGATTATGTGGGAATGGGTGATAAATTGCCCCTACATAAAATTATCTAACTTAAAAATATTTTGTCAGACAATTACAACTACCTATACACCTCAGATAGATATACGAATTAAACCGCAAAGAAGTCGTTCGATGATTAAATGGTACCTACTTCTACATAGTACCTAATGATTCACCGATGGAAATATTAAGGCAGACTACGTGATATAAAAGACGAGAATAACCCATGATAACAATAAGATAAAATCTTAACGGTCGGGCTATCAGCATAGAAACAAATCAGATCGTATCATAACTCTAGTCTCTAGTAAGTACATATAGGGGAATGCCCCATCTCATTATATGTATCAGCATGCCTACATAGCATGCTATAGGCAGGTTGACACCTTAAAAATAATCTGAGTGGCAATGACATACGATTGATTTGTGCCAAACAATTACTTGTTGTGATTATACGCAGGCAATCAGTCGTGTGCAGGCTATTAAGAAAAGTGCATAAACAATAATTAATTGTTCAATAATGCTGGATGAGGAAACTCAAACGCTAGGATCCTACGTACCGAAACCTCCACCTACTCCACCAAGGAGGAAGGTAATGTTTGGACAATAAACAAGTTATGGATGTGCAGTGACTGTGAATGTTTAGACAAGTGCAGATATTTGACTATGGAAGGTTTTTCTCTTCATTTCGAATCATCCCAATGTTTTCAAATAATTCCTGAGTTTCATTAGCCAGTATCAATCTCTTTATGGAAATAGCATAAGAATGCAGTAGAGTTGTTTTGTTTTTCTTCCATTCATAACTTGCGTCATCATCATCTTCGTCTATTAGTAAATTTGGAGACCAATTCAACGTCATAGATTGACGTACCATCTTCAGATTTGTATCGCAAAATCATATTTAGATCGAGATGTGCAGACAGTGTTGCATTTGGTGAATTTTGTGTCAGAACTGCTTCTGTGTTTTATATCACACAGCTATTATCAGATATATTTGCTGTCACTTTAAAAATATTCATGGTTTCTTTTACCCACAAAAGTTTCGTTTAAAGTTCAAACATTATGGGACGCATTCCTTCTTTGAAAATCATTCGAAAACAATTTGAAATCCATTACTATAGTGGAAGGAAGCTTCGGAAATGGAACAAGGCATAACTCTTCGTCCACAATTCGTTTCGCATCTGTTTCGTCACTCCATGGGGATTAACGTTGCATTAACTAATAGTTTGGTGTTACAATTAAAACGTTGTTATTGTAGAAATTGATCTGATAGACATGATCCTAAAACGTGACATTTCAAATTAGGAATGTATGGCATGTAGCCGTGTTGCCGACAATTCTCCGCCAAATTATCTCAATCAACTTTCGCTCTTAACAGCTAATTAATACAAGTGATAGTTGTAAAAACGGATGGTTTATTTTTGTCCCAGGAATCGTACGCCTCCAACAAATTGTGGCAGCAATAAAATCAAATGTACGTCTTGATTATAGCTTATAATAATAATAATAATAATAATAATGTAAGATAACTAATTATGGAATCGAATGATCTGATCAACACAATGCACGACCTTTTGCTCGTTAATGACCGAAATGAATACAATGTTCACTTACACGAGCCGAAAAACAATAAATTAACTGGAATTATACACAAACAGATTGGTGCCTGAGTCACAATCCAGGAAATACCGCCCTGCTTGCCAAGTTATGTCTCCACAGACACAGACAATACACTGTACATAGCTATATCACCTCGGCACGGGTTTCTTACAGTTGCGGTGACCGAGGCCGGGGAACGAAAGATTGATTGACTGACCACAAGATACTCGTAAAGATAATTTTTAAATATTGCTGATGCACGGTGTTGATTAATTTTTTTAAAACATTTTTCAAAAAAATAAAAACTACCGACTTCCAAAAAAACACTACAAAGTGAAAAATAACTTTAATTTCGGAAGTCGGTGACTTTGGATAATTGTATGACTTTCAAAAGAACACTACAAAGTGAAAAATAACTTTAATTTCGGAAGTCGGTTACTTTGGATAATGTTTTTAAATTTTTTGTCACCGCTTTCCGAAATTAAATTTATTTTTCACTTTGTAGTGTTTTTTTGGAAGTCATATAACATATCCAAAGTCACCGACTTCCGTAATAAAAGTAATTTTTCACTTTGTAGTGTTTTTTTGGAAGTCGGTAGTTTTTTTTTAAAGTAGATGTTTATTTTTCACTTTTTAGTTTTAGTACAGACGCCAGCACATCAAGCTACTCCAATCTGTCAAATTTATTTGATAGATTTTCAACTTTATGCCATAAGCATAAGGTTCATGTTCAATTGGGAAAATTTGACAGTATGGGGTGGGTTGACCTGCTGGCGTCTGTACCTACCCCACACCAATTCGAAATTTCAACATCCTTGGGGTCGAAATGAAAACTCGTAAAAAAGCCGTACACAAACTAAAATTACATCGTCTACGTAAACAAAACTGTTCATAAATAAAATAAAATAAATCATAAAATGAAAACTACAGGACCAAACTATGTTAATTTTTATGGGACCAAATGGCAACTATTTCTCATCAAACTAAAGAAGAATCACGTAAATCGGATCGCAATTAGGGTGCAGAAGGAGCATAGCGACATGCAGCGATGAATCTATGTAAATATATAACTTGGTCTATGGTGTTGACGCACTAGACTACATAGCACACGGTTTTTGAGCAGAAGAAATCCAGATCGGTATCTCTATTAACTATAACTATTTATAGAAACCATTTCTAAGAGGTACGCAGAAAAGTCCACTTAACTAAACTACAAAAAACTACCGAAAAATTTACCCCTTCAAAGATCTGAATTCCGACTTCGCGGCACGCGGAGCTTTCAAATTTCCCGCTTCCCAAAATTTTATGAAATTATGTTAAATATGAAAAGCTGTCCCCATTAATTTAAAAAATCTTGTCATTATTAGCGGCTGTACGTATTTCTCCAGTCTTACTATGTCATTTTATTTTAAAGAGTAAATAATCAACGAATTGCTGAAATATTTCGTACACGCGCACTTTCGCCCAATCCCGGATGGTTCCAAAATTAACCTGAGCGTTCCATTTATGCGCTCGAGTCGAAGTTTACGTGCGTATCAAGTAAATCTGGAAAGATTCCACCCAGAAAATCGTAGATTTTAACATATTTATCGTGATTTATTTAGTGCGTAATATAAAAAATTCGTTATGGATATCCCGACTGATGTTTGGGGGCAGTTGGCTTTGGAAGCCAGTCAAGTTTACTTGACTGAAGGCGGGCAAATCAGGAGCCCGTTCGCTAACACGGTAATGTTATGTAAATGTGTTCTTGTTATTGTTTAGTTTATGTTTACATATTTTTGGGAATATACTGTGCGTTTATTCAACACTGGAGGCATTAATACTTTTGAAAATAGAGCAAGATGAAAAAGCATTAGGATCTTTAACATAACAAGTGACATCTATCAACAATAATCTAATTACAAACTTCCTCACTCTACAGATGACTGCAGCTGTGAAAGATAATCATGAATTTCTAATAGTTAGGTGCCAATATGTGGTCAGAACACTTGCCACGAACGAATGACAGATGATTAGGAGGATAAAATAATCTAACCTGTTTCCTATTTTGTTTCAGACTATAGAGAAGTTACCAGACAAAGTATTACTGAATATATTTTCATATCTTACACATCGAGAAATATGTCGAATGGCGACGGTATGCAAAAGGTGGCGCATGGTCGCCTACGACACAAAATTATGGACGCACGTCAGTTTACGACCAGAAATCTCAGGATTACATGTTGGTAGGTTCACACTCTATAAATATAACTCCTAGAATGCGTAGATAAAATGAGTCTAAAATTAGACCCACGTAGAATAAATGATTTTCTACCATAAAAGACAATTTTTGTTACGTTGCAATGCAACCCCATTGAATAAGGTTTTATTTTAATTTTTTTAATCTGTGGTGATGTTGATTCAATGCTTTTAAAAGTTAATAATAGATGGCGTTAGTATGATAAATAATACTTTTGAACGCGCGAAAATGAACAAGGGGCGTAATCATTTTAACAGTTCGTCCAATAGTCATAGATGGTGTTATGCCATTATATCATATACAACTGTATTTATCTGATTTATGATATTTCTTTACCGAGCTTTAAACAGTCATAGCAAAGATAATTTGGGTCTGCCAGAAATCATAAAGCAACGACATTAAACTTAACGCTGTGCTGCAAATTTCTGCCCTAATTCTTCATGAATATCGAAGAGAACCACAACTTCCTGATTTTATTAATGAAATCCCTTTCGGTTTTCAGGATCACTGGAGTCCCTTCTAGCACTGATATCGATACGTTTCGGGCCTTCCCTGAGGTACATTGAGCTGCCTATAGAACTGATAACACACACCGTTCTTCATGAGCTGGCTGCGAAGTGCCCTAACTTGACGCATATGCTGCTAGATTTTAGTACTGGTAAGTCAGCATTTAATAAATAAATAAAAACGTTTAAATTTATTTCAGATGTGTTATGATGTCGGAAATGACCTGAAACCAAAATGGGTTGCTTAGCAATACATTTATTTTCAACTTTTGATGCCTCTCGGTGGGCGCGCTGGGTGGGGTGCAGTTTGTTCGCCACGCCCGCGTTGCCTGTTCGCGTATTCGATTCCCGTCCTGCATGTGACAAAATTTACATGAGTAATAAATCTAAGATGTTGCCATCATTCCCGGTTTTCCTATGAAAAGATATGTGTTTTATGTTAATTACTGCATTTCGCTTTCCATCAGGCGTATTTGAGGTCAAGAATAAGCAATGCAGCGATAAAAAAGAACGACTTATAACTATTGAGTGCTTATCCTACGTCCGGTTCGAAAAAAAATCAAGACAAAATAAAAAAAGGAAATTGACAAGCGCGTGTCAACTGATCTGATTGATTGGAATCCACAGTCAATTGAAGCACGTAACATGCGTTTAATTTTGACATTTCGTTCATTTTCATTCCCTATATAAGAAACTGAGAATCAGACCAATATTTGTACTTACCTCCCCAAGGAATGTTGCAAGTCGACTATAGAACCTTCTCTGTTTTGAAGGCACATATAGGAAACTCTGGTGTAAGGATCTGGACTAGTTCTTTTTAGATTGACCAGACTAGGCAAAACATAAAGAGAACTCGAAAATTTGGGGAGGACTTTGCCTAGCAGGATAAAGGGTTAGGTTTTTTTTTTCTGTTTTTGGGTGGGAAATCATCAAATAACTTCTCCCGCTATGGGTGGAGCAGGAGGGCGTGTCAGACTTTTACTGACTAAAACCCACCCGTGTTCCTTCAGTAGCCCGTATGCCAGGGGCTGTGGTATCTCTTTCGAACAAATCCGCACCCCTGGCAGGATAAAGGTTAGGTTAGGTTACCAAATAAAAAATACTATTTTACAACCTCACTCTGACAGACTAAGCCCCGTATTACAGAACGTCACTCAATACTCAAGCATTAGGTTGACCAGTTCACGTACTTGGGGCATGTATTGACTGTCGACCTCAAGTATCATGCAGACATGGAACGGGAGCGGAGGGCGTTGTCTGTTAGAGCGAACATGATCGCCCGCAGGTTTGCGCGGTGCTCAAATAAAGTTAAGGCTACGCTCTTTAGAGCGTATTGTACACCGCTGTACTCATGCAGTTTGTGGGCTCACTACTCTAACAGAAGTTACAGCGCCATCCGCATCCAGTACAATAACGCGTTCAGGGCGGTGATGGGGTTACCCCGATACTGCAGTGCCTCGGGTATGTTCGCAGAGGCGCGCACCGACTGCTTTCACGCGACCATGCGCAAGCGCGCCGCGTCCTTGGTGCACAGGGTGCGGGTTAGCCCCAACACGGTACTAGCGATGATTGCGGGAAGGCTGGACTGCCCTTTCATCCGGCATTGTTCCAACAGACATGTTGCTGTACCAGTGTCGGAGAGAATATTTTTTTTTATTACGTTGTAAAGTCTGATTTAATGTGGCTGTGATTTGACCTAATTTAGTTTATTTTGATTTAAGTAATTTAATTTGATTTTATTTGACATTGTTATTATATTTCTTTATGGCTTAATTTCATTTGATATATTTATTTAGTTTTTATTTGTATAATTTGTGTATTTTTATTTGTATTTGTGGCAATGGGTGTAATTTACCTGAAATAAATGAATTTATTTATTTATTAGGTACTTATAACTAGTTTCAACCAATCAAATGGCTTGAATCTAGTTTTAAGAAAAGCTTTTGAGTATTAAGTGACGTTCTGTAATACCTACCTACGTGCCTAAGAGTAATTTACATATTTTTTAATTCAATCACAAAGCATTCTAATTCTTTGTTCTACATAAAATGATATTTGCATCATCTTTAATTCATAAGTTTTTGGCTGAGTGATAACAGGGTCGCTCGATCACGTTAAGCTACGCTTGCCGCGCTTGATTCCTGGACAGGTGACCATCTTTACATATCAAGACCCCTCCGTGCCTCGACACGTTTTATGCCATTGGTCCCGGCTGTCATTCGTCGATATTTGACAGCCGTTACGGGTCGTCAGAAGTCCGAAAGTCTCACAACCAGTCTCACCCAGTAACTGGGTTATGCAGGTCAGATCTGTCGCTCCATGTATTAGGTAGGCATACATAGGGATATCCAGCTGCAATCTGCATCACTGGAAGCCGACCCCAACATAGAAAAAGGCTAAACAGATTGATTCTTTTCTCTTCTTCCAGCCATGCAACTGCATGACTTCTCAGAGATGCAGGCGTTTCCCACAAAGCTGCGGTACCTCTGCATCTGTCTATCTGAGGTCATCTTCATGGAGGGCTTCATGAGGAAGATCTACAACTTTATCAACGGCCTGGAGATTCTGCATCTTATTGGTAAGTTTAATGTGCATTATTGTAGCATTTGCCGACATGTAGATGCTTTTTATATAATTTAACCACTGACTTAAGATGAGTTATATATCTTAGTATTAGTTATCTCAGTATAAATCTACTAATATTATAAAGAGGAAAGATTTGATTGATTGTTTGTTTGTTTGCATTCAATAGGCTCCGAAACTCCTGAACCGATTTGAAAAATAATTTCACTGTTGGGAAGCTACACTATCCCCGGGTGACATAGGCTATGTTTTATCCACGTATTCCCACGGGAACGGTAACTACTCTGTTGGAACCGCGGAGCGCTGCTAGTGTATTAATATTTCAACACACTTGCTCATAAAATGACTCTAATTTCACTACAGTTAGGCACATAATGACACCTATTATCAAACTGTGACTTTTTCATTACTATTATTCACTAGTGAGTTATAGAATTGGTTGAGTTGCTTTGTTCTTAGTGAGTTATAGGTTGTTTTTTGTTTGAGTTGCTTTGTTCTTAAAAACGATGATGATGATGATGATTGATGATGCTGGATGATGATGGATGATGCTGGATGATGATGGATGATGATGATGGATGATGATGGATGACGATGGATGATGATGAATGATGATGATGGATGATGCTGGATGATGATGGATGATGATAGATGATGATGGATGACGATGGATGACGATGGATGATGATGATGGATGATGATGATGGATGATGATGATGATGGTGGATGATGCTGGATGATTATGGGTGATGATGGATGATGATAGATGATGATGGATGACGATGGATGATGATGGATGACGATGGATGATGATGATGGATGATGATGGATGACGATGGATGACGATGGATGATGATGGATGATGATGATGGATGATGATGGATGATGATGATGATGATGATTTAGTATTATTTTCTTCGCAAGTGTGTTGAAAAACGTCGTATGATACACGTGTGTATTGATGATTATCGTCCTCGGCTCTCTTAAGACCTCAATGACCTCAATGGCGCCTCAGCGATAATCACCAACTTTACACTTGTACCATAATGTACTATTTAATGACGATTATTAGCCAAAAAGTAAGAAAATTTGTTGTGATATGTTCGGTGAGCCACGAAATAAGCGACAGCGTCGCTTGTATCTTGTGGTTCTGGAGTGCGAATTTAACAAAGATAGGTATAGGTAATGGTGACCTTACAGTTTAAGTATCTTAGTATCATAAACAAGAGGTAAGAGTTCGAACTTTCGAAGGATGAGTCTGTCACAGAAGCGTGAGGCACAAGAAAAGAGAGGCGACGGAAACGAGAGGAGCAGCAGGCCTAGACAAAACACATTATCTTTAGCGTTGACGCCAAACGCTACGCCAAAATGTATGGGAATGACATTACCTGCGGAAAAAACATGACGTATCCTTTCCGCAGGTAATGTCATTCCCATACATTTTGGCGTAGCGTGTGGCGTGAACGCTAACAGAAATGTATTTTGTCTCTAGGCCCAGTGGGGCTGTGGATAGTGATGATTTTGATGGACACTTCAAATATAACATTTCTCTCTCTTGAATTGGTGCTCCCAAACCGAAAACTAACTACGCTACTGTTGAAACTACTCATCTCAACCCTGAATGAAGGGTGCGGGAACAAGGGGCTCGTCAGCCAGCCGACGATCGACGTCGTGCCACTGCAGTCAGCTTCAATAATAGAAATAATTTCAAGTTCTGATTCTATGAATCCCGCCGAAAAGGTTCCTACTGCACGTTTCCTCGATGAGAGACGCTATGCGTAATTTTTGGAACAATTACCTACAAGCAAATAAGTATAAAATTTACGCGTCGTAATACTTCTCGGGTTCTGCGTAAATTAATGAACCTAGTTTGAACGCCAATTTTGCAACGGTAAGAAGGCATTTACTACTTCTGATTTGAAGTATTATCGCCCGCTACATGAGCTGTAAATCGAAAACTCGATAGGTGAAACTCACGATGTACAGACGCCAGCACATCAAGCTACCCCAAAGTATCAAATTTCTTTGATTGATTTTCAACTTCGAAACATAAGCATAAGGTTTATGTTCAATTGGGAAAATTTGAGAGTTTGGGGTAGCTTGATGTGCTGGCGTCTGTGCATAGGTTCAACATTATCACATGTGCTCAAAAGGTAGGACGTGAAATCTCATGACTAGATGCTAATTTAACGTTCTTCTGTTTCTGCCTACTCCCGTGGAAAGAAAACGTGAGTTTATGTATGTATGTAGAGGCTAGTGAATTCCTGCCTATTGTAAAAAATACGCTGACAAAACTATCTCCATCTCTTTCAGGCACATACGAGAAGGTAGAAGAAGAAGAGGAGGAGATATACGAAGTCATCAACGTTCACAAACTCAAGTCTGCCACCCCCAACCTTCGCGTCATCAATCTGTATGGCATCAACTTCGTGGATGACTCCCACATTGATGCGTTCAGCTCTAATTGTATTCAGGTACCTAATGTTAATTCAATGTCTAATGACGCACACGTAGACCATCAACTCCTTAGTTAATTTTTCTATCCAACAAATGTTACACTTCCATTTTACAGTTGGAGTGCTTAGCAGTAAACTTCTGCAACAAAGTGACGGGCTCGACTATGAAGACTCTGTTCCAACGCTCTAGGAGACTCACCTGCCTGCTTATGAATGGATGCAGTAAGTTGTACTCACATATTTTATACAAAAAAACCAGTATAGCACCTTCCGAGTCGATTTGAAATGTCTTAAGTTCGCGGCGGAATTTTTTCGCCCATTGGATCTACAAGTCACTGCTTAGCGCCGAGAGTCGAAATCGAAAGTGTGTTATTTCGAAACACTGGGATGCACTCGGTTGGATACTCAATGATTGGTTTATAGCCGACAGTCGAAATCCTACCGCGATGTTTTACGTCCGCATGCGTTTAAAGGGCCATCAATAAATTATATCACACGTTAAGGGGGACAGGGGGTCAAAAGTTTTGTGACGTCACACTTTAAAATCTAAAATACCAAATAAAACTCGAAATTTATATGTAAACCAAAAACTTAAAAATATTAGGTACCTACTACTAACTTGATTTAGCATATTTTTTTTTTAAATAAAATTTGAAAAAAAAAACTGCTGTTTTAATTTAATTATTTATAAACATAAAATAAAAAAATCAATGTGACGTCACACAACATTGAGATTCACACAAGGGGTTTCACAAGTGTAACCACCTGTGACAAAGACGGGAGGTGTCAAAAATTCATAAAATTTGTGTGACATAAGTGATCTATTTGAAGGCACGGTTGGCGCAGTGGTCTGCTGCGCTGTGTGTGGCGGGTTCGATTCCCGCACGGAACACATTTTTTACATATTGTGAATGAGAGAACGTTGTAGGCCTTACTGACTGTAGATTTGCAGACGATTTTCTATTCTGTATTCGTCTAAGTACCTGGTACTTATTGACAGGCCTGCGCTGTCCTCCCATACATTTAATCTCTGTAATTTGAAAATATTGTTAAAGCCAATTATTTTTAAAAGAGTAACCGTGGAGTTTCTTGCCGGCTCTTCTCCATAGGAAACAACAATTTGGAACCGTGCACCTAGCTTCTGACGTTTCATAAGTGCCCATGCAGGTTTATATGAAATAAAAATATTTTGATTTGATTTGATTTGAACAAATATTTGTATGACCTACAAGTAGCTGTTCCGGATCTGTCCATTTGTGTATGTTAAATGTTTGTAAACGGACCCACGATACAGGAGAAATTCCTAGTATGGAGCAAAGTTTAAAAACTCAATTCGCTCATTTCTAACGAATCTCAATATTTAGTAAAACCATCACCATTCACAGCCCGAATTTAGTCTTTATCCACTGCTGGGTAGTAAGGTTTCTCTTTGCTTCTGCCACTTTAATCTCCCACGCTACTGTCCCCAGTGCACGAAATGCAATCGATTTCTGTGACTTAGGTCCAGTCCAGCAGCAGCAGTCCGCTGACGGCTGCAAAATGGTGATAATTTGAACAACGTCAATAGCCTTCATAATACGTGAAGCTTGTTCAATGTTAAGCCTCGTCACAGGTCTCCAATCCGAGCACGTTATGCAAGTGGAATGGGAGAAGTCTTCGATCCAGGAGTTGGATGTAACGGCCACGGACTTGTCGACGGAGTGCCTCATCGACATGCTGACCAGGACACAGAACCTCAGGTTCTTGAGCGCCGGACAGATCAATGGGTTCAACGACACTGTGCTGAAGGCTTGGGTGGAGGCCGGTACTGCAAGGTAAGGCATTTTTTTATAATGCATGATAGGTAGTAAGTACCTAGTAATCTTAAAAATACAATGGAGATATAAATACGACGGTGGCCAGCAGTGGCCCAGTGGTATATGGGCCCGACTTACGAATTGTAGGTCGTGAGTTCGAACCTAGGCAGACACTTTGTGTAAATTACTTCATCACCACTGCTCTCAAAACGGTGAAGGAAAACATCGTGAGGAAACCGGCATATCTTAGAACCAAAAATTTAAAGACATGTGACATCTACCAACCCGCACTGGGCTCGCGTGGTGGATTAATTGCCACACAGCCCACTCAGTCTCAAAGAGAGGCCTGTGTCCTAGCATTGTGAACATTACCTATAGATTATGATGAAATTTCTGCCGATAAGAAACTTCGCCATGATAAAGTTTGAAGGGGCTAGTAGATCCTGTGGAAACTATGAGCACTTAGGTAAGACTTTCAACTGCCTCAATACTGACGATGAAGCGGCACTCCCACTCACGATTGATGCCAATAAAGTGGTGGGACAAATTCGTACTGGGCTCGCGTGGTCGACTACACACTGCCATCCTTTGACTAGAAACGAGTTATCCCTCACTCGGTTAATTTTTACTTTTTAATAGAATCTAAGAGAGTTCACAATTCGCTATCTTTCTGTCTAACAAACATTTTTACAATTCAAATAGTTCCCAAGATATGAGAGTTTGTAGGCCGTTAACTGGAATGGATTCTTTAGGATAAACAGAAAGAAATTTAATATCAATTGATGTGTCCTACAATCAGTAACGTAAGTATTACAGTACCTATTTAATAAATAAAGATTCGCGCGTTTTCTGCCATTTTCTCGGAAACAACTTTTAGGGCTTAACGCCTGTCTAATTAAAGGACGGCAGTACGGCCTACCTCTCACAGAGAGGAGGCCCGTGTCCCAGCAGTGGGCACATTAAAGGCTGTTTATGCTAAAGCGGTGGGTAATGATTATGACACTTAAATTCTGAAATATGGATTCTTTCAATTTAATGCATTCCCATATCTACGGCTAAACTATCAACCACACTTTTGCAGAAACCTGGTAGGCCTGGACGTAGACTCTTCAGACAACTTGACTGACGAGGCACTGCACCGTTTCCTGTCGCGTCACGGCAGCCAGCTGCACGGCCTCGTGCTCAGCGGGATGCCGCACATCACTGACCAGCTGTGGCAGAGTGTGCTGCAGTTACTTGTTAACGCCAAGTGAGTGATAATCAGTTTCGTATTACACGTATGTTACTTTGAGTTGATTGAATTTGGGATTATTTGTTGTTGTTTGTATTATCGCTGCGTAACTTGGTAGTGCCGTGCCGTGTGGTGCCGGACGTAAAGTATAGCACCATCCTATTTCTTCCCGTGGGTGTCGTAAAAGGCGATTAAGGGACTCACTAGAGAATGGGCAGCAGCGTTCTCTATGCGTTTTACCACCATACTGCGATCGCCAATTCGCCTGCCAAGCGTGGCGATTATGGCAAACCCCCCAAAATGCTTGGGGGAGGTCTATATCTAGCAGTGGACGTCTTCGGCTGAAATTATGAACATGATAGAAGTTTTTTATTTACAAAACTTATTGCTTCTCGTAACGGGGCCTTTAGCTCATTAGTCACTTATTACTACGGTCAAGCTAGACGGGCAATCTTTAATCTCAAAATATTCTATTATAAACTCACTACAAAAACTTACTACTTAAACAGGAGTTATAAAAATTAATAAACATCACATCATGCCTAGTTCCCCCGAAAGATTTTATAGAGATGAACCTCAATTACCTGTATCTACCCACATTATGCCAGGTAAGTTTCAAGTCCCATGTAATAGGGGGCGAGCCTAATGCCTTCAACCAGGCACCTGACTCCGGGCCGCTGCTGAGAAATTATTTAAAGAAAAAATCCAACAACACTTTGAACCAGGACAGTACCTCATGCTTAGTAGTAGCGCTTGCGACTACTAGGATAACGAGGCAGTTCAATCTCACTAATTATTATTTCCGTGTTAAATGATACGGAGCCATTTTATTTAATACTAGTTGCCCGTCCCGGCTTCGTACGGTTGGGATCCCAATTTTTTTCGTTCGACCGTTTTTTCTCCGACTTATTTTGCAAATTCGAATAACACGAAAAGTCTTTTAATTTTTCGGGTTAATATATAAGCCTATGATACTCACAAATAACGTGGGTTTCTATTGGTAAAAGAAATGTCAAAATTGGTTCAGTAAATCCAGAGATTACCCCCTACCACCTCACAAACGTTAGTTCTGTATAATATTAGTTCATATAATGATTTTACCCTACCGGTCATCGTTCTCAACTGCAACAATAATTAGCGTCATTTAGTTGGTGACAGTGCCATATCTACACGGCTGGATTGCATAAAGGTGTTAGCACTAAAATGTTAAAGTGCCTGAATTTAGAACTGATGTAATGTGATGCTTGAGAGAGATCAGGATCGTAGCCCTTATTTTATGTGTTTTGTTTCAGAATTCTTATCATGGGCACGCAAGAACGTCTTGGCATTAATATCCACGTTGATCAAGTAAGTTTTCACTTCGTTTTGTCTACAGCAGATTTTCTTAAGTGAGTAATTGCTAGTAATATTTCTCCAGGAAACGACAGTAAATTGGTCATGGATGAAACCTTAAAAAGTAAACGTCAGCAAACTGTATGATTATATCTAGCTTTCGGAGTTAAGATTTTTCCATTAGGCCATGCGAGTTAAAAGTTACAGAAGAGATTGAAATGGCTGATTGCAATATAATACATCTTTATTTCCAGTTAATGGATGGCATAGCGAACAGCTGTCCCAATCTGGAACGTCTGGAACTACGCTGGGATCCAGAGAATTTACGTTTTAGCGACAAGAGTCAGAAAGCAATTGATATTCTGCGCGTCAAGTGTCTTAAACTTAAGTGTTTGGTGCTCAGGTGAGTACCTAACGTTGAATTAGTTTAATTAATCCACTATCTAGTCAGAACTCTTTAAAATGGTATGCACCTTGTAGAGTATTCAAGTCATCACTTTAGTTAGGTATAGCTAAGTGTTTTATGTAGAAGTGGTATAACAGCTGCAGGAATTCAGGGGTTTACCTATTATTTGAATGTTTTTTAATTACAGTTTATTTCTTCATCCAACGAAAGAACAATAACATAGACCCTAGGCCCTATATACATTTTACGGTTCATTGTGGTTGAGTAGAATTTCAGAATTTAGTTGAGTCTGCTACAATTTTTGCTTTCTCAAGACACATCGACGGTAAAGGGTTGTGCTGCATTTCAATTTCAATATAACTTAATTTTTTACTTCTCAGTGACGGTCGCTACTACGAGATCGTGAAAGCTAACTTCGAGCGCGCTGACCGTACTACCGTCGTCCGCACTTCGACCAACTGCCACTGTTCTAACTACTACCTTCTTTCCAACTACAGGGATCTTGTATTCAACTAAAGCGTTCGTGTTTGTACACCATGTATTTATAATGTTATTGTTTTTAAATAAATGTCTCTTTACATAGTATTTGTGTTACATTATTTGTTATGTAGTTTCAGCAACAGTGGAAATAAAATCCTACTCTTTCTTCAGCTGGATGCTATTGTTTTTTCATTAGGCGTTCCGCAAGGTGATTGCCTAGGTTCCTTGCTAATTCCAGTACGTAATTATTCGTTAAATCCAGATAATATGTAATAACCAGTACCGTTTTCCGAAAGCACATGTATTACATTACAATAGGCAGGTGCTGTAGTTTTATAAATCTATACTTATCCTCATTCGAAAGGTTGAACAGAAAGTCAAATATACAATGTGCTTTTAGATTTCTTAAGCAAAATCTTTGTAGGCACCTATGCTATAAAAATAGAATATTCAAACCAACTTTCAAAACTAGATTTGAACGCCCTTGCTATACACGAGGAGGAAGTCAAAATTCCTAAGCAGCTGCTTAATATGCTGATTACGGCCATTAGCATTCTCGATGGTCCTCTTTAAAATAACCATCTAATATCAGTAGGTATGTATATTACTCGCAATGACTGTCCTATTACATTTTCTAGGGACTTTACCGGTCAAAAACTCTACCGTACCTAATTATTTATGAGTATTTGTATTTTGTTGGGTGTGAAATTGTTAGCACAAAGATCAATGCATTATTGACATCGCTGAACCTATGAGGTAGGTAGATATATTGATTGACTAAGTCCTACCCACATTGAATCAACTTATTGGGGCTTTGTGTAAATAATGGCAAGTAATTATAAAAATATATTTGTTGATACAGGGTCTCGTCTTTAATTAAATACCTGTGGGTTTTTACGATAATTTAAACAATATTATTGTTGAGCCGCACGATTGATGTTTGGTTACCACTAGCGCCATCTCTTATCGAATAGCGGAATTAATGGTCAAGATCTTTCTAGAAAGTTCGATGCTAGAACTTTCTGGAACTATCGACATGTGTTCGGTCAGGGCCGATATGTACTCGAACATTCTAGATGCTTCTATGGTAGAAGGTTCTGGAACTATCCGAGGGCCCTATATAAGCGGGAACGGAGCGCGTCCCGGGGTAGTTCATTGGAAGCGATACATGCGAGAACATCTAAAGCGATCTTCAAGTGCGACTTAAGAGTGATCCGTAGTGCTATTGCGTTGTGTTATTAGTGTGTTTAATTAAAGTGTTATTTTTGGTAATTCATATCGGCAGTTTTTAATTGTCACGAACCCCAAGCTCGTAACAATTGGTGTCAGAAGCAAGGATTAAAATCATGCCGATTTTACCTAAAGACGACACGGAGGGTATCCGTACCCGGAGTCAACGCCAGCAGGAGACGGACCAGAGGCGATTTGGTGGAGCAATGCCACAGACGTCGGAGGGCCAGCTACCAACCACAGAGGCCGGCCCGTCCACAGCTGCTCCAGCATCACCAGCACCAGATTTTGCTGCTCTGATGATGATGTTGCAGGAGCAGGCCCGCCGACAGGAGGAACAGGCCCGCCGATTGGAAGAACAGCTCAAACGGGATAAAGAGGAGCAGGCCCGCCGACAGGAGGAACAGGCTCGCCGTTTGGAAGAACAGCTCAAACGGGATAAAGAGGAGCAGGCGCGCCGACAGGAGGAGCAGGCTCGCCGACAGGAGGAGCAGGCCCGTCAATTGGAAGAACAGCTCAAACGGGATAAGGAGGAGCAGGTGCACCGCCAGGAAGAGCAGATGCTCCTCATAAAGGACCTTCACGCAACCTTCGGGAAAGACATGAAGGAGGTGAAGGAGAAGGTTGCCCAGCATGACAACCGCTTGTCAGAAGCTGAAACTCAGATCAGCAAGTTTAGTGACGTCATTGCTGATGTGAAGCAAGAGTTGGGTAACCTCAAACTTGGGGATGGAATCGCAGCTCCCGTAGCTACAACACCTTCGCTACGTGGATTCAAAGTGCCGCCGTACGACGGGACTTCTTCCTGGTCGGCCTACAAAATTCAGTTTGCGGCTGTCATGAAGGCGAACGGGTGGAATAAAAGTCAGGCCATGACTGCCCTCACCCTAGGCCTGCGCGACCAGGCTTTAAATGTGCTGGAAGCTCTCGGTAAGGAAGTGACTTACGAGCAGCTCCTCGAGGCATTGGAGGCTAGATATGGCGACGCTCACCTGGAACACGTGTTTCGTGCGCAGCTCAAGGATCGTGTGCAACGCAGTAACGAAAACCTGCAGCAGTGGGCCCTTGAAGTGGAGAAGCTGGTTCGAAAAGCGTACCAGTCCGTACCTGCGTTTATTGATGGGAACCTGGTGCAGGCATTCATCGACGGCATCCGGGACCTTGAAGTTAGAGCTGCTGTGAGACTCGGTCACCACGGGACGCTTAAGGACGCCTTGGCCCATGCACTGGAGGTGGAAGCTGTGCGGCAGGATCATCGTTCCCATCGCGTCAGGGAGGTTGTAGCAGCTACAGTTCGCGATCGTAAAGGATACAGCCCTAGGTGCTACGGCTGTGGGGAAAGGGGCCACCTTCGATCCAGTTGCCCTAAGCGAACTGCAGAAAGGGAAGATGGCCGGTCTCCAGAGGGTAGCGCGGCTAACAGCACTACCCAGCAGCAGCAGGGAAACGAGTAATAGCCAGGACTGCGGGGCGGGTGCTGGCTGATGTTCAAAGAGCCCCAAGGATTTCGATCACACAAACCCATGACGGGAACACCTTAATCATCAAGGGCGAGGTCAACGGAATGCCTTGTAAGCTGACCATAGACACGGGAGCCTCTCGTACGGTCGTCAGTTCCAAAGTTATGAGTCGGCTCCTTGGGGACTCCGCATACAACCGGGAACGCATTAATTTGGTGACAGCCACCGGTCAGCGCATACCCGTCCGTGGAGAGAAGGAGATGGAGTTGAAGCTAGGCAACAGGACCTACCTGCATAATGTCATCGTGGCTGATATAATGGACGATTGCATCCTGGGTCTTGACTTTATGAGGAAGAATTTTTGCGAGATTGACGTCAAGCAAGGAGTTATGAAATGTGGACGAGAGGAACTTTTTATGGAAGGGGCGTTATCAGGGAATGTGTACAGCCTTAAGGAAATTGTTCTTCCTCCGAGATCAGAAACGATTGTGCCGGTTAGTCTTCCTCGGAATCCTGGGCAAACTCACCGTTGTGTACTCGTGGAAAGGGTAGACAATGACCTTCCATGGAAAGTGGCACGAACTTTGGTCAGAGCCACCGACATCTCAGGGATACGTGTGCTGAATCTTTGTGATCAACAACAGACTATTGAAAAAGGCACACTGATTGGTACTTGCGAGGAAGTGGATTGGCTGCGTCAATGCAAATGCCTATCGACTAGGACCCCCAGCAAGGATGCACAAACGAGAGTGACCACACTTTTAGAAGAGTGTCGCAGCGCTCTGTCTCATAATGAAATGGCCAAGGCGAAAAAGATGTTACTGAAGTACGCCGAAGTTTTCTCCCTAAACGATAGTGACATTGGGAAGACTGGCTTAGTTCAACACAAAATAAATACAGGAGAAGAGTTGCCTATCCGTCAGCGGCCAAGGAGATTGCCGGTAGCGCGTGAAAAGGAAGTAGAAACCATGATTGAGGGAATGGTGAAGGATGGTGTTATTGAACCTTCATCTAGTCCATGGTGTTCGCCGGTAGTGCTGGTAAGGAAGAAGGACGGCAGCATGCGGTTTTGTGTTGACTATCGTCGTCTGAATGACGTTACGAAGAAGGACAGCTACCCTTTGCCAAGAATTGATGACACTTTGGACATGCTTACTGGAGTAAAGTGGTTTAGCACGCTGGACCTGAAAAGTGGCTACTGGCAAGTTGAAATTGACCCCAAGGACAAGGAGAAAACAGCATTCTCGACAGGAAAGGGTCTGTGGCAATTTAAAGTTATGCCGTTTGGATTGTGCAACGCTCCGGCAACGTTTGAAAGGTTGATGGAACTTGTACTAACTAAGTTGATTGGCGATGCCTGTCTGGTCTACTTGGATGACATCATCATCGTAGGCCGTACATTTGAAGAACATCTTCAAAACCTGGAACGCGTGCTCATGAAGATCCAGAGTGCCAACCTCAAGTTGAGTCCGAAGAAATGTTCACTATTCAAACGGCAAGTTAGCTTTTTGGGATATGTAGTGTCGGAAGAAGGTATCCGCACGGATCCGGAAAAAATCGCCGCTGTCAAGGATTGGCCAGTTCCAAAAGACAAGACGCAGGTCAGAGCGTTTTTGGGGTTGTGCTCTTATTATCGGCGATTTGTTAAGAACTTTGCAGATATAGCCAAACCCCTGCATAAGCTAACCGAGGAGAAGCGACATTTCAGCTGGGATGAAAGTTGCGATTTCGCATTCCAGGAGTTAAAGGACCGACTTTGCAAAACACCTATTTTGGGGTACCCTGATACAGGCAAGGAATTTATAGTTGACACAGACGCAAGTGACATAGGACTTGGTGGTGTGTTGTCTCAACGAAATGGTGATCAAGAGGTTGTGATAGCGTACTTCAGCAAGTCGTTGTCAAAGCCGGAGAGGAACTATTGTGTCACGAGACGGGAATTGCTTGCTGTGGTAAAGTCATTGCAGCATTTTAGCAAATATCTTCTGGGGCGGAAATTCCATTTACGTACCGACCATGCTGCACTGAAATGGCTATTGCAGTTCAAAAATCCAGAAGGACAAGTTGCGAGATGGATTGAGCTACTACAGGAATACGACTTTGTGGTGGAACATCGCAGCGGGAAATCTCATGGCAACGCAGATGCATTGTCAAGAAGACCTTGTCCTGAAGACTGCAAGCATTGTACTAGGCAAGAGATTAAGGAAATGGTACCTGTGAGGATGCTCAGGACAGACCTCAGCAACGAGTGGAAGGAAAGCCTACAGCGTGCACAGCAGGAAGATTCAGACATCAAGCCGATTCTGGAGTGGATAAAAGCCAGAGCTCCTAAGCCCAAGTGGAGCGACGTCTCAGCAATGAGTTCCATCACAAAGAGCTATTGGGCCCAATGGGACAGCTTGGTGATTCAGGATGGAGTCCTGTGCCGTAAATGGGAAAATGCTCGGGGAAACAGCTGTCATTTGCAAATGGTAGTCCCGAAATCTCAAGTACCGGATGTTCTGCAGCTGTACCATAATGGTTGTTCAGGAGGTCACCTGGGAGTAAAACGGACTCTACTGAAGATACGAGAACGGTTTTACTGGGTCCACTGTCGGGACGATGTCGAGGACTGGTGTCGCAAATGTACAAGTTGTGCAGCTGTAAAGGGACCTCAGACGCGTAGCAGAGGTGCATTAAAATTGTACAATGTTGGTGCACCATGGGAGAGGATAGCCCTTGACGTTGCGGGGCCGTTTCCGGAAAGTGAAAGTGGTAACAAGTATTTCATGGTTGTGATGGATTACTTCACTAAGTGGCCGGAAGTCTTCGCCATTCCAAATCAAGAAGCTTCGACAGTTGCAGATAAATTAGTTCATGAAGTCTTCTGTCGTTTTGGAGTACCTTTAGAGATTCACAGTGATCAAGGAAGGAATTTTGAGTCTCAAATATTCCAGGAAACTTGTCGAGTTATGGGTACTCATAAAACAAGAACAACTTCTTACCACCCACAATCGGATGGAATGGTGGAACGATTTAATCAGACATTAGAGAGGTACCTAGCAAAAGTTGTGGAAAAACGGCAACGAGATTGGGACAAGCACATACAACCGTTTTTGTTGTCATATCGAAGCGCTGTTCACGAAAGCACATCGGTGACACCAGCTTTCGCAAACTTTGGAAGGGAATTACGGCTGCCTGCAGACCTGATCACTGGAATACCACCTGATGCCCCACGCAGTACAACCGATTATGCGAATGACTTGCGGAACAAGATGAATGACATTTATGAGCACGTCAGACAATCAGGCCAGCAAATGTCTGAAAAGATGAAAACCCGTTATGACCGCAAAATCAACAATAAAGGGTTTGACGAAGGTTCACTAGTGTGGTTGCACAATCCCGTCCGCAGCAAAGGGAAATCTCCTAAGCTTCAAGCTAACTGGGACGGACCGTATCGGATTGTGACAAAGATCAATGACGTTACCTACCGGATACAGAAAGGTGCAAGAGGTACTCCTAAGATAGTCCACGTGGATCGACTGGCGCGTTATTATGGGGCCGATAATGCTCGGGACGAGCATTTCTTAGGTGGGGGCAGTGTTGAGCCGCACGATTGATGTTTGGTTACCACTAGCGCCATCTCTTATCGAATAGCGGAATTAATGGTCAAGATCTTTCTAGAAAGTTCGATGCTAGAACTTTCTGGAACTATCGACATGTGTTCGGTCAGGGCCGATATGTACTCGAACATTCTAGATGCTTCTATGGTAGAAGGTTCTGGAACTATCCGAGGGCCCTATATAAGCGGGAACGGAGCGCGTCCCGGGGTAGTTCATTGGAAGCGATACATGCGAGAACATCTAAAGCGATCTTCAAGTGCGACTTAAGAGTGATCCGTAGTGCTATTGCGTTGTGTTATTAGTGTGTTTAATTAAAGTGTTATTTTTGGTAATTCATATCGGCAGTTTTTAATTGTCACGAACCCCAAGCTCGTAACATTATGTTGAGTACGTTAGATACGTGTATTTTTTTATTTGATAAGCTGGCGTGTATACAAGCGCCAAGTTATATATCTCACCTTTGATTTTCAATATTAACATTAATTGATGATGCTGCATTGGCTAGGTAAGAAGTCACTGAAATGCCTACATAGATAGTTAGATATTTTACCAGGGACACACAGATTTATAGATGCCTACCATTGTAGATCTTGACTCTGGTGTTATATGCACGAACGCGAATACACGCGGATAACGCCATAGAGGACATCAGGAATACAGGAAGAAATGTGGTAAGGATAGACATTTCACAAAAAGAAAACAAAGTCAGCCTTTACAGTTTTAATAGCTGCACACTATAAATAAGAATCTGAATCATTTGGCAGGAAATCCATTGCTTCATATGTTCGAATAATTTGTCTGCTCAGCAACGTAAATAACGCAATGTTGCTGATCTGTCACTATGAAAGCCATTCCATATGTTAGTGTGTTACGGAATCATCCCGAAAAGAAAGAAAAACCCCCATTTACCCGATTCAAGCTTCTTGCCTTTGGCATACAATAATGAAGCAACGAAATAAATGACTCGCATCGTCAAAACACTGTTCGGATAGTGAAACAATTATTGTTGCTTCTTGATAAGCCACCGGCAGTTAAAATATCGCACGGTCTAAAATCAAGTTGAAGATATATGAATATTCAATAATTGAAATTCAAATATAATATAACTTCTTAGTGCGGTATCTAATTGATGAAGTTCAATCGGCAAGGTCAACGACTTCTGCTAGAGGTTAACCGTTGACTCTTGTGTTTTGATTTTTTATCATTTAAACGAATTAAGTTTTTTGTACTCATTATTTAAAAGTCTGACTGATAACTTAGTTAACAGGGCCAAGATTAATTAGTAGGTTTTGATTAACTTTGGTTGTTAGGTTTTTTGAAATGGCAACCTTGAAAAGTTTGAAATGTTAATTTCTACTAGTAGATCTTCTAAGACACTTTTACTCAACAATTTGGTAAAAAATAAAACTAGATGGCGCCAGCATTTCCTTGTGTTTACATTTTGTCGTGAGCTTAGACAATATACAGCAAATGGCAGATGTGAAGAAGTTTCATAATTATAGGGAACGACAGAATAGTCAGTATCATTTCCCATAGAAAAACGATGATGGTGAAAAATGGGAGAACTTAACAACAGAGACAATTAGGAACGGTCCACATAAACATTATTTAACGTATGGATGGCGAGAGTAGGATACATCAGAAGGATCCAGAAAGGGATCTGGCGACAATGCCAGCGGGATGACGTGAAACAAAAGCGATTTCACACACTCATCGACATTTAATGTAGTAACCGAGTCTTTAATCTATACTTTTCAGGGTGGCAAGGATATCAACCTGTTATCAGGGATTTTGTACCTGATTCTAAAAGCTCCTGCGTTGGAATTTTTCGTCCGTTATTATCTATTTAAAAAAATAGACCTGCCTACATTTTGACCATGTAGGTAGTATTGCACTTGTCTATGAAACATTGTTTTTAGGGTTCCGTACATTAAAAGGTAAAAAAGGAACCCTTATAAGATTACTGTCTTGTCCCCTTGTCCGTGTGTCACCATCGATTTTCTCAGGAACGAGTGGACCTAGCAAGTTTAAATTTATACCAGATACCATAGACCTCAGTCTATATATGGTGTATAAAAATAAAGGTCCCGAGTCAACACGATAAAAAGACATGGGCAAATTTAGATTTTCGCGAAAACTTGTAAGTACCAAAATTTACCTTGATTTTCAAAAAAAAATATTTTTTGGAATCTTTGGTCAACAGTCTAACGGTTTAATAGGTCAACGGGAACTACCATATAGGTTTTCGGTCAAAAATCATGACATTTGGCAAAAGCAAGGAAAAATTCAAAAAAATAAAAAGTTGAAAATTAAGGTACATTTTGGTACTCACAAGTTATCGCGAAAATCTAAATTTGTCCATATCTTTTTTATTATGGTGGTATAATGGATAGGTACGGAACCCTCGGCGCGCGAGTTCGACTCGCACTTGACCGGTTTTTTTTTAAACCGACGAAAAATTTCTGCATGAATAATGTGCTGAATCCATAATTTCAGTTTGTGCGTCGATGTCCTTGCCACCCTGTGTGTAGAGAAACAAATAACATTCTTATATGTGCAGTCATTCAAACAGTTGTCCATAATATCATCATCGCGTCGTACCTTGTACAAATAGAAAAAACACACTTACTACTAAAATAATAGTTTATTTACAGTTTATTATGGGAAAAAATTACTATTTTTATATTTTTTCATTTAAGTTACCTCCAAATATTATAAGCTATTTCTAAATACCTTAACTATTTACAAATAGCTTCATGTTTTTCGTCTAATATTTTCAAAACCATTTCCAATATTAGGATTTTTATCGAGTACTTGTAATTTTAAAGTCTGGAACGTGTACATTACAGGAGACATCGACAAAAGTAAGCATTGAGTAACGACCAAGCTCATACGTAACCTCACACAGCATTATTGAGAAAAAAAAAACATGCATCACAAGACAAAATTTAAACCTTAAATCACAGGTATATCGATCTGATTTAAAATATTAAAAAAAAAACAATAACTTACTATACAAATCGTAAAAATACCACTCAAATTAGCCGGTTTCCAAATTGATACTGAGATTAATCTAAGTGGTACAAGCTATGATTAGTAGTCTTGAACGAGTCATCTGACGCCCTCGCCCAGTAACAGTTCTGGGTCCTCTTCGAGCAGCAGGTTCTGGTTGTTAGTGTTGTCCTCGTTGCCCTCATTCTCTTTGTTACCATCCGCTTCTATTTTATATAGTATGTCGTGACAGAGAGGACACCTGTCTTGAACGTACAACCATTTCCGCAAACAGACGCCGTGGAAGTAGTGGTTGCAGCGGGTAATCTTAGCTGAGTGCATTTCTTGATAACATATCGCGCATACGTCGTCTAATCTATTCAACTGGTCCGCTGAGGCCTCTCGTAACGAGTTGATCTTATTGACAGCAGTTCTTCGCTTCATGAACACGGACCAGCCGGCTCGCGCCTCACACCAGATATTGAAGTAGGCGTGGATGCACATCATGACCGCGCGAATAGCTCCCCCAGACTCGAACAGCAAGATCCACGCACCGTTGAAGAAGAGGAATATACCGAAACAAAACTCGATGGTGTTCCCGAATGCTCGGATGTAATACACATAGTCGTCAAGTTGCTCCCAAAATGTACTTCGATACGCGTCAATTAAAAATAGTGAGTATATCATAAGGCTCACAATCACTTTCACTATAACCTCTATGCTGAACGCACTCACGGCTAATAGCCACGTGGAAATTGTGTGCTGCGACCATAGGTAAACAAGTAAAGAGATCGGGAACATAATTAGGAAGCCACACACTCCCAGAGCTCTGATGTGCCTGTGTGTACTTGGATTGTGCGATGCGCTCAGAGACATCAGCATAGGGTTCACAATATTGTGCAAAAAGTGCAACAGAGCTGTGAACAGCAAGCAGAAGTTCCTACACAGTCGTATGAACCTCTTCTCAGGATTTAATGAGGTTAATCCTGTCTGCAATGCAAGTATGTAGAACAGGATGGCCGACACTGTTCCTATACTTTTATCTTCTTCTTCGTCCGTCAACAGAATCCATTGGAAGAAATTACCGATATAGTGGCAAAAGAATGAGATCACAGAAGTCATGCCGAGCACAGCAGTTATTGTCTCGCATCCAGTTACTAGCAGCGATTTCGTCATCGAAGCTAGCGACTGAACAGCTAGTAAAGTAGAAACTTTAAGGCCCTCTTCGGCCTCCTCGTCGTAGTTGTCCACGAGGAGCATCAGGGCATGTTCAGCGACACGTAACACCCAGAACACTCGCAACACGCACGGAACATTCAACCGCATCCATTCTGTTTCCACGAGTGCTGACAGCCCGTAGTTGCTAACAAACAATCGGCCGTGCTGGTAGCCCGAGTACACTACGCTTATCACACTGTACGCTGACGACCATAGCACGAACTTCACCAACAAGAGTGGCAACAGCGCGGAGAACACCGGCGAGTGGTGCAGGAGGTTCGGAGGAACTGGCAACATCGCTAGGAATGATGGTGCCATAAAGCTGATTGGTAAAAGCTTCTGTATGGTCGAATTTCGAGGCCCGAGGTGGACGTACTTGAATATAACAGCCAACAAGAACTGTATAGCATAGTTTTGTATGACCACAATACCTGGTCCATCGACGTCGATGAGGTTTTTAACGTTTAAATTTAAAATGTCTTCTAAGATGCTGGTGGAATGGTGAGGTGAGTTTTCGACTAGGGTTAAGGCCTGCACCTGTTTGATGGCCGAAACATTGGTCCAATAGGACACAAAGACTAGGCCGACAGACGTCAGGTAGAGGTACACGATGATTAGGTGCTTCGTGTACAGTACGAATACGCAGAGCGCTGACATACATCCTGGAAAAGAAGAAAAGACAAATGTTAATACTTGGAAAACTGAAGCTATGACAACATGGATGATTTTTTATTGAATACACGTCGTGAGTTACGGAAAATGTTAAGACGCTAAATATAGTCGAGTAATTATCTTGTCATGGTGACTATTTATGGCACGTAGGATTAATCAAACATTCTAAATCAATGACAACAATAAATTGTATTATTATGATGATTACGTAACAAAGGCATTAGGTTTTGGCCTCAATTTAATGATTAAGTTAGATATTTTAAGAGTAGGCTACGTCGCGCTATCACCACTTTGGCGGTCGTGACCTTATAAATCTACTAAAATGGTATAATTTCCACAAATTCCGTGTAGGCTTGCATGCTTTTATAACTACTTATAATATGGCCGCCAAAAATATTTTTTTTATATTTATTTCTGGTCATTATCTCCTTATGAAGACAAGTGGTTCTCTTAGTGCGAATTTTACCATTGAAACTGAACGCGATCAGCTCATTCAATCCGCGTTTAATAGAAAGAAAGAAAAATCGGTCAGCTGTCAGGGTCCAATATTCCAGAGTAATGTTGTCACTGACAGCTCTTGAACGCGGTTTAGATCTGCTAGTCGCTTTCAATTACATTGGTGAAATTCTCCCTCATTTGATTTAGGAAAACCAACGAATATCCGGAGCAACCAATACCGGAGCAGATCTGTGTTCTATGGTAACTAGCTTGTCTTAGGTTCGTTAAACCCCGGGAACATTTGCCTCCTGGGCATGATCTGCAGTGGCTTATTTGGAAAGCTCCAAATGCTTTGCGTCCCCAAGTATAGGCCGCTGCAGACACATTTTGTCGAAGGGGGGTGCGGTGCTTCTGATCTGACCATACCCCATCTGCTGGAGTGTCCTAAATGCCCGTTCGGTCCGTTAGGTCATCCGAGGTGCATTTGCACCTAAAGAATGTCGATGATGCCGCAATTAACGGTGAACACATATTGGGCTCAAATCTTTTAAAAAAGTGTCCACTTTTTATCGGGACAAAAAGTAGGTAGCCAATGTTCCTCCCGATACCATCAGCTATCTGCCAGTGCAAGTCCCAGAGTTTGAAGATTAGCCGGAACCATACATATTATACAGGGTGTTTGGTAGAACGTTGAACATACGAAAATGGTGGATAGGTGGGGTCATCTGCTACTTCATCATTTCAGCGAAAGACGTCCAGTGCTGGACATAGGCCTCCCCATCTGCTACTTACTCAGCCTTAATTTATTTGGCCCTGGCCCCCGGTTTAAAAAAAAATGCAAGTTGAAATTAAGATTTAAGTATTTTTTACATCTTTCTGTAAGTTTGAGGACTGTTTTCTAGCTAACATCTGAATAAAGCAATAATTTTATAAGAATCTGCCAAAAGACTAAAAAAAAATTGGCGTTTTACCCATTATTAATAAAAAATACAATCTAAAGTTAAAAAAGTGGTGAAAGTAGAAGAAAGCAAACACTTTTTTTTTAAATATCCAGGGTCCCAGGGCCAAATAAATTAGGGCTGAGTAAGTAGCAGATGACCCCACCTATCCACCAGTTTCGTATGTTCAACGTTCTGCCAAACACCCTGTATTTCTATGACCGGAACAAACCGACAGACAAAAATACCTTTACGTACCTTAAATACTTTCGCACGCATTTAGTAAAAAGCAATTATTTTGACATTACAAACAGACATTTTAATTTTAGTTATTTGTATAGCAAAAGGATATTTCATGATCTGTTTATAAAGGCAAAAATGTGAAAGTTTGTATGTTTGGATGTTTAGATGGTTGGATTGCTGTTATTCAATGCTGCTAAAACGGCCGGAAGGATTTGGATGAAATTTGGCACACAGATACATAGTTTAACGCCTAGGATACTTTTTACCCCGGTAGTACTTACGTTCCCGTGAGATAACTTTCGACCTCCAAGCGGGCGAAAACGCTAGCAAAACCTGGTAATGTTATAATTTCTGTCTCATCGTTCATCGTCATCTGGCAGTGACATAGTTTCTCGTTTCATAATTTGCTGTGTTAATGACTGCATTATAAGCCTCTAGGTCAAGGTAAGTAATGGAACGTTAACGCTTTGTTAACATTTTAAAGTCGTCTGAAACCAGTTCTTAAAAAAAAAATCGGTAATACTTTTTGTTACTAAAATTGCTCGTTCGAGAGCAGTGGTGGACCTGTAGTAACGGCCCCGACTTACTTAGGTCGTAGGTTCGGTTCTAGGCAGGCTCTTTACTTTGTGTTAGTAAATTCATCACACTGCTCTCAAAAACGGTGAAGGAAAACATCGTGAGGAAACCGAAAGCAAAAATTCGATGACGTGACATCTACCAACCCGCACTGGGCCCGGGTTCTTAAATTATACCCCAATCTCTCTTACGTTGAGAAGGCTTGTGTTTGTATCCAAGCAGTGGGATAATTATGAACTAAAATTCCTTGAAATTGCCAAACAGTTCGAGGGTTGATCGCGAAAATTTTTCACGAAGAAGCTTGAAACCCGCTGAATATAACCTTCTAAGGAACACTACGTTTATCTTAATAACTCTATATTCTAATTGGAATGTTCAAAAACCCTAGATTATCAGTTTGGCGAAATCATCACAATCTTCCTGCCCATGTTACTTGGGGTCGGCGCAAAAAGGTTTTAACTGACTTTTTCGGGCATAACTCCGTCATATATAGACGGATTTGCAAAATTCTTTTTTTGATCGAAAGCGGTTTATTCCGAAATCGTCCTATTTAAATTTCATATAGATCTGATGATGCATTTCGGAGACAGACAACGGAACTCTTCAAAAAATGACAAGAAATCAACCGCGATTGCTGCTATCGCTTAAATAATTAAATATGGACTGTTTTGACCCAAGGATGATGAAATTTTGAACTGATGTGGGGTAGGTACTATAACTAAAAGGTGAAAGATACAATTTTTTTCCAAAAAACAAAACAACCGACTTCCGGAAGTCGGTTGCCTTGTTCCATTGTCCCCTGTCAACCATCACGCTATCCAATTTGGATGAAGCATGAAGATAGTGCAATGTGGACTTCAAGCAGTGTATCCCGCCCGTTATGACGTACGGTGCCGCACCGTGGACATTGAGTTAAGCTGGTCCAAACGTTCAAGGTTGCTCAGCGCGCTAAAGAAGCGGACTATGCTCGAAGTTTATCTGAAGGATAAAATCAGAAATGAAAAATCCCGCCGCGTTTTTGTTACGTCCATGGGAACCATTACCACAGACAACAAATTTATTAACAAATGAATCGTTTTTCTTAAGGTTAACATTAAATATACTTTAAGGTCTATTAATAAGTCACAGGGAGCTTGAAGACTCGGAACAGTTAGACGCAAAAACTATGTACCGTAACGTATGTATGTTGTAAGATGAACCGTTACTCAGAGCTCATGATAACCAACAAATATAATTACAGAAATACCACTGCATGATCCGCGTGCAGCATGGTACGTGAATAAGGTGCCACTAATTAAAATAATATTACGTCGACGAATGCGTGAGGAGGTAGGCAGAAACTACTATTTGCCTCGTTTACGTTCATACATCTGCAGGCTTAGCACGAGCATCGATTTGTCGACGGAAGAATAGACATGACTATTAACTAAATGATGTACACTAGGAGAAGATAGCTATGTTTTTCTTTTAATTATCACAGTTATTCGTTCTAAACTAATCATGATTTTGTAGATAATCGTATATTACTTTGTGGCCGTCGAGTAGAAAGTTTGTTGTCAGTGTGATTTTGACAGTTTTGGAAGAAATATTCTTCTGAAATAGTCTACATTTATAAGGACCTAGACAAAGATCGTTAGAAACGAAAGACTAAATGACAGGTTTTAGAAGCATATCTACGGTGCGATGCCAAAAATGGAGAAACGAAATGTCACTTAGTATTGAAAAAGCACTGCCTATTCTTCGTGGAAATAGAAAACGTCAAGCTAAGCCTGCTGGTCATACACGCACGCCTGATGCGGGTACTACGCACCTGACCTCTGAAGAACATCACTAATGAGATCACTATAATGTCCTCATAGAGCGTCCTCTCCTGGCGTTTCCGCCGCCATTATCAGCCTATGGTATTCCACTGCTGGAAAAGTCAGCCGTGCAAAAAACTGACTGAGTGACTGCCTATCTGACCTCCGCAACTTAGTTACTGGGTAATGCGATACCCCTTGGTTAGACTGGTTGTCAGACTTTCGGGCTACTGACGACGTGTAACGACTATCAAAGATCTACGTTGACAGCCAGGACCAAAGGCTTAATGTGCTTTCCGAGGCACGGAGAGGTCTTTGTATAAACAAAGGTCACCCATCCACGGACTCCGGCGGGATCTCATGGTGACATGGAGAAAGCGATTGTCGCAACCCAGTGCTGGGCACGCCACGATTGCGGCGGTAAGTCCCCTCTTTGAGGAGTGGTTCGAGAGGCGGCATGGCGTCCTCACCTTCCGCCTGACGCAGGTCCTCACCGGACACGGTTGTTTCGGGAGGTTCCTGTTTCGGATAGGGCGGGAGGAAACGCCCGGGTGTTTCCACTGCGAAGATCGCCCTGAGGACACGGTGGAGCACACGGTGGCGGTCTGCCCTGCTTGGGCGGAGCACCGCCGTGTCCTCGTGGAGGCGATCGGCGGCGGCGATCTCTCGCGTCCGGCCCTGGTCCAGGCCATGGTACGGAGCGAGAGGACATGGGGAGCCGTCACCTCCTTCAGCGAAGCGGTGATGCTCGCGAAGAGGGAGGCGGCGCACGTGAGGGAGAGGCAGCATATGCGCCCTCGCGACCCCAGCCGCCGCAGGATACGGAGACGCCCTGGGCGTCGGGAATCCCAGGCCGATTTCCGGCCACCGTAGGCATGGGCTTGCGGACGGCGAGTAATGGGTAGCTCGCTGTCCGGTAAGGACCAAGCCCAAGTCGACGGCGCGTTGTGTTCCACGCGCGCCTCAAAGAGATGTCAGCACAAAAAATGATGGGGCCCGCAAGGGCCGATGCCTGCCAGGGGTGCGGGTTTGTTCGAAAGAGACACCACAGCCCCTGGCTTAAGGGCTACTGAAGGAACACGGGTGGGTTTTAGTCAGTAAAAGTCTGACACGCCCTCCTGCTCCACCCAGAGCGAGAGAAGTTATTTGATGATTCCCCACGCAAAAAAAAAAAAAAAAAAAAAAAAAACCCATCCACGGACCAACCGAGTCAAGCGTAGCTTAACCTGACCGATCGATCCGTACGGTTATTATTACTTATCGAGAGGTAAGCTATACAGGAAAAGTTTTTATCCAGTGCGCAAACTGTAACCATGAATTCAGCATATCATTCTAGACCCCCAGCGCAGAAATTTTTCGTCGGTTATACAAAAAAAATCTGCTGTTTCATAGAAAAGTGCAATACCTACGCGGTCAAAATGTATGGAACAGCTGATTTATTTTTGTATACCCAACGAAAAATTTCTGCGCTGGGGGGGTCTAGAATGATATGCTGAATTCATGGCTACAGTTTGCGCACTGGATAAAAACTTATCCTGTATAGCATATTTGAGTCTTCTGTACTTTACTGTTTTGTGCTTGTAGGCCAACATGATTATTCAATGTTGACTGGCGTTTTTATGGTCAGTTTTTATAAGTTGTGCGAATAGAATGAAAGGTTAAAATTAGGTTTCAAAGTTGAATTAAAGAACACAAATTTAGCGAAACAGAATTAGCACATAAACATGTTAATATTTTAATAGAACTGGTCACATTGACTTTGGATTCCTAAGTAGAGGACGAATTTCATTTGTGTGTGTTTAATTGCACTCCGTTAATTATAATATAAATGGGTAAATTATCACTAATGTAATTTATTTCTTTAAAATATTCTTCTGAATGGTCTTGGGAAAGTATAATTTGTCACCGAATTATTTTATGTGTCTTTTTATGATCAGGTAGGGATTTAGGGACGCTCAGCGCGCAACGCAATGGAGTGGGCTATGCTCGGAGTTTCTATGAAGGATAAAATCAGGAATGAAATTATCCGGAAAAGAACCGGAGTCACCGATATAGCTTGCAGAGTAAATAAGCTGAAGTGGCAGTGGGCTGGCCATGTCTGTCGAAGAACCGACGGCCGGTAGAGCAGACGAGTCCTGGAGTGGAAACTGCGTATCGGCCATGGCCCAAGCATAGTGTGGGACGCACCCCAGCTAGATGGACCGAGGACCTCAAAAAGGAGGCTGGGAAGGCGAAGGATAGAGTGTTGTAGCACAGCCTGGGTAATGCCTATGTCCAGCAGTGGACCGCGATAGGCTGAGTTAAGTGAGATATTGGCATCACTTTAAATAAAATGTAATAAATAGCACTCGAGAAAGATGTTCAGTAGCTTAAGCTTGAACTTGTAAATCACATATGCATCATAGACTTTCGATGCCCTCCAGCTAATACTTATCCGTCACTGTACTCTTGCGCACATTGCGGTCATCGATCTTTACCTCTGTGCAATAAAAATACTGTACTTAGTGTTCTCAAACAAGAATCTTGGCAGTTTGTTACTCTTTATGGCTTTGAAGTCACGAAGTAAAATTTGCTAAGTAAACGGTGTCCGTAGGCGTGCCTAATGCTTGGGTTTTACCACAAACCTGCGGTTTCAGGTAGGCTCCGGGGTAGCCAGCAAAATTTTAATTGTCTTAGGTTTTTTTGCAATTTGCCAGGTCAGTGCCAGGTTATATGTTGATTGTAATATGATTCGTGACAGTTACACGTATGTATGTATTTACAGAATTGTAATCATTTATTTATTTATTCACTCCAAACATACTAATAACCTTACAGGCTAGACCCAATGCGATATTGTACTAAAACTAACTACTTAATCATTAAATTTTTCCACTTCTTGTACCATTACAAATTTCATGATCGTGATTTAGTGACAGTTCCGTATGGTGCCGGACGTAAACGAATAGCACCATCCCATTTTTTCTCGTGGGTGTCGTAGAAGGCAACTAACAAAGAATGCTGCAGCCCATTCTCTAGTAAGTCTCCTACTAGAGAATGGGCAGCAGCATTATCTATGCATTTTACCACCATTCTGCGATCGCCAACCCGCCTGGCAAGCGTGGCGATTATGGCAAAACCCCCCTTTTGGGGGTGTGAAATGATGATGATGAGTGACACAAGTTCATTTAATTTCATTGAATGACTTTTTCATCGAATAAAGTCAGTCAGGGAATAAAGTAAAAAAATAGAGGGTTGTATCAGTGCATCATCCCTGTAATGTATTACGGAGCCGAAACGCACAGACACTCACAGTATGGCTGGTCCATAAATTCAGGGTCGCTCAGCGAGTTATGGAACGAGACATGCTTGGAGGGATAGAATCCAGAATGAGGCCATTCGGTAGAGAACGAAAGTTATCGACATAGCTCACAGAATTAGCAAGCTGAAGTGGCATTGGGCCGGCCACATTAGCCATAGAACCGATAACCATTGGGGTAGACGTGTTCTTGAGTGGAGACCGCGAATCGGCAAACGTAAGGTAGGACGCCCTCAGGCTAGGTGGAGCGACGATCTTCGCAGGGTGCTTGGTAGGAGCTGGATTTGAGTTGCGGAGCTGAATGGCGTGCAATTGGAGAGGCCCATGTCCAGCAGTTGACTGCTGTAGACCGATGATGATGATGAGAGGGTTGTATTGATAATTTTAATGATTATATAATTTCGTTAAGCAATACATTCTCTCACGACACTGGTGAAATACAGGGCTGTCACAAAAAAGGAATTGTCTGTAGATAGAATATCATGCTTGATTGTGCACCAAAAGAGTACAACAGATAATGCATTGTTTTAATTAAGGGCACAATGGCGGTCTTTATCGATACTACGATATCTACCAGACAACCTTGGGATGGCAGACAAGGCGTGATTTTTTTTAAATGAGGGTAGTCTGTGGTGTTCTATAATAGCAGTGGTGGTAACGGCCTGACTAACAGCCTGGCCACGGGGATCGGCGGTGCGTACGGCGGTGCGGCAGGCGGGGCGACAATTCGCGCGGCATCGTTTGCAGGCCACGGGGAGTCACGTTCGCCGCCGCGACCAGTAAGGAAGTCCGAGAGCGAAATGTTTTTAACAAAGTAATCTCGATATTGCTTAGAAAGTAATAGTTTTTTGGTTCAATTATAATATTTGGAAGAGATTGTGAAGTATTTAAGTTGAATAGGAATCGAGGTATAGATGGAGAATTCCACAAGAAGTACGAGAAAATCTAGAAATTTTATTTTAATTTCTTCCCACAATCATTTCACTATACGTTTATATTTATGCTGTGGGTGGCCAGACTTCCAAATAGGTGGCCTTGCTAGTATTTCAGCAATAAAAGTATCTGTGTTCATTATTCGCGGCGAAAACAACTAAACTCGTTTGATCGCTGCCCTAGTCGCCGCGACTGCCGCTTGACGCCGTGGCTCGCGCCGTACTGATTCATGTATTTGTTTCACTCGCCGGCCGCGCCGCCGGCCGCCCGTGCCATTCGCTTGGTACATTCCGCCGGTCGCCCCGCCGGTCGCCGCCCCGCGTGGCTTGATTAGTACATTTCTATGCGTTTGTTTCAGTCGCTAGACGCCTCGGCGGTCGCACCGCGCGTTTTTTCGCTATGGCGTATTTCCCGTGGCCAGGCCGTTACAGTCAGCGTCAAAAATATCGGGACTTACAGATTGTTCAAAATGATCTCAACAACTAAGAAAATTAAACCTTATCTCAATCGTATAAAGTTCCTCTCAGAATAAGATTTGTCGTGTACTGTGTTCATTCTGAAACATTTATTTTTTTATTTATGTATTTATTTAACCATTTATGCACACATATATAAACAGACAAGAATAAAGGAACAGAAAAATACGTACAAAGGTAATGCTTATTTCTACAGAAATCTCTTCCAGCACACCTGCGATATGAGAGCAGATAACAGAGATGTAGACAACGCGTGTAATAATAATAGAATAGAAAACATAATAGCGCAAATTATAATCTAATTTATAAATACACATATCATATAAGAATATACATACATACAAACAAACATACATAAATACTACTAAAATAAATATCAACAAAATATAAATAATTATAATGTAATTTAAATAATAAATACAAATGCAGCTTATGACAAAGTGGAGAGATAGTATTCTTTCACTCTTCTTTTGAATACTACTACAGTTTGGCAGTTCCTAATGTCAGGCGGAAGTGAATTCCATAACCGAACCGCGTGCACAGTGAAGGAGTAGGAGTAGAAGTCGGTTGAGTGGGGAGGGGACTTGAGGAGATTTCTAAGATGCGACCTGCAAGGTGCATCAAAAGGACGGGCGTAGGAGAAGCGTTCCCGCAGATAGGATGGGGTCTTAGGGTTGTGAAGAATGTTAAATAGCAAACACAATATCCGAGAGTTTCTGCGAAGTCGAATGGGGAGCCACTTGAGGATCTTGCGAAAGTTACAAACGTAGTCGTATTTTTTAAGGTTAAAAATAAAAGCTCAAGTTTATTTCAAAGCTCCTCGGTGGCATCCAAATAATAGGCATCAGCGTAGTCAATGATGGGCTGTATGAGAGTTTGGGCAAGGGTGATCTTGGTGTTCAAGGGCAGGAAGCTCTGGAGGCATTTTAACGAATGGAACGTATAGTGTACTTTGCGACTGATTTGAGCAACATGTAAAGTCCACGATAAGTAAGAGTCCATGGTTTTTTTTTTTTTTTTTTTTTTTTTTTTTTTTTTTTTTTGGGTGGGAAATCATCAAATGACTTCTCCTGCTGAGTAGAGCAGGAGGGCGTGTCAGACTTTTACTGACTAAAACCCACCCGTGTTCCCTCAGTAGCCCGTATGCCAGGGGCCGTGGTATCTCTTTCGAACAAACCCGCACCCCTGGCAGGCATCGGCCCTTGCGGACCCCACCAGTGGTTGCTGACATCTTTGACGGCGCGCGTGAGGAACACAACGCGCCGTCCCGTCTACCACTTTTCGGCCGCAGAGGATAGGGAGAGCGGCTGACGCTATACCGACACTCCTCTTCCCCTGCGGCCCCACCGCGTCCGCCATCAAACGGTGGCGGCCCCGTCCAGGCCACGGAAGGGAAGAGCGCTGCTCAGAAGCACCGGCACTCCTCCTCTACCGCAGCCTGTAACCCTCAGCCGCGATGCCTCCCATTCGACATCGCGGCCCACCTCAGTTGCGGTGCACCTCACCGCAACCTACTTTTTGGCCGCTACGTCAATGGCTTGAAGGCAAAAGCCCTGACGAGCGGCCCCACCGTTGGGTTCCTCTTGGCTTCACCGTGGATGGGGACCACGGTTACTAAGCCCCCCCGCAACGACAATGCGGGAACCCACTCGGGGGGGAAGAGTCCATGGTCACACCCAGATTTTTAACCGTTTTTGCGTATTCTATCTGAACTCCATTCAAACAGAGTGGAGACAGCGACGCAACATCGAGCCTATTCCGCATATACCTGCCACCGATAATTATGGCCTGGGACTTCTTAGGATTCCTTGTTTGAGTTAATATTAAATTTACATAGTTATTTAGATGATTTTGAACACTGTTCGTCCCGATGTTATTGACTTTGACTACAAGTTAAGCCGTAGGTTCGCACCGAGGCAAGCGCTTCACTTCGTGTAATTTAAATCACAATCACGCTAAACCCAAGGAAAATATCTTATTACATCGACATTCATGCTCAAAACTTTCCTCACGATATTTTCCTCATAAATCCGTATCGCATGCCCCATATCATGTCAACCGATTTCCACAAATCTTTTCAGTTATCGGTGTCACTGTCAGTCTTCTTCTTATGTACTCATTTCTTATTCTATACAGGATAAGTTTTTAACCAGTGCGCAAACTGTAACCATGAATTCAGCATATCATTCTAAAACACCAGCGCAGAAATATTTCGTCGGTTATAAAAAAAAAAAACTGCTGTTTCATAGAAAAGTGCAAACCTACCTACGCGGTCAAAATGTATGTATAATTAGATATTATATTAAATGTGCAAGATTATAATAATATTATGTATGTAGTAAGTAGTGGTGTCCCGTGTGGTGTCCGAGCGTAAAAGAATAGCACCATCCCATTTCTTCCCGTGGGTGTCGTAGGAGGCGACTAAGAGAATGGGCAGCAGCGTTCTCTATTCATTTTACCACCATACTGCGATCGCCAACCCGCCTGCCAAGCGTGGCGATTATGGCAACCCCCCCCCCCCCCCTTGGGGGAGGCCTATGTCCAGCAGTGGACGTCTTTCGGCTGAAATGATGATGATGATGATGTAGTAAGAACTGTGTGTAGAGTTGAGGGCTATGTTCAGCTTTTGTGGATGACGTGTGTGTTAAAATTCCCATCTCTACTATTTTTTCCATTTATAAATATACACCGCTTATGATGACTAATAAAATATTTTACGATTTCTATGTTGTTAAATAATAATCATTGACACAAATATTCATCTGTTAAGATTTTTTACATGGGATCTTCAAGAAAATATACACATTATTATTTTACAGTAAAAAGGAGCTTATTCATTAGATTATAACTAAAACGATATTTTATGGCGTGCATTAAAACTTACGGAAATGTAGTATTAACTGTTAAAGCACATCTGTATAATCAAGTAAATCAGTGATATTAACAAAATTTCGTATACGGTCTCATAGTCACAACTGAACTTTTCCAAACTCAATGCATTTATTTAAATTAAACCGCTTACAGACACTTTTGAATTTTCAAAAACTCGGTCAGATAAAGCCCATACCAAAGCGTAGTAGGTTCCTATAGATAACCCTATTTTTATTTTATTTGTTAGAATAATTAGCTACATCATCAATGTTGAAGTTATTTAAATGTGAAAATCATTTAAAAATACGTGCACGTTAAAAGCGTCCTGATTAAAAGGGAAATTCCTATCTTATTCAAAATGTATATTAACGACCACATGTTTTAATATGATAAAGTGCTTCGTGACAGTTACATAACTGACAGGACATTACTCGTATCTACGTGTGTCGCGTAATCAGGAAAATATTGATATAATTTGTGTAATCAAAGGTAACCTTTTTATTGGTCTACTTATTTGCATTAAATATAGATTTCCATTCAATGTACCATAGTAGAATGAGATACCTGTTAACCCTCGACAGTCAAATATTATCCTACTTATAACATTAATATTTTTATTAATCGTACTTCCTACTAATATTATAAATTGTGAAAGTTTGTATGTTTGGATGTTTAGATATTTAATAAAAGTCAATCTCTTAATTAAACCATTACGAGCTCAACTATTATTCTTCAGAAATGGGTACAGACAGACGAGACTTTCATTGTCTTTCCTTCCGTTTTATAATTAAATCTAGACACAGAACGCTGCCTGCCTTAGCAACGCTTTGGCCTCAAATCTAAGAGCAGAGTATCGTGTCCCACCTGGGCGCCATTAGTAGTTGTTAATGAAAATGGATTGGATTTCCTTTCTTTATGGGTATAGGAGTTCGTGGCTAAATAGTAACAGCTGCACGAGTCGATTGAAGGTTAAGCTACGCTCGCCACGGTCGCTTCGTGACCACCCATAACATATCGAGATGCCTCCGTGCTCTAAAAGCACATTAAGAAGCTGGTCAAGTCATTTGTAGATCTTTGACATTCATTACGGGTCGTCAGAAACCCAAAAGTCTGACAACCAATCTTTTTATTACACAGTAACTGGGTTGTGGAGGTAGACAGATAGGCAGTCGGTCCATGTAAAATACCGGTATTCAGCTGTATCCGGTTAGACTGGAAGCCGACCTCAACATAGTTGGTAAAAGGGAAAAAGTACTATAGAACCTATGATTGGCAAATAGCTAAGTTGTGTGTTGTTATTTGTCATGTACAGAGGCCAGCACATCAAGCTACCCCAATCTGTCAAATTTCTTTGATAGTTTTTCAACTTTATTCCAAAGGAATAAGGTTTATGTTGAATTGGGAAAATTTGACAGTTTGGGATAGCTTGACCTGCTGGCGACTATACGTAGTTTGCAAGTTAAAATGTCGCAGTTACAGCGATCGATACCAAAAGGAGTGTTCATCCAAACAATAATAAACAAAGCCATAATGCGCCAACTGTAGTTTCTTTATTTCTTTTATCTAAGAGTTATCTTGTCCCAAGAACAATAGATCAATGTAACGGCGGCGTTCTATTTGGCAAGAGAATTTACAGCGCGATCGATCTATTTTGGCAATTCATGGCGGCAGTCTAGGGAAAAATGTAAATAAGAGACGAATTCTGTGTTCTGATATTACCTTTGTCCTTCTAGTGTCCTCTTTGCATTATTTGAGATTCAATCAATCTTCTATCATTCCTAGTGGTCGCTCAGTGGTCGAAATAAGACCATAATTCATTTAAATTTAATCAAAAATATTAGCCTTCAGCATATAATAAACTTTAACTGTGAGAAAATTCACACTCCTCCGTCCGCATAATTCTCATAAAAATGGGGTATACATCGCGTCAAACTTTATGGCGGCTCTGAAGTGAGCTACACGCTGCGCAGTACCCCACCCCTCAACCCCGCTGATCCATGAATTTGTTACTGCGCAGCGACTCGCCTCGTGTTCCGAGCCGCCATAAAGTTTGAATCGAGCTATACAAAGTTTTTGCTTCACGTAATAATACATCGATTATTTGGTTAGACACACTAGCAGATAAATAGCTGATGCGTATGTGTCAAAAAGCTTGGAGATATTTAATCTGTCGTTTCAATTCTTGAAGCAGTTCAATGTGGAAGACATCACAACATATTCCGGGAGCCTATTCCATGCAGCTACAACTTGGTTACACAAATAGTGCTTGAAACGCTTTTTCTGTGACGAATTTTCATACCAGTATTTTACATCGGGTATCCATGTAAAACCTGACCCTAAACCTATCCGACTTCCACAACTCAGCCCAAAACAAATAATTATTTATTCAATTTGATTGTTTAAATTATTTACCAAAATGGAGTATTAACAGTCGAGACTAAATCGATTACGCGGATAGTAATAATTCGATGACGTCACACTAATTGTCTAGCAATCCTAGGCGATGTCGATCGATAAGTTTGTGAACGCAATCGCCAATCTAGAAACTACACGTCTTTACTACAATGTGGACTGTGTGTAGGACACGTCATATGAAGAGGACGTTGCAGAAACTAGAAAAGGTGTGCTTCCACGAGCTAAGAATCATTTATGAGCTGAGGAAAAGTAAATGAATGTTTCGCTTGCTGACTTCAACATAAAAAATATAGTTTTAAAATCTAAAAAACACGCTTTAAAACTAAACTAAAAAATTAGAAAAAAAATTAAAAAAAAATTAATCTAAAATGCGTGGGGTTTTTTTTGAGGTATTTTTAAAATCAGTTAATATCAAGCACCCTACGCTTTTTTACGTTAAAATTATGTTATTCTATCCTTATTTTTTTTTACTTTTTGGTTTGGTTTTGAAAGTATGTTTTTTACATTTTAAAATTTTTAGTTCGGCTAACTACAAAAGCGTGATTTTGTAGTTCTTTTTTTTATTTGATTTTTTTGGCAGCTTAAAGGAACAAATATATGAAATTATTGAATCGTCATCGGTCCTTGATAAGTGTGCAAAGTTTCAAATCAATCCGACGTTTTGAAGGGACTGAAAATCACGTTCAAAGATTTCGCTACATAGATACATAACTACGAAGCTAATAAAAACGTGTTAAAAAAAAACACATATCAGCATATATCTCTAAACCTGGCCGTTCTAGGGCTGTAGTGTCTGAAACACTTTTCTGTTTGTTATCAAGTCAGTTTAGAACAAAGAACGAATAAATTCAAGTCAAGCTCCAAAAATATCAGCCAAAATAATTATCTCACATTCGGCCGCATGGAAACAAACCTTAAGCCGTTGCACTAACCCTAACTGCACTTTGCCTGTAAGTATGTACAGTAAAAGGGGTGATTTATTGTTCGCTTGCAAGTTTGCAATGTGTGTCCTGCTCTGACTTTAAGTAAGGGGATGAGACTGGTTCATTCCCGGGATTGTTGATTTTATTTAAATCGATCCTTGGCTTACAAGCTGTTGGTTGGGATGATATGATGGGATTTCACGAGTTTTTTACATGGTGGGATATAGGCAGCTGTACCTTGTTGGCGATTTTCTTTACAATCAGTAATGTCTTCATTTATTGAAATTTCAAAGTTCTTGGGATACTTGGCTTGACACAAAATGTGGTTCAGGAATCCTTTTTAATTCAAATTATGTATTTACTTCTTGTATCGTGTTAATGGGGTGATAATTTGCGGTCTACCCGAAACTGCGGTTGCCAGATACAGGCTTATCATTTCCGGGACAATTCTAGGGATATAATGAGAATAAATAGATATTTCAGTAAGCATCAATAACGTTTTCCTTCTTGTATTTTGAAAGGCAAAGAAAAAGGCAAGTTATATTTAAATATAATAAAGTCTTATGTAAGGTCAAAGTCATCTACCTACCTCAATTACATTGAAAGCATAACCAAAATAGAAACCGTGCTTTTTTGATTTTTTGGTTTATTTGAACTTTGGCAGTCGTTCCATGTAAAATACTGGTATTCAGCTGCATCCGGTTGGACTGGAAGCCGACCCCAAGATAGTTGGGAAAAGGCTAAGCAGATGATGGTTTATTTAAACTTTGGCAGTCAATCTACATAGATTTGTATCATGAAACTTTAAAGACCCACCTCTTTTGCTGATTATTTAAATTAAACGTCAGTTTACGCTAAATTCCAAGACTTTTCAAGCCAAGACAAGCCTATTCGTAACTTTATGAAAAATCTAGCAGGTGTTCGGGATCCAGGACAGTAAAGTCTAATTACTGGACAAGAGACAAGACGTTAAATTCCAGGACATTCCCAGATTTACTGGCCATCCGGCAAGCCTATTCGTAACTTTGTGAAAAATTAGCAGGTGTCCGAGATCCGGCACAGTAAAGTCTATTACTGGACACGGTACAAGACGCAAAAATTCGTGACATTCCCGGAATTCCCGGCCATCTAAGTGAAGGCAAGCCTATTGGTCACGCAAATCCCAAATCTGTACAATTGTATAATGCTGAGTAAGCATGAATAATGTGAGTTAGTTAACGCGTCTAGTCTGTCTGGCGGCCGCCTTCTACAATGGCGTGGGCTAGCGTTGATAATAGTAATATTATGGTAAATGCTTTATTACTTATGTGACTGAATTTCGCACCATCATGACTGTTTGCAATATTAGAATGACAGAATTGTGAAAATGTTGAAATACAAGTAAAAAAATCTAATCTAATCTACTCTAACAAGGCTGTATTGTCTCACTGCAGCGCAGGCTTAGCATGACGCTATTTCTATTTCTACTCTACCATAGAATAGAAATCGCTTGTCTACATTTCTCGGTACAAAATTGTCAATTGTCTACACGGAAACGTCATTTTTGTTTACTCTTCCATCGACAAAACGCTTCTCTACGGTTCTCGTTTTAAGCCTGGCTGCGGGGCAAATGACTCCCTCTCGGTTTTCCAAACAAAAAAAAATGGAGTGTTTTATTTCAAAGAAACTTATACTGCAGTATAACAAATTATCAAAGCGTAACAAACTGGATATTACATGCAAATGCAAACTACCAAAGTTTAAAAAAGACATTAGAGCCATAGTATCTAAGTCGTAATATTTTGTTCGTTTTATGTGTTGTCTTATATTGATATTGTTTTTTCTAACTGTTCATTTACATTACTTTTATTATTGATTTCTTATGTCATTAACGTTGTTTCCTTTAAGTATGATTTTCGTATAATTTTTTTCTTTTTTTTAAAATATTTTATCTTTTTTTGAATTGTCAAACTTAATGTACCTAGATTACAAGTAAATGATGTGTTCTATAATTGGAAGCGCACACTGTATTTGTCTGTAATTGTGTAGCCTCTGTTGGAGATCCACAAAAAAAAAAAATATACTCAAGCAAAAGATGCGTCTTTCCAGACTAAGATAGAAAGAAAGAAAGAAAATGTATTTATTAGACTCGCACAGGAAAATCACAAACATAACTACAACACAATAAAATTTAACATTAAAAAACTAAAACACAACTACGCTAGGTACAGACGCCAGCAGGTCAACCTACCCCAAACTGTCAAATTTTCCCAATTGAACATGAACCTTATTCTTAGGGTATAAAGTTGAAAATGTATCAAATAAATTTGACAGATTGGATTAGCTTGATGTGCTGGCGTCTGTACAGAGGCCAGCACATCAAGCTACCCCAATCTGTCAAATTTCTAACTAATATAACACTATATGCCATAGATTTAGTTTTGAAAACTTAAATCTGTACAAATTCTATGAAATATGGCTAGCTTTTTTTTTTTTTTTTTTGGTTGGGAAATCATCAAATAACTTCTCCCGCTCTGGGTGGAGCAGGAGGGCGTGTCAGACTTTTACTGACTAAAACCCACCCGTGTTCCTTCAGTAGCCCTTAAGCCAGGGGCAGTGGTGTCTCTTTCGAACAAACCCGCACCCCTGGCAGGCATCGACCCTTGCGGGTCCCATCACTTTTTGTGCTGACATCTCTTTGAGGCGCGCGTGGAACACAACGCGCCGTCGACTTGGGCTTGGTCCTTACCGGACAGCGAGCTACCCATTACTCGCCGTCCGCAAGCCCATGCCTACGGTGGCCGGAAATCGGCCTGGGATTCCCGACGCCCAGGGCGTCTCCGTATCCTGCGGCGGCTGGGGTCGCGAGGGCGCATATGCTGCCTCTCCCTCACGTGCGCCGCCTCCCTCTTCGCGAGCATCACTGCTTCGCTGAAGGAGGTGACGGCTCCCCATGCCCTCTCGCGCCGTACCATGGCCTGGACCAGGGCCGGACGCGAGAGATCGCCGCCGCCGATCGCCTCCACGAGGACACGGCGGTGCTCCGCCCAAGCAGGGCAGACCGCCACCGTGTGCTCCACCGTATCCTCAGGGCGATCTTCGCAGTGGAAACACCCGGGCGTTTCCTCCCGCCCTATCCGAAACAGGAACCTCCCGAAACAACCGTGTCCGGTGAGGACCTGCGTCAGGCGGAAGGTGAGGACGCCATGCCGCCTCTCAAACCACTCCTCAAAGGGGGGACTTACCGCCGCAATCGTGGCGTGCCCAGCACTGGGTTGCGACAATCGCTCTCTCCATGTCACCATGAGATCCCGCCGGAGCTCTGTCCGCTGTGCCGCGATTTCCTGCGGCAGCGGACTTACGCCCCGGCGTTTGTCCTCCTCGCGCCACTCCCATATTTGCGCGAGGACCTTTGCCTCCAGATCCCATGGCGAAATATGGCTAGCTGGAAGGCTGTCTAGAGCTTCAAGAAGGTCTATGATATTATTATATAACTAGTTTCTGCTAGCGACTTCGTTCGCGTTCGCGTCAAATTTCTTGCTCCCCGACCCACACCGTCCCTTCGAATCGCCTGCCCGTGCGAGTACTTCGTATTCGTGACTCTTTTTCTCTTTGCTCGGCTGCGAAGGGTCTTAGCGTGGTGTTATATAGCTTATAGCCTTCCTCGATAAATGGGCTATCCAACACTAAAATAATATTTCAATTCGAACCAGTAGTTCCTGAGATTAGCGCGTTCAACCAAACAAAGTCTTCAGCTTTATTTTATTAATAATATTATATAATGTTATAATAAAATTAATGTATACAAGTATTGATTTATCATTTATTTTCTCTTCAAAATGCTGACTTTTTAAAGTGTACAAAAAATGTCCCAGCTTCTTTACGCCATCCTTGTGAGAGACCGGTGCCTGATGTAGGTTTTTGGAAAAAACCTGTGTTTCAGGTCACCAAGAAACATGGCAATTATAAAGATAGCAAGCATTTTTTGTGCAGCGATTGAATACCGGTGCGAATGTCGGTTCCATTTCTTTATTTCGGTTCTTAAAATAGTTTTTTTTTCTGTATGGTTCCAGTTTAGTACCGGTTCCATTATACCAGTTCCGTATAAGCCGGTTTAAAGGTTCCCTAAGAAAGAAGGGATATGTTTTACGCGTGCCTGGCGTATCTTTTTCTTCAGCTCGCCTTCGAAATATTGGTGAGTGGAAGTTCATACTGTACAGTGTAAGACTGTCAGCAAATTTAATATTATCGGTCATTATTAATAGAGTCTAGTTTGATTATTCTACACTTATTAAATCATTCGGACTCGCTTTGAAGAACCGGTAAAATTAAGGTTCTACATGGTTCCTGTTCCGGTTCTGGTTCTAGTAACGGAACCACTAAACGAAGGATTGAAAGGGTTTCTAAAATACCGATAAGAGTGTACTTTACCGGTATTTTAAGCTAAATGACATTATTTCTGTAAGTAGGTAGGTTTGTACAAACACTTTTACACGTCAGTAATATTTTAAAAACTTTTTTCAAAAAAATAACAACCGACTTCCAAAAAAACACTACAAAGTGCAAAATAACTTTAATTTCGGAAGTCGGTGACTTTGGATATGTAGGTATTTTTATTCTTTGTCACCGCCTTCCGAAATTAAAGTTATTTTGCACTTTGTAGTGTTTTTTTGGAAGACGGTTGTTATTTTTTTGAAAAAAGTTTTTATTTTTCACTTTTTAGTTACTTAGCCTACACCAATTCAAAATTTCATCATCCTTGGGGTTAAAACAATGCATATTTATGCGATAGCAGCATTCGCGGTTGATTTGCTGTAATTTTTTGAAGAGTTCCGTTGTCTGTCTCCGAAACGCGTCATCAGATCTATATGAAATTTATATGGGACCATTTCGGAATAAAATCCTTCCGAACAAAAAAAGAATTTTGGAAATCCGTCTATATACGACGGAGTTATGCCCGAACATACATAAAAAAAAAAAATATAAACATGTCGAATTGATAACCTCCTTCTTTTTGAAGTCGGTTAATTAAAAAACTTTTTTCAAAAAAATAACAACCGACTTCCAAAAAAGCACTACAAAGTGCAAAATAACTGTAATTTCGGAAGTCGGTGACTTTGGATGTGTATTTTATTTATTTGTCACCGCCTTCCGAAATTAAAGTTATTTTGCACTTTGTAGTGCTTTTTTGGAAGTCGGTTGTTATTTTTTTGAAAAAAGTTTTTTTTTTCACTTTTTAGTTACCTACCCCATACCAATTCGAAATTTCATCATCCTTGGCGTCAAAACAATGCATATTTATGCGATAGCAACATTCGTGGTTGATTTGCTGTAATTTTTTGAAGAGTTCCGTTGTCTGTCTCCGAAACGCATCATCAGATCTATATGAAATTTCAATGGGACCATTTCGGAGTAAACCCCTTTCGAATAAAAAAAGAATTTTGCAGATCCGTCTATATACGACGGAGTTATGCCCGAACATACATAAAAAAAAAAAAAAAAAAAAAATATAAACATGTCGAATTGATAACCTCCTTCTTTTTGAAGTCGGTTAAAAACTAGATGAGGTCGGCGTTTCCTATCTGACTAATCTTAGAAGAAAGGCCGAAACAAACTCAGAGGTCACAGTCTCTTTTAAAGTCCAGACATAATCTTGGTCAGATCATGTGAAGACCATGTGGATTGGTGCCTGGAATGGTATTTTGAGGAAAGAACCACATAGATCTGTCCTGTCAGTCATTTTATCAGTACATGCAGCTCAACTCGGAACATAAGGATCCTTTTCAATCCCTGTTTTTATGGCAAACTTTACGTGTGTCCGAAAGTTTTGACAAGATGTCTAGACAAAATGATAATCTGCGGTCAGCAAAAAGATTTTATAGCTTAAATAACAAATCGTTTAAGATAACAATGACATCACACAGGCTTTGGCTAAGTGTACATACTGTCACGGTCAAATCAAAATTGTGACAGTGAATGCTTTGATAACCTCGATCGATTTAAACGTTAAAATATATGTAAATATTTACATTAGGTACGTACACGGTTCAAAGCAGTAAATAAACACATTTAAATGTGAATAAATTCCGAGTTAAGATTGTGGAAAAAACGTAGTTAAACAAAGGAACTGAATCATTCATCGTTATTCTGGATTTGGAAAAGTATTTTTTAAAACCATTTTTTTTTTTTCTAAATTGTGCCGCGGAGCTTATTGCAGAAAACAAAACTTTTTTAGAAAATAGAAAAAACAGACTTCCTTCGGTGTTCGACTTTTTGACGGCGGCAAAAAACTAAAGCAAAGATCCAAAGGCACAGATTTCCGAAATTCAAGCCGGCTTTCAAGAATTATTTCTTGGAAGTCGGTTGTTGAAGTGAAAACTTCTTTAGCGGCGTTGTACACTTTTTTTGTAATGGGTAAAAAATGTTAAACTCGCGTCAGGACATGTGACCTGATCGAAAATTCGTAAGACGGATGGAGAGTAGATAGCCGGCGCGGCGTAGGAGAGGAAGTATCCCCCTCTCTTTCTAGGGCGCGGCGTAAATGTATGCCTGCGCCTGCTTATTCGTTTAGGCGGCGCAGGGCGCTTGCGCGAATGTTCGTGTGTGTTTATGTTACAGCGTGCCACGCGCATCCATGGATGGTGACTGCTGATGGCTTGATTTTCCTGAGAGATAAACTTTTTAATGTAATATAAATTGTCATGTTTGTGTACGATAGCGCAATAAATAAATATTGTAATAAATAGTGTGTACCAATATTTGTAATAAATAGTGTGTACCAATTCGTATACCACAACTTGCTATTTAAACAACAGTGAGAGACAGTACCCAAACTGGATCAAATGCGTATTATGAGTTATTTAGTTATATAGTGTAGTAGTTATTAAGTTCTTATGAGAAATAAAGTTCTTTAAACCCATTATCGAAGCTAACGTAAAAACTACCCAAGCAAATTTTATATAATTATTTTGGGACAACAGCTTTTTTTTTGGTGGTAGTAATGGAAAATTAATTAAAAAGGATTCACAATCAATAAACAATTACCGGAGAAATAGCGAGACAAAAAAAAAGTACAGACAAATTAAGAACCTCCTCCTTTTTGAAGTGGCAAAAAAAATGCACTGATTGATTCCACCCGTATTAGCATATCGCACAATGTTGTGATAAAAGTCAGATTGTTGGATCAACGTTTAACGCGCATTGACTTCGGACTCATTTACGAATCACGATGACTAGCAATGTTTTTATATATTCTATCTATATATAATAATCGAATGTATTGATAACGGCCTTGCAATGTCATCAAAGATATCCAATCAGTCTGTTACGCTCTGCTGTTTGGACGGCTGATGTAATGACAAGAACACAAGACATAACACATCAGCCCATGATGATACCACTGTAAAAGGGATAAATGAAAGGCAATTGCATGCACCTGAGCTGAGAATGTTAAGATAGATGTTTGGTGTTACACGAATGGATAGGAAAATAAATGAAGACATAAGAGGAAACCTGAAAGTGGCACCGATAGCTGAAAAGTTGTGTGGAAATCGGTTGTCATGGTATGGGCACGTGATTCGGAGGAATGAGGAAAATGTCGTGAGGAAAGTTTTGAGTATGAATGTCGATGGTTATAAGAGTAGGAGACCAAAGAAATGATGCATGGACTGTGTGTATGATGATATGGTTAGAAAGGGTGTGATTATGGATATGACGACTAATAGAGAAGTGTGGAAGAAAAAGACATGTTGTATCGACCCCAAATAAATTGGGATAAGGGGAGGAGAATGATGATGATGATACTGTTGGGAGTAGCCATCGTTCCCCATCGATATAAATAAAAAGAAAAGTCCTGACTGATTCATCAATTCCCAACCCAAACCCTTGGACCTAGAAAGCTGAAATTTTGCACAGAGGTTCCCTTTATAATGTAGACAAGGAATAAGGAAGAATTTTTCGAAATTCAACCCCTAAGGGAGTTAAATAGGGGATGAAATTTTGTATGGAAAATAGTAATTTTTGTAGTTTAAACCATGAAAATTGGTGTATATCATTCTGATAAAAATTAGAAACCACGTGTTTCAGTGTTCTTATGAAATCAGCCCCTGAGGGCGTAAAGTAGGTGATGAAAGTATAAATGGGAAACCGAAAATAGCCGAACGCCACCTCGGCTCGGTCCGCGAGTAGGACCAACGATTTTCCGACACCCACGCGGGCGAAGCCGCGTGCAAAAGCTAGTACTGAATACTACTACTAATACTAATACTGAAAAACCGCGGCGGGATTTTTACGCGCAGTGGATTTTCAAAGCACTACATAGCGTCGAGAGTTGAAAATTGCACAGTGTGTATTTTCGACGCGCTGAAATGCACTCTGCTGGATTCTCAATCCTCGGTTCAACGCCGAGCGTTGGAAATCTAGTGAGCGATGAAATCCCGCCGCGATATTTTCACGTCTATACGAACGTGGGCTTAGGCCTCCTACATTGGAGAGCAAGTGGGCCGTTATCCACCACCTGGGTCGTGCGCGTTCAAAAAGCTAGAGTGTGGCACCTACTGTTTCACGAAAGATGACATGGGAAAGAAGTAATGGGTGCCCTGATACCTGCATATTGAAGGAACCTATGGACGCTACTGACGTCACACAGCCCTGAATTGTGGCCAGGTTTGACAGTTATGAAAATATGAAAGACCTAAGCAACAATGAATGTGTAAAACATGAAAGGAACTTGGCCTATGGAAGAAGAAGATATCGTTTGTTATCTCAAATTAAATTCGGATAGGAAAAAATCAAAGGTGTACGGTGCTGTCCAGTTTCTTTCATATAATCCCTTACTTGTTTTCAAGGACACCCACTAGTGGGAAAGATTTGGTTTCTTTATGTCTGGGATTCGGAGACCACATAGTACTGATACTACGCAATAGATCCAACAAAAGTTTATAATTATTTCGTTTTCTGCCGTCGCGTGTGGTTTTAGTGTAAACCCTCTTGTTTTCAAAAAGATTAACGATACTAAAAACCAGTAAAGACGCCGCTAAAAGCTTGGTTTTCTAATTATTGATTTAACTGGTGTTTATCACCTCAGGTAACATTTAACGAATTAGCAGCATGTTACTAATGATGCTAATGACTGCAATCTATTGTAAGATCGTAAGTCGTAACCCAACATCCAAGCACTTTATGATGCATTAAAGTGGATGCGGTAAGGTAACCCATTAATTTCCCATTTATTTGTATTTAATTACTTTTTCATGAAATAGTCGTTAAATACACATTGTTGATTTTACTGATTATAATTATGAAAGTACAGACGTTTTACAATAGTAAAGGACGACCTGCAAATTGCAAAAAAACGAGTTGATAGTGTTTGAGTCTTCAAATTCATTTATTTGCCAGACTAAAGGTTTACAACTGTGTCAGAGTATGATCTTAAAACTATAATGTCCCACAGGGGCCATTATAATTTTATTTTTGAAGTGAAAACTTCTTTAGGCGCGTTGAGCACTTTTTGGGTGGGAACTCGCGTCATCGTCACCGAACGCTTTCCATGAGCTATATGTATACTGTGTATATATATATGGGTGAACGAGCACACGGATGAGTCGCGCGTTGATGTCTTTTGGAAAAGTCCCTTTCTTTCATGAGGAAATTCTAATTCTTTTATCCTTTTCTTTCCCTTTGTATTTTCATCGTAATAGTCTGTGCTGTTACCTTTAATGGCTGAAGTCGATCGCTCGTTAATCATTTTTTACCGAGAGCAATCAGAACCCAAGGACCCAATGTGAAATCCTGTTTTGACGATTAAAAAAATACACACGTAATTGTTCAAGTTTTCACTTCTATCGGCACTCCCGGAGTGCCACTGTTTTTTTTTTTAATTTTATTTCTCGTCGTGTCGATGGGACGACGGTGTATTAAATATGTCGTCCCAAAACTTCACCACATTCACGGTATCGTCGATCGTCACCATGGCTGCAGTTTTTGGGGCACAGAGGGCAGAATAGGAGGTTGGGGGCATGCTCTGTACCGTAAGGATGGGTGGCCCCACTTTGCATGGTTGTAGTTGCATTTTCTTACTTTGGTTTTGGATTACTTGCAACTAATGCTTTAGAGTTTGAGTTTGTACTGCCATTTCTGCTCACCAAGTGAGTTCCACACCTCAATAATACCTGCTACGTCCAATTACTTAACAAGCCTATTATTTAATACAGCTAGCAAAACTAAGCGGCTACCACGGACCGGAACCGAGGGGGGAAGTCCAAATTAACGCGGATGTCGGCCAAATCGTATGAAACGTGATATTTCAGGATACGGCCGGTAATCGGTGCAGTTTCTTTGAATTAATGTTTTAAAATGAGACTGTGTAACCGTTAAGGCTTATATAAGGAAAAAGAGATGGTCTTATATTACAACCTAAAGAAAATACGGCTATTTCGCTTTGATTATTTTTTTCCACCATTGGTAATATTGGTAGGTATAATAATAATGGAGTGACGAAAATTGATAAAGTAAGAAATTCTTAATAACGGGAAGTTTGAAAGTGGCGCCGCCACCGGTGGCATAAAAGTTGAAAGGAAATGGATATGGAATGGGCATGTGATAGATGGAGAAGGAAGAAACAAGGCTAGAAAGATGATGATACAAGATGAATGTATGGTATGCTATGCCAAACGGCGTATAAATGTATGTAATTAAGTTATCAAGTAATTTTAGCCAGTCAACTCCCAATAACTAAATAAAATAAGTTGGGACAGTGATTGAAGAGAACGTGTATATTTATGTAAAAAATCGACATTCTATTTTGTTCCCAGTTTGCTTAAGCATAATCTTGTCAACTTGGCTTGTTGTCCAACAAAAATGACGGAACCAGTTTTAGCAACCCATCTTAAATCCTTCTCACTTGACGGGGATTTCGTGGAATTTGGATTGCTTTGACGGCAAATAACAAAATATGAAAGAAGTCGGGATCTGCATGCTCCCCCCGCCCGATAAAGCGACTGACGTCGCCTACTAGATTCATTGCTTTGTGTTATTAGATTATGGCAGATAGATAGGAAAATGGTAATTTATTGTATCGAATAAATTACAAAATTCCTTGTACTGCTGGAGAGTTTGTCGCGACTCGCGCCCCTTCTTCCCGGCTAAGACTTTTTTTTTCATGAAATAGTCATACAATAAGATTATAATCATATGATCTATAGAATGGGCGAGCTACCTTAGCACATTCCAAATTTGGTGATTTGTGATGCAAGTGGGCCTAATAGTGTGAAGAACAAATCTATGGCCACGTTTACATGCACTTATTTACTGGCGTGAACTCTATGGTAGGGTCAGTGAACTAATGGCGCGAATGTCGCACGTTTCGGTGGTTCGACTATCTACCTACCTGTGTTTTTCCTATTACTCTTGAGACGCCATTTGAATTACCTTAATGACGATGACGAATGCGATTCATATTTTTTTATAAACAATTGATTATAGCATAATCGGAGTTTTAATCTATTGTCAAGAAAGATATGGGGCTCAAAACAGTTGTTAGAGACAAGGGGGCTACGTGAAGTTGGTGATCATAATGAAGGTACAGTAGGCCACATGTCAGTGGTAATGCTTTGTTTGACCTATGCTGGCCTATCGTAGGATGGACTTTCAATAGAATAAGAGGCCAGCTAATACTGGCATTTACCGGACTACGGCGAAGCAAAAAGAAGTGTTAAAATGATGACTGATAAGTATGTATGTATGTTGATCTGTTCCCTCATAACTTCTAAACTTCTTATCATAATTTAACAAGTGAGGTATCGTTGTGGGAGCGTCTTGATCTTCCGCTGGTTAGGCTTTGACGTCATATTAAATTTAATATGGCGTCCTCTGGAGGCGAACGAGAAAACACAACTAATGAAAATAAAAACGAACTATGAACGAAAAATGTTCTTTTTAAACATGCCACATGTTGGGTATCAAATGAAAGGACTTAGTTGGCAAATTTCAAAAATATTGTTTAGCTAACCCCAAAATATTTTAACGACCACAGCTTTCAGATGAGAATTTTCTTGTTAAAACTTTTTAGAGCATGATTTTTCAGTACATAGTCGGGTTTTAATTTTTGTTATGACCACCTTACAACAGTGACAGACATTAACCGAGATATAGAAAGAGACCCACACAGGTAGGTATAGTGCGACCGAGACAAAGCATAGCCGATAATTGAAAAAAAAAATGGCTTCTTAGTTATAGTAGTCCAATTATTCGAATTAAAGGCATATGCATACTTGAATTTTATTTTATTCAATGGTTATGTTACTAAGACATAGGCACTGCTGGCGATCAGCGAGAAGCGAGTAGAGCTAGCAACTAAAGCCGAGTTGGCGAGCAACAAGCAGTGAAGGAGAACGGCGACAAACGACGCTTGTAGGTATGTATGTGCAGCCCGGCCAACATTATGGCCGATCTGAAATGCGCTACTCGCTGCGCAGTACCTCACCCCTCATCCACGGACAGGTGAATTTGTTACTTCACAGCAACTCGCCTCATGATCCGAACCGCCATAAAGTGTTAATCGGCTTGTAGTGTTCCAAGCGTGAGTCTCTCAGTGTTTTGCCCGCTAAGCGAGCGTCGCTGAGCGACTACAGCTCTTGTCGCTGTAACAAACGAGTACTCGCCAGCGGTGGGATGAATAGTCTGCGATCAACTATTAATATGTGTATTTCTTTTATTTACACGGTACCTTTTTCTAATATGTTACTTGAGTGAGGAACTCGTTGATAGTTAGTCGCTTCCTCGTGTGCGAGGGGACAGTTGCCATAATTTGTATTAATTTTTGTGCTTTAAATTGATTGCAGTTATGAATTTCATGCCATCAAGATATATCTATTATTCTATTTATCTTGATTCAACTGAGAGTAAAGTATTCGTGAAACAGGATTAAATGATTAATTAAATGCAAATTTATTTATTAAAATCAGACTGAGAATCAGCATTTCAATCTGAATTATAGAAGACAGTCCCCCTAAACGCTGGGAGCTCTAATGGGGGAAAAAGTGTCAGAGCTGTCTTTTAAGTTAAACATCAATCTATACAATAGTATGTAAAGTGAAAATACATTGTCTACAAAATACAATGTTTCATAGGATAGATTTGGGATGCATGATGAGGGTCCTCAATTTAGCAAATCTTTTTATTTATACAGTGACCATTTTATTAAATATAGTGATCATTTTATCATGGCTATAACGGTCATTGGCCTGAATATGTTAACAATGACAAAAATATTGATTCAGGATATTTACAGATTTTACTGCAGAATTTTAAAAGATGAATGCTAAATTCTGCCAATTATGTTGAAGTTGTAAGAATTAAGGGTTTTAACTCCAGATGCAAACAGAGTCTGTTATAGGTTTAATGCGTGTCTGTGTCAAGATCATAGCTCCCAAACGGCTGAACTGATTTTATTTTTTGTTTGAAAGGTGATTTGTTACCAAGCTTGATTGAATACAGAGGTTGAGCTTCTTGAAGAAAGTAGATATTAGAATAGTGTGTGAGAATGAGACGCCCTGCTATATTAATAAAGTAAATAAAATATGAGGAAGCAAAAAATTGCAATTAGGTCTAATGTAGTAGTGTTGATAAAATAAAATGTAATTACTCAAATCAATGAATTATTATGTACTTCCACACTTCAACATTCCGACTTGAGCATGCAGTCTACATTGTATGTAAATCAAAAGACTATGTTCAAAATGAATTTAAATGTATTGGATAATAGTTTCAAAGTTCTGCTTGTTTAAACGTAAACTGTAGTCTTTAATTACATAGCTAAGTGTGTTATTGGAAAAGTCTAGTGTTATAAAAAGATCTGTTTTATACACAACGGCATTTGTGCTTCAGCAATTATTTTAATGCATAATCCTAGTTATTATTGTAGTGGTCACGTAGCTTATGTTGTTTGGTAAATATTACTGTATTGTTGATTTTCAATACAATGCTTTCCACATAATATACAGGAAAACTTATCCTGTATTGAGAAAAGGCCTTTTTTATTATTGATGAAACTAATGTGAATCGGTAGAATAATGAACCCTAGCTTCGATACTGCAGTGGAAAAAAATGTATGATGTCAAGTTTTGAAATGCTTACTATATTTACTTTCAATAATATTAGGTTACATGCCCCACAAAAAAAAAAAAACACAAATTACTCCTTTTATACTAATTAGCGTCAGTTCCTCTTAATACAGAGCAGCAATAATCGGCTAACATATTTTAACCCCAAAAACCTTTGTACCTCTCTTCATAAGTCTTCAAGTCTCGATGGAAACATTCACCACGGTCATCACATACACTTCCCCAGGTTCTTAGGAAAAAAAAAAAAAGTGGGTTTTTTTTTTTTTTACGACATGTTCACTCCCATTCAGTGATAATTCTTCAATGAATTGGGAACAATTTTTTCACAAACCTCTGATTTACTATTGGCCAAGAAAATTGCACTTCCGCTTTAAATGAATACCAAGCATCTTTTTCGACACTGAATACGTTTTTTTTTTTTTTTTTTTTATATATATTTATTTATCTACAATCAGCCTTTTGGCTATAAGCAAATGTGGTGTTTGATTCATGACGTGCTTATGCAGTGCTCCAGTGAGCACCACACAAATGATAATTATTTATTCAGCTCTAGGATGTGGTGCCTTTTGAGGCGCTTGGTGAGATGTGGTTGAAGCAGGTCTATGGCTAACTGATTTGGATGGTTTTTAAGTCTGTCCTTGTACGCATTTTCTATCGTAATTAAGTATATTTTCCTTTACTGTGTTTACTCTTAATTGGTCATGGATTTCGGCATTGGTGATGAACCATGGCGCATTAGAAATTGTCTTCAAAATAGAGTTTTGTAATCGCTGCAATATGTTGATATTTGAGTCAGAGGCAGTACCCCACAGCTGCATCCCGTAGGTCCATATTGGCTTTATCACAGCTTTGTAAACCAGTATCTTGTTCTCGAGTGAGAGTTTAGACTTTCTTCCCAGCAACCAGTACAGATTCCTAAATGTTATATTAGTTTGGTCTCTTTTGGCCTTGATGTGGGTTTTCCAAGTTAGTCGCCTGTCCAAGTGCATACCCAGGTACTTCACAACCTCTTTGTGTGGCAAGTCATTGTTACTCAGCTTAACTGCAGGGCAGTTACCTTTTCTAAGCGTGAATGTCACTTGCGTGGATTTTGAAACGCTTGCAGTTATCCGCCACTTCTCAAGCCAGCCATCTATTAGGTCTAGTGCCTCCTGCAGCTTTCTGGAGGCTTCAAATGGATCTTTGTTGCTGGTAATTATGGCTGAGTCATCGGCAAAAGTAGCAATTGTAACATTTGGAGTCTGTGGTATATCTGCTGTGAAGATAGTGTAGAGAACGGGGCCCAGAACGGAGCCTTGTGGAACTCCTGCTCTTATTTCGTAGAACTCAGAGTAGCTATCCTCTTCTCTTACTTGGAACAGGCGATCTGTTAGGTAGGACTCGAGAATTCTGTAGTAACTGTGAGGTAGGTTTGTTTTAATTTTGAAGAGTGACTGAATAAGTGACCAGCAAAATGGTCATCCTTTCATACCTTTCTTATTTGGAGCCTTACAAAGATTTCTTTTTTTACTTTGGAATCAGAAATGTAAGGAAAAATGATTTTTAAATACTTCAAAGCAGGACCATCTTTGTCAAGTCAGTAGCGTGATTTATTGATTTTCTTAATAACATTGGGACGCCAAATTGCAAGTGTTTTCTTTTTCCCTGCAGCCCAGTTCAATAATAACTTCTACAATTTTCGCATACTACTCCAGAAACCCATTTCCTATCAAGATTTATTACTGAGATATGGAAATATTGGAAATTGGCTTGTTTTATGGAATCTGTGATTGGTCTCGTGTTTTTGACAGGATAATTTTACCAGGAACATCGCGAAAGTTATTTGGGCTTAATTTCCATTGTCTTATGGACATTTTAAAGCAAGTTAAAATGTATATAAATAATAGCTCAACACAACAATAGTGAATGATAACCCAGACACTACTAACAAGATGACATCATAACTTAATGATGGTATATTAAAGAAACTTAACATGATAAAATATGAGAAAAATGTTTTTGTAGTAAGAAGGTAGGTAGAAAACACATTCAGTATGAATTTTCTTTGGGTAAATGAACAATATTTATTTTGTAAAGCAGTGTTATCATTATTTTATTAGACAATTTGACTTTACTTCATATTTTTAACTCTCGACAGAAACAGAGGGGTGTTAAATTTAATATGTGTATCTGTGTGTCTATCTGTGACATTGTCGCTTACAAATGGCTGAATCGATTTTTTACTCCATAAAGCAACATAGTTGTGTTGTTTTTCTTTTTTCAAGTTATATTTATTTTCCTTTTCACCAATTTACATCACACTAAAAATTTGTAGTTTGAGCACGGAAAATTCTAAACATATAATAGGTTCATAATGTTGTGCATGGCTGTAGAAATAATAGAATATTGAACTAGTGAACTATGTAAATATGCAGACATAGTAAAAACTGGTAGTAAGTTGTTCATACTTGTTTGCTATTGACTATGCAATACAAGGCTGGGAACTAAACTGAACTAGCTAGCTAACTAGCGTTCAATAGAAGACTATTGTACCAAGTTAACAGAGAGTACAAGTCTAGCCTTGTTGCAAGTGGAACAGTCCAAAATTAACCAAGTATTCTGTACACATTATGACACGACAGAGTAAACACAACAATTTCGAAAGGTACCCACCGTTTCGAAACTGTTAGAGGCTGAATGTTGCAATGCCAATGCTTGTAAAAAACGTCACTCACCTAAACAGCACACGAAGAATTTGACGATAGTGAAGAAGAACGCGTTGTAGAAATTCGCGTCGTAGTAATTGACATCTGGGTCCGTCAGGTCGACGGTGCCGCCGTCCACGGTGAGGTTGCCGAGCACGGCCTCATCGCCCGACGACACCGGCAGCCCCAGGCTGATCTTCAGGAACTCATCCACCACAAACAGAGGCGGCACCCTCAGCAGCACCTCCACTAGTGCCAGTGCCTTCGACCTCAACGACATTATTCATTTATGAAGACCTTTGCACACGTAAACACTGATAATTTAGCACGCACAGCCGAAACGACGGGCTTACACTGTAAACTTTCACGGGATGCTTTGATTGATTTATTTTGTACCTTTAAAAACTTATTTGATGTCACCAATAATAATGCGAAAATAATGACTGAAATTTTTGCGACAATAAAAATTTGACATTACAAATCTGGATGTTGCCAGATCGCTATGATTGCCAGTACACGCAGCATAACGTTTCTACCAAAAAAAAAAAAAATGAACCTAGAAAAATAGACCAACTAAAAAACCTTAGCACTTATTTGGTCTATAATTTTACTTTGATTCAAATTATGTTATGCGACTGTATAAATTGCACATAAATAGAAGCAGTTCAGATCAGTCAAATAACAAATTTTTCGTAAGAGCAACGCTGAGTGCACAAACGACATCACGACGTCACATTGATGATACGTTCTTAATTTTATCATGTCTTTTTTAAGAGTCAGCATGAGACAAAATTTATAGCATATTATTGTTCGATGACGACATATTATTGCTTTGTCAACTTCACAGGGTCACTTTCTAACCATAGACTTTATTTGGGTCTTACTTCTTTTTGCCTGTAAATAGTCATGTCTTTGCATTTGCATCAAAATAACTAGGTAGGAAATTTGTGTCTTCAAATATTTAATTTAATATTTGTAGGTCATTACTCATTATATTTACGCAAATCAAGCATAGGTATCTATCACAGAAAAAAGAAGGTACAGTTTATTGAGATAATTAGTAAGAGCGCAGTGCCATCTGCCTTTTCTACAATGGAACTATGCAGGCCAGTAGCGGTGATCTGCCTCTCAGTGAAATAATGGGAAAAGCTGAGATTGAGCGGGCTATATCTATGGGCACGTAGGTAGGCAGTCGCTCCGTGTGAAATACTGATATTCAGTTGCATCCGGTTAGACTAGAAGCCGACCCCAACATAGTTGGAAAAAGGCTAGGCAGATGATGATCTATGGGCATCTTAAAAAAATCTGCTAGGTAAGTAAAAAAAAAATCCTGCAGTGTTATCGGGTTTTTCCTTAAGGCGCAGACAGCCGACTTTTAAGGACTTTTTAATGAAGATCACGTCTAAACGGATTGTCTTATGTATTTGAAAAAAAAAATATGTGAAACTAGACAATTTTCTTCGTCATTTCATATGTGAATATTTTAAATAATATTTTATAACAATGTAATTACTTAATTGGTTAAGTAATGTCTATCGTGGACATAAAAACGATAATCACGCAAAAACTATCGGATGTATTTCCATGAAACTTTCACCATCTAAAAGAAAATTTAATCACCCAAAATTTAGTATACGGTTTTTCTTTGAATTGTGTTTGATAAATCAACATGGTTGTTTTTCGAAAAACTTGATGCGCGTTGAGGCGGGGTCTCTTGCGAGCGACGGGCGGCAGTGCATCGCTGTAGGTAGCTGTCATCTAACACAGACGCCAGCACATCAAGCTACCCCTTTCTGTAACATTTACCCAATCGAACATGAACCTTATTTTTTTGAAATAAAGTTGAAAATGTATTAAATGAGGCCAGCACATCTAGCTACCCCAATCTGTCAAATTTCTTTGATAGTTTTTCAACTTTATGGCAAAGGAATAAGGTTCATGTTCAATTGGGAAAATTTGACATTTTGGGATAGGTTGACCTGCTGGCGTCTGTAGAGGGGGCTAACTCTCTAACTTCGTCAACGAAGATATGGAGCCGTCCGAAAGAAGTTCGAAACTTCTTAATGAATCCTACAGCCAAATATTATCCTGAGTTATTTTGTCCCTCAATGATATTGGTAGTTGGTTTATTAGACTAGGTATTGCATACTTTAATCTCTTGCCATGTAAATTCTTCTAATTTGGTAGTACTCGTAAAAGCTTAGCATTGACGACGGTACGAGTCCTAATTTCATTGTTATTTATGGATTTTGGTTTCTTTAGATTTACATTATAAAAATCGTCTTTTAACAGTGCAAATTTATGGTTTTCGTGTATAAGTAAAATTATTATAATAAATTATCTTACAGAATTAAAATAATTGATGGTAGTCATTTTTGTATTTCTTCCGGGACAATTACTTTTAACCGACGAAAAAAAGGAGGAGGTTCTCAAATCGATGAGTATTTTTTTTTAATGTATGACCACGCATAACTTTTTCCGGAGTAGTCAGATTTTAATATTCTTTTTTTATTGGAAAGAGTATACCCTGAAGTTGGTCCCATATTTTCGAAGAAAAATTCCAACCCTAAGGGGACCAAAACAGGGGATGATTGATTGTTTACTCACAGATTTTAATACTGAGTTGTGTATTACAAAAAGTAATCAAAAAATAAGCATGTAGTAATTTTAAGATAATAGCCACAAAAATTATAAAATAAAAACTTACACTTAACTTAAACTAAGTTCGGAAGGCGGTGACATATAATTAAATACATATCCAAAGTCACCGACTTCCGAACTTAGTTATTAGGGTTGGACAAAGCAGGTATTATTTTTTACTTTTCGGTTTTTCGGCGTTGAATTTTTTTATTAATAAGTTTTAAAATAGGTACGTAGTTGAATTGCGTAAATTTGATCAAGGTGAGTCTTATATGTCCTACCATAGCTCGACAGACCATAGGATATTGTTGATTCCGCCCAAAGTTTGATGGAATTTTGGTTTTTATAATTGAGAATTTAGATAAAATACATCTTAATTTATCACAAACCCCGTTAATGTGTTCCTTCCAATTAAGTCGGCTATCAATGGTAATTCTTAGGTATGTCTGGCTATCTACGAGATCTATGGAGATAGAGTTGCACGGCTTCGCTACTTTATTGGTGCAGTTGTCATGTAGACAATCATGACAGTGAGCTGTTAGTTTCGGCACAGAAGAGCTTCTATTTTGACTTGAGATGATGTAGGTACATTAGTTTGGTCTTACTAGCGTTTACTAATAGACCAACGTCATGAGACCATCTTGTCAACGAATCAAAGTCCTCTTGTAGATGGTTTTGGGCATCAATAACACTCCGCCCAGCGTCTACAAAGCAGGTGTCGTCGGCGAATTGCCGTTGTCTGTGTCCGAAACGCATCATCAGGCCTATCCGAGCAATTCTTGTATACAGGATACGTTTTTATCTAGTGCGCAACTTGTAACCATGAATTCAGCATATCATTCTAAACGGGTTACAAAAAAAAAACAGCTGTTGCATAGAAAAGTGCAATACCTACGCGGTCAAACAGACATTTTTCGCCGGATACACAAAAGAAAAAATCAGCTGTTCCATACATTTTGACCGCGTAGGTTGCACTTTTCTATGAAACAGCTGATTTTTTTTTGTACAACTGGCGAAATATTTCTTCGCTAGGGGTTCTAGAATGATATGCTGAATTCATTGTTACAAATTGTGCACTGGATAAAAAATTACCCTCTATATATAGGCTGTCTGGCAGAACGTTGAACATACGAAAATGGTGGATAGGTGGGGTCATCTGCTACTTACTCAGCCCTAATTTATATGGCCCTGGCACCCTGGATATTTTTATTAAAATCCAAGTTAAAATTAAGATTTAAGTATTTTTTACCTTTCTGTAAGTTTGAGGACTCATAATTTTTTTCCATCCAACATCTGAATAAAGCAAGAATCTGTCAACATTGAAGAAAAAAAATTTGCCTGTTTTACCAATTTTGAATAAAAATTACACTTTAAAATTAAGAAATTGGTGAAACTAGAAGAAAGCAAAAAAATTTTTTTTTAAATATCCAGGTGCCTGGGCCAAATAAATTAGGGCTAAGTAAGTAGCAGATGACTCCACCTATCCACCATTTTCGTATTTTCAACGTTATGCCAAGCACCCTGTATCTAATCTGAATCTCGGAAACGGCTCCAACGATTTTCATGAAATTTAGTAGGTGTGCAGGGGGTTTCGGGGGCGATAAATCGATCTAGCTAGTTTTTAGAAAACGTCAAACAAAAAAAAAAATCGAGCAACGCTTGATCTTCCAGATATTATGAACTTTAAAAGGGACCATTTCGAAATAAACCCCTTTCGAACAAAAAAGAATGTTGCAAATCGGTCTATATATGACGGAGTTATGCCCGACCCTCCACTTAACTTCTAACCGTTAAAGAGTTGTTCCTTCCTTCATCAGCTCAGCGTCATGAGATGATGATGACCATACGCAATTGTCTCAATAGGTTTAGAAAACATATGAAAAACATTGTTAATACCTATAAAATTTGAGGGTTGCCTTCGATTCCCCTGGGATTCCATCATCAGATCCTGACTTGGTGTCAATGGGACCATCTCAAAAGTATACTCTTTTAAAACAAAAAAAGAATTTTGAGAATCGATCCACAAATGGGGGAGAAAACGATGCCCATACATTTTAAAAATACATACAGTTGAACATATAACCACAACCACCTCCTTTTTGGAAGTCGGCTAAATAGCCTTCGTCAAGAATTGGGCTACAACATACAAAAATAATTGTAAAAAAAAAACAAATGGTAGGTAGTTCCACAGAGTGTAAAGGTGCTCTTACACGGGCAATTTTGTGAGCAATTATTGCTCGGCAACACTAATGGAGCAATTTGAATCAATTAAGTGGAGCAATCTGGAGCAATAAATAAAAATAAATTGCGTATATGTTTCGGGAATATTGCTTCTGATTGCTCCATATAATTCATGAGTTGCCGAATATCAAATCGGTTTGGAAATTTTTGTCAATTTTATTTATCTCGTTTGGTTTTTGCGAGAGGAACCGGTCGGCGGCGGAGGCGCTGGGGGCGTCGTATTGTCTAGTTTCTTAAGTTGCTCCATATTGCATGATATTGTGTTGCCGTATCTCTGGCAACAGCACCCTAATTGCGTAACTCACGATTCATCATAATCTGTATCGTTTTCACAGTTCAACAATATTCATTGCGTTATTTACGTTGTGGAGCAGACGCTTTTTTCGAACATATGAAGCAGTGGTTTAACAATCCGTTTCAAAATGATACAGATTATGATGAAACGGGAGTTACGCAATTAGGGTACAGGTTGCTACATGTTGTCCATTGCCTTTAGTGCGTTCAAATAAACAAACTCTTCAGCTTTAAATATTATACTGTAGAGCACATCAAGCTACCCCAATCTGGCTCGGTTTAGGGCGCCCAATAACATGAATTAAGGAATGAAATTTATTTAATGTACTCGTAATAAGAAATCAATAAATGTATTTATAGACTATTTTATTTATTGTTTAATACTGTTACTACATATGCATGTTTAAATTATTAAAAATGAATTATTTCTAATTTTTAAGATATTATTGTACTATTGCATTTTGTGGAAAATAAAAGGCTCAAATAAATAAATAAATAATTGCTGATCTAAGATAGAGTACCTATGGATACCTACGGTCTACTGTATGTCCACCATTCATTTTTACCTGCCTAACATTTTGAGCTTGAGTTAGCCAAGCGTAGTACCTACCTATGGAGTTTAGGTCGACGGCGCGTTGTGTTCCACGCGCGCCTCTAAGAGATGTCAGCACAAACCGATGGGGCCCGCTAGGGCCGATGCATGCCAGGGGTGCGGGTTTGTTCGAAAGAGATACCGCCGCCCCTGGCATACAGGCTACTGAGGGAACACTGGTGGGTTTTAGTCAGTAAAAGTCTGACACGCCCTCCTGCTCCACCCAGAGCGGGAGAAGTTAGTTGATGATTTCCCACCGGAAAAACAAAAAAAAAACATATGGAGTTTCAATGGAGTAATGCGGGCTCATTTTGCGTAACACAGTTTATTTTTCGTTGTTTTGAATTTACCGCCAAAACGCTCCATACGATAACTTTTTTATCACGTGACGTCGTGAAGTTAGCTTTGCGTAAACAGCACAGATACAAATTGGTATTTCGTTTGGCGCGTATTTGTGCACAGCGGCACCGCCATGGTGTCCTCCATGGGCACCGCACACCAGTAATATCACTTTCTATTCATAAAAAAATCTTGTTAGTTATAAACTCGACATTCACTTGTTTACTTACTTAAGCTTACACGTCGCTGGTTTACACAAAGTTAACGTCACTTGTGGTCACGTGATAAAAAGTCATTGTAAGGGGCGTTTTGGCGGTAAATTCAAAACAACGAAAGTAAATTAGGTTTAAATCGTTTTTAATTGAGAAAATGGATATAAATCAATTTACGTTCTTTTATTTTTCTGTTACACAATTCATCCCAATCTACAAAGTAGTTCCTATGTGTTAATCTAGGTTATAATCTATCTGTGTGCCAAATTTCATACAAATCCTTTCAGAAGTTTTTGCGTGAAAGAGTAACAAACATCCATACATACAAACTTTCGCGTTTATAATATTAGTAAGGATATAATAACATTATTTAATAAACATAAGGCGTACGTACTTTGCAGCACTCGTCCGGGAATGCAAAGTAAAAAGCACACGTGTTTAATACATGCATTGTAAATCTAAAAACAGTACAATAACAGTAATGTTTCGACCAAGTGTGTAGAATAAAGTAGGTACCTCGGTAACGTTGAGTTTTTCTTCGTAAACACTCAACGTTTATATAAGTTTTTCAATTCACAATATAATTCAATACGGTTCTAACGGTTCTAACTTCGCGAACCACAAACAATATGCTTTAGAATTTCTTTTCCAAAGCGTGAAAAGTTTTAAAAAGTTAAACAAAAAGCGTGGAATATATAAGAAAGCCAGTCGGCAAAGTTTGGAAAAACGGGAATCGCTGAATCGATATGCGTTATATGGATGCTTGTAGGGCTTCGGCAGTTGCGAGGCAAATTAAAAAGACCTATATCGTCGCTGTATTGTCGGTATTGTTGGAAGCTTTCAAAGCTTCGTCGAGTTTTCTATACGATTGCGAGTGAAGGATATAGGATATTTAATGGAATTGATATTTATTTTGGAAATCCCTAGTTGTCAGGGAATGACATAAATAAACGATTTTCTTTCAAGATATCTAGTATGTAGTTTTTAATTTATTTCTTAGAATTAAATACCTTATACGATTTTTTTTAGCTTTACAGCTAGGTTTAGGTTCTTAAGGTGACAATTGTCCACATTTTTTCCATACAAACTTCGGGAGGGTTTTACTCCACTGTCTGACTACATACATCAAAAATTAAACATGGTATGGTTTTGTCTCGTTATTATTATTGTCTGTACGGAAACAAAATACTAAAATAAAAAGCTATTAAAAAGTTATGAGCCAACAAAGATTCGTTTTTCTTGCTAATTTAACCTAACTTTGAGCGTGTTTAAGTAATAAAAGGAGTGTAAAATCTCGAAAACCAAGACGGTACCGACAAAGTTCAATTAACAATAAGTTCAATAAACTTTATTGGTAATTGATTTGTGCAGTGGTTTTTTCATAAAACCCGATCTTCTGAAGGACTTTTCTTAATTTTTTCGCGATTTTTTGCCAAAATTGCTCCTGCATCTCACTCAATAACGTTGTACGTGTAGATTAGAGTCTAACTGCTCACCACTGATACTATATCTGTCGGGTACGAAGTCTGGTGAGACAGCGTGATTTTTAGCCAGGCCCACCAGTGAGTTCGAGCCCGCGCAAAGTCTGCCCTTAAGTAATTTTATGAAAATATGTAGGTAGGTATTCAAAAGATTCAATTTGCTCTAAGAAATATATACTTAAGTAAAAGAGAATTAAATAACATTCTCATGATATCTTCGAGTTCTTCATTCGGTTATTTATAGTATTAAGTAGGTATGGTATTTTTTTAAACTTCTTAATAATTCTGAGAACTGTTTCCGTTTAGGATCTGTAGGGCAAAGAAAATGAACAATAGAGTAATTTGGAAATGAAACGATCTCTGCGCAAGGCACCCTTGGCACTTTATGATGTTCTTATCAAACTACCTGGGTACCTACTCTGTATTTTAAACACGTCATCAAACTAAATACTTAGCTAAATAGTGCTTTTCAACCACAAAACCATATAATTTTCTCACTTCCAAATCCATAAACACACTCTCTAAAAGATTACAACGTCGAAAATTACAATAATTACATTTCAGAGCGGTTTTACCGCCATTCTTGTGTGCGCGCCAAAAAAAACAAAATGGCTGATTATCTGTCAAGGCACGCGCGCGCCACGCGTTGCTCCCCTCAACCGATTAAATGTAAATCAATCGTAAGAATGGATGGAAGATCGGTAGTGAATCCGTAACATATTGAGTTACAACTTTTATCTTTTATTTACGTTTCCGATTGAGACGTATCATTTTACAGCGGCTGATTGCCCGTGGTATAATTGTGGTTGTGGGATTGTTGGTTTTGCAAATGGGTTTTTATGAGTGCAGTGAAGCTGGAGTGGAAATAAGTTTTAATTAAAGTACTTAACCAATTGTTTGTTTTTACAGATGTGGTGCTGAATGAAAACGAACAATAGCTGAAAATGGAAATGGTGGTCAGACGTAATCTAGGGGAATACCTACTTTATGAAATAATCTTCAAGAATTATGGAACACGTTAAAAGTAGCAATAAGATGTAGTACCTATTTGATAAGTGGGTGTCACTTATAGACTTGCCACCTTTTATCACCTGTCGATAGCCACAACTTAGAAGGCAGTGGGTAAATTGTAACGATGACGTGCCAAGATATTAGTTTCCCAAAGAATTTTAACCAATAATTTCAAACATTAAAGTGTTTTATTTATATTTTGCGATGATTTTTCTTTTCTGGCAGCTTCACACACTCTTCAAAAATACATACCTAAAAATCATTCTGCAAAACTAATTAAATACAACAGCCGAGATAATCCTCACTTACCAAAAGAAGACCTAATAAATAAAACACATTACAAACACATCTCCCTACATTATTCAAAGTACCCTCCCAAAAAAAAAAATTGACTAAGTACCCGCTACACAAACATGCGTTACCTGTCAGATCAAACAGTAACAATGCTGCCACACTTGCTACTGAGCCTAAGGGCAAATACAGGTGGTGAACTATACTTAATTCTTATGTTTGTACAAGTACCTAGATCATGCATGGTTTAGTTTGAAGCATTTTGCGCACGCGCATTGTAATTTAAACCTTATGAAAAGGGGCATAAAAGTTCATGATGCATCGTCGGGATTTGTGATAACTGTATTGACAATGATCGTCTTTTGTTTGGTTTTAGAGAGCGAATAATTAATTTAGGGTAGATATTACACAGTTGGTGCATTTGCAGATTTTTATCGTGATTTTTTGGTGGATAGATGGTATTTAGATCTAGAGAACTTGTGTGAACTTTTTGATGATTGATGTCGTGGGAAAATTAACTGCTCCGGAGGTCTAATATACGGGGAAGTACGGACATCGACGCGCAAAGTGTACACGTATGACGTAACCATGAATATAATTGAGCACAAGATTCTAATTCTAACCCCGTAGCGTAGCAAATAGTAGAAATATTTCTTCGGTAAAAAAACTGCTATTTCATAGAAAAGTGTATGTGCCGGAAGACGTCCACTGCTGGACATAGGCCTCCCCCAATTGGGGGGGGGGGGGGGGGGGGCTTGCTATAATCGCTACGCTTGGCAGGCGGGTTGGCCATCGCAGTATGGTGGTAAAATGCATAGAGAAATCTGCTGCCCATTCTCTAGTCCCAAGTCCCTTATACCCAGTTTCTGAATTGAGAATTTGAATTTGAGAACGTCGTGATCTGTACTTAAGTATAACTCAATCATTTTTTCGTTTCTGAATTAAGTATTTTTAAACTCTAATCAAAATTTGAGTATTTTAACCTCATTTACTTAAATTTGACAGAAAGCGTGCTCAACTCATACTTAAGGTCGTCGGTTGCGTTTCTGAACTAAAAAAAACGTGTTTGACAATACTCAAAGCATAATCAACGTCAAGTTAAGTAGTTGAAAGTTGACAAACCAATTTCAGCTACTCAAACTGTAATCAGTTATAGCAACTAGAGATTTTGTAAGGGATTTTGATCATAATAAGTGACGACGATACTTCCCTATCATCTTTGGAGATGCCTCAACGTAGACAACCATGCAGAAGAATAGCAGGACATTAGCCTTACTTGTTCATCACGCTGTTTTAACAGAATGAAGCTTAAACTGACCTGTCGTATTCAACGGCGGGACTGCATTTCTCCCATGCAGCTACTAATAGGTCTTAGGTATAACGCGAGTGGTAGCTTTCAAGCTGTGTTGGGGGACACCGTGAATGTGAGCAAGGTGACGGTGGTTTCCTTTTTTGAGGGTGGGAAATCATCAAATAACTTCTCTTCTCCCGCTCTGGGTGGAGCAGGAGGGCGTGTCAGACTTTTACTGACTAAAACCCACCAGTTGCCTATGTGACAGGTGCCACGGTATCTCTTTCGAACAACCCGCATCCATGGCAGGCATCGGCCCTTGCCCCCTTCAGTTGGTGCTAACATCTCTTTGAGGCGCGCGTGGGACACAACGCGCCGTCGAACCGGGTCTGGTCCTTACCGGACAGCGAGCTACCCATTACTCGCCGTCCACAAACCCGCGCCTACGGTGGCCGAGAATCAGCCTGGGATTCCCGGCGCCCAGGGCATCTCCTGCGGAGGCTAAGACCGTGAGGGCGTATATATTGCCTTTCCCTCACGTGCGCCGCCTCCCTCTTCCTTACTGCTTCGCAGAAGGAGGTGACGGCTACCCATGCACTCTCGCTTTGAACCATGGCCTGAACCAGGGCCGGACGCGAGAGATCGCCGCCGCCGATCGCCTCCACAAGGACACGGCGGTGCTCCGCCCAAGCCGGGAAAGCGACGGTGTGCCGCGTGGTAGAGACGGTGACTGTAGCGTGGTGCGATAGCATTTTTTACTTAAAGTCGTAAGTCAAAGAAATCCTTTGAAAATAGATTAGAATTTTTAATGGATATGTTTCTTGTTAGTTAATTTAACTTGATTTCATTACTAGTATCTACTAGAATCTAGTTAGACTGATTTATGCATTCACAAAAATATTTGAAAATAATGTCGTATAATTACGTAAGTTGAAAATGAAATTTCTCATTTATGAACAGATTTTGATTATTTTTATTTTAAACAGTAGATCTATGTACAAAAACATTTTTCCAGTTGGAATTATATAAATCGGACCACGGGTTCCGAAGTTATTGCAGATTTGATGTAAGAAAAATATATCAAACTAAATTTCATAATAGTTTTTGTTCTGGATGTGAACTGAATTTATTATGTCCCTGTCCTTTTGCACTCTATTACACTTCCGTATCTGAAGCAATAATAATCACAAACATCTAAATAGCGAATGTGGTAAAATTATATCATGGTAAACAATGTACTCCTAGGTTATTATGTACTTACTTTGTTATTATTGAAAGAATATTTTCTTACTCCTATAAAGTATAGTTAGGTGATCTCTTTTTCTCATCGCTATCCATTTTAATTGGTACAATTATAGGTAGTTTACGTAAAATACTAACAGAATTCCAATAAAACTTGTGTTTATTTACTTACAGATTTGACATTCACGTTTCGGTTGAACCGTCAAACACGTCAAATATGAAATTGGTAAAATATGCATTAAAGAGTTGCTATAAATTTGTGAATAACATAAATTTGTTGAAATTAATATCGCTATTTAAAATTAAAGTACTTTGTAAGTCTGTAGTAAATTTATAACATTAAAATGATTTAATTTTTGAGTTTTTGAAAAGTACCGGTTTTTAGAATGTAAAATGGAACGTGTCAGCTTTGATCAGGAATTCTTAAGTATATGATCAGTTGATTATTGTTTGACGTAATTCAATTTTAACTTGCGTAACGCAAAAAACTTAAGCATACACTTATGTATTTGAGAATAATCAGTTGAGATTTGCTACTTTTCTCAAATCAGAAACTGGGTGTTAGTCGCCTCCTACGACACCCACTGGAAGAAATGGGATGGTGCTATTCTTTACGTCCGGCACGACACGGAACAATACTTACGTACTCGGTCAAAATGCACCGAACATTTTTTTTTAATAACCCACCAAACATGTGTACCTATGGAGGTTCAGAATTATGTACTAACTGAATCCGTGGTTACAGGTTGCGTGTCGATGTCCTTGAAAAATACTTTTCAGAAATATTGTAAATTCTGTGTTGAGTCTAGCTAGTGCATATCAAAATATGCACTAGCTAGACTGTGGCTATTTGTTAGATCCCGGTAAAGAATATTGGTAAACTCATAAGTTCATAACGTTAAAATTATAAACTGACTTCAGCAATTATTTTGAGTTACCACCAATACATTTTGTAGATTCCTTTACAAATCTAGGGTTCTTAGCAAACCATAACGATAAATTTTAAGGCGGTGATTTCTTGAAAACGCTCGAAAAGGTGTTTTTTTTAAACCAGTGTATCTGTTTAACCGTAAATAATTTTGAAAGCAAAAAAAAATATTATATTTTCAAGTCTTTTTTACATACAGTGATGGAACTCAAAACATAATTAAGCATGCTTTTATGCATCAAAAAAATCACCAAAGTCACCTCTTAATTATCATTAAAACCAGTTTATTCCTTCAATAACAATTATTATTGTAATTATATTAAAATACACCATAAAATTCCAAATGCCAATCTGCAACCAGTGATGGATCATTTTTTATCAAATAGTTAATATTTAATTTTATACGATTTTATTTGCATATTTACGACCATGCTTGCTCATTTATTATTCGAATTTATTACAACAGATTTTAACCCGTATCGGATTGCAGTAAGAACTATTATCGCTTATAACGACAATGCGATGAGTACATTCAAAATTACCAGGGCCTTCAATAGAACTGTAAGTATCGAGAATTTGCTCGTGAAGAGGGCTTTTGGCTAGATGGAACTAACTATAGTAACATTTTTTTTTCCAATCAATTAATCGTCTCCGTATCCGGTATAAAATATTCACAGACGCCCAGTCATCGGCAGCGGTGTGACGATAAATGTCAAAGGGAGTTCATCCTCGCTATCGAGTTACCGGACGACCGGACACGACACCCGACACTTCCCGTTTCCGAACGATCGACTTTCCGACAGGTGAGACACGCTGGATCGATGGATTTGAATTTTTATTATTTGCCGTACCCTTAGCCTTGCATCGGAAAGCACGTTCAGCCCAATCGCCGTTAATCCCGGCTGTCATTGGTAGATATTTGACAGTCGTTACGGGTTGTCAGAAGCCTTAAAGTATGACAACCAGTCTTACCAAGGCGTGTCGTGCTACCCAGTAACTGGGTAGTGGAGGACGGATAAGTAGGTTGTCGCTACATGTAAAATACTGGTATTCAGCTGCATCCGGTTAGACTGGAAGTCGACTGAAAATCTTGGCAGATGATGATGTAAGATTTACGTCTGCAATACCCGTGGTTATACATGACTGTGGCCAAAGATTACAAAAAAAAAATACAACTCAAAACCAGCGTATGTACAGACGCCAGCACATCAAGCTATCCCAAACTGTAAAAAAAAATCAATTGAACATGGACCTTAAAATTTTGAAATAAATTTGAAAATCTATCAAAGAAATTTGACTGGTTAGGGTAGCTTGATGTGCGGGCGTCTGTATATAAGAAACTTATACCTATTTAATAGATACTAGCTGACCTGTGCCCACTTCGTTGGGCAGTAAACATTTTTATATCACACTAGCTTTTACCAGCGGCTTCGCCCGCGCGGAACTTTCATCCCCTATTTCTCCCTTAGGGGTTGAATTTCGAAAAATCCTTCCTTATTCCTTGCCTACACTGTAAAGGGAACCTCTGTTCAAAATTTCAGCTTTCTAGGTCCAAGGGTTTGGGCTGGGCGTTGATGAGTCAGTCAGTCATCAGGACCTTTCTTTTTATTTATATAGACAATAGATTACGACACGGTCGCGGTTCCATACTTATGTTGTATTGTATTATCTCTTTAACCAAACTATATGCAGGAAAAGGGAATAGTAGATTGTTATACAAGGGTCGAATCAAATCAATTCTTACACGACTTATTTAGACGCCCGAGCACAGAGCAAATTAATAGTTTTTATAAAATATTTATTGATAACAATAACATGAGTAGTACCTATTTAAACTTAATTTAGAAGTAAGAACAATTTGTGAAATTATGAGTTACATATTTACGCTGTTTGATATGTTATGACAAATTTGGCTGTGCTGAATTTCTGTAAAAGTAGGAGACTCCAGCACCCTAATTGCGTAACTCACGATTCATCATAATCTGTATCGTTTTGAAACGGATTGTTAAACCATTGCTTCATATTATGTTGGAAAAATGTGTCTGTTCGACAACGTAAATAACGCAATGAATATTGTTTAACCGTGAAGACGAAACCAATTATGATCAATCGTGAGTTACGCAATTAGGGTGCAGTATTTGATTAGACGGTGGAATCCATGGCGCAGATTCCCTTGAAGTAGTTGGTTGAGGCGAAGTGGGGCGTTTTATAGCCTCAGTTAATTTGTTTGAATTTTTTGGGGAGAATCCTCAATGTAGCCTTCCGCGACTGCTGGATTTCCATTCTCCATGTCTTTTTAACATTGTCAAATTCGCCCCAGCATCGGCTAACAGTGTCGCTGACGTTCTTCTATAACAATGCCCGGTATAGCCAGGTACTGTTCACATTTTGGTAAATTCAAATATGTTGCTATTTGCAACATATTTGAATTTAGGTACGTACCTGAGATTTTATTTTTACCGATCACTTATTTATAGCATTTTCCCTTTTGGTAATTGAGAAAAAAGCGATCCGTTTTTATTATGTCATTAGGTCTGATTTTTTGATATTTTTTTACTATTTGTGTAAACTCTTCTCGTACAACAAACGAGCGCTCAATATTTGTTTTTGTTTTAGTAAAGTTTACGAGTAATAACTGGCCTTGATTTTCAAAGTTGAATTTGTGAGTTCACTGCTTCTGCAGGCGCCGCTTATACCGAGTATCAATACCACCAGTGAAAAACATGATTTCTTCATTACTATTAATCTTTTAGGTACATATGTAGATATTTTATATTTTATTTTTCACTTTTTAATTATAGTATCCACTCCACACCAATTCATCATCCTTGGGGTCAAAACAATGCATATTTATGCGATAGCAGCAATCGCGGTTGATTTGCTGTCATTTTTTGTTCGAGTTTGAGTTCCGTTGTCTGTCTCTGAAACGCATCATCAGATCTATATGTAATTGAAATGGGATCATTTCGGAATAAAACCGTTTCTAAAAAAAAATATTTAAATATTAAATAAAAACTTACCCTGTATATGACGGAGTTATGCCTCCTAAGTTAAAGAGTTGTACCTTCCATCATCAGCTCAGCGTCATGAGATGATGATGACCATACGCAAATGTCTCAATAGCATTCGAAAACAGGAAAAACATTGTTAATACCTGTAAGATTTGAGGGTTGCCCTCGATTTCCCTGGGATTTCATCATCAGATCCTGACTTGGTGCCAATGGGACCACCTCAGGAGTATACTCTATCAAATAAAAAAAGAATTTTGAGAATCGGTCTACAAAAGGGAGACAAATCGAGGAACATACATAAAAATAAAATAAAATACGTTCGGTGGAACATATAACCTCCTCCTTTTTTGGAAGTCGGTTAAAAATAACAAGCAGAGATATTTTGCTCCAGAAATACACGCCTATCTAACGTCTGTACCTGCTCTCAATTTACGCAATCTGGTCAGTGTGTTTAATTGTTATGATTGCCTTTTTTTATGCAAACCTATCTTTACTACATATCAGAGTAAAATCGTTGGGATTGACTTATATGTTTAGAGTAAAAGACCTCTCCCTACCTATAAAAACGTTTATAGCTTACATTCACTGCCCAATTAATATAAATATCTCGTCAGGGGCTTCATTTAAAAATGTTTCCACTTCGTAAAAAAACCTTCGATTTTATGCTCTTGAACCCCTGAGACTGTCTTTTCAGAAACGATGTTACCGGCGAAATGGCATTTGCCGGTCCACGGCGGAAAAAAATCGCAGTTGATTGCTATGTGCCGTGGCACGGCACGTAATCTGTGGGAGCCGGTGGGAGCGGTTTTTTACGTTTCTCTATGAAACCAAGCAACCTATCTCTTTCGTTATTGTATAAAAATGATCAGGATAGACAAGGCTAGATATGTTTCTTGGACTGATGCCAACTTCATAGTGCAAATTTTCGCGGTATTCATCGCAGAACATAGTACTTTGACAGTACTATGGCGGGATCCGTGCTACTCGTTTTATCGATTGTGCTGAGTGTTTTTGAAGTGAAAGTGCATATTTCAAGCATGAATACGTATGTAAAGTTAATCAACTTTCTATTTATGTATTAGTTAAAAGCAGTTTAATATATTTACGCATATATTTTACGGAAAAAATTCCACGAGGTGAAAAAATGGCCGCCATATAAAATCATAAAATATTTGCGCTGACTTTTCGTGTGCGTATTTTGTATGAAATGGCTAAAATACTGCTAAAATGGTAAGAAAATTTCATAAACTATCCATAAATATACGATGTTGTGTATGAAAATTCAGATAAAATAGTCAAAATTGCAATTTTAACATGACATTCCTCCGTTGCTATGCAACAGTCCGACCTGTTGCTAAGGGCCGAATTACGTCGTCGCCCGATTCTCGAAAAAAATACCTACATAATTATTAAAAATAATTAAAACTATGCTATAACACTTAAATAGGAGGTAATTTAATGTAGTTTCTGGAATAGTTTTCACATTTGCAATCGATTAAGCAATTCATAAGAAAAAACCCGAACACGTGACGCATACAGCGTCACGTGTTCTTAAGTTTTTGTAAACAATAGACTTTTTTTATGGATTAATTTACGAACTCCTTTCATTGTGAACACTTGCAAGTATTTATTTATAGTTAGCAACAGTCTTGAACTGATTAAGTACATAAACATTTGTCAAACTGCGACATTTTTACGACTACAAAAAAAAAATGAATGAGTGTCGAGTTACGTAACAGTTATAAGTGGCCACTTGTGTCGCGTGAAGATAAGATTAACGTCCTTTTTTATATGATTTGGCTGCCTGGTGGTAATATGTTTATTATGTAATCGTTATTGTAGTGTAATAGTGATTACTATTAAATGGTTTATTATTAAAATATGTATTTTGCTTCTATTTCTGGGGCCTTGAATGATAAAGTGGGAGACAAATAACAGCACTCGTTTTTAACTTGAAACCTACTCATTTTATTGTAAACCCAATTTCACATAGGTCATACACTGAATAAAAAATAATGTACTAATTCCGAAAAAATTACAGTTTCATATGAGTTTCATAGTAAAATAGCGAGAAATCGGGGTTTTAACCCAAGGGACCTAAAGGGACGTGACCTAATCGACGCCATCTTGGAGTCAGCTGCACCAGGTCATTATTTTTTTTGACATATCACTTTAAGGGTAGAATCTTTTCAAATCGATATTGTGTTTTACTTTTAGTGTACTCTTGAGCATTGAATACCTGCTCCATAGCTTAGAAGGCTTTATTTTGGCAGATAGTCCATTGAAGTATGTAAGAAATACACTTTCGGAAAATTATTTATTTTCTTATCTGCTCGCCACTTCATAAAGTCATTGTATGTATTTAAGTATCTTTCCTTTGAAATTTCTGGCAAAAGATTTTCGATAACTGTATTTGTCTCGTCTTAACAGAATCTGGGATCAACTTTTCAGAATCACTTGAACTAATTTTAATAAGATATTAGTCTAAATAAACCGAGATTTCGATACAGCTTACAGAGTTAGTATCCCGCTAAATTAAATCAAATCTGTTTACTTTTTTTTTATTCGCACTGGCTGTTTATACACTCACAAGACCGCAGCATTTTTTTCGCCGACTGCCTAACCAAAATTAGTTCTATTTTTAAAATTTATTCCCACCCTAGAGAGGGAAGCAATTAAATACGAGGGCTGCACTAAAAGTATCGGGAATGGAATATTTCCACTGTTCCTGTCATATTAAAATCTTTTTAATTGAAAACTCCTTGGTTTTAAAAATCTTGGTTTTCTCTTTTCTCGGTCTTGTCACAAGGTTTTGTCAAACTTGTTTAGTCGTTGAGAAAATGGAATTGACTCGAGAAAATTCAAGAGCGATGATTTATTATGACTTTCGAAGTGGTTTAACACAAAAACAGTGTGTTGACCGGATGATTTCTGCACTTGGTGATGAAGCCCCATCCAAAACCACAATTTATCGCTGGTTTGCTGAATTTCAACGTGGACGTGTCAAGCTCAGTGATGATCCCCGTCAAGGTCGTCCAAAAACTGCAGTCACCCAAGAAAACGTTGATGCTGTGCGTAAGCTGATTGAGGAAGATCGACATGTGATATACCGCGAAATTCAGGCAACTTTAGACATTGGCATGAGTCAAATACAAATAATCTTGCATGAACAATTAGGTGTAAAAAAGTTGTTATCCCGATGGATACCGCATTCGCTCTGTGAAGAGCAAAAAACGGCTCGCGTTACTTGGTGCGTCAGAACTCTCGAAAGATCCCACGCAGCAGTGTGATTCTGTAAGACCTCACTCTAAACTTCGCATCTGAATCCGCTGTGAGTTTCCTATTTGGAATTCTAAAAACTCGGTTGATAATTCGAATGTACACTAGCGCTGCCCTTGCGAACGTGTCAGCGAGTTGAACTAAATTGAACGTGAGATTTTGACAGATAAAGTATGAGATGACGTAAGAAGTGGTATTCTGTAAGGTAATTCCCCCGTCACTTCGACGTTCACTTCGCACTCGAACCCGATTCAAAGTGTCAAATAATCCGCATCTATTTTACGAGTGAAAATAGAAGAAATCCTATTTATAAAGTGTTAAAATAATATTTTTGCGGCATAGTGTTATGAATTAGTACAATAACTATCTAGCTTGTGGTTAAAAACTATTTTTTGGACGTTTTTGTAAAGTGTTCACGATGGCAAGAATGTTTTTGTTTAAATCGTTATTAAAAAAGGCTCATGCTTTGGATAAACTAGAAAAGCGTCGACAATCTAACCAAATTCGAAGTTTATCTTTATTAACCCGAGATGACGACTAAGTGAGCGTATACAGATTGTCATAGGAACTAATTGACCAACTAGAGTACGAGTACTGCCTCAGATAAAGCCCACAAAACGTCGAGGCAAAGGACTTTCAACTCGTACCTATAAAAGTAAGTGCTTCATTTTACTAAGCATAAAGTTACTTTTGTAAGTATTTACACAGTTTATAGCTGATAGATTAGTAACCAAGCACACCAACATAATTATTCGCTTAAAACTAATATAAACACTTCATTATAAGGAGTATTAGGTTGTTTCCGTGCTAGCTATGTTTTCACGTTAGTCTAAGGACCCTATAATGTAGTAGTATAGTTATAATATAGGTACTTCGTATTATTATTATGCATGTAAATAACCGAATTGGTCCCTATTTTGTTTTGACTAGATCTGGAAAACCAACTTAATTTTTTAATTGATTTATTGTTTCAGTTAATATGCACCTTGTCATTCTTGGCTAATGGCAGTTATCAGAAAATAATAAAAGAAAATATAAGAACATAAGTATCGCAACCATCAGCATCTTGTTGCATAAATGAAGTAGTGGAAGCTCATACTAAAAAGAAATTTATGGTTCCCTCAAAATATACAAGAAAGAAAAATGTTAAATAAAAGGTTAGTAGGTATATTATAATTAAAGTGACCCTTCTTTGATTTTTAAGTTTTTGTGATAGTTATTCATGTTAGTGGTTACTTTAAATTACAGGTTCTACAAAAAGTTTGGCTTTCCAACAGCTGTTGGGTGTGTTGATGGCACTCTGGTGGCATTGAAAAAACCAGTAGAGAATGAAGAATGTTTTACTACCGCAAAGGTTACCATGCAAGAAATGTGCAATTGGTAAAATGGATTTCAATGTTGTAATCTATTACTATTAGGTATTCAATTAGTCTTTTTTTTTTCATTTAACTGATGCAGATCTAAATATTTTAAATGCGGATCCAACATGGTGGAGCCACTCATGATAGCTTCATTTTTAAATATGGTGCAATAAAGTCCACTTAGAGGCATTAACAAATGCTAGTGAAGAAGTTATTTTGCTTGGTTAGTTAATCCCTCCCTTCCCCGTACTTCAGAATATAAGCCTAATTAATTATGGATAAAAACTACATCGTTATTTGATACTAATTAATTTTTTCAGGTGATTCAGGATATGCTCAGCGCGCCGACCTCATGACGCCAATTAGTGGTGCTGTAAATTCAATAGATTTCTATTTTTAGCACATTGGGAAAACTATAAAATCAAACCAAATTCAAACTAATCACCAAAGGACTTTCAATAAAACCGCTCTAGTATCTATTTAAAAGTGTTTTATTTATTTTAAATTATAATAACATAAATTACTACACCCTATTCAAAACCCAAAAAACACTAAAAGCATTTATTACAATTAAACCATTTACAGGCACTTTTGAATTGTCAAAAGTCTATCAGTTGAAAAGTTGAAGCTAGATGCCCATTCCAAAACGTAGATCTCAATGGAGAAGAACGAGCAAGAAACTCCACAGACACACTTTTAAATCATGTTGGTCTATCTCTATTCTTAGCATCTGCCAATGCTTGCAGCCCTTTCCCCACTGCAGCCACAGCTTCAGCTAAGATACTGTCTCTTTCCGCACTTCTCTCCAGAAAGGACTGCAGGATTTGTGCATTTAGTCATTGTATCTCCAGCTGCTGTTTTTCCACCCTCAGGAACCTCTCGTTAGCTCGAAGCAGCAACTGAAGACGTGTGACGTGATGCTGAAAAAAGAACACTGATTACTATGATGCGTAAATAAAAAAATCTTAAATAGCAGCTTTACGTTGTCATTTGTTTGAAAAATTAAGTTTTGATAGTTTTTTTTTATTTTGTACTTACACATAGAACCAGCACCTCGACTAGCGCGAATCATATTTGTCCTAGGGCGGCGAGAAGGGGAAGCAATTGGCGTTGCGTGACGAAGCTAAAAATATAAATATTTACATCCATAAATGAAGGTTCTTTAGTCTATTTTTCCTTAATCAAATAGGTGCCTATAAAATAAAAGTACAAATCAATTTAGATATATGTTAATGAACTGAGTTCATCATTGAGTATGAGTAAACCACATAATATTAGGTTCCCACATATGAGATTGGCTTTTTTTTCTCACAAATAGAGTACCTTGTGACTTCTATGATTTAAAATATTCATCAATTGCTTGGATATTAATTATATTGAATAATGACCATCATAGACAACTACCAATAGTCTCTTCCATAAAAGATGAGCTGAGATATAAACGTTTCCGAAGCCACATCTTAATAAAAATCTTAAATTTACTGACAGCCAAGGCCTAAACCCGGTACCAACCTGCACTGGGCCCGCAAGGTAAATTACGGCCACGGAGTTAATACAAAGTAACTCCGTGATTACGGCACACTCCTCCTCACTGAGAGGAAGCCTGTGTCCCAGCAGTGGGAACATTACAAGCTGATTGTGTGTGTAAGGCCTAAAAACAAGAAAAAAAATCACAACAGTTTCTTGTGTAATGAAAGTGGTCAACTAAAGAAGGATTTTTGTAATTTCTTCCTCCTTCCTTCCAGGGGTTGCAACTTCTTTGAAATTCTGCATACAAAAGGCTGATTTCATAGGTGGGGAGATACACCTAATAGTAGTGAAAGTTAAACTAAGGAACACAGTTTAAACCAAGATTTGGTTAGTGGGTCGTCTTAGAGGATTTGTCGCACATTTTAGGTGGTTTGCTTTGTGGAATGTTATGTGGTTTTGACTAACATCATGTAGTAAAAAAAGCGATGCTAACCTTGGTCCACTGTTTGTTAGTTTTTATTTTACCACCTAAACTGTTAGGCGCACGGCTAGTTCCTCCAACTGGCGTCAACCTCGCTCTCTGGCTTTTTGAGTTCGCAATGGGTTCCCCTTCGCCATGCCAGGTTTCCTTTCCATAAACTCAACCAGAGCCGACGATGGGTGAGAGGAACGTGTCTCATTTGGACTGGAACAATATTGTTGGATTAGAAAACAAAATTAATACTATTTGAATGAATATCATTTTTAAACTTTATAAACACAAATATAAACTTACTTCATGATTATTTCGCAATTATTTTCGACACTGAACGATCAAATTGAACACAAACAAAACAACGCAACGCAATAAAAAAATATTGACCACAGATTAGGATTACTAATGTCTGCCTGACATTTTAAGCATAGATTATATTCATGGCACGAATTTAGAGTTTTAAGTTTTTTTTTATTATTAGCTGCCTCTAACTCCTTAAAATAAGACGTTTTAATTTAAAACATCATATTAGCTAAGATTCTGTGCCAAAAACTCAACAATTGTGTCAAAAAACTGGAATCGATAAATCTCGACTTACATTTTGTTGAGTGTGGTAGTCACTAGTACAATATTGGTCACTTCGGAACTCACTTCACTTCGCAAGTGACTAGGTGATGCTTACAGAATGCAAAATCAAGGTCATTTTGAACCTTATGCGAAGTGAGAGTGAATAGCGATGTGAGATGCGAGTTGTTGTGTGAGTTTTATAGAATCGACCTAAAGGATCCCCAAATGCTGTATACAACATCGTATCAGGTGACGAATCCTGTCACGAGTCACGAGTTTGGGTGTTCGAAAATGAGTTAAAGCCAACAAAAATTGTTCGTTCACGGAGTGTTGCAAAAAAAATGGTGGCCACGTTTGTCTCCAAAACCGGCCATGTTACGACTATTCCTCTTGAGGGACAAAGAACGGTTAATGCAGAATTGTATGCTAGCATTTGTTTGCCACAGGTCGTTTCTGAACTCCGTAAGGAGAACTGCAACCGCCGCATCATCCTCCATCACGACAATGCGAGTTCTCACACCGCGCACAGAACAAAAGAGTTTTTAGAGCAAGAAAACATAGAATTATTAGACCATCCGCCGTACAGCCCCGACCTAAGCCCTAATGATTTCTATACTTTCCCTAAAATAAAGAATAAATTGCGTGAACAGAAATTTTCATCACCTGAAGAAGCTGTGGACGCCTACAAAACGGCCATTTGAGACCCCAACTTCCGAATGGAATGGTTGCTTCAATGATTGGTTCCATCGTATGAAAAAATGTGTCAAATTTCGCGGAGAATACTGCGAACCGAAAAGCAATAAATACATTTTTAAATAGTAATGTTGTGTCACTTCCTTGATTCCCGAAATTTTCAGTGCTGCCGTCGTAATTATTAATGAGTCTTTCCCGCCCAAAGGAGGGAAATAGCATCTTCCACCCGCTACTCGGATCAAACAAACACTACTTTCCGAGTACCTATGAGAAATGAAAAAGTAATTCTCACTTTGTAGTGTTTTTTCGGAAGTCAGTTGATTTTTTTTTTTTTGGAAAAAGTTTTATTGGACCTACCTTTCCCACTATCTGCTTACTTAAAATATGAAACATTAGATGACGGTCAATAGTGCCTTCTACTCGTATGTGCCTAAGTGAAATAAATGCTTTGAATTTGAATTTGATGTTTAAGAACTTTCTTGACTTTTTCCTTAATGCCAACCCCAATAAACTTAACTTTTTAATATAATTAATATTAACTAAGGTCTTCGAGGAAATTGATTAGAACATCAAATGAGTTGTGTTGGGTGGATGATAGGTACTATTGGGACTCTGTAATAATGTATCCATTTATAGAAATGGGTACTCCAAGATATGCCTATGTATTGTGACAGGAGGAGAGGGGCAAGCGCCGGTAGATAGTAAAAACGGTAAGTAGGTACCTAATAGTGCTATAGACACGTGGAGACAACTAACTACATTCTGTTTCTTTAATTGCTAGACTAAAATGACAGGTGTGATAGTAACAGTTGTCATTTTGGTCAAGTAATAAAAAAATTAGAGTTCAACATCCAGTTGTAGAAACTAACTTTAACTCTTGAACGCGTCATTAAATACTAATCTTCCATTAACTTGAAGAAACCAACATTAAGTTCGATTTGAATGGTTCTTTGATTTTAAATACTGAGGTGTCAAACGATGCAATCTGTCACAGTTTTAGTTGTACAGAGGCCAGCACATCAAGCTACCCCAATCTGTCAAATTAATTTGATAGTTTTTCAACTTTATTGCAAAGGAATAAGGTCTATGTTCAATTGGGAAAATTTGACAGTTTGGGATAGCTTGACCTACTGGCGACTGCGACTGTACAAAACAAGCTCCATAAAGTTGTTTTGTGCAACATCATTAAATGAATGGAATCATTAGCGTTAATGATCCAATATGTAATGTGGCATTAATGTTTGTCTTTGTGCAACTGGGTGTAAAGAGTTCGGTATGTGACCAGAAATACTTATAATTCTAGTTTTGGCAATTTTTTGGGTGGGAAATCATCAAATGACTTCTCCTGCTGAGTAGAGCAGGAGGGCGTGTCAGACTTTACTGACCAAAACCCACCCGTGTTCCCTCAGTAGCCCGTATGCCAGGGGCTGTGGTATCTCTTTCGAACAAACCCGCACCTCTGGCAGGCATCGGCCCATGCGGACCCCACCAGTGGTTGCTGACATCTTTGACGGCACGCGTGTGGAACACAACGCGTCGTCCCGTCTACCACTTTTCAGCCGCAGGGGATAGGGAGAGCAGCTGACGCTATGCCGACACTCCTCTTCCCCTGCGGCCCCACCGCGTCCGCCATCAAACGGTGGCGGCCCCGTCCATTCCACGGAAGGAAAGAGCGCTGCTCAGAAGCACCGGCACTCCTCCTCTACCGCAGCCCGTAACCCTCAGCCGCGATGCCTCCCATTCGACATCGCGGCCCACCTCAGTTGCGGCTACGTCAATGGCTTGAAGGCAAAAGCCCTGACGAGCGGCCCCACCTTTGGGTTTGGCTTCACCGTGGCTGGAATCCACGGTTACTGAGCCCCCCCGGAACGACAATGCGGGAACCCACTCGGGGGGGTTTTGTTGACACGGTAAGTTAACATATTGCATAACATTAGAGGTCGATTGAACTCGAGTTTAAACTCTACTTCTGTAGTCACGTTGACAAAGAGGTAACAATGACATACCCAAAAAGGATTTTTGCTACTTATAATAGGGGGAAATAAATAAACAAAGCAAGCTGAATTAAAGGTTTTACGTATAAAGTAGGAAGAATAGATTGCGGTAGGTTTTTATGTTAGGTACTAGCTTTTGCCCGCGGCTCCGCTCGCGTGGATGTCGGTTATCGCGGAAATGACGTAGTGCCTATGTTATATTCCAGGTTATATCTCTACCAAATTTCATGACGATCGGTTTAGCGCTTTAGGCGTGAAAGCGTAACAGACAGACAGAGTTACTTTAGCATTTATAATATTAGTAGGGATTGTATGGAAAGTTAGCCCGTCTGACCTGATCGTAAGAGGTCACCGCCTCCTATGGAGTGCAGAAAGAAAAAAAGAAGAGAAAGAAAAAGGTTTATTTGGTAAGTATTTTTACACAAAAAAAAAACCACCAGTTCTGCCTTCCAGAACGTTCGATCTTCGACCTCTAAACTCCTTGTGTGGGCTGGACCACCTCGTCGATCGTCAGCTCGGCATCACTGTTCAGTGGGCCGCATGCCCACAGCCTGCATGGCATAACATGTTCGAAATTCTCACGGTATGACTTTCCTTGAACGCTTTCGCGCGCCAAAAATATGCGCCATTTTTTGTTGATACTGCATCCGTTGGTGTGAGGCTTCTTTGAATTTTTGAATAAAGAATTATTATTTAGAACAGACTAATAGGAAAAACATATTATGCAAATAAGAAAATCGAATAAAAACTGTAAAGTGCGATGTAAGAAATTACCACGAATGGGTGCCGCATGCGCACTAAGTGTCTGGCAATTCAGCAAAAATGCCAGACAACGAGTGCCTGACGCAGGTTTTCAACTGGACTTGAATTGTGAGGTGTCGGGTGTAAATCAGTTTTATTATACTTCAGTGTGCGTCATCATCTGCCTAGCCTTTTCCCAACTATGTTGGGGTCGGCTTCCAGTCTAACCGGATGCAGCTGAATACCAGTATTTTACATGGAGCGACTGCCTATCTGACCTCCACAACCCAGTTACTGGTTACTGGTTCAGTATGTGTATGCAATCAGAACACTCCCATACTTGAACTACCATTACATTATATGAAATATATACTTTTCTTATATAGTTCCGATCGTTGCCAGTTTGACCTCAGATTGATTGATCTGAGCTCAAACTCAAGATGTCAAATAGGTAATGACGAGAATATGTCAGACATCGTAAAAAATAAAAAGAATAAAAAAGAACATTGTAATTTGGGAGCAGTTAATAGACTTTCACATAGTTCTGGTGTTAATGAGGTACCAGGGAAGCCACGTGTGCCAAAATTCCCTGTCATCAACGTAATCTTTTATCTTATAATATGCTTTTTTGATAAGGACACGTTTGATGTGAATTTTAAACTTTCCATCGCTAAGTTTTGTAACCGACTTTGGCAACTTGTTATAGAAGCGAATAGAAAAGTGTACGTTCTATTTTCAGGGAGTTTTTGGAATTCTAGGTATTGTGTGCTTGTCGGCTTAATTGTCTACCTATATTACTTGTAAGGAAGGCTGAAACCATTAAAACCTAGAAATAATTTGTCAATATTGATATTTGACAGTCATTACGGGAAGTCTGACTACCAGTCCAAGGTCTAGGTTTTGGTCTTGGGGGTATCATGTTACCCAGTAACTGGGTAGTGGAGGTCAGATAGGCAGTAGCTCCATGTAAAATTCTGGTAAGTATTCAGCTGCAACCGGTTAGACGGGAAGCCGAACTAAACATAGTTGGGAATAGGCTAGGACGACGTGATCAATTTTTCAAGAATCTTTTGGCTAAACAAGCAGATAAGATCATAATTTTAATTATTGTCATTGTGGTAGCCCTTTGTTGCTATATTGCACCTTTTTTTGTAAACAGGGAGGCACATGCGTAACACATTTATAGAAGGAATCCGCTTTCATATCGACAGTTCTGTTGAACTGTCTGTGTAATTGTGTTCAACTTAAATAATGCAATTAATGTTGAAAATGCGGGTGGAGTCATGAATCTCCACTTGAGCAGGTTTTCTTCGCTTCGGTCTACCTTAATCCGAAGTCTATTTAAAGACTTCCTGCAGGCATAGCATGATGCTCTCTATTTCTAATCTACTGTAGAATATAAATCGCTTGTCTACATTTCTCGGTGACAAACTGTCAAATGTCTATACGGAAATGTCTCTTTTGTCTACTGTCGTTCTCGTGCTAAGCCTGTAGGTAAGCCAAGGCATCTCATGCCCAGGGGCGAGATTTTTAGCAGGGTTTGGTAGGGAAGCACTATCTCGCCACAGTGTTATTCCGGACACACTTTAAAAAGCTGTTTCGTCTTTTTAACCTTTGTGGCACGAGGATATTAATCTTGGTTCTTTCACTCGACCTTACTTTCTGATGTTATTTTTGACATTGAAAAGTTCTTACTCAATCTACGAGTACATAGTTTTAATTTGACTTTTGACAAAACACGTTTATTCTAAATACTCCAGTTCACACATCTCAAAGCTCACTCGAAACAGTCGATCCCACGCCATATGACCCTCGCACCTAGCTATCCTCGTACCTGCAAATAACCGAAGTTCAATCAATTTGAAACAATGGCGTGCGAGACAGGTTGGCTCCGGATGGGCCACGTGACAGCTACCTGGGTGGCCCATGCTGCCTGAGCGCACTAATCGGTATTGATATTTGTATCATGTTCGAATTGCTAAGGATGAATATGTCTATAACGATTTTGGTGGTTATGTAAGTATTTTTGTTAAACTTCAGAAAATACGGTGAGGTAAACTACAAACAATATTATCAATTGATGTCTGATGAGGAATTTAAACGATTGTGTTCATGATGATGTTCAGTGGTGGCCATTAAGTGGTGGATTCGGTGGTAGTGATGAAGTGGTTTCAAACCCAGACAGGCGCTGTGCTTTGTGTAAATCATATCATCACCACTACTCTTAAAACAGTGAAGGAAAACATTTTAAGGAAACCGGCATGTCCTAGAACCAAAATTCGAAGACAGCTCTGGATGATAGATGTTATATACATAGGTATACATATACTTTACCAACCTACCTTAGCCCGAAGGGGTAGATTATAGCCCACTCCCTCTCGAAGAGAGTATGCCTGTGACCCAGTAGTTAGAATAGGCTGATTATGCGGTGTTCATGACAGCGAGGAAAGGGTTCAAGTGTTTTATTGTTCTTGGAAAACTATGGTAGGTAGGTACTGTAGGTAGGCAAATTTCGTCTGTAGGTACTGAAAACAAATATGGAGGTGGACTCCATCAATATCTTTTGCCTAGCTATCGCACGGTGTAAAGATAATTTAGCAGCGGAAAACTGCATCAAAAATATAATCACATGATCATACATCTAGATAAGTTGCAAATATTATGGGAATTTCTAATTATAAAACTGTAAAGGTCTGAAACTTTCCGAAAAGTTAACGTGTCGATAAGTACTCAAATCAACGGTGAAAAATTATCTACCGATTTGTCCTCTCCAAAAGCATGTAAAACTAAAACCCCTTGCAGTGAAGAACTACAAGTTAATTATATAAATAAAATTAATTACCTCATTACTTATCTAAACATCATCGGACCGCTAAACGATGTTCACCACAGACTACAGAGACAAAGCTTCCGCACGGCCGGCCATGTTAACCCGATACGATGACAGCCACTTTCCCGCGCACAATATGTCATGTTGTTTTTTTTTACAGACGAGGGGTTGGATACAAACAGCCAATTACGGTAGGGGCGGGAGTGCACTTAGCACACTTGGAAGATAGTTTAGTCACCATCAGCGTGGTGTAAGGACTCGTCCTCTGTCCGAAACAATATTAAAAAAATATTATAATTTTTTAAACACTCCCTGGTGTTGCCATGGCGCATGCTTCGACCGCTACGTTTAATTTAATTAGTGAAAGGAGGTTTTGTGTGAAACTGTGATTTGTGATGTGTTCCAATATATTTTCGTGTTATTAGTGCCCTTTCAGTGAATTTCTTGGCTATTTATTTATATAAAGGTGTGTATTTTTGTTTTATGAACGATTATTGTGTAGTTGCTTTTTGTTTTGTGCAAAAAGGTAATTTAATTAAAAATGACAGGTTGTAGGACGTAGGTACACAGCAAACATACTTAGAAAATAAATAAAGTAAATTCACAAAGGAATTTCTTTGTTATGTAACACTTATAGAATAAGTACCTATAGCACAGAAAAAAAAAACAACTAGTTGGATATCGAGATACAAGAAGTTTCATGAAATTGCTTGCGTTTGTGTTCAAAGAAACGGAATCTTAAAAGTAAAGGTAGGTATTTAGAACTAAAAAGTGTGGTATAATCTAGGTAATAGATATTACTCTTTGTTTGTTATTTTCAATATCGTGTGTTTGTCCGCAACCATATGGAGAAGAATAATCACGAAGTTATGTCATCAGAGTAGTACACCACTCCTCTTTATGTGTCTCAGACCCTTTAATTATTACTTGCAGCATTACCTCCTTTCTGTTCCCCTTTTACAAGACACTGCATTCAATATTTTCTTCCAAGAATTCAAAAAATTGCTTTTATTCCTCGACAATTCAGTCCCAAAAGGGGTGTACGTTACCCTAGCAAGAAAGTGTCTCCTAGAGTTATATGAGTAGAACGTATAATGTGTGCCTTATCTGCTGTAAATGTGCCCCCACATAAAAAATGTGTGCCCCCTGTCGTTTTGGAGAAAAACGGAAAAAACGATTCTTGCTGGGGTAACGTTTTTCTAGCAGGAAAATTCTAAACGAATGGTCGGAGAGAGAAAATTTTTGCATGGCCAGATAGCTTATATGTGTGCCAAAATGTGCCCCCAAAAATAAAATCTGTGCCCCTTCAGGTTTTCGAGATATTGCATTTCCTGCTGGAGTAACGTTTTGATGAATCGTATATCTCTAAAACCATTGCATGTGCCCCTGTAGAATAAACATACACGAGTAGCTCTTAAGGGGCACACCTTAGTGCCCTAATTAGATTTAAGAAAATATTTATAGTTTTCAAGTTATCGCGGTTTTATGAAAACCCGAAAAAACATCGCAGCGCCTAAATGAGACAAGGCACGAGTTCGCTGAAAACTGTATTCGGTCCTTCTTGACGCTATTAATAACCATACAAAGTTTCAAAACTGTTCATGCATGCGTTTTTGAATAATCTTGCTAAAAGTCAAAACGATGGTGTCTTAACTTTGACGGCAAAATACAAGGAACCGGCTCAATCCCAGATGTGTAGGTGTGAACCAAAATTGTGTGCCTTTAGTCAAAAATATATGGTGAAAATATTCAGGTTGGAATGTTTCGCATTAAGTTAATATTAACAAAAAACCAAAATATGTAAGCAACGGCTGGTTATCCGACCAAATTTGAATGACTACTAAAAAGCGACGGATTCATACATATCGACGACCTTCTTTACTTTACTCACTAACCGGTTGTGCCTGAGTACACTGAAGTAGAAAAGTAATCTATATAAATAAAAGAAAGTCGTGTTAGTTACTTCACTTATAACTCAAGAACGGCTGAACCGATTTAGCTGAAAATTGGCAGGGAGGTAGTTTAGAGCCAGGAGAAGGACATAGGATACTTTTTATCCCGGTATTAGGTAGGGTAGCGTAGGTAGGGTAGGTAGGTAGGGTAGTATAGTGTAGGGTAGGGTAGGTAGGATAGTGTAGGGTAGGTAGGGTAGGGCAGCGTAGGTGGAGTAGGTAGGTAGGGTAGGATAGTGTAGGGTAGGGTAGGATAGTGTAGGGTAGTGTAGGGTAGGTAGGGTAGCGTAGGTAGGGTAGGTAGGATAGTGTAGAGTAGGGTAGTGTAGTGTAGGAGGTAGGGTAGCGTAGGTAGGGTAGGTAGGTAGGGTAGTATAGTGTAGGGTAGGGTAGGTAGGATAGTGTAGGGTAGGTAGGGTAGGGCAGCGTAGGTGGAGTAGGTAGGTAGGGTAGGATAGTGTAGGGTAGGGTAGGATAGTGTAGGGTAGTGTAGGGTAGGTAGGGTAGCGTAGGTAGGGTAGGTAGGGTATAGATTTTGTATGAATGACTTTTGGATGGATAGGACAACGTCTGTCGGGACAGCTAGTAAGTAATAAAATAAAGTTGTTATTGGATCATAATTATTCTACTAGCTGTTTCTATTATATTTATTGCTATGCCGTAGGTTAGATAAATTAATAGTAAGTTATTCATCAGTAAGGGGAATGCTCCAACCAGCCCGCGAAATTCAAAGTTTCTTGCGTTTTTTGCAATTTGCAGCAGCATGTTGATTAAAATATTATTCACGGCTGTAAGACATATGTAGTTACAGAATTATAATCATCAAAATCATCATAATCTAAGTTCATAAAGCTATAGGAATGACTTTTTGTTTTTTTTTTTGTTCCTACGCCTTATGAACTTGGAGGGTTGTATTGGTGATTTTGATGCTTATAATTCTGTAACTACATACGTCTTACAGCCGCGAATAATATTTTAATCAACATACAACCTAGCACTGGCCTGCAAATTCCAAAAAAAAGTAAGAAAATTTGAATTTCGCGGGCTGGTTGAAGCATTCACCTTAATAGAAGATTCCTTTTTTTCGCCTCCTCACACCGCTGCAGATATCTCTGGCCCCGCGGCATCCGCTGACGTCGTGTCGCAAGGAGTCTCTTTGTCTAATTTGGAGAAAGTGAGACAGCTAGTACGCGTACGGTGTTAGTGTGACAGAGACAGTTACGTGTAACGTCGCTCTAATATGAATAATAGGTACGAAGTGTTTATTGACTAGGAAGTCCGTTTGGATTATTATTACTTGGTATTGGTAAACAGTTGCAGTTATGTTATGACGCCAAGGACACTGTTACGTTGAGTCACGCAGTTGCACTGATACTGTTTGTTTACTTTTTTTTAAGTTGGTTGAAAGTGGCGTATTAAGCATATTATAACAATTATGTGGTTGTAGGGGTGGTGAATTTTATGGCACGATCTGCAGTGGTAAGTATTTAATGGCATTGTTTTGATTTATTTAAACATACTTGTACACTTATCAAGTACTTGGATTTTTTTCATTACTTTACCTATTTATTTATTTTTTTAGGAAATTTAAGCTGTGTTTTGATGCAATACTTACTTTAAGAATTAAGAATTAAAATTAAGGGAATAAAAACAATAATTTCCACATCAACAAGCTGTTTCATTTAATAGTCACAAGGTGCATTTAATATATATTTTTAATTGGCCCCCAAATCTTTTGAACGCGACTGTACGGACAACAGCTTAGGTATAATACGTCAAATAAAGAAGGTCATCGATATGTATGAATCAGTCGCTTTTTAGTAGTCATTGGAATTTGGTCGGATAACCAGCCGTTGTTTACATATTTTGGTTTTTTGTTAATATTAACTTAATGCGAAACATTCCAAGCTGAATATTTTCACCATATATTTTTGACTAAAGGCACACAATTTTGGTTCACACCTACACATCTGAGATTGAGCCGGTTCCTTGTATTTTGCCGTCAAAGTTAAGACACCATCGTTTTGAATTTTAGCAAGATTACTCAAAAACGCATGCATGAACAGTTTTGAAACTTTATATGGTTATTAATAGCGTCAAGAAGGACCGAATACAATTTTCAGCGAACTTGTGCCTTGTCTCATTTAGGCGCTGCGATGTTTTTTCGGGTTTTCATAAAACCGCGATAACTTGAAAACTATAAATATTTTCTTAAATCTAATTAGGGCACTAAGGTGTGCCCCTTAAGAGCTACTCGTGTATGTTTATTCTACAGGGGCACATGCAATGGTTTTAGAGATATACGATTCATCAAAACGTTACTCCAGCAGGAAATGCAATATCTCGAAAACCTGAAGGGGCACAGATTTTATTTTTGGGGGCACATTTTGGCACACATATAAGCTATCTGGCCATGCAAAAATTTTCTCTCTCCGACCATTCGTTTAGAATTTTCCTGCTAGAAAAACGTTACCCCAGCAAGAATCGTTTTTTCCGTTTTTCTCCAAAACGACAGGGGGCACACATTTTTTATGTGGGGGCACATTTACAGCAGATAAGGCACACATTATACGTTCTACTCATATAACTCTAGGAGACACTTTCTTGCTAGGGTAACGTACACCCAAAAGGGTGAAGGAAAACCTCATGAGGAAATAAGCATGTCCTAGAACCAACAATTCGAAGACATGACACGTCTACCAACCCGCATTAGGCCCGCGTGGTGGATTACGGCCCAGTCCCTCTCACTGACAGGAGGCCTGTGTCCCAGCAGTGGGAACATTATAGGCTGTTTATGATGATAACGATTCCGTCTCTAGCTGGTTATGAAGAGTTCAATGTTATTATCCTTCGGCAATTCCGTCTCTAGCTAGTTGTGAGGAGTTCAATGCTATTGTTTCCTGGCAATTCCGTGTCTAGATATATAGAGTTAGTACTCTATATATCTAGAGACGGAATTGCCGGTAATAGAGACGGAATTTTATACATAGCCAGTACACAGCCGTGTCTAGCTGGTTGTAACGAGCTGAATACTATTATCACCCGGTAGTTCTGTCTCAAACTTTTTGTGAGGAGTTCAATGCTGTTATCACCAGGCAATTCCGTCTCTAGCTGGTTGTGAGGAGCTGAATGCTATATTATCACCTGGCAGTTTCATCTCAAGCTATTTGTGAGGAGTTCAGTGCTATTGTTCCTTGCCAATTCCGTGTCTAGCTGGTTGTAAGGAGCTGATTGCTATTATCACTCGGCAGTTCCGTCTCAAGGTTTTTGTGAGGAGTTCAATACTATTATCACCCGGCAATTCCGTCCCTAGGTGGTTTTTTTTTTTTTTGGGTGGGAAATCATCAAATGACTTCTCCTGCTGAGTAGAGCAGGAGGGCGTGTCAGACTTTTACTGACTAAAACCCACCCGTGTTCCCTCAGTAGCCCGTATGCCAGGGGCCGTGGTATCTCTTTCGAACAAACCCGCACCCCTGGCAGGCATCGGCCCTTGCGGACCCCACCAGTGGTTGCTGACATCTTTAACGGCGCGCGTGTGGAACACAACGCGCCGTCCCGTCTACCACTTTTCGGCCACAGGGGATAGGGAGAGCGGCTGACGCTATACCGACACTCCTCTTCCCCTGCGGCCCCACCGCGTCCGCCATCAAACGGTGGCGGCCCCGTCCAGGCCACGGAAGGGAAGAGCGCTGCTCAGAAGCACCGGCACTCCTCCTCTACCGCAGCCCGTAACCCTCAGCCGCGATGCCTCCCATTCGACATCGCGGCCCACCTCAGTTGCGGTGCATCTCACCGCAACCTACTTTTTGGCCGCTACGTCGTCGGCTTTGAGGCAAAAGCCCTGACGAGCGGCCCCACCTTTGGGTTCCTCTTGGCTTCACCGTGGCCGGAATCCACGGTTACTGAGCCCCCCCGCAACGACAATGCGGGAACCCACTCGGGGGGGGGGTCCCTAGGTGGTTGGGTTTTGTTTAATGCTATAAAACACCGCCAATTCCGTCTCTAGATATATGGATTACTATTTTATACGTACCCAGTAATATCGATTACAGTAAGACTATTCCATTCTGCATTCATTTGCTGTCCAATCCGCTTACTCAGTTGCCCGCTAGACAGGATTACGGGGCTAATTCCTTACTCGCTACAAAGCGTATAATATTATAAATACATTCGATACCTATAATACATAAAATCCATCGGCTTAAAATAAACATGAAAATGTTACATCATCATCAGCCTATAGCAGTCCACTGCTGGACACAGGCCTCTCCAATTGCACGTCGTTCAGCTCGATTCTCGACAACTCTCATCCAGCTGTTACCGGCTACTGTGCGAAGATCGTCACACCTCTTAGCCTGAGGGCGTCCTACCCACGTCTACCCTACCCTACCCTAACTTTCATCGGTTCTAAAGCCATGTTAACGTCCACACAGACGTAATAAAATGGCATCAGGATTTTTTCGCGCTCCTAGAGCTGAAAATTGAAGTGTGTATTTTCGAGTGTATCCTAGCGCGTCGAAATTATGCACCGTTCGATAGGTAGTCTGGGCGCCAAGCAGTTGAAGCAGTACATTACTGATCAAGTGCGTGAAAAAATCTAGCTCGTCGACTAATATGGCCGGCTTTTTGCCACTTAAGCTTGCTTATACTGTGAGCTATGTGGACTACTTTGGTTCTCGACCGAATCACCTCATTCCGAATTCTATCCCTCAGAGGGACTCCAAACATAGCTCGTTCCAGAGCTCGCAGAGCGACCTTGAATTTATAGAACAGCAGTACCGTAAGTGTCCACATTTCGACATCGTAGATCATAACAAGCAGGACGCACTAATTGAAGACACGTGTTACATATTTCTCCATAATTATGGGACCTACCAATTAAAGGGCCATGTTATAGTGGTGGTGGCCCGCCACGTTTTGATATTGCATGCAAATGTAGACATTCGCAATGTCACAAAAAGGTTGTATATCGAAAAATGCAACGTTCCATAGGTTTATGCTGTTTTAGTTAACCTAAATTGCCCCGCTGCTGGGCAAAGGTAACTGTACGCAATTAAGGTTGCGTAACAAACTATTAATTACAGTCTGAATCATGTTAAAGACTATTGCTAATCCACCGCTTCATATGTTCGATAAATGAAAAACCATGTAAATAACGCAATGAATGAATTAAAAAAAAAAAATGTTCTTGATCTGTCAAAATAAAAGCATTTGCTACTGTTACTGTGATGCAATTACCTCTTTACCTCTTTTTAGGTTACCTCATAAACTTCCAGATGTCTTTTTCTTCTGCCTTACGCATAGCATGACCGTAAAAACAGAAGAGACGAAAGACACATGACTGATTGTAGAAATATTTCTAATATTTCTACAATCTAATATTCTAATATTTCAAAAACACATTATACGAACTGAATATTCAATTTTAAAAAGGATATAGTGTAAAATGGTAGTCTTTGTTAAATTAAAATGATCCTAGGTCACAGGGCCATACTGAGAAGTTAGTCGTTAGCGATTGACAACGCTTCAACAAATGAATTTGAATTCAATCTTATCTCGACTTCCGCTGCTAAGTATGTCCTCAGTTTAGTCACCAGCAAAGGCCGAACTAACAGCTCAAAACTGTGAAGGAAAACATTTTGAGGAAACAGGCATGTCCAAGAAAAAAAAATCGAAGACATGTGACATGTACCAACCCACACTGGGCGGTAGGTACTGCCCAGTCTCTCTCACGAAGAGGAGGCCTGTGTCCCAGAAGTGGGAATATTATAGCGTGATTATATGAAAGAGAAAAGGCTAACCACTGGACGTGAAGATGAAGTTTTATTCAGAATCAGGTTCTTTGCGGTAGCAATCTTGTGGCAAGAAATATTAATCAGTAGGAACCCGATACGGCCAGTAACGAGCTCCTTTATAGGTGTTTTAAGTACACCAATGGTGTATGAGTATATATATATGTGTGTGTTAAGCTTTATAAATACCTTACAGTGTTGCAATGTTTTGTCCAGTAGGTAACCAATGGCGTAATACTATGAATTATAAACTGAAACATTTTGAAGGATATATTTATATAAATATTTTTTTTTGAGGAGGGAAATCATCAAATAACTTCTCCCGCTCTGGGCAGAGCGGGAAGGCGTGTCAGACTTTTACTGACTAAAACCCACCCGTGTTCCTTCAGTTGCCTGTGTGCCAGAGGCCACGGTATCTCTTTCGAACAACCCGCACCCCTGGCGGGGATTGGCCCTTGCGGACTCCACCAGTTGGTGCTGACATCTCTTTGAGGCGCGCGTGGAACACAACGCACCGTTGACGTCGACCTGGCTTTGGTCTTTATCGGACAGCGAGCTACCTTAATTAATTACTCACCGTTCGCAAGCCCGCGCCTTCGGTGGCCGGGAATCAGCCGGGGATTCCCGACGCCAAGGGCGTCTCCTGCGGCGACTAGGGCCGTAAGGGCACATACATATACTGCCTCTCTCCCACGTGCGATTTCATAACACTTAGCTAGTATAGTTTCGATAGTAACATACCATCACACCTGTAATCCCCGAAGGTTTAGGCGGAGATGTATCCACATTTCGCCAGTTATGTTTAAGTCCTATGTAATAGGGGGCGATCCTATTGCCATCAACCGGGCACAAATCCATTCTCCGGGCTGCTACTGTTTTCTAGTATTCCAAATAAAAAAACTCTTTGTCCGACCTTTAGAAGAATCGTATAGGTAGTACCTATACTCAATAACGTCATGTTTCCAATTTATTTTGGGTCTTACTATCATTCAAATCTTTAAAAAAAACTGTTTGATGGTTAGCCTGTTCCACGTTCATATTTACCAAATCTTTTCTTGAGCCATGCTCCTCATTCTTTGGCATAAAATATCCTTAATACTGCGACTGATGATGAGAGAGCTAAGGTACTCATCAGCTCTTCTCTTTCATTAATTTAAATGTATCACTGTAACAACTGTTTCTTTATAAAATCAAATCCATTTCCATCCCGCTGCAATACTTATTTATCCCATAACATTTTCGGCTGTTCTTTACATAGGTAGACGCCTGAAAAAAAAAAATGGCTTAGAAGTAAGACCATAATCATTAATCTTGCTTTTTAGAACACAACCAGTGTTCTAAGAAGCAAGATTAATGATATGGTCTTGCTGGTGCCCGCGGCTCCGCCCGCGTCAATGATGAAAATTATCTGGAACAGGGTTCCCTTTATAATATAAATCGTTTATTCTCTCTCAACATAAGTTATGAACTTAATGCCAACTTATACAGTAGTGCACGAAATAGGAGCTAACTTTGTGAGAGACTGGTGCCTGATGTAGGTTTATTTAAAAACCTGTATTACAGGTCACCAGGGCCCTCCCGCGGCTAGATGCCTAATGTTTGGATACACGACATGATAACAAAACAGGATACATAATTCACAATAGATTAGAGAAACAATATAAAATTTTGTAACATAATATAAACTCTGGACCAAGGATACCCCCCCCCCCCCCTATTTGACCCCTTTACGGAGGGAGTTCCTAAAATCCTTTCTTAGCTGACGTCTTCTACTCATAATTGACCTCTGTGCCGAATTTCATCTTCGTTGGTCAAGTAGTTTTGAGATTTCGTGTTAAATCAGTGAGTGAATGAAAACCTAAACCTATCGCTTTTACATAAGTAGGTATATATGTATATTTAACATTAAGTCTTCTCAATACATTGCACACACGATACATTACAAAACTCATGTCAATTTTTCACAGCTATAGGTACATTGGGTTTTTGGGCGTTAGCAATACCGCTGTTTTCATCTGTAGACAGTATTAAATCTTTGATAGCGGTGGTGTTAAATATTTGAGACAGCATCCTCCTAGAGGTTACAGGCAATGTCCTCACAAAAATATACGTCTTTGTTAATGAAAGGAGGGTGTTTTTTGGTTTGGAAATCATCAAAAAACTTCTCCCGCTCTGTGTGGAGCAGGAGGGCGTGTCAGACTTTTACTGACTAAAATCCACCCGTGTTCGCTCAGCAGCCTGTATGCCAGGGGCGGCGGTATCTCTTTCGAACAAACGCATAAAAGGAGGGTTGGTATATTACATTTTTGGGATACAGAACGAAATAAATTACGTGGAAAAGAGAATTTCACTCATAATAGGTAGGTACCTACATCTGTTTCTAATCAAGAGAAAGTTTCTACTTCCGCCGGCGAAACAAAACCCCGTCGGTAAATAGCTGAATGTTATTTATTTTTCTCAAGATCATACATAAAAACCACACGCAAGCCTTTTACTAAAAACTTCTTTAATAGGTAGGTTTAACAGGAGAAGAGAAAAGTCTTCGACAAACCGTTACATGGTGTAGTGAAACTAGCAAACTATGTATTAAAAATAATGTTTTTCTCTGAACTGATTTTCGAAACAAATAATAATTGCATGCTTCATGTTATTTTTCTAACCTAACCTTAGGAAAATCTTCATTTTCCATAATTTATCTTAAAATTAATTTTCAATTACCTCATACAACTCCTGTGTAACTAAACCTAACCTAATACATTCCAGCATGCCAACCCGCGACTACAAGCGACGGAAACTGAGCAACTGATTGTCAAACAATGAGCGAAATCTCCGCCCCTGCGCTATAGAGATGCGCGCAAAGAGGCGGGGCGATGGATTGCTACGTACCGAACAACCCGCAGTTCGGGTTGGTCGAGTATTGCCCGGCAGACCACGGGCTTTGCTGCGATCCTCTACAGTGTACCTGCGTGGAGAATCCTTTGAGAGAGTTCCCGGAAGAGTGCTGCCAGGTGTGTTCATAAAGATTCTGGTTTCTGTGTGGTTTTTTGTGTAGGTCCGGTGAAAACTGCGAACCTGTGAAGGCTGAAGGTAATGATCATCGTTAGACCTAATTAGAACTTTCTAACTAGATATTGGGAAAATACGCCACTGTTAAGATTGCTTAGAATTTTTCGAATTTCAACTTCTGGTCCCACGCTGGGCGCCAATTTAAAAGAAATTTAATAAAACGTAGTCAATGTAATTCAACCGACAAAATACAAAATTATCTATTTACTTAATAAATATGACAGAGATGGTTAGCCGAAAACGGAGTATTTTTTAACTGTCCCACGTTGAGTGCCAGTTCCAAAATAATTTTTCGCAATGTAAAATTGAATGTTGGTTTATTCAGATAGTCATATTGTTCCTTCCTTATTAAATTGACACAGATTTTACAAGAGAATTTATCGATAAGCAGATGTTTTAATTTTAAAATTAGGTCCACGTTGGGCGCCATGTTTAAGGCGATTAAAGTCCTTATGTAAATTACACAGGTAAATATTTTTGGTAAAACACTATCTATTCTTCTTAATTTATTTAATAAAGATCAATTGTAATGTGTTACCGACATTCTATTCGTACTTAGTATATTAGCGGTGCAAATACTGTACCACAGTTAGAGCATTTTTGTTCGATGCCACAAGTATGTACTTCGGGAAAAATATTATATTAATAAAGATCTAGGTCAAGTTCGCGACCTTGTAGCAGTGTAACTACCTTAGAAACTTTATTTATGTAGTAAAATAAACAAAATACTAAAACGGTTTATTATTACAATGACTAACGATTGAATCTTCGTTAGGTACTAAGTCTAGGTTTTGACAAAAAGGAGATTTCCTAATGCGATAGATAGATATAGATACAATATGCCATTTAACACTTTGCGGGATAGTAAACTAAGATTGGAGAGCAGTGGTAGCTCAGAGGTAACAGCTGCCACTTACGAGGTGTCGGTCGCAGGTTAGAACCTAGACAAGCGCTTTACTTTGTGTTAATCATTTCATCACCTCTGCCCTCAAAACGGTGAAGGAAATCATCGTGAGAAAACCGCCATGTCGTAGAACCAAAAAATCTAAGGCATGTGACATCTATACCAATCCGCACTGGGCCCACGTCGTGGATTACGGTACACTCCTCTCACCGAGAGGAAGCCTGTGTCCCAGCAGTGGGAACGTTACAGGCTGATTACGGAACAGTAAACGCCCCCAGGCGTGATAAAAATAAAACTTCTATGCATTTTGCCTCGTTAAGTGTCCTCTAACCGATTAAAAAAACTCATTTACATAACCATAGAGTAGCATGGTAGGTCTACTTTTTAACGAAGCTTGTTGATGTTTCATCATCTATCTGCCTTTCCTTTTCCCAACTATGTTGGGGTCGGCGTCTAGTCTAACCGGACGCAGCTGAATACCAGTAGGTATTTACATGGAGCGACTGCTTTTCTGACCTCCACAACCCAGTTATTGGGTAACAAGATACCCCTTGGTAAGACTGGTTGTCAGACTTTCGGTTTTCTTACGATTTCTTATGTTGGTGACGTGTACTAATTGAAAGTGAGTCCTTACCAAGAAGTAAATATAATCACACACACAATATGACGTAGGTAACTACTCGTCTTGCCAGAGCTTTGCCATGGCTTTCACAAGACACTCAACAAGCATGGCAACAGCTCCGTATTCAAGAACGATGTTTAATCATAATTTCGAAGATTAACTGTTATCTCTGCTAATGCTTTTAAGAAAATTAGAATTTTCGGTTAAATGAATTCACTCAATTTGTAAATGGCATCATAATTTGTACCGTCCACATTTGTTAATATTTTCACTAAACATTGTTTTGGAACAGACAACGACAATCGACAACTTGATTATGGAATTAAACATTGGAACAAATTTTTGTAATCACCATCATCATCGTTTTCCTGCCCTAATCCCAATTTATTTAGGATCGGCGAAAATGAAACTGTCAATGCATTCAGCAAATCTAAACGGCGTTCAAGAACTATCAGTGTCAATATTGCTTGCATAACAATTTTGACTCTTACGAGTACCTACCCGTCTTGAACACGGTTTAGATTTCCGTAAAAGCTGCAATTTCTCTTCAACTAAGTAAGTAAATATGATTTTAAAACATGAATTTTCCTTACAGCAGGAAAACGAGAACTGCTGTCCAGAAAATGGCGAAGAGCTAAACGCTTTAAGCGATACTATCGCTTGCTCAGCGCTGTCTCCGGACGAGCCGTGGCCCCCCGAGGACATGGGGTCCTTCTCCCTGCCCCCGCTGGACCTGGAGCCGCTGCCGTCGTTGTTCCCCTTCTCACCATGCTCGGGATACAAGTACGTTAGCTATATTTTAAGGCGACGATAGATGACAGCTACCTACAGCGATGCACTGCCGCCCGTCGCCCGCAATAGACCGCGCCTCAACGCGCATCAAGTTTTTCGAAAAACAACCCATGTTGATTAATCAAACACAATTCAAAGAAAAACCGTATACAAAATTTTGGGTGATTAAATTGTCTTTTAGATGGTGAAAGTTTCATGGAAATACACCCGATAGTTTTTGCGTGATTATCGTTTTTATGTCCGCGATAGACATTACTTTACCAATTAATTACATTATGTTATAAAAATATTATTTAAAATATTCACATATCAAATGACGTAGAAATTTGTTTAGTTTCACATATAATTTTTTCAAAAACATAAGACAAGCCGTTTAGACGTGATCTTCAATAAAAAGTCCTTAAAAGTCGGCTGTCTGCGCCTTAAAAGAGAGAAGACCAGTGGTGGCCCAGTGGTATCCGGCCCGACTTACGAGCTGTAGGTTGTAGGTTTTCAACCCAAGCAGGTGCTCTACGTTGTGTAAATGATTTAGTCACCACTGCTCTCAAAACGGTGAAGAAAAACATCGTGAAGAAACCAGCATGTCCTAGAAAAAAAATCGAAGATATGTGACATCTGCCAGCCCGCACTCGGCCCGCGTGGTAGATAACAGCCCCTTTATTTCGAAGAGAGGAGGCTTGTTTCCCAGTAGTGGGAACATTATAGGCTGATTAAGAGGAATTATATTTTAAAAGTAAGACGATAGTGTTATAACATCGAGTAATATATACTAACGCAGAGGCCCTTGCGGACCCCTCGGTCACCCTGCGACGGGTCAGCACAGTGGCCCCACCACCTAACACATTTCAGCCGCAGGGGATAGGGAGAGTGGCCAACGCTATACCGACACTCCTCTTCCCCTGCGGCCCCACCGCGTCTGCCATCAAACGGTGACGGCCCCGTCCAGGGCACGGAAGGGAAGAGCGCTTCTCAAAAGTACCGGCAGTCCTCCTCCGCCGCAGCCTGTAACCCTCAGCCGCGATGCCTCCCATTCGATATCGCGGCCCACCTCAGTTTCGGTGCACCTCCCCGCAGGCTACTTTTTTGGCCGCTACGTCGTCGGCTTTGAGGCAAAAGCCCTGACAAGCGTCCCTTGGGGTTTCTATTCACTTCACCGTGGCTGGGAGACCACGGCTACTAAGCCCCGCAACTACAATGCGGGAACCCACTCGGGGGGGACTAGCGCAGAGGCTTGATCTTCTTCATCGTCGACTCGGTGATTCCATTAATATTTTAAATAAGCTTCGAACATAATTCAGCCACTTCAACAGCGTTAGCGTTTGCCACGCAAAGGTCTTCGATAGCACTCAGAGAGCACGACAAATGCTGAGGCATCGTTTGTGATGTGGCTCCAGAGTCGCACTTTGGCTCATCGGAGTACCTCCACCTGACTAATTTGTACTTGCAGAGGCCTACCTAGCTTCTTAGTGTCACCAGTGAAACTATGAAATTAAACGCGATCAACACATCTAAACTGCGTTCAAGAGCTGTCACTGTCAATATTTCATAACCATGATGACAGTTCCTGAATTCGGTTAAAATGTCCGTCCTAAGTCGGTTATGAGATTTCCATGTGAGACATGGCAGTGGTGACTTGCTGGCAGCTTTCTGCGGGCTGAACTTACTCAGTTGGAGGGGCAAGGCTTGATAAAATTCTGCAAATCTGTTCATCAAAGTGATGTCCTTTATTCGTCTACTCAACATGTTGAAGGACATTGGTATACCATAAAAAAAACTTTTCCAAAAAAAAAAACCAAGCGCCTTCCGGAACAACACTACAAACTTTCAATCAGTTTAATTTCACCTATTGCTTGGTCAATTCCTAGCATCAGTGGGATGACACTGACAGCTCACTCCACGCTCACTTCACGCGGCAAGATGGTTACAGAATCGACATGAAATTTAAATCTATAAATATTTCGGAATACACCCCTTTCGAACAAAAAAGCATTTTGCAAATCCGTCTATATATGACGGAGTTATGCCCGAACATACATAAACAATATATATAAATATATATATCGGTATACATGTCGAATTGGTAACCTCCTTCTTTTTGAAGTCGGTTAAAAAACTCTGTGAATCGTATTCTTCTTTCTCTTAGAACTAGAGCCACTTTCGTCGCTGTGCTCTTTCCCACCATGCATGGAATGTAAACGGTCTTTTTTTTTTGGGTGGCAAATCATCAAATAACTTCTCCCGCTCTGGGTGGAACAGAAGGGCGTGTCAGACTTTTACTGACTAAAACCCACCCGTGTTCCCTCAGCAGCCTGTATGCCAGGGGCTGCGGTATCTCTTTCGAACAAACCCGCACCCCTGGCAGGCATCGGCACTTGCGGGCACCATCACTTTGTGCTAACATCTCTTTGAGGCGCGCGTAGAACACAACGGGATGTGAACGGTGGCACGGACATCGACGTGCAAACTGTAACCATGAAATCAACACATGTTCTGGATTCCTCGTTGAAAGTTTACGTCGGTTATTAAAGAAAACTATTGTCTTATAAAAAAGTGCACACCTACTTACCTTTGCGGTCAAAATGTGTGGAACAGCGTTTTATTTTTTAAATAAACGACGAATCATTTCAATGGATGGGGGTTCCGAATCATTTAGGTGAATGTGTGAATGAATACAAGTGAATCCGTAACAAGGTTGCGTGTCGATGTCGCCGCCAAGGCCAACCTGGATTGAATTTTAAAAACGATAAATAATATGGAAAGGGCCAAAATATATTGTTGAATAGACCAGGATTTGCTTTATGCTACTGAAATCCAAAGCCAACCGTGTTAAAAGTTGTTGTAGAAATTATACGAGACGCTTTGGAAGCGTTTCATAGATATCTTCTCTAGAAAATCTTCTGTTAATCTGTTGAACTATGAAATACTTATCTAAATACTTTTACCTGAAATCTTATGAAAGGCAATCTCAAGTACGGTAGGTACTTAAAAGATTAAAACTGTTTTTTTTTTGTTTATTCACTTTTGTTTACACAAGGTGTAAGGTGTAAGTTTAATATTCATGTATAATGCACATTTAATCAATCTACCGAAATTAATGCTCTAAATGGGGGATCGTCGCGTCGGAGGACAGTCAATGAAAACGCCGAACCCGGGCTCAGAAAAAATAAATGTATGGTATTGTGGAAAGGATAACGTGGGTAAGTACATTAACTGTACCCCAACGTGACGATGCTTTGATAAAAAAAATATCACCTACAACTATTTAAAGGGCTTTATAATTTTTGCACTTTTTAGTCATTCGTGGATCTTTGACAGTCGTTACGCCAACAATCTTACCAAAGCGTATTTATTGTGTTACCCAGTAAGTGGGTTGTGAAGGTCAGATAATCAGTAGCTTCATGTAAAATACTGGTAGGTACTCATCGGCATCCGGTACAGACTGGAAGCCAACCCCAACATAACTGGGAAAAGGCTAGGCAGATGACGAAGTACAAGTTGAACTCGCGTGGAGAGGGTTCCGTGAATAAAGTCACCACCGAAAACTTTTCATGTAAAGTTGGTTGCCAAGGCTTACATAACGCATTCATAAAAACCTACGTATTTTTCACCCAGTAACATAAATAGACCCGCTCTATATATTTTTTTTTTTTGGCTTTGCACTATTCGTGCTTATTGCCACTAACAATATTTTATTTGATAACAAAACGTAAGAATCAAGTACTCGCGAAATTATAAAATATTACAACAGGAAATTTGGAAATGGAAAGGAGATTAGTTGCTATAATTATAACATAAACATACAAATCATAAATTATAATAAGGTGATAGTTAAGGAAATATAATACAACAGAAAACTGTGACAATTTAACGCCACCCGGTGGCCCAACAAAGAGGCCGACTCGGTGCGTAAACTAAGAACTACATGGTAAATTAAGTACCCGCTCTATATTCTGTACACGCAGGTAGGTACTGTTGTCAACTCCACCGCGGGATGTCGGAAGTTAGCTAATGTCTAAACTTACGTAATTTTTTAACTGCTGTGAAATACAACACTTTAGTTGTTAATTTATTATTAAGTTTTGTTATTTTTCTCGACGTGTTACTTTTCAGGAAAGGTCTATGATAAGCTAAGAATAGGCAGATACTGAAGCTTGATTTTGAACAAGTAAATATAAATAACCCACAAGTAGGCTTATTTCGTTTAAACTTGGGTAGGTAGTAAAATTGCAGGTACTAGAAAGGTGAGGAATTAGATAACTTGGTAGGTACCTAACCAGCCAGTGTGAACGACCCATGATACGATAACTAATACTATACAGGATAATTTTTAACACTGGTTCTGGAAGTGTGAGTTTTTCGTCGGTTTTACAAAAAAAAAAAAACAGGTTATCCATACATTTTGACCGCGTAGATATTGCACTTTTCAATGAAACAGCAATTTTTTTTTTGTATAACCGACGAAAAAATTCTATGCTATGGGGTTTAGAATGATATGCTGAATTCATGGTTACAGTTTGCACACTGGTTAAAAATTTACCCTGTATACCTAGGTACTACCAAATAATATGGTGATAGTCGAGGATTATTTACTCAAAAAAGCTTAAAACATAGCTTTCGATTTGAAAATTTATTAAGTAGGTATTTCACTAAGAATAACTGCAAAACTAATAATGTGGGTATAGATATTTGCTGTTGGATAACTAATGGGGTACACCAGTTACCCAACAACCAAACTCACGAACTATTATGTTTTAGTATGTTGTAACAAGCACAAGTTAATCTAAGTTTAGTAAAACGATGCAATCCAACACATCCGTTTAATAACCAACAGGAGCGGAGCGGGGGAATGCAGGGAAAGAGGAGGGGGAGACGCTGCGGACGTCCTCCTCTCGCTAAAACACGCCGTCGTCCACGGAGACTGCGCCTCCGAGGCCGTACACCCACAGGTACCACCATCCCTTTCACTCTCACCAACTCCCCCACTATCGAAACAAGGACGGATATACATACATCTTTCCGTTCAATTCCAAGGATTGGTTTTACGGCTCGCTCTAGCATCAAGGATTTTGATTACCCGTTTCTGTCTAACAAAAGGGGTGTTTGTAGGGAAAATGTTGTATGGGAAACGGTGGAAATGGGGTTCCGCCCTTCAGGGGTTTCGATATGAAATAATTGTAATTAATACGGCATCTTGGATTATTACCGGCTTCCTTTTATGAACGTTTATGTGTGGCTTCACGGGATTTATTGAAATTCGAATTTTGATGGATTAAAATGTTCGTCGAAGTTGATTTGTTATGAAAAAACCAACGCTTATTTTTTTGCTACACGTCGAATGAACTATATGTAATTTGTTTTATCCACTATCGACTCACCCGGTCACAGGTTCTGTATTTTCTAATGATTAGGTAATATCGGGAACAATGGGTCAAATGGCTAGGATTATTTAGTCTACGACACCCACTGGAGAGCAGTGGTGGCCAAGTGGTAACGGCCGCGACTTACGAGTTGTAGGTCGTGAGTTCGAACCCAGACAGGCGTTTTACTTTGTGTAAATTATTTCATCACCACTGCTCTCAAAACGGTGAAGGAAAACATCGTGAGGAAACCGGCATGCAACCCGCACTAGGCCCGCGTGGTGGATTATGGCCCAATCCTTCTCACCGAGAGGAGGCCTGTGTCCCAGCAGTGGGAACATTATAGGCTGATGGTTTGGTGGCGTCAATTCTGAGATTTGGGACAATATTTTGGGGAAATTGTAGTCTGAGAGAACAGGTATTCAAGGCTCAAAAACGATGCATTAGGGCAATGTGTAACATGAAAGTAACAGATAGTTGCGTAACTGTATTCAAGTCCCTAAATTTGCTAACTTTCCCATCACTATACATTTTCGAAATAGCTGTTTTTGTAAAATCAAATATGCATCTTTTTATTAAATCGTCTGACACTAGAACACGACCAATTAGAAGACAGTATACAAACATGCTACACGTTAGTGGACATAACACTGCATTATTAAGAAAAAGTGTTTTATGTATGTGCCCGATTATCTTTAACAAAATACCCGATGGAATAAAAAACGAGTCCATTCCACTGTTTAAAACTTTTTGATAAAAAATTGAACCGCCGAAAAACCGAAAAATAAAAAATAATAAACTAGCTTTGTCCAACCCCAATAAATAAGTTCGGAAGGCGGTGACATACATATAATCAAATACATATCCAAAGTCACCGACTTCCGAACATTGGGGTTGGACAAAGCTAGTTTATTATTTTTTATTTTTCGGTTTTTCGGCGGTTCAATTTTTATTAAAAAGTTTTTTTTTATAATTTTTTGTGGCTATAATCTACTAATTACTACATGCTTAATTTTTGATTTAATACACGACTCAGTATTAAAATCTGTGAGTAAACAATCAATCATCCCCTGTTTTCTTACCCTTAGGGTTGGAATTTTTCTTCGAAATTTATATGGGACCAACTTCGAGGTATACCCTTTCCAATAAAAAAAGAATTATCAAAATCGGACTACTCTGGAAAAAGTTATGCGTGGTCATACATAAAAAAAAAAAAAAAAAAAAAATATACGCGTCGAATTGAGTAACCTCCTCCGTTTTTTCGTCGGTTCGAAAAAGAAATTGACAGTGTTATTAATTGATAAATGTTATTACTCAATAAGTGAATTTTTAAATGATAAAACTTTATAAGTAGTTACCTAATTAATCCTGACATCTTTTATTCTTTATTTTAATTTATTGACCATATTATAAGAATTTTCATATATTATTGATTATTGTAGACTATTAAGCACTTGTGCTAAATGTTTTTGCATGCCTAATTTAAGGTATGTACACGGATCTCTTGATTATAAAACCATCTGCATTTTTTTTGTACCTGGGTGGTTCTTCGAGTAAGGCATTCTTTGGTGATTTTCGTGGCAATTTTCAAATTCATTTTTATTTTTAAATTGACATCAGAATCTTAAAATATACGTAAAACGAATATTTTTTTATCAAAAAGGCACCTCAGAGAGCGATATACTTACAGAGATAATCGAGGTTAAAAAAATGGAGGCCACGCTAATCACAAAACACCCCACGCAATTGAAAACTTTAATTGAACTTTCTCAAATCACTTACTTATTGTTACTTCATATTGAAAATAAATTATTTTACTGTAAGGTAAAAAAATATTTAGGTTACTAAGGCAGAAAACGTTTTTATAGTAGAATAAGTCCAACATTATTTGTTACAGAAATTACAAAAACATAATACTAATTCAAAGAAACATTTCAAAAAATAACACTTTCTCTTATTATAAATCAGTCATTTGTTAGGAACATAATCAGTATTTTTAAATATCACAATAATTTACTTCCTTAAATTCTTAAAAAAAAAATCAAATCGGAATCGTTTGAGTTTTCGTCGGCTAAATTGTCTAAAGAGGAAATAATATTTCTAGTAATTTTTGGGGTCATCAGTTCTTCGTATTCTTTGGTCACGCCTGGAACCCAGAAACTGTCATTGTCTGACAGTTCCATATCATCCGTTGATCGTTTTACATCATAATTCAAATACAATAATTCATTATAACATCATAAATAATTATAGCTAAAGTAATAAAAAATATTTTCATTCATAACTAGTACAAAACTCAGAGTTATTTCATTTGCATGGTCAAAAATTGATCTGCGTGGGTCAAAACTACCACGTAAACCACGCACATCACTACCACGGAAATCAAAATAAATCCTTTAGGCTAAAAATATACAAAAACCTTTTAAGCAAATAAACTGTGTTTTGAATAAAAGTTACGTTACCTTATATTTGTTCGCTGCGATATTTTATTAAATAAATAAATTCACAGACACCGGAGATAATTGTACCACGCAAATCAAAGTTTTGAGAAACCAAACCCACGCAACGAAGTTCTTACCATCTTTTTTTGAAAACTCGACGCACCATCACACAAGCACTCTGTCTGGCCGTCGGAGCGCGACTAGTTGTAACTTTTAAGTATGATTACGCATCATCGGGCCGCGAATTTAGAGGTGTACTAGTGAAATTAAAATAATCCACGCAAATCAGCTCGTACCTCGGGACAGTTACATTTTTATTTTTTTAAGGAAATGTAGTTCTTTTAGAACTATGGTCTAATTTTTCATAGCATTGTAAACTTCTTAGGACTTATTGTTTTTTTTTTGGTAAGCATGCAGCGTTTAGTTTAAAATATATAATTTACTAAGTGACCAGATCGGGGCTTGGGACACTCCACGAAAATCAAAGAATGGGGGTATTTTATTTTTTAATGATTTTTTTTATAAAGATAATTGAATAATAATCAGTAAACCAGTTCAGAGAGGATACAAGGTACGCGCGAAAAAAAACTTGGCTTGCTGATTTTTCGATTTCTATTATTTTTAAGTAAAGCCGCTTGAAAAACCTGTCCAAAAGAATGACCCACCTACTTTCTATGCAAATAAATAATTATTCTATTCTATTCTATTCTATCACGACTTTTAGGTCTTTTCTACGGGTTTAGTTTCCTACTTACCTCTCGTTCCTTTAAAGTTTCAAATTTGTGAATGTATTTAGCAATTTTAGTCAAAAGTACAAGGACATAAATGCTGGGAACTGTAAGTATGCCTAATTTTATGAAATGTTGACGTCAACTTTCTGTTTGGGGGATACGGACTATTGTCCGTATTGCGCGTTTCTGTAGTGCGAAGGGACTTTTTATTAATTTTTGATATTAGAAAGCTGAACAGTTTGTTTGTTTGGTTGTACGTGCTAATCTCAGGAACTACTGGTTTGAATTAAAAAATCTTTCTGTATTGGATAGTTCATTTATCGTGGAAGGGTTCAGGTTGTATCACATCACGCTGCGATCAATAGGAGCGAAGCATCAATGGAAAATGTTGCAAAAACGGGAAAAATTATTCCTTTTTCAGAGCTTCCGTTGCGTGCGCTGCGTAAACGGTGTAAGTTACGCAATTTTTTTTTTTTTTGTGAACTTAATGCTAACAAATACAGTAGTGCACGAAATAGGAGCTAACTTTGTGAGAGACTGGTGCCTCATGTAGGTTTATTTAAAAACCTGTAATACAGGTCACCTCCTGCGGCTAGATGCCTAATGTTTGGATACACGACATGATAACACAACAGGATACGTAACTCACAATAGATTAGAGAAACAATATAAAATTTAGTAACATAATATAAAAATAAAAAATACAAAAATATTGTGGGGATACCAGAGGGTGTGTGAGTAACCGGAGCAAGCGTATGAATGAGATGTTAGAAGTATATGTGAGAATGTGAGAGGTTGCTTGAGTAAATGAGGAGCGAGTATGGTTGATGGTATGCAGAAGCAGGAGAGGGGATGAGTATAAAGATCTATTTGAGGGGAATTAGCAAGTTCTCAGTTCCCTGATGGTCTAGGGTTTTTAAATTGGCAATGTCTGAAATTTTACATCTGTATTTAGAAAAATCATGTATTATGGAATTGTTCCTCTTTCAAAGTCCGCGACAGCATATATGTCTATCTTTTGAGATTGACTCACTAGGTACCTTTTATTATGGTAATCAAATTTGTTCGAAATTAATGCATAGGATGGGTACTTTTTATCCCGGTAGTACGTTCCCGCGGGATAATTTCCGACTTCCACGCGCATTGCTACATATGTTCGAAAAATGTGTCTGCTCAGCAACGTAAATAACGCAATGAATATTGTTGAACTGTCAAATTGAAACAGATTATGATTAATCGTGAGTTACGCAATTAGGGAGTTGTTTCCCCAGTGAAGTATGCTATTTCTAATTTTGGATTCGACGAACGCAAAATATACCATTTTCAGTTGTTCCACATTGATTTCACTTCTCAGAGCTATCAAAGCGTAACATGCGAATGATAGACAAAATAAATAAAAAACAATTCTTTATAAATCTTGAGAAATAAAATTGGTTTCCTACGTGGAAATAACAGTTCAAATTGAATAACGTGAAGTGATTTTCTTCCCAATCTTTAGTGTTAAGAAGTCAGCAAGACCATGACTACGACAATCTATTTTTGTTTGTGGAGTGAGTTGGGGACAAAGGAAGTTGCCTTGTTGTAGTAACAATTGGAAAACTGGGTTCAATACCTAACTAGGTATATTTATAACGGGACTTTTATTATCTCGAGAATGAAGAATTAAGTACATAAATGATCCTTTCTTTGACGGGAAACACGTGTAGGCAAAGTTTAATAAAATACCTACATTTGTATAATTTTTGCAACTGGGTGTTGAGAAAAACAAATAAGTAAGAATTTTATCGTAAGTGAGTAGGTAGGTAAGTGTTTGTTAAAATAAATTTACAAAATACATTTCTAAACGTCAAAGTCAGATCATTTAATTCAATTAGGCACATTGAAGGCACTTTTGAATGTCAAAATTTACAAAAAATTTGAATCGACTCTAAAAAATGGTTTCGTTATCATTTTCATTCATCGCTCAAGTTCATCAGCAAGTGAATGTAATATTCACTTCTTTATTAACAGTAGAGCTGAAAGCTTGTTTGTTTGAACGCACTATTCTCTGGAACTACGTCGGATTCGAGAAATTCTTTTTGGTTTTGATAGTCCATTTTTTGAGGAATGTTATGAGGCTTTAACATCACGCTATCTATCCCATAGGAGCCGAGAAAGAAGAAAAAAGTCAGCACGGCCGTAATATATATTTTATGTCAAAACAATTTCAAATGTACGAAATCGCGGGCGGACTAGTGTATTACACATAAACCTTCCGATATACATTTTCCAGTGTTCTCTCTGCATAGCTTAGAACAACAAGCGACTTTGATTTGTAGTATGATAGATTCAACAAAGAAATTTTCATGAAAGTGTTTGTTACGTCGCGTCGCCGCCGTCCGCGTCGTAGACTCCGTGCGTTGCAAGTCGCGTAGCACAGGGCGTAGCGCGTCGCGTAGCACAGGGCGTAGCGCGTCGCGTAGCAGGGGGCGTAGCGCGTCGCGTAGCAGAGGGCGTAGCGCGTCGCGTAGCAGAGGGCGTAGCGTGTCGCGTAGCAGAGGGCGTAGCGCGTCGCGTAGAACAAGGCGTAGCGGATGTAGTAGCATTATAGCGACACTTTTCATTTTCTAATGACGCGGAACAGAGAATTTCAACGCACGAAAATATTTTTTTTTTGAAATTATGGTTTCTATCATCCAGTCCGTGTGATGCCGGACGTAAATAATAGCACCATCCCGTTTCTTCCCGTGGGTGTCGTAAAAGGCGAATAAGGGACTTACTAGAGAATGGGCAGCAGCATTCTGTATGCTTTTTACCACCACAATGCGATCGCCAACCCGCCTGTCAAGCGTGGCGATTATGACAAACCCCCCATTTTTTTGAGGGAGGCCTATATCCAGCAGTGGGAGTCTTTCAGCTGAAATGATGATGATGATGATCATCCAGATACCGATCACATTCTTTGCGTTTCTTTCATCACTCTGCAGAGCTCTGCATTGAATCCACCAAGTTCAAGATACTTTTAGAACCTAAGGGTTACTTATTTACTGAGCTGAGTATTCTGTAAAATATGGAAATAGAATCATACAAAGGAAAAGTGAACTATAAGCCATCGGGCGCAGCGCGACGCGGGCCAGCGCAGTGCGGCCTGGCGGCGGCTGCAACTCGTATGATGAACGCAGTAGCATGCTTTTGTGAAACAGGATATTATGCAATATCAGTTGATATTATTTCAGAGAGATCAGTTTCTTTGAACTCGAACTCGATACGTTTCACACCTGTTTCAAAATGATTCTTGTTTTCGTACGTTCTTATGCAGTTTGCTTACGTTGTTAACGAATACATCGTCACCTTTTGATGTTTTTGACCCTTTTTTTTGTGGTGACTTTTTTTTGGGTGGGAAATCATCAAACAGCTTCTCCCGCTCTGGGTGGAGCAGGAGGGCGTGTCAGAGTTTTACTGACTAAAACCCACCCGTGTTCCCTCAGTAGCCCGCATGCAAGGGGCTGCGGTATCTCTTTCGAACAAACCCGCACCCCTGGCAGGCATCGGCCCTTGCGGGCCCCATCGGTTTGTGCTGACATCTCTTTGAGGCGCGCGTGGAACACAACGCGCCGTCGACTTGGGCTTAGTCCTTACCGGACAGCGAACTACCCATTACTCGCCGTCCGCGAGCTCATGCCTACGGTGGCCGGAAACCGCCTGGGATTCCTGACGCCCAAGGCGTCTCCGTCTCCTGCGGCGGCTAGGGTCGTGAGGGCGCATAGACTGCTTCTCCCTCACGTGCGCCGCCTCCCTCTTCGCGAGCATTACTGCTTCGCTGAAGGAGGGGATGGCTACCCATGCACTCTCGCTCCGTACCATGGCCTGGACCAGGGCCGGACGCGAGAAATCGCCGCCGCCGATCGCCTCCGTTGTGACTTAGTTTTCTTCTTCGTCAGCTCCTGGTGTGATGTTGAATAGCGTTCCTCAAAATATGGACTATTTATACCAATAAGATTTTTTCAAATCAAATCATTTATTTGCATAATGCAGGTTCAGAGGATGTTGTAAAGGTTCATAGGGTACACTGTATTATAACCATAATATGAGGTGTGCAAATATATTCCCGTCCGGTGTGGTGTCCGGGCATAAAAGAATAGCACCATCCCATTTCTTCCCGTGAGTGTCGTAGGAGGCGACTAAGGGACTTACTTGAGAATGGGCAGCAGCGTTCTCTATGCATTCTACCACCATACTGCGATCGCCAACTCGCCTGCCAAGCGTGGCGATTATGGCAAACCCTTTGGGGGAGGCCTATGTCCAGCAGTGAACGTCTTTCGGCTGAAATGATGATGATGATGATGATGAAATATACTGGGAACATTATGACACAATTATTCATAATCAGTTTTCTTATTAAATTACATTGTCATTGAAAATATACATAGATAGTCAATTAAATTAAATCTAAACTAATAAATTATAACAGTAATGTCAAGCAAATTAATAATGTCACAGTAATTGTAATTATTATATTGAGTTAATGTACAAATAATTTGCTGTAGTTAAAATACAATATCTTTATCCTCGAAGTAGTCTTTTACATTATAATAACACTTTTTAATTAGGAATGTGTAAAATTTCTTCTTAGGAGCGTTTATTCTGAAAGTTGGCAACGTCGCAAATAGCTGTCAAATATTTACCTGTTTTTACTATTTTGTTAATATTACTGTATGAAAATGTGAAATATCGCTAACTAGTGACCTAAAATATGAATAATGATTTGCAATTACAACACTGAATTTGATGTGGTAACCGTTTTTGAAAGTTTCAAAGTGCCTTTTTACATCTAAAACTAAATATTCGGTGTTGAAATGTTAACTACTGCATTTCATTATCAATATTTTAGGTCACTAGTTAGCGATATTTCAAATTTCCATACAGTAATATTGCCAAATTAATAAAAACAGGAAAATATTTGACAGCTATTTGCGCCGTTGCCAACTTTCAGAATAAACGCTCTTAAACAGATGATATATTTCCTACTCCTGTATTTAATGCAGGCAGCCTTTAATTAAGGCTACACCTTAAATTGTAAGATTGTAATAAGTGCTTTAACATGTATTTTTTGGTGTAAGTTTTGTTGGTTGTCCTTAAATAATTAAATAATTTTAATATTTTCAGTATGTCACAATGAGCATATTAAAATTTTGAAAATTAACATGGCTTATTTTTGGCGCCATGTTATATATCCGCAATTTTTTTTCTTTTTTTTGTATACGAGATTGATTGTTATAGTAGTATTCAATTTACCTAATACTCAACCTCTTAAAACAGAAGTTTCTTGTTTCCATCTTTTTAATTATAGACCAGCTCCCTAATTGAGTAACTCACGATCAATCATAATCTGTTTCATTTTGACAGTTTTATAATATTCATTGCGTTATTTACGTTGTTGAGCAGACACATTTTTCGAACATTTGAATCATTGGATTAGCAACCTGTTTCAAAATGATTCAGATTATGATTGATCGTGCGTTATGGTGCAGGTAGTTCACTTTTGATGCAGTCGGGTTTTTATGTGTTTTTTTTTTTTGCCTTCCTGTCTGTTATTGTCTCTGTCCACTTCCCAGATGATGGTGAACAACGGCGGCTACCCGTACTACGAGCACTACGGTGGCGCTCCACTGTTCCCCACCATGAGCGTCAACGTTTCCATGAACATGACCATGCACGGCTGTCCGCCGGAGCAGCTGTGTTCACAGGTTTGTTTCAAAAGATAATTACCAACTCCTAGATGTAAGTCCACTTGCACAACAATCCTAACCTAAGGCATTACGGGGCAAGCGCCAATTGAAATGTCAAAGTTCAAAAAACCCTATTACTTAGTTGATATTTCATGAAATAGCCATTCAATACTCTGGCGCTCCCGCCTTAATTCCACACCATTACATGTGTGTGCTTTAAACCGCTAACCGTATTTAAAATATTGTTCCATAGCTGTCAATCGTTTAAAGATGACAAAGACAGAATGATGTTTTAAATATTTAGCGCTACACGCATTTAGAAATGTGTAGTGCAAGAGGGCTTCATCATTATAACCGAGATGGAGAAGGTGAAATAAAAATACAATTAACGACGTAGGCTACGTCAATTACTTTTCTTTACTTTTTAGAGGTGAATTCCCGTCACTAAATTAAGAGAACTCTCCATAGCTTAAAGAAAAATCAACAATGCTTAAACCGAACAATTTGATCGACTTCAAACTAAATCAAATTAAATCAAATCAAATAATTTATTTGCATAATACATGTTATAAAGGTGTTACAGGTAAGTATAAAAGGTTCATTGTATTATAACCTAATGAGGTGTGCAAATTAAAATAAGTAGCTTAGCTATAAACCTACGTTATCATTGAACTTTAAAATGTCCTAAAACTCTGGCAACAGAAAATATTGACAACAGAAAGACACGCCTCTTAAATAATCAATTTCCTTTCTTCCCCAGATGCAGTGGAACCAAAACGCGGCAACACCCTCAGTCAACGTGGTGTACCCACAAACGCAGAACGTGATCAGCTCTTCCACCTATCCTTCAGCGACGTACTCCTTCACCGCGGACTTCAGAACACCTAACCAGAGCGACCCCTTGATCACAGCCACATCAACCTTCAAGCCAATACTGCAAAATCCTCAGAAAACCAACCCGAACTACTCTTTATTCCAGCAGAAACCGAACTATTCTAATCAGAAGGGTTTCGGTCAGAATTTGAAGAGGCCACCTCCGAAACTGTATGCTCCGGAGGTTCAGAAAGAACAGAACATGGGGAATGGGTATGTTTTGAATCAGGGCCAGCATGCAATGCATCCTCAAGAGTATGGCTATGGTTCGTGTGTTAATTCTTCGGGAAAAGTGCCGGTGAGCTGATATTTATTTTACTGTGGTAATACAACGACGCCGACGACCTGCAAAGTTTGAAACATTGCATATTGGGTCTCACCTAAGTCCTAACCTACCAAATTGGGTCGTAATGGGTTTGTCCTTGCGATCATCCACAAATTCAAGTCTTAACATTTTACAGTAGCAGTCTTTTTTACTGTGAAATTATGAGAATATGAGTTGTGTACGAACTAAAAACTTCGATATAATACTAAAAAACGTAGTAATTTGAATTTCGCGAGATTCCGTAGCAGAGTATATCATTTGCATTTTTATGCACTGTGACTAGTTGATAACTTTAGGTATATTGCTATGGTAAGCAGTATATTAATGGTTACAATTTATATTCAGGTGGGAGCCCTCAGCACTTGCTCCGAAGATGACGAACAGAAGCCAAACCTCTGTCGTATCTGCGGCAAGACCTACGCTAGACCCAGTACGCTGAAGACGCACCTTCGAACACATTCTGGAGAGCGACCCTACAGATGTGGAGATTGTAATAAAAGCTTCTCGCAAGCTGCCAACTTGACTGCGCATGTAAGGACGCATACTGGTCAGAAACCGTTTAGGTGAGTTAAGAAGGAGATAAGGGCCTCCATTCCTTCTTTAGCATAAAGATGCTCTTCAATACCTTTTTAAGAAGATCGGCAAGAACACACGTTTGCAGATCACACGATTTTATCATGTCTAGTATTTCGCATCACGATTAACAGAATGTAAACCAATCCGTCAGAAAAAAAAAAAAAAAATCGGATTGCAATATTCTGCCTCCGCATGAGTTCTAACCGGAAACTTTAAATATAGGTGAAACATTTGCAATAGAATAAAAAGTACATACCTGTCTTTGTGAAACTAGCAATATACAAGAATTGCTCGTTTAAAGGTATTCCTGTAGCGGCACTACAAAAATAAATACTTCACAACAAATATTGAAAAACGCAAAAAGAAAAGTGGCGCCAGCTACAATGCCACAGGCGAACTATACTCAGAAATTCTACATCACGAAGTCTGAGTTTACCACGACACTCGAACATATACAAAATCCCGACATCAACTGTTGGGCAGTTGCCCACCAGACACAATACTCGTCTGGTCGGAGGATCCTCCTTTTCAATAGAGGATGAGCTAACTTTACACCCTGTTCCTCATACCACAATATTCCTTTAAACGAGCAATTCTTGTAGGTATATATATAATATGAATCTCGGAAACGGCTCCAACGATTTTCATGAAATTTAGTATGCCGGGGTTTTCGGGGGTGACAAATCGATCTAGCGGTTTCATTTTTAGAAAAGGTCAAACAAAAACTCGATCAAAGCTCGGTCATCTAAAAATTAGATAGGTATTATATGTGGTCGTCGTGTAAAAATATGTATAGATACCTCCTCGCATTTATTATAGGCATTAGAAAATAACATGTAATTGTGTTATTTTTGAAATGACTGCATTTTAGAGTTACCTATTTTTATGTAAATAGATTACAATGATTTACATGTACCTATAGTTATCGTTAAATAACGGAAATTAGTAGGTACCTATACGTTCATATCGAAATAAAGAAAGGCTATAACCGTTATTTGTCTTAAATGTTATAATAAATGAAGTATACATAGGTAGGTGAATAACCAATTAAAATTTTCTTCCGTACTTTAAGGTGTCCAATTTGCGATCGTCGGTTCAGCCAAAGTTCGAGTGTGACCACACACATGAGGACTCATTCTGGAGAACGACCCTATCAGTAAGCACTTCTATCTTTTCACTCTGTCCACCTGCACCTATCAAGAGGCTTAAAATAAAACTTTGTTGTTTTGAATATTATTAGGTAGGTACTCAACTATTTACTTTAACAAAATTTCGAACTACGTTTGCTAATGGTGGTTCCCACACACTTGAGAAGACAAGAGTTTATAATTACTGATTCTTTCATATGACAACTTCGTTGGGACTGTTGGGAGCCACATACAGCGCAGGCCACACTACCAGTTACCGAGCGAGCGAGCTGGCGGGCTAAGCGAGGCGAGAGAAACTATATAAACTAAGCGAAGCTTTGGCGAGCTGAACTATGTGGGTTCATACCGAAAACTACGAACGTATGGGCGAGCGAGCGGCAGTCTTCTGTCTCACTCGCGCGCAGTTGCATTGAGCACGCCATAGAGCTGAGCGAGAATCATTACACCTCTTTTCATACTTCGGTACTACAGAGCTAAGCTACACTAACGAGGTGAATGAATAGCACCGCTGGCATCGTCGGATATTTTGTGGGCATCGTTTGTATCGCTGACATAGCTTATCTCTGTAGTTCGGGGTGTGAAACAAAGTGTGAAAAAAGGTGAAACGATGCTCGCTCGCTTGCCGGCGGTGTGGCCTGCGCTTACGTATTGCCTATGGGCAATTCCTGTGTTCCTCCCATAAAACATTTTTTTTTGTAATTGAAATGTATTAATAATATCTCTTTTATCAGGTGCAGATCTTGCAAGAAAGCATTCTCAGACAGTTCGACGCTGACAAAACATTTACGTATCCACTCTGGGGAAAAACCTTACCAGTGTAAATTGTGTTTATTGAGGTAAGACAATATTTTTATCTATTTTTCATCTGTCAAAGTATATTTTAGGAAGATGCATTTCAAGGTTAACGCTCTTGTCCAGGTAAAGAGACTGTGTAAGTACAGTCACAGACTTTAATTGATGAGCCACTTGCCACACTTCCTATTTTAGCCGTGTAATGCAAATCGGGTTTAGTCGGCTATACCCGTACGTATACTCCAGAGTGACAACCCAAAGTCAACCAATTGCAGGGCTAGCAACCGTAACCTAGCGACAATTGTTTTAGCTTAGCGAAAGTAACGTTAGCGTACGGATAAATTATGATTGGTCATTTCGACATCGGAAAAACTCGTATCCACGATTTTATCCAAACGCGTAGAGCCCAAGATAACGTTCATGTCAATTATGATAACTGTTGCACCTAAACATAAATAACACCTAACTGCCGCCATCTTAGAACGATTGATTACGAATTTTATTTACTATTTCTGTTTTTTTATTTGACATCTCAACTGTCACTGTCTTCGGATAGGTTTTCAGAAATAACGAGTATTTAATGAGCTCTAATTCAAAAGAGGTCAGTATCAAATAGATTGGATAAACGTATGCAACAGTGTATTGACGTAACATTCATTGACAACTTGTTAGTCAACCTTCAACCTCTATGGATAAGACTATCTTAACTTTAGGTAACTCGTCATCTTGTTTCTGTAATCTCGTGAATGTATAAAACTACAAAATTGGAAAGTTTAAAAGTGGCTCATCAATTAAAGTCCGGGACTGTACCTAAAATCAACCGAATATCCGTGGTAACATGTGCACTACAAAAAGCGGCCTTTTTGCTACGACTTACATGTGCTACCGATTTACCCATACCCAGTGGCGTAGCTACCGGAGGGCTAGACGGGGCAGTGCCCCGGGGCCCCCAAGCCCAGGGGGCCCCTCAAACTCTGACTTACAAACTATAAATTGAAGTAGTAAAAATTTCTCTCTCATTCGGAATATAAATAAACCAGCTAAACGCGACTTTAATAATGGTAAATAAATTGAAAAAAAAAAAAATACAGGGGAATTCCCAACAACTCTCGAACATCTTTGTTTGAAACTTGCGGGGAACCCCCTGTTTTCTTAGGCTGGTGTCACAGACGCGCCGTGGAACAGCGTGTTTCAACAGCACGTGCTTGACCCTCCATGTGCTTGACGCAAGGCGGACCTATGAGAAACGCGGCGCGCTAGAAGCTACAACAGCGTGACTATAAAACGCTACTAGTGAATTTACAAGCGCGCGAGTTTAGTGAATATACAAGCGCGCGCTTTTCTTTTTATTTTTTTTTTAAATAGTTTTACTTTGTTCATTAAAATAAGTTACAATTTATATTCGGTTTTTAATTTTATCATGGAGTCGACTGTATTACAACGAATCTGGAATACGACAAATCTGGAGTACGTCGAATTCGGAAAACGACGAATACGGAACAAACGATTTTAAACAGTTTAGTTTGGGCCCTAGTTCATTTTTTGCCTCAGGGCCTTTGGTTACATAGCTACGCCACTGATACCATTGAGATAGAAGAGAAAGATCTCCGACAAAGTATTGCCAGCGAAAATTCTGGCATTCTTAATGGCGGTTTGATAATGCTACCATAAGTTTAGTCTCCCTGCCCTCAGGTTTTGTTCATGCGAAAATCAAACAAATTCCTGTAATTTATATGATACTAGCTCTGGCCCGCTACTACGCCCGCGTGGATGTCGGTTATCGCGTAAAAAGTAGTCCTTCTCCATATCCCAAGCTATATCTGTGCCAAATTTCTGTGTCAGCTTTATGTAAACAGCACCAGTACAAATACTTAGTTTGGCGCAGTTTTAGAAATATTTGTGCACAGAGGCACCGCAAACCAGTGATTTGACTTTCTATCCATAAAAAATCTTGTTAATTATAAACACGACATTCACTTGTTTACTAACTACTTTACACAAAGTTGACGTCACGTGTTAAAAAGTCATCGTAATGAGCGTTTTGGCGGTAAATTCAAAACAACAAAAAATAAATTTGGTTTAAATCGTTTTTAATTGAGAAAATGGATATAAATCAATTTACTTTTATTTTTCTGTTACATACTTCGCCCCAATCCTCAAACTAGAATAGTTTTTAATAAATTGGAAAATACCCTATTAAAAATATAGTTTTCAATAACGAAGGTATTAATTTCAACTTGCTAAAAATCGCTCACAATTTATAATGCTGAAATTTTAAGCAGAATTTAAATAGAAATGGGCAGATTTAGATATACGCCTTCATCCCCATAGGTGTACAATAAATTCAAGTAGCTCTTCGGATTTCTTGGATATAGTTAAGTATGAAATGGTATAATGAAGTAATTTTAAAGAAAAATTGTAATTGGCGAATTTTCGCGCCCCCCTTCGATAGGCGCCCAGGGGCCTAAGTCTACTAATTTATAAACGTTACAATGATCTCTCAATGGTGTGTTTTTGACAGTTTTTGTATGGCAAATCTGTCAAAAACTTACCATTGAGAGACCATTGTGACGTTTATAAATTAGTAGACTTAGGCCCCAGAGCTCGTGAACTGCTAGCCCTACTCCATAGGGGCCATAAAGTACGTCACACGTTGAGGGGGTGAACGAAATGTGGCATTGTGTGACAAGGGCCAGGGGGATCAAAAGTTCTGTGATGTCACATGTTAAAAGGGCACACTTTGCGCGGGCTCGAACTCACTGGTGGGCCTGGCTAAAAATCACGCTGTCGCACCAGGCTTCGTACCCGACAGAGATAGTATCAGTGGTGAGCAGTTAGACTCTAGTCTACACGTACAACGTTATTGAGTGAGATGCAGGAGCAAGTTTGGCAAAAAAATCGCGAAAAAATTAAGAAAAGTCCTTCAGAAGATCGGGTTTTATGAAAAAACCACTGCATAAATCAATGACCAATAAAGTTTATTGAACTTATTGTTAATTGAACTTTGTCGGTACCGTCTTGGTTTTCGAGATTTTACACTCCTTTTATTACTTAAACACGTTCAAAGTTAGGTTAAATTAGCAAGAAAAACGAATCTTTGTTGGCTCATAAGATTTAATAGCTTTTTATTTTAGTATTCTGTTTCCATACAGACAATAATAATAACGAGACAAAACCATACCATGTTTAATTTTTGATGTACATAGTCAAACAGTGGAGTAAAACCCTCCCGAAGTTTGTATGGAAAAAATGTGAACAAGTGTCACCTTAAGTGTCTAAAGTGTTTGACTTTATGTTAATTTTATTTTAGATTATTTTTAAATTATTTCTTTTTAAATGGAAAACCTGCTGTTTTCATTTAATTAACTATGTACTTCTAAATACAAAATCGAAAAATATGTAGTGTGACCACTTGTGACAAGGACGGGGTGGGAGGTCAAAAAACCATAAAATTTGTGTCCCTTAATTTATGGATGGCTCCCTACCACTCCGTACTGGTCCCGCAGAGAGAAGAGGCCTATGTCCCAGCAGAGGGAACATTAGAGGCTAATTATACACGCATGTTATGCATCCTTCTATCTAGTTAGCCCCTCTTTATCCTCCACAATCATACAAATGACTATACCACAACTTTGTTTCCCCAGGTTCTCCCAGTCCGGTAACCTGAACCGTCACATGAGGGTTCATGGCAACATGTCAGGTGGAATGCTCGGCTGACACTTGCAGAGGTGCGGCCGCAACGCCGTCTACTATTGAACTAACTGGACTTCGACAGATTAAGACTTCGATGGAATGTAGTGTCGTTAGGAACGAAGATAAGAGACTTTGAAATTATGTATTTAGTCATGTAATTATGCAAATATTGAAATATAAAGTCAGTTATCTGCGGTGAGTGAGAATAAAGGAGATCTGTAAGGTACTTACCTACTGGTAAAATACTTCTACTATTTAGCTCTAAGTTTTGTCTTATATTTCCAGTTTGAATATGTTAGCAATTTATTGTAAATATGACAAAATTATCAGAAAATATTTGTACATAACAATTATAGTTTCCTATGATATAAGTAAATATGCCAACGTTGCAGTATTACAAAAATCTAGTCATTAATGAATAGCATTTTCTTGATATTAATGTTTCATTGAGAAGAGTTTTTGAAATTCTTTTTATGCTGATGGTCAATCCAACTGGCCCTGTGAATAGAAAATATTAATTTTAGATTTAATGTTGCACTTATCAGTCACCACTATCAGTATAATAATTGTAGCATAGCTTTGTAAATGAAATTGTGAAACAAAATAAATAAATCGATTCTTCGAATCCTTAGTGTCTTCTTTTTTACCCGATTACGCCAGAAAAAGGGTTATGTTTTTTGAGTGTATGTATTTATGTGGATTTCTTTGGGACACTGTCTAAACGGCTTAATGGGTTTCGGCGCTGTCCTATTGCCATCGCTCGTGCGATGATGCGTCCGTCCGACGAAAAAATTCAGTACGTTTGAACGCACGGTCGCACGATCGTTTTCATCGTATTTACTGAATGTCCTATTGAAGGTCGTGCGATCATGCGATGTGACCAAATTGTTCAGTTTTCGTCGTGCGACCATCGTCGCATCGTATTGATCGTACGTTCGTCCGATCAAACATACCTACGTACCGAAATCTACTGAATACCCTATTGAAGGTCGTACGATCATGCGATGCGACTAAATTGTTTAGTTTTCGTCGCGCGACCATCGACGCAGTATCGAGTCAGTACTTCAGTTTATTATAACGTACTCTGTGGCACTGTGGTACTGAATGTTCTAATGGCGGCGCGCGACCAAGGGCAGAGGAGGCAAAGAAGGGGGGTAGGTATCACGATGTGCGCTCGGCTCGACCCCACTCGACGGCGCATTTGTGCAAATCGTTCGGTTCGATTGCAGAGATTCGTAAGATGACATTTGAAGAAAACTTAATTAATGAAGTGCGTGCTCATCCCATTGTTATGAATAAATATGTTATGTGGTCTACGTTTTCTTTATTAATACTATTTACAATTAAAGAAATATTGCTCGACAGCAGAAACTGTGCATCTCTTAAGAGCTATTTCGAAAGTGATCGCATCGCTCACAAACGTTTTCTCATCGTGCGAGCTGTTTGATCGCACTATGAAATCGCATCGCATCCTCGCACCAGCGATGGCAATAGGACAGCGCCTTTAGCTTGAGAGGCGTCGCGCGTCGTTGGATTCGTCTCAATTTTGAGAGTGAAACTATATTAAAATTATTTAAATTAAAATGGTCTATTTTTGCCACCATATTAGATAGGTAAGTGTGTCTAGAATTTGCTAATACCTTTTATAAATTTTCATATTGAGACACGAAGCAACAAAGTACGATCGGGAGGAATGTGGACGTTTTTCTTTTCGATCGAATTTTGTTGCTTCGTGTCTCAATATGAAAATTTATAAAAGGTATTAGCAAATTCTAGACACACTTATACCGAGACAGCTGATTGAGCCGTTTTTCATAATTCCTTTTCAGTTTCGAGATAATATTTTTTTCGTTGACATAAGTTGACTATTAAACTGAATACCTACTATATGCAATCTCATGCAGTCGGAGGCAATAAATTATTACTATTATTAGGTATTGTTATGTTATGAAGATGCCTCCGAATGCATTTGATTGCTTATATTATTCAGTTTAACTCAACCACTTAAAACAACAGTTTCTTGATCCGTCTTTTTTAATTAAAGTTTTCTGTTTACGTGGTCAGGTTTTTGTTTTATTATTTCATTTTTTTTCTCTTTCAGGATCGCACGGTTTGTGCACTAAGCCAATTTAATTTTTAGTTAGTTTGAAAAAAATTAAGTTCAAAAAGGATGGGACCGCCAAGTAAGAAGTTTCCCGCGCTTTCCTAGTCGCCTGGCTCCATAGTTCAGTGTAGTCAGCCACCACAGTTAGTTTTCTACCATGAGCCTTCAAAATGATTTATTTTTATAAAATATTGAAAAGAAAAATGTTCTAAATTTACTCGTTTATCTAAAAACAATTGAGACTCATTCATTGTATTGCGTACAAGAATATGTTTAATTTTTCGTCGAGTAGTCAGAGTTGTACTGTGTAACAAGTCTGTTTCCAGCTTAATATTATTTCCGAACGCATCGATAACATTCCCAAATAAAAAAAGTAGTAGGTTTTTTGTAGGTCACGTAGGAATCTCAAGTTCTTTAAAATTGGTTTGTAATTATTTTAAAGGCGTGAATATGATAATAACAAGATACCATTTAAATATCTCACCAAACATTTTATAGTATTTAAATATTTTACTGCAAATTCTTTAGTTAACGGCCGGTTCAATAGTTTATTGGTGAACACAAAAAGCAGACATATAACGAACTCATCCGTTTATTCAGTTTGTTTGACACATCATGATATCTCCGAAAGATTTCCTTGTCGGGAATATACTATTTCAATAATTTACGCCTGATACGGGTCAACCGGTGCTTTAAAGCTAGGAATTTGATAATACAGTTATTTACACTGCCGCTATCTGTTAGTGAGACAGTGTAGATTGTGTAAATATCCTTTTACTACTGCGAAATTTATTCCAATAATCGGACTGTTACATTTTGTGGTGTAAATCGTCAATTTACTTGTAAATATGACTGAAACTTCACCGGATGAACCGAATTCTAATCGAAAAGACTTTATTTGCGGGGTTGTTGAAGGTAATTATTGTTATTTATATGTGAAAGTATGTAGATATAGGTCTTTTGTAGATATACATCTTCTATCTGTGTTTATAATGGAGTGAATGACCTAAGCTTCACCATTGCAGGCTTTTACGGACGGCCGTGGACTACTGAGCAAAGGAAAGATTTGTTTCAAAAGTAAGTATTCTTTAATAAAATCATAAATACGTACTTAGGAAAAAAAATATTGTAAAAACAGATGTTCATATTTTAGATTATTTAAGTATTTAATTACACTGCAGCATCTGACTTGCAGTATGTCCTCGTTATTAACGAGGCGTATTTATTTTATGTTTTCTATTTCTTATACAATATTTACCTAACAGAACGATTAACATTTAAAAAGTGCTTTAGGCTAACCTAGAAACAGGCCTCAAGAACTTAGTTAATCTTTAATAGACCACATAAACAAGATCATATGGACAGATGTTTCTACAAATTACTTTACCTTCTAACTTATCTCTTAGTAAACTAGTTACTTCAAAGAAAGTGTAACTTTCACTCACTGTCATAAGTGCATAAAAACAATAACTTTTATTATTATTTCATCATTGTTTCATCAAAATATATCTTGTTGTTCTTGATTGTCCCAGCTGTTATTTTGTCCTTCTTCTTAAATGTAGGTTAAAGTTCAATGAACTCTACTATTCTTATTCTTTATTGTACACAATAACAATTACATTGTTGTCGAATAAATGCTTCATGTAAAAAGGATATAAATTGTCTAACAGCAAAGCTTAGATTGTTAGAAAGCCCTTGGTTCAAAATTACATGTAATTGGTTCATCTGAAATAAATTCATTTAGTTTGAATTTGAGAGATAGAGTTCAGTAGTAGAATTAAGATATTAGCATAGAATATCATCATCTGCCTAGCCTTTTCCCAACTATCTTGGGGTCGGCCTCCAGTCTAACCGGATGGAGCTGAATACCAGTATTTTACATGGAGCAACTGCGTATCTGACCTCCACAACCCAGTTACTGGGTAATACAATACCCCTTGGTAAGACTAGTTGTTAGACTTTCGGGCTTCTGACGACCCATAATGACTGCCAAACTTCCACAAATGATAGCCGGGACCAATGGCTTAACGTGCTTTCCGAGGCACGGAGGGGTCTTGGTATGTAAAGATGGTCACCCATCCACGGACCAACCGCGTTAAGCGTAGCTTAACCTGGTCGATCGACCCGTGCAACATTGATTCAACCCCTAATGTAATATTATTAATGAAGCTTATATTTTTAAACTTATGAATAATCGGTCGGCTATTTTGGGTCTGTAAGGATAAATGAATAGGATCTTTTTGCTTTTAAATGGTCTTACATGATTAATAACATAATCAATACTAGGTACATAGGTTACTGGCATTCTGCACTAAAGTATTTAATTGATTTATCTAAGTAAACATAACAGATGATGTTCTAAAAGATAATAATACAATAATTCCAAAACAAAAACAAGCTTTACTACGTTTGTTAACTGGTTATAAGATCATCATCAATTTGTCTTTCTTGGGCTAGCAAAATTCAAACTTTCCATTGAATAACTATTTTGAAATAGTAATTCAATCTGATTATCTTAACTTAAAGGGTTGTATTTGTGATATATAAAAGATTAAAATTCTGTAAAAACACATTTGTTATTAATTTTTACTTACTACTATTTTTATTACTACTATTTATTGTAAATTATTTTGTTCAACAAACAATCTGACATGGACTCGTAATTTGCAAAAAGCCCAAGTAAATTTGAATTTCTGAGGTTCCCTTAGCATATCACCGTTAAACTGACAAATTGTTCTGCTTTTTGTTCAAGATTACATTATTTTGTCAAAAGAAAAACAGTCTGAAATTGTAAAATTTCGCTATGGCAGTGGTTCTTTCTATGTTAATATAAAATATTGGATTAATTTGGATTAGCAATCATGTCACCTACATACTAAATACAAAACAAGCTTACACAAACTTAATTATAACTGACTCTCTTTTGCCCGCGGCTCCGCCCGCGTGGATGTCGGTTACTGCGTAAAAAAGTAGCCTATCTCCTTCTCCATATCCCAGGCAATATAGCCAAATTTCATTATGGTTGGTTCAGCGGTTTAGGCGTGAAAGCGTAACAGACAATTACTTTTGAAGCGACTTCAAAAAAGGAGGGTGTTATATGTTCGACTGTATGTATTTTTTTTATGTATGTTCACCGATTTCTCCCCTGTTTGTGGACAGATTCCCAAAATTCTTTTTTTATTTGAAACAGCGTACTCCTGAAGTGGTCCCATTGGCACCAAGTCAGGATCTGATTATGGAATCCCAGGGAAATCGAGGGAAACCCTAAATGTTATAGGTATTAACAATGTTTTTACATATTTACTAAAGCTATTGAGACATTTTTGTCTATGATACTGACTGGGACAGAGCAAGCAGAAGGGCGGAACAGTCGCTCCGCCTTGTGAGGGAGTGGCTATCAGAGAATCTACTTACCCTAAACGTAGCCAAGACAAAGATCATTAGATTTTCGCTACCTAACGCTGTATCTCCTCCACCGGAATCTGGTCAAATTAAAGCCCACATATGCTCGGGTGAGGCTCCCAACTGCAGCTGCCCATTTCTGTCCATGGTCTCAGACACAAAATATTTAGGAGTCCACATTGATTACAAACTTAGCTGGCAACCCCATATCGAAACACTATGTACAAGGATCAGAAAACTAATTTATATATTTAAGGAACTCAGGCACTCTGCTGATCCCGATCTAGCATTGATAGTTTACCAGAGCCTTTGCCAGTCTATTATTCTGTACTGTATCCCGGTTTGGGGTGGAACCTACAAAACCTCCCTACATAGAGTCGAAAGAGCTCAAAGAGCAATCTCGAAAGTCATGCACTTTAAGCGTAGGGACTTCTCGACCAATCAACTTTATAAAGAAGCCAAAGTTTTAACTGTGAGACAGCTTTTTGTGCTCCGCGCTGTGCTACGGAAACACTCTACGCTTAATCTAGATTTTGCGAAACTGAAAAGACGCAAAGGCAATCCCGTGTATGATTTAGTCCAATGCCGTTCCAAATTTGCCAGCCGTCAATATGCGGCAACTAGCTCGCGTCTGTATAACAGAATACATAAACGTATGCCAATTTACACCCTGACTAAACATGAAGTTAAATCCAAGCTTACAAATTAGTTGCAGAAGTTAACTTATGATGAAACCGAAAATCTTATTACAATTGTCTCTTAACATAATCAAAATACTGTATTTAAATTAAGGCACTGTTGTTTATTTTTTTATTGTATCTTTAAGTACATGACAATTAATACCAGTTGTGTGTCATTATACCTGGAGGAACCTTGACTCCTAAAACACAGGCTTCCGCCTAGTTTAGGAGTCACCAGTTCGCCCTTTCATGTGACTCTATTGTACAATGTTTCCTAAATCCTTGTGTACTTATGTATATTTTTCTATTAGTACAAATAAACATTTTTTTTTTTTTTTTTTATTATTTGCGTATGGTCATCATCATCTCCTGACGCTGAGCTGATGAAGGAAGCTACAACTTGTATTGGGTTTCCAACCTATAAAAACAATTGTATGTGTTAATAGTAAATAAATAAAACTCTTTAACGGTTAGCAGTTATGTGGAGATTCGGGCATAACTCCCTTATATATAGACCTATTTGCAAAATTCTTTTTTTGTTCGAAACAAGTTTATTCCGAAATGGTCCCATTTAAATTTCATATAGATCTGATGTTGCGTTTCGGAGACAGACGACGGAACTCTTCAAAAAATGACAGCAAATCAACCGCGATTGCTGCTATCGCATAAATATGAATTGTTTTGACCCCAAGGATGATGAAATTTTGAATTTGTGTGGGGTAGGCACTATATCTAAAAGTGAAAAATAAAAACTTTTCCAACAAAAAAAACACAATCGACTTCCGGAAAAACCACTACCTACAAAGTGAAAAATAACTTTAATTTCGGAAGGCGGTGATATGAAATTAATGAAATACATATCCAAAGTCACCGACTTCCGAAATTAAAGTTATTTTTCACCTTGTAGTGGTTTTTCCGGAAGCCGGTTGTTTTTTTTTTTTAATGTTTTTTGTATTTATAATATTAGTAGGCATAGTAGGGATTACGCATCGTTAAGTTTTATGTTGATGAATGTTACGGGAGTAACATTATCCACATTTATCACCGATAAAATCCCTTATAATGACAAAAAAAAGCAGTTTTCTACAATTTAATTCAACAAGCAATAAATCTTTATGAAAATTTATAGGCTTAAAAAATGGGGCATGGACATGTATGTCTACGCACCGAAGGACGATTACAAACATCGAGCGTATTGGAGAGAACTGTACACCGTAGAAGAAGCGGAACACCTGACCTCTCTCATCACGGCTGCGAAGGCTCAAGGCATCATATTCTGTTACGCTTTGTCTCCGGGACTGGATATTACATACAGTAGTCAGAAGGAGATTACTACTTTGAAAAGGAAATTGGAACAGGTATAGATTTTGTATATTTACTTGCTGTGCCCACTACTTGAATCGCGTGTGTGTCGGAAAACAAACATTTGCCTCTTTACTGATTATTTTTCTAAAATAAAACAGCCTAAGTTAGTTCTTATAGCATCTGTTGTCTGCCACTGAAAGTCTGTCAAGGCCGGTCCATTCGTTTCGGAGATTAGTTGGAACAAACAGGCAGACAGACAAATCAGAAAAATAAAATAAAAATGGTTATAAGTTTTAAGTACTGTTTATGCTTTCAAATGCATTTAGTAAAAGCTGTTATTTTAACATTACAAACAGAAACTTCAATTCTCTTTTTATATGCACGTGTTTCTGTGACAAATAAATACATTTTTCTTTCTATTTATATTTAATACTTCAAGCACACAAATAAACAGAGGTGGACTAAATGCCATACGCATTTTGTAGCAGTCAACCCTTGGGTGATGCAGAGACAAACAGTGGTAGTACCACTTATGAAAATTTTCTTTTTGCTGTGTGGAAATGCATTATTTTGCGACGGTATTATATCATGCTTCTTTTTGCAGCGTTGCTTTCTGATGTAACTTCAGCAAGATTTTCAATAAACATTCAATAATTTGAAAGTTGTTCACTTTTATTATAAGTTTATTTATAGCTGATTAAAACAATAAAACTGGCTTTCTTATTATATTTTAAATCTCTATTTACGGGCTAATCATAAATATAGATAATTAATGTAGAGTGCAGTCAGTAATAAAATCAAAGTGAAATTATTATTAGAAAAATCAAAGACTTACACCTTCTTCCCATGGCAGAAACTGCCTGAAAATTATTTTGCATTTAATTGAGTAGCTTTCAATTTCAATGTTAATAATTTCTCTTTTCTTTCAAGGTTTCTCAATTTGGCTGCACATGCTTCGCTCTCCTCTTTGATGACATTGAGCCCGAGATGAGTGAGGCTGACAAGCAGATATTCCAGAGTTTTGCACATGCACAAGTAAGTATAATTACTATTTTATGTACCTTTTACTATTTTACAATAACTTTTACTACTTCACTGACACTGCGGTGACACTAACCTGTGTGGTTCTTTCCTCAAAGGACCATTTCCGACACCAATCTACATGGTCTTCACATGATCTGACCAAGATTATGTCTGGACTTTAAAAGAGACTTACAGTCTCAGAGGCCCAGCCACGGACGTATATAAGGGGGGGGTTTGGGGGTCCGGACCCCCCCCCCCCCCATTTAAAATTATTAATCAGTTAGCAATAAAACGTAAAAGACTAAATTTATTACTTTAAAGCTTCAACTTTCTTACTTTTGAATAAATATATGTATATCGCAATACATACATTACATTTAAGTTTTTATTTAAAGGCACCTACGTAGAGTAACCTAAGTTAAATATTATAGATTACCTACCCGCGACTATACTTGCGTGTTATAGTCGCAGGCAATATTTAATTTGTAAATGATAGATTTAATTGGCGTTAGAGCTCTGTTTTTTTTTACTTTGGGGACCCCCCTTGTCAAAGCTATAGCTACGTCCATGGCGTCCACGCCTAGCCATTCTTTTCAGAGTAGTCAGATAGGAAACAACCTCATCTTCTTTAATAATATGCTTGACATGTAATAGTGTTTGTACAAACCTACTTTCTTTTTTCAATTAGACTACACTGTCCCACTGCTAAGCAAAGGCCTCCTCCAAATCCTTAAAGAAATAAAATCATTTATCATTTAATACAACAGTAAAGTTTGAATACAGTAACTCCAGGGGGCAGTACTTATTTACAAACATTGCAATGATCTCTCCATTGTGATAGGATTCTGAAAAGCTACTCAATGAAATCTGTTCTCAGATTTCATACTATCAAGTTATTTTACGATCGTATGGTGGCCGAGGTTAGGCCAAAGAAAGCATGGCCGTCCAAAAGCGCGTTTATTTTTTCTCCCGCTCTGGGTGGAGCAGGAGGGCGTGTCAGACTTTTACTGACTAAAACCTAAGTAGCCTGTGTGCCAGGGGCGGCGGTATCTCTTTCGAACAGCCCGCACCCCTAGCAGGCATCGGCCCTTGCGGGCCCTATCACATTGTGCTGACATCTCTTAAGGCGCGTGTGGAACAGCGCGCGGTCGACCTGGGCCTGGTCCTTACCGGACAGCGAGCTGTCCATTCCTCGTCGTCCGCAAGCCCACGCCTACGGTGGCCGGGAATCAGCCTGGGATTCCCGACGCCCAGGGCGTCTCCTGCGAAGGCTAGGGCCGTGAGGGCGCATATACTGCCTCTCCCTCACGTGCACCGCCTACCTCTTCGCGAGCATTACTGATTCACTGAAGGAGGTGACGGCTACCCATGCACTCTCGCTCCGAACCATGGCCTGGACCAGGGCCGGACGCGAGAGATCGCCGCCGCCGATCGCCTCCAAGAGGACACGGCGGTGCTCCGCCCAAGCCGGGCAGACCCCCAGCGTATGCTCCACCGTGTCCTCAGGGCGATCTTCGCAATGGAAACACCCGGACGTTTCCTCCCGCCTTTTTAGAAACAGGAATCTCCAGAAACAACCGTGTCCGGTGAAGACCTGCGTCAGGCGGAAGGTGAGGACGCCATGCCGCCTCTCATGCCACTCCTCAAAGAGGGGACTTACCGCCGCAATCGTGGAGTGCCCAGTCCAAAAGCGAGTTGGGTTGATAATATCGTCACGTCTATCGGCCTGTGCGTATAGGCCTCCCCTGGGGAGCAGTGGGTCATTTCCGGCCAAAATTCTTTTATTTGGAAAACTTTCAGCTAACACGACACCGTCACTTCGTGTGTAGTTTTTAAGATTGTTTTATAAAATATGCATTAGTTTATAATAATTGTTTTATAGTTATAAATGTCTTGTGTTTTATGGGCCTCGGTTGCCTGAAATAAAGGATAAAATTAAATTAATTAATTAATTAAATAGTGCTCTCAAACAATATGAAACTGAAGTCTATTTACAAGTTTCCACTGGTAAACACTGAACTGATGATGATAGCTGATAACTGAGTATGAATTAATTTTACGGGCTTATTTCATTTAGGCCAACCAGAAGCCCTCTGCCTTGTCCATTAAAAAAACGCTCGAGAACCTACAGCTACACTTAATTGTAAAAAAAAAATACGACAAGTACTGTGAAATTATAAAAATATTTTGTATTTTTTAACCGCCTTCAAAAAGATGGAGGTTATCAGTTCGACATATTTATAATAATTTTTTTATATATGTTCGAGCATAACTCTGTCGGATATAGACATCCGACAGAGTTATGCTCAATCCAACATATCGGATTTGCGAAATTATTGTTTTTTTGTTCGAAAGGGGCTTATGCCGATATGGTCCCATTTAAATTTTATGTAAATCTGATGATGCGTTTCGGAGACAGACAATGGAACTCTTCAAAAAATTACCGCAAATCAACCGCGATTGCTGCTATCGCATAAATATATGCATTGTTTTGACCCCAAGGACGATGAAATTTCGGATGGGGTAGGTACCTACTATTACTAAAAAGTGAAAAATAAAAGGCCTATGTCCAGCAGTGGACGTCTTTCGGCTGAAATGATGAAAAATAAAAACTTTTTCCAAAAAAAAAAAAACAACCGACATCGGAAAAAGTTTTTATTTACGAATAATAGAGCTGTTTGTGAAAATAAATAACTATGCAGTTCAACATCACATTCTACACAAATCTTAACAGTAACAGTTAGCTAGAACACCTCACAAAAGCGATCAAATATTAATCTTTATTGTTTAACTTTTAATATGTAACGTTTTAAATCAAAAAGTTATCTTGAAGCACCCATGCGTGTCTGTAGACACAGCTAAGTTGCTAGCGTCGAGCTAACGGCCTTCAAAATTACTAGCTCGCCTGACTGCACAGCCTAGCCATGTATACGTTATATGCAGTTGGATATGTTGATAAGAATGTGCAATTGCTACAGGCTATTTCAAGATGCAATAAATAGAATTGTATATTTAGATACCTGAGAATAAATTTTAGGATTTGAAAATGCGGGTCTTTAGTTGGATTTACACTTTACAAATAATTGAGGTATTTTTTATAATCAATCAATATCAAGCACCCCACACTTTTTTGAAATTATTTTCTGCATTTTTAGTTTGGTTTTTAAAGCGTGTTTTTTTTTCTATTGTTTTTTTTTTCTGGAACAAATTTATGAAATTATTTAACTGTCATCAGTCTTCGATAAGTCTTCAAAGTTTAAATTAAATCTGACCGTTTGAAGTGGGACAAAATCAAATCCAAAGGAGTCGCTTACAAACATGCTTACAAATATACAGGTGAAACGAATAAAAGCGTGTTAAAAAAAAAAAACGATTATACTCTCTCGCAGGTACAGAAGCCAGCACATCAAGCTAACCCAATCTGTAAAATTTCTTTGATAGTTTTTCAACTTTATTACAAAGAAATAAGGTTATGTTCAATTGGGAAAATTTGACATTTTGGGATAGCTTGACCTGCTGGCGACTGTACACTGTTACTGTACTGAGTGGAGGTCAGATAGGCAGTAGCTCCATGTAAAATAAATATTAGTATAGCTGCATCCGGTGATACTAGAAGCCGGCTCTGCGCTCTTCTACTTCTCCATATGACTGTTTTTTTTTTCACTGAGTAACATAGGCTGGAGAAAATTTTAAAAATTGACTGAGTTGAGTGGAAAACTGAAACCAATATTTTCATTGCAGTCAGGGGACGGTTCCTTAGAACAGTTCTGTACAGGTTCCCCAATTCGTTGAAAAGATTGGTTTTCAGTTTTCCACTTGTTTAATTCACTTTTTGACAAGGCAGGCGTGTTTTTTAAAATTATTTTAATCATTTGTTTTTATTCTATAAACTAATATAATGTAGAAAAAGCTCCTTCTTTTTCCAAATATAATTAAAACCCCGTCTCTCCACCCAGGTATCAGTAACCAACGAGATCCACCAACACTTGGGCTGTCCTCGCTTCTTACTGTGTCCCACTCAGTACTGCTCCACGCGCGCCGTTCCCTCCGTCAACAGCTCCGAGTACCTCAACACTCTGGGGACCAAACTGTCGCAGCAAATCGATATCATGTGGACTGGTACGTGTTTGCTCTTCTCTAGTATCAGTAATCTCACTTCCTAATGTGTGCACGTGGGAAAGAGATAGACTCATAATCAATTCTGTGCGTTAGAGCAGACAGTTTCGCGCTTCTATTTCACTTGTCGTTCAACAGGCATTTCGTGACGGAACTTCTGCGGTTTCGCTGGCAACTGCGGAGATGTGATACCCCCCTCAGGGTCAACATCTTGCCTTGACTATGACTGTTGAGTTTTTCTGTGTTATCCAGTCTATAGTGAGATTTTGTCGGTCAAGAACAGATGTCGCCATACATTTGCTGTTACTATGAGGCGCTGTCCTATTACCATCGCTCGTGCGATGAAACCGCTCGCACGATGACAAAACGTTTGTCCTATTTTGGAGCGATGCGATCACTCTCGAAATGTTTGTGCTGTCGAGAAAAAAAAAACGTCGACCACATAATATATTTATTCGTAACAATGGGATGACCACGCATTTCATTAATTAAGTTTTCTTCAAATGTCATCTTACGAATCCATACAATCGAACCGAACGATTTACACAAAATGCGCCGTCGAGTGGCATCGAGCCGAGCACACACCTTGGTACCTACCCCTCTCTTGCCTCCTCTGCCCTTGGTCGCGCGAGCGCCATTAGGACATTCGGTATGTTTGATCGGACGATCGTCCGAGCAATACGATATGTCGATGGTCGCGCGACGAAAACTAAACAATTTGGTCGCATCGCATGATCTTCAATAGGACATTCAGTAGATATCAGTATGTTTGAACGCACGATCGTATGATCATTTTCGTCGGACGGACGCATCATCGCACGAGCGATGGCAATAGGACAGCGCCTGAGAATCGACTTTATTTTTCCTACACAAAGTTCATCAAGTTCAATAACATGGCATCGCGAACATTCCGCGAGCCAAATATAGTCATAGTAAACAAATAACTGCAACTAATAACCACGTGGGCGCTAATTGAATGGAAAAGGTCGTCCGCTACTTTATAATCTGCCTAGTGACATGTTTAGTATACGTTATGGAAGTGAATAACACTTTATTTAGCTTGGTAAGACAGGTTGTCCGACTTTCAGGCTTCTGACTACCCGTAACGACTGTCAACGATCCACCATTGACAGGCGGGACCAACTCTCGGCTGTACGTACTTTTCGAGGCACGGAGGAGTTCTAGTACATAAAGATGGTCAGTCATCTACGGACCCACCCCGGCAAGGGTAGCTTAACCTGATGGGTCGATCTCTGCGGCTGTTATTAGTTAGTCATGACTCATGAACCCCTCTAAAACTCACAGCGTAAAATACAACCTTAGGGTATGTTCCACTGTCAGGGGTGCAAGTTGTTCGAAAGAGATACTCGTACCGTGGCCCCTGGCACACAGGCAACTGAAGGAACACGGGTGGGTTATAGTCAGTAAAAGTCTGACATACCCACCCGCCCAGAGCGGGAGAAGTAATTTTTTTTTTTTTACCACTCTCCTAAGAATTTATATAAACACCTATACAATAGTATTCGCTGTGCGTCAGTCGAATTTTCCATAGATTACTCATAGTTTGATTAACATACTGTTTACGATATTGCACACTGACCATGTGTGGATAGCCTCCATGTTGGTTTATATTGTTTTTTTCTCGGGTCATTAAACCTTGGCGGTAGGTGGATGACCTTTTCAATGTTGTTTGATGGGTAATTGTAGGTTTTTCGATGCGTTTTATGTCTGAGCCAATATTTATTGTTCCATCATTTTACAAGCTACAGATTATTTTTATGTCGCTTATTTGAATGTCAAAGCATTTATTTCAAATAGACACATTCAAGGCACTTTTGAACGTAAACAGTTACATTAAAATAGAATTAATTCTAGTTGCCCCTCCTAAACGGTAGTTTTGTATGGAGAAGAATGGGGAAGAAAATCCACCGTTACTCTTTTAAAATGTTTTACAATATCTTGTAATTATTAATTATACGTAAACGCAATGCACCTAGAATAAAATTACTATACCACAAAAGGTAAAAATAATAAATTAATATAAATAATGATAAATTAACTATGTGATAGATACATGGAGTTCACACGGTCAATCATACCATTTTATTTTGCTATTAGGAAACACTATACTGCTTTATTTACTGTGAGTCTTAAATGTTGATTTCCATAAAAATATGAGTTTATACGACATTTTGGTAATGAATCAGCTGTTGGCGTAGTTTCCAAAATCAATCAAAATCAAAAGTCATTTATTCTAACAAGGCTGAGAGTCAGCAGTTTTTGAACGTCCAAATTACAAAAGACAGTCCCCTAAAACGCCCGCCCTCCACCACTTCCTAATGCTTTAGCTGGGAAGAAGAAGTGGCGCAACAAACTCCCCAGCAGCACGGCTGTCTGTTAAGTTAGAAGAACTTGATTCTACAGGGTTATTGGAAAAACACCAACAACCTCTTAATAGGTCATTGTATTATCATTATGAATAAGAACTTTATTTATGGGTCCAAACCTGAAATCGCGAAAAAAATATCACCTGTTCCCTACATTTTGATGAGTTATACTAACAAAAATGCAAGGAACAGCTGATTTAATTCTTTGATCTATCTCAGTGTTTTTTTTTTCTCTTGTGTAAAATATCCTATTCTGGATTCGTGCCTGGTTGAAATAACTGGCGAAATGTGTGCAAAATGGGGTACACCTCTGCCTGACCCTACGAGGAATAAAGGTGTGATGTTATGTAATGTAATTTTTCTACCTTTTCCAGGTCCCAAGGTGATATCGAAGGTGCTAACAACGGAAGCAATAGAAGAGATAACTCAAGTGATGCGACGCCCTCCAGTCATATGGGACAATCTGCATGCCAACGATTATGATCAGAAACGAATGTTTTTGGGTAAGCAGTTCTCTTAGGCTTCTATTAGCCAGATGGGGGCAGTGTAGGTTAAAAAGTCATAGCGGGTTTTTTTTTACTTTAGCTAAACCTCTGTAGGTTTTTTACTTTCATTGCCCACCATATTTTCTTTCTCGTTAAGTTCTCAGTTTTTGCTAAAAAGTTGTGAAATCCAGGAAAAATATTTTTATGCATATTGAAAACGCAGCTTATTACACAGACAAAAAGAGAGGAGAAATTCAGTGCATCAATTCTTCTGTGGTTCTTAGTTGACTTTTGATAAAAACTGTTAAAAAATCCATGATATTCAAACTTTAATTACACAACATGTATTTATTATTTCCCAGGTCCATACTGCGGACGATCACCGGAGCTAATCCCTCTCCTACGCGGGGTACTAACGAACCCCAACTGCGAGTATAATGCGAACATGATACCGATACGGACACTCGCACACTGGGCGAGCTGCAGCTTAGATGCGCCTGCGCATAGTAAGTCATGTTTTATTATACTACCCGATCATTAATATGATCGAGCTTTGGAATGAGACAGGTGTGAGCAACAGAGAACATTCTCTTAAGACGAATTCTTCATTCTCCTAATTCCCTATTGTTCTTTGCAGTGGAAGCAGTCTCCTGGGACATTAAGTTAGAGCGAGAGAGCGAACAAGGCGTATGTGAAGACGAAGCACCTCTCACTCTTGGGAAACATGTGTATCATCATAGACAGGCGCTTAGGTAAAACATAATAATATAGATAGGTTATATATATTTAAAAAAATGCTTGTCTTAAAGCCGTTATAGAATAAGGTATTAAGAAATGTCTGTATTGTCGTTAATCCAACATAAATCACTATTTAAATAGCTATATTTTTTTGCAGGCAAGCGATTAATGAGTGGTTACCGGAGTTTTCTATCCCTAAGTGTGCTCAGGGACCTGTGCTGAAGCCACAGCCTTCGATCACAGGTAAGTAACTCAATATTTAAGATCTTATATTATACACTGGATTCCAAAGCCGGACTTTAGTAAAGCCTTTGATAATGTAAAGCATGATCTGCAAACATAAAAAAGTGAGATTCATCTGTCTCTGGTTTGTTTCATCATTGTTATAATAAATCGGCTTGTTAAAAAGAAACAGTTTATTACAGTAGGCGAGTTGAGTTTTAATCATGGTATTCTGATTCAAGAGTTTCACAAGGCAGTTACCTGGGTCTCGTGCTTTTCCATATTTATTGTTAGATTACCTTTCAATACTCCAAATGATGACGCGCACTCATATTTTTATAACTTTAATAAATATAATAACCTCGTTTGTTCCAGTGCCACCGGTCCCAATAATCCCAATCCTGCCATCAGTGAACACATGTATGTCCCTAATGACGGCGACCTCAAACACATCAACCACAAGCACAGCAGAGATGGTGCTCGCCATTCCGACTGTTAACACGTCGCAGTTGCAAGCCTTGGCTGATGGATGCGCTTCAGGCTCCAATGACCGGCCTATTTTATCTACTAGGGTAAGTAAGTCGAGTGATGAAAAGAATGTAAAGAAGTTGAAGTAAAAAAAAAAAAATGCGCAACCAGATCGTAGTCTATTAACGTTGAACGTTGCCTGAATACTTCATATATCAAATCTCTTAAAATATGTCACGATGTCGTCGATCTACCGTGGACTGATTGCACTCTAAAGCCGGCTGCAGACCAACAGCTAAGTTAGTTTAGCTTAGCATACGTAGCTGGGGTATTTTTTCATACTTGTGTTCATACTCGTAGTTTGCTTTCTGCACATAATTAGGTAATAGTGATTACTAAGCAAAATTTAGCTAAGCTCTTGGTCTGCAACTCGCTTTATGCTCTAGTTTTTTCTCTAGCGTTGTCAGCCACTACGTAATGGGATTTTGAGAGTTGTCTATGTGTATGTGTGATCAACAGTAGTGGCAATTGCTCACCTCCCATCTTGCACCGCACCGTGTCACCTGCACACGTGAGGACTTAGCCAGCGAACGGTATTCGCGTTGTTGAATTTTGGGCCAAACTTATTTAGAAAAAATACATTTGCATAAATTTTTTCGTGTTATTTTTGCCGTCAAATTAGTTTTCATTTCCCCATTTCTTCCCATGGGTGTCGTAGAAGGCGACTAAGGGACTTACTAGAGAATGGGCAGCAGTGTTCTCTATGCATTTGACCACCATACTGCGATCGCCAACCCGCCTGCCAAGCGTGGCGATTATTGCAAACCTCCCTTTTGGGGGAGGCTTATGTCCAGCAGTGGACGTCTTTCGGCTGAAATGATGATGATGATGATTTTTGCCATCGACACGCTAAATAAGTGACAATTTAGGTGAAGTGAGCTTAAAGCGAGCTGTCATTCGTGTCAATTCCTGGCATCAGATGGACAGCGCACTTCAAAGCTGGTGACTCTCGGCATCATAAAACTTTGCACCCGTTAGATTATTTGATTCAATCATCAACGATATAAAACTACATTTTCTACCCACAGGTATCACCAATTGAAACACTCAACCCTGTACCAAATCCAGTCATGAACTCCCTAGTCTCTCCCACCAAAGTTATCCTAAACGAGTCCATACCTAACCCTATAATTCCCATAGCAAGTTCCAACATTTCCCTTCCCACCGAAATGCCCGTTTCAACACTCCCTGTTCCCATTTTAGGATTAAAAGCTTTGGAAGGAAGTGTTAATAAGAATAATCATGATATGGATAAGTTGGATAGTGATTTGGGGGGCAGTTTTGAAATGAAGAAGGATAAAGAGGGGGAGGATGCTGATCAGATTATTGTGGATGATGTGGAGCCGGCTGTGGAGGAACAGCAGAGGAATGGGAATATGAGTCTTGGTGGTGAGTCTACATTTCAAACCTATTTATATAGTTTGTTCAGAAGGCTTTCTTGTAAGTGTGTATTTAATCGCTTGACAATCCTAATTAGAGTTTTCTTATTTACAATATTTATTCAGAGCGTTGTAAGTGCCATGCATAAATTGGTTACTACCAGTTAACCCTGCTCGCATGCCAACTACAGTTCTCCTTTAGAAATACAAACAGTTTTATAATGACGCGTGTTCGGAACCTTCCAAAATACGTGCATCGGGAACCGGGTTTTGCATTGTGTAACTCTCTTACATGAGCAAATTCGCAAGAGCTTGTGGCAAAGTAATAACAGCTGCACGAGTCAATCGATCAGGTTAAGCTACGCTTGCTGCGGTTGGTCCGTGGATGGGAGACCACATTTCCATACCAAGATCCCTCCGTGCCGCGGAAAGCACGTTAAGTCGTTGGTCCCGGCTGATATTTGTGGATCTTTGACAGTCGTTACGGGTCGTCTGACTTCAAATTCGCTTCTGCATCATCATAGCCCTTTTTCTAACTATGTTGGGTTCGGCTTCCAGTCTTACCGGATGCAGTTGAATACCAGTATTTTACATGGAGCGACTGCCTATCTGACCCATACAACTACTGAGTTGTATGAGTCAGATAGGCAGTCTTACCAAGGTCTTACCGTGTGACCTAGTAACTGTACTTGGTCACACGATACCCCTTGGTAAGACTGGTTATCAGAATATCGGGCTTCTGACGAGCCATAACGACTGTCAAACACAAATGACAGCCGGTACCAACGGCTTAACGTGCTTTCCGAGGCACGAAGGGGTCTTGGTGGCTAAAGATGGTCACTCATCCACGGAACAACCGCGGCAAGCGTAGCTTAACCTGATCGATCACTTTTGTCATACCAAGTTCCAACCTTCTCTTAAAGCTGCGCGAAAACCTGCTAGTAAAAGAACAGCTCTATAAAATATAGAACAGAGTACATTTTCTGTTTGCCAGACACGCCACAGACGCTAAGTCCAAGCCGCCCGTCTATTACTGAAATCGGTGAACCGTTGGATGTGGACCCGCCCTCTACGGCTGCTACTGATCCTGATGTCGTTATGAATGATGGGATGAGTGAGGTAAGTAAATACATAAAAGTTAAAGCTTTATATAATAAGTTTTCTTTGACTCATACAGGAAAAGTTTTTATCCAGTGGGAAAACTGTAACGTGTAATGACTTCAGCATATCATTCTAGTACAGCAGTTTTTTTTGTTTTTTGTTTAATATAGGAAAAAATTCTGTGCTAGGTGTTCTAGAATGATATGCTGAACTCATGGTTACAGTTTGCGCACTGGATAAAAACTTTCCCTGTATACATGTTAGGTTAGTAATAAAAAAAAAAAACAAGCAGTAACATACGTATGAACGGCTACCTATGAAACGTCAGAAACTAGGTGCACGGTTCCAATAGGGTATTTTCCAATTTGATAAAAACTATTTTAATTTGAAGATTGAGACGATATATTTAACAGAAAAATAAAAATCTATTTATTCATATCAATTTTCTCCATTAAAAACGATTAAAATCAAATTTCTTATTCGTTGTTTTGAATTTACCGCCAAAACGCTCCTTACGATGACTTAATCGCGCGACATCGTGACATAAGCTATGTGTAAACAGCAAAAGTACAAATACTTAGTTTGGCGCAGTTTTCGTGTGAATTATAAACACGACACTCACTTGTTTACTTACTAACTACTTTAGTTTACACAAAGTTGACGTCACGTGATTAAAAGTCATCGTAAGGAGCGTTTTGGCGGTAAATTCAAATAACGAAAAATAAATTTGGTTTAAATCGTTTTTAATTAAGAAAATGGAAATAATAAATCAATTTACTTTTATTTTTCTGTTACATATTTCGTCCCAATCTTCAAATTAGAATAGTTTTTAATAAATTGGAAAATACCCTATTGGTAGTTTCCTATGAAGAATGTGGAGTAAAAAACTCCACGATTTTCTTCGACTTTCTTCTTCATACACTGGTAACTGTGTTCGCTCTCATCTGGTATAATTTCCTACTCCGTAGTTTTTTTTTTTTTGCGAATTCGGCCTTTTTTAACCGACGAAAAAACGGAGGAGGTTACTCAATTCGACGCGTACTTTTTAACAAAAAAAAATAAACCGCCGAAAAAACTGAAAAGAAAAAAATAATTACTTTGGTTATGTCGTTGACGTGTGGGGGTAAACTTACTGGGTCCGAAGGAATGATAGTCCGGTTTTGTTTCCTAGCGTTTTAATCTCCCACACACTACACAACACTGCTTTATGTAAACAAGAAGGCACAATAAAAAGAGTTAAAACAGGCACGAGAAAAGTTCGGAGAACGAAAAAGTTACCGACCGTTTAGCGCGGGTCGGGTACACTAATATTTTCTATAGCGCGAGTGAGCGTGCGTCAAATATCACTGGTAGGTAGATCTTGACTGGCGACCCGCAAATTCCGAATGTGCGGTGAAGGAATGCGTATGCGCGCATCTAACTTCACGCGCCTTGACCAAGGGACTCAGCAGGCGCCGCGTGTGTCCAGTGTACTAATATTATATTGACGGACGGACCGTACGGTAAACGTGAGATTAAAATATAATAAATGCTAGTAAGTAATTATTGTTTAGTGTTGTATGTTTATTCATTAATATAATGAATATTGTGTGTTTGTTAGTGTGGAATGTATAAATATATTATGTACATGTAAATATAATGTGAGTCACCTACATTACCTTTCAGTTTTTTCGGCGGTTTAATTTTTTTTTTGTTATAGGTACTCAAACCTCAGTGTTGCCATAAAATCAAAATATTTGAATTCACATAAATCTACATGGGCACTTATGAAACCTCAGAAACTGCACGGTTCTAATTGGTCGTTTCCTATGGGAGAAGATATCTTCGAATTTTTGCTTCTAGGACACGCTTGCTCACGATGTTTTCCTTCACCGTTTTGAGAGCAGTGGTGATGAGATTAAATACGCAAAGTGCCTGCCTGGGTTTGAGAACTCACGACTTCGACTCGAAACTCGGATACCACTGGCCACCACTACTCTTAAAACGGCTAAGAAAATTTATGAGATAAGAATGCCAAAATAAGTATTTGTTACAGAACGGGTCGATGCAAGTAGAGCCAAGTCACAGTCCGCTTAGTACAGACATGATGGTGGAACCGACGGAGCTTACAGAAGTAGTCGACGAGTGAGTATACCTATATAACCCCGCATCATCCTTAAATAATCTTTTATTTCTTGTTTAAAAAATTATCTTTTTTTTTTTTCATTTAATTCTGAACCGTTGGAATTGCATGACAACCTTATTTTAAGCTATTTTTATTTTGCCTGAGATCAATTTCAAATAAAAGTGGGAGAGTTTTCTCGAATCTTTTTTAATTAAATGATTTTCAAATATGACTAATAACTCACTTTTCAGCTCAAATAACACACACTATCATGCTGTCAAATAACACATTCGATGGAAGATGAACTTAAAATTGTTGCACTAAGGGCTGATTTTTCAATAATCAATTAATATTATCTTAAGAATAAAATGACAGTCTGACATATTTTATATACAAAATCTGTCTAACCTCAATGTTTACTCGTCAGATAACTTATCTGACTATTGAGACGGAATTATAATGATTAAAATCATCAATACAACCCTCCCTAAGTTCGCCGCAGGAGACGCCCTGGGCGTTGGGAATCCCAGCGCGATTCCCGGATCAATCTTGCACGTACCTGTAAATAGCCAAAAACTAAAGAAAATATCAATTTCGCGGGCCACATGAGCGCAGCCATCTTAGATGTTATTTTTGTCCACCAGGCCCGTAGAAAACGAAGACCCCTCAATAGACCCGAACGCATTAGTAGCCGACGACCTGCTCCTACTCTGCGATCTGTTCTACTTGCCCTTCGAGCACGGATCGCGCGGTCTGAGGTTGTTGCATGACTTCAACTGGCTCACAACACATGCTGCTAGTCTACTGCCTAGAGGGAATAAGCCTGAGGTATGTGGAATTAACGTAGAAGTTTTGTTTGTCCCCATATACAACTTAAACTTCTGAAGCGATTATATCAAATGCGGTCTATGGGATTGTTTTTGATCCAAAATAAAAATAATTCTCTGCCATTATTATGCACCCTGGGCTACTCCTTGCAATAGTCTCGGTAGCACCATGAAACAGAGCTTCAAGGTCTAGTGCAAATCATGGGGTTCATTCGATTAATCTAGTCTGGTCAAACCACGCTGGGGTCGGTGCATTTCATTCATTATTCTTTCATTCAAGTAAATATTAACTAAAACCAGATTATACTTTTCAGTAGAGGGCCGAAAGCTGAATATCTAAGGTTAATTTTACGGTGATACAAAATGAGAAACATCAAATCCAGTTCCGATTTGGGTCAGGCCAAAGTAGTGTTGCGGTGCGATACTGCGTACCGTCGCAACACATGTGTCATGTCACTGTTGTGAAGGACGACACGGCGGCACCGCTCAGATGCAATAGTGCGGTTTCACTGGCCTCTCTCTTAGTCCACGTTCGGACGTACGCAAAGACATCTCTACGGGATTATTTCGCGCTGTGGATTTTAGACCCACTGCTTAGCGCAGGCACAAAATAAAGAGAGTACAGAAGGCAATCACATGTATGTACTTCGATTTTCATACCTACGCTCGGCAGTCGCGCTAGGGTTGTCAACTTTGGCTTATGCACAAAAAACGATCGCGGTAGTGGCACTCGTATTTAGTTCTTTGCCATGATCACAGTTAATCTCAACTCTAATAGTTATGATCGGCAGCGGGCGGCTACGCGGATGGCCCGGCCGGCTCGCCGAGCAGTTCTATCTTAACTATTTATAATGAGGAAGATGAGCGTATTTTTTAGCTTATAACTACAATAAATACCTAATATAAATTGTAAAAATACTACAAGGCCACAAAGTCATTTTCGCTTACCCACAACTAACTAGGTATTCTGTGTTACGTTAAACCTCTCACCTCTCTGGTCAACTCAACAACTGGTAGCTTAAAAAGAGACAATTCACAGTTTAATGTCTAATTTAAACAACCGTCCACTGAACAGTTATAGTAACTTTTTTGTTGCTAAATTTTTGCATTTCACAGACGCGTGTCTCAGGGGATGGCACTCGCGCTCGCACTGGTCCCAACCGGTCCGAGATATCGTGTCCGTGAGCGGTGTCTATGTGTGCGTTGCTCGAGCGCACTTTGCATGTAGATTGCCTTCTGTACTCTCTGTATTTTGTGGCGCAGGGGTCGAAAATTGAATATTGTGATTTTCGATGCACTGCGTTGCATTCTCAATGCTCGGTTCAACATCGAGAGTTGAAAATCTAGACCGCGATTAAATCCTGCTACGATATGTTAACATCCAAGATTACGTGGAATCAGATTGTCGCGACTGTAGAGTGTCCTCCTCCCTCAGACAAGCGAATGGCGTCGCCGCCGCAGCCGGTTCGCGTGGTGGATGTGCCGCACGCGCCGCCTGGCGCGCCGCATGGCGGCTGCCGGCAACCAGGAGCTGCACGCCGAGCTGCAGCCCTACGTGTGGGAGCTCTGCGCCGTGCTGGCGCTGCTGGACGGCTTCCTGCGGTGGCTAGGTCAGTGGTCTAGTCAAAGACAGCGGTTGACAAAGGCTATAGCCAAGAGGGCCTTGGTCCAGGGTGACTGATGTCGCCACCCCTCGTTATCTGCCGTATTTTCTTGAACAAGTACTACCTCTCTATTAGCCTGCTGCCCCGAATTTTATGAGTATTCAAAATTTTGAGCTCGCTTCGCTCGCTCTTATATTATTTTCTCTTAATTTTAGAACTTTATGTAAGTCGACTAATAAGTACCATATCGTCTGTATCCGTATATTCTGTAAAATCTAACCTGTCCAAGGCGAACTGCAAAAAATTTCGAGTTCGCTCTTGTATGCTTACTTGTTTTCTTTTTATCCCATAAATTTTTTAACTAAGATTTCCCTTTTGTTTCGTCAATTTACAGTGCGGTAAGCTAAAAAGCTAGGTAAAATACGCCACTGTCACAGAACTGTGAAGATGTGGTAAAAATTTTCTTACTGACATAAGGTCATCTTCCATCCATCGTCAATATGACTACACCAGTGATGGAGCAGTAAAAAGTATTTATTTATGCCCAGTATATCTCAATCATCTTCGGCCGTTTCCGCCAGTAGCGCCTTGTATCTGTTCCGCGGGGTTTGCTCAATAAATATGAGAAAATTGTATCAAATCTGTAATTCTACTTTTTATTTCAGAACTCGGCAAATACCCACAAAACATAGCATCAAATACACAAGGAAGTTACACGTGTAAGTATTTTATTTACTTTCTTATAATATTTATGTTGACAAACAAAATATACCCAATTTATATTAGAATAAAACTTATTTTGTTTGCATAGTATATAAATATAGTAAAGTTGAGTAGCATTGTAGCCAGTATATTTGTACAAAACTCCAATTCAAGTGTCAGAATAAAAAACTTTTTAATAAAAAAATTAAACCGCCGAAAAACCGAAAAGTAAAAAATAATAAACTTGCTTTGTCCAACCCCAAAGGCAGTGACATATAATTAAATACATATCCAAAGTCACCGCCTTCCGAACTTAGTTATTGGGGTTGGACAAAGCAAGTTTATTATTTTTTACTTTTCGGTTTTTCGGCGGTTTATTTTTTTTATTAAAAAGTTTTTATTTTATGATTTTTTGTGGCTATAATCTACTAATTACTACATGCTTAATTTTTGTTTACTTTTTGTAATACACAACTCAGTATTAAAATCTGTAAGTAAACAATCAATCATCCCTTGTTTTCTTACCCTTAGGGTTGGAATTTTTCTTCGAAATTTATATGGGACCAACTTCGGGGTATACCCTTTCCAATAAAAAAAGAATTATCAAAATCTGACTACTCTGGAAAAAGTTATGCGTGGTCATACATAAAAAAAAAAATACGCGTCGAATTGAGTAACCTCCTCCGTTTTTTCGTCGGTTAAAAATTAAAAGTGCATATTTTTAAGCAATTGGTATTAACATCGCCCTTCTTTGTCTCATTACACGGTAGTAAAACCTTTTCTTCTACAGGGTTTTCAAAAGGCTGGCGCGAGGCTTTCGAGAGTGGTAGCCAGGAACCCTGGGTGTTCCGAGGAGGTCTTACAGCAGACTTGCGAAGATTATTGCCCGTGGAATGTAACAGCGACGCCTTGAGAACTTTACCACCACCCACGATACTACCGCTCACAATAAGGCCTTATTCTACGGCTGATGAAGAAGCGGTAAGTCTTTCGGAAGTATTCGACTGTCTTCAATGTCCCTGCCACTCTGTACACACAGCTCTAACAGCTGCAGACCATCATTTTTAAAATTAAATATTCTTACGTTACCATGTATTTATAAATATATATTAGAGGTTTATAATGTTTGTTAGGAAAAATACAAACTACTTAAATAAATTAAATAGCAAAAGATACAAATTCAATATATGTTTACCAATCAATAAAACAGCTTTATTAAATAAAAGTATATTATGTATGGCTCTACGCACATATAACCATTTACCAAATTCACTTTTGGAGAAAAGTGATATAAATGTATTTAAAAGCAATATAAAAACACTGTTACTATGAAAAGCATATTAATCTGTCACTGAATATCTACAGGATAAACTTATATAATGTTATTCCATACGATATTTTAAATAATGTATTTTTTATTGTAACAGTCTAGCTTCGTACCTGTGTTTGTGCATTTGCATGCCTTATGGTTCCTATCATAATATGGTTATGGCTAATGGACACTATTGTTAGTAAGACCTTTTCTTTTGTACCCAAATTCGCAAATGAATAAATGATTATGTATTTTGTACAGTAAATTATGGAAAGAAAATACAACAACATTTAAACACAGGTCTTGGTAATTAATGATATATTATTTTATAACTTAATAATTTGTTACAGGTTTGTGCGATATGTCACAAGACTTGTCGAGATGGCTCTGACTGCAGTGATCTCTTCCCTAGCGATTTACAAACGTTACCAGCTGACAGGTATGTTAATTCAATTCCAATGTTTGTTTCCATACACGCTATTCTCTTTACACATATCAAATAACTATATAGCTTCTGCTCGCGACTTCGTTCGCGTCAAATTTCTTGCTCCCTTGATCCACCCCGTTGCTAACGAAACGATTTCTGGAAAAATAACGAGGGTTAAAAAATTCAATTTCTGTCGTAGGCTAGTAGCACCATTCCTGACGTTAGTTCCTGAACTATGCATGGTGATAGAAGACGATGAGGAATTTATTCCTCAGGAGGTGGATCAGTCAGAAGATGATGGTGAAAAGCGAACAACAGAGCCAAGAATTAATGGTAAGTTGTATTTCTTTAAACCAGGCTATAATTAAGAGGTTGACATGGCTTGGATTCAGCGATCAATGTGTTGCTATGCTTAATCTAGAGCCTCGACGAATACCTGAGGAGACTCGTTGGGCAGCTGGGTCAAGGGCGTGGTTCAGAAAGCGGTACTTCTGGTTACGACTCGCATTTTTAGGAGATCGACAAACTGGCAGACTCCGGCCATTTGATAAGCAATTGCTTGCCCTGACTGTACTCGTATCTCTCTCAGTCACTTAAAGTCAGCTTCTGTATACAGATACAAAAGTTGTTTTTTTAAACAAGGATCTGGATGGCAGCCTGAAAAATATGTTTTCGAACATCAAATATCATTCTCCTGTGCTTTCTTAATTTATTTGAGGTCGGCGCAACATGTCTTTTTTTCTTCCATACTTCTCTAATAGTCCTTATCTCTGTAGTCGCCCCTTTCTCACCAAATCATCATTCGGTCCGGGAGAATTGCCTAGGGACACACATGGCAGAACTTGTACGGGATCAAGAAGCGCCTGCGGACCGACTACATAGATTGCCAAGGGTGGTATATGTCCACAGCCGCCCCACGTTTCGGCCCATATAACGAACGTTGGAAGGGCCATGGGAAGGTTGGAGGGAGTCCCTCCCCCTACTCTTATAGCCATCGACATTCATACTCAACTTTCCGCACGACATTTTTCTCATTCCTCCGTATCACATGTCCCGGACAACCAATTTCCACACAACTTTTCAATTACAGGTGACACTTTCAGACTTTATGTACTGATTTCTTATTCTATCCATTGTCTTTAAAATTCTCATCAGCTGCATGCAATTGCCTTTCATTCATCCCTTTTATGGGCCAACTTTCTGACCCATACAAGACAACAGGTCTAACCAAGGTTTTATATATCTTCCCTTAAGTTTAAGGGGAATGTGGGAGTCGCAGATTGATCACGTGACCTGGCGCCATTTCATCCATCCAGTGTTAATTCTGTGCTTAACCGTCCTATCTACTTCGCCATCGCTTTGCACAAGTGGGATACGGGAGAAGCGCGCCAAAAAGAAGTTTTAGAAAATAACGGTGTTTTAATACGATTGTGAAGTAAACATGGGTTTTTGGTCACCAATATCTTTGTTTTTAATTATTGGCAACTTTGTCATCTGCTATTATATTCCTTGATGATGATGATGATGATTATATTCCTTGTTAGTACAAACAAATAAGAAGACAAAAACTTTCTCTCCTAGGCATGAAACCGGAAATAGTAGGATATGCGTGCGCAGTACTGAATAGTAAGGAGTTCTACAAGCGACAGGAAGTGGCGTGGATACCAGAAATGTGCACTAAATACCCGGAACAGTTGACCGAGAGACAAGACCTTAGTCAGGCAGCTAAGGTATGTAAATAATAAATAAATGAATTAAAAATTTATTGATTAAAAAAAAAACTCTAAAAAGTAAAACAATAATATTTATAGGGCTTTTAAGTTGAAGGTAATATTTTGATCAAGGTATTGTAAAGTCTCTGTTTGGCGTATTCATTGACCGTCCCCCGACTTGACAATACCTTGATCAAAATATCTAAAGATAATATAACCGATCTGAAAAAATATTTCACTGTTGGGAAGCTACACTATCCCGGAGGACATAGGCTATATTTTATCCCCGTATTCCCACGGGAACGAGAACTATACGGGTGAAACCGCGGAGCGCTGCTAGTGAGTTATAATTTGAATTCAAGCGTAAACCGTTGAGCCAATTTTTATTCTGACTATCGTAATGTCTAAATAGAAATTGTCAACAGCACCTTAATTGCCTAACACGCGATCAATCATAATGTGAATCATTTAGAAATTGATGGCTAATCCATTGCTTCATATGTTCGAAAAATGTGTCTGCTCAACAACGTAAATAACGCAATGAATATTGTTGAACTGTCAAATTGAAACAGATTATGATTAATCGCGATTTACGAAATTAGGGTGCCGAGTCCCGGTTCTAAAGTCAGTTTTTGTATTGAGAACTTTTAGGTTACTGTATTGAGAATAAACTTCAAAATACTAAAACCGACCAAATGCGCATCGGACCACGCGCAATCAAGGGTTATGTAGTTGGGACGAATTTATCCCAAAATAAACTTAAGTTTGTAGTTGAGAAACATGGTCCCCTATACATTTCAACTGCAAATATAGGATTTTACGCACAATACCGAGTGATTTTTACAGGTTATCCTGTATTTGTATTATTATAGAACAATTTTTACTAGTTTAAAAAAACTGACCCACTTTTTTAATTTAAATTCATTTATTTACGTCACACGTTCGTGTTTGGGTCACACGGGGGAAATTCATCTGTGTACCAATTTTTTCTTTCGTACGTACGGAACCCTGGATGCTTTTTATTTAAAAAAAAATTAAGAATGCGTTAAGCACTTAGTATACAGTGTCTTTTCCATCTTGTAGGAGTGCGTCCGTCACTTCCATCAGTTCAACGTAAGCGAGCGAGCTCCAGAAAGCGTGACCCGCTCGCACCCCGCGCTACTGACGTGCTGCGTGCTGGCGGCGTGCCGCGACCCGCTCGCGCCTGCGCGACTGCTGACCTGCGTGCTGGCTGCGCTTAGAGCACACGGTGAGTGCCACATGCTCATCACAGCCGAAAGACGTCCACTGCTGGACAAAAGTCTCCCACAAACATCGTCACTTGGACCGGTTCTGTGCTTCTTGTATCCAGCGGATTCACCAGATCATCGGTCCACCTTTTGGGAGGCCTTCCAACGCTACATCTTTCAGTACGCGGTCGCCACTGCAGAACCTTTCGGCCCCATTTGCTGATGGGGCCGAAAGTTCTGCGAGCAAAGTGCCCTGCTTACTGCTATTTAGGTTTAACAATTATTCGGGCTAAGTCGGTTACCTTGGTTCTCCTTCGGATCTCTTCATTTCAAGCATTGCCCTCTCCATTGTCTTTTGGGTAACTGTCAACCTTCTTATGAGGCCCATTGTGAGCGACCACGTTTTAGTGCCACAGATCATCATTGGCAACACGCACTGGTTAAAGACTTTCGTCTTGAGACACTGCGGTATCTTGGACGAGAAGATATTTCATTGCAGTTACATGAAGCTAATAATTGTTGCTCCCGTTTAAAAAATGTCGTCCATGTGTATCCGCAGGTGCGAGTGGCGTGCACGCGTGCATAAACGCGACGGACCACTACCTGCACCAGTTCTACAGCAAGCTGGGCTTCGTGGAGCTGCAGCGCGACGCGTGCGGGCGCGTGTACCTGGCGCGCTCCTTCTAGCGCGTGTGGGGCGTGCGCGCGCGCGCGTGCGTGCTGGCGCGTCGGCGCAAGCGCAGGCGGTGAGCGGCGCTCCGTTAGTGTTAGCATAGGTTGAGGTGCTCTCCTGCAGTCACAAGACACGTCCAATCACAATGAAAGACCGCAGTAACTGGACTTGCCGCTACGATTTTCATTCCAAACGCGGCGTCACAACTTTGGTAGCGCTATTTGTAGTCTTGTTTTAAAAGAGTTTTTATTATCATCCTACACTGTCCCACTGCTGAGAAAACGCCTCCCCCAGATCCCTCCAGGTAGCTTTTTCCAGGGTCACCTCGATGCAGCCCTTGCAATACGCAATTTAATTGAAAAGGTGTTTAAATTGTTTTATTTTTCCGTATTCTTCTCAGAAAAGCATTTCATTTGATAAGTAGGTATCCATATCACGTAAGTGCAAATAAAATAACAAAGTCTGTCATATTGTGTGGTCTGCCATATTAGATTTAAAAAATGACGTCACAAGGCTAATCATGCATTGTCATCCAAACTAAACGTGCATGCAAAATTTCAGCGTAATCCGTTTAGGATAACTGCATTAAAATTAAATTGCAAGTTTTGATCCAAACAACCATACATAAAAAAAAATTGCAAGTTTATAAATGAAAGTTTGTATAATACGTCTTGCTCTCACTGGCTTTCATGAATTGAGCACTATTAATGACAGCCAGTGATGGTACTAATAATTGCGTACAGTGTCAGTTCGTTTCGTCGAGTAATTTACTGGCTCCATTGAAAATAAGACCGTATTACCATAACCTAAAGTACAAAAATAAGAGCAACCTAGTCGAAAGCATACGCGAGCTGACGGTGTCGATTTTCATACAATTTTCTACTTTAGGCCATGGTAATACGGTCCTATTTTCAATGGAACCAGTAAATTGCTCGGGCTTTTTTCCATTCTGTCTCTCGGGCGGCATCGTTGCTATCTACAGAAGCGTTACGTAGAAACCCATCGTATTTTGCGGTCTATCATAGTGATTAGGTGATGCCGTTTGTGGTTACGGGGCCGCCTTCGAAAGAGCGCCTGAAATATGCTTCCGCTGCATATAAATCACATTAATTTCAATAATCTTCGTGCTAAATAGCGTGTGGTCATTAGATATTTATATATAACTAGATAATATACTGTAAGATTTATTAAAATCATCGGCATTCTTCCAGGGACATCTTTTACCGGTTTTGCATTTTTGTATGGAAAAGCAAATGTTTTTCGATGTTTCAAAGTTGTTTGTATTCATGAGTATTATTTAATTCCTAGAAAGGTGCCAATGATTGTAATTATAACAGCCTATATAGCTAAAAATAGAAGTAACTAACGCAATAAAACTGCCAAGATTTTAATTATCTATGTAATTATAATGTTATAGTTCATGAGTGCAAGCGGCCTTCGGCCCTCGGTCTGTTACGCTTTCACGCCTAAACCTCTGAACCGATCGTCATGAATTTGGCAGAGATATAGGGATTCGGTTCTCCAAATCCCTGTATCTCTGGCAAATTCATGTAAATAAGTAGCCTATGTCCTTATTTATATATAAAAAAACAAGGTGGCATTCCGACATCGACGTGCAAACTGTAACCATAAATTCAGCACACGATTCAAGACGTAAAGTACAAATTTTTCGTAGGTTAAAAAAAAACTGTTATCTCCTATTACAAAATGTATGGAACAGCAATTTATTAACTAAAAATCTCGTTTCAGGATCATGTATGTAATGAATCTATGATTACAAGTTTCGCGTCTATATCCTTGTTAACCTGTATAGGTAACAATAAACGTTTACTACATAACCTCCTTTTTTTGAAGTCGGTTGTAAAGAAATAACGCTCCAAACAAATAACGATATTTCTAGTTTTTATACGCGTGCGATCTTCTAATCGCTTCAGCGCTTCAACTAAACGAGAGTTTAGATGCAATACTAAAATAAAATCATTCTACCCTCATTTATCATTAAAACGAAAACGAGAAACTGCCTCAGCGTTTATGTATTTTTAAGTACTTTTACTACCATAATATTTCGCCATGGCAACTTTACAGTTTTCATTTTTTTTATATGGCAATGATCTGATGTTCATATCAAACTAATTTTAAAGAATAATGTACTAATTCTAAGCTGCATTGTTTAAGTAAAATAATGTAATTTCACATTACTAATGTGTACAGAGGCCAGCACATCAAGCTACCCCAATCTGTTAAATTTCTTTGATAGTTTTTCAACTTTATCACAAAGGAATAAGGTTCATGTTCAATTGGGAAAATTGGACAGTTTGGGATAGCTTGACCTGCTGGCGACTGTACATACTAATATATAAATAGTAGTTTAAGAATTGTATATTTAGCCAAATGCTTTATAAACTTTATACATAAGTATCACAAATTCACTATTTGTTTTAAAATAAATCTAACTATTGAATTGTTTGTGTTTTGATGTTCGAATAAATATTGAAATAGAACTTTTATAAAAATCTTTTTTCTTTGGCACCAATTCAATAGCTTGTGATAAATCATACAATATCCAGATATACCTAAATTGTCTACTTTAAATATGGGACAGAATCCGAGTGGAATTATGTTCTAGATGAGTAAATGAGAACTAATCAAGATATAGTGAAACTACTTAAATAATTTTGTTGAAGTAAACGAGTTTTGAACCCAGCAAGAAGATAAAAACCTTTTCTCCCTTCTTCGTCTTTTAGCATAGCTATTCACAACCGTTCGATATGCTTCCGTGCCGAATCAAATATCAATCAATGTTATCAAAAGAGTCATCTAAATGCTGTTCACAAGTCCTCCGTAAGTTTTGGCGGTGTCATCCAAATAGACGACCACCATTTTCTGACAGCTTCAAATTTTCTGCCGGGTCAAGGCAAATCAAGCATTGTAAATGTGTCATTTACGATTCGACAACGTGTCGGTACCGTGTGGTGCCGGACGTAAAGAATAGCATCATTCCATCTCTTCCCGTGGGTGTCTTAGGACTAAGGGACTGACTACAGAATGGGCAGCAGCGTTCTCTATGCATTTTACCACCATACTGCGATCGCCAACCCGCCTGCCAAGCGTGGCGATTATGGCAAGTCCCCCAAATTGGGGGAGGCCTATTTCCAGCAGTGGACGTCTTCCGGCTGAAATGATGATGATGAACGTGTCAAATGGTTGTGAATAGTTATACAAGTTTAAAAACTCGTTATTTTTTTTTGCTATCTTTATTTTGAGGTATAATAATTGGAAGAGAGAGTGAGTTTTGAGCTAAACTAGGATATTAGTAGAATGATGCCAATTTAATATATGCCAAAATATGTATTAAATGCCTTCCATAAAAGGCAATTTAGAAAGTAGTAAACCAACAAAAACTTATTGATTCAAACATAATTAAAGTAATTTTTTAAATACAACAGTGATTATTCTGTATTTCTTAAAAAATTGGCAAATAATAAAACATAATGTACAGAGGCCAGCACATCAAGCTACCCCAATCTGTCAAAATTCTTTGAAAGATTTTCAACGTTATTACAAAACAATATGGTTCATGTTCAATTGGGTAAATTTGACAGTTTGGGATAGCTTGATGTGCTAGCATCTGTACGCGGGACAGAGTCATGAAACATTTTATAGTTTTCTAAGAGACTAGAAAATTATCAAATGTTTTATTAGCGTGAGTTTTTGGATATTTAAATCCTAGTCAAGTGTAGGTAAAGACTGAGTTAAGTGACAGGCAAATAATCGGTGAGTGTACAGTTGTGATGAAAATGTAACTTTGTAAGATAGTTTGGTTGTAGTCATCTCGAAAAGTAATGAGGCTAAAATTTTGATTTATGTTCAGTTGGTTAGTGAAAGAAAGAAAATACATTAATTTCATCATCATCATCATCGTCAGCCTATAAATGTTCCCACTGCTGGGACACAGGCCTCCTCTCGGTGAGAGGGAGTGGCCCGTAATCCACCACGCGGGCCCAGTGCGGGTTGGTAGATGTCACATGTCTTCGAATTTGTGGTTCTAGGACATGCCGGTTTCCTCACGATGTTTTCCTTGATGTTTTCATTCGAACTCACGACCTACAACTCGTAAGTCGCGGCCGTTACCACTGGGCCACCACTGCTCTCACATTTATTTAGCACAGACTAAAAAGGCATTTTTTTATATAAAATAAAATGAAAACGAACAAAAAGTGTAAAGGAGATGTCAGAAACTAACATTAAAGTGTGCCTCACGGCTGCGCTAAAATGAATAGTGATATGAACTAAGTTTTGGGATGCAAAAGGCATGTTCATCATTCATCATTCTAAAGTAAGGGTAATTAATTGTTAAGCATGTTGACTCGACACCATTCTCCTGCCCTTGGGGCTTGTGGCTAAGTAATAATAGCCGTATGTCGCTCGATCAGTTTATGCGATGCTTACCGGGGTTGGTACATGGATGGCTAACCGTCTTTACATACTAACACCTCTATGCTTCGGAAAGCACGTTAAGTCGTTAGTCCCGGCTGTCATTTGTGGATCGTAGACAGTTGTTACGGTTCGTCAGTTGCCCGAAAGTCTGACAACCAGTCTTACCAATGGGAATCGTATTACCCAGTAACTGGGTTGTGGAAGTCAGATTGGCAATCGCTCCATGGTTTTTTTACTCAGCTGCATCCGGTAAGATTTGATGCTGACCGCAACATATTTAGGAAAGGTTTAGGCAGATGAATGATTCTCCTGCCTCTATCTACATTTCTTTGGGGTCGGCGCAACATTATTTTTCCTCCCTAATTCTCTCTATGGTGTCATCTCCGTAGTCAACTCCTTTCACAAAACAAACAATTCAAATTGACATGCAAATTAACGACCAACTTAAATTGTCCGTGTATTCAAATCACAAATGTCATCCTCTGTTGTATGAAATGGCGTGACGCGACATAGCGTGACGTGACAATTTGCTTAACAAATAATTTCCCTGACCAACTATAATTATTATATGTAAGTCGGACCTGAAGTGAAGTTCTGGAGTGGCGACCGCGCACCGGAAGACGTAAAGTTGGAAGACCTCCCACAAGGTGGACAGATGACCTTGTGAGGGCCGCAGAAGTCCGCTGGATGCGAGACGCACAAAACCGGCCGAAGTGACGGAGCTTAGGGGAGGCCTATGTCCAACAGTGGACGTCTTTCGGCTGAAATAATGATAAGTCGAACCTGGCAACTATGTTTAAGGAATGGAAGATACTCCATACTAGGAGAGTAACTTCAGTTTCCTTGAATTTTATTCAGTCTTAGTTATCAAAAGTAAATTTAAATAAACTACCTAACCCTCATACCTAGATTTTATTTCACTGCTACTTATTCTGGTGGGGCTTTCATTATTTTACATTTATTTCTTTTTACCCGACTGCGCCGCTTCAGCTTGAGAGGTGCCGTTAGATTCGTCTTAATTGTGAGAGTGACACTGGGTATATCAAAATTGAAATAAATTAAAACGGCCGATTTTCGGCGCCATATCGTGTCTTCAAAAAAATGTTTTTTTCTCAAACCCTAATGAGTGGGGTATCAAAATAAAGGGTTTCATAAATAGGTCTCATTAACGTCAACAATAATTATATTAACTAAAAACTGTGAAATAAAAAAAATATTTACAAAATCCAAAAACCCGACTGCCTAAAAAGTGAACTTTAATTTAATAAAAAAATGGAAACACGAAACTGTTTTTAAAAGGATCACTATTAGACTGAATACTATATGCAATCTCATGCAGTCGCAGGCAATAAAGGTCTTTATTGTTAAATTTAAGATGATGCCTCCATCCTTCCATCTTGTTATTAAAGTTCACTTTTAGGCAGTCGGGTTTTTTGATTTTGTATTTTTTTGTTTTTTTTTTTTTGTTTTTAATAATGGAGCTATATTTCTTATAAATAAATAGAATGTGTTCACTATTATGTATTTGAGTCAATTTTCAATCTTGTAAAAGTCAATCCTCGGTAAAAAGTTAAGACTAACTTTGTTTATCGGTAACTACTTATGTCTAGATTTAAATTAAGTGAAGGCTGGATAAAAGAAAGAAATAAAAAAACATACTTACACAAGAAAAAATAACGCATCCCATTCGTACGTAGGTAGGTAAAAATTATATGTAAAGGATAAATTCATTACTGCTATTGCTGTATCGCGCCTATTATTATAAACGCGAAAGTTTGTACATATGTATGGATGTTTGTTACTCTTTCCTGCAAAAACTACTGGATGGTACTGGTACTACTGGATGGATGAAATTTGGCACACAGACAGATTATAACCTAGATTAACACAGGATACTGTTTATCCCGTTAGTACGTTCCCGCGGGATAATTTCCGACTTCCACGCGGGCGAAGCCGCGGGCGGAAGTTATTAGAAATATACTGCATCGTTTACACTGTGTCGTGACGATTTTGAAGGTTCAGAACTAGAAAAAAGGGAACCTTATTTTCAATAACCTAATATTAAAAAAAAAAGGAAGTTTTAGTGGTTTTAGCTATTCTCCTCACGACACAATGTGTACTGGGCTTAAAAACTTCAATTGCAGTTACAATACATAAGTAATGTTTTGTATATAGTTATAAGCATGTGAACAATAATTGTAAGTAAATAAATTGTTTCAGTAAATTAAATACTGCTTGTATAGAAATGTTAGAATTAACTGGAGTCAAAATATGATTAGGCCTACGAGTGCATTGATTGGTTAACGCATTTGCAGTCTTATTTTGTCAAGCTCACTTCGAATCTCACCCAGGTCTTGCATACAAATCGAACTAACTAATCATTTTAAAATTAGGGGGTGGTCTCAATTGTATTATAAACTTTACCCAAATCGATGGAAAGTTGAAAATGCGAAAACTGTCTCAGAGCTTTAGGCTAGAATTGAAGTTAGATCGCGGTTTGTAATTAGACGGATAAAGTTTCAAAATGATATTTGGAAAATAAATGGACAATTTATTCCATTTAGAGCATTTTTTTCCCGTTGTTTTTGTTCAACAGATCCTACTAAATTCTGGGTCTTAGATGATTAGGATTAGAATACCTTTTATAAACAGAAAGAATTTGTAAGTTAAAAATAGTAATGAAATGTTTTCTTGGCAGTAATCTTATTTTTTTATATTTAACTTATTTATTTCTTAATCACAATTACATGAGGTAGTTTTTATTTATATTTATGCACTATCTATTTTAGTTATTTTCGAAATTTGATTTAAGCATGATTTTATCCTAGAGTTTTTTTGCATACTTTTGCATTAAATATTTCTGTATCAGTTGTAGGACTAAGTCGAATGCCGTTCTATTTTAAAAAACGTTTGTATCGTTAATTCTGTAAACGTTTGTATCGTTCAGTGCTTCAGTATTATTTAAAAAAAAAAAAAAACAAAGTACATTAGATCAAATTGTCCAAAACAAAATGAAAACATACTTAGTACTTTTTTAATAGAATGTTAGTCAGTAATTAGGTAAATTACAATTTTATATTGTGTAATAAAAATATTAAGAAAGATATATTATGAATATTTCAGTTGTAATGTTCCTTTTTATATTATTTTAGTTATTTCTAGTTCTTTGTCAACATTTCCCAAATATTTGGGCAAAGTACCTAGTCTTCGTTCACACCGACCATAAGATCGCGGCGAGATTTTCAACTATTGGTTTTGATTACATTGAGAGTCCACGCTGTTCGATTTAAAAATCTCTGCGCTAAGCAGAGCGCGAAAAAATCTCGCTGCGATTTTATTACTTCCGTGTGTAAGTGGACTTACACACGGAAGCTTGGCTTGGCTTCAAACTCTATGACTGTTCTGAAGTGAGTTACCCGCTTTGCAGTAACTACCCTCGCAGTCTCAAGAATTTGTTATTGCGCAGCCACTCGTCCCGTGCTCAGACCTGTCATAAAGATTGTATCGGTCAGTAATCATTAGTAATGGTGTTAAATACTTTTTAAAACGGCGTATTGTATGTAACCATGATTATTTTAACGTATGTGTCAGTTATATTTTGTGTTATTTTTATACGTTTTATAATGGTGCCGGCAGTTTTGACGATAAATCTAAAAATAAAACAACTTAGAATCAAAAAATATTGCTTTTTATTTGCCAAAACCACGAGACACTGTTTTTCCTAGCAATAGGTAATACTATAGTAATAATTAAATAAGAAAAGTCGTCATAATAAAAAACTTTTTAATAAAAAATTTAACCGCCGAAAAACCGAAAAGTAAAAAATAATAAACTAGCTTTGTCCAACCCCAATAACTAAGTTCGGAAGGCGGTGACATATAATTAAATACATATCCAAAGTCACCGACTTCCGAACTTAGTTATTGGGGTTGGACAAAGCAAGTTTATTATTTTTTACTTTTTGGTTTTTCGGCGGTTTAATTTTTTTATTAAAAAGTTTTTATTTTATATTTTTTTGTGGCTATAATCTACTAATTACTACATGTTTAATTTTTGATTACTTTTTGTAATACACAACTCAATATTAAAATCTGTGAGTTAACAATAAATCATCCCCTGTTTTCTTACCCTTAGGGTTGGAATTTTTCTTCGAAATTTATATGGGACCAACTTCGGGGTATACCCTTTCCAATAAAAAAAGACTACTCTGGAAAAAGATATGCGTGGTCATACATTGAAAAAAAAAAAAAATATACGCGTCGAATTGAGTAACCTCCTCCGTTTTTTCGTCGGTTCAAATAGTTCGTGTAGCCCTTCATTCAGCTTCTACGGTTCTAGTGTTGGTCGTCGAAAGCTCCATCAATTTCTGCTTGATTTCAGAAATCTAGAACAAAATTGTTATATTAGAACCGACGAGATAATATTCAATTACCAAGTACCAAGACGCGACAAATGAAAATGTTAGAAGAAGAGACCCTTTTGCAAAAGGAACGAACTCGACACCCATTATTAGATCGTCAAGATATAAACTAATGTGTACCTAAACTTTGAGGAGTAGATTGAGAAGCGCCACGGCGTGCTCACCTTCCGCCTAAAGCAGGTCCTCACCGGACATGGTTGTTTTGGGAGGTTCCTGATTCGCATTAAGCGGGAGGAAACGCCCGGGTGTTACTACTGCGTAGATTGCCCTGAGGATACGGTGGAGGTATGCCCGGCTTGAGCGGAGCACCGCCGTGTCGTCGTGGAGGCGATCGGCGGCGGCAATCTTTCACGTCCTGCCCTGGTCCTGCCCATGGTACGGAGCGAGAGTGCATGGGTAACCGTCACCTCCTTCTGCGAAGCAGTAATACTCGCGAAGAGGAAGGCGGTGCACGTGAGTGAGAGGCAATCCATGCGCTCTCTCGGCCCTAGTCGCCGTACGAGACGCCCTGGGCGTCGGGAATCCCAGGCCGATTCCCGGCCACCGTAGACGCGGGCTTGCAGGCGGCGGGTAATAGGTAGCTCGCCGTCCGGTAAGGACCGTCAGCACCGACTGGTGGGGTCCGCAAGGGCCGATGCTTGCCAGGGGTGCGGGTTGTTCGAAAGAGATACCGTCGCCCCTGGCACACGGGCAACTGAGGGAACTCGAGTGGGTTTTAGTCAGTAAAAGTCTGACACGCCCTCCCGCTCCGCCCAGAGCGGGATAAGTTATGTGATGATTTCCCATCGTCAAAAAAAAGGGTGGGTTCAGACAACGGAAACAATGCCGGAGCAATGTACTTATTGGGTCCATTGAAAATAGGACCGTATAACATTCGTATCGGCACAGTCGCGGCTCGCGACTCTGCTCTCCTCGGTTTGAATTGCTGCCAGAGAAGGCGGCCTGCGCGAGGATTTTTCCGATATGCGTCTGGACAAGTCTGTTAGTTCGGTAACAATTGCAAAGTAGGTAATTGTTTTAATTAGATACTTCACAGTTGAGCTGTTATGACAAAAGTTTATAATCTTAATATATAGGTATATGTATCAATTACGTGTCACGATGTTTGTCGGCGATGGACTCCTAAACTACTTAACCGATTTTAATCAAATTTGTAAGACGTGTGCAGTTTGATCCAACTTGAAAGATAGGATAGTTTACGTCTCAATTTATGGTAGGTAGGTAGGACAGGTAGGGTAGCGTAGGTAGAGTTGGTAAGGTAGGTAGGGATTTTGTATGAATGACTTTTGGACGGACAGGACAACGTCTGTCGGGTCAGCTAGTTTAACTATAAAACTAAACTGTACAGTCAACTGCACATCAGTGTTACTACAACTACAAAAGTTACCGTTCATGTTTTGACATAAATAAAAGCGCCTGTCAATGTCAGAATAGTAACGCTAAAAATGTTGTTGACTGTAGGTACCGTTGTTGTTCAATGTCAGGTATACCTTTTGTATCTCATTCAGCAGCATTTTCTGCTCTGTCCTAGGCGTCATATCTTTCCTATTCAAATCGATAGCTTCCAAGTTCTCAAACAGCTGTTTTATCTTCAAAGCTAAGTGTATATCATTGTTACTCTTCCTAGGTACAGTTGGTTTGCACTTTCGTATCAAGTTCTTTCTATATTTGTCTGGCAAATCTTTCTCTATGTCTTCTCTGCTTAAAACTGTCATGTAGTCCGGATTGGTGTCGTAGGGGTAATCCTTGGAGTCCAGTTTGTATGAACTGTTTGCTTTGCTTTTATTAATAATGTAGTCTTTTCGCCAGTTTTTTAACTGTTCTAGGTTCCTGGAAGGTGAAATGCAGTGTAATATTAATGAGCAGGTAAACCAAAAAAGGTGTGCGCTTCAGCAATCTTCGAAAGCAAACGTAACGCCACAGAGGCAACGATTATTATGTTTGTACCTACTGCCGCGCTTTTTAGTAATGTACCATTTGTATGAAGTTAGATCTCGATCGGATTACCTACTTCGGACGCAGATCGTCATCCGATACTTTCGTCACGCAAAATTTGGAAAAGTTTACTGGAATTGCATAGAGTTGTATGTTGCATATTTTATATAACAACGGTTACAAAATTATCTTTACTAGTGGTCGCCAATGGTCGAAATTCAACCATAATTAAAACACACACAGTTATTTTTAAACATGGATTAACACATAGGATACTTTTATCCCGGTAATAGTATGTCCTGTAAAAGCTAGTAGAAAATATTTTTGTGTACCTACATGGTAATACAAAATACTTCCATGCTCGTAACAGCTCTTTAATAGATCTCGTCAACGCGCGTTCGTAGGTACAGAGGCCATCACATCAAGCTATCCCCCAATCTGTCAAATTTCTTTGATAGATTTTCAACTTTAATGCAAAAGTATAAGGTTCATGTTCGATTAGGAAAATTTGACAGTTTGGGATAGCTTGGTGTGCTGGCGTCTGTACGTCTGAAGATAGACGATGATTGGGCACGCTACGATTGCGGCGGCAAGTCCCCTCTTTGACGAGTGGCTGAGAGGCGGCATGGCGTCCTCACCTTCCCCCTGACGCAGGTCCTCACCGGACACGGCTGTTTCGGATAAGGCGGGAGGAAACGGCCGGGTGTTTCCATTGCGTAGATCGCCCTGAGGACACGGTGAAGCATACGGTGGAGGTCTGCCCGGCTTGGGCGGAGCACCGCCGTGTCCTCATGGAGGCGATCTGCGGCAGTGATCTCTCGCGTCCGGCCCTGGTCCAGGCCATGGTTCGGAGCGAGAGTGCATGGGTAGTCGTCACCTCCTTCACCAAAGCAATTATGCTCGTGAAGAGGGAGGCGGCGCACGTGAGGGAGAGGCAGTATATGCGCCCTCATGGCCCTAGCCTCCGCAGGAGACGCCCTGGGCGTCGTTAATCCCAGGCTGATTCCCGCCACCGTAGGCGTGGGCTTGCAGACGGCGAGTAATGGGTAGCTCGCTGTCCGGTAAGGACCAAGCCCAGATCGACGGCGCGTTGTGTTCCACGAGCGCCTCAAAGAGATGGCAGCACAAAAATGATGGGGCCCGCAAGGGCCGATGCCTGCCAGGGGTGCGGTTTGTTCGAAAGAGATACCGCCGCCCCTGGCACACAGGCTACTGAGGGAACACGGGTGGGTTTTAGTCAGTAAAAGTCAGACACGCTCTCCTGCTCAACCCAGAGCGGGAGAAGTTATTTGATGATTTCCCACCCATATAAAATAAAACGATAGACGATGATTCCCGAAGCGCATACATTTCTTAAGAAAAACTTTACGTAGTATGGTTTAAACAAAAAACGTTACATGTGCAAAAAAGAACTAAAGGAAAAGCGTAAAAAATAAATGCATGCAATAATAAGCAATGTATGTTTTAAGTTTCCTGGTTTATTTTCAAGACCTACGTTTTGCCATAGTTTTATATTAGACTAGCAACCAAAAACAAAAATCTGTACGAGTGAAAAAAGAATTATGCAAAAAGTGGATAGGTACGTAGACAATTGTTTAAAAAAAGAACACACTTTCTGCCTTGCAGAATATTGTCTCTCGTCGCTAGTAAATCTTTGTGCTTCTTCATAGCCAAATCTCTCAAATGGCTTTGTTTTATTTTAGCCTCAATAACATTTTTCCCATCAGCCCTTGATGGCTTAATATATTTCGAACTTTGAGAGTATGTCGGCTTTGTAGAACGACTTTTTGCTAATTTCGGGCACTTCCCTTTAATTCTCGCATACAATTCTTCGTCGGAATCGTCCAAATCTTTCTCATTGAAATGAACCGACATATTTTTTTTCAATTTGGCCATATCAAGAACGGAATTGTAGCTCTGGCCTCCTTGACTATGGTTTTCAGGACTAATTCCGCTTACCGTGATTTCAGAAATATCGGACCGGGAGGTGTTTTCAAACATTTCGTCAATGAATTTGTGGTTTAGAAATTGTTTGACGCTTAAAACTCCCGCATTTATTACTTCTCTTGGCGGGTACATTAGCGGGTTCCCGCCTAATTGAAGGACTTTCAAATTAATGACAGTTCCAAGTTCGTTTGGGAGTGAAGTTAGTTTGTTGTTTTGTAACAACAAGTGCGTGAGGTTCGGGTGGTGACTGATGGATTTTGGTATATCGGTTATTTGATTGTCTCTCAAATCTAAGTACATGATATACGGTAAAGAGGGAAATAGATCATCTGGTAACGTTTTAATTTCGTTGTTTTGAAGGTACAGGATCTGTAATACAAAAATGTGTGTTACGCGTGTGTTACGTAAATTGCAAATCGAAGGGCTCCGGTTGTTTTAATTCATAAGTGTATGGTTTAAAACGCAATTATAGTTTGCTCAAGTGCTTATGGTAGAGAGTAAACAGGTTACTCTTGGGCAAGAGTGCACCATCGTCAACCGCATCATCAAGTGACAGGATCGAAAGCGAGAACCCCAAATAAATAAAAAAGGAAGTTAAAAAAGAAAACTCGACCACTGAAAGTCACGCTCCAAAAAGTATGAAACGTAAAAATATTCTCACCAATCAATGCCAGGGCCCCAATTCTGTTTCGTTATAACGATTCCCTGCGGAATCTTACTACTTTCAAACTCGAATCGAAATGTTATAATATTCTGTATGTTCCAAGACAATTTTGTCGATTTACGATATTAGCAGAATTCGTGTGTGATTGACGTGGTTACGAGTAAATAATTATTAAGTAGCCATAGTGAATTCAGGCCCTGAAAGCCGTGTGTGGTCGTATTGTCAGCGTCGCCGCGTCGCTCGTATCGTATGCCACTTTACATATCGGTCACAATCATAAACCTCCTTTTTGTTTCGCTGTAGTCTGGTAAAAAATGTAAGAAATTATGAAATATTAACTGATACTTACACATAAATGGGGATTTTTTATTTCGGGTACACTTTTCAGTCCTTGGGATGAGAGATCCCATGTTGTTTCCTCATTAATTTCTTCTTCATAAATATTCAACGGAACGGATATCGACGCTTCAGACATCGTTTAGATGATTATAAAATCGTAAACGCTAAAATAAGTAAGTTGTGTATTGCCTCAGATTATAGAACAAAAGTGTTAACAATTTACAGGAGTTTTGTTCTGTATTCTGGGGTAATGTTTGATCAATAAAAATATTCATACAAAAACTCAAATTCAAATATGGCGCGTACAATCACTATTGTCTATGGTATCCAATCATATTTTTGTTTTCGATAATCATCGAATCGAAAGGTTTTCTTAGTCGCCAGCAGGTCAAGCTATCCCAAACTGTCAAATTTTCCCAATTGAACATAAACCTTATTCCTTTGAATTAAAGTTGAAAAACTATCAAAGAAATATGAGAGATTGGGGTAGCTTGATGTGCTGGCCTCTGTACCTACATACATACCTATATTTAGTTCTTTTTAACGCAATTTATTACTTTTTATTCTCAAATTATGCGAACCGGCCGGCTATTAAGTTATGGTCACTGCGTGTATATCTAGCAATAAGTTACAAAAAAATAATGTTTTATTTTATGTTCAAGAAACTGCTAAGACATGCAGTAACTTGCCACGAATAATTTCTATGTAAGGTTTGCGAGAATGTAATCTTACATAGACAAACTGATGAACTTGCTAGTGTTGTTATGCACGGTCGCATTTATCGAAATGAAAGTACGCTGGATGAAAAAAAGTGTATTACGAGACAAAAAATATTCCTTTCATGTTCGTTTCAAGTTTTTAACAGTTAACAAGTATATCTTGATTTTTTTATCATATTTAAAGCTTGTTATAATTAAATAATGATTGTTGAACAGAATAAATATTTTTATCGATCTACGTTCAAAAGTTTGTTCAAAAGACACATGGCGAATACGTCACTATTTCAGTTGCAAGATGGCGAACGTTCGGGATAGTGACACATCTTTGTGGCTCCACAATAAACTCGGTACTTCGAATGATTCGTGGACAAGCGGCTCAATTTGTACGCAATTAAATGCCGAAGTGTTGAAGAACATAAAGGACTGTTTTCCAGATTTGCAAACGCAAGTGAAATTGAAATTATTGCTAAGTTTCTTTCATATCCCGCGCAGAAATGTTGAGGAGGTAACTTTTCTCTTTGAGTTTGATGTTCTATGGTTTTGCGTAACTGTATTGTATTTTTTGTCTCTTTCCTTTCATATATATAGCGATGAGTGGGAATGAGATGCAGTGTAACGCATGTATGTATTAGTTTTATTTGTTGACATGTATTGAATTTACATGCTAAAAAATTAGTTGAATTTATTTTATTTGCATTTTACAGCATAACAAATACGCTAGAATACCTTTTTAACACTAGCGGTTAATTTCTGCGTGTTTTAGCGTATAATTAACCGTTACTTACGTCCTTAGAAAATACCACATTGCTATTTACGTTTCGTAAATTACGAAACAATTCAGTTTTATTAGTAAAGTGCTATGATAAGAGTGTATTAGAAACCTCAATTTATGACTGTTGTTATGTTTATACGAAGCCTGCGTTATTCATATAACCTTTAATAGCATTATTAGTCCAATGTTGTGAAATTGGTTTTCAAGGACCATCATGTTAGATTATTGAATTAGGCAAAGCCGCAAAGGACATCGATAAACAGCCTACAGCAAACAATAATTAGAATTTTCTGAAAATATTTTCTGAACAACACATTGAATGTTGAAGGTAGTAAAAAGCATTGTTTTTGGAAATATTTAGGCTTACATTAATCTTAAAATTGATGTGGTTCTTCTTAGTCATACAACAGTAATACATTCCATGGAATTTTGGATATGGATCTGAAAATACCACTGTATTACTCTCCAGGTAGACATGTACTAATAGTTTATATATTAAATAAAAAACACCAACAGTACCAATATGTTTACATTCAACATTGGTGTACTATAGCATAAAGGAAAGGTGTTACTGTTTTATTTTATACATAAAATAGGTTGAATAGTTTATGTAGTGTACACTGAAATTGGTGGAAAGAGCACTGCCCTGCTAATTGTATCTGCAGTAATCAACACTTTTGGGTTTACACTTTTTTGCAGAAATTGCCTTGGAGGCAAACCTAAAAAATATTTGGGTACTGGAAGTATGTTTTTTGATAACTATATTCACAGTATTTGCTTGAAACTTTTAATTTTAGATTTCCTTGTTTTTCTCCAAACTGCTTTTTTGCAAGTTCTGCATTTACAATTAGCAGGGCAGAGCAGTGGTGGCTTAGTCGTAACTGACTCGACTAACGAGATGTAGGTTGTAGGTTCGGACCCAGACAGATGAAAATGTCCAAGAACCAAAAAAATTACGATATGTTACATCTACCAACCCGCACTGGGCCGGGGTGATGGATTACAGCCTACTCCCTCTTACAGAGAGGGGGTGTGTGTCCCACCAGTGGGAAAATAATAGGCTGATTATGATGACACTGAATTTATACATGAATAAAAATCTTAAAAAACAAGTTAACAAAATATTCCAAGGTTTAAACTGAAATAATACATAACTAAAAATCTTTAAAAAACCGATAATTTTAGCTGTCAATCCTTTCTAGACAGTCTCACTGACTTAAAACATCACTTCTGACGTCCGAGTTTGTTTCGGTCTTTCTTCTCCAGTCTTCTAGTAGTCAGTTAGGAAAGATCAAACTCGTCTAGTTGTAATTTAATTTGAATGTGTAAATGCGTTTTTTGAACCAATTTGCAGAAACGTGTCATTAACCATATAGAATTCTATCATCATCATCACTCTCCTGCCCGGAGGACAATTTATTTTGGGGTTGACAAAACATATCTTCTCCTTTCATACTTCTCTATTAGTCATCACCTCGATTGGTAGATCAACAATTGTAACAAGAGGAAAAATACAATCCTGTTGCATCCTATTGTGAATCAATTAAAGTAAGATTGTTGAAAATGTTTCTGGTCACTTGTATGGCAAAGAACCATGTACTAATTAAAAATTCAAAATTTGTAACCATATTTATAGTAGGTATTTAGTGATGGCAATTGCCTGAAAATCTGACAACCAGTCTTACCTGAGGGGTATTGTGTCACCCAGTTGTTGTGGAGGTCAAATAGGCAGTCGCTTCATGTACTGGTATTCAGCTGCATTCCGTTAGACTGGAAGCCAACCTCAATGTAGTTGGGAAAAGGTGAGGCATAATGATGACCAAATGTAGATCAGTACTGCAAAAGTGCATTGGCTTAATTATTTTGTATGTTCCAGACAAGTAAATTAGTCTAATCAAAAACTTCTCATAACATTGGATCTATCACAATCATGTTAAGAAACATAGCAATGCATACCCAATAAGATTTAAATGGTTACATTTCCAACAATACAGCATGTATTATTTACTACTCATAATTCAATACAATACATGCAGCATTGTGAATGAAATTGTCAGCCAGTTGTATTTATGACCGTGAACTGACAAGTATGACTGACACCTTGAATAGTAGGTTCTTTTAATGTATGGTGTGTGCTGGTATCATTAAACGAACAGTATATTATCATGAGTTAATGTCTCGATGTATTGTTTATTATGTTCTGGGCTGTGTTTGTATGCCATTTAAGTATTTGAGAACTTCTATGTGCAATCTTTTCCCATAAAAGCTTCCAAAATTGCTGTTACTTTGTCAAAACGATTTCACCAATTTATAAATCTATATCTATATGAGTAATAAAGCTGAACAGTTTGTTGGTTTGTTTTAACTAGCTCTCTGAAACACACAGTTGGATTTAAAAAATCCTTTTCGCATTTGATAGCCCAATTCTTGAGGAAGATTATATGCTATTTAATATCACGCTACGGGAGGGAGGTGGGCTGGCTGGAATAATAGGTACCAAAAGGCCGCCATGGCTCACGCAGAATGGTCCACTTGAAGGACTAAGTGCTGAAACCAAACCCAGAACATAGATATCACGCTGCGATCCAGGAGGCAAGCAATAAGCAAAAAATCGAGAAAAAATGCTAAGAATAGCCAAGCTATAGCATGAGTGGGGCATAATTTGAATGAAGTCGCAGGCAGAAGCTAGTAGCTAAAATAAGCTAGACATCGCCTACCCCTATTGAGCAAGTATGATGATGGTGCTGTCTGCCAGCAGAGGGAGAGTACAAACTCAAAGTATTTAATTCATTTAAACCATTTAAAGGCACTTTTGAATAGGGTATTTTCCAATTTGATAAAAACTATTTTAATTTGAAGATTGGCACTATATATTTAACAGAAAAATGAAAATAAATGTAATTATATCCATTTTCTCCATTAAAAACGATTAAAATCAAATTTATTTTTAGTTGTTTTGAATTTACCGCCAAAACGGTCCTTACGATGAGTTTATCACGTGACATCGTGACGTCAACTTTGTGTAAATAGCACCAGTACAAAAACTTAGTTTGGCGCAGTTTTAGAAGTATTTGTGCACAGAGGCACCGCACACCACCCTTTCTATCCATAAAAAATCTTGTTAATTATTAACAAGACACTCACTTATGTTTACTTACGTGATAAAAAGTCATCGTAAGGAGCGTTTTGGCGGTAAATTCAGAACAACGAAAAATAATTTTGGTTTAAATCGTTTTTATTGAGAAAATGGATATAAATCAATTTACTTTTATTTTTCGGTTACATATTTCGTCCCAATCTTCAAATTAGAATAGTTTTTAAAATTGGAAAATACTCTATCGTCAAAAAATCGATCAATGGGAAAGTTGAAGCTAGTTGCCCATTCCAAATCATAGATCTCTATGGAGAAGTTAGGTAATACGGGCTGTTGTCCGCAACTCCACGTTAAAGCGCGTATTTTGCGTACGGGTGGGAGAATCGGACATTCGATCCACCCCAGCTCCTCGAGAAAGGCCAGCAACGCCTTGGTGTTGCTGACAATCTCACGTAGGGTACCTGGGTTACCGAAGTATTTAGCCCTGTAATTGGCGACCACTGGGCAGTTTAGCAGCACGTGCGCTGCAAAACTGGCTTTCATGCAGGCCCTGCACAGCGGACTGTCTGTTACTCCTAAGACAAAGAGATGTTTGTTAAATGACCCATGGCCAGTTACAGCTGCTGTTACTGCACGCAGCTGTGATTTGTGATTGGAGAAGTTACATTATAGGGTGATGAGAGATGCTATGCTTTAGATAATTTTATTCCTCTTTTCCAGTGGCGAAATGAACTGGAAGAGATCATTGAAGTGGCAGCTGTGGACTCAGACCTCTGGGTGGCCATGCTAGCCGAGACCCTCAAGACTTTCCCATCAGCGGGCACCCTCAACACAGAGATAGCAGAGTTTGATGAGACCAGGCCGATCTTCAGTGATATGATCAGTGAACTGAGACGGGCATTAGCTAAGCATTCAGAACTGGGACTTTTGCCGCTAGAGTGCCTATACTTGAATAAGAATGCTTTGGTTTCTGTGGTGAGTTGCTTAGGAAAATGTATTCAGTTATTTCTTATTTGTTTATTTATTGATTGCTTTGTTGGTGTAGTGATTGCAAGCACTACTGCTGAGCATGAGACCCTGGGTTCGATCCCCAGGTCGGGCAAAGTGTTATTGGATTTTACCATCTGGGATTTCTCAGTAGCTGCCCAGAGTTTGGATTTGTGCCCGGTTGATGGCAATAGGGTCGCTCTCTATTACTTAAGCTTAAACATAACTGGCGAATAGGGTATTTTTCGATTTGATACAAACTATTTTAATTTGAAGATTGGGACGATATATATAACATAAAAATAAAAATAAATTTATTAATACACATTTTCTCAATTAAAAACGAATTTATTTTTCGTTGTTTTGAATTTACCGCCAAAACGCTCTTTATGATGAGTTTTTATCACGACATGTGACGTCAACTTTGTTTATACGGCACCGATACAAATACTTAGTTTGGCGCCGTTTTAGAAGTATTTGTGCACACCAGTGATTTCACTTTCTATCCATAAAAAAATCTTGTTAATTATAAACTCGACATTCACTTATTTACTTACTAACTACTTTAGTTTACACAAAGTTGACGTCACGTGACAAAAAGTCATCGTAAAAAGCGTTTTGGCGGTAAACTCAAAACAACGAAAAATAAATTTGGTTTAAATCGTTTTTAATTGTGAAAATGGATAGAAATCAATTTATTTTTATTTTTCTGTTAAATATCTCGTTGCAATCTTCAAATTAGCATAGTTTTGAAAAATTGGAAAATACCCTATTGTGGGTGTACTTATAGGTGCATCTCTGCCTTACCCTTCGGAAACAAGGCGTGATGCTATATGCTTATTTATTTAATACTTTAAGCACACAAATGTACAGAATGTACAGGGGGACTTAATGCCATAGTGCAATAAGTTTTTCATTGCTTTTTACATTGTTTAGAAAAACAATATGCTGATTGTAGTGAGCAATCTTATTGTGATTAGACTGGATGCCAAATTGCTGACCCCAAGGCAAAATAAATGCATATTTTTGTATGGAGAAAGTTTTCCCCCCTTTATTTCATATTTGAAAAATGAAGGAAGTAGTAAGTTTCCAATGATATAGTTTTTGGTATAAGATAAAAATTAAATTAAAAATTTAAAAAACCCCCGACCCAAACAAAAACTCTAAAAAGTAAAAAATAATATTTATAGGCCTTTTAATTTGAACGTAATATTTTAATCAGGGCATTGTCAAGTCGGGGGACGGCTAGGCCTCTGTTTGGCGTTTTCATTGACCGTCCCCCGACTTGACAATGCCCTGATTAAAATATTACGTTCAAATTAAAAGGCCTATAAATATTATTTTTTTACTTTTTAGAGTTTTTGTTTGGGTCGGGGGTTTTTTAAATTTTTAATTTAATTTTTATTTCTTGCTTTTTAAACTTAATGTCTCCCTTAAATCACCATTTATCTATAATCTATTCATTGAGACCTTTTCAATGAGCCCAAACACGATACTTCTGCTGTTTGTTGGTGAATAACTTGGGTTTCCTGGAAATACCAGGTGTTGCTCCAGCATCAGTTCAAGGTTATTTTTTTCGTCTAATATCATTGAAGTAATAGTATCCCAAATTTTGAGTTGATCAGACCCATGGAAGAGGGTAAAATCCCTTTTTCAACCAGAAAAGAGCTGATAATCTTCAAACGGCTGAACCGATTTTGATGAAACATATCTAAGAACACTCCCGACTAATACACCTTTCAAACAGAAAAAACTAAATCAAAATCGGTTCATCCGTTCGGGAGCTACGTTGCCTCAGACAGACACACACACACACACACACACACATACACACACAGACACGTCAAACTTATAACACCCCGTCGTTTTTGCGTCGGGGGTTAATAAAAGAGCACTACTAATAAAAAATATTTTTTTAGCCTATGTGCAAACATTGAATGCAATTACTGGCTTGTCTAAAGAACTTTTATGCATAAAGGGGCACTCAATTTATGCTGCCACCCATAATGACTTAAGGTGAAAGGACCAGGTTTTTTTTTAAGGGTGGGAAATCATCAAATAACTTCTCCCGCTCTGGGTGGAGCAGGAGGGCGTGTCAGAATTTTACTGACTAAAACCCACCCGTGTTCCTTCAGTTGCCAGGGGCCACGGTATCTCTTTCGAATAACCCGCACCCCTGGCAGGCATTGGCCCTTGCCCAGGGTTACAACTCAACCCCAACACAGACCTGCAAATTGAAAAAAAAAAAACGGAAGAAAATCTGAATTTCGCGGCCTACCGTTGCGATGAAGGGGGTAGCCCCTTCATCAAATAAAATATTTTTTGATGACAAAACAGTCACGAGGGGCACATCAAATAAAACACATTTCCATTTATTACAGGTGGGCCAACAACCCAACCCTGTAAAGCACTTCACGTTGAAACGAAAGCCGAAGTCCGTAGCCCTTCGTAGTGAGCTATTGGCTAAGGCGACAGAGGTGCAAGCCAATCAGAAGAAGGCACAGGCTCCTACCGTACCAGTACGCAGTAGGGGCATGCCAAGGAAGATGACTGATACTAGTAAGTGTTAATAATGTTTAATTTATATAATGTTCCGTGTGGTGCCGGACGTAAAGAATAGCACCATCCCATTTCTTCCCGTGGGTGTCGTAGGTGGCGACTAAGGGACTCACTAGAGAATGGCCAGCAGCATGCTCTATGCATTTGACCATTATACTGCGATTGCCAACCCGCCTGCCAAGCGTGGCGATTATGGCAAATTCCCACAATTGGGGGAGGCCAATGTCCGGCTGAAATGATGAATGATAATGAATTTCAATATGGTAGCTATAATTTTTGATGTGTAACATATTTCCTCTCGCTTCCCTGCAATCTGTGGTAGTGATTTTTTTGAGGGGTTTATGGTTGAGTAACATCAGCCGCAGTCGATCGAAGGTTAAACCACGCTGCCCAGGTCGTTTCGTGGACGGGTGGCCATTAATAACATACCGAGACGCCTCCGTGCCTCGGAAAGCACGTTAAACCATTGTTGCCGGCTATAATTTTTAGATCTTTGACAGTCAATGGGGATAGTCAGAAGCCCAAAAATCTGACAATATGTCTTACCAAGTGGTATTGTGTTACCCAGTAACTGGGCTGTGGACGTCAACTGTGCAGTCGCTTATGTCATGTACAATACTATTTTTAGCTGCATCAGGTTAGACTGGAAGCTGACTTCAACGTAGTTGGGGAAAGACTAGGCAGATTTATTAATGGAAGCTATATTTCTAATTATTTTAATTACTGTCTGTTTAAACCTCGATTCGATGCCTACGTTCATACAGCTTTGAACAATACTGTACAAGAATTTGCTTAAAAAACCTTCACATTTTTTAAAATAGTGTTTCTTACAAAAATATAGTTAAAGAATTAGGTAATGCTTATTTATAATATGTAACAAAAAAAAAAGAAGATTTGCAAAAAATCAATAGCATCAGTGGTAAAATAGAGAAATTACACGCCTTTGAAATTATTCTTCTACACTTGTGCAAAACGAATTTTGTGCAGAATGGAGCGATATTATTATGGCGACCCTGTGTTGTGACTTCAGATGTTAGTAGGGTTGTTTCTGCCTACCATCGACTTTAAAACGCTTACAACTTCCCCAATTATTTTAGGTATTACTGTGGCCTAATATCACTCTAAGTATAGAAAAAACTAATTTAAAAAATCCAGTGAGATACTGGTTTGTTCGTAAGCACAATATAAGGGACTACTCACACTTATTCAGCTCTGTTTAGCTTTTGTCCATAGAAAACAACGATTTTGTATGAGATGCGTACGCAGATGCGTACGCAGCCGTTCAGCCACAGAAAGCTGAACGGATTCTATACAAAATTGTTGTTTTATATGGACAAAAGCTGAACAGAGCTGAATAAGTGTGAGTAGTATCTAAGCCAGCACCCCCACAGCCCCGCTGAAGGGCCTGCCGTCCCGCTTCGGCGGCGCGCGCGGCGGCACGTGGCGCGGCGCCGCCCGCGCGCCGCCCCGCGCCGGCATCAAGCTGCTGGACATCACGGAGCAACCCGCCACGCACGCGCAGATCAAGAAGCGGAGGAAACTCGGTATGGACTCACTAACGGCGAGAGGCTAATAATTTGCCTCACTGCACATTTGGATAATATCATCCACCAATATGTAACAATGCGTTGTAGAACCTAGTTCGATCCGTCCCTATCAATAGTGTAATTTGAAAACATTGTAGGAGCCAATTATTTCTAAAAAGTATATACAGGATAAGTTTTTATCAAGTGCGCAAATTTTAAACATGAATTCAGCATATCATTCTAGACCCTCTACCGCAGAAATTTTTCAGCTTTTTTTGCAGTTATAGTTTAAAAATCAAAAAAATGCGCTTTGTTTTTTTTTTTTTTTTGTAAATCATTCTATTCATTTTTTTTACTTGTCCAAAGATTATTCTTGGTTTTCTATTAAAGCGTATTTTTTAAAGTTTTTTAAACTGCATGTTTTTTACTTTTTGGTTCAGTTGACCTTTAAAGTGGGTTTTTTTTGTAAGAATAGCCGGGAGTGGGTAATTTGCGCGTCTGCTGTCTTTCTTGGATGTGGTAGCCGTTTTTCCGGCTCCTTCCCAAAATTTAAATCCTAATAATAATAATGGGACAAATGTATTAAGTTATTGTGTTATCACCGATCCTTGATTAGTGCGGTAAGTTTCTAGTTAATCTGACCTTTTGAAGTGGGTAAAAATCAGGTTCTAAGATTCTATTATACACGGTTAATTTTAGATCGTTCTGGAGCCGAAACACAGTAACTCCAAATGAGTAATAGTTACTATTGGCATTGTTATTATATTTTTAAGACGTCTAATAAAGAAGTTAGAAATTTATCACTTTTTTTCTGTCATACGAGTAAAATTTTAGTAGCACTTTCACTATTTCATTCATAAACGCAAGATCGTACGCGATCCGCTCGGTGATGACGTAGCGCGGCACAGCTGTGCGTGTGCGAATCAGTTGATTGCGTAGGTACCTACTCGCGGTGGGTCAATAGACGTCGGACGAAAAACCAGCTGCAAGTAAGTACCTACACTACCTACACAAACCTCAATCGTTGGTTGGTGTAAGTTCATTTACCTCCATCATCTCTCATTGTATCGGAAGCACGGGATTTACAGTCTCCTCGTAAACGAGAGAAATTAATTGACATTTAACTCACCCCTCTCGCATCACGATATCACCTAGTACACAAGGCTACACATCAAGCGATACATTTCCAGTTTACGCTGATCTCGTGCTGTACGAAAATCGTTTACAATGCGAGATCAGCTTATACTGGAAATGTATAGCTTGATGTGTAGCCGTGTGTACTACCCGTCAACTAGACACGACGAGTACGCTTGGGAGTTGCATTTAAGGCCTTGAATCGAGTGTCGACCAATCGAGCTAATAGGTACTTCATAAACATACGAGTACCTACCTACCATAATACTGCCTAAAACATTTTTTTGCGACAATGCTTGCGGCGGCTTCTACAAAGGCAGGCAATTCAAACAGAAAAATGAATCGTTTAGTGAGTTGCATAGAGTTCATTATTAGTTGGAGGTGTCCCTTACTATGAAAACATTGAACCGAATTAAGACCTTATTTAAATAACTTTAACCGCGTAATTCGGTTGTGAACCTTGAACCCTTGTACAGCCCGGTCGGACACGAGACAATAGATTTCTCAGAATATTTTTAGTAAACTGCGGACCTACTAACCTAGTTTGGTGAAATTTCTATTTTTCCCCGTTAACGGTTATGAAATAAAGTCTAAATTCGCTTATCTTATTTTATTTGTGTAGGTACCTATTTAACGATTGCGTATTTATTTAAAAAAAAGTCGGCGCGTAGGCAAAGGTAGCGGCGATCAGCGAACTCTGTCATCTGTGAACTAGGTACCTACGCTTAAATAAATAGACATAGTAAAACGGCAGCCATAGGTTTAGAAACACGTACCTATGGATGTAATTTAATCCATTCGAATTCATTTTCCATATTTACTATTGGCTAATTGGTCCCGTGTGTGTTGCCGGGCGTATAAGAATAGCACCATCCCATTTCTTCCCGTGGGTGTCGTAGAAGGCGACTAAGGGATCTACTAGAGAATGGGCAGCAGCGTTCTCTATGCATTTGATCACCTCACTGCGATCGCCAACCCGCCTGCCAAGCGTGGCGATTATGGCAAAACCCCCCCTTTTGGGGGAGGCTTATGTCCAGCAGTGAACGTCTTTCGGCTGAAATGATGACTATTGGCTAACATTGAATCGCCTGGCCGCCATTGTGGTACTACGACGTGGGTACCTAGCGTTCGAAGTACCTACCTACTCCAGTATATCTTCCTCTAACGCGGTCCGCGTTGCACGTGTGCGGGCGCTCGAAACTGTCCATGATCGAGGAGGCGCTGAGTTGCGGCCAGAATGGTGGAGGTGAAGGGAACTTGAGGGTCGTTGATTCCACGTGCGCGCAGTGAGTTCAGGTATTCCGGCTGAGCTTACAATCCTCTAGCCTCTTCCAAGTTATGGTTCGCAATCCCATAAAAATCCACATTTCACACACAGATTGCACTCATTTTTGGCGCGTAATTAGGTTGTGCGTGCGGTGTACGTGACCTAATACAGCGAAACGCGACACAATACTGGGAAGGAATTCGGAACAAGGAAGGGCGGGCGGTCGGCTAGACGGGGGTCGGGGGCGTGGCTAACGGATCATGCTGTCTGATCGATGAATGGATTTTTCAATGGATATCGTTCGCATGTGTTGCCGTTTGTCGATACGTTTTATACGCACGTATACATTGATCGCAAGGAAGCGTTACTTCGAGTTCTCATTATTTCACTCAAGAAAACAATAAATTTAATGATTCGTGTTTTTTTTTTTGTTGTTTATTTAAAATAATAGTCTCAATCGATTCTAGTTCGATGATCGAGTTCATGGCTTTCGGTTCCAGAACGACCTAAAATTAGCCGTGTATACATAGTAGATACATAGAGATTGTTTAATTTAAAATTGCACGCTCCTCCACTGCTTTTTGCATACATGCCGTCAGTTGGGACAGGTTAGCTAAAAGCTGCAATGGATCTTTCTTCAAAACGCCCTTCCAGACATGGCCCTGCATTGTTAGGCTCACATAAAATTCTAATAACATAATGTTTGGCCCTTATAAGAGACCATGATCTCTGATTTTGTTCCAGCATTTCTTCTCAAGGAACAGTCGGTTAGGAAATGCCGGCGCCATCAAGTTTTTAAAATATTGGACCAACAATTTATTGACGTGTAAAAGTGTCTTATAAGATCTAATTACGTAAATAAACATTTAATTTAATTGGACATTTCAAATGCTTGTATAGAAATTTTAGTGGAGGGGGGGGGGTGTAGTTTTAAATTAGATGATCTCTACATAGATGATAGATACAAGTGAAGTAAGTAAAAGTGAGTTCAAAAACATTTTGTATTTTAACCTTCTGTACAGAAATGGAGGAGGGAGCTAAGAAGGCAGCCGCGGCAGCCCCGCCGTCGCCGCCGCCGCCCGACTACGCCAAGGGCCTCAACAACTACACCATGCCCAAACCTGACGACAACACTAATGGTGAGTATATCAACCACACAACATACATGTCTCTATTCGTCATAGGCTGAAACTGATATAAAACGCTTGTCCGCTTTGTTCCTTACTACATACATACTCAGCCTATAACGTTCCCACTGCTGGGACACAGGCCTCCTCTCCTTAGAGGGAGTGGGCCGTAATCCACCACGCGGGCCCAGTGCGGGTTGGTAGATGTCACATGTCTTCGAATTTTTGGTTCTAGGACATGCCTCACGATGTTTTCCTTCACCGTTTGAGAGCAGTGGTGATGAAATAATTAACATAAAGTAATGTTCCTTATTGTCTTTCACTAAAAGTGAAACGTTTGAATACAATTTGAATCAAAAGTGAAAAACTAATTAATAAGTGGACTCACCCAAAGATGCAATCGTTCTCCGAGTGATTGAAAAATGAAATGAAATGTGCAGATGAACGTTCACTCCTTTGTAATTTTGCCGGTGTCGTGTAAGCGACGAAAAAAACGAAATGTATGATCATTCTTGTGTTTAATATCAGCTTGAGGCAGTCATGTTTAGTACAGACGCCAGCACATCAATCTACCCCAAACTATCAAATTTTCCCAATTGAACATGAATCTTATACTGATGGTATAAAGTTGAAAATCTATCAAAGACATTTGACAGATTGGGGTATCTAGATGTGCTGGCGTCTGTACATTCACATTTTGCCAGTAATGTTCCATGTAACAGGGATGTGCCCATTTCCTTTAACCGGGCAGCAATCTAAACTCATGGCTACTACTGAGGAGTTCCAAAAATACTTTCCCGACCTTGGAATCAAACCCAGGAACTCTACCATTAATCGATCGAGACAGTCACTTGTTTTTAGGCACTGTACAATACTGTTGAGCCGCACGATTGATGTTTGGTTACCACTAGCGCCATCTCTTATCGAATAGCGGAATTAATGGTCAATATCTTTCCAGAAAGTTCGATGCTAGAACTTTCTGGAACTATCGACATGTGTTCGGTCAGGGCCGATATGTACTCGAACATTCTAGATGTTTCTACGGTAGAAGGTTCTGGAACTATCCGAGGGCCCTATATAAGCGGGAACGGAGCGCGTCTCGGGGTAGTTCATTGGAAGCGATACATGCGAGAACATCTAAAGCGATCTTCAAGTGCGACTTAAGAGTGATTAATTGTGCAATTGTGTTGTGTTATTAGTGTGTTTAATTAAAGCGTTATTTTTGGTAATTCATATCGGCAGTTTTTAATTGTCACGAACCCCTAGCTCATAACAATTGGTGTCAGAAGCAAGGATTAAAATCATGCCGATTTTACCTAAAGACGACACGGAGGGTATCCGTACCCGGAGTCAACGCCAGCAGGAGACGGACCAGAGGCGATTTGGTGGAGCAATGCCACAGACGTCGGAGGGCCAGCTACCAACCACAGAGGCCGGCCCGTCCACAGCTGCTCCAGCATCACCAGCACCAGATTTTGCTGTTCTGATGATGATGTTGCAGGAGCAGGCCCGCCGACAGGAGGAACAGGCCCGCCGATTGGAAGAACAGCTCAAACGGGATAAAGAGGAGCAGGCCCGCCGACAGGAGGAACAGGCTCGCCGACAGGAGGAACAGGCTCGCCGTTTGGAAGAACAGCTCAAACGGGATAAAGAGGAGCAGGCCCGCCGACAGGAGGAGCAGACTCGCCGACAGGAGGAGCAGGCTCGCCGACAGGAGGAGCAGGCCCGTCAATTGGAAGAACAGCTCAAACGGGATAAGGAGGAGCAGGTGCACCGCCAGGAAGAGCAGATGCTCCTCATAAAAGACCTTCACGCAACCTTCGGGAAAGACATGAAGGAGGTGAAGGAGAAGGTTGCCCAGCATGACAACCGCTTGTCAGAAGCTGAAACTCAGATCAGCAAGTTTAGTGACGTCATTGCTGATGTGAAGCAAGAGTTGGGTAACCTCAAACTTGGGGATGGAATCGCAGCTCCCGTAGCGACAACACCTTCACTACGTGGATTCAAAGTGCCACCGTACGATGGAACTTCTTCCTGGTCGGCCTACAAAATTCAGTTTGCGGCTGTCATGAAGGCGAACGGGTGGAATAAAAGTCAAGCCATGACTGCCCTCACCCTAGGCCTGCGCGACCAGGCTTTAAATGTGCTGGAAGCTCTCGGTAAGGAAGTGACTTACGAGCAGCTCCTCGAGGCATTGGAGGCAAGATATGGCGACGCTCACCTGGAACACGTGTTTCGTGCGCAGCTCAAGGATCGTGTGCAACGCAGTAACGAAAACCTGCAGCAGTGGGCCCTTGAAGTGGAGAAGCTGGTTCGAAAAGCGTACCAGTCCGTACCTGCGCTTATTGATGGGAACCTGGTGCAGGCATTCATCGACGGCATCCGGGACCTTGAAGTTAGAGCTGCTGTGAGACTCGGTCACCACGGGACGCTTAAGGACGCCTTGGCCCATGCACTGGAGGTCGAAGCTGTGCGGCAGGATCATCGTTCCCATCGCGTCAGGGAGGTTGTAGCAGCTACAGTTCGCGATCGTAAAGGATACAGCCCTAGGTGCTACGGCTGTGGGGAAAGGGGCCACCTTCGATCCAGTTGCCCTAAGCGAACTGCAGAAAGGGAAGATGGCCGGTCTCCAGAGGGTAGAGCGGCTAACAGCACTACCCAGCAGCAGCAGGGAAACGAGTAATAGCCAGGACTGCGGGGCGGGTGCTGGCTGATGTTCAAAGAGCCCCAAGGATTTCGATCACACAAACCCATGACGGGAACACCTTAATCATCAAGGGCGAGGTCAACGGAATGCCTTGTAAGCTGACCATAGACACGGGAGCCTCTCGTACGGTCGTCAGTTCCAAAGTTATGAGTCGGCTCCTTGGGGACTCCGCATACAACCGGGAACGCATTAATTTGGTGACAGCCACCGGTCAGCGCATACCCGTCCGTGGAGAGAAGGAGATGGAGTTGAAGCTAGGCAACAGGACCTACCTGCATAATGTCATCGTGGCTGATATAATGGACGATTGCATCCTGGGTCTTGACTTTATGAGGAAGAATTTTTGCGAGATTGACGTCAAGCAAGGAGTTATGAAATGTGGACGAGAGGAACTTTTTATGGAAGGGGCGTTATCAGGGAATGTGTACAGCCTTAAGGAAATTGTTCTTCCTCCGAGATCAGAAACGATTGTGCCGGTTAGTCTTCCTCGGAATCCTGGGCAAACTCATCGTTGTGTACTCGTGGAAAGGGTAGACAATGACCTTCCATGGAAAGTGGCACGAACTTTGGTCAGAGCCACCGACATCTCAGGGATACGTGTGCTGAATCTTTGTGATCAACAACAGACTATTGAAAAAGGCACACTGATTGGTACTTGCGAGGAAGTGGATTGGCTGCGTCAATGCAAATATCTATCGACTAGGACCCCCAGCAAGGATGCACAAACGAGAGTGACCACACTTTTAGAAGAGTGTCGCAGCGCTCTGTCTCATAATGAAATGGCCAAGGCGAAAAAGATGTTACTGAAGTACGCCGAAGTTTTCTCCCTAAACGATAGTGACATTGGAAAGACTGGCTTAGTTCAACACAAAATAAATACAGGAGAAGAGTTGCCTATCCGTCAGCGGCCAAGGAGATTGCCGGTAGCGCGTGAAAAGGAAGTAGAAACCATGATTGAGGGAATGGTGAAGGATGGTGTTATTGAACCTTCATCTAGTCCATGGTGTTCACCGGTAGTGCTGGTAAGGAAGAAGGACGGCAGCATGCGGTTTTGTGTTGACTATCGTCGTCTGAATGACGTTACAAAGAAGGACAGCTACCCTTTGCCAAGAATTGATGACACTTTGGACATGCTTACTGGAGTAAAGTGGTTTAGCACGCTGGACCTGAAAAGTGGCTACTGGCAAGTTGAAATTGACCCCAAGGACAAGGAGAAAACAGCATTCTCGACAGGAAAGGGTCTGTGGCAATTTAAAGTTATGCCGTTTGGATTGTGCAACGCTCCGGCAACGTTTGAAAGGTTGATGGAACTTGTACTAACTAAGTTGGTTGGCGATGCCTGTCTGGTCTACTTGGATGACATCATCATCGTAGGCCGTACGTTTGAAGAACATCTTCAAAACCTGGAACGCGTGCTCATGAAGATCCAGAGTGCCAACCTCAAGTTGAGTCCGAAGAAATGTTCACTATTCAAACGGCAAGTTAGCTTTTTGGGATATGTAGTGTCGGAAGAAGGAATCCGCACGGATCCAGAAAAAATCGCCGCTGTCAAGGATTGGCCAGTTCCAAAAGACAAGACGCAGGTCAGAGCGTTTTTGGGGTTGTGCTCTTACTATCGGCGATTTGTTAAGAACTTTGCAGATATAGCCAAACCCCTGCATAAGCTAACCGAGGAGAAGCGACATTTCTGCTGGGATGAAAGTTGTGATATCGCATTCCAGGAGTTAAAGGACCGACTATGCAAAACACCTATTTTGGGGTACCCTGATGCAGGCAAGGAATTTATAGTTGACACAGACGCAAGTGACATAGGACTTGGTGGTGTGTTGTCTCAACGGAATGGTGATCAAGAGGTTGTGATAGCGTACTTCAGCAAGTCGTTGTCAAAGCCGGAGAGGAACTATTGTGTCACGAGACGGGAATTGCTTGCTGTGGTAAAGTCATTGCAGCATTTTAGCAAATATCTTCTGGGGCGGAAATTCCATTTACGTACCGACCATGCTGCACTGAAATGGCTATTGCAGTTCAAAAATCCAGAAGGACAAGTTGCGAGATGGATTGAGCTACTACAGGAATACGACTTTGTGGTGGAACATCGCAGCGGGAAATCTCATGGCAACGCAGATGCATTGTCAAGAAGACCCTGTCCTGAAAACTGCAAGCATTGTACTAGGCAAGAGAGTAAGGAAATGGTACCTGTGAGGATGCTCAGGACAGACCTCAGCAACGAGTGGAGGGAAAGCCTACAACGTGCACAGCAGGAAGATTCGGACATCAAGCCGATTCTGGAGTGGATGAAGGCCAGAGCTCCTAAGCCCAGGTGGAGCGACGTCTCAGCAATGAGTTCCATCACAAAGAGCTATTGGGCCCAATGGGACAGCTTGGTGATTCAGGATGGAGTCCTGTGCCGTAAATGGGAAAATGCTCGGGGAAACAGCTATCATTTGCAAATGGTAGTCCCTAAATCTCAAGTACCGGATGTTCTGCAGCTGTACCATAATGGTTGTTCAGGAGGTCATCTGGGAGTAAAACGGACTCTACTGAAGATACGAGAACGGTTTTACTGGGTCCACTGTCGGGACGATGTCGAGGACTGGTGTCGCAAATGTACAAGTTGTGCAGCTGTAAAGGGACCTCAGACGCGTAGCAGAGGTGCATTAAAATTGTACAATGTTGGTGCACCATGGGAGAGGATAGCCCTTGACGTTGCGGGGCCATTTCCGGAAAGTGAAAGTGGTAACAAGTATTTCATGGTTGTGATGGATTACTTCACTAAGTGGCCGGAAGTCTTCGCCATTCCAAATCAAGAAGCTTCGACAGTTGCAGATAAATTAGTTCATGAAGTCTTCTGTCGTTTTGGAGTACCTTTAGAGATTCACAGCGATCAAGGAAGGAATTTTGAGTCCCAAATATTCCAGGAAACTTGTCGAGTTATGGGTACTCATAAAACAAGAACAACTTCTTACCACCCACAATCGGATGGAATGGTGGAACGATTCAATCAGACATTAGAGAGGTACCTAGCAAAAGTTGTGGAAAATCGGCAACGAGATTGGGACAAGCACATACAACCGTTTTTGTTGTCATATCGAAGCGCTGTTCACGAAAGCACATCGGTGACACCAGCTTTCGCAAACTTTGGAAGGGAATTACGGCTACCTGCAGACCTGATCACCGGAATACCACCTGATGCCCCACGCAGTATAACCGATTATGCGAATGACTTGCGGAACAAGATGAATGACATTTATGAGCACGTCAGACAATCAGGCCAGCAAATGTCTGAAAAGATGAAAACCCGTTATGACCGCAAAATGAACAATAAGGGTTTTGACGAAGGTTCACTAGTGTGGTTGCACAATCCAGTCCGCAGCAAAGGGAAATCTCCTAAGCTTCAAGCTAACTGGGACGGACCGTATCGGATTGTGACAAAGATCAATGACGTTACCTACCGGATACAGAAAGGTGCAAGGGGTACTCCTAAGATAGTCCACGTGGATCGACTGGCGCGTTATTATGGGGCCGATAATGCTCGGGACGAGCATTTCTTAGGTGGGGGCAGTGTTGAGCCGCACGATTGATGTTTGGTTACCACTAGCGCCATCTCTTATCGAATAGCGGAATTAATGGTCAATATCTTTCCAGAAAGTTCGATGCTAGAACTTTCTGGAACTATCGACATGTGTTCGGTCAGGGCCGATATGTACTCGAACATTCTAGATGTTTCTACGGTAGAAGGTTCTGGAACTATCCGAGGGCCCTATATAAGCGGGAACGGAGCGCGTCTCGGGGTAGTTCATTGGAAGCGATACATGCGAGAACATCTAAAGCGATCTTCAAGTGCGACTTAAGAGTGATTAATTGTGCAATTGTGTTGTGTTATTAGTGTGTTTAATTAAAGCGTTATTTTTGGTAATTCATATCGGCAGTTTTTAATTGTCACGAACCCCTAGCTCATAACAATACGTATGACTGTCCCATTGTACCCTAAATAAAGTCGGTTACATGTTATCTTCAAAGTTTACGTGTGGCACTCGGGGACTGCCGCGGTAAAGCTATTGCATAGCATTTTTTATCAATTTATGCATTTATAATTATTTATTAAGTATTTTTTTATTTATGCAGTTTTTTTTTCTTTGATATTAATTCAAGTTACACTTTTTGAGCGTGCTGACCGATAAGAAAACAAATTTGATTATATCGTACAGTCGTACCATCGTTAAGCGAACGCTCGGCCGCTACATGGTAGGCGGAGTAAAACCTAACACCCCCCGTGTTAGGTTTTATTTTCGTTACGGAATTTCTTGATTCGGTCGCCGCGCTCAAAGCCCGCGATAAAATCTATGCAATAGCTTAAAAAAGCAGGCACTCCGGGAGTGCCGACAGAAGTGAAAAAGTGCAACAAACAATTACGTGTGTATTTTTTAAATCGTTAGACCAAACATCGTTCAACGTACGTTCAACGTTGTTCGCTCGTACGTTCGTGTTGTCAGTGGTGTTGGTAACAGTGTCAGCGAGTTCAATAGGGTATTTTCCAATTTATTAAAAACTATTCTAATTTGAAGATTGGGACGAAATATGTAACAGAAAAATAAAAGTAAATTGATTTATATCCATTTTCTCAATTAAAAACGAGTTTAACCAAATTTATTTTTCGTTGTTTTGAATTTACCGCCAAAACGCTTCTTACGATCACTTTTTACCACGTGATGACAACTTTGTGTAAACTAAAGTAGTAAGTAAGTAAACAAGTGAGTGTCGTGTTTATAATTAACAAGATTTTTTATGGATAGAAAGTGAAATCATTAGTGTGCGGTGCCTCTGTGCACAAATATTTCTAAAACTGCGCCAAACTAAGTATTTGTACTGGTGCTTTTTACACAAAGCTGACGTCATGATGTCACGTGATAAAAAGTCATCGTAAGGAGCGTTTTGGCGGTAAATTCAAAACAACGAAAAAGAAATTTGATTTTTATCGTTTATAATGGAGAAAATGGTTATAAATAAATTTATTTTTATTTTTCTGTTAAAAATATCGTCACAATCTTCAAATTAAAGTAGTTTTTATCAAATTGGAAAATACCCTATTGTTTTTCCCACCTCAAAAAATGCGCAACGCGCCTATAGAAGTTTTCACTCGCTGTGAAATATGAACGGCTGCGTTTGTGATAACACGTGTAAACTTTAAACCAATCGTGTTTCGTTATCAAGTAAATCAAATAAGTCATTGCACTTAACTCATCACTATCAGAAATCAGTACATAACTGATTACTTGAAATGCATTGATAAGCCAAAAGTAACCGACATAGCTCAAAGAATTGTCAAACTAAAGTGGCAGTGGGCAGGGCACATTGCTCGCAGAACAGATGGCCGGTGGGGCCGGAAGGTTCTGGAGTAGCGACTAAGACGATTAAACCATGGATTAGCAATATCTTTAGAGTAATCGAATTGTGACCGCCATTAGTGTGCGGGTTTATTACTGACTAGTTTCTGCCCGCAACTTCGTCTGCGTCAAATTTCTTGCTCCCCCGACCCACACCGTCGCATCAAATCGCCTGGCCGTGCGAGTACTTCGTATTCGTGACTCTTTTCTTTTTGCTCGGCTCCTAACGGCCCTAGCGTGATGTTATATAGCCTATAGCCTTCCTCGATAAATAGACTATCTAAAACTGAAATAATTTTTCAAATCGGACCAGTAGTTCCTGAGATTCGCGCGTTCAAGCAAACAAACAAACAAACAAACTCTTCAGCTTTATAATATTACTAGCTTTTGCCAGCGGCTTCGCCCGCGCGGAACTTTCACCCCGTATTTAACTCCCTTTGGGTTTGAATTTCGAAAAATCCTTCCTTATTCCTTGTCTACATTATAAAGGGAACCTCTGTGCAAAATTTCAGCTTTCTAGGTCCAAGGGTTTGAGCTGGGCGTTGAAGAGTCAGTCAGTCAGGACTTTTCTTTTTATTTATATAGATTAGTATAGATATATTTTTCTTTAATGGCCAACCAACAATTGTTTACAGTTTTACACTTAACATTTTAAGATCGACGGTCCCTGGTCCCTACTTACAATCCCCAAAGTGGTGTAGATACGTGATTTGCATGTTTTGTTTTCGTGACCTTCAGGCGAACCTATACTATAGTTTCGTTTTACAAAAATAAGTCTAAGATAGCAAAATAGACTTTAAATCCGTCATGACATTACATTCACTAGAACATGATATACACGTGTTTGAAACTTTGAAACGCTCTCCTGTAAAATTTGAAATTTGTAGTTAGGGGGTTATACGAGTACGTAGGGACCGTCGAGATAATATTTTGTAGGTTGCATTTATAGACTACTGTTGTCCAAACTTTTATAATATGGTTTAAAAACTGGGTTATACATAAACTTTGTTGGATAAATGGAATCTTTTCAGCAATACATTTTTCAAATTTACCCACAGATTTGTGAATCTATTTGTAAGACAAAAACTTAAAAAAGAAATTACCGCCGACTTCCAAAAAAAAAAATACTACAAACTGCAAAATAATTTTAATTTCGGAAGTCGGTGACTTTAGATGTGCATTTTAATTCTTTGTCACCGCCTTCCGAAATTAAAGTTATTTTGCAGTTTGTAGTGTTTTTTTTTGAAGTAGACTGTATTTTTTTTTGAAAAAAGTTTGTAATTGTCACTTTTGATCATTGTCTTTTCATCATTGTCACGGTTGATTTGCTGTAATTTTTATGGGACCATTTCGGAATAAACCTCTTTCGAACAAAAAAAGAATTTTGCAAATCCGTCTATATACGACGGAGTTATGCCCGAACTTACACACAAAATATATATATAAACATGACGAATTGATAACCTTCTTCTTTTTGAAGTCGGTTAATGAATGGCCTTAACCATCACAAAAATAAATTGCAGTTTACTGATCCAGCTAGTAGATCATTTTATAAAAAGCTCTTATCATTTTCTATTTTGTCAAAATGAGAACGTTGTAGGTCTTGTAGACTGATAGATGCTTCGATTTGCTGCCCACAGTCCTCGCATACCTATTTTTTATTTTCCTTTATGAAGTATCACAATAGATGATACTTTATTCACATTACAATCTAGCTTATTAGTTAATAAGTAATTTAAATATAACTTAAACTGCTAAGTAACTATAAAACTTACTCACTGTAAGTTAAGTGTTCTTTATTAAAGTCAACACTTGCACTACAGTTTAAGTTCACTTACACTGCACTAAAGTAACTCAAAAGGTTTGACCCTTTTTAGTCTTCGCACTAATTCAGTGTAAACAAAGTATTAAGGGATATAGTAAGCGCGCCCTGGTTGGTACATTAGAAATAGCAACCTCCACCGGGACCTTAAGATGGATGTCGTAAACATAGTTGTACAAAAATATGCAGAAGCAACACAGACTTCCTCATCACGTGAATGTCGAGGCGATTCAACTACTTGACAACACTGAATTATACCTATTAACACTGTAATTTGACAATACCGTAAAAACCATTTTTTCAAACAGTTATCGTGGAGTTTCATATCGGCTCTTCTCTTTATGAAACTACCAATTGGAAACCTGCACCTAGTTTCTGGCGTGTCATAAGCGCTCATGTAGGTTTATTCCTACTATCCCATTAATTAATATTATAAATGTGAAAGTTTGTATGTTTGTTACGCAATCACACAACAACGGCTGAACGGATTTAGATGAAATTTGGCACACAGATAGTTGGTAACCTAGAAAAAAATAAACATAAACCTACATGGGCGCTTATGAAACGTCAGAAGCTAAGTGCAAGTGCAGGTAATAAATAACACATAGGATACTTTTTATCCCCATAGTACGTTTCTGTGGGATAATCTTCGACCTCCACGCGGGTGAACCTGCTGAAAACAGCTAGTATGACATAATTAATATTGAATCCAATTTTGAAGGTATCTGGTGCCTATCTGGAAACTGTTGAAAAGCCCCAACTAATATGCTTCTCGTGTGCAGCGCCCGCCAGCAGCACAGACAGCCCGGCACGCGCGGCGTCGCCCCCGCCGGCCCCACCAGCCACGCCCGCGCCGCCCTCGCCGCCCACGCCCAGCACGCCGAGCGCGCCCACCACGCCGCCCATCACCAGCCCGCTCATCGTACACGTGAGTCTAATCTGTCTGCCGCTTTTTTCCACATATTTTGGGATCAACATCCCGCTGTCCATACACTGAGAAAAATTTCCTCTGCCGCACTACGTAAAATAAGGACAAAAATCGACCACAATGACGTGTGTAACCCGCTCCATTACGCGTAAGTAGCCAGTCATACGTAGTCGGCATACTGACGCTCATCATGGAGCGGGTTACGTAATTTACTCGTGGTCGATTTTTGTACGTACGTACGTAGCCCAACATCCGGCTACGTAATACGTAGTGCGCAAGTCGCACTGAATACTCCTGAAACTACGATTGCAACACCCGTATACTATTGTTGCGAGCACAGTAGAACACGGTGAACCTTACGTGTGTACCATGGCGGCTTACGTACGATACTGTAGCGGGCACGTTAAATAATGATGAGCCATATCTGTGCACCGCGACGGCATACGTACGATACTGTGGCGGACACAGTAAAGCACGGTGAGCTGTACGTGTGTACCACGGCGGCATACGTACGATACTGTGACGGACACAGTAAAGCACGTTGAGCCGTACGTGTGTACCACGGCGGCATACGTACGATACTGTGACGGACACAGTAAAGCACGGTGAGCCATACGTGTGTACCACGGCGGCATACGTACGATACTGTGGCGGACACAGTAAAGCACGGTGAGCCATACGTGTGTACCACGGCGGCATACGTACGATACTGTGGCAGACACAGTAAAGCACGGTGAGCCGTACGTGTGTACCACGGCGGCATACGTACGATACTGTGGCAGACACGGTAAAGCACGGTGAGCCGTACGTGTGTACCACGGCGGCATACGAACGATACTGTGGCGGACACAGTAAAGCACGGTGAGCCGTACGTGTGTACCATGGCGGCATACGTACGATACTGTGGCGGACACAGTAAAGCACGGTGAGCCGTACGTGTGTACCACGGCGGCATACGTACGATACTGTGGCGGACACAGTAAAGCACGGTGAGCCGTACGTGTGTACCACGGCGGCATACGTACGATACTGTGGCGGACACAGTAAAGCACGGTGAGCCGTACGTGTGTACCACGGCGGCATACGTACGATACTGTGGCGGACACAGTAAAGAACGGTGAGCCGTACGTGTGTACCACGGCGGCATACGTACGATACTGTGGCGGACACAGTAAATCACGGTGAGCCGTACGTGTGTACCACGGCGGCATACGTACGATACTGTGGCGGACACAGTAAAGCACGGTGAGCCGTACGTGTGTACCACGGCGGCATACGTACGATACTGTGGCGGACACAGTAAAGCACGGTGAGCCATACGTGTGTACCACGGCGGCATACGTACGATACTGTGGCGGATGCAGTAAATCATGGTGAGACATACGTGTACACCACGGCGGCATACTTACGATACTATAGCGGACACGGTGAATCATGGTGCGCCATACGTGTACACCATGGCGGCATACTTACGATACCATGGCGGACACGGTGAATCATGGTGCGCCATACGTGTACACCATGGCGGCATACTTACGATACTATGGCGGACACGGTGAATCATAGTGCGCCATACGTGTGCAGCGTGGCAGCATACGTAGGATACTGTGGCAGGCACAGTAAAGCATGATGTGTCAGACGTATTAACTGTCGTAGTAGAGGTAAGGTACCGTTGCCGGTACAGTAAGGCATGATGAACCGTGCGTATGTACCACGGCAGTGGACGTACGATACTGGTGCGGGACCAGTAAAGCACGGTGAACCATACTTATGTACCACGCTAGCGTACGTACGATACTGCTGCGGGTATAGTAAGGCATGGTGCACTATACTGTGTTACGTATGGCACACCATGCCTTACGATACTCGCACCTGTATTTTCCTTATGCTGGCGCATGGTACATACAAAGGTGTTCAGATACTTATTTTGAATATTAAACACTCAAATCAATGAAATTTTGTAGACATGATCGAGAAACTAATATCTAGGTCTGTGGTTTATTACATTTTCGTAAAAATGTATAGTTTAAATATTGCAGGGAGTTTTGAATGAAAATATGAAAACCCCCTGCAATATTTAAACTATACATTTTTACGAAAATGTAATAAACCACAGACCTAGCTAGATATTAAGACTGAAACTTATTTCAAAATAAAATATGTACAGATACATAAAAAAGAAAATATTCACAAGGCATCAAAAAATACGTCCGCATCGTTGTCAATGGGAAAAGTGCCCAAAAGGCTGGCAGCATTGCCACGTTGTATGGCAATGCTGATTCTTTGGCCGAAAAATAGGCCAGCCCTTTGGTCACGTGAAGAGTCGACCAACCGCTTGGAAATATCCCGGAAAACTAAGTGGGCACTCGGACCCCATGGCCCTAGAGTTTCAACCCCAAACGGCTCGAACATATAGGTTCCAATAAGATTGGAATATTTGCGCCGTTTGAGGTTTACCTAGATATTAGTTTCTCGATCGTGTGTACAAAATTTCATTGACTTTGATTGGTTAATATATAATAATATCTGAACACCTTTGTATGTACGGCCAGCGTCATAAAAATATATACGTTAACAAGAGCTCAAAAATATCTACACGCCTCTATGTCACTGACAATAAGGTTGGTGTTTACATATTTTGACTCGATGGCTGTATATATTTATATATTAATGACGTTGACTGTAACCATGCCAGCATAAGGAAAATACAGGTACAAGTATCGTAAGGCATGATGTGCAATACGTAACACGTAGTGCAATAGTGCACCATGCCTTATACCCGTAGCAGTATCGCATGTACTCGGGCGTGTAGATGGACGGGTATGGTGAATGGTATGGTGCCATATTGTCCCGCACTAGTAATCATACCTTTTATTTTTCTTCTCAGCATATATATTCGTCCACTGCTGGACATTTATGCTTCTCCCATGGTTTTTCTATGTCATCCTCGATGCGGCGTATCTGGTCGAGGTCGGCCCTGCCATCTTAGGAATGGCGGTCTGCCTACGCTTCGACTTCCCGTTCATACCTCTACTATAACAGTTAATAAGTTTTATACACATTATGCTTTGTAGTATAAGTAGTACAACCTGCACTGGTCACATAGATATCTACTTATAAATAATGGTGCGGGTACGGTAAAGAATGATGTATCATTATAAAGCTGACCAGATGTTTTAAAACCCGCGTGCGGTATTTTTCAGATTTAATTTCTTTTACTGGCAATAGTTACGTATAAATATATCACAAAAGGTCGCGTCCTCATTGCAGGGTTTTTTTAAAACTCTGGTCAGGCTTTACCTACTGTTGTTGAATTTGTACGATATTAGTGCGGCTATTATTATTATTATGCAAAATAATTTTGTAGCAAACTTAACAGCTACACCGATATAGCACCAAATCGGACCTGTAAGTGAAAAGCATACACTAATTGGTAATTTAGATAAAATAATACTTCACGATACATATACATTTAGTGTAGGTACTACCTACACAGCAATGATACATCATTTTTTATTTTTTTAAACTTTTACAAGGTTATTAACAGAAGAAATTCTGAAGAAGTTCTGTTCTCAAACCCTGTACAAGTTTTATAACTTTACATGCTTAAAAGGAAATAGACATAAAAGATTCATATTATTTATTTTCAATCGTAAAATTGAGACATACAAAAAAACCACAAGCTTAATTAATCATACTATTCTAGAATTACATGGTAGTCAACTATGAACGAGGAATTTCACCGTCTGTCGGTTGTTGACAGGCGTCCACCATTGCAAGATTTAAGGCCTACTCAAATCTGACCGGTATCCCGTACCGGTGGCGATAACGATATCCCGATGGGTATGCGGTAACGCGCTGTTCAAAGGTGTTCCGCAACTGCTGCCGGTAATGCCATACAAAATACCGGTCGGGATATCGGTCAGGTTTGAGTAGGCCTTTACAAAACGTAATACGGAAAGGACGAGAGGATTGGCGATTAGATATTTATTAAAATATAAGGGCGTCAGTAGATATCCTATCTTATATAGATTTCGTCTGAATGTTTTAGGGCAATTATAAATACTTAATTAGGTATAACAACAGACAGTCCATTATCAACATGAACAATGTCTCAGATCTCCGGTATTTGTAGCACGAGCCGGAAGCGGGTAAGTAAGAGCAACCTAGGATTCCCGACCAAAGAATCACTAGTACGAGCCAGTCCACACGGCGCGTTGCGTCTCCGTTGCGTCGACGCAGCGCTGCCGTTGCGTCATTTTACATTTTGCGTTGCGTCGACGCAACGCGCCGTGTGGACTGGCTCTAAGGGTACCTTGGCATCAATGGAGTCCGCGTGGTCGTCGCTGGAAACCAATGCATCTAGGCCTACGGTAAACTTAACTTAAAGCTCGTTCGCATACGAACGCTAATACATACGCATAAACCTAACTAGTTGCGGAACCTATGTCGCAAGGCCCGACTTTAAACTGATATAACCGGTATTCTACAAAAAAAAAAATACAAAATGTGGGGATCGCCCCGTTTTGGTAGCGATCCGAGAGCCACCTTTTGGCAGTAGGGGCGGTGCACCCCTACCCCATGGCCTAGGTGAAGGTTAAACATCAGTACCGAGTTTCGATATTTTCTACTTTTACGAAATTTGACTGATTTTAAAAGCATAAATGACAATACGATGAAAGAATACAAACAACAAATGAAACTCAGCTGATGTTTAACCTGAAGTTAAGTTAAAGAAACAAATTGGTGGTGGGCCCGTATTCACGCTTTTGCAAAACGGTATATAATGTAAGGTATGGGTACGTAAAATGTGTAAACTGTATCACCTGCGGGCAACAGATCCGCACAGGTGGGTGTGTTTCTGAATTTTTGCACGTGTTGTATGTGTTATAGTCAAACCCCGAAGTCCCGGCGCTCCAAGGTTTGCCTAGTCAAACCTCAGGTTTGACAAGAAGGCTTAGTCAAAGTCCAAAACTAATAGCGTGTTTCGACCTTTGGCTAACGCATTTATGGCCAAACCTAGGAGAGACTAACTTGGAAAGTCAAACGCCGAAACGCAATTTGATCAAATCGCAATTACTCCGCTGCGAAATTTCTAACCTGCAGGACCACGTGACCTACAGGAGTAAGGCAGTTTTGAATCTAACATCGGAAATGAATGAAGTTTTTCATACATATTTAGGTTATATAACCCATTCTGTCCCTAATTTAAGTCTGACTAGTCAAACCCCGATTTGATCGTACTGAGTTTCGGCGTTTGACTACCCAAATTGGTCTCTCCAAGGTTTGACCATAAATTCTTTTGTCAAAGGCCAAAACACGCTTTAGTTTTGGACTTTGACTAAGACTTCTTGTCAAACCTGAGGTTTGACTAGGCAAACCTAGGAGCGCCGGGACTTCGGAGTTTGACTACATATGCATGTAAGTGTGTGATGAGAGAAAAATAAACGAAGAAGGTTGGTGCTAATATGATGGGAAGTCCTACCCCAAGGGTACGTACGTCGTATGTGATGTGTAATGGTCGTTGTTATTCTAAAGTCCATCGAACAGTGACATAAAGTTTTAAATCTGACATTATAGTAATTGTAGCCGGTACAGGCGAAACAAGGGTATTATAATTATGTAATAGGTAATCGTTGGTTCTCATCACTTGATACGCATAGTAATGCTGATTAAAATCTATACACTCTAATGAAACACACTCAAATGTAACTTCATCATTGTCAAGTAAATAAATATTTTTTATTTCACCAAACTTTGGTAAGCCTGAAGATTCTGAAATATCTAGAATGACAATTGACGACAGCTCAAATCGGACACCATACAGTTTCACCCATGATAATGAGTACCAACAATTATTTTCGATTATACCTCGAGAATGAAAGTTTTGTCTTACATTTTCAATTTGCGCTTCTGTCATATTTGCCTTTTTGCCATAAGAGATCGTCTTTACAGTTTCATTTTTAAGAAAAGTATCGTTTAAAATTAATTGATGTTTAATAGCTATTGTTTTACAAACATTTACTCTGTTGTGTGATGCTCTGGCCACAAATTTAGATATACGATGCTTGGCTTCAAACCTCATCGTCCAGATTTGGGTAAGTGGGCCAAATTTTTTTAACATTTCTGGATAATGTGTAAGAAAATGAAACTTTGGCTTTAAGTCTGTTTCAGCAAATTTTCGATAGAGCTCGTTTAATTCAGCTACTGAAAATTTTACTTGATCAATAGTATTTTCATGGATTCTATGACTCAAAAGTTTATCCAACAATTGTCTTAATTTGATGTATAAGAACCAAACTTCGTTTTCATCTGGGACATTATATCCGACAATCAGCCCAAAATATCGAACAAGGGTAAGCATTTCAGAAGCCGAACATTTTAACTTTAATGTTGAGCCTTCTTTTGCTACAGAATCGCACGGTGTCGATGTAGAATCAGGTCCATAATTAAAATACCGTATTCTTGATTTTAAATTGTCAAAAGAAATTAGCATCTGAGTACACACTAGATTCTGTATCACAAATGGCATCACATATCGACAAGCACCCTCGAGATAGTCATGTAAAACATCTACGGCGACGTTTTGAAATAAGTCAAACCCATCTAAAGCAAGCCACGAGCATTTTTCTTTAAGACCAGTCATATGAATGTCATTTAAATGTAAATCATTTTCATAATTGACATTGTTTCTCAACAACGTGTCATCTTCATAAAGCAGTGTTTTGATTTGTTCTTTATTAGCAGTACAAATTCTACATGGCCGATTTGCAGAAAAACTTTCAACAAAACCTAACATAGCATTCAATCCTAAATTATCTCCCGTCACAGCTGCAACATAAAACTTAATTTTGCCAGTATACACATCAGTTTCAACATGAATACCATTGTTCCTTAAATCATTAAGAACATCAAAAACTTTTTGAAAAATTATGTTGTTTCCAAAGCTTGTTCTGTCTGATGAGTGAAAAAGAGCCAATAATAAAATATTTTGCAAAAGCGACACGTAGTGAGGTGGAAGACATGGTACTGAGGCATAAATAGCTCCAAGTTTATGAATCCCAGCGTGGCTTCCTAAGGGATTGCCTATTTCAAAATCGTCAAAGTAGATTATTAATGGTAAAATCATTGCATCATGCTCTACAGAATTTTCTGTCATTTTTTTCCATACTGAACCCTGAACAATATTCTCAATACCGAAAGAGTCATTTTGTACTGTGTCCAAATATTCAAGAGTATCCTTAATGAAATTTTTTGATGAAAAAATTAGTTTTAAATTTTCTTTTAACGGAATCACCTGCATTGTACAATTTACTTGTACTAATAACAAACCAGCCGCTGTTTTTTTAGACTCATTACGTTGACCTACAACCACTTCAAGGGGCTCAGAATAAGTTCCTATTTCATTAAAATATTTTAAACGTTTGTGTTCCGAATCTAAATTCTCAAACGCATCGCTGAACGCGCTAAATATTTTTTTTAAAGCATTTTTAACATGAACATTATCTTGGTCTGGTGGTACCATATCATTAAACTGTCGCTCTATAATGCATTGTGATTTAGAATGAAATAATTGAAGATTTTCTACAAGAACTTGTACGGCTTTACACGGTATTATTGGGTTAGCATATAGAGTGGAAACGAGACTTGCAGCATGGTGACCAAGAGAGTTTTCGTCTCTTTGAGTTGGTAGAGATTCCATCGTATTTGCCGTTTCGTAAGTTTCTTTGCTTGACGTTGAAGGTAAATTTGAGATATTGGCTTCTGTATCAATCGGTTTGTTACTATTTGGATGAGGCAAGACTGACAATGATGACTGGTGCTCTCTAACTAAGTGCTTTTTGAAAGATGCAGAGGAAATATAATGACGATAACACCCTTGTTCACCACACCGAAATCCGGAAAATTCTACCGTTAATTTACAGAAAGTTCGCACATGAGTTATAAGTAAATTCGGAGACACACTGGCTTTTTTGCAATAGTAACAGGTAAACATTTTTAAAGTATTAACTCTAGATCAGTTAAAAGACTATTCACAGCCTGTGTGGGCCTGTCAAATTTAGTTTTAATATCGTAGAAACCCAATTGAATAAAAAGCCATATGTCTCCAGCTTCCTCCGGGTAACAAGCTCCTATCGATTGAAATATTTTAAATGCACAGTCTACTGCTGTTACTAATTTGTTGAAACTATACAATGTGTCATTTATTACCACATATGCTACTTTTACCTCAGTAACGGTAAGGCCAACAAAAATAACGTAGGGTTGAACTGTGCGGCCTAGCCTCTGCAGGTTCTCCTTTTTTTGAATGATCTTGTTGGTAACGTCGGCTTCAGAAGCAGCTTGCGATATATAGCCGTCGCATACTTCTGCTCTGGATGGCTTCCACGCTGGCTTTCCTTTTATTTTCCGTGTAGGTGAAATGTTGATGACATAAGCCAGCAACATCAAAGCAACATTGCTAGATGTCTCTGGTTCATCTTCTGTATTCAAAGAAAAAAAAAAGTTTCGGTTAATTTTTAAGACTTAATTTTACTAAAATTAAAAAAAAAACACTATGGACGTCATTTTTTCAATACACTAACTGAGCGGCTCGGTGCTGAGGGGAGGGGGAAGTCACAAATCTGTGCGATTTCTAGAATGGGCGGGGCCTCTGAGACTCCACGTCATAGTTAAAGATTAATAATAAGAACTAATATTTGAGCAAAACTTCTTACCGTCAATCAGTGCAATTATATTTGCTATTTTTGTTCTCGTATCTTGGTCTCTAATTTTTCGTAATTTTAATGAAGCATATTTTATAATTTCTTCATTTTTGAGGGTGATAGAGGAAAATAATTTGTTTTCCTTTCCCGGATACAGACGACTGAAATCGTTCATTAACTGAAAAAAAGAATACAATAAATGTGCGCCACGTTATTTCCACTGGTGAGAAAGGTCCGGATGGCTACCACATAGGTTATTGGGTTGTTGAGCGAGAACTAGAATAGCTTGTCTCTTTTAGTGCCTGCACAATATCTCGTTCTGCAATGTCGGCAGCGCGCGAGTGTTGCAAGTGACTAGAGTCTGTGCGAAAAGAGAAGAACCGTGGCAGATACGGGAACTAACATTACGAATTTTACATGGCAATCGAAATTCAGACACTTGTCTTATAACCCCTCGTTTTCACCAAAGTATAATACATGTATTTTACAAATTGAATGCAATGTTTTAGTTTTTCGCATGTATTAAATATGTTGTTCAAAACTTGTTATGAAACTATATTACATGATTGTATAAAACTTGTTGTAAGTATACAAAACTTGTATGAAACTTGTTAGTTGAAAACTTCTAGTCGCCTACATGTTTATGATCTCATAAACAGAAATTGCAATAAAATACACATTAATTGTCTAAACCACGTTTGTATTTTGTAGGTGAGAACGCTGTCAATGTATCAGAGGGCCTAGTGTGAGTTTCTTTTAACCATCTCGACTTTACGCATCGACCGCTTTTCTCCGATTGGCACTCGTTTGGTGAAGGGCCAATCAGAGAGCAAAACGCGATCGATGCGTAAAGTCGAGATAGTTAAAAGAAACTCACACTAGGGCCACAGACGAGTTAATACATGTCACAGACTTCATTGTAAACGCAAATGTGTTTTATACTTGTAAAAATACTTGCTGGCTACACAGTTGAACGAAATAATGTTTGAGACAGTTTTGACAAGTATTCTACAAGTTTTTTTTTTACATAATCCTTGTGGTTATTTATAGAAAAACCACAAGGATTATGTAAAAAATAAGCGGCTGCGGTTTATGCTTACCAAGGTATAGCCTTGTGATTGTTTTAAGGCTGGGAAATCCTTGAAGTAATCTGCTATATCACCTTTTCCACATTGGATGCGATTTAGGCGGTAATCTGCAGTTTCTGCCCACTTTTCTTCAACAGATTTCCATGGATCGACATTGTTTTTCAGCCATAGTAATGTTTCTTCATAGACAATACCTGTAATTTATATGTGTATGGTGGGATGAGTCAACAAGAGGAAGGGCATCATAGTACAGTCGCCCGTAGTACATTTAAATCACGAAAAAGGTGACTAGCGATTATTTGCTTACCACTTTCCAGAGATTCCAGGCTATAAATGTCATCATCTGTGATAGTTGGCGTGGATCTGAGCGATGATCTGGACGACTTCGAGGATGAACGGCTAGTTCCCGGCAACTGTCCACTTTCTCGCAACTTTCTCCTTCGAGCTATATAGCTCTCGTAGAGCTTTCCGCTAGCATTTTTTTTTAGCTAATTTATTTGTAGCTGAAAAATATGCAGAATAATACACTACAACGCGTTCCTTGTGAAATATTTCCACAATTTCGGTAGCTAGTTTATAAAATTCTTCACTGGAAATTTTCTTCGCACAATTGTTTTCTAGTATGTGGTGTATTAGCAGCTGGCTCAATTTCCTTCGGGAACCCTCCGTCAGTAAGCCTCCTTTTCCCTCTTTGAGTATTGCTCTGCCGTCTAAACTTTCCTGTATGTAAAACACAAACACTATTGATACCAACTTTTTAAAGTTGTTGAACAAATTGATAAATTAATGAGTAAATGGTCCAGTTGGAGAACAGCCTTCGGAGCTCTATGAGTAGTAAATAAAACCAAAAAAAAAAAAATAGAATTGTAAAAAAAATTTTTTTCGGTGACCGATTGTCCCTCCTTTTTTTGCTCTTATTTAATTGAGGATACCCATAGAAACAATTTAGGCTTTTTACACTTTTTCGTAAAATGCATATTTTTCGAGTAATTTAACTTTGAAGATTTTTTTACTTTTTTTTAATAATTAAATATCTCGTGATAATAATTAAATAACTGTGAGTCGGGGACACATCATGCCCATGACATAAATTGATGGGGACAATGATCGAAAATCGATATAAGTTCTCAGTAAATATGCATTTAACGAAAAAAAAATTATAAGTTTAAACATGTTACTATATGTGCCCTAAATAAAAAAAAAGCAAAAAAAAGTCATCGGTAAACGATTTTTTTTTCAAAAAAAAAAAAATTAAAAAGATTCTGAGTCTTTTTTCCCATAGGCCCCAAAGGCAACACTCCAACTGATTCCGACGAATTGAGAACGTCCTCCTTTTTAAAGTCGGTTAAATGCCGCGCAGTTACCAAGTTAAGCTAGCTAATGATAAATACTATTGAATACTAAATAGGTATATACTACTTAGTAATGCAGACCATACACGTCCAATTCGATCGTTCAATTGGCATGATACTGCTGATTGGATCCAATCTGCAGTTCGTCCATATACCTACACCACACACGATCAATTCTAACTGTCCAATCGGACAAATAAAGAAAAAGAAAAAAAACATAAAAATCGGTCTATTAATATCGAAGATATGCGCAAACAATGATAAAACAAATATATACAATCTAATTAAGAACCTCCTTGTTTTTTGAAGTCGGTTAAGAAAAATCATACGATCGATCGCCCACTGCCATACACGGTCCAATCGGCATGATCCAGCCAAAATAATTGAATTTTGATTGTTCCGCCAATTCGATCTGTCCTGCCTGCCGATCCACGGCCACATACGGTCAATTCGATTGGATCCAATCGGCAGTGTCATGCCAATTGTACAATCGAATTGATGGTGTATGGCCTGCATAACTATACGAGTTGTAATAATACGGGTTTTAATAATGTACCAAATAAATACTATACATACGGATGTACTTACATTTTTGCTGGTTAAACAATATACCTAAACTATGGATATTCTACTAGCACACTAACTTTGACTAGTGCCTTCTAAATACTCATACAATCTACTAAAGAAAATAACATTACATTTAATAGTTTCAATACCTGAAACAAAACAAAACGTAATCTAAGAATTATTACAAACTTAAATAGGTACCCGGTCCTATCTTAATGATGGGCATTTTCAATTTTATCTTAAGCAAGGTTTACACGAGGCCATCGCAAGCCAAGCCAGCAACGCTGGCGAGAATAAAGTGCCCGTCTATTTTTCAAGCCAGTGAGACTGGCAGCCAGCGATGGCCTTATGTAAACAATGCTTTTGGTCCATAACACAAACATAAAGTACCTACCAAATTAAGCTACAAAATAAAAATTTAAGTGAGCACCAAAAAAGGGTGGGGCAGCCTGTCAGTATTGTATTACAATCACTGTAAACTATACAAAAATGGACTTAGCAGGTTAACGAATTAGGCCGACGAAATACGTTTTGTTATCAAACTGAGTAATTTTATTATTATAAGTAACTCACAGTGTTATTAGCTGCAGCAGTACAATCTGTAGAGATTTTTGCATTATCACTGACATCAGTGTCCCGTACAGCGTTTTGAGTTGAGTCGTTTAGCCCAGCATTCCTAATTTCAAGGTTCTAGAAAAATAATTTAAAAGTATACGGCATCGGTCCAAGAGAAAAAATCGAAAACATTTTTATTAGCTAAATACAAGATGTACAATAAACAAGTAGGTACGTACATTGACACTGGTCGCTTTTTGATGTTGTAGTAGCCAATTTTTAAATTTTATTCTGGGGCCAATCTTTGGAATCATTTCTTTCAAATCTTCATCGTTTAACAGAATGGCAGTTTCAAGTGATGTTATAAGATTGTCTGAAAAATACAAATACAAACATGTACAAAACTTGTTATGTAGGTAAGTACCTACCTACTTATAATTGCCTACATGTTCAGTCGGAGAGTCAGGTTTTTGGGCGGTCTCTTGGTTTTCAACAAAAAAAAAAAATCTTTTTAACAAAAAATTGAACCGACGAAAAAATAAAAAAAGGAAAAAATAAAAAATTAACGTTTTAGTCCAGCTAAGCTCCACATTAATTTCGAGTCGGCGCCAAAGTTTGTATGGCGCCACCTGTACACTGTTGAGGACCTCTTGGAACTGACTTCACTACAACATAACAGGGATCTGGAGTTGATCTAATAATGGAGACGCCATCATCAGATCCGTGTTATGTTGTGGTGTCATCACACATCATAAATGTTTGGTTAATTTCAACAGAATCGGTTCACAATTGAAAATTCAGTAGGAAAATTATCAATAAATTCCTTTTTTTCTACCCTTAGGGGCAGATATAATTTTTCATATTTAAATGGGACCGATTTTTAGATATACTCTTTCCAATAAAAAAAGAATTTTTGAAATCGGACCACTCAATAAAAAGTTATGAGTGGTCATACATAAAAAAAATATACGTGTCGAATTGAGAACCTCCTCCTTTTTTTTTCGTCGGTTAAAAAATGCTGTCCGTTACCGATTAGTAAAGTTTACAACTTTATCCAACAAGCAATAATAAGGTTTTAAACTTGTTTGTAAGTAGTATTATATGTAAAAGGCTATCAGACAAGTTCAAACATGCCACCAAAGATGAGAGTGAAAATAACTCAATGAGTGAAAACGAGGGGTTATGTTATGACGCAACATACTATTTCAAAGTGCGACAGATCTAAGAAAATTTATAATCTAAATAAAACAAAAAATCTTGACTAAATAAAACCGAGAAACTGGCTTACCTTGAAGGAATGGTATTATTTCAGATAAACCGGCGTTTAATATCTCTTCCATAAATTCCATGATGGCTACGCTACGACGCGTTTTAGCACAAAATCACTAATCATAATTCAGCCAGACTTCGTGTTGTTCGGTCTGTTTTTCTCAGGCGACTGCTGACTGCCGCGCCGTTGCCGCGAGGCGCCCCCGCCTCTGGCGCCGCCGGGGGCGGGGCGTCACGGGCTGATGCAACACATTACCTTATTTGGTAGCGTTTCGTGACCTTCGCGATGTTTCTTTATTTTTTTTTTTCTTTACCCTTGCGGGAAGGCAAAGGAATCTAGCCCATGCAGCCTGATCTTATGTTATTGATTAACACATTTTGTAATCAAAGGCAAAATGCAAAGTCTTTTTTTTTATAATAGTTCTTCACTTTCTGGTAAATTCTAGTGTTCGATTCTATAATGTCCAATTTTTGGCTGATTCCCTGTTTTAGAGCCTCTGCGCAGTGCCTTGCGGGGGAGCGCGGTGCGTTTATTCTAACGTGCGGTCAGTGTAGCCAACCCTACAGTTTTAACTGTAGATCTACAGTTTTTTGTAAATTCTCTCAGTTTTTAGTTTAGGCCTCGAAATCTAAAGTTTTTTATTTAAGATGATGGTGTCTCTGTTTTGTTTGCTACGTAGTCCGTATACTAAGTCAGCTTCAGTAAAAAAGAACAATGCCCACCTTCCATACATTTAAAAACCTGATAATGAAAGTATATGTATAGTTATATGATATAGTAGAAATACTTCATATAAGTTTATAAAATAATGTCTTATAGTCATTTTGGCGATTTAAACGCCACGAAGTCCAAAAAATATTAATGTTTCTTTTTAGGTTAGGATTTGGCGTTAGGTACCAAAAATAATGAAACAAACGTGCATGAACTAATTAATTAGGTACGCTCGATGTTTTGTCTAAAATAGGAGTATTTACCTAACTATGGTATAAAACATCCTTTTTACTTTGTTAATTCCTTGAAACTAACTGCCCCTAAGTCAACAATGCTAAGACTGCGCCGACCAGTGTTGCCATATGGAGGAGGCGTGAAATCTATATTTTCATTTTAAAAATCCGTATTACCAGTAAAATCTCACCATTTTTCATTGTTTTTTGGCAAAAAAACCTGTAACAGATCTTTAGGACGTTATAGGTACTGAATTTCAATGTTTAGTCGTGTTCATGTACATACTTAAAAATATTCGTCTTACCTCCGCGTCCAATAGATAAGTCACTCAATTTCTTTTTACATAATGCAAACGTGCAAAATCCTTCTTGCTACGTTTCAGCAAAACCTTGAAAGTAGATTCAGCCAACCAATCTAAGTTGAAGCGCTAAATTATGCCTGATTTTTTGCATTTCCAGCCATTGTTTTCAAACTACACTTAATGTCCTTTTCAATCAAAGACAATAGCTCTAAAGGTTTTGTCTTTGATACACGGTTTCGAACGCGACCTATGGCACGGTATTCCCCACATCTCATGTTTGTGTTACGGCTCTATTATGTTATATTTCCATGAAATGAAAATAATAGTTGCGACAGAGGACTAAAATGTGATTTATAATGAATACTACGAAAAAAACTTCGGAATATGCTCTGTACAGCATCTGGCTGAGGTTGAGTCCATCTGTACGTAAATCCGTATAAAAGTCCGTAAGCATGATTCATCCGTACTGGACTTCCAAAATCCGTACAAATATGGACAAATCCGTATATATGGCAACACTGGCGCCGACCGCCGATGCAAATCACAGAACTGTTAAATGTCAAAAAATCCATTTCACTTGCGCACACTCAATGAAACACTGAATGATTAATTTAATTCAATTATTGTGTTATTTTTATATAATTTAATTTATCCCATGACTAATAAAGAAATAGTTACTGATCAAATTAAACGTAAAATAAGTATTAAACTACGAAACGAAGTTAAATATGATCAACCAGCAATGTTTAAAATGGAACGTTTAAAAAAAAAGAATGATTGGATGCGTTCAAAATATGTCAATACGATATGTCATGACGTAGAATTAGCTTAAATTAATGTTAAAAAATCTTTTTTTCCTGCGTTTCTTTTATCATTGTGATAAGCGTAATCAATATACAATTCAATAAGCTATATTTTAAGATTTATTTCATTTCTATACATAGTCAGGTCAAAAATAAGCATTCTTCTTTGCTACGTAGTCCGTACACTAAGTTAGCTTCAGTAAAACCTACTATTATCGGACTGGAATTAATTGTCAATCGATTTATTAGATGGCGTTAATGGTGGACATAGTGAGTAGATCGTTCGGTCGATGTCTGTTTTACCGACATTCCATTGTTTGCTTTTTTACTTAGGTACTCGGGAATCCCCGTGAATGCTTTGACTATCGAGTTATATGGTACCTTTATTGTCATGAGTTATTTTCAGGGCAAGCTTCCTCAAAAATCACTAGTCACTTTTTCTGAAGTGCTGTATTAGCTTAACAATACTAGTTTTTAGATAATACTAATGTTACTTGACGTAGAAAATAAATGTATCTTTGAGACTTTTAACATTTAATTTGATTAAAACTTTGATGATTACATGTTTTTTTTTTTGTTTTTAATTCCTTCGCTATGATGTATTTTATTTACTACTATCACATTACTGTTGTTAGTTAAATTTTCGCACTTCTTTGTATTAAACTGTGACTGGAATGCACCCGCAACGGAAATTATGTAATTTTGCAACAAAACTCATTCATGACACGTCAGCATGGCAACCTAACATGTTTGTTTACTTTTAATTTTCATGAACTTCCCTAAAATACTATATTTTTCCCACTGTTTGAAAAAATACTATTATCCTTCAAATCAAATCAAATCTTTTTATTGTGGGCATAGGTTATACAGATGATCAAACAATAAAATTTATTGTTTGATCATCTCGGCAGGACATAGTGGAGCTTAATTTAATTAAGTTCCACTATGTCCTGCCGAGTAGACATACAATAATTATGTATTACAGCAGGTATTCTGGAATAACTTACAAAACTACATACCAAATCAAACTACCATACAAATTATACTACTATTTTGACAAGGAAATAACGCAATGTTGAAAATATTGAAAAATCCAATATGGCGGCCAACTTTTTTGTTTTTTGGTCGATTTCGATGAAACTCGGTTTTTGATACTATTTTGACAAGGTAATAACGCAATGTTGAAAATATTAAAAAATCCAATATGGCGGCCAACTTTTTTGTTTGTGGGCCGATTTCAATGAAACTCGGTTTTGGTACTATTTTGACAAGGAAATAACGCAGTGTTGAAAATATTAAAAAATCCAATGTGGCGGCCAACTTTTTTGTTTTTGGGCCACAGTAATTTCATGATGCGACTGACGTCATAAAGATTCTATGTACCGAACACAGTCAGCAAATAACGGAGTTCGTAAAATGAGCTAGGATACGTAATAACTGATGATGTAGGCGGAGACATTATTAATTATCCAGTGTGCGTAAAATGTATCGGCATATCCCCTACCCTGCTCGTACATTATGTACGTAACCGGGACCATTACTTAATGAGACGGATTCAGTACAATGATTTGGCAACCAGTTACTGTTATAAAGAGCCTGGATACTGAAATAAGGCGGCTGTATAACGTCGTACTTACGTATAGCGCATACATATTTTATGTTACGGGTTAAGTAAATTACGTATGCTGCTCTGTGCGGAATCATTAAACCGCATACGTAAATGATAAGAGTGCGCCACAGTAATTTCATGATGCGGCTGACGTCATAAAGATTCTATGCACCGAACACAGTCAGTAAGTAAACGGAGTTCGTAAAATGAGCCAGGATACGTAATAACTGATGATGTAGGCGGAGACATTATTAATTATCCAGTGTGCGTAAAATGTATCGGCATATCCCCTACCCTGCTCGTACATTATGTACGTAACCGGGACCATTACTTAATGAGACGGATTCAGTACAATGATTTGGCAACCAGTTACTGTTTTAAAGAGCCTGGATACTGAAATCAGGCGGCTGTATAACGTCGTACGTATAGCGCATACATATTTTATGTTACGGGTTAAGTAAATTACGTATGCTGCTCTGTGCGGAATCATTAAACCGCATACGTAAATGATAAGAGTGCGCCACAGTAATTTCATGATGCGGCGGACGTCATAAAGATTCTATGCACCGAACACAGTCAGTAAGTAAACGGAGTTCGTAAAATGAGCCAGGATACGTAAATGATTATGTAGGCGGAGACATTATTAATTATCTAGTGTGCGTAAAATGTATCGGCATATCCCCGACCCTGCTCGTACATTATGTACGTAACCGGGACCATTACTTAATGAGTCGGAGTCAGTACAATGATTTGGCAACCAGTTACTGTTGTAAAGAGCCTAGATACTGAAATAATGCGGCTGTATATCTTCGTTCGTATAGCGCATACATTTTTCCTGTTGCGGGTTAAGTAAATTACGTATGCTGCTCTGTTAATACATATGCGGCATCATTAAACCGCATACGTAAACGTTAATAATGCGGGCACAGTAATTTCATGATGCGGCTTACGTATTAAGGATGCGGCCTCATTACAAGTAACTTGTTTACATTGTCTTTACAGAGCATTATGCCGCATACTTACTTAACATGGTGTCGTTTCATTATAAGTATGGCTCTTATAATTTTCATGTCAAAAGCACATTATACGTATCTGGCTGCCAGTACATTACAAATTTGCCAATTTTAAGTAGCCCGTTTTTCTCAGTGTATAGTTAAATACTATATGACAGCCCTGATCCCAACATTTTACAGTAAAATATAATATCGTTCAACGCTGAGTGAGCGCTGTGAGAACGGTGGTTTATACACACTATAATTGAAATCCGCCAACATTGCCAGTAAAAAAGCTGACATGATTGCTACCTTCAATCTGCCTAGTCTCTTCCAAACTATGTAGAGGTCGGCTTCCAGACCGACTGGATGCAGCCAAATACCAGTATTTTACATGGAGCGACTGTCTATCTGTTCTCCACAACTCAGTTACTGGGTAACCCTTGGTAAGAGTGATTGTCAGCCTTGGGCTTCCGATGATCTGATGATGATGATGGGGACTCTCCCTTTTCCGCACGTAGACTCCCATTCGGTTCGTTGTGCGTGGGGGTTCTGGCTAACAGAGCCAGCCTAGCTCCGCCCAAAAGCACAGAAGCTTCCTGGGAGCTTTACAGGCTTCCTCACTGTTCCGAGGATTTCTTAACGTTGAGAAGCCACGGCCTCGCATTCCAGGATGACGTGGGCGGCTGATTCCTCAGCGTCAAGGCAGCCCCTGCAAAGCGGGCTGTCTGTGGCGCCTGTGTTATAAAGATGTTTGTTAAGGGGGCCCGTAATTGTTCCTATGATTCCGGTGACCTGTAACGACTGTCAAAGATCTACGAATAACAGCCGGGACCAACGACTTTTTCGAGTAGCCTCGATATGTAATGAATAGTCACCTAAACAACTTACCGACCGCGGCAAACCTATCTTAACCTTCGCTCGACCTCGTCAATTCCTTTGATCACACCCGAATTCTGCTAATATCGTATAAATAATTTCTACAAATTGTCTTGGAACATACAGAATATGACATTTCGATTGCTTACCGTTAAATTGGTTTCTACAAAACACGATATTGACGTAGTTTGAACGTAGTAAGATTCTGCGGGGAATCATTATAACCATACAGAATTGGGGCCCTGGAAGGCTGTTATCATTTGGCCACGAGACATTTAATACATTGCTCAGTTTCTATCGATTCTTTTAAGAAAACAAATGCTCGGTTGGTTCAAATTATACCACTTTTAAATCCCAAACTGGGCATATAATAGATTCGTAAGCTAATTTTACCAGTGACAGCCAATTCCATAATGGGCCTACAACACGCTCAAGCTTCACCACAGTTTTGCCTGCGCAGGCCGGTTTGTACACGGAACACCGTGCGTGTGGTTGGTAAAACTCGCCGATTTCTACACGGTGTTCCGTGTACAAACCGGCCTGCGCAGGGAAAACTGTGGTGAAGCTTGAGCGTGTGGTAGGCCTATAAGGGAGGATCTACTATGCAAACTTAGGAGGTCCATGCTTCACTATTGGTGAAAATACAAGTCTTACAAGTTATTGATTTACTTGAAAAATTTCAGATCGACTTGAAGGCAAATACAATTGATACTTATCGCTTTGTATTAGAGCTTCTACATTAATCAATCAGCAATCAATTGATTCGGTTCGTTAGACACGGTCGTTACTGATGACGATATTACAATCGGTACTTGTTCAATCTCGACCTACGTGCACTTTACTAGAAAACACATACATCCTACTTTATCATTTTAGTTCGAAATATTATATTACAAGGGGGAATCGCCGACTAGCCCGCGATTTTTTTTAAACTATTACTATTTCATGAAAAAGTCATTCAATGGAATTTAATCAAATCATTTTATTTGTCACAATGCAGGTACATAGTTTATATAGGTCTTATAATGATAATATTAGTGCGCTGCATTCTACTCGCAAGCATACAAATATTACATACAAGAATAATGAAATTTAATATGCCATTTTTTTTTAATGTCTGTAGGTATAATTAAAATGTCAAACCATAAAATAAAAATACAATTAAGTCAAAATTTAAAATATCATTGTCAACAATAATCCTCCATAAATTCAGTGATTGAGTAGTAACATTTATTAATAATAAAAAAAAACTGTCGTTTTTAAAAAAGAATTAAATTAAGATTCCTTATTTGTCGCGGAATTTTATTGTATAATACTGGAGCCATTTGACAAATAGTTTTGCGGAAAAGAGCTGATCGACTGCGGCCAACACTGAGAATGTTAAATTCCCTTTTTCTCCAAGTTTGCATAATGATTGTAATGGTTTTAATAATATAATTCCTTTAAGTCATATTCGTTACGGTTGCGCATCCTATTTTAATCAACATACATACATGCATATTAAAAACGTAAGAACATTTACACTAGCGCAGGAGCAGGGAATTCACAAAAATGAATGTAAAATTTGTGTCAATAAAGATTATTATCATCATTATCATTATTTGAATTTCACGGGCTACGTCAGCACATCCTCCTTTAGTACAATTACATATTTATTGTACTAACAAAATATAAAAAAAAAAAACGTGCATGTACATAGAGAATGGACTGAGCATTCTGTATTCAGTTGTGCAGTGAATAAAGACTGAAAAGTACGAGAGAGACAAAGCGAAGTTGCGGCCAGTACTTGTCTCTTTCTGACGTATGACTTAAATAGAGTATTGAATTTGTCACATTATTATTATTGGCTGCAAAGTTGCGTTGTCTCTGTCTAGAGAGTGGTCATTTTTGTGAGGCTAACGCTGAGTCCATTTTCTGTCTATGAGTTGAGGGACCCCGTTAGGAGCGAAGTTCCTTAGCATTGTAATAGGAGACCTGTAGTTTCTGCCTATTTGGGAAAAAAATCGTCAGTTTATGCAAGTTTATAATACTAGATTCTAAATCTATCTTCTCTTCCACAGGGCTCCGGTACAAAACCAATAGTAATAGGTCAACAGCCGAAGCTCTTGATAGCTGGACCGGCTGGCGGGAAACCTCTTCTGCTGTCCACACAGAACCTACTCAACACCTCCACCGTCATACTGCAGCCGGGCGGCAAGGCAGTGCTGCTGCAGAATATCAAACCCGTGAGTATGATACATACAACTTAATTGTGGTCACTATCTGGCTAATAGTGGTCACGATCTGGCCAAATTGTGGTTACGTTCTCGCCAAATTATGGTCACACTGGTCAAATAGCGGCCACTAACTGACTAAATTTTCGCTCTGGTCAAATTGTAATTACGTTCTCGCCAAATTATGGCAGCATTATATAATATCGTTTATTTTTATGAAAGGGGCATATTTACAAAGTATCTTAACAATTAAAATAGAGCACAGTTGCATATTGCCTGAACTAGGTTGAACCTGTGCTTCAGGCTATGAAGTGCATAAATACTTAATGTACTAAATTAACAATGTAAATTAACATTGGTCATATTGTGGACTGTGTTGCCACGTTGTGGCCACACTAATCAGCGGGGTAATTGCGTAACACACTAACAGTAGGAATGGCTTTCATTTGGACAGTTTTTATTGAACTGTCAAAATTAAAAACGCAAATAAAATGATTATACGTTATTTACGTTTTTGTGAAGGCCGCAGGAATTCGCTCGTTGTGAGAAGCGCAGAACCGGCCGAAGAAAGTCCTCCACTTCGACCGCTGGGGGGGGGGGGGGGGGTGGGCATGGCTAACAGTGGACGTTTTTCGGCTGAAATGATGATGATGATTTACGTTTTTGAGCAGACAAATTTTTTGAGCATAATATGATAATTAGTCATATGTGATTGTGTAAAATGATTCTTATTAATAGTGTGTTACGCAATTAGGGTGCATATTGTGGTCACACTGTTGCTGTAGTCACTATTTTACCATATTACAGGTTTGGTCTAACCCTTCCGAGAAAACAGGCATGATAATATGTGTAATAACGCATATTATCATGCCTGTTTTCATCGTGAATAATTTTGACATATTGTGTTCACGCTATCACTACACCTGCTAACTACTAGCACAGTCTATATATCATACAGTCGTGTAACTAAGACGTCTAGACAGGGTAATCGTGAGGGGCGAGACGGGGCAAGGGCGCTTCCGAACTGCGTACGCTACCGTGTTACTAGTTCGGGAGATAACTTTCGGGGCTGTCGTGTGTCAATTTATTTATTGTTTTAATTACGTATTGTATGTTTGTATTTTTATTTTCAAGTTTTTAATTTTGTTATCATTTAAATTTGTCAAAGCATGTTACAGTATTCTATTTATTACTCGAGCCTTTTCATTTCATACTGAAAAAAAGTTTTGGTACTGAAAAAAAAAAAACACCTGCCATTTTGTTGGCGGCCATATTGAATTTTCATAGAGAACTCTACTATTTTTAACCGACTTCAAAAAGAAGGAGGTTATCAATTGACATGTTTATATATTATTATTTTTTTACTAATCAAGCCCTGTCATTTGATACAGGGATGAAACGATATGAGTAAATTCAAGTACATACTCGATAGATACTTTTCTCCAATACCAAGTATTTTTAGTATAGATACTTTGAAATTAAGTATCGAGTAGGTATTGGTCAAAAGTACTCCTATGGCACTATTTCATTTTAACATTGATAAAAAATTGCATAACATAAATTAAAGTTTTTGAACGCATCCTAGTCTTAGTTTTGAATAGGGTCTGAAGATGAATCCACCAACGAAGAATTTGATTTTTGGTCACATCACAAACAACTCGCAGTTGGCCAAAAGCGGAGGCGTGCTTCCTCAAAAGCCGATTAAGTGTCAACTTATTTGGCTAATCCAGTCTGCGCTTTAAAAGCCAACCCATTAGCGGAATGGCAGGATTTAAAGCCCGTATTCCCAGCGTTAAATAAACGAGCACGCATATATTTGAACATAATGACCTCTGTACCTTGCAAAAGCTGTTTTCCGAAGCTGGCGCAAACATTTATATTTTTGGGAAGCACTACAACAACAGACTATTTTTTCATAAATTCTTATAATTTTGGAATTAACTATACCAAAACTTGTTATGGTCTTACTCAAAATTTTCAAAAAACTATTCGATACGAGTGAGTATCGATACTTTTCAGTTGATACCGAGTAAGTATCGATACTTGACTACCGATACAACATCGAGTAAAAGTATCGATCCTTCAATGGTATCGTTTCATCCCTAATTTGAAATCCATATTGATGAAGTAAGTGATAAAATATGGAATCCGCCATTTCGTAGCGGCGGCCATCTTGGATTAACAATGATACCGTATATATTAAATTATACTGTCATCAGAATTAAAGGTGCATTATCAAATTTCAGACCAATCTGTTAACAGGTAGGAGGTCAAATTTCAATTACTTGATTTGACACAAATAAATAAATAAACAAACAGGGCAATCTAAATAAAACTGTTTCAAAAACAATATTTTTGATAATTGTATTGTTAATTATTGTTTATAGTAATAATGTTGATGACAATGTTGATCTAAAATAAATAGGTAAATATTGTTTACTTGAGACAGCCCTGTTTCGACAATGCCTACACGTTGTCGGTATTTACGACGAGATCAAAGGCGTCGTCCTACTGTATGTTTTTATACTGTGCTACTAGTCACCCACGCGTAGTCACGTTGTAGTGACCAAGTCCCCACCTTGTACAAGACCGCTCAATACGCCGGGCCCTTCCAGATGCCGCAGCCGGCACTGCAGGCGGCGCGCGGCGTGCTGCCGGCCCTGCCGCAGCGGGCGCCCGCGCCGGTATGTTGGGTGCTGCTTTAACGGAACCTTACAACATCTTGCTACTGTTTATTGAAACATCACCAAAGACCATTTTCTTTTTTCAAGAAGTAAAAGGCCTCATCACAGAATTCCAGCTGTTCAGCCCGCACCATCTAATTTTGAAATATCTACTTAAAAGCGTCTTAAAAAATGAATGTGTCGACACCTTGGTTGTTAGCTGGAATGATTATAACGGATAGCCGAAGATGATAAAATAAAGAAATCATTTAATTGCTGATAATGTAGGTATACATATAAATTGGAATATTTGTAAATAGTCCGATACATTCTGCCTCACGGCAAGCAAAATATTGGATTTTTATTTAATAATACAGAATGGATATATTTAACTACAACTTAACTAATGCTGTATAAATGTTGTATGAATGAACTCAATTAACTCTGAACGCTGATTGTGTAGTGTCACGTCCCACTATATTTTGTACAAGACGACATAAAAGTGCAGACCGATGCAATGCGCATGCGCCATCTACATGACTCGTACAACTCATGACTACGAAGATATAAAAACAAGTGTTTATTTCCACCAGGTACAAATAGCGCAGGCGGTGCAACCAGCGCAAGTTGTTCAGACCGCGACGCCCGTCCAAACGATACAAACCATACAGGCGCAGGCGCAGCAAACTGTGCAGCAAACACCGCTGTTGCCGCGTAGAGGACTATCACTTACGGTACCTTATTTTATGTATTTACTTTATGCTATTGTAGATCGTGCTAAGTAATAAGAGCTGCACGGGTCGAGCGATCAGGTTAAACTACGCTTGCTGCGGTTGGTCCGTGGATGGGTGACCATCTTTACATACCAAAACCCCTCCATACCTCGGTAAGCACGTTAACCCATCGGCGTTGAACACCGAGAATTGAGAATCCAACAGAGTGTATCCCAACGCGTCGAAAAACACACTGTTCTATTTTCAACTCTCGGCGTTAAGCAGTGGGTTGAAGATCCAGTGCGCGATAAGAATGCGAATGAGAAACAAGCAGTGGCGATAGCACCATATAACACGATTCCTACCGGCTTCCCTTCGGGGATTCGCATTGGCAACTCTGTCGCTATTAAAAAATGGCATGTCAATAGTGGCTACAATTGTCAAAAAATATAGTTACTCTACGAGTATTTAATTCAAACAAAAAAGCGGTTATGTTTAGCTTTGTAATACAACTGTTTAAAACTAACCCGGCGCCAAAACGTCATAATCGGGAACTAAACATTCATACAACAGCTATCCCGTAATGATGTCACTTTAGGTCACGTCAGTCACGTGGCACCGCTTGATATGGACGAGAGCAAGCCGTTATACAACGGGTTATGACAGAGACAAATATAGAAAAATGCGTCAGCGAGAACGAGATGGAGGAGTTTTGCACATTTAATGTGCCGCTCCTGGCATACAGGCTACTGAGGGAACAGGGGTGGGTTTTAGCCAGTAAAAGTCTGACACGCCCTCCTGCTCCACCCAGAGAGGGAGAAGTTATTTGATGATTTCCCACCCAAAAAAAAAAAGTTGTTCAGTTTTATTGTATTTAATTATTCATATTCCTATATTAATTTTAGAATGATAGTAAGTATTCTTTATTGATAAGTCAGTAAGTTAGAGTCGATTTCGCTTCGGCTTCCCTCTTTAAAAAAATTGACTACTCGCCACTGGAAACAAGAAGGGTATTAAGATGTGTTTGTGAATTCAGGGGGAAACTGCTGCACCTAGAGCCAACTAATGCATGTTTTGAAAGCACTTTTCTGCTCAAAATGTTTGTTTTTATAATCTAAAACAATAATATTTCAGCGTGAACAAATGTTGGAGGCGCAAGACATGTTCCGCAACGCGAATCGCGTCACGAGACCTGAGAAGGCGCTTATACTTGGATTCATGGCCGGCTCCAGAGGCACGTATTTTCTATACCTATATTAACTTAGGAGCCTTATTTATGTGAATAAATTCGTACCTCTACGTCAATGCGCGTATTTTGCGTACGGGTGGGAAAATCGTTTATTCGATTCATCCCAGCTCATTAAGGAAGTCCAGCAACGCCTTGGTTGTTGCTGACAATCTCACATAGGGCACCTAGGTTACTGAACTACTTTGTCCCTGTACCTACGTGGCGACCACCGGACAGTTTAGCAGCACATGAGCTGCTGTGTCGTCGTCCTCCATGCAGGCCTACAGCGGACTGTCTGTGACTTGATGTCGAATTCGTCCTCACATCCATAGGATGGCAATAAAAACATAGTAAGGAACGGGCGAAGCCGGGCGTAATACATGCTCAAGGTAGTAGATGTGCAAAATTGTGAACGCTCTAGGAGAGGAAGTTTCGCTTCCAAACAATTTTTTTTTTATCTTATAGATCAAAATTCAGTCTTCCATCTTGAAAAGAGAATCTTACAATATATTTTTTTCTTCCAGAAAACCCCTGTCCGAATCTAGGCAACATAGTAACAATAAAACTATCAGAAAACATCGAGAATGTTCTACAATCAGACGACACATACCTTACGATGCTCTCAGAAATGCACTTCCAAATGAACTACAACAATGGCCAGTGGACACGACTCAAGAAGTACAGACACATAGACGGAATGGTCCCTCAGAAGATACCCCCGGGCTCCACAGTAATATCCACCAATAACCAGCAACCAATAGTGTCGATAGCCAATCAGAGTGTTAGTTAACTCAGTGTGACAGTGACGTTTCAGTGTTCGAAGTTTAAAACAACAGAATATTGAAAAGTTCGAGTTTTGTTTCGAAGTAAGTCTGATTTCTGTTTTATTTTTTGTTGGTTTCAGAAATGTGTCAATTAATTTTTCTTTGAAAATATTTTGAGGCGAATTTCTTGTCCGATGGTCGGGTCGAAAGTTATACTACTTCAGATTTTTATAATAGCTTTCGTTAGATATTTGTAGCATAATAATGAAATTATTAATCTGTGGTTAGACTTTAGAATAGTCTGATCGACCAGTTGGACAAGGAAATCGGAATTTATCCCCAAAAATAATTAATTATGATGATGTCTACCTAACTAGATTTTTATCAAGCGCGCGTCAGATGAGGTTTGGTGGCAAGTCATATTAAAATTGGGATGAGGGCAGAATCCTAGTCAAAACAAATCAAATAAAATATTTTATTTCATATAAACCTGCATGGGCAATTATGAAACGTCAGAAGCTAGGTGCACGGTTCCAAAATGTCGCTTCCTATGGAGAAGAGCCGGCAAGAAACTCCATGACTTTATTGCCTAAAGAATATGTTTTTAATTCTACTTTTCGCGCACTGGATCAAAACTTTTCCTGTATACAGGATAAGTTTTTATCCAGTGTGCAAACTGTAACCATGCATTCAGCATATCATTCTAAAACCCCAGCACAGAAATTTTTCGTCGGTAATACAACAAAAATAATCTGCTGTTTCATAGAAAAATGCAATACCTACGCGGTCAAAATGTATGGAACAGTTGTTTTTTTTTTTAACCGACGAAAAATTTCTGCGCTGGCGGGTTTAGAATTATAATTATGCTGAATTCATGGTTACAGTTTGCGCACTGAATAAAAACTTATCCTGTATAACGCTTACAATGGTTTTACATAGATATGATAGTACAGTACTAGCATTATAAACTGTTAGACAACCGAAATAAGGTCCGAAATTGCTTAAATATTTAAAAAAATGCACGTCAGATGGAAGAGGGGGTAGTAATTTTATGATAAGGTCGGTAACGATGTCTGGAATGTTTTGCAAAAGAGTACGACTGCCAACACCTTTCTGACGCGCGCATGAGGACGTGTAAGATAAATCTTTTTGTTTATAATTTTATTTCATGTTATCAAGGAAATGTCTTGGTACAAAAAAATCGACTGACTTCGAATAAAAAATTGTCGATAATAAGAATATCGTGTTCCTTCTCTAATGGCGTCAAACTATTTCGCGCGGCTCACGCAGACAGGCAAGACGCGTCTCAGAACAATTTCGATGCAGTTTTCATAGAAATTGTTCTTCTACAGTCGGTTGCGTCTCGCACCTGTATGTGGGTAAATTATTCTAAGTGATATTTACGCGATTTAGTCGAGTCAAAATATTTGGAAGAAAACTTTCTTTTAAGTTGTGATCTCAAAGGGATTTGACATAGAAATTTGACATTTTTACTTTGCAGTATAATTTCTAGTGCCAAAATAAAAAGTTTCGAGAACGAAAATCTTGAGTAACATAACGTTTTGTGAATTAGTTTGTATGAAACCTTTTATGTATATTAGATTAGATTTCCTTTTCAGTAGATTTGAATATAATATAATATAAATATATGCCTACAGAGCCTTTCTATGTAACTAAGGGTAGTTATATCAATAATTGCTTGCACGTTTTTGATAGAGTGGTCAGCAAATGATAGGATGGACAGAAAAATGTATTCGAAGTTGACCCAAGAGATTATTTATTTTAAATTAACGGTACGCCCCTGCTTCGCACGGTTTAACACTTTGACAAAACCATCGAGATTTCTGCAACTTAATGAATTAATTAATGAATCCCATGCTGATTTTTACGGTGACAGCGATTAGTCGGTGAATATTAATTCGATATTTGAACTTTTTCAGTACCGACTTTGTTTTGGAGATCTTGCGGTTAAATTAGCAAGAAAAACTAATATTTCTTGGTTTATAACTTTTTAATGGCTTTTTATTGTACTATTCTGTTTCCGTACGTAAAGAATAGCATCATCCCATCCCTTCCCGTGGGTGTCGTAGGAGGCTGTAGCGGCACTACAAATAAAAATGTTTCGCAACAAATATCAAGAAACACAAAAAGAAAAGTGGCGCCATCTACAATGCCACAGGCGAACTAAATGAGCAATTCTGCATCGCGCAATCAGAGTTTTCCACGACACTCGAAGATTTACAAAAATCCCGACATCAACTGTCGGGCAGTTGCCCGGACCAGACACAATACCCGTCTGGTCGGAGGATCCTCCTTTTCAATAGAGGATGAGCGAACTTTACACCCTGTTCCTCATACCTCTATAAGGCGACTAAGGGACTTACTAGAGAATGGGCAGCAGCGTTCTCTATGCATTTTACCACCATACTGCGATCGCCAACCCGCCTGCCAAGCGTGGCGATTATGGCAAGCCCCCCCAAATTGGGGAAGGCCTCTGTCCAGCAGTGGACGTTTTCCAGCTGAAATGATGATGATGATGATGATGATGAAGATTCTGTTTCCGCACAGATAATATTAACAATGAGACAAAACCATACCATGTTCAATTTTTGATGTACATTGTCAAACAGTGTAGTAATATACTCCCGAAGTTTGTATGGAAAAAAATGGACTCGTTTCCCCGTATGGGGCTGAAATGGTCTTGAAACTTGGCATGAATATTATCTAAGTATACCATAAAGTTAGTATAAAAGGAAGAGCGGGTTGTTATCTTTGTCGGGGAAAATACGAAATCTACGCGAAGAAAGTCGCGGGCGTTACTTTTATATAAACGTGGTTAATGCTTTAAAAAGCTGCCCAAGCCAAGCAAAATCTCCCAGTTGACTACTTTCTTCCTTCTCTATCAGAAACGTGCAAGCGACGCAAGAATGCGAGACGGCATGAATCTGTTCACTCATGCTTTCGGTGTTAATCCTTCATAAATGACCAATTGTGCGAAGTAAGATTGTTAGCGTTATATTGTAACATAAATTTATGGACGCGTCAATTTACGCAGTTTTCAATGAAAGTGTTCTTTTTGCTTTTAAGTAGTTCAATGAAAATAATGCCTTGTATGCCTCGCAGAGTCATCATAAAGTAGTGTATTCTTCGAAATGAAAAACGAATTTTATCAACTTTTTTTTTTGACATTTTTCTTGCTGTTTTTTTTTTTCTTTTCGTGGAACCAACAATACATAGCGAATAAGATTTTTAAACAATGTCAAAAGTACTATAGAGATATTATGTATTGGCGATGTTTGTATCCGATTTTGTATATACCAAAATAATTGTTAATATTGGTACAGTGAAGCTGGGTTGAAGTTTTTTTTTTTATGCGAGCACGGTGCCTTTGTATAATAAGCCTTAAAGATAGGTGCTGGTTGACTACGTAACTATATAATTTTATGTAAGCTCCGAAGAATAGGAATAATCGTTTTTGAACGACTAGACCGTTTGTTAAAAGTATATTTACTATAAAGTTCGGAAAGGATCTGACTAAGCAGCGACGCGTTAATTATAAAATTATTTCAGAGATTTTTTTTTGTTGCAAATATTACGCATCGAAATTGAACTTCTGTCCAGTTTCACAAACTTCTTTTGTTCTATGTATATTATTTTGGGAGCTATTTTAACTTGAAAGCGAGACCTAACAGCAATTCAATTCCATATTATCAGGAGAAACATTAACGTTTTTAAAGGAAAAGTCAATTTCTCATACTCCTACCTAAAAAATGGCAAGTATTTAATCGAATCTCTAATCACTCCCATTTTGCGCTCCTTAAAAATTATAAAACACTCGAATATAATTATTGCGCTTCTCGTAAACCCCAAATAACTTAAATATTTTTTGGTCCTAATAGCCAATTTACTACTACCAACACGCGGTTGGTCACAGTTAGAACTTAACTCGCACGACGGCGCGTTTTGTTCCAGACAGGCAACTGAGGGAACACGGGTGGGTTTTAGTCAATAAAAGTCTGACACGCCCTCCTGCTCCACCCAGAGCGGGAGAAACTATTTGATGATTTCCCACCCTCAACAACAATAAAAAAAAAACTTGCATCCTAATTGCGAACACACTATCTCAATCATTTTGAAGTTTGTTCTGCTCAACAACGTAAATAACGCAATTCCCCGCCATTTGGTCGGGTAGCATAGTGCAACCAACTGTCAGAAAATGCCAGAAAGTTAACAAGAGGCCGAATTTATTAAACAAGTTTCCATCATAATCCGTCTTATTGCAAAACGCGATCTATCTTTAGTTCTAGCCTAGAACTAAGTCAGTTTTTGCATTAAAAACTTTTCTTCTGTTTGGGTCATCATCATCTGCTTAGCCTTTTCCCAACTATGTTGTGGTCGGCTTCCAGTCTAACCGGATGCAGCTGAATATCAGTATTTTACATGGAGCGACTGCCTGTCTGACCTCCACAACCCAGTTACTGAGTAATACGATACCCCTTGGTAAGACTGGTTGTCAGACTTTCGGGCTTCAGACGACCCGTAACGACTGTCAAAGATCCCCAAATGAGAGCCGGGACCAACGGCTTAACGTGCTTTCCGAGGCACGGAGGGGTCTTGGTATGTAAAGATGGTCACCCATCCACGGACCAACCGCGGCAAGCGTAGCTTAACCCGATCGATCGATCCGCGCAGCTATTGTTCCTTAGCCACAAGCCCCTCGTTCTTCTGTTTGGGTAAAGTTCTTAATACAAAAATGACAATTTGTCAGTCTTCCGGTACGCGGTCGCCACTCCAGAACCTACTTTCGGCCCCATCGGCCATCTGTTCTGCGAGCAATGTGCCCTGTCCACTGCCACTAGACATGCGCAAAATGTGTCAGTAAAAAGAAATGAATGAAGTATATCTTTTCGCTTAACGAAGTAGTCCACTCATTTACTTCAGTACTTCATTTAGTTCAGCAAATCAGAACGACGACAGTGATTAACAAGTTACGACAAATGATGCACTTCACTAGTTTAGTTTTATACGTACATAATATGCCGATTTTCCTTCATACTTTATACAGGCTTAGGACTGTCAACCTAGACAATTAGAAATATGAATTTATGCAGAAGTATTTTTATTAAGTACCTAAGTAGTAAGTTTTTTTTTTTTTTACTGATACGCACAGTTTGTGCGAGCGAAAACAAAGACTGAACACTGAACTAAGTGAAGTAGAGACACATTTGAATGACTACTGATTGAATGACAAGTTTATTTTCTGAAATGAAGTAGTTCATTTCCTTCAATCGTTCGCGAACTACCCATGTCTAACTGCCACTTAAGTTTGGCAATTCTTCGGGCTATGTCGGTGGCATTGGTTCTCCTGCGGATCTCTTCATTTCTGATTCGATCGCGTAGGGAAACTCCGAGCATAGCTCTCCGCGTACCGGAAGACTTGGGAAGGCCTCCCACAAGGTGGACCGATGACCTTGTAAAAGCCGCGGGAATCCTCTGGATGTGGGAAGCACAAGACTGGTCGAAGTGGAGGAGCCTGGGGGAGGCCTATGTCCAGCAGTGGACGTCTTTCGGCTGAAATGATGAAGTTGTCAGTTTTGTAAAAGGAGCTGTATTTCGATTCCTGTTAGGTTGTTATTTCAAAAACAGGCTCGAGGATTTAAACTATACCTAAAGAAAAACCTTGTTTTTTAATAAACTTATTGAACCCGTACCGGGTTCAATAAGTTTTTAGAGGTTCAGTTAAATATTTCCCTAAAGAAAATATCATAATATGAAATAGTTCTCATCATATTCATGAAATTAAGAAGACTAAGAAATTTAAGTTTTTAATATTCATAAGCAAATGTGTGTATGAGTTCAACGGGAACCGTGTTATTTTAGTATTCGCGTTAATTCTAAGTTTTGTTGTATGATGTTTTTTTTTTCTATAGATATTTAATATCCACTTTGTATATAGTAGATAGTACAAAAATATAAAATGAAAAAGTTAAAAATTATGCTGTGATTTTTATTTTCCTCAACTAAGACTAAGTATTTAATGCTATGAGGTAATTGAAGATTCGCCGCCGATGTGTTTTCTGTACGTGTCCACAAGAGGTAAGCACCTGAATATAGCTGTAATGTTAGAAATAAATATTTCAAGAATTAGTTGTTCTAACTTCACACATTTTCTTACGTTTTTTTGCAATTTTGCAGGTCAGTGTCAAGGTTTTTTCATGAAATATTCAATGAGAGTAAGAGATTAGATTAATTTATCAATACAACATTGATAAATTAAATGATTATAATTATATGAAACCATTTTTTTTTACCGTCGTGAATCATATTTTAATCAACATACAACCTTGCATTGACCTGCCGTTCATTCCACGCGGGCTGAAAATACCAACGAATTAGTGCATGGCTGAAAAAAGTTTTACTTTTGTTTGTATTTAATGATCACGAAAAACCGCCATAAATGTCCCGTTGCCAGCCAGCGTGGGTAGAACGCTCTTAAGAAAGTTTGAAACTCGCGGGCTACTCAAAGTGCACCCTTACAGACAGCTGTACTCCGTGGGGAGGCTTTATGCCTCTTTTTAGTACTTACTAAATTCACATAAGACAGTCTCCGAATACTGAAGGATGGAACTGAAGAGTGAGCATTTTTGGGCACTGTCTTATGTGATTTAGCCGTTCAAAAATTAAGTGCATATTCTCACCCTAATTTGAATAAATGACTTGATTTTGATTTGTTGACAGTATATCAGCAGAGTATATAAATAGAACTGAAACTCTTGCGCAATGCACCCTCTCGCTTCTTACTCAAGAGAGAGTTCAATATGCTCATATGTACAAGGCCGTCTTAAACTATGCTGGGGCCCTTGGGCACACAAGAATTTAGGGCCCTTTCGGCAAGTAAAGATGGCGAATTATTAATTAGTGTAACCCGAAAAACAAAAAATTTGACGTTGGCAAAATGTTTTGACAATAAATGTGAGAGAAATTGTCAGTCCTTCGGGGCCCCCTGAGCATGGGGGGCCCTGGGCACGGGCCTAGTGTGCCCTTATGGTAAAGACGGTATTGCATATGTAACTAGAGGCTACCAACGGAAAACTATGCAATGCAAACTATCTTGCAAAAAAATTGCAATTTTAGATTCGATATAAACCGTATATCGAATCTAAAATCCTTCTTCATTCTCATTCTTCTTTTAACGCTTTAAATAAAAACTCACTGCTGTTTATGGGACTGCCAATGGTTTCTTGAACAAACAACCATAAAATTAATAGCCAAAAACCAAAATAATACCGGCCTATTACTGACCCACTGCAGCAGGCTTAGCATAACGCTTTTTATTTCTACTCTACTGTAGAATAGACCTGTCTATACCTACAGGATAAGTTTTTATCCAGTGCGCAAGAGCCCCTTGCGCAGAAATTTTTCGCCGATTATACAAAAAAAAACTTTCATAGAAAAGTATAGGTATTATACTTTTCTATGAAAGTTTTTTTTCGCGGTCAAAATGTATGGATCAGCATATGTTTGCGCAAGGGGCTCTAGAATGATATGCTGATTCATGGTTAAAATTTGCGCACTGGATAAAAACTTTTCCTGTATTTCTCGGTTCAAAACTGTCAATTGTCTACACGGAAACGTCATTTTTTGTCTACTCTTCCGTCAACAAAACGCTTTTCTACGGCTTTCGTGCTAACCTGCAGGGCTAAGGCCTCTTCCCACAAAGAAGGCATGAGCATCGATCACCACACTTGCTATGGATGGGTTGATGATTTCAGACTTATAATTATGAGTTTTAAGATCGCTGTGACCACTAGGTCACGAACACTACTGAGTATAAGGTTCTGTGTTGAATTCCCAGGACGGGAAAAGTGATTTTGTGTTTTTGCCATCTCAAATTTCCTTACCCGAATTTAAACCCACAACTTCTTGCATGAGAGGTGAAACCTTAACTACTTGGCGACCATGTAATTTGCAACCCAAAGGCAAAAATAATATAAAAAAGAAATTCACCAAATAAAAAACAAATTTCAGTGATGAATCCGACCAGGCACGAAGTACCTTCCATTTTGTATCTGAAGAGGAAGTCGACAATATTCACGATGAGTCCCAACACAACGAACGCGAGGGTGTACCACACGTATAGTTGTACTAGGATTGCACACTCCTGTGAATGAGAAAATACTGATGATTCACTATTGGATAAGATTCTACGCACTGCTTCTAGCGCAGATACAAAAAAATCGAGGTGTTTTTCGACGCGCTGGGATGCATTACGTTGGATTCCTAATGTTTGGTTCAACATCGATAGTTGAACGTGGTCTATTAGATTTGAGTGCCTAGCTTTTGTATAGATCTTATATTGGTAATATTTACTTAATTCATAATTTACATCTCTTAGAAATTCATTCATTCACTGACAGAACGCACAGCTCAAACTGCTCGGTCTAGAGGCATTACATTTTGCTCAAGAGTTCCATAAAAAGCGAAATTCAACACTAAAGATGATAGGATACGGAGACGCCCTGGGCGTCGGGACTCCCAGGTCGATTTCCGGCCACCGTAGGCATGAGCTTGCGGACGGCGAGTAATGGGTAGCTTAATTTAATATATAGATAAATATAATTTAGATTAATAGATTAATTTAATTTAATTTAATTTTATATTTCTATGGATTAATAATTAATTTAATTTTATATTTCTATGGCTTACCCACATAATATTACATTATTATTAAACGAAATCCTACTAGATTTGGTAAACAATAAACAACTAAATGAATATTACGCAAACTAAAACATCCTGCTACTTGAAAGTTGGCATTTTAAAAAGTGTCATTAAGAAAAGCAGACCAAACGTACAGTTTGTAACTGTGAGGTTCGGAAATAAAACAAAATTATATGATAAGTTGGCAAACGATTATTCGGCGAAATAAAATTCTGCGAAACGTTAGTTGGCAAGTGAAAATCTGGCAAAAAAAAAATCGGCGAAAGGGCAGAGAACCGTTATTGAGAGCTAGTCACTTACAACAATAGAAGCGAGCAATAACAAAAGATTGGCCATTTGAAATAATGTGATGAGGAGCTGCTTCGCGCAGTCCACTTGTGCGCACAACATCGTCATGTTTTCTGGACACTGGGCGGGGCCACCATCTGTTGTTACCATGTCCACGACACATGCTATCTGTAAATTAGAAGTTAGATACAGTGCTGTAAGTTTCACAAGGATCAATAAGGCACAGTGATCGCGCAATAAATAACCTTTTCGCGGGTTCGATCCCTACGCACAGCGTAACTTTTAAGGAGTTAGTCCACGTTCACGGAAAAATGTCTCTGCAGGATTTTTTCGCGCATTGAATCTTCAACGCTCTGCAGGCTCACTTTCTATTTCTACTCTACTGTTTCTACTACTGCAGGCTTAGCACGAGCACCGATTTGTCGACGGAAGAATAGACATGACTATTAACTAAATGATGTAAAATAGGAGAAAATAACTATGTTTTTCTATTAATTATCACAGTTACGCGTTCTAAACGAATTATGATTTTGTAGATAACCCTCGTACTTTGTGGCCGTCGAGTAGAGAGTTTGTTGTTTGTGTGATTTTGGCAGTTTGGGAAGAAATATTCTTCGGAAATAGTCTACATTTACAAGGACCTAGACAAAGATCGTTAGAAACGAAAGACAAAATGACAGATTGTAGAAGGATATCTACGGTGCGTTGTGAAAATGTCACTTTGTATTGAAAAACACTGTCTATTAATCGTAGAAATGGAAAGCGTCATGCTAAGCCTGCTGTACTAGAAATCGTTTGTCTATGTCGCAGTATGATAGATAAAGCCGTAATATAGTTATATCCCTAGTGATATAATTATGTACCGTAATATAGTTATACGAAAGCGATTCATTACTATCTTACTAGGAATATAATTATAATACGGTTCAAGTTTAGTGATATAATTATATTACTTGATTAAGTTTAGTGAAATAATTGTAGGAGTGTAGTACGGGGGTGCGACGGAGACGGCGGCGGAGGCTTCCTCGTAACCCCGCACGTCGCTTGCTGTCCCAGTCTGTCGTTTGCTCACTTCATGAAATGCTCGAGAATTTCATGAAATGTTCGCATTTCATGAAATTCCCGTCATATGGTTCTTATACTACAGAAGAAGACAGTCGACGTCAGATTGACGGATTTCTGTCTACAGGGTTTAAAGGAACCTAACCAAACCGAACCTCGGGGTGCCCTTGACGTCGATCGTCTTCTCGAGAAAAAACTCTCGAGCTTTTTCTCGAGAAGTTCAAAAAAAAAATTTCATTCAAGTGAGGAAATGTACGATATGGCCACGATACATATAAATTGAATTTTCCCCACTTTTTCTTTAATAGCTGTTTTATCATTTTAAATGACTTCTTATAAAACCAATTTATTGTTTTATTTGATTCTATGGTAGATTCATAACTATTTAACCAGATTAGTTTAGTCAAATAAACATATTAGTAGATTGCGACATAAGATAGTAATGAATCGCTTTCGTATAACTATGTTACGGCATATGTTTATATCCCTAGGGATATAAGTATATTACGGTTTTATCTATCATACTGCGACATCTACATTTCTCGTTGACAAACTGTCAACTGTCTATACGGAAACGTCATTTTTGTCTACTCTTCCGACGGCAAAACGCTTGTCTACGTTTTTCGTGCTAAGCCTGCTGCTTAGTGCGAAGAGTTGAAAATTCAACTGCGTGTTTTTTTGGAATGCACTCTGTTGGATTCTCAACACTCGGTTCAACAGCGAGAGTTTAAAATCCAATGCAATAGGTTAGCTGAAAAAGGGGTACCTTAGACTAAACCTTGTTTGAAAGTACAAAGGTTACAAATTAACAATCACCCTTGGGAGAGAAACCTACCTAATACGTTCAGAAGGAATTATTTTCACTCATAACTTACAACCTACCAACGTGCTTAGGTAGGTACCTATCTGCTAAGTAAGAGTCCTATAGATATATGTGATTCTGAATATAATTTAAAAAGCATGCCTTCATTAGATATTCGTTTATGAATTTGTATGAATAATGGCAGAAAATTATGGTAGTGATTTGAAAAAGGATGATAAATTTACGAACCAAACTGATAATAGATATGAGAGCGATCATGCTCCTCTGAGGAATACAGCAGCAACTGCCGTCTCCACACCGGGATATGACCGTCAACGCCTCTATCATGTCGTCTAACTTCGAAGTCACATAGTAAGTACCACTACTATTTGATAATTATCAACAATATTCCATTGTTTATAAACTATGAAAGTTTGAAACAACTATTTCTCAAAGTTTACGCTTTGACAAACTTGGTGACAGTGACAGGAAACTTCAAGGAAATCTTGACAGAGTTTTCCTTAAGTTTTCTAGTTTATCTATGCCTAATGCTCGGTCCCATCGCCGGCGATAATGAGAAGCAGGTAGAGTTAACAACTAAAAACGAGTTGGCGAGCAACCAGCAGCGATTGCGCGACGGCGACGAGCTAAATTCGCTGATAGGTGATGCGTATGTTCCAAGCGTGCGTGTGTATGTATTTATCAATGGCTATAGGAGTAGGGGGAGACCAAAGAAATGATAGGCGGACTGTGTGAATCAGTGTGAATGATGATATGGTTAGAAAGGGGTGACTACGGAAATGACGACTACCTATTATAGAAGTGTGGAAGACATGTTGCGCCGACCCCAAATAATTGGTTTATATGCCAGGAGAATGATGTATGTCCTCTCATTTACACAAACCTACTATCTTTTGAACGTTTCTTCTGCGAAAATATCCTTGATAGGGAGACGCTTCCTCGGGTGGTAAAGAAGTCAAAGATTGTTCGTTTGTTGCTCCTTGATATTGAGGAAGAAGTAATGATTGGTCTTCTGCGTTTTATTATGTATCCGGCTGCGACGGACTACCTTGCCTCTGCTTGCACCTTGTAAACGCCATGAATAGCAATCATCAACATAGTTTAATTTTTGGCAAAGTGCTTTACTTAAGTATATTTACTCTTAGAAAACATTGGTAATACAATCGTGTCGAGTTTGCTGGCATTCAAGTGTTTACCGATTATGTGCCATGCCCCACGCTCCTGTGCCAGTCTCATCCAGATTTTGCCCGCGATGGCGACAATAATAAAAGTAACTTTATAGCGCTATACGTACATCATTAGGGTATTGTATGTACGAAGGTAGGTACTTGAGTTTGTGTGGTCGCGTTGACACGATGGCTATTATCTAATAAGTACTTATACTCAATTGGTTACAATATTTATTCAATGCAATAGTAGCAGTATGAAGATACGTGTAGGTACAACTAAATAGTAAAATATTTTTTCAACACACTTGCTCATAAAATGGCTCTAATTTCACTACAGTTAGGCACATAATGACACCTATTATCAAACTGTGACTTTTTCATTACTATTATTCACTAGTGAGTTATAGAATTGGTTGAGTTGCTTTGTTCTTAGTGAGTTATAGGTTGTTTCTTGTTTGAGTTGCTTTGTTCTTAAAAACGATGATGATGATGATGATGGATGATGCTGGATGATGATGGATGATGCTGGATGATGATGGATGATGCTGGATGATGATGGATGATGATGATGGATGACGATGGATGATGATGAATGATGATGATGGATGATGCTGGATGATGATGGGTGATGATGAGTGATGATGGATGATGATAGATGATGATGGATGACGATGGATGACGATGGATGATGATGGATGATGATGGATGACGATGGATGATGATGGATGATGATGATGGATGATGATGGATGACGATGGATGATGATGGATGATGATGGATGATGATTGATGATGATGATGATGATGATTATGATGATGGATGATGCTGGATGATGATGGGTGATGATGAGTGATGATGGATGATGATAGATGATGATGGATGACGATGGATGATGATGGATGACGATGAATGATGATGGATGATGATGATGGATTATGATGGATGATGATGGATGACGATGGATGACGATGGATGATGATGGATGATGATGGATGATGATGATGATGATGATTTAGTATTATTTTCTTCGCAAGTGTGTTGAAAAACGTCGTATGATACACGTGTGTATTGATGATTATCGTCCTCGGCTCTCTTAAGACCCTCGCCTGACGGCTCGGGTCTCAATGGCGCCTCAGCGATAATCACCAACGTTACACACTTGTACCATAATGTACTATTACAATTTATCTTTCCGTAGTTGACCAACGAGACGATCATAGAAGATCTCAAAGAGGAGGATTTATTCGTAACTTGAATGTTTCTGTTTTTTTCATAAAAGAAGTTCTTCTCTTTGACTTTACCTACATTCTTCTGTCAGAAATGTTCATGGTGAGAGCAAAAATGTCGTGGATTTTAAGTTTAATTTATGTGACCGCCCTACTTTTGGACAACGCTAGCGGTGCAGAAGAAATAACAGGAGTTGGTAAGTTTTTGATTATTTAGTAACATTAACATAACATCACGCCTTGTTTCCCAAAGGGTTGCGCAGATAGTACACTCTCATTTCGCCAGTTATGTTTAAGTACCTACCATGTAATAAGGGGCCAGCCTATGCCATCACCCGGGCACAAAATAGACTCCGTGCGGCTAATGAGAAATAATTGATTAAGTAGGTACCTAATTATTCTAATAGCCCTATAAGTTATCGAACGGTAGCGGTGGGCACCACGGTGACCACAGGATCTCGTATTCCGGTTAGTGTTTCGTCTTACGGATTTCCCTTTCCGTGCCTGAATCGAGACACAGGATCAGGATCTGTTTACGCAACAGTCACACCAAAACTGTCGCTAGATTCGACCGTCGTCAGTACCTACCTAACTTTCAGATCCCGTCACAGTCGATCTGTTTTCTGAAATTCCACTACATGTTAATCAATGTTCATCTAAAAATATTACTCAATTTAAAATTCTAGGCGAAGCTCCTGAACTGATGGCTGACCAAGAGTTCAACCTTATCAAACCTGACATAGAGAAGGCATTACAGAAACTAGAACACCTGACCAGTACTGCTTATAAACTAAACCAAGTCGACGCTGATGTTATTATGACGGAAGACCCAAAGACCATCTACGATGAGATGATACAGATACTGAACGATATCACAGAAGCTGTGAAGAATTCTAACAACGCATACAAATTCTTAAAAGCTAATGGTTTAGACAGAATCGTCCAGCAGAATCTTAGGGTAGATTACGATAAACTCAAAACTCGCATACTTATCCTTTTAAAAGTCCTATTTGACGTCGCTCCGACAACAACAGCCGCGGTCATACCCATAACTGTAGTCGATAGGGTTCTAGATATTTTCGAAACAGATAATCTAGCTTTAAAGGCCCATTCTTTAGATGTTATGTATGTTTGGCTGCCCGGTAATCCGAAGGTGCAAGCCAGAGTGATGAAAATCAAAGGCTTAGCACCATTTTATGAACAAATAGGTAAACTAGACACCTCAGTGATTAAGACACTTTTAGATCTATTCAATACAATACTCAAGGAGCATATGCAAGCACGGAACGATGTACAAAGAACGATCGTTGATAGAGACCAACTGAAGTTCTACCAGAGAATAGGCTTACTTGAACACATGGCGACTCCAGTGGTCTGTAATGGCCTGCTGAACATATTTACAAAGACCTGGTCTTACACCACAGATGAACATAATATTCTTATAACAGTTTTCGACATGCTGAAGAATATTAAAAAGTTTTGTTTGAATAATTTCCGTGGGAAGAATGAAGCTAGGAAACTGTTCATTGCGATACAGAAGTATGTGAAGGAGCCCGATAATTTCGAGTTCTTTGAGTCACAGGGCTTGAACGTGACCGAGATCTCGCAGGTGGTTGATGAGTACGTCGAAACGCTGAAGAATTCTGTTAAAGATGAAATGTGAGGTTTATTTGTGCTTATGATTAGTTAGTACAGTCATAAATATGTCATAAAAAAGTTGTTTTATTGATTTTCTTCCCAAACTTTGAGCAACCAGGGCCGTAGCCACGTAGCATGTGTAGCAAATGCTACAGGCCCCGCGCTTTGAAGAAGCTGGCGCTTAGACGTTAAAAAATAAAGTCTGACCACCTATAGGTACTAACAATAGGTCAAAAGAAATCCAACCTGTCCGATGCGGGATTCTCAAAATGTTCAAGCTCGCTTCGCTTGGTCTTGCATTCTACTCTTTTTTCTACGAAAAAGCAGCCCTTATTCTGTTTGAATACTCAAAAGAAAACCTAACCCTAACCTATATGAGGTGCTGAAATTTTCAACCTGGTTTCGCTCGCTCTTGCGGTCAGGTGCCATTAGAAAATTCCCTTTGCACGACTGCCGACAACAGCTATGGGATAAATCAATCATGTAGGTTTTTACAAAACTACATAAAGGTTCGTACAGACTATGTAACAAGTTATATAACTTGTGTTTTATAACACGTCCACATTATGTAACCTTGTTATTCAACATTGCAACATAAAACAATACTGTACACATTAGTATAACAATGCAATATAACAATTGTCGTTTGTCGTTCTTCAGTGCTATCCACAATGTCGAGACGAGAGGACGTTTTGCTAGCTACGGAAGCGACTGTTGTACTTTTAAATAACAAAAGAACAAAAAACCGTGGATGCTAGGTTCGTCGTTACACGTTACTATGTCGGTATGGTATATAACATTGTTGTATGTTATATAAATAACATGTTATTTTAACATGTTTTATAACATTCAGTGTCCACATTATCTGAAACATGTTATAAAACAATGTTGTATAACATGTAATGTTACATAGTCTGTACGCACCTTAAGCATTTTTTTATGAAAGTAAGTAAATTGGTTGAAATAGAAAAATATCGTCTTTCTGCAGAACTATTGATTTGAGAAGTGTAATACTGATGTAATATCGAAAAACTATTTTGTTAAAGTAGGTTCTACGGTTTTATTTTGTCCTAATTAAAAAAGAAAATCATATCAAGTTCTACCAAGGAAGTCCTTGGTAGAATTTGCTTCAGGCCTCGCGCTGGCTAAATCCGGCACTGTGCAACTCACCGTATCTCCAAAACACGAAATCACTTAGATTTCTGCTCACCCCAAATTGTAGTTCCCTATAAAGTTAAAGCCCACGTGTGGTCCAACCGCAAGTACGATGATACTTTCGTCACTATTGTACTCTGTCCCTACACATAGGGGATCGAGCCGTATGCGCAACAATGACGACTGGAGTTGAAAGAGATACGTCCTACGATTGTTGGTTGGCGAAATTTATAGCCCTCCATGTTAATAGGATGTTTTATTTAATTCATTTAATGGGCTTTGGTGACTTATCCCTCATATTATAATAGGAAATTGGGTTATACAGGTTTTTTTACCAGTGCGCAAACTGTAGCTATGAATTCAGCATAATCATTCTAGACTAGCGTAGAAATTTCTCATCGGTTATTCAAAAAACATCGGCTGTTTCATAAAAAAGTGCAGTACCTACGCGGTCAAGATGTATAGAAAAGCTGTTTTTTTTTTAATCGACGAAATATTTCTATGCTAGGGTGTCTAGAATGATATGTTGAATAATTAATAGTTACAGTTTGCGCACTGGTTAAAATTGTATCCTGTAGTCCTGGCAGAGTAGGTCTATAATCGTTCTTGTGTAACTTCAGTGACTTTTATTGCAGACTTTTTACTCGACTTTTACACTATTATTACTTTTATGGCGAAGCAAAAAAGGTGGGTTATGATTTTACCAGCAAGTACCTATGTATCTTCATCTCATAACTTCGAATCACACATGACGTGTCGTTGGAAGCGCCTTGATCGTCTGCTGGTTATAAGCTATGTGGCGTCACATGAAAATGGCGCCCTCTAGAGGATACCTATACCTACTCATGAATTGAAAACTGTTTTTTTAATGATGTCGTACTGGGTTTCAAAATGTAAGGGTTCAATTGGCACATTTAAAATAATTTATATCAAATCACAACTATTCCACTGCCGGACAAATGTCTTCCCCATAGCATTCCACTCGTTCCCTGTGTTGCCTTCTCCGGCCAAGTTGAAGTTTGCTTTACCACCTGAAAAACGGTTTTATCACAGAATGTTTGAAAATGTGGTCGTTACTTTGTAACATAAGGTTCTTTACATGCTGGACAAAAAGTGGCTTAGGTGATCCTTTCATCCAGATCTCTGATAGCAGTGTTTTATTAGCGGTAAAAAGTGTCTTGGTATACCTACAGACTTGTCTAGCCATCTTTTACAATGTTCATCAGAAGATAATGTGAAAAATACTAGATTCTAACTTGAAAGAGGCCCACCAAGTTAAGATTGAGATACGCTTCTGATTGATGGACAATCTTAATAATAATATTTCAATTGCGACAGCTTCAAGAAAGGTCAAACAAATCGATTGAGGATCCTCAATTGATAAACCATTAACATTCACGCAATTATAAAACCAATGTTATACAAAACCAACTAGGACGCGTCTATTTGGAATGTTATCCAAGTAACAATGTGATTATGCAAGTTGTGCCATCATTACCACAATGACAAATCACGCGCCATGGGTGGCCGCCATGACAGTTTGCTGCGTTTTCCCGCGCTTCCGTTTGAGCGGGAAGTTGTCATTAGCGATATTTTTATTATTACTTTTGTGGTCGGGTATAGAATAATTGCGATTTGATTTATATTTATCGTAGTTGCAAATAATTGTGTGCAGGTACATCCTATGGATTTTTTTCCTTGTTATTATTTGAAGTACCTAAAGAAAAAGTTCACGAATACTTTCCGACTTTAAAATTAAACTATCAAAGAGGCAGTTGAAGAACAAAAAATTGTCCTTATTCTGGGACAGTTCGGATAAAAGATAGAACAGCACAACCCACAAAATGTTGCGTGGGAGTCTCAAAAAGGTGTTGCAAGTGTCAAAAATTACACTCACAGTCGACAAAACAAACACAAAAATCGAATCGAATCGATCATCGTTTTAAAAAAGGCACCCATTCACGACCCGACAAATTCATAGAGGTGCACTATGGTGCAACCTGACGGATTCCGGAGCGAATTTGCGCAAAAGTCAAGTAGGTACTGTGGGAATAACAAACTTGTATTTTTTGTACTCAAAATTCATGAATGAGCATTGTAGAGTAATGGACGCGGTAAATAATCCTATTTGTATTGTTGGTGCCATCTTTAGCGAATTGTAGGTGTAGTGTAGGGTGACCATAAAGTTTACGTCCGTGATTTTTAATGATGACCATAGAAGTAGCTCTATGTCTGTGAGTAGCTCAAATTAAGGACCAGTTGCATTAAAAAATGTTTCTAGAACTTAGCCTTCCTTGAAACATAACTCTTTTGAATTCAGTGTAATCTAATAATATCTTAGTTGGATTTATTAGGTACCTATATTTATGTACAGACGCCAGCACATCAAACTACCCCAATCTGTCAAATTTCTTTGATAGAGTTTCAACTTTATTACAAAACATTATGGTTCATGTTCAATTGGGAAAATTTGACAGTTTTGGGTAGCTTGATGTGCTGGCGTCTGTACCTAGATCTTTAAGGTCACCAATTGATCCGTAAATAATAAATGATTGACATTGTAATCATTTATTATTTACGATCTAACTAGTCTGTATTCTCATCTAATCTAACTAGCCTGTATTTTCCTACTACAGAGCGAAGGCCTCCCTCTCCGTTTTCCATACAATTCTGTCTTTTGCCAGTACTGACTGTAACTAGTGTAAGTTTCATTAAATTATTTTGTGAAGGCCTTCTTACAATTTTTAGTTTAAAAGTATTGCTTTGTAACAATGGTTCATTTTTATCTGTTGCAATAATCATGTCGCTGGAGTAATATGTAAGTACCTAGGTAATTATCATAATAAAGTACACATATTTTCATTTATCATCAATCTTCTTCCCAACTTGCAATTAATAATTATAATTGAGTTTTCAATTGTCTACGGTTATATTAGGAGGTTATGTAAGTTGTAGCGATAAGCGGCACTAACCCACTATTTATGTATCGACACAAAATGTTTTCTGCTAAAAAACAACAAAAAATCTTGGTGCCTTTATATTTTACCAAAAGCTCTCAATTAGGTTTCACTAATTCTTAAAATGCACAGAGGCCAGCACATCAGCTACCCCAATCAGTCAATTTTCTTTGATAGATTTTCAACTTTATAACGTAAGTTCAACGTTCACGTTCAATTGACAAAATTTTACAGTTGCGCTGGTGTCTGCCATCTTTCCTATTACGGATTGTCCTACACTGACCCAACTATACGGTTCCTCTACCCACCGGATAGTAGCTACTTACTTCAGGTAGCAATAACCCTACTAAAAATGCTATTCTATAGGCGTGACACGGCCCACTGGCCCACCTGACCAATATTCCCATGGACCGTACTATTGTACTGTAGCCAGTGTAAGACTAATTTATTGCACTGGGTAAAGAGTCAATTATCCCTTCGAAATATTAAGAGTACAAAAAAATTTGAAAAATTTCTGGGTGAGACAAAATGTTGATTTAATAATGATAGTTGCATGTTGGAAAGTTATGTGGCATACGCATTAAGTAGGGAAAATATTCACCTAATTGATCAGGGGCGTATCGATAGCAAATGGCGCCTAGGGCACACATCACATTTGCGCCCCTTCGTAAATTATATTCTCGGTCTTCACTCAGTTAAGCTAGGTCGCATAATCTTTCTTGACCAATTATACGAGCCTACGTATAGCCTACGATAACGAAGGCATTAATTTCAACTTGCTAAAAAATCGCTTCCAATAAACAGGCAGATTTGGAAATACGCTTTCATCCCCGTACTGCACAGTATATTGAAGTAGTTCTTGAGATTTCTTAGATACCTACAGATAACAGTATAAAATGGTTTATTGAGGTTTTTATTTTTATTTAATAATTAATATAATAAAAATCGTTTATTTATAAAAGGGGACACATTTAGGTACAATAAATACCTTTACAAATAAAATAGAGCACAGTTGCTAATTTGCCTGAACTAGGTGGAACCTGTGCTTCAGGCTACAAAATGCAGAAATACTTAATATAATAAATTAACAATGTGTATAAATAACTAAAATAGAACGTAGGTCAACAAAATTAAAAATGCATGTTAGCGGTTTTTATTTGCATACAACAAGTAGATCTTCTGTCTGTGCATAATCGATGGATAGTAAATGCTTAAGTACAATTTTTTTACAGCTATGGTAATTTAATTTATAGATACTTAGTTTTCTATTTAATCTATTGTACAGAAATGGGCCTAAGAAAGTGTAAAATCTTTCTACAAAGACATGGCGACTTTTTGCGCCTCCCTTCGATAGGCGCCCAGGGCTCTTGCCCTGCCTGCCCCACCCTAGTAACGCCACTGTAATTGATCCTCTAAACACTTATCGAACTTCTAATGATGACGCTTTTTTTAAAGTAATGACATACTTAATATTGACATACTGAAAAAACTGAGCGTCCATTTCTAGTTTTTGGACATCGAAATGGGAATTATTAGGGGTTTATAAACAAGTACAAAAAGATATCAACTACTTACTTTGCAAGTTTACTTTTAAAACTAAAGCATTTTTAGCTTAGTTAGAAGGGAACACAAAAGAATGTAATTTCTCTAGACTTCTGTAGACTCTAATTGTAGCTATTGCATTGTAAATATTGACGTTCAAAAGTACCATCTTTGGTGCCTATTTGAAATAAATACTTTGGCTTTCACTTAATGGGTTTACATCAATAGTGCAACGGGCAGGGATCGAACTCACGACTTTAGAGGTTTTGACACATCGTCTGCGCCTAAAACGTTGGGATAGCTAGATACCCAACTATTAAAATAGTAAGAAATATTTTGAATTTCGATTTTTGAGTAAATAGTATTGGGCTCACAGCATTGATTTACCACTAGCCGTAGATAGAGTGCGTCATAGAAAAACAAGGCGAGAAATTGTCACCAACTGTATTACAACCCGTCTAATACACTAGACATCTGGCCGTTATATTATCTATAGCGGCGCGTAGTGCTTTGTAATTCATTCGGATTATACGGCTTATATGGCTCGAGTGTTAGAATGTGGGGGAAAGGAGTGCACGCGTCGCTATTTGTGCACTACTTTTCCGTCCCATTTTTTGAGCGTTAATGATCGATCTACGGCTAGTGGTAAATCAATGGCTCAAAGCTCCGCTAGTTTTTTTTTTTTTCAGTTATATAAGTGTCTCCTAACCGAAAATTTGTTCGGCTTTGGTCTAAAGAACGGATTGTTGTGTATGTACAATAAATCAAATCCTCAAATATTTCGCAGGTTTTAATCGGCTACTCCCTCATTTGTCGAATAAAACTCCCAATCCATAACAAAAACGATTCATTCACAAACAAAAAAATGTTTACACAAATTCTATCGTTAATTTCCTTAGCTTTGTCACGAAGGTTTCATTCAGGCTGTATCAAATCCCACCTGTCTAAAAAAAAGTACTATCGATTTTTTACTCTAGCAACACCAACTGACCTTATACGGCCAATAAATTATCTATTCAGCGAATTTGTTCGGATGGTAGGCGGGTTGTTATAAATATCTTCGGATTCCTTCTGTTTGTCCAAAGAATTAAAAAGATTATGCTCTACGGTTAAAAAGTAGGGTCACACGGTCACACCTACGCTAGCGATGTTGGCCAGTTTTTTGGACGTGGGAACGACGTGGGATTAAGAAAAGGTTGCGAAATAATGTTTACACGAGTTAGATATATTTTCTAATGGATATTTTTTACCATCGTTGAATAATATATCTTGAAATTATTGCCAGATTGTATGACCTCTTACATAATCTTTTTGAAAATATAACCAGCCGTCCCATATATTTGGGTCGAGTAATTAATTTTGCCATACTTAAAAAAATCGATGTCCTAAAACTAGAAATGGACGCTCCATTTCTAGTTTTAGGACATCGATTTTTTTATTAGGGGTTCGATTATAAACAAGTGCAAATAGATATCTACTACTTAAATTGCATTTTACTTTTATAACTAAAGCATTTTTACCTTAATTAGAAGATAAAACAGAACATGCAATTTTTCTGGACCTTTGGAGACAGTTGTTCAGTTTGATGGTCTGTAGCATAACCACCGCCTTAAAGACCACACCTTTCTGATAGATGCTCTAGATACCTACTAACGCAGCAACAGGATAAAGTTTAAACCAGTGCGCAAACTTTAACCATGAATTCAGCATATCATTCTAGACCCCCTAAAATTAAAAATAGCGATACCATTCATTTTGACCGCTTACATATTGGGCTTTCTGGGAAAAAGCTGGTTAAAAAAATACAAAAAAAAAAAATGTACGCCATAGAACTAACTTGCTAATATACTTATCTGTAAGTAGCTAATTAATTACCTACTTTCTAAAAGTCGTATCTAAATGTTAGTGCATATGGTAAGCAGGACAGTTAAGGGGAATCTAGTCGCGGGCTCGAAGTCACTGGTGGGCCTAGCTAAAAAGCACGCTGCCTTACAAGGCATCGTGTCCGACAGAGGTAGTATCAGTGATGAACAGTTAGATGCTAGTCTACCCGCACAATGTTATTGAGTGAGATGCAGGATCATTTATAGTAAACTAGCAGCGATGCGCGGTTTCACCCGCGTAGTTCTCGTTCAAGTGGGAATACGGGGATAAAATATAGCCTATGTCACCCGGGGATAGAGTAGCTTTCCAACAGTTCACTGTTGGAAAGCTACTCTAATTTATCAAATCGGTTCAGTAGTTTCGGAGCGTATTCGATGCAAACAAACAAACAAACAATCAAATCTTTCCTCTTTATTATTAGTATAGATAGTCGAGTAAAAAAATCAGAAAAGTATTTCTGAAGATCGGAGTTTATGTAAAAACCACTGCATAAATCAATGACAAATAAAGTTTATTGAACTTTTCGATATTTGAGCTTTGTCGGTACCGACTTGGCTTTTTACAATTCTTTTAGATTTTACAATTCTTTTATTATTTAAACACGCCCAAAGTTAGGTTTAAATAGCATAAAACGAATCTTTGTTGGCTCCTAACTTTTTAATGGCTTTTTATTTTAGGTTTCTGTTTCCGTACAGACAATATTAATAATAAGACAAAACCATACCATGTTTAATTTTTGATGTACATCGTCGAACAATAGAGTAATACACTCCCGAAGTTTGTTTGTAAAAAAGTGTCGACTAGATTCACCTTAAATCAAGCTACCCCTGACACTAACAAAGCCCGTCGAATAGTCATTTCAAAGCTAATTTTCTTCGCAACTTAACATTACTTGGTTACTCAACTGATCCAATTACAATAACGGAAGTCAAAATTCAACAAAAGAACTCACGCAGCGAGCACTGACAACACTTCATTCTTCCAATTAAATCAGTGTGCCCAGTGTAAGAATATATAAATTTCTTCTTAAGGAGTCCTGCTGTGTAAACGGACGTCCGAATAGTAAGTTTTTAATGTATTTAGGAATTATTTGGAGCAAATGTAAGTGAACGTGGGAAAGTTGCTAATTTGTTTGTTGCCTTGACGCGAAATGGGCCATCGGTGATTTATAACGTGTTTATTGGGCTTTCGATATTTGTTAATAATACCTTATTTAGTACTAGTGATGGGTAACTCATCAATTTTATGTGAGGATGAGGGAGCCCCTCAATTTGCTTCGTGAGGTCCTCACGAGGGACCCCTCATTTGAGGTGAGGAATCGTACGACGGCGTATTCGCCTCACGACTCGCGAGCCCGAGCCGAACTCAAACGAAGCTCCAAGTGAGCGAGGCGGGCCGGTGCAACGACGACTCACGAGTACTCACGAGTCACGACTCTCCGATAATCCGATTATTCACAACCTCACTCTCTCACACACATCATTTTCTTTCGCTTATAAATAGACCGCCAAAATAAACGAATCAATGACCCTTTATTACCAATCTAATGCTAATGCTTTTAGAGTTCATAATAATTAATCGTAGCTGAAATAATTTAAATAATGTTTACTGTGCGGTGTGCCACGGTGTTGTCCAAACTTTAAGATCACACCTCACCTCACTCATTCTGAATTCTCCATACAATTTTTGAGTCGGTTCATTCGCTCACTGAGCTCACTCAATTACTCAATCCTCATTCGCGAGTCACGAACTCGCTTGCCTCGATTTCCTATTGTCAATAATGTCAATGTCAATTTTCAAATGAGGGGTGATGAGGAATGAGGTGGTTCAATATTGAAATTCGAGTAACTCTTTCAATTTGCGATCACGAGTACCTCAAATGAGGGGCCTCATGAGTGAGGGACGCATCACTATTTAGTACCTAATAAGATTATTTCTTGGGACTGCGTTGAGTAAAGTTTTCTTTTATCAAGATGTTTTGAGCTGACTAATATATTATCTATGTCAATTACAAAATGGGCCTATTAAGAATTAACGACAGATGCAAGAACCAATTCATCGTGTAGCTATGTTATCTTTCATTAGGTGGCACGATTATCTACCTGTTGTAGGTACATACTTGTGTCTATAACTTCGTGGCCAAAATCAGCGATCTATCATCGACACAACGAAATCAACCCTTTATTTACTAGTTTAAAATTGTATTGAGTGACAAATTGAGATGAATCGCTCTTGTATTGTGGAGGAGCAAAGCCGCTTACTCTAAGATCAATCGATTTCAAATATATTTAGACTAATTATTCTCAAAAGTGTGTTTTTAATAGGTAATATGCATGTACCTAATTCAAAAATCTTATTTATTTATTTAACCATTTATGTACACACTAAATAAACAGACAAGAAGATTAGAACAGAAAAATAGGTACAGAGGTGATGCTTATTTCTAAAGAAATCTCTTCCAGCATACCTGCGATAGGAGAAAACATAAAGAGACGTAGACAACGTGTGTAAGAGTAAAAGGGAAAATAAACTACATTTATAACCAAAACCAATAATTCACAAAATTAAAAAAAAAACAAATATTAATATACTAACATACATACTTGGACCATGCATACTTACATATATACATACACCTAAAATAAATATCACTATAATGCTGTAAATAAAATAATACATACACAACTATGACGATCAACACACAATCTTTCATTAATCCCACTAATATTATAAATTAGCTTCTGCCCGCAACTTCGTCTGCGTCAAATTAGCTTCTGCCCGCAACTTCGTCTGCGTCAAATTAGCTTCTGCCCGCAACTTCGTCTGCGTCAAATTAGCTTCTGCCCGCAAATTCGTCTGCGTCAAATTAGCTTCCGCCCGCAACTTCATCTGCGTCAAATTAGCTTCTGCCCGCAACTTCGTCTGCGCCAAATTAGCTTCTGCCCGCAACTTCGTCTGCGTCAAATTAGCTTCTGTCCGCAACTTCGTCTGCGTCAAATTAGCTTCTGCCCGCAACTTCGTCTGCGTCAAATTAGCTTCTGCCCGCAACTTCGTCTGCGTCAAATTTCTTGCTCCCCGACCCACCCCGTCGCATCGAATCGCCTGGCTGTGCGAGTACTTTGTATTCGTGACTTTTCTTCTTTTTGCTCGGCTCTTAAGGGCCCTAGCGTGATGTTATATAGCCTATAACCTTCCCTAATGAATGGACTATCTAACTCTGAAAGAGTTTTTCAAATCGGACCAGTAGTTCCTGACATTAGCGCGTTCAAGCAAACAAACAAACGAACTCTTCAGCTTTATAATATTAAGAACTAGCTTTTGCCAGCGGCTTCGCCCGCGCGGAACTTTCATCCCCTATTTAACTCCCTTAGGTGTTGAATTTCGAAAAATCCTTCCTTATTCCTTGTCTACTTCGATCAATAATATTATTGATCGAAGCTTGTCTACATTAAAAAGGGAACCTCTGTGCAAAATTTCAGCTTTCTAGGTCCAAGGGTTTGGGCTGGGCGTTGATGAGTCAGTCAGTCAGTCAGGACTTCTCTTTTTATATAATAAACATAGATTAAGAATAGATTAGCTTATGCCAGCGGCTTCGCCCACTTGGAAGTCAGTGTATTATACATATTATAAACCTTCCTCTTGAATCATTCTGTCTGCATTAAAATTCGTTGCGTAGTTTAAAAGATCTTAGCGTACAGACGGCTACACATCATGCTATACATTTCCATTATAAGCTGATCTCGCATTGTATAGGATTTCAGTACAGTGCGAGGTCAGCGTAAACTGGATGTGTAGCCGTGCGTACAAACATGAAAAGCGACTTTGTTTTATACTATGTAAAGATTACAGATAGTCTACCTATTCTCAACAGTGTTTTTCATTCATAGAAATCTGTGTAGGTATTTCAAAATCAGACTTTATTTAGAGAAACTGCTTGCGGAGTTATAGGTAAGCACTTCTAGCAACGAATTACCTATCTGTTTAAAAGATTCTCTTCTCTGAATCCTCCGATAGCTAGGCTAAAAATCATCTATCATAGATAATTTTTAAGGATTTTAAATTGAAGATCACGTCTAAACGGCTTATCTCGTGTATTTGGAAAAAATATATGTTAAACTAGACAATTTTCTTCGTCATTTGATATGTGAATATTTTAAATAAAATTTTATAACATAATGTAATTAATTGGTAAAGTAATGTCTATCGCGGACATAAAAATGATAATCACGCAAAAACTATCCGGTGTATTTCCATGAAACTTTCACCATCTAAAAGACAATTTAATCACCCAAAATTTAGTATACGGTTTTTCTTTGAATTGTGTTTGATAAATCAACATGGGTTGTTTTTCGAAAAACTTGATGCGCGTTGAGGCGGGGTCTCTTGCGCGCGACGGGCGGCAGTGCATCGCTGTAGGTAGCTGTCATCTATCGTCGCCTTAAAAGCATACTTAGCGCTCTAGCGCTTGTAACTTAGACGTATGTCATAGTTTAGGCCACGTACCCACTGACAACATAAAGGCGTCGGGATTGTTTCGCGAACTGGATCATGGACGCACTGCGCTGAGACTTGAAAATCGAATAGTTTGTATTTTAGCCGCGCCTGTATGCATTCTGGGCCTGAATTCAATATGACCACTTAACGATTCCTTACTCGTAACCACGTCAATCACACACGAAATCTGCTAATATCGTATTAATAATATCGACAAATTGTCTTGGAACATACAGAATATGACATTTCGATTCCTTACCGTTACATTGGTTTCTAAAAAACACGATATTGACGTAGTTTGAACGTAGTAAGATTCCGCGGGGAATCATTATAACTATACAGCAGAATTGGGGCCCTGTTCGTTTTTCAAGCGTTCGGCGCTAAGCAGTGCGTTTATATTGAGAGTATAGTAATAGATCGAAAAAATCCGGACGCGAATTTTATTACGTCATTAAAACGTGGATTTCGCGACCTATCTTAGCGCTACCTTAACGTGTAATTACCCACACCCCCGAGTGGGTTCCCGCATTGTCTTGCGGGGGGCTCAGTAACCATGGTCTGCCACCCACGGTGAAGCCAAGAGGAACCCAAAGGTGGGGGCTGCTCGTCAGGGCTTTTACCTTCAAGCCAATGACGAATGAGGTACACCGCAACTGAGGTGGGCCGCGATGTCGTATGGGAGGCATCGCGGCTGAGGGTTACAGGCTACGGCAGAGGAGGAGTGCCGGTGGGTAAGAGGAGAGTCGGTAAAGCGTTGGCCGCTCTCCCTATTCCCTGCGGCCGAAAAGTGGTAGGCGAGACGGCGCGTTGTGTTCCACGCGCGCCGTCAGAGATGTCAGCAACAACTGGTGGGGTCCGCAAGGGCCAATGCTTGCCAGGGGAGCGGGTTGTTCGAAAGAGTTACCGTGGCCCCTGGCACACAGGCAACTGAGGGAACACGAGTGGGTTTTAGTCAGTAAAAGTCTGACACGCTCTCCTGCTCTACCCAGCGGGAGAAGTTATTTGACGATTACCCACCCAAAAAAAAAAAAACCTTTAATTACCAGCCTCTATCAGCACTTTTGTCATTATACGCACGCAATAATGATTTCTTCATGAGTATTTCTCAAAAATCTTTTATCGACCCAAGTGTGCATCTTTTTTATACAAACTTTTCTTTCTTTGACGCAAAAGTCAAAATATTTATAGAATAAAAAATTGTGTTACAGTAGGTATGTCCATTCAAGCCATCTTATAACCGGAAGTCCGCACTCTAATGTTCGGATATTTTATTTGCACAAGTTTTTTTTTTCTATTCTTTCCGATTTGTATGAAATGGATGATGAATTGGTTTTATAATACTTTTGAAGGCGATTCGAAGTTCTTTTGCTTTGTAATTGTGTTTCTAGAGGCTCGATTCATCGATTGTGATTGTGCAATATCTTAGTACTATGTCCAAGCGTTTATGATAAGTTGTTGCTGGCTCCATACATCCTTCTTACGTAGGTAACTATTGTAATACGTATTACTCGAAGCTTTGCTCATTTAGTAATCCCCATAAGTCGTTGAGTAAAGCCCGAAGCCTAAAAGTCTGACAATCAGTATAACCAAGGTACCAGTCATAACGTGTTACCCAGTAACTGGGTTGTGAAAGTCAGATAGGTAGTCACTCCATGTAAAATGCTGGTATTCAGCTGCATCCGGTGAGACTGGAAGCCGACCCGAAAATAGGCTTGGCAGATTGACATTGAAGTCGATAAGTTTTTCTTTTTAACGGACTTCAAAAAGGTTATCACCGTGGGTTATCAATTCGGTATGTTTTTTTTCCAATCAAATCAAATCATTTTTATTTTTGTAACATGGTAGTGATTAAAGTTCTTAAATTACAGTCATATAGGTCGCTATGTCATGCCAAGAGGCGTACAAATATAGTTGCATGCGAAATAAAACATGGATCATAGATCGTTTGATTTGTTGTAATTTTTTGAAGAGTTCCGTTGCCTGTCTCCGAAACTCATCATCAGATCTATATGAAATTTAAATGGGACTATTTCAGAATAAACCCCTTTTCAACAGAAAAAGAATTTTGCAAATCCGTCTATTTATATGACGGAGTTATACCAGAATATAAATTAAAAAAAAAACATACCGAATTGATAACCTCTTCCTTTTGAAGTCGGTTAAAAAGTGGATAAATTAAAGTAAAAGTTTATTTATGGCAGTAGGTATCTATACTTACTTAACTTTTAAGACACTTTGACGCGTCAATATTTTAAAACTAGATGGCGCCGGTATTTCCAAGCTGACTGCGATCCCTGAGAAGAAATGCTTAGACAATCTCAGAGGTCATGGTTATGGAGAGTGTTTGACATTATATTTATGTGTGCGTTACGATTATTGGGATTTTATATGAGTCTATCAATATTTTGGGCCATGTCAGAAAGAGCCTTTTGAAGAAGAAGCCATTTCATCTTTGAGCTGACCTATCCCAACAGACGCCATGCATGTATCTCAATGTTATTTTAGGGAGCTCAACGACCCGTCACAAGATGCAACCAGATCTGCTGGATATTTGCGTAGGCCATATCCAATGTACACAAAACCGCCAGACAATTTTATTATAAAGTCATGTATTCAATCTAGCCTGCATAGAACTCATATTTACGGGCAGTCTTAATGTCCTCAAAAATATCATATGTACACGTAAATCAATAAAAATGAAAATTACATTATTAATGCTGCTGTGCCTAGAGATCATCGAAGTAATTGGGAAAGCTATTTTGAGAATTATTTTTTATTATTTTCTAAACTTATTTGATAATCGAAATAAGTAATAGTAGGTAGGTAATAAGTCTCTTGAAAAACTTGACTAAGTGAGGATAATAAAACCAATTCATTTGAATAAAATTCTAAAAATATATTTATTTATCTTTCTTACAACTACATATTATATTCACAACCATTTAACACATCTTATTTGACTGCAAGTCGTGGAAAAATAATTGTTATGTACATATAGTTATTTACTAGAAATATTTACCACTAAAATATATTTCTTAATAAACTTTTTATTATTTACAAGTTATAAGTATATAAATCCCTATACTAAGTCCTGCATCACATCGTATTAAAACATGGTTTACTAATTTTACTTACGTTACATTGTCAAAAGCTCTGCCTGTTAAAATCTGTAAAACTTGTCATGAATTTTAAATAATACGTCTTCGTCATTAAAGAATGGAGAACAAAAATTTTCTTTACCCGTTTAGGTTTTAAAACATAGTCACAGAAAAACATAAACTTCATTCTACAATTTCGGTAACTTTTCCAAAAATTTCTAATTTTTTTCAGAACATGTCCACCTTTTTCTCGACCCTCAATAACCGTATAAATACGGGAAGCCAGGCATATGGGGAACCGCTGACAGTGGCACGAAAACTGGCATCATACGCTCCGCTTGAATAAAATGGGTCCGCGTATGTTTCTTTAAATGATCTCGTCTGCCAAATTTCTTCCCACAAGTTGAACACGGGAACGGACGTACCCCAGAATGGATCCTTTTATGTCTCGTCAACTCCTCGTTTCTCGTAAAAGTCTTCCCACAATTCTTCTCGTCACATTTATAAGGTCTTTCTCCAGTGTGGATCCTAATGTGGCCTTTCAGCTGTCCGTTGTTTGAGAATCCGACGTGGCAGTGTGGGCATTTGTATTTCTTCGGTCTTTGCTTTTTCGCGTTTATTTTCGCTTCGTTCTCTTGGTGCAGGATTCTAGCGTATTCTAGCTCCATCGCATATCCTTGTGCAAGGGATTCCAGGAGTAACGGGTCTGTTGGTGGTACTCCCAATGCGTGAGCTATATCGGCAGTCGGTAAGTAGTCTGGCATAAATGTCGCGTTGTACGGCATCTGTGGTAGCTGCGGATAAGGTTGATGTTGTAAGTCAACCTCCGTCGGCTTTTCAATTTTTTCTTTTTTTGCTGAAGGAGGTTCTTGTAGAAGCTTGTCACAACATAATGTTAATTTTGCAACCGGGGAACTGACTTCGCTAATAGCAGCAGGCTTTATGTCTTCATCACCGTCTCTAGTAGTTGTAGAAACGGTAGCGTCTTGATGAATTGGGTCAGACTTCTTAAAAGACCCGCGAATTTTCCGCAAACGACTCTCCCTTTTAGTTTCGTCGATTTTCCTTTTCTTAGTCTTTATTTTGGTGTCTGTACTAATATCACAGTTTGTCTGTCCATTATCATTTTTGCTACCACTCACATCCCAAGGTCTGAAAAGCCTCGAGTAACTTTGTTCGGAAAACATATTGGAACACTCTGGTATCACTCACGATCGAAATGAAACTGGGACCCATTTCCATTTCAACAACTTTTATATACATTCCTTTAACTATAAATTTAATAAAAGCGCCCAAAAGTAGAGGGACTGTATCTATTGAATGGACGAAAGAGACGAAATATTTTTCAATTGTTGCACACTTGACGGCGACTTAATTTTTTTCGGTAACGCTGCATTCGTTTTTGCGCCAACTTGAGTTCTGCGTTCGGATACACAAGGGAGTTTTTGGTTTATGGTTCAGTTGGTGTTAAAACCTTTTTTGTTGTTGAAGGTGTCATAGTGTCTGAGATAGGGGTGTGTATTGTTATTTATGTTGATTTTTGTGCGTGCTCGGGGGGCGGGCCCGGGGGCCGAGCGTTACGCTCGAGTGGCCGCCGCTCGCAGCTGCAATCCTGTTTGTTTTAATGGTTTCTGCAATTGTTGCGGTTCCCGATTTATATTAATGTTATATACGCACGCATGTGTTATGTATGTAGGGATATAATATTGTTAGCGGTTTATGGGAGACTTAACAATTGTACCGGAATGTTGTACCGGTAAGAAATGTTCTATTCCGCTTATGTCTATTACTTACATAGGTTTAATAAGATAAGACTTAGTAGAACTAACCAGACACCTGACGCTATCAGTAGGAATAGCATCCATTTTGACAGTTGCACAAAATTGTTACTGACACAAATTTTATTTAAGTATGCTGATTTACATCCGTTACCTCACACTACAGGTCCAGTTGAAAACCAGCGTCAGACACAAGCTGTCTGGCATTTTTGCTGAACTGGGCCTTTTTAACGCAGCCGTGGGGCACATTTTAATAATGCTAGTTTTAACATCGCACTTTACACTTTTTGTTGATTTGAATTTTTAGTTTTATTTTTTGCTGTATATTGTGTGCCTTTTTAGTCTGTGCTAAATAAATGTATTTTCATTCTTACTTGCTAAATAAATTATTCATTTCGTAATAAGGACTGAACAATATGCCTATTCTCTAGTCCGAAAGTAGTTCTATAGGTCGGAATTAACTCTGCTCCCGGTTAATTAACTTTTTCGGACGGGCAAAAACACATCATGAGTGGCGACAACCATCAAATCGTGTTGTCATTCATTCTTAGTTCAGGCCCTGAACTTAGGTAGGTATGTCCGAAGGTGATACGGAGTAGGAAATGTAAAGTTCGATAAAAACTACGGATCTACCATTTAATTTAATTGTGACATCGCATCCATGAAACCAGTCTGTTCATCATTATCATCATCATTTCAGCCGAAAGAGGTCCATTGCTGGACATAAGCCTCCCCCAAAAAGGGTTTTTGCCATAATCGCCACGCTTGGCAGGCGGGTTGCCGATCAAAATCAAAATATTTTATTTCATATAAACCTGCATGAGCACTTATGAAACGTCAGAAGCTAGGTGCACGGTTCCAAATTGTTGTTTCCTATGGAAAAGAGCCGGCAAGAAACTCCACGGTTACTCTATTAAAAATGATTGGCTTTAACAATGTTTTCAGAGATGAAATGTATGGGAGGACAGTGCAGGCCTGTCAATAAGTACCAGGTACTTAGACGAATACAGAATAGAAAATCGTCTACAAATCTACAGTCTGTAAGGCCTACAACGTTCTCTCGATCGCCATGACATCCACCAATCTACACCAAGTCCACGTGGTTGATTACGGCCCATTCCCTCTCACAGAGAGGAGGCGTGTGTACCAGCAGAGGAAACGTGATAGGTTGATAATGCTATGAATTCAGAAATAATAATAGCAAGAATAAAATAATCGTTTCCTGGATTTCATACAAAAAGATAACTGTCCGCGACCACAAAATGGATGGGTCGGATCAATCTAAACAAATCAAGTTACATCCATTCAAATACAATAGACTTGATTGGCCTGCTTTTGATAGATTTACGAAGATATCCAAACTTATTTAGAAAATGGCGCGATCTGTCAAATTTGGCGCGCATGATCGATTGGCCGCGTTCATATTTTTACTAGATTGTACAAAATTGTGTTTACGTAAAAATTGTTTTATTTTTTCACTGTGAATATTTTTTTTATGTTGGGATGAATAAGATTTAATCGTGAGAATTTTTTGGCAGGATTTAAAATTCGCACATACAAACACAGGTGCCTATATAAACTAAGAAAAATACAGAGCTCTTTAAACTGTCGTAAAATCGATGTGAAGCAGAGTTTTGAAGTTTTTGCTTAATATTGATGAAATATTAATTTTTATACCAAAGATTTGTATCCTAAAATTATAAAGTAAGCGATCAAACCAATAGGTCATGATCATGATGTAGATCATTTGGTGACGGCCTATTTCAAATAAAAAATAAACACTATAATCATAATCACTGGTTTTGCAAATTGAGACAGGCCTCAATTTGTAAAACCACACGTCTAAACAGTTTCTCTAAATTCATAGAGCAAACTATAAAGTAGGTACATATTGCTTCAGACCATAGATATATTACTAGACCGGTTATACTTTTATTCCTACCTCCACGATCTGAACCACCATCGCCCTTTACTGCACGGTATCATCCGCACTTGGTTGATATCCCGACCAGTCGTATTCAGCGCTGCTCCTCGATCTTCATTATGCGCACGGCCAAAGTCTGGAACTTGTTGCCAGCTTCTATGTTCCTTTCGACATTTAACCCGTCTGTCTTCAAAGCTAGAATGAAAGGGTATTCTGGGCACGCTTGTTGCATCATAGACCTCATAAATCGCTTACCATCAGGCGTTATTGAAGTCAAGAGCAGGCCCATTTAGCAAAAAAAAAAAAAACCAATGGACTAAAACAATGTCCGCACTATTTTTCACAAGTTTTTTACCACCGTACCTACAAAAGCTTGTTACAACGGTATTTAAGGATACCTGGGTTTTTAGCACGCTCCTTCCAACTCAGTTACAAAACGATGAAGTCCGTTGCAATCACAAAGAGGCTCGATTCGTCAAGATTGTGACAAGGAATCCATCGTGTCTATCTATCAGGCAGAATTCCTGTTATTTTGATGTTTTGTTACGTCGCGCCTTTAAGACGCGGTACAGATGATCGATGTGCCGTTATGTATGCCACAATATCTCTATCTGTTGAAGTAGGCCAGATTACTGTGGATAAACGATATAAGAAGTTTTTGTACGTTTTTCTTTTAAAGTTTGTTACCAGTTACCAGATTCCCTTTAACTGTCCGTAGTAGCCGGTCTATATTTTGTAAAGATCTAACCGTGAAACCTTAAGAGCGTTTATTCCTCGTGGGCTGACAACAACGCATATACAGTAGTTTTTTGTGATTATTTCATTAAATACGAACAACCAACTTTAGCAGAAACGATTCTAAAAAAGCCTGCATAGTTCTTATTTGAGTGGCTTTGATTAATTTTGGTTCCGTATTTGTCGCCGGGCGTAAAAGAATAGCACCATCCCATTTCTTCCAGTGGGTGCCGTAGAAGGCGACTAAGGGACTTACTACATAGATAATGGGCAGCAGCGTTCTCTATGCATTTTACCATCATACTGCGATCGCCAACCCGCCTGCCAAGCGTGGCGATTATGGCAATACCCCCCATCCTGGGGGAGGCCTATGTCCAGCAGTGGACGTCTTTCGGCTGAAATGATGATGATGATTAATTTTGGGGTAATTTTTATTGGATGTCTCACTGAATTAATAAATGGTGGAACACACACAAAAAACTTATTGTTATCTACTTCAGAGTATTCACTCCCAATCTGGCCTCACACGATCTTTAAACAAAATCCGTAGCATAGAATTTTCTTACTGATAATAATTATTTAATTTTGTTAGCCTTATATGTATATGGACTGTGGTGAAAGCACCCTATGGTGGTTGTGCAATTTCAAGTATATTATACAAATTCATTACAATTCATTCAATATTCATTAATACAACCGTCCAAGTTCGTTTAATACCATTGAATGACTTTTTTCATGAAAGACTTAAAAACGTAAGGAAATTTCGCGAGCTACACTATCGTATCATGAAGCGAACTGTCATTGTAGCTAAGGGTTAACACTTTTGACAGCTCACTTCATGCTAGGCTATCTCTCCCTAAGTTTTCACGGTTAGATTTTACAGAATAGATCGGCATAAATAGCGTTCGTGCGTTCTTTTGTGTAGTTTGTAACTAACTATCTTTTAAGTAATTATAAACAAAACAAAATGTCTAATCTCCTGCAAGATTATGACGTTTTTTTTTTACTAACCTCCGCTTTCCCACTCCTGGCCTACGAGTAAGTGGTCAAAGGCCTCACTCTACGCTTTCCATCTTTCGCGAGCCCACGCGTCCTCCTTCCAATTTTGGTGGAACCTATCCAGGTCGTCCCTTCATCCGCCTGTTTGTCTGGAATGCGACAGAAGTGTCCTCTCTTAAATGGGTCTAACATTTAAGTTGGGCAGCTTTTAAAACAATTATCCTTATAAACAAAAAGTAATCTTGTTTTTAAAAAGGTACAAGATTTCAAAGTTTCGATTGCTATAAAAAAAAACACAATTAGTGGAAATGATCTAATTTGCCTAATAATACACTTCGCCTAAGTGTCCTTTTGATTCTGTATAAAATAAGGTAGATAATTATGTAGTTATTTAATTTAGTAGGTTCTTAATGTAAAAAGTCAGTTGTATAGTAATTTGCTATTGTGTACCTATGCCAAAATATCTACCTACCTAGTAGAAAAAATAATACCATTAAAATGTCTCTTGAACGCGACAAATTATTATGTTAACTATTCCAATTTCAAAAACCATAATAATATCATGAATGGACATAATCCTCGATGAAAATCGAATTATACCATTCATTCGATCTATTTAGTTCAATAATAAATCTTCCACAAGAATACTAATAAAGTTCGTGGTTTTGCCTCTATGTCTTTATAAAATTCATATAAATCTCTCTAAGAATGCATTGGTTATAATATTCGAGTATCGTTTAGTGGAATTTCTCGAGAACCGTGACGAGTTAATATCGATTTTTTGTGAGTTTTGTGCGAGACTTTCGATGGACACTTATTGTGGTCAATTACTACGGGTGTCGTAAAATGTAGCAAGACTTGTCAATGGGAAACCGTATAGTTGTAAATGGGGTGTTCAAAAATGTTCCAGCATTTTTTACTTTACGATTTTTGCTTTGGTACAGCTTGCAAAAGACACCGGGTGGGTTAATGGTGAAATAATTTTAATAGAGTTTTGAAAGTAAGAAAATACTTACATTCATTTGCGGCAAACCTGACGCAAACAAAAAAACACAAACACAACAAATAATTTTACGCGTCACATCCACGCAAAACGGCCATCGCTCAGCATAATGCTGTGACACTATGCGAAACGAAGCCATAGCGCTGAGGTTCCATACAGAGATATTTTTGCTAAGCTTTGCTTAAGAATTATAATGAATCCTAGTACCTCAAAGGTCCAGGTTGTAGTTGAAGTCCTCAAAGTAGGTTTTAGCTGTGGGTAACGTTTCTGTTTTTTTAACTATATTTCCTACCTATTTAACATCTAGAGACTTTACTTAACAATCTTCGATTGCTCCATTTTCTGAATCAAATAATTCCCTTGAAAAAGTCCCTTTTCTACACAGCCTGTACCACAATATTTGCACCTTCCGTGTGGTCCGACACCTATGGCGCAACTATAGCGAAACCTCATAATCGTGGTGCAAAACAAAAAGCGCCATAAATCGCTCGTCGCCATTGTGGCGCTGCGAGCGCTGCGACCCATTCATACCGGCGCAGACGCAGTGACGCCGTTGAAGTCTCTGAGTTTACGGTCTGAATTGTGTTAAGCATAAGAATTAAACATGAAAAACTTCAATTGTTGTTCAAAGATCTATCGGTTTAAAATAAACTTGTCACTTCAGACTGTATGTAGGTCGTAGATTAATTTAAAATATGGATTAACTAACTTTTACCCGCGGCTTCGCTCGCGTGGAGGGCGGAAGTTATCCCACGGGATCGGAGTATCAGGATGAAAAGTATTGTATGTGTTAATCTAGGTTAAATGTGTGAGGGGCTTGTGGCTAAATAATAACAGCTGCGGCTGTTATTACTTAGCTACTTACTTAGCTACGCCTGCCGCGGTTGGTCCGCGGATGGATGACCATCTTTACATACGTACGAAGACCCTTCCGTGCCTTAGAAAGCACGTTAAGCCGGTGGGTCCGGCTGACATTTGTGGATCTTTGACAGTCGTTGCGAGTCGTCAGAAGCCCGAAAGTCTGAGAAACAGTCTTACCAAGGGGTATCGTGTTACCCGGTAACTGTGTTGTGGAGGTCAGATAGGCAGTTGTTCCATGTAAAATACTGGTATTCAGCTGCATCCGGTTAGACTGGAAGCCGAACCCAACATAGTTGGAAAAAAGATAGGTGGATGATGAATTTAGGTTATTCTGAGGATATGGTGGAGCATACGGTGGAGGTCTGCCCGGCTTGGGCGGAGCACCGCCGTGTCCTCGTGGAGGCGATCGGCAGTAGCGATCTCTCGCGTCCGGCCTTAGTCCAGGCCATGGTACGGAGCGAGAGTGCATGGGTAGCCGTCACCTCCTTCACTGAAGCAGTAATGCTCGCGAAGAGGGAGGCGGCGCACGTGAGGGAGAGACAGTATATGCGCCCTCACGTCCCTAGCCTCCGCAGGAGACGCCCTGGGCGTCGGGAATCCCAGGCTGATTCCCAGCCACCGTGGGCGTGGGATTGCGGACGGCGTGTAATGGGTAGCTCGCTGTCCGGTAAGGACGAAGCCCAGGTTGACGGCGCGTTGTGTTCCACGCGCGCCTCAAAAAGATGTCAGCACAATCTGATGGGACCCGCAAGGGCCGTTTTTCCGGTAGTACCTACGTTCCCGTGAGATAATTTCCGACCTCCAAGCGGGCAAAACCGCTGGCAAAAAGCTAGTGTCTAAAAACAAAATCTTTCCTCCTCTCCCAGATCAAAATGAAAATCGTTCCCAAAACGTTTTCATTTACAATTTTTAATTCCCCGCGGTATAACCGCAACACGGTTTCATCACGACCCCACTATACGACCGTGGTGTTTAAACGAGGGTCAGTCATTGGGGAGGAGCGTCGTCCCACAGGGGGACCTCGTGCTTTGACGTGTAGGGTTAGTTTGTGATATTATTACTTTAACTTTGGCGTTTCAATTTGTAGGGCATGGTGATGGTTTAAAGGAAGTTTTTGGATGGGTTTGAATCGAATTGTGTGATGTTTGTGGCGCATCCCTTTCAGTTAGAGTTGAATATTTAAAACAAAACTAGGGAATTTTGCAGTAAGATGTTTTAAGTTGTGAGAAATAATTAACAAAAAGTTCTGATTATAGTAAGTAAATAAGTAAGTATATTTCAATAAATGTTTAAAATGATACAAATATCTTATCTTTTACAAATGAATTAGACATCTGTAGCCGATGGGGCCGAAAAGTTATGGAGTGGCGACCGCGTACCGGAAGACGTAAAGTTGGAAGGCCTCCCACAAGGTGGACAGATGACCTTGTGAGGGCCGCGGGAGTCCGCTGGATGCGAGAAGCACAGAACCGGTCGAAGTGGCGTAGCTTGGGGGAGGCCTATTTCCAGCAGTGGACGTCTTTCGGCTGAAATGATGATGATGATGATGATCTGTAGCCGAACTAGGCGAAAGCCTGTATTTCGGCTATCAGCGCCAAAACCTTCAAAAAATTTACACTTGGAAATAGCCATCAAGTAGAAATGTTAGCGTTTGTATATAAACAAAGACAACAGATTAAATACATGGTGGTATGGACATCGACGCACAAACTGTAACCATAAATTCACCACAAGGTTCTAGATCTCCTAGAATATAAATTTTACGTAGAATGTCAAAAGTAAAAGTGCAATACCTACGCCGCCCTTTCAAAATGTCTTCATCTGCCTAGCCTTTTCCCAACTATTATGGGGTCGGCTTCCAGACTAACCGGATGCATCTGAATACCAGTATTTTACATAAAGCGACTGCTTATCTGACCTCCACAACCCGGTTATTGGGTAAAACGATACGCCTTGGTAAGACTGGTTGTCAGTCTTTCGAGCTTCTAACGACCCGTAACGACTGTCAAAGATCCACGAATGACAGCCGGGACCAACGGCTTAATGTGCTTTCCGAGGCACGGAGGGTCTGGGTATGTAAAGATGGTCACCCATCCGCTGACCAAACGCGGTAAGCGTAGCTTAACCTGATCGACCGGCCCGTGCGGCTAATATTAAACATATTAAATTTTGCTTAAGGCGACGATAGATGACAGCTACCTACAGCGATGCACTGCCACCCGTCGCTCGCAATAGAGACCCCGCCTGAACACGCATCAAATTTTTCGAAAAACAACCCATGTTGATTTATCAAACACAATTCAAAGAAAAACCGTATACTTTATTTTGGGTGATTAAATTGTCTTTTAGATGGTGAAAGTTTCATGGAAATACACCCGATAGTTTTTGCGTGATTATCGTTTTTATGTCCGCGATAGACATTACTTTACCAATTAATTACATTATGTTATAAAAATATTATTTAAAATATTCACAAATCAAATGACGAAGAAAATTGTCTAGTTTCACATATATTTTTTTCAAATACATAAGACAAGCCGTTTAGACGTGATCTTCAATAAAAGGTCCTTAAAAGTGTAGGGAAATAGATGCAACAAATCAAAAATTTCCTTAATTACGTTATTATGAAAAACAGGACTCTAACCAAATTGCTTGATAAAAAATGCGTATTTACTAACAAGTTTGGTAGGTAGGCACCCAATTCCACAGGTGTTTGACTTCTGTTATTCGCTGTAGCTCTTTTTTTAAATGTTGAAGTGATGCATCTCAATTTGACATCAAAACTTTGTTAAATAAAGGGTTGTTCATCTCGTGATGAAGATGATCGATCACTAGAATTGTGCAATGACACGTGCAAGTACTACATCCTACAAAAATGACAAAAAATCTTGGTCTAAAACTGTTTTGCAAATCTATATTAATAAAATAAACCTGAGAGTTTATTTAATTGATAACCTAATTCATAGGGAACATTCCGCAACAAAACATAGGAGCTTAGCAAAAAGACAAAAAGTTTATTCAATAAAAAAACAAACGAGTTTCAGAAAATAACACAAAGTGAAAAACTGCTAACTTTAATTTCGGTAGTCAGTTTCTTTGGTTTTGTATTTTCGTTTTTTTTACCACCGCACCGACTAGACTAGATCTACCATAGATATTTTTCGTCGGTTACAAAAAAAACAGTACTATTTCATAGAAAAGTGCGCCAGCTCACCATCTACCTATCCTTTTCCCAGCTATGTTGGTGTCGGCTTCCAGTCTAACCGGATGCAGCTGAATACCAGTATTTTACATTGAGCGACTGCCTATCTGACCTCCACAACACAGTAACTGGATAATACGGTACCCCTTGGTAAGACTGGTTGTCCGACTTTCGAGCTTCTGACGACCCGTAACGACTGTCAAAGATCCACAAATGATTGCCGGGACCAACGGCTTCCCTTGCTTTCCGAGGCACGGAGCGGTCTTGGTATGTAAAGATGGTCACCCATCCACGGACTAAACGCGGCAAGCGTAGCTTAACTTGATCGATCGACCCGTGCAGCAATTGTTACCAATCCATGGTACTATGTTGTGCGGTTGCGTCCCTGCCACCTTGTGTAGGTATTTGTCAAGGAAGTATTTTACAATAGGTATGACAAACCGAAGCTGGATCACTGGTGTGTTCTGAAATAGGAATAATTATTCGCAAATGGATGTCTCAAATATTATAGAGTTCTACAATCATCCCACCACTTTGAAGTATCATCATCATCATTTCAGCTGAAGACGCCCACTGCTGGACATAGGCGATTATGGTTGGAGGAGCCAAACGGGGAGAGGATTGCCATAATAGCCACGCTTGGCAGGCGGGTTGGCGATCGCTGTATGATGGTAAAATGCATAGAGAACGCTGCTGCCCATTCTCTAGTAAGTCACTTTGTCGCCTTCTACGAGACCCACTGGAAGAGATGGGATGGTGATATTCTTTTACGTCCGGCACCACACGCAACTACAAAACACTTTGAAGTATGTCTTATTGCAATGTAAATTCTAGTCGTAGAAAGAAACCACTATTCGCTTACACTATTACAATGGTTTAATAGGTAAGTTTCTAAGCGGACTTCGTCGATCTAGTTGTAACAAGCGCTTCCGCTGAGCATGAGGTGCTGGGTTCAATTCCCAAGTCGGGCTGTTATTGGGCTTTCCTATCTAGAATTTCTCATTACCAGCCCGGAACCTGGATTTGTGCCCGTTTGATGGCAATAGGCTCGCCCTCTATTACATGGGACTGAACATAACTGGCGAAGTGTAAGTAGGTGTACTATTGGTACACCTCTACCCAACCCTTCAGGGAAACGAGGCGTGATGTTATGTTGTGTTATGATTCTAGGCCTAAATCCGTATTCATGTTACACCATAAGTGAGCAGACACAAGTTTTTCCCTCAATCCTTCCCAAACAACATCTGTACAAGGTGCGCGGACGCCGACAAACAGATAAATAGACAAACATATCGTTGACATGACAGACGCCGCCGCCCCGCCCACCGCGGTGACTTTGAAGCGTCGCCCATCATTGTTTGATTGAGCCGTCTTGGTACTTGAATGTGTTGAAATTGTTATAAGGAATAAGTGGGGCGTTTTCAAAGTTATAGTTGAATATTACAAATACACGACAGCAGCGTAAAGTGCATTTCTAGATCCAGGACAGCTCTTCTGCGTAAGAGTATATTCTGTATGGCGGCAATTCTTTTTAATACATGGCCAAAACATTGGCGGGAATATACAAAAAATTATAATTAAGGAGTAGGATAAAAAGCCTTCTGTTAGAGAAAGCCTGTTACAGCAACGACAATTTCTGAATGAAAAAATATTTACTAATTACTTAATAGGAACAAAGTTTAGATACATCTAGACCTTATTCCTATTATGTAATTAGTTTGACATTAATGTGATATTTTAATATTACATTTTCAATAATGAGTTGATGATTTAATGCTTTATTTCAATTTTTATATTTTCATCTAGAATGTAATTTTATTGATAAATAATGGCCCAATTTATAATTATTTGATTGTCTATTTCTATCAAATCAAATCAAATCAAAATATTTTTATTTCATATGAACCTGCATGGGCACTTATGAAACGTCAGAAGCTAGGTGCACGGTTCCAAAATGTTGTTTCCTATGGAGAAGAGCCGGCAAGAAACTCCACGGTTACTCTTTTAAAAATGATTGGCTTTAACAATGTTTTCAGATATAAAATGTATGGGAGGACAGTGCAGGCCTGTAAATAAGTACCAGGTACTTAGACGAATCCAGAATAGAAAATCGTCTACAAATCTACAGTCTGTAAGGCCTACAACGTTCTCCCATTCACAATATGTAAAATAATCTACATAAATAAAATGAACCTAATTAAACATAGTGACATGATTAACATGACAATAACTAAAAAATAGTTGATATTAAAATTGATGTATAATGTCAAATAATGACGAGAATATGTCAGCATTGTAAAAATAAAAAGAATAAAAAGAACATTGAGAGCAGTTAATAGACTTTCACATAGATATGCTGTTAATGAGGTACCAGGGAAGCCACATGTGCAGAAGGAATTAATGCCAAACTTCCCTGTCTTCAACGTAGTCTTTTATCTTATAATATGCTTTTTTGATAAGGATACGTTTGATGTGCGTTTTAAACTTTCCATCGCTAAGTTCTGTAACTGACTTTGGCAACTTGTTATAGAAGCGGATACTGTTTATTAGAAATGACTTGCTAGTTTTAGTCAATCTAAATTTTATATGTACGCTGTTGAGCCAAAACATGACTGAAATAATTTAATGTCGCTTATCTTATCTTAATATGAAAAGTAATCAGCAGCCAATCTGAGGTCGGATCACTGGGCTACCTCTGCACTATTGCTCCGGGAGCACTTCCTGTAATTTTGAGACGATTGTTTTCATTCTGATCTCAGTCGGAATCTATGAAAAATACCTTTAGTTTCGTTACATTTTTACAAGTTTTTAACATTTAATATTGATTGTTATTTAAATATTACGACTATAATGTAAACGGTGTCAACTAGGTACGGGAATGGGCCTTCAGGTGCGTGCATCACTTTCAAATGTCAACAGATTTTACGCCCATTGCAATTTTTTTTTTCTGGAATAATGCAAAATCTTTTTTAAATAAAGTTTTTAATAAATGTTCATGATTGATCAATGATCATGATTTAGAAAATATACGTGCCTTAGAATAACATTCTAACTTACTACCAGATTAACTAAACTGACTGCAATCGTCGTCTACGTTCTGTAATAGTACCTTTATAATCTGGCGTAACAGTTTTACTAAAACAAAATATAACGGCCCATAATGTTCCCACTGCTGGGATACAGGCCTCCTATCGGTGAGAGAGAGTGGGCCGTAATCCACCACGCGGGCCCAGTACGGCTTTACAGGTTTACTAAGTACAATTGAAAAAGAATCCGATAAAATAAACTTTATCATTTCAGTGTCTACGGCGTAGCGCCCTCTACGATACCGCTACGAAGCTTCTACGGTCTAGCTAATTATCTTTTACTTGCCCTAATGATGACTTATTATTGCTTCTTGTCCTCTGTGTTCCAAAAGAACCAGTCGAAGCGACTTCTGCACTGCCACCGACGGCGAGATTTGAAATACTGTCGTGCCAGCGACTCGCAGAAGTCGATTATTGCCGTATTTCACTCGAATACTAAACAAAACTCGAGAATCAACCGAAAAATCTTGCCCATAAATAGACGCAACATCGTTCCGCTACATTGATCTACTTATCCTCACACCTGAACAAAATTGTCACCCAAAAACCAAACAAAAATTCGCCACATCAAACTGGCCGACAACTTTTAATTTAATTTACAATCACAGTAAGATCCTACAGTTTGACACAATAAACGTCACTGTGATACAATACGCTTGTATAGAATGACAGTTGAGGGCGGAACGCAGTGACTTTGTAGCAGCGTTCGAGCGGCTTCTTCAAAACTTTGTCGGTCCAGTAATCGTTAGTCAATACCTTTATTGGATGACGTGTATGTTTGTTAAGTGTAAAGGCTCTTTATCCCATGCATGTTTAAATGCTTTCAACATACCGACTTCGGTGAGATGAAATATAATTATTGCAAGTGGCGAAATATTTTGAATGAAAACGATGTGAGCAAGTCCTTTTTGTTGTGAATTGTGTTCAGAGGTTTACTTTGTTGTTGTATTCTTGTGTTATCTAAATTAGGTGTCAAAAGTGTTTTTTTTTTTAAATGAAATTTCAACCTTTTTAAAATTAGTTTGTTTCCAGGGTTTTATGCGACGCGATGGGAAGTCATATTTTGTGGTAAAATAACCCGTATCGTGTGACTATATTAAAACTTGTTTAGTTCTTAGACAGTGTTCTGTTTAATTATTTTTTCGACAAATATTTACCATCTTACTATACAGGTATGAAATAGCACATAAGAAAATAAAGCTCTAAATTAAATGGAGTTTTCCTCGGCAGCGTTAGCAAGCGATAATTGACAACGGCATCTAAACTTAGTTTTTTATATATAAATATGTTCTCATGCAAGTGAAATGTAAATTTCTTAATGAGAAATAAAAGTCTTTAACCAGAAACTTACGCGTAATACTATTTATCAGTTTGCACAAACGTGATTAATTAACATCTAACAATCGGTTCAACACAATTTCCTAGATATTGTTTCGTTCAGAAGCTAGGCAATTGACATTTCTGTTAATAAAGAAATGCTACTATAACATATAGAAATTAAAAATTGACTAATTGTGAACCGTTCGACCTTGTACTTGCCGTAAATGTGAAGTAATAAATGACTACGGTACCTATATTCTAAATTACTTTCATGACTATTTGAAGGAACGGATTGATAAAAACGGTTTATTTTAAATTATAATGTAAAGATTCATGTTTAGTATAATGTAATAAATAGTAATAATTAGAATAAATATTATTATGTAATTTAATCGTTTAATTTAATAATTAGATAAGTACCCTAGACATACCATTAGACTAGGCATTGCAAATTGTATATTTGCAATGCCCTTACAGGGTGTATGTCTTAATACAATGTCATGAAATTTTAATGCATACCTACTTACTAATGAGTGTATAACATGTTACCAAATTAAAAAAAAACTAAGAGAACACACTGGGAATCCGCAAAATAAAAATCCTCGGATTTGTTTCTGTGGTTCTTCAGTTCTCACAAGCCATCAGTCAGTTCTCGAAAAGTACCTATCTTAGATAGAAAGAAAGTTTTGTAACTACAGACATTCAGTATTTTTATGAAAAATGCTTAAGGTTTTGCCAACAACCACAGACTATCGCCAATTCTCTTTAATTTATAACAACATTTCTAAACTTTTCCCCTACACAGTCAATCAAGAACAAAATGTGTCCCCTCGATGCGGTCAGCCCTCTTGTCACAAACCCATGCCGAATTCACGCATGACTTCACCGCAACTATGGCGGATACAAATCATTTGTTATCTGTTGTTACTTATATACTTCTTGTTGTGTTTGAGTATCAATGTGCGGCGCCTTTGCTAGTTGCTGCAGAAGATATTATTATTATTTATGCCTTTTATTCAGGTAATACAGATGCAATAAAGCTCATATTTTTTACAGAATTTGTTACAGAAATATCTTCCTGAGCTAGTTGATATGATTGTCGACATTTTGGCTTGTGTGTTCAATTAAGTACGTTTTATTAGCAAGTGCTTTTATCAATGTTTTTATAATTTAACGTTTAGTTTTTATAAGTTATAACTTCAACTAAAGCTAGCTTTTTTCAAAGGGGTGTTTGCGTAACACATTTAATTTTGAGATTTCAACAGCATTCATCGCGTTATTTACGTTGTTGAGCGGACAAATTTTTTGAACATCTGAAGCAATATAATCAACAAAATCCATCAAAATGATTCAGAGTCTAATTGATAGTGTGTTTATACGCAATTAGGGTGAAAGTAACTGTGAGTTGTTCAAACCATGTTTATTGTTATTGCTCCGTAATAAACAGTTAATGTAAAAATATATATTTAAAAATTAATAAATTAAGGGATGTCATTTGTTTGATATTGAACGTATTGAAGTAAAATTGTGAACGAAAAAGCTTTACAATTTCATATGCATGAACTTTTACCGTTAGGCCGGACCATTAGAAGCACATAGCTGTCCATTTACCACCTAACCGATGGCAACGATCGTCGGCGAGCGTCACATGTGGCCACAAGCACAATGCGGTATGAGATATTGGCTTTTCAACGCACAGCTGCCATTCTGCGGCAAAAAATATCATATAAAATGACTTTGCAACGGGCCAAATTATAATAACTGCGGCCAAGCTCGTTGCCTTCAAAGTTAAGGACTCGGAAAGAAAGAGAAACAAAAACGAGATTTGTGACTAAATGACAGAGCTGTAAAGGTTTATTTGCAAGATGAGCAAGCCTGAATGGTTTGCAGAAAAATGGCATATACTTAACTCTTTGTAGAAGGTCTGTTCCTACATTATCTACGAACTATTCAGAAACTGCAACAATTAAAAAAAACCTTGTATTTGCGCGTTTTGAATGTAGGTGAACTATTTCAACGTTGAGTAGCTGGTTAGAATATTAGTCGTTTAAAAAAAGAACCAGTAGGTACTTATTATTTTATTTATTTTTTGTATGCCATAGCCAGGTTATTTTCTTTCGTTATTATACCTTCTGATATGTAGGTCCTTCTGATATACTCATCTACGTATTTGTTTACTTTTCCATCACTGAACGATGTAAGTGACTTTAACAAACACAAAAAATATATTGTAACCATTAGAATTTAATACAGTTCAATCCTTTTCAAATTCCACACCTGTTGATGCCAAACCAAGTCAAGCACTCGATACTAAACAAAACAACAAACATTACTAATCCGATTACAAATAGAAAGGTCTAAACACTCGAAACTCAAGAATTGAAGTGTCAAATATAAGTTTTAACCCAATTTACTGAACACAACCCGAAAAAATCTATACAAACCATTCTTATATTTACCAAATTACGAAACGCAACTGACCTAACCCTTACGGCTATCGATTCAAAGTTTACTTTCGTGAATTTAAAGGACAATAAGTTTGTAGTCCCTTTAGTACCGTTGACGTATATCACAGAAGATATCCCTTTGTATCGCCACAATGGCTAATGCACTCATGATCCTTTCAACATTGTCATCTATACTAAGTACTTCAACCGACATATTTTATCTACAATTGTATATGGACCTGTCAGTTTTAAATAGCAGGCAATAAGGTCGAGGATCGAACGGCTTATGTTAAAATTAAAGTAAGGTAAAGTTGGTGTAAGTGCGTAATTGAAATTTTGACTTTGGTAAATCGTGTGACGGGGCTGTGGTGTGTGTCGAATCGGCGAACATTTTAATTGACAGCTCAGCTTGACACCGGAGAAAGTTGTGAAAAGTGTCACAGGATTTGGAACAGATAGTTATTAGTACAGATTATTGTTGAAGCTTTTTGTTGAAATGTTATTTGAGCCAATATTGTGAATGGATTTGTTATCTTTTCACGACTTTGTGCGTTATTAAAAGATTTCTTTGCGTGTTTTAGGAATCAGAAACGGCGATTGCAAAGTCTGTAATTGGCTTGTAGAAGTATCCTTAAACATAGGTTAAAGTAGTAGTACCTAAGTATTCTAATACCTATATTTATAATTTATTTATGGATTAGTTTAAAAATCCATGAGTAAATTTGAAATCTATTTGTAAAGGGGGCAAATAAATTTGAATTACCTACCTTATCTAATCTCAAAACATCTAATGTGCTCTCGACATTCTACCTACTAAGTCATCGTTTAAGTTAAAAAGAAACAGGTCTAGTTACTTAAGGCTTGGTTGGCATTTACAAAGAAATTACATTTGAAAAAAATAGTTAGTAATCTAGATAATATGATACGTCATTGGGTTTAGGCATAACTTTTCTATGGGTATCAAATAATAAGAAAAAAAAAACACCAAATCACCTCCAAATCGTTGCTATGAAACCATTTTACTCCTTAATTTTTTAACAAATGAATTTAAAAAAAAGTCTACTGCTTTGCAAAACAAAGGAAAATGATTTGATTTTGTTACTTTTTACAAATATGCATTATTTTTGTTATAATAAAGTAAAAATGCAACCGATTAAAGACTGCACGGCTACATCACCCCGCACTCGCCCACAAATTTAGTGCGCCCAAATGCTGAAGGTCCTTAGCGTGGATACAAGCCTTAAACAAATTATTTGAAGAAGAAACTTAAGCTACAGATCGTAGACACTTAAAATACGTATAAAATCCACAATTACAACAAAGCACAGCACATCTGTTCCGCCACACCCATGCATTTAACTATTGATATTAAATCGTCACCCCGCTACAAGGTTACGGCGCGCAAACAATTATTTATTGTTGCGCTAACCGCGGTTTGGGAATTTAATGGCGGTCTTGTAATAGATTAATAGACAGATTTATTATTAGTTTTATTAATAATAATTGTTATTTATACTAATTCAATCTCGAAAATTCAGAGCAGTGGTGGCCCAGAGGTGACAGTACTTACGAGTTGTAGGTGCAGTGGGTTCGAATCCAGACTGGCGCTTAACTTTATTTCAACTTCATCACCACTTCAAAACGGTAAGAAAACCATCGTGAGGATACCGGCATGTCCAAAAACTCCAAGACATGTGACATCTACCAACACGCACTTAGCCCGCGTGATTACAGACCACTCCCTCACGAATAGAGGTCTGTATTACAGCAGTGGGAACATTATAAGCTGATTATGAGTCTCCGAAATGTACCTATTGCCCGTTTTTTTTTTTTGGGTGGGCAATCATCAAATAACTTCTCCCGCTCTCGGATGGAGCTGGAGTCCTTTGGTGACCATTTATTTGTTGGTAGGTACATATAAATAAAAGACCCGTCTTGTTCACTGCTTTTAATATTAAGGTACCCTATTTTACTATTTTTCAATCTACACATGTATTACTTGTTTTATTTAGAAAATTATGTTATTATCTGTGCATGCTGTGGTTTTCTATGAGGCGCTCAAACTTAAGATTGTTGTTTAAGTTATAGGTAAAGTAATTGTTGAGAATCCTAATAAAGCTAGCTAAAATTTAATTTATTAGACTGAGACCGAGACTCAATACCTACTCCAGTCTATTCTTTTTTTACATTTTTTAATAAAAATAAACAAACAAAAGCAATCTTGTAAATTCTTAAATTGGATATAGGTCGGTTCATAATCATCATAATTTCAGCCGAAACACGTCCACTGCTGGACATAAGCCTCCCCCAAAAGAGGGGTTTGCCATAATCGCCACGTTTGGCAGGCGGGTTGACGATCGCAATATGGTGGTAAAATGCATAGAGAACGCTGCTGCCCATTCTCTAGTAAGTCCCTTAGTCGCCTTCTACGACACCCACGAGAAGAAATGGGATGTTTTTAATATTCTTTTACGTTCGGTACTACACGGAACATAGGTCGGTTAAACAAAAATAATTTGTATTACAATTTTATATCAAACGGATCAAAAGTGGTCTATTTTTTTTTTCTATTTTTTTTGGGTGGGAAATCATCAAATTACTTCTCCCGCTCAGGGTGGAGCAGGAGGGCGTGTCAGACTTTTACTGACTAAAACCCACCCGTGTTCCCTCAGTAGCCCGTATGCCAGGGGCTGTGGGATCTCTTTCGAACAAACCCGCACCCCTGGCAGGAAAGTGGTCTAGTCTGACTAATAAGAGAGCGACCGTGTCAACTCTACGCACACAGCCACGCACGCTTTTGTGTGAGTGAAATTTGCAAAAAATTACCTTTTCGGACGGTCAAGAACGGGGGCAAACAGTAATAAGTGTCATAACCCAAACGTGACGTTTCGCGTAAGACGTAATAAGTCGACGTCCATCGATGTAATAAAATCGTGGCTGGATTTTTTCGCGCAATTGATTTTCAACTCTCGTTGTTGAACAGAGCATTGATAATCCAACAGAATGCATCGCGATTGAGTCTTAGGGCTCCGAAAAAACACAGTGTTCAATTTTAAACTCTCGGCGCTAAGCAGCAATGCGTTGAAGTTCCACGAAAAAAGCCAGCTGCGATTTTATTACGTCTGTGTGAAAATCGTCTTACACCGTTTTTGTACACCCTCAATCCTCAGCGAGAATTAAACGAGAGACGAGATTATTCGAACCGTGCATGACGTCACTACGACGCAACGCGACGGGTCGTGGACACTCGATCAGACACTGTCATCTCGTTCTCGATGACGTCCCTTTGATGTTGGCGATCAACACCCTTTATGGTGGTAGGTGTGTTGAATTAAATAATTCAACACACCTACAGAATTATAATAACGTAAATCATCAATACATCTTCATTTAATTCGATATAATGACTATTTCATGAAAAAGTTTATCTTCAAGTTTAACAGATCGTCCCTCAGCCATCCTCAAGGTTACTACCGCCATCTACACTCCGGCTTTTGAATCGTTAGCGAACAACTATTTACAATTTTGCTTTTACACTTCTTTACGAACGAGGAACGCTGTAAGTCTGCTACCACCTCACAGATGGCGTTGTTTTAAGTTCGATAAAATAAAGTGGCTTCTGATAAAAGCACGCTGGTGGGTCACACAAAGATTGAAAACTATTCTGTCTTACCAAAGGGTATCGTAATACCCAATATTACCCCCCAGTGGGTTCCCGCATTGTCGTTGCGGGGGGGGGGGGGGGGGGGAGGCTCAGTAGCCGTGGTCACCCTCGCACGGTGAAGCGAAGAGGAACCCCAAGGTGGGGCCGCTCGTCAGAGCTTTTGCCTCCAAGCCGACGACGTAGCGGCCAAAAAGTAGGAGGCAGCGGTTAGGTGCATCGCAACTGAGGCGGGCCGCGATGGCAGGCATCGCGGCTGAGGCAGAGGAGGATTGCCGGTACTTCTGCTGAGTGCTCTTCCCTTCCGTGGCCTGGACGGGGCCGCCACCATTTGATAGCGGACGTGGTGGGGCCGCAGGGGAGAAGGAGTGTCGGTATAGCGTTGGCCGCTCTCCTTATCCTCTGCGGCCGAAAAGCGGTAGGTGACGGGGCCACTGTGCTGACCCGACGCAGGGGGACCAAGGGTGCCAGACACGGGGTCGTCTGGGGCAGCTATTGGGCTGGGAAAAGGCCAGGCAGATGATCTTTTTATATATCTATACTAAATACTAATAATATAATATCTATGCTAATATGATAAAGAGGAAAGATTTGATTGTTTGTTTTTTTGTTTGCATTGAATAGGCTCCGAAACTACAGAACCGATTTGAAAAATTCATTCACTGTTGGGAAGCTACACTATCCCCGTTTGACATGGGCTATATTTTATCCCCGTATTCCAACGGAAACGGAAACTACGCGGGTGAAACCGCGGAGCGCTGCTATTTTTTATAAAACCATTACAATTCCAATATGTCACAAACATACAGCTATAATACTTCAAGGATTGCATTTTCAAGTTCCAAAGTAAAACAATAAATTCCGTTGCAGTTGTTTGGCGCCGTGCCAGATTCAAGTAATAACAAACAATGCTTTGAAATATAAAATACCAGCGACTACTTCACGATCCATGCTAACGAATAGCTAGTAAGGAATGAGTTAAATATTTCTTAGTAGGTATCAATTCTTTCATTAGGAGGCTCTTATACTTTATTTATTTATGTACACACAGTAAAATACATACTCGTAGGAGATACGGCATAGTCAAAGAATTTAGTACAAAGGTACTGCTTATTTCTTATGAAATCTCTTCCAGCAAACCTGCGAAAGGAGAAATGACAAAGAAATATAGACAATAGTGTGTGACAACAAGAAGGGAAAATATGAATAAGTGAAGACTCAAACTAAAATATACCTACAGTTACTACATATAACGTTATTTTTAGTACCTGTAATAGAGTTAGTAACCTGAATATAGTTTGTTCAGAATAAGGAACTGAATCGATTCCAATCGTTTTTACACCATGTTATATTTTTTCCCAATATTTTTTTTTTTAAGGGATCACCATTTAATTACAAAACAATTGCAATACGGTTAGGTACCTACTGCTTAGTTATATCAATGAGCACAAACCACGCTGGACGCCCGGGCGGCGCCTGGTGCCTATGGTGACCATGTTTGTGTAGACAACTAGGCAACATAACAAGGTTAGATATAACTTTGTGGTTTTTCATGATACAGCTTTGAAATTTTGTACATATATTCTTTACATAAGAATACTAGACACGTGTTTCGGGTTTCGCATATACTAAAAATAAGGTTGTAAATGTTACTGTTAGCACACGGTATTTATTACTAGTTTTTAACCGCGGCATAACCCGCGTGTGTGTCGGAAATCATCCTACGGGAAAGCCTAATGATAGTTTATGTTTGTGTATACTTCGTCGTCTGCAATAAAGATTTTCATTTATACTATCCTACAATAATATAATATTATAAATGTGAAAGTTTGTGAAGATATTTGGAAGTTTGTTACTCAATCACGCAAAAACGGCTGAACGGATTTGGATGAAATTTGGCACACAGATAGTTTATAACCTGGATAACACACACATAATAGTTTTCATCCTGGTAGTAGTTCCTGTGGGATAATGTTCAACCTCCACGCGCCGAAGCCATGCGTGCAACAGCTAGTTTATTTAAGTATAAAACATATCCTTTGTCCTAACCCAGGTCACGTCTATCCGTGTGCCTCCGTTCACCTATTAAGGTGACACTTGTCCACATTTTTTCCATAAAAATTTCGGGAGGGTTTTACTCCACTGTTTGACAATGTACATCAAAAATTAAACATGGTATGGTTTTGTCTCATTATTAATATTGTCTGTACGGAAACAGAATACTAAAATAAAAAGCCATTAAAAAGTTATGAGCCAACAGATTCGTTTTTATTGCTAATTTAACCTAACTTTGGGCGTGTTTAAGTAATAAAAGCAGTTTTAAAACTCGAAAACCAAGTCGGTACCGACAAAGTTCAATTATCGAAAAGTTCAATAAACTTAATTGGTCATTGATTTATGCAGTGTTTTTTTCAGAAAACCCGATCTTCCGAAGGACTTTTCTTAATTTTTTACGCGCCTGTTTTACTATAAATGATCCTGCAGCTCTCTCAATAATGTTGTGCGTGTAGACTAGCGTCTAACTGCTCATCACGTGTACCTACTACCTCTGTCGGACACGAAGCCTGGTGAGACAGCGTGCTTTTTAGCCAGACCCACCAGTGAGTTCGAGCCCGCGACTAGTGTACCCTTAAGGCGAGAAAAAATAAGAGACTTAATAAATACTTTCGGTTTATAATATTATTTAGTAGGAATGGATGAGACCGTAACAATAAGTCTTTAACGTAAAGAGATTCCAAATAGTTTTTGAGAAATGAAAACCTATTGGAATCCAAATCCGACAACGGACCAATAAGACACCTCTTAGTCGACATTTACACTGGATTTTCAACTCTCCGTGTTGTGTCGAGCGTTGAGAATCCAACAGAGAGCAGCGCGAATGAGTCTGTGAACGTGAAATAAATAAAGTGTTCGATCGCTAAAGCAGTGCGAGTGATTGTCATGGAAATAATGTCACTTGGTTCAAATAGGTTTATTTTATTTATGTAGATTTTTTTACATATTGTGAATGAGAGAACGTTATAGGCCTTACAGACTAGATTTGTAAACGATTTTCTATTCTTTATTTTCATTCCTCTAAGTACCTGGTACTTATTGACAGGCCTGCACTGTCCTTCCATACCTATTATCACTGTAATTTGAAAACGTTATAAAAACCAATTATTTTTAAAAAAGTAACCGTGGAGTTTGTCGCCGGCTCTTCTCCATAGGAAACGACAATTTGGAACCGTGCACCTAGCTTCTGACGTTTTTTATGTGCCCATGTAGGTTTATGTGAAACAAAATACCTATTTTGATTTTGGACTTCAAAATCAAAAGTCATTTATTCAAAGTAGGCTGAGAGTCAGCCAAGAAAGTGGCTCAAGAAAATCGTGGCTAAAAAAGAGTAATGGCTGATTCATATAATTTACGGACTGTTATCGGTTAAAACTAAGTCTTGTATTGTTATGGAAGTAGCTATCACAGGTATTTTCTTTTTTTATGTTTTTTGGGTGGTAAATCATCAAATTACTTCTCCCGCTCAGGGTGGAGCAGGAGGGCGTGTCAGACTTTTACTGACTAAAACCCACCCGTGTTCCCTCAGTAGCCTGTATGCCAGGGGCTGTGGTATCTCTTTCAAACAAACCGAAATCGCGAAAAAAAAATCAGCTGTTCCCTACATTTATGTTCACATAAGTCGTCAAAATGTAGGGAAAGGATGATTTTTTTTTTCGCGATTTCGGGTTTGGTCCCATAGTAAAAGTTGTTCATAATGTTGAGTACAATCATGTGTTTAAATGTCAGTCATTAATTACCAGTCTCCCTATATAGTAGGGCACACTACACAGGTATCATAATCATATTGGTGTGGAGTACCTACACATCAAAGCTAACATCAAAGGGGGCTATTTTTGTTACCAAGCTGAAAGAAGACTATATTACTTACTGAATTAGAAGCCAATCAAAATAGGTGACCTTCAGAAGTTAAAACGGAAATACCTACAGGAAGTTTCAGAACTAATACCATACAACAAAAGTTACGGATAATAAAATATACTTGTAATCCTACTAATATTATTAACTACCTTTTGCCAGCGGGTTCGCCCGCGTCGAGGTCGCAAATTAGATATCCCACGGGAATTTACTACCAGGGCCTCAAGTCTGCTATTACAATAGTGTCAGAATGGTCTATCATTGATTTTATAATTGTTGATTTTGACAAGTTTGGTAATCTACTAATATAATGGCGTCATTATGACTTTCCAATGGTCAGCCACTGACACTCCATTGAAAGAAATGGCATTTATTGGTAATCTCGTACAAAATGACAAATGAATGACTGACGTGGCGGTAATTTTTGCAAGTTCCTAAAATAATATTTAAAAATATGTAAAATATATACACAAAAATGAAATCTGGCATGAATAAATGTTCAAATTTAGTAGTATTTTTTCGAAAATCAATTCTACTATCGGGTTTTATATTAATGGCAATACGACAACGTCATTAATGTCATTATAACACAATTCTATTACGAAACCATTGACCGACCACTGATCGAACATTATGAATTTATCAGATTACGAACTGTTAGCAAAGTGACAATGGGATCGTTTTGGAATGACCAATTTATAAAAATAGCAGACTTAGGTCCCAGGATAAAAAGTACCCTATGTGTTGTTACAGGTTACAAACTATCATGTGCCTTAAGGAACATACGAAAAAAAACTTAGCCGAATTTGTCGAACCGTCCCCAGTTTGTGAAGATGTTTGGATGTTTGTTACCCAATCACGCAAAAACGGCTGAACGGATTTGGCACACAGATAGATTATAACCTAAATTAACACATGGAATACTTTTTTATCCCGATAGTACGTTCCCGCAGGATAATTTCCGACTACCACGCGGGCGAAGCCGCGGGCCGAAGCCAGTAATATTATAAATGTGAAAGTTTGTGAAGATGTTTCGATGTTTGTTACTCAATCACGCAAAAATGGCTGAACGGACACACAGGTACATTATAACCTATATTAACACATAGGATACTTTTTATCCCAGTAGAACGTTCATTATTTCAGCCGAAAGACGTCCACTGTTGGACATAGGTCTCCCCCAAAGGGGGGTTTTGCCATAATCGCCACGCTTGGCAGGCGGGTTGCCGATCGCAGTATGGTGGTAAATGCATGGAGAACGCTGCTGCGCATTCTCAAGTAAGTCCCTTAGTCGGCTCCTACGACACCCACGGGTAGAAATGGGATGGTGCTATTCTTTTACGTCCAGCATGACACGTAGGTTCCCGCGAGATAGTTTCCAACTTCGACGTGGGGGAGGCCGCGGGCGGAAGCTAGTAAAATATACCTGAAATGGAACATAATTACTAAGCGAATAATTTAATTTTAGCGTTTAATTTTAAATGTGAATATAGCAGTGAAGAGTGAGTGAAAAGGGCACTGGTGGCTGAGTGGTATAAGCTTACTTGCGAGTTGTACTTGTAGGTCATAATTCCAAAACCAGGCAGGCACTTTATAGGGACTTAATTTCATTGTGTACTTAATTTCATCACCACAGCTGTCAAACGGTCAAGGAAAACATCGTAAGGGGTCTTTGAACCAGCGCGGCAGCGCCAGAATCAATCAGCGCTGGGGCTTTGTGTTGCATAGGGTTGCAGCATTATGCTGGCGAGCGATGGCCGTTTTGCGTGGATGTAACGCATAGGTATTTTTCCCCAACTTGATCTTTTTGTGTTCTTTCTTTGCGTCATGTTTGCTTATCGCCAATACCTACCTACACGTATTTTCTTTCTTTATACAGAAGGTCTAATTCTTACTGCAGAGCCCTTTAATCTATTTTAACCATCAAGAAGCACATTTCAAATCAACAAGAAAACACAAAGACAAGCTACGCTCTAACCATATTATTTACTTATTCCCGCTGAAACTCAATATAGTGAGATTTACTACAAAAATGTTGGCAAATTCAGCAACGCACTTAATATTCCTGGGGGTCCTCTTCCTAATTAAGTGCGAGTCCTTGATAAGAGGAGGTTAGTCGGCTTCGGAGGGCTGGCTGTGACGTCACGGAGGCGGAATAGGCTGGGTGCAGACTGAGCTTGAACTAAATTGAATGCTAGAGATTGCTATTACAAAGTTATTTTAATTTCATGCTTAATTTAGTGCACATTTAGTGCACAGAGAATTCCGTGGTGAGTGTTCGGTGTGGTGCCGGACGTAAAAGAATAGCATTATCCCATTTCTTCTCGTGGATGTCGTAGAAGGCGACTAAGGGACTTACTACAGAATGGGCAGCAGCGTTCTCTATGCATTTTACCACCATACTGCGACCGCCAACCCGCCTGCCAAGCGTGGCGATTATGGCAACACCCCCCTTTTGGGGGAGGCCTATGTCCAGCAGTGGACGTCTTTCGGCTGAAATGATGAAGGACAAAAATGTAAAAATTAAACAATAAAAACAGTGGGAAACCCAATGTACGCTGTCTCTGATGTCTCCAGTGTAATTATTCATTGCTGGTATATATGTAGTTGTTTTTCAGTCACATACAACACTTAACTCAAACCATTCATTTTCTGTGATCCAACACATCAGATTTAGCAACATTTTTTTTTTTTAATAATAATTTCACTCCCCTTTCAAGCACCATGCGTCAACATCCACAGAACAGATAATCTGTTCTATGTCGATATCACACGCTAAAATAAAAATAGCTTATAAATAAAATGTAAGAATTAAAGTTTTTCAAGCTGTACCATTTTCCTAAAATCTGTGAATGCAGTTCGCAGGTACTCCAGAAGACAAGGAACATGTCCTAAGAAAGTTATTCGGTAAGTAGAACGGTAAAGGTAGCCTCCCTTAATGCCTCGTCTTAACTTCCACCCTGTATTACTTAGATCGGACAAGGAATCAAGACAAGCGTCACCAGCTAGCGAACGAGCCGGGCGAGCATCGTTTCACCTCTTTTCGTACTTCGGTTCACCCTCCGAACTGCAAAGATAAGCTACGTCAACGATACAGACGATGCTCGCTCGGCTCTATGACGTGCGCTATGCAACTGCGCGCGAGTGACAGCGAGACGGCTCACGGAACCCAGGCTGATTCCCGGCCACTGTAGACGCAGGTTTACGGATGGCGAGTAATGGGTAGCTCGCTGTCCGGTAAGGACCAAGCCCGGGTTGACGGCGCGTTGTGTTCCACGCGCGCCTCAAAGATATGTCAGCACCAACTGGTGGGGTCCGCAAGGGCCGATTTCTGCCAGGAGTGCGAGTTATTCGAAAAAGATACCGTGGGTCCTGGCACATGAGCAACTGTAGGAACACGGGTGGGTTTTAGTCAGTAAAAGTCTGACACGCCCTCCTGCTCCACCCAGAGCGTGAGAAGTTATTTGATGATTTTCCAGTTATTTTTCGCCTCCTACGATACCCACTGGAAGAAATGGGATGGTGCTATTCTTTTACGCCCGGACACCACACGGGACCTTGTCCTTGATATATCTTAAATTTGAGTGTTGCGGTCACTTGGCACGAAGTGACCACAGCAACAAAAAAAAGCTATTTTTTTTTGGTTTTAAATCGTTTTGAACAACGTACGGTTTAAAACCAAATGATTTACCGATGTTACGCGACCGACGTCACCGTAACACTAATTCCAGCCTTACTCGGTTTTAAACCGACGTTAATAGCTGTTTAAAAAGTTTTAGGAATAATTTTGTAATTAAGCTGAAGTTCGCTTGAAGTTTTTTAGGTTTCGTTGGGTGACTACGACCTTTTTTGTTTGTGCTCGTTTTTTTAAAAATTCGAACTTAGCTGTATTCTCTTTAATCTGTGTTTTTCTATGGATTGGGTTAGTGGTATACTGTGACGGTATAATTAATCCTACTAATGTGAAAGTGATAGATGTTTGGATTTCGAGGTATTAGGATGTTTGTTATTCGATCATGCAAAAACGGACGAACGGATATGGATGAAATTTAGCATACAGATATTTATAAAATTTATTAACACGCGAGCACGTAAATCACATATAAGTAGGATGTGAAAGTTTGTACGTTTGAATATTTGTTACTCAATCACGCAAAAACGGACGAACGGATTTGGATGAAATTTTGCACACACACAGATAGTTTAAAACCTGATGAAAGCACACATATATTTTTTTTTTATCCCGGGAGTCCGGTCCCATGGGATAATTTTCGAATCCATGCGGACGAAGTCGGTGGCAAAACTTTGTCAAAAGAATACAACTATACTTTAAGTATTTTTTAGATAGCATAAACATTTTATTACAACATTATAACAGCGAGCGTTAACAGCAAAATATACAGTAAAGTACTACATTTTAATAGAACGCTGACAGCAAAATAACAACCCACATTAAAACAACGTGAGTTTTCGCTTCACTGAATAACATTTGCTACGCTTTCGTAGACCCTCGTAGGCCGTATGCTACGAAGCGTAGCTCGTACGTAGCCCAGTTAAATCAATTAAATACAGGACATGAAATCTGCTTTTATTTATATTTTCAATTTATGATAATATGTCATGTTATGTCATATCAATATTAAAAATAATAATAAGTTCATGGTTGGTAATAAAAGGTATGTATGTAAAAGAACCTTAAATAATTCCCGCTTTGTTTTATTTCTGAATTTTATCCAAATCTGTTCAGTCGTTTTTCCGTGAATGAATAACAAACACCCAAACATCACATTTATAATAATGTCTGGATAACCGTTTTTTTTTTTGGTTTGACGTTTTCTAAAAATGAAACCCGAAAATATTTTTATATTAATGTAGTGTTTCATTCTTCGAAGTACCTTTTGTTAAGGTCAATCACAGACTCAGAGGAAACATTAGCAAGAATATGTAATTAAACAAAGGCAAGCTGAATGATGATGAATTCATCAAATCAAATGTTTTGACAAATGAATGAAAAATAGGCGCCATCATGTCTATTCTTCCGTCAATGCTGGAACAATGCTTATCTAGAACACAAAAACATAAAATACTGCATCTAACTAAAACCGACCTTATTTGTAGAACAATAAGGGCGACAAACACTGAACGAAAATGTCGCCCTCAATTTTACACCGCATTCAAGTAAATTTCACCTTTATCCTAGTAGATATAAAGATTAAACAATAACACAATGTAGCGACTCTGTTTGCGTGAAGCGCGCAGTCGCTTCGTGAAACCGGCAGTTAGCTCGAGGGCGCCACTGAGCACGGTTGTATCAAACCTCCGCGGAGCTTGCATCACAACGGCATCACAGCCTAAAACTGTGAACAAAAAAAAAAGAAAAAACCCAAACTCAATTCCCGCTTTCCATTTTCAAGAAAGACACTTGAACTTTTTTTTAAGAACGTGTGCACGCATTCAGCCTAGTGTTATTCCTTTTTTGACTTTAAAATAAATCTGGCAAGTTTTTTTTATCGGTTTTAGAGTAAAATGTGCGTTTTATGAGTGTACCAGTCGGAGGCGGCAAACGTTTTGGCCGTGTCGTGTATTACGTAACGGTTCCGGGGAAAATCGATATCCTGGGCGTATAAATAGCGGCGTACGCTTGAAACAGCTGGCCGATCGCCAGTATGCAGCCTACGGTGAGAACATACCTTATTTTATATTATCTGTGGACTGGGAGAGCGTCAGCGGGACTGAATGAGAATGATGATTGATGAAGCGAGTAAGAGGATTTTTTTATTGTGTCCTTTTCGGGGACATTCTTTCAGGCGAATTTTCTGCGTGAAAATATTTACTTAAATGAATCTGAAATAGATCTGGTATTAAAAAATGAAACACATTTTAAACTTTAAAATCAATTTCATTTTTTATCACTACGTTCAATTAATTTTAAGTAGGTCACTAATGAGGTTGTGTAACATTAATATGCGATCAATTTATGAACTCTCTTAAAGCCCACTTACTGTAGCTAAATATAAAAGCCTTAGAAGGTTAAACGGTTACCAGTTTATTCCATAAACAAGAGTTAAATATCAAATAATAAGAAAAACGGAGAATTGAAACATGTAACATGTCGTCTGAATCATTGACAAATACATTCTACTATCCTACTGATATTATAAATGTGAAAGTTCGTATATTAGGATATTTAGATGTCTGTTACTCAGTTACGCACGCGGGCGAAGCCGCTAGTAAAAGCTAGTCTTATATTATCTGTCAAGTCGTTAAACCCGGCTACGGGACCCTTCTTGTCGTCTCGTATAAGGGTGCTACGAATTTCGTGGCATCTTTACACAAATCTCGATAAACCAATTGATGAGTCAGAGATATTTCCTTGATTTCTTTCACGAAGGCAAGGTTTTTGAATCATTTATTGGGAGCATTCACATTGATGGCTGTTCATATCTGTGAAGTTACGGCATCTACGGAAACTGCTGAGTCACTTTTAGATAGATCATCAATTTATCAGACAGATTTATATACTTCAAAAGGAAAGTTGCTTCTTTTGTCTGTGCGGTAAGAGATGACACTTTTATCCTTTTCAAGGGTTAATAGAAACTACGTAAGACCCTGATACCTTCAAGGCTTGACCACAGATTATGAAAATTCATACAATTTAATAAGTGGTCAAACCCTATGTCAATTAAATTGATTGGGTTTCCATTCTTCATTGTGTGATTTGCAGCAGATTTACTAAACTGACACTTGATTGGGTTTCCATAAACCAGGGAGCCTGGGAAATGAATATATCATTCATTCACTGACAAACAATTCACAGACGTTTCGTCTGTGAATTGCTGTGTCGCTGTGTCTAGAAGCTTGAAATTTTGGACGGGAGTTCCTTATATAACGAATTTCAACCGTAGTGCTCACACTAAGAATGGATTTTCGGAAAAATCATACCATAAGGGGAATAAATATGGGACGATAAGCACTACACGATTTATATGCAATTTATCACAAAACATGATGGTTACCAATCCTTTTCCAAACATACCTATCAATAAAATTACCTAGCCTTTTCCCAAATATGTTGGGGTCGGCTTCCAGTCTAACCAGATGCAGATGAATACCAGTATCTTACTTGAAGCGACTGTCTATCTACAACAACCCAAGCAACTGGGTAATACGATACCACCTTTTTTTTTGAGGGTGCGATATCATCAAATAAGTTCTCCCGCTCTGGGTGGAGCAGGAGGGCGTGTCAGACTTTTACTGACTTAAACCCACCCGTGTTCCCTCTGTACCATGTGTGCCAGACTTTCGGGCTTCTGACGTAATGTCACGATTGTCAAAGATACACGAAAGACAGCCGGGACAAACGCCTTAACGTGATTACTAAGGCACGGATGAGTCTCGGTATGTAAAAATGGTCACCCAATTACGGACCAACCCTAGCAAGCGTAGATTAACCTGATGGATTGATCCGTCCGTCTGTTAGTACTTCGCTACGACCCCTCTCTTCCGAACATGCCATGCAATGCATTAAATGATTAAAAATTTACAGACTTCCATAATGAGTAAGCTGTAGGTTAGCTTTAAATATTTTAATTTTATTTTATTTTAATTCACAAACCTGATGTACAATCACAATTACAATTACAATAAAAGAGTTACCATAAATACTTTTGATTGAAATCTACTAGATGTGAATCTAGCATGCATATTTTATATATAAAAAACTTACAAAAAAAAATTAAACATACGCAAAACGAAAAAGTTTTGTAAAGATAAGTTAAACGTAAAAAGATAAAAAAGAAAATAATCATACAAATTAGACTCTAAGTTTAGTTCTAACTGAGGCTAAATATACCTTTCTGGTTCTAAATATACCTTTTAGGGTAGGTACCTTTGAAATGTTTTTTCTTCTATTCGAAAAGAAACATACAAGTCAAAACATGACTCTTTGACGTTATTTTTCCATTACTTAACGTTTTAAGTAGTCCTCGAGGAAAACCCTTCGTGGGATCAAAGGTAGCTCTCAGTCCCATATTTATTAACATTTGTATATTTAGGCTATACATACAGTACTTGAGGGGCTCGTAGCTAGATGAGGGGCTCGTGTCTAAATAATAACAGTAGCCGCATGAGTCGATTGAAGGTTAATCTACGCTTGCCGAAGGGGGTTCATGGATGCCTGACCATCTATAACATATCGAGACCCCTCTATGACTCGCCTCGGGACAGTCTGACAGTCGTTATGGGTCGTCAGAAGGCAAAAAAGCAAAAAGTCTGACATTGAGTCTTACCAACGGGTATCTTTTATCCAGTAGCTGGGTTGTGGACGTCTATAGGCAGTCGGTCCATGTAAAGTATGGGTATTCAGCTGCTTCCTCTGCTGCTGTTAGACTCTCGGAAAAAGGCTAGGCAGATGGAAATACACTACAAAGGAGTAGAACAAATATTAAAAACTCGAATGATCAAAGGATCTAGGATTAGAAATAATCAGGTTTGGATCATTTATATAGAAATGGTTTTTTTTTTTTTTTTTTTTTTTGGGTGGGAAATCATCAAATGACTTCTCCTGCTGAGTAGAGCAGGAGGGCGTGTCAGACTTTTACTGACTAAAACCCACCCGTGTTCCCTCAGTAGCCCGTATGCCAGGGGCCGTGGTATCTCTTTCGAACAAACCCGCACCCCTGGCAGGCATCGGCCCTTGCGGACCCCACCAGTGGTTGCTGACATCTTTGACGGCGCGCGTGAGGAACACAACGCGCCGTCCCGTCTACCACTTTTCGGCCGCAGAGGATAGGGAGAGCGGCTGACGCTATACCGACACTCCTCTTCCCCTGCGGCCCCACCGCGTCCGCCATCAAACGGTGGCGGCCCCGTCCAGGCCACGGAAGGGAAGAGCGCTGCTCAGAAGCACCGGCACTCCTCCTCTACCGCAGCCTGTAACCCTCAGCTGCGATGCCTCCCATTCGACATCGCGGCCCACCTCAGTTGCGGTGCACCTCACCGCAACCTACTTTTTGGCCGCTACGTCAATGGCTTGAAGGCAAAAGCCCTGACGAGCGGCCCCACCGTTGGGTTCCTCTTGGCTTCACCGTGGATGGGAGACCACGGTTACTAAGCCCCCCGCAACGACAATGCGGGAACCCACTCGGGGGGGATATAGAAATGGTTAGGATGCAATTTGGTAATTAGTAGGTATAGATTTGATTGGCATACGTTTTACGGAAAAAACTTTTTGAATTCAGAAATACGGTTAGGAAACAACGAAAAGTTAAGGGCAAAATACACAAACTATGTTACATAAAATTCAAAACGATTCGCCCACAAATAAATTTACTTTGTGCTACTTAATCGAAGTAATCACCCATGCAATCAATGCATCTTTGCCATCGCAGTAGCAGTTTATTGATGCCCTTCTTAAAGAAATCAGCTGGACGGGAGGCAACAAATTCTTCAAAGGCATTTTGTACTGCCTCTCGGGTATTAAATTTTTTTCCCGCCAAGAAGTTATCCAAATTCTGGAAAAAGTAGTAGTCTGTAGGCGCAAGGTCTGGTGAGTAGGGCGGATGACGGAGAGCTTCCAACCCCAGTTCTTGCAACTTGGAGACCGTCTGCTGTGCAGTATGAGGTCGCGCGTTGTCGTGCAGGAGCAGCGGAGACGAGCGATTGACCAATGCTGGTTGGAGATGCGCCAGCTTCTCCATCATTGTGTTCAGTTCTTCACAGTACACATCTGCAGTAATGCTCACCCCGTTTGGTAAGAAGCTGTGATGAATCACACCGGCGCTAGACCACCAAACAGTGACCATCACTTTTCTAGGGGTAAGTTTTCGTTTAGGGCATTGTTTAGGTGCTGAACCAGGATCCAACCAACTTGCTGAGCGCTTACGGTTATCAAACAGAATCCATTTTTCATCGCAGGTAACAATGCGGTTCAAAATTCCTTCATTTGTGTGTCTGTTGAGCAGTGCAAGGCACGTCTCGACGCGTACTTCGCGCTGGCGATCATTGAGTTCGTGGGGCACCCATTTGTCAAGCTTTTTTACCTTGCCAATTTGACGCAAATGGACCAATATTGTTTTGACGCTAACGTCGAAAGCTGCTGCTAATTCAGCCGTAGATTGTGTATCATCAGCTTCCACAATCGCCTTTAATTCGTCATTGTCGACCAAAGTCTTCGGACGACCGCGAGGTTCATTTTTCAGGTCGAAATTTCCAGAACGGAAGCGAGCAAACCAATAACAGGTGGTGCGTTGGTTTGTAGTGTTAGCTCCGTAAACGTCGTTGATGTTGCGTGCCGCTTGTGCCGCGTTGCTGCCACGACGGTACTCATATTCCATAATTACTCGAATTTTTAACGTATCCATGATGACGAAAAAGATTGAAATGCGATGAAAATGTAACACTAATCAATAAAGAAATGACTACTTTTAGAAAAAAAAATCCATGTTTTTAAAATAAAATTAATTTGAAATTAGAATTCTTAGCCAAACAAAAATTATTTTGATTTGAAATGGCCAGTACTGCAGAACGGCAATTTCATAGGTAAAGACCTAATATATTATTTAGAGACGATTCGTCGGATTCGGGCGAGTAAATTAGTGCGAATCGACTAATAAGCCATTCGATTGATCCCAAGCAACCAAATAGCCACACTTGGTAATTTTATACACACAAGTTAGGAGGTTGTCTATATTTCTACAGATAATGTACCGAATGACATCACTTAATACGTACTTACGAGTCAATAAATATTATATGAATTGAGTTATCGCTAGGTCCTGAACTGAGGGTCAGACACGGAACTAACACTCAAAGACGAAGTCAAGTACTTGGGGGTGATCCTTGACAGCAAATTGCTCTGGAACAAGCATCTTGACTACAAACTCAATAAAAGCACAATTGCTCTATACCAATGTAAAAAAATGTTAGGAAAAACATGGGGGCTCTCTCCGAAGATTACTCTGTGGCTATACAAAGCGGTGATCAGGCCAATGTTGGCTTATGGCGCTCTGGTTTGGTGGACGAGCTCCGAGGACCGAACTCTCAACCACCATTACCAGACTAATGCGCTTCCAACGACTGGCCTGTTCAGCTACCACTGGCTGCATGAGAACCACCCCGACAGCAGCCATGGAGATAGCCCTTCAATTAACTCCCCTTGACCTGTACATACAGCAGGAGGCCGCACTAGCTGCCATCAGGCTAATGCATCTGGGCATATGGGGCAAGAATTTAACCAGCCCACACGCTAACATCCTGGACCGGGCGATTGAGTACCAGCCACTCATCGCTGCCCCGTGTGATAGAATACCAAACCAATCAATGTTCAACAAAAACTATATCATACAAATAGTGGAGGAAGAAAGGGATCAGTCGGGAGCCAATGAAGTGCGCATCTACACAGACGGCTCTATAACACATAACGGTTCAGGTGCTGGCGCACACTCCCTTGACCTCAATATTAACTATCACACACCGCTAGGCACACACAGTTCAATCTTTCAATGTGGATGTGTTGCCTTAACACAAGCCGCTACAGCAGTAAAGCGCTTAGGCATCCGGGACTACGGCATTAAATTCGTATCCGACAGCCTATCTGTGCTCAAAGCTTTGGCAAAAAAACAAACCAACAGCAAACTAATCTTTGAGTGCCATCTAGCTCTGGAGAGTTTATCGACGTCAAATCGTATTACCCTCCAGTGGATCAAGGGGCACAGTGGATCCTTAGGTAATGATGCCGCAGATGAACTTGTGAAGAGAGGATCAGATATGAAAGTGCTAGGCCCGTACCCACTTCTCCCCCTGCCTTTCTCACAATTTCGTGCGTGGATTCGCCAAAGGTCGACCGAACTTCATAACAACAGATGGTCACGGGCAACAGACTGTAGACAGTCAAAATTGGCTTTTCCAACTATACACCCGCGATTAACTAATAAACTTCTTAGCCTAAGTAGAAATAACCTTAGAATAATCATAGGAACAATTACGGGCCATAACCGACGAAACAGACAGCCCGCTTTGCAGGGGCTGCCTTGACGCCGAGGAATCAGCCGCCCACGTCATCCTGGAATGCGAGGCCGTGGCTTCTCAACGTGAAGAAATCCTCGGAACAGTGAGGTCGCTCCGCGAAGCCTGTGAAGCTCCCAGGAAGCTTCTGTGCTTTTGGGCGGAGCTAGGCTGGCTCTGTTAGCCAGTATCCCACGCACAACGGACCGAATGGGAGTCTACGTGCGGAAAAGGGAGTCCCATCATCATCATCATCATCGAGGGTCAGACTTGCATCAACGGTTTTGTAAAACAAATGATCAAAGTGGTTTCCTTGACTGTCTTTGTATACTAGCTTTGAAAATGACAAGTCATTTTAAAACCCGTCAAAAATACACCGAGAAATTTAATGGTTGTTTTCCCGCGGCAGAACAACTTGCCATAGGGCATACTTTCAAAGCATAGAGTAAAAGTAAAAAAATATGACTTTTTATTTTAAATTATTTAAAAATATTAATCAAATCTAAAACGTGAGAATCAACAGTAACACTAGAGGTAAATTGTAGGTACCTACTAATCAAATCGCACGCGCAGCCGACAAAGGGAACAGCAATGCATAAATGTTTAAACCAAAATAAACTCTCGCACGTGGTTTTTTCACAAGTTTTAATCTGTTTTTGTTTCTATTTTTTGTTTATAAAACGATTGTATTACCAAGGCAAAACTATTTCGCTGCGAGAAAACAGCCATTAAAATTTCATGGTGTATATGACATACGTTTTTTTAACAATGCTGTCCCAGTGGTAACGGCCGCGACGCACAAGTTGTGGGTCGTTGATTCGAACCCAGACTCTTTACTTTCTGCTCCTTCTGCTGGGATACTGTCCTCCTCTCTTTGAGAGTGAGTGGGCTGTAATCCACTGTAGTATGTTGTACTGTTTAGTAAGTAAGAACATCACTAGTCGAGAGTGAGTGATGGAGGCACACCACTAGAGTGGACAGTAGCAATGGCGTCCGAAGCAGAAACTGTGTAAGCCAACTAAATTGTAGATTGAGTAAAATATTGTTGTTACATACATTATTTTATTAAAAACAACATGTTACATCCACCTCGCGGGCCCAGAGCGGGTTGCTAAGAGATGTCACACGTCTTTGAATGTTTGGTTTTAGGACGGTTTCTTCACGATGTTTTCCTTCACCGTATGAAATTATTGACTAAAAGTTTAGCACCTGTCTGGGTTCAAACTCACGAACTACAACTCGTTATTCGTGGTGTTGTTACCGCTGGGCCAGTCTTTGTATACAGAAAAACTAGTTATCAATCATCAATTCAGCCGAAAGACGTCCACTGCTGGACATAGGTCTCCTGCTAACGAGGAGGATTGCCGTAATCGCCACGCTTAGCAGGCGGGTTGGCGATCGCATTATGGTGGTAAAATTCATAGAGAACGCTGCTGCCCATTCTCTGGTAAGTCCCTTAATCGCCTTCTACGACACCCACGGGAAGAAATGGGATGGTGGTATTCTTTTACGTCCGGTACCACACTGAACGAAAAAACTAGTATTCAAGTCCAAATACTTGACAAACCCTTATCCATCAAGTATTTTGCTGTTCCATTTTACGGGTTGAAGGTTTTTGAAGAAAATCGTGACTACTCATGAAGAAAAATGAAATCATCTGAAAATATTAAAGACTCCCTACACGCACGGTTTAGGAAGCAATCAATAAGGTGAAGTTCAGAGCTTCACCTTTATGTCATGGCGGTCAACAGTCAAGTGTAGTTATCGACATAATCGGATCTCGTGGCCTTTGTACCTTGGCCTACTTTGTGGGATTTCCTGCTGGTACTATATTTTTTTTAATAGTTTTTTTCGTGTTGGAAAAATAAGTGATAGAAAAAAAAAACTGTTTTCTGTTTTTTTTTTTCTCAAACTCAAACTCGCATTATTTCCAATAAACCAGTTACATGCACTTTAGAATTGTCAAGGTCGGCGAGTTAGAAAGATGAAGCTAGTTGCCCATTCAAAAGCGTAGGTACCTATGGAGAAGAACAGACAAGAAACTCCATGGACTTTTAAAATCATGATATTTTTACAAAAAGTTGGTTACATCATTATGTTGAAATTATTAATGTGAGAACGATGGAAAAAGACGTGCACATTAAAAGCGTCCGTAATTAAAACAAAAATAAAATAACAATTCAGAAATTAAAATAAGCCGGGAGTTAAGATGACCAGTCCCTACTGGCGGCGCCCGTTCACGAACATGACGTATGGATGATGTACCTGGTCTAGAAATAAGGAGATGAGGATTAAATAAAAAATATTATTACTTATTTACAAGTTTTTGTTCATGGCTTCCCCCGCGTGGAGGGGGGAAATTAGTCCACAGGAACGTACTGTCATTACTTTTAACATTACGTTTACCTGGCATTGGTATATTTTTAATTATTTTACCTAGATACCACTTCATCATCATCATCATCATTTCAGCCGAAAGATGTCCACTGCTGGACATAGGCCTCCCCCAGGCTCCTCCATTTCGACCGGACTTTTGGGGGGTTTTGCCATAATCGCCACGCTTGGCAGGCGGGTTGGCGATTGCAGTATGGTGATAAAATGAATAGAGAACGCTGCTGCCCATTCTCTAGTAAGTCCCTTAGTCGCCTTTTACGACACCCACGGGAAGAAATGGGATGGTGCTATTCTTTTACGTCCGGCGACACACACGGGATACCACTTAATAATTTTATAAACATAAAAAAATACTAGTTTTTGCCAGCGCCTTCGCCCGCGTGGAGGTTTAAAATTGTCCCGCGGGAAGGTACTACCGGGATAAAAAGTACACTATGTATTAATCCAGGTTACAAACTATATCTGTGCCAAATTTCATCCAAATCCGTTCAGGAGTTTTTGCGTGAAAGAGTAACATCCATCCTTTATTCTCCACATTTATAAAATATTCTAAATGTGTAAGTTTAGTTGTTTTTTTTTTTGTTTGTTTGTTTTCTTCCTCCTTTTTCTACTAATAAGTAGGATTGTAAAACATTTAAAAAGATTAACGGTGGAGTTTCTTACCCATTCTTCTCCATTCGAAGTACCTTCTGGAAAGGGTAACTAGAAACAATTCATTATTGTTTTTATTTCGGAAATCAACCATACTCGTAAGCGTCCTTTAAACCACGTGAATTAACACAAAATAATGCAAAAGATACCAGTCATTTGAACATTTGCTTGAACTCGCAGTCAAATGGTGGCATGAAAAACCAGCAACTGTAGGTAATTTTCAATCCAAAAGAGCGAATTGAAACCTGGCTCAAGCCCAACTATTTTAATTCCAACTCATATCTCTACCACGTGCAAACGACATTCGTTCAACAGCTCACCAATTTTGTGGTCCAGTGTACACTATTGAATCAATCTTTAACTGATACCGGACCAATCTTACGGTTAAATAAAAACACAGTGGCACTCCGGGAGTACCGACGGAAGTGAAAACTTGAACAATTACGTTTGTATTTTTTGAATCGTCAGATTAAAAATCGTTCAACGTAAGTTCAACGTTGTTCGTTCATACGTTCGTGTCGCGAGTTCAATTGTTTTTTCCCATCTCAAAACATGCCCAACGCGCCTAAAGAAGTTTACACTTCAAAAACTTTAGTACAGAAAAAACGACCGACTAACGTCAAATAAGTTTAACTTCGGAAGTTGTGTCTTTGATTTTTTTGCCACAGACATCCGAAATTAAAGTTATTTTTCACTTCATAGTGTTTTGTTTTATAAGTTGGTTGTTTTTTTAATAAACTTTATTTTTTTCACTTTTCATGTTGTTTTTCACTCTTTTTTTTTCTCCTATTAATTCGCTCTTATGGATTGAAAACTACCTACAGTTGCTGACTTTTTATGCCGCCATGTGACTGCGTTTGAGTTCAGACAGCATATTCAAATGACTGGTATCATTGACGTTTGTGTTAATTCACGTAGTTTTAAGGACGCTGATGGTCGATTTCTCCATTTTATTTTGTATCGTCATGATGTTGCCTGATTGCTGATGGCTTGGATAAGAAGATTATCCCAATAACTATGAATGCATTCTATTCAAGAAACAATCCATACATATTACCATACTATCCTACTAATATTATAAAGTTTGCGGAAAAACGCCTTAACGGTTTTGAATGAAATTTGGCACTCCGATAGATTATACCTGGATTAACACTTAGAATACTTTTTATCCCGGTAATACGTTACCGTGTGATAATTTTTGACATCCACGTGGAAAACGCTGGCAAATGCTAGGTCCCAAAAATCACTTTTACACGACAAAAATCAATAGATGACGTCGATATTTCCTATCAGACGATTTTGCATTAACAAAGACAACCAGAATAATAAACAGAAGAATACTTCAAAGGATAGGTAGTGTCCTATAATATCGTGCGAACGCAGCGTTAACTAGGCGTGGCAAAAATTTCCCAAGAGTGCACTGCGGTCTTTAAACTCAATAAACGGATGTACGTGTTCCTAGCGGGGACAACATACTTAGTTCCACAAACAACTAGATATAGACTAGGTATCTAGGTGTAGTGTAAAAGCAACAAGAATGGATACCTACGTAATCGATTTTAAAACAAGCAACATTTAGTTGGTAGGTTCAACTACATTGGACTGAAGTGTAGGCTTATTTTTAAATCACTAATTCATCTCCTTGGCCTATTTATGAAAATCTAGTTACAATTATTTCTTCTATCCTTATTTTTGTTATGGCAAGCAAACCCGATGTTGACTACTCTGCCAATGTCTTGAGTGAATTGGAAAAGCAAAATTAAATAAGTAGAACTACAAAAATCTTCGATGATATAATAGAACTTAATGTAGATCTTGCGGGGTTCGTTCTGGACTGAAACAAACAAAAAAAATACATTACATTAAATTGTTGGAACATTAAATATACATATACCACATCCACACAGATTGGGGTAGTAAATCATAATTTGATATTACTGTGACGGATGAAATTCATCAGCGCTAGATACGAGAATGCCCAGAGTTTGGCTACGAATTTAGCACCTTCAGTAGCGTTCGTCCGTTCCTGTAGCGTGCAGACTACAAGGACACACTGGACACGATATTAAGTGTCCAATTGTTTGTGAGGCAGCACCACATCGATTTGAACATCAATCAATCTATCTATATAAATAAAAGGAGAAACTGACTGACTGATCAATCAACGCACATCCGAAACTACTAGGACTAGGAACGTGAAATTTTGTACACGGCTTCCTTTTATAATGTAGGGAAGCACTAAGAAGGAGTTTTTGGAAATTCGACCTTTAAGGGGGTGAAAAGGGGAATTTTGTTTGTATTAAAAATCTTATTCCTTCAGTTAATAAACTTGAAATTTGGCACAAATACTTATCTAGGTAAATGATAAAGTTGGTTAATTATTGTTTTTCTAAACTACCCCCTAAATGGAGATTGGGGGGTCTCAAAGTTTGTATGGAAGAATTTTAACGCGCTCTCTGATTAACTCGAAACCACGTTGGATACTTTTTATCCCGGTAGTTAGTTCCTGCGGGATAATTTCCGACTTCCACGCGGGCGAAGCCACGGGCGGAAGCTAGTGTTATCATAAGAGTACCATAAACGCTATTCACAAATCCAAAACCCTAATTTTGTCAGTTTCTATGAAGTAGATGACCGCTATTCTTCCAATAGCTATTTGCTGTCAGGGTAAGGAAATCAGGTTATCAAAATGTGTCATTTTCGATACGCCTGTCGAATAGCTATGCTTAAAGACTTCGAGATGATTAATTCCTTCCAAACATTAATGTAACGAAAACGTTCCTTTTATAAAAAGTGATTAAGTAGAAGATCATTATTCATGTTTTTTAGCCCAAAATCTTTTTGTAAACATGACACAAAGATGACAAAATCCTCAATTTGTTTCACATTACGGTAATGACATGTGCTCTGAACATAATTTGGCACGTGCTTACTTGACATGTACCTCACGTAACAAACGGCTCATTATTCCTTAAAGGCACATGTTTTTCATCCATTATCCTAAACGCATGATCAATCTTAGGGCTGTTTTCTGTCGAGAGAAAAATTACTGATTCTGGCGTAAAATGTGAAATAGGTCATGTATACGTAACATTACCTATAGAAAGAAAATTGTTTATTCTGCACAAATAAGACACACGCCTGTATTTCTGGAAGGGTCAGCAGAGGTCTATAATATAGCGCATCTTTTTGCTGGTTAATTAAGGTGATGTTTTCCAGGAGGTTTATGACTGTTCCTAAATTAACCTAGGGTGATACAATCAACGTTTTTCATAATTATATATTCATATTAATGTAAATATCGGCTTTTTCTGAGGGGAAGTGACCTAAACACTTATTAACTTAACAGCTACTTCCGCTTCTCCAAAATACAGTGTGACGCATTTATTTACCATGCGCCGCCAACGATTTCGCGAGAAATCCATGCCACAGTATAAAATATTTGCAGTTGGTTAACCAGCAATATCCTTAAAAAAGGATGTATTTATGACATGTATTTTCATATATTTTCATGAACCGTAATAGGTAGACCAGTTGAGCTTTTCATAGAGTGTGTTTAAGTTTTTCAACAATTTCGTTCCTTTGTCATTCTAGCGGTGTCGTGGGAACGTAGAATGGAAAAATAATATCAGCAATCAAAATCAAAAGTCATTTATTCAAACTAGGTTGAGAGTCATCACTTTTTGAACGTCAAAATTATATTTATGACAGTCCCCCAAAACGCCCACCCTTCACCGCTTCCTAGTGCTTTAGTTGGGAAAAGGATTCAGCTTAGCCATTGTTTCCCGCCTTAAAAAAAGAAACATATTCTTAGATAATTATGTTATTTCCACACAGGAAAGAGTAATTGCACTGTATTTAAGTACCCACGTCCGGCGCACCTCTTGCTTTTAACTCCGCTACCAGCCTTCTAAAAAGTTACCCTTTTACTTTAACTAGTCTAATTACTCCCGTAATGAAGCACGTTATTTTTCATGAATGAGAATAAACGATGTTGATTCTCCTTGATGTATTATTAAAAACATAAACTTGAAAAGAAATAATTAAATAAATAATTTCTTTATTGGTATAGAATGCAGGTGTTACAATTATGGTGTTAATTTCAGATACGTATTCCCAGTAAATTCTGCCTGTTGGCATACAAAAAAATTGTGGTTAACTTACAGATAATTTAAAAAACTAGGTAATTAAATTCAAAATGAGATCATGAATCAGAAGTCCAAAATTATTTACATAATAATTTACATATAAATGAGATAAAGTGAACCAAATATTACAATTTATCATTTATAAAATCGGTAACAAAGTAATAACATTTCTCTATCAGCAACGACGACAGGAGTTTCTTGAATTTTATTAAGGGCTGGTCCTTAATACAATTTGGCAATTTGTTATATACAACGTGTAACGTAAATAACGCACAACCTTTTAAGGGGTCACTGTACTCATCATAATGAACAACTTTTACTATGGGACCAAACCTGAAATCGCGAAAAAAAAAATCAGCTGTTCCCTACATTTACGAGTATGTTCGCTTAACTCGTCAAAATGTAGGGAACAACAGATTTTTATTATCGCGATTTCAGGTTTGGTCCCATAGTATAAGTTGTTCATAATGATGAGTACAATCATGTGTTTAAATTTCGGTCAGTAATTACCAGTCACCATATATAAGTGCCATACCAATAATGTTTTTTTAAGCAAAGCAGTGTTATATCTACCAGTACACAATAGACCCACAAGTGCCCTTATAAAGCTGGAAAACCTAACCTTAAGATTACAGGTCTAACTGAGGTTATTTTTACGCGCAAAATTATATTTTAAAAAGCATCGATTTAAGCTTTTTGCTAACTGTGAAGCTTGCATTTCGGTTTTTTTTTTTTTAAACAGAAACGATAAAAAAAAAACAATAAGCCCGTCCTTCGAATACTTGACTTTTGTTTAAATTTAAACGTCCGTTTCTAGTTTTATCTTCTTATATAATAAAAATTGAATCGCTATTTCCCTTGGTCACGGCATCACACGTGAACGACTGGACCAATTTTGCCAATTCTTTTTTTGTTGTGTTTGTTATTGTTAGGAGAAGGTTCTTATGAGAGAAAAAATTAAGAAAGTGGCGCGTAACAAATTCAATATTTATAGTTAAGACAGGACCACGTCTGTCGGGTCAGCTAGTTTCCTAAAAGGCTTTCTTTAACTCACCCCCTTATTCATAAACATGGCTTAAAGTTAAGTAATGATTAGCGCCTGTTTAACCATACATTTTTGACGTTTAGACATCATTTAACTTTAATCATCGTTTATGTATATGGCCCTCAATGCTTGCTTATTTAATCGGCGCGCGGCGGTAGTACGTCCCATATTCAGCAAATGAAAACCGGCGTCCATACCACAGTTATCGCAGCGTTTATTGATTAATATTAATATTTCACATGGAGTGACTGCCTACCTGATGTCCATGACCCTGTCACTTGTCCGTTAGGCAAGCCGATTCAGGTCGGTAATAATAGCAAAGTAATTGTTTTAATTCCTTGAAAGTTGAGCTCACAGAGACTGTTTATGAAATTGTTATACAGCTATGAGTGATAGGGACGAAGCGATACGCTACAAAGCCGAACGTCTTCTAAAAACCGATGTGCTAAATTTACAGCAGGGTACTGAACGGCACATCATCTTCTGCCCAGCCAATCCTAATTATGTTGGAGTTGGCTTCCAGTCTAACCGAATGCAGCTGAGTACCAGTATTTTGCAAGGAGCCACTGCCTATATAACCACGACCCATTTACTGGGTAGTACGATACCCCTTGGTATGACTGGTTGTCAGACTTTCAGGGATTTCTGACTATGTAACAAGAACAACTGTCAAAGGTCTACAAATGTCATCCGGAACCACCTGCTTAACGCGCTTTCTGAGGCACGGAGAGGTCTTGATATGCGCCCTCTCGGCCCTAGCCACCGCAGGAGACGCCCTGGGCGTCGGGAATCCTAGGCCGACTCCCAGTAGCTCGTTGTCCGGTAAGGACCAAGCCCGGGTCGACGGCGAGTTGTGTTCCACGCGCGCCTCAAAGAGATGTCAGCACCAACTGGTGGGGTCCGCCAGGGCCGATGCCTGCCAGGGGTGCGGGTTGTTCGAAAGAGATACCCCATGGTATCTCCGTCAGTTGCCTGTGTGCCAGGGGCCATCCCCTGGCACACAGGCAACTGACGGAACACGGGTTGGTTTTAGTCAGTAAAAGTCTGACGCGCCCTCCAGCTCCATTCAGAGTGAGAGAAGTTATTTGATGATGACCCAACCAACAAAAAAAAATCCCATCCGCGGATCGACCAGCCTTGGATACAGGCCCCTGAGGCAAATAGGTATGTAAATAGCCACAAGCTTCTTATTGATTAAAACTAACTGCAATACATAAATAAGACAGTAGAACGTTCTGTAAACGAAGTTACGGATTCCAGAGAACTTTGGTTTCCGGCTTCAGTCGGCACTAATCAGTTTGGAGAGGGGAATTATTAATTCTCCTACCGTTTCCCTAAAGAGGCCTCCTCTAGTTCTACCGTAGTTCCATTATGTGAGGCTTTGGTCTCTACTCGTTGGGATGAGGTAGTATCTTTGATCTCGTTAAAAGTATAATGTTATAGGTACCTTTCCTTTTAACGTAGTACGAAAGGGTCGAGATAGTGAGAGAGTTTTCTGTAAAATGTAAACAACGACGTCTATTTTGTAAAGGAAATTGTTGAATGTAATAATGCGTGGTTGTAGATATAAAATCTGACATTTACAGCAGCAATGAGCAATTTGACATTTACAGGAGCAATGAGCAATCTGACATTTACAGGAGCAATGAGCAATCTTTACTCTTCTAAACACAGGGTGGAAACCTCAACCCTACCAATACTACTCCTACTATATGTATCTTACTAATATTACCGTAGTAAAGTACCTGGTACTTAATAATGACAGGCCTGCACAGTCCTCCCATACATTTTATCTCTGTAATTTGAAAACATTGTTAAAGCGAATTATTTTTAAAAGAGTAACCGTGCGGAGTTTCTTGCCGGCTCTTCTCCAAAGGAAACAACAATTTGGAACCGTGCACCTAGCTTCTGACGTTTTATAAGTGCCCATGCAGGTTTATATGAAATAAAAATATTTTGATTGATTGATTGACGACCTCAAAAAGGATGGCTGAAACTGGATGTCGAATGTGGAGGACAGGGCGTTGTGGCGCAGCATGGGAGAGGCCTAGGTCCAACAATGGAACGTGTTGATTGATAGGTGGATAGTTCGTATGTTTTTGTTCGTTACTCAATCACGTAAAACGGGCAAACGGATCTGGATGAAATTTGGCACACAGATAGTTTATAACTTGGCATAAAATTAAGGATACTTTTATCCCGGTAGACGTTCCCGTGGGAGAATTTAAGACATTCACGCAGACAAACCCGCTGGCAACTTTTTGCCAGGATTGCGGGTTGTTCGAAAGACATACCCTGGCCCCTGGCACACAGGCAACTGAAGTAACACGGGTGGGTTTTAGTCAGTAAAAGTCTGACACGCCCTCCTGCTCCACCCAGAGCGGGAGAAGTTATTTGATGATTTCCCACCCTCAAAAAAATACTAGAAACTATTTCGGTTTCAAAATCGATTTGTATGTCGATGTTTGAATTTGAGATATTTGTTGGTTTCAAAATACTCCTACGCACTAGTATAGCCAGTGTTTTATAGTGTGATTAATATAACATCACGCTTTGTTTTCCCAAACGGTAGTGCAGAAGTGTCCCTATAGTACACCCACATTTCGCCAGTTGTGTTAAGTCCCATGTAATATGGGGCGAGCCTATTGCCATCAACCGGGCACATATACAAAGTACGGCTGCTAGCGAGAAATTCCAGTTAAAAAACCCAATAACACTGGCCATTGTGCCATTTCGCTTTTAACCGCCGAAAAAAAAAGTGGAAGTTCTCAAATCGATGCGTAGGTAGGTCTCTCTCTATTTTGTTTTTGTATGTATTACTGAGCACTCCGATTTTGATAATCCTTTTTTTGTTTAAAAAGGGTTTACTTCTAAATTGGTCCTATATAAAATTGAAAAACAAAATCTACCCTTGAGTGTAAAAAAATTTTATCCCGAAATAAAAACTGTTGAAAAAGACGAAAAAAGAAATTGAAAAGCCAAAAATAGACCTTTTAGTTTCAATACGCTCGTAAATTAATGTAAATTATTGAACAGCCTCGTTATTTCAGCCAAATATCAGATTATCATAAAGCTCCTTTCCATCTAAAATCCGTCGGAGAATTGCTAAAATAAATCAAATTAATCAAAGAAAAAGGCCTTCGGGGAATGTAATAGAAGCCAAATCTATTATTATTGCAAGGAATTTTCTAGACTCTGTCTAGACATATTATGAAGTGCTTGCCAAACTGTTTTTATACGACGGTTGCCGACGAGCGGTATCAAATCTCTTTACGTAATTACAATGGGAGGCTCTACAAAGCCGATCTTTTTTCTAAAACCTGACGTGCTAGATTTACAACAAGCAGTACCTTGTTGTAAATCTAGCACGTAAATCTAGTACCTTGTTGTAAACGGCGCATCAGCATCTACCTAGCCTTTTTCAAACATATTAGGGTCAGCTTCCAGTCTAACCGGATGTAGCTGAAGGTGAAGGTCATGCATAGAAATTGAACTCTCCAAAACCTTGATCTATCATGAATGCAGGAGTGCAGCTAGACAACACTTTTAAAATCTTGACCAATTTATTTGAAAAATCCCAAGAGTTAAGACGCGATATTAAGAATCGTTTGACGGAATCGAATGACCACCAAAACACAAGTAATCTTGCAGTTTTGATTAAATAATAAATAAATGCAGGGCTCAATGGTTTAATTTTTATGTATTTCTTTAGTTGATTGAGTTCCCTTTATTATACTTAAGTTAGTAGGTACATGAAAATATGATCATCAACGCTCAACATTTTGAGAAATACGCGCCGCAAAAAAAAATGAGCTTTGTTTTATCATGATACTATTTTATTTTTGTGAAGGATTTTTGAGTAATTCTTTTCTTTGAACATCTGGCTTATACGCCTAACTTTGCTACAGAAATATGAGTGTGTGTGTTCCGGTGTCATACGTTTGGGAACCGCCTAAATAGTCCAAAGGCGATAATATCAACCTTATATCCAACTACCACATGTAGAATTGTTACAGGTTATCAGAAACCTGAAAGTCTGACCACCAGTCAGATAGGCAGTCGCTCCAAGTAAAATACTGGTATTCAGCTTCATCCGGTTATACTGAAAGCCGATCCCAACCTAGTTGTAAAAGGTTAAGCAGATGATGATGATGATAATTTTAAAATAAAATACTATGTCCACCCATTTAATTATCAAAATGTAATCTTACAGCAATTACAGCCATGACTTTAGTCAGAAAACAATTTATAGTGGATCAAGATTTATGAGCGTGTAATAAAGCTCACGCGTCAGAGCTGCAACATTAATCAGGACACAGGGCAGCATGGTGGCGTCCATTTTGTTGTGATACAAGACAGTGTAGGTAGATATTATAATACAAACTACCGACATAACTTTTAGACGGTATTTGTGCCCGCACCCAGCGTTAAACACTATGAAACGAAATCTGAGTATTTTGAAGGATAGCTAGCTAATCCATTGCTTTATATGTTCGAAAAATTTGTCTGCTAAGCAACGTAAATAACGCAATGAATGTGGTTGAACTGTCAAAGTGAAAGCTTCTGTTAGAGTGTTACGCTTTAATTAAACCAAAATCAAAATCAAAATATTAATATTTCATATAAACCTGCATGGGCACTTATGAAACGTCAGAAGCTAGGTTCTTTTCAAAATCACTGCCAAAACATTGGGAAAGTTGCATTCGTTATTTAAGGGTACACTAGTCGCGGGCTCGAACTCACTGGTGGGCCTGGCTAAAATCACGCTGTCCCACCAGGCTTCGTGTCCGACAGAGGTCCTCGTAGTATCAGTGATGAGCAGTTAGACGCTAGTCTATACGCACAACATTATTGAGTGAGCTGCAGGATCATTTTTAGTAAAACAGGCGCGTAAAAAATTAAGAAAAGTCCTTCGGAAGATCGGGTTTTCTGAAAAAAAACACTATGTAAATCAATGACCAATTAAGTTTATTGAACTTTTCGATAATTGAACTTTGTCGGTACCGACTTGGTTTTCGAGTTTTAAAACTGCTTTTATTACTTAAACACGCCCAAAGTTAGGTTAAATTAGCAAGAAAAACTAATCTTTGTTGGCTCATAACTTTTTGATGGATTTTTATTTTAGTATTCTGTTTCCGTACAGACAATATTGATAATGAGACAAAACTATACCATGTTTAATTTTTTATGTACATAGTCAAACAGTGGAGTAAAAACCTCTCGAAGTTTGTATGGAAAAAATGTAGACAAGTGTCACCTTAGGAGAAAATCGCTTTTGAATTTGGCTATGTGTACCCATACATTTTAATCAAATCATTTAAATGCTCGTGACTGTACCTATACCTCTACCTTACAGTCCTGCGATTCCTAAATTGCAAGTTCTAATATTTCTCGCAAATGATTGGTCAGAAATATGAGGATATCAAATGGGAACAAAGGACAAAATCTATGAAAGAAGGAAAGACAGCAGTGACGTAGCCTAGAACCAGTGACGTTTGTCCTATAGGTAACACGAGTCGTTTTGGCTTCTCTTTCAAAACAGGAATGTTCATGTGTCGTACATTTTTTTTACCAGCTTTCCCTTACGAATACTTCGCTATTGTCCTTTTTCTGTTAGGAGTAATGCCTTGCGATCACCATTTCGTCCGCTAAACGAGGTTGTTATGGCTGCCCCACTTTCATATCATTTAATATAGAGGTCTTCGCCAAGAGTTCTGATGGAATGAAAGGTCGTGCATTCACCTCTGGCGCGATTCAGGGCATTTTTAACTCCGACGCAAAAAGAGGGATGTTATAAGTTTCACCGCTATGTGTGTGTCAGTCTGTGCCACCGTAGCTCTTTTCTGGCTGATGAAGGGATTTGAGCACCTATCACGGGTCTTATCCAGTCGAAATTTGGTATTTTATTAGGCACTTAATGGATATTAGACGTACAAAGTAACCTTGAACTGATGCTGGAGCATCACCTAAAATTTCCAGGATACCCAAATTACTCACCAACAAACAGCAGAAGTATCGTGTTTGGGCTCATTGAAAAGGTGTCAATGAATAGGTTATAGATAAATGAGATGGTAAGCAAGACAAGAAATGAGAATAAATTAGAAACAAACTTCGCTGTGGGAAACATACACAAAGTTGCGCAGATTTAAGCGTGACATGTATCGTATACATATACGATACATGTCACGCTTAAAACGCGTAAGTTTAAAAAGCAGGAAATAAAAGTTAAATTTAAAATTTAAAAAACCCCCGACCCAAACGAAACCCTCTAAAAAGTTAAAATAATAATATTTATTGACCTTTTAAATTGTAGGTAATATTTTTATCAAAGCATGTTATCATTGTCACATCGGGGGACGGTCAATGAAAACGTCAAATAGACGATACCTAAAACCATGTTTGGGTCGGGGGCTTTTTAATTTTTTTATTTATATGTTGAAATTATCAAAGAAGCATGAGAAGAAGAATAATCATGACATATACCCCATAAACATTTGACCTAATTTAACAACTCGGCCTACATTAAACGTTTTTACATAATGTATCACCTCATATTTCGCTCGTATTTACTCTATTGCCATAGACAAGTAATGTGGTTACTGTATTTTTTTTGGCAAGCGTCCGCGACCTTATTATTCCTCAGTGTCAACTTGCCGCCAACGAGACGCCTTATTACATCATAGCTGACGTCAGGAAAGACATAATGGGGGATGTACTGGATTTGTGAGCACTATGCAGTGTGCAATAAAAATTGTATTGACAAGAATTAGGTTATAGCATGTCGTTACGGAAGTTTGGGTTTTAAATGGATGGAAGTTTAGTGTTTTCAAATTTTATTACAGAAGATTAACCGTATTATCAATTATGTTTATAAATGTTAGTATTAAAAGAATAAGATTTATTAATTTGCATGATTAATTAGTAGTGTTGTACTAGTGCTCTTCCTTTCAATTCGATTAAGTAACATGTAGATAACGTAGTTAGTAACAGTACCCGGCGATAAATATAGCACATCGACCTTTGGAAAGAGACAATCGGCTAATTTCGGCTTCGTAGAGCGTTATCTCTGTCGCACGAAATACAAACAGTCCGGTATCTATTATTAGGAGCTGTTAAAACAATTATGATTTGCTTCTTATGAAAATTCTTTTAATTCTTTGTTTGAAATACACCAATTTTTCTATAAGTGATGGCTTTAGGTTGGGGTAAAATAAAATACCATAGACACCAATGCCACAGATGCCATAGTACAATTTTAAATTATTTAAATTTGCGGGTGTTAACAACTCTAAATATATATTATGAACTGGACGCGACCGCACTCTATCGCACTTGAACAACGACTGACAAAACGTCACATAGGTAGTGTGCGACAGAGATAACCTCCTACGAAGCCGAAATTAGCCGATTGTCTCTTTCCAAAGGTCGATGTGGAATATTTATCGCCGGGTACCGCGCTGATAAACCTAGACTAAAAGCTATGTGTTAACCATGTATAGTGTGGAATTGTTGGTTTCCCCTAATAAATAAAATAGAATACGTGAAGCAAAAACTTTGTACCTTCCCCTTTTTACGAAAATTACGCGGACGGAAAGGACGTACGTAGGACGGAGTATGAAATTTCGCACGGTTGAAGTTTGTATGGAGAAAAAATGCAGAAAGCTAATATGTTTACATATCAACTAGCTTTTGCCAGCGGCTTCGCCCGCGTGGAGACCGGTGTATATACATATAAACCTTCTTCTTGAATCACTGTCTATTGATGAAAACTGCATTAAAATCCGTTGCGTTGTTAAAAGATCTAAGCGTACAGATACGAAAAGCGATTTGTTTTATACTATGTAAAGATGATTGTGAAGACCTACCTTCTGGTATTATCCCCGATTGCTTTTAACGACATCCACGAAAAAAAAGGTAGCCCCTTAAATTATTTCTGCCCTCACCAAGAAATTCACAACACACGCTTTCATAATTATGAAAAATATATTAACAAGTGCGACTCGGACTCCGTACAATATTTAACAGTAGGTACATATAATGTAGTTCTATCATTTTTTACTTTATTTTATTTTTATAGTGGCCATAGTAAATACACAATTTGTGAAAATTTCAAGTATCGACTTATTATGGTATAAAAAACCGGTCAAGTGCGAGTTGGACTCGCGCACCGAGGGTTCCGTACAAACCTGTGGGTATATAAGTAAAAGTTCAAAATTGTCAAAAATATTTTTTTTTATATGACGAAACTAAAAAATTTCGGTTTTCGTAATTTTTCCTATATCTGTACTATAAGACGTGACTTCGTACAAAATTTCAAGATTCTAAGTTCACGGGAAGTACCCTGTAGGTTTTGATTCCCGTGCGAGTTTCGAAAATTTGCGGAATTTTGCGGCCTAAATGGCTGTATCTTTTGATTGCGTTGACTTAGAAGGTTGATTTTTCTACAGCTTCCAGGGACAGTAGAACTAAGTATCATATAGAAATTTCAGTTTGATACCTCCACGCGTTCCTGAGAAAAACGGTCTTGACAGACGGACGGACGGACGGACGGACGGACGGACAACAAAGTGATCTTATAAGGGTTCCGTTTTTTCCTTTAGAGGTACGGAACCCTAAAAATGCAGCCCTGTCACAGATGGATGGACAGACGGACAAGGAAGCCTTAGTAATAGAGACTCGTTGGCACCTTTTGTATACAGAACCCTAATAAGAAAAACATTCTAACACAACATCACTAGGCACAAATCCACTTAATTTCAACCCTCTGTCGCAAATTCAGCTGTCAAAGCAGTGCAAAAGGTACCCGGGCGTTATAACACACAGGGAGCTTCAGAACTAGACTGTTTAGTTTAGTGATAGGCTCTATAAATTCGATCTTTTTTTTTTTACCTGATATGCAAGATTTACAACAAGGTCGAATTCCAGTCTAACCGAATAAGCTAGGTACTGGTATTTTACATAGAGCTGCCTATGAGATCACAACCCAGTTACTGGGTAATACTGGTAAGACTGGTCGTCAGACTTTCGGACTTCAATCGACCGGCTACACGAATGACAGCCGGGGCCAACGGCTTAACGTGCTTTTCAATGCACGGATGGGTATAAGTAGAACTATTTTCTCAATGTCCCTCGGTAAATTTCGTGTTTCATCAGTCATCGGATTTCTATCAGTTGCCAAAGGGCAAGGGTGTTACAACTATATACTTCCAAGTCGACAGAAGTGTCCGGTCTGCACCAAGAGCCGGACCGGACACTCTCAACTTAATGTAATTTATTCAAAAACTGGGAGGAACGCTTTTTTTTTTTTTTTGGGTGGGAAATCATCAAATGACTTCTCCTGCTGAGTAGAGCAGGAGGGCGTGTCAGACTTTTACTGACTAAAACCCACCCGTGTTCCCTCAGTAGCCCGTATGCCAGGGGCCGTGGTATCTCTTTCGAACAAACCCGCACCCCTGGCAGGCATCGGTCCTTGCGGACCCCACCAGTGGTTGCTGACATCTTTGACGGCGCGCGTGAGGAACACAACGCGCCGTCCCGTCTACCACTTTTCGGCCGCAGAGGATAGGGAGAGCGGCTGACGCTATACCGACACTCCTCTTCCCCTGCGGCCCCACCGCGTCAGCCATCAAACGGTGGCGGCCCCGTCCAGGCCACGGAAGGGAAGAGCGCTGCTCAGAAGCACCGGCTCTCCTCCTCTACCGCAGCCCGTAACCCTCAGCCGCGATGCCTCCCATTCGACATCGCGGCCCACCTCAGTTGCGGTGCACCTCACCGCAACCTACTTTTTGGCCGCTACGTCAATGGCTTGAAGGCAAAAGCCCTGACGAGCGGCCCCACCGTTGGGTTCCTCTTGGCTTCACCGTGGGTGGGAGACCACGGTTACTAAGCCCCCCCGCAACGACAATGCGGGAACCCACTCGGGGGGTGGGAGGAACGCTCGTTCAACAAACGAACAAACAAACAAATGACTCAAAGGCAGGCGTATTATTAGTCAATTTAATTTTATGATATAAGTTTAATTTTTTAAATTTTAATTTTGATTTTATTTATACTATTGAATTAATTATTTTTTACTTAAATTTATTATGATTATAATTTTAAATTTTATTGCTAATGTTATATTGGATTTTGAATTTGAATCCTGTGCTACGTCAGCTTCTGTACCTAATAATTAATTTGTTGTCGACCATAATCTCAAGTTGTTTGTCTTGTTTCATTATTAATTATTTTCCAAGTGGTTTTAACTTTATTATTAGAATTTTTAATTGTGTCGCTTAATAATTTCATGTTCTGATGTTTCTTTATTTTTTCAATCCATATAACTCGTATAGTCTCGCTCTACTTTTGTAAATACCCGGAGTAGCCCATTGATTCTACTGTATGTAAAGTTGGTTACTTATCCAGGGATCAAACGCGGCACCCATCGCTGAACCTGTTATATCGACTCGCGCAGGTGTTATTACTGAACCTCTAGCCCCTCCAACGAACGGCACGAACACTAAATATTTATGTCTCGTAATGGACGGGGGCGATGCGGCAGCTATGTCCGACGTTGTCTGCTCGTCCGGAAATAAACCGATTTGGCGTTCGTCGTGTCAATAATATGTCTGTGGAAAGGTGAGATCAATGTGGGATAGACTGTTCTGCTTTGTTAAGTAAAAATCTTACCTTGAAAACTTATGTGAAGTCAGGGCTTGTCTTTTATGTATATGGGCCTTGTAGTAGACTCTTCATCTTTTTGTGTGCAACTTTTTGAAGTTTCAGGTCTGCGAAAAAAATATTTTCTGAAATAAAAAATCTGAAACAGAAAATATATAAAAATTTAACATTGAATACTAAAAACATACAATTAGCGGCCTTATCACTTTCTGCGCTCTCTTTCAGGCAATCTTGGAATGGACATGATTGCGTGGACACAAAAATGGGGTTGTCATTGGTGCAAAATATAGACACAATTTACTATAACAGATACATAGATATATTCATTACATAAAATTTTTCGATTGAGAGATCCAGTCTTTAAAATGCAAATCTTTGTCAGAGTCAAGTGCCCCCCCTGTCAGCGACATGGCTGATTTAGATATGTGAAAAAAATCACAGTAGTCGTATATTACGAAGTTTAAAGGAAAACTATAACAGCTAAGTTAATTTATTTACAGAATATATCGGCAGTTCTGTGTGCAGCTTTACTTATTTCTAAGTTTCAGTTTCTAGATCTGATAATGGATTGATCCTTCAGGCTGAGTGCTAAACATAGTACCCCTTATTTATAAACGGTGGTTAAAGTTACGAGGTGATTAAACGTCAAAAATGTATGGTACAACAGCCACTAATGATTAGTTAACTTTAAGCAGCGTACGTACGCACGAAATAACAGGGAGTATCCTTGCAAGTTGATTCGATCTAGTTGGACGAGTCAAATAAGATGTAGGTTCTCTTTGAGCATGTGTAATGAAAAGAAATTGTTTAATCTGTTAATAGGACATCAAAATCAATTTTACACGTCATAAAAAAAAACATCGCAGCAGAGTGACGTCACCCAAAATCGAGCATCGCGCACGGGAAGCTTACCTCGCAACTAATGCTAGTTGCCCGTCGAATGATGTCCGGACCTTGTATAAATGTTGTATCATATTCAACGTCCCGACATCAACCATCGCAGGATTCTGTCTTTTCTATGGAAATTGAGTGAACTTTACACCCTGTTCCTCATGAATCTACCCAGTTACTGGGTAATACGATACCCCTTGGTTGATCGGTTGGTTGTCAGACTTTCGGGCTTCTGACAATTCATAATGACTGTCAAAGATCCATAAATTACAGCCGGGACCAACAGTTTAACGAGCTTTACGTGGCACGGAGGGGTATTGGTATGTAAGGTTATCCATCCACAGACCAACCGCGGCCAGCATAGCTTAACCTGATCGATCGTACCCGTACGGCTATTATTACTTAAAGAAAATGGCCAGGCGAAGGTTTATTGACCCCACAGACGACAGCTAACTTTCAAAATCGTCAAGATAATTTTAACGATGTCAGAATCGTGAAAAAAGTGCTTGACACTGTTCGGCACTGACTCGTTTGAGCTTCTTTTCAATTCACTCTCATTTCAGTTTGAGCTCAAAAGAATCTTAAATTACTCAGCGCAGGTTTCGGATAATAATACTGTACAACATAACATAACATGACGCCAGCATTCCACATAGGGCTAGGCAGAGTTGCACCTACATTTCGCCAGTTATGTTTAAGAACGGCTAATTCTCCCGGCCCGTCATAATTCTCAGACAAACGCTCGTACTTGATTATCATCAGCATCATAAAATTGTGCTTCAAATATTTAGAACACACAGGTATCTTGTGGTGTATATCTAGTTTTCTATGTAAGTAAAAAAACATTTTTTTGAGAAAAAAACAGTATAGACGTCTGAAAATCAGCTTCTTTGCACATATTATAAAAAAAAAACATAGATAGCTCCAGTGATCTCAAGGATATACCAAAAAGTGCATATCAGAACTGCTTCGAGGATTGGAAAACACGCTGGCACAAGAGTAACATATCTGAGGGAGAGTACTTTGAAGGGGATTAAATAGAAATTGATGAATAAATTAATGTTTTTTGAGAAAAATGAAAATTCACCTTATTTTTTGAACAGACAGTGTACATCATGGTACACAGTAAATGAAACATTTTCATATAAACCTTGCAAATGTGATGACAAACATTTTTTACAAAAACTTGTAACGCTTTTCAAAAAAACGTAGAATCTTATTTCACTCGCTTGTATGGAACTGAATGAAACAACAAGCTTTTCAATCATGCAATTTTGAATAGCAATAGAGTTTTTGTGTTAATATTATAAATGTAAATGTTTGTATGTTTGGATATTAAGATGTATGGATGTTTATAAATAATAAATAAACGTTTATTTCTCTTCCACAAAGGCACCTTAATTACTAAATGAAGATTAGAACATACGAGTAAATCCTTTGTGGGAGACTGGTCTCTGCACTAGGAAAAACCTGTCTCACAGATTACCAGGCCCCCCCAAAAACTGTGTTTGAATATAAGTTAAACCTTAAAGATAATAACAATATATTTTTAACCTCTAGGTAGGTAACGCATTAGCGAAACTAAAAAAAATAAATAAAAACGATACAACATTAAAAGTTAATATTGTGTTTGTGTAATACTGTGTGGTGTGGTAGAGTGTAATGTCCTAAGTCGACGGCGCGTTGTGTTCCACGCGCGCCTCAAAGAGATGTCAGCACAAAAAATGATGGGACCCGCAAGGGTCGATGCCTGCCAGGGGTGCGGGTTTGTTCGAAAGAGACACCACAGCCCCTGGCATACAGGCTACTGAAGGAACACGGGTGGGTTTTAGTCAGTAAAAGTCTGACACGCCCTCCTGCTCCACCCAGAGCGGGAGAAGTTATTCGATGATTTCCCACCCAAAAAAAAAAAAATGTAGCGTGTTGAGGTGTGGCGTGGTGTGGTGTGGTGTGGCGTGGTGTCGTGTGGTGTGGTGTAGTGTAGTATAATGTAGTGTAGAGTAGTAGTGTAGTGTCGTGTGGTGTGGTTTGGTATGGTGTGCTGTGGTGTGGTGTGGTGTGGTATGGTGTGGTGTGTTGCAGTGTGGTATTTATAACTCAATCACGCAGAAACGTATGAAATTTGGCACACAGGTAGTTTAAAACCTGGATTAACACATAGGATACTTTTTTAGGAAGCACAAGACCGGTCGAAGTGGAGGAGCCTGGGGGAGGCCTAAGTCGAGCAGTGGACGTCTTTCGGCTGAAATGATGATGATGATACTTTTTTATCTCGGTAGTACGTTCTCGTGAAATAATTTTCGAACTCCGCGCGCGCGAAGACGCTGGCAAAACGTAGTGTTCAAATAAGGAACATGACATGAAATCCGCCATCTTGTCCGATCGCTCGGAACTTCCCGGACGTCCGTTGTCTGACAGAACAATACCTCTTTACAAAGGTGTGGCAGGAATTCAGGTACATTGTGTTATACGCTACGGAGAAACTGGGTTAATTACGAATATTGCCAGGGAATATCAGTAATTGGATTGTATTGTGTTACTTTGGTGATTTGCATCTCCTTTAAGAGGGGAGCCTTCCTTGCGAGGAATTTGAAAAATAGGAAAAATAGGAATATTTGAAGAAACTATTGCCGTTGCGCTGTCAGTAAGTCTGCCCCCGTAGTGTGTGATAGGGACAGCTGCAGCTCAGACCGAAATTGTCACAAAAAAATTGATGAGTTCGACGTTCCGTATTCCCCTTTTTTCTCCTCGAAAACCGGGCCGATTCAATTATTTTTACATTAACATTTTAAGAAAGAGTATGTTTGGGTCATTCTCAGGAGACTCATTATTTGGTTGACTTCGGTGTCATTTTTGTTATCTAATTTAGGCATGAAATATCAAATCTAGAGTTAACACTCTACTACTAACATGCTTTAAATTAACTCTAGATTGGATATTTCATGTTAACAAGGCCTAAATAAAAAAAAAAATGACACCGAAGTCAACCAAATAATGAGTCTCCTGAGAATGACCCGTTTACGTTCCTATCATTTTTTTTAATGTTAAAAACTTTTATAATTTCTCTGTTACTCCTCTAATCACGGCGGTAAAAATAGGGCATTTTTTGTAATTTTTAGAGGGTCATATTTTCTTGTCTAAATAGTTGCTGAAAAAAAGAAAATGACAGGGACGTGTTTACAACAGACCTCGAGTTTACGAAAAAAAAATTGCTCTAGAGGTATTATTCAAGAAGAAAAAAGGGGAATACATTTGTATGGAGAATAACACGCCCTGTTTCCCTCTTAAGAACCAGCCGGTAACCAGTAAGTTTTTTTTTTTAATAGAGGTAGTTTCACGTTTTGCGTTCTATCATCCTAGCCTTTTCGCAACCGTTTTTGGGTTCGCTTCCAGTCTAACCAGATGCAGGTGGTTTTCAGTATTTTGAGTATATGGAGTGACTACCTACCAGATTAGTCATAGGGTACCTACTGTAATGTCTAGGAAACGTTTCAGTAAATAATATATTAATAGGGAAACGTTTTTTCAAGCAGCGAGACAGCTTGCGTTGAAGTCATTCTACTCAAATAAAAAAATGTGATAGTTTGTGTTTGGATGTTTGTTACTCAGTCACGCAAAAACGGCTGAGCTAATTTGGATGAAATTTGGCACTCAAAATCAAATGTTTATTGCTCAACACAGTACATAATCATACATTTCTAGATGTCAGGTAAATGCGTAGTCCACTGTGTTGCATCAATTCAGGCATGCAAATTTATTGTTAAAATTATACTTCCCATTAAAATTATACCATTTCATAAATTGACATTAATCGTTGTACAAGTTTATTAACTCAAAATAATACCATATGCAATGTCATAAATTCAAATCAATACCATATGCAATGTCATAAAATCAAATCAATAAGTATGTAATGTCAGAATATATAATGTCATCATCGTCATCATCATATCAGCCGAAAGTCCACTGCTGGACATGAGCCTCCCCCAAACCCGCCTGCCAAGCGTGGCGATTATGGCAAATCCCCCCTGGATTTGCCATAATCGCCACGCTTGGCAGGCGGGTTGGCGATCGCAGTATGGTGGTAAAATGCTTAGAGAACGCTGCTTCCCATTCTCTAGTAAGTCCCTTAGTCGTCTTCTACGACACCCACGGGAAAATCAATTGTGTCTCATTAGCCGGACTTGAATAATCATATAGACGACCGCTTTTCTTCAGATAACTGTTTGCTATCGGAGGCAAGGCAAATCAGGCTATCGAAAAGTGTAATTTTCGATAAGATAGCGTGTCGAAAGTTTGTGAACAGCTACACAAGTATTGTACTAGACCACTAGTACAAAAAAATAACCATAATAACGAGAAGAACAAGTAACTCTCGGCCTTGCTAAGAGTAATTTTGCACCAGAGGTACCCCTCTGCCTTACCCTTGAGGAATAAAAGCGTGATGGTCATGGTAACATATACGACGAATTTTATTTTATTTTGAACAGAAGGTATACATATTTTTCGTTAAAATACTTAAGGCCTTTTCATAAGCGATATCGCTGTGGCGCTCCGTAGCGATAGTAGTCCGTTTTTCTGGTCACTTTGGACGAGGGGGTCTAGTGCTTAGGCACTAGACCCCCTCGTCCAAAGTGACCAGCACGAAATCCGTAGTTTCGGCCGAAGTAACGGGCGTTTGGTACTCCGAATCACCTACAATGAGTGGTTCGGAGCCCGAACTAAAAATTAATGGCAACACGATTTGACAGCTCTGTCCTTACTTCCGATGTGTATTGCCAGCCTAAAAATAGAATTTAACACATATTTTTTTTATTTTAACACAGATCTTCTTTCACCTTATGAAAGAAGATCCTGTACTAGCAACACTACCCCTTTTTTTTTCTGCTCCACCCAGAGCGGGAGAAGTTATTTGATGATTTCCCAACCAAAAAAAAATATATATCCTACCCCTTGAATCCAAACATCTGTTACATGAAACCAATCAAAATAACGTTTAACTAACACAATATTCACTGTATACTAATCAATCTCACTAATTAAAGTGTATTTGTGTCGTGTGTACCTATATTTACACAGTAAAACAAACTGTCACACTGTTGGTTTTCGGGTCAATAATCGATCGCTTCCGCTCTGAAGTTAATACATTTTTAATTAACGACAAAACTGTTGCTCGTTTCCGTGTTCAATATTCATTCGTGGTTGTATAACAGGTTTAAGCGTACTTACGTTTATGCTACATAATATAATATATTATAGTTATAATGCCATTTTAAATATTTCAAATACATCGCTATGGCGATTAAGTTATCACATTAATACGTCCACCAATGCTGCTGAGCGTGCTCGCCTTCTGGCCGTGGGTGAGTGGGAGTCGGGCCTCTGGCTGCAGGCACTACCGTCACCCAACATAGGCACCATGCTGGGTGACTCGACCTTCCGGCTCGCTACATTCCTTCGTCTTGGCGCTCCTTGCGTGGCTCTGCATCGCTGTCAATGCGGTGAAGGTGTCGACTGCCTCGGACACCATGGCTTATCCTGCAGTAGGAGCGCAGGCCGGATAGCACGGCACGCCAGCATCAATGACATTATCCGTCGTGCTCTTGTCACCGCCGGGGTGCCAGCTGTTCTAGAACCCAATGGCTTGGCACGCGACGATGGAAAGAGACCAGACGGAATGACCATAATGCCTTGGAAGTTAGGTCGGCCTTTGGTGTGGGATGCAACATGTGTCGACACCCTTGCGCCATCCCATCTTTCTTGTACGGCGGGTTGTGCTGGGGCGGCTGCTGCAGGTGCGGAAAACCTCAAACGGCGCAAATATTCCAATCTTATTGGAACATATATGTTCGAGCCGTTTGGGGTTGAAACTCTAGGGCCATGGGGTCCGAGTGCCCACTTAGTTTTCCGAGACATTTCCAAGCGGTTGGTCGACTCTTCACGTGACCAAAGGGCTGGCCTATTTTTCGGCCAAAGAATCAGCTTTGCTCTACAACGTGGCAATGCTGGCAGCCTTTTGGGCACTTTTCCCATTGATAACGATGCGGACGTATTTTTTGATGCTTTATGATTATTTTCTTTTTATATACCTGTACATATTATAATACACTACGGAATAAAATAAACCAGACTTTACATTATCAATATAATGAAATTTTCTTGCACATTTTTATTTTTATTTGTGGCTATATCTAAACCATAATCGAATAAACTAAAATGAGGAAAATAAATACTTAAATTTATAATCACACATCAAATCTCAAAACAAACGCTGAAATTCAAGAAAAAATTGTGATAGCCCTTTTAAGTACACACAGCTAGCTACACATCAATCTATACATTTCCAGTATAAGCTGATCTCGCATTGTATACGATTTCCCTACAGTGCGAGATCAGCGTAAACTGGAAATTTATTGCTTGATGACGAAACTGCCGAAATGCAGGAAAACTGTATACGTAATATAGGCGAGATTTAATGTATTAAGTACATTAAATAAATATGGCGACACTATCTTGATTCTCAAGGAATGAAGGCAGGAAGCGTAGGTCCAGTGAAATGTACTCTGCTACGTGCGCGTAGCGACGTGCTACGAGCGCTACGAAATATATTTAGATCGTAGCAAAAGTCTACGTGAACCAATTTACAAAGAATCATTTTATTTTTGTTGTTTATTTTTACTGTTTAGTGTTTCTTCTTGTTACGTACATAACATCACGCCTTGTTTTCCCGAAAGGTAGGGCAGAGGTGTACCTATAGTTCACCCACATTTCGCTAGTTATTTTTAAGTCCCATGTAATAGGGGGCGAGCCTATTGTCATCAACCGGACAAGTCATCATCATCATCATTTCAGCCGGAAATCGTCCACTGCTGGACATCGGCTTCCCCCAAACTCTGCCACGTCGACCAGCACCCTAATTGCGTAACTCACGATTGATCATAATTAGTTTCGTCTTCACAGTTAAACAATATTCATTGCGTTATTTATGTTGTCGAACAGACACATTTTTCGAACATATGAAGCAATGGTTTAACAATCCGTTTCAAAACGATACAGATTATGATGAATCGTGAGTTACGCAATTAGGGTGCGGTTCTGTGCTTCTTATATTTTATAAGTTCAAATTGAAGATTACAAATTAAAGGTAAAAAGGATATATACAACGTGTAACGGAAAGGTATATGCATATCAAGGGCACGGCTTCTTTGGATGATATCAAACGATATTGGAAGGGTTTTTTAATCCTATCTCTATATTTTCGGCAGTTATGAGAATTTTTAATACATTGATACCAGAAACTGAACTTTTCAAATTGAAATAAAAACACATCACTCGGAAGGGATTTATCGTGATATTGGCAAGTAACGTGGAAAGTTATTGACCTACGTAGTGCGGTGACATGTTTGTTATGATTTGAATTTAAGAAACATATGAAACCGAAAATTTGTTATCAATTTTTAGAGTATTTTATTTTGAGCTGAAACGATGTATTGTGTTTCTATACCAGCTGTTATCTTTAGTGCTTAAGGATAGCAATAGGGTTTCTGTTACACTTTGTAACCATAACATTCACTTTAATAAACCAACAAAACCAATTAATCGAAATCGATAACTTTGCAACAAACAAAGCAAAATGTTTCCCGTTACTCGACAATCTAGGTAAGCTCCTTGTAATCTGTTTACGTAACCCTTGAGACCCTTACAAAATACTTGAAACTACCCTAAAAATGTATAAAAAAGAGCAAAAGGGTAACTATGCACTTTGGGGTGTATTGTCTCAGACTTAGAAAAGTCTTACACACTTTTTTGTTTAAAAACTAGCTTTTGCCAGCGGCTTCGCCCGCGTGGAGATAGAATAGAAAATAGAATATAATAACGTTTATTGTCTCCAGTATTACAGCTAGTAGTAGTAGTTACACTTATACAAAAAACTATAATACCAGAAGTAAAAGGTTTAAGCGTCAGTCGTTGCTAAGCGCTGGTTTTCAGCTTATACCCTTGACTCCTGTTTGCAAAAAAAAGAGTTAAATTGAGTTTCAACACATAAAATAATAAAACTAACGAAAATAAAGTAATAAGTAGTCTTTTTGTTAATACAAAATTAACAGGAAGAAAGTAAAAAAAAAGATGAAAAGATGATCATACATTAACAAATTTGATTAGGAAAACAAGAAAATGAGTGGTTTATAACAGTTTGTGGACACGACTGGCAATTTTATCCATCTTCATAGATAAAAAAGCATCTTCATGGATATTAAAAAAAAAAAAAAACTAAAAAGAACAAAAATACAGATTACTGAACGGCTAACGGGCATGATTCATAGTAATTTACTGTTCTTTTTTTGAAATTCAAAAACGAAAATTCTACATCGAGATCATAAGTTATTCCATGGGAATGTACTACCGGGATAAAAGTACCCTATGTGTTAATCCATGTTATAAATACTATCTGTATGTCAAATTTCATACCAATCCGTTGAGCCATTTTTTCAACAAACATCTAAACATAGAAGTTTTCGTTTGTGTATATGTGGAATAAATAGGTTTTTTTTTTTTTGTTTGAGTAAGGTAAATCATCAAATAACTTCTCCCGCTCTGGGTGGAGCAGGAAGGCGTGTCAGACTTTTACTGACTAAAACTCACCCGTGTTCCTTCAATTGCCTGTGTAGGGGCCACGGGATCTCTTTGACCAGTTCATGCTGACATCTCATTGAGGCGCGCGTGGAACACAACGCGCCGTCGACCCGGGCTTGGTCCTTACCGGACAGCGAGCTACCCATTACTCGCCTTCCGCAAGCCCGCGCCTACGGTGGCCGGGAAGCAGCCTGGGATTCCCGACGCCCAGGGCGTCTCCTACGGCGATTAGAGCCCTGAGGGCGCATATACTGCCTAGAATAACTAGCTTCTGCTTGCGTCTACATTCGCGGGAAATTTCTTGATTTGACATAAAATATATCCTATAGCATCGCATAGCATTGCCCACTCGTGATACTCCGTTTTCGCTTAGCTTTGTTAAATATAATCTTCCTCAAGAGTTGACCTATAAAATACAGAAATACTGTTATAGAGGTATGAGGACCAGGGTGTAAAGTTCACTGATACCTATGTTGGAAAAGGAGGATCCTCCGACCAGACGGGTATAGTGTCTGGTGGGCAACTGCCCAACAGTTGATGTCGGGATATTGTACCTAGTTGGGTGTCGTGGTAAACTATGATCTGTGCTAACAACCATAATAAGTACTCACAGATACATACCCAACTAAAATGTTACCTACGTGTACTGCTTATTTCTTACTAATTGGTTAAGTGCAAGGTTGTTATATTGATTTGGTAAATAAAGTTTTTTTTTTTTTTTATCATTGCGCGATGTAGAATTCTCTGAGATAGTTCGCCTGTGGCATTGTAGATGGCGCCACTTTTCTTTTTGCGTTTCTTGGACTTTGTTGCGTAGCATTTTTATTTGTAGTGCCGCTACACTGTTTCAAATTTGACTGGTAGTTCCTACTTACAAACCATCATACCTGTTTAATATTAGTATAGATCACCATCTGCCTAGCCATTTCACAACTATGTTGGGGTCGGCTTCCAGTCTAACCGGATACAGCTGTATTTTACATGGAGCGATTGCCTATCTGACCTCCTTACTAGGTTTTTTTTTTTTTGGGTGTGAAATCATCAAATAACTTCTCCCGCTCTGGGTGGAGCAGGAGGGCGTGTCTGACTTCTACGGACTAAAACCCACCCGTGTTCCCTCAGTAGCCCGTATGCCAGGGGCTGTGGTATCTCTTTCAAACAAACCCGCACCCCTGGCAGGCATCGGCCCTTGCGGGCCCCATCATTTTTGTGCTGACATCTCTTTGAGGCGCGCGTGGAACACAACGCGCCGTCGACTTGGGCTTGGTCCTTACCGGACAGCCAGCTACCCATTACTCGCCGTCCGCAAGCTCATGCCTACGGTGGCCGGAAATCGGCCTGGGATTCCCGACGCCCAGGGCGTCTCCGTATCCTGCGGCGGCTAGGGTCGCGAGGGCGCATATGCTGCCTCTCCCTCACGTGCGCCGCCTCCCTCTTCGCGAGCATTACTGCTTCGCTGAAGGAGGTGACGGCTCCCCATGCCCTCTCGCTCCGTACCATGGCCTGGACCAGGGCCGAACGCGAGAGATCGCCGCCGCCGATCGCCTCCACGAGGACACGGCGGTGCTCCACCCAAGCCGGGCAGACCGCCACCGTGTGCTCCACCGTGTCCTCAGGGCGATCTTCGCAGTGGAAACACCCGGGCGTTTCCTCCCGCCCTATCCGAAACAGGAACCTCCCGAAACAACCGTGTCCGGTGAGGACCTGCGTCAGGCGGAAGGTACCTCCTTACTGGGTACGCCCTTGGTAAGACTGGTTGTCAGACTGTTGGGCTACCGACGACCCGTAACGACTGTCAAAGATCCACGAATGACTAGCCGGAACCAATTGTTTAACGTGCTTTCTTATACAGGGAGGGGTCTTGATATGTAAAGATGGTCACCCATCCACGGGCTAACCGCGGCAATCGTAGCTTAACCTGAACTATCAACCCATGCAGTTGGTATTACTTAGTCAGAAGCCACTTGTCGCAACAGCTACAAGATTTGAATTTTAGTGTAGATATTAAACAATAAACTGCCTTGCATACGTAGTTCCTGAGATAAGCAACTGTGACAGACAGACAGGCAAAGTTACAACATAACAGTTCGCTTTTTTACAATTTTTGGACGGAACCCTAAAAAAAGATGTGAAGGTGCTTTTAGAATTGATTTTGAATTTCCATCCCTGAGTGGGTCAACTGGCAAATTTGGAACGAAATCGTAGCAGGTAGCTAGTCTAAATATAATATGCCGTACCCGCGCGGTCATGAGACTCCCACGATTCTAGCTATTACGTATCTCATCCATAGAATATTTAAAGAGCCGCATTTAGAGCGCGCTAGACAAATCTAAATCTGGTTTTATTTATGCCGTTTGGAGCTACGTTATAATCTGCCTTATGCCGCCTTCTCTAAGCCATTCACGTTCATACTCAAAACTCCGCATCACATTTACCATACCATGACAACCGATTTCCACAAAACTTTACACTCACTGTAACTTCACAGTTACATGACGGCGCGGTTGGCGCAGTGGTTAAGCGATTGACTGCTGCGCTGCGTGTCGCCGGTTCGATTCCCGCACGGAACAAATATTTGCATGAACTACAAGTAGATGTTCCGGATCTGGCTGTTTGTGTATGTGAGTTTATATGTTTGTAAACGCACCCACAATACAGGAGAAATTCCTAGTGTGGGGCAAAGTTTGAAAAAAAATAAAAAAAATACTGTAACTTTACAGTACTCTCTCATGTACTCATTTCTTATTCTATCCATTCATGTAACACCACACAAATCCTTCTTAATATGTTCAACTCAGCTGCATGCAATTGCCTTGCATTCATCCCTTTTGTGGCCCTACATTCTGATCTATTTATGTATCAACATATGCTCTATTGTACACCAGAAAATACATAACAAAAAGTTTTTTTTTTTTAAACACCCGGCTTTAACAAAAACTCAAAAACGTAAAAAAATATTATTTATTGACCTTTTAAGTTGTACCTAGGCAATATTTTGATTAAGGCGCAGACAGCCAACTTTTAAGGACTTTTTATTGATGATCACGCCTAAACGGCTTGTCTTATGTATTTGACAAAAAAAATATTTGAAACTAGACAATTTTCTTCGTCATTTGATATATGAATATTTTAAATAATATTTTTATAACATAATGTAATTAATTGGTAAAGTAATGTCTATCGCGGACATAAAAACGATAATCCCGCAAAAACTATCGGGTGTATTTCCATGAAACTTTCACCATCTAAAAGACAATTTAATCACCCAAAATTTAGTATACGGTTTTTCTTTGAATTGTGTTTGATAAATCAACATGGGTTGTTTTTCGAAAAACTTGATGCGCGTTCAGGCGGGGTCTCTTGCGAGCGACGGGCGGCAGTGCATCGCTGTAGGTAGCTGTCAGCTATCGTCGTCTTAAGGCATTGTCACGTCGGGGGACGGTTAATGAAAATGCTAGGCCTCCTCTGTTTCGCGTCAATATAGCGCAAATCGTGAATGTTATTTTTCGTTCTTGTGTGCAATTTTAAGTGGAATTAGAGTGTGATGTCAAAATAGTATTAAAACATGGAGGTGCCAAATAATAATACGCCTTGTGCAAGTTTTCGCGAAATTTTTGTATCTAACTGGCTGGACTTACTGACTGACTTATTTACTGAGTAATATTCGTGTTATGTACTTTGTTGTGAACTAACGTTTCACTATTACTAGTTACTTAGTGGTAGGTATTTGTAAAAATAGTCATGCTTAATTTGTGAGCGCATAGTCATCAAAACCAAACATCACAAATTCATCAATATCCAATTTAACTAAATAACTGTACAACATTCAGTCATCTGATTAAACGTTGCGCTCAATTACTTGGCTATTTATCCTCCAGCTATTTAATTGGATGCCGGAGTTTAATGAACCGCCTAGGCATTCAATTAGCTGGCTAATTTAAGCAGATGGCTGCGACAGATACATAGATATATTCGTATGTATATAAATTTTTAGGCATACATCGAGTAATAAATGAAATCGGTCTGTAGAAACCGCGAATGTTATATTGCACTTTTCGATGAAACAGCAGATATTAAAAAATGAAATGTCCTCACTAGGGGTCTAGAATCAAAATTAATGATTACATTTTACGCGTTGATGTCCCTGTATACATTCTGAAGCACGACTCGAATTTTCTCTTAGCGAACCTAACACGATTATTATAGCGATATTTCCAACTCCCATACAAACAACACGATAAGATTTGACAAGTGTCACGTGGGCGTCGCGTTACCTAAAGCTGCTTATCACAAAAGGGTCTTTTGTGTTATGGGGCTTTTATACTGAAGTGCACCCACGTGTCTCCCACGCGAGTGCCAAAAATACTCGCAGGTACAATACGGCTGATGAATCCCGAAAACGGATGGTCTGAACTTTGCGCAGAAGACTGCGCAATAACAATTATTAGGACCCAAATGACGTGTTAAAGTTCGGAGAGCCTATGTTCACACCGGCCATGATTTATTTGCCGCATTGTACAGGGGTAGGTTGAAATTATGGCTGCCTAATAAAAGCTGAGACAGCAATCATCCTGTTCCGTAGATTTTGACTAGGTATTTAGGAGAAGGTGGGGCAGCTTCATACAGTTTTGATATTTTGTCTTATAGAATTCTTTCGGGTATATATTTCTACATCGATTCGAAATATCTTACTATCTGACTTTATATTAAAAACAACAAATTACACGTGTACGGCTTTTTGCAACTCTTGATTTTTTTTTTTTTAATTTGACCCACATGCGGGGCAGTTTCATACAGGCTATGGGGCAGATTCATACATGTCAAAAAACACACAAGTTGAGCATGAAATGTTTATTTATTCATCTAAATTTACAGGGATGTGCAAGCTATGCATATACGCAAAAGTTATTCTGTTGATGTGCGCCTAACATCAAATATAACTAGTGTATGACGGTCCCCTTGTTTGAATTTTGCCCACTCCCCCCTACCCAACATATTTGGGAAAAGGCTAGGAAATTTTCTTCTGGGCTTTTCCTAATTTATTTTTTTGGTCGGCGCAACATGTCATTTTCTTCCATACTCCCCTATTCTTCACCATCTCAGAAGCCATCTCCCTTCCTTTCATTGTAAGTCTTGTATAACGCGACACAATTTCATGAATATACAACGAACATTGTAATTGAATCCAGCTCGTATCTAAAAATATCGTCTACATTTTCAAGCATAACATTGTTCGTAGTTATGAAATTCATTTACATTTTTGTCGTGGGTGTGTTTTGAGAGCTTTGCACTATTCCCTTTGTTTCAAATGCAATGCACTCTACAGCTACCCACACCAGCTATAATTAGATTGCAATTGTAATTATAAGTCTTCGAGGGGCTATCGTATTTCGTATTCAGGGTAAATGCATACTCCTGACACTCCACGGTCAACCTACAGGGTGTCTGGTAATTAATGGAGAACTTTTAAAAGGATTATAGAAGTCATGATCGTTCAAAATTAAAAGAAAAGTGTATAGTAGGCTTAACAGATGTTTTTTTTTAAATAAATAGATAGATAGGTGCACGGTTTTTTTTTTTTTTGAGTGTGAGAAATCATCAAATAACTTCTCCCGCTCTGGGTGGAGCAGGAGGGTGTGTCAGACCCTTACTGACTAAAACCCACCCGTGTTCCCTCAGTAGCCTGTGTGCCAGGGGCGGCGGTATCTCTTTCAAACAACCCGCACCCCTGGCAGGCATCGGCCCTTGCGGACCCCACCCCACTTGATACTGAATCTGACAACTCTTTGAGAATTTACGTTTTTCCTAATTCAAAATCAAATTCAAAATATTTTATTTCACATAAACCTGCATGTGCACTTATGAAACGTCAGAAGCTAGGTGCACGGTTCCAATTGGTCGTTTCCTATGGAGAAAATTCGGCAAGAAATTACACGGTAACTCTTTTAAATACAATGCTTTTACAATGTTATCAAATTGAACTAATAATAGGCATGGGGGGACAGTTTAGTCCTGCCAACAACTACCAGGTATTAAATAAAATAGAAAATTATCTAGAAATCTACAAGGCGTACAACGTTCTCACATTAAAAAAAGAATCTGTGCAAAGGACAAACATAATGTAAAAACTTATTTAAACTAAATCACAAGTCATCCGGTCTTCAAAACCCACTGTGTCCGTCCTCAAGCACATAGCCCTAAGTCAATATTGTGTTTCCTGACTGTTGTGCCCAATTAAAACAATTATCCTCTTTACTATTTGTCTGTTTAGTTAGGACGAATCCTCACTACGTTTGCCTTTTTACGAACCGTTCAAGCATTAAAACAATTACTTCAATTATCAGATAACATTTAAATTATATTGGTAGACCATTTAAGTATTGTGTACCTATACATATGTGTTGGGAGATGATTGAAGCGGACTCAACTCCACATAATAGGGTATTTTCCGATTTATTAAAAACTATTTTAATTTGAAGATTGGGACGAAATATTTTACAGAAAAATAAAAGTAAATTGATTTATATCCATTTTCTCAATTAAAAACGATTTAAACCAAATTTATTTTTCGTTGTTTTGAATTTACCGCCAAAACAATCCTTACGCACTTTTTATTACGTGACGTCAACTTTGTGTAAACTAAAGTAGTTAGTAAACAAGTGAGTGTCGTGTTCATAATTAACAAGATTTTTTATGGATAGAAAGTGCAATCACTGGTGTGCGGTGCCTCTGTGCACAAATACTTTTAAAACTGCGCCAAACTAAGTATTTGTACTGGTGCTGTTAACACAAAGCCGACGTCACGATGTCACGTGATAAAAAGTCATCGTAAGGAGCGATTTGGCGGTAAATTCAAAACAACGAAAAATAACTTTGATTTTAATCGTTTTTAATGGAGAAAATGGATATAAATAAATTTATTTTTATTTTTCTGTTAAATATATCGTCACAATCTTCAAATTAAAATAGTTTTTTATCAAATTGGAAAATACCATGTTACTTTATTACATTAAAATGTAAAAATAGCTATTAAATGTAAAACAAAGTGCCATACGCGTGTAAATATGTGTATCTTGTACGTATATTGTGTAGGAGCAGTCGCACGAGTCGTCTTTACGCATCAAGACCCTTCCGTTCCTCGGAAAGCACGTTTAGCCTTTGTCCCGGCCGTCAATCGTAGATCCTTGGCAGTCGTTACGGGTTGTCAGAAAGTCTGACAACCAGTCTAACCAAGAGGTATCCGTATTACCCAGTATGTTGTGGAGGTCAGATAGGCAGTCGCTCCATCTATCTATCTATATAAATAAAAAGAAAAGTCCTGACTGACTGACTCATCAACGCCCATCCCAAACCCTTAGACCTAGAAAGCTGAAATTTTTCACAGAGGTTCCCTTTATAATGTAGACAAGGAATAAGCAAGGATTTTTCGAAATTAAACCCCTAAGGGAGTTAAAAAGGGGATGAAACATCCGCGCGGGTGAAGCCGCTGGCAAAAGCTAGTGTAAAATAAGTATTCAGCTGCATCCGGTGAATCAACCTCAATAAAAAAAACTCCATGATAATCGGCTATTCCTAAAGGAGATGCAAAACACAAAAGTAAAACAAAATACAAACCAATCACTGTCGAGTTACCGCTCTAACAAGCAGTTATGAAAAAAGTTCCCGTAAAATACAAAACACGATCCCTACCCTACCTACCCTTATACAAATCAAATATCAGCTTTTTCACTTTTTGAATCAACTCGAGTACTTATCAAATGATTTCTATACCCATTCAGATGGAGAGGGGATTATCTTCACAAGAGAAATCTCCATAATTTTCGTTTTTCCTCATCCCGTTTTCGTGTTGTATTTATAACAAGGATTTTTTTTTTACTTGTGGCTCTATTTGATTAATTGAATTGAATTTCTGAGGGTGTTTGAACATGGTTGTTATTTATTTTTCAATAAATCTCGAAAGTGCTGGCTGACACTTACCTAAGGGCCAAAACACATACTTACAATTCCACGTTACATTGTGGCACGTTGCGATGACGTGGCATGCTGCGACGTCATGTATCGAAGGTAAGGCGGTAGGTAGATAGGGCGTGGAGGGTGACTTTTACCTTGGCCAAAAGCTAAGCATTGGCATAATACGTTTTTCGAAGCCATATTTTAGCTTCATTTATCATCATTTCAGCCGAAAGACGTCCACAGCTCATAAGCCTCCCCAAAGATCTGCCATTTTGACCGGGTCTGTGCTTTCCCGCATCCAGCAGATTCTTGTGGCCTTCACAAAGCCATCGGTTCAGCTTGTGCGAGGCCTTCTTACTCTACGTCTTCCGGTACGCGGTCGCCACTCCAGAACCTTTCGGCCACATCGGCCATCTCATCTGCGAGCAATGTGCCCTGCCCACTGCCACTTAAGTTTGGCAATTCTCCGGACTGTGTCGGTTACCTCTTATTCGGTTCTCCTGCGAATCTCGTCATTCCTGATTCGATCACGTAGGGGAACTCCAAGCATAGCCCTCTCCATTGCCGCTCCATTTTGGTATTAGTTACTATTAGGATATTTAATTGTTTTAATGTATAAAATATTGTATTCTCTAAACCAATATTGTAAAGAGAAATATGTTTATTTTTTACGCTTTCACGCTAAATCGTTTGCACATATTTCGATGAAATTTGGCACACATGTAGCTTTTAATCCCGGTATTACGTTTCTATGGTATAATTTCCGACCTCGACGCGGGCGAAGCCGCTGCTAAAAGCTAGTATGAAATGAAATTTTTCGATTTTAAAGGCCGATAAAAAAAAAACTTCTGTATGCCATTTTAAGGTTTTCCAACAATTACCACACATTCTATATTTCTTTGAAGATGCCTCATTTTTCCCAGAATTTACAAGATCCACATTAAAAACACAAATAATATCTATCAACCTCTGTGCGACCCATATAATTTACCATCTTTCCATTTTCCCTTCACTAGAAAAGTAATGTGTCAGCTAGTTTCATTTCGTTGTAGATTATACGGGTCGGTTGTAGGAAAGGTCATATTTTGCTGAAAAGAAACGGTCTGTTTCTTATTATATTTTTGCTACGTTTCTGAAAGTCCTACGAGAGTTTTATTTTTTTTATTTATCTTCATATTGACAAAGAAACTGATGTTTAAAAATTGCAATAAAACTGAAGCGCTGCCATTGGTCAGACGAAAGTGAGATAAAAGTCTATGACAATGAATGTCAATGTATATTAAAGGATTGTTTGCGATTCAGTTCGTTGTGAATGACTATGACGTCGCACTAAGCGCCCCAAAATGCCCGTGTCGTTTATATAATTAAAACTTGTTTTTACTTTTGATTGCTTTTTGGTGATGAATATTTTATACATATAGAACATTTTTGTTCATATGGCGATATAAAAATGTATAAAGAATACATGCATATTTCCTATTGTTGTCAAAAGTGGTAGAGCAATTAGTAGGTCGACAATACATCCCCGGACGAGGTCAACAAGAACTCTACTGCTACAAAAGAACCATTTTTGGGTATTACACAAAAGAGCATCGAGGCAACAAATAAGGTTCAATACAACGATGCGTTTGATGTGAGTTGAATCGAATGACCACCAAAAATTATAAATCTAAATCCACGGCTCAGTGGAATATTTTAGTATTTCTTGAGTTGATTGAATTCCATTTAACATCACATACAATTTAATTATTAGTTTACGTTTAAAATTTTGACAATTATGCGAAACGTCGTGAAAAAAACTGTCTTGTAATATGTGCCATTACGCCTAACTGTGTGACAAAAACTGACCCTTTTATGGTATCTTACGTTTGGGCAGGGCATTAAATGTACTCGACGATGAAACTCAATATATGAAAGTAAACGAAGCAAAATGATCCTGGTGATCCTGCCTACCACCATAGGAAAGTGTAAGTATATTTTGTGTATGAAACTTGACATACTTTTAGCTTTAAGTGTTCATCATCATTGAGGTCAAGTATCTAATGGATATTGGTAAATCCACTTCTGAATAAACTGAGAGATATATATAAATCTTTCTCGTATCGTAAAAATAATGTTAAGAGGGTTAAGTCGTTTTGGTATCCTTAGCTCACAAGTATGTAGTAGTAATAGTCAGAAATGTATGAAATAATTGATCCATATGATTAAGTAATCAAATAAATGATTTTTATTTTAGTAAGTAGGTTTTTACACGTCTCCTTCAAAGTTCTTCTGACATTATCTTCAGATCATTATGAAGACTATGCAGATTATTTAGGAGGCAGTTTTGATAGAACTCGTTCAGTTAGTGCTCATAATGTATATGTGTCAATTATCGAAGAGTGGAACTCGGAGCATATGGAGCTCACAGACTACACAAGAATCCTTCTAAACTAACTTCAGATGTAGCTGAATACAGTATTTTACGTTTTCTAACAATTTATCAACAACAAAAGTCTAAACAAATCGCTCGATCGCTATCAAGCTCCCATTCAAAGTAAACAGCTGTCATATCTCAACCCCCTCAATCCTTCAATAAAATCCTTAAAGAATTCAATATTTTTCATCTTCACTCCGCAAATCGTTCAATACTCATTCCTTCCATTCGATGATGGCCGTCGAAGCGAACAACGCATTCATTCCATTTGAAGTGCAGTCTAAAGGAGTACCTACTACGTCAGAAGTATTGATCGAACGAGCTGCCTATGTGTGCGTGCCCTGTGTACCGACGTAACTTGAGCCGTGGATGTGTGAAACTTTCAGTTTGTGTTAACAGATTTTAATACGCTGAGAGGGACGGGGTAGGTCAGAATATAATGGTTTATCAGATTAATGTTCCTGTGGATGAGTATGTATGTGGAGACGTTATCGCGTGGTTTAATTTGTTTGATAAATTCGAAACATGTTGCGTTTTAGTATTTATAGTTCACGAGTTTTGAATGGTTGGTTAGTATTAATGGGTGGGTTTTAACTATGAAATAATTGAGCGACTGGAATTCATAATTGAGAGGGTATTGTAAGCAAAACACTTCTTTATTTAAATTTTTATGATCTGCTTAAGCATTCAGAAACATAAGATTTTCACATTTTCCTTGACCTTTTTACAGTTCAAACCAAAAATGCGACCGCTATTCTTCCGATAACTATTTGCACGGGGGCTAGGCAAATCAGGCAAGCAATTTTTCATCGGTTATGCAAAAAAAAATTGCTGTGCCATAAATTTTGACCGCGTGGGTATTGCACTTTTCTATGAAACAGCAGATATTTTTACTTTACCTGTGTTCTACAAATAAAACTATTTATTGTGATGGCCCCTATGGGGCCACGCGGGACTTAACTGGATGAGAAAATTAAAAACAAAAAATCGGTTGTCTGTAAAGTCGGTTTACTGACGATAGTTGAACGTGACAACGTCATAAGATAATACTATTGTTTATTATTGTATTATTGTATAGCAGCTGTCCACGCAGACGCATCGCTTACTCAAGTAGGAGAGAGACTGATGTCGAACGCTGCTGAACGCGGAGGCCGATTGTGCCTCTTTGTCGCTCGTTCCGCGCTCTCGCTTGCACTTCAAGCCTTAAATGGAACGCCTCAGAGCGAGGTAACGCCGCATGAGTCATGTTTTTTCGTGCGTGCAGCCGGCTCCATCGAATTATAAGACGTTGTCACGTCAAAAAAAAACACCCACACAGTCATCAGCAGTCATTGCTACTATTAGTGTGTAATGCAGCTACCCCGCTGTACCTATTAGGTACACACGACTAACACGATCAAATATCCAGTAATCTAAAACGAAACCACAAAAGCTCGTCCATTTCAATTCGGATGGATTAAACAAATCCTGGACGCGTATCAATACCTAGTCTGCTTTATGTATTCTCGTCGCGATTGGTTGGCTTCACATTTGTAACACAAATCTATTGGAGGACCTACAATATGATACGGTAAATTCTCATCCTGCTGACTTTTGGTCGAAGGAATTGCTTGGGATCGGGCGTAGTAATTTTCTCGGGATGTTGTATTAAATTGGATGTGAGATTCTAGTTTTATATTGTTTACTTTTGTGATAGCTTTACGTAATGTTACTCATGTTTACCTGAGCTGTTTCATAGGTAGCAAAGCATAGTAATTGACTAGTGGTGAAAACCCTACTAAAATTATGAATGCGAAAGTAACTCTGTCCGTCTGTTACGCTTTCACGCCTAAACCGCTGAACCGATTTAAACGTTGCCACAAGCCCCCATAATACATTATGTCATAATTAACGCATAATTTACCTACGTTAAAACATTCTACAGAAATTATTCAAATTGTAGCTTGGCTATAATTATAATAATTGACCACAAAAATGATCACCACAATTTTACAGCCATAAAACATTATCAAGGTTGCTCAAACAATTAATGTAAATAAACAAGCGCGAATCGGACTCGCACACGGATGGTTCCGTATCACCGTACTATATGTTACACTCCAATTTCAAAAAGCCGATAAAACTACACAAGAGCTCAAAACACGTTTCTTGTATCAGTAACGGGAACCATTTTAATTTTTAAAGCTCTTTTACGTTTTTTTCATTACGTGACGTTAGATATGACCCCTCCATGCGATTGAGAGAGAATGAAATCGTTTTATTGGTTTTCGAGGATGCTGAAGCCGATGGTGAGGTCGAAATAAAGATTGAGTATTTGCAACATAGACTAAACGATGTAACATTCGGAGTTGACGAAAGGAAGGCGAAAGGAACATCGTACCTGAGGGGGTCCACACAACCCCACACGGTTTTTATTTTTATTATTTGTAGTTGTATTGTGGCCGTAGTAGTAGTACACATTCAGTGTCAATTTCTGTGACAGACAGACGGACAGCGGAACCTTACTAACAGGGCCCCGTTAGCATCCTTTTGAGTACAGAACCCTTTTTTTTTTGGGTGGGAAATCATCAAATAACTTCTCCCGCTCTGGGTGGAGCAGGAGGGCGTGTCAGACTTTTACTGACTAAAACCCACCCGTGTTCCTTCAGTAGCCCTTAAGCCAGGGGCTGTGGTGTCTCTTTCGAACAAACCCGCACCCCTGGCAGGCATCGGCCCTTGCGGGCCCCATCATTTTTTGTGCTGACATCTCTTTGAGGCGCGCGTGGAACACAACGCGCCGTCGACTTGGGCTTGGTCCTTACCGGACAGCGAGCTACCCATTACTCGCCGTCCGCAAGCCCATGCCTACGGTGGCCGGAAATCGGCCTGGGATTCCCGACGCCCAGGGCGTCTCCGTATCCTGCGGCGGCTGGGGTCGCGAGGGCGCATATGCTGCCTCTCCCTCACGTGCGCCGCCTCCCTCTTCGCGAGCATCACTGCTTCGCTGAAGGAGGCGACGGCTCCCCATGCCCTCTCGCTCCGTACCATGGCCTGGACCAGGGCCGGACGCGAGAGATCGCCGCCGCCGATCGCCTCCACGAGTACACGGCGGTGCTCCGCCCAAGCTGGGCAGACCGCCACCGTGTGCTCCACCATGTCCTCAGGGCGATCTTCGCAGTGGAAACACCCGGGCGTTTCCTCCCGCCCTATCCGAAACAGGAACCTCCCGAAACAACCGTGTCCGGTGAGGACCTGCGTCAGGCGGAAGGTGAGGACGCCATGCCGCCTCTCAAACCACTCCTCAAAGAGGGGACTTACCGCCGCAATCGTGGCGTGCCCAGCACTGGGTTGCGACAATCGCTCTCTCCATGTCACCATGAGATCCCGCCGGAGTTCTGTCCGCTGTGCCGCGATTTCCCGCGGCAGCGGACTTACGCCCCGGCGTTTGGCCTCCTCGCGCCACTCCCATATGTGCGCGAGGACCTTTGCCTCCAGATCCCATGGCGGTAATCCGGCAAGGAGGCCCAGTACAGAACCCTAAAAATAAGCTTCATGTTATTATGTACGTAAACCAGAAGCAAATTATCGATGTTAGTGAATACAACGGCAGCCATTTTGTATCGACAAACAAGGTACATACGAACTTGGTTGATTAAAACTCGATAAATTGAACCGGGAATTCGGTATTTCGAATATTGGAATCGTGAACGGAAAATACGTGGTATTCGAAATTAACATTTGTGAATAACGAATCATTTGCATGTATTGGTACCATAGGAACTGGGTTTTAAAGGTATACCTGACATGAATTTGCAAGTTGCAATCATTGGTCGTGGCGTTGTAGTGCGTCAGGGATGTTTGCGGATGACAACAATGATGGTTTTGAAAGATGCGCATCCCTAACGTCACGTGTTCGCGGCAGCACCAACAGAGGCGTCAGTGTATTCGCAGATCGGTGGGATTCCCAGATGTTGCAGCTCCACGCCGAAGTTAAAGTTTTTTAATTGTTTGTAATCTGTATCTGTACTAACACTAGAGGATAAGCAAAATTGTAACTAACCCTATGGACTTAGGCAGCATATACGCCCTCGCGACCCTAGCCGCCGCTGGATACGGAGACGCCCTGGGCGTCGGGAATCCCAGGCCGATTTCCGGCCACCGTAAGCATGAGCTTGCGGACGGCGCGTAATGGGTAATTCGCTGTCCGGTAAGGACCAAGCCCAAGTCGACGGCGCGTTGTGTTCCACGCGCGCCTCAAAGAGATGTCAGCACAAAAAATGATGGGGCCCGCAAGGGCCGATGCCTGCCAGGGGTGCGGGTTTGTTCGAAAGAGATACCACAGCCCCTGGCTTACGGGCTACTGAGGGAACACTGGTGGGTTTTAGTCAGTAAAAGTCTGACACGCCCTCCTGCTCCACCCAGAGCGGGAGAAGTTATTTAATGATTTCCCACCCAAAAAAAAACCCTATGGACTTTGTCTATACTAATATTATAAAGAGGAAAGATTGGATTGTTTGTTTGTTTGCATTGAATAGGCTCCGAAACTGCTGAACCGATTTCAAAAAATATTTCACTGTTGGGAAGCTACACTATCCCTGGGTGACATAGGTTATATTTTATCCCCGTGTTCCCACGGGAACGGGAACTACGCGAGTGAAACCGTGGTGCGGTGCTTGTCTGAAATAAAAATATTCTATTATATTCTATTGGTACACAGTCGAATACAATTTGGTCCATGAAGTAAATAGTTGTCGTGTTTTTGAATTCTTTCTTCTTTCATTCATTACGGAAGGAATATAACATCACGCTTGTAATCCCTGAAGGGTTAAGCAGAGATGTATCTATAGTTGATACTATAAAGGTGTTCTGCCAGAACAACAGGCTGGCTACAAAATAACTTTAAACACATTCGAACTGCTGATTTAGAATCAGCCTTCAAGAATTTTAGATTATGCTTTTTAGTTTCGGAAAGAAAACACATGAATGCTGACTGTTTTTTTTTTAACAAAAATGCTGACTGTTTTAAAACATATTGAACCACTGCACTGGTCCTCCACAGTGGGTTAGGGCCCAATCTCTCTCTTAAAGAGTAAGCCCGTGTCTTAGCAGTGAGAGCTTCAGTAGGTTAATGATAATGGTGACCACTGACAGATCCTATGAGTTACTTTATATCATTGTTTATTTTATTTGACTGTATTAACCATTTTTTAATGATCATCATCTGCCTAGCCTTTTCCCAACCATGTTAGGGTCAGCTTCTCTTGGTAAGACTGGTTGTCAGACTTTCGGGCTACTGACGACCCGTTACGACTGTCAAAGATCCACAAATGACAGCCGGGACCAACGGCTTAACGTGTTTTCCGAGGCACGGAGGGGTCTTGGTATGTAAAGATGGTCACCCATCCGCGGACCAACCGCGGCAAGCGTAGCTTAACCTGATCGATCGACCCGTGCAGCTATTATTACTAAGCTACAAGCCCCTCCATTTTTTAAAATGATCTTTTCATTTATTGTTGAATGTTAATTATTTACCTATTATTGTCAGCTCCTTGACTACACTGAATTAGTGCGAAGACTAAAAGGGGTAAAACCTTTTAAGTTAGTTTAGTATAGTGTAAGTGAACTTAAACTGTAGTGCAATTGCTGACTTTAACAAAGAACACGTGAATCAAGTGTCTTCCCCTTAACATAAGAAAGACGTTTCTTAGTTTTATAGTTACTTTTAAGTTATATTTAAATTACTTATTAGCTAATAGGCATTGTAATGTGAATAAAGTATTATCTATTGTGATATTTTATAAAAGAAAAAAAACCTGTTATTGTATAGAATCAAGTTCGTCCAACTTAACAGACAGCTGTGCTGCTGGGGAGTTTGTTGCGCCACTTCTTCCCAGCTAAAGCATTAGGAAGTGGTGAAGGGCGGGCGTTTTCGGGGACTGTCTTATGTAATTTTTACGTTCAAAAAGTGCTGACTGTCAGCCTAATTTGAATAAATGACGTTTGATTTTGATTTATTTTTGGTGGTTAGTGGTGACTACTGTTAACACGAAAGCGTGGATTAAATGAAATATCTATCTAAAACACGCATCAAAGTGTTTAATTGCTCGATCCCTGTATAGAGAGGCCCTCAGTCTCTCACAGAACACCCTTAATTCGCTTATACACATATAAGACTAAGTTCATGTAATGGGGGCGAGCCTAATGCCATCAACCGGCACAAATTCAGACTCAGAGCTGCTACTAAAAAAATCCTAATCACACTTTGCCCGACCTAAATAAATATGAAAGTACTACTTTGATATTTACGTTGTTCTTTGCACTATGTAATCCACAAGAAAATACCGAGTTTGAGATATAACATTTTCATACATACAGATATATCATCATCATCATCATTTCAGCCGAAAGACGTCCACTGCTGGACATAGGCCTCCCTCAAAAGGGGGGTTTTGCCATAATCACCACGCTTCGCAGGCGGGTTGGCGATCGCAGTATGGTGATAAATTGCATGGAGAACGCTGCTGCCCATTCTCTAGTAAGTCCCTTAGTCGCCTTCTACGACACCCACGGGAAGAAATGGGATACAGAGATATGCATCTAGGGAAATTTTGCGATATTTTTACCTTATTTTAATAGTACATAAAAGTTTATTTTTTTAACCAAACAGAAGCCAACTTTTGCCTCAACGCGCATCAAGCTTTTCGAAAAACAACCCATGTTGATTTATCAAACACAATTCAAAGAAAAACCGTATACTAAATTTTGGGTGGTTAAATTGTCTTTTAGATGGTGAAAGTTTCATGGAAATTCACCCAATAGTTTTTGCGTGATTATCGTTTTTATGTCCGCGATAGACATTACTTTATCAAGTAATGTTATAAAAATATTGTTTGAAATATTCACATATCAAATGACGAAGAGAATTATCTAGTTTCACATATAATTTTTTTCAAATGCATAAGACAAGCCGTTTAGACGTGATCTTCAATAAAAAGTCCTTAAAAGTCGGCTGTCTGCGCCTTAAACTTACATACTTAATAAAGAAATCTCCATATTTTAGCCCTCCAAAATCCGTGCAAAGCACGAGCAAATCGCTAGTCTAGATATAAAACTTAAAACACTATTTGAAAATAAAACACGGACTACAGTTTGCATTCAATATTTACCCAAATAAACTCCCAATCCACAAAAGCAAACACTTTAATACAAGCGAGGCCAAAAAAAAGGGAACAACAAAAAAATCTTAATACGAAGTACGTGAACATGTTCAATAAAGTCGACAATTGCAAATATACCGTGAAAGTGGCAAAGTCCGTGTTTGTACTGTCTGTATTGGGTGGGTGGATTTTCGGCACTCCAGTACACTTGCGGGTCGAATGAGGTGAACGTGAATTTTTAATGTGCACACGTTACGTTTCGTTAACGTGCTGATATGTCGCTTTTTTGGTGTTGTTTGAATTGAAATATGTGTAGGAGGATTTGTCTTTTATTATTCATCTACGTGAGTGCGTAAGTTCAAAATTGAACTTTATTGATAAAATGTCTTCTGGTTTTTTCTGTTAGCTTTGTTTTTATCAGTATTTCGATTATCAATCTTTTTACGTATTAGAAACATTTTTAAAACCACATAAAAAAATATAAAAAAAATCAACATCATCGGCAACAGTGTCCAAGGTGCCGGTAGTCATGGCTCTAAAGAAAGGAACCTCCTCACTATGCGTCCAGTGTCCAGAAGTACTGCTTTCTGAATCAAGCCCAGCAATAGGAGCCCCCTGAGGTGTTGGTCGAAGTTCTGCGTCATTTGCTATAGACCTACATTTATTATCAGTATATTTTTAAGCCTATTAAATATTTATTTTTCCGCCTTCTGCAACAACAACCAAAAAAAAGAGCTTAACTTTGTCACTTTTTTTCGCCAGATAAGTTATAAGTCTTATTTATATAGTAGAGAACCTATTGCCATTACCAAGAAAAAAGTCAAGGACAAAAGTCACAAACAAAACCATATTTCGCCCTCATTTATGCCAACCTTCTAGTAATTCCTCCGCCTAACTGAATTCTTAGCCAAAACTAAACGATCGTGACCACACAAATAGGGCCTGAAAGTTCGTAAATTTTTGACTATGGAATCCCATCGGGCAGACGACTTGTATGTAATGTAATAAAATAACAATGCGTACGTTACTATGCTCTCAAGTGTACCACCGCGCGATGAGCACAATCTGCCTCGAGGGGCGTGTTGAGATGCTCGCGTGTTCTCCACGATAACGTGTACCTACCCCGAGGGCAAGCAGTGACTTGTTATCTTACAAGTGAACATTGGTGGAACAAATCTTGGTAAAATATGAATTCCATCTTCTTGAACGTAGGTAGGTAGTGTGTCTGTTAAAATATGACTTTTTTGTTTTTATTCGCATGCATCCTTTTAGATTGAAGAGCAGGGTCATTCTCAGGAGACTCATTATTTGGTTGACTTCGGTGTCATTTTTTTTTTTAATTTAGGCCTTGTTAACATGAAATATCAAATCTAGAGTTAATTTAAAGCATGTTAGTAGTAGAGTGTTAACTCTAGATTTGATATTTCATGCCTAAATTAGAAAACAAAAATGACACCGAAGTCAACCAAATAATGAGTCTCCTGAGAATGACCCAGCTCAGTCGTCCAAAAAATTGTCAGGACTATTTCAAGTTCTACAATTTATGACAAAAGTTTGGATTTTCTAGAGACATTCATTACTCATCATCTTCCTGCTTGTCTCATGGTACTTGGGTACGGCGCAACAAGTATTTTTCTTTTCTTCCTCTCAAAGAGTTTTTACTACTTAAATATACTCTAAATGTGAAAAAATTTTGTTTTTTCTCTTGCACTGTCTTGCATTACCTTTTCGAGGTATCATTATGAACAGATTTGGAAAAAAAACTTGTTAAAAAACTCATTTTATTCCGGAAATAAGAAACTTTTAAAGGGACGCGAAATAAGACTTTACAAGCTACCTTTTTAGAAGACGTTTTTATAGCCCTCTAAATCAACTTTATTCTTGCCTGTATATCCTACGTAGCTATTGTAATGCCATTCACAGTAGCCAGCACCCCAGTCACCTGACTTACTAACAATCACGATCCGGAGCATTTTGAAGAAAAATCGCAATTAGACATCGCAACTCCATGCTTCATAGGACCAAGCCCGGGTCGACGGCGCGTTGTTTTCCAAGCGCGCCTGAAAGAGATACAATGGACTGGTTTTAAGGGTTATGGTACTGGTTTGCGGTATTGATAAAAGGGCAATACCTACACGGTCAAAATGTATGGAACAGCTATATCTAGGCTAGCAACTAGAGTCTACAATAATAAGCTGAATTCATGGTTACAGTTTGCGCACTGGTTAAAAATATATCGTGTATATGCTATTTGGGCGATGCAGGATTTTGAGTGACGTCATTGTGTTGCGTAGTCTGTAGATTCCGCCACATCACCATTATTATGAACTTGAAATGTATCTACAAACAAACCGATATTAAGAAAGTAAAAGTTTTTGAAAATTTCAAAGAGATTTATGTTAATGATTGATGACTATATTGAAACATAATTACAAGAACGACCTCTTTTCCAAACAACTACAGAAATAATAAATGATTTTATTTTTGTAAGTAAGCTGATACAAACGCTTTTGAGGTAACTATACAGCGTGTATCAGAATGTGTGGCCAAATCCATGAAGCCTACATCGTAATTGCAAACAAAATTATCAGCAGTCCCATACATTTAGGTCAAATAGATAGGTATATATGTATGGGACAGTAGATTATTTCCTACTACCCACCTAAAGATCCCACATCAATCCGTTTACACAATCAGGACGCGTGTCGACCCACAAATCTCTCCGAATAGTCAAGGCTTGAGTTGACAAAAATATGTAGAACGACTCACATGTCCATAGCCAACAAGATTACCGGGGACAATCCATCTTATAACGTAGTCCGTTTGATGATAATATCGCGGGTACATGGAGCACATCCCATCGTTCTTATTTTAGAAGAAAAGAGAGACAAGATTATTCGTAAACGACTTCAAAAAGAAGGAAGTTTTCAAATCTGTTGTTATCTTTTTAAAGGTAATTTTTCTTTTATAAACCGATTTTAAACGTTCTTCTTTGGTTTAATGATAAATGATTTTATTTCTGTAAGTAGGTTTGTACAAACACTTTTATACGTCACTCATATTTTTTAAACTAGGTGAGGTCGGCGTTTCCTAACTGACTACTCTGAGAAGAAAGGCCGAAACAAACTCAGAGGTCACAGTCTCTTTTAAAGTCCAGACATAATCTTGGTCAGATCATGTGAAGACCATGTGGATTGGTGTCCGAAAAGGTCTTTTGAGGAAAGAAACCACACAGATTGAGTGGTCCATTCAGTGCAGTTTGAAAGGGTACCTATACTTACCAAGTAGTCCCATATAAATTTAGTAATGTTCTTATTAGTGGTTTTGGAATAAGATTAGTTGACGTCGATGATCCTACTAATATTATAGATGTGAAAATTTGGATATTTCAATGTTTGTTACTCAATTACGCAAAAATTGCTGAACGGATTTGGATGAAATTTGGCACACAGATATTATGTAACCTGGAATAACACATACGATACATTTTTATCCCGACAGTACGTCCCCGTGGGACAATTTTCGACACCCACGCGGGCAAAGCCGCTGGCAAAAGCTAGTGTTGTTAGAATTTCCTGTCCCTGATATTTATTTAGCAAGTGAAAGTATACGAATTTGTGTGGAGTAGTGACAACTTAAAAATAAAAAAATACTACAAAGTATAACTTTAATTTCGGAAGTCAATGATAAAAACGAAAATACAAAACCAAAGACACCGACTTCCGAAATAAAAATTACTTTTTTTACAGTGTTTTTGTATGTCCCTGTCCATTTCTCTACGAATCTCGTAGCAAGCTGCTACGGCGTAGACCGGTCTACGAGCCTACGCTACGATGTAAATTCTTATGCATAATAATCAGAGTTCAACTTTCATTGTTCTGAATTAGTACAATTGAGTTCTTATAAAATCGACCTCCCCGTTTTAGAGTGCAATTTTAGTAGTTGTCTTGTAGATTTTCATTAACTGATTTTGACACTATTATCAAGGGCGGTGCATGGCTCAGTCACAAACATTTAAAAAGTATTAAATGTTTTTACACATGATACTTATAAACTTTGCAAGCATTCATTTTAAGCCCAATGTACTAAGTCCTAGGTCTACTTGTCCCAAACACTACGGCTGAGCATGAGGTCCTGGGTTCGATTCCCAGATTGGACAAAGTGTGATTGGGATTTTTAATAAGGAAATTCTCAATAGTAGCCCAGAGTCTGGATTTTTGCTCGGTTGACGGCAATAGGGTCGCCCCCTATTGCATGGGACTTAAACATAACTGGAGATATATGGCTGTACAATAGGTACACCTTGATGTTATGTCCATGTATATTCATAAAGTGGGTTTAAAAGAGTGCTTCAGTTTCCACGTTTAATTATCTTTTTAACACGCGTTTATTAGCTTCACCTGTATGTTTGTTTGTAACCGACTCCTTTGGACTTAATTTTGACCCACTTCAAACGGTCAGATTTCATTTAAACTTTTTAGACTTATCGAGGACCAATGTGAATTCAATAATTTCATAAATTTGTTCCATAATGTTAAAAAAAGAAAACAAAAGAATCACGCTTTTGTAGTTAGCAGAACTAAAAAATAGAAAATAAATAACAGATTAAAAAACTAAAATCACGCTTTAAAAGACAAACTAAAAAACAAGAAAATAATTTCAAAAAATCGTGCGGTGCTTTTTGAGGTATTGTTATAATCAATTAGTATCAAGCACTTCTCGCTAAAGCGAGAAAATAATTTATTTATTTTATAACAGCTTAAACTATCATTACAGAGTTTACCCTAATGCGATAGTTAAAAACTTAAACTAATAACCTAAGCTAACCATAACCAAATTACAAGAAATTAAAAACTAACAACAGTATTAAATTATAACATCATTGAACAGGTTAAAATACAAAACACAGTTTAACACAATTACTTACTACAAAACATGGTTTAACAAATAACAAACATAAACACAAACATACTTTACTTATATTAAGAAAAAACTAAGTGTTATTTTGCTTATAGCATAATATAAATACCCTTGCGAATTCACTCAAACAACATGTAAACACATCAATCCGAGTTTGAAGATCGTTGATGGTACGAATAGCTCTGGTGCCTTGGCAAGCAGGTTAGTTCTGGCTGTAGGTACCAGTAGCAGTGGCGGTCTGCACCGCCTCCACACGTAGCGATCTGGCACACACAGGCTCAAGCGCTGCAATACTCCCGGGTTACTCTCCACTCCACGAAGCACCTTCACCAAGTAGGCGACCAGCATAAACTCCCGTCGGAAATGTAGTTGATTATAGCCAACCATGCCCAGGACAAACAGAGTGGGATACATAATAGATTTAAAAACGAAAAACACGCTTCAAAAACCAAACTAAAAAAACGGCCATTTAATACATAAACACGGCGTTATTTCTATATTAATAAACAGTACAAGATCAATTGGATATATCGATGATTGTATAAGTACTTTAATTTCCTTTTAAAACAACTTTCTAAAAAGTAATCAGATTTCAACGCCTTCTAATTTTGAACTCACTCAACAGAACGATTTCCAATCACAACTTTTTGTGTTACAGAAGTAAAGTTACACTCAACGCCAGTAAATGTGGCACAGGCCATAAACACGAATTTATGACCAAAATAGACTTATTCATTGGGTGTTTGAAGTGAGAACATGCCAATTAGCTCCTCTAATTGGTCCTACTTGCTACTTACATACATTACATTAAACATTTAAAACGTAAAAGTTTGTATATTTGGATTTTTGTTACTAAATCACGCAAAAATAACTGGCAGACTGATAGTTAAAACTTGGATATTTTTATCCCGGTAGTACTACCGGTAGTGCTACACTGCTTGTGACAAAATAAAAAAAATTAACCGCTGAAAAACCGAAAAGTAAAAAATAATAAACCTGCTTTGTCCAACCCCAGTAACTAAGTTCGGAAGGCGGTGACATAATAGGTCTTTACCTATGAAATTGCCGTTTTGTATGAAAAAATTTAAACGAATTTTTTTCATGAATTTTTTATTTGTATTAATCGAAGTAATCACCCATGCAATCAATGCATCTTTGCCATCGCAGTGGCAGTTTATTGATGCCCTTCTTAAAGAAATCAGCTGGACGGGAGGCAACAAATTCTTCAAAGGCATTTTGTACTGCCTCTCGGGTATTAAATTTTTTTCCCGCCAAGAAGTTATCCAAATTCTGGAAAAAGTAGTAGTCTGTAGGCGCAAGGTCTGGTGAGTAGGGCGGATGACGGAGAGCTTCCAACCCCAGTTCTTGCAACTTGGAGACCGTCTGCTGTGCAGTATGAGGTCGCGCGTTGTCGTGCAGGAGCAGCGGAGACGAGCGATTGACCAATGCTGGTTGGAGATGCGCCAGCTTCTCCATCATTGTGTTCAGTTCTTCACAGTACACATCTGCAGTAATGCTCACCCCGTTTGGTAAGAAGCTGTGATGAATCACACCGGCGCTAGACCACCAAACAGTGACCATCACTTTTCTAGGGGTAAGTTTTCGTTTAGGGCATTGTTTAGGTGCTGAACCAGGATCCAACCAACTTGCTGAGCGCTTACGGTTATCAAACAGAATCCATTTTTCATCGCAGGTAACAATGCGGTTCAAAATTCCTTTATTTGTGTGTCTGTTGAGCAGTGCAAGGCACGTCTCGACGCGTACTTCGCGCTGGCGATCATTGAGTTCGTGGGGCACCCATTTGTCAAGTTTTTTTACCTTGCCAATTTGACGCAAATGGACCAATATTGTTTTGACGCTAACGTCGAAAGCTGCTGCTAATTCAGCCGTAGATTGTGTATCATCAGCTTCCACAATCGCCTTTAATTCGTCATTGTCGACCAAAGTCTTCGGACGACCGCGAGGTTCATTTTTCAGGTCGAAATTTCCAGAACGGAAGCGAGCAAACCAATAACAGGTGGTGCGTTGGTTTGTAGCTCCGTAAACGTCGTTGATGTTGCGTGCCGCTTGTGCCGCGTTGCTGCCACGACGGTACTCATATTCCATAATTACTCGAATTTTTAACGTATCCATGATGACGAAAAAGATTGAAATGCGATGAAAATGTAACACTAATCAATAAAGAAATGACTACTTTTAGAAAAAAAAATCCATGTTTTTAAAATAAAATTAATTTGAAATTAGAATTCTTAGCCAAACAAAAATTATTTTGATTTGAAATGGCCAGTACTGCAGAACGGCAATTTCATAGGTAAAGACCTAATATAATTAGATACATATCCAAAGTCACCGACTTTGGATATGTATCTAATTATATGCCATTACTTAACTTACTCGTACTACATTAATTATATGCTAAATATATACCATTACATTACATTACAAAGCAGGTTTATTATTTTTAGTTTTCGGTTTTACGGCGGTTTAATTTTTTTATTAAAAAGTTTTAATTAATATTTTTTGTGGCTATAGTCTACTAATTACTACATGCTTAATTTTTGATTACTTTTTGTAATACACAACTCAGTATTAAAATCTGTGAGTAAACAATCAATCATCCCCTGTTTTCATATCCAAATGTTTGAGTTATACTTAAGTACAGATCACGACGTTCTCAAATTCAAATTCTCAATTCAGAAACTGGGTATTAGGGCTGGTATTTTTCTACAAAATTTATATGGGACCAACTTTAGAGTATACTCTTTCCAATAAAAAAGAATTATCAAAATCGGACGACTCTGGAAAAAGTTATGCGTGGTCATACATAAAAAAAAAAAAAAACGCTTCGAATTGAGTAACCTCCTCCGTTTTTTTGTCGGTTAAAAAAATAGCTGCACGGGTCGATCGACGAGGTTAAGCTACGCTTGCCGCGGTTGGTCCGTGGATGGGTTACCATTACATTACATACCAAGACCCCTCCGTGCCTCGGAAAGCACGTTAAGCCGTTGGTCCCGGCTGTCATTTGTGGATCTTTGACAGTGGTTACGGGTCGTCAGTAGCCCGAAAGTCTGACAACCAGCCTTACCAAGGGGTATCGTATTACCCAGTAACTGGGTTGTGGAGGTCAGATAGGCAGTTGCTCCATGTAAAATACTGGTATTCAGGTGCATCCGGTTAGACTGGAAGCCGACCCCAACATATCTGGGAAAAGGCTAGGCAGATGAGTACAGTCTTGTGGGATAGTTTTCAAACTCTAAGCGGGCGAAACCGCTAGCAAAACCTAGTATTATGTGTATATGCGAAAGTTTGGATGTTTGTTACCCAATCATGCAAAACTGCCGAACGGATTTGGATGTTAGGCACACAGATAGTTTATGGGATAGTTTTTTTTTTTACGTCCAAAGCCGCTGGTAAATTATAATTGGGTAAAAAGTTACAATTTTTTTAAAGTTGTCACAAGAATGAAACCTAAAAGATTATTTTACTTTTATTAAATAAAAATATGAACCTACTTGGTATCCATGCTCTTAAAAACACTCAAGCATTAAATCTATTTTGGTCATAAATTCGCGTTTAGGGCTTGGACCACATTTACTGCTTGTGTTCAGTGTATTTCAGACAACTCTCCGAGTGTCGTCAATCGATGTTCTACGTCAGACACGCCGATCAATAACGTGTCGCCACGACGCGACGTCAAGAAATCGCGTCGTCTGTTCCCGCCCTTAGTCGTTTATCAGGCACACCGCTGACGTCACTCCTTAGTGATTGATCGCGGCAAAGGAAACGTTGCGTCATTCCTTTGTCTACATTTTTATTGACGGAGAAAGTCTGTACATGGCTTTATTTTGTACAGTAATCAAATGGGTACTGGTGAATCCGGTATACTTTTGTTTGAGATATTTTTTCGGGTTCACCCGAGTAGTTTCACCCTCGAACGGAGATATCTCCTCTCACCCGAGGCTCAGTAATGCCACTGACTTTGACATTTTACGTCAGGTTTCCCTACGTGATCGAATCAGGAAGAGATCCGTAGGAGAACTAAGGTAACCGATATAGCCCGAAGAATTGAAGGGCACATTGCTCGCAAAACTGATGGCCGATGGGGCCGGAAGGCTCTGGAGTGGTGACCGCGTACCGGTTCCCGTAAAGTTCCGTAAAGTTGGAAGGCCTCGCACAAGGTGAACCGATGACCTTGTGAGGGCCGCAGGAGTCCGCTGGATGCGGGAAGCAAAGAAACGGTCGAAGTGGCGGGGGGACTGTCCAGCAGTGGACGTCTTTCGGCTGAAATGATGAGTTCAATAACTGTTTACAATGATACACATGTGATATATTTTCTGGTAACAAATAAATTAGAAATCTTAGCCAAACTAGGCGAAACCCTGTATTTCGGCAATCAGCGCCCAAACATCAAAAATTCGTCGACCGAAAAAGCAAATAACCCAGCCGTAGCTCTGCAAATAGTTTTATCAAAGAACTTCTGCACTCACGTGAAAAATAATACAAAATAACCCGACGCCCTTGTACTTAATACGCGTCACTACCGTTATTTTTGCAACAATCGCAATTCCGATCCGTTTTTCAATTTTGTTTGCTGTGCTAGCATAAATATTACCAACATTTATCAGTTGTTTCAGTTACAGCGTTTTCTTAAAATTCATCTGTTGCGGATAGGAAAATTACGTTGTTAAAAATATTTATGTAATATAATAATATTAGGTACATTTTTAAAGCAATTAATTAAGTGAATGCTCAGATTGTCGTAAATGATAAATGATTTTATTTCTGTAAGTAGGTTTGAACAATCACTTTAAAATGCTTTTACACGTCAATCATACTTTTAAAACTACACTCTAATTTTTTATTTGCTGGAGCAAAATGATAGCCGTTACTGTCATGTTGACGAAAAAAGTTCGAACGCAGCTGTCATTTTATTCCAGCTAATTAAAAATCAGAGTGTTGGTCAGCGTTTCCTATCTGACAGCTCTAAGTAGAAAGGCCGAAACAAATTCAGAAGCCACAGTGACAGAGTCCATTGCAGACATAATCTTGGTCAGATAAAATGAAGACCATGTGGATTTGTGTCTGAAATGGTCTTTTGTGGAAAGAACCACACAGATTAAGTGAACCTGTCCATTCAGTGCACGCATTTATCAGAACTGCTAGCTTTATTACTTTTGAAATCATCATCAGCATCTACTGTCAGACGTAGGCCTTCCAATTGCACGCCTTTCAACTCGATTCTCTGTAACTCTCATCCATAGCTTCTACCAGTAACCCTGCGAAGATCGTCGCTTCAACTACCCTGAGAGCGTCCTACCTGACGTTTGCTTTCGCTGTCTCGAGAAAACGTCTTCTCTAACGGCTTACGGCTAATATAGCCGGCCCATTGCGACTTCAGCTTCCTTATTCTGTGAGCTATGTCGACAACTCTGGTTCTTCGCTGGATCACGTCCCTGCGGATTCGCTTCCTGCGGAGCAACTTCAACCATAGCCCATTCCACAGCTTGCTGAGCGACTCAGAATTTTAGAACTGCGGGCTTAGCACGAGAACCGTGGATAAGCGTTTTGTCGACGGAAGAGTAGACAAAACTGACGTTCCCGTGTCGACAGTTGACAGTTTTGAACCGAGAAATGTAGACAAGCGATTTCTATTCTATGGTAGAGTAGAAATAGGAAGCGTCATACTAAGCCTGTTGGCCGTACCGTAAGTTGCCATGTTTTGCTTCCGTAAGTTGTAAAAAACAGGACGCACTGATTAACGACCTTAGTCTTTAAGCTCCGTAGACATTAATTCCCTAAATTAAACTGAAACTTCTCTAAAGTAGATACTATCTAACTGTAATATAAACAAATAGACCTTGTCGTTAATTCATTGGAATTGTAAATTGACATTTAACCTTAAGGTGATAAATCAGTTATGAGTCCGGCTGTACATTCATAATTAGTGGTCGTGTTTCTGCTATGTGAACGAAGGCTGTGGTGGGCACGCAAATGTATCGATTGCAAAGTTAAGCTGCACTTGTCAATGTCAATTCATGGATGAGTGACCATTATTTATACCAGCCTTTCTCAAAGTGCGAGGGCGATAACGCCCTCTTGTGGGCGCTGCAGGCCTAAATGGGGGCGGTAAGAGACCCGCTAATTCCGCTACATCTCCGCTAATATAGCTCACAATAATTAATTTAATTTGAACTTCTAGTGGTTTTTAAGTAGGTGAAAAAATGGGTGCGCTTTAAAATAATGTATTCTCAAAATAGGCAGTAGACAAAATAAGTTAAGGAACCCCTGATTTATACCTACATCGACTTTGAGCCCGTAACTTCCAGGGGAGCACGTAGAACAGACAATATATTGTGTAATATCTCCAATAATTGCCATGACACTCGGATATTCGCTTCCCCTACCCAATTTACTCAAACTGCCTTCTGACCTTTTTATCTTTACTCCTGACAAAGTATATAACAAACTCGCTTTTTGTGTTTGTACGCTTGGATCTTTTAAACTACGCAATGGATTTTAAAACGGTTTTCACCAATAGACAAAGTGATTCAAAAGGAAGGTTTATATGCACTGACCTCTACGTGGGCGAAGCTGCTGGATAAGGCTAGTGTATCCTACTAATATTATAAATGTGAAAGTTTATGAAGATGTTTCGATGTGTGTTACTCAATCACGCAATTCCCGGGGAATAATTTTCAACCTCCACGCAGGCGAAACCGCGGGCAACAGCTAGTAATATAATAAAGCTTGAGAGTTTGTTTGTTTGAACGCGCTATCTATCATCATCTTCATCAGCCTATAATGTTCCCACTACTGGGACACAGGCCTCCTCTCGGTGAGAGGGATTGGGCCGTAATCCACCACGCGGGCCCAGTGCGGGTTGGTAGATGTCACATGTCTTCGAATTTTTGGTTCTAGAAGATGCCGGTTTCCTCACGATGTTTTCCTTCACCGTTTTGAGAGGAGTGGTGATGAAATAATTAACACAAAGTAAAGCGTCTGGCTAGGTTCGAACTCACGACCTACGACTCGTAAGTCGCGGCCGTTACCACTTGGCCACCACCGCTCAACTATCAATCGTATTTGTAAAAAAAGAAATCGGTTGTCTGTAAAGTCGGTTTACTGACGATAGTTGAACGTGACAACGTCATAAGATAATACTATTGTTTATTATTGTATTATTGTATAGCAGCTGTCCACGCAGACGCATCGCTTACTCAAGTAGGAGAGAGACTGATGTCGAACGCTGCTGAACGCGGAGGCCGATTGTGCCTCTTTGTCGCTCGTTCCGCGCTCTCGCTTGCACTTCAAGCCTTAAATGGAACGCCTCAGAGCGAGGTAACGCCGCATGAGTCATGTTTTTTCGTGCGTGCAGCCGGCTCCATCGAATTATAAGACGTTGTCACGTCAAAAAACATATAACATTTGGTAGCGCAACTCTTGAGAAAGGTTAAAAGATACTTAACATTACGCTACGACCCTTAAAAGCCGAGCAAAAAGAAAAAATGTCGAAAGCGAAGTAATAGCTGTGTCATTTCAGCTTCTATTTCTGGTGTTGTTGGTGAAGCTAGTGTGGCACCTGTTGACCAAATGAACTCTTTATATAAATCTCAATGCTCCTACTTCTAAGATAGACAACCTCAGTATAATTGGCCCATTATTATAGTTAGGGTACCTGCATTACAAGCTATCAAGCTAAATCAGAAATGAAATTTTCCAGAAAAAAACCGTAGCAAGGTCGGCCGATCCGATTTCCGAAACGGAGGGCACAGCAAGTGTATTCAATAAAATCAATATACAACATAAAAACAGCGATAATTTGCCACCCCATAAACTGCAGTTTATTACGGTTACATTTTTAGGGACAGATATAATAAAACGATGTTTATCGCCTAAGAAGTGCCCATTGCTGGGAGAAGCGATTTCGATTTAATATCAATAAAGAGGGGCTCGTGGCTAAATAAAACCAGTCAGGGGGGTGATCTTCAAGGTTAAGCAATAGTATACGAGGTCGGTATGTGGATGGGTGACCATAATTACATACCGAGCCTCGGAAAGCATGTTAAGCCGTTGGTCCCGGCTGTCATTTATACATATTTGACATTCGTTACGGAAGTCTGACAACCAGTCTGGTTTGTGGAGATGATGAAATACAGTCGCTCCATGTAAAATACTGGTATTCAGCTTCATCTGGTTAAACTGGAAGCCGATCACAAGAGAGAGGCAAAATGATATGGAAGTATGATGAAAGAGGTTTTATTCCGGCTGAATGGAGAGTTTCCTTTGTCAATGTGTTGAAGTTTAAAAAATGATAATGTCATTTTGATAACTCATGTAAAAAAACTTGAATTAAACGAATGAAAATGTGAAGGGGATTAACAAAGCCGATTAAGGTGATTTATTACACGTTTTATAAATCCATACGTATGATTTCGTGTTAAGAATATAGTTTTGCCATAATCGCCACGCTTGGCAGGCGGGTTGGCAATCGCAGTATGCTGGTAAAATGCATGGAGAACATGAGAGAGAACACTGCTGCCCATTCTCTAGTAAGTCCCTTAGTCGCCTTCTACAACACCTACGCCACGGGAAGAAAAGGGAAAATACCTATATATTCTTATAAGAAAATGAAATACCTAGATTAATTCCTATTACGGTTTTATTTTTTACAACTCGCGACTAACCCTGGCTTCACACGGCCGTGTAAATGTGATGGAGGTCGTATAACTTTAGAATGTCTTTATATTCAATAACCGCCCGTTTTGCTGCAAGCGATTAATCACTTGAAAACTGTGATATCTTCTAATTTATTCATTTTAATGATATACTCTTAAGGGCGACTTTAATCCACATTAAATGCACTGCATAAATAGCTTATTTAATTGGATAAGGAAATACTGTATTGTTTAAAAAAGCATTGTAAATTGCCCATAATTTTTTAGTTTTATGTAAAAGAGAAAATGTTTACTGTGGGATATCATTAGGAGATATACAATCGCAGAACTTTTTAAGATATAATTCCGTAGTTATTTGGCTTTATCTCGTAAGGTTTATTTATTTATTTATAAATATACTTTTTTGACACCACAAAAAATACATTACAAAAAAAACAAGGTACTCTACAAAATATACAGTGGGTTTAGCCAGCGCGGCAGAGCCAGCAATGTATTCATTTGAAAATATCTGTTTTACGACATCATTACAAAACTTGGAATTTCTCGACTTTTCTCTACTGTAGATGTATGAACAACAGGGTGTAAATTTCACTCATACTTTATGGTAAAGGGAGGATCCTCCGACCAGCAGGTTTAGCACGAGACCCTTAAACAAGCGCCTTGTTGTCGGAAGAGTAGACAAAAATGACGTTTCCATATAGAAAGTTTACAGTTTTTCACCGAAAAATGTAGACAAGCGATATCTATTCTACAGTAGAGTAGAAACGGAAAGCGTCATGGTAAGCCTGCAGAAGGGTGTAGTGTTGTTGTTGTCGAAACTCTGATTGCGCGATGTAGGATTTGTGTGATGTCAGGTCATCGATGCGTAGTTCGCATGTGGCGTTGTAGATGCCGCCACAATAATATGCAATAGATGAAAAGGTCCATATATTTATAACCTAAAACACTCACGTTTCGGTATGATTTTAAAAACAACTTAAATAAAATACCGCGTCCCTCATAGTCATCCTTTTCTAACCCCTCTTTCTCTTTCTATTCCAGAGGATGCGAAGACCTCGTCGGCACCGATGGCTGACCGTCTCGGTGTTCTTCATTGCCTACTCGGTGTTCCAAGCGGTCTACAAACCGTCCAACGCTTCGGAACCTATCGACAAACCGGCAGAAGAAACCGCTCCGGTCTTCGGACCCACCAATAAGCCTGAAGTGGTCGCTAAGGAGGAACCGATTGCGGGTAAGATATTCACATTCTAAGGTGTAATTGAAATAACTGAAAGCCGGTTGATCAAGTTTGCCTATGTGTGTCAAAAATCGAGCAAATCTATGCACCGTGAAAGATCGATGGATAATTTAGTTCTTCAAACGAATCCTTAAATCGAGGGAGGGGCTAATGGTTTAGTAGTAAAAGCCGCTCGGGTCGATCTATGAGGTTAAGCTACGCTTGCCGCGGTCTTTCCGTGGATGGATGACCATCTTTACATACCGAGACCCCTCCGTGCCTCGGAAAGCACGTTGAGGTGTTGGTCTTGACTGTCATTCGTGTATCATTAACAGTCGTTATGGGTCATCAAAAGCCCGAAAGTCTTACAACCAGTCTTACCAAGAGGTATCGTGTCAGTAACTGTTTTATGGAGGTCAGATTGACAGTCACTCCGCGTAAAATATATATCATAAAATACATAATAATTCAGGTGTATCTGGCTATACTGGAAGCAACCCTCAAAAATAATTGGAAAAAGGCGAGGTGGTATCTTCAATGTAACTAATGAACAACGTATTACATAAATGACATAAATAATGATGTTGATGATAAATCATCGCCTCCTACGATGTCCTCACCGCTCTGGTTTCTTTCACTCTTCATTCTTTGTCTAGGCGGTATTTCTCTGGAAAGCGCTCCCTCTGAGTATCAGGATGGCAACCAGTCAGTTATCTTTCAAACTCAAGGCATGTAAATACTCGTGGAGGCGATCGGCGGCGGCGAACTCTCGCGTCCGGCCCTGGTCCAGGCCATGGTACGGAGCGAGAGTGCATGGGTAGCCGTCACCTCCTTCAGCGAAGCAGTAATGCTCGCGAAGAGGGAGGCGGCGCACGTGAGGGAGAGGCAGCATTTGCGCCCTCACGGCCCTAACCGCCGCAGGAGACGCCCGGGGCGTCGGGAATCCCAGGCTGATTTCCGGCCACCGTAGGCGTGGGCTTGCGGACGGCGAGTAATGGGTAGCTCGCTGTCGGGTAAGGATCAAGCCCAGGTCGACGGCGCGTTGTGTTCCACGCGCGCCTCAAAGAGATGCCAGCACAAACGTGATAGGGCCTGCAAGGGCCGATGCCTGCCAGAGGTGCGGGTTCGTTCGAAAGAGATAACGCCGCCCCTGACATACAGGCTACTGAGGGAACACGGGTGGGTAAAAGTCTGACACACCCTCCTGCTCCACCCAGAGCGGGAGAAGTTATTTGATGATTACCCACCCAAAAAAAAAATAAGGCATGTAAATATAAATGTGAGAAATTGGGTATGTGTGCAAAAAATCAGGAGCAACATAATGCTCCAGATTTTTTTTGTATCTGCATCATCCTAAAGTTGACTGGTAGAAAATGCCTCAGGCATTAAGTCCGACTTTGTACAGTATTTTTTTATTTCTGCATAAAATTAATACTTAGAATATATTTTGTGTGGAAACTTCGATTAACATCGTGAGTGTGCGAAGCAAAGCAATACAACCTACTTGACGCATCGGTTTAAATCGGACTCCAAGCTATGTATGTGAGGTCACACTTGAAATTCAGGAATCGTAAAAGGAGATATTAAATTCTTACTACATATTACATACCTACTTGGGAATTTGGGATCACTTAGCGATGGATATTACGGCATTATTAAATTGTCGGGAATCCTTTGAGATTGCGAAATAGCAGACAAAGCCGATAAGCAATATTTTAGATCATCTTCTTAATAAATATGTATCTTAAGAGCGGCCAACAGATCATAACAAGTTTTCTCCAGGTATATTCAACACACAGGTATCCTCTGGTGTGTATCTAGGTTTCCATATAGGTAATTTAAAAAAGACTTTACTGAGAAACAAATTGCGTCTGAACTTTGGCCGTATAATGTACTTATACATTGAAGAAGTTCAGAAGAAATCTTCATAGAAACCTTGCACATGTAATGGCATAAGGCACAATCCAAACCGCTGGATCCTTCTGGATCCAAATCCAGACAAAAGATTACCTTATACTAAGCAAGTGAACACAGAGAAAGGATTTTTGAAAATTCTTTCACTAAATAGTTTAAATAGGGGATGAAAGTTTTTGTACATACTAAAAACTTTAAGAATACAGGGTAAGTTATTAACCAGTGAGCAAACTGTAACCATGCACTCAGCTTATCCTTTTAGACCCCCAGCGCAGAAATTTTTCGTAGATTGTCGGTCTAAAAAACAGCAGATTTTTTTTTTTTTGTATAACTGACGAAAAAATTCTGCGCTGGGGGTCTACAATGATATGCTGAATTCATGGTTACAGTTTGCGCACTGGTTAAAATTTTATCCTGTATACTGCCCCGTTGGTCTCTTGGGTTTGATTCCCAGATCCGGCAAAGAGTTATTGGGTTTTTCCATTAAGAATTTCTTAATAACAGTCCGAAGTTCAAAAGTTGGCGGTGTGATACCCCCGTGCCCCGGAGAGCAGGTTGATTCTGTGCCTGATCTCTCCCCGGCCGTGTCAGCTTGCGTGCCGTCCCATCTGACTACGAGTGTGACCGAAGAGAGAGTGCACCTATGTCTTTTCACTCGCTTGTGCACTATAATATCTCCTGCGCTGAAAGCAAGTCTCCGTTAAGATCTAAATACGGCCTGGAGGACTATAATAAAGTATATTTCACACTTTACAGAAGAAAACCCAGTTTCTGCACTCCCAATCCCACCGGAGACCGAAAAAGAGAAAGAGAAAGAAAAAGAGGATGAGGGGCCTCCACCTGAAGGCGGCAAGAAGGACATGAAAGGGCTTGCGGAAGATGACGAGCCCGACAAGAAGGGGCAGAAGGACGCAGGATATGTTGAGGTATGTATGACATTATATGTAGCTTTTTAAATCCTAATATTATAAATATGAAAGTTTGTGAAGATGTTTGGAAGTTTGTTACTCATTCACGCAAAAATGGCTAAACGGATGTGGATAAAATTTACCACACAGATAGATCAGAACCTAGATTAACACATAGAAAACTTATTAACCCGGTAGTAAGTTCCCGTGGAATAATTTCTGACCTCCACGCGGGCGAAGCCGCGAGCGGAAGCTAGTATATTATAAATATTTTTTGTACCGCCGACGGCGATTAACGAGAAGCGAGTGGAGCTAGCAACTATAAACGAGTTGGTGACCAACGAGGAGCGAGTGCGCGACGGCGACCAGCTATTATTAAAATATCATGACGGGGTTTTATCGCACACTCTATTTTTTACTCTCTGAGTTGAAACTGAACGCAATACGTAGCGCCGAAAATTGTAAAACCAACGGAGTGCATCTCAGCGCGTTTAAAAAATACACTGGTTGAATTTCAACTCCCGTCCCCGCCTCCCGCTTTATTTTAAGGTTGGGAAATCATCAAATAACTCCTAAGTGTGTGTCAGACTTTTACTCACTTAAACCCACCCGTGTTCCTTTAGTTGCCTGTGTGCCAGGCGCCACGGTATCTTTTTCAAACAACTCGCACCCCCTGGTAACTCTCGTTGCTAAGCTAAATGCAATCAGTGCATTGTAGATCCAGTACGTGAAAAAATTCAACCGCGGTTTTATTACGTACATTGGAACGTGAGCTTACTCGCTGGTATGCTTATGAACCAAACGTAACCCTCTCAGCGAGTATTCAGCAAGCCAAGCGAGTGTCGCTGACCGAGTACCCTCTCTGATAGTAGAGAGGGAAGCGACTTGCAATCAACCATTTTCTCGCACAAGAAACGTACAGTAGATTCGCGGTCATCATTCATCATTATCATCATTTCAGCCGAAAGACGTCCACTGCTGGACATAGGCCTCCCCCAGGCTCCCTCCACTTCAACCGGTCTTGTGCTTCTCACATCCAGCAGACTCCCGCGACCTTCACAAGGTCATCGGTCCACCTTGTGGGAGACCTTTCCACTCTACATCTTCTGGTAAGCGCCACTTCAGAACCTTTCAGCCCCATCGGCCGTCTACCACTTAAATTTGGCAATTCTTCGGGCTATGTCGGTTGCCTTGGTTCTCATGCAGATCTCTTCATTTCTGATTCCACGTAGGGAAAGTTCTCGATCACGTGTAAGTAAAAGATATACATTTCTAAATAGTTGATCACCTACTGTTCATACCGCCGCCCGGCGAGTAATCGTTTGTCGCAGCGATAACAGCGATCAAAGAGAGTACTCGTTCATCACCGGTCGCTTGGCAAACACTCGCTAAGAAGGTCACGCTCACGACTACATTCGCAAGGACGTAAAGTATCGCGACGGGATTTTATCACGCACTGTATTTTGGACTCTCTGCCTTGAACCGAGCGTTGAGAATCCAACGGAGTGTATCCCAGCGCGTTGAAAAACACACTGTTCGCAAAAACGTTCCACTGCGGTTTTATTACGTCCGTGGGTTTGGTCAAACTTACCAAGCTCAACTCTATTGACCAACCATAGCAATCCCATTTTCAATTTACATTTCAATTTCACTGTCGTATTCCAATCATTACTTTACATAACATACTATGTACATACTCAGCCTATAACGTTCCCACTGCTGGGACACAGGCCTCCTCTCCATGAGAGGGAGTGGGCTGTAATCTACCACGCGGGCCCAGTGCGGGTTGGTAGATGTCACATGTCTTCGAATTTTTTAGTTCTAGGACATGCCGGTTTCCTCACGATGTTTTCCTTCACCGTTTGAGAGCAGTGGTGATGAAATTATTTACACAAAGTATTGCGCCTGGCTGGGTTAGAACGCACGACCTTACAAATCGTAAGTCGCGGCCGTTACCACTGGACCACGGCCATTACTTTGTTGGAAGTCAAATATGATGGAAAGTTTGAAGGAACTCATATCCCCAGGTGTTTAGAAGAGCGAGGTGTCGACGGAAATTGTCCTTTATACTGAATCGATGTGCCAATTGTGAGGTATTATATGAGTTATTTTCGAGGTAATAGTAATATAACTGTTGGTAAAATTAGTAGGATTGGACAGATAACGTTAAGTTAGTACCAAGTAACAAATTACTTGGTACTAACTTAACGTTATCTGTAAATTAAAAGTTATTTTGTGCGCAATCTAGCGTATCGCAGCATGTAACAGAAAGGTCTGGCCAAATTTAAGGGTACCGTCATCTGTATTTATCATGATTGCAAAAAAAAACAACTGTACAATGTGTCCTAGACACTTCGACATTTCCAGTGACTGGGAGCGCAATTAACTGGAACCGCGGGTCCAGTTGCCGGATCCATTTAATTTTATTAATTTTCTTCCGGTAACTGGGACCACACATAAATGAATTAAAAAATCTATCGTTCATGCCAAAACAGTACAGTCAAACGATTTTTTTTTTAAAGTAAGCCGCCGCCGGAAACCTCGACACTTTTAATACAAAACTTCAATAGGAAAGTACCTACCTACGTGAAATAGGAATAGGGAATGGGACGGTTGATTATTTTTTCGCAATTGCAATAATGGTCCCATGAAGAAAGTTTTCCCGCTTCATGGTAACACCCTTAAATATGGCCACATTTTTCTGATGCTGTTTATGGTAATAGAACAATCAAAATCAATACGTAATTGTGTTTAGTTACAAAAATAGTAACAGATTCTGGAGTTTTAAAATTCTAAATTATATAATTATATTTGTAAAGTTAATTTGTTTTGTAGGTACTGCGAGAACTTAGCGCTCTTGTAATTATACTGGCAATTGTCATAGTATTAGCCTTTTATTGAAAGACGTAGTTATTATGTAGTAACTATCTCGTTACTATTCCTAGAGGAAATACAAAGTACTTAGGTCTTATTATTAGCTATTCATCGAAATATGAAACCGAGTTTATCTCTGAAGACTCTACAGTAGGTACCTACACCAGATGGTTCACTACTCTCTCACACTAGATTTATGGAAACGATTGGAGAAATAATTTATTTTGCTAAATTAAAACAATCAGACTAATTTTTCACCATTTCACGATAATGATAGAATAATTCGGATGAACGCGCTTACAGTAGTCACTCAACGTAAAAACCAATATATTACTTTCATACACCACGAATTTCGGAAGTGGTGTAAGCACGCTCAAATCGATTACAGTGCAATTCTTCGGAATGCACCCTTTATGTTTATATACAAACAATATTTTTACCGTTGACGTGCGCAAACTCATCATAAAATGTTTGTTTTTCAGGAAAGTGAAACGGATGAGGCTCGGGAGGAGGAGAGAGCAAGCTGGAAGGCAAACCCGACGGTGAAACCTTTGCGGGTCAACTGTTCCCCTCCGGCGATCGAACAGGTAAGCTATTGGACTGAATTAATAACAACGTTTATGATTACTTGTTAGGAGTAGGATATGAAATAAAAATTTGGAAATATGACATTATATTTCGCAAGCTTTATAAATAAGCCGGATGACTCATTTTGGTAATTCACAAAAACAAACAAAATACCTACTTACACATGCCCGGCATGCCCCTAACCTGAAAAGAAAGATTTCCTGAGTCCATGAAATTAGCATGAGGAAAACACCTTAAGGTGAATCTTGTCGACATTTTTTACCATACAAACTTCGGGAGTGTATTAATCCACTATTCGACAATGTTTGTCAAAAATTAAACATTTTTTTTTTCAACTTTCTCATTATTAATAGTCTGTACGGAAACAGAATACTAAAATAAGAACCCATTAAAAAGTTAAGATTATTTTTTCTTGCTAATTTTGGTAATAAAAGAAGTGTAAAATCTCCAAAACCAAGTTGGTACCAACAAAGTTTAATAAACTTTATTGATCATTGAAATAAGTAGTGGTTTTTTAATAAAACCCGATCTTCCAAAGGACTTTTCTTAATTTTTACGCGAATTATTTACTATGAATGATCCTGCATATCACCCAATAACGTTGTGCGTGTAGACTAGCGTCTAACTGCTCATCACTGATACTATCTCTGTCGGACAGGAAGTTCGAGCCCACGACTAAGTTCCCTTTAAGGTTAAGGCTTGCGAAGTCTCCAACTCTTCAATTTGTTTGAATGGCCTGTATAACAAAACAGCATAGCCAGATTTGAAATTAAATAGAACTCTAGAAATTATAATTTTCAACTTAGAAGCAGGAAAAAAATTATGTTTTTCTTATTCTGCTAGAATTCAAATATTTTTTTCTTTATTTTCTTAATGACTTTTAGAACCGCAATGCGTAAGACAGTCCCATTATTTCTTAAATTACACACTGCTACGTAGTATATTTGGGCCATGAACCTGAACAGACTCTTCGCATCATCGTCATTTGGTTGATACAGAATTGTAATATGCTCAAATCAAGGCAGTTAAACCCTAAGAGTTCAATTGTATCGGACGATATTTTGGGAAACAAAATTTTACTACATCTCTCTCCGTATTTCTTCTTCTAGTTCCCAAAACCACTGATGGGTCAGTCAGCGCGCAAGCATGGCGGTCTGATCGTCCACGTCCTGGTGGCTATGTTCACGTTCATCGGCCTCGCTATCGTGTGTGATGAGTACTTTGTTTCCAGTCTTGATAGGATCTGTGAAGGTAAGTCTATGTCACCAAACAGTTTTCAGTAGCGTACCTATTCATTAAATATATTTTCATAATGATAAAGAATACACGAGTAACTAAAATAGCTCCATCCTGGTAAATTCTCGTCAACTATGACCTCACGACTATATCCAGCTATTTAGGGCAATGGCAACATGTAGCAGCCTGTTGCCAGAGATACGGCCACACAATATCATGCAATATTGAGCAACTTAAAAACCTAGGCAATACCCCGCCGCCCCCGCCGCCAGCCGTTTCCTCTCGCAAAAACCAGACGTACTTACAAACGAGAGAGAAAGAAAATTGACAAAAAAAAATCCAATCCGATTGGATATTCGGCAACTCATGAAATATATGGAGCAAGCAGAAGCAATTTTCCCGAAACATATCCGCAATTTATTTTTGTTGCTCCAGATTGCTCCACTTAATTGATCCAGATTGATCCATGAATGTTGCCGAGCAAAAATTGCTAAAAAATTGCCCGTGTAAGAGCACATTAAAGCTTACATAATGTTGTGAAAACTAAAATGATCTACTTATACTGCGCCTTGATCAAACAGTTGATAGGTCTGTGTCTTCAAATCTTTTATAACTGTTAGTTTTTCTTAAGAGGCATTTCATGTGTTGTACAAATCTTTTAAAACTGTCAGTTATTCTTAAAGGCATTTCATGTGTTGGATACGGGACACGAGTTAAACAGCGGCTGTTGTGAACGCACTGACGCTTTATTCAAAACACGCGTGCCAGGGCCTGGGAGCGGGGCGCGGGGTATAGGCAGGCCGTGTGGCTGCGTATCGCTATTCATATTTATGAACATTTGCTTGTACATAACATCATGGAACTCATGAACAGTCGGCAAACCACAACAAGGGAAAGTAGATTAAGTAGAAGTAATTTGATTGTCCAAAAATAAACACTAACGAAGAATATTCCGGAAATCCAGGAAAAGAGGAATGGTTCTGTTCCTGGGTTCCTTGGGATATTACAAAAAGTTATAATCCTCCTTCTTAATTCTGCAGAGTTAAAGCTGGCGCCGGATGTAGCTGGTGCGACGTTCATGGCAGCCGGCAGCTCTGCGCCTGAGCTCGCCACTGTCGTCATCGGAGTGTTCTGCGCACAGGACGATATTGGTAAGGTGCCATATTTAAATATGGCAATCAGGGTGCTGGTTAAAATGTTTGGCTAAAAAGACAGAAAGTAACCGTAAACAAATAATGTGAAAATGAGCATCTTTCAATATCAAATGATCTAAAAAATCAACTTTGTCAAAATTATATCATAGTTATGGATCTAAACAAAAATACGAAACATTATACGGATAGTATGTGATATTAAACACAGCACTAGTCTTTACCGTGGTTTTCTATGTTACTAACTCATTTCCCGTTCTTTCTCCAGGAGTGTCAGGCGTGATCGGCTCTGCAGTGTTCAACATAATGTTCGTGATATCTGTGTGTGCTCTGTGCGCGGGCACAGTGTCGCATCTCAACTGGTGGCCTCTCTGCAGGGACTGCTTCTTCTACGCCATCTCCATTCTTGTGATGCTGTGTACGATTGCTAATTCTATTGTGTCGTGGTGAGTCCTCTTTATTGTTATTAAACCTTTTGCAATTTCACGGGGTCTTTGGTCACAAGAAGAAATACACCGTAATTATTTGGTGTATGGATTAAAGAGTATTTTCTATAGGTACTACACCTGTTTTTAAGAAGAAAGGACGATCGTAGATGTTTTAACTTTCCTAAACGTGTATGAAATGGTTTGTAAATATCAAATTCACTGCGTTATACAAAATGTCGGTTTCATGAAGCGTCTTGGACTAGTAACGCTGCTGCCAAAAGCTGACCTCATTTAGTTCAGATTAAATTGGATCGTGAACTGTTTGTCAGTTTCAGTGTAACTGATTATGAGATTGATTTCAGTTTGAAATAATTCTTAACTAAACTTCTCCAGAATCCGTTTTAAACTTTCTAATCTATTTGGAGTTGCATTAACTCCGTATTCCGTATTCTGCAGGCCAGAAGCACTGTTCATGTTAATAATGTACGGAGTATACTGCGTTGCGTTGCGATTCAACACTGCTCTCGAGCGCTGGGCCATGACGCTTCCACTGCCTTTCAAGCTGCCCACCAGGGAAGAACAAGCAGCCTTAGTGACATACAGGTACGTGCTAGAAAAGATTAACTCATACTTTGATTCTAATCTCAAATTATTATAAAGAATCAAACAGTTCTCAGTTGGCCCAGCTTGGGCGCCAATTTACCACATTGGCGCCCAGCATGGGACAATTGAAAAGTGGTTTAAAGTTTTTATAGTGGATAATTGTACTAACAAAAAAAGTACCAATTAGTTAATTGATGAAAAAAAATGATAATTTTACTTCGATTGATATGTTATTTACAAGATCCAGTGATAAGAAAAGAAAGTAACCTTTTTGATTAACTATTCAATGACTAACATATCATCACGCCTGAATTCCCCGAAGGGTAAGTAAATGTAGATAAATTACACCTGCATTTCGCAATTAAACCAACAACCAACTGACCAATAGAATGAATGTGCTCCCAACAGGAGTGCGCCGGGCGGACAGCCCCCCGCGCCGGCGTCCGGCAACAGCGCGTACGCGCAGGTGGACGGCCAGACCAAGGAGACGCCGCTGGGAGACTCGCGTGAGTACAATTCTATTCGTCATTCTCCTTACGGGGTAGGCTTACGGGGGAAGTGCCAAGGTACGTCGCGAAATTAAAATTTGCATTTGGTGAGTGTCAGGTTGTACGTTGAACAAAATTTGATTCGCGACCGTAACAAGTATGTATTTACAGAATTCTAACAATAAAAATAATTAATACAGCTCTCTAAGGTTTTTTTAAAAAAAATCAATAGGTTTATTTGAACTTCCTGTGCGAGTCCAATAAATACTTTTTCTTTCTTTTTTTCTAAGTTCTGCATTTCACGAGGTACTCAGGCGCTTCGCTTCCCCCTTAACCTAATTTACGAGTATCAGGGGTCAACACAACATATCTTGTAATGAAAATGAAAAATGAAATGAAAAATGTTTATTTGTTCCGAATCAGTTACATTAATTATAAATGAGACAACCCCAGTAAGTTATTGATAATACTTGTGTTGGGGCTATCTCGCTCTTTCCCTTAATATTAACAATATTGAGACGATTGCTTATAGTATAAGTTGACAAAAAACAAAAACTACATTTATAAAGAAAAACCAAAACAATATTTAAAAAAAAAACCGTAAATTGCTTATAAACTAAATTTTAGCTCTTTGTGTAACTGTAGTTGTATGATGTGAACCTGTATATGCTGTATCTTATTCTTCCATATTTCTCTATAAGTTGTCATGTCGATAGTCACACGCTTTCTAGCCATATCATCTTTCACACAGCCCGTCCATCGTTTCTTTGGTCTACTCCTACTCTGATAGCCGTCCACATCCATACTCAAAATTTTCCTCACGACACTTTCCTGATTTCTCCTCATCACATGCGCATACCATGACAACTGATTTCCACACAACTTTTTAATCACCAGTGCCTCTTTCTAACTTTTATTCTATTTATTTGCGTAAGATTACTTTAATTATCATTCGGATAGCATTCAACACAAGCGAAAATACTTGTCTTTAAACAAAATTTTACTTTGAGTCTAATATTTAACGTTCACAAAGACTTTTTCAAACAAGCTTTTTTGTGAATCAGTATGTACCTAATAAAGAAGAACGTTGGAGCATGCGACGTCAAAAGAACGGCATTAATAGTATTCCACCTTCCTCTATTTCCTATATTTTAATTAAGATGAGTGGGGGTTCGAGATAGTGTTTAATTATGTTTTGATTTGTCCGCAGCAAACTACAACCCCGACGGCGCGTATGACAATGCGGCCTACAATGCCGAGCCCACGCCAGCCTGGGCTAACCCCGCCCAGGAATGGGACCCCAACCGCGCCTGGGACGATACGGTATGAATATATTTTTATGACAGTTTAGTATTTCCCGGACAAAATTTTTATATGTATAAAAATGATGTTTATATACCTACTACGTAAAAAAGATTACTCACACTATTTCCCCTTGAGGTTACTGAAAACAATAATTAATCAAACCTGCTATGCGTAACTTCTTTTGCATACACAAATCCGAACCCGCTTCGGATTTATATACAGGGTTATTGGAAAAACACCAACAACCTCTTAAGAGGTCACTCATCATTATGAACAACTTTTACTATGACACCAAACTTGAAATCGTGAAAAAAAAATCAGCTGTTTGCTACATTTTGATGAGTTATACAAACATAAATGTAGGGAACAGCTGAATTTTTTGTCACGCAAAATCCTGCATCGCGCAGAGTTTACCGCGCAACTAGCGTATTTACAACATCCCGACATCAATCATCAGACAGTTGCTCACCAGCCAGAACACCCATCTGGTCGGAGGATCCTCCCTTTTCAATAGAGGATGAGCAAACTCCCTGTTCGTCATATCTCTATTAAAGAATGCTCTCTCCCTGTTTATTCGCTCGTTTGGTTTAGATTTCATTTTAAAATATCCCTTCATAGATGTCAGCCCCAATCTACAACGCTCAGATGTCCGGGCAACAGTACTCGCAGCAGCCACAGCAACAACAGCAGCAACAGCAGTCGTCAACAGGGCAACAACAACAACAACAGCAACTGGATCAACCACAGCAGCCGCCTCAGGTAAAGAAAGAACTTCATCACCCAGTATTCCTGTGTTATTCGAGTCTTTAAAGCAATTGTTAATTACTCCAGCAGGCTTAGCATGAAGCTTTCTATTTCTACTCTACTGTAGAATAAAAATCACTTGTCTACATTTCTCGGTACAAAACTGTCAATTGTCTTCACGGAAACGTCATTTTTGTCTACTCTTCCGTCGACAAAACGTTTCTCTACGGGTCTCGTGCTGAGCCTGCTGTGCGGGTTATATGAGGCTAGTTTATCAAATTAGGATGCCTAGCAAATAATATCCTCCAAATTAGGATCATCATCACCATCATCACCCACATTCCGACTTCACCCACTGCTGACTACCGTCCTTTTTCATGTACCAATCTCCACCTTCCCATGCTAGCCTCATCCAGGTTCTACCAACGATGGTTACAATCTCGTCTGCCCATCTCGCCGCCGGACGAACGACACCTCGTCTTCCAAACCTTGGACATCACTTGATCACAGCCTCACTTCACCTGTCATCACTGCGGCATGAGTCTTTCACAACTCCATTTGAGTTTCATAATTCGTTTACCGATATCGAAAACCTTCGTACATCTTCGGATCTCGGTGTTCGGAGCCACAATTAGTTATTAGTATTTGGATGACGAGCAAGTACCATTCTGGCACTTGCAAAAATGAGGTGGGAGCTTGTGAACAGCCACTCGGGTCGATCGATACAGTTAAGCTACTCTTGCCGCGGTAGGTCCGAGGATGGGTGTGACTATCCTTACATATCATGACTCTCTGTGCCTCAGCAAGCACGTTAAGTTTTTGGTCCCGACTGTTATTCGTAGATCTTTGGCAGTCGTTACGGGTCGTCGGATACCCGAAAGTCCGACAACCAGTCTTAGTCAGTAACTGAGTTGTGCAGGTCAGATAGGCAGTCGCTTCATGTTAAAAGCTGCATCCGACTCGAATGCAAGCCGACCCCAACAAAGTTGGATTGGCAGATTTTGAAGCAAAAATGAGGAATTGATATCCTATTAACAAGAAGCCAGAGTGACTAGGCTGCTAGCTTGCTAGCACTACTTAGCTACCCTAGTTTGTAAAACTAGCCTCGTGTGTTATGAGGATCCTAAGATTATCGTGGATTCGCAATTTGAAAAGCCTTTTTTTTTAATGGGAAATCATCAAATGATTTCTCCCACTCTAGGCATAGCGAGTACTTTTACTGACTAAAACCCGCCCATGTTCCTTCAGTTGCCTGTACCAGGGCCACGTTAACTCTTTCGACCAAATCCGCGACCCTGGCAGAATTTGAACAACCTTATTCCGGATGAGTTGGTTTTCGCACTTTTTTGCCATGACCCTTTAGTTTTGAAGAATAGTAAATAAAATATTGATTATATTTCAGCCCGCAGCAGCTCCAGCTTACTACAAGGCTAAGGAGTACAACCCAGACACTGCTATTGATCCTCTCGTCAAACCTATTGGAGCCAGTAAGTTTTTAATCAATCTAGAATTTTCCAGGCTTCTATAGCGTTAAAATTTACATCTGACTGGAAAATAGAAAGGCCGATTTCCGTCTTCTAATCACAACCTCCAGTGGAATGTGCTTTGCCCCTGATTTATCAAATCCTGCTTAATTGAAACTTGTCAGACCTCATGACAACGTATCTATCTAGATATATTACAAGCAAGCAAAAACTGTTTACTCCTTTTTACGAAAATTACACCGACGGAGAAGTATGAAATTTGGCACAGTTAAGTTTAAATGGATGAGTGTGTGTAATTCATTAGAAATACATAAGTTATAAATTAATTATGGTCTAATTTCAACCATTAGTAATAATTAAAAAACGAGCAAGTCTTACGGTAGTCGCATATGATGTGAACCTCGCTTTGGTAATTACCAACATTAACGTAACATCCTGAAAAAAAAAATATGCAGGTGTTATTTGAAATGATTTTTCGTAACGGAGAATAATTATTTTTAGTGAAAATTTTATTTTATTTGATTAACACTATTTAATTTTATGCAATTTTTATGCAAATTTTTACTGAATACATGTAAACTAATTAGACTGACTATAATTTTTTAAGAGAATTTTGAATGTTGTTAGAATTTGAAAATGACTTTTGTTTGTAGAAATATTTCAATCATTTTTTTTTTCATCCTAAATCAAAATTTCTGAATGGTTATGTTTTGTGAATTAGCTTTAGTTTTAGTGAATTTACTTCATTATTTAACCGTTGCTCTTGTATACTTTACCTATCATAAATTCATATAATCTGTCGAAAGAGACTGGATCCTGCGACACAGGGTATCCTAGTGCGTGATCCAGTCCTATACTGTCACACTTTTTTTTATCAGCTAATAAATAAACAAATGTGATTTCCTGATGACGAGTTCCACGTCCGCAGACTACCTGCAGCTGGCGTGGTGGTACCTGGTGTTCCCGATCCACTGGTCGTGCCGCCACACGATGCCGGACTGCCGCGGCCGGTGGTACCCCGTCACATTCATGATCAGCATGCTGTGGATCTCCTTCTACTCGTACTTCATGGTCTGGATGATTACTATTATTGGTGAGTCAGTTTTTAATCATTTTGGAGTTGATTCATTTATATGCATTCAAAAAGGACGAAACAAACACAGAGGTCAGTCTTTTTTAAAGTCCAGACATTGTATTTATTGACCAGATGTTGTGAAGACCATGTAGATTTTTGCCTGAAATGGTCTTTTGAAGAAAGAACTACCTACATAGATTGAATGGACCTGTCAGTGCTCGCATTTTCCAGTTATCGTGCAGCTCAACTCAAAACTTGAGGAGCTTAACGATTATACGATACGATCGAACGCTACTCATGATCTTCCCCAAGTTCTTCGTCATGCTAGATGTATATTGTATGCTGATTGACTTGAAATTGTACCTCGAAATAAACTCCGACCGTGACTGTGTAGTACTGCAGCAAGACATAGATGCGATTTACAAACGGAGCTTGGACAATCAGATGAAATTTAAATCCTCCAAATGCTTCGCAATGACATTCGGTCGAATGCTGCACCCGGTTAGTTATGAATACAAGTTAACCAACAATACCATCATGAAAACAACAGCTATGATATCTGGGAGTTACATTTGACCGAAAGCCTACCTTCCACGATCAAATTACTATGGTAGCTAAGGAATCTTACAATAGGTTGGGTGTTATTTAGCGATTTACTTTTAAAACTTTTCTTTGTAAATGCTTCTCTAAAATACAACTTCAAAATTTGACAAACCCTTATTCCTTCTCAGGCTACACGCTGGGCATCCCAGACACAGTGATGGGCCTGACGTTCGTGGCGGCCGGTGTGTCTGTGCCCGACGCGCTCTCTTCACTCGCTGTTATCAAGGAAGGGTAAGTTTACCATAAATAATTATTTTAACCAATTTTGGAAGGAAGGCCTTGCCGATTAGGTTAAGGTACGCTTGCCCTGGTTCGTCCGCAGATGGGTGACCATCTGACATACCAAGACGTAGCCGTTCGTAGTTCGTAGATTTTTGACAGCCGTTTCGGGGCATCAGAAGCCCGAAAGTCTGACAAGCAGTCTTACCAAGGGGTGCCGTATTACACAGTAACTGGGTTGTAAAGGTCAGATAGGCGGTCGCTCCTTGTAAAATACTGGTATTCAGCTGCATCCGGTTTAGCGGCCAGCCCACCACACCAGAGTTGGGAAAAAGCTGTTCAGATAATGATCAAAGAATATTTCAATATTAATGATCCAACACGCGGGCCCAGTGCGGGTTGGTAGATGTCACATGTCTTCGAATTTTTGGTTCTAGGACATGCCGGTTTCCTCACGATGTTGTCCTTCACCGAAATATAAAAATCAAAACATAATTTTAATTTTTAAACGACGTCAAAAAGAAGGAGGTTATCAATTCGACATGTTTTTTTTTTAATGTATGGTTGGGCATAACTCCGTCATATATCTATAGACGGATTTGCAAAATTCTTTTTGGGGGTTATTCCGAAATGGTTCCATTTAAATTGCATAGGTATAGATGATGATGCGTTTCGGAGACAGACAACGGAACTCTTCAAAAAATGACAGCAAATCAACCGCGATTGCTGCTATCGCTTAAAAATGCATTGTTTTGACCACAAGGATGATGAAATTTCGAATTGGTGTGGGGTAGGTAGGTACTACTATAACTACAAAGTGAAAAATAACTTTAATTTCGGAAGGTGGGAACAAAAAATGTAAATACTTATTTAAAATCACTGACTTCCGAAATTAAAATTATTTTTCACTTTCTAGTATTTTTCCGGAGGTCGGTCGTTTTTTTAAAAAAATTTTTTCTAAGACAAGAACACAAAGAGATTGTACTACTATCCTATTAATATTATAAATGTGAAAGTTTGTATGTTTAGATTCATTCAGCCGCTGGGGAAAGCTAGTAACTAATAAGTCATTATTATGAAATACTAGCTGTTGCCAACGGCTTCGCCCCCGTGGAGGTTGGAAATTATCCCACAGAAACGTAGGTACTACCGGGACAAAAGTATCCTATGTTTTAATCCAGGTTATAAAATATCTGTATGCCAAATTTCATCAAAATCCGTTCAGCCGTTTAGCGTGATTGAGTAACAAACATCCAAATATCTTCACAAACTATGACATTTATAATAATAGGTCTTTACCTATGAAATTGCCGTTTTGTATGAAAAAATTTAAACGAATTTTTTTCATGAATTTTTTATTTGTATTAATCGAAGTAATCACCCATGCAATCAATGCATCTTTGCCATCGCAGTGGCAGTTTATTGATGCCCTTCTTAAAGAAATCAGCTGGACGGGAGGCAACAAATTCTTCAAAGGCATTTTGTACTGCCTCTCGGGTATTAAATTTTTTTCCCGCCAAGAAGTTATCCAAATTCTGGAAAAAGTAGTAGTCTGTAGGCGCAAGGTCTGGTGAGTAGGGCGGATGACGGAGAGCTTCCAACCCCAGTTCTTGCAACTTGGAGACCGTCTGCTGTGCAGTATGGGGTCGCGCGTTGTCGTGCAGGAGCAGCGGAGACGAGCGATTGACCAATGCTGGTTGGAGATGCGCCAGCTTCTCCATCATTGTGTTCAGTTCTTCACAGTACACATCTGCAGTAATGCTCACCCCGTTTGGTAAGAAGCTGTGATGAATCACACCGGCGCTAGACCACCAAACAGTGACCATCACTTTTCTAGGGGTAAGTTTTCGTTTAGGGCATTGTTTAGGTGCTGAACCAGGATCCAACCAACTTGCTGAGCGCTTACGGTTATCAAACAGAATCCATTTTTCATCGCAGGTAACAATGCGGTTCAAAATTCCTTCATTTGTGTGTCTGTTGAGCAGTGCAAGGCACGTCTTGACGCGTACTTCGCGCTGGCGATCATTGAGTTCGTGGGGCACCCATTTGTCAAGCTTTTTTACCTTGCCAATTTGACGCAAATGGACCAATATTGTTTTGACGCTAACGTCGAAAGCTGCTGCTAATTCAGCCGTAGATTGTGTATCATCAGCTTCCACAATCGCCTTTAATTCGTCATTGTCGACCAAAGTCTTCGGACGACCGCGAGGTTCATTTTTCAGGTCGAAATTTCCAGAACGGAAGCGAGCAAACCAATAACAGGTGGTGCGTTGGTTTGTAGTGTTAGCTCCGTAAACGTCGTTGATGTTGCGTGCCGCTTGTGCCGCGTTGCTGCCACGACGGTACTCATATTCCATAATTACTCGAATTTTTAACGTATCCATGATGACGAAAAAGATTGAAATGCGATGAAAATGTAACACTAATCAATAAAGAAATGACTACTTTTAGAAAAAAAAATCCATGTTTTTAAAATAAAATTAATTTGAAATTAGAATTCTTAGCCAAACAAAAATTATTTTGATTTGAAATGGCCAGTACTGCAGAACGGCAATTTCATAGGTAAAGACCTAATATTAGTAGGATATACAGGGTAAATTTTTAACCAGCGCGTATAGAAATTTTTCGTCGATTTTTTTTGTAAATTCATCGAAAAATGTATATGCTGGAATAGCTATGTCTAGAATGATATGCTGAATTAATGGTTACAGTTTGCGCACTGGTTAAAAATGTCTCCTGTGTATCTATCTATATATATATAAAAATGAATCGCCGAAATGTATGTACGCGCATAACTTCTGAACGACTGCACCAAATTGGATGATTCTTTTTTTTATGTGTTCCTTATTGTCAGGACAAGGTTTGTATAGCTAATGCCAATTCAATATTCATAGCTAAGACAGGACAACGTCTGTCGGGTCAGCTAGTATACATATAAATAAGTAGAAGTTTTTGATCCAAAACGCCGCACTGTTATTAACGTCTGACCTTTTCCTACAGTTACGGTGACATGGCGGTCTCCAACGCTGTCGGCTCCAACGTGTTTGACATCCTAGTGTGCCTCGGTCTGCCGTGGTTCATCCAGACGGCCATCATCCACCCCGGTTCACATGTCAACGTTTACCATAAAGGTATGGGTAACATTTCACTACATTATTCCTAACGATATTGCTATAGTGCGAAACTCCGCCATAAAAATATTTAAATTTATGATACATATTGCGTGCGTTTGGCTAAGTATGCTGTAGGTAGGTAGGAGGTACTTTAAAGACACCACGGTTAGTCCCTAATGTATTTTTTTTTTCTACTAGATAAAATTGTAGAAAGAAATTAAGGGAATCAGAAACAAAGCAGAAATTAAAATATTTTTAAATTTGTTATAGGTCTGATCTACTCAACGCTCTCTCTATTCTCCACCGTAATCTTCCTGGTCGTCGCCACCCACGCTAACGGCTGGAAGCTGGACCGCAAATACGGCGCAGTACTGATGGTATGGTACATCCTCTTCATAACCCTCGCCAGTCTCTACGAACTCAACGTCTTCGGATACTACACCCACCCCGACTGCATCTCTAGCTATTAATTTTTTCAAACTAGCAACACTTTTGTTTTGTTAACTTGGCGCGGTTGGCTGTCAACTGTTGATCATCTGTCACATTTGAATGTGACAGATATTTTTTTGTCAACGGAACAAAACGTAAGGAAAATATGGATATGACATGTGTATTTAAAATGCACTTTTAACCGTTTCTGCTATGTAACATACATAAGTCATATAAGTACATTCCAATTATTAGGTTCTAGTTAAATATTCGTTACTAAGATTTATTTATTAATGAAATAGTCATATGGATTTTATTCTGTAGTAGATACATATTTATCAAAAGTTTACAGTTTACTTATTTTTATTATGTTCAACATTTAATAGGATGACAAAAAAAGTTTTACGTTATTGTTTAAATTTGACAGTGGCCTATGTTTTATTAACAAATAGCTAAATATTTTTTTTTGAAATATGACAAACACTAGTTAAGTTTTGTAAAAACGCTATTGTCTTATGATTAAAGAAGCATCGATGTTAGTTTCAGTATATATTTTATAGTATAAGTAATTTTAACACCTTTTACCATGAAGGACTTTAGCGGTTCAAATTAAAATGTTATTTCTACTCACTTTCACAATAGAAATGCTAGTGTTAATTTATTAATAATATTAAGCGGTCACATAGTTTGGGTTGAGTGGTTATTTTAGTTAATGCATGCCTCAATTGTTAGCAAATTATTGTAAAATGTAATTATATTAATGGCGAGTTTAGCAATATTCGGCAGTACCATAAATTTCAACTCATGAATTGAAAGTCGCCTGCAAAATGATGATAGTTGAGGTAAAATGAGTGCTTAACGTCGCTTTCAAATGGAAAAGAAACATGAAACATGGAGTAGATGTTACCTTGTTGTAAATTAGCTTTGTGGAGCACTGGTGTTGCTTACGCACAAATTGCTGTTTTCTAACCAAAGTTCTCGTGAGAATCTCTGAAGTGGGATCTTAGCTAATGAAAGGTAGAATCTCTTTTTACTATACGTAAGTATGTACTAGAAAAAAATATTAATAGATACAATTCGTATATTTATACCACCCGTTACAACCTCACTGTTCAAGAGATTTAAAATTCGCGAATGCGAATTCTTTTGTCTACCTTTCTAAACTAAGTTTCTGTAGATATTGTAACTATTACCTGTTAATTTTGTTGGCGTGTTGTCTTTGTATATGACTTGATGCAAAAAAGAATAATTCGCTTTAATGTATAAATATCTTATGAATATTTGCATAGTTTTAGTGAAATGACATTTTGGAAACGTATCTAGTCGCGAATATCGTAATGTGTACTACTATTAAGATGTTTTGTTTGTGATATTATGTTAAAAATCAAAAGGACTTAGTCTCTTTTCTGAATAATGTATATTTTAGTCTAAATTATTAGTTATAGTGTGTTATTATAATTTTGTAAATTATATTTTCATTACAAAACATCGATGATTGACGAATTACTACAATAGTTAATGTGAGAAAATTTAATTTTTAATACAATTGTACTTTTACTATAACTATTCAAAAACTAGCAGCAACTGTAGTAATTTTGATGTAAATAGTAAGTACTTGAACTTAATTTTCGATCTTCTGATCTTCCATCTATGTATTTATTTTCACATATTCCTACGTATTTATTTTATATAGAATATTGTATATATACTTTCTGATTAGTGAATGCCTAAATAAATGTATCCTAATTAAATTAAATGTACGTACCTCGACTAATGTATTACCTAAATATAATATATGAATTAGCTTAAAGCCTTACTCTTGTTAGTTGTTAGAAAATCTAACCCTTGGCTGAAATCACTAATCTTCCAAAAAACCTGTTTTCTATGATAATCCAAATACCTCAGCGTCCCTCTTCCTTTCAGATTTATAAAAGCACTCTCCCATTCCAATTCTGTGATCTATTTAGCTGTATTATTATAAAATTTTCGTGTATGTGTCTATAATAAAAAAAACAATTTTAACCAAAAGATAATTAGCTGATTTTTTAGGTTAGGCTTTTTCTTGCACTTTGTCTGATGTTGTTACCTGAAACGAAGGATAACTGGACTGTTACTAGACAACTAATCAACTTATACCTAAGTACCTTCTAGCCTATGATTGACTAAAAAACATAGCGTAACCTATAAACAAATCTGGACATCTTAGCTAGTGTGTAATGTGCTCGCGTAAAGCTTATTTTAGACCAAAAAGAGCCTAGACATCGCTCAAAGTACCGGTCGTGACAAAAACATACCGTACATCCCTAGTCAGTGTTTAAATAAGTCATAATATAAGAATATTTCGTTAGTAAAATAATTTACTCTATTAGAAGGTATTATGGACGTAAAAATTCTTTCAAATCCAATCCTAATGTGACAAATCCCCGCTCTCGAGTTTATCTTTAAGAAACGTCAATATTTCTCGAACCCTATCGCTGTCAAGCTGTATTTAGATCTAGTCTAAGAATGATAGATAACGTGAATCTCTGACTAATAGGTAACTGCCCTCGAAAGTCAGCAAATATAAATAAATTGTACCTAAAATGTCTTGATTTCACGTCGACGTTATTAAATGAAGAAAATGTCGATGTGATACAATTAATTATGATTCCAAACATTCGTAGGTACATAAAAGTATACATGATTCGTCCCAGTACCATGCATTATCATAGTAGTATTGCAATGGCGTATCCTCTTTATGACCAACGTATACGTCTTTTACTTGAATGAACAAAGTTGCCCGTCATTCCAAAATAATGATAAAATATGTATCAGACCTACTTAGTGATCGTCAATTAAAATTATCTTTGTGTAATACGTATTGGTATATCCTTTCGACAATAATCGCTAAATGTGGCTTCACTTAATATTGGATGTGTTGCCAGTGTAAAATAACAAGGCTGTATAAGAATCGCTTGTGACAATGTTGGTGTTAAAAAAATTGGTGATGTTCCTAATTTGAAATAACGGAATGTATCATTCAAATCACTTGTTAATGAAAAAGAATAACGTGCTTAGTTAAAAAAAGAATGTCACAATATTTATTAGATTGTGCTTAAGTGGGAAGCGCGTGCTACCGCGAAATTCAAATTTTCTTACGTTTTTGGCAAGAGGTACTGAGGACTGCCCTGCAAGGCAGTCCTCAGTTCCTCTAAGTACCTGGTACTTATTGACAGGCCTGCACTGTCCTTTCATACCCATTATCACTGTAAAAGCCAATTATTAAAAAAAAAAGTAACCATGGAGTTTCTTGCCGGCTCTTCTCCGTAGGAAGCGACAAATTGCAGGTTTATGTGAAATAAAATATTTTGATTTTGATAGTGTCAAGCTATAAGCGATTCCCGACTGTAACACGTAGGTTATTTAAGTACAGAACTATAATCATAAAAATCATCAATACGTATATACGTGTTACTATTGTATTATATTTTGTTCAAAATACAGCTGACATTATCCTGCAAATTCCAAAAACGCTAAGAAAATTTGAATTTGACGGGCTACGCGAACGTTACGTAAGCGCTTCCATCATAATATTAAAGTTATGCATGGGAAGGAAAGCTTGATTCAGCCAATGTCTTCCTGATGCAGTGAGTTCTGCCTACTTTACTATACTTTTTCCTTACCATACCTTTCTAACCACTTACTAAAAACAAAAAAAAAACTGTTCTAAATTTATAAGAACGCATCAATTATAAAGTGTCAATTTGATGTTGAATTCAATTAATTAGATCTTAAGATTAATTAATTGTATAAATATCCAGTTTCGATTAATGTTTACGAACATTTATATAACGATCGATTGTAACACTATATTTAAATGTTTAAAAATGCCTATACCAAGGTATGTAAACCTATAGACTCGTTTAAAAAAAATGGCAACATCTGAAACGAAATGAATATAAAACGATAGTTAAATTCACGTATTTTTTATGTAAATATAGTAGAGGACCATTTTAGAACATGTATTTTTAAATCTATATAATGCTGCCAGGTTTCATTGTGTTCTTTAAGTTAAATATTAAAAGCTAAATTGTATATGTTTGTGTAGTTGCAGAAGCTTTATTCATATCAGTAGGTACTTAGTATTTGCAAGAGTATCTTATGCACATAATAGTTTTTTTCTTGAAACAGTAATTTTTCAGCACGCACTGGTTTTTCTGGACTAAAATAGGTACGTTTAAACAACAAATACTGAACGAAACAGGATGTGTTTTGACGAAGGGCAATAAAAGATAGTGGTTTGAGTCTTTGAGCTTATGTTAACTTAGTAAAAACCACGAAAACTGCTACGGCGTAGCTAGGTGCTACGCTTGGCTAGCTGCGCCGTCGCACGACGCGGAGCAAACGAAAATCTATAGAACCTTTTGTTAGATACACAAGTAGATAATTTCTCGCTTTGGATCAATTTTAAATAACTTATTAATCTTTTGAATTTGTCCGAAAGGTAAAAAACATCCTGTTTTAAAATAATTTAATATAAAAAATAACTAAATAACGCACATCAAATAAAATTGACACACTTTTCAAAACTTTAGAGCTGTACTTGAGTAAAAGTAATTAAAAATAGCACTGATAACGTAATTAATATGGTAGATAGCAAGCAAGCTAGATTGCCACAGCAAGACTTAATCGGGCCCTAGGCCCTAGGGTAAAGTTAAGAACACAAGGCTTATCCTCTGTTGGCCACTCAATTGTCATTCTAACTGTCAAAGTGACAGCTTGTCAGCAAAGTTGTAATTAGGGTTTATTGGAAGCTCTAGAAATTATATAGTTCACTCGATAGTACCTACAGTACGAATAAGGGATCGCGCACTACGAGTCTACGATCATGAAATGTCACAGAGCCAGCCACAATCTTGACCGCAGACACTCTGACCGAGAAGGAAGTTTGGTTGCACTACCGGTCTTCCAGCCAGTTTAGTCAAGATAGTGGCCACTTGTGCAACAAATCGTGGTCGTAGCCGGGCAGTTCTTGGTCCTTAAATTAAAAAAAAAAAACTTATATTTTGCCAATGCAAAATACTGAATGAATGATTATTTTTAGGGTGGACACGAATATCACTAATTTTATTCAATATATATCCATCTATTTAGGCGTATGTACAGACGCCAGCACATCAAGCTACCCCAAACTGTAATTTTTTCTCAATTGAACATGAACCTTATGATTACGTTTTAAGAGCGTTTATTCTGAAAGTTGTTAACGTCGCAAATAGCTGTCAAATATTTCACTGTTTTGATTAATTTGGCAATATTACTGTATGGAAATATGAAATATCGCTAACGTTGCCAACTTTCAGAATAAACGCTCTTAAAGTTGAAACTCTATCAAAGATAACTGACAGATTGGGATTTTTTTTTCCTAGTTTAGGGGTTATTTTCGATTCTGTATTATTTTTCGATGTAGGTATTGGGTGAACTATATCCACATTTTATGCTAAGATTTTTTATCGATGTAATTTTCACACAACGCGTATTATCAGTTTGGTACCAACCACCAACTCATATTACATCACTAGTAATTTATACTCTAGTGTAATCTATATAGGTAATCATAGCCTTTTCACCTGTTAATCTTTTCAAAAATTGTGAGTAGATGTTTTTTTATAAATTGTTAGCGTTTTCAGGTTCCGTTGTCCAAAAAACAAGTTGTACGTGATATTTGGTAAAATTATGGCTGTAAAATCAATGTTTGTTTTGAATCCCCTCTATCCAAGATATCCATACCTAATAAGATCTATGTAATGTGTACACACTCTATATTAATTTGTCGTTATAGGATTAATATTTAAGGGTAGTTTGCATCTGTAATATTTAACGCTCTCTGTTTTTCTAAACTGTAAACCCAAAACATCTTGGCGATTTAACGAAAATCCGTAAACGCCCGCCGGTACCTCCACGTTCTAAACAAAAGCGAACGTCCCACGAGTACGCGATCGTCCTACGAGTACGCGATCGACGCGATTGTTTGTATGTAATTTGACGTAGAAACGCGACTTGATTGATTGCGCGAATACTCATATTTAAAACCACGTATTTGCGCGATCGCTTTTAGTTACGGATGCGGCCTGCGGAGTACGGACCTGGCTAAATAGAAAATATTAATTTTCTACGTAGAATTTCATGAATTTTCTAAGTAGGCATAGCATGTTTATTGTGTACCTATAGCATATTTTTTATATTTAAGTTGCGTTCCTACAATCGTGTCTATTTTGACGATGCAAATGAGCCTTTGGTGTTACTCTCAGTATTATATACCCACGTACCTATGTCCTCGTTATGCTGTTTAAATCGGTGTTTTTCTCAAATGTTGCGACTTAGACTAGGTGTTCTGTACTTAGCCCGTGTGGGCTGATAACAATTATGTGAAAATTTATTGTTAATTACTGTAAGTTATATGACAATGTTAAATAAAGTGTAAAATGTAACATGTCGAATTATTTTCCCATGCCTTAAAATTATTTTACCTGTTACTTTTTGACACCGCTTTTATTAGTTTGAACGTGATTTTCACCCCTTCAAAACGTCGCATTGATTTGAAACTTTGCATACTTATCCAGGACCGGTGAAAATTCAATAATTTCGTCCTTATACTAATTTATAAACACGAAAGTTTGTATGTATGGATGTTTGTTACTCTTTCACGCAAAAACTAGTAAATGGATTTGGATGAAATTTGGCGCACAGATAGATTATAACCTATATTAACACATAGGATACTTTGTATCCCGGTAGGACGTCCCCGCGGGATAATCTCAGATTTCCACGCGGGCGGAAGCTAGTAATAAAATATCTAATTTCTTCCATAATGCTGACTGAAAAAAACACACTTTTGAAGTAACCTGAACTAAAAAATTGAAAAAATATACATATAGATAAATAGCTTTTGCCCGCGACTTCGTCCGCGTAGAAGTAGAAAATGGTGCAAATAGGATTTGTAATTGTTTTGTTTTTACGTTATTAATTTTGTTATAACATATGAATTATTATGGTAATATGTAAGCGCTTCCTAGCTGACATAGCTACCTAGTATAATAGGTGTGCTCTACCGAGTTATGACAGCCTCTAGCTGACAAAATGTTCAACTATGTTAGGTGTGCTCCTACCGAGTTAGGACAACCTTGTACAGAGGCCAGAATATCAAGCTAAAAAAAAGTGTGCTCCTACCGTGTTATGCCAACCTGGTACCTACTTGAACAGCATAAAGCGCTTTCTAGCTGAAAGAACTATGTTAGGTGTGCTCCTACTCCTACCGAGTTATGACAGCCTAGTACTTCGACTGTATAAATCGTTTTCTAGCTAGCGCAATTACGTATATTAGGGTGTGTTCCTACTGAGTTATGACAGCCTGGTACTTCGACGGCGTATAACGCTTTCTAGCTGGAGTGCGAAAATTTGTATTTTGTTGAGATTTTTAGTTTTTTTTTTTTTAGTTTGTGACCTTTGAAAATTTTTTTTTTAAATAAATACTTCTAATATTCAATTACCAAGTTTTTATTCAAATTGAAATAATTTATTTCACTTTTTTATACATAAAAGAAGTGTAGGTACAGACACCAGCACATCAAGCTACCCCAATCTGTCAAATTTCTTTGATAGATTTTCATCTCTAAACCATAAGCTTATGTCTGTTTTTTTATTTTTAAATAGTGCGTATCACGTTTTAAAACACAGCCAACTTACTTGGCTGGTTTGATTTATTCTGATTTCTACAAAATATGTTATTTTGTATATTTCTTCAAAATATGTTAACTATATAAATAAAAAGAGAAGTCCTGACTGACTGACTGACTCATCAATGCCCAGCCCAAACCCTTGGACCTAGAAAGCTGAAATTTTGCACAGAGGTTCCCTTTATAATGTAGACAAGGAATAAGGAAGGATTTTTCGAAATTCAACCCCTAAGGGAGTTAAATAGGGGATTAAAGTTCCGCGCGGGCGAAGCCGCTGGCAAAAGCTAGTTTTGTATAAAACAATCACGTCTAAAAACGCAATTATTAATATTAATAGCAATGGTTCAACATACTGGTTATGATACAAAAAATTACAATATTTATACCATTATGTCTCAAATATAAAACAACCAAAAAAGTTAAATAATAGGTCTTTACCTATGAAATTGCCGTTTTGTATGAAAAAATTTAAACGATTTTTTTTCATGAATTTTTTTATTTGTATTAATCGAAGTAATCACCCATGCAATCAATGCATCTTTGCCATCGCAGTGGCAGTTTATTGATGCCCTTCTTAAAGAAATCAGCTGGACGGGAGGCAACAAATTCTTCAAAGGCATTTTGTACTGCCTCTCGGGTATTAAATTTTTTTCCCGCCAAGAAGTTATCCAAATTCTGGAAAAAGTAGTAGTCTGTAGGCGCAAGGTCTGGTGAGTAGGGCGGATGACGGAGAGCTTCCAACCCCAGTTCTTGCAACTTGGAGACCGTCTGCTGTGCAGTATGAGGTCGCGCGTTGTCGTGCAGGAGCAGCGGAGACGAGCGATTGACCAATGCTGGTTGGAGATGCGCCAGCTTCTCCATCATTGTGTTCAGTTCTTCACAGTACACATCTGCAGTAATGCTCACCCCGTTTGGTAAGAAGCTGTGATGAATCACACCGGCGCTAGACCACCAAACAGTGACCATCACTTTTCTAGGGGTAAGATTTCGTTTAGGGCATTGTTTAGGTGCTGAACCAGGATCCAACCAACTTGCTGAGCGCTTACGGTTATCAAACAGAATCCATTTTTCATCGCAGGTAACAATGCGGTTCAAAATTCCTTCATTTGTGTGTCTGTTGAGCAGTGCAAGGCACGTCTCGACGCGTACTTCGCGCTGGCGATCATTGAGTTCGTGGGGCACCCATTTGTCAAGCTTTTTTACCTTGCCAATTTGACGCAAATGGACCAATATTGTTTTGACGCTAACGTCGAAAGCTGCTGCTAATTCAGCCGTAGATTGTGTATCATCAGCTTCCACAATCGCCTTTAATTCGTCATTGTCGACCAAAGTCTTCGGACGACCGCGAGGTTCATTTTTCAGGTCGAAATTTCCAGAACGGAAGCGAGCAAACCAATAACAGGTGGTGCGTTGGTTTGTAGTGTTAGCTCCGTAAACGTCGTTGATGTTGCGTGCCGCTTGTGCCGCGTTGCTGCCACGACGGTACTCATATTCCATAATTACTCGAATTTTTAACGTATCCATGATGACGAAAAAGATTGAAATGCGATGAAAATGTAACACTAATCAATAAAGAAATGACTACTTTTAGAAAAAAAAATCCATGTTTTTAAAATAAAATTAATTTGAAATTAGAATTCTTAGCCAAACAAAAATTATTTTGATTTGAAATGGCCAGTACTGCAGAACGGCAATTTCATAGGTAAAGACCTAATACAACCGAAGTGCAACCAATAATACACAAGCGACAGAAAAATGCTTACCCATATCTCAGTTTGTACTTTTCCCCACATGGCTTTCTGTGTAGCATGGTCCAAGTCGACGCGTATTTTTTTCAAATTTATGGCCACGCATATCTTTTTGAAGAGTACGATTTTGATAATTCTTTTTTTAATTGGAAAGGGTATACCCCAAGTGGATGGATGAAGGAATGTGGGAAGCACAAGACCGGTCGAAATGGAGGAGCCTGGGGGAGGCCTATGTCCAGCAGTGGACGTCTTTCGGCTGAAATGATGATGATGATGATGATGATACCCCGGTTAGTCCCATATAAATTTCGAAAAAAAATGCAACGCTAAGGGCCTACCCTTAACGTTGCATTTTTTTTGCGACGAAAACAGGGAATGATTGATTGTTAACTCACAGATTTTAATACTGAGTTGTGTATTACAAAAAGTAATCAAAAATTAAGCATGTAGTAATTAGTAGATTATACCTAGCCACAAAAAAATTATACAATAAAAACTTTTTAACAAAAAAAAATTAACCGCCGAAAAAACTGAAAAGCAAAAAATTATAAACCTGCTCTCAAAATCAAATCAAATATTTGTTTATTTATGGCAACTAAGCCCAATTGTTAGTAACATTGTTCTTAATAACTATTGTTAGTAAACAAACACAGAAACAAAACAAAAATAAAATTGTAAGTCTAAGCTCTTCATTGGGGTCTTCTAACTAGCACTCGTATATAATATTATGCTCTGTGCTAGCACCTCCACAGCGTGTGACAACCAAGGTGCGTCATACTTTTTAGTTAACATACTTAGGATGCTGTTGGAACTAGACCGCGCTCTTGACAAGATGGAATATGTCTTTTTACGCAATAAGGCGTAAAAATCATCGGTATGCGCAAAAACGAACATACCGGACGCACTACAATAGCGCGGCAGTCCCAACAGCATCCTGAAACAGTTATTATATTGAATACGCAGGGCGTCTAGCAATCTCTTAGTATGCTTTACCCACAGGCCGCTCGTGTAGAACGATTGGCAAGCGTAATCTTTACCCCAATACCAATACAAATTCGCCATGTATATATACGAAATATATCTTCATCATCTTTGAGGTCTCCGGTTAGAAAGTGCCCCAGGTATTTAAATTTATCAACTCTTTTTGAGTGGCAGCCCGTTCAGCATTACAACTGGGTCGCTATGTACACGTCTACCGGAAGCCTTAAAAACCATGAATACACTTTTGTTTGCATTGTAAACCAGCCCATGATCTGTGGAGCTCTGTGGCATTACGCTCACACACGTGTAACAGCTCCCTGATCGAGCCGGCCGTCAGACCCAGCAGTACCATGTCGTCAGCATAACTTAAGTTGTGTTGTGTTGTTGTTTAACCTCAATAACTAAGTTCGAAGGTGCGCTTACACGATCAACTAAAATTGCTGTGTGCGTTACTCCAGCGGAATGTTGTCGCTTTTCAGGATTTCGGCTTGACAGATAATTAGTACCCCGTCTCGTGTAAATGTGCCCGAAATTTAGAATTTGTGCTTCCAGCCGATCCAAAGATATTCACGAAAAACAGATTCCGCTGGAGTAACGTCACCCCAGCGGCATGTTTTTTAACCGGTGGTCGTAGCTGAATACAAACTAGCTACTTAGTTAGATCTAATTTGTGCCTAATTGTGCTCAAAAAATGAAATTTGTGCGTCTTGAGGTTTCAGAGTTATTCAAGATGCCGCTGGAGTAACGTTTAGCAAATTGCCGTATCTCTTAAACGGCATGACATACAATTACGATTTTTTTTACGACAGTGGGTCTTAATTTGTGCGTATGTTGAACAATTTTATTTTTTCTATAATCGATACCGTTGAAAAATAAGAAACTGTTTTTCAAAAACCTTAAAATCGATCCTTGCGCTTCAATGAGAAACCCTAGAAACTTACCAATTATGGTGGTTTATACCTTTTATGAACTCACAGCATCATGCGAAATTAGATGTTTCTATTCCAACTCCTCAGAGAGTTGTTCCATTTTAATTAAAATCTGGCTACGCTAAAATGTAACACTCCAATACATGAGTTATTATTGAGTGACGGTAACTATGATTCGACAAATAATTAGTACCTTTATTCAATTGTTTATCCTTAAAGTTTCAGCTGAAAACTCCTTGTAACTACTCAGATAGAAGAAAATAACCATGGTAAAAGAAATTTCACGATTAACCGAACAAATTCGAATGACTGTATAAAAGCGGCCGCGCAGTCTATTGTGCCAACCTTCTTAAATTTGTAGCATTATAAGCGTTACAAGGATTTTTCAGCTGAAACTTTAAGGATAAACAATTGAATAAAGGTACTAATTACTTATTTGTCGAATCATAATTACCGTCACTTAATAATAACTCATGTATTGGAGTGTTACATTTTAGCATAGCCAGATTTTAATTAAAATGGAATAGGTAACTCTCTGAGGAGTTGGAATAGAAACATCTAATTTCGCATGATGCTGTGAGTTCATAAAAGGTATAACCACCGTAATTGGTAAGTTTCTAGGGTTTCTCATTGAAGCGCAACGATCGATTTTAAGGTTTTTGAAAAACTATTTCTTATTTTCCAACGGTGTCGATTAAAGAAAAAATAAAATTGTACAACATACGCACAAATTAAGACCCACTGTCGTAAAAAAAATCGTAATTGTATGTCATGCCGTTTAAGAGATAGGGCAATTTGCTAAACGTTACTCCAGCGGCATCTTGAATAACTCTGAAACCTCATGACGCACAAATTTCATTTTTTGGGCACAATTAGGCACAAATTAGATCTAACTAAGTAGCTAGTTTGTATTCAGCTACGACCACCGGTTAAAAAACATGCCGCTGGGGTGACGTTACTCCAGCGGAATCTGTTTTTCGTGAATATCTTTGGATCGGCTGGAAGCACAAATTCTAAATTTCGGGCACATTTACACGAGACGGGGTACTAATTATCTGTCAAGCCGAAATCCTGAAAAGCGACAACATTCCGCTGGAGTAACGCACAAAAAATTGCTCCATCCTGGTCAATTCTCGTCCACTATGACATCACGACTACATCCAGCAATTTAGAGCAATGGCAACATGTAGCAACTTGTTGCCAGACATACGGCCACATACCTAATAACCATGATGTGCATTTGGATTGAGTGATCTTTTTTTATTTCGTGACAAAATCTGATTGTACATTTAGTGAAAAATAGTCAAAACTCATAGCCCAAAGTAAAAAATTGTCACTCTCAAGGGTCTTCAGTTATTGGCCAAAGTGTGGATCACTCAATTCAGACATTTTGCAAAAACGGCCATGAGCTAAATCTCAACAAAAACTTACTCTACTGACTAAGTTTATGTCTCAAAAATTTGTTAATAAATTGTCACAATGTTTTATAAAACCATCAAGGCATTTGTGGATTATTTCAGCACTGGTATGGTAATCAGACCAATCATGTGAAGTGGGACGGTACGCTCTCTGAACCGTATAGGTTGGAATGCGGGGTGAGGCAAGGAGGTTTGACGTCTCCCAGACTCTTCAACCTCTACGTAGATGAGCTCATAGAGGGACTCAGCAACATGCGTGTCGGCTGCAGTGTTGATGGGGTTAGCATTAACAACATCAGCTATGCTGACGACATGGTGCTGCTGGCTCCGTCTGCAGGGGCAATCAGAGAGTTGCTTAAGACTTGTGAAGCCTACGCTGCCGTACATGGATTAATTTATAATGTAAAAAAATGTGAATACATGGTTTTTAAGGTTAGCGGAAAATGCCGTGAAGTGGGACCCGAGCTTCTAATAAACGGGTCAGTGATCAAAAGGGTATCCACTTTTAAATACCTGGGTCACTTTCTTTCCGACGACCTTAAGGACCATGTAGATATAGAGAGGGAGCGCAGGGCACTCGCCGTCCGGTGCAACATGCTGGCCCGTAGATTTGCTCGGTGTACGGACCAAGTTAAAATTACAATTTTTAAGGCTTACTGCCAGAGTCTGTACACGAGTCATCTATGGGTCAATTACACCAAAAGATCGCTAGATGTCCTGCGCGTCCAATATAATAATGGTTTCAGGATGTTGTTGAGACTTCCTCGCTATTGCAGCGCGTCGGAGATGTTTGCACAAGCTCGTACCGACGGTTTTCACGCGATTGTGCGGAAAAAAACCGCTTCGCTACTAAGTCGAGTGAGAGGCAGTCGCAACCTCATCCTGAGAACTGTAGCGGAGAGTTTCGGTTCTCCACTTGTAAAGCAGTTTGTGCAGAGGGTGATTGGTACTAACACTAGATAATAAGTTGTTTTCATAATATGTTACTAACACTCTATGGATTTCTTTTCCGAAATAAAAATAAATATTATATTATTATTATTATATATTATATTATTATTTAAAGCTAGTTCCGAGTTTCTATGACAGTATCATTGGATCACTCAGTAGGTACAGACACCATTTTGTCTGAGAGATCGTTGTAGTAAGTATAGTTTAGGTTGACTTTTTCTGTACATCTATTTTTTATCCTAAAATGTATGTTCCGAATATAAATAAATAAATAAATAAATTGTTTATTACCACAAAGTTCAAGTACATTGCACTGTATACAGATTATAGATCTTAATTTAGCATTTGGTAGGTAAGCACAATAGGTTCAACCCTGTCCCCTAAACTAGGCTAGGCCTGTATCTTAGGGGGCAGTACCCGGAAATAGGATATGCTATACGATGTAATTTTGGCAGACGTGCCAGTGGACTGTGTCAAGTGGGTGCATTTATTATCTTGTGGTAAGATTAAAAAATGTGATAGTGAGAGAGTGAAGAGTGAATTGTATTGTATTAGAGTAAATGTTTGATGAATGTGTGGGGAAGTGGATAGGGTGTTTCGTGATAGTGTTGTGTGTAGTGAATGAAATGCGTGTGCGTTTGTAGTGTGTTATGGATGTGCGAGTGATTAGTGCGTGTGCGAATAATAGGTGGATTACACATAAAGAGGTGATTGTTAGGTGATGTAGGTTAAAAGAGATTCTGTACCATGATAGTCTTGTTTTAGCAGCCATTCAATTACTGTACGTTTTAGTTTAAACCTGGGGAGACCGAGAATATTTAGCATTTTATGGGCTTTGTTGTAAATGTGGGTACTTATTACGTAAAATTGGTGCCTTGCAAACTTCGTTTTATGTTGAATGCTGGGAATTATATGTTTACGTTTTTTGGGGTCAGGGGGAGCCAAACTGCCATGTATCCTAAGAATTGATTGAAGCACAAATAGCTGTCGTATAGTTAAAACTTTACAGTCTGTATAAAGTTGCGCTGTTGGGTATCTGCGTGGTTTCTTCGTCATAACTTTAAGAACTGCTCTTTGTGCTCTCTCGGCCCTCAGGAGACCTGTCTTATTGGCTCCACCCCACACGTTAATGCAATACCCTAGCACCGATTGGCACAGCGCAAAATACACCATTTTAAGAACATCCTGGTCAGCTGACCCCCTGAGTGATTTAAAAATAGGGATAAGACGCTATATTTGTACAATAAATATCATAACACAAATACCTTTTGTTAAAAAGTTAGGAGTTTTTAAATTTGCTGAACTGAGTGATCCTTATGAATACTTATAGGTAACTACACACTTCGTATTGATTTACACAAACAACGATTAATTTTTGTACATACAACTTTATGACTAAAGTTTTACATAAAAATCATTTACTTATACAGCTTCATTTATGAGATATTAGATTTTTAATTTTATGGTCAAGGAAAAGCGCAGTAGGGTGACCATATATTATGAGATCATCGGAAATAAAAATGATACAGTACATATAAGCTCGTCTCTTTTATTTAGAAAGGAAATTCATTAATTCATTCATTTCAGCCGAAAGACGTCCACTGCTGGACATAGTTCTCCCCCAGAATGGGGGGTTTTGCCATAATCGCCACGCTTGGCAGGCGGGTTGGCAATCGCAGTATGGTGGTAAAATGCATAGAGAACGCTGCTGCCCATTCTCTAGTAAGTCCCTTAGTCGCCTTCTACGACACCCACTGGAAGAAATGGCATGGTGTTATTCTTTTACGCCCGGCGACACATACAGGACAGGAAAGGAAATATAAATACAATATTACTTACAAATCATAAACTGCGTAAATAAGTGTATGATAATAACGTGGTAAATTTGTACTATCATAAGTTTTAGCCAAATTATCGTCATAGCAAACTATTCGTCCATTTATACAGCCATGCGCTCGATAATGACCGATGCCATCAGGATGTTGAGAAGCAATAAATTCAATACCTCCAAGTAACCTGTACGATCTACTTTTCATTATAATTACTAGCTAAGCGTAATACCGTGTAATATGCGTTAATCCAGGTTATAAACTGTCAGTTTGCCAAATTTCATCCAAATCCGTTCCAATGTACGACTTAACGCCGACAGACACTACACCGATAGACTGAACGCCGACATGACTTCGAATGGACTCTTCGCTGACAGGACACTTCGCCGACAGGACTCTTCGCCGACAGGGCTCATCAGCAACTTAAGTTATCGTAAAATTGAAAATACCGTTAAGATTATAATCTATGTCGCGAGTTTGTAATCTGTCGATAAATTATGAACAATGATATGCACAATACTGCTTACCGATCGAATAAGTTAGGTTAGAATTGCGACTAACCACGCGCGAGCCGAGCGAGCGTAGCGAGCGATGCCCCGGTAACGGCCGGCGAGCGCTACTTCCATTTTAGTGGCAGTTTCTTGACCATTTAGTAATGGCGCAAGGTCCTGTCGGCGAAGAGTCCCGTCAAAGTAAAGTCTTGTCGGTTTTCAGTCTGTAGGCGCTTATCCGTTCAGTCGTTTTTGCGTGATAGAGTAATAATCATCTTCACAAACTTTCACATTTATAATATTAGTAGGATTTCGGGCACATCGTGTAAATTTACCTGTTTTGTTCCATTCAAATCCATGAAAATAACACTTGAAAGTTTATAACCATATATAGGATTATTATTACATGAAAGACAAGTCTCCTCGTAGCTAAAAGAAATTCCATCACACATAATTATATTGTCACTATCACGTAAGCTCACGTACATATGTGCACTAAATCTCGTATAAAACTAAATGAAACATGCGACGCTGCAAATAACAATCAAATATGTCGGGTAGAAGAAAAAATATTCATTAAAAGTTAAAATCATACACCCTACAACACTCAACTTCTTTAAAAATTAAAGTTCTAATATCTCATAAATTAAGCTGTTTATGTAAATGATTTTTATGTAAAACTTTAGTCATAAAGTTGTACAAAAATTAATCATTGTTTGTGTAAATCAATATGAAGTGGGTAGTTACCTATAAGTATTCATAAGGATCACTCAGTTCAGCAAATTTAAAAACATTGAATTACTCCTAACTTTTTAACAAAAGGTATTTGTGTAATGAAATTTATTGTACAAATATATTCGGAACATAAATTTTAGGATAAAAAAATAGATGTACGGAAAAAGTCAACCAAAACTTTATTACAACGATCTCGTGTACGTTACCCTAGCAAGAAAGTGTCTCCTAGAGTTATATGAGTAGAACGTATAATGTGTGCCTTATCTGCTGTAAATGTGCCCCCACATAAAAAATGTGTGCCCCCTGTCGTTTTGGAGAAAAACGGAAAAAACGATTCTTGCTGGGGTAACGTTTTTCTAGCAGGAAAATTCTAAACGAATGGTCGGAGAGAGAAAATTTTTGCATGGCCAGATAGCTTATATGTGTGCCAAAATGTGCCCCCAAAAATAAAATCTGTGCCCCTTCAGGTTTTCGAGATATTGCATTTCCTGCTGGAGTAACGTTTTGATGAATCGTATATCTCTAAAACTATTGCATGTGCCCCTGTAGAATAAACATACACGAGTAGCTCTTAAGGGGCACACCTTAGTGCCCTAATTAGATTTAAGAAAATATTTATAGTTTTCAAGTTATCGCGGTTTTATGAAAACCCGAAAAAACATCGCAGCGCCTAAATGAGACAAGGCACAAGTTCGCTGAAAATTGTATTCGGTCCTTCTTGACGCTATTAATAACCATACAAAGTTTCAAAACTGTTCATGCATGCGTTTTTGAGTAATCTTGCTAAAATTCAAAACGATGGTGTCTTAACTTTGACGGCAAAATACAAGGAACCGGCTCAATCTCAGATGTGTAGGTGTGAACCAAAATTGTGTGCCTTTAGTCAAAAATATATGGTGAAAATATTCAGCTTGGAATGTTTCGCATTAAGTTAATATTAACAAAAAACCAAAATATGTAAACAACGGCTGGTTATCCGACCAAATTACAATGACTACTAAAAAGCGACTGATTCATACATATCGATGACCTTCTTTATTTGACGTATTATACCTAAGCTGTTGTCCGTACAGTCGCGTTCAAAAGATTTGGGGGCCAATTAAAAATATACATTAAATTTAATGCACCTTGTGACTATTAAATGAAACAGCTTGTTGATGTGGAAATTATTATTTTTATTCCCTTAATTTTAATTCTTAATTCTTAAAGTAAGTATTGCATCAAAACACAGCTTAAATTTCCTAAAAAAATAAATAAATAGGTAAAGTAATGAAAAAAATCCAAGTACTTGATGATAAGTGTACAAGTATTTTTAAATAAATCAAAACAATGCCATTAAGTACTTACCACTGCAGATCGTGCCATAAAATTCACCACCCCTACAACCACATAATTGTTATAAAATGCTTAATACGCCACTTTCAACCAACTTAAAGTAAACAAACAGTATCAGTGCAACTGCGTGACTCAACGTAACAGTGTCCTTGGCGTCATAACATAACTGCAACTGTTTACCAATACCAAGTAATAATAATCCAAACGGACTTCCTAGTCAATAAACACTTCGTACCTATTATTCATATTAGAGCGACGTTACACGTAACTGTCTCTGTCACACTAACACCGTACGCGTACTAGCTGTCTCACTTTCTCCAAATTAGACAAAGAGACTCCTTGCGACACGACGTCAGCGGATGCCGCGGGGCCAGAGATATCTGCAGCGGTGTGAGGAGGCGAAAAAAAGGAATCTTCTATTAAGGTGAATGCTTCAACCAGCCCGCTAAATTCAAATTTTCTTACTTTTTTTTGGAATTTGCAGGCCAGTGCTAGGTTGTATGTTGATTATAATATTATTCGCGGCTGTAAGACGTATGTAGTTACAGAATTATAAGCATCAAAATTACCAATACAACCCTCCAAGTTCATAAGGCGTAGGAACAAAAAAAAAACAAAAAGTCATTCCTATAGCTTTATGAACTTAGATTATGATGATTTTGATGATTATAATTCTGTAACTACATATGTCTTACAGCCGTGAATAATATTTTAATCAACATGCTGCTGCAAATTGCAAAAAACGCAAGAAACTTTGAATTTCGCGGGCTGGTTGGAGCATTCCCCTTACTGATGAATAACTTACTATTAATTTATCTAACCTACGGCATAGCAATAAATATAATAGAAACAGCTAGTAGAATAATTATAATCCAATAACAACTTTATTTTTTTTCCTTATTACTTTTCTACTTCAGTGTACTCAGGCACAACCGGTTAGTGAGTAAAGTAAAGAAGGTCATCGATATGTATGAATCCGTCGCTTTTTAGTAGTCATTCAAATTTGGTCGGATAACCAGCCGTTGCTTACATATTTTGGTTTTTTGTTAATATTAACTTAATGCGAAACATTCCAACCTGAATATTTTCACCATATATTTTTGACTAAAGGCACACAATTTTGGTTCACACCTACACATCTGGGATTGAGCCGGTTCCTTGTATTTTGCCGTCAAAGTTAAGACACCATCGTTTTGACTTTGAGCAAGATTATTCAAAAACGCATGCATGAACAGTTTTGAAACTTTGTATGGTTATTAATAGCGTCAAGAAGGACCGAATACAATTTTCAGCGAACTTGTGCCTTGTCTCATTTAGGCGCTGCGATGTTTTTTCGGGTTTTCATAAAACCGCGATAACTTGAAAACTATAAATATTTTCTTAAATCTAATTAGGGCACTAAGGTGTGCCCCTTAAGAGCTACTCGTGTATGTTTATTCTACAGGGGCACATGCAATGGTTTTAGAGATATACGATTCATCAAAACGTTACTCCAGCAGGAAATGCAATATCTCGAAAACCTGAAGGGGCACAGATTTTATTTTTGGGGGCACATTTTGGCACACATATAAGCTATCTGGCCATGCAAAAATTTTCTCTCTCCGACCATTCGTTTAGAATTTTCCTGCTAGAAAAACGTTACCCCAGCAAGAATCGTTTTTTCCGTTTTTCTCCAAAACGACAGGGGGCACACATTTTTTATGTGGGGGCACATTTACAGCAGATAAGGCACACATTATACGTTCTACTCATATAACTCTAGGAGACACTTTCTTGCTAGGGTAACGTACACACAACGATCTCTCAGACAAAATGATGTCTGAACTGAGTGATCCAATGTGACTATCATAGATACCTGGAATTAGCTTTGAATCCCTAGATGGTTTTATAAAACATTGTGACAATTTGATGACTAATTTTTTAGATATAAATTTAGTCATTAGAGTAAGTTTTTGTTGAGATTTAGATCATTGCCGTTTTTGCAAAATGTCTGAATCGAGTGATCCACACTTTAGGCAATAACTGAAAACCCTTGAAATGACATTTTCTTTACTTTGGGCTATGAGTTTTTACTATTTTTGACTAAATGTACAATCAGATTTTGTCACGAAATAAAAAAAGATCACTCAATCCAAATGCACATATAACCATGCATTATGGAGCAACCCGAGCAACTTATAAAACTAGGCAGTACGCTCCCCAGCCGCCTTCAATGCCGCGCCGGCCGGTTCCTCTCGCAAAAACGAGACGTAGTTAGACGTACAAACGAGATGGAAAGAAAATTGAAAGTTTCCAAACTAATTGGATATTCGACTAATTTTGACGACATTGAGAAATGTGAAATATATGGAGAAACCAGAAGCAATATTCCCAAAACAATCTCGGGAGCACTATCGTGTTTGAGGTTACTTCGTAAAAATCTGTTGGCGTCGTGAACGTTGAATCAACGGGCGAGATGTTTGTGTCGATGTTAGCAGATAGTGCTTCTTCAAAGTAGATAGTCGCTGTAGTATCCGCTCAGACAGGATTTTGCCAACTGTTGTGAAATAGTGATTACAGTAGTTCAGCGATTCCGGAGCGGTGCTTTTTGGCGAAAAATGAATGATATCTTTTCAATTAATGTTTAGCTTTTAAATTCAAGTATTGATGTGTGCAGGAATATAGGATATTATACAAAAACAAATCAAAATATATAAAAAGAAAACAAAAAACTAGTTTATTACTGTTTATTAATTTATAGAGTGTTGACACACTGAGTATACACACAACTGGAGACAAAATGCGTGTCCTGAACCAACGTTACTGAGTCTCGAAATAAAACCGAATTTGAAAGGAATGAGATCCATAATATCACTCACAGTGGTCAAACATACCAACATTGTAACTATACATGGTGTTCAAACTTTATTTATTTTGTCTCCATTTGTCCGTTCACACTTTTCGTTCGCACTAATCATCCCAGAAACTTATAGTTATGTCTTAGAAATAACATGGTGTATTATGATACTTCTAGCATTCAAACTATGGAAGCATTGTTTAGTGATAATTTAATATAAAAATATTACACGCGGCGTCGACTGTCGCGCCGAGACTACACGAGTCCCGAGTTTCCTATTAACGGGAATCACTTCATTAACATTCATTCATAGATTATATGCAATGGAGGGTTGTATAAAAACATGAACATTACTGAATAGTTCCGTTGGTAGTCTAACCATTGATAGCTTGAATGGTAAATGAAATGTTTTTCATTCGAAAAACTGAGGCGTATGTAACCTCAAATGAAGCTCATTCCAGTTACAAGTCAAGTTTTCAGAGTCTTTGGAAACCTTTTTGGAGACTGTAGCCCCGGTTTGGGCTCTGTGAGAACTGTCGAGAATTATCACGAGCTGAACGTCCAAGCTGTCCGCTAGAAGTAGTTACTGCCGACAGTATCCGTAGCTATCCGACAGGCTGACGTTTCTCGATCTACCCGCGAGAGCCCCACTCAGAACAAATCTTGCAGTATCACAATACGCCACAAATCAAACGCAATTAGTGCTTTCTTAAAAAAATATGTAGTGATTAAAACAAGTTTACTAGCTTATATATTTACAATTTTATAATCTTCAAATAAGATATATCGCCATACCAACGTCCCTTTGAAACGCGCCCTATCCATGTCTATGTACAATTTATAAGTGAAATATGCCAAAGTAAAAGCAAAAATGTAAAAATAATCTTAAAACTATGTCTGTCTAGTTAGGCAGGGCACGTTTCAAACGGCGGGAATTAATTTCACTTAGGGTACTACCACATGTTCGTTTTTTTTTTCGTTTTTCCCATTTTTTCACGTTTTGTTATAGACTACTTTTATTCATTAGAAATCTGCAAATTTCAATGAACAATTCTAGCCAATACCGTGTTACGCGTCGATTCGCCGGCGGTATTCCGAACACAATTCGCGTATGTACAGAGAACAGATTGAAATACCACCGGCAGTAACAAGAAAATGTGAACACTAGCTTATTAGAAAACTAACATCGAAAACTAAACAATCATCGAGTTACATAACTACAAACTGAATTAATAATGAATATTTTCCTAGTGTAATTGTATCAACGTCTGTAATGTAATTTACAGTTAAATTTATACAGTAAAACAAGACTATTGGAACTGTGCCCAAACAGAAAGATCATTATAATGTCCCACTGTGTCAGTGGTTCTCGATATTACAACCACAGTGCAGCTATCTATTCCATACCGTAGCCTGTCCTTTGCCTTTGCTAGACCTTCGTCTTTACGTGTCCGGATAATAAATTAAAACGCTGACTGAATCAGTCGACAATACGAACTGTCATATGATGTCGCTATCCGCAATAGGGCAGTAGGGACATAAGCAGGCGGAAGCCTTCGACTGTATGGAGGTGTTAGATAGACTGTGGTGTAACGTATAACGCAAGGCCTCGTCTAGTCGAGAGAAAGCAAGTCCGTTGTCATGAACGCGTTCGGCGCCCGTCGGAGAGCATCGTGCGTGGCCGCATCCCATGCACACGTACACACTAACACACACTCGCACACTACATATGCTATCGCGCTCTCTTCTTCACCGGACCACCCGGGGCTGCCGAACGGCGGGTTCTCTTTCACTGCGGAACAAAAAAAGGTCTTATTAGTTTAATCAAGTAAGTATTTTATTAGGTTCAATTAACTACGATTATTCAATGATCTAAACGCTAGACGGAACACGGTAACTAAGACAACAGGTAAGTGGGCCTTGTATAAATAAATACTAATGTCCGCTTAAAAACTAATTTTTATTCAGTACACTAATATTTAAAATGAAAATATTCAATATCAAAATAACTTGTGATATTGATCAAGTTTAAAGCATATTCTAAATTAATTCAATCTAATCAGTAAATAGGACGTTTCTGTTACTCATGAACTAAGTAATGAGTCAATACTAACTGCTGGTAACTAAATAATTATATGTACGTTGCATTACCGCAAAAATCTCATGTCTTCCGGATTTACTGGTACAAATTATACGCATCTACTACTAAACTTGAAGGTTTTTTATTCAAATTATACAAAATTCACATCGTACCCTGTCGTTATAATTGTACCTTATTCAAACATTACAGTATTTTTAGTGTTGGCAACACTCATTTTATAATTTATACAATTTTTAAACAATTAATTAAAAATATAAAAATTTACGATGCAATGTATCGAAAGAGTTTTATTTCGTACCAATCAGTTGTATACCGTTAGCAGCAATATGATTGCACAAAACTGAAAAAAGAATCGTTTAAAACACGTTGCTAACTGTACGCAACTGGCGATTGTATTAATAATACTATCAATAATGTTTTTAAACCTTATAAAGTAAAAATTTACAGTGAACAAAACGCACACACACATTCACACCACGTTACATCCAATCACAGTTTTACACAAGTTGAGACTTCGAAGGAACGCGACAATTTGACGGACAATGAGGAGTTTCCGAAAATATCCGCTGTGACGACAACGGCGCGAGTGGCGTAGAGGACAATCAGCTAATTCACCGCTAATATAATTAAAAAAGTCTAAAATTGCATTTAAGTACATAATCTCTATTGCCCTTCGCGTTATAGGAAGTAAACATGGTTCCTCAAAGCCAGAAAATAAAGGTTTGATTGTCAAACATTTATTTTGTATAAAACTAATTATCGCACCTACCTACTAAAATTTACTAGGATATGTTACATGAATATGCACCTGATTTCTTGTCAATCGACTCAACTCTATAAAGAAAAAAATAACTAATTTCCGAATCTCATTTTACATTATTTTGTGCTATATTTACGACGACATTAAAGTTACAAAAAAACCTGTTTTTGTGAGTTTTTTCTTAATAATGAACATAGTATGTGCGTATGTGACTGTTGTATGAGTCACACAGCCCAAAACTAGCAATTAGTTACAAAAGTTCGACTTATCAATTGTAAACAGTTTTATAATCACTGCTTGATAGGCGTTTAAAAACACGTTACCAATTAATTTCATAATTTTTGTGATACTTTTTTAAATAATAAAAATCCACATTATGGTACAATTTGAAATCTATAGCTTCCTAACATTAACAGACGCGACAAAACATTACCTAAAACACATTCGTGGCTTCAGAAAACTGTAAAAAAAAGTTTGAAAACATCAAGAGCAGAATTTTTAGCCAAAAAAATACCCTTCTGTGCATAAGTACGTAAGCACTATAGAATCATACGGTGCACATTCAAGTAACATATTTAATAAGATAGGGAATAGAGGGGTCTGGCTATATTTATGATATCGCAGTGAGTTTCTTCTTGAGTTGACTGACGGACTGATGGCCCTTCACCGGTTGCTTGTTAGCGGTTCCATCGTTTGTGGCGTGGACAGATTTGACCTAGGAAACGAGGGTAGGTTAGGAAGAGGAAGAATCATTATTGGAGGGTAGGTAGGTATTTGTTTAGTATCCATTTAAAGTTTAACCAGAAACCAACCAACAGTACCCACCTCGTTGTTGGGCGGCGGCTGCGACGGTCGGCCGGCACCCGCCTCCATGTGCCTGTAGTATGTAGTACAGTACCCACCTCGTTGTTGGGCGGCGGCTGCGACGGTCGGCCGGCACCCGCCTCCATGTGCCTGTAGTATGTAGTACAGTACCCACCTCGTTGTTGGGCGGCGGCTGCGACGGTCGGCCGGCACCCGCCTCCATGTGCCTGTAGTATGTAGTACAGTACCCACCTCGTTGTTGGGCGGCGGCTGCGACGGTCGGCCGGCACCCGCCTCCATGTGCCTGTAGTATGTAGTACAGTACCCACCTCGTTGTTGGGCGGCGGCTGCGACGGTCGGCCGGCACCCGCCTCCATGTGCCTGTAGTATGTAGTACAGTACCCACCTCGTTGTTGGGCGGCGGCTGCGACGGTCGGCCGGCACCCGCCTCCATGTGCCTGTAGTATGTAGTACAGTACCCACCTCGTTGTTGGGCGGCGGCTGCGACGGTCGGCCGGCACCCGCCTCCATGTGCCTGTAGTATGTAGTACAGTACCCACCTCGTTGTTGGGCGGCGGCTGCGACGGTCGGCCGGCACCCGCCTCCATGTGCCTGTAGTATGTAGTACAGTACCCACCTCGTTGTTGGGCGGCGGCTGCGACGGTCGGCCGGCACCCGCCTCCATGTGCCTGTAGTATGTAGTACAGTACCCACCTCGTTGTTGGGCGGCGGCTGCGACGGTCGGCCGGCACCCGCCTCCATGTGCCTGTAGTATGTAGTACAGTACCCACCTCGTTGTTGGGCGGCGGCTGCGACGGTCGGCCGGCACCCGCCTCCATGTGCCTGTAGTATGTAGTACAGTACCCACCTCGTTGTTGGGCGGCGGCTGCGACGGTCGGCCGGCACCCGCCTCCATGTGCCTGTAGTATGTAGTACAGTACCCACCTCGTTGTTGGGCGGCGGCTGCGACGGTCGGCCGGCACCCGCCTCCATGTGCCTGTAGTATGTAGTACAGTACCCACCTCGTTGTTGGGCGGCGGCTGCGACGGTCGGCCGGCACCCGCCTCCATGTGCCTGTAGTATGTAGTACAGTACCCACCTCGTTGTTGGGCGGCGGCTGCGACGGTCGGCCGGCACCCGCCTCCATGTGCCTGTAGTATGTAGTACAGTACCCACCTCGTTGTTGGGCGGCGGCTGCGACGGTCGGCCGGCACCCGCCTCCATGTGCCTGTAGTATGTAGTACAGTACCCACCTCGTTGTTGGGCGGCGGCTGCGACGGTCGGCCGGCACCCGCCTCCATGTGCCTGTAGTATGTAGTACAGTACCCACCTCGTTGTTGGGCGGCGGCTGCGACGGTCGGCCGGCACCCGCCTCCATGTGCCTGTAGTATGTAGTACAGTACCCACCTCGTTGTTGGGCGGCGGCTGCGACGGTCGGCCGGCACCCGCCTCCATGTGCCTGTAGTATGTAGTACAGTACCCACCTCGTTGTTGGGCGGCGGCTGCGACGGTCGGCCGGCACCCGCCTCCATGTGCCTGTAGTATGTAGTACAGTACCCACCTCGTTGTTGGGCGGCGGCTGCGACGGTCGGCCGGCACCCGCCTCCATGTGCCTGTAGTATGTAGTACAGTACCCACCTCGTTGTTGGGCGGCGGCTGCGACGGTCGGCCGGCACCCGCCTCCATGTGCCTGTAGTATGTAGTACAGTACCCACCTCGTTGTTGGGCGGCGGCTGCGACGGTCGGCCGGCACCCGCCTCCATGTGCCTGTAGTATGTAGTACAGTACCCACCTCGTTGTTGGGCGGCGGCTGCGACGGTCGGCCGGCACCCGCCTCCATGTGCCTGTAGTATGTAGTACAGTACCCACCTCGTTGTTGGGCGGCGGCTGCGACGGTCGGCCGGCACCCGCCTCCATGTGCCTGTAGTATGTAGTACAGTACCCACCTCGTTGTTGGGCGGCGGCTGCGACGGTCGGCCGGCACCCGCCTCCATGTGCCTGTAGTATGTAGTACAGTACCCACCTCGTTGTTGGGCGGCGGCTGCGACGGTCGGCCGGCACCCGCCTCCATGTGCCTGTAGTATGTAGTACAGTACCCACCTCGTTGTTGGGCGGCGGCTGCGACGGTCGGCCGGCACCCGCCTCCATGTGCCTGTAGTATGTAGTACAGTACCCACCTCGTTGTTGGGCGGCGGCTGCGACGGTCGGCCGGCACCCGCCTCCATGTGCCTGTAGTATGTAGTACAGTACCCACCTCGTTGTTGGGCGGCGGCTGCGACGGTCGGCCGGCACCCGCCTCCATGTGCCTGTAGTATGTAGTACAGTACCCACCTCGTTGTTGGGCGGCGGCTGCGACGGTCGGCCGGCACCCGCCTCCATGTGCCTGTAGTATGTAGTACAGTACCCACCTCGTTGTTGGGCGGCGGCTGCGACGGTCGGCCGGCACCCGCCTCCATGTGCCTGTAGTATGTAGTACAGTACCCACCTCGTTGTTGGGCGGCGGCTGCGACGGTCGGCCGGCACCCGCCTCCATGTGCCTGTAGTATGTAGTACAGTACCCACCTCGTTGTTGGGCGGCGGCTGCGACGGTCGGCCGGCACCCGCCTCCATGTGCCTGTAGTATGTAGTACAGTACCCACCTCGTTGTTGGGCGGCGGCTGCGACGGTCGGCCGGCACCCGCCTCCATGTGCCTGTAGTATGTAGTACAGTACCCACCTCGTTGTTGGGCGGCGGCTGCGACGGTCGGCCGGCACCCGCCTCCATGTGCCTGTAGTATGTAGTACAGTACCCACCTCGTTGTTGGGCGGCGGCTGCGACGGTCGGCCGGCACCCGCCTCCATGTGCCTGTAGTATGTAGTACAGTACCCACCTCGTTGTTGGGCGGCGGCTGCGACGGTCGGCCGGCACCCGCCTCCATGTGCCTGTAGTATGTAGTACAGTACCCACCTCGTTGTTGGGCGGCGGCTGCGACGGTCGGCCGGCACCCGCCTCCATGTGCCTGTAGTATGTAGTACAGTACCCACCTCGTTGTTGGGCGGCGGCTGCGACGGTCGGCCGGCACCCGCCTCCATGTGCCTGTAGTATGTAGTACAGTACCCACCTCGTTGTTGGGCGGCGGCTGCGACGGTCGGCCGGCACCCGCCTCCATGTGCCTGTAGTATGTAGTACAGTACCCACCTCGTTGTTGGGCGGCGGCTGCGACGGTCGGCCGGCACCCGCCTCCATGTGCCTGTAGTATGTAGTACAGTACCCACCTCGTTGTTGGGCGGCGGCTGCGACGGTCGGCCGGCACCCGCCTCCATGTGCCTGTAGTATGTAGTACAGTACCCACCTCGTTGTTGGGCGGCGGCTGCGACGGTCGGCCGGCACCCGCCTCCATGTGCCTGTAGTATGTAGTACAGTACCCACCTCGTTGTTGGGCGGCGGCTGCGACGGTCGGCCGGCACCCGCCTCCATGTGCCTGTAGTATGTAGTACAGTACCCACCTCGTTGTTGGGCGGCGGCTGCGACGGTCGGCCGGCACCCGCCTCCATGTGCCTGTAGTATGTAGTACAGTACCCACCTCGTTGTTGGGCGGCGGCTGCGACGGTCGGCCGGCACCCGCCTCCATGTGCCTGTAGTATGTAGTACAGTACCCACCTCGTTGTTGGGCGGCGGCTGCGACGGTCGGCCGGCACCCGCCTCCATGTGCCTGTAGTATGTAGTACAGTACCCACCTCGTTGTTGGGCGGCGGCTGCGACGGTCGGCCGGCACCCGCCTCCATGTGCCTGTAGTATGTAGTACAGTACCCACCTCGTTGTTGGGCGGCGGCTGCGACGGTCGGCCGGCACCCGCCTCCATGTGCCTGTAGTATGTAGTACAGTACCCACCTCGTTGTTGGGCGGCGGCTGCGACGGTCGGCCGGCACCCGCCTCCATGTGCCTGTAGTATGTAGTACAGTACCCACCTCGTTGTTGGGCGGCGGCTGCGACGGTCGGCCGGCACCCGCCTCCATGTGCCTGTAGTATGTAGTACAGTACCCACCTCGTTGTTGGGCGGCGGCTGCGACGGTCGGCCGGCACCCGCCTCCATGTGCCTGTAGTATGTAGTACAGTACCCACCTCGTTGTTGGGCGGCGGCTGCGACGGTCGGCCGGCACCCGCCTCCATGTGCCTGTAGTATGTAGTACAGTACCCACCTCGTTGTTGGGCGGCGGCTGCGACGGTCGGCCGGCACCCGCCTCCATGTGCCTGTAGTATGTAGTACAGTACCCACCTCGTTGTTGGGCGGCGGCTGCGACGGTCGGCCGGCACCCGCCTCCATGTGCCTGTAGTATGTAGTACAGTACCCACCTCGTTGTTGGGCGGCGGCTGCGACGGTCGGCCGGCACCCGCCTCCATGTGCCTGTAGTATGTAGTACAGTACCCACCTCGTTGTTGGGCGGCGGCTGCGACGGTCGGCCGGCACCCGCCTCCATGTGCCTGTAGTATGTAGTACAGTACCCACCTCGTTGTTGGGCGGCGGCTGCGACGGTCGGCCGGCACCCGCCTCCATGTGCCTGTAGTATGTAGTACAGTACCCACCTCGTTGTTGGGCGGCGGCTGCGACGGTCGGCCGGCACCCGCCTCCATGTGCCTGTAGTATGTAGTACAGTACCCACCTCGTTGTTGGGCGGCGGCTGCGACGGCTGCTGCTGCGCGCGCCGCTGCACGGAGGGCGAGCGACGGTCGGCCGGCGCGGCGCCTGCCTCCATGTGCTGCTTGCGCTGGCGCAGGATGGTCCAGTCGAACGTGTAGTCGTACTGGTAGTTCATCGTGCGGAACAGGATGCGGAACAGCTGTGGACAGATGATACTAGGTTTAATAATGCCACTTGAGATCCTAGCTTACTGAATCAGCCGAAATTTTAGCCGCTACCAGCTCTCGCTCGAGGATTAGTGTCGTGTTTTGTGGATGTCAAAGATACCACAACAATAATTATCTATGTAAATAAAAATAAAAGTCCTGACTGACTGACTCATCAACGCCTAGCCCATACCCTTGGACCTAGAAAGCTGAAATTTTTCACAGAGGTTCCCTTTATAATGTAGACAAGGAGTAAGGAAGGATTTTACGAAATTCAACCCTTAAGGGAGGAAAGGGGATGGAGGACCCAAGGGTATGAAATTTCCGCGCAGGCGAAGCCGCTGGCAAAAGTCATCTATATAAATAAAAAGAAAAGTCCTGACTGACTCATCAACGCCCAGCCCAATCCCATGGACCTAGAAAGCTGAAATTTTGCACAGAGGTACCCTTTATAATGTAGACAAGGAATAAGGAAGGATTTTTCGAAATTCAACCCCTAAGGGAGTTAAATAGGGGATGAAAGTTCCGCGCGGGCAAAGTCGCTGGTAAAATCTAGTTAGGGATAATACGTTGCCTCGTTAGTTGGGTCCATTAAATTCAGATTGCTCATGTATTGTATCTATTTTAACTTTAACACAAAACGGTATATATCTACGCAACATAACATATAACATCACGCCAGTATTTCCCGAAGGTTTAGGACAGGGATGCACACCTGCAGTACAACCACATTTCGCCAGTTATGGTTTAAGTCCCATGCAATAGGGGGCGAGCCTATTGCCATCAACCGGGCACTAATCCAGACTCCGAGCTGTCACTGAGATATACCAGATGGTGAAACCCAATAACACTTTGCGCGACCCGGGAATCGACCTCATGATCAGCGGTAGTGTTCGCGACCAGTAGACTAACGAGGCAATACATATCTAGTCAAGTATAATACCAGCTTGTAACTGTCCCACGCCTCTTCTCATACAAAGAAAGCACGAGCGCAGTCTACATTGAAATCCTCTGTAGGGACAACTTTATCAATTCGTGGGCGGGAGTTAAAGGCTCCTGCAAACAGGCGCGACAGCTAGACGCGAATCACGTAGAACATGTATGCACATTATAGCTTCTAATACTCTAGAGGAAATTGTATTGTACTGTATTATCATACTTACTACTCTGTATCTCATTATAAGTGGACTGTAAGTTCTTATGAGAAATAAAATTCTTTAAACCGAACAATTTTGTATGAAAACTTCATGGAAAAAGTGTCGCGTCACACCTGTTTGAAGAAGCGTTAATGCGGCTTAAAACGACTGCTTGATTGAACTAATTAAACGTGAGACATTTTATTGTAGAATATAAATGTGTATATGACTCACCTGTCTAAGATACATGTAATCAGGAGCCTCGTCGAAGGTCAGGCCGCGGCAGTAATTTAAATACATCGCAAACTCAGCCGGGAATCCCTGCGCAAATAATAACGTATTTTAATGATAATGTTGATGTATAAGAAAGAAATTTCTTCTTACATTAAAAGATTTAGCTGCGAAATTATTAATTTCCGTGAAAATACATAACATCACGCCCTGTTTCCCCGAAAGGTTGAAAAGAGGTGTACATACATATAGTACACATTAAAACATTTAGTTTCAAGTCCCATGTAATGCGGGGCGAGCTATCAACTTATTACTCGGGCTGCTACTAAAAAATTACAGATAGAAGAACCCAATATCACTTTGCCCAACCTGGGAATAAAAAAAACCATTTATTTCAGGTCTTTAACCCACATAAAATTGAAAAGAAATTTAACAATTGCCATGCCTGCACCCAGGACTATTAAACCCAGGACCTCATGCTCAGCGGTCGCGCTTGCGGCCAACTACATAGATCAATGGGGCAGTATAAAGGGAATTAAATTCGTATTATTATTTGCCAGTTAGCAAGGAAGGTTGTTTTGAGGGCTATTTAAATTCCGCTGCTAAATCTTATAACATTGAAAGCTTTATAATATGATGAAGATGAATATGTTTTTTTTTTTTATTATAATCATGTAAAACTTCTACAATATTTCACAGTATTTGACGAAGCAAAAGCATGTAGTGTTACGTGACTTTCTTTTACTGATAACACAAACCGTCTTATTCCAAAACGCTATCTTACTGGCCTCAAGCTCTAAGCCAGTTTTTGCATTTCCAACTTTATTTCAATCTGGGTAAAGTTATCAATACAAAAATTGTAACTTAGTACTGGACTTAGTTGTCAGTTTTGGTAGAAAGAACTACAATTCTACGAAAGTAGATTAATTTTTCAATATATTTTTTCATAATCCTAACAAAATATGGACATTTAAATACTGTGAATAAAACGATTTTTTTTTTATATCATTCAAAAACTGGCTTGGGTGTTTAAACTTGGATCTAAAAATAAACATAGTTTTGTAAGAAGTGGTTAAGAGTTTATTCAAACAACACATTAGAAAATATTTTATTTTGATCAACATTTTTAATTTAGTATGTGATTCATCTCTATCATTCTTTCTGGGTAATCATTATACAACATGTTACATAAATAAACGCTAGAACTCATACACCCTATTTAGAGTATTGCATTAAAAGCATATTTCAATGACCAAAAGTTTTATTTCCAGCTATTTTTATTAGGTCTTTACCTATGAAATTGCCGTTCTGCAGTACTGGCCATTTCAAATCAAAATAATTTTTGTTTGGCTAAGAATTCTAATTTCAAATTAATTTTATTTTAAAAACATGGATTTTTTTTTCTAAAAGTAGTCATTTCTTTATTGATTAGTGTTACATTTTCATCGCATTTCAATCTTTTTCGTCATCATGGATACGTTAAAAATTCGAGTAATTATGGAATATGAGTACCGTCGTGGCAGCAACGCGGCACAAGCGGCACGCAACATCAACGACGTTTACGGAGCTAACACTACAAACCAACGCACCACCTGTTATTGGTTTGCTCGCTTCCGTTCTGGAAATTTCGACCTGAAAAATGAACCTCGCGGTCGTCCGAAGACTTTGGTCGACAATGACGAATTAAAGGCGATTGTGGAAGCTGATGATACACAATCTACGGCTGAATTAGCAGCAGCTTTCGACGTTAGCGTCAAAACAATATTGGTCCATTTGCGTCAAATTGGCAAGGTAAAAAAGCTTGACAAATGGGTGCCCCACGAACTCAATGATCGCCAGCGCGAAGTACGCGTCGAGACGTGCCTTGCACTGCTCAACAGACACACAAATGAAGGAATTTTGAACCGCATTGTTACCTGCGATGAAAAATGGATTCTGTTTGATAACCGTAAGCGCTCAGCAAGTTGGTTGGATCCTGGTTCAGCACCTAAACAATGCCCTAAACGAAAACTTACCCCTAGAAAAGTGATGGTCACTGTTTGGTAGTCTAGCGCCGGTGTGATTCATCACAGCTTCTTACCAAACGGGGTGAGCATTACTGCAAATGTGTACTGTGAAGAACTGAACACAATGATGGAGAAGCCGGCGCATCTCCAACCAGCATTGGTCAATCGCTCGTCTCCGCTGCTCCTGCACGACAACGCGCGACCTCATACTGCACAGCAGACGGTCTCCAAGTTGCAAGAACTGGGGTTGGAAGCTCTCCGTCATCCGCCCTACTCACCAGACCTTGCGCCTACAGACTACTACTTTTTCCAGAATTTGGATAACTTCTTGGCGGGAAAAAAATTTAATACCCGAGAGGCAGTACAAAATGCCTTTGAAGAATTTGTTGCCTCCCGTCCAGCTGATTTCTTTAAGAAGGGCATCAATAAACTGCCACTGCGATGGCAAAGATGCATTGATTGCATGGGTGATTACTTCGATTAATACAAATAAAAAATTCATGAAAAAAATTCGTTTAAATTTTTTCATACAAAACGGCAATTTCATAGGTAAAGACCTATTATTAACAAAAACGTGTTGAGCCTAGAATTACATTATACATTTAAAATGAAGTCTTCACTGCCTTGAAATAAAAGTTTATTTTCTTTGGCTCAACTGCCAAAGGCAGTAATAAAAAAAAAAAGCCCATATGAAATGTTACAAAAATCGATTCAGTGGTCAATTATGAACAAACTACTTTAAGGACTTGCGTATATTCTGTTACACCTTGTATAATATTAGTATGTATAATGTTTACTTCAAGTCGTTGGACGCTCGCTTTTAGCGATACCAATATGCATGGTACCGCTTCAAGCAAGCTGATCCCAGTTACGGGATGCAGCGTGTCATGTCAATTCATCAGTCATTTTACTAAATCTGTGAGCATTAAAGGAAACATTTTATATTTTTAGCAGATAAATCAAAATACATTATTTCACATAAACCTACATGGGCGCTTACTACACGTCAGAGGCTATGTACGGTTCCAAAAAAAAAAAAAGAATAGGTGCATGGTTCCAATTGGTTGTTTTTTATAGAATAGAGGTAGAGCTTGTGATTCTAACATAATCAGGGTGGCAGGGGATTCAGTGCATGCTTCTGGAACGCCGGGACGTAGAAATTTTTCGCCGTAGTTCAAAAAAATACCTTAAGAACGTTCTCCCCACGCGGGCTGGCAACGACGCATTTATGGCGATTTTTCGTGATTATTGAATTAAACACAAACAAAAGTGAACATTTTTTTTAGCCATGCACGTTGTTATTTAAAATTTTGTATGCAAATTTTTTTTTCAGTTATTTTGGTATTTACTTATAAAAAACGACGTACCGTCAATTATTTTCTAATTGTATTTCTGGGTTCAAGCACAAGTGCGTGTGCCCGGGGCCCCAGAGGGTGGCAAATACTTAAATTAAATTGTTATTTTAAATACTAACATACTTTTAAGTCTTTCTACTAACAATATGTATGGGCCAAATATGCCTGAATTAAAAAGATTTTATTTTATTTTATTACTTAGTACGATTAAGTGTTATTATTAAACAGCAAATGTCAACAATAATTATAAATACCAACGATCTAGTGCTTGGCTGAACAAAAAATTAGTACTTTTGTTTATATTTAATCAAATAATCACGAAAAACGACTATAAATGCGTTGTTGCCAGCCCACGTGGAATGAACGCTCTTAATAACCGACGAAATATTTCGACGCCGAAGGGCCCAGAACTATATATACCTTCTGAATCCATTGTATCCAGTTTATTCGTCGATGGTTTTGCAACCCTGTATTCTAATTGGGGTGTGTATTAATTCCAGGACATGGTGTAGTTACGTTACAATTTACCATACACAAAAGCATAATGAAATCTGCTTTAACCACCACACAGGTGTCACACAGACCTTCGTTTTTATTTATTAAAGTATCACATCCGGCTTATTGGATTTCCGATTTTAATTAATTCGCTATACACGAGCGTTAACGCTCATAATTATGATCAGTTAATTGGCTAAAGAATCCTCTACAAAATTATATTACTTTCCCTTTCTATACAGGTTTAAAAACCTGACGTTTTGATTTCTCCTTGCTAAATAAAGTTTGTGTGGACATTGCGTCAAGTAAAGAAGGTGTAACATAAATAACTCAAAGACCTCATACACCCCAATTAGAGTATTGCGTTAAAACCATAAAATACAATGGACCAAAACTTATATTTTTGAAAGCTAACTTTTATTATTTAGAAAATAGCGTTGACTCCAGTATTACTTTATGCATGTAAAATTGAATCTTATTGCCCTAAAATAAGACTTAAAACAGTGCTGATGAAATAATTTACACAAAGTTAAGCAGTTTGGGTCCACCAAACCAAAAGCTCTAACGAAAAGAAAAACTCCGATTATAACACTCTAGCGATATAACTAACGAGTTAAATAGTTTAGGATTCAAATCGGCGACCTTCTCCGCGAGGTCGCAGGTTCAAATCCATTACCGCTGACGCGTATGCAATCGTCAGCTGAGTTAGTAGGCTATGCAGAACGCTTATTCAATTACTGGAGCTATATGGAAAGATACTTGTACATTTTGTGCTAGGACTTGCGTTGAATCTACCCACATACACGTGACATTGATTCAATTATTGTTAAAAGACTGAAGGAAATATACCAGAGTAAGAGGAACTTGACTATTTCAGTACCAAGCGAACCGCCCTTAGGCTGTTCGGGCGATCGAATTATTAATCTATCTATACTAATATTGTAAAGAGGTAAAAGGAGAAGGTCCAAAATGTACCTATGTATCGAAAACCCAGAAATCGATACGAACTGACTATAAGCGGATCGATTGCTTTTAACCTGCGAAATTACCCTACCTAAATCGCAGACCCCAAATCCATGAGGTATCGGAGCATCAGTGTATCAGTACAGTCGAAAGCATGACTGATTTTGGTACTAGAGTTGAGAAATTCCTTAGTACACACGGCTACACATCAAGCTATACATTCCCAGTATAAGCTAATTTCGCATTGTATAGAATTTCCAAACAGTACGAGATCAGCGTGAACTGGAAATGTATAGCTTCATGTGTAGCCGTGTGTACATAATGATTTTTCATGCATAGTAATTTGTCAGCTTATAGCACCGATACCCATGGATTTGGGGTATGTGACTTGGGTAGGGTTATTTCACTCTTTATAAGCAATCGATCGGCATACAGTTTGTTTGTATCGATATCTGGGTCAATTGTGATACCGTCTCCTTTGTGAGTTTGTATTAGGGATGGGCCGAATTTTAGTTTTATGTTCAATATTCGGCAGGTTTACCGAACATTTGTATTCGGCCGATCATTCGGCAAAAGAGCCGAATATTTTTCCGTAGTCTTTATGCCTATTTAGAAGAACCATAATTTGATTTACAAGTGTGCCCTTAACATAACTAATAATGTATTATTGCTAACACAAGTGCAAGATGCATAACTAACTAAACTGAATAGATGATGCAATAACAGTCCGGGTCATCAATAGGTAGTAGCGTCAGCGGGCAGAATAGAAGGGACGTACGCTTCAACGCGCTCGACAAGCACAGACTTGAAATTTTGAGATGCACTAAAACCGCGCCAAATCTGCTAAATATTCGGTTCGGTAAACTTTCAACCGAACATTCGGCCGATTATTCATATTCGGTAAAACCCCGTATTCGGCCCATCACTAGTTTGTATGTACGTTCAAGCTACTTACCACATTCCCAAATTGACTTTGTATGAATATACTGTTGGTAAAGTTTGTTGTGATTACCTTACAGAGCACCTCAACAGGCGTCGACATCTTTTTCTCGCTGATCCGTTCGTACTTCTGCTTTTTGGTGATCGCCTTCAGACCTTGCCACGGCAGCGAGCCTCTGTTCAACAAGAAGAAACATAATATTAGAGTTTTAAGTTAGTGATAATGGGAAGAGCAGACTTTTTTTTTTCAACCTATATGGTCTTTTTACAAAACAAATGTTTTCTTTAGGTATGGTTTAAAAGAACATAACAAAGAAATCGAAACAGTTATTTTCGCAAAACTGACAATTTAGTCGGGTGCTGCCATACGGGGGCGAAGCCACGAGCGAAAGCTAGTTTACCCAAAATATTAAACTCCTTGCCTCGACGAGTCAAAATAAAAAGCCATGCTAACAGTAATCCATAGATATAAATTACGCAACTCCCGAACGGACACATTTAAAATTAACAGCTTTATTCCGTAGGCTGTAACGGGTCGAAACGGGTCCTCGCGTGAGTCACTCGCGACAAGTCGGGACTTGCGCAGCGGATCAAATAGCAGCCTCAAACCGGAATACGTACAGCATATCGAGTGGTTTTGTGAACGGTGATCATATTGATTCTGTACTTTTATAGTTGTTTCGCCACTGATTTTAAGTTTACTTTTTACTGAATAGTTTAGTAACGACCCGCCCATGCTTCGCTCGGGTGCAATTAACTGATGTGACGACATATCGAAACATTGATATTTCTGTGTTTTATATAAGTTAGTATTTTACATAAAAACCTTACGGAATAAAATTATCTAAGTGAAGATGTTAACCACATCAAAATTCACTGCGGAGTTTTGAAGAACAGTGCGGTTAAACGCGAACAGACACGAAAAGCAACGTTTTCATATGTACAGAAGTCTGGACTTCTGAAATTATCTGTCAAATTACCTTTTTAATCTGTATTATAAATGTTATTTGACACAATTTTATACAAGTTGAATTTCAGTCCAGATTTTTTCTAATGCCTATAATCATCATCATCATCTGCCTAGCTTTTTCCAAAACATTGTAGGGTCGACTCAATCAATCAATCAAAATATTTTTATTTCATATAAACCTGCATGGGCACTTATGAAACGTCAGAAGCTAGGTGCACGGTTCCAAATTGTTGTTTCCTATGGAGAAGAGCCGGCAAGAAACTCCACTACTCCAGACTTCCAGTCTAACCGGATGCAGTGGAATACCCGTATTTTATATAGAGCGTCTGTCTATCTGACCTCCACAACCCAGTTACTGGGTAACACGATACCTCTTGGACTGAAAGAAGACTGGTTGTCAGACTTTCGGGCTTCTGAAGACCCGTAACGACTGTCAAACTTTCTAGTGCCTATCTACTAAAACATTATAAAAACAGTTCCTAAAACCACTTGTGTTTGGTGGATAAATATGGGCGAACTTTGTAAATAGATTACAATGTATCTCAAAACTGCACTTTCCAGAATCCTCCTGTATTTTTAACGCGTTATACTTTCATATCCACAATCGCTATCATTTCAATATCAAAACTTACGTTCAAGAGAGCCGGTTCGACGAAAACTGCAACATCATGGATAAAGAAAGGTCCTGTTTATCAGAAACGCACATTGGCAATATGCCCAAATACTCAACTGCGAAAACAATGTTATTTATTTTTGTGTAATAAGCATTTTCATAATCAAACGGTAGAAGGTATTGCCAGGGACATCGACGCGAAAACTGTAACTATTAATTCAGTACATGAGATTCTAGACAAAAAAAAAAAACATCTGCTTTTTCATAGGGCGAAATGTCGAAGGACGCGGTCGAAATGTCGAAAGACGCGGTCGAAATGTCGAAAGACGCGGTCGAAATGTGAAAAGACGCGGTCGAAGTGTCGAAAGACGCGCTTATTTTTTGTGAAACAGCAGTTTTTTTTTACCGTTGAATTGGCTCTAGTGTGAGTTTCTTTTTACTATCTCGATCTAACGCAACGACCGCGTTCAATCGAGATGGTTTAAAGAAACTCACACTATTGAATAGTTGGTTATATTTTGCGCGTTGATGTTGTTTTATTTTATGTCGTGTGAAGGTGGAATCAAACAAAAATGACCCATCACTCGAATGATTCGTCTAATATCGGCGTAATCTGACTCTACTTCTACAAGATTATGCAGAAAACCTACTCAAAAGATACACGGATATATTTTCAAGTTATTTTTCATATGATTTCAAAAGATCCGTGATTCAAGTAACAATCAATGAATCACAATACTCAGAATCGATATCACCTCAGATATTGAACAGGAGCTACGGTATAGATTCCGTGACGTCACTCCATTAAGAATCGAAACACGCACTACTTCGGTGAAAATAAACGTACGACGTGAAGACTGTCACAGCGTTCTATTATTATAGTTTTCTCAAATAAATATACTATGTCATTCGGAATAATAGAAAACCGCACTTTGTCATTCCCTACAGCATGTTCGCAAAGAGAAACTAGAAAGATACAACAACATAAAATCACGCCTTGTTTCCCCGCAGGGTTGGTCCGAGTGTACCCACATTTCACCAGTTATGTTAAGTCCGATATTCAATAGGGGGCGAGCCTATTGCCATCAAACGGGCACAAATCCATACTCTGGGCTGCTACTGAGAAATTCTAGATACTAGAAACATCACGGGCGTAGCCAGGTTTTAGTTTCGGGGAGGGTTCAAGAAAATAAAACCGCTAAAAGTACATAAAATAACCCTTTTGTAAGAAAAATATTAAAGATGTGAAAAATACATACCTACAGAAAAATTCTCCTTGAAGAAATTAGAGGAGTCCTTTTTTGAGCAGTGGGACACTATAAACTATAAGATAAATAAAAAAATTATGGTCCAAAAATCCAAAACACTGTATATTTTAATGTAGGTAATAATAGTTAGTAATCAAATCAATGAGATATGCCGCACGCCTGTTTTTATTTTTATTCTATGAGGTTGAACCCCCAAAACACCCCCTGGCTACGCCCGTGAGAAACATACTACTATTAACGTTGCTTAAAGTTAAGACGGCTTGTGGCTAAGTAGACTCACGGGCAGATCGATCTAAAACTATAAGAAGTCGGAAATTATCCCGCGGGAACGTACTACCGGGATAAAAAGTATGTGTTCCAAATTTAGTCCAAATCCATTCAGTACTTTTTGCGTGAAAGAGTAACCAACATCCATACATACAAACTTTCGCGTTTATAATAATAGCAAGGATTATTGTGGACTTTGTCGGGCGCAGCTAAATGGTAGGAAAAAGGAAGATTTAAAACTTATTTTATTACTCTTCTATGAAGCATTAAATTCTACCTTCAAACACCACAAATTAGATGTCTTACCTGTTGAAATACATAAGTACGTATCCGAGTGACTCCATGTCGTCTCGCCGCGACTGCTCGATGCCGAGGTGGGCGTTTATCGACGCGTACCGAGCCGTACCTGTTACAAACAATGCGTTTTTTAGAAAACAACATGTCTATTAGCAAGCAACTTTGGGGAAGAAGAACAAATCGTTATTAAAACCTTAAGTTATTCAATACGCTTCCGTGCCGAAGCGAACTTCAATCGATAGAGTCCTCAAACGCTGTTCACAAATCCGAAAATTGTGTTCATCAGATTCAGCCCATAATGTTCCCACAGCTGGAAAACAGGCCTCCACTCTTCGAGTGTACTACACTGCCGTCCTTAAATAGAAAGGAGTGAACCCTCACTTGGTAAATTTTTACTTTTTAATAGAATCTAAAAGGGTTCAGAATTATCTATCTTTCTATCTAACAAACATCTTTACAATTCAAATAGTTCCCAAGATATGAGAGTCTGTAGGCCGTTAACTGGAAAGGATACTTTAGGATAAACAGAAATAAATATCAGATGTGTCCTACAATCAGTAACGTAAGTATCACACTTTTTAAGAAATAATGATTTGCGCGTTTTTTGCCATTTTCTCGGAAACAACTTAGGACGGCAGTACAATCTACCAAGCAGATCCAGTGAGGGTTGATAGATGTCGCATATCTTCAAATTTTTGATTCTAGGACATGCCAGTTACCGCAAGTTGTTTTCCTTCGCCGTTTTGAGAGCAGTGGTGATGAAATTATACAAAGTAAAGCGCCTGCCTGAGTTCGAACACGACCTGCAACTCGTAAGTATATTCACCGCGCCGTTAAGCCCGTTGCCACTGAGCCACCAACTACTATTTTGTAGTTTTAAATTAAATAGACGACCGCTCGTCTTCCCACATCTTGTTCTGTCGGAGCAAGGCAAATCAGGTTATCAAAAATGTGTAATTTTCCACAACACAGCCTGTCTAACGGTTTTGAAAGGCTATGCTGGAAGTACAATTTCGACTATTTAACTCCCTTAGGGGTTGAACTTCGAAAACTCCTTCCTTATTCCTTGTCTACACTATAAAGCCAAGGGAACCTCTGTGCAAAATTTCAGCTTTCTAGGTCCAAGGGTTTTGGCTGGGCGTTGATGAGTCAGTTAGTCAGTCAGGACTTTTCTTTTTATTTACATAGAAAGTAACTATTTCTGCCCTTTGGTCCTAAAAATGGTTGATAGGAGACCTTGCGTTTAGGTAGAAGTCGGAAAAACTTTTACATATTTTTTTTCGAGCAGTGTTTTATAAAGTAAATACGTAATTAACTACTTTTGTTGTAGATATAACGAAATGCACAATTACAAGATCAAGTTTCCCTGATGCTTTTTCGGTGGCAAAACTGTTTTTTTTTTGTCGTCACAAAGTAGTTGTTATCTTTTATTAAATTGCGCATTTTTATACATTTGTTTTGCATCGTTATCATACAAAAAGATAAAACGTAAATAAATGATAAGTCTATTGATAACTATAATTTAACACGTGACATCACACAACAGTTCCTGTCTTGTGCAATTTAATGTTATCGCTAAGTGCTTAATTTGATCATACCTAAGCTACGTGAAAATTTAATGACCGAGTCAGCAAATGGAAATCCATTTACCGACTCAGTAACTTTGCGCCTTTATCTACTAATATTATAAAGAGGAAATATTTGATTGTTTGTTTGCATTGAATAGGCTCTGATTGCTCCGAAACTACTGAACCGATTTGAAAAATTATTTCACTGTTGGGAAGCTACACTATCCCCGGGTGACATAGGCTATAATTTATTCCGTATTCCCACGGAAATGGGAACTACGCCGGTGAAACCGCGGAGCGTTGCTAGTAATTTATAAACATCGTGGCGATTATCGTGGACGTCCGTTGCATTTTGGTCAAAATGCATGACTTGGTCGTTGTATCGAACTATTGCATCGGGAAGGCCTACGTCCATCAGTGGACGTATTTCGGCTGTTGATGATTGCATGACACAACAGTAAAGACCAATGAATTCAGAGTGACTGTGGAATGGCTGCTAAATGGTCAAGCCTTACATCTTGACCAAGATGTAAGTTTTGTAGACTTAAGCCTCGAGGGCTTGGATCTACATTAGACATGACAACTTTTTAACAGTGAAAGCGTTATGTAAATCTTGAACCGAACCTACTAGATTAAACGTTTTTGGTGGGTAACATATTCATCGTACGGAACCCACTCCACGCGAACTGGAGGATTTTTGTTTTATTGCTCTTTAGGAGCGTAACGTGACGTTAAATATCTTTCTCGAGAATTGGGCTCTATCAAATGCAAAATTGACTCCAAATCTGACTGGTAGTGTCAGAGATAAGCGTTTTCAAACAAGTTTTGTAAATAGTATATAGATCGCGACACGCAAGTTGAACAAAATCAGAACAAACAACCGAAGGAAGGAGCGCGCGCACTCGTTGCCCCGCACGGAAAAAAGAATGAGGTCACCTTCTAGCATAGTCATCGATGTAACGTGTACTGAAGGTTGAGAATAATACATTACATATCGCGGCAAGAAAGTCAAAACCAAAATTTGACGTTTTGGTTCAACTTACGTGCTGTGATCTCTATAGATATTGATGTTCTGAAAAAATTATCCGACTTAACCCTACAATAGTGTCGTAAAACCCCGTCCCTAAGGTATAGATTACACCAAAAAATCAGTCTATAGTTAATCTATATCAGCCATTGTTGGGTAACTATGGCTACGGCGTGCACGCTTGGAATACCGAGCACCCGGCGTGAGTCACTCCTTTATTAAGTTAACTGTATTCTACGAAGGAACGTGGCGAACTTAGCTGTACGGGACGCGTTTGTCTTGTGAGCTTTTTATATTTTACAGTTGAAAAGACTGTCGAGACAAAAGGGGCTTGAAGCTTGACGCGAGTTTGTTAACTAGCACTGCTGGATTAAAACGTGTCGGATATAATTGTGAAGCATTTCTACATTTTTGTTTGAATTTTTTGGGCCCGTATTTTTAAACTTACTGAGGAATAATAATACATCTTAAAATTAAGAATAGCCCGACTCGATGGAAAATCTCCCACTTAGCAACCACTATATCACATTATCACAATACGTCAGACATCACCGTTATCGTTAAGTAGGGGAGATAATTTTGTTGTCTCAAGGGTGTTACAGCAGTGGTAGCCAGTGGTAACGGCCCCAACTTACCGAACCGGCATGTCATTTCAAATACATGTGATGACATCCACCAACTGCCCATTACGGCGATTACGGCCCACTCCCTCTTACAAAGGAGGCCTGAGTCCCAGCAGCGGGCACATTATAGGCTGATTATGTAAGGGTGCTACACACATGTTTGGGTACGCACATTCGCCTCAACAGTATTTGTTTAGCAACTAGTCGACTGGAAGCAATTACAATTCATATTTAATTTTCATCCGGTTCGTGCTGATCAGCACATTCTGTTCGGCATCTAGTCTCGCTGATACACGTACGGGCCGATTCGGCATAACGCGAGCTAAGCCGAGACTTTTCCCGAGCAGCAGTGGTGGCCCAGTGGTAACCGCGACTTACGAGTTGGTGGTCGTGCGTTCGAACCCAGGCAGGCGCATTACTTTGAGTAAATAATTTCATCACCACTGCTCTCAAAACGGTGAAGGAAAACATAGTGATCGGCGGCATGTCCTAGAACCAAAAATTCGAAGACCATGTGACATCTACCAACCCGCACTGGGCCCGCGTGGTGGATTACGGCCCACTCCCTCTGACTGAGAGGAGGCCTGTGTCCCTGCAATGGGAACGTTATAGGCTGAGTATGTATGTATACTCGAGTTTGCCGTCTGGCTGCGCCGATTGATGCCAAGTCGAACAAGTTTGAGAACACCATACAAAGATTGTAAGCAACTCACCGGTCAGATTCTTATCCTCGCGATACGAGATGTGTGCACGCGTGCGGAGGTCGCGGAACTTCTTGGCGAGCCCGAAGTCGATCATGTAAAGCTTATTGCAATGGCGGCCGATTCCCATGAGGAAGTTGTCCGGCTTTATGTCACGGTGGATGAAACACTTGCAGTGGATGAACTCTACGCGGCCCAGCATTTGATCTGTGGGCAAAGGGGCGGCTCTAAAATTCTGCAAATGATAAATGATATTGGATTTTCTAAATTGGTAAAAAAAATAACACTTTTACGGCTACAATAAATTAAATTAGATGAGTTCGGTATTTCCTATTTAGATTACTTTGAAAAGAAAGACCGAAACAAACTCGGAGGTTTGTCTCTTTTAATGTGCAGACAGTCAGAACCATGCTGATTATTTCCGAGATCGTATTTGAGGAAATACCCCCACAGATTTGAATGGACCTGTCCAAAACGGCAATAGATTTAACTGCACAGACTAAAACGACAACAGATCCGTTTCTACTCAAGTCAAGATAAGGTATCAAAATACTAAAATGTTCATTGTAAAATTGACTATGAACCAAATCATTCCTGAATTAGAGTTCAAAATAGCGTACATGAGATGATTCCAGTGATAGGTCGAGCATTGACAGCTAAGAACATGCTCAAGCATTTTGCTGCTCAGTCTGCATTGACTGACCTATATTAAGTCGATGTAAGAAAATAGTCAAACGAAAAATTAAGATAACAAGTTACCTTATTTGTCCAATGTGTGCATAAAACAACAGTAAGCCAAAAAGTTAGGAAAACCTTTTATTAAACAATACTTCAAATGAATACAGATTTTCTGAATTATGAAGATCAATAAGGTATCAGGTCAAACTTCAAAGGCCGGAAGTACCCTCAAAATACCAACAATCTGACAAATTCGTAAACCTGCTGTATTTTGGTGAAATTTAAACGAAGTTTATGCATTCATTATACAATTGCTAATTAGTTTCAGAAAGAACAAGTTATAAATCTGACGCAATTACTTTTTAAACAAATTATAATTGTTAACAATAATGAGAGTGTAATGTAAGAAAAGAAATCTAAATGAACATACAAAATATTAACATTAGAGAAGCTACTTTACACGTTAAATATCTCTTGTACAATGTTGGGTAGCTTGGTACGCACGGCTACACATCAAGCTATAAATTTCCAGTATACACTGGTCTCGCATTGTATAAGATTTCTGTACACTGCGAGATCAGCGTAAACTGGAAATGTATAGCTTGATGTGTAGCCATGTGTACCTACTAAATAATAAACAACATCTTTACAATTAGAAAAAGAAAAAAGAAAAAGTTTCTTTGAAAACCGAACATCTTCTACTGTTAAGAACGTTTATTCTGAAAATGGGCAACGTTGCGAATAGCTGTCAAATTTGTCACTGTTTTGATTAATTTGGCAATATTACTGTAAGTAAATATGAAATATCGCTAACTAGTGACCTATATTGACTATGAAATGCAATAATTAATATCTTAACGCCGAATATTTAGTTTTAGATGTAAAAAAAGAACTTTGAAACTTGTCCTTTTTACACCTAAAACGGTTACAACATCAAATTCAGTGTTATAACTGCAAATCGTTATTCATATTTTAGGTCACTAGTTATCGATATTTCATATTTCCATTCACGCTGCCGCATTTTCATTCGCTGTTTCTAAGTCTGGCCAATCTCCGTTCTCATCTGCCTACCCTTTTCCCAACTATGTTAGGGTCAGCTTCCAGTCTAACCGGATGCAGCTGAATACCAGTATTTTACATGAAGCGACTGACCTCCACAACGCAGTAACTGGGTAATAAGATACCCCTTGATAAGACTGGTTGTCAGACTTTCGGGCTTCTGACGACCTCCGTATCAACTTTCAAAGATCCACTAATCTACAGTTTTAGGTGTATGATCAAACGGCTTAACGTGCTTTCCGAGGCACGGAGGGATCTTGGTATGTAAGGTTGGTCACCCATCCACAGAACAACCGCGGCAAGCGAACCTTAACCTGATCGATCAACCCGTGCTGCTAATATTACTTAGCCACGAAACAAATCTGACCAATCTCTGATCAGTAAGTCAGTCACCGAATTGCGAAAGACTACCAAAGCAAAATCTTTCTAGCAAACAGCTCTCAAAAAAAAAAAACCTAAGTAAATGTACCGACCTGCCAGCATAAGAACAGTCTTGATGGTGAACTGGCGCGAACAGAAGTTGAAGAGGTCCTCCAGTGACGGACCAAGAAGGTCCATCACCAGGATGTTGTGGTCCTTTTCGTAGCCGTACCATCTGGAACAATGAACACCTTTGAAATTGTTGGTACAGATAAAGGCGTGTAAAAAGAGGACAGTAATTTAACGTCGAGAGGCGAAAATGACCTTGCAAGACTCGGCAGGGTAAGTTCAGACGGAGCCTAAAGTAGAAAATTGTATGAATAAAGACAGACGGCTCGCGCATGATGCTCGAGACTAGGTTGCTCTTTTTTACCTACTTTAGGCTTTGGTAACAGGGTCCTATTCTCAATGGAGCCAATAAATTGCTCGGGCATTTTCCGTTCTGTCTGAACTGACCCGTAGGCGATAATCAGCTTTTGACGGTCAAAAACTCTCCTCTTGTCTTGCCTTAATTAATGATTGTGATTTTGAGTTTCTGGCAGGAAATTCTCAGTATCAGCTCAGAAAACGCTCGCTCCTCGCGCTCAAAATATTGGGTGATTTATACACTCTTGACAATACTTTGGGTGTTATACACGCTTGACAAAACGTTGGGTGGTTTACACCCTGCTAAAAAAGGTCTTGATTTGGTGTTTCTGATAACCTGGACGTTTCGGCTTAACTGAAAATCTCAGTATTAACTTATGTGTGATGTATTTTTTGTATGAACCCAGTCTTCAATAATAATTAACAACGCAACGCAATAGGTAAAAAGAAAAACCTGAGTGCAACTGTTTGCTTCAAATGTTAGTTTGTTTTTCTAGAGAAGTTAATGTAAATGGGTGTACGAACATCGGCCGGCGCAAGGTTATCGTACTGGAAATAGTTACGAATAATTAAAAATGCTTTTATGGAACACAAAATATTTTTGTTCTGTTTATCAAAACAGCATAACTAATCTGATAAGCATGCGTGGCAAAATCCAAATTTGTGTTTGACTGACAGTACACAACCTAAAACACTGGAAATAAACATGAATTTGGAGTAATTAATTGTCCGTTAGAGGGCGTAGAGATGTTGCCAAGAAAGAATTTATCGAAACTCAACGTTTCAAGTTGGTTGGGCGTCGGGAATCCCAGGCCGATTTCCGGACACCGTAGGCATGAGCTTGCGGACGGCGAGTAATGGGTAGCTCGCTGTCCGGTGAGGACCAAGCCCAAGTCGACGGCGCGTTGTGTTCCACGTGCGCCTCAAAGAGATGTCAGCACAAAGTGATGGGGCCAGCAAGGGCTGATGCCTGCCAGGGGTGCGGGTTTGTTCGAAAGAGACACCACAGCCCCTGGCAAACGGGCTACTGAAGGAACGCACCCAAAAAAAAAAAAAAACCTCACACGTGGGTCGTTATGCGACCGAATTTGCAAAACAACAGCCACGTTTTCATCAAAATGAGGACAAAACTTTCAACAAAGTTTCAATTAAGTTTTAAAGTATCATTTTTAGGGCTTCGTCTATCAAGGAATAAAAACGCCTGAAACGTGAGAGAGAAGGGAGTTTTGTCCGACAACGTGCCGAATTGCGCAATAGGAATCAAGGAGTTTTTACCTTAAGCATTCGGGGAATTGCAAATTGTGAGGGGCTCAACCTAACAACGGTGCGAAATAGAACCAAAAATATGGTTACCAAACTACAAGTAATAACAATTTAGAAAGCGTAGGCTGCAGCCTAGAAAGATACAAATGCATAAGCAGAAATGATCTTGAAACTCAACGCCAGTCTGCGGTTGAGACGTCGTCATTAGTGGAGATAAGAAGTTTTATTATACACCGGAATCAGAACAGTGGCCGATTACTTTTGATAAGCCAGTCCTTTTGATACTTTTGGGAGTAATATCGGCCGACAACGGCCAATCGCATGCACGATACTAATCCTACTTTTCAAACTGTCGTCGGGGGATCCCTTTTAGGGATTCCCGTTGCAATTTCCCGGGTTTTAATCAACGTTTCAGCCGACTGGGTCCTCCATATTGTAGCGAAAACGTGCAGATTTCATGCGCACAATTTCATGGTAGGTGTGACGGGGTGCTGCGACGCGTAACGAACGTTTAGACGGATGTAAAACTTTTCTCTGCAAACAATGTAATGCTAGTCTAGGCTGCGTTTTATTGTAGGCAGACGGTGAGTAGCGATGCGCTGTTTCCCTATTCCGTTGTTTATTTTAAGAGCCTTTGTGTTGAAGGATAATATTATTGCGAATACGCTAGCTGATACGGTAAACAAAGCATTACACCTATTTAAAAGAATTGCGAAGAGAATATTTTTGAAATCAATATCGTTTTAAAGACAATCGAGATCTAGTACTAAGGCAGCCACTACTATCAGATCCACGAGGCAATATCTAGAGTATAATGTAGCAGGGTCAAAGATCGTTGCAGAACATCCCATCAATGTCACTGTCAACCAAAGGAAATCAAAATATTAAGATAATAATTATTTCATTTTGGTGAGATATTTTGTTTATTTACTTTTAAAATGATTGTCTGGTTGAATGATGTAATCATTCACGGCATTTTTACTGAGAAACGTGAAATTTTAATTTTCATATCAACAAACAGCTGATGTTTGTTTTTAACATTGATCAAGTTTGATACAACAAAACATTAATGCATGAAGTGTTCATATCAATATGGAAGTTCCGAAATGTATTACAGGAAGCGGAAAACCTTATGGTAATCGTACGCAATGAAATCAAGTACAGATTTTATAATTTTAAGTCAACCTGGCGCACTTTCAAGCTCTAAGTTCGAGACCAAAACTATAATTACATCCCATCTATGGAGAAAATCTAGTAAAACAATCCCTGATATGTTATACAAACAAATCCTATCCAATATTGGCAGTATGCAGCCGCATACAACCAAATGTAGCCATTGCGTAGACATGGCAACCGCGTGTAGGCAGTCAAAACCCGTTGTTAGTCAAATCGCTGCAACTGAAGGTTACAGTAAATAAGATTGTAAGCATTATACTCCTAACAATGATGTGACATTCGCTGAGTGAGCTGAGAACATCTATTAATTTGATTCAGACCTTGAGATATTATGCGAAGATACTGTTATAGCAACATTGACCTTCAAAATGTCTGGATTAACAGTCTCGTCTAAGATCTTGCAGCAAAAAAATTATGTCAAGTATATTTGTACAATAGGAACTAATGCTTTAAATGAGTATATTTGTATTTTTTATGCTGCGCTCTCGGTGCGAAATTCGGAGCTGACCTGACGACATTGAAAGTGATATTAGACGTTGTTGATCATCGCGAAATAACTAACATAGCTGGGTCAGACTTTTTTCTTCACGGAATATATTAAACTAAGATAATCAACCAACGTGAATACGGTTAGCGTTAATTAATTTATGCACATATTTTTGGTATAATTATAAATAACACAAATATATGCATTGGAGTCACTGTCACTTCCAAATATACATCGCCACGAATCATTAGAAATGTTTTGAACAAATCGTATACACACGTAAGTATATTGAAGTTTCTCAATTGCGAAATAACGTGGAAGTTTTATAGGCCGAACGTCGGAACATCGATGAACGCCCGCGCAACAGAAATGACGATTTTATCGACCAAAACCGCGACCTTACCGCCTGGTTCATACGACACTGTCTACACAGACGTAATTATCACAGCGGTCGAAAGACGTTAGCCTTAATTGCCTTGAGGGAGACAATGTCCGTGACGTACGAACTCGCCATTAACGAAAATCTGGCAGCTACCGATATTCGGAGTGCTCCAATTGATTACAGTAATAAAGCTAAAGACTTCGGTACTATGCAACTAGTAGAAGACAAAAGAAACGATGAATGGACTGTGTGAAAGATACGGCTAGAAAGAGGGTGTCTACACCACCGAGATAACGACTTATAGAAAAGTATAGAAGAAAAAGACATGTTGTGGGATAAAGACAAAATAATGATGACACGTTGGGCGTGGCGATGGAGATGTCGGACTTCCTTTAAAAACTGGTGGCCTCAACATAATACTAGTAGGCGTCAGTCAAGCCGTGTTTGTTTACAGTTTGGGTTTAACGTTACCTAAACAAAGTTCCAAGCGTTTGAAGATTGCCATAAACTGTGGCGTGGTAACTAAGCTACGGCCAGAACAACTCTTGGTAGTATACCAATTTGTTATAACTGGTTTTGGGCTACGTACTGAATCATAGCGTAGAGATCGACAAGGATTGACTCATAAACTTGCAAAAGGCCTTCAGACTGTTTCTATGCAATTTTTTTTTTTATATATATCTAACGAAATCACGGCTAAAATCAATAAAGCTATATGATTCATAGGACAGAATTGTAATTACATATTCAATGGGATGAGACGCACCTGGTATTCTTTTTAAAACAGCAAAAAAGACTAAGGGGGCTTTCAGTGTACACAGCCTTGTCAAGTAAAAATCAAGACTTTCAAAAAAACAAAATGGTTGCCAAAGCTACAGAAATCGTATTTGCGCTCACGGAGTTCGCACGTAACACAAAATTGCAAGTTAGGTAACGCACTTTCTATGGCTTCAGTTATAATGTTTTAAACTACTGTTATAGCTGTTGTTTTATATCGAAATCTGATAAACCTTGTAACGATTTAACATTGGATTGAGGTCAAGCAGTTTATTTGCTGAAGGTCCTATCGATTCAAGGACTTGTTACCTGTCGCCGAGAATAATTAATAAGTGAAATACATAATCAGCCTTATAATGTTTCTACTGCTAGGACACAGGCCCCTCTTCGAGAGAGAGTGGGGCCCAGTGCAGGTTGGTAGATGCCACATGTCTTCGAATTTGTTCTAAGACAAGGCGGTTTTCTTACGATGTTTTCCTTCACTGTTTTTGAAAGCATTGGTGATGAAATATACACAAAGTAAAGCGCCTTTCTGGGATCCAACCTACGAACCATAAACGGTAAGTCACGGCCGTAACCACCGGGCCACCACTGCTCTCCATCAATCAATAAGTGAAATGATTAACACTAATTGGAAAGATGGAGCTGTGCCAGTATTGGTGATAAACAGGCGGCGAAAAGATATGATGATAGATGCCATGTTGATGCTTGTTAAAGGTGTCAAGAGTACTAATATAGGTTGTGTGTTTATTTTGGTCAGGCATAGTACAATTTTATGTCCACCTTATCAAACCTTAGCTTCCAGCCAGTCTCTATTTGGCCGATGCCTAAATACGGGCGGAGTTTTAGGTCAATCGGAGACTGGTCCCGTTTTCGTAGTCCGAAAACGTACCGACACGACGACTAGTCCACGTGGATAGCTTCAAGCTTCATGCTATTGCAAACAATAAAACGCATGGACCGATATTACGAGACCCGCTGTAAAATACATGCGTTTACTGTAAAAACCGTTCTATCGAGCTTGGTAACTAAAACACTGTTTGGCGCAACGAAATACAGTTGTGACAATCGTGTTTCGTGTTGCGGTTCGCCGCTTCCGGGTGACGTTTCAACTATACATAGTGTACGGGCGTTAGTTATTTACTTACGTGTCTATGTATAAAGACTTATTTACTAACAGTGCCCGATAGGGTTCCTGGATATTTGGCTAGTTCTTTAGTACGGTAATCTTTCTCCAAGAGCGTCGCTCATCTTGCTCGTTGTTGTCGCTGGTTTTAGGCAGGGACCGGCCGGATACTCGTTGAAAGGGTTTTTGAAGGGGTTTTTTTAAGCGCTTAAAAAATAAACCCTTTGATACATGTTACACCCTCGAATGGGTGCAATGTAACCCCTTCCGAACAAGTTAACCTTTCAATACCCTGTAACACTGTAACAGGGTAACCCATTCCATTCCAACACATTGTAATATCCACTCTTTGTAATCGACATAAGTTTGAAAATTGTATAACCACGACCGCACGTGACATCTTTCTGCCCGGCGGCGCCATGGTTGCATGTACCGAGCGACTTGTAAACATGGAATACTAATTATTGCCAATATGATTTTACAGTTCAATTTTGTTTGTCGCACATGCTTAACATTGTAATATTTCTTTTTCGTGTCTATACTTGTTTACATTCTCATCATTCGTCATTTAATTCGAAACTCGGACGGAACTACTGAAGATATTAAAAGCAATTTAGCTATGTTTTTGTTTAAGTGTGTGTGGTATTACTGCCTATTATATTTCTTATTACTTATATATGTATATTTAGTTACTGTTTCTGTGAAAATGCACAGTCGAGGCGAGATGCTGGATACCGTTATTATAGCCCGGTCAAATTAGCCCGAAAAATAGGCGTACCTACTCTTGCGTAAATTCCCAAGAAGCATAAAACTGTTGCATATACTATTATAATGAAATTGTGAAAAGTCGTCCCCATCGTTCCCCTGTGTGCAATTTTTTTTATACAAGGTCATAGTTCTCATTCTCAAAGATGTTTTTTTTTTGCGAAACGGTTAGTTTTATGATAAAATTAGCTCACTCACAAAAAATGTAGATCATGCAATTATCACATAAATAAACAAGTACATACATAAATTGTCCTTACACTTTATACCCTAAGATTCAACATGTTTGAGAAAAAGCGATTCTAAAATATACTCTCTGTCCGTCAGAGCACCCCCTACAGAAACCAAACCGGTTCCGATCAGATCAGATCCGGGCCCTCTCTTGCCATGTTCTGAATGAGAAGGTTTGCAATAATTCTCTCGAAGAGTTTTTCCACCTCATCCAGCAACACAATGGGTCGGTAAGCGGATGGAGAGCCCGCAGGATGCCCTTCTTTTTTTTAGCAGGACCAGCGTTCCAGTCTTTCACTAGCGTGGAAACTGGCCCCTCTCCAAAAATGCACTCAAGAGTCCTACTAAGCGGGGCCAGAGAGCCCTCATGGCCAGAACCCATGCACGGCCATGAATGCTGTCTGGTCCTGGAGTGTTTTTGGCCTTAAGCCTTTGTACTGCTGCTCTCAGTTCTACCTGGGTCACTTCAGGCGCGTCGTCATCCTCGTTTTCCGCGTTGGGCACTATAGTAGGCGGAACCATATCAGGTGGTGTGTGCTCCCCTTGAGAGGGGAATAAAGCGCTCACCACTCTCTCTAGCAGCGTTGGAGGCTATGGGACAATGCTATGGGGCGCCCACGAGCGAAGTTTGCCCCTAACCAAACGGTAAGGTCGCCCCCACGTATCCCGTCCTAGAATTGCCAGCAATTTATCATGAGCTTCGGTCCTTGCCCGCTTAATTTCCAGGTGAAGAGCCTTCTTAAGATAAAATATTTTTTTATTTGTCCAAAACATGAGTATAGCACACACACAGCATGCAAGATGTTACGGCAAATTATGATTAAGACAGTCATGTTTAGCCTGAACGGCGTACAAATATAAGATGTCAGACGCTACACAGCATCAATTGATTCTAAATTCGTCCATTAGACACAGCAAATAATATATCAATTAACAATCCAATTTACCACCACTCCGCCACCGCCACTTTGTACACCTCACACCGTTCCGTCTCTCTTACTAGCGCTTCTGGTGTTCGTCGGCGGATTCGTCGGTGCCTAGTGTACGGACGCCACGACGCTATGCATGCGATGTGCAACTGCGCAATATCTTGTGACGTCCAATACACCTGGTGCCTGGCAGATGGAGACTGAACGCGGAGCAACACAGCATCACATGAGTTTGTTTCGGCCTTTCTTCTCAGAGTAGTCAGATAGGAAACGCCGACCTCATCTAGTTTAAAAAAAATATGATTGACGTGTAAAAGTGTTTGTACAAACCTACTTACAGAAATAAATCATTTATCATTTATCACAAATTTGGGTTATGGCCTCCCGGAACCATTCTGCTTCGTCCTTAATATCGATAGACCTTACTGGTGAGTCTAACCAGGCATGCACCATTGAGGCCACCAGATGAGCTTCCTGGTTCAGTCAGTTGACCACTCATCGCCAGTCATCCTCAACCCGGGCCGGGGCCGCTTGGACCGGGCCACTCGAAGTCTGGGCGGAAACGTCAACCTGGATGTATCTGTAGTCCGACAACGTCTCCACCTCCTATAATACACGCCAGTCCTGAACAGAGCGTGCCACAGCAGGACTAGCAAACGATAAGTCCACTATAGACCCACCCCACTGCCGCACACATGTCTGACCAGATCCCCGGTTTAGGAGCAGTAGGCCTGACTCCATCGCCCACTCTTGTAATAACACACCCCGTGCATCCTTTGCTGGGGAACCCCAAGTTGTGAACTCGGCGTTGAAGTACCCCATGAAAAGGACGGGGTGGGGACGGCTTCGACTAACGACTGGGTTCAATTCCGAAATAAAGTCTCAAAATCAGCGAGAGGTCGGTTGGGTGAGAAATAAATCTCCACGTCCATAATATTTTCGACTAAGGCCGCTACAAAAGCCCCGTCCCGACTGAAGGTCTCTAGGGACAGAGTGCCAGCGGCCAGCCTCAAGATAAGTGTCACCAAGCCATCAATGTCACCCATCCTGTCATCCTTGGGAGGACCAAAGTATGTTTCGGCGGCGATGGCAACGTTGATCAACCACTTGGCCGTGCCTGGAGCAAAAGGTCCTGAGCCCCAGGGCTCAGACCAGCGCAACGATTGATATTGGCTTGGAGAAGATAAAGGTCTGGGGCCGGGTCTTTCTTTCTTTCTTTCTATTACTGGGTAACTATCACCTCCCCGTTAGCCCTTTCCTGGGCGTTATTGTCGGCGGGCGGTGAGCGAGCTGACTTCGAGGGCCCAATGTTACAATTTGAGTCAGCTTTTTTATCTCTCGTGCATGCCTTGCTGCTCGTCTGGTGGTCCGCCGGCCTGATCAATGGCGCTTAAAAAAAACGCGTCAAGTAACACTACCTCGTAGGTGGCGTGGAAATGTGTGCACATTATGGCGAATACCTACAACTTAAGTAAATTTTAGAATCGCTTTTTCTCAGAAATGGTGAATCTTAGGAGATAAAGTGTTCCGGCTAGTCCCGGGATACCGTCCGAACTCCGGTGAGGCAGCGGGCCTCTTTGCCAGATTGCCACCATGAGATCTGGAGACAAAAAGTCCTCGCGCATGTGTGGGAGCGGCGCGAGGAGGCAAAACGCCGGGGCGTAACTCCGCCGCCGCAAGAAATTACGGCACAACGGACAGCTCCGGTGGGATCTCATGACGTCATGGAAAGTGCGATTTTCGCAACCCAGTGCTGGGCACGGAGGGAAAGAGGGGTCTCGGCGTGCTCACCTTCCGCCTTACGCTGGTTCTCACCGGACACGGCTGCTTCGGGAGGTTCTTATTCTGGATAAGGCCAAAGGAAACACCCGGGTGTCACCATTGTGTGGATCGCCAGGAGGGCACGATGGAGGTCTGCCCTGTTTGGGCGGAGCACCGCCGTGTCCTCGTGGAGGCGATCGGCGGCGGCGATCTCTCGCGTCCGGCTCTGGTCCAGCTCATGGTGCGGAGGAAAGTGCATGGGATGCCGTCAACTCCTTTAGCGAAGCAGTAATGCTCGCGAAGAAGGAGGCGGAGAGCGTGAGGGAGAGGCAATCCGTGTGCTCTCGCGCCCTTAGCCGCCACAGGAGACGGATTGGGCATCGGGACTGCGTAGCGGACTCCCGGCCACCGTAGATGCGGGCTTGCGCAGTGCGAGCAATGGATCGTTCACCGTCTGGCAAGGACCAGGCCCGGGTCGACGGCGTGTTGTGTTCCACGCGCACGTCAAAGAGATATCAGCAATAATGAAAGGGGTCCGCTAGGGCCAATGCCTGCCAGGGTCACGGATTTGATCGAAAGAGTTACCGTGGCCCTGGCACAGGCAACTGAAGGAACACGGGTGGATTTTAGTCAGTAAAACTCTGACACGCCTTCTCACTCCGTCAAGAGTGAGAGAAGTCATTGATGATTTTCCATCCCAAAAAAAGGGGAATAAAGTGTAAGGTAAATTTTTGTAGAGACATAATTGCATGATCTACAATTTTTATCTGACCTATTTTTATCATAAAACTAACCGTTTCGCAAAAAAATCCAAAAAACTCATTTTAGCAAACTTTGACCCTGAATGAAAACAAATTGCACACATGGGATCGATGGAGACTTTTCATTATAATGGTATCCCTAACGTTTATGTAAAAATTCAGCTTCTTAGGAATTTATGCAAGGGTGAATGTCTATTTTGACCGGACTATCGCATATCTATCGTCACTTTGTTGTCAAATTCGCAATAACTAAATAAAAATAGTAAGACGAAGAGGCGCCACACCGCCGCGCCGCGTCGCCGCTAGGGTACAAGTATAAACATGCAGCTCGAGTTGATTAGGTAATTCAGGGTAACACGAATAAAAGCTTTTCGTGAAGGTAACCCCTTCAAAGGCTTAAGACGTTGAAGGGGTTAACCCCTTCACGTGGTTACCATAATAAAGGTGTTAACCATTTCGCTGGGTTTCGCGCATGAAACTCGAACAAAAGGTAACACTGCGATATGAATTACCCCATGTACGGGTTACCCTGTTAAAAGGCTTAACTCTTAAGCGGGGTTGTCCGGTCCCTGGTTTTAGGTTGCAAATAATAACTTGTATTATTATTATTGAGAACAGTGGTGGCCCAGTGTTAATGGCCGCTATTTACCGAGTTGTAGGTCGTAGGTTCGAACCCAGACAGGCGCTTTATTTTGTGTAAATTATTTAATCACGACTGCTCTCAAAACGGTGAAGCAAAACATCGTGAGGAAACCGGCATGTCCTAGAGCCAAAAATTCGAAGACATGTGTCATCTTCCAACCCGCACTGGGCCCGCGTGGTGGATTAAGGCCCACTCCCTCTCAGAAAGAGGAGGCCTGTGCCTAGCATTATAGACTGATTATGTAGGTACCTATGAATTATGTCACTTGTATTATTCATGCCTGTATTCCCTGATAGGTGCAAGCAGAGGTGTGGTGCTACACCCATATTTCGCCAGTTTTGTTAATAAGGGAAAGAGCCTCCTAATGACACTGGCGATGATGTTGACTGTTGAATAAAGAAAACTAACGCAGATTAGCTGTACTATAGAGACTTACCTTATGTGTGGTATGCCGATGCCCCCTTGGAGCATCTTATACACTCGGCTCTCATAGAGAAGTTGGGGGTGCCGCGCCTTTATAGATTCAACCTTTACTGCTACCTCCTGCAACAATAGAGAATCACATTGGTAAAAGTCTTCTTTGAAGTTTTAGTTTTAAAGGGCCTCCACAAGGCGTAATTTATACGCGCCACCATGCAACACGTAGTCTGCGCGTCGACAGTACGTTTTCTGCCTTGAAACCGTAAAGCAGCAGCCAGCAAGCTAGTTGCTGAGTGCTAGTTTACTTGAGTCGAAGGCGTGTAAAAAATAACGCCATGCATTTAATACCTTCTAGGGACTTTCGGGTTGTGAGATTCGTGCAATGAACAAAAGTTCAAACTAACCCGAGCAATAAAAAAAATATCGTGTTTAGTACGCCCCAAGAACATTTTCGTTATCTATTTAAATAAAAAGAAAAGTCCTGACTGACTGACTGACTCATCAACGTCCAGCCCAAGCCCTTGGATCTAGAAAGCTGAAATTTTGTGCTGAGGTTCTCTTTATAATGTAGACAAGAAGTAAGAAATGATTTTTCGAAATTCGACCCCTAAGGGAGTTAAATAGGGGATGAAAGTTCCGCGCGGGCGAAGCCACTGGCAAAAGAAAATCTGTATCATATTTACAAATAAGTAATATTGAACTTGTTTGAAGTGTACAGCAATGGTGCTTGTAAATGATCAGACCAATTACGAACAAAGTAGGCCGCAGCGAACTGTATGATGTAATGAAGTATTATCAAACCCAATACAAAGTTACATGTCCAAGTAGCTAGCTTACTACCTTGTTCACAGGGGACTGGGCCTGTATCATATTTTTTTTATATTGTTGTATTTTTTATTGCACATTAAAAACCCATAACTCGCGGGTGATTTCCAGCAGAGGACTGATTAAGTACGTTCTAAATTCTGCGAGACACTATCATTATAATTTTCGTCTTGCGACCATATTGCGTGAGAATCTTGTGACAAAGAGCTCCCTTCGAGCTCGAAACTAGTCGGGCAAGCTCGAAATAACAGTGAAACAGGAATAATTCTTTCATTGTGCAAGTAAAGGCAACTGAATGCATCTAGACCACCTATTGAGTATAAATAAAGTCTACAGACAACGAACTAAGTATGTATGCAATCCCTTAGTTCCCATGGATATGTTAAAGAACCGACAAGGCGTACTATCAGAAGACATCACCTGAAAGCTAATAATATCTTACGATCCGGTCGCTAGGGCAGGATAACAGCTGTTTAAAATAAAGATTGAAGGAAGGGAATTTAAAGATTTTTGAAAGAGAAAAAATGCGTATTGAATGAATCTTTTCAACATCTAGTCTCTCGGAAGTAATCTTTACAATTTCGTCGTTATTATTTGGTGTTTAATAGACACATGGATAGTTACGGGCCTTAACGAAACTAGAGGCTGTACTGACTTAAGTATCTATGAATTTGCAGCCAAAACTATTTTCTGTTGACATGCTGAGTAAAATTTAAGAGTAATGTCAGAAGATATGACCACATAGCCCCTTTGTTTCGTGCAAATGCAACATATTATGGCACTTAACCACCTGTCAGGGGCAATACACACATTTCATAATGGACATCTGGGCTTAGTCATATTGTGACTGCTTGGACGAATCTCTTCAGTGGGGATAAAATGAGGGTTTAAAGTCAAATTACGTCATTTCTAAGTCACAAAAGGGAAAAGGCACATTATGATTATAGCCCTGGATCGTATTCGATTACGTGTGCAGTGCATGCAGCGTGCAGAAAGTCTTGTAAGTCATGAAACCGTATATGACAGATGTCAATCAAAATGCAAACTATTAGGGTTAAAGGGATCACACAGACATGCCGTTTTATGAATTTTAATGAGGTAAGTTTATTTTCCTTTTGTTATGTATTTGGAAGGTGTGTTTATTACGTGAGATGTGTGACCCTAAGTAAGGCAAAGAATACAGTTACAATGAGAAAGTAAGGATTACGGGTCAAGTGATAAAGCAGAAGAATCAGCTCTTAAAAAAAAATTGAAAAAAAAAAGACTTTAATAACCCCCTTTTACAAAACAACGTTTTTCTTTAGATATGGTTTAAACCATCAAGCCTGTTTTTAAATAAGAACCTAACTGCAATCGAAATACAGCTCCTTTTACCAAACTGACCACTTAGTCCAGTGCTAAATTGTAATTTTTGCATTAAGAACTTTACCCAAATAGAAGAAAAGTTGGTAATGCAAAACTCGAGACAGAGACAGTTTTAGGCTAACACTAAATAGCAATAGATCGCGTTTTGTAATAAGACGGAAATTGTTTAAGTCTATCCTAGATCTGTTTTTGGTATACTCCAACACTAGTACAGTTACGTCCGTGTTCACGTCACAAGCCACGCATACGCACTGTACTCTGTACTGTATCAGTTTTCAATGCAGCAACAGCCAAGAGGTAGCCAAGGTTTAGACTCGATACACTTTGGTTAAGTCATAGGCTGTTGGCAAGCAAGATTCTACTGTTATTAGAAAAAAATCGGCCAAATATTTTAGACAAAATAATCAAAACAGTAAAATAACTACGGCTGTGGCCTTTGTTTTCGTGCTCAGTTAGATACTTTGTAACACAAGCATATTGGGAAGGTATTGTTTAATTAAAAATACGCAATTATGTTGGCTCATCACATTATATCAGCTGATAAACATCCTGTGTGTGGGTAATAATTAAGAGGAACAGGCTTTGGGGCTGGGTTGGGTACAACTAAAGTAATCTATAATTCATGGTATAAAAAAAAGTCGCTTTTCGTGTCTGTCTATGTATGTGCTTGGTTCTGCTAAACCATACAATGGATTTTGATGCGGTTTGTACCATAATTCAGAGAATGTACTCTGGAAGCTTTATGTACGCAAAACATTTATATTTAACTCAGATATAGCATAGAAATTTCGATGTTTTGACAATCACCACATCATACAATGCCCCCGTGCAACGCAGGAGCGTGTGTCTGCCCCTACTTCTATTACTAAACGTACGTAGTGATAGGAAGCACCACATAAGGAAAAATCATTTTTTTAATCAAGCTATATGCTATTATTGGTCTACAGGAGAAAGCAGACAGTCTCATGGTTGCCTTTTACACAGTCAGATAACAAGTACGTTGACTTGACCTTGGCAAGACACCTACATGAAAAAATGTGAGGCTTATTGACAAATTTGTTTGTGACGACAATTTTAGGTATTTGACAATAGCGCATCGCGGCAAAAAATAAGGTTCAAAAGAGCGATGCAATTGATATTCGTTGAATGGAATGACCACCAAAATAGGTACAAGGAATTTTACGGTATTAATTAAATCAAAAAATAAATGCATAGCTTAGCTCATTGGTAAATTTTTACGTATTTCTGTGGTTGAGTGAATTCCCTTGACTATCAATATTAGCCGCACGGGTCGATCGTACAGGATAAGCTACGCTTGCCGCGGTTGTTCCGTGGATGGGTGACCATCTTTACATATAAAGACCCCTCCGTGCCTCGAAAAGCACGTTAAGCCGTTGGTCCCGGCTGTCATTTCTGGATCTTTGATAGTCGTTACGGGTCATCAGGAGCCCGAAAGTCTGATAACCAGTCATACCAAGAGGTATCGTAATACCCAGTAACTGGGTTGTGGAGGTCAGATAGGCAGTCACTCCATGTAAAATACTGGTATTCAACGGTTAGACTGGATGCCGACCCCAACATAGTTGGGAAAGGCTAGGCAGATGATGGTCATTACATAAAATATGATGTATATTTTGCTCTAAAAATTTTGAGTAAGGTTTACTCAAGATGTAATGTTTAGGCACTAACTATTATTGAAATCTTTGAAAAGAGGTAGAATGAAAACACCAGCCTTATGTTTTTTTGGCATAAATACACTAGGGAGCAAATAAATCGAGCCACTACCTTTTTTCACGTAAAATGGTAAATATTTTTGGTAATATGGAACGTATCAATTCGAACTATATATCGCCTAAAAGTTTAGTTAATAACCTTTACAATGAGGGTAAATTATTGAATAATAACCTTATTGAATGATAAATTATTGGCTCTGCAAGAAAAATGGTAATTTTGATAGAAAATTTAGTAGGGCTAAAACAGTCCATAAAAACAATAAAAAACAAAATTATTGCAAAAAAAATATTCTTAATAACTGGTATTACCCCCCCGGGCCCTGATACATTCTTGTAGCCTATTAGTCATCGATCTGATCAGCGTTACGATGACATATTGTGGTATGTTCTCCCACTCTTCAAGCACAGCGACTTTAAGCTCGGGAATGGATGAAACAGCGGGAACCCTGGCTCGGACTCTCCGTTTTAGCTCGTCCCATAGGTGTTCGATCGGGTTCAAATCGGGACTTCGTGCTGGCCATACCATTTGTTGAATCCCGATCGCAGACAAGTATTCCGTAACGATCTGCGCGGTATGAGGTCTCGCATTGTCATGCATAAACAAGAAATTTTCTCCGACAAAACCAGCATACGGCATTACGTGGTTTTCAAGAATGTCAGTTATGTATCGGTCAGCTGTTAATCCACGTCTACCACTGCCATCGTTGGCGGGGTCGACGAAGACAAGTTCCGTTTTTCCGTCTAGAGAAATTCCTCCCCACACCATACAAGAACCACCACCAAAACTCACCGTTTCTCGAATGCAACATTGGGCAAATCTTTCACCAGGACGTCTATACACTCGGTTTCTCCCGTCATTGCTAAAAAGACAGATTCTTGACTCGTCAGAAAACAAAACTGACCTCCAGTCTTCTAACGTCCAATTAATGTGTTCTCGAGCAAACTCCAAGCGAGATCGGCGATGAGCTACAGTCAATTTTGGGCCAGTTGCTGGTTTGTGTGATGTTAAATTTCGTTCTTTTAGTCTTCGTCTCACTGTCCACCTACTGATTGCGACTCCTCGAACGTCACGTAACGCTTGCTGTAGCTGAACAGCATTAAGTCCACGGTCGCGCAACGAATTGGTTGCAATAAAGCGGTCGTCACGTTCTGTTGTTGCCCGTGGTCGGCCAGTTCCAGGTCGCCGAACAAAAGCACCAGTCTCCAGATACCTGCGGTATACCCGCTGTACCTTTGAAAGACTCAAATGAAGTCTGCGTGCCACTTCACGTTGTCCGTGTCCAACCTCAAGTAAAGCTACAACTTGGGCAGCTTCCGTCGGTGTAGTATCCATTTTATCAGGTTATTTTGATTACACAGACACAGATAAAGACAACAATAACAAGTAATATGGGTATGATTAACAAAAACCTCAAATTTAATCTTTTCTTAACAGAGTACAATAAAAATGTCATAAGCAAATTAAATGCGATAATTTTATTCTACCCTTTAAACTTTAATAAAAATGAAATTTTGACAACTAACTACCCTCATTGTAAAGGTTATTAAATACCCTTTTAGGCGATATATGTTTCGAATCGATGCGTTCCTTAATACCAAAAATAATTACCATAATGCGTGAAAAAGGAAGTGGCTCGATTTATTTGCTCCCAAGTGTATAAAAACCAATGTTATAAAAATCTGGTCAATATTTTTATCAAACCAATATGTTGTAGGGGGCTGGACAAATGAAATGATAAAATCTTATCTCTTTAGTGTAATTCCTGCATGCCAAACAACTGCTTCTAGATGAAAACATAGGTACCATTTCTCTAAAGTGTGTGTGTAATAGGTATGTGTTATTTATTCAATGTTCTACAAATAGCTTTGTTTTGCTGGTGATATAGGTACATCATCACAATAATAATATGCATTGCATAACAAAGGTCAAAGATTAATAAATATGTATGTAAAATTTTACTCAAGCTGAATATCAAAATATAAACATTCCTAACACAAATTAATGATTTCTTTTATGAGAAAAATAAAAGTAATTTTGGAGATCATGAATCATTCTGAAACTTTTTAGTTTTTAATTAAATAATCTGTTTTTTTTACAAATTAATGTATTTGTTAGACTTTATTCAAGTTACAAATTTAAAATAATATTTTAATTGCAAGACACACAAATAGATCCATAAAACACAGCTCATTTGGAGTTTCTTTTCATCAGACAAAGAAGAGATGAGAACTGAGTGAAAAGGCTTAACATAAAGCCCAGAATGATGACCAGTATCTATCTACTCATTATGATCTGAGTGATATTTATTGTTTCCCAACAGTAAGTGATATTGGTTTAGTTACTTCTAAATAATGCAGAGGAAAGTATTGACAACAGAAATGACAATGTTTCTATCTTGGGGCATAGATTAGTTTCATTCTATTACTTTTTAAGTAGATCCTTTTTTACTTTTTGATTTATTCGTCATTTAGAGTGTAAGTTTTATTACATTGTTTTAAGGACTATTATTGGGGGTCTGATAGTAGTTTGTGCAAGAATTTGTGGGTTCTGATACTTGAAAGATAATTAAAAGTTTGCCTTACAGAAATTGAATCTACATTTAAGCAAATGTATTTGTTACTCAAAATGACCAAAACAAAGAGCCAAATAGATAATAATATGTATAAAAACAAGTAGGTATGAATTATTGGTTTTCTGTATTTAATATCTAATGTTTGAATACACACAAATGATTAAGGTTATTGGGTTTTCAAATATGGAAAGTTGTTTGGAAAATGTCTACCTACCACTGAGTCATACAGAGCCCTAAAAATTTAGATTTGGCAATGACATGGCAATCATTTTATTACATTTAAAACTTGTTGCTATATTTATCATGGAAATTGTATAATTTTGATTGTTGATCTGTGAAGATTTAGGTTTTGTTTTTATTAATTGATACTAGCACGCAAAAACATACCAAGGCATACTTAATGCCTTTGGCATTCTCTGCCAGTCAACCAAAGGTGGTGAAGAGATTAGATAGCAGATGCTTTAGTTTTTTGCAAAGAAACATAGATATTTAAACCTATTGTTAGCAAACAGCTGGTTCATAAATGTCTGTAAACGATATGAAACTCATCAGTGATATGATATTTCACAATCACGACCCAAAAGCCATTGTTACAACGGAATATTGCGAAACATAACAGTTCTGTGATTGCAAAAATAACAAATTAGCATACAGCTTTATTATCAACGGATCCTTACAATAGTGAACCCTCATCACACATTTTGAACAAGGCGTATTTTTGAAGCTGCCCTAATTACGTAAATCATGAAATGCTTGGGAAATATCCGACAATGTCTGCTAAAATTCAAAACTCTACTCAATACAGTGCTGACTATTATCAAAAATACGCCCAGACCGCCATTTTCAAGAACAAAAACCCCGAAATACACGGCCGTCTTGACACAAGAAATCGTTCCTTAGAAATTGTACATGAAAAATCAATCACAGAAATACTATTTACCTCTCCATCGTTGACATTTATTCCTAAAAAGATATCTCCGAAGCTGCCACCGCCGATTTTGCGAATAACGTTGTATCTTTCATTTATAATTACATGTTTCCTGGCTAACAACATGCGTTCAAAGGTAGCCATTTTCTTTTTCCTTCATCACTCGTTGTCACTAAAATTATTGGTGGCCCATCGCACCGAGTGAAATTTTAACACAACACTTAGTTAATTTATCGTTTATAATATTTCAAAAACACTGCAAACCGTAGAAACACTTCGAAAAACCACTGAAAATCATTTTATTACGAAGTCTAAAAAGGTGTCGTCAGCCTATTCCATGTGACGTCACAATGGCAGTGTTACCAGTGTATGGAGTGATTCAAATCTACCAAATCTACCATGATCGAACGTGCTGATGTTGCCAGCACGTTTTAATTAATATTACCTGGTAGTTTTATTTGTATTTTTGCACAAGCGTTTCAATTTGAAGCTATTTCTTTCATTCATCATAATAGGACTTTTGTTGTTTGTTCAAACTTTATTTCTTAATTTGGATGCGGGATGACCTCAAGGCCAATTCTCGTAATGAAAAACGTTCGCAGTGTCATCTCAGCGACAATCGAATTTGAAAAATTTGTCAGAAATGTATGGAAACTCGAGGAATTTTTGACAGATTGACAGTGAGATCAGACTGTGAACGTTCTTAAAATTAGCAGAATTGCCCCTCTGGGCACACCATCGGCAATGGTGTACAAGATGCGGAAATGGGGAACAAAACACTAATGACTAATGCAAGGTAGCAACTGGATGACCAGGGTGGGGGGGATCAATTATTGCCATCAGTGGATTTGATGACTCAAATTATAGTGTAGTAAAGTTTTTGATTTATACCACAATTTTTTTTTTTTAAACAAACTTATCAAAACTGCTCACTATAAAAATCATACATTTGCAGTGTTTTTGGCAGAAGAGATAAGGAATGATAACAGAAATAACCAGTGATAATATTAGTTTAGATTGTTAGGTAGCTGATTATGTGATATAAAAAAGTCTTTTACAAAATAATTTTTGAGACATTTGAGCAGTTTTCTGATTAACTCTCTACTGTAGTAGTTTTTAATTCTGAAAAAGTATTATGAAGTTATTCATCACGTGAGAATGGCGGGACCTATTTGGCTATTTCTTATTTTAAAATGCTCATAGAAAGAAAAATGAAAACAAAATCTCAAAATATGTTCAAACTCGGGTAAAATTTAACATTCTTTGTTGTAGTGGATTTTTGTAAGAAATCAAGACGTCCGCACGGATATAATGGCGGCTGTACACACTCGTCGAGACACCCCGAGACAGACCGAGAGCGAGTGTGTACAGTCGCCAGCAGGTCAAGATATCACAAACTGTCAAATTTTTCCAATTGAACATAAACCTTATTCCTTTGTTATAAAGTTGACTACTACTACTATCAAAGACATTTGACAGATTTGGGTAGCTTGATGTGCTGGCCTCTGTACATGGTGCTCTCGTCGTCTTGTCTCGCTCTCTCGGGCCTCGCTGAGCTGAGCCTCAGACGCTTGTCGGTTTTTTGCGCCCAAATCAAAGGACCTCGTTGGGTCTCGCGAGGCAAACGAGGGCTAGCATGGTACACACTCGTTTATTCAGTTGCCCGCTAACTATATTTGCGTAAAGACGTGTCGTGTCCACGTTTAACCATGTGTTGTAACGAGCGTGAATTAGAGTTCTTGGAATATTACCAAATGGTTTCGAATCGGTGCTGTGGGACGCTAAAGACCCAAAACACAAGGATAAGCAATATGCATGATGCTTGGGTGCGAATAAGTGAGCGTATCAACATTCTGGTTGCAAAAATTATTATAGCTCACAGCACAAAGACAAACAGCAGCAGCAAGTTCTACGTCCATTATTGCGGGAATCTTCAGTACAAATGAAAAATGAGTGTGTACAGGAGTGCTGTCGTCGAGGGCGTACAGCCGCCAAGAAAATATACTAAGTATCGGTGGGAATTTATCGCGCACTGTATTTTCAACTCTCGGTGTTGAGCTGAGCGTTGAGTATCTAATGGTGGGTTCACCCTTGTTTCATAGAACAACGTTTGATATAATATTACTAAATCGAATTTTAGTTGCAATAAAGTCATTTCGAAGAATTATTCATTTGACCGAATAATTCATTGGTAAATTTTTATTTAGCGTAATTATTTATTTGAACTAATTTCATTTCGCCGAATTTTCAAATGCACTAATTTTATTTAAACTAATGTTTCACTACACTAATAATGATGCTAAATTGCTGTTCGGTGTATTTTGTCCATGGTGTTTTATTATGTTAGTGACAGAAACGAATCGCTGCAAAACCGACTCCACATAGTCTCGTCTGCCCTACCCCTAGAGTGTAATTTAAATCCGCGTAGGCGCGGAGGGGCGAGGCGGCCCGCTAGCTGAGGAGCAGGTGGATGTAACGCTCGCCGCCGCAGCTGAGGCTGGCCGGCGCCGGCCAGCAAGCCGAAGCTGCGGTGGTGAGCGTTAAGCCATCTGCGACGATAAGCTCGCGTGGGACCGCCGGCGCCTCGCAGCGCCGGAGCCGTGACAGAAACCATGCCTGCTCGGATGCAACGTATACAGAACTGGATTTACTAAGAGCACAATTGCTTTTAGTAAATCCAGTTCTGTAGTAATTAACAAGTAATTTTAGATTAGTTTAACTGTTTTCTTGTTTAAAATAAATAATTTTTCAAATATTTACAATGTTTTTTTTTCTGCATTACATTACACCAAATGAATATTCGATAAAATACACGGTTATACCATCTGAACATTACATCAAATGAACATTATACCTTTTGATCATTAGCGCAAATGTTGTTATAGCAAATAAATATTCGATGAACTGAAAATTCTGTCAAACGATATTATTCAAAGTGATGATTTTCTTAAACGTTGTTCGATTTAGTAATATTATATCAAACGTTGTTCGATTTAGTAATATTATATCAAACGTTGTTCTATCAAACAACGGTGAACCCTAATGGTGCGGCTTCACCTACAAGAAACGCCATTGATTATCGCGATGTTGGACGTTAACCGCATGTGTAGCCACAACTTATCGCGATAATTTTACAACGGAATTCACATTGCCATTTGACGTTACAAAACGGCCACACTTACATTTGTCATTGTCCACCGTGAGCGTAATAGCCGATTCTTTACCGCGTTGTTTATCATGTTTGGGCATTGACGTTAACCGTAGTGTGGCCGCAGCATAACATAGTGTTTACCAACGCGTCGGTTGGCGTTAAAAAAACGCTGTTGGTTTTTAAACTCTCGCTTCTAGCGTAACGTTGAAAGTCCAGCGCGCGATAATTTCCCGCCGCGATATTTTTACGTCCGTGCGACCGTGGGCTAAGTCACAATTCAAACTATGGAAATGCATTTACATAGGTACGTTGTTGGTGCTGTTTGCGGGAAGCACAGAACCGGTCGAAGTGGCGGAGCTTTGGGAAGGTTTATGTCCAGCAGTGGAGTTCTTTCGGCTGAAATGATGATGATGATGACGATGATGATGACAATGATGATGATGATGATGATGATGATGATGATGATGATGATTATGATGATGATGATGATGCCTTAACAGCTAGAACAACTGAACATAGTACAGACGCCAGCACATCAAGCTACCCCAAACTGTCACATTTTCCCAATTGAACATGAACCTTACTGCTACGGAAATAAAGTTAAAAATCTATAAATCTATCAAAGAAATTTCACAGCTTGGAGTAACTTGAGTAGCCTCAGTACAGTCAATTAGTCACTAATATTAGGTCTTTGCCTATGAAATTGCCGTTCTGCAGTACTGGCCATTTCAAATCAAAATAATTTTTGTTTGGCTAAGAATTCTAATTTCAAATTAATTTTATTTTAAAAACATGGATTTTTTTTTCTAAAAGTAGTCATTTCTTTATTGATTAGTGTTACATTTTCATCGCATTTCAATCTTTTTCGTCATCATGGATACGTTAAAAATTCGAGTAATTATGGAATATGAGTACCGTCGTGGCAGCAACGCGGCACAAGCGGCACGCAACATCAACGACGTTTACGGAGCTAACACTACAAACCAACGCACCACCTGTTATTGGTTTGCTCGCTTCCGTTCTGGAAATTTCGACCTGAAAAATGAACCTCGCGGTCGTCCGAAGACTTTGGTCGACAATGACGAATTGAAGGCAATTGTGGAAGCTGATGATACACAATCTACGGCTGAATTAGCAGCAGCTTTCGACGTTAGCGTCAAAACAATATTGGTCCATTTGCGTCAAATTGGCAAGGTAAAAAAGCTTGACAAATGGGTGCCCCACGAACTCAATGATCGCCAGCGCGAAGTACGCGTCGAGGCGTGCCTTGCACTGCTCAACAGACACACAAATGAAGGAATTTTGAACCGCATTGTTACCTGCGATGAAAAATGGATTCTGTTTGATAACCGTAAGCGCTCAGCAAGTTGGTTGGATCCTGGTTCAGCACCTAAACAATGCCCTAAACGAAAACTTACCCCTAGAAAAGTGATGGTCACTGTTTGGTGGTCTAGCGCCGGTGTGATTCATCACAGCTTCTTACCAAACGGGGTGAGCATTACTGCAGATGTGTACTGTGAAGAACTGAACACAATGATGGAGAAGCTGGCGCATCTCCAACCAGCATTGGTCAATCGCTCGTCTCCGCTGCTCCTGCACGACAACGCGCGACCTCATACTGCACAGCAGACGGTCTCCAAGTTGCAAGAACTGGGGTTGGAAGCTCTCCGTCATCCGCCCTACTCACCAGACCTTGCGCCTACAGACTACTACTTTTTCCAGAATTTGGATAACTTCTTGGCGGGAAAAAAATTTAATACCCGAGAGGCAGTACAAAATGCCTTTGAAGAATTTGTTGCCTCCCGTCCAGCTGATTTCTTTAAGAAGGGCATCAATAAACTGCCACTGCGATGGCAAAGATGCATTGATTGCATGGGTGATTACTTCGATTAATACAAATAAAAAATTCATGAAAAAAATTCGTTTAAATTTTTTCATACAAAACGGCAATTTCATAGGTAAAGACCTATTATTTTACTGTCATTGATGACCATGTGAGCCCGTCAAGTGCTTCGTAAACTAGAATTATCTAAAGTGGAGAATTTTCAGCCAGAATATTTAAAAATTATATCATGTCGAATTTTACATTAATTTCGAACAAAACTATAAATGCGGCTGATATTAATCAAATAACTCCATCATCATCATTTCAGCCGAAAGACGTCCACTGCTGGACATAGGCGTCCCAAAATTTGGGGCGGTTTGCCATAATTGCCACGCTTGGCGGGAGGGTTGGCGATCGCAGTATGGTGGTAAAATGCATAGAAAACGCTGCTGCCCATTCTCTAGCTAGTAAGTCCCTTAGTCGCCTCCTACGACACCCACGGGAAGAGATGGGATGGTGCTGATCTTTACGTCCAGCACCACACGGAACTCCAGCACCCAGCTCCAGCTCCAGTACCAGCTGCGTATCTTCACGGACGGATCAAAAACAGGTAGTGGCACAGGGGCTGGAACATCTCGGAGGACCACCACACTGGGGGTCCATAACACACCACTGGTGGTCCATAACCGAATGGAATTCCAGGCCGAATGCATGGGCATCTCCCTTGCCGCGTCTGCTATCATGGCCAGGGAAGTTAAGGATCACTCGATTCGCATACTCTCAGACAGCATGGCTGTGCGCTGAACAGTCACACGGTTGACTCTGGGCTGATATACGAGTGCCACCAGCGCCTCAACGAGGTAGGTAGCCTCAACAATATTACCATTCAGTGGATCAAAGGACACAGCGGTTCGCTAGGCAACGATGCAGCCGTTGAACTTGCCAGGAGGGGGTCGAGCATGACACCAGTGGGACCAGAACCCATTGCGCCACTTCCCTTCGGGTATCTACGCACTCTGGTAAGGAAACGAACCAGGGATCATCATCACAAAATATGGATGGACCTAAGTGAGTGCAGGCAGGCTAAGGAAGCACTTCCTGCGTTCGATGTCCGCCTCACGAAACAGTTTCTCCGTTTAACAAAACCACAGCTGCGTACAGTTACAGCAGCCGTAACTGGCCATGGGTCATTTAATAAACATCTCTTTGTCATAGGAGTAACAGACAGTCCGCTGTGCAGGGCCGGCATGGAGGACGACGAGACAGCGGCTCATGTGCTGTTAAACTGCCCGGCGGTTGCTAATTACAGGGCAAAATACTTCGGTAACCCAGGTACCCTACGTGAGATTGTCAGCAACACCAAGGCGTTGCTGGCCTTTTTCGAAGAGCTGGGGTAGATCGAATGACCGATTCTCCCACCCGTACGCAAAATACGCGCTTTGACGTGGAGTTGCGGACAACAGCCCGTTTTACCTATTACCTATTACTAGTTCGAATTGAATATTTTGTTAGACTTGGATAGCCCATTGATCCAGGAAGGCTAAAGGCTATATAACATCACGCTAGGGCCATTAGGAGCCGTGAAAAAAGAAAAGTCACAAAAAAGAAAAAAGTCACAAATAAGAAGTACTCCCACAGCCAGGCGATTCGATGCGACGGGGTAGGTCAGGGAAGCAAGAAATTTCACGCGGACGAAGTTGCGGGCAGAAGCTAGCTATGGCTGACTTTACCGGCCCCTGAATTAACATGAATTTCACGTATAAAATAACATTTGTTTATAAGTTAGTTGTAAAAATGTTTTACATTGCTTTGTGAATGAGTAATTTTAATAAGAATTATCCTGTGTTATTGGTGTTTCAGTACCATAGGGTATTTTCAAATTTGATAAAAACTATTTTAATTTGAAGATTGGGACGATATATTTAACAGAAAAATAAAAATAAATTTATTTATTTCCATTCTCTCCATTAAAAAACGAATAAAATCAAACTTCTTTTGCGTTGTTTTGAAGGTTTCTTCGAAATTCAACCTCTAAGGGAGTTAAAGAGGGGGATGAAAGTTCCGCGCGGGCGAAGCCACTGGCAAAAGCTAGTTTACTAATAGAGGTAAAATTTGTTTGTATGAAAAATCCAGAAGGGCTGGGCTGATTTTGATGAAATTTGGTATGGGTATACTTTGAACCCTGAGAAAAACATAACTACTTTCTATAAACCTACCATGTGGGCAAAGCCATAGACAGAAGCTTGTAGCTATTAACTTTGCACTGGCACAAAGAACTTGATATTTTCAATATCCATAGCAATAGAAATGTAGAAAAGATAAGAATAAAGGTAGAATTGAGTGAATATATTTGTTAAATCTAAATTAATTGGTATTTCCTAGCTATGATAGTCAGTGACCCATTAATCTAGTTTAGCCAAGGTCAAAGCTAGTGTTATTTCTGTACAGCTATAAAACCTAATTCTTTGAAAGTTTTACTGTATTTATGTGAAGTTATGAGCATAAAGATTCCTTATAATAAGTTATATGATGTAATGGTGATGCAGATCCCATGATCAACTGACCCAGTAACAATATTACAATTAGCATACAAACATTACGATTTTATAGCAGAATAGTGTTAAAAATACACCAAATTGCTCAAATTGAGCTCGAGGAGGTCATCTTAGAACAATAAAAGAGCATAATGAGGTGAAAGCTAACACAGACGTGATTTATGGTAGAAAACCTAAAATATCGCACGTCAATACGTATTTTGGAAATACATGAAGAAATATTCATTTGATTTGACTGCAGATTAGTCATGCAATCTCCGACGACCCTGGAAATATCACATCAACGTCCAATCTTTATTTCCCTGTAGAGTACGTCATAGAAAATAATCAACATGCACCCCTCTCCCCGCCATAACGTGCCATCGGTGACGCGTGGGCCTTCACAATGTTACGAAAGCAAATTAACGCAGGACATATAAAATCAATGGTATAAATCACGTTACCTCGCCACTCGCGATGTTGATTGCTAGATAAATATCACCAAACGATCCTCCGCCGATTTTTTTCAACACCTTGTATTTTCCAGTAATCAATAATTCCTTCCGTGAACTCATAAAAGTCGACATGGTTGCAGATTATTTATAATCGTCCAGGTATATATAAAATATAACTCGAAAGCACTAGTTACGCACTTTTAGAATAAAAACAATAATAAATTCACGGCTACATTTTACGAAACTGTGACTGAATGGAGGACGTAATGCGTTCGAAAAGTAGGCCACGCGTATATCTCAGTACTTTCTTCCGATTAGAATTTTAAAAAATATTTGTGTCTCAAAGGTATTTAAATAACACAACAAATATTTTTAAAATTATTGTGTAACTTTTGAAGTGCAAATATGCGTTTGATACTGATGTATGGTGTTTTCTATTTTTAAAATATCATAAAAATCAATAAAATATCGAGCAAGGAGGTAACATCATCTAGTTTCTAAACGTAGCCATTTACGTTTAATGTTGCCAGTTTATAAAGATATAGCTTTTTCTGTTTAGTAGAATTTGGTGGTTGAAACGTAGAGGTAGATGGCCTATGAGAACTAACCCTAACTAACTATAGAACTACATGGAAGTTAATGTGGTTTCCAAAACCATGTTTACATTCAATATATAAGTGAAAAGTATGCACGTTTAAATGAATATGCAGTAACACAATTTTAATTGCATAAGTATTTAAAATTCTATTGCTTTTATTCCTAGTGTTAAGTTATTGTTTAAGTTTATTGTTTAAGGTGTTTTTCTGGCAGTAGGTAGTTCCCATGACGACAAGTCATACAAACTGTTCGAATTAGCGCGCGTTGACGCACGCTTTGAAAACAAGACAATAATAATATAAAACGCGTAAATGCGCGTCAGATTTATGGAAATTGAAACAAGGCTTTTACAGATTTAGAGTCCTTGCTGGAACAAGCAAGAAAATTATGTTTTTATGTAAGTAATATTTTAGTAAGTATGTTTTTATTAAAAACTATGCTTTATGTATACACTTAAAATAATTTAAATACTCACAGGCTTGCAATGTTGATACTTGTAGTGAAATCTTGCTGATTAAGTTTGAAGTTTTGTAGCAGAACTACAACTACTAAGAAATATGTTTCTTATCATGTAGAATCACTGTAGATGATGAGCCATTAGAATAAGCAGAATGATTAACTATGGTATCTCTTATCTAAACAATTAAGATTATCATTACTTCATTAGAACTTGAACAGGAACCACTTCAAAGGTTTCCATACATTAGTTGTTTGATACTTTGAACCTTGCAAAATAATATTAACAGAATTTAAATTCCAGAATTCACAAAAAAACGTTTAAATTATTGATGATTCTTGATTAGCTAACAGTACTAGAAATATTAATTTGGAAAGTAAATCATGAAAATAGGAAAAAAATATGTTATATTCTAACACATAATTATTATAGACATACACATATAAATTGAGTGATAATGTTTGTTTACTTATTTTGAAAGTTTCTCAAATAATCTTGTCTAAGAAAATACACCTTTTTAAATATCTTGGAGATAGTTTCGAAGTATGATGCAGTTCTATGCGTGATCTTATACATGCAAAATAATTAAGTTCAAAACTTTGTAAAACTTACTTTGGCTTGTGCTAAAGCCCAAAGTTCTCAATAAATACGTCTTGTGGCGACTAGTATTCACTGCCACGGTCGAGTGTCTTAACAATGAGCGACGTATTCGTGATGTAACTAAGAATAAATTGATAATAGACCGATCTAAACGTATGTAGGTTAACATTCATTTGCCCTTTGCATACCAATACTTTTTACTATTATTTGACCACTTTCGCTGTTTGAAAACACTTGAAACTCACTGTACATACAGTCCGTTAGTTTAGTTGTTGATTAAATAGCAAAAAAAGCCACTTACCTCACCATTTGAAATGTTTATGCCTAAATAAATATCTCCAAACGAACCGCCACCTATTCTTCTGATTATTCTGTATTTACCGGCTATTAATAACTCTTTCCTAAAAGCTAGAGCATGTTCAAACGAATTCATGGTGGGTTTACGTTCGTCAGTGTAAATTAAATAATAAATTTTGAACAAAATAACACAAAAACACTTCAAATAAACACTCCAACACGTTAACAGCTGCGATCGGAGTTGCCAATTTATTGCAAGATAAGAGCAATATTCAATGACATTAGTTATATACAGTTTCTGAACGTAACTTTTAATATTTGTTGCTGTTGGTTGGTGCCACAGACATATAAACAGTAGCAGACCAAACATTCGCTAAAAATTGCGTACCCATTACGCACACATAGGGACAGTTGTCAATACAGGGCCGAACTAGGGCCGGTTGCCGTTATTATCTAACGATATTCAAACGACTGATAATCTTACTGACAATCCGTGAAAATCGATTTTCTCTGGGTATATGAAGTGTAGATTTCTTATCATTAAAGTCTTAACGAATCCATCGCCATCTATTCCCGTGGTTATTGTAAAAGGAGATTATGGTAATATTTTAAAAGGACGATGGGCGGCAGTCCACTCACCTCCTTTAAACGGTATATTTACACAGACCGTTGACGGGCATCAGTATCAGATAAAAGAACTGTCTTTGCAGTCATTAACCAGCATGCCCAGCTTTGTAGAACCTAGAGTTAAGGTGTTGATATGCCTGAAAGCTAGCTTATGAATATATCAGGAATTTTGAAATAAAAGAATGAATTTAATTACTATTTGTATGTTTATTTTTTAAACTTTATTTTCATAATTTAAAAACGAAAAAATAATAATATGTACTAGTATATTAAAAGAAAATAATACGTCCGCATCGTGGTTAATGGGATAAGTGCCCAAAAGGTGGCAAAAAGTGGCAGTATGGCAGTGCTGATTCTTTGGCCGAAAAATAGGCCAGCACTTTGGTCACGTGAAGAGTCGACCTACTGCTTGGGAATGTCTCGGAAAACTAAGTGGGCACTCGAACCCCATGGTCCTAGAGTTTCAACCCCAAACGGCTCGAACATATAGGTTCCAATAAGATTGAAATATTTGCACTGCTTGCGGTTTTCCGCACCTGCAGCAGCCGACAGTTCATTCAACAGAGTAGGAATTGCTCCAGGACCTAATGTTGTTCGAAAAGCACTGGGATCAATCAAGTGTTTCTCAAAATGCTTCGAACAAAGTACACTCGAAGGTCTAGGTTGCCAATCCTGGAGTTTCAAGTTTTAAATCCATGTATTCCGTAAACTTTCATCCTTTGGAAACCTGGAAAAAATATTAGTACGTTCAATTATTACCAGCAGAATGAAATGTCCAAGTTATGTGAGTAGCCTATACCTATTAATGTCCACCATCGTTCATGTTATCCATCACACAGACAGGGTAACATAAGCGGCTAATGAGACACAATTGATTTTCTATTGTAACGTACCACATGCGGAACGCGCCGGGCCGGAGTGATTCTATAATTTATTAAAATAGCATGCATGTTTACACTGATAATCTGCACTCTGCAGTATTTTCGAACTATGTTTTTGTCGCCAAATCCGTCCCTGACTACACAACATAATACAAAAACTTACCGATGAAAGGTCAATCCAGGTGTTTTGTGGTAGCTAGTGCTGTCACACTGGTACGCACAGCATTTCACCATTTTATTTTGTGTAATAAGTCCCAAACGAGTAATATTTCAAGTAATATTTCGCGGTTGAAACATAGAACCACCATAGAACGTCATGTTGCTTATCAATATGGCGGCGCGGGATAGACGAGCTACGCGTCAAATTTTGTCTATGTGTGAGTCAGTGTGACAACAGGTGACAGAACGAGATACTACGTATGACTTGTCGCTTAGCAAAAAAAGGATAAAGAATCAAGTCCATCGACTATGGATTAATGTTTGGTCTGCTACTGTTTAAATGTCTGTGGTTGGTGCTTGTTTTTTTTTTTTAAATAAATTATAAGTATCCAACAACACAAAACTATTTTTTTTCGCTTTTTTGTTACTCCAATTGCCCAATATATATATGGGCAGGGTGTGGACCTCCTTTCTCATCTGCGAGTCTCCACGGATTTACCTTGTCCTTTTCATTTTTACCCGACACTGGATCCGAAAGGTAATATAAGGAAAGCTGAACCGAGTTAATAATTTTATGAGAAAGAATACTTAACCTACCTCACAAGGTACCTACCTAGCAATGATGACCTTTCCACCGAGTTGGCCGTAGCCGTAGTCAGGTCAGCATCTAGTTTGCAAGAAATGGGACACTTCCTATTCCAAAAGTAAATTGGGAAAGCTCCAGTATCTACCCTCTATGTTCACTTACCCATACAATACACTATGAAAACATTGGTTCACGAGTTGAAAAAATTCGTCATCAGTTTTGTGACGAATTTAGGAAAAGTATGTCAGCTATTCAGATTTTTTGTAACTTGTATGTAGCTGTCCAAGAAAATACAGAGGCCAGCACATCAAGCTACCACAATCTGTCAAGTTTCTTTGATAGTTTTTCAACTTTATCACAAAGGAATAAGGTTTACTTTCAATAGGGTATTATCCGATTTCATTAAAACCATTTTAATTTGAAGGTTAGAACGATTTACTTTAACAGAAAAATAAAAATAAATTTATTAATACACATTTTCTCAAATAAAAACGACTAAAATCGAATTTATTTTTCGTTGTTTTGAATTTACCGCCAAAACGCTCCTTACGATGACTTTTTATCACGTAACATGTGACGTCAACTTTGTTTATACGGCACCGGTACAAATACTTAGTTTGGCACCGTTTTTGAAGTATTTGTGCACAGAGGCACCGCACACAAGTAATATCACTTTATATCCATTAAAAATCTTGTTATATGAACTCGACATTCACTTATTTACTTACTAACTACTTTAGTTTACACAAAGTTGACGTCACGTGATAAAATGTCATCGTAAGAAGCGTTTTAGCGGTAAATTCAAAACAACGAAAAATTGGTTTAAATCGTTTTTAATTGTGAAAATGGATAGAAATCAATTTATTTTTATTTTTCTGTTAAATATGAGGAGTAACAGATCAAAGTGTTTTAACTCCATCAATGTAACTTTTAAGATACAGGCATAATCCATAATACTTTAAAGAGAGCACAAACAAACAACTTTTTTCTATATTAGGGTTTATTAGCAGTCAATTCAGCAAATAAAATTGTAATCCACATACATTCTTATGATTAATTATCAATAAAATTTCACATATTTTTTGAATTTAATACATATGGGTGGAGTTAATACACTTTGATCTGTTACTCCTCATATTTCGTTCCAATCTTCAAATTAAAATACTTTTCGAAAAATTGGAAAATACCCTATTGGGAAAATTTGACAGTTTGGGATAGCTTGACCTGCTGGCGACTGTACTTCGTCTGCACTGCGCTTCGTCGCGTAGCGCGGCGCGGCAGATCTAACAGTGTATCAGCTATGGCCAGCCCGCGCTCCGCGGCACCATGACGCCGCGCCGGCCGACGCGCCGCGCCGGCCGACGCCCGACGGAACGCGGTGCAGTATGATAATCGCCTTACCTCTACATTTAGATAGAATGTGCGATATATCGAAAACGTCCACCAACGATAATGTGTAACGTGTTCTATACACTCCATAACAACACGATCTGAAGCAGGTAGTTAAAGTTATCTAGGTGGTAGATTTCTATAGAACATCACGCATGTAATCCCCGAAAGGATAGGCAAAGGTGTACTACCTATAGTACACCCACATGACACACACACACTTGGTTTTTTTACGACCTGTAATTCTGCAGTTATTATTTCACTCACTCAGGGCCGGCAGCGACAGAAGTACGGGATGAAACAAGATAAAAACACGAATTCTTCTAATAAACATGTTCTTTATTCAGTAATAACGTACAATATTAGTGTTGTGTTGTATAAAATAAAAACTTGCACAAGAAATACTTAAAACTTATGATAAAAATATCTAAAATGGTGTTTATAAATTCGAGTAAAATCAACGTAAAATTAAAACGATTTTACTAGTTGAATGAGTAAAAAGCATTCTTATTCAATTTGATATTGTTTGCATGTAAATAGGCCTTGTACATTATTATAGTTTTCTACCAAAACTAGGTTATCAATTAGGTTTATGTACAGACGCCAGCACATCAAGCTACACCAATCTGTCAAATTTATTTGATAGATTTTCATCTTTATTGCATAAGCTTAAGGTTCATGTTCAATTGAGAAAATTTCACAGATTGGGGTAGCTTGATGTGCTGGCGTCTGTACATCTAATTATCAAGCAATCTAATACCTATCTAATAAGTGAAACCACTAATTAACAGTATGCGTCAGCAGTACTTTTTATCTGAGGCTAGAACTACAGACCAGTTTCAAATTACATCACCAAGCTAAAAAATCCTAATCCTACTGGTTTCCTAATACCATTAGTGCTTAGTACAATACTGCATACTCTAATCGGCTTTCGTTTAGGCTTTCGTTCTCAATGGGGAAGACTTGAACCATCAGTCTATCATGTCAATCTGGCAGTATTTGTTAAATGCTGTCTAAAACTCTAATTCACTTTAATGTTAAGATGGAAGCTCCAGGGTAGCCTTTTTTTTTACGTGGGAAATCATCAAATAACTTCCCCCACTCTGGATGGAGCAGGACGGCGTGTCAGACTTTTACTGAGTCAAACCCACCCGTGTTACTTCAGTTGCCTGTGTGCCAGGGACCACAGTATCTCTTTCGAACCCGAGCCCCTGGCAGGCATCGGCCCTTGGGAACCCTACCAGTTGATGCTGACATCTCTTTGAGACAGGGTAGCCCTTAGAGCATCCAGCTTAAGTAAACTTAGTAATAATGGTTGGTCAGCCTGTGACCAAAAATGATAGGCCTTTCTTGAGTACAAACAATATGGCCGAAAAATCATGGCCGGTCCAAACTTTGCGCAGCCATTATCATCCTTCCGTTCCCAACGCTGCTGTGACACAAGGCTCCTCTGTTTGAGATGGAGTGGGCTGTAATCTGCCACGCGGGTAAATGTCACATGTCTTCGAATTTTTGGTTCTATGACATGCCGGTTTCCCCACAATGTTTTCCTTCACCATTTTGAGAGCAGTGGTGACACAAAGTAAAGCGCTTGTCTGGGTGCGAGTGGGATTGTACCTACAACTCTGACATTCCCACTGGACCACCACTACAGGCTTAGCCAGAGACCCGTAGAGAAGCGTTTTGTCGACGGAAGAGTAGACAAAAATGACATTTCCGTATAAACAATTGACAGTTTTGTACCGAGAAATGTAGACAACCGATTTCTATTCTATGGTAGAGTAGAAATAGAAAACGTCATGCTAAGCCTGCTGCTCTAACTTTGCGCAGAAGGCTGCTTAATAACATATTTTAGGTACAAAATGGTGAGGCAACTGTTTGTGAGTGTATATGCCCGAAAGTTCGCGTTCGCGTTCGCGTTCGCGTTCGCGTTTCGCGAGCCTTTATTCAGACTGGCCAGGATACATCGAGCAAATTTTACATGATACGCGAGTTAAAATTTATGTAAATCCACTTTCAATATTTTCTTCGACGGCCCAACGCCCATTACCTATTAAAACACGAATGGTTTTCCATAGAATAAAAATATTTTTATTGCATAGAAAATAAAAAGCACTTACAAACTATAATGGATATCGTTTGATACATTTTCGATTGATTTTTAAAGTTTTCTATCAAATAAAATGGTTATAAATAATTAAATTTCCAAATCCATTAAAAATCTTGTGGATAATATGCTTATAAGACTGATGGTGACCTGAATGAAATGTGACCAAGATAGCCACATGGATCCCCGCCTTATAAGCAGACTCATTCAGTCAGATAACAATAGAAAAGTACGTAGTCGTGTTATTTACTTGACAATTTATAAAATTGCCAATTGTCTGCGACATGGTTCGAAAATGTCAAGAAAAATCTAATAGATACGTTTAAACGAGAAATTCTTGTATACATATATATAATCTGAATCTCGGAAACGGCTCCAACTACTTTAAGGAAATTTAGTATGCAGGGCGTTTCGAGGGCGATAAATCGATCTAGCTAGGTTTCATTTTTAGAAAATGTGAAACCAAAAAAAAAACATCCAGATATTTATCGTTAAATGAAATGGAGGGTTAATTGAAAAGTGTGGGCGGACTTTCGTCATGTCCCTATCGATCGATAGGTATTAAAAAAATGACACGAAGGTTCCTTAATCACTTTCATATTTAGTTCCGAAGTTTACTGTAACTTCACTACTGTGTCGTCAAACAATCTAATTAATCTTAACAATATTGGGCTTGGTTATAAACGTTGATTAAAGTTAAGAGACGTTTTAAAATTAAAAATGTATTGTGAAACAGTCGCTAATGATTACTTAACTTTAAACAACATTAATAAATAAAGAGGTGATGAATACCTGCTAAGGAACCCTACTAGGTATGCAAATGCACCCTAATATAACCAAAACCATTTATGAAAAGCACAATTCATTCAGGCCAGCCCGTGTCCACTATGTGTTAACTGTGTATATTACGTTTATTTATTTAGATTTTTTCTTATGGCGAAGGCATGCACTTGAGACGTTCAAATGCGGCTTTTTCTAACGCCTGGCGATGGTCGGGGTGGGCTATCTTGATCAGTTCGTATGCTCTCTGCCGGAGCGACTTGCCGAACAGGTTGGCGATACCTTGCTCGGTCACAACGTACTGTACGTGCGCGCGACTTGACACCACACCAGCACCTGCAAGTTGCAAAATGATAACCTTTTAGTTATTTTAGTAGCGAGAGCGCCAGTGTAGACTTAGCAAATTAGCATTATCAGCTATTACGTTCCCACTGCTAGGACACAGGCCTCCTCTCCTCGACAGGGAGTCGGCCGTAATCCACCACGCGAGCTCAGTGCGGGTTGGCTTATTATATGTCACATGTCTTCGAATTTTGGGTTCTAGGGCATGCAAGTGCGGTTTCCTCAAGATGTTTTCATTCGCCGTTTGAGGGTAGTGGTGATCCCAGTGCTGGGCACGCCACGATTGCGGCGGTAAGTCCCCTCTTTGAGGAGTGGTTCGAGAGGCGGCATGGCGTCCTCACCTTCCGCCTGACGCAGGTCCTCACCGGACACGGTTGTTTCGGGAGGTTCCTGTTTCGGATAGGGCGGGAGGAAACGCCCGGGTGTTTCCACTGCGAAGATCGCCCTGAGGACACGGTGGAGCACACGGTGGCGGTCTGCCCTGCTTGGGCGGAGCACCGCCGTGTCCTCGTGGAGGCGATCGGCGGCGGCGATCTCTCGCGTCCGGCCCTGGTCCAGGCCATGGTACGGAGCGAGAGGGCATGGGGAGCCGTCACCTCCTTCAGCGAAGCAGTGATGCTCGCGAAGAGGGAGGCGGCGCACGTGAGGGAGAGGCAGCATATGCGCCCTCGCGACCCCAGCCGCCGCAGGATACGGAGACGCCCTGGGCGTCGGGAATCCCAGGCCGATTTCCGGCCACCGTAGGCATGGGCTTGCGGACGGCGAGTAATGGGTAGCTCGCTGTCCGGTAAGGACCAAGCCCAAGTCGACGGCGCGTTGTGTTCCACGCGCGCCTCAAAGAGATGTCAGCACAAAAAATGATGGGGCCCGCAAGGGCCGATGCCTGCCAGGGGTGCGGGTTTGTTCGAAAGAGACACCACAGCCCCTGGCTTAAGGGCTACTGAAGGAACACGGGTGGGTTTTAGTCAGTAAAAGTCTGACACGCCCTCCTGCTCCACCCAGAGCGGGAGAAGTTATTTGATGATTTCCCACCCAAAAAAAAAAAAAAAAAAAAGGGTAGTGGTGATGAAATGAATTACACATAATAAAACGCGTGCCTGGATTGAACCCACGACCTAGAACTCGTAAGTCGGGGTCGCTACTAATGGGCTACCACTCGGGGAAGCCCGCGAAATTTTTTTTTTTTCGTCACGAACTCTTCAAAAAATAACAGCAAATCAACCGCGATTGCTGCTATTGCATAAGTATGAATTGTTTGACCCCAAGGATGATGAAATTTCGAATTGGTGTGAGGTAGGTAAGTACTATAGTTAAAAAGCGCAAAACACTTGTTCAAAAAAAAAAAAACTAGAGACTTTCGGAAAAATACTACAATTTATTACTTTACTTTCGGAAGTTGGTGACTTTGGATATGTATTTAAATTGTTCGTCACCGTCTTCGGAAATTAAAGTTATTTTTCACTTTGTAGTGTTTTCAGGAAGTCGCGTTGTTGTTTTGCTACTTGCTGGTCAATATCAGGTTGTAATATTAAACAGAGTGTAATTCGCGACCATTAGAAATACGAATTTACATAATTATTATCATTAGAATCATCAAGACAACTCTCTAAGTTAGAATTGGCCCCAAATGTCATGATTTCATCAAATAGAAGTCATTCCGTATGGTAATTTATGTTTCATTTATAAAAAAACGGTGCGGCTGTATTTCACCATGTTCTTTAAACATGGATTATGTTCAAGTAATTACGCGCGAGGGTTTTGACCAGAGGGGCAATTCTGGTAATTTTAAGAACGTTCACAGTCTGATCTCAGTGTCAATCTGTCAAAAATTCCTATACATTTTTGTCAAATTTTTGAAATTCGATTGTCGCCGAGATGACACTGCGAACGTTTTTAATTACGAGAATTAGCCTTTTTTATTATTGTTATTTATAATTAGGTAATCAGATATTTATTCAAAATTATGATAATAAGCAAAAAAAAAATTTTTTTTTTTTTCGTTTCATAAATTGATATTTGGACCCAGTAGTCTGTGAAAATTCGCCAGTTCATTTAAAAAAGGACAGAAAAATATTTTTACTAGGAAAAGAAGGCCGAAGGCCTTGTATAGTCAACAAATCAATGCCCCTGAATTAATGGGAATTACTCATTTTGAGTCGCCAAACAAATAATCAACGAAGATCATTCAAGCTGCTATAATTCTAGGTGTTACCGGTATTTTTATTTTTTTTTTGCAATAAAACTGCAAAATACTGACCAACTTTAAGCGTAGGCACAATCTTGGACTCTCCCTTCTTGGTGACGGATACAAGCGCGATGATGGGCTTGCCTCGCCCGTCCACTCCCTCCGCCGAGCCACGGATAAAGTCTACTTGACCACCGAAACCGGAGAACATGCGGGTACCTGGAACGAGAAATTTTTGATTAACATCACGCGCTCACGGCTGTAGTCCTCAACAGGTTGGGCATAAGTGTACCTTTAGTGTTTACTAAATGTACAGGCCCTTTGAGTGTTATGTTAAATTCCCATGTAATAGAGAATGACCCTATTGCCATCAACTGGGCACAAATCCAAGGTCCGGAAAATTCGGACGTTTCTGATATATAGATAGTGTGTTATGCAACTATGGTGATGTAGTAAATAAATATACAGAATAAGTTTTTAACCAGTGCACAAACTGTAACCATGAATTCAGCATTCTACATACAAATGCAACACTTACGTGGTCAAAATGTATGGAACAGCTGATGTTTTTTTGCTGGAGTGGTCTAGAATGATCTGCTAAATTCATGGTTACAGTTTGCGCACTGGTTAAAAACTTATCCTGTATAAATAAAATAAAAAAGTTACTGTTAAATTTTGACGACAGTGTCTCATTTTATAAAATAGCTTCAAGTACTTTATAAAGTTAGTACATCAAGCTATCCCAAACTGTCAAAGTTGAAAAACTATCATTGGAATAATTTGATGTGCTGGGATCTGTACATACTAATTCCATGGCTCCAAGTAACTTACCAATAGAGTCTGCGCACACTTGTCCCGTGAGGTCGACCTCGATGCACGAGTTGATGGCCGTCATGCGCGGCTGTAGCGATACTATGTGAGTGTTGTTCACGTAATCAATCTCCAACATTTCTGCAATTTTATTGTACATTTTAAGTACCTTATTGTACTTTATGCTGCCTCAAAAAATCCTACTATTTTTATTTAATATTATAAATGTGAAAGTTTGTATGTTTGGATATGTGTTATTCAATCACGCAAAAACGGCTAAACGGATTTGGATTTTTTTTCCCTTTAACATGTCCGCAGTCAATAGTCCGAATAAGGTTTATACGGAAACAAAAATTATAAAAAAAAAACGTAATTTCTAATAAGATATTACGGTTTTTTAAAGGACTTTAAGTTTTTATCGAATTATAATTCGAGAATAACTTAAGGTCTTTTTTTGTATGTATTATTGATATTTCAACAGGACTTTCACAAAAGTTGTTCCACGAAAAACGTGTTTTTAATGAAGCTTCACAAGTTTTTGGGAAAAAATATCTCCATTACATGTAGGTGTATTTTTTTTCAAAGTCTCATACATTATGAACGGCCTAAGTTCAGACAAAAAGTGTGCAAAAAGCTGATTTTCAGACGTCTTTACTGAATTTGTTTCTTAATGAATAAAGTTTTTTTAGTAACCTAGTAATAAATAAAAAAAATACTGGAAGTTCAAAATATCTGGATGAAAATTTGTGATAACGCCATAATCACGAACGAGCATATTCCGTATTTTCTTTCTTTTCTCTTTCGTATGAGAATTATGATGGGTTGGCCGCTCTTCACCACATATTATAAAAATAAGTCCCCCGCCACGTGTGTCTGACTGTCTGTTCGCGAAAAACTAAAAAACGACTGAATGGTTTTCACCAATAGACAGAGTGATTCATGAGCAGTGATAGGAATAGGTGGTGCCTATTTGCCTAAACTTCGAAGAACAGAGACAAGAAACGGAGACTTCCTTAGGACTAAATTTTTTTTCCCGGGATTCGGGAAAAATCTTCAGTAAGTTGAAAATAAGCTTTATGATGTGTAAAAGCTATATTTAACTAAACTTGCAACTACCAAATTTTCAGGATTTTCACGTAAAATCCCGAAATAAATAATCTAACTTTAATTCATGATTTGATACAACGGTTAGTTGGATCGTAAATATAATTCGAATACATGATAAGTTTTTATCCAGTGCGCAAATTTTAACTTACTGGAGCTTTTTCCCAAAAAAAAATTTTGTCCTAAGGAAGTCTCCGTTTCTTGTCTCTGTTCTTCGAAGTTTAGGCAAATAGGCACTACCTATTCCTATCACTGTTCATGAGGAATGTTTAGGTGTATAATTTGTTAAGGTTTGTGTAAATTGGTTAACGCGGGCGAAGCAGCTGGCAAAAGCTAGTAAATGATAATACTGACCAATGAAGGGGTTGTTGTCGACGAAGTCATACAGTTCCTTGTTTCCGACAAGGAAACTGCCCACCATACGGCCTTTGTGGAACTTCTTCCTGGAAAAAGGCAATAATAAAATACCACATTTAAATAATGTACTGGTTTTTTACAAGGTGTATGAACGCAGCACCTGAAAATACTTTATTCCTAATTTATACTGAATCGATTTCAATAACTTTTAATTTGGTTTCTCTTTTTTCTACAATTAAGTATACCTACCGCCGATTGACGCAAAGGAAATTAAATCTTATTTCAAGGCATTAAGCGTCCAACAGTGGACGTCTTTCGGCGAAATGATGATGATGATGTCTTCATATGTTATGTGTATAGGTCTTACGTTAATTATGTCCCACATTTTATCATCATCAGCTTATAATGTTCCCACTGCTGGGAACACAGGCCTCCTCTCGGTGAGAGTGATTGGGCCGTAATCCACTACGCGGGCCCAGTGCGTGTTGGTAGATGTCACATGTCCTCGAATTTTTGGTTCTAGGACATGCCGGTTTCCTCACGATGTTTTCCTTCACCGTTTTGAAAGCAGTGGTGATGAAATAATTTACACAAAGTAAAGCACCCGTCTGGGTTCGAACTCACTACCTACAACTCGTAAGTCGCGGCCGTTACCACTGGGCCACCACTCCTCTACCCCACATTTTCTACGTGAAGGAAAAACTTTAATATTTTTGATTAAAATTTAAACGAATTTTAGTCGAATTTCAACCACTGGGCGATCATAGAGTTCTACTATCATATTAATATTATAAATGTGAAAGTTTTGTATGTTTTTAACTCGATCAGGCTTAAACGGCTGAATGGATTTGAATACAATTTGGTACACGCTCCGTGTGGTGCCAGACGTAAAATAATAGCACCATCCCATTTCTTACCGTGGGTGTTGTAGAAGGCGATTAAGGGACTCACTAGAGAATGGGCAGCAGTGTTCTCTATACATTTTACCACCATACTGCGATCGCCAACTCGCCCGCCAAGCATGGCGATTATGGCAAATCCCCCCCTTTTGGAAGAAGCCTGTGTCCTTTTGTGATGACATAAATAGTTTACAATCTGGATTAACACATAGGATACTTTTCATCTCGGTAGTACGTTCCCAAGGTATAATTTTTGACCTCCAAGAGGGATTTTTTTTTGGGCGCTCTGGGTGGAGCAGGAGGGCGTGTCAGACTTTTACTGACTAAAACCCACCCGTGTTCCCTCAGTAGCCCGTATGCCAGGGGCTGTGGTATCTCTTTCGAACACACGCGTGCCCCTGGCAGGTATCGGCCCTTGCGGGCCCCGTCGGTTTGTGCCGACATCTCTTTGAGGCGCGCGTGGAACACAACGCGCCGTCGACTTGGGCTTGGTCCTTACCGGACAGCGAGCTACCCATTACTCGTCGTCCGCAAGCCCATGCCTACGGTGGCCGGTAATCAGCCTGAGATTCCCGACGCCCAGGGCGTATCCTGCGGCGGTTAGGGCCGTGAGGGCGCATAGACTGCCTCTCCCTCACGTGCGCCGCCTCCCTCTTCGCGAGCATTACTGCTTCGCTGAAGAAGGTGACGGCTACCCATGCAACCTCCAAGAGTGATCCGGTGGCTAAAACTAGTATTGAAATAAAAACTTTACTTGTTGTTTGTAATGCATCCGCGCTTCACGAGGTCGATGACCCCGACGCTGAACATCTCGGAGTGGACGCCCAGGTCCTTGTGGTCCTTCAGAGCCGAGAGCACCGCGTCCGGAATGCTGCCGATACCTGATTGTAGGAAAGGTATAGTTAAGGTTTATTTGTTTTTATTTATTTATTTAAGTTAGCCAACAATTGTTTACACAATGTCGCTTTTCGTGTCTGTACGCTTAGATCTTTTAAACTTTGCAACGGATATTAATGCGGTTTTCATCAATATACTGATGATTCAAGAGGAAGGTATATATTTATAATACATCGACCTCCATGCGGGCGAAGCCAGAGGCAAAAGCTAGTCCTTACTAGTATTATGAACGCGAAAGTTTGTATGTACGGATGTAAGGATGTTTGTTACTCTTTCACGCAAAATCTACTGAATGGATTTGGATGAAATGTGGCTAGAAGCTAGTCTATACTAATAATATTATAAAGAGGAAAGATTTGATTTTTTGTTTATTTGTTTGCATTGAATAGGCTCCGAAACTACTGAACCGATTTGAAAAAATCTTTCACTGTTGGGAAGCTACACTATCCCCGGGTGACATAGGCTGCATTTTATCCCCATGTTCCCACGAGAACGGGAAACCGCGGAACGCTGCTAGTTTAATATAATTTCAATAATGGTACATTCATAAGTGCAACAATTACAGGCTAACACAACAGGCAAAATTTATGGTTTATTAAAGTTATTCAATATTTTTGGTAATACATGCGTAACAATAATCATAACATAAAATTAATATTAAATAATTGACACAAAAAAACAGATTTCAAACACACACAAAGTGTTAATAATTGACTACTGAATCGTTTCCAGTGAATTTTAATATGTTTAAGTACTTTTTTCAAAAATTACTTATTCTGGCGTACTGACCACAATTGGCCAAAAACAAATTATCTTATTTTAAGGCAATAAAACTCAATTTGAAATGCATAAAGTAAAGCGGGGGTCAATATGTTTTTATTAATAAAAACAGTAAGCTTTAAGAAAAATAAGGTTTGGTCATTGTATTACGTTTTCAACTCAAAACTCTAATTGGGATGTATGAGGCCTGGCGTTAAGTTACATGTTGTATATAGATTTATTTAAGGTTCTTGTCATACCCATTTGCAGTGTGGCGCCATCTTCGACCAGATTCTGTCCAATCAGCTTGCCGATCTGTGTCTCCTCAGGACTGGCGTCTTTCCCGACGCCGTGTTCAGGCAATGGCGTGTGGTCTTCTACCGCCACGTCGATGTGAGACATATGGATGATCGCATCGCCGAATGTTCGCGGCATGTTAACATTTACTTGTGCTGTAAAGGAAAATAACAACATAATGTTAATAACATCGTGGTGGAGGTTCCGTGTGGTGCCGCACGTAAAAGAATAGCACCATCCCATCTCTTCGTCGCTGTCGTAAAAGGCGACTAAGGGACTTACTAGAGAATGGGCAGCAGTGTTATCTATGCATTTTACCACCAAAGTATGGTGGTAAATATGTCAAAACCCCCCTTTGGGGGAGGCGTATATCCAGCAGTAATCGTCTTTCGGCTGAAATGATGAGACCAAGGTCTGGAGCAGTGGTGGGCACTTTAAATTGTGTAAATTATTATATAACCACTGCTCTCAAAACGGTTATGTCAAAGTCCTCTATATGGAGCGAGCCTATTGACATCAACCAGGCACAAATCCAGTATTGCAGGACCTCACGGTCATGAATCGCCATTGACTAACGTGAACCGTAAGGCCATAAGAATTTTCTTTAGAGAAAATAAAATAGGCATGTAGTGTGTTTTCAAGACCACCCAGAAGAATTGTTTGTCTGTTACTTTGTTATTGAAAGCCTGTGAAGTCCCATTGGCCTCTCTACCCTCCTTCCACTTCTATACGTTTAAAGCTGCTAAAGACTAGTTCTTGTTGAAGAGGTCCAGCTCATCCTGCTATCTCCATCTGAGATCTGGAACTACTGTTGTTTCAAACTTTAAAAAATAAGTAGTTTTTTAAGACTTAATTTTTCGTCATTTCTGGGACCTGGCGAGTAAATAAATATAAAACAGATGTCAGTAGAGAAAAACACAATTATTAATAGAATAAAGGACAAATAATAATGCTACAATAACAATCACGTGAACCAAGATCACAGATTGCAAGGTGAGTGGGTGATATGATCTGTTCTATAGATTACTTTATCTTTCTAATCAAATTACAAGGCGCCTCAGGGAGCAAGTTCAGAAAACCACTATCACTAAACGTTCTAGTGACTATAACAGAAGAGTCAACAAGCTCAAAATGTGCCTGGCTGGGATATTATATTTGTACGCTTCTGGGCAAAACATAGAGGATCTATTCATCTGTAACATCTCGCACACTATTGTAATTTGACCTATGTTTACAAATAAAGCATTCTGATTCTGATTCTGATTCTGAAGGGTTTTTTTTTTTTTGGAGGGTGGGAAATTATCAGATGACTTCTCTCGCTCTGGGTGGCGCAGGAGGGCGTGTCAGTCTTTTACTGACTAAAACCCACCCATGTTCCCTCAGTTGCTTGTGTGCCAGGGGCGACGGTGTCTCTTTCGAACAACCCGCACCCCTGGCAGGCATCGGCCCTTGCGGACCGCACCAGTTGTTGCTGACATCTCCGACGGCGCGCGTGGAACACAACGCGCCGTCCCACCTACCACTTTTCGGCCGCAGGGGATAGGGAGAGCGGCCAACGCTATCGGCTTGAAGGCAAAAGCCCTGACGAGCGGCCCCTTTGGATTCCTATTCGTGGCTGGGAGACCACGGCTACTGAGCCCCCCCCCCCCCCCCCTCTGCAACGACAAGGGCGTGGGAAGGGTTAAGTGAACAAAGAACCTATCTAATTGGAATGAAATGTTAAACTAATGAATAAATAACAGCTTTCCAGTGGTAGTTGCCCGGTAGGAGGAAAATTGTAAAAATTGTCACGAAACAAAAAACGCTAAGACCCCATGCGACTCTCTATAATATACCTATAACAGAGAGAGACAGAAAGAGAGTGAGATGGTTTTCATGGTGGATGAAATGAAAATTCAAGATGGCGGCTGCGAAACTTTATTTTTTTTTCTTTATAATTACATTTGTGTCATTTTTATGGGTTCTGAAGCAGATAGTAAGGTCGAAATAAAAATCTAAGGTGGCGGATTCGAAAATATTCTAATTTTTCGTCATGGGTGTCATTTTCGTGGTTTTCGAGGGTGCTGAAATCGATAGTGAAATCAAAATAAAGTTTGAGTATTTTCAAGATAGAGTAAACGACGTTGCAGTTGGAATAAAAGAAAAAGCGTAAGGAACTTCGTTTCTGACGGGAGTCCGCGCGACCCCAATAATAATGTAATTAAGTAGATATCTTACCGATAATAACTTTGGAGTTGACTAGCGCCGCCCGGACGCAATCGACAGAGGTTCCCAAACTGCAGTAACCATGCGCATCGGGGGGAGAAACCTGCAATGTATGAAGGTTCATTATTAGTACAGTTCTGTATGATCTGTTGCACATCTGCTGTTCAAGTTACATTCTTACACAATCACTAAGTAAAGGAATTAAGTAAGTAACACATTTTCTGTATTAAGCAGGTTTCGATTTTATCCCATTTATTTCTAAACCTTACTTAGAGTTAAATAGTGATTAGCGATTATTTAACCATAAATTTTTTGACGTTTAAACATCTCGTAATCAACGTTTATGAATATACCCCTATTACCTCACCACTTTTTCTAACAAATATCGTTTTAGTCATAATCTGCCTAACCACCTTTTCCCAAGTATGTTGGTGTCTGTTTCCAGTCAAACCAGATGCAGTAAAATACCAGTAATTTTACATGGAGCGACTGTCTAGCTGACCTCCACAACCCAGTCACTGGGTAATACGGTAACCCAAAGGTTACCGTATTACCCAGTGACTGGGTCTAACCAGAGAGACTGGGTACAAACCAGTCTTACGCAAACGTAAGACTGGTTTGTCAGACTAAATCGGGCTTCCGACATGTTACGACTGTCAATCATCCATTAATGTCTCGTTTGTGGAATGCATTGCCTGTTCAAATAAAAAAAAAACGCGCGCAATCGTTACCGGTGTTCAAGAGACTCGTGAAGGAGCATTACTTGTTGTTGTGATTTTGTTGTAGGTAGCTGTTATAATCTGTAGTCGTCATTTATTTTCTATGCTTATATCGTTTATATGTATGTATCTATTATACAGCATATTTATGAATATATCTTTGTAGGTATCTATTATATAATAAATTGTATTTATAATTTGTTGCACCAATAATAACCCCATTTTGATGTCCACGCAATCACTATCCATTCTAGGTTGCCTGGAAGAGATGTATGTTTATTTTTTAGTGTTTAATGTTTTATTTTGTCATGCTTTTTCTGGTGTACAATAAAGCGTATATAAATAAATAAATAATGACATAGCCGAGACCATCAGCTTAACGTGCTTTCCGAGGCACAGAGGGGTCTTGGTATGTAAAGATGGTCACCAATCCACGAGCCAACGCGGCAAGCGTAGTTTAACCTGATCGATCGATCTATGCGACAAGCCCTACTGATCATACTGCGAGGTCGCCCTGAGGACACGGTGGAGCACACAGTGGCGGTCTGCCCTGCTTGGACGGAGCACCGCCGTGACCTCGTGGAGGCGATCGGCGGCGGCGATCTCTCGCGTCCGGCCCTGGTCCAGGCCATGGTACGGAGCGAGAGGGCATGGGGAGCCGTCACCTCCTTCAGCGAAGCAGTGATGCTCGCGAAGAGGGAGGCGGCGCACGTGAGGGAGAGGCAGCATATGCGCCCTCGCGACCCCAGCCGCCGCAGGATACGGAGACGCCCTGGGCGTCGGGAATCCCAGGCCGATTTCCGGCCACCGTAGGCATGGGCTTGCGGACGGCGAGTAATGGGTAGCTCGCTGTCCGGTAAGGACCAAGCCCAAGTCGACGGCGCGTTGTGTTCCACGCGCGCCTCAAAGAGATGTCAGCACAAAAAGTGATGGGACCCGCAAGGGTCGATGCCTGCCAGGGGTGCGGGTTTGTTCGAAAGAGACACCACAGCCCCTGGCTTAAGGGCTACTGAAGGAACACGGGTGGGTTTTAGTCAGTAAAAGTCTGTCACGCCCTCCTGCTCCACCCAGAGCGGGAGAAGTTATTTGATGATTTCCCACCCAAAAAAAAAGAAAAAAAAAGAAAGCCCTACTGATCATAGGAAAATATTTTTTTCTTAAAGAATCCCCCGGACTTAACTTGCATGGGTAGACTTTGCAACGAACCTGCACTTGATATTAAACTTAACACATTCCAGGTCAAACCGCCTGTCGACGTTATCTCGGTATATCGTTACGTGACTGTACGGGTAAGGGCGGTGAAGTTTATTTCATGTAATTTGACAAACCGTCGATAACCTTTGCTTGCCCATAACATTCCTAGGAAGCACATGATCTAGTGTCACATCACGCGACTTCCTTCGTTCGTAGGTGTCATAACAAACTCTTTTCGAGTCATTTTTCAACACACACATACGCAGTGCACCAAATGCAACAAATTCACACTGCCGACAGGCGTAGACTGAGTCATACAAGTACAATGATCTTGATGTTAAGTGTCACGGTGTCTGCACCACCGGCGTGAGATATGGTAACACGGCTGTAGACTGTATGATAAAATATATGGGATATTAAACTGTCAAGTGTCCTGGAACTTGTCAATAGGTTATTTTACTATAGTATAAACAGACCTGAATAACAGCAATGTCGGGCTGGATGATTTTCCTGTGGAACAGCTTAGGGATGTCTTGCAGGAATATGGGGATGGCATCCGACCGACCCTCAGCGACTGACTTGCGTACGTTCGCGGCCATGAACAGAGAACACGATCTGCGGATGAAAACACAATATTATTAGCCTGAGCTGATCATCGTTCTCTAGGTAACTGGCAAACTGGGTTTTTCTTCCATACTTCTCTACTGACCTAAGAGTTGGTATGTCGTGGGTTCGTACCTACTCAGGCAGGCGCTTTACTTTGTGTAAATAATTTCATCAATATTAAAAGTCATTTATCCAGATTAGGCCGAGTCCGCCCCTTTTTGAACGTCAAATTTACATAAGACAGTACAAAATGCCCGCTTTTCATCATTTCCTAGCGCTTCAGCTGGGAAGAAGTGGCGCAACAAACTCCTAACTCCTACCACCGCTCTCAAAATGGCGTGGCCCAGCAGTTTTCATACTTTTTGCGAAATCATCGCGAACCGGCCAAACGAACCAACTAGTTCGGATAGGAACTTGGCGACACTTATCGGCGACGATTCTGGCTATAGGTCAGAGCCGGAGGAAGCAAAGGAGTCGAATCCAATAGAATCACTTGTATGAAATCCTATGAAACCCCGCACACTTCGTCATCATCATCATTTCAGCCGAAAGACGTCCACTGTTGAACATAGGCCTCGCCCAAGCACCGCCATTTCGACGGTTCTGTGCTTCTCGCATCCAGCGGATTCCTGCGGCCTCCACTAGGTTATCGGTCCATCTTGTGGGAGGCCTTCCAACGCTACGTCTTCCTTGCGGCCCCATCGGCTATCTGTTCTGCGAGCAATGTACTCTGCCCACTGCCACTTAATTTTGGCAAATCTTCGGGCTATGTCGGTTACCTTGGTTCTCCTACGGATCTCTTCATTTCTGATTTGATCGCGTAGGGAATCTCCAAGCATAGCCCTCTCCATTGCCCTCTAAGTGACTTTCAGCCTTCGTACACCTACCCGCGCCGAATCGAACGAATCGCCGGAAGAACCTGGAAGGTTTTATTTAATTCAGCGCGGTCGTTTCGTCATTGTAGGTTCGAACCCAGATAGGGTACTTGTGTAAATGATTTCGTCACCACTGCTCTCAAAACGGTCAAGGAAAATATCGTGAGGAAACCTGCATGTCCTAAAAGCATACATTTTAAGACGTGATATCTACCTACCCGCACCGAGAGGAGGCCTGTGTCCTAGCAGTGGGAACATTGTAGCCTGTTTTATGATTCTTTCGCCGCGGACAAGGGGTGCCTAATCTCTGACTCCATCAACGAAGATGCGGGCCCGTCCGAATCTTCATAGCGAATCTCACAGCCAATTAACTAACTTTTATGGACGGGCAAAAACATATCGGGAGTAAGGGCAGCTGTCAAATCGTGTTGTCATTCATTCTTATTTCGGGCTCCCAACTAATCTTCTGTCCGTAAGTGATACGGAGTTGGCAACGCCCGTTACTTCGACCGAAACGACGGACTTCGTGCTTAGTGAGTAGGCCCCAAGGTGTGTTTACGCACTCCTTGTCAATTTCAACGTGCCCATGAATGGATTAATTTGAATTAATTTGAGGTCAGAGGGTTTCACAACTATGTATTGCCTGTTCTTTAGTATCAAGAAAAACTCCCCAAAACCAGTTCATTTAGCTTATCTTGTATTTTTGAATGCAGTATGATCTAACATTTTATCGTTTAATAGCATGTTATAGTTAGATAATCGCTTCGTTCGACACCACTATCAATCACAATAAATGCCTAATCTGTTTGTGATTAGCTTATCAATTATCGATTAATAATACCAATTATCAGAAAAATGGGAAGGTGTATCAATTTAAAATGTTTGTAGGAATGCGTTTGCGCTGCGGTCTGAGTAACATAGTTTTTCTACCTTTACCTACAGTCTTACTACTGTTGTTTTTAATAGACTATGCGAACCGCTTATCGTTTCACCCTACATAAAATGTCTACATTTATTTCTGTAGTAGCTTTTGTCAGCGACTTCGCCCGCGCAGAACTTTCATCCCCTACTTAACTCGCTTAGGGGTTGAATTTCGAAAAATGCTTCCTTATTCCTTGTCTACATTATAAAGGGAACCTCTGTGCAAAATTTCAGCTGTCTAGGTCCAAAGGTTTGGGCTGGGCGTTGATGAGTCAGTCAGTGAGTCAGGACTTTTCTTTTTACTAACCGACGTCAAAAAGAAGGAGGTTATCAATTCGACATGTTTATATTTTTTATGTATGTTCAGGCATAACTCCGTCGTATATAGACGGATTTACAAAATTATTTTTTTGTTCGAAAGGGGTTTACTCCGAAATGGTCCCATTAAAATTTCATATTATAGATCTGATCATGCGTTTCGGAGACAGACAACGGAACTCTTCAAAAAATGGCAGCAAATCAACCGCGATTGCTACTATCTCATAAATATGCATTGTTTTGACTCCAAGGATGATGAATTGGTGTGGAGTGAGTACTATAACTAAAAACGGAAAAATAAAAACTTCTTCCAAAAAAAAAAAAAAAAACAGCCGACTTCCGAAATAACTTTAATTTCGGAAGGCGGTGACAAAGAATTAAAATACACATCCAAAGTCACCGACTTCCGAAATTAAAGTTATTTTGCACTTTGTAGTTTTTTTTTGGAAGTCGGTTGTTATTTTTTTGAAAAAAGGTTTTAATACAGGATAAGTTTTTATCCAGTGCGCAAGTTTTAACCATGAATTCAGCATATCATTCTAGAGCTCCTAGCGCAGAAATTTTTCGCCGGTTATACAAAAAAAAAACAGCTGTTTCATAGAAAAGTGCAATACCTACGCGGTCAAAATGTATGGAACAGCTGATTTCTTTTTGTATACCCGGCGATAAATTTCTGCGGTAGGGGATAGTGGATAGTCTAGAATGATATGCTGAATTCGTGGTCAAAATTTGCGCACTGGATAAAAACTTTTCTTGTATAGATTATTATGGCGTACATTCTATTTTTTTTTTAAAGCCGCTTTTAAATGGACAGAGCTATTTAACAATCTATGGTGAATTGCGTCCAATTAGAATGGATTACGAAACAATACACATTCGTTACCGATTGATTAATGAAGAGTGGGAGGAAACAACCTAGGAACAGTTGGAAGTCATACATGCGAATGTGTAACTAGAGACAGACGTAAAAATATCGAGGGAGGATATTTTCGCGCACTGGATTTTCGACCCACTGGTTAACGCCGTGAGTTGATAATTAATGAGTGTGTATTTTCAACGCGCTGGGATGCACTCTGTTGGTTTCCCAATGTTCAGTGGTAGTGTGAGTTTCATTTAACCATCTTGAACAAACTCATCGAGTGCGTTCTGCGCTCCGATTGGTTCGTCACCAATCCAGAGCCAATCGGAGCGCCAAACGCGCTCGAAGAGTTTTGTGGCACTAAGGCATCAGTGCAAGAAAAAATCCTACGATATCTTTACGTCACTCCGAGCGTAGTCTTAAAGAACGATAAAAACTAAACATGCAGTATTTTTGCAGAATGAACTGTCATGGAAAATAATCATCTGCCTAGCCATTTCCCACCATGTTGGGGTCAGCTTCCAGTCTAACCGGATGCAACTGTATACCAGTATTTTACATGGAGCGACTGCCTATCTGACCTCAACAACCCAGTTACTGGGTAATACGATACTCCTTGGTAAGACTGGTTGTCAGAGTTTCGGGCTTCAGATGACCTGTAACGACTGTCAAGGATCTACAAATGACAACTGGGACCAACGGTTTAACGTGCTTTCCGAGGCACGGAGGGGTCTTGGTGTGTAACGATGGTCACCCATCCACGGATCAACCGCGTCAAGCGTAGCTTAACCTTATCGATCGACCCGTGCGGCTTTTTATTACTTAGCCAGAGCAGATTACATTGTCCGTATATTCAAATCACAACCTCTTTTTGACCTTTTCTAGTTTTGGTCGACTCCTTAGGATCGTAGTGTGATGTTACATAGCCTAGAAGAATTGGGCTATCAAACGCAAGAATAAATCGAAATCAGAAGAGTGGTTCCAGGGATAAGCACGTTCAAGGATATAAAATAACTATTTCATATCTGACACGGCTTAACGTGCCGGTTCCCTACAAAATGGTTGAGCTGGATGGTGCTGAACGCGTCATGTTCGTGAACGGGCGCCGTCAGTTAAGACTGGTCATCTCCTAACTTCCAGGACTTATTTTTAATCTTTTATTTATAATTTTTTCTACATTGTTCTCGCATATAGAAGCAACAAGAATAATGTACCCAGGATCTTGTAATAATTATCTTGATTTAAAAGAGTGTCCTTGGAGTTTCTTACCCGTTCTTCTCCATAGAGATCTACGTTTAAGAATCCGACGAACCAAGCTCGCAACTAGGATTCGTGCGGAGACAATATTTCGTCCGAATATTGCTATCTCTGTTTGACAAAAGAAGCACCGATGCGCAGCTGTGTGTGTGAGCGTAACGAGTCGTAGGCATCCTTATTTATTCGTAATTTATTAGGTATGTTCATAATTTGCTTTGTTTTGTTGACTTTTTTGAGGGAATCGTTAGTAAATGTACAGACTAGTAATGCGTTTTTTGGAAATTCCTCTACAGTGCCGGGATCTCAACATATTAGGATATCCCGAGATTTTGGCCTTGTAGAGAATTTAACAGATACCTACGTCATTTACGAACTATTCCTAAGTAAATACTTTTGAAAACCAATGTTGAATTTGTATGGTAAGTATTAGTGTTCTTGAACAAATAAAATACATGAAGTACCTAGCCACACATTTAGGGTAAACTCAAGTTTACAAAACTAAGGCGTTTTATTCCTTTTACTAAACTTTAAAACTAAAAAAAAAACGACTACAAACCAAATAATAAAAGTGTTGCCTGTGTCAAGACAGATGTTCCAATAATTTATATGTGCCTAAATACAGATAAATAACAGTATTCTGAGCCAATAATAATTGTGCCCACAGGCTTCATACTTACATAACATCACGCCTTGTTTTCCCGAATGGTTGGGCAGAGGTGTACCTAATAGTACACCCACATTTCGCCAGTTATGTTTTAAGTCCCATTTAATAGGGGGCGAGCCTATTGTCATCAACCGGACATAAACCCAGACTTCGGGTGGGCACGCCACGATTGCGGCGGTAAGTCCCCTCTTTGAGGAGTGGTTTGAGAGGCGGCATGGCGTCCTCACCTTCCGCCTGACGCAGGTCCTCACCGGACACGGTTGTTTCGGGAGGTTCCTGTTTCGGATAGGGCGGGAGGAAACGCCCGGGTGTTTCCACTGCGAAGATCGCCCTGAGGACACGGTGGAGCACACGGTGGCGGTCTGCCCTGCTTGGGCGGAGCACCGCCGTGTCCTCGTGGAGGCGATCGGCGGCGGCGATCTCTCGCGTCCGGCCCTGGTCCAGGCCATGGTACGGAGCGAGAGGGCATGGGGAGCCGTCACCTCCTTCAGCGAAGCAGTGATGCTCGCGAAGAGGGAGGCGGCGCACGTGAGGGAGAGGCAGCATATGCGCCCTCACGACCCCAGCCGCCGCAGGATACGGAGACGCCCTGGGCGTCGGGAATCCCAGGCCGATTTCCGGCCACCGTAGGCATGGGCTTGCGGACGGCGAGTAATGGGTAGCTCGCTGTCCGGTAAGGACCAAGCCCAAGTCGACGGCGCGTTGTGTTCCACGCGCGCCTCAAAGAGATGTCAGCACAAAAATGATGGGGCCCGCAAGGACCGATGCCTGTCAGGGGTGCGGGTTCGTTTGAAAGAGATACCACAGCCCCTGGCATACGGGCTAATGAAGGAACACGGGTGGGTTTTAGTCAGTAAAAGTCTGACACGCCCTCCTGCTCCACCCAGAGCGGGAGAAGTTATTTGATGATTTCCCACCCAAAAAAAAAAAAAAAAACACCCAGACTTCGGGCGGCTACGGCGAAATTAGAAAAGCCAAGTAGAAAGCAGCTAGAAATAGCCAATAACACTTTGCCCAACCTGGGAATAGAATCCAAGACGTCATGCTCCGTAGTAGCGCGTGCGACCACTAGATCAACGAGACAGTCCGAAACCGATAAAGCAATAATTAATTTCGATAAATCCTTTTCTTTTCGAAATTAATTGTTTTATCGCTTTCGGACCGCATAAGTAAATCCTCTAAAATGTGCATTGTAAAAACAGTAGGTATCTAATTTAAATGCCTTTATGGCTCACAATTTTTTGGCTATAACATAAAAGACAGATATAATTATGCTGTCGCGGACTTTTATTTAGAACTGTTTATACAATTGCACAATACAATATCTTCGTCTAATTCTACCCCTCTTACTAATCTAATAAACACAGAACGATGTTATACCAGGAAAAATAAAGGAAAGGAAAGGAATAACCATACATTTTCATAGGTTTAAACTTGGAATAACTTTATTCTGTGCTTTTATTAGTAATAGGGTTTACGGTTTAGGCAGCGCATGCCAAGATACCTCTCAGTCAGAGGGCAGGATTTTTTCCGACTTGATGATGATAATAGATAACGGAACAAACCCAGATGGTTTGATAGGTGATGACTCTATCATAGAAGTAACGTGTCCTGTGAGGGCAGCGAAATCTACACCTGTTGAAGGGATCTGGGACAAAAAACATTTGCGCGAAACACACTTGCGCGAACCCACATGCGCGAACAGACATTTCCGCGCTTGGACTTTTGCGCGAAGGATCACTTGCGCGACAAGACATTTCCGCGAACAGACGTTTGCGCGACTGTACACACGGCTACACATTAAGCTATACATTTCCAGTATAAGCTGATCTCGCATTGTATAGGATTTCCGTACAGTGCGAGGTCAGCGTAAACTGGAAATGTATAGCTTGATGTGTAGCCGTGTGTACCTTTGCGCGAAAGACACTTGCGCGAACGATAGTTGCGCGAAGGGCACTTGCGCGAATCCTATTGCGCAAACGGACGGTTGCGCGAAAAAGTTGAGGAAATGAAATTTATTCATAACATCATTCTGCCTGTATTCTATCAAAGGGTTGGGGGTGTGGCAGACTGGAAATAAACAGTCCAACTAGATTTAAATAGTAATCGTCGTAGCTTTATACGGCACATTTAAAAAAAAAATCTTCATATTTGTAGGTACCTACCTAAGGTACCTATAATTTCGACTTTTCCATCATGGGTGTCGTTTTCAGGGTTTTTGGGTGATCTAAAGCCGATGGTGAGGTCAAAATGTAAATCCAAGATGGCGGCCAAGAAAATTTTCGAATTTTCCATTATGGGTGTCGTTTTCAAGGTTTTTGGGTGATCTAAAGCCGTCACCATCGGCTTTAGAACCTACAAAAACCCTGAAAACGATATCCATGATGGAAAATTCGTAAATTTTCATGGCCGCCATCTTTGATTTTCATTTTGACCCCACCATCGGCTTTAGCACCCCCGAAAACCATGAAATCGATATCCATGATGGAAAAATCGTAACTTTTCTTGGCCGCCATCTTGGATTTTCATTTTGACCTCACCATCGGCTTTAGCACCCCCGAAAACCATGAAATCGACACCCATGATGAAAATTTGTAAATTTTCGCAGTCGCCATCTTGGATTTTCATTTCGCCTCATATTGGCTTCAGCACCATAGAAAACCAGAAAAAGGACACCCATGAAGAAAATTTTGAAAACAGTCTCAGCCGCCAACTAGGATTTTCACGTTGACCTTGCAATTGGCTTCAGCCCCCTTGGGCGGGTACAAGGACAATTACAAAATAACAATCCGCAAAAATAAAGTATACAATTTTTATAGAATGGACGCCAAAAGGACTGGCATAATGAACAAAAAAATATATCTATGGGTAGCAGGGACATTGACGTGCAAACTGTAACCATGCATTCAGTACATGATTCTAGATCTCCGCGATCATTATGTATGCAGTAGCTAATTTTTTAAACAACCGAAGAAAAATCGATGTCCCTTCCACCCTATAAATTAATTTTTTTTCATAAGCCAGCAGTCCTACAAAAAATTAAACGCGGAAGGATCAGAATCACAGGTTTGCGTCGATGTCCCTGCCACCCTGAATATCCAAATCCGGAAACAAAGAAAACTTCGTAAGAATGTAGGTTACTCAATACTAAATCACAATTTTATATCCAAGTGAATACCGTCATGTTGCGCTAGTGTTAGTACCTGTCCGAGCGATACACACCTACAGTGAGCAGTACGATCACACACACATTGACATTGGCTTGACGCGATAGCGCTACTAGCTACTGATATTTATGATGAATTTGGATGTGTTCCGTAATACCAAAAATGATGAATGAAAACTTATTGTATTTTAATATTTTTTTCGACATTTTACAACTTGATAATATGAACTATGCTTCTGAGATAACAATATTACAAATATTGTTGGTTATAATACCAAAAAAATAGTGAGAAAACATGTCATTTACGCTGTAAAAATTTGCAAAATTCAATTCGCTTAAACTTCATTTTAGGTAAGAATTTTGGAAAAAAAAACCTCTACGAGCCTAGATAAATACTGTCTGAATCCAAATATCACCATAATATGGTGGAAATATGCTCGAGTTGCAAATGATTTTGGTATTACGTTTGTATGGACAATTCGTTCTGCGTAGGCCTCTTAACAAGCTTTGCCCATGACTGTACCTAATCTTAAACAATTTGAGCCATCTATAACCCTAGCAACACCGAAGTCAGTTCCAAGATAAATAGTAGTGTTTATCTGGCAACATCGCGAAACACATGATTTGAAGGTATCCACTTGTCGACTGATAAGATTTAAGATGATGCGGATTATTTCAATGTCACCGACAGCTAACTTTTAGCCATAATCCATGCCACATGCGATATTTATTCGCGCATTGGATTTTCAACGCAATGCTGATAGCCGACAGTTGAAAATCTAACGTCTGTTTTTTTTATGATCTGTGATGTACTCTGTTGGATTCTAATGCTGCGGCCACACTACGGTTAACGTCAACGCCCAACATCCCGATAAACAACGCGGCAATGATTCCGATAATTGGGTCATTTTCACAAAAAGTGTACATTCGTGTTTCGGGTGTGTCCCACAACTTTTGTAATTTTTTACAAGAATAATATCTATGTGTAAGATAAACAACACTAAAAATTTGGATTTGTGGTTAGTTTTTAACAATATTGTTTAATGTTGCTGCTTATAAACACAGTCATTTTACCTTAATTTTCAAAAATAGAAGGTAGCTGTATATATTTTAGCGCTGTCCCACTACCATTTTCAGTAAAATAACTTAACCTGTTGACTTATATATAACAATGTGTTTGATATTTTGGAAAGTATAGTTATGCACGATTTGTTATATAATTACAGCAATAGTCTAGTGTCGCTCAAAATATTTAAATAATTTAATCTTTGTGGGGACATAAAATGGTTAAAATGGAAAATTCCCTTCCGAAACTGCAATTTTTGCAAGATGATGCAATCAAATCCACCATTTATGCGTATTCTTTATCGGTCAGCAACATTTTTAATGCTGTCAACGAGTTTCAACAAGTATTTTGGCCATTTTGACGGCGGCCAGCGGACGAACAATACATCTCAGTAACGGTCCGGTTTTAATTTTCCAGAGCCGCGACCAATTTCAAAGTAAGTTTACAAGTTTATTTCTTGCAATTTATTTTGATATCTTTATTAGCTTTCAGTGAACTTAAATTGATACCAAACTTGTTGATCTGATGTGTTAGTTTAAAATAATTAAAACAGAAGTATTTAAAGTCAGACTTCCGATACTTCCGTTCCGTAACCAAAACGCAGGTAACGTAGAATTGGAATTGAAAAGTTTCGGAATGGAATTCTTAGGAAGATGATACATTATATTTGTAGTATCGATCTGTTTATTATATATTTTTTAATTTACTAGTTTTTACCCGATTGCAGTCGGGTAAGAAAAACCTAAAAATAAAATTTTAAAATATCGCAACACAATTACATTCTTCACCAAAACATTCTCATTTTTCATTCAATTGAAATGATCTCATTTTCTTGTCAATGTGCCTGTTCCTATTCCAAGAATAGGAAATAATAATACTGTTTTACTTTTTTATCCCCAATCATAAAAGGGGGGTGTATGTATGACCAACATGTAAAATTTGAGTTGTGTTCAATATTTTACATTACAATATTTGTAATAATTTGATCTCATTTTCTTGATAATGTGCAATAGTCTTAAGAATTCTATTCCGTTATAGGCATAGTCTATTCCGTGACTGTCCTATTTGATATTTTACTATAAATATTATTTTTAGAGTGAAACGCTATTTAATTGTTATTAGATTTTGATAATTTAGACTGTAATAATTTGATTAATGTAATTAAAAAAGAGTTCCTAAATTGTATCCTAATTGAGACGCATACCAAAAAGTATTGAACTAATTTGGTCCAAATAGTAACGTAATGGAAATTAAAATGATGATTGTGTATGTTTGCTATTGTTGATTTTACGATTTATATTTTGTATTGAGGTACAACATATCGCTAACCAATTATACTATTTGATTATACCAAACGAATTTTATTTTATTTCTATAAACCGAAAACCGTTAGTTTAGGAATGGAATAAATTTTGTACCACAGAGCCAATAAATAAGTTATATTTCAGTAAATAATACTGATTAAGAGGTTTTGTTATAATTATCGTATAATGAAAAGAATATCAATTGTAAATTTAATTGAAAAAAGCGAAATACGTTAAAAAATAAAATTTCGATAAGGTGCCCCGGGGTTAAAGCAACTACGGGGCTATTGTAACTAAATTAAATATCTCCGCTAATATTGAATTTTAAATATGACGCCATCTTTAAGATTACTGAGCAAACCATATTGTTACATGAAAATAATAGGAGGCAGCACTGCAGCTACAAATGATGGTAAAACAGGTTCATCTGTCAAACCACCATTTTGAAGCAATTTTTGACGATAGCACGTGGTGGCAAAAATCTACAAAAAATATGTTTTAGAGTGTTTTATTGCTGGTGTTTCAAGTGGAGTGCATTGTTGACAACCGTTAGTAGCTATAATTATTTTTTGCTTATGGATTCGTTAAAGCTACAACAAGATATGTATTTAGTTACATTTTCCCTGACAATAACCCAAAATGGGGTAATTGTAACTTTGAGGTTAGTTGCATTTCCCCCGTTTCGGTTTGTAAGAAACCATGAAACAATAGTGATGTGCAATGTCGATGTTTAATTTCTGTGAAATATTTTTTATTGATATTGTGTGTGTACATTGCTGGCTGAAATATTGATAATGATGATATGATAAAGACTTGATATTGTGTACATACAGTACAGTACCTATTACATTGAACATAATCGATCTTCAATATTTGAAACGTGTATTTTTATCTGTGTGTTATGTATGCTATCACAACATAACTACTGCACCAATCTTTGTTATAGATGGTCCGGAATTATAAACAAAAAACTGAAATAAAATATTCTCAGGACAATTTGTTAAAAACATTGGAAGATGTTAGAAACAATAAATTAAACACCTATCAAGCGGCTGACGTCTACGGAATTCCGAGATCTACTTTGGTTCACCGATTACGCTGATCACGAGTAGTGAAAAAATCGTGTCGCGGAAGACCAAAAACATGGGATTTGACCATAATTGGTGAAATTAGGATGTATCAGGGTAAAATCTGTACAAATCTGTGTGGGGCTTGCGAGCTTGTCAGCGTGATGTTATGTTATGCAGTGGTGTAGAGGCATATTATCTTGTACGATGGTATGGAGCCCTTCACGCGCATTTCCGACTCGCACTTATTGTTGTGTGTTGTGTTATTATTTCAGTAAAATAGTAAGTCACTTAATGTTCCTAAGGAAAAATAAATTCCTATGTTTATGTGATTTTTACTGTGATCTTTCTTAATAAAACATTGTGCCATATATCCTGCTTTTATTTTTCTCGTATCAAACATTCAATAAAATTCGTTATCGACAAAATTTAAAAGTAAATTCACAACAACAACTATTAACGAAATAGTTGCAATTGCCCCTGAAGTTAGGAAATATTTATTTTATTCCAAACTGAGCTTAGATACGTGAACTTACGATTCAAATTCGCCTACGTTATCACATTGCGATGAAAAACTCGGTTTTATAATAATTTTAAGACCAACAGATAGACTACGAATTGTCGTTAGTTGCATTTGCCCCATAGCGGGGGTAAATGCAACTTTTTCTGTATCTAGTAGAAAATCGTTTTATTATTTTGATTCCTTACGAACTTTCTTTTTAGAACTAGGTTATATGTACTATTTATGAAATTGTTAATCGCGTGGATTATTCAAATAAAGAAAATTTACAATCAAAATGAATTTGTACAAAATTAAAGTTGGAACCTTATTTTTTCTAGTTGCATTTGCCCCGGGGGACCTTATATTTTTAACAGTGTACACTTTTTCTGAAAATGACCCAATTAACGCGATAAATTCAGTGGCCACACTACGGTCAAGGTCAATGCCCGACATCGTGATAAACTACGCGGTAAAGAATCGGCTAAAATGCTCACGGTGGACAATTAAAAACGTTAGTGTGGCCGCTTTATCGCAATTCTCACGTTAGGTAACGTCAAATGGCAATGTGAATGCCATTGTTGTGGCTACACCGACGGTTAACGTCCAACATCTCGATAATCAACGGCGTTTCTCGTAGATGTAGCCGCACCATCAATGCTTCATGAGAGTTGAAAATCCAGGGCGGGATGAAAAAAAACAACCGCACGAGCTATTACTACTACGAATGCTCAATTCAAAAAAGCCACAAAGGCGGTTTCTTTGTTACTTATCGTTTTTCAAAATGTTACATAATCTCGGAAAATCTAGCGATGAAGTATTCGATTCTGATCTAATTTGAGTTGTTTTGGAGGAAATACAGGAAAAGTTTTTATTCAGTGCGCAAACTTTAACCATAAATTCACCATTTCATCCTAGATCCAGCACATACATTTTTCGCCGGTTCTACAAAAAAATCAGCTCTTCCATACATTTTTACCGCGTAGGTATTGCACTTTTCTATGAAACAGCAGTTTTTTTTTTTTTTTTTTTTTTTTGTAATATCTATACAAGGTGTAACAGAATAAACGTCCTGAAAGTAGTTTGTTCATAATTGACTATTTAATCCATTTCAGTAACTTTTAAACGGGTATTTATTTTTTGCCGTACACACCGCTTATGTCCAGCAGTGGACGTCTTTCGGCTGATATGATGATGACGATGATGACACACCGCCAATTGAGCCAAAGAAATTTAAATAAATGAATAAATAATTCTTATTTCAAGGCTAAGGCAATGCTGGTCAACAGAACTTTGTTAACAATAACAATTAGCATTGAAAAAGTTTTGGTCGTTGTATATAATTTAATTGGGGTGTATGACGTCTTGCGTTAATTATGTTACATCTATATAATATAAAAGAAAGTCGTGTTAGTTACTTCACTTATAACTCAAGAACGGCTGAACCGATTTAGCTGAAAATTGGCAGGGAGGTAGTTTAGAGCCAGGAGAAGGACATAGGATACTTTTTATCCCGGTATTAGGTAGGGTAGCGTAGGTAGGGTAGGTAGGATAGTGTAGTGTAGGGTAGGTAGGGTAGCGTAGGTAGGGTAGGTAGGTAGGTAGGGTAGGATAGTGTAGGGTAGGTAGGGTAGTGTAGGGTAGGGTAGTGTAGGGTAGGTAGGGTAGTGTAGGGTAGGTAGGGTAGCGTAGGTAGGTAGGGTAGTGTAGGGTAGGATAGTGTAGGGTAGGGCAGTGTAGGGTAGGGTAGTGTAGGGTAGGTAGGGTAGAGTAGGTAGGGTAGGTAGTGTATGGATTTTGTATGAATGACTTTTGGATGGACAGGACAACGTCTGTCGGGACAGCTAGTATTGTATAAAGACAGGAGTAGCTTACTTGTGTACACGATTTCATCCGCGTGACATTGCTTGTTTTAACATAAATACGTGTACTGAAACAGTAAAATGTATTCGGTTGGAAATGTAAAGAAGTCATAACTGTTTTCGCCGTAATATAAAATACAACTTATCGTAACTATTTTAATCGCAATGTTTCTAACAATAACTTTGATTTCAACGAATTTCGTACTGCAACGATAGAACGATATACCCAATAGAGTAATTATGGTTGTATTTCAACACAAAATTCAATAGACGTGAAATATAAAAGTATTTTTTATCCCATCCAGCTGATTTACGTGTTTTTAAAATGATTTTTTCTTTAAGTTTGAATGCATAATATGAAAGACTAGCTTTTACCAGCGGCTTTGCCCGCGCGGAACTTTCATTCCCTATTTAACTCCCTTAGGGATTGAATTTATGAAAATCCTTCCTTATTCGTTGTCTACATTATAAAGGGAACCTCCGTGCAAAATTTCTGCTTTTTAGGTCCAAGGGTTTGGCCTGGGCGTTGATGAGTTAGTCAGTCAATCAGGAGTTTTCTTTTATTTATATAGATCATTTTTATACGTCGGGCGTCTTAATGTAAACTAAAAAGAGGAAGGACCTAATATTGAACCTTGGGGAACGCGCATTGCCATTTCAGCCCCTAGTGAGTTTACGAAGTTTACTTGAACTTTAACTTTACCGTCTTTCAGGTATGATCTTAGTAAATCTAGAGCTTTATTTCTAGTCCCAATAGTGCTCTAGTTTCAGAAGAAGTGTCTTATGGTCTACGCAATCGAACGCCTTGGAGAGGTCGCAAAAGATTCCAATGGCATCTTTTGCTTCTTCCCAGGCGTTAAAAATGTTCCACGCCCTTTGGTGAAACCGTGCTGCTGTTCATGAAAGATGGCATTTTATTAAAGTGACGTAACATTTGATTGGGAATCAACTTTTCAAACAAGGACCGGTGGTGCTCCGCCCAAGTCGGGCAGACCTCCACCGTGTCCTCAGGGCGATCTACGCAGTGGGAACACCCGTGTTTCCTCCCGCCTTATTCGAAACAGGAACCTCTCGAAACAATGAGGACGCGTGGCACCTCTCAATCCACTCCTATCTACTCCTCAAAGAGGGAACTTACCGCCGCAATCGTGGCGTGCCCATTGCCGAGTGTCTTAGGATATACATACAGGATAAATTTTTAACCAGTGCGCAAACTGTAACCATGTATACATTAATTTAGAGACACAACACCAAGTATAAGATCGATATTTTAAATTGATAAGTATCTGGTGCCAGAAAGTACTAACCTGAAGACATCTTTGCATTCAGGAGCGACGTATTTAGCCTCCTTTTCAGTGTGCATATGGACGACCTGGATGCCCTTCATGCTGCCTTGCATGCCGACACCCGTCATGGCGTCGACCAGAGGCACTGGGGTCGCGGCCGCGCCCTGGACGAATACCGTTTGTCCTGAAAAGATGGAGAGCATATTTAGACAAGGAAATGTAAACAAAAGGATCAGGAATCGTAGATGTGGATGCCAATTAGTGCCTTTGACTTGATTTATTAGTATAGGTACCCGAAATCTTAATTTTAAATCACCGAAGTGTTAGATTTTTTTTTAGAACCTGAACTTTATAATGTGCCTTACAGTAAGTACATATTCGGTTTTTTACCGTTTTAATATTATCCTATTTACATAAATGTTTGAGTTGGGATGTTTGTTACTCAATCACGCTAAAACGGCTGAACAGATTTCGATGAAATTGGGCACACAGATAGTTATTAACACAAACAACACAAAGAATACTTTTCAACTAAGAAACGACTCCCACCTTTTATTCATTATAGGAATGTTATCACGAAGTGACCTTATGTTAACCGATTTAATGAGCTGGTCAATAATAAATTTAATGAATCATCAAGCTAGCTTTTTCAATGACTAATTAATTTAGACACTGACCTTTAATGACAAAAAAAAACAAAACAAAATAAAGTCATTTAAAAATAAATTTCTGCATATTTTCCGTTTCAATAACGTTCGACTTTAGCCTGTAGCCAAAAGGGTAAATGATTTTATTTCTCTAAGCAGGTTTGTTTATACAGTTTACTTACGTAAAATTTAGTCAATTAATTAGTCAATTGATAATTAATTGACTTAATTTTACGTGAAAAAATTTAGGTTGGATTTTCGCACACTGAATCGTCAACGTACCTACTGCTTAGCGCCGAGAGTCGAAAATCGAGTGTTTTTCGATGCGATGAGACTTACTATTGGATTCTAAATGGTCGGTTTAACACCGAGAGTTGAAAATCCAATGCGCGATAAAAACCCGCCGCGTTTTTTTCTACGTCCGTGTGTACGTCGACTGATCATCATCATCATTACAGCCGAAAGACGTCCACTGCTGGACATAAGCCTCCCCTAAAAGGGTGGGGATTTGCCATAATCGCCGGCAGGCGGGTTGGCGATCGCAGTATGGTGGCCAAATGCATAGAGAACGCTGCTGCCCATTCTCTAGTAAGTCCCTTAGTCGCCTCCTACGACACCCACGGGAAGAAATGGGACGTACCTACGTCGACTAAGTCAACATAATACTCCCCGAAGGGTTAAGCAGACGTGTACCTATAGTACACCCACATTTCGCCAGTATGTAGCAGGAGGCGAGCCTATTGCCATCAATCATCGCATTTTACTTTTCGTGAAAAATAATCCTGGTGTCTAGTTATACCTACCTTTGAAATAATTATCGTTTTCCTATGACCTACAAAACATAATTGCACATTTATTACGTAAGCTGTAGTCTGTACATAGTTGTACATATATGTACATATTGAAGTCAGCGAGATAAATGGCTTGTTTCATGACGTTTGTGATTGTATAACAGGTATGCGCGAGCGCCGATGCAAGCGACTAAAGCGTTGCTTATCTACACACTCACATCTAGCGATTCATTTACTATTATTTTTCATTTTTCTGTTATATTCAATTGTTTTTTTTTTTTGTAGTTGGCCCGACAACCTCAAAAAGGTGGCTGGAAGCGGAAGCCAAAGACAGGGTAGTGTGGTCCAGCCTGGGAGAGGCCTCTAGCATCGGACCGTGATAGGCTGAGTTGATTGTGCTTGGAGGCATTTTAAAGATGACTAGCTCTCTGCACCTGTTTCTGCATGGATTTCTAATGTTGCGATTAAAACTGTAACACCCCATTTTATCACTCTAGCGAAGCTACCACCTGCTAGTTGCCTTGTATTAGCCCATAGCGTGATCTGCCGCGCTTTTATTCTGTGAAAATCACACCATGATCTCACCGTGAAAACCTACGTGAAGAGCTGTCATTCCACGTTATAACAGACACTATTATACAGTTAGTTTCACATTGCTCGTAACAACACAAAAAAGAAGACCCTTACAAAAGGGGATCTACTATACCTATAAAAAAAAGTATGCAATGTGGAGACAACATCATCATCATCTGCCTAGCCGTTTCTCAACTATGTTGGGGTCGGCTTCCAGTCTGACCGGATGCAGCTGAGTACCAGTATTTTACATGGAGCGACTGTCTATCTGACCTCCACGACCTAGTTACTGGGTAACACGATACCCCTTGGTAAGACTGGTTGACAGACTTTCGGGCTTCTGACCATCAGTAACGACTGTCAAAGATCCACGAATGACAGCCGGAATAAACGGCTTAACGTGGTTAATGTGGAGACCACAATAAATAGAAACACTGCTGTACTCGATGGACACTCCACCCTTAACAAAGTGAAGTTTGCGGCGCGTATCTCTATTCATCATCATCAGCGTACAGCAGTCCACAGCTGAACATAGGCCTCTCCAATTGCACGCCATTCAGCTTGATTCTCGGCAATTCTCATCCAGTTGCTACCAGTCACCCTGCGAAGATCGGCGCTCCACCTAGCTACCTTACGCTTGCCAATTTTCAGTCTCCACTCAAGGTCATCGGTTCTCTGGCCTCTGGTCTCTCTATTGCGGAGATGTAATAAGCAAGACTGGTTTGGCTCGGATTAGGCTGGAGTGAGTTAGTGAAGTTACGTCACCAAGAGCGTTTGAAGAGCGGATCTTATCCTTTACCAAGTCTAAAGTCATTACCAGGAGACTACGTCACGGATGTGCCACTAACGAACCGGAAGAAGCCGCAAATAATAAACTACATTTACACAAGTTGATATCGTTATCTGTGTAAACACGCTATTAGTTATTATTACGTTGACCCGGCTATTATCGCCATAACGCCATTTCAGTTTATTAATTGCGCTCGAAGAAAATTGATGCGTGGAAGTGTGGTACAGGGCTTGCAACCGGTAGCAAAAGTGCAAGTGTACCTTTATTTAGCCGTTCTTGACATTTCAGTACCTGGGTACTGGAACCCGCCACGTACCGGTACTCCAACTAACAAGTACCGGTACCAAATTCAGGTACCGATATTAATTAAAAATAATTATGGTACAGGTAAGTACTACGTCTGGTACCGGTACCAATAGTACAGTTAATACTTTGGTACCAGTATTTCAAGTCCTGGTGTGGTAACTACGCTTGAGAATATCAGAAAATTTATTAAATTGATCAGGCTCTAAAAATCCTATTTTTTTACAAAAATCGTCACATTGGATGTTCTGAAGCGACGAGTAAGATCAGTGTTGCCTGATCCACAAAACAACAGGGAGCAAAGGCATATAATTGCCGCAGAATGAGAGCGTATTCCGCAAAAAAAAAACCGTTAGGAATATCCACGATAAAGGTAGGTACAACTTTTGTTAGGATGTTATACAGGTTTGAAGAAATTAAATGTTCATAGAGTATTGACTGGTTTGGGTTATTGAGTTATTACATAGTAAAACTGCGGAGTGAAAACGGTAACAACTATATTTTAGGCGGCAAAGCAGTGAGAAAAATATTGACATAAGTCATTTGACATTGACATAAGAATGTTGCCATTTGAATTAAGGACAACGTTGCATTCAATTATATTTAACAGTAACGAATTGAATTTAATAGTAGGACTTCAGTGATAGATAAACGATGTCAAAGTACAAACAGTCAGTACTGTTTGGACTTTAGCATCAATTATTATCATTGAGTTAATCGAAATTTGATGACGAAATTGAGAGAAACTACTCTCTGCTTCTGAGGTTATGGATTGCTTAGAATAATCAAATTAACTGAAGGTAACATGGGTTTTTTTTTTTTTTTTTTTTTTTTTTTTGGGTGGGAAATCATCAAATAACTTCTCCCGCTCTGGGTGGAGCAGGAGGGCGTGTCAGACTTTTACTGACTAAAACCCACCCGTGTTCCTTCAGTAGCCCTTAAGCCAGGGGCTGTGGTGTCTCTTTCGAACAAACCCGCACCCCTGGCAGGCATCGACCCTTGCGGGTCCCATCACTTTTTGTGCTGACATCTCTTTGAGGCGCGCGTGGAACACAACGCGCCGTCGACTTGGGCTTGGTCCTTACCGGACAGCGAGCTACCCATTACTCGCCGTCCGCAAGCCCATGCCTACGGTGGCCGGAAATCGGCCTGGGATTCCCGACGCCCAGGGCGTCTCCGTATCCTGCGGCGGCTGGGGTCGCGAGGGCGCATATGCTGCCTCTCCCTCACGTGCGCCGCCTCCCTCTTCGCGAGCATCACTGCTTCGCTGAAGGAGGTGACGGCTCCCCATGCCCTCTCGCTCCGTACCATGGCCTGGACCAGGGCCGGACGCGAGAGATCGCCGCCGCCGATCGCCTCCACGAGGACACGGCGGTGCTCCGCCCAAGCAGGGCAGACCGCCACCGTGTGCTCCACCGTGTCCTCAGGGCGATCTTCGCAGTGGAAACACCCGGGCGTTTCCTCCCGCCCTATCCGAAACAGGAACCTCCCGAAACAACCGTGTCCGGTGAGGACCTGCGTCAGGCGGAAGGTGAGGACGCCATGCCGCCTCTCAAACCACTCCTCAAAGAGGGGACTTACCGCCGCAATCGTGGCGTGCCCAAAGGTAACATGGGTTACTGCTAAGGTTTTTCTGCCATACATAACTAGCGTGTTCCCACATCCCACTGCTGGGGAGTGGGCCGTGAATCCGTAATAAGTAGATGCCACATGTTTTTCGATTTTTGGTTTTAACTAGGACATGATAGGCTGCTTTCCGTTTTGAGAGCAGTGGTGATGAAATAATTTACACGAAGTAACATACCTGTTTGGGTTCGAACTTTCGACCTACAATTCGTAATTCGCAGCCTTTACCACTGAGCTACCACTTCTTTCCTTTTTTTTGGCAGTCTTTATAATTTCGGAAGTTGCAGTCTTTCCAAGGGGTATCGCGATACCCAGTAACTGGGTTGTAGATGTCAGACAGGTAGTCACTCCATGTAAAATACTGGTATTCAGATGCATCTGGTAAAATTGGAAGCCTACTCCAACATAGTTGGGATAAGGCTAGGGAGATGATGATAGCTTTGTCACTTCACAGTTAACAGTAATCGGGTTATTTTCACCTGCAAAAGTTACATAGATAAACAGCCTATAATGTTCCCACTGCGGGGACACAGGCCTCTCTTCGAGAGCCCAGTGTGGCATGGTAGATGTCACCTGTCTTCGATTCTTTTGTTCTAGGACATGCCGGTTTCCTCACGATGTTTGTCTTCACCATTTTGAGAACAATCAAAAAAGTAGCGACAGTCTGGGTACGAACCTACGGCCTACAACTCATACGCCTATGAGTAGGTGTAAATAACCCGAGTACTGTGAAGAGTCGCCACTCTTCACAGTACTCGGGTTATTTACACCTACATAAGTTTCATTGTTTATCTATACTCTATACTATTAATAAAGAGGAAAGATTTGATTGTTTGTTTGTTTGCATTGAATAGGCACCGAAACTCCTGAACCGATTTGAAAAATTATTTCACTGTTGGGAAGCTACACTATCCACGGGTGACATAGGGTATATTTTATCGCCGTATTCCCACAGGAACGGGAACTACGCGGGTGAATTGGTGCAAGTGCCACTTCATTTGAAATTCATGGGGACAATATAATTTATCGATAACCGCTGTACTTGAACTACATAGATACAGAAATTATATTCAAGTGTAATCGTTAATCGTACGCATTGAATAATGAATTGGTTTTAGTTTGTTTATCGGCCACAGTCTGAGTCAGAATTCCAGTTGGTCTGGTTTTGCAATCTTCTAACAATAAATAAAGCCCTTTCTAACCTCCGACTGCATGCAAAATAAAATTTTCTTGTTTCCATCTTTTTTAAAGTTCACTTTTTACGCAGTCAGTTAAAAAAAAAACAACTTACTTTTTTAAGGTCTCATCACACGGGAGATATAAAATTGATTCCCTAATCAAGAGCTATACAATACTCAAGGATATTAATAAAACAATGATTTTCGAACATTTACCATTGCACCTTTTCTGGCAAAAGATTAATTTTGACTCACATGTTATAAGAAAGAAGGCTTGACCTCTCCAGCCAATGACGCTCGCGCTAATCATGGGCGTCGAGAATTCCAGGCTGATTCCCGGCTACCGTAGGCGTGGGCTTAGCAGCGGCGAGTAATGGGTAGCTCCCTGTCCGGTAAGGACCAAGCCCAGGTGAACGGCGCGTTGTGTTGTGTTCCACGCGCGCCTCAAAGAGATGTCAGCACAAACCGACGCGACGGGGCTCGCAAGGGCCTATGCCTGCCAGGGGTGCGGGTTGTTAGAGAGATACCGTGGCCCCTGGCACACAGGCTACTGAGGGAATACGGGTGGGTTTTAGTCAGTAAAAGTCTGACACGCCCTCCTGCTCCACCCAGAGCGGGAGAAGTTATTTGATGACTTCCCACCCAAAAAAAAAAGCCTGCGTTACATAATCGAGTCAATGACCTTACGCTTCCCTACAGACCACATAGGCATATAACGGAATTTTAAATAAATCTTTCTCCTTTTGTTTATCAGACGTAACCTATAAATTATGGCAGTTATCGGTTATATTCCTTTGACTATAGGTTTGTTTTTAAAAGACTCTTCGTAAACAAAGATTATGAAAACGACAGTAACATTACAATCGTAGCCACTCCTCCGCTTAAATTATACCTACCTATTTGTTGACGAAATACTTAAAATTGTACCTATAAGTATTTCGTCAACAAAAGCCAAATCTACGCATCAACGTAGAATTATTTACTTAGGTATATTTAGTTGATTATTCTGGGTCTGACTCTGACCTTTCCAAAGTCACTTAATTTTTTATGTGTTTACATCGTTATTATTAAGTAGGTACTACGCATACCTAGTTATACAGTACCTAAAACAAAAATAAATGTACCTACATTAAAAATGGAATCAAGTTTGTGTCGTCACGCGAATGAAGAAATGAGTACTTACATAAGAGGAAGTCTGAACGTGGCACCAGTGACTGAAAAGTTGAGTTGAAATTTGGTTGTCATGGTATGGGCAGGAATGAGGAAAATGTTGTGAGGAAAGTTTTGATTATAATGTAGAACGGATATAAGAGTAGGCAAAAACCAAAGATGATGGTGATTTATTTGACGAGACCCCATGTCGGAGAAGCAGAGAGATCATTTAGATAAGAAAAAACAACCATGTAGGTAGTAGAGAACGGCAAGGCGACAAGCTCAGAAAGAAGGCGGGATGAGCCGGGCTCAGATTGGCCAAAAGTCGCGGTTCCTGACGAACACGAAGAGAGAAAGTGGAATGAGGGAAGGGAGGTTTTTAGTCTAAAGTGGGGAAGCATACGGAAAAATAATATTGGCGAGTTAGAACAATAATTAATGATTCTGCAATTATAATTAGGTACCTATTTAGTTTAGTAAAAATTATGAGTCAATCTGCCTTTTCTTTCCTATGTTGAGGTCGGCATCCAGTCTAAACGAAAGCAGCTGAATACCAGTATTTTATAGTGAGCAACTGCCTATCTGAACACCACAAACCAGTTACTGGGTAACACAATAAGTACCTCTTGGTAAGACTGGTTGTCATTTCAGACGAAATGACCGTCAAAGATCTACGAATGACAGCCGGGACCAACGGCTTAACGTGCCTTCCGTGGCATGGAGGGGTCTTGATAAGTAATGGATGGTCACCCATCCACGAATCAACCGCGGCAAGAGAAGCTTTACTTTCCATGGCTCTGTGCGGCTGTTATCACTTAAAAAGAGTGAGTAACTTTGACTAATTAACTTCTGTGCAAAATGCAACCTACCACTGCCACCACCACCCCCACTACCACTATTTGTCTCTGCATCACCCAAAGGTCGACCGGTAGATAATGCCTATGGCATTAAGTCCGCCTCTGTACATTTTTACGTGAAGTATTTAATAAATAAATAACATCGCGGGCAGACGTTCAGGCTATGAAAATTTTATTAAAGACAAGTACTCTTACTTACATCTTAAGATTTTTGGCGAAATGAAAACACTTTATTGGATGAACAATTTACATGGCATAGTAAAAATGTTGTTTCACACAGCCCTATCCCAAATAGCTTGAAAATAAGCTTATACCTATTGTCCCAATCAAAATAATGTTCTCTTCCTGAAATTCGATAAAAGGAGGGTGAATTCATTAGAGCTAGCGACGGCGCAGGTCTCGAAGTAGGCCAAGATAATCGATTGTTAGGAGCAACGACTTCTTATCATCCGGTACTCCGGGAGGGGGTCGGTGCGGGCCTTTGAGCTGTGAAGAGGCATTTTGCGAGTTAAGCTACAAGATTACTGACTGGACAAGTCCACCTAGAGTACCTAACTCTCCAGTCAGTAATCTTGTAGCTCAACAGGTCCACCTTAACCTGTGTGGTTCTTTCTTCATAAGGCCTTTTCAGACACTTATCTATGGTCATCACATAGTCTGGCCAAGATTATGTCTGGAATTTAAACGAGACTGACCCTTGAGTTTCTTTCGCCATTTCTTCTAAGGGTAATCAGATAGTAAATGTAGATTTCACCTAGCTTTTTTTAATACTAGCTGTAGCTCGCGACTCTCTGCTATCCAGGATGATAAATAGCCTATGTTGTTACCTTGGTCATGGACTATCTGTACCTAGATATGCCAAATTTCATTCGAATCCATCCAGCCATTTTTGCGTCATTGAATAACAAACAAATTCACTTTCGCATTTATAATATTACATAGTTAGGATGACGTGTAAAACTGATTCCGATATCCTAATTTCAGAATAAACAATTTCATTTGACATGACTAGGTATTTCGTCAGTCGAATTCAGGAGAACGGGATACACCTTTGGCCAACAGTGAAATAAAATGGATCAGCAGGCCTAGACAAAATACATTTCTGTTAGCGTTCAAAATCAAAATCAAAATCAAAAGTAATTTATTCAAACTAGGCTGAGAGTCAGCACTTTTCGAACGTCAAAATTACATAAGACAGTCCCCCAAAAACGCCCACCCTTCGACACTTCCTAGTGCTTTAGCTGGGAAGAAGAAGTGGCGCAACAAACTCCCCAGCAGCACAGCTGTCTGATAAGTTGGAAGAACTTGATTCTATACAGTAATAGGCAAGTAATTAAATTTCATTAAATAATGGAAATATCAATATTAAAAATAAAAAATGGTTTATAGTCAAATAAAATAAACAATGCTATGGAGTAACTCATATAACCTGTCAGTAGGTAAGCTAATTCTGGTGAAAGAACACAAACGTTGTCTTGAGTTAATCACAGCGACCAACAATTCTTATCGTTTAAGTAGTCGTTGATAGAATAGTGTTACGAGCTAGGGGTTCGTGACAATTAAAAACTGCCGATATGAATTACCAAAAATAACACTTTAATCAAACACACTAATAACACAACACAATTGCACAATTAATCACTCTTAAGTCGCACTTGAAGATCGCTTTAGATGTTCTCGCGTGTATCGCTTCCAATGAACTACCCCGAGACGCGCTCCGTTCCCGCTTATATAGGGCCCTCGGATAGTTCCAGAACCTTCTACCGTAGAAGCATCTAGAATGTTCGAGTACATATCGGCCCTGACCGAACACATGTCGATAGTTCCAGAAAGTTCTAGCATCGAACTTTCTGGAAAGATATTGACCATTAATTCCGCTATTCGATAAGAGATGGCGCTAGTGGTAACCAAACATCAATCGTGCGGCTCAACACTGCCCCCACCTAAGAAATGCTCGTCCCGAGCATTATCGGCCCCATAATAACGCGCCAGTCGATCCACGTGGACTATCTTAGGAGTACCCCTTGCACCTTTCTGTATCCGGTAGGTAACGTCATTGATCTTTGTCACAATCCGGTACGGTCCGTCCCAGTTAGCTTGAAGCTTAGGAGATTTCCCTTTGCTGCGGACTGGATTGTGCAACCACACTAGTGAACCTTCGTCAAAACCCTTATTGTTCATTTTGCGGTCATAACGGGTTTTCATCTTTTCAGACATTTGCTGGCCTGATTGTCTGACGTGCTCATAAATGTCATTCATCTTGTTCCGCAAGTCACTCGCATAATCAGTTATACTGCGTGGGGCATCAGGTGGTATTCCGGTGATCAGGTCTGCAGGTAGCCGTAATTCCCTTCCAAAGTTTGCAAAAGCTGGTGTCACCGATGTGCTTTCGTGAACAGCGCTTCGATATGACAACAAAAACGGTTGTATGTGCTTGTCCCAATCTCGTTGCCGATTTTCCACAACTTTTGCTAGGTACCTCTCTAATGTCTGATTAAATCGTTCGACCATTCCGTCCGATTGTGGGTGGTAAGAAGTTGTTCTTGTTTTATGAGTACCCATAACTCGACAAGTTTCCTGGGATATTTGGGACTCAAAATTCCTTCCTTGATCACTGTGAATCTCTAAAGGTACTCCAAAACGACAGAAGACTTCATGAACTAATTTATCTGCAACTGTCGAAGCTTCTTGATTTGGAATGGCGAAGACTTCCGGCCACTTAGTGAAGTAATCCATCACAACCATGAAATACTTGTTACCACTTTCACTTTCTGGAAACGGCCCCGCAACGTCAAGGGCTATCCTCTCCCATGGTGCACCAACATTGTACAATTTCAATGCACCTCTGCTACGCGTCTGAGGTCCCTTTACAGCTGCACAACTTGTACATTTGCGACACCAGTCCTCGACATCGTCCCGACAGTGGACCCAGTAAAACCGTTCTCGTATCTTCAGTAGAGTCCGTTTTACTCCTAGATGACCTCCTGAAGAACCATTATGGTAAAGCTGGAGAACATCCGGTACTTGAGCTTTAGGGACTACCATTTGCAAATGACAGCTGTTTCCCCGAGCATTTTCCCATTTACGGCACAGGACTCCATCCTGAATCACCAAGCTGTCCCATTGGGCCCAATAGCTCTTTGTGATCGAACTCATTGCTGAGACGTCGCTCCACCTGGGCTTAGGAGCTCTGGCCTTTATCCACTCCAGAATCGGCTTGATGTCTGAATCTTCCTGCTGTGCACGTTGTAGGCTTTCCTTCCACTCGTTGCTGAGGTCTGTCCTGAGCATCCTCACAGGCACTACAGGTGAACACCATGAACTTGATGAAGGTTCAATAACAGCATCCGTCACCATTCCCTTAATCATGGTTTCCGGTTCCTTTTCGCAACGCGCTACCGGCAATCTTCTTGGCCGCTGACGGATAGGCAATTCTTCCCTTTCTGCAGTTCGCTTAGGGCAACTGGATCGAAGGTGGCCCCTTTCCCCACAGCCGTAACACCTAGGGCTGTATCTTTTACGATCGCGAACTGTAGCCACTACAACCTCCCTGACGCGATGGGAACCATGATCCTGCCGGACAGCTTCCACCTCCAGTGCATGGGCCAAGGCGTCCTTAAGCGTCCCATGGTGACCGAGTCTCACAGCAGCTCTAACTTCAAGGTCCCGGATGCCGTCGACGAATGCCTGCACCAGGTTCCCATCAATAAGCGCAGGTACGGACTGGTACGCTTTTCGAACCAGCTTCTCCACTTCAAGGGCCCACTGCTGCAGGTTTTCGTTACTGCGTTGCACACGATCCTTGAGCTGCGCACGAAACACGTGTTCCAGGTGAGCGTCGCCATATCTAGCCTCCAATGCCTCGAGGAGCTGCTCGTAAGTCACTTCCTTACCGAGAGCTTCCAGCACATTTAAAGCCTGGTCGCGCAGGCCTAGGATGAGGGCAGTCATGGCCTGACTTTTATTCCACCCGTTCGCCTTCATCACAGCCGCAAACTGAATTTTGTAGGCCGACCAGGAAGAAGTCCCGTCGTACGGCGGCACTTTGAATCCACGTAGCGAAGGTGTTGTTGTAGCTACGGGAGCTGCGATTCCATCCCCAAGTTTGAGGTTACCCAACTCTTGCTTCACATCAGCAATGACATCACTAAACTTGCTGATCTGAGTTTCAGCTTCTGACAAGCGGTTGTCATGCTGGGCAACCTTCTCCTTCACCTCCTTCATGTCTTTCCCGAAGGTTGCGTGAAGGTCCTTTATGAGGAGCATCTGCTCTTCCTGGCGGTGCACCTGCTCCTCCTTATCCCGTTTGAGCTGTTCTTCCAATTGACGGGCCTGCTCCTCCTGTCGGCGAGCCTGCTCCTCCTGTCGGCGCGCCTGCTCCTCTTTATCTCGTTTGAGCTGTACTTCCAAACGGCGAGCCTGTTCCTCCTGTCGGCGGGCCTGCTCCTCTTTATCCCGTTTGAGCTGTTCTTCCAATCGACGGGCCTGTTCCTCCTGTCGGCGGGCCTGCTCCTGCAACATCATCATCAGAGCAGCAAAATCTGGTGCTGGTGATGCTGGAGCAGCTGTGGACGGGCCGGCCTCTGTGGTTGGTAGCTGGCCCTCCGACGTCTGTGGCATTGCTCCACCAAATCGCCTCTGGTCCGTCTCCTGCTGGCGTTGACTCCGGGTACGGATACCCTCCGTGTCGTCTTTAGGTAAAATCGGCATGATTTTAATCCCACTTCTGACACCAATTGTTACGAGCTAGGGGTTCGTGACAATTAAAAACTGCCGATATGAATTACCAAAAATAACACTTTAATCAAACACACTAATAACACAACACAATTGCACAATTAATCACTCTTAAGTCGCACTTGAAGATCGCTTTAGATGTTCTCGCGTGTATCGCTTCCAATGAACTACCCCGAGACGCGCTCCGTTCCCGCTTATATAGGGCCCTCGGATAGTTCCAGAACCTTCTACCGTAGAAGCATCTAGAATGTTCGAGTACATATCGGCCCTGACCGAACACATGTCGATAGTTCCAGAAAGTTCTAGCATCGAACTTTCTGGAAAGATATTGACCATTAATTCCGCTATTCGATAAGAGATGGCGCTAGTGGTAACCAAACATCAATCGTGCGGCTCAACAATAGTATGCCTTCGAACAAAGATTTGATTTTACTTTAGCTTTAAACGCATTAAAATGTAAATCTAGCAAAGAAGAGGGAAGCTTGTTATAAAAGGTGATACCGAGCCCAACGAATGAGTTATGAACTTTATGAAGCCGGTGAAAGGGACCACGTAGTTTGTCCTTATTTCTGGTATTAATATTATGAATATCACTGTTTTTAGTGTATAAGTGTATATTTTGCCTAATATATAAGATGTTAGCGAAGATGAATTGTGATGCCACCGTGACAATACCAATATCTTTAAAAAAATCTCTCAGAGAAACTCTAGCACCTAATTGGTAAATTGCACGTACAGCTCGTTTTTGCAGAACAAAAATATTTTGAATGTCAGCGGCTTTGCCCCACAGCAGAATGCCGTAGGACATAACGCTATGAAAATAACTAAAATAGACTAACCGAGCTGTATCAACGTCAGTGTATTGTCTTACTTTCCTGACGGCGTAGGCAGCCGAACTGAGCCTTCCCGCTAGGCTTGATATGTGTGATCCCCACTGAAGTTTGGCATCTACTGTTATGCCCAGAAAAACTGCCGAGTCTACAGTTTCAAGCACCTCATTTTCTAAGACGATGTTGGGTCCCAGATTTTTTACATTCGGCAAAGCGAACTTTATACATTTTGTTTTCTTAGCATTGAGAACCAAATTATTCGTGGTAAACCAATCCGTAACCATTGAGAGTGCACTGTTTACGTCGTCAAAATCTTGTCTATTCCTGTCTACCTTAAAGATAAGAGAGGTATCATCAGCAAACAGTACAACGTCACAGATACCCTTTAAATAGAATGGTAAATCATTAATGTACACTAAGAATAAGAATGGACCCAGTATTGAGCCTTGAGGTACACCTAACTGAACTGGTAGCCCGGAAGATTTCACACCATTAATATCTACACATTGGTGCCTATTATTTAAATAAGAGTTTAATACGTTAAGAGCTTCATTTTGAACACCGTAATGACGTAATTTACGCAAAAGCGTGTCGTGGTGCACGCAATCAAATGCTTTGGAAAGATCACAGAAAACTCCAATAGCATTTTGTGAGTTCTCCCATGCGTTAAATATGTGTTTCAGCAGGGCAACACCCGCGTCTGTAGTCGAACGACCTTTTGTAAAACCATATTGTTCATCATGAAGGAGGCTATTTAAATTAAAATGTCTTAGCAACTGCTTGAGTATTAACTTTTCAAATATTTTACTAAATGCAGGTAAGATAGAAATGGGCCTAAAATTGCCAACGTTATTTTTATTACCCGATTTAAATAATGGTATGACTTTACTACTCTTCATGAGGTCAGGAAACGTTCCTAAATCAACACATTTATTAAAAGTAATAGCTAGATAGGGGGCTACGATGTCGATTATGTTACTTAAAAGTTTAATAGAGATGCCCCAGTAATCACCAGTGTTTTTAGACTTAAGTGTGTTAAAAATATTAACTACATCACGAGGTGTTACATGTTCGAAACTAAATAAGAGACTACATTTGGGCACACTACTATGCAAAAGGTTTTCCGCTTCAGACGGGGACGAATTTAAGGTGCGAGTCGTAGTTAAAGGTATGTTGGCAAAAAACTCATTAAATGCCTCAGCTACGTCAGCAGCTTCATTAACTAATTTATTGTTCACGCCAAACGCTACGCCAAAATGTATGGGAATGACATTACCTGCGGAAAGGTTACGTCGTCTTCTTTCCGCAGGTAATGTCATTCCCATACATTTTGGAGTAGCGTTTGGCGTGAACGCTAACAGAAATGTAATTTGTCTCTAGGCCCAGAAGTATAGATAGGTATTCAGACTTGACGATTTTTTTCTCCAAAACTTGACTCTGTAATTTAATAATAAAACCGATTATGAATAATGTATGTCTTACATAAATTAAATGTCATAATGTTCCTAATACCTATATTTGCACACCTCATATTATGTTTATAATACAGTGTACCGTATGAACCTTTACAACATCCTCTGAACCTGTCATATGCAAATAAATGATTTGATTCGAAAAAAATAAAATTGTTAAGGTATTGAAATGTGGGTGTAGTAAAGGTACCCTTCTGCCCAGCCCTTCGAGGAATACAAGCGCAATGTTGTACGTATGTAAAAGATATTTGTTGAGATTTGTCATGATGATCCGTACGGCCCTGCGTAGATTGTAGATTACGGCGTGCTCAGAGAGCAACTAAACAAAAAAATAAGAAAAATTGATTATTCAGCACAAACAAAAAGCATACTACAAAATACACACAAACAAAGTAGCCAAAAGCCTCGGTATTCAATAATTCAACCAATTAAAGTTCTACAATTTAGCCCAAGGGTGGCCTGATACACTGGCAGCTAATAAGCTGAAACAATAGTAAAGAGCCGATAAGAAACATCTTGGTGAATTTGATTTTGGAATTACCGCGTTACAGTACATTTTATATTTGGAATCGTGCCAAATTATTCCGAATCAACATCCCACGCGCCCCACGCATCTCAATTCACTGTTGCGTTGTCTCCGACTCAGCTTTCGTATAAGTACCTAAGTAATAAAATGATGTAGCAAAAACAAAATATAAGTATACGTAATATCTGTTAAATACGCTGTTTTTGTTTTAATAAACATGTTGGAGTTCATTGACACGAAAATCACGATTTACATCCCAGCGAATTATCTCCAACTAACTTTGTTGACAAGTAAACGAGCTATAAACATTTGCATCAAGGAAAAATTGCTTCAAAAACCTCAAGACCGTGGTAAATACACTTGCTTTATATACATTTTGTAAAGTATTCTATGCATAGTAAAGGCACGAATTCCAATTTGTAAGCAAAACACACATTCAGCCTGTGCAGTCTACACTCGCTAAAACCGGTGTTATGCAAGCCTGGCTCAAAGGTCACATGATCTCGTTTTGTACTCAAAGAAGTGTAGTGGTTTCTATCGTGCTAGCTGATAAGAGAAATACGTTCATCGTACAAAAAATGGGAAAAATTGTCGGAACTACTGATAGAGCAGTTGTAACCTACAATTTAGTTTCAGGTAATAGGCTAGGTTAGACAAAGCTGAATAAACATATTTTCAAAACACCTGCTCGATAATGTCAAATTATTTGTCATGGAAACCGTTGCAAACCTGAGTATATAAAGCTATCTACGTTAGAAAGTAAATAAAATTAATGTATAACCCTGTTTTGAACAGCCGGGAAATAATATTGTATCATAATCGTAATATCATCATCTGCCTAGCCTTTTCGCAACTATATTAGGGTCGGCTTCCAGTCTAACCGGATGCACCTGAATACCAGTACTTTACATGAAGCGACTGCCTGTCTGACCTCCACAACTCAGTTACTGGGTAACACGATACCCACAATCATAATAGTACTTACTAATTCCATGTATTGTACTGAATTTCATAACCCGTTGATCAATAATGTGATTTGAATTTGGAAACCAAAAATTCGAAAGTATGAAAACTTTTACCAAAACCAGATATTCCATAATCGGATTTTTATCATCTCGCAGAAGTTGTGATAAGTGGATATAGTATGTATTCCTCGGGGATTAAGGTGTCTTTGCCTTGGACAAGCTTGAATTCCTCGATTCTAGTCTTAACTTCCTGACTTCGCTTCGAGATAGCCCTAGAGTTCTTCCTTTCGCTCTGGATTCAATATAGCGTCCGTGACAGAAGGCACTGCTTTATCCCCTTGGTAAATAAACTACTCTGTAGATGGTCTCTTCCGTCTAACTAGGTACAACATAGTAACGCCAAATGTGTCATCAAATCTAAAATAATTTTCATTGAAACAGTTCTGTAGAAAAATAATCCCGAAATTTGGCAGCATCTAATAGCGACATACTGCCTTGACCCGTGCCAAGGTGGGCCTAAAAGAATTACAATTAGATTAATTTGTGTAAGTGTGGTGTAGTTTACGTGAAGATGTGTATACAGCACACAGGTACGCCCCCAATGGGCGTGTATATTATGATACGACAAATATTTGCACATGCTATCGACCGAGGAGAAGGAAAATAGTTTATGAATGTGAGTGTCTCATTAAAGTGCGTATTACACGATCAAATTTGTAGAAAATCTAACTCGGAACACTCTGATTAGGAAATTGGAAGCTAGTGATCACACTGCTGGACTAAATCGAATTTTAATCGGACAGATGAGTCTAAGGGCCTTATCATTATCATACTAGCGGATTGCGAGCGTCCTCAAAGCGGAGCGGGCGCGCAACGAACACGCGGCGAATAACAGGGTGGACGTCGTTTCTTTTTACTTTCATTTTTGTCTCCGGCGTCGTCAAAGTAACAAAGCCAACAACAATGTCTCCTCGTCGGAATCCATTTTGTTACTGAGTGTATTGTATGTCGTTAATTTGCTACAAACACGCGATGCAAACGTTGCGAATTTGCCACGCGTCAGCGACGTCTTCGCTGTGCAGCCGCGGCGTGTTCGCGACGCATTCGCTGCGCGCCCGTCCCGCCTCGCAGCCGCTCGCAAACCGCTAGTGTGAAACGCCCTTATGTACGTATTACACTATCCAACTTGTAGGAAATCGAATTAGGAAATTGTAATCGAAGTGACTTCGAAGGGTCTTATTAAAGAATGGGCAGCAGCGTTCTCTATGCATTTTACCACCATACTGCGATCGCCAACCCGCCTGCCAAGCGTGGCAATTATGGCAAGCCCCCTCAAATTGTGGGAGGCCTATGTCCAGCAGTGGATGTCTTCCGGCTGAAATGATGATGATGAATCGAAGATAGGAGAGTTTTTTTTTTTTTTGGGTGGGAATCGTCAAATAACTTCTCCCGCTCTGGGTGGAGCAGGAGGGCGTGTCAGACTTTTACTGACTACAACCTACCCGTGTTCCCTCAGTAGCCCGTATGCCAGGGGCTGCGGTGTCTCTTTCGAACGAACCCGCACCCCTGGCAGGCATCGGCCCTTGCGGGCCCCATCACGCTTGTGCCGACATCTCTTTGCGGCGCGCGTGGAACACAACGAGCCGTCGACCTGGGCTTGGTCCTTACCGGACAGCGAGCTACCCATTACTCGCCGTCCGCGAGCCCACGCCTAAGTTGGCCGGAAATCAGCCTGGGATTCCCGATGCCCAGGGCGTCTCCTGCGGCGGTTAGGGCCGTGAGGGCGCATAGACTGCCTCTCCCTCACGTGCGCCGCCTCCCTCTTCGCGAGCATTACTGCTTCGCTGAAGGAGGTGACGGCTACCCATGCACTCTCGCTCCGTACCGTGGCCTGGACCAGGGCCGGACGCGAGAGATCGCCGCCGCCGATCGCCTCCACGAGGACACGGCGGAGCTCCACCCAAGCCGGGCAGACCACCACCGTGTGCTCCACCGTGTCCTCAGGGCGATTTTCGCAATGGAAACACCTGGGCGTTTCCTCCCGCCTTATCCGAAACAGGAACCTCCCGAAACAACCGTGTCCGGTGAGGACCTGCGTCAGGCACGCCAGGTGAGGACGCCATGCCGCCTCTCAAGCCACTCCTCAAAGAGGGGACTTACCGCCGCAATCGTGGCGTGCCCAAAGTTAGTCGGATCCGATTTAGTGAGATTGGAAGGTCCCGACCGCACTTTTACTAAATTGTTGCATCCCATCCCAACGTAACTTCATAAGCGCAAAAGTCATCTGTCCAATTTAGAATTCGATTTATTCCAGTGTGATCACTAGTTCCATTTTAGTTAGAGTTTATCAATTCTGCCGCTCTTTTGCTATTTTAAGAACGGAATATCATGAATTGTACGACAGCAGTCAATGAATTAGGAATTGTATTTCGATTTTTCTTTATTTAAATGACGTAAAATAGGTGTCACGATTTTTGGTAAAGAAAAGTCTAATTACCAAGTCAGGGAATACACTTGCCAACAGCTTGTAGCTACTACAAAGTACAATGACATGATACAAGTATTTTTTATTGGTATGACTGTGTATTCCCAGCTTTAAGATGATAGCATTTAGTTTTAGCAGGGCACCCTTTTGCTATGCCTTTCTTTTTTAAATCACTAGTTCCCGCCCCCCCAGTTTATCGATTTTTTCTTTTGACTTCAAAAAGAAGGAGGTTATTAACTGACAGGCTTTTTTAGATATTTTTTTAAGTATCAAGAACATACAATTTTATAAGTACATAATCGGTCATGTACATGTCTGGAGCCGCGCCAAGGTAGACTGAAAATAAAGCTCTATAGACTTGGCGTCGCTCAAAAATCGAGTAGGTACCTAGTTTTGAAAAAACAAACATTCCAGCGTATTCCTACACAGATTAGCAATATTTTATGTGGTGAAACTTTTTTTTTAAAGCTGGACTTATGGAGCTGAAGTTTTATTTTATTTTAATCCTTATTCTTTATTTTTATTTAAACATAACTTTCCGTATGATAAAATGCTTCACATAACCTCAGAAAGTGACTCTGACTAACCGTTACACATTGCTTCACACTAACTTTATCTAAAAAAACTTCAATATTTTTTAGTTAGGTTGGGTTAGACTGGAAGCCGGGACCCGAGATGGCGGCGCGTAGTGTTCAACGCGCCTTTGATGTGAGGGGGGGGGGGGGGGGGTAACACTTCACTCACCCCCTAACGCGAGGTGGCCCGCAGGATCGTGGAAGTCTTACTAGTTCCCGTGATCCCCGGAACACCGGGGTGATTTTAGTCAGTAAGAGTCTGACAGACCGCTCCGCCCTCCCCGGGGCGGTGAGTAGCAACCTTGAGTCTGGATTAGTGCCTGGTTTATGGTAGTATTGGTAGCCTACTACCAATACCACGTAACTGGCGAAACTGTGGGTGTACATTAAGTACACCTCTGCCTAACCTATTAAGGATTACCGTCGAGATGATAGTTCCTAAGATATGAGGGTTTGTAGGCCGTTAACTGGAAAGGATTCTTTAAGATAAACAGAAAGAAATGTCATTTGATGTGTCCTACAATCAGTAACGTAAGTATCACAGTTTTTAAGAAATAAAGATTCGCGCTTTTTCGGCCATTTTCTCGGAAACAACAATTAGGGCTTTTTTTTTTTTTTTTTTTTTTGGGTGGGAAATCATCAAATAACTTCTCCCGCTCTGGGTGGAGCAGGAGGGCGTGTCAGACTTTTACTGACTAAAACCCACCCGTGTTCCTTCAGTAGCCCTTAAGCCAGGGGCTGTGGTGTCTCTTTCGAACAAACCCGCACCCCTGGCAGGCATCGACCCTTGCGGGTCCCATCACTTTTTGTGCTGACATCTCTTTGAGGCGCGCGTGGAACACAACGCGCCGTCGACTTGGGCTTGGTCCTTACCGGACAGCGAGCTACCCATTACTCGCCGTCCGCAAGCCCATGCCTACGGTGGCCGGAAATCGGCCTGGGATTCCCGACGCCCAGGGCGTCTCCGTATCCTGCGGCGGCTGGGGTCGCGAGGGCGCATATGCTGCCTCTCCCTCACGTGCGCCGCCTCCCTCTTCGCGAGCAATTAGGGCTTAACGCCTGTCTAGTTCAAGGACGGCGGCAGCGCAGTTGCAAAAAAAATTAACTTATTATATCGTGCATGTAATGACCTGTCAAATTCGTCTTTCCTTTTTTGCATCTGCTCAGCAAACGGTTTAATGCAAACCGAATTTATAGGTACTTTTAAGTGCAATGCACATTTTTTCGTTGTCCAAATATATCTGCGACCCAATAAAAGGTTAACAACACTTGCAACATGCAGAGAATATTACGGAACTGTTGCATACAGTTATGCCGTCTCTGTCCTATTATGTATTTACGATGTTTTTATATTTTTATTTTTCTGTTAAACATTTCGTGTCAATCTTCAAATTAAAATAGTTTTTAATAAATTAGAAAATAACCTATTCTCAAAACAGTGGCTGGTTTTTTTTTTTTTTTTTTTTTTTTTTTGGGTGGGAAATCATCAAATAACTTCTCCCGCTCTGGGTGGAGCAGGAGGGCGTGTCAGACTTTTACTGACTAAAACCCACCCGTGTTCCTTCAGTAGCCCTTAAGCCAGGGGCTGTGGTGTCTCTATCGAACAAACCCGCACCCCTGGCAGGCATCGACCCTTGCGGGTCCCATCACTATTTGTGCTGACATCTCTTTGAGGCGCGCGTGGAACACAACGCGCCGTCGACTTGGGCTTGGTCCTTACCGGACAGCGAGCTACCCATTACTCGCCGTCCGCAAGCCCATGCCTACGGTGGCCGGAAATCGGCTTGGGATTCCCGACGCCCAGGGCGTCTCCGTATCCTGCGGCGGCTGGGGTCGCGAGGGCGCATATGCTGCCTCTCCCTCACGTGCGCCGCCTCCCTCTTCGCGAGCATCACTTTTTCGCTGAAGGAGGTGACGGCTCCCCATGCCCTCTCGCTCCGTACCATGGCCTGGACCAGGGCCGGACGCGAGAGATCGCCGCCGCCGATCGCCTCCACGAGGACACGGCGGTGCTCCGCCCAAGCAGGGCAGACCGCCACCGTGTGCTCCACCGTGTCCTCAGGGCGATCTTCGCAGTGGAAACACCCGGGCGTTTCCTCCCGCCCTATCCGAAACAGGAACCTCCCGAAACAACCGTGTCCGGTGAGGACCTGCGTCAGGCGGAAGGTAAGGACGCCATGCCGCCTCTCAAACCACTCCTCAAAGAGGGGACTTACCGCCGCAATCGTGGCGTGCCCAAAACAGTGGCTGGTTTGAGCTCGATTAATCAAAATCAACATAGCAAGCACAGATAGCTTGTTCGAATGTAAGTATAACACTGAATGTGTGTCCAATTTTGTACTAGCTTTTGCCAGCGGCTTGGCCGGCGTGGATGTCGGTGTATTAGGGACTACTCACACTTATTCAGCTCTGTTCAGCTTTTGTTCATAGAAAACAAGCATTTTTTATAGGGTCCGTTCAGCTTTCCGCGGCTGTACGCATCTCATACAGAATCTTTGTTTACCTACTATATGTAGACAAAAGCTAAACAGAGGTGAATAAGTGTGAATAGTCCCTTAGACATTTATAAACCTTCCTCTTGAATCACTCTGTCTATTGATGAAAACCGCATTAAAATCCATTGCGTAGTTTGAAAGATCTAAGCGTACTTAACTAGACACGAAACGCAACTTTATTTTTATTATTGTAAGTGTACTACTGTGTACTTGTTGATTAGGTGTTATGACTAGTCATGTAAAATGAAACACCTGTTTTCGGCGAGCGCAAGTACACAACTGGCATGAATAATTATTTATTTCACTATTATAATAGGTATTTGACCTGTTTACAAGCGATTGCTGACGATGCACCACACTATAAAGAGAAGACTAAACTCATTTATGCAGTACTAGTAAAAGGCAACAATACGGAAAATTTGCAAGCATTGCAATTGAATAGTATAACCACAGTATAACGTAGGTTAGGTATATCTACTATTTCATTACAGTCTATATGTAATGTATACCTATTTGATTACACAGTAAGTGTATTCAAACAGCAATTTGCTTCAATCATTCTTACTTTAACCATAATGTAACTGGTAAAGTAGACAACTATCAAAACAATAATAACACAACATCAAGCCTTGTTATACCCAAAGGGTTGGACAGAGGTGTACGTACAGGTAGGGAATGCAAATCTCGCGAGATTGGGGCTCAAGCGAGATCCCGCGAGTTTATGAATAACAACACCGCGAGATCTCGCCAATTTCGAGATCTCGCGAGATTGGCACTTTTGTATTTTTCTTTTTTTGCAAAAAATCACAATATTTGAATAAATTGGGAAAAAAAAAAATTATATGTATCTTAAGATAATAAATAGACTTTATGCATCAAACATTATTTGACGTAGGTATCAGTCTATAATTTTTTAATAAACTTCTAAGTAGTAAACTTTGACGTACGTATCTATCAAATAATAATTGAAAGAAACAACCAGTCTTCTAATATCAATAAAAAATCTTTTAAGTAATAAAACAGTTCTCAAACAAAACAACGAGCTGTCAAAAAAAATCTGTTCGTTTCAGTCCGCGCTTTGAATAAGACGTTTTTATGATCGAGTGCAATCTCGTTAAACTCGCGAAATCTCGCCATTTTTTCGTCCGAGATCAATCTCGCTACTTAAGGCCGAGATCTCGCGAGAACAAGATTGCATTCCCTACGTACAGGCAAGTATGTTTAAGCCCCAAGTAATAGAGACCTTAGAGCCATCAACCTATTGGCACAAACCCAGATTCAGGGCTGTTACTCACAAATTTAAGACAGAAAACTCAATGACGCTTTACCCAACCCGGGAGTCTAGTATGAAGTCCTGGAGTTCCACGACCAGGTGTCGGCAACCTGCGGCTCGCGAGCTACATGCGGCTCTTTGGATGTGACGCTGCAGCTCTTTAGTTCCATACGCAAATACTTTTTATTTTCCCTTCACCTGGCGACCTATCAATAAAAAAAATGGCGAGTTTGCAAATGGTGTAGATTAGGCCACGCCGCTTTTCGGTCACATTTGCTTTTAAACCCCGATTTCACGCAATTTTACTATAAAACCAATAATAACTGTGACTTGTTTCCTAATCCGTATGATATTTTCAATTTTGGTAGCTCTTTAAAAACTTTAAAATGTTGTAAATTGTAATTTTTGACTCTTCCAACTCAAAAGGTTGCTGGTCCTAGACCAATGAGGCAGTCAAAACAAAGAAGGCAGGCAGACAAAAGAATGTAATATCAAGTGTTTAAAATACCTATGTTTCAAGGCAGAGATTTTTTGAAAATGGTCAAAAAGGTCTTCACCACCCATGGTTGACTGGTAGAGAATGCCTAAGGCATTAAGTCCGCCTTTGTACCTTTTTGTGTGCGAGAAGTTTAAATAAATAAATAAATAAAGGTGTTTTTTTACATACATGGCACACAGATTAACCACACCCTAGATATCCCCTATAGTACTTTTAATCCACGTTTATATTAATATATGTTAAGGATTAAGTTTCAATATGATCAAGTGAAACCAGGTACATCTCGGTAATTTGTCTATAAAAATACCAACTGAACAATAAAAACAAGTTTACAGTAAATTGTATGTTAATGCTGAAGTTTTATGGTAGCATAAAACATGATCCATAATGTACTTTGGACTTGTGTTTTTTACTTGTTGGCTCCCTATTATTAAATAATAGGCCAATAATTCATTCATCGGCCCCTTCTGTATTGTGACGTAACTGACTTTGGATATGATTGGAACTTGTTATCATGTGTCTTTTATACTCTTTTATACTATGGTGTTTTAGGCTCATAGGCCAGTAATAATCGCCGCACGGCTCTAATGATCAGGCATAGGTATGTGTGTCGCTGTGTGTCTGTGGATGGGTTATTTATTTATTTGCTCTCATGCACATCACACATTTTACAATTTATTGAACATTAAATTATCATAATGATCACATAATTAATTAAACTAATATTATTTCCTTTATTCCGTTAAATATACATATAAATTACATTTTCAAATATTAATAAAAAAAATATAGGAATATTTAAAAATATAAAAAATAGTGGCCCACCGGTATCAGGGACAGGGTCCAAGCTACCGGCGGTCAGGGCTCCAGAGAGAGGAACCTCCTATCGATGCGAGCCGTGTCCAGGAGTACCGCTTTCTGGATCAAGCCCTTGACCCAGCTGCCCAACGAGAGCCTCCTCAGATGTTGGTCTATTATTATTACGAATTATTAACTAACACAATACAATACATTTCAGAAAAAAAATATAAGTACCTATAAAAAATACATGTTTCGAAGTCATTATGATATCCAATTAACAGTAATAAATAATGTACATTATCACACATAAAGTCATATTTAGTTAGATTGCAGTAGTATGAGTAGGTAGGTAGTAAAACAGTAAAATAAAATAATTTATAGAATAGTACCTAACAATCATGTCATGTCAAGTTATTGATTGAATTGAATTGAAATTACCATCTTCATTGATTGAAGATCTTTACATACCAAAACCCTGCTGTGCCTTGGTAAGGATGTAAAGCTGCTGGTCTTGGCTGTCTTTCATGGAACTGTGACACTTGTAACGGGTCATCAGAAGCCTGGAAGTCTGACAACCAACCTTAATAAGGGTTTAGCACTGTTTTGGGCATTTCTGACCAAACAAAATTTTGGTGTTCCAATAAAGATATAATGTAGATGCAGATGGGATTTTATGGATGATTATTCCAATGCTAGGTATTTCGATTTTCCCTATAGATGATTAAATGATTATATTTGTGTAAGTAGGTAATTTTAATACTAGATGAGGTCAGCGTTTCCTATCTGATTACTCTGAGAAGAAAAGCCGAAACAAACTCAGAGGTCACAGTCAATTTTTTTTATCCCTAATCTTGCAGCTCAACTCGGAGATCAAGCTCGATGGCAAATCAATTATTATTCTGGTACTTTGTGTATCTCTCAGTTAAGTATTAGTACTTATTTTTTATTTATGTTAGTCTTTTGTTTTATTTAATTTTAAACGGTTCTGAACTTCTGACTTGCCATTGTCAATAACAACGCCGCGTCCAATGTCGATCATATACGATAAAACGTTTCGCTCTAAACGGCATCATTTAGCATAATTCTCTGCTGAATACGTAGAAAAATCATTTGGGTAATTTGATCAGAAGGCCAATTCTCGTAATTAAAAAACGTTCGCAGTGTCATCTCAGCGACAATCGAATTTCAAAAATTTGTCAGAAATGTATGGAAACTCGAGGAGTTTTTGACAGATTGACACTGAGATCTTGTACTCTTTGCTGAGATCAGACTGTGAACGTTGTTAAAATTAGCAGAATTGCCCATCTGGTATGTATCGAGAATTAGCTTAGACAAAAATTAAATATTTAAGTACTTACCGGATTTTAAATATTTCTCAAACGCCTCTTTCGCCGTCACATATTCAGGCTTCCTGTCCAAAGGCTGCGACAATTCTTGGGTGTAAGTAAAATAACTTCTGTTCAACTTTGCACTACCTAAAACGCCACCTAATCTTCCGAAATTTCGGATTGCTACATTGGGCACGTACTTACACACAGACATTTTGGTAAAGCTTATTTATTATAATTACTTAGGTAGTTTATTTTAATCTAAATCAACTAATTCAACAGGCCGGGTTGATTTGTCTAATTTGATTATTTTTTTATTGAACGTCCGAATCCCCCACCCACTCAATCACAGAGACAGAGGACAGAGTACTAGTTACTACAGATTACAGCAGTGTTGCCAACTCCAAAAGTTCAAATTATCGAGTTCTGATCCGAAAATTATCGTATTCCGGGCAAAATTATCGTACAAAATCCAAATCACAAAAAAAAACTCATTAATTCATTTAAATTGAAAACAAACGACAAGTATAGAGTCAAAGGAGGAGTATTTGCCAAGTTTCACCAGCAGATCAAACCGTAACCGTGTTTTGTCGTAGTGTTCAGTTAATTAATGTTTTTTATAGGGTTCCGTACCTCTAAAGGAAAAAACGGAACCCTTATAAGATCACTTTGTTGTCCGTCCGTCCGTCCGTCTGTCAAGACCGTTTTTCTCAGGAAAGCGTGGAGGTATCAAACTGAAATTTCTATATATGATACTTAGTTCTACTGTCCCTGGAAGCTGTAGAAAAATCAACCTTCTAAGTCAACGCAATCAAAAGATACAGCCATTTAGGCCGCAAAATTCCGCAAATTTTCGAAACTCGCACGGGAATCAAAACCTACAGGGTACTTCCCGTGAACTTAGAATCTTGAAATTTTGTACGAAGTCACGTCTTATAGTACAGATATAGGAAAAATTACGAAAACCGAAAATTTTTAGTTTCGTCATATAAAAAAAAATATTTTTGACAATTTTGAACTTTTACTTATATACCCACAGGTTTGTACGGAACCCTCGGTGCGCGAGTCCAACTCGCACTTGACCGGTTTTTTTTTAAATTTTGTTCACAGTATATGATTAGATAAAATCATAAATAAAGAATCATTACTTAAGTTTTTCACCAAAAAGCTATTTGACGTTTCGTTTACGACTATTTGCTTATTGCGGATGGAAACATATACATATTTTCAGGTTTGTGCGCTAGTTAATGTAAGGGAAAGAGTTAAAGAGAGACATTTACTTGTCGACGCTGTCATTCTTTACATTTGCCATTGAGATTATGTTTCGTTTATTTTTTCTGACAACTACTGACCAAAGCACAAAATTATCGTACATTAGACATTCATTATCGTACATCGTACCATTAGCCAAATTATCGTACGCCCCCATAATTATCGTACGGGTTGGCAACACTGGATTACAGAAGTACATTAGTACTGTACAGCTACAGTGTACACTAGCGATGCGCGATGGCGAGAGGTTTTATTCGATTGTTCGAACATCTCGATGATTCTCAATTGTTTCGACTTGGACTCGAGTCCGACTCGGTCTGTTATTGCGACTGGCACATGGTGCGTTCATTCGAGACTATAGTTTGTTCGTCGATGGTTTAGAGTTTCGCGAGTTGGTTAACCAACCAACGGCGCGATGGTTTAAAAATTCGTGGCATTTTGATGAATTTAAAAACTAGCTAAAAATAAAACAGTGCATCGTAATCGTAAGTAAAGGTTAACGTTCACAAATTACGCGCAGCTCGCTCGACTCGAGTCTGACACGCTCTCGCCTTTAACTAACATGCGCCTCGGCTCGATGCATGCAAATCGACTGACCTCGGTGACCGAGCGAGACTCGGTTAGTGAGAGTGACTGATTCGAACAATCAAAAACTAGCGGTCGATTCCATTAACTCGAAATAATCGAAAAACATCTCGATTGTTTTGCAGAACGGCGAGTCGATGGTTGACTCGATGGTTTATTTTAACGGCTTCGATTCTTTCGATTGTTAAAACATCTCGGATTCGCCCATCGCTACTATACAGCTACAGACAGCAAGCAAGCAGTAATTAGGGTTGGGACTTATGACAATTTTAATCCGAGTCATCGATATAATTTTAGCTGTGATAAAATATGTGCTAACTTTTAGCCCGCAGTCTCACCCGCGTTGATTATGAAAAAAAAAAACTATTTAAAAACCTGCTCCAGTCAAAAAAAATGTTTATGACAACTTTGTGACTGGTCAGACGGTGTTGTAAATTATACAAAAATATTTTTAATTTTTGATTACATTAGAATGTGATATCCATTATCGATATAAAATATATATCAAAAAGCCAAAAGAAAAAAAAAGTTTTCAGCGGCTGCAGCTTGAAAACTAATAACTCGATTTTTCTTAATTTTACAGGGGAGCGTTTTGTCTATTATATAGGTAATTTACAAAATATAATGGCATAGTTTTGTTCCAAAATGAACAATAATTCCTGTTCCGTACTTTTTCAAAAAAACCAATCAACCACAATCCGCGGAGTTACCTTATTTAGAGAAAAAACAGAGAAAAATTGAAAACTGAAGGGTTGATTAAAGTCAATACAAAACGGCAATTATGACACTTTTTTACGGTATTTATGGATATTTATTTGGACTTAATTTGCGATAATTATCATTCCTTTTAAAAATATCAATTTATTAAATCGATACTTTTTGACACTGCCACATCCCTGAATTCCATACTGAAGTTTTGGCTGGTTATTTTCAGTATGCGACATCTGTGTCCGTAGCCCAAAACAATAAGTTACTTTTGTCACTGCAGATGGCGACACTATCGATAAAATAACATTGTTATGTTTACATTCCGGATTTCAGAAACCATAATAAAATGGGTTGGGTTGATTACGGGGGAAAATCATCATGGATGTCCTCCGCCCAGGGAAGGGCGGAGGGGTCTGTCAGGCTCTCACTGACTAAAACCCCAGTGTTCAGTCTCTCACTTGCAGCGGGGGTTTTCCCATCGCTCATACTCATAGCACAGAACTGACAGAACACTTAAACTCCTAACGGAGGCTCATAGTACAGAGGCCAGCCTGCACATCAAGCTACCCCAATCTGTCAAATTTCTTTGATAGTTTTTCAACTTTATCACAAAGGATTAAGGTTCATGTTCAATTGGGAAAATTTGACAGTTTAGGATAGGTTGACCAGCGGGCTTAGCATGACGCTTTGTATTTCTACGAAGAAAAGACAGTGCTTTTTCAATACAAAGTGATATTTCGTTCCTACAATTTTGTATTATCGCACCGTAGATATCCTTCTACAATCTGTCATTTAGTCTTTCGTTTCTAACGATATTTTTCTATGTCCCTATAAATGTAGATTATTTCAGAAGAATGTTTCTTCACACTGGCAACAAAACTTTCTAATCGACGGCCGCAAAGTTTAAACGATTATCTACAAAATCATGATTCGTTTAGAACGCATAACTGTGATAATGAATCGAAAAACATAGGTAGCTATCTTCTCCTATTGTACATACATCATTTAGTAAATAGTCATGTCTATTCTTCCGTCGACAAATTGGTGCTCGTGCTATTCTAATCTATGGCTCGTGCTAAGCCTGCAGGGGTGGCCAACCGGTCGATCGCGACTTTTAGTCCAGTCGATCGTGGCAAGTCCAAAAATATAAATACATAGAACACACTCCGCAACGTAATCACCAACTGCTACACGGCTGCACGCATGATCTTGTATCATTTTTTCATCGCCTTTCCGTCACGTTATTATTTTATCTTCTCTACCACGCAGCATAGCTCTTTTGTTTTCGGCACGCGATTAACAATAAGTGGGAAGAGTGTGGAACGCGGGGGCGGGGCAAAACAAGTTTTTGCAAAGATTTCGATATCTATTGGACGAAATAATACAATTTCTTGAAGAGAGGGGTGGTGATTATCAGCAATTGCGTGATTTTGACTGGCAATGTGATTTAGCATTTTAGCAGATTTTACCGGAAAACTGAGCACATTAAATCTGGTTGGGAGCACATTAAAACAGCATTTCAAAGTCAAACAGCGTCTATGATAGTTGACAGAGAAAAGAAAAAATAACAACAATTTTTAGACATCAAGGATCTAATGGAAAACATACTACCTAAAATTTAATTCCTGACACGGCAGAAATTAAGGCATTGGGATCAGACTTCAAAATTCGCTTTAGTGATTTAAAAAAAATCAGAAGTTGGTGGAATTCATCAGTTATCCGTTTAATAATTCTATTGATCATAGTGATATCAATGAAATGGCTATACAATTTGCAGATACATTTCAAATGGTACCTATCTCAAAACGAAATTATTACTCTGCGCTGCGACATTTTTTTAAAAGCAAGGTCATCCTCAGGTCTAGATTTCTGGGCATTGATTGCCAACGAGAAATTGTTAGTAATAATTACATTAAGTTACTCAAACATAAAATTGTGTTCTACTGAACGCACCTAATTGGTTTTTATTTTTATTTTTTCTGAGTATTGAACGCTCCCTTTATTTTTTCCTCCTTAAGTCACGTTGTCTATTTTATGATCTGTGTTGAATAAAAAATATGGCTGACTAACCTTTTTAACTAATAATAGTTTTATTTAAATTCTTTCGTAATACAAAGACTACATTGGACTTATGTCCAATCTTCAACAGGTTATGGGCCCAGTTAATAATTAGGTAACATTTTTCGTGATTTTGTAAAGTCTAAAATGACAAAGGACGCCATGCAACAGGGCGCGTCCGCGGACGCGTCGTTACCGAACAAAGATTCGGATTCGCATTCGCTGCCACCGACACCGCAGCTACCGCCACCAGGTATGTGCCATAGGACATTGTCCTCCATTGAAAAACTCGAAGGTACCAAAAATTATGCACAATGGAAATTTATTATGAAATTGATTTTAATCGAGTCTGATTTGTGGCAATGCATAATGGCGCCTCCGGAGAGTGATTCGGCAGCGGATCAAAAGGCTTATGCAAAAATTTGCCTCAACATCACGCCAATATGTTATCCTCACGTAAAAGATTGTACCACTGCAAAGGCGGCATGGGATGCCTTGAAGTTAGCGTACGAAAATGATAGCATTACTCGGCGGCTACTATTAAAACGACAATTATACAAAATTTCTTATAATACGTATAATGATATGGAAAAGTATATCTCCGAAATAATGGGCATATGCCAAGAACTTTCCGGCATTGGAACAAAAATTGATGATAAGGAGATTGCTGAAATAATGCTGATGGGTCTACCAGAGGAATATGATCCATTAATTATGTCAATAGAAGGACTTAAATTGGATCTTACATCTGAAATTGTTAGAAACAAGTTGGTGCACGACTTCCGAAGACAAGAACTCGACAAAACAGAAAATGCCCTGTTGGTTAAGAAAAAGATCTCTAAGAAAAAGTTTTCTGTCCGTTGTCACCATTGTGGCAAGGAAGGTCATATAAGACCAAAGTGTCCAGACCTAAAAAGGGAACAAAAGTCTACTGAAGACTCTGCTTTCTCATCAGCTTTAACCTCAGGACTGTGCAGCAGTTCAGATTGGTTAGTGGATTCTGGTTGCACAACACATATGTCTATGCGAAAAGATTGGATGAAAGATTTTTCTAGAGAGCGCAAGGCTTCTATAACTGTGGCAAACAATGATAAAATCTATAGTTGTGGTTCTGGCAATGTAGATATAACTTTACAAGAAAATGTTAGAAAAACTATTACAAATGTAGCATATGTCCCAGATATTTCAGTTAATTTACTCTCAGTTAATAAAATTACTGAAAAAGGATATGTACTTGTTTTTGATAATGAAAAATGTAAGGTTTTTGCTAAAAATAATGTATGTACTAACAGTCCTTGTATATTTTCAGCATCTAATGTGGGTGGTGTTTACAAACTTGATCAGCATCAGTATACCTCGTTCTACCCATGTGCTGAAAAAAATGTTGCTGTCAATGTGAATCATCAGTCGCTGTTTTGCTGTTCAAATGACTCTGAACTATGGCATAAGAGATTAGGTCATTTAAGTTATAAAGGTATGTTACTGTTACGTGATCGACTTGCAGATGGTATATCATTTAAAGATTTTCCTATACAATCTTGCATTCCTTGTATTGAAGGAAAACAGGCTACTAAAACATTCCCAAAAGGCAGTGCCAAAAGGGCTACTCAAAAATTAGAACTAATACATTCTGATCTCTGTGGTCCTATGCCAGTACCATCATGGAGTAATTATCGTTACATATTAACTTTGACAGATGACTATACACGTAAAACTTTTGTTTATTTTCTACGTACAAAGTCTCAAATTGAAGTTCATAGTGTTTTTGTAAATTTTAAATTACTTGTTGAGAATCAAACTGGTTTAAAGATTAAGACCATTAGAACAGACAATGGTACAGAATACTGTAATCAAACTATGCATAATTTTTTTGTTAAAAACGGTATCATTCATGAGACAACCATACCATATTCACCACAGCAAAATGGAGTAGCAGAGCGCTTAAATAGGACTTTAATAGAAAAAGCACGTACTCTGTTACAAGACTCTGGTTTAGATAAGAGATATTGGGGAGAAGCTGTTGCTACTGCAGTTTATTTAAAAAACTTAAGTCCTACTAATGCTGTAAAAGATGCAACACCAGAGGAACTGTGGTCAGGGTCCAAAGTTGACTTGAGTAACTTAAAGGTATTTGGATGCAAAGTTTATGCTTTAACACCAGAAATGCAACGTAACAAATTAGAAGCAAAGTCAAAACCTTATATCATGTTAGGCTACTGTGAATCTTCGAAAGGATATCGTTTAGGTGACCCCATGCATCCAGGCAAAGTTATTAAAGCAAGAAATGTTGTGTTTCTTGAAAATATTTCTGGTATATCCAGCTTAAGTAATTCTCCATCTGATTTTAACATAACTTTACATCAACAAGGAGATTTACAAAATGTACAATGCACTGATAGTTCTATTGATTCTGAAATTGTTAACCCTGTTACAATTTTATCCTCAGAAAATACAGAACAAATTGATACAGCACCAGAATATAGTTCAGCAGGGGAAGATAGCTTAGATTATGGTAGTGCTGAAAATTCTAATGATAGCATAGTTTTAGAATCAGGTAGTTCATCTAACTTGGATTATAATATTACTAATAATGTACAAAATATAAATAATGAGACTCTTTTACCATCATCGTCACGACCTGTAAGGCAATGCCGTCCACCTGTTAGGTTTAATGATTATGTAGTAGGAGGTGATGAATTAGCTATGTTAACTAATGAACCTAAAACATATCATGAAGCTATGTCCTCAAAAGACCACTTTGATTGGAAAAGGGCAATGAATGATGAATATAATTCATTAATTGCAAAAAATGTTTGGACTATTGTTAACCGACCAAGTAATAAGAATGTCGTGAAATGTAAGTGGGTCTATAAAGTAAAAAAGGATGCTGATGGAAATTTTGAAAGGTATAAAGCAAGGCTAGTTGCTCGAGGTTTCACTCAACAACAGGGAGTAGACTATGATAGGACTTTCTCTCCTGTTGTTCGGCATTCCACATTAAGGTTATTGTTTGCTATAGCAGTTCAAAAAGATATGAAAATTTTTCACATTGATGTGAGCACAGCCTTTTTAAATGGAAATTTAACTGAAACCATATACATGGAACAACCACCTGGTTATGAGGAGGATGGTATCAACAAAGTTTGTTTATTAAAAAAGGGTATATACGGTCTCAAACAAGCTAGCAGAGCCTGGCATTTAAAAGTTAATGAAGTATTAAATGGTATTGGTTATAAACAGTCGAAATGTGAACCCTGTGTTTACACAAAATTGATAAACAATAAAATTACTATTATCGCTTTGTATGTAGACGATTTTTTTGTATTCACCGAAAATCACAATGAAAAAATACAATTAGTTGATAAACTAAAGGAACAATTTGATATCAAAGACTTAGGTGAAGTTAGAAATTGTCTTGGTATGAAAGTTGAAAGGAATAAATATAATGGTTCTATAAAATTATCACAAGAAGAACATATAAAAAATCTTCTATCAAAATTTGGTATGAGTGACTGTAAGCCTGTTAGTACCCCAATGCAGGTGAATATAGGTTTAAGCAAATCATCTAAATGTGATGATAACTTACCTTATCAGGAACTAATTGGAGGACTAATGTACCTATCAGTGTGCACCCGGCCTGATATATCATTTGCATGTAGTAAATTGGGACAATACAGCAATTGTTATGGTGAGACACATTGGCAAGCGGCAAAACGTGTACTTAGGTACTTATCAGGTACTAAACACTATGGCTTACATTTTAGTAAAAGTAAAAAGAATTGTGAGATTAACATATTTACTGATGCTGATTGGGCAAATGACTTAGATGACAGAAAATCTTATACTGGGTTTGTTGTGAAACTGGGTGATTGTGTTATAAATTGGGAAGCCCGTAAGCAACAAACAGTTGCATATTCAAGTACTGAGGCTGAATATTATAGTCTAGGAGAAGCTGTAAAAGAAAGTAAACATTTGAAGAATTTTTTTATTGATTTGTTTAATTATAATTTATTACCTGTGACTATCTACAATGATAATTTAAGTGCTCACAAAATTGTAGAGAATGATTTGTGTCATCGTCGCACTAAACATATAGACATTCGTCATCACTTCATCCGAGATGCAGTGGATTCCAAAACAATTAAAATAGAATACCTATCAACGGATGAGATGGTGGCAGATGTCTTGACAAAGCCATTGGCTAAAATAAAACATCATAAGTTTGTTACAGAATTATGTTTAGTTTAAGTCAACTCAAGTCTTGAGTATAGTTGTATTACTCATTTTGATGGCAATAAGTACATAATTTTATTTTGTTTTCACTTCTGATTTAACATGTTTTCATTTATAATTTAAGAACTATTGTATGATTGTTTTTATGTTTGAGTAAGGGGAAGTGTACTCATTTTGATGGCAATAAGTACATAATTTATTTTGTTTTCACTTCTGATTTAACATGTTTTTATTTAGAATTTAAGAACTATTGTATGATTGTTTTTATGTTTGAGTAAGGGGAAGTGTTAGTAATAATTACATTAAGTTACTCAAACATAAAATTGTGTTCTACTGAACGCACCTAATTGGTTTTTATTTTTATTTTTTCTGAGTATTGAACGCTCCCTTTATTTTTTCCTCCTTAAGTCACGTTGTCTATTTTATGATCTGTGTTGAATAAAAAATATGGCTGACTAACCTTTTTAACTAATAATAGTTTTATTTAAATTCTTTCGTAATACAAAGACTACATTGGACTTATGTCCAATCTTCAACAGAAATATCCAAATTTTAAGAAATGTTTTGAACAACTGCATTCGTGTTTTGGTTCAACATATTTCTGTGAGTCAGCATTTTTCTACTTAAAACAAACGGTCCTGGTCCAGGCCATGGTATGGAGCGTGAGGCGAGTGCCTGGGTAGCCGTTGCTTCCTTCTGCGAAGCAGTGATGCTCGCGAAGAGGGAGGCGACGCACGTGAGGGAGGGGCAGTATATGCGCCCTCACCGCCCTTACCTCCGCAGGAGACTAGACGCCCTGGGCGTCGGGAATCCCAGGCTGATTCCCGGCCACCGTGGGCGTGGGCTTGCGGACGGCGAGTAATGGGTAGCTCGCTGTCCGGTAAGGACCAAGCCCAAGACCAAGCCAGGGTCGACGGCGCGTTGTGTTCCATGCGCGCCTCAAAGAGATGTCAGCACCAACAGAAGGGGCCCGTAAGGGCCGATGCCTGCCAGGGGTGCGGGGGTGCGGGTTTTTCGAAAGAGATACCATGGCCCCTGGCACACTGGCTACTGAGCGAACATGGGTTCGTTTTAGTCAGTAAAAGTCTGACACGCCCTCCTGCTCCACCCAGAGCGAGATAAATTATTTGATGATTTCCAACTACAAACCTGATTTTGCTTATCTGGCGGAAGATGCTCAGACGCAATGCTCACACGTATATAAATAAGTAGTTACTAAGAATAATTTTCAGATTTATGTTTTCCCTCATAATAAAATAAAAAATACCTACATACTACATAATTGTGTACCTACTGAAATATGTTGTTTCATTTAAGATTTCAAAAGTATGTAATTGGTAGATCGCACAGGGTTTCGTCAGACAGAACACAGTAATCTTGGATCTAATCAAGTTGGCCACCCCTGCCATATACAAAAGTACTCTGTGGCTCATACATAGTCAAGTCACATCACAGCGCGGGCGGACGGTGCGGTGTTTATAGTAGTTTTTTCTTCTTACGGGAAAGTTGAGCAATGTGTTTATTTATATAATTTATACAGTGTAGAATTACCTAGTTATAATAGGCAGACTCTCACCACCGATTTTTTGACTTGCAAGCGACATTCGGCTTTAGGGTGTTAAACGAATTTTAAGGTTTTAAATTCAAATTAAAACATTACGTTAAGCGTTTCTATAAATACTTTATTGTACAAAAAATAGTAAAAGTACCTACTTCCAAAAGAAAATAGGCAAATTGATCCAAATGTCCACCACTCCGGAGACCTTGAATAGTCTTTTTTTTTAGTACGTATTCATGTATTATTATCCGACGTATAGTTTTCCTTATCGCACGGTATACTCTGCACTTCAAAAAAGTGTAATAAAACTGTCGTGACGATCAAATTGTTACCTTTTTCGGTCTACCTCTCTTTCGCCAAGTGTGCAAAAGCGACGAAAGCACCTTCATGACAAACGATATCCCACAGCACCTCTGTGGGATACCGCTTGCTTTCTTTTTTTCAAAACTCTTATCGCCATATTCACCCTCGAAGTCAAAACAAATCTATTGACTATACATTCACACATTTGTAAAAATTAAATTCATCAATTCGAATCATTTCGTTGACCTTGGTGCACGGTAAACTCTAATGAGTTTATGTTGGCACCAAATTAAATGTATAATAATGTATGTGTACTAAAAAATAAAAAAATTGACTGACTTTTCACAGACAGATTTTGTATGGTAAAAAAAACACTCCATAAGAAAAAGACTTCAGGGACAGTAAAGGTCTCGTGGTGAAAATTTGGACCAAATCCCATACATTTTTACCAAATGTCCTTTAAAAAAGATAGAAACGTTTGGTAGTTTCGATCCATACATAAATATTATGAAAAATAAAATAGTTAACTTCCAAATCCATTGAAAAAATGTGGAAATGCTTCAGGGAGCACGATGGCCTGAATGAAATGTGATAAAAATACTGGATTAAATGGACCCTACAATAAAAAAATATGTCCATCGGCGTCTATTTGTCACTGCCATTTCGTGTGGACACTACTGGAACGAGGTTCAAAAATAGCGGGAATGTTGAAACCGCGTTGCAATCTCATTTTCGGTTTTACTCCTAGGTAAATGCTGGATGAGATAATAATGATAATTTATAAAGTTTTAAATTGGTTTACAATATGCCTCACGTATCGTTCTTGTTGCTAACAACTTTCTAGTCAGATACACAAAAAACAATATCAAAGAATTTTTCACCGAAGTACTTACTGCTAGAACCCTTAGTTTGTATGGCTTGACACGCTCTAGCCCCAAAATTCGTACTTAGCGTTTGCGTTCGTCAAACGTAAACGCTGCGTATAAGCGACGCTGACGCCGCGTCAAACCAGTCGGATCGTTACCAGCAAAAGGCGAGGCACCAATATTATAACTACGGTTCATTCAGGCCAGCTAGTTTCCACTATATACTGTGTATTTACTCATTTTAGATTTTATCTTCTTAAGGTGAAGGCATGCACTTGAGGCGTTCAAATGCGGCTTTTTCTAACGCCTGGCGATGGTCGGGGTGGGCTATCTTGATCAGTTCGTATGCTCTCTGCCGGAGCGACTTGCCAAACAGGTTGGTTAAGCCTTGCTCGGTCACAACATACTGTACGTGCGCGCGAGATGTCACGACGCCGGCACCTACAAGGTACAAAATATTTCTTATAGTCATCAATTTATAACTCATAATTAAACCAAGCCTTACTGTTACGCCACATCATCCCACTTCTGGGCAAAGACCTATCCCCAAGACTTCCAACTATTTCGATCCAGTTATTAATTTCTCCAGCTCGTCCCACCATCTTCTAGGGGGACTGTCGCGACGCCTTCTGATTGAAGCCAAGCCTTAACATTTTATATTTATTGAAGAGATTTTAACCTATATGTGTTGAAGAGGTTAACTCGTTCGAATTGCGAAATAAAAATAACTGGCAGGTTGTAACATTAGCGGCATTTGTATCGGTTCGATTCCCGGTACGAGAAAGGAACTTTAAAAAAATAAGTATAACAATATTTTTCTGATTTCGAAAATCGCATGTTTCTTTCGAGTGAAAATTCGTAGCATCAATATTTAAGGTATTTCCTGGCTCCACTTCAACTTTTCACACTTGAACTATTGTATGCGCTGGAGCCATATTTTTGTGTGCAATAAACAAGTAGGTAGCAAGAACGTTGTGATATGCTGAACAATTTATACTTTTTAAATACGAGAATGGACCTTTTTGAAAACTCAAATAGTAAAACTATACTGACCAACTTTAAGGGTAGGCACGATCTTGGATTTTCCCTTCTTTGTGACAGATACAAACGCGATGATGGGCTTCCCTCGCCCGTCCACTCCCTCCGCCGCGCCACGGATAAAGTCTACTTGACCACCGAAACCAGAGAACATGCGCGTACCTGGAAGATACAAGAAAAGTCCATTGTAAAACTGCATTGAAATGTCATTGTTATTTTCTGCCAGAACCTCTATTTGTAATAGGTTTTTCAGATTTTTTCAGCAGATTAAATAGTATACCATTGCTCATACTTGAAGGACAGTTTGTAACAGTGTGGCATACTAACGGCCGGGTATAACCCGTGGCGTTAAAAAACAAATGCAAACAGCGACCAAACAAAGGTTAATCATGCTCTTCCACCCATCCATGCACGCTATTCCTGTCTTGAATGTGCAAGTGACAGGGAACGATAAGCAATATTTTTATTTCGTTTCTTAAATGGCGCGGTTATACCTGCCTACTATATCTTACCAATAGAGTCTGAGCACACTTGTCCAGTGAGATCGACTTCTATACACGAGTTGATGGCCGTCATCCGCGGCTGCAGCGATATTATGTGAGTGTTGTTCACGTAATCAATCTCCAACATTTCTGTAAAAATAATAATTTTCAAGTAACTGTATTTTATGTCACTTAATACATGGTAAATTTTTAACCAGTGCGCAACCGGCGAAAAATTCCTGCGCTGGGGGTCTAGAATGATATGCTGAATTCGTGGTTACAGTTTGCGCACTGGTTAAAAGTTTATCCTGTATAATAATATGTATTAAATCCCATTGAATGACTATTTAATGTTAAAGTCATTCAATGGGATTAAATGAAGTCAAAGGGTTATATTGATGATTTGAATGAGTATAATTCCGTGAAGCTATATTCGTTAAGGTCCCTGACACAACCTGATTGACATTAATCGAGTATACTGACCAATGAAGGGGTTGTTGTCGACGAAGTCATACAGTTCCTTGTTTCCGACGAGAAAACTGCCCACTATACGGCCTTTGTGCATGGTCTTCCTAGAAAAGAAATAATAATTAAGTGTCAGTTCAATTGCAATTTACAATCATAGCTTAGGTCTTACCACCCCCCCCCCCCCCCGGTAGGTTCCCGCATTGTCATTGCGGGAGGGGCTCAGTAACCGTGGCTTGCCCACCCACAGTAAACCAAAGAAGAACCCCGAAGTGAGGCCGCTCGTCGGGGCTTTTTCCCACAAGCCGACGACGTAGCGGCCAAAAACTAGGTTGCGGTGAGGTGCATCGCAACTGAGGCGGGCCGCAATGTCGAATGGGAGGCATCGCGGCTGAGGGTTACTGGCTGTGGCGGAGGAGTGCCGGTGTTTCTGAGAAACGCACTTTCCTTCCGTGGCCTGGACGGAGCCGCCATCGTTTGATGGTGGACACGGTGGGGCCGCAGGGGAGGAGGAGTGTCAGTATAGCGTTGGCCGCTCTCCCAATCCCCTGCGGCCGAAAAGTGGTAGGCGGCGGGGCCACTGTGCTGACCCGTCGCAGGGGCGCCAAGGGCGCCAGATACGGGGTCGTCTGGGGCCCTTATGCTATTTGGTCCCTGGGGTGGTCACGGCGTGCGGCGGCGTCCTGGTGCGCCGGTGATGGGGGTCATTGGGGTCATTCCCCTCCGAGGAGGTTCCGGTGACGGACAGCCGCGGCGGGTTTGCGGATGACTTGCACGTTCCCGTGTTCCTGCCTCTAGCGGCACTGGAGGACACCGTGGAGTTTTAGTGGGTAAAACTCCCACATAGCGCTCTTTCCCCGTGGTAGAGCAGTTTGCATGGGCATTTCTCCACGTAAAAAAAAATGCTCTGACCACCTTCAGTTTGACTGTAACATCACGCCCATTGTTTGGATGTCACCCACAACAAAGTAAAAAACAAAATACGACTATACTTAATGAGGCTGAAATAGGTAATGGTGTTCATTTTTTGTCGAAGCTCGTGGTTACATGAGAAATCTAAGGACACCTCATTTAAAAATAAATCAAGTTGTTTATGCTAAAACTATTGAAAAAATTACCCAGTTTATGGGTGTCTTAGTAAAAGTTAGTCTTTATAGGTATTCAGTGATATGGCTCATATGGCTGATAACTCTCGTTAATGGTAGACATTTTTGGCCAATGTCCTTTGAAGAGTTTTGAATCACGTTCGAACGGATTCGGATGTAATTTCGAAAAAGTTTATCATTTGTATTAACACAGGATACTTGATATCCGGCTAGTACGAACGTTCTACTGGGATAAAAAGTGTCCTATGTGTTCCGCGAGGAGGTCGGATAGTTTACGACATCCTCTCGGGCGAAACCGCTTGCAAAAGCTAGTAAAAAATATATATTACACGTTATTGGTAATGCATCCGCGCTTGACGAGTTCGATGACCCCGACGCTGAACATCTCCGAGTGGATGCCCAGGTCTTTGTGGTCCTTGAGAGCTGCCAGCACCGCGTCTGGAATGCTGCCGATACCTGAGAAAAGTGATATAATTTATCAAAGCAAAGCAGAGTGAGACACTGCGTTCATTTGGGTATGTTATATTGCACAAAAGATCTTACTCCTTTAGCTTAGTAACTCGAAAAGGTAAAGGAAAGTACGAAATTCACACGAACGATGTCGCGGGCGAAGTGTTAGTATACATTTAATGAATCGCCTGAGCGAAACCAAAATTTATCTCTCCTACGGCTCACACACAGTCGGTTTCTAAAAAGACAACCAAGACACGGTAACCGAGACAAATTGCTGACTGTATGTCAAATTCATGTTACAAAGGCACGAGTATCTTTTGGACCGTGGCTAAAATTGGTACTAAGGCTGCCATCTTCTGTATCACACCCTTACGGTAGATGTGCTAAAGTAGCGCGCGAAATTCAAATTTTCTTATGTTTTTTGAAATTGGCAGGTCAGCGCCATGTTGCAAATATGGCTTGGCTTTACCGAATAATAATCATTAAAATCATCAATACAAGCCTTTAAATTTGTTTGGCCCAAAATTCAGCAACGCGAATACCGTTTGCCACTGCAACCATTGGGCCCTACGCGTGTAGGTTATAGGGCATGCGGCGCAAGATGTGAGGTGAGCGATTGTCTGTGAAGACACTCCGCAAACACACCGGAGACCTGGGTGCTTACTCTGGAATATAATTCCGATAGATCGACATTGGTCAAACGTCAGTTGACTGAGTTAAACGTCAGGGATTGGCTAGACTCACTCCCCCTTATTACAAAACAAGGTTTTTCTTTAGGTATGGTTTAAACCACCGAGCCTGTTTTTGAAATAAGAACTTAGAACTGAAATAGAATTACAGCTCCTTTTCCAAAACTGACAATTTAGCACTGGACTAACTTGTCAGTTTTGTAAAAGGATCTGTATTTCGATTTCAGTTAGGTTCTTATTAAAAAAACAGGCTCGACGGTTTAAACCAAACCTAAAGAAAAACCTTGTTCTGTAATAAGGGGGATTGAGTCTAGCCAATCCCAGACGTTTGACTGACAATTCCAATGTCGATCTATCGGAATTCGGAATTATATTCGAGAGTAAGCACCCTGAGCCGTCCATGTATCCCTAATTGTGAAGGTTGTCCTTGATGCGACCTACTGGGGTTCGATTCGAAGTCTATTTATTATGGTTTTCCAAGTAGGCCACGGTAACTTGTGGCCGGATCGGAGGCTCTCTGATGGTTCATTGAAGAAATCAGGAGGCTTAAATAGTTTATTTTATTCAGCAAACTTACAGCTAGCATAAACAGTGTTATTAAACAATATGAAACTGAAGGCCAACTAGAAGTTTCCACTGATAAACACTTATTACGGCCATATTCATAAAAAGTTATCGAACATCTAATAAGTCTGGTTTCGTATTGAAAACCAGGGCATTACCTTTCTAAGGCATGGTGTATAGTTTGTCATAGTAATTCCATGAACTGTTGTGATTGACTGATAATCCCATCCAATCACTTGATAAATATAAATTTTGGGGACAAGGCCTGTTGTCTATGCGTATGATGATGTATGTACCTACATACCCATTTGCAGTGTGGCGCCATCTTCGACCAGATTCTGTCCAATGAGCTTGCCGATCTGTGTCTCCTCAGGACTGGCAGTTTTCCCGACACCGTGTTCAGGCAATGGTCCGTCGTGTTCAACCGCCATGTCGATGTGAGACATATGGATGAGCGCATCGCCGAATGTGCGAGGCATGCACTTGTTTAACTGTGCTGCAAATTTTTGAGTTTAGCATGTCTTAATTATGTCTGTCAGATTGATTTCCTAAAAAAAAACCGGCGACGTGGTAGCCCCAGGTGATGCCGTGACGAGTTAGACCTAATAGGTTGGGTTCTAATAGCAAAAGAGAGGTAAAATTGGAAAGACGGAAAGGAGGCGAAATTATGTAAGGATGTTCGTCAGTTTTCGAGATGGGCACGCCCGCCACCATTGGGCACACGGCTTGTGTTATGGTTATGTTACCTATAATAACTTTGGAGTTGACTAGCGCCGCCCGGACGCAATCGATAGACGTTCCCAAACTGCAGTATCCATGCTGATCGGGAGGATGAACCTGTATTTACATAAAAGAAGATTATTAGTAATGTCATCAAAGTCAAGTCCAAAGGAGTAGGTTGCACCAACCCAAAAGAAATTGGGAAAAGGGCAGATGAAGATTCAGGTTATTTTTTATTTAATCAATTTGGAACCAACGTGAATAAGAGAAATGTCGGGCTTCACGATTTTTTGGTGAAACAGCTTAGGGATGTCTTGCAGGAACACAGGGATGGAATCCGACTGGCCCAAAGCGACTGCCTTGCGAACATTTGCAGCCATGAATAGAGACGCCGATCTGGGAATTGAGAGCACAAAATTATTAGACTGAAATGGGTTTCGCTATTGATTTATTTGTTTTAGTATCTCCAACAAAGGATACACATATTCATTATTAATCACAGTAATTAAACGTTATTTTAGGTGTGCTCCTTCAGGAGACCACACCATGCACATATAACTAAGTTTAAACCAATAAAAATAGAGAAAACAATGATGAATGATGAAAAATTAATTATGAAATTAGAGAAAATGGAACAAAATAATGTGTCAAATTTCAGCATTTATATTAAGATCGTGTAAACAGGAGAAAACATAAAAATAGAGAAAATTTGATTAAATTTGAGTAAAATTAAATAAAAATTAACATGTCAGAATTGAGCATTCTTAATACAACTATAACTTGCTCCCTAAATTCATCCCAGTCTTACTATAAGAAACATTTTGCATAGTAGTTTTCCTAAATGTAGTCACTTTTTTAGCTTCAAAATAATATTTTTAGCGAAACTTAAGTTTAAAAACACTAGTGATTACTGGGGCATCTCCATTAAATGTCTAAATAATTCAATATACATCGTAGCCAGAAATTTTTTATAAATGAGTTTATTTAGGAACTTTTTCTAACCTCATGAAGAGTAGTAAAGTCATACCATTATTTAAACCAGTACGTCCTGCCCGATATAACTTGCGGTGCCGACAGGTGGACGCTGCCAGTCAAGCTGGTCCATAAATTCAAGGACGCTCAGAGCTCTATGGAACGGGCCATACTCGGAATTTCCATAAAGGATAAAATCAGAAATGAACTTATCCGCAAAAGAACACTGCCTAGAGACAAAATACATTTCTGTTAGCATTCACGCCAAACGCTACGCCAAAATGTATGGGAATGACATTACCTGCGGAAAGGACACGACGTAACCTTTCCGCAGGTAGGTAATGTCATTCCCATACATTTTGGCGTAGCGTTTGGCGTGAACGCTAACAGAAATGTATTTTGTCTAGGCCTGCTGTAGATAACGACATAGCATAGACATAGCTTGCAGAGTATAGCGAACTGAAATGGCAGCGGGCAGGTTATGTTTGTCAAAAGACCGATAGCTGGTGGAGCAGACTTGTCATGTAGTGAAGACCGCGTATCGGCAAGCGAAATGTGGAATGCCCCCATTTAAGTGGACAAACAGACTGGATGCGCAAGGCGGAGGAAAGGGTCTTGTGGCGTAACCTGGGAGTGGCCTATGTCCAGCAGTGGACTGCGATAGGCTGAATAGATTGATTGATGATAATTATCGTCATGGCACCTTCTGCATCTGCATATTTTAGCGGATGGGAAAGCGGTGTTACATTCTGCATCCAAGACTATGTTAAGTTTTTGCGGAATTGAAACTAAATATTTTTGCATAACATTTTACTGTCATGTATTTACGCAAAGTAACGCCTGATTCCGTCTGCCAGGGGTGCGGGTTGTTCGAAAGAGATACCGCCGCGCCGCCCCTGGCACACCGGCTACTCAGGGAACATGGGTGGGTTTTAGTCAGTAAAAGCCTGACACACCCTCCTGCTCCACCCAGAGCGGGAGAAGTTATTTGATGATTTCCCATCCCCAAAAATATAAAAAAAAACGCTTGATTCCATTACTTAACCTGAAGACTTCTTTACATTCAGGAGCGACGTATTTAGCTGGCTTTTCAGTGTGCATATGGAAGACCTTGATGTCTTTCATGCAGCCTTTCATGCCGACAGCCGTCATGGCATCGAGCAGATGAACTGGTGTCGCTGCCGCGCCCTGTGCGAATATCGTTTGCCCTGGAAAGATGTGGAGTATATTTTAGACTAGTTTTTTTAGTGAATTATCCCACGGGAACGTAGGTAGGCTACTAAGATGAAAATATTCGAAGTCCTAACTACTTGGGTGCCAAATTGAATGTTGATTCTGGTGTCGTTGTCAAGAGGTTACGTCACACTCCACTATATTACGGGCCATATAACCCCCTTAACAAACACCTTTTTAACACAGGCGCCACAGACAGCCCGCAGGGGCTGCCTTGACGCCGAGGAATCAGCCACCCACGTCATCCTGGAATGCGAGGCCGTGGCTTCTCAACGTGAAGAAATCCTCGGAACAGTGAGGTCGCTCCGCGAAGCCTGTGAAGCTCCCAGGAAGCTTCTGTGCTTTTGGGCGGAGCTAGGCTGGCTTTGTTAGCCAGTATCCCCACGCAAAACGGACCGAATGGAAGTCTACGTGCGGAAAACGGAGTCCCATCATCATCATCATCATCATCATCATCATCATCACACTCTACTATTAAAACTTTGAAAACTCTTGACTTCGAATTCGTCTGAATATACAGGTGAATGTTTTTCGTCAGCGTGGATGACCAAATCCGAAACCATAGAAAGTACCTACTAGGAGGAGTCCCGGGAATGATGAAAAAGCTACATTTAATTTTTTTTTAATTAATTGCTTTAGCTAGGTATCTAACTCGCAGATTTTGAATCAAAATACACACTTGCACCGTCCGATGGATCGTTAATAAGGACCCAATTCCAGGAAGTAACGATACCTATGCGGCAAAGTAATGGAAAGGGCCCATTTTTATTTAAAAAAAATACTTTTGAAAGTAACATAAGCAATAAAACCCTTTATTCGTTGACTTAGAGATAATCGCAACCACTTTTTGGTACTTTTGTGAATCAATGAAATTTCGTAATATTTGGTAAGAGGCTCCATCAATCCGTCAGATAAAAAAAGTCAAAAGTCGTCAGATTTAGGGGAAGCTCACAACTTGTTCATCAGATTTCCGAGTCATTATGGGTTAGGCCTTACACGATCAACGGCTCTGAAGATCACTAATAAAGTACATATATATAACAATATAATAATATGATTTTTATACAAACTAAGTCCCCATTAATGGTCGAATTTCTCAACAACCCCTATAAAGAACTTCTCTACATAATAAAAGGAAACCGTATGCTTCACGTTCCTAGTCCCAGTAGTTCCGGCAGAGCGTTGTTATTATGTCAGCCAGTTTCTCCATTTATGTACACACATCGATTTTGCTTACCCGATTTTAAATATTTCTCCATCGCTTCTATGGCAGTTCCACAATCGGGCTTCCTATCCAGGGGTTGCGACAGTGAGTTGCTGTACGTAAAATAACTCCTGTTCAACATAACACTACTCAGCGCGGCACCTAATCTACTGAAATTTTGGCTTGCTACATTGGGCACCTGTTTACGCACAGACATTTTGGCAAAGCTTTTGTAAAACTAAATGATAAAATACTTAAGTATAAAATAATTCTACCAAACGTCTGTCTTTTTCAAAAAAATCCGCCATTTCGGCGAAGACCTCTATGGCGTAAACTAACAGTGACCACAAATAATGAACGCTCGAAATTGTCTATGGTTTGGTGATGAGCAGTGGCCTCCCATTATATTATTATACTCTTTGGCAGTGGCGTAAGTGACGTAACTAGGGTGGGGCAGGCAGGGCAAGACATTGAGGTAGGAAAAACATGGAGATGCCGCGTTATTCTATACATACATTTGCATAAACAAATATGAGTGAAATACAATACAGAATGTGAAATATCGTTTTGGCTCTTTCTTTCTAATACAATAATCGTATTTGACAAAAGAGACAACAATATTTAAGTTGTTGCTTATTATTGCAACATTTTCTCATGACCTGTGGACAGTTATAGGTAAGTACCATTTCGGCCATCTTTAGCGACAAGTTCGTGTTAGTTTTGCTGTCAAATGGTTGTTTGTTTTGATTAAATTATGAGAAGTTTACCTTTAAAAGTGCATGTAAATGTTGGAAAATCACAATTCAACATGCCTGTGTCTTGTATTGTGAAGTGTGGTGCAAGAAAGAATGAAATCAACCATAATTGTCTTTGCACAGATTAGTAGCCTTTTTTCATGCAATTGTACAGTCGACAGCAGGTCAAGCTATCCCAAACTGTCAAATTTTCCCAATTGAACATCAACCTTATTCCTTCGTTTTAAAGTTGAAAAACTATCAAAGAAATTTGACAGATTGGGGTAGCTTGATGTGCTGGCCTCTGTACAATATTAAATACACATTCGTTGGTAAAATTGCTACGCAATCATGAATTTATGTGTAAAATATTGATATTTGGGTTCATTTCCGTATAACAGACCTTTAAGGAATTTATTATTACCTACTTCGTTTTGTTTACAAAAATATGTCATAACTAGCTTCCGCCCGCAGCTTCGCCCGCGTGGATGTCGGAAATTATCCCGCAGGAACGTACTACCGGGAAAAAAAGTATTCTATATGTTAATTTAGGTTATAATCTGTCTGTGTGTCAAATTTCATCCAAATCCGTTTAGCCGTTTTTGCGTGATTGAGTAACAAACATCCAATCATCTTCACAAACTTTCACATTTCTAATATCACGGACTACCCTTTTTTACTTTTAGGGGTAGATTTTCGAGAAACCCTGATACATGTTATTCTTTATATTTGGTTTAAGGTATAAATACCGAGTTTGGAGTTAATCAGACCGCGCGTTAAAATTCTTCCATACAAACTTTGACACCCCCCAATCCCCCTTTAGGGGGTAGTTTAGAAAAACAATAAATAGCCAACCTCATAATTTACTTAACTTAGTATTTGTGCCAAGTTTCAAGTTTATTAACTCAAGGAATAAGATTTTTCATACAAATAAACCCCCCCCCCCCCACCCCTTAAAGGTCGAATTTCCAAAAACCCCTTCTTAGTGCTCCCCTACATTATAAAAGGAAGCCGTGTGCAAAATTTCACGTTCCTAGTCCTAGTAGTTTCGGCTGTGCGTTGATTGATCAGTCAGACTGTTTCTCCTTTTAAACCTTTTTTTTTTGTAGGTATTTCCAGTCCATATTTTATATGTCTATGGGGCAAGAGCGCCCTGGGCGCCTATCGTAGGGGGTGCAAAAAGTCACCAATTATTAATTAAAACAAAAATAATCTAAGTAATCTGACGAGCTACTTGAATATATACTTTGCAATACGAGGATGAAAGCATATTTCCAAATCTGCCTAATTCTATTGAAATTCTAATATTGTAGCATTGCAAGTTTTTTTTTAGCAAGTTAAAATTATTACCATCGTTATTGAAGGCTCTAATTGGTCAAGAAAGATTATGCGGCCTAGCTTTGCCCAGTGTAGACCGAGAAGAAATGTGATGCGTGCCCTGGGCGCCATTTTCTATTGGTACGCCCCTGGTGATGAGGTCCTCTAATCCCATAGAATTCTGTGCCTGAGACGATAAAACGATTTGACTCAATTTTAACCATGTATTTTAGAATTAAATTGAATAACGGTGCAAATATGTCTCATTTTTCTGACTTACATGTACATACCCTACCTATGCCTACATAAACCTTATCTTGCTTACATGTATACCTAATATGATTTTATAGAGAGCGAGCCTAGTGAGGACCGCAGGAGTCCGTGAGATGCGGGAAGCACGGAACCGGTCGAAGTGGCGGAGCTTGGGGGAGGTCTATGTCCAACAGTTGACGTCTTTCGGCTGAAATGATGATGATGACCCTATTGCCACAAAACATACCAAAATCATTAAAACTTTTAAAAAGTGTCTGGAGAAAGGTTCAAAGGTTGAAAGGTGAAGAGCTATGAGGAAAGTGGGAGAACATAACCTATTAATCGTTTAAAACATAATAGACTGTTTTTACTCTGCTACAAGGACATTTCGGCCTTCGAAAGACGTTGATTGGGGGCTGCTATGTACAGACGCCAGCACATCAAGCTACCCCAAACTGTCAAATTTATTTGATAGATTTTCAACTTTAAAACTTGTTCCTACGGTTTATGTTTAGTTGAGAAAATTTGACAGTTTGGAGTAGCTAGATGTGCTGGGGTCTGTACCTATTCATAAAAACCAGATGCAGCCATAGTTCTTATTTTGGCTTCACGCCATAATGCCCCTGTAACGCTATAAGTATGTACCTACATGACATAAACTGCAAAGGATTTAGAAAGGAGCCTTGTGGCCACAGTGCATGGAGACTCTTCAGTGGCCGCTGTTAGAGACGGCATTGACAACTGTTTTCTTAAGGTGCGCTTACACGAGCAACTAAAATTGCTCCACCTTGGTCAATGTTCGTCAACTATGATGTCACGACTACATCCAGGAATTTAGAGCAATGGCAACATGTAGCAACCTGCTGCTTGAGATACGGCCACACAATACCATCAATAAGGAGCAACTTAACCCCCCCCCCCCACCGGCTCCTCCACCGCCAGCCGGTTCTTCTCACAAAAATGAGACGTAGTTAGATGTCAAACGAGATAGATAGAAACTAGACTAAAAATTTCCAAACCGATTGGATATGCAGCAACTCATTATTGGCGACATTGGGAAATATGAAACATATGGAGCAATCAGAATCAATATTCCCGAAACCATGTTATTTTCTGGTGCTCCAGATTACTCCACTTAAGGTGACACTTGTCCACATTTTTTCCATACAATCTTCGGGAGGGTTTTACTCCACTGTTTGACTATGTACATCAAAAAATAATCATGGTATGATATTGTCTGTACGGAAACAGAATACTAAAATAAAAATCCATTAAAAAGTTATGAGCTAACAAAGATTCGTTTTTCGTGCTAATTTAGCCTAACTTTGGGCGTGTTAAGTGATAAAAGAACTGTAAAATCTCCAAAACCAAGTCGGTACCGACAAAGTTCAATTATCGATAAGTTCAACAAACTTTATTGGTCATTGATTTATGCCGTAGTTTTATCATAAAACCCGATCTTCCGAAGGACTTTTCTTAATTTTTTCGTGAATGTTTTGCTATAAATGCTCCTGCATCTCACTCAATAACGTTGTGCGTGTAGACTAGCGTCTAACTGCTCATCACTGATACTATCTCTGTCGGATACGAAGTCTGGTGAGACAGCGTGATTTTTAGTCAGGCCCACCAGTGAGTTCGAGCCCGCGAAAAGTGTCCCCTTATTGATCTAGATTGATCTATTAGTGTTGCAGAGCAATAATTGTTAAAAAAATTGCCCGTGTTAGAGCACCTTCAACACCTAGCCAATCATTCGTTGCGTCTCTTTCGCACCGAAATACGTATTCACGTTTAGTTAATTTAGTAACGGTGACATTTTAAACGTCATGAAAGCGTCCCACGATAGCGATTTCTATGACGGAAACAATCACTAGTTATGCATCGATTCTATTAAGTTGTGCAAGGATCTATTGGCATATGATCAAAATCGGTACTAATGCCGTCATCTTGTTGTTTCAATGCAATTTCAGAATATTTTATGTCCCCTTGTTATTACCGTTCGAGCAACCAAAGATTCTTCTACAACTGCAAATATTTTTTTCGCAAACCTAAGCAAATGCCAAAAATAGGGAATTTCGGAGTTGGATGAAATAGTAGTGTCAAATCCATAGACTAAATAGATGGATTAAAAAGTAATTTTTTCATTGGGTTGCCATACAAAATTGCTTTTCCCTTTTTACTGGTAAGTCAGGTCTTTGTTAAATAGACCAATTTACTAAAACAAGGTCATTTCTCAATATATTGCGTTATTTAAGAATTGCCTATTGATAAACGAATGGTAGAACTCTTTGAGCACGAAGATGCCTAGACGGGAGGTTGATACAGTAACGTGATAAAACGAGAGTGGTTACTTAGGAAACTATCTTACCTAACTGGTTGTTGCAGGCAAAGTATTTTTAAGATTGTCGGTGCTTTTCAATTCAACTTGCTTTCTTTGATAGTAAGACCAAATAAAACCATTGGGTGTATTAGAAAGAGCCTACTTTTAATGGATAAAATAGTCATCACGTTAAATATTTAATTATTACCAAAAGCAAATCAGCACTATTTTTTAATTTTAGTGGAGAAATTCGAAAACCTATCGATTTTTGGGGAAATAAAACTACCATAGATAAATTTTTGCCTTGTGATAGGTCACGTGACGGCACGTGAAGTAACATAGACAATACATCCATTCGTCAGTTTTCGGGCGAGGAGGCAGCGTAGTTTGCTGTTTTATTGAGCGGACTGCCAAAAAGTGAAAACTGAAAAATGGCATCAACCCTTTCGGCTCAGCAAGCAGCTAAGGAGCATGTCTTGGCTGTATCCCGTGACTTCATATCCCAGCCCCGTCTGAGTGAGTACGCCCAAATTTCGATCATCTATTTCGTCTAATGTCGTATGACTGACATGTCAATGAAAATATCGATTTTGCTTCTGAGTTTCTATGTTACGCCGTTTCGACGTTGCCTTTCAGCCCTATTTACGATAACAAGGGTTGTGGTCCTTGATTTTACAAGAATGAACGGTGTAAACTTGTAATATCTGACAAACCAAAAGACATTTATCTTACGATGTTCTAGAGCCCCATTTTCATTGATCATGGACTGTGTGACACCTAAATAGGCGCGTATTAGATAAACTATAGTCTCTAAACCCGAAAAACATGAGAATGTTTAATTCGTTATCGGAAATGAACATTGTCGTCATGGCATGTCCTTAATTTTTGTCACCTGATCGTACTTACCTACTCACCATTTTACTACATTTTGAAACAGCCTTCTTTTGTGATAATAAAGGTGTAAATTGGCATTACTATTACTGCATATAACTAGCATGAATGCTGATTAATAAAAAACTTGAAAAGATAAATTCATTCCAAATGGCCTATTTAGAATGTAACTCATTGGAATCTAATTGTCGAGGAAAATGTCAATCTACAAAATAAAATATGATAATTACAATCAATAGGTAGGAGACTTTTTCTCATCAGATTGTAAAATCTCATGTCGCAAGTCCACAATGACTGCAGAATCTTATAAGAATAGCAATTCCCTAGAAAATGGATGATTAAGGAAGGAGATGTTATATTGGTGCTTACTCTCCTAATGTCTATTCAAAATCATACATACCTACAGAGTGCATACAATAGGTCCACAAAGATAATTTTAATAATTGATGCAAATATAATGAGAGTGTGAGACCAATCTTATAAAGTCATATGATCATAGTGTCACTCAACACTCTTAGTTATCATTTGCAGTTTTCTCGATATAATAAAATATTGGTGATCAGCTGATCTTGTTTATGGAATAAAGATTGTTGTCAGACCCTCATTATATGAAGGTTCTATTGTTTTCTTACCTTTTTCTGAACTACGTTCAAGAATAACAGAGAGTTTGTTTCGGCCTTTCTTCTCAGAGTAGTCAGATAGGAAACGCCGACCTCATCTAGTTTAAAAAAATATGATTGACGTGTAAAAGTGTTTGTACAAACCTACTTACAGAAATAAAGTCATTTATCATTTATCATTTAACAATTTTTTCTCCTAAATCTTGTTAAAGAAATGGTCAAAAATTAATAAATTTATTGAACAATAGTTAATCATTTTCTAATTGGATTCACTTGGACAACAAATAAAACAGATATCAGGCAGTCACTTATTTTCTTAAAGATTTAATGGCATTGACATCATTCACTAACATACACTGGTGGACCGTGGTAAAATATCTGCGTTTTTCAAAAATATTTCATAAGACCAATTCTAGTACAAGTAGCAATCTTATTTCATCGAGAATGTCTAAAATGAAGGTATTTTTAAGGTTGAGATTAGAATGCGAACAACCTATGAGTTCTTGTCAGTAACACCAAGGCATTGAAGGCCTTCCTCAGGGAGCTGGGTGGATCAATAACCTATTTCCTTCCACCCGTATGCAAAATACACCCTTTGATGTGGAGTTGCAGACACCAGCCTGTATTGATAAATTATTTTATTTCTTATAAGTTTTTTTGTACACGTCAATCATATTTGTAAAACTAGATGAGGTTGGCGTTTCCTATCTGACTACTCTGAGAAGAAATGCCCAAAGAAACTCAGAGGTCACAGTCTATTTTTAAGTCTAGACATATTACCTATTAAGAATGCGTACAATGTTATAAATAAGGGAATGAAAAACTTTCAAGCATACCATGGTATGTTACAGTGATGCTTATTTAGTGTCATCATTATCTTAGAGCTTATTTATTAAAGTGCTGCTTGCAATGGCAAATATTAACCATATTGACAGACTTGAGAAAAATATGAAATACTTACAGATTTCTAATACATTTGTTAAACAAGTAAAAAAAAATATTCAGTCAGCTGTTGAAAATCAATCAACTTCAACACTACTGAGGCCATAATATGATAAGATAATAGTTTCTAACTGTGTTTCTTACAATATTTGATAAAAAGGAACATAAAGATATAAATTGGCACAGTATGGAAGTAACACAACAAAGAGACAAAATTAAAAACTAACAAAACAAATAAAATAGGATAGAGTTTTTGGCAAAGTATTTGTAATGTACTTATGTATTTTATTATCTCAGTTTCATTTCACTGAGTTTATATACAGTGAGTTAAGTTTTTTAAATTACTTGTACAGCATATGAAATAAGGCAAATGCTGAACTTCCCTCCTGAAATTAATGAACTTATAATAGAAGTAACTGTTACGAGACTGCAAGCGGATGACAATTTAAATTCTATCATATATTTTTTACATAATAATTTGTCACATTTACAGATGCCAGCACATCAAGCTACCCCAAACTGTCAAATTTTCCCAATTGATCATGAACTTTATTCATTTGTTATAAAGTTGAAAATCTTTCAAAGAAATTTGACAGATTGGAGTAGCTTGATGTGCTGGCCTCTGTACATGGAAAGTCTCTCTCTGAAAGGACTTGTGACATACCAAGACCTCCGTAATCCGGCAAACACTGCAATGTAATATTTAATTTAACTGTCAACAAAACTCTACTCATCTTGAGCAAATGTGGTGATCAATTCTCATTCCTTTTCTGAATGAGAAGCCGCCGCCCTGCTGTGGCACTATAATAGGCTAGTATTAATGTAGATAGCGGCTCGCTCGCGTCATCATAATCATGATTTCAGCCGAAAGACGTCCACTGCTGGACAAAAGCCTCCACCAATTTCGGCTTCGCCCACGTGGAGGTCCGAAATTATCCCACAGGGCTGTAGACACAGCTAAAAAACATCAAGGTATACATTTACATTATAAGCTAATCGCATTGTATAGGATTTCCGTACAGTGAGAGATCAGCTTAAACCGGAAATGTATAGATTGATGTATAGCCGTGTGTGCTATCGGGATAGTATAGGGATAGTGCGTGTTTGAGAAAAACAACACCATCATGAAAAAACTTTTCATTTAAAATATTAGTAGGATTAGGGCCATGAGCAAATTATGCCCCTTAATTCCAGCTCCACATGATCATCTTCATTGAAAGACAAGTGTACAGCTATCAGCCAACATTCTCCGAAGAGGTGGTTTTAAATGCTCCATGGGGAATGCTGGCTGCTTAGCTTTTCACATACAATTCACCAGTTCAGCCATCGCTTGATATCAAAAATAAATTAAGAAATGTAAAAAAAAAAAGATGTTGTTTCGAGCAGATGTTTTAATTTTGTAGTTTCATATTGGATCCTTTGATTAAATCTAATCATTATTTCTGTTTTTATGTACAGAAATTTTTTGATTAAATAAGGCTCAGTTGCACCAGAAATAACTTAATGCAATTATCACCATTTGAAAATATCGTTGTTTTTCTGTCACGTGTCAAATTTTTGTAGATGACAGAGTTAAAATGATGTTTTAAATAAATCTAGCGTTAAATGCATTTAGGGCCGATTTTTCAATTCTGACAGTTTGGGCATATTTTCTATACAAACCAACATATTTATTCCAAATGCATAGAAAAGTTAACTGACTAAAGAAAAATTAGTCCTTAGTGATTTTTCGTGGAATTGAGAACTCTTCGCTTCTATTGCATGCATCGATTCAATGAACTCTGTAATTTTGCCACCTACTCTGATTACCAGTTTAGTAAGTCTTATCAGCATCACAAAGAGTACAATAGAAGTTGTACCTATAAAGATCGTACTTTCAACTACTATTATCGACTTAAGAAAAATAGGTCATCTTCCGTCTTAGCTCATAAGGCAGACAGGCGCGACCCGACTCCGATAGAACAATCATTGCGCCGCGCTTGGCTCGCTGCAATCGCCAATGAGAGGCTCTCCGCCTTTCATTGGCGATCGTCCAACGCAGGACTATGCTATGCTCTGTTCATTAGGAAGATAAATATGACACAAATCTCTCGTAGGTTCATTCATCTAATACCTTTATACGAGCAATACTTATATATTTATATAATTTGAATCTCGGAAATGGCTCCAACGATTTTCATAAAATTTAGTATGCAGGGCGTTTCGGGGGCGATAAATCGATCTAAACTAAGTTTCATTTTTATAAAACATCAAACAAAAAAAAAAAAACCCGGGCCATTATAAAAAAAACCCGGGCCATTATTCATCCAGATATTAGGTACTTATGATGTTTTTTTTTATGTGACATAACTTTTTAATGTAAGTACTCTGTTCATTTTAGGAAGATTAATATGACACAAATATCTCGTAGGTTCATTCATAGGTACTTAACATGTTTATTTTAATTTCACATAACTTTCAATGTACCTAGATCCTATTTTTCGTTATAGAGTTCTTAGTGCAAAAACGTCTCGTTGGTTTTAACCTGGGCTCAGAAAGAAACATCGTTTTGTAATAAAACCGCATCATTTTCTCCCCAAAAATCATCAAAATGTACTCCTGACTAAAATGAATATTACTTGTCTAGCCTACAAGACGGTGTCTGGTGTAAACGGGCCGCTGGTCATCTTGGACGAAGTCAAGTTCCCCAAGTTCTCGGAGATCGTACAGTTGAGGCTCGCTGATGGCACCCTCCGCTCCGGTCAGGTATGTTCATGCGTTAACTTTGTTGTTTATTTTTATTGAAACGAATATTCTTAGCGTGTCGATCGATAGCTATCTTTAAAGGATAAATTTTTAACAGGTGCGCAAGCTGTAACCATGAATTCAGCATATCATTGTCCCCCTAGCGCAGAAATGTTTCGTCGGTTATACGAAAAAAAAAAAACTGCTGTTTCATAGAAAAGTGCAATACCTTTGGAACAGCAGTTTTTGTTTTAAATTTGATTTCCGTTTGCGCACAGGTTAAAAATGTATCCTGTATATGTATACAGTCAGCCCAGAATTTGGCTACGAGCACGGCACCTTAGTACCGTCTATCAACTTCTGTAGCGTCCATCAACTTTTGTAGCGTGCAGAAGCGGAGAATTCTGTTATGACCCTGCTGCATGGGGCTATCCATAAATTACGTTACACCAATTTTATAATTTTGGGGAGACCGCCCCCTAGGCCCTATACCACAAAACTTTACCGAGTCTACAATTCAAAAAAATTGGTAAATTCGAGAAAACTTGGGTATCACAGAAATCTATTTATATATATAAAAGGAGAAACTGACTGACTGATCAATCAACGCACAGCCGAAACTACTAGGACTAGCAACGTGAAATTTTGTACACGGCTTCCTTTTATAATGTAGGGGAGCACTAAGAAGGGGTTTTTGGAAATTCGACCTTTAAGGGGGTGAAAAGGGGGGATTTTGTTTGTATTAAAAATCTTATTCCTTGAGTTAATAAACTTGAAACTTGGCACAAATACTTATCTAAGTAAATTATAAAGTTGGTTATTTATTGTTTTTCTAAACTACCCCCTAAATGGGGATTGGGGGGTCTCGAAATTTGTATCGAAGAATTTTAACGCGCTCTCTGATTAACTCGAAACCACGTTGGATACTTTTTATCCCGGTAGTACGTTCCCGGGGGATAATTTCCGACTTCCACGCGGGCGAAGCCACGGGCGGAAGCTAGTTACAAATATGTATAATTACAATCTACAAGTAAAGTATTGTGGTTCATGGGTACGAGCCCTGCAGGCCGAAACTTTACGTCGTGACCTTTCCGCAGGTAATGTCATTATAATTTGCGTACATGTTTTCCCATACATTTTGCGTTTGGCGTGAACGCTAACAGAAATGTATTTTGTATCTAGGCCATGGTATGACGTCAACGAAAATCAAGCAGTATAGTAAAACAAAAGTCGTCATTTTCAATCTAAATATTTAATTCCTCGTTTGGATTTGTGCCCAGTGGATAGGCTATAGGCTCATCCTAATTACATTGGACTTAAAAATAACTGGCGTCTTACACCTCTGCCTAACATTATGTGTACTATGTCTCCCCAGGTGCTCGAGGTCAGCGGCACCAAAGCCGTGGTCCAGGTGTTCGAGGGCACGTCAGGTATCGACGCCAAGAACACTGTCTGTGAGTTCACCGGTGATATCCTGCGTACTCCCGTGTCGGAAGATATGTTGGGTAAGTAGATCAACTGTTGCTGCTAGGATAATCTTTGTTTGTACTTATACTAATGCCTTATTGGAAAACGATATCTGCGGGCTAAGCATGACGTTTTCTATTCCTACGAAGAATAGACATAGCTCTTTTTATACAAAGTGACATTTGTTTCTTAATTTTTTACATCGCACCTTCTACAGTCTGTCATTTTGTCTTTCCTTTCTAACGATCTTTGTCTAGGTCCTTTTTTATGTAGACTATTTCTGAAGAAAGTTTTCTTCCCAAACTGTCAAAATCACCCTGACAATATACTTTCTACTGTCTACACAGAACGTCATTTTTGCCTACTCTTCCGTCGACAAAACGGTATTAGTAACAAAAAAACGTAACTCGACGTTGATCAAGCATACCATCTATCTTAAAATAACAGGCTCTATTTAGTCACAAAGACATGTATCTCGATGATAGTTTATTTCTGAAATGGTGGTAGACCCGTTCTCCCGAATTCCATAGGCAACTAAAACAAGCGATTGAGGAGTTTCGAAGGCCCTGCACTAGTTATGTGACTAGGCGTCATTCAATATCACATCGTCAAAAAATTGTACTTAAAGCGATTGCTCATACTTGTGAATATTTCACTTTACCTGAGCTTACAAAGTAATGGAGATCAATACGTCGTATACATGATAATATAAAAGTCGCTGGTGAAATAAGTAAGATTTTTCCATATTCATATTGGGGCATAAAATACAGCATGTAATTTCACCAAGTATGTCAAATACAACATGCCTTTGAAAAATCCCTCTTTCTTTTATAACCACTTTATTCACAAAACACTTAACAAATGATCACACGTTATCAACTGATTGCTATCAAGGTGTTTGCTTTATGACGTAACGCCGACGCTGGTTGTACTTATAACGTATGTGATAATTTTATTTTTATCCAATATCTCGTCTCTATGTTCACAGAGTTTTTCTTAATCAATTTATTATTTTTAGTAGTACACATGGCTAACGTAGCGTAGACTGATCGTAATTCAAATTCCACCATTTTTGTCTCTAAGGGTCAGTTCAGACAGAACGGAATAAAGCCCGAGTAATTTGCCGGTTCCATTGAAAATAGGACCGTAATTCCATAGCCTAAAGGAGAAAATTGAATGAAATCGACACAGTCGGCTCGCGCATGCTCGCGACTCGGTTGCTCTTGGTTTGAATTGCAGCCGGAAAAGGCTCTAGCCTGAGCGAGGATTCTCTTTCTGAATTTGATAGCCCAATTCTTGAGGAATAGGCTATTTAAAATCCAAAGCAATGCCCAAAAAACTGACTGAAAGATGACTGACGTAGTTACGTCAGTCAGTGCGCGCAGGTGTCATAAAGTTATATGACACCTGCGCGCACATTGCGCTCATTTATGCTGACGTTTTTGAGACGCTGATTGTGTGTCTTGGGTTTTTTCTGTAAATCAAAAGTCAGGTCCAAAAATTCCACGCGGCCGTAGTCCCGCCCAGTAGCTAGTAAACAATAAGTGTAGAAAAAAAAATAACTTCCTTCTTGAAGTCCAATCATAAACTACATCTATATTTACCAACAGGACGTGTATTCAACGGTTCCGGCAAGCCCATCGACAAGGGACCCCCCATCCTGGCTGAGGCCTTCTTGGACATCCAGGGACAGCCCATCAACCCCTGGGCCCGTATCTACCCGGAGGAGATGATCCAGACTGGTAAGCATTTCATTTATTTAACCATTTATTCACACACATATAAACAGACAAGAAGAAAGGAACAGAATAATACGTACAAAGGTACTGCTTGTTTCTACAGTTATCTCTTCCAGCACACCTGCGATAGGAAAGATGATAAAAAGAGATGTAGACAACGTCTGTAATAGACATAGTAGAAGGGAAAACAAAAAATTAAAAATTAAACTCTAATTTAACCACCGGGCGCATTTCCCGTATTTTTTACAACATTCCCAACCTTATCTCAGTCAGACCAAAGTACGCTATGCAACACTGGGTGGTTGAGACGTCGACGCGTGATTTATACATACAGACACACATACTCGGCCTATAACGTTCCCATTGCTGGGACACAGGCCTCTTCTCAGTGAGAGGGAGTGGGCCGTAATCCACCCCGCGTGGCCCAGTGCGGGTTGGTAGATGTCACATGTCTTCGAATTTTTGGTTCTAGGACATGCCGGTTTGTGTTTTCCTTCACCATTTGAGAGCAGTGGTGATGAACTATAACCATTAATTTAGAACATGATTCTAGACCCCCAAATCCATCCATTCCACGAAGATGATAAATGATTAATAATTTTATTTCTATAAGTAGGTTTGTACAAATACTTTTACACGTCAATCATATTTTTTTAAACTAGATGAGGTCGGCGTTTCCTATCTGACTACTCTGAGAAGAAAGGCCGAAACAAACTCAGAGGTCGCAGTCTCTTTTAAAGTCCAGACATAATCTTGGTCAGATCATGTGAAGACCATGTGGATTGGTGTCTGAAATGGTCTTTTGAGGAAAGAACCACACAGATTGATGTAGAAACAACAGCCGGGACCAACGGCTTAAAGTGTTTTCCGGCGCACGGAGGGGCCTTAGTATGTATATATGGTCACGCATCCACGAACCAACCGCGGTAATCGTAGCTTAACGTGATCGATCCGTGCGGTTGATATTACTAAGCCATAAACCCTCTAATTAAATAGCAACTCTGTATTATAAAATAATGTGTGTTTTTCCAGGTATCTCCGCTATCGATGTGATGAACTCCATCGCCCGTGGACAGAAGATCCCAATCTTCTCAGCCGCAGGTTTACCCCACAACGAAATTGCCGCCCAGATTTGTAGGCAGGCCGGTCTCGTCAAGGTAATTAGCATTACTTTTTTTAACCACCTTCAAAAAAGGTTCTTAATAATAAACTTACAACTTAGCACATACTGGGTTCGTAATTCCAAAACAGGTTCGATGGTTCAAACCATACCTAAAGAAAAATGTTATTCTGTAATAAGACCGTTATGCTTTTCTCAAAGGCATGATGACGATAATGATGATGATGTTGATTTTATTTCAGGTTTTTGTTCTAATCATAATAATATATCAATAACTGTGCCTACGGATTTTCATGTCTGAATTAAAATATTTTTGTAACAAACAATATGATATTTAAATCGAAAAAAAAAGTAATTCTTCTGCATTTTCGCTTTTTTTTTGTTGACTGTTGATTTATTTGAAGAAATGAATTGCCGGAAATATATTTATTTTTCGCCGAAATTTGATAATTCTACCGATTTTTTTTTCGAAAATGACATTTGGTCAGACTCTTCAAATTACCTATTCCAATTTACCACAACTACTTTTTCTCCACCAGCAAACCGGCAAATCCGTATTGGATGACCACGAGGACAACTTCGCCATAGTATTCGCTGCCATGGGTGTGAACATGGAAACCGCTCGGTTCTTCAAACAGGACTTCGAAGAGAACGGCTCCATGGAGAACGTGTGCCTGTTCTTGAACTTGGCTAACGACCCCACCATTGAGAGAATTATTACACCGCGTCTGGCTCTGACTGCTGCCGAGTTCTTGGCTTATCAGTGCGAGGTAAGATATTATACAACACGTATCATACGTAAGGTGAAACGTGTCCATATTTTTTCCATACAAACTTGTATATTACTCCACTTTTTCACAATGTACATTGTCGGTTTTGTCTCATGATTAATATTGTCTGTGCGGAAATATGATAGTAAAAAAAAAACCACTAGAAAGTTATGAGCCAACAAAGATTGGCAACTTTGGGCATTTTTAAATAATAAAAGAAGTGTAAAATCTTCTTCTATCTATACCAAAGTTCAAATATCGAAAAGTTCAATAAACTTTATTGGTCATGGATTTATGCAATGGTTTTTTCATAAAACCCGATCTTCTGAAGGAATCTTCTCAATTTTTTACGTAAACTGATCTTGCATCTCACTCAATAATGTTGTGCGTGTAGACTAGCGTCTACCTGCTCATCACTGATACTACCTCTGTCGGACACGAAGCCTGATGAGACAGCGTGCTTTTTAGCCAGGCCCACCAAGGAGTTCGACCCCAACCCTTGGTTCATATGTTTAAAGCATTGCAAATATACATAAAAGCAAAAAATGCTCTTAAATATTATGTGAAAATTTTGTAAAATAAAATCACCAAGGAGTACTTACTTATACTGGTGTTGTGCGACCAACTTCTGCTTGCTTCTTGAAGGAATAACAATGATGATAATATGTAATGTCTCCACAGAAACACGTGCTGGTCATCTTGACCGACATGTCCTCATATGCTGAGGCTCTGCGTGAGGTATCAGCTGCCCGTGAGGAGGTGCCCGGACGTCGTGGTTTCCCAGGTTTGTCTCTAAACAGTTTTGCTTTCATCATTTACTATTGAAAGTCAAAGCATTTTTAAAATAGGCACATAAAATGCACTTTTGAATGTCAACATTTACATTAAAATACATCTCTGTTCGAGTCAAAACATTCGAATTTGTGAATGTTTCTCAGATGTTTTTTTTTTTCTGTTACCATGGATTTCGTTAGTACATGATTCAGAACCATGGTTACTATAACAAAATTTAAAAAGATTGCTGTTTCATAGAAAAGTGCAATACCTACCTACCTACTTAACAAAAATGAATTTCTCAACAGGTTACATGTACACCGATTTGGCCACGATCTACGAGCGCGCCGGGCGTGTGGAAGGCAGGAACGGGTCCATCACACAGATCCCCATTCTGACTATGCCCAACGACGACATTACCCATCCTATTCCTGACTTGACGGGTTATATTACTGAAGGACAGGTGAGAGATATTTTATGAATGCAGCTTTACATAAACTTACCGTTTTCTCATGTAGTGCCCATGGAGTTTCCTGCTTGATCAAAACATAGTCCTTTTGCCTCGTTAACGATCATACATCAGTAGCTCGTGTGTGAGTTTTTTTACCGATCACTATCAAATGCTTTGAGCGCTTACGGCGCTCCGATTGGCCCTGGATTTGTGAAGGATCAACCGGAACGCGGTTGATGCTTTAGATGGAGAAGGTTAAAGAAATACACACTAGAGCCACAGGGAGGCAGTTTTCGTAATTTTAAGAACGCTCGGTCTGATCTTAAGGTGCGTACAGACTAATTAACATAACATGTTATACAAAATTGTTATATAACATGTTTTAGATAATGTGGACACTGAATGTTATAAAATATGTTATAATAACATGTTATAATAATATGTTATAAATATTTACAACAATGTTACACGTAGTACTTACCGTGTAACGACAAACCCAGCATCTACTTTTTTTTTGTTATTTAAAAGTACAACAGTCGCTGCCGCAGTTAGCACAACGTCCTCTCGTCTCGACATAGTGGATAGCACTGAAGAACGACAAACGACAATAGTTATATAATATTGTTATATTGCATTGTTATTCTAATGTGTACAGTATTGTTTTATGTTGCAATGTTGAATAACAAGGTTACATAATGTGGACGTGTTATAAAACACAGTATATAACATGTTACAAAGTCTGTACGCACCTTTAGTCTCAATCTATGAAAAAATACCTCGAGTTTCCATACATTTTTGACAAGTTTTTGACTTTTGTTTGTCGCCGAAATGATATTGCGACTAGATTTTCAACGTTTTTTTAATTACGAGACCTTGATTGGCCTTCTGGCCATACACACGCTCCCCGGTTGCGATTAATATGTACTTGATGTTTCTGAAGAATATCACTGTTCTAAATATCCTGGCTTGAATACCACCCTAGTTGGGTCATTACACAATAGGTTTAATACACATTAATGTAACAACCTTTTCAAACCGTGCCTCATCTCCTCTACAGATCTACGTAGACCGTCAGCTCCACAACAGACAGATCTACCCGCCAGTGAACGTGCTGCCGTCCCTGTCGCGTCTCATGAAGTCCGCCATCGGAGAGGGCATGACCCGCAAGGACCACTCTGATGTCTCCAACCAGCTGGTAAGTTTGTCCGAAACTGATAAGTGCACTGACAGGTCCACTCAATCTGTGTGGATCTTTCCTCAAAAGACCATTTAAGACATCAATCTACATGGTCTTGACATGATTATATTATGCGTTTAACTGACCCCTAACTGTTGGGGAAACAGAAACCACCTTTTAATAGCCCCCTAAACATTCTTAGGGGATCCCATAAACTTGGGGGATGTCGGTGGAAACGGGCATGAGTAATTTATGCGGCCTACCCAAATGTCCTTTCTTTGTTATTGTTCATCAAATCGTTGAGCTCCCCAAGTGCATGATTACTGATAAATGCGTGCACTGATGGGACAGGTCCATTCAATCTGTGTGGTTCTTTCCTCCAAAGAGCATTTCAAACATCAATCTCCATGGTGTTCACATGATTATGTCTGGACTTTAAACTGACATCTGAGTTTGATTCGGGCTTCCTTCTCAGAGTAGATAGTCAAATAGGAAACGCCGACCTCATCTAGTATACAGGGTAAGTTTTTATCCAGTGCGCAAATTGTAACCATGAATTCAGCATATCATTCTAGAACCCCTAGCGCAGTAATTTTTCGCCGGTTGTACAAAAAAAATCAGTTGTTTCTTAGAAAAGTGCAATACCTACGCGGTCAAAATGTATGGAACAGCTGATTTTTTTTTGTGTATCCGGCGAAAAATTTCTGCGCTAGGGGGTCTAGAATAATATGCTGAATCCATGGTTACAATTTGCGCACTGGATAAAAACTTTTCCTGTATAAAATAGAATTGACAGTAAAAACCTGCTCACAGAAATAAAAATCATTTATAACTCGCAAAGCTATTTATCTCGAAAACTATTTGACACTATATCAACGAAAACTGTAATGAAACTGTGTTCTGTGCACCGCTAAATAATGGTGAAACTGTAATTTAAATAAAATTTTTTTGTACTGGACCATAATTGGGAACCTACTTTTTACGGAGATATTGTAGCTCAACGTTTCCATTTTTAGTTTTTTAAATTAAAAAACTTTAAGTTACCCGACTAGCCCCGTTAAATGTAAGCGTAAGCACTGTCTCGCTCGTTACATTGATCGCTACCCTTTTTTAGGGTAGCGATCGATTTTCGCACCAAAAACATTTTCCGGCAATTATTTTTGCACAAAGTTACGAGCGCAATTTAATGTACAGAATGCATAGTTGATGGGTCTTTTTACACAACCCGTGTATGATGCTTGTTGCTTTTAATACTAACGTGTCGTTTCCCTTCCAGTACGCTTGCTACGCCATCGGTAAGGACGTGCAGGCGATGAAGGCCGTCGTAGGAGAGGAGGCGCTGACACCAGACGATTTGCTGTACCTCGAGTTCCTCGTCAAGTTCGAGAAGAACTTCATCTCGCAGGTATGTACAATATAATGTAGTCCTCCAGACCGTATTTTGGCCATTGCGGCCAATTTCAACGGAGACTAGTCTTCCATAATTATGTACACAAGTGATTGCGCAGACACAAGTCCAATTCTCTCTTCCCACACTCTCGTAGTCCGATGGGACGGTCCAATATAGTATACACATAGCATAGAAATTATTAGATGTTTATTAAAAAAAAATTGGCTGTTTCATAGAAAAGTGCATTACCTACGCGGTCAAAATGTATTGAATAGTTAATAAATACTTTTTAATAAATAACCGACGAAAAATTTCGATGTAGGGAAAATCACGGATTCAGGAAATGATTGGGTTTAGAATCATTTACCGAATCATGGTTACACGTTGTGCGGTGATGTTCCTGCGATCCTGTATACCTTTTCATGTTTTTGAAAATAAAATCGTTAAATGTTACGGGCCGTCAGAAGCCCGAAAGTCTGACAACCATCCTTCAGTCTACTAAGGGGCAGTGGCATATCAAGTCCTAAAGGGGCCCTGTATCAGAATTAGTTAGGGGCCCCCTCTACGGCCAGGTTTAAAAAAACGATGTTGCTTATTTTTATTCAAAACGAAAGTCCTGTTAGCGTCCTGACTCAGGAGGAGAGAGCAAGTAACAGCGACATCATCAACAAGTATTTGAGGTGTTGAGTTTTTTGTTACATGCTGTATAATAACGTCAAAGCTCAAGGGCGCCCAGTAGCTTGGGGCCCCGTATCGTTAATACGGTGGTAGCTACGCTAATGCTAAGGGGTATCGTATTACCCATTAACTGGGTTGTGGAGGTGAAATAGGCAATCCCTCCACGTAAAATGCTGGTATTCAGCTGCATCTGGTTTAACTGGAAGCTGACCACCATAGTTAAGAAAAAGCTAGGCAGATGATGATAAGTCGTACACAGATATACATACAAACTTGTTTAGTTAAGTAACTTGTGTATTAGATTTTAGTTTTATGCCTATTTATTATTTACACATAAATGTCTAATATCTGCAGGGTAACTACGAGAACCGCACAGTGTTCGAATCCCTGGACATCGGCTGGCAGCTACTGCGTATCTTCCCCAAGGAGATGTTGAAGCGTATCCCTGCATCCGTACTCGCAGAGTTCTACCCACGAGACTCCCGTCACTAAGCGATTTTCTACCGTGGTCGGCAGTACTAGCTTCACGATTAGAAGCGAGCAACTTCGGGCAATTTTTGGCAATTTAGTCAAATGTGACTTAGTAATATCAAGCAATTTTCTACAATGCCACCCTATTGTTGAGCGATATGGAGCTGGGTAAATAAACTAATTTAAAATACGTAGGAGTTTTGAGAGGTAATAAAAACTAGATTGTGGAGCAATCCTGCCTACGGCAACTGTTGCAATGCAATAATTGCTAAAAAGTGCCCGTGTAAGTGTAACTACACACAATCAACGTGCCAGAGACATCTAACGAATGTAACCCCGGGTTAGTTCTCCGACCATGATATTCTTGTAAGATAAAATACTGTTTAATAGTAAGTTGTTAATAGTTTATTGTAATGTATTACTGAAACATGTATTGTGATCATGTGCAAAATTATATAAACGCGTTTAAATCGTAAGTAACGGCCATCGTAATGCTGAGAACGACCGACTTGTGTATATATTTTCATCGTTGATATTGTAGAATGTACTTGTGCGGTTAAATTATTATATTTTTGAATAGATGCCATTTTTTTTTGTGTTTTTCTTTTTTGGTGCTTCGGAACAATATAAACGATATTTAAAGCTAAATTAAAAAGTTACTTTTGTGTGCGTAAATTGTTGACATGTGTTCAAATTATATGTAATAATCAAAATCTGTTGTAAATCAAGATGTTGCTATTTATGATTATGATATCGCTTGAACTTTCGCCGTTTGCGATGTGACAGATATTTATGTAAATATAAAACAATAGCCCAGTAACGACACGTTACATTCCAAATTAAGTTTTCCTGTTCACTCCAGCTAGATTCTGTATTCAGCTAATCAAAGTGAATTAGGATACTGTTGTTTTAAATGGAAATAAAAATATAGAAAGTTTAAATACTTTGTTTCTCTTCTTACAAACATACATAAACGGGCGCTATTTCAATATAGGGATAGGCAGAAACTAAGCTACTCTTCATATGTAACATAAGTGTCCTAGGCTAAGTAATGATAACCGCAAGGGTCGTTCGATAAGGTTTAGATATGGTTGCCGCGGTAGGTCAGTGGAGGGGATGTATACATACAAAGACCCCTCGGACAGCACGTTAAGGGACTACTCACACTTATTCAAATCTATTCAGCTTTTGTCCAACACAAAAAAAAAAAATACACAAAAACAACGATTTTGTATGAGATGCGTACACGTTAACTCTATACAAAATTGTTGTTTTCTTTGGACAAAAGCTGAACAGAGCTGAATAAGTGTAAGTAGTCAGAAGCCCGAAAGTCTGACAAGTGACAACAAATCTTATCAAGGGGTATCGTGTTACCCAGTAGCTGAGTTGTGGAGGTCAGATAGGCAGTCTCTCCATGTAAAATACTGGTATTCAGCTGCATTCGTTTAGACTGGAAGCCGACTGCAACATATTGGGAATAGGTTGGGCAGATGACGAGGGCAGAAAGTATGCGCGAACACAAGATAACTGTCATTGTAATGGTCATCTCTCGCACGCTATTTTGCACTTATTTCAGGATTAAGTTTATTATCTCAAGATAATTTTTCTGCTCTGATAGTACAGTACACCCACATTGCGTCATAGGCGAGCCTGGGGTATCTCCTATAACTAATGATTATTTGAATCGTATTTGCATCGTACGGCTGATTTTTGAATGGTAAGATAACTGTTAAATGAAGAATAAATCAGCTTGCCATATTTTCTATAAAAAAGCCATCAAACCGACATTGTTATTCCTCAGATAAAACTTCTGACGACTAGGTATTGAAAAATCAGCCCTTGGAGAAATCTTCAAATCAATATATCGAAACTTATTGAATGATACTCGGCTGAATTGGGATTAGCTTCATATGTTGAATGTATTGCAATACTTATCATACTATCAATTACTATCGCAGTTATCATTATTTATCGTCCTTTTATAACATCATATCATAAGTGTGTCGGTAGGAGGACAAAATAAACTATCATTTTAATAGATACGGACTGGATACTTGCGTTAGGTACCTCTACGATTGCATGTTACTGGGAATTGTGTTGTTGTTTGTTGTTGTGGGGTTATAATTGCTTGTCCTTATAGTCAGTTCAGACAGAATGGAAAAATGGCCGAGCAATTTACTAGCTCCATTTAAAATAGGACCGTATCACCATAGGCTAAAGTAGAAATTTGTATGAATATCGACACAGTCGGCTCGCGGCTCCTATTTTAGAATGATTAGAGCTTATTTCTAAGCTACTCCAAGCACATTAATTTGCCGTATATTTGATAAAGTTTGACAAAAGATAAATAATACCAAATTCTTTTAAGAACTTTTCCAATTTAATTATAAAATTATAAATTACGAAACGAAAATACATCTTACACATAAAACAAATTACATGGCTTTTACAAAAAAAAAAAAAAAAAACTTTTAGAAGTACCTACAAAGTAAATTAAAAATTAGTAGAAAAAAAAAATAGATGGTATCTTATAATTTAAACGACAACAAACATTTAAAATCTTTAATCAGTATCTGAGAAACTCCAAACCTAAAGGTCTAACAAACTGTCACTAAGCAGTCTGTTTGGACCTTTAAAAAGAACTCAAAGAACTAGTTTCGCTTTTTTTTTCCTGTTGTACCCTTTTCAAGTTGACTTTACGTTCCTCTTTACGAAGGAACTCCTTAATTTTATCATCACTTTTAAAGTGTACCTTTTTCTCACCCTTAACCCTATCAAGCCGTCCCACATACTTTTCACTCGCTGTAACAAAGTCTTTGACACTCACACCCTTGATAACGCTTTCATAACTCACAAACACTTCCTCAATGTCGTTATTCACATCCACTGGGAAGATGGTCACTAAATCATCCTTGAATTTCTTCTTTTTCAAAATGTACTCCCTATATTCGTCCAACGTAGGGAACTTATCGTTGTCCTTAACACAATGTAGATACAAATTATAAAGAGACAAAATTTTACTGAATTCCAACTGGTTAATTGGATCATATGTCAGCACAATCTCGCCGTCGATGTTATTGACCACAACCTGGTTAGCAACTTTGTACACTTTGCTATAGAAAGATTCGTTTTTGTCGATCATAAAAAAGGGGCGGTATGTGTTCTCACAAATATGAACAACTGAACCACCAGACCGATGCAAGAAGTTCACGTAATCCTCCAATTTGACTTCCTCCGTGACAACGTCGTCTCTCAGCATTTCTCTGTGGTTCAGTTTCAAATAGTTAAGCTTTTTCACATTCGCCTGATTTTCAATTTCACTGACTAGAAAACCGTTAACGGTTTTGAAAATCTTCTCTACCATATACAAAACTTTTTCCCTCCGCGATGGAATTTTCTTCAGGATAACGACATGCTTCATTAAATCCTTTCGCTTATTGATTGTCTCCAAGTCTAACTTGTAGTCCAAATAGATCAGGATTTCGACCATAGCATGTGCTACTCTGCAGTACATTCGCATACGTTCGTGTGCAAAACGTCCAGGATCGTCTTTGAAGATAATCGTGGACATTTCAATGCAGTACCATAAAGCAGTCGGTAATGAAGAATTCACTTGAGGATCTAGTGGCAAAGATGACAGTCCAATCTTGCACTTCGTTGAACTGATACGCCTCAACGCGTACTTTTTGAACTGTGCAACTACGTTTTCGTCCATCCATTGTTTCTTTTCACAAATTTTCCATAACACGAAGTAAAATAAACCGATGTTGTATTTCACTTTTTTGAAGTTGAAGTACGTGGCAGACAGAATGTAGTCGTTGTATTTATCGAAGTCGTCTGTATCCACTAGGACCAGACCACCGTGAAATGGTCGCCGTGAGCGGGGCTCAAATTTAGGTTGCTCTAATAACTGTTTGTAGACAGTTAAAGTATAGAAGTACCCTATCGAGTCATTGAGATCCGGATCCTCCAACAAAAACAATGGACATTCCATAATGGCATTGAATTTTGAGAAACTGGCCGTAGATTCCATATTTTTGAAAATAAGTTTTTCCAGCAAATTCAATTCTGTGCATAAGATCACAGGAATTCCTGTCTCGTTAGCCAAAATGATGTCAGGAAACTTGATTTCTTGGTCAGCTGTAAAATTTATATTCTCGATCTGTTCTTCTGGAACTTCATTGTTGAATTTGGTCTCGAACTTTAAGGCGTCGAAGCCATAAGATTTTTTTTCACTGACGATGTAGTTAATTAATGTAGTTATCGAGCTCTCAATGTCTACTTTCAAATCGTATGATGGATTACTGAAACTCTTGTACCAGTTTGTATTCTTGAATTCACGTAAAAATGTATTTTTATCCATCGTATCTGGAAAAAATTCTGTCGACACACTGTTCAATCTATTCTTCAAGTTTTTCAGCTTTTCAATTTCGGCGAGAGATTTTGCATTATTCTTCGCTGAAGTCAGGAACTTGAATTTAATATACGACTTCAGATTCTCTTTTTCGGTAGCAAAGTTGTCGGCGGTAATTTTGTCGTAGTCAAACTCCTTAGAAATATCAGTTTCATCGAACAGTTCATTGTTCCTGTAAATAGTACATTGGCTTTTGATAAATGACGCGGTAACCGATAGGTCGATACAACTCAAGTCTTCACTTAGCGCGTGAAATACAACCTTTTCATAATCAATATTTTCATTAAGTTGCAAACATTTGTCGAAGCTCCGCCTGTTGATTTGACCGTCGGTAATTATGTACAACAATTTAATTTTGTCGCTGCTATCAATATTTTCTTTTACCCACTCAATAATAGTTTCTGGTAATGTATTCGACCCTCTGCCATCCTGGTCCCTGTATGCCTTACGAGCCTTTGTTTCGTTGACTTCCTCGCACCTGTCACCCCAATGTAAATAAACAATTTGTGATTCGTCATCTGTTAGAGCACTTTGAATTTGGTTCACGTCACTTTTAAATTGTTCGAGAGTTATTAGTCCATTCTTGTGATAATACATCACTCCATCCGTAGAGTAGGAATAATCCTTCGCGTAAATGTAATAATTAACCATTTTTAACGTTGAATAGGGTCACAGATAATTTATTACAGCTTACCCCCAGTAAACAATAAACTTGACCCGGAGTGAACCACGGAACACTCCGACTCTCTGGCGAGAGGAGTGAACCGTACAGTCGACTGTCGACTATTGATAAATATTTCGCCAACTTCGGGTTTTAAGCGCGCCGGGAGTACCTAACATGGGAGTACCTAACAGGATAAGGCGGACGCTTGTTGGCTTGATGTCAGTTTGTTGGCTTGACCGGATGCGAACTTATTTGTGAAAACGTATGTATGATAGGTACCTTTGAAAGATAACGACGTAGATAATTAGATATTTATTTATTAACTAGTTTTTGCCAGCGGCTTTGCCCGCGTGGAGGCCGGAAATTATCCTACGGGAACGTACTACCGGGATAAAAAGTATCCAATGTATTAATTCAGGTTAGAATTTATTTGTGTGCCAAATTTCAACCAAATCCATTCGGCGGTTTTTGCGTGATTGAGTAACAAACATCCAAACACAAACTTTCATATTTAAAATATTAGTAGGATAGTAAGAAGTAGGATTCGCTTTGTCTTACATGTATTCCTTATCTTATCTTAGTGTTGTGTACTTATTTATTTATTTGTTGTTAGTTTTGTACTTAAATAAGGTTAGTATTGTTAGGTGTAAAGGCCGCCCTGTGCGGTGAAAGCCTACTCCAAACTGGTCAGGTGGATTTATCCACTCCCCGAGTGGCCATAATTTTCTAGCTAAAATGTACGATGTAGTCACTCCCATCTTTTGAATCCCTCCTTTTTTTGTTACTTGGATACCAATTTGTAATTATTGCTGACGCAGAATACCGACGCACCCGCAAACGTCGCCGGTGTATCAACAAACTACGTCTGCCTAGTCAGTCGTCAGACCTAATTATAAACCTGCGGGGTAATTGCGGTATACCTACACCACAGTAGGAACTGCTTTAATTTTGACAGTTCAACAACCTATAGGTATGCATCGCTATTCGCGGATAGCAGTGGTGACCCAGGGGTAACAGCCGCGATTTACGAGTCGTCGTCGGGTCGTAGGTTCGAACCCACACAGGCAATTATTATTTACTTTGTGTAAATTATTTTGAATTATAGTGAAGAGAAAGATCGTGAGGAATCAGGAAACCGGTATGTCCTAGAACCAAAAATTCGAAGACATGTGACATCTACCAACCCGCACTGGGCCCGCGTGGTGAACTGTGGCCCACTCCTTCTCACAGAGAGGCCATTGTCCCAGCTGTGGGAACATTATACGCTGATTATAAGTCACTCACAGCTTGAATGAAGTCGTTGAGGCAGTAACAACTTCACTCAAGGTACAGACGCCAGCACATCAAGCCATATCTAGCTGTCAAATTTTCCCAATTGAACATTAGCTTTATTCTTTTGTGATGAAGTTGAAAAACTATCAAAGAAATTTGACAGATCGGGGTAGCTTGATGTGCTGGCCTCTGTACCAATTTTGAAAAGGTGATTTTATCTGACAGTAAAACTGATCATGTACGGCTCTTTGTGGGGAAAAACGTCGGTATATAGAATATTATGTATGCTATCTGCAGTGCTACAGTCGGTGAGTCAGCGACAAGGTCAGCGCCAAATGGTTTCTGATGCATGTTTGATCAAAATAAATATGGTGTAAATGAAATGTAGGATTTTCTTGCATCATATTTCACAGTTGTTTTTGTGTGGCTCTTTCACAACCCTGTCATAATTTTTGCAATTCGATGCAACCTTTATTAGTATATTTATAGATCTTGACCAAAACATTTGAATCGTGTTATTGTAAGTTTGCACTGGAATCTTAATAAAAATGCTGCCATTTGAGATCGAAGAAAAACATACCTAGACTATTCGAAAAGCAGATCGAAAGTTAATAATAATAAATAACACATTTCTAAATGGGCATGTAGCGGCACTACAAATAAAAAATGCTTCGCAACAAAATCGAAAAACACAAAAAGAAAAGTGGCGCCATCTACAATGCCACAGGCGAACTATATGAGCAATTCTGCATCGCGCAATCAGAGTTTACCACGCTACTCAGATAGATAAAATATCCCGACATCAACTGTCGGGCAGTTGCCCGGACCAGACACAATACCCGTCTGGTCGGAGGATCCTCCGTTACCACCATAGGTATGAGTGAACTTTACACTCTGTTCCTCATACCTCTATACTGGTGACCCCGTGAAAGAACGTCAGCGCAGCCTTCGTGCAACACTTCGGCGTGACGTCATCATCAACATCAAGATCACTTCCTCAAGCTTTCGAGCGGCGAGTCACACAGCCAGCCAGCACCCTACGGCTTCAACGGGTATCCTGACCACCTGCATGCAGCGAACCGCATGCCTGGTCATCACCCACAGCCTCATCAGCAGCCATGGCCCAGCACACTGCACTTTCGGCCGGTCGAGAGCCCAATCTCCCGGTCGACGCCAGCAGTCAGCCTCAACCTCTCAACCCAGCGCTGTACCAGATCCGACTCACTGGAGCATAACGCAGCGCAACCCCGACTCACTGGGGAATCGTCGCAGACAGTTCCGACTCACCGCGAACTATGTGACACCCGGTTCCGACCCACTGGAACCACAACTGGCACTGGCAAGCATTCATAACATGCACTGACTCAGCCCACTATCGACCTCCGGTCTCCGGGGGGGAGTGATGTAGCGGCACTACAAATAAAAAATGCTTCGCAACAAAATCGAAAAACACAAAAAGAAAAGTGGCGCCATCTACAATGCCACAGGCGAACTATATGAGCAATTCTGCATCGCGCAATCAGAGTTTTCGACGGCACTCGAACATATACAAAAATCCCGACATCAACTGTTGGGCAGTTGCCCGGACCAGACACAATACCCGTCTGGTTGGAGGATCCTCCTTTTCATTAGAGGTATGAGCGGACTTTACACCCTGTTCCTCGTACCTCTATAGGCACAAAAAAATAAATTATACCTAAAAAAAAAAAAAAAAAAAACAAACCAGCACCCTAATTGCGTAACTCCCGATTCATCATAATCTGTATCGTTTTGAAACGGATTGTTAAACCATTGCTTCATATGTTCGAAAAAAGTGTCTGCTCAACAAAGTAAATAACGCAATGAATATTGTTGAACTGTGAAAACGAAACCAATTATGATTAATCGTAAGTTACGCAATTAGGGTGCAGGTTTGAAATGGTTTTTAAAGTGTGTTTTCGATATTTTGATCTAAGTATTATTTATTTTCTAGTTCTGCTACTACAAAAACGTGATTTTTCAGTTTTCTTGTTGTTGAAATTATTGAATTGTCATCGGTCCTCGATATCAAGTAGGTCAAAATCAATTCAAATCAAACAAAGGTGAAGCTAAAATAAAAGCGTGATAATGCGGCGCGGGAGGGCGTGTCAGACCTGTGTGCCAGGGGCCACGGTATCTCTTTACCATGTGTGCGCGAGGACTTTTGTCTCCAGATCCCATGGCAGCAATCCCGCAAGGAGGGCCGCTGCCTCACCGGAGATCGTGCGGTATCCCCGGATCATCCGCATGGCTATGACCCTATGGGACGCGTTCAGGCGGCGGGAAATACAACTAAGTTAAAATTCATCATCATCATCATCATCATTGCAGCCGAAAGACGTCCACTGCTGGACATAGGCCTCCCCCAGGCTCCTCCACTTCGACCGGTCTTGTGCTTCCCACATCCAGCAGATACCCGCGGCCTTCACAAGGTCATCGATCCACCTTGTGGGAGGCCTTCCCACTCTACGTCTTCCGGTACGCGGTCGCCTCTGGAGTGACCTTTCGGCCCTATCGGCCATCTGTTTTGCGAGCAATGTGCCCACCCACTGCCACATAAGTTTGGCAATTCTTCGGGCTATGTCGGTTGCCTTGGTTCTCCTGCGGATCTCTTCATTTGTGATTCGATCGTGTAGGGAAACTCCGAGCATAGCCCATGGGTGACTTTAAGCCTTGCAGTACAGGTGCTGCGGGCCGACCTCTCTAGCGGCGTCAGTGTAGTTTGCTACGCAGGGAGGTCGTACCAGGCGGCGGCCGACTTAGGGACACAAGGGGTTGCGACAATCGTCGATAGGACCCGGCAACTGGGACTCGAGGTGGCCTTGCAAAAGTCCGTGGCCATGTGGTTTCATGGTCCTCGGAATGCGCCACCGACGGGCTCCCAGATAACGGTGGGAGGGGTTCACATCGGCGTTGAGTCGACAATTCAGTACCTAGGACTCGTCCTCGACAGCCGGTGGAACTTCGCGGAGCATTTCCGCCGTTTGGCTCCTAGACTGGAGCGGGCCGGGGCTGCCTTGAAGCGGCTCCTGCCCAACCTAGGGGGCCAAACGCCTCCTGCCGGAGGCTCTACGCGGGGATCGTGCGGTCCATGGCCCTATACGGGGCGCCGCTGTGGGCGCCTACATTGAGGCGGCAACCAGCTCGCCGGTTGAGGGCGTCCCATAGGGTCATGGCCATCCGGACGATCCGAGGATATCGCACGATCTCCGGCGAGGCGGCGGGCCTCCTTGCCGGATTACCGCCATGGGATCTGCAGGCAAAGGTCCTCGCGCAAATGTGGGAGTGGCGCGAGGAGGCCAAACGCCGGGACGTAACTCCGCTGCCGCGGGAAATCGCGGCACAGCGGACAGAGCTCCGGTGGGATCTCATGGCGACATGGAGTGTGCGATTGTCGCAACCCAGTGCTGGGCACGCCACGATTGCGGCGGTAAGTCCCCTCTTTGAGGAGTGGCTTGAGAGGCGGCATGGTGTCCTCACCTTCCGCCTGACGCAGGTCCACACCGGACACGGTTGTTTCGGGAGGTTCCTGTTTCGGATTGGGCGGGTGTTTCCACTGCGAACATCGCCCTGAGGACACGGTGGAGCACACGGTGGCGGTCTGCCCGGTTTGGGCGGAGCACCGTCGTGTCCTCGTGGAGGCGATCGGCGGCGGCGATCTCTCGCGTCCTGCCCTGGTCCAGGCCATGGTACGGAGCGAGAGGGCATGGGTAGCCGTCACCTCCTTCAGCGAAGCAGTAATTCTCGCGAAGAGGGAGGCGGTGCACGTGAGGGAGAGGCAGTCTATGCGACCTCGCGACCCTAGCCGCCGCAGGATACGGAGACGCCCTGGGCGTCGGTAATCCCAGGCCGATTTCCGGCCACCGTCGGCATGAGCTTGCGGACGGCGAGTAATGGGTAGCTCGCTGTCCGGTAAGGACCAAGCCCAAGTCGACAGCGCGTTGTGTTCCACGCGCGCCTCAAAGAGATGTCAGCACAAACCGAAGGGACTCGCAAGGGCCGATGCCTGTCAGGGGTGCGGGTTTGTTCGAAAGAGATACCACAGCCCCTGGCATACGGACTACTGAGGGAACACGGGTGGGTTTTAGTCAGTAAAAGTCTGACACGCCCTCCTGCTCCAACCAGAGCAGGAGAAGTTGTTTGATGATTTCCCACCCAAAAAAAAAAAAAAAGCCTTGCAGTACAACCCATTTTTCGATCGAATCGAAGGCTATTTCGTAGTCCATAAATGCTAAGCAGAGAGGCAGGTTAAACTCTTCGGTCTTCTGTATATCCTGCCGCAGCGTACCTATGTATGTGGTCTACGGTGCTAAAGCCTTTACGGAATCCGGCTTGTTTGGGAGGCTGGAAGTCGTCAAACCTACGTGCGAGACGGTTCGTTATGACTCTTGAAAACAGCTTGTAGACATGGCTCAGAAGTGAGATGGTCCTATAATTCTTAAGCAGAGTATTATCACCCCTCTTAAGGGTACACTTTGCGCGGGCTCGAACTCACTGGTGGGCCTGGCTAAAAATCACGCTGTCTCACCAGGCTTCGTATCCGACAGAGATAGTATCAGTGGTGAGCAGTTAGACGCTAGTCTACACGCACAACGTTATTGAGTGAGATGTAGGAGCATTTTTGGCAAAAAATTCGCGAAAAAATTAAGAAAAGTCCTTCAGAAGATCGGGTTTTATGAAAAAACCACTGCATAAATCAATGACCAATAAAGTTTATTGAATTTATTGTTAATTGAACTTTGTCGGTACCGTCTTGATTTTCGAGATTTTACACTCCTTTTATTACTTAAACACGCTCAAAGTTAGGTTAAATTAGCAAGAAAAACGAATCTTTGTTGGCTCATAACTTTTTAATGGCTTTTTATTTTAGTTTTCTGTTTCCGTACAGACAATAATAATAACGAGACAAAACCATACCATGTTTAATTTTTGATGTACATAGTCAAACAGTGGAGTAAAACCCTCCCGAAGTTTGTATGGAAAAAATGTGGACAAGTGTCACCTTAAAGAAAAGTACCACCACACCTTTGTTCCATGCCGTTTGCCCTCGAGTATAATGGAATCAAACAGCTTCTGGGGGGCCTTAAGAACGGGTTTTCCGCCGGTCCTCAGAAGGTCGGCCGTGATTCCGTCATCACCGCGCCTTGTTGTTTTTAAGCTGCTTCAGAGTCATCCTAATCTCGTACAAGCTAACGTCCGGGATATCTTCGGTGCAGTGTCGGGTCAATCTGGCTCTTGGGTCGTTTTCCAGATTCGTAACGGGGTTGCTTGTTGACGTGTATAACTGTCCGTAGAAACTAGAAACTCTCGATCTCTCTCAACAGCTCAGACTTGGAGGAAACGATCCTGCCATCATTGGTCTTCAGTTTCGCAAGCTGACTCTGCCCAATATACAGATCTCTTGAAAAGACCTTGGAGCCCTTGTTCCACTCTATCGCGTCCTTTATGCGGTGCGTATTAAAACGGCGAAGATCGCTTTTCAAGGACTTAGAGATCTGTCTATTGAACTGTCGGTACTTTAGCGCGTCGTCTGAAGATTGCAGTATCAATTCATGCCTCTCTTCCATTAGCTGCAGAGTAGAATCAGAGAGTTTCTTTTTGCCATTAGTACGACGGGTCTTGAAGACCTTAGACCCAACCGTATGGACAGTTTCCACGAACCCATCATTATAATCGTCCACGGAGCTCCCCAGGCACTCGAAACGATTCTGGAGTTCGAGCTGAAAGCTCTCGGGGTTTTGGACTTGGATCGGTGCTGGACGGAGCGTAGACTTCATTAGCCAACATCTTTCTAGCTTGATGTTGATATTCAATGTGCCTCTTACCATGCGGTGATCGCTTCCGGTTTTCACCGCGTTGATCACAGAGACATCTTTGAATATTTGCTTCTTCGTCGACATAATGAAGTCAATCTCGTTTTACCATCAGGGCTCTGCCAGGTCCACTTTCTGTGCTCCCGTTTTCTGAAAAAGGAGTTCATCATGAAGAGTCCTTTCTTCTCCATAAAACTGGCCAGTAAGTGACCCCGGTGGTTCCGACGTCCAACTCCGAATGGCCCCACTCTCAGCTCATCATCGTTCCGTTTGCCCAGTTTCGCGTTGAAGTCCCCAATGACAACGGTGAAATGACTTTTAGAGCCATGCCTGGCTTTAGATATATCCTCTTAAATGGTCTCCACCTCACGTCGGGGTGTGTCGAGGTCGGGGCGTAGACCTGTATGACCTTCAGCGAATATTCTGAGTATAAGGTACGCCATCCTGGTCGACACACTCGATCTTCACCACGTTGGCCACAAGGGACTTATGGACAATAAACCCGACACCACCTTGGGACTGCTGGTCGCCCTCCCGGAAATAGAACAGGTTACCGGATTTAAGGATTATCGAGTCCTTCCCCTCTCTTCGGACTTCAGATAACCCTAGGTACTATACCCCACCGTAACCCAATTCTTCCTCGAGTTCGGTAATCTTCTCGTCGGTCCGGAGTGTACACGTGTTGTAAGTTGCCAGGTGCAGTTTTTGTTTGTTGTGGTAGCCAGATCTCTTCCGGAGATTCTTAGCACCCCTTGCCTCACCGTAACCTTGGCCGCTACCGTAGCCAAGGGTAGGCGGGCCGCCGGGTACTAGGGGCCGTTTTGTAGGGCTGCTTGTCATTTTTGGGGGGTTTTGCCATAATCGCTACGTTTGACAGGCGGGTTGGCGATCGCAGTATGGTGGTAAAATGCATAGAGAACGCTGCTGCCCATTCTCTAGTAAGTCCCTTAGACGCCTTCTACGACACCCACTGGAAGAAATGGGATGGTGCTATTCTTTTACGCCCGACAACACACATGGGGAGTTATAATTACGTTCTTTAAAAACCTTACGGAATAAATTCTCTTAATGTTAGTGAAAAGTTGAAAACCGCATCAAAACTCTATACGTAGTTTGGAAGATCAGCGTAGTCACACAGAGGTACAGACAAGAAATGCGCCTTTAATTCATAATCTATACACTTAAGTAACCAAGTATCTTTAAGCCCACATTCCCACGGACATTATAAAAGGGCAGCGAGATTTTTTCACGCACTGGACGCACTAGTCGCGGGCTCGAACTCACTGATGGGCCTGGCTAATAATCACGCTGTTTCTCCAGGCTTCGTGTCCGACAGAGGTAGTACCCGTGATGAGCGTGACGCTAGTCTACACGCACAACATTACCTATTGAGTAAGCTGCAGGATCAGTTATATTAAAACAGGCGCGCAAAAAATTAAGAAAAGTCCTTCGGAATATCGGGTTTTCTGAAAAAAAAAAAACTGCATAAATCAATGACCAATAAAGTTTATTGAACTTTTCGATAATTGAGCTTTGTCGGTACCGGCTTACATTTGAAGATTTTATACTTCTTTTGTTACTTGAACACGCCCAAAGTTAGGTTAAATTAGCAAGAAAAACTAATCTTTGTTGGCTCCTAACTTTTTAATTTTAGTATTCTGTTTCCGTACAGACAATATTAATAATAATACAAAACGATACCATGTTTAATTTTTGATGTACAGACGCCAGCAGGTCAACCTACCCCGAACTGTCAAATCCCAATTGAACATAAACCTTATTTATTCCTTTGTTATAAAGTTGAAAAACTATCAAAGAAATTTGACTGATTGGGGTAGCTTGATGTGCTGGCCTCTGTACATTGTCAAACAGTGGAGTAATACACTCCCGAAGTTTGTACGGAAAAAATGTGGACTAGGTTCACCTTAATTGATTAGCGGCGAGGATTGTAAGTCGAACACTGATTTCGACGCGCTGAGATGCACTTTGTTGAATTTTCAATGCTCGCTTCAACACCGAGAGATGAAAATCCAGTGTACGCCAAAATCCCGCCGTGATTTTATATTATTACTAGCTGTATCCGGTTAGACTGGAAGCCGACCCCAACATAGTTGGGAAAAGGCTAGCTGACCCGACAGACGTCGTGTCTTAGCTATGAATATTGAATTGGTATTGGCTATACAAACCTTGTCCTGACAATAAGGAACACATTAAAAAAAGAATCATCCAATTTGGTGCAGTCGTTCGGAAGTTATGCGCGTACATACATTTCGGCGATTCATTTTTATATAAATAGATTTCGTCCGTGTGGACGACTAATGAATGAAGTGTCAGCATCATGCAAGTGATGATAACGGACAGATAGCATTACCTACGATAATAGTTTTAGAACACGTGTAAAATCTGATGATTAGGTATAAAATATATTGACAGTCACTTAAGGAAAAAAAACATTTTAAAATACAATTTTCCTGTCTTCTCACAGGCTGGAATTTGTAAATCTACATCCGTGGTAGGCACTAATTGTCTAAAAAAGTGGCTAAAATAAATAATAAATAGCCCATCGGTATCGGGTCCAAGCGGTCAGGGCTCCAGAGAGAGGAACCTAACGATGCGAGCCGTGTCCAGAAGTACCGCTTTCTATATCAAGCCCTTGACCACCTGCCCAACGAGAGCCTCCAAATGATATCTGAGTCCACGTCCCACATGTCGACAACCTCGCGAGCCAAGTCAAGATACGGTCACCAGTGGCATCTTTACTTTCTATAGCAACTTTTCCCATGAGTACTTACCGTACTTTTTCTCTCGATAAATAACAAAAAACTTCCAAAAAAACACTACAAAGTGAAAAATAACTTTAATTTCGGATGTCGGTGACTTTGGATATAAATGTAAATTTCATTGGATAAATTTCTTGTCACCGCCTTCTGAAATTAAAGTTTAATTTTCACTGTGTTGCGTTTTACCGGAAGTCGGTTGTTTTATTTTTGAAAATGTTTTTATTTTTCACTTTTTAGTTATAGTATCTACCCCGCACCAATTCGAAATTTTATCATCCTTGGGGTCAAACAATGCATATTTATACGATAGCAGGAATCGCGGTTGATTTGCTGTCATTTTTTGAAGAGTTCCGTTGTTTGTCTCCGAAACGGATCATCAGATCTATTGTTACGCAATTAGGTAGCAGATCTATATGAAATTTAAATGGGAACATTTTGGAATAAACCTGTCTCGAACAAAATAAGAATTTTGGAAATCGGTCTAGCTATATATGACGGAGTTATGCCCGAACCTCCACCTAACTCCTAACCGTTAAAGAGTTGTACCTACCTTCCTTCATCAGCTCAGCGTCATGAGACGATGATGACCATATGCAAACGTCTCTAGGTATAGGTAACATTTGAGGGTTGCCCTCGATTTCCCTGGGATTCCATCATCAGATCCTGACTTGGTGCTAATGGGACCATCTTAGAATCACACACTTTCAAATAAAAAAGAATTTTGAGAATCGGTCCACAAATGAGGGAGAAATCGATGAACATACAGTCGAACATTTATGTATAATTTGTATAACCGTCCTCCTTTTTGGTAGTCGGTAAAAAATTGTTACCGCCATTAAATATCGAAACGATAAAGAAGTAGGAATAATCTACTAATTGTAACAAAATCTCATTGGTAAAGTTGCTCATGGAAAGTAAAGATGCCACATTTGACGACTTGATTGGTTTATCTAACTCGACTTTCACGAGGTTGCGGGACGTCATGTGGGACCGACATAATGTGACTCATACAAGTGAATTCAGATTGGCACCTAAACTTCTTTCTGCCAGGGGTGCGGGTTGTTCGAAAGATATACCGTGGCCCCTGGCACACATGCAACTGAAGGAACACGGGTGGGTTTTAGTCAGTAAAAGTCTGATACGCCCTCCTGCTCCACCCAGAGCGGGAGAAGTTATTTGATGATTTCCCAACCTCAAAAAAAAACCTAATCTTAGTTTTTGTTGGTAGACTGAAGTGACATTTGCGAACATTTTTCGAAGATTAATTTCATTAGTAGGCTTGTTGGTTAGTCCAGGGGTCGCAAGCGCTACTGCTGAGTGTGAGGTATTCGATTCCCAGGTCGGACAGTGCTTTCCTATCAGGAATTTCTTAGCAGCAGCTCCGAGTATAGATTTCTGCCCGCTTGAAGTTCATTGTGGAACTGAAAGACCTCTTGTCAAAGTGGCGCCAAGTGGTGGCTTGAATATTCAAGAAAACCCTCATTGTAGTGTGTTACGCAATTTCCCCCTCTAGTTTTCAACACCAAAATTTGGTCTTGAAAACCAGAGGGGTTTTGCTGAGCTATTGTTGCCGAATACGGCGAAGAGGACTATCTAAGTAAATTGTTAGTTTATCTACTCTTCGAGTTCCTACACGATTGTACCTACATGTTTGGGTTAATATCTGGTTACTTCTAAGTAGTTATACAATGTGGAGACAACGATACTACAATAAAAGAAAACACTGGCAATACTAATCTTCTTCTTTCTTTTCAGCCGGAAGGTCCATTGCTGGACATAGGCCTTCCCTAATCTGGACTTGCTACAAGCCACGCTTGGCAGGCGGGTTGGCGATCGCAGTATGATGGTAAAATGCATAGAGAACGCTGCTGCCCATTCTCTAGTAAGTCCCTTAGTCGCCTTTACGACACCCAAGGGTAGAAATGGGATGGTGCTATTCTTTACGTCCGGTACAACTGATAAATAAATCGACTTAACATCGAAATTCAAAAGGTTAAAAAAAAAAACCACTACGGTTCGTTTTTTAAATCCAGATACTAACTTGAAAGGTGTAATGTCAAACTCCTTTAATAAACAAACACAAAAGACTTGAACCTTCTCTGAGTGCCACAAAGGAACAAACACATACATAGGCAGATAAATACATTATTCTCCTTTGCGTCGTGCAGTCGGGTAAACAGCTTATCAAATAGTTACTAAATATGGTGTAAAATTCGGTAGTTACTAATGTTTTTAAATAATGATGAGCAATAATTAACATCACGCAGCAGGAAAAAGTAATAGGCCATTCCGATAAAACAAAACAAATAAACCCAATCTGAATATGTTCTCCTGTTTACTCTAAAACTAGATTGTTTTCAGTCAATTAGAAAAAACCCACGAGCTTTGCAAATCTATATCTGTCCTACCTAGGGTTGCCAACCATACTGTTTTCAACAGTATTATACTGTTTTTCGCTAAACTATACTTTTTACTGTTCAACAAAAATAAAGTATACAAAATACTGTTTTCAGCATCAAAATGCAAAGACATTATTAAGTATTGTTTTTATTTAGTCAGAGGGAGCTCACTGCTCAGTGCAGCGCAGCCACAAACAAATCACACTGAGTTTCTGAAGGCTAGGTTGTTCCGGCATGTGGGCCTTTGAAACGCTACCTCCGCCTCCCCCAAATGCGGCATGACGTATTTATTTACGATGAACTGTCAACCATTTAGCAGAAAATCCATGCCATAGTATAACATATTGCAGTTGATCAACTGAATTATTTTTGCTTAGGTTCGAAATTTTTTCCTTAGTTTTAGGTACGGTATGGTAAAACTAAAAATATTTCATTTCGTGGACAATAGTGTGGGTTATACGTTTTTACTACTTTAATGTTACAACTTTTTCTGTAAATGTAATGTGTAACTGTTTTTTGTCCCAAATAAATAAAATAAAATTACTTAAAGTTCCCTATGTAGGGTAAGTGTCCTGTAAGTTACCTATTGAGCATTTTCATATTATCAGATATTGACACCAACCCGATACCGATATGTCAGCAGCTGTACATATACCGATTTTAAACTGATATAATTTATTATCGGCCTGATGATATTGGTAAATATCGATGACCATCGCGACCCACCAAACGACCACAGTAGGTACAGTACCTAAGTATCGACGTCTCGAAGTTAGCAATGCGAATAAGTGTGTTCAATTGAAAGAATGGCCAGTTCTCTCACCTCTATTGTGCTGCAGGCTTAGCACGAGAACCGTAGACAAGCGTTTTGTCGTCGGAAGAGTAGACAAAAATGATGTTTCCCTATAGACAGTTGACAGTTTTGTACCAAGAAATGTAGACAAGCAATTTCTATTCTACAGAAGAGTAGATATAGAAAGCGTCATGCTAAGCCTGCTGATATCGGAGTCAGTCACTGTCTACGACGACATAGGTGACAATAACAACTCTATGTAAAAGCGTTTATTAAGTACTAAACGTATGCGAAAATCTCATCCCCGGTATTGTGGCGGTGTCAGAATCGGCTAATGTGCTGTGTTGTAATTTAATGTAATTGTTAAAGTGATGTAATCAACTAGCTTTTGCCTGAGGCTGGTAGTTCCAGAAATAGCGATTTCAAACATTTATAAAAAACAAACCCTTCAGCTTTACTATTATTATGATTGCTACGGGTTTCAACCTCAGGACTAGCTGCTTCTCACACGGAAAACTGTACGTCAATTGATCCCGCGACACCAGTCCTGTTTGCTTTGTTTCTTTGTATATTTAGGCTGTTGAGAGCAAATCTACAAATGTGACATAGTTGTGTACAGGGAAGTTTTATATAATGTGGCACAATAGTGGTGTCTTACGACTTCTACGCGAACGAAATCACGAGCAGAAGCTAGTTGCAGATACATATGGTTTGCGGTTGTAAGGTGAAAATGAAAAATTGCAATAGTTTCATTTGGAAATCATGCTTCCAGACCTTTCAACCAGATAATTTCCAGACAATTTTAGTTGTCAGTGAATATAAGAATTTGAATTCGAACTGATGGAACACGGGTGGGTTCAGTAAAAGTCTGATAAGCTCTCCCGTTCCGCCCAGAGAGGGAGAAGTCATTTGATGATTTCCCATTAAAAACAAAAAAATACCCTTGTGCAATTTGTTTGTGCGTGATTTGTCAGTGAATTCAAGAATTTATAAAGTAGACAAACTGTGTGTCCGACGGTATCTCTCTTCTTCAAAATGGTAGATTTCCATACAAATCATCCACTATTTTATTTACATCTTTAGTGGCAGAGGTTTCAAAGATCCTGATTTTCAGATTTTCATCAAGTAGAATACGCTTAAATGGTCATACTGTTTCGGTTACACTGTAACCATATTCTTTTGTTTTTGGTGTTTGCCATCGCTCAGAAAGAACTGTAAATATTGTGAGCTACATATAAAGGAACAATTGCCGTACTTTATTGTCTAGTGACGTACCTACACTGCTCCAGCTATAATTTATCGAAACTATTATTTTATGACATCAACATTAATATTTTTAAATCACGTATTCGAGAAAAAATCTTACTGCTAGCTCCGCTATTCGAGAAATATCAATAAAGTTGTTATCGTGTTCCTTCCAATTGGTCGTGTACCCTATAGCACTTTTGTCTCAGCAAATTTCTTTTTTTTTATGTTCTTTATAATTATTATTAGTCTACAACCGACAACCAGACATATTGTATAACTAGCTGTGCCCGCGACTTCGTTCGCGTGCATGTCGGAAAACAATAATGTGTCGCTTTGACGGTGTAGGTACCACTCCTCCGATCTTCCGATCTATCCTGGTAGGAATCTACCACAGCTTTCGAATGCAGTCCAGAGCCTAGAGACAAAACACATTACTCTTGGCGTTCACGCTAAACGGTACGCCAAAATGTATGGGAATGACATTACCTGCGGAAAGGACACGGTAATGTCATTCCCATATATTCTGGCGTAGAGTTTAGCGTGAACGTTAACAGAAAGGTGTTTTGTCTAGGCCTGCAGGCGTCTTTAGGGGTTATAATGATATTGCGACGAAGTCTCACTCAGATTTTTAAGAATAAATATAGATCAAAGCGCCTGGTCGAGGCTCATTTTATAATAAATGTGCACCTGCCGTAGGTACAGTAAAAGCTCTTTATTCGCGAGGTATACGTTCCGTAAAATACCTACCGCGAATACAGAAACCGTGACTATGGAATGGTAATTTATATGGGATTATAGGGGATACGTTCCTAGGTGACAAAAAAAAAAACAATTTAATTGAAGTTTTTGACCTTATTGATTAATTGTATGAGCGTGATATGGATGCAAGCGACTCTCCAAGGCGTAAACGATCAAGCATTTCTATGCGTTAAACAGATTTTTTCGCGTCGAAAATCGTTTTTATGTAAAAAAAAAATTTAATATTTTGCAATGAATGGAAAGATGAAACAATAGGTTAAACACGCAAAGCGGCTCGTACCAAAGGATGGAATGTCTATTAAGTCGCAGCATTTATAAATGTGGGGGAGGCCTATGTCCAGCAGTGGACGTCTTTCAGCTGAAATGATGATGATGATGATATATAAATATACTTTATGGTGATGAGGTTGGTTTCATTATGTTTGTTTACATTCTCAAAAAACTTTAAAAAAAAATACCAACCGACTTCCAAAAAACACTACAAAGTGCAAAATAACTTTAATTTCGGAAGTCGGTGACGTTGGATGTGTATTTTAATTATTTGTCACCGCCTTCCAAAATTGAAAGTTAGTTTGCACTTTGTAGTGTTTTTTGGAAGTCGGTTGTTATTTTTTTGAAAAAAGTTTTTATTTTTCACTTTTTTGTTACCTACCATACACCAATTCGAAATTTCATCATCCTTTGGGTCAAAACAATGCATACTTATTTATGTGATAGCAACATTCGCGGTTGATTTGCTGTAATTTTTTGAAGAGTTCCGTTGTCTGTTTCCGAAACGCATCATCAGATCTATATGCAGGGCCCAATCTAAGGGGGGGCAAGCCGGGCAAATGCTCAGAGCGGCAAAAATGAGCGGCGGCAAAATGTATACTTACAAACATACCTACTCTCATGAATTTTTGTATACTTGTTCAGAAGCCGTAGTAGACTAACGTATGTGAATATTATATAGTTAAAAGAATATCACATAATTATGGTCATACCATCTTTGATGGTGTTAGTGCAAAGGGCGGCGAATGTTATTTTTGCCCGGAGCGGCTAAATAGCTAGATCGGGCCCTGTTTATATGAAATTTCAATGGGACCATTTCAGAGTAAACCCCTTTCGAAAAAAAAAAGAATTTTGCAAATCCGTCTATATACGACGGAGTTATGCCTGAACATTCATTAAAAATATAAACAAATCGAATTGATAACCTCCTTCTTTTTGAAGTCGGTTAAAAACACCGACCGCGGCGAAGGCGGCTATTGTAGATGTCAAAGGCCGAACCAATACAGCGGCGATATCATTTGACAATGTACTTTAGGCGAAGTTGTAATAAGGTCTATTTCACTTTTTTATAGTCCATCTGACGACGCGTTTACAAAGGATATTGGGTTGGATACCTATTGGAATCCTTTTTGTTATTTGTTAATATGTATGTACCGATGTACCGATTAGACCCGCAAATAAATAAATCTTTAGCCGCGGATATAGGAATTGGGTCGCATTTTTTTAATCCGCGAGTAGTGAAAACGCGAATGAAGGAAGCACGAATAAGGAGCTTTTACTGTACTTACTCAATAAATCGACTGCGCGTCTGGTTGAGTGTGCTGAAGCATTATTCCACGCGGGGGCGGGCGCCTATCTCGGCCCGTACAGGCGCGTGTCTTTTAGCTTTATTTATCAAACGTTGACCACTGAATAAAACCACAGCAGTGGGAATACTCTGCACGGACTGCGATAGGCCTCGACAGGTAGCAGTGCAGTAACACCTGACGCCACCTGTCAGTTAACGGCCCGTGGGACCGTGGCGTTATCACGATGAAGAAAGATCACGCTGTAAAGGTGGATACTGACCGGCGTCACGGGTCAAAATGCACCTAATATGTTACCAAGCAAGTATTCGTGCAGTCAGTAGTACCTACGGCAAAACATGCGAGCGAGCAACACTGATTTTAGCACACGGCGTAAAGACATGCTCGCTGCGAATGTTACCATTACCTACGCCCCGTAACGTCGGTCATTATCCACATTAAAAGCGCTGTTGAAAAAAAAACCCAAACCAGGCAAAAAAAACTATTTAATTGTATAGCACGGGTTTTCTATGAACATAGTAAGTACGATGTTGTTGCTACGTAGTGCCATACCGCGCGCGCCCCCACCTCTCTCCCCGCTGCTGACGCAGGCAGCAGGAAGAGAGAGAGCCCGATCCCGAGGATAATGGACGTAACAGAGCGATCCTCCGCGACTCTCAGTTGCGATGCCTTTTTATTGTAAATTGTAATCAAAAATGTTTCAGTGTTTCTTTTGTTCAGCCATACATTTATTTGTAGACCAATAAATAATTATATTTAAAGAAGCGACTTTAAAATTGTCAAATTTTTACTATTGTGATTTCTATTGTTCCTTTGTAGGTAATGTATCCTTTGTTGGAGATGCCAAATGGATAAATAAATATATTTTTAAACTTGTTTTAACTAAGAAAATGCTTCTCTGTAAGCGATGTTGCTCGGAAGAGCATCGACATAACTACAGTTGCCCGTGTGAAAACCTATCTATTTACTCAAATCCACCAGTAGTTATGGTCGCAATTTTGGATTGTTTTTCCTGACTTTCACCATCCGACCTCGCTTGAACCCCTCCCCACCTCGAAAACTAACATCACGAAAATTAGCACATAAGTATTTACAACTCTTTACTCCCAAAACTCCCATTATTTGAATCGAGTAATGCTGTAAACACGCATTTAAATTTAACATTATCAAATTTCGCGCGAAATCAAGTTGTTGTCTTTGCATGTTTGCTATTCAAACCTCGATGGCGTTACTGACGCTAGAGATTAAGAATTTGGAGATGTTCCTCTAGCCGCTCTAATTTTGCTACATTATGCTAGATGGCGCTACTAAGACTTTTATCACAATTAAAAATGAGATTTCTTCCCCTCTATTTGTATTAATTTGATTGATAAAACTAATAAATATTTATCTAACATTGCATTCTAGGTATATGACTCAGAACACCACGTCAGTTAATATTATCACAACTTTTTATTTGAAATTCTTTTAGCTTTTTTGATTCGTGGGAATCAACCACCAACGGAAAGCGATTTTAGTAATCAGTATCATTACTTTTTGAAATAACACAGACACAGTAAGTAACTTAAATGAGAATGACGTGTTAATATTAAGTATTCGTTAGTACCGTTTCACGCCAATAGATGTCGCTAAGTGTTTCAACATTACGTAAATAAATTCTTCTTGAACACTTTAAATTATTTAGATAGGTTGACCGAAGCGATTGCGATGAAACAAAGACTAATATAAACTCTGAGTTATAAACAATATTTGAGTATGAAAGATAACCATATTAGTTTCGTTCTTTTGACGTGATACTTGATCTATTCAACATAGAAACTGAAAAACCGAGCTACAGACAAAAATTTTGATAAGGGTTAAAATGTCATCTGTTGATTATCCCTTACCACCCCAAGCAATTATTTTCGAAATATTTTAAATGTACAGAAAAAGTTCCTTTACAGATTTATTAAATGTATAGAATAGATATAGATAGATATAGATATAGATATGTAATATTAATGTAGAATATGATAGTAGCGAACACAGTTCGGTGCAGAGGAAATATCATAGTTGATATGGATGAAACTGATTAAAAGAATCTTAGAAAACTGTGATTTGTACAAACTTCTGCATAGACGACGAATACGACTCTCACTTGACTATTATTTCATCGATAATAATTTGTAATGTGTCAACACTATTTTAAGATGACAATTTTACCCCCTTATTCATAAACGCTGGTTAAAGTTAAGTAATGAGTAGCGTCTGTTTAACCATACATTTTTGACGTTTAAACATAATTTAACTTTAATCATCGTTTATGAATATGGCCATAAATGTCATCATGTTGCCTAGAAATAATCACATTTTCGAAAACAATTTTATGAATTAAAACTATTATATAATTACAAGATATTTTTTCTGAGCTATCGCAATTTCATAAATTAATTAGTTATTATTTTACTAGATTTTTTTGTACAGGCGCAGAATGAGCGAGTTTTTGAAAATTTTGACACAGGTCCACCCTCGATGACGTCCCGCAGGACTCTGACTGACAGCCTCTGAGCGTGAGCCGATTTAGCCGGATTTAGATCTTTTTGAGTTTATTGAAAAAAAAATCTACTAAACTAAAAAATTGAACCTTTAGATTCCCTCCTAAATACAATTCCCTCATCGTACATGCAATTTTCACATAATTTTGTGCTCTTATTAGGAAACTAGCTGTGCCCGCGACTTCGTTCGCGTGCCGTGTCGGAAAACAATAATGTGTCGCTTAGATGGTGTAGGTTACTACAACTCCTTTAAAAAGGAAGAATCTTCCGATCTATCCTGGTAGGAACCTACCACAGCTTGAATTGACAACATTTTGTAACGCATGGAAAGATGAAACAATAGGTAAAACACGCAAAGCGGCTCTTACCAAAGGATGGAATGTCTATTATGTGGCAGCATTAATAAATATACTTTATGGTGATAAGGTTGCTTTCATTCTGTTTGTTTACATTCTCAAAAACACCGACCGCGGCGAAGGCGGCTATAGATGTCAAAGGCCGAACCAACACAGTGGCGATATCACTTAACAATGTACTTTAGGGACAGTTGTAATAAGGTCTATTTTACTTTTTTATTAGTCCATTTGACGACGCGCTTACAAAGGATATTGGTTTGGATACTTAATGGAATCCTTTTTATGAATATGTAATGTACCGATGTACCGATTAGATCCGCGGATAAAGAAGTCTTTAGCCGCGAATATAGGAATTTGGTCGCATTTTTTTAATCCCCGAATAATGAAAACGCGAATGAAGGAAGCGCGAATAAGGAGCTTTTACTGTACTCAATAAATCGACAGCGCGTCTGGTTGAGTGTGCTGAAGCATTATTCCACGTTTCCACGACGCGCTTTCTCACAGGCCAGACTGCGTCAAGCCAGGCCGACAGGCCGTGGGAACATTCGATGCCGATGAGGTCTCCGATTGCCAGTCGTCGCCAGCGCGGGGTGGCGCAGAGCGGGGGCGGGCGCCTATCTCGGCCCGTACAGGCGCTTGTCTTTTAGCTTTGTTTATCAAACGTTGACCACTGAATAAAACCACAGCAGTGGGAATGCTCTGCACGGACTGCGATAGGCCTCGACAGGTAGCAGTGCAGTAACACCTGGCGCCACCCGTCAGTTAACAGCCCGCCGTGGGACCGTGGCGTTATCACGATGAAGAAAGATCACGCTGTGAAGGTGGATACTGACCGGCGTCACGGGTCAAAATGCACCTAACATGTTACCAAGCAAGCATTCGTGCAGTCAGTAGTAGGTGCGCTCGCATGTTTTGCCGGCCCCGTCGGTCATTATCCACATTAAGAGCGCAGTTGAAAAAAGAAATCCAAACCAGGCAAAAACTATTTATTTGTCAATATTTTACTATTGTGATTTCTATTGTTTCTATGTATGTAGGTATACTTTGTTGGAGATACCAAATGGATAAATAAATATATTTTTAAACTTGTTTTAACTAACAAAATGCTTCTCTGTAAGCGATGTTGCTCGGAAAAGCACCGATATACCTACAGTTGCCCGTGTGAAAACCTATCTATTTACTCAGATCCACCAGTAGTTATGGCCGCAATTTTGGATTTTTTTTTCTTATTTTCACCACCCGACCTCCCTCGAACCCGGGGGGGGGGGGGGGGGGGGCTCCCCACCTCGAAAACTAACATCATGAAAATTTGCACATATTTAAAACTCTTTTTACTCCCAAAACTCCCAATAAATTATACCCTACTTGAGGATGAATTGTTTGTCCTTAATACCATTTAATAATAATACATTTTTAGATTTTTAAGTAGGTAGTAAAATACCCTATTGGCTTCCATCTGCTTCGTCAGAATATTGTTCGAAGTAGTTTATAAAAGCAGACATCTACTTCGGAAACACTGGTCGAACAATAAAAAAAACAGACTGCGTAGAAAGTTAACAATATTATCGATACCTACCTTAAATCGAAATGGTAACATTCCTACCACAGGCATCTAGTTTCTACCTAGCGTCACCCCGCATTGCCAGACCTTGGATTTACCGGATATAGGTACCTACGTATAATCAATAAAACAGGCAAAATTAAATTGTTGTCTTTGTATGTTTGCTATTCAAACCTAGATGGCGTTACAGACGCTAGATATTAAGATTTATTAAGGAGATGTTCCCTTGGCCGCTCTAGTTTTGCTATATTATGCTAGATGGCGTCACTGACACTTTTATCACAATTTTATTTTTCTATGAGATTTCTTCCCCTCTTTTTGTATTGATTTTGTAAAGTTGTTATTTTTAAAAGTAATAAATATTTATCTAACATTGCATTCTATATGACTCAGAACACCAACTCAATTAATATTATCACTACTTTTTATTTGATATTCTTTTAGCTTTTTGATTCGTGGGAATCAACCACCAACGGTAAGCGATTTTAATCAGTATCATAACTCTTTGTAATAACACAGACACAGTAACTTAAAGGAAAATGACGTGTTATTATTAAGTATTCGTTAGTACCGTTTCGCGCCAATAGATGTCGCTAAGTGTTTCAACATGACGTAATTAAATTCTTCTTGAAAACTTTAGATTGACCGAAGCGATTGCGATGAAACAAAGACTAATATATACTCCGAGTTATAAAAAATATTTGAGTATGGAAGTTAACCATATTAGTATCGTTCTTTTGACGTGATACTTGATCTATTCAAACATCTAAACAGAAAAACCGACAAACAGACAAAAATTTCGAAAAGGATTAATATGGCATCTGTTGATTATCCCTTACCACCCCACAACTTTTTTTCGAAATATTTTAAATGTACAGAAAAAGTTCGTCTACAGATTTATTATATGTATAGATATAGATATAGATGAGACGGAAACTGGTTTTGAAATCGACCCTGTTTCGGATTTTTTTTTCATCGAGCAAATTGCAATTAATCGTGTTTTGAACCTTTAATTTCCCTCAAACAAGGATCTATCTATGACATATGTTTTTTTCAGGGCCTAAATACACGAATTTGATCATTTAATCTTGATTCTGAAACAGGCAATTTGGGAATACCCCCCGTTAATGTCAAACAAATATTCAAGACTCAAGACTGTCACTCACTGACAGACATGCGAGTGAGTGTGTGCGTTCTCAGAACATAACCTTTTTTCGCGTGGACCTTGTTTTTGTTTTACACCTTTAATAAATATCTAATATTAGGTCTTTACCTATGAAATTGCCGTTCTGCAGTACTGGCCATTTCAAATCAAAATAATTTTTGTTTGGCTAAGAATTCTAATTTCAAATTAATTTTATTTTAAAAACATGGATTTTTTTTTCTAAAAGTAGTCATTTCTTTATTGATTAGTGTTACATTTTCATCGCATTTCAATCTTTTTCGTCATCATGGATACGTTAAAAATTCGAGTAATTATGGAATATGAGTACCGTCGTGGCAGCAACGCGGCACAAGCGGCACGCAACATCAACGACGTTTACGGAGCTAACACTACAAACCAACGCACCACCTGTTATTGGTTTGCTCGCTTCCGTTCTGGAAATTTCGACCTGAAAAATGAACCTCGCGGTCGTCCGAAGACTTTGGTCGACAATGACGAATTAAAGGCGATTGTGGAAGCTGATGATACACAATCTACGGCTGAATTAGCAGCAGCTTTCGACGTTAGCGTCAAAACAATATTGGTCCATTTGCGTCAAATTGGCAAGGTAAAAAAGCTTGACAAATGGGTGCCCCACGAACTCAATGATCGCCAGCGCGAAGTACGCGTCGAGACGTGCCTTGCACTGCTCAACAGACACACAAATGAAGGAATTTTGAACCGCATTGTTACCTGCGATGAAAAATGGATTCTGTTTGATAACCGTAAGCGCTCAGCAAGTTGGTTGGATCCTGGTTCAGCACCTAAACAATGCCCTAAACGAAAACTTACCCCTAGAAAAGTGATGGTCACTGTTTGGTGGTCTAGCGCCGGTGTGATTCATCACAGCTTCTTACCAAACGGGGTGAGCATTACTGCAGATGTGTACTGTGAAGAACTGAACACAATGATGGAGAAGCTGGCGCATCTCCAACCAGTATTGGTCAATCGCTCGTCTCCGCTGCTCCTGCACGACAACGCGCGACCTCATACTGCACAGCAGACGGTCTCCAAGTTGCAAGAACTGGGGTTGGAAGCTCTCCGTCATCCGCCCTACTCACCAGACCTTGCGCCTACAGACTACTACTTTTTCCAGAATTTGGATAACTTCTTGGCGGGAAAAAAATTTAATACCCGAGAGGCAGTACAAAATGCCTTTGAAGAATTTGTTGCCTCCCGTCCAGCTGATTTCTTTAAGAAGGGCATCAATAAACTGCCACTGCGATGGCAAAGATGCATTGATTGCATGGGTGATTACTTCGATTAATACAAATAAAAAATTCATGAAAAAAATTCGTTTAAATTTTTTCATACAAAACGGCAATTTCATAGGTAAAGACCTATTATCTACTTTCTGTTCCCGCCACCTCAGCATTTACCTACTGAAAGAGTTTTTTCAGTAATGAATGCTAAGTGGCGGAAGGATAGAAATAGAGCATCTATTAATTTAATAAAAAATGTGCTCCTCATTTATTTTAATTTCAGTTACAATTGTGATGAGGCGTATGAAGTTTTAAAAAAGATTGTAAATTAGTAAGTTGTGCGAGAAACTCTAAAAAATATGTATTTAAAACACTAAATAAATAAAATACTGTTAATTTTTCTAAAATACTGTTTAATATTCTTCAAAGACCCGAATATACTTTATATCTTGAAAAAAAAAGTTGGCAACCCTAGTCCTACCTACTAATAGGTCGGATTTGATTTTTTCATTTTTACTAAATGCTGTTTCCACACTGTTCCACGGATTTTAATTATAATTTTGTATTTTAATTACGATTTTAATGTTAAGTTTGATTTTGATTGTAACTTTTAAATTGAATGTAATTTTAATTCTTGAAATTGGTTTTAATTTTGAATTGATTTAATTTTCATTATTTTGGATGTTATTTTAATTTTGTGTCGAACCTTATGGATTAAGTTATCTGAAATAAATGAATTTTATTTATTTATTTGTTTACAGACGCCAGCACATCAAGCTACCCCAATCTGTCAAATTTCTTTGATAGATTTTCATTTCTATTCCGTAAGAATAAGGTTCATGTTCAACTGATTGCCTGAAGTCGTTCTACAGGAAAAGTTTTTATCCAGTGCGCAAACTGTAACCATGAATTCAGCATACCATTCTAGACCCCCAAGCGCAGAATAGCACGGTAGGGCTTCTAGGATGATATGTTGAATTCATGGTTACAGTTTGCGCACTGGATAAAAACTTACCCTGTATACATGCAGTCTGTGGGTCAACTACACGCATACAGCGCTCAGCGCGTTCAATCGCCACGATTGCGGCGGTAAGTCCCCTCTTTGAGGAGTGGTTTGAGAGGCGGCATGGCGTCCTCACCTTCCGCCTGACGCAGGTCCTCACCGGACACGGTTGTTTCGGGAGGTTCCTGTTTCGGATAGGGCGGGAGGAAACGCCCGGGTGTTTCCACTGCGAAGATCGCCCTGAGGACACGGTGGAGCACACGGTGGCGGTCTGCCCTGCTTGGGCGGAGCACCGCCGTGTCCTCGTGGAGGCGATCGGCGGCGGCGATCTCTCGCGTCCGGCCCTGGTCCAGGCCATGGTACGGAGCGAGAGGGAATGGGGAGCCGTCACCTCCTTCAGCGAAGCAGTGATGCTCGCGAAGAGGGAGGCGGCGCACGTGAGGGAGAGGCAGCATATGCGCCCTCGCGACCCCAGCCGCCGCAGGATACGGAGACGCCCTGGGCGTCGGGAATCCCAGGCCGATTTCCGGCCACCGTAGGCATGGGCTTGCGGACGGCGAGTAATGGGTAGCTCGCTGTCCGGTAAGGACCAAGCCCAAGTCGACGGCGCGTTGTGTTCCACGCGCGCCTCAAAGAGATGTCAGCACAAAAAGTGATGGGACCCGCAAGGGTCGATGCCTGCCAGGGGTGCGGGTTTGTTCGAAAGAGACACCACAGCCCCTGGCTTTTTTTTTTTTTAAAAAAAAGCCCCTGGCTTAAGGGCTACTGAAGGAACACGGGGGGGTTTTAGTCAGTAAAAGTCTGACACGCCCTCCTGCTCCACCCAGAGCGGGAGAAGTTATTTGATGATTTGCCACCCAAAAAAAAAAGAAAAAAAAGCGCGTTCAATATATTAATGCATTCAGGTGATTCAGAGTGTTGATGGAATTACCACGCTACTGCATGCTTGCGGCCCGTTCGCAGAGGCGGGAATACATGGTTTTCACGCCATGATGCGCAAGCGATATGCTGGAGGCGTAACTGCCATCAATTTTTTTTTTTTTTATGTATGACCACTGACCACGCATATCTTTTTACAGAGTAGTTCGATTTTGATAATTCTTTTTTTATTGGAAAGGGTATACCCCAAATTTGGTCCCATATCAATGTGGAAAAAAAAATCTAACCCTAAGGGTAGGAAAACAGGGATGATTGATTGTTCCCTCACTGATTGTAATGTAAAACTACGCATAACTGCTTACAGAGTAGTCCGATTTTGATAATTCTTTTTTCATTGGAAGACTATACCTCGAAGTTAGTCCCATTTAAATTTCGAAAAAAAAAAAACCAACCCTAAGGGTAGGAAAACAGGGGATGATTAGTGTACGTTACCCTAGCAAGAAAGTGTCTCCTAGAGTTATATGAGTAGAACGTATAATGTGTGCCTTATCTGCTGTAAATGTGCCCCTACATAAAAAATGTGTGCCCCCTGTCGTTTTGGAGAAAAACGGAAAAAACGATTCTTGCTGGAGTAACGTTTTTCTAGCAGGAAAATTCTAAACGAATGATCGGAGAGAGAAAAATTGTGCATGGCCACAGAGCTTATATGTGTGCCAAAATGTGCCCCCAAAAATAAAATCTGTGCCCCTTCAGGTTTTCGAGATATTGCATTTCCTGCTGGAGTAACGTTTTGATGAATCGTATATCTCTAAAACCATTGCATGTGCCCCTGTAGAATAAACGTACACGAGTAGCTCTTAAGGGGCACACCTTAGTGCCCTAATTAGATTTAAGAAAATATTTATAGTTTTCAAGTTATCGCGGTTTTACGAAAACCCGAAAAAACATCGCAGCGCCTAAATGAGACAAGGCACAAGTTCGCTGAAAACTATATTCGGTCCTTCTTGACGCTATTAATAACCATACAAAGTTTCAAAACTGTTCATGCATGCGTTTTTGAATAATCTTGCAAAATGTCAAAACGATGGTGTCTTAACTTTGACGGCAAAATACAAGGAACCGGCTCAATCCCTGATGCGTAGGTGTGAACCAAAATTGTGTGCCTTTAGTCAAAAATCTATGGTGAAAATATTCAGCTTAGAATGTTTCGCATTAAGTTAATATTAACAAAAAACCAAAATAAGTAAGCAACGGCTGGTTATCCGACCAAATTCCAATGACTACTAAAAAGCGACGGATTCATACATATCGATGACCTTCTTTACTTTACTCACTAACCGGTTGTGCCTGAGTACACTGAAGTAGAAAAGTAATAAGTAATAAAATAAAGTTGTTATTGGATTATATTCTAGTAGCTGTTTCTATTATATTTATTGATAAGCCATAGGTTAGATAAATTAACAGTAAGTTTTTCATCAGTAAGGGGAATGCTCCAACCAGCCCGCGAAATTCAAAGTTTCTTGCGTTTTTTGTAATTTGCAGGCCAGTGCTAGGTTGTGTGTTGATTAAAATATTATTCGCGGCTGTAAGACGTATGTAGTTACAGAATTATAAGCATCAAAATCACCAATACAACCCTCCAAGTTCATAAAGGCGTAGGAACAAAAAAAAAAAACAGAAAAAGTCTCCCCTACAGCTTTATGAACTTAGAGCGTAGTATTGATGATTTTGATGTTTATAATTAAGTGATTTTTTATGATGCCAATTTACTAATTATATGTTAAACTTAGATGAAAAACTGATCTGTGTTTTAAATAATAACGACTACACAACGTGCAAATAATTTATAATATTTATAGGGAGGAAATTTTATCTGTGATTTGATGCAATACTTACTTTAAGAATTAAAATTAAGGGAATAAATTTAGTAATTTCCACATCAACAAGCTGGTTCATTTAATATAGTCACAAGGTGCATTTAATATATATTTTTAATTAGCCCCCAAAACTTTTGAACGCGACTGTACGGACAACAGCTCAGGTATAATACGTCCAATAAAGAAGGTCATCGATATGTATGAATCAGTCGCTTTTTAGTAGTCATTGGAATTTGGTCGGATAACCAGCCGTTGTTTACATATTTTGGTTTTTTGTTAATATTAACTTAATGCGAAACATTCCAAGCTGAATATTTTCACCATATATTTTTGACTAAAGGCACACAATTTTGGTTCACACCTACACATCTGGGATTGAGCCGGTTCCTTGTATTTTGCCGTCAAAGTTAAGACACCATCGTTTTGACTTTTAGCAAGATTACTCAAACACGCATGCATGAACAGTTTTGAAACTTTGTATGGTTATTAATAGCGTCAAGAAGGACCGAATACAGTATTCAGCGAACTTGTGCCTTGTCTCATTTAGGCGCTGCGATGTTTTTTCGGGTTTTCGTAAAACCGCGATAACTTGAAAACTATAAATATTTTCTTAAATCTAATTAGGGCACTAAGGTGTGCCCCTTAAGAGCTACTCGTGTACGTTTATTCTACAGGGGCACATGCAATGGTTTTAGAGATATACGATTCATCAAAACGTTACTCCAGCAGGAAATGCAATATCTCGAAAACCTGAAGGGGCACAGATTTTATTTTTGGGGGCACATTTTGGCACACATATAAGCTCTCTGGCCATGCACAATTTTTCTCTCTCCGATCATTCGTTTAGAATTTTCCTGCTAGAAAAACGTTACTCCAGCAAGAATCGTTTTTTCCGTTTTTCTCCAAAACGACAGGAGGCACACATTTTTTATGTAGGGGCACATTTACAGCAGATAAGGCACACATTATACGTTCTACTCATATAACACTAGGAGACACTTTCTTGCTAGGGTAACGTACACGGATGATTAATGGTTTACTTACAGATTTTAATACCGAGTTGTGTTGCTTGTGTGCTTAATTTTTTATTACTTTTTGTAATAAAAAGTAATAAAAAATTAAGCATGTAGTAATTAGTAGATTAAGAGCCAAAAAAAATTGTAAAATAATAACTTTTTAATAAAAAAATTAAACCGCCGAAAAAACTGAAAGAAAAAAATAATAAACCTGCTGTGTTTAACCTTAATAACTAAGTTCGGAAGTCGGTGACTTTGGAAATGTATTTTAATTTTATGTCACCGCCTTCCGAATTTAGTTATTAAGCTTAAACACAGCTAATTTTTTTTCTTTTCAGTTTTTTTAAACTATTTTAATTTGATGATTGGGACGAAATATATTACAGAAAAATAAAATAAAATTTATTTATTTCCATTTTCTCAATTAAAAACGATTAAAATCCAATTAATTTTTCGTCGTTTTGAATTTACCGCGAAACGCTTCTTACGATGACTTTTTTATCACGTGGTCATACGTGACGTCAGCTTTGTGTAAACGGCACCGGTACAAATACTTAGCGTCGCGCAATTTTAGAAGTACTTATCTATTTGTTCACAGAGGCACCGCACACCAGTAATACCACTTTCTATCCATTAAAAAAACTTGTTGATTATAAATTCGACATTCACCTAATATTTTAAAGAGGTAAAAATTGTTTAATTGTAAGTTTGCATGTAGGGGTACCTAATCAGTGAATATATCCGGTATGATTTGAAAAAATCTTAAATTGCATTTGATAGCCCAATTTTTGAGATAGGCTATTTACTATTAGGCTACGACCCTAAAGAGCAGGGTAAAAATAAAAGTTGCTAAGAGAAAACGAAGTAATAATGCGTAAAGGTACTTACTTGCTTGTGATTTCAAAATTTCGCGTGTTAACCCGGTTCATGCCTGGCGTTACCCCCATAAAAATTAAAAAAAGGCCGCCATTTTGTTTTGTTTGGCATGCAACATTTGTTGACAGTCCGCAACAAATGTAAAATTAGTAGGAAATAGTTCCGTTGCAATCAAACATCAGAATCTTCAGTTACTAACTAAAACACCAATAACTGTAGTTTATTAATATTTATTTGAATTGTATCTGACACTATATACATGCTCTTTGTGGTCATGTAAATAATTTTTATATACGTTTTCAGATGTTAATTGGAATGAAGAAATTAATTTTCTACAAATAGATACGAAAATTTCCCTCGAAACTCGAATTCCGCCGGGCGTTGACAAATAAATACTAGTTTATAAAATACTCCAGCTTATACCTATGCACATGGATCGCAGTGTATTTATTACTAACATTTATAAGAATATTGTTATAGAAAAACTGCACTACTACTCAAGTCATCCCCGCGTAATTTTGCTACGACAAATGCAATTTTTATGTGACTTTATAACTAAGTTACCCAGCGATCCCCACGATGGCTTCCGAAGCGAAGTATTTCACGTCAACATCAGGATCTACGTTTAATTTCTCAAGTACAGGCTTAACTTGCGGCTGAATGACCGCGGGGTCTAAGAAAGGCGCCATTTTCTGCAAAGTCTTGGCAACATTGAATCTTACGTTGGCAACATTGTCGTCTGCCATAGACAGGACTGTGGGCAGGAGTACTCTAGTGGTGATGTCCTTGCCGCACACTTCAGAAAGCACATTAATGCAGAACAGATAGGTCATTCTGTGCAGATAGTTCTGTTCGCGTGACATGGCGAGTACTTTGGGGATGACATTGGTTTCGGCCCACTGGGATCCGTATTGTTCGACTAATTTCTTGAGGTTGAGGGTGGCTGCCTCGCGGATGGCGTAGACATGGTCGATGAGCCAGGACATGCAGAGGCCGGTCAGTTTCTCATCGAAGAACTCCTGTCCGAGTTGTCCGGCGAGGAGGGGCATGTGTTCGATGATGGCGAGACGGACGCGCCATTTTGTGTCTTCAGCTAATTCTACGATGGCGGGAAGCAGGGATTGCACTAATTGCTGGATTCCAATGACTTCATTGACGCACTCGAGGTTGGAGATGATGTTGAGCCTGACTTCAGGGCACTCGTCCTTGAGCTGGGTCAGGAACAGCGGCAGGAGGTGTTCGATGGTGTTCTGGCGGCCGACGATGGGGCTGAAATTTGAACAAACTCTTTATTATAAATAGGCACTTTAGCAGTTATGTTTAAGTCACATGTTACAGGGGGCGAGCCTATTTCTATCAATCAGACCCATATTCAAGCTCTTGGATGCTTCTGAGAACGTTCACATCTGAACATACTCAATTTGTTACACCTTGTATATAGTGTCATCAAGCTATATACAAGGTGTAAAAAAAATAAACGCAGGTCCTGAAAGTAGTTTGTTTATTATTGAGTACCGAATTTATCTACTGCCGGTTGAGCCAAAGAAAACTAAATCTTAATTCAAGGCAATAAGACTCAAGTGCATGCATGCATTTAGCATAAAATAATGCTAAACTCAACACGATTTACTCAATGATAATATTAGTGAGCTTTCAAAAGAAAATAGTTTTGGACATCGTGTTATGCTTTTACTCAATTCTTTAATTTTTATTCAATTGTTATTCAATAAGTAACGCAATACACCCTGTGTTGCGTTATGTTACATATTAAATAACAATTTTTCCGACGCGGGAATCGAACCCAGAACCATGGGCACGGCAGTAGCATTTGCGACAACTAGACAGTCCTCATTAATAGGTAGATGTACAGACGCCAGCATATCAAGCTACTCCAAAACTGTCAAATTGTTCCAATTGAACATGAACCTTATGCTTAGATGATAAAGTTGAAAATTGGGGTAGCTTGATGTGCTGGCGTCTGTACAGCATTTACATTACAGATGTAATGGGCGATCTTATTGCTAAAAGCGATGTTTTAATGATAGCGTTAGTAGTACCTGAGACCCATGATGACAGAGGCGAGCGCGGACTTGACGTGCTGGTTGGCGTCGCAGACCAGGTCCTTGATCTGCGGCAGGATCATTGTCATGATGATGTGCTCCTGGTGCGCCTTGTCCAAGTTCATGCAGAAGTCCTTTACCTGGACGCAAAAGGGATAGTTATTAAAATTAAATTTTACATTATAATAATTTATCGTGAACAAAAGGCTGATTTCCTACTTAAAACACATTAAATTTCAAGTCGCATTGTCATCTCAGCGACAATCGTCATCTATGTAGCATTTTCCCAACTATGGTGGGGTCGGCTCCTATTCTAACTGAATACCACCAGTATGTCACATGGAACGTCTGCCTATCTGACCTTCACATCCCAGTTACAGTATCCGGCGATAAATATTGCACATCGACCTTTGGAAAGAGACAATCGGCTAATTTCGGCTTCGTAGAGCGTTATCTCTGTCGCTCACTACCTATGTGACGTTTTGTCAGTCGTTGTTCAAGTGCGACAGAGTGCGGTCGCGTCCAGTTCAAAATATATATTTAGAGTTGTTAACACCCCCAAATTGAAATAATTTAAAGTTGTACTATGGCATCTTTAGGAAAAAGAGGGAAACTTTTACGAGGTAGGTCACGCGAAATTATCTACAATGTTTATAAATATTTTGTAACCGAAGCTGACCGAATTAAAAAAAATTGAAGATGTAAATTAAGTTGTTATTTTAGAAAGCTTCAAGAGCGAGTTGCAAATGCCACATCTCATTCTAACAATAGGTTTAATGGTGTTTATTATGTACACTACAGCTGTAATTTTCCAAAACAATTAAATACGTAAACATAATGTGAACATGTTTTGTTTTTTAATTTTACCCCAACCTAAAGCCATCACTTTTAGAAAAATTGGTGTATTTTATAGAAAGAATAAAAAGAATTATCAAAAATAATTGACTTCTGATCAGGCCCTTCATAGTTATGTAAGAAACTAAACTATTCTAAGATATTCATAAGAGTCTGCGCTCACGCTAAATCTAAATTAATAAGTAACAAAATTAGCACCTCTAAAAATAAAATAAAAGCTGTGTGGCAGGTAATTAATAAAGAAACTGGCAACACAAAACAGCGAGATCAGAATGAGTTAGCTCTAAAAATTGATAATGAAACCATTTCAGATAAGTTACAAGTTGCTGAGACTCTAGAAAATTTCTTTACCAACATCCCAATAGAAGTTACGAAATCTCTCCCCTCATCATCTGTATTAGCTGAATCTCTTCTTAAAGAAAACTTCAGCAAGGACATTCCAAGTTTTGAATTCAAACCCATCTCTATTGCCACAATTAAAACAGCATTTAAAAGTCTTAACATAAAAAATACTGAAGACTTATGGGGGATTTCCGTTAAGGTTCTCGAAAATATCATTGACACAATTGCCCCTGCCCCAACAGGCATATTTAATCAATGCTTAGACAGCGGTACGTTTCCTGACTTAATGAAACACAGTAAAGTAGTACCAATTTTCAAATCGGGTAGTGAGAGTGATCCCTCTAATTATAGAGCTATATCTGTGCTTCCAGCATTGAGCAAAATTTATGAAAAAATCATGCTGGACCAGATGTTGTCACACTTTAACTCGAATGGGATTTTACATAGTCGACAGTTTGGTTTCACGAAAGGTAGGTCGACGACTGACGCAGGAGTAAAACTCATCAGTCACATTTTGGAATCCTGGGAGAATTCCCAGGACGCGATTGGCATTTTCTGTGACCTCTCTAAAGCGTTTGACTGCGTTGACCACAATACACTGATCTGTAAATTACATCACTACGGAATTCTTGGACAAGCTGCTGATCTTGTACTTTCCTATTTATCAAACAGGCAGCAAAAAGTAAACGTTAATGGGGCGACGTCCTCGGGGTCTCTAGTTAAGATGGGTGTGCCTCAAGGTTCAATTCTTGGCCCTTTTTTATTTCTAGTTTATATAAATGACCTTCCTTACCTGATGGCTAACTTCTCGGACATAATTTTATTCGCTGATGACACTTTTCTTATTTTTAGAATAGATAGAAAAGATACGGATGTCTTACATGTCAACGATAGTCTAGCAGTTCTTTCGAAATGGTTTGCTGCTAATAGTCTTTTACTCAATGCGAACAAAACTAAATGTCTTAAGTTCTCGTTACCGAATGTATCCCAAGTAGGTCTAAACTTAAAACTTGATGGCAAGAAACTGGATAATATTTCGGAAACTGTATTTTTGGGAATTACTTTAGATTCAAAATTGCAATGGGGTGCTCGCATTAGAGCTCTTTCAAGTAGATTAAGCTCAGCTGCTTACGCAGTAAGAAAAATAAGGCAGTTGACTGATGTAGCCACAGCTAGGTTAGTTTACTTTGCTTATTTTCACAGTATTATGTCTTATGGCGTTCTGCTGTGGGGATCGGCAGCTGACGTAGATTCAATTTTCATTTTACAAAAGAGGGCAATCCGCGCAATTTAAAAAATGGGGCCTCGCGAGTCTCTTAGAAACAAATTCAGCGAAATTGATATACTAACTCTGCCTTCTCTTTATATCCTAGAAAATATCTTGTATGTTCGCAAAAACTTAGGCCTTTTCAAAAAACGATGCGATTTCCATAATCTGAATACACGTAGTAAAGATGAAATAGTGATTCCAAAATTTAGATTGACTAAAACTAGCAAATCATTTCTAATAAACAGTATCTGCTTCTATAACAAGTTGCCAAAGTCAGTTACAGAACTTAGCGATGGAAAGTTTAAAACGCACATCAAATGTGTCCTTATCAAAAAGCATATTATAAGATAAAAGACTACGTTGAAGACAGGGAAGTTTGGCATTAATTCCTTCTGCACATGTGGCTTCCCTGGTACCTCATTAACAGCATAACTATGTGAAAGTCTATTAACTGCTCTCAAATACAATGTTCTTTTTTATTCTTTTTATTTTTACAATGCTGACATATTCTCGTCATTAATTGACATTATACATCAATTTTATTTAGGTTCATTTTATTTATGTAGATTATTTTACATATTGTGAATGAGAGAACGTTGTAGGCCTTACTGACTGTAGATTTGTAGACGATTTTCTATTCTGTATTCGTCTAAGTACCTGGTACTTATTGACAGGCCTGCGCTGTCCTCCCATACATTTAATCTCTGTAATTTGAAAATATTGTTAAAGCCAATTATTTTTAAAAGAGTAACCGTGGAGTTTCTTGCCGGCTCTTCTCCATAGGAAACAACAATTTGGAACCGTGCACCTAGCTTCTGACGTTTCATAAGTGCCCATGCAGGTTTATATGAAATATTTTGATTTTGAAAAGAAGCAAATCATAATTGATTTAACAGCTCCGAATAGATACCGGACTGTTTGTATTTCGTGCGACAGAGATAACGCTCTACGAAGCCGAAATGAGCCGATTGTTTCTTTCCAAAGGTAGATGTACAATATTTATCGCCGGGTACTGTACTGGGTAACATGGTACCTCTTGGTAAGACTGGTTGTCAGACTTTCGGGTTCTTGGCGCCCGTAACGACTGTCGTGCTTTCCGAGGCACGGAGGGATCTCGGTAAGATGGTCATCCATCCATTGACCAACCACGACGAGCGTCGCTAAACCTGATTTAGTTTAGCTTCATCACACGCTATTAGGTCCAACTCTAGAAAAGATCGCATGCACGTAACAAGATTGCAAATGTCAACATTATGCACTATGCGGTAATAGGTCTCTCCATTCCTTCAATTTCGCCCGCGAAATAAAATTTTCTTGATTTTCAAATTGCAGCACTGGTTTTCCAATTATATTTACTGCAAATCGTCATATTTTCACGAAAGCCTTATTTCCTTCCATATCAATTTCGAGAGCTCATCGATGTTTTAAATAATTATATTGCCGCGAATCGAATTTCGATCAACATAGAACGTTAAACACCGCTTCAATTAACAAAAACGTAAGAAATGTTGAATTTCACAGGTTACCTTCACGGAACCCCCTTACAAGGGGATGATTTCGCTTTAATAGTCATAATGAACTTGGGATGAAGACTTTCACGCCCGTCTAAGAAACCACTGATCAACAGTTGTGTAACAGTTTACGATCATTACCTTCTCATACCTTGACATTGGCAAAATCATCGAACGTTACCGATGGAGCCAGAACCTTTAAAAATAGAATAGAAGAAACCAGCTGGTCTATTACTTTAAAATCTCACGGTTTCAGGGTACATTTAGGCAGGATAGCTCAGCTGAAGCATGTACTAACCTTGCCAGCGGCAGCAGCACGGACCTCAGCCTCCGTGTCCTTGAGCAGAGCCTGGAAGATCTGCGCGAGATCTGAACGAGCCAGCTCGGGTCCCACTGCTTGCTGCAACTCGACGAACCTGTAACAGAAATTATGATGGTTTATGTTATGCATTTCAGACACCAATTTACATCATAAGTTTCTATTTTATCTGCTCTTCACATAATCTGACCAAGATGGATTTAACAGACTGTGACTTCTGAATATGTTTCGGCCTTACTTCTTCTAGTTTTGAAAATGACGTGTAAAAGTGTTTGTACAAATCTACTTACACAAATAAAATCATTTGTAAGGTTTACATTATTTTGGAGTAATACAGATATCCGAACATTACGATAGTGATGTAAAAGGGTTTATGTAATGGACACTCACTTGTCTGCGACCATGTAGCGGACCCTCCACGAGGTGTCTCCAGCCCGGGCGCGTACTGTGGGCATCACCAGCTGTTCCATGTCTTCGGGAGGCAGTAGGGCCGCTACTGCTGCACAGGCTTCTGCAGCTAGTAGACGCACTGAGTCTTGCTCGTCCTAAGTTAGAAAGATGATGAATATGAGGTCAGTAAAATAATATTTTAATATGTTCGTTAATTAAAGACGCTTTATTATGTTCTGTAAATCTTCTGCTTTTATTTCATAATGTCCGCATGCACCACAAGTGTTTATCATGCTTTTCGATCGAGGCATTGAGGGGTCTTGGTATGTAAAGATGGTCACCCATCCACGGACCAACCGCGGCAAGCGTAGCTTAACCTGATCTATCGACCCGTACGGCTATTATTACTAAGCTTAGTAAACTGACAAAATGTTCACGCGTGTGCACTAAGATTAATATACAGGGAAAGTTTTTATCCGGTGCGCATATTTCTGCGCTAGAATGATATGCTAAATTCATGGTTATAGTTTGCGCACTGGTTTTTTTTTTTCCTGTATTATGTTCGACGTAAAACCGTTCAGATGTATTAGTGTGAGTTTCGTTGAACCATCTCGATGAAACGCTTCGAGCGTGTTTGGCGCTCCGATTGGCCCTGGATTGGTGACGTACCAATCGGAGCGCCGAACGCGCTCGATCAAGATGTTTAAATGGAACTCACACTAGGGCGCTCGGTTCACCACGACGTCGGTGGAGAATGCGGGGCGCGGCCATTACTACACTACACATCGATCCTGTCGAACGACTCACGGGCATAAATGTACGCGTCTCAAGAATAATCCACCCTTGTAAATGCAAGTACTGTAATTAAAAACATTTTGATTCAAAGAAGAGATATTTCAGATCTCACGAAATTAATCTGTAAATAAAAATAACAGACTAGTGAAATCCGACATACCTGAGCCAGCGTAACGAACATAGGTATGAGGTCACTCTTCACGTACTCCACCTCCACGACCCTGGCGAACTCGCCCAGCTTGTAGGCGGCCGCGCGCCGCACCATGGGCGTGTCGTCCTGGCACAGCGAGCGGAAGTGCTGGCGCAGCTCGGCCTTCACCGGGGCCGACACCCGCGGGTAGCACACACTGGAAGTAACAGCGGATATTGCATAACATAGGATAATCAACCTATAAGGCTGCCTGTCCATTGAAGCGGAGAAAAGCTGAGCTGTGCCTATATTAACCAATAGAACGTTTTCTATCATACGTAGCGGAGCAGAGTTTGAATTCTAATGGTTAATACAGTGCTTTCCAAACTTATTTTAACTGTGACGCCCTTGGGAAGTTGCCATATTTTTGCGACGCCCTGGCCTTCTTGCCATACATTTACCTACTAGTTGTTGTTTTAGCCTAATAACAATTTTTCAGAATAACTCCAAATACCATCTAAATTTTTTTTGAAAATAAAGAAAAAAAACAAAAATGAAAGTAAACAACAAAGATAAAAAGCAAGCACACCCTTTTTTATCTCTTTTCGTTTGGTATTAATGAGAAGGATGTGCTTGCTTTTCTGAGCATAGTTTCTTAAAACAAGGCTCTAGTTTCAAAATTGCCACTCTCGTCTCTGTCTCTAAATTTATTTTCGATCTGTACTTGTTCTTAATAGGGTATTTTCGAATTTGATAAACACTATTTTAATTTGAAGATTTGGACGAGATATGTAACAGAAAAATAAAAATAAATTTATTTATATCCATTTTCTCCATTAAAAACGATTAAAATTAAATTTCTTTTTCGTTGTTTTGAATTTACCGCCAAAACGCTCCTTATGATGACTTTTTATCACGTGACATCGTGACGTCAGCTTTGTGTAAACAGCACCAGTACAAATACATAGTTTGGCGCAGTTTTTGTGCACAGAGGCACCGCACACCAGTGATCTCACTTTCTATCCATTAAAAATCTTGTTAATTATAAACACGACACTCACTTGTTTACTTAAAAACTACCTTAGTTTACACAAAGTTGACGTCACGTGATAAAAAGTCATCGTAAGGAGCGTTTTGGCGGTAAATTCAAAACAACGAAAAATAAATTTGGTTTAAATCGTTTTCAATTGAGAAAATGGATATAAATCAATTTACTTTTATTTTTCTGTTACATATTTCGTCCCAATCTTCAAATTAGAATAGTTTTTGAAAAATTGGAAAATACCCTATTACTGCAACTGCAGAGAAACCTGTCTCGCACAAGTATGATGTTGCAAACGGTAATAAAACCCCCAATGCTGCAGTGCTGATGGAACAATATTCTTGATAAACTGAGCTCCAAAATTCAAGTAGCTTATTTTTGTTGTATTGGAGCTTAAGGCTGGAGTCACAAGACAATTCTATTAATTGTTCTTCTTCTGCTGTCGAAAGTGTTGATGGTGAGGTCGACTGGAAAGGGTTTCTAACGCAGTCATATTGCTCCAGATATTCGGGAAAACATTTTTTTAAATGTTCGCTCTAAGACAAGTGCCGTGTAAATATTATTTAGATCGCCTCACGACGCCCCTGGGATAATATCGCGGCGCCCCAGGGCGTCGCGACGCACAGTTTGGGAAGCACTGGGTTAATATATGCACACAGCTCCGCTCCTCTCCGCGTCACTGGACACGCAGCCTAATGCTTCCCACTGCTGGGACAGAGGCCTCCTCTCTGAGAGAGGGAGCAGGCAGTAATCCACCACGCGGGCCCAGTGCGGGTTGGTAGATGCCACATGTCTTCGAATTTTTGGTTCTAGGACATGCCGGTTTCCTCACGATGTTTTCCCTCACCGTTTTGAGAGCAGTGGTGATGAAACAATTTACACAAAGTAAAGTGTATATTGGTTTAGTTTTAATACTTTATTTATAGGGAAAACTGTGGAGTTATAAATATCAACATAATTATTTTAGTTCACTTAAACCTACATGGCACAAATGAAACGTCAGGAGCTATACTTGGACGTGTAATCTTACTAGCTTTTGTCAGCGATTTAATGCTAGCGAGCGGAAATTATCACATGGGAACGTAATACCGGGATAAATGTATCCTGTGTTAATCCAGGTTTTAAATTGTCTATGTGCCAAATTTCATCTAAATCCGTTAAGCCGTTTTTGCGTGAATGAGTAACAAAAAACCAAATATCTAAACATATAAACTTTCGCATTTTTAAATAGGATTTGGGTTTGATTTTACCAGTCAGTTATTTTTTTATCCATGGGCTTTTCGGGATCCTGACGAGTCGTAACGCTGTCAGAGATCTACGAATGAAAGCCGGCACAAACGGCTTAGCGTGCTTTCAGAGGCACTGAGGGGTCTTGGTATATAAAGATAGTCACCCATCCACGGACCAACCCTGGCAAGCGTTACTTAACCTGATCGATCGACCTGTGAGACTTATGAATTAGTCACAAGCCCCTATTTGTCCATCTATCTCATTAAATAGATAGTCAAGAACATACAAATAATAGGAACACATAGATTTAACAACACACACCACATCACATCAAACCCGTAAGAATCGAATAAAAAAAATCCAGAAATCATTACCATTGTAAGAATGCCATAGAACTATATTTTGCTGATGTTAAAAATGTGACTGATGCAGTGTGAAAAAGTTAGAATATTTTATCAAGAACTATTATGTTTATTACACTATATAATAATAACACACTCTAGGTGTAAGTAAACATAGATAAGAACTGTAAAAATACCACCAGTACTGTTTAAGATGACATGATTTCTTGTATACAAAATTGTAGGTCTTATAAACAGCACTAGGAGTGGAACAAGAAGGCAAGATAGAATTTGCAACATGCAATTAAGAGCAAAAACCAAATTAACTGATATCCTGGAAAAAATAGACCTCCAAAAATGGGGATGGACCGGCATGATCTATACAAGAAAAGTGGAGCTTAATTACAACTAATTGGTATACAAGAGATGGCAATAGATGTCGAGGACGACAACAAATGCGCTGGACAATATTGCGAAGAAGAAGTCAATGGACAATATTGTAAAAAATAATCGACTTGAATACGGGGCTTTTGGCCACATTGCATGTGTGCATTTTATTTCATAGTTGATTTTATTTTATGTAATGTGCGTTTTGTTTGTGCAGAATAAACATTTTTTCTTTCTTTTTTTTTTCTTTTCTTTCTGGGCAGATGAGCTGAAACTTACTGCGGGACCCAAATGGAGGAGAGTTGCTCAAGAGAGGCAGCAATAGAAACTACTGGAGGAGGCCTTTGCCAAAAGGCACACTGAGTTGAGCGACATCCTATAGTGAAACGAATCAAACAATACAGTCATAGATATTAATCTCACCCAGTTTAATGGGCTAAATAAAACATATAAATAAAAAACTTAAAAAAAAATAACAACCGACTTCCAAAAAAACACTAGAAACTGAAATATAACTTTAATTTCGGAAGGCGGTGACCAGAAATTAATAAAATACATATCAAAATTCAAAAGTCACCGAAGTCGGTAGTTTTTTTTTTTTTCACTTTTTCGTTATGGTTACCTACCCCACACCATTTCGAAATTTCATCATCCTTGTGGTCAAACAATGCATATTTATCCGATAGCAGAAATCGCGGTTAATTTGCTGTCTTTTTTCGAAGAGTTCCGTTGTCTGTCTCCGAAACGCATCATCAGATCTATATAAAATTTAAATGGGACCATTTCGGAATTTCTAAAACAAAGAAGAATGTTGCAAATCGGTCTAGGATATATGACGGAGTTATGCCCGAACCTCCACCTAACTCCTAACCGTTAAAGAGTTGTACTCAATAGCTTTAGAAAACACATGAAAAACATTGTTAATAGGTACATATTTTTCAGGGTTGCCCTCGATTTCCCTGGGATTCAAAGTCAAAGCATTTATTTCAATTAGGCAATTAAAAGGCACTTTTGGACGTCAACATTAACATTTTAAAAATAGAATTGATTCTAGTCGCCCATTCCAAAATGTTGTTTCGTATGGAGAAGAACGGGCAAGAAACTCCACCGTTACTCTTTTAAAATGTTTTACATACAATTTATCATAGTCCATTCATTATATAATTATATGTGAAAACGCACCCAGAATAAAATTACTATACCAAAAACGTAACATTTTGTTAACTGAAGCAATAAAGATTAATTAATTCTATGATAGATATATGGTCCTCACATATTTACAAACATTGTAAGAGTAAGTATACGATTTTCCTAGAATATTAACAAGAAATAAGTCAGTGTGTGAGTGTAAGTCAATGTCATAAATATAATTATTTATATAATTCAATTAGCAACCAGTTTGATTTTGTCTAGACTCTGGATAGTCCTATGGAGCAGGACCAGCATGTTTCCAAGCATTCTTATCTTGGATATAATCCTCTAATGTATAATACGCTTGTTTACAAAGTGTACTTTTAATATGAGTTTTAAATTTCCTTTCATTTAATTGCAATATATCACAAGGTATTTTGTTATAACATTTAACACAGTACCCCATAAAAGATTAATGTACTTTAGCTAATCTGAAAAATGGTTGATCTATTTTGTCTTTGTTTCTAGTATTAAAATTATGTCTATCACTTATTTTATTAAAAAGATGTAGATTTTTACTTACATACATGATATTTTCATAAATGAATTGGCAAGGTACTGTCATAATATTAATCGTTTTAAACAGTTCCCTGAGGGATTCGCGGCGACGTAGATTATAAATGGCTCTGACAGCTCTCTTTTGCAAAATAAAGATGGATTCAATGTCAGCAGCCTGACCCCACCGTAAAATGCCATATGAGATAATGCTGTGGAAGTAGCTAAAATAGACCAAACGCGCGGTTTCTACATCTGTTAACTGTCTGATCTTTCTAACAGCATAAGCGGCCGAGCTTAGCCGCCCCGCAAGAGATGTTATATGAGGTCCCCATTCCAATTTATCGTCTAGCGTGATTCCCAGGAACACCGTTTGATTAACAAATTCCAGTTTTTCTCCATTCAATAAGATGTCACATTCGCTACTTCTAACATTTGGTAATGGAAATCTAATGCATTTGGTTTTTGTGCCATTTACTACCAAATTATTTACATTCAATAAGATGTCACATTCGCTACTTCTAACATTTGGTAATGGAAATCTAATGCATTTGGTTTTTGTGCCATTTACTACCAAATTATTTACCGTAAACCAATCTTGGACCTGAAGAATAGTCGTCAAGATTTTGTGCAAGTCGGTCTATTTTAAATATCAATGATGTGTCATCTGCAAATAACACCATCTTCGGTTGATTTAGAAGTATATACGGTAAATCATTAATGTAAACTAAAAAGTCAATTCCATCATCAGATCCTGATTTGGTGCCAATGGGACCACCTCAGGAGTATACTCATTCAAATAAAAAAAGAATTTTGAGAGTCGGTCCACAAATGAGGGAGAAATCGGGGAACATACATTAAAAAAAAGAATACATACTTACAGTGGAACATATAACCTCCTTCTTTTTAAGAAGTCTGTTAAATAGGAGTGGTGAAGGGAGGGTGTTTCGGGTGCGAGTCTTATGTAATTTTGATATTCAAAAAGTGCTTACTGTCAGCCTAGTTTGAATAAATGACTTCTGATTTTTATTTACCTCTGTATTATAAAACTAGGGTTTTATTTAGATCAGGTTTAAATTTAAACTACAGAGACAGTTTTTTGAATAAAGGACCCAATATGAATATAAATGAAGTTCTTTTTACAAAACCGACAACTTAGACCGGTGCTAAGTTTAACTTTAGCTCTAACTTTCAGCTCTGAGCCAGTTTTTGCATTTCAAACTTTATTTCGATTTGAGTAAAGTTCGTTATATAAAGATGACTATTGTATAACGAACTTTACTCGAGGATCCACTTCTAGTCGTGCTCTCTGTGCACTAACATCTGCACTTTCGAAGACCTTTGCGAGGACAACGATAACGTTGTCGAAGTGGCAGAATTCTGATCGAAGCTTACTTAAAACCAACAAATGGAATCATCGATACGACGAAGAAGACTTCGTCGTATCGATGTTATCCATACCAATATTATAAATGCGACAATAACTCTGTCTGTCTGTTCACTTTTCACACCTTAACGGCTGAACAAAGGAACGATGGATGGGATGGGAGTTTGTTGCGCCACTTCTTCTTCCCAGCTAAAGCACTAGGAAGTGTCGAAGGGTGGGCGTTTTTGGGGACTGTCTTATGTAATTTTGACGCTCGAAAAGTGCTGACTCTCACCCTAGTTTGAATAAATGACTTTTGATTTTGATGAACTACTCCAAGGCGTTGGTGGCTTCCTTGAGGAGCTGGGGTGTGTCGAATAATCGATTTTCCCACCCGTACGCAAAATACGCGCTTTGTGACGTGTAGTTTCGGACACCAGCCTGTCGTACCTATTACGGCTGAACGAATTACAATGAAATTTAGCACATAGGTAGAGGCACCTGGATTACTTTTTATCACTGTGGTACGTTCTCGTGAGATAATTTCCGACCAAGACGCGGGCGAAGCCGCGAGCCAAGGCTACCTAGTTAAAATAAAAATAAATCTTAGCTATCATTATTGTTGCGCCTATAAATGCTGATAAAAATATTATATTTAAAAGATAAGAGTAAAATGCTACATTGTCATATTTTTATGAGTCATGAAAATATGACAATGTAGCATTTTACTCTATATATCACATCACATTTTACTATGTATTATATGTAGTCAAAATATCTATAAAATTGTACAACAATTTTGTAGACACCTAAAGGAGTGACACTGCAATCCTTAGTATTTAGTCCTAAAGGGCCTCTCCTAGTGGCGTTGGAGGCCCTTTTAACCCGACTGTGCGAAGCTCAAAAGGAGGGCCCTACTTATTGTTTTGTTTTTTACAATACAAATAAAATAGCTTCCCTAGTCGAGAGGTAAAATTCTGAATGCAAGAACGAGCGACGCAAGCTTGACAGTAGGGGCATTCTAATTCAGATAGATTTTTTGTATGATTTTACTAGATTAGACTAGACTAGACTAGATTAAGGCAAGATATTGAGAATATGACCGTGACTGTTGTATGAAGCATTTGTAAGCCATAAACAAGTTATAATTTACATTTTCTTAGATATTTCGACTTACGGCCCTTTTACTAAAAATAATTTTAAGTTTTGTTTTCCGTTTTTACGAATGTTTGCTCACACACTTGTGGGCCGAGTAGGTTGGGAGCCCCGTTTCATTGATCAATGACGATTTCATTTGTTTGAAAATAACCCTGCCTGCCTGTTCTTACATTTTCTCAGTTGTGAAATTAGGCACACATATACGCCATGACCTGGGTTAGGACTAAGTATACTTTTTATCCCGGTAGTATGATTCTGCAGGTGAATTTCCGACCACCATGTGGGCAAATTCGCAGGCAAAAGCTACAAAGTTCAGAATAAAATAAATACTTCTTTCCAGTGGCATTGGAAATAATTTACAAGGATGATTTTCAACATTTCCTTTGTTGCAGTTGTTGGCTTTTATAAATACCTAACTGATCATATCAATTTCACGAATACCAAGGTAATGGAAATATGTTTATTCAATATCAGAATGTTGTCAGATTTGGATGCATTTCACACAACAGAAAGCCAGTTCTCTTATTCAAGTTGTAATCTTATTTCGGCGGCAATCAATGTCAATACTTTTTTTTTTTTTTTTTTCCTTCTATGGCAACTGAGCCGATGCCGACTATTCTGCCAGTGTCAAGTGGTGACGGCAACGCATCAAGGTGAGCCGTCGAACTTTGCACTTCGTGATAGGTAGATATTTTAGTAAGTTAGTAGCTAGAACAAGACAATTTTTGTTAGTAATCCATTTTTTTTTTTTAATACATAAACAACACCACAAATGTACATACAATAGAATATTTACAACAACTACATTTTGATTTCATTAGTTTTTAAAAAAAATGATAAAATTTGAATGAGTTTAGGGGAGAAGTTAATCAAGACGGAATGGAAGTTAGTAGGGAGGGGGATTTTAAGTTTGGAAAGCTTATGATACAAGTCAAGGAATTGAGAATTTAATGGACAAGAGAAAAATATATGGTCCAGAGTTCCATCATCAAGACCGCATTCGCACAGGGAACTGTCACGAACACGGATCTTATTTAGAAATACTGGACTACAGCAGTGACCAAGTCTTAGTCTACACAGGGTCGCAACAGTTTTTCTGGACAGTTTGGGACATTTAAAAAACCAAGGTTTCCGCTGGATGCAGGGTTGAATACTGGCGTAGTACGCGCCCTTGAGTTTCGAACTTACCTGCCATACTGCTGACCACGAGTCGTACAGCTTATGTTTGGTGTCAGTCCGTAAGTCATAGCTATGCACCATATAGTGTTTTCGATCCACCGGGTTGGATGTAGCAAATTTAGCTAGTGAGTCAGCGCACTCGTTGCCACCTATACCCGAGTGACTGGGAACCCAAGCTATCTCAATGTTTAAGCCGTTTTTCAAACAAGTGAATAATAAAATAAGAATATCAAATATTATTTTGCTGTGAATTTTAGATTTAAGTTGGTTTTGAGCTATAGCTTGAATGCTACTGCGAGAATCTGAGAAAATGACAGAATTTTTAATGTTATGGGATATAATGAAATTGATGGCTTCTAGGATACCGATACATTCCCCAGTAAATACTGAGGCTTCTGGTGGGCATTGGAATAGAAGAGCGATTCTGGAATTTTGGAAATATGTTGAAACACCTGTACATCCTGTTGAAGATAATTTGGATGCGTCCGTATAAAACAAATTCCAACCCTCCCAATATCTTTTAATGGCGCGATCGAATTCGCCTTTTACGTTCTGGGAGTTTTTGGAGATACCAAGTCCCAAAACGACCTTTGGCCTGAAATGGACCACCTCATACGCGGAAAAAAACACTGGAAGGGACGGGTACTGACAAACAGGAGCGGAGAGGTCTTTAAGTTCTCTGTACCTATTCATCAATGGGAGAGATTTATTATTCCAGTAGGAAGATGCGTTAAGAGAGAGGTAGATTTGTTCCAAAATGGGAAGTAAGGGATGGGACGAAAGGGAGAAAACTTTTGACAAGAAACGATCAGCTAGGTATTGTCTACGAAGGTTGAGTGGAGGTTCTGCACATTCCACCTGGAGAGCATTTATAGGGGAGGATTTCATAGCACCAATAATGATCCTCAGACATTTGGCCTGGATGGAGTCCAGTCTACGCAAGGCTTCTTTGTTACATGGCTCAATTAAGTAACTGCAGTAATCCATTATGCTTCTGATCAACGCATTGTAGACTATTTTTAAGGTGTATGGGTGGGCACCCCACCAGACACCTGCTAAAGCCTTGAGGACCGAAACCGAGCGTTCACATTTTTTTACTGTATTATTTATGTGGTCCACTCCCGACAATTTATAATCCAGGGTAACCCCCAGAAACCTGGCCTTCTCCTCAATTGGGATAGTTTGACCGTCAATATTAATGTTAATCTGGGGGATAAGGCGTCTACGTGTAAAAACAACTTAATACTTGTTAAATGATATTTTTTTTACACATTGTGTCGAGACAGATTAATATTATAGTTTTATTTCACAATTTAGTTACAATTTCAAAATTTACTTTTATACGTTAGGAATCAATCAGAATTGAACCTGTAAATGTTTAAAAACTGCTAAAAATTTCTCCCAAAGCATAAGCACATCACAAAAAAGTCTTCAATATTTACCTGAACAACCCACAAGCAGATGCACGGGATGTGAACCAGTCACCACCAGCAAGGCGTTGGACTAGTGGTACAAAGTGTTGCTCCAAAGCTTGAGGAGTGTGATGAGCAGCTACAGCACGGAGTGAAGCCACGGCCTTGTCACGGACTACAGTCTCTTCTACGGTGGCCAGAGACTCCAGTGGAGGGAGGAGGCAGTGAGCAAACTCACCACCACCAACCAAATTGATGAAATTTCCTGGAAGATTTTTTGGTTCAGGTTATTCGTTATATGATATGATAGTCATTTTTAAGTTTCTTTTAAAATGAATGTGACAAAAAGAAAAAGGTACAAAGTTTATGAAAAAAATAAACAGAAAAGCTCTGGGACTATTATCTGTTCCCAAACTTTAATGGGCCTACCACATGCTCAAGCTTCACCACAGTTTTGCCTGCGCAGGCGGTTTGTACATGGAACACCCTGCATGTGGTTGGTAAAACTCGCCGATTCGTACATGGTGTTCCGTGTACAAAACGGCCTGCGCAGGCAAAACTGTGGTGAAGCTTAAGCGTGTGGTAGGCTCATTAGATGTAAGTGGAAATAATTTGTTTTGGTTAAGTTCTTGCACAATTACTTATTATAGAAAATAATCAGACAATCACTGATTTTATTTATATTTAGGAGGTTTCAACCATATAATATCTAACCACTCTTTCCCAAAATTATTGCAGTTATAGAAATAATTAAATGAAAAACCTCTGTACGGTGATTGAAAATATGAATTTCAGGTTGAAGCATTCAAATAATCAAATCAAAGCATTCACTTAGTACACTAAGAAAAGGGAATACATACTTTTTTTTTTGGGTGGGAAATCATCAATTAACTTCTTCCGCTCTGGGTGGAGCAGGAGGGCGTGTCAGACTTTTATTGACTAAAACCCACCCGTGTTCCCTCAGTAGCAGGCTACCGAGGGAACACAGGTGGACACGGGTGAACACTGCAGCCCCTGGCATACCTGTATGCCAGGACCTGCGGTGGTATCTCTTTCGAACAAACCCGCACCCCTGGCAGTACCTTTGGATGACAATTTTAGAGGCGCTGTACTATAGTGTCTTCCGAAGATACATTTTGTTTACATTTACATCAAATTGTTATGGAACTGAGTATAAATACCTTTTTTTAACTAAAGGAAGATACAATTAGCACTTTCAACATATATCAAGACCTACCTTGAGTTCTATTGAGTGCAGTTTGCAGAAAAATATTATGATCTATTAGGATATAGGTGTTAAGTTATACGCACTTTATCAAAAGGCTGAATAGTGCAGTTTAATAATGGCGGCCTAAAATGTATCATGGTATATGTTCCCGTTCTGTTAAAATAATAAATTCTGATTATCCTTATTATTGGAATTTCCCCATCTCAATCATAATTTCTATATATTAAGTTTTCTTCGCTGCCATTGTGCTATGATTCTTCGAACTATAAGGAAATTTAAAAATAGCAAACAGGTTTTTTTTAACTGAGGTGGTTTTTACTGGTTGTGTAAGATATTTTACATACATTGATACCTTAGTAACGGGTCAATATGATACCAACTCTACTCTAATTTGTTGCGTGAAAAATATGTTTCTTAACTTTCAATTATAGCATACTCAACTATTGTGTTAGTACGTAACTAAAAACATAGACGATATAATGGGGAAGCTTCGAATATTGAAACTGGATAAAAAACAACAATAAATAGGTTATCAAAACATACAATGCCGAGGAACAGATAATCTTCTGACGATAATTTTAACATTTGCAATGAACTTACCCAGTTGTTCGGCAAGGGCGAGTAAAACTTCGTCTTCATCGTAAATGGTTTCCGTCAAGAATGGGATTAGCTCAGACCTGGTTCTCTCCACGCCCAGGGCCAACGCGATGGTCGATAATTTCTTGATAGAATTCAAACGAAGCTGCACATCCTCGTTTTTCAACTCGTCTATGAGCACCGCAATAGGATACAGTGACTCATCTGTCCCAGAGTCGCTCGCTGCCATTTTTGTTTTTGTTGCACTGCTTTGATTTCAAATTTCACGAACTGTAAAAGATTTTCAACAGATTTCCGAAATTATTGCGAATATTATCACAAATTACGAACGCTATTGAACTCAAATGCAGCAAAATGGCAGCTTGTATTTTCTTTTTTTAAGTTTCAACCTCCCTTGGTCGATACACAGAAACAACGCTATACAGCCAAAGGCCATAGACAAAAATAATAGCGATGGTGTTTATTGGTGTGTTTTTTAATAGCAATTTAAAGATTACGTCAAATAGTTTTAATTCGTCATCATAATTATTTATCAATATTTGAAAAAAAAAGAATCAGAAAAGTGCTACGAAGGAGCAACCGTTTTTAACGCCATCTTGTTTGCAAACTAGACAAATTTCATGATTTTGCGTAACCGTTTACGCAGTGCTCGCAACAGCTCTCAAAAAGGAATATTTTTTCCCGATTTTACAACACTTTCGCTACTATTGGTCGCAGCGTGATGTTATGAAGTTTCTCGTTAAGTGAACTATCCAACATAACTTAAAAAAAACAAACAAACCAGTAGTTCCTGAGATTAGCGCATTCAAGCAAACAAACAAACTCTTCAGCTTTATTATATCTATCTAAAATAATATACCTTTAAACGAGCGAGCAATTCTTGTTTAAATATATGTATGTATATACATATATAATCCTTATCTCGGAAAAGGCTCCAACGATTTTCATGAAATTTAGTATGCGGTATTTAGTTTCGGGGGCGATAAATCGATCTAGCTAGGTTTCATTTTTAGAAAACCTCAAACAAAAAATTAAAAAAAAACCGGGCGAAGCTCGGTCACGCAGATATTTATTATAGACGAAAGGTCCAATCCTTAATTCATAATCCACTCATTTGAACAAATTCCGCAAGTAAATCTCGCATTTAAATCCATTCTTCTTGCGCCTTGTAATTTTTTTTTTAGTAGTCGCACCTCGTTCAAGAAGACTGTATTGGAAATTGGAATGACACTTGACAAATATTTTTTCTGCTCAAAATAATGTCATGGCGTGCGAATTTTTTTAATTTTATGTGTGTTTGACAATATTTACTCTTCAAGGTAGGGTATAAATGCTATGGGAAGCAATGATCTTAATGCATCTATCGCACACCTGGCGCTGTGCTGCGTGGCAGGGCGCGGGATCAGTCGGATGAGCGGCGCCAGCTACACACACCCTGGAATGCATGCAAATTTCTTTATACACGGAATAGTTGGATTCTTACATTACCAAAGTAAGTATAATAGTTCTCAGTAGACAATGTCAGCAGCAGAGCGTATGTCAAAAATTGCGATATCTTAATGTCGATCAATTCCTTTTAGCATAGGAATCTATCGATTATCAGAAGTTGAAGCTCTGAAAACTACGTTTTGTTATGGTCTTTACATGCAAATATAGATAGGTAAAACTTGTTGTTTTAAATGATGTGTCCAATGTGTCTATGCGTCCGTATAAATGTCCATGGATTCATAAGTGTCTTAAACTTTTCAACCATTTTCTACAGGTGGAATTTTAGGCAATGACATCAAGACAATCTACGTGATTAGTTTGAAAGCTGCGCGGTACTTGGCCCTGCCATGTTTGAATGCGGACCTCCGGCGGAACGACCAGAACATCTGCCTGCTCCATGTGCTGTCGGGAGTGATTCCCTTCGCTATTTCCCTCGCTGGCAAGGACAATGTCCCTCTGGGGAACCTGGCTATTGCCCTGAACATTATCTCTTTGTGCCACTACTCGCACACCAACAACCGTGAGTTCGGATGGTATACGGCGGGTGCTGCTTGTCTGGCGTACTTCGTCACGCCGCAGGCGAGCCAAAAGTTTATTTTCCCGCTGGCTTTGGCACTTATGGAGTATTTCGCATACAGGGTCTTCCACACTCACTACGACCCTCCACCTGGCCCACCACCAAGGCGCTGAATGATTCAATTGTATCTCTTTTTTTAATAAACAGTTTTTTTTTTAGTTTTTGGTTTATTTGCTTATGTACGTAAAATACTCGTGTTTAGCTGCATCCGGTTAGACTGGCCGACTTCAACATAGTTGAGGAGAGGTTAAGTAGATGATGAGGACTAGCTTCTGCCCGCGACTTCATCTGCGTAGAAGTCAGTAATGGGTGTTCAGAAATGGAAATAAAACGATAGGTGCCCACTGACTTAAATATTTGTATTAAAAATGGCATATAAGCACAAAACACATAGCAATCCCCAGGATCAATCTGTCGATCCATCGTCCTTCAGCGCCAAAGAACCGCCCCAGCAGGAAGTCAAACTACCATTCCCTTTTTATTATTGTAAAATATTCGAATCACTTACCTAGCTTGATTTCAGTTCAGAGAGTTCATTGATTTTTTTAAAATTAACTGTATCAACTGTGTGAAGTATTTTTTTGGTATGTGGTTCCAGTGGCAGGATATATAAATAAAACAACAGACGAGCCAAAAAGTTAGAATATTAGAGATAGTTACAGATTATACCTATTAAATGATTCTCATTACGATATTCCTCTAGGGAGCTAAGCGGTCAATCACGAGTTCACGACATATAGGTACAGGTTAGATTACATAAGTGCAGGTAGGTTACTACACCTTAACTGTTGTCTGTTAACTGTTCGGTGACTGTTCTTAACTTTTTTTTTAAATGCAATCACGGCTTTTGAATAAAAAATCAGGCAAGCCATAACAAAAAAAAAAAAATGTCAGATGTTATTTCACAGTTGCGGCAAACACTACCTGTGGTGACGTGACGTGAGGTAATGGCCAACTATAAGGTCCCAAGTGTATAGATTTCGCTTGACTTTATTCCCTCGCAAATTTAAGGGGAATACTTCAATTTGCGAGGGAATACTGTGGTTGATCGGTGCAGCCTGATCATACATGGGGTATACCTACACCTTCAATAACACTGTTGTGGAACAAGATTACGCTACACATTACCCCGTAGAATTTCTGAATTCCCTAACGGCTAATAGACATCTGGAGCAGACGAGTCCTGGAGTGGAGACCTCATATCGACAAGCGTTGTGTGGGACGCCTCCCAGCTAGATGGACCAACGACCTTAAAAAGGTGGCTAGGACAGACTGGATGCGGAAGGCGGAGGATAGGGTGTTGTGCCGCAGTTCGGGAGAGACCTATGTCCAGCAGTGGACTGCGATAGGCTGAGTTGATTAATTGATTGAACTAGAGTTCCCGCGCACATTATCCAGCTGAAGGTCGGTGTCCCGATTATGCAAGCTGTGTTACGGAATCAAGCTCAAAGTCGTGTCTTTGCAGAGAAACGTCATCGAGCCGGAAATTTTAAGAGGTTGTGGCGTTGGCGAGACAGTGTTTATACGGCGTATAACACTAATTCCCCACAATTACCTGTTCCAGTTTCACAACGTGCAGTTCCCTGTGAGCCTGTATGTTTCGGGATGATTATCAACATGTCACACGGGCAGACACTGAAGGCAGTGTGATTTTTTATTTTGTACCTGGCTTGCTCCTGCCTGACTCTTTGTAGATTTTGGTTTCTGAGAACACAACTCCAAACGTACTTAGGTACTATGTATTTAAGGAAGTTGTATACAATTTGGCTGGTATTGTGGTGTCTTACTATTTTCATGCAAACGAAGTCTAGGGCAGAAGCTACTCATAATAGATACATACATAATCCATGCTTGCACCAAGCCTTCCCAGACAAGCACGATGTGATGGTGCGACGCGATTCTAGTAGAACGATTTCCATGAAGTTGTCATAGAAATTGTTCTAAAGTGGTTGCGTCGCGCCTGTCTGCGGGAGCTTTCTTTTTTGTGTCACGTCGCCCGTAGCAACAAGAAAACAAGCAATTCCTTTGTCTTCCCCATAAGGGGGTAACCAACCGTGCCGGTACTAAAAGGATACCTAATGCATGCCCGCTGGCTCATTGTAGAGCTCACGCGGAGACAACGTATTAGAAATTAGAATATATCGTACCGTACAGTCACGAGCATAAGTACGATACAAACCTTACCTCGCCATAATATTTTTTTTATTTTTTATTGCTGAAATGGCCTGCTCTCGACCTAAATCACACCTGATGGAAAGCGCCTTCATCCAAAAGACGTCCACTGCTGGCCAAATCAAGCAGTACCTAAGTACTTCCACTGGCGGTTTCTTTTTTGTCCTGTTAGTTGCGTAATATATTATCAGTAGGAATGGCTATAATTTGCACAGTTTTTTTTTATCATTCGAGTTAACTTTTTATATGCACGTCTCATTCTTTTTAAAGTTACGCAAAATTGTTGTTGTTTATTGACCAGTAATGTGTTTTAATTTAATTTTAATTTAACAATAATAATATAATATATATATAATATATAATACGGAAAAATTTGATTGAGGAAGCTTCAACTGTCAAGTTACTGAATATAAATTTAAAATAAATTATTATTATTAATATTTGAGGGGGCTGTTCGGGCGCGTCCGACCTCGGCAATCATCGGCTGCTGTCGTGAGACAGCGGAAGGCGGCTGGAGGTGGCGGCGACGAGAGGAGCGGCGTGCAGGACGTGGGTCGTCAAAGCACTTCGCTACCGGTCTCCAACGACGGCACGCGCGCGCACTCCTTAAGTTTACCAACATCAAATATTGTACCTATATACGGATTATATCCATTCTTCAGTGAACCTGTCTTTTGGTTTAGTCCTTAGTTAGGTCCCTAACAGGGCTGATGTAATTCGCCTCACGATTTCTCGGCATCTACTCCAATTTTTGGAATGTAAAGTGCACATAAACAAAGGATCGCTGACTGCGGCTTTTAGTTGGTCAGTCCATCTCATGAGTGGGCGTCCGCGTGATCTAGTGCCTTCCACTGTACACTGCACGACTATACCTGAAGGAGATTGCTAATACATTTCTTCTCATGTTCGAAATTTCTTTTTGCTAAACAACCCGAAAGACATCCACTGCTGGACATAGGCCTCCCCCAAGCTCTGCCACTTGCAACCGGTTCTGTGATCTCGTATCCAGCAATAAGAAATACAGAAAAAAGGGACTGGCGACCTGGATGTGGGGCGCCGCGGCGCAGCCACACGTCTGCGCCAGTGCGCCGTTACCGTCAAGCTCACTCATCAACAATGCATGACAGACAATTTTATTTTTATTAGTTTTTTTATTTAAATTTTAAATCAGTGTAAATAGTGTTATATAAGTGTATTTTGTATTGTGTAAATAATTTTACTTTTAGGTAAGTCTTTTTATTATTGAACTTATGTTAAATGCCGGTTGTAGCGACGCCGGAAATAGTGCCAGTCAACCTGCCACATCGCTCGATGTCCAGGTTAGATGTCCCCATTGCTCCCAGCCACGCTTCTTCAAAGGCGAACGGGGGCTACGGATACACTATGGCAAGACTCACAAACCTCATAGTGTACCTTTGTGCCCCCCAGCCACATACTCAACATCAACAACTCCAGGTCAAAGTTTGTGGAAAACGTTAGCAAAATTCAAAAATTCGACCCCAGTATTAAAGAGAGTTCCTCGGGGCGCGAGACGGTCTGTTGCATTATGTTTAGCACAATGTATCCGTCTTGCGACCCAGGAGAACTCACTAAGTGCCTGGGAGCAATTACTCACCTTCCCTTATAGGATTCTGCATGTGCAAAAAAATTCGGCGACTAAAAGAACCTTAACAAATCAAATCAAAGATAATTGCAATAATTCGGCCCTTATTTTAGATCCCAAATTACCTGCTTTCAATAACCTGTCTCATAAAGGCATATGTTCACACGTGGAATCCAAATTAAGTGAAGGTCACATCAGGGGAGCTGCCAGGATACTGTTCAGCAGCGATGTGGTGGCGCCTTACTCCCCAGAAACTCTAACAGCTCTGGAACGCAAACATCCAGCGCCTGCGGATGGTCTCACCTTCCCCGACCCCCCCGACCCTCCTGACCTAAATTCAACCTTCTTGAACGTTTCGGCCCCACAGTTGATTGCAGCTGTGAACTCCTTCAGAAGTGGTTCCGCTGGCGGCCTCGACGGCCTGACTCCACAACATTTAAAGGATCTTATGAGTTCAGGCGCCGGGGAAGCAGGTGAGTCGCTTTTGAAGGAGCTTGCGGCTCTGATCAACCTTATGCTCACCGGCGGGGTGAACGATGCCGTCATCGATGTCCTATACGGTGCCAACCTGTGTGCCCTGCGCAAGAAGGACGGCGGCATTCGTCCCATCGCCGTTGGGTGTACATACAGACGTACGGCAGCCAAAATATGTTGTAAGTTATACAGCGAAAAGCTTACAACTCAGTTTCAGCCCCTGCAGTTAGGTTTTGGCTCGAGAGGGGGCTGTGAGGCTGCCGTACATGCACTTTCCACCTTTTTAAACTCCAACAAAGGTGAGGTCATCCTCAAGGTTGACGTTAAGAACGCCTTTAACTCTGTGAATAGGGACACTTTGTTGGCTGAAGTCAAAAAAGAGCTACCCGAAATTTATGGTTTTATTTGGCAATGTTACAGGTACCCTTCCAAATTACTATACAAGGACAATGTTTTAGAATCTGCAGTAGGATGCCAACAGGGTGACCCTCTCGGGCCTGTCATTTTTAGCTTAGCTATTCATCCCATTATCCAGAAACTAAATTCAAAATTTAACGTATGGTATCTAGATGATGGAACGCTAGGAGGTGACGTAGACACCGTTTTGAAAGACCTAAAACTCCTCAAACAACAATTTAAATCTATTGGCTTGGACCTTAACCCATCAAAATGTGAAATTTATCTCTCTGACGTCACCGACAAACAAATAACCTTAGAAAAATTTAACGAAATAGCCCTATAGAGGTATGAGGAACAGGGTGTAAAGTTCGCTCATCCTCTATTGAAAAGGAGGATCCTCCGACCAGACGGGTATTGTGTCTGGTCCGGGCAACTGCCCAACAGTTGATGTCGGGATTTTTGTATATGTTCGAGTGCCGTCGAAAACTCTGATTGCGCGATGCAGAATTGCTCATATAGTTCGCCTGTGGCATTGTAGATGGCGCCACTTTTCTTTTTGTGTTTTTCGATTTTGTTGCGAAGCATTTTTTATTTGTAGTGCCGCTACATCACTCCCCCCCGGAGACCGGAGGTCGATAGTGGGCTGAGTCAGTGCATGTTATGCATGCTTGCCAGTGCCAGTTGTGGTTCCAGTGGGTCGGAACCGGGTGTCACATAGTTCGCGGTGAGTCGGAACTGTCTGCGACGATTCCCCAGTGAGTCGAGGTTGCGCTGCGTTATGCTCCAGTGAGTCGGATCTGGTACAGCGCTGGGTTGAGAGGTTGAGGCTGACTGCTGGCGTCGACCGGGAGATTGAGCTCTCGACCGGCCGAAAGTGCAGTGTGCTGGGCCATGGTTGCTGATGAGGCTGTGTGGGTGATGACCAGGCATGCGGTTCGCTGCATGCAGGTGGTCAGGATACCCGTTGAAGCCGTAGGGTGCTGGCTGGCTGTGTGACTCGCCGCTCGAAAGCTTGAGGAAGTGATCTTGATGTTGATGATGACGTCACGCCGAAGTGTTGCACGAAGGCTGCGCTGACGTTCTTTCACGGGGTCACCAGTATAGCGGTATGTGGAACAGGTTGTAAAGTTCGCTCATCCTCTATTGAAAAGGAGGATCCTCCGACCAGACGGGTATTGTGTCTGGTCCGGGCAACTGCCCAACAGTTGATGTCGGGATTTTTGTATATGTTCGAGTGCCGTCGAAAATTCTGATTGCGCGATGCAGAATTGCTCATATAGTTCGCCTGTGGCATTGTAGATGGCGCCACTTTTCTTTTTGTGTTTTTCGATTTTGTTGCGAAGCATTTTTTATTTGTAGTGCCGCTACAGCCCCACAAATCAAAATTCTTGAAAAAAGTTCACTGCACCTCCTAGGTTCCCCAATTTTGGAAGACAGCTTTTCTCAATTCATCGACGATAAAATTAAAAATTTCAACGACATTTCGGAAAGACTCTCTAAAATAAATGTACACTCGGCATTCACCCTGATTAGATACTGTTGTTTTGGCCCGAATTTTATATATTTTCTACGCTCCTCAGCTTTATGGAAACATCCACAGCTCTTGGACAAAATTGACCAAATTATTATTACCAGCACACTTTCATCCATTTTAAATGTGGCCTTGGACGACCGTGCGTGGCTTCAAGCCACTCTACCCATCCGTTTTGGTGGCCTCGGCGTCCGTAAAATTACTAGTATTAGCTTACCGGCTTTCCTGTCCTCTGTCCACAGCACTGAAAAGTTGGCTGGGAAAATTTTAGCCCGTTGCCTGGTTGACTCTGAAGTGCCGTGCTTGACCGATGCGGTGAATGCCTGGAAAATGGCTTGCCCGGATACAGATCGGCCCGTGAACCCATCTTCCCAGAGACAGTGGGATGAGCCGCTCTGCAGGTTGGTACGGAATAAACTTATTAATACGTCCACCAATGCTGCTGAGCGTGCTCGCCTTCTGGCTGTGGGTGAATGGGAGTCGGGCCTCTGGCTGCAGGCTCTACCGTCACCCAACATAGGCACCATGCTGGGTGACTCGACCTTCCAGCTCGCTACATGCCTGCGTCTTGGCACTCCTTGCGTGGCTCTGCATCGCTGTCAATGCGGTGAAGGTGTCGACTGCCTCGGACACCATGGCTTATCCTGCAGCAGGAGCGCAGGCCGGAAAGCACGGCACGCCAGCATCAATGACATTATCCGTCGTGCTCTTGTCACTGCCGGGGTGCCAGCTGTTCTAGAACCCAATGGCTTGGCACGCGACGATGGGAAGAGACCAGATGGAATGACCATAATGCCTTGGAAGTTAGGTCGGCCTTTGGTGTGGGATGCAACATGTGTCGACACCCTTGCGCCATCCCATCTTTCTAGTACGGCGGGTTGTGCTGGGGCGGCTGCTGCAGGTGCGGAAAACCTCAAACGGCGCAAATATTCCAATATTATTGGAACATGTATGTTCGAGCCGTTTGGGGTTGAAACTCTAGGGCCATGGGGTCCGAGTGCCCACTTAGTGTTCCGAGACATTTCCAAGCGGTTGGTCGACTCTTCACGTGACCAAAGGGCTGGCCTATTTTTCGGCCAAAGAATCAGCATTGCCATACAACGTGGCAATGCTGCCAGCCTTTTGGGCACTTTTCCCATTGACAACGATGCGGATATATTTTTTGATGCCTTATGATATTTTCTTTTTATATACCTGTACATATTATAATTTAAAGTGTTATACACATTATGTTATGCAAATAAATGAAATGAACAATAATAATTTATTTAGTTAATGCTTTTTATGTTAATATATCTGTGTTGTAATTATTTGCCTGAAAATGAGTCTATTGTTACTTGATAATGAATAAATAATAAAAATAATAATAATACGCAAAATTCAAAAGAGATTCTCGTGAAAAAAAAAATGCTATTCGGAGAAAATGCAGGCATAGGTATCGCGAGCAGTGGTGACCCGAATTATTAAACGTCGAACTTTTCGAATATTTAAAGCAATAAGCAATATCTGTCAACACGATTCAAATTGAGACGGATGGGTGTGACGCTATTAGGGTGGTCTGGGTTTAAAGATAAACTTTTTTTTTTTTATATTTTATTAAAAAGAACCCGGTTCTTAATAATTCATAACAATCTAGTCTTTAAGACTAATAAGCAATTTTAATCTAACTTAATTTTATACATGATGATTATTTTAAAACTTAGAATAGTGTCCTTTGTACTTTACACAAGTCCGTTCCACTTTCTTAGAGTCTGATAAGTTGAAGTTAAAAACACTTTGTTCATGTGTTGTTATGTGTGTCATTGTCACTATTATTTCTACACTTTTTACACTACACTAACTCAAAAGGTTTTGTTCGTTTTAGTCTTCGCACTATATTTGTTTGGTCTAACAGCTGAATCGCCTCGATGTTCACATGTTGATGGAGTCGTTGTTCATGGGCCTCAGCAAATTTTTGGATTATGTTGGTGACTGGTTCCATTTTTAGGTCACGATGGAGGTCGTCATTTCTTATGTACCAGGGAGCATTAACAATACTCCTGAGTACCTTATTCTGGAATGTTTGTATGATTTTGATGTTAGTCGGTTTAGTACAGCCCCACAGTTGGATGCCATAAGTCCATATTGGCATAAGAATATGCTTATATAATAAAATTTTGTTATGTATTGATAGACAGGAATCCCGTCCTATCAACCAATACATGTTTTTAAAACGCATGTCTAGTTCCTGTCTCTTCTTTTTGACGTGCGCTTTCCAGCGCAGTTTCGCGTCAAGCGTTATACCAAGGTATTTGGCTGTATTTGCGTATGGCACTTGTTGGCCATTTATGAAGACCGGGTGGTAATCACAATTCCTGTTGGTGAAATCAATGTGAAGCGACTTTGATTCATTCAATTTGATTCTCCATTTTTGTGCCCAGTTGTGAACTTTATTTAAAGCGGTTTGTACCTTTTCGATTGCTTCCATATGGCATGACCCTGTAGCCATAATGGCAGTGTCGTCCGCAAAGGTTGCAATAGTATTATTTTCTAGCTCTGGTATATCATAGGTATACAACAGATAGAGCACTGGACCCAGCACACTGCCTTGAGGTACGCCAGCTTTAATAATTTTTAGCTCATAAAAGATAAACTGTGCCCTAATTGCGTAACTCATTACTAATCACAATATGAATACTTTTGAAAGATATCGATTGCTAATTCGCAGCTTCGAAAATTCGAAAATTTGTCTGCTCAACAATAGGTAAACGCAATGAATGGGCAAAATGAAAACATTAAATATAGTAGGAGTAGTAGGTAACACTTAGGTCCGTTCCCGGCCCCGTTGTGTATTTAAATGGAGGTGTTCACATAATTCTAGGACGACACAAGTAACTGTCGTCCACGACTTTTTTGCAGTGACAACAGTTTGTCAAGTCCATGGGATAGCACGAAAGTCGTAAAACGATAAAGAAACGTCACGAGTTATAGTGACGGGAAATCATTTGTCGTAATTGCGTCTATCTGTCGTATACATGTGTTGTCTTCTCCCCTCACTCCCGTACAAAAATGTCGTCACGATCCAATGGGAACAGCTAGAGACGACAGTCGTCCAACGACAAATTCATCGTTGCGACATAGTGGGAACGCGCCCTTAGTGTGTTACACAACTACCTCGTTGTTAGTAAATATGAAGAGACATTTTCTTATTACACAGTCTAGTAGGTACATAATAGTACATTATGGTACAAGTGTGTAACGTTGGTGATTATCGCTGAGGCGCCATTGAGACCCGAGCCGTCAGGCGAGGGTCTTAAGAGAGCCGAGGACGATAATCATCAATACACACGTGTATCATACGACGTTTTTCAACACACTTGCGAAGAAAATAATACTAAATCATCATCATCCATCATCATCCATCATCATCCATCGTCATCCATCATCATCATCCATCATCATCCATCGTCATCCATCATCATCCATCATCATCTATCATCATCCATCATCATCCATCATCATCCATCATCATCCATCATCATCATCCATCATCATCCATCATCATCCATCGTCATCCATCATCATCCATCGTCACCCATCATCATCCAGCATCATCCATCATCATCCATCATAATCCATCATCATCCATCGTCATCCATTATCATCCATCATCATCCATCGTCATCCATCATCATCCATCATCATCTATCATCATCCATCATCACTCATCATCACCCATCATCATCCATCATCATCATTCATCATCATCCATCATCATCCATCATCATCATCCATCATCATCCAGCATCATCCATCATCATCCATCATCATCCAGCATCATCCATCATCATCGTTTTTAAGAACAAAGCAACTCAAACAAAAAACAACCTATAACTCACTAAGAACAAAGCAACTCAACCAATTCTATAACTCACTAGTGAATAATAGTAATGAAAAAGTCACAGTTTGATAATAGGTGTCAACTGTAGTGAAATTAGAGCCATTTTATGAGCAAGTGTGTTGAAAAGGTATTTATACTTATATTTGCCATCGTGGTGAAAGGACTAGCCAGTCGATAGAAGTCGATTACCCAGGGTGCGCGGACGTTACAGAAGGTCGGAGGGACCGTCGCTCGAGGAGGCTCCTTTCATGCACCCCACCTCTGGCTCAGATCTCAAGTGCGTATGCGGCGCCTCCCCACAGACAATGTCCCACCTTCCATACGCCGCATGCTGTCTCCTGTGCATTCGACTATCATAAGACTGCGTCAAAGGAGTTTGCGCAACTGAATTTTGGGCAAAAGATGTTTGTTTTTTTTTGCCATCGTTACTCGAAGAAGAAATAATGGTATTATAACCTACAATGTAAGATTACAATACGCCAAAATAAAGATGAAAGTGTAAGCGGAAACCGAAAGCACTCAAAATGTAATTCTATTTTAAGTCAAGCGAACTCCCGTGAGTTTTAATTCAGTAAGTAGGTATTCTGATATGTAACAGACGATGGTTATTTTTGCACGGATTACTTTTATCTTCGATGTTTTTTTACACACACAGTCATAAAATCACACCTTACCATGACGGTAGGCAAAAACATATTTTTTTAACTCTTGTTAATTTTAATAGGTACACTGTGGAATCCGTTGGGTGGACCAAGTCGGTTGCTTTAGTTAGAGTATGTGTCTACTACTTTTTTCTGAAAAACCCGTAAGGAGTTTATGTAATTTGTGTTTAGTAACGAAGAAGATGAAACGAAAGACGAAAGTCTGTGACCAGTGTGGATAGCCAGTGATGACTTAAGGAACAGAAAAGTGGTCGCTCACAATGGGCCTTATCAGCAAGCTTAAAGTAATCCAAAGGGCAAAAAAAAATCCCTACGTGATCGAATCAGGAATGAAAAGATCCACAGGAGAACCAAGGCAACCGACACAGCCCGAAGAATTGCCAAACTTAAGTGGCAGTGGGCAGGGCACATTGCTCGCAGAACAGATGGCCGATGGGGCCGAAAGGTTCTGGAGTGGCGACCGCGTACCGGAAGACGTAGGTGGACAGGTGACCTTGTGAAGGCCGCGGGTATCCGCTGGATGTGGGAAGCACAAGACCGGTCGAAGTGGAGTAGCCTGTGAGAGCAGGCCTTTGTTCAGCAGTCGACGTTTTTCGGTTGAAATAATGATGATGATGATGATGTTGATGATAATGATGAATGAAGAAGGTTACGCTGGACTTACAGCAGTATGTTCTACGATGGGTTTTCCATTACATATCGAGACGCCTCACTTTCACTACTTCTTACTCCTCAAAGAAAAAGTTATACAGGGTGGCAGGGACATTGAGGCATATCCTGCTACAACCGATTCATTACATGAATCTGGAAAGGCAATCGTTTTTTACGCTCAGTACGAAAAGCTAAAAGTGAGATAGTCAATATCTCACGTTAAAAAACAATTGCTTTTCCTTTTAAGTTTAGCCTAGACCGCGTAGGTATAAGAATTTTCTATGAAACAGCAGATTTTTTTTTAAATAACTGATGTAATAGTCTATGCTTAGGGGGTCTACAATCTAAAATCATGTGCTCGATTCATGGTAACAGTTAGCAGGTTATAAAAAAACAATACAAACCAATTATTCTTCATAGTTATGTCATCAAGTTACAAAATGTTTCACAAAAACATAAATAGTTCGTCTGTTGCGACGATAATTTCATACAATTGACTAAAATATCAGTATCAACACACATGTGGCCGTTCCCTCGGCCATTAGACTGAAATTGATACTTTACGAGAAAAAATAAACACAATGGCTCCCAAGAAGAACGTTGTTTGTTCCTAAACTATTTACATTCAATTCCAGTGTTGCCAATTTAGCGACTTTGTCGCTAGAAGTGACGATTCGTATAACGTCTTAGCGACAAAAAATAAGATTTGACGACAAAAACGTTTTAGCGACTATCTGACGACTTTTGGAGTACAGACGCCAGCACATCAAGCTACACCAATTTGTCAAATTTCTTTGAAAGATTTTCAACTTTAAAACACAAGCATAAGGTTCATGTTAATTTGGGAAAATTTGACAGTTTGGGGTGGGGTAGCTTGATGTGCTGACAAATCAAAACAATTCTAAGGCCTGTAAAAAAATATTTTTTTTTTACCTTGACACAGAAGTTTAAATGCCATGAATATATAGGAAACGCAAACGCTCCTTGTGCACCAAATTCAAACTTAATTTAATTAAGTTGGATGCGTATATGATGTAGCTACAGCTATTTCAAAATAGCCATTTTTTATTTTCAAATTTAAGTGATACATTTTTTTAAAATTCTAGCTATTTTTTTTAAAGCGTTCGGAAATCCTCTCCTGATAGAATCAGTTTTAGCAACTTTCTGACGACTTTTGATATTGAGTCTAGCGACTCAAATTTATAGGAGTTGGCAACACTGGTCAATTCACGGTTACTTCACGACGTAAAAAATCGCTGCGGGATTTTTCCGCGCCCTTGATCTTCAACGCACTGCTCAGCGCCGGGACTTGAAAATCAAGGTCAAATTAAATTAGCTAGCAAAACTTCGCTGGAGTGATGGGTCGATTGATACCTCGATACAATGATAGATAGGTACCTATAAACAACAAATGAAAGAAAAGAGAATTGAAAGAATTCATAATTTCGCCACTAACCTTAATTGATCAACGACCGCTTCTGGTGTACTTAGTTACTTTAAAAATATGGGTTCAGAAAGTTCTGTTTTTTGTTTTATCACCATTAGATATCAATATCCTTTAGTCAGTGATTTTGTAAGAATTTCAACTAAATAGAGTTTCTTTACACTTAATTAAGATAATCCAGGAACTGAGCTTAAAAAAAAAAAAAAAAAAAACAAAAGTCATTTATTCAAACTAGGCTGGTGTCAGCACTTTTTGAACGTCAAAAATTACAAAAGACAGTCCCCCAAAAACGCCCGCCCTTCACCATTTCCTAGTGCTTTAGCTGGGAAGAAGAAGTGGCGCAACAAACTCCCCAGCAGCACAGCTGTCTGTTATGTTAAAAGAACTTGATTCTATACAATGGTAGGTACGTAATTAACGTTACGAAACATAAAATTAAAATATTTCTAGATATAATAGATCAATAAATTGTCGAGGTAGGCTTAAGTAATCCATTTCTTCATAAGATGCTTATTAATGACTAGCAGTACTCCACGGTTACACCCGCGGAGTTCCCGTTACCGTGGGAATACGGGGAAAAAATGTAGCCTATGTCACCCGGGGATAGTGTAGCTTCCCAACAGTAAAATAATTTTTCAAATCGCTTCAGTGTTTTCGGAGCCTATTCAATGCAAACAAAAAATCTAATCTGTCATCTTTATTATTAGTTTATAGATAAAAAAAGGCTGAGCTAAGATCTCCTTATAGTCCCTGCCGTTAATAGGCAAACACATAAAATATCACAAGCTCACAGATATTTCCTATTCATTTTCAATATCTATAAAATTAGCATTGATATTACAAAACACAAATCACAATTTTATTACACAAAAGAATATCACGAAAATCTTCCCCAAAGAACATTCACCATTATAATGAAACGCAGAATTAAATAAAATGCTAATAAAGTTGAATCGTTCTTGACAAATTAAAGGAAGATCTAATGGTAGTCTAATTAATAAAGAAGAGTCACCATTGGCCAATTAGTCCGGAATCTGGGCGAATTAGGGCGATGCATACGTGACCGGAAAGCCACGACTTTTCTATCATTTTATAGATTATAGTATTGCACAATTTATGAAAACAGTTTAGTAATCATCTTATGTGTATTAAAAACACCACTGATGGTTTTGAGAATGGATGTCAGTCTAGTACGGTGCCTTTCAATTTAGGTGTTCCTCAAGGTTCAACTCTGGGACCACTACTATTGTATCTAATGACAGGTACCTTTTATACAACGGTTCTCCATTAGGAAAGTAACATTTAGTCGACGTTCACACGGATATAATAAAATCACGGCGGGATTTATTCGTGCATTGGATTTTTTAAACAGTAGTTATAGTATGATTACTAGAAAAGTTATATTATAGAACCATGCAGGTCAAATCTAATGTCTACGGCACCTATGATGGCAATAGCCTCTTCAGCAATGATGACCAAAGGGGGTTTTTTTTTGGGTAGGAAATCATCAAATAGCTTCTCCCACTCTGGGTGGAGCAGGAAGGTGTGTCAGACTTTTACTGACTAAAACCCACCCGTGTTCCCTCAGTTGCCTGTGTGCCAGGGGCGGTGGTATCTCTTTCGAACAACCCGCGCCCCTGGTAGGCATCGCCCTTGCGGACCCCACCAGTTGGTGCTGACATGTCTTTGAGGCGCGCGTGTAACACAACGCGCCGTCGACCCGGGCTTGGTCCTTTCCGGTCAGCGAGCTATGACCAATGGGGTTAGTAACATAATTGACGAAATGTGTGTTACCTAGACGGCCTATTGTAATAGACCATAGAGTGAGGCGTGAATTTATATACCTCGGTATCTAATGTCATGGAGAAGAGAAATATCTTCGTGAACAAGAGATTTATTTTATAGCCTATTTCCCGTGCCTCTGTAGGCTTATTACTAGATAAATTCAGGAGTAAGTGGCAGCCTGGCCAAAAACTTAATTAGGGAGTTAATGTTTTGGCTAGCACTATAAATCTATGGGTCACTTACACGGATTAAATCGGGTTAAACCTTAGTAATAATTTTGAAGCACCTAATTCAGGTCCATTGTTGATTGTCTAGGGAAGCCGTTTTCCTAATTCTTAAGGCTTGTATCCACGCTAAGGACCTTCAGCATTTGGGCGCACTAAATTTGTTGGCGAGTGCGGGGTGATGTAGCCGCAGTCTTTAATCGGTCGCATTTTTAAATTATTATTACAAAAATAAAGCATATTTGTAAAAAGTAACAAAATCATATCATTTTCCTTTGTATTGCAAAGCAGTAGACATTTTTTTTAACTCGTTTAAAAAAAAAATAAGGAGTAAAATGGTTTCATCTCAACGACTTGGAGGTGATTTGGAGTTTCTTTTTATTATATTATGAAGATTACTAACAATTTTTTTCAAATGTAATTCCTTTGTAAATGCCGATGAAAAGTGATTTCATTTGCTTGCTGTTTTCAACCATATTTTGAGAGGGCAGCCGAGGTTTTGAATTCGTCAGATTTTTATATTCGGCAATGGAGGATCGCTCACATAATTCTTTCTTTTAATGGATAAGGTATGCAGGGGTGGTTCCACGTTAATTTTATTAACTTTGCTTGTGTAGTTCTTGTGTACATACATACATACTCAGGCTATTACGTTCCCACAGCTGGGACACAGGCCTCCTCTCTGTGAGAGGAAGCGGGCCGTAATCCACCACGCGGGCCCAGTGCGGGTTGGTAGATGTCACATGTCTTCGAATGTTTTGTTTCGTCACGATGTTTTCCTTCATCGTTTGAGAGCAGTGGTGATGAAATAATTTACACACAGTAATGCGCCTCCCACAAGGTGGACCGATGACCTTGTGAAGGCCGCGGGTATCCGCTGGATGTGGGAAGCACAAGACCGGTCGAAGTGGAGGAGCCTGGGGGAGGCCTATGTCCAGCAGTGGACGTCTTTCGGCTGAAATGATGATGATGATGATGAATACGCCTGGCTGGGTTCGAACGCACGACCTACAACTCGTAAGTCGCGGTTGTTACCACTGGGCCACCACTGCTCCATTTCTTGTGTAAGCTTCGATAATAGGTACGTATGTGTGTATGCACTGTGTATTTGCTATATATGCCCTATCAGAATACCAGCGCTGCGACACTTTTTAAATGTCGCAGCATTATGCTGAGGTAGGAGCCTTTTGGCCTCGTGCAGGACTTTCTGTTTTATTTTTAATTATTTTTTTTTTTTTACTTCCAAGAAATTTGTTCCTTTTTATATTTTTTTTTTTTGTATTCAAGTGTATAGAGGTATGAGAAACAGGGTGTAAAGTTCGCTCATCCTCTATTGAAAAGGAGGATCCTCCGACCAGACGGGTATTGTGTCTGGTCCGGGCAACTGCCCGACAGTTGTTGTCGGGATATTTTATCTATCTGAGTAGCGTGGTAAACTCTGATTGCGCGATGTAGAATTGCTTAGTTAGTTCGCCTGTTGCATTGTAGATGGCGCCACTTCTCTTTTTGCGTTTCTGAGAATTTGTTGCGAAGCATTTTTATTTGTAGTGCCGCTACATCACTCCCCCCCGGAGACCGGAGGTCGATAGTGGGCTGAGTCAGTGCATATGTGATGCTTGCCAGGGCCAGTTTGTGGTTCCAGTGAGTCGGAACCGGGTGTCGCATAGTTCGCGGTGAGTCGGAACTGTCTACGACGATTCCCCAGTGAGTCGGGGTTGCGCTGCGTTATGCTCCAGTGAGTCGGATCTGGTACAGCGCTGGGTTGAGAGGTTGAGGCTGACTGCTGGCGTCGACCGGGAGATTGGGCTCTCGACCGGCCGAAAGTGCAGTGTGCTGGGCCATGGCTGCTGATGAGGCTGTGGGTGATGACCAGGCATGCGGTTCGCTGCATGCAGGTGGTCAGGATACCCGTTGAAGCCGTAGGGTGCTGGCTGGCTGTGTGACTCGCCGCTCGAAAGCTTGAGGAAGTGATCTTGATGTTGATGATGACGTCACGCCGACGTGTTGCACGAAGGCTGCGCTGACGTTCTTTCACGGGGTCACCAGTATAGAGGTATGAGGAACAGTGTGTAAAGTTCACTCATACCTATGGTGGTAACGGAGGATCCTCCGACCAGACGGGTATTGTGTCTGGTCCGGGCAACTGCCCGACAGTTGTTGTCGGGATATTTTATCTATCTGAGTAGCGTGGTAAACTCTGATTGCGCGATGTAGAATTGCTTAGTTAGTTCGCCTGTTGCATTGTAGATGGCGCCACTTCTCTTTTTGCGTTTCTGAGAATTTGTTGCGAAGCATTTTTATTTGTAGTGCCGCTACAAGTGTGTTAATTTTACGATGTGATCTTCCTGTGCGAGTCACAATAAATACTTTTTCTTTCTTTCTATTTTGATAATGTTCTAATAAGGAAGTATTGTATTAAGAATTGTATATTATTATTGTTACTGTTGTTTATATAGCGAGTAGTGGTATACGAATTGGTTTGGGGTAGGTACCATTACTAAAAAAAATAAAAAAATATACACATGAAAAAAAAAAACGACTTCCAAAATAACACTACGAAGTAAAAAAATAACTTAAATTTCGGAACTCGGTGGTAGAGACTGGCTGGGTGACACCTATGTATGTCCAGCAGTGGACTGCGATATGGTGAGTTTATTTATTGAAATGTCACGTAGCCACAATAGGTACAGTAGCCCCCACTAATGGTGCCCCAATCTCAAAAAGCAATAGATTGACACTTCGCTTTAACTTACGACCTTCTTATAATAAGCAATTTCTATAGGCTATAATACTATAGACACACACACTCTCATACGTTTACAAATGAATGTATTTCCTAAATTCAACCGTTAAAGCAAATGGCATGATAGCTGAGCGGTTACGGCACTTGATTATCGCGTTTGAGCGCAGCGAGTCGCGGTTTCGAATCCCGCTCGCTGTGTGATAGTCTTTTTATTGTTTTAAAAATCACTTTTGAGTATAGTTTCTTGTTCTGTTCGTCGTATTCACTAAACTCGTAAAACTTTATCATTATACCCACAGAAACCTAAATAAATCTAAATGATTTACGACTCATTCACCGCGACTTATAGAACGGTGTTGGTTGATATTGTGTGCTAGTGACGTGTGTTTCATCTATTAGCGTTCTTCTAATTCATTTTAAAATGTAAGCAAATTTAAATATAGAAATGAAAGCGAATATTATTGCGCTGCATAAAAGTGGACTTAATACCTATAATTATCACAAATACCTATGTGATGAAACCGGACTGAGTGTGAGTATTGTGATTTAAATATTTTATTAAACATTTATTTAATTAAAGTATAACTGCTGATCCTTGTAGTTATTTTTAAACGTTTTATAAATATCATAATGTCTAAATAGAATAAAAATATAAAATTTCGATGTAAATTTATTTCCTAGATTATAGAACGATGAAAATAACACTAAACTTAATATTTATGTGAAATTGCCCTTTTAAATAATTTTGTTTCTAAATAGTAGGTAATACATAAAGTGTGTATTTTGCTTAGTAGCCTAACAGTACCCCTTTTTTGTTTTAGTGAAATACTGTGAGTCGGTGGGTGAAAAGATACGAGGAAGGCGGTAGCCTTGCCCGTGGAAAGCAAAGTGGAAGACCCCAGCTCCTATAACAGGCACACGTTCAGCGAATATGAAACAAGTGGTTTCAAAACGACAAGACATTTTGCCGAATTATTCGACACATCTTTACGAACCGTGCGCCGGAAAAAACATTAACATTAAGTTATAAATTACAAATATTTATTTATTTTAGTAATATTCAAATAATATTTTGTCTTATCCGTAATCTGGATTATTTTGAGGTTTAGTTTCAATCTTCTTTTCGGAATGAAAATGAACACTTAAGCTATAACCTCTTTAAGTCCTATTAAACACGATTTGTTAACTTTGAGGTTTGAGTTAGAACGAACTCACTCGCAGTAGAATAAACGTAGTACTACTGAGTCATTTAATTGTATTGTGACAACTTGTCTGCATTTGTTACTTTTACGTGGGTAGATTTTTGTAGAATATTGTGATTTATTTAGAGTACCGACACACAGTAGTAATCAGCACAATATTATTATATTACTAAGATACAATAGCCTGATTATCATAGTTCACCAACTAGCTTATTTACTTCAATAAATTGTTCTTTATGAGAAAATAAACTGTTTTAACAAGAAGTTATTATTAGTTATTTTTATACATTCTTCATGAGTTATGACGAATAAACATTTTGTAATCATTTATTATTGGTAAACCTTTATTTAAATAACAATACGAGTAATAATAAAAAATGTTACATTATTATTCTGGTATAGTAATAAATCGAATAATAAAAGAACAGATGAAGATGATTGTTGAAAAGAAAAATTAAAGCTTCATCGCGAGATTTGAACCCAGACCTATGAGTTTCTTAATCCAAGACGATACGCTGCACGCTACCGGAACCCTAATTATACGAGTTAATTTTAGCAATGGTATGAACCGACCAAGGTCATGTCTGTGCGTCGAAACGCCAGTGTGTGAGTGCAGCGGTGAGTTTTGTGTTTGTGTTAATACATCACTTATACACACAGCTGTAGGTACGGCCTGGACCGCCACTTCATAGCAATATAGCCCTTAGTATGCGACTGCTATTGTGAATCTTGATAGTACCTGAAAACAAAGCCATTGCAGACAGACGAAAAACAAAGTCGTATTGAACATAATACACGTTCTAATTGATAACTGTCACATTAACGTCCAAATTATTCACACCGCTGTCGGCTGTCCCAAATTATGCACAAGATCACCGAATGTCCCGAATTATGGGCTATATGGGCTTGTGTGTAACTCTTTGTCCTAAATTGTAGTGGGACTAGGGCTACCCCTTTCATTCGATTAAGTATCCTACTATCCTACTTTAACGAATATAGGTATTAATCCTAATACTTACCCTAATATTTAATAATTCAATCCTACTAATTTTAAAAACTAGCTTTCGCCCGCGTGGATGTCGGAAATTATCCCACGGGAACGTAATACCGGGATAAAAAGTATTGTATATGTTAGTCCAGGTTATAAACTATCTGTGTGCCAAATTTCATCCAAATCCGCACCCTAATTGCGTAACTCACGATTCATCATAATCTGTATCGTTTTGAAACGGATTGTTAAACCATTGCTTCATATGTTCGAAAAATGTGTCTGTTCGACAACATAAATAACGCAATGAATATTGTTTAACTGTGAAGACGAAACCAATTATGATCAATCGTGAGTTACGCAATTAGGGTGCAGTTCGGTCGTTTTTGCGTGATTGAGTAACAAACATCATTTGGGATTGGGATTAGGAGCAATCCACAATTTTCATCCCCTATATGGGTGATATAGGGGGTGAAGATTTTTAAGGTTCCTCAGGATGCCATCTATCTCCTCGCCAAATTTGGTCTAAATCCGTTCAGAGGTTTAGTCGTGAAAAGGTATCATACATACAGACAGAGTTACTTTCGAATCTATACAAATATAATATTAAATTTAAAATTTAAAAAACCCCCGACCCAAACAAAAACTCAAAAAAGTAAAAAATAATATTTATAGGCCTTTTAATTTGAACGTAATATTTTGATCAGGGCATTGTCAAGTCGGGGGACGGCTAGGCCTCTGTTTGGCGTTTTCATTGACCGTCCCCCGACTTGACAATGCCCTGATCAAAATATTACGTTAAAATTAAAAGGCCTATAAATATTATTTTTTACTTTTTTGAGTTTTTGTTTGGGTCGGGGGTTTTTTAAATTTTAAATTTAATTTTTATTTCTTGCTTTTTAAACTTAATGTCTCCCTTAAATCACCATTTATCTATAATCTATTCATTGAGACCTTTTCAATGAGGCCAAACACGATACTTCTGCTGTTTGTTGGTGAATAACTTGGGTTTCCTGGAAATTCCAGGTGTTGCTCCAGCATCAGTTCAAGGTTATTTTATTCGTCTAATATCATTGAAGTAATAGAATCCCAAATTTTGAGTTGATCAGAGGCTAAAATCCCTTTTTCAACCAGAAAAGAGCTGATAATCTTCAAACGGCTGAACCGATTTTGATGAAACATGTCTAAGAACACTCCCGACTAATACACCTTTCAAACAAAAAAAACTAAATCAAAATAGGTTCATCCGTTCGGGAGCTACGTTGCCTCAGACACACACACACACACACACACACACACACACACACACACACACACACACACACACACACACACACACACAGACACGTCAAACTTATAACACCCCGTCGTTTTTGCGTCGGGGGTTAAAAATTGAAGTTCTGTTTGTAAGGTATAGGATACTATCATATGCATTAAGTAAGTAAAATGCTGTAATTTTGACGTTGGTGCCGTCACTGGTTATTATTGCGTAATCAATGGGTAGTTAATGTCTACAGTACCCATTGATTACGCAGTAATAATACTCAGTGACGGCACCAATAACAACAAAAAAAAAAAACAGTTTAAGAAAAACCGTCTGTCTGTCTGTTTGTTCCGGATAATCTCCGGACCGATTTTGACGGGACTTTCGAAGATAGCTGATGTTATAAGCAAGTAACATAGGCTACTTTTTATCCCGGTAGTACTTTCGCGTGGCATAATTTTCGATCTCCAAGCGAGCGAAACCGCGGGCACTGCTAGTTTTTAAAAGTAGTATGGATTAAAACATTTTAAAAAACTTCAACCCTGTGACATATTTAGATTAAAGTTAATGCCCAAATGGTACATAAAACATATGGAGCTGTCGTTCATAGTCATAAAGTGGAATTAATTACAAATTAACGATCTTTGTGGAACACAACACCTATTATAAACGGCCGCTGTTCTGAATTATAAGTAGTGGAATCCTTTGTGTAAGTCGCTTCGCTTTTTCAGCGGGTTTGCGTGTTAAGGTGACACTTGTCGACATTTTTTCTATACAAACTTCGGGAGGGTTTTACTCCACTGTTTGACTATGTGTACGCACGGCTACACATCAAGCTATACATTTCCAATATAAACTGAACTCGTATTGTATAGGATTTCCGTACAGTGTGAGATCAGCGTAAACTGGAAATGCATAGCTTGATGTGTAGCCGTGTGTACATCAAAAATTAAACATGGTATGGTTTTGTCTCGTTATTATTATTGTCTGTACGGAAACAGAATACTAAAATAAAAAGCTATTAAAAAGTTATGAGCCAACAAAGATTCGTTTTTCTTGCTAATTTAACCTAACTTTGAGCGTGTTTAACTAATAGAAGGAGTGTAAAATCTCGAAAACTAAGACGGTACCGACAAAGTTCAATTGATTGAACTTTGTCGGTAAAGTTTATTGAACTTATTGTTGACAATAAGTTCAATAAACTTTATTGGTCATTAATTTATGCTGTGATTTTTTCATAAAACCCGATCTTCTGAAGGACTTTTCTTAATTTTTTTGCCAAAAATGCTCCTGCATCTCACTCAATAACGTTGTGCGTGTAGACTAGCGTCTAACTGCTCACCACTGATACTATCTCTGTCGGATACGAAGCCTGGTGAGACAGCGTGATTTTTAGCCAGGCCCACCAGTGAGTTCGAGCCCGCGCAAAGTGTCCCCTTAAGGTTAGAAATAGAATAGAATAAAAATATACTACCGGTACCGACCCGCTCCTGCATCGTAGGGTTTTGAGGACTTGACAAACCATCGTGATTTTTTTCTTGTATGATTTACATGTAAGTTTGTATTGCACCCATAAATCTTCCGGAATATTTCAAAAATTACATTTTAATGTATAGGGTATAACCTCAGGGGTTGTCCCATCAAATATTATATTCTTCTCTCTTCGTTTTTTATTACCCAGAACAATCTATCAACTTTGTTTTTACTTTAAACACTTTGGCATCCATTTTGAATTATACAATCAACTTAATTAATTAATGAAATTATCCTAAACATTCAGCCGTTTCTTATTCCCACTGATCCATCATCATCAATCTACTGTCTTCTACAGAGAGCTTGGGGCTGACGTCAGACGAGTCGTAATCCACACCACTCCTAACCTATGTAATGTGACTCACTAATCACGCTAAATGGTGGAGGAAAGGAAATAGACGTATTTGTAATAATGGACTGTTTAGTTCAGATTATGATTGTTGTTCTGACTTTACTCATAAATAGTACATACTAACTCCATGCATTACTCTTACAATTGTGTAGAACATACTAATTCCATACATTACACGCCTTGTAAATGTTCGCTTTTTAAACCCAGAGACTAATACGGCATTTCATGTCTTTTAAGTTTGCTTTTTTAGTATAGACGTTTCACAGTACTCCTGTCAAAATATGGGTTTAAAAACGAACTATACATTGTTGCACGGGCCGTTTGGCAGGTAGGGTGTCATCGTACAGGGCCCTCGTGGTTAGGTTTCGATTTGTATTATTTTGAGACACACAAATGAGTGGACTCATTTTAAAAATAAGATAAAATCGATCAGATAATTAATTAATGCTGATTTATGTTAGGGCAGTTTGGGTTCCCCAAAGCGTAACTAAAGATATTTGGCAAACAAAACAATAGATTAAAAATTCTCAGAACGTATGAAAACTTTGATATTCCAAAATATTACGAATTTTATGTGATATTATGCGAACAATTGTAACGGAATCTTATTTTGGGAAATAAATTCACAAATGTAGCATCATCACGCCTGTAATACTGGAAGGCAGAGGTGTTTCTATAGTACAGACGCCAGCACATCAAGCTACCCCAAACTGTCAAATTTTCCCAATTGAACATGAACTTTGTACTTACGGATTAAAGTTGAAAATCTATCAAATAATTTTTACAGATTACCAGCACAACAGCCAGCCAGTACTTTACACCAGAGACACACACACACTCACACGCACACGCCCACGCACACGCACACAAAAACACACACACACACACACGCGCACACACACACACACACACTTCACCAGTTATATTTAAGCGTATTGCCACCAACCGGGCACAAATCCAGACTCCGGGCTGCTTCTATAAAATTCCAGATGAAATGACCCAATAATACCAAGATTGACTGACCTGGGAATGGATCCCAGGATGATGATGTTCAGCAATAGCGTTGCGACCACTAGAACAACGAAGTGGTAGTGTTGGTACAAAATAAGAAAAAACTTATTTCATCAATCATAATTCATAATACTTAGTTTAGTTAGTCTAGTGCAATTAGCAAGTCTCACGAGACACTATCCAAGGATTAGTTATCTTAGCCAGTGTTAATTACTTATACAGACTATAATTTTCGCATCTTAGCATGGCAACAACGGTCATTGCCATTTCCCTAATATCTCTCCGTAGGAACCTAAACAATAAATTATTTATGATTTTTCGTTAACGGAACCAGTTGAAGATCAAAGAAAAAGAAAAATGGATTTATTTGTCACAGAAACACGTGCATGCAAAAATATATATGATAACAACACAGATATCTATATACATAGGCATAGGCATACAGAACATAAATAGTCGGCAGCTACACGCCGTGACTGTGACAAGAAGGCTTCCACTCAGCATGATGCTGTGCTATGGGACCCACAGCACAGCGCTGATTTTCAGTGGTCACCCGAAAAGAACGTACGAAAATCAAGCCAGGATTTTTACAAATTAGACAAAACAAGACGTCACGATCACGTTATTTTTCATTCATTCACGGACTTTATTTGAGTTTTTTTATTTTTATAAAAACGCTATAAAATGTAGGTGGTACAATGACTCCTATTACTATGCTAAAACGCGGCAACAAAAGTATCTTCACTGGCTTAGCTTGGGTCAATAATACTTTTTCTAAATTGCTTCTTACGTTATTGTGTTTTTTGCATGGATCTGGAAGATGCTTGATTTTAATACGAAGAATAATAATAATGCCTTAAAATGCGTTATTATTATTCTTAAGGCATTATTATTATTACCTATTATAGTTTAGTGTGCAATGTAGTTTTTGTTCTGCATGGTCAGAAATGTAATGAATTGTCTATTATGGTCACCGAAAAACTGAATAAATTGTCTATTCTCAAACGAAAATTATGGAAAAAGTGAAGGTAATAATTTGGTAGGTACATGAAAAGCTGCTTTCACTCCGTTACCCTTTAAGCCAATGTTTAAGAAACAAACAAAACACATCCATCCGAGTTCAGAAAGTAATAAATTATTAAAATATAAACATGACATTAAAAGCTAAACCATGTTTCGCGCCAATTTTTACCCAAGATGGCGGATCATGTGTCGCTCTTGTCGGTAGTCGGTCATTTGTTACAATATGGCAGCCTATTACATGGCTGTCGTGAGGTCTTCATGCTACATTTATCATCGCCACCGGCAGACTTGTAGCGATTTGGAAACATTTTGGAACAAGATTTTCGGTGAGTTTTTTTTTTAAATATCTGTCTAAATTCAGTATATATAAATTAACAAAACAAAAAATAATACTGCATTTGTGATAATAATAATAATAATAAAATGAATGTATATAGAGTATTCACTCATTTTCTTTCACTATTTGTTCGTGACTTTCTTCATTAATAAATGCACACGGAATTTCTGGATTCGGTCTCCACGTTCAAGGCCCGTGATAGAAGCTATGCAATAGCTTAAAAAATACTGCATAAATAAAATAAATAAATAATTATAATTGCATAAGTTGATAAAAAATGCTATGCAATAGCTTTACCGCGGCAGTCTCCGAATGCCACACGTTTTTTTTTGTATATCAATGGTGCTTGCGTTGCCAAATTTGATACTCCGACGGTTGAGTGGCCCGGTGTAATGGCGTTTGCCGGTCCACGACAGATAGAACCTCGCAGGAAATCGTCATGTGCCGTGGCAGGGCACGTAATCTGTGGGAGCCGGTGGGAGCGCTTTTTTACGTTTCTCTATGAAACTAAGCAACCTATCTCTTTCGTTCTTGTATTAAAATGATCAGGATAGACAAGGCTAGATATGTTTCTTGGACTGATGCCAACGTCATAGTGCAAATTTTCGCGGTATTCATCGCAGAACATAGTACTTTGACAGTTGGTACGGCGCGGATCCGTGCTACTCGTTTTATCGATTGTGCTGAGTGTTTTTGAAGTGAAAGTGCGTATTTCAAGCATGAATACGTATGTAAAGTTAATCAACTTTCTATTTATGTATTAGTTATAAGCAGTTTAATATATTTACGCATATATTTTACGGAAAAAATTCCACGAGGTGAAAAAATGGCCGCCATGTTTTTTTTTTTTTTTTTTGGGTGGGAAATCATCAAATAACTTCTCCCGCTCTGGGTGGAGCAGGAGGGCGTGTCAGACTTTTACTGACTAAAACCCACCCGTGTTCCTTCAGTAGCCCTTAAGCCAGGGGCTGTGGTGTCTCTTTCGAACAAACCCGCACCCCTGGCAGGCATCGACCCTTGCGGGTCCCATCGCTTTTTGTGCTGACATCTCTTTGAGGCGCGCGTGGAACACAACGCGCCGTCGACTTGGGCTTGATCCTTACCGGACAGCGAGCTACCCATTACTCGCCGTCCGCAAGCCCATGCCTACGGTGGCCGGAAATCGGCCTGGGATTCCCGACGCCCAGGGCGTCTCCGTATCCTGCGGCGGCTGGGGTCGCGAGGGCGCATATGCTGCCTCTCCCTCACGTGCGCCGCCTCCCTCATGGCCGCCATGTTCAATCATAAAATATTTGCGGTGACTTTTCGTGTGCGTATTTTGTATGAAATGGCTAAAATACTGCTAAAACGGTAAGAAAATTTCATAAACTATCCATAAATAAACGATGTTGTGTATGAAAATTCAGATAAAGCAGTCAAAATTGCAATTTTAACATGTCATTCCTCCGTTGCTATGCAACAGTCCGACCTGTTGCTACGGTCGGTGTGGGGGGGTGTTAGGTTATTTTCGTTACGGAATTTCTGGATTCGGTCACCACGCTCAAGGCCCGCTCTTTAATTTCACGTACCTATGAACAATTTCAAAATTAGAACAAAACTATGACACAGAGGTTGTTTATTTTCTTTTTCAGTGGTAATTGTCACAAAATAAACTATAGCAGTAAAAACCTCTTTAGTAAGACGGGCACGTCATTCAATGTCGTTAAGCGAGGTAATGGTGTGTTAACTTCTGACCCGATTGTTGTGCGTATTACTGTTGTCTGGCCACTATCCTATTTTAAGGGTACATTCAACAAAGTAGGGAATTACTATTCATAAAAAACTTGACAGTTATAAACCCTTTTACGCATGGCCTTCTTGTTTTTAAACATAAAATACTTAGGTTATTATAATAGCGAAAGGGGTAGACAGAGGTGTTCTATAGTGTACCCACTGAAGTCCCTTGTGATACCTACGCTCCCAACGAGAATATTCATGTCAATGAAGTTACGGCAAAATATTTTTTAGGCAGGCTTAGAGATGCTCCTCCATCCTGAAGAAAAAATCAACACCTCGCTCAAGTTAGTTTTTTTTTACTGCATTTGATCAAACAGTAGCAGGAGTTTACGTTGTCTACTTGTGTTAAAGAATTAAGAGTAACTAAGATACAACAGCGAGCGACGAGTGCTCGATTATTTTTACCACCCCACCTCGGAGAGGTAAGATTTGACAATTTAAAAATGGAAATAGGAGTTGCTTTGTCGACTAATGCAAAAAAGCTGATGAACTAAGAGAAACTACACTGTCCTTCAAAACTTAGTACCACACTTTTAAAATTCCAAAAACTTATGTCTAATTATGTTTACATATTGAAACCATAAATATTGTAAAATCAGATAGCGTGAAACCATTGTCTTCGAATTTTTCGTTCTAGGACATGCCGTTTCCTCGCGTTGTTTTCTTTCACCGTTTTAAAAGCAGTGGTGAGCTCTAGGTACTTCTGGCGGTGGGACAGGTGCCTTAGGCATCTCGACGAATCAACACTTAAGGAATTAATTGTGTGACAGTTGTAGATGTTATCACAGAATATTGTTAATTTCTAACCCCTGGCCTTTTGATGATCTCGTAAACGTTTTATAGTAAGCAGTAGGATACTTTATAGGCTCGCAGTTGTGATGATGATGACCTCTATAAGATTTCGATTAATTGTTGTCAGGGCCAGGAAATCGCACGTGCGATTTGCTACGTAAGCGATCAACGGAAAAAAACACATGAGATATTTTTACTTTTTATTGTACCTATATTTTTAGATTTAGGGGTAACGTATTACCCAGTAGCTGAGTTGTGGAGGTCAGATAGGCAGTCGCTCCATGTAAAATACTGGTATTCAGCTGCATCCAGTTGGACTGGAAGCCGATCCCAATATACAAAATACAAAATGTTTATTTCTTTAACAACTAGTTTACATTAGTTTGTGATTGGAGCCTCCTTTTAAGCATGATAATGCCTGTGTTAGGAGACTCCGCACTTCCATGGCTTTGGCTATTTGTACAACTTAGTTTTTTATTTTTTTTATTTTTTTAGCATTACAGTTACATATAACCAGGGTAATACATTTTTCTCGAGGGCGTGTTTGCGGGATTGAATGTTATTTACATGAAGTGTGATTATCGAAAGTTCACGCCCGCTCGAACGGAAATTGAACAGAATGTTGATATTTATGTGGGTGTGTTGGGTGTGGGAGTGTGTGATGCGTGACGGGGTGTGTGAGGTGTGTAGAGTGTGTGTGGTGTGTGATGTGTGAGGTTTGTGTGGATGTGTGTATGAGGGAGGATGTGGGTGTGGGTGTGGTGGTGCCAGTATAACTAATTTTCGCTTATTTTAACAATGATTCAATATCTGCATAAGTGCGTGATTTTAACCATTCTATTAGCATTTTCTTTCCTTTATGAAAATGCTCAGTGTAAATGTATATGTCTTAGTTTATTTTATTATATAACCGTGCTGATTGATTGTTATATTGTGTAGCAGCAAAATTGGTTTTAGTTAATATAATTGGGAAGCGGGCCTCCTTGCCAGATTACCGCCATGGGATTTGGAGGCGAAGGTCCTCGCGCACACTTGGAGTGGCGCGAGGACGCCAAACGCCCGCCGCCGGAGCGTAATTCCGCTGCCGCGGGAAATCGCGGCACAGCGGACAGAGCTCCGGCGCGATCTCATAGCGACATGGAGAGTGCAATTGTCGCAACCCAGTGCTGGACACGCCACGATTGCGGCGGTAAGTCCCCTCTTTGAGGACTGGCTTGAGAAGCGGCATGGCGTCCTCACCTTCCGCCTAACGCAGGTCATTACCAGACACGGCTGTTTCGGGAGGTTCCTGTTACGAATAAGGCGGGAGGAAACGCCCGGGTGTTTCCATTGCGTAGATCGCCCTGACGACACGGTGGAGCATACGGTGCAGGTCTGTCCGGCTTGGGCGGAGCACCGCCGTGTCCTCCTGGAGGCGATCGGCGGCAGCGATCTCTCGCGTCTGACCCTGGTCCAGGTCATGGTTCGGAACGAGAGTGCATGGGTAGCCGTCACCTCCTTCAGTGAAGCAGTAACGGTCGCGAAGAGGGAGGCGGCGCACGTGAGGGAGAGGCAGCATATGCGCCCTCACGGCCCTAGCCTCCGCAGGAGACGCCCTGGGCGTCGGGAATCCCAGGCTGATTTCCGGCCACCGTAGGCGTGGGCTTGCGGACAGCGAGTAATGTATGGTAATGGTAGCTCGCTGTCCGGTAAGGACCAAGGCCAGGTCGACGGCGCGTTGTGTTCCACGCGCGCCTCAAAGAGATGTCAGCACAACCTGATGGGGCTCGCAAGGGTCGATGCCTGCCGGGGGTGCGGGTTGTTCGAAAGAGATACCGTGGGCCTTGGCACACAAGCTTCTGAGGGAACACGGGTGGGTTTTAGTCACTAAAAGTCTGACACGCCCTCCTGCTCCACCCAGAGCGGGAGAAGTTATTTGAAGATATGCCAACATAAAAAAAAAATTGGGAAAGGGCTAGACAGATGATCATCCATGGCGTCTCCGAAGTTTAGCTAGCCAATTTAAAATAGCCGTGTATGTTTTACATCTGTAAAACAATTTCCTATTACAGTCTTGTTACATATATTACCTTTCAGCATGCAAAGTACTACATAAAACAACAATTTAAAATTAAACGGAATAAAGTTAAGGACTAAGATCAATGAAATGAATTTAGTAGTTTGTGAAAGTGTTGCATATCGAGGGTATAAATGTAAAACACGAGTGTTTTAATACCTATTTATGTGCAATTTTTTACACTATTTTATCTACTCTCATACATTAGGATTGAATCATAGAAATAATGGATTGAATCTACTAAATAAAATATAAATGTTAAACAAGTAAGAAATAGTTTTGTACCCGTTTTGTAAACTTTTTGATTTGCCCTGTGTCGTATTGGTCCAAAAAAAAATCTACAATTTTATTTTTTTTGGTTTTGGCTTCGCACGGTTTGTGCATTTAGTCAATGTCAAGTTTGGGAACAATATTTTGTCACAGAAACAGTGTTTTAATAAAGATCTACTTTAAAATTTCGGTTTCGCATTCTTTAAGAACAATAAAAAATTCGATTTAAAGTTTTTAATTCGAATTTTAGGATATGTCAGTGGACAATAAAAAAACGTACCTATTCGAAGTTCAAAAACTCGTTTAGTTTAGCTGCCATTAAAGTTGCAAAACGAAATCAGAAAACTCTAAACATAACTGAACATCGTGCTCTCGTATGGAAGACGGAAAGTTTCCCGACGTCGTCGTCGCTGTTGTCCGTAAACAATATGTTCGGTGACGTTTGCAAGAACAAGAAATATTAAACTTGTAAGTTTTCGCGATATTTTTATTTTAAAGTTTTATTTCCAGATGTTGTACTTGATAGTTCACTAAATCCAGTTGGAAGCTTTTTTCTACATCAATATCATGATCATAGTTGAGGGGCTCGTGGTTTAATAAGACAGCCGCAAGCTCGGGTCGATCGAAGGTTAAGTTACGCCTGCCGCGGTCTGTGACCATCCATTACATATCGAGACCTTTCCGTGCCACAAAAAGCACATTAAGGGGAATCTAGTCGCGGGCTCGAACTCACTGGTGGGTCTGGCTAAAAAGCACGCTGGCTCACCAGGCATCGTGTCCGACAGAGGTAGTATCAGTGATGAGCAGTTAGACGCTAGTCTACACGCACAACGTTATTGAGTGAGTTGCAGGATCATTAATAGTAATAAAAAGAGCGTAAAAAAATAAGAAAAGTCCTACGGAAGATCGTGTTTTATGAAAAAAGCACTGTAAAAGTCAATGACCTAAAGTAAAGTAAAGTTTATTGAACTTTTCGATATTTGAGTTTTGTCGGTAATGACTTGGTTGGGGAGACTTTACACTTCCTTTATTACTTAAACACGCCCAAAGTTAGGTTAAATTAGCAAGAAAAACTTAACCTAACTTTGGCGTGTTAAAGTAATAAAAGACCTGTAAAAACTCCAAAACCAAGTCGGTACCGACAAAACACAAATATCTAAAAATTCAATAAACTTTATTTGTTATTGATTTATGCAGTGTTTTTTTCATAAAACCTGATCTTCCGAAATAATTTTCTTCATTTTTAACGCGCCTGTTTTACTATAAATGATCCTGTATCTCTCTCAATTACGTTGTGCGTGTAGACTAGCGTCAAACTTCTCATCACTTATCCTACCTCTGTCGGACACGGTGCCTGGTGAGGCAGCGTGCTTTTTAGCCTGGCCCACCAGTTAGTTCGATTCCGTGACTAGATTCCCCTTAATATTACAGGACGGCGTAAAAATCTGCCTCTATATGGTCTAGTGGTCGCTAGCGCTACTGCTGAGCATGAGGTTCTGAAATCGATTCCCAGGTCGGGCAAAGTGTTATTGGTGTCAGTAGCAGCCCGGAGTATAGATTTGTGCCCGGTTGATGGTAATAGGCTCGCCCCTATTACATAGGACTTAAACATAGCTGACGAAATGTGACTATACCTATTATAGACCTAACCCGTTCGAGGACTACAGGCGTGATGATATGTTAATAAAAAACTATAAAAAAACAACCATGTACCTATTTAAAAAAACACTGCGTCATGATGCCTAACCCACACCAATTCGTATACCACTACTTGCTATATAAAAACAATAACAATAATGTTTTTGACAATTCATCAAGATTCAAAAACACTTAAAAGTGAAAAATAACTTTAATTTCGGAAATCGGTGACTTTGGATAAGTATTTTAATTTCTTGTCACCGCCTTCTGAAATTAATGTTATTTTTATATTTTACATTTTGTAGTGTTTTCTTTCTGGTAGTTTTTCTTTTTGGAAAAAGTTTTTGTTTTTCACTTTTCAGTTATAATACCTACCCCACACCAATTCAAAATTTCATCATCCTTGGGGTATTCTCAAAGTCAATCATATTAAAACAGTGCATATTTATGCGATATCAGCAATCGCGGTTGATTTGCTGTCATTTTTTAAAGATTTCTTTTGTCTGTCTCCGAAACTCATAATCAGATCAATTATGATATTTAAATGGGACCATTTCGGAATAAACCCCTTTCGAACAAAAAAATAATTTTGCAAATCCGTCTATAAATGACGGAGTTATGCCCGGACATACTAAAAATATATTTAAACATACCGAATTGATAAGTTCCTCCTTTTTGAAGACGGTTAAAAAAATATGACGGATTAAGAACCTCCTCCTTTTTAAAAATTCAGTTAAAAAGTGTGGAAAACATCACAATTTACAAATCAGGAAGTTAGTTCCCGACTAAAATAAACTAAAAAAATCGTAGTTAAAATTACAGACTGTGACAAAGGGGGGAAAGACAAAGACAAAAGACACAGACTTTTTCCTTTATTTCGTCTTTAAAAAGATAACAATGGAGCTAAGACAAAGCTAAAAGAATTCGCTTCACTAGTTTGCTATTGCAATGATATTTTATAGTTGTAAGGTCGGGATTGTCTTGTTCATCAATGTTACCCTGGTCCTTTGGTTCGCGAAAATGTTGTTTCAAAGTCATTTATTTGCAGTAAATGCGGTAGAAAAATGCGTTTATTGGCATTCCATACCGCTTATAAAACCGTAATCTATAAATAAAACAATTTTATCAAAGCTAAAAGGGCTTCAGCTCAGCATAATGTCAGATAGCAACACAGTATGCACCACCTGACGCTGATTTTCAGCTGTAACCCACGAGTACCATACGCTACATAATAAATACATAGTGAAGTGTGTATATATAGAGTAAATAGAGTTCAAAATTAAAAATAAAATAAATAACATTGTGTTGTGATTATTAAAAACTATAATAAAAACCTAATTTTTGCGTATTACTGACAATAAAATAATAAATAGAAAGTATATAAGGCAAAATCGTTTCACTGCGTTGTTCTTCATAATTAAGAAAAAGATACTAACACACTGACACGTTTGGGTACGCCACGATTGCGGCGGTAAGTCCCCTCTTTGAGGAGTGGTTTGAGAGGCGGCATGGCGTCCTCACCTTCCGCCTGACGCAGGTCCTCACCGGACACGGTTGTTTCGGGAGGTTCCTGTTTCGGATAGGGCGGGAGGAAACGGCGGCGGTCTGCCCTGCTTGGGTGGAGCACCGCCGTGTCCTCGTGGAGGCGATCGGCGGCGGCGATCTCTCGCGTCCGGCCCTGGTCCAGGCCATGGTACGTAGCGAGAGGGCATGGGGAGCCGTCACCTCCTTCAGCGAAGCAGTGATGCTCGCGAAAAGGGAGGCGGCGCACGTGAGGGAGAGGCAGCACATGCGCCCTCGCGACCCTAGCCGCCGCAGGATACGGAGACGTCCTGGGCGTTGGGAATCCCAGGCCGATTTCCGGCCACCGTAGGCATGAGCTTGCGGACGGCGAGTAATGCGTAGCTCGCTGTCCGGTAAGGACCAAGCCCAAGTCGACGGCGCGTGGTGTTCCACGCGCGCTTCAAAGAGATGTCAGCACAAAAAGTGATGGGACCCGCAAGGGTCGATGCATGCCAGGGGTGCGGGTTTGTTCGAAAGAGACACCACAGCCCCTGGCATACGGGCTACTGAAGGAACACGGGTGGGTTTTAGTCAGTAAAATCTGACACGCCCTCCTGCTCTACCCAGAGCGGGAGAAGTTATTTGATGATTTCCCACCCAAAAAAAAAACACACTGACACGTTATTTTATATTTTCTAAAATTTAATTTAATTTTTGATAGTTTAACATATTGTTCTTGATTATTTAACATTTAATTTTTGATTTATTTGGTTCACTTTATTTTAAATTGTATAATATTTTAATTTTTGCGTTGTTTAGTACAAATTAAGCTTTATTTTTGTTTGTTATAATTTCCGATTTAAGTTTCACTTTCACTTTGATCTCAATTTTCATTTATTTTAGTTTTATATAATCGTTTGCAATTACTTACCCACTGTTACCTTAAACTGCACTATGTCTCACAACTCTGGTCCCCAAGATACAGGCGCTGCCTAGTTTGGGGTCCGCCGTAAAGACCAAAACGGAAATCGCTAACAGTAACAGACCAACTTAAGTTAAGTTAACCATATGGTAATAATTGTAACGTTGATTCAATAAAAAAAATTAAATTAAATTAAATTTCTTGCGGTTTTCTTATAATAACAATTGACGAAAAAAAAATTTATTGAAAAACAATAATAACAATGAAATCAATAAAATTTGTGAAATTGATGGAGTAAATTATTCTAAACGGCAGATAATGTCGTCGGCTCGAACCATAGCTCGAACATTTTCGAAATCAGAAAGAAAGACGAACTCCACTGACATTTGTGCTGACGTCAGCTGTCAGGTTGAGAAAATAATTGCACGACATAACTTTTTCGATATGTGTGGGGCACAGTGCACACACTAGCTGAAGGGAATGTGCACGCTACTGCAAAGTTAGTGTTAACGTTAGTATGACGTTAGATTTTACTTCTTTCTTTGAATTACGGTAATTTGCTGTTGATAAGGAAGGTAGGTATGTGAGGTGTTGAAATGTATAGTTTTGGGACGGAATAATTTAAAATGTAGTTGATCATCTGCCTAGGCTTTTGCCAACTACGTTGGGGTCGGCTTTCAGTCTAACCTGATGCAGCTGAATACAAGTATTTTACATGGAGCGACTGCCTATCTGACCTCCACAACCCAGTTATTGGGTAATATGATACCCCTTGGAAAGACTGGTTGTCAGACTTTCGGGCTTCTGACGACCCGTAACGACTGTCAAAGATCCACGAATGACAGCCGGGACCAACGGCTTACCGTGCTTTCCGAGGCACGGAGGGGTATTGGTATGTTAAGATGGTCACCCATCCATGGACCAACCGCGGTAAGCGTAGCTTAAGCTGATCGATCGATCATGCGGCTGTTATTACTTAGCCATTTAAAATGTAGGTCTGCTGAGTGATTGAAATAAAATGTTTTAAGTACAAGTTTCGTGTTTGAATAGAATCCACTTAATACACTGCATAATACAATGCATATTACACTGCATAATACACAGCATAATCTGCCTATAATGTTCTGATTGCTGGGACACAGGTCTCCTCTCTGTGAAAGAGAGTGGGCCGTAATCCACCACGCAGGCCCAGTGCGGGTTCGTAGATGTCACAAGTCTTCGAATTTTTGGTTCTAGGACATGCTGGTTTCCTCACGATGTTTTCCTTCACCGTTTTGAGAGCAGTGGTGATGAAATAATTTACACAAAGTAAAGAGCCTGGCTGGGTTCGAACCCACGACTTATTCTGGGCCACCACGGCTTTGTCTGCAGATAAACTGCACTGCCTTAAACTGTTCCCTTGAAAAGGCTGTAAGGCCAAAAGGTTTACCTCCTCATCATTTCAGCCGAAAGACGTCCACGAATGGACATAGGCCTATAGGGGGCTTGATATAATCGCCACGCTTGACAGGCGGGTTGACAATCGCAGTATGATGGTAAAATGCATAGAGAACACTGCTACCCATTCTCTAGTAAGTCCCTTAGTCGCCTCCTACGACACCCACAGGAAGAAATGGGATGGTGCTATTCTTTACGTCTGGCACCACACGGAACCTAAAAAAGAAGAGAAAAGCTTACTTACCTGGACAAATCAAGAGATACTTCATGACCTTCCTCCCAAGTGCTCTTGACTTGGGAGAGGTTTCAGTACAAATTGAAGTTATAGTTAACGCTTTTTTTTTTAATAAATGTTGCCCCACACTACGAATTTCTCCTGTATTGTGGGTGTGTTTACAAACATTTAAAACTCACCTACACAAACAGCGAGACCCAGAACAACTACTTGTAGGCCATACAAATATTTGTTCAGTGCGGGAACCCGCGACACGCAGCGCAGCAGTCATTTGAATAGGTATACCTACTTAAACACTCACAAATATATTCTTCCACCTCATCATATGCTTAGCCTTTTTCCAGCTATGATAAGGTCGGGTTCTAGTCTAACAGGATCCAGCTATATCAGTTTTTTAGATGGAGCGACTGCCTTTCTGACTTCCACAACCCAGTATCTGGGTAATACAACACCCCTTGGTAGGACTGGTTCTTAGACTGTCAGGCTTCTGACCTATGGTGTGAGAATAGGTAGCTTTTCAAATCAATTTGGCCAAATAACTTATAAACGGACGCCTCAATTTTTCCTTTCCGTACTCTCTCTCATTTCAAACAATGTTCATTCAACGTTTACGAACATCCACCATTCATACTTTATCTGTAATCTGTTTGTCCATTGAGTGTTTGTCAGCACTGTCGACTGACGTTGATTGATCGAACCATTCAATGGATTGGTTTTTAGGTAGTTCTCGTGTTAATTGGATGGACGCTTGAGTTGATAGGGAGAATTTTGATTGACCCAATATTTACATGGGATACCTATATTCTTATCAGATATTATGAACTTTAAGAGCAGTGGTGGTCAAGTGGTAACAGCCGCGACTTACGAGTTGTAGGTCGTGAGTTCGAACCCCGCCAGGCGCTTTACTTTGTGTAAATTATTTTCATCACCACTGCTCTCAAAACGGTGAAGGAAAACATCGTGAGGAAACCGGCATGTCCTAGAACCAAAAAATTCGAAGACATGTGACATCTACCAACCCGCACTGGGCCCGCGTGGTGGATTACGGCCCAATCTTTCTCACCGAGAGGAGGCCTGTGTCCCAGTAGTGGGAACATTATAGGCTGATGATGATTATGAACTTAAATACAGACTAACAAGGCATAGACAATTCTAAAGGATATTTTTTTACGAATGCTACTAAAAAAACAACCGACTTCCGAAAAAACACTTCAAAGTAAAAAATAACTTTAATTTCCGAAGTCGGTGTCTTTGGTTATATAAATATTTTAATATTTTGTCACCGCCTTTCGAAATTAAAGTTATTTTTCATTAGGTAGTGTTTTTTCGGAAATCAGATTTTTATTTTTTTGAAAAAGTTTTTGTTTTTCACGTTTTAGCTGTAGTACCTACCCCACGCCAATTCGAAATTTCATCATCCTTGGGGTATTCTCAAAGTCGATCAAATCAAAACAATGCATACTTATGCTATAGCAGCAATTGCGGTTGATTTGCTGTCATTTTTGAAGAGTTCCGTTGTCTGTCTCTGAAACTCATCATCAGATCTATATGCAATTTAAATGGGACCATTTCGGCATAAACCCCTTTTAAAAAAAAGGAATTTTGCAAAACCATCTATACAGGAAAGTAGTTTTTATCCAGTGCGCAAACTGTTACCATGAATTCAGCATATCGTTCTAGACCCCCTACCGCAGAAAGTTTTCGCTGGTTATTAAAAAATATATCAGCTGTTTCATAGAAAAGTGCAATGCCTACGCAGTCAAAACGTATGGAACAGCTGATTTTATTTTGTATAACCAGCGAAAAATTTACCCTGTATATGACGGAGTTATCCCCGAACATATATGAAAATTTATATGAACATACTGAATTGATGACTCCCTCCTTTTTGAAGTTGGTTAAAAAATTATGAATTATAAAAATGAAATTTAGCATGTTTTTTTTTTTTTTTTTTTTTGGGTGGGAAATCATCAAATGACTTCTGCTGAGTAGAGCAGGAGGGCGTGTCAGACTTTTACTGACTAAAACCCACCCGTGTTCCCTCAGTAGCCCGTATGCCAGGGGCCGTGGTATCTCTTTCGAACAAACCCGCACCCCTGGCAGGCATCGGCCCTTGCGGACCCCACCAGTGGTTGCTGACATCTTTGACGGCGCGCGTGTGGAACACAACGCGCCGTCCCGTCTACCACTTTTCGGCCGCAGAGGATAGGGAGAGCGGCTGACGCTATACCGACACTCCTCTTCCCCTGCGGCCCCACCGCGTCCGCCATCAAACGGTGGCGGCCCCGTCCAGGCCACGGAAGGGAAGAGCGCTGCTCAGAAGCACCGGCACTCCTCCTCTACCGCAGCCTGTAACCTTCAGCCGCGATGCCTCCCATTCGACATCGCGGCCCACCTCAGTTGCGGTGCACCTCACCGCAACCTACTTTTTGGCCGCTACGTCAATGGCTTGAAGGCAAAAGCCCTGACGAGCGGCCCCACCGTTGGGTTCCTCTTGGCTTCACCGTGGATGGGAGACCACGGTTACTAAGCCCCCCCGCAACGACAATGCGGGAACCCACTCGGGGGGGAAATTTAGCATGTTTGAAAACCAATATTGATTGACATCTAAAGGTATCAAATCGTACCTCAGTCACTTGTAGTCCTTTCACCATCTTCTATGAAGGACTGCTTCCGATCATTGATGCCATATCAAGGGACAGTCGTCAGGAAATTAAGACCTCTTCGTCACCGCCATACTGTGTTAGCGTGAGAAGGCTCACTTTTCACTGGTGTAGCCATATTTTGAAGGTTATCCATCGTACATATCACAATTCTATGATTATCAAGTTGCAGACGGCATTGAAATGATAGATATGATTTCACAATGCTTATAGAAGCATTGTGAAATCTCTTATATCATTTCAATATATATAGATTCTACCTATTAATCAATCAACTTAGTTAGCCTAACCACTGCTGGACATGGGCCTCTTGCAGGCTGCGCCACAACTCTCTATCCTCCGCCTTTCGCATCCAGTCTGTCCCAGCCACCTTTTTAAGGTCGTCGGTCCATCTAGCTGGGAGGTGTCCCACACTACGCTTGCCGGTACGCGGTCTCCGGTCCTTATTCTAATACAATAGTAGCCAAAGGGCCCCGATCCGGTAATTGAACCCAGGAGGGTACAATTTCCGGATTGGGTAACGTTTCATACCCAGGAGACCAGTGTAAAGTTGGTGTGAGTTGGTGTTGCACCTAATCTCTCCCATGACGTGTCGGATTACCGTTCCATCGGACTATGAGAGTAAAGGAACAGAGAGTGCACCTGCGTTAGCGCACACACTTCTGGGTACTTGGCTAATCTCCGTTGAAATTGGCCACCGGATTTTACTTTTTTATAAATCATATCCATCATGTTTGGAGGTTTACAGTAATTTTTTTTACAAAATTCTAACCTTATTATTTTTTGAGGATACTAAAATAAAGAATCTAAGTGACTTTCGAAAGTAAGATATTCTCTCCTTGTAAAATTTATACGGAACTTTAAAATACTGGGCTATTTTCATGGACTGTTCACAACTATACTTTGGTTGATTCTTTACTTAGCGTCAACGATTCTGTATTTGTACAAGTTTCACAGCTGGAAATATAATTTCCGTTTGGTTAAACTTGCGGCTTCTTTACTGGTCGGCTTGTATTGCTTTTTTCTTTGGAAATCTACTATCTTTGCGGCCAGATTGTGAGATTTCCTGATTTTGTTAAGAGAATTTGTACATTTTATTTTTATTTTAGCAGTGCTCGTGTTCATGCTATCTTTGCGGGTTTTATATAGTGAGATTTTCGGACTACTAGATTCTATTTCAGAAGTTTTTTCTGCGAATGGATTGTGACAAACTATTATTAGTATTTATGGTGCCTTGTTCAAGAAGTAATACTTAACTATTGGTATCTTAGACTGGCTGAATTGGCGGTTCTTTCATCAGAAGAGAAATCTTTTGAATAACGAAAATCGTACGCAATGAAATCTGCCTCGTTGGTTTAGTGGTCGCAAGCGGTACTGCTGAGCAAGAGGTTATTGCTTAGACTTTCACGTCGGGAAAAGTGTTAAGATAAGATAATAATTTGTTTGTCCAAACATGAGTACAAGACATACAACACAAATTTTCAGCATGCAAGAGATGTTAATAGTAAACATAAAACAGATCATCACGTTTGCCTTAAACAATGGCATACAAATATTAATATTTGCATGCCATTGTTTAAGGCAAACGTTGTTGGTTTAAAAGTGATTGGGGATATTCCACCAGAAATTTCTCACTAGCAGCTGGATTTATTTGGATTTGTGCCTGGTTAATGCCAATAGGGTGGCTCTATATTACATGGGACTTAAATTTGACTGACGAAATGTGGATACAGGAGGAATGCGACGTATAAACTGTAACCATAAATCAGCACATAATTCTAGACCTGGAGTTCGCAACGACTATCAAAAACAAAATATGCTATTTCACAGAAAAGTGCGATACCTATGTGATCATAATGTATGGAACAGTAAACTTCTTTTTCGCGGGGGATTCAAAATCATGTACGGAATTGTCCACCAATTGACGCAATAAAAATCGAAATAATAACAACTTTGTATTAAAGTCTCTATAAGTGTTCCTTATTGTATTTAGTAGTTGTAATCTATGTAGATATATTTTATTTCATGTTCTTATCTATTTCGTTCCGTGTGGTGCCGGACGTAAAAGAATAGCACCATCCCATTTCTTCACGAGGGTGTCGTAGAAGGCATCTAAGGGACTTACTAGAGAATGGGCAGCAGCGTTCTCTATGCATTTTACCACCATACTGCGATCGCCAACCCGCCTGCCAAGCGTGGCGATTATGGCAAAACCCCCCTTTTTGGGGAGGCCTATGTCCAGCAGTGGACCTCTTTCAGCTGAAATGATGATGATGATCTATTCTATCCGACTTTTACTTTGTCAACATTGTCTTTGTCTTTTTATATATCTGTGGAGAACGTTGTTAATTGCACATTTGTATAACTCCATATTATGTACTATTTAATTGTAAAATATAATGTGTAATTGTTTGTTCTTCCAAATAAATAAAATAAAAAATGTCCCTGCCTAACCCTTCAGATATTACAGGCGTGATGCTTTCTTACCAAGTGACAGTAAAGTATCTATAACAAAGGATAAAAAAAATCTCTAGCCGTTTTCATCCCTCCAGATTTAACTACCTAAGATTTAACTACATGGTCCATGGTCAAGCATATATTTCAAGTCACCCATCAAGTAGCCTCATAAAAAAAGATTAATATGACCATCGGAGTGCGGAGCTTACAAAGAATTTAATCAGAGTATATCCACTTTTTATTCGTTGAAAGACCGCCACATTCTTTGTTGTCAGCCACATTGGCCATAAGTTAGGCGGTAAACCTGCTAGATATCCTAGTTCGTGACTATCAGATGAGGGCAGTACTAATATAATAAAGATAAAGAGTTTCGTTTGTACGCAATAATCTCATCATCTACCTAGCTTTTTCCCAACCATGTTGGGGTCAGCTTCCAGTCCTACCCAACCTTGTTATTGGGTAACACGATACCCCTTCGCAAGACTGTTGTCTGACTTTCAGACTTCAAACTACCCGTAACAACTTTCAAAGATCTTGAAATGGCAGTCGGCACTAACGGTTTAACGAGCTTACCGAAGCACGGATAGGTCTCGATATGAACTTAATCAATGTATGTCCCATCCACGGACTGACCTCGGCAAGAGTAGCTTAACATAGCCGCGAACTGGATAAACAATTATTTTCCCTGACTGCACGTTAATTTTTATCCTAATTTTTCCAGCCCAGAAAAATACTATAAAGAAAGTCTTTCTAAAGTTAATCTAAGTTTCTCGTGTTCTGTTTTGTCAATTATGTTGTTGATTCGTTCAATGTTAGGACTTATTTATTTAGTTTTTCTTCAAATAAGTTCAGGTCCCAGGGCGCAGGGGTCTAAACGAAGTGGCCGGGAAGTTATTTTGACAAGGGTTCTGTTATAAACGTTATACACCATTTGGACCCTTATAGTTTCGCCATCTCCGTCCATCCATACGAGTGTCCGCAGTTAAGGTTTTCATATACATATTAGTCACGCCGACAAAATGCTAAAATAAAAAAATAAAACGATAGATAATGTAAACACTGTCTCAGCCACGATCTCGTGAATGCCATAGTGACAGATGACATAAGTGTCAGCTGTTTTCTAGCAGCTGTCATTAATGTCATCTGTCAGTCACCACGAAGGGCGGGAAAAGGTTAAAAGTGAGGTGGTCCTGCACGATAGGCTTGGTGTGGTATTGAGCCAGTAGACCATAACAGAACATTGCACTTGTATTTTTCCGAAGGGTTAGACAGAGGTCATATATGTAGTACAACACATCAAGCAATCCCAAACTGTCAATTTTTTTGAATTGAACATGTACCTTAGAGTTTTGTTCTAAAGTTGAAAATCTATCAAAGTTTGACAGATTGGGGTAGCTTGATGTGCTGGTGTCTGTACACCCATAATTCGCCAGTTATGTTTTAATCCCATATAAATAGGACCGAGCCTATTTTAACTGAACAAACAGCTGTGCTACTGGAGAGTTTGTTGAGCAAATTCTTCTTCCCAGCTAAAGCACTAGGAAGTGGTGCAGGGCGGGCGTTTTGGGTTCTCAGCCTAATTTTAATAAATTAATTTTGATTTTGTTTTTGCCATCAACCGGGCACGAAACCAGGTGCCTTAGTCTGCTATTTTTATAAATTCGTCATCCCAACACGATCCCATCGTCATTTTGTTAAAAGTTCGTAATCTGCTAAATTCATAATGGTCAATCAGTGATCGGTCAATGGTCTCGTAATAGAATTGTATTATAATTATAAAACCCGTTAGTAGAAATGATTTTCGAAAAAATACTACTAAATTTAATCATTTATTCATGCCAGATTTCATTTAAATGTATATTTTTTACATATTATTTATTAACATATTATTTTAGGAACTGTCAAAATTTTAGCAGATCAGTTATTCATTTGTCATAATGTACGAGATTACCAATAGATGCCATTTCTTTCAATGGAGTGTCAGTGGCTGACCATCGGAAAGTCATAATGACGAATAGCAGACTTGAGGCCCAGGGCCTCAAGTCTGCTATTACAATAGTGTCAGAATGGTCTATCATTGATTTCGTAATTGTTGATTTTGACAAGTTTGGTAATCTACTAATATAATGGCGTCATTATGACTTTCCAGTGGTCAGCCACTAACACTCCATTGAAAGAAATGGCATTTATTTGGTAATCTCGTACATAATTACAATGAATGCCAATACGACAATGCCATTATAACACAATTCTATTACGTGAACTTGACCGACCACTGATCAACCATTATGAATTTAGCAGATTACGCACTTTTACCAAAATGACAATGGGATCGTGTTGTAATGACGAATTTATAAAAATAGCAGACTTAGGCCCCAGATTCAGAGCTGCTACTAAGATTTTTTTGATGGAAAAACGCAACCTCATGCTAGACCAATGAGGCAGTGATCAATTAAAAAGCGGGATCAAAAGGATTCTACATTTCCTAAAAAATATTAAATTTGGTGATGGTAGCAAGAACGGCGTTGTACAGACGCCAGCAGGTCAACCTATCCTAAACTGTCAAATTTTCCCAATTGACCATGAACCTTATTCCTTTGTGATAAAGTTGAAAAACTATCAAAGAAATTTGACAGATTGGGGTAGCTTGATGTGCTGGCCTCTGTACATTCAACAAAACTTTATATTAGGCTAATATACCCCATAAATAGAAGCAATGTAGCGCATAACTCGATCTTATTCGTTTCAATACTTACTCAACATTGGAACTCAAAACTTGGAGGAAGAATGAAAGGGGGCAGGAGGACGAATAAAAGGGGGTGGGAGGATGAATGAAGTTTCATAGATTAACTTAGGGAAGACGTTTTAAGCTGTAAGATGTATTCGTAAGTTTAGTTTGTGACTGAATTAATTTGTAGTTCGTTCAAAGTTGTGCTGGCGTTTATTTAAGTTTGTTGGGAGTGTTCTGACAGTGTTATTGTGTTTTTAGGCGGGTATCGTAGATTTGTGGACTGTAGTCTTTTTGAATACCTCCAGTATTCAAAAAGAAGTATTTTTTAAGGTTCCCTGATTTAGGTGGTTTGTAAATGGCCTTCAATTTTATACCGTCTAAGAACACTGTGTAAGTTAGCTGTGGAATAAAAAAAAAAAAAGAAAACTTATTGTCGTGAGGAAACGGACTTACTAGGTTGTTCGTTGGTAAGCGCATCACTTGAGAGCGGCAGGACTGATTTGGCTAAACATTCGTATTAGTCTGAATCAGTTTTTTATGGAAAGAAAATTACAGATCAAAAATCTCAAAAGACGCTTTAAAAACCATGAAATTATTTTCTGCTTTTAGTTTGAAAAATTTAAAAACAAAACTTAAAAATCACGCTTTTGTAGTTCAACAAAAGAGTGATTTTTCAGTTTTTGTTTAACATATTTTTTTTACATTATGGAACAATTTTATAAAATTATTGAATTGTCATCGGTCCTCGAAAAGTCTACAAAGTTTAAATGAAATTTGACCGTTTGAAGTGGAACGTTGGATCAACTAGTAATTAATATACCTAAGTATGAAATCGCCAACCCACATTGAGAATAGACCTTTGCCATACAGTGGGACCATAATCCTTGACATTTCTCGGGACTCTAGAGTCCCGAAATTTTGGAACGCTTACGAGGGGCCCAAGCCAACTCACATAAACCATTAGACGTTTTTATTGAAATAATTATTAGTAATAGTAATGCCACAATTATTTGTCGTAGTTTTGTTTTATTATAAAAACACAGTACACTAAGTAACACAAACACAGAGTCTTCCATTATTTTATCAATAACTTACAAAGTATCTCACATGTAGGCCGGAATCTCGTCGCAATGAACTCGACAGTCCCCTGGGTACAATAGCTTATCTTTAGCCCAAGCGGAATTAATCAGAAGAAATGTAGGAGCCGAAGGAAATAAAAGCGTGCTGATAGAACAATATTGAGGTTCTAAAAGGAACAAGTGAATAGTTTGCTTAAAAGCATAATAGCATAATCAGCCTATAAAATTCCCACTGCTGGGACACCTTGTTACGGATATGTTTTAGGTCAAAGTTCCAACTTTTTCTGTCGTTTTCTATGAAAACTATTTTTTTTTGGGAAAAACATCTCGCAGGTCAACCTAGGACAGGGGTCGGCAACCTGGGGCTCGCGAGCCACACGCGGCTCTTTAATTGGATGTGACGCTGCGGCTCTTTAGTTCCATAAGAAATTTTTTTTTTGTTTTCCCTTAACCTGGCGAGCTATAAAATAAAAAATGGCGAGTTTTGCAAATGGCGTAGATTAGGCTACGCCCCTTTTCGGTCACCTTGCGTTTAAATCCCGATTTCACGCAATTTTACTAAAAAACCAATAATAACTGTGACTAACAAAAACCAATAATACATACTTTGATCTACGTAATGCGTAATTGTAGGCTATGTGATGGGTCTTGTAAAGTTAATCCCTATACAGGATAAGTTTTTATCCAGTGCGCAAATTTTAACCATGAATTCAGCATATCATTCTGGACCCCTACCGCAGAAATTTTTCGCTGGTTATACAAAATAATATCAGCTGTTCCATAATTTTGGCGGGTAGGAATTGCACTTTTCTATGAAAAAGCAGTTTTTTTTTTTAAACCGGTGAAAAATTTCTGCCCCCTACCGCAGAAAGTTTTCGCAGGTTATTAAAAAAAAATATCAGCTGCTTCATAGAAAAGTGCAATACCTACGCAGTAAAAATTTATGGAACAGCTGATTTTTTATTTTATTTTATTTATCGTAGTGGATTACGGCCCACTCCGTCCGACAGAGAGGACGCCGGCGTCCCAGCAGTGGCAACATTATATGCTCATTATGCTAAGTAGAGCTAGCAACTAAAATCGATTTGGCGTACAACGAGCAGCGAGTGCGCAACGGCGAGGAGTAATTATTCGTTGATATCCGGCTCGAAGGACCAATGTAGAAGAGGCATGTGTCCCAGCATTGGGAATGTTATAGGCTGATTATGCTATGTGTGTTTACATTACATTTAACTCCAAGTAAAGTACCAATTTAGTTCACAAACACATTAAGTGATCCGTCAGTCATTCAAACGTTAGTTTATCATTAGGTTAATGTAGTCAAGTACAAAACTAAAGTATGCTTTTAACATAAATGCTGTGTTAAAGTTTTGATGTTTCGAAACGGAACGCTAATGGTTTGTTTGGTCATTTTAACGGTATAGTTTTTGTTGTTACGAAATATACTTAGGTACTAGTTTTGTTTAAAATTGTGGAGTCTTTCTGCCTAGCCTATTCCGTTTTATGTTGCGATCGGCTTCCAGTCTAAGCGAATGCAGCTAAATGTCCAGTATTTTACATGGCGACTGCCAATCTGACCTTCACAACAGTCTAGCTTATACTTTTTTAGCTAAAAAATAACCGATTTTCTTTTCACATGATCAGAGTAGAACTTCCGCCCGCGGCTTCGCCCGCGTGGAAGTCGGAAATTTTCTCGCGGGAACGTACTACCGGGATAAAAAGTATCCTATGTGTTAAGAGCGTTTATTCTGAAAATGAGCAACGTCGCAAATAGCTGTCAAATATTTCCCTGTTTAGATTAATTTGGCAATATTACTGTACGGAAATATGGAATATCGCTAACTATTGACCTAAAATATTGATTATGAAACGCAATAATTAATGTCTTAACACCGGATATTTAGTTTTAAATGTTAAAAAAAGAACTTTGAAACTTTCCAAATGCCCTTTTTACACCTAAAACGGTTACAACATCAAATTCAGTGTCATAATTGCAAATCATTATTCATATGTTAGGTCACTAGTTAGCCATATTTCGTATTTCCAAACAGTAATATTAACAAATTAATAAAAACAGGTAAATATTTGACAGCTATTTGCGACGTTGCTAATTTTCAGAATAAACGCTCTTAATCCAGGTTATCTATCTGTTTGCCAAATTTCATCCAAATCCATTCAGTAGTTTTTGTGTGAAAGAGTAACAAACATTCATACATACAAACTTTCGCGTTTATAATACGAATATTAGTAAGGATGAATAATTTGAGGTACCCACTGATAATGATTATGAAAAACGATCGTCCTTCGTTTGTAGTAGTCTTTCAAAAGAATAATTAAAATCTTTAAGTAATAAACAACCTCGGGTTGTCCTAATTTTTAAACCTAATAGTGATCGTCATTTATTTCCAAACATCTTTATTTAACTACAGGAATCCTAAGGTACATTAAGTCATTATAATTTGGGGCACTTTATGAGGCTAGTAATACACCTTTCAAAGCTTAACACAGATTTTAGATTCAACTGCTAACAACATATACTTAACACACAATAAACATGGGAACATGATGGTAATTATGCAAATTATTTAGTAAGTTAAAAAACAACTTATACTTTACTGATTGCAAGGTATAACAAAAATAGTGATAGTAATTGTCCTAGTTTTAATCCTCTACAAAAAAGGAAATTCAAGTGTCATGATTTCTTGTTTTTGAACCGACGAAAAAACGGAGGAGGTTACTCAATTCGACGCGTATTTTTTTTTTTTTTTTTTTTTATGTATGACCACGCATAACTTTTTCCAGAGTAGTCCGATTTTGATAATTCTTTTTTTATTGGAAAGGGTATACCTCGAAGTTGGTCCCATATAAATTTCGAAGAAAAATTTCAACCCTAAGGGTAAGAAAACAGGGGATGATTGATTGTTTACTCAGATTTTAATACTGAGTTGTGTATTAAATCAAAAATTAAGCATGTAGTAATTAGTAGATTATAGCCACAAAAAATTATAAAATAAAAACTTTGTAATAAAAAAATTTAACCGCCGAAAAACCGAAAAGTAAAAAATAATAAACTAGCTTTGTCCAACCCCAATAACTAAGTTCGGAAGTCGGTGACTTTGGATATGTATTTAATTATATGTCACCGCCTTCCGAACTTAGTTATTGGGGTTGGACAAAGCTAGTTTATTATTTTTTACTTTTCGGTTTTTCGGCGGTAAATTTTTTTTATTAAAAAGTTTTTTTTAACCGACTTCAAAAAGAAGGAGGTTATCAATTCGACATGTTTATATTTTTTTTTTTATGTATGTTCGGGCATAACTCCGTCGTATATAGACGGATTTGCAAAATTCTTTTTTTGTTCGAAAGGGGTTTACTCCGAAATGGTCCCATTTAAATTTCATATAGATCTGATGATGCGTTTCGGAGACAGACAACGGAACTCTTCAAAAAATTACAGCAAATCAACCGCGAATGTTGCTATCGCATAAATGTGTATTGTTTTGACCCCAAGGATGATGAAATTTCGAATTGGTGTGGGGGAGATAACTAAAAAGTGAAAAATAAAAACTTTTTTCAAAAAAATAACAACCGACTTCCAAAGAAACACTACAAAGTGCAAAATAACTTTAATTTCGGAAGTCGGTGACAAATAATTAAAATACACATCCAAAGTCACCGACTTCCGAAATTAAAGTTATTTTGCACTTTGTAGTGTTTCTTTGGAAGTCGGTTGTTATTTTTTTGAAAAAAGTTTTTATTTCATTACCAAAAATGACGTAAGCTCTAGAGCTCCAACTCCTTCTATTCTACTTCCAACCATTCAAAAATATATCCGTTCCCCATTCATCTCTGAGCTGGGCCAATAAACTAGAATCCTTTTATTGGTACCATTATTACTATTATATGTACATGGCTCCCTAATGCGACAAACAGTCGTATATCATACACATTGGTCGGTGTTGAGTTCAATCGGTATAAGGTTGGGCAAACACTTGCATTTTCGAACTTTGATTGTCAATCATTTTTTTTTTTGGAGTAGCCAGCATTCAAGTGGCCTATTTTGTCGACGTTCACACGGACTTAATAAAATCACGTTGGGTAGGTCTTTGGTGTGGGATACTACCTGTGTCGACATCCTCGCGCATTCCCATCTTTTGAGCACGGCGGGCTGCGCTGATGCGGTTGCTGCAGGTGCAGAATACCTCAAACAGCGCAAATATAACAATCTTATTGTGAGTTATATGTTTGAGCCGTTTGGGGTTGAAACACGGGCTGTGGGGTCCGAGTGCTCATCGAGTATTTCAGGACATCGCCAAGCGGGTGGTCGACTTTTCATGTGACCAAGGGCTGGCCTATCCTTAGATCAAAGAATCAGTATTGCCATTCAACGTGGCAACGCCGCCAGCCTTTTGGGCACTTTTCGCAGTGACAGCGATGTGGACGAATTCTATGCCCAGTGAGCTTTTCCCTTTTTAACTTTATATATACTTGTACATACTTTCTTATTATTTTTGTGTAGAAGATTAATAATAATAAAATCACGAGGGTATTTTATCGCAAACGGGCTTTTCCACTTTTGGTCTTGAACAGAACATTGAGAATCGCAACAGAGTGGAGTCGCAGCGCGTCGAGAAAACACAAAATTCAATTTTCAACTTTCGTCGCTATGGGATATTGGGTTGATAGGGGATATTTACACTTTATTACGTCCGTGCGAACGTGGGCTTACAGAAATGCCCACCGTCGCGTCCCCTGTGGACCAAAATCAAAAGTAATTTATTCAAACTAGGCTTCGAGTCAGCACTTTTTGAACGTCAAAATTACATAAGACAGTCCCCCAAAACGCCCGCCCTTCACCACTTCCTAGTGCTTTAGCTGTGAAGAAGAAGTTGCAAAACAAAGTCCCCAGCAGAAACCACATTTGTAAAACCAGATGTACATAGCGCAAATGCGGTGTCACCCTAGTGTTACGTCGTCCATAATAATATTATAAAAGGAAAGATTTGATTGTTTGTTTGCATTGAATGGGCTCCGAAACTACTGAACCGATTTGAAAAATTCTTTCACTGTTGGGAAGCTACACTATCCCCAGGTGACATAGGCTATATTTTATCCCCGTATTCCCTTGAGAACGGTAACTACGCGGGTGAAACCGCGGATCGCTGCTAGTATGGTATAAAATGTTAGTCTATTGATTTGTCATGCACTCATGAATTTATTCGTTTTATGTTTCTAACGGCTTATTCATTCAGTATGAATAATCTTGTAATATGAATTGATTAGTATCCTTTTAGTTTGTCAAAGTATGCATTTTAGTTGATTCATTTATTATGGTTGACCAACTGACATCGTTGTGATGGTTCTCCGACGCGATTACGTATAGACAGACCAATCTCGAATGTGGGTACGGTCTTACAAACATTTCACTTTCGCTAGCTCAGATTAAACGACTGTTTATACCATAGAGAAATGGTTTTTCGGATATTTTCGTCCTATTTGGGGCTATCTTGAGCCTCGACTGTAGAATACTTTAGTTTCTTTTGTGAGACCTACATTAATTATTTCAATCAAATTAAATTAATAAGTCAACTAAATTAACGGGTTCCTCTTGTAGTACTCGATGGAAACTCAAAGTACCTATTAACATACTAGCACCCGGCCCCTGCATACGGCTTTTAAGAATTGGCAGAACGTCGAGCTTTTTGACTTAAGTTTAACATGAATGGACCTACCTACATATAAATCTTCTCGAATAGATTCTTTATAGAAATGTAAAAACCACATAAAAGTAAATAAAAAATCTTCAACTCCGAAAATAAAGCCATTTACTCTATCTTCAAAATACTGAAACTTTATTTGACTTCACTGTCGGTTTCAGAACCCCCGAAAACCATGAAAACGACACCCATGCATGATGAAAACTTTGAAAATTTTCACCTGCACCATTTTGGATTTTCATTTTGACCTTACTTCAGCATACTTGGAAACCATGAAAACGACACCCATTACAAAAGGTTTGAGAATTTTTGCAGCCGCCATCTTGGATTTTCATTTAAATATAACTATCGGCTTCAGCACGGTCAAAACCAAAATCAAAAGTCATTTATTCAAACTAGGCTGAGAGTCAGCACTTTTTGAACGACAAAATTACAAAAGACAGTCCCCCAAAATCGCCCACCCTTCACCACTTCAGGTCAGATAGGCAGTCGCTCCATGTAAAATCCTGGTATTCAGCTGAATCCGGTTAAACTGGTAGCCGACCCCAATATGTTGGTTAAAAAGGCTAGGCAGATGATATTTGCCTCAGCATCCTTGAAACTATGAAATGAACTCCTATCTCATTCTCTCTATCTCTATTATATATCCACACCTACTTAATAAACAGTCGTGACGATTTCTATAATTTTACTCCTACCGCAAGCCGCTTTCTTTAACTTCGTTCCAAAAAATAAAAGATTTTGTATCGTTTAGTTTTCGTCCCTCGGAATGAAATCAGCAATGAATAATTTATCCGGGTCGCGGGTAACGTCCGCAAATAATTTGTGTCCCGCGAAGGCTCAGTTTTATTGCGCAACCTTTTTTTTGACAAAACAGATGATAGCCAGGCCTTCATACACGACTATGATGAAAATTCACAAATTCCAAGGATTTTCATGAGGTATTGTTGATGGACGGAGGGTTCTGTAGAGGGATAGAGGGCTGTTTGGTCTAGTGTTTTGTTGTGGATCGGCTTTTTATCCGATTACGGCGAAACAAAAAGGAGGAGAACAGTGGTATTGGCACGATTTACTAGTTGTGTAGGTGAGTTCGAACTCAGCCAGGCACTTTACTTTGAGTATTCATTCAATTTCATCACCACTCCTCTCAAAATGTTGAAGGAAAACATCGTGAGGAAACTGGCATGTTTTCAAACTAAAAAAATCAAAGACATGTGACATGGCGCTGGGCCCACGTGGTGGATAACGGCCCCTCTCACCGAGAGGAGGCCTGTGTCCCAGCAGTTTGAAGGTTATATGCTGGTTATGCTTTATGCAAAAGGAAGAGTTATGTTTTTGCAGTCTATTTATAAATGTTTGTTTGTCTTTACGTAGGTTTCACCGTAGGGACTGAACTAATCATCGGACTTTGATGAATTAGGTGTCAATCAATTTGTTATTAATAAACAAAGGCAATATTAGTGTATTTAATACAAACAAAAACAATATGACGACTTTTACATAAAAAAAATGTGAGGGTGCTTTTTTTTGCTATCCTATCGAGTAGGATGTCAAAAGAAAAATCTTAAGGAGTATGTGAGAATCTTTCATAAACTGATAAACTGTCGTAACTGTAGAGATAGGGAAGAGTGGAATGCTACGTAGGAGAACTTTGCCCAGCAGTGGGGTGAGACGATCAAACAATCTGACTACCCCTTTTTTACAACTATGTTGGGGTTTTCAGTTTTACATGGAGCGACTGCCTATCTGACCTCCACAACCCAATAACTGGGTAAAACGACACGCCTTGGTAAGACTGGTTGTCAGGTTTTCGGCCTTCTGCCGACCCGTAACGCCTGTCAAAGATACACGAATAACAGCCAGGACTAACGTGCTTTCCAAGACACGGAGGAATCTCGGTATGTAAAGATGGTCATCATACCACAGACCAACCCTAGCAAGCGTGATACGGAGACGCCCTGGGCGTCGGGAATCCCAGGCCGATTTCCGGCCACCGTAGGCATGAGCTTGCGGACGGCGAGTAATGGGTAGCTCGCTGTCCGGTAAGGACCAAGCCCAAGTCGACGGCGCGTTGTGTTCCACGCGCGCCTCAAAGAGATCTCAGCACAAAAATGATGCGGCCCGCAAGGGCCGATGCCTGCCAGGGGTGCGGGTTTGTTCGAAAGAGACACCATAGCCCCTGGCATACGGGCTACTGAAGGAAAACGGGTGGGTTTAGTCAGTAAAAGTCTGACACGCCCTCCTGCTCCACCTAGAGCGGGAGAAGTTATTTGATGATTTCCCAGCCAAAAAAAAAAAACCCCTAGCAAGCGTAGCTTTACCTGATGGATCGACCCGTGTGGCTGTTTTTACTTAGCCACGAGCCCCTCACTGAAGTGAGACGATAACGATTGAAATAAATAAGGGAAAGCTGGTAGGTATCATTTTTTTTTATCTGGCAGCCATATTTGTGTTAAATAAGGGCAAACTTTAAAAATACTTCACCTTAAAGTAAACAATCTCTAACCCGGTTCCAATAACCCGGAAACAGACTACCCATCATAATACGCGGAAAACGGATATCAATTTCATAAATTAAAAATCAAATTACGAACAATAAACGTTCGTGACCACTTCGTGATACTTCGGCTCAAGATCGGAATGAAAATAAAATCTATTGTACCCTCAATTTATTCATATAACGTCACTTACAGAACCGTTTGAACAAAGGTTTCTCGCAGCCATTAATTGTAAAAGGTCCTTAGCTTGTTAAATGGCTTTGTTAAAGTTATTGCTTAGGCGTTCTTTATATCCATGGTATCCATGGTTTAAATGCCATCTTTCATGGAGGTTTCGATAAGAAATTGTGAAAGGCTCAGTGTGGTTAGACTTTTGCTACTGGCTACCCGTACAAGACAGTCTGCCAACTTCTGAAGCCCGAATGTTTGACAACCAGTCTTACCAAGGGGTATTATTGTGTTACCCAGTAACTGGGTTGTGAAAGTCAGATAGGCCATCGGTCTTAGTAAAATAAAGTCAAAGTCAAAGCATTTATTTCAATTAGGCACTTAAGGGGACACTTTGCGCGGGCTCGAACTCACTGGTGGGCCTGGCTAAAAATCACGTTGTCTCACCAGGCTTCGTATCCGACAGAGATAGTATCAGTGGTGAGCAGTTAGACGCTAGTCTACATGCACAACGTTATTGAGTGAGATGCAGGAGCATTTCTGGAAAAAAAATCGCGAAAAAATTAAGAAAAGTCCTTCAGAAGATCGGGTTTTATGAAAAAACCACTGCATAAATCAATGACAAATAAAGTTTATTGAATTTATTGTTAATTGAACTTTGTCGGTACTTTCTTGGTTTTTGAGATTTTACACTCCTTTTATTACTTAAACACGCTCAAAGTTAGGTTAAATTAGCAAGAAAAACGAATCTTTGCTGGCTCATAACTTTTTAATGGCTTTTTATTTTAGTATTCTGTTTCCGTACAGACAAATAACGAGACAAAACCATACCATGTTTTATTTTTGATTTATATAGTCAAACAGTGGAGTAAAACCCTCCCGAAGTTTGTATGGAAAAAATGTGGACAAGTGTCACCTTAAAAGGCACTTTTGAACGTCAACATTTACATTGAAATAGAATTGATTCCAGTCACCCATTCCAAAATGAAGTTTCGTGGATTAATGGAGAAGAACGGGCAAGAAACTCCACCATTACTCTTTTAAAATGTGTTAAATACTGGTATTCTGCTGCATCCAGTTAGACTAGAAGCCGACCCCAACAAAGTTGGGAAAACGCTTGAACGATTCGATTAAGGGAGCACATTGTGAAAGGCTCGTTGCACATTATGAAAGGCGCCTTCGACGACACCCACGGGAACAAATGGGATGATGCTATTCTTTACATCAGGCATTCGGTACCACACGGTATTAATAATATTTAATTCGGTATTAGGATTTATTATTTAACAAATTTATATAAATAGCTGGTTAATAAAGTATGTAAACTCTGATTTACAAATCTGTAATAGGTGAAACCGTCTACCATTTCTCTCAATTCGCGAATTCTCGAGAGAAACGGCACGCTCCAGTTAAATGACATTTTATCGACAGAAAACTCAATAAGTATGAATGTTTTAACTTTTCCAATAATACTGTTGAAGAGTGGAGTGGTGCTCAATAGTTCTAAGTTAAATGTTCAGAGTTTAACAAGATATATGAGGAAATGTTAGGGTAATATGCAAAGATCATCGCCCTCTGCGCGAATGTGCAGAGTTTGCAATAGGGTATTTTCCAATTTTTAACCGACTTCAAAAAGAAGGAGGTTATCAATTCGACATGTTTATATTTTTTTTTTTTTTATGTATGTTCGGGCATAACTCCGTCGTATATAGACGGATTTGCAAAATTCTTTTTTTGATCGAAAGGGGTTTACACCGAAATGGTCCCATTGAAATTTCATATAGATCTGATGATGCGTTTCGGAGACAGACAACGGAACTCTTCAAAACTTTCCAGCAAATCAACCGCGAATGCTGCTATCGCATAAATATGCATTGTTTTGACCCCAAAGATGATGAAATTTCGAATTGGTGTGGGGTAGGTAACTAAAAAGTGAAAAATAAAAACTTTTTTCAAAAAAATAACAACCGACTTCCAAAAAACACTACAAAGTGCAAAATAACTTTAATTTCGGAAGGCGGTGACAAAGAATTGAAATACCTACACCTCCAAAGTCACCGCCTTCCGAAATTAAAGTTATTTTGCACTTTGTAGTGTTTTTTGGAAGTCGGTTGTTATTGTACATCATATAGTTAATAGTTATGTCTATTCTTCCGTCGACAAATTGGTGGTCGTGCTAAGCCTGCAGATCATGCCCGGGACGCAAATGTTTCAGCAGGCTTAGCACGAGCACCGACTTGTCGACGGAAGAATAGACAACACTATTAAATAAATTATGTACAATAGGATAAGATACCTATGTTTTTCCATTCATTATCACAGTTATGCGTTCTAAACGAATCATGATTTTGTAGATAATCGTATATACTTTGTGGCCGTCGAGTAGAAAGTTTTGTTGTCAGTGTGATTTTGACAGTTTGGGAAGAAATACTCTTCTGAAATAGTCTACATATAAAAGGACCTAGAGAAATATCGTAAGAAACGAAAGACTAAATGACAGATTGTAGAAGGATATCTACGGTGCGATAACAAAAATGTAGGAACGAAATATCACTTTGTATTGAAAAAACACTGTCTATTCTTCGTAGAAATACAAAGCGTCATGCTAAGCCCGCTGGGATTTAACGAAGTCGATTTAATGAAGCAGCAGGCTTAGCACGAGCACCGATTTGTCGACGGAAGAATAGACATGACTATTAAATAAATGATGTACAATAGGATAAGATAGCTATGTTTTTCTATGCATTTTCACAGTTATGCGTTCTAAACGAATCATGATTTTGTAGATAATCGTAAATACTATGTGGCCGTCGAGTAGAAAGTTTTGCTGTCAGTGTGATTTTGACAGTTTGCGAAGAAATATTCTTCTGAAATAGTCTACATTTATAAGGACCTAGACAAATATCGTTAGAAACGAAAGACTAAATGACAGATTGTAAAAGGATATCTACGGCGCGATAACAAAAATGTAGGAACGAAATGTCACTTTGTATTGAAAAAGCACTGTCTATTCTTCGTAGAAATACAAAGCGTCATGCTAAGCACGCTGGTGGATGCTTCTCTTCCCACAGTTTGCTTCTCACAATGGGTGGTTTGTCCTGTATGACCATCGTAGGGCGTAAAAACATTCATGGCGTTGTTTACGTTGCTAAGCAGTTTTTTTTTTGGAACATAATGAAAGAATGGATAACCTTCAAAATTATTCAGATCAGCACCCTAATTGCGTAACTCACGATTGATCATAATTGGTTTCGTCTTCACAGTTAAACAATATTCATTGCGTTATTTATGTTGTCGAACAGACACATTTTTCGAACATATGAAGCAATGGTTTAACAATCCGTTTCAAAACGATACAGATTATGATGAATCGTGAGTTACGCAATTAGGGTGCTGATTAATAGCGTGTTACGCAGTAAGGGTGCCGGTTTAAATTTAATTGCCCAATACTAACATCATGTCCAGCACGGAAAATATACAAATAAAATTGAAAGAAAAGAAAAAATGTTTATTCTTCACAAACAAAACGCACATTACACAAAATAAAATAAACTATGAAATAAAATGCACACATACAATGTAGCCAAAAGTATAATTAATTTTGCTTATACAATAGGGTATTTTCCCATAATTTTTAAATAAATTATTAAAAACTATTTGAATCAGAAGATTGGAACGAAATATGTTACAGAAAAAAATTAATACATTCATTTATATCCATTTTCTCAATTAAAAACGATTAAAATCAAATGTATTTTTCGTTGTTTTGAATTTACCGCCAAAACGCTCCTTACGATGACTTTTTATCACGTGACGTCAACTTTGTGTAAACTAAAGTAAACAAGTGTATGTCGAGTTTATAATTAACAAGATTTTTATTGGATACAAAGTGATATTAGGTGTGCGGTGCCTCTGTGCATAGATAGTTCTAAAACTGCGCCAAACTAAGTATTAGTCCCGGTGCCGTTTACACAAAGCTGACGTCACGATGTCACGGAATAAAAATGCCATTGTAAGGAGTGTTTTGGCGGTAAATTCAAAACAACGAAAAATAAAATTTGATTTTAATTGTTTTTAATTGAAAAAATGGATATGAATAAATTCATTTTTATTTTTCTGTTAAACATATTGTCCCAATCTTCAAATTAAAAGAGTTTGATTAAATTGGAAAATACCCTATTATTCCTTATTTTTGTATGACAATCTTATCAAATCCTAAGTGACCATTATAAAGTAGAGATCTAAGAACTATTTTTTTTAACCATCTAAATCGTCATCATCCTTTAAGCCGAAACTCGTCCACTGCTAGACATTAAGCCTCCCCCAAATAAAAACGAATTAGAACAAAATATAATCCACCACAACACAACTTGTCTATTTGCATGATCCCTTTTGTCAAACTGTTGTATGGACTTGATTTAAATATTTTAACGACTTCAGTCTTTGAAAGAAGAAGACTTGAATAAAACATGCGCAATATGCAGAATTGTGACCAAGTTCGTCTGCTAGCACTAGTTTGTGTTAACAAGTTTAAAGTCGAACTTAATTGGAACTATTACAGTGAAAACTTATTATAATTTCGGATTTATTTTTGAGTTTCAGGAGGACTCACCTTCCATCCTGCGCCACATGCGACGTCCCCTGTGCATTTGACGATCTTTTTTTGCAATTTGCAGGTCAATCAAAATATGACTCGCGATTGTAACACGTATGGATGTATTTATAGAACTATAATCATTAATCATCAATACCTACAACCGAAAAGTGCCTAAGCGGGCAAAATGTATGGCACGGATGTTTTTTTAATAACCGACCACAAATTTCATCGCAGGGGTTGTTTTTTTTTGGGTGGCAAATCATCCAATAATTTCTCCCGGAGCGGGAGGGCGTGTCAGATTTTTACTGACTAAAACCCACCCATGTTCCTTCAGTTGCTTGTGTGCCAGCGGCCATGGTATCTCTTTCGAATATCCGCACCCCTGGCAGGCATCGGTCCTGGCGGAGCCCACCAGTTGATGCTGACATCTCTTGGAGGCGCACGTGGAACACAACACGCCGTCGACCCAGTCTTGGTCATTACCGGACAGCAAGCTACCCAATACTCGCCATCCGCCAGCCTGTGCCTACGGTGGCCGAGAATCAGCCTGGGATTCCCGACGCCCAGGGCGTCTCCTGCGGCGACAAGGGTGAAGCTATGGTAACAGGATGCACGTAATGTAATTAAAAATATAAACTAAAATGTTTTATGTAATAAGGAGTATCTTATACAGTTACGTACACATGTCGATACAGCTCACAATGGCAATGGGCCTTATTGGAAGGTTAAAAGTCACCCAAAGGGCAATAGAGAGGGTTATGCTTGGAGTTTTCCGAGATCGAATCAGTAATGAAAAGATTCGCAGGAGAACCCAGGCAACCAATATAGCCCGAAGAATTGACAAACTTAAGTGGCAGTGGGCAGGGCACATTGCTCGCAGAACATATGACCGATGGGGCCGAAAGGTACCTACTTGGGTGGCGACCGAGTACCGGAAGATGTCGAGTTGGAAGGCCTCCATCAAGGTTTATTTATTTATTTATTAAAGGTAACTTCACAGCTGACAATAAGTATAACATTATTAATTAATCTAAACATTACGCCAATTACGAAGTACACAGAAAATAAGAAAAAATTATAATAATACCGAGAGTGACTTAATTACTAATACTTAAAGTGTGGGTGAGCGTGTATCTGTGCGATGTAGGTACTGTGAATGTGTGTAATGACGTGTGTGTGTCTGTGTCTAAACTGGCACTACTGAGTTGGTTGAGTTTACCGGGTTTTGATGGAGGATTTGGATAATCTCATTTTTAAATCTGTTCCGTGGGTTGTTGAAGGGGTCCAATGTTGGGAATCTATTGTTGTATAATGCAGGTAGGCGCAAGAATGGTGACATTTTTAGATAATTAGTGGAGGCCGATGGCACTGATAACATAGTGGTATGTCTGGTACGCCTGAGAGGGACGTTAAAGTTTATTCTGCTGATTAGATGTGAACAGTCAAATTTGTTGTTAAGTATGTCGTACAATAACATCATGTCGTTTAACTGTCGTCGATCTTCCAAAGTATTAAATTTGTGGTATCGACAGGAGTCCGGGTAATTTGGGATATCAGCTTTTGTTCTATAATTTAGGTACTTAACAAATTTACGTTGGATTGAACGGTAACCTCATGAAGGCCGCAGGAATCCGCTGGATGCGGGAAGTACAGAACCGGTCGAAGTGGCGGAGGGCTATGTCCAGCCGTGGACGTCTTTCGCCTGAAATGATTATGATGACATGTGGAAATGGTCTATATCTATAGGGTGACACAATTAGCGAAAGTATCAGTTTTGACTTCTGAAAAAAAAAAAAACACTCGTTTGTCACAACAGAGCTTGTAGTAATTTAAATCAAATTATCCATTCCCATCACTAATGAGCTTTACAAATACTTCCCGAATGTCATAATAAACATGGAAACTTACTTAAAATAATTGTCTACATACAAACAGACCACATTTCTCGTCCAACTTCGTTTGGAACTGTTAATTGACACACACAGACAAAATTTACAGTTACAAAAATAGTTATTTTTAATAAGGTAACATTAGTTATTTTGGTAATGTACGATGTCTTTTGACTAACTTGGCTTGAGTAGGCTTGTTATATTTAATTTGTGGTGTTATGCATCTGCATTTAAATGTCTTGATTTAATGTTATTTTATCATAGGCATTTATCTAAGTTGCTCGTTTAGCTAGATATCTGGGAAAAGAAAGAGAAATGGACCAGAATTATAATGGAATGGTACCCCAGAGATAGCAGAAGAAGTACAGGGAGACAGCCAAAGCGACGGGAAGACGATACGACAGCAAAGGACAGAAACAAGTGGAAATCTTTAGAGGAGGCCTTTGTCGAAAGACAAGCTGTTAAGAGGGGAGGTAAGCCGAATGCTGAGAATATGTTTTAGTTTAAGGCTGCCCTCTCAAAAAATGGTTGAAAACAGCATGCAGATGAAACCACTTTTCGTCGGCATTTACAAAGAAATTACATGCATACATACTCAGCCTATAACGTTCCCACTGCTGGGACACAGGCCTCCTCTCCATGAGAGGGAGTGGGCCGTAATCTACCACGCGGGCCCAGTGCGGGTTGGTAGATGTCACATGTCTTCGAATTTTTTGTTCTAGGACATGCCGGTTTCCTCACGATGTTTTCCTTCACCGTTTGAGAGCAGTGGTGATGAAATTATTTACACAAAGTAATGCACCTGGCTGGGTTCGAACGCACGACCTACAACTCGTAAGTCGCGGCCGTTACCATTGGGCCACTCTCCTCAAAGAAATTACATTTGAAAAAAATTGTCAGTAATCTACATAAAATGATACGTCATTTGGTTAGGGCATAACTTTTCTATGGGTATCAAATAATAAGAAAAAAATTAAACACCAAATCACCTCCAAATCGTTGAGATGAAACCATTTTACTCCTTCATTTTTTAACAAAAAAGTAAAAAAAAAAAATGTCTACTGCTTTGCAATACAAAGGAAAATGATTTGGTTTTGTTACTTTTACAGCATTATTTTTGTTAGAATAAATTAAAAATGCTGAATGCGGTTACATCACCCCGCACTCGCCCACAAATTTAGTGTGCCCAAATGCTAAAGATCCTATTGGCGTGTATACGAGTACAAGCCTTAAGTTAATTTATAGTTTTCTATTGTTATAATTTTTAAGTAATGTTTGGTAAAATAAGTTCAAATCTAACAGCAATAAAGGCTAATTTTATTTTTTACTGTATCCCACTGCTGAGGATAGGCATCCCATTTTTTCTTCCAAACCTGCCTGTCTTGTATGTTCTTTGGCCATGTTAGCCCTGCATACCTTATTAGATCGTTACACCACCTTCGCCGTGGTCTACCTCGACGGCGATGTCCTTCATTAGGCGTCCAGTGAGGGACGATCTTTTCCCATCTCTCTCACTCCCATTTCAGCCTGGTATTTATCCTTTTTAACCGACTTCAAAAAGAAGGGGTACAACTCCGTCGTATATAGACGGATTTGCAAAATTCTTTTTTTGTTCGAAAGGGGTTTATTCCGAATGGTCCCATTAAAAATTTCATATAGATCTGATGATGCGTTTCGGAGACAGACAACGGAACTCTTCAAAAAATTACAGCAAATCAACCGCGAATGCTGCTATCGCATAAATATGCATTGTTTTGACCCCAAGGATAATAGGATAGGATTTCGATAAAATTTCGAATTGGTAGGTAACTAAAAAGTGAAAAATAAAAACTTTTTTCAAAAAATTAACAACTAACTGCCAAAAAAACACAACAAAGTGCAAAATAACTTTAATTTCGGAAGTCGGTGACTTTGGATGTGTATTATAATTCTTTGTCACCGCCTTTCGAAATTAAAGTAATTTTTTGAAAAAAGTTTTTTATAATTATAAATATGCACAGGCCTAGTCTGACATAAGCTATTCGATTACAAGATTTTTCTCGCTACGTTCATACGAAATTCGGAATCAACGTTATGTCAGAAAGTTAATCGATAATGTGTCTCTAAATTTTAGTAGACCTACACAAGTATTTGTAGTTCATAATCTTGCTTTCTTTTTGGGCTTCTGACAACCCATACGTAATGACTATCAAATCCTACTATAATAATCATCATCATCATCATCATTTCAGCCGAAAGACGTCCACTGCTGGACATAGGCCTCCCCCAGGCTCGGAGTTTCCCTACGCAATCGAATCAGAAATGAAGAGATCCGCAGGAGAACCAAGGCAACCGACATAGCCTGAAGAATTGCCAAACTTAAGTGGCAGAGGGTAGGGCACATTGCTAGCAGAACAGATGGCCGATGGGGCCGAAAGGTTCTGGAGTGGAGACCGCGTACCAAGACGTAGAGTGGGAAGGCCTCCCACAAGGTGGACCGATGACCTTGTGAAGGCCGCGGGTATCCGCTGGATGTGGGAAGCACAAGACCGGTCTACTATAATATCCTACTTAATATTATAAATGTGAAAGTTAGTGAGTGGATGTTTGTTACTCTTTGAAATTTGGCATACAGGTAGTTTGTAACCTGGAATAACACATAGGATACTTTTTATCCCGGTACTACGTTCCCGTGGGATAGTTTTCAACCTCCACGTGGGCGAAGTCGCTGGCAAAAGATAGTATCTAATAATGCTTTTCGAAAATGAACGGATAGGTCTTAATTAATTCTGTAAGATGGTCAGCCATTTACAGAAGCGTAGCTTGACCTTCAATCAACCTGTGCGGCTGTAATAACTTAGCCACGAGTGTTTGTAGTTCACTAGTTCAACCCACACGGTAATGGAAAAGTAACATTGCGGTTGTAGAAGTATGTTCCAACTAGTCGTTAGCTGTAGCAGCCTCGTTAAAAATTCTCCTAACTGTTGTAGAATTCTACCGGAGACGGTGAAGGTTTACTTCAATTAACTATTGTACATACTATATAAGTATTATGTCATGAAATCTGTGTATAGAAAGCAATGAGACAAGGAATTGCTGAGTAATAATTTCGATGATATAATTATAAAAGTTGAAAGAAAAAAGATAGAAATTGATTTTTTATCGCATTGATGTCAAGTTAAATAGTAAAACAACGATCATCATCACTTCAGCCGAAAGTGACATATTTTGCTGTAGAAGAGGCTTGGCATTTTCGGGGAGTTGGCCATAATCGCCACGTTTGGCGGGCGGGTTGACGATCACAGTATAGTGATAAAATGCATAAAGACCGCTGCTGCCCATTCTCTAGTAAGTCCTTTAGTCGCCTTCTACAACACTCACGGGAAGAAATGGGATGGTGCTATTCCTTTACGTCCGGTATCAAACGATTGATAATAAGTAAGTATTCAATACCAAAGAAGACTTAACTGGATTCGCTATTTGTAAAATAGAACTGTTGTTTGGATACCTCTATGCCTTCTAGGAACAGGTATACATAATTGAACAAGGATGTTTTTTGCGTATTTTGACAAAAGTTTAACAACAGCCCCTGTCAATGTCATTCTAGTGCTAAAAGATACTTGTAGCAGCATATGTAAGCAACTTTGACGTTCGAAAGTACTAATTCTCAGCCTAATTTGAATAAATGAATTTAACTTTTGAATGTAACTTCCTAATTTCATATTACTATCTTCATGCTGTGTGTGTTGTCTATCAGTCGGCCTGTTAGTTAGTTATCTCATCAGCCTGCAGAAGTTCACTGCAGGACGTAGGCCCTCTCCAATCGCACGCCATTCAGCTCGCTTCTCGGCAACTGTCATCCAGCTGCTACCTGCAGGCACCCTGCAAACATCGTTGCTCCACCTGCCTGAGGGCGTCCTACCTTACGTTTGCCGATTCGCGGTCTCCACTCAAAAACGTGTACTTCAACGGTTATCGATTCTACAGCTAGGTTAGTTTTGTAACTGCTTTTAGGTCCTGGTAATTTTGAATGTACTCGTCGTATTGTAGTTATGAGTGATAATAATAGGTCTTTACCTATGAAATTTCCGTTTTGTATGAAAAAATTTAAACGAATTTTTTTCATGAATTTTTTATTTGTATTAATCGAAGTAATCACCCATGCAATCAATGCATCTTTGCCATCGCAGTGGCAGTTTATTGATGCCCTTCTTAAAGAAATCAGCTGGACGGGAGGCAACAAATTCTTCAAAGGTATTTTGTACTGCCTCTCGGGTATTAAATTTTTTTCCCGCCAAGAAGTTATCCAAATTCTGGAAAAAGTAGTAGTCTGTAGGCGCAAGGTCTGGTGAGTAGGGCGGATGACGGAGAGCTTCCAACCCCAGTTCTTGCAACTTGGAGACCGTCTGCTGTGCAGTATGAGGTCGCGCGTTGTCGTGCAGGAGCAGCGGAGACGAGCGATTGACCAATGCTGGTTGGAGATGCGCCAGCTTCTCCATCATTGTGTTCAGTTCTTCACAGTACACATCTGCAGTAATGCTCACCCCGTTTGGTAAGAAGCTGTGATGAATCACACCGGCGCTAGACCACCAAACAGTGACCATCACTTTTCTAGGGGTAAGTTTTCGTTTAGGGCATTGTTTAGGTGCTGAACCAGGATCCAACCAACTTGCTGAGCGCTTACGGTTATCAAACAGAATCCATTTTTCATCGCAGGTAACAATGCGGTTCAAAATTCCTTCATTTGTGTGTCTGTTGAGCAGTGCAAGGCACGTCTCGACGCGTACTTCGCGCTGGCGATCATTGAGTTCGTGGGGCACCCATTTGTCAAGCTTTTTTACCTTGCCAATTTGACGCAAATGGACCAATACTGTTTTGACGCTAACGTCGAAAGCTGCTGCTAATTCAGCCGTAGATTGTGTATCATCAGCTTCCACAATCGCCTTTAATTCGTCATTGTCGACCAAAGTCTTCGGACGACCGCGAGGTTCATTTTTCAGGTCGAAATTTCCAGAACGGAAGCGAGCAAACCAATAACAGGTGGTGCGTTGGTTTGTAGTGTTAGCTCCGTAAACGTCGTTGATGTTGCGTGCCGCTTGTGCCGCGTTGCTGCCACGACGGTACTCATATTCCATAATTACTCGAATTTTTAACGTATCCATGATGACGAAAAAGATTGAAATGCGATGAAAATGTAACACTAATCAATAAAGAAATGACTACTTTTAGAAAAAAAAATCCATGTTTTTAAAATAAAATTAATTTGAAATTAGAATTCTTAGCCAAACAAAAATTATTTTGATTTGAAATGGCCAGTACTGCAGAACGGCAATTTCATAGGTAAAGACCTAATAGTTCTTAGATACTGCAATCCGATACGGTTTAAAATCTGTTGTAATAAATTCTAATAATAAATGAGCAAGCTTTGTCGTAAAAATGCAAATAAAATCTAATTTTATACGATTTGATTTGGATTATTTATTAATAATCCATCACTGGATGCAGTTAGGCATTTGGAATTTTATGGTATATTTTTAATTATAATAATAATTGTTATTGAAGGGATAAACTGGTTTTAAAAATAATTAAGAGGTGGCTTTGATGATTTTTTTGATGCATTAAAGTATGTTAAATTATGTTTTGAGTTCCCTCACTGTATGCAAAAAAGACTTGAAAATATCTTATATATTTTTGCTTGCAAAATTATTTACGGTTAAAGAGATACACTGGTTTAAACACCACCTTTTTGAGCGTTTTCAAGAAATCTCCGCCTTAATATTTCAATCTTAAAGTTTCCCATCCATCATAGTATATTAGCAAACGAGACAAGTTTACGACGACGCACACTGGTCCCAAATTAAAAAAAAGTGGACATTGATAGTAGACCGCTGATATTTTTTTTTATTGTTGATACAATGATAACAGATAAGGCAAAAAAATATTATTGTCCTACTTCAAATACTTTTCTGTAAAAAAAATATTTCTTTTTTTTTTGTATGGGAGCGTTTACATTTTACTCAATTTCTCAAAAACTTTAAGCGATGTCGAGATGGCAATCACATATGTTAGAAAACTAATAATTCTGAGTATTTGGCTCGAAGAAACTTATTGCTTATCTCTGCGTACTTTCGAGATAATAGTGACAGAAAATAACAATTTTTTTTAATGTTAATTGTTTGCTTTTTTTTAATCATAGCCTTACTTTAGCACATAATTATAATGTATGCGTAATGTCAAATAAATAAAAAGAGACTTCTCTGTAAAAGAGGTTATGGGGGCTCACTAATGACTGAAAAGCTATGACCTTTCTGAAGGAGTATTTTCATCAGTTTTAAAAAACAATCAAAATGAAGACAAATAAAGCTGCAAACATAAAGTTGAATATGTTCACAAACGATTCTGAAAAAATATTATGGTGAAAGATTTATATTTGGGTCTATATTCTCTTGAGAAATCTCTATTTCCTCGTTTTCCAACGAAAGCAACGAAACAACTGTTTATGTAAACGAGCAAACTTTGGTTTGATATGGCTGATGTAAGGATCTGAGCTAATTAGAAAGCTGTGGATAATGTCTAAATTAGTCTGAACTCTACCGATTTTTCTTGTATGTGCCATTCTAACATTCCGGAAATCTTTATTCCTCGCTTCGGAAGCTTCTTCGGAAAGCATGCCTATCGGAATAAAGGAGAAATTTTCACAAATATCAGCACCGTGTATCAACAATTTAAGGACACTTGATGGCATGTAATACCATGGATATAAGTTTACATACAGCATTGCTGTTTCTTTACAATATTCCCTAAACAAGTTGGTATTAATAAGTTGACCAGATGAAATTGTTTGTAAAATGACTGCAAATCTCTTGATTAAAACAGGGTGGATACCCGTTATTTCAGCAGATACTTCATAATTTTCAAAAAACCTTCTTGCCGTGTTACCGTCATTGGTTGTACCAAATCCCTGTTTTACTATGTCAATTAACAAACCAGTTCTTTCCCGGAATTCTTCTTGTGTCAAATTCTTTTTAATTTCTTTTAACAATTTATCTTCTTTTCGTGCAGCCCACTTTTTGAAGTCTAAGTTGTACGAAATGTGTAAAATACATTCCATACATCTTATCCACATATGAAGCGAAGACAGACCATATTTATACATATCTTCTCTGATGAGTCTTTTGGATACAAAGTCCAAGTCATTCATTTTGCTAGGTAGGGTATTGCAAATATTACAAACAGCTGCAGAAGAAGTATTGGAAATCACAGTAGAAATTTTCCCATCAATCATAGTCATGTACAAAACATGTTTAATATCAAAATTATCTACAATTGTGGGAACAAGATTACGAATTTCTTCCTCTAAGGATGCACTTTCCTTCTTTATCAATTCATTTGTTTCTTTTGCAAATATAAAGCCAATTGGACGACAATAGTTTGTTGAAGAGGGAGCAGGATTTTGCCACAAGATAGTACCACTCTCTTCTTCCAAACGAAGCGGAACCAAACTAATCATGAAAACTGAAGAATCGTCAATTTTAGTGTCGGAGTGTGACTTTTGTTTATAATTACTTTGAGAAGATGACCCGTCAAAACCCCATTTGCTTATTAGTTTTAGCGATTTTTTGTCGGCAGAGTTGTGCTGAATTGTTTCTATTGGTTGTCAAATCTAGAAGCGATTGAAGTCTTATCTTAGCATCAGATTCAGTTACAGTTATGTCTGACTCTGGAGGATAACAAGGTTTTTTAGCTTCCAGGAGCTTTTGATAGGATGGAAGACCATACATTTTCTCTGAAGCAAGAATAGTTCTTAAATTTCGATATTGCCATTTTGACAAATTTGTTGAGGTGTAAAGCGCTAACGTTTTATCATCTGGTAAACACGGTTTGTCAGTCTTTTTAGCGAATAGTACATCATGTACCATCTCACATTTTTCCTTGTTTTGGCTGAGTTCGTTTAATATAGCTGCTAATTTTGTTTTTTTAGACTCTTTTAATTTGGCACATAAAGCATAAACTAATTCCTCCTCTGTGTGATCTAGAAGTGTTAGAGAACGCCTTTTCTTCTGTTTATCAGATATATCAACAAATGGTTTTTTACTTGTACCACAACTTAATTGATGAGTATCCACTTGCGTTTCGAAATTTGGAATTACTTCCTCGGCAACTTTAAAAATGCTGCTTAAATCGATATTTTGACATTTTGCCCAAACTATTTGGGATTGTAACCAGTCTGAATTTTTGTTAAGAAAGGTCTTTTGAGCTCTACTGGAAGCAGACCATCTTTTTGAGATATTACTTGAAAAATTACGACAAAATAATTTAATATTACTCAAATCTTCGGAAGACAATTCAACACCAATACGTTCAATAAGGGCATGAAATAAAAATTCGACATTTTTAAAACCACCTCCTGATTTAAGAACAACGTATAAGTCTAAGTTTGTGACAAATGCGGACATATTATAATTTTAAGGAAAATTGAAAACAAATTAGAATCAAAGATATCAAAGACAAAGTGACTTTGATTTTAACAAAAAAAAATTACGAAAACAGATTCGACGAAAGAAAGACAAACAAAAATTATTTGATTTTAAAATCCAAAGATTCAAAATACAACAATAACAAAACAAACAAACAACAAGCATTTCTTCAAGCGCACAGAAAAAATAAGGACACGTCTTATCGCAACCACATTTAGTTGTACACTGAGGTGTACGCGCGCGATTCGTAACCGTATTACGTTACGTCATGAGAGGCGGCCATCTTGTTATCCCGGCAAACTCGCGTCGAAGCTCCATTTTGCTGGCCAGCGGACCTATTGCGATATGAGTAAGGCTATGAATAAAAAAAAGCGAACAATTAACATTAAAAAAAATTGTTATTTTCTGTCACTATTATCTCGAAAGTACGCAGAGATAAGCAATACGTTTCTTCGAGCCAAATACTCAGAATTATTAGTTTTCTAACATATGTGAATGCCATCTCGACATCGCTTAAGGTTTTTGAGAAATTGAGTAAAATGTAATCACTCCCATACAAAAAAAAAAGAAATATTTTTTTTACAGAAAAGTATTTGAAGTAGGACAATAATATTTTTTTGCCTTATCTGTTATCATTGTATCAACAATAAAAAAAAATATCAGCGGTCTACTATCAATGTCCACTTTTTTTTAATTTGGGACCAGTGTGCGACGCCCCGACAAATTATGAAACGAGGTTTTTTTTAATTTCCTGAAATTAAATGCGTTGGCCCGCCGGGAATGGGATGCGTGATTTATAGGGGTATATGATATACGATACGGAATTAGGATCATCCGGTATTAGGAGTAAGGGTTTGATTTGTTAGTTCGGGATTAATATTTGTAAATTGCGGTGATTATTGATCATAATCATTTTATTGCCAGGCAACTAATCCCATAGAATAAATACACAAATAATCTTAAATAATAATGACAAACTAATACATATTATGAATCTTATTTAAACTATAACTATATACGAAAAGTTGTCGGCGTCGTGTTTCGCTGTGAGGTGTCGCGTAACCGTCCTCGGAAACGTCGATATACGACACCTTTCGGTCAAAAGTCTTCCTTCACACAGTGCTGTAGATGGTGGGTTGGAACTCGTACCACGAATGACTTAAAGTTGTTATCGTGGCGCGATTCCAACCTTTCGACCCTCAGAGATTTATAATTGATTGGAAAAGATTGGCTAGGTATATTTGTTAAAATGGTTTGATTTGATGTTCTTCAACCAGTTGATGTCCAAAAAGGCTCGACTGGTTGTTCACAATGATATGATAGTGCCTAAGATTACGTACGGATGTTAATGTTGGTTGTGGCAAAAGAAGCATAAAGGTAGAATAATTGCTGTGGAAATGCGTTCCTTGCGAAGCGTGTTTATGAATGATGTGATAAGGAAATGGTGCGGTTTAAAAGAAGATGAGGAGACCAACATTGTAAAGAATGCTTAGATGGTTAGATCATGGTGAGGGGATGAAATAAAGGGTGGCTAACAAAAGGTAAAGGTATTGGGAGGGGACGCCCTAGTAGTATATAAATTAAATTGAATTGGCAGTCAATAATCTCTCAAATCACAATGGGCCTCGCTCACGATGGGTCTCATAAGAAAGCTTAAAGTCAACCAAAAGACGATGGAGAGGGCTATGCTTGGAGTTTCCCTGCGTGATCGAATCAGGAATGAAGAGATCCGCAGGAGAACCAAAGTAACAGACATAGTTCGAAGAATTGCCAAACTGGGCAGTGGGCAGGGCAAATTGCTCGCAGAACAGATGGCCAATGGGGATGAAAAGTCCTTGAGTGGCGACCGCGTACCGGAAGACGTAAAGTTGGTAGGCCTCCCACAAGGTCGACAGATGACCTTGTGAGGGCCGCAAGAGACCGCTGGATGCAGGAAGCACAGGACCAGTCGAAGTGGCGGAGCTTGGGGGAGGCCTATGTCCAACAGTGGACGTCTTTCGGCTGAAATGATGATGAATCTCTCAAATTAACCTATATCTCGCAATAGAATTCTCGACTAAAATAAAAAAAGTAGCTCATTCTCCTATACTAAATCTTATCTTACTTATTTATAAAGAGGAAAGATTTGATTGTTTGTTTGTTTACATTGAATAGGCTCCGAAACTACTGAACCGATTTCAAAAATTATTTCAATGTTGGGAAGCTACACTATCCCCGGGTGACATAGGCTATATTTTATCCCCGTATTCCCACGGGAACATGAACTACGCGGGTGTAACCGCGGAGCGCTGCTAGTTAGATCATAATTGAAATGATCGTTCATATCGTGAACTTACAGAAATTTAGTATTTTAACTATAAAATCACGTAAATGATGTATACGGTTCTTAAGGTGAAACAAGTAAAAAAAAAAAAACCATACAAACTTCGGGAGGGTTTTACTCCACTGTTTGACAATGCATATCAAAACTTAAACATGGTATGGTTTTATCTCATTGTCGGTACGGAAACAGAATACTAAAATAAAAAGCCATTAAAAAGTTATGAGCCAATAAAGATTCGTTTTTCTTGCTAATTTAACGTAAATTTGGACATGTTTAAGTAATAAAAGAAGTGTAAAATCTTCAAAACTAAGTCGGTACCGACAAAGCTCAACTATCGAAAAGTTCAATAAACTTAATTGGTCATTGATTTATGCAGTGGTGTTACCAGAAAACCCGATCTTCCGAAGGACTTTTCTTAATTTTTTACGCGCCTTTTTTACTATTACTGATCCTGCAGCTCACTCAATAATGTTGTGCGTGTAGACTATCGTCTAACTGCTCATCACTGATACTACCTCTGTCGGACTCGAAGCCTGGTGAGACAGCGTGCTTTTTAGCCAGGCCCTCCAGTGAGTTCGAGCCCGCGACTAGTGTACCCTTAACCAAAGAGGCTTCCTTCAGTTTTCTCGGTGCCACCTTTGAAGTTAAAAATAATAGTCGTCTAGAGGAATACCTACCTATTTTACTGTCTTATGATAAACTTAGGTATTCAGTTGAGGTTTGAGCGTAGGTGATAAATATCGATGTAGTTTTAAGCAGTTGTATCATGTAATCAACGGTTGTATATGCGAAAGGGTTAAATTGAACACATTTCCCATATACATTATCTCTTCTATCAAAATAGTCTCAAAATGTCGGTTTGTGTGTACACTTAGTTCTTCTAAACTACAGTCTTCTGGCATTCTTTTGGCAGGCAGGCACATCACGTTGTATATTTCATTTAATCACCACAACTTTCAAAACGGCGAAGGAAAACATCGTGAGGAAAACGGCATGTACTAGAAACAAATATTCGAAGACCCCGCACTAGGCCTGCGTGGTGGATTATAGCCCACGCCCTCTCATAGAGAAGAGGCCTGTGTCCCAGCAGTGGGAAAATTGTGGGCAGATTGTGTTGTGTGACTTAATTGATTAAAAATATTAGATTTTTTTGACGGCACTTTTGGCGCAGTGGTTAAATGATTGACTGCTGCGCTATGTGTCGCGGGGTCGATTCCTGCTTGTGTATGTGAGTTTAAATGTTAGTAAACACAGCCACAATACAGGAGAAAATCCTAGTGCGGGGCAACGTTTTTTAAAAAAAGAAAAGAAGCAACGGTTTTCACTATCTTATAGGGAATTTATTCCGGAAAGTTTATGTGTGTAATACATAAAAATATTACTTTGGTTAAGAAAGAAAGAAATATCGATGATTAGAGTTAGACATATCGTGCGAAACAGGGGCGGTTCGCTAGTATATTTATAATCGTATCAACACCTGTATTTCATACTTCAGTGATTACATCGATCACACCTTGAATATTTATCAGCAACTGTCCAGGGAAATCACACCGATATGTACAAAGACACATGATAGGCAGGTGCTATATATATATAACGACACGTGTCAATCAGTCTAGTTTCAGGGCACGTGTCCAATCGTGTCGAATCTCCAAAATATTATTAAAGTTTTCCCCTGGGTGCTTAATTTACTATTTGCTAACGGAAGAACCTTTGATTGTTCATTTTAATTAAAATTTGGCGTTGGAAAGTGGTAGGTACCTAGTAATTGTTTTTGGTGATGCTATACTTACTACGTACACAACTTCACGTTCAGCTACGGAAAATAAGAGGGTTGCAAGTTCAGAAATATTATAGAATAGAATAGAAAACTATTAGAGGGGCTTTGTTGCTAAATAATATCAGCCGCCCGAGTCGATCGTACGCTTGCCGCGGTTGGTTCGTGGATAATAGTTTTTGCAGAGTATAATTTTTGAATTTAGGTCTTCCATTCCACTATTACACACGTTGCTTACATCTCTTTTTATCTTCTCTCCTAAGTCCTAGCGCAGGTGTGCTGGAAGAGATTTATAAGCATAAAGTACATACTCGTATGTATCTACGTATTTTTTTGTGTACCTTTCTTATATCTATTTAGATAAAACGAAAACTCCTGACTGACTGACTGACTGCCTGCCTGACTGACTGACCATCAACGCCCAGGCCAAACCCTTGGATCTAGAAAGCCGACATTTTGCACAGAGGTTCCCTCTATAATGTAGACAAGGAATAAGGAAGGATTTTTCGAAATTCAACCCCTAAGGGAGTTAAATAGGGGATTAAAGTTCCACGCGGGCGAAGCCGCTGGCAAAAGCTAGTCAGTATATATGTGTGTGTATAAATCGGTACAATTTCTGAAACTAAGCTCGTTTGTGCTGTCAGTGGGTTCACGTCGACTTCTCACTTGCCAGGCTGCGGCTATAGGCGCACATAGGTACAAAAATCGTTTTCCTATTAGACATAACTATGTAAAGATTGGCCTAGTGGTAACGGCCGCGACTTACGAGGTCATGCGTTTTTTTTTTTTTTTTTTGGGTGGGAAATCATCAAATAACTTCTCCCGCTCTGGGTGGAGCAGGAGGGCGTGTCAGACTTTTACTGACTAAAACCCACCCGTGTTCCTTCAGTAGCCCTTAAGCCAGGGGCTGTGGTGTCTCTTTCGAACAAACCCGCACCCCTGGCAGGCATCGACCCTTGCGGGTCCCATCACTTTTTGTGCTGACATCTCTTTGAGGCGCGCGTGGAACACAACGCGCCGTCGACTTGGGCTTGGTCCTTACCGGACAGCGAGCTACCCATTACTCGCCGTCCGCAAGCCCATGCCTACGGTGGCCGGAAATCGGCCTGGGATTCCCGACGCCCAGGGCGTCTCCGTAGCCTGCGGCGGCTGGGGTCGCGAGGGCGCATATGCTGCCTCTCCCTCACGTGCGCCGCCTCCCTCTTCGCGAGCATCACTGCTTCGCTGAAGGAGGTGACGGCTCCCCATGCCCTCTCGCTCCGTACCATGGCCTGGACCAGGGCCGGACGCGAGAGATCGCCGCCGCCGATCGCCTCCACGAGGACACGGCGGTGCTCCGCCCAAGCAGGGCAGACCGCCACCGTGTGCTCCACCGTGTCCTCAGGGCGATCTTCGCAGTGGAAACACCCGGGCGTTTCCTCCCGCCCTATCCGAAACAGGAACCTCCCGAAACAACCGTGTCCGGTGAGGACCTGCGTCAGGCGGAAGGTGAGGACGCCATGCCGCCTCTCGAACCACTCCTCAAAGAGGGGACTTACCGCCGCAATCGTGGCGTGCCCAGCACTGGGTTGCGACAATCGCTCTCTCCATGTCACCATGAGATCCCGCCGGAGCTCTGTCCGCTGTGCCGCGATTTCCCGCGGCAGCGGAGTTACGCCCCGGCGTTTGGCCTCCTCGCGCCACTCCCATATTTGCGCGAGGACCTTTGCCTCCAGATCCCATGGCGGTAATCCGGCAAGGAGGCCCGCCGCCTCGCCGGAGATCGTGCGATATCCTCGGATCATCCTGATCGCCATGACCCTATGGGACGCCCTCAGCTTGCGAGCTGGTTGGCGCCTCAATGTAGGCGCCCACACCGGCGCCCCGTATAGGGCCATGGACCGCACGATCCCCGCGTAGAGCCTCCGGCAGGAGGCGTTTGGCCCCCCTAGATTGGGCAAGAGCCGCTTCAGCGCAGCCCCGGCTCGCTCCAGTCTGGGAGCCAAACGGCGGAAATGCTCCGCGAAGTTCCACCGGCTGTCGAGGACGAGTCCCAGGTACTTCATCGTCGACTCGACGCCGATGTGAACCCCTCCCACCGTTATCTGGGAACCCGTCGGTGGCGCATTCCGAGGACCATGAAACCACATGGCCTCGGACTTGTGCAAGGCCACCTCGAGTCCCAGTTGCCGGATCCTATCCGCGATTGTCGCAACCCCTTGTGTCGCTAAGTCGGCCGCCGCCTGGTACGACCTCCCTTGCGCCAGGACTAGCGTGTCGTCAGCGTAGCAGACTACACTGACGCCGCTAGGGAGGTCGGCGCGCAGCATCCAGTCGTACCCGATGTCCCACAGATACGGCCCCAGGACCGATCCCTGCGGGACACCGCACGACATCTCTCGCCGGTTCCACTCTCCGAGGTGACCGGGGTAGATGACGGCCCTGTCCGTCAAATAGGCCTCGACCACACGACAGAGGTAGGTCGGCATCCGGTGATACCGCAGTGCCTCCCTTATGCAACTCCAGGGCAGGGTGTTGAAGGCATTGGCGATGTCTAATGACACCGCCAAGACGACCCCACCCCGGGCCACAGCATCCCCCGTCGTGAGGGCTCGCACGCGCATGATGGCATCCACCGTGGAGCGCCCCCTGCGGAAACCAAACTGGCTCTCCGCCAAATCCGGCCCCACCCGCACCAGCCGCCCGACGAGGCGGTCTGCAATTACTCTCTCAAAGAGCTTGCCCACCTCGTCGAGCAGCACAATGGGCCGGTAAGCGGACGGAGAGTCCGCTGGGCGCCCCGGCTTCTTAATGAGGACCAGTTTCCCCGTCTTCCAGCGAAGTGGGAACTGGCCCTCCTCCAAGCATGCGCTTAGGAGCCCTCTTAGTCGAGGCCCGAGAGCCTGCAAGGCCAGGACCCAGGCTTTGCCGGGCAAGCCGTCGGGTCCTGGGGCGGTATTCTTGGCATTCAGCCTACGTACCGCCACTCTCAGGTCTACCTCGGTCACCTCTGGAGAGTCGTCGTCGTCGTCGGTGTGGTCCGCATCGGACGAGGTCGTGCGTTCGAACCCAGCCAGGCGCATTACTTTGTGTAAATAATTTCATCACCACTGCTCTCAAACGGTGAAAGAAAACAGCGTGAGGAAACCGGCATGTCCTAGACCAAAAATTCGAAGACATGTGACATCTATCAACCCGCACTGGCACGCGTGGTAGATTACGGCCCACTCCCTCTCATGGAGAGGAGGCCTGTGTCCCAGCAGTGGGAACGTTTATAAGCTGGGTATGTAGGTAAAGATTTATAGTTATATCACGCACACAAAGTAATAAAAATAAAGAATTAACTGAATTTCTCCTGAGACTTAACTGCGATGAAAAAGCAATCTCGATTTGGGTACAAATAAGCGAGCTAAAAATATTGTGAATTGGTTTTTTGAAAAGACACGTGTAACTCAAAAAAGGTCTCTAGCAATTTTTGAATGCATTATTTAGCCTCTGTTTAGTTAACATCTTTGACCAAGCCGGTGTGTATTTACGAAAAATACTGACAGTAGCAGTAGGTTTCATTTTCACAGTAAAATAACATTTTTTTTAAACATTGCCCCACACTAGGAATTTCTCCTGCATTGCGGGTGCGTTTACAAACATTTAAACTCACATACAAAAACAGCGAGACCCAGAACAACTACTTGTAGGTCATACAAATATTTGTTCCGTACGGGAATCGAACCTGCGACACTGCGCGAACCGTGCCGTGCGTTATTTACGTCGTTGGGCAGACAAATATTTCGAACATAAGAAGCAATGTTAATGTTTAAATAAACCTAGATCGGGCGGGTCGCTAAATAAAATTCTAATTTCGAAACATTATCATTTGCTCTTGTAATAAAAATATTTTAGAAGTTTATTTTTTAGGCACTATAATTGTATGGGAAATGTATTTATGTAGGCTAAATGTAATCTTCTTGTATACGTTTTTATTATAAAATAAAATAAAAATAAAATGGATTAGCATTTAGCAATATCCTCTGATTGATCATAAATATGTTTTACAATTAGGGTGCAGGTTTACAGTTCATCGTATTGATATCTCACTGCTAAAACCATGAAACGAATTTAGATGGGAAATCCCATGTACTATGTCACTAACTTATTTAAATTTAACGATTTAACTTACAGCAGGCTTAGCACTTTCTATTTCTACGAAGAATAGACAGTGCTTTTTCAATACAAAGTGACATTTCGTTCCTCCATTTTTGACATCGGACCGTAGATATCCTTCTACAATCTGTCATTTTGTCTTCCGTTTCTAACGATCTGTGTCTAGGTCCCTATAAATGTAGACTATTTCAGAAGAATATTTCTACCCAAATTGTCAAAATCACACTGACTAACAAACTTTTTACTCGACGGCCACAAAGTAAATACGATTATCTACAAAATCATGATTCGTTTAGAACGCATATGTGTGATAATTAATAGAAAAACATAGCTTTCTTCTCCTATTGTACATCATTTAGTTAATAGTCATGTCTATTCTTCCGTCCACCAATTGGTGCTCTTGCTAAGCCTGCAGGAACAGTGGTGGTCCAGTGGTAACGGCCGCGACGAGTAGTATGTCGTACATTCGAATTGTCCTCCATGGTTCGAATCCAGACAGGCTCTATACTTTGTGCAAATTATTTCACCACCACGGGCGCACCCAAATTGGTGAAAAAAAACATCATGACGAAACCGGCATGTTCTAGAAACAAAAGATTCGAAGACATAGGACTTCTACCAACCCGCACGGGGCTCGCGTGGTGGATCACGGCCACTTACTAGTACCAAGAGGAGGCTTGTGCCCAGCAGTGGTAACATTACAGGCTGATTATGGCTATGTAGTATGTAGTACCTGGTACTTATTGATAGGCCTGCACTGTCCTCCCATACATTTGATCTCTGTAATTTGAAAACATTGTTAAAGCTAATAATTTTCAAAAGAGTAACCGTGGAGTTTCTTGCCGGATTTTCTCCATAAGAAACAACAATTTGGAACCGTGCACCTAGATTCTTACGTTTCGGTGCCCATGCAGGTTTATATGAAGTAAATATATTTTGATTTGATTTGATTTATGTTGAACAACCCAAAAAAAAACAGTAAGTATTTAATTAATTTATATAATTATATTCCACCTCGTAATTTCTCTACCAGTCTAAGTGTAAGGGGAACCAATGTGGGACAGTGAGAGACTAATAACTTATGCGAGACTTAAAGTTACATCCTCTTATTAATTAATACGGAATAAAGTTATACCAGGAATAACAAAAGAATTAGGAATAACCATACATTTTCATAGATTTAAACTTGGAATAACTTTATTCTGTGTTTATTAGTAAGGGGGACAGAGATTAAACTTCATTTAAAAAAGCAAAAGAAAATGAACTACTCATTTTGACAGTTGCAACACTTGCGACCACAGATAACCACAATTTTGACATCTGTTATTTACATTTATTATAATAAATAACAGTTCTTAGCCATAAAACGTTATTTATACCAGTTTGTTAACTTGGTGTTAGTTGATAAATATACTATTTATTATACTAAATTACATTAATGGCCATGCTTGTAGTGTTTATTGGATATTTAGGAACGAGTGTGAATCACAGACATATTATATGTCTGTGGTGTGAATGAGAGATTGTCTATTGCAGCTTGTCTACACGGCAGAGTAAATGGGGATATAGGTTAATATGGTTTACTAAGTTTTAATCTGTATTATTTATTTGTGAGTAGTTTTTTTGGCCTAGTAGCCGCAAGCGCGAATGTTGAGCATTTTCGTTCAGCTGCGTGAACTCCGCTCATTGAGGCAATCATAATTAAGATCATCAAACGCACTGGTGACAGGGCATGCGGCGCAGGATCGTAGGTGGGCCATTGTCTTTGGTGAGGTGCCGTATACGCACTTCTGTCAAACAAATCTGAACCGTCCGTGAACTCCCATCTGTGGAGATTGTCTTTGCTCCGGCCGAATTCGTATCGAAGTCTATTGAGAGATTTCCAAGTCAGCCACGGTAACGCGTGTACAGGCGGAAGGCGTAATTGTCAGGGGGCTTATACAGCTCCCGCCGAACATAACATCTTGTTGTGAAGGCGTTACCATTGGTTGGACTAGTTAGACCCACGCACTCTAGAAAACTTTTTCGGCTCTTTAGTCTCTGGGGCGCTGAGACGTAGTAGTGCATTGGATGATGTGAGTCAGCCTGTAGCTTAGCCCAATCGATGCGGCAGGCTGTGGTCCCGCGAATGTTTGGAGGCGTAGTGCCACTAAATGGATACAGCATTCGTACTGGTCCAGGGATCATTTCCCAGGCCAGGCCAAGTGTTATTGGCTTTTTCCATAAATAATTTCTCAGATAAATTCGATTGCCATCGTCCCGGCACAAATCCAGAGTTGGTAGATGTCACGTATCTTCGAATTATTGGTTCTTGGATATGCCGGTTTCCTTACGATGTTCTCCTTCACCGTTTTGAGAGCAGAACTATCATAATTTCATTTACGGTTTTTAAGAAATCGGTACCGTGTTATAGTTTCCATACTTCTTTTACTTAATCGTTTATTTTGATTGCGTTCATATCCTCAAAAAGGCAAACATGCCTAACATTCTTATCCACTTTTCTACACACGTTTCCCACTTTTAATCATTCACTTTTCCTCCCCTTATTTTTAACCGACTTCAAAAAGAAGGAGGTTATCAATTCGACATGTTTATATGTATTTTTTTTATGTATGTTCGGGCATAACTCCGTCGTATATAAGCGTATTTGCTAAATTCTTTTTTGTTCGAAAGGGGTTTATTCCGAAATGATCCCAATTTCATATAGATCTGATGATGCGTTTCGGGGACAGTGAGTGGAACGCTTAAAAATATTACCGCAAATCAACCGCGATTGCTGTTATCGCATAAATATGCATTGTTTTGACCCCAAGAATGATGAAATTTCGGATGGAATTTAAAATGAAAAAAAAAACTACCAAAAAAAAAACGACTTCCGAAAAAACACTACAAAATTCAAAACTAACTTTTAGTTCGGAAGGCGGTGCCAAAAAATTTAAATACATATGCAAAGTCACCGACTTCCGAAATTAACGTTATTTTTAATTTTGTAGTGTTTTTCCGGAAGTCGGTTTTTTTTTGGTTTTTTTTTCCTATGTATTACGTTATATGAAACCACAGTGATCTACCCAAAGTGAACTAAAAGATACCTATGACACTCATAGATCAGCAACATAAAGTATATCAACTTTCAAGGGACAAAAAACATTGCGACACCGAATCTTAAACATTTGGACAGTCTTCAAAGAGCATATAAATAAGTTAATATAGCCACAGCGATTATTGAAACCGACTGTTTATTTATCAGAAGCGAAGTTCAATGAACGATGTTTCGTAACAATCTTATTTGATTTGTTTATGAATCTTTATGGCTTAATTTTGCGGTGATAAATCTCTCAAATGTTACCTCATGGTTTGATTAAGTAGTTGGGAATATTTTGGGAGATTATAAAGTGGTTTAATTTAGGTCAGGTGAGTTGTAATTAAATCAATGGTAGTATTATGTACCAAGATCTGAAAATGAAAAAGAGGAGCTTGAGGCTTAGTAATAACAGCCGCACCGGTCGATCGGTACGGTTAAGCTACGCTTGCCGCGGTCGATCTGTGGATGGGTGACCTACCTTTACATACCAAGACCTCGCTGTGCCTCAGCAAGCACGTTAAGCCGTTGGTCCCAGCTGTCGTTCGTGGAATTTTGACAGTTGTTACGCGTCGTCCGAAGAGCAAAAGTCTGACAACCAGTCTTACCAAGGGGTATCGTATTACCTAGTAACTGGGGTTGTGGAGTTCAGATAGGCAGTCGCTCCATGTAAAATACTGGTATTCAGCTGCAACTGGTTAGAGTAGAAGCTGACCCCAACAAAGTTGGAGCCTTTTCGGCTAAGCAGATGATCTAAAAATTATAAAAAAAATGGTTAAGTACTTTGTTCCTTCAATTAAGTCAGTCAATGTTTTTGACGTTAACTTAGTAACATTAACGTCAAAAAGTTTGAAAGACACATGACTCTGCCTTGCAGTGTAAATGTGGTGCTTTCCCACAAACAATGGGGCATTTAATATCTTGTCCAGCGTGTCCTGTTGTCTGCACGCTGCAGGAGTTGATGGACGCTGCTGAAAGTGCCAAGCTCTTAGCTAAATTCTGGGCTGACTGTATTTGTAGATTGTTATCGACACGCTAAGAAGAAAGATATAATTATACTCGTATGTATTGTTGACTTTTGCATGGAACAGTCAATAGGACTATATTAACTTGGAGAGTTGTATTAATAATCTTAATGATTATAATTATGTAAATACATAGGTATTATGGTTGCGAATCATATTTTACTTTTTTTTTTGAGGGTGGGATATCATCAAATAACTTCTACCGCTCTGTGTGGAGCAGGAGAGCGTGTCAGACTTTTACTAACTAAAACCCACCCGTGTTCCCTCAATTGCCTGAGTGCCAGGGGTCACGGTATCTCTTCCGAATAACCCGCACCCCTGGCAGGCATCGGCTCTTGCGGACTCCACCAGTTGGTGTTGACATCTCTTTGAGGCGCGCGTGGAACAACGCGCCGACGACCCGGGATCCTTACCAAACAGCGACCTACCCGTTACTCGCTGTCCGCAAGCCGATGCCTATGGTGGCCGGGAATCAGCCTGGGATCCCCGACGCCAAGGGCCTGACACTGACACTGCAAATTGCAAAAAACGTAAAAATCTGAATTTCGCGGACTACCTTAGCGCATCCACCATAACATAAAACTTTTACGTTTATCGTAAGAAGTAAATACCTATGCCCGGCTCCCTAATTGCGTGACATGCTATCAATCTTAACCTGATGATTTTTTAACGCTATTATTAATACATTGCTTCATATGTTCGAAAAAATTGTCGGCTCAGCAACGCAATTAACGCAATGAATGTTGTTGAACTGTCAAAATTAAAAGCATTCCTCCAATTACCCCACAGATCGGTAAGTAGGTACTTGCCATCCGTCTTTCTTAATCAGTATCACCGATTGTCGATTTTTGACTCTTATGGTGAATCTTGTCGACATTTTTTTCCATACAAACTTCGGGAGTGTATTACTCCACTGTTCGACATTAAGTATGCATCAAAAATTAAACACGGCATGGTTTTGTCTCATTATTGATATTGTCTGTACGGAAACAGAATACTAAAATAAAAAGCCATTCAAAGTTAGGAGCCAACAAAGATTCGTTTTTCTTGCCGATTTAACCTAACTTTAAAACAAGTCTTTAATCTCCGAAACCAAGTCAGTACCAAAAAGTTCAATTATCAAAACCTTCAGTAAACTTTATTGGTCATTGATAATGTAGGTAGTGGTTTTTTCATGAAACCCGATCTTCCGGAGGAGTTTTCTTAATTTTTTACACGCCTGTTTTACTATTAATTATCATGCATCTCACTTAATAATGTTGTGTGTGTAGACTAGCGTCTAACTACTCATCACTGAAACTACCTCTGTCGGACACGAAGCCTGATGAGACAGCGTGATTTTTAGCTACCAGTGAGTTCGAACCCGCGACTAGGTTCCCCTTAAGGCTAAAAAAGCGTAACACTTAATATTCAGCTTTGACCTCATGGGAATATCAATTGCTACTCTATAGGTTATCATAAGAGTCAATAAGTTTTTAAAGGATCAGTTATTCCTTAACAAATTAGGGATCTTGCAAAAAAAAAAAAAATATCTTCCTATTGCATAAGTGTTACTACTCAACAAATGAGTTTTTAAATGAAAAATTGGACTCAAAATTTAAATTAGATGACGTCTTGCCTATAAATCCCTAATGATTGAATAGAATTTAATATAACATTGTATTGAATAATTCTCTACATTGTATCTAATAATTTTTGACATTATAATAAATAATACATGACATTGTATATTTTGATAGCAGTTAACGTTTTCCATTATCCTTGACATTGTATGGTTTCAACAACTAATTTTGACATAATATATTGTACATTTAATCTTAATTCCCTGAAATATTTGTACGCTGGAAACAGCAGAATATTATGGACGTCTATGTGTAAAACCTTTATAACAACAATATTCTAACAAATAAATTTTAAATAAATAAAGAGGAGCAGATGAAAAACTTAGAGATCTTTCCTCCACTTTCAGAGGTTGAGGTCGACAACATTTCAAGTACAATTCAGTTTATTTCCTTAGGGGAATACATCTAGTAGATAAATAAGTAAGAAGTCACATCTCACCTTATTTGACAAGATAAGTTAGTGCCAAAATTGGGGCAATCTGACCTTCTACATTGTCAGGAGTTTGTGTAAATAGTAATGTAGGATGTGGACATGGAACGTAGAAATATGAAAAGATAAGATGTAGAAAAAATATACTACTGTGGCATCATTTATTCTTACAAGCCTGTCCCGGTGTATGTTTATAATCAAATCTTGCAAGTTAAATTTGACCCACTTCCCGGTTTCAGATTAAGCTGAAATTTTGCAAGCATATGTAAAGCGTATTACAGTGCAATATTCTTGATCGGGTGATGGAGCCGGAACCGAAATCTAAACGGTGAAGGTAAACATCGAAACCGGTATGTCCTAGTACCAAAAATTTTGTAGACATGTGACATCCACCAATTCGCAATGGGCCTGCGTAGTTGATTACGGCCCACTTGTCCTTTCCCAGAGGAGGCCTGTGTCCCAGCAGTGGGAACCTGAATATCCGAGGTCTGATGATGGAGCCAGAAGGTGGCAACCTGGGAGGCGGCAACGGCACATTTCCAACCGTCGAAATAGAAGTAGTTCATTCAGGTCGACGCGTATCAATCTGCCTAGCCATTTCGCAACTTGGGGTCAGCAACCTGTCTAAACGGATACAGCTGAATATTAGTATTTCACGTGGAACGACTGACTAACTGACGTCTCCACAACCCTGTTACTGGGTGACACGGTACCCTTTGGTAAGACTGGTTATCAGGCGGGTTTCTGAACTCCCGTAACGACTGACAAAAATCTAAAAATTACAGCCGGGACCAACGGCTTTGCCGTGCTTTCCGAGGCAAAGGGGTCTCGGTATGTAAAGATGGTCACCCATCCACGAACCGACCGCGGCATGCGTAGCTTCAGGTCGACGCGTATGTATTGTTACTTCAATATTATTGTAAATAGTATTTACTGCCGGTTCGTTTACCATATCATCCCATTTCTACGCTCCAAGACCGTATAAAATCATCTGACTCCTATATTTGCGTACTCCTCAAACCCGTTCGGTATCGGATTGAAGGACTGTTTGTGTTGTGTTAGCGGTTGACCTTCGATCATCTCTGGTTATACGACCTTCGGCCCAGGGAGGTATTTGTGGAATGAAGTAATTAATAAGTGTGTCTTTGAGAAGAGAAAGAAATAAAAATATATTATTGGAGACACGCACAGGAAACACAAAAGCAGTAAAAAGTAACATGAATGCAATTAAAAAAGCAAAAAGGAAGACCTGTGCGAGGCCAAAAAGGCTCCTATCTCAGCATGATGCTTTTTTATATGTATTTTTTTGGGTGGGAAATCATCAAATAACTTCTCCCGCTCTGGGTGGAGCAGGAGGGCGTGTCAGACTTTTACTGACTAAAACCCACCCGTGTTCCTTCAGTAGCCCGTATGCCAGGGGCTGTGGTATCTCTTTCGAACAAACCCGCACGCCTGGCAGGTATCGGCCCTTGCGGGCCCCATCATTTTTTGTGCTGACATCTCTTTGAGGCGCGCGTGGAACACAACGCGCCGTCGACTTGGGCTTGGTCCTTACCGGACAGCGAGCTACCTATTACTCGCCGTCCGCAAGCTCATGCCTACGGTGGCCGGAAATCGGCCTGGGATTCCCGACGCCCAGGGCGTCTCCGTATCCTGCGGCGGCTAGGGTCGCGAGGGCGCATATGCTGCCTCTCCCTCACGTGCGCCGCCTCCCTCTTCGCGAGCATCACTGCTTCACTGTAGGAAGTGACGGCTACCTAATCTCAGCATGATGCTGCGACACTTTTTTTAAAAAAAAATAAAAAATCCAGCAAACAGCAGCGTTGCTGTTCTAATAAAGCCCTTGTGATGTCACGGACACATACATCTACGGACATAGAATTAAAGGCTCCTGCAAAGAGGTGCGACGCGACCCATGTAGAACAAATTTCTATGAAAACTTCATGGAAATTGTTCTACTAGTGTCGCATCGCGCCTGTTTGAAGAACCCCTAATCCTACTTGACGATTACCTACACTAATATTATAAAGAGGAAAGATTTGTATGTTTGTTACGAATAAAATCAAAAAATACTAGACCGATTTCAAAAATTGTTTCACAATTAGTACGCTACATTATCCCTAAGTAACATAGGCTATGTTTGTTCCTAGAAAAAGTCCACCCGTGCGAAGTCGGGACGGTTAGCTAGTATAAAAATAAAGTAAGTATGGGACCATGTTATCATCTGTGGTAACATGACCTTCGGTTATGGGATATATTTGTGGAATTATGTAATTAATCAGTTACTAATTGTGTATCTTTAGAAGTATGAAGCCCTGGTAGGTAATAGGTAATAGGTAATACGGGCTGTTGTCCGCAACTCCACGTCAAAGCGCGTATTTTGCGTACGGGTGGGAGAATCTGTCATTCGATCCACCCCAGCTCCTCGAGAAAGGCCAGCAACGCCTTGGTGTTGCTGACAATCTCACGTAGGGTACCTGGGTTACCGAAGTATTTAGCCCTGTAATTGGCGACCACCGGGCAGTTTAGGAGCACGTGCGCTGCTGTCTCGTCGTCCTCCATGCAGGCCCTGCACAGCGGACTGTCTGTTACTCCTAAGACAAAGAGATGTTTGTTAAATGACCCATGGCCAGTTACAGCTGCTGTAACTGCACGCAGCTGTGATTTAGTTAGACGGAGAACCTGTTTTGTGAGGCGGGCATCGATCGCAGGAAGTGCTTCCTTAGCCTGCCTGCACTCACCTAGATCCAGCCATATCTTGTGATGTTGGTCCCTGGTTCGTTTCCTTACCAGAGTGCGTAGATACCCGAAGGGGAGAGGCGCGATGGGTTCTGGTCCCACTGGTGCCATACTCGACCCCCTTCTGGCAAGTTCATCGGCTGCATCGTTACCTAGCGAACCGCTGTGTCCTTTGATCCATTGAATGGTAATGTTATTGAGGCTACCTACCTGGTTTAGGCGCTGGTGGCACTCGTATATCAGCCCAGAGTCAACCGTGTGACTGTTCAGCGCTTGCAGAACAGCCATGCTGTCTGAGAGTATGCGGATTGAGTGGTCTTTAACTTCCCTGGCCGTGATAGCAGACGCGGCAAGGGAGATGCCCATGCATTCGGCCTGGAACACTGTGTTATGGACCCCCAATGGTGTGGCTATGTGTATGTTGAGGTCCTCCGAGAAAACTCCAGCACCTGTACCACTACCTGTTTTTGATCCATCCGTGAAGATCCGTAGCTCTGCGGGGCGCAAGCCCTCGCATCGTCGATCCTCATGAAGTTGGATTTTGTATTTTTTGTCAAAGACAAATTGTTTGGGCACCCGGTCATTTATTGCCTTTGTAATGGGAAACTCACTGTTGAGTCCCTTAAGCAGCGCGGTGTGTTGAGTGTCTCTCCAGAGATGTGTTGCCTTCAGACGCACTGCCGCCATCGTTGCTTCCTGCTGTATGAACAGGTGGAGCGGCGGTAGCCCCAACATGGCTTCGATAGCTGCAGTTGGAGTGGTCCTCATGCAGCCCGTGGTAGCCATGCAGGCTAGTCTTTGCATGCGCTGTAGTTTGTTGGTGGCTGTAACTAGCTTGGTGCGGGGCCACCAGACCACGGCCCCGTAGGTGATCATGGGGCGGATTACTGCGGTGTACAGCCATAGTATAATTTTGGGGGATAGGCCCCACTTCTTACCTATCATTTTCCTGCACTGCCAGAAGGTGATGCAGGCCCTGTTTAGCTTGGTGTCTAAATGACTGCTCCAGTTTAGCTTACTGTCCAAAGTAACCCCGAGATACTTAACTTCATTGGTCAGCTGAAGTTCCGTGTTGAACAGTTTCGGTAGGCGGAAGGGGCCTAATGCTCGTTTATGAGTGAACATGACTAGTTCAGTTTTGGTGGGGTTAACTGATAGCTCAAACTCTCTACACCATCTCTCTACGATACGTAGTGCTTGTTGTGTGAGGTTGCAAATCGTTCCCGTCACCTTCCCCGAAACAAGAATTGCGAGATCGTCCGCATAACCTATTGTAAAATAATGGTTGGCGTTGAGTTTGGTGATAAGATCATTAATCACCAGATTCCACAGGAGGGGGGACAGTACTCCTCCTTGGGGGCAGCCTCTGGCTATCATGGCCAGCTGCTGCTCGTCCTCCAAGCGAACCACTCGTTTGCTAAGCATGTTAGTGATCCAGTCCGTTAGTACCTGATCTACCCCATGTCTGGAGAGGGCGCTGCCGATGCTTGAGAAATTGGTTTTGTCGAAGGCTCCTTCGATGTCTATGAAGGTGCCCAGGCAGGTACCTTTTTGGTGTATTGCTTCTTCTATCTGACTAACCACTTGATGAAGAGCAGATTCGGTCGACTTACCTGAGCTGTACGCGTGTTGGTTACCGTGTAGCGGTATGGTTTTGAGGGCGCCGTCTCTCAGCTCCCTATCACTTAGCCTTTCCAGTGTTTTCAGAAGAAAAGAGGTCAGGCTGATAGGTCGGTGGGATTTGGCGTTAGTGTAGTCACCTTTACCTGGCTTTGGGATGAATATAACTTTCACTTCTCTCCAGCCCTTGGGAACGTACCTAAAGGCCAGGCACGCTCTCATTATAGGCACTAGTCTAAATGCGATAGAGGCTTCCCCCCATTGTAATAAGGCGGGGAATACTCCATCGGGACCAGCTGCCTTGAAAGGATGGAAGCTGCGGATGGCCCATTGGAGTTTCTCCAGCGTAATCACCCTGCATGTGTAGCGCCAGTCATTCTCAGATGGTGTTTGGATTACATCCTGCCAGTCGATTACCTGCTCGAAGACGCATCCAGGGAAGTGAGTTTCAATTAGGACGCGTCTAGCTTCTTCAGGTGACGATGTGAGTGTGTTATCAGGTTTGCGGAGGGTAGTGGGCCCCGAAGTCTTCTGTTGCGACAGTACCTTCCTTACCCTGTTGGCTTGCTGGCAGGATTCAATGTTACCACAGAATTTGCGCCAACCCGCGGTACTCCTAAATCTGATGCATTTTTTGTAGCTGGATTTGGCTGCATAGTAGCTATCCCAGTCCTCGTCCGCACAAGTGTTCATGGCTCTATTTAAAGCCTTCCTTACCTTACCGCGCTTGCGCTCCAAGTCAGCGCCCCACCAGGGTTGTTTGCCCGGTGTGCTACGCGGGGTGATCTCTGGGCAAGCAGTGTGGTAGCTGTCTAACATTAGTTTAGTGATTTGACTGACTTGTTCCTCAATCTGTGTCGTGTCCGCAAATGACGCTGGACCGCTTGGTGTCGCAAGCTTAGCTTCTAGGCTGCGTGTGTAGATGTCGCGATCCGTATTACGCGGATTGCGACGTGGTGTTGCAGGCGGAGTGCAGACCTGGATGTCAAAGCGAATCCACCTATGATCAGAGCAGGAGGCTTCCTTGGAGACCTGCCAGCCAGTGATGATTACCGCCGCGCCCTCTGTTGCCAGGGTGAGATCGATGATCGTGCGGCTACGCCTGTTTACGAAGGTAGGTTCAGCGCCGGTGTTTAGTAGGGATAGGTTAGTTGAGAATAAATAATCAACTAACGCCTTACCCCTTTCGTTTTGGGTGTCCATGCCCCATAGTTGGTGATGAGCATTGGCGTCGGCCCCGATGACTACCTCAAACCCGGAGCTCTCGCAATGATTGACGAGACGGGCAAGGTCGTGGGGGGGCGGCGCCTCCGCCTCAGGCATGTAGGCCGAGGCGAAGACGATCGCCATCTCTACGTCGTCGGCACGTCGTATTACTAGCTTTGCTGCAGAGACATCTCTGCAACAGAATTCAGTTAAGAGCTGTGTTTTAAGGTTACCTGTAACATAGATGCACGATCTGGGTTGGTCGTGATCAGTGGTAACCAGGAGCTTACCTCCAAGATTGGATAGTCCTTGTATGCGACCGGCCCTAATCCACGGCTCCTGGATCAGAGCAATGGCCGTGTGTTGTACCTCCAGCCACTTCCGGAGCTGAGCCGTCGCGGTCTGACTGTGGTGGAGGTTGGCTTGGAGGATTTTAAAGTCGGACAAAAGGCTCGCCATTGCTGGTCGTCCCCTCATCCCCCTCTCCCAGTCTGAGCCCGGCAAGCAGGTCGCCCTCGTCGAAGCCTCCCTCTCCCTGGCATGAAGCCGGGGACAGGATCATGTCCTCCAGCTCCTCATCCAAAGAAGAGGCGGCCCCCACGGTGGCGGCAGCAGGAGCGGCCGACTCTGCTACAGCAGGTTCGGCAGCGAGTGCTCCCGGGTTGTTTGGGGGGGGAGTGAACTCCCCCACTGGTGTCTCTGGCCGCTGAGTCGTGTTCACGGAGATAGTTTCCGTAGTGGGGTCCCATCCCTGAGGGGTATCGGTATACCTGCCGTTCAGCCCCCGGAACCTTATATACACCGTCCCTACTCCTATCGAGAGACGGCGATCGGCTCTCATGAGAACCGGAATTTGGTCTACCGGGACACCCACCACGACGAACCATGCCACGGCCTGTTTGTTTACGTGGTGTAGTACCCACCTCTTGACGTCGATCCAGGGGTTCTGATAACTCAGAGCACGCCCAATGTCGGTCGGCTCTTCGAAGACCCCCTGTTCGTCTGGGATGACGATACCACACCGCGCTCGTCTTTCTATCTCCGACTGGCTCTTGATTGCTAGCGGGATGCCAGTAAGAAGAGACAGTGCGGGGACTGTTTCCCTTAGCCAGTCTAAGGTGTGGTCGTTGCCGCACCACAGTTTCAGGACACCCCCAGAAAACACCGGCTTGGCTTTAAAAGTCGGCCCTGGGGTGTCTAGCTTGGGGTACCGGGCCTCAACGATTATCTGCTTCTGGATAGCAGTGAGTACCCGGTCCGATACGTCCTTGCTGAGGATCCCCGTGCTTTCGCAGGTGATCGCGACGTCGAGGGTAGCGCTGGCAGCTTGGGCGTAGCTTCGCTTGCGCGAAGCCCTGGTAACCGAAGGGATTAATAACGAAAGGTAAATATTTGTGTAGGTGGAATTAATTTGGTATCTTTGGTTGAGACGAGAAATAGTGGCTTGGAGTTTTAATAATCAGATTTCGGTTTCAGAGTGCTGTGTTTAGAAACGAATAAAATATAAGCTTTTTAATCTAAAATCTACGTATGCGATCAGTTATTTCTATTTCAGATTTAGACATTGGAACGCCTACAAAAATAAAAACGGAACTGAACCTGAAATATATTGGGCATGCCACGATTGCGGCGGTAAGTCCTCTCTTTGAGGAGTGGTTTGAGAGGCGGCATGGCGTCCTCACCTTCCGCCTGACGCAGGTCCTCACCGGACACGGTTGTTTCGGGAGGTTCCTGTTTCGGATAGGGCGGGAGGAAACGCCCGGGTGTTTCCACTGCGAAAATCGCCCAGAGGACACGGTGGAGCACACGGTGGCGGTCTGCCCAGCTTGGGTGGAGCACCGCCGTGTCCTCGTGGAGGCGATCGGCGGCAGCGATCTCTCGCGTCTGGCCCTGGTCCAGGCCATGGTACGGAGCGAGAGGGCATGGGGAGCCGTCACCTCCTTCAGCGAAGCAGTGGTGCTCGCGAAGAGGGAGGCGGCGCGCGTGAGGGAGAGGCAGCATATGCGCCCTCGCGACCCTAGCCGCTGCAGGATACGGAGACGCCCTGGGCGTCGGGAATCCCAGGCCGATTTCCGGCCACCGTAGGCATGAGCTTGCGGACGGCGAGTAATGGGTAGTTCGCTGTCCGGTAAGGACCAAGCCCAAGTCGACGGTCAAAGAGCATGTCAGCACAAAAAATGATGGGGCCCACAAGGGCCGATGCCTGCCAGGGGTGCGGGTTTGTTTGAAAGAGATACCACAGCACCTGGCATACGGGCTACTGAAGGAACACGGGTGGGTTTTAGTCAGTAAAAGTCTGACACGCCCTCCTGCTCCACCCAGAGCGGGAGAAGTTATTTGATGATTTTCCACAAAAAAAAAAAAAACCTGTAGTATATCTTTTTTTTGTTTTGCCTATACTGTCCCACTGTTGGCCTTACCCCAAGTTCTTTCAGGAACTCTTTTCCCGCGCTTCTAAAACTAGCCCTCGCGGTACGTCCAGGTCAGCTCACCACCTGGGCCTCAAGTCTGTTATTACAATAGTGGCAGAATGGTCTATCATTGATTTCATAATTGTTTATTTTGACAAGTTTGGTAATCTACTAATATAATGGCGTCATTATGACTTTCCAGTGGTCAGCCACTGACACTCCGTTGAAAGAAATGGCGTTTATTGGTATTCTCGTACATAATGACAAATGGATGACTGATCTGCTAAAACTTGGACAGTTCCTAAAATAATATGTTAAAAATTATTATGTTAAAATATATTCATATAAATGAAATCTGGCATGAATAAATGTTCAAATTTAGTAGTATTTTTTTGAAAATAATTTCTACTAACGGGTTTTATAATAATGGCAATACGACAATGCCATTATAACACAATTCTATTACGAGACCAGTGACCGAGCACTGATCGACCATTATGAATTTAGCAGATTACGAACTTCTAGCAAAATGATAATGGGATCGTGTTGGAATGACGAATTTATAAAAATAGCAGACTAAGACCCGTTTTTGGGTGCAATGGGTGCCCGAAGATGGACGGCTGGGCCGTCCATTGCACTGCACATATATATATGAATATACATATGTAAGTTAAAAACAATATAAACAAAGAAAAGAAAAAGAGAAGTCGAAAACAAGAGTGGAGAGGGGAAAGAGAAGAGAATTTGACCTGTCTATATAACTAGTAAAAATAATGATTAATGCTCGTATCTTGTCTGTAATGAGAGAGAGTAGGGTTTGCTTGGCAAAAAGCAGTTATAAGCTGATCGTACAAGGCAGTGACGAAAATAAAAAAATACAGAAAGCCATTCATTCGGAAGTCCTCCATGTTCTTAAACAAATAAATAAAAAACGTAACCAACTTCGACTTCCAAAATTAAAGATTTTTCTCTTTGTAGTGTTTTTTTTAATAAACTTTTTAACTCTAAAACTCTTTTTAACTCCCCTAATACTTCGCTCCACGGTGACGATTAACTTCTGTTTAAATCGGTTAACGGTTACGCTCTACTTACCCTGTTAACTTAAGTGTACGCTGTTTACAATGTGAATGCATAAAACTGCAAAGAACACAAAGAGGTGTGTCGAGACCGCAATTGACCGTTTGTGACGAACGAACAAGAGTTAAAAATAGCAGCTTGACTGAAAAACCATCAGATATGACCCACTTGCAGAGCTAAGTTCAACATAGGTCGTCTATGACGGGAGGATACGGTCACTTAATGTGATTATAGCCGGAAAGGTTTAAAATGCTCTGATAAACCTGCGAATTTACTTGTATCATTCGCATTGTTATCTTGTGTTGTGTATTTGCTAGAATATATGGTATTCTAGTCAAGATTCTATTGTTATTCTAGTGAGTAATCACTCATACTTTAGTTAGAGTGGTAGATAATGGACGTCTGGTCAAAATTCTGGTGAATATTCAAGCAAAATTGTTTAGATGACCTAGTAACAAATGACACAACGTGAATTAGTCGATTTTAAAGTTGACAATTTACTAGTTTCGCACGTCAACCTACTATAATAATATTAGAAAGAAAGAAAAATGTATTTATTTGTCACAGAAACACGTGCATATAAAAAGATGAAATAACATATTAATAAAAATAAATAAACTTAACAACACAAATATTTTCATAAAGAACATAAATAGTCGGCAGCTGCACGCCGTGACTGTGACAAGAAGGCTTCCACTCAGCATGATGCTGTGCTATGGGACTCACAGCACAAAAGTGAAAGTTGAAATGTTTAAGGTGTTTGGATATTTAGATGTTTGTTAGTCAATCACGAAAAAATGGCCGAACAAATTTGGATGAAATTTGGCACACAGATACGGTACTTCATAACCTGGATTAACACATAGTTCATAATGATTTCCTACCACTAAGCGGGCGAAGCCGCTTGCAAAAGAAAATTGAAAGAAATAGGTATTACATTTACTTATCTTCTGTTTTATGCAGTCTTCACCCAAATCTCATCAGCTAGCGACACTATATAAATAGAAACTTACGTATTTGAAGTACACCTGTGTTCACCTGTTGGATTCACTAGAACTCTGTAACTCAATTGTAACTGACGGGTGGGAGGCTGCGAATGTGTTGGTAGGTACTTCTAATACTCCCACGCGATTCCTGACATACATTTTTGGCTGGAATTTGATGTACGGATTTCTAGAAGTTAGGGCGTTTCTTTCGCGTTGACATTTGTTGATGATATTATTTTATGTTTTTCGTATGATTATCGTAGTTTAACATCTTACTTGTTTATCCTTGGAAACATTGGCAGTGGGATGAATAAAAGAGTCACCAATATAGCCAAAACTAAGAATTTAGACATCTGCGAGTCTTTGTCTAAATATGAGAATTGTTTAATAGCTTTAACTTAATACATGTCTCTTTCTCTTATCTAAGATCTTATCTCTAAATGGTTTTTTTTTCTTTTATTTTTTTCCTTTTCTTTTAAAAATGTATTAACTGTTTCCAAATTTGACCTATAATTAATATTTTTACTTTGTTATCTTTGTTCAACTCTATTGTGCATGCTGTGGTGTCCTATAAATTAAGGAGTGGTCCTACTTAATACTCGATGTTGCCCTTTACTTATGTGTCATATCTTGTGTACATCTTTTGTTGGAGATTCTAAATCAATAAACAAATAATATTTAAGAAAGATACTTATCTAAGTGGGTATGTCTAGTGCATCTTTTGCAGTGAGCTCTGCTACTAATCTTGCAACTGGTTAAAAAATATTCTAATCTACTGTAAATGGTGTCTACACACGAACATATGAAGCAAGAACAGTGGTTTACGAACGGGTGAACACAAATTTGGTGGTAATATGGTGCCAAACCTAGCAAAGCAGTGTCTGCTGGAATGACAACGTATCTGCGATGCATCGGTATTGTAGATATCCACAGGCTCACTCATTATCAAGTGCACCGTGAGTTGGTTTTGCCATCTAATGTCATACAAACAGAGTGTGAGAGTGTTTCCTTGAATCTAGCGATACACAATAGATGCACATGTTTCTATCCACACATCTTCCAAGCGGGAATGCATACAATATTCTCCCGTATGTTCCATCATTCTAGAGTTGTGGATGTGGGCGGGGAAACATCATTTCGTTAGGATAACATTACAAGCTGCACCGCGTGCGTAGGTATGTTGTTTCTAGGAATGACCTTCAGTTGGTAAATGTTGGAACTAGTTCATATTTTCTATAGTTCAGTTAGGAAAATGATGGTCTATTTTAGTTTAAATTTATCTAGTTTAAAAGTTTGCAAGGAATAAAACTATGTTCTTAACTCGAAAAGACGTTCATATCGAATCTTTCTAAGAACTATATTTAATAGGTACTAACTTTTGCCAGCTGTTTCGCCCGCGTGGACGTCGAAAATGATTCCGCGGGGACTTAATACCGGGATAAAAAGTATCCTATGTATTAATCCAGGTTATAATATATCTGTTTGCAGAACCATCTAAATCCGTTCAGCCGTTTTTGGGTGATTGATTAAAAAGCTTCCAAATATACAAACTTTCACATTTATAATATTATAATAATATAGTATGATTTATCTAGTTTAAAAGGTTGCAAAGGAATAAAACTATCATCTTAACTTGCATGACAAAGATAGTTCTTAGAAAGATTAGATACGAACTTCTTTCTAAGAACTACATAATGTATTTGTCGGATCCTCATACAAGGGATCGTGATCAGACATGTTGTGGGCGCAGAATTGGGATAGGTACGGGTAGTCAAGAGAAATACTCCTTTAAGTTCACACGTATATTGTCAATCTCAGTGATATTAGAGTCAACAATACAATAATAGAGTCAATGATCAAGTAAACAGTAACATTGCGACACTAAACTAATTTCTAAACTTAATTTAAAACACTGAGCAGTTCCTAGGCTAGTTGGTGTCGCGACCGCGTCTCAACAATCACTGGGGTCTCTACCGACACCATCCTTATCCTTAGACTCCGCACAGCGCCGAATAATGGCGCTTGTGTTTTGGTTATAAAGTACATACATCATCACAGGATCCGACATATTTAATAAGCAAGTTAAGAGTTATTTCGCGATCTGTCTGTAAGAGCAATACTTGTATTTTAGTTTATGTGGTGGGTATAAGAATAGGCATCATTATCGCGAATCATATTTCAACCGAACCAGAGGTGATAGTCAAGTTGCTTCACCCATCTTTCAATATAATCTGTGCCTGTGCATGTTTTTCTCTTTCTTTACCTGAGTCTGATGGCGACATATGTAGCCACAAAGCAGTATAATATTTGAAGTAAGCACCATGTGTCAGGTAATTTTGAACCACGGCCTTATTACTGTCAATTTGACCTACTCAGCAGTATGATTTTTTAACCGACTTCCAAAAAAGGAGGAGGTTATATGTTCCACTGTATGTTTTTTTTGTTATGTATGTTCCTCGATTTCTCTCCCATTTGTGGACCTATTCTCAAAATTCTTTTTTTATTTATTTGAATCTTACCAAGGGGTATCGTATTACCCAGTAACTGGGTTGTGGAGGTCAGATAGGCAGTCGCTCCATGTAAAATACTGGTATTCAGCTGCATCCGGTTAGACTGGAAGCCGGCCCCAACATAGTTGGGAAAAGGCTAGGCAGATGATGATACTCTTGTGGTGGTCCCATTGGCACCAAGTCAGGATCTGATGATGGAATCCCAGGGAAATCGAGAGCAACTCTAAAATTTTGTAGGTATTAACAATGTTTTTCAAATATTTTATAAAGCTATTGAGACATTTGCGTATGGTCATCATTATCTCATGACGCTGAGCTGATGAAGGAAGGTACAACTCTTTAACGGTTAGGAGTTAGGTGGAGGTTTGGGCATCACTCCGTCATAAGACCGATTTGCAAAATTCTTTTTTTGTTCGAAATAGGTTATCGAATTGTGTCATTTTCGATACGATAGCTTGGCGAATGGTTGCGAATAGGATCCTGCGCCTGATCTCTCTCCGGTCCGTCAGATTGCCGTCCCTATTCCCCCACTCTCGTTGTCATGAGAGTGAGTGAGCACTTATTGTGTACTATAATATCTCCTCCGTTCTTGGCTAGTCTCTGTCACAACGGCTGGGATTCACTCGAGAGGATATTATTATTAACCTATCTATCTACTAAAGTACCAACTTGACTTAATTTATCCCTCCAAATCTCCCCTCTGCATGTTTGCCCCTTCACTCTTCGGTATCAAAGTCTGATGGCGACACATGTAGCCACTACACGAGATTAATGACGCTTCCGTTCCGCTGCCTTTTTCATAAGACATCCCTATTCCGTGATTGTCGAAGGAAAAGTTGTTACGAAAAACACAGTTGCAATATTTGTAAATAATGAGAGCACCAACACTTATCTATAGATAAATTATATTTTATTGTACATAAAAAAAAATGCCTTTTAAATGGTCTGGAATTAATTCATTATTCGAATTTTACTGCGAAGGAGATATATATTGTCTTTTAATAACGAAAAACAACCGACCACCATAAACAAACACTACAAAGTGTCTTTAATAACAAAAACAATCGACTACCAAAATCAAACTCTCCAAAGTGTCTTTAATAACAAAAACAATCGACTAACAAAATCAAACACTACTAAAGTGTCTTTAATAAAAAAAAAACAACCGACTTCCATAAACAAACACTACAAAGTGTCTTTAATCACAAAAAACAACCAACTTCCATAAACAAACACTACAAAGTGTCTTTAATAACGAAAAAACCGGTCAAGTGCGAGTTGGACTCGCGCACCGAGGGTTCCGTACAAACCTGTGGGTATATAAGTAAAAGTTCAAAATTGTCAAAAATATTTTTTTTTATATGACGAAACTAAAAATTTACGGTTTTCGTAATTTTTCCTATATCTGTACTATAAGACGTGACTTCGTACAAAATTTCAAGATTCTAAGTTCACGGGAAGTACCCTGTAGGTTTTGATTCCCGTGCGAGTTTCGAAAATTTGCGGAATTTTGCGGCCTAAATGGCTGTATCTTTTGATTGCGTTGACTTAGAAGGTTGATTTTTCTACAGCTTCCAGGGACAGTAGAACTAAGTATCATATAGAAATTTCAGTTTGATACCTCCACGCGTTCCTGAGAAAAACGGTCTTGACAGACGGACGGACGGACGGACGGACGGACGGACAACAAAGTGATCTTATAAGGGTTCCGTTTTTTCCTTTAGAGGTACGGAACCCTAAAAAAACAACCGACCACTATAAACAAACACTACAAAGTGATTTTATAACGAAAAACAATCGACCACCATAAACAAACAATACAAAGTGTCTTTATTAACAAAAAACAATCGACTACCAAAAACAAACACTACAAAATGTCTTTAATAACGAAAAACAACCGACCACCATAAACAAACACTACAAAACGTCTTTAATCACAAAAAACAACCGAATACCATAAACAAACACTACCAAGTGTCTTTAATAACAAAAAATAACCGACTACCAAAAACAAACACTACAAAATGTCTTTGGTTTTGTATTTTCGGTTTTTGCTACCGAATTCCGAAAATAAAGCTAGTAAAACTTTGATTGTGTTAATTTTGGGAAGCCGGTTGTTTTTTTTCCGAATTACCTACTTCTTACCAAGTTGTATCGTGTTCCCCAGTCCAGTAACTGGCTTGTAGAGGTCAGATACTCAGTCGTTCCATGGTAAATACAGGTATTCAGCTGCATCCGATTAAACTGAAAGCCGCCAACATAGCAAAACGCTAGGCAGATTGATAATAGGGAGGCTCATACTCCATTATGCAGTATAGACTATACAGATTATAATTTCCCGATAATCTCCTTCATCACCCTTTTCAATTAACCGACACTAAGTACTTAAAACAGTAAACACTATTATCGTTTAACCATACTTCCTATCACAAGCTTTGAATATTGCTAGTTCCAGAACGTGCCTCCACCAATAGTTGACGGATTTATTTGTTGTATACAGTTATGTTGAAACACATCAATGTAGGGGTTTATTTATTAATAATGGTCTTATATTTTAATTGACGTGTGTTCGTATGTACATCTATGTATACAGGGTGACAGGTACATCGAGGCGCAACTTGTTATCATGGATTCAGTACCTACATGATTCTGACCACTCTTGAAATTTTTTTCGGTTATAAAAAAATGCTGTTCAATAAAGAAAGAAAGAAAGAAAATGTATTTATTGTGACTCGCACAGGAAGATCACATATAAATACTAAAATAAATACACAATCGTACACAAATTATAAAAACAAATTTCTTGATAGTAAAAAATTATTCAAAAATAAAACAGAAAGTCCTGCACGAGGCCAAAAGGCTCGCTGAATTACCTCAGCATGATTCTGCCATATTTAAAAAGTGTCGCAGCGCGGTATTCTGATATCTACCTACAGCTGATTCCCTACAGTTTATTTGGCACAGTATCGTCTGCAAGAAACATATTTAAACAAATAGGAAAAAATCGGAAAATGTCTCGATGAAATCACAAATAGACGAAAATTGGCAGTTGATAATTCAAATAGGAGACAGGACCACTTTATTCAAATGTTGTCACAACAAAAAATTACGTCTCCACCAAAGTAAAAAAGAAAAAAAAAAGAAAAATTGTTTATCTTGCACAAACAAAACGCACACTACAAAAGAAAAATACACACATGCAAAGTAGGCAACAGCCTATTATTGAAACAACGAAATGTTCGTAAATTTCGTCCATTGCTTGATGTCAAGGATCAAAGACAATATACTACTAACTACACACCAGAATATGCCCTCCACCAGTAATGGAATCGAGAAACCGGCTAGATATATTAAAATGCTTGTCATCTACCCTGACACATATGTCAGTCGGCGACCGAACACAGCTGGTGCCACAAAAAGTCTCAAGCATTGCCCGTTTTGTAACCACATGACTTGATATTGTACAAAGCTGGTGCGCAATGTATGTGGGACATTGGAAAGCGACACGACGTAGACGAAGATGGATTAATTTCAGTTTGAGTGGCACTTGGGATGAGATTTTTATGGTAAAAAAATATGTTTGAAGATGAATAAATGTTTATTTTCAAGGGCAGTTTGAAGTTATTTTAAGAATTGCCAGATGTTGTGTACTTTTTATTCGAGTAAAGTATGTAATACCTAGATGGGCCGGCTGGGACAGACAAGATGCGGAAGGCGGAGAACAGTGTATTGTGGCGCAGTCTGGGAGAGGCCTATGTCCAGCAGGGGACTGTGATAGGCTGACTTGATTGATTGATTAAGTAGCGGTTACATCTGCACTGTGGCAGCCCCATCGACGCGCTTACTGAAACCATGAATACAGTACATGATTCTAGCACCCCTAGGGTAGATATATTTTGCCGGTCATCAAAAAATTCGGGTCAAACTTAAGTGGCAGTGGGCAGGGCACATTTCCCGCAGAACAGATGGCTGATAAGGCCAAAATGTTCTGGAGTGGCGACCGCGTATCGGAAGACGTAAAGTTGGAAGGCCTCCCACGAGGTGGACCGATGACCTTGTGAGGGCTGCAGGAGTCCGCTGGATGCAAGAAGCACAATACCGGTCGAAGTAGCGGAGCTTGGGGGAGGCCTATGTCCAGCAGTGGACGTCTTTCGGCTGAAATGATGGTAAAAAAATTAAAATCTACTGTTTCATAGAAAAGTGCAATACCTTGGTCAAAATGTATGGAACAGGTTTTTTTTTTAATCGACGTAAAATTTCAACGCATGGTGTCCAGAATCATGTACTGAAGCCATAGTAACAGGTTTCGCGTCAATGTTCCTGCCATCCTGTAGAGTTTGTAGCATACTAAATATTGGTAGCATACGTAGGTAGGTAAAATCACGTATGCAACCAATCAGCCATAGAAAAATATAGATATCTATTATGAACTCTGCTGTTACATTATTACAGTTTGATAAAATAGGACTAGTTTATTATGTAGTAGACAACGTTTACGTGTGCGTTTACGTCACGGTTTGCGTCAAACTGAAAATTGGATCTTTTACGATACGATATGACGCATGCGATTTTATAGCCCACTTGACAAGTTTAAAGGGAGAGAAATATTAAATATAACTATTTTCTTTCACTTTATTAATATTGCGAACTTCTAGTTAAGAGAGATAGGAAGCTAGGATAGAATTTGAAGCAGTTTGTCACAAAATAAAAATCATTTTACTAAGTTAGACACAATCTATCGCTTGTCAAAAATTTGTCAAAACCACAATATATATGGGTACTTTTTTATACCTTATTGTACACCAGAAAATACTTAACAATAAAACATACATACAATGTCCACCAGCCTGAAGGCTCCTGTAGACAGGCGCGACGTGATAGAGCACGTGAATTTAGTAGGATACTTACTACTAAAATGTTCATACATTTTATGAAAGTTGTTCTACCAGAATCGCGTCGCACCTTCCCATCGCGCCTGTTTGTGCTGGGAGCGTTTATCGCTTTCTGTGAGCCTGAAAGAGCAGGCTAAAAAATACACTATACCAGTTTGAAAAGAAATTCTTAACAGGTTTAAATGTGTAAAGTATTAACCCATCCAATAGTCTGTTTTGAGATCTGCACCCCAACGTAACACACTAGGCTTCTTCAAACAGGCGCGACGCGACAGCGCGACATGTCGCGGTGGCGATTCTGCGATAATCGCGACGCAAACCCTTTCACACAGGCGCGACAACGCGTCGCGCCGCTACGACTCGTGACGCCGCGACGTCGCGAATCGCGCGCGACTAGTAGCGCGACAACAATGTTACATTTTGTATGGTGTCGCGGCTGCGCGGACGCGACACGCGCCGTCGCGAGCGAATCGCGCGCGACACCGGGTATAAATAGCGGTGCATTCCAAGCTGAGCTCAGTACTAGACGAATTTTCGTCAGAGGACAAAGGTAGGTCTGTGCCCGTTTGCGGCGTGGGGTTAGGTTAGGGAGGGTGAGGAGGGACCCCCTCCGAGGAGGGTCTCTCCTCTGATGAGGGATTTCCTCTTAGGAGGGTCGTCCCTCTGGGGAGGGAATTCCTCTTAGGAGGTTCGTCCCTCCTGGGAGGGATTCCCTCTAAGCAGGGTCGTCCCTCTTGAGAGGTTATCCCTCCGAGGAGGGCTAAACCTCTGAGGAGGGTTTTCCTCCGAGGAGGGTACCTCTCCAAGGATGTGAGGAGGGTACCTCTCTCAAGATCCGTGTCTCCCTGAGTTGGTGACAGTTTTTTTTTTTTTTTTTTTTTTTTTTTTTTTTTTTTTTTTTACGGGAACCGGCCGGTGACAGTAAAAGCCCTGGGCAGCACTAAGTACGGTAGGAATTCAAACGTTTCTTCTCTTAGTTTTCAATTTATGTAATTTCGTAAAAGTAGTCGCCTGCAACTCATTTTATGATCCAAAAAAACTGAGCGTTTACTGGGCGTGGTCTATCCACTTGGAATAATATAAAAAACATAGATATTTTATAAAATAAAGTTAGCGTGAAACAATGATTAGTGTAACGGGGTCGCTTTTTAAACACTGGAAAAGATTCATATATACAGACGCCAGCACATTAAGCTACCCCAAACTGTCAAATTTTCCCAATGGAACATGAACCTTAAACTTATGTAATAAAGTTGAAAATCTATCAAAGAAATTTGACGAATTGGGGTAGCTTGATGTGCTGGCGTCTGTACAAAAGCCAAGTTCTATATATCGGTTTCGGCCTCATCGTCCAAATTTTGATTAATTATTATCATGCTTTGTGCAGCTCTTGAAAAATGTGTGCGAAAATCCTTATTTCTAGATTCAGAGGCTTCCTCTGACAACTTTCCACTTGTTGGAAGTAATCCGAACCTACTTTAAAAGTATAAATAAAGCCTAGCTTTTGCCCGCGGCACCACCCGCGTGGATGTCGGTCATCACGTAAAAAGTAGTCTAAATCCTTCTCCATATCTCAGGCTATATCTCTGCCAAACTTCATGATGACCAGTTCCGCGGCTTAGACGTGAAAGCGTATCAGACAGACAGGCGGTCAGTCAGACAGAGTTGCTTTCGGATTTATAATATTACTAGAGATAATCCCCCTTATTAAAAAACAAGTGTTTTCTTTAGGTATGGTTTAAACCACCGAGCCTGTTTATGAAATAAGAACTTAGAACTGAAATAGAATTACAGCTCCTTTTACAAAACTGACAATTTAGCACTGGACTAATAAGAGTTTGATCTGCGAATTCTTTGAAATACCTAAATTCCTTAACTCCGCAGAAGGGTATTATCCTTCTGCGGAGTCCCCTCTCCGAGGAGGGACTCCCTTCTGAGGTGGGTCCTCTCTCCGAGGAGGGTCCGCTCTCTGAGAAGAGTACCCTTTTCAAGGAGGGTCTCCCCTATGAGGAGGGGAGCCGCCGAGGAGGGTCCGGAGACGGACGTCCGCAGCAGATTCGCGGATGTTCTCGTGTCCCCGTCACAAGCGGCACATTTTTTGTCACTAAAACTCCACGGTGACCTCCAGTGCCGCTTGTGGCTGGAACACGGGAACATTCACGACCCTGCCGCTCCGTCCGACTAGAAAACATGGCACGCCGTAACCACCCCAGGGACCAAATAGCACACGGGTGCCAGACGACCCTGTGCATGGCACCCTTGGTTCCCCTGCGACGGGTCAGCACACTGGCACCACCGCCTACCAGTTTTCGGCTGCAGGAGATAGGGAGAGCGGCTATACCGATACTCTTCTTCCCCTGCGGTCACACCACATCCGCCATCAAACGGTGCCGACCCCGTCCAGGCCACGGAAGGGAAGAGCGCTACTTGGAAACACCGGCACTCCTCCTCCGCTGCAGCCTGTAACCCTGATGCCTCCATTGAGGTAATATGTACTAACGTACAGTACATATTACCTCAATGGATGCCTCCATACGATACTCAGTTGCGATGCGCCTCACCGCAACCTACGTTTTGGCCGCTACGTCGTCGGCTTGGCAGAAAAATTCCTGACGAGCGGCCCCACCTCAAAAAATATCTTGTAATTAGTTTTAATTAATAAAATTGTCTCAGAATACAGAAATTGTTTTCGAAAATGTGATTATTTCGAGACAATATGATGACGTTTAGTTGTCATCTTAAAATAGTGTTGACACATAACAAATTATTATTGATAAAATAATAGTCAAGTGAGAGTAGTCTTTAATTTTTTATCGCCGTTTATGAAGAAGTTTTGTACAAAACGCAGTTTTCTAAAAAGTTTTTAATCAGATTTATCCGTGATAGTTCCTCTCCACCGAATTGTCTTCCCTACTATCATATCCTACATTAATATTACATAGTATACAATGTGTCCGGTTGTCGGTTGTATACCTAGATTTTTTCTCGAATCCGTGATTTTAACATATTGGCTTTCAATTTTGAATTCAAACACACAGACACTGACACACGCAAACAGTCACTGTCACTATTGTATACGATAAAATATTATAACGTGCTTGAAAAATAGCGCCGTGCTAACGCAGTCAGGTTATGCGCTGACAGCATAACTCGGTGCTCATGTTCCCAATCAAGTTCGTATCTATGTCATATACTCGCATCTATGACACTTGGTAAATAGTCCAATGCGTCCGCAGAAATTTTTCGCCGGTTATACAAAAAAAACAGCTGTTTCATAGAAAAGTGCAATACCTACGCGGTCAAAATGTATGGAACAGCTGATTTTTTTTTGTATAACCGGCGAAAAATTTCTGCGGTAGGGGGTCTAGAATGATATACTGAATTCATGGTTAAAATTTGCGCACTGTATAAAAAAAAAACCTGTATTATGTACTAAATTAATTTTGATGTCCTAAAAAAATAGATTCGATAAATTACAACTGGAGCAGTAGGTTCGTCACTAGACAATAAAGTACGGTAATTATTTCTTCATAATAATATGTTGTCACAATATTTACGGTTCTTTCTGAGCGGCGGCATCATAAGCAAAAGAGTATGGTTACAGTGTAAGCGAAACAGTACGACCATTTTTAGCCTATTCTCAAAAAAAAAAACAAAATCAAAATATTTTATTTCATATAAACCTGCATGGGCATTTATATGAAACGTCAGAAGCTAGGTGCACGGTTCCAAATTGTTGTTTCCTATGGAGAAGAGCCGGCAAGAAACTCCACGGTTACTCTTTTAAAAATAATTGGCTTTAACAATATTTTCAAATTACAGAGATAAAATGTATGGGAGGAGAGCGCAGGCCTGTCAATAAGTACCAGGTACTTAGACGAATACAGAATAGAAAATCGTCTACAAATCTACAGTCAGTAAGGCCTACAACGTTCTCTCATTCACAATATGTAAAATAATCAACATAAATAAAATGAACCTAAATAAAATTGATGTATAATGTCAATTAATGACGAAAATATGTCAGCATATTAAAAATTAAAAGAATACAAAAGAACATTGTATTTGAGAGCAGTTAATATAATAACATAGTTATGCTGTTAATGAGGTACCAGGGAAGCAACATGTGCAGAAGGAATTAATGCCAAACTTCCCTGTGCTGTGTGTGCGTTGATGTGCGTTTTAAACTTTCCATCGCTAAGTTCTGTAACTGACTTTGGCAACTTGTTATAGAAGCGGATACTGTTTATTAGAAATGACTTGCTAGTTTTAGTCAGTCTAAATTTTGGAATCACAATTTCATCTTTACTACGTGTATTCAGGTTATGGAATCATTCATTATTCTACTTAACCAACTCATAATCAGCCTATAAGGTTCCCACTACTGGGACACAGTCCTCTCTGTGAGAGGGAGTGGGCCATAATCCACCACGCGGGCCCATGAAAATTTGTATGGAAATCTACCATCTTTGTCGAAGAGAATACCGTCGGGCTCACGGCTTGTTTACTTGATAAATTTCTTAAATTCACTGACAACTAACGCTTAGCCCCAACCTCTGGGTCTGGAAGCATGAGTTTGGTTTTAAGACATTTATTTTCTCAAAGAACAAATTGCTCAAGGGTTCTTATTGCAATGTTAAAACCATTGCATTTATAATTTTCACCCAACAACCGCAAAACCTGTAACTAGTACTAGTACTATTTGTAACTAGCTTCTGCTTGCGACTTCGTTCGCATGGAAGTCGTAATACACCACAATATACTAAAGCATGTATTGTACGACAACCACGGCCCTAACCGCCGCAGGAGTCGCTCAGGGCGTCGGGAATCCCAGGCTGATTTCCGGCCACCGTAGGCGTGAGCTTGCGGACGGCGAGTAATGGATAGCTCGCTTTCCGATAAGGACCCAGCCCAGGTCGACAGCGTGTTGTGTTCCACGCGCGCCTCAAAGAGATTTTAGCACAAACGGATGGGGCCCGTAAGGGCCGATGCCTGCCAGGGGGCGGGTTTGTTCGAAAGAGATACCGCAGCCCTTTGGCATACAGGCTACTGAGGGAACACGTGTAGGTGTTAGTCAGTAAAAGTCTGACACGCCCTCCTGCTCCACCCAGAGCGGGAGAAGTTATTTGATGATATCTCACACAAAAAAAAAAACACATTATACAAGGTGTAACCGAAACCCTATTGCTATCCTTAAGACACCGATATCAGCACAATAGAGGTGAGAAAACTGGCCATTCTTTCATTTGATCACAATTATTCCCACTGCCGACTTTAAGACGTCGATACTTACTATACTGTGATCGTTAGGTGAGTCGCGATGGTCATCGATATTCACTAATATCATCAAGCCGATAATAATTATATCGGTTTCGAATCGGTATGTGTATAGCTGGCAACATATCGGTATCGGGTTGGTGTCGATATCTGATAATATGAAAACGCTCAATTACCTATTGAGCGTTTTCATATTATCAGATATCACTTGGTGACTTACAGGACACTTACCCTACATAGGGCATTTTAAGTAATAATATTAGTTCTACCATAAAATGTGGGTACCTAAAAGTAAGGAAAAAATATCGAACCTAAGCAAAACTAATTCAGTTGATCAACTGCAATATGATATACTGTGGCATGGATTTTCCGCTAAATGGTTGGCAGTTCATCGTAGGCTCCGGGAGCCGCTCACACTGGGGCGTCGTACAGGGCCATCCATCGAATGCACCACCCCCGTGTTAGGCCGTCGGCACTCCGCACTCGGTCCAGCCAGATTCCGACTTCGAGTGGAAGCTGTGCTGATCAACTTCGGGGCTTCAAAGTCGGTAGAAGTGCTGGCCGAAGTTTCACCTAGCCCAAGTAGGTATGTCATGTGATCCCGCTCCATGATTAGCTCACTACCTAAAGTGGTGCCCGCCGGTGGTCGATGGTGGGGTCCATGAAACACCAGGGCTTCCATCTTTTCGAGCGCGACACGTCCTCCCGACAGCACATAAATGCGCTAAAAAAAAAAATTAAAAAAAAAAAAAAAAAAAAAAAAAAAAAAACTCTCACCAACTCAGGGAGACACGGATCTTGAGAGAGGTACCCTCCTCACATCCTCGGAGAGGGGCCCTCCTCAGTGGGTTTCGGAGGAAAACCCTCTTCAAAGGTTTGGCCCTCCTCGGAGGGATAACCTCTCAAGAGGGACGACCCTCCTAAGAGGTAATCCCTCCCAAGAGGGACAACTCTACAAAGAGGAATTCCGTCCCCAGAGGGACGACCCTCCTCAGAGGAAATCCCTCCTCAGAGGAGAGACCCTCCTCGGAGAGGGTCCTTCCTCACCCTCCCTAACCTAACCTAACCTAACCCTACGCCGCAAACGGGCACAGACCTACCTTAGTCCTCTGACGAAAATTCGTCTAGTACTGAGTTCAGCTTGGATTGCACCACTATTTATACCCTCTCGTGTGGTGTCGCGCGCGATTCGCGCGCGACGGCGCGTGTCGCGTCCGCGCAGCTGCGACACCATACAAAATGTAACATTGTTGTCGCGCTGCTCGTCGCCGCGATATCGCGTCGTCGCGCGTCGCCCCGCGACGCCATACAAAATGTACCAATTTGCAGTCGCGCTAGTCGTCGCGGGGCGACGGTGTCGCGGCGCGACAGATCGCCCCTGTGTGAAGTGTCGCGCGCGTTTTCATAGAAATTGTTCTAAGGATATAAATCGCCGAATCGCACGCGACCGTCGCGTCGCGCTAGTGTGCACGAGCCTTTAATCTCTATCCATTAAAAAATCCATTGCTTCTTATGTTACAAAAATTTGTCTGTTATAGAGCGTTAATCCCGTATGTGTCGCCGGGCATAAAAGAATAACACCAGCTCATTTCTTCCAGTGGGTGTCGTAGAAGGCGACTAAGGGACTTACTAGAGAATGGGCAGCAGCGTTCTCTATGCATTTTACCACCATACTGCGATCGCCAACCCGCCTGCCAAGCGTGGCGATTATGGCAAAACCCCCCAAATTGGGGGAGGCCTATGTCCAGCAGTGGTCGTCTTTCGGCTGAAATGATGATGATGATGATGACAGCGTTAATAATCAAATCAAATCAAATCATTTATTTGCATATTACAGGTTCAGAGGATGTTGTAAAGGTTCATACGGTACACTGTATTATAACCATAATATGAGGTGTGCAAATATAGGTATTAGGAAACATTATGACATTTATTTTATACAGGAAAAGTTTTTATCCAGTGCGCAAATTTTAACCATGAATTCAGCATATCATTCTAGAGCCCGCAGCTACCGCAGAAATTTTTCGCCGGTTATACAAAAAAAAATCAGCTGATCCATACTGTTTGACCGCGTAGGTATTGGACTTTTCTATGAAACAGCTGTTTTTTTTTGTATAACCGGCGAAAAATTTCTGCGCTAGGGGCTCTAGAATGATATGCTGACTTTATGGTTAAAATTTGCGCACTGGATAAAAACTTATCCTGTATAAGACACACATTTTTCATGATCAGTTTTGTACTATCAAAATGAAAGTTATTCCTGCCGTCAGTGTGTAAATGAAATTACGTCTCCACACAGTACAGTAGTCTCTGGAAAATGTATCGCTAAAACCGTCTCTTCTAGGAAATGCATTTCTTGCAACTGTCTGTGGTTTCTTCTAGGAACCGAGATTAGGAGAAACAGAACAGCATAAGACTGACACTAATACATATTTCGTAGAGCAGTGGTGGCCCAGTGGTAACGGCGGCTATTTACGAGTTGTAGGTCGTGGGTTCGAACCCAGACAGGTGCTTTACTTTGTCTAAATTATTTCATCACCACTGCTCTGAAAACGGTGAAGGAAAACATCGTCAGGAAACCGGCATGTCATAGAACCAAAAATTCGAAGACATGTGACACCTACGAACCCGCACTGGGCCCGCGTGGTGGATTACGGTCCACTCCCTCTCACTGAGAGGCCTGTGTCCCAGCAGTGGGAACATTATATGCTGATGGTATGCATAGAATGAAAAATGTTCTAAAATAGTCCGGGTTAGTGTTTTTCTACTCGAAATATTTTACTGCAACTTTTTCCTCATGACGTAGAATTGTTTTTTTTTTACAAACATGTTAAATATTTACTTTTAGATACCATTATTGTTTACGAGTTTGTGTAAATGGACTGAAAAGAACTTTTCCAATTAGTAGCATTCCGCAGTCAAGCTACATTTAATTTCACATTTTCATTTCCCAAAGCAACAATAAAATGCGTGGAAAATTAATCTCTACATTTCTTAGAATATGTCAATGTTACGTCGTTACTCGCGATGGTTTCCAAGAATCATGCGCAGACGACGAAATGCTCGTACGTGGAACTTCAAAATAGTTAGAACTAAATGTGTCTATTTAGCTAAATACCCAAGCAGCACGCAAGCGTTTTCAACATCAATAAACCAGCCTATTTAGAACTTAGAGTTCTTTTAGACACTTACAGGAGTGTCAAAATATTATATAGTCGTTATAAGAAAGATTTATGAGATAATATACAGCTCAAACTGTATAAAAGATTTATTAAGGGATCCGCGAACGCTTAGGGTATTTAAACAGAATATTAAAACTTTAATATAAAACTTATGGTATTTCTTGAAACTTTAATCTGGTTTTATCGTTAAAGCTGTATGCAAGCTGTATTTTGCATGTGATTACTTACTTATTACAGCTCTAAGTGTTATTACAGTATCATTTGATACTTGTACTTGTACAATGGTATATGCAAACTCCATTGTAAAACTATGGCGTAATTGGACACTCTTGTAAATACAGTGGTTTTATGATTTCTGGCCATGAGGGCGTTTTAAAACTAATAAAATAAATGACAGATATAGTACAGCTTTATTTAGTATTCATGACACAGTCGCTCGACAAGACTTAACGGTCAACCGCCAATTCCGGCGACGTCCAACGAAGAGGGTTCGGTAGCAAAAACATTAAACAGTGATATTAATGATCATAACAGTTATGTTAAATGTGTAGATTTATTTCAACCTTGACGTTTTTTCATGCAGCAGCGCAATTAGTTCAATCGATGATTTATTTGAACCATAAGATCTTGTTGTCTTACTATTTCGTCATATGACGATAATGATAGCCTTTTCAACACAGCATTTTGAAGTGGGCCAATTATCTAAAGGCCGAGATATTTCATCCTTTACTAATTTGTTGACGTTTAATCGCTTTCTTGGCCATCTTAACTCGCCTTTTGATTCCCACAAACTTGTGCAATGCAAAGCCTGTTTTGCTCTTTCTGAATGGTTCTTATAATTTTAAACTGCATATTTTCCTGAAAATAAAGTAAAACAGATATAATACCGGCTGACTTTTTTTAGCGTCTGGACAACAATATTTATTTATTTATTCACTCCAAACATACAAATATCCTTACAGGCTAGACCCAATGCGATATTGTACTAAAACTAACTAACTACTTAATCATACAAAATTTCCACTTCTTGTAGCATAACAAATTTTATAGGCAGCTAACCTTTCAAATTCACTCAAAGCGCAACAGAATATGTCGACGTCATCAGCAATGAGGTTGACGTGTCGTGTAAGTAGAGTGGAACTCATATACGCTGACGTTTCCCTGGTACCATTGATTTAATAAAAGTTCGGAATATCCTTAAAATACATGAAAAAGAATACATCCTACGACACTCGCGTAAAACTAATAATAGCCAAAATAGTAATAGTAAACGGGCGTAAGCTGCGATCACCCATGAATGAAGCATGATGAAATATGAGCGAGACGCTAGCATTAATTTCGCTCTACATCTTTGCAGCTGATCCCTACACACACATTTGCGCGTGTACCTACACACGTCACCGTGCTGTGTGGAGTTGTAGTAGGCAAATAATTTGATACACTGTGTGACGCGTGTCTTGAAACCGTAAACAAAATAAATTACGTCTCGTAAGATCGGTAAAGCTTTGATAGAAATGTAAACAAACCTGTTGATGTTAACTTCTTATAACAATCACTCACATTCATCTGTATTTCGAACGTTTTAGCTTAATGTGTAAAAAAAAGAACCCTAATAATAATTATTGTAATCTAAAACCATTGAAACAAATGCGTAGTGGACTAAGCGAATTGCCTAAAAATACGGTAAGAATAAGACGGCTCGTTTAGTGAAGTGGTTGAGCGATTAGCTGCGTGTTCTTTTATTTTATGTGGGTTTTGAAAACTCAACCAGTGCTCATTGTGTACAGACGCCAGCAGATCAACCTATCCCAAACTGTCAAATTTTCCCAATTGAACAGAACCTTATTCCTTCGGAATAAAGTTGAAAAACTATCGAAGAAATTTGACAGATTTGGGTAGCTTGCTGTGCTGGCCTCTGTACGTTGTAGATACTAACGCGGGTAAATATGGACTCGTCGGTCCATAGAATGTTCGCCTGTGGGTGGTTCTGCAGCCAGCGACAGAACTTAATACGAGCTCCACTGTGCTGGGGTTCCGGGGTCAGGGATTTCGTTACGTCTAAAGGATTGTTGGTGTTCTTCGTCGGCGTACATTCGCCTCGCACCATTTAAAGTTTCACCGGACAAAAAATAATACCTCATCATGGCAAGGTACTCAACGCTGGAGCATGCGTACGTCATTATGAAAACAATCACTGGGCACTGACTAGGCAGTTGAAGCCCACGCGGAAAAAATAGCGATCGACGTCATGCTGTGACCAATCGCAGGTGACTGGAGAAGAGAAACGGTGACCGGCGCGCGCGGGCGGGAGGAGATGCGCATACGGTGAAATGTGAGCGGTACCTACGCCTGCGAAAAAAGCGGCCGGCTTCAATCAAAGGATTGAATTTCGCTACGAATTTTCATTGATAATTTCTGCGCGTAGAGTAGGGTGCCTATAATTTGTATTTTGATATTATTTGCCAATTTTTTGGTTCTTTTTTAATTTAATTTTTTTTTAGTTTAAATATGAAAAGTTTACTACAAATAAGTAATAGTATTCATTGATAGGTTAATATCATTTCAGTTTAAAAAAAAAAAAATGTAATTTCTGTGCCATAGGGGTCTACTCCGTTCACCTATTATACCCTATTTTTTTCCAGACGCTAAAAAAAATCAGCCTGTATATACAACACACTAATAATACTTTACAATAAGTTTACTTAGGTATAAAATAAACGGTCAAATTGAGAATCTCCTCCTTTTTTTTCGTCGGTTAAAAATTAAACAGCTAGTTCTTTTGGTTTTACCATACATAGGTACTTATCATCCATCATCTTGGGCTCAGGGTTTTTTATTTCTTTTAAGAAACTTTAAAGAGGATTATAAGCTATGTATTGAGTACTGATATACAGCCTAAGTAATAAAATTTTTCGATTATAAAGCTGATTAACAGCCAAATGCTGTACAATATAATCCATAACTTACTTAGTACATCTACAAAGACTATTACACACTCCGAATAGCGTTTAGGCTGTGTAACAAATTCTCGCCATTTTCGTAATTTCGAATGTATAAAACAAAATTTGAAATATAATTTAAGGAATATTTTACAACAGTTACAACCATCATGATTATCAGCTTGATATGAGGGCACATTGATCACACTGTGCCCTCATATCTATAATTTTAATATATTTTTGTTCTAAACTAAAAAAATAAACACTTACTTACCGTATTAACAGTTTGTTTTCTTTATGTCAGCTCGATTATTTTGCTGGCGCTTGAATATTTTGCCGGATAACATAAACAGGTTCACAATAAATTTGAATCCGCACTTGCAGTTATCACCTTCAGACATCTAAGTCCAAGATTTCTTTTACTCACTAATAAATATTATAAATAACAATGTCGCCATTCACGTTTCTATTACATTGAAAATGTGTTTGTTGAAATTTTATAATTCTATAATTCTCCTCAAAAACCTATTTAGAATCTTTTCTTCACAAGAGATTTATAAGAGAATATTTGTAGTGTTATGGTTTCTTTGTACACCGATTAACAGCTCTAATAACGCATAACGCTGCATAAAATGTGCACTTTTTTACTTATAAGGGCTGTATAAGCGCTTGTACAGCCAATGTACAGCCTGTTATACAGCTTATAGTATAAAAATGAACTTAAATACAGCTTGTATAAAGCTTGCAATATTGCTTGGGTAGTTACCAACTAGATATTCAGTATAGTTTTGTGAGCACTGGTGGCCCAGTGGAATCGGCCGCTATTTACGAGTTGTCTTGGGTTTGAACCCAGACAGACAGTTTACATTGTGTGAATTATTTCATCACCACTGCTTTTAAAACGGTGAAGTAAAACATCGTGAGGAAACCGGCATGTTCTAGAACTAAAAAAATCGAAGACATGTGACATCTAGCAACCCCCACTGGGCCCGCGTGGTGGATTGGACACATGCTTCTTCTCCGTGAGAGAGTGGGTCGTACACACTCTCTCTCTCACGGAGAGGAGGTCTGTGTCCCAGCAGTGGGAACATTATAGGCCAATTAAACTATGCAAAGTTTTAAAACAGTCGTTTCATAGGTCTAGTTTTCGTTAGTGAGGATGATGACGGTCACAGATTAAAACCCCGGTTTTGCTTTTTTTTCTGGATTAATGGTCGGATAATTCGCATTTTTAGCCCAAAATATGGTAAGTATATTTGGGTACTTTCTCAAGAATGAATCGGGAAACGGGAAAAAGTCTCTATTAAAATTCTGCTTTGTCATACAAGCGTAAGATATACGCAACGGTTACTAAGAAAAATGGTGCATGCGATGAAATGTTCCTTCGAGGAAAATCGAAATGGTTTCTGCTTAACACGAAAATTAATGTGACAGTATCAGTTAATATGTTTTGTTTCGGGCGATAGCTTGAGCTAAGGTCGTCAAGAGAAATAGTGATGCCTAAATCCACCATTTTTATTTTATTTATATGGCAATAGGTACAGATCGCGGCACGTAAGTTGAACCAAAATGGCGGATTTTATTTCAACTTAGGTACCTGCCGTGGTTTGTAATTTATTTTCAAACTTCAGTACACGTTACATCAATGACTATGCTAGAAGGTGACCTCATTCCTTTACCTTCGGTCGTTTTTTCAGATTTTGGTTGAACTCACGTGCCGCAATCTATACAAACCTTTTAAAAACAGAAGCTTCTCGCACTGCTGTCTTCATTCTTAAAAATAAAGAATCGAAATAAGGAATCGACAGTAGGCTCACCCCTATTAGGTACATTGAACTTAAAAATAACTGGCGAAATGTGGGTGTACTATAGGTACATCTCTGCCCATCCCTTCGCGGAAACAAGGCGTGATGTTATGTGTTTATTATTCCTAACATAAAACTTAATCTGTCTGCCAAGACTATTGATATATTTCACATATTTATGTAGGAGAAAAAATACATGTCCTATAATTGTATTTACTCCATTTGAGACGACCTTATATCTAGGGATTTATTAGAAGATATTCCCCCAAAATAAACATCAATACAATAATAAATCAAGCGAACTATTTTACGTAACATGATTTACGTTTGCTGTAGTAAATAACTGAATACTATCTAGAGTAGAATAGAGCGAGAATGTACTGCAGAAGGCCCGTTATTACACACTAACTACTTGTCCCGCGACTTTGTTCGCTGAGCGATCTTACTGACTTTTTTCTTATGCTCGGCTCCCAACAGTCGTGTGCGTGACTTTAAATATGTTTATGAGAAGGCATTTCCATCACCGGATATTTTCTATGCTGGTTGGCCATTTCATGCAATGGTCTAGGTTTTCTTAGATATTCCGTAAGAACCAAAGGTGAGTTCTACTAAACAGCTGTGAGGCCTCTATTACTCTATGGTAGCGAAAGGTGAGCATCGAAGAAAACCCATGAGCAAAAATTCATACCACTAAAATGCGCATGTTGCAAAGACGAAGTCCGTATAACTAACGCGTAAGAGGGAGTTTGAAAGTAACACCTATTGCTGAGAAATTGCAGAGTCCAGGCTAATGTGGTACGGACATGTTATGCGTAGACCCGGTGACCATATTGAGAGAAATTGCATTTCCATGGCAAATAAAAAGAGATGGAGAGTTTGACCGAAAATTACCTGATGACAAATATCCGGAAGGACATGAAAAAGCTTGGCCTTACAGATGGTTACTGCTGAAAGCTGACCTTGCGAAACGGGTAGAGAAGGGCAAAGAAGAAGGTGTTCACTTATCCTAACACTAAGTAGTTTTTTATCTGTCTATAGTCGTACATACTGAATCTTCTGCCCTCTCCTCCATCTTTATTGACTAGACAACCAGACAGGGCGGCGGCAGGTGGGCAACTGTCTGTTGAGGCCTAAAATCAGATGAACAGGTGCCACAGAACTACACATTCCCTACGTCATTCAGAAACCTTAAACATCCATTGCTGATTTTTACCGCGCCTCCATCCACCTATTCAAAGAAACCCAGCAATGGAATAAACATTAAAGAAATGGTTGCAAGGATTTTGGGTTTCGTGGTAACTGTCAAAGCGCGGGCAGTGTCCAAGCCAACACGTTTGAACAGAGGGCTATAATTCAAAGATATAATTTATGACTCTGCCAAAATCACCGAGGTGGGTCTTTGTATATTTATAAGCTGTGTAATACGCCTTTAATCTTGAAGTCAGACGGTTAATGTTATTACACTGTAGTTACAATGACTGATATTGCACAACACATAACTTTGTATTTTGTTGCGTTTAACAAGAAATCGTAATATTAAACACTAGCAGCGGTCCGCGGTTTCACCCGCGGTAGTTCCCGTTCCCGTGGGAATACGGGGATAAAATATAGCCTATGTCACCCAGGGATAGTGTAGCTTCCCAACAGTGAAATAATTTTTCAAATTAGTAATAATATTTATTTAAATTTCTTCAGCATAGAAATAAGTAATAATAATTATTTAAATTTCTTCAGCATAGAAATAAGTAATAATAATTATTTAAATTTCTTCAGCATAGAAATAAGTAAAAATAAACTCTTCAAATGCAGGTCAAAATTAATAACAAATAAATTAATACTTTTTTCATGCCACGCGAGTTGGTAAAATTTTAAAATTACGTAACTGATAGTTATAAAGTTTTATGAATGGAATATTCCTTTTATAAATTCAATCTTACAAATCGACATGTTTATAATTCTAAAAAAATATAATACTAATTTAACTAAACCTATCCACAAATTAAAAAATTGCGGTGAAAAATTCATCCGCATCGCTGTGGACTGGTAATCCCAAGAGACTGGGACCATTACCACGTTGTATGGCAATGCATAGCCGCTGGCCAAGGTATAAACCAACCCTTGGGTCACGGGAAGTGTCAACCAGTCTTTTAGAGATTTCCTTGAAGAGACCACGAGCACTCGGACCCCATGGCCCGAGGGTTTCAACCCCAAACTGCTCAAAAATATAATTACTAATAAGGTTGTTAGTGGAGGCCTATGTCCAGCAGTGGACGTTTTTCGGCTGAAATGATGGTGATGATGGTGAAGATTGTTATACTTTTGCCGTTTGAGGTTTTCCGCAGCCACAGCGGCAGCGCCAGCACAGTACACCGAGCCAGGAAGCTGCAATGGCGCAAGAGTATCGACGCACGTTCTGTCCCACACTAAAGGCCTACCCAACTTCCATGGTAACAAAGACATTCCGTCTGGTCTCTTGCCGAAGTCGTGTGCTAAGCCATTGTTCCTGACTTTGAGGCAGCTTGGGTTCCAAACAAGACATATGCCAATTCTACAATGTCAATGATCCTATTGCACCAAGATTCCGCAAATTAACATTTACGGTTAGGTAGAGGTGCACCAATATTACACCCATATACCTATCGTCAGTTATGTTTAAGTCCCATGTAATATCGGGCAAGCCTATTGCCATCAACCGGACAGAAATCCAGACTCAAGGCTGCTATTGAAAAATTCCAGATAGAAAACTATAGTAAAACACAGACAGAAACGTTGCGTAAAAAATAATTATGCAAAAAAGTGTGATTAAAATACTTTTTGATCAATTCTATGGTCATTTAAAAGATATATTACCTCCATTATATCCGTGATCTATTAAAGGAAAATACAGCAATACAGACAATTAAATTCACAAATTCACAATTCGCTGAAACTACTCAGAATCAAGGAAAACAGTAAAACATAATGACAAAAGGAAGTGTTTGCCGACATTTTTTATTTGTTATTTTTCCTGTAACACACATATTTTTGTCATAGTTTATGATAGGTCGGTTAAGGGTCGTGTTTTAGATTCGCTATCCCTAATAGGGCTGTAAAGATTTTGGTGGGAGGAAAGATACGGAGTTCGTTGACCCGGGATAAAAATAAGTTGATCTGTTGGCGTGATAGAACAGTAATTAGAGGTTATTTATAAGATGGATGGGTGTCGAGGGAATTGTCTGATTAGGTACTGATCGTATTTCTCTATGGCGATGCGGACCGATGGCCTTGGGACGGCCGCAGGAATCCGCTGGATGCGGGAAGCACAGAACCGGTCGAAGAGGTGGAGCATTCCGGCTGAAATGATGATGATGCGCACGTTCCCACCGACGCGACGTCACAAAATTGCATCGGGATTCAACACGATACCTCTTGGTAAGACTGTGTGTCTACCCGTAACGACTGCCAAAGATTTACGAATGACAGCCGGAATCAACGGCTTGACATGCTTTCCGAGGTTGACAGGGATTTTTTTATCTGTGAGTGGGAAATCATCAAATAACTTCTCCCGCTCTGGGTGGAGCAGGGGGGCGTGTCAGACTTTTACTGACTAAAACTCACCCGTGTTCCTTCAGTTGCCTGTGTGCCAGGGGCCACGGTATCTCTTTCGAACAACCCGTACCCCTGGCAGCATGTAGTCCTCTGTTCGATTCGCGGCTCGGGTAGTTTTATTATAGTTTTCTATCTGGAATTTTTCAATAGCAGCCTCGAGTCTGGATTTGTACCCGGTTGATGGCAATAGGCTTGCACCCCATTAGAGGATATATGGGTGTAATATTGGTGCACCTCTACCTAACCGTGAATTTTAATTTGCAGAATGTTGGTGCAATAGGATCTATCAAATTTTAGAACTGGCAAATGACTTGTTTTTACCAGCAAGCCGGGTGAAAATCAGGGACACCTTGTAATAATTAGGAATATTTCATTCATAAAACGAAAAAACTACAGTCATAATTCCTTACGTAATTTTAAAATTGTACCAACTCGCGTGGGATGAAAAAAGTATAATTTATTTCTCATTCATGTTGGCCTTCATTTGAACAGTTTATTATTAATTTTACACACTTATCATACGCATCATAAATAATGAAATTGCAATGACTGTATCTGCAATAATAGGAACATAAAATTATTTTGTAATCACTGAATTATTATTTGAAATGTCTATGTTTTCGTTCGAATCGGCCATTATTTTTATTTAATCGTACTTTTGATGCATGTCTTTGTAAGACATAATTCTATCTTTCAGTTCAGGGTTGGCAAACCTTTCGGGTGTAAAATATTCCAGACGAATGATCATGAAATCCTGATGCGTGGGAGTCGCATATACGACAAGGGGAAAACGTTAGGAGGGTAGCTTCATCATCATCATCATCATTTCAGCCGAAAGACGTCCTCTGCTGGACATAGGCCTCCCCCAAGCTCCGCCACTTCGACCGGTTCTGTGCTTCTCGCATCCAGCGGACTCCAGCGGCCCTCACAAGGTCATCTGTCCACCTTGTGGGAGGCCTTCCAACTTTACGTCTTCCGGTGCGCGGTCGCCACTCCAGAACTTTTCGGCCCCATCGGCCATCTGTTCAGCTTAGATTAGAATAATTAGCCTATAGATAATGTCCCCACTGCTGGGACACAGTCTTTCTTCTTCGAGAAGGAGTAGGTAGTAATCCACCACGCGGGCCCAGTGCGGGTTCGTACTATAAAGATGTACGTACGCCTTTGAGGGTTGGAAATACCTACCATCAGAAATTCAGCTTCGTGGTCATTAAAATTTTCCCTAAATCATTCACTGGGACACTGGGGGCAGTATCACAAGCAAAGTGACGATGCTTCCTTATAATTATTTGTATGACCATAAGTATCATAATGTTCCTACGTATCGATGATAAGATAAAATAAGATATTTATTTGTGGAAACATTAGATATACAAGGCATGCAGGTTGTTCATAAACAAAAAGGATCCGTCATGTCCGGCCTTTGTGGCATACAATTATAGGTAAGAATAGTAATTCATGGGCAATTAAACAAAGCTAAAAACATTAATAAATTTTTACACAAACTAAAAAAATAATTTAAACAATAAAATCGTCCTTTAATCTAATTATAAATTGTCAAAATTATAAAATACAAATAAATATTAATTGGTAAGCACGTTTTTAATTATTTATATTTTACTAGTCTGCGACTTCGATCGCGTGAATTTTCTTGTTCAACCGACCCAATTAGACGTCGTAGTCGTAGTCCCATCATTTATTTATTTTATTTATCATGCACAAACGGAGCAAAAAATACTTCATGTGCTGCATTCGTGCGCGGTGGACATCGAATGGATGACGATGGATTACGCACGCTTACGCAGCGCTAAGGGCACACTTTGCGCGGGCTCGAACTCACTGGTGGGCCTGGCTAAAAATCACGCTGTCTCACCAGGCTTCGTACCCGACAGAGATAGTGTCAGTGGTGAGCAGTTAGACTCTAGTCTACACGTACAACGTTATTGAGTGAGATGCAGGAGCATTTTTGGCAAAAAAATCGCGAAAAAATTTAGGAAAGTCCTTCAGAAGATCGGGTTTTATGAAAAAGCCACTGCATAAATCAATGACCAATAAAGTTTATTGAACTTAATGTTAATTGAACTTTGTCGGTACCGTCTTGGTTTTCGAGATTTTACACTCCTTTTATTCGTTAAACACGCTCAAAGTTAGGTTAAATTAGCAAGAAAAACGAATCTTTGTTGGCTCATAACTTTTTAATAGCTTTTTATTTTAGTATTCTGTTTCCGTACAGACAATAATAATAACGAGACAAAACCATACCATGTTTAATTTTTGATGTACATAGTCAAACAGTGGAGTAAAACCCTCCCGAAGTTTGTATGGAAAAAATGTGAACAAGTGTCACCTTAAGACACTTCACCATAGTTTCATAACTCCTTTATACAACGTGTTGATTTGCATCCTCGTAAAATTTCAGGAGGCTGTTATGAAAGACATAAATAATTAAATAAAATTACGATACCTGCTAATTAATGAATACATACATACTTGTTTTTTTCGTTACTTAAATTTAACAGTATTTCAGAAAAAACCTCTTTCAAAGAACAGAATCGCCCCGTTCCGTATGCGGTAGGCAGTGTCGCACGACTATATCGCTGTGTGTTACAGTGCGGTATCACACGGGCCACGTTTTAACATGCGTGTCCGAAAAAAAAATGTCAAGTGCCGATTTCCGAAAATATGAAAAAAAAAAAATACCTACTTCTTTATTATTGATTCGTGTCGAGAATCATTAGCATAGTTACCTCCTTGAATTTGACGAGGATGCAAAACAACACGTTGTATACGCCCATTCTTTGCGATGTTTTTTTTGGTTTTTGCTCAGCTGTTATGGATCCTAGCGTGATGTTAAGTAGCATGGCCTTCCCCAAGAATTAGGCTATCAAAAAAGTCTAATCTGACTTGTGGATCCAGAGATTACGCTTCACTCATCGTCTCAAAATCAAAATCCATTAATTCAAATTGGGCTGAGAATCAGCACTTTTCAAAAAGTCAAAGTTACATTATTTGCACATTCCCCCGAAACGCCTGCCCTTCAATTAACTAAAGCTTAGCTACCTACTCTTTAAAATTTTTGTATAGTACCTTTTTTATATTTGAGATTTCTTTTACAGAAAAGGTTCGACATCCCTGTTTTAATGTCTAGTAGCCATTAGGTTTTATGTGAGTGTGTACAATTGGAATTGAAACACATTAGTTGTTTGTTTTAGTTCATTGTCTTTTTGATTTATTAATCGTTATGGATCATGATTCGGTAATTCTTACTTTTGTTTCTTTAGGTCTTTGAAAAGCTCTTCTCCAGTAGTACTAAAATACAGTATCTTGGGGTCGTCTGTCAACGAAGATACGGGTCCGTCCGAAAGTAGTTGATCCGTCAAAACTAGTTTCAAATTAATTTTTTGGCCGGGGAAAACCACATCGAGAGTAAGGACAACTGTGAAAACGTGTGTAATTTTTTTTTTCTCCCGAGCCCCCGACTCATTTTACTAGAAGGAACAGCGGGATTTTAAGTCTGTAGGAGTCCGAAATAACCCTCCGTTCATGCCAGACGGAGGAAAAAGTATCCATGAGGATTTCCCCACGAAAAACAAGGTTTCTCGTTTTCAGAAGAAGTTGAAATCATCATCGTCATTAGCCTAGCCTTTTCTCAACTATGTTGGGGTCGGCTTCCAGTCTAACCAGATGCAGCTGACAGCCAGTTATTTTACATGAAGCGACTGCCTAGCTGACCTGATCAAAAGATGATAAGATGTAATGTAAATAAGTAGTCGTGATACTTAATGTTATGAATTTTGGGGGACTGTCTTATGTAATATTGACGTTCAAAAAGTGCTTACTTACTCTAAGCCTCATCATATCAGCCTATAATGTTCCCACTGCTGGGACACAGGCCTCTCTCGGTGAGAGGGATCGTGCCGTAATCTACCACGCGGGCCCAGTGCGGATTGGTAGAGGTCACATGTCTTCGAATTTTTGGTTCTAGGACATGCCGGTTTCCTCACGATGTTTTCCTTCACCGTTTTGACCGCCTGTCTGGGTTCGAACTCATGACCTACAACTCGTAAGTCACGGCCGTTACCACTTGGCCACCACTGCTACTTTAAGCCTAGTTTGAATAAATGACTTTTGATTTAGATTATGTAAAAATCACAAAAACTACGACCGGTTCCTGTACCGCTTGTATAGCTAGAAGTGCATTAAAAGCCTGAGAGAAGCTGGAAGCAATAGCGACCAAGAACACTATAAAAAAAGATAGTAAGCTGTGCTGGCTAATGGTGGGGAACCAGGTCAATTTACTACAAATGAGACTGTGGAAGTGATATTAACTGAGTGGAAGTACTTAAATATTGTTGGCATCTACTACAGAAGGGATTGCAAACCAATAGTGGGCGTGTCTTTGGTGACACGTAAAAAAATAATTTGGGCATGGCAATGTTTCAGGAATTTCGTCATTTAAATCTTCCAAACCTCTTCATGTATAAATACTCAGCCTATTACGTTCCCACTGCTGGGCCACAGGCCTCCTCTCCGTGAGAGAGAGTGGGCCGGAATCCACCAAGCGGGCCCAGTGCGGGTTGGTAGATGTCACATGTCTTCGAATTTTTGGTTCTAGGACATGCCGGTTTCCTCACGATGTTTTCCTTCACCGTTTGAGAGCAGCGGGGATGAAATTATTTACACAAAGTAATGCGCCTGGCTGGGTTCGAACTCACGACCTACAACTCGTAAGTCGCGGCCGTTACCACTGGGCCACCACTGCTCTCCTTCATGTATAATAATGATAAAAGTATTATTGTGAAAGGTATTATCGTATTTCCAGTATTCACTAAGTCAAGATTGGTTGTCGGCACGTCATGGCCTATTAAATATTTATTTGGAAAAATATCCACATGGATTTATAAAGGTTTCGCATTTCCAGTTTGTGGCTAAGTAGTAACGGCTGTTACTGATCGTGGACTGCATGGTCGACTGATCAGGAATAGCTGCTCTTGCATCGGTTGGACCCTGGATGACCCCTCCGTGCCTCGTAAAGCCAGACATCTCAAAGAAGGCGACAATAGCGTCTCGATTCAAATTCGTTCAGATCTTAACTCAATTAGGCTGTTCACGGCATTTTTATTCAATTAGATACGAATATTGATTCCTTTGTCTGTCAGTTGGGTTGAGAAGAAAGAGCTTTAATTTAAGATTTCCTTTGTGTAGCAACCTTCTTTGCTTTGCATCATCAATCATTGGTGTGTCGCCATGTACTTAAGAGCATCCGGTGTACGATCTTGCGCTTTCAGACCGAGTGACCTGACGGCTAAGGATGTGATTTCTTTGAAAAAAAAAAGCATAATTCTTGTTTTACTTATTTTTCTGTTTCTTTCATTTTATGTTTTAAACAGGGACAAATTAAATTAGCTGACAATACTTTTCCCACGTGTTGAGTATCGATATTGAAAACTAACGAAACAATACAATACAAACAAACTTAATACTATACGCAACTTCATGCAGTTGGAGGCAATATAGGTCTTTATTGTTAAATTTAAGAAGACCTTACTGTACGATTAATATAAGAACATTATTATAGATTTATATAACTTTTTCATTTGTATGTATACATAAATGTCAGAATCCAGGTACAAAGGATTTTGATCAGACCTACTTGTTGACATACATAGTATCAGAATATAAAGTCGTGGGCGCAGAATTGGGATACGGATAAACGAGAGAAATAGCTCCTTTAACTTCTGCAAAGTTTATTGTTACCGAGTCAATTACTGAGAGCAGTGGGGGCGAAGTGATACCGGCCGCGACTTACGAGTTGTAGGTCGTGAGTTCGAACCCAGCCAGGCGTTTTACTTTGTGTAAATTATTTAATCACCACTGCTCTCAAAACGGTGAAGGAAAACATCGTGAGGAAACCGGCCTGTCCTAGAACCAAAAATTCGAAGACATGTGACATCTACCAACCCGCACTGGGCCCGCGTGGTGGATTACGGCCCACTCCCTCTCACCGAGAGGAGGCCTTTGTCCCAGGAGTGGGAACATTTATAGGCTGATGATGATGATGATGATGATGAGTCAATTACTAATACTCCTGTACCTACTATAATACTCTGTGTTTAAAAGGAAACACAGTACAGTTCCTATATGTGTCAGGACCACGTCTAAACGATCACTGTAGCTCCATGCGTCCGTATCGACACCATACTCAATCCTATAACCGTACAACGCTAAACAAAGGCGCTTTGTGTCTAATTTAAAGTGCAAACTCATGAAAGATCCGACATACATATGTAGCAGATGATGATCTATATGTTTGTATTGATAAGTATCTAGTTACGACGAATCCTATTCTCACGATTTTGTTTGCTGTAAGAGCAATGAAAATGATAGTAATATGTCCTTAAAACTGTTCCACTTCAGGGTATTTGATGTTTTTCTAATCTAACGTAATTTAACACACTGAGAGTAGCCGATTTAAGACCATTGAAAACAACTTTCTTTACGATGTTTTTCTTCACTGAAAATCTTACCAAGATAAGAAAACTTTGCATAAGCATCATCAGTCTCTAGTGCTCCCACTACTGGATACAGGCCTCCTCTGAAGTGGGCCGTAATCCACCACGCGAGAACAGTACGGATTGGCGGATGACACATTTCTTCGAATTTTTGGTTCTAGGACATGCCACGCGATTGTGTCATTCACCGTTTTGAGAGCAGTGGTGATGAGATAATTTACACAAAGTAAAGTGCTTGCTTGTATTCGAACCCACGATTCGCAAGTCACGGCCGTTACCACTGGGCCACCACTGCTCTAATCTAATACTGTGGTGGCTGAAATATGATAATGATATTTATTGTAAATACTGTGGATTTATACTTTACATTCACGTTTAGTTGATTTTATATTTAGCTTTCACGCACAGCGAACAAAAAGTCTTAATTGGGTCGTACATCGTAACATGAATTCTTGGCATCAATTCGAATTGCGGTAGGTTAAACGATAAGCTTTTAATCGTTGTGTTTTATTAACGAAACTTTATAAAACATGTATAGGAAACAGATATGGTGGTACCAATAGTCAACGGTTCAACATGTCTTTTTCTTCCACACTTCTCTATTAGTCGTCATCTCCGTAGTCACACCCTTTCTAACCATATCATCATTTACGGAGTCCATACAATTTTCTTTGGTTTTCCCCTAGTCTTATAGCCATCCACACTCATTCTCAAAACTTTACTCACGACATTTTTCACGTTCCTCCGCATCACGTGCCCATACCATTACCACAGATTTCCACATCATTTTTCAGCTACCGGTGCTACTTTTAGACTTGCACTTCGATGTTCCTGTCACCCAATCTTTTAGTGAATTATTCCTGCTTTTGGGCTAGACTGGGAGAAGACAATATATCAGTTATTTGTACTTGTACAGTTACTTCAGTTGCCTGTGCCAGGGCAGACCTCCACCGTATGGTCCACCAGGTGATCCACAAAATGGTGATATCCGGACGTTTTTTCCCGCCTTATCTGGAACAGGAACCTCCCGAAGCAGCCAAGCCCGGTGAGGACCTGCCTAAGGCAGAAAGTGAGGGCGCCGCTTCAGTCACTCCTCAATGAGGGGACTTACCGCCGCAATTGCGTTGTTCACCATGACAAACAATTTCAGTCACGGGTGCCATTTTCAGACTACCTGTTTCCTTTAGTTTAGATAACAAGTAACCAAAAAGTATCCTTTGTACAGGGGTCCTTTAAATGAAAATAAAGGTCTGAAATAAGGGTAGCCTCGGAGTCGTGTATATGTAGCATATCGAATCAGCAATCAAAAGTTTCAAAGAGCTGGCCATGTTTCGTTTCCCTCGAAATGAATACCTGAATCATGAGGTTGCAAATAGAAAAATAGAAATGGAAAATACAGGGTGCCGAATTTCCATTGAAGTCTACCTTATGTACCCTGAACAACAACAGTTTATTTATGTCCCTCCTGATTATGGTTTCAAAAAAAAAAAAAAAGATCATAGCTGCAATTTAAAGGACCAATCGAACTTTTTATTTATTCCTTTTGTTTTTTTTTTTAATTTTATAAAAAGGTTTGTATGAATTTTTACTAACATAACTTTTGCTTTACTAACACCGTATGGATTGTTATTTATTTACATCAGAAAAAAATATGCCTAATTTTGTATATGAATTGATTTTGAATGAATTTTAACGTAATTTTTGCAAATGAACAATTGGTGTTTATTTTATTTTGACAAATTGGCATTAATGTTCCATAGAAAAGTTGTCATTCCTGAAAATTTTGTTATTTTTTTAGTTGTTTTTACCGTTTCAGATAGGAGTAATACTACACTTTTTATTTATGTAGTACCTACACTTGTGGTCTTGTTTATTTTTACCCACTTTTCGCTGAAATACCGTGGGAATACCGCAACTCGTTTCCTGAAATACCGATAAACGTTTTAGGTCAATGTAACAATAATATTATGAGTCACGCGCCATTTAACTTTTGATTGTGAACAAGTCATTTAACAATTCGTATTATAGCAGTCAATTCAGAATGTGAGTTACTGTATCGTGTTCAGTAACATAGCTTAGTTGTATTCCCAGCAAAGACACCTTTTTTATCCATGGAAATCCTTATCGGTACGTGGAGTGAACAGAGGGTTAAACCGGACTCCTATCAACTAATAAAACCCCACTGTTCCTTCTAGTACCATGAGCCAGAGGCCCGGGAGATTTTGTTATAAGCCTGCTATGCCCAGCCCGGTAGGCCCCATCACTAAATAGGGCCGGTCCCACCCACGACCGCATGTCCTCCTAGAAAGATGTGCTTGGAACACTGTGTGTCACCTCTTCGGGTGCGTGCCATCTCTTTGGGCAAGGAGTATACCTAGCTACATTTATCATCATAATCAGCCTATGACGGGTCCACTGTTGGGACACAGGCCTCCTCTCTGTAAGAGAAAATGGGCTGTAAATGCACCGCGTGGGCCTGCGCGTTGGTACTGTTGGTAGATGTCACATGTCTTTGAACTTAGGAACTCAGTTTCATACGTTACTATAACTTCTTTCATAGATTGGGATTGAATCTACTATATAAAATATCAAAGTTGTAACGGTAAGAAATGGTTTTGTAATGGTATAAAAATGGCGCGAACTAAAGCGTTCTACTGGAAAAAAATATTGATGGAAACTCCTTGGTGATAACTTTTAACTTCTTGGAATTGTCCGGTATTGTATTGATTTTTTTTTTATTAATAGCATATTATTTTGTTACAGAAAAAGTGTTATTCCACGATTCTATTTTTAAATTTCGGTATTGTGTTCATAAAGTATGTCAATACAAACTCCTTTTGAAGTTTATTATTTTTAATTTTACGATATGAGAGTATATTCAAAGGCAGTAACATAAGCTTCATAGATCAACTATGTAGGTTATTGTGCCAAATAATTTAACACAATTCAACAATAGTATTGTGCGTCATGGAGACATGAAATCGAGTTTGTGAACAATACGTGACGCCTGTCAGGACTATTAGAGCCATTTCTTGTTGACGATGATCTTAGGAGTAACAAAATATTTTTACTACTTAGGTAAATCTATTTATCGGTACGAATGAACTATTTCGAGTATTTAGGAATAGTCCAAAAACCAATCTGCCTAGCGTTTTCACGAATGTTGAGGTTGTCTAACCAGTGGCCCTACGGCCCTAGTGTCACCACCTCGGGCCTTCACCAATCCAGGCTCAATCGGAGCACCAAACATGGTCGATGTGTGAAGTCGAGATGGTTAAAAGAAACTCACGTCCATATGACCTCCACAACCCAGATACTGGGTAGCACGATATTCCTTGGTAAAACTGCTTGTCAGACTATGGTTCTCTCGTCTATGGTTTAAACCTTGAACTACAATCGATCTTACGACCCTAAGTAGCTAAGGTGAGGTAAATCTAGCGATTTAAATCTTTGATTCGAATGCAATATATTTTTTGCGAAGAATTTATCGCATTTTTAGATACGTACGAATGCATGTATCGTATTACCCAGTAACTGGGTTGTGGAGGTTAGATAGGCAATCGCTCCGTGTAAAATACCTACTGGTATTCAGCTGCATCCAGCTAGATTGGAAGCTGACCCCAACATAGTTGGGAAAAGGCTAGGCAGATGATGATGAGATACGTACGAATGCATGTGGATTTTAAATATAACTTTACCGTTTTATTTTCTTGAACTCATTTTCATGATCTATAAATGAATTATTCATTTGATCAATGATACAATCCATTAATCTTTCGTTTGTGATTTAAATAGATTTAGTAGGAGACGAAATAATTAAAAGTTTTGGAAGACGAATTTTCATTTCCTGACTGTAGTAGAGCTCAAAAGGCCTTTCATTTTTCACTTTGACAGTTCAACAACATTCATTGCGTTATTTACGGTGCTGAACAGACAAATTTTTCGAACAAATGAAGCAATGGATTAGCAACATACATCAAAATGATTAAGATTTCGATTAATAGTGTGTTACGTAATTAGGATGGCAGTAATAACATACAGGATAAGTTTTAACTAGTGCGCAAACTGTTACCATGAATGTTGTTGAATGCTGTTTCATAGAAAAGTACAATACCTACGCGGTCAAAATGTATGGAACAGCAGATTTTTTTGGTATAACCGACGAAAAATTTCTTGTACTGGGGGTCTAGAATGATATGCTGAATTTTTATTATATTTAGGCCATAAAGTTCGACAAAGAAACATAACAAAAAACGCTGGCGTTAAATAAACAAATAACCGTTAAAATAGGCGGGAAAACAAAAGTCAAACAATAATGGACTACATAGAAATAAAACACGCAAATAAATCAGTTTTATTTGTACATCGAACTTCGGCTTCGAACGAAAATCATGAGATAATATAAAGCTTGCTACACGCGTTACGATATACCTAGGCGCAACAGAATACGTATTGTTTTTTTATCTAGACAGTACACAAACTGGCAGGGATATCGACGCACAAACTGTAAACATGAAGACAGCACATTATTTGATCCCTACTAGTGTAGAAATTATTCGTCAGTAAAAAAATATCTGCTCTTTCTTAGAAAACAGCATTACCAGTGCGGTCCAAATATTTGGAACAACAAAAAAGAAAAAAGAACTGACGAAATGTTTGAACTTAGCGGGTTCAGGTTACGCGTGAATTTCCCTGACAAAAAATTCCCGACCTTAAAAAAGCCCTGTATAAGAAGTAATCATTTAATTTTGAAGTCAGACCATAATCAGAGTGCTTAAATACGAGTATCGCTTGGTATGTAGCAAACAAGGTTTGTAGGTGTATCTATTCGAATAGTCTCCTAATTACAGGTATATATGACTAAAATAAAACATCGTTTCATAATAATAAACATTTAGATTGATGCTTTGCAGTAGTACAACGTTGTGCAATATACCGCACTTGTTTATTGTTTTACGTCGCGTGCGGCTTGCCTAAATGTGTGTGCTAAAGATTTATAGTTGTCTTAAAATAAAATGATTGATGTTCAAAATATTTACGTGTTCAATATTGAATTGCGGGTGAAAAATAACCAGAACTACGAGTAGCAATAAAAACCGATAATGTTCTAGACCTTTCAATGCAATATTCAATATTCGGGATACCATTCGTTCGGAATAACGTGGTTCGGGATATCGTTCATTCGGAATAAAGTGATTCGGGGTTGCGTTCATACGGGGTAGAGTGATCCAGGATAGCGTTCATTCGGAATAACGTGATTCGGGATAGCGTTACTTCGGGATAGAATGATCCGGAATAGCGTTCATTCAGGATAAAATTCTTTCACATATAGAAACCCACAATATCAGCGAGTTAATGGGCTGTATTTTTGAAATCCACGCGGACGAAATCGCGGTTCTAGAAGTGCTAGTTCGGGATAAAGTGATTCGGGATAGCGTTCATTCGGGATAAAGCGATTCGTTGTTCGGGATAGCGTTCATTCGGGATAAAGTGATTCGTTGTTCGGGATAGCGTTCATTCGGGATAAAGTGATTCGTTGTTCGGGATAGCGTTCATTCGGGATAGAGTGATCCGGGATAGGCTTTGTAGGGTATAAAGTGTTTCGGGATTTTGTGTTTCAGTCTAATGTATAAGATTCGGAGACGACTCTTATACTGACTGGACCTGCTCTTGTCCTCGATCACGCCTGATGGAAAGCGATGGATGAGGTCCATGATAGAACGAGCGTGCCCAGAAGATGCCTGGTCACTCTTGCTTTGAAGGTAGACGGGTTAAATGTGTGATATCATTGTATCGCAAATAATTCTATAAAGCTGGAATTCACACTGCACCAGGTAAAGTTGAAAGCAACTTTGGCTGTAGAATTTTGATTTGTATACAAAAACCGCAGGGTCTACCACACCGCATCTGTGTAAAGTTCCTCGTCAAAGTTGAAAACCGCAGCACCGGAACGGTGTCCGGTGCAGTGTGAAAACCGCCTAAATCAATGTGAAAACCGTATTCAGAATTCATTGTGTAGTTAGAAGAACTAAGCGGTCATTTGGACAGACAAGAAAAGCGACTTCGTTTTGATACTATTTATGGATAGTCCCCACCGACGTATTTTTGGGACTATACTGCCAGTAAAAGTAAAGTGGGGCTTGTGGCTAAGTATTACTAGCCGTACGTGCCGCTCGGTCAGGTTAAGCTACGCTTGCCGCGGTTGTTCCGTGGATGGGTGACCATCTATACATACCAAGATCCCTCCGTTCCTCGGAAGGTACGTTAAGCCGTTGGTCCCGGCTGTCATTCGTGGATCTTTGACAGTCGTTACGGCTCGTCACAAGCCCTCATCATCAGCCTATTAATGTTCCCACTGCTGGTACACAGGCCTCTTCTCGGTGAGAGGGATTGGGCCGTAATCCACCTCGCGGGCCCAGTGCGGGTTGGTAGATGTCACATGTCTTCGAATTTTTGGTTCTAGGACATACCGGTTTCCTCACGATGTTTTCCTTCACCGTTTTGAGAGCAGTGGTGATGTAATAATTTACACGAAGTAAAGCGCCTGTCTGGGTTCGAACTCACGACCTACAACTCGTAAGTCGCGGCCGTTACCACTTGGCCACCACTGCTCTCGGTGGTGTATCGTATTACCCAGTAAAGGGTTGTGGAGTTCAGATAGGCAGTCACACCATGTAAAATACTGGCATTCAGCTGCATCCGGTTAGACTGGAGGGCGACCCCAACATAGTTAAGAAAAGGCTAGGCAATTGATGACTGCCAGAAAAGGTATACACTTGCAAACCAATTGGTTGGCTTTCCTGGTTCATTTCATCAAGAATGGTTTTCTGTAGCCAAATAGTTTGTTGTCGTTGTAAAAATGATTTACGTACATACCAGCCTAGATATTGGCATACATTCAGCTTCCGTCCGCCCCATGTTTGTTGCGTTTTTATGTGTTGAGTTACATTAACAAGAGTTTTTATAGTTGCGGCCAGTTTCGAACGTTTATTGAGTAACGCGGTTTGAGAAAATTGTGCTTTGAAGACGGTTGAAATTGCGGTTTTGTAATCAGTTTTTTTTCTGTCCGTAATTCGGTGAGTGTAGGATTTTCCTAAGTGTTATTGGTATTTAAGGTGGATCTTGTCGACATCTTTTCCGTACAAACTTCGGAATTGTATTTATTACTCCACTGTTCGACAATGTTACATCAAAAATTAAACATGTTATGGTTTTATCTCATTATTGATATGGTAGTATGGAAACAGTATACTAAAATAAAAAGCCATTAAAAAGTTAGGAGCCTACAAATATTAGTTTTTCTTGCTAATTTAAATTAACTTTGGGCGTGTTTAAGTAATAAAAGAAGTGTAAAATCTCCAGAACCAAGTCGGTACTTTAAATATCGTAGGTTCAATAAAATTTATTGGTCATTGATTTATGCAGTGGTTTTTTCATAAAACCCGATCTTCCGAAGGACTTTTCTTAACCTTTTTTCACTCAATAATGTTGTGCATGTAGACTAGCGTCTAACTGTTCATCACGTGGGCACTACCTCTGTTGGACACGACGCCTGGTGAGACAGCGTGCTTTTTAGCCAGGCGCACCAGTGAGTACGAGCCTGCGACTAGATTCTCCTTAAGTGCCGTGTTGTAGTAAACCCTCATTACTTAGTCAACAAAACTTGGGAGCCTTTGTAATTCAGAGCATACTTAAAAATATTTGCGTGTTATTCCTTTTGTATATTCCCTTACCCAAGTCGACGTTCACAGGGACGTAAAAATATCGCAGTTGTATTTAATCGCGCACTGTATTATCAGCTCTAGGCGATGAGCAGTGCGTTGAAGATCGTATTACGTCCGTGTGTACTTAGTGCAACGTTTAAACATGACTAGAGCCATCTCGGTTCTCAACTCTCCCAGAAAAGTTTTTTTTTTTAATACTATTTATCACCATGGTTCGATCATTAAAATGTTCCAACCATCAATCAGTCTAAAGATTCGGAACGAATTAATATTACGAGAGCATTAAATGCATAAACAAGACAGCTCACCCCACTAGGTCAACGAGTTGATCTTCAAATGTTTTGATTGAATTGCACTGGTCTGGTAGACGAGCGCCTCTCAGGAGACCAGCCATTCAGATTCATGTTAAGAGGCCGTACACGATTTTTCTTTACGTGATTTTAAAGACGCGATTTTACAGTTAAAATACTGTATTTCCATAATTTTTTATGTAATATATGAAAAAAAACCGGGATGCATGACTGTGTTAAATAAATTATATGTTTAAATAGTGTAATTGGCTTCGGTCGTTTCTTTTTAAAATAAATGATCAATTAAATGAGCTAAATTTTTATCGAGAATAACAATGCGAGATTTAGGTTGTTTTTAAATATTATTTACTAGCAATTCTTTTTAATTCTCCGCCTCTTAATTAACTGAATAAACATATCGGTGAATCAAATTGTGTAGTATGAGAGCATCCGAATGTTATTTTAGACGTAACAACTGCTAATTTTTTAGTGGGATAATTTTAATACGATATGACACTCTATCAAATGTCAAAGATGAGTGTTATGTTAAGAATTTAAACAAAATATGGGTGGTGAAATTGAGGGGCTTGTGGTTAAGTAATAGCAGTGGGCGGGTGACCAAGACTCCTCCGCGCCTCGGAAAGCACGTTAAGCCGTTGGTGCCGGCTGTCATTCGTTTATCTTTGACAGTCGTTCAAGTCAGCAGAAGCCCGAAAGTCTGACAACCAGTCTTACCAACGGGAATACGACCGCGTACTGGAAGACGTAGAGTTGGAAGGCCTCCCACAAGGTGGACTGATGACCTCGTGAAGACCGCAGGAATCCGCTGGATGCGGAAGGCACAGAACCGGTCGAAGTGGTGGAGCTTGGAGGAGGCTAATGTCCAGCAGTGCCATAGGCCTCCCCCAAGCTCCTAGTCCAGTAAAGAAAATGATGGAAGCGCCTGTCTGGTTTCGATCCTACGACCTTCAACTCATAAGTCGCGGCCATTGCTACTGAGGCACCCTGCTCTTTAAAAGATCTACTTCTTACAAATAAACATTTCATTTCAGTTCATTACACCCACATTCTAAGTTACGAATGTTTAACTTACATGTTAACTTAATGAAGCTAAGTCACACAGACCTGCTCGATAACAATCGATCACACTTGTTTGCGCACAAACAGTGTTAATCTACGCATCCATCACGCTGTGATAAAAACGTAAACAAAGTTCGTTCATTTGCAAGCTGATGAGTAATAGTGTGGCTGTTTTTATTCAGTTTAGTTTTTGTCATTTTATTTATTTGTTTGTCCACAATTTGTTCCCGTAAGTCATCAATTCATCATTCTCCCGCCTTTGGGGTCGACGCAACATGTCTTTCTCTTCCATACTTAGTCATCAAAATTAAAATTAAAATATTTTAAAAGGGCACTAAACGAAATATTAATTGAGAAAAGCTATTGCACATGCCTATACCTACCATGACCACTGATTTGTTAGGATTTGTGATATCTACCTATGGACTTCTAGCAAAAACCTACACATAAGAAATGAAACTGAATCAAACATACACACACACATATACATACATAATCTGGCTATAATTTTCCCACAGCTAGGACACATGCCTTCTCTCTGTGAGAGGGAGTGGGCCGTAATCCACCACGCGAGCCCAGTGCAGGGTGATAGCTTCGAATTTTTGGATCTAAGACACACATGCTCACGATGATTTCCTTCACCGTTTTGAGAGCAGTGGTGATGAAATAATTTACACAAAGTTAAGCACCTGTCTGTGTTCGAACGTACGACCTACCAACTCGTAAGTCGCAGCCGTTACCACTGTGCCAGCACTGCTCGTCAAACTAAATCAAGCCAATTTACAATTTGACGGGAATTTGACGCGGACAAGGAAATAACAAGCCAGAATTTATTAGCAGTCACAAAACATTCAATTCTGGCTACGTCCAGTTTGAACCAGTTTCATCCAGTTTAAGCGAGTTTCTTTTCTTTTGCCGACTTTTTGTGTAAACAAATATAGGCTCCTGCAGACAGGTGCGACGCAATGGTTTGACGCAATTCTGGCATCACCGTCGCGGTCGCACCGTTTGGCGATTTTGGTGTGTGGTGATTCTACTAGAGTAGCGCCGTGCTGTCGCGTCGCGCCGGTCTGCGGGATACTTTAGATCTAATTTATTACAATGTATTTATATACGTTGTTTTGATATGTGTTAAGCTACTCAATAATTTACTGTAACGATACATTTATAGTGTGTAATGTTATTTTTTCTAAATCTGTGAATGAATGAAAGAAATATTCTCGTCTCGAGGTTATTCTAACAATAGTTGGGGAATTTATTTTGATCTTGAATTTTTTGGTGATGACGGATTTGAAAGCTGAAATAATTGAAATTTTCTGATTCATAACTGTTTGGGTATATTAGAGCCCGGTTCATAGCAATAGGCTCGCCCGTTAGTGCATAATCAGCTTATAATGTTCCCACTGCTGGGACACAGGCCTCCTCGATTTAAAAACTGACGAAACAAAAAAATAAATTGTTTTCAATATTCCAACATTATTCAAAACTTTAAATGACACGGTGACATGTCGGTACTAGGTACAATAAAATACTGCTAATTTATGGTCTTTGGAAATTCGTTATAAATATCTAATTTCCAACAAAAATTGCAAAAACAGCTGACCGATTTCGGGCATTGACCTTCATACATCGAATGGAATTTTTTTTTGTATGTTTTGTTTTGTTAGTTTTCGATATTGACCCCACACGTACGAGTAGTTAATTTATTGCCAGCTAATTCAATTTGACCTATATTTCGGTACGTTTTACTTCCCTGAGAAAAAGGGGAACTTAACATGGACGTTAATAATTTCCACTATAATAACGCCACGTTAAAAATAATAAAAACATACATTGAAGAGCTCTTTCTATAGGTACATACTCAATGAAACTTTACATAGCTAATATTTATATTCCTGACGTTACAAATTCCTGGGAACAGACGAGGAAAAAGAACGAGTATTCCTCAACGTCACAGCATTCCTTGGTAACACATAATAGTGTTGTAGATCATGTTCGTTCGTATTCGTCAACCTTTCTCAGTAGCCTGTGTACTTGACCTAATTTACGTTTAAGTTGAATGGAGATTTTGTATGACGATGTATGTTTCAATTGAATTTATTCTGAATTATGTGATGTAGCAATTTGTCGGGATAATCATTTTGTGGCATGATCATGATTTTTTAAATGAAGATCCTTAATGAATGCTAGATTGGGCAGTAGCCAGAACGTCAGCCAACTCACTAAGCACGAAATCCGTAATTTCGATCGAAGATACGGGCTATCACCTCATAGTTCGGGCTCAAACAAAAAATGAATGACAACACGATTTCACAGTCGAATAAGTAAATTAAAAGTAAATTCGAATAAGTTATCGAATAGTTAACTAGCAGTCAACTGCGATGGACTCAATAGGTTTTTATATTTATCGGATACGTAGTCTCCCAGTAAAATATTAGTATTCAACTACATCTGGTTTGGCGGCGGCGATTTCTCGCGTCCGGCCCTGGGCCAGGCCATGGTTCGGTGCGACAGTGCATGGGTAGCCGTAACCTTCTTCTGCGAAGCAGTAATGCTCGCGAAAAGGGAGGCCGCGCACGTAAGGGAGAGCCAGTTTATGCGCCGTCACGGCCCTAGTCGTCGCAGGAGACGCCCTGGGCGTCGGAAATCCCAGCCTGATTCCCGGCCATCGTAGACGCGGGCTTGCGGACGGCGAGTAATGGGTAGCTCGCTGTCCGGTAAGGACCAAGCCCGGGTCGACGGCGCGTTGTGTTCCACATGCGATGTCAGCATCAACTGGTGGGGTCTGCAAGGACCGATGCATGCCAGGGGTGCGGGTTATTCGAAAAAGATACCGTGGCCCTGGCACACAGGCAACTGAAGGAACACGGGTGGGTTTTAGTCAGTAAAAGTTTGACACGCCCTCCTGCTCCACCCAGAGCGGGAGAAGTTATTTGATGATTTCCCACCCTCAGAAAAAATGAAAATCTGCATCTGGTTTGACTGGAAGCCGAACTCAACACAGTTGCGAAAGGCTACGCATATTTATCAAACGATTGACTGTAATGTATTTTTAACCGACGAAAAAACGGAGGAGGTTACTCAATTCGACGCGTATATTTTTTTTTATGTATGACCACGCATATCTTTTTCCAGAGTAGTTCGATTTTGATAATTCTTTTTTTATTGGAGAGGGTATACCCCGAAGTTGGTCCCATATAAATTTCGAAGAAAAATTCCAAACCTAAGGGTAAGAAAACAGGGGATGATTGATTGTTTACTCACAGATTTTAATACTAAGTTGTGTATTACTAAAAAAGTAATAAAAAATTAAGCATGTAGTAAACAGTAGATTATAGCCACAAAAAAATTAAAATAAAAACTTTTTAATAAAAAATTAAGGTGACATATAATTAAATACATATCCAAAGTCACCGAATTCCGAACTTAATTATTGGGGTTGGACAAAGCAGGTTTATTTTTTACTTTTCGGTTTTTCGGCGGTTTTTTGAATACCATGTTTGCCTAGCCGTTTTCCAACTATCGTAGGATCGGTAGCCACCTAACGAAATGCAGCTGAATAACAATGTTCTACATGGAGCGACATGGTTCCGTGTGGTGCCGGACGTAAAGAATAGCACCATCCCATTTATTCCCGTGGGTGTCGTAGAAGGCGACTAAGGGACTTACTAGAGAATGAGCAGCAGCGTTCTCTATGAATTTTACCATCATACTGCGATCACCAACCCGCATGCCAAGCGTGGCGATTATGGCAAATCCTCCAAATTGGGGGAGGCCTATGTCCAGCAGTGGACGTCTTTTAGCTGAAATGATGATGATGATGACATGGAGCGACTTTCCTTTTGTAACTTCCACAGCCCTGCCTCTATCTAAGTTAATCTAAATGAAAAATAAAATATAATTTACTACTTTTTTTAAACAAGGTTTAACGAAGTAAAAGTACAAAACTTACGTTTCTACAGAACTTTAGTATTTTCATAAAGGCTTGATACTTATCTTATTGTAAGAAGGTCGTTCCCACCTCAAGTTTTTAAGAAAACATTTAAGTTATAGCAGCAAGTGGTTTTAATTCAGTTTGCAAGATTTGCCCTGAACAAACTAACATACATACATACAAACATTGACAGTTAAGTAAAAGCGTAGAAAAGTAACTTAAGTACATTGTCGATTCAAAACTAAACTAAATGGTTTAATCCTATTCCTACTATACAGGGTTACTGGTAACTCGACGTATTCCTTGCAGGACGTCATAGTAGGGTTAAAATGCAACAAATTAAGCCACCAAATGTTCTACCGAAATTCAGTAGTTTTTGAATTAGTTAGAGTTTTAGTTTTTTATGAAAAATCCCAGATTAAATCATTTGAAACCAATTTAAAAAATGATTTACGGCGCGACTGTACTGAAATTTAAGTTATTATCATAGTTGACGCCGTAGCAGACCTTTGTTAATAATTAAAAGTTCAATAATGCCTAAAACTTTGGCAAATATCGCTAACCAAACATTTAATTTTTTGTAATTTTTGCTATTAGTTCATAAAAAATATAGTCTAGTGCAAAAAAAAAAATGCTACACCTGGTGTACAAATTACTAAGAAAATATCCTTGTCTTATCAGCTATCCAAAAAAGCATGAAAGTTAATACAAAATCATGGACTACATTATGAAAATCGTTTTTGATTTAGTACAGGCGTGCGTTTCACAAAAAGGTGATTATTCGAAAAATCAAAAACAAAATCGTGAACATTATTATTCTTTTTAATCAATATTAAAAACTTTAATTACACACATTTCACACGTCTTGTTCGATGTGTTGCACTCGGTTTCGAATACATGTTCTTATTCGCTTCCTTACTTCGGTTTTTGTTATTCTTGATGTTATTGTTGCCCTCATTTGGTCCGCCGCATTTGTAATTCTCTCCCTTAGTTCTTCAATTGAATTTACTGGGGTCACATAAACTAGATCTTTCATATGACCCCAGACGTAAAAGTCTAGCGGCGACAGATCAGGGCTTCGTGTAGGCCACGGAATCGGCCCAACGCGCCCTATCCATCGGTTTGGATAGTTTTCATCCAGCAATTGTCGAATTGTGATTCGGAAGTGGGCTGGACATCCGTCATGTTGGTAAATCATGTTTGCTCTTCTTTCTTCCGGTACATCCGTGAGCAGTGCTGATAAATGATTTCTGAGGAAATCTTCATAAAGTTCCCCATTTAGTGTTCGAGGTAAAAAATGTGGGCCAATTAATTTGTCGTCAATAATACCCATCCAAACATTAAGCGAGAACCTTCGCTGGGATGCGGTTGGTTTCAGTTTTTTAGGGTTTGCTTCTGCTTTCGGTGCCCAGTAATGTAAGTTGATGATGATGGGACTCCCTTTTCCGCACGTAGACTCCCATTCGGTCCATTGTGCGTAGTAATGTAAGTTGTGGTAATTTGTGATACCATCACGATCAAAACATGACTCATCGGTCCACAGAATGTTTTTTAAAAAGTTTTCGCTGTCGGCGTCGGCACTTAGCATAAAACGACAAAATTCAAGCCGTCTCGGCGGATCTCCTTCTTCTAATGACTGTGTGACAAGTGAACTACAGACCAGACTTTCAACTGTGACATACCAAGCTCACGCGCTACGATGTTTGTCGATGTGTTAGGATCGTCAATAAAACGTTGAAGAATAAGCTCCTCGTCCTCAGCCGTGTATCTCCGGGAACGACCAGTGTCAACTTGCCTGCTTCTTTGGACGCTGCCAGTATCAGATATTCGCCGATAAGTCGATCCGAAGACACTAACGTGGGAGAGTCGGCGGTTGGGAAAGCGAAGTTGATATTCTCGCCGCGCCTCAGCAGCGTTACCGTCACAAAGTCCGTAACAGAACATTATGTCAGCGTATTCAGGATTAGAATATGCAGCCATAGTCAGCGCTTATGAAGGCACAGCACAGCACAAGAGCAAGATACGCAGCAACAGTTAGGGAAATAGCCAGTTACAAAACACGAGCTTGCGCGACGTGGAGTTGAAACTAACTAACGCTGACGACCAAATTTTGCAAAATCGCACCCCCTGTCATGCCAAGAGAACAATAGCGACCAATCACAAAGCTCCCCGAGTGTTTGGAGTTCAAGCGCAGGTAAAAACTACGAATAATACGAATACGAAACAATAGGTTGACCATCTCGCAATTTTACCTGCCTCCCATAAAACTCTTCTCTTCCCTGGCACACATGCAAAAGTATTGACAATCATACCTTTCTGAATAACTGATAAGACAAGGATATTTTTCTAGTAATTTGTACACCAGGTGTAGCATTTTTTTTTTGCACTGCACATTTTTTATGAAGTAATAGCAAAAATTACAAAAAAATAAATGTTTGGTTAGCGATATTTGCCAAAGTTTTAGGCATTATTGAACTTTTAATTATTAACAAAGGTCTGTTACGGCGTCAACTATGATAATAACTGAAATTTCAGTACAGTCGCGCCGTAAATCATTTTTAAATTGGTTTCAAATGATTTAATCTGGGATTTTTCATAAAAAAACTAAAACTCTAACTAATTCAAAAACTACTGAATTTCGGTAGAACATTTGGTGGCTTAATTTGTTGCATTTTAACCCTGCTATGACGTCCTGCAAGGAATACGTCGAGTTACCAGTAACCCTGTATATGTACCTACTTTTATAAATGTGAAAGTTTTACGTTTGGATGTTTCGATGTTTGTTACTCAATTACGGTAAAACGGCTGAACGGATTTTGATGAAATTTGGCACACAGATAGCTTATGACCTGAATTATCATATAGAGTACTTTTGATCTCGATAGTACATTCCCGTGGGATAATTTCCGATCTACACGCGGGCGAAGCTGCTGGCAAAGGCTAGTTCATAGTAAATACTATGGGGCTTATTTATAAACGATGATTAGATGAAGTTAAGAGACATTTAAACCTGGAAAATGTATGGTTAAACAGTTGATTATCATAACTTAAAGCAACTTTTATCGATGTGTCACACTCACTTGCACCGCATATTTAAGTCCAATGTAACTGTTTGATGATTCCGTAGAGATGCCAAATTTCTGTTAAACGTCATAACACAGCGTATACAATTTAATCCACGTTTAATATGACATAACTTAATCCAAAATTCAACAGAGCGGTTCTAAAACACGCCAAGCGTTTAAATTAAACGCTACAACGGTAAACTGTTTTGTTCTCAGGAGAAAGTAAAACCATACGAAAAATACCAAATAAAAGTAAAAGGAATGACGATTATCACCATACGGATCTAAGATCTAACAACGGGTTTTGGTAAAAATACAATGTTGACCAAGATTTGCACAACATTTAAGGCTTTTATATTTATTGATCAATTAATTAGCATAATTAGCCTATAATCTACAATGTTCCCAATAGTGGGACACTGGTCTCATATTAGTGAGAGGGAATGGGCCGTAATCCACCACGCAGCCCCATTGCGGGTTGGTAGATGTCACATGGTCTTCGATTTTTTTGTTCTAGGATGTGCCAATTTCCTCACGATGTTTTCCTTCACCGGTTTGAGAGCAGTGGTGATGAAATAATTTACAGAAAGTAGAGCGCCTGTGTGGACTAGAACCTACGACTCTTAAGTCGCGGCCGTTACCACTGGGTCACTGCTGCTTAATTAATTAATACAGGTCATAAGCCAAGATAACATTAAGCGATAGACACGGCATACAAAATGATCAAAGATACGAGTGACGATTCCTCTTTGTCAGCTTAAACATTAGGAAGCGATGTTTTTTCAGCCTATTTTGAATAAATGCGCTTTAAATTTCTGACAGAATTGCTCCATCAATATTTCGGCACTATGTAAACTATTGTCACGCGAAACGAACAATATTTTTTAAAGAAAATACCACAGAAAAATAATGTTCCCTTTCAACAACTAGGCGATAAATTATCTCTTGGCGGCCAGTAATTAGCTCTCGCCCTACGTAGGTACGCATACGTCATAGACAATGATGAACATTCGAATCTCGAACTCGGCATTCCCGCCCTCGACGCGTGATCCAAATGAAAACTCCGTGGGTGTGAAAATTCAGTGGGCCAGTCTCCGCGCGAACAGCGTTACGTGCAGACGTCCTCACGTCGCTCTTACCAAAGTTTCCGCGCGAAAGTTTTCACGTAAACATAAAGTGACAAAATATTTTTTCAATAGTGACAAAACAGTGTTTGTTTCAATATAACGTGTGTAAATGTGATTTTTCCAACTGGTGACCGACATTTCAGTTTATGTAAGTATTAGAACTTCGAATTTTAATTTTGATTCGAATAATTCATGTTTTCAAAATAGGTTATTGGGATAGATTTGTAATGAATGGGGTTTTGGCGACGGAATTATTAATTCTAGATTGACATACTTAATGAAAAATCTTCAAAGGCGTAGTGATGTGACATGTTTTTCGGGATTGAGATTGTAGACTCAGTTAATTTCTTACGTCCGTTTTAATATCAGACAATTTTTTAAATGTTAGGCATTAAAATATAATTGTTAAATAATATAATTAATAAATGAAAGATTCAAGATTATATTCTTATCTCCGTGTGAACGCTTCGAAAGTTAATAAAACAAACATGTCCAATCATTGTGTATAAAGCTATCAAAGTAAAATTTATTGAACCATAAAACATTGATTTCAAATAGTTTGCTGAAATATAACGGACTTTAAATAAATGTCAGCTCAATGTTTAAAGTCTATAAAATTCTTAAAGGAAATAAACATTAAATACGTAAATCGTTTTTAAGAAATAGCAAACGTGTCTTCAACACAAGTTGGAATACTACATCCATAAACTTATTGATAGAAATAATAAAGTAATACATAGGTATTTTAACACATAATTATGTATGTATTAAAAGTGATTAATATAAGTACTTACACATTAATTTTCTATGAAATGGTAAATGCAGGAATAAAGTTGAATTTCAAAAACATCTCAATCACTTTTTTTTTGTTTTACAAAAAACGTTGGTTTTATTCATAAAAAATTTAACAATCTAATTTAGAAACAAACTATTAAAATAATAATATGTACAAGTATACAAAAGTAAAAGAATTACATGGTATTAAAAAAATTCGTCCGCTTCGTTGTCAACAGGAAAGGACTGGTAGCATTGCCACGTTTTATGGCAATGCTGATTCTTTGGCCAAAAATCAGCATCACTTTTATAGAGATACGTCAAAATTTAAGTCCGATAGTTTGAACGACAAAACAAAAACACCAAATGATTTACTATAATACCAACAGCTAATAATTACGTCCATTTTTCTAGGAAAGAGTTACAAATTTTCATAAGAAACGTTCCTTTTTCCTAGAATTTCGCACAAACAAGACAGCATCTGCTACTTATTTTCCCGCGCAACTTGTGTCCACAGATAATAACATAAGTAGGCATAAACCAAAGATGTGGGTTAATTAAGAAAGACCCTTTTTCTTTCAATTCTCGCACACACGATTGACCTAATAAGTTACAGTGATATTGAACCTACATGGTAGTCACATTAATATCGATTTCTTTTTCTTGAATTTTTTCCTTTGTCTAGTATTCTGAGGAAAAACAAGCCTTTCTCGGAATTCAAGGAATGGGTTTATTATTTAAAAGGATACAATTGTGATTGACGTCTAATTCGTCTCCTTTTCAAAAAGGATCTTTCACTTTGTTTTATTCAAATAGGTGGGACCTATTCGTTTGGTACAATTTTTTTTTTTACTTTTGCTACGTTACCTACGAGTATGTATAAAAAAATTGTGATATTTTTATTCGAACATTCTTATTATTTTCTAAACACACTTAAATACCCAACGCCACGAAAAATCATGTCGTAAATAATAAATAAATATCTAATAACATACACAGCCATTTTCGAAACGATGTCAAATTGGCAACACCTTTTAATAAAAAGATTCCTGTAATTGTAGAAAGATAAATAAACTTCCCCGAAGATTTATTCGCCTTCGTAGCCACAAAAAACGGAAGGCGGTGACATATAATTAAATACATAACCAAAGTCACCGACTTCCGAACTTAGTTATTGGGGTTGGACAAAGCAGGTTTATTATTTTTTACTTTTCGGTTTTTCGGCGGTTAAATTATTTTATAATTTTTTGTGGCTATAATCTACTAATTTCTACATGCTTAATTTTTGATTACTTTTTTTGTAATACACAACTCAGTATTAAAATATGTGAGTTAACAATCAATCATCCCCTGTTTTATTACCCTTAGGGTTGGAATTTTTCTCCAAAATTTATATGGGACCAACTTCGGGGTATACCCTTTCCAATAAAAAAAGAATTATCAAAATTGGACTACTCTGGAAAAAGTTATGCGTGGTCATACATAAAAAAAAAAACAAAAAAAAAAATACGCGTCGAATTGAGTAACCTCCTCCGTTTTTTCGTCGGTTCAAAAAAGGTCCAACACGCTTTAAAAAATAAACCATTCTAACAACCCTAAAAAAAAACCTCGTTCCTTTCCCTTCTCATTTCAAAAGTATATTAGTAACGAACGCACTATCTAAATCACTTTGGTAAATTAATCTTCCCACACTAGTAATATATCTTATAACGTGTTTACATAAAATTAATTAATGTTAACACAACTTTATATTGTTCAAGATACTGTAATTAATTAAGCTCTAGAAATTATGAATATGGCCGTTGTTTATGGTTTGAAAACTCTTGAATAGGTTCCGGAAAAGTTCAATTTTGTCACAAGATTTCAAGACACGCTACTTTAAAAGAGCGACTCATTGAAATGTTATTATGAAGAGGATAATAAAACGCAAGGAAATTACATTAGAGGGTCAGTTGTTAAGAATATACAAGCCCTGTGCTTGATGATTTTTTCCATCGGCAAAAATGACGAACTTCCATCAAAACTTTCATGCCTTATTTATTAAACAAATGAGTTATATAAAAAAAAAATCAGTAGTACTAGAGGAGAGAAAGATCGTGTAGAGCAGTGGTGGCCCAGTGGTAACGGCCCCGATTTACAATTTGTAGGTTGCAGGTTCGAACCCAGGTAGGCGCTTTACTTTGTGTAAATTATTTCATCACCACAGCTCTCAAAAGGTGGTGAAGGAAAACATCGTGAGGAAACCGGCATGTCCTAGAACCAAAAATTCGAAGATATGTGACATCTACCAACCTGCACTAGGCCCGCGTGGTGGATTACGGCCCTCTCCCTATCGAAGAGAGGAGGACCGTGTCCCAGCAGTGGGAACATTATAGGCTGATTATGCTATTCGGCAGTGCTAAGTTGCGGTCTATAAAAAAAACTCTTGTGCAAAATATGATGCTTCTATTGGCCAGCGTTGAAGGGGGAAGCGCCAGGGTAGACTGCGAAATGCAAATTTTCTTACTTTTTTTTGCAATTTTCTGGTCAGGTCAGTGTCAGCTTGTAGGTCGATTAAAATATAATTTGCGATTGTCACAAATATGGCTGTCTAGAAATGTAATGATTGAAAACATTACCACAACAAGAACCACGCAGCAACCAACAAGAACAACACAGCAACCCTCTTAGTTCAATAAAATTAATCCCACTGAATGAATTTTTCATCGTCATCATTTCAGCCGAAAGACGTCCACTGTTGGACATAGGTCTTCCCATTTGGGGGTGTTTGCGATAATCGCCACGCTTGGCATGCGGGTTTGCGATCGCAGTATGGTGGTAAAATTCATAGAGAACGCTGCTGCTCATTCTCTTGTAAACCACTTTGTCGCCTCTTACGACACCCACGGGAAGAGATGGGATGGTGCTATTCTTTACGTCGGATTACGGCGATGTCGGATTATGGATTACGTCGAGTCATCAAATAACTTCTCCCGCTCTGGGTGGAGCAGGAGGGCGTGTCAGACTTTTACTGACTAAAACCCACCCGTGTTCCTTCAGTAGCCCGTATGCCAGGGGCTGTGGTATCTCTTTCGAACAAACCCGCAACCCTGGCAGGCATCGGCCCTTGCGGGCCCCATCACATTTGTACTGACATCTCTTTGAGGCGCGCGTGGAACACAACACGCCGTCGACTTGGGCTTGGTCCTTACTGGACAGCGAGCTACCCATTACTCGCCGTCCGCAAGCTCATGCCTACGGTGGCCGGAAATCGGCCTGGGAGTACCGACGCCCGGGGCGTCTCCGTATCCTGCGGCGGCTAGGGTTGCGAGGGCGCATAGACTGCCTCTCCCTCACGTGCGCCGCCTCCCTCTTCGCGAGCATCACTGCTTCGCTGAAGGAGGTGACGGCTCCCCATGCCCTCTCGCTCCGTACCATGGCCTGGACCAGGGCCGGACGCGAGAGATCGCCGCCGCCGATCGCCTCCACGAGGACACGGCGGTGCTCCGCCCAAGCAGGGCAGACCGCCACCGTGTGCTCCACCGTGTCCTTAGGGCGATCTTCGCAGTGGAAACACCCGGGCGTTTCCTCCCGCCCTATCCGAAACAGGAACCTCCCGAAACAACCGTGTCCGGTGAGGACCTGCGTCAGGCGGAAGGTGAGGACGCCATGCCGCCTCTCAAACCACTCCTCAAAGACGACTTACCGCCGCAATCGTGGCGTGCCCAAATTTAACACCATGGATTAGTACATTAATTCTGAACGACGACAAAGCGGTCAGATATTTACGAGTAAAACAAAAATTGCCGTTCCACACATTTTTACTACTTTTCAATAAAACAGCAGTTTTTTTAGTTGATAAGCGACGAAATATAGCTACTATCTAGGTAAGGGTCTAGAATCATATGCTGATTTCCTGGCTTCAGTTCGATGCCACCTGTACCTATAGTTCTCACGACGCAAGGTGCATCTCCTGCGTGAATAGCTTAGCGTTAGCCTCGGGTGTCACGTCCGGGACGTTTATCACATTTTTCAGTCTTATCTTGAGGTAAAAACTTCGGTTTTTATGCTATCCTTGCAGTGAAAGACCTAATAAGGGAGGGTTTAGTTTCATGACCAGTTTTTCAATATCTGTTAGGAATTATAGATCGCTGGTGGATATGTAGACTAGCTAGAGCCCCTATATTCAGTGGTAGATAAACCCCCCTGCTTTTGGCGCCTTAACTACACAACCGATCATCATGGAATTTTGCATACCTACATGCCATCATAATCAGCCTTTAATGTGCCCACTGCTGGGACACAGGCCTCCTCTCGGTGAGAGGGAACCTACCTATCAGAAAAGGACAAAGGATACATTCTAACGGGAACGCGTGTGAAACCAAGCCAAGTTCGATCAGGGATAATATTTGATTGTAACTGTCGTGTGACATACAATAACAAGGGAGGAATAGGAATACATAATTATATTCATATTTCTATGCTGATTTCGTCAAAACGGTGATAATATCTGTTTTTCTCTTATGCGACTAATGGAACCTATTCAGTGCCCCAATTCTGTATTCCGATTCCCCGCGGAATCTTACTACGTTCAAACTACGTCAATATCGTGTTTTTTGGAAACCAATGTAACGGTAAGAAATCTCGACAAAAAACAAAAATTCATATTCTGTATGTTCCAAGACAATTTGTCGACATTATTAATACGATATTAGCAGATTTCGTGTGTGATTGACGTGGTTACGAGTAAGTAATCGTTAAGTGATCATTGAAGTTACGTGCACAGTGAGGACATGTTTTTTTTTTGGGTGGGAAATCATCAAATAACTTCTCCCGCTCTGGGTGGAGCAGGAGGGCGTGTCAGACTTTTACTGACTAAAACCCACCCGTGTTCCTTCAGTAGCCCTTAAGCCAGGGGCTGTGGTGTCTCTTTCGAACAAACCCGCACCCCTGGCAGGCATCGACCCTTGCGGGTCCCATCACTTTTTGTGCTGACATCTCTTTGAGGCGCGCGTGGAACACAACGCGCCGTCGACTTGGGCTTGGTCCTTACCGGACAGCGAGCTACCCATTACTCGCCGTCCGCAAGCCCATGCCTACGGTGGCCGGAAATCGGCCTGGGATTCCCGACGCCCAGGGCGTCTCCGTATCCTGCGGCGGCTAGGGTCGCGAGGGCGCATATGCTGCCTCTCCCTCACGTGCGCCGCCTCCCTCTTCGCGAGCATTACTGCTTCGCTGAAGGAGGTGACGGCTACCCATGCCCTCTCGCTCCGTACCATGGCCTGGACCAGGGCCGGACGCGAGAGATCGCCGCCGCCGATCGCCTCCACGAGGACACGGCGGTGCTCCACCCAAGCTGGGCAGACCGCCACCGTATGCTCCACCGTGTCCTCAGGACGATCTTCGCAGTGGAAACACCCGGGCGTTTCCTCCCGCCCTATCCGAAACAGGAACCTCCCGAAACAACCGTGTCCAGTGAGGACCTGCGTCAGGCGGAAGGTGAGGACGCCATGCCGCCTCTCGAACCACTCCTCAAAGAGGGGACTTACCGCCGCAATCGTGGCGTGCCCAAGTGAGGACATGTTAAAGTACCATTTTGGTAATGGTTTTCAGAAGAACAGAAGGAATAAGCATGAATAGGCACGTGTAGTCATTAGTCACTGGCTGTTCTAATTTTGTACTGGAAACATACAAACACATACACACATTATAGATACACACACATTACACACATCATATGTATAATGTGTGTAATGTGTGTTTTGAAATGTAAAATTCTACTATTCCTTCTAATATTATAAATGTGAAAGTTTGTATTTTTCGATGTTTGTTATTCAATCACGCAAAAATAGCTGAACGGATTAGGGAATTTGACACACAGATAGATTATAACCTGGATTAAGAGACACATGGTTTTTTTTCCCGGTTTTAAAGTCCAGTTGGAAAATATTCAACCACCATCCGGGCGAAGCCACTGGCAAAAAACTAAAGCAAAATAAATCTTGAGTTATATTCAAAAAGGTTGTTATGAAACAAAAAAAAAAAACTTATAAACATCCCTTTGATGTATTAGGTATAAATATATATATATATAATCTTATGAACTTTAAAAAACTGCTGACATTAAATCATGCCCAAAAACTAAGCAACTAGTGTACGTAGATGAAGGCTAGAGATGGGCCGACTAGCCGACTAGCTGACTAGTCGGCTGCAAAATGGCCGATTAATCGGCCAAGCCGATCATTGTTTTCGGTTGAGTTCGGGTGACATCGGCAATGTTCAAAATGGCATACCTACTTATTGCCTATTGTTTGGTATAGAGTTTCTTCTTTTTTGTTACAAGTAGATATTAATTTATTTTACTTTAGGTATTTAATTTCTGGATCTAAGTCCAATTAATTAATGGACCAAACGAAGGGTTTCTATTCCTTTCTATTCTAATCCTATCCTATTCTAGATTGCATTGAAAATAAACTGTAACACTGATACTATAGTAAAAAATAATAACAGTTAAGATTTCAATTTCATTTCAATTATCGTCTTTTTATTTTTGTTCCGTGTGGTGTCGGAAGTAATGAATAGCATCATCCCATTTCTTCCCGTGGGTGTCGTAGGAGGCGACTAAGGGACTTACTAGAGAATGGGCAGCAGAGTTCTCTATGCATTTTACCACCATACTGCGATCGTGGCGATTATGGCAAAATCCCCCAAACTGGGGGACGCCTATGTCCAGCAGTGGCCGTCTTCCGGCTGAAATGATGAATGATGATGAATCGTCGTTTAAATTTTTAAGCATAATAATACAAGTAAAAAATGGTTTTGCTGACTGGTCACCGACTACAAATATGGCCGACTAGTTGGCTTTCCCGACAAGTCGGTCATTAGTCGGTACATCACTAATGAAGGCTAATGTCATTTTGTAGCAATTTTTAAATGTAATCGTGAATAGTTCGAGCGGCAATTTAGCAGCAATTTAATATTGCATAGCAGGAATGCCGTATGTTGCAATCAACATAGTTGACAGCGCCGGAGTATGTAGATGTAGTATTTATGTAGTTACTGATGATGTTATTACTAATTAACCGAAAATATCTGTAATATTTGAGATTTATATTCATAATAATCATCTGCATAGTCTTTTCCCAACTAGCATGCATTTGAATACCGTCCAGTATTTTACATCAAGCGACTGGCTATCTGACCTCCACAACCCAGTTACTGGGTAATACTTTTTGTCGGACTTTCGGGCTACTGACTACCCGTTATGGCTGACTGTTGGGAATCGAACCCAACACACGACCTTGCGCGCGACCTACACGCGCAGGCGTCTTCGTGGCCGACGCGTCATCATCGGCACGCCGAGGCGCGGCGCGGTGGCAACATGGCTCGGCCCAACGAGCACTCGCTTCAACGGACTCCACCGCGACGGACGACTCTCTATATCTAAAACTATTGTTTGTCCGGGAAAGTTTTCCTCTTGTTAATAGCACGGCAGTAAACCATTGCCTAAAATACAGTCCACTCTTTTATTTGCTCCACCCGCTAACACTGACAAAGATCTATAAATGGCAGCCGGGACCAATGGCTTGACGTGCTTTCCTACCATGAGATTTATATCCATGGTAAAAATGCTTGACCTATAATATACCGTAAGTACTTATTTCTATCACTATATGCAGAGTGATCTAAATCGCTAAAATTGCTGGAACACAGGTCTCCTCTGCGACACAGGCCTCCTCTCTTCGAGAAGGAATGTGCTGTAATCCACCAAGCGGGCCCAGTGCGGGTTGGTAGATGTCACATGTCTTCGAATTTTTGGTTCCAGGACATGCCGGTTTCCTCTCGATGTTTTCCTTCATCGTTTTGAGAGATGTGGTGATGAAATTATTTACACAAAGTAATTCGCCCTTCTGGGTTCGAACCAATGACCTACAACTCGTATGTAATGGTCGTTACCACTGAGCCATATGCTTAGAGCACCTTATAAATAATTAATTCTTAAATTTTTACCCAAGCCTTATTGACACAAAACGTGAAAAGACTTAATCACGTCATCATCATCATCATCATTTCGGCCGGAAGATATCCACTGCTGGACATAGGCCTGCCCTAAATTGTCATAATCGCCACGCTTGGCAGGCGGGTCGGCGATCGCAGTATGGTGGTAAAATGGATAGAGAACGCTGCTGCCCATTCTCTAGTAAGTCCCTTAGTCGCCTTCTACGACACCCACTGGAAGACACAAGATGGTGATATTCTTTTACGTCCGGCACCACACGGAACTTGGTCAAGTTGTCAATTATGAACTAGTACAGGTTATTTTACAGTAGATCAAATGATGAACTCTACCACCTATGTATAGTTTCACGTTATGGGATTCACATTTCATATTAAAACTAATCGTAACTTTGCCGTACCTAGCTGTTAATCAGGTATAATGTTTATCAGGTACGGCAAAGATACCCTAACTCGATATTCAATTCCACCCTTTTGCCTCCGTTATACCTTAAATCGCTCTATAAAACGTCCTATAACCCTATACTACATAGAACCTGAGAATATCATAGCAAACTAGTCCCCATTTTCACTAAAACTACCTACGAGGCAACGTAAATGAATGCCTTAATAAAATACCACCGTTGGATTTTCAACGCTCAGCCAAGCGCCGAAAGTTGAAAATCCAACAAAGAAATTATTAAGGCGTCCATTTACGTGATTCTTAGAGTTAGTGAAACTGGGCATGAAACTAACGATGTGGATTATGTCATAATCTTTTATGATAGATGTTCTAACCCATCATAAGTCTGATGAGGATTAGTGTAACATGATGTTTTAGTAATCTACGGTCAATCACCTGCTTGTTAGGGATTATTTATCTTATGGGTGAGGTGTGACAAGAAAGGTCGTGTCTTAGTTTGGTAAATCCTTGTCACGTCTTGTCTGTTTATAATTATGATAGGTGTCTGTCTGCGGTTGAACATAGGAAGCAATTGCTTTTGTTTGTCCTGAAAGTACCTATTTGTGCCGTTGGAAAAGATCTTTTTAGCGTTCCGTACCCAAAGAACCCTGCTTGATTTACTCATCTAAAATATGTCAATATGTGAAGCAAAAACTTTGTATGGACCCCTTTTCACGAAAATTACGCGAACGAAGGAGTTTCAAAAAAAGTTTAATTATGAAGAAAGAGTGCATGAAGCTAATATTTTTTACCTAAATGAATTATGATCGAATTTAGACCACTGGACGACTACTAAATAGTTATTATAAATGCATGTAAATTAATGTCACGAAATTTTATTTATTTTTAGTCAAAATATAAAAGAAGTTTTTAAATTATTTACCTATTTAAATTGAATCGTTGCATATTTTTCAAAGTAAATGATTTATTAATGTACGTAAAATTTGTGTTCTATGGAATTAAAGGTTTTTTTCATATTTAATACGACGACGACATACAAAAATTATTGCATCTTCTACCTCATAATCATAACATAATAAACATCCCACATTATTATGCCACATATCATACTCCAAATATAATAAATAATAATTTACGTCCCTTAAACGCGCACAAATCTTTCGCCGACTCGGAACAGGTTGGGCAGTGGGACATAAAAACATTGACCCCTTCATGTGTCTTCATTAAGATATCCCGAAACAAATGTTCTATAATGTGTTGCTTGTAGGGTGTCCAAGCTGGACGTGGTAAGGGACGGTCCTGGAAATAATTTATGTACAGGTGAGACTCCGTAGTGGTACCAATTGTTTTAAAAAATTGTAATCCGATGTTTGTAAAGTACATGAAAATGGTAATATACAGGGTGTAAGGGGAACGCTTCCGAAGCCAGTTGGCTATATACAATCTAAATGCAAACGGATACCAGTAACCTCTCGCCTTAAATTGGTTATTTTGCATCAATTTCAAACGTTTGACGCTTCTGTAACGTTTCTACTTATTTTATTTTGGCGGCGCTTTACAAAGGATGCTATACAAACCTGAACCTGCTATACGAAGCCGCTTGGACTTGGGGTCTAGGGCGGTTATGCGTGAGCCTATCAGCTTATTTTTATTTTTGAATACATTGCTTGCTAGAGTTGTAAATAAAAAAATGTTTTTAAATGTGTTTCATCTCAAGTCGTTCATCATCATCGTTCATTTTACTGTTCTCACCGCATAGTGTACAAAAAATGCTAAAAAATAGGACAAAAACTGCTTTTTTTTTTTAAATATTGTATCGAGTATCACTGGGCATCACGTGTCTTATTTCCGGAAGCGTTTCCCTTACAGCCTGTATATTTTTTGTCATATAGTAATAAACTTTTCACAATCACTGTTATAATCAATAGTTTAATTATAACACATTCGGTTCTATTTCCGCTATTATTTCGTTTCCGGTTAGTGTTATTTATGAGTATTTTATTTTTATTTTGCTTGGCTCCTAACGATAAAGCTTAAGGAAAGCTATTAAAAAGTGATACAAGTTTTTGGAAAAAAAAATATGTTTTCTTTATTTTTTCAATGTATAAAGGGTTCCGTTTAAGTCTGAAAGGAACACAGATACCTACAATATTTTGATAAATGATTTTCCTGCATTAGGAACGACCACAGTCCAGGTAAAATTGGTGCAAAAAAGCAATTTTTGAGACGTGTTTACTGAATATGTTTGTCAAAATAGTTGTTTTTGGTACCTACAAACCTAGATATAAACAACACGATACCTGTGTGTTCAAAATGTTTGGAGGGAAATTTGTTATAATGCCATAATCATGTACGAGCGTTTGTATGAGAATTATGACGGGTTGGCCGCTCTTAATTTTCCCAAGCGTAAAGCGTAAAGATTTTAGAAATGTTTTCATCAATGTTTATTAAATCCGTCCATAATAGTAGATTTTATATCATCTAGTACTAACCAAACGAGCTTTACTAAAAAGGAGTTAGCAATATTTACTAAACCCATTTGATAAATAAATGAAAAAACGCTCCTAAAATGTTAAAACCACTTTGCGTGTCATGAATAGCTTAGAAGCCGATCGTAAATCATTCCACGCAAAAATCCTTGTACCCGCGAAAATGGGACATGACGCTAAAAGGATTGAGACTCCAAAAAGAAACGCTTACACTCCTTAGAAAATGTCACGTTAAACTTGGTTGTCAAAATGTGACCATTTGAACGAAAGGATTCTTTACAATTTTGTGAATGAATGAATGACGATCTTCATTCAAATTTAGAGTTGTCGGCTTTGATATGTTTCTTTTTGTGGGTAAACGAAATTTATCATTTGTTTAACTCTCTAGCCCATCTTTTGTAAGATCCACTAAAGGGTTCCGTTCAGGTTTTGAAATGAATACAGAGATCTACAATATTTTGATAATGTTGATTTTGAGGTTCACTAGACTCATTTACAAGATTCACTTAAAATTATTTAATATTAAATATCTTCATACCTGTTGTAGTACAGTAATTTTATTCTAGATGCATCATCGTATTAATGTGAAAGCTTATATGAGGTGGTGTTTCTTGCCTGTTCTCTTGTCCATACGAAACTACCTTTTGGAGATTGTTAATTTTGACGTTCTAAAGTACCTTTTACGTGCCTCATCATCAGCCTATAACGTTCCCACTGCTGGGACACAGGCCTCCTCTCGGTGAGAGGGATTGGGCCGTAATCCACCACGCGGGCCCAGTGCGGGTTGGTAGATGTCACATGTCTTCGAATTTTTGGTTCTAGGACATGCCGGTTTCCTCACGATGTTTTCCTTCACCGTTTTGAGAGCAGTGGTGATGAAATAATTTACACAAAGTAAAGCGCCTGTCTGGATTCGAACTCACGACCTACAACTCGTAAGTCGCGGCCGTTACCACTTGGCCACCACTGCTCTGTTTTACGTGCCTATTTGAAATAAATGATTGATGAACAACCAGTCACCCAGTAACTGGGTTATGGAGGTCAGAGAGACAGTCGCTCCATGTAAAATACAGCTACATCCGGTTTGACTGAAGTCCCCAAGATACTTGGGAAAAGTCAGATGGTGTTTTGACTTCACAAAATTCTCGTTTTTTATCACATCATAGATTTCCTACTTATTTAGTTCCTGTCCTAATTCTGTCACATAGTAATCGTTTTGATGATTATGATGATCACCAACTATGCTTTTAGTTTCTACGTAAACATTATCCATTTCCTTGAACAAAGTTTACAACTTCCTCTGACGTCTACGGACAATTTTGTTACCATTTATTTTCACATTTTCAGCCTATAATGTTCCCACTGCTGCGACACACATGCCTCCTCTCCGTGATAGGGAGTGGGCCGTAATCCACCACGCGGGCCCAGTGCGTGTTGGCAGATGTCAGATGTCTTCGAATTTGACATGTTGGTTACCTCACGATGTTTTCCTTCATCGTGTCGAGAGCATTGGTGATGAAATAATTTTGAACCCAGACAGGCGCTTTACTTTGTGGAAAATATTTCATTACCACTGCTCTCAAAACGGTGAAGGAAAACATCGTGAGGAAACCGGCATGTCCTAGAACAAAAAATTCGAAGACATGTGACATCTACCAACCCGCACTGGGCCCGCGTGGTGGATTACGGCCCAATCCCTCTCACCGAGAGGAGGCTTCCCAGCAGTGGGAACATTATAAGCTGATGATGATGATGATGATAAGTGCCGCAAGAGTATACTTTTACAATTATTATAGACTTGAGCTTGCTCATAAAACAGATTTCAGTGTATTACACTTAAGCAGCCCACGAAAAAAAGTTATTTAGTCATTTGGAAGACAGCCAAGTCCGAATTTTTCATGTACTTTCTCCCAATTTGACTGATTTAAATGTCATTATGGTATCATTACAGACGTTGCCAGAATGAGGTCTACATGCGGCGGAAATTGTAATATGTCAAATTGCCTTGTTGTTGTATTTATTGGCGATAAACATATTATCTGTGATAATTTTTATGTGAAATTATTTATTTGTTTTCAAAATATGATTCTGTAAAAGAATATTACAAAAAAAAAAAAAAAAATTAATGATAGACTCGCCCCCATGGGTTCATTGGCTCGTTTTCTTTTCCGAGGTATTTTTTTTTTCATTTTACGTGTATCACGGACAAACAAAATAACATGATGGCCATCAAACGTTGAGAAGCACATAAACCTATTTTTGTTAAAATGATTATTTGAGAAAAATAAATGAAACTGTAACATGTTTTATTTCTTGAGATAGATTTCTTTACTAACTTCTTGTATGTAAGAGTAAATAAAGAAAAGGGTAGAAATATGGAATAAACCACTTTTAGGGTTTCCCCCCGTGTCGCTGCAAAGGGTGCTAACGATACCCAATTACTAAGCTTCCGCTGTTGGTTTGTCTGTCCATCAGCGGCCTGTATCTCGTAAACCCGTAAGAGGTAGACGGTCGGAATGTTCACCGAGTGTGTATTTTTATTGCTGCTATAACAACAGAAATTAAAAGAAAAATTAATAAATACAAAATTGTCTCCATGAAAGAAACGTGTTTGTTTCGGCGGTTTTTACCTTGCGGTACGGAACCCTTCGTATGCGAGTCCAACTCACACTTCACCGGTTTTTTATTGTTCCATTTTATTTCTGATTTCTTTGAAACTTATTTCCAGCGCAGTGAAATAAGATACTTTCTGCTTAACAGATAGGACGTGTTGAGAGCAGTGGTGGCCTAGTGGTATTTGCCCCGATTGACGCGTTGTAGGTCGAGGGTTCGAACCCAAGCAGGCACTTTACTTTCTGTAAGTATCTAATTTCATCACCACTGCTCTCAAAACGGTGAAGGAAAATATCGTGAGGGAACTGCCGTTAGTCAAAAAAATCGAGCACATGTAACAAAGTCAAAGCATTTATTTCAACCCCGAGTGGGTTCCCGCATTGTCGTTGCGAGGGGGCTCAGTAGCCGTGGTCTCCCAGCCACGGTGAAGCAAAGAGGAACCCCAAGGCGGGGACGACATAGCGGCCATAAAGTAGGTTGCGGTGTGGTGCACCGCAACTGAGGTGGGCCGCGATGTCGAATGGGAAGCATCGCGGCTGAGGGTTACAGGCTGCGGCGGAGGAGGAGTGCCGGTACTTTTGAGTAGCGCTCTTCCTTTCCGTGGCCTGGACGGGACCGCCACCGTTTGATGGCGGACGCGGTGGCGCACCAGGGGAAGAGGAGTGTCGGTATAGCGTTGGCCGCTGTCCCTATCCCCTGCGGCCGAAAAGTGGTAGGCGGCGGGGCCACTGTGCTGATCCGTCGCAGGGTGACCGAGGGTCCGCAAGGGCCGATATGCCAGGGGTGCGGGTTGTTCGAAAGAGATACCGTCGCCCCTGGCACCTCCTGCTCCCCAGAGCGGGAGAAGTCATTTGATGATTACCCACCAAAACAAAAGCATTTATTTCCATTAGGCATTTAAAAGGCACTTTTGAAGGTCAACATTTACATTAAAATAGAATTGACTCTAGTCGCCCATTCCAAAATGTAATTTCGTATGGAGAAGAATGGGCAAGAAACTCCAATTAACATCTACTAACCCGCACTGGGATGATGATGACGATGATGATGATGCTTAAATTATGTTATTATGAAATAAAACACAGTTTCTAAAGATATCATGATCTTTACATGAAAATGAATACAATACCTACATGTTTCTAGATACCAGGACATCATATAACCTAAATCGTAAACGTCCATTGGCACAAACAAGCCGTTAAACGTTTATGGACCAAGATGTAGATAAATAGTATTTACCGGAAAGCCTACAAAATGTACGAATGGCTGAAGTAAAATGCTTACGAATCAGCCGATCTATTCTGTTAAAATCTCACAGTGAAAACTTAGGTGCAGAGAGCGTGAAGCGAACTGTCAAGAATAGTGTCAAAACCCATAGCAATTTTTTTGGGTGGAAATCATCAAATTCCTTCTCCGCTTCTTCTTCTTCGCTAGAGGTGGAGCGGGAGGGCGTGTCAGAGTTTTACTGACTAAAACCAAACCGTGTTCCTTCAGTTGCCTGTGTGCTAGGGGCCACGGTATCTCTTTCAAACAACCCACACCCCAGGCAGGCATCGTCCCTTGCGAACCCCACCAGTTGGTGCTGACATCTCTTTGAGGCGCGCGTGGAACACAACGCGCCGTCGACCCGGGTTTGGTCCTTACCGGACAGCGAGCTACCCATTACTCGCCATCCGCAAGCCAATCCGGACTCCGGGCCTGAGAATTTCCACATAGAAAGACCAAATAAAACTTTACTCGATCTCGGAATCGAACCCAGAACCGCATGCTCAGTAGTAGCGCTTGCAACCACTAGACCAACAAGGCAGTCACTATTTTAGAATATCTAGATTCTCAATATTTTACACTCGTAGTAAATAGGAAAGTAACTCTGTTTGACTGTCCAGTCAAACAGAGTTACTTTCCTATTTACTAGACTGTCTAGTCTTTCTTCAGTCTATCTTGCAATAAAAGTTTCACGCATTCAAATCAAATCAAATCAAAATATTTTTATTTCAAATAAACCTGCATGGGCACTTATGAAACGTCAGAAGCTAGGTGCACGGTTCCAAAATGTTGTTTCCTATGGAGAAGAGCCGGCAAGAAACTCCACGGTTACTCTTTTAAAAATGATTGGCTTTAACAATCTTTTCAGATATAAAATGTATGGGAGGACAGTGCAGGCCTGTAAATAAGTACCAGGTACTTAGACGAATCCAGAATAGAAAATCGTCTACAAATCTACAGTCTGTAAGGCCTACAACGTTCTCCCATTCACAATATGTAAAATAATCTACATAAATAAAATGAACCTAATTAAACAAAGTGACATGATTAACATGACAATCACTAAAAAATAGTTGATATTAAAATTGATGTATAATGTCAAATAATGACGAGAATATGTCAGCATTGTAAAAATAAAAAGAATAAAAAGAACATTGAGAGCAGTTAATAGACTTTCACATAGATATGCTGTTAATGAGGTACCAGGGAAGCCACATGTGCAGAAGGAATTAATGCCAAACTTCCCTGTCTTCAACGTAGTCTTTTATCTTATTATTATTATTATCTTATCATTATTTCATCGGATATCGATATATGGATGAAAATTTGGCTCACCGGCAACCGAATGCAGCTAAAAACCAGACGTTTACACAGTATGACTACCGATCTGACCTCCAAAATTACTGGGTAAAACGAAACCCCTTGGTAAGACCGGTTGTCAGACTTTCGGGCTTCTGCGGACCAGTAACGACTGTCAAAGATCCACGAATGACAGCCGGTACTAGCGCCTATGGAAGAACAGTGTTAAGTGGAAATGTTTGAGCTGTATTAGTTTGTCTAACTTCAGAAATATATCTATAATACCACTAACTAACTCACGAACCAAAGTTGTTCACAACAGTGGTTGTCGCTGTCTAAAACTTTACTAGTACCAACTAACTCAAGCAGCGTTGATCGGTAATTACATAGTTAGTTATTGCCCATCGGAACCTATACTTTGTCCACTTTACTTGAACCGAACAATTAAAGTACAAAAATCCAAAGACATTTATTCAAACTTGGCTGGTGTCAGCACTTTTTGAACGTCAAAAATTACAAAAGACAGTCCCCCAAAAACGCCCACCCTTCGACACTTCCTATTGCTTTAGCTGGGAAGAAGTGTCCGTAGGCCTATGTATTTAGTAAGTTAGAAGCATTTGTGTGGAAATGAAAGCTGCAACCCCTTAAACCTCCAAACGTCCACAATCACACAGACGTAAAGATATTGCGGCGGGATCGCTGGATTTTCAACTCCCGTTGTAGAATCGAGTTTTTATTTTTCACTTCACCAATTCGTATACCGTTATTTGATATATAAACAACAGTGACAGGAAGCAGCAGAATGTCATCTATAAAGTGAATTAAAAATATATTATCGAAGCTTTACCGAAGCAAAGTTAAGGTGAACCTAGTCCACATTTTTCCCATACAAACTTCGGGAGGGAATTACTCCACTGTTTGACAATGTACATCAAAAATTAAACATGGTATGATTTTGTCTTATTATTAATATTGTCTGTACGGAAAAGAATAATAAAATTAAAAACCATTAAAAAGCTAGGAGCTAACAAAGATTAGTTTTTCTTGCTAATTTAACCTAACTTTGGGAGTGTTTAAGTAATAAAAGAAGTGTAAAATCTCCAAAACTAAGTTGATATCGACATAGCTCAATTATCGAAAAAATCAATAAACTTTATTGGTCATTGATTTATGCAGTGGTTTTTCAGAAAACCCGATCTTCCGAAGGAGTTTTCTTAATTTTTTTACGCGCTTGTTTTACTATAAATGATCCTGCATCTCACTCAATAACGTTGTGCATGTAAACTAGCGTCTAACTGCTCATCACTGAAACTACCTCTGTCGGACACGAAGCCTGATGAGACAGCGTGATTTTTAGCTACCAGTGAGTTCGAACCCGCGACTTGGTTCCCCTTAAGAGCTGAATCTATGCCGTTGACCTTGAAAGTGATGGGGACATGTGTTGTGCAGATTTCCTTTTTTTTTAAAGATCATTTCGGTACGGGTTATGGAGAAAAAAGGTTGTAATCTTGTTCAGTTCCGGCTCAATTCACATTTACCACCATCTTAATAAAATGTGTACGGGACCACCCCTGAAGCATTAAAATAATTTTAGAAATCCATCCACAATTGACGGAGATATCGTGGAACAAAAATACAAAAAAAGACACAGATGAATTGAAAACCTCCTTTCTCCTCCTTCCAAATTAGTCAAAGAAAAAATAGAACTATCCCGCCCAAAATCATGGTATCCCTATACCCGAATGGTGAAGCAACACGGAGTGCACTAGAGACCATAAATCTCGCCAATTGAACACAAATTGATACTAATCGCTTGAACGGAGCCGTTTTATGTGGCCGAGCAACCAGAATAGCCATCGTATAGACATCGTATAGTTGCGTAGTGTAATCACAGGTAACTGTGGATAGATGTAACTGTATACTTCTGACGTAAATGCTGGAGGTGCTAAAAAAAGGACTTTGAAGCGAGGAGTGTGGTCATCTTTAGTGTTGATGGTTGAGAAGTAGGGGATATGCCAGCAGCATCGCCTGCGTAGAGGTCGAATATTATCCCACGAGAACGTAATATCATCTTTTGCCTAGCCTTTTCCCAATTATGTTAGAGTCGGTTTCTAGTATATACGGGTACAGCTGAATACCTGTATTTCACATGGAGCGACTGCCTACCTGACTTCCACGATAGTTACTGGGTAATACGATACCCCTTGGTAAGACTGGTTGTCAGACTTTCGGGCTTCTGGCGACCCGTAACGACTGTCAAACATCCACAAATGATAGCCGGGACCAACGGCGTAACATGCTTTCCGAGGCTCGGAGGGGTCTTGGTATGTAAAGATGGTCACCCATCCACACACCAATCGCGGCAAGCGCAGCTTAACCTGATCGATTGACCCGTGCGGTTTATATTACTTAGCCACAAGTCCCACGGGAACGTACTAATGGGATAAAAGTATCTTACATGTTAATCCAGGTTAACACTATATTTGTGCTACATTTCATCCGAATCCGTTTAGCCGTTTTTGCGTGATTGTGTAACAAACGTCCAAACATCAAGACTTTCACATTTACAATATTGCTAAGCCATGGGATTTCACATTGGCGAAAATGACGATTTTCTATTAAATTTCACCCCCTATTAGGGAGTGAAATTTGCTTGAATTCAAAGGATACGATTCTAGAAATTTTTCGTTGATTCCAAAACAAAACTGGCGAAATGTGGTTACACCTCTGCACTTACCCACAAGTGAAACAAAGCGTGAGGTTATGCTAGGTTGTTGTAAATTCAGTAAGCATGTAAGTACTGACTAACATTTCAAAACTATTCGCCGTTCCTGGCGCCATCATTAGAAAGCAAACAAGATTAGTAAACTACTTACTGTCTTGCGGAGCCTTATGCTGAAGGTTGGAACGCGGTCCAGTACGCCATCGCCAGTCTAGAACCTTCCGGTCCCATTGGACTTCTGTGGCCTTAGGGTGAGTTTCATTTAACCACCTTGATCAAACGTACAGAGCGTTTTTGGTGCTCCGATTGGTCCGTCATCAATCCAGGGCCAATCGGAGCGCCAAAATCGCTCGAAACTTTTGATCGATGTGGTTAAATGAAACCGTTTTGCGAGTAATGTGCCCTGCCCACTGCCACTTAAGGTGAAACAAGTCTACATTTTTCCATACAAACTTCGGGAGGGTTTTACTCCATTGTTTGACAAAGTAAATCAAAACTTAAACATGGTATAGTTTTGCCTGATTATTAATATTGTTGGTACGGAAACAGAATACTAAAATAAAAAGCCATTAAAAAGTTATGAGCCAAAAAAGATTCGTTTTTCTTGCTAATTTAACCTAACTTTGGGCGTGTTTAAGTAATAAAAGCAGTGTAAAATCTCGAATACCAAGTCGGTACCGACAAAGCTCAATTATCGAAAAGTTCAATAAACTTAATTGGTCATTGATTTATGCAGGGTTTTTTTCAGAAAACCCGATCTTCCGAAGGACTTTTCTTAATTTTTTACGCGCCTGTTTAACTATAACTGATCCTACAGCTCACTCAATAATTTGGGCGTGTAGACTATCGTCTAACTGCTCATCACTGATACTACCGGACTCGAAGCCTGGTGAGACAGCGTGCTTTTTAGCCAGGCCCACCAGTGAGTTCGATCCCGCAACTAGTGTATCCTTAAGTTTGGCAATTCATCGGGCTATATCGGTTGCCTTGGCTTTACCGATTGTACGCCCGCGATTAACCAAAAAACTTCTCAGCCTGAGTAGAAATAACCTTAGAATAATAATAGGAACAATTACGGGCCATAACACACTTAACAAACACCTTTTTAACATAGGCGCCACAGACAGCCCGCTTTGCAGGGGCTGCCTTGACGCCGAGGAATCAGCCGCCCACGTCATCCTGGAATGCGAGGCCGTGGCTTCTCAACGTGTAGAAATCCTCGGAACAGTGAGGTCGCTCCGCGAAGCCTGTGAAGCTCCCAGGAAGCTTCTGTGCTTTTGGGCGGAGCCAGGCTGGCTATGTTAGCCAGAATCCCCACGCACAACGGACCGAATGGGAGTCTACGTGCGGAAAAGGGAGTCCCATCATCATCATCATCATCATCATCATCGGTTGCCTTGGTTCTCCTGCGGATCTCAAGCGAACGTGGTCTATGATAATAAAATGGTACTAAAATCACAAGTCCGCCTTCCAAGAGATGTGATTACCGCAAAGTGAACCAAGGATCGTTTACATTATCGATTGATAGCAGTTCCACGGCCAGTAGTGATATTTAATAGCTTGATACACAAACGTAACTAGAAGTCTTTTAAGACGAGCATGTATTGACGTAAGTGCTAAAGTAAATAAGAAAATATCTAGTGTTTTATCTAGTGTTAGTTCTAGTGTTTCTTAAGGGAAAATGATTGCCATGCTAATTGACTATTAACTTAAATTGTCTGTTAAGCACTGTTTAATCACAGCAATTTTTTATAACGGTGTAATGATTTGTGATTGCTGTATCACCATCTGCCTAGCCTTTTTCCCAATCACGTTGGGGTCGGCTTCCAGTCTAACCGCATGCAGCTGAATACCAGTATTTTACATGGAGCGACTGCCTATCTGGCCTCCACAACCCAGTTACTGGGTAATAAGATACCCCTTTGTAAGACTGGTTGTCAGACTTTCGGGCTTCTGACGACCCGTAACAACTGTCAAAGATCCACAAATGACAGCCGGGACCAACGGCTTAACGTCTTGGTATGTAAAGATGGTCACCCATCCACGGACCAACCGCGGCAAGCGTAGCTTAATCTGATCGATCGACCCGTGCAGCTTATGCTACTTAGCCACAAGCCCTTCCTGCCAAGCCTGTGATTGCTGTATCAATCACATATTATTCTGCAAAAGCTTATTGTGACCATTTTTTTTGGTTTTTCAGTTTTTGCTCTTTAAAGTTTTTGCACGGATGGTTCCGCTGTTTACGCAGAATTTTCAAATCTTAATACAAACGCGATCTAACTTCAGTTCCAGCCTGAATCTCTGTGCCTATTTTTTGCATTTGACATTTCCAACTTTATTTCGATTTTGATAAAGTTCTTATTACAAAAATGACAACTTTGCACCGGCCTGAATTGTCAGTTCATAAAAAGACCTACGTTTCTATATTATTGGGTTCTCAAAAAACGGCTAGGTGGTTTAAACTTGATCTAAATAAGAAAACCTTGTTTCGGGTTAAGGGGGAATATGTTTATTGGTGAAAAGTTAAAAGTGGCCATCTTCCATACACTGTTACTGCATACTCAAATTTCCCTACTAGGTGTAAGTTTTCTTAAAATTAATACAAAACAAAAAATCATTTCCCTGACTCTACATTTATATTGACTCAGGTGGAATTTTTAAAATATACGACAGTAAACCTCACAAAAAAAAAAAACAATACAAAAGTTTGTCGATTCAAAAGAAACAATCCCGAACTTAAAATTCCAAGCAAAGTTTCGCGTACATTATTAAAGTAGATTTACCAATATAGGACAGACTTCAGTAAAATTATGATTAGCATCCAGAACAACAGATTTAGCACAGGTCCGAAATATAGGACGGAACACGGAACTAATGGATCTCGTTTCTGAAAAATACGGAAAAGTTCATTAGTTCATTATTTTCCGAGCCACTTTTATTCTTGCTGTGACAATATTTGTAATTATTTAAATTAATCGTTGCGATTCATCAATGAAAGCCTGCCCTTTATTTAAAAAAAAATCAAAATCATTTATTTAACTAAATAAGGTACAGAAGGTTGGTCAAGTGTGCAATATTGTTCTCTTATTCGGCCTTTAATTTCGGTGTGCAAATATAAGATAAAGTTACATTTTATATGATTAATTATTGATCTTAATCATGCAGTCATTAAACAGCATTTTACCAAGCATGTAGGATTTTCACATTGAGCGACTTACCGAGGGGTATTGGGGGTAAATCGGATTTTCCGGCTACTTACTACCCGTAAAGAAGGTCAAACATTTACAAATAACAGCCGGGACCAACGACTTATTTATTTATTTAATACTTTAAGCACACACATGTACAGAGGCGGACTTAATGCCATAGGCATTTTCTACCAGTCGACCTTTGGGTGATGCACGAGACAAACACTGATAGGTGTAATAAATTAGAGGAATAATAATATAAGTGCATTAAACTATTTAAACTAAAAATATAATAAATACCTAACTTTATATAAATATAAGCACAAATAAATCGACTTAACATGCTTTTTGGAATTCTGAGGCACGGAGGGGTCTTGAAATGCAGCTTCAATTGTTGTGTTTGATTCCTCCATCGCTCCCGAAATACACTAGAGTACGTTCAACTGTGGCGTCTTTACTTTCTATAGCAACTTTACCAATGATCGCGTACTGTACTTAAATTTCTCTCGATAACTAAAATTACGTTGCCGACATTTAATATCGAAGCGATACGGAAGTAGAACTATCTACTATTTTTAACATTTTTTTAGTAATCGAGGGATGTGTGAATACAGTTTTCATTGGTAAAGTTGCTCATGGAAAGTAGTGTTTGTATGTATGTATGGAAAGTCAAGATTACAGTTGACGGTACCTAAAGATGGCAGTACGGCACCGGACGAACTTCTTCACAAATAGCTATGCTGAGAGACCTATTGCTAAAATTAAACTCACTTCAGGAAGAAGCAAAAGTTAACACACACACAAAAAAAAAAAAAGTTTGCACATCCTTAAGAATGTACATCTCGCGCGACCTGGCAACGTCGCATTTATAGTTGTTTTTCGTGACTGTTTAATTAAATATGAATAAAAGTAAAAAAAATCAGCTTAGCATTTAATCGTTGGTATTAAGGACGCATTTACGAATTCACTCGCTTCAATTTTAGGTATTGAGTCTTACTACTACACGTGCACGGCTCACACACACAGCGATTTACCGCGAAGCGGCGAAATTATGAGTTAACTGACACGACTTGATACTTGAGCATACTTGTATTTAATTTTTAGCCATGTATTTTTTTATGCTTAGGTACATTGATACGTTTTTTTCAAAAAGTTGGTAACGTGATTTGTTCATAAAAGTAGATACCATTCATTTCATTTAATTGCACACTGATTGGTTGGTGAGCAAGTACTTGCCAAAGTACCTATGTATTTACAATTTATGCAACAATTATTTGAAAACAAATGATTAAAAACATAAGCTTATGTTATTTGTTTTATTTAGTATTTCATAATTACTATATCTTATCAATTTTTTATGTGATCGAATGTACGTGGGTTCTCGAAAACAAGAAAGCAAAGAGAGAAGAAAGAAAATGCTTTTATTTATCACACACACAGTGCATTATACATAATTTTACAATATTCATTGCTTTATAAATGTTTGAAAAATAGTTAGCACGCCAACAAAAAACAATGCAATGGATATTGTTGGACGGTCAAATTGGAATGTGTTGCCATTCCAAGTGTGTTACACATTTAGGAAGCTGGGCTAGGAGCTAAGGCTAGCTAAATTATAAAAATGACGCACGAAAAAAAAACATAAAAAATATCAGTTTTATTCGTTTTCATTATATTATTATGACAATGTGAAGAATGTTTTGTAGTTCCATTTCTCTTTTGAATCCTAGATCGATCAATTCTGGAAGGAGGCAGTTCTTCTCTTCTGCGTTACTTCTACAGGCACGAAGTTATTTACGAGATTTTTTCCCAAACGTCTTAGGCTTTGGCATCTAAAACAATAATTGCGTTATAAGAGGTATATAAACTATAAACATTCTTATCAGGTAGCTCTATTAGTTTATTAGTTCCAGTAGCAGTCTTCAAAGTACACATTCAGGTCTTCCGTCGTCCAGACGTAAGATCTCAACGTAACTAACATAACGAACCAAAACTCGGCTCACCTAGCTCTGCTCGTCTACTAGTTCCAGTAGCAGTCATGTACACGTTCAGGTCACTCCATCAAGTCAGGAGGTAAGATCTCTACATGACTAACAAAACGAGCCCAAACTCGGCACATCTAGCTCTACTCGTGTATTAGTTCCAGTAGCAGTCTTCGAAGTATACCTTCAGGTCACTCCATCAAGTCCGGAGGTAAGATCTCAACATAACTAATAAGACGAGCCCAAACTCGGCACATCTAGCTCTACTCGTCTATTAGTTCCAGTAGCAGTCTTCGAAGTATACCTTCAGGTCCCTCCATCAAGTCAGGAGGTAAGATCTCTACATGACTAACAAAACGAAGCCCAAACTCGGCACATCTAGCTCTACTCGTCTATTAGTTCCAGTAGCAGTCTTCGAAGTATACCTTCAGGTCACTCCATCAAGTCAGGAGATAAGATCTCAACATAACTAACAAAACGAGCCTAAACTCGGCACATCTAGCTCTACTCGTCTATTAGTTCCAGCAGCAGTCTTCGAAGTATACCTTCAGGTCACTCCATCAAGTCAGGAGGTAAGATCTCAACATAACTAACAAAACGAGCCCAAACTCGGCACATCTAGCTCTACTCGTCTATTAGTTCCAGTAGCAGTCTTCGAAGTATACCTTCAGGTCAATCCATCAAGTCAGGAGGTAAGATCTCAACATAACTAACAAAACGACCCCAAACTCGGCACACCTAGCTCTGCTCGTCCTCTAGTTCCAGTCACAGTCTTCGTAGTACACCTTCAGGTCACTCCATCAAATCCAAAACAGAATAATAATACCTATGAATTTATATAATCCCTATTTACTTCTAGCAAAAGTATAAGAAATTGTGAATAAAATCCACGATAAAATCTTACCTTTGCTGTCCGTAGTCCGTCTAAAATGCGTGAAGTATCATGTTTATTACGTCAATTATTTTGTATTCGTACAGCGATCTTTTTCACCACGAGCCGCTGCTTACAAGCGACATAGAGTCCACTCACGACGGCGGCGGAGCGCAGACTAATATTTCATTACAAAATTTTGTGCAATAAATCCAGACAACAACCACTAAAATAACCCTTAATTCCATTCAATAAGATTCACGCGTGGAAGCTAAATATGTGAAAATAATAGATTCGATTTTTATTTTTTTCTGAGACTATTTAATACATTTTGATAATTCTTTTTTCGCTTTTTTGGAGTTGAACATATCTGCTTATGTAAAATATTTTTAAATAACTGTATTTATGTTATTAAATAGAAGAAAAATCTTCCTAAACTCAACACGTTATTGTCAATGTTGTGTGAAGAGGTAACGGAAATTATTTTTTAGAATGGTAAAAACCAAAATGTTCAAGTAAAAAATTTCACCTATTTGAAGATGAAGAAGTAATCTATCTTTGGAAATTATTTGTTACATTTGGTTTAGTATCGTTTTGCCGCAAAAAGCACCGAAAAACTGCTTATTTTTGTCAGATTTGCAAATGCGTCCTTAATAATTATTTTTAATATTTACTCTTACATAAAAAAATTTAAAAAAAAAACAAATAGCTATATAAAAACACTAAATCGTAATAAGTACTGCAAAACCTTACTATCATTACCCTAACTAATATTATATACGCGAAAGTTTGTATGTATGGATGTTTGTTACTCTTTCACGCAAAAACTAAGAATGTATTTCGATGAAATTTGGCACACAGATAGATTATAACCCAAATTAACACAAAGGATACTTTTTATCCCGGTAGTACGTTTCCCCGTGATAATTTCCGACTTCTACGCAGGCGAAGCCGCGCACGGAAGCTACAAAATAATTGACGGTATGTCGATTTTTATAAGTAAATACCAAAATAACTATTTAAAGGAAACATACAAACGTATAAATACGAACGATCTAGTCCTTGGTTGAAAATATATATGGTTTGTTTTAAACAAAATATGATAATCACGAAAAACAATTTGAAATTCGACGTTGCCAGCCCGCGCCGTATGAACGCTCTTAAAGGATTGACAAGGCTGTGTATAGCAAAGGTGGAAGGTAAGATAAACAAAGAGGTACAGTGTAAGGCGGTTTTTAGTACTGTACGCAGAATATTTAAAACCGAGCTGTATACACACGAACGTGTCGTAACTTTGGTAAAATAACACAAACGCAAATGTATGAGATATTAAAATTATCATAACATATGCTCCGTTTATTTTATTCATTCGTTTTGATGTATTTGATAGGTCACCATGCAATAAGGCAAGTAGGTATTACAGTTTGTTTAGGTGTTCTCTCAGAGTGGTCAGTTAGTAAACATGCCGTCTGTTGGGACAGGTCAGCTTTTTTTTGGATGTGAAATCATCAAATAACTTCTCCCGCTCTGGGTGGAACAGGAGGGCGTGTCAGACTTTTACTGACTAAAACCCACCCGTGTTCCTTCATTAGCCCGTATGCTAGGGGCTGTGGTTTCTCTTTCGAACAAACCCGCACCCCTGGCACATCTCTTTGAGGCGCGCGTGGAAAACAACGCGCCGTCGACTTGGGCTTGGTCCTTACCGGACAGCGAGCTACCCATTACTCGCCGTCCGCAAGCTCATGCCTACGGTGGCCGAAAATCGGCCTGGGAGTCCCGACGCCCAGGGCGTCTCCGTATCCTGCGGCGGCGCATATGCTGCCTCTCCCTCACGTGCGCCGCCTCCCTCTTTCTCGAGCATCACTGCTTCGCTGAAGGAGGTGACGGCTACCCATGCCCTCTCGCTCCGTACCATGGCCTCGACCAGGGCCAGACGCGAGAGATCGCCGCCGCCGATCGCCTCCACGAGGACACGGCAGTGCTCCACCCAAGCTGGGCAGACCGCCACCGTGTGCTCCACCGTGTCCTCAGGGCGATCTTCGCAGTGGAAACACCCGGGCGTTTCCTCCCGCCCTATCCGAAACAGGAACCTCCCGAAAAAGCCGTGTCTGGTGAGGACCTGCATCAGGCGGAAGGTGAGGACGCCATGCCGCCTCTCAAACCACTCCTCAAAGAGGGGACTTACCGCTGCAATAGTGGCGTGCCCAGGGACAGGTCAGCTCAAAGCTGCAATGGCTCTTTCTTCAAAAGGCTCTTCCAGACATGGCCCTGCATTGTTACACTCACATAAAATTCAAATAATATAATGTTTGGACTTTAAAAGAGACCATGATCAGTTTGTTCCAGCATTTCTTTTCAGGAAACAGTCAGCTAGGAAATGCCGGCGCCATCTAGTTTTTAAAATATTGACCTACAAAATATTGACGTGTAAAAGTGTCTTAAGAGATCTACTTACATAAATAAACATTTCATTTAAATGAGGGTTTTCTGAAAAGATGTCCACTAGGTGGCAGCACTGAGACGTCAGGTCCGGACACCTGTCAAAAGTGTCAAAACGCCTACGGACTGAATGGTGAACGAAAGAATGAAAGTTCATTGTCTAACTGGAAGAGCTCTAGTCAAAGCATTGAGATAGGAAAAACATGGAGACGGCATATTCTACTATAGAAATATTAGTTATACAAATATCTATCAAAACGACACATACATGTTAAAAAGCGTTTTATTTCTTTTTAACTAATGAAGAGCTGCATATGAAAAAAGAGACATCTAAATGTTTGTCAAGTACTAAATTTGGCAACACTTTTGTGTGACGTCAAAATCATGTCTATGCGTGACCGGTCGCCATGTTGAGTGCAAAGTTTTGTGGTAGATGTGCTGTCAAACGGTTGAGTGCTCAAAATATTTTTGTTGTTTTCGAGAGTAATACGTCTAGAAACTAGGTATTTTGGTGTTCTAGGTTGTGCCATTAATAAGAAAATCATGCCCTCGTGTTGTATAAAACAGTGTGGTGCGAGAAAAAACAAAAATCAGCCTAATTTGACTCTACATAGGTTAGTAACTAGTTTTAACTAATCCAGTTGAATATTGTAGAATTTTGTGCAATGTATTGTTACAAGATAATCTTTTTGAAGCTTATTGAAACCTGTCGCATGTTTGTACGGCTTATAGCGTTGTTACTTTCTGTATTTCTTTGCATTGTTTACATACAATGTATGTCAGGTTAGTGATGTGCGATGCTTTCATGCGATCTGTAGTATCGATAATATTTGTATAGTATGTAAATTACATTGCAATGATATTTTAATCCACAGATTTCCTATAAACGAAATTTTAAAGAAGAAATGGATAGAAGCTATTGGTTCTGAAAATATAAACCCAAGACATAAAATGTGGCATATCTGCTCCATGCACTTTGACGAATCATGTTTTAACAGAACCCTCGATGTGATGAGGTTACATGACGGCGCAGTGCCTACATCGACTATGCTGGTATGTTTTTAAACAAAAATTGTAAAGCACTGTAATTTCAACACATCTTGTTAAATACTACTTGTATTGACAGTATTTTAATTAATAAAATAATATGTAAATAAGTAATTGGATTGTGACAATTTTTTTTAGCCTGGGCAAATCTGTTCCTCGCAACAACCTACTTCAAGTATAATGGTAAGGATACATTTTATAAATATTATTTAGATGTTTTTAAAGATGCATAATTATTTTAATAATTGAAAAACCTTTTTAACTGTTTTAGATTCCCAATAAAATAAGCATAGCGGTTTTGCGTGAAAAACAAAATAAATCGGATTCGACATGTCCATTGAAGTTGGAGTTGCCGGAAGATAATTTAGCAGAAAATTTACAATCTGTAAAGGTAAACTAATCATTTTTTTTTTCCAAAAATATGTTATATATTATTTTAATTATTTATTCTCTTAGTACCCAACTCAGTATTCACATCAGGTATTTTAAAGTCAAATGAATGTTAATAGCTACATAATGAAAATGATTATTCTTTTCTTTATTGACAGAAGGATTAAAAAAAAAGATTATGATAATGTTATTAGTTCTAGTGAACTTAAACATTTTTTTAAATCCTGACATACATTTATTATTATATATTATATTTCTATGTTTCAGATCCAGCAACCAAATGATAAAGTACAGTATCTTACAAAGAAATGTGATTTACTAAAGAAAAAAGTCAGAAGTTTAAATGAAAAGGTCCGGAGACGAGACGGAAAGATTGCACTTTTTTCTAAAATTATTCAAGACCTTAAGAAAGGTAAATTTATCAATAATGAAGAAACTTTCATTTTGGAGGAATGTGCAGGACCAGAAGGTTTTCTAAAACGGCAAATTGCCAAATCTAAAGGTCTACCTTTAGAAAAAAAGTATTCAGAAGAAATAAGAAAATTTGCCCTCACGCTTCATTTTTTTTCTCCCAAAGCGTATGATTTTATAAGAACTACTTACAACACTTGTTTGCCACACTCTCGCACTTTGAGCAAATGGTACCAAAATATAAATGCTGAACCTGGCTTTACAAAGGAAGCTTTTGAATCATTACATAGAAAAGTTGTAGAAAGTTCTCACCCTGTGATTTGTGCCTTAACACTAGATGAGATGGCTATTAGAAAATGTCTAACCTGGGATCCAAAGGCACAAAAGTTTTATGGTCGAGTTGATTGCGGTCATGATGTTAACAGTGACAGTGTGGAAGAAGCCAGCCAATGTTTGGTATTGCTAGTAACGTGTATTAATGGTTCATGGAAGTTGCCAATTGGATACTTCTTAATTATATCGCTTACCGGAGAGCAGAAGGCTGTCCTTGTGCGGACAGCAGTACAACTCTGCCAAGACGCTGGAGTCAAAGTGGTTAGTATCACCTGCGATGGTCTGGCTGGTAACTTTAGCATGTTCACATCTTTGGGCTGTAATGTTCTAAACGACCAAACAACGACCAAATTCGAATGCCACGACAGGCTAATCCATATATTCATTGACCCATGTCATTGTATCAAACTAGTCAGAAATGCTATTGGGGAATTACGTGTTTTTATTGATTCAATGGGTCGGGAAATTAATTTTAAATATTTGGAGCTGCTTCTAGATTTACAAGAACAGAAAGGTCTTCATCTGGCGACTAAAATAGGGAAAGCCCACATTTTGTTTGAAAAACAAAAAATGAAGGTGAAGCTCGCTACACAATTATTCAGCAGCTCTGTGGGAGATGCCCTTGAATTCTGCTGCAACAAATTAAAAATAAAAGAGTTTGAACTCTGCAGTGGCACTGTAAACTTTATTAACATCATGAACGACGTTTTTGATGTACTCAACAGCCACTCGATTCGACCACCGGGTTGGAAGAAAGCCATGTGTCCGCAAAACATTGGCTTTATAAGAGCATTGTTTGAAAGTGCTAGTGATTATATAAATAGTTTAAAACTTCCTTCAGGGCAGTTGTTAGTAAAATCACGAAGAAAAACTGGATTTCTTGGCTTAATTATTGACATGAAAAGTGCGTTAGCACTTTACGAGCATTTGGTTGAGGGTACATGCATATTAAAATATGTCCCACTATACAAAATTAGCCAAGACCACCTGGAACTATTCTTTTCGGCTATTAGAGCCAGGGGAGGGTTTAATAATAACCCGAATGCGGTTCAGTTTCGCGCAGCGTACAAAAAACTATTGATCAGAGCAGAAATTCGAGATGGTGGAGTTGGTAATTGCATTCCTCTGGAGCAAATTAATATACTGACGTGCTCAAGCAAAAACCCAGTTAATTCTATTAACGAGTTGACTTGTAGAAATGATTTTGTCAATATATCTGAAGACCATAGTGATCTCTATGATACGTATATTGAATATTTAGGACTGAACGTCGATGAATACACAGAAAGTGTGTTAGAATATATTGCGGGTTTTGTAACACGAAAGTTGTCACGGCAGTTAAAATGTGACTTATGTTTATCGCTGCTAATTGGAGGAGAAAACAATGACAGCTTGATCTTCCAGAAGTCTCGAGGTGGCCTTCAGTACGCGTCAATCGGAGTCATAAATATTATAAAGAAGACTGAAAATTTGATTAAACCTCACCTCACAAACCAGGGAAAACCAGAAAATTATTATTTATATATTTTCAAATTTTTGACGGAGTATTACGACAGTGAAAACATATTATATTTGCCGCTTAACATGGAGCATAATACCAACCACAGGCTGTTGCTTATTAAATGTATAATTAAAGCCTATATTGATGTAAGATTCCGATATCATGCAAAAAAAAATAGTGATAAAGTTTCTTATAGAAACTATTTAAATAAGTTAATTTTGTTCAGAAATGAATAAAGGTTTTTTTTACATAAAACATTGTTATTATTTAACATAGATTAAGTTGTTTGAAAAGTAGGAAGTTAATAAAATATTATTTATTTCCCAGTTGGTCTAGTGGTCGCAAGCGCGACTGCTAAGCGTGGCTCTAGCACCTATAGGTCCTAGGTTCAATACTCGGGTCGAACTTCGATTATTAATGATTAATTTTGTTACTACACTAACGGCATTTAAATAATACTAGATTGCTCGAAAAAATATATAGTCGCAAAAGTCGCAATCATCTATTGGACTATATTTATCAGAGTACCTATATACAAAAAAACCATGGAGACCGTGAATCGGCAAATGTATACCTTATTTAATGGTTTTCTATTGTTTCGAACCCGTTTCGGGTGCGGCTGAGGCTTGACTGGTCACCTTTGCTTGAGAAAGTATAAACAATCATATTGTATCCTTTTGTGGTGAAATACGAAACTAGGTAATGAAAAATTCGAAACACACAACTTCTTTTTGTTAAGTACACAAGAAGATCACATTTTTTTTTTTTGTTAGAAATTAATGTTTTGATATATTTTACAGAATATCTTTTCATTAAAGTTAAATGTTGTTTAGTTTTGACTCAAGCCAGACTGAATAGGGTAGGTATAGTGTAGGACGTAGGACGCCTCTCAGCCGACGATTTGAAGAATAAGAAGGCGGCCGGGTCAGATTGGATGCGGACGGCGGGAGACCGGGTGTTATGGCATGATTTGGGAGAGGCCTATGTCCAGCAGTGGACTGTGATAGGCTGATTTGATAAAAAAAAAGCATAATACAAAAAGTCTTTAATGTGTTAGGTAAGTCTCCTGGTTAGTATGTAAGCTCATATGAACAATACACTCACAGTAAGTAAATATACGTGGGACACTCAGAAAGTTTTGCGAAAATAAAAATAAATGTTCTTTATGTAAATATTTTTTTATTAAATCTTTTCCAAGTACTCCACTAGCCTCTATTAGTACACAGTTGTATGCGTCTGAACCAGTTTTCGAATACCCTTTTTGCAGTCCGCCACAGACCTCGTTTACAGCCAGCTCGAACGCTGACAGCGTATCTTCCGGCTACGAAAATTGTATCCCTTTGAGCTGATTTTCGGGATTGCAAAGAAGTCACACGGTGCTAGGTCAGCGCTGTAAAGAGGGTGACCCAGGAGTTTGACCAGCGTGCTATCCAGGAAGTCCCTCGTTTTGAGCGCGGTGTGCGAAGGCGTGTTGTCGTGGTGGAGCAGCAGTCCGCAGAGCCCTGTGTTTGGTCGCTTGTTGCTCACAACAGAGAAAACTTCTGCCAAACATTTGGTAATATACCATTCAGGGTTGATGCTTCTTTGGGTCCGTAAAGGAATTGACACCAAGTAATGGAAAATGTTCCCGGCGCAGATCCGTTTTTTAATGAGACACGATCATTTAAATTAGCTCGCAAACAATGTGGAGACAAATCTTGAAATTGGCACGTATGTTGGGTAGTCGTCATTTCAGGTTTTTAAAGATTTTTCAGTCGCAAAACACGTTTTTTGACCAAAAACCCAAATTTTTGTTCGGCATAAATTTCATTTTCCCCGTTGTAGTCGCCAGCAGGTCAAGCTATCCCAAACTGTCAAATTTTCTCAATTGAACATAAACCTTATTCCTTTGTAATAAAGTTGAAAAACCATCAAAGAAATTTGACAGATTGGGTTAGCTTCATGTGCTGGCCTCTGTACGCTAGCCCTATTTTTACTGACAAATAATCATATTTTGAAAATAGATTATAACTGGCCAGTCTCTAATACACAAAAACTTTTTTCGCAATACTTTCTGAGTGGCCTGTAATTGCGTAACACACTAACAGTTGCAATGGGTTTCATTTTGACAGTTCAATAACATTCATTGCGTTATTAACGTTGTTGAGCAGACACATTTTTCAAACATATGAAGCAATGGATTATGATAGTGTGTTACGCAATTAGGGTGCTGGTATTACGAAAATTGGCGTTCTGATATTGAATGAAGCTTGAGAAAGGTGACAAGTTACAACGTCTTATAAAACACCCACAAATTCTAAAATTATTGTCAATTCAGCAGCATTACATTACGAGGCTAATTCGGAAAATTTAAATAAATAAAATAGAAAACAAATTCATGTAGGTTAAAATGTCGATATCAACTGCGCATGTTGCTCGCAGTTACAACCCTACGAAAGGCGGCCATCTTAAGTGCCCGATTTTTGTAGGTATACACGCTAATTTTGAAGGTATGACAAGTCCATAGGTTTATTTAGTCATTGAGTCAAAGTGGCGCCAGCTGGTGGCTTGAATATTCATGAAGGCCCTCATTCATTTCATTGACCTTACTTCGTTTTAAAATACTTTTCACTATGATTAGTAGAATCGGCATTAAAATATTTCGCGTATGACTCAACAAGGTCATTGTAGGTACTCTACATTTTGAACAAATATTTCAATGGAACAAACCCTTGAAATCACTGAAATAATCAGCTGTTTCCCTTCATTTTACATAACATAACATCACGCCTTGTTTCCCCTAAAGGTTGGGCAGAGGTGTAAGTACACCCACATTTCGCCAGTTGTTTTAAGTCCCATGTAATGGGGGGCGAGCCTATTGCCATCAACCGGGCACTAATCCAGACTTCGGGGTGCTACTGAGAAATTCCAGATAGAAAAACCCAATAACAGTTTTCCCGACCTGGGGATCGAACCTAGGACCTCATGCTCAACAGTAGCGCTTGCAACCACTAGATTCACTAGACCATCGAAGCAGTCCCTACATTTTATACACTTAAAGTGTGTAGCAGCATATTTTTTTTAAGTTCAGCACCAGTTTAGGTACACCTTGTATAAAGGACCTTTTTAAACGGTTTTATTTAGCTGGCCCTGTTTGTTGTTGTTTTTTGTTTGTTTGGGTCAAATTTAGTAGGTACTTGAATTTTTACCCCTTCCTGTTGGCAAATTGATCTCATATTTGGTACACACCTTTAGTTTTGATAAAAACACAAAAACAAAACTAAAAAGAATGAGAAATATCAAGTAAGGAAATAAAAACTTGAAAATAAAATAAGTAAAAACATTTTTTTAAGTTATTTTATCGAATTATATTTTAGTTTTTAGTTTAACTTAAAAAAAGAAACTTATTTTTTCGTAAATATGTATTTAGCTGATACTAGAAAAGAAAATCACACCATTATTACCTTGTGGCATGTAATAAAACGCCTAACCGAAGCGTAATAATTATGGAAATCTTCAATTTTCCACTTGCCATATTCTCTTAAGTGTAACGAGAACCATGTTCTTATATTATGTACATGATGATGACTTCGTTACTTCGATAAATCTCGAAGTTTGTACGCAACCACACACTATGTCAATGTTATTCCTACCAAAAATAACTTCGGTAAGTTTATGAACTCAGTCGGAAGATATCTCGGATAACTTATTCGTAGTAAATTCGCCTAACGTAGAATTTGTATCAGATTTCGGGTCGAGCAGTGTCAGGATTTCCATTTTCTGTTAGACTTTGTGACTAGATCTGGTTTCGCGTTGCAAGACGATATTTTTGTCGCAAATTGAGGAGTGAAGATGAAAATAGATCAATCGGTTACTTTAGGAGTCTTGTGAGAAAGGGTGTTTTTGTTGGGAGAAAATCCACGATCCCACTGACTGACTGGCTATTTCGTTGATCAAGTCATCATCATCATCATGTCAGCCGAAAGACGTCCACTGTTGGACATAGGCGTCCCCCAGGCTCTTCCACTTCGACCGGTCTTGTGCTTCCCACATCCAGCGGATTCCCGCGGCCTTCACAAGGTCATCGGACCACCTTGCGGGAGGCCTTCCCACTCTACGTCTTCCGGTACGCGGTCGCCACTCCGGAACCTTTCGGCCCCATCAGCCATCTGTTCTGCGAGCAATGTGCCCTGCCCACTGCCACTTAAGTTTGCTCACCATCACACAGATAACCCCTAAGAGGTTTTCGTTGTGTGGCTAAAAACCACTTGTTATACACAAGTGATTTTAGCCACACAATGAAAACCTCTCCGTTAAATGTTTTGGAAATAAATCGAATACGTTTATACGAGCAATTCTTGTTTACATATAATCTGAATCTCGGAAACGGCTCCTACGATTTTCATGAAATTTAGTATGCAGGGGGTTTCGGGGGCGATCAATCGATCTAGCTAGGTGTCATTTTTAGAAAACGTCAAACCAAAAAAGCAAAGCTCGGTAATCCAGATATAAATAATGATAATAAATTCATCTTCATTACATAGAACAGTTTGTAAGCGTTTATTTTCAATAGTTCCCATTGTTTAAAAAAACTTTAAGTTAACCTTGCAGTTGCAAATGGAAGCTACCGGAGGTCGACATTACCTTAGCTGTAATTTGATGAAACCTATGGGAATGACAAAAGTTTCTTTTTCTGCTCATATCCCGATTCACACGGTATTCACCATCTGCCTAGAATTTTCCCACCTATGCTGGGGTCGGTTTCCAGTGTTACCGGATGCAGCTGAGTACCAGTACTTTAAACGGAGGGACTGCCTATCTGACTACCACACCCCAGTTACTGGGTACGATACCCGTAGTAAGACTGGTTGTCAGACTTTCGGGTTTCTGACGACCCGTAACGACTGTCAGAGATCTACGAATAACTGCCGAGTATGGTCACCCATCCACGGAACAACCGCGACAAGTGTAGCTTAATTACACAGCATTAAACAACTTTAAAAGTTAAAATAGTAAGCACTTCACAAAATAAAAACAAAAAGGAACTCCGATTGAATTTATGCCAGACTTTTAACTGTCCAACTCAAAATGTCCAACTTTGCGAAATTTAAAAGTAATTTAAAGTTGTAAGACACTTAATATCTGTCTTTCCTTGTCATCTGGGAAGAAAGTTTGGTTAAAAATGGGTTAGATTTAACCCATTGACTGACTTTATCTTACTCTCTGACGCCTCATTAGCTAAACTTGTTACGATAGTGATTGTGAATCTTCTGAGACGGAACTAACCGTTTTCAAGATGGCGGATTCCAGATTTAAATTTTGCTTGCATCTACCGTCTGTAACCGTTGAATAGCGGATGAAACCGTCTTAAAAATGCATGCAACGAATGTCTCTCTGTATGGTGCATTAGCATAAGAATAATGTTCCCACTGCTGGGACAGGCTTCCTCTCTGTAAGAGGGCGTGGGTAATAATCCATCTCGCCAGCTCAGTAGGTACGGGTCACATGTCTTAAAATGCTTGGTTCTAGGATATGCCCCTATAATCACGGTGTTTTCTTACACAGTTTTGAGAGCAGTGGTGATGAAATTAAATGAAATACACAAAGTGAGGTGTCTGCCTGGGTTCAGACTCACGGCCACGCGACTGGGCCACCACTGTTCCTCATGGCTGATGATTGCTGGGAAAAACCAAAATAAGAAAACCTAAAGGTGCTCTTACACGGGAAATGTTTTTGAGCTATTATTGCCCGGCAACACTAATGGATCAATCTAGATCAATTAAGTGGAGCAATCTGGAGCAACAACAGTAAATTGTGGATATGTTTCGGGAATATTGCTTCTGATTGCTCCATATATTTCATGAGTTGCCGAATATCTAATGGGTTTGGAAATTTTAAGTAAATTTTCTTTCTATCTCGTTTGTAAGCAAAAACGAGACGTAGTTATACGTCTCGTTTTTGCGAGAGGAACCGGTCGGCGGTTTTTAAGTTGCTCCATATTGCTTGATATTGTGTGGTCGTATCACTGGCAATAGGTTGCTACATGTTGCCATCACCAAAATTGCTGGATGTAGTACAGGATGGAGCAATTTTAGTTGCTCGTGTAAGCGCACCTTTATGACTATAGTCGGATTTTAGGGAATCTATTTGTTTAAGCCATCTACTGACAAATATGTGCACTTAATCCAGGTTCACTTAATCTGTGTGGTTCTTTCGTCGAAAGACCATTTCAAACACCACTCTACATGGGCTTCACATGATCTGGGCAAGATAACGCCTGGACCTATTTTTCCTCAGAGTAGTAAGAAAGGAAATGCCGACCTCATCTGGTTTAAAAAAATATTGTTGTCGTGTAAAAGTATTCGTACAAATCTACCTACAGAAATAAAATCATTTATCATTGTAAATGCCCTGTTTTCTATATGAAAGATACTTCCAAAATACAGGAAAAGTTTCTATCCAGTGCGCAAACTGTAACCATTAATTCAGTATATCATTGTAGACCCCCCACCGCAGACATTTTTGCCGGTTTTACAAAAAAAAAAATCAGCTGTTCCATACATTTAGACGGCGTAGGTATTGCACTTTTCTATGAAACAGCTGATTTTTATTTTTATAACCGGCGAAAAATTTCTGCGGTAGGGCTTCTAGAATGATATGCTGAATTCATGGTTACAATTTGCGCACTGGATAAAAACTTTTCTTGTATGTAAATAGGTTTATGTAAAATAATAACACCAATGAAAGATTGTTTAATCTTTATAAATCAAAACCGATCTCAAAGTAAAATAAAACCAGTTCAAAAGTACGTTCAAATCTGGGTAAACAAAGAAAGAAATGAATGAGAAGCAATTGGCTCGATCTTCATCAAATCAACAAACAAAATAGGTCAGTAACCTCATTGAAGTTATTTAGACCTAACTTGACAATTGGCCTGTGGCTAACGAAAACAAAAGAGAAGACAAAGTAGATTAATAACTTTAATGCCGACTGCTGAATGTTTGTACGCTTCATTATTATGACAACGGGCAACATCCAAATACATCTCTAGTTATTCCAATTTGTTAGAAAATTAGGTGAGATTTTTTTGGAGTTTAGCCAGTGGCTTCGCCCGCGCGGTACTTTCATCCCCTATTTAGCTCCCTTAGGGTTTGAATTTCGAAAAATCCTTCCTTGTTCCTTGTCTACATTATAAAGGGAATCTCTGTGCAAAATTTCAGTTTTCTAGGTTCAAGGGTTGGGGCTGGGCGTTGATGAGTCAGTCAGTCAGGACTTTTCTTTTTATATAAATAGATTCAAATAAAGTAATTCAGCGAGCCGTCGGTCCCGGCTGCCATTCGAACCTCATTGACAGTCGTTACGGGTAGTCAAAAGTCTGACAACCAGTCTGACCAAGGAGTTCCGTGTTACCCAGTAACTGGATAGTGCAGGTCAGATAGGCAGTCGCTCCATGTAAATTCTGGTATTCAGCTGCATCCGGTTAGACTAGAAGCTGACCCCAACATAGTTGGGAAAAGGATAAACAGTTCAGTTACTGCAAATGACTATAATCTGTGGTCACCTAAAAGTCTACCGTACCGATGGTGATTATGTCAATTCGACCGTTTATTTTCTGTGTAGCCATTTGTTTAGATTCGTACCAACAGTGACTCCGATATTACACCCTGATGACAATAAAATGATAAAATGATTAGTTTGAATGTTGTTCTAATACCTTTAAACGAGTAATTCTTGCATACATTTGTACATAATATTATATACACGGTGAAATTTTAATCACCGTTTTCCTCTTAATGGGTCATTGTACTCAAAATTATGAACAACTTTTACTATGGGACCAAACCTGAAATCGTGAAAAAAAAAAAATCTGCTGTTCCCTACATTTATGTTCGCATCACTCGTCAGAGGAAAACGGTGATTAAAATTTCATCCTGTTTATAATCTGAATCTCGGAAACGGCTCCAACGATTTTAAAGAAATTTAGTATGCAGGGGTTTCGGGGGCGATAAATCGATTTAGCTAGGTTTCATTTTTAGAAAACGTCAAACCATAAAAAAAAACAGATATTGTTGTTATACAGTCAAAATGGAACCCATTTCTAATGTTAGTGTGATATGCAACAGCTCAAAATGCTTGTGGGCAGTTACACAACAGACACCATACCTGTCTAATAAGAGATCCTCCCTAGAAGATGATTGAACTATAGACTCGGTTTCTCATACCTTTATAGACTATAGGTATAAATATCAACAAGTTTAAACGTAGGTAAATATGGGTGTACTACCATGTATTTAGAAACTATCGATACTTCAAGCCCAGGAGGTAAATGGGTGTAAAGATAACACTATCTTATTATTACTTGCTTCGTTGAGCAAGATGTTAGGGAGTAGCTCATTGAAGCATGGCTAAAACTTTTACCGAATAAAAGGAAGTTTAAAAACTAAAACCCCGAAGGCTGCAAAATCACGCTCTAAAAAAATAACAAAATAGTAAAAAATTCTGACGGAAATTAAGACATACGTACAAGAACACATGAATTCAGAACATGATTCTAGACACCATCGGGTGCATAAAAGTGCAGTAGCTCCGCGGTCAAAATGTATGCAACAGCTAATTTTTTTTAATGAATTCTTAATAAATGATTTTATTTCTGTATACAATATTTGACACAACTAACTGTTGACACTATATCGGTATCAACTAAATTAAAATAACTGTCGTAATTGAAATCCAGTGCACGATTAATTCCGGACGCGGTATTTTTACGTCCGTGCGAACAACACTCTAATTGCGTTATTTAAAAAACTAATTGCGTTATTTACGTTCAAAATCAAAATCAAAAGTCATTTATTCAAATTAGGCTGAGAATGAGCACTTTTCGAACGTCAAAATACATAAGACAGTCCTCCAAAAACGCCCACCCTTCACCACTTCCTAGTGCCTTAGCTGGGAAGAAGAAGTGGCGCAACAAACTCCCCAGCAGCACAGCTGTCTGTTTAGTCGGATGGAATTGATTCCATACATAAATAGGCAAAGTAATAAACAATAAAATATAATACCAAAATAAAAACCTCTTGGTATAAAGGGCGTGATAGCTACATCATATGCAATGCTGGATTATTGTTAGGAGTAGATCATGTCAATAACTAATGGCATAATCGATTATAATAATAAAAATTAAAAAGTATTTGATAAAAAAAATATGAACCCATTTAACCTGTCACTAGGTACGCTAATTCTGGAGAAAGAACATAAACATTGTCTTGAGTTAATCACAGCGACCAACTATTCTTGTCATTTAAATAGTCGTTGATGGAATAGTAAGCCTTTAAACAAAGGATGGATTTTACTTGTTTTTCCTTGTTGTTGACCAGACACATTTTTCAAACATATGAAGCAATGGTATAGTAATCTGTTTCAAAACGAAACAGGATTATGATTAATCGTGAGTTCCGCAAATTTCTGGGTCTAACTTACGACAGTAGTTCCAACTGTATGTTTACGTTATTATATTTATGATGATATTCCAGATTCACCTTTGCATTTGCTTAAAAATAACAAACGTTTACAAACTTCCATTAATATCAATGTTTTGTAAAAAAATAAAAACTACAGACAGAAATATTTTATGAACAAATAAAAAAGTTTTCACATAAAGTTTGTACCATTGTTTTGTTCTTTGAAAAATCTTTTGTTATTGTGTACACAATCTGTACAAAGGATTCTTTCTATACATACATATCGTCTCGTCATATTTATGTATGTATTGTTCATATTGTATGTATGTTTATGAAGAAAATCTGGTTACTATATAACTTTTGTATGTAGATTTTGGTAAAGTGTTTTCATCCCATAATGTTTCTCTTTTAATGAAAAATAAATCAACAAAAAGTTGAATAAAGAAATAAAGTCGGTAAAATGAGCTCCATTATTGAGTAGGGTATAAACCTGGCTTTCAGATGGGTGACCATATTTACATACCAAGACCTCACATGCCTCGGAAAACTCGCTAACCCGTTGGTCCCGGCTGTCATTCGTGGATCTTTGACAGTCGTTACGGGTTGTTACAAGCCCGAAATCGGACAACCCTTCTTACTAAGAGGTGTCGTATTAAGTTGGTTATGGAGGTTAGATAGGCAGTCGCTCCATGTAAAATACTGGTATTCAGCAGCATCTGGTTAGACTAAAATCTGACCCCAACATAGTTGGGAAGAAGCTAGGCAGATGATGGTAGAGAGAGAATGCCACAATTCGCAAATTCCAACTTTTGTCTTATCGTTATCTATTCTAGGCGTAGCTCGGCAAACTGTCAAAGTTTGCCGAGCTACGGTAGCTCACAATATCCCCAAATAAAAAAATATTCAAGACGACTCAATGGACCAGTCTGCCAAAAATAGCTCTCCATATAATCATATGATAATCTTAATTGGAATATTACAGTCTACCATAAGGTCAATGTCTTTATATTATACGAATATGTGGAAACGTTAACACATACGTTTACGTAACGACTTGTTTATGTTTAGGCAAAAGTTATGACATATTCGAACGATATGTTTTACGAGCAGTTTCCAATGATTGGATATCTGCTTTGGTACAAGAAATGGGGAAAACGTTGACGAATTAATATTACTCGCTACCCGAACTGTAACAATTTAGCTTCTTTTGATGTTCATTTGCCTCGTGGGGCTCGTGGCAAAATAACAGCTGCATAGTTCGTTCGGTCAAGGTTAAGTACCGCCTGCCGCGGTTGGTCCGTGAATGGGTGACCATCTTATTCATACCGAGATTCCTCCGTGCCTCGGAAAGCACGTTAAGCCGGTCCCGAATGCCATTCGTATATGTATGACAGTCATTATATTCAGAACCCCGAAAATCTGACAATCAGTCTTACCAAGGAATGTAATAGTGCTACCAAGTTGTGGGTTGTGGAGGTCAGATGGGCAGTAGCTTCATGTAAAATACTGGAAAGACTGGATGCCATGCCACCTCCCATGTAGTTGGGAAAAGGTAAGGTATCTAATGCGAAGTTCATTTACCTTCAATATTCTCTTTTCTTTATCTTCAGAACTTTAATATTATTTATTCTGCCGCTTTTTTTGTGCACAGCATTTTTGTGACTTGTGTGTGCTTAATTTATTCATGTTATGGAATGTAATCTTTAGCGTTCATTAAATTATGAAGGAACTGGTTTTATTAGCCGCTATAAACCTTTAATTAGTTATCAAAAGTTTTTTAATTATGTACAAAATGAGCATGCTTCAATAAAAAGCGATAAATTGATGCTGTGACTGCTTGATTTGCTCAATTCCTCATAACATCATAATCAACCTATAATGTCCCCACTGTTGGGAGGGACTCAGGCCTCCTCTCAGAGAGAGGGAGTGGGCCGTAATCCACGACGCGTGCCCAGTACGGGTTGGTAGATGTAACACGTCTTCGAATTTTTGGTTCAAGGACATGCCTGTTTTCTCACGATGTTTTCTTTCTACCGTGTCTCAAACTCAAACTCAAAGCATTTATTTACAATTAAACCTTTCACAGGCACTTTTGAATTGTCAAACAAAAATCTAAGTTGAAGCTAGGTGCCTATTCCAAAAACGTAGATCTCTATGGAGAAGAACGGGCAAGAAACTCCAAGGACACTCTTTTAAATCGTGGGTATTACAAAATTTTGGGAACATTATTCTTGGTGCTTCTATATGTGAGAACAATGTAAAAAAAAAATAAAAAAAAAATAAGATTCAAAATAAGCCATGGCAGATAAGAGATGACCAGTCTCAACAGACGGCGCCCGTTCACGAACTTGACGCATGGATCAGCACCATCCAGCTCAACCATTTTCTAGGGAACCTGTCATTTCCGAGGTGTCTGTTAGTGAGATTGACAGCGGGTCTATCTGCCCATAACATAGCAACTGTAGGTATTAACATAAGCACTGTCACACTTGAAGACTTTTTCGAATAACATTGGAAAGGCTTCGAAAATGACTACGGATAAAAATAAATCCTAAACAAAACGTCCCTAGCCCCTTTTCAGCAGATTTTACAATGCTGTGAACCACCGTATAGATGAAATTGAACTAGTAGGTAGTAAATTGACTTAGTAAAGTCAATAAGGTAAGTCATGAGTTTAGTAAGAAACTGATTAATGTTTTCGATTGTTTAATTTAATTAATAGAAAAAAGTAAGGCGCGGTCGCGTCAGACCACGTAGGAGATGGCAGGATGAGCTGCATAGGTTCAGTCAGAACTGGAAAGAAGACCCGCAGGCTCGCGAAAGATGGATGTGAAAGGAGGGAGGCCTTCTGGCTTGAGACAGCGCAGACGAGGAAAAAAAAAACAAAAAGTTGATTCATCAAATTAAACATTCAAAAACATGCATCGGTTTCTTTCAAAACTTTAACTATATCCGACGAACCAGGTTTTTTTTACTGGGTGGGAAATCATCAAATAATTTCTCCCGCTCTGGCTGGAGCAGGAGGGCGAGTCAGACTTTTACTGACTAAAACCTACCCGTGTTCCTTCAGTTGCCTGTGTGCCAGGGGCCACGATATCTGTTTCGAACAACCTTACTTATATCTTTTGGTGATTGAATATTATGATTAAAAAGTTTTCTTAGTTAGCTATGTGAGGAGCTGGTGTCTGAGTTAGGCGAAAAATTCTTTATTACAAATCACCAGGTCCCCACCCCACGGAAGAACAGAAAGTTTTACTTAACAAAATATGATATTACAATACAGTGTTATTTATGTAAATAAGGAGATGTAAGACTACAAACTTATTATAATTTTGGGGATAGTAAGTTAAAAAGAAACTATCGACAAAAAGTTAATCAAGGCGCCTGTTTCTGTGTGTATGTGTGTGTCTATGAGTGTATAATGCTAATGTGTAGTGTTTAGTGTCAGGTGTAGTGTGCCGATGTGTAAGTGAGAGGGTTTTGGTGCAAGTTATAAACTTATACAGGAAAAGTTTTTATCCAGTGCGCAAACTGTAACCATGAATTCAGCATATCATTCTAGACATGCTGAATTCATGGTTACAGTACAGGTAGCGCAGAAATTTTTCGTCGGATACACAAAAAAAAAAATCTGCTGTTCCATACATTTTGACCGCGTAGGTATTGCACTTTTCTATGAAACAGCTGTTTTTTTTTGTACAACCGTCGAAAAATTTCTACGCTAGGTGTTCTAGAATGATACTCGTATGCTGATTTCATGGTTACAATTTGCGCACTGGATAAAAACTTACACTTTATAGTACCAATTTAATTTGAATGAAGTAGACTTTCTGTGAAATTATAATCCATTTTTTTTTACCAGTCCGAAACCAAAGACTTACATTCGGTTTTTGGATTTTCGTATCAGTACTATAGGAAAGTATCTAGTAGCTTTTCTACGATTTTCGTAATGTTTGAACAGAACATGTACATTTTGCAGAACGTGTGTGGTTTATTGACTGACAATCTAGGAGAGGATTTTTAAACTAGAATTTGTTTCGGAGACTTGATTGAACATAAACTTATATAGACAAGATTTGTTTTGTACTAGGAGGCTCGTTTCAGGTGCCACTATGGTGAGACGTGTCCAATTTCTTCAATCGTGATTATGGATCTTGTTGTGATTTTTGTTTTGTAGAGAGACAACTTGTGCGAAATGAAACAATGTTTATGGGTTTGATTTTGCTTTTAACCCGACTGCGGAACGGAAAGGAGGGTAATATTTTTTTACAGTCTATGTATGTGTGTTCCCTAGTGGCACTCTAGAAGCAAAACCAATTGTTGACTTCTCCATCAAAGTTATCGATAATAGTGATGATACTTTGTCTAGACCGATATTTTTTTTTTTTTTTTGTGGGAAATCATCAAATAACTTCTCCCGCTCTGGGTGGAGCAGGAGGGCGTGTCAGACTTTTACTGACTAAAACCCACCCGTGTTCCTTCATTAGCCCGTATGGCAGGGGCTGTGGTATCTCTTTCAAACGAACCCGCACCCCTGACAGGCATCGGCCCTTGCGGGCCCCATCATTTTTGTGCTGACATCTCTTTGAGGCGCGCGTGGAACACAACGCGCCATCGACTTGGGCTTGGTCCTTACCGGACAGCGAGCTACCCATTACTCGCCGTCCGCAAGCCCATGCCTACGGTGGCCGGAAATCGGCCTGGGATTCCCGACGCCCAGGGCGTCTCCGTATCCTGCGGCGGCTGGGGTCGCGAGGGCGCATATGCTGCCTCTCCCTCACGTGCGCCGCCTCCCTCTTTGCGAGCATTACTGCTTCGCTGAAGGAGGTGACGGCTTCCCATGCCCTCTCGCTCCGTACCATGGCTTGGACCAGGGCCGGACGCGAGAGATCGCCGCCACCGATGGCCTCCACGAGGACACGGCGGTGCTCCACCCAAGCTGGGCAGACCGCCACCGTGTGCTCCACCGTGTCCTCAGGGCGATCTTCGCAGTGGAAACACCCGGGCGTTTCCTCCCGCCCTATCCGAAACAGGAACCTCCCGAAACAACCGTGTCCGGTGAGGACCTGCGTCAGGCGGAAGGTGAGGACGCCATGCCGCCTCTCAAACCACTCCTCAAAGAGGGGACTTACCGCCGCAATCGTGGCGTGCCCATTGTCTAGACCGATACGTTCTATATCATGGTATTATCTCTCAATAGGTAATAGCCCATATTATCAAAAAGCAACGAACCTCATCGCACGAGCCAAGCAAGTCTCCAAAGCTATGCTAATGATAGGTTCCTATGCAACATAATTTATGTTCGAAGCGATTTAGAAAAATTGCCGGCCTAACTTTATAAACTGCCTTTCAAGTTTTAATCAATTCACTCAAAGTTTTTGGAGCAAATAAATAATCGGCAGCCTTTTTCTCTTTCGCAATTTAGGGCAATTTAGCCATTGATATTTTTGTTAAGCGTGTTAAAAAGGGAAGGAAAATTGGTCCTCAGTCCTTTCTGTTTTCTTATCTCGACACGGACTTTATCAGAATTGTTTTTGTCATAACGCATGTATTTAATCAGGCCCACAATGTTTCCATTTTATTTCTAAAAAATAATAAAGGACTCTGTAATATTAAAATATTGCCATCTTACTGTCCTTAAAATACCCAGTAGCCAAGTAACTGGGACCAACTTAGATGTACTTCAAGTTCGCACGTCAAGTTCATGAACGGGCGCCGTCGGTTGAGCCTGGTCATCTCCAAACTTCCAGGGCTTATTTTTAATCTTATATTTAGAATTGTTTCTTCATTTTTTTGCATTGTTCTCACATATAGAAGCAACAACAATTTTTATCCAAGATTTTGTAATATCTTGATTTAAAAGAGTTTCCTTGGAGTTTCTTGCCAGTTCTTCTCCATTGAGATCTACGTTTTGGAATGGGCAACTAGCTTCAACTTTCCAACTGATCGACTTTTGGACAATTCAAAAGTGCCTGTAAATGGTTTAATTGAAATGAATATACTTTGAATTTGAGTTTGTAGTGCTCGTCCGTGGCTGTTGCGACACTGCTCGCTTCGCTAACTGCCCTCGCGTGCGTTTGGCCACAGTTTTAACTTAACCCGACCAAATGGGTTAGCCATTTGGTTATCTTAAGTTCATGACTCTCACTTTGGGAAAAGGCCAGAACGTTAAAAAGAGTCTCATTTATTAATAAAAGCGTTCTTCGTTAGAAGTCAATAAGTTTTTGGGCAAAGTCTTATAAGGTTTCTAGCTTGGATTTGTGCCCGGTTGATGTCAATAGGCTCTCTCCTTATTACATGGGACTTATACATAGTTGGCGAAATGTGCGTGTAATATAGGAACACCTCTGCACTACCCTTCGTGGAAATAGGGCGTAATGTTATCGTTTTAATATTTATGTCATTGTTGCTAAGGAAATATTCACAACTGGTACTAAATTACTGTAGGGTGCGCCGGACCTATATACATTACAATATATCACTCATTGAATGCATGAATGCAGCCCCTATTTCTACGCGGAGTGGTTTATAAATCAGAGGGAATCTCGAACAAAGTACAACATCACTCTAATATGCAAAATATGTGTAAATGCTATTAGCAAATCTCGCAGAACTATTCCGAACGTGTCTGGGGCGATGACAGTTGGATTTGTTAGATGCATGTAGCTGGTACAGACGTACAATTTAAATGTTCAATGGAGAATTCTGTACGGTATTGTTTACTGATTTATCTGGGAGTTTACATGTACACACGGCTACACATCAAGCTATACGTACATTCTTTGTTAAGTGTTTAATGTGTTCAGAGGCCCTAGTGTGAGTTTTGTTTTACCATCTCGATCGTACGCAACGAGCGCGTTCTGCGCTCTGATTGGTCCGTCACTAATCCAGGGCCAATCGGAGCGCCGAACGCGCTCGATGCGTTTGATCGAGATGGTAAAATGAAACTCACACTAGGGCCACTGTAGGTGGAAGTGAGTAGATATCATGTTTGTGTGTGTAGATTTCATATTCGCTAAATCAAAAAAAATGTCCCGATAGAGAAATACTCACCCGTTTTTTAAAGGAGTGCTACCGGTGCAATGCTTCCTACCTAATACTGGGTTAGTTGAGAAAGAATTGGACCGACGTTCTTTGATCATGACTTGAAGTATTCCTTTAAATTATCGATTACAGTTCAGAACAGGTCATGAACTCTTTCTTAAAAAAAGATAGTTAAATACTCGGTATTTTTTTTTTGTAATAAGGTTTTCTGGAATTTGCAGACAAATAAAACAATGCGTATTCATTTTATTACCAAAGTTGGCGATCATTCATTTTCCGTCACCATCTAGTTTCGCCTTATTATGTTTAACAAACTTCTGTTTTTTATTGACTGCAAATAAAGAAGTTCTGATAATTATTTACTTAAAATAATGGCCGCCACGGAATCTCGGGCGATATATTTTTATGGTTCAAGTTTTAATTACTTGATTTGGTTACGGATGGCTTCGATTTAAACGGATTCGTTTTTTTTGTTTAGGCTTGAAGCGGTCATTGGCTTCGTTCTTTATGGTAAACGGAGAAGATGGTTTTGGTGAAATAAAACAAAAGTTTTCTCGTTATTACTGGAGTTATTTTTAAGAGGCTGGCAGCGTTGTGAATTGATTTCGAATATTTCGCTGTTGAGATTAATTTGGTAATATTACGGAATTAAATTATGTAATACCTATCACTCTGTAGAGCACTGAAATATTGATTTAAAATAGCAAAAATAACACTGAATTTGGTGATGTTACAGTTTTAAGTATAAGTTGAAAGATTTTTATATTTTACGATGTCATAACCTTACAGTCTACGAAAAATACCATACATGTATGAGGAAAATAACTCTTTCTAGCTAATACTTTTTAATCACAGAACTGTACTCTTTCAAAGTCCAACCACGATTGCCTTTGCCCTACGTTTTACAATTTAAAAAAAAAAACTTTATGCATTTCTAAGTGTTGCTAAAGAAAAATAATACATTCACTTGCCATTATGAAAATACAACATTTAAAAGTTACTTACAATAAAAAGTCATCTGTACTTTGACAGTGTTGCCACAGTGGATATTATAATTCGTTTTTTCTTTTAAATTAACTCACCGATATCACGACACATGATGAACAAGAGTCTGTACCACGTGTGTACCTATTCTTGCACAAAGTTCTACCTATTAAGCATACGTACCATTTCTTAACAGTAACGGTGCTGTAGAATTTAAGCATCCAATCTTGCTCAAGGACATCTTTTAAACGGTCTTGCTTTTTTAAGTCTTTCTCTAGTGCTGCAAACTAAAAATCGTTTATGTTAATCCTTCCATTTTTTAATAACCCAGCTGATACATCCCCAGCGTCCACAGAATGCCCCGGGCCAGCAATTAAGTTGCAGATTTCCCCGGACATCGGACAATTTTATTATAACCTCGTTCCGATGCACTGCAAAAAGATCTAAGAAGTATGTTCAAACGCCTTTGCCTTTTATTAAAGTTGACCTACATAGCCAATGTGGAATCATTTTGGCGGGTTTATGAAGTTTGATTTTAGAACGCTGTGCTTTTTAATTTGATTTTAGGTTATGGTTTCTTTTTTATTTCCAGATACAATTTTATTTAGGTAACATTTTGAAATAATATATGCTTTAAAATTCGATCCCAAAATCTGAAGAATTAGACGTGGGTTAGCTCGCTCCATAGAACGTCTTTTATCTTAAATTGACATAAAAATTATGAAAACCCATTTATTACACTTAAAAAAAATGGAATGGAAACTTCTTAAATATTCTGTAAGCTGCCTAGCCTATACCCAAGTCCAAAAATGTTGGGGTCGGCTACCAGTCTAACCGGATGGAGCTGAATTCCAGTATTTTAAATGGCGCGACTGCCTATCTGACATCCACAACCGAGTTATTGGGTAATGCGATACCCCTTGGTAAGACTCAATTGGTTGTCAGTCTTGCTGACTTCTGACAACCCGTAATTACTGTTAAAGATCCACGAATGACAGCCGGGACTAACGGCTGTCCTTCGTCCTATGGAACAACACGATTAAATGGAAATGTTCGAGTTGTATTAGTTTGCCTCATTTCAGAAATGGCTCTATACTACCACTAACTAACCTAAGAACCAAAGTAGTTCACAACGGCTTAACGTGCTTTCCGAGGTACGGAAGGGTCTGTAAAGATGGTCACCCATCCACTTACCAACCACGCCAAGCGTAGCTTTACCTGTTCAATCGAAACGTGCTGTTCTTATTTTTTATCCACATGCTAAGTTAGTAAGGCAGTATCACCTACCATGACCTTAAAAACACAACCAAAGATACCACAATAATAGTCATTTCACAAACCAACATCCGACTTCCATAGTTTTTATCAAAACGTTACGCATTTCCGAAGCAGAATGTACGCTACTTAAAAACACGTAAAACTCGTAACAAGACAATGCGATAAGAAATGTTACTGATAACAGGACATTACGTCTTGATATGTAGTTTGAGGATATGTTTGACATTATGTTGATGATAAGGCTGCGGGGCTTTTCCTTTATGACATACTTGCATAATTTAGTGATCGTATTGCTGTGCCAGTTTGTATTCTTTTCAGAATAGGGCAATGGGTTACTTCTGGATAGGGCAGTCAGTTATTTCACGATAGGGCGATGGGTTATTACCGGATAGGGCGATGGATTAGTACCGGTTAGGGCGATGGATTATTACCGGATAGGGCAATGGGTTATTTCGGGATAGGGCAGTGAGTTATTGTCTTTTTTTCTTTTAGGAAATTCTCAGTAGCACTTCTCCTGCTACTCCTTCTGGGAATACATAATGTTCCCAATATATATTAAGTAATGATCTTTTTATTTAATTCCACTAAATAACAAATGCATCTGCTATTTACTAAGTGGATTTGGAGAAAGTTTATAAAAACTTAAGCGTTTGTTGTTTTTCAGCGTTTTCGAAGGGCAAGAACGACGGCTTTCTTTGATTTCGATGCATGTAATTACGTGTGTTCGTTGTCTGATGTGTGTTCGTGTCGTGTGCATATGCGTGTTTTTAGAAAGTTTATCAAATCCTTGAAGATGTAATCAATTGTTAAAATACCTTCTGTATTCTTTCTTGATGCCTGTATAAGGGTATGAGGAACAGGGTGTAAAGTTCACTCATACTTATGTTGATAGAGGAGGATCCTCCGACCAGACGGGTATAGTACATATCTGGTGGGCAACTGGCCAACAGTTGATGTCGGGATATTTTATCTATTCTAGTTTCGTGGTATACTCTGACTGCGCGATGTAGGATTTCTTAATTTAGTTCGCCTGTGGCACTGTAGATGGCGCCACTTCTCTTTTTGCGTTTTCTTGATTTGTTGCGAAGTATTTTTTTTTAGCCTATCTCAAATTAAAAATGCCTTCAGGCTTATCTCTTTCACCTTGTTAAAAAGACAACCAGATACGGTAACATTACCTCACGTTCGAAACCCTTTTAGGAAAAGCTAACGTAATATAATATTACTTATATGTTAAAACCCGACATCGTGCCAAAACAATATGCAATACAATCAAAATAACTTGCTACTTTAACGTAGAATATGTCCCTGTGACTAATGTCACAGCAAGATGTAATCAGTGCTGGCGGATGCAGCTTCCCATCTTCTTAATGGATTATCCATTAGTTATTTTCTTTTGAAACGGTGTATTCTTACTCAGCACACTAGAAATATAAAATGTATCCGTGAATGTATGTTAAAGTATTTGTTTGTTATGTTGTCAGGGCCTACAAGGGCGTAACGTGTTTGTGCCTATTTATATGCAAGAAAAGAAAGGCGTCAGTTTCTAAGTGTGTGTGTGTATGTATGCTATTTAATTATGGTATTTTTTTTCTTCTTCATTCTAAATTTTAATCTTTTTAACCGACTTCAAAAAGAAGGAGGTTATCAATTCGACATGTTTTTTTTTTTTTTTTATGTATGTTCGGGCATAACTCCGTCGTATATGAACGGATTTGCAAAATTCTTTTTTTGTTCGAAAAGAGTTTACTCCGAAATGGTCCCATTGAAAATTCATATAGATCTGATGATGCATTTCGGAGACAGACAACGGAACTCTTCAAAAAATTACAACAAATCAACCGCGAATGTTCCTATCGCATAAATATGGATTGTTTTGACGCCAAGGATGATGAAATTTCGAATTGGTGTGGGGCAGGTAACTAAAAAGTGAAAAATAAAAACTTTTTTCAAAAAAATTACAACCGACTTCCAAAAAAAACACTATAAAGTGCAAAATAACTTTAATTTCGGAAGGCGGTGACAAATAATTAAAATACACATCCAAAGTCACCGACTTCCGAAATTAAAGTTATTTTGCACTTTGTAGTGTTTTTTTTGGAAGTCGGTTGTTATTTTTATGTACTAGTTTATTCTAAATTTTTTTGATTGTGTTTTTTATGGATCATTAGGTCTGCTATATCATTAGGGGCTTGTGGCTGAATAACAATAGCTGCACGGGTCGATCGGCTACGTTAAGCTACGCTTGCCGCGGTTGGACCGTGGATGGGTGACCATCTTTACATACCAAGACCCCTCCGTGCCTCGGAATGTACTAAGCCGTTGGTCCCGGTTGTCACTCGTGTTTCTTTGACAGTTGTTACGGGTCGTCGGAAGCCCGAAAGCCTATAACGACCAGTCTTACCAAGGGGTATCGTGTTATTCAGTAAATGGGTTGAGAAGGTCAGATAGGCAGTCGCTTCATGTAATGTGTTGGTATTCAGCTGCATCCGGTTAGACTGGAAGCGGACACAAACGTGGTTGGGTAAAGGCTAGGCAGATGATTATGCTGACCTACTGGTTGATGTAACCACATCAACGCCAGCTGTTTGTTTAAAACCAGCGCCGGGGCTGTCTCGTTAGGGTCGCAGCATAATGCTGAGCGATGGCCGTTTTAGATGTGAGACATAAGTATTTTCTCCCAAATTGCTTTTTTTTTTTAATCATTCAATCAGTTTATTTGTGAAACATGTTTACATAAATAGGGTGTGCGTTATGTTTTGTCATAATTAAGACACACAAATTTTAAGTGACCCATTAAGTGTCATTGGATTATGTGACTTAAACATCAAATACAATATAATCAATAAACAGTCATAATACTTATTATTAAAAGATAAAAAATGCATCATTTTTGTGGTTGTGTTCTTTGCGTCATGTTTGCCGCAAAATAAAAGTATTTTCTTTCGTCTTTCTTCGATGTGGTCAGAACTAGACTAAATGGGTTTGTTCTTAATGTACAGAGGCCAGCACATCAAGCTACCCCAATCTGTCAAATTTCTTTGATAGTTTTTCAACTTTATTACAAAGGAATAAGGTTTATGTTCAATTGGGAAAATTTGACAGTTTGGGATAGCTTGAGCTGCTGGCGACTGTACTTCAATAGCGTAAAGGTATTCAGAACGGACGTCGAGTACCAACATTTCAGATGCTGGTTTGAGGACTCGCTTTACACATTCCGGCTTATTACAAAACGCTTGTCGCGGTTGGACCGTAGATGGGTGACCATCTAAGGACTGCACCTGCTCGACCTTATCGATTGACCTTTGTGTCTTTTATTACTTAGCTACCCCCCTTTTTTTTGGTTGTGAAATCATCAATTAACTTCTCCCGCTCTGGGTAGAGCAGGAGGGCGTGTCAGACTTTTACTGACTAAAACCCACCCGTGTTCCCTAAGTAGCCTGTATGCCAGAGGCGGCGGTATCTTTTTCGAACGAAGCCGCACCCCTGGATACCCCCTTACTCTCGCATACATTGTTCGCAAATTCTTTGAAAATAAACATAAAACCTACTTTCCTTCATAAAAGCCCTAAAATATTAAGCACCAGTTACTACACTAACTTGCCACAAAAAAACTACAACCGCCATTAAACCTTTAACAAAACTATAACGACATAAAAACAACCTCATGTCGCTTAAACGTCTTATAAAAGCATTATAACCGACATAATATTCTTCCAGACGTTTTCATGGGCCATAACGATTGTCCCAATCTCCTGCGAAGTAAAATTTTAGCCTACTACCATTTTACAGGCCGTTTCCAGGAACACATTAACTTAATGTCCTGGAAAGACAATATATAAACATGTCCCAACATTATGGTAGGTAGCGCAAACATGTCGTCAGCTATCTGAGCGAGCTGTTAAAATCAATCGAGGGAGAAATTTTAGTGTGTGGTTTTTGTAGGCTCTGCAAGTTAATAGTTGTATTTTCTTGTTATTTCTTACTGCAGCAAAAGGGCATATTATTTCATTCGCATCCCCGTTAAAATCCCGTGGCCCGGGCGGAATTTTGATGGCCCAGTAGGAGGGGTACGTGGGTTCGAAGGGCAAGCGCTTTAATTTGTGTAATTTATTTGATCACCACTGCTCTCAAAACGGTGAAGGACTGCGACGATGTAATAGAATCAAAAGATTTGAAGACATAGAAAGACTACGAACCCGCAATGGCCCCGCGTGGTGGCCCGCAATGAGCCCATTCCCTCTCATAGAGAGCAGGCATGTGTCCCAGCAGTGGGAACGTTATACAGGAAAAGTTTTTATCCAGTGCGCAAATTGTAACCATGAATTCAGCATATCATTCTAGACACCCCAACGCAGAAATTTTTCGCAGGTAGTACAAAAAAAAAAACAGCTGTTCCATACATTTTGACCGCGTAAGTATTGTACTTTTTAACCGACTTCAAAAAGAAGGAGGTTATCAATTCGACATGTTTTTTTTTTTTTTTTTTTATGTATGTTCGGGCATAACTTCGTCGTATATAGACGGATTTGCAAAATTCTTTTTTTGTTCGAAAGGGGTTTACTCCAAAATGGTCCCATTGAAATTTCATATAGATCTGATGATGCGTTTCGGAGTCAGACAACGGAACTCTTCAAAAAATTACAGCAAATCAACCGCGAATGTTGCTATCGCATAAATATGCATTGTTTTGACGCCAAGGATGATGAAATATCGAATTAGTGTGGGGTAGGTAACTAAAAAGTGAAAAATAAAAACTTTTTTCAAAAAAAATTACAACCGACTTCCAAAAAAAACTCTACAAAGTGCAAAATAACTTTAATTTCGGAAGGCGGTGACAAATAATTAAAATACACATCCAAAGTCACCGACTTCCGAAATTAAAGTTATTTTGCACTTTGTAGAGTTTTTTTGGAAGTCGGTTGTTATTTTTTTTGAAAAAAGTTTTTATATATGAAACAGCAGATTTTTATTTTTATAACCGGCGAAAAATTTCTGCGGGGGTCTAGAATGATATGTTGGATAAAAACGGCCGGACGGATAAAAACTTACCCTGTATAGCTGATTACGAGCCCTACACGATCAATTATATTGCACAATATCAATAATTATATCATTGTTTTTGATTGTTTAATGTGAATGATGAAGATTGCTCAATGATTGAACAAAAGTTTGAGCAAGTCAATTTTTATTGCACCGTGTAGGATAAGTATTGCGCAGGCCTTGCTCACGCGAAAATAGTGATCTTATCTGCCGTTCTAACTACAGTAACTGGGTTTTAGAGGTCAGATTGGCAGTCGCTCCATGTATAATACTGCTATTCAGCTCTAGCGTCCGGTTAGACTGGAAGCCGACCCCTACATAGTTGGGAAACGGCTAGGCAGACGATGATGTGCTATCAATGTTATTGCGTGAAAGTAATAGATTGTTTGAGTGCAAGGACTGATTCGTTTATATTGCGCAGCATAAATATTTGTTATTGTAGGTGTAGAAGCCACCTTAGCAACTTACAAGTCAGCTCGCCTAAAAACAGCTAACAAACTTCAGCATTTTCCCACACTTTGTCAAAACCAACAAAAAAAAAAAGCTTCAATATTGTTCCCGATACAACCACTCAGACACGGTAAACATTCTCAGGAATCTGTGTGACCACTCAACAAGCGAATTTGTAAAGTGATCCGCGCGATGTGCATTATCCACTTTAGTGTCATTGCATTACTATGCTAAAGCCGAGGGTGGACTTGCGTTTTGACAGCCAAGGGACAAATGGACGGCGGAAGTTTGTAATTCCGTAAGGGTCAAGGATTTACATGACCATAAGACATTTAAAAATCTACTGCAATTTTACCCATCTGTAGATACGACGTAATTATTGAAAGATCCATTATGATAAAGTTTTCTAAGTAGGTAATTAATCTTGCTAAAATAAAACGGCTTAGAATGTTAGCATTTTTTTTCCAAATTCAACAAAAACAAGCTTCAATATTTTTCTCGATACTAGCACTCAGACACAATAAACACTATCAGGCATATGTGTGACCACTCAACAAGCGAATTTGTAAAGTGATCCGCGCGACGTGCATTATCCACTTTAGTGTCATTCCATTACTTTGCTAAGGCGGAGGATGGACTTGCGTTTTGACCGTGCGTTTTTATTTTAGTGAAGAGGTTTGTTTTTCAAGTAAGAGATTTTTGATTTGTATTGTTATTTACGTACTTAGTACTCTTGCAAAAGTTGTGGGGGAAATACAGATATTAACTTTACATACCCAACTTTTGTTGATCGAACCCCACCTATTAAAATGTGGTTTGGGTGACGTAATATTTCCACAGCTGAGACACAGGTCCCATCTCTTCCACCACACACGAAGTTTTGGTTCTAGGACAAGTCGGTTTCTTCTCTATGTTTTCCTTCACCGTTTTGAGACCAATGGTGATGAAAGCACCTGTCTGGGTTTGAACCTACGACCTAAAATTACCACTGGGCCTGTCACTGTTACAGCACTAAATTCGAATAATTCACTTACAACTTAAATAAAAGATACCACTATATCAATATCTGCTTCTGTTTTTGAATACGCTGTGGCGGTTTCATTTTGCATAATTAATAGTTTGTGAATCCGTTATTAATTGCAACTAAACCGTATATCAGTTATTAGTTATTTTGCCTACATGTCGTGAAGCGACTATTTCATCGACCAACTCTCTATTTGTTGTTATTGACAAACCGTTTGATCATTTTCAGTTCACTAAATTGGAAACCACTGTTTCAAATTTCACAAGCGAAACGAAATTGTTAATTTGACCAAAAATCGTCAGCTATTCGACAGACAACAAAATATCTACCTACATTTATTTGGTTATCTGTTCTATTATTATTATATAAATAATTTGTGAGATTGTAAGTAGGGGGTCAAATCCGAAACTGCTAATCTGATTCCGAAAATTCTTTCACTAATGTGAAGCTAGAATATTGCTGAGTGTTATAGGATTAATCAATTTGCCTGCCTTTCCCTGACCATACTGGGGTTGGTTTCCAGTCTAATCGGAAGCAGATGAATACAATAATTTAACTTGGTGCGACTGCCTGATTTGGCCTCCAAAACCAGTCACTGGGTAAAACTATATGCCTTGGTAAGACTGGTTGTCAGACTTTTGGAATTATGACGTCCCGTAACGACTGTCAATGATACACGAATGACAACCGAGATCAACGGCTAATGCCAAAGGCCAATGGTGCATTCATTGGTGACCCATGCACGAACCAAAAACAGCCTGCGATCGACTCGTGTGGCTGTTATCATTTAGCCACGAGCTCATAGGATATACAGGAAAAGTTTTTATTCAGTGCGCAAACTTTAACCATGAATTCAGCATATCATTCTAGACCCCCCAGCGCAGTTATTTTTCGTCGGTTTTACAAAAAAAAAAATCAGCTGTTTCATAGAAAAGTGACCTACCCGGTCAAAATGTATGGAACAGCTTATTTTTTTTTTGTAAAACCGACGAAAAATAACTGCGCTGGGGGTCTAGAATGATATGCTGAATTCAAGGTTAAAGTTTGCGCACTGAATAAAAACTTATCCTGTAATTATATTTTAAAAGAAAAAAATCACGGAGGAGTCGAGGGCAAAACCTAGTATCATTATATTGTCGCCACGTCTGACCAAGCCCTTAACATGGTTTCAAATGTTCTGACGCAAACAATTCCATAATCTATAGTTTTATCTTTATTTCTATTACCATCAGTAGGTTAGTGGCATTTCAAATGTGTTTTTGACCGACTATAAATAAAAGGGTAATGGTTTTGACGTATCTATGTTTGTGTCATCCTAAGCGAAATCGTCGCGCCTATTTGGATGTGCTCGATATGGTCAAAGTGAAGGTTGTTTTAGTAAAAGACATTTAGCAATCAAGATTTGGCAAACTGGTTCGCCCACTTAGTTTTATGGGTTTTAAATAGTTTTGATTAAATAAGGTAACGGTAAGGTGGGCAAACGCAACATTGTTTGGTAAACTCTACCTATATATCTGCGACACTTTTTAAATGTCGCAGCATCACGCTAAAATAGTGGCCTTTTGGTCTCGTACAGGACCTTGTTTTTTATTTTACTTTTTTTTTGCATAAATCTAATTTTAATTTTATTAAGTACCTAGCGTAGCATAGTACCTAGTGTTTTAGTATTTTAGTGTGTTTAATTGTATTGTGTTGTAGTTAAAAAATAAAATAAAACGGCCAGTGTTATTGGGTTTTGTTTTTTCTATTTGGAAATTCAGTAGCAGTCTATAGTATAGGGGGTAATTGCTTTAAACACTATCCTATGGAATCGCTTTTATTTTGACAGTTCCACTAAATTCATGGCGTTGTTTACGTTGCTAAGCAGACAATTTTTTCGAACATATGAAAGAATGGATATGCAATAACCTTCAAGTGATGTATATGCGCCCTCACGGCCGTAGTCACCGCAGGAGACGCCCTGGGCGTCGGGAATCCCAGGCTGATTCCCGACCAGCGTAGGCGCGGGCTTGCGGACGACGAGTAATGGGTAGGTAAGGACCAAGCCCGGGTCGACGGCGCGTTGTATTCCACGCGCGCCTCAAAGAGATGTCAGCATAAACTAGTGGGGTCCGTAAGCGCCGATGCCTGCCAGGGGTGCGGGTTGTTCGAAAGAGATACCGTGGCCCCTGGCACACAGGCAACTGAAGGAACACGGGTGGGTTTTAGGTCAGTAAACGTCTGACACGCCCTTCCGCTCCACCCAGAGCGCGAGAAGTTATTTGATGATTTGGGATACCTCCACCATCAAAAAAATAAAAAAACTTTAAAGTAATTCTGTTTAATTGTGTGTTACTCAATATTAGGGTGCTGGATTTGAAATTGCCATCAACCGGGCGGTTGATGGCAATGGGCTTGGCCCCTATTACATTGGCCGATCGTGGGTGTTCTATAGCTACACCTCTGCTTAATCCTTCGATGAACACAGACGTGATAATGTTACGTATTTTAAATCATTTCCTACAACAGAATAAACTTTTCACTAGACATAGTTCTAAAAAATCCACATTGAAGTAAATCGGATTAAATCCCACTTCTTTGTTCGGATAAAATTGTTGCAATTTTATTATTGTGAGAAAATACAATGAAATAGGCTGTATTTTTCATTGGAAGGAGATAACGTGACATGGTTTTTAGGATTCCGTACCCTCAGGGTGCCAACGGAACTGTATTGCTAAAGCTCCGATCCTACCAATCTTTTCCAATTGAAATTATCACGTAGTTTGTGTGTGTATCTTACTAATATTATAAAATTGAAAGTTTGTATGTTTTGATATTTGTTCCTCAATCAAGTAAAAACGACCGAACGGGTTTATATTCAATTGGGAAAATTTGACAGTTTGGGATAGCTTGACTTGCTGGCGACTGTACATAATAGAAACGTGTTTTGTTGTTTTTAACTCAAAAGTTTCAAGACACAGGAAGGATATTTTGGTTGCAACCACACGTATTATGTACTTTATTTTATAGTTTCTTCGAGAAATACTTTGAAATAATAACTTATATTTGTGGTCGATAAAATAAATACTGTGCAATGTGCATGCTCAAATATTCATCCCAACTACGGAACCCTTCTGTGCGTGGTCCGATTCGCACTTGGCCGCTTTTTATTGTATCTCGTCTCTTTGTTTACAACTGCCGTTAAATTCGATGTAAAAGTACTGAGATATGTTTGACGATGTCTTTGGTTACTGGTTTAGAGTACATCGTAAAGTGATGCGTTTGATAAGGCGTGATGATCGTCTGTATAAAGTTCATGTTTAGACCCAGATGCTGGTCCCTAAATCCTACGGCCTATAAATGCTATTTACAGAATGTCTCGGTAGTGCAGTGGTGGCCACTGTTCCATGTTATTGGGTTTGGTTGCCGCACTTAGTTCTTTAATTGGACCATTGGGCGTGAGCCATGGCGGCTGTCAGTGTTTTGTCCAACCAGCCCACCTCCCTCTAGAAGTAAGCTATAACTCCTGATCTGTTGAGAACACCCGTGTAAGATTTAGTTGCCCCGAGGGTTTCTGTTCTAATCTGGGCTTCGCCTGTGCATTCGAAAACCACATGCGCAACGGTTTCCTCAGCCTCCGTGCAGGTCCTGCACAGAGGGCTGTTCGTTATGCCTATTGTGTAGAAGTGTTTGTTTAGCGGGCAGTGTTCCGTGATAGTCCCAGTCATCAGACGCAGATCCTTTCTATCCAGGCGTAACAGACGTCTAGTCAGCCTGCCATTCAAAGATGGAATTGCTTCCCTAGACTGCCTGCAGCCTGGTGTCGAGGTCATTACTTTACTTTGAATTATCTTGACTAAAGCTGGAGGTGCTGTAGCATAATCAGCATATACTTATTCCACTGCTGGGACACAGGCCTCCTCTCGGTGAGAGTAAGTGGACCGTAATACATCAGGCGGTCCCAGTGCGGGTTCCATCTTCAATGTCACCACTGCTCTCAAATGTGTGAAGGAAAATATCGTGAGGAAACCGGTATGTCCTAGAACTCAAAGACATGACATGACATCTACCAATACGCACTGAGCCAGCGGGATTACGGCCCACTCCCTCTCATAGAGAGCAGGCCTGTATCCCAGCAGTGGGGTAACTATAGTTTGATTATGCTACTGCACCTTCAGCTTTATTCAAGCGAATTCAAAGTTAAGTAATTTCTGGAAAGTGTTTTGAAAGGAGAAGTAAATAATGGCAAACTAAATAATTACTATTCATCATCATTATTTCAGCTGGAAGACGTCCACTGCTGGACAAAGGTCTCCCCCAGTTTGGGGGTTTGCCATAATCGCCACACTTGGCAGGCGGGTTGGCGATCGCAGTATGGTGGTAAAATGCATAGAGAACGCTGCTGCCCATTCTCTAGTAAGTTCCTTAGTCGCCTCCTACGACACCCACGGGAAGAGAAGGGATGGTGCTATTCTTTACGTCCGGCACCACACGGAACTACTATTACATAATTACTATTACTTCGCCATTATTTATTTCTTCTACAGTCAGGGAACTTACATAATTGTTAATTGATACTCTACGTGCAAAATACCGTGTCATAGCCACTTCATGCAACTGTCACACTGTGTTTTACACTTGGTTACCACAAGTAAAGCGCGCGTCGCTTCGTGAGATAAAAATACTTTACTGTGTGGCGTGGACTTTATATCGATAATGCACATTACATTAACTCTCCATGAAGGAAATCCTGGACCGGTAACGACGTGGACCATTACACGTAATATCATAATGTTTGTAATTTATATTACTATTGAGTCATTAAGCTTTAATGTAATATTAAATACTGTTATGGAAGGGTTTATCACCTTTGCTTTGGGTCTGTTATTATCAGTGATTGGATAATCGGGCGTTTATATACCTAAATTTCTTCCCACGGAAGAATAATATAGACATGCCTTTCTGAATAAATGGTGCTGTACAGTAGCCTCCACTAATGGTGCCCCAATCTCAAAAAGCAATAGATTGACACTTCGCTTTAACTTACGACCTTCTTATAATAAGCAATTTCTATAGGCTATAATACTATAGACACACACACTCTCATACGTTTACAAATGAATGTATTTCCTAAATTCAACCGTTAAAACAAATGGCATGATAGCTGAGCGGTTACCGCACTTGAGTATCGCGTTTGAGCGCAGCGAGTCGCGGTTTCGAATCCCACTCGCTGTGTGATAGTATTTTTAATGTTTTAAAAATCACTTTTGATTATAGTTTCTTGTTCTGTTCTTCTTATTCACTAAACTCGTAAAACTTTATCATTATACCCACAGAAACCTAAATAAATTTAAATGATTTACTCATTCACCGCGACTTATAGAACGGTGTTGGTTGATATTGTGTGCTAGTGACGTGTGTTTCATCTATTAGCGCGTTCTTCTAATTCATTTTAAAATGTAAGCAAATTTAAATATAGAAATGAAAGCGAATATTATTGCGCTGCATAAAAGTGGACTTAATACCTATATCACAAATACCTATGTGATGAAACCGGACTGAGTGTGAGTATTATCTGTCAGGGGTGCGGGTTCGTTTGAAAGAGATACCACAGCCCCTGACATACGGGCTAATGAAGGAACACGGGTGGGTTTTAGTCAGTAAAAGTCTGACACGCCCTCCTGCTCCACCCAGAGCGGGAGAAGTTATTTGATGATTCCCCACCCAAAAAAAAAAAAAAAAAATTGAGTATTATGATTTAAATATATATTAAACATTTATTTAATTACAGTATAACTGCTGATCCTTGTAGTTATTTTTAAACGTTTTATAAATATCACAATGTCTAAATAGAATAAAAACATAAAATTTCAATGTAAATTTATTTCCTAGATTATTATAGAACGATGAAAATAACAATAAACTTAATATCTATGTGAAATTGCCCTTTTAAATATTTTTTTTTCTAAATAGTAGGTAATACATAAAGTGTGTATTTTGCTTAGTAGCCTAACAGTACCCCTTTTTTGTTTTAGTGAAATACTGTGAGTCGGTGGGTGAAAAGATATGAGGAAGGCGGTAGCCTTGCCCGTGGAAAGCAAAGTGGAAGACCCCAGCTCCTATAACAGGCACACGTTCAGCGAATATGAAACAAGTGGTTTCAAATGACAAGACATTTTGCCGAATTATTCGACACATCTTTACGAACCGTGCGCCATGCACTCCACGCAGAAGGTTCGCATCATCGAAAACCAGCTCGAGAATCAGCTCAAAAAACATAGTTAACGGAAAAAACATTAACATTAAGTGATAAATTACAAATATTTATTTATTTTAGTAATATTCAAATAATATTTTGTCAAATCCGTAATCTGGATTATTTTGAGGTTTAGTTTCAATCTTCTTTTCGGAATGAAAATGAACACTTTAGCTATAACCTCTTTAAGTCCTATTAAATACGATTTGTTAACTTTGAGGTTTGAGTTAGAACGATGAGTTCGTTCTAACTCAAACCTCAAAGTTAACAAATCTCGCAGTAGAATAAAAGTAGTACTACTGAGTCATTTAATTGTATTGTGACAACTTGTCTGCATTTGTTACTTTTACGTGGGTAGATTTTTGTAGAATATTGTGATTTATTTAGAGTACCGACACACAGTAGTAATCAGCACAATATTATTATATTACTAAGATACAATAGCCTGATTATCATAGTTCCCCAACTAGCTTATTTACTTCAATAAATTGTTATTTATGAGAAAATAAACTGTTTTAACAAGAAGTTATTATTAGTTATTTTTATACATTCTTCATGAAGTGATAACAAATAAACATTTTGTAATCATTTATTATTGGTAAACCTTTATTTAAATAACAATACGAGTAATAATAAAAAAATGTTACATTATTATTCTGGTATATTAATAAATCGAATAATAAAAGAACAGATGAAGATGATTGTTGAAAAGAAAAATTAAAGCTTCATCGCGAGATTTGAACCCAGACCTATGAGTTTCTTAATCCAAGACGATACGCTGCACGCTACCGGAACTCAAATTATAAAAGTAAATTTTAGCAATGGTATGAACCGACCAAGGTCATGTCTGTCGTCGGTATGTATAAAATACAGAGAGTAACGCCAGTGTGTGAGTGCAGCGGTGAATTTTGTGTTAATACATCACTTATACACACAGCTGTAGGTACGGCCTGGACCGCCACTTCATAGCAATATAGCCCTTAGTATGCGACTGCATTAGTGAATCTTGATAGTACATACATAAAATTACAATTGTTTCAATTCCATAAGTTGTTAAGGCGCAGACAGCCGACTTTTAAGGACTTTTTATTGAAGATCACGTCTAAACGGCTTGTCTTATGTATTGAAAAAAAAAAAAAATGTGAAACTAGACAACTTTCTTCGTCATTTGATATGTGAATATTTCAAACAATATTTTTATAACATAATGTAATTAATTGGTAAAGTAATGTCTATCGCGGACTAATTCTTTTTCTTAGCAATCTGAATTGGAAATTGTTTGTCGGACAGCACCATATTTACATTCCAGATTCTGATTGATAGTGTGTTATGCGTCTTGAACACCTTGGGCAGTCAGCCCCGCTTCCACCTTAATCAGCATATGATCTTCCCACTGTTGGAAAACAGTCCTCTTCTCTTCGCGTGGGAGTGGGCCGTTATCCACCACGCGGGGCGATTGCAGGTTGGTAGAAGTCACATGTCATCGATTTTATGGGTCTAGGACATGCCAGTTTCCTCACGATGTTTTCGTTCACTTTTTAGACAGCAGTGGTGATGAAATAATATTTGCTTAAAGTAAAGCGCTTATCTGGGTTCGAACCTACGGCTTACAACTCGGTAAGTCGAATCGGGGTCCTCCACTGCCCCTGCTACATTTCGAAAAAAAAAAAAAAAAACTATTCGAACTAATTTGAAAGTTTTCGAATGCAACTAAAGTTATTTTATCGCCAGCCTACAACATAAGGTCGACTTTTGCAGACAACCTTCACAGTATTTTGCTTCTGAGCACACTACGAGTCAATAGTACCGATTCCCCGAATATTATCTTCAGTATAGGCAATACCACTTAGCGTAGTGCTCAGCGTATGATAAACGAGAGAAACATGGAGAACTTCCACCAATATATGAGTAGCACGATGTTATCGCGATAGTAGATCTATTACCCCGCTGAATCTGGGTTAGTTTGAGGGCTAGCACATGGTGGGAGACGGAGCGAGGGCGGATAGCGATCTGATTGTGGGTTTATTCGAAGCGTCTTGATGTAGGCTCTGGTAACTTTATATGTACTCGTCGTATTGTCGTTATGAGCGATAATAGTTCTCACTGCAATCCGATACGGGTTAAAATCTGTTGTAATAAATTGGAATTATAAATGAGCAAGTATTGTTGTAAAAGTGTAAATAAAATCGTATAAAATTAGATATTGACTATTTAATCAAAATTAATCCATCACTGGGTGCAATTTGGCATTTAACATTTTATGGTATATTTTAAATTATAATAATAATTCTTATTGAAGGAATAATTTGGTTTTAAAGATAATTAAGAGGTGACTTTGATGATTTTTTTGATGCATTAAAGTCTATTTAATTATATTTTGAGTTCCATCACTGTGTGCAAAAAAAACTTGAAAATATCATATTTTTTTTTGTTCTAAAAATTATTTACGGTTAAAGAGATACACTGGTTTAAAAAACCACCTTTTTGAGCGTTTTAAAAAAAAATATCCGCCTTAAAGTACCGTCTCAAAAGGAGAAACTATTTTCCATGAAAGAAAGAAAGAAAACTTGTTTAATTGGTTCATACAACATGGTAGATTTTTGGGTGGGTTTAGTATCTAGGGAATGAACATATTGCTGATGTTTTTGTAGGGAGCTTTTTGCATTGAGCGTTATCTGCGTATGCGTCGAAGCTGCGGGTACGTCGCGATTTCTTACAAACAAAACGACTTTATTTGGGCTGAGAGAAATCTTTTCAAATGCAGAATCTGATGCTATTCACTCACTCCTGTCATCATTTAGTAAAGCTTACCAAAAGGTATCGTATTACCCAGTAACTGGGTTGTAGACGTCAGATAGGCAGTCGCTCCATGTAAAATACATAATAATAGATGGTGAGAAGCTGGAAGCCGACCCTAACATAGGTTGTTGGGAAGAGGCTAAGCAGATGATGATGAAGTATGACACTATCACTACATATTATAAAATAAATTTTATTTTATTTTATTTATTTGGAAGAACAAACAATTACACATTATATTTTACAATTATATAGTACGTAGGAAGTTATATAAATGTGCAACCAACAACGTTCTCCACAGATACACAAAAAGACAAAGACAATGTTGACAAAGTAAAAGTCGGGTAGAATAGATAAGAACATGAAATAAAATATACATAGATTAAAGCCACTAAATACAATAAAGAACACTTAAAGAGACTTTAACACAAAATTGTTATTCTTTCGAGTTTTTTATTGTGTCAAGCAGGATTTTTCGAAATTTTCCAACGGATACACCGAACAGATCCAAGTTAGAGAAAAACTTATTAAAATTGCCTGTGAGGCGACGTAGAGGTGCCCGCAAGCCTGCATTTGTACGACTAGGCGTGACAGCGAAAACAGGTCGCGTGCGCACCCCACGTCCCTGAATGGTTCTAGGAACAACATAGCACAACCTGTTAGATATATCCACACACTCATATGAGTTGTTACAGAGATCGTACAGAAACATAGTATCAAGAAAGGTACGTCTAGACTTCAAAGTGAGCAAGTTGTAGTTCTTTAGTAAGTCATTATAGGAGTGGTAAATACGACTTCTAGAACAACGGTAATGCATAGTTTTGAGGAACTTACGTTGTACACGCTCAATACAGTCAGTATATTTATTATAATAGGGACTCCACACCGGCACTGCATATTCTAGTTGAGACCGGATTAAAGATCTATACAAATGTAAATATGTGGTCGGGTGTACGAATTCCGTGGCTGATCTTACCACGAATCCATACATACGATAAGCCCGAGCCACGATTTTATCAATATGTGCATCCAGGTGCAGTTTATCATCGAGCAGTATTCCCAGGTCACGAATTGTGTTAACTCTGGCCAAGGTTTCATTTTGTAGTTTATATGGGTGTTTAAATATGTTTTTATTTTTAGTAAAGCTGATACAGCAGCATTTGGGAATACTAAGCTGCAGTTTTTGTTTAATACAATACTCTACTAAGCGATTAAGATCTTGTTGGAGTAAGTGACAGTCTAGTATTGATCTAATAGGTTTAAAAAATTTCAGATCATCTGCGTAGAGTAGGAACTTATGAGTTAAGAAAACACATATCGATGTCGTTGATAAAAATGACAAACAACAGAGGTCCGAGAATTGAGCCTTGAGGCACCCCTGACGATACAATTATGGTGGTGGAATAGAAACCATTGACGGCTACTTTTTGTGTTCTATTTGACACATATGAGACAAACCAACGTAACAAATCCCCGCGGATACCGTTAAAGCCAACTTCTTCAAAAGCAAGTCATGATCCACCTGTCAAAGGCTTTTCGAAAGTCCGTGTATACAGCGTCCACTTGCACACGAGAGTCCATATTGTTAAACAAATTGTCAGTGAAAGCTATCATATTAGTTGTGGTAGACCCTCTTTTTACGAACCCGTGCTGTTGCTGTAATATTTTGTCATGAACAATCGGATACAACTGATTGTGAACGAGCCTCTCGAAAAGCTTTGACAAGGCTGACAATATAGAAATGGGCCGGTAATTTTCAACGTCCTGCTTCGGGCCACTCTTATGAACGGGGGTAATATTTGACCGCTTCAAGACTTCTGGAAAAGTTCCCTGACTTAAACATTTATTATAAATAATACGCAATGGGTCACATAACGCATGAGCCGTTTTATTTAGGAAAATTGGTGGAATACCGTCTGGTCCTGCTCCTTTCGTACAATCTAGAGATTTGAGGGCATTGAGTACTTGGGCAGTACTAAGCACCAAACTATTAACCAGAGAACAATTCTCAGCATATTCAGTGTCCTGGGTTTGGATATTTGCGAGAGTGGAGGGTTCGTACACTGAGTGGAAGAAATCAGCAAAGAGATTGCAAATCTCCTCCGGATCGGTTGACGATTTATTTTTAAAATACATGGTTGATGGAATAGAAGCCTTAGATTGCCGATTAGAAACATATGTCCAGAAATATTTGGTGTTAACTTTTATATTATCTTCCACTGAGCTTAGGTATCGACGGTAACAATTCTTGGAATCAGTTTGGAATCGAGACCTGTAAAGGGAAAATTGTTCATAGTCGGATATATTTTGATAAGTCTTCCATTTATTCCAAGCCTTTAATTTATTTTTAAATATATGTATTAAAGAGGGGGAAAACCACAATGGAAATTTGGTAGACCTAATTGTCTTTAGAGGCACATGAACTTTAATTATTCGGTAAACAATTTCATAAAAGATATTCAGTGCCTCTTCTGCAGACTGCCCGTGAAGTTCATCATCCCAGTTAACTTTGAGTAGATCGCTATTAATGTGTTCATAACTGGCCATAAGGTAATTATGTTTTTGAACCGCCTTACGCATCATTGCATTGCCTTGCAGTTTACAGGATACTAGTATATGCAACGGTGGGTGATAGAGATCTGGTTTTAACAATACGTCAGTAGGAGTCAAGACAGAACAGTCGTTATTACTTATCACTAAATCTAAAATCTTCCCGATCGAGTTCTTAATATTATTGTACTGATAGGCATTGAGCATAGACATAAAAATACTCAAGTGCATACAAACAGGAGAGCTACCAACACACATATAAAGTCCCCCGCCACGACTGTCTGTTTGTCGGTCTGTCTGTTCGCGAAAACCTCAAAAACTACTAAACGGATTTTCATGCGGTTTTCACCACTATACAGATTGATTCATGAGGATGTAAATTGGCTAACGCCGGTGAAGCTGCTGGCAGAAACTAATTTAAAATAAAATCACACTGCTAACCACGTAAGCGATGTAATCTCTAATTACTATCGCTCCCGCCTGCACCAAGCTACAACCTTACACCACAATTCACGAAACATTCAGATACGGTTCGAGTTGGTACAGAGTACAGACCATTGAACCTCGAGTTCTGCTTATCCCTCATTTACATCAGTTTCGTGCGCTTGCAGACGTTTAGTAAATTGTGGAATTGTTTATGTGCAAGTTATGAAGTTTTGACGTCTACAAGGTTTAGATTTTTGCACGGGAAGCTTTCTTTTGGTACCTACTGGTACTCAGATGTAGGTTACCAGATATTATAAAAGTACTAGCTGTTGCCACCGCCATCGCCCGCGTAGAGGTCGAAAATACCTTGAATACCTTGATCGCAGCCTACCATAGCTCAGGTGCGTCTCACCTAAGATATGGCATCATATTTTGGGGGTACTCTACTGACGCTAACACGGCATTTAAGGCCCAAAAGAGATACATTAGATCTATGCTTGGACTAAAAACGGTTGATACATGTAAACCATATTTTAAAAAGTACAAGATATTAACTCTTCCTTTTAATTTATATCCTCAAAACCGCAATATTTGTCAAAAGAAACCCCAATTTGTTTTCACGTCTACAGGACATTGTACACACGGTTACACATCAAGCTGTACATTTGCGATATAAGCTGAACTCACATTGTATAGGATTTCCGTACAGTGCGAGATCAGCGTAAACTGGAAATGTATAGCTTGATGTGTAACGTGCGTATCGCATAATAGAAGAGGTATCACAGGTCTTCGAGTGTATCCAGCTTAAACGGCACTCATGCGCAAAAGTATCGTCTGCATGGCGCCTACTATATTTAACAAATTGCCTAAACGAATAGTAAGGCATTCGAGCGAAAATTTAAAATGTTTCTTTCGCAAAAGGCATAGTACCTTCGAATTTCAAGATGAAACAGTTTTTAGTTGATTGTATAATTTTATCATTTCCTGACTCTGATACCTAGGTATATTAAATTTATATGATTATGGAATTTTGACATGATAACATGAAATAATTTCTAAGTTATAAGTTTCTGAGCTTTGGACCAATTCCAGGTATTTTTTTTTTTTTTCTTATTGATGTTCTTTTTAATGTTATGGAAATATTTCTACGCTGATACTTACGGCTAAACATGTATGGACTCAAACGATGTCTCTAATATCTTGTATGGTCTTGTATGTATAGGTACCTACAATGTTTAGACAAATAAATAAATCTTACCATTGCTACTGCCGTTCTACTCAGGTGTTGGCAAAAATACTGAGTTGTTAAATACAAATGCCCATAACCTTCTTTTGATTACCGAGCGACTTTTTTTTTTTAAATAAAGGCATAGAGATTGAAGCTTTTTATTTTTCAGTAAAGAGTTACAGGGTGTTGTTTATTATGGCCATAGAGACCGTTTCAGAAAAAAAGCTTTTACAGATTTTAGCGAAACATTTTAACGAAACGTACTTTTTAGTATTTTATTTTTCTAATCTAGCGACGACATAAGTGTCCCTAAATTGAGCTGTTTGGTAAAAATAACTTTACAGTGTATTTTTATTTAAGTGTGTACTTGTAAAATAAAACGCTTTCTTATAGAAGTTCTAATACTTACATTTTACAATAAATATATCCATAAACGTTTAATATGGCTTTGATATCTTTTGATAGAGCAATGATTTATTTTTATTTTTATACTTATCTGAACGTTTATCTTTCATTGAGTGAAGTTATATAAATAATATTTTTTAGATATTAAATTACTTAGTCTAGTGGGTGCCAGCGCTAGTGCTGAGCATGAGGTCCTCATGGGTTCGATTACCCGGTTGGGTAAGGTTTTTCTATCTGACATTTCTCAGCAGCAGCTCGGAGAATTTGTGCCCGGTTGATGATATTAGGCACGCCCTTTATTACGTACCTACGGTGTAGGTACTAAAAGTAGATACACCTCTGCCCATCCCTTCGGTGAAGCAAGTCTTAATGATAAGTAATTAGTTATCTAAAATCATTCAATATTGATCCAAATCTTTGAGATTCAAACGAATCGCCAGACAACTCCGCCACAAAACACTCTTCACACATTCCTCGCCATTACGGCGGCATTATCCAAAAAAATATAAAAATATTTCACAAATACCATTAATACATAACCGAACCGATTTCAATCCACTCAACCGCAAAAAAAAAACAATTGCCTACACGCATGGCAGGCCCCCTTTTTGGCTAGATTAGCGTTCGGCGACATCAAAGCGTTTGGCCGATCGCCAGTCTGTCGCGAGTATACTCGCGTACGATGGTTATCGCGAAAAAAGTGATATGTGTGTATGTGCCAATAAAATACTCTTGCCGATAGTAATACGACTTTTAACTAGTGACCGACCTAAGCTTTATTTATGTTTTCGGCCAAAAACCAGCCGAAGTTTCGGCTGAGCCGAAAATCAAAGTTTGTGGATTAACGCGCGTTTTTCGGCCTACTTCGTTAATTTAGTCAATATTCGCTGACTTTCGGCTAACTTCGTGGTGAATTCAATCCGCTCGTAGTTTCACTCAGCTGATATAAACGGACACAATTTTGTTTTGAAGTTGCAAAGAGAGGTCATGTTGTATTTTTCTTCACGTGCATCGCGAATAGGAATATTAATACTTTTTAATGTCTAAATAATGTTAGTTTTCGTTTTCAGCCGAAAATAAGACTAAAGCCGAAGCTTCTGTTTCGTTTTCGGCTGAAAATCCATTTTCGGTCGACACTAATTTTAATACGATGTAACGCTTCTGAAAGGTCAGAAACTCAGAACTGTCTGACAATGCTTGATAACGATTCTTTTGATCTGGCGAAATTAGTGTTTTATTGTTTTTTTTCTTCTTTCTTTTGTGTGAACTAGTTTTATTGTTTTCGTACAAAATTAGAATGCTCTGTTAATTTTGTAATGAAATTCTTGAGAATTATTAGGGTGGAAATTATTTTGTTAGTTACTAAAGTTTTGTTCGCTTCTGACTATTTTTATCCGACTTCACAAAAAGGAGGAGGTTCTCAATTCGGTTGTATGTTTATCATCACAGAACTTCATCATTTATAAATCGATTTGAAAAATGTATCCTTGGGTTAAAACGCTATTTGTCATACTTACCGAGTGATCCCATTTAATTTTGGTCTGATTAGGTAAAGTTCTGATTAGTGGGTTTTGAATTCGCTTCAATAATAGGTATCTACATTTTTATCCTCTTAGTTTATGTCACTATTATTTACTTAGAAAGTGAAGTTATACGAATTTGTGTGGGGTAGGTGCCCCACTGGGCCCGCGACCAACCCGCACTGGGCCCGCGTGGTGGATTACTGCCCACTCCCTCTCACCGAGAGGAGGCCTGTGTCCCTGTAGTGGGAACATTGTAGGCTGATGATGATGATGATGATGAGGTGCCCCAGCAAAAAAGTGAATGAAAAAGTTAATGAAAAAAAAAAAGCTACCGACTTCCAAAAACAACACTACATAGCGATAAATAACTGTAATTTCAGAGTCAGTGGCAAAAAACGTCAACTTTTTATTTCATCATCATCATCATTTCAGCCGAAAGACGTCCACTGCTGGACATAGGCCTTCCCAGGTCATTTTGGGGGGGTTTTGCCATAATCGCCACGCTTGGCAGGCGGGTTGGCGATCGCAGTATAGTGGTAAAATGCATAGAGAACGCTGCTGCCTATTCTCTAGTAAGTCCCTTAGTCGCCTTCTAAGGCACCCATTGGAAGAAATGGGATGGTGCTATTCTTTTACGCCCGGCAACACATACGGAACAAACTTTTTATTTAATTATGTGTAACTACTTACTCGGCTTAACTTTACTTTGAAAAATGCGGGCATAATTTTAATGGTGGCGAATTATTTTAAGAGGATAAAGTTAAGCAAAGTTTTTGATAGCTCTTAGCTGAAACCTGAAAGTAATTAAAGCATTATGATTAGAACTAATAACTTACTAACTAACTAATTAAGCATAATATAGAAAATTACACATTGAAGCAAAATTATTGTTTACATTAACGGCTTAACGTAAAACATCTTATCAAAAACTGTCAACAATGAGACATATTTAGGTATTACAAAATACAGTTTTTTGACTTATCAACTGTACCTATACCTCAAAATCATCATCATTATCATTTCAGCCGAAAGACGTCCACTGTTGGACTCCCCCACTTCGACCGGTCTTGTGCTTCCCACATCCAGCGGATACCCGCGGCCTTCACAAGGTCATCGGTCCACCTTGTGGGAGGCCTTCCCACTCTACGTCTTCCGGTACGCGGTCGCCACTCCAGAACCTTCCGGCCCCATCGGCCATCTGTTCTGCGAGCAATGTGCCCTGCCCTCTGCCACTTAAGTTTGGCAATTCTTCGGGCTATGTCGGTTGCCTTGGTTCTCCTGCGGATCTCTTCATTTCTGATTCGATCGCGTAGGGAAACTCCGAGCATAACCCTATCCATTGCCCTTTGGGTGACTTTAAGCCTTCTGATAAGGCCCATTGTGAGCGACCGAGTCTCTGTACTTTACTCTGTACTGTACTCTCTCATAGGTCATCACTGGCAACACACACTGGTCAAAGACTTTCGTCTTGAGACACAGTGGTATTTAGGACGAGAAGATATTGCGAAGCCTACCTATACCTACTCCATTTGAAATAAGATATTAGATTAAAAATTTATACAAAACTATTTCACAGTCCGTTTAATCGATTTTGACTTCTATTCCCAAGGCATAAAGATATTTACCTATTCGTCTAATCTTATTTCAAATGGAATGGAACACATGTATGACTCCATTTCAGAGTTTTTATGTACGTCATCATTTGCCTTGCCAGCCTACCAGCTAGGCTAAGCATGACGCTTTCTTCTCTTACTCTACTGTAGAATAGAAATCACTTGTCTACGTTTAACGGTATAAAACTGTCAATTGTTTTTATGGAAACGTCATTTTTGTCTACTCTTGCGACGACAAAACGCTTGACTACGGTTCTCGTGCTAAGCTGGCAGATGCACTGCATACCAGTATTTACATGGAGCGACTGCCAATCTGCACCCAAATAGCGTATATCAATCACAATCTAAATAATTTTGAATCATATTACTAATCCATCGCTATGTATATAGGTACGTTATGAAAAATGTATCAGCTTATTGATATTATAGAGAAAGGAGGATCCTCCGACCAGACGGGTATTGTGTCTGGTCCGGGCAACTGCCCGACAGTTGATGTCGGAATATTTTATCTATCTGAGTAGCGTGGTAAACTCTGATTGCGCGATGTAGAATTGCTCAGTTAGTTTGCCTGTGGCATTGTAGATGGCGCCACTTTTCTTTTTGTGTTTCTTGATATTTGTCGTGAAGCATTTTTATTTGTAGTGCCGCTACATCACTCCCCCCCGGAGACCGGAGGTCGATAGTGGGCTGAGTCAGTGCATGTTATGATGCTTGCCAGTGCCAGTTGTGGTTCCAGTGAGTCGGAACCGCGCGTCGCATAGTTCGCGGTGAGTCGGAACTGTCTGCGACGATTCCCCAGTGAGTCGGGGTTGCGCTGCGTTATGCTCCAGTGAATCGGATCTGGTACAGCGCTGGGTTGAGAGGTTGAGGCTGACTGCTGGCGTCGACCGGGAGATTGGGCTCTCGACCGGCCGAAAGTGCAGTGTGCTGTGCCATGGCTGCTGATGAGGCTGTGGGTGATGACCAGGCATGCGGTTCGCTGCATGCAGGTGGTCAGGATACCCGTTGAACCCGTGGGTGCTGGCTGGCTGTGTGACTCGCCGCTCGAAAGCTTGAGGAAGTGGTCTTGATTTGATGAAGATGACGTCACGCCGAAGTATTGCTCGAAGGCTGCGCTGACGTTCGTTCACGGGGTCACCAGTATAGAGGTATGAGGAACGGGGTGTAAAGTCCGCTCATACCTCTATTGAAAAGTAGGATCCTCCGACCAGACGGGTATTGTGTCTGGTCCGGGCAACTGCCCGACAGTTGATGTCGGGATATTTTATCTATCCGAGTAGCGTGGTAAACTCTGATTGCGCGATGTAGAATTGCTCAGTTAGTTTGCCTGTGGCATTGTAGATGGCGCCACTTTTCTTTTTGTGTTTCTTGATATTTGTCGTGAAGCATTTTTATTTGTAGTGCCGCTACAATATAAATACCGCAATGAATGTTGTTGAACTGTAAAAAAACAAAATGCAAGCTATTCCTGCAGAGTTTGTTACGCAATGGCCCCTCGGACCTCTACAAACCAGTGATGACCAAGAAGCTCATAGATAAAAGTGGTAACTCTAAATATTTAAGTGAAGACGATTGTGGGCTAACGCTCTCTTTCCTAATACATACATAAGAACGAGACAGTGATAAATGTTTTCTGTCTCTTATGTATGTATTCAGAAATTGTCGGCTAACGCTCCAGGGGTGTGGGTTGTTCGAAAGAGACACTGTGGCCCCTGGCACACAGGATACTGACGGAACACGGGTGGGTTTTAGTCAGGAAAAGTATGATATGCCCTGCTCCACCCAGAGCGGGAGAAGTTATTTGATGATTTCCCACTCTCAAAAACAAAATAAGTCTTTTCTCAAAAAAAAAAAAAAAAAAACACTAGCGTTAGCCCACACGTCGTCTTCACTTTTTTATAAGGAGTGTGGCCTCCACTTTTATCTATAAGCTTCTTGGTCAAGACTTATGTTTGGTAATACTCCTTGAAATTTTCTTTTATTCTCCAACATTAAAAACAAAAACCTCTTTTCTTAAACATGAATGTAAAATTTTATTCAATAAGCTGTTGACAAGTTTATTTCCTTTTGTAACACGTTCATTAGCACTCAGAAGTAATACAACTTTGTTTTGTAAGATCAAGAGCGAATTCCTTGCAGCAATTTGTTTTTAAATGATAGTACTGTGCTGACAACATATTTTAGCGTTAGAATATTAAAGAAATAATATATTGAATAAAATTATTTAGTCTTTCAACGTGCAGTTTTTAAATTTCGTGTAATTTTTCCGTATGATTGCCGACATAAAACATATTCTTAAACTATTTAACACCTTTTCACCAGGGGCCTAAGTCTACTAATTTATAAACGTTACAATGGTCTCTCAATGGTGTGTTTTTGACAGTTTTTGTATGGCAAATCTGTCAAAAACTTACCATTGAGAGACCATTGTGACGTTTATAAATTAGTAGACTTAGGCCCCAGGTAGGCTACTAGAAATATAATAAAATATTGTATCTTTTTTATTTTATTTCTAGTAGCCCGCTGAACATTATTGTAACTCCTTCCTTCATACTTCCAGTAACAACATTACCGACAAGCGGCCGTCGACCCAAAAAAAAACACAAAATTTATTTAATCTTTCATTTTATAGAAATGAAATGAAATTTGACCGTGTATTGTATTTGTTCAGGAGGACGATTTTTAACACGCTTTTATTAGCTTGGTATGTATGTATGTATATATGTAACGGAATCTTTGAATCTGATTGTCACCCCCTTTAAAACGTTGGATTGATTTGAAACTTTGCATATTTATCAAGGACCGATGACAGCTAAATAATTTCAAATAAAAATTGAAAATAAATAAAAGTTTCAAAAACACGCTTTAAAAATCAAACTAGAAAAGTAGAAAATAATTTTGACAAAGTGTGGGTGCTTGATATTAATGGGGTATAAAAATATCTCAAAAAGCGCCTTTTTGAAATTATTTTCTACTGTTAGGTATAGTTTGGTTTTTAAAGCGTGGTTTTGAGTTTTCTAAACTAATATTTATTTATTTCATTATTTAAATATTAAAATGTAAGTATTTAAGATGGTGGGGTGATAAGTATTTTTAATATAAAAAAAACAGTTGTTTTTCATATAATACTCTGCTTTTTTCCTTCCACAAATATGAAGGAAGTTTGCCTAATACATTTTTAGTAAGACAAACAAGATGAAAGTAAAACGCTCATCTTGTTGATCCTACTTCATAAGTTTTCAAGATTGTTAAGAAAAATGGTTCTCAGTTTTCGTTGGCGTATCCTTGAATAAAGTTCCTGATTATTATCGGCGAGCTTCCACGCGATACTTGCTAAGATTAAATTAATTAATTTAAACATGAATAAGTTTGGGTTTCAAATTTTCATTAATGTTGGTTTTTGTGCGAATCTCTAATTTGTCTCATATTACTTGTTGTGATTGGTATTTGGTTCTCCTAAATAATGAAAGCTAATCAAATTTAGTAATAAATAATGATTGAATTAAATGGCATACATTTGATTATTAGTCGAATCACACGAATTTAATAGCCCGAAACCGGCGCATCGAGTCTTTAAATAAAAATATTATTTTCTTTAAGCGATGAAAAGTTCGAAACGTAATTTTTGAATTCCTACGTATGATCTTCCAAATATTAAATAAAATAGTATACAAGCACATTTCCTAAAATAAAAACAAAAAGGTTTGTTTTAATTGCATTACATTTTTGCACTCAACAGTACGTCACAGTACATTAATAGTTCCACAGATCTTATAAATATTAAAGGTGACGTGAATTTGTGCGTTGTCTCGACGATTGTACGCGATTGTACTGGCTTACTATCACGATTACTGTTCAGATCATCTTTATATCCGTGTTTATGGTGGTTGAAGATATGGGAATCTGGAATAAATTGTGGATTGTTTTGCTTGAGTGTACTGTGGAGCTTAATTAGTGACGTATGTGATTTTGTGTCGGATATTCTCGTAGGTTTATCCTTGTAGGAAAGGAGCTCGTGCTTACACGATAACAGCCGTACAGGTCAAAGGTAAGTCGACGTCCATATGGACATTATAAAAATCGTGGCGTGCTTTTGTCTGGTAGTTAGGTGGTTCTCATCATTACGTTATTTTCTATTTCCTGTAATAAAAATCTTCATACAGGGTAAGTTTTTATCCAGTGCGCAAATTTTAACCATGAATTCAGCATATCATTCTCGACCCCCTACCGCAGCAATTTTTCGCCGGTTATACAAAAAAAAAAAATCTGCTGTTCCATACATTTTGTACGGTTCTAGAATGATATGCTGAATTCATGGTTAAAATTTGCGCACTGGATAAAAACTTTTCCTGTATAAATTCAATGTGTAACACTTCACACACCCCAATTAAACTCGTAGTATTGCGTTAAAAGCATAACACAAGGAACAAAAACGAAAACTAGCGTTCCAGCATTTACATTTCAAATTGAGTCTTAAAACCTTAAAATAAGATTTAATTCTCTTTGGTTCAATCGGCGGTCAATATAGCAAAATACGTAATTAAAAAAATCCTGCATTAAACGTTACTGAAATCGGATATAGTAGTTAATTATGAACAAACTACTTTCAGGACTACATTTCTGTCAGAAAAGTAATATTAACTGACTCATCATCATCTGCCTAGCCTTTTCCCAACTATGTTGGGGTCGGCTTCTAGTCTAACCGGATGCAGCTGTGTACATTTTACATGGAGCGACTGCCTACCTGACCTTCCCATCCCAGTCGTACCTACTAATCGGGGTATCGTATTACCCAGTTACTGGGTAATACGATACCCCTTAGTAAGACTGGCTGTGAGACTTTCGGGCTTCTGACGACCCGTAACGAATGTCAAAAATCCACATATGACAGCCGGGACCAACGGCTTAACGTGCTTTCAGAGGCACGGTCTTGGTATGTAAAGATGGTCACCCATCCACGGACCAACCGCGGCAAGCGTAGCTTAACCTGATCAATCGACCCGTGCAGCTATTGTTACTGCCACAAGCCCCCTAAAGTTCCGAAGTAATCATAATTGACTACCTACTGAATATACATATTTCAGTCACTTTTAATAGGTAGGGGTTTTTTTTCTGTATTTAAACATCTACTTTTCAAATCTATAGTATAATTGAATGTTTGCCGCCATGGTGGTCACGTATCGAAATGTTGATAAAATACTATGAAGTGGACTTAGACGAGAATTTTCTATAGCTTCTTTTGACTGGCTTTTTCATATTTTCTGTGCTTCGTCAATACGAAATGTCAATACATTTGCGTTTGCAAATGACATCACTATAATGGACCAGCAGTGGACGTCTTTCGGCTCATATGATGACGATGATGAATCTGTCAAAATATACAGACCCTTGCAAAGAAGTAAGGATCAGAATATTTTTCAAATAATAATTGTATTTTTTAGCAGCTGCCCTAAGATTACTGTCTTTTTTATGCACTGAAATATATTTTAAATATTATTTAAATAGTACCTATAGTAGGTATACTTTATTGTTCATAATTAGAGTAGCATAACATAATAATTAATTTCTACTAATAATGGAGCTGAACAGTTTGTTTGAATGCGTGTTTTTTCGATACAACCACAGATCATAAAAACAATGATCTCAGGATACAACAGTAGCCAGACTAATGACTTATGTCAATGAATATAAATTTTATTTTCTTTTACAATTCGGGTATTGCTTTCATAGCGAAACTTGTTTAGATTTACGTGTAGAAACACCCCCTTGCAGGTGACTAAATAACCATCCTTAATAGACTGTTGAAATTAAGATATTTAGCCAACTGGGAATCAAACCTAGACCTTCACAGTCGGTTGCGACGTGTAGACATGTCATAACGCTAACTGTTTTATGTCAAATAATATACAAAACATTCCCCGCTTCTGTCCATTTCCGGTTGTCAACTGTGTGTCCATCTGTCACATACATGAAATAACTTTGTAACATTTCACACCACAGTATCTTGTAAATAAAAAAATGATTGATATTTCAATGTTTGAAACGTAGGAATTTAGGTCATTTAACGTAGATCGCATTTTGAAGATCAATTCACTGTGATTTGTTGACAAGAAAAATGGTAAAGAATGTTGGAATGGTAAAGATTTATGTGGGAATGAATGTGGAATAGACCGAATGGAACGTAAGTAAAGGACTGAGTGAATGAGAAAACGAAGGAGTCTGGAAGAACCGATATGGTGATGGGGTTAAAATGAGATAGAATAAAGCACGGTGTCGACGAGTTTTTGGCGGGATCGCGTTGGAACATGTCGCACGAATTTTCTTTTTCATGAAATTTTGTGAAATTGCAAATTAACTTGTATAATTTTGGTAGCGATATATTCAATTTAGTTACGTGTGAGTGCACAAGTGTAGTGAAGGTGAAAATAAGTGACTAACGTGGACTTTTCCTATTCCCCCCAAAAACTAATAGGTTGTTGTAAAGTTACTACTGCTTTACATTAACTTTGACTTGACTGAATAAGGACGACTATGACTTTTTGTAACTTCGTGCCTGACATTGGGCCATTTACTTGATCGAAAAGTAAAATTATTTGACACTGGCTAAATGCACAAACCGTGCGAAGCAAAAACCCAAAAAGAAAAAAATACTGCACGGTGTCAAAAATCGTTATAGTAATCGATACAGGCCTCCTCTCTGTGGGAGGGATTGGGCCGTAAACACCACGTGGCCCAGTGTGGGTAGGTAGATGTCACGTGTCATTAGATTCTAGGACATGTCGGTTTCCTCAAGATGTTTGCTTCACCGTTTTGAGAGCAGTGGTGATGAAATAATTTACACCAAGTGCCTTTCTGGGATAAAGAGCTGTCAGTTTTGGCTGCTAAACTTTCCCTATAAAAGAATATTGACAGTTGTCTGCTTTCACTGTCAATGTCAATTGAATAAAGAGTATGAAAATAAAAATAGTTGTTAACTGAACAACTTACTGATTGACTTTCTTACTTACCAATTTCTTTTTTTTTTCTAGATACGGTGATGTCTGAACAACTGCATTCTACATAAACAATCATGTGAGTAATTTATGATTCATATTTTACTGAAACATACTACCAAGATATTAATTAGATTTCACATTTCCTTGCAAACTAATCAACATTTTCTTTAAAATTCCTTTCCTTACTAAAAATCTCATATTATCCTCTTTGACTAGTGCTTCTACCATCAAAGAAAAATTATATTCTCGTATTCTTCACAGTTCTCCGACCCACTTAAATGACGTCCACCCTTTTAGGAGCGATCTACATGTGACACTTCATATCTTTGCCCGATTTACATATTTAGATCATATCCGTATGAAAATCTCATCTATATAAACTGATATGATAGTCAAGGCTGTACGTTTGTTTCTGTTCCAGCTATTCTTTTTGTAATAAGGCCTATTTTGGTTTGTATTTTCATCGCCATTTGTATGAAGTTTTGTCTATAATTCAACGCACTGATTAGGGCCGAGCAGTGGCATGCAGTCCATGAAGACAGAAAGTCACTACCCACCCTTTCTAAACCAGATAAATATTTAAAACTAAATTATTTTATCAATGAACAAAAAATATTGATTCATAAATCAGCTCCACCTGTCGAGCGTCGGTCGTATCATTAGTATCATAGGTATCTACACAATACCGTCAAATTCGTACAATTTGACGCAACTTCGCATTGCGATGCACTAGCGCCGCTGAATGCCTCAGGAGAGACACGAACTTTTCGGGTCTTAATGTTTATATGTGTGCTCTCGTGGTCATGCAGATTTATTGAGTGTGCGTTCCTATACGTACGTATACAATGTAACACATGTGCACGCCACTGTTGCCGAGAGTTTAAAATCGAACAATGTGTTATTTTGACGCGCTGGGATGCACTCTGTTGGATTCTCAACGCTCGGTCGAACACCGAAAGTCGAAAATCCAGTGCGCGATAAAATGCCGCCGCGATATTTTTACGTCCGTGCGTGGTTTTAAGTTATAGGATTTCTCTCGGATCGTGGGTTTGTTTACTAATAAAAAAATAAAAAAAATTGCTTCCAAGAAACTTTTTTTTCAATGCGGTAACAGAATCCACAAGTCAAATAGCAAACTCAACTACAACCTCAATAAATTTGAATCATTTTCCGGTAAAACCGAAACATTTCGAAAAAAAGGGTCTTATGAGTTTTATGACTTCGATGGAAGTGAAAACCTACGACTGGAGCCGAGCATTACTCGATTTGGCATCACCGACCGATTGAAGCCGAGTCTACACGATTCAGCGTCACCGACCCCATTCTTAATTAAAGAACGCATATTCCACCTAAAGAAGTATTAACTTGAAAAACAATGCGGCACTAGAATCCACAAGTCAAAAATAGCCAACTCAAGGAATGCCTCAATTGAATAATATTCCGTAAAATCCGAAACATTCCGAAAACACTCAACCCTAACCGAAGTCGATCACTATCCAATCCCAGTTTATTTCTGTACTGTCACCCGTCACTTTTTCTAATCAACGCGTCGTGTAGTGTTAAAACTTACGCCAAGTTGTGAGATCTTTTTAAAGACCAATTTGGCGCGCCCTCCTTTTTGCCAAAACATCAATCAGTGTGTCTTCGCTTCATAAAATTGAGTTCGATGTTGGATCAACTAAAAAAGTTGTTGAGTCTATGGAATTTTTGAATTTATCGGCATTCTTTTGTTATGAATCGACAGTTTTCGTTTTTAGAATAGAATGTGTCAATGTTATTTTAAATTTAGAAAAGTGAGTAGGTACTCTTTTTTAAGATTTTGTAAAAGAAGTTTCATAAGTAGGTTTTGTAGTGTTTATGAAACTCGAAAAGTCTAGTTTAATTAATCAAAACCAATTTGTTTGTGTTTTATTTAACATTTTCGACTTCTAATATGTACAGGTATATAAAAAGAAATTAATCATAAGGCATCAAAAAATACGTCCGCATCGTTGTCAATGGGAAAATTGCCCAAAAGGCTGGCGGCAGCATTGCCACGTTGTATGGCAATGCTGATTCTTTGGCCGAAAAATAGGCCAGCCCTTTGGTCACGTGAAGAGTCGACCAACCAACTTCAGGGAAACTGTTCTAAACAAAATGAAAAAAGTTTGCTAAAATTAAACATGATCCAAACTTATCATTTAATCTCAACACAGTCAACGTACAATGCTCCCACTGCTTTAGCATAATAATCAGCCTATAATGTCCTTACTGCTAGGACACAGGCCTCCTCTCTGAGAGTGGGCCATAATCCACCACGCGAGCTATCTACCATCACTGCAAGCACGTTTTATTTACTAGATGGCCCGCTGGCTAACACGTTATCAAAATTATGGTCCACATCAAAAAAATGTTTGAGCGGCCTTGGGTTATAGGTACATATAGGTACGGTATATACACCCAATGACGAAAAACCTGACACTTCTCAAACTACACTATCAGCGGCAGTCAGCGGTAGTAACTATAAATGAAAGAGTATTTTTTTAACACGCTTTTATTTGTTATACGTTCATTACAAATCCGATACCCATCACGTTTGCTGGGTTTTGCTAGCTAATTTCACGCTGCAAAGTTATAATGCTAATTTAGCAACTAATAGTAACTATCTCACTGAATCACAGTAAAACTGTCTGGAACATCTGTTTCATTAGAATTTAGAGCTAATCATTCACGCACTGGTTTACTGAAACGTTTTATATCTATATGTTTCTACGAAATACCGTATATAATTTCGCATAGAAACTAGCGTAGACATAAATTTTAGAACAACGTTTTTAGAGTACTATACAGGATATGTTTTAAACCAGTGCGCAAACTCTAACCAAGAATTCAGCATTTCATTCTAGAGCCCCAGCGCAGACATCGTCGGTTATAATAGGTCTTTACCTATGAAATTGCCGTTTTGTATGAAAAAATTTAAACGAATTTTTTTCATGAATTTTTTATTTGTATTAATCGAAGTAATCACCCATGCAATCAATGCATCTTTGCCATCGCAGTGGCAGTTTATTGATGCCCTTCTTAAAGAAATCAGCTGGATGGGAGGCAACAAATTCTTGAAAGGCATTTTGTACTGCCTCTCGGGTATTAAATTTTTTTCCCGCCAAGAAGTTATCCAAATTCTGGAAAAAGTAGTAGTCTGTAGGCGCAAGGTCTGGTGAGTAGGGCGGATGACGGAGAGCTTCCAACCCCAGTTCTTGCAACTTGGAGACCGTCTGCTGTGCAGTATGAGGTCGCGCGTTGTCGTGCAGGAGCAGCGGAGACGAGCGATTGACCAATGCTGGTTGGAGATGCGCCAGCTTCTCCATCATTGTGTTCAGTTCTTCACAGTACACATCTGCAGTAATGCTCACCCCGTTTGGTAAGAAGCTGTGATGAATCACACCGGCGCTAGACCACCAAACAGTGACCATCACTTTTCTAGGGGTAAGTTTTCGTTTAGGGCATTGTTTAGGTGCTGAACCAGGATCCAACCAACTTGCTGAGCGCTTACGGTTATCAAACAGAATCCATTTTTCATCGCAGGTAACAATGCGGTTCAAAATTCCTTCATTTGTGTGTCTGTTGAGCAGTGCAAGGCACGTCTCGACGCGTACTTCGCGCTGGCGATCATTGAGTTCGTGGGGCACCCATTTGTCAAGCTTTTTTACCTTGCCAATTTGACGCAAATGGACCAATATTGTTTTGACGCTAACGTCGAAAGCTGCTGCGAATTCAGCCGTAGATTGTGTATCATCAGCTTCCACAATCGCCTTTAATTCGTCATTGTCGACCAAAGTCTTCGGACGACCGCGAGGTTCATTTTTCAGGTCGAAATTTCCAGAACGGAAGCGAGCAAACCAATAACAGGTGGTGCGTTGGTTTGTAGTGTTAGCTCCGTAAACGTCGTTGATGTTGCGTGCCGCTTGTGCCGCGTTGCTGCCACGACGGTACTCATATTCCATAATTACTCGAATTTTTAACGTATCCATGATGACGAAAAAGATTGAAATGCGATGAAAATGTAACACTAATCAATAAAGAAATGACTACTTTTAGAAAAAAAAATCCATGTTTTTTAAAATAAAATTAATTTGAAATTAGAATTCTTAGCCAAACAAAAATTATTTTGATTTGAAATGGCCAGTACTGCAGAACGGCAATTTCATAGGTAAAGACCTAATATTCAAAAAGAAATCAGCTGTTTCATAGAAAAGTGCAATTGTGTTGTTGTGTGTTGTGTGTGTTGCTTGTGTAAATTTGTACGCTTAAAACTGTTAAGCAAAAAGATGAATGCTCTTGTTATTTTTTATCATCTTTTTATACCATGTTTTACAGCATATAAATATTATTCTATTCTAATACCTACGCGGTCAAAATGTATGGAAGAGCTGAGTTTTTTTGTATAACCAACGAAAAATTTCTGCGCTGGTGCTCTAAAATTATATGCTAAATTCATGGTAGCGGTTGGCCCACTGGATAAAACTTATCCTGTATAAAAGGTGTAACAGAATAGACGCAAGTCCTGAAAGAAGTTTGTTCATAATTAATTACTGAATAGATATCAGTAACTCTAAACACGCTCTTTTTTTCAAAAAATATGTATTTGGCCATACTCAGGTACCGCCGATTGAGCCAAAGGAAATTAAAATAAGCCTCAATTTTAAATGCATGAAATAATGCTAGGATAGGGGGCAACACGATTTTCTTAAAATAAGTACGTTTTAGTCATTGTTTTATGCTTTTAAGGTGAACCTAGTCGCGGGCTCGAACTCACTGGTGGGCCTGGCTGAAAGCACGCTGTCTCACCAGGCTTCGTGTCCGACAGAGGTAGTACTCCTGATGAGCAGTTAGACGCTAGTCTACACGCACAACATTATTGAGTGAGCTGCAGGATCAGTTATAGTAAAACAGGCACGTAAAAAATTAAGAAATGTCTTTCGGAAGATCGGGTTTTATGAAAAAACCACAGCATAAATCAATGACCAATAAAGTTTATTGAACTTTTCGATAATTGAGATTTGTTGGAACTGATTTAGTTTTGGATATTTTAAATTTCTTTTATTACTTAAACACGCTCAAGTTAGATTAAATTAGCAAGAAAAACGAATCTTTGGTGGCTCCTAACTTTTTAATGGTTTTCAATTTTTAGTATTCTGTTTCCGTACAGAATCATAACATGTTAAATTTTTGATGTACTTTTTCGAATAGTGGAGTTACAAACTCCCGAATTTTGTATGGAAAAATGTGGACTAGATTCACCTTAACTCAATAATCTAATATTGTGGTCTTGCGGTAATTATGTTACATTTTGTATTATTACCAAGGCAGAAGGCTCCGCTATCCGTCCGTCTCTGTCACAGGCAGGGCTTGCTTTGAACCGCAATAAGTAGACACTTGAAATTTCCACAAAATGTGTACTACTAGGGCCGCCATAACAACAAATAATAACAATGAAATAAAGTAAATAATTAAAGGTGTAAAACAAGAAAGGTGTTAAAAAAAATGTGTTAAATATTATACGGCGGTTGCGAGCCTGAGTCGCACTTGGCCGCTTTAAATATTATTTGCGAGGAAATAAATGTCATCGGCGGCCATCTTGGTTTCTGTTACAAAGAACTTGGCTTTAGTTTCTAGTGTTTATAAATCAAAGAGGATTTTTCGCGTGTCTTGTTACATAGTTTTAGTTTGGAATGTTACAATTGACTACTTTTTCAAAGGTAATAATATGTTTAATTTATTTATGGATTCAGCCAGTTTCTTATTTATAATTGTTATGTTGCCAAGCAAGAGAGCTAGAACAGATGGCCGATGGAGCCGAAAGGTTCTGGAGTGGCGACCGCGTACCGGAAGACGTAGAGTGGGAAGGCCTCCCACAAGGTGGACCGATGACCTTGTGAAGGCCGCGGGTATCCGCTGGATGTGGGAAGCACATGACCGGTCGAAGCGGAGGAGCCTGGGGGAGGCCTATGTCGAGCAGTGGACGTCTTTCGGCTGAAATGATGATGATGATGATGAAGAGAGCTAGACGTAAAAGGTTCATGATCTAGTGCAAGTGTCTGTTTATTTATATGAAATCTCCAACAAAGGACAGATTGAAAAACAAAAAAAAAAAACAGGTAATAACCACAGGTTTTGATGATCACAGTAAACTTAAGGCGGATGTGATAAACCGTGAAATTCAAATTTTGTTACGTTTTTACTCAAATATTTAAAACTAGCTGCTGCCCGCGGCTTTGCCTGCGCGGAAGTTAGAAATTGCCCCACGGGAAAAGTAGCCTCTATGACTATTACATTATATAATTAATATAACATCAGCAATCTGTCAGTGAAGGTCCTGTCAAAATCGGTCAAGCCGTTGCGGAGATTAGCCGGTAAAAAACAGACAGACAACATTTTAAAAGTGGCTTGTTTGTAAGTATTGTATATATTATATATTCTTTCATCTACGAATTCACAGGAAAGTGTATATATATCTATGTTTCTACGAAACACCGCTGATAATTACGCATAAAAGCTAGCGTAGTAGACATAAATCTTAGAACAACATTTTATTATTTTATGCGAGGAAATAAATGTCATCGGCGGCCGTCTTGGGTTTTGTTACAGAGGACTTGGCTTTAGTATCTAGTATTTATAAATCAAAGTGGATAATTCGCGTGTCATGGAATATAGTTTTAGTTTCGAAAACCAACATAACTTTTTTTAGGTATGAATTTTCTACTTAAAATTGCTTGTTTGCCGGGACATATTATATTATATTATATATTATAGTGACCTATTGGTTCGCGGCTGCGCCCGCGTGGATGTCAAAAATTATCCTTTGGGAACGTACTATAGCGATTAAAAGTATCCTATGTGTTATTCCAGTTTATAAACTATCTATGTGCCAAATTTAATCCAAATCCATTCAGCCATTTTTGCGTGATTGAGTAACAAACATCTAAATATCTAAACATACAAACTTTCACATTTATAATATTAGTACGATTAGTAGGATGTTCTTCAAATGGCGCGTAATACTCACAACCTGCGTGCGTTTTTATTTGTACTTACTGAGTTATCAATAAGTCGACTTCGCTTCGGTTTCTCTCTTAGAAATTTGACACCTCGCCGCTGGTAAGGATCGTAGCAGGTGGCGTTCTGTAACGTAACCTTAGTTTATGAATGTATATTTGGAACTTTAGAACAAAGAGGTCGATATTTTAGTGAAAGTGTCCATTAGTAATTTCAGCCTATTATTGTCCCACTGTTGGGCAAAAGTCTCTTCCTATACAGAGAACGCACTCACTGACGTTGTCATAAGATCGTCAAAGGCACAGTGACAGGGCGTCGCCGGATGGTAGGTAAGCCATTGTCTGTGGGCAGATGCCTCATACGCGCTTGAGATCTAGTGCTATTCTTTAAAAATATCCGCGAAAACTAAGGTGAATTGAGCTGTCAATATTGTAAATTTCTAGCATTAGACAGAATGACAGATTGACAGGCTTTCACGGTGAGGTTTTTACAGAAAAGTCAAGCTGAACCCTCCGTTAACTCCCATCTGTGGAGATTGTCTTTGCTCCAGGCGACTTGGGTTCGAAGTCTATTTAGAGCTTTCCAAGTCGGCCACGGTAACGCGTGCCCTGGGCCTCAAGTCTGCTATTACAATAGTGTCAGAATGGTTTCATAATTGTTGATTTTGACAAGTTTGGTAATCTACTACTATAATGGCGTCATTATGACTTTCCAATGGTCAGCCACTGACACTCCATTGAAAGAAATGGAATTTATTGGTAATCTGGTACATAATGACAAATGAATGACTGACTTGGCGGTAATATTTAACAGTTCCTAAAATAATACTTATGTAAAAAAATAATGTGTATAAATATTTACATAAATTAAATCTGGCATGAATAAATGTTCAAAAGTAGTATTTTTTCGAAAATCATTTCTACTAAAGAGTTTTATAATAATGGCAATACGACATAACACAATTCTATTACGAGACCATTGACCAACCACTGATCGACCATTATGAATTTAGCAGATTATGAACTTTTAGCAAAATGACGATGGGATCGTGTTGGAATGGCGAATTTATAAATAGCAGACTTGTGCCCCAGGCGGAAGGTTCTTAGAAGGTTCGATAAAATTATCAAGGGGTTTATACATATCGTTCCCTGATTGGTCAATCCCTGATTTGATGGATTAACAGTTCACATTAAGCTCACCTTACTTACATTTTCACGGTGAAATTTTACAGAATAAATTGGCTCGTTGTATTGTAGTTGGCCTATTTCTGTATATTTCTCTAGATGAAAATATAATCCACATAAATCAAAATACAAAAGCTCCGTAAATAATCATTAAGACAAGTGTACAGAATACTGACCCAGTCGGTACACTGTTAACAGAGGCTAGTTACGTCCAAGTTAAGTGCGTTACTGTGTCCGCTTTGTTACGCTACACGTCGGGCCCACGAAATGGGACAGCCGATATGTTGTGCACATTTTTCGGATATTGTGTTGATATTAGCAATTTCGTTGTTTCGTAATGTGTGTGTGTTTTCCGTACACTTCAGGCTAAATAAATTTACCCACGTGTGTGAGTGCTTTTTTTACTGTACATTTTGGAACGAAGTTCCTTATCGCGTGCGTGTTTATTGCAAACTCGGGCTTGTGGCTAAATACTAATAACAGCTGCACTGGTCGATCGATCAGGTTAAGGTACGCTTGTCGCGGTTGGTCCGTGGATGTGTGACCATCTTTACATACAAAGGCATATCCGTGATTCTTGATCTCGGCTGTCGTTAGGTACGGGTTGTCACAATCCCGAAAGTCTCAACCAGTCTTACCAATGGGTATTGTATTACCCAGTTACTGGGTTGTGGAGGTCAGAAAGGCAGTCACTTTATATAAAATAGTGGTATTCAGCTGCATTCAGTTAGACTGGAAGCCGACCCCGATATAGTAGTAGGTAGTTGAGAAAAATCTATGATGACGTTGCAAACTTTTGTAAAAAAGTGTCTTTATGGGAAAAAATTTACACTTTTTGACACGCTTTTAATAGCTTCACCTGTATGTTTGTTTGTTTGTAACCGACTCCTTTGGACTTGATTTTTACCCACTTCAAACGGTCAGATATCATTTAAACTTTGTAGACTTATCAAGGACCGATGACAATTCAATCATAATTTCAGCCAAAAGACGTCCACTGCTGGACATAGGCCTTCCCCAAACTCCTCTACTTCGACCGGTTCTGCGTTTCTCGCATCCAGCGGATTCCTGCACCCTTCACAAGGTCATCGGTCCATCTTGTGGGAGGCCTTCCAACGCTACGTCTTCCGGTACGTGGTCGCCACTCCAGAACCTTCCGGCCCCATCGGCCATCTGTTCTGCGAGCAATCTATTTTTTTTTTATTTTTTTTATTAGCCTATACTGTCCCACTGCTGGGCAAAGGCCTCCCCCAAATCCTTCCAGGAACTCTTTTCCCGCGCCACTTCGAACCAGCCTTCCCGGTACGCATCCAGGTCATCTCGCCACCGCTTTCTGGGCCGACCGCGGCGGCGTCGTCCATCTTCAATCAATCTATAATTTATAATTTAAATCTATAATTTAAAAAAATACACGCTTTTGCAATCTATAATCTATAATTTAAAAAAATACACGCTTTTGTAGTTAGTAGAAGTAAAAAAAAAAAAATAGATTTAAAAAACTAAAAACAATCTTTAAAAACCAAACTAACAAAAGCACCCCACTCTTTTTAGAACTTTTTATGCTTTTTTAGTGTGTTTTTTTAAAGCGTGTTTTTTTAATCTATTATTTATATCGGTTCTAGATCTCATTGACCAAGTGTGCAAAAGCGAAAGGAACTTCATTCTAATCTGATGTCCTGAGACACCTCTCGACTATTTTTAACGCCCAAAATAAGCTGTGAATTGCGTTCTGCTGTGTTTTATGATTCATTTCTAAACTTTAGATTCTTACTACACTATTATAAGGCACATTTTAGATGATTCATTTTATGGCACAGTAGTAGTTTAAGTAGCATATCTTTATAGATCAGTCATCGCAAAACTTCTCTCGAATTTGATGAGCGTCACTTAACGACGTCATATAAAATGTCTCCGTCAAGGAAAAAGATGACCAAAAACTATACAAACTTGAGCTGTAAGGACAAAGTACTCACAGTAAGTCGTAAAAATATTGCTCTTAATTGTTTGCCATAAATTAATTTAGGTTTTATTGTTTTACTGAGCCAATAAACTTATGAAGATGGTTATTGCATTTGATCGTGTGATGTATCGCTGAGTTTTTATTTTTTGTGTTATTTTTGGCAATGTAAAGATTTCAATTATACCATGTGTAACTGAATTGATGCACTTCATGAACGTAGTTTCTTCAGTTTGTGCATCGAGTTCTATAATTTATAATATGCACAGGGTTTTTTATCCTTAAAACAATGAAAACCTCGTAAATTATAGTAATTTCCACTGTACAGTCAAAACAAACCAAAGTACGTACCTACTCTAAACCCATTTATGTGTGCATCTATCATCATCATCATCATCATCATCATATCAGCCACTCACACTAACACACACAAAGACGTCCACTGCTGGACATAAGCCTCCCCCAAAAGGGGGGGATTTGCCATAAACGCCACGCTTGGCAGGCGGGTTGGCGATCGCAGTATGGTGGTAAAATGCTTAGAGAACGCTGCTGCTCTAGAAAGTTCCTTAGTCGCCTCCTACGACACCCACTGGAAGAAATGGGATGGTGCTATTCTTTTACGTCCGGACACCACACAGGACTGCATCTATGTGCGAGCGTAAATTTATAATGTGACCACAATTTTCTCTCTATATTTAATTTTAAAAATTCAGTCGATGTTTTATGATTATAAAATAATATTCTAAATGCGGTGTTTGTTGGTGTGCGTTAATTCCGAGACATGTTGTATATGTACTTACACGAGTGAAACCGCTCTGATAACTAATGCTGCAGGAAAAACACAGGTAGTGGTCTAAATTTAAATGTATTTTTTCTCAACATAATTCTGTTCTGTAACTCATAATTTTCGGTCGTAGACTGTTTTTATAGAAGTACGCATAAATTATCTAAGTAATAGGTTTCTTTTGAAAACATAGCATTACATTTAATATACGTCTGACATCTACAATTCTACAATGAAAAAGGACAACATAAAATAAAATTTTCCAAATTGCCCCAAAATCTTTTGCCCCGAAAAGACGGCCATGATCATAAATTATGTATGAAATAAAGTTACATTTCAATATTTAGCACTCTATTAGATATGAGAATGTTAAATTGAATGTCTCGTGAGCAAATAATCTTCATTCTGAGTTATTTATTGCTTTCTTTGACTTTATTCTGTTATTTACGTGTTTTCCCACTCATTTATTCATATAAAGTTCGTACACTTGTTTTTGTATGTAGGAATATTTTGTGTGTTCACAGGTTAAGATGTAGCTGAGCTTTTTATGTGCTCTGTTTTTGAGACAACTTTATCACAGTTTATGAGTCAAGTATGAGTTAAGTATAGAAAAAAAAAAATCTTCACCGAAATAAATCACCGTGTAATCGTGATTACACAGATTTGTTGAAATCCTACTAATATTAAAAACGTGAAAGTTTGTAATTATTTTTGGATGTTTGTTACTCAATCACGTAAAAACGGCTGAACGGATTTCGATGAAATTTAGCATACAGATAGTTTTTAACCTGGATTAACACATAGGATACTTTTATCTCGGTAGCATGTTCCCGTAGGATAATTTTCGACCTACAGGCGGGTGACGCCGCTGGCAAAAGCTAGTTATATCATAAATGTGAAATTTCGTATGCTTGTTACTCAATCCTGCAAAAACGGCTTTGTATGAAATTTGGCACACAGATAGTTTACACCCGGTATTAACACATATGATACTTTAATCTTGCTAGTACGTTCCGGTGTGATAATTTACGATCACTACGCGGGCGAAGACGGTTGCAAAAGCTAGTCTTTAAATAACCTTAATTCAATTCACTATATAAAAAAAATTTGAGCCCAAGGTAGTTATTCCTTAAAATTTTCAATTACCTAAAACTATATAGGACAACAAATTAATATTTCTCAATTACTTTTGTAATAACAAACCATTGAGTATAATATTTATCTTTCTCTTAGTAAGTAAAAGAATTGAATATCTCCCTCGGGTAGCATTGTGGACTACCAACCGCCAGCACTTTATAAAACCTTGCGGAATTAATAAGTGTTGTTGGCGCCTATTTTTAAAGATCATCCACTGAATAACTGTTCTGCGACTCTCATTTTTTCTTAGTATTAAATGTCTACCAGCAAAATTTAAGTTTCTTGGGCTAGTATTCTGTTATTTCTCGTTATTATACCACTGTTTTGCTGGCTAATTTTTTTTGTAGGATTTATATTACAAAAGGTCAAGTGTCAAATATTTGTGATATTTTGATATGCAGCAAATTACACAGGAATGATAATAAAGTATCTACCTCAAAGCGAAAAAACGGAACCCTTATAGGATCACTTCCTTGTCCATCTGCGTGTCAGTATTTCAGACCTTTTTTCAGGATCACGTAGAGGTATCAGGTCTCTGCATCACCCAAAGGTCGACTGGTAGAAAATGCCTATGGCATTAAGTCCGCCTCTGTACATGTACTATCAAGATTCACTAATGCAGTCTCATACTAAGGGCTATATTGCTATGAAGTGGCGGTCCAGGCGGTACCTACAGCTGTGTGTATAAGTGATGTATTAACACAAAACTCACCGCTGCACTCACACACTGGCGTTACTCTCTGTATTTTATACATACCGTCGGCGACGACAGACATGACCTTGGTCGGTCATACCATTGCTAAAATTTACTTGTATAATTTGAGTTCCGGTAGCGTGCAGCGAATCGTCTTGGATTAAGAAACTCATAGGTCTGGGTTCATATCTCGCGATGAAGCTTTAATTTTTCTTTTCAAAAATCATCTTCATCTGTTCTTTTATTATTCGATTTATTAATATACCAGAATAATAATGTAACATTTTTTTATTATTACTCGTATTGTTATTTAAATAAAGGTTTACCAATAATAAATGATTACAAAATGTTTATTCGTTATAACTTCATGAAGAATGTATAAAAATAACTAATAATAACTTCTTGTTAAAACAGTTTATTTTCTCATAAAGAACAATTTATTGAAGTAAATAAACTAGTTGGTGAACTATGATAATCAGGCTATTGTATCTTAGTAATATAATAATATTGTGCTGATTACTACTGTGTGTCGGTACTCTAAATAAATCACAATATTCTACAAAAATCTACCCACGTAAAAGTAACAAATGCAGACAAGTTGTCACAATACAATTAAATGACTCAGTAGTACTACTTTTATTCTACTGCGAGTGAGTTCGTTCTAACTCAAACCTCAAAGTTAACAAATCGTATTTAATCGGATCATTGACCGAGACGTGTGTCGATGTATGAGTGAAGATGTTTTGCTAATAAATTCAACTACGGAACCGTAGTTGGGCTTGTGCGTGGGCCAACACGCACTTGACCGGTTTTCTTATGAACGGTATAAGCCTTTGAAAACTGGTCAAACATAATTTTACTTTGGCTTAAAAATAATTTCATGCTGATTACATCACAAAAAATATTTTGATGTCTTTATTCACGGGCTTGATCATAATTACGCCCAAAATAACTTTCTTTTGTATCAATTTGTAACTAATTAGTGTTGATTTTGGTTTTCTGGTCTGTTATAATTCAGTTGCTTTTTAATTACAATTGTTAATTTCAGTGGAAATATTAAAAAACAAGTACAGACGCGAGCACATCAAGCCACCACAATCTGTCAAATTTCTTTGATAGTATTTCAACTTTATTACAAAATGATTAAGGTTCATGTTCAATAGGGAAAATTTGACAGTTTGGGATAGTTTCATGTGCTGGCGTCTGTACATAGCATACATACATAATCAGCCTATAATGTTCCCATTGCTGGGATACTAGGCCAGTAGCCACCACGCGGGCCCAGTCCGTGTTGGTAGATGTCACATGTCTTCAAATTTTTAGTTCTAGGACATGCTGGTTTCCTCACGATATTTTCCTTAACAGTTTTGAATGCAGTGGGGATTGAATAATTCACACAAAGCGCCCGTCTGGGTTCGAACTTACGACCTAGTCACAAGTCGCACCCGTAACAACTCCACTGAAATTCTTGAACCATGCAAAGTATCTACTGTTACTTTAACAAACATAAAATACTAATGATGTAACCAACTTTTTGTAATAATATCATGATTTTAAAAGAGTGTCCATGGAGTTTCTTGCCCGTCCTTCTCCATAGGTACCTAATTCGCTTTAGAATGGGCAACTAGCTTCAACTTTTTAATCACCGACTTTGAGTATTCAAAAGTGCCTGTAATTGGTTTATTTGAAATAAATGCTTTGAATTAATGCTTAAATGCTTAAATGTGTTTCTGTGACAAATAAATACATTTTTCTTTCTTTCTTTGAGTTTCAAACAAACAAACAAACAAACGTCAGTTTCAATAAAATTCTAAAACGAATAGTACATTCCAAAAATATTATTAAAAGAGACCTATATTTATTAACCTAAAATGTTAGGTTTTTATGGTGGCTCTAAGTGTACCATTCATTCCTTTGTCAAATAAAAGAAACCGTCCACACGCTTGAAACTTCAATATTTTCTTCTCCAATAAATCGTAGACCACTTCTCACGGCCTCAAGTGTACTCAGTAGGTTCTCAAAGAAGGTAGTTCCTTGCTACTGAGTCGGTCAACATTTGCTGAGTATTACATGACGTCTGGACGACGACTAAGGGAGGGGGGAGAAAAGAGGGGGGGAGACATTCTGAGTTAGCTGGAGAAAGTATTATCTAGTTGGGCTAAGTTTGTCTGGATATATTAAGTTCTGATTGTCCTATGATGAAGCTGTACTTACCTATCCATGCAAATATTATAGGAGCGAAAGTAACTCAGGACTGTCTCGTTGGTTTAGTGGTCGGAAGTGCTACTGTTGAGAATGAGGTCCTTAGTTTCGATTCCCAGGTCGGGCAATGTGTTATTGGGATTTTCCCTCAGGGATTTCTCAGTACCAGTTCGGGGTCTGGATTCGTGCCCGGTTGATGGTAGTAGGCTCGACCGCTATGGGACATGGGACTTAAGAGGAACTAGAATAAATTCTATTTTAATGTAAACTAGCTGACCCAGCAAACTTCGTACCGCCATATTTTATTTCTCTAGTCGCGACTGAGGAAATATAACCCTTCCGGTAAAATCAAATCAGTTGGATTTAATTTTGATCAAATCTATATATAGTTTTTTCAAACCTTTTCCTGACAATAAGGGAAACAAAAAAAAAAAACATCCAATTTGGTGCAGTCGTTCGGAAGTTATGCGCGAACATACATTTCGGCGATTCATTTTTATATATTTGTCGGATCTTTCATGAGTTTGCACTTAAAATGTGACACAAAGTGCCTTTGTTTAGCGTTCTGCGGAGTCTAGGATTGAGTATGGTGTCGATACGGACGCAGAGAGCGACAGTGATCGTTAAGACGTGGTCCTGACACATACTGGCCTAGGAACTGTACTGTGTCTCCTTTTAAGCTCAGAGTATTATAGTAGGTACAGGAGTATTAGTAATTGACTCTGTAACAATAAACTGTGCAGAAGTTAAAGGAGCTATTTCTCTCGTTTACCCGTATCCCAATTCTGCGCCCACGAGTTTATATTCTGACACTATGTATGTCAATAAGTAGGTCTGATTAGAATCCTATATCCCTGGATCTGACATATTTAAATGTTGACGTTCAAAAGTGCCTTTTATGTGCCTATTTGTAATAATGCTTTGACTTTGACTATAAGCATTATTGGCAAAATGTGAACTCTGTCCGTCGGCCCGTCTGGTACTTTTTAACAGCTGGATCAAATTTGACACACCTAAAGACCATACCCTGGGTTAGGGTTAGGACGTAGGGTTAGTACGTTCCCGTGGTATAATTTCTGTCACCTATGCATAAAATAATGAAGTTATACAAAATTTGATTAAGTTGGTATTCACTACCCAGTTAGGTTGGTACTAGTTTTTTCTACTTCTTCCCCTTCATCTGTGGCCCAATATTCAGCTGTGTGAACTCCGCTCACTGACGCAGTCATAAGATCCTCAAATGCACAGGTGATAGCCATGCGGCGCAGAATGGTAGGTGGGACATTGTTTGTGGGCAACGTTTTTTCCATACAAACTTCGGGAGGGATTTTACTCCACTGTTTGACAATGTATACATCAAATATTAAACATGGTATGGTTTTGTCTCATAATTAATATTGTCTGTACGGAAACAGAATACTAAAATAAAGCCATTAAAAAGTAATGAGTTAACAAAGATTAGTTTTTCTTGCTAATTTAACCTAACTTTGGGCGTGTTTAAGTAATACAAGAAGTGTAAAATCTCCAAAACCAAGTCGGTACCAACAAAGTTCTTTTATCGAAAAGTTTAATAAACTTTATTGGTCATTGATATATGCAGTGGTTTTTTCATAAAACCCGATCTTCTTTTCTTAATTTTTACGCTCCTCTTTTACTACAAATGATCCTGCATCTCACTCAATAACGTTGTGCATGTAGACTAGCGTCTAACTGCTCATCACTGATACTACCTCTGTCGGACACGAAGCCTGGTGAGACAGCGTGCTTTTTACCAAGGCTCACCAGTGAGTTCGAGCCAGCGACTTGGTTCCCCATAGGGTCTGAGCCGTACGTGAACCCCCATCTGTGGAAATATTTATTTATTTATTTTATTTTATTATTTATGTACACACAGTAAAATACATAGGAGATACGGCATAATAACAAGTGAGTACAAAGGCACTGCTTATTTCTTTAGAAATTTCTTCCAGTAGACCTGCGAAAGGAGAAATGAAAAAGAAATGTAGACAATAGTGTGTGAGAACAAGAAAAGGAAATAAGAATATGTGACGTCTTAAACTAAAATATACTTACACATATAATACAGAAAATTTATATATACTTAAATAAATACATATTTAATGATTAAATATTATAAATAAAAATATTTGTTGCGACGCTTCTTCCCAGCTAAAGCACTAGGAAGTGGTGAATGGCGTGCGTTTTGGGAGACTGTCTTATGTAATTTTGACCATAAAAAGTACTGACTCTCTAGTTTGAAAATATGACTTTATTTTCATTTTTGGTTTTGATATGTGTGTTTCTACTGAAATCTTTCAACAAAATTTTGAAATGAAAACTGATTTAATATATTGAAAGAAGAAGCAAAATATTACGTCTGCTTGCAAACCTCCCAAGGCACCGTTTTCTCATATAGATAAGAAAGCATTGAATACTTACGATGCGTTTATTCAATTTCAAACTATTGAAGACTAGTTTCTGCTCAAGGTGTTTTCATTCACGGAAATTCAATTGTTACTTAAGTTAGTCTGACTTTGGGGAAACTTAGCGAAGTTATGCGCATGGATACCTAATTATAACCTAACTAGCTGGAAGTTGGAAACTATCCCGCGGGAACGTAGAGCCGGGATAAAAAGTATCCTATCTGTTAATCTAGTATATAATCTATCTGTGTGCCAAATTTCATCCAAATCCCTTCAGCAGTTTTTGCGTGATTGAGTAACAAACATCCAAACATCTTCAAAAACGATTACATTTAAAATAATATAGGATTGCGCAATGACACACTATAAATCAGAATCTATCCGTGCTGGAAAGCACGTTAAGCTGTTGGTCCCGGCTGTCATTCTTGGATCTTAAACAGTCGTTACGGGTCGTCAGAAGCACGAAAGTCTGATAACCAGTCTTACCGTAAGGCTTGTGAAGGTCAGATAGGCAGCCACTCCATCTGAAATACTGGTATTCAGCTGCATCCAGTTACAGATCGGAAGCCGACACCATGATATTTGGGAAATTGATAGGCAGATGATTATTTATCTAGTAAATAGATAATAATAATTTCCAATTTCATGTCAAACTACTCACTGTACACACAGCTTTTTTTTTTTTTTTTTTTTTGGGTGGGAAATCATCAAATAATTTCTCCCGCTCTGGGTGGAGCAGGAGGGCGTGTCAGACTTTTACTGACTAAAACCCACCCGTGTTCCTTCAGTAGCCCTTAAGCCAGGGGCTGTGGTGTCTCTTTCGAACAAACCCGCACCCCTGGCAGGCATCGACCCTTGCGGGTCCCATCGCTTTTTGTGCTGACATCTCTTTGAGGCGCGCGTGGAACACAACGCGCCGTCGACTTGGGCTTGGTCCTTACCGGACAGCGAGCTACCCATTACTCGCCGTCCGCAAGCCCATGCCTACGGTGGCCGGAAATCGGCCTGGGATTCCCGACGCCCAGGGCGTCTCCGTATCCTGCGGCGGCTGGGGTCGCGAGGGCGCATATGCTGCCTCTCCCTCACGTGCGCCGCCTCCCTCTTCGCGAGCATCACTGCTTCGCTGAAGGAGGTGACGGCTCCCCATGCCCTCTCGCTCCGTACCATGGCCTGGACCAGGGCCGGACGCGAGAGATCGCCGCCGCCGATCGCCTCCACGAGGGCACGGCGGTGCTCCGCCCAAGCAGGGCAGACCGCCACCGTGTGCTCCACCGTGTCCTCAGGGCGATCTTCGCAGTGGAAACACCCGGGCGTTTCCTCCCGCCCTATCCGAAACAGGAACCTCCCGAAACAACCGTGTCCGGTGAGGACCTGCGTCAGGCGGAAGGTGAGGACGCCATGCCGCCTCTCAAACCACTCCTCAAAGAGGGGACTTACCGCCGCAATCGTGGCGTGCCCAGCACTGGGTTGCGACAATCGCTCTCTCCATGTCACCATGAGATCCCGCCGGAGCTCTGTCCGCTGTGCCGCGATTTCCTGCGGCAGCGGACTTACGCCCCGGCGTTTGGCCTCCTCGCGCCACTCCCAGATTTGCGCGAGGACCTTTGCCTCCAGATCCCATGGCGGTAATCCGGCAAGGAGGCCCGCCGCCTCGCCGGAGATCGTGCGATATCCTCGGATCATCCTGATCGCCATGAACTGTACACACAGCTAGGATAGGAAAATGATTAGCAAATATAATTATCTACAGTTGACGACGACACAACGAATGTCAACATATTCGTTTGTTTATCTTTCACTAGTTTTCGTCTGCGGCTTCACCCGCGTGGATATCCGAAACTATCCCACGGGATCATGCCACCGGGACTTTAGTAGTTGGATTAACTACTATATACTACTACACACTATCTATGACAAGAACCGTTGCGGCAAAGCTCCTGCGAGGCCCGAAGTGAGCCTGCGTGTCGCTATGCCGAACACCACTGAGTCGGAGGATATCGTGGAGTATGTGCGCCAGAAGACAAGATACACGCCGAGGGTGCAGTTACTGGAGTCGCGCCGCAACGTCAACTTTAAGGCGTTTGTGGTGCGTTTGCCGAATTGTTATCTGCCCGTCGTCATGGAAGAGGACTTTTGGCCGCAGGACGAGATGTTCCGTCGCTTCCGCGGACAAGTTCCACAGGACAGCACAAAGCAAAGCTAGTGCAAAGTGAAGTGCTAACTACGAATTTGTGTTTTTTTTATAATTATGTATGTTAGTCTATAAGGTATTTATGTTATGGGTCTTTGTTGTCTGAATTAAATGATTTATTTATTATTTATATTATTATGAGCCAAATGTCAGCCAAATCCGTTCAGTTCATTTTTTCGCCAACCCGGAACATACATCAAGACAAACCGACAAGCGGACAAAATTCCTTCGTTACTATCTTATTTTATTTATCTTTCATTCCCAGATTAGAATGGGAGTGTTTTATTTATAGTCGAGTATGATTCGCGAGGCCGTAAAACCCTTAACACTATTGTATTATTAGATACTGGTTCTGATTATACAAATACACACACATACAAATATTCAGGGTCAAATTAAATTAGCTAGCGGAACTCTGCAAATATGATTGGTATTCACATACATTTCATTTATCATATCGTATGCTATAGGTACCAGTTGACATCAATATGTCAATGCCGCCTGACGCTGAAGGGCAGCGCTGGGACTCTTTTTCGTATTGACCACCATATTGTACGACATTATGCTGATCGATGGCCGTTATGCGTGGATGTGATTTTTTTTCCCCAACTCGTTCTTTTTTACGTTTCCATTCTTTTTTCTCGTCATATTACCGCAAATAAACGTATTTTTTTCTTCTATTTCTTATCGTTAAAAAAATTAAAAAATCTTACCTATGATGTTTTTTTTTGGGGTCAATGACCGCTTGTAGTTTTCTTACTCAGAAGTTTGAGTTAATAAATCTGTTTTCTTTTATTTTATCTTGTTTAGATATCAAAAGTTCGAAACCCGTCACATCTGTGAAGTTCAGACAAAAAAAAAAAAAAAAAAAAAATTGAAACTATTTTGTAAGTAGATATTAAAACATGAAATTTCACTTTGATGGAGTCACGGCCAGATTTATATTTATAGTTCTATTCGAGGTCAAAGATCAGAAAGATTCCCACTTTTTAATAAGAATACCTAATTTGTTTACATAACATAACCAAATGGTCAGATTACTATCATACAGGAAGTTGAGATCTATGATCTTTTCAAAACTGATTGACACAACGTACGCACAGCTCAAACCAATGATAGAAAAAAAAAAACATGTTGTTTTGAACTACGTGCCAATTTCACCATTGAAACTGAACGCGATCAAAACATAAACTGCGTTCAGGAGTTGCCAGTGTTCAAAATCCACAACAATGATGTTCTGATCGCGTTAGTTGCATTGGTCAGATCAGCCCTAAGAAGGAGGCAATCAACCAACAATAAAAGTTGCACCGCCTAAATAGCGTTTAGATGACGTAGATGTGCATTTGTTACTTCACTTTTAATATAAGCCAGAACTGAGAAACTAGCATCGTGTTTATTATACAGGGGGTATGTACATCGACGCGGGCCCATTAGCGTAAAAATGTTACGCCAGTTTAAAAAAAAAAAAAATCTGCTGTGTCATAGACAACTCCAAACCTGCGCGGTCAAAATGTGTGAATGAAACAATTTTTTTTTAAATAACCGACAAAATAATTCTACACAAGGGGGTTCCTGCCAGCGGTGCGGGTTGTTCGAAAGAGATACCGTGGCCCCTGGCAACTGAAGGAACACGGGTGGGTTTTAGTCAGTAAAAGGTGGTTCAGAATCGTGCACTGAATCCATCCTGTATATAATAACATAATAACATTGTGTAAATCAGGCTTTAAACTTAGAAATCCAAACCCATCTTTAAGGTACCAATTAAATATCAAGCACACTTAAAAAAAAACGTTAACTCCCAAAGCAACCACGTCTTCCGAAACAACTAAAAGTAATTACAAACTCAAGTAGAGTAAATGTAGAAGCCGTGTATATCTCTAAATAGATTAAACCTGTAGATTCTCCAGGGTGTTCTTAGGCAAATACAGTTGATAAGGATAGACAACAACAACTGACAACAGTGATATAGGATGATCTTCTATTGTTTGACAAATTGGAACGGTTACGACTGTGTTCCAGTTTTGAAATGTGTGTAATTTAGATGTATGGGGACAATGACTTTTTTTAAAATATTGAGTTCAGTAACAATTAAAATAAACGAAAAGTGCCATTAATGCTGTGTTGTTTGTCAGATTTTAATTTCAGGAAAACTCTGCCCATCAAGTAAAGATTTCTTGACGTTTATTTTAGTGGGTCTACAAGAAACTACAATTAATAAAAAATAAAAAACAAAATTCAATCATTCAAATCAAATCAAAATATTTTATTTCACATAAATCTGCATGGGCACATATGAAACATCAAAAGCTAGGTGCATAGTTCCAATTTGTCGCTTCCTAATGAGAAGAGCCGGCAAGAAACTCCACGGTTACTCTTTTAAAATAATTGGCTTTAACAATGTTTTCAAATTACAGTGATAATAGGTATGGGAGGATAGTGCAAGCCTGTAAATAAGTACCAGGTAATTAGAGGAATGAAAATGAAGAATAGAAATAGAATTGAGAAGTGGTTCGTGGCCTAACCACTCATCATCTACATAGCTTTCATCATCTACATAGATTTTGTATTTTACTAATTATCTGACAAACCCGTTTACTGGGTAAGTCTGGTTGCTTGACTTTTGGGCTTCTAACGACCTGTAATGCCTTTCAAAGATCCACGAATAAAAGCCGGGACCAACGACTTAACGTGCTTCCCGAGGCAAGGAGCGGTCTTGGTGAGTAAAGATGGTCACCCATCCACGGACCAACCGCGGCAAGTGTAGCTTAACCTCATCGATCGACCGGAGAGGCTATTATTACTTCGTCACAAGCCCCTCGTGATCTTAGCCACTATGAAGCTCTTTATCTACCATAAAAAAGAAATGTTTCACAGTAAAAAAAAAAAAAGAGATTTTTTCATTTACCAAATTCTGGCAATCCAAGAGGAATCATAAAACAGCCGATAGATGCTCTGGGCAAGTTTATACCGGATCCTCTTAGTTCAATGACACGTGAACCGGAAAGCCTTACCCGTGCGTGTCTACATCAAAATCTTTACGAGTAACTTCTGAAGTAGCCAGGAAATAAGTTTTGTTGGGAGCAAATAAGATTATTGTCTTGCGACAAATGTCGGCTGTAATGGTGATTGAATGAATGATGAATTTAAAAGACACATACCTAATGTTTAAAATGTTTGAACATTTATTCATTTATTTAAATAACATGACTTACAGCTAAAGCAAACAGATTGTAGTGACACAGTGTAATCAGAGATGAGGCCTGCGTTTTAGAGCGCGTTCCCCGCTCGCCAGTCGTCTCCGAGTTATTGTGTAGGGATGTTGTGTTAATAATAAATGTAATATGTGTCGTTTTAATATTACAATATAGACATCAAGTTTTACCTAACTATCTGCATTTTCATTTCTGCTACTCCTATCTGAAATATAAATCTTTCATATAAACCTGCATGGGCACTTATGAAACGTCAGAAGCTAGGTGCACAGTTCCAAATTATTGTTTCCTATGGAGAAGAGCCGGCAAGAAACTTCACGGTTACTGTTTTAAAAATAATTGGCTTTTACAATGTATTCAAATTACAGAGATAAAATGTATGGGAGGTCAATGCAGGCCTGTCAGTAAGTACCAGGTACATAGACGAATATAGAATAGAAAATCGTCTACAAATCTACAGTCTGTAAGGCCTAAAGTAAGACCTGTAATTGGCTTTCTGTCTAATATACTGTCCGTATAATAGACAGAATGCCAATTACAGGTCTCCACTTATAAAATACAGATTAAGAAAATGTTCATTCTAAGGACTTTACTAGGTTTCTACATATTACAGGATAATTACTATGTTGCATGCTCTGCATAAGTTGTTATATACGTGTTCCCTCAGTTGCCTGTGTGCCAGGGGCGCCGATATCTCTTTCGAACAACCCGCACCCCCGGCAGGCATCGGCCCTTGCGGACCCCACCAGTTGTTGCTGACAACTCTGAAAAAAAAATATGCCCGTTTGGACGGCGCATTGTGTTCCACGCGCGCCATCGAAACGGGCATTTTTTTTGGCCCCTGCCCCTGCCACTTTTCGGCCGCAGGGGATAGGGAGAGCGGCCAACGCTATACCGACACTCCTCTTCCCCTGCGGCGCAACCGCGTCCGCCATCAAACGGTGGCGGCCCCGTCCAGGCCACGGAAGGGAAGAGCGCAACTCAGAAGTACCGGCACTCCTCCTCCGCCGCAGCCTGTAACCCTCAGCCGTAATGCCTCCCATTCGACATCGCGGACTGCCTCGGTTGCGGTGCACCTCACCGCAACCTAATTTTTGGCCGCTACGTCGTCAGCTTTGAGGCAAAAGCCCTGACGAGCGGCCCCACTTTGGGGTTCCTCTTCCCTTCACCGTGGCTGGGAGACCACGGCTACTGAGCCCTCCCGCAACGACAACGCGGGAACCCACTGGGGTGGGGGAATGCAGGAAATGATTGACTATAATTTTCACAGCCACCCACGTCTACATTGCGAGCACACTTAAATTCAAAGCATATTTTCAATTAAACCATTCAAAATTGAAAAATCTGAATTTTTTAGTTCACATAAACCTACATGGACACTTATGAAACGTCTTATGCTAGGTGCACGGTTCCACTTAGCTTTTTCCTATGGAGAAGAGCCAGCAAGAAACTCCAAAGTTTCTCTTTTGAGAATAATTGGGTTTTCTAATATTTTAAAATTAGTTTTAAAACGCAATTCACAAGCACTTTGGAATTATCAAAGAGTCGGTCAGTTAGTAAAAAAGTTGAAGCGAACATTTGCTAGCTAACCAATGCTGGCGATGTAAATGCGGGTGCATTTGTGAACTGCGATGTCATGCAGCTATGTAAATTGCAACGACATCAGATAATATTTTAAATTAATTAACGAGTGAATAAACGTAAGCCCGACGGGGAACGACAAGTGGGACATATGAGCTGAAAACTACAGTAGAAGACAATTTGGTTTGGATGTGGCATGAACTCAAAACTCAAACTTAAAACATTTATTTCAATTAAACAATTCACAAACTTTTGAACAGTCCGCCAGTTAGTCAGAAAGGTGAAGCTTGTTGCCCATTCAAAAACGTAGATCTCTATGGAGAAGAATGGCAAGAAAATACAAGGACTCTCTTTTAAATCGAGATATTACATTATTATTTTTACTTTTTGAAGACGGCTAAAAATTAATAACGTTTTTATGCCCCTCCCGAACAGTAAAGAAGAATTATATTTACTAACTATAAAAAAAAAACACATAAATCTGCTTGGGCACTTATGAATCGTCAGAAGCTAGGTGCACGGTTCGAATTTTCACTTCCTATGGAAAAGAGCCGGCAAGAAACTCTACGGTTAGGTACTCTTTTAAAAATAATTGGCTTTTACAATGTATTCAAATTACAGTAATAATAGGTATGGGAGGACAGTGCAGTCCTGTCAATAAGTACCAGGTACTTAAAGAGATTCGAGATCGAAACATTAAAATATTCCTTGCTTAGCGCATCGGTGTCTGAAAGATATTAATTAAAGTAACACGTCTGCACGGCTGCAGTTACGTAACAAAAATATAACAAACTTCACTGTGAGGGAATAATTTAGTACCGTTTCGTTACATCCTTTCTGCAGTGTTTGCAACTTTTTTTTTGTGGTTGCTACATTTTGCTTGCATGCTAGTAAAGGTTGATTTATGCTAGGCCGCGTCTAAACGAGACATGAGCTAGCCACAGCAATGCAGAATGGTGCAAAGCAAATGTATGGTATAGGATTGACCTATGGTTTTCAATAACTTACCGTGTCAATCCCAAACATTTTTTTAACTTTTCCAGTGTCTTTTTCACTGACAGAATGACACTTTGTCTAGGCACTCGAAAAAAAATGAAAAAAAGAAATAAGTGATGGTCGAAGGTCCGTAATGAATCACCTGTTTTTGTATTTTTTCTTGGAAGATAGATATTATTTACCAATTTTCAAACACATTACAGTCGTCATAAATGAATATCTTCCTATCAACATATTTATAACGGTTGTGTGGGTCTCCGGCGGGATCTCAAGGCGACATGGAGAGTGCAATTCTCGCAACCCAGTGCTGGGTACGCCACGATTGCTGCGGTAAATCCCCTCTTTGAGGAGTGGCTTGAGAGGCGGCATGGCGTTTACACCTTCCGCCGTTTCTTAAAGTGCATAAATGGTTGAATAAATAAACATAAGTATTATCAACGTATAATATTCCCATTGTTGGACACAGACCTCCTCTCTGTGAGAGGGCGTGGGCCGTAATCCACCACGCGGGCCCAGTTTAGGTTGGTAGGAGTCAAATGTTAATTTTTTTGGTGATAGGACATGCCAGTTTCTTCATTATGCTTTTCCTTCACCGTTAAAATGGTGATGTAAGTAAAGCACCTGTCGGGATCCGATCCTACGACCTACAACTCGTAAGTCGCGGCCATTACCACTGAGCCACAACTGCACTATGCTTTACTTATTATTACTGACGTTAGATAGGGTCCCAGGGCCCTTTGTACACCCCCCCCTCTCATATCCTACTAATATTATAAATTAACTAATACCAATTTTCAAACACCATAACATTACAGCCGTTTGGTTTCCTTAATGTACAGACGCCAGCACACCAAGCTGGGGTAGCTTGGTGTGCTGGCGTCTGTACATTAAGGGTCTGTCAAATTTCTTTGATAGTTTTTCAACTTTACAACAAAAGAATAAGGTTCATGTTCAATTGGGAAAATTTGACAGTTTGCGGTAGCTTGATGTGCTGGCGTCTGTACATTTCAGAGACATTTTAAGTTTGGAATGGGTTTTTTTTTCCTTATTTTTTGATATCGATAACTAACACAATAATTCCGGTTTCAAGAGGTTGATTTTATTGTGACTATTCGGCCTTTTATATTGCTTATTATGTGTGTCCCTTTTTCGGCTGGTATCAAAGATGTTTTCAGATGACATTTCAGCTCTATGCTAATTAGCAAAAGCTAATAAATGTCAAAGAGATTAAATTCGACATTGGTTCGATGCGGAAATTAATATCTTCCTATCTACATATTTATCCGTTGTGTGGGTAGTATGTAGGGAACAAGCTGTCAATAATTTAATTATTAGATTTTATCCACTCTAAATCCATCAATATCCTCTGTCACTGTGCTATAAAAAGCATAAGCATAATCAGCGTATAATTTTCCCACTGTTGGACACAGGCCTCCTCGCTGTGAGAGGGCGTGGGCCACCACGCGGGCCCAGTGCGGGTAGGTAGATGCCACATGTTCGATTTTTTACCTTTAGGACATTTTCTTCACGATGTTTTTCTTCACCGTTTTGAGAGCAGTGGTGATGAAATAATGTAAAAAAAGTAAAGCACCTGTCAGGGTTTGAACCCACGACCTCTCGTAAGTAGCGGCCGTTACCACTGGAGCACCACTGCACTATGCTTTAAATATTATTACTGACGTCAGATAGGGTCCCAGGGCCCTTTTTACAGAAAAGTCTCTCTCATATCTAATAAAATAAATAATAAAATAAATGTGTAAGTTTGTATGTTTAGATGTTTATTACTGAATCACGGAAAAACTGCCGAACGGATTTGGATGAAATGGCACATAGATAGTTTGTAATCTGGATTAACACAAAGGGTACTTTTTAATCCGGTAGTATGTTTCTGTGGGATAATTTCCGAGAACAACGCGGGCGAAGCGCGAAAAGCTAGTTTCTCTATATTTTTCAAATTTACACCAACTATTTCAATTAAACTATTAACGGGACTTTTTTAAGGAGTCTGTCAGTTTTTAAATGCTAAATTATTGTCACTTTAATCCTAAAATATTTCCCGTTAACCCCTTCTTCGCCCAACTTAAAGCTATTAACTATTTCGAGCGAAAATTCTAGTAAAATCCGTTTGACGCAAATCTCATTAGGATTATCCGTTGCAGCAACAAAATTAGATAGCTGTGCAGCGCTGCAGCGGTCTGCTGGATTGGCTTCGAGCGACCCAGGGTTTACACGATTATGTCTTCCGCCTGTATCGTTAGACAGTTCTGTGTAATAGAGTAAGGGTTAAATTGGGGACAAGATTTCTTGGACGAATTTTCCAAGTTGTGCTGAATTTTTGCGTGAAGTTTTCCCACTTGTATTTGTACCAACTATACCTAGTATAGTTGAGCTCATACCGTGGTAGATAGTCAGAAAACGGGTAACTGTATTGTTGTCTGACCACATAATCAGTCTAAATGTTCCCACTGCTGGGACACAGGCCTCCTCTCGGTGAGAGGGAGTGGGCCGTAATCCACCACCCGGGCCCATTCCGGAATAGTAGATGTCACATGTTTTAGATTTTTCGGTTCTAGGACATGCCGGTTTATTCACGATGTTTTTCTTCACCGTTTTGAGAGCAATGACGATGTAATTTAGAATTTTAAAGTAAATTGCTTGTCTAGGTTCGAGGTCAAAGTCGCGGCCGATGCTACTGGGTTACCATTGCTCTGTTGTTTGTCCGTGTCAAAACCTTTGGCGGTTTATTTTTGTAAATTCCTATGTTGACAGGACAACAGAAGGAACATTTCCATAAAAATGTTGGGCTTGCACCAAGAAAGTACGATGGGTGTACGATCTCAGGTAGGCTGCACCGGTGCCCATTCTATCTTTTAGAATGTTCGTCTAAACAGGATAAATTTTTAACCAGTGCGCAAACTGTAACCATGAATTCAGCATATCCCTAGACCCCCAGCGCAGAAATTTTTCGTCGGATATGCAAAGAAAAATTATCAGTTGTTTCATATTAAAGTTCAATACCTACGCTATCTGAAATGTATGGAACAGCAGATTTTTTTTTGTATAATCGTCGTAAAATGTTGTCTACATGGTTACAGTTTGCGCACTGGTTAAAAATGTATCCTGTATAGGTAGCGCCAGGGATTTTTTGTTTGGTAAATTGAGTCCACACGTCAATTTGCCGTGTCGTACTCATTTCATACAATTATAAAAGAATGACAGTTGAAATTTGAATACACGGACAATTTAAGTTGATCGTCACTTTGTCACAGAATTAATTTCCGTGACCTAACTTACTTACATCAGACTTAAACTTATTTTCATAATAATTAAAGTCGTTTAACTCACACGTAAATTCCAGGTTTACATCCATCTTACATAAGAGCTCATGTTTTAAATTACGGCCCCCAACACCTTCCGCCCCAAATTAATATTTTGCGACATCGTAAAAAGTTCCGACCCTCTCCTATGTTGTAACCTTCAACCTCTAATTATTATGTGCATAGCTTGAAATGATTACGTAGGTCTCTAGACGACGTAGAAATAATTAAATTGTGTCGGAAATGGGGTTGAAACAGGAATAAATCAACGGCAAAGATGAATCTAGGACGCATGTTGTAGGTTCAAAATCCGAGAAGCATCAAAATCATTTACACTTTTCCACTCATTAAGTTTTTTAAATCAAATCGTATACTTCAATTAGACCATTAAGGACACTCACATGAGCGCACAAATCACAAGGAAAAAGAAGAATTGACTCTAGTTGATTCCATTCTTATGGGCATGAAACTCTATAGATACACTAAAAAAAATGCATAGTTAAACTAGGTAAGTTAAAGTTGACGACAGTACTGAACTGATGGAGGTAGCGGTGCTTGGGGGAGGCCTACGTCCAGCAGTGGACGTCTTTCGGCTGAAATGCACAGGAAAACATCGGACGTACTGATCAGAAAAAAAGGCTACTACAAACTAATTATGAGCAAGAACAGAGAATTCATTCTTCTTTCTTTGTTTGAAGACTAGCCTGTTCTTGTCCCACTGCTAGGCGAAGGCCTCTTCTCATACAGAAAAGGTTGTGGAGTACACCTCCGCCCGACATTAGGAACTGCCAAACAGTTGCAGTTTTCCAAAGATGTGTGAAAGAACACTATCTGTCCACATCGTCATAGTTGTGTATGTATTATTTTATTTACATTATTATTATTAATATTTTAGTGATATTTATTTCAGAAGTATGTACATATGTATGTTTGTAATTAAGTATGTAAGTATATTCCCATATTATTTGTTTAATTTATTAAGCGAATTATTTCTTTTGATTATACATGTAGTTTATTTTCTTTTTTACCCTTATACACGCTGTCGACATCTCTTTATCTTCTCTCCTACCGCAGGTATCCTGGAAGAGATTTATGTAGTAAAAAGCATCACCTCTGTTCTAATCTTCTTGTCTGTTTATAAAACTGTGTACATAAATGGTTAAATATATAAATAAAAGCACAAAGCCCTTGCAATTCCAAAGGCAATTGAGAAGGATTGTATTGTCGACGTTGTTCTATTAATATGCATACAGCTCAAGAAATAAGAAGATTTCCCTTATTGCTAGAAAAAATAAAATAGAATATAAGAAACTGGGGCACATTGAGACAAAGGTCGGAAAAAGAGGATTTATGCGACCTCCTTTGTAAAGGACAAATTAGATTTTTTGAATTGAGAATGCAGTTTAAATTAAGTTAGGCTTTATACAATTAAGCGGTTGGAATGAATTCGTACTTAAAAAGTTGTTACTGTTTTTATCAAGCGTTCCTAAGTTTAAATAAATTGTTTGAGTTAAACTGCAACTGTGTTTGGTAGCTATATACTTGAACTTAATGCAGGACTAATTAATGCATTCGTTCACTTCTTGTTGTTTCCTACTTTATTCTGAGGCTTTACTCCCTAAGTACAAAATCCGTAATTTTGGCTGAAAATACGGGCGTTTCGTACCCCGTATCGCCAACGAACATAAGATTTCATATAAATATTTTTTTATTATATTTTATTTAATGGCAAATTTTTATGATTGTATTTTGTAATAGCAATTACCTATTTTATTTATCTGTTAAGTTTAAGACGCTTAAAATTTACATAATTAATAATATTGTGTACATTATTTTGTGTATTGACTTGCTTATTGAAACTAGCGTGTTGTTACTTTTAATATTTGCAAGCCAATTTATGACGAAATATGTTATCGCACTAACAATTTATATACCTACCATCTTTTGTACCGCAGGTACACAAAGTGGTGATTTGACAGATTGGGGTAGCTTGATAGCTACCCCAATCTGTCAAATTTCTTTGATAGATTTTTATCTTCGTCACGTACGTTTAAGGTTCGAGGCAAAAAAAAAAAAGAAAAGAAGTTTTAATCTAAATTTAATAATAAAAAGTAGCTCATTCATTAGATCCTAATTTAAATGATCTTTCATGTGGTGCATTAATCCTTTGAATGCCGGAACGTAGAACCACGCAAAACACAATGGTGTTTATTTGTTTCTGTATTTACGGCATTCAATCGGTTAAAACTTATAGAAACAGTATTTCAACCATAGATATTAGCAGTAAAATCACGTCTATACAGGTAAAGTTTTTATCCAGTGCGCAAACTGTAACCATGAATTCAGCATATTATCATTCTAGACCCACTACCGCAGATATTTTTCGCCGGTTATACAAAAAAAAAAAATCAGCTGTTCCATGATAAAAACTTACCCTGTAGAATCAAGTAAATCAGTGAAATCGACAAAATTTCGTATAGATACAGCCTCTTCAGACTTAAAAGAATGGATTTAAAATGATGAATATAAGAACTGATGTAAAAAATGCAAATCAAATCACATTACAGTAGAAATAAAAAAAGCAGTCTGCAACAGAATTAAGTTAGGCTTTTGACAGGGTTGCGCAGTCCGAACTCCGAACAACTGCTTTTAAACTTGTTTTAGTTTTAATACAGTGTTTCAAACTTGCTGTTGATTGTTTAAGTTCGAGTTTATCTAGTTAGTTCAGCCGTTTAATAATTGTGTTTTAACTTGGTTTACAGTTCACGATATTGTGTTCCTGTAAACGTTTTATCTTGTGGTAGACTTGAACTGATTGTAAATAGATAAGTTACTCGGTTTCTTGTTGTTAAATGTTTTCTTGTGGTCTATTTATTTTCGTCTTGTTCTAAGAATGTTGTTAATAATTCTTGATGGATTGGTGCCTAAATGCTAGTTTTAATACCTCTTTAGTCTGTTATTGGTTATGGCTTGATTTAACATATTGCGATATGATCCGACTAGTTTTGGTTTCCATTCTTGAAGTGATCAACTACCGCATGCGCGATGTGATGGGAACCTCAGTTCCCCTTCCGAAGTTTCACGATCATCTTTACTTGTGCCAATCCCTACGCTCCTTTGCCAGCCCCATCCAGGTTTTTCCCCGCGATGGCAACAATGTCGTCCGCCCATTTCATCGCCGAACGACCGACATCTTGTCTTCCAGTCCTTGGACGCCACTTTGTCAAATCCTTACTTCACTTGTCATCATTGCACCTTGCCAGGTATCCTGCTTAACTCCCTTTGAGCTCTATAATACGCTTTCCGATATCGAAGACCTTCGTACGCGTTCGTATCTCGACGTTTGGAACATGGTCTATTAGCCTGATGCGTGATATAACGCTCCATTGCTCTCTGTGCTACTCTCAGCCTTACCACAGCCTCTTGCGTGAGCATCAATGTCTCAGCACCATACGTCATGGTGGGCAGAACACACTTTTTTTTATAGGCGTGAACATTGTGGAATTTTAGCTGATCTCAAAATGTCGTCCAGTTTTCGTTTTTTTTTTTTTTTTTTAAAAACGTTGCCCCACACTAGGAATTTCTCCTGTATTGTGGGTGCGTTTACAAACATTTAAAACTCACATACACAAACAGCCAGACCCGGAACAACTATTTGTAGGTCGTACAAATATTTGTTCCGTGTGGGAATCGAACCCGCGACATGCAGCGCAGCTGTCAATCACTTAACCACTGCGCCAACCGTGCCGTCAAATTGGTCAATTTGAACCTTGCCTTTCCACGCCATTTCACGAATCAAAAAACTTGCTTTGCGCTTTGTCTTAAAAAACTTATATATTGTACCATTTGTAACCATTATTTGCAACCAAAAACATTTTGTTTGTTATTTGATTTCGTACATAAATTCTACTCAATCGTCCCCTTTCCTGGAGTCAACAGTAAGATATATTAAAGGCTAATTTATTCGTATTTGCAAGAAAACAAAGTTAGCCTAGTAAGCAATGTGTACTTGTGGTCAATGTTTACGTATAGCCTAATTTATTGAAGGAATAGCTTATTCAGGTGCCTGGACAGGTTTGAGTCTTCTTCAGAAAAACACCATTATTCCAAAAGAGAAGAAATCAAGTATTTATTGTAACTATATAGAGATAACTTGTAATGGTTTTTAGTGCTATATTATTTAAAAGAACTTTCAAGGAAAATGTGAATTCAAGGAAACTAAAACCAACTTAAGTTGACCGTTATCTCAAATCACTATTGTCATTTTTTAACACTTGTTTGAAATTGCTATCACACGGCAAATTGACTTAGGTTGTCAAATGTCATGAGTAGTAAATATGTAGGATAAAATGGTGTCACATGATAACAATCTTAATCATTGGTTGCTCTAGCTATAACTGTTAATAGTTGCAAGATCACTGATCATGGAAACAAAAATTATATTTTTCCTTCTAAACATGTAACAGTGTATATCCATGCTGTATATTCTCACTGTGTAAAGAGCAAGAATGCTCCAAAGGGTATTGTAATACCCCTCTAAGGGTCAGCAATCTATCACTAGTTTGGACAGTTCAGATCGAGGAACTCAATACTTCACGCAGAAATGTGCTGACGCTACGTATTGGTCGGAGTTTTAGTAACCCTTTCATCCTGGGTATCAATATGCCATTTAATACATGATTGAGATGCTTCCTAGCCTGCTTGCAATATTATTTTGTAAGTAGAAGAAGAGTTTTCCGTTTGGAGCTCTCAAAACGGAACACTCAAAGCATTTATTTGTAGTTACTAACTAATACAACGACAAAAATTATATGTTACTATGAAATGTGGGTATATATATATATACTAGTCTTTGTACTCCTTATAACATCAGCTATCTGCCAGTGAAAGTCCCGTAAAAATCGCTCCAGCCGTTTCGGAGATAAGCTGAAACAAACAGATGTACTTTTTTTTTGTAGAAGTGTCATTATTTTTTAGAAACAAGCTATTATTTTGACATTGCAAACAGATATTTCAATTTTATTATTTGTATTTCTTTAGATAATCTGTGACAGGCGCCATCATTCATTGTCACTGACTTACCGACTTTCTTTTCTACCATTATCTTTCAAGATATAACATTTTCTTTATAGACCTCTTTAAATTGACCCGCAAATAATGAAGACCTTAAAAGTTCTTGAACGAAATTCTTCTGGTAACGTTAAATTGTTACTTTCCTTATGAAAGAATTGATATAGATAAAGTTTAGGCTTTGAAAACTTTTAACTAAGCTCCGTATCTTCTTATCTATATTAATGCAGCCTTTTCAACTTTTTGGAGGCCTCTATAATTCTGGCTAGCATATTTTTGAATAGAATGAGTTTTTATTTATTTCTGTAAGTAGGTTTGTGCAAACACTTTTACATGTTAATCATATTTTTGAAACTATGTAGATGAGGTCGGTGTTTCCTGTCTGACCACTTTGCGAAAAAAGGCCGAAAACACTCAGAGGTCACAGTATCTTTTATAGTGCACCCATAATCTTGGTCAGATCATGTGAAGGCAATGTGGATTGATTTGTGAAATGATATTTTGAGGAAAGAACCACACATCTATGGTCGTGGTGAACTTATTAGATATTTAATTAATCAGTTCCAATTTCAAAATGATCAGTCACAATCAAAATAAAAAGAAAATAAGGAAAAACGCACATTACAAAAACAAAACCGGCAATGTGCGTGTCGGACCACGTACAATACAGGGTTTCATCATCATCATCATTTCAGCCGAAAGACGTCTACTGTTGGACAAAGGCCTCCCCCAAGCTCCGCAACTTCCGACTGGTTCTGTGCTTCTGGCATCCAGCGGATTCCTACAGCCTTCACAAGGTCTTCGGTCCAACTTTTGGGAGGCCATCCAACTCTACGTCTTCTGGTACGCGGTCGCCACTCCAGACCTTTCAGCCCCATCGGCAATCTGTTCTGCCAGCAATGTGCCCTGCCCACTGCCAATTAAGTTTGGCAATTCTTCTGGCTATGTCGGTTGCCTTGGTTCTCCTGCGGATATATTCGTTCCTGATTAAATATCGAAGGGAAACTCCAATAATAGCCCTCTTTCATTACTCTTTGGGTGACTTCAAGCCTTCTAATAGGGACATGAATGAATTCAACCCAAGAACTTTTTAGTTGAAAAAATGTTCTCCCATGCATCGAAACACATACGTCACGGTCACTTCTCCAACTGCATATTATGCAAGTTCAACTCATTGTAATCGCCAATTTTTTTTTTTTTTGATGTTGAACGATTTTTGAAGATTTTCCTTTACTTGTGCTGTGAAACCTTTCTTCTTGCCTTTCATGATTCCTCTTGATCAACAAGAAGTACTTAAAGAAGAGTTTCAATTTATACGGCCGTATATGTTTGTACTTAACCATTTTTTAATGCTGTAATCTTACTCATCTTGGTTACCATGTCTAAAGAGAATATAAAATACACACACTAATAAAAAGTAGCTCGAAGCCTCAAAGTCTTTTTTGCTGCGAATGCATCAAAGACAGCTTAAAAACAACTTGAAACATTGCCTTTAATCGCAGTAACCCAAAGTGGGTGACCCAATTCCCATCTACACATAGCTACCTACTGAAGGAAAATATAAGAAAACAATCCCTCTGGAGTGGTGTGGCCAGCTAATAAATATAGCTAAATGATCCAAGTAACCCTTGCTCCCTGCGGCTGGCAGTGAATCACTCGATCAACTGGCTAATACGGCGATGGCCCGGTCATTGTGGCGCGTGTTCGCTGTTCTGCAATGTATAGCTAGAGTTGATTTAGATTTTTATTCAGCGGGCTATGCACGAACACCGATTTGTCGACGGAAGAATAGACATGACTATTAACTAAATGATATACAATAGGAAAATATAGCCATGTTTTTCCATTAATGATCACAGTTATGCGTTCTACGAATCATGATTTTGTAGATAATCGTCTATACTTTGTGGCCGTCGAGTAGAAAGTTTGTTGTCCGTGTGATTTTGACAGTTTAGGAAGAAATATTCTTCTGAAATAGTCTACATTTAAAAGGACCTTGACAAGGATCGTTAGAAACAAAAGGCAATATGACAGAATGTAGAATGATATCTACGGTGCGATGTCAAAAACTGAGAAACGAAATGCTACTTAGACGTAAACTGTAGTTAATGGTAGACTATAGAGGTATGAGGAACAGGGTGTACAGTTCACTCATCCTCTATTGAAAAGGGAGGACCCTCTAACCAGATGGGAATTACATCTCGCATGACAACTTAGGAGGTCGGTCCAGGAGGCTGCTTAGCCGGACTTGCTGTGGCTATGTGAGTAAATTAAGGCCTTCAGGCAGGGTACGGACCTCGGAAGTCGCTGGAAGACGGGCTGGATCGAAATGAAACCCAAATATTGATGTCGGGACGTTGTATATAGGTATGCTTGTTGCGCGGCAAACTCTGCTTGCGCGATCCACAGGATTTTTGCGTGATGTTAGTTCGATGCGTACTCCACCCTTAAGTTTGGCAGCTTTTTTAAAAGTAACCTACGCTGCCGTCCGTTAACTACAAATTTTTTAAGTTAAGCCCTAAAAGTTATTTCCGAGAAAATGGCAGAAAACACGCGATTCGTTATTTCTTAAAAACTGTTATACTTACGTTACTGGTTGTAGGACACATCAATTGATACTAGATAATAATCATTTCATCCGGCAGTTAAAGTTTTTAGCTAAGAAGTGTGGGTAAGACGCTTTCAAGCGATCGAATCATCCAAAATTATGTTACTTAAAGTCCTAAAAACTTTATATATCTTGGGAACTATTTGTATTGTAAAAATGTTTGTTAGACAGAAAAATAGAGAATTTTGAACTCTCTTAGATTCTATTAAAAAGTAAAAATTGACCAAGTGGGTGCGCCTTTCTAGTTAAAGAACGGCAGTACGGTAGGAGAATCTGTCCTGCAAATTGCAAAAAAGAAAAAAAAAATCAGGGGCAAACGCATTTTTCTTACTAACTCGGATTCTACACGCTTTCCGACCATTTTTCTGCTTGTCCTTCAGCTTTTTCCATTTAATTATGATTGCTGCAACGGCGATAATTGTCAAGGCCGATAATATGCTATTTATCTGGATGTAAGATTCAAGCGTAGTATTACTTCCTCCCGATGAATTTTGCGCAATTATCACCTCCGTATCTTCCGTTTTGGAGTATGATTTTCCTATTTTTCTGGTTAAGTACGTGACTAGTTGTGCCGAATCTTCCCATCGTTGTATCCGTTTTTATCGAGCTCATTTTAAAACGCTCTAAATCAGTGCACCGAGGCACACAGGAATTCGCTAAGTTGCACAATTACCCGCTACGCGGTACCCGGCGACGATAGGTAGGAACCCGATGTCGCGGCGCTCGCGCATGGCAGGGTCGCCATGAAGTGTGTGGGTTACGGGAAGACAAGCAAAACACGTGTGTACTCCACGAATGGTTTATTACGACTCTCTACTTAATACTAATACATGCATAATTGTACTTAGGCTACACGTACATACTTATACACCACACTGGCGCTTGCGCCTTAAAAAAACCTTAATTAAAACGACAACGTAACAACCTTTGTTCTACCTTCTGTCATACTCTTAGTATTGTATAAACTTCAACTAAATAAAATAAAAAAATGAGTTCTTAACCCTTCACGACCCAAACAATTTTAAACCGTAGCTACAAAATGCCTTAATTTCAGTCTAGCTAGACAATTACAATTGGTGGAGCAGTTTTATGAATGAACCGAGTCTAGTCTAGACATAGTTCGCCTACGCATTGCACTAGACATTGTCTGGGCAAGTCTTTATGTTAGGGAGCTGTCAGACAGTAGGCGAATTTATAGTAAGAAGCGATTTTTGAGTGGGTAGAAAGGGACACTAAGGGAATTGGCAGTGTCTTGTGAATTATTGATATACACCGTGACATTATAGTCGTCTTACAAGATGGTCCACTCAATGTATGCGACATAAAATACCTTTAGGCGCGATTAGAAAGTTGTTACTTTAATTAAGTTAATAAACAAAGAAGGTATAAAGAATAATAAATAATGCTTTGGAATTATGAAACACCCTGTTAATAAAGTTAGCTATAGAAGATACCTATACCTACCATTACGTTCCATCATTCATTCCATCTCCATAACAGGGTGTTTGAAACTACGTCATGCATCTTAGTGAATTATATTTTTTATTGCAAAAAAAATTTTTTTTTTCCTTTCAATTTTTTTTAGCCATTGGATACATGAAATGGGCTGCCGTTGTAAGACGACTAAACGTCAGATAACAGATAAATGTACCTAGAAAGTCGAAGAGCTTGAAAAAGAGTCGCCCCTTGGCCTATTTCTCCTGCAGTCAGTAACTTGGGACAGACCCTTGAAAGTTATTTATAACCGACTTCAAAAAAGGAGGCGGTTATATGTTCGACTGTAAGTATATATATTTTTTAACCGACGAAAAAACGGAGGAGGTTACTCAATTCGACGCGAATATTTTTTTTTTTTTATGTATGACCACGCCTTACTTTTACCAGAGTAGTCCGATTTTGATAAATTTAAATTTTTATTGGAGAGAGTATACCCTGAAGTTGGTCCCATATAAATTTTGAAGAAAAATTCCAAGCCGAAGGGTAAGAAAACAGGAGATCATTGATTGTTAACTCACAGATTTTAATACTGAGTTGTGTATTACAAAAAGTAATCAAAAATTAAAATGTAGTAATTAGTAGATTATAGCTACAAAAAATATATAAAATAAAAACGTTTTAATAAAAAAATTAAACCGCCGAAAAAACGAAAAGTTAAAAAATTATAAACTTGCTTTGTCCAACCCCAATAACTAAGTTCGGAAGTCGGTGACTTTGGATATGTATTTAATTATATGTGAACCGATTATCAAAAATCTTTTTTGAAAGAGTATACCTACTCCTGAGGTGGTCCCATTGGCACCAAGTCAGGATCTGATGATGGAATCCCAGGAAAATCGAGGGCAACCCTCAAATGTAATAGGGATTAACAATGTTCTTCATATTTTGTTTATGGTCATCATCATCTCATGACGCTGACCTGATGAAGTAAGGTACAACTCTTTAACAGTTAGGAGTTAGGTGGACGTTCGGGCATAACTACGTCATATAAAGACTGATTTGCAAAATTCTTTTGTTGTTCAAACGGAAACCCCGTTTCATTTCAAATTCAGAAATAGTCCCATTTACATTTCATATAGATCTGATGATATGTTTCGGAGACAGAAAACGTAACTCTTAAAAAAATTACAGCAAATCAGTCCCGATTGCTGCAATCGCATAAATATGCATTGTTTTGACCCCAAGGATGATGAAATTCCGAATTGGTGTGGGGCAGGTATGTCTTATAACTACAAGGTGAAAAATTACTTTAATTTTGGAAGGCGGTGAGAAAAAATTTAAATAATAGGTCTTTACCTATGAAATTGCCGTTTTGTATGAAAAAATTTAAACGAATTTTTTTCATGAATTTTTTATTTGTATTAATCGAAGTAATCACCCATGCAATCAATGCATCTTTGCCATCGCAGTGGCAGTTTATTGATGCCCTTCTTAAAGAAATCAGCTGGACGGGAGGCAACAAATTCTTCAAAGGCATTTTGTACTGCCTCTCGGGTATTAAATTTTTTTCCCGCCAAGAAGTTATCCAAATTCTGGAAAAAGTAGTAGTCTGTAGGCGCAAGGTCTGGTGAGTAGGGCGGATGACGGAGAGCTTCCAACCCCAGTTCTTGCAACTTGGAGACCGTCTGCTGTGCAGTATGAGGTCGCGCGTTGTCGTGCAGGAGCAGCGGAGACGAGCGATTGACCAATGCTGGTTGGAGATGCGCCAGCTTCTCCATCATTGTGTTCAGTTCTTCACAGTACACATCTGCAGTAATGCTCACCCCGTTTGGTAAGAAGCTGTGATGAATCACACCGGCGCTAGACCACCAAACAGTGACCATCACTTTTCTAGGGGTAAGTTTTCGTTTAGGGCATTGTTTAGGTGCTGAACCAGGATCCAACCAACTTGCTGAGCGCTTACGGTTATCAAACAGAATCCATTTTTCATCGCAGGTAACAATGCGGTTCAAAATTCCTTCATTTGTGTGTCTGTTGAGCAGTGCAAGGCACGTCTCGACGCGTACTTCGCGCTGGCGATCATTGAATTCGTGGGGCACCCATTTGTCAAGCTTTTTTACCTTGCCAATTTGACGCAAATGGACCAATATTGTTTTGACGCTAACGTCGAAAGCTGCTGCTAATTCAGCCGTAGATTGTGTATCATCAGCTTCCACAATCGCCTTTAATTCGTCATTGTCGACCAAAGTCTTCGGACGACCGCGAGGTTCATTTTTCAGGTCGAAATTTCCAGAACGGAAGCGAGCAAACCAATAACAGGTGGTGCGTTGGTTTGTAGTGTTAGCTCCGTAAACGTCGTTGATGTTGCGTGCCGCTTGTGCCGCGTTGCTGCCACGACGGTACTCATATTCCATAATTACTCGAATTTTTAACGTATCCATGATGACGAAAAAGATTGAAATGCGATGAAAATGTAACACTAATCAATAAAGAAATGACTACTTTTAGAAAAAAAAATCCATGTTTTTAAAATAAAATTAATTTGAAATTAGAATTCTTAGCGTAACTCCGCTGCCGCGGGAAATCGCGGCACAGCGGACAGAGCTCCGGCGGGATCTCATGGTGACATGGAGAGAGCGATTGTCGCAACCCAGTGCTGGGCACGCCACGATTGCGGCGGTAAGTCCCCTCTTTGAGGAGTGGTTTGAGAGGCGGCATGGCGTCCTCACCTTCCGCCTGACGCAGGTCCTCACCGGACACGGTTGTTTCGGGAGGTTCCTGTTTCGGATAGGGCGGGAGGAAACGCCCGGGTGTTTCCACTGCGAAGATCGCCCTGAGGACACGGTGGAGCACACGGTGGCGGTCTGCCCTGCTTGGGCGGAGCACCGCCGTGTCCTCGTGGAGGCGATCGGCGGCGGCGATCTCTCGCGTCCGGCCCTGGTCCAAGCCATGGTACGGAGCGAGAGGGCATGGGGAGCCGTCACCTCCTTCAGCGAAGCAGTAATGCTCGCGAAGAGGGAGGCGGCGCACGTGAGGGAGAGGCAGCATATGCGCCCTCGCGACCCCAGCCGCCGCAGGATACGGAGACGCCCTGGGCGTCGGGAATCCCAGGCCGATTTCCGGCCACCGTAGGCATGGGCTTGCGGACGGCGAGTAATGGGTAGCTCGCTATCCGGTAAGGACCAAGCCCAAGTCGACGGCGCGTTGTGTTCCACGCGCGCCTCAAAGAGATGTCAGCACAAAAAGTGATGGGACCCGCAAGGGTCGATGCCTGCCAGGGGTGCGGGTTTGTTCGAAAGAGACACCACAGCCCCTGGCTTAAGGGCTACTGAAGGAACACGGGTGGGTTTTAGTCAGTAAAAGTCTGACACGCCCTCCTGCTCCACCCAGAGCGGGAGAAGTTATTTGATGATTTCCCACCCAAAAAAAAAAAAAAAAAGACATGCCGGTTTCCTCACGATGTTTTCCTTCACCGTTTTGAGAGCAGTGGTGATGGAATAATTTACACAAAGTAAAGCGCCTGTCTGGGTTCGAACTCACGACCTACAACTCGTAAGTCGCGGCCGTTACCACTTGGCCACCACTGCTCTCATTTATTCATTGCTGAATAAATAACAGTGATATGAAATTTTGTGGGGTACACACCACAGTTAAAAAGTGAATAAAAGTTTATTAAAAAAGAAACCAAAGACATCGACTTCCAAAATTAGTTATTTTTCACTTTGTAGTGTTTTTTGGAAGCTGCTTTGCATTTATAAATATTTTGAAGTGAAAACTTCTATAGGCGCGTTGGGCATTTTTTGAGATGGGAAAAAACAATTGACCTGGCGACACTGTTACCGACACCACTGACAACATAAACGTACGAACGAACAACGTTGAACGTACGTTGAACGTTGGTTAATCTGACGATTCAAAAAATATTTCCTTACGGTTCAAAAAATACACACGTAATTGTTTGAGTTTTCACTTCTGTCGGCACTCCTGGAGTGCCACTGTTTTTTTTTGTATCTCATTTTTCCAATGCCCTAGTTATCCTAAATCAGATCTAATGGAACTGTTCAACTGGTAGGTGTATGCGCCCTTTTAAAGAACACAGACGTGGGGTGATGTTATGTAAAACATATTCTATTGGAAGAGTGACCTAAACAACAACTTGTGTGTAAACTGTGGTATACTGCAAGCTAACTTTAAATTCACTAGCATCCTTCTAACGGTGAAACGGGTTGAATTTCGCTCTTACAGAGTTGGTCGCATAGTACACAGTTCAAATTCATGACTATCTACTTTCAACTCCAGAAGGGAAGGCTAATGAATTCTATATAAGTCACCATGTATAAGGTAGACTAGACACCCCCGTGCCTCGGAAAACACGTTAAGCCGTTGGTCCCGGCTGTCATTTTGTAGATCTTTGACAGTCATAAACGGTTGTCAGAAACCCGAAAGTCTGACAACCAGTCTTATCAAGGGGTATCGTATTACCCAGTAACTGGGTTATGGAGGTCAGTTAGGCAGTCGCTCCATGTAAACGTGCTAGTTGCCTAATACGTATTTCTGGAATTGTCGATTCGCCCACAAATAAATTAACTTCGCGCAAGTCACTCATAGAAAATGTTACATTATTTAGAAGTGACGATTCGCCCGAATCTGGGCGAGTTTATTCGTGCGGGTCGACTAATAAGCCTTATATACCTATGTAAAGAGGCCAGCACATCAACCTACCCCAATCTGTCAAATTTCTTTGATAGTTTTTCAACTTTATTACAAAGGAATAAGGTTTATGTTCAATTGGGAAAATTTGACAGTTTGGGATAGCTTGACCTGCTGGCGACTGTACTACAAGTATTAGTACCTATAACATACAAAGTATCAGTTTTCTCGAAGAAGTTTTCCTGTCTCAATTCCACCCACCCCGGTAGCGATGTGTTTGCTGTATTTTCGTCCGTTTATTCCCTTTACGCATATATTTACTTAACTTGTTTTTATTAGGCAAGGAGGCGTAGACGAGAGAATTAATTCAATGTTGTGTTCATGCCCAGGTGGAACTGTTGATATGTTTGTTTTGTCCAAGAAAATTCCAATATTCCGGATTTTTTTCTTTTTGTAAATATTTATAACAAAATATTATAGCTTTTAAATGGTTATACCTATACAATTACCGCAACGAACTATTTTTACTATCTTTGAAAATTTAAATATTTATTTTTTGTTTAAAGTATACTGTGGCACTCCGAACTTTTATTTGTCTAAGGCCCTGTTCGCACAGCGATTTTTCACCGCGCGTCTTTTTCCTTGCAATTCTGAGCAACCGTAACACATTGAATCATATGGGAGTAGCCGAACTGGCGGTAACAAATTCGCGTGGAAAAAAATCTGTGATATCAAATCACAGATTTTTTTCAGCAAATTCAACGCGATGCGGTGCGGATTTTTTTCCGCGCGAATATTTTGTACAGTATGAAGTAGTTATGGCTATGTCCGGACTGCGAATTAAAATTCGCACATTTAGCTCAGTTGTGCTATTTATCGCCAGGCGCGCATGCTTCGTCTCCCGCCCGATCGATGGCGGCACAGGAGTTCCCAAAAAAATTATGAGATTGACGTGCACCTTCAATTTATATGAAAAAATGTATCATGATGTGATTGTTATTCCTTATAACAGTTATAACATCAGCTATGTGCTAGTGAAATTTCCGTAATAATCGGCCTAGTCGTTACGGAGATTACACGTGCAAGTAGGTAGGTACCGTATATACTTACATATGTAGGTATTTAGTAAAAAGCTGTCATTTTGACATTACAAACAGACACTTCAATATACATACACTATTAATGTATAGATAGAACTGAATAAGTATGTATTTTCCCAGAAAAAAATAACAGATGAACTCATCATTAAAATAAGCACACAGGATCTCCATACAATAAACGTCAAAACTTTTATCTTTTCGCTCAATTTCCTCCCAAAGTGTCTCCATCAAGATTAGGAACCCAACCTTGGAAACTATTAAGAGACCGACCTGCCTAATGTCCTAACATCGTGCTAATTGGCCGGATATCCGGGAAGCTACAGACCCGGATAACTATCTCCCTGCATTAGTCGGCACGCACACTTTTACTTACGGAGAGTACGCAATACATGAGGTTTCCTAGAAAAATACATAGAAAGGGTTTGCTTCTGACCTAAAATATTCATTAGGTTCCAGCTTCCTTAAGAGTCTATAAAAACTTATCATGTCAACAATCCATTTGGGAAGAGTGTTGATTTTGGCAATACTGTCTCGGACAAGGTTGATTTTTAAGATTAGTAAACCTTAACTCTCACTAGAGAATGGACAGCAGCGTTCTCTATGCATTTTACCACCATACTGCGATCGCCAACCCGCCTGCGAAGCGTGGCGATTATGGCAAAACACCCCAAAAATGGCAAGGCCTCCCTCCCACAAGGTGGACCGATTACCTTGTGAAGGCCGGTCTTGTGCTTTCCACATCCGCTGGATGTGGGAAGCACAAGACCGGTCGAAGTGGAGGAGCCTGGGGGAGGCCTATGTCCAGCAGTGGACGTCTTTCGGCTGAAATGATGATGATGAAACCATACGAACCCGTCTTGCATCCGGAACTCCAGCAGATCACACTTATTATTATATGCATACATAAAAAGCATATTATATTGTTATTTGCGTGTCTTTATCTGAATGTCTAGTTCAATGTAAGTATTAGATATATGTAAAGCATGCACAGATGATCTGCGAAGGATTTTCCAGACTGTTTTATTCCTTTAGTTTTCTCTTACTTGGGACTTGCGAGATGTGGCTACATTGATCAGATATACGCCTATGCCTAACCCTTTACAATACAATATTTTGTTATATCGAGGGTTCATGGGCTATTTCTATTAAGCAACATTTTTTTTACTTTACAGGAGAGCATTTCAAAGTTTCAGTTTTCGAAAAAAATAACGGTTTATCAAAAGTATCAACATTTTTACGAAAATTTCGCCTATCTTGTTTTTGACCTTTACAAAATCCGCACAATCTAGTCATATTTTTTTTTTTTTTTAACTGTTTTTAACCTCAAATCACTTTTATTTAGAAACAGGCTAAATCATTCAAGTGCCATAAACTGTAAATTGTAGGTTCATAAAAAAGGATATATAGTATAAGCGACAGTCATGTGTTTAAAATTAAAAGTTCGGGGAAAAAGGAAGGGGGCGGTGCACGTGTGGGAGAGGCAGTATATGCGTCCTCACGGCCCTAGTCGCCTGGGCATCGGTAATTCCTGGACCCAGTCCCAGCAGTGGGAACATTATAGGCTGATTATGCAGGTGTTGTTTTCGTAAGTCTCGATATTACTTATAAGCAAATGTAAAATAATGTTTAAAGAAAAACCAGAAATAGACCATTCATCAGTTCTAAAGTAACCGAGGCATAGTGTCACTTCCTTACAAACATCTTCTTTGAAACAGATAAACCAACTGATAAGTTTAGCAACCATTAAGATTAATGGAGGATCTACGTATGAACGCCTATTAGTTTCAATGCTCCTCAATTTCAAAGAGATGTTATCACATCAAGATGATAAACATCTTTCTTGCATCCGTCGTAATACTGTAGGTACGTAACACACAGACAAACGTGTTAAAATGGTTATTTAATCGACATCACACGGACGTAAAAAAACGCGGCGGGATTTTTTCACGTACTGGATTATCAACTCTCGGTGGTGTACCGAGAATTGAGAGTCCAACAGAGTACTCAAACTCAAACTCAAAGCATTTATTTCAATTAAACCTTTTAGAGGCACTTTTGAATTGTCAAACAAAAATCGAAGTCGAAGCGAGGTGCCCATTCCAAAACGTAGATCTCTATGGAGAAGAACGGGCAAGAAACTCCAAGGACACTCTTTTAAATCACGGGTTTTACAACATTTTGGGAACATTATTCTTGGTGCTTCTCTAAGTGAGAATAATGTAAAAAATAAATAATAGTACAGCGCGAGTGAGTCTTAGCGCGTCGAAAAAACAAAGTATTCAATTTTCTACTCTCGGCACTAAGCAGTGGTGGTAAGGGTGACATGAGCAATTTTTTGAAAATTATTGCTCGGCAACACTAATGGATCAATCATAAGTGGAACAATCTGGAGCAACAAAGATAGCCCGCGGAATTCAAAGTTTCTTACCTTTTTTTTGCAATTTGCAGGTCAGTGTACCTATGTTGAACAAAATATGATCCGCGACCGGATATCGGATATTCATTCAATGGGATAATATGAACTTATTATACTACTAGCTTTTGCCAGCGGCTTCGCCCGCGTGGAACTTGCATCCCCTATTTAACTCCCTTAGGGGTTGAATTTCGGGAAATCCTTCCTCATTCCTTGTCTACATTATAAAGGGAACCTCTGTGCAAAATTGCAGCTTCTTAGGACCAAGGGTTTGGGCTGGGCGTTGATGAGTCAGTCCGTCAGTCACTCAAGACTTTTCTTTTTATTTATTTAGTTTTTGTAAAGCCATATTTGTTACGGTCATGATCCATGTGATAATTATATATACAACCTAACATTGACCTGCAAATTGCAAAAAACGTAAAGTAATTTGAATTCCGAGGGATAAGCGCATCCCCCTTAAAAGTTCGACTAGTTTACCGTAAAAGAAATGAAGAAAAAGTATATCACAGACTAAAAAACATAATAAAAATTAACAAAAACAAAAGTGAAATAAAATAGTAAAAAAAACGTTGTATTCCCGTTTGAGCAACAATTGTTAGAGCACCTATGCTTTTAGTACTAAAGTATTCCCATAACTTTGGTGATCAATGCATAAGTGCTTTAAAAATTGGTGCTCAAACGGGACTTCAAAGAAACGTACTTTTAAAGTAAATATAACTACTTTAACCCGACCAGATAGAAGATTTTGAAAACAAAATCTAGTTCCAAAACCAAGGTTAATTCCATCAAGATTCGCTTAATCCACACACGGTTTCGTTACCATGCATGAATATATATCACCTAAATGACTTACCGTAATGTCGCTTGGTAAGTTTCCACGTAATTCGAGGGACCTCAAATTATATAAGTTTCCTTGTTTTGTTGGCAACGGTGAATGAGTAATTTCGTAGGCTCCTTTCATTGTAGTACATAGAGTAACTAGTTGTGCTGTAGTCTAGATTATTTGCCTTGAGTAGGGTAAGAAATTTGTATAGGATGTGAATAGGCTGTTGAGAACAGTGGTAGCCTGGTGGCAATGGCCAAGACTAACGAGTTGTAGGTCATAGACGTAACCTCAAACAGGCGCTTTACTCTGTGTAAATTATTTCATCACCACTGCTCTCAAAATGGTGAACGACAACATCGTGAGGAAACCGGTATGTCCTAGAACGAATCATTCGAAAACATGTGACTTCTACCAATCTGCGCTGGGCCCGCGTGGTGGATTACGGCCCACTCCCTCTCATAGAGAGGAGGCCTTGTGACACAGCAGTGGGAACATGATAGGCTGATTGTGATGATGACCCAAGGCTGTTCAAACAATTTTTGATGTGGTCACCACTGCTCTCAAAACGGTGAAGGAAAATATCGTGAGGAAACTGACATGTTCTAGAACCAAAAAAATTCAAGTAACCCAAATTCAGTTTCTTATTTTGATATTACAAACAGCCTCTTCAATTTTATTTATTTGTTTAGATAACTTTGATAGGTATTAATTTTCCCTTTGACGATGATGGAATTTTCGTTGTCGGGTAATAAAATCATCATTTAAAGCTATAAAAGCCAAATGTTAAATCCATAATAGATTTTGGATCAAATTAGTTCGTTATTGTGTAGGTACAAAATGATAATTACTTAGAGTACCGTGACTCAGAAATCAGGAAGCAAAAATCCTTCCAAGATTAACGTCTACCCAAAAATTTAACCTGAAACCTGTTAAAATATAAACAACCCTAAAATGCTTCCGTTGCTCGCAGATAATCGCCAAGCCTGGTTATAAGCAAGATGAATTTCACCATCATTATGTGCTAAATTCCTAAACTAATTTGTATGATAACACCATCCCTTAATTTTGAGGTTATTACGCGTACAGTAGGCCTCACGGCAATGGTATAGAACCAGTATATGCTGGTCTCTTAGACTACGTTCATTCGTTTGGCGGGGTTTTTTCGCACCCTAGATGTTCAACACACTGCCGAGATTTGGAAATCGAACGGTGTGCTTTTTCGACGCGCAGGGATCCACTTTGTCGGATGTTCGCAATAACCGCGGTATTTTATGTGGTCTTATTCTATTGAAATTTCGTACTACGCCAGCACAAAGACAAAGCGTCTAAAGTTTATCACCGACATGCGGTCGACGGTCCATCATCTCAGTCTATCACAGTCCACTGCTGGGCATAAGCCTCTCCCAGGCTGCACCACAATACCCTGTCCTCCGCCTTCCGTATCGAATCTGTCCCAGCCAGGTTCTTAAGGTCGTCGGTCCACCTAGTTAGGGGGTCCTACGCTACGCTTGCCGGTCGACGCTACCTACTCTAATTTGCTTTGTAATTTACTGTAGAATTTTGTAATTTAAACGGTTTAAGTTGAGTAATTTCGTTTTTGGGAGGGATGCGAGACGAAAATTCTAGTTAAGATTGGGTTGAAATAGCTGTGATGTATGTGCATACGTGGCCTTAGATGGAAAAGATCGTAAAACATTGTGTAATTAGAAGATTTTTGAAATACGTTGTTTTACGAAAAGGTTGTAAAACGTAGTGTTTATCTGCTAGAATGTTTTTGTTTCGTTAAAATCCGTACTAAAGCTTCCCCGAAACCATTAATGCAATTGTTAATTTACGTGGTTAACACAATAATGCGCAAATTGATCATCTACCAAATGCAATTGAAGCTATTCATAATCATTACTACAATAGCAATTTATTACAATTGATCTATTGCAATTTATCGTTTCGGGGATCCTTAATAATGAAGCCGAAGTGCGGATTTGTTTGTTTGAACACACTAATCTCTGGAACTACTAGACAGAATTTTAATATTATTCTTGCATTTGATAGCCCAGTTTTTGAGGAAGGCTTTTTATGTAACATCACGCTAAAGCTCTTAGGAGCCGAACAAAAAAGGACAAAGTCAGAAAAACGCTAAGCAATATCATCTGCCTAGCCTTTTCCCAACTATGTTGGGGTCGGCTTCCAGTCTAACCGGATGCAGCTGAATACCAGTATTTTACATGGAGCGACTGCCTATCTGACCTCCACAACCCAGTTACTGGGTAATACGATACCCCTTGGAAAAACTGGTTGTCAGACTTTCGGGCTTCTGACGACCCGCAACGACTGTCAAAGATCCACAAATGACAGCCGGGACCAACGGCTTAACGTGCTTTCCGAGGCACGGAGGGGTCTTGGTATGTAAAGATGGTCACCCATCCACGGACCAACCGCGGCAAGCGTAGCTTAACCTGATCGATCGACCCGTGCAGCTATTGTCGAAGCAATAATATAATATAAAATTTTATAATATAATAACACGGGCGATGCGATGCGATGCGACGCGGCGGATCGGGGGAGCAAAACAATTCACGAGCAGGAAGTTGCAGGCAGAATCTAGTTATTTTTTTTAAAAATGTTTTTTTATTTTTGATCTCTATTTAGTTGTATAAGAGAGATTATTATGATTAATGACAGCAATATCTTTTACAAACGCTAAATATACACTCCTTCTAAGGACCAAATTAAGAATAACCAGAACAAAGGAAATGAAAGTTTGTCCAGGAATCCTAAATTTAAGAGCTTGTTATTTGCGATTAAATTATTTACACAATACAGAGAAACAGCTGTTTTAACGAATTTGTCGAGCAACAGAATTGTAGTTGAAGCTTTGTGAATTATTGTTTTAACTTCTTCTTTCCTAGTACTTTAATCTTCAAGGGCACGATGATGATAAATGATAAATAATTTTGTTTCTGTAAATATGTTTGTATACTCCCTTTTAAACGTCAATCATATTTTAAAAATAACTAAACAAGCTCTGCGTCTCCTATCATGCGGCCTAAACGAAATACATTTCTGTTAGCGTTCACGCCAAACGAACGCTAACAGAAATGTATAGGCCCTGAAAACTCTGAGAAGAAAGGCCGAAGCAAACTCAGGGGTCACAGTTTATTTTAAAATCCAGTCATATAATTTAGCCACAAGCCCATAAGATACACTGCTTTTAAATTTCCAGTAGCTTTTGCTAGCGGCTGCACTCGCGTGGAGGTCAGGTTATCTCACAGGAAGGTAGTACCGAGATGAAAAGTATCTTATATGATAATACAGGTTATAAACTATCTGTGTGCCAAATTTCATCCACATTCGATCAGTCGTTCTTGCGTGATTGAGTAACAAACATCCAGACATCTAAACATACAAACTTTCACTTTAATAATATTAGTAGGATGTATTATATTTATGAATGCTCAATCTTGTCATGTTTAATATACAGGATAAGTTTTTAACCAGCAAACTGTAATCATGAATTCAGCATATAATCAGCTGTTCCATACATTTTGACCGCGTAGGTAATTGCACTTTTCTGTGATTTTGTTTTATATAACCGACCAAAAACTTCTGCGCTGGGGGTCTAGAATGATATGCTAAATTCATGGTTATAGTTTGCGCACTGGTTAAAAACTTATCCTGTATTTATTTCAAAAAAAAAAAAAAACATTCATTTTCTCTATTTTTATTTTTATCGTGTTTACACCTTTTAGATATATGTGAATTTTGTGGTTTCCTGTAATTTTAGGAGCACACGTAGATAAACTTTGTATTATTGTGATATACATTTTATGTATGTATCCTTTGTCAGAGATCTATATAAATAAAAAGAAAAGTCCTGACTGACTGACTGACTCATAAACGCCCAGCCCAAACCCTTGGACCTAGAAAGCTGAAATTTTGCATAGAGGTTCCCTTTATAATGTAGACAAGGAATAAGGAAGGATTTTTCGAAATTCAACCCCTAAGGGAGTTAAATAGGGGATGAAAGTTCCGCGCGGGCGAAGCCGCTGGCAAAAGCTAGTCCTACATAAATAAATAACAAATAATTTGAAATTGTCAATATTTGACAATTATTTGAAAGAATTATTATTCTTTCAAATATTCTTTAGGTCAGTGGTGGTAGTGGTGGTCTATGAGTTAGTGCGTAAGTGCAGACTTATAATTCGGCATAGAGGTGTATCATGCTATCGGCGTCGTATTTCTAAGATTCCCTTTCTTTGATTTCTCATTTATTCATCTACCAACTTTTTCAATGTTGTTTGATGCCTACTGGGTAAATAAAGTCAGAAAAATAAATTATTTGACAGTTGTATGGAATGGCTCTAACATGGCAAATTGTCGTAGCATGTTCATTATAAAAAAATCCTTACTGCAAACTGTTCGTTTCTATAGTAATGTGAATTTTCTCCTTGTTACAGATGACCCGATCAACGTCACCGTCCTAACAGACACGAAAGAGGAACAATGTGAAATTATGAACTGATACACACACATGATTTCAACAACTAACTTCACACACACACCGACAGATGTGAACACACTCCATTACGACTGTAGAAACATAACATTTAACTACAAAAATGAAACACAAAATTGTACATACGACACTGCGGATGAGTACGACAATTCGGGTTTCGGGAAGACGAATTTCACGAACGCGACATACGCGATGCCGAATGACAATTTTACGGAATACGCTGAGATCCCGTATTACATAAAGGCGACGTCGATGACGTTTTGTATAGTGATAATGTGTCTCGGTGTGATAGGGAACGTGATGGTACCAATAGTGATACTAAAGACTAAAGATATGAGGAACTCGACGAACATTTTTCTGGTGAACTTGAGTATTGCGGATCTGATGGTGCTCTTGGTGTGTACGCCGACTGTGCTGGTGGAAGTCAACTCTAAGCCGGAGACTTGGGTGTTGGGAAAGGAGTTATGTGAGTATTGTAAACTTATTTCTTTTTTCATGATAAAGATAAGGAAAGAGTAAGCTGGTCCTTGGATCAAGGATGGTAATGATAAGAAAATACATGAGTATAAAATCCATAAATCTGGTGAAAGCTGAGCAAGATAAGAAAATCAAGTATTTTGACTTAGCTCACGAGGTTGTCGACATATGGGACGTGGACTCAACAATCATTGTACCGGTAATTGTTACAGTAAATGGCCTAATAGCGAAGAGCCTCGACCAACACCTCAGGAGGCTCTCATTGCGCGGCTAGATCAAGGGCTTGATTTAGGAAGCAGTACTCCTGGACACGGCACGCATAGTCAGGAGGTTCCTTTCTCTAGAGCCCTGACCACCGGCATCTTGGACCCTGCTCCTGATGCCGATGGGCTACTGTTTTTTATATTTTTTCATTGTTTTTATATGATTTTTGTAAAAATATTTATAAATATACTTAATATGTATAAAAGAAAATACATATACTGGTGTTTTGGCCTGCGTATTACGAATGAACTGTTAGCTACCTTTATGTCAATCAAAACATAGATTTAATAAGATGGAGGGTAGAATTAGCATCAAACATTTAATAGAAGAACAGTGTTGGCCCAATGGTATCGGCCCTGAATTACATGTTGTAGGTCGTGTATTAGAACCGAGGCAGGCACATTGTGTATTTAATTTCATCAACACTGCTCTCAAAACGGTGAAGGAAAACATCATCAGGAAACATGGCATGGCTTAGAATCAAATATTCGACATTGACATCTACCAACCCGCAATGGACCTACGTGGTGGATTATGGCCTAGTTCCTCTCATAGAGAGGATGCCTGCGTCTCAACAGTGGTAAAATTATAGGCTAATCATCATCATCATCATTTCAGCCGAAAGACGTCCACTGCTGGACATAGGCCTCCCCCAGGCTCCTTCATTTCGACCAGTCTTGTGCTTCTCACATCCAGCGGATACCCGCGGCCTAGGCAACCGACATAGCCCAAAGAATTGCCAAATGTAAGTGGCAGTGGGCAGGGCACATTGCTCGCAGAACAGATGGCCGGTGTGGCCAAGAGGTTCTGGAGTGGCGACCGCGTACCGGAAGACGTAGAGTGGGAAGGCCTCCCACAAGGTGGACCGATAGGCTAATAATGCTATATAATTTCAAGGATGATCCTAATGTAATCACAAAACTAGCTAAAATATTTTGTCTTAGAAAAGTTTTTCTAAACGACCGTCTGTGCTGATTTAAAATTTCTTGTAAACTCTAGAACATTATAATTATGTTGCTCTCTTCAAAATGAATGCATTTGCACTTGTAAGATGCTTATCTCAAAGTAAAGGTAAGGCCTTGTAAGGTCCTCAAAGCGACAACGTTGTTTAAAATGAGACGTGTTCTATCTATAGATATGAATGAAGGAGGTTGTAGCGCCGTTTAAACCACTAATGAGGTAACGCATTGCAGTTGATGGAGTATGCGGTAAGGTAGCTAGCAAAATGTAACTTTTCTTATGTTTTTGCTATAGGGTATTACAACTATTTTTGAAAACTGTCCTAATTAGATTCAAAAGTACTAAAAAGCCACAAAAAAAAAACTACAACATTTTTATTTAATCGATTAGTGCCGTAAAAATGCATTTAAATTTTACATTTTAAAATTTCGCGCGTAATTTGAAGAAAACGCTGGACGCAGTGGACGCCATATTGCTCTGTGGGTATGACGTCAGTTTGCTATTTAAACAAATGCGCTGATAATTTATGTTTTTTTTTACAATTTAAAAAATGAGTTATAATTCTACTTATCGTTGGTTCGTTGTTCCTGTGTGCAAAATATTATTAAAATAATAAAAGTACAAAGTTGTTCAATTGACATGCCGTATGATGTAATAACATGGCGGCTACTATTTCATGGTGTTCAAAAACAGATTAAATAAAATGAAATCTTTGAATTGAATATTAAAATTTATTTTCTTATTTCATGAACGTAAACTAACATTCTTCAATCATATTTTACTTTACGGCATGCAATCTAGAACCAAACAACAAAAAGAGTTTTTGACGGGAACGCGTTGCAACATGTCGCACGAATTTTCATTTTCATGAAACTTCGTAAAATAGCTAATTAAATTGTATAATTTTGGTAGTGATATATTCAATTTAGTTACGTGTGAGTGCACAAGTGTAGTGAAGGTGAAAATAAGTGACTAACGTGGACTTTTCGTGTTCCCCCCAAAAACTCCTAATAGGTTGTTGTAAAGTTACTACCGCTTTACAATAACTTTGACTTGACTGACTATTACTTTTTTGTAACTTCGTGCCTGATATCGGGCCATTTACTTGATTGTAAAGTAAAATTACTTGACACTGGCTAAATGCACAAATTTGGTTTTCCAAAACCGCAAAAAAAAAATTGAATGAGATCAATAACACTCGTTTAAAAAGAAATCTTATTATACCTTATCCTGCAAATATTCAGATTAATGTTTGCTTATTAAATTCTGAAAACCATAGGTAGATAGCTATGTTTAGAATCAAACTGTTTCAGGAAGGATAAGATTGCATTCATAAGATACCGTTTTTTCTTTCATTGCTCAAAGCATGTTTCGCAAAAGTCCTCATTCACGAAGTTATTTTCAAAAGGTCTTGATTTTCTAGAAACTTGTCCTTTGCTTTGGTACGAAAGCATTTCAAGTCTTATATATTGAAAGACTTTGACGACTAGCAGTTAGTTAGTACCTTTTTTTTGGACGGGAATTCATCAAATAACTTCTCCCGCTCTGGGTGGAGCAGGAGGGCGTGTCAGACTTTTACTGACTAAAACCCACCAGTGTTCCCTCAGTAGCCTGTATGCCAGGGGCAGCGGTATTTCTTTCGAACAAACCGCACCCCTGGCAGGCATCGGCTCTTGCGGGCCCCATCAGGTTTTGCGGAACCTTTAGATAGTATTTTTTAATAAACAGAAAATAAATAAATCTATCCTGTGTGTAGCTGAGGTTATTACGAACACTGTTAGGGCCTGTGCCCTAATTTACGAACGTTATTACGAACAGTGTTCGTAATAACCTCAGCTGGAGGTCTTTATGTATCATCACGAATTGCTTAGCCTTTTCTCAACTATGTTGGGGTCGGCTTCCAGTCTAACCCGATGCAGCTGAATACCAGTACATTACATGGAGCGATTGCCTATCTGACCTCCACAACCCTGTTACTGGGTAATACGATACCATTATTTTTTTTGGGCGCGAAATAATCCATTCTATCTTCTCCCGCTCTGGGCAGAGCGGGAGGTCGTTCCAGACTTTTACGGACTAAAACCCACCCGTCTTTCTTCAGTTGCCTGTGTGCCAGGGGCCACGATATGTCTTTCGACCAACCCGCACCCCTGGCAGGATACGATACGACTTGGTTAGATTGGTTGATAGACTTTCAGGCTTCTGATGAACCGTAATGACTGCCAAAGGTCCATGAATAATAGCCGGGAGTAACGGCTTACAAAGGTATACAAAGATGGTCATTTATCCACAGACCAACAAGCCCCTTCTGAATGCAATAAATAAATGTGAATATTAATATTTTTGCCGTCCCGTTACGATAGACAGCATATTTCTCAAAAGCATTTTCCTCAAGTACCTACAGTACATATTCCAAGCTCGTCAACGTAAGTAAGCGTATACGCTGTCAATCCTCTCAGTTATGGGCCATTAAATAAACATTAAGGCATACAAATACTTGCTTCACATTAACATTTTAAAGCAGGTGCGTTCATAGTGTATCGCGACGACAGTTGCAAGGGTTGTGTAGCAGTTGCTTATAGATCCTACTTACTATACAGGGTTATTGGAAAAACACCAACAACCTCTTAAGAGGTCATCATTATGAACAACTATTTCTATGGGACCAAAACCGGAATCGCGAAAAAAAAAACAGATGTTCCCTACATTTTTAAGAGTTATACCTACGAACATAAATGTAAAGAACAGCTGTTTTTTTTTTGCAATTTCAGTTTTGGTCCCATAGTAAAAGTTGTTCATAATGACCTCTTAAGAGGTTGTAGGTGTTTTTCCAATAACCCTGTATAATATTAGAAGTGTAAAAGTTTACATGTTTTGATGTTTGTCACTCAATCACGCAAAAACGATTTGGCTGTGGCTCACATATAGCTTATAACCTAGATTAACTTAAAGGATACTTTTTATTGTGGTAACGTTCCCGTGGGATAATGTTCGACCTCCACGCGGGCTGCTGGATAAAACTAGTATTTCATTATTTTACCATTTCTTAATAGCACTATTATTGCCAGCAGTGATGGTCCAGTGGTAACAGTCACAGCTTACGAGTTATAGGTTGTATGTTCGAACCCTGACAGACGCTTTATATAATCACCTAAAAAAGAGAAATTATTTAATCACCATTGCTCTCAAAACGGTGAAGGAAAACATTGTGAGGAAACCAAGAAACCAAAAAATCGAAGACACATGACCATGTCTACTGCACCGGGCCCTAATTCACTGTGACCACTTAACGATTCCTTACTTCGAAACCATGTCAATTCCTTAGTTCACACACGACATCAGCTAATAAATATCGACAAATTGTCTTGAAACATACAGAATATGACATTTCGATTTATTGCCGTTACATTGGTTTCTGCAAAACACAATACTGACGTAGTTTGAACGTAGTAAGATTCCGCGGGGAATCATTATGACTATAAAGAATTGTACCGTGTGGTGCCGGACGTGTACCGTGTGGTGCCGGAGGTAAAAGAATAGCACCATCCCATCTCTTCCCATGGGTGTCATAGAATGCGACTAAGGGACTTACTAGAGAATGGGCAGCAGCGTTCTCTATGCATTTTACCCCATATTGCGATCGCCAACCCGCCTGCCTGGCGATTATGGCTAAACCATAGGCTTTTGGCTTATGTCCAGCAGTGGACCTCTTTCGGCTGAAATGATGATGATGGTAAAGAATTGGGTCCCCGGACTTGGGTGGTGGTTTACGACCTGTTTCCTCTCATCGAGAGGGGGCCTGAGTCCTGTTGTGGGAATTATAGTTAGATTATTTTATTCGCTATAATTAGGAAAAACAGATACTGCCTGCCTCGTAGGTCTAGTGATCGCAAGAGTTACTGCTAAACATGAGGTCCTAGGTTCGACAAATTGTTCTTGGGATTTTCTATAAGGAATTTCTCTGGAGTCTGGACTTGTGCCCAGACGATGACAATCTGCTCGCCACCTATCACATGGGACTTAAGTATAATTGGCGAAAAGTAGGTGTCATATAAGTACTCCTCTGCTACAGCTACACATCTGCCAATCCCTTTTTGTTTTGTCCCTACTTTTGTTCCGGATACAAAAAAAACCCGTACCGCTATGAGCCTCCTAATTACTGACATAATTAACGGTTGTTTGCCGCAGGTTTAGATCGTACAGAAAGGCGATACGGTCATTACAATATGTGTGCCTTGCCAAATGAAATAAAATTATGTACATACCTACATACTGTAAAATACAGTACATGGTGTAAGAGGAACGCTTCCGGTTATATACGACCTAAATGCAAACGGATACAAATAACCTTTCGCCTTATTGGTTATTTTGCATCAATTTAAAACGTTTGACGCTTCTGTAATGTTTCTACTTATTTAATTTTGGCGGCGCTTTACATAGTATGCCTAAACCTAAAGTCGCCGCCTGGACTTGGGGTCGTTTTTAAATGTGTTTAAATTAAGATAAAAATGGTTCATACATATAGCTGTTCTTATAGCATCGTATACAAAAATTTGCTAAAAAAAAAATTGGTAATTTAAAAAAAAAACTAGATTTTTTGATGGTACTGTATCGAGAATCATTAACCCTATCACCTGTCTTCGTTTTCGGAAGCGTTTTCCTTACACCCTGGAATGTGAGGCCGTGGCTTCTCAACGTGAAGAAATCCTCGGAACAGTGAGGTCGCTCCGCGAAGCCTGTGAAGCTCCCAGGAAGCTTCTGTGCTTTTGGGCGGAGCTAGGCTGGCTCTGTTAGCCAGAATCCCCACGCACAACGGACCGAATGGGAGTCTACGTGCGGAAAAGGGAGTCCCATCATCATCATCATCATCATCATCATCATCATCATCATCATCATCATCATCATCATCATACACCCTGGTACTAGCTGCTGCCCGCGCCCGCGTCAATTTTGAAAATTATATTACGTCTCATAAATAGCAATGCATGGCCCACGGAATAATGTTTTTTTTACAAACTTCCATCCCCTATTTCATCCTTTTACGGAGGGAATTTCCTAAAATCCTTTCTTAGCTGACGTCTCCTACTCATAATCGACCTCTGTGCCAAATTTAATCTTAATAGGTACAGAAGTTATTGAGATTTCATGATTAATACGTGAGTGAATGAATATATGAATGAGTGATCTTTCGTTTTTATATATATTACCGCAGGGAAGGGGTGGGATCAGTGAGATGACGGGTAATAGTGATGTATGGAAGGAAAATGCTGCGTCGATCCTACAAAGGTGTAAAAGTAGGTACTGTAAGGCTTTGTTGCCTTGCGGTACCGGGACATATGGGATCAGCTGCCAATAAAAAGGCTCTGCTGAATTTTTCATTTTTGCTTTCAAAAAAACCTAGGTACTTGTTTTTTATTTGCTTTTTTTTAAGGGTGGGAAATCATCAAATAACTTCTCCCGCTCTGGGTGAAGCAGGAGGGCGTGTCAGACTTTTACTAACTAAAACCCACCCGTGTTCCCTCAGTTGCCTGTGTGCCAAGGGCCGAGGTATCTCTTTCGAACACCCGCACCCCTGGCTGGCATCGGCCCTTGCGGGACCCCTTCAGTTGGTGCTGACATCTCTTTGAGGCAAGACCTACGTGTTAATTGCGTAACCTACTGTCAGTAAGAATCGTTTTCATTGTGACAGTCCACTAAATTCATGGCGTTGTTTACGTTGCTAAGCGGACAATTCTTTCGAACATACTTATCAAAGAATGGATACGCAGTAAATTTCAAAATGATTTAGGTTCTGATTTAGTGTGTGACGCAATTAGGGTGTAGAATTATATTTCTGCCAGACTGTACGATGTTGCCTTAGGCTCATCAACATCATCATCTGCGTAGCCTTTTCCCAACTATGTCTGGGTCAGCGTCCAGTCTAACTGGATGCACCTGAATACCAGTATTTTACATGGAGCGACTGCCTATCTGACCTCCACAACCAAGTTACTAGGTACTAACACGAGAACCCTTCGGTAAGACTGGTTGTCAGACTTTCGTGCTTCTGACGACCCGTAACGACTGTCAAAGATCCACGAATGACAGCTGGGACCAACGGCTTAACGTGCTTTCCGAGGCACGGAGGGGTCTTGGTATGTAAAGATGTTCACCCGTCTATGGACCAACCGCGGCAAGCGTAGCTTAACCTGATCGATCCACCTGTACGGTTCTTATCACTTAGCCTTATATTCAATATAGACATATGTGTAAAATTAAAAAAAATCCTTTATTGCATTCTAAATAGATAGATAGATCGTTGTATCATAAGAACAAATATCGCCCTATTTCTGAAACGAACTAAATTCAACAAAGCTAACAGATAGTCAAGCGTTAATAAACTGTGATTGACTGACTACCAACGAGGTTTTGACAGCCAATCAAATCGACCTCGCTTCTCCGTTTTATTTCAACAATGAATTTATTATTCTAGTTAATAAAGACTTTATTAAAACCATATTTTCGTCCATTAACAGTCGCTCGCTAAACTAAAATTTTATCCGCAATCGATTGTCGGCTGCCATGGTTACAAGATAAAGCCACAGATGCTCTTAATATTAGTATATTAACATTAAAATGCAATCTTTATTTCTTGGAATGACCATAAAAGTCTTTTGAAAAAACGGTAGTCATATTTTACGCATTCGACGGCCTACTCGACCACCCTACATTTTGAATACTTTGGAAAAATGCATTATTTTTATTGCGTCTTAACATTAAATTCCCTTATAAGGGAAAGACTTAATTATGATTTTTGGGCAAATTGTGGAATAAATGTGATGATTCCGTATACAAATATGAATTGAGTTCCGAGTAATTCTGAACCTTTTTTTTTTAATTTTAATGAATAACTGTAAAATATCATTAAATCCTCTTTATAATGAAAATTTTAAACCGTAAGAGTCGGCTAATGGACTAAAATTAGGTGGTTGGGTGGCAACACATTCTTCACATTTTTTTCCACCTTATTAAAGTAGATGCAGTAATACTGAGATTTGTGAAATGAAATGAATTTCATAAATAAACATTTCATATGTTTATTTATGAAATTAGATCTATTAAGAAATTTTTATACGTCAATATTTTGTAGGTCAATATTTTAAATACTAGGTATAATATGGGTGATCCCTAAGAAGAAATGTCGAAACAGACTCAATAATATAATGTCTGGAATTTATTCCAGACATTATATTATTAGAACTTTATGTGAGTCTAATAATGTAGGGCCATGTCTGGAAGGGTCTTTTGAAGAGAGCCATTGCAGCTTTGAGCTGACCTATCCCAACAGACGGCATGGATTTTTCAGTCATCGTGTAGCTCAACCTAATTTAGGGAGGTCAAGCCATCAGTATCTAAGTACTAACTCCATAGGAATGTATACTTTCAAATAAGTAAAAGGTCAAGCCGGATTTATTAAAAGTTTTACCAAAACGTTGTATGTGGGCAAAATCTGTTTAATCTGTTAGTTACGGGTGACCTAATACAGCGTACGGGCTCAAATATGTACGGCTAAGTACACAGTTAAATCATCAACATCATTGAGAACCTTATGCCTTGCGAGGGGTTTTTATTTGGGTGGGAAATCATCAAATAACTTCTCCCGCTCTAATAACTTCTCCTGCTCGCCTATGCCTTACGAGGGGTGAAGTTGAGATTTGGACTTCACCTTGGCATAGGCCTCTCTTTTCTTGTGCTAATCCCCATACTTCTGAGCCATATTCATCTAGGTTCTGGACTTGGACGCAACTCTGTCACAGATTTACTCCACCGGTCATCACTGCGCCTTGCCAGGTGCAGATACCAAGCATGGAAAGATCAAAGAGTCGCACAGAGAGCCATATGGCTCTCTGTGCGACTCTTAGCTTGTATATATAGGCCCCTGCGTGAGTTACGGTGGGCAGAACACTCTGGTCTTAAATTATGTACAAAGGCGGACTTGATGCTTGAGGCATTTCCTACCAGTCAATCTTAGGGTGATGCAGAGAGAAAACATGGCAGGTGCAACATATGGGATAGGTAATTTGAAAAATAATATACGTACATACATATATAACGAAAATAAACTTTGTTTTCAGAAATAACGTTAAATAGAGGAGAAAACGAATCGAGCAATCAGCGCTGGGATGATTCTGCCAACTTCTTACGAATATGGTCACGAGATAACCGACCGGTTGCCATTCTGTTATACAGAGGGAGCGCAGTTTTCTAAATACGGCCAACTATTCTTCTCGATGATTTTGTTTGCTGATAATCTTTGCTAAAAGATACAATATGAACAAAACAGACATAGGTACCGGTCACTCATCTGCAACATTTCGTTTCCGATCTTCAACAGAAATATTTAAATTGCTGAAGATGTTTGCCATAATCTTCGTCTTGACCATGTTCATTCTAAGTTCAACCTTGAAAGAGGCATTTTTTGGAGATCATCAAAATTTTCAGTGAAAAGCACTATGTAAATTTACTGCACCAAAATAATAGATTATTTTGGTGCAGTAAATTTACATAGTGCTTTTCACTCGAAACTAAAGTGGTCGATAAAAGTATTTGTTACAGAAAATCCTAATGGAAAAAAGATGTCGTTCCACTGTCCCACTGTGATACCTACATTTATTAAATTAAGGTTATCAAACACAATATAAATAAAGCACTTGAAATATATTACCTATTTCCATGGATCAATTAATTTAATACCTTTTGATAAGGTGGAAAAGTACAGTCGCCAGCACATCAAGTTACCCCACTTTGACCTTGAACGCTTTATAAGCAGCAACAGCGAGAAACGTGTGAAAGAGATATATAGCTTTTTGTCCGTTCTTACTCGTAATGTTTCGTGCTGCAGTGCGTACGTGAGAGTGTGTGCGTATGCGCGTCGTGGTGTAGAATAAGAATACTTTGCGATAAGAAATAGCGTAGCAGGGCACGGCGCATTGCCTAAACTACTTAAGAAAGCTTAGATATAATCGTTTTTTATATTTTATTTCTTCATTTTTACTTAAATAATAGTTGGAAATATCTGTAAGTATTAAGTAGGTGTTACCTACTCATATATTTAAACAGGTAGGTAGCGAAATTTCACGCTCTCGGAGAATAATGTTAAGTAGACAGGTAGGTAATCTGATGTGAGAAAAACACTTTTTTTATTATTTCACGCAGTTTTTAATTACTTTTTCCGAGTTTTGTTACCTACTTACTGGTGGGCTGGCGGTCACCTGTTTTAGTGCGTTCCTTACTCTTCTATTCTAAGTATTTTTACGAAGTTCAATGCAAAAACCCATGACACAATCGGCTTGAAATTTCGAAAACAATATACTCGTAGATACCCATCACAAACGTGAACGAAGTTCTAATTCATTATCCTACCTACAAAACGCCTCTTGTCAGTCCGCCTTGTTTCAGATTAACGTTTGACACGATCTTATTCCCAAAGTAATAAGGTTGAACTTAGTAACGGAATTACCTATACCTACCGAAATTTGCTTTTACATGAAAGTTCAAACTTATTGCGCAAGAAATAAGATACAATTTCTAGGGAAATCAAATTCGAATCTATAATTATTATCGTTATTTCATTACATTCAAAATATTTTGTCATTTTGTCAATGAGAATATGAGTTCCTTTGTTTGTTACGCATCATCATGAAGGACATGGGTTCCCATACGAGGTTCATTTGCGGCTACACCCAATCTGTCATAAGAATACCTATTCCTATGAGAACTCGGGTGAAGCCGCATAAAATAGACAGGTAGGTAATCTGATGTGAGAAAAACAGTTTTTATTAATTTTACGCAGTTTTTAATTACTTTTTCCGGGTTTTGATACCTACTTACTGGTGGGCTGGCGGTCACCTGTTTTCGTGCGTTCCTTGCTCTTCTATTCTAAGTATTTTTACGAAATTGAATGCTGAAACCCCATGACACAATCGGCTTGAAATTTCAAAAAATATATAGATAAGTACCCATCACAAACGTGTATGAACTTTTAATTAAATAAACCTGCAAAACGCCTCTTGTCAGTCCGCCTTATTTGAGATTAACGTTTGACACGATCTTACTCCCATAGTAATAAGGTTGAACTTAGAAACGGAAACCTATACCTACCGAAGTTTGCTTTTACATGCTAGTTCAAACTTATTGCGCAAGAAATAAGATACGATTTCTTGGGTTATGAACTTATGAATCATCAAATAAAATTCGAATCTATAAATTATTATCGTTACTTCATTACATTCTAAATATTTTGAAAATTAGAATATGAGTTTCTTTGTTTGTTATTAGAGCTACCGCCACCCCCCCCCCCCCCCCTGCTTCTAGCGCCTTAACTACACAACCGATCATCTCGGCATTTTGCGTACCCACCTACCTATAAACAAGTGTGAAACCGCGGGAAAAAATAAAATGGGGAATAAAAACCATAACCTTTTATTTTTAAACTATGTATAACTCTGTATTATTGAAAACTTAAAAACAAATCCAACACCTACTCTAAATTAAAATATACTTACAACAAAATTTATAAAACCAAACTAAACAAATAGAAAATAGATTAAAAACAAAATTGATATTTTTTTTTTACAAGTTTATATTTTTATTGATATTTGTAACAGATTAATTATACAGTCTACCAATGACTAACAAGCAATATTAAATGCTGCCGAGAAACAAAATATGTAAAATGTTACCTATATTCCATTTGAAATAAGAAAGGTTTGTTTATGACATTTAAACAAACCTTTTTTTACAATCAGTTCAACCGATTGTGACTTCTATTCCCTAGGCATAAGGATGGCATTAAAAGCAAAAAGTGGTTACAATACCAACTGTTTACTGCAGATACCATTTATCATGCTTACAACGCAATAGAAGTCAAAATCAGTTGAACGGACTGTAGAAAAAGGTTTATTTAACTGTCTAATGTCATTTCAAACGGAGGATAGATTAGTATGATGTACTGGGCTGGTACCCGAGAACATTCCCAGTTAGTGGGAACACTAACACATAAGTTAAAGATTTTTTTCTTTTTCGAACTTTTTAGATTAGGTTTCTTATCGCATGTTTCTTCATAAAATAATAAAAGATAGTAATTAAATGCATATCTTTTACACCCACAATATGTTACTGAGAATTTTCGACAGTTTACTGATAACAGAAAAACCATCCTTTTAACTGTGCAGGTGTGATACTAATTTTGAGAAATGTTATTTACTAATCCTTTGTACATGATTTATGGCCTCAACAAACCGGGTCGGCGGCGGCGTACTCCATTTGAAATAAGATTAGACACAAACAAACCTTTTTTACAATTGATTCAACCGATTTTGGCTTCTATTCCGTAGACATAAGGATGATTATTTTATTTTGATAAATAAAATAATTACAAAACTAAAATACTACTTAAGGATTGTAAAACTGTGCTACTATTTATTGTGAAAGTTTGTGAGAATGGATGGATATTGTTTGTTACTTTTTCACGCTAATGAAAAAACGGATTTCAGTGAAACTTGGCACTTAAATTGATGACCTGTATGAACACATAGGATTGGTTCCTACGGAAACCCGGGTGAATAAAGTGCATTATTTACTAGTGCCTAGAATCGGAGTTCGTCATCTATAGCTAAGGCTACGACACTCAACACCGTGCACTCAGTATCCGGCACAGAGTGCGCTTCCTCTGCGCCTAGGTCATTAAAATCTTGGCAGGTCGGCGGCATTTCTTTCCGACGTTTCTTCAGGCGCCTTCCGGTGTCTATTGAAATCTAAAACAAATAAATGTTGTCAATTTCAATCATCATCATCATCATCATATCAGCCGAAAGACGTCCACTGCTGGACATAGGCCTCCCCCAGGCTCCTTTCAATACTTACATAAAATTCTTTATCATGACAAATTGTACGGGACGGGCCAAGTTAGCTAAATGAGTAAGTATGGGACGGTTAAAAATATTATTCTTCAAAATATAAACATAGACAGATAAATAATCTGTCGTATTGAGAACTTCCACCTTTGTTGAGGCGGGTTATAACCAACTGAACATTTTATCTAACAGTAATAATTTTTACTGAGTCTGGTCTGGCGGCGCGCGTAAAACCGGTTTGAGTGCGCGCCGAGCGTTCTTACAGCTACATGTCTATTATGTAGTAGGTGTTACCTATTTTAATCAAGTTTGTTATTCACTTCTTAGGAACACCATGTTTTATGTAAATGATGAATAAGATAATGTGATAAGTGTGATTACAAGCTAAGCTATGCATGGACTCACGCTGTACGCTCGTGTGCTCAAATGATCGACACCGACCATAGTCGCATCGTCTGCCGCCGTCGTGGTTCTCGCTTAGAGTTGGCGGTGGTGGGCTTCTAGGGTTCCGCTTTCATGCCAGGCCGGCGCGCCGCCCGAAGCCATAAGTAAAAGTTTTCTTTTTTCTGGAACGAAACAAATAGCCATAGTTTATTTGCACATTTTTACTTAATTTATTACTACAGGCAACCATGTATTAAAACTAAAATATAATTCCCTACAAAATATAATCTGCTTAGCCTTTTCCCAACTATGTTAGAGTCGGCTTCCAGTCTAACCGGATGCATCTGAATACCATTATTTTACATGGAGCGACTGCCTATCTGACCTCTACAACCCAGTTACTGGGTAATACATAACACAACAACAACACACAATACAAGGATCCATTCTGGGACCACCATTATTTTTCAAATTTATGTGAACAACATCAATCAGATAGGGTTAACAGGTTATCTAACACTTTACGCAGATGATTATTTTACTTCGGTCATCCGTGGTCAATCCATACACAATATCATCAGTGAGGCGCAAAACGATTTAAACGTAATAAATGAGTGGTTTCTATATAACTTACTATAAATAGTTCGAAAACATCTTACATGATATTTGCAGCCAAAACCAAAAAGATTCCACCCCATGCCCCCTTGATTGTTAATAATCTTACTATCAAGCAGTCCAGTATAGAAAAGTATCTTGAACTACTATTAGATGACAAACTGTCCTCTGGAAACCTCATAATTATCGAGCACGTAAAAACCAAACTTGTGTCACTTCTGGAGCTCTACGCAGAATGGGAAACTGCTTACCACCTAACATTAAACGCACTATATACGATTCTTTAGTAAAACCTAATCTAGAATACCTGATTGAGATTTGGGGATCAGCATCCAAGACTAACCTCAATTCCATACAGAGGACCTAAAATAAAATTATAAAACGGTTATATTGTTATGACTTCCTAACACCTACCAAACAGTTATACGAAAAAACCAAACATTTCAATCTCTGTCAACTATACAACTTACATTATAATACTTGCATAATAATAAAAAAAGATTTTAGATAACACTACACAAACCAACATTAAACTTACAAAAAAGACATACACACATAACCTAAGAAATAGAAACGAATTACCTACTTCTGCGTTTTCCTAAAACAGTTAAATATGGAAAAAATAACTCTTTATATGCTACTTGGAACAGCGCTCACAATTAAAAACTTACAATATCAGAAACTCGTAAGAAAGAACACAAAGACGATACCTAAATAATGAACCTTTCTGTTAACTTATTTCGAATATTCTATAGAAAAACACAAGACATATTGTTCATTTTATATTAGCCTTTGATTATTTTAAATAAAAACATAATAATAATATATTACTCACCGTTATGCCCGTCTGCTGGCAAATCTCTTTCACCCGGAATCCACTCAATCGAAGCGCTATCATACACTCTCTTTCAACTTGCGCCAACTGAGGCGCCAGTCGCCATATTAATATTATTTAATAGTTTAATAGTTACTAATATCACGCACACGACGACTACAGTACGGCTCCACGTATTTTTAATCACTGACGTAAAGAATAAACGAACGATGTGATGAGTGAAACTCGGGAGCGGTGACGTACGCGCAGTGGGGTGTGGGTGTGGCTTATTCCTAGTAAAACATGATAATTGGCTCCCAAATATGAGTGTGTGCAGCAATTGGGCAATTTTAGAAATGTTTAAAATTCCACCAATCACGTCAAAGACACTTTCTTTCTAACACTGCATGGCGTGTCGTAGTTATAGTTATGTATAGGGTTTAGCTTGACGTGCTGGCGACTGTACTTGAATGCAGAGGCTGATTAGATAGGGTAAAAAAGGTGATATTATTTACTTACGTCCATAGAAAGTCAGATAAACGGATTAAGGGGAACCTAGGCGAGCTCGAAGTCACTAATGGGCCTGGCTAAAAATCACGCTGTCTCACCAGGCTTCGTGTCCAACAGAGGTAGTATCAGTGATGAACAGTTAGACGCTAGTCTACACGCACAACATTATTGAGTGAGCTGCTGGATCAATTTTAATAAAACGGGCGCGTAATAAATTAAGAAAGATCCTTCGGAAGTTCGGGTTTTCTGAAAAAAAAAAAAAAAACACTGCATAAATTAATGAGCAATAAAGTTTATTGAACTTTTAGACAATTGAGCTTTTTCGGTACTGACTTCGTTTTGGAGATTTTACACTTCTTTTATTACTTAAAGTAAGGTTAAATTAGCAAGAAAAACGAATTTTTGTTGGCTCCTAACTTTTTAATGGTTTTTAATTTTAGCATTCTGTTTCCATACAGGCAATATTAGTAATAAGAAAAAACCATAACAAGTAAAATTTTGGATGTACATTGTCAAACAGTGGAGTAATACACTCCCGAAGTTTGTATGGGAAAAATGTGGACTAGGTTCACCATAAAATATGAAATCCGGACTATTATAACTGTTGTAGATACAATCTTCGCGAGAAAAATCCGAATTTTAGGACCCACAGAAAACCTGCTCCGGTCAGATGACTCCACCCTGGAGTGTATATGTGGTGCTGTCCCACAAACAATGGAGCACTTAATATCTTGTCCAGCGTGTCCTGTTGTCTGCACGCTGCAGGAGTTGATGGACGCTGCTAAAAGTGCCAAACTCGTAGCCAAATTCCGGGGTAACTGTAAATAGATTGTTATCGACGCGCTAAGAAGAAGTATAAAAGGATCTCACAATTGCCGACCATGCCCTCCACATTTTGCCTGCCTTGATGAGTCCTAAATCCTATGTCTTTTTCTAAATATACTATATTTTTCGATTGGCAAAAACTAGTCCTGTAGAGATTCCGGGATCTATTTAACCTGCAAACTTCGAAGCTGTTCAAAAAACAAACATAATTAATTAATTCGAATTATAGTGTAGTAGTTGTATTATTATGTTAATAATACTTTGAAAGAGTTGTTTAGATTTCCTGTCAGTAACATTGCTATTATTTTAATAATAGACTTTAAAATAGCTTTAAGCTATGTTTGGCTAGCCATGTAAGTGGTCTTCGGTTCCGCAGTTCAAATTAATCTGATATTTAATAAGGTAGCAAAGTCTCTTTTGATTAGGTCTATTGGGACGCTCATTTTTTGCATTCCTAATAGGCTATTATAATCCTTACTGTAGATATAGGTAGGTAGTATGTACCTAGTTATGTACCTAGAGAGCAGTGGTAGCCAAGTGGTAACGACCGCGACTTAAGAGTTGTAGATCGGGAGTTCGAACCCAGCCAGGCGCTTTACTTTGTGTAAATTATTTCATCACCACTGCTCTCAAAACGGTGAAGGAAAACATCGTGAAGAAACCGGCATGTCCTAGAACCAAAAAATTCGAAGACATGTGACATCTACCAACCCGCACTGGGCCCGCGTGGTGGATTACGCGGCCCAATCCCTCTCACCGAGAGGAGGCCTGTGTCCCAGCAGTGGGAACATTATAGGCTGATGGTGATGATGTACCTAGTTTGATGATCATATAAACACTCGTACAAAAACTTTTACTTAAACGGTTTTTGTTACTTTTGAAATGCTAATTTGATTTATTGTTTGAAAGTCGTGTCAAAATTTTCAACTCTTGGTACAAACTTATTTGCGTACCTAGCCTTTTCCGAGATTTGTTTGGGTCGGCTTCCAGTCTAACCGGATGCAGCTGAGTATCCGTATTTTACATGGAGCGACTATCTCACCGTCAGAACCCAGTTACTGGGTAACACGACAGTTAGGTTTCTGACTATCCGTAACGTCGGTGAAAGATCTACGAATGACAATTGGAACCAATGGATTTACGTACTTTACGAGGCACAGCGTCGTCTTGATGTGTAACGGATGGCCACCCATCCAGGAGCTGACACCGACAAGCGTAACTTTACCTTCGCTCGACCCGTGCAGTTGATATAATTAAAAAAAAAACGTTATTAATATTAGTCATTGGAAGTTGACCAAGCCAGAAAATATTCTGAACATCAAAACAATACCCGTTCACTCAAAAAAATACGCACAAATATAAACAGACCACATTTCAAATCGTGCTATTGTGTGGCAAACCACCATATTTGGATAGTTGTCACTTATTGCTTATTGTGAGACAGACGGGACAATGTTCCGGGGTCAAGAGGTCATGTGTAACGGAATCTATTGTATTGCGGGTCGAAGGTCGCGAGACGGAACGAGAATTTCATTTTCTTGGATCTGGAAATGGTTATTTTCTTGTGATATTTAATGTTCTAAGACATCTGCCGAGGAGTTTACAAACTGGTTAGATGTTTAATGCTCGGATTTCGGAAGTCGGTGACTTTGGACATGTATTTAATATTTTTGTCACCGCTTTCCGAAATAAACCCCACACCAATTCGAAATTTCATCATCCTTGGGGTCAAAACAATGCATATTTATGCGAAAGCAGCAATCGCGATTGATTTGCTGTAATTTTTTGTACTGTTCCGTTGTCTGTTTCCGAAAGGCATCACCAGATCTACGTGAAATTTCAATGGGACAATTTCGGGATAAACCCCTTTCGAACTTTACTTTTTAATTTTGCAAATCCGTATATATAATATGACGGAGTTATGCCCGATAACCTCCTTCTTTTCGAACTCGGTAAAAAACGGATCCATTTTGCTTACCAATGGTGGTGGCATTTTTATTTCGTAACTAGACAAATAAATCGTTTCGTAAGCTAACTTTTTGGTAAATATACAAGTAAATCGGCCATAACTCTGTTTCCAGTGATTCTGGTAATCATTTCTTTTTTAACCTTGCGAAAATCTTAAATCTGTAGTTTTAAGGTATCTAAAGGGTAAAGATTCTCATCCTGTGAGCTGATAAACTGCAGCCTTTCCAACTTTTAAGGCAAACTTGATCTCAGTAATTAATTTATCAATAAATAATAAATGCTTTAATAACTTAGGTATTATCATCATTTTAATATAAACTATTTACGTCCTTATTTCATTGTTAAATTTAAATTTAATCACCTCGATTTTTACAAAAATTGTGACTGTTGTAATTGATATTTTTCTATTTTAATCCTGTTGCTGTTCCCTGGGAAGGTCCATAATTTGTACCTAGCTATAAGCTTTTTGTAACATTAGTGAACCAAGTTTCCAACTAGTTTTCGGGTCGGCTTCCAGGAAAACCAGATGCAGCTGAATTTCAGTATTATTAACCCCCGACACAAAAAGACCGCTATGTGTGTGTCTGTCTGTGGCACCGTAGTTCTTAAACGGGTGAACCTATTTGGATGCAGTTTTGTTATTTAAAAGATGGTTTTCTACCGGTGGTTCTTGGATATGATTCGTCAAAATCGGTTCAGCCGTTTGGAAATTATCATCTCTTTTCTGTTTGTTGAAGGGATTTGAGCATCTTCCATATTATATTTTTTAACTTTTTAAAGGTTTTAGTTTGGGTCGGGGGTTAAAAAAAAAAATACGTAGACCGACTGCTAATCTGACCTCCACAACTCATTGTCAGATTGTCAGGCTTCTGATGAACCGTAACGATGTAACGCAATAAATTAAAATTAAAATCCAAAAACTGACCGTAGCAGGTGATCATAGGAAGAGTCCAAAATACAAAATCAACAAAGCAATACCCCTAAAAACCACCGGTGCATAGAACAATATACCATTATTGAGTACTAAAAGCAATATAACTAACACCCCTATATTGTAGTGATAGTGCAACAGTTACGCGATCAGAATAAAGCTGTTCGTAGATATACAGATATGGAACCAGTATGGTTCTGTACACAGCAATTTACACATAAGGTTGGGGTGTCTCTGCTAGCGATATTATATGTCATATTCATCATATAGGTTTACCCCGAGCACCGCCACTGCGACCGGTTCGGTGCTTCTCGCATCCAGCGGATTCCTATGGCCTTCACCAGCTCATCAGTCCACTTTTTGAGACGCCTTCGAACTCAACGTTTCCACGTATACCTACGCGTTCGCTACGCTAGAACCTTTCGGCCACATCGACCATCTGTTCTGCTAGCAATGGGCCCTACCCACTACCACTTAACATATGTATGTACAATTCTTAAATAGCATTTGTTGAATATCGATAAACGATGAGTTAAATATAAACACAGGGCTTCTGGTATTCATACTATAAATTTGAAAGACACTCTGTTTGTCTGTTACTTTTTCACGCCTCTGCGGCTGAACAGAATTCGTTGAAATTTGGGACACACGCAGACCATGCCCTGGGTCAAACTCAAAGCATTTATTTCAAGTAATTCAAATACAGGCACTTTGAATTGTAAAGGGGTTGGCCAGTCAGAAAAATAAAGCTCAAATTTAAAATAATTCATGTGGCGGACGTTCCCGTTAACGTCAAAACTGTCAAAATGTTGGTTCCTGATCTTGCCTGCTTTTCCAAGCTGAGCTCGACTTCTCCTAGATAACATACATAGAAAGTACTTTAACTTTCATAATTCTCAGTGATATTTCTACATTAATATCATGTGACATCTAAAAACTAAAGTAGCTGTGAGCCAAAAAAAAACAAAACCACCCGCTACTATTGGACACCCTTAATAGGTGACCATTCAAAGCACATGCCCACTTCGTGCTAAACGACCGATACAACCAGATACAAACATAACACCGCAAATAAAAACTACTCTTATTTCTTAAACGATAAGGTGGGAATTTGTTCGTAAATTGGCTCGGAAGCCGAAACCGCGAAACGCCCTAATTAAGTGTAATAAAGTAAACGCTCAGCGAAGATTGCACGCGCGACTTATTATCGCACGATTTTTATTCGACGATCATTTGTGGAATTTAATCGGTTGTGGGTGAGAGCAATTTTGCCCGTTTATTTAACAAATCTGACTGAAATCTTGTGATCGGTTCTTCCCATTATTTGATTGAGTTTTGCACACAGTTGTAGTTTTAATGACCGATAAACCGATTTCAAAAAGGACTCCAATCGATTGTATTTTTAATTTTATTCAATGTTTGTTACGCAATATCTCCGGCAATTGTATCTAGAGTTCGACAATTCTTTTTAACTGTTTGGATAGATAGATTTTTGCGTTAGCTTCGATAGTACGTATTGAACAGCGTTCATTCCACGCGTGCTGGCAACAACGCATTTATAGTAGTTTTTCGTGATTATTTAATTAATACAAACAAAAGTACAATTTTTTTTTCAGCCAAGCACTAGATTGTTGGTATTTATAGTTATTTTTAACATTTATTCTTTAATAAAAACATTTAATCGTACTTAGTAATGCAAATAGAAAATAATTCACGGTTTGTCGATTTTTATAACTAAATACCAAAATAACTGTAACAAAAATAGCATACAAACTTGAAAATACTAACAATCTAGTGCATGGCTGAAAAAAAAAAATGTTCACTTTTGTTTGTATTTAATTACACAATGTTCTAATACTTCCTGCAAAAATAAACTTATTGTGCGAAATTCAAGTTATTTTTCTCTTAGTGATGTATTTTTTTTGGAAGTCGAAGTTTTCTTATTGTAGAAGGTTTTTGTAGTGTTAATGATGATTTTATGATGGAGACTGACCGTAACACTTTTTTTTTTTTGTGAGTGGGAAATCATCAAATAACTTCTCCCACTCTGGGTGGAGCTGGGAGGGCGTGTCAGACTTTTACTGACTAAAACCCACCCGTGTTCCTTTGGGCACGCCACGATTGCGGCGGTAAGTCCCCTCTTTGAGGAGTGGTTTGAGAGGCGGCATGGCGTCCTCACCTTCCGCCTGACGCAGGTCCTCACCGGACACGGTTGTTTCGGGAGGTTCCTGTTTCGGATAGGGCGGGAGGAAACGCCCGGGTGTTTCCACTGCGAAGATCGCCCTGAGGACACGGTGGAGCACACGGTGGCGGTCTGCCCTGCTTGGGCGGAGCACCGCCGTGTCCTCGTGGAGGCGATCGGCGGCGGCGATCTCTCGCGTCCGGCCCTGGTCCAGGCCATGGTACGGAGCGAGAGGGCATGGGGAGCCGTCACCTCCTTCAGCGAAGCAGTGATGCTCGCGAAGAGGGAGGCGGCGCACGTGAGGGAGAGGCAGCATATGCGCCCTCGCGACCCCAGCCGCCGCAGGATACGGAGACGCCCTGGGCGTCGGGAATCCCAGGCCGATTTCCGGCCACCGTAGGCATGGGCTTGCGGACGGCGAGTAATGGGTAGCTCGCTGTCCGGTAAGGACCAAGCCCAAGTCGACGGCGCGTTGTGTTCCACGCGCGCCTCAAAGAGATGTCAGCACAAAAAGTGATGGGACCCGCAAGGGTCGATGCCTGCCAGGGGTGCGGGTTTGTTCGAAAGAGACACCACAGCCCCTGGCTTAAGGGCTACTGAAGGAACACGGGTGGGTTTTAGTCAGTAAAAGTCTGACACGCCCTCCTGCTCCACCCAGAGCGGGAGAAGTTATTTGATGATTTCCCACCCAAAAAAAAAAAAAAAAAAAAAAAAAAAAAAAAAAAAAAACCCGTGTTCCTTCAGTTGCCTGTATGCCAGGGGCCACGGTATCTCTTTCGAACAAACCCACACCCCTGGCAGGCATCGGCCCTTAGTGTACTATTTTCATGTCAACGAAACCGGTACTTAACAAGTCATTTTTGATTATTTTATGGTGATTTCATTTGGAGTTCACAGAGAAACAAAAACGTTAATATATTTCCGGTGTTTTATTTAGTGAAATGTAAAAATAATATGCTTTGGACACGCAGTAACGTAATTACTGTAGTTTTATTGACTATACGGCATTAAAAGGTATTGTTTTATTTTCATTTCGTGCTTAATTTCATTACACAAACAGAAGTATGTGGCCATTAATAAAAGTGCTGTAACATAAAAAAGCAGGAAGCTAGTTATGTAGGTTTTATGCTTTAGGTAGGTACTTAAGTTACTAAACTTTCTTTAGTTTTCGCCGATACAAAATAATACATTACTTGAAAGTGAAGATTCGCTCGCTTCGGTTGAGTAAATTCGTGCTAGTCGGCTAATTAGCCCTTTATTTTTAGTAGAGGTTTTCTCATGTAAACCTCTTCTTCTTCTTGTCTTCTCTGTTATGTAGGCAAATACTAATAAGGTACTACTAATAAGGTTGCCTGGAAGAGAGCGCAGAAAGCGATAAGGCCGCCTATTGTATGTTTTTAGTGTTTAATGTTTTATTTTTGTCATGCATTTTCTGGTATATATTAAAGCGTATACAAATGATTAATAAACACTAGAGTTTTGCAACTTTAGTAGTCATTCACATTCATAACTAAGTTACTAGGTCGAATCTATGTCAAGACAAAACTTATCCAGATATCTGAATAGTTTCACACACAAATCACGTATACGCAATACCTTACCATCGTTTGGCACACCACTTATATTAAAAACGTGAGCGAAGACCGTCGCCAAATCGGGCCAAATAGTGTTTGATTTTCCACGTTCCTGTTCAATCAGATCGGCCGATTTTTATCCGAATGGGCTAGGAGCTATGAGGGTTATGTAACTGCTTTCCCGACTCAGCATTGTCTATAGTCGTTATGGCAATACCGTAGACAGAATGACATTCAGTCTCTCTAATTGGTCCTTCTGTCTACGGTATTGCCAGCAGCTCAAAGAGATGTCAGCACAAACCGATGGGGCCCGCAAGGGCCGATGCCTGCCAGGGGTGCGGGTTGTTCGAAAGAGATACCACAGCCCCTGGCACACAGGCTACTGAGGGAACACGGGTGGGTTTTAGTCAGTAAAAGTCTGACACGCCCTCCTGCTCCACCTAAAGCGGGAGAAGTTATTTGAAGATTTCCCACCCAAAAAAAAAGCCTCTCTAATTGGTATGTATACATATTTTTTATGTATATAAGGAGTAACCACAGTAATTTTATACTTTGCCGAAAATAGATAAAAAAACAATTGGCCTATAGTTTTGAAAATCACTCTTTGAGCCGCTTTTATGTACCGGACGTACTCTAAATATTTTCCACTCCGTTGGATATTATGTTCGTGTTAATAGACAGGTTGAAGATAAATTGTAAGGGCAATTTGAAAATTTGGCAACCGTCCTTAACCAAGTACTATTCCATCTTGTTCTTAGGGATATTTTAGAGGAAGTCGGGCCATAGTGCTACGAACTTCAGATTCGTGAATGTAATCAATATTAACAAGATGGGACAAATTATTAGGAGACGCATTCGCAGTAAAACGATATTTTTTTACCTATATTTCGGCTACTGTGTAACAAAATGAATACGCAATTTTATCTTACTTTGAGAGAGAGATAATGTAACTATTATTAAAAATATTACACGTTATCCTTTTAAAACGGTCTCTTGTAAAATGAGTAAGTTTTGAGATTATAGAGTTTTAAAGCGATGAGACGACGTATGTATATAAGGAGTAACCAGAATAAACGAAAGTCCTGACAGTAGATTGAATCGCTTTCAGTCATAAAAAAAAAAAATTACATAATGTATTTCGCCGAAACAGCTGCCGATCGAGCGAAAAAAAATATATTTTAAGGCAATTATAACACTCAATTTTAAATGCACAAAGTAATGCTAGGATCAACAGTATTTTCTAAATGATACGAGAGTTTACGAGACAGCTTAAAAAAAAAGTTTTCGTCATCGATTGTATTATGCTTTTGACTCAATAATGATTTGAATTATGCAACACATTGTTTAGAATAGAATAGAAAACAATTTTATTTGCATACATAGGTACCTGTATGTATATAATTATACATACATATCAATCAAATCATAACCCTCCTTTTTGCTGCGCTGTAGTCGGGTGAAATAAAGTCGACTAGGTAGGTAGGTACCTACTTATTTCTTGCAGGTACTTGGTTAAAAATTACCTAAAAACTTTTACAGGATACTTAGCTACGTAATATCCACAACAATGACGACACGATTATTTAATATCAAAGTGTGCCCCGACCACGGCCACATGGCCGAATGAAATCAAAACAAGTGTTCCTGGAAACGCAGTGCTGTTTTTACGAGCTTTTTATTAAGTGGTCATTATATTCTTTCAGGTAGGTATAAAGTGGAAATAATGAGGTGGTCACGGATTTAGGAACATCATCGTTAAGTTAATGTCCTTCACGCTAGATAGCCACTAGTTGCTATGATGTTTCGTAATTAGGATTTTTTTAATGATTATTAAAGGGCGGAGTGGCAACACCCAAAAAATAATAAAAAAAAATAATGGCAAAGTAATTTTTAAACATTAAATTTCGAATAATTTTGCAAAAATTATAATGCGTTCTTTTGCATTAAGCTCACGTTCCACGGCCGCAAAAATATCACGGCGCAACGGTTATAAAGTTAGTGAACATTTTCCTTAACGTGTGTCTTGTGGCTGAATAATAACAGCTACATGGGTGGATCGATCAGGTTAAGCTACGCTTGCCGCGGTTGATCCCTGGATGGGTGACCATCTTAACATACTAAGACCCCTCCGTGCCTCGGAAAGTATGTAAAGCCGTTGGTCCCGGCTGTCATCCATGGATCTTTGACAGTCGTCACGAGTTGTCAGATGCCCGAAAGTCTGACAACTAGTCTTACCAAAGGGTTTCGTATTACCCAGTAACTGGGCTGTGGAGGTCAGATAGGCTGTCGCGTCAATCATGTAAATTACTAGTACTCAGCTGCATTCGGTAAGACAGGAAGCCCACCCCAACATAGCATAGCAACATAGATAATGATGACTTTTTCCTTAACATTTCGTTTTCTTGGCATTTTATTAAAAACGTGCCAGTTGCCAAATATGCATTTCTGGAATTGTCAGTTCGCTCACAAATAAATTAACTTGCCCGATTCCGGCGAGTTAAGGCGCAGCCAGCCGACTTTTAAGGACTTTTTATTGAAGATCACGCCTAAACGGCTTGTTTTATGTATTTGAAAAAATTATATGTGAAACTAGACAATATTTTTCGTCATTTGATATGAGTATATTTTTAATAATATTTTTATAACATAATGTAATTAATTGTTAAACTAATGTCTATCGCGGACATAAAAACGATAATCACGCAAAAACTATCGGGTGTATTTCCATGAAACATTCACCATCTAAAAGACAATTTAATCACCCAAAATTTAGTATACGGTTTTTCTTTGAATTGTGTTTGATAAATCAACATGGGTTGTTTTTCGAAAAACTTGATGCGCGTTCAGGCTGGGGCTCTTGCGAGCTTTGACGGGCGGCCAGTGCATGGCTGTAGGTAGCTGTTATCTATCGTCGCCTTAATTCGTGCGATTAGCCCGAAATATTTATAATCCAGTAGGTAATTTTGTCGTAAAATCGTAGTTCGCTACTAATTACTCACGACATGAAGACTAAATATACTTCAAAAACCACTGAGAGAAAAAATACGGGCCCACTTATAATTGTGCCAACAATACCACTTTAATAGCTGTACTAAAATCCAAAACCATCTAGGCTACAAGAGAGCACTTAATTTCACCGCCATGTCACTATTAGGCCAAAGAGAGGCGGGGGATTTGCCAGGCCAGGCCAGACAAAGGCCCGTTCCTATTAATCAAGGCATCTGGAATCGATATAAGTCCGGAATTTATAGCCCAAAACATTTAAGTGTTACTCGATTAGTAGAAATTGCCTCATACAGGGTATGTTGTCCTTTTTATGTTGTAATTGCTCAGACAAAATAGTACTTATGTGATTTTCTAAATGTGTGTTTTTGTTTCGCTTTTAAGATTTGGCTACAGAAGTTCGATGAAACAGATAAATAGATTGCATCGTAAGATAACTTAACTTTCAGTTTTTAGTACGTACTACTTTTTATCCATGAAATTAACTAAGATTTAGTTATAGTGAAGGACTAGCTGCTGCCCGTGGTTTCGCCTACGTTGATTTCGGAAATTAATCTATGTTACTCCTAACATCTGCCAGTCAAATTCCTGTCAAAATCGGTCCCACCGTTATGGAGACCGGCCAGGACAAACAGACAGACACACATTATAAACGTCATTTTTTTGTTATAAGTACCATACCATTTTTACTTTAATCCCCCACCAAGACCCCACAAGATGGACCAATGACCTTGTGAAGGCCGCAGGAATCTGCTGGATGCGAGAAGCGCAGAACCGGTCGAAGTGGAGGAGCTTGGGGGAGGCCTATATCCAGCAGTGGACGTCTTTCAGCTGAAATGATGATGATGATGATGATGATGATGATACTTTAATATGCATTTAGTAAAAAGCCGTTATTTTGAAGTTACAAACAGAAAATTCGAACTAATTTATTTTTATGTATTGATTCCTTTATTCCGCTAAATATACATATAAATTACATTTTTAAATATTATTATAAAAATATAAAAACATTTAAAAATATAAAAAATTGTAGCCCACCGGTATCGGGAACAAGGTCCAAGCTACCGGCGGTCAGGGCTCCAGAGAGAGGAACCTCCTAACGATGCGAGCCGTGTCCAGGAGTACCGCTTTCTGGAACAAGCCCTTGACCCAGCTGCCCAACGATTAATTAATTATTAGGGTAATTAAAGGGCCTTAGGCCAAAACTAGCTGTAAGCAATTTGTCTATCTTTTGAGTAATTAGTGTTAATAATAGAAATTGGAATGCTGAGACAAATTGGTTTGTGGGTGGCCAATTGGCTATGTCATTTGTCAGTTGTATAAGCGAACTATAACGGAATAGTTCAGTGGGACGACTAATACTAATTGCATGACAATTTAAAATTATAGAAGAAAAAAAACATAACATGATTAAGGACCTTGGTTCATAATGAGGTAGATATAACTAACGTTCTTAATACAAAAATGACAACTAAGCACCCGAATAAATTGTCAGTTTTGTAAAAAGAACTGCATTTCTTTAAAATTGTAAATGGAGCCCATTCCAAAACGTAGATCTCAATGGAGAAGAACGGGCAAGAAACTCCACGGACACTCTTTTAAATCAAATTGAATATTACAAAATCTTGGAAACATTATTATCATTGCTTGTATGTGAGAACAATGTAAAAAAAAAAAAAAAAACTATTCTAAAATTAAAATTAAAAATATAAGCTCAGGATTTTAGGAGATGACCAGTTTCAATCGACAGCGCCCGTTCACGACTTCTCCAAGGTATATTTTACAACATTTTGAAGACAGTAACCTACCAAGAATACAAAGAGTATTAAGTTCAGCGGTGAGCATAAAATTGCTTTGCCAAAGAAAATGCGGATTTATCAAAGAATAAATCTATTGGGACGACTGAATTTAATTCAGTTGAGATTTCTTGAAAGATTGCCTGAATTTATTTTATCATCTTTGTCTTTTAAAACTGATTGATTGATTTGTTATCCTGTTTTTTTTTTATGTAGGAGCTTTTGTCACTTTGAATAAAACGTTTGTCTGTCTGTCTGTTTATTCCAGCCAATCTTCGAAACTGCAGGACCGATTTTGACGGGACTTTCACTGGCAGATAGGCGATGTTATAAGGAGTTACATAAAGGCTTGTTGTCGTGGTAGCACGTTCCTGTAGGATCATTTTCGAAATCCACGCGGGCGATTTGAGCAACAAAAAAAAGTCAGATAGAATGCTTAGTGAAAACGAAGTAACAGCGCGGGTGGTCTGACAAAATGTCTGAAAAAAATTCTGAGAACTTGTCTTACCAAGGGGTATCGGTGTTACCCAGTAACGGGGTTGTGGAGGTCAGACAGGCAGTCGCTCCGTGTAACAAACTGATATTCAGCTGCATCCGGTTAGATTGGATGCCGATCCCAACACACCCATTTATGACATGGCTAAGCACATTGATTGAGTTTTATTCTAAAAAGTTATTTCCGCTGACAAATGCCATTGCAATTGACAAGCCTACAGGCCTCTTCACTATGCCAATTCCAGTCGCCATATCCAACCGCAAAAGCGGCAATTATGCCTATTTGCATATCTGTGCCTAATTTATGATAAAGCACAGTGCACACCGCAGTGCAGACGCCAAAAGGCTGTGTTTACACGAGCGTGACGGGCTGTGGTTGTATTGAGTTTGCTGTTGGCAGATTCAGTGACATTTAGTAGGTACCTAGGTTTGGAGGTAGCACATCAAAGTCGAAACAGTTTTGTCAATAGCCAATTCTCGTATTTAGAATCGTTGAAAATCTAGCCGCAGTCTTATCTCAGTGACAATTGATGTCCACAAAAGTCAGTTTAACAGTTTGGAACAGATTAGAATGTGAAATAGAACACTAGCTTTTGACAGCGGCTTCGCCCCCGTGGTGGTCTGAAATTATCCCACGGCAACGTATAACCGGGATAAAAGGTATCCTTAGATATGTTTCATATGTTAATCCACGTTAAAAACTAAATGTGTACTAAATTTCATCCCCATCCGTTCGTCCGTTTTACAAACATCTAAACATACAAATATCTAAATTTACTAACTTTCACATTTATAATATTGGTAGGATTGAAAAATGATAGGAGTAAAAATAATATTTATTTGCCTATAATATGATATACTAGCTTTTGCCAGCGGCTTCGCCCGCGCGGAACTTTCATCCCCAATTTAACTCCCTTAGAGGTTGAATTTCGAAAAGTCCTTCCTCATTCCTTGTCTACATTATAAAGGGAACCGCTGTGCAAAATTTCAGTTTTCTAGGTCCAAGGGTTTGGGCTGGGCGTTGATGAGTCAGTCAGTCAGGACTTCTCTTTTTCAACTCCACGCAGGGAGTTCAAAATCTTGTACTGAACCAATGGTAATAGGTTTATTTTTTTTGGGTGGGAAATCATCAAATAACTTTTCCCTCTCTGGGTGGAGTAGGAGGGCGTGTCAGACTTTTACGGACTAAAAACCCACCCACTTCCTTCAGTTGCCTGTGTTCCAGGAGCCACGGCGTCTCTTTCGAAAAACCCGCACCCTGACATGAATGGTAACAGACTGCTCGTGGATGTACCTGCCAGTGTATGGTGTATTCGTATTACCTAAAGAGTACTATTTTATTATTGTGCAAAATTTAAAAAAAAGAACATACCTCATAAATTTTATGGTTTTGATTTCGTTTTGTTCTTACTGGTCCCAAAAAGACTGGCTGCCAAGAAACTCCATGGAAACTCCTTAGAAAAAAACAGCATTATTAATTTTCGCGGGAATTCGTTTCTTTAGCAGCGAATATTTTTATATGTTATTGATCTTTAATATAGCAAAAGCGTTCGTAAAAATAGACCCTGAATGAAGAAAAGCGAAAATGCGAATTAGTCGCCTTCATTTCCTTGTCTGTTTTGAATCTGACATCCTCATTGACGGAATTCCAAGTACCTATAACATTATAATTTTTAGCGTATTTTTGGAGCAAATTATCAGAAGCCCAGTTGAGTTTGAATTAAAGCGTGCTTGTTAAAGCAATGTGCGAATTTCTTTTCATCAGGGTGGCAAGGACATCGACGATCAAACTGAAACTATGAATTCAGCACATGAGTGGCACCCACTAGTGAGAGTAGTACAGATATTTTTCCACAGTTATCAAAAAAGAAAATCTGGTGTTTCCTAGAAGTGCAATATCTACGCGGCTTAAATGTATGGCAGAGCTAATACTTGGATAAATAACCAACAAAAAATTTAACGCACGTTCAGACTCATAAACTGAGTTGAGCTGCAGGATTACTGGTAAATGCTCAATCTGTGTGGTTCTTTTCTCAACAGACCATTTCAGACACCAATCCACATGGTCTTCACATGATCTGACCAAGATTATGTCTGGACTTTAAAAGAGACTGTGACCTCTGAGTTTGTTTCGGCCTTTCTTCTCAGAGTAGTCAGTTAGGAAACGCCGACCTCACCTAGTTTAAAAAATATGATTGACGTGTAAAAGTGTTTGTGCAAACCTACTTATAGAAATAAAATCATTTATCATTATCATTTATCATTTACTGAATCTGAAATTTTACTTCCTTGCGAACTTGGTCTAAGGAAGTGAAGGCGACTTATTCGCCTTTCTTTATTCCTGTCCTATTTTTCCGGAAGCGAGTTTTGTGGCGCATCGCATGCGGAGCACATGCCTCGTAATGTGCGTAGGTATCTTCGTATTCGTGGCGAGGTTTGGGCTGCGCACGTGCGAGGGCGAGTCAGAGCGTAGGTATGCTTAATAGCTGTTGTAGTAGATAAGAAGTAGAATCACAATCTTCTCAATATATCTATGGGGATTAATATACCATAGTTTGACCAATACCGCTGTATGTGCGTGGCGGGACGGGGGACCAGTGCAGGCCGCTGATTCGTCAGTGCAAGCCGCTCATTCGTCGGTCCCGTCCCCCGCCTCGCCGCGCATACCTAAGGCGCGGTACAGCGGTATCGGTCAAGATATACTCGTACCTATGGATTTCTATGCGGATTAAAAATGTAATAGTCCAAATTATATTTCAAAAATGTAAGCCATTATAAGTACATCCAAATTGTTAGTACGTACTTATTATATTCTGTAATAGATATTTGTGTATACTTGTTCTTATTTTGAAAAATAAATTATACTTAGATATATAATGGATATGCCGGAGACGAACTGGCCAGAAGGGCATCCAGCGTGTCAGTCTGTGGTCCCGAGCCCATTGTGCCCATCCCCTTAAACCAACTACGCAGGTGGCTCCAGGAATATACCCACACTCAAGCCGAGAGCTGGTGGACCTGAACACCAGGCTGCAGGCAGTCTAGGGAAGCAATGCAATCCTTGGATGGCAGGCTGACCAGACGTCTGTTACGCCTGGACAGAAAAGATCTGCGTCTGGTGACTGGAACCATCACAGGACACTGCCCTCTAAACAAACACTTCTACACAATAGGCATAACGGACAGCTTGTGCAGGGCTTGCATGGAGGCCGAGGAAACCGTGGCGCATGTGCTTTTCGAATGCACAGGCGTAGCCCAGATTAGAACAGAAACCCTCGGGGCACCCGAATGTTACACGGATATTCTCAGCAAACCAGAAGTTCTGGAGAGAGGTGGGCTGGCTGGAATAACACCAAAAGGCCGCCATGGCTTACGCACAATGCTCCACTTGAAGGACTAAGTGCGGAAACCAAACCCATAACATAGAACATACTTAGATACTTACCAATATAGAAGAATATAGATCTTCCTGAACGTGGAGTATTTGGCAATATCGGTATATTTGGCAACACTACCGGGGAACAATTGAACAGCGGTCGGGTCATTGGCGCTGGCTTCAATTTGATAACTTATGGCCGGGCCTCAGATGAATTGTGTGCGAGTACAATGTATTTATTGCCTTCTGAAATTAATGTAAATTCATCTTATAACTTACTTCACGTTAAATTTTTTGAGCCAACTCGTTTTTGACCAATCTGTGTATTTATTTAAAAACTTAGGATTTGTAGACAGAAGTGAGAACTTCAACCAACGAAATTACAGTAGTCACCATTATAACTGCAGATACACTGCTAACATTTGAGGGGCTCGTGGCTAAGTAAATACAGCCACACGGGTCGATGGATCAGGTTAAGCTGCGCCTGCCGCAGTTGATCCGTGGATGAGTGACCATCATTAAATATCAAGACCCCTCCATGCCTCGGAAAGCACATAAGCACATAAAGCCGTTGGTCCCGACTGTTGTGGATCTTTGACAGTCGTTACGTGTCGTACAACACGAAAGTAAGACAACTAACTTACCAAAAGGTATCGTGTTACCCAGTAACTGGGTTGTGGAGGTCAGATAGGCAGTCGCCCAAATTAGTAGAACAGTTGTGAACAAAGGAAAATAACAATATTAGTTCAATCGGTCAATGCCTTATTTAACAAACAAGAAATCGAGTCTTATCTATAATAAGCCAATTAGTGCGTGGGTTTTGAAGACTTGTTCAAGTTTCAAATGTTAAAGATTTCGTGTTTTTAAAAGGTATTCAATTTAGATAGCTGTTTGAGTGTTTGACGTCATTCATTATCTTTTTGATTTTGTGTGTGACATAAACAGAAGTAGGTTAATTTATTAAAGTTTATCTTGTTTTGTTTTTTTCATAATTTAACGTTTTTATAAACTTTCGCCACAGCCTTTGATTGTTAAAGGTTTATTTTCGTTCATTTTACGGATTTTTACGCCAAAACGGATCCTACTGGAAGAATTTTACGCCAAAACAATCCTGTCTTGGCGAAAAATTCTTCCAGTAGGATAGTGGCGGTAATCTCGGGCAAACGAAAGACAAAATCAAAACGTAATATACGTAGCGCCACGTGTCACCGCTATTTGGGTCCCAAAGCACAAAAGATGACTATGTAGGTAAGTAGTAACTGTTACCAAAAAACGACTCCCAACTTAATATTATAAAGAGGAAATATTCGATTATTTGTATATTTGTTTGTTAAGCTTTCACGCTGAGCCGGCTGAACGGATTTGGATAAAATTTGCCATATTGGCAGACCATGATCTGGATTAGGCCTTAGGATACTATTTATTCCGACATTCCCACGGGATCGAAACTTATGCGGGTGAATCCGCGGAGCGCAGATAGTTTCGTATAATCTGATAATTGTATTTACGAAGTCGTCGTGCAAGGCATACTAAATATTCCTCGAACATTCTCCACCCAAAATAAGACCAAAGTTAACTCACATTAAACAATAAGCAACCGGGCTAAACCCACGCATGTCTTAAACTCAAGGATGTGTTAACTTAAAATATTATAACAGTATTACATTTGGAAACAAGATATTTTGGTCCCAAGACTATAGTTACTACTGTATCTTGTTCCTTTGGCCCGCGTTGCGTAGGAAGAATAACTTGGATTAAATTAATTTAGGAATTTTAAGACATTTAAAGGGTGGAATGAACTGCTTTATAAATTTACAGAATATTTAGAATTTTGACGTGACGAAGGCTTCTTAGTCCATTCACACGTATTACTCGCCCGAATCGTATCAACGCTTTGAAATTAATAAATTATTTTCTACAGTGCCTTTCCATGGCTATGAAAAGAGAGGATAGAGGCAAACGACCTCTATGACAAATGCCCGGAAGGTCATGCAAAAGCTTGGCCTTCTTAGCGTCTCGACAGCAATCTAAATACAGTCGGTCCAGAATTTGGCACTTTGAGCAGCGAATGGCGCCGAAATATTAAGAAAGCCGACCCCACGTAACGGGAAGACGCGAGGGCCATGAAGAAGAAGATATTATTTTCTACAGGCAACTCGTTCGAAGTTAATTTATTTGTGAACAAATCGACAACTCCATAAATACACGTACGTATGACAGTTGCCGCGTTTTGAATTTTATGCAATACAGGTATGACAAAAGGTTACTGCAATTACATGCAATAAAGTGCATAGAATTCAAAACGTGCCAATTACCTAATACGCATTTCATACGTTTGAGATTCGTCCGATTCGGGCGAGTAAATTCATGCGAATCGGCTATTATATACCTAAGCCGAACAGCGCATAAACTTTGTTTCTAATTTACTTGATTAAAGTAATTATCTCGTTTGTGAAGCTGAGAAATATTTCCCTCGTGACTTCTTATTGTTTTAAATAGTCCTACTTTCAGTAATTTGAGTTACGCTAAGTTAGCTACGATTACCGCGGTTGGCTCGTGGATGGGTGACGATCTTTACATACCAAGACCACTCCGTGCCTCGGAACCACGATAAGCCGTTGGCCCCGACTGTCATTCGTGGATCTTTGACAGTCGTTACGGATCGTCGGAAGCTCGAAAGTCTGACAACCTGTCTTACCAAGGGGTATCGTATTACCCAATAACTGGGTTGTGGAGATCCGATAGGCAGTCGCTCGATGTAACAAACTGGTATTCAGCTGCATCCGGTTAGACTGGAAGCCGACCCCAACATTGCTGAGAAAAGGTTCAGCAGATGATGATGATTTCCAACCAATCCGAGTTGGTGATGGCTTTAATTTTTTGGAATTTGTAATTTATTTTTTGGGAAAATTTTCTTATCTTATTAAAGTGCCTAAAACAAACTCTAGCGGGGTATATTATCCAAGTGGATAACGCACATAAAATGGGAATCAATCGCAATTCTGCCTTTAATTTTGACATTCAATCCATGACAATAAAATTACTCAACTACGAGTATAACAAAGTCGCTGATGGATTGTCGACCCCGCTGTTTTACAAAACCGCTAGTAGTTATACTTAAGGGCCGAAACTGCGTTAAACGGACGCCCGCGCGGTTTCATAAAAATGTGCCCCGTCGCGGTCTCAACCGCGGGCGTCCATCGCGGGGTAGGCTACTTTAAGTCGCGGTAGCACGTTCCCGTGGGATAATTTCCGACATCCACGCGGATCCCGCGAAGCCGCGGGCAGCAGCTAGTCATATATAAAATGTCCCCGCGACTGACATCATTACGATCCCACCTCGCGTGTCCACGCACATAGACCGCATAACGCAGTTTCGGCCCTAACAGCTCCGTTACAAAAAACAACTGAACGATGTTCAGTGGGATTGTTATTGCGCTACGCTTAAAAAAATAGGCATCTACGTTTAAACGTTTAAGCGCGACCCGAGAGCTGCGTTTTCAGCAATCCATCTACGACATAAAATATATTGTTGATGCGAGAAGTGTATTTAAAAAATCTAAAATCGTAAAATAACGATTGGTTCCAAAGAAACACTTTCACATCAATGAAATCAACACTAGTATGAAATACGAATCTTTTCCATTATAGGAACCGTAACCTTTTAACAAAAAAAAAACACACATTTATCTCTGAGCAATAAATCACGTTGGACCAAAAAGCCTCTATTTAGTGGATAATGTAAAAACTATTAGTAGGCATGCGGGTAGGATTTATGAATGCCGTATCTATTTATTTTTGGGTCAGTTCAAATCTAAATATTTTGCTGATGGTTGCCTCGTGGCTTAGATCAATAGGTCTTTCTGAACTATGCAAATAAATAAAATTTAAGTGTCTGCTTGTGAAAGTGTAAAAAACAGCTTTTTACTAAATTCATAATAATATGAAAGCCTATACGGTACCTACTCATCCCAAAAAGAAATTGATATTTTTTGTCTATCTGTCTTTTCGTTCCAGCGGGCTTAGCATGACGCTTTTGTATTTCTACGAAGAATAGACAGCGCTTTTTCAATACAAAGTAACATTTCGTTCCTACATTTTTGTTACCGCACTGTAGATATCCTTCTACAATCTGTCATTTAGTCTTTCGTTTCCAACGATATTTGTGTAGGTCCTTATAAACGTAGACTATTTCAGAATAATATTTCTTCCCAAACTGTCAAAATCACACTGACAACAAAACTTTCTACTCGACGGCCACAAAGTATTTACGATTATTTACAAAATCATGATTCGTTTAGAACGCATAACTGTGATAATGAATAGAAAAACACAGCTATCTTATCCTATTGGACATCATTTATTTAATGGTCATGTCTATTCTTCCGTCGACAAATCGGTGCTCGTGCTAAGCCTGCTGGTAATGAATAACATACAACACGTTCCCGTGGGTATTTTCCGATATCCACGCTAGCGAAGCCGTGGGCATCAGTAGGTTATTAAAATAATTGGACACCAGCCCGTATTACCTAAGGCTGAAAAGCCGCTACAGCTCTTTAAATTGTGTCTTACCACTCTCTGTCGAACGGTCTAACGAAAGGAGCAACCTGTAGCGAGATAGTGCTTCCCAATCCAATCCATTTGTTCCATCTGATGATAATCTCGCAACTGGACTTGCCTTGGTTTAAACCTGCTCAGGTGGTTCACAGATGACTCCTCCCTAGATAGAAGATTTGGTGCCGTCTCACAAACAATGAGAATATCTTATTTTTCTCTCTTCACAAACGCTCACATGGTATAAACATAGAGACAAGAATTATATCGTAACAATGGAGTACTCAATATCGTGTCAGGCGTGTCCTGTTGTCTGCACGCTACAGGAGATGATGGACGTTACTGAAGGTGCCAAGCTCGTGGCCAAATTCAGGGCTGACTGTATACAGGGTAAAATTATTAGCTGGTTTTACAAAAAAAAAAAATCTGCTGTTCCATACATTTTGACCGCGTAGGTGTTGCATTTTTCTATGAAACAGCTGATTTTTTTTTTGTATAACCAGCTAAAAATTTCTGCGCTAGGGGTTCTAGAATGACATGCTGAATTCATGGTTACAATTTACGCACTGGATAAAAACTTTTCCTGTATAGATTGTTAGTTAGAAGACCTAAGCCTAATCTAACGGTTTAATTTTACAAGTTTCATATTAAAACTTGGATAGGTAAATGATTTTATGGGACCATAATAGTGAGTATTAGCATTAAAGGAGGGGCTTGTGGCTAAGTAACAATAGCTGCAAGGGTCGATCGATCAGGTTAAGCTACGCTTGCCGCGGTTGGTCCGTGGATGGGTGACCATCTTTACATACCAAGACCCCTCCGTGCCTTGGAAAACACGTAAAGCCGTTGGTCCCGGCTGTCATTTTTGGATCTTTGACAGTCGTTACGGGTCGTCAGAAGCCCGCTGGCTGGTATTCAGCTGCATCCGGTTAGACTGGAAGCCGACCCCAACATAGTTAGGAAAAGGCTAGGCAGATGATGATGCGGTATACAATATGCACAATACAATTTTAAATGGAATTAAATCAAGTCATGAAATTCCTAAAAATTATAACTGAGCCGTATTTTTTTATTTTTGTTTCAACGTTTCAGCTAACATCAAACGCATCGCTACTTTGAACCTTATTTGTTGCCGCGAGGCGCTATTGCCAAATAGCTAAACAATTGCTACTGACTGCGCCTCTATTACGTATATGTGTTTTACAATACATCCAAATGTGTTGTGGTCAGCAGGTCCTGATTTAAAATCCAGATCACCTTTAACGACACCCACAGGTGCAAACAGCGTTACCAATACTTTTCCCGAATAACAATTTACTGCACCTCTTAATTTAGTAACACCATATATCGCAATAATGGTCCCGAAACTGCCAATAAATCGTCAAAGACTTTTCTCACCTCCACTAAAAGGCACACATTTCAATTTGTGCCAATCTTCGCCAAAACTCTCGCGCCCTGATGGACCAAAAGCTATTTATCCGCCATTTCTTTTTTACGATGTCCTTTTGGCGCCGAGTCTGGGAGCAGCTAAACGCCAAGTTTTAGGGACAGTGTCGATGATACATCATAATGAAAACGTAGTTCTGTGTCTATTGTATTTCTTGGATTTTATTCATTGGTAAAGCTGGCCTTCGCCAAAACTTACTGGATTTTATTGCCTGCGAAATTCGAATCGAGTATCGTCGATTCCAGATCGGCTCGTAATGGTCTCTGTTGTTATTTTGGACATAAGTTTGGGTTGTTGAAGTTATGTTAGCCCTATGTCAGTGTTTATGGGCTAAACTGTCACATATTTTAGTATGTTTTTGTGGATATAGACAGTAATAAGGCTGTATTTTAGATGTAGGACCACATTAGTAAAGTGATTATATTTTATAAGGGGCAATAGAAAAACTTTTTTGTTTTTCTGGCATTAGAAAACGTACCCATTTTATCACTAGCGGTTGTGGTGTTCATCTCTTAATATTAACAAAAAGAGCCAACTCGTAAAGAAAGAAAGAATATTTATTGGGAATAGCACAGGAATATCGCAACATCACGCCTGTAATCCCCGAAGGGCTTTGCAGAGGCGTACCTGTATCATCCACTGATCCTCAGAGCTTTTTTGCACAAATCGACTCCGAACTACTACTGAAAAAATATGATACAAAAACCTAAGATCAATTTGCCAACCTTTTTTTTTTTTTTTTTTTTTTTTTTTTTTTTTTTTTTTTTTTTTTTTTTTTTTGGGTGGGAAATCATCAAATAACTTCTCCCGCTCTGGGTGGAGCAGGAGGGCGTGTCAGACTTTTATTACTACCTGCGAACCAAACCCAGGGCCTTTTGCTCAGCAGTAGCACTTGCCACCACTAGATCAACGAGGCAGGTCCAGCTGCCAATCCGTTATACAAAATTCCAAACAAGGCAATACTTCCATCTTCTTCTTTGTCGTGTCGATGATCCCAATTATTGATGATTTTAAATAAGCTTCGACAAAAATCAGTCTTTGCGACAGCGTTATTGTTGTCCTTGCGAAGGTCTTCCATAGTGTTCTGCCAGGTGTTAATGCACAGAGAGCACGACAAGGGGTGGGACATGGTTGGCGATGTGACTGCACAGTTGCACTGCGACTACCTGCTGTACCTATTACTTAACTTCCAAATCGTATTCAGTTAGTAGCACTGGCATTTCACATCAGAAATGAAAGCCACTTTTGCTTCTAAAACAAAAAGTTATTCCATCGGCGTCTTTTAGAGGATGTGGGTGGACAACTAATCAGAAAACATGAAGTGCACTAACTACAAGGTCTTCTCTGTTGCATTTATGTATAATTAACGACCACATTCATATTCATCCGTTTTTATGAAAGGAATTTGCAAAGGAATCTTGCATTAACTTAATACAATGTAAGCCTTCCTAAGATATGATTTTCGTGAACGGGCGCCATCTTTAAGGACTGTTCATCTCTTAGCTGCAGGTTATTTGAATGACTACGTATTTAAAGTGAACGTCATTTTACATCGTTCTTACATACCTATAAATAAAGCTTTTGCAAGTTCGCCATAGATATTACAAGACAACGTACCCATTTCAGTCATATGTGACAGAATCAGAGCCGTTGACAATCCACCACGGAGCTCGGAGGTCTGATAAGGACGGAGGAGTTCGTTTACCGCTGTGCACTCCCCAGTCTATTGAGGCTACACCCTACAGAGTTTCAATTTTCTGAAATGAACAGATCCTCTTGATATTCTGAAATGAACAGATCCTCTTGATATTCTGAAATGAACAGATCCTCTTGATATTCTGAAATGAACAGATCCTCTTGATATTCTGAAATGAACAGATCCTCTTGATATTTAGAAACAGTCGAGTTACTTATCTCCCAAAAATCTCCGCAATTGGTTGAGTGGCCATTTCTTATAACTATGTTTCGCTATTCCGAACTGAACAAAATGCAGATCCAAACCTACATTTTAAACTAAATTCTACCAAAAACCTCTAAAATCGGTTCAGTAGTTTAAAGGAAAAGTTGAACAAACGGTTTGTGAACTGGCGCAGTGGATACGTCTAAAAATAGACTGATGGAAGAATCACTAGCATATTTAAATGTAAGGGTGGCTACATACATAATGCAACGCAACATGCAAGTCAACGTGAATCTGTTCGAATTGTACTCGCGAATAAATCATTATGTAAAGAATAAAGACCTCGTTCTGATGCAAGTTGCACTGTGTAGCTTGTTCTGTTATGTGAATACACGGATTTATAGTACATAGTACCAATGTGAAAGTTTGTAAAGAAGTTTGGATGTTTGTTGCACAATCACGCAAAAACGGCTAAACGGATTTAGATGAAAATTGGCACACAGATAGTTTATAACCTGGATTAACATAGGATACTTTTTATTCCGGTAGTACGTTCCCGCGGGATAATTTCCGACTTCCACGTAGGCAAAGCCGCGGGTGGAAGCTAGTACATACATAAACGCACGCCTACTTCCCATAGGGATTGGCAGAAACAACAGAACGCCGTCAGCTACGATCCTTACATCTCTCCTATTGCTTCGTTTACGTTCATACATCTAGTCAACACACGCTTATTGCGAGTACTTTGCATCTGACTTTTATAAAGAATATCATCGATAACGTCAATGTACTATCAAGATTCACTAATGCAGTCGCATACTAAGGGCTATATTGCTATGAAGTGGCGGTCCAGGCCGTACCTACAGCTGTGTGTATATGTATTAACACAAAACTCACCGCTCTACTCACACACTGGCGTTACTCTTTGTATTTTATACATACCGTCGGCGACGACAGACATGACCTTGGTCGGTTCATACCATTGCTAAAATTTACTTTTATAATTTGAGTTCCGGTAGCGTGCAGCGTATCGTCTTGGATTAAGAAACTCATAGGTCTGGGTTCAAATCTCGCGATGAAGCTTTAATTTTTCTTTTCAACAATCATCTTCATCTGTTCTTTTATTATTCGATTTATTAATATACCAGAATAATAATGTAACAAATTTGTTTTATTACTCGTATTGTTATTTAAATAAAGGTTTAACAATAATAAATGATTACAAAATGTTTATTCGTTATAACTTCATGAAGAATGTAAAAAATAACTAATAATAACTTCTTGTTAAAACAGTTTATTTTCTCATAAAGAACAATTTATTGAAGTAAATAAGCTAGTTGGTGAACTATGATAATCAGGCTATTGTATCTTAGTAATATAATAATATTGTGTTGATTACTACTGTGTGTCGGTACTCTAAATAAATCACAATATTCTACAAAAATCTACCCACGTAAAAGTAACAAATGCAGACAAGTTGTCACAATACAATTAAATGACTCAGTAGTACTACTTTTATTCTACTGCGAGTGAGTTCGTTTTAACTCAAACCTCAAAGTTAACAAATCGTATTTAATAGGACTTAAAGAGGTTATAGCTTAAGTGTTCATTTTCATTCCGAAAAGAAGATTGAAACTAAACCTCAAAATAATCCAGATTACGGATAAGACAAAATATTATTTGAATATTACTAAAATAAATAAATATATGTAATTTATAACTTAATGTTAATGTTTTTTCCGTTAACTATGTTTTTTAAGCTGATTCTCGAGCTGGTTTTCCATGATGCCTTGTTTGCCATGAACCTTCTGCGTGGAGTGCACGGCGCACGGTTCGTAAAGATGTGTCGAATAATTCGGCAAAATGTCTTGTCGTTTTGAAACCACTTGTTTCATATTCGCTGAACGTGTGCCTGTTATAGGAGCTGGGGTCTTTCACTTTGCTTTCCACGGGCAAGGCTACCGCCTTCCTCATATCTTTTCACCCACCGACTCACAGTATTTCACTAAAACAAAAAAGGGGTACTGTTAGGCTACTAAGCAAAATACACACTTTATGTATTACCTACTATTTAGAAACAAAATTATTTAAAAGGGCAATTTCACATAGATATTAAGTTTATTGTTATTTTCATCGTTCTATTATCTAGGAAATAAATTTACATTGAAATTTTATATTTTTATTATATTTAGACATTGTGATATTTATAAAACGTTTAAAAATAACTACAAGGATCAGCAGTTACACTTTAATTAAATAAATGTTTAATATTTATATTTAAATCATAATACTCACACTCAGTCCGGTTTCATCACATAGGTATTTGTGATATAGGTATTAAGTCCACTTTTATGCAGCGCAATAATATTCGCTTTCATTTCTATATTTAAATTTGCTTACATTTTAAAATGAATTAGAAGGACGCTAATAGATGAAACACACGTCACTAGCACACAATATCAACCAACACCGTTCTATAAGTCGCGGTGAATGAGTCGTAAATCATTTAAATTTATTTAGGTTTCTGTGGGTATAATGATAAAGTTTTACGAGTTTAGTGAATAAGAAGAACAGAACAAGAAACTATACTCAAAAGTGATTTTTAAAACAATAAAAAGACTATCACACAGCGAGTGGGATTCGAAACCGTGACTCGCTGCGCTCAAACGCGATAATCAAGTGCAGTAACCGCTCAGCTATCATGCCATTTGCTTTAACGGTTGAATTTAGGAAATACATTCATTCGTAAACGTATGAGAGTGTGTGTGTATATAGTATTATAACCTATAGAAATTGCTTATTATAAGAAGGTCGTAAGTTAAAGCGAAGTGTCAATCTATTGCTTTTTGAGATTGGGGCACCATTAGTGAGGGCTACTGTACATAGGTATGTCCTTTTTTACCCACTTTAAAAAAGAGGAGGTTATTAATTCGACATGTTTATATTTTTTTTTTGTATTTTCGGGCATAACTACGTCATATTTATACGGACTTGAAAAATTATTTTTTTGTACGAAAGGGGTCTATTTCAAAATGGTCCCAATTAAATTTCATATACCTAAATCTAATGTTGAGTTTCGGAGATAGACAACGGAACTCTTCAAAAAATGACAGCAAATTAACCGCGATTGTTGCTATCGCATAAATATGTATTGTTTTGACCCCAAGAATGATGAAATTTCGAATAGTTGGGTAGGTAGGTACTAAAACGGAAAAGTGAAAAATAAAAACTATTTCCAAAAAAAAAAAACAGTCTACAAAAATAAATTTAAATAAGGCGGTGACAAAAAAATAAAATACATATCGAAAGTCACCGACTTTAAAGTTATTTTTCACTTTGTAGTGTTTTTCCGGAAGTCGGTTGTTTTTTAGGGCGTCTTCTCCCGGGGTTTCTACTCACATCTGCGTTGTTACCATTTGTTAATCGCCATTCATTCGGTCTCTCAACATTGCCAAAAAATGAGACTTCATAAATGATACTCCGTTATCTAGGATCATCATTTCGGCCGATAGACGTCCACTGCTAGACACAGCAACTCCCCCAGAAAAAAAAAAACTGGTGTGTTTGCCATAATCGTCACGCTTGGCAGGCGGGTTGGCGATCGCAGTATAGTGGTCAAATGCATAGAGAAAGCTGCTGCCCATTCTCTAGTAAGTCCCTTAGTCGCCTTCTACGACACCGACGGGAAGAAATGGGATGGTGCTATTCTTTACGTCTGGCACCACACGGAACTCCGTTATTTAGAGTAACAAATGTACCTTGGTCACTGGGTCACTCATGACCTGAATGATGACCTGGACATAGAAAGAGAACGCAGGGCGATGGCTGTCCGAGGTAATATGCTGATCCAGCAGATTTGCACGTTGTACGACGCAAGTCAAACTAACCCTTTTCAAAGCATACTGCCAGTGTTTTTACACGTGCAGTCTGTGAGTCAGGTATACGCTGAAGACATACAACGGCCTGCGTGTCCAGTATAATAATGAATTCAGAATGTTGTTGGGTCTACCACGTTTTTGTAGCGCTTCCGGGATGTTCACCGACGCCAAAGTTGATGGTTTTCATGCCATTATGCGGAAACTGTGCGCTTCTATTCTCGGTAGAATGCGTGCTAGCTCCCACAGCATCCTGAGTGTATTGTGTGATAGGTGGGACAGCCCCATGATGGCTCACTGGACACGGCTGTACACGTAGGTGTCAGTCGTTTCAATTTTGTAAATAGAATTTTATTAACATTAGGTTAAGACTTTTACTAACAACATATGGATTTTGATCTGAAATAAATATTTTAACCTTATCACATCATTCCTTAGCCTATCATTCATAGTTACACCATTACATGCTTCTCTCAAAGAAAGCCTTTATAGTGGTAGGTACATAATAGCCTTCGCTTATGCAAGACGTGAAGGAATCTTGCATGCATCTTGTACCTACACTCCAAAAATGTAAGAATATTTAGCCCCAAAGTAACCTAGAAAGGAACATCTTTGAGGTAATAAAAATACTTATGAAACATGATTTTGCACTAAAATTGTGTAGCATTTAGGATAGAAAGGTTATATAAATAAGTTGAGCTAATTTATTTCGTACTGTACTACTGTAATAAATATATTAATAGTAGAATAAATCAACACATTAAGATTTTGGGCTGAAATTCGGAGGCATCTACTCTATTTATTTTGGAAAAATGTTTAATTAAGTGGTGGACTGTTTGTATGTAATATGTGTCACCGGAACATTATGAACATCATCAGTTTTTGTGTTCAACACATTCAAAGTTTTTGTGTTTTTAATTAATTATTTTTTTCTTGTTGTAAATGTTAAGTTATTTCATAGTCTGGAGCAAATGCCTTCATTGTATTTTTTGTGGGGCGTTGATAGCCGCGCCACAGTATTTTACTTTTGCAGCTATCTTCGTTTCGTTTGTAATGCTATACCTAAATTATTCAATATTTTTTTTTTTATTTAGTTTATAATCTATCTCGGGAGATTGCAAAGTATCAATTGTTTTTATTTTTTAAAAGTTGCCCCACGCTAGGAATTTCTCCTGTATTGTGGATGCGTTTACAAACATTTAAATTCACATACACAAACAGCCAGACCCGTAAAAACTAATTGTAGGTCATACAAATATTTGTTCCGTGTGGGAATCGAACCCGCGACACGCAGCGCAGCAGTCAATCGCTTAACCACTGCGCCAACCGTGCCGACATTGTCAACTGCAGATGGATAGTACCTTGCGCTATTACTAAATAGCCAAGTAACTGCCACTAACTTGGAAGTAGCACTGCCCGCCCGCTGCCGGCCGGCCGGGGCACCGCTTGCGTTTGAGATAGAACGAACTCACTCGCAGTAGAGTAAAAGTAGTATTACTGAGTTATTTAATTGTATTGTGACAACGAGTCTGCAGTTATTATATTTAAGTCACCGTATGATTGTAAACACCGTTTTTTTTTTGGGTGGGACATCATCAAATAACTTCTCCCGCTCTGGGTGGAACAGGAGGGCGTGTCAGACTTTTACTGACTAAAACCCACCCGTGTAGCCTGTGTGCTAGGGGCGGCGGTATCCGTTTCGAACAACCCGCACCCCTGGCAGGCATCCTATCATACTTACTTATTTTTTTTGTTCCAGGTCTCGCGGTACCTTTTGTGGAACTGACAGTTACACACGCATCGGTACTGACCATCCTCGCGATCAGTTTTGAGCGGTACTATGCGATCTGCGAACCACTACGCGCCGGTTACGTGTGCACCAAGACAAGGGCGACGCTGATCTGCGCGCTAGTGTGGTTCTTCGCTGCTTTGTTCACCAGGTACTTTTTAGTGGCAGGTGGTCAGTGATGGTACTTGATTACTTGAATAAGTATTTTTTTCTGAAAAAAAAAAAAGTTGGTGTATGCACTTTTAATTAACTGTTTGATTTGACATAGGCCCAGTTGTGAGTTAACGAAAAAAATCTGAAATGGGTTTGGGTATATCGTACTTACTTCCTAAAAACATTATTTTTTTCGTTTTATAAATTAGAATTGTTTTCAATAATTATGGCCCACCTCTGACCATTTTATTATTACCTACTAGTTATAAGCCTATATATATTTACGACAAGCCTCTACAAAGCCTACGTAACAATGTGAAAATGTGAAGTGTTTTTTTTTTTTTTTCAAAATGCTGATTGGTCAAAATTGCTATTTATAACAAGCAAGACTTTAAACCAATGAAAATTGCATAAAACCGTGTTATTTCTTGCTTCGTGACAGCCTGGTGCTACAGTGATTAACAATACAAGACTACGTGTGCGCGTTTGTCACGCAGGGAACGCAGCGTTCGGAATGCAGCGTGAAAACGCTGAGACAGCAGCTTTCTTAACAAGTTTTACACTTCCGCTATTAACTATACACCCAAATTGGACTATGGGCGTTGGTTTTGCTTTAAGCTAATATATTTTTACATATTTTTTAACCGACTTCACAAAATGGAGGTGGTTCTCAATTCGGTTGTATTTTTATTTCTTTTATGATTGTTACCTTAGAACTATTTTTTGGTTTGAAAAGGTACTTATACTTATCGAGTGCGTGAGGTACCTACCACAACTATAAAGTAAAAAAAAAAACATTTTTTAAGAAAAAACAGGTGTCTTCCAAAAAAAAAACACTACAAAGCGAAAAATTACTTCAATGTTTGAAGTCGGTGGCAAAAAAAAACGGAAAATACAACACCAAAGACACCGACTCAGCAATCAAAGTTATTTTTTGCTTTGTCGTGTTTTTGTTTTTGAAGTCGGTTGTTTTTTTTTTTTCATTAAACATTTTGCAAACAATAAATTCGTATTAAAACCAAAATTCTACTGGCAATTTATCATTTTGAAAGCGCGTATTCATTTTATATATTTCGCGGATTTAAGGAACAGATATTATCCGAGACGAGGCTCATATCCCGGAGGGTAGAAAAAACATTATTCATGTGTCGATCATTGTGACGAGTTATTGGCATGTGAATGTGAAAGCTAATACATTTTCCCTGTCTTCCTAAATCCTAATATGAGATCCTTCAAATCATTGGAACATAAATCATGATCAGGGAACCCTTCGATAGATTTTGCATCTTTTCTAGTTTCCAACTTTATCTGTTCTGCGATGGAGGTATGAGGAATAGGGTGTAAATTTCACTCATATTCAATGGAACAGGGAGGATCCTCCGACCAGACGGGTGTTGTCTGGTGGACAACTGCCCGAAGTTTGATCTCGAGACGTTGTACACAGGATAAGTGTTTAACCAGTGCGCAAATTGTAACCATGAATTCAGCATATCAGTCTAGATTCTAGACCCCCAGCGCAGAAATTTTTCGTCGGTTATACAAAAAAAATCAGCTGTTTCATAGAGAAGTGCAATACCTACGCGGTCAAAAAGTGTGGAACAGCTGATTTTTTTTAATTACTGACGAAATAATATGGTTACAGTTTGCGCACTGATTAAAAACTTATCCTTAATACAGGAAACGTTTTTATCCAGTGCGCAAATTGTAACCATGAATTCAGCATATCATTCTAGACCCCTAGCGCAGAATTTTTTCGCCGGATACACAAAAAAAAAATCAGCTGTTCCATACATTTTGACCGCGTAGGTATTGCACTTTTCTATGAAACAGCTGATTTTTTTTTGTACAACCGGCGAACAATTTTTGCGCTAGGGGTTCTAGAATAATATGCTGAATTCATGGTTACAATTTGCGCACTGGATAAAAACTTACCCTGTATACCAGTCGCGCGGTAAACTCTGACTGTGAGATGCAGGATTTGTGTGACGTCAGGTCTTTGATTTGTAGTTCGCATGTGGCGTTGTAGATGCCACCACAGGTCTTTATCTAGAATATTTTCGTTTTGTCGCTGGTCGTTAGTGGAGCTTTGACAGTCGTTAGGGGCGTCAGAAGCTCGGAAGTTTGACAACCAGTCTTACCAAAGGGTATCGTGTTACCCAATTAACTGAGTTCTGGCAGTCAGATAAGGTTTTGCTCCATGTAAAACACTGTTAGTTAGCTGCATCTGGTTGTTAGACTGGAAGTTGACACCAACGTAGTTTTTTTTTTTTTTTTTTTTTTTGGTTGGGAAATCATCAAATAACTTCTCCCGCTCTGGGTGGAGCAGGAGGGCGTGTCAGACTTTTACTGACTAAAACCCACCCGTGTTCCTTCATTAGCCCGTATGTCAGGGGCTGTGGTATCTCTTTCAAACGAACCCGCACCCCTGACAGGCATCGGCCCTTGCGGGCCCCATCATTTTTGTGCTGACATCTCTTTGAGGCGCGCGTGGAACACAACGCGCCGTCGACTTGGGCTTGGTCCTTACCGGACAGCGAGCTACCCATTACTCGCCGTCCGCAAGCCCATGCCTACGGTGGCCGGAAATCGGCCTGGGATTCCCGACGCCCAGGGCGTCTCCGTATCCTGCGGCGGCTAGGGTCGCGAGGGCGCATATGCTGCCTCTCCCTCACGTGCGCCGCCTCCCTCTTCGCGAGCATCACTGCTTCGCTGAAGGAGGTGACGGCTCCCCATGCCCTCTCGCTCCGTACCATGGCCTGGACCAGGGCCGGACGCGAGAGATCGCCGCCGCCGATCGCCTCCACGAGGACACGGCGGTGCTCCACCCAAGCAGGGCAGACCGCCACCGTGTGCTCCACCGTGTCCTCAGGGCGATCTTCGCAGTGGAAACACCCGGGCGTTTCCTCCCGCCCTATCCGAAACAGGAACCTCCCGAAACAACCGTGTCCGGTGAGGACCTGCGTCAGGCGGAAGGTGAGGACGCCATGCCGCCTCTCAAACCACTCCTCAAAGAGGGGACTTACCGCCGCAATCGTGGCGTGCCCAGACACCAACGTAGTTGGAATACATTTAGTCAAGTGACGATCTAGATCACTTACGGGATCAGAGAAATGATATTTCTTAAAAGATAGTTCAAGAAGACGGAGCAGCAGGCTTAGCATGACGCTCTCTATTTCTACGAAGAATAGATACAGCTCTTTCTATACAAGTGACATTTAGTTTCTCCATTTTTGACGTCGCACCGTAGAAATCCTTCTACAATCTGTCATTTTGTCTTTCGTTTCTAACGGTCTTTGTCTAGGACCTTTTCATTACAGCCGAAGACGTCTAAGGGGAGGGGATTTCCATAATCGCTACGCTTGGCAGGCGAGTTGGCGATCGCAGTATGGTGGTAAAATGCATAGAGAACGCTGCTGCCCATTCTCTGGTAAGTCCCTTAGTCGCCTTTTACGACACCCACGGGAAAAAATGGGATGGTGCTATTATTTTACGTCTATAACCGCCGGAACCACGGAACGGAACCACCACAAGGTCCTTTTATATGTAGCGTATTTCAGAAGGAAGTTTTCTATCCCAAACAGTCTGACAACATACAGTTGTGCCAGTGACAGAAAACTTTCTGAACTGTCTAAACGGAACGTCACTTCTGTCTACTATTCCGCCCACAAAACGGTGCTGAGCCTGCAGTTTATTCTAAACTGTGCTTAAATCTTTGACTCAACTTTAAACTGCGATTAAAGCTCCATTTTCACTGGCACCACTTTTACTAAGTCTGGTCGACGCCGGCGTCCCTACACATTCGTTTATTTGCCTCTATATTAAGTTTCTCTTGGCAAGCCACTTCGAACACCGACAAACTTTCGACGTCATTCCCACACACTAAAATTCACATATTCAGCGTATTCTTGGCATTTTATTGATATCTTCATTTCATATTCTTCGTGTATACGAATCGGATGCTGTTACTTGCATTCCTCGTATTGGAATCCTAACTTCTCCATATGGGTTTTAACAATTCAATTGGTAGTTTTACAGGGCTCTGTAGTCGGCACGAACTGGATAAAAGTGTTCGGATATTCAGAAGATTTTTTTCATAAACTCTAATGATAAATGATTTTATATCTGTAAGTTGGTTTTTACTAACACTTTAACATGTCAATCATCCCCCCCGAGTGGGTTCCCGCATTGTCGTTGCGGGGGGGGCTCAGTAACCGTGGATTCCGGCCACGGTGAAGCCAAGAGGAACCCAAAGGTGGGGCCGCTCGTCAGGGCTTTTGCCTCAAAGCCGACGACGTAGCGGCCAAAAAGTAGGTTGCGGTGAGGTGCACCGCAACTGAGGTGGGCCGCGATGTCGAATGGGAGGCATCGCGGCTGAGGGTTACGGGCTGCGGTAGAGGAGGAGTGCCGGTGCTTCTGAGCAGCGCTCTTCCCTTCCGTGGCCTGAACGGGGCCGCCACCGTTTGATGGCGGACGCGGTGGGGCCGCAGGGGAAGAGGAGTGTCGGTATAGCGTCAGCCGCTCTCCCTATCCCCTGCGGCCGAAAAGTGGTAGACGGGACGGCGCGTTGTGTTCCACACGCGCGCCGTCAAAGATGTCAGCAACCACAGGTGGGGTCCGCAAGGGCCGATGCCTGCCAGGGGTGCGGGTTTGTTCGAAAGAGATACCACAGCCCCTGGCATACGGGCTACTGAGGGAACACGGGTGGGTTTTAGTCAGTAAAAGTCTGACACGTCCTCCTGCTCTACTCAGCAGGAGAAGTCATTTGATGATTTCCCAACCAAAAAAAAAAAAAAAAACATGTCAATCATATTTTAAAAACCAGATGAAGTCGGCGTTTCCTATCGGACTAATCTGAGAAAAAAGGCCGAAACAAACTCAGAGGTCTCTTTTAAAATCCAGACATAATCAGATCAGACCAATTCATAAGATCTTCACATGGTCAGATCATGTGAAGATCTTATGAATTGGTGTCTGAAATGGTCTGTCTTTTGAGGAATGACACAGACTGAGTGTTTTTTTAAACAACCAGTAACAAATAGGGTACTTTTTATCCCAGTAGTATGTTCCCACGGAAAATTTCAGATTTCCACTTGGGCGAAGCCGCAGGCGGAAACTAGTCCTATACAAGGTGTAACAGAAACCCTATTGCTATCCTTATGTACTAAAGATAACAGCTGGTATAGAATCACGATACATAGTTTCAGCTCAAAATAAAATACTCTAGGAATTGACACCAAATTTTCGGTTTCATATATTTCATAAATTCAAATCATAACAAACGTGTCACCGCACTACGTAGATCAACTTTCCACGTTACTTGCTTATGTCACGATAAATCTCTTTCGAGTGATGTTTTTATTTCAATTTGAAAAGTTCGATTTCTGGTATCAATGTATTAAAAATTGTCATAACTTCCAAACATGTAGAGATAGGATTAAAAATCCCTTCCAATATCGTTTTATATCATCCAAAGAAGCCGTGCCCTTGGTATGTACGTGTACGTGCCCTTGCCGTGTTTTACACGTTGAGAGAGAAAAAACAATTTCATTTCGTTTTATTTCAATAACTATAGTATTAATGATTGAGCTACATATACCTACCGACATTTCGTATTTCTTGTGGAAAGGACACGACGTAATCTTTCCGCAGGTAATGTCATTCCCATACATTTTCGCGTAGCGTTTGGCGTGAACGCTAACAGAAATGTGTTTTGTCTAGGCCTGCTGATCTTAAATCTGATTGTGATTATTAGAAGGGTCCACCTACAGTCCTTTCACAACTAGTTTACCTCTGATTTTGCATCACTGAGTTTCTTATTCTCGTTGCTATAAGGTTGCTTTTCGATTGCTGTCAACTACTACATAATTAAAGACCACTATCATAATTATTTTCGGACGTCATTTGCAATTCCTAGAATATTTTGTACAAACAACGCCATAACGGACCAAAACTTATAGGATTGGTGTCATTAATAGGCAACTAGAAGTTTTCTTATTATGGAAATTCGTTGTTTACGATTGTTGGGCACCGAACTTGGGACTAAGAGACATCTCCAGACACCTACGCTTTCATAGTCAGAAAACCAAATTATTTTATGACTTGGGAACGGCATTGTCGAAGTTTCACAAACAAGCATAATTCAGGCTCTGTGATAATGGAGTTAATCTTGGTGTGAAAATAAACATTGAACGGCTTATTACACCCATTTTTGTAAAGACTCTTAATTAGATTCTAGAGTGCTAATAAATCACTATGAAAAACACAACATTTTTATTATTTAATCGTTATGTGCCATAAAAAAGCATTGAAATAGACGCGTAATTTGACGAAAACGCTGGACTCAGTGGACGCCATATTACTCTGTGGGTATGACGTCAGTTTGCTATATAAATAAATGTGCTGATACTTTATAAAATAATTGTTTATAATTTAAAAAAAATGATTTATTTTTCTAGTTATCGTTGGTTTGCTGCTTCATTCAAAATATTATTTAAATAAAAATTACTTTGGTTACGAAAATAAAAAAAAGTATAAAGTTGCTCAGTTGACATGCCGTATGACGTAATAACATGGTGGCTACTATTTCATTGTGTTCAAAAACAGATTAAAAAAACTGAAATCTTTAAATTGTATTTTGAAATAATGTATTTTGTCATTTCATGAACTAAAACTAACATTTTCCGACTGCATTTTGTCTAAGCTATCTCAATAACATATTTTTAGTTTTTTTTCTTATATAGAGTAAAATACCCTATTAGACTTGAGAAACTTACTGAAATGTCTTATCTTTTCTCATAATTAGCCTATAATGTCCCCACAACTGAGACACAGGCCTCCTCTCTATGAGAGGAAGAGGGCCGTAATCTACCACGCGGGCCCAGTGCGGGTTGGTAGATGACACAATGTCTTCGAATATTTTAGCTCTAGGACATACCGGTTTCCTCACGATGTATTCCTTCACTGTTTTGAGAGCAGTGGTGATGGAATAATTCACACAAAGTAAAGCGCCTGTCAGGGTCCGAACACGACCCGTAATAGTCGCGGCCGTTAACCATTGGGCCACCACTGCTGTCGTCTTTGATCTTTGTAAAATTGTGACATTAAAATTAAGTAGGTATCTATTGGATGACAAATAAATAAAGTTCAACAATCATTCTTCAGTATTTGTATTTTTCTACTAGCGGTGAAAAGAACACAGGGTGTAAGAGAAACGCTTCCGAAAACGAAGACAGGTGAAAGGGCTAGTTATTGTCGATACAATTATTTAAAATTACCAAAATTTTTTAGCATTTTTTGTACACTATGCTGTGGGAACAGTTAAATTAACCATTTTTGAGATTAAACAAATTTAAAAACGACCCCAAGTCCAGGCGGCGATTTTAGTTTTAGGCATACTTTGTAAAGCGCCGCCAAAATAAGTAGAAATATAATAAAAGCGTCGAACGTTTTAAATTGATGCAAAATAACCATTTTACGTCGAAAGGTTATTGGTATCCATTTGCATTTAGGTTGTTTAGAACCCACGTTAAGGCTTTGAAGCGTTCCCCTTACAGGGTGTTAAAGTATTAGCAACGAAATAAACCAAGGAAAGAAATATAGCTTTTTCCTTTTCACCGGCTGCTTTGATTATTGCTATTCTAGTTAATAAATCAAACAAATCTGAAATTCGGCCTCGTTCGCGGAGTCCCTATAGCAGACGGGTTATTGACAACACATTGTTTTATTATTATTCATTTATTCATCAAATAACAGGAATCCATTTGGTTAAATTTTTGGCTCTTTTGTCGATTCGCACGAATTTAATTTATTTTTGGGCGAATCGACAATTCCAGAAATACGTAACTTACGTAAAATACGTACCAGTAATTGGCACGTTTTGAATTGTATACAATAAAGTACAATGCAACATTGGTTTGTTTTTCTCGTAATATCTCGTTAGAAAAATACAAATTTTCCCAAACATAATAATTGTACCTATTAAATTGCCTACATATAACAATATTATATTTCAAAGAGATCAACTCTTTGAAATATAATATTGTTATATGTAGGCACGTTTGGGCGAATTAATTCGTGCAAATCGATTAATGGTCCCATTTTTTTTTGCACAAACACTGTCACTGTTGCTTACCAAAGCAACAGTGACAGTGACAGTTTATTAAGTTTGTTTAAAAGCCTACGAAGGCTTTTAAACAAACTTAATAAACTCAAACCTTCAACATATTACATCACAGCTGGTGTTAGAACGAGACAAAAAACTGAATGTGACTTGATTATTTCCTGGCGAGTCGTTCACGACGACCAATGTTCAATATAGCGTCGTTTCAGCCATCCTGTTACTATTTCAGTATTGCAATTCCCGCTTCCAAAGCGAAATGGATGCTTGTTACACCGTTTTTAGTTCAACTTAAGTTTTATGGAACGATAGCTGTGTATTTTATAGTTTCCTTTGGCTTTAACAATTTGGGTTGGATGCTAGAATTGTTCAGTAGTTGAAAGAGTGTTAAGAATTTTCGTATACTTAAACCGTTGATTCAAAAATATAGACCATTTGCCATCAACGATATGAGAAACATTCGATTGAAAGTATTTTATAACAGCAATTTTGGAGCAAATGGTGGCCAAGTAGTAACGGCCACAAATTACACGTTCCGGCCGTAGGTTCGAACCTAGTTAGTTACTTTACTTTGTGTGAGTAATTTCATCACAACTACTTTCAAAACGGTTAAGGAAAACATCGTGAGGAAACCAGCATGCCCTAGAACCAGAATTCGAAGACATGTTACATCTACCAACCCAAACTGGGGCCGCGTGGTAGATTACATCCCACTTCCTCTATAAGAGAAGATTCAGATCTCTATAAGAGAGTAATCAGCCAATAACGTTTCCACCAGCAGCGGGCTCAGTGCTTTTTCAAGACAAAGTGACATTTCGTTCCTACATTTTTGCTATCGCACCGTAGGTATCCTTGGGCACGCCACGATTGCGGCGGTAAGTCCCCTCTTTGAAGAGTGGCTTGAGAGGCGGCATGGCGTCCTCACCTTCCGCCTGACGCAGGTCCTCACCGGACACGGTTGTTTCGGGAGGTTCCTGTTTCGGATAGGGCGGGAGGAAACGGCCGGGTGTTTCCACTGCGAAGATCGCCCTGAGGAAACGGTTGAGCACACGGTGGCGGTCTGCCCGGCTTGGGTGGAGCACCGCCGTGTCCTCGTGGAGGCGATCGGTGGCGGCGATCTCTCTCGTCCGGCCCTGGTCCAGGCCATGGTACGGAGCGAGAGTGCATGGGTAGCCGTCACCTCCTTCAGCGAAGCAGTAATGCTCGCGAAGAGGGAGGCGGCGCACATGAGGGAGAGGCAGTCTATGCGCCCTCGCGACCCTAGCCGCCGCAGGATACGGAGACGCCCTGGGCGTCGGGAATCCCAGGCCGATTTCCGGCCACCGTAGGCATGAGCTTGCGGACGGCGAGTAATGGGTAGCTCGCTGACCGCGCGTTGTGTTCCACGCGCGCCTCAAAGAGATGTCAGTACAAAATTTGATGGGGCCCGCAAAGGCCGATGCCTGCCAGGGGTGCGGGTTTGTTCGAAAGAGATACCACAGCCCCTGGCATACGGACTACTGAGGGAACACGGGTGGGTTTTAGTCAGTAAAAGTCTGACACGCCCTCCTGCTCCACCCAGAGCGGGAGAAGTTATTTGATGATGTCCCACCCAAAAAAAAAAACCGTAGATATCCTTCTACAATCTGTCATTTAGTCTATCGTTTCCAACGATATTTGTCTAGGTCCTTATAAATGTAGACTATTTCAGAAGAATATTTCTTCCCAAACTGTCAAAATCACACTGACAACAAAACTTTCTACTCGACGGCCACAAAGTATAATCGGTTATCTACAAAATCATGATTCGTTTAGAACGCATAACTGTGATAATGAATAGAAAAACAGCTATCTTATCCTATTGTACATCATTTGTTTAATAATCATGTCTATTCTTCTGTCGACAAATCGGTGCTCGTGCTAAGCCTGCTGTAGAAACATTATTGGCTAATTTGATTTTGATCTGTAACATGATCCAGCTTTATGACCTACGAAAATCGTGTATTCCTTCATAGATCCTCATCCTTCAATTTCCATCTGGTGTCATCGCGGTCATGAGTCAGGCGCATTATCCAATTAAAAAATAAATTAAACCCTGGCTTTATTTGGACACGATTTGTACTCATGCCTGACCGATTGCTCGGAAAAGGCAAAATATTTTCCATAATTTTACATTTGGCAACACAGAATTTGAACTTTTCTAATGCCATATTAAATTCTTATCCAACTAAACTAGGATTCTCATTAAAACTTTGCGCCTTAGATTCACAAAAAACATCATCTAGAATAACACGACCAATAACCATATCAAAAATTGTGTCAACGGCAAAAATGTTGTTTGTCTATACCTAAGTACTAAGCCTATGTCTTCAACGAACTCTATTTCTGACAGTAATTCTGTTTCCGATGGAGAAAACTTATTTGGTGCTCCTTTGAGTCAGGACCCGAAGGCTTAATGTTGTTAGACTTATTATTGTTGGACATGTTACTTGAAAATAGGCTTAGGTATTTCTTCTTCCTGGAAAATACTTGTGGAAAGAACTGTTGAGTGAGAGCGTTCATTGTAAGTCTAGGTGTTCTTGACAATGCTAGGCTGTGTTTATGCGATAAAAGTCGTTTTTTCCGTCGGTACCCTAATGTGTTTTTTGGTAACCTTGGGGTAGGTTAAGTAAGTTTTTTTTTTTCCAAACCCATACCGTGGTATTACAAAACGCGATCTCACTTTAGACAGTTTTTGCATTTTCCAACTTCATTTCGATGTAGGTAAATTTTTTCGTATAAAATGACAACTTGGCACTAAAATAAAAAGAACTTCAATTCTATACACATTGGGTTCAAAACTGGCTTTAGGGTTTATACCTGAATTACCTGATCTAAATAAAAACCTTGTTTTGCAATAAAGGGGATACTAAATGAACAAAAACTGTGCAGGACTTAATGTGTCCAAAATCAATCGACAAATAAGTATTGCATGATGCTTAAGAAATTGGTCTTGTATATTAAGCAAATGTTGTTGGGTGAAATTATCATAAGGAGAAACTATCAAACTAGGTTTAATTAAGCCTTTTTGAATAAAAGCGTGGATTTATTCAAAGAGAAGGAAAGCTCATTACTCCGTAGTCCTGAAAGTAGGTTTAAACCTAGTTTTACGGAGTAATGAGCTTACATTTCCTAAATATCCTAAGTATATTTGAAAGTTAGAACTTCGCACCAGCTTCTACAACAATAACTTTTTAACTCGACCTACATTCTCTAATCTAAAATATTTCTCGAACAGTTTAACGAGTTGAGCTATAAACCTCAAGTTTCTGGTCCTTTGAACAATTCGGACATATTGTCCGAGCTACTTTAGGTTTGGCGAACACTATGCGACGTGTGACTGCGACAGTTCGGCGACTAAACACAATGACATGCTGCGGCCGATAATTTTCATTTTGTTCAAAGCTCCGCACACTTGACGTCGAATTGTATTTAATACGAACCGGCCTGTCCTGCCTGTCCCTTGGTGCCCTCCCACAGCGACGCTCTAAGCCAAGTTCCATAACGCCCAGTGAGTGTCCTCTCCTTACCGTGTAGTCACTTAAGCCCTTACTAATAAAAAGTTATCGAACATCTAAACAGTTGCTTAAGTCTGGTTTCGTATTGAAAACCAGACTTAAACAACTGTTTAGATGTTCGATAACTTTCATGGGTCAGCAGCTGATAATCACTGGTTGACCAGCAAGATGCTATTTCCAAAAAATAAAACCGCACACTTGGCGGCAATTTGCAGATTAGTAGTGATAGGCTAGTTGCACTTTCTCGTTACTTGTCACAGCGTCTAGATGCACGGTGCACGCGCACACCCTATGACAGTCGCATGCGACAGATCACCGTCTTGTCGTTAAACTGTCGCAGTCGCATGTCGCATATTGTGCGAGGTGGTTTATTTTCATAGCTGAACGAGCGCCGGCTACATATTACGTGAAGCTATAAAACAGCTGGACGCTTGTCATAACGTTACTTGCAAGTTTCTGCGCTTTGCATTTTATTGGCTGGCAACACTAAAAGTTAGGGTTGCCACCATTCACAGAATTGCTTCTAAATTGCTCATAATAGTTGGGAAAAGTTTTGACGAATTTCATGCTGTAATTTAGTAGAGTTTTACTCGTTTTGTTAAAGTTTGACTGGGTTTAAATTCAAAGTGTATTTGAGTTTTCACACATTAACTCTTAATGAAATAGTATACAGGGTACATTTTTGACCAATGAGCAAATTGTAACCATGAATTCGACATTTCATTCTAAACCCTCACAGTGCAGAAAGTTTTCGTCGTTTATACAAAAATATCAGCTGTTCCATACATTTTGACAGCGTAGGTATTGCACTTTTCTATGAAACAGCAGTTTTTTTTTGTAAACCAACGAATAATTTCTGCGCTGGGTGTCTAGAATGATTAAAAATGAATCCTGTAGTTACTAGTGGGTACCGTGACTAAGAGCCGCATGAGTCAATCAACCAACCAGGTTAACCTACGTTTGCCGCAGGCGATTCGTGGACTCGTTGGTCCTGGCTGTCATTAGTAGACCTTTGACATTCGTAACGGGTCGTCAGAAGTCCGACAGTCTGATAACCAGTCTTACTAAGGGGTATATAGGATTACCTAGTAACTGGATTGTGGAAGTCAGATAGGCAGACGCTCCACGCTCCGCTGAGACTGGAAAGCTACCCCAAAAATAGTTGGGAATAGGCTAGAGTCTAGCCTATTACCAACTACTTTCTAACACTCTTATTATATCTACAAGTTATCATATTCTGTCTAGCCGCTAGACACAATTTGAAAACTTTTAGATTTATGAAGAGTGTTACGGTTACAAAAACCCTTTGTTGCTTTTAAAGCCATTTACTGTAACAGTATTGGGCTTATTTCTTTACTGGAAACTGCAGTTCTTTATGTTAAAAGTCCTTCATTCGTTCCACAAAAGTTTGTCTAAACAAAACGCCTTACATTTTCCAGCAACCACAATATTCTTTTCACAAGGATTCCTTACAACTAGCAGAGTGCTTCTCGAGTACATTATTCTAAAGAATTTTTAATACCACAGCATATTGGAGTTGAACACGCGACGTTGTCCTATATTGGTTCCGAGTTTAAATAATAGATGGCGTTTTGCAATAAATCCTTCGTTCAGTCGCCATATTGGCCATCTGTCGTTCGTTCAGTTCTATTGTTTGAGCGTTCCGTTTGAATGAATGAATGGAACTGTTCTTAATTTGAAATCCCGTTGTTGTTGTTGCGGAAATTATTGTTATAGATGTTTTATTCTTTGATACAGTTCTGTTATTGACATTCTTATAATTGTGCTCTTTAATAACTGCGGAGAAACTTGAAATCGATAGATTTGTCGTTGCTTTCAATTCTCGCTCTAGATAAAGGTCTTTTAAGTCAAATATAATTAGTTTGGGATTTAGGTCATTTGGAATTTCAATAAGCCAATTTTATAAAATTCAAACGGCTAACGTTTTCAAAATTCAATTCGGCTTTTCAGATGCGCGACGCATATTTTAACATATTTTTTTATAAACTGTGATAAAAAGATACGTATTTCAGACTATAAACTAAAACCCTTTGAGAAACAAGGTTCGTACAGTTTTACGCTTCACTTTATGAATGTTTGTGACAGCTGTTGTGTTTGTTGTGGTTTATGTGTCTGTTTGTTTGTTGTTTTTTGCACTGGAAACATATTTAGCATACGCCAAGGCCATAGGATACCTATCATTCATTTAACATGTTTTAATTAGAACATATTTCAATAATTTTTCTTAGAAAATAGGTGTTTTAACTTTTAAAATTGAACAAAAAGCGACTATATTCGTCAAAAATTTAACTTTAGTTGTAAAAATATTTAAGCTCGACACCTTTGAAAGGTTCTTTAGTTTCAACAATTATTGTTTTACGCGTATGTTCTTTAAGTAATTACATACAAAAAAAATCATTCTCCAATTTCCATACATAACAATTAGTAAAAACTACAAAGTCAATTAACGCCATACTTCATGCAGTATCAGTTAACTGACCTGGAAGCTTGAAATGACGTTCAAAAGCTATAGGTTGACCTGTCCCCATTTGAGCCCGCGGCGATCTTTAGCACGATAAGTGAGTATTTTGCAAGCCACCATTACAAATGAAAATTAAACGTCGGCAATATTAATTGAAATTCTTTGTACGAAGCTTTTTGTAGAATCAATTGATTAATGAAATAGAAAAGCAAGTAGGTACTAAGTAAGTGAGTTATTTTTTACTCAAATAGTAGGTAGGTACAGTCAACAAAAGAGATGAGTATACGGGTTAGCTATGAACAGGGCTTTGTAGGTCAGAAGAGCAGTCGCTCCGTATAAAATACTGGTTTTCAGCCGCATCCAGTTAGACTGGAAGCTGACCCCAATAAAGTTGAGAAAACTATACATTTTTGGTCGAATTTCTGTATGTGCTAAGTAAATAAAGAAGCGATAATTACCTAATAATTTATTTAAAGTGAAAAATACACATAGGTACCTAATTTATGAGATATCGTCTGCCTTAAAAACATAATACCAATATGTTAACATGAAGGTTTTGCCTATGCAATTATGGACGAAGTTAACATAACTAATAACTACCTGAGACATATTATGAAAGACGGGACTGTTGACGTGTGTAGGGCGTCACCGTCCGGGTGAGTCCATCAGACATATTATCTCTGGTTGTTCTCGTCTGGTTAACGCGAGCACTTGCACAGGCTTAACCAAGTAGCCAGAATTATTCACAAGCAACTTGATTTGAAATAAACTTGTGGATTCTGAGGTTCCGTATTACAAGTACCGACCCAGTTCTCGAAAATGACCATATCACGGTGTACTAGAATTGATATATCTTTACTGACAGGACTATTGTCGCAGATAAACCTAAAATAGTGGTGATAGATCGCTTAGCCCGCCGCACAATCACATAGTCGATGACATTCACACTTTACATGGCGGGAACCTCGTGAAAGCTGACAAAGAGAAACAGATTAACATCTCGACTAAGCACAGCTTGTTGATATGTGGAATGTGAAATAAAATCAGAATCAAAAGACATTTATTCAAAGTAAGCTGAGAATCAGCACTAAAACGCTCACCCTTCATCACTTCCTAGTACTTTAGCTGGGAAGAAGAAGTGGCGCAACAAACTCCCCAGCAGCACAGCTGTCTGTTTAGTTGGATGGACTTGATTCTATACCTACATAGGCAAAGTAATAAAGAATAAGAGACACAGAACATTAATAAAATAAAATTAGTCATCTAGAACTCGGCTATCAGTGATTGTCCGATTGTCGTATCGGCCAATGGCCTGAGCCGAAAGCCACAATCAACATCTCTCGAGGCTCTCGTTAGGCGATTGGAACAAGGGCCTGATTCAAAAGGCTCGCATCGTAAGAAGGTTCCCGTCGCACGAGCCCTAACCAATGGTAGCTCGGACCCTGCTCCCGGAAACCGGCTGACCACATTTTCTTTATTTTTTGAGGTTTCTTTTAAAAACATATTTAATAAGTAGGCATAATTTTTATATTTAAAATAAGGGGAAATCTACATAATAAGCAAACTGTTTCGTTCACTGTACCTACATAATATTATCATCGAAAATAGTTAGGTATATTATTTTTAAAGAAATCTTCCACATAATAGAATTTTAGAGTTAGATTGATATTAAAATAAATGATAAATCTTACTATGGCTTGTTGTTATGACATGCATGCTAAATATGTTTTCATGTTGCCACTAACTGCTTGTATCGCCCTATCATATTTTATTTTTATTAGATTTTTCTGCACGAGTTTTTGAATTCTTCATTTATGAATTGTATTTTATGATGTATGGCAAAATAAAACATATTTGTGAAAGAAGTTAAATAACAACTTGACCTGTCAAAATGCTAGGAATAATGTGAAAAAAAATGTTTATCTGCAGAAAAATAAATGTTGAAAAATGGCATTTCAAATATCTAAGTACGATAAGAACATTAAATCAAATGAAATGCTTGCACAAAGTATTCATAAATGTTCAATGTAATGTGACAGGTAAAGTTAAATTTTAACTGACTCCTCAGTTTTTATAAGAAATGTTTATTTTATGAGATTATTTTTAAATATCTATAGAGTTCAAACAGTAGCGTTTTAAAGGAATGGTCAAAAACTTGGCTCATCATCATCATCATCATTTCAGCCGAAACACGTCCACTGCTGGACATAGGCCTCCCCCAAGCTCCGCCACTTCGACCGGTTCTGTGCTTCTCGCATCCAGCGGACTCCCGCGGCCCTCACAAGGTAATCTGTCCACCTTGTGGGAGGCCTTCCAACTTTACGTCTTCCGGTACGCGGTCGCCACTCCAGAACCTTTCGGCCCCATCGGCGGTTCTGCGAGCAATGTGCCCTGCCCACTGCCACTTAATTTTGAAAAACTTGGCTAACACTACATATTTAGGTAGGACCTACACCAAAAACATTACTTAACGAGAAAAGAATATTGAAACCTCATTATTTTTAATAATTTCGTGCACAAACTATTCAGAGTCCTAAATCAATCTCGAAATTAAGTCCGTTATATTTTTAGACATAGATAAAATGGCCAACCTAATTTTTTTCAATTTCAGTCAATTTCCCTAGATCGGAAACGGCTCATTGGTCGACTCGCACTAATTAACGCACCCGAATCTCTGGAATAGGGTATTTTCCAATTCATTAAAAACTATTCTAATTTGAAGACTGGGACGAAATATGTAACAGAAAAATAAAAGTAAATTGATTTATATCCATTTTCTCAATTAAAAACGATTTAAACCAAATTTATTTTTCGTTGTTTTGAATTTACCGGCAAAACGCTCCTTACGATGACTTTTTATCACGTGACGTCAACTTTGTGTAAACTAAAGTTAGTAAGTAAACAAGTGAGTGTCGTGTTTATAATTAACAAGATTTTTTATGGATAGAAAGTGAAATCACTGGTGTGCGGTGCCTCTATGCACAAATACTTCTAAAACTGCGCCAAACTAAGTATTTGTACTGGTGCTGTTTACACAAAGCTGCCGTCACGATGTCACGTGATAAAAAGTCATAGTAAGGAGCGTTTTGGCGGTAAATTCAAAACAACGAAAACGAAATTTGATCTTAATCGTTTTTAATGGAGAAAATGGATATAAATAAATTTATTTTTATTTTTCTGTTAAATATATCGTCCCAATATTCAAATTAAAATAGTTTGTATCAAATTGGAAAATACCCTATTGTCGATTCGCCCACAAATTAATTAACTTCGTGCTAGTCGCATATAGAAAATATTAAATTAAATAAAATTGTCGATTTGCCCGATTTGGGCGAATAAATTCGTGCGTATCGACTAATGAGCCATTTAAGCGACATAAACCTTTTAAATAAATTAAATTGGCAAAAAATAAAACACAATAGGTAATTAATTAAGAAAACAAAAGAAAGATAAAATAATTTCTATTCAGCAGAACAAAGGGTAGGCGGATACTGTGCCAAAAGATGCTGACCAACATCTAATACATGGGCAGATGAGTCATTAGCACAACCTCCCAAGTTGGGCACGACCCACTTTCTATTGACTAAAATATTTAAGGCCCATCCATTACGTAAAAACAATAAACTTGGATGGTCTGCTTATGAGGACCATCTGTCATGTTCAACGAGCTTGAATAACGAGCGGCATTTCATTTGATTAATTCGTTTTAAAACGCAATTTTAAATAGTAGGTATGTAGGTTTTGTAGGTTCCGTGTGGTGCCGGACGTAAAGTAAGTAAGTACGTATCTCTTCCCGTGGGTGTCGTAAGTGGCGACAAAGGAACTTAGGTACTAGAGAATGGGCAGCAGCGTTCTCTATGAATTTTGCCACCATACTGCGATCGTCAGCCCGCTTGCCAAGCATGGCGATTGTGGCAACCCCCCCCCCCCCCCCCTCATTTGGGGGAGGCCTATGTCCAACAGTGGACGTCTTTTGGCTGTAATAATGATGATGAGGTTTTATAGTGTCCTATGTATCTGCTACACTAAAACATTTGAGTTAGCATAGCATATAAATTGTGAATAAATGGTCACAGTGCTATGCTATACATGTAACACACGAACAAAGTGTTTTTATTAATTAATCAGACCCTAAGAAACTATTACGGAATTGTGTAAAAGTGTAAAATAACACTATTTTAGTTATAACGTTATCTACCACGAAAAATATTATGTTAGAGTTAAATTGCTTATTAGTATATTTGGCTAGATTGCAATAAATTACTTAGTTTATTTTATTAATACCTACGGAAAAACCGTTTGAATAAAAAATTAAGGTCAGAAAAATAATGTCTCTTTTTGGAATTTCATATCACTTTTCAAATACAACGTTTCAGATGCAAGTTTAGCTGCTGGTATATACAGGGTTGCAGAGACATCGACGCGAAAACTGTAACCATAGGATTCAGCACAAGATTGTGCATAAAAATAAATTTTCGTGTTAAAAAAAAACATTACTGTTTCACCGAAAAGTGCAATACCTTCGCGGTCAAAATATATGGAGCAACATTTAGAAAAAATAATAACCTGCCAAAAATGTCATCGTCGGGGATTCAGAATCACATACTGAATCTATGTTGTTCGTCGAAGTCCCTGCCACCCTTTATAGGATAGGTAGATCACAATGACAAAGAAGTCTGGTAGCATATGATATGTGCCGACAGAAAATATGTGAAAATGTCTTAATTATTCTACACATAAAATACTATATAAAAATCAGCCCTAAAATTTTTAATAAAATATTTGGTCAATTTCTCTTTAGTGGCCAATACCTGTGTATTGAAGTTAACCATTACTTAACTTCTAAAAAAAATACATAGAATATACAAAATAATCAGACTAAAAACAGTAGGACTAGTCGACACGCGCCCATGATGCGGAAAATAGGGTGTTAATAAAAACGGTCGATTAAACGCAGAACATAAATTAGACTGTTACCAGAATTTATACACTGCATCTGAGAGTTATACCTAATTAATATTAATAAAATATAACGTGTCATTTAACTCTACGCATAAAATCTTAATGAAGAATTTGAACGATCTACAGGAAATTACATATCATAAACGTCTGCATGATTTAATATTATTTGCAGGGCATAATGGTGTAGTATGTAGGTTGGTTGCATAACTCATAAATATTAGAAAAAGCGACACCTCATTATTAGAACTCAACCTTTTATTTTCGTAGATAGACTCTTCTGTTGCAAAATCATGTGTAGTTTTTTTGTTAGCTTTGTAGATATCATGATCATAATCTTTCTTGTTTTCAGTCCTATCCTGGCCATTGCTGAGCATCACATCGTCACTCGTCACGACGGCACCGTCTACGGCCAGTGCCTCACACAAGCTGTCACTTTCTGGCAGATCACGTTCTTCATCGCCATCATTATCCTCCTCTACGTACTACCTCTAATCATCCTCATAGTTTTATACAGCGTTATAGCCAAAAATTTAATCACTGCAGCTTCTAAAGTTGTCATGAACAAAACCGTAGACCCTTACAACACGAGAGCAAGAAAGCAGGTTATTCTGATGCTTGGGACTGTCGTGTTATGTTTCTTTTTATGTCTCATGCCTTATAGAGCTCTCACACTATGGATAATAATAACACCACCAGAATTCTACGAAGATTTCAGCCCAGAGAAATGGTATAACATACTCTATTTTGCCAGAGTCATGCTCTATATAAATTCGGCGATCAATCCTATACTTTACAACTTAATGTCATCAAAATTCCGCATCGGATTCTGTAAGGTTTGCCTATGTTATAAGAGAAAGTTAGAAGATAAGACACGTCGAGCTCAGAGGACGATTACAAATGGATCGACGACGAGCAGCAGTTTGACGCGTACAACGAATAGTTTGAAGAAACTTTTTAGCCAAAGAAGCAGCATCGACCGTACAGACACAGAGTCAGAAAGCAAAGATGAAATAGAAAAGGGGCTATTTGATAGAATATTTCCCAACAGAACATTCGTGAGACAACAATCGGCGCCTGTTTGTTCGAATACAAAGCCGATCATAAACAGGATGAGGAGCGAAGGAAACATCGAAATATCCGAAGTGGTTGACGTCGAACATAAAATTGATCACGAAGATTGTAGGGGAGGTGATACTGGCAAGTTTATCGGTCATTCCAATAGTAAAAATATTAGGTCAGACAGTGAGGTTGATAATTTGGGTCGAAGCCACTCTTTGAGGCGTAGCGTCTTAATAAACAGTGCCAAAGCCAGGAGCATGGATTGTGAAAAGAAATTCGTGTCGTACCAAAAGATAAAAGTCGATTGTGTGGTCGCTTTTCAGAAGTCTAAAAGTGTAGACTACGAATTTCCTGAAAGTTTTGTATGATGTTTTTTGTATGTCACAGGGATAATGTTTGTTCTTTGTAGTTTTAGGCTTGAGTCTATACGTGACTATTTTTGTCAAAGGGCATTATACTGTAAGAGCTTAAGAATCAAATCAAATCAAAATATTTTATGTCAGATAAACCTGCATGGGCACTTATGAAACGTCAGAAGCTAGGTGCACGGTTCCAAATTGTCGCTTCCTATGAAGAAGAGCCGGCAAGAAACTCCACGGTTACTCTTTTAAAAATAATTGGCTTTAACAAATTTTTCTAGTTACAGAGATAATAGGTATGGGAGGACAGTGCAGGCCTGTCAATAAGTACCAGGTACTTAGAGGAATGAAAATACAGAATAGAAAATCGTCTACAAATCTACAGTCTGTAAGGCCTACAACGTTCTCTCATTCACAATATAAAAAATAATCTATATAAATAAAATGAACCTATTTAAACAAAGTGACATGATTTCCATGACAATCAGAATATGCTTAGCAATACACTGAAAGATAGCGTGTTACGCAATTAGAATCCTGAATATATTGTAAATTTTGCATTTTTTTTTTTTTTGTCATAATGTATTTTTTGTGTTATAAACAAGAAGCTTATAGATAAAAGCGGAGGCTACACTCCGAATAAAAAAGTGAAGATAACCTGTGGTCTAACGCTCTCTTTTTACATACATACATAAGAATGAGACAGTGATTTGTGTTTTCTCTCTCTTATGTATGTATTTAGAAAGAGCATTCGCCCACAGTCGTCTTCACTTAGGTATTTTAAGTGTTGCCTCCACTTTTATCTATAAGCTTCTTGGTTGTAAAGTTTACTGATAGCTAATAAAGTATTCTTGCGACACAGGTGTACGTGTTAAAATGCCAATGCTTTTACAGAATTACTGTTATTTCTTAAGTAATAATGCTTCTAAATGGAGGAATTATGATGATGTACAAATTATGGAGTAGGCTATTTATATTCTATAAACAATCTGTATATATTCTGCTTTCGTCTGAATTTTTATTTATTTTTAGGTAAAATCGAGAAAATACATCCTTTAATTGTTTGTTTATTCAAATGACAGCTGTCATTATTAACGGTTTTCTTGCAGGGAAAACTGACGTAGGTGTCACTTTGATGAACAATTATTTCCCTGGTTGCACTTGTCAGAATGCACATGTTTTAATATTGTATTTTCTTAATATGTATTCAGTGTTTTGATTTATTTCAATTTAGCATATACAGGGTCAAATTAAATTAGTTGCCATTACTTTACCCGCGTGTTCCAACGATATTGATAACGAAACAAAAAAAAATTTTTTTTTCCTTATTCAGTGGGAAAGGTGTAATCGTTCAGCTGCGTTTGTAATCTTTCGCGGAACTTAGATATTTTTATGAATTTTCAAAAACCATATTGTAAAAGTCGTTTCGTTTTCTTACTGTACCTACATGGTTTACTACATTTTGTTTTTGATTCATTCGTTTTCGATCGTGTGTAAAGTAGTTCCAGCTAATTTAATTTGACCCTGTGTTTTAAATTTACGTATTTTATGTTGAGGCTGCAATCTAAGCTACGCAAATCAAAGTATGTAGTAGCTTGGTATTCAAGCATTTAGTAAAACTAGCTCCTATACTTAAAAGAACCAATCTTGTCATACCTGCCAGTAGATAGTAACTTAGCGCTAAATTATAGAAGGTCAAATTAAATTATTCAGCGAAAATACGCAAATTTGATGGGTTTCGAGATCGAACCATGATTTGTAACAAAAATAAAAGAATGATATTTTTTTGGGTCAATAGTCGCTTGTCGTCTTTAATTATCAGTTCATAAATCAGTATGATAAATACACAGAACGTGATGACCGAAACACAATTAAATAAAATAGAATACTGATTGACTATAGGTACTCCTACTTCAAGTTACTACCTGTGGTCGTTGGTTCCCAAGAAAATCACCAAAACATTAATTCATTCAAAATCACCATTTTTTTTTTGTTTTTATCATGTTTAGATATCGATACCATGACGTCTGCGGAGTTTTGCTAGCCAATTTAATTTGCCCCTATTAATAAGTAGGTAGGTATAGTATCCAGCCAATAATAAGGCACATCTAGTTTAACAAAAAGTTCGGCTTTGTCGCCCGTGTCACTAATTTATGAATGTGTGTGTATTTTTTGGAACCGGTACCATTGGCCTTGTTGTGATAACGGTACCATATTAGTATCTGTACTATTGGTACGGGTATCAGACGTACATACTACATGCTATTGGTATTTCAAATCTGTATCGGTACTGTACCGGTACCAAAAAATACCCAAAGGGCAAGAACCGCTGAGTATATTGTACAGAATTTGTACTTTTGCTACCGGTTCCAAACCCTGCAGCTTTCATAGCTGTGTGAAAGTATCTTTGTAACGGCCGAGGTGCCTTAACGGCCGGTTATTTGAAGAGTATATTATGACAATTGTATTTAAATGTTTGTCCCCTGTTATAAATGTGATTGAAAATGCCTATTTATTGAAATATTTAATGAAATAAACGAGATATTAATATAATAAGTGCCAAAGTACCGACGTGTTTTCTTATTTAACCTTTTTTTAAATATTGGGTTTTACGGTTTGGTATCATACCGTCACGCGTCGTAATAAATAAATTAGTCTGCAAGGCAAATGCCTTGTCTTTCTCACTCAACGTTTTCTGAAAGTCTATTGAAATTGTGGCAGGAACTACACTGCCACATCCGAATTACATATCATACTGATGTCACTAAAAATGCTGCAGAAGCAGCAAGTTTGCATCCCAACTTGCATATACAACGTCCCAATATCAATCATCGGGCCCGCCCCGACCCTTGCTCGAGCCAGCTCACGCTGCTGGGCCAGTAGCATTAAATTTGTCCCTAAATAATAATCGTTCCGATCTAGCCGGCCCTCACTGCCCTCTTCCAGTAATGCCCTAAGCTGAGATCCGTACTACACAAAGGGTGCCCTTAGCGTGTAGTCGCTTAGTTTTAAAGCCCTGGCTGGAGGCCTTCATTTGTTAAGGTAGCAACAGGCAAGTCCACTTCAGCAGCCAATAACCTCCGAGATGTCGCTCCCAAAAAAAAAATATCATCGGTAAATTGCCCACCAGCGACGTCACCCGTCTAGACGGCGGATCCTCCCTTTTTAACTCCTGACGTAAAAACGACTGGGTGTTATAAGTTTGACGTGTCTGCATGTGTGTGTCTGTCTGAGGCAACGTAGCTCCCGAACGGATGAACCGATTTTGATTTAGTCGGGAGTGTTCTTAGATATGTTTCATCAAAATCGGTTCAGCCGTTTGAAGATTATCAGCTCTTTACTGGTTGATGAAGGTATTTGAGCATCTTTCACGGGTCTGATCAACTCGAAATTTGGTATGCTATTACTTCAATGATATTAGATGAACAAAGTAACCTTGAACTGATGCTGGAGCCCAAGTTACTGACCAACAAACAGCAGAAGTATCGTGTTTGGGCTCATTGAAAAGGTCTCAATGAATAGATTTTAGATAAATGGTGATCAGGATGCAACGCTGCGCAGATTTAAGCGAGACATTAAGTTTAAAAAGCAGGAAATAAAAATTCAATGAAAAATTTAAAAAAAAACCCCGACCCTAAAAAGTAAAAAAAAATATTTATGCGCCTTTTAAGTTGAAGGTAATATTTTGATCAAGGCATTGTCAAGTCTGGGGACGGTCAATGAAAACGCCAAACAGAGGCTTAGCATTTTCATTGACCGTCCCACACACAGACACGTCAAACTTATAACACCCCGTCGTCTTTACGTCAGGGTTTAAAATAGGGTAGGTTAGTTATTAGGTACTTGAAACAAATTTGGTATTCAATTAAGGGTGGCTCCAGTCGCCGAAAGAAAATATTAAAATTAATTAGATCCGGCGACTGGAGCCGTGGTTCGAGTTAATTGCGGTCCCAGTCGCCGGAATCCTCAACTTATCATTGAATTCTAAATTCTCTATGTCGGAAATAATTCTCTTAATAATCTATTAAATCGCGTCACATGGGCTGCCGGTCATAAAAATATTCACCATCTTTTATTGAGCTGTAAAATATTTAATTTGTAGAGCAACTGTTACTGTGAAAGAGAGCGTAGAAGTGTTTAATTGTAATTAATATTGAATGAAGGTAGGTTAAAATCAAAATACCTACGTCTAAGAAAGAAAGAAAAGAAAAAGTATTTATTAGAGTCGCACAGGAATATCAAAAACTACACAATAGGTTTGAAAAAAAATAAATAAATATTAAAAAACAAAGTAAAATTAAAAACAAAGTCCCGTACGAGGCCAAAAGGCCCCTATCTCACCATGATGCTGCGACATTTAAAAAAAAGTGTCGCAGCGCTGGTATTCTGATAGGGCCCAGTGTGAATGTCACGGACAGATACAGTAATAAAAATAAATAAAAAAAGATATGTGTAGAATAACTAAATAAGGAATGTATACATATTTAGTAAAATTATAGTAATCCGCGTGTCTGCACCTCACGTAACATCTATTACTTGTCTATGCCTTTAGTGTCTGTGACAATATGGCATCGCTGTATTCGCAAAATCACAACAAGATTTTAAGACTGACAAGTAATGAGACGCACTAGGCGGCGACATTACGGCAAAACAATATAAAATCACATTAAAATATCTACAACGTTTACCGTCTAGATATTCTTTTAAAAGACTGATTTCCAAAGAATAAGATACAATATTACCTTTTGCGTTGACTACCTCGTGGGTCTAGGGGTCGCAACTGTCGCACGAGCTACTAATAAGGTCCTCGGTTCGATTCCTGGGGTCGGGCAAAATGTCAATGGGTTTTTCGATTTAGAATGTCTCAGTTACAGTCTAGAGTCGAGATTATCTTGTTTGTGCCCGGATGATGGCAATTGGCTCGCCCCTTGTTATATGAATGGGTACTGACCGGACAGATCCATTCAATCTGTGTGGTTCTTTACTCAAAAGACCATTTCAGACACCAATATACATGGTCTTCATAATGATCTTTGATATAACAATGCATAATTTAGAATATTTGGTTAATTCTTACCAAAGTATGTGCCTTTATCGCTTTCAGTATTTAATGTAGATAAACTTTGTCTTTTTTACTAAGTAATTTAAAGAATAGTTTGAAAGGGTTGTTCCCAGCCGTCCCCGAGTCTAATTGTTCTCGAAAAATGTGTGTTCATACTTTGACTTCCCAACGGGTCCACGGGATTTTAAAATATAAAATATATTTTTTCCCTACTGGTCCACGAGAATGTTTGGTACAGTCAGCAATAAAAGCTTGGGCTAAGGGATGATTTTTTGGATTTATCTCCGCCCTGAATAGCAGAATTATTATTGAACATAAGGAGCATAATTAATTTTCTCATACATTTTGTGTATCAGCTTTTTAAACGCTTTGTGCCTCTGATATACCAGATTGTCATAACTTGGTAGAACCACACCTAACATTGTTCTGTTAGCTAGTATTTATTTATTTGATCTTCTCGCACACACAAAAAGGTACAAAGGCGGACTTAATACTCGTACCTTAAGCATTCTCCAACCAGTAAACAATGGCTGGTGAAGAGATTAGACGTCAGGTGCTTTGATTGAGAGGAAAAATTACAAAAAAAAAAAAAAAACTAAAAAAGATACTGATTGATTTCTCTTTCGTTTCTCTTTTGTCTTTCATACAAGAAATTGTTTTTACTGACTGTACTTTGGATAAATCTCTTGGAATTGGGAATTAATTTAGAAGCATTTAAAACATTATTATAATTTTTTCATGGACCCGGTGGGAAAATAAGAACAATAGAATCGTGGAACGCTGGGAAAAACCCGTTTAAAACTTACTATGATAAGACTAACCTAAGCGCCCCGTTGATATGTATAGTCTGAAGCCTTGGGGAAGGACATTTTATACTAATGTTTATGTTACACACCTACCACCTACCACGGAAAAAACCGCGGGCGTATGCTAGTATGCTAAAACAACATGACGTGAACAACATGAACGATGTATTCTAACACAATAAGCACACCAGAAGCTAAGCTATATCGATAATTTATAGCTCATTCGGAAGATTTAGCAGACAATGCACGTCATCACAGCCTGTTAAGTTACAGCGAACTTTAAGTTATTGCACATTGTGTTTTAACAATGGGTAATAGGGTTGCCACGAGATAGATCTGAAAGTGTTTTTTTTTTTGCACACTGATTTTTGAACGCAGTGCTTAGTGCCACAAGTTCAATATTCAATATTATATTTTTCACGCGCTGAAATGTTCTCTGATGGATTTTCTCGAAGCTGGCCTCAACACCGAAAAAAATACTTTTTTGTATTGTAAAAACATAAAAAATGGCTTTACCATAGTTTAGTAACCCGGTGAAATATGTACTGACCCTAGCAAGTCTGTTTTAAATACAGAACAAAACAATAACTCGACTGATTTTCAGTAAATTATGTCAGAAGAATGTAGTTCGTAGTTAAGATGGATCAGGTTAAGCTACGCTTGCCGCGGTTGGTCCGTGGATGGGTAACCATCTTTACATACCAAGACCTCTCTGTGCCTCGGAAAGCACACTAAGCCGTTGGTCCTGGCTGTCGTTCGTGGATCTTTGACAGTCGTTACGGGTCGTCACAAGCCCGAAAGTCTGACGACCAGTCTTACCGAGGTGTACCTATCGTATAACCCAGTAACTGGGTTGTGAAGATCAGATAGGCAGCCGATTCATTTAAAGTACTGGTATTCAGCTGCATCCGGATAGTCTGAAAGTAGACCTATTTTTGGGAATAGATTGGTCAGTTGATGATATGACAAAAGAGCGTAGTTTTACCGAAATAGTACCGCCGTGAATATATGACAATATTATTTATTTATTTATACAGGATAAGTTTTTATCCAGTGCGCAAACTTGAACCATGAATTCAGCATATCATTCTAGACCCCCTAGAGCAGAATTTTTTCGCCGGTTATACAAAATAAAAACAGCTGTTTCATAGAAAAGTTCAATACCTACGGTCGAAATGTATGGAACAGCTGATTTTTTTTTGTATAACCGGTGAAAAATTTCTGCGGTAGGGGGTCTCGAATGATATGCTGAAACCATGGTTAAAATGTGCGCACTGGATAAAAACTTTTCTTGTATAGGTAGGTACTCTTTACTGTACACCAGAAAATACATGACTAAAATAAAACATTAAACACTAAAAAAATACAATGGGCGGCCTTATCGCTTTCTGCGATCCCTTCCAGGCAACCGCCAACAACTGCCACTCATAGGTATTAAGTTGGGCCACAGACACTGGCAGAGAGTTCCACACGACTTTGTCTGTGTGCATAATAAATCTAGAGGAGAAGCGCTGAGTACGACTGGTCGGGATATCAACCAAGTGAGGATGGTACCCTGCAGTACATCTGGTAGTCCAGAACTAAAAGTCAATTTTCACAGCTTCACCATCTTAGTCAGATTCCTCGAAGCTGCGGCAACCCTTTGTAAATGTTAAACATGAAGGCAGCCACTGAATTATACAATTTGTTTACCAAGTTAACCTTATGGCTGTTTGCGGAGGGTTCAAGGGTTTATACACGTTCACATAATATGTCACGGAATATAAACAGGACACCACATAAGACGTAGGTACACTCACCAAACGAAATAAGTAACCAGTACCCTAATTACGTAACTCACGATTAATCATAATCTGTTTCGTTTTGGAATAGATTGTTAAACCATTGCTTCATATGTTCGAAAAATGTTTCTGCTCAATAACGTAAATAACGCAATGGATATTGTTGAACTGTCAAATTGAAATAGATTATGATTAATCGTGAACTACGCAATTAGGGTGCTGGTTCGTCGGATATAGTAGAAATTTAGTAAGAAACCGATGGATATTTTCGAATAAAATGAAATCAAATGAATGTAAAACAAACAGTTACCTAATTAGAGCAGTGGTGGCCCAGTCCGTAGGTTCGAACCCACACAGGCGCATTACTTAGTGTAAATTATTTCAGCCCCACTGCTTTCAAAACGGTAAAGGAAAAATCGTGAGGAAACCAGAATGTTTTACAACCAAAAATTCGAAGACATGTGACATCTACTAACCCGTAGGTACTGGGCCCGGATGGTGGATTACGGTCAGTTCCCCTTACAGAGAGGCATGTGTCCCAGCAGTGGGAACACTGTAGGCTGATTATGCTAAACAGTTAATTTATCAAATTAAATTTCATTCAAATCAAATCAAAATATTTTATTTCACATAAACCTGCATGGGTCCCAATTGTCGCTTCCTATGGAGAAAAGCTGGCAAGAAACTCCACGGTTACTCTTTTAAAAATAATTGGCTTTAACAATGTTTTCAAATAACAGTGATAATAGGTATGGGAGGACAGTGCAGGCCTGTCAATAAGTACCAGGTGCTTAGAGGAATGAAAATATAGAATAGAAAATCGTCTACAAATCTACAGTCTGTAAGACCTACAACGTTCTCTCATCCACAATATTTTAAATAATCTACATAAATAAAATGAACCTATTTAAACCAAGTGACATGATTTCCATCACAATCACCAAAAAAAAAAGATTCGAAGTCATAAATATTGGTTTATTTTTAAACTTGAACTATATCTGAATATACGAAGAGACTGGTTACATATCTCTTTTGGCGACTGTACTTACGTCATTTACAGGACACAAAGAAGTGTGTGTTCGGGAAGTATAGAAGTCTAGTTGCAAACCCTTGGGAATGATGCACTACACTTTTTCGTTTATAAATAAAGATGTAAGTACAGATTTTCCGAGGAAGATTCTCTTTGGGGATCATCGTCTATGCTCGGAAATATGAACACGCGTTACGCAGGCTTAGCATGACGTTTCTATTTCTACGTTACCGTAGAATAGAAATCGCTTATCTATGTTTCTCGGTTCAAAGCTGTCAACTGTCTACACGAAAACGTCATTTTTGTGTACTCCACCGTCGACAAAACTCTTCTCTACGGTTCTCTTGCTAAGCCTGCTGCTACGACCATTGAAATACTTGCCTATTTTAAACTACCGTGAATACAAAATTTCAGATGAAATAAATAAAATATTTCTGCAAGTAGATATTTAAAGAAAAGAAAAAGAAAGAAAAAATATTTATTCTGCACTAACAAAACGCACATTACAAAAAAAAAAACGAACAAGAGTAAAATGCACTACAATGCGGACAAAAGCCCCGTATTCAGGTTGAAAATTTACACCTTATTGTCCATTGACTGTTATGTCAGACACTTTCGACACGTCAATTATTTACACATTTGCTCAAAAACTGCATTTACGAAGCCTGTGTACATGGTTCGAAAATAAAAAAATACGCACTCAAAACAATACAACGGAACGTGCGGTAAAATAGGTACTCTCACGTAAGTACCTATTTTACCGCATACCCCGTTGTATGGCACCGTGCGTATTCTTTACGGTTTTTTTTTTAATTTCCATAATAATTATTTATGATACTAGTGCGGTAAGTTGGTTTTTACAAACGAGTAGACGAATGTAATAAATAAAATAAATTTTGACGGCCCATAAATGCGGGTTAAAATCGACTGATTGCACCGGTTGTACTCAGATTGCGCGCACCCATAGTATTAAATACTTGGGTGTTATAATTGATAGTACGTTAACATGGAAGGAGCAAATTGAGGCTCTGTTTTCCAGGGTCAGAAAATTAATATTTGTTTTTAAAAATTTGCGAACATCTGCTGATTATGCCACACTACGAACAGTATACTTTGCTATGGCACATTCCATCCTGAAATATTGTATTTCAGCTTGGGGTGGGGCTGGGAAGTGCAGTGTTAAAAGTCATGACCCACAAACCTGTTCGATTTCCAACTGCCGAACTATACGCTCTTTGCGAATTACCAAGAGTCAGACACGCATTTCTTCTTGCTGTAGTGTTGCGTAAACACTCAGACCTCCCATTCGATACTGTTGTCGCCAACCAAAAACGCAGATCGGATAGAGTCTGCCAGGTGGAATCTGCCAGAGTTCAAGTTGCTCGGCGGCAGTATCACTTTCTTAGCTCCACTTTGTATAATCGTTTAAATAAACATCTTAAATATCCACCGACCTTGCGAGAATGTCGTAGGATCACGGATAAATGGATTCACACACTCTCTTATGAAGAACTAGAAACATATGTAAAAATTTAAACTCACTTCCCAAGTTCCCTTTCTATGGATTAGTATAACATGCGCAAACACACCCTACCCTTTGCACAAACGGACACCTCTCCCACACATACACACACACCTCACACACACTCACGTACACTCCACGCACAAAACATACACAATCCTTCCATACAGACACACAATCTCACATAAAATTACGCAGTGAAAATATTGTTTAGTTTTAATTTTAAGTTCTAATTTTTAATTTTAATATTTTTAACTTAGTTTTTAGTCTTTTAGTTTTGCTTCTGTCTCGATTTTGTGGAGGTGGGCGTTAATGACTGCGACACAGTATTATACTAATGCAGTTGTTATCGAACACAGAGTTTATGTAAACTGAGTTTTTGTTTCAATAAATTATTATCGAGAGTGTTATTTTTCTCAGCTTTAAGGCTGGTTTTAACCACATTTACGGGCCAAGCCAAGTAAATGCAGCGTATGTTATGTAAGATTTTATAAATGTTTATGTTATATAGTATGTGTTGTGATGAGTTCCTACCTCGTTCTCTTCTATCTGCATGAACTTCCTGACAATTCTACATGTATTTAAAATGGCAGCTTTCTGAAGTGTTATGTAGAGTGTTTCTTTAAGGTCTAATAATTTTAAGCTATGAAGAAGATGTTTAGGAATAACTCCTGTGGTGGAAATAACGATTGGGACTACATATACTTTTTCCTGCCTCCAGATTCTAGTCACTTCTTCTTTTAGTTCAGCATATTTACTGATTTTCTCACCTATCGTTTTTTGTAAATTATGTGTATTAGGGACTGCAATATCGATGAGGTATGTGACTTTATTAACTTTATCTTTAAGGGTTATATCGGGTCTATTAAAGTGAACGGTTCTGTCGGTTAGTACAGCGCGATCGTAGTAGAGTTTGTGTGTGTTATTTTGTAGAACTATTTGTGGTACGTACTTGTAATAAGGAGTGTTGGTATCTTGTATCAGTTTATATTTGAGTGCTAGTTTTTGATGGATGACGTTTGCCACCTGATTGTGTCGGTGTGTATAGTCCGTTTGTGTGAGTGTTGTGAATGCCCCTGTTATGTGTTGTATAGTCTTTGGTTGGCTGTGACATTTGCGGCATTTATCGTTCGTTATTGTGGGGTCTTTTATAATGAATTTCCTGTAGTTTTTAGTATTTATGATCTGATCCTGTATTGCAATAATAAAACCCTCAGTTTCCGGAAATAAGCTACCGATTTTAAGCCATTTAATTGACGCTATTGGGTCTATATGAGATTGTTCTAGATCATGGGGGTGCCGTCCATGCAATACTTTATTTTTCCAGTCTTCTAGCTTTTGTTTATGTGGGTCATCATTGCTGGAGTGTCGAGTAACTATCTGTTCGTGTAGGTTAAGTGGGGTGTAGCTGATATCGTTCACAACTACAGCTTTATGTATATTGCTTGTGTGTGATTTAGAATAAAAGAATGTTCTTAGTCTAGCTATCTGGTTCTGCCAAAGATGATGGACATCTATAAGGCCTCTCCCTCCGTTTAGCCGTTTGATGGTCAGTCTTTCTATTGCAGATTTAGGCTGTAGGTTATTGTGTTTAGTGAGTGTGGTGCGTGTTGTTCTCTCTATTTGCTGGATGTCAGTTTTTGACCATTTAATAACTCCAAACGAGTATGTTAATATTGGAATCGCGTAGGTGTTCAATGCCTTTATTAAATGTTTTCCGGAGAGTTGAGTTTTACATACTGCGATCACTCTTCTTTTGTATTCAGTGTCTAAGGTGTGTTTTATTGCTGTATGATCTATTCCTTTGAGTTGTTTGTATCCTAAATATTTATACAGATCCGTTGACTCCATAGCTGTGATTATGTCTGCATTATTAACAGGATAGTCACCCGGTTTTATTTTGCCTCTTACTATATGAACTGTTTTGCATTTATCTAATCCAAATTGCATGTTTATGTCTTTACTAAATTCTGTTGTAGTATCTATTAAATTTTTCATCTCTTTTTCAGACTTTGCGTATAATTTTATGTCGTCCATATAAATAAGATGTGAGATTATTGTTTCTTCAGTGGTATGTTTAAGGGGATATCCGACTTGGCAGCGATGAAGTAGGTGGGACAGAGGGTTCAGAGCGAGACAAAACCATAAAGGACTTAGCGAATCTCCCTGATAAATACCTTTCTTTATAAATGTTTGTCGAGTAGTGATAGCGTTGTGTCGATAGTTTAACTGGAGTGTTGTTTTCCAACAGGACATGATGTTCTGTAAGAAACCTATTATTTTTGAGTTTATTATAAAGATATGTAATATTTGAATTAGCCAGGAGTGTGGAATACTATCGAGTGCTTTTTTATAATCTATGTATGTGCAATGTAGGTTTTTATTTTTTGTGGCGGCATGTTTATGGATTATTGAATCTATAACAAGTTGCTCTTTACATCCCATGTGGCCCCTTCTGCAACCTTTTTGTTCTTCTGCTATTATGTTATGATATTCTATGTGTTTATTAATTTTTGTAGTGATAGCTGAGGTTAAGATCTTGTATATTGTAGGTAGGCATGTGATCGGTCTGTATTGAGAAGGTTGTGGTGAGTATTTAGTTTTTGGTAACATATAAGTTATTCCTGTAGCAATAAATTCAGGGAAGTTCTGTTTGCCTAAGATGATTTCTGTTAAATTTTTAGCTAAAACTTTGTGTAATGACTCTAATTTTTTATACCAGTAATTATGTATTTTATCAATACCAGGGGATTTCCAATTGTGTAGTCTTGCTGTTATACTTGCTATGTCAGACTCAGTTAATTCAATGAATTCCATTTCTTCTAGTGAGCTCCATCTAGTTTCTTCATCTGTTATCCAATCTGATTGTTCATTATGTGTCACCTGCTCTTCCCATATGCCACACCAAAACTTTTCTAGTTGTTCCGCAGTCGGTAGCTCAATGTTGTTTGCGAGTGTCGGTGTATCGGTTTCAATGTGTGGTTTCTGCAATTTTCTGTAAAAGTTCTTTTCATTCATTCGCAGCAAACAAGCAGTTATCATTTTTGCGTTCTTGTGCTTTCTTGTATCTTCTCAACCTGTGTACTTTCAGAGCTAATTTCTGTTTCAATGTGTCCAAGAACTCCTCTGGTTTCCTTTTGTCATTTTCGTGCCTAGTGTTATGATGATATATATGATGATATATGAAATCTTTAAAAACATGGCTACCCCATGTTTTTAAAGATTTCTTCTACTCTCTTAACTACTTTGTTCGATCTATTGTTGTTAATGTACTGCGTCAGTCTACCGCAGTCTGCTCTAAGTTTATCTATATCTTTTTCAAGCCTCTGCTGCCATGCTGGTTTGTTAATATATCTTTGTCTTGTGTTGCCTGTGTATTCTGTGATTCTAAAATTAAGTTCTTCGGAAATAACTAATGCTGTGCAATATATCAAGGTATGGACGTCGATAAGTTTAGTTTCTTCGCTAAGATATTGGTTTAGAATATTTTGATTAAATAAATTAACAAGGTGAAAAAGTTTTGGTGTGTACCTAAGTTTGGGTAGTTTTGGTCGAGCTGTCGGGTCCATGCCTGAATATTGAGTGAGAACCGTTTTAAATTTATCGTGTATTTCTTGGATACGCGTGTCTGTGGACGGATTTTGATTTGTGTTGGCTAGCGTTTCTATTTCGTTTTTTAACATTATTTTTATACTTTCGGTTTGCGTGGAAGTATGCGTGATTTGAGAATATGCATGTGATTGAAGGTATGGTCTCAACCATACCTTCAATCACATGCACACGACAGCCCGACACTCAATCACAACCAATCACACAATCTCAATTGTGTGATTGGTTGTGATTGAGTGAACGGTTGTGGTTGTTCTTGTAGGTTATACTCAGTTGTGTTTTGTGTTAATGCGATACTGGTGGTGCCTTCGATATTTTCTGGTTCTTCTAGTAGTTGTGTACGTACTTCTTCTTTTAACTGATCTATTATTTGTTGAGACAAGAGCTTGTTTCTTATTATTGTTCTTCTTTGATCTGAAATTCTCTGTTCTGTGACTGTAATCTCTGGGTATTGACGTGTGAAAAGTTCATGCAGTTGTTTTCTGTAGGTGGTCATGTCGGTCTCTAATTTAGTGATATAAAAGTAAGTTCGCATGATAAATAGGTTAACTTCTTTGCTCCATCTCATGCGAACTCTTTATTATTATTAATAAGGCTTACCATAGTCACGAGTTTGTAAAAACCAATTTCTGCACGTGTGTCATACAATGTTTTTCAACACATTTGCGAGAAAACAGTACAATATGTAGTAGTCTTCCATGCTATAAAATTATTGTAAATCATTAAATAGCGCTTCCGCGATTTTGGCGGCAAGAGACCGTTTTCTGCAATTTGCGCCTCATTCAAAATATCAGGTGGAGAAGATTCCATATTAATATCAGATTCCTCGCTTGAACTCATATTATAGGTGTATAATATCAGTCGAAAAGTCGCGACAATCTTTGACGTTTCTAATATGAAAATGGCGCGATTTTGCAAATGGCGCCACATGCACGTGGTGAAAAGTAGAACTACATCTTTCATCTCATTTACTCTTTAGTATTAAAGTGAGACAAATTTATTGAGCAAAAGCGCTTCCAAAGAGTTTCGATCAGTCAGCTCATTTATTCTCGTAATATGAAACTCCTTGGTGGAATTCTTATAATATTTGGAAATTAAAAAAAAAACCGTAAAGAATACGCACGGTGCAATACAACGGGGAATGCGGTAAAATAGGTACTTAGGTGAAAGTACCTATTTTACCGCACGTTCCGTTGTATGGTGCGTAATTTTTAACTTTCGAACCATGTTTAAAGGCTTCGTAAATGCAGTTTTTGAGCAAATGTGTTGAAAAAGTGTACGTTACCCTAGCAAGAAAGTGTCTCCTAGAGTTATATGAGTAGAACGTATAATGTGTGCCTTATCTGGTGTAAATGTGCCCCCACATAAAAAATGTGTGCCCCCTGTCGTTTTGGAGAAAAACGGAAAAAACGATTCTTGCTGGGGTAACGTTTTTCTAGCAGGAAAATTCTAAACGAATGATCGGAGAGAGGAAAACTGTGCATGGCCAGAGAGCTTATATGTGTGCCAAAATGTGCCCCCAAAAATAAAATCTGTGCCCCTTCAGGTTTTCGAGATATTGCATTTCCTGCTGGAGTAACGTTTTAATGAATCGTATATCTCTAAAACTATTGCATGTGCCCCTGTAGAATAAACATACACGAGTAGCTCTTAAGGGGCACACCTTAGTGCCCTAATTAGATTTTAGAAAATATTGATAGTTTTCAAGTTATCGCGGTTTTATGAAAACCTGAAAAAACATCGCAGCGCCTAAATGAGACTAGGCACAAGTTCGCTGAAAACTGTATTCGGTCCTTCTTGACGCTATTAATAACCATACAAAGTTTCAAAACTGTTCATGCATGGGTTTTTGAATAATCTTGCTAAAAAGTCAAAACGATGGTATCTTAACTTTGACGGCAAAATACAAGGAACCGGCTCAATCCCAGATGTGTAGGTGTGCACCAAAATTGTGTGCCTTTAGTCAAAAATATATGGTGAAAATATTCAGCTTGGAATGTTTCGCATTAAGTTAATATTAACAAAAAACCAAAATATGTAAGAAACGGCTGGTTATCCGACCAAATTTGAATGACTACTAAAAAGCGATGGATTCATACATATCGATGACCTTCTTTACTTTACTCACTAACCAGTTGTGCCTGAGTACACCGAAGTAGAAAAGTAATAAGTAATAAAATAAAGTTGTTATTGGTTGTTGTTTGGCTACTGCTGTGTGTATTTATTGATAAGCCGTAGGTTAGATAAATTAACAGTAAGTTTTTCATCAGTAAGGGGAACGCTCCAACCAGCCCGCGAAATACAAAGTTTCTTGCGTTTTTTGCAATTTGCAGGCCAGTGCTAGGTTGATGTTGATTAAAATATTATTCGCGGCTGTAAGACGTATGTAGTTACAGAATTATAAGCATCAAAATCACCAATACAACCCTCCAAGTTCATGAGGCGTAGGAACAAAAAAAAAAAGTCATTCCTATAGCTTTATGAACTTAGAGCGTAGTATTGATGATTTTGATGATTATAATTCTGTAACTACATATGTCTTACAACCGTGAATAATATTTTAATCAACATACAACCTAGCACTGGCCTGCAATTTCCAAAAAAACGTAAGAAAATTTGAATTTCGCGGGATGGTTGGAGCATTCACCTTAATAGAAGATTCCTTTTTTTCGCCTCCTCACACCGCTGCAGATATCTCTGGCCCCGCGGCATCCGCTGACGTCGTGTCGCAAGGAGTCGCTTTGTCTAATTTGGAGAAAGTGAGACAGCTAGTACGCGTACGGTGTTAGTGTGACAGAGACAGTTACGTGTAACGTCGCTCTAATATGAATAATAGGTACGAAGTGTTAATTGACTAGGAAGTCCGTTTGGATTATTACTTGGTATTGGTAAACAGCTGCAGTTATGTTATGACGCCAAGGACACTGTTACGTTGAGTCACGCAGTTGCACTGATACTGTTTGTTTACTTTTTTTTTAAGTTGGTTGAAAGTGGCGTATTAAGCATTTTATAACAATTATGTGGTTGTAGGGGTGGTGAATTTTATGGCACGATCTGCAGTGGTAAGTATTTAATGGCATTGTTTTGACTTATTTAAAAAATACTTGTACACTTATCAAGTACTTGGATTTTTTTCATTACTTTACCTACTTATTTATTTTTTTAGGAAATTTAATCTGTGATTTGATGCAATACTTACTTTAAGAATTAAAATTAAGGGACTGAAAATAATAATTTCCACATCAACAAGCTGTTTCATTTAGTCACAAGGTGCATTTAATATATATTTTTAATTAGCCCCCAAATCTTTTGAACGCGACTGTACGGACTACAGCTTAGGTATAATACGTCAAATAAAGAAGGTCATCGATATGTATGAATCAGTCGCTTTTTAGTAGTCATTGGAATTTGGTCGGATAACCAGCCGTTGTTTACATATTTTGGTTTTTTGTTAATATTAACTTAATGCGAAACATTCCAAGCTGAATATTTTCACCATATATTTTTGACTAAAGGCACACAATTTTGGTTCACACCTACACATCTGGGATTGAGCCGGTTCCTTGTAATTTGCCGTCAAAGTTAAGACACCATCGTTTTGACTTTTAGCAAGATTACTCAAAAACGCATGCATGAACAGTTTTGAAACTTTGTATGGTTATTAATAGCGTCAAGAAGGACCGAATACAATTTTCAGCGAACTTGTGCCTTGTCTCATTTAGGCGCTGCGATGTTTTTTCGGGTTTTCATAAAACCGCGATAACTTGAAAACTATCAATATTTTCTTAAATCTAATTAGGGCACTAAGGTGTGCCCCTTAGGAGCTACTCGTGTATGTTTATTCTACAGGGGCACATGCAATAGTTTTAGAGATATACGATTCATCAAAACGTTACTCCAGCAGGAAATGCAATATCTCGAAAACCTGAAGGGGCACAGATTTAATTTTTGGGGGCACATTTTGGCACACATATAAGCTCTCTGGCCATGCACAATTTTTCTCTCTCCGATCATTCGTTTAGAATTTTCCTGCTAGAAAAACGTTACCCCAGCAAGAATCGTTTTTTCCGTTTTTCTCCAAAACGACAGGGGGCACACATTTTTTATGTGGGGGCACATTTACAGCAGATAAGGCACACATTATACGTTCTACTCATATAACTATAAGAGACACTTTCTTGCTAGGGTAACGTACACGTTGAAAAATATTATAAGAATTTCGTCCAAGGAGTTTCACATTACGAGAATAAATAAGCTGACTGAACCTCCTTGGAAGCGCTTTTGCTCAATACGTTTGTCTCACTTTAATACTAAAGAGTAAATGAGATGAAAGATGTAGTTCTAATTTTCACCACGTGCATGTGACGCCATTTGCAAATTCGCGCCATTTTCATATTAGAAAGGTCAAATATTGTTGCAAGTTTCCGACTAATATTTATAAACAAACTTATAATATGAGTTCAAGCGAGGAAACGGTCTCTTGCCGCCAAAATCGGAGAGCGCTATTAAATGATGTATAATTTTGTTTCATTACATATTGTACTGTTTTCTCGCAAATGTGTTGAAAAACATTGTATGACACACGTGCAGAAATTGGTATTTACAAACTCGTGACTATGGTAAGCCCTCGACTCGTTTGTAAAAACCAACTTACCGCACTAGTATCATAAATAACTATTTTGGTCAATATTTTAAAACTAGATGTGCCTGAATTTCCTAGCTTTTATCCCCTGAGAAGAAATGCCGAAACAAACGCAGAGGTCATAGTGTATTTTATAGTCCAAACATTCATCATCTGCCTAGCCTTTTCCCAACTATGTTGGGATCAGCTTCCAGTCTAACCTGATGCAGTAGAATGCTAGTATTTTAGATGCAGCGACTGCCTATCTGACCTCAACAAGCCAGTTACTGAGTAACACGATACCTCTTGGTAAGACTGGATGTCAGACTTTCGGGCTTCTGACGACCCGTAACGATTGTCAAAGATCCACAAATGACAGCCGGGACCAAAGGCTTAACGTGCTTTCCGACACATGGAGGGATTTTGGTATGTAAAGATGGTCACCCATCCACGGACTAACCGCGGCAAGTGTAGCTTAACCTGATCGATCGACCCGTGCGGCTATTATTACTTAGCGAAAAGCCCTTCTTGAAAGTCCAAACAGTATGGGGTTTATTTATAAACGCTGCTTAAAGTTAAGCAATCATTAGGAACTATTTAACCGAATATCTTCGTCGTTTACAAGTTTCTTAACTTTAAGCAACGTCTATAAATAAAGAGATATAATAATATTATTGCGAGACTTCATTTGAATTGAGAACTTCCTTTCTTCTTCCTTTTTGAAGTTGATTTCAAAACAACAGACGCGCGACTTCATTCACTTCGTTGTGAAAAAACTCGAAAAGACTTTTCATAATGAAGCGATATTTTTCTTTATTCCCAGAGACCACTTGTGATGATGAATTAATTTAATTTGCGCAGACAAATATATAAATAGGCTTCATTAGGGAGAAATACTTAAACAAGGTAAATATCGTGGGAGCTAAAAGGTTTAAAAGAATTTTCAAGCTTTGTGTAAGGTACGCTATTTATTTTAAACTAGTTTTTTCCGGCGGCTTTGTCCATGTGGAGGTCGTAAATTATTCCACGGGAACGTAGTATTGGGATAAAAAGTATCCTGTGTTAATCCATGTTATAAACGATCTGTGTGCAACTTACATTCAAACATCGAAACATACAGGCAGTCACATTTATAACATAGTTGGATATTAGTAGGATAATAGTAGGATATTAGTAGGATAATAGTAGGATATTAGTAGGATAGGATAGTAAGATGGGCTCGTGGCTAAATGATAACAGCTGTATCGGTCGATCCAAGGTTACTTACTACGCTTGCCGACTTACCGACACTTACCGACCTATCAGTTACGTATTGAGACCCACCGTGCGTCGGAGAGCACGGTCCCTGCTATCATTCTTAGACCTTTGACAGTCGTTAAGGGTAGTCAGATGCTCAAATCTGAAGACCAGTCTTAAGAAGGGATAATACCTATATAATAGCCCTACAGACCGTATTTCGGCCATGGCGGTCAACCTCAATAGAGACAAGCCTTCGGCGCGGGTTATATAGTGTGTGCGCACACAGTCTCACTCTCATAGTCCGATGGGACAGGACTCTCGTGTCACTCAGTTACTGAGTTATGAATCGTTGTAGACCTTTCCATAGCTCGCTGAGAGACCCTGAATTTGTGTATTACCAGCCTGTGAACCATACCTTGATTCTGCACGTTTTCAGCTCCGAAAGTCGCAGGGATAGACAGACAGAGGGTTAGTCCTTCGTCTTAGCGGCGCGGCGGTCAATTAAAAAACGGTTAACTTAAGGAGACTTAAAACAAAGATTTTCTTTTGGCATTTAACTGAACCACAGATTTAAACAATCGAGCCAGTTTTATAATAAGAACGTAACCGTGATAGAAATACAGTTATATAAACAAAACTGACGACATGGTCTGTTAGGCACAGACGCCAGCACATCGAGCCACCCCAATCTGTCAAATTTCTTTGATAGATTTGCAACTTTATTTCATACGCATGGTTCATGTTTAATTGGGAAAATTTGACAGTTTGGGGTAGCTTGATGTGCTGGCGTCTGTACCTACTAAGTTGTCATTTTTGTATTATGAATTTTACTGTGTTCGAAATAAAGTTCAAAAAGTGAAAATGCCTCTTTTGTTTTGCAATAAGACGGTTGAAGTTTCGGTGGTACGGAACATGTATTGCGTAGAGTACGACTCACATTTGGTCGTTTTTTACACATATTTTATAGTTACCTAGCTATAGAATAGAAAATCCTTCAGGCCAAAACCATATCTATTAAGCACAGGCTTCCGCCTGCTAATGGAAAAACTTTGTAATTTAAGCATTTATGTATAATGTACGCCCATTTATTTATCTTTAATTTACTTGCCAAGTTTGTCGGCTAGTCCCTTGCTAAATATTTGTTGGCTTTTACTTGATATAACCATGTTGTATCCATGTTGAATTTCATGACATCACCATCAAGGTACCAAATTTCAAAAAAATTCTCATGGATACCCTCCTTCTGGGATGAACGGAGAGTTATGTCGGACGCCTACCGACTCAAACTACACTGTTCCTTCTACTAGCATAGTCGGGGGCCTGGGAGATACTTGTCTATTGTAATGATTATTCTTTATACTTACATTTTGTTAACATTAACCTTGAAATTTAAGCATTCTCTATGTACCTTCATACTCATTTTCTGGAAGGAAATATAGTATTTGCGTGTTACAATAACTATTTCTTTAATATCTGTAATAAAATAAATATGTTGTGACATGTATGTCAAGATTTGTCAAACTGTCAGTTACTTTCTTTTTTTTCCCATAGAGTTTCTCACTAATCTATGAAGAATTACTTTTTGGTTTAATTATTATAAATTATTTTTATCAATATTTTTAGCTGAAATATTGTATTTTATTAACTATGATTGTTTACTTCTTAATTTTAAATTATATCTTTAAATTCTTTACACACACATGGTTGTATAATATGTGCTGGCTGGTTACATGTGTCTGGCCACTGGAGGATATAATTTTAAAATGTAAAAAATGTTCTGGAACGGCTGAAACTAGTATAAATAGAGGACGAAGCGCAGAAAGCGGGACTACTACGAGAGGGAACTACGAAGAGGGACAGCGACGTAATTTGATGTAAGGAGGTGCTGTTTATTTTTCTGAAAAGCCTCCACTAATAATACTACTACTGCTGCGGCCCTACTATTGAGCTTCGGAGTTTTGTCGGGTCCCTCCTGTTTCCACTGCTCGTCTTACTACAACCAATAGACAACAAGGCGCTCATACCGGATCCTCCTCACGACATATCCTCCTCCCAGTGTGTGTGACTTAAGAACCCTCCTCACAATATATCCTCCTCCCAGTTTGTGATACTAAAGGACTCTAGTGAAATAGGTAATTTTTATAAAACTATTTGTATTTTTTATTAATTTAAATTAAAAATGTACAAATCTACTTATAATCTTTATTTCCCTTAGGTTTAAGTTTGATTTGTTACAGTTTGGCGCCCAATTTTATACTAACCCACCCCTCAGATTTTCAGATATTCATCTTCCTAAATTCTAAATTACACTTTCTCAAGTGAGTATATTTGGATTTTAATTTGGTAAGCATTTTATTATTTTTCATACACTTTTACTCGACTCTTCTTTATACTAAACTTCATCTAGGTACTCTACACCCCCACACACATTCCATTATCGAAAGATAATTGGCACCCTTTCGGCCTCTTGGAGTGTTAACCCACTAGTGGGCACTGCCAAGGTTGGAGATTGGTTACTCTACGACGGCTATTGGACAATATCCCGTAGTCGTTTATCTCACATTATACTTTACTCTCTACAAAAACATCGCCTACACTGCATCCCACAGACTTGCACACCACTACGTCTACCCTCTGGTATTCGTACCTAACGGCCGCTTGATGTGATAATCCATTCGTGGACACTCCCAAGTTGGTTGTTAGGACACTTCACGGCAGAAACAGGAGAGTATCCTGTGGACGCTTATACATTCCTACACATCTACATTACACTAAATACTAATACTTCTCACTACCAACACTTTTCCACAGCTAGTGCAACCTGTAGAACACACATAACCCTCTTTTTGAGTTTTGCAATTGTCGGGTAAAATTCCTTAAAATTTTGGGTTAACTTGTTATTTTTATTTATTCTTGTAAAAACCATTTAGATTTAAGTTTTGTACTTCACAATATTAAATATTTTTTTTTGGCTTAGTTAAGTACCACTATTTATACCTAGATTATTTTATTTTTATTTTAGAGCGGTACACAACTCGTAAAATAAGCCATTGTGTCGAGCGGTCTCACAACTCGTAAAATAAGCCTTAGTGTATCTTCATCTTAAACTAATTTGTATAATATTTTTTTTAGATACTTAAAGTACTTGTAACTCGAAGGTTTATTCTTGGTAATCCTTGCATCTCCTTGATCCTTGACTTGAAGGCTTTTCTTAAGCACTTTATGCTTGGCTGCTTTTCTTAAGCAGAAAAACTTTGTAAATAATTTCTTTTAATTTTAACGGGTTTTAAAAAAAGGTGCGGGTTACGACACCTAAATTAAATAAATAAGCCTTCGTAAACCTTAAAAATAATTCCTTGTGGAGTATGCGTCATTGAATGTGAACCATATCCCCTTAGTATGCTGGTGATGTATGATTGAGGAAGTGTGTAAGGTAGGTTAATGAAAGATGTATGAAAGAGCAAGGTCTTATTTATAACATCAAAATTTTTCTAGTTGATAATTTTCTGGGGATATGGGCAAACTAGTGTTAATTTTTTTTTTAACTTACTGTACCATTGTAAATACTCATTTAGCTTAATTTATGCTAATTAATGCTCTCTTATTTCTAAACAAGAAAATTTTTTCATGGTATTCAAAAATTTTCAGGGGTTTTCGGGGTAATGTAATGATTATTCTTTATACTTACATTTTGTTAACATTAACCTTGAAATTTAAGCATTCTCTATGTACCTTCATACTCATTTTCTGGAAGGAAATATAGTATTTGCGTGTTACAATAACTATTTCTTTAATATCTGTAATAAAATAAATATGTTGTGACATGTATGTCAAGATTTGTCAAACTGTCAGTTACTTTTCTTTTTTTCCCATAGAGTTTCTCACTAATCTATGAAGAATTACTTTTTGGTTTAATTATTATAAATTATTTTTATCAATATTTTTAGCTGAAATATTGTATTTTATTAACTATGATTGTTTACTTCTTAATTTTAAATTATATCTTTAAATTCTTTACACACACATGGTTGTATAATATGTGCTGGCTGGTTACATGTGTCTGGCCACTGGAGGATATAATTTTAAAATGTAAAAAATGTTCTGGAACGGCTGAAACTAGTATAAATAGAGGACGAAGCGCAGAAAGCGGGACTACTACGAGAGGGAACTACGAAGAGGGACAGCGACGTAATTTGATGTAAGGAGGTGCTGTTTATTTTTCTGAAAAGCCTCCACTAATAATACTACTACTGCTGCGGCCCTACTATTGAGCTTCGGAGTTTTGTCGGGTCCCTCCTGTTTCCACTGCTCGTCTTACTACAACCAATAGACAACAAGGCGCTCATACCGGATCCTCCTCACGACATATCCTCCTCCCAGTGTGTGTGACTTAAGAACCCTCCTCACAATATATCCTCCTCCCAGTTTGTGATACTAAAGGACTCTAGTGAAATAGGTAATTTTTATAAAACTATTTGTATTTTTTATTAATTTAAATTAAAAATGTACAAATCTACTTATAATCTTTATTTCCCTTAGGTTTAAGTTTGATTTGTTACACTATTCGCAGCGCCCCCTACTGATATCAGCTCGCCATGGCGACATGTCTAACTAGCCCCATCACCAAGTGCGGCCGATCCCATGACCGCACATCCACCTATTGAGGCGCGCATACTGCGTGCCACCTCTTTGAGTCTGACTGCTTGAGCGACAACACAGCCCCAAATCTAACCTTTTCCCAACTATTTGGGGTCGGCCTCCAATCTAACCAGATACAGCTAAATATCAATATTATAAAGGGAGCGACTGCCTATGTGACCTGCACAACCCAATTACAGGGTAATACGACACCCCTTGGTAAGACTAGTTGTCAGACTTTCAGTCTTCTGACGACACGTAACAGCTGTCATAGATCCACGAATGTCAGCCGGGACCAACGGCTTAACGTGCTTTCCGAGGCACGAAGTGGTCTTGGTATGTAAAGATGGTCACCCATCCACGGTCAAGCGCCGCGATCATTACTTAGCCAAAAGCCCATCGACGTGACGTCATTGTATCATAAACACCGCTGCTGCTGCATAGGTCGCCCCAACCCAATCGTCGTCACAATGTCATGTCGGCCGGCCAGCCGGGTGTGCTACCTGCATCCAGCGGATTCCTGTGACCATCACCAGATCATCTCGATCCACCTTGTGTTCAACTGTGTCTTCCGGTTCGCGGTCGCTATTTCAGAATACTCATTTCGCTATTTTAGAAATGACATAATATTATTGTATGTGACTTATGTTTTAAATTTTTAAATGACCAGATGTTAAGTGTTTTATTAGTTTTATTTTATTTATAATGTAGTAGTATTTCAAACACAATGTTAATTGTTAATGAATAAATTGAATTGAATTTTTCGACTCGAACGCTGCTATTATTTTATTTATTTGGAAATGGGCCGATTTCGTCGGCTCTTGACTTCGATTGTCAAACTTGTGTCTTAATGCGAAATTTGAAAGTCAAAGTCAAATCCCTACTCATATTATAAATGTGAAAGTAACTCTGTTTGTCTGTCTGTTACGCTTTTATGCCTAAACCGCCGAACTGATCTTCATGAAATTTGGCAGAGATGTAGCCTGGGATATGGAGAAGGACATAAGCTACTGTTTGACGTGATAACCGAAAAATTTGGGTGTAGGTACTGTAGTCACACCTCTCCCTAAGCTTTCGGGGAAGCAAGGCAATGCGTAATGATTTTAAATCTAAATTTTCTTATTCTTTTTTTAAAATTATTATTGTATTTATCATCTATAAATTTTTAACGCAATGTTATGAAATAAATTACTTACGTATGACTTAAAAAAAGTGAAATATGTCTCGTAGTTTGAAATAAAAATCTACGTTCTATTATTATTTTTTATTTAAAGAAGATTACGAATGAACATGACACATATGTATGAAATGGTGTAGTTACTATACAACACTGAATCTACTGGTTATGGCACCAAACTACTAAAAAATGATCACATAAAATTGAAAAATGGTGCGATGAAAACAAAGAGAGTAAGATTACTAAAGATCATTTTAAATCTAAATCTACCAAGACTTGCTCCAAATTACATTGAAGTTCGGTTGCCAGCCAGTACTGAAGTGGGGAGTCTCTATTCTGCTGACGCCACCAGTGAAGTCAAAAGAAGTGGTCGGATCTCTGTAGAGATTCAGGTTTCCCATTGCGGAGTAATCCTTACGGTCGAGGAACGGGGTGCTTGACATGCCGAGTGAAGCTCCCACCTTATCCTTGAACATGTAATCAACGCCTCCGCCAATAGTGTTATAGTTGGGTACACTCGGGACAGCAGGTATGTGCCTGGTAAAAGAACCGCGCACATCGACGTTATGGTTATCATTGTGCAACACGTTCAATTTCCCAGCACCAGTCCAAGAATCTTCGCGCCCAGGAACATTTTGCTTCATCATCGTCAAGCTGTGACCAGCATTGTTTTCAAGATGCAATCCAAGACCTTTACTGGCTGTATCCAAGTTGCTAGTCAGATCTATACTACCGAGAGCACTGAGTTGATTCTTCTCATTGCCTTTTATTGGTACTTGGCCAACTAAGCCCACACTACCGTCAGAGTTGAGGGAGACCCTGGTGGACGCTCTGCGGGTCCTTGCTAAGTTGCCGGGATGGTAAGACTCTTCTGGTTCTGGGAAATTTTCTTGGTCGTAAACTGGGTGTCCTTCTTCGTCGAATCCGAGGAGGTATCCTTGGTCGTATCTTTGGTCGTCCCATGGCAGATGTCTGGCGCTGGTGACGACGAAGACTGTCGCTAGTATCAAGTTTAGAGCGAACATTTTGTTCAAATATTTGTATAAGTTTTTCTTGAAGTGTTGAATATTCAAGTGACGTTGTCGAATGATGCTTAGAGTCTTGGGATGCCTATTTATACTGGGCACCGAGTATATTGATAAGGGAGATGAGAATCCCGAGTCGGAGATATATTTTTTACTAGATGTGGCGAATCGGCGAGCAACATGTTATACTTTACGCACAATATATAAAAGTAGTTTATTCAGATTAAACTTCTACATCCATTTTAAATAAGTGTCCAATAGTAATCTATTTCTTCGAGAGCGTACTATCTGTATGCATAGATACGTAGTTTTGTACGTATGAGTGGTATGCCCACCATGCAACAGATAGGTATATTTGAAAAATATCTGTCGCTGAAAAAGTACTTTTGTATTTTACAAATTCAAGATATTTTTTCACAGTTTATTCACATTTGACTATAATACATATTTATGTGACATTTTCTTCAATAATTGTTCCAATCCAGTTGCTGTAAAAATCTTGGGACATCTAATCAGAAAACTGCGACAAGTAGTTTTGACAGTCCTCTCTTGATGCCAACCTAACACTGCGTAAAGAAGTCTGAAGGTCAGGGCTATATGGTGGATGCATTAAGACTTCCTAACCAAGCTCTCTCAATTTTATCTGAGTGGCTAAAGATGTGTGTGGTCTGGCGTTATGATGATGAAAGACTATACCCTTTCTCTTAATCGACTCCGGCCGTTTTATTTTTAATTTCTTGCTTGAGTCTTATCAGCTGCTGGTAGTAGAGATCCGAATCGACGCTTTTGATCGGCGGTAAAAGCTCATAATGAACGACAGTCCCGGATCTACGATTTTTTCGAACCAGAGCAGTAACTTGACAGTGGCGCCCCTCTCTCCAACGTTTGAGATAAATTAATTAGGTGTGGCGCCGTTTCCTTACAAGTCCACGGTGAGCTAACCAGGCTTCCGTAGTGCTAGTCCGTAGCTAGGCGCTTTGTGGAGTAAGTTTTTTTATTTTTAATCACTATATTATGATTTTGGCGCCCCCTGGAACTGCCGCCCGGAGCGGGCGCCCGGGTTTGCCTCCCCCTAGATCCGGGGCTGATGAACGATGCTCTTTCAACCCCACCATACATATAGCATCACGTTAATGCGAGATCATTTGGGTTTCGCTATAGTCTGTGGAGATTGCTCTACTGTTTCAACTGTAAACGGCTCGAATATAAAACTCCCAATAGATAGGATTGAAATATTTCCGGCGTTTGAGGTTTTCTGCACCTGCAGCACCTGCTTCAGCACAGTCTGCCATTCTAGGAAGTTGGTATGGCAATTGTGTCGACACATATTGTACTACAAAGGGCTGCCGAACCATTGGTTAATAGTTTTGATGACTTCCTACATTCACACCCTCATATTGCTAAACCACGCTCAACATTGTCTGAAGCCCATCCAGCACATTTAATTCTCAGTGCTCCAAGGAATCCCCTGTTCCCGGCGATATCGCAGCTGACCGCATTGGACCGCCAGCAATAATAGCAGAGTTATAATTACCTAATTTAATGCGTAATTATCGGTACGGTTCTCTCCCGCTTATCGCGAAATAGGTCAAGAGGGTATAGGGACCTACTGAAAATTTGATGTTAGGTAATGTTGAAGAAATGCAGCGTATTGTGCAGCTTGCTTTTCCGTGTGGTGCCGGACGTTAAAAATAGCACCATCCCATTCCTTCCCGTGGGTGTCGTAGGAGGTGACTAAGGGAAAGTACTAGAGAATGGGCAGCAGCGTTCTCTATGCATTTTGCCACCATACTGCGATCGCCAGCCCGCCAGCCAAGCGTGGTGATTATGGCAAGTCCCTCCAATTTGGGGAGGCCTATGTCCAGCAGTGGACGTCTGACGGCGGAAATGATGATGATGATGGTGCAGCTTGAGACAAATCAAATCATTATCTGCCTAAACTGTATCTACAGCTGATACACAGGTCTCCTCTCGACGTAAAGGAGTGGGTTGTAATCCACCACGTGGGCCCAGAGTGGGTTGGTAGATGTCACATGTCGTTTATTGTTTGTTCTAGGATACGCCAGTTTCCACACAATGTTTACCTTCTCCGTTTTGAAAGCAGTGGTAATGAAATAATTTACTTACACAAAGTATAGCGCGTGTGGTTGATGATGATTTACCTCCAGTGCTCTTAGCAGTGTTGGAGTATCAAAACAATTTACACCACACAAATCTACATGAGCGCTTATGAAACGTTAAGACCTGTTCATGTTCCAGTTCGTCGTTTCCTATGGAGAACAGTCAGCAAGTAACTCCAGGGTTAGGTACTCCTTTAAAATAATTGGATTGTAGATGTAACATAAACCCTATTAACCACCATTTTCCCTCTTTTTATTTACATGCTCATGGTACTTTTGATCAATCAGCACGTGGGATCGTCGCTAGGGTTATGCAATTTAGATGGTCGTACAATAGGGAAGAAATGCTCGATTTCAGACGAAGTAGTTTATTTTATGGGCTACACTGTGAGCATTCAGAATATGTTATATGTATATTTTCTGTTTCATTAGCTGTTCGGAACAAAAGCTGTAGTATTGGTGATTTTCTTTTTTGTTATTGCATCATTTAGCATCGGATTACCTATTGGTAATTGCAGCCGTAATAAAGTTGTACGAAAGCGACGCTAAGCACTTTCATGTTCTAACTTATCAAACATTGTATATTATTAACAAAGATTTTTCTCTTCTACAGCCCCATCCTCGCTGTGGCGACCTTCACGTACGAGGTCTACGACGACGGGACACAGGTCCCCGTCTGCCTCACACAAGCGGACACCTTCTGGGCAGCACTCTTCTTTATCCTGACCATCGCTGTCTTCTTCATCGTTCCTCTTGGAGTACTCCTCGTCCTCTACAGCGTCATCGCAAAGAACCTCATGGAGAATCCCGTCATCATAGCACAGAACACCAAAAATACTAACAACACCGGCAATGTAGTACGATATAGGAAACAAGTCATCCTTATGCTTGGTACTGTCGTCTTATCATTCTTCCTCTGCCTCCTACCATTCAAAGCACTTACGCTTTGGATCATCGTATTCCCACCAGAGACAATAATGTCATTAGGTATAGATGGTTACTATATACTTTTATATTTTTGTAGGGTAATGCTATATTTAAATTCGGCGATCAATCCAATATTATACAATTTGATGTCGTCTAAGTTTAGGGAAGGATTCGTGAAACTGTTGAAGATTAATAAGTTGATGAGGTGTAGCAGGACTTTAAGGGAGACAATGCAGAGGAGAGATACTTTCAACACGACCACTTCAACAGGATTTTCTAGCAGTCAGAACACATCAGATTCTTTTTGGAGAAGGTATAGTAACAGGACGTCGTCTCAGAAAATCTTTGTTAATAGAGAAAGTAAAAAAGTCAAAGACGAGACTGTACAACAAATGAAAGTAGGAGAAATTATAAACGTAGAGAACACAAGACGAAACAGTATGAAAATGGTAGCAGCCCTAAACGAGACCGACAACGACATATATGCTGAAGTACACGATAACCATTATTCTAATGAATTAGCAATAGACACTGCCAATGAGAACAATAAACAAATACAAATATTGAACCTAGATGTAAAGACTAACAATGTTTATTCAATAACTTTAGATGTAAGTGATTCGGTAGAGGGTAGAAACAAATTCGTTTGTATACCAAAACTTGATAGAGAGAATAATATATTTATATACGATTACAGAACTAAGGAGAGCTTTGTATGAAATGTTTCGTTTGATGTAGTGTGCTTGGCTTGGAGCCAGGCAGCTCACTGCATTTACTTAAGACAAGCAAATATATATTTACGATCGATTCATACATCACTCGGTAAAGATAATCGTACTAAAATGGCCTGAATAGATTGTTATGTGTATTTCTATTAACGCGAAATCTATTTGTGCCATTGATATGAAAGCTTTCGCATCATATTACGATAGGAATCCTCATGTTTGTTAGTTAGCGATATCAATCAAAGGTCTTTGACAGATCGTTTTGTTCGGAAATGGCTTGCAATGTTCCAATTTCACACGCAATTTGCGGGACCATTAATTAGGTTGCGAACAGTTCCGAAACAACCTTCCGATAGATGGGCCTATTAATTAAAGGTACCTATTTGTTTGGCTAGTATATAGGTAGATGTACCCTAGATTTATGGGTTTAATATTCTCGATACTAGATCAGGGCTTAAAATGGGGCTTGAAAATGAAGCTTACAAATACATTTTAGAGATCTTGAGACAAGACGAAAGTACATGATTAAAATTAAGAGCATGATTGTGTAGTGACTAGACAAACATGTTCTTACTTTTAAGTTAGATACTTCGGTACTTCAACCTTCAAAACCATCTAATCTTCTGAGTTTTGCAAAACATAAGACGACTCCGCCTTATATTTTGCAACCCATTGCAAATGGGATAAGTCTAGTAATTCGAGTACAAAATTATCTGAGGGGCAATTCCCGCAATTTTAAGAACCTTCACAGTCTGATCTCAGTTTCAATCTGTCAAAAATACTTCGAGTTTCCATGGGTACGTTTTTGACAAGTCTCTGACATTTTATTGTCGCCGAGATGACACTGCGACTAGATTTAGAACGTTTTTAATTACAAGAATTGGCCTTCTGTATTGATTCCTAGAATCCTTTTTCCGTTCAGGAATAGAATAATGCATTTGCATATCTAATCGAATATTACTAATACTTTACTAAAGCAATTAAATTAAATTAATGATCGATAAACATGATCATTGACCAGTGACGTACGAATCGATCCTCCATACAATATAATTATCAGTCTTTAAGAGAAATGAAAGCTAAAGTTATCTCGTTCAGTCATATTTATCTTCTATCCCTGACAGTTTGATATAGTACGGCCTATTTGTCACATAGATTCTATGATAAATGGCCTAACATTGGAACAGTTTATCCCTCCTAACTTAGGTACTTTCTGTATTGCTGAGTTTGTTACATTTCCGATACTGTCTGAACTAAAGAGTCTACGTTAGTTTATACAGAAATTGGTTTAAAATATTGTTTAGTCTAAGGATATTTTGTATTAAATTATAATATAAAACATCCCAAACTGCTGGACCAATGAGGCAGTTTTTCAGATTTGTGTATTTTAAAAGAGACATCACATAAGCTTTATACATGTCCTTGACTCCTTGCTAGTTAATATAGGTTCTTTCACCTGATGATATGTTCAAGTTATTAAACTTTGATGAGAATTGAGGCTTACAGTAACAACACCATTCGATGAACAAACTAAGCAGTAAGCCAGTAGCTGGGCAATTTTGCAAAATGAAATTGAATACGTGAGGTAAATAATAATCGGATTAGGAAAGTAGATTTGAAAATATGATCGTTTGAGTTTTGTAAAGAAGCATAACGGTTATTGACCCACCTACATTTTCGAGATTTTAAATATTAAAAAAAAACTAAAATAAAGTCCGTTAATGTCCTGAATCGTGACCTTTAACATGTTCCATACGAAAATGCCATACACAAGTTCTTGTTTGGGTTCCTACAGAGAAATATTGCGAAAAGGGCAATGGCCGAATTGCCATGTTAAAGGGAATCTAGTCGCTGGCTCGAACTCACTGGTGGGCCTGGCTAAAAGCACGCTATCTCACCAGGCTTCATGTTCGACAAAGGTAGTATCAGTGATGAGCAGTTAGACGCAAGTCTACACACAAAACGTTACTGAGTGAGATGCAGGATCATTTATAGTAAAACAGGCGCACAAAAAATTAAGAAAAGCCCTTCGGAATATCGGGTAATATGATATAATAAAGTTTATTGAACTTTACGATAGTTGAATTTTGTTGGTACCGACTTGGTTTTGGAGATTTTATGCGTCATTTATTAACTAAACACGCCCAAAGTTAGGTTAAATTAGCAAGAAAAACGAATCTTTGTTGGCTCATAACTTCTTAATGGGTTTTTATTTTAGTATTCTGTTTCAATACAGACAATATTAATAATGAGACAAAACCATACTATGTTTATTTTTGATGTATATCGTCGAACAGTGGAGTAAAACACTCTTAAAGTTTGAATGGAAAACATGTCGACTAGATTCACCTTAAAGCACGCTTTTGCCTGAAGTCAGTTTACGTTGAGAGTTTCCATACAAATATTGAGAACCAACTTTAAGATTTAAAAGTGCAGTATTTTGGTAGTCGATGCCTATAATTTGACTTTAATTCAATTATTCTTCAGTTTGTGCTTCTCAATACACTTTTTATAGAACGCATTAAATATATACTTATAATTTCATAATGATCTCATTAAAGTTAATTTGGAATAAAGTATATTTGGATTGGCTCAATATGACCTTTAGTCGAAAAAAAATATAAGCAAGGATTAAGAATAACTACGAGAGCTTTCATTTCTTTAAAAAATTACGAGTAAGAGTTTACCTAAGCGTTTTAATTTACTATAAGACTTCTATACATACGTACACACGGCTACACATCCAGCTATACTTTTCCAGTTTAATCTGATCTCGCATTGTATAGAATTTCCGTACCTTGCGAGATCAACGTAAACTGGAAATGTATAGCTTAATGTGTAGCCGTGTGTATATTTTATTGTATTAAACATTTGTTTGTGTGTTGCAAAACGTTTTATGAATTTTGACTTAAATTAATTATTTTGTAAATAAATGAAAAGTGTTAAATATATATATATTATACTTTGTGTTACCTATTAATGTTATTATTACATAATAACCTATTAAACCCGGTGGTCCGTGAAAAGACGTCCAAATAATTATTTTACAAACCTCTCTCCCAGGACTTCTCGAAACAAACGTATATTTAGCGATTTTATAAAAAATATTCATATTCATTTATTTATTGTTTATCACAGGTAAAAGGCAGTTCTTATAATTAGCTATTATTGTATCTCTGTAACATACCCATAGGGTGTACAATATGTATAATAATATGTATGTAATTATTGTTGGCTAAATTACAAATAAATTAATAAAAAGACAAATTACACTCTTAGTTGTTAGCGGTTACAATACCTACGTTGCATTGGTTGTTTCAGTCAACCTATTACAGTCATATAAGTTACGTTTAAATACATACGTTAAAAAATTACAAATAAAAATAAGTTTAACATGTCAATTCTAGTCAACCTTTGATAGACATAATTATTACGGTCATTTACATTAAATAGGTCATTTCATCATTTTGTCATTTTTGTTTTGAAATTCTTACTTGAGTTCAGACTTTTTTTAGTTTTTCTTATATTTACTGATCGCTTTAAAAAACATATTTTTCATTGGTAATTTTTCAATGGTGGCTTACGATCTAAAAAAAATACTATCTGTCTAAATATCACCCAAAGTGTTTTTTTTTTTGGACGTCTTTTCACGGGCCACCCTGTATATTAAGTAGAACATAGATTCAAAACGATGTCTAAAAGGAACGAATTATAGAAAGGAATGTAGGTATTATACCGCCACGGTGATTGACAATCGCGAACCAAGTTGGAAAATGTTAGTTGTTAAATGGATATATATTTTATTACAATGTAATAATAAATAAGTTTGTTGACATTATTTCTACTTGATGGGGTTCACGTAGATGCGGTAGTGAGCCCAGTGCGCAAGAGCGATTTTTTATGGCGCACTAGAATTTCAATATTCTCGGCGCTAAGCAGTGCATTAAAAATCTATTGCGTGAAAAACGTCGACATGGTAAAAACTCGCTCGTGCATATCTGTGCATGGTAAAACAGCTCGATCAAATGACAATTGTTCTGATATTCATACAATTCATTGTTAGTTATTTTGCTACAGAAATAAAATCATACATACGAAAAACCAACTTCTCAAATATAATAAAATAATGTAAGTACCATTTCAAACATTTTACAAAGTCGATAGATATAAGCACAGGGTGGCAGGGACGTCGTTGCGCAAATTGTATCAATGAATTCAGCACATGATTCTACAGGGTAAGTTTTTATCCAGTGCGCAAATTGTAACCATGAATTCAGCATATCATTCTAGACTCTCTAGCGCAGAAATTTTTCGCCAGTTATGCAAAAAAAAATCAGCTGATTCATAGAAAAGTGCAATACCTACGCAGTTAAAATCGATAAAATTGCTATTTTTCTTTTTATAATTGGAAATAAATTTCAACACATACCTTCAAAATTATGCACCGAATCCTAGATCCCGCGGAAGGTTGCGCGGCGATGTCCCTGCACCCTAATCGCTTAAATCGATCACCAGATATCAGCAATACTTACTACGTTCTTGCTTGGAGAGTTACATAAAAACAGACGGACAAAAACCTCCGACTCATTGAGCCACGAGCCCCGCGACTACAGAAATACAATAGAATCTGATAATGTTCAGAGGCACACTAGAAATTAAGTTATTCTTGTTGTGATGTTGAAGCGTTAGTTTCAGAACTTACAAAATTGGTCGATCCACATTATATATGTAATTATGGTAAACCTATAGACTAGCGATGTAACTATACTGAGCAACGCAAGCCCCCTTACATACGGGCGATTTTTTAAGGCGGCAATTTTTTAAGGCGGCGAATTTAAGGCGGCGATTTTTGGAATGATTATTTTTATTGCACGTTAATGCAGACACACATCAGAGTTGGCGACACTATCGTCGTGAAAAAGCGTCATAATATCCATCTATAAATTACGGCATACAAATTTTATGGTTTTTTTTACCTTTCCCCCGTCCTCGTCACAGGTGGTCACACTTGTGAAACCCCCTCCCCCTTTTTTGACGTTACATATTTTTCAATTTAATATTTAGGAGTAACTAAATTAAAACAGCAGTTCTTCCATATTATAATTTTTTATTAAAACAGCACTCGCCGACGACCTACATATTTATATAAGCCTTACAAATATAGATCGAGTTAGTAATATTTTTAAGTTTTTGGTTTAGTATATATTTCGAGTTTTAGTATTTTTGATTTAAACATGTGACGTCACAAATCTTTTGACTCCCCCTGTCCCTTGTCACATTTCGTTAACAGCTAACACATGTCCCTTAACGTGTGTCGTATTTTATGGACGGCCCCATTGCACACTTTTTTCGATTTAGTTGTCATTCGTCAATTATGCAAAACCGATAGGAACTTCGTGGTGTCCCACATCTGTTTTTATCGCTCTATGAAATTTCAACGGATTGCGGCGATAGTTGAAAATCCAATTAGTGTGATGCGCTGGGATGTACTCTTTTGGATTCTGAATGCTTGGCTCAACACTGACAGTTGAAAATTCAGTGCGCGATTAAAAATCATCGCGTTAAAAAATCGCCCGCGCTTGCCTGGGCTAGGGATAACGAACATCAAAGTAGGTATAAACAATTTTAAAATTACTATTGAGTACATAAATAGTAATTTTAAGATTGTTTATACCTACTACTACTACATGGATGGGTTATGTGGAAACATGTATAAATTCTGATTGGTTCAATGACGGCGATTTTGGCGATTTTCGTTTGATACTCCATCCTACAAAAACATACTTTAAACAGAAATCATATATTTTAATTCTAACATGTATAATGACAATCCAGGGGTGTTGGTTTCCCAGGGGTGCGGGTTGTTCGAAAGAGATACCGTCGCCACGGCACACAGGCATCTGAGGGAACACGGGTGGGTTTTAGTCAGTAAAAGTCTGCTCCACCCAGAGTGGGAAAAGTTATGATGAATTTCCACCCTAAAAGTGTTGCGAAAACAATATTTAGAATTTGGAGGACTTTTTGAAGCGCGACTGGTACGATTTGGGTTCGTTCTGAAACTTTTAGTCAATTTAAAATAACCAAATAATATATTAATATGTATTGGAAGAATGAAAAGTGCCAAAAAAAGGCTTTGTGTAAATAAAGTGTATGACGACTGTAATAGAATATTGAAATGATGTGTTAATTAATTTGATGACTCGATGATTGTGAGAAGGCCAAAACAGTGTGCATTATCTACCTATGTTTTCCCTTCAATTTCAAATTCGTGCATTTTGTGATTCTACGTTTATTTTATACCCCAAACCCAGAGTCCACTTTCGCGAGAAGGTAAAAATATTGCAGCAGGAATTTTCCGCGCAATGGATCTGCAACGCTCTGCTAAGCGCCGAGGGTTGAAAATCCATAGTGTTGTTCGACGCGCTGGGATGCACTCTGTTGGATTTTCAATCCCCGGTTCAATATCGAGAATTTAAAAAACAGTGCGCGATAAAATCCGTAGTATGACGCTTGATGACAATAATAATACTGTTTGGCGATTTCAGACATACAGCAAAAGTTTTTATCCAGTGCGCAAATTGTAACCATGAATTCAGCATATCATTCTAGACCGAAGAAATTTTTCGCCGGATACACAAAAAAAAGCAGCTGTTCCATACATTGTGACCGCGTAGGTATTGCACTTTTCTGTGAAACAGCTGATTTTTTTTGTACAACCTGCGAAAAATTTCTGCGCGAGGGGTTCTAGAATGATATGCTGAATTTATGGTTACAATTTGCGCACTGGATAAAAACTTACCTTGTATTAACTGTAAGTCCAGGTTTCCTCACAATTTTTTCCCATACCAATGTCAGTAATGTCCAAGATAATCTCAGAAAGTACTGCTTATTAGTCGACTCGAAGTCGCAAATAGTCGCATTTAAACAATATAATATTTTGTATACGCGACTCGCACGAAATAATTAAATTTTGTGGGCGAATAGAAAATTCCAGAAATACATTATTAGGTCTAGAGTAAATTGGCACCAGGCAACTTATAAGCCGAAACTACATATGAATTGAAATAGTCACATAAGTACTTTCCCCGATTTGAACTTACAACCTAGTGCATAAGAGGCGAGGTCTTAAACTAGGCCATCGTGACAGTTCAGTAAAATTGTGTCCTTTTTATAGAGTACAATTTTTTATAAACTTTCATCTGACGTAGGATACTAAATAACTGTTAATTGTGTCTTCTCACAATCACGGTTATATCCAAAATGGGTTAGTTAAGATGAATGTAATTAAATTGGATTTACATATTGCCTGTTTATGTGCAAAGTTGAAAATACATGTAATAATATAAAGTCTGTCTTTTATTTTCCTAGTTTATTAAAGAACCCGATTCTTCTTAGCGTGTCGACAGCAGTCGAGGGAGGGTAATCTTTACCCCAATACTACAACGAGGGAATCTGTGTATCAGCATGTTGGCTCTGACCAACATGCTAAAGATTACGCTTTTTAAAGAGTATTGCCAATCATTCCACACGAGCGGCCTGTGGGTTAAGCATACTAAGAGATCGCTAGACGCCCTGCGTATTCAATATAATACAGTACCCGACGCCGGCGATAAATATTGCACATCGACCTTTGGAAAGAAATAATCGGCTAATTTCGGCTTCGTAGAGCGTTATCTCCGCCGCACGAAATACAAACAGTCCGGTATCTATTAGGAGCTGTTAAAACAATTATGATTGCTTCTTTTGATAATTCTTTTTATTCTTTGTATAAAATATACCAATTTTCTATAAGTGATGGCTTTAGGTTGGGGTAAAATAAAATGCCATAGACACCAATGCCACAGATGCCATAGTACAACTTTAAATTATTAAAATTTGGGGGTGTTAACAAGTCTAAATATTTATTTTGAACTGGACGCGACCGCACTCTATCGCCCTTGAACAACGACTGACAAAACGTCACATAGGTAGTGTGCGACAGAGATAACGCTCTACGAAGCCGAAATTAGCCGATTGTCTCTTTCCAAAGATCGATGTGTAATATTTATCGCCGGGTACTGTAACTGCTTCAGGATACTGTTGGGACTGTTGTCGCGCTATCGTAGTGCGTAAGTATGTTCGCTCTTGCGCATACCGATGATTTTTACGCCATAATGCGCAGAAAAACAAATTCCATCTTGTCAAGAGCGCGGTCTAGTTCCAACAGCATCTTAAGGTGACACTTGTCCACATTTTTTCCATACAAACTTCGGGAGGGTTTTACTCCACTGTTTGACTATGTACATCAAAAATTAAACATGGTATATTTTTGTCTCGTTATTATTATTGTCTGTACGGAAACAGAATACTAAAATAAAAAGCCATTAAAAAGTTATGAGCCAACAAAGATTCGTTTTTCTTGCTAATTTAACCTAACCAGTTCGAGCCCGCGCAAAGTTAAGGGGACACTTTGCGCGGGCTCGAACTCGCTGGTGGGCCTGGCTAAAAATCACGCTGTCTCACCAGGCTTCGTATCCGACAGAGATAGTATCAGTGGTGAGCAGTTAGACGCTAGTCTACACGCACAACGTTATTGAGTGAGATGCAGGAGCATTTTTGGCAAAAAAATTGCGAAAAAATTAAGAAAAGTCCTTCAGGAGATCGGGTTTTATGAAAAAACCACTGCATAAATCAATGACCAGTAAAGTTTATTGAATTTATTGTTAATTGAAATTTGTCGGTACCGTCTTGGTTTTCGAGATTTTACACTCCTTTTATTACTTAAACACGCTCAAAGTTAGGTTAAATTAGCAAGTAAAACGAATCTTTGTTGGCTCATAACTTTTTAATGGCTTTTTATTTTAGTATTCTGTTTCCGTACAGACAATAATAATAACGAGACAAAACCATACCATGTTTAATTTTTGATGTACATAGTCAAACAGTGGAGTAAAACCCTCCCGAAGTTTGTATGGAAAAAATGTGGACAAGTGTCACCTTAAGTATGTTAACTAAAAAGTATGACGCACCTTGGTTGTCACACGCTGTGGAGGTGCTATTCAGAAGACCCAACAGCTAAGACTTACAATTTTCTTTTTGTTTTGTTTCAGTGTTTGTTTACTAACAATAGTTATTAAGAACAATGTTACTAACAATTGGGCCTAGTTGCTAAGGGCTAGGCCTAGGGGCTTGTGGCTAAGTAACAATAGCTGCGCGGGTCGATCTATCAGGTTAAGCTACGCTTTTCGCGGTTGGCCCGTGGATGGGTGACCATCTTTACATACCAAGACCCCTCCGTGCCTCGGAAAGCACGTTAATCCGTTGGTCCCGGCTGTCATTTGTGGATCTTTGACAGTCGTTACGGGTCGTCAGAAGCTTGAAAGTCTGACAACCATTTTTACCAAGGGGTATCGTATTACCCAGTAACTGGGTTGTGGAGGTCAGATAGGCAGTCGTTCCATATAAAATACTGGTATTCAGCTGCATCCGGTTAGACTGGAAGCCGACCCCAACATAGTTGGGAAAAGGCAAGGCAGATGTTGAATTGGGCCTAGTTGCCATAAATAAACAAATATTTAATTTTATTTATTTATACAGGATCACCCTCCCCCTGACGTCACGTGACTACCCCGTTGGTCTTGTGGTCGCAAGCGCGACTGCTGAGCGTGGTGCCCTGGGTTCGATTCCCAGGTCGGGCAGTGTTATTAAGTGTTTCCATTGGGAATTTCTTAGTAACAGCCTGAAATTTGAAAGTTGGCAGTGTGATATACCCCGTGACTCGGAAAGCACGTGGTCCTACGCCTGGTCTCTCTCCGGTCGTTTCAGATTGCCGTCCCATCGGACTATGAGAGTGAGAGAAGAGAGAGTCCACTTGTGTCTGCGCACACACTTGTGCACTATGAAATCTCGCGCGCCGAAGACTAGTCTCCGTTCAGATTGGCCGCCATGGCTGAAATACGGTCTGGAGGACTATTTACACATACAGGGTCAAATTAAAATACAACGAGGGTAAGTCTACAAGACTGGCTCGTCTATCCCTCGCCTATTCACAACCATTCGATACGCTTCTGTGCCGAATCGAACATCAATTAAGTAGTTCTCTAAACGCTGCTCACAAATCTGAAATCAAACTCAAAGTCACCAGTGTGTCGGGGACTAGGTACATCTTTACTCATCATCATCATCATTATTTCAGCCGGAAGACGTCCACTAGTGGACATGGGCCTCCCCGAAGCTCCGCCTCTTTGACCGGTTCTGTGCTTACCGCATCCAGCGGATGCCTGCGGCCATCACAAGGTCGTCGGTCCACCTTGTTTCTGAGGCCTTCCAACTCTACGACTTCCGGTACGCAGTCGCCATTCCACAACCTTTCGGCCCCATCGGCCATTTATTCTGCGAGAAATGTGCCCTGCCCACTGCCACTTAAGTTTGGCAATTCTTCGGGCTATGTCGGTTACCTTGGTTCTCCTGCGGATCTAGGCCTTGCAGACTGTAGATTTGTAGACGATTTTCTATTCTGTATTTTCGTTCCTCTAAGTACCTGGTACTTATTGGCAGGCCTGCACTGTCCTCCCATACCTTTTATCACTGTATACGTAATTTGAAAACATTGTAAAAGCTAATTATTTTTAAAAGAGTAACCGTGGTGTTTCTTGCCGGCTCTTCTCTATAGGAAGCAACAAATTGGAACCGTGCTTCTGACGTTTCATAAGTGCCCATGCAGGTTTACGTGAATTTTTTTTTTCTTGATTTTAATTACCTATTTCCATCAGGAAATCCACCCATCACTGCTCATTCCCTTAGAGTTTAAAGGCTTGATATTACGATGAAGTTGTAGGCAAAATAAATATGTAAGTATTCTTAATAATAATTAGGTAAGTAAGCATGATATTGCAGGAACCGGTACTTCCCTATTACCAAAGCGAGATATTTATAATTAACTACCTACGCTTCATGTGAGTGGGATTGTCATAATTAAGATAAAAAAGCAACGTTTACTAACGAACTAATATTATACAAGATGGAGTTGTCTATCACTAACATTATAAAATAGTCCCGTGTGGTGTCCGGGCGTAAAAGAATAGCACCATCCCATTTCTTCCAGTGGGTGTCGTAGGAGGCGACTAAGGGACTTACTAGAGAATGGGTAGCAGCGTTCTCTATGCATTTTACCACCATACTGCGATCGCCAACCCGCCTGCCAAGCGTGGCGATTATGGCAAACCCCCCCTTTGGGGGAGGCTTATGTCCAGCAGTGGACGTCTTTCGGCTGAAATGATGGTGATGATGATGAACATTATAAAGCTGAAGAGTTTGTTTGTTTGCTTGAACGCGCTAATCTCAGGAGATACTGGTCCGATTTGAAAAATTATTTCAGTGTTAGATAGCCCATTTATCGAGGAAGGCTATCTATACTATCACGCTAGGGCCCTTAGACCGGGCAAAAAGAAAAAAAGTCACGAATACGAAGTACTCGCACGGCCAGGCGATTTTATGCGACGGGGTGGGTCGGGGAGCAAGAATTTTGACGCTGACGAAGTTTCGGGCTTCTGCCCGAAACTTCGTCAGCGTCTTCGTAGCTTCTGCTAGTAATAATTATTAATAAAACAAAGTCCCACGCTGCGTCTGTTTGTCTGTTCGCGATAAACTTAAAAACTACTGAACGGATTTTCATGCCGTTTTCACCAATAGACAGAGTGATTCATGAAGAATGTTTAGGTGTATCATTTGCTAAGGTTTACACGATAAATTGGTTATGTTTAGGTGTATAATTTGCTAAGGTTTACACGATAAATTAGTTATGTTTGGGTGTATTATTTGCTAAGGTTTACACGATAAATTAGTTATGTTTAGGTGTATAATTTGCTAAGGTTTACACGATCAATTACTTATGTTTATGTGTATAATTTGCTAAGGTTTACTCGATAAACACGGGCGAAGCCGCTTGCAAAAGCTATTACGACAATAAATAAACTTCTTATATTTAATGACGTTTCCATTCATCATCTGCCTAGCCTTTTCCCAACTATGTTGGGATCGGCATCTAGTCTAACCAGATGTAGCTGAATACCAGTATTTACGTAGAACAACTGTCTATCTGACCTCCACTACCCCAGTTACACGACATCCCTTGGTAAGACTGGTTGGCAGACTTTCGGCCTTCTGACGACCTGTAACGACTGTCAACAACGGCTGTCGCCCCATCACTATTATTAAAAAAAACACTTTTAAATTTAATTCTAGGCTCAATGATTTCATTTATTGTCATATTCTTGTCACCACATAATGTGGTGTCTAATATTAGTTATAGAGAAAATATTTGATCTTTGTATAATTATTTATTTGTATTTTGGATGAAATTTGGCATGTAAGTGGACCACAGAACAGATAAGGTAGACCATGGACTGAATTAGCACATAGTATACGTTTTATCCCGATATTCCCACGGGATCGAGACTTATACGGGTGAAACCACGGGGCGCAGAAAGTTTTATATACTACCGACTGTTTACCAATAAATCCAAATAAGTAATTATGCTTCAACCAGAAGTGGCTATCGTTAATATTGCAACCAGTGAAGATATTTGCCCAATCGTGCCTTAACTATCTCAACAACGCATTCTCTCCTATTTCGGCCACATAGTCCGCAGATGCAATGAAAATTTGGAAAAACTGATTGTGGAAAAAATTATACACGGTGGTGAGGGATGCGCTGGACAGAAACCGGTGGCGGCGGATCATCCGCTCCAGGTGCAACTCCGAAGCTGACCACTATCCTCAGATATGAGGGACCGACTACAGAGAGAGATATTGCCGCTCCCGTATCTAAACAGACTACAGGCACTAACATTCAAACACCAATAAACATCAATTAGGGTCCTACTCAATTTAATTGAGACCTAAAACGAATCGAAAATATGCAGATTTTAATTATAATTTTATTTTGCATAATTTTACTTAGTCTTGTTTAATGTGAATGCATTGAAATCACATTTTAACAACTTTCGAACAGCGCTATTAAGATAACCAATAAAATGTATTTTCGAAAGTTAATTATAATTTATGAGTATGTATATTGAAAAGGTGGAAGTAGGTATTTTATATATTTATAGGTTATATTATAATTTCTTTTAGGTTTATTATAGGTTCCGTGTGGTGCCGGGCGTAAAAGAATAGCACCATCCCATTTCTTCCCGTGGGTGTCGTAGAAGGCGACTAAAGGACTTACCAGGACTGGGCAGCAGCGTTCTCTATTCATTTTACCACCATACTGCGATCGCCAAGTCGCCTGACAGGCGTGGCGATTACGGCATAATCCCCTTATGGGGGAGGCCTATGTCCAGCAGCGAACGTCTTTCGGCTGAGATGATGAGGTATTATATCGATGGGTATGAGAGACCTTGCCTTGGGTTACCTGGAAGTCTTTAAATAGACTTCGGACTCAGGTAGGCCTAATCAAAGAAAACCAACTCCGCTCTGGAGTGTAAATGTGATGCCGTCCCACAAACAATGGGGCACTTAAAATCTTGTCCATCGTGTACGGTTGTCTGCACGCTACAGGATCAGTGGCCCTAGTGTGAGTTTCATTTAACCGTCTCGATCAAACATATCGAGCGCGTTCGGCGCTCCGATTGGTCCGTCACAAATCCAGGGCCAATCGGAGCGCGAAACGTGCTTGATGCGTTTGATCGAGAAGGTTAAATTAAACTCACACTAAGGCCTTTGATGGACGCTGCTGAAAGTGCAAAACTCTTAGCCAAATTCTGGGCTGACTGTATTTATATTGTTTTCGCCACGCTAAGAAGAAGAAGACCACATTTCATCATCATCATCATCATCATTTCAGCCGAAAGACGTCCACTGCTGGACATAGGCCTCCCCCAAGCTCCGCCAACTCGACTGGTTCTGTGCTTCTCGCATCCAGCGGACTCCTGTGGCCCTCACAAGGTCATCTGTCACCTTGTGGGAGGCCTTCCAACTTTACGTCTTCCGGTACGCGGTCGCCACTCCAGAACTTTTCGGCCCCATCGGCCATCTGTTCCGCGAGCAATGTGCCCTGCCCACTGCCACTTAAGTTTGCGCAAACGTAAGTCGACATTAACACTGACGTAATAAAATCGTGGCGGAATTTTTCGTACATTCGATTTTCAACTGTCGGTGTTCAACCTAGCACTTAGAATCCAACAGAGTGCAACGCGAATGAGACTCAAGGTGAGCTTACACGAGCAATTAAAATTGCACCATCCTGGTCAATTCTCGTCAACTATGACATCACGACTATATCTAACAATTTAGAGCAATTGCAACATGTAGCAACCTGTTGCCAGAGATACGGCCACACAATACCATGCAATATGGAGCAACTTTAAAAACTAGGCTATAGAAATGTGAAATATATGGAGCAATCTGAAGCAATATTCCCGAAATATATCCGCAATTTATTTTTGTTACAGATTGCTCCACTTTAGGATCCAGATTAATCCATAAGTGTTGCCGCGCAATAATTGCTCAAAAAATTGGCTTTCAGCGCATCGAAAAAACAACAGTGTTCGATTTTCAACTCTTCGCTAGTGTGCTGATTCTGAAGATCCAGTGCAGACGGACGTAAAAACATCACGGCAGATATTTTAGGTGCAATGGAATTTCAACTTTCAGCTTTGAACCGAGCATTGAGAATGAAACAGTGCATCCCAGCGCTTCTAAAAACACACTGTTGGATTTACCCACGACGCTAAACAGCCCGCGAAAAAATCCTCCCGCGATATTTTTACGTCCGTTCGAACGTGGACTAATTATGGAGGAAAACCAATAAAACACGGAAAACAACAGTAAGCTTGATAGGTAAATACGTAAACAAACGACAATACATCAGCATATATTGTTTGTACCTATTTGAGTAGATACCTACTTACACTGATAAGAACATACAAAGAGTATATAAGTCCGGGGAAGAATGCACCTACCTACTTAAAGTTACAGACAATAATAATAGTACATTATGGTACAAGTGTGTAACGTTGGTGATTATCGCTGAGGCGCCATTGAGACCCGAGCCGCCAGGCGAGGGTCTTAAGAGAGCCGAGGACGAAAATCATCAATACACACGTGTATCATACGACGTTTTTCAACACACTTGCGAAGAAAATAATACTAAATCATCATCATCCATCGTCATCCATCATCATCCATCATCATCATCCATCATCATCCATCATCATCCATCGTCACTCATCATCACCCATCATCATCCATCATCATCATCATCCATCATCATCATCCATCGTCATCCATCATCATCCATCATCATCATCCATCGTCATCCATCATCATCCATCGTCATCCATCATCATCTATCATCATCCATCATTACTCATCATCACCCATCATCATCCAGCATCATCCATCATCATCATTCATCATCACCCATCATCATCCAGCATCATCCATCATCATCCAGCATCATCCATCATCATCATCATCATCGTTTTTAAGAACAAAGCAACTCAAACAAAAAACAACCTATAACTCACTAAGAACAAAGCAACTCAACCAATTCTATAACTCACTAGTGAATAATAGTAATGAAAAAGTCACAGTTTGATAATAGGTGTCATTATGTGCCTAACTGTAGTGAAATTAGAGCCATTTTATGAGCAAGTGTGTTGAAAATAGTTATTTTCAACACATTTGCTCAAAAACTGCATTTACGAAGCCTGTATACATGGTTCGAAAGTTAAAAATTACGCACTAATACAACGGAACGTGCGGTAAAATAGGTACTCTCACCTAAGTACCTATTTTACCGCATAACCCGTTGTATGGCACCGTGCGTATTCTTTACGGTTTTTTTTTATTTCCATAAAATATTATAAGAATTTCGTCCAAGGAGTTTCATATTACGATAATAAATAAGCTGACTGTTCGAACCTCCTTGGAAGCGCTTTTGCTCAATACGTTTGTCTCACTTTAATACTAAAGAGTAAATGAGATGAAAGATGTAGTTCTAATTTTCACCACGTGCATGTGGCGCCATTTGCAAATTCGCGCCATTTTCATGTTAGAAACGTCAAAGATTGTTGCGAGTTTCCGACTGATATTTTTAAACAAACTTATAATATTATGAGTTCAAGCGAGGAAACTGATATTAATATGGAATATAATCTACCTGATATTTTGAATGAGGCGCAAATTGCAGGAAACGGTCTCTTGCCGCCAAAATCGGAGAGCGCTATTTAATGATGTATAAGTTTGTTTCATTACATATTGTACTGTTTTCTCGCAAATGTGTTGAAAAACATTGTATGACACACGTGCAGAAATTGGTTTTTACAAACTCGTGACGATGGTAAGCCCTCGACTTCGTCTCGGGCTTACATTCGTCTACTCGTTTGTAAAAACCAACTTACCGCACTAGTATCATAAATAACTATTTTCTCCGGTACCACGTGTCCGTGCCGGTACCATGTGTCCGTGGGCTAAATCCACACATTGGCAATTTGTTCCCCGGAAGCACTCTCATCCATGCGGGCAAAGCCGCGGGCACAGCTAATCTAAAATAATAACGCAGTGAAACCGCTCGTTTCTTCTTGAGCTGATCATCAATGTATGTTCCTCCTAAAGAGGTATGTACAAGAATAAAGGCTCCTGGAAACAGGTGCGACGCGACTCACGTAGAACAATTTCTATGAAAACTTCATGGAAAGTGTCGTGTCGCGCTGTAGCGTCGCGCCTGTTTAAAGAAGGCTTAAGGCCCAGGGTAATTTACTATGTACTCTTCGTATTATCGTTATGAGCCGTAATAGTTCTTACTGCAATCCGATACGGGTTAAAATCTGTTGTAATAAATTCGAATAATAAAATTGAGCAAGCATTGTCATAAAAATGCAAACAAAATCGTATAAAATTAGACATTAACTATTTGATAAAAATTGTTATTAAAGGGATAAATAAACTGGTTTTAAAGATAATTAAGAGGCGACTTTGATCATTTTTTTGATGCATTAAAGTATGTTTAATCATGTTTTGAGGTGCATCAGTGTATGCAAAAAATACTTGAAAATATCATACATTTTTTTGCTTTCAAAATTATTTACGGTTAAAGAGATACACTGGTTTAAAAAACTACCTTTTTGAGCGTTTTCAAGAAATCTCCGCCTTAAGGCTCCTCCTACACACATGCCGGTGACACAGCCGGGGGTTTTCGCCTTGCGGGTATGCTGCAGACGTTATTAGGCCGCCGGCACGAGCCGCAGGACCGGAGTATGCTACCGGCCTTGTTGGAAGCATGCCCGCCGGCCGTGCCGCCGGCATATGTATGTGTAGGAGCCTTTGAAGATCTCTAAGATGATCTCGTTACTACATATAATAGCCATACTATTAACATATAGAACACTGAATAGGTAATAGTAGAAATATTTACCGCTCCCTGAAAAACTTATAAACACTATTTTATTCAAATTGTAATACTGATAGCCACAAAATATACAAAAATATGCATAATTTCCATAATAATATTCTAGTATACCCTACGCATAATAAAACGAATACAGACGAGTAATATTAAATGTCAAGTTTGCCATTAATTCTGGCATTCTGATGCAGTTAGAAGTTAATCGCTTGGCATAACGAGGGACACCTTCAATGGGGGTAGACGCATATCTAGATGTTTTTGGGAGATTCATGTTGATAACGTCTGTGGGTTTAAGTAAACAATTTTGAAATGGCAGAACTAAACTATGATTTTTTTAACACCACTTTACATCATCACTTTTGAATTTGGTGAAAGTCCAAGAGAGATGTAAGTCCTCATACCAGCACCCTAATTGCGTAACACACGATCAATCATTATCGGTTTCAATTTGACAGTTCAACAATATTCATTGCGTTATTTACGTTGTTGAGCAGACATATTTTTCAAACATATGAAGCAATGAAAAATGATTTAGATTATGATTGATCGTGCGTTACGCAATTAGGGTGCCGGTGATTTTTTACCGCGCACTGCAATTTCAATTCTCCACTTATCGCCGAGAGTTGGAAAACCAGTATTGTGCTTTAATGACGAGCTGGGAATGCTGGGATACACTCAGTTGGATTCTTAATGCTCAGCTCAACACTGAGAGTTGAAAATATAGTGCGCGATAGAAAATATAGTGCGCGATAGAAAATATAATGCGCGATAGAAAATATAGTGCGCGATAGAAAATATAGTACGCGACAGAAAATATAGTGCGCAATAGAAAATCGTCGCATTAAAAATCACCCGTGTTATCCTGGGCTTACAAAATACTAGATTCCGCCCGCGGTTTCACCCTCATGGAAGTCGGAAATTGTCTCGCGGGAACGTAGGTACCTACTACCGGAATAAAAAGTATTCTATGTGTTAATCTATCTGTGTGCCAAATTTCATCCAAATCTGTTCTTCCATTTTTGCGTGAAAGAGTAACAAACATCCATAGGTACATACAAACATTCGCGTTTATAATATTATAAGCAAATATGGATATAAAATATAAATATAAAGTAAGAATAGTACAAAATATTTTAAATGTTATTTATTATGTTGAAGTAATCTAATGTTCCGTGATGGGGCGAGTCTATTATCAATGAGAAGTGGTGGCCAAGTGGTAACGGCGCGGCGGCGACTTACGTGTTGTAAGTCCCGTGGGAATACGGGGATAAAATATAGCCTATGTCACCCGGGGATAGTGTAGCTTCCCAACAGTGAAATAATTTTTCAAATCGGTTCAGTAGTTTCGGAGCCTATTCAAAGCAAACAAACAAACAATCAAATCTTTCCTCTTTATTATTAGTAAGTAAAAGTATAGATTATATAGTATTGACTACCAACGCTCCGCGGTTTCACCCGCATAGTTCCCGTTCCCGTGGGAATACGGGGATAAAATGTAGCCTATGTCACCCGGGGATAGTGTAGCTTCCCAACAGTGAAATAATTTTTCAAATCGGTTCAGTAGTTTCGGAGCCTATTCAATGCAGACAATCAAATCCTTTCTATCATTTCCTCTTTATAATATTAGTATAGAATATAGATAGACCAGCACCCTAATTGCGTAACTCACGATTCATCATAATCTATATCGTTTTATATATTAGTATCGTTTTATATATTAGTATCGTTTTATATATTAGTTTTTTATAATATTAGTATAGAATATAGATAGACCAGCACCCTAATTGCGTAACTCACGATTCATCATAATCTATATCGTTTTGAAACGGATTGTTAAACCATTGCTTCATATGTTCGAAAAATGTGTCTGTTCGACAACATAAATAACGCAATGAATATTGTTTAACTGTGAAGACGAAACCAATTATGATCAATCGTGAGTTACGCAATTAGGGTGCAGATGTTATTAGATTAGACACAGTACGATAGCTCTAACTTTAATATGCTCTTAACAATCCCCAGACGGACGTAGAGATGATTAAAACTCTTCTAAATACGGCAATAAAGCTCATAATCCCATATGCAGTCTGAAGATCGCAAATCCCGTCTGCACCGATGACGTAGAACATCCTTACAGGGAAATAAAACTTAATTACTGTTACAAAAATAATTTTATGATACCGTTACCATTAATTTAATTCTTCATGAAGATTGTAGATAGCTCCAGAATTCAGTTTTTAATTTACTCTGATTAACGAACCCATTTAGATTTTTTTTATTTTGTAATTCTTTAATTAATTTTAATATTATATTTTTAAATGGGAAGGGTTAAAATGAGTAGTTTGTACAGGATGTTTAAAAATAAGTCGTGCTCACATTTTAATCCTAAGGTTACTCTCCACTGGAGATGTGCTGTATAGCTATGCTGCGAGGATGTGGAAGCTAAGCTACGAAACTATGTGACTGTTTCCACTAATGGTAAGCTGTGTAGCGGAGCGAGTAAGATGTGCTATGAAGATGCGCCGCCACGAGTTAACGGTGGATGTATCGACGTAGGGAAGCACATTACGAGATGTAAAATAACTTTTTGCTTCCACTATGGCATGTCTACTTTCGGTGACAAACTCGCGTCTACTGTAGGTACTCTGCTTTCCACATAGCTACACCACTCGCGTCCATAGCATGCATCTATAGCACGTACCCCTACGTATACCAACAAAACGAATTATTGTTAAAACGAATTATTCACTTTTTGAAACTAATATTAAAACAAATAAACGAAAAGCCACGCAATTTTTATTAAAAATGCCTGTTCCTAGGATCGAACTATTCCGACGTAGTTGCGTGTATATGGCGCCACTTATTTATAATTCAATTCCAAGTTTTATAACTGATCTTCCTTACAGAAAATTTTGCATAGTTCTAAAAAAATGGCTCATTTCACATAGTTTTTATTCTATATCTGAATTCCTCAAAAAAACTCCTTGTCAGTCTTATCATTACAGAAACGCATTGTAAATAATCTTACCTATTAAAAAGTGTTACCTACTGTTTCCCTACTGTACGCACTGCATTTTGTGTTGTTTTATTTTCTTATGTTCTCATTTTATTTAATATTAGCAAACTTTGTTTGTATATTGGAATAGCAATTACCTATTTTATTTAATTGTTGAGTTTTTGAAGCTTAAAATTGACATTAAAGTATTCTGTACATTTGTGTAGCGATTTGCCTATCATGCTACCCCTAGCATCTTACTTTAATATTTGCATGCCAACTTATGGCGAAATGTGTCATCGTACTAACAATTTATGTAACTACCATCTTTTGTACCGCATTTACTGCAAATAAATAACTTTGACTTTGACTTTGAAAACATACAAAGTCGAAGCATCTGTTTCTGTTTATGTGAAAGTAACTCTGTCTGTCTGTCTCGCTTTCACGCCTAAACCGCTGAACCGATCGTCATGAAATTTGGCAGAGATATAGCCTGGGATATGGAGAAGGACATAGGCTACTTTTTTTCGCGAAAACCGACATCCACGCGGGCGGAGCCGCTGGCAAAAGCCAGTTTACAATAAAAAGAATTGATTCTAGTTTCATATTTCATAGCTTAGTTGAATCCGTTTCCACCAGTGCTATGCTATGTGGACAAATTAATATGTTTCTTAGATATTAAACACATCTTACATATCCATACGATGATGATGATGACCCATCCACAGCATAGCACATCTCTTTTGAAAAAGGCGGAGTTCTGAAAATATTTGTTTCATAATCAGCCATGTTCCCACTGTTGAGACACAGGCCTCCGCTCTGTGAGAGGGAGCGGGCTGTAATCCACCACGCGAGTGCGGGTTGGTAGATGTCACATGTCTTCGAATTTTTGGTTCTAGAACATGCCGGTTTCCTCACAATGATCTCCTTCACCGTTTTGAGAGCAGTGGTGATGAATGATGATTATGATGATGATGGGACTCCCTTTTCCGCACGTAGACTCCCATTCGGTCCGTTGTGCGTGGGGATGCTGGCTAGCAGAGCCAGCCTAGCTCAGCCCAAAAGCACAGAAGCTTCCTGGGAGCTTCACAGGCTTCGCGGAGCGACCTCACTGTTCCGAGGATTTCTTCGCGTTGAGAAGCCACGGCCTCGCATTCCAGGATGACGTGGGCGGCTGATTCCTCGGCGTCAAGGCAGCCCCTGCAAAGCGGGCTGTCCGTGGCGCCTATGTTAAAAAGGTGTTTGTTAAGGGTGTTATGGCCCGTAATTGTTCCTATTATTATTCTAAGGTTATTTCTACTCAGGCTGAGAAGTTTTTTGGTTAATCGCGGGTGTACAGTTGGTAAAGCCAATTTTGACTGTCTACAGTCTGTTGCCCGTGACCATCTGTTGTTATGGAGTTCGGTCGACCTTTGGCGAATCCACGCACGAAATTGTGAGAAAGGCAGGGGGAGAAGTGGGTACGAGCCTAGCACTTTCATATCAGAGCCTCTCTTCGCAAGTTCATCTGCGGCATCATTGCCTAAAGATCCACTGTGCCCTTTGATCCACTGGAGTGCAATACGATTGGACGTCGATATACTCTCCAGGGCAAGATGGCACTCAAAAATTAGTTTGTTGTTAGTTTGTTTGTTTTCTAAAGCTTTGAGCACAGATAGGCTGTCGGATAGGAATTTAATGCCGTAGTTCCGGATGCCTAAGCGCTTTACTGCTGTAGCGGCTTGTGTTAAGGCAACACATTCACACTGAAAGATTGAACTGTGTGTGCCTAGCAGGTATGTGAAAGTTGATGTTGAGGTCAAGAGAGTGTGCGCCAGCACCTGAACCGTTTTGTGTTTTTGAGCCATCTGTGTAGATGCGCACTTCATTGGCTCCCGACTGATCCCTTTCTTCCTCTACTGTTTGTATGATATAGTTTTTGTTGAACATAGGTTGGTTTGGTGTTCTATCACACGGGGCAGCGATGAGTGGCTGGTACTCAATCGCCCGGTCCAGGATGTTAGCGTGTGGGCTGGTTAAATTCTTGCCCCATATGCCCAGATGCATTAGCCAGTGGTGATTAAATAATTTACACAAAGTGAAGCGCCTGCCTGGGTTTGAGCCTACGACCTACATCTCGTAAGTCGCGGTCGCTACCACTGAACCACCACTGCTGAATATTTGTTAAATATAAATAAATGAGAACCTCCTCCATTGACACCAGCCTGTATTAAAATATTTCTTTAATAAAGTAATTCTACAGCTAAGTAGCCTGTAAGATAGCATCTTAATATGCACTTTAAATGCTACCGAACCTAAAGTACCAAACCGGTTGGCCACTGTTTTATTTTCGGTGTGTTTACTAAATTGACCACACATGTATGTATGTGGGTGTATAGAAATACAGATCTTGTGGGATGTAAGACAAGAAATGTTGATATAGGAAATTGTGGGAGTAGTCAATATTTCCTAGAATCTAGAACATTATTCTTACTTATAGAAATAATGAAATAAGGACGGAATAAACCTAGCAGCAGTAGAGAGTCTTTGTAAAGTAAAGCCTTTTCCCAACTAAATTGTCGGCTTCCAGTCTAACCGGATGCAGCTGAATACCAGTATTTTACATGGAGCGACCGAAGATCTGACCTCCACAGCGCAGTTACTGGGTAATACGATAAACCTTGGTAAGACTGGTTGTCAGACTTTCGGACTTCTGACGACCCGTAACTACTGTCAAAGATCTACGAATGACAGCTGGGACCAACAGCTTAACGTGCTTTCCGAGGCACGGAGGAGTCTCTATATGTAATGGATGGTCAACTATTAACGAACCAAAAGTAGCAAGAATAGCTCAACCTGATCAATCGACTCGTGTGGCTGTTTTTACTAAGCCACAAGTAACTCCCTCTTTGAGAAAAGTAACTCCTTACTTATAACCTTTAACCTTAAGGCTTCTTCAGACAGATGCGACGCAACGACGAGACGCGACACTTGTAGAATAATTTCAAACACTTGTTCTACGAGGTTCGCATCGCGCCTGCTTGTAGGAGCCTTTTTACCTTCTTCTGTCAGCGAAAGTTACTGTTCGCCGACAGAAGAATTTCATCTACGTTCATGTTGAGGTTAAACGTAATAGATTGGCTGTACCGCTACTGTCAGATAAATTTCAGGGAACATTAACTGGGAGATGACTTCTAAAAAGGTATTTTGTGTTTATGCTAGTTGTGTGGTAGTCAAACAACTAGTTGATTACCTATGTGTTTATGCTAGTTGTCTGGTAGTCAAACAACTAGTTGATTACCTATGTGTTTATGCTAGTTGTCTGGTAGTCAAACAACTAGTTGATTACCTATGTGTTTATGCTAGTTGTCTGGCAGTCAAACAACTAGTTGATTAGCTAACTCAAATGATCCTACTTCTTATTAATATTATAAATATAAACTAGCTTTCGCCCGCGGCTTCGCCCGCGTGGAAGTTGAAAATTATCCCTCGGGAACGTACTACCGAGATAAAAAGTATCCTATGTGTTAATCTAGGTTATAATCTATCTGTGTGCCAAATTTAATCCAAATCCATTTAGTAGTTTTTGCGTGAAAGAGTAACAAACATCCATACATACAAACTTTCGCGTTTAAAATATTAGTAAGGATAAAGATTAGTAGGATGTAAAAGTTTGTATGTTTGGACATTTAGATATTTGTAACTCAATCACGCAAAAACCGATGAACGGATTTGGATGAAATTTGTCACACAGATAGTTTTATAACCTGGATTAACACATAGGGTATTCTTTATCCCGGTAGTGCGCTCCCGCGGGATAATTTTCCACCTCCAGGCCGGCGAAGCCACTGGCAAAATCTAGTAACCATCATCATCAGCCTATAATGTTCCCACTGCTGGAACACAGGCCTCCTCTCGGTGAGAGGGATTGAGCCGTAATCCACCACGCGGGCCCAGTGCGGGTTGGTAAATGTCACATGTCTTCGAATTTTTGGTTCTAGGACATGCCGGTTTCCTCACGATATTTTCCTTTACCGTTTTGAGAGCAGTGCAGATGAAATCATTTACACAAAGTAAAGCGCCTGTCTGGGTTCGAACTCACGACCTGCAACTTGTAAGTCGCAGCCGTTACCACTTGGCCACCACTGCTAGTAACCAATGATGTTTAATCCTGTCTTTTCGATTTCCAAATTTAAATCAAGCTACGTTCCAAATTATTATAAAGCTTTTCTCAATAATCGCGAAGGTTTAAAAAACTTTTAAGCGGTTCCGTCAACATTTAACCGTGCTAGGCGGCCATTTTGAAATTCATAAATCTTTTAGATCATCGCCGCCCGGTTGGAAGCCGTATTTTTTCACGTCCATCCATTTTATTTAATTATTTTTTGAGCGTGCTCATACCTACTTTTTGTATGCCCATTATTATTTTAATAACAAGTTTTGTAGGTGTAAAGAACATCACTTAAAGACGTATAAGGCGAATCAAACTTATTCGGCTCTGTTCAGCTTTTGTCCATAGAAAACAATGATACAATGGTACGTATCTATCTATATAAATAAAAAGAAAAGTCTTGACTGACTGACTGACTCATCAACGTTCAGCCCAAACCCGTGGACCTAGAAAGCTGAAATTTTGCACAGAGGTTCCCTTTAATAATGTAGACAAGGAATAAGGAAGGATTTTTTTTTATTAAACCCCTAAGGGAGTTAAATTGGGGATGAAAGTTCAGCGCGGGCGAAGCCGCTGACAAAAAATCGTTGTTTTCAATGGAAAAAAGCTGAACAGAGCTGAATAAGTGTAAGTAGTCCCTAAGACGTCTTCAACCGCAGTCTGACTTCGCCCACTGCTGGACATAGGCCTGTCTTTTTTTTTCTTCACGCTTATGTGCCAGCCAGCGAGAGCAGTGGTGGCCCAGTGGTAACGGCCGCGTCTTATGAGTTGCAAGTCGTACGTTCGAAGCCAGACATGAGCTTTGCTTTGCGTAAATAATTTAATCACCACTGCTCCCGAAACGGAGAAGGCCAAACATCGTGAGGGAACCGGGATGTTCTAGAACCGAAAATTCGAAGACATGTGACATCTACCAACCCGCACTGGGCCCGCGTGGTGAATTACGGCCCACTCTCTGTCACAGAGAGGAGACCATGTCCCAGTAGTGTGAACATTATAAGTCGGTCATCATATGATTTGCTAGCTTCATCCAGGTTCTTCCGGCGATGGTAACAATATCGGCCGCCACATTGTTTTCCAATTCTTGGATGCCACTGGGTCACAACTTTACTCCTCACTTACTACTCATCACTGCGTCTTGCCAGGTGTCCTGCCGCCCAACTCCATTTAGGTTATACATAGCCATATCATGTACAGATGCCAGCAGGTCAACCTATCCTAAACTGTAAAATTTTCCCAATTGAACATGAACCTTATTCCTTTGTGATAAAGTTGAAAAACAATTAAAGAAATTTGACAGATTGGGGTAGCTTGATGTGCTGGCCTCTGTACTGTAAGTGTAACAATGTCTGCAATGTTTATTGTGATGAGAAAAATAAATAAAGAAAGAAATAAATAAAAATGATTTATTAGACTCGCACAGGAATATCACAAACTTAACTACACAATATGCAAAATATGTTTATTATTTATTTAAAAATTAAATTTTAAAATGAAAAAGTAATTTTTTTTTTTTTAAGTCCTGTACGAGGCCAAAAGGCCCTATTTCAGCATGATGCTGCGACGTTTAAAAAAGTGTCGCAGCGCTTAAACTTATAATTCAGCATATGACTCTTGACCCCCTGGAGTAGAATTTTTCGGCCATTATCAGAAATATATGTTCCATACATTTTGACAGCGTAGTTATTGCACTTTTCTATGAAACAGTTAGTATTTGTTATCGATGCATCTCGGCGCGTCGGAAAAACACACTATTTTCAACTTTCGGCCCTAAGCGGTGTGTTGAAGTTACCGTCGCGATATTATTACGTCTGTATGAATGTCGACTACATCCTGTGTAGGAAAGTTGTGGATTTGAAAAAGCATACCTACCTGCGAATTCCTGCCATTGCCTCACCCACCGATGGGCTCAGGGGCTCAGTGTCATGTTCAGTCGTCCTAAATACACCTAAACTTCACTACACATTTATCTCAACAGGTGTTGGTTAATGTTATTGTTCGTGTCTTGATGGGGTTGTAGCACAAAATCACAGAAGGACCATTTAGTATTAGAAAAAAGGTTTTAGCACGCGGATCACATTGTTTAGTTCGTGCACGATTAGTTGAAGAGAAAAAAACACGCGGAAGCGCGGTGCCACTGTCGTCCTTCGTAGACCAATCGGATTGCTTAGCGAATAGGCAGTAAGCAAGCCGGCAAGTTAATCAAATCAAACCCTTCCTACTACACACAAAGGCTTGAGTACTAGTTGTGGCTTGAAAACCTATCCAAAATTCCTAAAATGTAACGCAGTAGGTAATACCTATCTTAAAGACAACGGTACGTAACATACCCACTTCACAAAATACAACAATCTAAGTGAATAACACACTTAGTATAACCCATTGTGTCACCTTTATTTGCGCAATTAATTAAGTAGAACAATGATGTCGGAGATAGGGGCATAGCTAAACACCGTTTGTCACACCCTGACAATGACAAATGTGCTAAATTGTGCTTATACGAATGATGCTAAGCGTTGCGGAGTTGGAAGAAGACATTTCTCGTTTAGCTCTAGTTGTACTTAAGTTTTGCTGTTAATTAGTAACCTACTACTTATGTATACTTATATTGTTTACAAAAAGGTAAAAGAAGAATGGCTGGACTATGTAATCAGGGTGTAGCATTTAGGCTTCGCGTTTATCTATTCGTCGGTGACTGGTATTTGAATTTTTTTGTCACCGCCTTCCGCAATTATAGTTATTTTTCACTTTGTAGTGTTTTTTCGGAAGTCGTTTTTTTTTTTTTTAAATAACTTTTTATTTTTTACTTTTAGTTTTAGTACCTACCCCACACCAAATCGAAATTTCATCATCCTTGGGGTCAAAACAATGCATATTTATGCAATAGCAGCTATCGCGGTTGATTTGCTGTCGTTTTTTGAAGAGTTCCGTTGTCTGTCTCCGAAACTTATCATCAGATCTATATGAAATTTATACAGAACCAATTCGGAATCAACCTCTTTCGAACAAAAAAATAATTTTGCTAAGTTAAGAGTTATGCCTGAACCTCCACCTAACTCGTTACCGTTAAAGAATTTGACCTTCCTTCATCAGCTCAGCGTCATGAGATGATGACGACCATACGCAAATGTCTCAATAGCTTTAGAAAATATATGAAAATGACCTTTAAAATTTGAGGGTTGCCCTGTGTTCCCCGATTTTCCTAAAAAAAAAATACAAACAGTCGAACATCCTCCTTTTTTTGAAGTCGGTGAACAATACTTTCAAAAGAAAGATCTCGGTAAAATTAAGATGAAAGGTACCTACATAGTAATGACATTTTTTATATTGGGTTTCGTCAGAAAAACTCTTCAAGCATGGCTTTGTTATACTGTCTGTTAATATTTTGTTTTCATCTAAATGTCTTAGATTTGATTGAGCAGAAATGAGCTATCACAGCAATAATTATGTCTTGGCAACGTGGTAGCAAAAGTCCTTTTATTTTGTAAACGACTAGCTTTTGCCCGCAGCTCCACCCACGTGGACGTGAAAGCGTAAGAGATTGACAAAGTTACTTTCGCATTTATTATGTAATATTACAGTAGGGAAGAAGGACTTGTAGGGATTAAAACAACTTCAAACAAAAATCCTACTAATTATTAGAAATATATTTACCAAAAAAAAAAAAAAAACGATTGCGTAAAAAGTGAACTGTAACAAAATGGAAACAAGATTTTATTTTTTATTTTACTAGTATTTGATGAGGTATAACTTGCTGTTTGAAATAGAACCTTATTTTGTTGATTTTGGTTTGCATGCAAATATCTGGCGTTTTTGACTTCTAATAAAACTAGAGTCGGTGAAACTATGTAAATAACTATCTCGTTTCTCGTATGTTTATTGTGCAATGTGCTTTGCATTTTGAGCTTGATTAATTTATATGCTTTACTGAGAGAAGCCTTTTGCGTGTCTTCATTTAGAGTGTATAATTTTTAACGAATTCAATGCAAATTGTATCAGGAAAAGTTTTAAATATAAGAAAATTTATGAACTCAGTCTCAATAAACTGAGCAGCGAATGTCCAGCTGTGGACTGTAATCAGTCCACTGCTGGACATAGGCCTCTCCAATTTTACTTCACAGCACCCTGTCCTCCGCCTTCAACAGTCAGTCTATCCCAGCCACCTTTTTGAGGTCATCGGTCCATCTAGTTGGTTCCACACTACGCTTACCGAAACGGGGTCTCCACTCCAGGACCAGTCTGCTATCGGTCCTGCGACAAACATGGCCAGCCCACTGCCGACAAAAGTAAAGAAGGGTAGAAGTCAAGGGAAAAAGAAGATAAAAGGACTGTTACTGCAGCTATCTTGGAAAATGTTAGACAGCAGCGCCCAAGAAGCTGGATTCTTCTCCACCACAACAACGCTCCAGCTCACTCCGCTAGACGGTCTGTCGAATATTTGTCTATACATATATAAAAATATTTATATAGTCGTTACAGTTCCGACCTGGCACTTTGTGACTTTTATTTATTTCCAAAAATTAAAGATAAACTTTCGTTTTATGACCCCTGAAGATGCCGTGGCTGCGTTCGAAAAGGGCGTGGAAGACATCCCTATAGAAGAGTGGGCCCATTGCTTCAGTCAATAGTTCCATTGCAATCGACGGTGCTTGAAAAGGAACGTAGACTACTTCGAAAAATATTAAAAGGCTGCTACATCATTCCGATTTTTATTTGCTAAAACCACGTACAAGAATGGTGTTCTTTTTTTTCTACATCCATTCGTTGAAGTTTTTCAGCTCATCTCATTTCTAGCTTAGCTCAATGTTGTACCTTTACAAGCAAACACCTTTGAGATATAGCCACTTAATCGCCCCACTGGTGCCAGGCGCCAAAACGGTTCCGTTAACAATTTGTTAAGGCTAAAAAACAAATTGTTTTAGATTAATCTTCTAAGTAGCCCTAGGTAAGAATGTTATGTTTTTTGGCTTTCTTTAGTGAAATAGGCACGCATAGATTTTGTTGATAAGCACCTAAGTTAGTTCTATCTAAGATATATTTTACTAAGCACATAGGAGGCCTGTGTCTCAGCAGTGTGCCCACTGCGACTGTGAGAGAAAGTGGGCCAAGTGATCAACCAAGCAGGCCCAGTGCGGGTTGGCAGATGTCTCACGATGTTTTCCTTCACCGCTATAAGAGCAGTGGTAAAGAAATAATTCACACAAAGTGAAGCGCCTGTCTGAGTTTTGTCGTGTCCACCTATTCCTAACAAATAAAATGTAAGAAAAGAGTAGACAGTTCAATTTAATAAAAGAGAAAAACAAAATAGTGATGTCTAAAAATTACGCACTTAGAACTTGGTAGTGGCGATTTCTATTTGGGCTATCCAAAACGATATAAAATTAGTTTTAGTAAATACAATCTTAATGCAATTTTCCTTGCCTTGAATAGACTGCATAGACAATTAAAAGAATAAGTAGACATCAGTTTGACACGTTTGACTTAAATATCATAACAATAATATTATTAGGTAAAAAGATGGAAAATTCTACGTAAAATCAAGTTATTCTATATAGACGAATTATTTAAGACCGATTCACAGAGTATTAACACAGAAAACAAAGTGCGAACTATCTATATATGTAATAAATATATAATAGTAAGAAAGTTGTAAAAATATATTAAAACATAAAGATGATGTGGATGAATGAAAAAGAAGCGTAAGTACAGTATCAGTAATAAACAGATACTATAGTTTGAACCTAAAATCTACAACTTAAAATTCGCAACCGTTACCACTGGGCCACCCTGCTTTCATTTTAATAAGAATAAATAAGAATAAATTTATTTTACAAAGATTACATTCAAATGGATTGAATTCCTGGATCTCACACTAGGATTCCCTGTGTTGTGAGATCCAGGCTATTTTGTTTCAACACCTATAATTTTCCTCCTAAAAGAAAAGAAGAGAAACAAAAGCAAATCAAGACAAAACACTATTAGCATATCAATGACTGACGCACTGCAGAGCGTTTGACGATGAGTTATAGACGTAGCATATTGTCATAGTTGATAACGTCAGTCAGTCAAGTGTATGTCGCTCTTCGTCACGATATTATGTAAACGAAGGCTGATGGAAATGGGGCAAGGACTGACTAGGTCCTACATAAACTGCTTCCTTCATTGGCATATTTTGCTTTACAGATTTCTTGTGTGTCTAAGTCTTCTAGGTAAGGCGGGTTGTGGCTAAGCTACGCTTGTCGCAGTTCGTACATGGATGGGTGACCATCTTCATACCAACAGCCCTCCTTGCCTCAGAAAGCACGATTAGCCGTTGGCCCCGGCTTTCATATGTTACAGTCGTTACGGGTGGTGAGAAGCCCGATAGCTCGCTGTCCGGTAAGGACCAAGCCCAAGTCGACGGCGCGTTGTGTTCCACGCGCGCCTCAAAGAGATGTCAGCACAAAAATGATGGGGCCCGCAAGGGCCGATGCCTGTCAGGGGTGCGGGTCTGTTTGAAAGAGATACCACAGCCCCTGGCATACGGGCTACTGAAGGAACACGGGTGGGTTTTAGTCAGTAGAAGTCTGACACGCCCTTCTGCTCCACCCAGAGCGGGAGAAGTTATTTGATGATTTCCCACACAGAAAAAAAGAAAAAAAAGCGGTATAGTTTTTACCCAGTAACTGGGTTCTCTACAAAATTACAAAAAATGCCCTATTTTTACCGCCGTGTTGAGAAGACTACCGGACAAATTAGAAAAGTATTCAACATAAAAAGAAATAATAGGAACCTAAATATACTCTTTCTTAAAATAAGAATGTAAAAAATAATTGAATCGGCTCAGTTTTCTAGGAGAAAACAGGGGAAATAATACGAAACGTCGATCTCGTCAAAACTTTTGTGATAATTTCGGTCTAAGCTGCAGCTGTCCCTATCACACACTACGGGGGCAGACTTACTGACAGCGCGACGGCAATCGTTTCTTCAAATACCTATTTTTCAAATTCCTCGCAGGCCCCGTCCCCTCTTTACATCTGCATGGAATAAAATAGGGTGGCACAATCTGTAACTATGAATTCAGCACATGATTATGGACCACCTAGTATAGAACATTTTCAAAGGTTCTCAATACAAAAATGAGCTTTTCCTTAGAAAATTACAAAACCTACGTAGTCAAAATTTATGAAACAGATTCATTTTTAAATAACCGACGAACAATTGGACGCAGGGTGTATTAGAATTATATACTAAAAATCCATGGTTCCAACCATTAAACGTGATCATTCGACAAAACAATGACAGAAATCAATGCAGTTTGAATAAAACATGATTACGATACCTTAGGCGCAGACAGCCGACTTTTAAGGACTATTATTGAAGATCACGTCTAAACGGCTTGTCTTATGTATTAAAAAAAAAAAAAATGTGAAACTAGACAATTTTCTTCGTCATTTGTTATGTGAATATTTTAAATGATAATTTTATAACATAATGTAATTAATTGGTAAAGTAATGTCTATCGCGGACATAAAAACGATAATCACGCAAAAACTATCGGGTGTATTTCTATGAAACTTTCACCATCTAAAAGACAATTTAATCACCCAAAATTTAGTATACGGTTTTTCTTTGAATTGTGTTTATTAAATCAACATGGGTTGTTTTTCGAAAAACTTGATGCGCGTTGAGGCGGGGTCTCTTGCGAACGACGGGCGGCAGTGCATCGCTGTAGGTAGCTGTCATCTATCGTCGCCTTAACAATATTAGAATCAAAACTGACATATATTGGAACCTTCGAGCGTAAAATAAAAGCCGGGAGAGTGAGCTGATTTTTTTTTTTTTTGTTTAGCTTATACTGTCCCACTGCTGTGCAAAGGTGACCTGGATGCATACCACGAGGATTGGTTCGAAGTGGCGCGGGAAAAGATTTCCTGCACTGCTTTTCAGGACTTGGGGGAGGCCCCTGACCTCACACATAATGGAGAATATTTAAGGTCTCTAATAAAACAAGAAAAAAAGTTAAGTTCAAGCGCGCACTCGTGCAAAACAATTAATTAACACAAGTGCTCTAAAAGTTTTTTTTATCACTGTATTTCGTTTCAACCCTAACCAAAAAAAAAAAAAAAAATACGAGAGATAAAACCATTTCTACATTCCACACACAATTCGCGGCATAAAATATTGCACTAAACTTGGTAAACACTAAAAGTACCGATTTATTTCGCATAACAAACAACAGCCATTCATTTGGCACTTTTCAAAATGTGCTAAAATAAAATGAAAACCTCCGTCGAGCATTTTGTTTTGAACTCACTTTTTCTCGCATTTTGCTAGCATCACACCTACTCGTGGATGCGTAAAAAACAATGTTTAAATGGGTAGGGATGTGTTGATGCGCTGCATAGCATTTTATCGGCTGTCGATATGTAGATTTAAAACTGCATTATTTTGCTTTATGTTTTTTTCTTGCTACCGTGGCTTGGCTTCTTTTTTTTGTGAGCCCGAGATTGGTATTCCGATATAATTTGAAATGCATAACAATTATAATCATGCACATAAATTTTACAATTAAAAACAAAACCAATTAACAAAATCTTTGGTAAGTTAACAGGGTAACATGTTATCTTGCCATTATTATTATAATGAACTTTGAACAATTTTCACAGAATGGAGTTCACCGTCCATTCTGATCTCAAGTATGTGTGCGGAACCTCTCCACAGACGATGGCCCACCTTCCACCTGTCACCTATGCATTTGTTGATCTTATGACTACGTCAGTGAGCTGAGTTCGCGCTGCTGAATTTTGTTCCAAAGATGTTCGAGCTATTTGCCATAGGTACGCCAAGAAGAACATAATTTAAAAAATCAAAAGGAACTGTCCCAATAAGAATTTTATTTAATTTCAACCTTGGAACATTTCAACTGTTATCTTCAGTTGACACCCAAAAAATAATAAAACTTGGTGCAATTGTTCATGCGGAAAACGTTTTTTCATGTCACAGCCTTATTCAGTTTGAAAGAGACCCAAAAGTTAAAAGGTCTTTACAAATCACAGCGATGAAAACAAATTATAAACACGAGAACCATTTGAATTCGCATTTATAGAACGGTGTGTATTACACAGCCTTTAAAAAAACGTTAGTAGAAAGTATCAAGAGTATCAAGATTAGATTTAATCACGAATTTGTTTTCCTCCGAGATTCACCTTAACCGAGTCGAGTTCGAAAAAAGAAATGTCATCGAATATTAACTTCAACTAATATTGTAGAAAAGCGAAAGAGATTTTGTATGTTTTTGTTTGTTACGTTTTGACACTAAAACGACTGAATGGCTTTGAATGAAATTTCGCCCATGGATAGACCATGTCCTTGGTTAGAATATAGGATACTTTTTATCTCGGTGGTACATTACCGTGGGGTCGTTTCTGACATCCACACTGACGATACCGCGGGACAATGCGAGTAAATACTAAGTTAAAGCTGCTTTAAAATCACCTAATGTTTATCAATGAGGGTGATGGTTTTTGGATGACGCGTTCCTAGGGGCGTTCCAGTTTTACCAAGGAGTAGCGTGTTAGGTACCCAGTAACTGGGTTGTGGAGATTAGATAGCCAGCCTATTCCGTAAAAATCTCTCCTTGAAAATTTAGGGGAAGGGAGCTTGAAGTAGGTTGTAATTCCACCTGATGTTAGGGATTGACACTTTTAACATCTGTAATAGGTTGGTTGTTATTTAGCAACATCTGATTACACTGGAAGCCGACCCAAACGTGTAGTTGTTATCTGGCTAGGCAGATAATGAATTATTTACGTAGTTTTGAACTAACTTCTAAAAGATCATTCATTCCTATGACTTGCCTTGATTTTATAATACAAGTATGAAAGCCGCAATAATAAAATAACCCCGAACACTAAAAATCTTTATACACAGATTGATCGGTAATTCTTTGACGGATTAAGTGCTATTGCTACTTGAACCGGGAAAAGCAGCTTATAAATAACGTGTTGAAAAGAAATATTGAACTCAAATTATATAGTGTAATAAAGCTGTTTATTTTATGATAAATATGTATCATAAGTAGTTTGTAACGTTCCAGATGCTGGGACAAAACTGAGCCCCTCTCTGTGAGAGGGAGAAGGCCGTGAGCGACATCGCGGGCCCAGTGCATGGCATGTCACATGTCTTCGAATTAGGTTCCAAGACATTTTCGGCTGGTTTCCTCACGATGTTTTCCTTTACTGTGTTGTCATCATCGCCATCAACATCATTTCAGCCGAAACACACCCAATGCTGGACATTAGCCTCCTCCAGGCACCGTCACTTCGACTAGTTCTATGCTTCTCGCTTCCAATGGATTCAACTTGTAAGAGCGACAGGCGGCGGCCGAAATAAATGCAATTATTATTATTTTGAAATAAAACTTCTAAGGCGACGCGACGATTCGCTAGTTGGACGATAATTGAGAGTGAAAATTCAAGGACGCGTATCGCTCAGTGACATGTCACATTGCGTTACTTGAAAGGGAAGAAAGATATACCTCTCTCTGTCTCTCACATAAAATCTCTCTTATTAAAAAAAAAGAATTTTCAGGTCTGTCACGTGTACGATGCTGCTCGCTAATTTTTATTTCCATCTTTCACATCTATCACCACAAGCAAGATAACTTATTGCACTAGTGTAGTTAAAAAATAATTAGAATTGGAATGACATAAAAAGTAAAAGTACAGGGTGACACTTACTTTTAATGAGCAAAAAGCCTAGCACAAAATAAATAATCACTGACTCCTATGCTGGGAAATACCTGTCTTACAATGAATTCTTTGTGAATTCACTCAGAAATCATATCGATATAAGATATCGTATCACATCCCTAACACCGAAGGTCACTGCGAGAGGTCATTCCTCTGAATCAGAAGCTTTTTGCCCGACAATAACACGTAAAACCAGCCCTATTACGGTCTTATTGGGCACTGTAATGTATGTGTCGCTGTAACTTTCAGTTTGAGAGTGGACAGAAAGTGGAAGAGATTTGTACTAAACTTGAAAACACCGTGACGTTTTTGTACAATTGTTTTAAAAAAGGGAGAAAAAGTTAGTTCGGAAACTAAAACAAAGTATGGAAGAAGATATTCTCATTTGAAAGCCGTGATTGTATGCCACTTTGCCCTAAACCTTATGACCGCTTACTACTAGTGGAATGTATTGTTTTGTAAGGATAGTTGGCATACGACCTTACCTGCAGATGGCATATGCATGGCAGAAAAAAAAGAGCGAAAAGAATCAGGGCATCATAAAATTCATCCGCATCGCTGTAAATAGGAAAAGTGATCAAAGAATAGCAGCATTGCCACGGTATATGGCGAATCTGGTGGCCAGAAAAGAATTAGGGCATCATAAAATTCACCCGCAGCGCTGTACATAGGAAAAGTGATCAAAGAATAGCAGCATTGCCACGGTATATGGCGAAGCTGGTGGCCAGAAAAGAATTAGGGCATCATAAAATTCACCCGCAGCGCTGTACATAGGAAAAGTGATCAAAGAATAGCAGCATTGCCACGGTATATGGCGAAGCTGATGGCCAGAAAAGAATCAGGGCATCATAAAATTCATCCGCATCGCTCTGTACATAGGAAAAGTGATCAAAGAATAGCAGCATTGCCACGGTATATGGCGAAGCTGATGGTTATGGCGTCGACCAACCGCTTGGCAATGTCTCGAAAAACCAAGTGGGCACTCGGGCCTCATAGCCCTCAGTGATTCAACCCCAAACGGCTCGAAATTTCCATTAAGATAGGAATATTTACCCCGTTTGAGGTTTTCCGCATCTGCAGCAGTCGCCCCAGCACAGCCTGCTGTACTAGGAAGATGAGACTTACATAATATATTATTTAAAAGAGCCGCCGATTCAGGCGAGTAAATTCGTACGAATCAGCTAATAAGCCGATTTATTTTATTCCCTTTTGCAAATAAAATAAAGTAGCTTGAATAATTGCGATTTCTCCTTGCCCAGTCGAATAAAAAGGGTTTTCTTAACACAAACGGACGATGGGCAATTGAAACAATGAGATGGTTTCTGAACAAATGAGTTTTTATGATCAAATCACTGAAATTGAAAATCCTTCAATGAGATCGTTACGTAAAATGGCCTCTCATAGAAATTGATTCTTTGTGTTCAACAGAGGATAAATTATTTGGAGCTTTTTTTTTAAAATAAATATTTTGGTTAAATGTGCATCTAGTAAATCAGATAACATTCAGATTTGAAAACAAACCACAGTCTTTTCACAATTATTTTCACTCATTTAGCATAATCATAATTAACCTTGCAACGTGCACCGTGTGGTGACGGACGCAAAAGAATAGCACCATCCCATTTCTTCCCAAGGGTGTCGTAGAAGGCGACTAAGGGGCTCACCAGAGAATGGGCAGCAGCGTTCTCTATGCATTTTACCACCATATTGCGATCACTAACCCGCCTGCCAAGCGAGGCAATTATGGCAATCCCCTCCCCGTTTGGTGGAGGCCTATGTCCAGCAGTGGACGTCTTCGGCTGAAATGATGATGATGGGCACAAATCCAAACTCCGGGCTTTGAATGAGAAATTCCAAATAGAAAAAACCACTAACACTGTCCGACCTTGGAATTCAACCCAGGACCACATGCTTAGCGGTAGCGCTGGCAACCACTAGACTAATGAGTCAATGAGGCACTCATACAGGACACAATGGATCGCTAGGCAACGATGCTGCTGACGAACTGGCCAGGAGGACATCCAGCTCGTCAGTCTGTGGTCCCGAGCCCATCGTGCCCATCCCTTTCAACCAACTACGCAGGAGGCTTCAGGAATACACCCACACAGAAGCGGAGAGCTGGTGGACCCTGACACCAGACTGCAGGCAGGCTAGGGAAGCAATACCATCTCTGAATGACAGGCTGACCAAACGTCTGTTACGCCTGGACAGAAAAGATCTGGAACCATCACGGGACACTGCCCGCTAAACAAACACTTCTACACAATAGGCATAACGGACAGGCCCTTGTGCAGAGCTCGCATGGAGGCCGAAGAAATCGTTGCGCATGTGCTTTTCGAATGCGCAAGCGTAGCCCAGATTAAAACAGAAACCCTCGGGGCACCCAAATGTTACACGGATATTCTCAACAGACCAGGAGTTATAGCCAACTTTTGGAGGAAGGTGGGCTGGTTGAAATAACAACTGAAGGCTGCCATGGCTCACGTATGTACAATGGTCCATTTGAATGACTAAGTGCGGAAAGCAAACCCGTAACATAGAAAATAGAGGCACTCACACAAACAATCAACTGTAGGTACTAGCAATGCCAGTTATCACTTCCTTCCTTTTTTTTTTTTTTTTTTTTTTTTTGGGTGGGAAATCATCAAATAACTTCTCCCGCTCTGGGTGGAGCAGGAGGGCGTGTCAGACTTTTACTGACTAAAACCCACCCGTGTTCCTTCAGTAGCCCTTAAGCCAGGGGCTGTGGTGTCTCTTTCGAACAAACCCGCACCCCTGGCAGGCATCGGCACTTGCGGGCCCCATCATATTTTGTGCTGACATCTCTTTGAGGCGCGCGTGGAACACAACGCGCCGTCGACTTGGGCTTGGTCCTTACCGGACAGCGAGCTACCCATTACTCGCCGTCTGCAAGCTCATGCCTACGGTGGCCGGAAATCGGCCTGGGATTCCCGACGCCCAGGGCGTCTCCGTATCCTACGGCGGCTAGGGTCGCGAGGGCGCATATGCTGCCTCTCCCTCACGTGCGCCGCCTCCCTCTTCGCGAGCATCACTGCTTCGCTGAAGGAGGTGACGGCTCCCCATGCCCTTTCGCTCCGTACCATGGCCTGGACCAGGGCCGGACGCGAGAGAACGCCGCCGCCGATCGCCTCCACGAGGACACGGCGGTGCTCCGCATCACTTCCTTCCTTTAAATTCATACAATTAGGTATGTGGGTATTGTTTACCTACGAATATTACCTGTTGTTGTTTACGAAAATATTTATAGCCTTACATTTTAAAACGCATCTTCCAACACCCACTATCCCATTACGAAAATGGTAACCTAGTTTTAAGAAATGCAACATTTATTTTACTTTACGCATTATTCATAATACCTCCTAGCTATTTTAAATGACACTTATTGTATAAGTTATTCATCGAGCATTAGAATAATGAAGGTTTTAAGACGAGCGCATACTACATACAGCACCCTAATTGCTTAACTCACGGTTCATCATAATCTGTATCGTTTTGAACCGGATTGTTAAACCATTGCTTCATATGTTCGAAAAATGTGTCTGTTCAACAACGTAATTAACGCAATGAATATTGTTGAACTGTGAAAACGAAACCGATTATGATTAATCGTGAGTTACGCAATTAGGGTGCAGTTGGAACATTCTGTAGCGCAACGTAAAGCGTGGGGTGCTTGATATATTAATTGATTTTAAAAATACCTCAAAAAATATCACACGATTTTTTGAAATTATTTTCTCCTTTATTAGTTTGGTTTTAAAGTGTGATTTTTCGATTTTTTTAATCTATTATTTATTTTCTAATTTTTTGCTCTGGTAATTACAAAAGCGTGATTGAATTGTCGTCGGTCCTCGATAAGCCTATAAAGTTTAAATGAAATCTGACCGTTGGAAAGTGGGTCAAAATCAATTCCTAAGGAGTCGGTTACAAACAAACATACAGATGAAGCTAATAAAAGCGTGTTTAAAAACCGACTAAAAACACGCTCTATAAAGTAAGAAACTAGTTTGATTTTAGTTTATGACTTTATCAGTCTTATTACAAAAAATGCTTAAGTCCATCATCCTAATTGCGTAACACACGATTAATTATAATCAGTTTCAATTTGACAATTCAAAAATATACATTGCGTTATTTACGTTGTTGAGCAGACACATTTTTCGAACATATGAAGCATTGGTTTAACAATCTGTTTCAAAACGTAGATTATGATTAATCGTGAGTTACGCAATTAGGGTGCTGGTTTAAACCAAGACTTATAATAGTTAGTCTAGGATTGTTACGGTACCTAATAAAGTCACCACCAGGATCAAAATGTGTCTTTATTACAAAACAAAGACTATCTGAGGATCAGTTAGTACCAAAGAAGGTGCATGGTTCAAATTTCATCTACAGATAATCTACTAAACGATCAGTTAGTACCAAAGAAGGTGCATGGTTCAAATTTCATCTACAGATAATAAACAAAGACGGTATTCTTTCATTCTAAACTTCAAAACGCTCTCCATAGTTATGTATTGACTGTTTCATCATCCGCCTAGCCTTTACGCAACTACGTTGACGTCGGCTTCCAGTTTAATCGGATGTAACTGAATACCAGTATTTTACATGGAGCGACTGCCTATCTGACCTCCAGAATCCAGTTCCTGGGTAACACGATACCCCTTGATAAGTCTGGTTTTCAAACTTTCTGGCTTCAGTCGACCCGTAACGACTGTCAAAGATCCACGAATGACAGTTGCGACCAATGGCTTAGCGTGCTTTCTGAGACACGGATGGCCCTTCGTATGTAAAGATGTCACCCAGTCATGGGCCAAGCGTAGCTTAACCTGCACCTTAATTGCGTAACTCACGCTTAATCATAATCGGTTTCGTTTTGACAGTTCAACAATATTCATTGCGTTATTTACGTCGTTGAGCAGACACATTATTCGAACATATGAAGCAATGGTTTAACAATCCGTTTCATAACGAAACAGATTATGATGAATCGTGAGTTACGCAATTAGGGTGTAGATCGATCAATAGGTGAGGCTGTTATTACTAAGCCACAAGCCCTTCTTCGCATCTTTCTAAAGCTATACTGTGACTGTATATTTATTTTAAAAAATCTCTAAACAAAACTTTTTGAAATTCTTCAAGAACGGCTAAATTTAGCAAAGGACATACTCATATTTAGATATTTAGTGAAATGTCTCTAAAAATAACTTTAAGCTTTCACTTGCCTGAATATTGAATGAACGACGACAAGACTGAATGAGATAGAGTGAATGAATGAATGAGTAATAACACATTTTAAGAGATATTCGAGCTTTTGAAACAGTGTAAAATGCTTTTATTTTAGGAGAGGAAAAATAAACTGCTCTACTTAGGATATAATTTTAAATTAACCTAAATTTGGGTAGAATTTTAAACTGTTCTGCGAACCAAAATGGTTGGCCTTTTTAATGGCTCAACTACAGGAGTTTACTGGACCTATTTTTTTGGGAAAAATAGCTTGTTGTTTTTACAATTTACCTTACTGGGGAATTGCTAGTTACTTTTATTTCGGAAAATTTTAAGCAATACAATATTAAAAGTAAAATAAAATTGTTTATTGTGTTTTAAACGGTTACATTTACAAATGTGAAAGACACAGCTCCAGTAAGTAATTAATAATACTTGTATTTGGGTTGTCTCGCCCATTCCTTGATAAAGACAGCTTTCCTTAGCCATTTTACGTTTATTAACCGACTTTAAAAAGAAGGAGGTTATCAATTCTTTTGAAAAACGTAAATGTCAGTAAGGGAAAACTTCCTGAAGAAACCTGATGGACTTAAAATCATCATTCTCCTGCCCCAATGTACTATTTTATACATGTTCCGTGTAGTGCCGGAGTTCCGGGTGGTGCCGGAGTTCCGTGTGTTGCCGGAGTTCCGTGTGGTACCGGAGTTTCGCGTGGTGCCGGAGATCTGTGTGGTGCCGGACGTTAAAAGAATAGCACTATCGCATTTGTTCCCGAAAAGGGACTTACCAGAGAATGGTCAGCAGTGTTCTCTATGCATTTTACCACCATACTGCGATCGCCAACCCTCCTTCCACGTGTGGCGATTATGGCAAAACCCCCCCAAAAATGACAAGCAGGCCTGCAAAACGGCTTAGCGGCCGTTTTGCAGGCCGGTGGAAACTGAGGAGCCTGGGGGAAGCCTATGTCCAGCAGTGGACGTCTTTCGGCTGAAACGATGATGATGATACGTATTCAGCTGCATCCGGTTAGACTAAAAGCTGACCCCAACCTAGGCACATTCATTGAGTAAGAGATCAGGCCTTTTCCCTTCAGTGGCATATTGTCAGACTAATATTAACAAACTGCTCTCGTCTTTGTTAACTTATAATACCACAAAGAATCATTCTTACACAACCCGAAGGTTGTTTCCCCCTGACATCAGTATTCAAGAGTAGTGTGTATAAATTTGATTCAACAGGGGTCGTCAACCTGTTTCTCTGAATAACGTATCGTGTCACTCGTGTCGATATACATACGAGATGTTCTATCTTAAGTTCGAAGCACTGGGGATTCGATTTGCAAGTGATGCGGAGTTAGAATAATACGGCGGTTATAGTCTTGTATTTTTTAACCAGATTTGTATAGTAGTCCGCACGTAGATAGTATCACATTGAACTTTATGTCAATGCAGGGTGTGCTTAGGTTTCCCGCGAAATTCAAATTTACTTAAGTCTTATTGCAAATTTCAGGACAGTGCCAGAGTGTATGTTTATTAAAATATTATTCGCGATCGTAACAAATTTTATCATCATCATCATTACAGCCATAAAGACTGCCGTAAGTATGTCCGGCAGTGGACGAAACGAAACTATCTTTCTAGCATTGATTTTTTGCTGTCGGTTAAAAAAAAGAAATTAGCTTTTTTTCACAGTGTAATAATACCTACGCGGTTAAAATGTATGGAATAGCATTTTTTTTTATAGCCGACGAAAAATGGCAACCCTGGGGTTCGAAATCATCTACTGAATCACCCTGTAAAGCAGCTTCTGCTGCTATCCATCTATTTAAATAAAAAGAAAAGTCCTGACTGACTGACTCACCAATCCCTTGGACCTAGAAAGCTGAAATTTTGCACAAAAGTTCCCTTTATAATTTAGAAAAGGAATAAGGAAGGATTTTTCGAAATTCAACCCCTAAGGGAGTTAAATAGGTGATGAAAGTTCAGCGCGGGCGAAGCCGCTGACAAAAGCTGGTATTCGATATTTGTCGCATAAATTAGTGTTATATCTATGTAAACTGTAATAAGGAAAACGGAACTAAGATTCCATGGTATCGTCCTGTCATTAAGCAACCATACTAGACAGGGCATTCGGGAGGTTCCTGTTTCGGATAGGGCTCCCGCCCTATCCGAAACAGGAACCTCCCGGAAACGCCCGGGTGTTTCCACTGCGAAGATCGCCCTGAGTACACGGTGGAGCACACGGTGGCGGTCTGCCCTGCTTAGGGCGGAGCACCGCCGCCGCCGTGTCCTCGTGGAGGCGATTGGCGGCGGCAATCTTTCGCGTCCGGCCCTAGTCCAGGCCATGGTACGGAGAGAGAGGGCATGGGGAGCCGTCACCTCCTTCAGCGAAGCAGTAATGCTCGCGAGGAGGGAGGCGGCGCACGTGAGGGAGAGGCAGCATATGCGCCCTCGCGACCCTAGCCGCCGCAGGATACGGAGACGCCCTGGGCGTCGGGAATCCCAGGCCGATTTCCGGCCACCGTAGGCATGGGCTTGCGGACGGCGAGTAATGGGTAGCTCGCTGTCCGGTAAGGACCAAGCCCAAGTCGACGGCGCGTTGTGTTCCACGCGCGCCCCAAAGAGATTTCAGCACAAAAAAATGATGGGGCCCGCAAGGGCCGATGCCTGCCAGGGGTGCGGGTTTGTTCGAAAGAGACATCACAGCCCCTGGCATACGGGCTACTGAAGGAACACGGGTGGGTTTTAGTCAGCCAGAAAAAAAAAAAAAACTAGACAGGGCAACAACCTAAAAGAAAAATACAACAAAAATAAAGAATTTACTTACCTGGATAAGTACAGAAACTCCATAAAACTTTCCTATTGTTTGAAATTCATATTAAATATAGTTTATCGCCATAACAATGCTGGCGTTTATGACATACTTTTGGAGAGATCAAATACTTTTGTTCTCAAAGCGTTTCATAGATTGTTGATACAGCTCCCGTTCTTAATAACAAGCTATTTTTAAACATTATCGAAAATTGTTATTAGACTACATATCTTCATGGAAGAGGCATCCTCATCATCTGCCTAGCCTTTTCCCAACTATGTTGAGGTCGGTTTTCAGTCTATGGTCTATTCGCGTTAAGAAAATGGTGACTCATAGTTTTGATTTGATTGTTTTTTTTTTTTTTTGTTTTGGCTTCGCACGGTTTGTGCATTTAGCCAGTGTCAAGTAATTTTACTTTACAATCAAGTAAATGGCCCGATATCAGGCACGAAGTTACAAAAAAGTCATAGTCCGTCAAGTCAAAGTTATTGTCAAGCGGTAGTGACTTTACAACAACCTATTAAGAGTTTTTGGGGGGAACACGAAAAGTCCACGTTAGTCACTTATTTTTTTTTTAATTGAATAATACACTAGGTACCAAAATTAAACAATTTAATTCACTATTTCACGAAATTTAACGAAAATAAAAATTCGTGCGATATATTCCAACGCGATCCCGCCAAAAAAGGGACTCATAGTTTGTCACTCAGTAAATTAGAAAGCCGTGTTCACATTGACCAGTTGTAGTAAGCCCTACAGACGTACACTATAACTATTATTAAAGAGGAAAGATTTGATTTTTTGTTTGTTTGTTTGCATTGAATAGGCTCCGAAACTACTGAACCGATTTTAAAAATTATTTCACTGTTGGGAAGCTACACTATCCCCGGGTGACATAGGCTATATTTTATCCCCGTGTTCCTACGGGAACGGGAACTACGCGGGTGAAACCGCGGAGCGTTGCTAGTACACTATAATTTCTAGACGCGGAAGCCTTAAGCACTTAAGTCAAATCTTTTTGCATGCAAAAATTTTGCAGGAGAAGGTTTTATTTGATTGGTATGAAAAAAATGTACTAGGGTTTTTGTTTTTATTATTTATTATTACACAATTATGAACTAGTTACATATAAGAGTATGGATATTTAGGCTATAATTATTATTTACTAAAATATCTGACTTCAGTTTCTTTAAACGTCAAAAAATTGCGACTTAAGTGTTTATTACCGTACTATAATTACTTGGCTTATTTAATTTATTATATAATATTAAAACAAACTATGAATCATTTTGAATTATAATTATGCTTATTAATTAAAAATGTTATAATATGATGCAATGCATGCAATAAAGTCAAAAACTAAAAGTCACTGTCTTCTGAATCTGATATATCTGGATCAACATCCTTGGTGTCGTCAGTGGTTACTAAATTCTGGTAAAAAATATGGAAACATTCAGGTATTAAAGATAAAAGTGATATTATATCACGTTTTTTTTCGACACTTATTGGTACTGGCTTGTCAGTAATCTGCATCAAATTAAATTCTTTATGACGTCGCGTGTTCCGTTTGAAATTAATAGTTTTAAATGATTCATCTTTAGACAGAGATGTTTTGTATTTTATGACGCCGTACTCAGAGTCATAACTCAGCCACTTCACTTCATGCCACTTGAAAAATATTTCCGTTGTCGTCTTTTTTTCGGGCCACTAAGGGACCTTTCAATAAACTAGCGAAGTCAAAGAAGTCATTTTGTCGCATTTCTCTAACGGTAAATTTTTTGCTACTCGATCTTACCAACTGCATCCAATCGTGTGGGTGATAAATTTGTAATTCGGCTTTTTTCTTTTTTTTTTTCAATAATTGCATGGTCTAAGTCAACCTCCATATGTGTATGACCAGGTATCATAAACTTGTCATGTATTATCTTGATTGAGGGTTTTACAGTCAACAATTACGTAAACATTGCAGCCACGTGAGTGTTCTTATTTTGTCCTCCGCAAGTATCAGAGTACAAAATCACTTCTGAGATATTTTCTGGTGGTTCTCGTAAATATACAAACAAACAGGAGGCTATTTGATTAGCACCTCGACCCGAAATACCCTCATGCCACATGTGGTGCGTTGACATTCCTGTTGCGTTGTCATGTATTGTAAGATTGAAAGTCCAAAGTTGTCTTTTATAAAAGGCTACAGATGATTGTAAAGCTGGGGTTGGCAAGCATTGCTGTAAGTCAAAAGTCAGACATTTGATTTTTTTATTTGTAACTGCGATATTTTTATCACACTGCTTCTCGTTGTACGCCATATCAGCTGCTAGTAGATGAGAGTCGCGTTCTTCTTCAAGGGCTAATTTTGTGATTTCATCTGTAGCAATCAAACTTAAATTTAATTTATGAAATTCTTTGCGGTATATCTTATCACTTACAGGATTTTCATGTGATTCTGAGTAAAGAGAATGCATTTTTGAAATTGTCAAATGCGACGGTAAATATTTGCGGGTGCTTCTACGTCTAGTGTAATGACTTTCATATAGCGGAAACGAATTGATGTGATTAATCACCTCTTGAATTTTTTGTTCCGAATGTTTGTTTGCTGGTGTATTCTTTCCACGTTTGTCTGTTTGTATAATTCCACTCGAGCTGCCACGTTTCTTCAAACCGATTAGTTTTACAAAATTATCACTTATCGTTAGGGTTTTTAGAAAGCAACCTTGACACACGGATATTTTTTCACTGTTGACGTTAAAATGATACTTATAAGTCCACTGTCTATTTTTTTGTAAACTAGGATCTTCGACCCGACGACGCTCAGTTTTTTTCTCTTGAATGGTAATCAAAGATGAAACGAACGCTGCCCTTAAATCATAAGACCCAAGATTCCAAACGTCTTTATGTACAGCTCGTTGCTCATCACTTATTTTTTGACGGCACTTATTTCGACAATTAGGTAATTCCTTCATTTGACGTTTAACGATAGTTTTCCCACTAGCTGTCAAATAGGATTGGCCTAAATTTCTTTTTATTTTATTATCTTGCTTTCTTCTTCTACAGGGCACGGAATTGTTTTGTTGTAGTAATGACGTATCTTCAATACTTTCAGGTATTGCATTTTGTGGTGATATCTGTACATCTACTGATGCATCGTAAACAGTGGTTTCCATCTCATCTTCGTGTTGTGTAAGCAAACTAGGACTGTCTGGAGAGTAGGTAGGATCTGCAACAGAATCGTCACTAGAACAGTCAATAGCGATTTCATCATGAGTAATTTGTTTTTGAGTTCCAGATGTACTTGGTTGCGGATTAGAGAATGGGTCTTCATCGACTGTAAAAAAAAAGTGAAATGACAATTTTTTGTTGATTGTGTTGTAATCATGTCAACAAAAACCATACATTTATTTTGCATATTGCATAAAAATGCCAGGAAAACATTCAAAACTTACCTTTATTCTCATTATTTATGACGAGATTTACTAACTTCCTGGCTCTTGAATTCATTATTAATACAGTTAATGCACAACACCACTAAGACCGTCACACCGTAACACTAATTAAGAAATACGTTTTTAATTTTACTTTACCCACAACGTTCGTCAACTTTTTATCAATCACTTCAAAAAAGAGGGTAAAGTGAGGGAAGGTACTTGAAAAAATTTCAAGTACTTTCCCACACTTAACCTACAGTTACCATGTTACTTAAGTCAGTTGGCTTAACAGTTGCCATGCCGGGAAAAAAAACTTAAGTCAACTTAAGTTGTTTATGTTGCCGCTTGGTTTATTGATACGACTTAAGTATTATGGTACAGTCAACTATTGCGACTCAATGAAGTGACGCGTGACTTACGTGCTTATTCCAGTCGACGGATAATACAAAAACATGGGTGCTGTGACTTTTTATAATTTTGAGCAAAAATTGACTTAAGTGCTTTTGGCCGCCGCGTCTAGATTTATTATGATCTAATTGGTCAAAGGGCGTGGCTAAGCTGAGTGACATAGATGAGTCACTATTTTCTTAACGCGAATAGACTATAACCGCATGCAGCTGAGTAACAGTATTTCACATAGAGCGACTGCCTATCCGATCTCAAAAATCCATTTACTGGGTTACACGCAACCCAAAATATTGGGTGTCAGACTTTCGGGTTTGTATTATAAGTCCATGCTTTCGGGCTTTTGACGGCCCGTAACGACTGGCCATAGAAGGCAGGTCCAAGATCCACGAATGACAGCCGGAACCAACTGGTTATCGTGCTTTCTTGAGGCTTAGCACAAGCTAGAACCGTAGACAAGAGTTTTTTCGTCGGAAGATTAGACAAAAATTACGTTTCCGTACATACAGTTGACAGTTTTATACCGAGAAAAATAGACAAGCGAATCCTATTGTACACTAGAGTAGAAATATAACGCGTCATGATAAGCCTGCTGAGGCACGAACCCGTTGGAATATAATAGATGGTCGACCCACGGATCAACCTTGCCTCACCTCCGAGGCACGGAGGGCTCTTGGTATGTTAAACCCATCCACGTACCAACCGCGGCAAGCGTAGCTTAATCCGTGCGGCTATTAATACTTATCCACAAGCCAAAAATAATGAAACTCTTATAAATCGCCTAACTAAACCATAACCTATTTCAAAATGGCTATGAATACAAAATCTAATATGCCAAGATGACATTAAAGTACCCATACGTACTTGGTATAAAAAAATTACAACTAAATATAATACAGCTTTAGTACTGTTATTATTCACAACTTAACGGAGACTTAAAGTTGAAACAGTTAAATTTCGCTTTACACCAAGTTAAGACCAACTTAACAGCTCTCGTTGAGAATTATAATTGTGGTATAATGAGTTCGAAACACACGTCTTAGGTATATAGTTTAAACGCAGTAACATCACGCAGCACGTCAGTAATCGTTGAGCTGATAGATCATTTGAGTACACCACATAACCAAACTGCTATTGCTATCCAAAAAACAATTACTTAAGTACGTGTAACACAATTCTTACAAAAATGAAATCAAGTAATCTTTTCGTCAGTAAATCATCGATAAAAAATATGACGCTACATTAAAACTCGACCATTATCGTCAACAATTTAATGTACAAACGAACACCAACACTTTGCGACAGCTTAGATTCGCCACAAAGTGTAACATACCCGACACTTAGACGGACATAACCCGAAGCCACCAATAAGCCATAAGATCCATCGTAAATGATTTTCAATCAAGTCCCGGCGTTGTGGCGTGTCCCGAAATCCCGGACTTATAAAGTGCCGTCATAAGGCAGGGAATGGTCGCTTTTGTCCGCAATAGATGATGATGTTCGAAGTTAGTTTTCGCGGAATCTAGGTTAGCAAAGATGCGGTTCTAGAATTGTGCATTTTTGTTTTGAGAGCTTCGGTTCTATGTATTGATGACAAACATGAATGGTGGTCAGAAAGCCGTGGCGAAATGACCTGAACGCGTTTCGCGAGGTCCTGGACGGAATTGGGGGAGGCCTTTCCCTAGCAGTGGGAACATTTTAGGCTTATTATGATGATAGTGACAAAATGACCACAAGCTGTCCTAAAATAAAGGCTCCCCGGCTTTTACTAGAGTCGCGAATCGCTGACGCGTCGCGCCTATCTACGGGGGTCTTAATATTTAAATGTAAATGTTGTAGGTTATTAGTTCAGAACAAAAATCGATTGTTAAAATAGTTATCTGATAAACAGACAAGAAAGCTAGATAAACGGACTAGACCCATACAATTGTGAAAAGACTTGAAGCTTGTTTAAGTTGTAAAGGAAAAACCTTTTAGTCGATATTAAATTTTGTTATTCCCCAAAAGTTGTTGCGATGAAGGAGAGTTGTCCAAAAATTGAAACTGTTGGCCTGGAGATCAGTATACCTCGACCTATTTATTCATTACTGATAACCTTGAGTCTATCTATTGGATTTCGGGATTCCCCTGGTAGGTCAGAGATCAGACGGCAGTTATTACGTGAGCCAGATATCGAGATACTGACCAGCTGACTGATATAAATGGCTAGGCCAATCTTGACGGGTCTTGCACTGATACGTGCAAATAGTTGATGGAATAAGAATTACCTATCACTTTTGTCCCGGTAGCACATATCTGTGGGTTAATTTCCGATATCCACGAGGACATAGCTAGTTAGGTACCAATAAGCTTACAAAACCCATGTTTGGTATATACAGTCGCCAGCAGGTCAAGCTATCCCAAACTGTCAAATTTTCCCAATTGAACATTGACAGAAAGTTGAAAAACTATCAAAGAAATTTTACAGATTGGGGTAGCTTGATGTGCTGGCCTCTGTACCTATCCTCCTATTTCATGTTTTCAGCAATAAGCAACTAGAAATTCCCACTTTTTACAAACAAAAGCAACACTCGTCTGTGTTCATAGATTTTCAATCAAGTGGCAAGCTCCGCTGAGATCGTGCCTCCGTGAAGGTTCAATATCAGCTGTTACACGGCCGGCAATGGACGCCTTTTGTCGGGAGCTGAGCACACAGCAATGCCTGCCTTTGTGTGGAGTCTAGATATCGTGATGATGCTCTTCGTTACCGAGTTATAGAGGAATTTGTTCGGAGTTCAGCAGGATGTGTGAGGAAGCAACATTTTTGAGGAAAAGTAGATAAGATTTGATCCCTTATTTAAATATTATGTTAAAAGGCTGTATGTGTGTGTGTGTGTGTGTGTGTGTGTGTTTGTGTGTGTTTGTGTGTGTGTGTGTGTGTGTGTGTGTGTGTGTGTGCACTTAGCTGCTGACGTTTCATAAGTTCCCATTTAGGTTTGTCAGTGGTAACGGCCGCGAGTTACGAGTTGTAGGTCGTGCGTTCGAACCCAGCAGGCGCATTACTTTGTGGAAATAATTTCATCACCACTGCTCTCAAACGGTGAAGGAAAACATCGTGAGGAAACCGGCATGTCTTAGAACAAAACATTCGAAGACATGTGACATCTATCAACCCGCACTGGGCCCACGCGGTGGATTACGGCCCACTCCCCCTCACGGAGAGGAGGCCTGTGTCCCAGCAGTGGGAACGTAATAGGCTGAGTATGATGATATGATGAAACATTTTGAACCGGATCGCTTGTATGATATGGGGACCTACTCTCTAACTCCATCAACGAAGATACGGGTCCGTCCGAAAGTAGTTCGAAACTTCTTAGTGAATCCTACAGCCAATTAACTTTTTTCGACGTGCAAAAATATATCTGGAGTAGGGACGGCTGTCAAATCATGTTGTCTTTTATTCTTAATTCGGGCTCTAAACTAATCTTCTGTCCATAAGTGATATGGAGTTGGAAACGCCCGTTACTTCGACCGAAACAACGGACTTCGTGCTTTGGGAATAGCCCCCAAAGTGAGTAAACGTAAACGAAGCAAAAGGAGTGTGTAATCGTCGCAGCCCGTAGCAGGTGGCGTTCTGTTGTTTCTGCTTACCCCCATAGGAAGACAGCGTAAGTTTATGTGGTTATCTACAAAAGAACAAAAAGCTCGATTGTGACCAGCAAAAAAGTGACCTTTTGTTAATCTTATTTCGCTGGAGCAAGCTCTTTATCAACCTGACAAAGATCTTTCTCTTTTTTATATTTTATCGTACATAAAAACGGTCGTAAATAATTTTCAATCAAGGGCCGAGTTTTCAACGATGCTTCGAATCGTCACGTACTCTCGATTATTAGACTGTGATGCTTAAAAAGTAACACCCGAAAGTTTTTTATAACTTTTCAGCGTAATTTTTGAAGGCGTTCCTATTGCTATTTTTTTAACCGACTTCCAAAAAGGAGACGGTTATTTGTTCGACTATTTGTGGTTTTTTATGTATGTTTATCGATTTCTCCCTAATTTGTGGACCGAGTCTCAAAATTCTTTTTTTATTTGAAAGAGTATACTCCTGAGGTGGTCCCATTGGCACTAAGTCAGGATCTGATGATGGAATCCCAGAGAATTCGAGGGCAACCCTCAAATGTTACAGGTATTAACAATGTTAATTAGAAATTAATGAAATACATATCCAAAGTCACCGACTTCTGATATTTAATTTTTCACTTTGTAGTGTTTTTCCGGAAGTCAGGTGTTTTTTTTTTTTTTTTTTTTGGAAATGTTTTAATTATTTTAACAAGTTGAACTTTTTGTCAAGCTCCATATATTGCGATGAAGAAGACATGCCATTGTGAATAAAAACCTCTTATAAAATTAAAGAATACCTTAAAAATATCCATACACCCAAAGGAAAACGTAGTTACGGGTCGTCAGAAGCCCGAAACTCTGATACCAGTCTTACCATGGGGTATCGTATTACTCAGTTACTGGGTTGAGGAGATCAGATAGGCAGTCGTTCCATTAAAAAAATACTGATAATCAGGTGCAGGTTTGACTGGAAGCCGACCCCAACATATTTTGGAAAAGGCTAGGCAGATTGATAGTATTTCTACTAATTATATAAACAGTATCTACATAATTATAATGAAGAAATCTGCGAAGCAGGAGCAGGTCGCTAGTAACATGATTTATTAAATAGTGTCATGATCATGACTTATAAAAAAATAAAAAATTGTGTGCCAAGACACAGTGTCAGATGGCCGAATGTCATGATTTCCAAAAATTAGTAAGATTTTAGTGATTTTTAATCGACTTCAAAAAGAAGGAGGTTATCAGTTCGACATGTTTATATGTATGTTCGGGCATAACTCCGTCATATGTAGACGGATTTACAAAATTATTTTTTTGTTCGAAAGGTGTTTATTCCGAAATGGTCCCATTCAAATTTCATGTAGATCTGATGATGCGTTTCGGAGACAGACACCGGAACTCTTCAAAAAATTATACCAAATCAACCGCGAATGCTGCTATCGCATAAATATGCATTGTTTTGAGCCCAAGGATGATGAAATTCCGAATTGGTGTGGGGTAGGTAACTAAAAAGTGAAAAATAAAATCATTTTTCAAAAAAATTACAACCGACTTCCAAAAAACACTACAAAGTGCAAAATAACTATCAATTTCGGAAGGAGGTGACAAAGAATTAAAATACACATCCAAAGTCACCTACTTCCGAAATTAAAGTTATTTTGCACTTTGTAGTGTTTTTTGGAAGTCGGTTGTAATTTTTTTGAAAAAAGTTTTTTATTTATAATAAATATAACTGTAAAAAGTGTGTGATTTTGAGAAAGTTTGAAGGTATCCAACAAGGTGGACCGGTGACGTTGTGAGGGCCGCAGGAGTCCGCTGGATGCGGGAAGCACAGAACCGGTCGAAGTGGCGGAGCTTAGGGGAGGCCTATGTCCAGCAGTGGAAGTCTTTCAGTTGAAATGATGATGACGTGATTTGCCTCAAATGTTTTCGTATCAGTGTAGTGGCGCGACGTTTAAAAAGTATCTCATTTGACAGTTATCGAAAATAGTTATTTATGATACTAGTGCGGTAAGTTGGTTTTTACAAACGAGTTGACAAATGTAAGCCCGAGACGAAGTCGAGGGCTTACCATAGTCACGAGTTTGTAAAAACCAATTTCTGCACGTGTGTCATACAATGTTTTTCAACACATTTGCGAGAAAACAGTACAATATGTAATTAAACAAACCTATACATCATTAAATAGCGCCCTCCAAATTTGGCGGCAAGAGCCCGTTTCCTGCAATTTGCGCCTCATTCAAAATATCAGGTGGAGTAGATTCCATATTAATATCAGTTTCCTCGCTTGAACTCATAATAAAAGTTTGTTTATAAATATCAGTCGGAAACTCGCAACAATCTTTGACGTTTCTAATATGAAAATGGCGCGAATTTAGAAATGGCGCCACATGCCCGTGGTGAAAATTAGAACTACATCTTTCATCTCATTTACTCTTTATTATTAAAGTGAGACAAACGTATTGAGCAAAATCGTTTCCAAGGAGGTTCGATCAGTCAGCTTATTTATTCTCGTAATGTGAAACTCCTTGGACGAAATTCTTATAATATTTTATGGAAATTAAAAAAAAACCGTAAAGAATACGCACGGTGCCATACAACGAGGTATGCGGTAAAATAGGTACTTAGGTGAGAGTACCTATTTTACCGCACGTTCCGTTGTATTAGTGCGTAATTTTTAACTTTCGAACCATGTATACAGGCTTCGTAAATGCAGTTTTTGAGCAAATGTGTTGAAAAGTATTTATTTATATATACTTTATTGTACACCACAAAAAAATCATTACAAAAAAGAAACAAAGTACACTACAAAATATACAATGGGCGGCCTTATCGCTTTCCGCGATCTCTTCCAGGCAACCTTAGCATGGACAGCGATTGGTCTGGATATAAAATTGGGGATGTTGTTGGCACAAATAATAAATATGCAATATAATAAAAAAGATACACAGATATATACATATCCTATCCTATATAATAGAGACATAGATATATACATATAAATATACAAGGAACGAAAATAAATGTAGACTTTACATCGAAAATTACAGTAAGGTATGAGAACCGGATTACAACGACAGGTAATGATCCTTGACAAGTCTTTTAAACACATATAAAGACTGAGCGCGTTTAATTTCAACAGGCAATGCATTCCACAAACGCGCGGCCTGGACAGTGAAGGAATGGTCGAGGAATGTCGTGGAATGCATAGGCATTTTAAGCTTCAAGTTATCTGATGACCTTAAGAACTTAGTGTGGAAGTCACAAAGAAACTGAAAACGATTTTTGAGATAGCGAGGGGTGGAAGGGGAGAAAAGCACATTATACAAAAGGGAAAGAATAAGTACCTACAGGTTTTTACCGCAGGTTAACGGGCTAACAGCTAGTCGCTGAAACGAACTTTTAAAGCCGTCATTAAATACCAATCTCAATACTCAATTCTTTATTGCATTCCATATGTATTTAATAGGTGGTATAAACAGTGAGAACAATTATGGACCCTGTCGGGCACAGCAAAATTAGGAGAGAGGAAGCGGGCTACGTACAAAATCAAGCAATTCAATTCATTATTATTATAAAATTATTAGAAGTATAATTGAGTGTATAATTATCTATATATATATTTGTATAATTATGTAGATACAGGTGTATATTTATTACGAGGTTTGTATATAGGTAAAGTATATTTGTTATTAAAATTGTATGTATTGCACAAGAATGATTATTTGTTATTAATATTTTCATTTTTGTTAACTTCCATTAACTTGTTGTAGAAACCAACATTCGACTGGATTTTAATGATTCTTTAATTTTAAATAAAGATGTTTCAAACTAGGCAATCTGTCACAGTTTTTGTTGCACGAAGCAAGCACCATTATTGTGCAAAATTATTGATTCATTATGTAATGTGGCAATAATGTTTGTCTTTGTGCAACTGGGTGTTAAACGGTTCAACCAGCTAGTCACGAGTACATTTTTGTTGCTATTAATTCCCCGAATCTCATCATCATCTCTCTGTTCGCACCTGGCGATGCAAGCGTGATATATTTAACAAAGATGTGTAACACTGTGTATTTGTACCGCTGCACTGTGATTCATTGACGTCAAGGTATTTCTGTAAAAATAAGAACGTGATATTTTGCGGGGAGTCGAGGGAATGATGGCGTATTAGATGCTCAATTTTTGGTGAAATTATGGTATGCTATCCAGCTCTGCCTTTCAGAGAACATCACGCCTGTTATGATAAAAAAAAAAACGAAAAAAAAAACAACATTTCAACAAATTCTATGGTTTTTGACTTTCAACTTTATATTTTTCACTTTTTGGTTGCTTACCAACAAATATATCGTAAGATATACGAATTCGTGTGGTCACAAACTTAATAAGTATTAAATAAAAGAACAATTGATCAAATATCTTAAAAAACGAAGAATTATCAAATCGGTTAAATAAATGACGTAGTTCTGAGGCAACAAATATAAAATAAAATAAATCAAAGTGAACCTCCTTAGTTTTTTGAAGTCAGTGATAAAACGTACCTTTTCTAGCGTTTGACAGCATTGAGGAAAGCTGCGCTTCTATTCTAAAAAGTAAACGTAAATTAATTTGAAAGAAGCTTATAGCCTGCTTTGCGATTTCCGAAGTCGATATGAGTCAATAGTGCAACAAGTCATGATCACGTAGGTACATAATTGTATTTAGATAACGGTTACTGAAAACATTGTGTGGAAATCGGTAGCTATGGTACCTACGGGTATGTGATGCCGAGGAATGAGTAATTTAATTTGAAAGAAGCTTATTGTCTGCTTTGCGATTTCCGAACTTGACATCTAGAAATGTATGTACTGTGTTGAGCAATAAACATTTGAATTTGAATTTGAAGTCGATATGAGTCAATAGTGCAACAACAAGTCATGATCACGTAGGTAAATAATTGTATTTAGATAACGGTTACTGAAAACATTGTGTGGAAATCGGTAGCTATGGTATGGGTATGTGATGCCGAGGAATGAGGTACGTCGTGAGGAATGTATGACTATAATATGGATGGCTATAAAGTTGGTACGGGACGACCAAAGAAACGATGGGTGGACTGTGCGAAAGATGATGACGACTGAAGAGAAGTGTGAAGAAAAATACATGTTTTGCCGACCCCAAATAAATTCAGCTAGCAGCGGATAATGATAATATCGTATCGTACTTAAATATGACGTCCAGTCATAATTTTACTTTGAAAGCTTATCAAAAATATTAAAAACTAGGTTCCGCCCGCGACTTTGCCCGCGTGGAAGTCGGAAATTATCCCGCAGGAACGTCCTACCTGGATGGAAAGTATCCTATGTGTTAATCTAAGCTATAATCTATCTGTGTGTTAAATTTCATCCAAATCCATTCAGCCGTTTTTGCGTGAAAGAGTAACATCCATACATACAAACTATCGCGTGTATAATATTAGTAAGGATCTCCTTGTGAGGACCTTCTCTTTGATGCTCATTATACCAACATTTACTCACAATGTTAGAACATCATTGTGTTCTAGCTGTAGGAATTTTACTATTTCAATATCCACTGATTAACGCTTAGAGTTGAAAATCGAACACTCTGTTTTCCCGAGACGCGAAAATGCAGCGCGCAATAAAATCCCTCCGCAATTTTATTACGTCCAAGTGGACGTCGACTTGGCACACAACTCATTGTTTTGAATACACCTACCACCTACTCGAAAAACAACAAAGAGTCTAATCTATAAAGATTAGACTCTTTGTTGCTTTTTGAGTAGCCAAATACCTATGTCGTTTGTAAGAAGTTCTAATTATGAGGTTTCATCAGTTAGCAGTGACTTTCTAGGCATAATCTTGATCAGATCATCTAAAAACTATTTAGATCGGTGTCTGAAATTATCTTTTGAGGAAAGAACCACACGTTCCTCTCATACTAACTTTGCATCGTTTACGTTCATACATCTAGTCATATACGCATGCCGGTTGCGAGTGCTACTTAATTTAATACTTCAAAATTACTATGAGCGAGAATATAGTCTACTGCCCGATTTTACACATTGTTGAATTATTAATGGCCAGCCTAGCACTGAGAGTTCAAAATCCTACAGCACAGCAATTCATTTAGGTATCTACTTCCAAGTGTTTCTACCCAGGCATCTCCCAATTTTTAAAGAGGTAATGTAATTACATGTCGTTCATAAAACCATGGGTCCATTTCTTGATGTAAGGTCTCGTTCGGCTTCAGGAATACATCCACACACAAACGGAGAGCTGATGGACCCAGACACCAGGCTGCAGGCAGTCTAGGGAAGCAATGGCATCCTTGGATGGCAGGCTGACCAAACTTCTGTTACGCCTGGATAGAAAAGATCTGCGTCTGGTGACTGGTACCATCACGGGACACTGCCCGCTAAACAGACACTTCTACACAATAGGCATAACGGACAGCCCCTTGTGCAGGGTTTGCATGGAGGCTGAGGAAACCGTTGCGCATTTGCTTTTCGAATGCACAGGCGTAGCCCAGATTAGAACAGAAACCCTCGGGGCATCCAAATGTTACACGAATATTCTCAACAGACCAGGAGTTATAGCCAACTTCTGGAGGGAGGTGGGCTGGCTGGAATAACAACCGAAGGCCACCATGGCTCACGCACAATGGTCCACTTGAAGGACTAAGTGCGGAAACCTAACCCATAACCTAGAACATAGGTCTCGTTCACGATCCCCAGTTGCCTCGGTCTCAATATTTCCCTCTTTATCCTTTTCCAAAATGTTTACACACAATAACATTTGTCCTATCTTGCAACCCGTAACTTATTATCCCCTTCCATTCCGTTCTAAAGTGGCAACATTACCGGGAGCCCCACGGTCAGTTAACCCAATTTGCTGTGCCGTACGTGAACACCATTCTGATCACTCATTGTGGCTGTTACTGTCCACAAATAAATTATGCCATTAAATGTTCGCCGAGATAATTTGCCACTTGTCTGCAAGTTTTTTTTTTTCCGTCGTGTAAGTTCGTCGGACGAAGGATAATGTTAGAATTAAACAGTTAGGCACGCTGCAAAGGAAAAGTGTAGTGTGGAAAACTGGAAAAAAAATGTGACAAGAAAATAGAGTAATAGTCAAGAAAGAATGAAAATAAGTTCATTGGACACTGGTATGGCACACAATATTCACACAAAAAAAAAAAAAACTTAACATAAGTATTGTGCACAGAACAGACAAAAGAGGTTGTGTGCCTCGCGTCTGCGACAAATAAGCACAGTTCAGCGTAACTGGCAGACAAGTAGTGTCTGACGCTGGTTTTAAATTGAACCCTTACAAGGCAAGATGAATATTTTCAAATTCTGTCCTAGGACTATTATACTCTTAAAATGTATTCTAAAACAGCCATCGGTTTATTACTAAACTGCTACAGATACTTTAACCGATGACCCTAGTTACATATCTCTTCTGGCGACCGTACCTGTACCTACACTTACTTATATAAATTGTACAATAATATTTAGCATGACTTTTTACACACGCTGTTTGTTTTTTTTTTTTTGAGGGCAGGAAATCATCAAATAACTTTTACTGACTAAAAACCCATCCGTGCTCCTTCAGTTGCCTTTGTACCAGGGGCCACGGTATCTCTTTCGAACAACCCGCAACCCTGGCAGGCATCGGCCCTGGCGGACCCCGCCAGTTGTGTTGACATCTCTTTGAGGCGTGCGTGGATCACAACGCGCCGTCAACACACTTACATGGCGACACTTGGTGACTGTGCTGTAAGTAAAAAATCCAGTAAGTATATATTGTGAGCTTAAGAAGGTAGGTATTTAGTAAAAATTGGAGTCTATTTCACCCAAAACAAACCGTTCTTCATTCGTTAAAATAATTTATTCAAAACACCACTCACACACTCAATCCAATGAAGTTCTTTATAAATAAACGTTGCAACACTCAACAGTCAACACTGTTTAAAACGTAATTATCAATTAATTTAATTATTCAATCAACACTCGATGTTCACATTCGAACGTCATGCATCTTGTCCAATTTGTAACAATGTGAATTCATTATTCTCCTCATTTTTGTTACATTTTGTGGCCGATGAAAGTGAGGAAAAGTGCCTGAAATAATGGCAAAACTTTTAACGAAGAAGAAATCTACTTGAAAAACGTGCAAATTGAGTTTCAAGGTCTCGTCTTAACGAGACTCAAGGGCCTCATCATACACAAAATAACGTGTTTGTTTTATCTAACACAACACCACGCCTTGTTTCGTCGAAAGGTTGGGCAGAGGTTTACCTATAGTACCTACACTCACATTCGCCAGATTTTGATTTTGAGCAGTGGTAAAGGGCGGGCGTTAAGGGGAGACTGTCTTAAGTAATTTTGACGTTCAAAAAGAGCTGACTCTCAGCCTAGTTTGAATAAATGACTTATGATTTTGATTTTTGATTTTGAATCGGTACACGGTACATGGTGGTGGATGCCATAGACATATTCACCAGTACACTGGGTGAGTTCACAAGGGCCATGTACTGTAGCATGTAAGGTATAGTTAAATATATTTTAAGTTATTTTTTTGCATTAGATTTATTCTTATCTCTAAGGGCAAAGGAAACATGTCATGTGATAAATAAATAAATAAAAATAAATATCTGCGGCAGGACTCCCAGAACCATCTTCACATCCAAGTCCATGTCCAAGGCTCGCTTCCGCTTCAACATGCTGCCATTTGTGGTGACTGACAGTTGACATTAGTGACAGCTACTTGATTACTAAGGAAGTTACTAGAGAATGTTCAGCAGCGTTCTGTATACATTTTTTAAACCATACTGCGATCGCCAACTCGCCTGCCAAGCGTGGCGATTGGTGCAAACCCTCCCCAATGCAGGAGGTCTATGTCCAGCAGTGGACGTCTTTCGGTTAAAATGATGACGATAATGATGACAAAACAATACAGTGTGATTCTTTATAATGTGCACATATCAAAATGAGGGTATCTATGCTTAATTCTATCGTCAAAAAAAATATTAAAAAAAATCAAACAATTTTTTTTAAGCAATTTAAAAAAAAATGGTCCACTTCATTGACCCCAGTGTAAACAAAATGGTGTAACGTTTAAACTAAATGAATTATCGTGATGAAACAAACTTCTTAATGATTGAAAGTAATTAGGCGTCCTCATAAAATAAAAACTGTGGAAAAAACTACCCTCAATTGAAAATAAACATGTCTTTTTTTGCAAAAATGAGTTTTTTCTTTTCATATTTTTTTACTGTCATCGTAAAATTTCTCAATAAGACGTTTTATCTGAGGTCACAGTAGCGAACATTTTTTTTTTAATCCACATTAAATATTTAATTTTTTTTAAATATTTAAATAAAAAAATCCGGCTATAAAATTATGCACAGATTCCCTCATTTTGATATGTGCACATTATAAAGACTCACACTGTATATAAACAAAACATGTAAACACTGTCTCATGCACACAAGTAGACAGCTACTTCAGTCAGTCTTCGGTCAGTTCTTACGTATCTATTAAATAGGTACAGAGGCCAGCACATCAAGCTACCCCAATCTGTCAAATTTCTTTAATAGTTTTTCAACTTTATCACAAAGGAACAAGGTTCATGTTCAATTGGGAAAATTTGACAGTTTAGGATAGGTTGACCTGCTGGCGTCTGTACACAATCACACCTTGCCTGCTTGATTGGTTTAATGATTGTAAGCGCTACGGATAAAGCGCTTTTGGGTATTTCCATCTGGAATAGCAGCCCGGAGTATGGATCTGTGTGTATGATGGAAATAGCAATTAAGCATACCCGGCGAAATGTGAGTGTACTCAGATGCTTCTCTATCCAACTCTTCGGGGAATATGGCCGTGACGTTGTATATGTTTGTAAATAATAAAACACTTATGCCTTGGCTTTGAAGTGAGCAGTAACTGGCCCAGTCCTGCCTTGGTCTACTTACCAAGTTAAATTAACAGTAACTTAAATTAAAACTTGTGCATATTATCGTGACCACCGATGCTCTTAATTACTAAGAGTTGTATCGAACTGATGCAACAGAGCAAGTATCTAAGTTGCACAAACAAGCAAATTGCGACTACCCGCAAATACTTCAAGTCGCTGCACTGAAATGTTGGGCCAGGAAACAAGCAGCTGGCACGGTGGCAGGGAGATCGACAAACAACGAGCTAGCACGGTGACAGGGAGATCGACATACAAGGAGCTGGCACGTTGGCAGGGAGATCGACAAACAATGATCTAGCACGATGACAGGGAGATCGACAAACAAGGAGCTGGCACGGTGACAGGGAGATCGACAAACAAGGAGCTGGCACGGTGGCATGGAGATCGACAAACAATGATCTAGCACGGTGACAGGGAGATCGACAAACAAGGAGCTGGCACGGTGACAGGGAGATCGACTAATAAGGAGCTGGCACGGTGGCAGAAAGGGCGACAAACAAGGAGCTGGCGCGGTGGCAGGGAGATCGACGAACAACTTGTCACCATGAATTCAGTACATGACACTGAACCAGCATTGAAATTTTTCGTCGGTTATTAAAAAATAATTTGCTCTGCAATACGTGTTGACCTTTTTTTATTTTCTACCTTCGCATAATATTAGCCTTTTATTTTTCCACTGCTAAAAACCACGCGGGCCTAGTACGGGTTGGTAGATGTCACATCAAACAACTGAACTTGTGACAATTTGTACCGTACCAACGTTAACATTGTTACAGGTTCGGTACTTAGGTACCGAACCTGTTACAACAAATCCAGGTCTTTCCATTTTTCTTTCATTCCTACTTTTGTTCTGTCGAAAGACCACCCGACTAACACAGACTTACACTTCACATTCGATATCCGCTCGCTTTATGGCCCAACTGTAAATTAACGCGAGTGCAAATCGAAGCAAGTTTGAAGCACGCAAGTTTTAATAGAAACGGGGACCGTAGCATGTGCTAATTATTGAAGACCGCTGATAACGTGACGAATTTTGGACTTATAAATAGTTGCCATGGAGAACAAACTATACGGCATTAGGTACCTACTAGGCTACTCATCATTATCATCATCATCATCATCTTTTCAGCCGAAAGACGTCCACTATTGGACAAAGGCCTCCCCCAAACTCCGCCACTTCCACGGGTATTGTGCTTCCACATCCAGCGGATTCCTGCGGCCTTCACAAGGTCATCGGTCCACCTTGTGGGTGGCCTTCCAACTCTACGTCTTTCGGTACGTGGTCGCCACTCCAGAACCTTTCGGCCCCATCGGCCATCTGTTCTGCGAGCAATGCGCCCTACCCACTGCCACTTAGGCTTGGCAATTCTTCGGGCTATGTCAGTCCCAAACTCCGCCACTTCGACCGGTATTGTGCTTCCCGCGTCCAGCGGACTCCTGCGGCCCTCACAAGGTCATCAGTCCACCTTGTGGGAGGCCTTCCAACTTTACGTCTTCCGGTACGCGTGCTGCGCGTACGCGTAGGTACTGTTAGCGTATTACACAAATACCCTGCTGATCATAACGCTGCCTGACAGCAGGAATAATATAAAACATTTCTCCAAATACAAAATTATAGTAAAATAAAATAACTTTCCGGATATCGACTCCAGTACAGCAACGTGTATTTCACACGTATACGAACTATATAAATTGTATAAATCCGACTTTTATTGGTTTTAGACTTTGCGGGTTTCCCCGAGGATTGCGGAGTTTCGTGAAATCTGGATTTTTACAATACAATATGTTTGGTACAGTGACTGCAGCATTAATTCAAAGATTGAATAAATGCTAGATTACTGAAACTTTCATGAGTGGCTAAGTACTGGGCCCAACTCATCATCATCTGCCTAGCCTTTTCCCAACTATGTTAGGGTCAGCTTCCAGTCTAACCGGATGCAGCTGAGTACCAGTATTTTACATGGAGCGACTGCCTATCTGACATAACTCAGTTACTGGGTAATACGATACCCCTTGGTAAAGACTGGTTGTCAAACTTTCGGGCTTCTGACGACCCGTAACGTCTGTCAAAAATCCACAAATGATAGCCAGGACCGGCCTAACGTGCTTTCCGAGGCACGGAGCGATCTGGGTATGTAAATATGGTCACCCATCCACGGACCAACCGCGGCAAGCGTAGCTTAACCTGATCGATCGACCCGTGCAACTATTGCTACTTAGCCACAAGCCTAACTACTGGGCCCAACTAATCTTAGTATTCTATATACTGATACATACTAATAATAGACTAAAGCGTTTGAATGTTTGCTTGAACGCGATAACCTCCAGAACAACCAGTCAGATTTGAAAAAATGATTTTGCATTTGATATGTTAATTCTTGAGAAAGCATAAGCCTCAGATTATAAAACAAAGGCAGATAGACCGCGCGGAACACCAAGAGTGAGGCCAAGAAACCAAATACTAAAGCGTCGTATTGTATATGAGACGGCGGGAAACCCAATGCATGCCGTCTCTGTTGTTTCTGGTGTATTTCTTCGTTGGTATATAGGTAGTCGGTTTACAATCACACACAATACTGAACTCAAACCATTTATTTTCACTTTAACACGCACTTTGGATTTTTCATAGAACAGCGAATCAGATAGTTTGAGTTAAAATTGAATCTAGGCGCCCATTCCAAAGCTAAAGTAGGTCTCATATGGAGAAGAACGGGCAAGAAACTCCACGGACACTCTTTTAAATCAAAACATTATGTTACAGAGGTTTCTTATTCCAAAATTATAATTTTAGTCCTTTTCACACACTTTCATAGCGATACTGTCCGGCCGCCATTCTCGACCATCCCCTCAAGTGGGCGGAAGTAATGCGTATCGCACAGAAAGAATCTTATTACTTAGTTAGTGTTATAAAATTTACTAACAATGGTGAAACGCTTATCAGTTAATTCTTTTACAATTAAACAATGCTAATATTCACAAATGCAATGGCGGTTTAAGACGAAAGTTTAATTAGTAACGTCATTACTTTTTACAACACAAATATTACTACTTTATAACATTTCCGGCAGTTCAAGGAATTTAATCAAAGAACAGGTATTCTTCTAAGAACCCACAGACAATAAAAACCATTATCTATATATATAAAAGAAAGTCGTGTTAGTTACTTCACTTATAACTCAAGAACGGCTGAACCGATTTAGCTGAAAATTGGCAGGGAGGTAGTTTAGAGCCAGGAGAAGGACATAGGATACTTTTTATCCCGTTCAGTTGTTTCAGAAATAAAAAAAGTATCAAAGTGGAAGTTGGCTGTCGAAAAACGAAAATTTTCACGGATAGGATAATAGGGTAGATAGGGTAGGGTAGGTAGGGTAGGTAGGGTAGGTAGGGTAGGTAGGGTAGGTAGGGTAGGTAGGGTAGGTAGGGTAGGTAGGGTAGGTAGGGTAGGTAGGGTAGGGTAGGGTAGGTAGGGTAGGTAGGGTAGGTAGGGTAGGTAGGGTAGGTAGGGTAGGTAGGGTAGGTAGGGTAGGTAGGGTAGGTAGGGTAGGTAGGGTAGGTAGGGTAGGTAGAGTAGGTAGGGTAGGTAGGGTAGGTAGGGTAGGTAGGATAGGTAGGGTAGGTAGGGTAGGTAGGATAGGTAGGGTAGGTAGGGTAGGTAGGGTAGGTAGGTAGGGTAGGGTAGGTAGGTAGGGTAGGTAGGTAGGTTAGGGTAGTGTAGGGTAGGGTAGTGTAGGGTAGGTAGGGTAGTGTAGGGTAGCGTAGGTAGGGTAGTGATTTTGTATGAATGACTTTTGGACGAACAGGACAACGTCTGTCGGGTCAGCTAGTTCCTTTATAATTGTGACTATAGTTTTAACTAAGACATTGTTGTTAGTTTTATAGTTATTCAGCTAGTAATTAAACCAGCAGTACTCTGAGTTTTATATTACAACCTGGCCAATAGATGACATTGATCTCAAGAAAACCAATAGACACTGATTGATGCCATGCAAATGGTTAGAATTAATAGTTTCGCATAAGATTATGTTATAATCTTAACAGGTTGGCGCTTTCGCGGCGACATATATAATGCGAGGCTTTAGTATTTGTTTTTTTTACTCTTGGGTGTTCCGCGCGATCTATCTGCCTTTGTTTTATAATCTAAACCAAAAAAAAAAAACTATTACTAAAGCGTCGCATTGTATCTATTTTTTATTTAACCGTTTATGTACACACTAAATAAACAGACAAGAACTGAACTGACTGAAAAGAAGTAGCTGAAATTTTGCACAGAGGTTCCCTTTATAATGTAGACAAGGAATAAGGAAGGATTTTTCGAAATTCAACCCTTAAGGGAGTTATATAGGGGATGAAAGTTCCACACGGGCGAAGCCGCTGGCAAAAGCTAGTGTTACATAAAATGCGACGCTTTAGTATTTGGTTTCTTGGCCTCACTCTTGGTGTTCCGCGCGGTCTATCTGCCTTTGTTTTATAATCTGAGGCTAACACCACGGATCATCCTAGGAACCTTAGGATCTCAACAAAACGAAAAAAAAAGTCAGAAAGGACGCTAAGCGAATAGCGCGCGCGCAGGCGATGCAGTCCTACGTGGTGGGTCGGGAAGCAAAACCAAAATCACGCAGACGAAAGCGCGGGCAGAAGTGCCAGAAGTTAGTATATTGTTACCTTTGCTATCGATTCGAAAAGAAGAAGCTCAAAACCTGCTTTCAGAAATATTTACAAGAGATATTCATTAGTTTGTCAGGTAGGCACAGACGCTACACATCAAGCTACCCCAATCTGTCAAATTTCTTTGATAGATTTTCAACTTTATTCACTGAGCATAAGGTTCATGTTCAATTGGGAAAATTTGACAGTTTGGGGTAGCTTGATGTGCTGGCGTCTGTACAAACACTAATACCTACGCCTTTTACCATGAGGGTAGGTAGAAAATACAGAGCGCCACCTGCTACTATCCTAACCATAGAAATATAAAAAGCAGATCCTAACATACTCCTTTTGCTTCGTTTACGTTCATACATCTGACGCCTTAGTGCGAGTTTCATTTATCCATCTCGATCAACTGCGAAGATCGCCCTGAGGACACGGTGGAGCACACGGTGGCGGTCTGCCCGGCTTGGGTCGCCGTGTCCTCGTGGAGGCGATCGGCGGCGACGATCTCTCGCGTTCGGCCCTGGTCCAGGCCATGGTACGGAGCGTAAGTGCATGGGTAGCCGTCACCTCCTTCAGCGAAGCAGTAATGCTCGCGAAGAGGGAGGCGGCGCACGTGAGGGAGAGGCAGTATATGCGCCGTAAGCATGAGCTTGCGGACGGCGAGTAATGGGTGGCACGCTGTCCGGTAAGGACCAAGCCCGGGTCGACGGCGCGTTGTGTTCCACGCGCGCCTCGAAGAGATGTCAGCACAAAGTGATGGGGCCCGCAAGGGCCGATGCCTGCCAGGGGTGCGGGTTTATTCGAAAGAGACCGCAGCCCCTGGCATACAGGCTACTGAGGTAACACGGGTGGGTTTTAGTCAGTAAAAGTCTGACACACCCTCCTGCTCCATCCAGAGTGGGAAAAGTATTCGATGATTTCCCAACCAAAAAAAATTGCTTCGAGCGCGTTCGTCGCTCCGATTGGTCCGTCACCAATCTAGTGCCAATCGGAGCGCCAAACGCGCTCGATGCATTTGATCGAGATGGTTAAATGAAATCCTACTTACTAGGGCCACTGGTGAAATATGCACGCCGTTCGTAAATCCAACTTAAAATTTGAAAAAACTCAAACTCTAAGCATTTAATTCAATAAAACCATATACAAACACTTTTGAACTGTCCAAAACTCGATCAATGAGTCGGAAAGTTGAAGTTGGTTGCCCACTTCAAAACGTAGATCTCTATGTAGAAGAACGGGCATGAAACTCCAAGGACACTTTTAAATCATAATCATCATCATTTCAGCTGAAAGACGTCCATTGCTGGACATAGACCTCCCTCAAAAGGGGGGTTATGCACAAATCGCCACGATTGGCAGGTGGGTTGGCGATCGTAGTATGGTGGTAAAATGCATAGAGAACGCTGCCGCCCATGCTCTAATCCCTTAGCCCTTAGCAGAAATGGTGCTATTCTTTTGCGTCCGGCACCACACGGAACCAAGCCAACCAACCAACCTTTTAAATCAAGATATTACAAAATCCTAGGTACAGACGCCAGCGCATCAAGCTACTCCAATCTGTCAAATTTCTTTGATATATTTTAGTATTTATTCCATAAGCATAAGGTCCATGTTTAAATAGGAAATTTGGACAGTTTGGGGTAGCTTGATGTGCTGGCGTCTGTACATTATTCTTGTTACTTATTTATATAATGTGAGAACAATGTATAAGTTCTCCTAGCCACTAAAAATTTCATTTATAAACAAAACACGATGAGATGAACAACATTTTATCGCCAACCAGGCTGACAGCAACTTCTATCACTTATTACCAAAACAATAACTTTATTTCATCATTTTCAAAATTGAATTTTTATACGTAACTAGTTGAAGTTAGAACTTCGGACAAGGGCCTCCGATGCGATGGACTAAACGTGTTCGGAATAAATACTGTAACTTGTTCAATGAAAAAACTAAAAGTTGTCCAACATGTTGTGAACTTGTGACGCAAGGGAAACGATTCTAAAACGAAATTGGCGTAAGCCGAAAGATTTTGTTTTTGTTTGTATGTGTTAATTTGTGGGAGCATTGGTGGCCCAGTGATAACGGGCCCTGCTTATGAGTGTAGGTCACAGATTCGAACCCAGGCAGGTACTTTGGGTAAATAATTTCAACACCAAGTGACTGCTCTCAAAACAGTGAAGGAAAACATCGTGAGGAAACTCAGCTTGCGAAGTACGTCTTTTCCTACTCCGAGAACCAAGTTATCTACCAACCCGCAGTGGCCCTGCGTGGTAGTTTAGAGCCCCTCCCTCTCGAAAATAGGAGGCCTGTAACGTATGCCGCCAGCAGTGGGAACATTATAGGCTGAATATATTATTTTCGATTCCTTGTTTTTATTACCATCACCTGCATAACCTTTTCCCAACTACATTGTGGTTTTTTTTTGAGGGTGGGAAATCCTCAAATAACTTCTCCTGCTCTGGGTGGAGCGGAAGGGCGTGTCAGACTTTAACTGGCTAAAACCCACCCGTGTTCCTTCAGTTACCTGTTTGCCAGGGGCCGCGGTATCTCTTTCGAACAACCTGCACCCCTGAACTAGGCCCCCCGAGTGGGTTCCCGCATTGTCGTTGCGGGGGGCTCAGTAGCCGTGGTCCTCACCCACGGTGAAACGAAGAGGAACCTAAAGGTGGGGCCGCTCGTCAGGGCTTTTGCCTCAAAGCCGACGATGTAACGGCCAAAAAGGGTAGGTTGCGGTGAGGTGCACCGCAACTGAGGTGGGCTGCGATGACGAATGGGAGGCATCGCGGCTGAGGGTTACAGGCTGCGGTTGAGGAGGAGTGTCGGTACTTTTGAGTAGCGCTCTTCCTTTCCGTGGCCTGGACGGGCCGCCACCGTTTGATGGAGGACGCGGTGAGGCCGCAGGGGAAGAGGAGTGTCGGTATAGCGTTGGCCGCTCTCCCTATCCCCTGCGGTCGAAAAGTGGTAGGCGGCAGGGCCACTGTGTTGACCGTGACACTGTGGGTCCGCAAGGGCCGATGCCTGCCAGGGGTGCGAGTTGTTCGAAAGTGATACCGTCGCCCCTGGCACACGGGCAACTGAGGAAACACGGGTGGGTTTTAGTCGGTTAAATTCTGACACGCCCTCCTGCTCCACCCAAAGCGGGAGAAGTTATTTGATGATTTACCACCCAAAAAAAAGACCCCTGAACTATATTGGGGTCGGCTTCCAGTTAACCGGGTGCAGCTGAATATTGGTCTTTTATATGGAGCGACTGCCTATCTATAGTGAGAATCCAACAGAGTTCAGCGAGTGACTCTCAGCATGTCGAAAAACAGTGTTCGATTTGAAGCCCACGGCGCTAACCAGTGCGTTGAAGAACCAGAGCGCGAAAATATCCCGCTACGATTTTATTACGTGTCTGTGGGGACGTGGGTTAACACGATACCCCTTGATTACCTTTTATTACAATTGTCATGGAGGACAGTGGTACGTGGAGCAGTGGTGGCCAAGTGGTAACGGCCGCGACTTACGAGTTGTAGGTCGTGAGTTCGAACCCAAACAGGCGCTTTACTTTGTGTAAATTATTTCATCACCACTGCTCTCAAAACGGTGAAAGAAAAGGTCGTGAGGAAACCGGCATGTCCTAGAACCAAAAATTCGAAGACATGTGACATCTACCAACCCGCGCTGGGCCCGCGTGGTGGATTACGGCCCAATCCCTCTCACCGAGACGAGGCCTGTGTCCCAGTAGTGGGAACATTATAGGCTGATGATGATGATGATGATGACAATTGTCATATAATGTGACTTAGCTGACTCGATTGCCACATTGGTCTATTGGTCTCTACTGCTAAGCACGAGCTACGGTTCAATTTCCAGGATGAACATAGTGTTATCAAGTTTATCCATCAGAAATGATATCTCACTAGTAGCCCTGAGTCTGGATTTGTATTTGGTTCATGGTAATAGGTATGGCAATAGGGCGTCCCCTAGACCTTGTTCCTTCTCTTGGGATCCATTCTATAATTTTCTTGGTCTATCTATCATTAGCCATCCGACATATATGTCACTTAGGACTTAAACATAACTGACGAAATGTGGGTGTACAATTAGGTACACTACTGTCCACTATGTGTTAGTGTTTTGAACTAAATAATATGCATGTAACAACAAATAATATGTTTGGCAATCGTTGTGTAGCAGTTGAAGGCTTTCGACTGAAATGAAGACCCTAAGCCTTTGATTTACTTCACACACGTTCGAGTTAGTGTTTATTGTTAGTGAATAGTGTAAAATAATACAAAAGTGCCTACATACTAAATACTTAAAAAATGTATTGTGTGCCTAATACAAAAGTTCATATAGGTACAGTCGCCAGCAGGTCAAGCTATCCCAAACTGTCAAATTTTCCCAATTGAACATAAACCTTATTCCTTTGTAATAAAGTTGAAAAACCATCAAAGAAATTTGACAGATTGGGGTAGCTTGATGTGCTGGCCTCTGTACACATGAACAAACCTGCTATTACATGTGACCGAAACATAACTGGCGAAGTGTAGGTGTAGTATAATATGTACACTGAACAAACAAATATGTTCTAAGAATCACAAATCCTCAAAGCTTTTTACTAATAAGCCTTAGATTTACATAAACACAATATTCGCTGTTATTACTACCAAGTAAGAGGCAAGATAATTAATAAAATAGAAAGGATAATACATCGGGTTTTTTGGGTACCATCTTTTAGGAAAATTATTTTGTTTAATAGTTTGATTTGATTGATTGATGTACGCTTTTATTCGCTTCTCCAAAGCCGAAAGCAGCAATGTGTAACATTTAACAAGATAGACCCCGCCAACAGAAGGCAAGAGAGAAGACATTTAATTCTTGAAGACAAAGCTGCTGTATTTTTTCGAACAACATCAATCAATGTAACACACAACAAGAGATAGTGTTTCTCAACTTAATTAAATTAAAAAATCTTTTATTCAAAATACTTTCAGATAGAAAAGGTTGGCAACCCCACCTTTTAACTAAATCCTTGATTGGCACCTAACATCGAAAGCTTTGAGGGAGGCGTATTGCCAAATCGCACTTTACTAAATTGCGATCAACGGGTTACGTGAGAGGCGTTTTGTTAATACGCGGCTTTATGCTCTCTGGTTCGAGTGATTTTGTGAGTGAATAGGTTTTTGCTAGATTTATTAGATACGTCTATGATTATTGTTTTCTAAGAAAGGTCTAGTGGCTTGCATTCGAATATTAGACCAATTTCCGTCGAAGTGGCGGAGCTTGGGGGAAGCCTATGTTCAGATGTGGACGTCTTTCGGCTGAAATGATGATGATGATGATGAAGATAGCTCTTTCCCATGATACTGGTTTTACCACTCTCTCTCTCTCTGGTAATCTGTTTGATTAGGTATACATATCCATTAATATTAATTTGTAGTTCGGTGCTGTGACCAAAACTTACACAAGAATAAGTAAAAACAAAGGTATTTTGAAAATGTTATGTAGTTTTTTTTATTCGCCTACACTGTCCCTATCACTGTCTGTCTGAGCCAAAACCCTGGACCAAATCCATTCTCTATGGTGTTACTTGTCATTTAATTGTTTGATTAATCGAGAACAATACTTAGAAATTGAGATCTGAGATCTCGATTAATAAGACCTGTGTTGCGGTTTGGTTGTCTGTGTATTGATCGCTTCTGCATCTAAAAGCCTTTAAGTTCTTAAGCCCTGGCTTGAAACTCTTAATTTATTAAGATAACCACCGGCAAGTCCGGTTAAGCTGCCGACAACCTCATACGTCGAGCAGCGAGATGACATTTCCAAAATAAAAATTGTTTTGTCCAGTCATATAAATCGTGCGAAGCAAGGGCGGGTAACGAGTAGCGAAATAATCCAAAAGAAAGACCTCGATAGATGAAGATTTCTTGTTCAAAAGATCATTATCTATTCCTCTAATTACCCATCTTTATGCAATTATTTTATTGCAAATGAAGCAAAAAAAAAAAAACAAAATATCAATTCTTTCCCGCCGAGCGACATAAGCGACCACAGATAAAACATAAATATGCCGAAACTTCCAAATAGTTTCATGAATAACTTGGTTCATATGAAATTCATAAAAGATACTGGCAACGTCAAAGAGTTTGTGGCACATTCTGTTTTTTTATTTTTCCCTCTTTTTAGGCAGGAATTTATCATGATATTGTACGGTATTATGCGCTCTTTTGTCGCAATACTTTAATGTAGCATTTTGTCCAGTTATATCATTGTTTACAACGTTTATTGTAGGTATATTTAATACATTGTTTTGTAATCAAAATAATAAAGAAAAGTACTCCTACACCACCCGAGGGTTGTCCTTGGGTGCACTCATTCCATTTAAATTGTCTAAGTAAGAGGCCCCTGTGAGTTGGCTAGGCACCTCGTACGCAGGCTCCAAAGGACCGGAAACCCATGGTCCCGAGCTATGTTAACATATAAAAAGGTCTGGAATCATGTAGGTACTAAATCTATATAAATAAAAAGAAAGGTCCTGACTGACTGACTGACTCATCAACGCCCAGCCCAAACCCTTGGACCTAGAAAGCTGAAATTTTGCACAGAGGTTCCCTTTATAATGTAGACAAGGAATGGGGAAGGATTTTTCGAAATTCAACCCCTAAGGGAGTTAAATAGGGGATGAAAGTTTGTATGGAAAATTGTCATTTTTGTAGTTTAAACCATGAAAATTGGTGATTATCATTCTGATTAAAAATGAAAAACCACGTGTTTCAGTGTTTTCGGGAAATCAGCCCCTGAGGGCGTAAAATAGGGGATGAAAGTATAAATGAGAAACCCGTTAGTTTTTTTGTTTAAAAAATTGTATTTAGCCTTTTGATTGGTAATGATTAATCATTACATGTATCAGCGTTTTTGAAAAATCATCCCAGAAGAGGGTAAAAATTTATAGAGGGGATGATTTTTTTTATAGGAAACCCGTAAATTTTAAAGCATACCAATAAAATTAGTAACCTTTTGGCGTTGTTGTAAAATCATGCCTTAAGTGGTCAAAAACCCTACTAACTCATCATCGCTCAGCCCAACTTTGGGCCATCGCCAAAGACACCTTCGTAATTATGAGAACAATACCTTTACTAAAGGATCCAGTGAGTAATAAATACTTACATTTTACTTATTTCCGTTATCATCATCATCATTTCAGCCGAAAGACGTCCACTGCTGGACATAGGCCTCCCCCAGCTCCACCCCTTCAACCAGTTCTATGCTACCCGCATCCAGCGGATTCCTCCATTTCAATTGGTTCTGTGTTTATCGCATCCAGCGGATTCCTACGGCCTTCACAAGGTCATCGGTCCAACTTATGGGAGGCCTTCCAGCGCTACGCTTTCCGGTACGCGGTCGCCACTCCAGAACCTTTCGGCCCCATCGGCCATCTGTTCTGCGAGCAATATGCTGGCCACTGCCACTTAAGTTTGGTAATTCTTCGGGCAATGTCGGTTGCCTTGGTTCTCCCGCGGATCTCTTAGTTCCTGATTCGATCACGTAGGAAAACTCTGGGCATAGCCCTCTCCATTGCCCTTTGGATGACTTTTAGCCTTCTGATGAGACCCATTGTGAGCGACCACGTTTCAGTACCATATGTTATCACTGGCAACATGCGCTGGTCAAAGACTTTCGTCTTGAGACACTGCGGGATGTGGGACGAGAAGATATTGCGTAGCTTCCCGAACGCTGCTAAGCCGAGTCGGATTCGACGATTGACCTTTTTCTCGAAGTTGGATCTACCTAACTGGACAGTTTGCCCTAGGTAAACATAATAGTGTACAACTTCGAGTGTAGCGCCTCCGATCGTCATGGGAGTGGGTGTTACATGGGCATTCGACATGACCTTTGTCTTCTCCATGTTCATTTTAAGACCCACTCTTTCGGAAGCTCTACTGAGGTCATCGAGCAACCAAGCAACCAAGGTAACCGACATAGCCCGAAGAATTGCCAAAGTTAAGTGGCAGTGGGCAGGCCACATTGCTCGCAGAACAGATGGCCGATGGGGCCGAAAGGTTCTGGAGTGGCAACCGCGTACCTGATCTTCATAAGAGTGCGTGTTACATGGACATTCGAAATTTTCTAAGTTTTGCCCATGTTCATTTTGAGACCCACTCTTTCGGAAGCTCCACTGAGGTCATCGAGCATTACACTGAGGTCCTCCATAGTCTTAGCCATGACTACTATATCATCGGCAAACCAACGGTGAGTGATGAACTCGCCATTGATGGTGATGCCAATCCCTTTCCAGTCCAGAACTTTGAAGACATCCTCCAGTGCAGCGGAGAGATAACGTCTCCCTGACTCACCCCTCGCTGCAGGAGATGTTTTTTTTTCTTATTCTCACAGGATAGTAGCTGAGGGTTACGGGCTGTGGTAGAGGAGGAGTGCCGGTGCTTCTGGGCAGCGCTCTTCCCTTCCGTGGCCTGGACGGGGCCGCCACCGTTTGATGGCGGACGCGATGGGGCCGCAGGGGAAGAGGAGTGTCGGTATAGCGTCGGCCGCTCTCCCTATCCCCTGCGGCCGAAAAGTGGTAGACGGGACGGCGCGTTGTGTTCCACACGCGCGCCGTCAAAGATGTCAGCAACCACTGGTGGGGTCCGCAAGGGCCGATGCCTGCCAGGGGTGCGGGTTTGTTCGAAAGAGATACCACAGCCCCTGGCATACGGGCTACTGAGGAAACACGGGTGGGTTTTAGTCAGTAAAAGTCTGACACGCCCTCCTGCTCTACTCAGCAGGAGAAGTTATTTGATGATTTCGCACCCAAAAAAAAAAAATCGTAGGTTTTCCGTTCCGTTATTTATTCCGTTTCTATTATTATTTCTAAGTTATCACAGCCGCACGGGTCGATCGATCAGGTTAAGCTACGCTTGCCGAGGTTGGTCCGTGGATGGGTGACCATCTTTACATACCAAGACCCCTCCGTGCCTCGGAAAGCACGTTAAGTCATTGGTCCCGGCTGTCATTTGTGGATCTTTGACAGTCGTTACGGGTCTTCAGAAGCCCGAAAATCTGACAACCCGTCTTACCGGGGGTATCGTATTCCTCAGTAACTGGGTTGTGGAGGTCAGATAGGCAGTCGCTCCATGTAAAATAATGGTATTCAGTTACATCCGGTTAGACCGGATGGAACTGGAAGCCAGTTCCAACATAGTTGGAAAAAGGCTAGGCAGATGATGATGATGATCCTCCATCAATTGTTTATCAATCCACACGCAGCTCCTCGGATACTATATAAGCAGTGCGAGAAGACATCACCTGGATTAACACATAGGGTACTTTTAATCCCGGTAGTACGTAACCGTGGGATATTTTCCGACACCCACGCGGGCGAAGCCGCGGGCAAAAGCTAGTTCATGATAATTGTTTCTACGTCAATGACCCTTACACCCAGTCAGTACTATCGCTTTTTTATCCAACTGTCGGCAATTTCATGGTCGCTTTTATAATCCACGGAAATATACTGTAAGCATATTTTTCCAGATTAATATCTTTGCAATACAACAAAACACTGTTTAAAATCAGCATAAGTACCGACAACAAAGTGTGTTGCAGTTAAAACGTATAAATGTGCACATCAGTAAGCGACAACGCGTGAACACTTTGAGATATGTCCGAGACGAAACTAACAGACGTCATATATATAAACGTTGGGAAGTTGACGCACAAGCGACGAGCGGTAGCGTTAAAATATTAATTTACTGATTATATCGTTGAATTTTTCGCCCTCAGCTAAAAGAAACAGGGATCTACTTAAATACCAACAACGTCACACCATAAACTATTATATAATACGTCTACACGTGAGGTTTTCTGGTGACTATAGTTCCCTTTTTTTTGTCTGTTTTTGTTAGGTGTAAGTCATCCATGTTCTTAAATAAATAAATAATATTAGGTCTTTACCTATGAAATTGCCGTTCTGCAGTACTGGCCATTTCAAATCAAAATAATTTTTGTCTGGCTAAGAATTCTAATTTCAAATTAATTTTATTTTAAAAACATGGATTTTTTTTTCTAAAAGTAGTCATTTCTTTATTGATTAGTGTTACATTTTCATCGCATTTCAATCTTTTTCGTCATCATGGATACGTTAAAAATTCGAGTAATTATGGAATATGAGTACCGTCGTGGCAGCAACGCGGCACAAGCGGCACGCAACATCAACGACGTTTACGGAGCTAACACTACAAACCAACGCACCACCTGTTATCGGTTTGCTCGCTTCCGTTCTGGAAATTTCGACCTGAAAAATGAACCTCGCGGTCGTCCGAAGACTTTGGTCGACAATGACGAATTAAAGGCGATTGTGGAAGCTGATGATATACAATCTACGGCTGAATTAGCAGCAGCTTTCGACGTTAGCGTCAAAACAATATTGGTCCATTTGCGTCAAATGGCAAGGTAAAAAAGCTTGACAAATGGGTGCCCCACGAACTCAATGATCGCCAGCGCGAAGTACGCGTCGAGACGTGCCTTGCACTGCTCAACAGACACACAAATGAAGGAATTTTAAACCGCATTGTTACCTGCGATGAAAAATGGATTCTGTTTGATAACCGTAAGCGCTCAGCATGTTGGTTGGATCCTGGTTCAGCACCTAAACAATGCCCTAAACGAAAACTTACCCCTAGAAAAGTGATGGTCACTGTTTGGTGGTCTAGCGCCGGTGTGATTCATCACAGCTTCTTACCAAACGGGTTGAGCATTACTGCAGATGTGTACTGTGAAGAACTGAACACAATGATGGAGAAGCTGGCGCATCTCCAACCAGCATTGGTCAATCGCTCGTCTCCGCTGCTCCTGCACGACAACGCGCGACCTCATACTGCACAGCAGACGGTCTCCAAGTTGCAAGAACTAGGGTTGGAAGCTCTCCGTCATCCGCCCTACTCACCAGACCTTGCGCCTACAGACTACTACTTTTTCCAGAATTTGGATAACTTCTTGGCGGGAAAAAAATTGAATACCCGAGAGGCAGTACAAAATGCCTTTGAAGAATTTGTTGCCTCCCGTCCAGCTGATTTCTTTAAGAAGGGCATCAATAAACTGCCACTGCGATGGCAAAGATGCATTGATTGCATGGGTGATTACTTCGATTAATACAAATAAAAAAGTCATGAAAAAAATTCGTTTAAATTTTTTCATACAAAACGGCAATTTCATAGGTAAAGACCTATTATATTACCTTTAGAAGCGTTACCAGTGATCAACCATTTTCATCATCATCTGCCTAGCCTTTTCCCAACTATGTTGTGGTCGGATTGCAGTCTAACCAGATGCAGTTGAATACCAGTACTTAACACGGAGCGACTGCCTTTTTGACCTTCACAACCCAGCTACCGGCTAATATGGAAAGATAAATGACAGGTAATTCCCTGTCGTGTTATTAGTAACGTACCATCCAGTGACCCGGCAATACTGTAACCATGAATTCAGCATATCATTCCTAGACCCCCAGTGCAGAAATTTTTCATCTGTTATACAAAAAAAAATCTGCTGTTCCATACATTTTGACCGCATAGGAATTGCACTTTTCTATGAAACAGCAGATATTTTTTTAATTTTTACCGCCGTAAAATTTCTGCGCTGGGGGTTCTACAATGAAATGGTAAATTCATGGTTACAGTTTGCGCACTGGTTAAAAACTTATCCTGTGTATGTTAAGTCTTTCTAACAGCAGAATCTTTCCTGTTCTTTGCGTACTGTATGATTGTATGTACCAGTAGGTAGCAACATTCATGGTTTACGTCGTTTTTGAATGATATAATGTTCGTGTATGACGCGCCAATTTATAATACGTCATTGCCTTAACCCCTTTTAGTCAGGGCTCTAAACTATAATTATCTTAAAAGAGAAACGGTACTATTAAGATCAGCCGAGCGTCCATTCATCTATCACAGACGTTTTTATCGCATTCTACTGAAATCTTCATAAAAACATAGCTACAAGTTAGCGTTAGCCTTAGAGTTACAGTTAGAGTTCTGACTAGAGCTTATATGATTTGACGCCCTAGCCATTTCACAACTACATTGAGGTTAGCTTCCAGTCATACCAGGTGTAGCTGAATAACAGTTTTTTCTGTTGAGTGACTGCCTATCTGACTTCCAACACGATTCCCTTTGGTAAGACTGGTTGGCAGACTGAGGCTTCTGACGAACCGTAACGACTGTCAAAAACCCACGAATGACGGCCGCGACCACTGGCTTTCCGAGCCACAGAGGGGTTTTGGTATGTAAAGATGGCCACCCATCCTCGAACCAACCGCGGCAAGTGTTGCTTAACCTGATCGGTTGGTTGCAGATCAGTAATTACAAAAACGAAAATTGTTTTCTTCTATTCCACTTTATACGAATATTATTTTTCAACTTACACCACATTCCCATAATGAATGATGCGAACACGTAAATATTTATATGAGAAATGTATTTTTGCCGCTACTATGCATATTCCCGTTGTTTACACTCCAACCTGTCACGGGTTGGGCTATAAATAAGGCACAAGTAACGAATGTAAATAAACAACTCATTAGTTGAACTTCGCGCCATTTATTTGTTTAGGAAGAACATAAGTCGAAACAGACATTATTTTAATTCATGTTTTGTTTTAAAATGTGCGAATTCACTACTTTTTTGTATTCGACGGTTGGAGTAATGGCTGGGCGATTCCTGTAAGAAATAATCATCATCATCATCAGCCTCTATAATGTCCCCACTTCTGGGACACAGGCCTCCTCTCGGTGAGAAGGATTGGGCCGTAATCCACCACGCGGGCCCAGCGCGGGTTGGTAGATGTCACATGTCTTCGAATTTTTGGTTCTAGGACATGCCGGTTTCCTCACGATGTTTTCCTTCACCGTTTTGAGAGCAGTGGTGATGAAATAATTTACACAAATTAAAGCGCCTGTCTGGGTTCGAACTCGCGACCTCGAAAGTCGTGGCCGTTACCACTTGGCCACCACTGCTCTGTATGAAATATGTGAAGGTATTATGGCCTAAAAAGAGCTGTTTCGGGCATACCTATTTGTTTGTACGTTTTGTGTTGTATGTTTCTGTGGGGAGCAGTGTTGACCCAGTGGTAACTGACATGACTTACGAGATGTAGGTCGTAGGTTCAAACCCAGACAGTAAAGGAAAACATCGTGAGGAAACCGGCATGTCCTAGAATCAAACATTCGAAGATATGTGACATCTATCAACCCGCACTGGGCCCGCGTGGTGGATTACGGCCGACTCCCTCTCACAGAGAGGAGGCCTGTGTCCCAGTGGGAACGTTATAGGCTGATTATGATGATGATGTGTTTCTGCCTCGTTTGATTAGTAGTCGCAAGCGCTACTGCTGAGCATGTGGTCCTGGATTCGAAACCCAGGTTGGGCAAATTGTTATTGGGTTTTCTATTCATCTCACACCACTCATCTTTCGAGCGCCAAGAAACAACCTGGGTCCTTAAGACGATTAGGACCACCCTACTCAACTTAATTGTAATACATTGTAATAAAGTACCTACCTGGAAATACTATCAGTTCTAGGTAGGGAGGAAACCGGTACACAAATCTCGAACTTTTTAAATCACTTGTGATCTACGGCTCGCTACGCCCCGACATTCACATGACAGACGACCCGTAACACTACACCACACAAGTCTATCAAAACGAGACGTAATTATGACTACGTTCTTGATGAAGTTCATTGAACCTCGAATACCAATTAAAAATAACAGACCATTACACCCTAGAATAGAGCAGTTACACTTACATACCTAAAAGCTTCAAAGTAATCACTTTTCCAAGCTATATACGCTTTCAAACATTAAACCATTTAATCATATCTTATAATATTACGAATGTGTCGATGTTTGGATGTATGTTACTGAATCACGCAACCACGGCTGAACGGATTTGGATGAAATTTGCACACAGAGAGGATAGTTTAGTATAGTCGTTCGGTGGCTTCGGTAATACCGGTATTTATCTCCGTTTCGGTACTTTTGGAGCTACTAAGGTGTAGTTTAAACTTGGTTAGGCAGGCTTTAGCCTCTGCTGTTAAGTCTGCGTACTATTAATCTCGGTAATACGTTCCCGTGGAATCATTTTCGGCCTCCTCGCGGGCGAAGCCGTTGTCAAAAGCTCGTCATATCTAAAATTCGAATAAAACGCATAAGACTATTAAAACCCCTTCCTACTGAGAAACATCTGCGAATAAATTGACGACACATATCTGTGTCAACCATAAATCCTTTTAAAAAGATTCCTTCAAGAGTATTAAAAAAAAAACGTCCATAATAAATATGATATGCAGCCAGACTTATCTTCTCTTTATAGAGGTCTGAGCACTTTCCTATAACTTACACGTCAAGGGAATCTGACCATTAAGGGGTTAACTTTAGAGGTTGTTCCAGCCTGTAGTTATGTTTAAGGACAGGACTACATGACAGTTTATGGTCCACTTCAACGAGGTTACAATATAGGACAGTGATGCCACGTAATTCAGTTTGGAAGGACGTCCCATAGAATTGAGTTCGAACTGCCTTTAGGAGTAACAAAGTATTACTAATTTTATAAATATTAATTAACCTATGAAGTAAGGTCTAGTGCTCAAAAATCGAACCACATCACATTCGCTGTTAAGAAGGGAAAATTGCCCTCCTGTCAAATTTGGCACTGATCTTCTGCCAGATACGGAAAAAGTAAAATACGTGGGCTTCAACTTAGACAGAAGGCTCACCTGTACCTATCACATAAAGAAGAAACGCGATGAAATTAATCATAAGTTTCGAAACCTGTACTGACTTATGAGCAGAAAGTCTGTTCTATCAGTTGATAACAAGCTTCTGATCTACAACGCCGTGTTGAAGCCCATATGGACCCACGGAATCCCACTGTGGGGCTTTGCCAGTAAGAGCAACGTCATGTACCAAAAAAACATTCTACGTACCATCACAAGTGCCCCGCGGTTCTCCAGACATGACGAGATCCACAAATATCTTGCCATTCTAACTGTCCACTCTGAAATTGACAAATTCAAAAAGAAATATGCTGATCGGCTCTTGGTTCATCCAAACGCCAGTGGCAAATGATCTTTTAAAACCTTCCCTGAATGCGAAAATGATGTGCTCTAGAAAGGCAGTCGAGACACTGTCTTCGCCTGAATGCCATTTTCATTCAGCTCATCTACTTATAGTCTTGCGACTGATTGAAGATTTAACAGAAAAAAAAAATTGATTGTCATACAAACTTTCTCATTTTTTCTCCTGATCACTCTTCGAAGCTGAATCACTATTCCAATCTACGCTTTCAAACATTAAACCATTTAATAATATCTTAATATAAAATGTGAAAGTTTTTATGTTTGCATGTTGTTAAGTACTGTCAAGTAGTGATGCGTCCCTCACTCATGAGGCCCCTCATTTGAGGTACTCGTGATCGCAAATTGAAAGAGTTACTCGAATTTCAATATTGAACCACCTCATTCCTCATCACCCCTCATTGAAAAATTGACATTGACATTATTGACAATAGGAAATCGAGGCAAGCGAGTTCGTGACTCGCGAATGAGGATTGAGTAATTGAGTGAGCTCAGTGAGCGAATGAACCGACTCAAAAATTGTATGGAGAATTGAGAATGAGTGAGGTGAGGTGTGATCTTGAAGTTTGGACAACACCGTGGCACAGTAAACATTATTTAAAATTATTTCAGCTACGATTAATTATTATGAACTCTAAAAGTATTACCATTAGATTGGTAATAAAGGGTCATTGATTCGTTTATTTTGGCGGTCTAAAATTTATAAGCGAAAGAAATTGATGTGTGTGAGAGAGTGAGGACGTGAATAATCGGATTATCGGAGAGTCGTGAATCGTGAGTACTCTTGAGTCGTCGTTGCACCCGCCCGCCTCGCTCACTTGGAGCTTCGTTTGAGTTCGGCTCGGGCTCGCGAGTCGTGAGGCGAATACGCCGTCGTACGATTCCTCACCTCAAATGAGGGGTCCCTCGTGAGGACCTCACGAAGCAAATTGAGGGGCTCCCTCATCCTCACATAAAATTGATGAGTTACCCATCACTATGTCAATGTCATGTCATAGTTGTCAAACTAAATATGAACTTGATAGATGGTTGTCTTCTAATTTCACCCCGAACAGAGCGCACACGCCTCTTACAAATATTAATAAAATAAAATAGTCAAAATGTATTTATAACCTTGCGTGTAGCATCAGTGTAGGTACAACAGTGTAAAACAGTGTTCTGAATAAATAATAATAAAAGAAGTGGGTTTTAATCAAGATCCCAAACACATGTTAAGATGTTTGGATGTTTGATACTCAATCACGCAAAAACGGCTGAACGGATTTGGATGAAATTTGGCACACAGAGACTGTATTACGTGGATTATTACATAGGATAGGTTAGTATAGTCATTCAGTGGCTTCGGTAAAACCGGTCTATATCGCCGTTTTGGTACTCCTGGAGCTAAGGTGTAGTTTAGTCTTGGTTAGGCAGGCTTTACCCTCCGCTGTTAGGTCTGCGTACTATTCTTCTTAGCGTATCGATGGCAAAAAATGAAATAAAATCAAACATCTTTGGCCCAAAATTCGGCTACGCGAACTCCGCTCGCCGACGCAGTCATAAGATCGTCAAATGCACAAGTAACAGGGCATGCAGCGCAGGATGGAAGATGAACCATTGTCTGTGGGGAGGTGCCGCACACGTACTTGAGATCTGAGCGTACTATTAATTTCAGATAAACATTTGCAGATAAATAGTTTGTTAGTCAGACGAAGGCCCTATGAATCCTTGAAAACAAGACGAGGAACTAAGCTAATTACCCTATCTTGATCTTTACCCTTCATTTGGACTACACAGCAGTCGGGAAAAAAAAAAATAACATGCATACAAACTAGAGTTTCCTCAATAGGAAAAGAAAACGGGAAAATACCGCTTTTTTACTCAAACCCATAACACTCAACAAAATACAGATGACAAATCACTTTTCTACCGTAACAAAGGGTCCATCTTGTAAAAGTCGTGTCTTGTTACATTTTACGTCCAATTCCCTGTCGGCTTGGGATTAGAATTGCTGGTTAACGATGGACCTTGACGGATTTACGCACTGAGGACATGTGTTTAGGTTTCTAAGGACCCTTAAGCGAATGGGCGATGGAAATGTAACTTAAATTCGAACGATTTTTGAATCGAAAATATAACAATTCTGTAGCATTTTTGTTTTTTTTTGCACCAGGCACATTAAAAATACCAATAGATATGAATAAAGTCCGTGTGTTGCCGGACGTGAAGAATAGCACCATGCCATCTCTTCCCGTGGGTGTCGTAGGAGGCGACTAAGGGACTTACTAGAGAATGGGCAGCAGCATTCTCTATGCATTTTACCACCATACTGCGATCGCCAACTCGCCTGCCGAGCGTGGCGATTATGGCGAACCCCCCATATTGGGGGAGGCCTTTGTCCAGCAGTGGACGTCTTTCGGCTGAAATAATGATGATGATTGTAGTGTATCTATGCAATAGATATGGTAACACTGTCTCATGCACACAAGCGGAGAGAGCTGCTGTAGACATGGGCGTTTTCGTATTTAGTTGCTAACGGATATGTAACCGATATTCAGTTTTCATATCGATATCGAAAACCGTTTTCAGATATCGATATCAGTAGTACGATTTGCACAAGTAACTGAAACGAACGAAACTAGTTAGTTTAAAGAATGAATTTCTCCCTGATATCGAGTAGCCGCCGGAAAGTTGCTAACTTATGGAATATTTGTTGTAACTAAATAAATAGAAACTAGACCTTATTGCTAGCGCGTTAGGATATAGATATTACGCACGCACTATTATTAACCAAATAACCAATCACTAGCCGAAGTTACGTAATATTCGCTTCATCACTTTTACGCCAGTAAAACATTGAATGGTAAGACAGAGACAAAGCGAATAAAAACCGTCGATGTCATATCGCTCGTTATGTGAAGTTTGCGTTTTGTTCGTTATTACTTATTCGACATTATTCGTAGTTCGTTCTCGTTGTTGCGCTTTGGATATGCCATAGCTCGATGAAGTTTTTGTGAAAACGGTTATGTATATTTAGATATCGATATGGTATGATAATAAACACATATCCGATATAAGTTACGTTTTGATATATCGAACCCATGCCTAAGCTGCTGTCACTAAATGACATCTGTGAGTGAGAGTAATGGCGGGAAACAGGGAAGGTGAAGCAGGTCTGCTCGGTAGCGCTTGATGTGGTGGTGAGCCAGTGAAGTGATATAATCCACTAAATATGTAGAATCAACAGGATACTACAAATGGCGACGAGGATAAAGGTCAGAAAAAATAAACAATAGGTATCAGGTACTTATGGAAAACATCGAATCGCAGGTACGTGTGTGGCCGACAGTTCATTCAATTTATAAAACACAAAAAATGGTTGCATTGCATATCACACCTACCTAAACGAATGTAAGTTGTTAAATTTCGCATCTAGTGACAAAGTATTTCCAACGGAGTTGAGGAGTCTGTCGGTTATCTTCAGGATTATAAAATACGTGAAAAAACATTAAAGGTAGGTATCTACCCGACGATTTTACGTTAAGTACTTACGCGGACTGAGGAGAATTAAGTTTGCCGCAGGTAAGGTTTTTATGGAGCACTGCAGAAAGCTATTGTTTTTCTTTAATATTGTATTTCTATTAACTGAATTATAGTAGAGTATTGACCACAGTGTTAATAAAATCATGATTGAGGGTGAATCAGAGATCTATTCTACGTTGATCGTGTTTAGCTATCACAATATGACTATTACACTCAATATAAAGTTAAGAAAGGGTACAAACCATAGTCATAAGTTAATAGGAGTGCTAAGTGTCTACTTGCTTATATGAAAACAGTAATTAACAATATTAATATCAACCTGTTGTAGGAACTACTTTCTATCTACCTTATCACCGCACAAAGGTAAGAGGATGATGATGATGACTTGTATTCCATTAATAGAAATGCCTATAAATGTATTAATTCACTCTTGCATTACCTATTGTTTTATTGGCTGGGACATGGCAACGACATTTCAAACTGTTCCTACCTTGAATTTTCAGGAATAATAAGTAATGCGCATAACAATTATGACTCCTTTAACTCTGACTGTGGTATGTAATGAAAACCTAGCTCTTCATACAAATAATTATACCCAATTATGTACTAATTTGAAACAGAATGGATATCATAAATATGTAATTTTGACGTTCAAAAAAGTGCTGATACCAGCCGAGTTTGAAATTTTGAATAAATTACTTTTGAGTTTATGAATTTATGATATTGGACACATGTTAGCTGAAATACAAGCAGTGATTTGGATAAGGGAATGCTGCACAAAAAAAAAAAATTACATAGTAATGCTAGCTTTCCTAGTGAAAAATAAAAAAGAGGAGGGATTAAAATAGTTAGACTTCACTGTAATAGAAAGGCTCATAGTGGAGAGCTGTTCACAGAGGATATGTCACTTAATTTATTTCCTGAACGTAGCGAGTACTAATGGATACTATCAATAATGCTAACATGTAACCGTCTTCTAGGGTGACATAAATTAGATAAAGAGAACAGACTAAGGAAAAGACAAAAGCTTTGTATTTTTACCATGATTATATACTAGTACCAACCAGTTAATAGGTATAATAAGTTTATACCATGAAATAAAAAAGGGTGCACAGTGAAGGTAAGTCACAATAACAGCAAACCGCTGTTCGATGTTATTGCAATAATTAATTTGAATAACATAATACCCTCATAAGATATAGGTACATATTATGATGAATAGATGTGTCAATTGGTAAATTGATTATGTTTGAGCAGGAATCTCACTTAACAGGACCAAGGAAGAAGTTTCATTCTTCTGTTGGACCCTTGCAAGATAACTCCTTAATGTGGTGGTACCTACAAGGTAAATAAGTTACAGGTACTATGACTGTAACATAATGCGAAACAAAGGCATAATACTTAGATACCTAACATTAAAGATTGCTAACCTATTCAAACATAGTTATGAATACACAATTACATAGACGTTGCTGTGAGTGTCTACCTGGTAAGATTTGCACTAACTTAATAGTAACTAATATTTGTGGTTTAGTGGCAAGCGCTACTGCTGAGCGTGGGGTCCTGGGTTTGATATCCGGGTGACACCAAGTGTTGTGTGGTTTTTCCCTTCAGGAATTTCTAGGTGCCGATTTCGGCAATAGAATAGCTTTGTGCAAAGTTCATGGCCGTGGACCTGCTCCCTGTTGCATGGATTTGGACAGGACTGGCTGAGGTAACTTAATTATACAATACCATATATCTCTACCTGGCCCTCCAGTGAGAACAGATGTGTTATTGAATAATGAGTTTATCATAATAATACTGCCTCCTGTAAAGTCCAATTACAACTATTACAATGGGGGTCCATGTGAAAGTATTAAGTCCTTTATTAAGAGATCAGCACCATAGTTTGTATTGTTTGTAACACTAGGAGTCAGCATGTTGGAAGATTATTTATTTAACTAATTTGGATGTCTTAATTACTATCTATGGTTAAAATTGGAAAGAAACATTCTATATGATGACTTTTGAGTTTTAGACGCAATTCACAATTGCACAGTTGTTATAAAGGTAAATCGGTTAGAATGCAGCAGTGTGATTATAAAATGTGATTTTTGTTTAAAATGAGAATTAACCTGAGGTTCTAAAGAAATGACAGTAAGTAAATAAGAGATTATTTTATACAGCAAAATTAAAATAAACAGAAATTAAGGAAGAATAAATTGTAAATTTGCTACAAGAATACTTGCATGTAAAAGATCACTTGGTAGGTAGGTACATAATGGAATACAAAGTTATTTCGTACCAAAACATGGCAAGTTTTCTGGAATTCTTTGGAAGTATTACTTAATCAACTGAGTACTTAATTTAGAAGTTTCTGTACTAATATTTGAATTCAAAATCTCAGATAATTACCAAGTTTTGGGAACAGAAAACTGAATGTCATCACGATAAATTGAATTCCATTGCAACTGTTGGGACATTAGTGTACCTAGTAGATACAAGCGGTAATAAAGACACACACAAGAAGTGCTAAATAAGCAAAAGTCGGCCAAAGCCTTCTTATACCTAGGTACACGTACCTACAGTGATGTTGGTCAGCTCTTCTGTATAATGGTGTGACTGGGTTCGGAAGATCAAATTTGGTTTTGCTAGTCATCAGAAAGCTCGCGAAAGAAAAGAATTCCGTGTTGCCGTCGCCAGATATGGTGAAGAGGAGCTTAAGTAAGTAGGTATTCTAGGTAGGTCTAGTAGATACAAGTGGTCAACCAAAAGTTATCTTAGACAGGTATGACGTTCAAGGTAGTTCGTTCAGTATAATAATAGGTACCTACATGTAAATTACCTGGGATTGATTATTATTCAAGTAGATGCAGATAGGTAATTGAAGGAAAGAAAGGATGAAATACACTTATTTATTGTTGTTGCAGCCAAACAAAATATTTCAAGTCAGTGTTGTTTGTGATTCAAATACAACAAATATAACCTTGAAGAAACTGCGACGGAAACAGGTCGCTCATTGTCATATACAAACATACAATAATACATATAACATTTTGTTTCAGCACAACAGTGGTGGTGGTCTAGCCCGACTACGGTCGTGGGTTCGAAACCAGGCAGGCATTTTGTGTATTTTCACTCATCACCACTGTTCATCAACGGTGAAGGAAAACACCGTGAGGAAACCGGCATGTCCTAGAACCAATACTTCGAAAGACTGTGACATCTACCAGAACGCACTGTTTACGCGTGGTGGATAGGCATCCATTAAATTGGACGCAATGGGCATCCATTAAATTGGACGCAATGGGCATCCATTAAATTGGACGCAAGGGCATCCATTAAATTGGACGCAATGGGCATCCATTAAATTGGACGCAGTGGGCATCCATTAAATTGGACGCAGTGGGCATCCATTAAATTGGACGCAATGGGCATCCATTAAATTGGACGCAAGGGCATCCATTAAATTGGACGCAATGGGCATCCATTAAATTGGACGCAGTGGGCATCCATTAAATTGGACGCAGTGGGCATCCATTAAATTGGACGCAATGGGCATCCATTAAATTGGACGCAATGGGCATCCATTAAATTGGACGCAGTGGGCATCCATTAAATTGGACGCAATGGGCATCCATTAAATTGGACGCAGTGGGCATCCATTAAATTGGACGCAATGGGCATCCATTAAATTGGACGCATTTGACATCTATTAAACTAGACGTAACAAAAAGGTGAAGGTAAACATCGTGAGGAAACCGAAGGTAACAGTCCATTAAACTGGATGATGTATCAAAAAACGGTGAAGGAAAACATCGCGAGGAAACCAAAGGTAACACTCCATTAAACTGGATGTATCAAAAAAGGTGAAGGAAAACATCGTAAGGAAACCGAAGGTAACAGTCCATTAAACTGGATGATGTTTCAAAAAACGGTGAAGGAAAACATCGCGAGGAAACCAAAGGCAACACTCCATTAAACTGGATGTATCAAAAAAGGTGAAGGAAAACATCGTAAGGAAACCGAAGGTAACAGTCCATTAAACTGGATATATCAAAAAGGTGAAGGAAAACATCGCGAGGAAACCAAAGGTAACAAACAGTCCATTAAACTGGATGTATCAAAAAGGTGAAGGAAAACATCGCGAGGAAACCAAAGGTAACACTCCATTTAATTGCATTTATCAAAGCGATGAAGGAAAGTATCGTGGGAGTCCGAATGTCGCGGAGCGAACACTTTGGGAACATCTGCATCCACCGAACTGCGATGTTGCCATGTGGTGGCTTGTAACACATGAAGTTATTTTTTTTATTTCACTTAACCATGATTTCACGTTCCTCACGGATAGTAGGTTTGTATCCCAGTACTTACCTTAACGGGGAGATGTTGTAGGCTGATAATATTTTCTATGGGTATTTTTATGTAGGTACGTGACTGTATTAATTACTAAGATAGCTCTGTTACCTGCTAGAATTTATTATTACATAAATAAATATTGAAGGAGGAAAACTTTAACAAAACAATTCAAAAAACACTTTATTTAATGAAGCAGCACCATGAAAAAAAAAATACCTTCGGAAAAATAACGAAAACGTTTTGATAAGATCAAAATAAGTAAATAAAAATAAATTACTTCCAAGCGATCATTACCTATTGAAGACCAAATTGTAGAAATATTTTGGTAAATAATCGTTGTGAGTTGCGATTTTGTTAATTTGCGAAAAAAAAAAGAAAAAAATATAAATATTTTACATTTTTTTGAAATAAAAGGGAATAGGAAGAGAATAGCTACAGATTTGGGAATCACATAGGCGATATGGTTTAGATACAGAGAGAAGGATTGAATCCCATTCCACACGACGCAGACTAGGCTGATGAGAGGGATGTCATTGTTAGAAGCAAGGACACTGGAAAAAGGATGAGATTAAATAAAAAGTCCGTGTCCAACATGTCATTGAGACTGGATGATCAGGCATACAAAGTTATAATTTAATTGGTACTTGATTGTGTGACTGTCTGTCATATATTAAATAGCAAAACATTATATTTAATTTTAAAATTGTCACACGGTTCCAGACCTCTTAGAAACACATTAAGTCTCAAGTTTATGATCTGACAGCTCGACACGGGGCCCTAATAAATAACGAAGTATCTTAGTTCTTTAAAATCCTAAAACAATATTGAACTCTTTAGAAACCCATTTCATTTATATTTTATGGGCACTTATGCCAGTTATCAGTCAAAAGCAATATATTACGTCACTTGAGGATGCAGTATTTCGTACAAATACTGGGAACAACGGACATTAGCCACATCTGGTTACCATAAAACCCAAACGGACCCTTAGAAACAATAATTGAGAAATTGGACAAAGAAACGATTCTGGGAAAGTGATGCTGAACCCACACGTGGTGGTTTTAGGATGGGGAAAGGATATTTTAAGTCGGGACAGTTAGTTTGGGAGCACGGTAGGAGACGGTCGATAGAGGCTAGGCTTGGAGACTATGTCTCAGTGTGAGTGTTGTATAATTCGTTAAGTACTTGATAAATGTACAGGTTTAGACTAGGCTATATTAGTCTAGAATGAGTGTAAGCAGCATGCAAGGTGCGTGAATCCCAGAAAGCGAGTTTGTGAACGAGTTGGTTTTGGACGGCGAAAGATGACGGACGGAGTTGAGAGTCCAGACTAGTTAAGTTAGGCGAGATATACTCAGCGAGATAAAATAGTGTTGTGAGCTGTGAGGGATGGTGCAGGGAGTAACTGGTAATATACGCAGTATTTGTAAGTGATTTGTATTCTAATTCACTCCAAGGAATTACCTGGTAAGCGCCAACTTCAATCTTTAGTAATAGTGTGCGCATTGTAATAACTGAGACCTGGTTTTATGGTCCTCGCAGGTTGACTGTATGTTGTGAATTATACATAACAGATTGGTGATATCGCAGTGGATCTATTAATGATCATTTCTACATAACAGATTTGTGATATCGCAGTGGAGCTATTAATGAGCATTTATATTAGCCTTCACCTGTGAGGGACGAGAATTATGTGTATGGTTGTTGGTATGACTGAGTGAGCCTATTATAATAATATGCAGTTATCTTAGGTTGAGAGTGTTATTAAAGTTATTATAACTAATAAGACAGATACATGTTGCTGGGGAGTTTGTTGCGCCACTTCTTCTCCCCAGCTCAAACACTAGGAAGTGGTGACGGGTGGGCTCTTTGGGGCTGTCTATAGACTTTCATGAGAGTTGATCCACAACTCTATCTAAATAATAATTCTTAGGTTTTGATTCTCTATACTTATCTAATTAGTACTAATTCTTGAATCTAGATTTCCAACTCTATTATTTAGTCATCCGCGACTATTATATTCTTGATCTCAGATCGACTATTCGGTCGGATCGACATGAACACGTGTCTAGCAGATATGCTTGTTGTGCAACGGGAAACCTTCCAGGGGTTTGGGGGGCTACATCTATCACACATTCAGTCCAAGGACTGATAGGGACCATGTCTCCATAAGAGCATGATAACGACGTATGCCGCAAGAACTAGCCGCTCCGTTGCTAGACAAGGACGGTCGCACGGTTGCGGCAGGGACAGCCGCTTCGTCACGTTTATCAGTTCGAAAGAACTGCTAGGGACCATGTCTCGAAAGAGCATGACGACGTGAAGTAGCTGAAAAGCAGCTTGCGTCACTTTATGGAAGTGTTGCCCTGAGTACTCCGAGTGTTGATGTGAGATATCGTGTGAGTAACGATTGACCAAATACCTATTACGTTAGCGTATGGGTTATTCATCCACTTATACAATAATACAAGTAGGTACTTAGAATCTCTTTGCTACTTTTAGCTTTCTGAAACCACATCCAATGTGTTTCCATGTATGAATTCTTAAGTATAATTTAAAGCTATTTGGAATTCATATAAAGTAAACCGGTGGGAGAGTGATCAGTCCGGTGACGAGCTCTACAGGGCCGTACGGGGAGGAGTGCGGCCCTTCCTCCTTAGGGGGAACCGACCCAAGAACTAATATTAACATAATTAGGAAAAACGAAAATTTTATCAGCCTGGGGTCATTTTAGGAACAGTCACATGTGGTGCCGTGACCAGGATTCTCGTCATTAAATGTACTGACTTAGGTCAGTGCAACGAGAAAGAATTACTAATGGGTTACTACTAAAATAACACAACGTAAACTACAACACAACGTAATTTTATGGTTCCATAAATTGTATGTATAATATGTTAAATATGCATAATATGTTTAATTAGGTAATGGTTTGATGCAGGGCTCGGATAACGGTATATTTTTCGAAACGTTATCGTCTTAAATACCTAAGAAACGATTTGTTTCGTTTACGTTCGAACAGAACGTTATAAATAACGTTTTCAGAGAACAATTACAATTTCAATTGTTTTTGGTTAATAAACGTTTTAAACCGTTTTTTTTTTATATTTGGTATCGATAGGTATTAAACTACGTACGACGCACAGTTTACGATTTGACAAAACTAGGTGGACAAAAATCGGAAATGCAAGTAAACGATAATAAATGACTGTAACTTATTGGTAGAGAGGGTAATAATAAAATTAAAACCAAAAGTGTTTTATTATCTATAACAATATTTATTTACTTTTTAGTAAAAAAATTAAATCTTTGTGTTTCTTGTATGTGTTTTTTTGTGGCAGTTTCCTTAATAAAGTTATATATGGGTCAGATGATATCAATAAATACTTGATTAAATCGTAATTCGTTCTGTGACGCGAAGTTTTTAATGTGTGGCCCAATCGCACGTTTCTGATCTCTTTATTCTTGGCTTCTGAAGCCTCCTCAGACATTTGGCCTAGAGGTATGATTGAATGTCTCATAGTGTCTGCGCCATGTACTAAGATCTTGTGTACAGTCACTGGCATGTTATACCAATGGTAAAAATTTAAATATATGTCGCGAGTTTGTTTACAGTATGCTTGAAACTTGTCTGGATCAATTTCGTAGCCAGAAGCGATGACTGCAAGAATAGTCCCCAAACGTTCGATGAGGTTCTCATCTAGACCTGTGATACGCGCTGTTTCAGAACTATTGTAAAAGAAAGCCCGTGCAGTATTTCCATCGTTACTTGTACCGAATCCAGGTTTGACTTTGTCAATAATTAGACCTATTTCCTTAAAATTCTTCTGAATTTCTTCCTTTCGTTTCTTTTTCATTTCCTGCATTTGAGGTCCTCTTGCTTGCCATGCTCTAAATTCCATGCGATAAGAAATATTTAAAAGGCACTCCATGGTGCGAATATATGCATGAAGACTTGATATTCCAAATTCATACATGTTTCGATCAGGTTGTCTCTGTTTTGTATTTAAATTCATTTCAGCTGAAGTTGCTTTGCAAATAAAGCATCTTTGCGTAGAACTATTCTCAGACAAGACATTTCATACTTTGCCGTCTATCATAGAGAGGATCATTATGATGACTAACAAATATATTAGAGTCATTTATCTTCAGATGTGTTGGAATTAAGTCTTTTATCTGTTTTTTATGTATTCACATTCCTTTTTAATTAACTGGTTCGTTTCTTTCTGGTAGATAAATCTTATTATTCTACAAAATCTTGGAGAAGATGGACGAGGATTTTCCCAATGGTCACTATCTGCCACAAGTCTCAAGGGGACCAACGATATAATAAACATGTATTCATCGGTGCTCTCTACATTTGCAAAACGTTGTTTATACAAACTATGTCCTGAAGAACCGTCACATCCCCACTTATACATCATAGTATAATTTTGCTCCTTTGTCGAACTCAACAATACTTCCCCGAGAACATTCTTACATGTTCTTGTAGACGTGTGATCTAAAAGAGCTTGAAGCTGAACCTCTGCCCATGTACGAGTATCACTCAATGAAATGAGTTCCACGGGAGGATAGCAATATTTTTAGGCTCGTGCTAATTGATCATAGCAAGGATATAACTGGTATCCCCTCTCCTTAGCTTCCTGTTGTAAACTCTTATACGTATGAACCGTTAAATTATTCGAAATGAACATAGCTAACGCTTCTTCAGCAGTATAAGGCTGTTGCTTTTTCTCAGAAAACACACTGCTTCCACTTACAGAATGAATACGTCTTCGAGCTTGCTTAAACGTAGTTGCACGTCTTGGTGATGCCATTGATACTTCTTGTATTAAATCAGCAGCGTCACGTTTGCCACTCGATCTAATGCTCAATTATGTAGTATAAGACAACTGTTCTTTGCTATATTCTCGTAACAAATTTTGGAATTTACGCGTTTTTATCTTTTTCGAACTGTCTTCAAAACTTTTTTGCGGTCTGCCACGAACGGAACTTAATTGTGATGGCACTGTAATCATGTTTAAAACCAAATCTTCACTGAGCCAGCCCTCATAAGAATGTAAAAACAAATCCAGCTTTCTTTGTTTACGCTCCCATTTTTCACGAATTTTTTCACTTTCATTTTTCATTAAAGCACGCAACAGCCTTTCTGCTTCTTGACTTAGGACCGGATCACCAAATTTAGTCTTCACGAAGTTAATAATTTGCGTTAAACGCCACTTAGCGGGTATTGAACGCCAAAAATCAAATAAAGACTTTCGCTTGATGCGGGCCCCTACAAAAAAAAAAAAAGTAGATTAGCGCAAAAAAACGCAGAATTTAATGATTTACCCAAGAAAATAGGATAAATAAGGAATCTGTTAAGACTATAACCATGATCGTGCCGCATATAGCAACATACTTTATGCTTAAGAATACTTTTGAATATGGGAAAAGTATGTAATTAAAACTGTGATTTTTAAAAGCCTGACATTATTATCTAAATTAAGCAATACATGATAAAATTATAACTTAATAGAAAGATTATTACCTCCGATTGAAGATTCCATCATTAAAAATTTTCGATACCACACAAAACACTCAGAAACATGCAAACACGATGACGTTACCGGTCGCACTGAGCGCGCACTCGACTACCTGCGATCGGAAGGGTAACTTTGGCTATTGTTATCGAAAGGGTCGCGCCGTGTTCAGAAATGATTGCTTTGTGTTATGTGTTGCCAGTGTTATTCAAGATTAAGAAACAAGTGATAAAATGTATTTATTTAGAAATTTTACTCTTATGTTTTTGTCCACCTAGAATATTAGATCGTAATTTTCGTAAACTGTGCGTCGTCTTGCGGAATAAACCGGTTTTTGCCCTGCGGAAATAACGTTCTCATTTCGTTTTCGTTCAGAACAAAATGATATACAAAGAACTGTTCAAAACGTTTTAAAAACGTTATTTTAAATAACGTTTCCGAGCCCTGGTTTGATGATGGTGGTTGAATTCTTCAACTACTGGTAGCGGATTCAATTTTCGCATGATTTATCTGTTGATATTAGGTTCCTGTGTCACGGCTTGTGGGTTCAAACCCCGCTATATTAGTATTGACTGTTGCTTGGGTTTACTGCAATAAAAGGTTCTACTATCTGAAAATGTGAGTTTTGTGTCTGACCGTATGTAAAACATGACAACTGTTTGTGCGTTTGAAATTTGTGTGTGTGAAGTGAGCTTAGGTATAAGACATATCCTTAAAATAGGTAAATCTAATATTAACAATAGGTCAGATCTGCTTACGAAGCGTGAAGCTTGTAAAATGAAAATTAATTTACTAATAAGGTAGATTAACTATCATTATGAGACGTAAATATAAATCTGTCCGACTGTGCAGTTGGCGACACGTGTATTGTAATTGAATAGATACTCGTTTGGCCTTATTTCAAATTCCAGGATATTTAAGACCCATCTGGCTGAGAAAACGCTATGATTTGTGCGTTGCACTTGGTTTCAAGTTTCTTCGAAATCAGCTGACATCGGCTGACTTCAACAGCAGTAGCTGTAACGTGGCTCCTGTTACGAAGCTAAGTTTTACTACTATTAGACACTCCAGTTACCCGTAGTTACGTGGTATGATTTTTGTTATCTCGTGAAATATTATAGGTTTATGTTTTAGGACTATGATAGGTCATCATTTCAAATATTGCAGAAAGTGTTATTTCAAACATTTCATAATCTGAGGGGATACATAGAGAAAGCACGGTGTGCGAGTAAACCAATAATTGTTTGGGTAATCTAGGGAGTCTACATTGTCTATGATAACTTCCCAACTCAAGTTGGGTTACAAAACTACTCTGTCTTAAAATCAGAGGGGGGCGACTAATTGGATCAAAGTCTAATATGTGTTTTGTGCGGACTATTTCAGCTACTTCTGAATACGAGTGCGTGCAAGTGACTAAGCTGACTGGCATTGAGGTGCATAAGGGGAGGCCTCTGTCCAACAGCAACTGCAATAGGCTGAGTTTAGAACGAGGAACCACAGTAGATAGCGTGACTCGTTGGCACAAATACTTTCAAAGAAACTCTGGTATGTAAAACTAAATTATAAGCATGCACAGGGTTCCCGCACTAAACAGGGATAAGGTAATGTTATTTAAATTAATATGAAAAGAGTATTTGTAGGAAAACTAAAAAGATCAATATTATGAAAGAACAATCATAAATGTATCAATTGAAGAGCAAATCTAAGTTTCAATTCTATTCGTACCTACAGGTACCTACACAAGGATTATCCGCTACGCAGTATGGTTTTGTTATCTCACTTTTATTAATATGTTTGAGCTCTTTCACTTTACTTAGTCTAGTACTTATCACTTCAGATATGCAATAGAATTTTCTTGTAAATGCTTTATAATCGGAGGGAGAAAATGGCAATCTTTTGTCACACAAAACCAATAATTGTTTGCACAATCTAGGATAACTATATTATCCAATCAGAATAACCATCCAACTCTTATTGGACTTCAAAACTGCTTTAACCCGTTAGAATCGGAGGGGGATGTCCAGTTGGAATTCAATCTAATATGTTTATGTGCGGACTATTTCAGTGGATCCTGGGTATGACAGCGGGCAGCTGACTAAGCTGACTCTGCCGTTAGCCTCATAAGGAAAGGCCTGTGTCCAGAAACTGGTGCGGTAGGCTGAGCACCGTAGGTAGCGTGGCTCAAAAGCGCAAAAATACACTTTAGAGAGACCCTGGTATGTAAAACTACATTATAAGCATGCGCAGGTTCTCAAAACGCACTTTATGCTCGATAGTGTAATTGGAATAATGTGAACTTCTAATAGGAATAAGATCAAATATCATAGAGCAATGATAATGCATTCATTGATGATGCTTCTGCGAAAAGTAATTAATTAGAGCAGACAATTAATTTTATTATAATCTTATTGGATTCATATTCCAACCAGAATGAGAACCATTCTCTGATAAGATGGGCATAGCAGCACCATGTTATGCATAGGGTACATATTTTAAAAATACGTTAAAGGAAAGGCATTGCTTCACCTATTGTGAAAGCTCATCCGCTGTACTGCGTCCCGCGTCTGATTTTCAGAGGGGGGAATGTGACTGTCTGTCATATATTAAATAGCAAAACATTATATTTAATTTTAAAATTGTCACACGGTTCCAGACCTCTTAGAAACACATTAAGTCTCAAGTTTATGATCTGACAGCTCGACACGGGGCCCTAATAAATAACGAAGTATCTTAGTTCTTTAAAATCCTAAAACAATATTGAACTCTTTAGAAACCCATTTCATTTATATTTTATGGGCACTTATGCCAGTTATCAGTCAAAAGCAATATATTACGTCACTTGAGGATGCAGTATTTCGTACAAATACTGGGAACAACGGACATTAGCCACATCTGGTTACCATAAAACCCAAACGGACCCTTAGAAACAATAATTGAGAAATTGGACAAAGAAACGATTCTGGGAAAGTGATGCTGAACCCACACGTGGTGGTTTTAGGATGGGGAAAGGATATTTTAAGTCGGGACAGTTAGTTTGGGAGCACGGTAGGAGACGGTCGATAGAGGCTAGGCTTGGAGACTATGTCTCAGTGTGAGTGTTGTATAATTCGTTAAGTACTTGATAAATGTACAGGTTTAGACTAGGCTATATTAGTCTAGAATGAGTGTAAGCAGCATGCAAGGTGCGTGAATCCCAGAAAGCGAGTTTGTGAACGAGTTGGTTTTGGACGGCGAAAGATGACGGACGGAGTTGAGAGTCCAGACTAGTTAAGTTAGGCGAGATATACTCAGCGAGATAAAATAGTGTTGTGAGCTGTGAGGGATGGTGCAGGGAGTAACTGGTAATATACGCAGTATTTGTAAGTGATTTGTATTCTAATTCACTCCAAGGAATTACCTGGTAAGCGCCAACTTCAATCTTTAGTAATAGTGTGCGCATTGTAATAACTGAGACCTGGTTTTATGGTCCTCGCAGGTTGACTGTATGTTGTGAATTATACATAACAGATTGGTGATATCGCAGTGGATCTATTAATGATCATTTCTACATAACAGATTTGTGATATCGCAGTGGAGCTATTAATGAGCATTTATATTAGCCTTCACCTGTGAGGGACGAGAATTATGTGTATGGTTGTTGGTATGACTGAGTGAGCCTATTATAATAATATGCAGTTATCTTAGGTTGAGAGTGTTATTAAAGTTATTATAACTAATAAGACAGATACATGTTGCTGGGGAGTTTGTTGCGCCACTTCTTCTCCCCAGCTCAAACACTAGGAAGTGGTGACGGGTGGGCTCTTTGGGGCTGTCTATAGACTTTCATGAGAGTTGATCCACAACTCTATCTAAATAATAATTCTTAGGTTTTGATTCTCTATACTTATCTAATTAGTACTAATTCTTGAATCTAGATTTCCAACTCTATTATTTAGTCATCCGCGACTATTATATTCTTGATCTCAGATCGACTATTCGGTCGGATCGACATGAACACGTGTCTAGCAGATATGCTTGTTGTGCAACGGGAAACCTTCCAGGGGTTTGGGGGGCTACATCTATCACACATTCAGTCCAAGGACTGATAGGGACCATGTCTCCATAAGAGCATGATAACGACGTATGCCGCAAGAACTAGCCGCTCCGTTGCTAGACAAGGACGGTCGCACGGTTGCGGCAGGGACAGCCGCTTCGTCACGTTTATCAGTTCGAAAGAACTGCTAGGGACCATGTCTCGAAAGAGCATGACGACGTGAAGTAGCTGAAAAGCAGCTTGCGTCACTTTATGGAAGTGTTGCCCTGAGTACTCCGAGTGTTGATGTGAGATATCGTGTGAGTAACGATTGACCAAATACCTATTACGTTAGCGTATGGGTTATTCATCCACTTATACAATAATACAAGTAGGTACTTAGAATCTCTTTGCTACTTTTAGCTTTCTGAAACCACATCCAATGTGTTTCCATGTATGAATTCTTAAGTATAATTTAAAGCTATTTGGAATTCATATAAAGTAAACCGGTGGGAGAGTGATCAGTCCGGTGACGAGCTCTACAGGGCCGTACGGGGAGGAGTGCGGCCCTTCCTCCTTAGGGGGAACCGACCCAAGAACTAATATTAACATAATTAGGAAAAACGAAAATTTTATCAGCCTGGGGTCATTTTAGGAACAGTCACAATTGCATTGATGTATACTAAAGTAAACATGTTATGATTTTGATTTTACATGACTATTTAATAACCTGTTTGAGTTGAACAAATAAAAATATAATAAGAAAGGGATGTAGTGTATCTATGCAATAGATATGGTAACACTGTCTCATGCACACAAGCGGAGAGAGCTGCTGTCACTAAATGACATCTGTGAGTGAGAGTAATGGCGGGAAACAGGGAAGGTGAAGCAGGTCTGCTCGGTAGCGCTTGATGTGGTGGTGAGCCAGTGAAGTGATATAATCCACTAAATATGTAGAATCAACAGGATACTACAATGATGATGAATAAAGTAAAATAGTAAGTTCAAAAACTAAAATCCGACTACCTACTGAAAAATCACGCCCTTAAAATATGAATCAAGAAAATATTCTTTAGTAAAAAATAACATTTTATTTTATTTTATATTTATACGATTTTATTTCTGTAAGTAGGTTTGTACAAAGACTTGTACACGTCACTCATATTTTCAAAACTACTCTGAGAAGAAAGGCCGAAACAAACTCAGAGGTCACAGTCTGTTTTAAAGTCCAGACATAATCTTGGTGAGATCATGTAAACACCATGTGGATTAGTATCATTGATACACAGATGAGAAGACAATACAAGAATATTTCGTATCAATGACATACTATTATCATCATCTGCCTAGCCTTTTCCCAATTACATTGGGTCCGTGGCTTAGGCCCCCAGTGGTCGACGCACCTGTGGCCGACGCCCCCGATACGATTAATTTAATTCAAAATTATTTTTGATCAAATGTACTGTCAGGCACAAAAATTGTTTTACAAAAATATTAAATATACTTAATATTGATTGTAAGTATATGCATAACATTAAATCGTAATTACATTTATAACATAGAAGTGCTTTTATATTAGAGGTATGTTTTGAAAAATTAAAGTCTTAGTAATTTTTCATTATTTATTTATATATCTCGATAAGAAATCTAGTATTTTTTTTATATAAATCACAGTTTTCATCACCTATAATCAAGAGAATCATTTAACTTAATTATAATAATCAGTCTCAAATGTAATAAAATAAGATAGTAATTTTAAATAATCAGTCTTAAAAATTACTGCAGAGCAACTAACTTTTTACATAGTTAAATGTTATTTTATCTTTGTAACAATAATAATTAAACATATTCAACTGTGAAACAAATGAGAATAATTTTACCTAATTATATCAGTCAGTTTCAATAGCAATAATACAACAAAATAATCAGGCTTAAAAAACAAACGTACTCGTAGAGTAACAATTTTTTTTACATGTGAAATGTTATGAAATTTTGCTAGCATAGAAATAATCAACTGTAAAAACTTAAACAAACAAATAGATAACTTTTGTTTAGCAAGGAAAAATAGTTTATTAATAGGGTGAAACACTTTTCTCATTTACTGTACTAAGTGAAAAAGCACAAAAAAATAAAGATATTAAATTAATCGTATTGGGGGCGTCGGCCACAGGTGCGTCGACCACTGGGGGCCTAAGCCACGGACCCATTACATTGGGGTCGGCTTCCAGTCTAACCGGATGCAACTGAGTACCAGTATTTTACATGGAGCGACTGCCTATCTGACCTCCACAACCCAGTTACTGGGTAATACGATACCCCTTGGTAAGACTGGTTGTCAGACTTTCGGGCTTCTGACGACCCGTAACGACTGTCAAAGATCCACAAATGACAGCCGGGACCAACGGCTTAACGTGCTTTCCGAGGCACGGAGGGGTCTTGGTATGTAAAGATGGTCACCCATCCACGGACCAACCGCGGCAAGCGCAGCTTAACCAGCACCCTAATTGCGTAACTCACGATTGATCATAATTGGTTTCGTCTTCACAGTTAAACAATATTCATTGCGTTATTTATGTTGTCGAACAGACACATTTTTCGAACATATGAAGCAATGGTTTAACAATCCGTTTCAAAACGATACAGACTATGATGAATCGTGAGTTACGCAATTAGGGTGCTGGCCGATCGAACCGTGCAGCTATTGTTATTTAGCCACACATACTTAGTTCTTTATATTTTCACCAAGAAGCTCCGAAAATGTTTAAAACAATTGCTGTGAAACTTCAATTTACTGTAAAGACTCCTTTTACAGTAACTACAACATTCCAATACTTTTGATTTATAAAGCTTTACTCAAATATCTTAAGAATATCCTCAGGCTTTTTATATTGACCTATATCTTTTAACAGGCCAGAAGGCAGACGCTTCGGGCGTAACCAGAAACCTTTATCGATGCTAAAATGTTTTCTTAAACAGAGTAGACTTAAAGCAACAATACATATAGACCGGTAAAACGATTCGATAGATTAATCCCAGGTTCACAAGGGAGTATTTTTGGACCGGATTGGATTAGACCTCGTGTGCTAGCCGAGACATGGCATATAATTTAATTTAATGTTGTGTTTCGTAATGTTAATGTATACTATTGTATAACATCAAATTCAAAACAGGCTGCTGTGGAGTTTTTTGCACAACTTCTTCTTCCCAGCTAAAGCACTAGGAAGTGGTGAAGGGCGGGCGTTTTGGGGGACTGTCTTATGTAATTTTGATGTTCAAAAAGTCCCGACTCTCAGCCTACTTTGAATGACTTGATTGAGTTTTGCTTAGCGCCAAGAGTTTAACAGTGTGTTTTTTTGATGCGCTAAGTTGCGCTCTGTTTGATCCTCAATACTTGGCTCAAAATAGTTGAGCCCAGCTCGGCTCAGTTGAAAATCCAGTACGCAATATAAAATCGTCGCGCTAAAAATCGCCCGCGCAAACTAAAAAATCGTCAAGTTAAAAATCGTCCATGCGAACTTGGGCTAAGGATGATGATGACCTAAGAAGATTTAAAAATGTAAAAATTATTAGTATAGCTCAAAAGTGATTTGTTTCAGTCAACTTATACGTTTGACACTCAGTCCCATAACGGAGAGGCTCGATCGATCAGGTTAGGCTACGCTTGCCGCGGTAGGTCCGTGGATGGGTGACCGTCTTTACATACCCCTCCGTGCCTCGGAAAAGCACGTTAAGGCGTTGGTCCTGGCTGTCATTTGTGAATCTTTGACAGTGCTTACGGGTCGTCAGAAGCCCGAAAGTCTGACAACCAGTCTTACCAACGGGTATCGTGTTACCCAGTAACTGGGTCGCGGAGGTCAGATAGGCAGTCGCTCCATGTAAAATACTGGTATTCAGCTGCATCCGGTTAGACTGGAAGCCGACCCCAACATAGTTGGGAAAAGGCTAGGCAGATGATGACTCAGTCCCATAACAAGAGAGACCAAAAAAATTGCCCGTTCGAACCGGGGCTAACACGAAACAGACTAGAAATTTGATACTCAAGAACCCAGCTTTTTTTTTGTAAACGATTATCTACATTAAATAGATTCAGCCAAGAGAAACATCCATACCATCATCAAATCCAGGATTCTAGGACTCACATTATCAACCAATTGGTCAGAGAAATAATACGCAAGATGGCGAAAATCCCTAATATCGGTTTCACATAACCTATTTCAGAATATCGAGCTAAAACTGAAATAATAAGAGCAGTCTGAAGGTCGAAGGATAATGTTTCTTTGTATGAAAGGTCAAGTGCGGTGACCTCAGTTAAATAGAGATGGAACAAATTCTAACACAGGATGAAAGTGTTCGAATTCGAAAGTTCGAAATAGGAATTGGAGACTGGAAATTCCGTTGCAATTGATGCTAGCTGGTTGGAAATGCATTGTGTCGATGCTTTGGATGACAGAGCTAAGGATGATGGCCGTACTTAGGAATCGGATAGGATAGGTAGAGTGATGAATGCAGTTGCATGCATGTATCAGAATAAAGGGGATATATACATTTATAAGTGTGTACAATTAAAACAAATATCAAGCTTTGAGTAACAGAATGGTTACTGCTTATTTACTGTATATGCAGGTTCTTATGAATATGGTTTGTAGGGAAAGGATTTCATGAAGTAAAGCACAGAAAGACAAGACCAGACATTTATTTCAGTTAGGCTTGTCAATATTGAATCAGAAAGCTAGTCGTCCGTTCCAAAACTAGGTCTTCATGGAGAAGAAGGACAAGAAACTCCATGGAAACAGTATTTTAGTATTTCATCAACACATCTCTTACATTACTATGAATTATTATTTTCCTACATACATTTAATTTCAACTCTTGGACCATTGTCCAAGAGAACTTAGAATTATTATAACATTGCTATTACATTATTACAATAGCTAGGAATAGAACATGAATATGATTGTTATGATCTAAAACATTAGGAAAACCGACTATATTATAACTTGTACAACAACATTTTTATAATAAGCAATAATTATTATATAATATCAAATTACTTAACTTACATGACATCTGGTTGATTTATTCCACACAACAACGGCACTAGGACTAACCTCCTGAACATCTATCAAGCAACTGACCCAATAACGTTATTTTTAATCCTTTTTATAACTTCCCAATGTCAATTTACATTAAACAACTACCGCCATTTTGAACAAGCTACAGAACGTCACTCATTTGGCTTAATAACTTCTAACACAGATTAATAAACAAAGGTTATGTGGTAAAACCGTTAGAAAACATTTTATGGTAATTAAGCAATTTAATAAGAACTGATTCGTAATTTAAGACACTTAAAAGTATCAATATGAACTGCCAGTATTGTGCTAGTCAATTGAATCAGTCTATTTATTATTTTAGGTAATACTAGAAAACCCAAATATATTACAAATGTAATTAAATACTACGTAATCATTTATAGTAACAATATCCAAGTTATTTTCACAAATTGAGACCGTTGTTTTTGTAAACTAGTCAAATTAGGTACTTCTGCACTTGTTCAAGGCTTCGTCAACGTGACAAATGACATTATCTACCAAACAATAATAGATTATCAAAATGAACAATCTAACACATGCAATGAAATTTGTAGTTTTGGCTTATTGGTGATATCTTCTGCTAAAATTACTTGGACCTATAGAGAGAGAGGAGAGAAGTATAAGGAATAACGCAACGATGGAGTAACGTTTGAGATGCTGCTATAGATCATTTGTCATTACTTATTTCAATTTTTAGCATTGCAAACTAAAAAATATGTTAAATACGCAGGTCCTCACCGGACACGGTTGTTTCGGAAAAGGCAGGAGGAAATGCCCGGGTGTTTCCACTGCGACGATCGCCCTGAGAACACAGTGGAGCATACGGTGGAGGTCTGCCAGGCTTGGGCGGAGCACCGCCGCATCCTCGTGGAGACGATCGGCGGCGGCGATCTCTCGCGTCCGGCCCTGGTCCAGGCCATGGTACGGAGCGAGAGTGCATGGATAGCCGTCAACTCCTTCTGCGAAGCAGTAATACTCGCGAAGAGGGAGGCAACGCATGTGAAGGAGAGGCAGTATATGCGCCCTCACGGCCCTACCCTCCGCAGAAGACGCCCTGGGCATCGGGAATCTCAGGCTGATTCCCGGCTACCGTAGGCGCAGGCTTGCGGACGGCGAGTAATGGGTAGCTCGCTGTCTGGAAAGGACCAAGCCCGGGTCGACGGCGCATTGTGTTCCACGCGCGCCTCAAAGACATGTCAGTACCTACTGGTAGGGCCCGCAAGGGCATCGGCCCTTGGGGGTTGTTCGAAAGAAATCCTGGCACACAGGCAACTGAGAGAACACGGCTGGGTTTTAGTCAGAAAAAGTCTGACACGCCCTCCTGCTCCACCCAGAGCAGAGAAGTTATTTGATGATTTCCCACCATCAAAAAAAGGGTCCTTAATGCTTATATTAATTTATCCGTGTCATAATAACCAGTCTTTTGCAACATTTTCTTTACGTTTTTTTTGTAACTGTATGGGACTATATTCACCTCAAAATATCCTATATCGAATGTTAGTCGAAAAACCACCCCATCCCTAGTAACAGCCTTAAATACGGAAACGCCAGTGTGTTTGGGTCACAACAGGACATTCGTACTAATTGAGGTCTTTGGGAGCAAACGGAGGTTTTAGCCAAAAAGAACAGTGAGACATAGATTTTATGTAGTTTGTCTGTGAGATTTAAGTAATGTTAGCTATTAGAAACCTACGGTAGGCCAAGAGTTTGAGACTTGCTCTTGATATCAAAGGAAAGTCAAAACTCTGGTTTTATATTATCAATCAAGTATATAAAATTCTAAACAATTCTAAAGTGTAAATAGTCACACTTCAGAATTGTTAAGAATTTTATTCGGTCAAAAAGTTAATTACAAAAGTTGCCCGTTCTAGAACACATAGATATCTCTTTTGAGAAGTAATTAATTTACAACTACCACTAGTTGTAAATGAATTTCTTCCTATCACTACGTAGCTCGTAGGTCTCTGACATTGTCTGCGTGGCTTTTTCGCAACTGTGTTCGTAGATATCACATGTCTTCAAATTTTTGTTTCTAGGACATGCCCTTTTTCTCACAAGGCTTTCCTACCGTTTTGAGAGCAGTGATAATGAAATGATTCACACAAAAAAATGTGCCGTCTGGGTTCTAACCTACGACCTACAACACGTAAGTTACAGCTGTTACCACTGGGCCAACACTAAACAGCTTTCCAAATTAATACAAACTAGTTTCTGCTCGCGACTTCGTTCGCGTCAAATTTCATGCTCCCCCGACCCACACCGTCGTGTGAGTACCTACTTTGTATTCGTGATATTTTTTTCTTTGCTCGGGTCCTAAGGGTCTTAGCGTGATGTTAATGTTGTTAAAATAATGTTTCAATTCGAACCAGTAGTTCCTGAGATTAGCTCGTTCAGCCAAACAAACAAACAAACTCGTCAGCTTTATGGGTCATATTCAAAATAATTGTAAGTTACGGATAGGAAACAGATATGAAAATTATTTGATTGTAACAGAAAAATAACAGAAAGGAATTATTAGGGCAAGTTTAAATAGCACACGTTTGTAAAATAAAAATTAACGTTGAGCTAATTTAAACTAAACTAAATAGTAGGATCATCATTATCACTACCTATACATACCTATTACAGTTCACATACTAAGATTAGGGTATAAAAAGCTACGAGTGCGAAACCAGAGCGGGTCGTTATACAACATTTTGGTGATCGTATTCTAGTATGTATAATTGCCATAAATCAATGAGCAAAAAAAGCAGTTTAAACTGCATAATTTTAATAATTAGAGTTCTGTATGAATGTTACTTTTCGTACGGTAGCCCGCTTTTTTACTAGCTGAATAAGTACTTAAATTACTAACAATTAAGTTTTTTAATGAAAAAGAGTTTCCAGATTAATTTAAAAAAAACTCACAAAATACAACTTTCATACAAGAAACGTTTATTTTTTTGCAATAAAATAGAATACTTAACTAAGTGTATATATATTTTTAATAACAAAATATCCTTAATTTATCAATCAATTACGCGCTATCAAATAATTAGTGAAAACAAAACAAAAAATAAACCCGTCGATTTGGTCAGATTAACATAGGAAGTTTTGTATTTTCATTGTTTTATACAGGGTTATTGGAAAAACACCAACAACCTCTTAAGAGGTCATTGTACTCATCATTACGAACAACTTTTACTATGTGACCAAACGTGAAATCGCGAAAAAAAATCTGCTGTTCCTTAAATTTGATTTGAATTGGTTGTTTTGGCTAACCTGCGGTGCAGTAAAGTTTTAATATTTTATTTTCATTAATTCACACATGAGACAATGTGAATAACGCCTTATCATTCATATCTGTTACGTAACAGAAAAAAGTAACAGATAAAGTAACGTATATGAATTAATTGCACGTGTCTAACCTACAAATGTATTTATTTCCACACCAATTCACATGATATGCGAATCTTTTCTATTTATAACAAATATCACAGTGCGAAACCATTTCCTAGTATGATTAATAAAACAGTAGTACTTACCGCTATTTTAAACGAGTCACATTGAATATTACTTTTAAAAGTCTAATTTTATTCAACGACGAAATGAGCTGAAAAACGATATTGAACAAAACGGCCTATAAATTCTATTCTTATGTCGTGTAGTGACAGCTAGTGAACTAATTTTGCCAGTATATCAAATGTCTTTATTAAAATGGATATAATGTTAAAATAGAATAACAGAGAAGAATAACAGAAATGTGTAAAATCAGGACGCTCGTACCTGAATTAAATTTGAAGAACAATAAATAGTATTTTCATATTTTTTTTAGTGAAATGTTGAAAGTAAAAAAAAAAAATATATTCAGAGAATGTTGTTTATTCTCTGAATATATTTTTTTTTTTTACTTTTGTGTAATGTTTAGTAGTTAAATTATTTTTTTTAGTTTACCGTCACCGACGTGGACATTGAATACATGTATGAAATGGAACCTACGCAATGTCTGGTTTAATTTTTTATTAATTTATTGTTTAGCTATTTCAAGTGTTTCATAGCTTTTTTTTAAGCTCAAATAAACATTTAATCTGTTTATTTATGAAATTCTAGTCAGATAGATCTCATTAAAATAATAATTGGGTTGGACATTAAGACAGTAGTAAATATACAATTATTTTGAATATGACCCTTATACATGAACCATGAACCATGAATTCAGCATATCATTCTAGACACACAAAAAAAATCAACTCTTCCATACGTTTTGACCGCGTAGGTATTGCACTTTTCTATGAAACAGCTGATTTCTTTTTGGTTAATCGGCGAAAAATTTCTGAGGTAGGGATTCTAGAATGATATGCTGAATTCACGGTTACAATTTGCGCACTGGATAAAAACTTACCCTGTATATTAATAATTAATTAATAGATAATAATATTTAAGTAAAGATATTTGATAAGATATATTTATTTATATATTTATAATTAAATATAATTAATAATAAGACATACCAACCCATTCATAACCCGACCTCGGCAAGCGCAGGTTAGCCCTCAATTGGCTCGTGTAACTGTCCTGAAGTTACTCTGACATCTACCAAAGCTTCCTACCACAATTCGATTCCAGGAAATTTCATAAGATAGTTTAGGCCTCGACAGGACTAGGAACATGAGACTAGTAAGCTAGTTAAGTCCAGCAAGAATTATTAAGGACCAACTGCACTGCCCGTGACTTCGTCCGCATGGCTGTTTGAAATTAGTCTATGGGAACGTGCCAACGGTACAAAAAGTAGCCTATGTTACTCCCTATAATATCAGCTATCAGCCAGGGAAAGTTCCGTCAAAATCAGAGCAGCCGTTTCGGAGATAAACCGGAACAAGCACACAGACAATTTGTTTTTTACAAGTTCCGTATAAACTTTTATTGCCAACACCTCCTGCCACCACCATCCACATGGTGTGGATGCGGAAGGCGGAGGACAGGGTGTTGTGGCGCATCATGGGAAAGGCCAGCAGTGGACTGCAATGGTACTTTCATTATGCATTTGGTAATTTTGACATTTTCGTTGGCAAAATTTTCCCCTTTTAGTAAACAGACACGTAAATTTTATTTATTTGCATAGATATCAATTGAAAGCCGAAAATCCTTCACATTTAGTTCCGAACAAAGCCTTAGGGAGTAATTAATGACACTAAGAGCTCAGCCTAACTTGACCATTTACCCTTTAGAGGTGATTATACAATGTCCGCATAATTTAAACGGACTTAATTGATAATGTATTCCTGCTTAATATTTTAGTGGCTGTTTCCTTTAGTAGGGGATAACTAGTTAACCAGAGGGGGGTAGTTAAGAGCTGAAGTAATAGAGTATTACAACCATTTTTGAAAAGTGTCTTAAGAGCATTCATCCCACGTGGGTTGGCAACGGCGTATTTATAGCAGTTTTTCGCGATTATTTCATTAAATACAAACAAAAGTAAACATGTTTTTCAGCCATGCACTAGATCATTGGTATTTTTTTGTTTGTATGCTATTTTTTTTGCAGTGATTTTGCTATTTAATTACAAAAATCGACATACCGTCAATTATTTTCTGTTTGCATTATTTAGTATAATTAAATATTTTTATTAAAGAGTAAATGTTAAAAATTATCATAAATACAGAATACGAAAAAAAAATTGTACTTTTGTTTGTATTTAATGAAATAATCACGAAAAACTACTATTAATGCATTGTTGCCAGCCCGCGTGGAATGAATGCTCTTAATTAGATTCTAGAGTGCTAATAAAGCACTAAAAAAACACAACATTTTAAACAATCAATTAGTGCCATTAAATGCATTTAAATTTTACATTTTCAAATTTCGCGCGTCATCATCTGCCTAGCCTTTTCCCAACTATGTTGGGGTCGGCTTCCAGTCTAACCGGATGCAGCTGAATACCAGTATTTTACATGGAGCGACTGCCTATCTGACCTCCACAACCCAGTTACTGGGTAATACGATACCCCTTGGTAAGACTGGTTGTCAGACTTTCGGGCTTCTGACGACCCGTAACGACTGTCAAAGATCCCCAAATGACAGCCGAGACCAACGGCTTAACGTGCTTTCCGAGGCACGGAGGGGTCTTGGTATGTAAAGATGGTCACCCATCCACGGACCAACCGCGGCAAGCGTAGCTTAACCCGATCGATCGATCCGCGCAGCTATTGTTACTTAGCCACAAGTCCCCCTTTCATTTTCAAATTTCGCGTGTAATTTGACGAAAACGCTAGACGCAGTGGACGCCATATTGCTCTGTGGGTATGACGTCCGTTTGCTATATAAAGAAATGCGCTGATATTTTATATGATAATCGTTTAAAATTAAAAAAATGAGTAATTTTTCTGGTTATCTTTGTTTGCTGTTCCTGAATGCAATTTTTTTATTTAAATAAAAATTACTTTGGTTACGAAAATAATAAAAGTATAAAGTTGCTCAGTTGACATGCCATATGACCATGGAGGACAAATCGTATGACATAATAACATGTTAGCTACTATTTCATGGTGTTCAAAAACAGATAAAAAAACTGAAATCGAAATTGCATTATAAAATTTATTTTGTTATTTCATGAATTAACATTTTCCGACTGCATTTTGTCTAAGCTATCTCAATAATATATTTTTAAAATTAAATCTACTAGGAAGATATCAAAGAGTATATATATCGAAGATAAGAGTCAGAGTCGTCGTTGGTATATTGGTCGCAAGCGCCACTGCTGAGCATGAGATCCGATTCCGAGAGGTTCGATTCCCAGGTCAGTCAAAGTGTTATTTGGTTTTTCAATCTGTAATTTTTCAGTAGCAGTGAGGAGTCTGACTTTGCACCCGGTTGATGGTAATCGACTCGCCCGTTATTACATGGGACTTATTACTGGCGAAATGTGGATGTACTAGTACACCTCTGCCGAACCCTTTGGAGAAACAGGGCGTGATGTTATGAATGTAAGAGTCAAAGATATAATTAATTTCGTCATCATCATCATTTCAGCCGATAGACGTCCACTGCTGGGGCCCAAGGACTCCTCCAAGCACCGCCACTTCGACCAATTCTGTACTTCCCGGGAAGACTGGAAGGATTAGATATGTCCAATTTTCAACTGTCGTTGTTTGGATGCCGTTAGAAAACGGCAAGCCCTAGAAAAATTAAAAAAGATTGTTATTACCGTTTTTTGCGATTTGGCTACGGAACCCTAAAAATGACCAACGCGCCGAAAGAAATTTTCAATACATAAAGAAAATTGTGACATCTACCAACCTGATCCGCGTTGTGATAGTACGCCCTCTCCGTTCCACATAGAAGAAGCCTGTGTCCCAACAGTGGGAACGTTAAAGGCCGAATATGCTTAAGCTTATTGTACTGCAGAATCTCTCATGGTGACGTGGCGTTATTCTCTTTAAAACCACGACATAGGTTTCGATTCTTTTATTCATCACCTGAACTTAAATAAGAGTGTTGCTACCTCTTATTGTTAGACCGCGAAAGAAAAACACAAGTTACGCTTTATAACTGTCGAATGAAATTACGTCTTACGCATGAAACGAAGAAAATCTTTTAACAACCAAATATGACAGCTCTTATTGACTTCCGTCTCTTTCTCATTTCATTAGAAGGAGAAAGACAGCAATAGCCTAAATTAAGATAAGTTGGTACACAACAGAATCATCATTTACAAAGGTAATGCTCATCAAATTTAAAATTCTCTAAATAAAACTGGATTTCCCGTATGTATAAATATGTGTGACCCCTCAAATCGACATAAAAATGAACGCTGTCATTCCTCTGGGTAATAAAAATCGTGACGCAAAAAAGGGCAGTTATTAAAATTTCGTTCGGGTCAGATGAAACGGAGTGATGTGCAGTGATAACGATGAATAATTTCACATAACAGTAAGCCAATTCTGTGAAACGTACCTGAAGTGAGTTGTTATTCCATTTGCAGAGCTATTCTGTAAAAATCTCACCATGAAAACGTCGTTGAAGTGACCTGTCCTTCACAGTGCTATTCTGTAAAATTCTTACCGTAATAACTTGGGTGAAGTGAACTTAAAGTGAGCTGTCATTAGTATCAATCCCTAGTGTCCAATGGAATGACAGCTCACTTCACCTAAGTATTCATGGTAAGATTTTAACAGAATACATCGGTTGATGCTGAGGATAAAGAGCATGTCGTTTTATCAAATTACCTAAAACAGTCTCCCAAAACGCCCGCTCTTCACCACTTCCTAGTGATTTAGCTGGGAAGAAGAAGTGACGCAACTAATTCTCCAACAGCATATAGTTGTCTGTTCAATAATATAATGCGAAGTCCGCTAAGACTGGAAATGTAAAGCTTCACATATCGCAGTGTGTACAACGGGTACGTATCTGTTGCTGTTGTTATCAGCAATCGTTTCAATATGCCTTCTAGATTCTAAAGTCTTTCCGTTGTAGAGTTATAATGAACAGGGTGTAAAGTTCACTCATCCTCTATAGAAAAGGGTATCTTCCGACCAGACCGGTGTTCTGTCGGGTGTCTTTGGCTGCTTAACTGGACTTCCCTCACTATGGCTGCCTCAGTTTCTTAAGAGTAACTAATTAAGACCTTCAGCCAGGGCGCAGACTGATTGATGTTGGGACGTTCTTTTATGCTAGTTGCGTGGTTGCCGCTACACCGTCTTCTGCCGGCAATCAACGTCTGTCACAAAATAAATTCTCCGTACTACTGTCATCGTTGAGTTTTCTATTCTTCGCATTGTGAGTAAAATCGAAAGAGTAAGGTAGCTTAAGGAGCTTACTAGCTCAACACGAAAGCACGATAAAGTTGCTGGGTCGTGTGAAATGCTGTTTATTTCGTTATGAAACAGTTCTTTTGGTTATTAATGTAAACATACGGAGGGAGAATGTGAGCGGAGACGCAGAGACTACGATTTTTCTGGGGTTTTTTTTTGTGTCTATTGTGTGCCTTAACCTTGGTCACATGAGTTTATTGTCTTTCTACATATTTCTCTATTTTCAAAGGAAAACAATAACGAAACGTATTTTTTCCTGAAAATTGTTTTAACTAGTTTACTATTTTAGTTATCATTTTTAAATTGGCTTCTGACTCAGCAGTCCACACTACTACTACAACTAATGGTGAATACAGCAAGGGTAATAAAGTAAGGGAAATTAACTTCTCACGCAAATTGACAACCAACTTAAAATGTCCGTATATTCAAATCCTAACTGTTATTCTTTGCCATTCTAGTATATGTTATGACACGAAAAATTGTGAGCCAACTTCATAAACAATTAATTTTCCTGACTGTGCAAAATGCATTCATAAACACTTTTATTGGCTGTTCTATCTTTTTGATATCACAATAAGTGTCTTCTTCTTAGCGTATAGATGGCAAAAACTCAAAAAATCTTGGGCCCAAAATACAGCTGCGCGAACTCCACTCACTGACGCACTCATACAATCATCAAATGCACTTTGATGATCTTATGACTGCGTCAATGAGCGGAGTTGACGAGGAGAGGCTACGGCGCAGGTGTAAGTGTAGGTGACAGTGCATGCAGTGCAGGATAGAAGGTGGCTCACTGTCTGAGGGGAAGGGATACGCATTTGGGATCGGAGACTTACGAGTTGTAGATCGTAGGTTCGAACCCAGATATGTGCTTTACTATGTAAATTAATTTGTCTCGCCTTCTTTAAAAATGGTGAAGGAAAACATCGTAAGGAAATCGGCATGTCATTGAACCAAAAATTTTAAGACATTTGATTGATATCTAGTGGTTTACTGCCCGCGGATTAGTGTTGATTATGTACGTGACATCTAAAATTCTCTGGTTTCAGTAAGAGCTATACGACACCATGTTCATGCCTTGATCAAAAGATTAGTAAGTCAGCTAGTTAGTAGCGCAGCTGTCCAGAGTGCGCCGAACCAACGCTGAAATTAGTAGTCGTAAAGGCTCCTTTATTAACTCTAATTGAAATGTAAATCTAGCACTGGAAGTTAATTAAAGCTTGGACAGTACCCACCCAAGCGTTAATATGTCACATTGAGCTTTAGAAACTGTCACTAGGGTGAATGCAACTGAGAGGACGCTCTATGCATGAAGCCTAATTTTTAGGGATGGGCCGAATTTCGGTTCACATTCGGTTCAACCGAATTTCGGCAGCTTGAACCGAACTTCGGCATTCGGCCGAAATTCGGTTTAAATGCCCGAACATTCGGCACAAGAAAAATAATACCTACTTGCAGTATTTTGACTGAAATTTAATAGAATTAGAATAGCATTACTGTTAAATAAAATTATGTCTTTTACTCACTCATGGTCATTTATTTTAGTTAGGAACATTGTAAATGTAAACCTTAAATTAAATCAGTATTACAAAAATGAAAGAAGCTTAGTGTTCTTCTAACAAACATCTGTATTACAATTCGTAAATTGAATTTTAAAAAATCACGTTTTAGTTCACAAACTAAACGTTCATTAACATCAAGTATTTTTTATTGCAATTAATGGGTGTTTTTGTTGAATGTAAACAATCGCACGCGACACGCCGATGACGTATTTGCTAATGACGGGCCGGCTCCGGGCCACGCGGTGGGAGCGCGATGTGCGGGCATCTAGCAATAATTGAAGTAAATGCGTAAATAAGTCACGACGACGTGTCGCTCTCGAGAAAGCGCGTGAAATTAAACCGAAGTTCGGCCGAAGTTCGGATTCGGTTCAAACCACATTCGGCCCATCTCTACTAATTTTGCAAAAATTTACTGTGTCGCAAGCCTTACTGCTGAACTTGAGGTCCTGAATTCAATAGAGTGTTTTATTCTATAAAAGAAAAAAAATATTATTGAGATAGCTTAGGCAAAATGCAGTCGGAAAAGATTAGTTCATGAAATAACAAAATAAATTTAAATTCAAAGATTTCAGTTTTTTAAATCTGTTTTTGAACACCATGAAATAGTAGCCGCCATGTTATTACGTCATACGGCGTGTCAATTAAACAACTTTGTACTTTTATTATTTTCGTAACCGTAGCACTTTTTATTATAAACAATTATCATACAAAATATCAGCGCATTTGTCTACACAGCAAACTGACGTCATACCCACAGAGCAATGGCAATAAATGGCGTTCACTGCATCCAGCGTTTTTGTCAAATTACGCTCGAACTTTTGCAAATGTAAAATTAAAATGCATTTTTACGGCAATAATCGATTAAATAAAATTGTTGTGTTTTTGGGGTTTATTAGCAATTTTGAATCTAAATATGACACTTTTCAAAAAACTGGTGTAATATCCTACCTATTCCTTAGTCGGGCAAAGTGTAATTGGGTTTCTCTCTCGTAAGTACTCACTAGCAGCCCGGAGTCTGGATTTGTGCCAGGTTGATGGCAATAGGCTCGCCCCCTATTACAATGGACTTAAACATAACTGGCGAACTATGGGTGTACTAAGCTCTGCCTTTTCGGGGAAAACAAGGTGTGATGTTATGTTGCTGTGTCATCTATATCATTAACATCGACATCCCGACTTCGCCCACTGCTGGGCATAGGCCTCTCTTTCCTTGTGTCAATCCCCATGCTCCGGTGTCTGTCTCATACAGGATTTTCCGGCGATGGAATCTATTTGCATCTTATAAATTAAAGTCACTTTTCGCCGCTTTTCGCTTGTCGCTTTACAGAAGTTGTTGGACGCTGCTGAAAGTGCCAAAATTGTATCCGAATTCTGCACCCTAATTGCGTAACTCATGATTAATCATAATTGGTTTCGTTTTCACAGTTCAACAATATTCATTGCGTCATTTACGTTGTTGAGCAGACAAGTTTTTCGAACATGTGAAGCAATGGTTTAACAATCCGTTTCAAAACGAAACAGATTATGATGAATCGTGAGTTACGCAATTAGGGTGCTGGGCTGACTGTATTTAAATCGCTATCGACACACTAAGAAGAAGTCGGCTTTCGTCTCTGTCTGTGTGACCGCGTTATTCTTCTAAACTACGTAACAGATTTTGACTGTGTCCCAGCAGTGGGAACATTTAAAACTTATTATGATAAAGACCGTGCGAAGCATGGTTTTCTTTTTTTTTTTTTTGGGTGGGAAATCATCAAATGACTTCTCCTACTGAGTAGAGCAGGAGGGCGTGTCAGACTTTTACTGACTAAAACCCACCCGTGTTCCCTCAGTAGCCCGTATGCCAGGGGCTGTGGTGTCTCTTTCGAACAAACCCGCACCCTTGGCAGGCATCGGCCCTTGCGGACCCCATCGGTGGTTGCTGACATCTTTGACGGCGCGCGTGTGGAACACAACGCGCCGTCCCGTCTACCACTTTTCGGCCGCAGAGGATAGGGAGAGCGGCTAACGCTATACCGACACTCCTCTTCCCCTGCGGCCCCACCGCGTCCGCCATCAAACGGTGGCGGCCCCGTCCAGGCCACGGAAGGGAAGAGCGCTGCTCAGAAGCACCGGCACTCCTCCTCTACCGCAGCCCGTAACCCTCAGCCGCGATGCCTCCCATTCGACATCGCGGCCCACCTCAGTTGCGGTGCACCTCACCGCAACCTACTTTTTGGCCGCTACGTCGTCGGCTTTGAGGCAAAAGCCCTGACGAGCGGCCCCACCTTTGGGTTCCTCTTGGCTTCACCGTGGCCGGCATCCACGGTTACTGAGCCCCCCCGCAACGACAATGCGGGAACCCACTCGGGGGGGTGCGAAGCATGGTTGGGTTATTAGTCTGTAATAATATTATAAAGAGGAAAGATTAGATTGTTTGTTTGTTTGCATTGAATAGGCTCCAAAACTACTTAACCGATATGAAAAATTCTTTCACTGTTGGGAAGCTACACTATCACCGGGTGACATATGGTATATTTTATCCCCGTATTCCCACGGCAACGGGAACTATGAAACCGCGGAGCGTTGCTAGTTAGGTACGTATAAATCGAAAATGCGTGGAAATTTGAGTCAACTTCATGATTTTATCCACTGAGACTATTTATGCACGTGTCCTGTATACACGCGTTTTTATTGTGTTCCTGTATGTTTCAACGTTTCTTTGTTGAGCCATAGAGGTCAATATGTAAGCGGCTTTCGATAGAGAAATGGCGACGTTATAAACAGTTATACTGGGACTAACCTTTCATATTTTCTAACGGAATCGCGTGTGAAATGTGGAGAAGAATCAAATTCTATTGCTGTGTGCCCTCGCGGTTAAGCTGAAATTGATACAAAGATTGGAAAATTAATTTTCTTCTGTGAGGAAACTCTCAGTTCTAAGTGTGATTGAGTGTGACCATTTAAAAGGGATGTATGGGTACTGAAATTGTATCATGGGTTCACTGGCCTTCTTATGGATGCTAGATATGGATGTGGATAGTTTATTTTGGCATGAATATTTTTTTGACTTGTCATAATATTTATTTTTAATTATTTATTACTAAATAGCCTTGTGGGGGCTTGTGGCTAAGTAGCATAATCTACGCTTGCCGGGGTTGATCTGTGGATGGGTCACCATCTTGACATACCGAAACTCTTCCGTGCCTCGGAAAGCACGTTAAGGCATCGGTCCCGGCTGTCATTTGTGGATCTTTGACAGTCGTTACGGGTCGTCAGAAGCCCGAAAGTCTGACAACCAGTCTTACCAAGGGGTATCGTATTACCCAGTAACTGGGTTGTGGAGGTCAGATAGGCAGTCGCTCCATGTAAAATACTGGTATTCAGCTGCATCCGGTTAGACTGGAAGCCGACCCCAACATAGTTGGGAAAAGGCTAGGCAGATGATGATTACTAAATAACCCTGCTCTTGACCTCGATAACGCCTGATGGAAAACGATTGATGAGTTTATGTAATAATCTTCCTTTGCAAGTCCCGATAAATACTTTTTCTTTCCTCGTTTTGCCTTTTAACGGCATTCACAAACACTCGTGCTATAATGCAAAATGTTAGTACCCACGCAATCTGTTTGCCAAATGAAATCTGAGTTTTATTTGTACAAATGTATGAGCTACTAACGTACAGCACAAATCTATAGCCGAGATTTAATCTCATAGGTGAACTTTTTCCTATAAAACAAAGCCTGGGAAATGTAACTTTGTCGCTAGATCCCGGATTAAATCGAAATTCAACGAAATTTTCCGTTCGCTTGTTGTCAGATTATCCTTGTTCGGGAGTAAAGAGACAGTTAGTGTGTCGCAGGTGGTTATACGTACGCTTCGAGTATGCCGACGTACCGACAGCAGACTTAGGGAAATCATGAAGATACTTTACATTTTTCATATCAATAAACAGAAGTATCGTGTGGATGTGATGATAATATAATTATAAACATAATACCACGCCATGTGAGTTAGGCAGAGGTGTACCCACATTGCATATGTCATGTTTAACTCGCATGCAACAAGGGGCGACCCTAATGTCATCTACCGGGCATAAATCCCGACTCTGGGCTGCTTCTAAGATATTTCAGAGCCGGAACCTAACCTAATGTAACCAAACAACACGATAATCTATATCTATATCTATACTCTATACAAATAATAAAGAGGAAAGATTTGATTGTTTGTTTGTATGTTTGTTTGCATTGAATAGGCTCCGAAACTACTAAACCGATTTGAAAAATTATTTCACTGTTGCGAAGCTACACTATCCCCGGGTGACATAGGCTATATTTTATCCCCGTATTCCCACGGGAACGGGAACTACGCGGGTGAAACCACGAAGCGCTGCTAGTTCCCTGTAAAAGTTAAGTAAAAGGACGCCTTTTCCCAAGTTTTTTGGGGTCGGCTTCCAGTCTAACCGGATGCAGCTGAATACCAGTATTTTACATGGAGCGACTCCCTATTTGATCTTCACAACCCAGTTACTAGGTAACGCGATACCCCGTGGTAAGACTGGTTGTCAGACTTTCGGGCTTCTGACGACCCGTAACCATCAAAGATCCACGAATGACAGCCGGGACCCATGACTTAACGTGCTTTCCGAGGCACGGAAGAGTTTCGGTATGTCAAGATGGTGACCCATCCAAAGATCAACCCCGGCAAGCGTAGATTAACCTCTCATAATCATCATCATCATTTCAGCCAAAACGTCCACTGCTGGAAATACCTAGGCCTCCCCCAAAAGGGGGTTTTACCATAATCGCCACGCTTGCCAGGCGGGTTGGCAATCGCAGTATGGTGATAAAATGCATAGAGAACGCCGCTGCCCATTCTCTAGTAGGTTCCTTAGTCGCCTCCTACGACACCCACGGGAAGAAATGGGATGGTGCTATTCTTAACGTCCGGCACCACACGGTACCACAGATCGACGTGTGCGGCTGTTATTACTTAGCCACGAGGCCTTCCTTCCTTCTTGGGTGGTGCTCTCGTGAAGACTCCAAAAGTGACGATGACTTCCCTATGTATGTCTGATGCATCCTGGAAAGTTGCCCTCTCTACCTTCATACGAGTAGCTAGGTAAAACATGTAGATTTACAGATCTGTATGAATTACATGACCTCCATAGCCCACAAAGTAATTATACCATTTACTAAAATACTTCTTCACTTATCGTCGTTGCTAACGCTACACGAATCCCGAACAGGGCACGAGAGATGAAGTTCCGAAGCTGTGCATTCGAGAGGCATACAAAATCGACCACCGCTTTGTCACTAACATCGGGTCTAAGACACTATACCAATTATTGGTTGTTGGACCGATGTTAAAGCATTTTGCCATGGTTGAACTACTTGTGAAAGAGTTACTCACAGTCCAGTAGATGGATTGTTTGAGAGCCGTGATGTGTACCTCAGCAGTAACGCCTTTGACTTACGTATTGTAGGTCGCAGGTTCGAATCCAAACAGGCGATTTACTTTGTGTAAATTATTTAATCACCACCGCTCTCAAAACGATGAAGGAAAACAACGTGATGAAACCGGCATGTCCTAGAACCAAAAATTCAAAGACATGTGACATCCACCACAACCAACACTGTGAGGACTCACAGAGAGGAGGCCTGTGTACCTGCAGTGGGATATTGATGACGAATACATTCATCGTCTAGAGCTTGCCTAGTACATAACAAAAATATACAGTACTAGCAGCGCTCCGCGGTTTCACTCGCGTAGTTCCCGTTCCCGTGGGAATACGGGGATAAAATATAGCCTATGTGACCCGGGGATAGTGTAGCTTTCCAACAGTGAAATATTTTTTCAAATCGGTTCAGTAGTTTCAGAGCCTATTCAATGCAAACAAACAAACAATCAAATCTTTCCTCTTTAATAATATTAGTATAGATAAGTTATTAACCAGTACGCAAACTGTAACCATGAAATTCAGCATATCATTCTAAACCCCCTAGCTAGCGCCGGTTATACAAAAAAGAATCTGCTGTTTCATAGAAAAGTGCAATACCTACGCGGTCAAAATGTATGGAACAGCTGATTTTTTTTGTATAACCGACGAAAAATTTCTACGCTAGCTAGGGGGTCTAGAATGATATGCTGAATTCATGGTTACAGTTTGCGCAATGGTTAAAAACTTATCCTGTAAAAAAACCAAGGTAAAGCCATTGAAACACATATACGAATTTTAACAGTCTTTTATTCAATTCGATTTATAAACACGGACGCTTGGAGGGCAACAATCCCACGCATCCAAAAATACAACGCTATTTATAACTTTCAATGACACATCGAAAGTCGTCAACCTATCGTTTGTAACGACAACTTTACAATACAAATGGTACCTATCAATATTTTCGGGCTATTGACTTTAATAGCATGTTAAGTAAAGGAAGAAGATATCTTTGTCTGTTGAATTTATTATCCATGAATTACTCTTTGATACTGTACATGCAAATCTTTTTGATGTTTAGGTAGTGTACGTTTGCAGCAAGCACTGCTAGTTAGACTCGATCTACTAATGTAGACTAGATTGCCTTAATGGTGCTTCAACATATGTGGCGAAATGTGGGCATGTGGGTGTACCTACTACAGGTAACACCTCTCCTTAAACTTTCGTGGAACAAGGCGTTGTGATGTTATGTTAGACTAGCTTTTGCCAGCGACTTCGCCCGTGCCGAACTTTCATCCCATATTTAACTCCCTTAGGGGTCGAATTTCGAAAAATCCTTCGTTAAGCCTTGTCTACATTATAAAGGGAACCTCTGTACAAAATTTTAGCTTTCTAGGTCCAAGGGTTTGGGCTGGGTGTTGATGAGTCAGTCAGTCAGTCAGGACTTTTCACTTTATTAATCTAGATCATGGATATAATAGTTTTAAATAATATTATTGGAAATAATAGGTAATTAAGGAAGGGAGGGGTAGGTGGTGGTTGAAGGGGCTTGTGGCTAAATAACAATAGCTGCACGGGTCAATCGACCAGGTTAAGCTACGCTTGCCGCGGTTGGTCCGTGGATGGGTGACCATCTTTACATACCAATACCCCTCCGTGCCTCGGAAAGCACGTTAAGCCGTTGGTCCCGGCTGTCATTTGTGGATCTTTGACAGTCGTTACGGGTCGTCAGAAGCCCGTAAGTCTGACAACCAGTCTTACCAAGGGTATCGTATTACCAAGGGTATCGTAGGGTATCGTATTTAACTGGGTTGTGGAGCTCAGATAGGCAGTCGCTCCATGTAAAATACTGGTATTCAGCTACATCTGGTTAGACTGGAAGCCGACCCCAACATACATAGTTGGGAAAAGGCTAGGCAGATGATGAGGTAATAATTTTCCTATTCAACATTGTATGTAGAAGTCTGAAAAAAAAACCGGTATCGGTTAGATATTGTATTACGTATCGGTAAATACCTAGGTAAGATTTTTGTGCCGTAAAATGGCGTCTTAAAAATTAATGTGTTCAATTAAAATGTTACTTCAACGTAAGCGTATCTGCAGACAAATCCTTGTCTGCCAAATGTTATTTCAGCGTAAAATCCTGAAAGTTTTTATGAGAATTGGTGTGATTATTGTTCGGAGCCAAATGGGCTGAACAAAAAAGTGTATATTGTCAAAGTTTACAGAGTTCTCGAGTTGTGCGCACTTGCGTAGACAATGGGAGTAGTTGCAAACTGTATCGGGTATGTTTTATTGAATTGGGCGGGTAACACTGAAAACGGGTAGCGGGTAGGTGGTAAGTAATTTGCGCAATTTGATGTATGATTCTAAAATTGTGTGCACAAGGATTCTTTAGCGCCTGAATGACATTGAGAAGGTGGAAGGGAGAAAGGGGGCGTTTTTGGTAAGCATAGCATAATCTGGGAGAGTTAGAAACAAATTCTATGAGAACTTCTTGGAAATTGTTCTACATGTGTCGAGACGTGATATCGCGTGGCGTCGTGCCTGTCTGTGGGAGTCTTTTCGGCTACCCCAATAGTATCTGGGTAAGGAATACTTTGTCCAATACAGTAACAAAAATATACCTAACTATCTACTACCCCTGCCAGGAGTGCGGGTTGTTCGAAAGAGATACCGTGGCCCCTGGCACACAGGCAACAAAAGTAACACGGGTGGGTAAAAGTCTGACAAGCCCTCCCGCTCCACCCAGAGCGACAGAAGTTATTTGATGATTTCCCGCGGTCAACAAAAAAAAAAAATACTACCTACTACCCCAAATGTGACAATCAGCATTATTCACGCATCTATCACGTACAAATCACAATCAGTAGGTACAAATACAAACAGTTTATTTTCTATAACAAAGTTGAACTACGAGTACATAGCTAGATAGCATAGCCCTGTAATTAGGACATTCCGAAAAGTTTACCGATGTTTATAACAGAAAGTCGTCATTTTTACACCACAATATTATTATTCTGTTGAAAAAAATAGGTAGGTTGTGAAAATCACAACCTCTCTCACTTTTCGTAAAAATCCTTACTACGCAGTAGGTAAAGTTATTTTTTTCCGGTCAATAACTAGAAAATATATTAAGTAAGTAAGTGGTTTTCTGACCTAGCTAGGTATCCACGCAACTTTGCTTACGTTGAATTCTAGTAATTCTTACTCAGAAATACATTTAGAACACCATTAAGACACTTCAACGCGCGCCGTTAAAAACATAAAGAGTAATAAAAACAGGAGAAAAGGACATATTATAGGAAACATTATGTTAAGTTATGTGAATGAGACTTTTTGGCGGTTATAGCCAAAGGTACCGAAACTAAAGAGCTTGAAAAATCAAATCAGTGTTTAATTTTTCTAAATTTAATATTTTAATGTACGTTACTTACAGCATAATATAATATTGTAGGTGCTTACGTAATTTATGAGCATTCGCTTATAAATTACTAGACTAAAAATAATAATTGTTTATTAATAATTATTAATAGACTATTAAGTCTTAAATTAATATTATGTACTTTTTACTTTAATTGTATGTTTTTATGAGTCCATTTCAATGTGTGATCCATTTAAATTTGATGTCCCTTTGCAAAGTTTGGTTTCAGTTTCAACCAAAAATAACAACAATTTTATAATGTTTTAACATTAGCCGCCAAGAACCGATAATTTAGAGAACGTATAAACTCCAAAGTTTTAGAGATCAACTCGCTTATTTAAGGTGACACTTGTCCACATTTTTTCCATACAAACTTCGGGAGGGTTTTACTCCACTGTTTGACTATGTACATCAAAAATTAAACATGGTATGGTTTTGTCTCGTTATTATTATTGTCTGTACGGAAACAGAATACTAAAATAAAAGCCTATTAAAAAGTTGTGAGCCAACAAAGATTCGTTTTTCTTGCTAATTTAACCTAACTTTGAGCGTGTTTAAGTAATAAAAGGAGTGTAAAATCTCGAAAACCAAGACGGTACCGACAAAGTTCAATTAACAATAAGTTCAATAAACTTTATTGGTCATTGATTTATGCAGTGGTTTTTTCATAAAACCCTATCTTCTAAAGGACTTTTCTTAATTTTTTCGCGATTTTTTTGCCAAAAATGCTCCTGCATCTCACTCAATAACGTTGTGCGTGTAGACTAGCGTCTAACTGCTCACCACTGATACTATCTCTGTCGGATACGAAGCCTGGTGAGACAGCGTGATTTTTAGCCAGGCCCACCAGTGAGTTCGAGCCCGCGCAAAGTGTCCCCTTAAAAGTTTAAACGCGCGGGAAATTTAAATGTATTTGGAACGAATGTAGAACGTTGTGGTCTTCATTATTTTACTTTTTAAAAGTGCTCTTAACCTGCATTCTTGCATTCCTTTTTAAACTGTGGTCGCGTTCGTGAATTTTCCTTTTATTTTTCACAAATGAGTTTTTAATGCTCAATGTTTTTCGGATGTTATGTAGTTTTAATGTGAGTTTAATCTTGTTTGTGCTTATCTTGCAATGCACGGAAAAATACGTTATAATATTGCGACTGCTTCTAAAGATATTGCCCTTCGTTCACATAAGTTTTGTGATAAGTAATGCCAAAACTTAGGAGATATGGAGGAGTATTTTATTTGGTGCAATTTATAAGAGATTACTAGATTTTTGATCTGCAAATGATTACAACTGACGTCATTAACAGGCGTTATATTATATCTATACCATATTTTTGACATGTTTCCACTCCCATCGAAGATGAACTTCTAGTACCTACACACTAGTTTTTATGATGCAAAACAGACATGTATATAATAATAATAATAATAATAAAGCCATTTATTCAGACCATTTAAAACTTATGCTACTACAATAAAATATACAAGTTGTAAATAAAGCTAAGAAAATAATTAAGATAATTCTATTATTGACACCGGCTATCTTGGTCTGTGTGCCCATTGGCAAAGGCCTCCTCCATTTCCTTCCACTTTTCCCTATCGACTGCTATTCGAGTCCACAGTTTACCTCCAGTAGTTTCCAGCTCATCGGTCCAGCGTTTTCTCTGCCTTCCTCTATGTCGTTTGCCATTTCTCGGGTACCAAACTGTTATCCTTTTGCTCCATTTGTCTGTGCCTCTGAGGGTGTGGCCAGCCCACTTCCATTTAAGTTTTCTGGCTTTCCGTGTGACGTCAGCCACCATCGTTACCCGTCTCATTTCTTGGTTTTTTAAACGGTCTTTTCTTCTAACTCCCATCATACTTCTTTCCATGGCACGTTGACATACAGCTAGTTTGTTGGCTTGTGCCTTTGTTAAAGCCCAAGTCTGGCATCCATATGTTAGGACCGGTAGCACGCATGAATCTAATAATTTCCCTTTTAATTTCAAATTAAAATCAGGGCACTTCATAATCTCCTTCAGGGACCAATACCGGTTCCATGCGTTTGCTACTCGTCGGTCTATTTCTTTTTCGCTCTGGTTCATGCTGGAAATTATTTGTCCTAAGTATATGTATTCATCTTGGTAGTCGATGATTTTGTTATTTACCATAATTTCTTGTCTTAAATAGTTTGTTAAAAGTTTAGTTTTGTCGGTATTCATAGTGAGTCCAACTAACTCGCTTTCTTTTGCTAGGTCTACTATCATTTCTTTGAGGGCAATTGGTGACTCTGCAAAGATAACTATGTCATCAGCGAATCTAAGATGGGTCAGTCTGGCTCCATCGATTGCTATCCCCAAGTTGTCCCAGTTCAGCCTGCGAAAGACTTTTTCCAGAACTGCTGAAAATAGTTTTGGAGAGAGTGGATCACCCTGACGCACTCCTCTTTTGATTTCGATGATTTGACCCTTTTTCTCTAGCTGTATTCTTGCTGAACTTTTTGCGTATACATTTTGTATTATTCTGATGTATTTTTTCATAACACCTTGTTCTTTTAGGGCCTGCCAGATTGTGTCATGTTCTAAAGAGTCAAATGCCTTGTTGTAGTCGACAAAACAGCAGTACAAGGGAAGATTGTATTCGTTATATTTCTCAAAAATTTGTTTCACTGTGTGTATGTGATCTATGACAGAAAATCCACATCTGAATCCTGCTTGTTCAATGGGTTGATTCTCGTCTAGTATACCAGAAATTCTATTTAGGATTACTTTAGAAAATACCTTATAAATGTTGGACATCAAGCTGATTGGTCTATAGTTATTGATATTGTAAATATCACCTTTTTTGTGTAGAAGGATTATTACTGATTCTGTCCATTGGGTGGGAATATATTCGCTTACTAAAATCTCATTATATATTTTTGCCAATAATTTAGTCGATAGCAGTTTTGTGCTTAGTAAGATCTCGTTAGTTACTTGGTCTGGACCTGGACATTTTTCCGTTTTTTGGGTTTGGATGGCGTTTTCTACTTCACTTTCTAATATTTCTGGTGTCTGGTCTATATCACCTAGGAGGTCAACTATCTGTCCTTCTCTTTGATTATTGTATATAGCAGTGTAAAATTCAGTGGCTGCTCTTATAATGTCTGTTCTTTTAGTTCTGGTTCGACCAGTTTTGTCTTTCAGCTTTGGAACCCAATGTTTTTTGTCGTTGAGTTTTTTCTGCGCTTTTCGGATTCCTCCTGATTTGATTATTTCTTCTTCTAGTATTTTCAATCTGTTTCGTTTCTTCTGTTTTCTAATTTGTTCTCGTATTACCTTGCTTAACTGTGATATTTCCATTCGAATTACTTTGTTCTTGTGTTCTTCTATTAATAGATGTTTCCTTCTCTCAAGTAGTTTTTTGATTTCATCCGGAATTTCTGTGTCTTTATGTTTATTTCCCGACTTGTTTGTTCGTTGTAATGTTTTTTCAATCTGGTCGTATTTATCTTGTATTGTTTGTTGTTTTTCCGTCTTATCGTAATTATTTAGTATATTTTGTAATTTTTTATTTATTTGGACAGGTTGTTTTTGATTTAGCCTTGTTGGTTTTGTGTGATAATTGATCCTAGATTTTTTTTGAGGTATAGCTTTGAGGTTTGCTCTAATCATTCTGTGGTCTGTGTTGAAGTTAAAGTTATTTAAAACATTGAAGTCATCAAAACTTTTAGATTGATTTGTAAGAATAAAATCAATCTCGTTTCTAGTTTCTCCGTTAGGAGATTTCCAAGTCCATCTACGATTTGGTTTTTTCCGAAATTTACTGTTTAGAATCGTGAGGTTGTGTTCGAATGCAAAGCTAATCATCATTTCTCCATTCTTAGTTCGTCTGCCTGTGGTATGAGGACCTATTATGGTATGCTCGAAGTCTTGTCTACTTCCGATTTGAGCATTGAAATCACCCATTACGATAAGGTTTTTATGAGAGTAATCTTTAACTGTCTGGCCGAGTTCTGTATAGAATTTATCGATATTTTTTGTTTTATCTTTGTCAGTTGCTTCTGTGGGTGAATACACTTGAATAATAGACCATTTGTCTTTGTAGCCCGGAATCGCCATATTCAAGACGGCAATACGTTCTGATATTCCAACTATTTCTTCGACATTCTTTGCATACTCTTCCTTTATTATGAAACCCACGCCGTGGTGGCCAGGTGTTTCACCCATGTGGTAAAATAAAAATCGCCCATTTGTTTCTATCAGTTCCCCTTGCCTTCTAACTTCACTTAGGCCCAAGATGTCCCAGTTTGTGTCCTTTAGTGCTAATTCTAATTCTATAAGACTTTCTTCTGATTTTAAACTTCTAGTATTAATTGTTCCTATGTGTAGGTGTTTTCGTTTTTTCTTTTGCAATTTTGGATATGGAGGGTGTTGGTCGATGTCCCCACGGTGACCAACCGGATTGGGGATATTGTTAATATTGGTTGTTTTATGAGGTTGTTTTATTTGATATTTTGTTTTTAGTTTTGTTATGTTGGTTGATTTGTGCGGTTGTTTTTGGTTGCCGGTGTCAATTATGTCCTATTTTTTATCATTAGTAATCTTGTTTTCTGACAGCGAAAATGATCTTGCTCGCATGTATGCGAACGCATCTGTTTTTTGTAATTTAGACTCTAAATTTACTGTTACCTCTTTGTTTTCAATGTTTTGGGGGGAGTTCGTGTTGGTTCTTTTCCTTTTTTCACTGTGCCTTTTGCTTCCAGCCTTTTGCTTCCTATTTTGTAATTCTTCTCTAGTAAAATCCTGCGTGATGTAAGTGGTAGGTTTCATTTTCTTTTTATTCTTTAAGATTTCGATCTTTTTTAAGAGGGTAGTGGTAGTAAAAAGTATTGGTCTAATTTTACCAGTTTCACATTTTTTGCCAAGACGATGAATTTTAACAATTTCATTTTTGCCCATTTCCACTTCTAATTCATTCATTGTTGACAAAATTAGGTCTGTTAAATTTTCTATAGATTCTCCCTCTGGTTCTTTTACCCCGTGTACAATGAGACACAGTGTACAGAAACAGACATGTACTCACCTATAAATTAATTTAAATATCATTTTAATCGAATTTAGCACCGTGCCTGAAAAAATATATTTTCACAACCATGTTTTATCTAAAATAGAAAAACCGCCGCTTTCGCTCAATACAGCAGTTAACAATTGATTCACAGCACCGCAAATGCAGATCAAATCGTAAAATGTATTTATTACCCATAAACGAGCGCTTCTACATTCTACGTTTATTTATGGCCAGTTGGCAGTCTATTGGTAAATTAGAAGTTCATTATGTTTGAAAATAGAAATTATTTCAAAATTCAACAGATTCTAATAAGTAGATAAGTATTCGAAGATAGAAACGAAGATAAAAAATATTAAATCACTTTATTTAGGTTATTTATCTACCTATTCCCTAAAAGTAACATTTAAACAAGTTTCGGTTTATGTATTTATTTATTTAGATATTTAAGCTTTATTGTACACCAGAAAATACATAACAAATATAAAAAAAAACACTAATATACAGAATATTAAAATAATAATTATATATCATCATGATGAGCATTCAACGTCCAATATCATAAAATGTGATAGTAGGTACATACATACACGTACTTAAAGAAGCATTATGCGTAGTTGATTGAAATACCGCTGATCAGCTACTTCCACCATTCTTAAATCAAAAAATTAAGCAAAATCCACGGCATTGCCTAGCAATCAAATTCCCTTAAGACCAGCCTATGTAATCCCTGCACCATTTTACCTTCAATTTGTTGCTAATAGATTAGTCCTGGATCCCTGCCCACTCTCCTAATGATTTGAACAATTAACCTACTTTCTTTTACTGCACAATTAAATCTTTTCTTTCTTTATCCTTTGTTTTTAGGGTTCCGTATCCAAAGGGTGCCATCATCGTCATCAGGTTACAGCAGTCCACTGCTGGACATCATCATCATCATCATTGTTCCAGCCGAAAAATGTCCACTGCTGGACATAGGCCACTCCAAACACCGACACCTCGGTTCTGTGCTGGACTCACGCCTCTCCAATTGCACGCCATTCTTTTTGATTTGCGGCAATTCTCATCTAGCTGCTATCAGTCACTCTGCGAAGATCGTCGCTTTCCCTAGCCTGAGGGCGTCCTACCTTACGTTTGTCGATTCGCGGTCTCCATTCAAGAACCCGTGTACCCCAACAGTCATAGCTTCTACGGCTAATAATGCGCGCCCATTTCCACTTCAACTTGCTTATTCTGTAAGCTATGTCGACCATTTTGGTTCTTTGCCAGATCACCTCATCTGCAATTGGATCGGACGGATCCACAAACGGTCTGTCACAGAATTCTCTCTTTTGAAGCGTAACACTTGAAATTTTAATAGTGTGTATTAATATGGCCGCTTTAACGACAAATTAGAAGACCTCTTGCATATTTAACTTAATAAGTAACGTGTTTTTGGTAAGGAATGCTTTGTGTGCGAGTCCGACTCGCACTTGTCCGCTTTTTCATTAAAAGAAATCCTATACCTACTAATTTGCGGATTATCCACAAATTTTTAGATAAGCTTTTAGAATTTTAAAAGTTTAACAGGATCAGTATATCAGATCTGGAGGTCATTCGAGCTTACCCCAAGTAAGTCTTCATAGATCTAAAAATATTCGTAGCTCTCCATAATACCTTGTTTGTAACAAAGTAATTTATTTTTTAAATTACTTTGGGTGCGGTTAGAAACACAGATCAAGCTGTTATTTATAGTATAGCTTCTGCCTTCGACTTTGACGGCGTGAAATTTGTTTTACATAAAATATATCCTATGACACTCGGCAATACGGTAGCGTCCCATTAGTGAACCAATTTTTGGAATCGGATTAGTCGTTCCGAAGATACTTACGTCCTCTTAAATCGTATTACATTACAATATCTCAATGACGGTTTTTTTTTTGTTTGACGTTTTCTAAAAATGAAACCTAGCTAGATCGATTTATCGCCCTCGAAACCCCCTGCATACAAAATTTCATGAAAATCGTTGGAGCCGTTTCCGAGATTCAGATTATATATATATATTTAATAATCGCTCGTTTAAAGGTATTAGATTACACATTTTGATATTACATGTTATCAATACTTAGTGTGTGTGAATTGACTTTATAATTTTAATGCATTTGACATTTCATTCATATTTTAATTAATTAATTAATTTTTATAGCTATTGCATATTATATAAAAAATTGCTACCCATTGTCTTTTCAAACTAATTTACTTACAGCTTTTTTAATGGGGACTTTTTTAAATAAAAACTTTGCCCAACACTAGGAATTTCTGCTGTATTGTGGGTGCGTTTACAAACATTTAAATTCACATACACAAACAGCCAGACCCGGAACAACTACTTGTAGATCATACAAATATTTGTTCCGTGCGGGAATCGAACCTGCGACCCGCACCGCAGCAGTCAACATTCTATGCGAAACTTTTTATAATACCGTATACTCAGAAATACATAAATAAACACGAGTATAGGTATTATACTTTGCAAATACACCTTCTTAATAGGTTAGCCTGTCACCTAACCAACACATTGTAATAAAAGTAAGCGATAATAAACTTTAGGGCAAAGTAGGATATTATACCAAGGCTTTCAGATGACAATATTTTCCTGTTTCATAGTTTTTAGAGCGCGATTTTTCAGTAGCCGAATTTTAGTTATTGAAATAAGTTTTTATTCAACTTTCTTCGTTACTACTACTGATCTGATAGGCACGTATTCAGCTACATCCGGTTTTTTTTTTTTGGTTGGGAAATCTTCAAATAACTTCTCCCGCTTTGGGTGGAGCAGGAGGGCGTGTCAGATTTTTACTGACTAAAACCCACCCGTGTTCCCTCAGTTGCCCGTGTGACAGGGGCTGATGTGGTATCTCTTTCGAACAAACCCGCACCCCTGACAGGCATCGGCCCTTGCCGGCCCCATCATTTTTTGTGCTGACATCTCTTTGAGGCGCGCGTGGAACACAACGCGCCGTCGACTTGGGCTTGGTCCTTACAGGACAGCGAGCTACCCCACATACCGACCCCAACATATTTGGCAAAAGGCAAGGCAGGTTTATCTATTTTCATTACTCAAAAACAAACTCTGTCGCCCTACAAAAGTAATATCGAGAAGCTACTTATGTAGGTGGAAACCTGAGAATCTTCAATTTGGGTCGCCTTGATTGATTCGCGTCTGGAAACTTTTATAAAAGTGTGTAATATAATATCAATCACCATTACGTCAATCAATCATGTTGCTCGTTAATTTCAGTTTTCACGCCTATTAATTTTTCATACAGTCTTCATGTTAAAATGTTTAGTCAGTTTTAGTGAAATATTGAGGGATTGCAGATTTTTCTTTTAGATTCAAACATCTCTTAGAAATATGACTTACTAGCTTTTGCCCGTGGCTTCGCACGCGTGACGTCGGAAAATCAACGGTCCTACTCGTGGACCGAGCCGTGGTGTCGTTCGGTTATTTCCGATTTCTCCATTTATACTTTCATCCCCTATTTTACGCTCTCAGGGGCTGATTTCCCAAAAACACTGAACACGTGGTTTTTAATTTTTAATTAGAATGATAAAAACTAATTTTCTAGTTAAACTATCACACACCATCACAAACAAAAATGACGATTTTCCATACAAACTTATTTAATATTAATTCGATCACTCTTGATAACTTTATCGAGTAACCAATAAAAAATAAATAACCATAAGGGCGCTATCACATTTTTGCTTGAATTCGAACGTTTTACTCGATATTTGATGAGTGATTATGGTTTAGACATAGCCCAAAATTCAAAATTCAAAAATATGTCCTAGAAATTTTCATTATTGGTAAGGAGTGTTCTAAACAAATATTTTAATTTGTTTACATAAGTCCGTAAAATCCTTGTCTCGACAAATGATGTTTCATAAAATTGTACTTTTGGGCATCTTTTGATGCTGCATTACATGGAACATATAATAGTTTGGTAATTTATAAAAATGTCCATGGTAGGACTATACCTTTTTCTTTGGAATGCTTAAATCAATTTTTTTATGTTTCATACAGTAATTCACCAAAAATAATTTCGTAAAACACAGAATTTATGTTAATTTTTCGTCTGAAATTATATTTTTTATCTGTGTATGTTTAATCGAAATTCAAACAAAAAGTATTTTATAACTAAGGTTACTAAGTCAGCTTGCTAGAAAAAAAATTAGTATATTTAAAACTAAAACTAATATGTATAAGCATTTTTTGAATGCAACACTGTAAATCAGTAATAAAAGTCGGGACACGCGGGATTTAGCTTTTAGTACTCGCTGGTTTGTTCCTGGGCGTCCAACGCATAGCGGATAGCACGTGTGCGTAGCGTACTTCACTAGACACACACCCACGATCGGCTACCCCGCGCCGTAAAATTTTGCCCTCTTTAACAAAACCACTTTATTGCTTCTTAATGAAAAATGATTTTATTTCTGTAAGTAGATTTGTACAAACACTTTAACAACTCAATCATATTTTTTTAAACTAGACGAGGTCGGCGTTTCCTATCTGAAAAAGAAACATTTTTTACAATACTTCCGAGCCCAGAGACAAAAGATATCATCTCTCACAATCCATCAGAATAAAAACTCCTCACTTCTTTTATGAATCAGATAAAACCGAAGGCATTTCTTTTAAATTCAATTCTTAAGCCTTCCTAACTCCGTTTGGACCCGACTGAATAAAAACAGAGCACTCCCGATCAATCAGGCAGGCTATCAAGAACAGTCGGCCATGGGAATTTGGCCTTTATTGCGAACAATGAGAGAATAAGTTTGATATTTTCTTATTGACAGCTCGATCTGACCCACTGCGATTTTAATAAATTAAAGGTCTTATGTTACAGAGAAGGAATGAGTATTTGATCAGCAGGCGCATGACGCTTCCTATTTCTACGAAGAATAGACACAGCTCTTTTTATACAAAGTGAAATTTCGTTTCTCCATTTTTGACATTGCACCGTAGAAATTCTTCCACAGTCTGTCGTTTTGGCTTTCTGGCAACGATCTTTGTCTAAGGCCTTTTTTAAGTAGACTATTTCAGAAAAAAGTTTTCTATCCCAGCTTTTAAAACCACACAGACCTCTGACACTTATTACAGTGACAGAAAACTTTCTAACTATCAACACGGAACGTCATTTTTGTCTACACTTCCGTCAACAAAACTGTGCTCGCGCTAAGCCTGCTGGATATTGTCAAAGTCACTTTGGCCTTTGGGAGCATTGGTGGTTACGGGTCGTCAGAAGCCCGATAGTCTGACAACCAGTCTTGCCAAGGGATATCGTATTACACAGTAACTGGGTTGTGAAGGTCAGATAGGCAGTCGCTCCATGTACTGGAATTCCAGATACTGGAATTCATCTGCATCAGGTTAGACTGGAACTGGAAGCCGACCCCAACATGGCTGAGAAAAGGCTAGGCAGATGATGATGATGCACCCGATGTGTCCATCGAGCTATAAATACATTTCCATTTTTTCTTGAGCTCGTCAGCTTATACTGGAAATGTATAGCTTATTGCATGTTGCCGTGATGATTTTGACAGTACCGGGAACTCTTCTGGATCTGGAATAGTTATTTTGGAAGACCTGTGTTAATGATAACCTCCAAATAATTAATTTTTACGTGTCTGGGAAATGAACCACAAATATCACCGCACTGCCGCCTCACTATTTCACAACTACTTACAATAAATAAAATCCTTTTCAGATTTTTATTCTATTGGACTAACTCCAAGATTTAAAGGTTTCCATTGAGAAAATTAAATTAAAATTCGAATTATTCTTAAAGGTTCCATTTCAAGAAGTTTAAATTATCTTAGATTGTACCTACTGTCTTGGCCATACATCCTCCGGGATTAGTAAAACTTGCTGATGTTTTGTTTAGGTATCTGGCATTATAGGTTCTTCCAATAAAAATTAGGTATACAGGATATACGGGATGCACAAACTGTAACCATGAACGACAATCGCACTCTCCATGTCGCCATGTGATCCCGCTGGAGCCCGTTGGCAACGGCTAAGAAGACAAATTATTCGAACATTATGAAAGAATGGATTTGCAATAACATTCAAAGTGTTTCTGATTCTGATTAATAGTGCGTTACGCAATTAGGGTGCAGTACGGAAATCATATGCTTATCTATTTCCAAACTATGTATATTGGGGTCGGCTTCCACTCCAATCAGATGTAGCTGAATACCAGTATTTTCATCATCATCATCATCATTTTAGCCCCCAAGGTCCTCCACTTCGACCAGTCTTGTGGTTCCCACATCCAGCGGATTCCCGCGGCTTTCACAAGGTCATCGGTCCACCTTGTAGAAGGCCTTCCCACTCTACGTCTTCCGGTACGCGGTCGTCACTCCAGTACCTTTCGGTCCTATCGGCCATCTGTTTTGTGAGCAATCCAAGTACTAGACCAGTACTAGGTAATAAGATATCTCTTGGTTGATGGTCAGACTTTCGGGGTTCTGATGACCCGTTACGACTATCAAAGATCTACAAATGATAGACAGGATCAACGGCTTATTTTGCCCTCCGAGGCACGGAGGGGTCTTAGTATGTAAAGTTGGTCACCGGCAAGCCCAGCTTAAGGTGAATCTAGTCCACATTTTTCCCATACAAACTTCGGGAGTGGATTATCCACTGTTTGACATCAAAAATTAAACATGGCATGGTTTTGTCTTATTATTAATATTGTCTATACGGAAACAGGATACTAAAATTAAAAATAATTAAAAAGTTAGGAGCCAACAAAGATTGGTTTTTATTGCTAATTTAACCTAACTTTGGGCGTGTTTAAGTAATAAGAAAAGTGTAAAATCTCCAAAGCTAAGTCGATACCGACAAAGCTCAATTATCGATAAGTTAACTTCATTGGTCATTGATTTATACAGTGGTTTTTGCATAAAACCAGATCTTCCGAAGGACTTTTCTTAATTTTTTACGCGCCTGTCTTGCTATAACTGATCCTGCAGCTCACTCAATAATGTTGTGCGTGTAGACTAGCGTCTAACTGCTTATCACGGGTACTACCTCTGTCGGAAACGAAGTCTGGTGAGACAGTGCTTTTCAGCCAGGTCCACCAGTGAGTTCGAGACAGCGACTAGGTTCCCCTTAACCTGATTGATCGACCCGCTCGGCTGGTATTAAACAAGCCCCAGTAGTACCCCCAATGGAACCAATACGGAAATATCATTTTAAAATTGGCTTCACAAAAGAGCTGTTATAGAATATCTATATTGGGAGCTAAGTGAGTAAAAACAGGGCAGTTCCGATCAATCAGTGAGCGGATGTACGGAAGTTCGGCCTTTTTGTTGGCTTCCAAACTTCCGATAAGTCAAGCGAAAATTGATTTGTTGTATGTGTTTTATATTCACGTTAATGCGTTTTTGTTTGTGAATTGGGGGTTAAATGGGATATTGGAGTTGATTGATGAAATAAGGGGTTTAGGAACGTGCTGCCTCGCTAGAAAGAATGTAAATGAAACCCTCCACAACATTTTTTAAGTGAAAACTTCTTTAGGAGCGTTGGGCATTTTTAAGATGGGAAAAAGCAATTGAACTCGCAACACTTTTACCGACACCACTGACAATACGAACGTACGAACGAACAACGTTGAACTTATGTTGAACGTTGTTGAATCTGACGATTCAAAAAATACACACGTAATTGTTCAAGTTTTCACTTCTGGCCACATTCCCGGTGGGCTGCTGTTTTTTTTTTTTGTCCACGTAGATATAGCACTGTCTTATGAAAAGTTTATGGATACCCGACGTAAAAAACGTTCATAGAAAAATGCAATACCAAAGAAATCTGCTGCTTAGCCTTGTGCCAACTGTGTTGGGGTCGCAGTCTAACCGGAAACAGCTGAATACCAGAATTTTACAGGGAGCGACAGTCTTGCAGACCTCCACAACCCAGTTACTTGGTAACACGATATCCCTTGGAATCATGAGCTGAATCAATGGTTTCTGTTTGTGCGTAGGTATGCCATGCCATGGCATATTTTATACAGGGTAAATTTTTAACCAGTGCGCAAACTGTAAAAGAAAATTAGCTATCATAGAAAAGTGCAATATCTACGCTGTCAAAATGTATGAAACAGCAGTTTTTTTTTAATAGCCGACGAAAAATTTCTGCAATGGAAGGTCTAGGATGATTTGCTGAATTCATGGATACAGTTTCCGCACTGGTTAAAAATGTATCCTGTATTATGCCGTCAACAAAACATCCGGATACATAGCAAAAATAGGTACCTAGATTAAGGATACCTACATAGGTACACTCAGAAAGACGTTACTGATAAGATTTTTAAAGAAGACATGACTATAGTCTTCATACTAAGTTTGACACAAAACCCCAAGTGCCAGAAAAAAATGTGTTACCCTGCTAGGAGAAGTCCTTCTTATCACTTTTTACTATTGCTCTTAATTCGACAACTATTCGGCATTTTAGATTTTGGGCCCAATATGGCTTCTTTTTAGCACTGAATATATTGCAACATCTGATTAGGTACCTATGCGATAGAAACGGCAGATGTCGCACCTGGATCCAAGGAATAGATTTCAAAACAAATCGTTTATTGCAATTCATAATGTACAATTACAGGTGGTAAATTAAAAAAAACAATAGAAACAATTATGGACCCTGTCGGGCATAACTAATCTATATAAATAAAAAGAGAAGTCCTGATTGACTGACTGACTCATCAACGCCCAGCCCAAACCCTTGGACCTAGAAAGCTGAAATTTTGCACAGAGGTTCCCTTTATAATGTCGACAAGAAATAAGGAAGATTTTTCGAAATTCAACCCCTAAGGGAGTTAAATAGGGGATGAAAGTTCCGCGCGGGCGAAGCCGCTGGCAAAAGCTAGTTTTTAAATAAATAGAGAGAGGAAGAACGCTTTATTAATTTTCGTTTGAATAATTTTATAACCTATTAAATATTCTATGTTACTATTTATTTACTTATTATATTAATATTATATGTGCAAGTCTATCTACCCATTTAAATAACGCTTATTTGATTACTCGCTTAAAATTTGTTATTTATTATTATTTTTCTTTTATTCATTTTAGTTCTTATTAGATACATTTTTAAATATTTTATAAAAACAAAAATTTAAAAAAACATTTAAAAATATATAAAATAGGGATCCGCCGATATTGGGAGCAGGGTCCAAGCTACCGGTGGTTAGGGCTCCAGAGACAGGAACCTCCTCACGATGCGAGCCGTATCGAGGAGTACTGCCTTCTGAATCAGGCCTTTGATCCAGCCGCCTAACGAGAGCCTCGAAAGATGTTGTTCGAGGCTTTCGGCCATCAGTCCATTGGCTGATACGACAATCGGCACAATGACAGCTGAGTCCACATTCCACATGTCAACAACCTCGTGTGCTAAGTCGAGATACTTCATTTGCTTCTCTTTCTCAGCTTTCACGAGGTTCCCGTCATGCGGAATGGTAACATCGACTATCATTGTGCGGCGCGCTAACCGATCTATCACCACTATATCAGGCTTATTGGCTACAATAGTCCTGTCAGTAATGATAGATCGGTCCCAGTACAACGTGACATGGTCATTTTCAAGAACTGGGTCGGGCACATACTTGTAATACGGTACCTCCGAATCCACAAGTTTATATTGCAAAGCAAGCTGCTGGTGAATAATCCTGGCTACTTGGTTATGCCTGTGCAAGTATTCGCCGTTAGCCAAACGAGAACAACCAGAGATAATATGTCTGATGGATTCACCCGGACGGTGACATGCCCGACACACGTCTACCGTCCCGTCCTTCATAATATGTCTCCGGTAGTTATTCGTCAAGATAACTTCATCCATAATTGCACAGACGAAACCTTCAGTTTCCCCGAAAAGGTCACCGAAACGTAACCAGGATACGGACGCTAAGAAATCAACACCGGGCTCGTGAAGAGCCCGATAGAAGCGCCCGTGAAGCTCCTTGTTTCGCCATACTTCCTTGCGGTCATCGGTAGTTAGTATTACAGGTTTGCGCCAGTTCTCTTTAGCCATGGACAGTGGGGTGAGTCCCTTATCCACTGCGACCGCATCACGGTGCATACCCACTTCGGCTTTTATAAAATATTCCCTGAGACTACACACCTCGCGGTTGTGGAGGGTCTTGGCATTCAGAAAGCCTCGACCCCCGCACTTCCGCGGGATGTACAGTCTCATCACCGATGATCGTGGGTGATGCATCCGGTTTGCAGTCAGCAGTGTACGGACTCGTCGATCCAGGGCGTCGAGTTCAGTCTGAGTCCATTTGAGTATGCCGAAAGAGTACATCAAAACTGGCATGACCCAACCGTTGAAGGCGCGCACCTTGTTTCCGCCTGAAAGAAGACTAACTAATACCTTCTTCAGGCGACCAAAGAAGCGCTCCGACAACGATTGCTTCATGTCGGCAGCGTTGATGCCCAACGCTTCCGACATACCCAAATACTTATAGCTCTCGGATGAGGAGAGGGATCTGAGGTGTATGGAATCCGAAAGTTGAATTCCCTCGGATTCCATAATCTCACCTCGCTTTACATGCATGACTGCACATTTGTCCACACCAAATTCCATCCTGATGGCGTTACTAAAAGTTTCAGTTACCTTCAGTAGCTCCACCAGTTGCAATTTGTTGGGGGCAAAGAGTTTAAGGTCATCCATGTATAGGAGGTGAGATATAACCTCACCTCCTCTCCTCAGCCGATAGCCTAGACCTGAATCCTCCAGCAGTGTGCTTAGAGGATTCAGGGCTAAGCAAAACCAAAGTGGACTCAAGCTGTCGCCCTGGAATATTCCCCGTTTGATCCATACAGGTTCATCATTCCTCTGGATTTGTGGACATCCCGGATAGCGAAGGACTGTCCTCCATTGCCCCATGCACGACTTAAGGAAGGTGCGTAGAGTTGTATCAATCTTGTACAACTCCAGCACTCTCATGAGCCATGCATGTGGCACCGAGTCGTAGGCCTTCTTATAATCTATCCAGCATGTCGACAGATCCTTGCGGAATCGACGAACCTGTTGGCTTATGACCATGTCGATGAGGAGTAGCTCCTTAGTACCGCGGGACCCGTTCCTACATCCATTTTGAGAGGAAGACATAATCGAGTTTTTCTCAATGTGCGTATTAATTTTCGCTCTCAAAATGGATGTAAGAAGTTTATAAACCGTTGACAAACAAGTAATCGGTCTATAATTCTTGGGTTCCGCGGGACTACCTGATTTGTGGAGCAGGTGGGTAACGCCTGTTGTTAGAAACTGTGGTAGCGACCCAGACTCTAAGGATGACTGGAACTGAGATGCCAGGCGATTGTGTGAACTAGTAACCCATTTTAGCCAAAAGTTATGCAGTCCGTCCGGTCCCGGTGATTTCCAATTCGGTAACGGACGGACTGCTTTGGCTACGTCTAATGGTGTAATAGACACCGGTTCCATTTCTGGTATTGATTCACACAATCGCTCGACATCCTGTATCCAGTCTGCCTCAACGTGACAGACGGGCACCGACCAAATGCTCCGCCAAAATGCACTCGTGGCGGTATCATCCGGGCGGCACACGTCCGTCACATTTCGTTCGGGTCGCTCCCAAGCTCTATATACCCACCTCTCATCGCTCTGGAACATGCGATTCTGCGTGTATCGGTCAACCCGCCGCTTATACCGTCGAATACGGTTTGCCCATGCACAGACTTTCTGCTTCAGGAAGTCGATGCGCTCTGTGACACGGGACATGTATTCTGGAGGGCTGATTCCAGTCCCCGAGAAAGCCCGTTTCACAAAGCGCATCACTCGTGGACGTGTATTGCCCTCCCTGAAGCAGTATAGTTTGCCGATGAGTACCCTGGCCCCATCGATACGACGCTCAATCCTGCACTGCCAGGCTGGTGCGGCTGGTTTCGGTCGAGTAGCTCCGTCACAGTTTGGGAACTTGACGTTAGCTAAACGACATGCCGCAATAGCCGCGCAATACAGGATCGAGTGTGTATCAACAAGATCCTCGCTGCTCTCGAAGAAATTCTTGAGCTGCGAGTCCAAGGCACACACCAGCGCCCTATTTTTCTTGTGCATAGGCAACCGTGGTAGTCGGGGTCTAAGTTCGGTCGGGGTGGACCGAAACTCGCGAATCGCATCTTCCAGTGCGTTCCTCAGTCGAGCGTTGCACTGGCTACTTACTGTGACAACCCTATCATCTTCTTCAACATGAGTAGACCGCGGCGATATCGCATCAATCCTTGACGCATGTGCCGCGGTTTGTGTCGGAGTCGAGACCATAAGGTTGCTCAGTACTTCTGAGCGCAGCCTATCAAGTGCGGTATCGTCCAACCTGTGATTGCGTTGGATGACCCGCACCTGATCCGAAAGTCGTTGGGCCGAGACGTTGACGGTTGGTTCCAGTACCTGAAACAGAGACAGCATCCTTTCGCGGTACGCAGTGAGGTTAGTTCCCCCCTCTGTAGACCCGTAATATGCGCGCATGACGTTCTCGTTTATAGACTGAGTCCATCTCATGCGCTGCACACAACCACCGGCAGCGGGGACCCGGCTCGGGGCCGGATGGCCCCTAAGTCCCAAGCTCTTCGGTGGCCGGCCTCTCCCCTGCCGACGTACAGGTGTTGGCGACGTCGGCGGGGAAAAATATTCGTCGCTCGAGCTCGACGCAACTGCCACGGCCGGTGTCACAGCACTCTCGATGGGGCTGGGTTCCGGCGGCGGCGAGGCGGAGCTGAGCGACGAGTCCGGGGGTGGTAGGCGTGTATGGCGTGTTGCTGATCTCGTCAACATATTATATCATGCTTAATTTTTCAATATTTCATTTCCCTGTCGTTGGCTTTGACAGCCGTCATTATTAGTGTTTTTGGGTTTATGTTTATTTTTCATTATAACAGCGTTTTTATTCTTGAATTCATTAAAGGCTTTCTTCCTTAAGGTTTTAAACTGAGATTTAAATGTATGCGATTCACTGAAATAAATAAATACGGGAAATAAGAGATAAGAAAAATATTGACGTTGTTGACGTGTCAGTGTTGCCAAGTATTATTTATTATTATTATTATTTATTAAATATTAATAAGTATTTATATATAGGTTCCCACATTCGATAGTGAGATGAGATGTTGCAAATTCGAGTGAATGTAATAATATCATCAATTCATCAGAATCTACTGCTGTAATAAGCTCTGTGTAAAGGACCTTTACTTCTAAAATCTCCAGCAAAATCTTCGTGTCTTATAGGTATTTGGAGGCCGAAGTTAATAAATAAAGAACAGTTACCCTTCGAAGGAAATAAATTGCTTTTAGTTAGCCTATCCTGATTGCACGCAAATGGGAGCAAGGTTCTTCCAAATCCAGCATTACTTAGAGAACTTTTTATTTACCTTTTGTTTTTATATCCTGTAGGTTTATTCTTTAGCTTATTTGCTTTTATTTCGTTTTTTTCCCTACTGTTAACCTTGGTACATATTATGTGAAAAAGGGATAGATAGGTATAGGACAGGGGTCGGCAACCTTTTGAGTCGGAAGAGTTAAAAATAACAATTTACAAAATTTAAATTTTTTGAAAGAGCTACTAGAATTTAAAATATACAGATTACGAAACAAGTCACAGTTATTATTAGTTTCATAGTAAAATAGCAAGGTGACCGAAAAGGGGGCGTGGCCTAATCCACGCCATTTGCAAACTCGTCATTTTTTTATTTTATAGCTGGCCAGGTGAAGGGAAAATAAATAATACATATTTGCGTATGGAACTAAAGAGCCGCAGCGTCACATCCAAAGAGCCGTATGTGGCTCGTGAGCCGCAGGTTGCCGACCCCTGCTATAGAAAGATGCCATAATTAGGTAGTCCAATAACGTTTATGATAATTTCAGACGGAGATGGCTTGATGAGCTAGACTCCTTTAATAAAGATTGGACCTTGGCAGCTCTGGACGGAGAGCTGTGGTAAGAGAGAAGGGAGGCCTTCGCCTAGCAGTGCGACATTACACTACACACTAGCAATTTAGGTTTAAGATCTGTAAAGAAAGTTGTGAGGGGCTTGTGGCTAAGTAACAATAGCTGCACGGGTCGATCGATCAGGTTAAGCTACGCTTGCCGCGGTTGGTCCGTGGATGGGTGACCATCTTTACATACCAAGACCCCTCCGTGCCTCGGAAAGCACGTTAAGCCGTTGGTCCCTGCTGTCATTTGTGGATCTTTGACAGTCGTTACGGGTCGTCAGAAGCTCGAAAGTCTGACAACCAGTCTTACCAAGGGGTATCGTATTACCCAGTAACTGGGTTGTGGAGGTCAGATAGGCAGTCGCTCCATGTAAAATACTGGTATTCAGCTGCATCCGGTTAGACTGGAAGCCGACCCCAACATACTTGGGAAAAGGCTAGGCAGATGATGATGATGATGATGATCTGAAAGAAAGTTGTGAGCAGTGGTGGCCCATTATAATCGGCTGCGACTTACGAGTTTTAAGGTCGTGCGTTCAAACCCAGACAGGCTAGGCGCTTTACATTGTGTAAATTATTTTTTCACAACAGCTCTCAAAGCGGTGAAGGATGACATCGTGATGAATCCGACATGTCCTAGAACCAAAAATTCGAAGACATGTGACATCTAACAACACGCACTAGGCCCGGGTGTTGTATCACGGCCCTTTTTGTTTCACAGGGAGGAGGCCTATGTCCTAGCAGTGGAAACTTAGTAATTATTATAACCTAACCATCTCAAGGTCCTGCCAGGGGTGCGGGTTGTTCGAAAGAGATACCGCCGCCCCTGGCACACAGGCTACTGAGGGAACACGGGTGGGTTTTAGTCAGTAAAAGTCTGACACGCCCTCCTGCTCCACTCAGAGCGGGAGAAGATATTTGATGATTTCCCACCGAAAAAAAAAACCATCTCAAGGTTAATTTAACAAAAAAAAAAATCGTCATAACAAAAATCTTGACCAATTTCGTTTCATCACCTTTACCCAACTATGATGGGGGTGGATTCCAGTCTAACCGGATGGAGTTGAATACCAGTTTTTAACATGGAACGACTACCTCTGACCTAAGCTCACAGGGAAATACCTACGATAATATCCTCTTGTAAGACTAGTTGCCACACTTTCAGGGCTTTGACCTACCCTTGACCAATTCCGTTAATGGACTCTACATTTCACTATAACATTGTCTTAGAAAAGATTATGTTATTAGTTATTTTAGTTTAGAATTTTAGAAAATTGCCACAATCTCAGCTGGAAGTATTAAACTGGCAACCCTAAGGAAACCCCACAAATTGTTTGGGACGCATACAAATGGATGTTTTTGTAACCACATTCTCTCAATTACGACAAAGATTTTTTTGTTACTGGCTACTAAATATAGGTCTGATTTACGATTTGGAAGTGAAAATGTTTGCACGGCTGCATTAGTTCCGGATGTATTCACGTGATATTGAAAACGGCTAATGTTTTAATTATTCAAGTGATCATATCGGCGACTATCGGTTACTTAAAGAGCCGCTTACGTGCTTTCCTTGCCTCGAAAAAGGGCTCAAACACATAAACACGTTACGACGACGCAACGTGCCACGGCACGGCAACGTGACATGGAAGAAAGAACCTTAGCGCATGAATAGATAAGGTCCTTTCTTCCATGTCACATTGCCGTGCCGTGGTACGTTGCGTCGTCGTAACATGTTTATGTGTTTGAGCCCAAACACGTTAAGCCGTTGGTCCTGGCTGGCGCTTGTAGATTTTTGACAGTCGTTACGGGTCGTCAAAGGTCATAAAGTCTAACAAGCAGTCTTACCAAGGAGTATTCTGTTACCCAGTAAATGGGTTTCCACAACCTGGTCCGATAGGCAGGGCTTACACACTAACGTAATTAGAAACGGCTAAGCAGATTAATTTTATCACCTTTACCCTAAATTACTGTTGCCAACAGAGTCACCAAAACATATCAGTAACCAGTCGTCGGATATAGCTTGAAGTTTTAGTAAGAAACCGACGGGAGTTTTCTAACAAAATTTACCTAATTAAATAAATAAATAAGTAGTTCGTGAATCAAATTAAATTTCATTCGAAATCATCCATCAATTTCTTACTAACTATTCAACTATATCCAACGACCCTAGTTAACTGTTTTGGTGTACATCTCTGTAGGTAATACTGCCATCATAATCAATCATTTACAATAATTATTTATTTATTATACCGATTTATTCAGTGTCACATTACCACAAATCGTTTTTCCGTTAACATCAATAAATTAAATTCCTGGCCTTCACCTCCTTAAATGTATTCCAAAAATCATAAATTACGTTTGAATATTCCGATTTTTCGATAATTTATTATTTTGACATCCCTACATTTTCGTGAACGAAATTGAATGTAAATTGAAATGAACATTGATAAATCTTTCGTACTTTATGTACACCATGTACAGAGGCCAGCACATCAAGCTACCCTAATCTGTCAAATTTATTTGATAGATTTTAAACTTTATACCAAAAGTTTAAGGTTCATGTTCAATTGGGAAAATTTGATAGCTTGGGATAGCTTGATGTGCTGGCGTCTGTACCTATACATAGTTCCAGGATTACCTATTACCAATACCTTTTTTACTATAAGGGCACACGGGGCCCGTGCCCAGGGCCCCCCATCTTCAGGGGCCCCGAAGGACGGACAATTTCTCTCACATTTTTTCGAGCACAGAACCTAACAGCGCCACCGTCAAAATTTTGTTTGTCGGGTTGCATTAATTAATAATTCGCTATCTTTACTTCCCAAAAGGGCCCTAAATTCTTGTGCCCAAGGGCCCCAGCACAGTTTAAGACGGCCTTGCCTATTACTGGTATTTCTTGTCTGAACAGTAAATCAGAAAGTTCTAGGTCACATGAGTATTCACAGACGCGGTCGCAGCCCAAAGTTTTGGGGGGTCAACTTGACTCAGCCCAAGGCTCCACGTTTTAAGCATGGGGGATTTGGGTTCTCGGGACACCCAGTAGGATCATGGAGTTTCTTGCCGGCTCTTCTCCATAGGAAACATCCAATTGGGACCGCGCACCTAGCTTCTGGCGTTTCATAAGTGTCCATGTAAGTTTATGTGAAATAAAGTATTTTGATATATTTTTTTTACAATCTGATGACATAATCAGCCTACGTTTCCACTACTGGGATCCAAGCTTTCCCTCTGTGAAAGGGCCGTGGGGCCCTAGGACCGCGCCAGTCTAAAGTACAGGTACCGTCTGTACATATTGAAGTGAAATTGAAGAAGAGATACTAGAGTATTCCATCTTCACTGAATCTAGTAGGTAGCTCAATCACAAAGGGTCCATGCGGAATAAATCTCCGATTACCCCTGTCTCAATTCCTCTATGGTGGAAGAGGTCATTCACCCCGTCAACAAATTAAAGATCGTCCTTTCTATGTACGGCTCCAAGCTAAAGAAAACCTTATATACTTACCTAACAAGATAACCGATTCAACCAAATCCAATATTCGGTAACATGCCTGCTCTTACCATAATCAAATATCATTTCTTTACTACACACACAGAGTAGCTACAATTTCGAAAATGAAGATTTACTTAGAAGAGATAAGTGGGGAAAGCGAATTCTACTTACCTTTATTCTTCTTGAAGTTGACTTCAATCATCATCGCCATTCATTTCCTCTATTAATTTGATCCGTGTATTGCCGGAGTAAAAGAATAGCCCCATTCCATTTCTTGCCGTGGGTGGTATAAGGCGACTAAGGGAGTTGTTCGAGCATGGAGAGCAATGTTCTCCATACATATTTAAAATTATTTTGCGATCGCCAACCCGCCTGCCAAGAATAGAATAGAATAGGATTTTATTTTGCAAATATGGGTAGTACACAATAGTTGTTAATATACATTATAGGTCAGCCATATTTTACCATTCGGCATGCAAACATTTACATTATTTATGTTAGTTGTACTTACATTTTGAAACCACAGAAAATAAAAATAAAAATAAAAAATCGTTACAATTATCATAATCAATAGAATTATCATTACAATTACAATCATTATTACAATTATCATCACAATTATGATTACCATTATCATTACAAATATCATCCATCACTACAATTATCATTATAATCAAAATTACCACTAATTATATCAATTATTCAACTAATACATTTTTCTCTGTTAGAAACTCAGTTACACTATAGTACAAGCGTGGTGATTATGGCAATGAGTATGAAGAGAAAGCCTGAAAGTGGCACCGATAGCTGAAAAGTTGTGTGGAGATCGGTTGTTATAGTATGGGCATGTGATACGGAGGAATGAGGAAAATGTCGTGACCAAAGTTTTGAGTATGAATGTTGATGGCTATAAGAGTAGGGGGAGGCCAAAGAAACAATGGATGGAATGTGTGAATTATGATATGGTTAGAAAGGGTGTGACTACGGAGATGACGACTAATAGAGAAGTGTGGAAGAAAAATACATGTTCCGCCGACCCCAAATAAATTGGCGTAAGGGCAGGCAGTGAATTCTGATGCTTGGACCCTTTTACAAATTATTTATAAATCATCATATGCCTAGCTTTTTCCAGACCGTGTTGGTGGCAGTTTTACCAGTCTTCTGGTTGATTGAATAGAAGCCTGTACTCCAGTGCTGTATGAGCGACACAACTGATGCAAAAGTATTGCAACTACCAGCCAACACATTCGGCAGACGGGATGATGACAGCAGATAGGAGGACTCAGAATAAAAGATATTGTATTCTACACAAAACGTACCTATAAACTATATTGATATTTCGATACAATGAATATGCGATGCGTTGAACGCTCGATCAAACAAAAATTCGACATTTTGAACACTCATTATTTTGAATGCTCTTATTGAGTGTACGATTTATTGAATGTTCGATTTATTAACCATTCGATATTATGAACGTTCGAGTATTTAGACGTTCGATTTATAGTGATCGATCAATTGATATTAGATTATTTGGCATTCGATTTGGCATAGTACATCATGTCAGTTGTATGTCCTTACGGCATTGTCAGCTTTTCATTTTTCTGAACAAAATTTCACATCAATTGTTAAAATTCATGGTCTTCCTTTTATTTGTGACACTATGATAATTATAAAAAAAATATCCTTATGATGAAGCCTTTCGAACGGTATGATAAAGCCTGTAGCTTTGATGATTATTTTTCTCATGTAACGGGTTCGAATTCCGGTTCAACTTAGTAATTATTTAAATATCTATGAATGCAGTTTAGATTGATTTTTAAATTCAAATAATGTCTTCTTTCAGTAAAATGATCCATCTACAATATTCAAGGTACTTTCCCACCATGTGGCATATCAATGCGACGCCCTGTATATGGCTGTCCCCACCACCTCCACCTCCACCTCTGCCAAACCTTTCTGCGAAAACAAGCGCCATGTTATGTAAAATAGTTAAAAAGTAATCCCCAAAATGTCCACTTCATGATCTCCATCAAAATGGATTTCCCAGCACAAATTGACACTAACTGTTACCAAAGCCGAAATGGGTCGCCATATTATGCTTAATATGAAGTGATTTCAGACGTGGATATAGGACTCAATGTTACACCCTGCTCATTTTATATCGACGCCATTTTAGTGACATTTGAGCTTATGAATAGTGTTATTAAAAGTTAGATGTGGTGGTGTGTGTTTTTTTTTTGGGTGGGAAGTCATCAAGTAACTTCTCCCGCTCTGGGTGGACCAGGAGGGCGTGTCAGACTTTTACTGACTAAAACCCACTCGTGTTCCTTCAGTAGCCCGTAGGCCAGGGGCTGTGGTATCTCTTTCAAACAAACCCGCACCCCTGGCAGGCATCGGCTCTTGCGGGCCCCATCATTTTTTGTGCTGACATCTCCTTGAGGCGCGCGTGGAACACAACGCGCCGTCGACTTGGGCTTGGTCCTTACCGGACAGCGAGCTACCCATTACTCGCCGTCCGCAAGCTCATACCTACGGTGGCCGGAAATCGGCCTGGGATTCCCGACGCCCAGGGCGTCTCCGTATCCTGCGGCGGCTAGGGTCGCGAGGGCGCATATGCTGCCTCTCCCTCACGTGCGCCGCCTCCCTCTTCGCGAGCATCACTGCTTCGCTGAAGGAGGTGACGGCTCCCCATGCCCTCTCGCTCCGTACCAGGGCCGGACGCGAGAGATCGCCTCCACGAGGACACGGCGGTGCTCCACCCAAGCTGGGCAGACCGCCACCGTGTGCTCCACCGTGTCCTCAGGGCGATCTTCGCAGTGGAAACACCCGGGCGTTTCCTCCCGCCCTATCCGAAACAGGAACCTCCCGAAACAACCGTGTCCGGTGAGGACCTGCGTCAGGCGGAAGGTGAGGACGCCATGCCGCCTCTCAAACCACTCCTCAAAGAGGGGACTTACCGACGCAATCGTGGCGTACCCAGCACTGGGATGCGACAATCGCTCTCTCCATGTCACCATGAGATCCCGCTGGACCTCTGTCCGCTGTGCCGCAATTTCCCGCGGCAGGTGGTGTGTGTGTTAGGTGTGTGTGTGTGGTGTGTGTACGCGTGTCTACGTGGTGGTGTGAGATATAGTTAATTATGGCGATCGGTTTCACTATCTATCCCTTTCAACATCATTAAAGCTAGAGTTTTCGAAGTCAGCAGTACGATGATGAGATGTCAGCACCAACTGGTGTGGTCCGTAAGGGCCGATGCCTGCCCGGGGTGCGGATTGGTCAAAAGAGATACTGTGGCCCCTGGCACACAGGCAACTGAAGGTACACGGGTGGGTTTTAATCAGTAAAAGTCTGACACGCCCTCCTGCTCCACCAAGAGCGGCAGAAGTTACTTGATGATTTACCACCCAAAAAGAAAAAAAACCGCCGCGAGATTTCTGATTGTCTGTGTTTGTTGAAAATCTTACTATAAACTGTTCCTCATATTTTGACATACCTAAATTTCAACATTCGCATGGCCCATGAAGCGATACAATCCACCTTTGCACGTGCCATTTGCTTCAACCAATTTATAGGCAGAATTTGTACAGTGTGCGTGCGAGGGAGCAGAATAGACTACAATATAAATCCGTTCCTGACTAGTGTGTCGTCACCCAGGAAGTGCTTTGCATGCAGTTCATTTTGTTATGATGGTTGTTATGCAGCGCGAGAAACATAGTACCTACCTACCTAATTATGCTGTAGTATGTACAAACTTAGTGTAAATGTCCTTAGAACTTACTTTTTTGTTTCTCTGTATTTTTAAACCCCGACGAAAAAACGATGTGTCTGTGACGTCTGAGGCAACGTAGCTCCCAAACGGATGAACCAATTTTCATTTTGTTTGTTTTTGTTTGAAAGGTGAATTAGTCGGGAGTGTTCTTAGATATATGTTACATCAAAATCGGTTGAGCCGTTTGATGTCAGCTCTTTTCTGTTTGATGAAGGGATTTGAGCATCTTCCACGGGTCTGATCAACTCGAAATTTGGTATCCTATTACTTCAATGATATTATACAAACAAAGTAAACTTGAACTGATGCTGGAGTAACACCTGGAATTTCCAGGTTACTCAAGTTACTCACCAACAAACAGCAGAAGTATCGTGTTTGGGCTCATCGAAAAGGTCTCAATGAATAGATTATAGATAAATGGTGGTCAGGACGAGTAATGAGGATAAATTAGTAACAAACTTCACTGTGGGAAAAATACGCAACGCTGCGCAGATTTAAGCGAGACATTAAGTTTCAAAAGCAGGAAATAAAAATTAAATAAACGCCAAACAGAGGTCATTTTCATTAGCCGTCCCCCGACTTGACAATGCCTTGGTCAAAATATTACCTTCAACTTAAAAGGCCTATAATATTATTATTTTACTTTTTAGAGTTTAGTTTGGGTCGGGGATTTTTAAAAAAAATTATTAATATTTTCTATAAGTCGAAACCTTTAATTGGCTTTCAAACAGTACTGTCCTTGATCTGTTTGTTTTAGATGTAAGTCTCCCATGTTATTTAAATAAAAAAATTATTTATGAAAGTAAGTTGGTGTTACCCTAAAGAGTGTTTTTTGACACGGTAAAATCCAACTACTTAAACGATGGTTGGTCGCTGTGATTAACTCAAGACAATGTTTGTGTTCTTTCACCAGAGTTTCCTTGCCTACTGACAGGTCATATCTTTATTATCATAATTGTTTGTTTTTATTTGACTGCATAAATTCATTTAAATTTACTTAGGTAGGGTTGACATAATCTAGTCATTGTAACGTTTTTTTTTTTTTTAAATAATGGTTTACATTGCAAGATTTAGCTAGCTAGCGACCTCGACAATTGATCTATTATATCTAGAACAATTTTTTTTTAATATTTCGTAACGTTAATTACGTACCTACCATTGTTAGGTCCATGTTCTAACATAACAGACAGCTGCGCTGTTGGGGAGTTTGTTGCGCCACTTCTTCTTCCCAGCTAAAGCACTGGGAAGTAGTGAAGGGCGGGCGTTTTTGGGGGACTGTCTTTTGTAATTATTGACGTTCAAAAAGTGCTGACACCAGCCTAGTTTGAATAAATGACTTTTGATTTTGATTTTGAAGCCTGGCTGCTTTAATTTTCATCCCCGACCCTTCCACGAGCCAGCCCGCGCCGGGGATCCTGTAGCTTTAAATTCGTTCCTAAATAATAATTCTGATCCAGGCCGTACCTTGCTGCTCTCTTCCAGCGACGCCCTAAGCTGAGATCCGTACCCCAGAGGGGTGCCCTTAGGTTGTCGCTTAACTTTAAGGTTTATACCCGGGCTGCAGCTAGCAGCCAAAACCTCTAGGTTGACCTGCGACATGTTTAAAATACGAGCATTTTTATGATAGCTGACTGCTGATGTCACTGCTACTGCATAGCATAAGTCCATAGTCTGTCACATAGGCTTGACAATTCAGAAGTGCCCGTAATATGGTATTTTCCAATTTTTCAAAACTATTCTAATTTTAAGATTGGAACGAGATATTATACAGAAAAATAAAAAATAAATTGATTTATATCCATTTTCTCAATTAAAAACGATTTAAACCAAATTTGTTTTTCGTTGTTTTGAATTTACCGCCAAAACGCTTCTTACGATGACTTTTTATCACGTGCCGTCAACTTTGTGTAAAGTAGTTAGTAAGTAAATAAGTGAATGTCGAGTTTATAATTAACAAGATTTTTTATGGATGTAAAGTGATATTACTAGTGTGCGGTGCCTCTGTGCACAAATACTTCTAAAACGGCGCCAAACTAAGTATTTGTACCAGTGCCGTTTACAAAAATTTGACGTCACGTGATAAAAAGTCATCGTAAGGAGCGTTTTGGCGGTAAATTCAAAACAACGAAAAATAAATTAGATTTTAATCGTTTTTAATTGAGAAAATGTGTATTAATAACTTTATTTTTATTTTTCTGTTAAAAAATATCGTCCCAATCTTCAAATTGAAATAGTTTTTATGAAATCGGAAAATAACATATTGGTGTAATTGAAAATAAATGCTTTCCGTTTAATTCCCGGGGCTATGAGGAAAAATCTTCACTCTGTAACCAACTCCAGAAATAACCCAACTATGCCAACAATAAAGTCTGTCACACACAGTTAACAGCTACTCCACATCTCAAGTGAAGCCACAGTGAAGCTATAAATCCAACTGATGTCAAGCTATATGACGCGACATAAAAATGTGAACGCAGCTGTAACATTTTAACTACAGAAACCGACCTTGCTGCTACGGAATAAAGGTGATATTAAAGAAAATTTGCTGCTATGAATGTGCCGCGTCTGTGTCCGCAGTAAATCTGTCTGTCCGTACGTTCGCTAAGTGCTTTGTGGGTATTTTAAGTTTTAAATGGATAGTTTTGGTTCTGATATGAAGCTGAAGAGTTTATGGATACTGCTAAGAGATACCCTAAGGAAAAATATTAGAAATGGGAGATTTTAAATTCCATGGCGTATTTATGCTAGTTGCGCCACTTTTTCTTCCCAGCTAAAGCACTAGGAAGTGGTGAAGGGTGGGCGTTTTTGGGGACTGTCTTATGTAATTTTGACGTTCAAACAGTGCTAACTCTCAGCCTAGATTGAATAAATGACTTTTGATTTTGATTTTATGGGGGCGCGACATACGAGTTCTAGGTCGGAGGTTCGAACCCAGACAGGCGCTTTTCATTGTGTAAATTCTTTCATCACCACTGCTCTCAAAACTGTGAAAGAAAACATCGTGAGGAAACGGGCATTTCCTAGAACATAAAATTCAAATACATGTGACATTCACCAACAACTGCACTGGGCCCCCGTGGCGGATTACGGGACACCCTCTCACCGAGAGGTTTGTGTCTCATCTCAGCAGTGGGAACATGGCAGATTATTTGATTGGTAACTTTTGAACGGCTTTTGAAGAGGTCAATCGTCGAATCCGACTCGGCTGGGCAGCGTTCGGGAGGCTTCGCAATATCTTCTCGTCCCAAATACCACAGTGTCTCAAGACGAAAGTCTTTGACCAGTGTGTGTTGCCAGTGATGACCTATGGTACAGAGACGTGGTCGCTCACAATGGGCCTTATCAGGAGGCTTAAAGTCACCCAAAGGGCAATGGAGAGGGCTATGCTCGGAGTTTCCCTACGCGATCGAATCAGAAATGAAGAGATCCGCAGGAGAACCAAGGTAACCGACATAGCCCGAAGAATTGCCAAACTTAAGTGGCAGTGGGCAGGGCACATTGCTCGCAGAACAGATGGTCGATGGGGCCGAAAGGTTCTGGAGTGGCGGCCGCGTACCGGAAGACGTAGAGTAGGAAGGCCTCCCACAAGGTGGACCGATGACCTTGCGAAGACCGCGGGTATCCGCTGGATGTGGGAAGCACAAGACCGGTCGAAGTGGAGGAGCCTGGGGGAGGCCTATGTCCAGCAGTGGACGTCTTTCGGCTGATATGATGAACGGGTACAGGGCCCAGGGTACCTACAGTATCATAATCATAGTTGCTACTACAGTTGAAACGATCAACTCAAAAAAAATTAGAAATATCAACCACATCATCATACATTATATCTGCTGTCCGTGATCTCACTGCTGGCCTCCGATAATCAGAGACCTTTTGTTTGCATACAGGGTTCATTTTCAAAGAACTGCACCCTAATTGCGTAACTCACGATTGATCATAATTGGTTTCGTCTTCACAGTTAAACAATATTCATTGCGTCATTTATGTTGTCGAACAGACACATTTTTCGAACATATGAAGCAATGGTTTAACAATCCGTTTCAAAACGATACAGATTATGATGAACCGTGAGTTACGCAATTAGGGTGCGGGTCGTGGTTCAGACCATCAAACCGTAATCGCGAAAAAAACAATCTGCAGTCCCACTTAGCTCAAGTAGGTATTTAAGTTTTAGATAGGACAGTTTTTGCAATTACGATATTGGTCCCTGTATATTATGAACTAGCAATGCCCCGCGGTTTCACCCGCGTAGTTCCCGTTTCCGTGGGAATACGGGGATAAAATATAGCCTATGTTACCCGGGGATAGTGTAGCTTCCCAGCAGTGAAATAATGTTTCAAATCGGTTCAGTAGTTTCCGAGCCTATTCAATGCAAACAAACAAACAATCAAATCTTTCCTCTTTATTATTAGTATAGATTTTGTTTCGTCACATCGTGTCCACTAACCTAACTACCGAATCAGTTTTAAATCAAAGTCTAATAGCCGATTCCTATAATTTACGGATCGTTATTGGCTAAAATTAAGTCTCTTGTATCTTTACCAATGAAGCAATAGGTAACCTCTTAAAGTCCAAACCTTGCATAGTAGACCCATGGAAATAGATATTCTATTCTATTTTTATGTCCAGTTTGGAAAAAAAAATGGTACAGTCGCCAGCAGGTCAAGCTATCCCAAACTGTCAAATTTTCCCAATTGAACATAAACCTTATTCCTTTGTAATAAAGTTGAAAAACTATCAAAGAAATTTGACAGATTGGGGTAGCTTGATGTGCTGGTCTCTGTACATTAGTAAGCAAAATGATCCGTATTTGTTTAAAGGAACCGAGCATAAGTTGACCACATGTAAAATAGAGACATGTCACTCATTGCGATTGCCATCCAAACCACAAACTCACAAACCAAACCACATCAAAATCGCTCACCTTAGTTTATCCGTCAGACCCATATTCCGAACGCTCCCACGTAAAGGCCTTTAACCTTACCCAACGACCCATAAATAAGGCCTCTCAGGCCTTTCATCCTGGGTGTCGTGTTCAGCCTGCCTAATAAAAACACCTGAGACAAAGTACACGTTTAAAAGCGGCTAATAACTACCAACGGCCGCAGTTTGGGGGCTGTCGTCAATTTGCGCTCCCCCAAAATTGCTTTTAGGGGGACAGAATGGGGTATACCTAGGTATGGTTAATTAAAAGAAAAACCGTGTTATTGGTATTGGGTGCTTTTGTATCTGTTTTTGGGGTTCCGTAACCAACGGGACCCTATTACTAAGACTCCGTTGTCTGTTCGTCTATCTGTCTGTCAGCGGGCTATATCATAAGATCTGTAAAGGCCCGGCAACACTAATGGATCAATCTGGATCAATTAAGTGGAGCAATCTAGAGCAACAACAATAAATTGCGGATATGTTTCGGGAATGTTGCTTCAAATTGCTCCATATCTTTCATGAGTTGCCGAATATCCAACTGGTTTGGAAATTTTAGTCAATTTTCTTTCTATCTCGTTTCGTTTTGCGAGAGGAACCGGCTGGCGGCGGAAGCGGCGGGGGCGGAGTGTATTGCTTAGTTTTTAAGTTGTTCCATAAGGCATGATATTGCCATTCTACATGTTGCCATTCCCCTAAATCGCAGGATAATCGTGACGTCATAGTTGACGAAAATTGACCAGGATGAAGCAATTTTAGTTGCTGGTGTAAGCGCACCGTAATAAGTAGACCGTTGAAATTTTCAGAGAACGTGTATTTGTGTTGCCGCTATAACAACATAAAATAAAACCAATGTTAAAATTAAAGGAGTCTCCATATAAGAAATGTGTTTTACAGGCTTTTGCCTTGTGGTAGGTACGGAACCATTCATGTGCGAGTCCGACTCGTACTTGGCCGGTTTTTTTTATTAAGTGTAGGTAAACGGTAAAACAAAAGGCAAATTACCTCTTATATTGGACCTTTTTAGCGAATAAAGAAGCCATTAAAACAAAAGACGACCCTTCGTTCAGCAACAAAATAAAAATAAAACAATGTTTCCGATGCGGTCCGCTTACAAATTAAATATTTTCTTTATCAAGTGGGGTCCACAAACAGTGGGACAATAAACATTACAGTGTAAATTGTAAAATCGATTAATTTAAAAGTCCATTTGGGAACAATTTGTGGACAATTATTTGCTTTGCTGCCACAAATATTTGCTCAATTCTCATTCGCTTGTTGAGTCCACATTATCAAATGCGGGTAGGGGGAAAAATTCACTAACGTCATTTGTTTTAATTGATTACGACTGAAGCACAGCGGAGTTTGCTTAATCAAGAGTAGTTATCTATGTGGGTAGATACCTACCTGAAATCTAATTTAGATTTAATTAAAAATGGTAATGATTTTCAGTCTATTTTTCAAAGTCTCACTTCATTTAAATTGTACCAGACTAACATAAATGAATTCCGTGTGGTGCCGGACGTAAAAGAATAGCATCATCCCATTTCTTCCCGTGTGTGTTGTAGAAGGCGACTAAGGGACTTACTAGAGAATTGGCAGCAGCGTTCTCTATGCATTTTACCACCGAACTGCGATCGCCAACCCGCATGCCAAGCGTGGCGATTATGGCAAAACCCTCTTTTCGAGGGAGGCCTATGTCCAGCAGTGGACATAGGCCTCCCTCGTCGGCTGAAATGATGATGATAATGATGATGAACATAAATAGTGAAATGTGGATGCTGTACCAGTGAATCTGTGCAACAATTCTATACAGAACTAGCTGTGACCCGCAACTTCACCCGGGTGGATTTCGGAAATTATCCCAAGGACAAAAGCAAAGCTAAGTCTACGTCACTCTGTATAACATCAGCTATCTGCAAGTGAAAGTCCAAGTGAAAGTCCCATCGAAATCGGTCCATCCGTTTCGGGGATTAGACGGAACAAACTTTTTTGTGATGTACAGTCACGAGTAATAACATGTAAACACATCGCCAAATTCAAAAGCGATTTTCTTTTAAATAGCGATTGCAGCCTTGAGCTAACTAAGATACTCGTATTTCATTACAGTGTGGGTTCCAAAATATTATTTTCAAAATAAAATAAGATTACAATTAGTAAAAGTGGAGAAAATTACTTTTAAAAGTTGGTAAGTGTATACATATTATTGCTCGTGACTGTACGTGTTGTTTCATAAGATGTAGTAGAACAATCGAGGTGCTAACTCTATATCAACTTTATCTCGCTTCGACCTTAACAACGTAACCAACTTAACTATTTACCAACCCAGAACCACAATACCTACCTACTTACTTTTCCCTTTTCGTAAAATTAAATAAACGGCTCACGAAACAGTAGACGAGTACCTACCCTATCATTGGAGTTAACCCAATTCATTCAGCGGCCAAAGTTATAAACTAGAGAATGCGTCGGCAATTACGGAACTATCGGCTGGTTGATAGACAACTAATAGCTTGGGGCTACTGCAGCTACACTTTACCAACACAGGAAAAGCCTTTTATTGTGCACGACTACGTGACGACTACGTAACTCTATCTCGTAAATAGTAAGAAAAGAAAAGAAAGAATACCGCCTATTTGGACACAGTTCGTGAAACTCAAAATACATTAGCAAAACATTTGTGAATCAAATAGGTAGGTAACTACAATAGTGTGTGCCTCACGGTAGTCACGGCTGCGCCAAAAAGGTTCATGAACCTTTAGGGACAAGTGCAAGTCGACGGCGCGTTGTGTTCCACGCGCGCCTCAAAGAGATGTCAGCACAAAAAATGATGGGGCCCGCAAGGGCCGATGCCTGTCAGGGGTGCGGGTTTGTTTGAAAGAGATACCACAGCCCCTGGCATACGGGCTACTGAAGGAACACGGGTGGGTTTTAGTCAGTAAAAGTCTGACACGCCCTCCTGCTCCACCCAGAGCGGGAGAAGTTATTTGTTGATTTCCCACCCAAAAAAAAAAAAAAAAAAAACGATTAGTGCAAACAGTTTTAACATTGGTCGAGCGGAGGCTTTCTAATAGGGTCGCGTTTGTTACCCTTCGGGAACGGCACCTTAACGAAGTATAAATACCTAAGCAACGCCTGGGGCTAACCAGTTAATCTTTGTTAAAAGAGAAGGTGGCTTTTATTGTGCACGACTACATTACGTTAACAGCGACATAATATTAGCTAGTAAGAAGACTCGACGACGATGTAGGTTTTAGTCATCAGCTGATTGGTAGACAAGAGATAGCTTAGGGTTACTGCAGCTAACATTTATTAAAAGAGTAGAAGGCTTTTACTGTGTACGACGAAAACGTTAGGAAGTGAGGAATGCCACATACCTAGGTTTTGGTCTAAAACCTGTGTCGCATTCCTCACTTCCTAATGTCGACACGATTCTAAAACTTTTAGTCATCATCTGTTTGATAAACAATTAATAGCTTAGGGCTACTGCATCTAAACTACTTTCAAAGACAAAGAGGTTATGCACGCGACTTCACCACGTACTTAGTCGTCAATAAAAATATTGTGCACGACTAAGTACCTACGTGATGAAGACGCGGCGTAAGAAAGTGGCCAACGCTCGAGGGTGCGAAGATGCTGATGATGTTCGCTAGATGCTCTAAGGACTACTCACACTTAATTAGCTCTGTTCAGCTTTTGTCCATAGAAAAAAACCATTTGAGATGCGTACCAGCGGCGAGGTGTCATTTTTTCTAAACAGAAGCCGAAGCGAAGTCGGCTTTAACTTACTGACTTATCACTAAAGAATACTTAGGTACTATAATTGTAAAATTAATATAAGAATGTAAAAAATAAAATACAATAAAATTGAACAGCTGAAAACCAAATAAAATCTGCGATATTCCTCCATCTCGTTCTTACTCACGCATTTTGCCGTGCCGTTTTTTAAAAGCGACAGAGTTGCCGATGCGAATCCCCGAAGGGAACCCGGTAGGAATCGTGTTATATGATGCTTTCGCCACTGATGCGTACGCATCCGTTCAGGTTTCCGCGGCTGAACGGACTCTATAAAATCGTTGTTATCAATGGACGAAAGCTGAACAGAGCTGAATAAGTGTGACTAGTCTCTTAGCGGGCGAGTTGCGGACAGGTGCTAATCCTGTTTCGTAGACTGATAACCTGTAGCAATGTTTTTTTTTTTTTAATGACGTTTACGACTAAACTTTTACGAGATGATCTGACGACAGTGATAATATTTTTTTAAAGTGTGAAAAATGCATGAAACCAATATTTTTCCTCTAGTAAAATCAAAATGTGCCCGCTTCATGGCAATAGACTCGCCCCTTATTACATGTAGCATGGGGTTAACCATAACTGGCGCAAATCGTAAAATTAACTCTGGTCGTGTGGGTAGGTCAAATATCTATGCCTCTCATCATCATCATCATTTGAGCCGAAAGACGTCCACTGCTGGATATAGGCCTCCCCCAGGCTCCTCCACTTAATTTTTGGGGTGTTTTGCCATAATCCCCACGCTTGGCAGGCGGGTTGGCGATCGCAGTATGGTGGTAAAATGCATAGAGAACGCTGCTGCTCATTCTCTAGTAAGTCCCTTAGTCGCCTTTTACGACACCCACTGGAAGAAATGGGATGGTGCTATTCTTTTACGCCCGGCAACACATACGGCACTATGCCTCTATTAACTACCAAAGTAGATTGTATGCTATTTGTAAGCAAATACATGCCCCAACACCCGGGTCAATTTGATTACTGTCAACAAAGCAGCAGCGTTATTGAGTTACTAAGCTATTACGGGAAGCTTGATAACTACATTCTCGTTGGTGCAGGATTACTGCTGCCAATGGCTGCCGGCGATGAATTTAATTAACGACATAGGTACGAATACGGTGAATATTTTATGACGAGTAACCAGAGTCATCGATTTACTTAGTTGAAGTTTGAAAGGAAACCGATGGTTTTTTTTTTGTTGGGTGGGAAATCGTGAAATAACTTCCCCCGGTCTGGGTGGAGCAGGAGGGCGTGACAGACTTTTACTGACTAAAACCCACCCGTGTTCCCTCAGTAGCCCGTATGCCAGGGGCTGCGGTATCTCTGTCGAACAAACCCGCACCCCTGGCAGGCATCGGCCCTTGCGGGCCCGTCACTTTGTGCTGACATCTCTTTGAGGCGCGCGTGGAACACAACGCGCCGTCGACTTGGGCTTGGTCCTACCGGACAGCGAGCTACCCATTACTCGCCGTCCGCAAGCCCATGCCTACGGTGGCCGGAAATCGGCCTGGGATTCCCGACGACCAGGGCGTCTCCGTATCCTGCGGCGGCTAGGGTCGCGAGGGCGCATAGACTGCCTCTCCCTCACGTGCTCCGTCTCCCTCTTCGCGAGCATTACTGCTTCGCTGAAGGAGGTGACGGCTACCCATGATTATGAATATTCTTATTCTTACCTAATAGAAAACAAACTATAGGTATAAAAAGAATTTTCGTTAGGGTATAGGTACGTTATTCTAACTAGTAATTCATTAGTGTTAATTCATTCATACTTATGTACAGAGGCCAGCACATCAAGCTACTAGACGAATAAGGATATATACGAATAAGGTTCATGTTCAATTGGGAAAATTTGACAGTTTGGGATAGTTTGACCTGCTGGCGACTGTACATAGGTAAGTATTTAGACTTAAGATAGTGATTACCTCAACGAGGTCATTAGCTAATACGGACTTGACAATTAGAGAATACATTCAAAAGGTAATTCATAATTACCATGATATTACGAATTAACTTTTGTGATTTCTTAGACTGTCTTGGTCTTGGATAGTTTAAAAAAAATTGTGAACTAGACTTAGCATACCTACTCATTTATAAAGCGTTTAACCACTAAAATGAATAATCAAATTAAAAAATTAAGGATTAAATAAAAAAAAACCCGCAAATGGTGGCGCAACATGAAGTGTGTCCAAAAATTACAAATATATGATACTATATATGTGTGTTATGATATAAAGGCGAACCTAATGATTCCAGAGGGGCAATTCTACTAATTTTAAGAACGTTCACAGTCTGATCTCAGTGTCAATCTGTCAAAAATTCTCATACATTTTCGTCAAATTTTTGAAATTCGATTGTCGCCGAGATGACACTGCGAACGTTTTTAATTAGTAGAATTGGCCTTCAGATGTCAGTGCCATACAAATTTTTCTTAAAAAAATTGTAACTCCTTCATTTGGACACGCAATTTTCTCATACGAAATTTTATAGCATAGTAGGTAATGATCAGCAGAATCCATTTCTAGCCAAAAAAGGACAATTCAAATTTCATGTCTCTATGTCTATGAAAGATGATTTTCAGCCTACCGTGCGCCGCCGCCGCCCGCCGCTACGCTGTCCGCAAGATTCGAGGCCTTACAGCGCCATCTATCGGAGTTTTGGGGTAACTTTAACAGACACTGATTGAAATTAACATTTTTATGTATACAATATGTAACCATTTTATTTAGTAAAACAATTATATTACTTACGATAAAAATTAAATCATACTTTAAACACCAGTGTTGAGCTTACAACCAACATTTTATACATTTAAATGCAATATCAAACAAATGAATAAATATATAAACTCTTAACCATGTTTTAAACGTAAATAATATTCCACTTATTGGCTGACCAACATTTGTAACAAATGACTGGCCTGGAATTTTGGGCCAATACCTATTCTAGATGTGAAAACCAGGCAGTACCTAAGGATACAAATAAGTTAGTATTGATATGGATTAGGGAATTAAATATTTATGTTTTAGTGTAACATACAGCTAAAGAAATGACTGACTTTCTGACTGATCCATATTCATGCCAAAGGCAACATGAGGATCAACAATTGTATAGTTTTCGCATTTTACCATGGCACTAGTGGTCACTGCCCTTTCCAGAATATTCCTCTGTAGTACCTATTAACCCAAATAATAATTCTACATAAGGTTTTTCGTTTTTTTAATGTTATATTTGAAATTGTTCTTGTATATTAATAAAGAAGCAATAGGAATAATGTAACCAGGATTTTGAAATAATATCTTGATTTAAAAGAGTGTCCTTGAAGTTTCCGTTCTTCTCCATAAATATCTTACTTAGATATTTAGCTAGCTGCCCATACGGTATGGGTAACTAGCAAGCTTCAACCTTCGGATTAACGGACCGAATTTTTGTCAGTTCAAAAGTGACTGTAAATGACTTATTTGAAATAAATGCTTTGAGTTTGAATTCAAACAAGTTGATTAGTTACATCATGACAAATACTGAATCAGGATGTTAACAGAGTTAATTTCAATTATTTAAAAAATGCTATAAAATTTAGGTGGGTGAGTTACTGCTATTGCCATGCTAAGACGCAACCTCTTGCTAAGATTATCTGATTAGTACATGTCCAAAGTAATACAGCAGTTTAAACATCAACTCACAATTTGACTAAAATATGCTTACAAACTAACCTAACCTAACTTTAATATACATGTACCATTCCATAAATAAAAGTCCAGAACAATACATAGGTGAATAGTGCTCCAAAGAATCCGTTGGTCAGTAGGCTTTGTCGGGACACATAGTATTTGCTCCATTTTGGTCCCGTCTTTACCATGAACATCACCCAGAGGCTGACAACTGCAAATACGTAGAAGGCAAACCCGTAGAGGCCTGTGAGGCCTAGGACACCTGGAAATGAGAAAGTAAGTGATAAGTATTGTCCTTCTGTACAAATAAAAACAATTTAAGGTCTGTTTGTAAATTCAAAATAACAGTTTTTTTACCAAATGCATATAAAAGTAGAATTATAAATACTTATATACGCATATGAAAGTTTAATTATAAAAGCATAAATTATAATTATAATACAGTTCTTATAAAAAAGGTAATTTTTTTTCAGTTTTCTGTCTGTCCATCCGTCCACCTGTCTGTATGTTTGTTCCGGCGAATCAAAATCAAAATCAAAATCAAAAGTCATTTATTCAAACTAGGCTGGTGTCAGCACTTTTTGAACGTCAAAAATTACAAAAGACAGTCCCCCAAAAACGCCCACCCTTCGACACTTCCTAGTGCTTTAGCTGGGAAGAAGAAGTGGCGCAACAAACTCCCCAGCAGCACAGCTGTCTGTTATGTTAGAAGAACTTGATTTTATACAATGGTAGGTTACAGAATATCGAAATTGAAATTAGTTCTAGATATAATAGATCCATTATCGGGGTCGCTAGCTAGCTACATCTTGCAATTTAACTCATTATTAAAAAAATAAAACAATGAGTAGATTATGTCAACACTAAGTAAATTGAAATGAATTTATATAGTCAAATAAAAAACAAACAATTATGTTAATAAAGATATGACCTGTCAGTAGGCAAGGAAACTCTGGTGAAAGAACACAAACATTGTCTTGAGTTAATCACAGCGACCAACTATTCTTATCGTTTAAGTAGTCGTTGATAGAATAGTATGCCTTTGCGCAAAGGTTGGATTTTACTTTAGCTTTAAACGCATTAAAATTCAAATCTAGCACAGAAGAGGGAAGCTTGTTATAAAAGGTTATACCAAGACCAATAAATGAGTTATGAACCTTATGAAGCCGGTGAAAGGGAGCACGTAGTTTGTCCTTATTTCTAGTATTAATATTATGAAAATCACTGTTTTTAGTGTACAAGTGTATGTTTTGCCTTATATATAAGATGTTGGCCAAGATGAATTGCGATGCCACGGTGAGTATACCAATATCTTTAAAAAAATCTCTAAGAGAAACTCTAGCACCTAGTTGATAAATTGCTCGAATCTCCGAAAACTCCGAAAAGCTGATGTTATAAAATCTACCAAGCCAACCTATCAAGTACCTTTAATGAGACACAATTGGTTTTCTATTGTTATGGATCGAATTGGATGCAGGTGGTGATCGCAGCTGGTTATCAATGATTTTGGAAACAGCCTATTCATACTGCCAGTTTAGCACTGGCACTTAAGGTATTTTTAGATAAGCAGTAAGCACATCACATAATTATTGAATATTGTGATTAAAAATTGTATATTCAACCAGGGAAACCTCTCAATAGACGAAATTCACTGTGGCAATGTATTGTATAATTTAATGTTATCAAAGGAAATACCTACTCAATTAAATGATTAAATAATGGAATTATTACCAGCGGTGGAACCCGACAATGCAGCCATGGATGTTCTACAGTATTCCACGACCACAGCATTGTTCCTAAGCGCAGCGTCGCTGTACGCAACGGGCTCGGACTTGATATTATCTTTAGTCATTTTAGCTACAGACATTTTTAAATTCTTATGTCTATTTAGGCTAAACTGACTGGAAATACGGAAATTATTAATCAATTTCGAGCAACTGCATGAATTTCTCGTTTTCGTTTTGACGTTTACATTTCTTGACAGTTGACAAGACAAAGGCCACGTTCCGAGTTACGCTATCGATTTGAGCGCGCTTACACCCCTTCCGAATTGGCGTGAGCGCAGTACTCACAGAACACATAATACTCCTAACGGGCGGTACTTCGAGCCTTTAACCGATATTGATGTCCAGCGAATCGTCATAGATCGTTATGACATGAGCCATCTTATCTCGCCGACCATGCGTTTTTTCCTTGTGCGAATGCGGTCTTGATGATAGTACTCTGGACCATATATTTTTTAATGTCCTTCAAACCTTCAAACTCCCACTCTTTTGATCTGTACGTTATGCTTCCCAAAATTAAAATAACGCTTCCTACTAATTTCCATTCCCTCTTGACTAACTTTTCCCCTAAACTTACAAGTCCTATCAACATTTTTAAATGACTATGATATAAAATGTAGTTTGGTGTGTAAGACTAATTATAACTTTGTAAATATCTGTATCGTTATAGTAGTGTAACAATTATTAAAATATTATAGTCAACTAACAAAACTTCCTTTCAGCTAAACTCTAACAAATAACAACTACCACAAAGTGCCAAGTTCGACGGCTCATCTTGCTGTGTTGCCGTCTCTACATGACGCTGGCAGAATAATCGACATCGGCTCAATTGGAATCAGGAAAAAAAAAACAATAATAATATCACCGTAAGCGCTGTCAAAAATGACAGTTGTGCTGTTTTATTTTGAGTCGTATCGTATCGTATGTTTAGATTACTTAGATTGATTTGAAATAGTGCTTCTATCTAAGAAGAATGTATACAAATTCAATAAGGTGAATATATGTTTTATTGTTGAGTGGAACACTTTTATTGCAATCACGAGCGTTCCGTATTGTTGACAAAATGACGGTTCTTAGCTGTCAAAATCGTGATATCTAACTCGGAAAGCAAAATATAGATGTGTGCGCTCACAGCGCTATTTTTCAAATTCGGAATGTGGCCAATGTCAAGTGCGTACATGACACTAATACAAATAACGTGAATGTGACAACTGACAATTGCTGCCAGTGCTGCCAGCTCCAAAAGTTATAATTATTGAGTTCCCATGTCGAAATGATCGTATTCAAGGGAAAGTTAATCGTACAAAAAAACATTAGTGAAAAATTTATAACAAACGACAATGACTAATCAAAGGGGGAGAATATGCCAAGTTTCACTACCAGTAGCGCTAGCAGCACAAACCGGCAAACTTTACACGCAAGCACGAAGTGTATCACTCATAGAGCATTTAACCTATTTAAATACTATACTCAGCCTGCGACCCGCGGGCTGCATGCGGCCCGCCGGGCCTTTGCTATTGGCCCATCTGAAGTTACAAATGTATTGTAAACCATTTTAAAATTAGCGCCCATCAGAGAATGGTTGCTTCAGAACGGGAATGTGGGCCGATGATGGTATAAGGATAGCGTGTAGTGACAAGCAAGATCTTGATAAAGTTTTGAAGCAGTGTTCAGAGTACTTATCAAAAATCGCAATTAAACATATTATAAACTTTAAAAAACAAGTTTTAACAAAAAATCTTTGTTCAAACTTCTTTTTTTATTAATAAATTAACTACATCGTTAACTGGGAATTACGTTTTTAATGAAGACCTAAATAATTTTTGCTTGCGGCCCTAGACACCATGACTGAAACGTGTTTTGGCCCATATAGAAAAAGGTTGAGTATGGCTGCTCTAAGGTATCACTGGTCACATACAGTCGCGGTCGAATGGAAATAAGTGTTATTATTTTGATGTAAAAAAAAAGTGAGGGAAAGGAGAGAGACACATTTACATGTTGATGTTGACATATTTGACAGTTGACGTTGACATTTTGGTGACTTTCTTCGTTTTATTTTGTCTGACATATACGTTTTGCTCCTAGAACATTTATTTTTTCAAGGCACAAAATTATCTTACATTAGATAATCACTATCGTACACATCGTCCCATTGGCCAAATTATCATATGCCCCCATAATTATCACACGGGTTGGCAACACCGATTGCTGCTGATAAAAGTGACAGTCACAGAGTACATTTATGGTGACAGTTACCAGCTGATGTTTATGGAGGTGATGGGCGCTTCTATTTTTGTTTACAATACGAGCTAGTAGCAGAAATATTCAACATATTTTTACATTAGTTACCAGAAATATTTGTTTTACTTAACGAAATCAAGGAGACTATTCGTAATTTTCTTTTTCTAATTTGCGATAACGAACCATAAACATTTAATCTGACGTCTTAGGAATTTAAAAATCGGTATTAGTGCACAATGATTCGTGGTTCAGTACCTACCTATTATTATTTAGTTATTACGATGAGTGATGGGTCGTCACTATAAGCCTTTTTCTAAACGTTCCTGAAGCCGTCATCGTCACCGGGTACCCGGTGGTGAAATACAATGCAAGAAAAGTAGATGCTCGCTTATAGCTCTTCAATCACATTTTAGTTTTCTGGATTTCCTAGTCTTCTTTTTATTTATTTTCTAAAAACGTATCTCAGCAACACACTTTAAAATGTACAGTCGCCAGCAGGTCAAGCTATCCCAAACTGAACTGAAATGTCCCAATTGAACATAAACCTTATTATTCCTTTGTAATAAAGTTGAAAAACTATCAAAGCAATTTGACAGGTTGGGGTAGCTTGATGTTCTGGCCTCTGCACAATTATTTTAAAGTGTTTTGCTGAGATACTTTTTTAACCCATTAGAGACAGAGTTTTTTTGTTACTTTGCCTGTGGGTGCCTGGACTCCAACCAAGGCTTATAAACTTAAAAAACTAAGCAACTACACGCTTAGATCACCCCTTGAGGGGTACGTACCTTGGCTTAGTTAGGGCGTCGCTGGGGAGAGCAGCAAGGGCTGGATCGGATTTATTAATATATTAAAACTACTTTATTCAACGGTACCTCTAACTAACAAGACTGATTGGATATTTTGTCAAAGCAGATGAACGAAGTACCTAGTCTTTTAGTCCTTCTACTCATTGACCTCCCTTTAAAATCGGTTGAAAAAACAGGCCGTTTCTGGTTTCTGTGTTGTTTTTTTATGAATATGCTATCAGTATCAATAAATGTTTCTTTATTTTTATTTAATTACTGAACCCTAAAAACGAACTATAATTTGAATGCGTCGGTAAAACAGTTTGTGATAAGCGAAGCCATTGAACTGAGTGGAACTCTATACATGTATGTGTGTTCAGCACAAAAAATCTCGTCGTATTCTTACCCACACAAACACGACTTATTCATGTGTTTTCGCGGCACTGAGAAGCGTCGGTATTTCTGTGGCGGAACTTATTTTCATTTTTAATTTTAAATGTAATGCCTTTTAATCAGTGCTTAAAGTTTTATTCGTGAGATAATTTGTGATTACGTTTGTAGAAAGCGCAGTGATGCTTACCGCTGGCTGGTTCCGCTCAATTCGATGTGTGGAATTATGATGGCGCGTGTTTGACTGTGTAACTGAGTGCTTTCTCGTAACAAATTAGGACTTTGCTCGAACGATATTTGAGCGCTGACGATAATAGTTAATATTCCTGTTTCTGTGATACAAAACGATCCTAAATCTGGTGTTGAAACAATTGTATCTAGAAACATCGTTGTGTAAAAAAGGATATTAAGTTTTCGATGTACTGTGGCTCAATTATGCACCAAGGAGACCGCCAATCTGACGATTTGTCTTGTGCAAATTGCAATCACTGACGCGACTAAACTGAATAAAGCGGAGGTGAGTCGACATTCTATGTTTTAATTCAGAAAAAAATCCATATCCTATTCCAAAACATGATATTGTGTTCAAATATTGAATTAACCTATTTCATGAGAAAAACGAAACTTCATTTCGATTCTTTTGTTTCAGAAAACCAAGTGAAACGCTCTAGGACGGGCGTAACCTGTAAATATAGGTTTGTCGTCACATTTCGCATTGTATTTTTCTCATAATTATGGGATTGAAATAAAATATTCGTGATTTGGGGCGAAACTTGCGATGTGCTATTTTGTTACGTCAGACGCATAAAGAAAGACCTATAGCTTGATTGAAAGAGGTCATAATGGATGAGTCTGAAGATAATATGAGTTCTGAGGACTTGAAGGCATCTGATAGTCTGCTGACTGTCAAATCAAAACCAAAGAAAAGGTCACTCATTGAACGTGAACTTGAAACTAGTTTGACTTCAAGAGTGACATCTCCGGTGTCCATTGGTGATGGTACTAGTACCAGCCGCTATGGCAGAGCTCGCCGGCTCAAATCTGAAATTGAGATGCCCGACATCAAGAAAGTGACAGCTGAACTAAAGTCACCACGGGCCGATAAATCACCAGTGAAGACACAATCACCAGTATACAAGATGCATGCATCAAATTCTCCATTAAGATCAGAACCACCAAAATTAATTGGTGTAGAAACTTTTCTGGAAAATCAAATAGAAAGTATTTACCAAGAAAACATATCATTGAGTCGTTTTGGCACCGAGGAAGTACAGAAGACTAGTCTGTCTCCTGCTAAAAAAACCCCAAAACTTTACATTAGAAAGGACTTGATCCAAAAGAGGGAATCTGATGATGATGTAGTGTTCATCAAGAATATGTTATCGCCAGTAAAAAGTGCACGGAAGTCTTCCAGTACTCATTTGAACAATATTCTAGAACGGTCTTCTGAAAGGTACAGCATTGGTTCCTCTAAGCAGCAGAATGGATTCTTAGATAATTCTTCTGTGGTCAAGACTCTGGACTTTGACAGTAAAAAGAAGAAAAAAGAACAGAAGGATAGTAAAACTTTGTCCAAGAGTGATTTATTTGATTTGGAAGCTAAATGTACCTATCAAGTTGGAGACATAGCCTGGGCTAGAATGGGTACCTATCCATTCTGGCCATCCATTGTCACTAGAGATCCTTCAAATGGGATTTTTGTTAAAAAGAAGTGTAAGTATATTTTTTTTGAGTTTACAATAACTGCCTCAAAAAAATACCTACATCTTACAAACATTTTTAATATTTCTTATACATCTGGCTTAAATAATAAAATGTCATGCATGCAATGCATAATTATAATAATTAGCTCATTTAAAATGGATTGGGTCATTTTAATCTAACTTCCTTTAGGTAGAAAATGCTTTGCTGTTTAGAATTAATAATGGTGTATTATTTACAAATTAAAAAGGTAATCTGTGTATTTACAATAAATACTATACCAAAAATCCTATGTAATTCTGTAATCGAAATAACATCTAATTATTTTGAATATTGATATTAAAATAATCTCCATCCCTTTGCAATGTTATCAAATTAAACTTCAGTTATTGGAACCGCTTATCTTTACATAATTTGCTTGCTGCAATTTAATATAATAATAATATTATTGCTGTGCACATGTATTTAAACCGCCTGACAATTACAACACCCTATGCGAAAATATTAGTAGTGTTGGAGTGTTTAAGTAGCCTGTTTAGCATAACTTATTTGATAATTCAGCTATTATCAATAACCAGAATATTACTATGTTGTCTATTTTTCTGAAATAATACTGTCAGCCTCCTTTTACAACACTCATAGACAAGGGTTGTTTATTCTTTACCTGGACCAAAAAAGCAGTACAATAATAAGTTCATAAATAAACATCACTAATTTTACAACGGCAACATTCATTATTTATTTCCTAGCAAAAAGCGTAGGGCTTTAAAAGACAATCCCTACTAATATTATAAATGCGAAAGTAACTCTGTCTGTCTGTCTGTCTGTCTGTTACGCTTTCACGCCTTAACCTCTGAACCGATCGTCATGAAATTTGGCCGAGATATAGCCTGGGATATGGGTAAGGACATAGGCTACTTTTTTACGCGATAACCGACATCCACGCGGGCGGAGCCGCGGGCAAAAGCTAGTAATACATAAGTATGATAAGTGTATGATTGCGGTGTTTAAATTGTTTTATTAGTTTTACAAGAAAAAAAAAGACTTTCCCTACAATTTGACTGAATAGGTATTGCACTTTTGTAGGATCAGCAGATTAAAAAAAATACTGATGGAAATTTTCCATGAAAGGGAGTCCAGAATCATGTACTGATTCGGAAACAGGTTGTGCGTTGAGGTCCCACCCTGTAGGTATAGCCTGTTTTACCACATTGAATAAATCTGGTTATGGAATCTTTCAATTGTACCAAGTTATGATTGTCCACTGATAGCAGATTACAAGAATAAACTTTATTAACCTTCTTTTATTTCATTCCTGCACAGTATTTGGCCGCATAGAACGTGACGTCATTCACGTGACATTCTTCGGGGACAACGGGCGTCGCGGCTGGATCGTTGACACCATGCTCCGAAAGTACCTCGGCCAGCTCGAATTTGAGAATACCCGGCAGAATTTCACACCTGAGGTTTGTTACTATCCTTATCTTGTGACATTATGTTATCTCCTGAACTTTTGTTAGTGATATGAATAAATTGATTTTTGTTCAACCTTGACATTATTTGAAATAATTCATGTTGATGTTACCAATCTGTATCTTAGTTTCTATCATGCTTAACAATAATGTGGTGATTAATATTACTTCCTAAAGTCTAGTGTTTCTTGGTTGGTATTTAATTAAGGTCTCATTTTTACTTTGATTTGAAAGTTCTGTTAGTACCTAGGGCATATAATTAAAAAAAAACTGAAATTACAATTTTAAATTCAATGTTGTACAAAAATACCTGACAAATCTGTTTCTTCTTTTTTAGGATAAGAAAAAAGACCCCAGACTGTTTGCAGCATTCTTCGTATCAGAAAAGAAACAAGCCTTATGGAATAACTCCGTAGAAGAAGCAGAGATGCTGCTTCGGGAACCGAAGCGACTGAGAATAGACATCTTCAACGATATGCTAGAAAAGTCTAGAACTAAAGTAAAACAACAGAAGAGCGGGAAAATCTGTAGAACTGACAGTGACGTGTCTTTGAGTGAGAGTTTGTATGACAGCTTGTTTTCAGAAGACGATGGTAAAACAGACAATACCGAACGTTCTAGAAACAGGACCAGGAACAAGTCTTTGGACATGTTCGAAGTCGTCACAGCTTGTCTGGACAATATGGCGGCCAAAACTGGTATCACTAAAATCCAAAGACAGTCCCATATGGACAGGTGGCTACAGAAAGCCAAGTCCAAGACTCCAGAGAAAACCCAGGCTAAACCCCAAGCTCTTCAAGCAAAACGAGAAGAAAAAAAAGAAACGAAAGTTATTAGTTCAAAAAAAAAAAAAACTTTGTCTAAAGTAGCAGTAAATAAGCCTTATAGTTTAAGAAAATCTGTGAACGAATCTCAGAATTTGATGCCTTTTTTAATTGAACATGATTATAGTAAAAATGTTATAGAAATAACTGATTCGGATCACAATTCTACAGATACAGATAGTTGTAAGACCTTTGCTTCTAAGGAACCTATTGGTATTGAAGCCCCCATTGAAAATCTTACTAAAACTGAACAAAGTGTAAAAGAGGAAGAAACTGCAGCAAACGAAGATGATACTAAAGCAGATAATCCTACAGAAACAATAAAAATGAATGGAACAAGTGATCTTTCAGAAGATGAGAACATGGATGAAAATAGTCAGGACAGCATTATAAGTACAGCAATATCTCCATGCAATAATAATAGGACAGAAAGCGGACACGCTGCAAAGGTGTTTTTTTATAAAGATGAAGCCGAACTGACTGCGAAAAATCCTGCTAGTACCCCAGATCCTGAAACTATTAGAGATCAAATGATAAGCCCTGTTTACGGAGATTCATTTGATGAGGACCAATATAATCAGGCTTCAGCTTATAGAAGTCACATGGAAAATGAAGACCTCTCTCCTAAAAAGGTTACTGCTAACTCACAGGACGAAATGGCAAATGATGATTCAACATATGCCAGTACTGAGCAAAGTTACCCGTCAGTTGATGAAGATAGTGATTATAAGCCTGATTATGAAGCTGACAGTCAGACAGATGACAACTGCAGTTCCAGTGAAACTCCTCTCACTGACGATAGTATACTAAATACTCAACATGATATTTATGATGATTCAATATCTGATTTGCCTGCAAAGAAAAATGTCATTATTGCAATCGATAGTAGTGCTAGTAATGGTGTTTTTAACAATGAGATAACAAATGATGTGCCTTCTAAATTGAGTAAGGACATTATTTCAGATGACGATTATGGTTCAGATTTGGATTGTGTGACAAAAGGATTAGAAAATGAACAAGTTAGCTTTGCTAAAAAAATCACACAAAAATCCAAAGTGGACCACAGTGGACAAGAAAGCAGTAACCAACTTGATTTTTCTAATAAACTTAAAGAGAGTAAAATCTTTGATAAAATTGAGGAAACAAATAAATTTCCTATCTCGATTAGTAATATTAGTGATGAAATCCCAAATCGTGATATGGTCGAAAGTATTACAAGAAATGGACCTCTGAATGGTCGTTTAAATGTGAAAGAGATTGATATGAATACTGCCAAAGAGGTTCACATACCTGTTTTCAAACCTGAAATGATCAGAGAAAATGGCTTCCACGATAAGGATGTGATGAATGGTGATATAGATTTGGATACAGTTTCTATTACTTCAGAAGATAGTCTGACGTCAACGAAATCTGAAAGCAAACGCAAATTACGGTCCAAACAATGTAAAAAACCAGAATATCCTTTAGAAAATGTAGAATTTGCCAAGTATCTAGAATTTAACCAAGATGCTATAATGGAAGATAATCCAGAGTATACGCAAGACGAAGTTGTCGCCTTTTTGTATAAATCGTGGCTTTTTCAAGAAAAAACAAAATCCGATACTACAAAAACCAACGAATTGAAAGACTTGAATTCAGTGAAAGGGCTGAATTCTGAACCCGAACATTTAAAGAAACCAAGAGAAAGGCATCAAACAAGTAAAAGGAACTCTCATAAAAAGAACATGAGTCTAAATAAAAATATAATGCAGAGATTCTTACATAGAAAGACAAGAGGTGAAAGAAAAATGGTCTATACGGATATAAATAGGAGTTTTGAAATCAATGAGGATACTGACAAATCTTCTGATGAAGTCGATGAAGTACCATCACCGGCTTATGAATTACTAGATGATGATAAACCTGAAACCAGTCAATCCACTTCTACAGTTCAGGATACATTTCAAACGAATGGAACAGAAATAGCATTAGGATCCACTATGTCTATAGAACCTCACGAACAAAAAAACGTTAGTGCAGGAACAAAAGATTTGAAACAAGACGATAATTTTAAAGTTATATTGTCAAGTAATGTTGAGAAAAACATAGAAACTATTAAAGAAATTATTATACGATTGGTACCAATCGATCCTTCAAACGCAGAACAAGTAACTGTCCCACAAGAACCAGAGAAAAGTAACTTCAACAATGACTTTGACATAGACTCTATTGTTCCAGAAGATAGTGAAGCATCCGTTATTAAGAGTAAACTGCGCTCAAAAGCTAAAAAAGAAAATGGTTTCAAAGATGACATTAAAATTAAAGATGAAGAGGCTGACACAATTTCCATAACTTCCGGAGACAGCGAAATGTCTGTAACTAAACGTAAAAAGAACATTTCTCCTAAAAATGTCGAAAACTCACTAGAAGATCCCGAATTTCTGAAGTATTTGGAAATAAGACAAGACTCCATGATAGACGACACTCTACAATTGACGCAGGATGAAATCGTCACGTATTTACACCAAACTTGGTTGTATGAGAAGAATACCCAGTCTGAAATTAAGAAAAACGATAACATTGAACAGTCTGGCTTAGTAAAGGGACTCGAAGATACCGTACAACAACCCAAAAAAGTTAAAAGGAAAGTCAAAACTGAGAAAGAAACGGAAAAAGAAGAGAAAAGAGAAAAAGACACTGACGATGGTGGTGTACCAAAAGATAAGCCTAAAAGAAAAGTAATAAAACCTTATTACAATGAAGAATTTTCAGACATCGAAGAAGAGCTGGAAGTCTTCTCGATATTTAAGCCTAAAAACAAACAAATAGGTGAAAATGGAGAAGAATCTGAAGAGCCAATTTCCGAAGGAAATGACATTGATGAAGTAGAACTTTACTTTGAAGAACTAGCCCGACCAAAACCGAATGTTTTCAAAGGTCTAATTAGAGAAAAAGTATGTGAAATCTGCGAGATGACTGGAAATCTAGTCAAATGTAAAGGCTGCAATGCAATGTTCCATGTCGACTGTGTTAATAAAGAAGAAGTAGAAGTAGAAAACCCATTCCCAACCAGAGGGAGGAGGAAGAAGAAAAAATTGGGTCGGAAACCGAAAAACCCCGATGATTTTGACAGTCAAGACGAGAAATCCCAAGATGTTTCCGAAGAAGGCGCGTCAATCGACGAGATACTTGAAACAGAATCGTGTACAGTCGACGCTGAGACCCTAGAAGCGCAGCTAGAAGCCAAAATGAAAGAACTATTCGAAACTGAAAACGAGATAATCGATTACGATTCTTACTCGAGCGATGACGGCTGCGATTGGTCGGACACGATACCCGGCAAATGCGAGATAATCGACATAAAATTAAAGCCTCGACGCTCAATCGACACCGATTACTCCAATTTCAAATGTAAGAACTGTCAGCAATACGATACACCCGTATGCTTTGTATGCAAATCTGCTGTATCTAAAAGCGAGGCGACTATACGACAAAAATGCCACGTGGCGCATTGTCATAAGTACTATCATTTGAAGTGCTTGGACCACTGGCCTCAAACTCAGTTTAATGGAGGGGAGCCCTCGAAGACTAATAAGAAAATCAATGAGTATTTTGAGGCTTTGACGTGTCCTAGACACGTATGCCATACATGTGTTTCTGATGACCCTCGAGGCTGTAAGACAAGGTTCAGTGGAGATAAGTTAGCGAGGTGTGTGAGATGTCCCGCCACCTATCATTCTTTCACAAAATGTCTGCCGGCGGGAACGCTGATATTAACAGCTTCGCATATTATCTGTCCGAGGCATTATGAGCATAGGTGAGTGTTTTATTTAGTTTTGATGGCGTTTTTATCGAAGTAGGTAGTAAACCGATGCAATTTGTTACAAATTCGAACACTAAAATTGCACATAATACTGCACCAATGAGCAGTGGTGTAAATGATTTAATCACCACTGCTCTTAAAACGGTGAAGGAAATCATTGTAAATAAACAAACACCACTCCATGCATGGTCTGATGTCCTGCATGTCCTAGAAACAAAAATTCCAACACATGGGACGTCTATCAACCCGCACTGGACCCGCGTGGTAGATTACGGTCCACAACCTCTCACAGAGAAGAGGCCTGTGTCCCAGCAGTGGGGACATTATTACTGATTATGATGATAACTCCTAAAATAAAACTACAAGACTGTCAGTCTTGAAAAGTTGTCATTCATGACTTGTCAATAAACTAATTTGAAATACCCATAAAAATTCGTATGGTGACGCTATTGACTAAAATTCTATTTTGGTCCCAAATGATGATTAATGCAAGTTTGATGCTTTTAGCTGTCTCTAAGTGTGTCTGAAGCATTGTGACTACATTAAAAACTGATGATCCGATTTAAATTTTAATGCATATTGACTATTAATGTTTGTTTTCTGTTATGAATATGATATTGTTAAATACAGTACAAGATACGTAACCTGTAACCATGCTTTCTGTACATGATTCCGAAATCACCATTAATATTTTTCGCCGGTAAAAAAAAAAATGCTATTCCATACATGTTGACCGCGTAGGTGGACCACTTTTGTAGGAACTGCTCGTTTTTTTTAAACTAGAGAGGGTCTAGAATCAAATGCTGAATTCATGGTTACAGTTTGTGCGTCGTACCCTGTGTTATTGTAATTAAAACGCCGTTTTAATGTTCGCCTTTCCACCCACAGGCCCGGCAAAGTCCCTTGCCACGTGAATACAGGCTGGTGTTTCATATGCGCGCTGGGCGGATCACTCATATGCTGCGAGTACTGTCCCACGTCCTTCCACGCTGAGTGCCTTAACATAAAACCGCCTGAAGGTAAGCTGTTCATAGTGGACTACTGAATCCAGTTCAGCAACTTTTTAAGTGGTATTGTTTTCAAACTACTTTATTTTGCTATACCTACCGTCGATTGAGCTAAAGAAAATAAATCTTATCTCGAGGAAATAAGACTCAATTTTAAATGCATAGCATAAAGTATGCTGGGTCAACACGATTTTCTTAATAATGGTTGGTCACTGTTTTATGTTTTTAACTCAATACTCTAAATAGGGTGTATGTGGTCTTGCGTTAAATAGGTTACATGTTGTATATATATATATTGTGTATATTGTAATACCCACGATTTAAAAGAGTGTCCTTGGAGTTTCTTGCCCGTTCTTCTCCAGAGAGATCTACGTTTTTGGAATGGGCACCTAGCTTCAACTTCGATTTTTGTTTGACAATTCAAAAGTGCCTGTGAAAGGTCTAATTGAAATAAATGCTTTGAGTTTGAGTTTGAGTTTGAGTTTATAAAAGATGGTAACTACATTCTAATCAGGTTCGCCGCCAGCCCGTTGGCAAGCCTACAATGTGATTTGAACTACACAGCAACTTTAAATTAACAAAAATGTTGCCAACACGCACAGAGGCTAAGTAATAACAACCGCACGAGTCGATCCATCAGGTGAAGGAGAAACTAGTCGCGGGCTCGAACTCACTTGTGGGCCTGGCTAAAAAGCCCGCTGTCTCACCAGGCTTCTTGTCCGACAGAGGTAGTATCAGTGATGAGCAGTTAGAGACTAGTCTACACGCAAATCGTTGTTGAGTGAGATGCAGTATAATTTATAATAAAACGGGAGCGTAAAAAATTAAATAAAGGTCCTTCGGAAGATCGGTTTTTTTGAAAAAAAAAAAAAAAAAAAAAAAACTGCATAAATCAATGACCAATAAAGTTTATTGAACTTGAACTTTGCCGGTACCGACTTGGTTTTGGAGATTTTACAATTCTTTTATTACTTAAACACGCCCAAAGTAAGGTTAAATTAGCAAGAAAAACGAAGCTTTGTTGGCTCATAACTTTTGAATGGCTTTTTATTTTAGTATTCTGTTTCCGTACAGACAATATTAATAATGAGACAAGACCATACCATGTTTAATTTTTGATGGGCATTGTCGAACAGTGGAGGCCGAAGTTTGTATGGAAAAAATGTCGACTTGATTCACCTTAAGCTACGCTTGCCGTGGATGAGTGACTATCTCTCCATACCCCTCCGTGCCTCAGAAATCACGTTAAGTCGTTGGCCCCGACTGTCTTCCGTGGATCATTGACAGTCCTTACAGGTCGTAAAAGCCCGAAAGTCTGACAACCAGTCTTGGGGTATCGTGTAACACAGTTACTGGGTTGTGGAGGTAGATAGGCAGCCGCTCTACGTATAATACTGGTGTTCAGCTGCATCCGGTTAGAAAGCTGACCCCAAAAATGCTGTACTTTTCAGATCAAATCAAAACATTTCAACACACGATTATGTCATAAACATTTGAATGAACAGGAAAGAAAACCTTGACCTCTTTAAAAGCGGGGCGCTAACAACGGACTTACCCGTCGCCGCCGCTCGTAGATTCTTCGAACATAAATACATATGCGATCGTATTCAAATGGAAGATGACGTGTTTTTGAATAGCAAAAAATATGAAAAAGGTTTAGCCACGTGTAACCTTGTTTTTTGCTTTGTTTTTAACAGTGACAGGGATAGCGTGGTTCAAACTTGGAAGTTATATGTTAGACACAGTTGGGTAGGGACCATATTACGGGATTTTTTGTGGGCAAGTCGAATCATGAGTTTTGTGCCAAATGGACATAGCAACGAGTTTATTTATGATTCGTTTTAATTGGGTATGGGTACACCCATTTTTGAAAAGTGTCCTAATTACATTCTAAAGTGCTAATAAACTACTAACAAAACACATGATTTTTATTTAATCGATTAGTGCCGTAAACATGCATTTTAATTTTACATTTTCAAATTTCGCGCGTAATTTGACGAAAAAGCTGGACGCAGTAGACGCCATATTGCTCTGTGGGTATGACGTAAGTTTGCTATGTAGACAAATACGCTGATATTTTATACAATAATTGTTCATAAATAAAAATAAAAAAAGTTATTATTCTACTTATCGTGGGTTTGCTGTTCTTGAATGCAAAATATTATTTAAATAAAAATAAATTACTATGGTTACGAAAATAATAAAAGTAAAAAGTTGTTCAATTGACACGCCGTATGACGTAATAACATGGCGGCTACTATTTCAAGGTGTTCAAAAACAGATTTAAAAAACTGAAATCTTTGAATTGAATTGTAAAATGTATTTTGTATTTCATAAACTAAAACTAACATTTTCCAACTGCATTTTGCCTAAGCTATCTCAATCATTTATAGATTTTTTCTCGTATAGAGTAAAATACCCTATTGTGTGCATAATAACTTTTTACGCTCAAAGGCAATTAATTTGAATCCTACAGGCTATCCGAGAAATTCTCGTTTCGTTTTTAGCAATTTGCAGGTTAATGTCAAGTTGTATATTGATTAAAATATGATTCGCGACCGCAACCTAAACCGTAACCAAATATTTGTTACGGTCGCGAATTATTATATTTCTGTGAAGCATTATGTATATGTGCTTTACAAAATTATAAATCATTCAAATTATCATTGAATTACATTTTCATGAAACAGGCATTAAATGATATTAAATGAACTGAGAAGATGGTATTGATGATTTTAATAATTTACCTAAGGGACTTATAAGAATGACGTAACGAACTCGACTACTCGGCGCAATCACAACATTATTTAGAAGTAGCTGCATTGCAAGTTAGCCTGTACACCAATCTCTTTGTTCAACTCTACATAATTGACGTAATAGACTCGAATACTCGGCGCAATCACATTATTTAGAAGTAGTTGCAAGTTAGCTTGTACACCAGTCTTTTTGTTCAACTGTACATAAGTGACGTAATAGACTCGACTACTCGGCGCAATCACAACATTATTTAGAAGTAGTTGCATTGCAAGTTAGCCTGTACACCAATCTCTTTGTTCAACTGTATATAATTGACGTAATAGACTCGAATACTAGGCGCAATCACATTATTTAGAAGTAGTTGCAAGTTAGCCTGTACACCAATCTCTTTGTTCAACTGTACATAATCAGCCTATAATGTTCCCACTGCACACATAAAACCTAAGCTTTGTCGTTTTTGTCTGGAACATAGGCAAATGTCCCTATTGTTGTATATTATACTAGCAGCGCTCCGCGGTTTCACCCGCGTAGTTCCCGTTCCCGTGGGAATATGGGGATAAAATATAGCCTATGTCACCCGGGGATAATGTAGCTTCCCAACAGTGAAATAATTTTTCAAATCGGTGCAGTAGTTTCGGAGCCTATTCAATGCAAACAAACAGTCAAATCTTTCCTCTTTATAATATTAGTATAGACAAGCTGTAACAGAATAAACGCAAGTGTTGTGAAAGTAGTTTGTTTTTAATTTAGAACTGGACCAGTTTCAGTAACTTTTAAAATGGATATTTATAAAAAAAGGGATTCTGCCATATACCGCCGATTGACCCAATGCAAATTAAATCTTATTCGAAGGCGATAAGACTATATTTTTAATGCAGAAAGTATTGCTAGGGCCAACACGATTTTCGCAATACAGAATCTGTGAGAGTGGCTGTTATTCACCACGCGGGCCCAGTGTGGGTTGGTACCCACTTGTGGTGTTGGTGGGTGGGAAGCAAACATTCAGAGACGTACCACGACATCTTGAGAGCAGTGGTGATGAAATAATTTACACAAAGTAAAGCGCCTAAACTGCCTGATGTCAGGGTTCTAACCCAGGACCTGTTCACAATGTTCATCTTCCCTAAATCGGCAGGTTTCTAAACTAATAACTTCCATTTGTTTGTTTTTAGGTGGTTATATGTGCGAAGACTGTGAGACGGGGCGGCTACCGCTGTATGGAGAAATGGTGTGGGTCAAACTTGGACATTACAGGTTTGTACATAACTTCTAGAACTCAATAGGATATCACACCGATTTTTGAAAAGTGTCTTAATTAGATTCTAAAACTTTAATAAACCACAAAAAAGACAATTTTTTTTTATTTAGCCGATTAGTGCAATAAAAATGCATTTAAATTTAAAATTTTCATATTTCGCGCGTAATTTGACGAAAGCGCTGGACGCAGTGGACGCCATATTGGTCTGTGGGTGGATATGACGTCAGTTTGCTAAGTAAACAAATGCGCTAATATTTTGTATGATAATTGTTTATAATTGAAAAAAATGAGTTATTATTTTACCTATCGTTGGTTTGCTGTTTCCTGAATGTAAGATATTATTTCAATAAAAATTACTTTGGTTACGAAAATAATAAAAGATCAAAGTTGTTCAGTTGATTAGTTTATTCAGCGGTATGACGTAATAGCACGGCTACTATTTCATGGTATTCAAAAACAGAATTAAGAAACTGAAATATTTGAATTGAATTTTTAAATGTATTTTGTTTTTCATGAACTTTTAAAGCTAACATTTTCCGAATGTTTTTTGCCTAAGCTATTTCAATAATATGTGTATTTTTAGATTTTTTCTCATATAGAGTAAAATACCCTATTGATGCAATATTAGCTACGGATATAAATATTTATAGTTATAATAATTTGATTTGTCCCGTATGTGTTGCCGGGCGTAAAAGAATAGCACCATCCCATTTCTTCCAGTGGGTGTCGTAGAAGGCGACTAAGGGACTTACTAGAGAATGGGCAGCAGCGTTCTCTATGTATTTTACCACCATACTGCGATCGCCAACCCGCCTGCCAAGCGTGGCGATTATGGCAAAACCCCCCCAAAAAATGACAAGCAGCCCTACAAAACGGCCCCTAGTACCCGGCGGCCCGCCTACCCTTGGCTACGGTAGCGGCCAAGGTAACGGTGAGGCAAGGGGTGCTAAGAATCTCCGGAAGAGATCTGGCTACCAAAACAAACGGAAACTGCACCTGGCAACGTACAACACGCGTACACTCCGGACCGACGAGAAGATTACCGAACTCGAGGAAGAATTGAGCAGGTTACGGTGGGGTATAGTAGGGTTATCTGAAGTTCGAAGAGAGGGGCAGGACTCGATAATCCTCAAATCCGGTAACCTGCTCTATTTCCGGGAGGGCGACCAGCAGTCCCAAGGTGGTGTCGGGTTTATTGTCCATAGGTCCCTTGTGACAAACGTGGTGAAGATCGAGAGTGTGTCGACCAGGGTGGCGTACCTTATACTCAGAATATCCGCAAGATATTCGCTGAAGGTCATACAGGTCTACGCCCCGACCTCGACACACCCCGACGATGAGGTGGAGACCATGTATGAGGATATATCCAAAGCCATGCATGGCTCTAAAACTCATTTCACCGTTGTCATGGGGGACTTCAACGCGAAACTGGGCAAACGGAACGAGGATGAGCTGAGAGTGGGGCAATTTGGAGTTGGACGACGGAACCACCGGGGTCACTTGCTGGCCAGTTTTATGGAGAAGGAAGGCCTCTTTATGATGAACTCCTTCTTCAGGAAACGGGAGCACAGAAAGTGGACCTGGCAGAGCCCTGATGGTGCAACTAAAAACGAGATTGACTTCATTATGTCGACGAAGAAGCAAATATTCAATGATGTCTCTGTGATCAACGCGGTGAAATCCGGGAGCGATCACCGCATGGTAAGAGGCACATTGAATATCAACATCAAGCTAGAAAGATGTCGACTAATGAAGTCTACGCTCCGTCCAGCACCGATCCAGGTCCAAAACCCCGAGAGCTTTCAGCTCGAACTCCAGAATCGTTTCGAATGCCTAGGGAGCTCCGTGGACGATTATAACGATGGGTTCGTGGAAACTGTCCATACGGTCGGGTCTAAGTTCTTCAAGACCCGCCGTACTAATGGCAAAAAGAAACTCTCTGATCCTACTCTGCAGCTAATGGAGGAGAGGCGTGAAATGATCCTGCAGTCTTCAGACGACGCGCTAAAGTACCGACAGCTCAATAGACAGATATCTAAGGCCTTGAAAAGCGACCTTCGCCGTTTTAATACGGACCGCATAAAGGACGCGATAGAGCGGAACAAGGGCTCCAAGGTCTTTTCAAGAGATCTGTCTATTGGACAGAGTCAGCTTGCGAAACTGAAGACCAATGATGGCAGGATCGTTTCCTCCAAGCCGGAGCTGTTGAGAGAGATCGAGAGTTTCTATGGACAGTTATACACGTCAACAAGCAACCCCGTTACGGATCTGGCAAACGACCCAAGAGCCAGATTGACCCGACACTATACCGAAGATATCCCGGACGTTAGCTTGTACGAGATTAGGATGGCTCTGAAGCAGCTAAAAAACAACAAGGCGCCGGGTGATGACGGAATCACGGCCGAACTCCTGAGGGCCGGCGGAAAACCCGTTCTTAAGGCCCTCCAGAAGCTGTTTGATTCCGTCATACTCGAGGGCAAAACGCCACAGGCATGGAACAGAGGTGTGGTGGTACTTTTCTTTAGGAGGGGTGATAATACTCTTCTTAAGAATTATAGGCCCATCTCACTTCTGAGCTATGTCTACAAGCTGTTTTCGAGAGTCATCACGAACCGTCTCGCGCGCAGGTTTGACGACTTCCAGCCTCCCGAACAAGCCGGATTCCGTAAAGGCTTTAGCACCGTAGACCACATACAGACGCTGCGGCAGGTTATACAGAAGACCGAAGAGTATAACCTGCCTCTCTGCTTAGCGTTTGTGGACTACGAAAAAGCCTTCGATTCGATCGAGACATGGGCTGTACTGCAGTCTCTTCAACGGTGCCAGATCGACTATCGGTACATCGAGGTGCTGAAGTGTCTGTATGAAAACGCCACTATGTCAGTCCGACTCCAGGACCGGACTTCGAAACCTATCCTTCTGCAGCGAGGTGTGAGACAGGGAGATGTTATCTCTCCGAAACTGTTCACCGCTGCACTGGAGGATGTCTTCAAGGTTCTGGACTGGAAAGGGGCTGGCATCAACATCAATGGCGAGTACATCACTCACCTTCGGTTTGCCGATGACATAGTCGTCATGGCTGAGACCATGGAGGACCTCAGTGCAATGCTCGATGACCTCAGTAGAGCTTCCGAAAGAGTGGGTCTTAAAATGAACATGGAGAAGACAAAGGTCATGTCGAATGCCCATGTAACACCCACTCCCATGACGATCGGAGGCGCTACACTCGAAGTTGTGACCGAGTACGTTTACCTAGGACAGACTGTCCAGTTAGGTAAGTCCAACTTCGAGAAAGAGGTCAATCGTCGAATCCGACTCGGCTGGGCAGCGTTCGGGAGGCTTCGCAATATCTTCTCGTCCCAAATACCACAGTGTCTCAAGACGAAAGTCTTTGACCAGTGTGTGTTGCCAGTGATGACCTATGGTACAGAGACGTGGTCGCTCACAATGGGCCTTATCAGAAGGCTTAAAGTCACCCAAAGGGCAATGGAGAGGGCTATGCTCGGAGTTTCCCTACGCGATCGAATCAGAAATGAAGAGATCCGCAGGAGAACCAAAGTAACCGACATAGCCCGAAGAATTGCCAAACTTAAGTGGCAGTGGGCAGGGCACATTGCTCGCAGAACAGATGGCCGATGGGGCCGAAAGGTTCTGGAGTGGCGACCGCGTACCGGAAGACGTAGAGTAGGAAGGCCTCCCACAAGGTGGACCGATGACCTTGCGAAGACCGCGGGTACCCGCTGGATGTGGGAAGCACAAGACCGGTCGAAGTGGAGGAGCCTGGGGGAGGCCTATGTCCAGCAGTGGACGTCTTTCGGCTGATATGATGATGATGATATGATGATAATAATTTGCCCCATTTTAAAGAGGCCCGTGGCTATATTAGGTCTTTACCTATGAAATTGCCGTTCTGCAGTACTGGCCATTTCAAATCAAAATAATTTTTGTTTGGCTAAGAATTCTAATTTCAAATTAATTTTATTTTAAAAACATGGATTTTTTTTTCTAAAAGTAGTCATTTCTTTATTGATTAGTGTTACATTTTCATCGCATTTCAATCTTTTTCGTCATCATGGATACGTTAAAAATTCGAGTAATTATGGAATATGAGTACCGTCGTGGCAGCAACGCGGCACAAGCGGCACGCAACATCAACGACGTTTACGGAGCTAACACTACAAACCAACGCACCACCTGTTATTGGTTTGCTCGCTTCCGTTCTGGAAATTTCGACCTGAAAAATGAACCTCGCGGTCGTCCGAAGACTTTGGTCGACAATGACGAATTAAAGGCGATTGTGGAAGCTGATGATACACAATCTACGGCTGAATTAGCAGCAGCTTTCGACGTTAGCGTCAAAACAATATTGGTCCATTTGCGTCAAATTGGCAAGGTAAAAAAGCTTGACAAATGGGTGCCCCACGAACTCAATGATCGCCAGCGCGAAGTACGCGTCGAGACGTGCCTTGCACTGCTCAACAGACACACAAATGAAGGAATTTTGAACCGCATTGTTACCTGCGATGAAAAATGGATTCTGTTTGATAACCGTAAGCGCTCAGCAAGTTGGTTGGATCCTGGTTCAGCACCTAAACAATGCCCTAAACGAAAACTTACCCCTAGAAAAGTGATGGTCACTGTTTGGTGGTCTAGCGCCGGTGTGATTCATCACAGCTTCTTACCAAACGGGGTGAGCATTACTGCAGATGTGTACTGTGAAGAACTGAACACAATGATGGAGAAGCTGGCGCATCTCCAACCAGCATTGGTCAATCGCTCGTCTCCGCTGCTCCTGCACGACAACGCGCGACCTCATACTGCACAGCAGACGGTCTCCAAGTTGCAAGAACTGGGGTTGGAAGCTCTCCGTCATCCGCCCTACTCACCAGACCTTGCGCCTACAGACTACTACTTTTTCCAGAATTTGGATAACTTCTTGGCGGGAAAAAAATTTAATACCCGAGAGGCAGTACAAAATGCCTTTGAAGAATTTGTTGCCTCCCGTCCAGCTGATTTCTTTAAGAAGGGCATCAATAAACTGCCACTGCGATGGCAAAGATGCATTGATTGCATGGGTGATTACTTCGATTAATACAAATAAAAAATTCATGAAAAAAATTCGTTTAAATTTTTTCATACAAAACGGCAATTTCATAGGTAAAGACCTATTATAATAACCGCCGCACAGGGTAGATCGATCAGGTTAAGCTACGCTTGCCGCGGTCAGTCTGTAGATGGGTGACCATCTTTAAATACCGAGGCGCCGCTTTGCCTCTGAAAGCTCGTTAAGCCTTTTGTCTTAACGAACATTCTTGAAACTTAGACGGTTGTCAGAGAGTCGTCAGAATCCCGAAAGTCTGAGAACCAGTCTTATCAAGGGCTATCGTGTTACCCAGAAACTGGGTTATGGAGGTCAGATAGATAGTCGCTCCATGTAAATTACTGGTATTCAGCTGCATCCGGTTAGACTGGAAGCCGAACCCAACATAGTTGTGGAAGGCTAGGCAGATTGAATTTTGCAAGGTCAGATGCTTGCGATTGTCGCCTTAATTCAGAGTAAATCAACTGATCATGTGTAAAGTGCCAAAGCCATTCCATGGTGAAAAGAGATGGTACCATTCGTCTGTATACATACATCTCTCTCACACACCAAAACAATGTCGGCAACGCGTCATAGTATTGCACCATGCTTAGGTACAGAAACAGGACTAATATTGTATCTTCGTAGATGGTGGCCCGGTATAATCCTGCATCCATCAGAGATACCGGAGAACATCATGGCAGTGAAGCACAACCACGGAGAATTCGTGGTTCGCTTCTTTGGCCAGTACGACCATTATTGGGTCAACAGGGGACGCGTGTTCCCGTTCCAAGAAGGTGGGTTTGTTTTAAAATTAATAAATCGTCTATGGAAAGAGGGCGTGAGTTTATGTATAAAAATCGTCTACCGTTCCTATGTGCGTATCTGTATGTATTAGTATCAATAGCTGTTCCCGCGGCTTCCTCCACGCGGAGGTTGAAAATTATCCCACGGGAACGTACCACCGGGATGAAAACTATGCTATGTGTTAATCCAGGTAATAAAATATCTGTGTGCCAAATTTCCTCCAAATCCCTTCAGCCGTTTTTGCGTGATTGAGTAACAAACATCTTCACAAACTTTCACATTTATAATATTAGTAGGATTATATTTTATATTTATTTTCAAAGTATCTATTCTGTTCACTGGTAGAAAATGCCTCAGGCATTACAGTATTTTTTACTTCTTAATACAGTTTCAATTAATAAATAAATCTTACGTTCACATATACGTTCGATATCGTTCGTTAGTTAATAACCACCCCTGTCTAACATTTCACGGAAAACAGGCGTGATATTATGTTTGAGTTAAATATTCCGAATCCAATAGAATCTTCAATTTAACAAAAATTACATTCTATTGCTTTTTAAATAAACTTTCGCTGTTTGCGAAGCAGTCTCTAGAGTTAAAAAAATCGACGTAAATAATAGTGGGTCACAACTATGGGAACGGATTGGGATGGGAACAAAGCGCGCTCTATAAGCCTACGTTCCAAAGGACGTAATAAAATATCGGTGAGATTTTTTTGCGTACTGGATCTTTAACGCCTAGCGCCAAGAGTTGAAAATTGAACACTGTTTTGTCGACGCTCTGAGACTCACTCGCGCTGTACTCTGTTGGACGCTCAATGCTCGGTACAACACCAAGAATGAGGGTTTTTTGAAATTACGTTCACTAGGTGGCAGCAGCACTGAGACGTCAGGTCCGGGCATATGTCAAATGTGTCAAAGCGCCTACGGACTGAATGGTGAACGGATGAATGAAACGAACGACACCAAATATTTTAAGTTAATTGTCGAACCGGCAGACCTCTTGTCAAAGTGGCGCCAACTAGTGGCTTGAATATTCATAAAAACCCTCATTGAAAATTCAATTCGCGATAATATCCCGCCGCGTTTTTATTATGTCCGTGTGGACGTTGACTAACAATTGCTGTGCAGTTTTGCTGACCGACTTAGATTACACACATGTAACATCACGCTTGTATTCAGTTATGTTTAAAGTCCCATGTAACAGGGACGAGCCTATTGCTATCAACCGGGTACAAATCCACATGCTACTGAAAACCTAATAACAGTTTGTCCCAATCAAACCCAGGATTTCATGTTCGGCAGCATTGCTTGCGACCAATAGACCAACGAGCCAGTCCAGCTGCAGATTGACTGCACTAAATTTCAGTTGTGGTAATCTCTTGAATTCGTATAGGTAATTTAACAATCTGTTTACAGGTGATTCTGGCCGTGTATCAAGCCAGAAATCCAAAATTGATGCAGCCTTTACCACTGCCATGGAACACGCACAGAGAGCTTGCGAAATATTAAAAAGTAAGTTACATTATTTTTTTATTCATTAACTACATTTATTCCAATGTATTTATAGAGGTATGAGGAACAAGGTGTAAAGTTCACTCATACATTTGCTGGTAAAGGAGGATCCTCCGACCAGACGGGTATTGTGTCTGGTCCGGGCAACTGCCCGACAGTTGATGTCGGGATTTTTGTATATGTTCGAGTGTCGTGGTAAACGCTGATTGCGCGATGTAGAATTGCTGAGATAGTTCGCCTGTTGCATTGTAGATGGCGCCACTTTTCTTTTTGCGTTTCTGAGATTTTGTTGCGAAGAATTTTTATTAGTAGTGCCGCTACATATTCGAGTAGGCAAGCAATACTATAACTTAACCAGAGAAAAAAGATTGAACTACAAAGAAACCCGTAAATCGGTTGAGTAGTTCTCGAGTCACAAGCACAGATATTGATTTTAGTTGTATTTTTAAAATATGTTGAAATATCTTGGATTGCTTTTACTTTAATCCTAAAGCGAAATAGCTAACCAAGATATATTGCTCACATAGTTGTAGCAATATAAATTTTGAAAACACAAATCTAGCAACACACTACATACAAGATTGTGTTTTGTTGTTAAAATTAAAAAAAAAAAAACTTATTTACTTTCTTTCTTACTTTAAAAAATAAACTACAAACAAAAAGAAATCAGGTACCTAACATCCCAAATATTTTGTTTACTTGGCAAGTCATCTAACATTTCAACAAAATATTTTTCCAGGTGCTGCCCCAAACGAGGAAGAATCTCTAGACATAGCGTCATCCCTCCTCCCGCCTCACTACGTCAAGCTCAAGGTCAACAAACCGTGCGGGTCACTGTGTGGCAGGAAACTGGAGGACCCTGAGAGCTCGCTGACGCAGTGCGAGTGTAACCCTAACGATGAAGACCCCTGTGGGGCGTACTCGCAGTGTCTTAACAGGTAAGGATATACAAAATGTCTCGGAATTGTCGCACACCACCAAACATCCCAATTAAAATATTATGTTATAATCATAATACTTTAGAATTTCTATGGCTATAAGAGTAGGGGCAGACCAAAAAAACGATGAATGGATCGATATATGTGTGAATGATTATATGGTTAGAAAAGTCTACAGAGATGACAAATAGAAAAGTTTGTTGTAGAAAAATGTTGCGCGACCCTAAATAAATTGGGGTAAGGGAGAATGATGATAAATACACACACACAGAATTTATACTATTTTGTACAAAACATCATCTGCTTAGCCCTTTCCCAAATATGTTGGGGTCGGCTTCCAGTCTTACCAGGTGAAGCGGAATACCTGTATTTTACATGGAATAACTGCCTATTTGATCTCCACAAACCAGTTACTGGGTAACACGATACTCCTTGGTAAGACTGGTTGTCAGACTTTCTGGTGACAACCTGTAACAATTGTCAAAGATCCACGAATGACAGCCGGGATCAACAGTTTAACGTGCTTTCCGAGGCTCGGAGGGGTCTTGTTATGTAAAAATGGTCACCCATCCACGGACCAACCGCGGAAAGCGTAGCTTAGCCTGATCGAGCGACCCGTGCGCTTGTTATTACTTAGCCACAAGCCTCCAAGTATGTCTTCTATAAATTAATACGTGAAGCAGAAATATAGTACCCGTTTTTACGAAAAAAATGCGGAGGACTTTAATTTTATTATGACAAATGTCCTACTCCTCGTAGGACATTTGTCATAATAAAATTAAAGTTTATATGGAGAAGTAGTGCAAAAGCTATCATAATATTCATCATCATCATTTCAGCCGAAAAATGTCCACTGGTGGACATAGCTCTCCCCCGGACTCCCCCACTTCGACCGGTCTCGTGCTTCCCACATCCATCGGATTCCCGCGGCCTTCACAAGGTCATCGGTCCACCTTGTGTTATATTTGATTATTCTTGATTAAAATTTAAATAAATTTAAAACGGCCCAAGAAAAGGTAGGCTAGTCGACCTCGACGCGTAATGCAAGGGTTGGACCGAAATGGCACTGGAAAAGGATACTTGGAGGGATTTGGGGGACGCGTTTGCTCAGCAATGAGACAGAAGGCAAATTAAAAAAAAAATACGGATTTGGACCACTAGACGATCACTAGTAAAATAAAATTAATAATAAATAAATAAAATAGCCTTTATGCAGACAATACTGTTACACAAAATTTGTGTATAATTAACCTATATCTCATCCTCAGTTTCACTGTCTGTTTGCCTTTTGGCAAAGGCCTCCTCCAACTCTCCACCTTGTCCGTTCCTTTGCTGTCCTTGTCCATATATTAGTGTTGCCTACTGCCTTTTTAATCTCGTCTGCCCATCTTCTAAACGGTCTCCCTCTTTTGCGGTTCCCATCCCTTGGATACCACTCTGTCAGAGCTCTACTCCACTTGTCCTTTCCTCTTATAGTATGACCTGCCCATCTCCATTTTAGTTTTTTCACTTTGACTGTTAAATATTCAATTTTGGTTTTCTTTCTAATTGTTGTGTTTCCGATCTTGTCACTTTTTCGTTTGTTCAGCATGCTCCTTTCCATGGCGACTTGGCAGACTTCCAGTTTTTTAAAGTTGGATTTTGTTACGACGATACTACGACGACGACTACGGACGATCACTAGTATAAATAAATAAATAAATTATATAATTTTCTTTCACAGAATGCTGCTAACAGAGTGCGGACCAACCTGTAAAGCGAGTGATAGGTGCAACAACCGCGCGTTTGAGAAGCGACTGTACCCCAAACTGGTGCCGTACAGAACACCCAGCAGAGGATGGGGGCTTAAAACGTTAGAGGATATTAAAGCAGGTTAGTTTCATACCCCAAATATACATTTAAGGGGGTCAAGCCATTGTTTTCTGCCAGGGGTGCGAGTTTGTTCGAAAGACATACCACAGCCCCTGGCATACGGGCTACTGAGGGAACACGGGAGGGTTTTAGTCAGTAAAGGTCTGACACGCCCTCCTGCTCCACCCAGAGCGGGAGAAGTTATTTGATGGTTTCCCACCCAAAAAATATATAAATAAAGCCATTGTTTTGGTGTGTTACGCAAATATATTATCTTTATTTCCTTTTCTATTTTCTTTCTTTCATATTGCATAACACATTAAAATAATGGCTTTAACTTTGACAGATCAACCACATTCATTGCTTTATTTACAGTGTTGAGCAAAGTTTTTGAACCGATGAAATAATATACTGATAAGGAAAGAAGAAATGATCTGTGGCCCTAGTGTGAGTTTAATTTAATCATCTCGAACAAACGCATCGAGCGCGTTCGGCGCTCCAATTGGTACGTCACCAATCCAGGGCCAATCGGAGTGCCAAACACGCTCGAAGCGTTTGATCGAGATGGTTAAATTAAACTCGCACTAAGGCCTCAGATGAATACGACGACGCCGATGATGATGACGACGACGATGATGATGATGATGATCTTCAGAATGATGCAGATTGTCGTTAATAGCTAGTGTGTTACGAAATTGGTGCAGAAATAATATCGATAGTTCTAGCCACTTTATAAAGTTTTCATTTTACAGGACAATTCGTGATAGAATACGTGGGCGAGTTAATAGACGAAGAAGAGTTCCGTCGTCGAATGCGGAGGAAGCATGAGATTAGAGATGAGAACTTCTACTTCTTGACGTTGGACAAGGAAAGGATGATCGATGCTGGACCTAAAGGGAATCTCGCTAGGTGAGTTTATTTACTAGAAATAATGTTTTTGCAATAGGCTCGCCCCCTAATCATCATAATTTCAGGCGAAAGACGTCCACTACTGGACATATGCCTCCCTCAAGCTTCAACCGGTTCTGTGCGTCCCGCATCCAGCGGAATCCTTCACAAGGTCATCGGTCCATCTTGTGGGACGCCTTTCAAAATCGACGTCTTTCGGTACGCGGTAGCCACTCCAGAACCTTTCGGCCCCATCCACCGTCTGGTTATGGTTTTTTTAAGGACTTAAAACATAACTGGGCCCGAATGCAATATGACCACTTAACTATTCCTTACTCGTAAGCACGTCAATCAAACACGAATTCTGCTAATATCGTATTAATAATACCGACAAATTGTCTTGGAACACACAGAATAACTGACATTTCGATTCCTCACCATTACATTGGTTTCTAAAAAAAAAAAAACGATATTGACGTAATTTGGACGTAGTAAGATTCCGCGGAGAACCATTATAACGATACACAATAGGGTATTTTCCAGTTTATTAAAAACTATTCTAATTTGAAGATTGGAACGAAATATGTAACAGAAAAATAAAAGTAAATTGATTTATATCATTTTTCTCAATTAATAACGATTTAATCAAATTAATTTCTCGTTGTTTTGAATTTACCGCCAAAACGCTCCTTACGATGACTTTTTATCACGTGACGTCAACTTTGTGTAAACTAAAGTAGTTAGTAAGTAAACAAGTGAGTGTTGTGTTTATAATTAACAAGATTTCCTATGGATAGAAAGTGAAATCATTGGTGTGCGGTGCCTCTGCACAAATACTTATAAAATTGCGCCAAACTAAGTATTTGTACTGGTGCTGTTTACACAAAGCTGACGTCACGATGTCACGTGATAAAAAGTCATCGTAAGGAGCGTTTTGGCGGTAAATTCAAAACAACGAAAAATAAATTTGATTTTAATCGTTTTTAAAGGAGAAGATGGATATAAATAAATTTATTTATATTTTTCTGTTAAATAAATCGTCCCAATCTTCAAATTAAAATAGTTTTTATCAAATTGGAAAATACCCTATTGGGGCCCTGTATATAATTTCTTTACCACTGCTCTTAAAACTGTGAAGGTAAACATAGGAAGCCGGCATGACCTAGGAACAAACCTTCGAAGACATGTGACTTCCACAAATCCGCACTAGGCCTGCGTGGTGGATTACCAGCCCACTCCCTTTCACAGCGAGGAGGCCTGTGTCCCAGCAGTGGGAACAATACAGGCAGATTGTGAAATGTAACTGGCGAAATGTGGGTGTCAGCTCAAAGCTGCAATGGCTTCTTCTTCACAAGGCCCTTCCAGACATGGCCCTACATTGTTAGACTCACATAAAATAATGTTTGGACTTCAAAAGAGACCGTGACCTCTGTATTAGCTTCGGTATTTTTTTTTCCAGGGATCAGTCAGTTAATAAATGCCAACGCCATCTAGGTCTAAAATATTGAACAACAAAATATTGACGTGTAAACGTGTCTCACAGATCTACTTACATAAATAAACAATATCTGGATGACCTTAGGATAGGATATTTTTTTTCTTTTGTTTGTCGTTATCTAGAAATGAAACCTAGCTAGATCGATTTATCGCTCGCGAAACCCCCTGCATACGAAATTTCATGAAAATCGTTGGAGCCGTTTCCGAGATTCAGATTATGCTCGTTTTTTTTTTTGTTTGACGTTTTCTAAAAAATGAAACCTAGCTAGATCGATTTATCGCTCCCGAAACCCCTGCATACGAAATTTCGTGAAAATCGTTGGAGCCGTTTCCGAGATTCAGATTGTGCTCGGTTTTTTTTTGTTTGACGTTTTCTAAAAAATGAAACCTAGCTAGATCGATTTATCGCCCCCGAAATCCCTGCATACGAAATTTCATGAAAATCGTTGGAGCCTGTGCGGGACAAGTGATAGAACAGTGTATATAACAGAATAGTGTATATAAAGTGATACATAGACACTCATAAGACAGTACATAAGTGCTATAGTTTTAATAATTCGTTCATAGTTGTGTACATCGTAGACTTAGTACTAGGGGTAAGCAGTAATTAAGTGTTTATGCTATATTTTATATTGTTTTCATTGATTTTATATTTTTCTTAGATAGTTCTTATTACATAGAGTCGAAATATATATAGTTTTATGATGTTTTTCCTTTTTTTTATATATAGCTGACGATTTACGCGCGCTTTTTGATTATTGTGATTGGTCAAATCGATTTCGAAACCTTATCGAAAATTGTATAAAAGTAGGAACATTTTTGTAATTCGACACATTCAGCAGGCGAGCTACCTATAAGAAAGTACTCTAAATATAGAAGCAAGAAGTCTCCAGTGGTTTCATTCCCCGCCAACCCAGCACACAAATGTGGCAGTAGCCCACAGAGCCGTTTCCGAGATTCAGATTATGCTCGGTTATTTTTTTGTGTGACGTTTTCTAAAAAATGAAACCTAGCTAGATAGGATCGATTTATCGCCCCCGAAATCCCTGCATACGAAATTTCATGAAAATCGTTGGAGCCGTTTCCGAGATTCAGATTATATATAAATATATATACAAGAATTGCTCGTTTAAAGGTATTAGATTTGCATGTCTTAATAAAATAGACATTTTAAATAAATTATGTTTCTTTTTTCAGGTTCATGAATCATTGTTGCGAGCCAAATTGCGAGACACAAAAATGGACAGTGCTAGGCGACGTCCGAGTAGGACTATTCGCTTTGTACGACATACCAGCGGTTAGTACATTGGTTAAACATTATACTCCCGCCCTTATCCTAATTTATTTGTGGTCGGCGTAGCATGTCTTTTTCTTTTTTTAATATAACGCCAAAAGAGCCTCAGCTCAGCATAATGTCAGAGGACTCCTTGTGTTGACAAGGAGTCCCGACGCTGATTTACAGCTGCAAGCCACGACTGCCATATATACTAGATTAATTAACAAAATAGGAGAAGTCTATGTACAGACGCCAGCCGGTCAACCTATCCCAAACTGTCAAATTTTCCGAATTGAACATGAACCTTATTTCTTTTGCAATAAAGTTGAAAAACTATCAAAGAAATTTGACAGATTGGGGTAGCTTGATGTGCTGGCCTCTGTACATAATAATATGTTAAGAGAATTTAAAAAAATACAAAATGTTGTGGCATACTCGTACATGTGTGTTGCGTTGTGATTTAAAGAAAAACTAAAATTATTACCTACTACCCATCACATTACTACTTTGAATTTAACTGCTAAACCTAAATCATCACCTCATCATTTCTGCCGAAAGACGTCCACTGTTGGACCTAGGCTTCCCCTAATATGGGAGGGTTTGCCATAATCGCCACGCTTGGCAGGCGGGTTGGCGATCGCAGTATGGTGGTAAAATGCATAGAGAACGCTACTGCCCATTCTCTAGTAAGTCCCTTAGTCGCCTCCTACGACACCTACGGGAAGAGCTGGGATGGTGCTATTCTTTACGTCCGGCACCACACGGACGCCACGAATCATTTTCAGCTTTTTTACCCATGTTGGGATCGGCTTGCAGTCTAACCGGTGCATCAGTATTTTACATGAAATTGCCTATCTGACCTCCACAACCCAGTTACTGGGTAATATGATTCCCATTAAATTTGATATCAACACATGACAGCTGGGATCAACGGCTTAACGTCCTTTCCGAGGCAGGAAAGGGCCTTGGTATGTACAGATGGCCACCCATCCACGGACCAACCGCGGCAGGCGTAGCTTAATCTGAACGATCGACCGGTGCGGCTGTTATTACTTCCAGAAGCCCCACAACTGAAAATACAAAAACTTGTCTAATTTACAGAACAATGAAGTGACATTTAATTACAACTTGGAGTGCGCCGGCATTGAAAAGAAGCGCTGCATGTGCGGAGCGAAGCGATGCTCCGGATATATTGGCGCTAAACCTAAACAAGTATGTATATAATACCAACTACATCTACATAATTATTTAAGGGAGAAGCTAAGGGTTACCCGCGAAATAGGGTATTTTCCAATATATTGAAAATGTATTTTAAATTGAAAATTTGGGACGGGATATTTAACAGAAAAAATTAAAATAAATTGATTAATAACTATTTTCTCAATTAAAAACGGTTATAATCAAATTTTATTATTCGTTGTTTTGAATTTACCGCCAAAAGGCTCCCTATGATGAGTTTTTTTTATCACGTGACCACACGTGACGTCAGTTTTGTGTAAATAGCACCGATAAAAATACTTAGAGAGTGGCGCAGTTTTAGAAGTATTTGTGCACAGAGGCACCGCACACCCAGTAATACCACTTTCTATCCATAAAAATCTTGTTAATTATAAACTCGACATTCACTTCTTGTTTACAACTACTTTAGTTACACACCCCCAGGCGGCAGTTTCAGGGGGCGCCAAAATCATAATGTAGTATGATTAAAAGTAAAAAACTCGCTCCATAAAGCGCCTAGCATACGGAAGCTTTTTTTTTTTTTTTTGGTTGGAAAATCATCAAATGATTTCTCCTGCTAAGTAGAGCAGGAGGGCGTGTCAGACTTTTACTGACTAAAACCCACCCGTGTTCCCTCAGTAGCCCGTATGCCAGGGGCTGCGGTATCTCTTTCGAACAAACCCGCACCCCTGGCAGGCATCGGCCCTTGCGGACCCCACCTGTGGTTGCTGACATCTTTGACGGCGCGCGTGAGGAACACAACGCGCCGTCCCGTCTACCACTTTTCGGCCGCAGGGGATATGGAGAGCGGCTGACGCTATACCGACACTCCTCTTCCCCTGCGGCCCCACCGCGTCCGCCATCAAACGGTAGCGGCCCCGTCCAGGCCACGGAAGGGAAGAGCGCTGCTCAGAAGCACCGGCACTCCTCCTCTACCGCAGCCTGTAACCCTCAGCCGCGATGCCTCCCATTCGACATCGCGGCCCACCTCAGTTGCGGTGCACCTCACCGCACAGTGTGAAAAAATCCCGGTTTTTGTGTCATCGTGTTTTTATTGAATTAATCGATAAAGTCTACAATTCTGAGGGTTAGAGTAAAACTCCGGGTTCGCCAAGACTTGTACTTTTTTTAAAAAAAAATGTCAAAGTTTCGGAATATCCGACTCATGAAAAACGAAAAAAAAATCACTATAATTTAACGGAAGTACTTATTCCAGAATGTATTTATCCTAACGAAAAAAGGTATAATAGCCGACTGTTCCACCAATTCCTGTTGCTTTAGTATGAATGGGTCGAGAGATATGATTTTTTTTCTCATTTTTCGTTTTCATTTTTTTATTCATCTAAACCGCCGTAGTAGGTAGTCATTCCTACATCAAAAAAATGCTGATACTTTCTATTATGTGTAGTATTATTTCCAAAACCTAACTCATTGGTTTCCAGGAGTTATTGGAAATTTTAGTAATATCCGAAATATCTGCACTTAGGGCTGCCACTTCAACCAAAACATAATTTGTTTATTTTTATTAAGTTTTAGCTTTCTTATCACGACCAAAACAAGATATCATTTGTGGCTTAAAATGGCAAAGATTGAGTAATTTTATAAAGGAAATAAAAAAAAAAACAAATGGAGAAATTGGTGTCATGTTGATTGATACACCTTTTTTGGAAACCGTCTATAAACTTTAACCCAAAAGACTTAACTAATAGTAAATAAAAGAAAATCCTTTCCGATGTCTCATAAGTAAATTAACATGAGTATTATATATACATTTTGTCAATTTTTTAAATATTTTTAGTCAATTTTGTTCTTTTCATTATTAATTTTACAATTTTTTTAAAACCAATTTTGGTTTTACTTTTTGATTTTACAACTTATTTTGAATAAATTTTAGTAAACTTTTATATTTTTCAATTATTTTCTTTTTGATCAATTTTATTATACTTTTTGTGTTATAACAATTTTTTAGAATAATGTATTTTGTATTTTATTTATCTATATGAATTATTTACCTATCTAATCATTTTAAATCAATTTTCATTATGTCTTTACATCAATTGTATTGATTTTTAAAAATACGATGAGAGTGCGCCCCTGCTTAAATTATTTACGTGAACCATTTATATTTATTATTAAATAATAATAAATATAAAAACCACACAAAAACCATAAACCATTAAAAAACTACACATTAATAAATATAGTTAAATATTGTATATAAATAATAGGTCTTTACCTATGAAATTGCCGTTTTGTATGAAAAAATTTAAACGATTTTTTTTCATGAATTTTTTATTTGTATTAATCGAAGTAATCACCCATGCAATCAATGCATCTTTGCCATCGCAGTGGCAGTTTATTGATGCCCTTCTTAAAGAAATCAGCTGGACGGGAGGCAACAAATTCTTCAAAGGCATTTTGTACTGCCTCTCGGGTATTAAATTTTTTTCCCGCCAAGAAGTTATCCAAATTCTGGAAAAAGTAGTAGTCTGTAGGCGCAAGGTCTGGTGAGTAGGGCGGATGACGGAGAGCTTCCAACCCCAGTTCTTGCAACTTGGAGACCGTCTGCTGTGCAGTATGAGGTCGCGCGTTGTCGTGCAGGAGCAGCGGAGACGAGCGATTGACCAATGCTGGTTGGAGATGCGCCAGCTTCTCCATCATTGTGTTCAGTTCTTCACAGTACACATCTGCAGTAATGCTCACCCCGTTTGGTAAGAAGCTGTGATGAATCACACCGGCGCTAGACCACCAAACAGTGACCATCACTTTTCTAGGGGTAAGTTTTCGTTTAGGCCATTGTTTAGGTGCTGAACCAGGATCCAACCAACTTGCTGAGCGCTTACGGTTATCAAACAGAATCCATTTTTCATCGCAGGTAACAATGCGGTTCAAAATTCCTTCATTTGTGTGTCTGTTGAGCAGTGCAAGGCACGTCTCGACGCGTACTTCGCGCTGGCGATCATTGAGTTCGTGGGGCACCCATTTGTCAAGCTTTTTTACATTGCCAATTTGACGCAAATGGACCAATATTGTTTTGACGCTAACGTCGAAAGCTGCTGCTAATTCAGCCGTAGATTGTGTATCATCAGCTTCCACAATCGCCTTTAATTCGTCATTGTCGACCAAAGTCTTCGGACGACCGCGAGGTTCATTTTTCAGGTCGAAATTTCCAGAACGGAAGCGAGCAAACCAATAACAGGTGGTGCGTTGGTTTGTAGTGTTAGCTCCGTAAACGTCGTTGATGTTGCGTGCCGCTTGTGCCGCGTTGCTGCCACGACGTTACTCATATTCCATAATTACTCGAATTTTTAACGTATCCATGATGACGAAAAAGATTGAAATGCGATGAAAATGTAACACTAATCAATAAAGAAATGACTACTTTTAGAAAAAAAATCCATGTTTTTAAAATAAAATTAATTTGAAATTAGAATTCTTAGCAAAACAAAAATTATTTTGATTTGAAATGGCCAGTACTGCAGAACGGCAATTTCATAGGTAAAGACCTAATATATACAATATTTTCCTATAAAGCAAAATCAAAGGTTGTTCCACCTGGAGTTGAAACAATTTCAGGGGACTGAGCGCCAGTCAACGTTTATACCGTAACCGTACTCTGCACTTCAACAACCTCAGTAAGGCGTGACTGAGGTACGTCGTGCAGAACTACGGCCGGGGGGCTTGCCTTAACTGGCCGGCCCGCGAGAAGAATGTTGAATTAATTGTAACTAACAATGGTGCCGATTCTGTTGTACAGTCGCCAGCAGGTCAAGCTATCCCAAACTGTCAAATTTTCCCAATTGAACATAATTCTTATTCCTTTGTAATAAAGTTGAAAAACTATCAAAGAAATTTGACAGATTGGGGTAGCTTGATGTGCTGGCCTCTGTACACCGAACTAAATTAACTAAACTATAACTAAAATTCCTTACTTTTGACTATGAGAATCTTAACGCTATTCTGTAAAAAAATATCTCTAAATTTATAAACAATTTTGACTACTAAAATCGAATTTGACAATCGCGAGTCACACGTGGTATTTTTTGGCTTCGCAACGAGGTACTTATTTGCCCTACCCCGTGATTTTTATTAGAGCCAGAAGCGCGCAGGGACGGGAGCCTCGACGTGATTTATTTGGGATTTAGACTTTTTGCATGGAAAATATGAAAAATTATTACCCACATGTTGAGTTTTAGAGGTGTGGGGTTTTATAAAGGGGGTCGGAATTTTCATTATTTTTGCGATAGGACACACCATTTTCGAGATATAAGCAAAAGAAAAGAAAAAATACAGTACTATTTTTGCACCAGAAGTCGAGGTGGCGGTATGAATTTTAGTTCTTGACAGCTAATTTTATTCCACACCTATTTAATCGCGATTAAAAATAGTCAGATTTAGTTAGATAACCAAAATTTTATGTTGAATAGATTAATGAAATTGACAACAACAGGATAGCAAAATTGCCATTTTCACTAAACTAATAACTCAGTGTAATCTTAGTGCTGTCAAACTAAAATATAGTTAAGTTGTGTCACTTCAGTCAATTTCAGAATGGTAAATCGTCGTTTGACAGGAATAAACTAAATTTTGGTGATTTTTAGTCTAGTTTAGAGAATTTTGTGACAACAGAATCGGCACCAATGAAGATGAATTTTAGTTCGGTTAGCCCATATAATATTTTGCAAATTCATATACATTTTCCTTTGGAATTGCCAACTCCATATTAATTATTAGGAAGTATTTAAAACACCTCTTTTTTCAATTAAAATATATTCTTGTTGTTTTGTTTTTTCGGATACTGAAAGTGACAACCCTAAGGAAAATTTTGAATTTCCAATAACTCCTGGAAACCAATGAATTAGGTTTTGGAAATAATACTACACATAATAGAAAGTATCAGCATTTTTTTGATGTAGGAATGACTACCTACTACGGTGGTTTAGATGAATAAAAAAATGAAAACGAAAAATGAGAAAAAAAATCATATCTCTCGACCCATTCATACTAAAGCAACAGGAATTGGTGGAACGGTCGGCTATTATACCTTTTTTGGGTAGGATAAATAAATTCTGGAATAAGTACTTCCGTTAAATTATAGCGATTTTTTTTTCGTTTTTCATGAGTCGGATATTCCGAAACTTTGACATTTTTTTTTTTTAAAGTACAAGTCTTGGCGAACCCGGAGTTTTACTCTAACCCTCAGAATTGTAGACTCTATCGATTAATTCAATAAAAACACGATGACACAAAAACTGGGATTTTTTCACACTGTGCACCGCAACCTACTTTTTGGCCGCTACGTCAATGGCTTGAAGGCAAAAGCCCTGACGAGCGGCCCCACCTTTAGGTTCCTCTTGGCTTCACCGTGGCCGGAATCCACGGTTACTGAGCCCCCCCGCAACGACAATGCGGGAACCCACTCGGGGGGGAGCATACGGAAGCTTGGTTGGCTTTTTTTTTTTTTTAACGTTTTGCTTTTCATCGGCTATAGCTTGCTCCAATTCTTTCCTTATTTTATTTATGTATGGAATTAAATCTGCAGTATTTTTAGCAGTTACTAATGGTACTGTAGTGGTCGTAGTGACAGCACTTTCATGCAATGAGTTTAGGATTTTCTTAAGGAGAGTATTAGTATCGTTGTTTATAGCTATAACTCTGGATGTTAAGTTGGCAAGTTTTGATAGATTTTCATCGTTGATAATGTTAGATTTTTCAATAACACTCGTGATATTTTCCAAATATCTAACATTGTTGCCTTGTACGATATCCTTTTTACTCATATTATATAAAATACAACGACACCGTCGACTTGTAAGAAAAAGGCGCTACACAGGTCCACACCTTATTCATTTATCTCAAACGCTAGAGAAAGGGGCGCCACTATCAAGTTTCTGCCCCGGTACGAAAAAATCGTAGATCCTGCTGGTTGGGTGTTGATTAAATTATGATTCGCGACAAAACAAATTATAGAATTGTAAATTTGTGCAAGCAAGTATTCGGTTGTGTGTTGATTAAATTATTATTCGCGACCGTAACGAATTATAGCATTATAAATCATTAAAGTCATCGGTATAACTCTCGGTAAATTCATTAAAGGTGAATCTAGTCTACAATTTTTCCATACAAACTTCGGGAGTGTTTTACTCCACTGTTCGACAATGTACATCAAAAATTAAACATGGTACGGTTTTTATGGTTCTCATGATTAATATTGTCTGTACGGAAACAGAATACTAAAATAAAAAGCCATTAAAAACTTATGAGCCAACAAAGATTTGTATTTATCACTGATTTAACCTAACTTTGGGCGTGTTTAAGTAATAAAAGAAGTGCAAAATCTTCAAAACCAAGTCGGTACCGACAAAGTTCAATTGTCGAGAAATTCAATAAACTTTATTGGTCATTGATTTATGCAGTGGTTTTTACATAAAACCCGATCCTTCCGAAAGACTTTTCCTAATTTTTTAGGCGCCTGTTTTACTAGAAATGATCCTGCATCTCACTCAATAACGTTGTGCGTGTAGACTAGCATCTAACTGCTCATCACTGATACTACCTCTGTCGGACACGAAGCCTGGTGAGACAGCGTGCTTTTTAGCCAAGCTCATCAGTGAGTTCGAGCCAGCGACTAGGTTCCCCTTAAGAGGCCTACGTACAATGAACTGTCCATACATACGTAATACCTAAATCATTTGCAAGCATATTTCCACCATATTATGGTGATATTCGGATTCAGACAGTATTTATCTAGGCTCGTAGGGGTTTTTTTTTCCAAAATACTTACCTCAAATGAAGTTTAAGCGAATTGCATTTCGCACATTTTTACAGCGTAAATGACATGTTTTCTCACTGTTTTTTGGTATTATAACCAACAATTACCGTAATATTGTTGTCTCAGAAGCATAGCTCATATTATCAAGTTGTAAAATGTCGAAAAAAATATTAAATTACAATAAGTTTTCATTCATCATTTTTGGTATTACGGAACACATCCAAATTCATCATAAATGGTCAGTAGCTAGTAGCGCTATCGCGTCAAGCCATTGTCAATGTGTGTGTGATCGTACTGCTCACTGTAGGTATGTATCCTCGACAGGTACTAACACTAGCGCAACGATAGCAATATTCGGACGAAATAATTGTCTCCGCGCGAATCCTAGTTGCGAGCTTCGGTCGTAGGATTCTTAAACCATTGAATTTGACTTTTTCATGAAATAGTCATTCAGTAGGATTAAATATTAGGAACTATTACGCGACATTATCATATTTTAGTCAACATAAAACCAGCAGGCTTAGCGTGACGCTTTCTATTTGTACCCTACCGTAGAATGGGAATCGCTTATTTACATTTCTCGGTTCAAAACTGTCAACTGTCTACACAGAAACGTCATTATTGTCTACTCTTCCGTCGACGAAACGTTTCTCTAGGGTTCTCGTGCAAAGCCTGCTGACACAGACCTTTTGCCAAAAACTTAAGAATATTTGAATTTCGCGAGCTGTCTTAGCGCTTCCTCCTTAACTCCTGAGTTACTATATTTTGATTGTAATACTCGCTTCATTAAATTCTTAAAACATAGTAATGAAATGCAAACAAAATTAAGGGATTCTGTTATTTTGATTGATACATCTTATCTTATATATAAAATTCTCGTGTCACAATGTTAGTTACCTTACTCCTCCGAAACGGCTTTACTGATTTTTACCAAATTTTATATGCATATTCAGTAGGTCTGAGAATCGTCTACTATCTATTTTTCATACCCCTAAGTGATAAGGGTTGTTCACTAGAAATTACCTGCAAAACAACGTTTGCCGGGTCAGCTAGTAATAATATATTATTTTATTTATTTGAAACATTTATTTGATCGTATAGTCCAGTCAACTGTACGCCCATGGTAACAATATTACTTTGACAGCTCTATATTTCGTAATCAAGTGTTAACTTGTTACTGACGGGCGGTACACCTACACACAAAATTGATTTCAACTAAATTTAACTATAAAACTCCATATAAATGTGCTCAGCGTAGAAATTCAACCCAAGACCACACGCTTGGCAACTGCACCCTTATTGCGTAACACTATATACTGCTACTAAAAAAACTTACACAATCCATCAACTTTTCAGGACGAATCTCAAACAAAGAAACCAAAAATCCTGGGCAAACGGACATACAAGAAAAGAAAAACGACAGAAGAATCTCCGTCGACGAAAAACAAGCCAAAACGCCCCATAGGCCGACCACCGAAGCCGAGAGAACTGACCGACATAGAAAAAGACGTATTAATAATCAGAAATGCGACAAGCGGCATTTCTAGTGACGAGTCATCCCGAAGCATGAGTTCGGAATACGAACGTAATCCGAAAGCGTTAAAAAGAAAACGAGTGAGTTTTTCTACTGAAGAAGCAATGACGTGTGACGATTCTGAGCCACCAAGTGCTAAGAAAAATAAGTTGGAAGAAAACATTGATGTTGGTGATTAGTGAAGTTGTTGCAAATCATGAACGCGTTCTGTGACTTATGTAATTGAGTTAAGGTTCAAATTGCGCGCTCTTGAAATGCAGCAAAAAAAAATAATGCAAAAATTATTAATTAGTTGGAATGATATAGGCTGATATAAAATGATAAATAGATAGTGTAAGAAGTATTAAGTTTGTTTGCCTTTTACGCACAATTTTTATTTTGGTTTCACTATTAGAGTTCTATCAAAATTATTTGTGTAAAAATGTACCTCTATATATCAATGTAACTTCTTTTGTTACGTAGCTTATCAAATGTAGTCCAGGAAATTCATTGGGCAAGTTGAATTGTCCGTACATTAATATTTAATTCATAACTTTCATTCTTTGACGGTTGTATGAAATGGCAAATTGAGGTAGGGTTTCAATTTGCTTAACAATTCATCTAAATCAAAATTGACTGTACTATAAAATCATGTGAACATAACCTTTGTTGATGTAATTTATAATCTGACATCAATATGTCTTTTCCATTAAAATGTCACCTTGGGTGAGTTTAGCTGTCAATCCAACTGATGCCATTGAATTTGACACTGTTGACAGCTAAATTCAAGCTCACTTCACATAAGTTTTTATAGAATAGACCAGCTGATTGGTCTAAATCTAAATTATCTTATTATACAAGTTCATTCGTTATATCCTCCCACCATATCACCATTACATCAAAAAAGTAATCAAAGATTGTATTATTGTAAATATTTAGCATAGCGCCCTACTTAGAAAATACAACCTAAATCAGATAATAGTCTGATGCAAACAACGCCTTTATTCATAGGTACATAAAGTTCATAATGCTATAACAATGTTCATTGACTTGTAAGGAGGAATTATGTTATTGAAATGCCAAATTTTTCAGGCTAGGATTAGACTATAACGTGTTCTTTTGTGAAAAAAAAAGTGATTCTGTGATGAGAGTAGGATTTTCTAAATAATTTGTAATATGTGTAGTTAAAAGATATATTGTTACCCGAAGACGTACACTGGGGGTTTGTCGAGACAGAATAATTAAGTTAAATAAAATTATTAAAATTTACTTGCAGTTTTAATTTTATTCAGCTGTCCATAATCCGGTCAGATTGGAAGCCGACCCCAAAGATCCCAAAATGGTTGGAAAAAGGCTAGGTAGAGTGATTGACTTCAGTCCCTTACTTCGATCAAGAATACACAGATTAATCGCGATAATAGGGTATTTTCCAATTTATTAAAAACTATTCTAATTTGAAAATTGGGACGAAATATGTAACAGGAAAATAAAAGTAAATTGATTTATATCAATTTACTCAATTAAAAACGATTTAAATCAAATTTATTTTTCGTTGTTTTCAATTTAACGCCAAAACGCTCCTTACGATGACTTTATTTTATTTGCCACACGTGACGTCAACTTTGTGTAAACGGCACCGGTACAAACACTTAGTTTGGCGCAGTTTTAGAAGTATTTGAGCAGATTGAATAAATTCGTACGTATCGATTGTTTTATAAATACGGAAGTATCGACAAACTTTCTTTCGTGCCTACTAGTTTTAATAAGTAAATAAAAATACAACGATAAAGGTAAATAAATCTTTATTATGAGAGCTGTGTCGAAATTCTAATAATTTGTATCATGAAGGTGAGGGTGCAAGTGAAATACAAACAGCATACAACCGTGTACAGGAGCTTATAGCGCCTCTCGTTGACCATCGAGAGAATTTTGTACCTTTTCTCGAAAAACACATCTGTGCACCATAGCAGCTGTAACAAAGAAAAAGCCTTTTGAATTAAATTGATTTGTAGTGGATAGCATAACGTCTTCTTTCCTCGAAGGTTGGGCAGAGTTGTAGCAATAGTAGGGGAAAGGTGTACGAGATGATCCGTTGAGGTTAGATGATCCTTTTTTATTCCAACAAAAGTATAAGCGACATCTAGTTGTTTTCATTGGTAAAACGTAGTTCCCGATATTCCCTCGCCACAGTCAATCGTAATGGCGTCGTGAGTGACAACCAACTTTTTTGTGGACAAAAACAAAAATGACGTGACATTTAACTAAGGTAAGGTTGACTTCAAGTTTATGTTAAATGTGTTCTAGGTTGTCTATTGTAAAAGTTGTTGTATTATTACCTTTGTTTATTGCTCTATTTTGTTTTTTTAATATCATGGTAACAGTTAAAAACACGTAGGATAAGAAAACGAACATTATATAAAACCGTTGATGTTGGGGCAAGATGATTATGTTACTGGTGTACAAGATGATCCGTGCGGATCATCTTGCTTAGGGGTTGAATTTCGAAAAATCCTTCCATATGCCTTGTCTACATTATAAAGGGAACCTCTGTGCAAAATTTCAGCTTTCTAAGTCCAAGGGTTTGGGCTGGGCGTTGATGAGTCAGTCAGTCAGGACTTTTCTTTTTATTTATATAGATAGATAGATATTGAGACTGACTTATTAATTCATAAGGCTTATTCTACCTAAGCCAAGGTCTGTAAGATATTTGATATCGTAATTTTAGCCCTAAGTTTTTTGTTTAATTCTACCAAAGCTTAGGACATCTCTAAAATAGGAGCAAGATGATCCTGGGGATCATGTTGGACACCGGGGTGTACAAGATGATTCTTTGTGAAGTGTTTAAAAAATGTGAATTATAATAATAATAGATCCAAAAAATTACATTTTGAGTATGACAACAGGTAGACAGATAAATTTACTATAAACAAACGCTTTTACATTTGCGTTAAGTCTAATATCGTTTAAACTACAAGCATTCTCCCTTAAGTGAATCATCTCGTACACCTTTCCCCTACACCCACGAACCACTCATGTAATTGCGAGCGTATTGCCGTAGTGGTGGCTCGGAGTCAATTCGAGCCCAAGCGGACTCGAATTCACTCCGAGCTGCCACCAAGAAATGTAATACTCAATCATTTATTGCATTCCAAAATGTATATGCTTAGGTGGTAAGTAAAAATCTTCTGAAACAATCGTGGACCCTGTCGGGCACAGCAAAAGAAAAATTTGAAGGAAGAGGACTTATTTAGGAAATTTAAATTATTTATTCATTCAATTTCACAGAAAGTGGACCTGGCAGAGCCCTGATGGTGCAACTAAAAACGAGATTGACTTCATTATGTCGACGAAGAAGCAAATATTCAATGATGTCTCTGTGATCAACGCGGTGAAAACCGGAAGCGATCACCGCATGGTAAGAGGCACATTGAATATCAAAATCAAGCTAGAAAGATGTCGACTAATGAAGTCTACGCTCCGTCCAGCACCGATCCAGGTCCAAAACCCCGAGAGCTTTCAGCTCGAACTCCAGAATCGTTTCGAATGCCTAGGGAGCTCCGTGGACGATTATAACGATGGGTTCGTGGAAACTGTCCACACGGTCGGGTCTAAGTTCTTCAAGACCCGCCGTACTAATGGCAAAAAGAAACTCTGATCCTACTCTGCAGCTAATGGAGGAGAGGCGTGAAATGATCCTGCAGTCTTCAGACGACGCGCTAAAGTACCGACAGCTCAATAGACAGATATCTAAGGCCTTGAAAAGCGACCTTCGCCGTTTTAATACGGACCGCATAAAGGACGCGATAGAGCGGAACAAGGGCTCCGAGGTCTTTTCAAGAGATCTGTCTATTGGGCAGAGTCAGCTTGCAAAACTGAATACCAATGATGCCAGGATCGTTTCCTCCAAGCCGGAGCTGTTGAGAGAGATCGAGAGTTTCTATGGACAGTTATACACGTCAACAAGCAACCCCGTTACGGATCTGGCAAACGACCCAAGAGCCAGATTGACCCGACACTACACCGAAGATATCCCGGACGTTAGCTTGTACGAGATTAGGATGGCTCTGAAGCAGCTAAAAAACAACAAGGCGCCGGGTGATGACGGAGTCACGGCCGAACTCCTGAGGGCCGGCGGAAAACCCGTTCTTAAGGCCCTCCAGAAGCTGTTTGATTCCGTCATACTCGAGGGCAAAACGCCACAGGCATGGAACAGAGGTGTGGTGGTACTTTTCTTTAAGAAGGGTGATAATACTCTTCTTAAGAATTATAGGCCCATCTCACTTCTGAGCCATGTCTACAAGCTGTTTTCGAGAGTCATCACGAACCGTCTCGCGCGCAGGTTTGACGACTTCCAGCCTCCCGAACAAGCCGGGTTCCGTAAAGGCTTTAGCACTGTAGACCACATACATACGCTGCGGCAGGTTATACAGAAGACCGAAGAGTATAACCTGCCTCTCTGCTTAGCGTTTGTGGACTACGAAAAAGCCTTCGATTCGATCGAGACATGGGCTGTACTGCAGTCTCTTCAACAGTGCCAGATCGACTATCGGTACATCTAGGTGCTGAAGCGTCTGTATGAAAACGCCACTATGTCAGTCCGACTCCAGGACCGGACTTCGAAACCTATCCTTCTGCAGCGAGGTGTGAGACAGGGAGATGTTATCTCTCCGAAACTGTTCACCGCTGCACTGGAGGATGTCTTCAAGGTTCTGGACTGGAAAGGGGCTGGCATCAACATCAATGGCGAGTACATCACTCACCTTCGGTTTGCCGATGACATCATGGCTGAGACCATGGAGGACCTCAGTGCAATGCTCGATGACCTCAGTAGAGCTTCCGAAAGAGTGGGTCTTAAAATGAACATGGAGAAGACAAAGGTCATGTCGAATGCCCATGTAACACCCACTCCCATGACGATCGGAGGCGCTACACTCGAAGTTGTGACCGAGTACGTTTACCTAGGACAGACTGTCCAGTTAGGTAAGTCCAACTTCGAGAAAGAGGTCAATCGTCGAATCCGACTCGGCTGGGCAGCGTTCGGGAGGCTTCGCAATATCTTCTCGTCCCAAATACCACAGTGTCTCAAGACGAAAGTCTTTGACCAGTGTGTGTTGCCAGTGATGACCTATGGTACAGAGACGTGGTCGCTCACAATGGGCCTTATCAGAAGGCTTAAAGTCACCCAAAGGGCAATGGAGAGGGCTATGCTCGGAGTTTCCCTACGCGATCGAATCAGAAATGAAGAGATCCGCAGGAGAACCAAGGTAACCGACATAGCCCGAAGAATTGCCAAACTTAAGTGGCAGTGGGCAGGGCACATTGCTCGCAGAACAGATGGCCGATGGGGCCGAAAGGTTCTGGAGTGGCGACCGCGTACCGGAAGACGTAGAGTAGGAAGGCCTCCCACAAGGTGGACCGATGACCTTGCGAAGACCGCGGGTATCCGCTGGATGTGGGAAGCACAAGACCGGTCGTGTGGTGGAGCCTGGGGGAGGCCTATGTCCAGCAGTGGACGTCTTTCGGCTGATATGATGATGATGAAATAATTTCAAACTCAAACTCGAAAGCATTTATTTCAAATAAACCAATTACAGGCACTTTTGAATCGTCAAGGTCGGTGAGTTAGAAAGATGAAGCTAGTTGCCCATTCCAAAGCGTAGTAATTAGGTATCTATGGAAAAGAACGGGAAAGAAACTCCATGGAGACTTTAAAAATCATGATATCGTTACAAAAAGTTGGTTACATCATTATGTTGACGTAATCAATCTGAGAACTGTGTAAAAAAAAAGACGTACACATTTTAAGCGTCTGTAATTAAAACAAAAATAATTTAATAATTCAGAAATATTAAAATAAGCCGTGGGAGCTAAGAGATGACCAGTCCCTACTGGCGGCGCCCGTTCACGAACATGACGTATGGTGTCCGTTTCAATGGCGCGGCCACGGCTATATTTCATAAAAATAATTCTACTTATCAATTTTTTGTAAAAATTTGTAAAAGTTGATTCTCAAAACCATAAATTTGTCAAAGTTATGGTTAAAAAGTTATAGGTAAGGGTTTGAACGTGCACCGCGCCATTGAAACGCAGAAAACCGCACGGCCACGGAGATCTTTAAAACTAAACGTTGCAGAATGCAGAGACCTGAAATTTAGGTAAAAATATAGAAAAAAATCTGAATCTGAATCAGAACTTTATTTGCTATGAATGTAGGTACAGGCATAAGATGTTGCTGCTGTTGTTGCTGTAAGACCATGCGAAACGGTGAAAAACACGATATCGCCGATATCTCAATGAAAAAGCATCGCAGACTGTAGGTAGTGTTTTGTAGAACCCAGATTTGAATTTGTTAAAATTAGTAAAAATACAACAAAAAATCCTAGATTTATATTTTAGGAGCAGAGGAACATAGATGGTCACTCACCCATGGACCAACTGCGATAAGCGTAACTTAAGGCGACGATAGATGACAGCTACCTACAGCGATGCACTGCCGCCCGTCGCGCGCAAGAGACCCCGCCTCAACGCGCATCAAGTTTTTCGAAAAACAACCCATGTTGATTTATCAAACACAATTCAAAGAAAAACCGTATACTAAATTTTGGGTTTTTAAATTGTCTTTTAGATGATGAAAGTTTCATGGAAATACACCGGATAGTTTTTGCGTGATTATCATTTTTATGTCCGCGATAGACATTACTTTACCAATTAATTACATTATGTTAGAAAAATATTATTTAAAATATTCACATATCAAATGACGAAGAAAATTGTCTAGTTTAACATATATTTTTTCCAAATACACGAGACAAGCCGTTTAGACGTGATCTTCAAGTTAAAGTCCTTAAAAATCATCTATCCCCGCCTTAACCTGATTCATCGACCCGTGTGGCTGTTATTATTTAGCCACAAGCCCCTCCCACATTTCTTTAGTTAAGTTACAAATTAATAGGGTATTTTACTCAATGTGAAAAAAACCTATAGATAAATATGTATATTATTGAGATAATACGCAAAAGGCAGTCTGAAAATGTTAGTTCATGAAATAACAAAATAAATTTTAAAATACAATTTATAGATTTCAGTTTTTTTTTTTTTGAACACCATGAAATAGTAGCCGCCATGTTATTACGTCATTCGGCATGTCATCTGTGCAACTTTGTACTTTTATAATTTTCGTAACCAAGTAATTTTTATTTAAATAATATTTTGCATCCAGGAACAGCAAATCAACGACAAATAGAAAAATAACTCATTTTTTATTTTTAGACAAAAAAAATCAGCGCATTTGTTTATACAGCAAACTGACGTCATACCCATAGAGCATTATGACGTCCACTGCGTCCAGCGTTTTCGTTAAATTACGCGCGAAATTTGAACATTTAAAATTTCAATGCATTTTTATGGCATTTGCGGGTGGGATTAAATTTATCCCGTGGCCGCTCAAGGGGACACTTTTCAAAAATGGGTGAAATAAATACCCTTTTTTTTTTTGGTGGGAAATCATCAAATAACTTCTCCCGCTCTGGGTGGAGCAGGAGGGCCTATCAGACTTTTACTGACTAAAACCCACCCGTGTTCCTTCAGTAGCCCGTATGCCAGGGGTTGTGGTGTCTCTTTCGAACAAACCCGCACCCCTGGCAGGCATCGGCCCTTGCGGGCCCCATCATTTTTTTTGCTGTCATCTCTTTGAGGCGCGCGTGGAACACAACGCGCCGTCGACTTGGGCTTGGTCCTTACCGGACAGCGAGCTACCCATTACTCGCCGTCCGCAAGCCCATGCCTACGGTGGCCGGAAATCGGCCTGGGATTCCCGACGCCCAGGGCGTCTCCGTATCCTGCGGCGGCTAGGGTCGCGAGGGCGCATATGCTGCCTCTCCCTCACGTGCGCCCCGGGCGTTTCCTCCCGCCCTATCCGAAACAGGAACCTCCCGAAACAACCGTGTCCGGTGAGGACCTGCGTCAGGCGAAAGGTGAGGACGCCATGCCGCCTCTCAAACCACTCCTCAAAGAGGGGACTTACCGCCGCAATCGTGGCGTGCCCAAAATAAATACCCTTAAAGTCCGAAATGGCTTATTCGAAATATCCATGCGAGTGAGTATGTAGGTGTTAAATGAGTGACGAAACTCGATAATGGCTATTTGCCTTATTATAAGGATATTTTTTTATTAGGACACTGTTTCCTAAGCATCATTATCCAGTCGTAAGAGTCGATTTATCAAGGATACAAATTTCTAATATACCGAGACGACCTAGAGGCTTCGCGAAACACGTGAAGCTGTTGGCTCCGGCTACTGTTCGTAGATATTTGACAGCCGTAACGGGTGGGTAGTGAAAACCACCAACCGGTCACATCGCTTGTGCCCTATCAGAATACTAGCGTAGCGACACTTAAAATGTCGCAGCATCATGCTGAGGTAGCCTTTTGGCCTTGTGCAGGACTTTGTTTTATTTTTATAATATTTTTACTTTTTTTAAATATAATTTTTGTACATTTGTGTGTTCAGTTTAGTATGTGATCTTCCTGAGCGAGTTACAATAAATAATTTTTCTTTCTTTCTTTCTTACCCAGTATCGGGTTGTGGAAGTTACATAAGCAGTCAGAATAACAACATAATAACCCTGTAATGTTCCCACAACTAGGACACAGGTTTCCTCTCCGTAAAAGGGGGTGGGCCGTGATCCACCATGCGGGCCCATTGCGGGTTGGTAGATGTACCATGTCTTCTAATATTCACACACACATAAGCAGTCGCTCCATGTAAAAAGGGTCAGTGGGTCGTCTTACCTACTGATATTCAGCTCATCCAATTAGACTGGAAGCCGACTCCAACTTAGTTGGTAATAGGTTGGTCAAGCAAGCTTTCTCCGCACACGTCAGCTGTTAGCTCTGGGAAGTGGGAACTATGGTTCTTTGTCGAGGCAAACTGTCATACTTCCTCTTCGAACTCAGCATAAAAAGGAATAAGCAAAGAGATACTTACAGCGCCAAAGAGAGCACAAAATATGCAACCACTTTTGAGACCCAAACTGAAGTTAAAACTATCAGGATCACTGACATCAAGGAACCTTTTAATCATCGTGTTATTTGTGATCTTCGTCAGCGAATTTCTTGGAGAGGAATATAGATACTCTTAAACAGTAAATAAATATTTTTTGGTAGCAAATTCTTGTAAAGGATTGACCTTTAAAACAGCATTCAGCGAGCATTTCAAAAAATGTAATGACGTTTGAAATAATATCCAGTGAACATTACAGATGATTGCAGACTATTGCAGACACTCCAAACTTCTTGCGTTATTGACCTTAATATTTATTACCTACTGAATAAGTTCTACTTGAAGAGGTTTAATATTTTGTCTATGATCGAAGTTTCGTTTTCAAGTGGTCTACAAACTGATCGAAGATAGGAAAATAATAAACTAAAGCAACCGAATAAATTGAAATGGGTTACCCGCCCCGTCTGATTTATTAGAAATAGGCGTAGTGTTTCATCTCAAAAACGAGAGTCGAAAATCTAGTACCTAATCGTACATGCGAACGGGGGCTAATGGACGATAACTACCTAACTGAGCCCTAGTCGACCGTAATCAGTCCACTGGAGAACGAAAAGCATATAAGATGGTGATTAACTGTGGACCAGGCACAAATACGTGGCGTAAACCCAACGTCCCTAAATTCGAACGACTTTAAAATTGGAAATAGGTATCTCCTCGTTTCGCATATACCTAACATTTCACCATCACCGGCATAGACTTCTCTTTTCTCATGCCAATCGCTACTCTCCTGTGCTAACGTCATCCAGGTCTTGCCCGCGATGGCAATTATGTCATCCACCCATCTCACCGCCGTCCGATCGATATCTCGTCTTCCAGTCCTTGGACGCCACTCTGTCACAGCCATACCATTTAATTCGTTTTAAGCCTTTTTTTGTGGGTGGGTTTTCATCAAATATCTTCTCCCGCTCTGGGTGGAGCGGGAGGGCGTGTCAGACTTTTACTGACTAAAACCCACCCGTGTTCCTTCAGTTGCCTGTGTGCCAGGGGTCACGGTAACTCTTTCGAAAAACCTGCACCAGGACTTCATTCATTTCTATGTGTAATACTAATTGTGGTTGTCCCAAAATTGTAAACCAAAATGCAATAGGATAGTTGTAGGTATCTATCTACCTAGCATTAAGTTCGATTCCAAAATCGTTCCAATTAACGTCAACTTCTGGTTCATTGCCACAACTAAGTTGGAGCCGGCTTCCAGTTTAACTGGATGCAGCAGTATAAGGGACTACTCACACTGTGTACTGTTAACATAAGTTGGTTATTAATAAATAAATAAAATAAATAAACACTTATTATTACATTTTATCTAACTTTACTACTGATTATTTATTTAGACTGTAACTGGCCGTGACAGCACATGGTTCGGGCCCTACCAGAATACCAGCGCTGCGATACTTTTAAAATGTCACAGCATTATGCTGAGGTAGGAGCCTTTTGGCCTTGTGCAGGACTTTCTGTTTTATTTTTTACTTTCAAAAAAATTGTTTTAGGTATATAATTTTTGTACGAGTGTATGTATATTTTACTATGTGATCTTCCTGTGCGAGTCACAATAAATACATTTTCTTTCTTTCTTTCTTATTCAGCTTTGTTCAGCTTTTGTCCATAGAAAACAACGATTTTGTATGAGATGCGTACGCATCCGTTCAGCCGCGGAAAGCTGAACGGACTCAATACAAAATCGTTGTTTTCTATGGACAAAAGCTGAACAGAGCTGAATAAGTGTGAGTAGTTCCTAATAGTATTTTAAATGAAACGACTGATTATCTGTCCTCCACAAACCAGTCACTGAGTAACACGATACTCCTTGGTAAGTTTGGTTAAGACTTTCGGGCGACCTGACTACCTGAAACGGCAGCTCTCTCATCCAGTGCATTAAATACGCAGGATTCCTCCTTGCAGAGAGAAAGTATGGCTACCCACGCTATAGAAATTACGGACTGCCATATTTTCAGAAAATAACGCAAATATCGCAATCCTAAAATAGAAATTGAAATAAATTACGTCAGTCACACAAGTAATAAAAAATAGAAATTTATATTCCGTTTGAAAGGCTCTGAGTTGAATGTTAGATAATTCTCAAAGAGCTTGTACTGATGATACAAAGAGGAACGTAATAAATCATAGCACAGTTTTATTTCTAGGTATTAGACTCAGCCAGTGCTGAATATTTGTAGGGTCACTCTTGCAGGGATCGAAATGTATATAATGAGAATATTTAAGGTGAAACAAGTCCACATTTTTTTCATACAAACTTCGGGAGGGTTTTACTCCACTGTTTGACAGTGTATATCAAAACTTAAACATGGTATGGTTTTGTCATAATATTAATATTGTCGGTACGGAAATAGAATACTAAAATAAAAAACATTAAAAAGTTATGAGCCAACAAAGATTCGTTTTTCTTGCTAATTTAACCTAACTTTGGGCGTGTTTAAGTAATAAAAGAATTGTAAAATCTCCAAAACCAAGTCGGTATCGACAAACTTCAATTATCGATAAGTTCAATAAACTTTATTGGTTATTGATTTATGCAGTGGTTTTTTCATAAAACCCGATCTTCCGAAGGACTTTTCTTAATTTTTTCGCGAATGTTTTGCTATAAATACTCCTGCATCTCACTCAATAACGTTGTGCGTGTAGACTAGCGTCTAACTGCTCATCACTGATACTATCTCTGTCGGATACGAAGCCTGGTGAGACAGCGAGATTTTTAGCCAGGCCCACCAGTGAGTTCGAGCCCGCGAAAAGTGTCCCCTTAAGTGGTTCGTCCGTAAATTTTGGTTGCATCGGTTAGACTGGAAGCATATACCAACATATTGGGAAAAGGCTAGGCAGATTGTTATTTTTAACCGACTTCCAAAAAAGGAGGAGGTTATATGTTCCACCGAACGTATTTTTTTTTAATGTACTTATGTTCCTCGATTTCTCCCCCATTTATGGACCGATTCTCAAAATTCTTTTTTTATTTGAAAAAGTATACTCCTGAGGTGGTCCCATTGGCACCAAGTCAGGATCTGATGATGGAATCCCAGAGGAATCGAGGGCAACCCTCAAATCTTATATCAGGTATCAGCAATGTTTTTCCTATGTTTTCTAATGCTATTGAAACATTTGCGTATGGTCATCATCATCTCATGACGCTGAGCTGATAATGGAAGGTACAACTCTTTAACTTAGGAGTTAGGTGCAGATTCGGGCATAACTCCGTCATTTATAGACCGATTTGCAAAATTCTTTATTTTAGAAAGGGTTTTATTCTAAAATGGTCCTATTTAAATTTCATATTGATCTGATGATGCGTTTCGGAGACAAAAAATGACAGTAATTCAACCGCGATTGCTGCTATCGCTTAAATATGCATTGTTTTGACCCCAAGGATGATGAATTGGTGTGGGAGTGGGTACTATAACTAAAAAGTGAAAAATAAAAACTTTTTCCAAAAAAAAACCAACCGACTTCGGAAGGCGGTGACAAGAAATTAATAAAATACATGGCCAAAGTCACCGACTTCCGAAATTAAAGTTATTTTTCCCCTTGTAGTGTTTTTTAGAAGTCGGTTTTTTTTTTTTGGATAAAGTTTTTTTTTAATTCTTTCTTTAATTAGGGACTTTTACAATCGCAATTGGGCCATGAACCTGAACAGACTCCTCGCATCATCACCATTTAGTTGGCACAGAATTTTATGAAATGTGCCCATGTCAAGTCGGTTCAACCTCAGGGCCCCAAATAGATCTTTTCTTTGAGACCGAACACAATCCATTTGTAAGTGTCAATTGTCGGTTCGATCCCCGGTTTTGGAATTGTATCTTTATGCGGGACTTGGACATCTGGCGTATTGTACAACTTTTACTATGGGACCAAACCCGAAATCGCGAAAAAAAAAAATCTGCTGTTCCCTACATTTTGACGAGTTATGCGAACATAAATGTAGGGAACAGCTGTTTTTTTTCGCGGTTTGGTCCCATAGTAAAAGTTGTTCATAATGATGAGTACAATGACCCCTTCAGATATTTCGTGTATGAAAAGATAGACCTTTTAAATTTCTCCTATAAAGTCTCCAGTCTACCCCCATTCGAAGAATACAACCGTGATGTTCTGTTATTTTTCTTGTTTGATACGTTATTTAAGTTATTACCTACCTACGGTTTTATAAATCCAGAGGCAGCTCGTGGATAAGTTATTATAGCCGCACGCTTCTCAGCTACGCTGGACACAGTTAGTCTGCGAATGGGAGACCATCTTAACATATTAAGACCCCTCCATGCCTCGGAAAGCAGGTAAAACCGTTGGTCCCGGCTGTCATTTGTGGATGTATGACAGTCGTTATGGGTCGTCAGAAAATCTGTCAACCTGGGTTGTGGAACTCAGGCAGTCGCTCCATTTTAAATACTGGTATTCAGCTGTATCCGGTTAGACTTTAAGCTAACCTCAACATAGTTCGGAAAAGGCTAAGCAGATGATGACTTTTATGAATTGCAGGAACCCTGAAAACCTACTAATAAAATCAATGGCGATCCTATTAATTTGTCCACACATTTTTACCTGATATTTTTCTTCGATTTTCTGTTATAACCAGGGACTGAAAGCGGTTACGTTTAGAGGTTAAGATACCTCAAAAATATATCGGTACCGGATTAAAATAAAGGTTGAGCTATAACGAAACCTTTATAAATAAAGGTTGGGCTAAATAGCGGTTTTAACCTTTATACGATTTCGGTACCGAAAAACATGCGAGACGGAGCGGCGCGGGTGCGCGGAGTCAGCGCGGGGGGTCGAACGCGTTAGAACTTGTGTATTTTGTACATTTTCTTCCGAAATATACCGGTATATACCGGTATGCATTAACTGCCTCAAAAATTCGCTACTGAAAAAAAAAACGGTATCTAAATATTTAGGTTATCCTTATTTAACGGTATGACGTCATACTGAAATTTAAAGGTACCTTAATTTTTGGGTAATTCAGTCCCTGGTTATAACCATATCAGCACGAACATGGTAAAAACATAATATTTACGAGTTTATAAGGAAGTTGAATTTCGCAATCGGCTCAGTACCCAATTTCCGGCGTCAACGGATTTTTGATGAGATGTAACCTACCTACCTCTATATACGATATAAATATGATTAGGATATCCTATTTATCATCCTGAGACGTGTATTTTAACCGACAGCAAAAAAGAGGAGGTTCTCAATTCGTCTGTGTGTTTATTTTTTGTATGTTTGTTACGCGATATTTCCGTCAAATATGGATGGAATTCGAAAATTCTTGCTTCGGCAGATTTTGCGGTAGTCTCGATAGTACGTTTTTAATCCACTTTCTGTAGCTCAATGATATGCTGCTGCTTCCTGTCACTGTTGTTTAGTTATCAAGTAGTGGTCTTAGGTAGTGGTATACGATATGGTGTGGGGTAGGTACCATAACTAAAAAGTGAAAAAAAAAATTGTAGTGTTTTTCGAAAGTCGGTGATTTTTTTTTGTACTTGGTATTGAAACTTCTAGAGCAGGGATATCCGTAAGTATATTATACCATCGATTCTAGAATCTAGGGTCTGTGGTACAATATACATATAGCGTGGCCGGCATTTTGACGCGCAAACTGTAACCATGCATTCAGCACATAATTCTAGGCGTAGCGTAGAAATTTTCCGTCGGCTTAAAAAAAATCAGCTGTTTCATAGAAAAGTGCAATACCTACGCGGTCAAAATGTATGGGACAACAGATTTTTTACAACAACCCACGAAACATTTCTACGCTAGGGGTCTAGAATTGTGCTGAATTCATGGTTACAGTTTAAGCGTCGCAGTCTCTGCCACCTTGCAATCCTAGAGATTACACGTACCAAGTCATCTGCCTAGCCTTTTCCCAACTTTGTTGGGGTCGGCTTCTGCAGCTGAATACCAGTACTTTACATGGAGCGACTGCCTATCTGACCCACAACCCAGTTACTGGGTTATACGATACCCCGTGGTAAGCCTGGTTGTCTACTTTCGGGTTTCTGACGACTGTCAAAGATCCACAAATGACAGCCGGGACCAACGGCTAAATGTGCTTTCCGAGGCACGGAGTGGTCTCGGTATGTAATGATGGTCACCCATCTACGGACCAACCGCGTCAAGCGTAGCTTAACCTAGTCGATCGACCCGTGACGCTGTTGTTACTTAACCAGAAGCCCCTCCTGAGTACAATAACAAAACAGATTCAGTCAAGTGGTAGGTAATATTTTATCCGAAATTCTCACTGAAGTCGTAAGCTGTAACTAGACTTTCTATAAAGCAATATACAAGATTAGGCAATCGTATTTATTATCCCGAGACGTTTATTTTTACACTTGCAGCTGTGTTGTATACAAAAGGCATGATACGCAGTTTTATTATTAATGGGGAAATGCTGACTGTGCGCGATTTTAGAGTTATTATGTTCTGACGGAGATGGCTTACTTAGTTGAGTTATTCGTCTAATAGTTGAGCTCCTTAAGTTCTGAGTTGAGCTGCATGATAACTGATAAATGCGTGCACTGACTGGACACTCAGAGGTTTGTTTAATAAGTGTTGATTAAAGTTAAGACATGTTTAAACGTCAAAAAAATATGGTTAAACAGATGCTAATCATTACTTAACTTTAAGCAACGTTTATGATTAACCCATTCTTGACCACTGTACCAATTTGGGTACCAACACTTAATAAATGAGGATAGGAAAAATAAGTTTTGACAACTGTTAATGAGTATTTCTCACGAAAGATGTACACGTAACGAAAAAGTTGTTAAGAAATATCGTAACGAAATAGTTTACAAAGTAACGAAATAGTAAACTAAAGCTTAGTGTGCATTGACTGTCATAATAAAGTGCAGGGAATAAGGAAATTAATTAAAAACCATGTTTTTCATTATACTTATTATTAGCTGAAATCAAAATGAAGTAATCAAATTAAAACACAAAAAAGAAAAAGATATAACAGAAAGAAACTGAATTAAAAATAAACTGCGTCTTCTATATTCTTTAGAGAAAGACTGCCCTCTTTTTCGACCAATTCAATTTTTTTAACTATATTTATTTCAGGAACACAGTCTAAATCTTTAGTTTTAGGGAACAGAAATTTTACTTCCACGTTTTTGCCTCTATTTTTGTAAAATGAAATTGAGTACATCTTTTCACCATAATGTATCTTGGTGATTACTCCAACGTAATATTTCCATGTCTTTTTGTAGTAGCGTACTAAAGTCGTATCTCCTAGTTTAAAAATCTCATTCTTCTGATTATCTTCGGTCTCAATGTTAACGTCATTCTTAGTAATATTTTCATTTGTTGAGGGACCCACGGCAATCTCTATTATTTCTTTAATGTGTTCGTCATACTTGTTTATGATTTGTTTTTCAGTCATCTTTGTTTTCAGGTAAGTGCCTTCATTGTACTTAACGTCTTCAGTCTCTCGTTCTTCTTTGTTTTTGGTACTATTTTCAGTTTTTTCCTTCATCCCTGTTTGCAGGTAAGTGCCTTTATTGTCATATGTTTCTCTTTCATTATTATTTTTAGTACTAATTTCAGTCTTTTCCTTCGTCTCCGTTGTCAGGTAAGTGTCTTTATTGTCATTTAAGTCTTCAGTTTCTGGTTCATTTTTGGCATTATTTTCAGTTGTTTCCTGCATCGCGGTTTTCAGGTAAACGTCTCCATAATCCTTAACATCTTTAGTCTCGCTGCCACGTGCGTTTTCGATATTTTTTTCCTTCATCGCTTTTTTCAGGTAAGTGTCTTCGTCGTCCGTAATGTCTTCAGTCTTATTGTCATTTTTACTCTTGATATTTTTTTCATTCAGCAATATTTTGCTTTCAATATCCTGAACTGCAACCTCATTGTCATTTTTGGTCACGACATTTTCTTCTCTTTTCGATGTTTCCCTTTTGATTTTTGTTTTAAGGTTCTCTTCTTTATCTTGCCATTCATAAGTGCTTCCGTCATTTTCTTTGTCTTTGGTGTTATGCACTGTAGAGAGATCAAAATTTTTATCAATTTTATGCAGCTTGAAAGGATCATATTTTTGCAGATTAACATATTTAAGATTTTCGGGTGTGAACCGGATTGACGATAGAATAGTCACTTTTCCACTATTTTCCTTCTTCATCTTCTTCCTCATCCTGTATATCATCCATTGTACAATCTGATTCGGAGTAAATACTCATTGCGTCATCACTTTTTGAAGTAGATGTACTACTCTTTGACCTTTTACGTTTGATTCCTAGTACTACTCTTGTTTGCATGCTTTGTCTTTTTTGAGCTTTAGGTATATTTTTATTGCTGTCTTTTTTGTTTGATTTGGATTTTTTTACATGTGATTCGTTCTTGTTGAGTAATGTTGCAGATAAAGTGTTTGTTTTAATCAGTTGATGTTCTTTGGTGTAGTAGCAGTCACAGCAAATGTTTTTTTCACAGTCGAAACAGCTTAGCCATTTATATTTAATTGGTCCATCTCCGGTAGTTGCTATTTGATGTACTTTCATTGTACCTTTTAAGGGCACAACGTCATTTGGAATCATTTTTGTCATCTCTTCGACTTTGTCTTCAGGTATATAAAAGATTTTAATGTTGGTGTTATCTTTCAAGTAATCATACGCTTCTTTCGCGTCTGTAATGTCATGACCGTGTGCTATTTGACTGTCTAGCTGTCGTTTTATAGCCCCACCAACACCGTCCGCTGGTCCTTTGCCATGGGAGGCTTCGAAGAAATTCCATGTACCAAATTGAAATTCATAGTCAGAACACCTTTTCTGGAACATGTAAAAATTGTTTTTTTGTCTGTATTGAGTAGCAGGACTGTCTGAAAAAACATGTATTTTCTTTGCTTTCAGTTCTTTCGTACAAATCTGCAAAATGGGGTCCAAGTGGGCCCAAATGGCACCGGGACCATGCTCATTTATTGGTGAAATTGTGCATATCGATAAAGGCTTTTTATTTGTTGTGTAGAGTACACTTGTGTGAAGTGTGATCTGGTTCCTGCTTGCCCCAAAATGTACTGCCTGAATTTCCTCGGCTTGTTTGCAAGCGAAGTTTTCGGAGAAATCACAAACAAGGCTGACTTCGTCATCTTCAAGATTCTTTATGCATTTTTTCCATGATCGGTATTGATGATTGACATTGTAGTGATGAATTTTGAATTGCTTTAGGTCTTTCAGGAATTCCTTGATTAAGTTACCTACTGTCCCTTTAATCGTTGTTTTAGCATATTTTTTTGTCGTTTTTTCTTCACATTTTCCTTTGGTAACTTTAGTATATGTATGTGTTATAACTTTCCACTGCAGCCACTGAATAGGGAGGTTTGCATCTATAGTTGAGTTAAAGGTTGGGATCTTATCTTTGCAGTCTATGCACTCTGAGTAATAACATCTGAACGATTTGCAGCAAGTAACTTCTCCTAAAATGTCGCCCAAATCTGATGATTGAAGCACACCTAATCTCTTCAAAGCTGTAGTTTTGAATAGCATGTTAGTATGTTTTACACAAGCACATGTATTTCGATCTTGTATTTTTGGATGAACAACGTAAAATGGCCGAAAACGACAAAAGGTTTGGAAAGATGCTCTCCCGCCTTCAGCTTGATATTTTTTATGAAGCTTGTATAATGGTTCAGTTAAATATCTTTTCTGCTTCTTGTTTTTATTCTTCGTTACACATTCCTTCTTCCCAGCGCTATCTCGACTCACATCTTCCCTTTTAAAAAAAACATTAAGTTCTTGTCCATATTTTTGTCTCAAAGTATTTCTTGTTTTAGTAAGTCGAATCCTCCCTTTAAGTCCGAGAACCTTTGTGATATTAGTTTTCTGTTTGTATTTATTGACCATCTCATGCGTAGCTACATTTTTCAAGACATTTTTCTTTTCCTTGGTATCTGCTTTCTCATAATTCATTTTTATGGACTCTGTTAAAGTATTCAGCAAAAGCAATTTCTTTTTAACCTTCTCTTTTTCTTCAGCAGAGGCAGTTGGTATAGTAGCTTCCAGAAAGTTGTTTGTTTTCGTGATCGGGGTTTCATCACCAATTGCAGTGACAATTTTAGCTGATTCACTATTATTGTTTTCTATCAATTTCTTTTTAAGGTTAATTATTTCGAGCTTATATCGATTATTTTGCCTTCTGAGATTTGCGTTTTTTCTTTTCAGTCCCGTATTTTGTTCAATCAACCTTTGCAATCTGGTCTTTTTGTCAATATTTCTTTCGCTATTGTTATTAGTATGTGATGCCAATGTATTATCAGTTTTTAAATGACCTTGAGCTCCTTTCTCTTCTTTCTTCTTTTTAGCCCTATCAGTATTTTGCTTCCTCCATTTTTTAAGCTGTTCCTGTTTTTCTGCTTCAGTTAAAGACATTTTTTTCTTTTTAATGTTTTCTTTGACTTTTTCTAGATGTTTTAAACGTCTTTCTTCATATTTTTCCGGATTCTCCTGTTTTAATTTTTCTCGATATCTTTTCTGCCTTTCGGCAGCTGTTTTCGGTGGCATTTCTGTAAAAAAAAAAAAGTACCATCTTATCTTGATATTACTCCTGGGCAAATAACTTGACTCAAAATGACGTCGTTCTGCCAAGATTCTCTAATCGATTTGTATGCGACGTCTAAAAAACGACTACTGGTTCAAGTTATATGTTGCGTGGTATACCACAACATCAACTACTATCACAACGACCCCAAACCATGGTGTATAATACAACGTTAAATTAAATTAACTAGCGAAACTTCACAGACGTGATGGGTATATCTACTCATAATAAAACAAGAATAAACATGTATTTTGAAACTTTTTTTTCGATCGGTTCTTACATCGCACGGCCATGCTCGATGATAGTTGAAATTATCACTTTAAGAAATCAGGTTTATTATTATTTAATTATCTTTAGATATCGATACCCGTCACGTCTATAACGTGTCGCTAGTTAATGTAATATAACGTTGTATATTTCCAAGTACCTAACATCGTTTGCTCTCCCATTTAACGTCCTACTACCTTCCCCCATTGTACATACAACTCTGCTCAAAAAGTTATTGTGAAAATTACGTAAAATCAAACCAATATCCTTTAAACAACTACACCCTTACTGGCGGCGGAGCACATACATCTTTCCAAAGTTGAGCGGCTTAGGAGTACTTAATAAAAGACGAACAAATGAAGCAACACATTTGTTTTTTCATAGATACATTTTTGTCCATTTTTAGTGAAATTGAAAGCAATAATAGACTTTTATTCTACGAGTTTTGCAATATTGCAGAAAAAACATCAACTTCCCGTGCTCTTTGGACTATTCAGCTAATTATCTTGTCGTTGTTGCTTTTTACCTTACTAAATAAGAAGGCAAACGGATGTCAGTTCAGAAAAGTAACCCCGGTAAATAAATAGAAAACTAGTCTACACCCAGCTTTATAACATACTATTTAGTTACGTGACGAAAAACAACGAAACAGTAAAAGGAATTATATCCAATAACCTCTAAAAGAAGTAGATTTTTTGTCCAAAATGAATTTCAAGAATGTAATTCACTTAAACGATTATCCTAACATACATTTTTATTAACTTGATAAACAATTCAGAAGTACTTACCCCAAAAAAAGTAATAATTTTCTCTCGTATCGAAACAGTAAAACAGCCGGTGCTCTAAGCGAATCTTATTTTTGACAGAGAAAAAATATGGCGCTGACATTTACCATCGTCCAATAGGAACGCTTTTAATGTTACCAGTACAAAATACTACAGATTCGTTCAGAAATTAAAGAAATTACTGAGAAATGGCGTGACTAAAGAGTATGTGACTAAAAAGTAAAAAAGGTGAGACATTTTGTTTATTGCGTGAAACGTAATTATTTTGAATAAAGCAAGATACAAGCATCTTTGAACCTTAAACCTGATTATACGAAGGTGCTAATTACAGAACATTAGAACGTTAGACATACGTAAAGTAGTATTTTTTGAAGCGACAAAGTCGTTGGTACCCATTGAGACACAAAGATTTTGTATGGAAGAGTAAATCATGATAGTGACAACTTGAAGCATTACACAATTTTTTGAAGTATATTCGGTCCTTGCGATATCAAATCCTAATCCGGAGTATATTTTCTTCATTCCTTCGCAAACATCTTACAAAAAGTTTCATCGCTTTATTTTAATATTTTGACTCAAACTTTTGCGACATGTTTTTTTTTCCACAAATGTACATCTCTTTTGAGAAATACTCTAATATTCTTTTTCCTATCCTCATTTAATAAGTGTTGCCAAATTGGTACAGTGGTCAAGAATGGGTTAAAGGGTCAATCTTTGTAGTTCTTTCCTCAAAATACCATTTCAGACACTGATCTACATGGTCTTCAGGTTATGTGACCAAGTTCATGTCTGGACTTTAAAAGAGTCTCCTCAGTAGTCAGATAGGAAACGCAGACCTCATCTAGTTTTTAAAATATGATTGAAAGTTTCATAAATACTATCATTTATTTTATCATTTATAAATATGATTGACGTATAAAAGTGTTTGTTAAAACCTACTTACACAAAAATATCTGGATGACTCAGCTTTGCTCTGTTTTTGTTTGACGTTTTCTAAAAATGAAAACTAGCTAGATCGATTTATCGCCCCCGAAACCCCTTGCATAAGTGCAAAGTGTCATGAAAATGGTTGGAGCCATTTCCGAGATTCAGATTTTAAAGTTATTCGATTTTTTTATCATTAATAATAATTTGGTTATGAAACTTTTTTTTGGAAAATCCCTGTATTTGAATTTGTGTACGGTTGATGGCAATAGGTTCCAGTACAATTACTTGAAAGATCAACATGAGTGCCAAAAAGTGAATGTGCTTATGTATACTCATAAGTAAACACATAATCAGCCTGTAAAATATTATAAACGCTAAAGTTTGTATGCATGGATTTTTGTTACTCTTTTACGCAAAAACGGCTGAACGATTTGGATGAAATTTGGCACACAGATAGATTATAACCTAGATTAACACAGGAAACTTTTTATTCCGGTAGTACGTTCCCGCGGGATAATTTCCGACTAAAACGCGGGCGAAGCCGCGGGCGGTAGCTAGTCAGCCTATAATGTTCCCATTGCTGGGGCACTGTCCTCCTCTCTGTGAGAGGGAATGGGCCGTAATTCACCACAAAGGCCTAGTGCAGGTTGGTGCACGTCACTTGTCATCGAATTTTTGGTTCTAGTACAGACGCCAGCAGGTCAACTTACCCCAAACTGTCAAATTTTCCCAATGGAACATGAACCTTATGCTTACGGTATAAAGTTGAAAATCTATCAAATAAATTTGACAGATTGGAGTAGCTTGATGTGCTGGCGTCTGTACATGCCGGTTTCCTCAGGATGCTGCTTTACCTTCCTTCAGAGGTGATGAAATTAAATACAAAAGTGCCTACCTGGTTTAAGTCCTCACGACTGGTTTTTGTATACTTTATCCTTTTGTTTTACTAATTAGTCAGTTTGTTTTTTTTTTTCAATATAATTCTTCGTGGTTGGTTTCAAATTTAAACGCCTCCAACATATTATTTATCATCATATATCTCTCTTAACAGGTGTACCAGCTACCATAAGGTAATGTCAACCCCAACTGTGTTTTATGACCGCGCATTTGTACGCGACCACGTCGTAGCTACGCGGATGTCACGGATACATGAGTTACGACAGTATGAGTATAGCGATTTGATTAGTTGTTACTTGTGTATCAGTTTTCTTGTTGATGAAATGTTTTTTTAATACACTCATGCCATGTCTAGTAAGTCCCTTAGTCGCCTTCAACGTCCATCCATTGCAAAAGTAAATTTTAATTTCAGGTTCGTCCTCAAAATAAACTTAAATAATTAACAGGTTTAATTTTCACAGACCTGCCAAATTAATGGGACCAACTTCGTAATCACGTTAAAAAATCTGACGCCTCATACATTTAAGTCGAGTAGATATTGAAGTTTAAAATCTGACGCCTCATACATTTAAGTCGAGTAGATATTGAAGTTTTGTATAGGACAGTTGTTAAATATTTCGCGATTACGATACTGGTCGCTTGGAGAAAGTTATTCAGTTTGATGGTATGTACCATTTGTGTACCGTTCAATTTGGAAGGTCTTTGAAAACGAACCCTGTAATTTTTATAGCTAACTTATATTTTATTCTTCTGCTTGAAACATCATCTCCTTCAGCGAAGCAGTGATGCACGCGAAGAGGGAGGCGGCGCACGTGAGGGAGAGGCAGCATATGCGCCCTCGCGACCCCAGCCGCCGCAGGATACGGAGACGCCCTGGGCGTCGGGAATCCCAGGCCGATTTCCGGCCACCGTAGGCATGAGCTTGCGGACGGCGAGTAATGGGTAGCTCGCTGTCCGGTAAATACCAAGACCAAGTCGACGGCGCGTTGTATTCCATGCGCGCCTCAAAGAGATGTCAGCACAAAATGATGGGGCCCGCAAGGGCCGATGCCTGCCAGGGGTGCGGGTTTGTTCGAAAGAGATACCACAGCCCCGCCCCTGGCATACGGGCTACTGAGGGAACACGGGTGGGTTTTAGTCAGTAAAAGTCTGACACGCCCTCCCGCTCCACCCAGAGCGGGAGAAGTTATTTGATGATTTCCAACCCAAACAAAAAAAACTACACAGTTTAAAGTATCTTTAAATGATGCAATGAGTAGAGTTAAATTTTAGTGGAATAGCCATGAAATAGACATGAAATTAGTTCAATTAGTATGTACTATATCTTGGTCGAATGTAAATCACTCCAAAATACGCAGAGAAACAACCTACACAGTCTACAACATGCTGTAACACAAATCAATATCGATTCATGTTCATCTTCTACATTTAACATTCATCTGTTCGCACGAATACAAAGCTTTCTCCCTATGAAATCGAGTGGAAACGGCAAGAATCGATCATATCGCATGAAATAAACATCCGGCAGGGAATAGGGACGCGCTGACGAAGTTAATCGATTCAACAATCGAATGAGTGATTTTCAATCGGATAAACAATTTACTAGTCCTTCGGAAATCTATGTGTTTTTGGAAAGAAAGTTCTTATTGCACTGCATATGTCTTATTTTGCACACTTGGGCGAATGATAGATACAGTCCGTTCACACTTATTTTACCTCTGATATTGCGTCACTGTCGAAATTAAAATGATTTTTGTTTTCGTTACAATAAGGTTGCTTTTGGGTTGCTGTTGTCAGAGGTAAAACAGCTGTGAACGGACTGTAGAACGAAAATATGTGTGTGTGAAATGTGTGTGCATTTTTACCGTCATGACACTTACATGATTTGTGAAATTGTCACAGAAATTGTATTGAAAATAAAGATGGCGGCGTTCTGAATTTGGCCACGCGCTACAAGTTCCTTGTACCGTTGTATCTATTTTACTTATTTGGCAAGGAGCTATAATTGGCTAGTTACTTCAATCTTAGTTCACTATAAAGACTCGATTGGAGAGAAAATCATCGTATAATTTCGAGATTTTAAAACAATCGAAATCATTCGAAGACTCGTAGCAGCGCTACGCCGTAGCAAAGACGAGGCTACGACGACGTAGCGGTGACGTGATGCTACGTCTCATCAAAGGCAGATTGTGCGATTGGAATCTTTAATATTAATTTTACGAAGTTTCTTTTGATGTTAAGTAAAATTAATTTATAATATAACATATTTCTTTTTTCATAGCTGAAAGAATTCAAAGCGCCATATCCATGCAAAAATACGAAAAACAGTAGTTTTGCCTAGCCGAAAATCATTTTTTTTTCGAAATTTCACTGTGTATTCATGAAAGTTTCCACTGCCCTGCATCACGGGATACAATGAATAAGAAATTAAAAAGCATACAAAAATATTAAAAGATGGTCTATACATTTTGACCGCGTAGGTATTGCACTTTTAATGAAACAGCAGTTTTTTTTGCATAACTGACGAAAAATGTCTACGCTAGGAAGATATGCTGAATTTATGGTTACAGTTTGCGCACTGGTTAAAAATTTACCATGTATGGAGTCACTCCTTAAGCATACCTTATCCATACACAAAGGATTTTCGAAATCGATCCGCATCTAGTTACTAGGTAACACATTGGTTTTTTTTTTTTTTTTTTGACTGGTTGTCAGACTTTCGGGCTTCTGACGACCCGTAACGACTGTCAAAGATCCACAAAAGACAGCCGGGACCCGGGACCAACGGCTTAACGTGCTTTCCGCGGCACGGAAGGGTCTTGGTAAGTTAAGATGGTCACCCATCCACGGACTAACCGCGGCAAGCGCAGCTTAACGTGATCGATTGGCACGTGCGGCTATTATTACTTAGCCACAAACCCTTAGATATCGCGTAACATTATTTAATAAAAATAAAAATACAGTTGAATTGCATACCTCTTTTTTTTTTTTGAAGTCTCTATTGTCATTACCAAAACTACACTATACACAGTTTTAATCACGTTTTATCTAAACTTACTAAAGAGTAGCTCAGTAAGTGGTTCTTAAGTAGCTGCTTACACTCCAGATAAATATATTATGTATGTGCTTGTAGCTAAGGGCTTGGCTACACACACACTTCTTTTTGTGTAAAGTGAAAATACCCATTCTTTGTAGGTATATTGGAAATGATTTACAAAGAGAAGATTGCAATTGTATTATGTTAAAAATCCCGAAAAATCAATAATTTAATCACTAATCAATACTCAATACTCAATACTCAATACGTTTATTGCATTCCACAATGTGAACTTAGGTGGTAGGTACATAAAGACATACATTCGTTTTGGAGCATTGTGGGCCCTGTCGGGCATAACAACATAAAAAATTTTAGGGAGAGGGCTAAATTATAGATATTTGTTAACAATTTTAATATTAAATCTACTCTTTCGTTTTGTGTAGGTAGGTAGGCTGATAACTAATTGTGTACATATAATTTTGACTACTCAAATATTGGATTTATACATTATATTTATTTAAATTATACATATATTATTATCATTGGTTTAAATTTAATTATAAATAAATCATTATTGCGTTTTTTTTTTTTGGTATTATTGTTTATTTAGTAAATTTATCATTTAAATATTCATGTACATTATAATAACATTTACAGATTAGAAATTGTTTTAATTTATTTATAAAGATATTAAAGTTTTGTTCATTTTTAATTTCATCAGGTAGTTTATTATGTATTTTAACTGACATTACTAAAGTGCTTGTGGAGTGTATTTTTAGCTTAGAACCTGGTTGGTTTAGTCTATTTTTGTGTCGTAGTGTATAGCGAGTCTGTATGTTTTCGCGTGTAGTAAAGAGTTTTTGATTATTTCTAACAAATTTGCACATTTCCAAGATATATATGCAAGGTAGGGTTAGAAGTTTATGTTCTTGGAAATGGGGTTTGCAGCTGTCTGTGTTATCTATGTTAACTAGTATTCTAATCAGTCGTTTTTGTAGTATGAATAGTGTTGATGCGTCTGTACTATTTCCCCATAATATTACGCCGTAGTTTAACCATGCGTATGCATAGGCATAATACGTAACCAGAGCAGTGGAGAGATTTGTGGATTTTTTTATTTCACCGAGGGCATATGCAAATGTTGATAGCTTTGACCTGATTTTTTTAATATGTGATTTCCAATTTAAATGTGTATCTATAGATAAGCCGAGTAGGTTGAATTCTTTTACTGTTTCAATTTTTGCGTCGTTGTAAATAAATGTTAAGTCTAAAGGGTTTTTCTGACGTGGATGGAAGGACATGATTTTAGTTTTATTGAAATTTAATTCAAGGTTGTGTTCTGTCATCCAAGTTATTATTTTGTTAAGTATGCTTGAAAGTATTTCGGTTAAGTTGGTATTGTCGTGGCAAGAAGTTAGTACTGAGATATCGTCGGCAAACAGAACACATGATTCATTTATTATTGTAGGGAGGTCATTTATATAGATGATAAATAGGAGGCATCCAATAACACTCCCTTGGGGGATTGAGGCGTTAATTTGCTTGCTATCCGACCGAATATATTGGATTCGTTTTTCATGTTCGTTGTAGTATTCTACTTCGACTTGGTGTTCTCTATTTTCCAAATATGATTTGAACCATTCGTAAGATTTTCCGCGGATCCCTATTCCTTGAAGCTTGTTAAGTAGTATGTCGAATTGCACTTTATCATAGGCTTTTGTCATGTCTAACAGCATACCCACGGCATATTTTTTCTTATCAATTATATTTATTGCTTCCTGGATAAAATTATATACTGCTAGAACTGTAGAGTGGTTTTTTCGGAAACCATTCTGGGATTCATTAAAAATTTTATATTTTTCGCAAAACGAATATACGCGATTACACATCGCTTTCTCGAATACTTTCGAGGCTGTAGGTAAAAGAGCAATAGGGCGATAATTAGAGGGGTCGGTTTTTGAGTCTTTTTTGTGAATTGGCTTTATAATGGCTTTTTTTAGGTAGTTCGGAAATCTTCCTTCCTCAAAAGACTGATTGACTAGCAAGTAGAATGGAAGGGTCAGCTCATCTGCACACTGTTTGACTAGGGTTGGCGGCATTTCGTCTATTCCATAGCTGTTTTTGTTTTTAAGGGTTTTCAATATTAAATTTATTTCACTGGGACCTACTGTACTCAGGAACATGGTATTTTCTGTGCGGTGAATCACAGAGATGTTTCGCGGTTCTTTGGCGGGGGTTTGCGCATATCCTTCACCGATAGACGCAAAGAAGTTATTAAATATATTTGCTGTTTGCTTCGGGTCCGAGATAGCATTGTCATTTACATGTAGCGTTATGTTTTTTTTTTACCTTTTTTACGTTTTTATTCGTTCGTTCGTTTATAATTTTCCACATAGTCTTTACTTTATTATTCGATTTCATTAATTTATTTATATACTGTAGTTTTTTAGCTTTTTTTACAATTTGTTTTAAAGTTTTTTCATATATTTTGTAATTTTGTTTAATTAAAAGGTTATTTGTTTTAATAGATAGTATTTTTTCAAGCCTTTTATTTTTACAAGAAATTTTGATGCCTTTAGTTAGCCAATGTTTTTTATAGTTTGTTTTTAACTTTAATTTTGTTTTTGGTATGGATTGATTAAGTATGTCAGTAAGTGTATTGTTAAATCAAAGAACGTATTAATTAGATGATAAACTGTTTCCATAGTATTTCAAAAAAAGGTTTGTCTTCAGGCATGGTTCAAACCGTCAAGCCCGTTTTTTCAAAAAAGGAGCTAACAGAAACCGCTTTCCAAAAAACACTAGAAATTGAAAAATAACTTTAATTTCGGAAGTCGGTGACTTTCGATATGTATTATATTAAGTTCTTGTCACCGCCTTCCTAAATTAAAGTTATTTTTCACTTTGTAGTGTTTCTTGGAAGACGGTTGTTTTTTTCTTTTTTTTTTTTAGTTTTTCTTTTTCAGTTTTTAGTTATAGTACCTACCGAAATTTCAACATCCTTGGGGTCAAAACAATGCATATTTATGCGATAGCAGCAATCTCGGTTAATTTGCTGTCATTTTTCGAAGAGTACCGTTGGCTGTCTCCGAAATGCATCATCCGATCTGTATGAAATTTAAATAGGACCATTTCGAAATAAACCCCTTTCGAACAAAAAAAGAATTTTGCAAATCGGTCTTATGACGGGGTTATGCCCGAACCTCCACCTAACTCCTAACCGTTAAAGAGTTGTACCTTCCTTCATCAGCTCAGCGTCATAAGATGATGATGACCATACGCAAATGTCTCAATAGCTTTAGAAAATAAATGAAAAGCATTGTTAATACCCACATTATTTGCGGGTTGCTCTCGATTTCCCTGGGATTCCATCATCAGATCCTGACTAGGTGCCAATGGGACCACCTCAGGAGTATATTCTTTCAAATAAAAAAAGAATTTTGAGAATCGGTCCTCAAATGGGGGAGAAATCGAATAACATACATTAAAAAAAAAAATACATACAGTGGAACATATAACCTCCTCCTTTTTTGGAAGACGGTTAAAAAACGAAAGAAAATTTCGCGGGATTCCCAGACGCTTCTTACCTTAAAGTATAAAAGCAATTTTAACAGTCAAAACATAAGATTCTACTCTAAAATTCCTCCTCCACGTAGACACGGCCTTAGTGCGTAAGTGCCGTAAGAGGTTCAGCGAGGAAACACTAACCGCTTGGGAGGGAAACACTGCCTTTTATCACGAATACTTAACCTACCTGCCGCCAAAGAGTACGTATAAAAGAGACACCTGAGTTTCATACAATAGCGGTAAGATAAGTACAACTACTGCTTGGTAAGCTAAGTGGTTTCATCATCATCGTAGTGGGTATGTTTGAGGTCTTCATATTATATGGTCCTGGGTTCGATTCCCAGATCGGGCAAAGTATTATTGTGTTTTTGCGTTGGGAATTTCTTAGTAACAACCCAGAGTTTGTAAGTTGGCGGTGTGATATCCTGTGACTTGGAAAACACGTTAAGTGGTTTGTCCTACGGCCTAATCTCTCTCCGATAGTGTCGGATTGCCGTCCCATCGGACTGTGAGACTGAGGGAAGAGAGAGTACATCTCTGTCTGCGCACACACTTGTGCACCATAATATCTCCCGCGCCGAAGGCTAGTCTCCGTTGGGATTGGCCGCCATGGCCGACATACGGTCTGCCGGACTTTATGATATGGATATAAATATTGGTGGAAACTCTGGGCATCAGACTGTTTCATCATCATCTGCCGAGGCTTTTCCCAACTCTGTTGGGGTCGGCTTCCAGTCTACGGTACTACGGTAATACGATACCCCTTGGTAAGACTGGTTGTCAGACTTTCAGGCTTCTGACGCTCCGTAACGACTGTCAAAGATCCACAAATGACAGCCGGGACCAACGGCTTAACGTGCTTTCCGAGGCACGGAGGGGTCTTGGTATGTAAAGATGGTCACCGATCCACGGACCAACCGCGGCAAGCGTAGCTTAACCTGATCGATCGACCCGCGCAGCTATTGTTACTTAGCCACAAGCTCCTCCATGTGGCACTACTATGCCTAACAAGAATACAAATACGTTTACAACTTATACTATTACGAATATCAACACAGATATCATTTTCATTATCTTGAAGAGGATTGTCGGTACCTACTTAGCTTTTTGTACTTAGCTTACCTAAGGCTAAGAAGTACTTCAATTATTTTTCGGGAGGTAAGACAAATAGTTGTGAAGTGCTTTCTTTTATCTTGTCTTGATTAATCTTGATGATTGTATTATTATTTTCGTTCGTTTAGGTAATTTTATTTATTGCTAGCTTATGATAACAGCTTAGCCGGCGTGGTCGAAAATAATCCACGGGAGCGTGCTACCGGGAAAAAAAAGCATCTTATAACAGTTTTCTGCCCGTGAAAGTCTCGTCAAAATCGGTTTAGCCGTTTCGGAGATAATCCAGAACAAATAGACAGACAAAAATTTTGTTAATTGATTTTTTGGTGTAGGTACCGTGTAAGCTTTGTATTTAGTAAAAACCTGTTATTTTGACAGTACAAACAGACATTTAAATTTTATTTATTTGTATGTATGTATAGATAAACCTGCGCTGTCCAATTGCATGGCGAACGCCTACCTTCCCTCTTTCCTTTTTCTCGTTAGCTAACCAATCCTTTAAGATGGAGTCCAGCTTTTCTGCCAAATCTATTTGGGCCTGCCGCGTAGTTGTTTCCTGCGATTTAGGATCCACTGAGTTGTGGTTTGTTGCGGATTGCTGCTCCAACTTGCGACAGATGTGGCCAGCCCAGTTCCACATTAGTCCAGCAGCTGCGCGGCTAGCGTTTGCTATTTGTGTTTTGGAAAGAAATGTGGCGGCATCTACAACGCCACATGCAAACTATGCATCCAAGACCTGACGACACACCAATCCTGCATCGCGTTTTTAGAGTTTACCGCGTGACAGGTATAAATATACAACATCCCGACATAAATCTTCGGCTCACCAGACATAACACCCGTCTAGTCGGAGGATCCTCCCTTTTCAATAGAGTATGAGTGAACTTTACACCCTGTTCCCCGTGTCACAATTTTTTTTTTTTTGTTGGGTAATCATCAAATGCCTTCTCCTGCTGAGTAGAGCAGGAGGGCGTGTCAGACTTTTACTGACTATAACCCACCCGTGTTCCCTCAGTAGCCCGTATGCCAGGGGCTGTGGTATCTCTTTCGAACAAACCCGCACCCCTGGCAGGCATCGGCCCTTGCGGACCCCACCGGTGGTTGCTGACATCTTTGACGGCGCGCGTGTGGAACATAACGCGCCGTCCCGTCTACCACTTTTCGGCCGCAGAGGATAGGGACAGCGGCTGACGCTATACCGACACTCCTCTTCCCCTGCGGCCCCACCGCGTCCGCCGTCAAACGGTGGCGGCCCCGTCCAGGCCACGGAAGGGAAGAGCGCTGCTCAGAAGCACCGGCACTCCTCCTCTACCGCAGCCCGTAACCCTCAGCCGCGATGCCTCCCATTCGACATTGCGGCCCACCTCAGTTGCGGTGCACCTCACCGCAACCTACTTTTTGGCCGCTACGTCAATGGCTTGAAGGCAAAAGCCCTGACGAGCGGCCCCACCTTTGGGTTCCTCTTGGCTTCACCGTGGCCGGAATCCACGGTTACTGAGCCCCCCCGCAACGACAATGCCGGAACCTACTCGGGGGGGTCCCCGTGCCACCATAGAAGTATGGAATTTCAAATACAGTCTGTAAGTTTGACACCTAGTATAGGTACTTCGTTCCATAGCCTGTTGGCTGACTCCAAGTGCAGACTTGACGCGTTGTTACTTGTAAGTGACCATGTTTGCGCTCCGTAGTTGAGGGTGGGAACAATAGACATGTCCAACATTCAATAAGATAATGCGATGTGGTTAGTTCCGTAGGTAAGCACCAATTAGGACATATATGTTGCTGCTAAGTAACAACCACCAGGCTCAGAAATCTGGCAACCAGCAGTCTTATCACGGGGTGTCGTGTTACCCAATAACTTCATTATAGAGGTCAAATAACCAGTCGATTCTCATAAAATACTGGTATTCAATTTATTTATCCTAACTGGATAAATAAATTGAAAGACTGGAAGTCGGCACCAATGTAGTAAAAAAAGTCTAGCCAGATAATGATTCAATATTTTGCACGTAATAAAGGGTGGTCTTGTCAACACTTTTATCAGACACTATTCCATAACCCAGGTCGGCGAGTCTTTACTTTTTTCTATAATATGGGTTTAGGATCTAAAGTTTGTTATGACCCGGTTTTAAACCTAAATCTTTCCATTTGAGATCCTTTTTGCGACACATAGATTAGGGCATAATCTATTTTGCGATCATTCGACCATTGAAGCGTTCAAATAAAGTACAACCAAGCAATTTTATCTGCTTATTCCGTCACAGTATTAATACAGATATCACAGAGTATTCCCAACCTATGAACAAGTACAATAAGTCCCTACTTACTTTGTTAACTTAAGCAATACTTGAGTCATTGGGGGATAAAAGAAAATAGTTGTACGGATTATTCTTTTATTATGGTTTGTCTTTTGTCGTTATCTTTTCTTGCTGATTTTGAGATATAATAATTAAGATAAATAATGTATTTAGGTATCAGAGGCTTGTTTAAAAATTCCAAAAGATACTCTTTGTGCAGTTTTAAGTATCAATAAGGTTGTTACCCGTGTAATGAATGATGTCCACTAGCTTATTAATACTTCCAGCAGTCCAAGTCAGTTGTGGTCATAATATTAATCACATATTTAAAACAGTCTATAAATATTTTTACAGGCAACTATAAATAGATACTGCCATCTTATGTAGGTACGTGGGAGTATATAACATGGGAGCATCTGTAGCCGAATTAGGACGAGTCCTAGTGTATCTCGGCCTACAACGCCAGATCTTTTAAAACATATTAGACATACAAGTCAACTAGAGTCTTGGTGGTAAGAATAAAGAAAATACGTTTATTTGCGGTAAACATGACGCAAAAAGAAACAGTTATACAAAAATAAGAAAAGTTTGAGGGGAACATGCGTCACATCCACGCAAAACGGCTATCGCTATCCCTATACAAGACAGAGCCCAGCATTGGTTTTTAGCGACAGCCGGCTTTAACGTAATGACGTCGCCCGGTGCATCAAACAATAATTAGGACACTGTACTGGTACAGCGAACATATAGAAAAAAATTATATAATTTAATGTAAATGTGATAGAACTAAACAGGAATACAAAAAAAAAAAACACAAAATGTAAAAAAAAAGGAAATAGACATAAATGCTAGAGAATATCATCCTCAATAAACATTTCACACTTTATGTAGTGGCAACATTTCGAAGTGTCATCCAAGGAAAAAATTGCGTGTGCGTCTTAAAATTGATGTTAGAAATTACAAAATGGCCAATTATGTAATGTGCTTATGCAATAGTTGTGTGTCAGTGCCATAGGTCAGTGTTTTAAGTGTTTATGTGTGATAGATGAAATGGACCCAATAAAAAGTCAAAATAAAACCTTGGAATCTGGAGGTTGACTCGACATGCCAAACACTATTTAAAGAACTCCAAAAGCTCCAAAAGCACTGATGAAGTGTTCTTGTCGGCAAATACACAAGTTGTATGTAACTTATTGCAATTGCATTAGCAATTTTTTTGTCATCTAGCCGAGACAAACTTCTTACTCACAATATCTCGCTTGCCATTCAATTCTAACCCCGTTAGACTATTGCTGCTCTAGGACATAATTTTATTGTTTGACTAGCATTCGCCAGCAGCTTCGCCCGCGTGAAGGACAAAAATTATCCGCCTGGAACGTACTATTGGGATGAAATGTATCCTATGTATTATTCCAAGTTACACACTATCTGTGAGCGAAATTTCATTCATATCCGTGCAGCCGTTTTTGCGTGATTGAGTAACAGACATCTAAATTTTACGTGAATGTCCCGAAAATTTAGTAGTTGCAAGTTTAGTTAAAAATTGCTTTTACACATATTAAATAAAGCTTATTTTCAACTTGCTGAAGATTTTTCCCGAATCCCGGGAAAAAAATATACCTAGTCGTAAGGAAGTCTCCATTTTCTGTCTCTGTTCTCGGAAGTTTAGGCAAATATAGTCAGCCTATTCCGATCACTGATAATAATAGTAGGATTTCTCCAGAAGCGGTGATTTGTAAATATTCATCATCCAACCATCCAATTCAACCTTTTTGGTGAAGTGAAGCTAATAAAGACAGATCATTATTTGCTACATTTCCAGGACGGTAAGGTAAGGTTTGTCTCCAGGGAGTTTTCAGTAATAATGCGATTATTTGGCGCGAGGCCGCAGTTACTGGGTTGAGGCTTCGCAAGTAAAAGCGAGGCACCACCGAGGCACACACCAATTGAATTAGTGGTAAATAGATCGCGAGATGTTGAGGTAATTCTGGGTATAAGACGTTACTTTTTATGGGTAATTAGAAATAAGTGTATACGTAAAATGTCGGTCGGCCGGCTGCGACATGGCATTGTTACCATCGCAGGAAAAAGCTGAGAAAGTGAGAATTCTCGGTCAATGTGTGGGAAGGGAACACCAGGGTGGTTCTTAGTCAGTCAGAGTCTGACAGACCCCTTTACTGGGTGGAGAACATCCATGAGGACTTCCCACCCCGGAAAAAAAAAACAAAAAACAGTAGCGTGTGGATTGACACAAGAAAAGATAAGACTATGCTCAGAACCGGATGAAATCGGGCTGCGGATGATGATGTGGACGAATTAGAAAAAAAACCACCCTAGTGGGTGTAAGACCACGCACAATCAAGGTTTCCATAGTCGGGATTAATTTATCCCAAAAAACAATAACTTTGTAGTTGAAACATGTTCTCCCGTACATCGATATACGTCACGGACAGTTATCCAACACCAAATATAAGTTTGAAATCGCAGAATAATATGTGTTTTTGTGATAAAAGTACAAATTAACGTTTGTTTGTCATTTTCCTTTAACTTGTGCTGTGAAACCTTACTAAATTTTATGATTCTAGGTCAACGGGAAGTAGGTTTAGGTTTTGATTTATTTGCGAGTATCAAAATGTGTTGCTCAAATTGCCGTATTTTTTATCGCTTGGTTTTTTAGAGCTCCAAGGCACTGTTTACCTATGTATTTCATATCAATTTCAACTTGATACCACTAGGCTTTTTTAAAAATAGGGTCATGACAGATGCATAGACAACCAGACGGACAGCGAAGTGATCATATAAGGATTCCGTTTTTATTTTTCGAGGTACCCTAAAAAAGAGTCCAATTCATGCCATTTATTAGTTCTATGGCCACGTTGCAACATCAAAAAACCCGAGAAACCTCGAGAGCCCCCATCTGTGAAGATTGTCTTAGCTCCGGCCGACTAGGGTTCGAAGTTCCAAATTGGCAACGGTAACGCGTGACCAGACGGATGGCTCTCGAAAGCTGCACAATCTAAATTTAGTTCAGGCTATTTGTAATCAAATCACCTAAATTCCTTGACAAAGAAGGGCTAAGCAAGTAAGTAGGTACATACTAATCTTTACTCTCTAATAAACTAAGAAGGGGACTGACATACCTATGAGAGCTGTAACTAGATGATCTAAAACTTGACACTTTAAACGTGTGTGAGTACCTACTTAATTTATATTTTAATTTTAAAGAAGGCACATAATTAAGGCAGGCATTTTTTATCATTTTGTCAGCAATCCGACCCCGGACAGCTTTACTAAAAATTATACCAAGAATTTATTTTTAATAAAAATTATGTAAAATAGCCGTTTCTTTTGACTGGCTTCCTACATAAAAATTAACTCTCGGCAGAATCTGGGGCGGGATATTTTTGGAAAATGTCTTGTTCAACATTTCCCCCAAAAAAAAAAACATTATAACTTAGAAATCCAAAAATAATCTCACAAACTCTCTAATTCAAGCGAAAACTTAATAACTTAACGCGTTATATTGGACTACCTCTCACAAAAGTAGGACAGGTTGGATTTCATCTCTCTAAGTACGAGCTCAGATGAAAATGTGCCTATTCTCCAGAGAATGTGAGTACTTCAAAAATATATAAGCGTGAGAAAAAAAGCGTGTGAGGTATTTAGGGGCTCAAAGTAATGGAAGCAAAAGTAATATTTATCTATTTAATTTTAGGTAGGTACAGTACGGTTCACCGTTTTGAGAGCAGTGGTGAACTATTTCGTCACCAATGCTCTCAAAACGGTGAAGATTGGAGGCACCAAGAGTTTGAAGACAAATGTGACATCTACCAAACCGCACTGGGCCCAGGTGATGGATTACGGACCACTTCCTCTCACTGAGAGAAGGGCCTCTATCCCAGCAGTGGGAACAGGCTGATTTTGCTATTGTTATGTAAGTTTAGTTCTTTTCTTCAATTTGCATAGCTTTGTATGTAATCAAATTTACCTAACTGAACAGACAGCTGTGCTGCTGAGGAGTTTGTTGCGCCACTTCTTCTTCCAGCTAAATCAGTAGTACTTGAAGGGCGGGAGTTTTATGGGACTGTGTTCTGTAACATGATGTTAAAAACCTGTTTATCAAAAAGTAACTTTGGATATTGATTTTCTGATACACTAGCCCGTTAACTTCTTAAAACTGGAATCTTTATTGGCAACTGTAATTAATGCAATAACATCATCATCTGCCTAGCCTTTTCCCAACTATGTTGGGGACAGCTTCCAGTCTAACCGGATGCAGCTGAATACCAGTATTTTATATGGAGCTCACTGCCTATCTGACCTCCACAACCCAGTTACTGGGTAATACGATACCCCTTGGTAAGACTGGTTGTCAGAATTTCGGGCTTCTGACGACCCGTAACGACTGTCAAAGATCCACAAATGACAGCCGGGACCAACGGCTTAACGTGCTTTCCGAAGCAAAGACGGGTCTTGGTATGTAAATATCGTCACCCATCCACGGACCAACCGCGGCAAGCGTAGCTTAACCTGATCGATCGACCCGCGCAGCTATTGTTACTTAGCCACAAGCCCCTCAAAGATAAACGATCATCCTAATTTTCAAGTTTGGTAAACAAATAGATAAACGACCATAAACGATATCTGATAGATGTATAATTATTTCTATACTAGTCATTTTTAGAGGTATTTGTGAGTTATGTAGGGGATAATCTTCGGAAAGACTGATCCGATTCCGATACTTCTGCAATCAATGTGAAGCAACAGTATCTATTCAAGAAATTTCACACAGGTGAAATCGTGAGCAGAAGATGTGTGATCATAAACCCAATGCTACAATGAAAGATTGAAAAAGCAAAAATAGCACAAATTCAACCAACAAATTATTGATGTCGCTTTTTTATTACACATTCTGATATTCTACTTTACATTTATTCCCTTAGAAACCTTTTCATTAACCCACGGGCACAAAGGGGTTTGTCTATTCTTTTGCGGAAAAAAACAATACCGCAACATAAAATTATGCTTTGAAAAATACAGCCGCCGAAAAAAACCTACATTGTCTGGCAGCTGTGTCCTATCTCAATATGGAGGGTAATGGTGGTTATTTTATTTATACTACGCGTAGAATGGAAGGAAAATATAAATTAAAAATAAACAGAACGGGCATGAATGTGAAAATAAACGAGTAAGTGCGAGTGTTTATTTATGACACTGGGTTACGTATTTCCGTCCATTTTTTTCCAGCCTGTGATAAAATACCTACAGCTTGGTCTATGGCTATCCCATACTGTAACTGTATTAATGTCATGTAACCATGTAGACAGGTATACAAACAACCGGACGGATAGCTGGATAGACAAAACGGTCACGTGACTACAAAGACGGTGTTAGGTCAGAGCACCGCACTGCAACGATTTTGTGTACGCTATGGTGCCGCGCTGTTGTTACGACGCTGCATTGAGCAAAGAGTTTCGTAGTATGATGAGTACAATCTAGCAACTCTGGCGCACTCTCTCAAGTCTTGCCTAGTTAAAGTCCAGTGCGATGAGATGCCGGAACGCACCGTGTGGCATACCATGGATATATGTAACTGACTTATTAGGCGACTCACACTAATGAACTCGCCCAAATCGGGCGAATCGTCAGTTTTAAACATAAAATATATCATTTGTTGGAAGTGGATGGATGTGGGAAGCACAAAACCGGTCGAAGTGGAGGAGCCTAGGGGAAGGCCCATGTCCAGCAGTGGACGTCTTTCGGCTGAAATGATGATGATGATATCATTTGTTTCCTCCGCAATCCATGTCGCAAGACGCTTAGTTATAGGTCCCGGTTGAAAAGTTTGCATAAGGAACCCTAATAACCGTTCCGTTTGAATAAATCGTGATATAGGTCTAATTTGCTACAGGAAGGGACCAACTGATGAAGGACATTTTTTCAATACAATATGTCCACAGAGTTACAAATCAAATTAGTATTTGGGAAGCGTGGGTTAGGAAATAATACCTATGAGTGTGACCTTTAAAGTCCTTATATTCGTGTAAATAAGAATGTTTATTATTTTTGAGTGAGTTGTGACTTGAATATCACTAACATTGTATCATCTAATCGTCATCATCATCAGACACTTCACTGCCAGCAGTGAAGTGTCTCAGTGTCACAGGCCTCTCCTATTGCACGCCAATCGACTCAATTTTCGGCAACTCTCACCCAGCTGTTACCCTGCGAAGGTCAAAGCTCCACCTAATCTGAGGGCGTCGTACGTTACGTTTGCCGATACGCGGTCTTCACTCAAGAAAACGTCTACCCCAGCGGTCAGAGAAATATCAACCCTAAACGGACAAAAATATAGCCCAATTCGTGTAATTGTGCAATACAATTGATAGCATTAAATGTTCCGATTGTAATTTACCAACAGCCAATCTGACAAGGAATTTGAGGGTTTTAGATCGGTTCGGTTTAAGGAATTTATTCTCATAAAGAACACAAACAGTTCACTTAAAATATGAGATATACAAATAAGTCGTGCAGTTTAAAGGTATATACTGACTCCGTGAGACGACAAAAGGAAAACAGAGTATTAATAAGGTAATAATAGGACATAAATTCTATACAAAAGGTGATTACAAACAGGCATGCTTTTTTTTTGTCTTTTCTAGTTGGTAGTTATGGTTTTTTGAACATACATTTTACAGATACATCTGAAAAACTTTCAGACTAAGGAGAAAGAAAGAAAGATAAAGTATGTGATTCGCATACGAAATTAAACATAATTTTAAAAATCTATGAAAAACAAAGTTATAGAAAAACAGACAGTCCTGTACGAGGCCAAAAGGCCCACCTCAGCATGATGCTGCGACATTTAGAAAAGTGTCGCAACGCTGATATTCTGATAGGGCCATAACATCTAGAGACGGCAGTATTTATAAAGTTTGTGGTAAATTCAGTGACGAACCCCATTGAAACCAATCAGTTTCTATGTCGTAGTTCAAGTAAGTAGTGACACGATTCGTTTGTATTGACAATGCCGTTTCTAGCAACAGCCGCAGAAGCGGCTCCGTATTGTGTCGATTCTTCTCAATAAGCAGTGGTTCTCTGACATAAAAAAATAAGTTCAAAAATTAGATACCCGACTACTGCAAAATTACGCTCTAAAAAGTATGAAACAAGAAAATATTCTGATCTGAAAGCCGCCCAAGCAGCACACACAGCTGTATAGCCACCGGACAACAGAATTTTTGAAAACTCATGGCTGTTATGCCGTTTGTACAAGGGCATTATATCCGGCTACACAGCTTCTATAATTCTAAATTTGGCCCCAAATTAACCAGCCCTGAGCATTGTAGTAGCTTGTTAATAGCATTCCAGAGCATTGTAAGAGCATTACATGGGCTGGACAATAGCTTAGACAGCTGTCAAGATGCCACTATCTAGCTCCTTTGATTCTCTTAGACAGCCCAAAGATGTTGTATGGCTTACTAACGGCGATTGTTAAATCTACAAAGAAATAGCAACAAAAGTCTATTTGGACAGCGCAACTGTTATGCCAAACTATAATCTGTAGGCAAATATAATTAATTTCCAATTTGAGGTAAGTAATTTTTCACGTTTATTTGCATCTCTATCGGTAAATTATACTGCGGGTGCAATTTTACTGTTAATATATTAGGTGATATTATCAAATATTACACGCGCTATCGAAATAATACAGTTTTACTAAAATAAATATACAAAATAAATACGGTGTGGAATCATTTATGGATTTTTACAAAAAAATACCATCTTGTGGGCATTATCATCTATTTGTAGCTATGAAATAGTGTTTTACTTTAATAGCTCTGAAATATCATAAAAATTTAACAGATTTCAGTTTTTTTTTTCATATTTAATCGTTTTGTTTACATTAAAATGGCGTCAATTTGTTATCCAGATATAATTCTAACTAAATTCTCTACAACTTCACTTTGCCGTGCAATGGCCATATTTAATTCTATTAACCAGCTGAGAACTGGACGCTAGCTGCACAATGGTTTTCAGTTATTCTAACGAATGGTGAAAGCAGCGTCTTAGGGTTCTCTAATCTTGATGGAAAACCATTTCGGGCATTTTGTAATCAATTAATAATAGTGTACATATTTTTGTTATAGTGCCTGTAATAGATGCTTTGGCGCTTTAGAGCGTTTTACTTAATGGCACAAATACTAAATTCGCATACTTAATTATCTCTTACTTATGACGTAGTAGGTAAAGATGCTAATGTTATTGCTAATTAATTATTTTTGTTTTCAGAAAATAGAAATGTCGTTCAAAAAGAAAGAGGGAAAGAAAAATTATCATACCAAGTGCTTGGGAAAAGGATTGAGATGGCCTGTTAAAAACGTCACTTCGAAATTGAATAAACTAGAATATTCAAAGCCTCATACAGATTGGAAAAAAAAATGCAATGCATAATGAAACGGTCATCCATTGCAACTTATAATAATGCATAAAAAGAATTAACTGAAATGTTGAACCATAGTAACACGTCTGGAGAAATAAATATATTAGACGAAATCGTTGACCACAACACATTTAGTACCTACATATTTAATAACGTTATCTCATGACGTTACTCAAAAGTGTTTTTTTTTTAATATTTGGTTCATTAGTTGGTTATTTAAACAGTATTCTGCTTAAATAACCAACTAATGGTTTAACATATAGAATTACCAAAGCCAAATATGGAGTATGTGACTGATAAAATTAAACGCAGTACATAAATGTATACCATTACTTTTATTTTTATTGACCATTCCTTACCCAACAGCTATTAATAAATAAAAACTTCTGAGTGCCACTGACACGTCTTTATCGTTTTGTAACGGTCAAACAATATTAAAATTTGTCTTCTCATAAAGACGTGGCGCTGAGGGCATGAAAATGTACGTACGTTTTATAAAAGCCCTTGCGGGTGAATCGCAGAAAAAAACATCTAATCATGACTGCTATGATCTTGCTAGTTGATAGAAGGATTCCGTCATTCAATAACTGTTTTATTTCTACTACAAAATCTTCTAGATAAATATCAAGATTCTTCGGTTTTCCGACACCATAATAAACGCCAATGATAAATGGTTGGCTATTTCAAAAACTACACAAAATCGGCCAATAATTATTCTACACCTATTTAATCGCCGATTAAATAGGTGTGGAATAAAATTAGTAGTCAAGAACTAAAATTCACACCGACACCTCGACTTCTGGTGCAAAAATAGTACTGTATTTTATTTTTCTTTTCTTTTGCTTATAATATCGAAAATGGTGTGTCCTATCGCAAAAATAATGAAAATTTCGACCCCCTTTATAAAACCCGAAACACCTCTAAAACACAACATGTGGGTAATAATTTTTCATATTTTCCACGAAAATAGTGAAAATTCCATATAAATCACGTCGAGGCTGCCGCCCTTGCCCGCCGCTGGCTCTAAAAAAAAATCACGGGGTAGGGCAAACAAGTACCACGTTGCGAAGCCAAAACATACCACGTGCGAGTCGCGATTGTCAAATTCGATTTTAGTTGTGTCAAAATTGTTTTTAAATTTGGAGATATTTTTTTTTAGTTAAGATTCTCATAGTTAAAAGTAAGGAATTTGAGTTATAGTTTAATTAGTTTAGTTCGGTGTACAACAGAATTGGTACCAATGCCACTTACTTAAAACTATAGTTAGCGGATTGATTAGTACATTGTGCCAGTATTCACCACCAGATTCGATTAATTTTATGGTAATTTTTCTACCTGTACCTATGTAGAATCGTTCTCGGATCTTTTTGTACAATATCTGGTACGAAAAGATCCGAGAACGATTCATTTCATTCATTCAAAAATCTTTAATTCACTATTATTAGTAATTCCATCAGTGCATCTTGAGCAATATTTCTCTTTATTGCCTATAAAATATAATATTATCTCCCTCATGTCTGGTTTGATTCAAAACTTTCACACCCCCACCACTTCTACTTACAATCATTGTTTTAGAAAGATCACTGACCGTATCCTTAAATTGTACGGAACTATGATCATTGGTAACAAAATCTATGTGATTAATTCGCGTTATGGGGTTATGACAAAATTGACGTTATCATAGCACTACTCACCTAAGTCTACTCTTCAATAATTCTAGAGGCTGTGAAATAGCTAATATTTACACTATAAGCTTTGGAATTAAAGTGGAGTAATACTACACTAATTTACAGCTCATGCAGTCGTTAAATGCTTTTAGCCAGCTAGTGTCAAGCTCATTGAGGAAGCATTATAATAGAATTATTTTACACCATAAAAGAATACCAATGGCATAATTAAATTCTCTAATACAGTTCAAAGCTTAGAAAGGGTGTTACTTTATCTCGTTGGCCAGCTGTTTACAAGTGTCGGTCTTCTTGACCTACTAGTAGCATTATACGTAGCCAAACGCTGGACAATGGTTCTTTCAAGTTCTACTAAAATGCATTTTGATGTTTTTTTGTCCAATGTACAGCCATTAGTCAGCTGTGCTGTTTAACAGTGTAGAGATCACCCCCCATACAGCCCCAAGAATCGTCTTATCCATTAGTACAGCTACGTAAGAGCCATTGGCTGTTATGTAGCTTGTTTATGGATGTAATCTTCGCTAATGTGCTGCTTGGGCGTGGTCGTATGCCATTTTACACTAAAGCTTAATTATCGCTTCCTACTGTTAGAATGTAGATATTGTTTAGACGATTTGATAACCTTTTCTTCGGTCAGAACTTTGTCCTCTAGAAGGCGCCATATTCAATTTACGTCACGTCACTTACATTATAACCAGCGGACAATCAAGACGCTTCCAACGATACCTCATTTGTCAAATTATGATCAGTAATTTAGAAGCTATGTGGTAACAAATGAACATACATTAATGCGTTCCATGGGTAATTCATTTAAAACTTAATGTATTTCTAATGAATTAATTTTATAAATATTAGCTTTCTGCGCTCCTTCTTCATATAAACATTAACAATGACAATTATCATACTTTTCCATCCACGTAATTTTCGTAAAAAGGGGTACAAAGTTTTTGCTTCACGTATAGATAAACCGGTTAAAATCATAACCGTCTTTATTGTTTCGTCGTACTCAGCGAAAACATCACCTTACATGCAAAAGTTGTTCCGTACACCTCGTGTTCCCCAGCTCATGTAAGAGTTTCCCCACTTGTGGGCTACAATTCAGCTCGGTGCCTAAGTATAAGTACTTGTAAGTAGTAGCTGAGTTCGAACAGAATCTGCATAGGAAGCGGCAGTCGTGTGTTTGCAGATGTTTGGTGAACTCGCGAAAACGTTGTGGTGTTCAACCATAGTTTCATGCAATGGATTTTTCATAATTATGCCTCTCTTTACAACTTCAAGAAAGGATATCGCAACTGTAGTTCCAGAAGAACAACAATCAATCAATCATTGTTCAATAGAACATCAAAATGCCGTTTTAAAAATTTGTTCGGGGCCGAGCCCAATCAAAAGTCTATTCTTAGACAGAACCCTATAAAAAATTTCTTAAAAGGAATTTCAAATGGTTAGGTTGGGTAGGTGGGGGATTTTTATTGATCATTCGACCGACATTGAAAGAAAGAAAGAAATGTTGATTTATTTGTCCCAGAAACACGTACATACAAGAATGTCACTTTAAAAAATCATAACATAACATTTACCCACAAATATTACACAAGAAGTCGGCAGCTGCACGCCGTGACTGTGACAAGCGGGCTTCCACTCAGCATAATGCTGTGCTATGGGACCCACAGCATAGCCCTCGATTTTCAGTGCCCAGATTGAGCCCAGGAATCTACCCTCAGCACTCGCACTTCCGACTACTGAGATCAATGTCTCAGTCAATTAATAATACATTGTGTAAGTTATCAATGGTTAAAGATTGTCCAACCGTGAATCTCTTTACATCCAATAAGTGTGATATGTATTTATAGATTCAGAAATTATCGGCTTTCTAAATTGGAAAGTGAAGTGACCCAGAGTTAATGCCATTTACTTGACGAGCTGAGTCAGTTCCGGGCCAATAATCTACCTAGTCGTGGTTATTAAGATAATTCATGAATTAGAACAACCAACCATAGTGCTACGCAGCTCACCAACCAGGTGGTCCATGTAAAGGTTAAACAGAATGGGTGAAGTCAACCCCCCCTGCCTCACGCCACAGTCTAGCCCATACTGTAATGATTGAGCATCTGACCATTTAACACAGTTTATCTGACTTTCATACCAACATTGAAATACATTTATAAGCTCAGGTGGAAGGTCTGTTTCATCTGATTATTTTTGCCACAGAATGTCATAATTCGCTAGGTCCAGGGCTCGGCAACGGTTGGCTCTTTGGATGTGACGCTGCGGCTCTTTAGTTCCATACGCAAATATAATTTATTTTCCCTTCACCTGGCGAGCTATCAAATTAAAAAAAATGGCGCGTTTGCAAATGGCGTAAATGAGACCACGCCCCTTTTCGGTCACCTTGCGTTTAAACCGGTTTCACGCAATTTTACTATGAAACCAACACAAAAGGTTGCCGACTCCTGCTCTAGGTCAAAAGCCTTTGACAGGTCCAGAAAACAACCATAAACAAGTGTCTTCGTATCAGTGTAGTACTGCTCAGTCTGCTTAATATACATCTGTGATTATTATTGTTACACTTACTAATATCTTGCGTTTGAAACATTTTTAGTACTGAGACCCGAATGTAATTATTAATAAACTTTTATGCATTTCATAGCCCAACTCTTGAGGAGATTATAAGTTATTTAACATCCCGCTACAGCCCTTACGAGCAGAAGAAAAATAAAAAAGTGGGAAAGAACGCTAAGCAAAAAGGAAGTAGATAACGCCCGCCTACGCTGACGGGCGATACGCAGCGATGCGGTGGGTCGGTAGCCGAAAATTCATGCGAACGAAGTAGCAAGAAAAAGCAAGTGAAATATTATGAGGTATTCTCTAAACATTAATTACTTTCTTTCTTTCTTTTGAAGGTATTTATGAGGCAGATGTAAGTGGAAACGCTGGGAGGGGACGCCATAGAACATATAATAATATACCAAGTCGTACTACAGCACAATATCTGCTCTCCTGTTCATAAAATGCCATTCAATGAACCCAAAAAATATATGTGAATATTAAGATACAAATTTACTTTAGACTATGGTCTCGTATAATTTAGAAGCATTTAAAAAAAAATTGTAGATTTGATTACTTACCATGGAAAAATGAAAAGTACTTGAAAATGCATGAAAATTGAGATTATGTCATGCTCACATAAATATCTCTCGGATGGTGGCGCGTGTGTTGGATTATTTGGTTCCCTCCAAAATGGTTGAGTTGAATGGTGCTGAACCACGCGTCATGTTCGTGAGGGGATGCCGTCCGTTGAGACTGGTCATCTCCTAATTTTCAAGGCTTATTTTTAATCTTATGTTTCGTATAATTTTTAACATTGTTCTCACATAAAGAAACAACAAGAATAATCTACCGGACTGTGTCATATTATGGTTTAAAAGAAAAAAGAATGAAGCGCAAAACTTAAACTTTTGACTATTCAAAACTGTCTATAAATGGTTGGATTGAAATAAATGTTTTGGGTTTGAAACTATCGCCAGATGAGTCGATTGTGGGGAAAACATTAGTTAGCCTGCACCAGCCAGCTGATTGGTAGCCGAATTGACATTCCATAACCAGCAAAAATCGATACTCGTGTGGGTTCCTAAAACGTAATTCAAAAAAGTTATTTATAAATTTAATCGAAAAAGATCTTCAATCCGAAAACCAATAAAGGCATTTCCTGTACATTCCTCAAGCAGACGTTTAATTGTGTTTTTAATTACAAGGGAATTCATCAGTCGGAATTACAAACGTTAATGCTTGATTTATTTCAGAAAGCGGTAATTGTGATCCGATTATTTAATTAATGTTAATCGAAAATGTAGAAGACTGGTTTCATTGTTTATTGAGTAAACACAGATATTGAAATGTACTAAGTACACTTAGACAAACATCGTGAGGAAACCGGCATATCCTGGAACCAAAAATGGATGACATCTGACAACTATCATCCCGCACTGGGTCCGCGTGGTGGATTATGGCCCACTCCTTCTCACCGAGAGGAGGCCTCTGTCCTAGCAGTGCGAATATTATATGCAATGCATAATGTAGGTACGGGATAAATAGAGTTCTTTACTTTGCACAGTATTGTCTATACTTATTTTTTTTATTTTTTATCTATCTATATCTTCTATATCTACCTATATCTATTTCTATACTATCAATAAAGAAGAAAGATTTTATTGTTTGTTTGTTTGTATTGTATAGGTTCCGAAACTACTGAACCGATTTGAAAAATTCATTCACTGTTCGGAAGCTACACTATCCCCGGGTGACATAGGCAATATTTTATCCCCATATTCCCACGGGAACAGGAACTACGCGGGTGAAACCGCGCAGCGCTGCTAGTATAGAATAAAGTTCTTCTAACTAAACAGTGTGGTGCCGGACGTAAAGAATAGCACCACCCCCTCTCTTCCCGTGGGTGTCGTAGGAGGTGACTAAGGGACTTACTAGAGAATGGGCAGCAGCGTTCTCTATGTATTTTACCACCACACTGCGATCGCCAACCCGCCTGCCAAGCGTGGCGATTGTGGCAAAGCCCCCAAATTGGGGGACTGCAGCAGTGGACCTCTTTCAGCTTAAATAATTATGATGATGATGACCTCGCAGAGAGAGAAAGAGAGAGATTATTTGATTGCGATAGTTCTCGCAAAGATTGCCTATCCACACGATAGAAGAAGACTCAATCTTCCTAGACTTTTCCTAACTATGTTGGTGTCTTCCAGTTTCACTGGATGCAGCTGAATACCAGTATTTTACATGGAGCAACTGCCTATCCGACCTCCAGATCCCAGTTACTGGGTAGTGCGATACCCTTTGGGCAAGATTGTTTGTCAGACTTTCTGGCTTCTGACGACTCGTAACGAGTGTCAAAGATCAACCAATGATAGCCGGAACCAACGGCTTAACGTGCCTTCCAAGTCACGGCCCTCCGTGACTTGGAAGGCACGTCTTGGTATGTAAAGATGGTTAGTCATCCACGAATTAACCGCAGCAAGTGTAGCTTAACCTGATCTATCGAACTTTGCAGCTGTTATGGCTTAAAGTGGACTATCAAATACAAAGTCTTTAATGAAAATCCAGAAAAATTCAAAACTCGTGTTCACTGTCGAAGTCACAGATGTTTTAAGCGCATTTCGTAATTTTGGACATAAATTAGTATTTCGAAAGGATTACCGCACTAGTTCGTACTTGTAACTTATATGTGGAAAGTTTCGTTAAAAAGCTAATGAAGTGTTAATAATTTAATATGGAAGTAATAATACAATTTTAACTTTTCCCCCCTTTATTTATCTTAAAGTTAAGTAATGATTCGCGTCTGTTTAACCATACATTTTTGACGTTTAAACATCTCTTTACTTTATAAATAGTGCTTAACTAGTACTTAACTAGTGCTTAACTCACGGTCCAAATAAAGTTATCCATATCATCATCTGCCTAGCCTTTTCCCTACTATGTTGGGGTCGGCTACCAGTCTAACCGGTTGCAGCTGAATACCAGTATTTTACATAGAGCAACTGCCTATCTGACCTCCACAACCCAGTTACTGAGTAATACGATACGTAAGGTACTGGTGGTCAGACTTTCGGGTTTCTGACGACCCGTAACGACTGTCTAAAGATCCGCAAAAACAGCCGGGACCAACGGCTTAACGTGCTTTCCGAGGAACGGAAGGGTCTTGGTATGTAAAGATGGTCACCTATCCACGGACCAACCGCGGAGAGCGTAGCTTAACCTGATCGATCGACCCGATTATTACGTACGAGAACAAGATCGCAACAAGCCAGGGTTATAAACTATTCAATACAATATCACCATTATGAACAAGAGAAAAGATGTAGTTTTCATCTCGAACCACTTCCTCGCTATTCTAATCTTGTTGCGAAAGGAATAATTCTGTGCAATTTTACTTATCTTGCACAAGCTGTAACTTTCATCTAAGTTATTGCCTAGAGAGTGGAGCAATTTTTAATTCCTTTGTTATTGCTCCCAGAGATTTCAGGCTATAACTTGCAGCTTAGCACCTTTCTTGAGCTTTTATTTGCATCTAAAAGCTTTATTTGTTTTGTGATGATGAAAAGTGGGATGTAAGTGTGATTTATTCTTTGAAATGTTAGGGTGCGTACCACTCAAATCAAATCAAATCAAAATATTTGTATTTCATATAAACCTGCATGGGCACTTATGAAACGTCAGAAGCTAGGTGCACGGTTCCAAATTGTTGTTTCCTATGGAGAAGAACCGGCACTCCACGGTTACTCTTTTAAAAATGATTTGCTTTAACAATATTTTCAAATTACAGACATAAATGTATGGGAGGACAGTGCAGGCCTGTCAATAAGTACCAGGTACTTAGACGAATAAAGAATTGAAAATCGTCTACAAATCTACAGTCAGTAAGGCCTGCAACGTTCTCTCATTCACAATATGTAAAATAATGTACATAAATAAAATGAACCTAATTAAACATAGTGACATGATTTACATGACAATCACTAAAAAAATGTCGATATTAAAATTGATGTATAATGTCAAATAATGACGAGAATATTATGTCAGTATTGTAAAAATAAAAAAGAACATTGAGAGCAGTTAATAGACTTTCACATGGTTATGCTGTCAATGAGGTACCAGGGAAGCCACATGTGCAGAAGGAATTACTGCCAAACTTCCCTGTCTTCAACGCAACTTCACTTTTTAATATTATAATATTTTCTATAGGCGACTCGCACGAACTAATTTACTTATGGGACAATCGACAATTCTAGAAATACGTATTAGGCAATGAACACGTTTTGAATAAAACGTTATGGAAACAACGAAAAGTTAAGCAAAAAGTATACCAACTTCATTACATAGAAAAAACAAACGTGCCAATTGCCTTATCCGTATTTCAGAAATGGTTGATTCGCCCTCTAATAAATTAGGTTCATGTGAGTCGCCTATATAAAGCGTTTTAATATTAAATAGTTACGATTCGCCCAATACGGGGGAGTATATTCGTATGAGTCGCCTAATCAGCCGCCAAGACTATTAAAAATATTAAAATTAACTCCAATAAAACTATTAATGAATGTAACCAGTTATTAATGGAACGGCATAATAATAAATGATACTCAATACTCAATATCTTTATTGCTTTACCATAATGTGTACTTAGGTGGTAACTAATCATTATGGACCCTGTAGGGCACAGCAAAAGGGTAGGAGAGAGAAAGCCCTGTTATAGGAGATTATGAATAATTATTATTGCTATTAAAATTAATAATTTATTTTAGTTATATTATTAATTATTATATAATTATTTATTATCTAATATTAACCATAACAGACAGTCACTTAAATCCCTATGCAGTTGTAAATAACAGAAGCTTTTAGCTTGCAAAGTTAAAATAATAGTTTAAAAACAAAACAAAAACACACTTTAAAAACCAAACTAATAAAGTAGAAATAGTATATTTCATTACTAGTGCGGAAAGGCTGCCATTGCAAAGAGTTCCGAAAAATGTCTACCCGAGCCGAGGCGCAGCCGAAGGCGAGTGTTGACAGTCGGAACAAGTTGCAATGACGGTTCCGCAAGTGTAATGAACGACTATTTTTAATACAGTTGCGAAAAAATGAAGCAATTTAATAAAATCACAATAAACTCAACTAACTAATCATTTATTTCTTATAAAAGTTATAGTACACATGTACATTGAAATTGGTACAGTTTTTTATACTAACTGGAGAAGTTTTAGGTTGCATATTTACTGTTTGAAACAAAATATTATTAATAGGTATCGTATGATTGTTCATGTATATTTGTCATACAATAGCGTTTGCTAGTTGATGGAATTGGATCTGATGAATTATCATTATCAACGAAGGTAGATGGACGAACTACGGCTAAATAACGATCATCGGGAGCTTCGTTCAATCACTTCATTGGATGTTAATATTAATTTTGGGTATTCACTTATATCCACGTTATTCCTTATTTTCAGCATACTTTTTACCATCGAAAACCTTGACCATAACGTAGACGGTTTTAATTTTGCTGAGAGTTCGGAGAAGTATGCCAACATAACATTTTCTGAAAAACTATTTGCTTTTTTCTCTTCTCTCCACGCAATAAATTCGTCGTATGTAGATATGTAACGACTTTTTGACTTTTCCGGTAAAATGTTCTCCGAAGCATTTTGTGCAATTATACTGAGTTCCGGTGGTGTTAATTAAAAAAAAAATAGGGTCGAAATTACTCATTTTGTGCAACAAACAACTAAACTCGCAAAGAAAATTTCTGGAAAATGGCGCCAACCGTAGAATATAAGCAGAGTTTTTTTTGTTCTTCACCCATTTTGGTAGGCAAAGGGAACCATGCCCATACAGCTAAATCTTCAGTAGATTTTTTTTATTGATATGAAATGAAAATGAAATTTAATGAGATGAAATTAAATGAAACCTAACCTAACCCATTCAATTAAATCATTAAATCTGATATTGAAATAAATTAGCAGCTTCTTTTTAGAAATATACGTATTTGTACGAATCACAAAAACTCTTTAGTAAAAACTTCATGGTTGGTTTTTCTTTTTAATTAATAGACATTTTTTTGACAGTTGGGAAAGAGAACGCACGAGTTCGGGAAAGGTAAAAAAAAAGCACTAGTATGTAATAGCCCACATCCCGAACGCTATACGTCCCTGCAATACGCCACTTTTTGAGCAACTGTATTAAAAATAATTTTATTCTATTAAAAATAATTACATTATTTTCTACTTTATTCGTTTGTTTTTTAGAGCGTATTTTTTAGTTTTTTAAACGATTATTTATTTTTAATTTTTTAGTTCTGCTAACTACAAAAGCCGTGTTGTTTTCTACTTTTTCTAAAAAAAATATTAAATGATTGCATTTATATCGGTCCTAGATAAGTTTACAAAGTGACCGTTTGAAGTGGGTCAGAATCAAGTCCAAAGGAGTCGGTTACAAACATACAGGTGAAGCTAATAAAAGCGTGTTAATAATTTTGGTTTATCTGCCGATTGATTCTGTAAAAATCTCACCGTGAAAACTTAGGTGAAGCTGGCAATAGTGTTAATCCCTAGCATCAGGTGGAATGACAGCTCATATTAAGGTCACTCACCTACGTTTTATCCATTCCTTTCCGTGGGTGTCGTAGAAGGCGACTAAGGGACTTACTAGCGAATGGGCAGCAGCGTTCTCTACGCATTTTACCACTATACTGCGATCGCCAACCCGCCTGCCAAGCGTGGCGATTATGGCAAACCCCCCTGGTGGGGAAGGCCTATGTTCAGCAGTGGACGTCTTTCGGCTGAAATGATGATGATGGTGATGACCTATGTTTTCACGGTGAAATTTTTACAGAATAGCTCTGCTGTAATGTGTTTAACTACGCACTGGCTAGCTAGATTGACTGCTGAACCTTGGATATATATTTCAGAAAACCATTCCATTATAACCTATAAATCCGAAAGTTTGTTTGTTTGATTGTTTGAATATAATAAAATGTTTTTATATCTAGGTATTACGAGACGCTTCAACTATAAAACCAATCCAATGAAAGATCTTGTAAGGGTGGCTGAAAGCAGCTGGATGCTAGAAACCGAGGTTCAAATAAAACTCAATTATGAGTTCAATTTAATTGAACTGAACCAATTCAATTGAACCAATTTAACTCTTCCAATCTTTCGTCGAATGTCCACAAATTGTATTTATTTATGTATTAAGGTTCTAATTAATTATATTATTAATTTTGTAAGGTAATTTCTTAAGAAATAAGCAGTACCTTTGTTGTTTGAGTGTATTTTCGTTGTATTTTACTGTGTGTACATAAATAATAAAATAAATAAATAAGGTTTTCTTACAACGGTAATAACGTGTCCGCACTGTGCACGTAACTTCACAGTCAAGATAGGTTACATTAGCCACATCAGAGCGCACGCTCGTAACCTATAGTTGTCGAAAAGAAAAACAGTCACCGTAGCCAAAATCGGCATGGAATTCATCCATTCATTCAATCTGTGCGTACGGTAAGTGATTTTTTTTTTAAATGGTTCCCTTCTAGTAAACTTACCTTTTCTTTAAAAAAAAACAGAAAATGTTGGGGGTTGTAACCGGCTGCGCCAGAAGGAGGGTTAAGTTTTTCGAGTGTATGTATGTTTATATGTATTTATGTATGTATGTATGTAGGTATATTTCTTTGGTACGCTCTGTAGCCGAAACGGCTTGATCGATTTCAGCTTGAGGGATGTCGTTAGATTTGTCTTAATTGTGAGAGTGACACTGGATATATCAAAATTGAAAAAAAAGGCCAATTTTGTGTCTGATTTTTTTTTTTTTACCTCAAAACCTATTGAAGGGTTTCATAAATAGGTCTCTATAAGGTCTAAAATAATTACATAAAAACTGTGTTTTTTTTTTTTTTTAACAAGCTCATAAACCAAAGTGCCCAAATAGTGAACTTTAATTAAAAGCAGACGTAGAGTGGGAAGGCCTCCCACAAGGTGGACCGATGACCTTGTGAAGGCCGCGGGTATCCGCTGGATGTGGGAAGCACAATACCGGTCGAAATGGAGGAGCCTGGGTGAGGCCTATGTCCAGCAGTGGACGTCTTTCGGCTGAAATGATGATGATGATGAATTAAAAGCAGCGGTCGGAGAAAATAAAGGTCTTTATTGTTAAATTTAAGAAGGTGCTTCCCACTGCATGACATTGCGTATAGTATTCAGTCTAAAAGTCATTCTTTTAAAGAAAGTTTCTTGTTTCCATCTTTTTTAATTAAAATTCATTTTTTAGGCAGTCGGGATCTTGATTTTGTGTTTTTTTATATTAGTTTTTATGTGTAAACGAAAACGCCGAAAGAATTTGAATTGATTATAAATTAACTTGCTTACTTTTATCTATACAGGAAAACTTTTAATCCAGTGCGCAAACTGTAACCATGAATCCAGCATTTTATTGTAGGCCCCCAGCGCAGTTATTTTTTGTCGGTTTTATAAAAAAAAAAATCAGCTGTTCCATAGAAAAGTGAAATACCTACGCGGTCCAAATGTATGGAGCAGCAGATTTTTTTTGTATAACAGACGAAAAATTTATGTGCTGAGGGGTCTACAATGATATGCTGAATTCATGATTACAGTTTGCGCACTGGATAAAAACTTATACTGTATACTGATGATGGGACTCCCTTTTCCGCACTTATGGCCGTTTTCACCATCGTTCCCTAAATTTAGGATGGCACTTAAAAAGTTTTAAGTGTTAGTTTCGTTTTCACCATCACTTAAGGGACACTTAAGATGCTAAAGGATCCCTTAAATTTAGGGGTCCGATATTCGGCATCTTAGCGCTAAGTAACACTTTATTTTGTTGTTGAAGACTCCCTTTCGATCCGTTGTCCGTGAATCTAAATACTGTATAATATAGTAAGGCTGATGAGTTTGTTTGTACGCATTAATCCCTGAAACTACCAGTCGAAATTGAAAAATTCTATAAGGAAGGCTATAAGCAATTTATCATCACGCTAAGGCCCTCGGGATCCGAGCAAAAGGTAAAGTCACAAAGAATGCCAAGGGAAAACGTAGAAATAAACGCGGGTAAGCGATGGGATCCGACGGAGTGGGTCGGGGTAGCAAGAAATTTCATGCGGACGAAGCCATGGGCAGATGCTTGTACGTAAATATATTGTAAATATCCAATGTTATAGCACCTACCGTAACAATGGGTGTTTTTTTTTTTTTGGAGTTTGGGATTTCTTCAAATAACTTCTCCCGCTCTGGGTGAAGCAGGAGGGCGTGTCAGACTTTTACTGATTAAAACCCACCCGTATTCCCTCAGTTGCCTGTGTGCCAGGGGCGACGGTATCTTTGTCGAACAACCCGCTCCCCTGGCAGGCATCGGCCCTTGCGGTGGCGACACCGTCCAGGCCACGGAAGGGAAGAGCGCTGCTTAGAAGCACCGGCACTCCTCCTCTGCCGCAGCCCGTAACCCTCAGCCGCGACGCCTCCCATTCGACATAGCGGCCCACCTCAGTTGCGGTGCACCTCACCGCAACCTACTTTTTGGCCGCATTGGCTTAAAGGCAAAAGCCTTGACGAGCGGCCCCACTTTTGGGTTCCTCTTCGCTTCACCGCGGCTGGAAGACCACGGCTACTGAACCCCCCCCCCCCCCCCCTCCGAACAACAATGCGGGAATCCACTCGGGGGGGAACAGTAGGTGTTTAGAAATAAAAACATCGTCTATTTCTGTCCACTAACCTAATAAAGTATTCCCTTTCATTTGTTTTACTTACATTAGATAAAAGGTTCATTTAATATGTATTAACTGACGAATGACTTGGTATTTGCATAACATTCAGTTTGTGATTCTTCGTCTTAGGAATTAGCCGCCTACGTATTAATTCGTGGGAGTTGTGTTAATAAGTCGAATAAATAACGATTTTGTTCAAGAAATAACCAAATTTTTCTTGTTGGCTTAGTTGCGGTACGTGGGTTTGTAGATGTACCCCCTTATTCATAAATGTTGCTGATAATTAAATAACGATTAGCGTCTGTTTAACCATACATTTTCGACGTTTAAACATCATTTAGCTTTAATCATCGTTTGTGAAAATGGCCCAATTGAGTTTTTTGTTTAATCAAACTATAAATTGTATAGTAGTAGGTATAGAGGCATGGGGAATAGAGTATAAAATTCACTCAATTTTTATAGAAAAGGGAGGATCCTAAGACCAGATGGCTGTCGTGTCTAATGGGCCACTACCCGACGGTTGATGTAGCAACGTTGTAAGTTGCGCGGTAAACTCAAATATATAAAAAAAACAAAATCAAAAGTCATTTATTCAAACTAGGTTGATGTCAGCACTTTTTGAACGTCAAAAATTATAAAAGACAGTCCCCCAAAAAACGCCCGCCCTTCACCACTTCCTAGTGCTTTAGCTGGGAAGAAGAAGAATTGTAATAATAGTTTATTGTAACAAAGATACATACATTAGTATCTCTCTGCTTGCGTGATGCAGGATTTCGCGTAACATTAGTGTGATGAATACTTTGCATGTGGCGATGTAGATGCCGCTACAGTACAGATGCCAGAAAATAAATTTTTAAAGTCTGCATACGACTTTTTGTTCAAGTAAACGGACATCACGCGCTCTCCTGAGTGTGTAATTTCACTGCTGAATAATTCTTCAAGCTTAATAGTATAGCTTATCTCAGCAGGGTTTGGCAGCAGAAATAGCTATTCATCATTGCTGTGTGCAAAAAAAACATGGGTTTATAGATATGATATCAGGGAAATTACAGACACAGGTCAGTAGGAACTTTGCCGCATTACCCTCTTTGTGATGTCTGTGGGGACGTTAAATAGTGGAATTAAAACACCAATCAGCAAGTTTCCGAAACAAAAAAAAATTCTAATTAATTTGAGAGCTTATTTAAAAAAATACTCGAATGTAACTAAAGTTATTTTGTCGCTAGCCTCTACAACATAAGGTCGTCTTTTGACCAGTATACCTTTACAGTACTTTCAAGTTCTTCATGGCGTGAGCTTTTGTTATGTAGAATCGATATTAGAAAATAAGTTGGAAAGGAGAGCAAAAGTTCCTTCCTGGGCCCTTATTCACTATGACCATTTAACGATTCCTTACTTCGAAACCACGTCAATTTCTTAGATCAATTACGACATCTGCTTTTAAATTGTCTTGGAACATACAGAATATGACATTTTGATTCCTTACCGTTACTGTTTTTGGTGTATATTAATGAGCTTTGTAAACTACAAAACAGTGGCGGAAAAATCTTCTCATACGCGGACGATACGGCTATTGTCTACTTTGGAGACACTTGGGAAGTAGTACGTAGTAAGGCCGAACAGGGGTTGGTTGTCATAGATAAGTGGCTCAAAGAAAACTTATTAACTCTTAATATTACTAAAACAAATTTCGTTTGCTTCTCTCCAAGTGCAAGGTCTAAAGCAAATACTAATCTAGACATTCGTATCCATACATGTGAAAACAGCTTGAGTCAGGCTTGTGACTGCAAACCCATCAAGCAATTGCCGTCTGTGAGATACTTGGGAGTTATAGTCGACGAGTGTCTAACGTGGCACTCGCATGTAGAGGGTATTATGTCGCGTGTTAGAAAATTTATATGGATTTTTAAAAATCTACGACATGTGATGCCTCAAAAGACGCTCAACAACATTTATGTAGCACTCGCGCAGTCAGTTATCACATACTGCTTACCTGTTTGGGGTGGAGCCACAAAAACTAAATTTTTGGAATTAGAAAGAGCCCAACGGTCGCTTTTCAAAGTAATCTATTTTAAGCCATATAGATTTCCCACAATTGATCTATACAGAATCTGTGGTCTACTATCGGTCAGGAAACTATACCTTTTAAACATCATTCTTTATTTGCATAAATACCTTCCAGTTAACCCTGAAAGACAGGTTAGGAGGAGAAATGATATTGTGGCTTACTCTCCGGGGGTCCGCACGGCTTTTGCGAGGCGTCAGTATGTTTGTCAATCAGCTTACATATACAATACAATTAACTCAAAAATAAAGTTCCACCAAAAGATCTCGCACCAATGCAAAAAAGTTATAACCGATTGGCTAAATACTCTAACTTATGAGGAAACAGAGCAAGTTTTGGACAGAATTGTATAATACACTTGGCTTCCTTATCTTAATGTAATACCTTGTGATTGCAGATGGACATCTTTAACTTCGATTATTATGGCACAATCAGTAAACACGTAAACTCATACATAAATACACATTAACGCATGCATGCACGCACTCACGCACACACACACACGCACGCGCACACACACCCCCACACACACATACACACACCCCCACACACCCACACACTTACCCAATATTATGTCACACACTCACCTAAAATAACACACTACACAGAGCTGATAATTATATTTTATAGGTCATTGTCTCTTTTTGTATAATTTTATCTTTTTGTTTTTGATTTTGTTTTTTTTATATAGTCTCAATTTTGTTAAAGATCATGGGAAGGAGCGAGACAACCCCAACACAAGTATTATTAATTACTTACTGGGGCTGTCTTACTTAAAAATCTGAAAATGTAATCATTTGAGACCCAATAAACAATTTTATTTTATTTTTTATTTTACCGTTACATTGGTTTCTACAAAACAGGATATTGACGTAGTTTGAGCGTAGTAATATTCTGCGGGGAATCAATATAACGATACAGAATTGAGGCCCTGTGGTTTGAGAGGTGGTCTCTTGTTGAAATACTGGCGTGAACCCGTGAACCTTCCAAACATTTGTTAAAACCCCTATAGCGTTTCGCGCCATCAAACTAAAAAGTTTGCGAGTAAAAAAATTGTAGGAAAAAAAATTTTTTTAATATAAAAATAAATAAAAATGAAAGCAATGTTGAGTACAAGTACTACTTCACAGTGGCAGTAGCCTATTTGAACCGCAGTCCCTCTGTAATCCCTCCCTGTACCCTGAACAGTACATCAACAGGTGAAATGGTACGACGGTACGTTGTCGGTCGACGGACTATTAAAACCAAATGGAATGGATATGGATGGATAGACACGCACATACTATTGGACATGGACACCATACACACTATACCAGTGGTTCCCAAAGTTAAATGGACCGTGACCCACCTAACAAAACTTCCATATTCGGGACTCATCTGTTGACTGTCATGAAGAAAAAAAAGGCATAAGTATATGACTATACCCATGTTACCTGCGTATGTAATTCATCTAACGGTTTCTTACATGTCCCTTAATCATTAAACCCCGTTATTTATATCTACACTCTGCTTGAAGTTAAGTAATGATGAGCTACTGTTTAACCGTACATTTTTGACGTTTAAACATCTCTTAACTATGAGCAGCGTGTATAAACAAACCCCTAAGCTCTCTGCTAGTGCTGCGCACTTCTGTGAGTGACGAACCCACAATCACTAAAATAGTAATTTTTTGTTATTTTTGCTAGTTGTCAAGTTAGTAAATCGTTGAAGTGGCGAATCAATAAATATGAATGAAGGACTGTTCAAATAATAAAGTTATTGGAAATTGTAATATTTCAAAGAGATTTATATACCCACTAGCTTTTGCCAGCGGCTTCGCCCGCGCGGAACTTTCATCCCCTATTTAACTCCCTTAGGGGTTTCATTTCGAAAAATCCTTTCTTATTCCTTGTCTACACTTTAAAAGGAACCTCTATGCAGAATGTCAGCGTCGAATGTTTTTTTTTTAATAGTTATGTTGCTAAGGGAAAGGAATGCTTTTTTGTCTTTTTTGCTATGTATGTCTGTTTATGTATTTTATCTTTTTTTGTCTAGTAAATGTATTACATTAAATAATTTTGCATGCCGTAAGGCTAAATGTATCGGGACTCTGTTAAAAATAACCATAATATCTGTATACCTACATTATTGGCAAATAAATTGGTTTGTATTTCTATTTCTAGGTCCAAGGGTTTGGGCTGGGTGTTGATGAGTCAGGCAGTCAGGACTTTTCTTTTTATTTAAATAGATTTATTTTCTATTTTTTGTCCTAGCTTTAGCTACTACTTCACTTTAAGGCAACAGACAAGGAAATTTGTGAGTAACTGTGAGACAGAAATTCGTCTGCTTGCGATCGAAACCATTTTTAATTCACATATCTTCTGAGTGATCAATGAGTTCTTCACTTGATATATCGTCGTATTTTTCAAGGCCAACCGGATAGTCGCTTGCGCCCTACTAGTGCGTTGCGAGCCATAGTTTGAGAAATGCTGTACTCCATTATTATGCAGCAGAGTGTTTTGTTTTTGTCTGGCTGAAAGTTGATATTTGAGGGACGGTCGAATTTTAGAGTACGCAACCTAAATTTCTGAGTTTTCGTGGAAAGTGAATAACAGAACAATAGTCAGACATGAATTGCTAGAAGCTTAGAACCCAACGACAAAGACATTTAAATGTACTTACGAGTCCAAATAGAATCACTATGTGCAGCTGCCGACAATTCACGTTCTAGTTATTTGTCGTTCTGTGCTCGTAAAAAGTATATCTATGAGAGTATAGATATTTTTGGAAGCCCGTGTTTCATTGACAAATACATAATGACAGGCACATCGACGCGCAAACTGAAATTATGAATTCAGCACATGGTGCTAAACACCCTAGCGTAGAAACTTTTCGCCAGTTATTAAAAAAAACATCACCTATGTAAAAAAAAACGTGCTGTAATCATAACTAAATATGGTGGACCATTCTTTTAAATCACCAACAAAAAAAATTCAACTTCCTTTTTTAGATGGTAACTCATCGAATGACTTCTCCTGCTCTGGGCGGAGCGGGAGAGCGTATCAGACTTTTACTGACTAAAACCCACCCGTGTTCCTTCAGTTACCATTGCCAGGGCCACGGTAACTCTTTCGAACAACCCGCACCCCTCACATCATATCACCTGTTTCATAGAAACGTGCTAAACCTACGGGAAAAAGAATGGAACATGAAGTATATTTCTTCAATTCGCTACCAAAAAATTTCAACGCTCCCTTGCGTTGCAATTTTTCAGTTCGGTTCAGAATCGTTAACTGGTTCCATAGTCACTGGTAGCCCCTCGATACTCTTGCCACCGTGTATACCATGTTTTTTAATTTTTATTTAGACTTAGATTAACTTTTCCCAAGCCTAAGCAAAATAAAAATAAAGTAATTTATTCAAACTAGGCTGAGAGTCAGCAATTTTTAAACGTCAAAATTACATAAGTCAATCCCCAAAACACCAGCCCTTCACCACTTCCTAGTGCTTTAGCTGGGAAGAAGAAGTGGCGCAACAAACTCCCCAGCAACACGGCTGTCTGTTAAGTTTGAAAAACTTGATTCTATACAATAGTAGATAAGTAATTAACATTACTAAACACAAAACATTAATTGTAAACCCCTTTGTTCAATTGCTTTAGGCATAGTAATCTCAATCTGAAGAATACTGAAGCCTATTTTCGTTACTTGTAGGTATAATTCATGATATTGCCCTAAGGCTTGTTACTTGCAGGTAAACTTACTGCTAACTTCAATGTTCTTAACTTTTCTCGTCGCGATCAAAAAGTTTTGTGCCCCGGGCAAACTTTAATCAACGCCTCGGAACTCCGGAGGCACGCAAAGCAAAAATCCCTTTTATTTTTCATTACGTTTAAAATAACTAGAAAAAGTGTGTAATAAGGTAGAATATAATGAAATATGAAGTTACTGTTCTTCATTTTGCTTCGGTTTTTTTCAGTATCTAACTTTGAATTTTATGTAAATGTCTGCCTAGCCTTTTCCCAACTTCGATAGGATTGGCTTCCAGTCTAAGCATCAATCATCATGATTTTAGCCAAAAGACCTCCAATGTTGGACATAGGCCTCCCCTAAGCACCGCCACTTCCCCCCGAGTGGGTTCCCGCATTGTCGTAGCTCAGGGCTTAGTAACCGTGGACTGCCACCCACGGTGAAGCCAAGAGGAATCCAAAGGTGGGGCCGCTCGTCAGGGATTTTGCATTCAAGCCAATGACGTAGCGGCCAAAAAGTAGGTTGCGGTGAGGTGCACCGCAACTGAGGTGGGCCGCGATGTCGAATGGGAGGCATCGCGGCTGAGGGTTACGGGCTGCGGCAGAGGAGGAGTGCCGGTGCTTCTGAGCAGCGCTCTTCCCTTCCGTGGCCTGGACGGGGCCGCCACCGTTTGATGACGGACGCGGTGGGGCCGCAGGGGAAGAGGAGTGTCGGTATAGCGTTGGCCGCTCTCCCTATCCCCCGCGGCCGAAAAGTGGTAGACGGGACGGCGCGTTGTGTTCCACACGCGCCGTCAGAGATGTCAGCAACCACTGGTGGGGTCCGCAAGGGCCGATGCCTGCCAGAGGAGCGGGTTGTTCGAAAGAGTTACCGCCGCCCTTGGCACACGGGCAACTGAGGGAATACGGGTGGATTTTAGTCAGTAAAAGTCTGACACGCCCTCTTGCTCTACTCAGCAGGAGAAGTCATTTGATGATATCCCACCCCAAAAAAAAAGCACCGCCACTTCGACCGCGCTGGTAATTAGTAAAGTCTTATTTACTTACTTACTTGTACATCATGTTCGTTATATCTCTATAGATGTTTAATTAGCAGACTATTTATCCAATACAAAGTAAAGGAAGAGTTCGTTAGCTCGTACAAAGTTACGGATGCCCGGTACCAATGAAATGCTTCAACTTTGTAGCTTGGCAATTGATAGTTTGAATTCTACAGCGGCGATCAGTTTCAGGGATACGGAAGTTTACCTGCAAACGGTAACGTTACCCCGTTCTCAATGAACCCGTATTAGTTTACAAAAGGGAAACATTTTTAGATTTGTTTGTAAAACACGCCAATCAGAAAAATTAGCCTATGTTGTTCCCACTGCTGGGACACAGGCCTCCTGTCTTGGGAGTGGGCTGCAATATATACTACTAGCTTTTGCCACCGGCTTCGCCCGCGCGGAACTTTCATCCCCTATTTAACTCCCTTAGGATTTGAATTTCGAAAAATCCTTCCTTATTCCTTGTCTACATTATATAGGGAACCTCTGTGCAAAATTTCAGCTTTCTAGGTCCAAGGGTTTGGGCTGGGCGTTGATGAGTCAGTCAGTCAGTCAGGACTTTTCATTTTATTTATATAGATAGATGTGGGCCTGGTGCGGGTTGGTAGATGTCACATGTCTTAGAATTTTTGGCTCCTAAGACATGCCGGTTTCCTCACGATGTTTTGCTTTATCGTTTCGAGAACAGTGGTGATGGAATTATTTACACAAAATAAAGCCTGGGTTCGAACGCACGACCTACAACTCGTAAGTCAGGGCCTTATCACAGGGCCACCACCCTGTATAAATACAATAAACACAACAAGAAAACCTGCTCAGGTGGAGATTAACAGATGACTCCACCCTGGAGTGTACATGTGGTGCTGTACCACAAACAATGGGGCACTTTATTACCAGGTCCAGAGTGTCTTCTTGTCTGCATGCTGCAGGAACTGATGGACGCTACTAAAGGTACCAAGCTCGTAACCAAATTCTGTGCTGACGCTATACAAGGTGGCACCCGATCGACGCGCAAACTGTAACCATGAATGAAGCACATGATCTTAGAACCCCAGCGCAGAAATTTTTCATCGGTTATTTAAAAAACCGGCCAGTCATACCAAAGGAAAAACCTACGCAGTCATAATGTATGGAACAGCTTCAAGCGATGAATTCAAACACAGGAGTGTTTAGAATCATGTGCTGGATTCGTGGTAGTCCGTGTGCGTCGTGTTCCTGCTACCCTGTAATGAACACAAAACATTGTTGTGTTTACATAAACGAGGGTTGGTGAATTATGTCGGCCAGCAGGCAGGTTGCAAGGAAACTCCAGGTACTGGAACATGTTTCATGCATAATTACAATATATTCAATAAATCAATCAAAATATTTTTATTTTATATAAACCTGCATGGGCACTTATGAAACGTCAGAAGCTAGGTGCACGGTTCCAAATTGTTGTTTCCTATGGAGAAGAGCCGACAAGAAACTCCACGGTTACTCTTTTAAAAATTATTGGCTTTAACAATGTTTTCAAATTACAAAGATAAAATGTATGGGAGGACAGTGCAGGCCTGTCAATAAGTACCAGGTACTTAGACGAATACAGAATAGAAAATCGTCTATAAATCTACAGTCTGTAAGGCCTACAACGTTCTCTCATTCACAATATGTAAAATAATCTACATAAATAAAATGAACCTAATTAAACATAGTGACATGATTTACATGACAATCATTAAAAAATAGGTGATATTAAAATTGATGTATAATGTCAAATAATGACGAGAATATGTCAGCATTGTAAAAACAAAAAGTATAAAAAGAACTTTGAGAGCAGTTAATAGGCTTTCACATAGTTATGTTGTTAATGAGGTACCAGGGAAGCCACATGTGCAGAAGGAATTAATGCCAAACTTGCCTGTCTTCAACGCAACTTCACTTTTTAATATTATAATATTTTCTATAGCGTCTCGTACGATCGTTTCTATGGTGGTGACAATAATTCGAAGAGTGAACCGAAAGTGAATCGCCTTCCAGAATGCGCCGTGTCAGCCACCGATATCTGGTCACCAACGTGCGTGACGTTGCGCCGTCTCAGCAGTATATTCGTGTCGCCAGGCTGTGGAGTTGGTTCATTTCCGATGGTTTGCTTAGGTATTTGACAGGTGGTCCCGTCAGCCAACCACGGGTGAACTGCGGCAAGCATTACTTAGCCTGGTCGATCGACTCGTGCAGATGTTATCACTTAGACACAAGCCCTCTTACAAAAGTATCCCATAGAGTAGTAATTTAAAAAACTGTGCCACACTAACAAGCCGACTGGTGTCACTGATTAGTGTCGCTTTGAATGTGAAGATCTATCGATATGAAGTGGTGACCACCTATAAAATACTAGACCTCGGACGTGATCGATGAAAGATCTCTAGTTTTAATGAGGAGTTACTTGATTGGTAGTGGTGTCCGTAAGGAGTTATCGAGATTTGCAAGATAAATATAGCTAGAAAGGCGTTGTTTTTTTACAAAACCGAAATAAAATCCTCATGGATTTTCTCACAGAAAGTGGTTAAATACCATCAAGTATTTTTAATGTGTATCCAGTCTTACTAAGTGTCTACCCAGTAACTAGGTTTTTTAGGTCAGATAGGCGGTTTATCCATGTAAAATACTGGTATTTTAGATGAATTTGGTTAAACTGGAAACCGTCCCCAACATATTTGGGATAAAGCTAGATTTTGAGTGTTTTCATGTAGCGATGTTAACGTACCTTTTATGGTGCTGGATGATGAAAAAGTATGACGAAAAAAATTTATGTAGATTGAAGAGATTAAAAATATGTAAATCACCGTTTTGGTGATGTTCTTCAGAAATAGCAGGTGCATAGCATTCAAAACCCACGTGCTTGTATAACAAGATGTAAATAAGGCAAAAGAAGTATGCGGCCTGGCCACGGGACATTCGCCATAGCAAATATTCGCGCGGTGCGAACGGCGAGGCGTCTAACGACTGAAACAAACGCATAGAAATGTACTTATCAAGCCACGAGGAGCGGCGACCGGCGGGGCGACCGGCGAAATGTACCAAGCGAATGGCACGGGCGACTGGCGGCGCGGCTCGCGAGTGAAAAAAATACATGAATCAATACGGGGCGAGCAACGGCGTCCAGCCGCAGTCGCGGCGACTAGGGCAGCGATCAAACGAGTTTAGTTGTTTTCGCCGCGAATAATGAACACCGAGACTTTTATTTCTGAAATACTAGCAAGGCCATCTATTTGGAAGTCTGGCCACCCACAGCTTAAATATAAACATATAGTGAATTGATTATGGGAAGAAATTAAAATAAAATTTACAGATTTTCTCGTACTTCTTGTGGAATTCTCCATCTATACCTCGATTCATATTCAACTTATATACTCCACAATCTCTTCCAAATATTGTCTTGAACCAAAAACTATTACTTTCTAAGCAATATCGAGATAACTTTGATAAAGACATTTTACTCTCGGACTTCCTTACTGGTCGCGGCGGCTAACGTGACGCCCGTGGCCTGCAAACGATGCCGCGCGAATGGTCGCTTCGCCCACCGCCTCGTCATTCGCACCGCCGATCCGCGTGGCCAGGCCGTAAAAATTGTAGCTGGTGGCGTTCTGTAATTTCTACCTACCTCCATAGGAAGAAGACGTCAGTTTACATAATTACCAATATAATAACTGTACCTATGTTTAACAAAATAAATTAGTGGTTGATTGATATATATGTATGTATGTAAAAAAAAAACATATAGATTGATAATGTGAAAAACTTGAACATCACGTTCACGTTCAAATATTCCACTATTTCTGTGTTTTTCATGTTGTTTTTAGATAGTTTGTTGACGGATATGGAACATTTAATTTGCAGGCGTGGGATTTATTTGCACTGAAATTGTTTCCTGGATTTATTTCTATATACGCGACGCGGACGCATGAATTTCAAAACCCGTGCTTAAATAGGTCATGGAATAGTTATATTTTTCTTCAAAACTGCGGAGTAATTGCGCTTAAAATGGTAATGCCATTAAGTTTGACTATTTAACAACATTCATTGATTCATTCATTTAGATTTTTAATTGCTATAAAGCAATGGATGAGGAATTCTTTTCAAAAGCATTTGGATTGCGATTCACAATCGGACGGATTTTGATAGAAATCCCTTATACATTGCGTCCATAAGTTTGAAAATTCGTTGTCTCAACATTAAATGTTGTTAAACTGCCAAAATGTTTAAGAATTGCCATTTTATGTATGGTGCGCAATAAACCTACCCAATGTTAATTGCTGGTCACTTTGTGAACATGTATTGATCTATCTACATCTATCTATCTATATAAATAAAAAGACAAGTCCTGACTGACTGACTGACTGACTCATCAACGCCCAGCCCAAACCCTTGGACTTAGAAAGCTGAAATTTTGCACAGAGGTTCCCTTTATGATGTAGACAAGGAATAAGGAAGGGTTTTTCGAAACTCAACCCCTAAGGGAGTTAAATAGGGGATGAAAGTTCCGCGCGGGTGAAGCCGGTGGCAAAAGCTAGTGTATAATAAAAAGAGGAATGATACAAAGTTTATATAAAATGCGGCCTTGAAATGTAAAAAAAAAATCTAGATAAACTATAACTTTCTGAATGCGAAGAGCTTCTGCATGTATAAACCCCACGTACGCAGCCGTAGCTCATGCCAAGCTACGCCGTAGCATGGCGCATAGCGTAGCGTATGATGAAATTGAAAACGTCATATTTTTTTATTACTATTGCTAGCCTCACGCTTGACTACTTTCAGAAAAACAAGAATTCCCCAAATGATTATCAACAACAGCGTCCACTGTACGAATAACGTTGACAGGGGCGCTGTTGTACAAATAGTTTTTGTGAAATTTATTTTTTAAATCATTGTTACAAAAAAAACAACCGACTTTTTTATTTTTATTACTGTAATTTTAGAAGTCACTGGCAAATACAAAACCAAAGACATCGACTTCCGAATATATGCCGTCTCCACATTTAACGTCCACTAGAACAAGGGCTTAGCCATTCACTTTTAACCAAGCTCGTAAGTGTAAGTATGTACTTCAGTATAAATAAAAATTGCGTGGTAATACGCAATTACATCCTCAACACAGCTTTCATGTTAATTAATTAGTAGACACGTAATAAAACGTGTAAAAATCTGGCGCAGTACATTTTTACGCTCGAAACTCATTTGAGTAATTACATTTTTTTACTCTAAGCATACTCTTTGCAAGTAAGGTAGGGGTTTACTTAATTGAAATGGTCGTGTAATGTTAACAAAGTATTTGTGGCCCAGACTTACGGTCGTGAGTTCGAACGCGGGCAGGTACTTCACTTTGTGAATTCAATATCATCATCATGCACTGCTCTCAAAACGGTGAAGGAAAACATCGTGAGGAAACCGGCATGTCCTAGAACCAAAAATTCTAAGACATGTGACATCTAACAACCCATGGATCCCCACTCACTATCACACGCTATATCGCTGACTATGATGAACAAACCATTTTGTGGATTTCAGATATTTAGTCAATTACTTTTGAATTATCGTAGATTATGGTCTTTCCAAGCTGAAGTGGCAATGGGCTGGCCATGTCTGTTAAAGGGCCCTGGGACTAGCTAGATGGACCGACGACCTAAAGAAAGTACCTGGGATGGACTGGATGCAGATGGCGGAGGACAGGGTGTTGTGGTGCAAGATGGATGAGACCTATGTCCAGCAAGTGGACTGCAATAAGCTGAGTTGATGGTCTTTCCAAAGGGAATCATGTGACCTAGTAACTGGGTTGTGGAGGTCAGATAAGCAGCCGCTCTATTATTACACATGTAAGTTGCATTCTATTAGATGGGAAGCCAACTCGAACAGAGTTGGGAAAAGGTTGGGCAGATGAAGATAGATCAACGACAAACTCAAAGCATTTATTTCAATTAAAACCGTTTACAGGCACATTAGAACTGTCAAAAAGACGATCAGTTGGAAAGTTGAATCTACATACACATACACAGAGAGCAGTGGTGGCCAAGTGGTGACATAATTATTATTATTAAACGCAGCAACCCCTTTGTTTTTCCATTGGTTATTGAACTCATTACTCGAAAACCATTTATCCAATTTACGTAATTTTTGTAATAATTGATAGGTACTATAACATATTGAGAGCAGTGGTGACCCAGTGGTAACGACCGCGACTTACGAGTTGTAGGTCGTGAGTTCGAACCCGACAGGCGCTTTACTTTGTGTAAATTATTTCATCACCACTGCTCTCAAAACGGTGAAGGAAAACATCGTGAGGAAACCGGCATGTCCTAGAACCAAAAAATTCGAAGACATGTGACATCTACCAACCCGCACTGGGCCCGCGTGGTGGATTACGGCCCAATCCATCTCATCGAGAGGCCTGTGTCTCAGCAGTGGGAACATTGTAGGCTGATGATGATGATGAACACATAAACACATATACCTCCGCACACACACATAAACACATATATATAGGCTGAGGCATATACCAGTGTGTTTGTGTGGGTGTCCTGCCACTTTGACCGATTATGTGCTTCCCACATTCAATGGATTCCTGCGACCTTCACAAGGTCATCGGTCTACCTTGTGAGAGGCCTTCCAACTCTACGTCTTCTGGTGCGCCCTCAGAAGATCGAATACTTAAGCAAAATGATCGATTTCTAAAAGACGTCTGTCGAATTGTTATTGCAGCGATAAACCATTAAAAAAAATGTTTTTTTTTTGTGGGTGAGAAGTCATCAAATAACTTCTCCCACTCTAGGTGGAGCAGGACGGCGTGTCGAACATGTACTGACTAAAACCCACCCGTGTTCCCGCAGTTGCCTGTGTGCCAGGAGCCACGGTATCTCTTTCGAACAACCCGCACCCCTGGTATAAAAACCAATGATGCAAACGACAACTCTGCATGATATAAAATGTACTCACGTTACATATTTACCCTATATTAACTCAAGTTAGTACAAGTGTACGATAATGATGTGAAAGAGCGGAGCCTTCTAATACAGGCATTGTTGCTTAAAAGGAGGCTCCAAACACGTTTAAATGTTTTGTAATTTTCTATTTGTCTTAATAAACTATTTGACGTGACCAAAGGGCTGGCCTATTTTTCGGCCAAAGAATCAGCATTGCCATACAACGTGGCAATGCTGCCAGCCTTTTGGGCACTTTTCCCATTGACAACGATGCGGACGTATTTTTTGATGCCTTATGATTATTTTCTTTTTATATACCTGTACATATTATAATTTCAAGTTTTAAAAGGTTTAGTATTAAAATAAACTAATTTGTATTGCATCTTGTTGCAGCGACAAAACGCACAGTTTGCGCTGGCACTAATTCAATACTACGAATCAGTGGTCAAAACGCCCATAACATTCTCAAACACTCACAGACATAAAAACCTAAACACACAAACCCAACGTATTTAAATCTACCCACATTTACGAAGTGACATGGAAAAACTTTCGCTCTCTACAATATATCTTACTTATTCAAGTTGTTCGCTAAGAAGGCGTTCGATGTACTCGATGTTCTCGTTGTACTTTGAGCTGCCTGCGCCGACTGCCAAGTATTTACTTAAGGTGCTTGACATTTGATTAAGTTCTGTTAAACATGTGGGAGTCTTTTCCAATTTTGGTTGTATTACATTACCAATCGACCCACGTTGTATTCTATAAATAAATTATATATAGTTGTAAATATATTTGTACTGCGAGCATCGAATGTTACTTTTCACTTTAGTCAGTAAAAACTATTGTTAAACAAATGGAAAATTGGTATTTTAATTTAAATATTGCGTAACACGTTATTAGTAAGAATAGCTTTCAGTTTGATTGTGCAACAACATTTATTGCGTTCTTTGCGTTGTTGAACTAGAAAAAGTACTCCCATATAAAATAGTCGAGTTGACGCCTCTCGGATTTATTTTATAGTACCAAGATTGACGAATAATTTTCTCACTGTTTTGTTTAGCTTGTGAAGTCGTCGACTTTCATTGCTGACCTGAATTCAGTATGACCATTTAACGATTCCTAACTCGTAACCTCGTCAATCACACACGAATTCTGCTAATATCGTATTAATAATATCGACAAATTGTTTTGGTACATAAAGAACGTGACTTTTCGATTCCATACCGTTACATTGTTTAAAAAAAGAAAAGATATTGACGTAGTTTGAACGTAGTAAGATTCCGCGGGGAATCATTATAACTCATACAGAATTGGGGCCCTGACCTAGCAGCGAAAGATGTGTCACGACGACGGACGTAGCTAGCGTAGCAATTTCGTAGCATTTATCGACTACGGCGCGGGCGTAGCCAATTCGTAGCACTATTCATTTTGACATAATTAAATCTGTATCTGTAATAATTACTGCAGAATAAAATTAAAAACAAGTTTATTAATTTGAGTTCTTTAATGTAAAACATTTTCACCATAATCACGATACGTTCACCACACTTAAGTAATATAAGAATACTGTGGACAAACAAACAAGTAATTCAGTTATTTATATAAATAAATAAAAAAAAAAAGGTCCTGACTGACTGACTGACTCATCAACGCCCAGCCCAAATCCCTGGACCGAGAAAGCTGAAATTTTGCACAGAGGTTCCCTTTATAATGTATACAAGGAATAAGGAAGGATTGTTCGGAATTCAACCCCTAAGGGAGGAAATAGAGGATGACATGACATGACAAACAATTGTTTTACAGCACAAAATTGAGGCAGCCCCGGTAAGTTATGCTGTGGTTTTATTCAGTGGTCAACGTTTGATAAACAAAGCTAAAAGACACGCGCCTGTACGGGCCGAGATAGGCGCCCGCCCCCGCGTGGAATAATGCTTCAGCACACTCAACCAGACGCGCAGTCGATTTATTGAGTAAGTACAGTAAAAGCTCCTTATTCGTGCTTCCTTCATTCGCGTTTTCACTACTCGCGGATTAAAAAAATGCGACCCAATTCCTATATCCGCGGCTAAAGATTTATTTATTTGCGGGTCTAATCGGTACATCGGTACATACATATTAACAAATAACAAAAAGGATTTCAATAGGTATCCAACCCAATATCCTTTGTAAACGCGTCGTCAGATGGACTATAAAAAAGTGAAATAGACCTTATTACAACTTCGCCTAAAGTACATTGTCAAATGATATCGCCGCTGTATTGGTTCGGCCTTTGACATCTACAATAGCCGCCTTCGCCGCGGTCGGTGTTTTTAACCGACTTCAAAAAGAAGGAGGTTATCAATTCGACATGTGTATAATGTATATAACAGATCTATGACACAAGAAATCTATTCTTATTTTATTGAAACTATTTAATTCATGCTATAAAGAAGTATCCGAATTTGTTTTGTAGGTTCGTAAAAGATCGTCGCGGATATCGTAGAACCGATTACAAAACGTCTTTGATACGGCTGCTTGCAGCGGATTGTACGATAAAGTGCGCGCATTAAAGAATTATGAAAATGAGTTGGATCGTAGAAGTTCGGCATTCATCATCATCATTATCATCAGCCTATAATGTTCCCACTGCTGGGACACAGGCCTCCTCTCGGTGAGAGGGATTGGGCCGTAATCCACCACGCGGGCCCAGTGCGGGTTGGTAGATGTCACATGTCTTCGAATTTTTTGTTCTAGGATATGCCGGTTTCCTCACGATGTTTTCCTTTACCGTTTTGAGAGCAGTGGTGATGAAATAATTGTCCGGCGTTACTTACATACAACAGGTTTTTGTTCTGACTATTTTTGAGGGATTTCTATACTAGTGTAACACATTAACGGAGCTCTATCATGCGTCTATCTCATTGATTGATCAGCTTTTTTGTTCTTGTCTCATTTTTATATTTTATTCAATATCGAAAGTTAAACTCAACGCTTTCAAGAGTATTTTTGAGATAAGAACCAGATTAGCGATATTTGGAATCATTAAACATTTAATCAGACACAACTTCCCACTATCAAACTTTTCTCAACTTGCAAGTGAGCAAGTTACATCTGTACAAGTTTCTAATTGAATTTCTAACTTGCAGTAGGTAGATTAACACGCTTGCTATCGTTTAGAAGTTAAATAACTAAGTTTTAATACACCATATGCTTTAGTTGTAGTCTGTGTAAGTATCAGCCTGGAAAAATAATGAATAAACATAAATAACAAAAAAATAAAAAAAACACGTATTCAGGGTCCACCCCCGAGTGGGTTCCCGCATTGTCGTTGCGGGGGGGCTCAGTAACCGTGGATTCCAGCCACGGTGAAGCCAAGAGGAACCCAAAGGTGGGGCCGCTCGTCAGGGCTTTTGCCTTCAAGCCATTGACGTAGCGGCCAAAAAGTAGGTTGCGGTGAGGTGCACCGCAACTGAGGTGGGCCGCGATGTCGAATGGGAGGCATCGCGGCTGAGGGTTACGGGCTGCGGTAGAGGAGTGTTTTTTTACCGCTGGTACCGTCATTAGTGGATCTTTGACAGTCGTTACAGGTACTCAGAAGCCCGAAAGTCTGGCAACCAGTGTTACCATACCCGTTGGTATTGTATTACCATGTTACTGGGTCGTGGTGGTAAGATAGGAAGTCACTCCATGTGAAATACTGGTATTCAACTGCGTCTGGTTGGATTGAAAGACTGTCTCAATATTTTTAGGAAAAGGCTGGACTGTCATAATGTGTTGCGAAATTACCCCTCTCGAATTATTCCTCATAAAAAATGGTTTCAATATAACAAAAAAAGAATCTGTCATCACAACAGAAGAACGCCATAGTACACGCCGTGACAAGGGTAGGAAGAATAACGCGTGTAATTTCTATATTTTCGCCTTTTTCTAAATATTTTGCCGTTCTCCGTGAAGTATTAGTAGTCATAATCAGCCTATATCGTCCCCACTGCTGGGACACAGGCCTCTCTGCGAGAGGGAGTGGTCCGTAATCTACCAATCTAATCTACGCGGGCCCAGTGCGGGTGGTTCTAAGGTATACCGGTTTTCTCACTATGTTTTCCTTTACCGTTTTAAAAGCAGTGGTGAAATAATTTACAGAAAGTAAAGGACCAGGCTAAGTTCAACCCTACGAAGTAAACACAAACATACACGTAAACATTACATGTGACTCACGTAGGTAAGGTACTTACTGATAGATGTTTACGGCTATTTACAAACAAGGGGCTTGTGGCTAAATAACAACAGCTGCACGGGTCGATCGGCCAGGTTAAGCTAAGCTTGCCGCGGTTGGTCCGTGGATGGGTGACCATCTTTACATACCAAGACCCCTCCGTGCCTCGGAAAGCACGTTATGCCATTGGTCCCGGCTGTCATTTGTGGATCTTTGACAGTAGTTACGGGTCGTCAGAAGCCCGAAAGTCTGACAACCGATCTTACCAAGGGGTATCGTATTATCCAGTAACTGGGTTGTGGAGGTCAGATAGGCAGTCGCTACATGTAAAATACTGGTATTCAGCTGCATCCCGTTAGATTGGAAGCCAACCCCAACATAGTTGGAAAAAGGCTAGGCAGATGATGATGTTTACGGCTATTTACTTATTAGTGAATTAAACCATTAGTTGTTAAGCAGTGTTATCGATGTAGTGAATGTGAGTATCAATACAAACCTTCTCTGGTTTAATAATACAAATAAACAAACTTGTATTGAAACTATATCTACGAATGAATAAATAAAAAATATAAAAATAAAAGTACAACACTGGGCCACCACTGCTGCACAATTCGTCAATTCCTTTGACTTTTACTATATAATCATTATTCCTCTTAAACAAAGTACCTGCCATTTGATATCTTCACGACCCTTGATTGACTGGTAGAGAATGTTTAAGGCATTAAAGTTCGCCTTGTAGCTTTTTTTTAACATGCCAAAAGTTTAAATAAACAAACAAATATCCGCAAGACGGGAGCACTCTGGATTATTCAAATTAATACGTTTTTAGGTTTGTTATAAATATTCTATGAAGCTAATTCGTGGGATCAAAGCTAAGCTTGCCTGATTGAATAGTCACAATATTTAATTATTATTAGAATTATTAATTTTCAGGATCTGTTAAGAATGTTATAATGATTTGGAATAAATTATATCAAAAAAGATGAATTGGCGTAGCGTTTTCCCAAAAAAGATGAATTGGCGTAGCGTTTTAACAAAAAAGATGAATTGGCGTAGCGTTTTCCCAAAAAAAGAAGAATTGGCGTAGCGTTTTATCAAAAAAGATGAATTGGCGTAGCGTTTTCCCAAAAAAGATGAATTGGCGTAGCGTTTTACCAAAAAAGATGAATTGGCGTAGCGTTTTCCCAACTATCTTGGGGTTGGGTTCCAATCAAGTTCCGGATGCAGCTGAATACCAGAATTTTACATGCAGCGACTGTCTATGTTACCTGCACAACCCAGAAACTAGGTAATTCGATACCCCTTGGTTCTTGGTTGTCAGGTTGCTTCTGTCAAATATCGTCAGGGATGTCTCAGGAGTAGCCCAGAGTTCTGCCCAGTCGATGGCACTAGGCTCGCCTTCTATTATAGGAGACCTAACATTACTCGCGAAATGTGGGTGTACTGTAGGTACACGTTTACCGAACGCTTCGATGTAAATCTTCTTTAAATACAAAAATGAATCCCTATTTCCTTGGTCACACGTGAACGCCTGGACCAATCTTGCAATTTTTTTTTTGTTGTGTTTGTTATTGTCAGGAGAAGGTTCTTATGAAAGAAAAAATTACGAAAGTTGCGCGTAACATTAGAAAATGTAAGAAAACGTATCGACCATATTAACTTTTCTATTATTATACCAATGCGAATACAATTTTCATAGTTAAGACAGGACAACGTCTGTCAGGGTAGCTAGTTTAGAATAAAAAACTTTTTTCAAAAAAATAACAAACGACTTTAAAACACTACAAAGTGCAAAATAACTTTAATTTCGGAAGTCGGTGACTTTGGATATGTGTTTTAATTCTTTGTCACCTCCTTCCGAAATTAAAGTTATTTTGCACTTTGTAGTGTTTTTTTTGAAAGACGATTGTTATTTTTTTGAAAAAAGTTTTGATTTTTCACTTTTTAGTTACGAATTGGTGCGGGGTACCACACTAATTCGGAATTTCATCATCCTTGGGGTCAAAACAATGCATATTTATGCGATAGCAGCATTCGCGGATGATTTGCTGTAACTTTTTGAACAGGTGTCTGTCTCCGAAACGCATCATCCGATATTATGAAATTTTAATGGGACCATTTCGAAATAAACTTCTGTCAAACAAAAAAGGAATTTTGCAAATCCGTCTACATATGACGGAGTTATGCCCGAACATACATAAAAATTATGTATAAACATGTCGAATTGATAACCTCCTTCTTTTTGAAGTCGGTTAAAAAACAACAATGTCGCAATCTCAATATTAGATTTGATTTTAAGAATTTCTCGATAAACCCACGCAATTTTACTTCTAACATCTTCAACCCTCAAACACAACTTTTCTTCAGTTCATAACGAACTTCACTGTTGGAAGAACAATAAAATTGGCTAGTTCCCACAAGTTTCTAAATAGTTTTATACGAGTTCTAAGCAAGAACCGCCGCCTACTCAGGCTTTAGCCAATACGATGTGAAGTAGAAAACGTAGAACTTTAGATTTTTTAACTAACCGCTAGATATTACAGAACTGAGCTTTGCATCTGCCTGTGTCTTGGTTTGTCTTTTCGAAGAGAGACAAGAAGTTTTGAAGCTTCATCATCATCTGCCTAGCCTTTTCCCAACTATGTTGGGGTCGGCTTCCAGTCTAACCGGATGCAGCTGAATACCAGTATTTTACATTGAGCGACTGCCTATCTGACCTCCACAACCCAGTTACTGGGTAATACGATACCCCTTGGTAAGACTGGTTGTCAGACTTTCGGGCTTCTGACGACCCGTAACGACTGTCAAAGATCAACAAATGACAGCCGGGACCAACGGCTTAACCTGCTTTCCGAGGCACGGAGGGGTCTTGGTATGTAAAGATGGTCACCCATCCACGGACCAACCGCCGCAAGCGTAGCTTAACCTGGTCGATCGACCCGTGCAGCTATTGTTATTTAGCCACAACAAAATTTTTTGAAGCTTATAATCTAAAAAAAATCTTTGTAAAAGCAAGGGTACGTACCGTTCGTACCTAGTTATTGATTTTCGTCTATATATTCAACATTTCTTTCCAAATGTCGGTGCGCTGCACGCCTTTACTCACTCAGGGAAATTCCGGTGCTATTTTATAGTCCTCATAAGTTTTATTCTGTCGGAGGCTGAGCCACTGCACACAAGATTGTTGGCTCGAACCTGGGAAGTACCAAATGTGTCTTTAGAGGTTTGAGCAACAGCATGTAAAGTTCACCCATCCTCAATAGAAAAGAAGAGCTGTTATGTTTGGAGGGCGACTGCCCGAAGATTGATATCATAGCGTTGTTTATATGCTTGGAAATTTTACTTGCGCGATGCATATGTAAGCTATCACGCCCTTTATACGCTTTTATTTTGGTATTATGCTTTTTTCAAATTTTTCAATTTTTGTTCTTTGTGCTTGAGTTAAGTTTTCATTTTATTTGTTGGTATATTGGCATGGCTAGCTGACATATGACTAATTATTTAATTAATGTTCTGTGTCTCGTAAGGTTTATTACTTTGCCTATGTATGTATAGAATCAAGTCTATCCGACTAAACAGACAGCTGTGCTGTAGGGGAGTTTGTTGCGCCACTACTTTTTCACAGCTAAAGCACAAGGAAGTGGTGAAGGTTGGGCGGTTTGGGGGACTGTCTTATGTATTTTGACGTTCCAAAAGTGCTGATTCTCAGCCTAATTTTAATTAATGACTTTGATTTGATTTGATTTGCAGGATTTTGCATGTCATGCGTAGTTCCCATGTGGCGATGTAGATGGCGTTACATGTATAACTCTCTAAGTAAATTTTTTATGAGTACACCGCGATGAAATATGAACTTGTAATACTCTTGAATTACAGCACGCACTGAGCAAGTGTATTCACGCATCATTCCCTCTTTGTTCAAGAAGAGGCCTTTGATGTCGACTGAATAAGATACAAGTAAGATCACGAGCATAGATTATGAAAGAGGGTTGATAAAAGTAGATATTGCATTACAAAATATATGTGTGCTGTGTGCCCTCTAAACGCGAGTGGCACTCTCTTGACCCGCATCCCGTGCGGTTGGTGTAGGGCTGGCACTAACTGATAATTATTTTTATTTATTTCTTCACTGAAAATTTTACCGAGTCGAAAGTTAGTGATTTAAGTATCATCTAATAAATCAACCTTTAGGCAATGCTGCCAGCCTTTTGGGCATTTTTCCTGTTGACAGCGATGCGGTGAATTTTTTGACGCTCAGTGTCTTTTTCTACTTAAATATTATTATTATTATTTTAAGTCTGTTGGCGGGAAGCACAGAACCGGTCGAAGTCGCGGATCTAGGCGGAGGCCAATGTAGGTAAATATAATAGTTTATATATGTACATCTTTAGGTGTGTAGAGACAAGTTATGCTAAACAACAAAACTTTTGTCAAATATGGCAATTAGTCATGGCGATAAGTCGATTTTCGCACGGACGTAAAGAAGACGCGGCGGTATTTTATTGCGCACTCGATTTTGAACTATAGGTGTTGCACCGAGAATCGAGAATACAACAGAGTGCATCTGAGCGTGTCGAAAAAACACAGTTCACTAGAAGCCGCTGTTGCTTAAAAAAAAAAAAAAAAAACGATAAATTACTAGTTACAAAAGCTAGGCATGTTAACCAGTGTTACTTTTAGGACAGCTTAAGTAGTCAATATTCAGTATTCCCTAGTAAGTCGGTTGCTAGAATAAGAACTCCTCTGATAGGACGTGTTAAAAATAGCATTCGTCTATTTTACGAGCGTACGTCTGTTAGGTACTGTTATAGAAAATACAGTAATAAAGGAAGTTTACATGAATCGTGTGACGTCTTTCAGTTGAACGTTTAGGACATCCTGTTATAGTTTATTGTTAGGTACAAGAATAAAAATGACGTCTTTAAAATTTTATTTATTTTTAGTTTGTTTACTGGTAAAAAAGGAAGCAAGTTTGAGTAGTATTGATACTCGATTCTGTTGTTTTTTGGATCTGATGTCAATCAATCAACTCATGGATATAGTCTTCGCACAACACTCTGTCTTTCCGCATCCAGTCCATCCCAGCCACCTTTTTAAGGTAGACGGTCTATCTAGCTAAGGGGCATGCCACGCTACGTTTGCCGATAGGGGGTCTCCTCTCCAGGACTCGTCTGCTCAACCGGCTGTAGCGCCATCTACAACGCTACATGTGAACTACGTAAAATCGCGCAAGCAGAGTTCACCGCACAACTTGCGTCTCGACATGAATCGTTGGGCAGTTGCCCACCAGACACAACAACCGTCTGATCGGAGGATCCTCCCTTTTCAATTGAGGATGAGTGAACTTTACACCCTATTCCTCACGCCTATCGGTCCTTGGACAAATATTGAGCATGCATGGAATCATACGTGATGAAGGAAAATGTGTTATTCAATTTCCTTCTCGTGCGTGTCAACCCTAGGCAACCATCCTCACAAGTCGGACGTGTGAAGGGCCATGGTTGCCACTTCTTTGTTTTCTTTGGGTTCCGCCGTCTTTATAAAATTTATAAATAGAATGTTTTAGCTTTACCGGATCTTGGGTAACACGTTTAGGTCGACTTTTCACTCACATGGTATCCGTATCCGGGTAAGTGTTATTTATTTTTGAAACTTTTTTGTGAATATATCAAGACAGTGGACGTGGTAAGAATATTTCAAGTTTAAGAGTGACAACATGTTTCAGAAGTTAAGTAATTGAGGTACAACAGAATAGAATAGATTTTATGTGACACTGACAGCTCTTGAATGGTATGGATGTGCTAATCGCGTTCAGTTTCATGGCTGAAATTCTCACTCACGTTGAAGGCTAGAAAGTCTAGAAGGAGATCGCATGCATGGAAAGAGACCCATCCATGGACCAACCGTGGCAAGCGTAGCTTAATCGGATTGATTGACCCGAGTGGCTATAATAACTTGGCCTATCAGGATTAACTTGTTCATCAACCTGATGACTAAAATTGTACCTTTAATTAATACTGTATTTTTTATTAACTTTTTTTTTTTTAATACAATGATTTGAATGTGTAATGTTTTGATGCACTTACAATTAATCTTTATGTAAATTTATATGTAATTTGTAGTGCTTAATATGGTAATAATTTGCTATAATAAGTGATTATTTAATTTAATTTAATCATAGCAAAAGTAAACAACTACTTAGCTAAAGAGCAGCAAAATATAAATAATTTTAAAGCGAGTCCATTTTTCTATTCCCAACACAATTATTAACAGTCACACAGAGAAATGTAGTCGTTGGACGTTAAACGGGCAACCATTTAATAGAGTGCCACCGACTTATAAAGCTAGCTTTAAAAAAATAAGCAACAAAATGGCCGCCAGGAAGGACGATAAATCTTCATTCAATGTAGATAAAGGAGCTAGAGTAAATTAAATGAAACTAGGAGAAAAGAGTGGCGAAAGGTTTAAAACACTTTGTTTCCGTTTTAAGAACTACTCGTGTTTGCAAAAGATAAACTGCAGGAAATTAAGGGGTATATTTATAAACGTTGATTAAAGTTAAGAGATTTTTTTGAGGGTGGGAAATCATCAAATAACTTCTCCAGCTCTGGGTGGAGCAGGAGGGCGTGTCAGACTTTTACTTACTAAAACCCACCCGTGTTCCTTCAGTTGCCTGTATGCCAGGGGCCACGGTGTCTCTTTCGAACAACCCGCACCCCTGGCAGGCATCGGCCCTTGCGGAACCCCACCAATTGATGCTGACATCTCTTTGAAGCGCGCGTGGAACACAACGCGCTGTCGACCCCCATTACTCGCCATCCACAATCTCACGCCTACGGTGGCCGGGAATCGGCCTGGGATTCCCGACGCTCTGGGCGTCTGCTGCAGCGACTGGGGCCTTGAGGGCGTATTTACTGCCTCTCCCTCATGTGCGCCACCTCCCTCTTTGCGAGCATTACTGCTTCGCAGAAGGAGGTGACGGTTACCCATGCATTCTCGCTCTGTACCATGGCTTGGACCAGGGCCGGACGCGAGAGATCGCCTCCACAAGGACACGGCGGTGCTCCGTCCAAGCCGGGCAGACCTCCACCGTATGCTTCACCGTGTCCTCAGGACGATCTTCGAAATGGAAACACCCGGACGTTTCCTCTCTCCTTATGGGAAACAGGGACCTCCTGAAACAAAGTTAAGAGATGTTCAAACGTCAAAAATGTATGGTTAAACAGTCGCTAATCATTACTTAACTTTAACCAACATTTATGAATAAGGGGGTAAGACATGACTGTTTCGTTGGTCGTAAGCGCTACTGCTGAGCATGAAGTGCTGAGTTCGATTCCGGGGTCGGGAAAAGTGTTATTGGGTTTTCTATTTTGAATTTCTTAGTAGTAGCTCGGAGTTTTGAGTTCGTGCCCGGTCGATGGCTTGCCCCCTTATAGGCAGTAGCGTAACAAGGGTGGAGAGCCCTGGGCGCCTATCGAAGGAGGGCGCAAAAAATCGCCAATAACCCTATTTTCCAATTTATTGAAAAGTATTCTAAATTGAAGATTGGGACGAAATATGTAACAGAAAAATAAAAGTAAATTGATTTATATCCATTTTCTCAATTAAAAACGATTTAAACCAAATTTATTTTTCATTGCTTTGAATTTAGCGCCAAAACGCTCCTTACGATGTCTTTTCATCACGTGGCGTCAACTTTGTGTAAACTAAAGTAGTTAGTAAGTAAACAAGTGAGTGTCGTGTTTATAATTAAGAAGATTTTTATGGATAGAAAGTGAAATCACTGGTGTGCGGTGCCTCTGTGCACAAATACTTCTAGAATTGCGCCAAACTTAGTATTAGTGCTGGTGCTGTTTACACAAAGCTGACGTCACGATGTCACGTGATAAAAAGTCATCGTAAGGAGCGTTTTAGCGGTAAATTCAAAACAATGAAAAATAAATATGATTTTAATCGTTTTTAATGGAGAAAATGGATATTAATAAATTTACTTTTATTTTTCTGTTAAATATATCGTCCCAATCTTCAAATTAAAATAGTTTTTATCAAATTGGAAAATACCCTATTATTAAAAAAAAACATCAATAAACCATTTCATACTGTTACCTGTATCTAAGAAATCACAAGAACTACTTGGGTATAGTGTGCAGTACAGGCATGAAAGCAGATTTCAGAATCTGCCTATTTTGCATTGCAAGCGATTCTTTAGCAAGTTGAAATAAATGCCTTCGTTATTGAAGGCTATTATAATTGGTTAAGAAAGGTTTTGCGACCGAGCTCAGCTCAGTGTAGACTGAGAAGCTAATTTATGAAAGTGCGCAAATGCGATGTATGCCTTAGGTGCCATTGTCTATCGGTACGCCCCTGCTAATAGGTACATGGGGCTTGAACATAAATGGCGAACTGTGGGTATCCTATACGTACACCTCTGCACGACCCTTTGGGAAAATAAGGCGTGATGTTGTGTTATTAAAACACGAAACTACATGTTTGTTCTTTACTTTTACCCATGTAGATATACTGCATGGAATATATCCCACGTGAATGCATTACAGGGATTAAAAATACCATAAGTGCTACTCCAGATTTATCCTATCCGCAGCTGCATCCGGTTAGACAGGAAGCCGACCCCGACATAGTTGGGAAAAAGCCTAGGCAAATGATGATGAGTTTGCTCGCTCATATTATCCTTATTGATATTATAATGAACGCGAAAGTTTGTATGTATGGATGCTTGTTACTCTTTCACGCAAAAACTGTTTAACGGATTTGGATGAAATTTGGCACACAGATAGATTATAACCTATGTACCGCGCCTTAGGTACGGACGCGGCGCGACGGGGGAGCAGAGCATGCCGCTGATTCGTCAGTGCAGGCCGCTGATTCGTTAGTGCAGGCCGCTGATTCATCAGTGCAAGCCGCTCATTCGTCACCACTCACAGCGTCTTGTCCCCCGCCTCGCCGCGCATACCTAAAGCGCGGTACAGCGATATCGGTCAGGCTATAGATTAACACATAGGATACATTTTATTCCAGTAGTACGTTCCCGCGGGATAATTTCTGACTTCCACGCGAGCGAAGCCGCGGGCGGAAGCTAGTAAGAAGGTAGTTATGATTTATGTCATACTAGATTTTAGTTAGAGCAGTGGTGGCCAAGTGGTAACGGCCGCGACTTACGAGTTGTAGGTCGTGAGTTCGAACCCAGCCAGGCGCTTTACTTTGTGTAAATTATTTCATCACCACTGCTCTCAAAACGGTGAAGGAAAACATCGTGAGGAAATCGGCATGTCCTAAATTTGGAACCAAAAATTGGAAGACATGTGACATCTACCAACCCGCACTGGGCCCGCGTGGCGGTTTACGGCCCAATCCCTCTCAGCGAGAGGAGGCCTGTGTGCCAGCAGTGGGAACATTATAGGCTGATGATGATGATGAATGCCGAACTTCTACGATCCAACTCATTTTCATAATTCTTTAATGCGCGCACTTTATCGTACAATCCGCTGCAAGCAGCCGTATCAAAGACGTTTTGTAATCGGTTCTACGATATCAGAGATAGATATTCATCTCACCGAGAGGAGGCCTGTGTCCCAACAGTGGGAACATTATAGGCTGACGATGATGATGATTAGATTTTAGTTACCTTAGTAAGCGTGAATGACATTTATTTCTGCAAATCTAGTTATTTCTGGACATAAAATATTGTCTCTATAATTTCCCTTAGACAGTTTTTGGAGAAAATCTCTAAGAGAAATAATCATGAAGACATTATTTTCTCATTACTCACTGGTTATGTAACAATAACAACTATGAGAATAAACATACAAATGATAGTCTAACTTTTCTTTCCAAATTCATATTGTAGGAGACATTTTTAGGGTTCCGTACGTCCTTATGAAAAAGCAGAACCCTTATAGAGATTAGAGACCACTCGTGTGTCTGCCTGTACGTGGGTTACAGCCAATTTGCTCCGAATCTAATGGACTGATTAAGTATTCATTTACTTTATAAAAATAATATTAATATCTAGAATGTAGATGAATGTAACAAAAATAGAGAAAAGTATCACAGCTTAGGGCATCAAAACATTCGTCCGACTCGCTGTCAATAGGAAAAGTGCCCAAAAGACTGGCAACATTGCCACATTGTATTGCGATGCTGATTCTTTCGCCAAAGAATAGACCAGGCCTCTGGTCACGTGAATTGAATTTTGGCACACATATGAATTTCTGTGACCCAAACACAAACGTGGAACGTAAATAAATTAATATTGAATATGGTGGTTACTTTTGGGAGGAAAACGTAGAAAAATAAAAACAAAAGTTTTGCAAAATGTACGGTGTGACATTTCAAAAGGAAGTGCTTTTTCTGAGAGTCTCAAATAGGTCGCGAATCATATTTTGTTTGTCATACAGCCTGACAATTTTTGAGTTTCGCGAAATTCTGCCCCTTAACGCATTATATTATACTGCCCATCCTTGTCCATTGCAGTCACGCCGTATCTGTATGGTCCGTGGCCTCCAGAATAGTTGTCCTCGTGGTCCCAAGCGCGACTGCGGAGCGGTTCTGGCTTAAATTCCCCGGTCGGGCAGAGTGTTATGTGGTTTTAAATTTGAAATTTCCTAGAAACATCCCGAAGTTTGGAAGTTGGCGGTATGATGCCCCTGTGCCTCGGAAACCACGATAGTCTAACACCTGAACTCTCTCCGGTCATGTCGGATGGCGTGCTGTCCCATCGGACTATGAGAATGAAGAAAAACAGAAGTAGCAAGAAGTAGAAGAGCAATGTGCCCTGCCCACTGCCACTTAAGTTTGGCGATTCTTCGGGCTATGTCGGTTGCCTTGGTTCTCCTGCGGATCTCTTCATTTCTAATTCGATCACGCAGGGAAACTCCAGGGATTGCCCTTTGGGTGACTTTAAGCCTTCTGATTAGGCCCATTGTGAGAGACCACGTCTCTGTACCATAGTTCATCACTGGTAACACACACTTGTCAAAGACTTTCGTCTCGAGGCACTGTGCTCTTTGGGACGAGAAAATATTGCGAAGCCCGAACGCTGCCCAGCCGAGTCAGATTCGACGATTGACCTCTTTCTCGAAGTTGGACTTATTTAACTGGAAAGTTTGTCCTAGGCTGGCTAATGTATATTTTTTTTTTTTAAATGTAACATTTACATTACTCCTGTCATTCGAAGAGTAGGCCATTGATATACCTACAAAAAACCCAAGATATATATCTCTAACAAAAGTAATACTCAAAACGATCCCCAATAATACGTCAGTGGTTATACTTATGAAAAACACTTTTTTTTACAAATTCCACGTGTGTAGTTTGTGAAGGGGATTCAACTGGGCATAAATTTGGAGAAATCCTAAATGAAAAAAAGAAAATGTAAAAGACAGAAAACAAAGAAACATTAAAAATGAAAGATAATACTATTATCGTACATTTTTTTACATTCTGTAGTAAAATAAAAAAAGAAAGAAAGGATACCGTCAATTTGGATACAGTTCGTGAAACATAAAAATAAAACAATAAAGTAAATAAATTAAAATAAATTATAACAACAGTGCTTTAAACTGGTCATCGATAAAATTCAGTCCATATTTGTTCACGCCTACTTTGTGGACTCGTAATAGAGAACAAAGGCCTTGTTTGCTGGGGTCTCTTCCGAGAAAGTTGTTCATAGTTCCAGAGGGAACAATTACGAGTATTACCCGTTTGATTCGAAAAGGTTTCTGAAGTCCGGGAATATTGTTATTGAATACGTTCTGTAACAACACTGAGAACTTACAAACAAAATGTTTTTTTGGAATATTTATTATGACTTTTATTTCGACCACTAAGCCAGCAAGGCGCTGACTTAGTGGACGAAAGCGGAACTACTGAGCTTGGGGTCATGTCAGGCCCAATCTTAATGGTACTCCCATCAGGAATTCCTTAGCCTGGATGTGTGGTTATTGACAATAGGAGTGTATGACAAATATTTCTTTCTACTACTTTAAGGGAATATAGACTTGATGTAATTATATATGTTTTTCACTATTTCTAAGTTATTAAAAAACCCCTTACTTTTTATAATATGAATTAAGTCTTGCATGACGTCAGAACGTGCAATTCCATGGACTTAAGGATACAAAAAAAGGCCACGTTTACTGGGTCGCTTTCTTTTTACTCGCATCATTGGGCATTTTGGACGGAACAAATTTACATACAACGATATTCATACCAGGGAACTGTACAACTTTAATAAATTACTTACTGTTGCCAAATTATTTAATATAGCAGAAAGAGGAGCTCGGTCTTCTATTTAATAGAGGATTTGGTTAGTTGTTGGTTTAAAGTAGCCTGATTTTTATGATATTTAAATTAAACATTTCATGACGTCACACTGTGCAATTCCATGGCCTTAATGATATAAACAAAGGGCACGTTTACTGGGTCGCTTCCTTATTACTCGCATCATTGGGCTTTTTGGACGAAACATATTCACTTACAACGTTACTCATAACAGGGAAATGAACCTGATTAATAAATTACCTACTGATGCCAATTAAGTTAATGTAGCAGAAAGAGGAGCTTGGTCTTTTATTTCATTACCAAGCTGTGAAGAAGTTATCCGGCGGGAAAGTGACCGATCAACGAAATGTTACTCCATAAAATGTCACTTATCTGCCCGTGAAAATCGCCATTTTGGAAATTAGTCGGAACAAACAGGCACACAGATATACTTTTTATGTAGGTACTGTATATACTTATTGTGCATTTAGTAAATAAAGCTGTTATTTTGACATTGCACACTGACTCGTACATTGTATTTATTTGTTTGTATATGCACATGTTTATTATACGGGATACATTTTAACCAGTGCGCAAACTGTAACCATGAATTCCGCAAATCATTCTAGACACGTCAACGCGGATTTTTTTCGTCGGTTGTACAAAAAAAAACTGCTGTTTGTAACAAAAAATGTAACATGTAAAACGTAATGTATGGAATAGGTGATGTTTTTTGTATAACTGACGATATTATTTTTAGCTGGGGGGTCTAGAATGATATGCTGAATGCATGGTTACAGTTTGCGCACTCGTAAAAAAATTACTCTGTATAACTTTATGTAGGTACAGAATTTGGTTATCTGTTGCTTCTAAGTTGATGTCAGATTGCCGTCTCCGAAGAGCGAGTGCACCCGTGTCTGTGCACTTGAGCACTATAATATCCCCCGCGACGATAGCTCCGCTGAAATTGGCCGCCATGGCTGAAACTTTTGAATACACCAAAAGCATGAAGTAAGAGTTCCGGCACATCATCATCATCATTTCAGCCGGAAGACGTCCACTGCTGTACATAGGTTTCCCCGACGCTCCTCCACTACGACCGGTTCCGGCACATTCTACAAGAAATCATAAAAGTCGTTTCCTGGAAAATAACTGAAGGCATTGGTCGCAGTACAGATGGTCGTTGGGGCTGAAAGGTATTGGAGTGGAGACTAGAACTTTACTGGACTACTGGAAGACGTAGCGTTGGAAGGCCTTCCCACACGGTGGACCGATGACCTGGTGAAGGCCGCAGGAACACACTGGATGCAAGAAGTACAGAACCAGTCAAAGTGGCGGTGCATGGGGAAGGCATAAGCCTTGCAGTGGATGTTTTTGGGCTGAAATGATGATGATGAACTTTAGGATTCCTTTTGACAGAATATGCTAACAAGTTAAGTTAACTAAACGTTAATATTTTCCCAAGTGATTATTGTATGGTTGTCTGGAAGATCTCTCAGCCATAAGTGCACTGCCTGTTAGAAATCTCTTGTGCATGTGATGTTCTATTTTTTTCAGTCTACAATAAAATACACATTTAAGTAAGATAAAAGAATTTGTATGAATCAGCTTTTATTTTAGCACACATTTCACCGTTCTAACCGTCTACGTCTTCTGCCAGGGGTGCGGGTTTGTTCGACAGAGATACCACAGCCCCTGGCATACGGGCTACTGAGGGAACACGGGTGGGTTTTAGTCAGTAAAAGTCTGATACGCCCTCCTGCTTCACCCAGAGCGGGAGAAGTTATTTGATGAGTTCCCACAAAAAAAAAAAACCGTCTACGTCTTTTGTTTCTCCCCATGCCCGTATAAGTACGGCGTGGCCACTATACAATAGAAACCACCTATTACAATAGAAAATTAACTGTGTCTTACTAGCCGAGATTTGACAGAAAACAGATTAAAAGTACGTAATAAGTTCAGGTCAGAAATTAGACAGAGTCGACTAAACAGTTAATATTATTACATAGCCCACTTAAGCAATATCTAGTATTAATTTAACCTCAATATTGTATGTTTTAAACTAAAAAAAAGTCCTAAAAATGTTTTTCTAAATCGTGTGTTCAACTCAATGATGTAAAAAAATATTTTGATTTAAAAGAGTGTCCGTGGAGTTTCTAACCCATTCTCCTCCATATAAAACTAAGCTAGTCGCATATTCCCTTTGGAATATGCGACTAGCTTCATTTTTCTGACTGACATACACCCTCACAATTGAAAAGTGCTTGTAATTGGTTAACTGAAATCAAATTATTTGGGTTATCGTTTGAGTTTTCCAACATAAGTTTTGACACCTGTTGAAAGACTATTCCGTAACCTCTAAAAAAGGCCACAAGGCCACGAAGCCACTTGGCCTCGAGGCCACAAGTATAAGTCCTTCTAGTGTAATACTAGTGACGGATGACCAGTTCATTTGAAGGGTTAAGGAGAGTCATTTCTCTTAGTTAAGACCTTGTGATAAACAGCTGAGTTATCCTGTTTTGATGAAACTTGTCTACAGTAACGACAGATACAAGTGGTAATAGGAGATATACGGATATTGTTGTAGTTTGTAAAGAACTTGGGTTGTGGAATAGTTGATTATAAGTTATGTATATGAAAGACCAAAATATTTGCATGGTAAATATTTTCAGGAAACATTATTGTTTTGATTTTCTTTGTTTAATTAAGATTAACTATGCCCTCGGATGCGCTTACAGTACCGAGGTCGAATTAATAAAAGGCGTATTTGTATTAATATACAGGATGGCAGCAACACAGGAGATTGAAGGAGTCGTCAGTTATTAAGTAAAATATTGCTTTAACATACGTTTTTACCGCGTAGATATTGCAATTTCAATGAAACTGCAATTGTTTTTTTTATCACCGACCAAAAAGATCTACGCTAGGGGGTTGCATCATGTGCTGAGTTTATGGTTACAGTTTGCGCGCCGATAACTCTTCCAGTCACCCTGTATTAATGATTTCTGGAACTCACGATACTCATTTTACACCATGACGCGCTCTGCCAACTCTCCGAGATGATCCTCTATTATTTAATAATCTTCTAAATATGAAATTTTTATCTCAATATCATCATCATATCAGCCGAAAGACGTCCACTGCTGGACATAAGCCGCTCCCAAAAGGGGGATTTGCCATAATCGCCACGCTTGGCACGCGGGTTGGCGATCGCAGTATAGTTGTCAAATGCATAGAGAACGCTGCTGCCCATTCTCTAGTAAGTAGTATCTCTATACACATGCCATCAACAAATAAAATACTCGCGGAAGTTGCATGTAGAAACCATGTAGGTTAAAACCTCTACAGACAACAGCTCTGTTAAGGTTGTCAGCAAAAGACGACCATAAATTGTACGAGCTGGTGATAAAGTAACTTTAGTTACATTCTAATATTCGAACGTTTTTGGAATATGATTTCAAATGAATTAGAAAAGGTTTTTGTTTTGAAAAAGGAGCTTTGAAGGAAAGTGTAGAATAAACGTAATAATTTTAATGTCATCGGTGTATTAATTACGCTACGACACCACAAATTAATATGTTATCATACATACATAAACATCATACTCAGCCTATTTACGTTCCCACTGCTGGGAGACACTCCTCTCCGTGAGAGGGACCGGGCCGTAATCCACCACGCGGGCCCAGTGCGTGTTGGTAGATGTTACATGTCTTCGAATTTTTGTTCTAGGACATGCCGGTTTCCTCACGATGTTTTCCTTCACCGTTTGAGAGCAGTGGTGATGAAATTATTTACACAAAGTAATGCGCCTGGCTAGGTTAGAACCCACGACCAACAACTCGTAAGTCGCGGTCGTTACCACTGGGCCACCACTGCTCTCAATATGTTATAACATCAATTATACCAATTATTACAAAATATATATAGTACCTATCAATTATTACAAAAATTACGTAAATTGGACAAATGGTTTTCGAGTAATGAGTTCAATAACCAATGGAAAAACAAAGGGGTGCTGCGTTTAATAATAATAATTATGTATGGAAGTGTTTCTTCGCAATTCTTCCCTATCCTAAGGGCACGTCTTTCTTACCATTACGGCATCCCCTGGTCTACTTCATGATATGCAATTGTCTCTGTAGCACCATGAAACATGAGGCTTCAAGGTCCATTGCAAATCATGGGGTTCATTAGATTAATTGAGTCAGGTCAAACCACGCTGCGGTCAGTGCATTTCATTCATTCAAAACAATTTTTTAACCCATGATTATTTTATTAAAAGTTGATTTACAAGAACATTCAATAAACTTCAGTAAGCTTACACACCAACAAACTAATTTAATTACAAAATCGCATTGATTAGCATTAATTTAAACGTAAACCCAAATTTTAGCTTAAATAATAAACGGCCTAAAAATGTCCTTGCCAGTCCGTGGCCTGGCCATAAATTAATTAATATTGTCATCGGATATCGAGGTAAAATATAATTTATTCGTTATGATTCGGGCATATTCGGCTGTGGTCGGCTTTGTTCGGTTGTTATTGAAGGATATTATTGATGAAAGGAACTGTATTGTAGGTATTGTTATGTGTGGAACGTAAAGTTGCGTCTACACTAGGCGAGCGAGCATTAAAGGAGAACGATTTGCGTAGCGTAGACGCACATGGACTTAGGAAGTCTTGAACAAGCACGTTTCACAATACGAATTCGTGCTCCGCTCGTCTTCGGCTCGCCTAGTGTAAACGCAGCATTAGGAAGATTCTCATTAGTGACCTGCCGAGGTTTTCATAAGAATTCTTTTTTGTTTTTCATAGATAGAAAATGCTTGATTGCTCTGTAATGCGTTTCCCAAGAGTCTAGAGATTATGAATGCTACAAAAGTAGGATGCTCAGGCCAACCAGGTTACTGGTAATTCTAAGTCTACTTATAATTCTAGAGACAACTTATTCAATTGGGTAGGTAGGCACCCGTAACAAAAACGGGGTTTCTCAAAACGGACCTGGTTAATTAGCGCTCTATAAGATGTCGTTTAAGGCAATGCAATTTTGAATACATTATAAATTACCAACACACATACCAATTAATCACACACGCAAATACACACACTAAACAAAAAAAAAACGACATACTCATAGATAACAAAGACACGCAAGCGCAACACACTTAACAAAGTGGCACACACAAACACACGCATACACAAAAACTCACACAAAAAATTTACATAATAAAGAGTATACCTACTATTCTATTCTATTAAACTGCCCTAACTGATTGGTGATCACAGCATCCTGCATAAGTTTCTGCATCTTCTTCTACTTCTTTGCTCCATCCCACATTAGGTGGGGTCGGCTTTCCTAATTTTTCTGTGCCCTGACGTTCGTGGTTGCCAGGTCGGGTAGATTTTGTTTATTTATGAGGCTGATCAAACTAGTGTACCATGTGTATGGAGGGCGTCCTCTACCTCTCTTTTTCTCCGGTAGATTTAAAGCTTTTTTAACTATGTAGTCCTCGTCTCTTCACATTACATGTCGAAACCACCGCAAACGACTTTCATTGAGCTTTTCGGGTTACTTTAAAGCTGCCTCGAATGTACTCATTCCTTACTTTATCTAGCCTTGTGACCTCTTCTGACCACCTTAGCACTTTCATTTCAGTGTGTGAAGCTATTGGACGTGTGTTTCTTTTACAGCCCAGCACTCTGCTCCGTACAAGATAGCTGGTCTAACTGCCATCTTCTAGACCTTTCCTTTTGTGCGGATGGGCATGCTTTTATCACACATCACTCCTATTAACGAACGCCACTTTTACCAGCCAACGTTCACTCTATGCGCCACGTCTTCCTCCACACTGCCACTTTCCGTGATGACTGACCCAAGATATTTAAACTGTTTCCCTTTTGGGACCATTGTTATAACTGGGTAGTAAATATTGGATGTATGTGAAGTTTTGCTTAGTATGCACTCTAGGTGTATAAGTTCCTGCATAATATGCTATTTCAATTGATTGAATACAAGTAAACATTTAGCTAACAGTAGTGGTAAGATTTCCGATACAATTGTGGTTCAGGTTCAAGTAATGGTTGGTTCGGAATTTCAATGGAAGCCCGATCTTGGTTAATTCAATTTTATGTTTTAGGACATCAATAGAAAATCTTGACCACCTATCATGATCTCTACGCAAAGATAGAAATGCATTTCTTTTTATTTAGTTGCTTCTATCATCATCTTCTTCATGCCCTTCTATGTTACTTGGGGTCGACGGAACACATTTCCTTGTCAGCCGTCATGCTATCACACATTTCTCCTTCATAAAATCAAAATCAATAGTCATTTATTCAAACTAGGCTGAGAGTAAGCTCTTTTTGTACGTCAAAATTACATAAGACAGTCCCTCCAAAACGCCCGCTCTTCACCACTTCCTAGTGTTTTAGTTGGGAAGAAGTAGCGCAACAAAATCCCCAGCCACATACATAACTTAACTTTCTCCACATAATCCATCCATCGTTTGTCTACTCTAGGGGTCAAGAACTGCTGAATTCATGGTTACAGTTTGCGCGTAAATGTCTCAGCCAACCTGTATAATTTGCGATGGTGGTAGTTTAAATAGGTAAACTGCCACGAAGACTATGTTTGACTTACCAGCAGTGTTGCCAGCCGGGTCTTCTAAAAAGTTACCTGACATGGATAAAAAAGTAACCTTTTAGTGTGAAAAATAACCTTTCATTTTTTTTCCACCATAACATTAAAAGTACACAGAAACTTACAAAAATAGTTAATTTTGTAATATTCCATTTTCAAGTTTGCATTTACAAGCTATTTAATGTAATTTGCAAGTGGCATAAAAAGGATAGATATATACCTAATCTACCGATTGAAAAACTTCTTTCAAAGAATCATTTTAAAATGTTTTGTATAAATATGTACAGACGCCAGCAGGTCAACCTACCCTTAACTGTCAAACTTTCCCAATTGAACATGAACCTTATGCATACGGTGTAAAGTTGAAAATCTATCAAATAAATTTGACAGATTAGCTTGATGTGCTGGCGTCTGTACATGAATAGGTAGATACCTGCGCCTTCCCCATCCTTATTATTTTTGATTTCAGTTTTGACCAATGAGCGCGTACCAAAGCACGGACGAACTTGGACAAGAACGAATCTGTCCGATTGAGCGATCGAGTAACCGAAAAGTGTTATTGGAATACATAAGTGCGAGAGAGCCGGACTCGTTTTTTTTATTATTATGAGTTGCACTTAGGAGTTTTACTAGCCAATATTGGCAACATTGCGTTCGGTTTCAAGTAAGAAACGAATAATATTCTACAAATTCCCCAAAATCACCTAAAGTAACCTTTCGAGTCGTGTAACCTAGAAATAACCTGAGGGAGTTAAAAATCACCTAAAAGGTTACAAAAGTAACCTTCTGGCAACGCTGCTTACCAGTGCGTAATGCAGTAAAGTGGTTGCTTATACGCCAGAGCAGAGAGCAAAGGGCGCTGACCACCTTGTTTTCATTTCTTGATTCTCCCTCTTCCCCTGTTTATCTAGACTCCCACTTTCAGTACATTTGCGCCAACCACAATAGAAATCTACGCTCATCACACAATCGTCTGCTTCAATGTTCCACTCACTGCACAGACTTCATTCACTCTTCTTTCTTCGTTCAATCTATCTCTCTGTGGAATGCGCTCCCCCAAGAAATCAGGATGGCAACCAACCGATTAGGTATCCTTCAAGTTTAAAGTTCGCGAGCACATTCGCAAAAAGTTGGCAGTATCATTGGTTGTTTTATTTGTTTTTAGTCAATTCGTTTATTTATGTACATTTATTTGTGCTTATATTTATATGTTGTTAGGTATATATGTATTATATTTATATTTTAAGTTAGGTTTATGCGTTTATGTTAAAATATTCCTCAAATTTATTGCACCTACCACTGTTTGTCTCTGCATCACCCAAAGGTTGACTGGTAGAAAATGCCTATGGCATTAAGTCCGCCTCTATACATTTCTGTGCTTAAAGTGTTAAATAAATAAATAAATAATGCAATATACTGCTACCCATTTTCTTAACATAATCCCTTCAACCTTCCACGGAGAAAGAAAGTGGCCTTTCCAACTTATTCATTGCTCTCAAGGCCACAATATCCTAGGTTTTAGATTACTTTTCTCCATAAAAGCTTGCTGTGTAAGCGAAAATTGAATAAATTAACTTGTGGTACGCAATATTTTCGGTAGAGTATTAATTGATGGAAGTAATTTAAGAACGGGGTTAGTATTAATTGCTTTTTAGATTATCAAGACAGATTATTGTTGGTGAATTTATTAACGTTGTTAAGGAAAGATAAAATAACAATAAGTAGGTATGTTTAATTGGTTTAGTACCTAGACAATTAGAGCAGTTCGTGAGTCCGTTGCTGAGTCAAAAATACCGATGCATATTGTCATCATCATCATTTCAGCCGAAAAACGTCCACTGCTGGACATAGGCCTCTTCCAAAGCGAGGGGCTGGTCATAATCGCCATGCTTGGAAGACGGGTTGGCGATCACAGTATGATGGTAAAATGCATAGAGAGCGCTGCTGCCCATTCTCTAGTCCGTATTGAATTGTATCTTAACATGTAACAATGCGTTCACACAGCCAGACACGAAAAGAGACGTCAATTTATAGTATGTAAATATATATATGTATCTACTTAGATATGAGCAGGAGCAGTGGTGGCCATGTGGTTACGGTCGTAGGTTCGAACCCCGTAAGGCGCTTTACTCGGTGTAAATTATTTAAACACCACCGTGACGGAAATCTTCGTGAGCAAATCTAGAACCAAACATTCGAAGACATGTGACATTTACCAACCACCAATAGACCCGCGTGATGGATAACGGCCCAAACCCTCTCACAGCGAGGACGCCTGTGTGACCTGTGTCCCAACAGTGGAAACGAGACAGATTATGTATATGAGAGGATATGGAGATAGATGAACCTATGTACTATCCATCAATTTAAACCGTAGTGACGTAAACAGAACCCTCGGGATGAAATTAAATAATACCCATTATTTTCTCTATTCCCTTGATAATAATACAGTTATTTATTGTCACAGTTTCATCATAATTAATAATGACAGGCTGGTAAAACAAATTACTGGCCGACGAAATTATTAACAAAATAATTACGTGTGGTTTGTCCTTCTATTTTGTCGGTAATTGTTCTTAAACTAGCTTCCGCCCGCGTCCTCGCCCGCGTGGAAGTCGGAAATTATTCCGTGGGAACGTACTACCGGGATAAAAAGTATCCTATGTGTTAATCTAGGTTATAATCTATCTGTGTGCCAAATGTAACGGGTGAGCAGTGGTGGCCCAGTGGTAACGGGTGAGCAGTGGTGGCCCAGTGGTAACGGGTGAGCAGTGGTGGCCCAGTGGTAACGGTCGCGACTTACGAGTTGTAGGTCGTGCGTTCGAACCCAGCCAGGCGCATTACTTTGTGTAAATCATTTCATCACCACTGCTCGCAAACGGTGAAGGAAAACATCGTGAGGAAACCGGCATGTCCTAGAACCAAAAATTCGAAGACATGTGACATCTACCAACCCGCACTGGGCCCTCGTGGTAGATTACGGCCCACTCCCTCTCCTGGAGAGGAGGCCTGTGTCCCAGCAGTGGGAACGTTTATAGGCTGAGTATGTATGTATGTATGTAGAAGGAAAATACGATGGTTATACTTTGTCGTATTTTTTAAGGAATAGTTATTGAAATATCCTTCAAAGATCAACATGGTGTAGTTAAAAAGTATGAGTTATTTTAAGCATTTTGTGTATCTAAAGAGACATCTTCTTAGCGTGTCGATGGAAAAAATAACACGAAAATATAAATGAAAATGTATAGTTTTCAAAATGAGTTTGGCCCAAAATTTTGCAATACGAGTTTGCTGATGCAGCCATTACATCCTCACGTGTGCAGTTGACAGGGCATGCGGTGCAAGATGGGAGGTGAGCCATAGTCTGTGGAGAAGCATTATAGGGCAAGACAAACGACTAACGTAAGTTCGAATAGAGTGATCTAAAGTACTCAACAAGACGGTGCTGCAGACCCCCGCTCTCATAACCACAGAATCAGCGTCATTTTGTTTGAACGAAATCGTCTTTCGACTGAAATTATCATGTTGATGATCTGGAATAAATTCCTATCTAACACCTTCACAACTCATTTACTGGATAACAGAGGGGTAATTCTCGTAATTTTAAGAATGTTCGTCTGATCTGTCTCCATCTGTCAAAAACACCTCGAATTTTTTCGCATCCTAAATCACGTTCTTTGTTATTCGTTTCCTTTTAATAAGAATGTTGTGCATGCCTTTATGTGATGTATCTACACAGTACTGAAGATTCGTCATCACCTAATGTTACTATCTTTGTAAATTTGTCGTTGGTGTGTCTTGCATAATAAATAAATAGAATTTCCATACGTTTTTGATAAGTTTTTGACGTTTGATTGTCGCTGAGATGAGACTACGATCTTTTTTAATTACGAGAATTGGCCTTCAGGTTATTTTAAAATTATTTTTTTTATAATATAACATATAATTTTAATAACCTACAAAAAAGTTCGGCAGCAAAAAAGCCGGAGGTCTTTAAAAACAAAATTAAAATCTTATGAAACATTCAAATCAAATCAAATCAAAATATTTTTATTTCATATAAACCTGCATGGGCACTTATGAAACGTCAGAAGCTAGGTGCACGGTTCCAAAATGTTGTTTCCTATGGAGAAGAGCCGGCAAGAAACTCCACGGTTACTCTTTTAAAAATGATTGGCTTTAACAATGTTTTCAGGTAAAAAAAATGTATGGGAGGACAGTGCAGGCCTGTAAATAAGTACCAGGTACTTAGACGAATCCAGAATAGAAAATCGTCTACAAATCTACAGTCTGTAAGGCCTACAACGTTCTCCCATTCACAATATGTAAAATAATCTACATAAATAAAATGAACCTAATTAAACATAGTGACATGATTAACTTTTTAACTGTTGATATTAAAATTGATGTATAATGTCAAATAATGACGAGAATATGTCAGCATTGTAAAAATAAAAAGAACATTGAGAGCAGTTAATAGACTTTCACATAGATATGCTGTTAATGAGGTACCAGGGAAGCCACATGTGCAGAAGGAATTAATGCCAAACTTCCCTGTCTTCAACGTAGTCTTTTATCTTATAATATGCTTTTTTGATAAGGATACGTTTGATGTGCGTTTTAAACTTTCCATCGCTAAGTTCTGTAACTGACTTTGGCAACTTGTTATAGAAGCGGATACTGTTTATTAGAAATGACTTGCTAGTTTTAGTCAATCTAAATTTTGGAATCACAATTTCATCTTTACTACGTGTATTCAGATTATGGAAATCACATAGTTTTTTGAAAAGGCCTAAGTTTTTGCGAACGTACAAGATATTTTCTAGGATATAAAGAGACGGCAGAGTTAGAATATCAATTTCGCTGAATTTGTTTCTAAGAGACTCGCGAGGCCCCATTTTATAGATTGCGCGGATTGCCCTCTTTTGTAAAATGAAAATTGAATCTACGTCAGCTGCCGATCCCCACAACAGAACGCCATAAGACATAATACTGTGAAAATAAGCAAAGTAAACTAACCTAGCTGTGGCTACATCCGTCATCTTTCTTACTGCGTAAGCAGCTGAGCTTAATCTACTTGAAAGAGCTCTAATATGAGCACCCCATTGCAATTTTGAATCTAAAGTAATTCCCAAAAATACAGTTTCCGAAATAGCATCTAGTTTCTTCCCATCAAGTTTTAAGTTTAGACCTACTTGGGGTACATTTGGTAACGAGAACTTAAGACATTTAGTTTTGTTCGCATTGAGTAAAAGATTATTAGCGGCAAACCATTTCGAAAAAACAGCTAGACTATCATTGACATGTAAGACATCTGTATCTTTTCTATCTATTCTAAAAATAAGAGAAGTGTCATCAGCGAATAAAATTATATCCGAGAAGTTAGCCATCAGGTAAGGAAGGTCATTAATATAAACTAGAAATAAAAAAGGGCCAAGAATTGAACCTTGAGGCACGCCCATCTTAACTAGAGACCCCGAGGACGTCGCCCCATTAACGTTTACTTTTTGCTGCCTGTTTGATAAGTAGGAAAGTACAAGATTAGCAGCCTGTCCACGAATTCCATAGTGGTGTAATTTACAGATAAGTGTATTGTGGTCAACGCAGTCAAACGCTTTTGAGAGGTCACAGAAAATGCCAATCGCGTCCTGGGAATTCTCCCAGGATTCCAAAATGTGACTGATGAGTTTTACTCCTGCGTCAGTCGTCGACCGACCTTTCGTGAAACCAAACTGTCGACTATGTAAAATACCATTTGAGTTAAAATGTGACAACATCTGGTCTAGCATGATTTTTTCATAAATTTTGCTCAATGCTGGAAGCACAGATATATGTCTATAATTAGAGGGATCACTCTTACTACCTGATTTGAAAATTGGTACTACTTTACTATGTTTCATTAAGTCAGGAAACGTACCGTTGTCTAAACATTGATTAAATATGCCTGTTAGGACAGGGGCAATTGTGTCAATGATATTTTCGAGAACCTTAACGGAAATCCCCCATAAGTCTTCAGTGTTCCAGTTTCTTTGTTAATTACCTGCCACACAGCTTTTATTTTATTTTTAGAGATACTAATTTTGTTACTTATTAATTTAGATTTAGCGTGAGCGCAGACTCTTTTGAATATTTTATGTCATGTCACGAACGGTGGCTCCGCGGGTCATCATATTTATAAATTACCCCAAGTAGCACCTGGAATGTGACAAGAAACAGCTAAGTGTATGAGGAAGCTAGATAAGTTTAGAACTTGGGAAGATAATTATGAGAGTAAAATTGGAAGAAATAGGTAATTTAAAATAAATAAAAATAACAGACAAAAGATGAAGTTTAAGAAGAGAATTTAAAAAATAAAATAAAAATGGAGGTACTTATAAGAAAAAGGGAAGCTATTCAATTTATTCTGGGGCTTATCACAATTTTAACTGTTTACAGGAAAACTTGTATTATCGTTTAAGATAATAACTGGGCTAGCTAATTTCCACAGAGAGAGTAATGTTATCAATGTAATAATGTATTTGGACATGAGATTAGTACATAATAAATTACCATTAATTAAACAAAAGTCAATCAATTTGGGATAATTAATATGTGTGAAGTAAAGTTTGTAGTGTTGGTTTTATGTCTGGGGCAAGTGTTTTCGTCTTCGATTTTGCTTCCACAATAATTGTCAAGCGAAAGGAGACAAACGGTGCCGGTGTGTACTGGACGTTGCTCATAACCCTGAGCAGTATTTGCAGATGTTGTATTGTGTCAACATTATTAGAACAATGAATATTATAAAACAAAATACTCCCCGGGTTTGATGAATTCAAATCCGCAGTCCAAAGTTTCAAAAGTTGACAGCCGGTAGATGCTTTTTCGAAGTGTCGAATATTATGAATAATCACGACAAAAACACGGCACAAACACTTTGTGAAACACTTTATACTTAGATTCTAAGATAAACAATAGTTTTAACATACAATAAACACAATTTTTAAACTAATTTATTAATATTTAACTACGAGGTCGTTTTTTCACGACCTGTCACCAGTGTTGCCAGCGCAAAAAAAAAATTAAAACGCGAAAGAAAAGACGAATAAAAATACCAACTTTTAACCAACTGAGCACTTCTTTTGTGCTTTTCATTATTCTAATTTGGAATTTGGGTGTCGTGTTAAATGTCAAACATTGTTTTTCCCATTAAAGTACAAACATCTTATTTATAGTTTTCATAACTTTGTTATGATTGTCGACAATTTATTTCAAGCTAGGAAAAATCGATCACCCTGGGATCAATCTCACAATGGGCCTCATAAGAAGGCTTAAAGTCACCTAAAGGGCGATGGAGAGGGGCTATGCTTGGAGATTCCCTACACGATCGAAACAGAAATGAAGAGATCCGCAAGAGAACCAAAGTAACCAACATAGCTCGAAGAATTGCCAAATTTAAGTGGCAGTGGGCAGGGCACATTGCTCGCAGAACAGATGGCCGATGGGGTAGAAAAGTTCTGGAGTGGCGACCGCGTACCGGAAGACGTAAAGTTGGAAGGCCTCCCATAAGGTGGACCGATGACCTTGTGAGGGCCGCAGGAATCCGCTGGATGCGGGAAGCACAGAACCGGTCGAAGTGGCGGAGCTTGGGGTAGGCCTATGTCCAGCAGTGGACGTCTTTCGGCTGAAATGATGATGATGATAAAATCTTTATCCAGGTTTTGCCCGCGATGGCAAAAATAACCCCATCTCACCGCTGGACGACCGAATCTCGCCCCAGCTTCGCTTTGGCCCCCATTTTCACGTTTGTTCATCAATGCCTCTTTTGCAGGCCGCTGAAATAACGTGCCATAATTTGAAATCAAATCACTATCATCTGCCTAGCCTTTTCAAAACCATTTTTAGGGTCGGCTTCCAGTCTTACCGGATGCAGCTATATACCAGTATTTTACTTGGAGCGACTGCCTATCTGCCCTCAAATCAAACGAGCATTGAGACCTACCAAAACTTTAGTCGAAAAGACGTAACGTCTTTCCTGTGGCCTGTGTCTTTGGCTGATCTATTTTAAGAGCATAAGAAAAACGAGAGGAGACAGTTAACTGATTTTCATCTTTTTGTTCAATAAATCCAGGCAAATTTTGGACTTTCTGTCTGAAAATGGAAAAACTTGCCTACTGAAAATTCGTTTTTTTTTTGTTTCGTTGATAGTAATCGGAATCCTTTTTGCCCTATTTGAAAAACAATCTTTTTCCACCAAAGATAACGTAAGCTCTGTTTTCAAACCAAGAAAATTTAAAATTAATTAGACAGTTGAAATGTCAAACTCCTACACTAAAAAGCAATACGCGAACTCGAAATGTCAGATTACTATCTGGGATTAAAAATAAACTGTACAATAAAGAAGGCCTCAGTCATGGGGACTGCCGACAGAAGTGAAAACTTAAAACTATGCATAGCAACAGATATATGCTAGCATTCCGGTGTCGCGAGCCCATAAGATTTTCTCCTACCGAAACTCGCTCAATACGCTTTTTACTATAAAAACAATAAAATATGCAAAAAAAAATTGCATAGTGTACTTGTGTTCCAAGAAACTGAACTGCACTATTAGACCGTGTACATACGAGCGGTTACGGGCGAACCTGCGCTATAAGCAATAATTCATTGCAGCGAGTCTTTCGGTCCGCGTCTCCAGTCAGTCTCGCGTCGCGCCGTGCGATGGTCGCATGCCTGCAACCGCCCCTATTTGCGCACCAAATTCAAAAGTGATCCTTTGTGTGGAATACGAGTGTTATTTCAAAAAAAAAATTTTTGTTTTTAATTGTGTATGTGTGACGGTTTTTAAGTGACTGTGGATTATTTATTTTTTAATAGAAGTGGTAAGTTTTTAATTTTATTATGGTAAAAGTTTTTTCTGAGAGATATTGTCGTATTTAATTTGAGTTTGAATTTTATTTACTTTTAATATAAATGGTAAGCTTACATTTAATTATGTAAAAGTTTTTTTTTTCTGAGAGATATTGTCGTATTTAATTCAAGATCAATGAAAAGTTTTTACAGGAAATAAGTATTTTTCACGAGTAACCCAATTGTGTTCCAATTTATATACTTTTAAAACTTGAGATTACCCATTTAAGATGCCTTTCTAGTTTTTAATGTAGACCTAATTAATGAAAGAAGGAAAATACCAATATTAAGTACGTCTTAGGCACACTAAATAATAACAAGTTGTTTTCATCAGAAATCAGAAACCATTTTGATAATTTAATTTATAATTAAGCAATTGTGAATTAAATTATCAAACACCTGAATTAAATGCTGATCGAGTTGGATGGATGCACAAATTTATCTATTTTTTCTTTTAAAATGGTCATCATAGTCCGAACTAAGTTTCTATGCAAAGAAAACCGGTAAAGTTTCCGAGGAATTGTTCAAATTTGGTAAAAAAGGACGAGGTCTATCGAGTCAACAAGTTCATTATATTTCCAAATCCCTTATAAATAATTTCAGTTGTTAATTTATACGTTATTAATTACGGTAAATATTTTCTGATGGCTATTAAATTGTGTTAAATACCAACTTTCAATAAAAAATACATCAGGGTTTTAAGCAAAACCGCGCTGTTTGCCCAGACACAATTAGTTGTAAAGTGCCACTTAAAAACATTTATACGTTTACAGGGCTAAAAGCAGTTGGTACCGGTAATTAACACTTAATTACCAATAATATTTTATAATCACTATCATTATCTACACTTCTAAATTGAGTTGAGCTACACGATATCGACATATGTGTGCACTGATTGAAAGGGTCCACTCAATCTGTGTGTTTCTTTCCTCAAAAGACCAACTTGGTTTTCACATGATCTGACCAAGATTATGTAGAATTTTAAAGAGACTGTGACCTCTGAGTTTGTTTCGGCTTTTCTTCTCGGCATAGGAAACGCTGACCTCATCTAGTTTTAAAAGTATGATTGACATGTAAAAGTGTTTGTACAAATACTATTTATAAAAAAATTAAAAACAGTCGCGCAACGGATATAAATAACGCAACAGATATAATAACGCAACAGATTTTAGTTTGCTTTTCACCATCATGTTAAGAATTTATTCTGGAAGGTTTTAGTTTATTCGAACCTACATAATAAATTATGAATAGAATATAATAGAATAGACATATTAGACATATTTTGCAAATATAGGTAGTGAATAACAGGTGTTGTGATACATTAAACTTCAGCCATATATCACCATTTTTTTTAGGTGAGGGTGGGCATCGTAAAATAACTTCGCCCGCTCTGGATGGAGCAGGAGGGCGTGTCAGACTTTTACTGACTAAAACCCACCCGTGTTCCCTCAGTTGCCGGTATGCCAGGGGCCGCGGTATCTCTTTCAAACCACCCGCACTCCTGGCAGGCATCGGTCCTTGTGGGCCCCACCAGTTGCCGACATATTTTGAGGGGCGCGTGAACCACAACGCACCGTCCACCCGGGCTTGGTCCTATATATCACCATTTAGCTCGCAAACATAATACCTAATAATTTCGTTAACTAAAATGTAAACAAAAGCCAGATACATCAATCAGGACCAATTCAGCCATTTTGTTTTCTATTAAACTTATGTGTAATTAAGATATTTCATGAGCAGACAGCATTGGTGGCCCTTTGGTAACGGTTGTGACTTACGAGTTGAATGTCGTAGGTTCGAACACAAACAGACGTTTGACTTTGAGTAAATTATTTCATCACCACTGCTCTCAAAACGGTGGAGGAAAACATCGTGACGAAACCGGCATGTCCTAAAACCAAAATTCGAAGACATCTGACACCTACCAACCCGTACTGGGCCCGCTTGGTGGATTACGGACCACTTTCTCTCAGAAAGAGGCTGTGTCCCAGCAGTGCTAACATTGTGGGTTGATTATGTGCAATAAAGAAATTTCGATGTTTTTTTTAGTCATTAAAACCGTGGGAAGCAAGGTCATCACTAGAGTATAATATACTAATATTATAAAGAGGAAAGATTTGTTTGTTTGTTTGCATTGAATATAAACTACTGGTCAGATTAGAAAAAATATTTCACTGTTGGGAAGCTACAATATCCCCGGGTGACATAGGCTATATTTTATCCCCGTATTCCCCGATTTGTAAGTGGTGAACAAGTGTGTCATTTGGGGGTAATACTTTTAGCTGTGGTCAATTTCTTCGCATCTAGAAACGTACTCTGGTGGTGTCAGACAATTTCTGATAATTTTTAATTATTAGTCGATAGTATTGTGAATCAGGGCTTTAGTTTTGTTTAAATCGCAATCGGTCGTCAGAAGCCCAAAAGTCTGACAATCAGCTTTACCAAGGGGTATGGTATTACCCAGTAACTGAGTTGTGGAGGGCAATTGTCAAATTTCAAATTTATTTATTGGTAAGTAATAATATTGTGCAAAAAGAGTGGGCGGTGACCACCAAACTAGGCATTTGCCTGTATCTTGGGGGTCGGAGTTGCGACATTTTCATAGTGAGGTACATAGTAGTATTACATAACAGGAAAACATTAAATAAAGAAAAATAAAAAAATAAATTCAATTACAATAAAACGCTTAAAGAATACCTTGCAATAAGCGTGAGATCACACGAGGCAAAATAAAATTTTAAAAAGAAATATGAATACAATTAAGAAAAATAATAATAATAATAATTCGAAAAAAAAATATTAATCCACAAAAATCTAATGCCGTTCCATGTAGAATACTGGTTTTCAGCTGCATCCGGTTGGATTGGAAGCCGACCCTAATCATGTTAAGTTAGGTTTACTACAATGTCCTGTACCTACCTCAAAATGGTGATGGGATGAGTTGTCTTGCTGCGGATGTATTTATCAAGTTGTCATATGGGGTCTCTGCCATCTTATCTTCACAACTGTTGTCAGGCAATAGAAATATCAGGCAGAGAACATTGCTCGCAGAACAGATGGCCGATGGGGCCGAATGTCCAGAATGAACGAGGTCTGGTGACCTCGTACGGGAAGACGTAGAGTTGGAAGGCCTCCCATAAGGTGGACCGATAACCTTGTGAAGGTCGCAGGAATCTGCTGGATGCGGGAAGGTCGAAGTGGTGGAGCTTGGAAGAAGCCTATGTTCAGCAGTGGACGTCTTTCGGCTGAAATGATGAATAGAAATATGAAATTCAGAATGCCGAAATTATATTAATTGGGCTACAAATTTATTGTTACAGCCAGCATAGTTATTAGTATAGCATCCGTGAGTGATAAAAGGCTTACTTGTTGACTTCGTACTAAGACTCCCACAGATCTTCTTGCGTGATTACGTAACGGTCTCCCATCCACAACGTGACCGTGACAGCTGCAGCTTAACCTAACATATCCAAACCACCCACTACGCAGATCTTTTAACAAAAGAATACTCTACTTCATAAGTCAAGGTCTTTAATTAGGTAAAATTAAATGGAGAAAGTAAATATATACCTACTAAGAAAACATTAAAAGCTGATTGCTTGTCGTGTAAACACAAACAGTTATTTTCATTTCCGCGTAATTTGGTACAAAATCAGTTCTTTTTAACCGACTTCAAAAAGAAGAACGTTATCAATTCGACATAATTATATATTTAAATGTATTTTTACATATGTTCCGCCAAAACTCCATCGCATATATACACGGATTTAAAACTTTCTCACGCCCTTCGTGTCAGACTTTTACTGACTAAAACCCACCCGTGTTCTTTCAGTTGCCTGTGTGTCAGGGGCCACGATATCTCTTTCGAAAAACCCACACCCCTGGCAGAAGCGGGACCTTCGGGGTCGTAAGTTTGGCTCATTGATCGTCTGACATGCGGCAGATGTGTCCAGCCCAATTACATTTAAGCGTGGCAGCTTTTCGTGTGACGTCAGTCATTTTAGTGATGGAACGGATTGATGTTTTGCTAACTCGGTTCACAAGTAATAATATTATGAGTGTGTTATATGTAGGTATGGGAGAAAAAAGACATGTTGCGCCTATCCAAAATAAATTGGGATAAGGGAAATTATCCCACGGGAATGTGCTACCGGGATACAAAGAAAGAGAACCTATATCATATAACATCAGCTATTAGCAGTGAAAGTCCCGACAAAATCGTTATAGCCATTACGGAGATTAGTTAGAACAAACCGACTACAAGACGGGCAAAAACTTTAAAAATGTTTTTTTTTGTTAAATATTGCGTAAGTACTAATACTTTCAAATGCATTTAGTAGAAAAATGTTATCTTGATATTATAAGCATGTTATAGATTTGTGCTACTGATGTAGAAAGCGAAAAGCTTGTTGCTTATACAGCATCTTGGCAGTACATTAAAGAACCATTAATTTTGGTTAGAAATATTGTGACACTTGGAAAAAAGAAAAAAGGTTCGAGTCGATAAAAAAAACGCTGGCAAATTTAGTGGGGAAAGTTTTGAGTATTAAAGAGATGTGTGTCTTTCATGGCCAGGGTTGGTACGTGTAGAAACACCTTGCTTAAGAACATTGCTTAAGGACATTGCTGAGAGGATATACGCTACCAAAACCTACAAGCGGTGGTTGAAAATAGCAGCTTAAAAATGTTAGCGCCCATTTATGTGCAAGATAAGAAAGGCGTGAGTTTGCGTATGTGTGTGTATCTATCATCATCATCAGCCTATAATGTTCCCACTGCTGGGACACAGGCCTCGTCTCGGTGAGAGGGATTGGGCCGTAATCCACCACGCGGACCCAGTGCGGGTTGGTAGATGTCACATGTCTTCGAATTTTTGATTGTAGGACATGCCGATTTCCTCACGATGTTATCCTTCACCATTTTGAGAGCAGTGGTGATGAAATAATTTACACAAAGTAAAGCGCCTGTCTGGGTTCGAACTCACGACCTTACAACTCGTAAGTCACAGCCGTTACCACTTGGCCACCACTGCTCTCATTGGCCACCACTGATCAGTTTACATAAGGAACCCTAATAACCGTTCCGTTTGAATAAATCGCGATATAGGTCTAATTTGCTATCTATGCTTTTAAAAAATTTTTTTTTCTTCCTTTTCTTTAATTTTTTTAATCTTTTAATGTACTGTTTTTTATGGATCATGCGGTCTGCAATAAAGTTTTTTTTACATTTTATTATACGTCTTTTCTAAATGTTTTATTTAAAAAAGTCGTTAAATTATTTATCCCAAGAAAGGGAGTGACTATCGGGAGGATGACTAATAGAGAATCTGAACTGGGCCCATTTGGCGTACCCATGAGGCTCACAATACTATTTTATTTGTATTTTGATTGAATATTGTGTTATTTTCTTTATTTCTTAGAGAATAATGGAAGAAGTAAAAATAAATTAATTGGGATAACAACAAGATCATGATGAATAACTCACTTTATTTCGCAAGATTAAAAATATATTAATCACTCAGGATTTAACCAAAACTGATTTCTTACCAAAATTTTGGTAAGTGGTAAAAAAAAAATGTTTTTGGTCGTCAGTTTTGTTTTTTTTTTTTTTTTTTTTTGGGTGGGAAATCATCAAATAACTTCTCCCGCTCTGGGTGGAGCAGGAGGGCGTGTCAGACTTTTACTGACTAAAACCCACCCGTGTTCCTTCAGTAGCCCTTAAGCCAGGGGCTGTGGTGTCTCTTTCGAACAAACCCGCACCCCTGGCAGGCATCGACCCTTGCGGGTCCCATCACTTTTTGTGCTGACATCTCTTTGAGGCGCGCGTGGAACACAACGCGCCGTCGACTTGGGCTTGGTCCTTACCGGACAGCGAGCTACCCATTACTCGCCGTCCGCAAGCCCATGCCTACGGTGGCCGGAAATCGGCCTGGGATTCCCGACGCCCAGGGCGTCTCCGTATCCTGCGGCGGCTGGGGTCGCGAGGGCGCATATGCTGCCTCTCCCTCACGTGCGCCGCCTCCCTCTTCGCGAGCATCACTGCTTCGCTGAAGGAGGTGACGGCTCCCCATGCCCTCTCGCTCCGTACCATGGCCTGGACCAGGGCCGGACGCAAGAGATCGCCGCCGCCGATCGCCTCCACGAGGACACGGCGGTGCTCCGCCCAAGCAGGGCAGACCGCCACCGTGTGCTCCACCGTGTCCTCAGGGCGATCTTCGCAGTGGAAACACCCGGGCGTTTCCTCCCGCCCTATCCGAAACAGGAACCTCCCGAAACAACCGTGTCCGGTGAGGACCTGCGTCAGGCGGAAGGTGAGGACGCCATGCCGCCTCTCAAACCACTCCTCAAAGAGGGGACTTACCGCCGCAATCGTGGCGTGCCCAGCACTGGGTTGCGACAATCGCTCTCTCCATGTCACCATGAGATCCCGCCGGAGCTCTGTCCGCTGTGCCGCGATTTCCCGCGGCAGCGGACTTACGCCCCGGCGTTTGGCCTCCTCGCGCCACTCCCATATTTGCGCGAGGACCTTTGCCTCCAGATCCCATGGCGGTAATCCGGCAAGGAGGCCCGCCGCCTCGCCGGAGATCGTGCGATAACCTCGGATCATTCTGATCGCCATGACCCTATGGGACGCCCTCAACTTGCGAGCTGGTTGGCGCCTCAATGTAGGCGCCCACACCGGCGCCCCGTATAGGGCCATGGACCTGGTCGTCAGAGTTGCGCAAAGAAACGGTAAAGGTCCTATTCCGTCTTACAAAACGCGATCTAACTTTAGTTCTAGCCTAAAGTTCTGAGTCAGTATACGCATTTCCAAATTTATTTTGATTTGGGTAAAGTTTTATACAATATTAACAACTTAGCACCGGACTAAGTTCTCGGGTTTGTAAAAAGAACTGCATTTCTATACTTAAACCCCCATATTCCAAAAACAAGGCTTTTCTTTAGATATAGTTTAAATCATCGAGCCTGTTTTTGAAATAAAACCAGAAATCGAAATACAGCTCCTTTTACAAAACTGACAACTTCCTCCAGTGCTTAATTGTCATTTTTGTATTAAGATCTTTACCCTAAATAGAAATAAAGTTGTTAATGCAAAAACTGACTTACGGCTTTAGGCTAGAACTAATTTTAGATCGCGTTTTGTAATAAGACGGATTGGGTCCTTAATTCAAAAACTTGCTTGGTGGTTTAAACCATATCTAAATAAAAAAACTGTTTTGTAATAAGACCTTTGATTCCAAATGAAACCTCCTTCACTAGAATAGACATACCTAATATCGATTGTCTGTTTTATTATTGTCTAATGACTTGGAAAAGGATTGAAGTTTGGGACATACGTTCATAGGATGTTCGTTCATCCGACCCCACGTTCTTACGTGGAACTTTATTGAGCGTTTCAGCGTTTTGGGTCCTTGAAATATTATTATTGCTAGATAAGGAAGAGGTAAGGATAATTTTCTTGCAATTTTCGAAATGGAAATAATAAAAGCTGTACAAGCTCAACTTGCGAGTGAATTCAGCTTTTGCATTACTGACAGTCATCATCATCCATCATTTCAGCCGAAACACGCCACTGCTGAACATATGCCTTCCCCAAGTTCCGCCACTTGGACCGGTTCCCTCCTGCAGTCCTGACAAGCAAATCGGTCCACCTTGTGGAAGGCCTTCCAACTTTACGTCAATAGGTTCGGCTTTTTAAAATTACCTTGTCGGTGTCTATACAGGACACTTAAGGAGGAAGGCCAAGGTCAGCTCGGAAAGCAGCAATGAAAAAGCTTGTGACGATGCAACAGGGTGTCACAGTATAGCAGAAGGCCAATTCTCGTAATTAAAAACGTTCGCAGTGTCATCTCGGCGACAATCGAATTTCAAAAATTTTACAAAAATATATAGGAATTTTTGACAGATTGACACTGAGATCAGACTGTGAACGTTCTTAAAATTACCAGAATTGCCCCTCTGTTTTAATCTCATTTTCATCATCTGCCTAGCCTTTTCCCAACTATGTTGGGGTCGGCTTCCAGTCTAACCAGATGCAGCTGAATACCAGTATTTTACATGGAGCGACTGCCTATCTGACCTCCACAACCCATTTACTGGGTAATACGAGACCCCTTGGTAAGACTGGTTGTCAGCCTTTCGGGCTTCTGACGACCCGTAACGACTGTCAAAGATCCACAATTGACAGCCGGGACCAACGGCTTAACATGCTTTCCGAGGCACGGAGGGGTCTTGGTATGTTAAGATGGTCACCCATCCACGGACCAACCGCGGCAAGCGTAGCTTAACCTGATCGATCGAACCGTGCGGCTGTTATTCTAACTAAGGTAAATGTCGTAAGCATGAATAGAGAAAAGCTTGTGATTGTCGTGTGTTAGGGATTTTATTATTTTGAGGAACAGTATACCTGTTATTTCGGTTTATCTGACACTGTTACAGTTTGTTATTATCAGATAGCTGTTAAATTTAGCTGTTAAGATAATATAAATACGCCTCACTCCGAGGTCCTTGTACAGCTTTACATTTAACTATCGCAACATAAGGAGGCTATTCTGAAACCAAATTCAAATTAAAGATCTAAGGAGGTTACTATCAAGTAGCAATAAAACCTCTTTACAAATAATCTTAACGTTTTAATTACTTCGCCGATCAGTTTCAAGTCGTTAACAAATTCGTTTTGCGGCTTTATTTGTTTTCTAACACTTGATGATAATTACAATTTGTTTAGGAATAATGTTAACGTTAATAAGATTTTCTATTATTAATCTTTGTGTGGTTGTGCTGGGTTTACTTTGATTAATGAGACTTTAAGTGTAGGTATTGACATCTGAAGTGTTATTCGGTGAATCTATTGGCTCGTTTACACTCTCGCCTCGCGGCTCGTATCGCGGCTCGTGTCGTGTCTCGGCCAAAAGTTGAGATAATCAATGTATGTTTACACTCTCGCGGCGCGTTCAGTTGTTTTCGAACTATCGACTACACCCCGCGCGCTTTCCCCGCGGGCCCCTTTGACTCGTGCCCAAAAACCATTTCCGACACGAGCGCTGCAATCGGCGAGACGAGCTGCGAGGCGAGCCACGAGCGCACCGATTACACACACGTCTCGTGGTTAGGCTCGCGGCTCGTCTCGCCGCTCGCGCGAGAGTGTAAACGAGGTATATAAGGCTCCTGTTGTAAATAATATTTTTTATATTTATTTTAGGATATACACCGTGATATTTTAGTCGTCTTACAACGGCAGCCCACTACATGTATCCAATGAAAAAATATTTTTTTTAAATTTATTTTTTTGCATATAAATAATTTAAAAAAAGAAAATATAATTCACTAAGACGCATGATGTAGTTTGAAACACCCTGAATGGAGATGGAATTATAGGTAGGTATTGTCTACCCTTTGATACGTAAACATTATTAACAGGGTGTTTCATAATTCTAAAGCGATATTTATTAATCTTTGTACATATTATCTTTGTTAATGGTAATGTATGGTGATTTTTTTAAATCGCACCTAGAAGTATTCTGTCGGATACATTGAGTGGACCACCTTTGTAAGACGATTAAAATGTCACAGTGTATATTTATTATATTATTATTTATTACATAAGCATTGTCAGCCTATATAGTTCCCACTGCCGGGACATAGGCCTCCGCACGGCGAGAGGGAGTGGGCCGTAATCCACCTCGCGGGCCCAGTGCGGGTTGGTAGATGTCACATGTCTTCGAAGTTTTGGTTCTAGAACATGCTGGTTTCCTCACGATGTTTTCCTTAACCGTTTTGAGAGTAGTAGTGATGGAATAATTTACACCTAGTAAAGCGCCTGTCTGGCACCACTGCTCTTCATTTATTTCTTGTATTACATATTTTTATTATTAATATGAGTGTCATTTTTATAGCTATTTTAATGGGATTGTTAATTGTACTTTAATTTTAATATTTCTACATCGGCAATGGAAGTATATGTCTGCTAGGGGTGCGGGTTGTTCGAAAGAGATACCGTGGCCCCTGGCACACAGGCAACTGAGAGAACACGGGTGGGTTTTAGTCAGTAAAAGTCTGACACGCCCTCCTGCTCCACCCAGAGCAGGAGAAGTTATTTGATGATTTCCCAATCTCAAAAAAAAAAACCTGGTAGTATGTGTGAAACTGTATATTAATGTTAAGATCATAATATACCATATACCCAGAAAAAAAAAATTAAGCAACAGTTGTTTAATAAAATGTCACTGTTGATAAATCGACCATCGTTCTTGATATGGGAGATATGACACTATCATTTATCTAAGATCATATAAAGTATACCGTAGTTCATAAATGATTCATTACAGTGTCATATATTTATGACTCTAATGACTCATGGATACGAAACCCATTGGTAAGACGGCTTGTCAGACTTTCGGGCATCTGACGACACTGTCTTAACAACTGTCAAAGTTTCATAAATGGTAGCTGGGGCTTGAACTAACACCATAATATATTACCCGAGGCTCGGAGTGGTCTTATATGTAAAGATGGTCACCCATCTACGGACCAAACGCGGCAAGCGTAGCTTAACCTGATCGATCGAAATAAAACATAGATAAAATAAAAACAATAAAAATCTATTTAAACCAAATAACAAGACTGCGAAGTTATTTGTCAGATTTATCCACTTACCTTCGGAAATTCTTGATAAACACGAAATCTCTTCCTTTATCAATTGTGACATCTTTATCAAGGTAATATTTTGTAGCTAAGATAATTGGATTAGTTAGAAACATGGTGTTTTATTTTGATAGCTCAAACATGTAAAATATTTCGGAAATTTCACTTTAACGTCAAAAGTTATTTACTTTCTCCCGTTGTTTGATAAAAATGTCGCCTGCGGAATATTAAAATGTTTATTATGACATTCTTATCTTATTTATTTTGTTGCATCATGGGAGATCCCGTACCTATTAACACTGTACCTGATTTGGAATTAAAATCTACATATGCAAGGTGGCAGGAAATTCGATGTGCAAACTGAAACAACGAATTGACGACATTGTGCGAGCTTAAGATATATCGCGGCATATATGTACATACAAAACAAAATATCCAGACAAATTGCGAACCTCCTCCATTGTCAAGTCGGTTAGCAAAAAAAACTACATTAATCCTAAGCAAAGCCGCCTGTTTTCTTATTTTAGATGAGCGTTATCCATACTTTCTTATCTCTCTATCAAGATGGACGTATTACTCAAGAGACTTGTATTCCAATGTTGACTTAAGTTTGATTTGAATTACTTTTTAAATCAAAATAAGATGTTTATTTATATCTCAGATTTATATTTATGAGTTTTGATGACGGGAGGAATGAAGGAAAATATAAACAAAATAAACAAGAGGGAGGTCAAACAGATATAAAAAAAAAACAACTTGTTTTCAATATTTCGGGTTCTATGTAATCTATTTGGGAGTTGTCAAAAATAAAACGTATTTTAATAGCAACTTTTCTATTTCTCTTGACAACAAATAAGACGATAATTATTTCAAAAGTATGTTATATGTATATAGCAAAAAAAAAAAACACGGCTAGGAAAAGGTTTCCACCATAGCCAAATCAAATCACCAGTGAGAACCCATGATGACAATTAAATATTTGAATCTAGAACTAAGGATCTATAAGCGTTACCACGTATTTTGGCTAAGAAACGCTTAACCAAAGCTCTTTGTTAAGTAACGGTCTTGTCACTGAAAGATAGAGACGGGAACATGTCTAACCCTTAACACGTGCTAAGTATAGTCTGTAGATGTTAGCTTAAGATCTCAAAACCCAAAGTTCTAGTCTAGGTCTTAACGAACACAATTAAAGTGGATGTGGGGTAATGCTTAACAGCTTTAAACTATAGTTTTAGGTGTTAACACCTGGGTTCGCCTAAAGACGTGAAGGTGAAAACTACTTATGTTAAAAGTTTGTCTTACTAGGAATAATCCTTTACAATATTTCCAGTTTACATTACTCAAAACCACCGTTTACAGTATAACCCCTTATAATTTTAAATACTTTATAATTTTTAAGTGGTCGCTCACAATGAACAGTGGTAAGGAGCAGTGGTGGCCCAGTGGTAACGGCCGCGACTTACGTCTCGTGCGTTCGAACCCAGCCAGGCGCATTACTTTGTGTAAATAATTTCATCACCACTGCTCTCAAACGGTGAAGGAAAACATCGTGAGGAAACCGGCATGTCCTAGAACCAAAAATTCGAAGACATGTGACATCTACCAAACCGCACTGGGCCCGCGTGGTAGATTACGGCCCACTCCCTCTCATGGAGAGGAGGCCTGTGTCCCAGCAGTGGGAACGTTTATAGGCTGAGTGTGTATGTATGTATGTCACAATGAACCTTACATACTAGAAGGCAAAAAGTCACCAAAACGGTAACGAAAAAGGCTCTGCTTGGAGTTTCCCAACGCGATCGAACCAGAAGATTCAAGTTAACCAACATAGTCCGAAGAATTGCTAAACTTAAGTCGCAAAAGGCGGGGCAAATTGCTCGCAGAACAGATGACCGATGAAACTGACAGGTTTTATGGTAGCGACCGCATATTGCAAGACGTAGCATTAGAAGACCTCCCACAAGGTGAACCGATGACCTTGTGAAGGCCGCAGGAATACACGGGAAGCACAGACACATTGAAGCGGCGGAGCTTGGAGGAGGGCTATGTCCAGCAGCGGACGTCTTTCGGATGGAATTATGGTATTTTTTAAGTGGGCGATCTCTTTTGTGATTGCACTAAAAATGCTAAAAATAAAGGTAGGTCAGGTGGTGGCTAGAAACCGTGGCAAATCACATAACTCCCTAGACAAAAAACTTCATGAGGATAGCGACCCCTCTTACAAGACTGCTACGAAGAAAGAGAGTACATATTTTTTAAGCAAAGTCTAGAGATAATGATGCTAGAGATTGACTCTAATGACAGCTCACTTCAAAGTCAATTCACCATAGTTTTCACGGTGAGATTTTTACAAAAAAGGCACGCGTAATCGAAGATCCAGCTATTAAATTCGGTTATGCTACAGCTCCAAAATAAGCATTTCATCATCATCATCATTTCAGCCGAAAGACGTCCACTGCTGCACTGGACATAAGCCTTCCCCAGAAGGGGAGGATTTGCCATAATCACCACGCTTAGCAGGCGGATTGGCCCATAATCGCCACGCTTGGCAGGTGGGTTGGCATGCCAAATGCTTATTTGGCGGGTTGACATGTGTCAAAGCAATGAACAGACTATAATTACAATTGAATTTGCTCTCATTAAGTCCCAGTACAAACAAAACTGACGCCTTTTTTTTACTATACACAGGATACCCAAATGAATGCCTAAATATTCAACGCCGAACGTTGAAAAATCAACAGCGCGCTCATACAGGGTGGCAGACCCATCAAAGCGCAAACTCTACCCATGAATACAGTACATGGTTCAGAAACCCCCCTACCTTGAAATTGTTTTCGGTTATTTATTTTTAAATTGCTGTTCCATACAGTTTGAACGCACGGGTAACACTTTTTTATGAAACAGCAGATTTTTGAAGTGAAAACTTTTTAGCGGCGTTGTAAACTTTTTTTGTAATGGGTAAAAAATGTTAAACTCGCGTCAGGACACGTGACCTGATCGAAAATTCGTAAGACGGATGGAGAGTAGACAGCCGTCGCGGCGTAGGAGAGGCAGTATCCCTCTCTCTTTCTACGGCGCGGCGAAAATGTATGCCTGCGCCTGCTGTATCGTTTAGGCGGCGCAGGGCGCTTGCGCGAATGTTCGTGTGTGTTTATGTTACAGCGTGCCATTCGCATCCATGGATGGTGATAGCTTATGGCTTGATTTTTGCATCATGCATCCTGTATTCATTTAGGTGTCACCGAGTATTCGTGAAAATTGGCATAACATGCATTTATACAACACATGAAACCCATTCTCTAAGTCTAGACAAGTCTATTAGAATATTACATTATCCGTTCTAGACCTACAGAATCGCAGACTACAATCGTAGGCGTCTTAACAATGTGATTGGAAATAATTAATTATACAATACTAATGTAACAGTTACTTGATACCAATGTTTGTCTAAAGGTACGAATTATATAATACAGAGTCTGTATGATGTTACGTCTGTAACAGACGTAACATCACGCCTATATTCGGAAAAGGGGTTGGCAGAAGGGTATATAGAACCTATACCCACATTTCACCAGCAGGCATAGCATGACGTTTTCTATTTCTACTATACTGTAGAATAGAAATTGTTTGTCTACATTTCTCGGTAAAAAAACTGTCAACTGTGTACTGTTCCGACGACAAAAAGTAGGTCTACGGTTCTCCTGCTGAAAATCAAAGTGTGAAGACGATTCTGTACGATAAAAAAAAATACACTTAGTGGGCACATTGTACAGATAAGAAGTTACTATTTCCGAGGGCGTTTCATTTGGTTTATTCTTCCAAAAATAGTAACGTAGCAATTGTTTACTGATACTTTTGTAAATACTATTTAGCTTCCGAAGTTATTGGAAACAACCTTGCTAGGGTATTTTTGGCTTACAAGAAAATGTCTTAAGATTTATGTCTTCATTTTCCCTACTTACATAATAAATGCGAATGTAGTTCTGCCTGTCTATTGCGCTTTTACGCCTAAACCGCTGAACCCAGCGTCACGAAATTTGACAGCGATATAGCCTGGGATATGGAGACGGACATAGGCTACATTTTACGCGATAACCGACATCCACGCGGGCGGAGCCGCGGTCGAAAGCTAGTAAGGAATAAAAGAAAGAAAATCTGTGTCTTCTGTGAGTTTTAATTACAAACTAGCTGATTAATACTGCTCATTGAAAATGTGTTAATTATGACAATGGATCTTCAACGCACTACTTAGGGCCAAGAGTTGAAAATCGATCAATAAATTATTTTGCTGGGATCCACTCAGTTGGATTCTCAACGTTCGGTTCAATGCCGAGAGTTGAAAATCCCGGCACGATATAGTTACGTTCTTGCGTACGTGGTCTTATTGATGCAAATATCCAAGGTGTACCGTCAAGTGCTTGTTTTCCTACCCTATATGACAAGCATCATTATGTGCAAATATATCATTGTTGTAGAGCAGCAGTAGCCCAGTGGTAACGACCGCGACATCCGAGTTCTAGTTCGTAGGTTCGAACCCACTGTCTTCCTTTAACTAGAAAAGAGGTAGGTAACCCTCACTTGGTAAATGTTTACTTTTTAATAGAATCTAAGAGAGTTCACAATTCTCTATCTTTCTGTCTTACAAACATTTTTACAATTAAAATAGTTCCCACGATATGAGAGTTTGTAGGCCGTTAACTGGAAAAAATTCTTTAGGATAATCATAAAGAAATATCAATTGATGTGTCTTACAATCAGTAACTGGGAAGGATTCTTTAGGATAAACAGAAAGAAATATCAATTGATGTATCCTACAATCAGTAACATAAGTAGGTATCACAGTTTTTATGAAATAACGATTCGCGCGTTTTTTGCCATTTTCTCGGAAACAACTTTTAGGGCTTAACGCTTGTCTAGTTAAAGAACGGCAGCCCAGACAAGCGCTTCACTTTGAGCAAATTATTTCATCACCACTGCAGTCAAAACGATGAAGAAAAACATCGTGAGGAAACCGGCATGTCTTAAAACCAACTTCGAAGACATGTGACATCTACCAATCCGCACTGGGCCCGCGTGGTGGATTACGGCCCACTCCCTCTTGCCGAGAGGAGGCCTGAGTCCCAACAGTGGGAAAGATATAGGCTGATTATGCATACATCATTGTTGCCAAGTGTACCATAAATGGATCATCATGATCGTCATCAAATCAGTCGAAAGACGTCCGCTCCTGGACATAGGTAAAACAGCGGACGTCTTTCGACTGACTTCGATGATTACTGATGTCAATGTGGCGACGCTTGATAGGCCTCCCTCAAGCGTCACCACATTGACCAATCCTGTGCTTCTCGCATTCAGCGCATTCTTGCGGCCTTCACAAGGTCATCGGCCCACCTTGTGGGACGTCTACCAACAAACTCCAATTATGCTGATGAGTGTACACAATTGATCGCGTTTACGAACGCAATCTTAAGTGTATCTACCTACTTCAATTGAATGAAAATCACGCAAAGATGGTATCACACTCGAGAGATATCAACTCACACATTGTTTTATGTGTGTTCAGTCTTATCTTACACAAACATTTTATCTTATAAGATTAACAATACTAACGTTTACGTTTATGTCTGTAACGGAAATTACGCTAGAATAAGCATCAGCAGTCATTTAGTATTCGTAGTTTTATTTTATTAACATTTTTATTTTTTGTTTTGTATTTTAATTTTACTCAAATTTGCTCAACTTAACTTTAATTTTATTTTGTTTTAAATTAGTTATTTTAAACTTTAATTTGATATTTTTCTTTTTTATATCTGCAATTTCAAAATAATTAATGTACCTGTAAGTATGTACCTATGAATGCTGACATTTAAAATAAAACGTTTTTTTGTTTTTTTTAATACATGATATTGTCTCAACGCAGGTTTTTTTTTTCTTTTTTTGAGGCTGAGAAGTCAAATAACTTCTCCTGCTCTGGGTTGAGTAGGAGGTAGTGTCAGACTTTTACTGACTAAAACCCACCCGTGTTCCCTCAGTTGCCTGTGTGCCAGGGGCCACGGTATCTCTTTCGAACAACCCCAGCACCCTTGGCTGGCATCGGCCCTTGTGTTTTATCTTCCGTAGTCGGCCGACACGTCACCACCGCAAAGTCAACTGAACCAGTATCATATAGAGAAGTCACGCGCATTGATCACTACGCTTTATCAAGATGGGTGCCACGATTTCAGAAATACACTTCTCGTATAAGCTTAGTTCACCTAATTTTTCATGGTGACTTTTAGATTATAGAATAGTAAATTTTGCCAGCGGGTTCGCCCGCGTGGAGCTCGGAATTATCCCATGGGAACGTATTACCGGGATAAAAGGTATCCTTTGTATTAATCCTGGTCATAAACTATCTGTGTGCCAAATTTCATCCAAATCCGATCAGCCGTGTTTGCTTGATTGAGCAAACATCTAAACACACAAACTTTCACGTTTACAATAATGGACAAATAGTAGGATACGGGTTGATGTTTGACTCTACCACTAAATGCGAATGTAACTCTGTATGTCTGTTATGCTTTCACGCCTAAGCCGCTGAGCCGATCATCATGAAATTTGGCAGCGATATAGCCTGGGATATGGAGAAGGACATAGGCTACTTTTTTCTGCAATAACCGACATCCATGCAGGCGGATCCGTGTACAAAAGCTAGTACCTATCTTCTAATTGTGTTCACTGTCAGTTACTAAACAGTAAGGAAATATGAAATTTTTCGGTATGCAGATTAGCAGATATTATACTAACCGTACACTATTATGTGGTAAACACGTATTACGGCTAATGACTTTATTTTGCGTCTTATAGCAGTGTTATCTTTCCTTCACCGGGTGTTATAAAAACTTATCGGATCAGAATAAGAATAGGATAATGCTTACATGCAAAATTTTCTGATTATACGTTTTTATTTCTTAATAGCTTTTGCATGCGGTTTCGCCCGCGTGGATTTCCTTCTCCATATCCCAGGCTGCCAAATTTCTTAACGATCGGTTCAGCGGTTTAAACGTGAAAGCGTAACAGACAGACAGATAAGAGTTACTTTCGCACTTACAATTTTAAGTAAGGATTAGTAGAGATTTACAACAAACTATGCTCGCGGTTTCGCCCATTTGGATGTCGTTAATTATCCCACAGGAACTGATTATGATCGTATTCCATACATAACGCCAAAAAGTAAACCTTCAAAAAAATAAAATATAATCTGTTTTTATTTCAATTCAAATATACCGATTCATTATTTAAAAGCCCTGAAAATGCTTCGAATATAATTATAAAATAATATTTGTATGCTTCTGAGCTTAAAATTTATCCATATTTGTATACTGATCAGCTTAAATCCATATTTGAAAATTATAACCAACATTTCATCAGAAAAGTATTATTAATTTTCAAATTGAAAAATAACAATCCCTTAAAAGTAGTTAAATGAATTAAAACAAAGATAAATTAAAATCAAGTCAAACATCAATATATATGCATCACGTGCTACTGAATTTCTTTTGAAAGATAAAAGCGAAATTAATTTTATTTAATGAGTTTTATTTTTCGAATGAGAATACAATGTTCATAGATTAATTATTTTTAATTGAAATATTCGTATTGTTTAACATAAAGATGGATATGTTTGCCTGCAGTGTATTTGTAATTAAATGATAGCAGATTTTTATATTTGACCAATAAAATAACTTCATCAAAATAATGATGTACAAGTTTTGAGAAATAAGATTAAAATATCAATGTCAAGATAATCAAAATACCACACAGTAACATGCTAAATAAAAAAGGTGTTTTCCTTACAGTATTTTTCTAACATTTTATTATTATTTCAGCCGAAAGACGTCCACTGCTGGACATAGGTCTCCACAGGGGGGGGGGGGGGGGGTAATGCTATAATCGCCACGCTTGATACGACCCACCTCGTCGCGTCTTGTTTTCTTTTTGCACGTCTCGTAAGGGTTTTAGTGTTAAGGTAAGTAGTAAATAGCCTATAGCCTTTCTAAAGAATTAGGCTACCAAATACAAAAAAAAAAACAAAACCGAAAGGTACTTCAAGAGTTTAGCGCGTTCAACCAAATCATCATCATCATTTCAGCCCGAAGACGTCCACTGCTAGACATCAGCCTCCCCTCAAAAGGGGGGTTTTGCCATAATCGCAGTATAGTGGTAAAATGCATAGAGAACGTTGCTGCATATTCTCTAGTAAGTCCCTTGCTCGCCTTTTACGACACTTACGGGAAGTAATGTGATGGTGCAATTCTTTACGTGCAGCATCATACAGAACAAATACAGCTAACTTTTCCGACATTTATTAACAGTTACAGAAATCTAAAATCATGCCACATCATTATTTTTCCATACCTATAGCTGCTTTTTTTCCGACTACACAGGAGATATCATCTCCATAAAAATAAAAATACTGACATCTTTATAACTCGAACACATCTGCGGGTAATATTTTTATCGTGAAAATGTAAATGTGGAATTTTATCGTAGGAGTATTCTTACATAAGTATACGACTTAGGCTAGGTAGTCGTTCCATGTAAAACACTGGTATGCAACTACATCTATCAACACTGTAGTTTTTTGAATTCTTATATTTTACGAGGGTTTTATCCAAAGTGGCATGTCAGCCTCCTCATAACTAAATCTTTTCACAATCAGCTTATAATTTCCTCACTGCTGGGACCCAGGCTTCCTCGCTGTGAGGAGTGCTCCATAATCCACCACGCGGGCCCAGTGAAGGTTTGGTGGATGTCACATGTCTTCGAATTATTGATTCTAGGACATGCCGGTTTCCGCACGATGTTTTCCTTCACCGTTTTAAGAACAATGGTGATGCGTGATGAAATTAAATACTCAAAGTAAAGTACCTGGCTTCGAAATCACGACCCACATCTCGTGAGTCCGGGCCCGTAATTATTGGGACACCACTGTTCTTATTAAATTTAGATAAACAATTAATATTATTGACGTGTGACCCCATTAAAGTTCGGAAAGCCAAGGCAAATGATGAGCCAGTAAACCTTAGCCAATTTATAAACTTAAGTCCGTAGCCCGCGTGCCCTTAGCGTGTATTTGCTTGATTTATACGTTTTATGCCCTGGCTATAGGCTTTAACTTATAAAGGCATCCACTGGAGGGCCCGGTCAAGCAGTCGACAACGAATGTGTGATGATGTATAATATAATAATATGTGAATCACGCAGGTCAACATAAGATAGATTGATCTGCGTGATGCCCTTCACATAAAAGCGTTGTAGCATAATGTAAGTCAGTCTAAAAGTGATCAAAAGTTTCTAGTATAGGACCGAGGCTTATACTTAGTCCAAATGTAGCCACGATACATTAGTCTGGTTTCTCAAAATAGCTGGAGCATTCACGTGGAACGGATAGTGGTCAGTAATCGATACTGGGATGAACATCAATCATTCTGGGAGATCAAACGGAGTTCGATCTCTGATTGTGACTGCTTAATGTCCTGCTGTGAAGAAAAAATAGATGATCTTGCTCGATTTGATAGTGAAAGGATTTTTAGAGGTAGAACTTAATATTATAGTACAGTCGCCAGCAGGTCAAGCTATCCCAATCTGTCAAATTTTCCCAATTGAACATAAACCTTATTCCTTTGTAATAAAGTTGAAAAACTATCAAAGAAATTTGACAGATTGGGGTAGCTTGATGTGCTGGCCTCTGTACCGTAGCGTTTGTAACACTAGTGATAGGGAAGCCCAGAAGGTTTTTGGGCAAGCACATGCACGACAAAAAGTTGATAGCTGAGTAGGTGCAGCATGATAAGAGCACACAGAAAATATATTTGAAAAGTGTCAGATAGGAGCCCCGTTGTTCCGTGTGGTGCCGGACGTTAAGAATAGCACCATTCCATTCCTTCCCGTTGGTGTCGTAGGAGGCGACTAAGGGAAAGTACTAGAGAATGGGCAGCAGCGTTCTCTGTGCATTTTGCCACCATACTGCGATCGCCAACCCGCCTGCCAAGCGTGGTGATTATGGAAAATCCCTCCAAATTGGGGAGGCCTATGTCCAGCAGTGGACGTCTGACGGCTGAAATGATGGTGATGATGAGATAGGAGCCCCGTGGTCAGGACCACTTTCAGATTTTTTTTTTACCGTTGAGGTATACAACATTTCCTACAATTTGAGCGCAGCCGTAGCTGTTTAGGTCCAATAAAACCTGAGATTCCTGGTTGACTTTAGACGTAGGTTGCACTTTATAGAAGTTTTAAATTAAAACTGATAGAAGTTACAAAGTTTCCAGGTTTTACAAGCACCATGCAATTAATTTCTAAAGACTTATTCGAAGCTGAAAACATGGTTTTACACCACTGATAAATCTATCCTAACAATATCACAAAAAGTAAAGCTGAAAACATGGTTTTACACCACTGATAATCTATCCTAACAATATCACAAAAAGTAAAGCTGAAAACATGGTTTTACACCACTGATAATCTATCCTAACAATATCACAAAAAGTAAAGCTGAAAACATGGTTTTACACCACTGATAATCTATCCTAACAATATCACAAAAAGTAAAGCTGAAAACATGGTTTTACACCACTGATAATCTATCCTAACAATATCACAAAAAGTAAGCAGTAACTTAAGTTAAAAGATGTCTTAATAAAATCGTGCATTGTCACGAGAACCAAACGTGTGTGCCTTTCAGCCCGATAGCTTCAATGGAACTGGATGACACATTTTTTTTTAAATAGCCTATACTGTCCCACTGCTGGGCAAAGGCCTCCCCCAAATCCTTCTAGGAACTCTTTTCCCGCGCCACTTCGAACCAGCCTTCGCGGTACGCATCCAGGTCATCTCGCCACCGCTTTCTGGGCCGACCGCGGCGGCGTCGTCCATCTTCAGGCACCCATTGTGTTGAGATCTTTGCCCAGCGGTCATCCTGCATACGGCCTATGTGACCCGCCCAATCGCGCTCAAATGGGTTTGGGCACGTAATTATGATTGCAAAATTCCAGGACATATAAGTGAAGTTAAATAAAATCTTCTATCTACATTTTTAATAAAAATAAAAGTCCTGACTAATTGACTGACTCATCAACGCCCAGCCCAAACCCTTGGACATACAAAGCTGAAATTTTGCACAGAGGTTCCATTTGTAATTTAGACAAGGAACAAGGAAGGAATTTTCGAAATTAAACACATATGGGAGTTAAATAGGGGATGAAAATTCCGCGCGGGCGAAGCCGTTGGCGAAAGCTAGTCTTTTAATAAAAATCAGTGCAATGCATTCTTTTGAGACCTATTATAATTATGTCTTAAATGACTGGCCCATTACTAGTGAACATGTACTTAATATACTTACGTAGTTCGTTTGTCGTAGTCGTTCAACACAACTGTGCGGTGAAAGCGGTTTTTCTTGGAACGAACTCAAACTGCTTTTAGTAGAACTACTTAATTAATTATGTCTTACCTCGTGGATGGTTTCGTTTAGAAGCGGCTTTTGATTAAGTACCGATGGAGTTAGGTTGAATGTTATTTTAAAGCTAGTCAATGTTTAGAGCAGTGGTGGCATCAGCCGCGACTTGCAAAATCAAAATCATTATATTTCATATAAACCTGCATGGGCACTTATGAAACGTCAGAAGCTAGGTGCACGGTTCCAAATTGTCGCTTCCTGTGGAGGGCAAGAAACTCCACGGTTACTCTTTTAAAAATAAATGGTTTTTAAAATGTTTTCAAATTACAGTGATAATCGGTATGGGAGGACAGACACCTGTCAATAAGTACCAGGTACTTAGAGGAATGAAATACAGAATAGAAAATCGTCTACAAACCTAGTCTGTAAGGCCTACAACGTTCTCTCATTCACAATGTGTACAAGAATCTACATGAATAAAATGAACCTATTTGAACCAAGTGACATGATTTCCATGACAATCACTAATAATTAGTCGAAATAAAAATTGAAAATGTCACGCATTGTAAAAAATAAAAAGACTAAAAATTGTAATTTGGGAGCAGTTAATAGACTTTCACATAGTTATGCTGTTAGTGAGGTACCAGGGAAGCCACATGTGCAGAAGGAATTAATGTTAGACTTCCTTGTCTTCAACGTAGTCTTTATCTTATAATATGCTTTTTTGATAAGGACACGTTTGATGTGAGTTTTAAACTTTCCATCGCTAAGTTCTATAACCAACTTTGGCAACTTTTTATAGAAGCGGATACTATTTATTAGAAATTACTTGCTAGTTTTACTAATCTAAATTTTGGAATCATAATTTTATCGAGTTGTGAGTCGTAGTTTCGAGCCCAGACAAGCGCTTTACTTTGAGTAAATATTTTCATCGCCACTGCTCTGAAAACGGTTAAAGAAAATATTGTGAGGAAACCGGCATGTCCTAGAACCAAAAATTTGAAGACATATCACACCCACCACACCGAGTCCGTCTGGGTGGATAATGACTCATTCCCTCTGTCACCGAGAGGAGGCCAAGTCCCAGCAGTGGGATGATCATAAGCTGATTATGTTGATGATCATAATGGGGGCAACGGTTTCAAGAGATACCTTTCACAAGCGGCCCTGAACCACCGCGTCACATCGCATTGCTCTCCTCCTCCTCCTTTCATGCTCCTCCTTTTATTTTGACTTGTTTGCTCCTAAGGTTCCAAGCGTGACGTTCAGTAGCCTGTCATCATCATCATTTCAGCTGAAAGACGTCCACTGCTGGACATATGCCTCCCCAAGCTCCTCCACTTTGACCGGTCTTGTGTTTCCTACCTCCAGCGGATTCCCGCGACCTTCACAATGTCATCGGTCCACCTTGTGGCAGGCCTTCCCACTCTACCTACCGGTACGCATTCGCTACTCCATACCCTTTCGACCTCATCGGTCATCTGTTTTACGAGCAATGTGCCCCGCCCACTGCCACTTAAGTTTGCAAATTCTTCGGGCTATTTTGTTTGCCGTGGTTCTCCTGCGGATCTCTTCATTCCTGATTCAATTATGTAGAGAAACTCCGAGCATAGCCCTCTCCATTGCCTTTTGGGTGACTTTAAGCCTTCTGATAAGGCCCATGAAGCCTGGAAGCCTGTAGACTTCCTTAAAATTGAGCTACTAAATGGAAACAGTAGGCAGTTCAAACAACCAAATTCGTCAGGTTGTTATAGGTTGACAAAGATATAAATCAAACAGTCATTCATCATCATCTGCCTAGCCTTTTCCCAACTATATTGGGGTTGGCTTCCAGTCTAACTGGATGCAGCTGAATACCAGTATTTTACATGGAGTGACTGCCTATCTGTCCTCCACAACCCAGTTACTGAGCAACACGATACGCCTTGGTAATACTGGTTGCTAGCCTTTCGGGCTCCTGACGACCTGTAACGACTGTCAAAGATCCACGAATGGCAGCTGGGACCAACGGCTGAACGTGCTTTCCGAGGCACGGAGGGGTCTTGGTATGTAAAGATGGTCACCCATCCACGGACCAACCGCGGCAAGCGTAGCTTAACCTGACTGATCGACCCGTGCGGTTGTTAATACTTAGCCACGAGCCCCTCAATATAAATCAAACAGTATTAGACAATAAAGTTCTATAATTTGACACCCTTACAAAATGTATGCCAGCATCAAAGTTTCTCTCAAATTGCAACGGACTTGAGAACTTCTCAATGTCGAACAGACGGTCAGACATTTATCATTTAAGTCTGGGTCAAGTTTGACTCCCTAAAGACTTCTCGATGTCTTGCGAAATGTATTTAGTGCTTAAATAGTTAGCAATTTAGCTGAAGATTTCAGTTTACTTAATAAAAGTCAGTTTCTGAAATTTGTTACATAATATTCTCGGTAGTTAGAAACAAACGTTTAGGTTTAGGTGCATGAAAGACGGTCAACCATCCACGGACCAACCGCTTCAAGCGTCTTATTTGAGAGATTGTTTAGGATTTTTCTGTGCTAGTTTTATGTGTTGACTTTTATGGATATTCACCAATACACGGAGTGATTCATGAGCAAGGGTTTTTTTGAGAGTGGGAAATCATCAAATAACTTCTCCCGCTCTGGGTGTCAGACCTTTACTGACTAAAACCCAACCCGTGTTCCCTCAGTAGCTTGTGTGCCAGGGGCCACGGTATCTCTTTCAAACAACCCGCACCCCTGGCAGGTATCGGCCCTTGCGGACCCGACCAATTGGTGCTGACATCTCTTTGAGGCACGCGTGGAACACAACGCGCCGTCGACCCGGGCTTGGTCGTTACCGGATAGCGAGCTACCCATTACTCACCATCCGCAAGCCCGCGCCTACGGTGGCCAGGAAATAGCCTGGGATTCCCGACGCCCAGGGCGTCTTCTGCGGAGGCTAGGGCAGTGAGGGCGCATATACTGCCTCTCCCTCACGTGCACCGCCTGTCTCTTCGCGAGCATTACTACTTCGCAGAAGGAAGCGACGGCTACCCATACACTCTCGCTCCGTACCATGGCTTGGACCAGGGCTGGACGCGAGAGATCGCCGCCGCCAATCGCCTCCAAGAGGACACGGCGGTGCTCCGCCCAAGCCGGGCAAACCCCCACCGTTTGGTCCATTGTGTCCTCAGGGCGATCTATGCAGTGGAAACACTCGGGCGTTTCCTCCCGTCTAATACGAAACAGGAACCTCCAGAAACACCCGTGTACGGTGAGGACCTGCGTAAGGCAGAAGGTGAGGACGCCCTGGCGCCTCTCAATCCACTCCATAAAAAGGGGACTTACCGCCGCAATCGTGGCCTGCCCAATCATGATTAAGGTTTAGGTGTATAATTTGTTAAGGTTTTGTGTACATTGGGTAACGTGGGCGAAGCCGCTGGCAAAAGCTAGTAAATAAATAAAGTAATTTTATTTTGGAGAACCATTATCCATAAATTGTCAGTAACAGGTTACCTTGAAACGTTATTTAACTTAAACTAAAGACGAAATAATTAGAAGACCACCCAACAACTAGACACACCACCAAATGACAACTAGGGTATATGTCTTCTCGAAAAATCCCTCATTATGGCGGAGGAAGTATCTGCCACCACAGCCTTGAGGGTGTTTTTGTGACTGCCTCTTATTTTGGTCAGGAGTGGGTTCGTTTTCATGGCATTCAATTCATCGGTTTGACTTTACCTTCGTTTTCACGGTTAGATTTAATCAAGGCTTATTAACCACACCGCAGGTGGGTGGGTTTGCACACCTCATTAGGTTATAATACAATGTACCTTTTATACCTGTAATACCAAAAGATTTGATTTGATTTAATGCCCATGGCGTGTGTCGCCGGACGTAAAAGAATCATACCATCCCTTTTCTTCCCGTGGGTGGCATAGAAGGCGACTAAGAGACTTGCTAGAAAATGGGCAGCAGCGTTCTCTATGCATTTTACCACCGTACTGCGATCACAAACCCGCCTGCCTAGCTTGGCGATTATGGCAAAACTACCCCTTTTTGGGGAGGCCTATGTCCAACAGTGGACGTCTTTCGGCTGAAGTGATGTAGTGAGTGTGAATGCCCATTCTCATACATAAGTCGCAATGGCCTCAGCGATAATCAATGTCAACATTTTGTATAAAATTGTGTTATTCACCGATTTAAAAAAGGAGGATATTCTCAATTCGTATTTTTTATTGTTGTATACAAATTACACTAAATCTCTGGCAATCGTAGATTGATTGAAAAAAAAAAGCTCTTTTTGAATGGATGTGCCTCCTCAATTTATTTATGGGATCCCCATATATAAATTTTATAAAAATATCCCACCTCTAAGGGTGGAAAATTACCGAATAACTTATTTTATTATAGACTGTGCAGTACAGTTGTCTGGGAATTGGCCCTTTGATCTCAACCACAGTATCTACCACAGTACCCATCTCCGCATAATATTCTGCGTGAATAACGTATCAATCGTAATAACACATCGTAGTACCAATCAACATATATCACATTATAATCGATTTCCATAGACATACCAATCGAGATAATTGCGAACGTGCAGAGGCCAGCACATCAAGGTACCCAATTTTTCAAATTTCTTTGATAGATATCAACTTTATTCCATAAGTATAAGGTTCATGTTCAATTGGGAAAATTTGGCAGGTTGGGATAGCTTGATGTGCGGGCGACTGTACATGATAACGCAACTTGGATATCACACAGCGTATTAGCATAATAAATCAATTTGATACGTGAAACGAATTGTCATTGCAAAATAAAGAACAACTTTACAAGTCTCGATTTGCGTAGTGAGAAAATTGGTACAAATGGTTGAGTGGCTTACAGATTGTTTTTACGGTCCATACGAGATTTCTTTTTGTTTAGAAACCCCCGATACTAGGCTATTACTTTGTCTGGGTGGCTGCTGTATAAAAAATGGAAATAGGGGTGTTCTGAACATAGCTTGTTAAGTATCGTCACATTAGGAGACCATACGATTTAGTTTTTTTTTGTGCTAAAAGTCATACTCCATTTCCCATCGCAAAAATTACAACCTTTCGTTAGAACTGTCATCTCCTATTGAATTTGAACCACTTTTGGTCATTATTTTTTAAAAATCATTTACCTAGGTTATAATGAGGAACTCGTGCCAATTGTATAGTTTCTAGATTCTACACCAAGCCGTGTAGGCTCTGCGATGTCTGTCAAAGAATTTAACATTTTTATACGTGTTACGAAAACGAAATATAATCAGTGTTGCGTTTTTTTTTTGTTGGGTGGGAAATTATCAAATAACTTTTCCCACACTGGGTAGATAGAGCGTGTCAGACTATTACTGACTAAAACTCACCCGTGTTCCTTCAGTTGCCTATGTGCCAGGGGCCACGGTTTCTCTTTCGAACAACCCGCACCCCTGGCAGGCATCGGCCCTTGCGGATACCACGAGTTAGTGCTGACATCTTTTTGAGGCATCAGTGTTGCATTGATGCTAATTATAATAAGTATTCATATTTATTTATGATGAGAGCAGTGGTGGTCCAGTGGTAACGGCCCCAATTTACGAGTTTTAGGTCGTGAATTCGAACCCAGGCATTCAAATAATTTCATCAGCACTGCTCTCAAAACGGTGAAGGAAAACATCGTGAGGAAACCGACATATTGTCTTGGAAACAAAAATTCGAAGACATGTGACATTTACCAACCCGTAATGGCCCGCGTGGCAGATTATAGCCCACTCCCTCTCGAAGATAGGAGGCCTGTGTCCCAGCAGTGGGAACATTATAGGCTGATTATGATGATGATTTATTGATTGCATTCCATATTGTAGAATAATATGGACGGGCTTATGGCTATGTAAGAATAGCTGCGCGGGTCGATCGATCAGGTTAAGCTACGCTTGCCGCGGTTGGTCCGTGGATGGGTTACCATCTTTACATACCAAGACGTGGGGCCTTGGTATGTAAAGATGGTCTCTAAAGACGTGCCTCGGAAAGCACGTTAAGTCGTTGATCCTGGCTGTCATTTGTGGATCTTTGGCAGTCGTTACAGGTCGTCAGAAGCCCGAAAGTCTGACAACCAGTCTTACCAAGGGGTATCGTGTTACCCAGTAACTAGGTTGTGGAGGTCAGATAGGCAGTCACTCCATGTAAAATACTGGTATTTAGCTGCATGCGGTTAGACTGGAAGCCAACCCTAACATATTTGGCAAAAGGCTAGGCAGATTATGATGATTGTAGAATAATGTTACAGAAGGGTTAAAGCTAGGTGCATACATATGGACCTTGGAAGTTATACATAACGCTCCCACTGCTGGGTCACAGGGCTTCCTCTCGGTGAGAGGGAGTGGGTCGTAATCCACCATGCGAGCACAGGAAATGGATAAAATTTATGGTTACGAAAAAAAAAAAACTACTATTATAATTTTACAATAAAATAAGAACATAAATTGTCATTAATATTTGATGATTACAAATGTTCCGTGTGTTGTCGGACGTAAAAGAATATCACCATCCCATCTCTTCCCGTGGGTGTCGTAGAAAGCGACTACGGGACTTACTATAGAATGGGCAGCAGCGTTCTCTATGCACTTTACCACCATACTGCGATCGCCAATCCGCCTGCCAAGCGTGACATTATGGGAAAACCCCCCCTTTTGGGGGGGCCTATGCCCAGCAGTGGACGTCTTTCGGCTGAAGTGGAGTGGGCGGATTACAAATGATTATGGCTTTTATTAATAATCTGAGACCAATATTACAAAAAACACAGGAATGCTTTGTTTGCAAGTATGTGCAAGCAAAACAAACTTTAAGCATTAAAAAAAATTATGTTTATTTCAATTACATAAATCTTTAATGTTCGTCTTTAATATTTGTGTTCCGTGTGGTGCCGAAAGGTTCCGTGTGGTGACGGACGTAAAAGAATAGCACCATCCCATTTCTTCCCGTGGGTGTCGTAGAAGGCGACTACCCTTAGAGAATGGGCAGCAGCTTTCTCTATTCATTTTACCACCATACTGCGATCGCCAACCCGCCTGCCGATTATGGCAAATCCCCCTTTTTGGGGGAGGCTTATGTCCAGCAGTGGACGTCGTTCGGCTGATATGATGATACGTGATTTTGAGTTCACCTTTTAAGCAAAAAGATGCTTGTGTTAGGTGATTTATGTGCGTTGCTATTTTGTTTACTACAATTTTGCTGACATTTCAGTACTCCACTCCACAATCTGAACTTAAGTGGTACGTAAGTAATTAACAGCTAGATACAATAGACGTAACGTGACATCACACTCACAGCGTATCGACAGGACCGGGATGAACAAATGGACACCAATGCGACAACGCGTCGAAACGGATTCGTCCAATAATGGCATTGTTCTGTTATGCTTGCAATTAATGGGGCGGAATGAGAGACTTATTGCACCTAAATTGAAGCGAGTTTTAGTGTTAAAGGGGATAAAATGAAATAAACTACCTACATATATTGGTTTATGATGTATGTATCCTGAGTATCCTACTATCCTTTCCTACTAATTCTACTTTTCCTACTACTTCTACTATTCCTACTATTTCTACTTCCCTGCAATTCCTATGATAATATTATAAATGTGAAAGTTTGTACGTTCTGATATTTGGATGTTTGTTACTCAATCATGCAACAACGATTGAACAGATTTGGATAAAATTTGGCAAGATAATAGATTAAAACCTGGATTAACACATAGGATACGTTTTATCCCGGTACTACAATCCCTTGGGATAAGTTTCGACCCCTTCGCTCGCCAACAAAATCATGTGTGTATTTTTTTTAAATATTTGGGCCAATTATTATTTGGTTTGTGAAATTTTAATATTACGAGTCCCATTTGTATAGCCCGCTCTCTTTCACAGAGATGAACTCGGTCACCAAACAGTGGGGTACATTGTGGACTAGTTGTTATTGTTCTGTAGTAGTAACTTCCCAGAGTCTGGATTTGATTCTCGGGTTGTGCAATGCGTAATTGGGTTTTTCTATCCGGGAATTCTCAGTAGCACACTGAAGTGTGGGTTTTTGTCGGGTTGTCAGCAGTAGGCGCGCCCATAACGAGCGTAATGTCCACGGATCATGTTTATGAACGGGCTCTGTCCGTTGAGACTGGTCATCTCCTAACTTTCAGGGCTTATTATATCTTATACAGGAAACGTTTTTATCCAGTGCGCAAAGTTTAACCAAGAATTCAGCATATCATACTAGACCCCCTAGGGCAGAATTTTTTTGCCGGTTATACAAAAAAAAAAAAAAAATTGCTGTACCATACATTTTGACCGCGTAGGTATTGCATTTTTCTATGAAACAGCAGATTTTTTTTAAACCTATATAGTATAAACCGATATGCTGAATTCATGGTTACAGTTTGCGCACTGGATAAAAACTTATCCTGTATTTGAATCATTTTTTTTTTTGCATTGTTCTCACATACAGAAGCAACAAGAGTACTTAACATTCCCAAGATTTTGTAATATCCAACTTGATTTAAAAGAGTGTCCATGGAGTTTCTTGCCCGTTCTTCTCCATAGAGATCTACGTTTTGGAATGGGCAACTAGCTTCAACTTTTTAACTGTTCGACTTTTTGACAATTCAATTGTGCCTCTAAATGGTTTAATTGAAATAAATGCTTTGAGTTTTAGTTTGTGGGTATTAGGTACACCTCTGCGCAAGTCTTCAAAGAAACAAGCGTGATGTCATATATATATATATATATGTTACCAGAAATGTATGAAATCTAGGAATTGTATACAAATCCTAGGAAATTTATATAATTCCGAAGCTATTTAGGAAGTGTATAAAATATTGTTTCAAAAACTATTAAATTACATAAATGTCCTAGGAAATGTGCACAATTCCTAGGAATTGTATATAATTCCAATATCGTATTAGGAAATGTATAAAAATAATGGTTTCAGTAATAAAACACGTTGTTAAAATGAGAATAATATTTTTTATTAAAGCACTCGTTGAGACAACAACGTTCAGGTAACAGTCATATCTTAAAATATAATAATCTTCAAATTATCGTACTAATTAAAGCTTCGAAAATCAAGTATCTAGGAACTTTTAAAATCACAAAATCGACTTATACTATTCTTATAAAATCAAACTTTCGTTTGGTAAGTAATCAGTGACTCCGCTACTGAATGTCGAAGTTTGAAATGTCGACGTAGGTATGTTAGTTCTAAGGTACAGGATCTCGATGTACGCCAGTTCGAAAGTTCACTTGAGCGAAGTATGTAAGGCCGACGTATCGTTAGTTAGAAAGCAGGCATGGTTTCTGCCACGGCTCCGGCGCTGCGAGGCTCCGGCGGTCCCACGCGATTCTAAATTACATTCTAGGGGTAGGGCAGACAAGACTGCGTGGAGTCGGATCTACGGCGATTCGTTTCTGTCACCTAAATGTATGCCGTCTGGTCGGCCTGGCCGGTTCCAGTGGATTGGACAGATCCAAATATTTACATTTCCGACTGCTATTTAGACAATGTATAAATTTCCTAGGAAATGTGTATAATATAATTTATTTTACACATTTCCGTGCGATTTTAGGAATTACATACATTTCCTAGGAATTGTGTACAATTACGGATTACATACATTTCCGGTAACATAAATAAATGAATCGCCGAAATATATGTACGCGCATAACTTCTGAACGACTGCACCAAAGATGATTCTTTTTTTTTAGTGTTCCATATTGTCAGGACAAGGTTTGTATATCAGAAAATTTATAAAAATATATATAGATTTGATCAAAATTCATAATCCAACTGATTTGATTTTACCGGAAGGGTTATATTTTCTCAGTCGCGAGTGGAGAAATAAGGCGGTACGAAGTTCGCCGGGCCAGATAGTATATTAATAAAGCCAACGATTAAGTTATAAAGTGATTGCTCTTAACTAACTGGCCTACTGGCATCATTCCAATCAGTACTGTTAACGATAATTGATTTATCAGATAACCACAATCTCAGGAGATTGCACCCATTAGCCAAATGGAGCAGAAACGTCAAGACAATGACGGCTAATAATATAATTGGCAGTATTATGTTATTGCTTGGGGTTGTACAGTGTACCTATGTAGAGTAGAAGTTACTATGTTTCTCACCTACTAAACAACAGGCCGGGGAAAAGGTTTTCTCGAATTTATTCATTTTACTATTTATACGAGTATACACCCAGTAATTGGGTTGTGAACGTCAGATAGGCAGTCGCTCCATGTATAGTACAGGCATTCGGCTGCATTCGATTAGACTGGACGCTAACCCCAATATAGTTGAGGAAAGGCTTGGTAAATTGATTGTAAAAATAAAAATGTCCACCGACTTTATTTCGTTGACATAACCTCAAAATCCGTCCCGTGTGTGTTGCCGGGCGTAAAAGAATAGCACCATCCCATTTCTTCCAGTGGGTGTCGTAGAAGGCGACTAAGGGACTTACTAGAGAATGGGCAGCAGCGTTCTCTATGCATTTTACCACCTCACTGCGATCGCCAAACCGCTTGCCAAGCGTGGCGATTATGGCAAAACCCCCCTTTTTGGGGGAGGCTTATGTCCAGCAGTGGACGTCTTTCGGCTGAAATGATGATGAATGATGAACCTCAAAATTATCACCAATCTCAACCAACTATAGGTACGCCATTATTAATTACACGCGACAGAATAAAGCCATAACTCGCGTGCCGACGCTTACCCATTTGTTCTACTCTGTTTACCGCACGTACGACATATTTCGTTGCGCCATCGACATTGTTATAGATGAGACCGCGAGGCATGTCATGTATCATTACTATACAGGTGTTCGTTTGTTTTGCTTGGTGACAGACAGGTGTGTACACAGGAAAAGTTTTTATCCAGTGCGCAAACTGTAACCATGAATTCAGCATATCATTCTAGACCCCTAGCGCAGAAATTTTTCACCGGTAATATAAAAAAAAAGCTGTTTCATAGAAAAGTGAAATACTTACGCGGTAAAAATGTATGGAACAGCTGATTTTTTTTGTATAGCCGGCCAAAATTTTCTGCGGTTCTAGAATGATATGCTGAATTCATGGTTAAAATTTGCGCACTGGATAAAAACTTATCCTGTATGTTTTATAGGGCGGAATTTGAGAAGAAACGTGTGGTTTACTACACTGCTCGCGTCGCTCGCTCGGCTCGCGAGTCATTGGTCAAAGTTTTAACCTAACCCATTCGGTCGGCGACTTAACTTAGTTACTGCAATTAACTTTGAGGATGCCAGACAGTAAAAACGAGGCACTTAGAAAGAAAAAGCGGCGGTAAATCAATAAGTAGGTACCTACGCTTTTTTAAATAAATGTTTTTCTCCTGAATGTTTTTGAGGAATAATGAAAATAGAAAGAAAGAAAATAAAGAAAAATAGTTTTATTTGTCACAAAAACACGTGCATATAAAAGATGACAACATTAAAAATAAAGAAAAAAACATGATAACAAACACAGATAAGTATACATAGGCATAAAGAACACAAATAGTCGGCAGCTGCACGCGGTGACTGTGACAAGAAGGCTTCCACTCAGCATATTTCACTTATAAAATTATCATGGACTAGCTTCCTCTCGCGGCTTCGCCCGCGTGGAAGTCGGAAATCATCCCATGGGAACGTACTACCGGGATAAAAAGTATTCTATGTGTTAATCCAGGTTGAAAACTATTTGTGTGTCTAGCAGCAGTTCTATTCAAATCCGTTCAGCTGTTTTTGCATGATTGAGGAACGAAACTCCAAATGTTTGTATGTTTTTTAACCGACGAAAAAACGGAGGAGGTTACTCAATTCGACGCGTATATTTTTTATGTATGACCACCCATAACTCTTCCAGAGTAAGCCGATTTTGATCATTCTTTTTTTATTGGAAAGGGTATACCTCGAAGTTGGTCCCATATGAATTTCGAAGAAAACTTCCAACCCTAAGGGTAAGAAAACAGGGGATGATTGATTGTTAACTCACAGATTTAAATACTGAGTTGTGTATTACAAAAAGTAATCAAAAATTAAGCATGTAGTAATTAGTAGATTATAGCCACAAAAAATTATAAAATAAAAACTTTTTAATAAAAAAATTAAATCGTTGATCGGCCAGGTTAAGCTACGCTTGCCGCGGTTGGTCCGTGGATGAGTGACCATCTTTATATACCAAGACCCCTCCGTGCCTCGGAAAGCACGTTAAGCCGTTGGTCTCGGCTGACATTTGTAGATCTTTGACAGTCGTTACGGGTCGTCAGAAGCCCGAAAGTCAGACAACCAGTCTTACCAAGGGGTATCGTATTACCCAGTAACAGGGTTGTGGAGGTCAGATAGGCAGTCGCTCCATGTAAAATACTGGTATTCAGCTGCATCCGGTTAGACTGGAAGCCAACCCCAACATAGTTGGGAAAAGGCTAGGCAGATGAAGATGCTAGTTCAAAGGTATCAGATATAGTACGATAGTTGAATTACTAAATACACGCGAAAAAAATTAAGCTATCGCTCGTGTGTTGAAGCTTATCCATTGGTTTTTCTCTTTTCACCGCACGTGTGACATTTATTTCGACGCGCCATTGACATTGTTATAGGTGACACAGCGAGGCCTGTCATGTGAGAGTGTTTGTTTTGTTGTACTTAAAACAGATGTGGACAATGTTTTATAAGGCTGACTTTCAGAAGGAACGTGGGTTGTAAGTGGTTGGTACAGTTGTATTTTATATCAATTTGGAAAAGAATGAAGTCTTTAGCATTAATATAACAAATCATATTTAAAACTGTGGTGAACGTTTCACAGACAGTTGGTACACTTGTATATTGCCATAGTAATCATCTCGACGCATTGAACGGCGAGAAGCTGTATACGAACGAAGGTTTTTGTAGGAGATACTAAGGCAATTTCAGCCGACCTATTCTGTCAGAATGTCACCGTTAAAAGTAAGCTTGAAGTGAGCTGTCAATCCCTAACGTCATGTGACAGCTTACTTCAATCTCACCGGCTGCTATGTAGCCTTCTTCTTTTGTCTATGGTTATATGAGTTAAAATAATGTATAACGTATAACGCCATATTTTATCCAAATGACGATTTACGATGTTATCTATCTAGGCGAGATAAGAGTCGATTTTGAGTTCATTCATCGACGAGGGTTACTAGTCGTACTAGCCAAACAATATCCCGTTTCCCAAAAAACCCGGGTTCATATAAAAATAATTAAACCAGTTTATAAATAGCAGATGACTTCAACATAATATCGTTGATTAATTTCTCCGTTCGCAAAAATATCACATTGACATATTTTCGGTAAAAAGGTATATTTAACGCAGTTCTTTACTTCATTTTTCATCGTGAATCGTCGCGTTGTCACACGGGGTTTGGTAAAATGATATTCGACGTCTAAATTAATAACTGTAAGTTATTTTGAGAATAGCTTGGATTACAAACAAGGCTGTTTTTGCTGAAGAGCTGTTGTTGTACATATTTGTGTTTATCAGTATAATTTACACTTCAGGGTCTTCCTTGATTTGTTCTGTGTTATCTTGACCACAGTCAAGTGGCTGGTGTCTAAATAATACCCGCAGGGGTCGATGGAAGGTTAAGCTACGCTTGCCGCGGTCGGTCCCTGGATGGGTGACCATATCATCCCGAGACCCCTACATGCCTCGGAAAGCACGTTAAGTCGTTGATCTCGGCTGTCATTCGTAGATCTTTGACAGTAGTTCTGGGTACCCGAAAGTCTGACAACCAGTATTGCACAAGGGATCTCGTGTCAACCAGTAAATCGTTTGTGGAGCCCAGATAGTCAGTCGCTCTATATGAAACACTGGTATTTGGCTGCATCCGATAAGACTGGAAGCTGACCCCAACATGATGAACGTGATTGATTTTGTTCTCTTAATCACAGTCAACAAACCTTTCTTCACATATCAAAATTCTGTCGTAGCAAGCTATCAGCCTATAATGTTCCCACTGATGGGACACAGGCCTTCTCACTCTGAGTGGGAGTGGGCTGTAATCGACAGGTCACAGTCACTAGGCCTTCAAGTTTTAGGTTTCTATGACATGCTGGTTTACTCTCACGATGAAAATGCAAGAAGCACTGGAAATGATGACCTTCAAAATGGCCTCCCCCAAATGTGTGTGTAATAGATAGTGAAAGTAATAGATTGGTAAGCAGTAGTTGAAAGTCGGAACATGTAACAAAGTAAACGATCTCTTCTTTCAACAAGTATTTTACTTTTTCTTCTTACAAAGGCGTCGACTGGAGATATTATAAAACTTGGACGAAATCCTTAGACAAACCGCTTTATTTAATACCCAAGTTTCACGTTACTTCAACAAAATTCTTGTATTATGTAACCTAGATGCGTGGTGTGGAACAAATGACATGTTCCACCTACTTGGGTGCTGGCTTGGCTAATTGGCTCATCGGCTGTGACATTTGAGGCGGATCTTAATTTATTCATGCCGTATACTGTTCTTGAGGAACTGGGTATCATCTTTAATTACTTGGCTTGTGGAGCCCTATCAGTGGAAAATAGGTATTGTTAAAGTTTTAAGTACTGACTGATCAAAACTAGGTTTTTTTTTTGAGGGTGGAAAATCATCAAATAACTTCTTCCACTCTGGGTGGATCAGGAAGGCGTGTCAGATATTTACTGACTAAAACCCACCCGTGTTGCCTCAGTTGCCTGTTTGTAAGGGGCCACGGTCTCTCTTTAGAACAACACGCATGGTCATTTTCCGACAAAAAAAAACATGATTCGGACATATTTTCGTTTTCGGCCATCAACCAGCCAAAGCTTCGGTCAAGCCGAAAATCAGAAGTTCATGAATTATCATCGTTCGGCCTACTTCGTAAAGCTCGGCAATATCGGGTGACTCTACTAACTTCGAATCAATTGTGAATCGTCTCCGCTCGTGGTTCACTCAGCTAACATCTTCTGCTTAGCATGTCCATAGCAATCTAAATACAGTCAGCCTAGAATTTGGCTACAAGCTTAGCACTTTTAGCAGCGTTTATAAACTCCTGAAACGTGCAAATAACAGGACATAAACTTACGCAATTTTATTTTGATGTCAGCAGTTAGTTAGTAAAACGAGATAATTATGTACGTTTTTTTCACACACATACACGCATTTTTTTTCTGAGGGTGTAAAATCATCAAATAACTTCTCCCGTTCTGGTTGGAGCTCCTGCTGGAGGAAGGCGTGTCAGATTTTACTGACTAAAACTCACCCGAGTTCCCTCAGTTGTGTGCCAGGGGCCAAGGTATCTCTTTAGGACAACCCACACCCCAGACAGAGGCGCATACAAGCATACAGCCGAAATATTAACATTTTTAAATTTCAGCCGAAAATAAGACTAATTTCTTTTACGTTTCCAGCTGAAAATCCATTTTCAGTAGGACATTCGTTTTAAGTGACTTGCTGGTCTTGCTTGCTCATGTCTGTAGGAGTGTACTGGTATTTTGTATGTACTAAACCACTCGATTGGGGTGCTCACAGGTAGGCAGTTAGGTACTGTATTTCCTAATTATTAATTTCGGGAGCAGTAGCATAGACTCTCAAGATTATAACATAATGTTATTTGTTTTTAAAGTTTCGTACCTCAAAAGGAAACAACGGTACCCTTATATCCCTTAGTTGTCCGTGCATCTGGCTAGAGCCCTTTTTCTCAGGAACGCATGGAGGCATTGGTTGAATTTGATGTTGGGAACGGAATTCCAGTATTTTTAATGGAGCGGCTGCCTATCTGACCTCCACAACTCAGTTACTGTGTAATACGATCCCCTTGGTAAGACTGATTGTCAATCTTTCGGGCTTTGGCCGACCCGTAATGACCGTCAAAGATACATGAATGACAGCCGGGACCAACGGCTTTAAATGCCTTCCGAGCCACGAATATGAAATACTAGCACCTGCTCGCGACTTCGTCTGCATCAAATTCCTTCGTCCCCCGACCCACCTCGTTGCATCGCTTGCCCATGCGAGTACTTCGTATTCGTGACTTGTTTTCTCTTTGCTCGATTCTTAAGGGCCGCGCCGACCTCCCTAGCGGCGTCAGTGTAGTTTGCTACGCTGACGACACGCTGGTCCTGGCGCAAGGGAGGTCGTACCAGGCGGCGGCCGACTTGGCGACACAAGGGGTTGCGACAATCGTGGATAGGATCCGGCAACTGGGACTCGAGGTGGCCTTGCACAAGTCCGAGGCCATGTGGTTTCATGGTCCTCGGAATGCGCCACCGACGGGTTCCCAGATAACGGTGGGAGGAGTTCACATCGGCGTCGAGTCGACGATGAAGTACTTGGGACTCGTCCTCGACAGCCGGTGGAACTTCGCGGAGCATTTCCGCCGTTTGGCTCCCAGACTGGAGCGGGCCGGGGCTGCGTTGAAGCGGCTCCTGCCCAATCTAGGGGGGCCAAACGCCTCCTGCCGGAGGCTCTACGCGGGGATCGTGCGGTCCATGGCCCTATACGGGGCGCCGGTGTGGGCGCCTACATTGAGGCGCCAACCAGCTCGCAAGCTGAAAGCGTCCCATAGAGTAATGGCGATCAGGATGATCCGAGGATATCGCACGATCTCCGGCGAGGCGGCGGGCCTCCTTGCCGGATTACCACCATGGGATCTGGAGGCAAAGGTCCTCGCGCAAATATGGGAGTGGCGCGAGGAGGCCAAACGCCGGGGCGTAACTCCGCTGCCGCAGGAAATCGCGGCACAGCGGACAGAGCTCCGGCGGGATCTCATGGTGACATGGAGAGAGCGATTGTCGCAACCCAGTGCTGGGCACGCCACGATTGCGGCGGTAAGTCCCCTCTTTGAGGAGTGGTTTGAGAGGCGGCATGGCGTCCTCACCTTCCGCCTGACGCAGGTCCTCACCGGACACGGTTGTTTCGGGAGGTTCCTGTTTCGGATAGGGCGGGAGGAAACGCCCGGGTGTTTCCACTGCGAAGATCGCCCTGAGGACACGGTGGAGCACACGGTGGCGGTCTGCCCTGCTTGGGCGGAGCACCGCCGTGTCCTCGTGGAGGCGATCGGCGGCGGCGATCTCTCGCGTCCGGCCCTGGTCCAGGCCATGGTACGGAGCGAGAGGGCATGGGGAGCCGTCACCTCCTTCAGCGAAGCAGTGATGCTCGCGAAGAGGGAGGCGGCGCACGTGAGGGAGAGGCAGCATATGCGCCCTCGCGACCCCAGCCGCCGCAGGATACGGAGACGCCCTGGGCGTCGGGAATCCCAGGCCGATTTCCGGCCACCGTAGGCATGGGCTTGCGGACGGCGAGTAATGGGTAGCTCGCTGTCCGGTAAGAACCAAGCCCAAGTCGACGGCGCGTTGTGTTCCACGCGCGCCTCAAAGAGATGTCAGCACAAAAAGTGATGGGACCCGCAAGGGTCGATGCCTGCCAGGGGTGCGGGTTTGTTCGAAAGAGACACCACAGCCCCTGGCTTAAGGGCTACTGAAGGAACACGGGTGGGTTTTAGTCAGTAAAAGTCTGACACGCCCTCCTGCTCCACCCAGAGCGGGAGAAGTTATTTGATGATTTCCCACCCAAAAAAAAAAAAAAAAAAAAAGGGTTCTAGCGTGATGTTCTAAAGCCTGCTACCACAATGAAAAGTGAAATGACCTTGTCCTGTTGAAAATTATCTACACCGTTACGGTCGGTGAGGAGAATGGCCTATTTTCGGCATAATCAATCGAGCATTATAAACGTATCAGAGGACCCGAAATTACTGAATGAATCAAGGTTTTATTTAGTCATTTCTCTTTCAAGTCAAATCACGAATATAGCAAGTAACCTGTAATCTTACTTCGCATTCCGAATTCTTCATTATTCAGGCCTTTCCTACTTAATTAATAAAAGGCACGAACGACATTTCTCTAATATCTCCATCCCTCTCTGTCCTCAAAGCATTGTATCTTTCTTTCTCTTTCCTGGAATCGTAACAAATGACCGTTTTTGTACGGTTCGGCACACAAGCGTTAAGTACAGTACAGTTGTGGACATAATTACTTAACACATTAATCTTTTGGGGCGATACCATTGAACTATATTTTAGTTTTTTGTTGTGTAAATCATTTTTTTTTTGTAATTTTTTTCGACATTCGTTTCCCGGTTATTCGTTGTGGCTCAATAATAAAATCCGCACGGGTGGATCTTCAAGATTAAGCAACGCTCGCCATGTTTGGTCCATGGATGGGTTTTTGTTTTTGAGGGTGGGAAATCATTAAATAACTTCTCCCGCTCTAGGTGGAGCAGGAGGGCGTGTCAGACTTGTACTGACTAAAACGAACCCGTGTTCCTTCAGTTGCCTGTGTGCCAGGGGCCACGGTATCTCTTTCGAACAACCCACAACCCTGGCAAGCATCGGCCCTTGCGAACCCCACCAGTTGATGCTGACATCTGTATGAGGCGCGCGTGGAATACAACGCGCCGTCGCCCCGGGCTTGGTCCTTACTGGACAGCGAGCTACCTATTACTCGCCATCCGCAAGCCCACGTCTACGGTGGCCGGGAATCAGCCTGGGATTCCCGACACCCAGGGCGTCTCCTGCGGCGACTAGGGCCGTGAGGGCGCATATACTGCCTCTTCCTCTCGTGCGCCGCCTCCCTCTTTACGAGCATTACTGCTTTGAAGAAGGAGGTGACGACTGCCCATGCACTCTCGCTTCGAACAATGGCCTGGACTAGGCTCGGACGCGAGAGATCGCCGCCGCCGATCGCATCCACACGAACACAGCGGTGCTCCGCCCAATTCGGGCAGACCTCCACCGTATGCTTCACCATATCCACAGGGCGATCTACGCAGTGGAAACACCCTAGGATTTCCTCCCTCCTTATCCGAAACAGGAACCGCTCGAAACAACCGTGTCCTGTGAGGACCTGCGTTAGGCGGAAGGTAAGGACGCCATGGCACCTCTCAAGCCACTTCTCAAAGAGGGGACTTACCGCCGCAATCGTTGCGTGCCCAGTCCGTGGATGGGTAACCTTCCATTAACCATCTATTAAATTAGTGCCCGGCAGTAGATTCGCCATCTATAGTCTACACCCACAATTTGCCAATTATGTCTGGTGTACCTTTGCACAACCGTCCGGAAAATAAAGTCTTCATTTCATTTTATCTTTTGAATTAATTAGTGGTCGTCCAGTAGCTAAAATTTTGCGGTCCATGGCCCTATACGGGGCGCCGCCGCCGGTGTGGGCGCCTACATTGAGGCGCCAACCAGCTCGCAAGCTGAGGGCGTCCCATAGGGTCATGGCGATCAGAATGATCCGGGGATATCGCACGATCTCCGGCGAGGCGGCGGGCCTCCTTGCCGGATTACCGCCATGGGATCTGGAGGCAAAGGTCCTCGCGCAAATGTGGGAGTGGCGCGAGGAGGCCAAACGCCGGGGCGTAACTCCGCTGCCGCGGGAAATCGCGGCACAGCGGACAGAGCTCCGGCGGGATCTCATGGTGACATGGAGAGTGCGATTGTCGCAACCCAGTGCTGGGCACGCCACGATTGCGGCGGTAAGTCCCCTCTTTGAGGAGTGGCTTGAGAGGCGACATGGCGTCCTCACCTTCCGCCTGACGCTGGTCCTCACCGGACACGGTTGTTTCGGGAGGTTCCTGTTTCGGATAGGGCGGGAGGAAACGCCCGGGTGTTTCCACTGCGAAGATCGCCCTGAGGACACGGTGGAGCACACGGTGGCGGTCTGCCCTGCTTGGGCGGAGCACCGCCGTGTCCTCGTGGAGGCGATCGGCGGCGGCGATCTCTCGCGTCCGGCCCTGGTCCAGGCCATGGTACGGAGCGAGAGGGCATGGGGAGCCGTCACCTCCTTCAGCGAAGCAGTGATGCTCGCGAAGAGGGAGGCGGCGCACGTGAGGGAGAGGCAGCATATGCGCCCTCGCGACCCCAGCCGCCGCAGGATACGGAGACGCCCTGGGCGTCGGGAATCCCAGGCCGATTTCCGGCCACCGTAGGCATGGGCTTGCGGACGGCGAGTAATGGGTAGCTCGCTGTCCGGTAAGGACCAAGCCCAAGTCGACGGCGCGTTGTGTTCCACGCGCGCCTCAAAGAGATGTCAGCACAAAAAGTGATGGGACCCGCAAGGGTCGATGCCTGCCAGGGGTGCGGGTTTGTTCGAAAGAGACACCACAGCCCCTGGCTTAAGGGCTACTGAAGGAACACGGGTGGGTTTTAGTCAGTAAAAGTCTGACACGCCCTCCTGCTCCACCCAGAGCGGGAGAAGTTATTTGATGATTTCCCACCCAAAAAAAAAAACCGCATATAAATATTAACTGTGCCAAATTTCATACTCCTTCATCCGCGTACTTTTCATAAAAATATATAGATGGGTAGTTAGTGAGTCATTTAATTTAGTACTTAGTGTAAATAATTAGTTGTGTTAAATATTGTTTATCCTAATATTTTATAAAGTTTTATTTCTATTATATTCATAACTTGTGTTACAATTTAAAAAACCTGTCGTAAAACATTCTCATAAAAATTACCGTTTCTTTGAAAGTAAGGTAACTTTGTTCGCACTTAGAAAACTTCACTTTGAGTCGGTAAAGTTCTGTTTCACGTTGCTTTTTCCTCGAAGCATTTTCAGGTTTTCAGCTTGAAGAAACTGATTACATGGAGTTATTTTCATGCCTCATTTTCTCGTTCACTTATCGCTATTAGTTGCTACTAGTAGTTTTGTTTTCGTAAGAAACTATCAGTTAAAATTACGTGGTTTTAATTTAAAGCAATGTATTTGACCGAGTATATACCTAAGTATCCACGGGAATCCGTTGAATGTGGGAAGCACAAGACCGGTCAAAGTGGAGGAGCCTGGGGGAGGCCTATGTCCAGCAGTTGAAGTCTTTCGGCTGAAATGATGATGATGATATGTACGAGTATATACTACTATCATATAATTAGGGCATTTATGAGTGGAAATGCCGGGAGAAGACGCTCTAGAAGGACATATTGTGACCTTATTTTGTGATGTTCTTCACAAAAGGCAGGCGTATGACCAGAGGCCTGCACCCTAATTGCGTAACTCACGATTCATCATAATCTGTATCGTTTTGAAACGGATTGTTAAACCATTGCTTCATATGTTCGAAAAATGTGTCTGTTCGACAACATAAATAACGCAATGAATATTGTTTAACTGTGAAGACGAAACCAATAAAATTATGATCAATCGTGAGTTACGCAATTAGGGTGCTGGTCCGACACCAATCCAGGGCCATTCGGAGCGCCAAACGCGCTCGATGCGTTTGATCGAGGTGGTTTAATGAAACTCACACAAGGGCCACAGAAGTGTGAACGTAAACGAGGCACGACGAGTATGTAAGGATTGTGAGTGGCGTTATGTAGAAGAAGGCATAGGTTTATGTACACATGTTCTATATATAAGAGGGCTCGTGGCTTAGTAATAACAGCTGAACGAACTTGATCAGGTTAAGCTGCGCTGGTCGCGGTTGATCCGTGGATGCGTGATCTTTACATACCGAGAACCCTTCGTGTGTCGGCACCTGCGGCACATTCAGCACGTTGATCCCGGCTGTCATTCATGGATCTTTGACAGTCGGTACGGATCGTCAGAAACCCGAAAGTCTGACAACCAGTCTTCGTTTTACCGAGTAGCTGCTTTTGGCGGTCAGATAGGCAGTCGCTCCTTGTAAAATACTGGTATTCAGCTGCATTTAGTTAGACTGTAAGCTGACCACTACATATTTGAGAAAACGCTAGGCAATTCAGATTCAGATTATTTATTTGTAAACATAGGTTACAGAAACACAAGTGTGTGAGATGTTACAGTTTTTTTAGTTCTCTATGCTTTGCCATTAGGCGTACAAATGTTAGTATCATATGTCAATTATCAATTTTACAACATCAAATAAAAATTATAGAATGGGCTAGAGTGTTGGGTAAGTCCATATAAAATATGTCCCTGACAATTATTAGTACAGTATGGAAAAAAAATCTACAATTTCAAAACAAGTACGAAATTAATAAAATATTTAACAGATGTCAAGATTTAAAAAAAACTAAGATAAAACAGAAATGTCAAAAAATAAAAATAGGCTAATGTCAATTACTCAAATTGATGAATATACTCATGCAATGTCTCGCTACAATCACGAATTTAATTTAACACACGAGTAAGGCTTGTCGCCAGTTATCAAAAAAATATATAATAAGATGAAATAATAAATACATGTAACAAACTGACTTTGACTTTCAACATTATCCTTGATTGATGCCATTAAATAACACACAAAGTAGTTTGTGGTGTTCTTGTCAAAATATATATTTTCCCTGCCCCTGTCCCATGTTACTTGGGGTTGGCGGAACATGTTTTTCTCGTCTGATCTCCCCCGTCAGCCGTCACGCCAACATTCACTCCATTTTCATTCATATTATCCCTCACACAATAATTTTGGTCTGATGTTTTATTTAATAAAATAAATGATTGTTTTCTTTTGCGTATGAATGTTAATGGCTATAAGAGTAGGGAGAGACCAATCCACGATGTATAGACTGTGTGAATGATGATATGGTTAGTGAGGGTGTGAGTACCGAAATGTCGAGCCATAGAGAAATGTGGAAAAAAATAGGAAAAAAAAAGAACATGATAAATGATTTCATTTCTGTAAGTAGGTTTGTACAAACACTTTTACACGTCAATCATATTATTTTTTAACTAGATGAGGTCGGCGTTTCCTATCTGACTACTCCGAGAAGAAAGGCCGAAACAAACTCAGAGTTCACCGTCTCTAAGTCCAGACATAATCTTGGTCAGATTGTTGCGCCGACCTTAAGTAAATTAGGAAAAAGGACAAGTCCATGACTGATGCTTGTTTACTTTTGCGTTTCATTTGCTATAATTGGCCATAATAGATAGAAAGAATATTCTTTAGTGCAAACTAAAATTCACATTTCCTGCTTTGATTATCTATTTTTCACCCTGAACATATTATCTGCCTATATTTTCCCAGCTATGTTCGGGTCGACTTCCAGTATAACTGGATGCAGCTGAATACCAGTATTTTACATGGAGCTACAGCCTATCTGACCTCCACAACCCAACTGCTGAGTAACACGATATCCGTTGGTAAGACTGGTTGTCAGACTTTCGGGATTCTGACCACGACAAAAATCTACTAATGACAGCCAAGATCAGCGGCTTAGCGAATTTTCCGCGGCACGGAGGGGCCTTCATACGACATGGATGGTCACCCATCCAATAACCTACCGCGGCAAGCGTATCTTCACCGATCAACTCGTGCGGCTGCTAGAGTGACCTACGAACCCCCTAAACACCCTGGATGTATACAGGTTGGAATAAAAACACGGCTAGATTTTTTAAAGTTTTGCGTACGCATACAGTAATTTGATGTCATTGATGAGAAAACCAACCTTCATTTTACTATCACTACACAGGCACAAAATTTATTGTATCAAAGAAAAACGAAGTATCCTTCAAAGAGATGAATGATATCAGTATTAGCTACAGGTGATCGATCGGTAATATATTCTAGACATGCTCGAGTTGCTTTAGTTTACTTATGGTAACGAGGTTTTTATTCAATTTATACATGAAAGCAACTATGTAGGTACAAATTGAAACTTACTTTTCCAAGTCTCGCTAAACCGTTTGGCAAGGAATTATAAAATTATCTTCATCCTTTTTTAATTAGCCTTTTATGTTCCACTGTTGGGCGAAGGCGTCCAATCTCTCTTCTCACCTCTCTGTTCAGAGCTGCCAAGACCAGTCATTATTAAATGAGTCCAGCTCATCCCACCAGCTCCATCTGAGCCTGCCGCGATGTCGTTTGCCACTAAGTGGGTCCCACTGGGTCGTAACTTCGGCCCATTGATTGTCTGACATGCGGCAGATGTGTCCAGCCCAATTACTTTTAAATGTGGCAACTTTCCGAGTGACATTAGTTATTTTAGTGATGGAACAGATTGTTGTATTCTTAACCAGTCCACAAGTTTAATAGACAAAATACTTCGTTCCATAGCTCTCTAACAAACCTCGAGCGTGGACCTCTTCATATGGGTGTCGGAAAAAACTCCAACGTGTAGGTAAAGGGTAATTATATATTTGAGGGTAAGCCATTGTAAAGTTGAAACTGTACTAAATTCTTAGATCGTTTTGAACTATAAATCAATTTTGAATACCTATAAGCAGACAATTTTCTATTTATCCTCTACGAGTATGTGAGAAAATTAAGACCAAACGTCAAACAACAGAAATATAAATTTTACCTTTACCAAAGGTCAAATTAAAAGTGGCACGATCAAAAACGATCCTTGTTATTTTTTTTTCAGTAAGGTGACTTTGTTTTTTTCACAAAGTATTTATGTGTATAATTTAATATTCTTTTCTTCACAAAGTTACGGTCGGATATCTTTGCAAAAAAAGATTTTCCCAAACGCGAATTTACTATTCCATTAAATCGTGTTACTTTGGTTAGCCTTCTTAAATAAACTAGTCAATGAGATGGAAAAACGAACAAGGTTCTTTGAAGGTACCGAGAAGATAGCTAAATAAGTATACAGGTTGTTTAACAAAGGGATTTTAAAGATATTGAACACTGAGCAGTTTAGTGTTGAAGTTGGAGTATGAAAAATAAGTGTAATTGTCTGCCTAGCTTTTTCCTAATTATCGGTATATTGGGGTCGGCTTCCAGTCTAACCGTATGCAGCTGAATACCAGTATTCTACATGGAGCGACTGTCTATCTGACCTATACAACCCAGTTACTGGGTAACACGATAACCCTTGGTAAGACTTGTTGTCAGACTTTCAGGGCTCTGAGGACCCGTAACGACTGCCAAAGCTCTACAAATGACAGCCGGGACCAACGGCTTAACGTGCTTTCCGAGTCAAGGAGGGGTCTTAGTATGTAAACATGGTCACCCATCCACTGACCAACTACCGCTAGTGTAGCTTAAGAAAACGACCGAACAGTGCGACTATTATCATCACATATGCCTATGCTATAAGCCCCTCTTCCTGTGAAAAACAACTATTTTTTTATTTTTTTTGAAAAAAAAAAAAAAATTATTTAATTCATCATCACCATTATTATCAACTGCCCGACTTCACCTACTGTTAGACTTATGCCTCTCTTTACTTGTGCCAATCCCCACGTATCTGTGCCAGCCTCATACAGGTATTACCCGCGATGACAACAATATCATACGCCCATCTCTCCGCCGAACATCTCGTTTTCCAGTCATTGGACGTTAGTCTATCAAAGCCTTAGTCTACCTGTCATCACTGACACGTCTTTCACCGTGAAATCTAGTACAACTGAAAAGGTTCTAAATTTTACGCAAGAATTACAAACATTTTAGTATGTACATTATTTGAGGTAAAATGATCACATTAACTAAACTCCAAAAATATTTTTATTTTTTATTTTCCATATTCGATCCAAGACCGACTCACCAGCATCATTGTTCTGAATCAGTTCCTACCTAAAAAATATCACAGTTACATTTCGCCCTGTATAATTTGAGCGCGTACCTGAGGTATAAGTTTATATAGGTCCGTCACTTAACGGTAACGTAGGACTGACAGTAACAAAACCAATTTTCTATTTTCGGTTTATCTTTTATAGAACATCGCAAATCTGCGCGGTAGGGTTGTTTGAAAAGTGTCTGGCTGTTACATGTATCCATCTATTTAGCCTCTAATGTCCCACAGCTGGGCAAAGGACCCCCTCTTCCTTAGCTGTACTCCTACCGAAAGGACTGGATAGGAGTCAAGTTTTTTGTTACGAGTACATCTACAACTGTAAGACCACCTCTTCGGTTGAAACCACGTGTTTGAAATGAACGGACATTACGGTGTGTTATTCACAGGAGGTCGTCGGACCATGAAGAGTAGCAAATTCAGTTAATTTGCGCACTGGGCCCACGATTACGGGCCATTTCCTCTCACAGAAAGGAGGCAGGTGTCCCAGCAGTGGGAACATTACCTATAGGCTGATTATGTTTAATCAAAATCAAAAGTCATTTATTCAAATTAGGCTGAGAATCAGCACTTTTCGAACGTCAAAATTACATAAGACAGTCCCCCAAAACGCCCGCCCTTCCCCACTTCTCAGTGCTTTATTTGGAAAGAAGAATAATTTGTCATAGATATGTCATGTAGCCATGCCAATTTTTGCAACAATTATAATGAAAACATAACTCAAACAAAAAAGTTAGAAATGTAAGCTTAATATCAAAATAATTATGCTATTCATGCATTTATATCTGCTTAGTCATCAACACAAAACTAATAACTAACTAATACGGTATGTTATGGCAAGGCATAATCAACAAGTACGTACTTAAATTAATTGTTTTCCTTCACCGCCCAAAATAGACTATTTACACAAATGTCTATGTGTCAATAATCATTCACGTAATTGACACTACGACATGAGCCAATTTTGTCATGTTTGTGTAAACAAATATTGGTACTTAACTGACTCTGCTGTTTAGACAAACCTTACTCAGTTCCTTTTATGATGGTTGATACGACAGTCAGTCAGGGGCTCGTGGCTAAGTAAAACCCAGGGTAGTTCGATCAAGTTAGTGGAGTTTCTTGCCGGCTCTTCTCCATAGGAAACAACATTTTGGAACCGTGCACCTAGCTTCTGACGTTTCATAAGTGCCCATGCAGGTTTATATGAAATAAAAATATTTTGATTTTGATTTTTGATTTTCAAGGTTCAGCAACGCTTGCCGAGAAAAGTCGGTAGACGGGTCATCAGTTTCAAACCGGTTTTTATTTTATATGAGATAGTAAACAAGCAGGCAGCCCATCTGATTTTACATCTACATACAATAGGTACCAAACCGGGTCGATCGATCAGGTTAACCTAAGCTTGCCGCGCTTGGTCCGTGGATGGGTGTCCATGTTTATATACCAAGACCCTTCCGTGTCCAATCCCGGCTGTCATTTGTAAATCTATGCTAGTCGTTACGGGTAGTCAGAAGCCTAAAAATCTTACAACCAGTCTTACCAAGGGGTATCGTAATACCCAGTAACTGGGTTGTGCAGATCAGGTGGGCAGTTGCACCATGTAAAATACTATTATATCATAAAAATATCTATAAATCGAAAATGCGTTATTCGACTATTGATTCTATGCACTATCTAGATATTATTTGCCACACACTTTTTCATGAAGATTGGTGGGTAGCCCAGTGTAGCCGTAAATTATTCCACCATACCACTGCTCTCAAAACAGTGAAGGAAAACATGTCATGCATATATATGTCTAACATGGCATGTCTTAGAACTAACAATTCGAAGGAATAAAAAAATGGCGGTGTAAAATCAGCGAAATAAAAAAAAAACACCGAAATTTGTTGCTTTTTTGTTGCAAAAAAATCGCCATTAACGCTAAGCCATTTTTTTAGACCTCAATTCGAAGGCATGTGGCACCAACCCGGACGGAGCCGTAAGGTGGATTACGGTCCACTCCCTCTTACCGAAAGTAGGTCTATATCCCAGAAGTGGCAACATTTATGCTGATTTATGATGATGATTTTCATGGAAGCAAAATTCTTTAATATTCCTTAGCATTTGCTAAACTTATACCAATGACTCTAAGAACAAGATTTACGGCAATTAAACTTGTGTCAATATTGACGATTCTCTCGTTATAACGTTTACTTAGAAAGCCGAGCGTACTGTGTGAGACCGCAGTTTGATCTCTTAACTCAATATGGATTTTCAGATTGTGTGGTTATAAAAATAAAATAAATATTTTATTTTATCATTAAATATATTTACCGTGGATGTGTAGATTGTGTGGTTGTCAAAGTAAAATAAAGTATTTTCATTTATCATTAAATCTAGAAGCTCCTAGTACCGCAGTGTAAAGTTATTACTTTCCAGGTTGGACATTTTGTCTTCTGTATTAGTGTAGGTATGTTTGTAGGTATATAAATTTTGGCGAAGCCGTGAGGCATACATTTTTCGGGGTTTCTCGTGGTGGATGTTCTGTGTCTTAACTTGGATCAAATGAAATTTTCTTTCTATCAAATCATAATTTCACATAATCTAAGGCTCGTATAAAACTACCTTCAACCAATCAAATGGCTTTTGCTTGTCTTAAGTCTTATTTTTACGAATCGAATCTTTTTGATACGAATAAAAGTCACATAATTATGTAAAACAAAAACTCATGTAATTACATGACATGATACGACGCGGCAACTGAAATCACGGATTCAGTTCATGATTCTGTACACCATTGCGTTGACATTATAAAAAAAGCTGTTCCAAACATTTTGACCGGGTAGGTTTTACCAACACTTTTCCCATGTTACTGATTTTTTGGTAACTGACGAAAATTATCTACTAGAGTTTATAGAGCGGGGTCAAGAAATTCGTGCTGGAACGATAGTTTCAGTTTTTTTACGTCGATGTGCCTGCCACTCTGTATACACATACAAAACATATTAAACGATTCTTTTTCTACATTTAAACTGGCTTTATATCAATTCAATGGCTAAACCGAAAAGAACCCAACCATTAAAAGTCGTGTCCAAAATTGCCCTAAAATAAAATATATCAAAGAAACTGGCCAATAAATCGACAGCCCTGTGCTGAATTTTCTTGGTAGTCCAATTTATAAAGGGGGCCCACACGATTTTTCTTTATAATTAAGCACCGAAACTTTGTAAAAAAGCGGCCAAGTGCGAGTCGGACTCGCGTACCAGGGTTCCGTACCACCGTACAATATTTAACACTTTTAACGCGAACCTATTTCAAATCGCTCCTGCCACCATCCGCTCGTCCAATGCGCAGCTTCTAGCATCTTCTAGAAGCTGCGTGGGAAATAGACAACGCGTACCTCTCTTTTGATGTGAGTCGTCTGACGTCCGTCAACTGGGCTGCGCAACCTTTATCTTACTATTTCCGAACCTTGTATTTTCGCCATGAACCCTAGTTACTGTAAATAAATCATTTACAGAATAATGTGAGTATGATGAGCAGTCCTTTTTTTAAGCGTAAAAAAACGTTTCTTGTATGGAGACTTTTATTATTTGTTAATATAGCGGCCATTTTATGTAATTTTCAAGTGTCTACCTATTACGGTTCAAAAGAGACAACATTGAGACAGACGGACGGAAAAACAGCGGAGCCTTAGTAAAAGGGTCCCGTTGACACCCTTTGGCTGCGGAACCCTAAACACGGTCAGAATGAATAATTTAATGGTAAAGGTTGAATAGGTTATTTTTATCGAAGTACCTAAGACATGTTATTTCTTTTTAAATTTCGCTGGATACAATTTTATAGTTTTATTTCAATTTTATGAACTGTAAATACGGATTACCATACTGTGCTTTGCATAATTAGAAAGTCGTATGCTGGATGTCCCGCCCATTTACAGGGTGGACGGCAAGCACAGGAAATGGGGCAGTAAGGGCTGGTACCTAACAGCTGTGGCTACAGGAGGTCTCAGGAGATGGCATTAATATTTTGAAAAATAATGATCTGCATTTACAGAATTTGGAATAAAATAGAGTCAGCCTGGGCTATTTTCGGAAAAAACCTTTTTTTGATGCCAAGCGATCCCTGATTTTTTCTTGTACCTAAACCTTAGGTTGTCCAAAAGAGATTATATTGATCCTTATAAGAAAAGAGTTTGATTGGTCCTTACGCACCCCGTCTCAGAAATCCACCATGTATAAATCTAAGTATGCCATATACATATAAAGGAAAGTGTACCATATTTTGTACAAGTCCAGCATTGATTTGGGGATGTGTTTGTGAAAAGTATCCCATACAATACCAAAATTACGTCTGTTGCAGCACAGTACCGCTCAGAAGTTATCATGCCAATTTATTTTGACTTTAACCTCCATTTTGAAAACAAGAAATTCATCCTATAGCCAGTAAAAGGGGTGTTTCTATACTTCACAAAAACCGACCTTTAAATCTAACCCAGCTGTAATGAACACTTTTTCTTGCTCGTCCAATTTACAACAGGGGCCCACACGATTTTTCTCTTAGAATTATTAAGGACCAAAACTTTATACATAACGGTCAGAATGAATAACTGAGGGTTAAAACCTTTGCATATATAGTTGTAGTTCTGTGGTTTAAAAATTAACGGGGTCTGTTTTTGTGGTTTGGGATTTGCTTACTTGTTTTTAGGTTTAAAAATTTTAGAAATGGGCTTGCGTTTAAAATAGTGATAGATTTGCCATAAGCATTCTTATTGCGCAACACAGTATCAATCCGAATATGAACCATTTTGAGAGATATTGCTAATCATCATGTCAGCCGAAAGACGTCCACTGCTGAACATAGGCCTCCCCAGGCTCCTCCACTTCAACCGGTCTTGTGCTTCCCACATCCAGCGGATACCCGCGGCCTTCACAAGGTCATCGGTCCACCCTGTGGGAGGCCTTCCCACTCTACGTCTTCAGGTACGCGGTCGCCATGGGCAGCAGCGTTCTCAATGCATTTTACCACCATACTGCGATCGCCAATCCACCTGCTAAGCGTGGTGAATATGGCAAAACCCCCCAAAAATGACAAGCAGCCCTATATTGCTAATACATGTTTGAAAATTTGTATGCTCAACAACGCTGCAAACGCAACGCTGTTGAACTTTCAAAATGAAAGCGATTCCAACTGGTAATGCAATTACCCCGGGATTTTAGTACTCAATATTATCCATGTTCATATTATTATGTTTGAATTTGTAAAATATCTCGATAAATGTGGTTGTACTTGTACAATACATTATTAACTGCTGTCATCAAAAATGTCTCAAAATCAAAATATTTTATTTCACATAAACCTGCATGGGCACTTATGAAACGTCAGAAGCCCGAAAGTCAGACAACCAGTCTTACCAAGGGGTATCGTATTACCCAGTAACAGGGTTGTGGAGGTCAGATAGGCAGTTGCTCCATGTAAAATACTGGTATTCAGCTGCATCCGGTTAGACTGGAAGCCGACCCCAACATAGTTGGGAAAAGGCTTGGCAGATGATGATCTCTTGGTTTTAATGTTCATTTGGTAAATTTTAATTGCTACATTTCTTTCTTTTTACTGTTTGCATTTCGTGTGCGTGTCTCTATTAAAATATTTTTTCTTTCAATTTCTTCCCATAAGCAGACGACTAAATGTTAACAAGAAAATCGAACTCTGATAGAACTAACTAACATACATCAATAGGCTACATTTAACTAAGGGCCTAGGTAAAATAAGTCAATAGGCTACACTTTATCTAAGCGCCTATTTTAATTTATTTACTTAAGCCTCTTTAATTCCTCAGTAACAAATATACAAAATACAGTGTTTTTGTTTTACATAATTTTCACTTAGCCTCCTGAGATAGAGGAGGCCTAAGAGCCTATAGATAACACAAATCAATAGGCTACATTTATCTAAGAGCCTAATTAACATAAATGGATAGGCTACACTTTATCTAAGAGCCTAGGTAACATAAATCAATAGGTATCATTTATTTAAGAGCCTAAGTAACATAAATCGATAGGATACATTTATCTAAGAGCCTAGGCAACATAAATCAATAGGTTACATTTACGGAATATTAGATGTCCTATTAAAATTTAAACTAGATCCGTTTCTACCTATGAATGATACACGAAAATACATTAAGGTAAATGTAACCCCAAGCATAAATAATAAATTGTAAGGGGGTGTGTAGACCGCCAGATGGGTGAACTGAGTTATGGTTGAAACGTGGTGCCGCGAGCCAAATGCGATTACGATACGCTTAGAAAATGTTGAATGTGGACTTGCTTTAAGCTGTTGTAAATATTTTGTTGAACAAAGTTATAGTTGGACTGGATCCAAATGGCAGTACATAGAATTAGAGAGACAATAAACGAATAATAAAGTTTAAAATCCTTATGACTTCTGAATAGAGAAGACGATGAATCTCCGCTCCCTTCAAAATGATAAAAACGAATCAATCAAACTGCGTAGCCTTTTCACAGCTGTGGTGCGGTCAGCTTCCAGTCTAACCACTTGCAGCTGAATACCAGTATTTTACATAGAGCGACTACATATCTGACTTGTAAAACCCAGTTACTGGGTAATACGATACCCTTGGTGAGGACTTGTTGTCAAACTTTCGGACTTCTGACGATCCGTAACGACTGTCAAAACTCCATGAATGACAGCCGAGACCAACGGCTAAACTTGCTTTCCGAGGCACGGAGTCATGGTATGTAAACATGGTCACCCATCCACGGACCAACCGCAGCAAGCGTAGCTTAACCTGATCAATTGACCCGTGCGGCTGTAATTACTTAGCCACAAAGAAAGAAATAACAATGTGTTTATTGGCATGACCTCCACAAACCAATTACTGGGTAATACGAACCCCTTGGTAAGACTGGTTGTCAGACTTTCAAGCCTATGACGACCCGTAGCGTCAGTCCGTCCGCTAATGACAGCCGGGAACAACGGTTTAACTTTGAATAGAATGGAATAGTTTATATTTAGCTTTGAATAGAATTCGATATCAAACTTACTTATAAACTTTACTAAATAAACTTTAAGCGTGTTGAAAATTACAATTACATAATTATCTTCTCGAAAAGAAATCGATACATTATTACGTCATGCAAAAAAAATGTACCCCTTTTTACGAAAATTACGTGGACGCAGGAGTTTGAAATTTGGCACAGTTAAAGTTTATGGAAGGAGTGCAGCACCCTTATTGCGTAACAAATGATCAATCATAATCTGTTTCATTTCGACTGTTCAACAATATTCATTGCGTTATTTACATTGTTGAGCAGACACATTTTTCGAACATATGAAGCAATGGTTTAACAATCAGTTTCAAAATTATTCAGATTATATTGAATGTGCGTTACACAATTAGGGTGCTGTTATCTAACATTTTGAAATAGTAATGTGTTAGAAATAAATTAGGTTTTAAATGAATTATCGTATTTCGGTGCCGGACGTAAAGAATAGCACCATCCGATTTCTTCCCGTGGGTGTTGTAGGAGGCGACTAAGGGAAAGTAATAGAGAATGGCCAGCAGCGTTCTCTATGTATTTTACCACCATACTGCGATCGCCAACCTGCCTGCCAAGCGTGGCGATTATGGCAAATCCTCCGAATTGGGGGAGGCCTATGTCCAGCAGTGGACGTCTTACGGCTGAAATGATGATGTTGATCGTATTTCTACCACTGGGCGACCACTTGTCACAAAATCTCATTCAGTTTTAATTTAAAATTTAATCTTATCCAAGAATTCGTTGATTTGTAAAATGCAAAAAATTAGGTCACTCGACCTTATTTGAGGTTGAATTCGAACAGCAAAAAACGTGGAGAGAATCCTAAAAGCGTGCTTCGGGAATAGAACGCTCAATGAGGTCACTACTGTTGGAAATGTAAATGCTAAAATGCCGAACGTAGGAATTTGGAGGTTTCCGGCGATTGGGACCACTCATAATTGAATGTAAAATCTATTGCTGAAGCCAAAATAGTACAGTCAATGGAAAAAATGTTTACAGAAATAATTAACGCACGAAAAAAAAAACTCTTTGGTTCTTCTCTCTGATTCTCTTTGAATCTCCAGTTTTTCTTTATTTATTTATATACTTTTTCGGCTGAACGTTCTGTTCTTTGCCTGAACAATATACTGTCGTATTCATTTATGAGTGGTCCTAGTTACCGGAAGAAACACATTAAACCTAAACAGGGTGCTTACGCTGGAATATAATTCCGATAGATCGACATAGGAATTATCAGTTAAACGTCAGGGATTGGTTGGACTCACTGAGTCTAGCCAATCCCTGACGTTTGACTAACAGTTCCAATGGCGATCTATCGGAATTATATTCGAGAGTAAGCACCCAGATCTGGCAACTGGAATCGCGGTCCAAGTTAATTGCGGGCCTAGTCGCCGTTTGCCTCAGATTTGTTTGTATCTTAAATGACATGGCCGGATTTTGCCCTCGGAATCAATTCAGAATAAACAAATGTACAGTAATTATTAATATATGAAAATTACTTCTTAAATATACTAAAATAAATCGCAACAATTACATTTCTCTAGATCAGGCGACAAAAAATACCAAAAAAATATGTGTGTTAATTGATTCTATGTGGTTTTTCATAAACGTCCCATTTATTTTGACATTTGAACTGTGCGCGCGCCGCGCGCTCACGCTGCTCTGTCTGTTAGAGGTGGCACGTACTAGGTAAAATGCATTCTGAATCTTAGAAGTATGGATCCGCCTTAATACTTATTCCAAAAACTAGGTTCACGAGTATTTAGGCCATTTCTTTCATAGCTACCGAGTCTTCATAACATCGAAATCGAATAATCGGAATAGAATATTTTTCGGTTTATGGATTACTAGCAGCGCCCCGCGGTTTCACCCACGTAGTTCCCGTTCCCGTGGGAATACGGGGATAAAATATAGCCTATGTCACCCGGGGATAGTGTAGCTTCCCAACAGTGAAATAATTATTCCAATCGGTTCAGTAGTTTCGGAGCCTAGTCACTGCAAACAAACAAACAAACAATCAAATCTTTCCTCTTTATTATTAGTATAGATTAACGTAGATATTAACCTACATAATTATGAGTACGCGTTGGTGTTCGTATCTTTTCTACATTTCAAAATATTAAGCACTTCAAATTAAATCTTATTGAAAACTTACCTTCATACTTTACCAACAGGCTTAGGACTGTCAGCGTCTTTTATAAACTTGATATTAATAGAAACAAAGTTTTTTTTTCGTTCCTATGGATATTAGGTTTATAAACACAAAACAAATAAATCGACTCGTAAACTTCGAGTGCCGAACCAAACGTCTTCCATTGTCACCGGAACTGACCGAGCTTGTGGGTCACAAACTCGCAACTAGACGCGGATATCGTCTACTACGTGTCAAATGCTATACGCTTTTCTAAATACTCGAGACGTGTTTATGTGGTGCGCTCGGAATAAGTCTTTACGTGTCCAGCCAAAAACCTACACCAAAAACCTATTCCAGCATATACATCTCACCTCTACCGTCTGTCACCTGTCACTCAATGCCCTATGCTCTGTGCAGTCTTCGGTAGTATCTCTATGTAGTTTGTGGTAGTCTTGCTTTGATCTTAAAACGTATTACTGTGTTGTTTTTAAGCTCATCTGATGGATATTTTAACTTGACCCCACGCTATCGTGTATCGGACTTTCGTTTACGCTTCTTCTGTTAATATTCTACTCTGCATATTGAACTTGTTTGTTCACGATTTGGATTCTGTTCTGACGCTCAAGATGTCAAGGTGCCTGAATTGTAGTGTGGCCACTAATCGAATGCGAAGGCATATTGTAACAACTTTAACACCGCAGTTACAAACCCACTTAGTTATTTTCATATTTTACTAACTTCACCTGTCTTATAAACACTTTAGTTCTCTAATCCGTATGATGAAGCAAATTCCTTACAATTAATGAGTAAAGGTGCAGTCTTACTTAGCATATAGTCCACCAACAACATATTTGCCTGTGTGATGATAGTAAGGCCATTCTAATGACAATAGTATTGGTAGCTAACTCAAACAGTCAGCTGCAAACGCCGAGTGAGACTGCGCCCTAATTACCACCGGTTGTTATTATTAGTAACAACATTTTACCACACATACAACATTTCTACCATTTGCTTTGAAAGGGAAAGGTGAAGATTTAATGTGTATTAAAAATTACAAATATTTTTACAGGATCGAAGAACAAATCTGCAAGCATTTTATCCCTGTTTGATGCGAGCTAAGCGCCATTTAGTACTTAATACACACAGACAGGTGGAAGAACTAGAGGAAAATGAACCTGAATTGCCGGAACCACCTTCACTTCCACCAGTTGCTAATCCTACTGTCGCACATGAACCACCACCACCACCACCACCTCCACCAGCTAATAATCCTGGTGAAGCACCAAGGATTCACCAAATGAATTATCTACCTAGTTACAAACATGCTCCAAATACTTCTAGCCATTGTACTTTTAGGGAGTGTAATAATTAATCAGGGCATTTAATTCGTACCTTTATTAAGATTATGTTGTTTAAAAAACGCAATTGTTCTGTTCCCATCAGTTGCCGAATACGCCAGATACATTTATGTGCTAATGAGTAGCATTTATTACTTATGGACACAAATATCTCATGTTATTTTACTGTTCAACAGAAGATTTAATAGGACTTCTAAAGAGAGATCCAGTGACTTTCGACTTTAATAGTGTGGATCGAATGCCGCATCACATTTGTCACTATTGAACGATTGCAATGATGATTTTCATAAAATGTCTGTAAAACAAGTAGATACATTTTATAAGCAAATGAATTATGAATTAGATGCTTAAATAATAATTCAAGAGCTATTTTAGTGTTTTAGTGCCTATCCAATTGCATATATTAGGTCTTTACCTATGAAATTGCCGTTCTGCAGTACTGGCCATTTCAAATCAAAATAATTTTTGTTTGGCTAAGAATTCTAATTTCAAATTAATTTTATTTTAAAAACATGGATTTTTTTTTCTAAAAGTAGTCATTTCTTTATTGATTAGTGTTACATTTTCATCGCATTTCAATCTTTTTCGTCATCATGGATACGTTAAAAATTCGAGTAATTATGGAATATGAGTACCGTCGTGGCAGCAACGCGGCACAAGCGGCACGCAACATCAACGACGTTTACGGAGCTAACACTACAAACCAACGCACCACCTGTTATTGGTTTGCTCGGTTCCGTTCTGGAAATTTCGACCTGAAAAATGAACCTCGCGGTCGTCCGAAGACTTTGGTCGACAATGACGAATTAAAGGCGATTGTGGAAGCTGATGATACACAATCTACGGCTGAATTAGCAGCAGCTTTCGACGTTAGCGTCAAAACAATATTGGTCCATTTGCGTCAAATTGGCAAGGTAAAAAAGCTTGACAAATGGGTGCCCCACGAACTCAATGATCGCCAGCGCGAAGTACGCGTCGAGACGTGCCTTGCACTGCTCAACAGACACACAAATGAAGGAATTTTGAACCGCATTGTTACCTGCGATGAAAAATGGATTCTGTTTGATAACCGTAAGCGCTCAGCAAGTTGGTTGGATCCTGGTTCAGCACCTAAACAATGCCCTAAACGAAAACTTACCCCTAGAAAAGTGATGGTCACTGTTTGGTGGTCTAGCGCCGGTGTGATTCATCACAGCTTCTTACCAAACGGGGTGAGCATTACTGCAGATGTGTACTGTGAAGAACTGAACACAATGATGGAGAAGCTGGCGCATCTCCAACCAGCATTGGTCAATCGCTCGTCTCCGCTGCTCCTGCACGACAACGCGCGACCTCATACTGCACAGCAGACGGTCTCCAAGTTGCAAGAACTGGGGTTGGAAGCTCTCCGTCATCCGCCCTACTCACCAGACCTTGCGCCTACAGACTACTACTTTTTCCAGAATTTGGATAACTTCTTGGCGGGAAAAAAATGTAATACCCGAGAGGCAGTACAAAATGCCTTTGAAGAATTTGTTGCCTCCCGTCCAGCTGATTTCTTTAAGAAGGGCATCAATAAACTGCCACTGCGATGGCAAAGATGCATTGATTGCATGGGTGATTACTTCGATTAATACAAATAAAAAATTCATGAAAAAAATTCGTTTAAATTTTTTCATACAAAACGGCAATTTCATAGGTAAAGACCTATTATTTTTGCCAAGTCACTATGGTGGTCCGTGTGGTGCCTGACGTGAAAGAATATCACCATACCATGTCTTCCCGTGGCTGTCGTAGAAGGTGACTAAGGGACTTACTAGACCCCCCCGAGTGGGTTCCCGCATTCTCGTTGCGGGGAGGCTCAGTAACCGTGAATTCCGGCCACGGTGAAGCCAAGAGGAACCCAAAGGTGGGGCCGCTCGTCAGGGCTTTTGCCTTCAAGCCATTGACGTAGCGGCCAAAAAGTAGGTTGCGGTGAGGTGCACCGCAACTGAGGTGGGCCGCGATGTCGAATGGGAGGCATCGCGGCTGAGGGTTACGGGCTGCGGTAGAGGAGCAGTGCCGGTGCTTCTGAGCAGCGCTCTTCCCTTCCGTGGCCTGGATGGGGCCGCCACCGCTTGATGGCGGACGCGGTGGGACCGCAGGGGAAGAGGAGTGTCGGTATAGCGTCAGCCGCTCTCCCTATCCCCTGCGGCCGAAGAGTAGTAGACGGGACGGCGCGTTGTGTTCCACGCGCGCGCCGTCAAAGATGTCAGCAACCACTGGTGGGGTCCGCAAGGGTCGATGCCTGCCAGGGGTGCGGGTTTGTTCGAAAGAGATACCACAGCCCCTGGCATACGGGCAACTGAGGGAACACGGGTGGGTTTTAGTCAGTAAAAGTCTGACACGCCCTCCTGATCTACTCAGCAGGAGAAGTCATTTGATGATTTCCAACCCAAAAAAAAAAGAAAAAAAGTGACTTACTAGAGATTGGGCAGCAGCAGTCTATGCATTTTACCACCATACTGCGATCGCCAATCCGCCTGCCAAGCGTGGCGATTATGGCAAAACCCTCCTTTTGGGAGAGGCCTATGTCCAACGGTGGACGTGTTTCAGCAGAGGTGCAAGTTACTATGAGGAATTAATAATATCTGTACATGACGAGTTCTTCGCTATCGAGGCTAGCCTAAGACGACGATTGAAAGGTCTGGCCAGAGACTGTTACCAATGTGTAGATCAATATAACTCTTTTTTCACTAGCTGACTTGACGTGTAATTCATTAATTAAATAAACGGACTTTATATCCATTGACAATATTGTATTTCTCGTTTTGCTTCGTCTATATAACTCAGAATTTATATATTATACCTAATAAAGTGCCTAGATATTTTGAATAGCAATGAAATCATTGCTATTCAAAATATCTAGGCACTTTATAAAAAATCCTATTTACAGTATCTCTCGCTTCTTCTCAGATCATAAAACTTAAACGATGTTAAAGACATACCCGTAAGCTTTAATATGATGAACTGAATTTTAATGTACATGCATATTTTTTGTAAGGGCAAAGCTCTCTACAAATTCCGGCCATGTCTTTTAACACAAAAGAAATCAATTTGTAACTAACCGACTTCAAAAAGAAGGAGGTTATCAATTCGACATGTTTTTTTTTTCTTATTTTTTATGTATGTTTGGGCATAACTCCATCATATATATTCGCAAAAAAAATTTGTTCGAAAGGGTTTTATTTTAGAATGGCCCCATTTAAATTTCATACAGATCTGATGTTGCGTTTCGGAGAAAGACAACGCAACTCTTCAAAAAATTACAGCAAGTCAACCGCGAATGTTGCTATCGCATAAATATGCATTGTTTTGACCCTAAGGACGATGAAATTTCGAATTGGTGTGGGGTAGGTAACTAAAAAGTGAAACATATAAACTTTTCAAAAAATAACAACCGCCTTCCAAAAAAACACTACAAAGTGCAAAATAACTTTAATTTCGGAAGGCGGTGACAAATAATTAAAATACACATCCAAAGTCACCGACTTCCGAAATTAAAGTTATTTTGCACTTTGTAGTGGTTTTTTGGAAGTCGGTTGTTATTTTTTTGAAAACAGTTGTTTATACTACAGTTCAAAAAACGGCATTCTTTTCCTGTGCAGTTTCATCAGAAATAGTAGTCACGGAGTTTTAAATTTTAAACACCAACGTTTTCCAATTTTAAACTCACATCAATTTAAAATTGGCATTAGGTACAAGAAATACTAAAATTAGTGGAAAAAGATCTGGCATTTCGACAAAAATCGAATACTTCGTTTTTATAGTGCTTGTGTTCCTAACATCATCATTGTTCCCGATACATTGTGGTAAACCGTGAAAGCTTTACACTGTGAATTCTGATATCGATGGTTACAAACCCACATGACAAATCAATTTTGATTTTTTTGGAAAACTAATCTTTATCCCACATAGTTGGGCACTATCCTTTTTTTTCAAATCATAGCACAATTTATTATAATACCGTGACACCCAAAACGAATTGACTAAAACAAGTGGAAAGCAGAAAATTGTATCAAAATAAGGTAAATTGCTTTTTATTTTAAAAAAACTGAATTGGAATTAGATTTCCTTCGAGACTTTAATGTGCAAATGGTGCTTTTGTTTTTATTTTACACGAGTTGTGGGTTCTTTTCCTTGTTGTGGTTTTAGGTCGTAAATTGCTAGGACGTATTTCATTGGAAAATGTACTGGCGTATTGGAGTGGTTTGTAAGACTGACGGCTAATTTCAACATGTCTGAAATAAGCTTGGCTTATCTTATAATATAAATTGAAATTTTTCATCATCATCATCATTTCAGCCGAAAGACGTCCACTGCTGGACACAGGCCTCCTCCAAAACGGTTTTGCACTAATCGCCACGCTTAGCAGGCGGGTTGGCGATCGCAATAAGGTGGTAAATGAATAGAGAATGCTGCTGCCCATTCTCTGATAAGTCCCTTAGTCGCCTCCTACGACACCTACGAGAAGAAACGGGACGGTGCTATTCTTTTACGTCCGGCACGACACGGAACAATTGAAATTGATTTTTTAATCTGTACTAATAATAAAATGGGACTGGGCGGGTCACGTCAGCCGCATGCACAGTGACCGCTGGGCAATAGTCTCCACACAGTAGGTGCCTGAGGATGAACGCGGCACCGTTTCAAGGCCGGCCCAATAAGATGTGGCGAGACGACCTCGACGCGTATTCCAAGTGTTGGATCGGGGTGGCCCTAGAAGGATTCCTGAAGCAAGGCGGGTGGGTCCCAACTATTATTTGTAAATTTTTGGCAGTCGTTACGGATCGTCTTAAGCCCGAAAGTCTCACAACCAATCTTACCAAGAGTTATCATATAATATTACCCAGTAAATGAGTTGTGGAGGTCAGATAGGCTGTCACTTTATGTAAAAACAACCGACTTTCGGAAAAACACTGCAAAGTGTCGGTAACTTAGGGCTTATAATGTATTTCAGTTTTTTGTCACCGCCTTCCGAAAATAATTTTTCACTTTGTAGTGTTTTTCCGAAAATCGGTTGTTTTGTTTTGGAAAAAGTTTTTAACTGTCACTTTTTAGTTATAGTGCCTACCCCCACACCAATTCCAAATTTCATCATCCTTGGAGTCAAAACAGTGCATATTTATACGATTGCAGCAATCGCGATTGATTTGCTGTAATTTTTTGAAGAGTCCCGTTGTCTTTCTCCGAAACGCAATATCAGATATATATGACATTTAAATGGGGCCATTCCAAAATAAAACCCTTTCGAACAAAAAAATTTGCGAATCCGTCTATATATGACGGAGTTATGCCCAAACATACATAAAAAAATAAGAAAAAAAAACATGCCGAATTGATAAACTCCTTCTTTTTGAAGTCGTTTTCTTTTTTTTTTCGATAGGGGTTTACTCCGAAATGGTCCCATTGAAATTTCATATAGATCTGATGATGCGTTTCGGAGACAGACAACGTAACTCTTCAAAAAATTACAGCAAATCAACCGCGAATGTTGCTATCGCATAAATATGCATTGTTTTGACGCCAAGGATGATGAAATTTCGAATTGGTGTGGGGGTAGGCACTATAACTAAAAAGTGACAGTTAAAAACTTTTTCCAAAACAAAACAACCGATTTTCGGAAAAACACTACAAAGTGAAAAATTATTTTCGGGTATTGTGGGGTAGGTAACTTAAAAGTGAAAAATAAAAACTTTTTTCAAAAAAATAACAACCGACTTCCAAAAAAAACACTACAAAGTGCAAAATAACTTTAATTTCGGAAGGCGGTGACGAAAAATTAAAATACACATCCAAAGTCACCGACTTCCGAAATTAAAGTTATTTTGCACTTTGTAGTGTTTTTTTGGAAGTCGGTTGTTATTTTTTTGAAAAAAGTTTTAGTAAAAAAGGTCACCAATTATAAAACGTTTGTTCTCTCAACATAAGTTATGAACTTAATGCTAACTTATACAGTAGTGCACGAAATAGGAGCTAACTTTGTGAGAGACTGGTGCCTGATGTAGGTTTATTTAAAAACCTGTATTACAGGTCAGGCCCTCCCGCGGCTAGATGCCTAATGTTTAGATACACGACATGATAACAAAACAGGATACATAACTCACAATAGATTTGAAAAACAATAGAAAATTTAGTAACATAATTTATAAAAAAAAGAAACATGTGGGGATACCAGAGGCTGTGTGAGTAACCGGAGCAAGTGTTTGAATGAGATGTAAGAGTATATGTGAGAATATGAGAGGTTGCTTGAGTAAATGAGCAGCGAGTATGGTTGATGGTATGCAGAAGCAGGAGAGGGGATGAGTATAAAGATCTATCTGAGGGGAATTCGAAGTTACCGTAAGTTATTTCATTCTTAAAACGACTTCGAACTTAGAATTCTATTTTTGTATATAAATAATACAACTGTGAACTGCCTGAATCTACGATATGAGATAGTATTGATCTGTCTAAAATAGTCTGTGTGCCATATTTCATTCATGATTCTGTGTCACTGCTGTATCTGACGTAGAATCTTTTTATAACTCTGTCATGGATAAATATAGTTCTACCAGCTTCTGTCACGTCTCGACTTGGTCCACGTGAAATTTCTTGCTGCCCCGACCCACCCCGTCGTGTCTTGTTTACGTTTCACACGTCTCCTACTATGGGTCTTTTTTTTTTTTTTTTTTTTTGGTTGGGAAATCATCAAATAACTTCTCCCGCTCTGGGTGGAGCAGGAGGGCGTGTCAGACTTTTACTGACTAAAACCCACCCGTGTTCCTTCAGTAGCCCTTAAGCCAGGGGCTGTGGTGTCTCTTTCGAACAAACCCGCACCCCTGGCAGTACTATGGGTCTTAGTGTAATAGTAAGTAAGAAGTTAATAGTCTATAGCCTTTCTAAAGCTGTCAAATACAAAAAAATATTTTTCAAATCCGTAAGGTAGGTACTTCAAGAGTTTAGCGCGTTCAATCAAATAAACAAATACTCGTACTTCAGCTTTATCATTATAAATAATATATGTATAAGTCTAGATTACCTATTTAAACGCGCTTCATCATTTCAGCTGGAAGACGTCCACTGCTGGACATAAGCATCCCCCAACTTGGGGGGGGGGGGGGGCTTGTTATAATCGCCACGTTTGGCGGCTGGGTTGGCGATCGCAGTATGGTGGTAAAATGCATAGAGAACGCTACTGCCTATTCCCTCTTAAGTCTCTTAGTCGCCTTCTACGACACCCACGGGAAGAGATGGGATGGTGCTATTCTTTACGTCCGGCACCACACGAAACGCGCTTAACGAGCTTGAATTATTGGGTTCTAACCAACCAAGTACGAATGTGACTTTTCTACTTTTCAACGTTTCCTATGTTCCGAATTCTGTCACTGGCCATAAGTATACCATTGGGACAAACGAGGAAGAATCCTACTAATCCTATTTCTTAATCACGCAAAAACGGCCGAACAGATTGGGACGAAAATTGGCAAACAGGTATTTCATCATCTGAATTAACACATAGTATACTTTTTTATCCCGATAGTAGGTATGTTCCCCAAGGATAATTTTCGACCACCACGCGGGCGAAGCCGCTGGCAAAAGTTAGTTTAATTTATGGGACAATAACAACACCTATAGATACCTACGTATATAATTGACTCATCATCTGCCTAGCCTTTTCCCAACTATGTTGGGGTCGGCGTCCAGTCTAACCGGATGCAGCTGAATACCAGTGTTTTACTCGGAGCGACTGCCTATCTGACCTCCACAACCCAGTTACTGGGTAATACTGGAACTGGTTTTAATAAAAACATGAACGGCACGAATTATGAGACAACTTTTCAGTTTACATAGTAGATAGAGAACTTTGAAAATCTTGGAAAAATATTTTGGGATTGTAATGGGGATGTTTTTCGAAAATAAAAAGAGAATTCTGCTGTAGCTTGACCGATACCGATGTACTACGCCTTAGGTATAGGCGCGGTACGACGTGACAGCAGTGCAGGCCGCTGATTCATCAGTGCATTCGTCACCACTCACAGGGTCATGTCCCCCGCCTCACCGCGCGTACCTTAAGCGCGGTACAGCGGCTTCGTTCAAGCTAAAGTAGTTCTAGTTTAGTGGCCTGTGGGCGAAACGATTTTTTTTATACGTTGCCCCACACTAGGAATTTCTCCTGTATTGTGGGTGCGTTTACATACATTTAAACTCATATACACAAACAGCTAGACCCGGAACAACTAGTTGTAGTTCATACAAATATTTGTTACTTGCGGGAATCGAACCCACAACACGCAGCGCAGCAGTCAATCGTTGAACCACTGCGCCAACCGTGTCGTCCAACATAGGCACGGGCAACGAACTCCCTGCGCAGCCAGTATAACAACGCTTCAAGGATGCTGTCGGGACTGTCGTGGCACTGCAGCGCGTCTGGTATGTTTGCTGAAGTGGATGGCGTTCAAGCTTTCATGCGCAAGGAAGCAAACTCGCCGCACTGTCTACGAAGTAGAAGCAACATTATCCTAAATGCTATAACTACCATTTTGACCCTCCTTTCCAAATTCATTGGATAAGGACAGGAGCCATAGGCACCAGTTAGGTTTAGCTACTAACAATGCTAATATTGTTAGTATTGTGTTAGTAACAAAACTAACATTTTGTGATATGTATAGACGCCAGTACATCAAGCTACCCCAAATTGTCAAATTTTCCCAATTGAACATGATCCTTATTCTAGCATAATAAAGTTGAAAATCTATCAAAGAAATTTGACAGATTGTTAGTACAGACGCCAGCAAATCAAGCTACCCAGCTTGATTTGCTGGCGTCTGTACTATGATTTTGTGACTAAACTGAAACCGAATTAAATCTATATAAATAAAAAGAAAGGTCCTGACTGACTGACTGACTGACTGACTCATCAACGCCCAGCCCAAACCCTTGGACCCAGAAAGCTGAAATTTGGCACAGAGGTTACCTTTATAATGTAGGCAAGGAATAAGGAAGGATTTTTCGAAATTCAACCCCTAATGGAGTTAAATAGGGGATAAAAGTTCCGCGCGGGCGAAGCCGCTGGCAAAAGCTAGTATATAATAATTCTCATCATTTTACATTTTCCAAGGGACCTTTGCGAGTTGGGTTCGGCTCCTTGTATGCCTTCCAAAGGTCTGGGACCCCAGGGTCCTGTGATATGTCAAAGACATTTAAATATTAATCTATATAAATAAAAAGAAAAGTCCTGACTGACTGACTGATTGACTGACTCATCAACGCCCAGCCCAAACCCTTGGACCTAGAAAGCTGAAATTTTGTACAGAGGTTTCCTTTATAATGTAGACAAGGAATAAGGAAGGATATTTCGAAATTCAACCCCTAAAAGAGTTAAATAGGGGATGAAAGTTCCGCGCGGGTGAAGCCGCTGGCAAAAGCTAGTACGAAGATATTTATTCTTAGAAACGTAAGCTAAAAATAAAGTTTATAATAGGCAGACTATAATGTCTCCATTGCTAAGATACAGGCCTCCTCTCTGTGAAAGGGAGTGGCCCGTAATCCACCACACGGGCCCAGTGCGTGTTGGTAGATTTCACATGTCTTCAAATTTTTGGTTTTAGGATATGCTGGTTTCCTCATGATGTTTTACTTCACCGTTTTGAGAGCAGTGGTGATGAAATAATTTACACAAAGTAAAGTGCCTGTCTAGATTCGAACCTACCACCTACAATTCATACTGGACCAAGTAATTATATGTCTGAGAGAGTATGTAAACAGCTCTAGCATGTGTCAAGCTAGGATAGTACTGACTTGCTATCCTAGCTTCAAAATATCGCCTCGTATAACCTGGGCATTCGTGTTAAATACGCAATAAGTTTTATATTACAATCTAGAATACAAGTAGATAATCACAGTTTGCTTGTCTCCACCTACGACCATTACAATAAGAGTAATAAACAGCTATTTACCTCAATTGGCTGGTATGAAATGCGTTGGATGTAGAATCAATGCCACTGCACTAAAAACCAAGGTTTATCATGTTTGCCTAAAGACTTGACTGATGAGTTTTGAGAAATGGTCAAGCCTAGATAGTATTCTCATTTCTATATAGATTTTATCAAAATGACCATAAGTAACCATTAAGTATTCATCATTATCATCATTTCAACTGAGAGACGTCCACTACTGGACATGAGCTTCCCCCAAAAGGGGGGTTTTGCCATAATCGCCACGCTTAGCAGGCGGGTTGGCCATCGCAATATGGCGGTACAATGCATAGAGAACGCTGCTGCCCATTCTCTAGTAAGTCCCTTAGTCGCCTTTTACGACACCCACGGGAAGAATTAAGATGGTGCTATTCGTTACGTCCGGCATCACACGGCACTATTAAGTATTAGCAAGCCATAAAAGGCCCATAATGTTCCCACTGCTGGGACACAGGCTTCTTATCTACCACGTGGGCCCAGTGCAGATTTGTAGTGGTCACATGTCGTCTAATTTAGTTTTCTTCTAAAATGCCGGTTTCCTCTGTTTTCCTTCACCAATTTGAGGGCAGTGGAGAAGAAATTATTTAAACAAACCTACCTACGATCTGAACCTACGATCTATAACTGGTAAGTCGGGGCTGATGGGCTACTAGATACTGTTCCTTTCTTTCTGGATTTTACCAAAATTATCATAAATAACCATTAAGTATTTGGCAGCCATTAAAGTCCGACCATATAACATATTTATTACTCGAAATGATAGCATATTAATCCAGCACTAATGTTACACTTTATAGGTGTTTACGGCTTCAACCAATTTGTAAGTGTCAATTTAATGGCTTGCCTGATTTAATGGTCTCGTTCAGCTATTTAATACACGCTTCGAAATATTATTTCTGTTGGTATGGCACCCCGTACAAACAGAATTAATATGAAGTAAAATGTTTATTTATGTAAGTAGATCTTAAAAGACTTACACGTAAATATTTTTTAGGTTAATATTCCAAAAACTAGATGGCGCTGTCATTTCCTAGCTGAATTTTGCCTGAGAAGATAAGCCGAAACAAACTTGGAGGTCATGGTCACTTTTAAAGTCCAAACATTATATTATTTGAATTTTATGTGAGTATAATAATGCAGGGATATGTCTGAAGAGCCGTTGAGCCGTTGCAGCTTTGAGGTAACCTGTCCCAACAGACGGCATGTATCAGTCATCGTATAGCTCAACCCTATTTTAGGGAGCTCAACTACCCGTCACAAGACGCTACCAAATCAACAGGACACTTGCGTGGGCCATTTACAAAATACTCAAAACCACCAGACGAGTTATAAAGTCATGTGTTCAATCTAGCCTGCATAGTACTCACATACACTTTCAACCAGGTGAGTAGTGAGTCAGAGTGTTCATTCAGTTGACTCAAAAAATGTGAAGAGTAAGAAGAAAAGGACCATGCAATTATGCACTTTAAAAAAATAGGTAACGAAAAATTAAATAATTTTCTATTCTTGTATTCAGGCTGACCGAGACATTGATGTCCTTGCCATCCTGTATAAAGTTTCCTATTGAGTCGACAAGGCCTAAGTCAGTGGCGACCGCTAGTTCCACCAATCAATCAAATATTTTGAAATGTTAAGTTAATACGACTGAGTGGACATTTTTTCGAAAGGATTTGGAAATCAACTATTTGGATGATTGATATTTACAAAAAATCTGTCAATGTATGTACAAACGCAAATGTCCTGCAGATCTGGTAACGACTTGTGACGGTTCGTTGAGCTCCCTAAAATAGATTTGAGCTACTCGATGACTGATACATACATGCCGTCTGTTGGGACATGTAAGCTCGAAGCTGCAAAGGCTTTTTCTTCAAAAGGCCCTTCCAGACATGGCTCTGCATTGTTAGACTCACATAAAATTATTTTTATTATAATGTTTGGACTTTAATATCTTCTCAGGGATCAGTCAGCCAGGAAATAACAGCGCCATCTAGTTTTGAAATATTAACCAAAAAATATTTACGTGTAAAAGTGTCTTTTAAGATCTACTTACATAAATAAACATTTTACTTAATATTAATTGTTTGTACGGGGTGCCATACCAACAGAAATAATATTTCGAAGCGTGTATTTAATAGCTGAACGAGACCATTAAATCAGGCAAGCCATTAAATTGACAGCAACTCAAATATTGATCAACAAAATATTGATGTGTAAAAGTGCCTCATAATATCTTCTTACATAAATACCAATTTCATTTCAATAAAATAATCAATTCACTTTGTCAGAAAACAGAATCAAGGGACAAACCCCATATGCGATGAAGATAACACAGAATTGTTTATAGTCACAACAAAAGATGATTGTATTGATGACAAAGCCGTCTTGGGTTGAAAGGCGCAGGATTATGTCTGAGGCTCAAGAGGTATTACACTAATCCATGACTCAAGCCCCAAAGGTCTTGTGTCGGAGTGTTTTTCACGAAATCGCTCTGACTCAAACAAATGGTGTAGGGTTCTGTGCGAATGGTGAGAGCAGGATTTTTTGTAAGGGGTTTTTGAAGTGTAAACTTCTGTAGGCGCGTTGAGCACTTTTTAGGTGAACAAAAATCGTGGAACTCGCGCCACCTTCACCGAACGCTTTCCATGAGCTATATGTATACTGTGTATTTATGGGTGAACGAGCACACGGATGAGTCGCGCGTTGATCCTTGTCTTTTAGAAAAGTCTCTTTCTGTCACTAGGAAATTTTAATTCTTTTATCCCTTTCTTTCCCTTTGTATTTTTATCGTGAAAATCTGTGCAGTTACCTTTTTATTGACGATTAAAAAAATACACACGTAATTGTTCAAGTTTTCACTTCTGTCCAATATTTTTTTGTCGATAAAACAAACATTTAAAATGTTTGTTTTAACCCATGCTGTCCCACTCCTTGGCAAGGGCCTCTACTCCTTCTATCTTTTGCAAGCCCACGCTTCGTTCTTCCAATAGCAACGTAATCTATCCTGCTCGTCCCGCCATCTCCTACGTGGTCTGCCGTGACCCTGCCTCACTGTCTCAGGGCACCAGTGTTTTCGTGAAGCAAGTAGTTCATTTCAGCACAGTTATAAATAAATAAAAAAGAATGTGTTCGATACGGCTGGATTCTAGATAAATAACACCCGCGAGTAACGATCGTTTTACGATGTTAAGCTATACTTCGTGTCATAGTACAGTAGTCATGTAATAGGGTATTTTCCAATTTTTTAAAAACTATTCTAATTTGAATATTGGGACGAAATATGTAACAGAAAAATAAAAGTAAATTGATTTATATCCATTTTCTGAAGTAAAAAAGATTTAAACCAAATTTATTTTTCGTTGTTTTGAATTTACCGCCAAAACGCTTCTTACGATGGCGTTTTATCACGTGACGTCAACTTTGTGTTAACTAAAGTAGTTAGTAAGTAAACAAGTAAGTGTCGTGTTTATAATTAACAAGATTTTTTATGGATAGAAAGTGAAATCACTGGTGTGCGGTGCCTCTGTGCACAAATACTTCTAAAACTGCGCCAAATTAAGTATTTGTACTGGTGCTGTTTACACAAAGCTGGCGTCACGATGTCACGTGATAAAAAGTCATCGTAAGGAGCGTTTTGGCGGTAAATTCAAAACAACGAAAAATACATTATATTTTAATCGTTTTTAATGGAGAAAATGGATATTTTTTTTTTCTGTTAAATATGTCGTCCCAATCTTCAAATAAAATATTTTTTATCAAATTGGAAAATACCCTATTGTGGATGGGCAACAATTTTTAAGATCCGTGGTGGCCCAGTCATAAAGGCTGCGACTTATGAGTTGTAAGTCTTAGCCGTCGTTCGAACCCAGATAGACGCTTTACTTTGTGTAAATAATTCCATCACCACTGCTCTCAAAACAGTGAAGGAAAACATCGAGAGGAAACCGGAATATCGTAGAACCAAACATTCGAAGATATGTGACATCAATCAACCCGCACTGGGCCCGCATGGTAGATTGTAGCCCACTCCGTCCCGAAGAGAGGAAGCCTGTGTCCCAGCAATGGGAACATTATAGGCTGATTATGCTAAGGCGGTAGCTAACTGCCCAAGGTATAGTTTTCGTCTTTATGAACAATATTACTTTTTAATTAATAGGTTATTTAAAAGGAATAAAATTAAAGTCTATAAAAGTATAAAAATAAAAGACTGTTCCAAAAACTGACAATTAAAATTAGCAACGCTTCCAAAAAGTGAATAAATAGCCTGGCTTTGCTAAAAAAATCGGTCTATTGTACCAAAAAAGGGTAAAAATATTCATTCTACCCTCCATAAGCGATTTTTCACGAATCAATTCTTCCATTTTCCCCAAGGGATGCCGTTCGACCCTTGTGTAATTTAAAACTAAACTGTGGCTTGTATGTAAATAATAATAGGTTTTGATACAAATGTGGGAAGAAATATACTTCAGAACTAGATTCTGATTTGATTTTTAGGTAATCTTAAAACGGTCGGTTAGTTCTAACTGCAGACAACAATGATATATTACCTTTACATGCGTTACCGGAATTGGCAAGATCAATCCAAGGTAATTGCCGGTCTTATTAGTCACGCAGCATTCAGTGACGTGACTACACGTGAGTCACGTAACAAAATATGTATGTTTATCTCTTTCTAGCAACAGAAATCGGTATGGGTCTTTCCTGTTCTTCGCACATTCTATGATTGTGTGTACTAATAGGTAGCTACATTCATAGTTTACGCTGTTTGAGTGCTCTAATGTTTGTGTACGACGCGTCTATTTACGTCATTGTCAATCAAATACTGGTTTTGCATAGATGACATATTACAGACTAACAAACCAATGACATAAAAAGTAAAATTAAAAAATTGCTAATAACAAGCCTCCACATACAGTTACTAAAAAAGTCGATAAAAAAGTACATACAAGTAAATATAATTAGTTAATATTAGAAAAGTCAAATATCCATAAAAAATAACTGTGCCAAAAGCCGTCTTAAGGTCGCTACACTGGACAGACTAACTTACATAGTTCGAAATATCGCTTTATCGCTTTTCTTTTTGAAACCTTAATGTAAAATTTAAAATTATCTTGCAACGAAAACATTTATTTCAAAGAAATTATTAATGGAAGGGGTCGCTACATCATCATCATCGTTTCAGCCGAAAGACGTCCACTGCTCGACATAGGCCTCCTCCAAAAGGGGGTTTTTAAATAATCGCCACGCTTGGCAGGCGGGTTGGCGATCGTAGTATGGTGGTAAAATACATAGAGAACGCTGCTGCCCATGCTGTAGTAAGTCCCACAGTCGCCTTCTACGACACCCACGAAAAGAAATGGGATGGTGCTATTCTTTTATGTCCGGCACCACACGGAGCCAAATATTTTAGTTAAAAAAATTCGAGTTTCTTCTGGGTGACCGTCCATCATGAAATCTGTCATACTGACACAACAAACAGTATGACACATTAGTCATTTCATACCCAAGTCAAATTTACACCAGTTTTCTTAGGTACTTAGGTAGCAAAGGAAACTTTAACTCATTAAGATGTCAGCCATCTTAATACAACAATAACCGAAATTTCAACGAAACAAGTTACAAACAAATAAAAACCAGTCATAAAACCAATGGACCAACAAAATCGGACCATTGCGCAAACGCTACCTTTTCACAACACAAAAATAAGTGTTGTTTTCATACAATATTTTCCTTGAAAATGCCATCACAATATGCACTGGCAAACACGTTCACCAATGAAATAAACATACTGAAAACGAATTTCCATCGTGTGTTATACCCAACTGTTTTAATTGTGCATATTCAATTATCCTCCTGAAAGTATTGAAGCGTTCTGAAAAGTGCTGAAAAATCGAGCGGTTCAGTGGTGCGATAATGTACGGAAAGTGGGTACAGCAAAATTTTGTGATACTCGTAGCATTTCTGGGTTTAGTAATAAGTTTAGACATTGACCATCTGTGTAGGGTGATTGCCGTCTCTCTCACTCACTAATATGTGCAATTGTGAAATTATGTATAAAATCTAGAGGGAGGCTTGTTAAGCTACGCTGGCCACGGTTGGTCCATGGATAGGTGACCAGCTTTTCATACCAAGACCTCCCGTACCTCTGCAAGCACGTTCAGCCATTGGTCCCGGCTATCATTCATGGATCTTTGACAGTCGTTACGGGTCGTCAGAAGCCTGAAAATCTGACAACCAGTCTTACTAAGGGGTATAGGGCTTACCACTTAACTGGGCTGTGGAGGTCAGACAGTCAGTCGCTCCATGTAAAATACTGGCATTCAGCCGCATCCAGTTAGACTGAAAGCTGACCCCAACATCGTTGGGAAAAGGCTAGGCAGATAATGGTAAGTAAGACATGCTGGAGTCTTGGTATATGACGAAGGTCACCCATCCACGGACCAACCGCGGCAAGCGTAGTTTAACCTGATCGAACAACAAGCCCCGCCATATCTTACTAACGTTATATCAAAATTAATCAACTAATATGATAAAACCAAAATAAATTAAGCGAATAAAATACTTCCCCACGTGTATTGAAAACCATCATAAAATAAATCGAAACTGGGTCTGCAATGTGCGGTATTAAATAGAGATTTACTGGCTGATTTTAAGCTGTAATATACGCTTGGCAACTTATTCACTGTGCATTGAGCCGAAATATGACGCTCTTGTGAGCTGTAATTGAGCACCTAGGTAATGAAGTTTTGTGCACTGGAATTATGATATCTGTGATATCATTATGCCTACACATACCATCACGGTCACAGTCCCGTATGTGTCGCCGGGCGTAAAAGAATAGCACCATCCCATTTCTTCCAGTGGGTGTCGTAGAAGGCGACTAAGGGACTTACTAGAGAATGGGCAGCAGCGTTCTCTATGCATTTTACCACCACACTGCGATCGCCAACCCGCCTGCCAAGCGTGGCGATTATGGCAAAACCCCCCAAAAATGACAAGGAGCCTGGGGGAGCCTGTGTCCAGCAGTGGACGTCTTTCGGCTGAAATGATGATGATGATGATACCATCACGCTTTGTTTCCCCGACAGGTTGGGCAGAGGTGTACGTAGAATACACCAACATTTATCCAGTTACGTTTTGCAGTTTCATGTAAAAGGGGGCGAGCCTATTGCCATCAAACTGGCACTCCGGGCAACAGCCCGGAGTGCCAGTGTTCTCTATGGAATTTATCAGTAACAACTTATAAATTCCATAGAAAAAAACCCACTAACACTTTGCCCGACCAGGGTATCGAACCCAGGACGCTCAGTTGTACCGCTTGCGACCACAACGAGGCGCCATCTTTAAGTGTTCCCACTGCTGGGACACAGGCCTCCACTTTTCACCGTGGCCCCTGGCACACAAGCAACTGACTAAAACCCACCCGTGTTCCATACACGGGTGGGTTTTAGTCAGTAAAAGTGTGAAACGCCCTTCTGCTCCAGCCAGAGCGGAAGAAGTTATTTGATGATTTCCCACGCCAAAAAAACCCTTTGAAGATTACAGGGCGATTTTATGTTAAAATTTACCTTTTCTACGGCAGACAAAAACGAGCTAGATATATACATACACAAGTGCGGAAGATTTATATCAAAACACAATTTCAATGATTACTTATGTTTGTTTGTATTATGTAAATAACTATAATGGTTTTATGAAGATGAAACCATTTTCGTACCAGGATTGTTCGGCAAACGCAAAGTGCGTACAGACACTAAAATAAATAAGTTACCAGGGTGGTCGCATGTAGTTGAAGTTTGGTAAGAAACTGATGAATGTTTTCAAATTAAATTTTATTTAATAAATATCTGAACTGTTTCATCATCAGTCTACAGCCTTCCCACTGCTGGGAAACAGGTCTGTTCTCGGTGAGAGGGATTTGACTGTAAGTCCACAATGCGGTCCCATCACGAGTTGGTAGATGACACATGTCTTAAATTTTTTTAGTTTAAGGTTTCCTCATGACGTTTTCCTTCACAAAGTAAAACACCTGTCTGGGTTTGAACCTACGACATACAACTCGTAGTCACGGTCGTTACCACTGGGCCATAACTGCCCTCCTTATGAACTGCTTGTTTTCTATTAATTTTTATTTTATTTTATTCGAAGATATCCATCAGTTTCTTAACTTCAACTATATCCGACGACCGCAGTAATTTATCTCTTTTGGTGACCGTACATAAGGAAAATCTATTTGTTTTTTTACCTTCGTACCATTTTGCTGAATCTACGTGATTAATGGGTAATATATTTGTTTGAACAAAGTGACTATAAATAACATAAAACATAACATGATGGGTTTTTTTTTTTTTTTTGGTGGGAAATCATCAAATAACTTCTCCCGCTCTGGGTGGAGCAGGAGGGCGTGTCAGACTTTTACTGACTAAAACCCACCCGTGTTCCTTCAGTAGCCCTTAAGCCAGGGGCTGTGGTGTCTCTTTCGAACAAACCCGCACCCCTGGCAGGCATCGACCCTTGCGGGTCCCATCACTTTTTGTGCTGACATCTCTTTGAGGCGCGCGTGGAACACAACGCGCCGTCGACTTGGGCTTGGTCCTTACCGGACAGCGAGCTACCCATTACTCGCCGTCCGCAAGCCCATGCCTACGGTGGCCGGAAATCGGCCTGGGATTCCCGACGCCCAGGGCGTCTACATGATGGGTAAGGTAGTGAAGTAGCAGGTTCTTTTGTACCTTACTATATAGTACACCCACATTTTTACGTAAGTCCCACGTAATCCTATTTTAATTGTTACGTGTTTATTGAACGTTCACAACATTTTATATTAGTTTCTCAGTAAGTGAATTATTGTTAATTTTTAATGGGCAATAGTAAAGTTCTTAAACCATAATAGGCGAGCCATTTTACTGATTATAATTACTTTTCGAAAAAACTTGTTCAATCAGCTTTTGTCAGAGGTTTCGCCCGTGTGGTAGACAAAAATTGTCCGATGGGAACGTACAAGCGATATTCATTCTACCCTCCATAAGCGATTTTTCACGAATCAATTCTTCCATTTTCCCCAAGAGATGCCGTTCGACCCTTGTGTAATTTAAAACTAAACTGTGGCTTTTGTGTAAATACTAGGTTTTGATACATATATGGGAAGAAAAATACTTTACAAGTAGATTCGGATTTGATTTTTTTGGTAATCTTAAAACGTTAATTGTAACTACAGACAACAATGATATATTATTATTACCTTTAGATGCGTTACCGGGCGGCACTCAATATTGGCAAGAATAATGCAAGGTAATTGCCGGTGTTAGTTAGTCACGTACCATTCAGTGACGCGGCGACACGCGAGTGACGTAACAAAATATGTACGTTTATCCCAAATAAATTTAATTAATCAGTAAGTGAATTATTGTTAATTTTGAATGACAATAGTAAAGTTCTTAAACTATAATACGGGGCGAGCCTTTTTACTGATTATAATTTTTTTTTTCGAAAAAACTTGTTTAAACGGCTTTTGCCAGAGGTTTCGCCCGCGTGGTAGTCTAAAATTATCCTAGGGAAACGTACAACTGGGATAAAAAGTTTTCTATGTATTAATCCAAGTTATAAACTATCTGTGTGCCAAATTTCACCCAAATCCCTTTAGCCGTTTTTGCGTGATTGAGTAATAAACGTCCAAACATTGAAACAAAAATTGTAACGTTAAATTTTAAAATTAGTAGGATATTTATGCCAATATTCTTTGTGGATGTTGACCTCATTCTTCCTTACCTTCAGGATCAGTTAATAAAGCTCATGAATAAAGAACAATCTCCATTAAAAGTGCAAATTTTCTTAATGGGGTTGAATCGAGAAAACTTGATATTGTGAGTAAAAGTGTCTCGTTCTCGAGGGACTTAATTTATGTAAAATGGTATTTTTAAGGGCAGCTTACCTGGTTATTTATTTATTTGTTTTTATTAGATTTACCAAAAATTGTTCATACTGAAGACAGTGCCATAATACATTTTTTAAATTAAATTACAGCGCAATAATTTAAGTTATAAAAATAAGGTAACTAACTTAGTAAAAAACGTCAATATTAAGATAATTGGAATAGTAATAAAATGGTGATATTGTAATTGGTAGTAAATTTTATAAAAGTAATTTGATTATTTTATGACAGAGAGAATATTGTTAATCAGATAAAATAAACTTAAAAAATTGGAAAATTTATAAATTATTAACAGCGGTAAAATTTACACAATTCAAATACGGGTTGCTTGGTAAACGACTAAAGGTTTTTTTTTTGGGTGGGAAATCATCAAATAACTTTCGGGTTGCTCGAAAGAGATACTGTGGCTCCTGGCACATGCAACTGAGCGAACACGGGTGGGTTTTAGTCAGTAAAAGTCTGACACGCCCTCCTGCTCCACCCAGAGCGGGAGAAGTTATTTGATGATTTCCTACCCTCAAAAAGAAAAGAGAGAGAGAGAGAACACATTCTTGCAACAAACGAATTGGTTCCCAAAACGGTTCTTCTATAAAGTTAACAAATCCTTGAACTCAGTTTAAAGGTAGCACGGCAGTCAGCAACTGTGTGTGAACGTGCCTTAAGCGCGGCGACAGGCGGCAAACACCCCCGCCAGCACAGCCGCGCTAACCATTGGACGAGAGGCTCGCGAGATAGTACGCCACGCTCGCGATCCGCTATGATTAGTTTTCATTGCTAGTTCTATTTTTACCTGTTTGTTCTCTTATAATAAATTTGATCTAATTAATATACACCTTCCACTATTAAAAGCGTGCCAATAATTTAATACCCAACACACCCCTGAGAAATCTCCTACAGTAGGAAATCAGGGGTAGAGCGTCAATGCTAGATTTTATATTCGTATTTTCTAGCTTGTTCTATCGTTGATGATGGGATTTTGTTTTTTTAGGTAATTTCCATTTACCAACAAAATTAGAATCATCATCTGCCTAGCTGTTTACTACCTAAACATGGGCCGAGTTTAATATTTTCGGGGTATTTTACATGGAGCGACTGCCTATCTGGAAACCACAAACCATTTACTGGGTAGCAAGATACAAAACACAATAATAAACAGCAAAACATAAAAGAAGATTAACAAAATCCACGGGAGCGTACCTATCTTCATTAAACTTACAAATGATAAGGTGTCGTAAACATCTCATTATGTTGAAATACATATACATATTTAAACTTGTTCGTTGGAGGTACATTTTTGAAGTTAATGTGTCTGAAATAAATTTGAGACATTATTATGTTTCGCTTTGACAGTCATTACGGGTCGTCCAAAGCCCGAAAGTTTGACAACCAGTCCTACCAAGGAGTACCATACTACCCAGACGCTGGGTTATTGAGGTCAGGAAGGCAGTCGCTTCACGTAAAATGCTGGTATTCAGCTGCATCCGGTAAGACTGGAAGACGATCCGTACATAGTTGGGAAAAGTTTAGGCAGATTGATTGAGTACATCGTCTCAAAAACCAGATCATCATCCTCATAATTTCAGCCGAAAGACGTCCACTGCTGGATATAGGCCTCCCCCAAGCTCCACCACTTGTACCGGTTCTGTGTTTCCCGCATCTAGCGGATGCCTGCGGCTTTCACAAGGTCTTTTGTCTACTTTGTGGGAGGCCTTCCAACTTTACGTCTTCCGGTGCGCGGTCGCCATTCCAAAAGCCACTGCCACTTAAGTTTGGCAATTTTTCACTCACAATGCGCCTTTTTAGAAGGCTAAAAGTCACCCAAAAGGCAATGAAGAGGGTTATACTTCGTGATCGAATCAGGAATGATGAGATCCGCAGAAGAACCGAAATCAAAAATATACTTTCCATTAAACATTTACTTCCCCTTCATCACTTCATTTCATATGAAACCGAATCAATCATGTAGTTAAACCTTCTTCGAACTTAATTGATATTGATCTACTTCGATACAGAACCATTTGTCAGCTTTTTGGACATAGATACGTTTATGGCGTTTATGGGAAGGGCCCATGGCAATTAATGTGGTGGTGTGTCTATTTCTAATAGCAACATTAATTGGAAGTCCGGTGGTACAAGTATTTGAGACAGCTATCATCATCATTTCAGCCGAAAGACGTCCACTGCTGGACATAGGCCTATCTCAAAAGGGGGGTTTTGCCATAATTGCCACGCTTGGCTGGCGGGTTGGCGATCGCAGTATAGTGGTAAAATGCATAGAGAACGCTGCTGCCTATTCTCTGGTAAGTCCCTTAGTCGCCTTCTACGACACCCTCAGGAAGAAATGGGATGGTGCTATTCTTTTACGTCCGGCAACACACGGCCAACATTATTGCAATCACTAAATACATAGATCAATCATATTCTCATGAAACAACCAACATTATCCACATCAATATAGTGCATTGAATGTTAATGCATTTAATATCATATTTCAATGAAACCGTCTATTGTTCTACCAACAATATTTGTTTACATTGGAAAATGCACGAAACGACGGTCAAGGAAAACAATATCACATTGCGATCATACAAAATAATGCATGCTCTTTGCAAAACATACTGTAGTTACATTTCCTTATAGAAGCCAATAAAAGCTATTTCATGTATTCTTATCTAACCTCCAGGGTCTTGGTTTGGATTAGGGATGTAACGGACCGTCTTAGCGGAGGCAGAGGTGAAAAATCATCAAAAAAAGGAAAATTAAAGAAAAAGTACTTGATATTATTCAAAATTCAGAGCAGTGGCGGCCCAGTGCAACGGCTGCGACTTTCGATTTGTAGGTCGTAGGTTCAAACCCTGATAGACGCTTTACTTTGTGTAAATTACTTCATCATCACTTCTCTCAAAACGGTGACGCAAGGAAAACATCGCATATCCTAGAATAAAAACTTCGAAGACATGTGACATCTACTAACCTACGCTGGACACGCGTGGTGGATTATAGCTCACTCCCTCTAGAGGAGGCATGTGTCCCAGCAGTGGGAATATCGGCTACACTTTATAGTTGATCACAGTACTTAACCGGCGCCGGTGGTGACTTGGGAGCAAAAACCTGAAACTATTACGTGTCGTGTTTTAGAAATGTGTGGTCATATTTAGGGTCAAGAGAAAGAGTGGTCAGTGAAGCTTTGTATGGGACAGCTGGTTCAATTTTTGCTATTGCGAATTGGGTCCCATGAAGACAGTAGTTTAGTTCCATGGTCTGGAGCCATCAACCTATAATGTTCTCACTGCTGGGAGACAGGCCTCCTCTCTTTCAGAAACTTTTATCTACTACACTGGCCTAGTGCGGGTTAGTAGATGTCACATGTCATCAAATTTAGGTTCTAGGACTCGCCAGGTTCCTGACATGATATTTTCCTTCACCGTTTTAAGAGTAGTGGTCATGAGCTCGCAAGTCGGAGCCGATACTGCTGTACCACAATACTAAATATGACCACACAAACACGTTGTATTTCCACCCTATGTAGGCGCAGTTATAACTTCTTGCGGAAGTTCCACCTTTGCGGAGGCTGAACCAACGTTCCTTAACAACCCTAGTTTGAAGATAAATAAGCAAATAGCTTTACTATAATGTGGGTAGGTCGTGCTCTCGTTAGGCTGAGGGGTGGGGGAAACGATAACGTCATTAACAGCTGAGACGTGGCCGTGAGCGGTCGTCCTAGTGAGAGATAGTTGAACATTAATGTATGCAGATACGAGTAATATGTGATATATACGGGTTAACTGGCAGTACAATTCAATTGTAACCCGTTTATGTCTAATTGAATAATGCATGATATGTTTAAATTTGAGTTTTGATTCGCTGCTTAGTTTTTGATTAAACTATTTGGATTTTAGTACTAAATGCTCAAGACTGCCACGACAGACGGAAATTAGTTGATTGGTAAATTAATGCCAATACACCGAAAGGTTTACGTTAGACATGAATCTTCCTCTTCGGGAATTAGGATATTATAACATTGTCCCTATCCCATTGTGTTGTGAATGTGAATTATTTAATCTATGCGATCAAGAACGCTGAATGCGGGACGCACATGACCGGTCGGAGTGGTAGCGCTCGGGCCGGCTTATGTCTTCCGGATAAAATGATGACGATGATGATGATACGATCATCATCATCATCATTTCAGCCGAAAGACGTCCACTGCTGGACATAGGCCTCCCCCATTATACGATCAAGACGCGATAATTATATTCCCAAATTCTTCTACTATCATTATCATCTGCCTAAACTTTTCCCAACTATATTGGGGTCAGCGTCCAGTCTAACGTGCAAAAATGGAGCGACTGTCTATCTGACCTTCACAACCCAACTACTGGATAATATGATACCCCTTGGTAAGAATGATTGTCAGATTGAAAAAGATTGCAGAAAATTTTAAACTTATCATAACCCACCATTTATCTGCCCTTTGTTTCAAGGTTCAAATAAACCTAACGCCGTACATTTCGGCCTAATTAACTGTTTCAGTATGAATCAGCGGGAGGGCACAAAATAAGCGTTGTTTCATACCGCCGACCATTATCCTCTGTTCATTAAAACTTTTTGCACTCATCGCAGTTTCCGTGAGCTCGCAAAACAGCGGGGGCGATAAGCTGTAGGCACTCTTAAGGGGGATGCGCCAGGGTCGCTCGTGAAATTAAAATTTTCGTATGTTTTAGCAATTTGGATATCAGTGTCAGATTGTATGATTCGCGACCGTATTAAGAGCGATCATCCGGCGCGGACTGGCAACGTCGCTTTTTCAACGGCGATTATCTTATAAAGTTTAAATTAAAGTATTTACTTTTTTTCAGCCAAGCACTAAGCGTTCGTATTTATAAGTTTGTATGATACTTTTTCAGTTATTTTGGTATTTACTTAGAAAAATCTTGAGGGGCTTGTGGCTAAATAACAATAGCTGCACGGGTCGATCGACCAGGTTAAGCTACGCTTGCCGCGGTTGGTCCGTGGATGGGTGACCATCTTTACATACCAAAACCTCTCCGTGCCTCGGAAAGCACGTTAAGCCGTTGGTCCCGGCTGTCATTTGTGGATCTTTGACAGTCGTTACGGGTCGTCAGAAGCCCGAAAGTCTGACAACCAGTCTTACCAAGGGGTATCGTATTACCCAGTAACTGGGTTGTGGAGGTCAGATAGGCAGTCGTTCCATGTAAAATACTACCAGTACTTTACATGGAACGACTGCCAGCTGCATCCGGTTAGACTGGAAGCCGACCTCAAGATAGTTGGGAAAAGGCTAGGCAGATGATGATGATTATAAAAATCGACATACCGTGAATTATTATCTATTTGCAGTACTTATTACAATTAAATGTGTTTATTTAAGAGTAAATGACTAATCAAAAATCAACTCATTTTTTTTTATTTGTGTAACATAGGTAGCGAATACAGCTCTTAAATAAAAGTCAAAGGTCGCTATGTTATGCCAAGAGACGTACAAATATGTTTGCATGCGAAATAAAATATGGATCATACGAGAGGTAAACACAAATTATAAAAAAAATAAAAAAGCAACGATCTAGTGCTTGGCTGAAAAAAAAATTACGTTGATTAAATTTAAAGTATGTATCCACAGAATTACAATCACCCAAATCATCATCAAACTCAAAGCATTTATTTCAAATAAACCAATTACAGGCACTTTTGAATTGTCAAGGTCGGTGAGTTAGAAAGATGAAGCTAGTTGCCCATTCCAAAGCGTAGGTACCTATGGAGAAGAACGGGCAAGAAACTCCATGGACACTCTTTTAAAATCATGATTTTGTTACAAAAAGTTGGTTACATCATTATGTTGAAATTATCAATGTGAGAACGATGTTAAAGTGCAGATTAAAACCGTCCGTAATTAAAAATAAAATAACAATAAAAAAATTAAAATAAGCCGTGGGAGCTAACAGATGACCAGTCCCTACTGGCGGCGCCCGTTCACGGACATGACGTATGCATCAGCAATACATAATCACATTTTTCTTTTTTTTACTCGCCTATGCTGACCCAGTTCTGGGCAAAGGCCTCTCTCTACTCCGTCTTAAGCGAGCCTCCACGCCCTCCTTCCAGTTTTGACAGACCCTATCCAGCTCATCCTTACGTGGTCTCCCGCGAACCCGCCTTACTGTCACTCAGCACCAACACCTGTGCTATATAGGTCCACAGTTCGTGCGGCATACGGCAAACATGTCCTGCCCGGTTCCATTTATGTTGAGCAGCCTTTTGTGCCACGTCTGCTATCTTTGTTTTGGCACGCAATATTGTGTTTCAGTTGTGCCGGACGTAAAAGAATAGCACCATCCCATTTATTTCCGTGGTTGTCGTAGAAGGCGACTAATAAGGTAATTACTAGAGAATGGGCAGCAGCGTTCTCTATGCATTTTACCAACATACTGCGATCGCCAACCCGCCTGCCAAGCGTGGCGATTATGCCAAGGCCTTTTGGGGGAGGCCTATGTGCAGCAGTGGACGTCTATCGGCTGAAATGATGACGATGATGATGATTGTGTTTCGAACACGATCCAATAATTTAACTAGGACTACTAGTATAAATAGTGTACTAAATTGCACGTTGGCAGGCTTAAGAATATAAAATTTTAATTTCGTGAGCTACTCTAGCGCTTTCCCCTTAATTAATGTAACAGTGAGATAATCGTTTATTTTAAAATGATTTTTTATACTTTTGAATCAAAGGCTTGTCTTTTCAAAAGCGGAGGTGTAAAGTAGGTACAGTCACGAGCATAAACGTTTAGGCAACATTCAAAAGCGATTTTTATGTCCACGCAATCACTATCCATTCCAAGGTTGCCTGGAAGAGATCGCAGAAAGCGATAAGGCCGCCCATTGCTTTTAGTGTTAAATGTTTTATTTTTGTCATTTATTTTCTGGTGTACAATAGGTACAGCATATATAAATAAATAAATAATAAATAAGTAGGTATGGTAGTAGTAGGTTACGATCATGGTAGTTTTGAAATCATAGTATCATGATTCCTCCCCTTCCCTTCTCTTCAAAATGATAGCTGAATTGTGCTGATCTATATGTCATGTTTGTGAAGAAGCGCCGCCAGTAGGTACTGGTCATTTCTTAGCTGCCACGGCTTATTTTATTTTCTGAATTGTTTTTCTTTTAAACGGACGAAAAAACGGAGGAGGTTCTCAAGATGATGCGCATATTTTTTTTTTAATGTATGGCCACGCATAACTTTTTTCAGAGTGGGCCGATTTAGATAATTCTTTTTTTATTGGAAAGGGTATACCCCGAAGTTGGTCCCATACCAATTTTGACCTTAAGGGTAAGAAAACAGGGGATGATTGATTTTTACTCACAGATTTTAATACTGAGTTGTGTATTACAAAAAGTAATCAAAAATTAAGCATGTAGTAATGAGTAGATTATAGCCACAATAATTTTAAAATAAAAAACTTTTTAACAAAAAATTTACCTTAATAACGAAGTTCGGAAGGCGGTGACATAAAATTGAAATACATATCGAAAGTCACCGACTTGCGGACTTCGTTATTAATGTTAAACAAAAAAGGTTTATTACTTTTGCTTTTCAGTTTTTTTGGCGGTTTAATTTTTTCTTAAAAAGTTTTTTTTTTTTGTTAATTGTACGGACGCTCTTTATGTGCACGTCTTTTTACATCGTTTTCACATATTTCGACATGAATGCTGTAACCTGTTTGTTGTAACAATATTTTGATTTAAAACAGGAGTTTCTTGCCCGTTCTTCTCCATACTTACCTACTACGCTTTGGAATGGGCAATTAGCTGCCTCTTGCTGACCGATCTCTAAATGATTCAAAAGTGCCTGTATTGGTTTACTTGATGTAAATACTTTGAGTATACGTTTATGGAATACGTTTCATTCAAGATTTAAATGTGAAACAAATGAGTCAGTAAATGTGTACAGTAAATAGTCCCATAAACTTTGTAAATACAAACTTTGTAGAAGAAAAGTTGTATTCTTCTTAATTAGTTAATTATCTTCTCTCCTATGGCAGGTGTGCTGGAAGAGATTTCTGTAGAAATAAGCATTACCTTTGTATGTATTTTTCTGTTCCTTTCTTCTTGTCTGTTTATATGTGTGTGCATTAATGCTCAGATTACAAAACAGTTGTATGACAATTAAAATTTATAATAAATTACCACCTGCCCTGAGAATGTTACCAATTAATAAGTTTAAATGTAAGATGTTTGATTGGCTTTTAGACGTGTGTTTTTATTCCGTCAATGAATTTTTAAATCATACTTTTTGATAATGTAATTTTAATTTTGACATTGTGATTTATATTTTTGACATGATTTATTCTTTGACATTATGATTTATATTTTCGACATTATGACTTATATTTTCTATTTAACTATTACTATTTTTAACCGACTTCAAAAAGAAGGAGGTTATCAATTCGACATGTTTTTTTTTTTTTTATGTATGTTCGGGCATAACTCCGTCGTATATAGACGGATTTGCAAAATTCTTTTTTTGTTCGAAAGGGATTTACCCCGAAATGGTCCCATTGAAATTTCATATAGATCTGATGATGTGTTTCGGAGACAGACAACGGAACTCTTCAAAAAATCACAGAAAATCAACCGCGAATGTTGCTATCGCATAAATGTGTATTGTTTGGACCCCAAGGATGATGAAATTTCGAATTGGTGTGGGGTAGATAACTAAAAAGTGAAAAATAAAAACTTTTTTCAAAAAAATTACAACCGACTTCCAAAGAAACACCACAAAGTGCAAAATTACTTTAATTTCGGAAGGCGGTGACAAATAATTAAAATACGCATCCAAAGTCACCGACTTCCCAAATTAAAGTTATTTTGCACTTTGTAGTTTTTCTTTGGAAGTCGGTTGTAATTTTTTTGAAAAAAGTTTTTTGACATTATAAATAATGCTAACCAGTCTAATAATTTGTAAAAATCCAGGATTTCATAATTTTGTATAATATACTCATAAATACCCAGTTCTGATTTGCATGTACCTAGTTTACTAATTAATATTTCTACACTAGCAATGGTAGTATGTGTGAAACAATTTTTAATGTAAGATCTCAATGTACCATATACTGAGAAATAAATCTAATTCTAATTCTAATGGCAGATAGACCGCGCGGAACGAAGCGTCGCATTGTATGTTATATGAAATGCAAAGCTTTAGTATTTAACTTTTTGGCCTCATTCTTGCTGTTCCGCGCGGTTTATCTGCCTTTGTTTTATAATCTGAACATAAATGGTTAAGTAAATAAATAAATGAAGAACCCGTTAGTTTCGAGGCCCCAACCCAGCTTCCCCAGTGCTTTCCATTCTAATTTCTGAATATAAAAACTGTAAATAGAAGTTGCTCCAACTTTAATAAGTCCCAATGGAAACGTTCAACACAGTGGGTAGAATGTAGGAAGTCTCATTCATAATAAAAAATAATAACAGTTATTTTTTATACCCACGCATAGAAATAATAAGGAAAGGCTGCATAACTACAATTGTTTACCTATTTATATATATTTTTGTTATAATAGACATGTTGACGTTAATTATTCGGTTTTTGAGCAACTGGTGGTGGGTTTAAAACCTCAGGGCATGGATAAAGTAATAATCTAGCTATATCTCAATCAATCAATGTGCCTAGCCTTTTCTCAACTGTGTTTAGGTCGGCTTCCAGTCTAACCGAATGCAGCTGAATACCAGTAATTTACATGGAGCGACTGCCTATCTGACCTCCACAACCCAGTTACTGGGTACCAAAAAATCCCTTGGTATTACTTTCGGACTTCTGATAACCTGTAACGACTGTCAAAGATCCACGAATGACAGCCACGACCTACGGCTTTCCGAGGCACGGAAGGGTCTCAGTATGTAAAGATGGTCACCCATCCACAGACCAACCCTGGCAAGCGTAGCTTAACCTAATAGATCAACCCGTACGGCTGTTATTACTTAGCCACGAACCCCTCAACTAGCTAATCTAGCTATCTCTATTAGGTCAAAAGGTTTATTGGTATAAAATTCTAGTTAAATTTCTTTTGCTGTACTGTTTGTATCTGGCTGGTTTCAATACCTACCATAAAATAGAAGATATAAAAAATGCTGATTTCCCGCTATTTGTTAATTGATTTTCTATCCACCAAAATGAGCAAATCTAAAGAACCAATTCGATAAATTTTGAAGTTTTATTATAATACAGAGAGAAATGCACAATTTTCGTATTTATAGGTCAGTTTATAGCTGTACTAAAATCTTTGTATAAATATACAAATGCGAAGAACTGAGAAGAACTCATCTCTTAGCGGAAGCAATGAAAATGAAACACATATTTTAAGAATACGAGTATAATTTATGAGATTTCCAACAAAAGATCATCTCTAACTGACACTACCTAGAAACCTTCATCTAACTTTACCACAATAATCTTTATTTCTTTCTTTCTTAAATGCCAATCTTTATCTTTTCTGACAGAAAGTTGTCACAGTTTTGTAGTGAATACTCTGGAGAATTTATTAATATTGAGTTTACGTCCAAAAGCTGGTGCTCGGAAAACCTGTAGGGTTGCTAACTTTGATTATTTATATTGTTTTTTTATTTTTTTGCTTTAAATGTTCTTTATCTTTCTCCTGTCCTTATACCAATTTGTTTGCTTTAAATGTTCTTTATCATTTTCCTGTCCCTATCCCAATTTATTTGTGGTCGGCGCAACATGTCTTTTTCTTCCAAACTTCCCTATTAGTCGTCATCTCCGTAGTCACAAAACCTTTATAACCATATCATCATTCACACAGTCCATCCATCGTTTCTTTCTCGCCCTACTCTTATAGTCATCGACCTTTATACTCAAAACTTTCCTCACGACAATTTCCTCATTCCTCCGTATCACATTCCCATGCCATGATAACCAATTTCCATTTTGCTTTTTTAAAAGGTCGGTTCATATTTGGCTTCGAATTTTGAAAACATACTCTTTGTTTATTCGTAGAATAGAAAGAGTTCGATGTCAGTTTAAATAAAAGAAGTTCGCATCAAAATGATTTGGCAAGTAGGTACGTTGCTCTTTTGTTTTGTTTGCGAATTCCGTTTATAATGCATTTTGGGCGATTTTTGGTAGGGGTAAAACTTATGGGTTTTCGTCACCTACATGGTACTTTGACCACGTCACCGACATGTTAATATGACGTGTTGTTTTATTCTAATTTTTCTACTTCTGTTGGCACTCCCCATGACTGCCTCTTTGCAGTCTGAAGTATACTATTTTGATTTTATAAAACCAAAACCTAGCCATCGTGAGACCTTGATGAGTCGATGGAGACCATGTATTAAAACCAATCCAGCCGTTGTGTTGCTTTGAGGATATAAAGGTACTTAGGTACATACACAGTTTAATAGTAAACATTGCCCATGTTTCCTCTGGCTTTTCGTTCATAAACCAGTTCTTATAAAGTAATAACAGTTAATAATTTTAAAATTGATGCTTGGTAACTCTATATTAGCAGGTCAGGTTGGACTGTCTTGCGACATATGCCTCCTTTATTTCTACATACAAAGATAGATACGTAGAAATGTGTGAAAAACATACAAACACCCTGGGCTTTCCGGTCACGCATTCCATCGATTATAAAGTTTTTACGCACACAACAAAATGCATGCTTGCAGTGTAGTAGAAAGATGAATACTCTCGCCTGTATACCAAATATCTTGTTCTAGTGTACGTCATCCAGCTTCCATGAATATCAATATCGGCTTTCCCGTCAAGCCTTGTATGCGGATTTGTGAACATTGCAGGATTTGGTATTTAGATTTTGGACGAGAACTGGTCAAATTGGAAAGCAATGACAGTTGTGTGGTTTATGTCGCTCATACCTTTTACGTTACTTTACATTTGGTACCTAGCTACCTAACCCACACCAATTCGTAAACCACTACTTGCAAACCACGGTGACAGGAAGTATTATAGAACATCATCAAGATATAGTAACTGGATTAAAAATGACACAAAACCCTCGACGCCATTTTTTAAATAAACTTAATTATTATGTAGAAAACAATGACACACTTTTGTGGCAGCCCTAACCACCAGTAGCTGTGTAACTCACACGCCGAACCACAAAGTTTCTCGCCCCGGGATGTGTTATCGTAAACTAACGCCCACTAGCACCACACACGGATTTAAAGGGAACTATTTTTGAGTTAGACTGTCAAAGTTTTTGGTAACTCATCTGTTTGTTTTGAGAAAGGTTTTTAGGATTCTGGGTATGAATTTTAATTGGGTTCATATGTTTTATGAAAGGTTCATGATATTTCGTGGTCTGATGAATGTAACTAGATTTGAATTCAACCTTATCCCACGAGCATAAAACATATTTGAATGGTACAATATGAAATGTAGGATAGGATGAAATAAAAGGGGTTATTTCGTGAAATTAAAATGTTCCTTTTTAATAAAATATGTCCTTGCCTTTGACATTTGATTTTTGAGCTCCATTTCAAAAGGTTGACTTTAATTGTCACAGATACTGAAATAAATGTGATTAAGGTTCTGCAGGTGCGTCCGATGTGTTCACACGCCCCCGTGTGAACATACCGGACGTCGCCTGAACACGCTAACGTCTCGTTTATTTTGTTGATAAATACGTCTCGTCGCACTAACACAGGGTGCTTTCCGGTTTTCCAAAAAGCGAGTGGCACTATTAACATGACGATCGCGTATTTACGCGACTGAACTCTTTGGATAGAACGCGGGTCGATAGTGTGCAAGTGACATAGTCATTGATATTAATTCCAATTTCTCTGAACCTTAAAACTGACGAAGAATTTAAATAAAAAATGTCCTCTTGATATTTATTTTAAAACAAGATTTCAAAAACTTTGTGACTTAACAATTTCTTTGAACTCTCAATTATTAAAGTGATGAGAGATAAAAGAAGCTAGAGGATTCTATCAGACATGCCATTTTATCTTGATTTGGTAATGTTTAGATAATCTTAGATGTTTTAAATATTATTACGTTTCACCTGCGTGGGTTTGAGGTTATTAAACTTAGGTATTTATTTAAAAAGTTTTGTAAGTTATATTTTTATTTGATTACATTTTTCGCTCGGTACTGATGACCTGTAAGCATCATGGTCCTTTTAGATTGGTCAGGTTATTTTTTTAATTAGACGAAGTTAATCATACATAAAGGTGAAGGAAAACATCTTGAAGAAACCGACATGTCCTTGAACCAAAAATTCATAGACATGTGACATCTACCAACCCGCACAGGATGATGATGATAATGATGATTATGGGACTCCCTATTCTGCACGTAGACTCTCATTCGGTCCGTTGTGCGTGAGGATTCTGGTTAACAAAGCCAGCCTAGCTCCGCCCAAAAGCACAGAAGCTTCCTGGGAGCTTCACAGGCTTCGCGGAGCGACCTCACTGTTGTGAGGATTTCTTCACGTTGAGAAGCCGCACTGGACCCGCGTGGTGGTTTACGGCCCACTCCCTCTCACAGAGGGCATGTGTCCCAGCAGTGGAAATATTATAGACTGATCATGCAATCTAAATACACATAACATCACGCCTTGTTTACCCGAAAGGTAGAAATGTACCTGTAGTACAGCCATATTTCGCCAGTTATGTTTCATAATAATTATCAGTTCAGCCGAAAGACGTCCACTGCTGGACATAGGCCTCCCCCAAGCTCCGCCACTTCGACCGGTTCTGTGCTTCTCGCATCCAGTTATGTATGTTTAAGTCTCACTTAATATGGGGCGAGCTTATTGCCATCAGCCGGGCGTAAATCTAGATTCCAAGCTAACTTTGAGATTTTCCAGATAGAAAAACCCAATAACACTTTGCCAAAATCCAAAAAAAAAACAAAATCAAAATATTTCATTTCACATAAACCTGCATGGGTACTTATGAAACGTCAAAAGCTATGTGCACGGTTCCAAATTACCCCTGCCTATGGAGAAAAGCTGGCAAGAAACTCCACGGTTACTCTTTAAAAAATAATTGGCTTTTACAATGTTTTCAAATTACAGTGATAATAATTATGGGAGGACAGTGCAGGCCTGTCAATAAGTACCAGGTACTTAGAGGAATCAAAATAAAGAATAGAAAATCGTCTACAAATCTACTGTCCGTTAGGCCTACAACGTTCTCTCATTCACAATATGTAAAAGAATCTACATAAATAAAAGACCGGGGAATCGAAACCAGGACCCCATGCTCAGCAGTAGCTCTTGCAAACAGACCAACGAGGTAGTCCTCCGTGCCTCGGAAAGCACGTTAAGCCGTTAGTCCCGGCTGTTATTCATTGATCTTTGAGTCATTACGGGTTATCAGAAGCTCGAAAATCTGAAACCAGTCTTACCAATGAGTATCGTATTAACCAGCAACGGGTTGTGGAGGTCAGATAGGCAGCCGCTCTATGTAAAATACTGGTATTCAGCTACATCTAGCTAGACTGGAAGCCGCCCCGAAATATCTAGGAAAACGTTAGGTGCTAAAATTGGTGTTGTGTGTCTACATAACTAAAGTTTACCTCTAAGCTCTAACTATACTTAAGGGAACATACTTACGTGAAGTGCATATATGTACGTGTTTTTGTTACTATCGAACGAGTTTTCAATACTTAATCTCTGTGATTTCGAAATAATTTGATTAACATTAATGACTTGTACTCACGTACAAGTCATTAATGATACAAAGTGAAATTACGAACTTATGTTATTGCATCGAAGTATGAATATGACTAGGTACACACAGTTCCGCAGAAAACTTATCCCCTACAATGGCGACATGCCTTTATGTTGTTATAATAAACTACCAGTCGATATTCTTGAACTAAGTGAAAATAAATTTAAGTCATGCATTAAACGCACACTATGTAGACAAGCATATTATAAGTTAGATGATTATATCTTAGATAAAAATGCCTGGCTTAATGCTGGTCCTGCTCCACAGCCACCTGGGCTTACTAATTAACGTTTTAATATTTGGAAGAGATGCTTCCCCTTTTTTTTTTATGTTTTCTGACATTACGAACACTTCTGTTCCTATTATTATTATTTTTCTGACATCGCGAACATTTCTGTTCCTATTTTTATTAATTTTGTGACATTACGATTTTGTTTTTGATTTTACTGAACCAAGTATTATTTATTAAAATTTCAATAGATACTTATTATATATTTTTCTTTCTTTTTGGAAGTCAAATTTTATGAATTTCTCAAATAGGATTGAAACCATAGTTTTGTATAATTTAGAAGCATTTTGTCAAATTTTTGTAAATGTGAGTACCATGCATCCATATAATATGTTGTTTTAATGTACGTCGACTTGAAAAAACGTGGTAGTTGAGAGTATGTCATGCTCACTTAAATGTCTCACTGATGGTGGCGTGTGTGTTGGATCATTCGGTTCCCTAGAAAATGGTTGAGCTGGATGGTGCTGATCCATGCGTCAAGTTCGTGAACGGGCGCCGTCGGTTGAGACTGGTCATCTCTTATCTGCCATGGCTTATTTTGAATCTTATTTTTTTTAATTTATTTTATTACATTTTTTTACATTGTTCTCACATATAGAAGCACCAAGAATAATGTTCCCACACACACAAATTTTGTAATACCCACGATTTAAAAGAGTGTCCTTGGAGTTTCTTGCCCGTTCTTCTCCAGAGAGATCTACGTTTTTGGAATGGGCACCTAGCTTCAACTTCGATTTTTGTTTGACAATTCAAAAGTGCCTGTGAAAGGTCTAATTGAAATAAATGCTTTGAGTTTGAGTTTGAGTTTGAGTTTATGTCTTCATAGGGGATGAGTTTTCTGTGGAGCTGTGTGTACCTCGTCATCATTACCATAATCTGCCTAGCCTTTTCCCAACTGTGTTTTGGTTGGCTTCTAGTCTAACCGGATGCAGCTAAATCCCCGTATTTTAAATGGAGCAACTGCCAATCTGATCTCCACAAGCCGCACTGGCTATACGATAAGACTGGTGAACTTTGGTAAGTCTGGTCGGTCATACTTTCGGGCACCTGATGAGGCGTAATGACTATCAAAGATCCACGAATAACAGCTGGGACCAATGGCGTAAAGCCCCCACAGACAGAAGAGACACGACGGTATACCAGTAACTAGGTTGTGGAGATTAGATAAGCAGTCGCTCAAAATACTGGCTGCATCCATTTTTTTTTTGAGCTGGGAAATCAACAAATAACTTCACCCGCTCTGGGTAGGGAGCAGGAGGGCGTTTCAGACATCCCGCACCCCTAGCAGGCATCGGCCCTTGCGGACCTCACCAGTTGGTGCTGACATCTCTTTGAGGCACACGTGAAACACAACGCGCTGTCGAGCCGGACTTGTTCCTTAACGGACAACGACCTACCCATTACTCTCTATCCGCAAGCCCGCGTAGCTGCATCCGGTTAGACTGGAAGCTGACCCCAACATGGTTGGGAAAAGGCTAGCCCTAGGCTTCCCAGCTAAAGCACTAGGAAGTGTCGAAGGGCGGGCGTTTTTGGGGGACTGTCTTTTGTAATTTTTGACGTTGAAAAAGTGCTGACACCAGCCTAGTTTGAATAAATGACTTTTGATTTTGATTTTGCCAGATGATGATGAGTCCTGTAACGCTGTTATAATTTCAATCACATTAGTGAGCAATTTTGTGTATAGGTACAGGTTCAATGCCTGCGAGTTGCGGTGACATCTATTAGTCTTTGCCCTGTCTTTGCGCAGTTATTTTATCTTTGATATTGCATCACAGTGATCTTTGTCTTCGTTACAATTTGGTTGCTTTTGGGTTGCGTAAATAGCACAGTGATCTTTATCATCGTGACAATAAGATTTCTCTTGGGTTGCTGTTGTCAGAGGTGAAACAAATGTAAACGGACAATACCTGCCACTCCTGTCAGTTCGTCTTATTCATACTCTCAGATATCGATCCTGATTACATTCTCAAAAGTTATGTAATGAAACCTACTTTAATAGGTAAACTTGGAATGTTTGTCTTTGACATACTCTTTGGCGATGATTTGTCCATGTTCAACTTTGAAGACTAGACCTTAGTAAACTTTAGTTAGGGGCTGGTATACATTGACCTTTCTTGTAGTTGAAGTGTTAATTCATGAGGGGTCAAAGGTCTATTTGTTATAGATACCTAATCTGGAGTGAAAGAAAAATAAAAAAGTTTTAATATCAATTTTAAACGGAGCCTAATCTTAGTTTGTTAAATATACCAAGTCAAAATTTGAGTGCGAACTAAAACCTTTCATAGCAATTGTAACTAAGGTACTATAGAAGCCTTATTATGTGTTCTCTGTACTGGACCGAGTAATAAAACACATTTCTTGTGCTACTTTTACGAGTATAATTACTAGTGTACGCCTAGTGACCGAAATTCAACCATAATTCATTAAATTTTTAAGGTTAAACGTTAATCTATACTAATACTAGCTGACCCGGCAAAAGTTGTTTTGCCTTATAAATTATTTCCCTTATCACTTAGGGCTATGGAAAATAGATAGTAGCCGATTCTCGGACCTACTGAATACGCATATAAAATTTGGTAAAAATCGGTAAAGCCGTTTCGGAGGAGTACGGTAACTAACATTGTGACATAGAAATTTTGTATATTAGATTATAAAGAAGAAAGATTTGATTGTTTGTTTGTTTGTTTGCATTGAATAGGCTCCGAAACTACAGAATCAATAAAAAATATATTTCACTGTTGAGAAGCTACATTAGCCCCGGGTGACATAGGCTATTTTTATCCCCGTATTCCCACGGGAACGAGAACTACGCGGGTGAAACCGCGGAGCGCTGCCAGTTGTTAATAAAAGGAATAGCTTTCTACACTTCTTCTCCATAAAAATTGTAACTCTGCCAAATTTCATTCTCCTCCGTTTGCGTAATTGTCGTAAGCAGGGGTACAAAGTTTTTGCTTCACGTATTATTTTATAGTCGCTCAAAAGTTGAAATACGACCGTAATTCATTTTAATTTTAATGTATTTTTAATGCTTTATTATTAAAAAATATGAACTTTCTTCACTCCTTCTCCATATTATCTGTAACTGTGACAAATTTCACACTCCTCCGACCGCGTCATTTTCGTAAAATGGGGTGCAAAGTTTTTACTTCGCGTATTAAAGAAACCTGATTCCCGAAAACGCCAATTAAAGGCGAAAATAATAACAAGAGAATTTTATCGTAAATAATAGGTATATTAGGTAAATATATACAGGAAAAGTTTTTATCCAGTGCGCAAATTGTAACCATGAATTGAGCATAATCATTCTAGACCCCCTAGCGCAGAAATTTTTCGCCGGATAAACAAAACAAAATCAGCTGTTCCATACATTTTGACCGCGTAGGTATTGCAGTTTTCTATGAAACAGATGATTTTTTTTTTGTACAGCCGGCGAAAAATTTCTGCGCTAGGGGTTCTAGAATGATATGCTGAATTCATGGTTACAATTTGCGCACTGGATAAAAACTTACCCTGTATTTATAAAAACGAATCAAATAAATAAGCAACAAAAGCAACTCATTTTGTCTTTCGTTCCTACGATGATTCTGCTACGCGTCCTGATTTGCTTAAGATTCCATTGCTTTTTAAACCAATACAAATGTTTTCTCAAATTGAAGGATTCAACAACTATAAACTCTGCTGACAACACGCTGGGGATATCGTGATGGTCCTTACTCAGCAAAAATCGCCATTTTGCTCGTTTTACCCGCTTATAAAGGCAATAAACTTCCCCAGTAGATTTCCCGTGGGTTCGTTGCGGCGATCAATTTTCGCATAGATGATGAAATATAATTTTGTGAATATGCTTTTCTGTTTAAAAATGGACATGCTATTTTTGAAGACTTGACAAAGATGTTGGCGTGTTGGAGGTGTTGAGTTTGATTCCAGGTAGGACAAAATGTTGTCTTGTAATTATTAGATATACACGATGGCGCGGACATCAACGCGCTAACAGTAATTTTATGGATTTATCACGTGAATAAAAAATAAAACCTGCTGTTTCATAGAAAACTGCAGTACCTGGACAGTCAAAATGTTTGAATTGAACAGCTAACTTTTTTATTGATAAATCGATTTTAAAATTGGCATCACGTCTTTACGTCAAAGCCCGCTGTCGCTGAAAACCAGCGCTGGGGCTCTGTCTTGCATAGGGTCGCAGCAAAATGCTGAGCGATAGCCGTTTTGCGTGGATGTGACGCATGTTCCCCTCAACTTTTTCTAATTTTTGTTTACTTACCTGTTTCTTTTTGCGTCATGTTTACCGGAAGTAAACGTTTTTTTCTATTCTTTTCTTTCTTTCTCTTTCATCACTTGTTTCTCGCATAATATTTTCTTAGTTTTAATACTTTATTCATAAGTATAGATGATAGGGGGGTTTGTGGCTAAATAACAATAGCTGCACGGGTCGATCGGCCAGGTTAAGCTACGCTTGCCGCGGTTGGTCCGTGGATGGGTGACCATCTTTACATACCAAGACCCCTCCGTGCCTCGGAAAGCACGTTAAGCCGTTGGTCCCGGCTGTCATTTGTGGATCTTTGACAGTCGTTACGGGTCGTCAGAAGCCCGAAAGTCTGACAACCAGTCTTACCTAGGGGTATCGTATTACCCAGTAACTGGGTTGTGGAGGTCAGATAGGCAGTCGCTCCATGTAAAATACTGGTATTCAGCTGCATCCGGTTAGACTGGAAGCCGACCCCAACATAGTTGGGAAAAAGCTAGATAGATGATGATGATGATGATGATGATGTATAGATGCTAGTAATTGTGATTGTTGCAATAAATTTAACCAAGGCTACCGCATACCTAGATGATAGGACGAAATCGACATATTCTATTGAGTTATTAAATTATAATTTATGATATAAGAGATGGTATTAAATTATAATTTGTAGAAAATTATTTGATTAGTTGTAATTATATATTGTTTTGTTTGCCTTCCGATTTCGTAGTGTTTACATTTCAAGACACATCCGTGACTCGGAAAGGACGTTCAACCGTTGGTGCCGTCTATCACTCCTGGATCTATGACAGTAGTTGCTGGTCTTCAGAAGCCTGAAAAGTCCCCACCACTATGTTACCAAGGCGTATCGTATTACCTAGTAACTGAGTTGTCGAGGTCAGTTAGGCAGTCGCTCCATGTAAAATACTGGTATTCTGCTGCATCCGGTAAGACCGGAGGCCGACCCCAACATAGTTGAGAATAGGCTAGACTCATCACGTCTGTGGAGGTTAGGTAACCAATTTAAGGAGTGAAAACTGTTGAAAATATTCAATGTACCTTATTGAATATTTTAGAAAAAAAAAAATACCAATTCCTACGAGCTGTGGGAACGAGCCTGATCCTGAGGCAGTTTGTTTATTTTTCTGGATGTATGTTCTGGATTCCAAAAAAACGGCTGAACGGATTGGGGTGAAATTTGAGTACCTAAACAGGGCTCTTTTAAACCAGGTAGTACATTCCAGTGGGATATTTATTGACGTTCACACGAAGGCACGGGTGAAATCTAGTTTGAAATAACAAAAGCAGTATACAGGAAAGTTTTGTAACTTGTGGCTATCATTTTAGTCAATTGTGGTGACTTATTAGGTACTTCCACGCAAACGAAGTCGAGGTCAGAAACTAGTTTGAAATAAAAAGCGACCGAACAAAAAGAAAGTCAAAACACAACATTTATTTACTTCAGTAAGCGCGAGCTACAAGATTATCTGTAACCTTATTTGCTGCAAACTTTGAAAGACATTGTGTGTTCACCAAACGAGATGAGGACTCGAAGAATTCTGTGAGAAAATAGACCAATTTCGTTCCCCTCGCTTAATATATCTTAATGTATATTTTTAGACACTGACCTATCTATTTCTTGAATGTTTCGTGCAGAAACTAGTTTTTGTCCTCTATTTCGTCTGCATGGATGTCGGTGAATATACCACGGGAATGCACTACTGGGATTAAAATAGTAAAATTATTTGTGTTAATCCTATTAATATTATAAGTGTGAAAGTTTGTATCTTTGGATCTTTGTTACTAAATCACGCAAAAACAAGCTGCAAGGATTTGTATGAAATTAGCCACACACATAGGTTATATCTTGGATGAACACTTGATACTTTTCATCCCGGTACAACGTTCCCGTGAGATCTCCGACCCCATGCGGGCGAAGCCACAGGCGTAAGCTACTCCAGGTGTTCATCATTTGTGTGCCAATTATCACCCAAATGCGTTCTATCGTTTTCGCATAATTGAGTAACAAACATCAATACATAAGAAAGTAGGATAACTTGTAAAGAGGCGGACTTAATGTCAGAGGCATTTGCAAGTTGTAGGCCATTAAACCAGTTGGCATTTTTATTTTAAACTAGCTTTTGCCAGCGGCTTTGCCCGCGCGGAACTTTCATCCCCTATTTAACTCCTTAGGGGATGATTTTCGAAAAATCCTTCCTTATTCCTTGTCTACGTTATAAAGGAAACCTCTGTGCAAAATTTCAGCTTTCTAGGTCCAAGGGTTTGGACTGGGCGTTGATGAGTCAGTCAGTCAGGACTTCTCTTTTTATTTAAATAGATTTATAGATGTACTGTCACCGATATTCGTCGGTTTATGAATGAAATTTAATTTAAATAAAAGAAACAAATAAATAAATAATATTTTTACGTCTATTTATAGATTTAAAAACAAAAACGATTACGAAACATAATTATAGTCTATCTATTTAAATAAAAAAAAAGTCCTGACTGACTGACTCATCAACACCCAGCCCAAACCCTTGGACGTAGAAAGCTGAAATTTTGCACAGAGGTAACCTTTATAGTGTAGACAAGGAATAAGGAAGGATTTTTCGAAATTCAACCTCTAAGGGAGTTAAATAGGGGATGAAATTTCCGCGCGGGCGAAGCCGATGGCGAAAGCTGGTAAAATATGAAGCTGATGTTGTTAATAATCAAATCATCAACATCATCATCTGCGTAGCCTTTTCCCACCTATGTTGGGGTCAGCCTCCAGTCTACCCGGATGCAGCTGAATACCAGTATTTTACATGGAGCGACTGTCTATTTGACCTCCACAACCCACTTAAATACGATACCCCTTGGTAAGACTGATTGTCAGACCTTCGGGTTTCTGACGACCCGTAATGACTGTCAAAGATCCACAATGACAGCCGGGACCAACGGCTTAACGTGCTTTCCGACGCACGGAGGGGTCTTGGTATGTAAAGATGGTCACCCATCCACGGACCAACCGCGGATAAATATTCGTCGGTTTATTGTAAACCAAATATAGGTAGGATATAATCTACGTTGAACGGGCTCGCTGTGAAATAAAGACTGTTTACCGAACATATTTTCCACCGGTCAAATAGAGTTACGGAAGGTATTAAATAAAGGTGAGTCCGATCCCTGCCATATACACATACTAGTTAAAGCTACAATATGAATATGAGGGCAAAAGTTGGGATAGTAAAATCATTACATTCTATCCCTTGGGAATTGTTTAGTGGAAGGTTAATAGTAATCTATCTCCATCAAATGAAAGTAGGATGTACTTACTTTTTAGCCATCAGCTACGCCGCTACGAAGTTTGCTACGCCATCGTCGTCGACGCCCCCCGCTACGGTGCTACGAAATTTATGAAACTGGCGTAACGGGTTGTGTAGCGAACGTCGTACCAGATGGGTAAAACGTAAGAACATCCTAATTTATGTTCTCTTTTAGTATATACTACCATATACCGTTTGAGTGTGTGTGTGTGTGTGTGTGTGTGTGTGAGGCAACGTAGCTCCCGAACGGATGAACCGATTTTGATTTTGTTTCTTTTGTTTGAAAGGTGTATTAGCCGGGAGTGTTCTTAGACATTTTTCATCAAAATCGGTTCAGCCGTTTGAAGATTATCAGCTCTTTTCTGGTTGATGAAGGGATTTGAGCATCTTCCACGGGTCTGATCAACTCGAAATTGAGTATTCTATTAGTTCAATGATATTAGGCGAACAAAGTAACCTTGAACTGATGTTGGAGCAACACCTGGAATTTCTAGGATACCCAAGTTACTCACCAACAAACAGCAGAGGTATCGTGTTTGGGCTTATTGAAAAGATCTCAATGAATAGATTATAGACAAATGGTGATCAGGACGAGGATTGAGGATATTTTTTTTTAACAAACTTCACTGTGGGAAAACTATGCAACGCTGCGCAGGTTTAAGCGAAACATTAAGTTTAAAAAGCAAGCTATAAAAATTAATTAAAAATTTGAAAAACCCCCGACCCAAACAAAAACTCTTAAAAGTAAAAAATAACATTTATAGACCTTTTAAGTTGAAGGTAATATTTTGATCAAGGCATTGTCAAGTCGGGGGACGGTCAATGAAAACGCCGAACAGAGCCCTAGAATTTTCATTAGCCGTCCCCCGATTTGACAATGCCTTGATCAAAATATTACCTTCAACTTAAAAGGTCTATAAATGTTATTTTTTACTTTTAAGAGTTTTGTTTGGGTCGGGGGTTTTTTAAATTTTTAATTAATCGAGTTAGTAAACATCATTAATAAATATCACGCTTGTATTTTTGGAAGTAGTACGCTGAATCGTATAATATATAAGGTGACTGGTAATTAGTGACCGATATTTAAACACATGATTGTACTCATCATAACAAACAACTTTCCCAAAGAAACTATTTTTTTTTTAAATCTCTTGATCCCGAGGTCAAGCGACTGACAGCTGATAGCACGCGTGCAATCCGTTATTAAATTAATGAAAAAACTAATAATGCATGGTAAAAGTGTTTTTTTTGTTTGTTTGTAGGTAACTAAATTAAATTACAGCTGATGGTGTATTATTCTTATTAGGTAATGTTCTATTGGGGTTATAAAATTGGGGTCAATAAGAAAGATTTAAAAAAATCGTTTAAATATCGGTCACTAATGGTAATTAGTGACAGATATTTAAACGATTTTTTAGGTATGCATTTATTTATTTATATAGGGTGACTGGAAAGTCACCCACCCTATACAGGAAAAGTTCTTATCCAGTGCGCAAATTGTAACCATGAATTCAGCATATCATTCTAGACCCCCTAGCGCAGACATTTTTCGCCGAATACACAAAAAAAAAATTAGCTGTTCCATACATTTTGACCGCGTAGGTGTTGCACTTTTCTATGAAACAGCTGATTTTTTTTTATTGTACAACTGGCGAAATATTTCTGCGCTAGGGGTTCTATATAATGGTATGCTGAATTCATGGTTACAATTTTCGCACTGGATAAAACTTACCCTGTATAAATAAATAAATGTTTACCTTTAAAAAACAATCTTGACCATACAATCTAATAACATTTGACCTGACCCTGGAATTAAACTCAACACCTCAGCAATGACGCTTTCAACCACTAGACTAACGAAGCAGACGTCATTTATTCAAATGAACCAGAGAATCAGCACCTTTCGAAAATCAAAATTGCATAAGACAGTCCCCCAAAACTTCTTAGTGCTTTAGCTGGGAAGAAGAAGTGGCGCAACAAACTCCTCAGTGGCATAGCTGCTATTCAATTAGAAAATACTTGATTTTCTAAAATAGCAAAGTAATTAACATTACGAAACAGAAAATTAAATTAAATTATTAGCTATCAGAACTGAATTTAAAACATCCATCAAGTATTTCAGCAAGTAAGATGAAGAGGTATAAAAATAAACGTTCATACAGAATTGTATTGAACTATATCTTTGTTCTCCTTTATTCCGCATAGATCTATATTTTTTATAATTCTGAATTTCTTTGCCCCATTTCACATAATGACCATTATTATACCAATCCTTTAAAAAAAGGCTTTATTTGCTTATCAGGGCACACCGGTACTACCTACCTTCGCATTTTATAATCTTTGTATAGGTATGAAAAGGTTGTGTGGTTGGACTCACGTTTCGTAGCGGCGTAGCGGGTCGCGTAGCGAATTTCGTAGCAGCGTAGAGAGTCGCGTAGCGAATTTCGTAGAGGCGTAGTGGGTGGCTACAATGCTGATTTGACCTGAGGGGTAATTCTTGTAATTTTAAGAACGTTCACAGTCTCATCAACGTCTCAATCTGTCAAAAATATCTACATTAAGTTTCCATACATTGTTGTTAGTTTTTTTTTTTTACTTTTGTTTGTCGCTGAGATGAGACTACATTTTGAACATTTTTAATCACGGAATAATTGGCCTTCTCGTATTTGTGTTACTCAATCTAAACATGTTTTTCACTGGACACACGTATATCTGTATCAATGCAAACCAAATATATATTGTGTCATTTTAATCACTACAGTTGGGAAACCATTTAATAATAATGATGTTCTAGAACCCGACAGTCTAAAGTCTTCAAACACCTACATTATTTTGTCGTTAATTGAGTCATCATTGACTTCGCGATAGCTAACAATCATTATTTCTCCTAGACACCAATATTTTACACTCAATTACCAAAAAGTAACATTCAAATTCAAGCAGTACCAACTGGACACAAAATACCTGGACAAATATTTGAACAAACTAATAATAAAATACAATTGAGAATACTGGGAAGACAATCTTGCCATGGTCTTAGATAACCAGTTCACTTAAGCCACCCAAACCGTTTTTTTTTTTTTTTTTTTGGGTAGGAAATCATCAAATAACTTCTCCCGCTCTGGGTGGAGCAGGAGGGCGTGTCAGACTTTTACTGACTAAAACCCACCCGTGTTCCTTCAGTAGCCCGTATGCCAGGGGCTGTGGTGTCTCTTTCGAACAAACCCGCACCCCTGGCAGGCATCGGCCCTTGCGGGCTCCATCACTTTTTGTGCTGACATCTCTTAGAGGCGCGCGTGGAACACAACGCGTCGCCGACTTGGGCTTGGTCCTTACCGGACAGCGAGCTACCCATTACTCGCCGTCCGCAAACCCATGCCTACGGTGGCCGGAATTCGGCCTGGGATTCCCGACGCCCAGGGCGCCTGCGTATCCTGCGGCGGCTAGGGTCGCGAGGGCGCATATGCTGCCTCTCCCTCACGTGCGCCGCCTCCCTCTTCACGAGCATTACTGCTCCGCTGAATTAGGTGACGGCTCCCCATGCCCACCCAAACCCTTAATCCAATATCTCCTGGAATAGTCTTGTACCAACTGGGGGTTTGCCTTGGATGCAATTACATAGTGCAAACAGGAATAATCGTCGGTTAATGCCTCTTTTTTATTTTACCATCAGTTGGCTTCTGCCACTTGTACGCCTTCCCAAGGCCCGGGACTCCAGGGTCCCGAGAAATGTCAATTCATTCAAACTAGGCTGAGAGTCAGCACTTTATGAACGTCAAAATTACATAAGAAAGTCCCCCGAAACGCTCACCCTTCAACACTTCCTGGTGCTTTAGCAGGGAAGAAGTGGCGCAACGAACTCCTCGGTAGCACAGCTGTCTGTTAAGTTAAAAGAACTTGATTCTAAACAACAGTAATAAAAATTCAATTATTTGCCATATGTTAGCTAGCACACGCCAATATACCAAGTAACTAAACTAACGTTTTATAATTTCTCATCATTTGATAAGAAAAAAACTGCGACAGTAACACCCCGACACCTGCTAATCGCTCCGCTTATCCACCAACTCGCAGCCTACCACTGATTCAAGGCAATTTTTAAAATCTGTACGTATGTAAACATGCGGAGGTCATGTCAAAGAGATGTTTACATATTCATGAGAACGACTGTTATGCCGAGTTTATTGTGAACAGTCTAAATTATGACCAGTGTGTTACGAGTGTTTCATTTATTCGGGATGAAGCTATTAAATATTTATGTCATAAAAACTTATATACACTCACGCTTCCTTTCCATATGGGTAGGTAGAAACTTCCACTTCAACATCATCACCTTCCGATACGATCCTAACATACTCTTTTTGCTCCGTTTACGTTCATTCATCTGGTCATACATGCACGCTGGTTGCGAGTACTACGCACCTTGTTTTTCTGAACTTCATCATCAATAAGATTTAAATACAAACCTAGTTTTAGTATATATGCGAAACCCGAAACACGTGTCTAGTATATTTATGTAAAGAATCTGTGTCCAAAATTTCAGAACTGTATTATGAAAAATCACAAAGTTATAAGCTTGTTATGTTACCTAGTTGTCTACACAAACATGGTCACACGCGGCCCTCCGCGCCGCCCGCGCATCCAGTGTCGTGTTGTGCTCATTGATAATAATTAGGCAGTAGGTAAATTAACCGTGCGGCGATTGTATTGTAATTAACTGGTGATAATATTTTCCATCACATTTGCAAAAAAAAATTGGGAAAGAATATAACATGGTGTAAAAATTATTAGAATTGATTCAATTACTTATTCTGAACAAACTATATTCAGGTTTGGCATATACTGAAAATAATATTGTATGTCCTCTTAGGGCGTCTCTTCTCAGCGTTTTCACTCACATGTGTGTGCCTTGTAAATACCTTTTCCTAGTCGCTTTTCATTCATGACTCTAAATATGACCAAAACATCTTGGCATACTCTTAAAAGTACCAATGTTCGCGACGATAGATCGTGGTGGAGCAAAATGAAAGATTGAGTGGACTGTATATCATGTGTATATATCACTATGAGATTACAACGGTTAAGATGGTCGGTTAAAAATGCAAACAAGATTATAATAAGAACGTTAAAGAGTTATTAAGAGGCGCAAGCGCAGCCGTGCCATTTTCAACAGTACCGTTGCCTCATTACATCATTGGTCAACCTATCATGTAAACTTAAAAACTCAATTATAGTTTCCCATGCAACGAAGATAATGTGTGTGGCAATTGTTAAAAAAAAAATGAACATCTTTATTTCGGAAAAGTAACCAAGTAGTCCATAGTGGGTTAGTAAGCAGAAATCTTATGACTATGTTATTAAAGCTTAATATTATTACTTTGCGAAAAGATTATTCTGAGAGACACATCTCTTAATAATACTAAGCATTATCGAAGAGTCATATCTCCCAGCAATGATTCTCAAGATGGAGTTGGGGCTCGCCCGCACTCTGCAGAGAAATGAGGCAGACTTCTGTCTAATGATGGCATGGAAGCCATCAACGTGACTCTGCGCGAACATAGCAGATGCACTGCAGAAACGGGGCAAATAAAACCTCTTTAAAAGGAGTTGATAAAGTGTTACATGATAGAAACCCGATTTAGTTTTTCTGTAAAATACAGTACACAAATTAACTGTTGTAAATTAATTAGTTTAATTAAAATTTGACCTTGTGAAGGTCGCAGGAGTCCGCTGGATGCGGGAAGCACAGAACTGGTTTAAGTGGTGGAGCTTAGGGGAGGCCCATGTCCAGCAATGGACGTCTTTCGTGTGAAATGATGATGATGAATGTAATTAATGATTTTCTGTATTCTGTTGGTACTGATTAAAAATACTGATTTAATTTACACAATATCTACTCTTAAGTAGATATTGTGTAAATTAAATCAGTATTTTTTATTCATTTTATTTACTTTTATATAATTTTCTATGGTTTCTGTTTCGGTTATTCAATATATTAGTTACAATATCGAGTTTCTGAATTGTTTACTTCTAAATAAAATAATAAATTGATTTTGAAAATAGACTTGACGTTACACAATGATAACACGATACCATTTATTTATAAGGCAGGTAAAATGTCGAGAACTAATTAGATCAACTGTAGTAGATACCTATTTATAAGCAGCGTGGGTTTGTAAATTACGAGTACCTACTTACCTGTAGGCGGGAAGTCAATCAAATTCAACCCACGCAAGATCGAAAAGTCTTCGTAATAGGTACTCACATTTCGTGTTTTAATTTGTTTTAATATCCTCATTTAACTGAGGGGCTTGTGGCTAAATAGTATAAGCCACACGGGTCGATCGATTAGGTTAAGCTACGCTTGCCGCGGTTGGTCCGTGGATGGGTGACCATCTTTACATACCAAGACCCCTCCGTGCCTCTGAAAGCACGTTAAGCCGTTGGTCCCGGCTGTCATTTGTGGATCTTTGACAGTCATTACGGGTCGTCAGAAGCCCGAAAGTCTGACAACCAGTCTTACCAAGGGGTATCGTATTACCCAGTAACTGGGTTGTGGAGGTCAGATAGGCAGTCGCTCCGTGTAAAATACTGGTATTCAGCTGCATCCGGTTAGACTGGAAGCCGACCCCAACGTGATTGGGAAAAGGTAGATGATTCTCATTTAACTACATCGTTAGGTACACACAGAAACCCAAGAGTCTACCAACCAGTCTCACCAAGGGGGTTGGTGTTACCCAATTACTAGGTTGTAGTGATCAGATAGACAGTCATCATCATCACCATCATCATCAGCCTATAAACGTTCCCACTGCTGGGACACAGGCCTCCTCTCTGTGAGATCTGGGCCGTAATCCACCACGCGGGCCCAGTGCGGGTTGGTAGATGTCACATGTCTTCGAATTTTTGGTTCTAGGACATGCCGGTTTCCTCACGATGTTTCCCTTCACCGTTTTGAGAGCAGTGGTAATGAAATAATTTACACAAAGTAAAGCGCCTGTCTGGGTTCGAACTCACGACCTACAACTGGTAAGTCGCGACCGTTACCACTTGGCCACCACTGCTCCATGATAGACAGTCGTTCTATGTTAAATACCTACTGGCATTCAGTTAAATCCGGTTAGACTGGAAGCCGACCCCAAAATAGTTGGGAATAGGTTAGACGGAATAATTGATTCTCTTTTAACCACCAACTGTTTTATAGGCATAAAGTATTTCCTTTAGCCGGGATTTTCTTCGACACTACTCGCAAAATGACATCGATTCCGATAAAACCTCTAGGTAACCTTTCAAGGAAACATACAAAGATTTTCGTAACATTTCCTTACGTCCACACATCACACAATGGAACAGAGCGCTACAGTTCTCTTGAAAAGAAAGCGCGGATTTCCCTTTGATCAAAAACACGCGCACAAACTGTTTGATGTCAAAACGGTGCAAAACGTACTTTCGATGCCGTACACACATGTTCGGGTCGGTAAAATTTATTCCGCAGTATTTGTTAAACAACAAAGTCGACCCGATGAAATTACTACACATATTTGGATTTCAATTGGCTCGTGCCGTTCGGCATCTATCCTCGTTTAAAAATGTTGGGATCTAAGCCTACTCTTTAAGTCTGTGAACGAAGATACGGGTTCATGTAGTACGTGGGAACAACTGTCAGATCTTCCAAGCTAATCTTATGTCCGTAGGTGATACGAAGCAGGATTCGCTCATATTTTCGGCCGAAACTACGATTTTCTTGCTTAGGAAGTACAACTGCTCCGCACAATTTTAGCAAAGCCACGCGGCTTTTCTCAAGCATATATCTACGTATATAATTATATTCCATTCGCCACCCGGTCGTACCAAGTGAGCCGAGCCGAACAAGTGTGTAACACCCCTTACGAAAAACCTTTACCATTTTGAGGACAAAAGAAAACTTAACTTCCTTTTCTTTTTCAGGTAACAACAATGGAAATCACCTCCTCGGAATCACACGTCAACGCTTACAGAATAAAAGTTAACGCGACCTGAAAAAATGTGAACCATGAAACTTGAAATCGTCCTTGAACCTGACAATTTTACTTTGGACCTCGCCGACTTATCAACTTCAATGTATCTGACGGATATCTATGTGAACAAAACTTTAGAAGTCAATGAAACGACCAATGACTTAGTATACTCAAATCAATTTGAAGATGATCCTCTAATAGTATTCTTAGTGATATTAAAATGTTTGATAATGCTCTTCATAATACTAGCCGCGATATTCGGGAACTTATTAGTGATTGTGTCTGTTATGAGGCACAGAAAACTGCGAGTGATCACGAACTATTTCGTCGTATCTTTAGCCCTGGCCGACATGTTAGTCGCTATCTGGGCCATGTGTTTTAACTTCAGTGTAGAATTAACTAACGGAGAATGGTTGTTCGGGTACTTCATGTGTGATGTTTGGAACTCTCTGGACGTATATTTCTCATCGGCTTCTATTCTCCATCTATGCTGTATCAGTGTTGATAGATATTACGCCATAGTCCAGCCTTTGGACTATCCATTGATCATGACGACAGCTAAACTCGGAATCATGTTGGCTGTAGTCTGGTGCAGTCCAGCTTTAGTATCATTTCTTCCGATTTTCATGGGCTGGTATACAACTGAAGATCATTTGAACTTTCGGAAGCGGTTCCCGAACGTGTGTAGTTTCACTGTGAACAAAGTGTACGCTGTGGTGTCGAGTAGTGTTAGTTTTTGGATCCCAGGTGTCATTATGCTGTATATGTACTATAGGATCTATTTGGAGGCTGAGCGGCAGGAGAGGATGTTGTACAGGTAAGAAACTCATAATTTTCATATATTCCATAGCCATATACTCCGACAACAACCCAGGGTAGTCGTTGGGTGTACTTGCATAGTTTATACACAGATTATTGTCGTTTGCCATCAAATTACATTCAAAGCGTCTGCGCCTAATGGACCTCGGCGAGTTAGCTTAAGGTCCTCTTACGCCTTCCAAAGGTCCGGCATGCTAAGCGGAGCAACACGGACAAACAGCGGAGTTTGTTTGACTTAAAGCTGCAATTTATCTAAATGAATCAACCAAAATATTGGCTGCTGTTTTGTGCATATTTTTACCTATTGATTCTTGTTTTCAGAATTGAATATGAAAACGTAAAAACAAATATTGGAATTCGTTTTGTTTTGAAATGATTGAATCAAATTGCGGAATACCTAATTAATTCGATTTATACGGTTCGTTGAAACTATATATTTAATTTAAACTATTTCGTATTATTTAGCAATGTACATGCAATATATGTCCGTTACATTATAATGTATCTCACGAGATTGTGAACTGTCGAAAGAGTGTAAACCGTAACATACTGCTTACAATTTAACGCATTATTTTTCGGTAGATTATAATCTATCGAAGTGAAACTGTCAAATTGTGAACGGGTATCAAGACGGATAGTACCTTGCGCTATTACTAAATAGTCAAGTAACCGCCACTAACTTGGAAGTAGCGCGGTTGGTCGCAATTCTAACCTAACCTAACCTATTCGGTCGGTAAGCAATATGGTGCAGTACACAATTTATCGACAGTATGTAATCTCGCTAGATACATTATAAACTAACAGTGTTCACAATCATACGGTGACATATACTTACACTTTATTAAAAAAGAGAAAATAAGTTGAAAAGAGTGGTTTGGTCCTGCTTAGAGGATGAATGAAAGTTAACTAAAAAAAAGGTGGTTAAAAGGAAGATATGATCTGAAACGGTCGGGACGCCCTAAAAGGACAAATGTATAGTGACCCTACTGGTGATTTTCTTCAGAAAGGACAGGTGTTTGTGTATGAACGTTAACGAAACAAAGGGAGTGACTCTATAGTTTCTGCCTATTCTTATGGGAAGCAGGCGTGAGTTAATAAATGTAATATGTAATGTATCATTTGCGCCGTTTCTAAAGGTCAAGTAGCGTGTTACACGAGCAACTAAAATTACTCCATGCTGGTCAATTATCGTCAACTATGACGTCACGACTACATCCAGCAATTTAGGGCAATGCTGCAATGGCAACATGTAGCAATCTGTTGCCAGAGAAACGGCCACACAATATCATGCAATAAGGAGCAACTTAAAAAACTAGGCAATATGCCCCCACTCCACCCCGCCGCCTACACCGCTGGCCGGTTGCTCTCACAAAAACGAGACGTAGTTATACGTACAAACGAGACAGAAATAATACTGACTGAAAATTTTCGATTGGATATTTGACAACTCATGAAATTTATGGATCTATCAAAAGCAATATTCCCGAAACAAATCCGCAATTTATTGTTGTTGCTCCAGATTGCTCCACTTAATTGATCCAGATTGATCCATTAGTGTTGCCGAGCAATAATTGCTCAAATAATTGCCAGTGTAAGAACACCTTAAGAAAATCACTGTTTTGTTGATTCAAGTACCTAACATTTGTGTTAGGTTTAAAGAATCTTTATTCTCATAAGAACATGACAATACAGTTCACTTAAATGAGACTTAAATTTTAACATTGAGGTATAGGTAATCGTCGTCTAAAGACGAAGTATGCAGATGTAAAACAAACAAAATAACAATAACAACGTATGAGATCAGCTGCAGCAAACAAAAAGCTGTTATCATAAATCGCGTCATACTAATGATAAGAAACCAAAATATTGATACTATCGTAGATACGCACTCGTACTCTTTGTTGTATTTGTAACTAGAAACTTCATAGTTTACTTAGAATTTTAATGTAGGTAACTTGAGTTTACTTATGTAGTATTCGTAATTCCGTATCTACGCGGTGTGGGCTTTTGGCTAGATTATAACATCAGTACGGGACGATATATCAGGTAAAGCTACGTTGACCGATCTTGATCCGTGGTAGAAAGACCACACTCTATATACCAAGACCTTTCCGTGCCTCTTTAATATATACAGGGTGTTTGGCAGAACGTTGAACATACGAAAATGGTGGATAGGTGGGGTCATCTGCTACTTACTCAACCCTAATTTATTTGGACCTGGACCCCTGGATATTTTTTTTTTAGCTTTCTTCATGTTTCACCACTTTAAAGTGTAATTTTTATTAAAAATGGGTAAAACAGGCATTTTTTTGTAAATCTTTAATGTTGGCAGATTCTTATAAAATTATTGCTTTATTCAGATGTAAGCTAGAAAAAAAGTTATGAGTCCTCAAACTTACAGAAAGATTCAAAAAATTGTTAAATCTTAATTTCAACTTCCATTAAAGAAAAAAATGTCCAGGGGTCCAGGGCCAAATAAATTAGGGCTGAGTAAGTAGCAGATGACCCCACCTATCCACCATTTTCGTATGTTCAACTTTCTGCCAAACATCCTGTATTTTTCCACTTAGTGTATTTTAATGATAAAATAATAACATCATAAAAACTGATGTGTAAATTTTGTGTATATTGATAATGATTGTAGTTATTTTTTTTAAGTCGGTGTTTTTTTTATAATCTGTTTATTTTTCACTTTTTAGTCGTGGTTACCCCATACAAATGCGTATACCTCCACTTGCTAAGTAAATAACACTGACAGGTAATTATTATATCATCGTCAACTTTTTTGCAAACGTAGGTAGCATTGTATTCTCTCGTCTAGAGAATCATACTATTAAGCACAGTACCTAAACTCTAACAAATAAATAAATACAAATACTTTAATCACCAAACAACATCGATAGTTCAGTGACCCTTACTAATAGAGGTAACAGGTTCCCCGGAGGAGCGACCTTTTGAGTCCCTCGTTAATGAAGCTAATTCCTATCAGGAGGTAATGACCAAGGAGGCGGGGGTGCGGTGTAGAAATATTGTTGTTTGTTTGTTAATATTGTGGCTGAATTTGTATTCAAACTCAAAGATGAAGTGCTTTTAACATTTATCTATTATCTATCATTATAAGACCTAATATAAACTATGTACCTGCATTGTGACAAATAAAACGATTTGATTTGAAAGAGAAAATTACAGGCTTATTTATCTGAATTGTCAAGTCCGTGAGTAAAAAGTTCCAGCTTAAACTACCAAATTCAGAGTCATCCATGATTTGGGGTTCATTATCTTACACACTATGAAATATATTCACTTTTTTATTGAAAAATGTATTAATTATATCTTGGGTGAGTTGCCTATGGTACTAAAACGCAGGCTCATGGACATGTGTATTCTTCCCGTCTTAACCTATTATAGTGCACAGACTTCGTCTTTGACTAACATCCAGTCCAAACTCAGGGTATGCCAACGAGCAATGGAGTGCAGTATACTAGGCGTTAAATTAACGGATCGTGTTAGGAACACAATACTGCGCTTCAAAACAAAGATAGCTGACGTGACTCAAAAGACAAACTTAAATGGTACTGGGCAGGACATATCTGCCGTATGCCGGAGGAACTGCGGTCCGAAATAGCACAGAACTGAGGCCTTGGCCTTCCCATTTCTTCCCGAGGGTGTCGTAGAAAGCGACTAAGGGAACTTGCCAGAGAATGGGCAGCAGCGTTCTCTATGCATTTTACCAGCATACTGCGATCGCCAACCCGCCTGCCAAGCGTGGAGATTATGGCAAATCCCCCCTTTTGGGGGAGGCCTATGTCCAGCAGTGTACGTCTTTTGGCTGAAATGATGATGATGGATGATAAGGCCTCACAATGAGGCGAGGTTGCGCCAGACCACGTGGAGAAGGTGGGACGAGCTGGATGAGTTCGGTCAAAACTGAAAGTGGGCTGTGGGCTCGCGAAAAATGGAATGGGAGTGGAGTGAAACCTTTCCAGGAGTGGAATAGCGTAATCTGTTTATAATTTTCCCACTGCTGGGACACAAGCCTCCTTTCTGTGCTGCATGATGCCACATGACTGTGATTTTTGGTTCTCGGACCTGCAGGTTTTCTCATGATGTTTTCCTTCACCGTTTTGAAGGCAGTGGTGCTGAAATAATTTACACAAAGTAAAGTGCCTGTTTGGGTTCGAACCTATGACTTACAACTCGTAAGTCATGGCCGTTAGCACTGGGCCACCACTGCTCGCAGTGGAACAGTGTAAGCTAGAAAAACAAAAAACTTTTCGCATCTGATTAGGTTTCAATTTTGAAAACTGACGTACATAGGTATATTGTCCTAATGTAGTTCATTATTTAAGTGCCATGTATTGTGTATATATTTTGTTGAGGATCCTAAATAAATACACAATGTGACATACATAAGGTACATTCTCCCGCTACCATCAAAGTACAAGTTAAATTTTTAATCACGTAGGAACTGGCAATTTCGACCGTTTTTCGGAAATGACCTGAAACGGGTCGTCGGTCACGTCAATTTGTTGACCGCCCAATGAATACTTAATTCCCTAACTCAGTGACCGTTAATTACTTTTTTTCGCAGTTAATTTAATTACTCGTTTAAGTATTTAACTGTGTAATTGAATATTTGACTACTTTCTAAGTGGTCATTTGTTTTTGAGTCTGAAAAAGATAGGAAAATTGTAAACTTACTTTTACAATGTTTGTAAATATGTGAGCACCATGTATGTATCTATCATAAAATTTATTTATCTGTAATTCCTTCAATTTCATTATTTTTACCTATTTTGGAATGGTAATTTTATTCTGGTTCCATCGTTTTCACACAATTCTATAAGGAATGTGTTTAACACACATTCCTTATAGAATATTGTAGTTAAAATATTTTAAAAGAGTAACGGTGGAGTTTCTTGCCCCTTCTTCTCCATACGTTTACATACATTCCATACATTTTGGAATGGGCGACTAGAATCAATTCTATTTTTTAATGTAAATTTTGACGTTCAAAAGTGCCTATTTGAAATAAATGATTTGACTTTGACTTTGATATTTGGTCAGGTGTTTGTCAGACTGTTAAAGATAGTAATCTAACTTAACATCACGCCTCTATTTCCCGAAGGGTTTGGCAGAAGTGTGCACCTATAATACACGCACATTTGGCCAGTTATGTTTAAGTTCTATGTAATAGGGGGCGAGCCTATTAACATCACCTGGGCATAAATGCAGACTCTGAGCTGCAACAGTGAAATTCCAGTTAAAAAACCCAATTACACTTTGAAACTTTGTTTTTATTTTAAATAAATTATTACCAGTAATAAGTCTTGTGTCTTCTTAACGAGTCGATGGCGAAAGTAAAAATATTTTATTATTTTAGATGGGAATTCAGTAACAGTAAGGAGTAAGTTGTAACAGATGCACGGGTTTTTTTTTTGTGTGGGAAATCATCAACTTCTCCCACTCTGGGTGGACCGGGAGGGCGTGGTAGACTTTTACTGACTAAAACCCACCCGTGTTCCTTCAGTTGCCTTTGTGCCAGGGGCCAAGGTTTCTGTTTCGAACAACCCGCTCCCCTGCTTAAGTTTTGTCTCGCCATTTATTCTCAGGGGTAGTCAGAAAGGAAATGTCGACTCGAATTTGCTTTTTTTGAATAAATGATAAATGATTTATTTCTGTAAGTAGGTTTGTACAAACACTTTTACGCGTCAATCTTATTTTTTTTTAAACTAGATGAGGTCGGCGTTTCCTATCTGACTACTCTGAGAAGAAAGCCCGAAACAAACTCAGAGGTCGCAGTCTCTTTTAAAGTCCAGACATAATCTTGGTCAGATCATGTGAAGACCATGTGGATTGGTGTCTGAAATGGTCTATTGAGGAAAGAACCACACAGATTGAGAGGACCTGTCCATTCAGTGCACGCATGTATCAGTAATCATACGGCTCAACTCAGAACTTGAGGAGCTCAACGATTTGAGGAACAATACCAAAGAAAAGACATATGGGTAGGCCGCATAAAGTGCTCAAACTGCCAGATTAACTTTAAAAATGAACTGAGAAAGAGATGAAACACTAAAACAAAAATACCACATAGTCCTCACATTCACAATAATTAAAGCAAAAATAATATTATACTTCTCAAAGTAAATATTCATGTCAAAGTGTATATAATAATAATCAAATGTCAAAGTGTATATAATAATAATCGAATGTCAAAGAGCAAAACAAAAATAAAAACAAGATTCAGTATACAAAATTGGAGCAGGTCAATCCCAAGCTTTTTTGTCCTCAATATAATCTTTAACAGTATAAAAGGCTTTCAGGCACAACTTACGTTTCATGAATGATTTAAATTTATTGAGACTTAGATCTTGAACATGGCTTGGAAGTTTATTATAAAAACGTATACATTGACATCTGAATGACCCACCTATTTTCTTGAGCCTTGTTGATGGTACAACAAATTTGTGTTTGTTCCTAGTATTTATACTATGGATATCACTGTATTTTTAAACAATTTAATATTTTTATGGGCATATAAAAGATTTAATATGACTTGAAGAATAATATGACTAGTCAAAGTGACATCCAATTCATAGAATTGACAATCTCATTTCATAGCCAAAATAGCAATGGTATTATTCATTTTGACAATGCGTTGCATTATCAAACGATTTTTTCAAACATATCATATTTTTCAACAAAATCCTTCGGTTTGTGAAAGAAAGAAAGTGTGTTCAGAAATTGAACTACTGATTAAAATAAAATGCTCAATATTTTTGCCTATGTAACAAAGACTAACAAAATAGGTCAACAACGAACCGAACGGGCAATGTAAATGAATTCTTAATTTCTTAATCCCCGGCACCAGTTAATTACTTTCAAATTCATTCAATGAGTGAGCTGAACTGAACTGTTTGTCAGAATCTTACTTCAAAAACGTATCTCTGTTTATTTATTTCTCAGTTCACAAATGGAACTGTAGTGTTCTTTTGTTTTGTTTATTTTGAACAAAGAACAAGAACAGTTTTATTTTTAAATCTAAGGGTGAATTCATAGAGTACGCTGGTAACCCGGCTGATATGCCAGCGCTTCTCGGCACTGACAAGCGCTGGTCGGCACAGATAGTTTTCATACTTTTTATCCACTATGGCCATGCAACCAAACCCTCCTTGGTTTATAATTTTGTAATCTATGTATGCGAGTATGTATGTATGCAATTCGTTCCCTCATAACTTCTTATTATAATTTGACAAATGAGGTATCGTTCCAAGCATAGATCGTCCGCTGATTAGGCAAAGTGACGTCATGTTTAATTGAATAAAGTCACAAACTATAAAAATTGTTGGCTACGGCTTGCAGATGAAAATATTTTAAAAACCGTTGCTGATAAGCGTCGTAAACATTTTTTAATTGGGCATAGAGGATAAAAACTGTCTACGCCGGCTAGCATTACCAACCAGCGCTTGTTAGCATGCTTGTCGGAATTATTTCATCAGCACTGCTCCCAAAACGGTGAAGGAAAACATCGTGAGGCATCCAGCATGTTCTCGAATCAACAATTCGCAGACATGTGACATCTACCAACTCGTACTGGGCCCGCGTGGTGGATTACGGCCCACACCCTCTCAAAGAGAGGCCTGTATCCCAGCAGTGATGGCTGGCATCGGCGCCGTTTACTAGCGTTCTATATGAATACACCCTAAGACAGATCTGAAACGGTGACCTTATTTTAATTTTGGAATGTTTGTTTTTTTTTCCTTGTTTTTATGTAGCGGCAAGACAAAGAAATGAAGTCAGCCAGGGGTAGCTGTTGAGAAAATTTGTTTATATAAGTTAAATTACCTAACTGTAAATGTTTGCGACGAGGCGACGCCATTAAAGGCAATTGCAGACGTTAAATAGGTGTCGCTTTTCCCGCCGGTCTTGGCCCGGCGTTGGGGTTGCAAACGCGGTTGCTAAGGAGCGTGGCGTCCTAGGTTTGATTCCCAAGATTGCCCAATTACAATTGGGTTTTTTCGTTAAGAATTTCACAGTGACAACCCGGAGTTTGGCGGTGTGATAACTACCCCTGTGTCTCCAAATCCACGTTAAGCCGTTGTTCCTGCGCCTAATCTCTCTCCGGTCGTACCGGAATGCGTGTCGTCCCATCGGACTAAAGGAATGAGAACAGAGAGATTTTTTGCACTATTACATCTCCTGCGTGGAAGACTAGTCTCCGTTCAGATTGGCTGGCATATCCAAAATACGGTCTTGGGACTATTACTGCTTTTCGTGTCGAATTTTCCTCACTCCAACCTTCCATTCTCATTCAGTCCATATAATTTGACTTGTCTAGGCAGGTACATTTATCACGAATCACATACAAAGATTTAAATCATTTAGATTAGACACAGGGTTACCTTCACTGTATTTATATTTCGCGATAAGTGTCAATATTGAGTTTAGTGAGTAACAAAAAAAAAGTAGTGCGTGACAGAGAAATACACAACAGAGAAAATTCATTGTTTTTTGTTAAATTATAAATCTATTATGTTTTCACTACTGGAAAACCTCTCTGTGGGAGTGAAGAAGAGAAGGAGTGGGCCATAAACCACCACGCGGGTCCTGTGCGGGTTGGTAGATGTCACATATCTTCGAAACTTTAATTGACATAACGGTTTCCTCACGATGTTTTCCTTCACCGTTTTTGAGAGCAATGGCGATTGAACATTCAGTACATGCATCTATTAGTAATCGAGTAGCTCAACTCAGAACATAAGAAGCTCAACGATTCGATAAATAATGTGTACTCGAGATAGCCAAAATCTAAAATCTAGCTCACCTAGTTAGATCGAATGCTCTTTCTAATACTGATTGGGTGAATACCGTAGACAGTGGTAGTCATAGCCATAAAGCGCAAAGCGGCAAACAATAGGAAATATCCGCATTGCCTGAAGCTTGTCCAACTAGATAAGGGCATTTGGAACAGGTATTATACATCCATATTTCAATAGGTACCTACCGAAAATGAATTAGCCTAATGTAAATGTTCAGTATTGTGGCGCAGCTTGGGAGAGGCCTATGTCCAGCAGTGGACTGCGATAGGCTGAGTTGATTTTCATTTGATTGAAATGTTCCATTCACCAACATAGTTTTATAAATATTTAATTGGCTATAATTCGCTCTAATCAGGAGGATCGTCACTTTTAAATAATATTTTCTATAAATTTCGATTTACACAAAGTTAATTTATTTGCGGACTAATCGATAATCCCAGAAAAAGGTATTAGACGTTTCATTAGTGCCTGTGTGAAATAAAATAAAATGTTAAGTTATGTTCTCATTGGCTCTTTTGTATTTTTCAGAAAAAATAAGTTACATCTATCTAAGTACAATTTTTCTTACAAAATCTAAAACCTTTTGAGGAACATTACAATGTCGTGTGGCACGTTAACGAATTATATACGTTCTTATATTCAAAAATATTCGTTAAAAATTCTCAACATCATAGACCAGTTACATTAAATTGTCGAAAAAAAAACCTTTATATTTTGAAGAGCCTTTTAGGCTTAAATTGAAAACCACTAAACTTGTAAGTCCAATCCCGAATATAGCACCTTTTAAAAATAAATGACCTGATTCTCGTAAAGGTGGTGACCTACTTTGGTGGAAAGCTTCAATTTAATCAGTAGGTACTTTTGAAATGACACAAAATAGATACCTATGCTGGCTATGGAGCCAGCGTGAAAACGCACGCACACAGACACGATTCACTTACAATAAGTGCAAGCGCACTGGCGATCGGCAATTGTTTGGGATAGTTTGAGATCGCTGTATATAATATAGCCTATTCCAAAAGAATCTAATGAACATGTAAACAAATCGATAATAAAAGGTACACACGTGGGTGCGAATTTGTATAGCCACTTATAAATTTTGTGCTTTGATTTGATCTAATCAATCCGAATCTAATTTTCATCATCATCATCATCATCGACCGGTTCTGTGCTTCCCGCATTCAGCGGATACCTGTGGTCTTCACCAGGTCATCGGTCCAACTAGCGGGAGGCCTTCCAACGCTACGTCTTCCGTTACGCGGTCGCCACTCCAGAACCTTTCGCTCCCAAATCCTATTTGAAATAACTCTGTATATGTTTTTCATTTGACTATTGTGGTTAATTTTATATTCGTTTTTACTAATACCTAAATAATGGTATTCAAACAATATCTATTGGAAAAAGTGTTGAGATTAAATGTTGAAATTTTCTAAATGGAGATGAATATGTTACTTTGGTGAATGATTGCGTAAAAAAATCAATTCACGTTTAGTTCTGACTACGCCTGTACATAAGAGACAAATTCATCAAAACTCAATGCATTTGTTATTTTTGTAACGTTAATGTTTCTAGTGAATAGATCGTTGGTGTACCTTTCAAATAAATAAATAACCTGGACAAGGTTTGTTTACCCTTACGTTAGAAACTTTTGGAACATACTTATCATACGCATATATTTATTTATCATCACTATCACCATCTATGTGTGTTTTCTGAAGGCCAATTCTACTAATTAAAAACGTTCGCAGTGTCATCTCGGCGACAATCGAATTTCAAAAATTTGACAAAATGTATAGGATTTTTTGACAGATTGACACTGAGATCAGACTGTGAACGTTCTTAAAATTACTAGAATTGCCCCTCTGTTTTCTTTGTGCGGAGTCAGCTCACCCATCCTTCTGTAGCGACTTAGTTTATGCCTCTTCTATGGTATTAATGACGCTAATGGGCTTATTGATTTTGGTGTCAATTTACTGCCTCTGAATTGATGATAATTGGGTTAAGTAGGTTATCTTCCTTCCTACTAAGTTGCTAATTAGTGAGTGAATAGTGATTATCTGGGATTTGAGTTTTCATTTGGAGATGTGGAGATGATCTGTCCGCTTTTCAATAGGGTATTTTCCAATTTATTAAACACTATTCTTATTTGAAGATTGGGACGAAATATGTAACAGAAAAATAAAAGTAAATTAATTTATATCCATTTTCTCAATTAAAAACGAATTAAAACAATTTTTATTTTTATTTTTTTATTTTTTAATTTACCGCCAAAACGCTCCTTACGGTGACTTTTTTTCACGTGATGTCAACTTTGTCTAAACTAAAGTAGTTAGTAAGTAAACAAGTGAGTGCCGTGTTTATAATTAACAAGAGTTTTTATGGATAGAAAGCGAAATCACTGGTGTGCGGTGCCTCTCAGTATTTTTACTGGTGCTGTTTACACAAAGCTGACGTCACGATGTCACGTGATAAAAAGTCATCGTAAGGAGCGTTTTGGCGGTAAATTCAAAACAACGAAAAATAAATTAGATTTTAATCGTTTTTAATGGAGAAAATGGATATAAATAAATTTATTTTTTATTTTTCTGGTAAATATATCGTCCCAATCTTCAAATTAAAATATTTTATCAAATTGGAAAATACCCTATTCTGAAAGCTCTTGACTATCCAGGATGTACAACAATTGCGTAACAAAACATTATAGTTATTAATTACAGAGATTAATTACATTATAGTGATTAATTACAATTATTATTTACAATCATGAATGAATTTTGTGCCTACGTTCGAACAAGACCGGGGTGTGCGTATGTAACTATTTACAGGGTGCAAGGAACTGTGACCATGAATCCAGCCCATAATTCTAGACCCCTTAGAGGAAAAATAATTGTCAATTATTACTATTATTTATGATTAGCCACTAATGATTCTGCTGGGTGAAGGCTTTCTTACTTTTCACCTGTCTTAGTCTAGAACGGCCAAGGACCCATCTTTATTAAAGGAGATCAGCTTATCTCTCTGGGCCTGCCGCGATGTCATTGGCCATTAAGCGGAACTAAGCCAGCGGCCCCAGCGAGTCGTATGTTTGGCCCATTCGTCAGACTTGCAGTAGATTTGTCCAGCTCAGTTCTTATGAAGCGTGGCTGTTATAGTCGGTTATCAAACAAAAAAATCTGCTGTTTCATAGAAAAGTGCAACACATACGTGGTCAAAACGTATGGAACTGCTTTAAAAAAAATAACAGTCGAAATATTCTAAGACCGGTTTCAGATTCATGTACAATACCCGGCGATAAATATTGCACATCGACCTTCGGAAAGAGACAATCGGCTAGTTTCGGCTTCGTAGAGCGATATCTCTGTCGCACTCGCACACTACCTAAGTGACGTTTTGTCAGTCGTTGTTCAATTGCGATAGAGTGCGGTCGCGTCCAGTTCAAAATATATATTTAGAGTTGTTAACACCCCAAAATTTAAATAATTTAAAGTTGTACTATGGCATCTCTTTTTTATTTTATTTTACCCCAACCTAAAGCCATCACTTATAGAAAAATTGGTGTATTATAAACAAAGAATAAAAAGAATTATCAAAAGAAGCAAATCATAATTGTTTTAACAGCTCCTAATAGATACCGAACTGTTTGTATTTCGTGCGACAGAGATAACGCTCTACGAAGACGAAATTAGCCGATTGTCTCTTTCCAAATGTTGATGTGCAATATTTATCGCCGGGTACTGTAGGTAGATACTGAATCAATGCATGTCAATTTCCTTGACAGCCAGTTTTACACAAATCGACCTAAATTCGTGTCCTGTCATAAAATATTCCTTAATTTAATTAAAACCAACACAAACACTAAACTAGAAATGAAACCCAAAACTATTACCATTCCACTGGATTAAATTAAAACTTTCCTCGCTTGCATGAATTAGTACCGTTCGGCATCAATAGATGGCGTTTACTTAAATTGAACGCGCAGTTGGACCACCTGTGAAAACAGTTAGGATAGAACTTTCTAAATGGTTCAATTCGAGGGTAGTTTAAGTGTTTAAGGATTATGTGAACGGATAGAGCAAAGTTTGTGCAGTGGATGGATGAACACTAGACTGCAGAAGGGTTTTAGGATATTGATTTTGGGAAGTAGGTAAATTGTGCTTGCAGTGTGTAGTGTATGTACTCACTCAGTTAGCACGTTATTCGGTAGTATGAGTTAAGTGGTAGTGGAGATAAAAACATTCGAGTTGCAAAACTGACCACTCAGATGTTAGAATATTCTTTTATTTCATTTTCGCACTTTTTTTGCCAACAGCTTCACTCACGTGGAGGTCAAAAATGATCCCACGGGAACGCACCATCGCCGGGCCAAAAAGTAACTAGTGTGTTGTCCTACGTTACAAATTATATGTGTGTCAAATTTCATCCAAATTAGTTCAACCGTTATTTGTGTGATTGAGTAACAAACACCCAAACATCTAAATATCCAAACATGCAAACTTTCACATTTATAATATTAGTAGGATTATTTGTAGATCCTAGAGTAGGTATATCGTCTTTATTTGCTTGCCACCTGCAGCAACAGTAAATAATATTCCAACAAATTAAGATCGGAACTAACGCGGCCATCTTTTTTTATCAATAAATTTCACTAAACGTCAAGGTAATTCGAACGTCAAGGTCATTCGAACGTCAAGGTCATTCGAACATCAACGTCATTCGAATATAAACATCATTCGAACGTCAACGTCATTCGAACGCCTTTACGTCGCGTAGCAGTGATAAGGTAAGTAACATGCAAAAAGTTTAATGTGGAAACATTAAAGGCTGATTATGATGATTTTAATTTGAGCTTAGAGAGTTGTATATATAATTTTAATGATTATGTTACCTTAGCGCATCCCCCCCATAATCGACGTTACCTCATATTTGTTTACTTGTTAACAAACAACTTAATATGTAGGAAGACGTATATGTTACCTATTCGGTAAAGCACATTTAATTAAATTTACCTGCTGCTGTGACGCCGAACCTTGATGAAATACTCGTATGCATGTGCTTATGTAAACAAGCGACACGTGTAAGTATTTAGACGCTGCACGTGTATTGCTGGGTTTCTATAAAACAACGGTTTTCCTTCGGTTTACTTTTTGTTGTAGATACACAAATAAATTAAAATGCTGGGGTACAGAAAACAATTGAGCGGTAGAGAGATGAAACGATAAGAGGTATTTATTATTCAGTGTGATGTATTATCGTGGACATCCATATCTATATACCTTTTTTTTTGGTGGGAAATCATCAAATCAAATCAAATCAAAATATTTTTATTTCATATAAACCTGCATGGGCACTTATGAAACGTCAGAAGCTAGGTGCACGGTTCCAAAATGTTGTTTCCTATGGAGAAGAGCCGGCAAGAAACTCCACGGTTACTCTTTTAAAAATGATTGGCTTTAACAATGTTTTCAGATATAAAATGTATGGGAGGACAGTGCAGGCCTGTAAATAAGTACCAGGTACTTAGACGAATCCAGAATAGAAAATCGTCTACAAATCTACAGTCTGTAAGGCCTACAACGTTCTCCCATTCACAATATGTAAAATAATCTACATAAATAAAATGAACCTAATTAAACATAGTGACATGATTAACATGACAATCACTAAAAAATAGTTGATATTAAAATTGATGTATAATGTCAAATAATGACGAGAATATGTCAGCATTGTAAAAATAAAAAGAATAAAAAGAACATTGAGAGCAGTTAATAGACTTTCACATAGATATGCTGTTAATGAGGTACCAGGGAAGCCAAATCAAATTACTTCTCCCGCTCTAGGTGGAGCAGGACGGCGTGTCAGACCTTTACTGACTAAAACCCACCCGTGTTCCCTCAGTTGCCCGTGTGCCAGGGGCGACGGTATCTCTTTCGAACAACCCGCACCCCTGGCAGGCATCGGACCTAGCGGACCCCTCGGTCACCCTGCGACGGATCAGCACAGTGGCCCCGCCACCTACCACTTTTTGGCCGCAGAGGATAGGGAGAGCGGCCAACGCTATACCGAATCTCCTCTTCCCCTACAGCCCCACCGCGTCCGCGGTCCCATCCAGGCCACGGAAGGGAAGAACGCTACTCAAAAGTACCGGCACTCCTCCGCCGCAGCCTGTAACCCTCAGTCGCGATGCCTCCCATTCGACATCGCGGCCTACCTTAGTTGCGGTGCACCTCACCGCAACCTACTTTTTTTGGCCGCTACGTCGTCGGCTTTGAGGCAAAAGCCCTGACGAACAGGCCCATCTTGGGGTTCCTCTTCGCTTCACCGTGGCTGGGAGACCACAGCTACTGTGCCCCCCGCAACGAGATGCAGGAACCCACTCGGGGGGGATATCTATACATCTAAAGGACTATTTTGCTTGCAGCGCTCGGCCGCGTAGGATAGGAGGCGGTTAACAGATGTGCTCATCGTGTACACGGGTTTTAAAAAACTTTATAGGCATGGATTTTATCCGTCATGCACATATACTCACGCCTTCTAAACATGGGGGTACGCAAAATCTACAGTCAATACCTCACTTGCTACGGTCTTATAAACTTACTCTTGTTACTTTGTGTGCGTATGACCCTTGATCATTCTATACCCCCCAGCGTAGGAATTTTTCGTCGATTACAAAAAATTATAATCAGCTATTCCATAGAAAAGTGCAATACCTACGCGTTGAAAATGTATGGAACACCTTAATTTTTTTGTATAACCAGCGAAAATTTTCTGCACTTTCTAGAATGATATGCTGATTACAGTTTGCGCACTATTTAAACACTTATCCTGTTTGTCCGTGTTTCCACTGACATCTGACTTGGAAATATCTTTTGTTAGCCACCTTTTATTCATCGTCTCAACTTAACCAAATCACTTAGGCATACTCTTTTCAAAGCTTTTTCAGTGTAAGACAAATACAGTTCGTGACTGCACTAATATATGTACACATAGCCAGATTCAAAGGCGATTTTCTCTTAAATAACGATTGCAACCTTGAGATAACTTAGGTATTCATTAAAGTGCGAGTTCCGAAATATTATTTTCATAATAACATACAATTACAACCAGTAAAAGAGGAGAAAATCACTTTTAAAAGTTGGTAAGCGTATACATATTAGTGCTCGTGACTGTACACTAAATATTTCACGTGTAACATTTTTAATAATAGTAAGCTCTTTGATTTGGCGCTCATCATAAGAAGTAGATACAACTAGGATGGCATCATATTAGCAATGGACTTGGTATTGCTGATGTCTCTAAACATTACAAAGCGCGGACCAATGCCCCTTGGACCCTTGGTATTCCAGATGTCCATATACTTTACAGCACTCTGATCAATAGTCCCTGGTATTTCAGATAGTCCCATGTGGTGTCCGGGCGTAAAAGAATAGCACCATCCCATTTCTTCCAGTGGGTGTCGTAGAAGGCGACTAAGGGACTTACTAGGGAATGGGCAGCAGCGTTTTCTATGCATTTTACCACCATACTGCGATCGCCAACCCGCCTGCCAAGCGTGGCGATTATGGCAACCTCCCCCCCCATGCTTGGGGGAGGCCTATGTCCAGCAGTGGACGTCTTTCGCCTGTAATGATGACGATGATTCCAGATGTCCATTATACATTACAGCGCTCTGACCAATTGATACCCCGCCACCTGCTTCGTCTTCTTCTTGGTCGCGTACTTCATTACTGAAGGTCGTGTCCCTGAAAGGTCTTCGTGGCTTTATGTATTATGTTCTTTCACTTCGCTCGGTTCTCAGCCTCTCTCATGACGGTCGTAATAGAGAGTCCAGTGAGGGCGGTTACTTGGTCGGACCAGCGATTAGATGACCGGCCGCGAGGTCTTTTCCCGTCTACCTTGCCTATCACCACCAAGTTTTCAAGGTTATTTGGTCCCATAAGGGCTATGTGACCAAAGTAACTGAGAATCCTTCCATAATAGTTCATGGGAAGTCGATGTCTTATGTGTAGTTGTTCAATAAATTTGTTCGTTTTCTTGGCAGTCCATGGTATGCTGACCTGCTTATTTGCCATTAGCTAACATTGAAAATGTACAAATATTCCTACTCTTTCTCAATTTATTTGAGGTTGACGCAACATGTCTTTTTCTTCTATACTTTTCTCTATTAATTGACATCTCGGTAATTACTCCTTTTCTAGCCATTTCATCTTTCACACAGTCCATCAAACGTTTTTATGATCATCTCCTACTCTCATAGCCATCGACATTCATACTTGAAACATTCCTCAATCCATCATCATTATGCTCCTAGCCTGACTTCCTCTTAAGTACTCATTTGTTATTCTATCCTTTCGTGTATCATCAATATTACAATATTACAAAATATTAAAAATACTTAGTTATTCGCAAACATAGAAATACATAAAAATATCACAAAGTATACAATAAACACATCAATAAAGGCACTATAATACTTTGTTTGTGCGAATATTGCTTGACAGAAGTCAAAACAACAAAAACTATTCATTCACACTAGTTTTACCTCTGATTTTGCGTCACCGTCAAAATGAGAGTGATCTTTGTTTTCAGCGTTATAAGGTCGATTTAGGGTTGCTGCCACTAACAAGACTGACAATATCACAGTGATCTTTATTCTCGTTACAATAAGGTTGCTGTTGCGTTGCTGCTGTCAGGGGTAAAATGTCAGTGAACGGATTGTAGTTTTACAAGTTGTACATCTTCAGCTTGCTTTACTTGATAGGTACTTCAAGGTTGTATCATGAAAAACAACTGAATTTCGGATACTACAAGAGTATATTTTTCCCATTTTTCCCCACAAATAACTTTGTGGCTCTCAATAAAAAATATTAGTTTGTTTGTGTAAATGTAAAAACGTAAGTAGGTACTTGATATGTCTGAAATCGTCTTTTTTGACCTATTGGATAAGGTTTGTGACCTATCATTACCTTTTCGATAACATTGAAGCAATATAGTAATGGCACGTGTTTATTTGCATCAAAAAAGCATTTTTTTTTTAATTGAAAAGCTGATGGTAAATAGAATAGAATAGAAAACATTTATTCGACACAGATACAACACAACAGCAACAAACACATTAAAAAAAAGAGAACGTTAAACATAACAAAAAACATTCAGTATCAGTTGTGCTGAGCGTGTCCATACCGAAAGGGTTACCATCTCAGCATTTGCTGGGCGTGAGACACCCAGCGCTGGTTTTCAGTCGGCACCCCGCAGCGACAAATCAAATATTGCTTAATGCGCAGTCTGAACGTAGGACACCGTAAAACGCTCAGTTTTTGTCTTAAGACATATTGGTACATACCTACTAAGCTAGAAAAGAAATACTGTATTGTCAAATTTTCAAAGAAAAGATTTAATAATAAAAATATTATAGTGTCATGATAGAAAAAAAAACGTAAAACAAAGCTCAAAAAATATTCGTCGCATAATTCTCAAAGATTTGAGCGTACGTAACTTTCATATTAATTATGTAATGTTAATTATTATTATTTATTTTAATTAACATTAGAATAAAGGGATTTCAACCAACTAAAAACGCCTAAAAATATTCTAATGAGCCGTATATTTATTTTGATTTGAGTATAACTCCAAAATAATTACTTTTATTTAGTGGTCATTCGATTCAACTTCATCAAACGCATCGCTGTTTTGAACCTTATTTGTTGCTGCGATGCGCTATTGTCAAATACCCAAATTTATATTAGCTTCTCGTCGCGCCTTAAAACTTTTTTAAACACAACAAACATATTTTCTAATTAATGGTAGACGATAAAATTAATAAGTAGACGAGCCTACATTAAAATAAAAGTAGCTCGTAGGTTATTTGAATTATGCCCAATCTAACCCTGTGTAAGTGGTCCCAGGCTGAATCCCGGCCACCGTAGGTGCGGGCTTGCGGATGTAATAGGTAGTAATAGGTAGCTCGGTGTCCGGTAAGGACCAAGCCCGGGTCGACGGCGCGTTGTGTTCCACGCGCGCCTCATAGAGATGTCAGCACCAACTGGCGGGGTCCGAAAGGGCCGATGCCTGCCAGGGGTCCGGGTTGTTCGAAAGAGATATCGCCCCTCCTGGCACACAGACACGGATGGGTTTTAGTCAGTAAAAGTCTGACACGCCCGCCTGCTCCACCCAGAGCGGGAGAAGTTATTTGATGATTTCCCACCCAAAAAAAACCCTGTGTAAGTGGTGGCCCAGTGGTAAAGGCGTTGTAGGTCGTGGCTTCGAACCCAGGCGCTTTACTTTGTGTAAATTATTTCATCACCACTGCTCTCAAAACTGTGAAGTAAAACATCGTGAGAAAATGGCCTCGAAATCACGTAGCTGGCAGTAATGATATGCAAGCGCCACTTAATTTAGCACAAAATGCAAAACAGGCTAAAAGTCTTGAAGAAACTTTCCAAGTAAATTCAATAGGAGGCCGGCAAACATTTATTAATGTCCAAACAAACTGCTAAAGCGCTGGTTGAATTTGCATAGTATTACATAAAACCTTTGCTCTTTTCCATTAAAGTACAAGTGGCTAAGAAGTTAGGTATACAGGCAACATATTTTGTCGTGAAATTGCTTGACTGCTTCGTTGTTCTAGGTCGCTTAGCATGAGGTCCTGACAACGTTTTACTAAGTTTTTCCATCTGGGATATGTCAGCAGATATGTCTGCATTTGTACCCGATTGCTGGTAATGGGTCCCATAATAATATACCGAAGAGGAAAAAAAAGAGAAATGTAGAAAATAAATTTATTTGATTCAGCACACAATAGGTAACTCTTACAAATATGAAAAATAAAAACAGAAAAACTTAAAATAGTATTGTGTGCCTCGCGGGTCCGCCAAATAGGCCAGCATAAATGCCAGACAAAAAGACTGTGCCAGATGTTGATTTTCAAGGCGAAATACTCAATATCTCGATCATCTGTCCATCTGGATGAGTTATCTCTTAGAAGATAAGAGGAAGCATTCCGTTTATTATTATTATTAGATCAGAAGAAACTACTAAAACGCTTTATGGCCTTCATTCAAAGTCAAAGCGTTTATTTCAAGTAGGCCTTTTAAAAGGCACTTCTGAACCTCAAGGTACACGAAACTCTAGAAAACAAATGGACCTTTGTTGTTGACAGCATTTACTTTTAGGCTACTATACAGGAAAAGTTTTTATCCAGTGCGCAAACTGTAACCATGAATTCTTGGGCACGCCACGATTGCGGCGGTAAGTCCCCTCTTTGAGGAGTGGTTTGAGAGGCGGCATGGCGTCCTCACCTTCCGCCTGACGCAGGTCCTCACCGGACACGGTTGTTTCGGGAGGTTCCTGTTTCGGATAGGGCGGGAGGAAACGCCCGGGTGTTTCCACTGCGAAGATCGCCCTGAGGACACGGTGGAGCACACGGTGGCGGTCTGCCCTGCTTGGGCGGAGCACCGCCGTGTCCTCGTGGAGGCGATCGGCGGCGGCGATCTCTCGCGTCCGGCCCTGGTCCAGGCCATGGTACGGAGCGAGAGGGCATGGGGAGCCGTCACCTCCTTCAGCGAAGCAGTGATGCTCGCGAAGAGGGAGGCGGCGCACGTGAGGGAGAGGCAGCATATGCGCCCTCGCGACCCCAGCCGCCGCAGGATACGGAGACGCCCTGGGCGTCGGGAATCCCAGGCCGATTTCCGGCCACCGTAGGCATGGGCTTGCGGACGGCGAGTAATGGGTAGCTCGCTGTCCGGTAAGGACCAAGCCCAAGTCGACGGCGCGTTGTGTTCCACGCGCGCCTCAAAGAGATGTCAGCACAAACAGTGATGGGACCCGCAAGGGTCGATGCCTGCCAGGGGTGCGGGTTTGGTCGAAAGAGACACCACAGCCCCTGGCTTAAGGGCTACTGAAGGAACACGGGTGGGTTTTAGTCAGTAAAAGTCTGACACGCCCTCCTGCTCCACCCAGAGCGGGAGAAGTTATTTGATGATTTCCCAACCGAAAAAAAAAAAAAAAAAAAAAAAAAAGCATACCAATCTAGAACCCCTACCGCAGAATTTTTTTCGCCGGCTATAAAAATAAAAAACAGCTGTTCCATACATTTTGACCGCGTAGGTATTGCACTTTTCTATGAAACAGCTGTTTTTTATTTTTATAACCAGCGAAAAATTTCTGCGGTAGGGGTTCTAGATTGGTATGCTGAATTCATGGTTACAGTTTGCGCACTGGATAAAAACTTACCCTGTATAATTTCATGGCATTTTTAGTCGATGACACCTTGAAATCCGACGACAAGCCCGCGGCCAGTCTGCAACGGATAAACCTGGTGGCAGGATATCGACGCGCAAATTGTTACCATGAATTTAACACATGATTCTACCCCTGGCGTTTTTAGACTGTTGGCAAAAAAATATGTATGAAAATATTTCCAAATGAATGGAACAGCCAATTTGTTTTTAAATAACCGACGAAAAATTTCAAAGCTGAGAGAAGGTTCAATATCATTTAGTAAATCTATGGTAACAAGTTTCGCCTCGATTTCCCTGCCTCCCTGTAAGTAGTCCTATACGAAGTCACCTACACACTTAAATATTTTTCCGTGTGTACCTGCAAGAAAGTTCTGTTTAACGTCTGTATAAATTAAAGGGAAAGAAGTTTATTCTGTTAGCATATCGTTTAGCCAAAGGTTTTATATTCACTGTTCTAGTATAGGGTTTGCAGAGATCGAGACGTCTTGGTTTTAATTCCCATATATGTAGGGCATCTCTAGTCAGACAGTCTGTTGACTAAGTTTTCAATTTTGCGAACGCTAGAGCTCATCGTAAGTTTAAAGGATGATGTTTTTTTTTTAAATATAATCCCCTTTATTTCAAGGGCTTTTTTCTTACAAGACAGGCAGACGGAGGCGCATGTTCCGAAATGATAATAAACGCAAGGGGCAATCGAAGGTTAAGCTACGTTTCCCGCGGTTGGTTCGTAGATGGGAGACCATCCATTACAAATTGATAACGACCCATGCCTCGGAATGCACGACAAGCCGTTCGTCCCGACTGTCATTCGTGGATCTTTTACATTAGCAACGACTATTAAGAAGCCAACCTGATAAGCAGTCTTACCAAGGGATATCTTGTAACTGGGTTGTGGACCTCAGGATCGATTCAGCAGCATCCGGTAAGACTGGAAGCCGACCCCAATATGGCGAGGAAAAACTAAGCAGATTGAGGCACACATACGCTTGTCCCTAGTTTTTTTATTCCCTAATATTGTAACTTAATTCCATTTTCCAGTCGATCTAGTACCATAGCCAGTAATACAGGGTAAAATTTTAACCAGTGCGCAAACTGTAACCATGAATTCAGCATATCATTCTAGACCGCGCAGAAACTTTTCGTCGATTATACAAAAAAAAAAAATCTGCTGTTTCATAGAAAAGTGCAATACCTATGCGGTCAAAATGTATGGAACACCTGACTTTTTCTTGTATAACCGACGAAAACTTTCTACACTTTTCTACACGGGATTAAAATGATATGCTGAAAACATGGTTACAGTTTGCGCACTGGTTAAAATTTTATCCTGTACCTACACCTATATTCTACTAGCCATTCGCCTGCGACTTTATTCACGTTGAAATTTGGCCCCCACCCTGCCGTGTCGCATGACATCGCTCTCCCGCGCTAGAAGGTACTGTAGGACCCGGTTAGAGAGTTCTAGGTTACCGAGAGGTCTATACAATTCTAAATAAAATGCTGTATGCGTATAAATAAATACAAACTTCAGGTTTATTCCACTTAGTAGACCTTTACAGCTCCGCGCCTGTTAATCAACTTTTATCTCCGCAACAAATATTATTCTAAATTATTTTTGAGGAATGGACTCTAGATCTTCTTGACCGCTCGAATGTGACAAAGCCATTTCCTTGCCTGCCAGTATTTACATTAAGGTTGCATTCGGTAACCAACCAACCTTTACAGTACTTCGTTTTCACTTTGCGTTCTTTCGAACATTTTTTTTTTTTTTTCATTTTACTCGGCTCGGCACGGTTGTAGCGTGATGTAAAATAACTTATAATCTTCCTCAAGAATTGGGCTATAGAATGCGATTTTTTTTATGAATCCGATGGTATGTAGGTCCAGAGATTACCCCCTACATAGCATAATCAGCATATAGTGTTCCCATAGCTGGGACTCAGGCCTCCTCTCGGTGAGAGTGAGTGGACTGTTATCCAACACACAGGCCCCGTGCGAATTGGTAGATGTCACATGTCTTCGAATTATTGAAGTGAAAACTTCTTTAGGCGCGTTGGGCATTTTTTGAGATGGGAAAAAGCTCGCGACACCGTAATCGACCTGTTTTTTAGTAGAGGTATTTCAATAATTTTAGTCTCAAAAGATAGGTTTAGGCCCAGGACTAGTATTCCAATTGGAATTATAAAAATTGGATAACCCGTTTAGAAGATATGACCAAATTATGATTATTAATAATGTTAAATCCTCGCGACACTGTTACCGACACCACTGACAACACGAACAAACGAACGAACAAAGTTGAACGTTTTATAACCGACGAAAAAACGGAGGAGGTTCTCAAGTCGACGCGTGCATTTTTTTTAATGTATGACCACGCATAACTTTTTTCAGAGTAGTCCGAATTTGATCATTCTTTTTCTATTGGAAAGGGCATATACCCCGAAGTTGGTCCCATATTAATTTCGAAAAAAAAACAACCCTAAGGGTAGGAAAACTGGGGATGATTGTTCACTCTCAGATTTTTAATACTGAGTTATGTATTGCACTATGTAATCAAAAAAATTAAGGATGTAGTAATTAGTAGATTAAAGCCACAAAAAAATTGTTAAATAAAAACTTTTTAACAAAAAAATTAACCGAAAAACTGAAAAGCAAAAAATAGTAAACCTTTTTTGTTTAACCTTAATAACGAAGTTCGGAAGGCGGTGACATAATCTTAAAATACATATCAAAAGTCACCGACTTCCGAACTCCGTTATTAAGGTTAAACAAAAAAGGTTTATTATATTTTGCTCTTCAGTTTTTAATCTGACGATTCAAAAACTATTTCCTGACGATTCAAAAAATACACACGTTATTGTTCAAGTTTTCACTTCAGTCGCCACTCCCGGAGTGCCACTGTTTTTTTTTTGTTTTGCGACAAGATGCCGCGTTTCCTCACGATGTCTGCCTTCACCATTTTGAGAGCTGTGGTGATGAAATAAGTTACAAAAAGTAAAGTAAAATGTTCCCAAGCTTTTGTAATATCCATTTTTTTTAAAGAGTGTCCGTGGAGTTTCTGGCCCGTTCTTCTTCATTGAGATCTACATTTTAGAACGGGCGACTAGCTTCAACTTTTTAACAATTCAAAAGTGCCTGTAAATGGTTTACTTGAAATAAATGTTTTGAGTTTGAGTTTGAAAGCGCCTGTCTGGGTTCGAACCTACGACAACTCGTAAGTCGCGGTCGTTGCCACGAGGCCACAACAGCTCAAACTACAAACAAACTTACTAATAAACAATTTGTACCTGTTTATTGTCTGTGGTAGAACTATGAACTCAACTACTGTTATACCAACCCACTTTTACAAACTACTAAAGCCTTACGTAATTATTGAGGTTCGAACTCGGGGTTTTCCACAACAACTTCTAGTTTATGATCACTTGTGTCGAGATTGTCCAGGAGCAGCTGTAAACCGGGATGTTAGTGTATTAGTTTATACTTTAATTTAATCAAAAGCATTAACGAACTGTTATTAGTTGAGAAATTAGTAAGTAACACCCGTAATGTGAAAACTCGATTACTAATTGTTTAAATATGGTATTCTTCCGATAAATTAAATCCTTAACTTTACTTAACAGTTTTTTGAAGATGTATTTAAACATATTTATTTTATTTTTTTTCACCATCCCGCACTCACAACAACCCGCACTGGGGCCGCGTGGTGGATTACGGCCCAATCCCTCTCACCGAGAGGAGGCCTGTGTCCCAGCAGTGGGAACATTATAGGCTGATGATGATGATGATGATGATTTCACCATTTATGTACACACATATTTAAAAAAACAGACAAGAAGATTAGAACAGAAAAATAGATACAAGAAATGTTGCTATTAAAAAAATGTTTTATTGATCAGATAGCTGAAAACCAATTCATCTGCTGCCTGGCTTTTTCCCAAAAATGTTGGAGTCAGTTTCCAGTCAAATCATATGCTGCTCATTGGTCCACATAGCATAGCACTGGTTGAAACGGGTTCAACGAACCTGTTTTTATATGGAATGCGTTCATTTTATGCGTGCCATGCATAGGATGTATGGATGCGCCTTCGTGGTGTAGCCTTCACCGCAACGCAACCGCTTCTCCTGTCTTCACTACTGTGGTTGCATCGCATAGTTCGAGCTGCACATCTTCCTAGCACAGCTACCTCGCGACGGCACATCTACATTGCACAACTTACTCGCTCCGTTACACAGCTTAGTATTAGTGGAAACAGTCACATAGTTCTGTAGCTTAGCTCTCACATCCTCACAGCATAGCTGCATAGCACATCTCTGGTAGAAACGGAGTATTAAACTGGTTTTTCTATATAATACTTCTTATCTGTCGGTCTTTTTCTACTAGAATCTACGCCATTTAAACGTATAATAATATCTAGTTTCTAAATGAGCAATAATGCCCAGACAAAGTCAACATAGCGCTGAAGTCAATATCAATATTGGGCGAGAGTAATATCGCAGCCGAAGAGATATTCAATCACTGTCTAGAACTCAGTTAAATCCGGATAGAAATGAACTGAACACTCACAAGGGCATAATCGTCTAGTCTTGAGACTTGCAAACTGGAGATATTGTTTGAATGTAACTTAGCTGAGGCTTCCTTTAAAATGGTTGTAGTAAGTAGGTATAATTGTGGTAGGTATCTGTTCAATTGTGGATCTTTAACAAGCGTTACGGGTCGTCAGAAACCCGAAAGTCTGACAACCAGTCTTACCAAGGGGTATGGTATTACCCAGTAACTGGGCTGTGGAGGTCAGATAGGCACTGGCTCCATATAAAATACTGGTATTCAGCCGCATCCGGTAAGACTGGAAGCTGACCCCAACATAGTTGGGAAAAGGCTAGGCAGATGGTGATGATGATGTTGAAGTAGGTGCAAATGTCGTGAGAAAACTTTTGAGTACGATTGTGTATAGTTATAAGAGCTGGGAGAAGACCAATGAACGACTTGTTTAGTATTGTCAATGTCAACGTCATGTCATAGTTGTCAAACTAAACATGAACTTGACAGATGGCTGTCTATTCCCTTCTAACTTCAAACCGAACAGAGCGCACACGCCTCTTACTAATAATAATCGAATGAAATAGTCAAAATGTAACATAACCTTGTGTGTAGGTACAACAGTGTAAAACAGTGTTCTGAATAAAGATTATTAAAAAGAAGTGGATTTCAATCAAGATCCCAAACACGACTGAAACGACTGCCTTGTTCGTATAGTGGTCGCAAGCGCTACCGCTGAACATGAGGTTCTGGGTTCAATTTCCAGGCTTAACAAAGTGTTACTGGGTGTTTCAATATTGAATTTCTGAGTAGCAGCCCAAGTCTGGTTTTGTGGCCAGATGGTGGCAATAGGCTCGCACACTATTATATGGGGCTTAAACATACCTAACTGGCGAAAGGTGGGTGTACTATAAGTACACCTCTGCCAAAGCCTTTGAGGACCTATCTTAATACGTCATCAAGATTCCCAGTCTTGCATAAAACGGTACATCATTAAAAAAACGTACCCAAACAAAAAAAAATCAAGTGTTCGCAAAAAAAACTTTGTCAATTTACCGGTTGTCTTCTTCCCTCGTACCCACTCGAAAATTTAAGATGTATTATCCCACAAAAACATCAATTTAATTTAAGACGGGCCTGAGGCAATGGCATAGAATAAGAATGATTAGAAGCGACTCGCGGAGTCGCGGCTGACGTTATAAATGCCTACAGTTTTGGTGGTTGAAACTGGCCGAATACAATTTGGACTCGAGCCCCAAGGGATCCGTACTAAAACTAGTGCAATTACCCTACTTTTTAACTGATTTTAAAATGAGGGGTTATGTAATACCCAATTTTTTTTTTTCACATTTTACATTAATTTGAGTATAGGGCCCTACCAAATAAAAGAGCCCTTTAGTCATTTGATAAAGGTTTCACGTCGTTAATATTGTCATTTCAGCCGAATGACGTCCAGTGGTGGACATAGGCCTCCCCCAAGCGTCGACTCATCGACCGGTCCAGTGCTTCTCATATCCAGGGCCTTTACACGTAGGTAGGTAGCTGTAAGATATGCTCTCTGTTACGATTTGAACTGGCTACGAATAGCAGGTTTGCGGATGGCGAGTAATGTGTAGCTCGGTGTCCAGTAAGGACCAAGGCTGGGTCGACGCCGCGTTGTGTTCCATGCACGCCTTAAAGAGATGCCAGCACCAACTGGTGGGGTTCCCAAGGGCCGATGCCTGCCAGGGGTGCGGGTTGTTCGAAAGAAATACGGTGGCCCCTGGAACACAGGCAAATGAAGGAACACGGGTGGGTTTTAGTCAGTAAAAGTCTGACACGCCCTTCTGCTCCGCACAGAGCGGGAGAAGTTATTTGATGATTTCCCACCATAAAAAAACTGACAACTAATATGGTTAAAAGATACAATCCTGTCACACACAGACAGACGATGTTGACTTAGTAATAGGTTTCCGTCGACACCCTTTGGGTGCACGTTACAGTCAGGAATAATAAAAGCAAACAGGGCCTAGAGACAAAATACATTTCTGTTAGCGTTCACGCCAAACACTACGCCAAAATGTATGGGAATGACATTGCCTGCTGAAAGGTTACGTCGTGTCTTTTCCGCAGGTAATGTCATTCCCATACATTTTGACGTAGCGTTTGGCGTGAACGCTTACAGAAATGTGTTTTGTCCAGGCTTGCAGTTCATTTATATTTAATTTCAATCGAAAACATCCATCGATCATATACGTAACCACGATCGTCGGATTATAATTGAAGTTTCTTGACCTAAGTATCATTTTTAAATGCGCAGCTAGGTAGACAATGGTTAGAACAGTGGTGGCCCAGTGGTAACGGCGGCGACTTACGAGATGTAGGTCGTAGGTTCGAAACCAGACAGGCGATTTATTTTGTGTAAATTATTTCATCACCACTGCTCTCAAAACGCTGAAGAAAAATATAGTGGGTTTCCTCACGATGTTTGTCATATCCTAGAACGAAAAATTCGAAGACATGTGACATCTACCAACCAGCACCCTAATTGCGTAACTCACGATTCATCATAATCTGTTTCGCTTTGAAACAGATTGTTAAACCATGGCTTCATATATTTGAAAAATGTGTCTGTTCAACAACGTAAATAACGCAATGAATACTGTTGAACTGTCAAATTGAAACCGATTATGATTAATGGTGAGTTACGCAATAGGGTGCCGAACTGGGTCCGCGTTACAGCCCGCTCCTCAATGAGGAAGCCTGGATCCCAACAGTGGGAACTTTATAGGCTGCTTATGCTATATTCACAACCAGTGCAGTGGAGCAATGAACTTTTTGTTCATAATACAGTATCTAATGTATTTTTGGTCGAAGGCAGTATAGACATGATTTTCGTTTCTACTCGGATTTGTTATTCTATGAAAAAGCTAAGATTAAGGTCGGTAAAGATCACTTGAGTGGGAAAAGGTAATTTTGAACCCACGATCAAGGGACGTCTAGAGTGCTTGCGTTTGTATCTTTACAATTAGGGATGGGTTGTATGAAGTGCGGTTCCTTTTAATGTAATGAGGATAATCTGAGTATATGATTTGTTTATGATAGTGCTTGAAGATCTAGCCGTAGGGTTCTGAAAGAGGTCGTCCGGAGAAGTGCCTACTATTTCCATACTTATTTTTGACGCTTAGCAACGTTGTTATGTTCCAGTTTTAACAATATGAACGCTGGTGCATTGAGGTAATATGTACTAACGTTTAGTACATAGTACCTCAATGGGCTGGTGTCATATAAGCCCAAACACGATTTAGCTGCTGTAAGCTTTTGTGGAGTTCTCTGAGCTGTTTCCCTGCGCCATCATCAGATCAACATAACTACAAACGTGTGCCAAAGGGTAGCAACTTGGGCACGCCACGATTGCGGCGGTAAGTCCCCTCTTTGAGGAGTGGTTTGAGAGGCGGCATGGCGTCCTCACCTTCCGCCTGACGCAGGTCCTCACCGGACACGGCTGTTTCGGGAGGTTCCTGTTTCGGATAGAGCGGGAGGAAACGCCCAGGTGTTTCCACTGCGAAGATCGCCCTGAGGACACGGTGGAGCACACGGTGGCGGTCTGCCCAGCTTGGGTGGAGCACCGCCATGTCCTCGTGGAGGCGATCGGCGGCGGCTGGTCCAGGCCATGGTACGGAGCGAGGGTAGCTGTCACCTCCTTCAGCGAAGCAGTGATGCTCGCGAAGAGGGAGGCGGCGCACATGAAGGAGAGGCAGTCTATGCGCCCTCGCGACCCTAGCCGCCGCAGGATACGGAGACGCCCTGGGCGTCGGGAATCCCAGGCCGATTTCTGGCCACCGTAGGCATGAGCTTGCGGACGGCGAGTAATAGGTAGCTCGCAGTCCGGTAAGGACCAAGCCCAAGTCGACGGCGCGTTGTGTTCCACGCGCGCCTCAAAGAGATGTCAGCACAAAAAATTATGGGGCCTGCAAGGGCCGATGTCTGTCAGGGGTGCGGGTTTGTTCGAAAGAGATACCGCAGCCCCTGGCATACGGGCTACTGAGGGAACACGGGTGGGTTTTAGTCAGTAAAAGTCTGACACGCCCTCCTGCTCCACCCAGAGCGGGAGAAGTTATTTGATGATTTCCCACCAAAAGAAAAAAAGGGTAGCAACTGAAAATTTAGCCGGTGGAAATCAATCAACCCCTATTTTTCTACACTTGGACGACTCTGTAAAAAGTGATGCGTAGACATAAAAAAAACCTCCTCCTTTTTTGTTGGATATTGAATTGAATTACAAACTTACTATTCAATGTGCTAATTCTTTCTGTATGTTGTAAATAACTGCTACAACTCTAAATAAGCGGCTTTAGCTTCTGTCATGGAAAACAATTTGCAAACCTTGGAGCCTAAAGCATGCAACGTGAATTATATTCCAAGAATATTGAAAAACAAGCCGTGTTGTGTGCCCAATAGAATTAGCCATCGGCAAAATTGCTAAAATATTAATAGCATAATCAGCCTATAATGTTCCCACTGCTGGGACTCAGGCACTCTCTCGTCGAGAGGGAGTGGGCTATAATCTACCATGCGGGCCCAGTGCGGGTTGGTAGATGTCACATGTCTTCGAATTTTTGGTTCTAGGACATGCTGGTTTCCTCACGATGTTTTCCTTCACCGTTTTGAGAGCAGTGGTGATGAAATTATTTACACAAAGTAAAGTGTATGTCTGTTCTAACCCACGACCTATAACTTGTACGTGAGGCAGTTACTACATAGGGATCACTTCGGCTATATAAGGAACTCATGTGCAAAATTTAATGCTTCTAGACCCAGCGGTTTTGACTGCATTCTATCAGACGATGAATGAATTTAACATTTGTATTAGGTCGATACAATCATTTTAGTTCCGTGTGGTGCCGGTCGTAAAAGAATAGCACCATCCGATTTTTTTCCGTGAGTGTCGTAGAAGGCGACTAAGGGACTTCCTAGAGAATGGGCAGCAGCGTTCTCTATGTATTTTACCACCATATTGCGATCGCCAATCCGCTTGCCAAGCGTGGCGATTATGGCAAGCCCCCCTCCAAATTGGAGGAGGTCTATGTCCAGCAGTGGACGTCTTTCGGCTGTAATTTATGAATGAAATAATGGTGGTATCTATCATAACAACTAATATTATAAATGTGAAAGTAACTTCATCTGTTTGTTTTTTACCTTTTCACACCTTAATGACTGGACGGATTTCGATGCAATTTGGTACATGGATATACAATCTATCGTATAATATCCGACTTCAATGCGGGCAAAGCCCCGGGCAAAAGCTAGTGAGCAATTGAACATCTGCAATGCAAATACGTTTAGACCGTAAAGCCATCTGTTCCATTATTAAATTACTTAAGTCCTAATACCCGCCTGCCATGCGTGGCGATTAAGGCAAAACCACCCCTTTTGGGGGAGGCTTATGTCCAGCAGTGGACGTCTTTCGGCTGAAACAATGATGATGATGATGAATAATTTTACGGAAACATAAAAATGAGGTTATCCAGAAATAATTTCGACCCATTCAAAAATTCACTCCATAAAATATCCAGCCTTTATCAATGGGACAAAAATAATTTTGTCCGGGTCTCTTCTACAGATTTAGCCCAGTAACCGGACGCAAACACTCCACCGTCATTAGGGACATCAATCACCATTACACAACTATATTGGGGTCAGACTTAAGTGAAACCAGATGTGGCTGGGAATTTAAAAACGAAAAAAATGACCTAACTTTTCTGGATTGCAAATATTTTAACATCGCTTTCTAGTTCATTATTTTTGCTGTTGAAATGACACGAGACTTGTATACACGCCAAGGACCTTCAGCATTTGGACGCACTAAATATGTGGGCGAGTGTGGGGGATGTAGCCGTGCAGTCTTTAATCGGTCGCATTTTAATTTATTACCTATAAAAAATTATGCATATTTGTAAAAAGTAACAAAATCAAATCATTTTCCTTTGTATTCCAAAGCAGAGACACATTTTTTTTTAACTCTTTTGTTAAAAAATGAAGGAGTATAATGGATTCATCTCAACGATTTGGAGGTGATTTGGTGTTTTTTTTTCTTATTATTTGATACCCATAGCAAAATTATGCCTAAACCAAATGACGTATCTATCATATTATGTTGATCACTGTTTTTTTCAAATGTAATTTCTTTGTAAATGCCGACGAAAAGTGGTTTCATCTGCATGCTGTTTTCAACCATTTTTTGAGAGGGCAGCCTTAAGCACAACGTTGAGGGTTCAATCTTTGTGAAAACTAATCGACATACCGGGACGCGACCTAGCGGTAATCATTTAAAAATTAAATTCGCTTTTCGCGTGCGTCTGTATGATCACGTTTTTTTTTCTAAACTAGGCAACAGATTTCAATGCGCTTTACACCATCCTTTAGAGAATTCATTCCGGAAAGTTTATGCGTATATTAATATTAAATTGATGCCACAATCAACGTGTGCATGACATACACAGACGCCAGCACATCGAGCTACCCCAATCTGTCAAATTTCTTTGATAGATTTTCAACTTTATTGTATTAGCATCAGGTTCACGTTAAATTGGGAAAATTTGACAGTTTGGAGTAGCTTGATGTGCGGGCGTCTGTACAGTCGCCAGTAAAAAATAATTTATTCTCAAAGTGGGCAGTAGAAAAAATAAGTTTGGCAACCCCTGGTCTAAATCATAAAGCCATCTGTTCTATTATTTAATTACATAAGTCTTAATACTTAAATAAACGACCACAATATCATAGCCGTGTAAATGTCTCAGGTCAACAACCTCATCTCATAAAGACAACCAATGAAACAATGACAGAAAATAGAACGGAACAAAATGAGGTCGTAACGGATTTACGGGCCTATAAACTTACTCTTCCCTTATCAATCAATATACACTGTCTGAACTTTGCTGGAAGGAAACAAAAGTCATTCACTTTAGTATCCCTAAAACTACGCGTTTACGGGTAGCATAGGGTGTGTCCAGACCTGACGAATGCGCCGCTCGCGAGCCGCTTGCCAACTGTGCGCATGATGCTCGCGTGCGGTTACAGCCTACGTTTGGTGCGCCGCTCTAGTGCAACTCCGGCAAGGCTCGAGTGGGACGCGCGTGCAGCGCGCGCGTGGCTCGTGCGCATGTGCGCACGAGCCACGCGCGCTTCGCGGTGAACTAAATATGTGTGAGGGATGTGCACCACGAGTGGCACGCGCGCACCTCCTGCGCCACTCGAGTACGGCGCGTAGCTTGCTCGCGAGCGGCGCGTGGACGGCGCAGGGTCTGCGTACGAACTTGAAAAGCACGCGCGCATTTCGCAAGCGGCTCGCGAGCGGCGCATTCGCCAGCTCTGGACACACCCGCAACACGTAATAAACTCCATTTCAACAGTATCTGAGGGATATGTAAACAAATGGATCAGCAAACTTTCCCTTGAATGCCAATGCGAAGTGCCACTTACAAATTGAATACTTTGATTTGATTTGAATACTTTAAATCGGAATATTAATTTCAAATTGCTTTGAAGATTATTTTAAATTGACTATTCTGGTTCATTGTCTAACTTAATTTTTATCGATGAGTTTTAAATTTTAGTTTCCTCCTAAATACAGAATAATTTGTTACTAATTCCCTTGAGTAACTGATTGCATTAGAATTATAAACAGCTAGTAGAGCAGTGTTGGGCAGTGGTAACAAGAAATTTTACACAGACAGACAGACAGAAGCTAGTCATAGATAAAACGAAACATCTTATTATTCTTAACTAGCTTTTGCTTGCGACTTCGCCCGCAAGGAAATCGGAAATTATCCCACGGTAACTTACTACCGGGATAAAAATTATCCTATGTTTTATCCAGGACTATCTGTATGCCAAATTTTATCCAAATCGTTTCAGCCGTTTTAGCGTGATTGAGTAGCAAACATCCAAACTTTCACATTTATAATATTTCAACATTGTTTTTGCACGTGTCATGCAAATCATCATAAGTTCACATACGAAAAATATCATCTGCCTAGCCTTTTCCCAACTATGTTGGGGTCGGCTTCCAGTCTAACCAGATGCATCTGAATACCAGTATTTTACATGGAGCGACTGCCTATCTGACCTCCACAACCCTGTTACTGGGTAATACGATATACCCCTTGGTAAGACTGGTTGTCAGACTTTCGGGCTTCTGACGACCCGTAACGACTGTCAAAGATCTACAAATGACAGCCGGGACCAACGGCTTAACGTGCTTTCCGAGGCACGGAGGAGTCTTGGTATGTAAAGATAGTCACCCATCCACGGAACAACCGCGGCAAGCGTAGCTTAACCTGGCCGATCGGCCCGTGCAGCTATTGTTATTTAGCCACAGAAATGCTGTTAATAAGATTAATACGTCAATTGGACGTGGTTACGTGGAGATTGCGAGTCAGCCTATAATGTTCCCACTGCTGGGACACAGGCTTCCTCCAGGGCTGGGATCTACGACGCGGGCCCAGTGCGGGTTGGTAATAGTCACCGAATTTTTGGTTCTAGGACGTGCCGTTTTTCTTCACCGATTTGAGAGCATTGGTGATGAATTAAAAGAGTGTCCGTGGAGTTTCTTGCCCGTTCGTCTCCATTCAAATCAAATCAAAACGTTTATTTCGGACAATAATAATCTATATTTTGTACAGTAGGTGTTTTACACTATGTTACACATAACATTTGAAATCAGAATAAACTAAATTAAGTAAAAAATAAATTTAATTACAACTAAATTAAATCAAAATGAATTTAAATCTAAATCAAATAAAAATCAAATCAAATTCAATCTAAATGAAATAAAAATAAATTAAAGCATCAGAAACTTATTAAAATAAATTAAAATTATAAAAACCCCTACCTATCGTCAGCTCCCGAGTACGCAGGTGCGTGTCCATCCAGTGCCCAATGTTTGGACAGTCAAATTTATCCCTTAATGTCATCAAGATGACGCTGGTACTCCCTCACCCTACTCATTACTGATGCGGTTCTCTTGTGCATAATAGCAAAGAGATCGTCAGTTTGCGTATAAGCAAAGCTTTTTATTTTAGTATTCTGTTTCCGTACCGACAAAATTAATAATGAGACATGATAGTCAAACAGTGGAGTAAAACCCTCCCGTAGTTTATATGTAAAAAATTTGGACAAGTGTCACTTATATACCTGGGGATACATTTCGCCAGTTTTGTTAATGTCCCATGTAATAAGGGGCAGGCTTATCAACTCCAGACTCCGTGCTGCTTCTGAGTAATTCCAGATACCAAAGTCCAATAACACGTTACCGAACCTGGGAATCGAACCTAGGACCTCATGTTCAACAGTAGCGCTTACGACTGTTAGACATAGCAGTCTAGGTATTTCCATTGCCAAGCATTTGTGTCTGAATATGCTTTCTCACATTCACATAAACGTCTATAGCAAAAAGACTGCTGAAATAGACATCAAATACGATACTGCAGTGCCAAAGCTTTCACGATATTGCTTTTGGATAACTTGTACTCATATTTGAACCATCTGGCGTACAGAATCTGTCAAACGTGTCTAATATTTATGTATGTCTGAGTTATATCTCTATTTCTATTTAAAAAAAGATGATACTATTGAATAGACTCAAAGTTATTTAAAAGTACCGACAGCTGTGAAGGGTGGGCGTTTTTGGGGAACTGCCTTCTGTAATTTTTGACGTTCAAAAAGTGCTGACTCCAGCCTAGTTTGAATAAATAGGAATAGTTTATTGTTTTAAAAGTTACATTCAAATGCGTTGTTTCCTGGAACTCACACTAGGATTCCCTGTGTCGAGAGATCCAGGCTCCTTCGTTCCGTTTACATTTATTGCTATAATGCTATACGTATAATAGTACGTTACAATACATTGAATATATATCCCTATCAGAATACCAGCGCTGCGACACTTTTTAAATGTCGCAGTATTATGCCTTTTGGTCTCGTGCAGGACTTTCTGTTTTATTTTTAATTATTTTTTAACTTTCAAGAAATTTGTTCTTTTTTTATATTTTTTGTGCTAAATTGTGTTTATTTTACGATGTGATCTTCCTGTGCGAGTCACAATAAATACTTTTTCTTTCTTTCAAATTTCTTAATTTATTTTAATATAGTGGTGATCTACTAGAAAAGGATATACAATAAATTACTTTTGATGTTGATTTTTGTGATTTTGTGCTGCTGGGAAGTGTGTGGCAACACTTCTTCTTCGCAGCGAAAGCACTAGAAAGTAGTGATGGTTGGTTTGATTTTCAGCCTAATTTGAACAAATTTCTTTGATTTTGAGTTTCACCAAAGTTGTACCTACTATTAAGACATAACCTAACTTTAATACATTATGCAAAGTAACACTAAAATAAATGTATTATGTACAAGTTTATAAAAGAAAAAAAGGGAAGAGCTCACTGAGCATCAAAGAATTAGTCGCTATCATTCGTAAAACTGCCCAAAAGGCTGGCAGCGTTGCCACATTGGATGGCAATGACCTAAAAATAGGGCAGCCCTCGGGTCAGGTGAAGAGGTGACGAACCGCTTGGCGATGTCCCGAAATACTCGATGAGCACTCGGACCCCACGACCCTAGAGTTTAACCCCAAATGGCTCACATACAGGATAAGTTTCAAAAAAAGTCAGCTGTATCATAGAAAGACGCAATACTTACGCGGTCAAAATGTATGGAAGAGCTGGTTTTTTTTTTGTATAACCGACGAAAAATCTCTGCGCTAGGGGGTCTAGAATGATATTCTGAATTTATGGTTACAGTTTGCGCACTGGATAAAAACTTATCCTGTTTAAAGCTCCCAATAAGTAATATTTGCGCTCATAAGACATAACTTAGATTGAACAATCTCAAAACTATTGAGTAATATCCATTATTAAAGTTGTTAATTCCTTAGTACTTATAAACACTTGTATTCAAAGACCCCTTTATTGATAAATCAATTGAATTACTCAAAGTCTATCCAACTAATAACATAATAGTTCAAAAGTTTCGTCCGGGTGAAGAATTTTGAGACGAAAGTTGATCTTTCCATTATAAACTTTTCTTCTCTTATTATCTCATAGACGAAGTTCTAACGACATTATGTTTTAATCTTCAGCCTGGATTTCAACCTAGACGTGGTAAATAGTCGGGATTAATTTATGCAACGAGCTCTTAGTTCCTGTTATAATATTCTTGAAAAGCATTTATAACTCATGAAGCGACGCGCGCTTTACTTGTGGTTACCAAGTGATCCACATGCTATGACTGTATGTAAGTGCAAGAACTCTCAGTAGCGTCTGAGACAATGGCGAAGTCGAAAGTGTGTGCGCGTGTGTGTTGTTGTGCTGACGCCACTCGTTCACGCACACATTCACACCGTGTTCATACACTTGGGTTTCTTTTTTGAGGGTGGGAAATCATGATGGAGCAGGGCGTATCCGACTTTTACTGACTAAAACCCACCCGTGTGCCAGGGGCGGCAGTATTTGTTTCGAACAACCCGCACCCCCTGGCCTCGGCCCTTGCGGGCCCCATCAGTTGGTGCTGACAACTCTTTGAGGTGCGCGTGAACACAACGCGCCGTCGACTCGTCGTTCGTACGCCCGCACCTACGATGGCCGGGAATCATCCTGAGATTCCCGAGGCCCAGGGCGTCTCCTGCGGAGGCCAGAGTCGTGAGGGCGCATACACGGCCTCTCCCTCATGTGCGCCGCCTCCTTCTTCGCGAGCATTATTGCTTACCAGAAGGAGGTGACGGCTACCCATGCATTCTCGCTCCGTACCATGGCCTGGACCAGGGCCCGACGCGATAGATCTCCGCCGCCGATCGCCTCCACGAGGACACCGCTCAAGCCGGGAAGACCTCCATCGTATACTCCACCGTGTCCTCAGGGCGATCTTTGCAGTGGAAACACCCGGGCGTTTCCTCCCGCCTTTCACGAAACAGGAACCTCCCGAAACTCCTGTGTCCGGTGAGGGCCTGCGTCAGGCGGAAAGTGAGGACGCCGTGGCGCCTCTCAAGCCACTTCTCAAAGAGGGGACTTTTCGCCGCAATTGTGGCGTGCCCATTCATACACTTGGTAAGGCACCCAACACGGCACCCGTCTAGTCGGAACATACGTATATACGTATGAACCTAGAGCATTCACAATCGCACGAGCTGTTTTTCTTTCTTGATATTTTATATAAATTTAAAAGAAATAACAACGATATTCTCAACTAATCTACTGACCCATCAAAATGGAAAAGGTACGTCTTGAAATAAAAATAAATTACTTACAGTTCTTCAGAGGTACCTTATCTTTTTCACCCAAGCATAATTAGCCTATAACGTGCCCACTGCTGGCACACAGGCGTTTTCTCTTCGAGGGTGAGTGGGCTGTAATCCACCACGCGGGCCCAGTGCGGGTTGGTAGATGTCACATATCTTCGAATTTTTGGTTCTAGGACATGCCGGTTTCCTCACGATGTTTTCCTTCACCGTTTTAAGAGCAGTGGTGATGAAATTATTTACACAAAGTAAAGCGCTTGCACAAGCTCTTAAGTCGAGGCTGATACCACTGAGCCACCCTGATCTTTTTCACCCATTATCTGCCTAGCCTTTTCCATCCTAGGTTGGGGTCGGCTTCCAGTCTTCCCGTATGCAGCTGAATACCAGTATTTTACATGGAGCGACTGTCCATCTGACATCCATAACCCAATAACTGAGTAATCCGATACTCCTTGGGAAGGCTGATTGTCAGACTTTCGGGATTCTGACGACCCGTAACGATTGTCAAAGATCCACGAATGACAGCCGGGATCAACGGCTTAACGTGCTTTCCGAGGCAAGGATGTCTTCGTATATAAAGAAGCCCATCCACGGACCAACCGCGGCAAGCGTAGCTTAACCTGATCGATCGATCCGTGCTGCTGTTATAACTTAGCCACAAGCCCTTCTTTTTCACCCAAGTCAAGCGCCTTATACAAAAACAAAACACATAGATACTCCATCATTGTTTTATTTTCACAATTAATTCCGTATCTTAACACCGAGATTTTAATATCGTTAACTTGAAAATTCAAAGACAAAATGAAATGTCAACGACGTTATAAATTCCGTCGTAATTTTGTGAATTACAACGTCTTCATAAAGATTTGTCCTGAAAATTTTCAATACCTTTGTACTTAAGGTACTTTGATGATTTAATTTTTGTTCGTTTCTGTTCAACGAAGCCTTTTGTTCGAAGAATAATAAAGGTTGTAATTTGTGACTTAATTTGTTTAGTATGTTGAATGAAATTCTGTTTAAAGGTAAAAATAGATAAGCTGCTTGTGTAATGGTCCCTTTCACCGGCTTCATAAAGTTCATAACTCATTTGTTGGGCTCGGTATCACCTTTTATAACAAGCTTCCCTCTTCTTTGCTAGATTTACATTTCAATGCGTTTAAAGCTAAAGTAAAATCAATTCTTTGTTCTAAGGCATACTATTCTATCAACGACTACTTAAACGATAAGAATTGTTGGTCGCTGTGATTAACTCAAGATAACGTTTGTGTTCTTTCACCAGAATTAGATAAAAAAAAACCTACTGACAGGTTATGTGAGTTACTCCATAGCATTGTTCATTTTGTTTGACTGTATAAACCATTTTATTTTATTTTTATTAATGAAATTTCAATTTTCTTATGAAATTTAATTACTTACCTACCTATTAATGTATAAAATCAAGTTCTTGCAACTTATCAGACAGCTGTGCTGCTGGGGAGTTTGTTGCGCCACTTCTTCTTCCCAGCTAAAGCACTAGGAAGTTTCGAAGGGTGGGCGTTTTTGGGGGACTGTCTTATGTAATTTTGACGTTCGAAAAGTGCTGACTCTCAGCCTAGTTAGAATAAATGACTTTTGATTTTGATTTGATTTTGATTTTGAATGATACTTCACGCCTGAAATCCCGGGATAATGGGTTTGGCATAGGTGAAATACTGTTATTTAACAACTAGCTTTTGGTAGCGGATTCTCCCGCCTGGAGGTCGAAAATTACCCCACGGGAACGAACTTCCAGTATGAAAAGTACCCTATGTATTAATTTGGGTTATAATCTACATGTTTGCCAAATTTCATCCAAATCCGTTTAGTGGTTTTTGCGTGATTGATTAACACACAAACGTTCACATTTATAATAGTAGGATAGGATATGACTCCTCCGTGCCTCGGATAGCACGCCAAGCCATTGGTCCCGACTATCATTCGTAGGAATTTGATAGTCGTTATGGGCGACTGCCTGGCTTCTGACTAGAAGCCTGAAAGTCCGTCAACCAGTATTATTTATTTATTTCATTGCGTTCTACATGGTAAAAAAGATGTTAACACAAGGCTTAAAGCTAAGAGCCATTGTAGACTCTGTTAGGGCACAGCAAAAGGTATTTATATATTATGATCTATTACTTAAAAATCTAAAAATTAGTAACAAAAAGTTTTAAAAAGAAAAATAATGTATAAACTGAATACTTAATGTTAATATAAAAGTTAGTAATATAAATAATAGTTGAACAACTATTTCAATTAGCAATTGGTATCGTATTACCCAGTAACTGGAGGTCAGATATGTAGTCGCTGAGAAATACTTTAACTCAGCTGCATCCGGTTAGACTGGAAGCCGACCTCAACACAGTTTGGAAAAGGCTAGATGATGATGTCGATCAATTATAAGTATGTTTTTATTCTTTTTTTTTTTTTGCAATGTATGAGATATTCTCGTCATTATTTGACATAATACATCAATCTTATTAATGACTATTTATTAGTGATTGTCATGGAAATTATGTCACTTGGTTTTTTTTTTTTTTTTTTAGGTTTAAATAGGTTCATTTTATTTATGTAGATTATTTTACATATCGTGAATGAGAGAACGTTATTGGCCTTACAGACTAGATACGTACACGATTTTCTATTCTGTATTTTAATTCCTTTAAGTACCTCGTACTTACTGACAGGCCTGCACTGTCCTCCCATAATTATTATCACTGTAATTTGAAAACATTGTTAAAGCCAATTATTTTTAAAAGAGTAACCGTGGAGTTTCTTGCCGGCTCTTCTCCATAGGAAGCGACAAATTGGAACCGTGCACCTAGCTTCTGACGTTTCATAAGTGCCCATGCAGGTTTATGTGAAATATAGTTTTAGCAAATAAATCTTATCTTATCAATATCAATCAAATACGAAATTTGAGGTTATCAATAAACTTTTATAGCAAAAATTAAACCTTTTAGTATTACTAAGCTCCTAAATTGTTACATAGTAAGTGCCCATGCAGGTTTATGGGCAATAAAATATTTTGATTTAGTTTTTTTTTTATTTTATGAAAAATTCTGATATTCAGCTGCGCGGGCGAAGCCGCTGGAAAAAGCTAGTTAAATATGAAACAATATCCATCCATAACCTGCTGTTGTTCTCTATTAACATTATTAAACAAAAGAACGAAACGACAAAAGGAATTACGGAATACGAACTCAGAATTCGAATAATATATTTAACTGGCATTGAAAAGCCTTTAATTCGCCATTCATAACATTTCTGTGTTAAATTTATATTCAGTATGATTTCAGCATTCAATTGATGGAATATTTGAGAGTGAATTTAGTATTAGCTAAATAACTGTGCATTCCAAGGAGATATGTTTGTGAAATCCGAACAATATTGTGATATTTGGTATAATTGCGACGCTATGATGAGTGTAGTGTTAAAAGAACTTTACGGAAATCTTTCATGTGTTTAACGGCCAGTTTCTTCATGAAAAGTTACAGCCGAAATAACGTCACAAAGTCAAAGTTACGGTTAAATTTGTTTTTTAACAAGTTTAGCTGTTGTTACTTTTGCCTCTAACTTTTACTGCTCATTAAGCTGATGTGAAAGCTAAAGTAATTGTCATTTCGTCAAAGTTGTACCTACTGTTGTAAGACTTATTCAAGGTCTTGTGAAAACGATGCACACATTTGCAAATGTTCACATATTTACAATGTGTGAGTTGTAGTAATCACTGAGTGTAAATCAATGTCATAAATGTAATTATTTATACAAATTCAATTAGCAAACAGTTTGATTTTGTCTAGACTCTAGATTGTCCTATGGAGTAAGGGCCAGCACGTTTCCGAGCATTCTTATCTTGGATATAATCATCTAATTTGTAATACGCTTGTTTACAAAATTTAGTTTTAAGAGTTTTTAAATTTCCCGTCATTTAATTGCAATATATCACAAGGTATTTTGTTATAACATTTAACACAGTACCCCATAAAAGATTTATGCATGTATGTACTTCAGCCAATCTGAAAAATGATTGATCTATTTTCTCTTTGTTTTTAGTATTAAAATTATGTCTATTACTTATTTGATTAAAAAGATGTAGATTATTTCTTACATACATGATATTATCACAAATGAATTGTCAAGGTACCGTCATAATATTGATCTTTTTGCAACAGTTCCCTGAGGGATTCGTGGTGACGTAGATTATAAATGGCTCTGACAGCTCTCTTTTGCAAAATCATCACATCAGACTCCAAGAAAGTGGAATGGACTTGTGTAAAGTACAATCAACACTATTCTAAGTTTTAAAATAATCATCATTAAAAAAAATAAGTTAGATTTAAATTGATTATTAGTCTTGTAGACTAGACTGGAATCAATTATTTAGAATCGAGTTATTTTTAATAAAGGATTTTAAAAACATTTCGATCTCTATGCGATATACGAAAATATGACTTAATGTATTTCGGTATAAGTTTAAAAATACTTTTTCTGATTCTACAAAATCTCCATCAACCAGCCTGTGATTTTCTTTACATCACATTAAATTTAATTAAACAAAGCACACTCACAGCCTTAAGATAAAGGAGTAATCCATGGATATATGTGACATAGACGTGTAGAATAAAGATTGGGAACACAATACAAGTTACAACAAATAATCCTTGTTTTTGAACAGACTTATTTATTGTTCGTACGTAATTTAAATAAGGGATTTAATTTCTATTATTCGTTTGGAAATGTTATCTACATTTCTTTGGGCTCTGTTTATACTGAATGTTGCCGTGTAATCGTATATTTTAGAACAAAGTTAACAACAACAATGTTATTTGAAATTAAATAAAAGGTGATAGGGCAATCGAGGCACAACCTATTTACTATGGATTCAGTACCTATGGCACTACAATGGATTCAGTACCTACATAATTCTGGACGCCCGAAATATTTAATCGGTTAGAAAACAAAAAAAATGCTGTTTCCTACAAAAGTGCAATACCGCCGTAGTCAAAATGTACAGTGTGTAACAGTTAAAAAAAAAAATTGTTAGCAATTTCTACCCTTGAGGATCTAGAATCATGTGCTCGATTTATGATTATACTGAATTTTAACTTGCAATTGTATATTTTAAAACACAATTAATAGCAAAAAAAATATTTGAAATTAAATAAAAGGTGATAGGAAAATCGAGGCACAATCTGTTACCTTGGATTCAGTACCTATGACACTACAATGGATTCAGTACCTACATGATTCTGGAAGCTTGAAATATTTCGACGGTAAAAAAAAAATCTGCATTTCCCTGTCTGCAATCTGCTGGCAATCTGCAGACCCGTTTTTTTTTAATGTCTGAACAATTTCTGCCCTTGAAGTTTACGCTAGAGGGTCTAGCTAGAATCATGTGCTGGATTCATGGTTACAGTTAATGCGTCGATTTGTCTGCCGTCTTGTATAATTGTTAACCACTGTTTTTTAATAATGTTTTTTTTTTAGTATCATAACTACATACATACATACATAATCAGCCTATAAGGTCCCCACTGCTGGAAAACAGGCCTCTCTGTGAGAGGGCCGTAACCCACTACGCGGGCCCAGTGTGGATTGGTAGATGTCACATGTTTTCGAATTGTTAGTTCTACGAAATGCTGGTTTCGTAACAATGTTTTTCTTCACCGTTTTGTGCGCAGTAGTGATGAACAAAAAGTACAGCGCTTGCCTGAGTTCGAGCCCGCTACCTACAATTCGTAAGACGGGGCTGTTGCCACAGCGCCAACACTGCTCTCATGGTACTCTCATTGGGCACGCCACGATTGCGGCGGTAAGTCCCCTCTTTGAGGAGTGGTTCGAGAGGCGGCATGGCGTCCTCACCTTCCGCCTGACGCAGGTCCTCACCGGACACGGTTGTTTCGGGAGGTTCCTGTTTCGGATAGGGCGGGAGGAAACGCCCGGGTGTTTCCACTGCGAAGATCGCCCTGAGGACACGGTGGAGCACACGGTGGCGGTCTGCCCTGCTTGGGCGGAGCACCGCCGTGTCCTCGTGGAGGCGATCGGCGGCGGCGATCTCTCGCGTCCGGCCCTGGTACAGGCCATGGTACGGAGCGAGAGGGCATGGGGAGCCGTCACCTCCTTCAGCGAAGCAGTGATGCTCGCGAAGAGGGAGGCGGCGCACGTGAGGGAGAGGCAGCATATGCGCCCTCGCGACCCCAGCCGCCGCAGGATACGGAGACGCCCTGGGCGTCGGGAATCCCAGGCCGATTTCCGGCCACCGTAGGCATGGGCTTGCGGACGGCGAGTAATGGGTAGCTCGCTGTCCGGTAAGGACCAAGCCCAAGTCGACGGCGCGTTGTGTTCCACGCGCGCCTCAAAGAGATGTCAGCACAAAAATGATGGGGCCCGCAAGGGCCGATGCCTGTCAGGGGTGCGGGTTCGTTTGAAAGAGATACCACAGCCCCTGGCATACGGGCTAATGAAGGAACACGGGTGGGTTTTAGTCAGTAAAAGTCTGACACGCCCTCCTGCTCCACCCAGAGCGGGAGAAGTTATTTGATGATTTCCCACCCAAAAAAAAAAAAAAAAAAAAAAAAAAAAATGGTACTCTCATGATAGTCACAGTATATTATTGTTGTTTACAAAATACCATCACTGTTTATCTTGATTTTACAGTGAGTAGTCTCAGACAAACACTGATTAAACAGCAATATCAGTCACAAATATGGCTTCACAGTATTATAACCATTAAAATCATCAATATCCACAACAAAAATTTCTTGAAATTGATATTTAATGGGATTAAATGAACTTAGAGGGCTTCCAGGGGTGCAGGTTGTTCGAACGAGATACCGTGGCCCGTGGCCCACAGAGAACTGGAGGAACAAGTATGGGTTTTAGTCAGTAAAAGTCTGACACTCCCTCCTGCTCCACCCGGAGCGGCAGAAGTTAACGATGATATCATACGCAAAACAAAAAAAAAACGGTTGCAGTTAAGTAGCAGTATTTTACATGAAGCGACAGTTTATCTCACCTCCACGTTGTTAGGTAATACTATATTCAGTAGCAGGACTGATTGTCAGACTTTCGTGTTTCTAACTAACCGTATCAACTGTCAAATATCTAAAAATGGAAGCCGGGTAAATTATTTCATCACCACTGCTGTCAAAACGGTGAAGGAAAACATCGTGACAAAACCGGCATTTCCTAGAACCAAAATTCGAAGACGTGACATCTACCAACCCGCACTGGGCTCGCGTGGTAGAATAATGGCCACTCCCTGAAGAGAGAATGCTTGTATCCCAGCAGTGGGAACATTTGATATGGACTGTAGTCTCTTCGTAACATCCGGTAAAGTTTTTTTCTATGAATACTTAATTTATAACTCGACAGTTATAAATTAAGTATTCATAGAAAAAAACTTTACCGTTTATTTTTATAAAAGTATTTTATAAGTGATATACCGACGTATATCACTTATAAAATACTTTTCGACGCCGAATATATGTATTCGCACCCCTCGTTTGAAAAACCGGACGTATCGGTCTATTGTCTATGTCAAGTAAAAACTTTGTACCCTTCCGAAAATAATGCAGACAAAGGAGTATGATATTTGGCACAGTGAAAGTTTTTATGGAGGAGTGCAGAAAGCCAGAGTCTGGCAGAAACCATTTATGATACTTATATTTGTACGCAAAATAAGGATAGGTACGAAAAGTATATTCATGTTGTTATCTCATTTAAAATACAGGATGTGTATCCTCACGTTTATGTCAGTTCCATAAAACGTTTACGAGTTCCGTTTTATTGAAAGTATTTTTCTTATTTTTATGGTTTTATTCGTTTTCTACTTTTAGTGATACAATGTATGTGTCACCTTTAGACTGTGAACACCGTTAGTTTAATCTATATCGCGAGATTTATAAGCTATCGATAAAATAATTGTGAATTGCACCATACTGCTTACTAACTGAATAGGCTAGGTTAGGTTAGAACTGTGACCAACCAAGCGCGAGCCAAGCAAGCGAAGCGGGCGGTGCCGCGGCAGCGGCTAGCGAGCGCTACTTCCAGTTCCAAGTAAGTGACAGTTACTTGACTATTTAGTAATAGGGCAAGGTCCTATCCATCTTGATACCAGTTCACAATTTAACGGACAGATTATAAACTATCGAAAAATAGTGCGTTAAATTGTAAATGGTTTTTGCAGTTCACAATTTATCCACAGTTTTTAATCTCGCGAGATAGATTATAAACTAACGGGTGGTCACAATCTTATGGTGACATATGCATCACGCGTAAGATTTGTTTGTTTTTAGTGACAAAAATTTCATGAGGGTGAGATAAAATGCAAAGAGGGATGTGTGGTGTACATGAATGGATAGAATGAGAAATGAGTACGTAAGAGGTAGTCTGAAATTGTCATGTGCCACTTGAAGAGCAAATCAATTTGCCTAGCTTTTACTAAAAATGTGGGGTTGGTTTCCAGTGTAAATGGATGTGGAACTACTGTCTTTATGACCTCCACAAGCCAAAAACTGGGTATCCCCCCCTTTTTTTTGAGGGTGGGAAATCATCAAATAACTTCTCCCGCTCTCGGTGGAGCAGGAGGGCGGGTAAGATTTTTACTGAATAAAACTTACCCGTGTAACCTCAGTTGCCTGTGTGTCAGGGGCCACGGTATCTCTTTCGAACAACCCACACCACTGGCAGGCATCGGTCCTTGCAGACCTCACCAATACGCTAGCCCTTGTTATTAGTATATTGGTTGTCTGTCTTTCGAGCTTCTGACGACCCGAAGCTTCTCGAATAACAGCTGTACAGAGGAGTCTCGGTGTGTAAAAATAGTCACCCATCCACGGACCAACCGCGGCAAGTGTAGTTTAACCTGATCGAGCTGCTATTACTCAGCCACAAGCCAGTCTAATTAAGTCTTAACGTGTAAGTACATAATTTGGAAAGACCCAGAGTTTTAAGACATGTCAAGCAATTAATATTAATGGGTAAGAGTCTCGACCAGCATGTAAAGGGGCTCTCGTTAGCGGCCGGGTCAAGTGTCTGATTCAGAAAGCGGTACGACTGAACGTGGAATACAATGTTCTTTCTTGCTTTCTTTTTTTAGGTACCCACTAGGCTACTTGTTACCCTAGTAGGTTGTTGTTTCTTATGCCTGTTGTACTGGAGTTATAGATTTATGGCTGTAGCGGTTTTGTCCGGTTTTCTCATTTTTTCCTTTACCGTTTTGAGAACAGTGGCGATGAAATTAAATATTCAAAGCAAAGTGGCACCAGGGTTCGAGCTCACGACCTTACAACTCGTAAGCAAGGGCTGATACCACTGGGCCACTACTGCTTTTTTTTGACGGTGGGAAATCATCAAATAACTTCTCCCGCTCTGGGTTGAACAGGAGGGCGTGTCAGACTCGTGTTCATCCAGTTGCCTGTGCGTCAAGGGCGGCGATATCTCTGTCGAACAACCCGCACCCCTGGCAGGCGTCGTGTCGTTACGTGAGATGTAACAACAATGTTTGAAAAATCACAATAGAGATGTTTATTTCAATTTAATTTTATCACCATGAAGTTTGAAAGTTGCTAGTTTTAAAGCGCGTTTTATGTGCTAAAGCAGACCGGGTTTTAATTTAATCCCATTGAATTATTCATTGACAATAGTCATTCATCATCAGCCTATAGCAGTCCACTGCTGGACATAGGCCTCTCCAATTGCACGCCATTCAGCTCGATTCTCGGCAACTCTCATCCAGTTGCTACCAGTAACCCTGCGAAGATCGTCACTCCACCTAGCCTGAGGGCGTCCTACCTTACGTTTGCCGATTCGCGGTCTCCACTCAAGAACACGTCTACCCCAACGGTCATCGGTTCTACGGCTAATGTGGCCGGCCCATTGCCACTTCAGCTTGCTAATTCTGTGAGCTATGTCGACAACTTTGGTTCTCTGCCGGATCACCTCATTCCGGATTCTATCTTTCAGAGAAACTCCGAGCATAGCTCGTTCCATAGCTCGCTGAGCGACTTTGAATTGATGGACCAGCCGTACCGTAAGTGTCCATGTTTCAGCTCCGTAGGTCATAACAGGTAGGACACACTGGTTGAAGACTTTAGTCTTCAGGCTCTGTGGAATACGCGACGAGAAGACTCGACGAAGCTTCCCAAATGCTGCCCAACCCAGCTGAATTCTTCTGTTAGCCTCTTTCTCAAAGTTGTTCTTACCAAACTGCAGAGTTTGCCCGAGGTAAACGTAATCTCGAACAACCTTGAGAGCACCGCCATTGACAGCAATCGTTCTCTCAACTATTTCATTATCATAATAATTTATTTGCACTAAGTATTAGTACAGTGTTAGTCTTAAAGTAGGTAATTGAGTTCCTATTACTTAGTCAGACATAATTTGACACGCAAAACAATATGTTACATCTATCTTTAAAAATAAAAAGAACAGTCTTGACTTACTGGATCCTTGGACCTAGAAAGCTGAGCACAGAGGTTTCCTTTATAATGTTGACAAGGGATAAGGAAGGATTTTTCGAAATTCAACCCCTCATCATCATCATTTCATCCGAAAGACGTCCACTGCTGGACATAGGCCTCCCCCAAGCTCTGCCACTTCAACCGGTTCTGTGCTTTTCGCATCCAGCGGACTCCTACGGCCCTCACAAGGTCATCTGTCCACCTTGTGGGAGGCCTTCCAACTTTACGTCTTCCGGTACGCGGTCGCCACTCCATAACTTTTCGGCCGCTTCGGCCCCCCTAAGGGAGTTAAATCGGGGATGAAAGTTCCGCGCGGGCGAAGCCACTGGCAAAAGCTAGTTTATATTACGCTAAATGGCATGCTTTCCATCATTAATTCTTACAATACATTCAATAATAACTATCGTAACATTAATTTAAAACAGATTACTTAGCATTGTTTTTTTCATGAAAATTTACTTTCGTAGTTCAGTAGTTGCATGTTTTAAATCATAGATTCCTATTGGAATAGAATGGCAAAGAAAATCCAAAATATTTCACTGACGTACGCTAGCCTTTGTGATGTAAAATTCGCCACGAATTGTTTTTCTCTTGAAAAAACACTGTTAAGGCACTTACTAGATTAAAATTCCACGTATCCGTACCTACAATCTATATTCGAAGCCTAACGATTTCCAGTAGGCACTTCCACTGGATCAATTTTTCCTCAAAGGTCGGCTCAAATGACTATCGCATCGGTTTCTACGAACGATAAAATCTATTGGCCTTTCGAATCGTTCAGTTCTTGACAATCGGAGTGGCCTTTTCTTGTCATTTACTCTGATAGTGCTTACGGGAGCGAATGAACGACTGAACGGAAGATCATCTTGATATTATTATTTGTGGATATCTGATCGAAAGATTTTGTACATCGTCGCGTATCTTGGGATTTTGTTGGGTTCGTTTTAGAAACTGAAATCGGTCATGTGTTCCAGGGGGGGGGGGGGGGGGAGTCAGTGTGTGTTTGTGTGTGTGTGTAGGCCGGTGTGTGTATGTGTGTTTGTATATGGGTCGGTGTGTGTGTGTGTGTGTGTGTGTGTTTCTAGTAGGTACCTAAAGTAACGATTGTGAATTTCTCGAATATTTCTAAAGCTGCTTTGCCACCAGAGATGTACTATGCAGTTACGCTGCGAGGATGTGAAAGCTAGGCTACGAAACCACTTAAATGATCGTTTGCACTAATGCTAAGCTGTGTAGCGGAGCGAGTAAGTTGTGCTGTGAAGATACGCCGCCGCGAGGTAGCTATGCGAGGAAGATGCGCAGCTCTAGCTTTGCGATACATCGACAGTAGGGAAACACATTGCGACGTATGAAATAACTTTTTGCTTCCACGATGGCATATCTACTAACGGTGACAGACGCGCGCCTACTGTAGATACCTACAGTAGGTTCTGCTCTGCACATAGGTACACCACTCGCTCCCATCCATACCACACATCCTGCCATATAAAAAACGTAGCTTATCTTACCTGTTTCCACCAGTGCTATGTGGACCAATGAATATGAATGGTGGACATCAAACGCATTCATAGCAATGTAGGATAGCACATCTCTAGAGGAAAAGCAACCTAAGATATTTAGAAATGATTATAATCAAAGAATGTTATCCAGGCCAAAAAATGAGATGACCAATTTATGATTTGGATAACGAAGACTGCAACTTTTCTAGAATTCACATGAATATTGACCAGATACTTAGCTACATTAAATACGGACAAAATTCAAGTACGTACTCAATTGACACTAACAGAAGACCAAAAAGCATTAATGATTGTAAATGTTACACGGTATATTTGTGATATCATCATCAGCCATTGCATACCTGAGCATCAAAAGATTTCCATTAAAATCACGTCTTAAGGGCACCACAAGGAATTTGGGAAATAATTCCGTTCACTTGATGCATTGCCGCATCGTGATAACTTAACCTAAGAGTTATGCAATGAATATAAGATATTTAACGATTCACTCTTTAGATCTTATACTTTAAAAACACGATTACTTATGGTTTCGTTTCGTTGTAAGTAATCTCTAATAAATAATAGATTAAAAAACAAGTTTTAAGGCTGCCCTCTCAAAAAATGGTTGAAAACAGCATGCCGATGAAACCACTTTTCGTCGGAATTTATAAAGAAATTACGTTTGAAAAAATTTGTCAGTAATCTACACATTATGATACGTCATTTGGTTTAGGCATAACTTTTCTATGGGTATCAAATAATAAGAAAAAAAAAAACAACCCAATCACCTCCAAATCGTTGAGATGAAACCATTTTACTCCTTCATTTTTTAATAAAAGAGTTAAAAAAAATGTCTGCTGCTTTGTAATACAAAGGAAAATGATTAGATTTTGTTACTTTTTACAAATATGCTTTATTTTTGTTATAATAAATTAAAGATGCGACCGACTACATCATCCCGCACTCGCCCACAAAAGTGCGCCCAAATGCTGAAAGTCCTTAGCGTGGAAACAAGCCTTAAAAACCAAACTAAAAAAGCAGAAAATAATAGCTCAAAAGCACCCCACGCTTTTTTCAAATTATTTTCTGCTTTTTTAGTTTGGTTTTTAAGGCTTGTTTCCACGCTAAGGACTTTCAGCATTTGGGCGCACTTTTGTGGGCGAGTGCGAGATGATGTAGTCGGTCGCATCTTTAATTATATTTTCTGCTTTTTTAGTTAGGTTTTGAAAACTTGTTTATTAGATTTTTATCTAAGTATTATTTATTTTCTGTTTTAGTTCTGCTAACTACAAAAGCGTTATTTTTCAGTTTTTTTTTTTGACATTGTGGTACAAATTTATACTATTCTGACCATTTGAAGTGGGTCAAAATCAAGTCCAAAGGAGTTCCTTTGGACTTGATTCATTGACTTCACCTGTATGTTTGTTTATAACCAGTTGGTTAATCTAATAAAAGCGTGTTAAAAACAAAATAAACCCTTAGTACGGTACGGCACAGAAGGTTCTCAGTTTTTAACCGACTGCGCCAGAAGTAGTGTTATGTTTTTTTAGTAACTACACAACTACATGTAGAAAAAGAAATCCAAAGAACAAAGATCTAAAATACAAAATAAAGTACGGCGTAAATAAACATTTCATAGAACGTCATCCGTTTTTTAATAATAACAAAACTACATGTTTTCTACACCGTATACATTTCACATTCCCAAAATATGTAGTTGTTTTAATAATATGAAAGAAATATCTTAATTAGCGCGTATCTAAACCTTCCATTCTAACCAGAGCCACTACGCTTCAATTAGCGCCAGAAGTTCGGTACGCCCATAAATATTCGCCTCTTTTCTTTGTCCTTGAAAATAACCCAGATCCGCTCCTTGTCCTCAGGAGTAAAGTAGCAGCTCTTCTCCTGGATAAGCACCTGCAGATCAACGGGATCTCGATGGGCGAGGTCATGAGAGAGAGACAGAGCATACAGATGCAGCCTATGGCCAGCAGCAAGATGAAGCGAGAGAGGAAAGCGGCTAGGACACTCGGGATTATCATGTCAGCTTTCTTGGCATGTTGGCTACCCTTCTTTTTGTGGTAAGAGATTATTAAATAGTTATATTTATAAATTCTCTCTTGATAAGCGATGACTCTAACATAGCTTGGAAACGATCAAGGAAGATGATGACAAATTATAAGTCTTTTGACCACATTGCTCTTCAAATCTATGCTACCGATTATGATGTTGTTTTCAACATCGTTTCAGAGATTTTATTCCAATACTAGCTTCCGCCCGCAGCTTCGCCCGCGTGGAAGTCGGAAATTATCCCGCAGGAACGTACCACCGGGATGAAAAAGTATTCTATATGTTAATTTAGGTTATAATCTGTCTGTGTGTCAAATTTCATCCAAATCCGTTTAGCCGCTTTTGCGTGATTGAGTAACAAACATCCAATCATTTTCACAAACTTTCACATTTCTAATATCACGGACTACCCTTTTTTACTTTTAGGGGTAGATTTTCGAGAAACCCTGATACATGTTACTCTTTATTTTTGGTTTAAGGTATAAATACTGAGTTTGGAGTTAATCAGACCGCGCGTTAAAATTCTTCCATACAAACTTTGACACTCCCCAATCCCCCTTTAGGGGGTAGTTTAGAAAAACAATAAATGGCCAACCTCATAATTTACTTAACTTAGTATTTGTGCCAAGTTTCAAGTTTAATATGTCTGTCTATCTGTCAAGGAATAAGATTTTTCATACAAATAAAATCCCCCCTTTTCACCCCCTTAAAGGTCGAATTTCCAAAAACCCCTTCTTAGTGCTCGCTTACATTATAAAAGGAAGCCGTGTGCAAAATTTCACGTTCCTAGTCCTAGTAGTTTCGGCTGTGCGTTGATTGATCAGTCAGTCAGTTTCTCCTTTTATATATGTATATAGATAGCAACCTATCCCACCTCTTCCCGTGGGTGTCGTAGGAAGCGACTAAGGGATTTACTAGAGAATTTTCAGCAGCGTTCTCTATGCATTTTACCACCATACTGCGATCGCCAACCCGCCGCGCAAAGCGTGGCGATTATGGTAAACCCCCCAAACAAGGGGAGGCCTATGTCCAGCAGTGGACGTCTTTCGGCTGAAATTATGATGATGGCAACCAAGTTGTGTTTTTCTCGCTCACGGAGGGATACGAAAATTTGGAGTCTTGACAAAATGGTTGCTAATTAAATTAAATAATTAATTATTTTTATGACATTCATTTACATTTTGTGATAAAAAAACTCACACACTGATTTATTACTAGTCAATATTCCAGAACAATCGTATGTTAACTTAGTTTTACAATGTTTGTAAATATGTGAGCACCATGGATGTTTCGTCAAATAACTTCTCCCGCTCTGGGTGGTGCGGGAGGGCGTGTCAGACTTTTACTGACTAAAACCCATCCGTGTTCCTTCAGTTGCCCGTGTGCCAGGGGCCACGGTATCTCTTCCGAACAACCTGCACCCGTGGATGCTTTTGCTTTGATTTTCATGAGATTGTTTTAAAACAGATCATGCACTAGTTTAGTCTTCGTGTACAGATCGCGGCACGTAAGTTGAACGAAATGTCGGATTTTGTTTCAACTTACCTGCCGCCATCTGAAATTTATTTGCAAACTTCTGTGCATGTCACATCAATAAATATTGTAGAAGTGACCTTATTTTTTTTTCTGTGCAAGGCAACGAGTTTGGTTGTTTTCTCTGATTTTGGTTCAACTTACGTGCCGCGATATATGTGTAAATTTTTTTTTAAATCTCCTCTTTCCCGCAGGTACATAATCACAGCCCTCTGCGGAGATGCCTGCCCCTCACCACCTCCAGTGGTGGCCGCCGTCTTCTGGGTGGGGTACTTCAACTCGGCGCTGAACCCCCTCATCTATGCCTACTTCAACAGGGACTTTAGGGCAGCTTTCAGGAAAACCTTGGATTCTTGCTGCAGGTATGTGTATCTTTAGAAAACATACATCGTGCTGAAAAAAAAAAAATTGCCGGCTGCTGCAGTGCTCAGCTGCGTGACTATAATAAGAAGGCTTCCACACAGCATTATGTTGCGGTATGGAACCCACAGCACAGTGCTGATTTTCAGTGGCCACGGTCGGTTCGACGTACGAAAATAAAGCCACGATTTGCACAGATTAGACAAAACAAGTAATAAAATAAAAAGTACTCAGAATTTTATAATAAATCCATGCACAAAATAAGATTTAAAAAATAAAATAAAATAACTATCTGATGTGATGATTATGTTGTGCACCAACTAAACTTAATTAAGGTTATTGGTATCTTTTTTTTTTTCTAATGAAACAAGAAAGTGACGGAAATACTCGTAAATTAGGGCTGTCAAATTTAGTTGATCTAATCAAAATCAAAAGTCATTTATTCAAACTAGGCTGAGAGTCAGCACTTTTCGAACGTCAAAATTACATAAGACAGTCCCCCAAAAACGCCCACCCTTCGATACTTTCTAGTGCTTTAGCTGGGAAGAAGAAGTGGCGCAACAAACTCCCCAGCAGAATATTTTCTTCGCCGCTACTACGACGAACTAAATTCACCATGCATAAAATCACGCCGAATTCAAGTCAATCGAGACGTAGTTTAATTTGACAATTCTGAAGCGCGTGGTCTGTCAGTAAAAAATTGCAATACTCTTATTTAAGTTTAAGTGGTGAACAAAAGAATTGGCACCAAAACATGTCCAACACTTTTCGAACGGACGTGAAAATATCGCGACGTGATTTATTCGCGCACTGGATTTCCGTACTACCTCGTAGCGCGACTGTTATTTTTTTTTTTTTGGTTGGCAAATCATCAAATAACTTCTCCCGCTCTGGGTGGAGCAGGAGGGCGTGTCAGACTTTTACTGACTAAAACCCACCCGTGTTCCCTCAGTAGCCCGTATGCCAGAGGCTGTGGTATCTCTGTCGAACAAACCCGCACCCCTGGCAGGCATCGGCCCTTGCGGGCCCCGTCACTTTGTGCTGACATCTCTTTGAGGCGCACGTGGTGTTGCGACTGTTGAATCTTAATTTCGAGTTCCGAGATATTGGTATTGGGTTTTACCATGGGATTTTCCAACAGTAACAACCTGGGTAGAACCTAAGAATAAAGATCACTGTGATACCTACTATTGAGAGACTCGTTAGTGCCAACAACCCAAAAGCAACCTTATCGTAACGAGAACAAAGATCACTGCGATTTTAACAGTGACGCAAAATCAGAGGTAGAATATGTGTGATAGACTGTACAGTGAGTTCAAACAAACAAATCAACTCTTCAGCTTTGTTAAATCCCCCCTTTTGGGGGAGGCTTTTGTCCAGTAGTGGACGTTTTTTTCGGCTGATATAATGATGATGATGATGATGCACGAACACCAATGATGGTAAAACTATGATCACCAATGCAACTACTAAAACTATCAACAATACAATAACTCTACACCAACACTAGACAGACTGACTCCGTGATAAAAGTCCCAAATCGTTGGACGAACCGACGAAACTTGCTAGCTCCTCCATGATTTGGCGTTCGAGGGTCTGTGGTTCACAGTCACGATACAATCACGATAGTCGGTCTGAGTCTCGGCATCCCGAGTATTGGCGGTGTTCTCGTTGTGCTTCGCCGGAGTCCCGACGACAGGAGGTTTGTACTTAGTACTGCTGCTTCCACCACACTTGTTAACTTGATCCAGCCTGTCCCTGATAGTACTAGCTAGTAGCTTTTAGATTCCTAAAAACCTTCACAGGAAAGTCCGGTTGAGCAGTCACGGCCTCTCAAGGTCAACTGCGAGATGCCATTATCAATAAAAATAAATAAAACCACACTTGTTGTTCATGTTTTTATATAGTAGAGGACACAACCTCTCTCTTCAAATACAATGACGACACTGACGGATTTTTTGGTGGCACCACCATTCCACGTGGAACGCGTTTTCTACATACGCAAACAAACAGTGTTTTATTATTATTAAAAGGCACGTATGCTATGAAGATAGTAGGTATTGGAGTTATCAATAATGTAACATCGTAAAATGAATGGAATCTTGTCTTGTTTGATGACTGAAATTTGGCAACGTTCCATCCGTCACGTAAAGGTGTGACGCGATCCCTGAATAGCGAAGATCGATAGTAGGATTAGAAGGCGCTGTTCATGGCATCGGTAAAGATTACAGAGTCGTGAACTCCGTGCCCAACTTTGAATCTGTTATTAATGAAAAGAGTTTCTTTAAAATCTCTAAACTCCCGTTTTCTTCAACGTGCTGTTGTGCTCCATATTTGGCCATGATTAGAATTATCATAATCTCTGATACGTGGGCATGATAGTTCATCGGAGTATTTCGAAGTTTAGGATTAATTTTTACGTTTCGTTTGCTTTCTGCTCTGGCCTACATAAGGTCATAGGTCCATATACACTGTCTATATCAAGGGAATGAGCAAAATTGCATCAGTTAATGATGCCGACACCATGTCTATGAAGTATGAAACTCTAGGGGGTAGCAAAAAGTCACTTGCGCAAACTCGAACAATCACTGAACGTCTTAAGAGTAATATTGGAATTCATTAACTGCTTCGTATTCGTTGTTGACAAGAAATATAACGCAATATATAATATAACGGCACGGTTGGCGCACTGGTTAAGCGATTGACTGCTGCGCTCCGTGTCACGAGTTCGATTCCCGCACGGAACAAATATTTTTATGAACTACAAGTAGTTGTTCCGGGTCTGGCTGTTTGTGTATGTGAGTTTTTATTTATTTATTTATTCATAGGAGAACCAACAGCTATAATAGATGGAAAACAATTTTATTGTATATGAAGCATTAAGCCAAATACAGGTTCTCACGGATAAAAAACAGAATAAAGTAATAGAAATCTTATGATCTAACAAGCACGATTGAAAAGAATATAATAAAGGTACAAAAAGCACTATGCACTTTTGAAAAAGTCAGCGTTTAGCCGAGTGCGTACAGAATAGGTTTTGGTGGGAAATGGGTCAAATGAGAACTTTTTACAAAGAATAGTCCTTACTCGCTCGCACCATATAATGTTTGTAAACGCACCCACGATACAGAACAAATTCCTAGTGTTGGGGCAAAGTTAAAAAAAAAAGAAAATTAAAGTGAAAAAAATTGTGAACACGTGAAAAGCTAAATGCTACAGTGACCGCTTTTGTAGGTCTCGGGATTCCGGCAACCGGTTCTGAAACGAAAAAGGGAAAAGTCAGGGATACTAAATCAATACTAATTTCATTAAATATGTTCATAATCCTGACTATTACCTGGAGTAAATTAAGTAGGTACCATATTATTTATGGCGATCAATACCGTACTTGATCTGTTGAACCCTGAGCGCAGTTGATTTCCGAATTCGTCAAGAATTTATAGGTCAACTAGGCCGACTTCTATTTGACTGCCAGGACGAGTCAAGTTTTTACCAAGTTACAATTAAAGATAAGAACTATTTTTAATATTGCCTCATTGGTATTTTTGTAAGTCTTTTTTTTTGGGTTTTAGCTTCGCACGGTTTGTGCCTTTAGCCAGTGTCAGGTAATTTAACTTTTTAATCAAGTAAAAGGCCCGATATCAGGCACGAAGTTACAAAAAAGTCATAGTCAGTCAAGTCAAAGTTAAGTCAAAGTTATTGTAAAGCGGTAGTGACTTTACAACAACCTATTAGGAGTTTTTGGGGGGAACACAAAAAGTCCACGTTAGTCACTTACTCGTATTTTCACCTTCACTACACTTTTGCACTCACACGTAACTAAATTGAATAATTCACTACCAAAATTATACAATTTAATTAGCTATTTCACGAAATTTCATGAAAATAAAAATTCGTGCGACATGTTCCAACGCGATCCCGCCAAGAACTCCAGCGTCAAGTCTTGTTTTTGATGTTAAGCATCATGGTATAACTTTGATTGTATTATTACCACAATCACAAATAAAAAAAAAATTGTAAGAAGTAGGGGTTTGTATGTAAGAGATTGTGAGTTGAACCGATATACTAAACGCTATTTTATTTTATTTTGGAAGGTGTATTATGTTCTCGAATCTAGGGCAGGATGCAACAGTGCTACTACGGAAACAAATTCTTGACACCAATCCCTTATTGTTACCCTATTGCCCTCTTGAAGACACATTAGTACATACATACATGAGTAAACTTACACCTTTTTCCCATCGGGGAAGGGAGCCACAGGACGCAACTTGCATACTTTCCTTAAGGACTCATTATCATCTACCTAGCCCACTCCCAACTATGTTGGGTCAGCTTTCAGTCTAACCGGATGCTAAATACCAGTATTTTACATGGGGCGATTGCCTATCTGACCTCCACAACCCAGTTACAGGGTAACACAGTACCTCTTGTTAAGACTGTTTGTCAGACTTTCGGTCTTTTGGTGACCCATAACGATTGTCATAGATCCACAAATGATAATTGGGACCAACGTTTAACGTGGTTTCCGATTAGTCTTGGTATGTAAAGCTGGTCACCCACCCACGAAGCAACCGCGCCAAGCGTAGCTTAACCTGATCGATCTACCTGTGAGGTTGTTATTATTTAGCTACACGTCTCTCAAAGACTACTTGCATGTTATTGACAACTGCACATACTTCACTGCACTGACTACATGCTATCATAGGTTTCTCATTCAATTTTCCTTCCTCCAGGTCTCTCTGCGGTGACGTTGCCCGCCGCTACTGCTGCCAGCGCCAGCGCCGCGAGCAGCATCACTCAAACGCATCCTCAGACATTCACATGAACAACTGCGTCAAGTCAACATCCGCGGATGTTCTGCGAGCACATCATGCGTCCTGTTCCAGACCAGAAGAAATTGTCTTTGGGACGGCGTAGAGAACAAAGGTTTTGGCACAAAATGAATAGGTTCAGAAGATAGGCTTCATACATCGAGCGAAAACCAAAGATTTATATCGTAAGATTCCCCTCATTATGACAATACTTGGTCGCGTTTCTATTTCGGTTTGACACCTGATTTTGACAATGACTCACATACTTTGTTGATTGTCATGGAAACGATAATACGGTATGTAAATCTTTGGCTGACACACACGCACACATAGACAGACCTCATTCACAGCGAGTGTACGCACGTTTGTGACTAGCATTCGAGCGAGATAGTTTGCGTCGCCATAAGCACGTACGCATCTGTGTGTGTGAGCCTGTTTTTGCGTCATATAGAGCCGATCTTCTGCACAGACCTATTTGGGATCCTTAAGTTAAGGAGGAAGGTTTTGTATTATTATAATCTTTACGTGTAACAGTGTTAGATTGGAATTGTTTTGAAGTTTTTAATGTGCCAGTAATTAGTACGTTTTATATGTTCAAAAAACACAAACTCATTGTGTGTGTACGCCGTCTTAGCAGTGTGTCACCTATGAATTAAATATAAGAAGTTCATAAGATGTTTATAGCATCACACAGTCAAGCCAGCTGTCGCTACAAACCAGCACTGTGGCTCTATCTCGCATAGGGTCGCAGCATTAAGCTGAGCGATGGCCGTGTTGCGTGAAGCATATTTTCCCCGAACTTGTTCTTTTTTGTTTGTGTTCTTTTTTGCGTCAAGTTCACCGCCAATAAACTTATTTTCTGGTTTTTCTCAGTTGAATAATGTTTCTTTAATTTCGCCAGTAAATTGCTCGTTTCTAACTTAAATACATTACAGACATTTTTATTGAAAGTCAAATAGATTATAGATATCGTGTTTTTTAAGTGTTTGTCAACCTATCTAGACGCCTATGTAAATGATATTATTTATTTACTTTTAATAAACGCACTAAGTGTGTTTTCATGTCAAAGAGAAAATTCAAGAAAATATTTATTTTTAAATTGAAATGCTTTTTAACTAGTTACGGTTGTGAAGGTGGTAAATAGATTAGACGGTTGTGAAAATATTACTTTTGTTCAATTTTGTTAATAGATAATTTCAGTTACATAGTTATATCGAAAACCAAAGAAGAATGTATTATTTAGAGTATTACAAATAAGCAGAAAACGCTTAAAAGCTTAGTTTAATGTAAATGGTTTAAAACCATAATAACGTACTAGTAGGATGTCAATGAATGTTTAATGTGCCCTCTAAAGTTATATAAATAATCATGTTAGATGTAATTGTAAAATCTACGTTATAACTGTGTTAGGAAACGATGATGAAAACATCGTTCAGCCGAAAGACGTCCACTGCTGGACATAGGCCTCCCCTAACCACCGCCACTTCGACCGACACCCTAATTGCATAACACACGATCAATCATAATCTGTTTCGTTTTGACAGTTCAACAATATTCATTGCGTTACTTGAGCAGACACATTTTTCGAATATAAGAAGCAATGGTTTAGCAATCTGTTTCAAAATGATTCAAATTATGATTGATCGTGCGTTACGCAATCGGGTGCTGTTCTATGCTTCCTGCTGTAAAAACTATTTGACTCTGTTGACAGCTGTCAGTGAAACGGTAGCTTTATATCAGTAAGCCAATTCTCGTAACAAAAACGTTCGAAATCTAGTCTCAGTCTCATCTCGGTGACAATCAAATGTCAAAAATGTATGGAAACTTGAGATATTTTTGACAAATCGAGACTGAAATCAGACTGTGAATGTCATTAAAATTACGAAAATTGCCCCTCTGTTAAATACAAAAAATAGATAAGTTGATTATTTTTAAATTGGTAACAATATTCTTCACTCTCATAGTCCGCTAGGACGGCAATACGACACATCCGGAGAGAGATCAAGCGCAAGACCTACGGCTTTGCGTGCTTTCCGAGACACGGGGTATCACACCACCAACATCCGAAAAAATTGTTTTACTTAAATCCAATAATATTTTGTCTAACGTAGGAATCGAAAACCCCATGCTCAACAGTCGCGCTTGCGACCACGAGATTAACGGGGCGGGGTTTTTAAGTATATCTCCTTATTAATAATAGTAAGTTTGTGAACCGTTTTGGTACTTAATGACACATTAACGAGTGAAGCGATTTATATAAAAATTAGCATCCATATAGCATATTTCCTGGGTAAACACAAAGATTTTTTTTGTCCAAACTGATCATGAATTTCTTTCAGAACGCCAGCAACATTTTGCAAAGTATCTTCTCCCAGAGGTTTACTTCGGGAGGATATACTTTGCAAATTTTTACCCAGTAACACCGAAATTTCTTGCTTAAATCTTTATAAAAGCCACAAAATTATATGAAACAAATTTTCCAGAACTTCATAAGTATTCCAGGAAACTTTTCACTCACAAGATTACTTCCTCATTCTTCTCCATAATATTTCATGTCAGTATGACGTAATCACTTTCATATTCCGAATGACATTTTTACCCTTCGAGGTATCTCAATAAAGTAGAGTAGTGCGGGGAAAAAACGGGATACGGAATTAAGAGTATTTATGACCTATATTTTGATGACACATCCCGGGATTATGTGAGATATTTGGGACAGTTTCAAGTCAAAAACAGTAGGATGCTATGGCATTTTTAGTCAAGAATCCCGTGATTTCAATTGAAGAAGACATTTGGATTGTTTATAAAAATTACTTGTATAAAAAGACCTTTGCTTTCGAAAAAATCTTTACTTAAACAAATAAAAGTTTAGTTCTTAACAAAAAGTGGTGTAACCTTTATCAATCAATCTTCATTGTAAGGTCAAAAGTCACAAAGAACTTTTGTCTACAGTTCGTATAGATGACAAAAACTTTTCCAACGCTCTCAAAATAAAAGTGGAATGTTTCGGTAGACACTAAGAATACAAATTGACTAGCTATTACAGTAAAGAACGACCTGTTCACGGAATATTGAATCGGAACTTCTCAATGTAATGGCTTGAATCCATCACGAAAGAAAAAGACATGAACTTACAGCTATTCTCCTTGAGGGTAAGCAAAAACATGCATTCAGGCATCTGATTATACTGTACACGAGTCGGTTGCAAGTCAAATGACGTTTCTGAATGTCCTCCTTTCCTTGTTTCCTCCATCACTTATACGGAGTTTTCATTTCCAATTCCCTTATGAATAATTCAATTTTATAGCCTTTTTTTAATTCCCTGTAAATTACGAACGTTAGGGTCGGCTTCCAATCTAGCCGGATGCATCTGAATATCATTATTTTACATGGCACTACTAAGACACAGATAAGCATATCTGACCTCCACACGATAGCTTTTGGTACGACTAGTTGTCGTACTTTACGACTGTCAAAGATCCGCAAATGACAGCCAGGACCAATGGCTTGACGTGCTTTCTGAGGCACGAAGGAGTCTTGGTACGTAAAGATGGTCATTCATCCACAAGCCTCTCCACTACCAAACTAAACTACAGAAATCTGTAAAAGAAAAAAGAAAAAAAGACAGTCCCGGGAAAACGGATCACTGGCCAACACTAGTCAAGATGGACTATGTCATGAAATACCTTCACGAAATATTTAGTAGGTGGTATTATTGGGACGACCTTTAGTCCTCCTTGTGTAATGTATTATGTCACGGTCAGATGTAGTTGATATTGGAAAATAAGGTAGGAATTTGGGGACAGGCATTTAGTGATTACAGTTCTGAATAAGAATTTTGAATTGTTTTTTGAAGTAGAAACATCTTTAGAAACAGTGAACAAATCTGCACCGAATGCACTTGAATTACCAGTAAACTCTTGGGTCTGTAATGCTTAATCGGATATACTCGGCTTCAGTCGTAAGTTTCAATGACCACACAATAGAAATGAAACTTACCACTGTTAATACATACAACCTCTATTGTTTGAGGGTTCGTAAATTGTTAATTCATAATCATTTAAACTGATTTAAGAACTGCACAGATAAAGACCGTCTAAAGTCCATTCACAGTTATTTTACTCATGACAGCAACCTATTATGAACCATAATACAAGAACAACTAAGATCAATATTTCCCGGAAAAAGAAAATCGATAATCAAATCCGAGGTTACATAAGTGTGAAAGGACTAACTTGACCCTTGAAATGGTCAGCTGTTTTAGATTAACTTGATTTGAGTTGGAGAAAACAAACCATTTATTTCAATTAAACCATAAAATAATTATATTCACTTTTGAATTGTCGGTCAGTCAGTAATATGAAATGAAGCCCATTCCAAAAATGTAGCAGCTTACCTACGGAGAAGAATGGGTAAGAAACTCCATGGAAATTCTTTTAAATTAAAAAAGCGGCCAAGTGCGAGTCGGAATCGCCCATGAAGGGTTCCGTAGCAGCAAGTAACATAATACGATTTGTCGTATTAAAAAAAAACTACTTACTAGATCTCGTTCAAACCAATTTTCGGTGGAATTTTACATGGTTATGTACATCATATTTTTTTTTTAGTTTTATTATTCTGTTGTTTTAGAAATTACAGGGGGGGACACATTTTACCACTTTGGAAGTGTCTCTCGCGCAAACTATTCAGTTTAGAAAAAAATGATAATAGAAACCTCAATATCATTTGAGAACACCCATTCATAGATACCCCACACGTATGGGTTGGATGTTTTTTTTTTTTTTGAGTTTCAGTTCTAAGTATTGGGTTCTAAATTTATTGTTTTTTTTTTCTATTTTTGTGTGAAAATATTAATGCGGTTCACAGAATAACATCTAACTACTTACCAAGCTTTAACAGCATAGTTCTTATAGTTTCGGAAAAAAGTGGCTGTGACATACGGACGGACAGACAGACAGACATGACGAATCCATTAGGGTTCCGTTTTTTGCCATTTGGCTACGGAACCCTAAAAATTGTCCGTGACGAACGAATTAGTTATCACAGTTTGCATTAAGTGTTGGCACAGTTCCAAAGGCTTCCAGGTAGTCTCTCTAAGTAAATACCTGTCAATCACCTTTTCTTTTTTAGTTTAAAATATAAATTGGACGAAGACTCCTGTATCTGATTTTTTTATTAAACAAAATGTTGAAAAGCAAAACAGTTGAAACCTAAAACTGTCTTTATTTTAGAGACTAGTCGTTGCCTCTGGCTAATCTGAGTGAGGCTGTTACAGCGACAATTTGGAAAAGCATAAGAAAGTAAGAAAAAACATGGTTTTATTTGTCACAGAAACACTTACAATTATAAAAACACTACTTTTTTTTTAATATGATAGCAACACAGATATAGGAAAGGAAAAGAACTCCCCGTTTTACGTATACTAGTAAGTGGAGACAACAAGACGAAAATATTAGACGTCGTATATCTACTGACATCCCCAGTCTGGATAGAAAAATAGCTTGTCATAACATTGATAGCATATTCAGTACATAATGTTCCCATTACTGGGGCATGGTCCTAATCTACCACGCGGGCCCAATGCGGGTTGGTACATGTCACATGTCTTCGAATTTTTAGTTCTTGGACATGTCGGGGATGAAGAATCATCATCATCATCATCATCATATCAGTCGAAAGACGTCCACTGCTGGACATAAGCCTCCCCCAAAAGGGGGGGATTTGCTATAATCGCCACGCTTGGCAGGCGGTTTGGCGATCGCAGTATGGTGGTCAAATGCATAGAGAATGCTGCTGCCCATTCTCTAGTAAGTCCCTAAGTCGCCTTCTACGACACCCACGGTAAAAAATGGGATGGTGCTATTCTTTTACGTCCGGCACCGTACGGAACGGATAAAGAATACAAAAAAAATATTTAAAAAAGAGAGCAGTGGTGGCCCAGTGGTAACGGCCGCGACTTACGAGTTTATATGTCGTGCATTCGAACCCAGCCAGGCGCATTACTTTGTGTAAATAATTTCATCACCACTGCTCTCAAACGGTGAAGGAAAACATCGTGAGGAAACCGGCATGTCCTAGAACCAAAAATTCGAAGATATGTGACATCTACCAACCCGTACTGGGCACGCGTGGTAGATTACGGCCCACTCCCTCTCATGGAGAGGAGAACTGTGTCCCAGCAGTGGGAACGTTATAGGCTGAGTATGTATGTATGTATTTAAAATAGTTGAGATAAAATAGCTAGTCGGCTGATTGGCAAAACCCATAGTAGGGGTCATCACTACTATTTAGTATGTTTGAAAAAAATCACTTTTTAATTTCATCGTTTTTTTTTACGTTCATGATCTGCAATCGGCTTATCTAGCCATAATAAGATGAGTGATGTGAGTAAAGTCCTTACTAATATTATATTGTATGTATGGATGTTTGTTACTCTTTCACGCAAAAACGGCTCAACGGATTTGGATGAAATTTGGCACACAGATAGATTATAACCTAGATTAACACTTAGGGTACTTTTTATCGTAGTACGTTCCCGCGGGATAATTTCCGACTTCCACGCGGGCGAAACTGCGGGGGGAAGCTTGTTAAATATATTTTTGATATTGTGGCTCTATTGAGCCGACATCAACACAAAGCATGAATACTAACCTCTAACTGCATTTAATCCCATTTAATGAATATTAAACTTTGGCAGTGGATCAGCTAGTTTAAGTTCGGGATTGATTTAGGAAAAACTTTTTGAATCCACTATTATCACATCCACTATTATTGCATAGTAAAGTTTGAATTCATCAATTGCTGATTTTTACTTATTCTCAGTCTCTCTGATCAGGGGGCCTACTCTCGTAACTCCGTCAACGAAGATACGGGCCCGTCCGAAAATTGTTAGAAATTTTTTATTGAATCCTACAGGTAATTAACTAACTTTTTTGGACGGGCAAAAACATATCTGGAGTAGGGACGGCTGTCAAATCGTGTTGTCATTCATTCTTGGTTCGGGCTCTAAACTAATCTTCTGTCCGTAAGTGATACGGAGTTGGCAACGCCCGTTACTTCGCTCGAAACGACGGACTTCGTACTTAGGGAATAGGCCCCCTGATTCAGTCAATATAGCTAGTCCGCTTATTGGCAAAACCCATAGTCGAATCATTACTACTATTTAGTTTCGAACAAATCACTTTTTAATTTCGATGTTAAGATTTATTTAATAGTTCCAAAATACTCTTGCATATAATGCCAGTGTTCTCATTTATTGTCGTATTTTTGTCGCCATAATCACTTCAAATTTTAATTCAACACCTAAGAACGGTATTTTCGTTTTAATTACGACGCCATATTTATCAAGTGTGACACGGCAGCGTTAAAATTAATAGTCTGGTTGAGTGCTGTAATGGAAATTCCCTGCGAGCCACTCGAATGCACTTTGTCCACTAGGCATCTATAATGGGAGCAGGACGAAGCTAGGGTCACATTGCTTCTATTAATAAGTCTGTATTGATGAACGGAGATTCAATGGCGTGGAGAGTATTTGAATTCCATTCTTTAAGAGTTCCATCAGCCTGATTTTACTTGAAACATTATATTTATTTCTGTTACCAGGTGTATACAAACACTCTAACACGAAAATTATTTAAAATACATGACGTCTGCACCTCAGAGGTCTCTTTTAAAGTTCAGACATGATCTTGGTCAGATCATGTGAGAACCTTGTTGATTGAAACAAAGATTGTTAAAATGTTTTGATTGATTTATGAAAACTTTTTCCATCTATCAAATGTTTATTTTTTAGTCCACAAAAAAACATAATGTGTGAAACATACAATATGAAACAAAACCTATAACTAGTGCGCAAACTGTAGCAATTAATTCAGCATATCATTCTAGACCCGCTAGCATAGAAATTTGTCGCCAATCGGCAAATTTCTATGCAATTTCTATTATTTTTTTTGGCGGTATTTTTTTTTTTGTATAATCATACAAAAAAAAATCTACCGTTCCTTACATTTTGACCGGGTAGGTAGGTATTGCACTTTTCTATGAAACAGCTGTTTTTTTTTTCGTATAACCGACAACAAAATTCTGCGCTAGGGGTCTAGAATGATATGCTGAATTCATGTGTGTTGCAGTTTGCGCAGTCGTAAAAAAAATATTCTGTATATTAACTTATAAATATTTTTAAAGAATTTCAGTAGTCTAGCTATAAAATGAGTACATGTTAAAGACATTTTAGAAATAAAAATTCATTCGAACTAAACTCGGAGAAAAATTCTTCGACAACCAAGAAAACCTACGTTCATTCTGAAACACTTTTCGGAATACACAATCGATTTTATCGTGTTGCATTTTAGAAGTGCAAAACGAAATATTCGATGTTTCCTTATTTCCATTTCGCGTGGCCGGTTCCGTCTCGCATCCGGTACGGTTCCGGGCCACAAGAGTGCTTCGACGTATTTGTATATTTGCATGCGATTTTGTGGCATTTTATTGTTTCTTTCTTGTGTTTGATTTCGTTGAACTGTGTTGTATTTTTAACTGTTTGAGATAGGAACGTGTGGTGATTGGCATATTGTGTAGAAAATGAGATAATTCTTAACAAAGTGGTTAGTTATTTGTAGTAGTGGTGATGCATAGAAGTTTGTGTCATATTGAAAAGTTGAATGAAAGACGCCTAACAAAAAATATTTAAAGGGAAAATGTAAGTGGAAATTTTAAATTGCCGATTTTTTCCGGGGCACTCAAGAAGGCACCAATAATTGATGGAAAATAAAAAAAATGTTCTGTCCAGCTAATACAGTAAGCAGGTTCACAGGTATACAGCAAGTTAATTCGACATGAGTAGCTTAAAATACACATACAGCTAGGTTACAATATATTATTTTACTCCCATGGAACAAAGGGGTGAGTTTATTTATGTAGGTATGTATGTTTGTCACCAATTGTTTTTTTTTATAAATTCCAATCCTGAGCCATAGCTCAGGATCGAATTTATTTAAAAAAATACTTTTTGGCACCATTTATCTCATCATCATCATCATTTCAGCCGAAAGACGTTCACTGTTGGACATAGGTCTCCCCCAAGCTCCGCCACTTCAACCGGTTCTGTGCTTCCCGCATCCAGCGCATTCCTGCGGCCCTCACAAGGTCATCTGTCCACCTTGTGGGAGGTCTTCCAACTTTACGACCATTTATCTGGTAGAACATAATTAAATTCAAATTCATCAATTCTTAATTTTTATCGCTTGCAATTAATTTGTCTAACCTAAACAAATAGATTCAAAATCTCCATCTTACAGCTTCAAAGATTTAACTCATTTCCGTCGACACGAAATGTCCTAACAAGAAAGACAAGCAGTAAAAACAACCCCTTTTGAGGGTCGAAATTGAAATAAAACCCTTTCTAAGATTAGAGGGTATATTTCTAACCCATTGACGGTCACAGCCGTGTTTATTTAGGCAAAGCACTTTCAATTGTTCGACAGTAATCGCTGGCAATCAAGAGAAAGCTTTGTGGTTGAACACTCAGAGAAATCTACAATTTAGAATTCCCGACTTTCATTTGTTTTTTATTGAAAACTTCTTTAGGCGCGTTGGGCATTTTTTGACATGAGAAAAAGCAATTGAACTTGCGACACTGTTACCGACACCACTGACAACACGAACATACGGACGAACAGCTTCGAACGTACGTTGAACGTTGTTTAATATGACGATTCAAAAAATATTTCCTGATGATTCAAAAAATACACACGTAATTGTTCGAGTTGTCACTTCAGTCGGCACTCCCGGAGTGCCATTTTTATATTAAATGATTAAGTGTGGATTTCAGCAATGAAACTGAACGCATTTATAAACCGCGTTGAAGAACTTTCGTAGGTAGAATTCTTCCTAAACCACAGAGGTCCCAGAGGTGTAATTTTAAAATACACTATCTGTAGGAATCGCAGTCAGAAGCTTGAAAGTCTGACAACCAGTCTTACCAAGTAGTATCGTATTACCCAGTTACTGCGTTATGAAGGTCATACAGGCAGTCGTTCCATGTAAAATACTTGTATTCAGCTGCATCCGGTTAGACTGGAAGCCGAACCCAGCATAGTTGAGAAAAGGCTAGGCTGTGTTGTTATCATGTTTAAAAAAAAAACATCTTTTTATATGCACGTGTTTCTGTGACAAATAAATATTTTTTTCTATCTTTTACTATCAGTAGGAATCGCTTTAATTTTGACAGATCCACAATTTTATTTGTTTCATGACGATTGTTATGTCAAATAATTTTTTCGAACATATGAGAGAATGGAATGGCAATAACCTTCAAAATTATTCAGATTCTGATTAATAGTGTGTTACGCATATAGGGTGCTGGACGAATGCAAATAGGGTGCTGAACGACGTTAATTTGATGGTTTTTTTTTTATCGAAAATAATCATCGCAACAAATAATCGTAGCATGTATTAAAAAAGAATCGGAAAGAATTTAAAATATTTTTTTGTCACCGTTGTTATCTGGTAGAAACATAACGAAGTCTTAATTCACCAATTATTAATATGTATCGCCTGCAATTACTTTCTGTTGACAGGTAGATATAATCTATTTCTGTCAGTCATTTGAAGACGTAACACCATGATGATTTAAACATGTTTAACGCTAAACGTATAAACTAGTGGTTTGTGATACAAATGGACCATATTAGTACCCATAGACACGAATCATCATCTCTTAAAGTTGGGGTTGGCTTCCAGTCTAACCAGCTGCATCTGAATACCAGTATTTTACATGAAACGACTGCCTATCTGACCTCCACAACCCAGTTACTGGGTAACACGATACCATTTGGTATCGTTACTGACTGTTTGTCAGACTTTCGGGCTTCTTATACATGAATACAGTATATTATTGATTTGACATGGCATGCATGCATTACGGTAGGTAAACAAAGCAAATTACCCTATTGTTAGGGACCTAACTAAGGACTAAAACCAAAAGACAGGTTTACTGAAGTTTAATAGTGGATATAATCCGTATATTAGGTAAAATCGTTGATGTAGGTAAACTTAAGGAGTGCGCGCGCGTGCCGTCGTTGGAGACCGGTAGCGAAGTGCTTTGACGACCCACGTCCTGCACGCCGCTCCTCTCGTCGCCGCCACCTCCAGCCGCCTTCCGCTGTCGCGCCCGAACACTATTGTCACTTATTTACCCGCAGACACAAAGTGGCGTGTCAACGTAAATACATCTTCAGCAGGCTTATCACGAGAACAGTAGACATGCGTTTGGTTGTCGGAAGAATAGACAAAAGTGACGTTTCCATATAGACAGTTGATAGTTTTTCACCGAGAAATATAGACAAGCGATGTCTATTCTACAGTAGAGTAGAAACAGGAAGCGTCATGCTAAGCCTGCTGCAAGATCAAGACAAACAGAGACACCCACTAGCAATGAAGCGGTTTAACGAAGTGAAACTGATAGAGCTTTATGCGGTCTTAGGACTTAAACTAAATAAATATAATACGCACAACCCCTCCCCCAATCCCTCTAACAGAGAGGCCTGTGTCCCAGCATTGGGAACATTATAGGCTGATGATGACGCACAACGAGCATTTTCAATTTTTAATCGTTCAAATAAATTAACGTGCGCTTTCATACTTGGCCCATTTATCTTATTACTTTTTGAAGGCTTTTAGTATACCTACTTATCCTATTAGAAGACGAAAAGGTTAAAGTTATGGATATTGAAAAATGTAGTACTAAGGGAAGAAAGTAGGCTGTATAAAAAGTACTTTAGACTAAAACAGAGCAGCCTATACTTAGCACAGTGGGGTGAAATTAAAAATACAAAATCAATACCTACCTACTTTAAGTACTAACCATGACATATTTTAATTTCTTCGCATAAATGAGCGTTCTTATGATAATTTTATGTTTGTGACGTGTAAATAATATAAACATAAAATTTCGGAACCTTTTCCTTGTTCAAGTCTGTTAAAAAGCCCGGTTTTACAATTAAAAATACAAGCTAAAAATGTTGAACTGTTGCTACGTCGTAGCTACAGCGACTACGGGAGCTACGAGAGCTACGCTGTCGTAGCAGATAAGCGACCCGCTACGAGCTAAATCTGACGTGTACTTTGTCTGATGTGGTTTCATTTAAAAAAGTGGTACATTTTACGTTACAAAAGAGTATTCTGGCTTTAAAAAGTGTATTTGATTTAGCATGTTATCTAAGACCATTTATTTTATTGTTTCGTGTTAGTCTCGTTAGTCAATCGGATTGAAAAACGTGTCTTTCTTTAAACAACATTACATTGTATTATTATTTCGTTTATTTTATTTTTTTTACATATTGGGTATATTTTTAAATATTTTTTCAAAAATGATAAAAACAACATTAAAAATATAAAAATAGTAGCCCACCGGTATCGGGAACAGGGTCCAAGCTACCGGTAGTCAGGGCTGCTGAGACAGGAACCTCCTCACTATACGCGCTGTGTCCAGTAGTACCGCTCTCTGGATCAAGCCCTTGATCCAGCTGCCTAACGAGAGCCTCCTGAGGTGTTGGTCGAGGCTCTTGGCTATAATGCCATTGGCCGTCACGACTGTCGAATCGGCACAATGACTGCTGAATCCACATCCCACATGTCGACAACCTCACGTGCCAGGTCAAGATACTTGATTTTTTATCTTGCTCAGCTTTCACGAGGTTCTCGTCATGTGGGACGGCTATATCAGTAATCATTGTGCGACGCTCTAATCGATCTATCACCACATTGTATTTATTATTACACCTATAACTATTCAAAAGAAATACTATACCATAAATCAAGCCCGTGATTTCTAATACAAGAATAGTGAGAACGTATTATTATTTCTACATAAAAACTCAGCCAGTTTTTTCTATTTTATCGTAATAAGGCAAGACCTTTCCTGAATCGCTTGTGAATTACACCTCCTAGTATGTACCTACTGGCTAACGTATTATTAAAGAGTACACTGCGGTGAATTTACCACGTGAATAATTTGGGCAGGATTTTTACTAATTCTATTGTGTGACTAGAAAAATGAAAGCCTTTGTTCAGCATTGGGCAGTTATTAATAATGATACTGGCATAAAACTTGGGATAGTAATAGACTAGTTTCATTTTTGATAAGGCCAAAGAGCAAAACCATCTGCTCATAAAGAGAAGGCACGAACATTGCTCACCCGTCTTGCTCAAGATGAGGTTTCGATTTCAGACTTACTCCTAGCTTCCGCCCGTGACTTCGTCACGTGGAAGTCTTAAGACACCACAATAATTTTATATAAAAATACAATTCATTTTACTTGCTGATAATTTAGGTTTCTATTGTTTTTTTTTTTTTTTAATCGGCAAATATAATTTGACGTTTTTGACAAACATACAAAAAATCGAATGTTTTCTTTTTTAAGTATTACTAGCTGCGTTCCTCGGTTTCACCCGTTTACGTCTCGATCCCGTGGGAATATCGGGATAAAAATGCATTTATTCTATGCCTTAATCCTGGATATGGTCTACCCATGTGCCAAATTACATCTAAATCCCTTCAGCCACATTAACAAACAAACATACAACAAAAAATCTAATGTTTTCTCTGAAATTTTAGTTTAAAGAAACCGCGGCTTTCAGTTCCAGGATGAATAGTAGCCTATGTCCTTTTCCAAGTCATGGTCTAAAGCAATGGATTAGCGATATTCTGGAGTGCCCTAAGTGCCCATTAACCTGCACCTTGGATGGTCTCCACTGATGCTGCAATAAACGTGGCCACATACAGGGCCACCTAAAAAAGTGCACGAGTTCCATCGACACGAAAAGATGAAGAAGCAATATCCTTCCAATGATTCAAATTCTGATTGATAGTGAGTTTTGCAATGATTTTTTGATGATGATTTTCTGACAGCACTGAGACGTTAGGTCTGGGCACCTGTCAAGTGTCAGTCTGAATGGTGAACGAATGAATGAAACTAATGACATCAAATATTTTAAGTTGATTGTCGAACTGGAAGACCTCTTGTCAAAGTGGCGCCAACTGGTGTCTTGAATTTTTATGAACACCCTTAGGGTGCTAGGTATATAAATACCCATCATATAATCATCGTCGACGCAATAAATCAAACTAATTTAAATTGAGCAATAATAATTGCTGGGAAGCTACTTTTATTTTTGGTGTGAAAAATCCCTGTCTACGGAAAGGCGTAATGTAACATATACAACACATCGTGTTCATCACATATATTATATTAAAACTCACCTTTAATTTATTTATGTCCAAAGCGCAAAAAGCTTTAAAAGTCATATTCAGTAGTAAATGCAAGTACAACAAAAATAGACAATATTAAAACCAAAATGTATTTTTATTTGAAGTTATTATTTTTACAAATGTGTGTTATTAAAATCGATCAATTGTAATAACAATTACAAGAGTACATGTATTTATTTAAATGATTATAAAAATTTAAATAATAATTGTTTAATGAATGATATTTAAATGTTTGCAATGTTCTTATTTTTAAAAAGTATATTTTGAAGGGTGGTTTGTGCATTTCATACAATTTTATTATACTTTTTGTTTGCTTTTATTCTTTATTTGTTTCACGGGTATTCCTTTCATTTTTATTTGTTTTCTTGTAAATACATTAAATGATGTTAATTTATAATTGAAGTGTAATTCTAAAAAGTACATTTAATTTGTATTTTATACTAAAAATATTTATCTAACTGAACATAATTAAAATCACCCTTTATAAATACAAAATTGACATTAAATGTGAATTTAAAAAAATGTAACATATCTTTAATGCGCAATAACGTGCCAAAATAAATGATTAATAATAAGTAACAATGATAATTAGATCAATGGCTTCACGTTCCTTGTACATAGTACCTTGAGTGTTTATAATTATCATATAGACCCCTATTTTGAGATCTGTGTATGTACATTGCATTCAAGTAGTATAATTATGTGAATTCGGAGAAATTCTCGGTGTTAAGTAAGTATAGATATTTACGTTGGTGGAGATTCCAAAATTCGTGTATTAAAAAAAATGCATTTGTTTGTACCAAAATAAAAAAAATCTATCATGTAAGTAAATAATACCACAGAAGGACAATACACTTTATATTTTATTAACTTTAGCAATACATAATAGGAATCTGTTCTTTTTATATTTAATTTTAAAGATAATTATATTTATGCACTGGCTCCTTTATTTATTCATCAAGCCCAAGTGTCAGGAACTTTTAATTTGTAACCGCTTTCTTAAGTAATAAATATTTTTTTCAAAATTATAAAACATCGATACAAAATCATCGTACTCCGTACATCTCTACAATGTAAATAATAATAGTGTTGTACTGTTTTACATTCCGCGTCACGGGTATTAAGTGTAACTAGATTATTAGTAAGCAATAAATTAAGTTTGTAAATAATAAATGTAAGGACTGTATTAGCAGAATAAATTCATTATTATGCGTGACTCTGTGGTTTTGTTTAATTAATTTCCTTTTTATATTATTTGATGGTAAGCAGACGGTACACTAGATGGTAGTAGTAAGTGAACACCATTGCTCCAGCCGACCTATTCTGTTAATGTCTCACCGTTAGAAATTAGGTGAAGTGAGCTGTCATTCCATTGGACACTAGGAATTGATGCTAATGACAGCTCACTTCACGCAAATTATCACGGTGAGATTTCAACAGAACAGTACTGCTGGACCTCTACAATAATAGAAGTAAAGAGATATACCACCTCGTTGGTTTAGTGGTCGCTATAGCGCTTCTGGTGAGTATAAGGGCTTGGGTTCGATTCCCAGATCGGGCAAAGTGTTATTGGGTATTTCCATCAGGAATTTCTCATTAGCAGCCCGGAGTTTGTGCCGGTTGACGGTAATAGGTTCGCCCCTATTACATCATCATCTGCCTAGCCTTTTTCCAACTATGTCGGGTACGGCTTCCACTCTAACCGGATGCACCTGAATACCAGTATTTTACATGGAGCGATCGTGGTCCGTGTCGTGCCGGACGTAAAAAGAATAGCACATAGATACATAGTGAAGTGTATGTCCGTAATAATCTATATAAACAAACATAAATGAATCCTGATTTTTCTTGGCCACGGCATCACACGTGAAAACTGTAATGTCACACGTGCCTGCAACTACAATGGTACCCATACTTCCATCTCAATATTCTCATTATCATCAAAAGCCTACAGGAATCCAGGAGCAGGAATATGCCTCTCCAATTGCATGCCATTCAGCTCGATTCTCGGCAACTCTCATCCAGCTGCTACCAGCCTGCCTGCGAAGGCCGACGCTCTACCTACCCAGCGATCGGCCTCGAATGTGTTTAGTTCCAAAATGGAGAAAAATTTTAAATGTTGAATTTGTAGGAAACTTTGTAGCAGCAAAGTTTTATATTGGAACCGGATAAATGGAAAAATTTCCGGTGGTGAAACGTCCTCCCGGGAATGCCGTTTACGTGTCCTAAGAAATCTTTACTACGATATTTTTTCACTATTTAGCTTAGAATCAAACTTCGGACCTCGCTTTCAGTATCCACTAAAGTATCTATTAAACCAATGGCTTTCTCAACAAATACGATTATTAGCTTCCTTTTAAGCTTCGCCACGGTTGGGTAAAAACATGACTATAAATAACGTGTGTTTTTTTTCGAGGTATAGAACTTTAAGTTGGCATTACTTTTCAAGATGGCGACCGATTTAACAGCTGTCAAGTAATTTATTTTCAGTTTGGTTTGGCAATTCATCATGAATAGACTCACGCCTGAACAACGCTTGCAAATTGTGCAATTTTATTTCGAATTATTGAAAGACACGTTTGGTGACCGTCTAATTTCACATTTTGGACCTGTGAATTGGCCTCCAAAATCTTGTGATTTAACACCGCTAGACTATTTTCTGTGGGGCTATGTAAAGTCATTGGTCTATGCGGATAAGCCACAAACGCTTGACCATTTGGAACACAACATTCGCCGTGTTATTGCCGATATACGGCCACAAATATTGGAAAAAGTGATCCAAAATTGGACGTCTAGATTGGACTACATCCGAGCCAGCCGTGGCAGTCATATGCCAGAAATCATATTTAAAATGTAATGCCACAAGATTAACTTTCGAATAAAAATAAAAATCATATCAATCGAATAATCCATCGTTGTTTTATTGCAATTTAAAGTTCTATACCTCAAAAAAAAAACACCCCTTAGAAGGCTAAACTATATTGCATACATTTTTGTCCAGTGTGAAATGTCAATAAAAATATTACGCAAGCAGGTTGTAGTATTGCAGTTTGCGAAAATATTTTGCACATTTTTAAACCCATGGTTGCTTTGTTTCCTTCGCAACGGAAACGCTTAATTGAATGAAAAGTTTCATGTTTCGAAATTGATTGGAAATTCCTGTAGGTAGTTGCATTTTGGACTAAACTATTCGATATTCATTTGGTTTTAAATGCCAGCGCAAACTGTGCATTTTTTTGGTGCGACCAGACGCAGTGCTGTCGATTGTGACTGCGACAATCTCTCGTGATTAGTCGCAGACTAGTGTGTTGTGTAGAAAGCGATTATATTCTTTCACACAACTTTACAATCAGCCTATAATCTTCCCACTGCTGGGACACAGGCGTCCTATCTAGGAGAGGGAGTGGGCAATAATCAAGGAGCAAAAATCAACACGAGGCGAGCTAATTGCCATCAACCGAGAGGCACAAATCGAGACTCCGGTCTGCTACCCCGAAATTCTTCAGGGAAAAAATACCCAATAACACTCCCGACCCGGGAATCAAATTCAGAACCTTAAGGGTAGATGAAAAACTAACTTGGAAATTACACATAGACCACCTCCGAAATAAATTAACATCGCTACTGGGAGCATTACGGAAAGTGGCAAACTGTATCCCACTCAAAGTGCGCACTTTAATTTATAACTTGTTAGTTAAATCGCATTTAGAATATTTAATTGAGATGGGGGGATCCGCAGCAGTAACTAATTTAAATTCACTCCAACGAGTTCAAAATAAAATAATTAAAACTCTGTTCCATTATCATTATCTCACTCCAACAAAGACTGTTTACGATAAAACGGGACTATTAAACATTTAATACATTTACTACACTTGCATTCTTGTTAAAAACATAACCACTAACTCAATACAAACTAACATACAACTAAATAAAAAAAAATGCCATATAACCTGAGAAATAGATATAAAAACAAACTTGAACTTATCAGCGTACGCACCAATTACGGTAAAAAGACCATATTGTTCGAACAGTTCAATGAATTGCCGGACGGTATGAAAGAATGCGATAACATGAATACATTTAAAAATGAACTTAAAAAACATGTATGCACATTGTAGCTTCTAATACTCTAGAGGAAATTGTATTGTACTGTATTATCATACTTACTACTCTGTATCTCATTATAAGTGGACTCTAAGTTCTTATGAGAAATAAAATTCTTTAAACCGAAACTTATGCTTAACAGTAGCGCTTTCAAACATTACACCAACGAGGCTGTCTTCCCCCCCGAGTGGGTTCCCGCATTGTCGTTGCGGGGGGGCTTAGTAACCGTGGTCTCCCATCCACGGTGAAGCCAAGAGGAACCCAACGGTGGGGCCGCTCGTCAGGGCTTTTGCCTCAAAGCCGACGACGTAGCGGCCAAAAAGTAGGTTGCGGTGAGGTGCACCGCAACTGAGGTGGGCCGCGATGTCGAATGGGAGGCATCGCGGCTGAGGGTTACGGGCTGCGGTAGAGGAGGAGTGCCGGTGCTTCTGAGCAGCGCTCTTCCCTTCCGTGGCCTGGACGGGGCCGCCACCGTTTGATGGCGGACGCGGTGGGACCGCAGGGGAAGAGGAGTGTCGGTATAGCGTTGGCCGCCCTCCCTATCCTCTGCGGCCGAAAAGTGGTAGACGGGACGGCGCGTTGTGTTCCACACGCGCGCCGTCAAAGATGTCAGCAACCACAGGTGGGGTCCGCAAGGGCCGATGCCTGCCAGGGGTGCGGGTTTGTTCGAAAGAGATACCACGGCCCCTGGCATACGGGCTACTGAGGGAACACGGGTGGGTTTTAGTCAGTAAAAGTCTGACACGCCCTCCTGCTCTACTCAGCAGGAGAAGTCATTTGATGATTTCCCACCCAAAAAAAAAAAAAAAAAAAAAAAAAAAAAAAAAAAAAAACGAGGCTGTCTTAGAACGTTGTTCTCCAACAAAAAAAAAATTGTGGTACTCCGGGAGTACCGACAGAAGTGAAAACTTGAACAATTACGTGTGTAAACTATTGTATACAATAATTACACAAAACATACTTATAAAACTAACTTATACCTAAACAAACATGTCGGTAACGGTAACAGTTTCGCAAGTTTAATGGCTTTTTCCCATCTCAAAAAATTCCCAACGCGTCTAAAGAAGTTTTCACTACGAAAACAAAAACATAGGTGCATTGTATTCGCTCGGAAAATCTGTTTCTAGATAGGGAAATACCTACACTCAGACTCGTAAATACTCGTATAGTTTCCAACCTCTGCAAGGTAATACGATATTTCCCCTGCAGCGCCGCAGTTACATAATAACCCGGGCCTTTTCCCCGCCGAGCCGCAGCAAACGTGTTTATATAGGTTATTCAGTACATAGACTAAGGATGTACAGAAGTGTCGATCCAAAGGAATTCCATGGCCGAATTTCACCAATAGAACTGAACGTAACAGCGCATAAATTTGTTTATCACACTATATCTATACTAATATTATATACCATTTTTTTTAAACTTTGCCCCACGCTAGGAATTTCTCCTGTATTGTGGGTGCGTTTACAAACATTAAGCTCACATACACAAACAGCCAGACCCGGAACAACTAATTTTAGGTCATACAAATATTTGTTCCGTGTGGGAATCGAACCCGCGACATGCAGCGCAGCAGTCAATCGCTTAACTACTGCGCCAACCTTGCCGTATTTAAGCTGAAGAGTTTGTTTGTTTGGTTGAACGCGCTAATCTCAGAAACTACTGGTTTGAATTGAAATATTGTTTTAGTGTTGGATAGCACATTTATCGAGGAAGGCTATAGGTTATATAACGCCACGCTTAGACCCTTAGAAGCTGAGCAAAGAGCAAATGTCACTAATACAAAGTACTCGCACGGTCAGGCGATTCGAAGCGACGGGCTGGGTCGGGGTAGAAAGGAATTTGAGGCAAACGAGGTCGCGAACAGAAGCTAGTAATAATATAAATGTGAAAGTAAATATGTTAAGATGTTTGTTACTCAATCACTCAAAAACGGATGAACGGATTTGGATGAAATTTGGCAAAAAGACCTGGATAAACCAATAGTACGTTCCCGTGGCATATTTTCGACCTCCACACGAACGAAGCTGCTGGCAAAAGCTTTTACATTAGTTAAGGGGAATCTAGTTGAGGAGTCGAAATCACTGGTGGGCCTGGCTAAAAAGCACGCTGTCTCACTAGGCATCGTGTCCGACAGAGGTAGTACCCGTGATGAGTAGTTAAACGCTAGTTTGCACGCACAACATTATTGAGTGAGATGCAGGATCAGTTATAGTAAAACAGGTGCGTAAAAAAAGTGAGAAAAGTCCTTTGGAAGATCGGGTTTTATGAAAGAACCACCGCATAAATCAATGACCAAAAAAGTTTGTTGAACTTTCCGTTACTATAGCTTTGTTGATACCGTTGCTTTTGGAGATTTCACACTTCTTTTATTACTTAAACACGCCCAAAGTTAGGTCAAATTAGCAAGAAAAACGAATCTTTGTTGGCTCTTAACTTTGTAATGGCTTTTTATTTTAGTATTATGTTTCTGTACAGACAATAATTAATAATGAGACAAAACTATACCAAGTTTAATTTTTGATGTACGTTGTCGAACAATGGAGTAATACACTCCCGAAGTTTGTATGGAAGAAATGTCGACAAGATCGACCTTAAAGACACAAACAATAACTTCAGCAAAATAAGTACGCAACTACTCGACAGTCATACATCTTCTTCCATTCTTCACATTACATTCAGACTGCTAAGCGTACACTAGTCCAAGAGAGCGTTGAACGCAGAGAATATGCGAGACTCATAAGACTGGGCCCGAGCGACGGTTTGACTCTGACTGCGAACAATCTGTATGTACCTCCTGTTACGGCTATAACTTATCGGAGCAAGATAATGGGATAGTTCTTCGTGAAGATCAGTTGCATCAGTTTTTCCGTGAAGGATCTTACACATACATATGTAAGTTTATTGGCGAATTTTTTCCTCTACCCTTTTTTTTTTTTTGGGTGGGTAATCATCAAATGACTTCTCCTGCTGAGTAGAGCAGGAGGGCGTGTCAGACTTTTACTGACTAAAACCCACCCGTGTTCCCTCAGTAGCCCGTATGCCAGGGGCCGTGGTATCTCTTTCGAACAAACCCGCACCCCTGGCAGGCATCGGCCTTTGCGGACCCCACCAGTGGTTGCTGACATCTTTGACGGCGCGCGTGAGGAACACAACACGCCGTCCCGTCTACCACTTTTCGGCCGCAGAGGATAGGGAGAGCGGCTGACGCTATACCGACACTCCTCTTCCCCTGCGGCCCCACCGCGTCCGCCATCAAACGGTGGCGGCCCCGTCCAGGCCACGGAAGGGAAGAGCGCTGCTCAGAAGCACCGGCACTCCTCCTCTACCGCAGCCTGTTACCCTCAGCCGCGATGCCTCCCATTCGACATCGCGGCCCACCTCAGTTGCGGTGCACCTCACCGCAACCTACTTTTTGGCCGCTACGTCAATGGCTTGAAGGCAAAAGCCCTGACGAGCGGCCCCACCGTTGGGTTCCTCTTGGCTTCACCGTGGATGGGAGACCACGGTTACTAAGCCCCCCCGCAACGACAATGCGGGAACCCACTCGGGGGGGTTCCCCTACCCTTGAGATCTAAACTAATGTCGTCGTTGTTGAGGAATATTGAAACTGATAGCTCATGAATGCTGTTTCGATGTGGTGAACGCGATATTGTTTGTATAACGTGTTTTAATAGCTTCACTAAAAAGTTTTTATAACCGTAAAAAAAACGGTTTATTAGCCATGGGTAGGCACGATCGTCAGTGTTGTATGTATTACTGTGGAAGTGTTTTGGCGACACGGCGGCACTATAGAACCGTGTCATTCTACAAGGTTCCACGATTTCTGTTCCACGCCGTTCCGTAAAGTAACCGTGCCGTGTTGCAGGCTGCCAGTTCTTTAACGCGGTTTAGATAATATACTGATTGCGTTCAGTTTCACTAGTGAAATTTGCCCTAAATGGATAATGGCTTCTATTCTAACGCATGCAGCTGAATACCAGTATTTTACTTGGAGCGACAGCCTATCTGACATCCACAACCCACTTACTGGGTAACACGATGCCCCTTGGTAAGACTGGTTATCAAACTTGGGCCTCTAAATACCCGTAACGACTAGCAAAGATCTACGAATAACAGCTGGGACTGGTCTGAGCATGTACTGGATGGTTACCCATCCATGAGATGACCGCGACAAGCGTAGCTTAACCTTTGATCAATCCTTGCGGTTGTTATTTAGCCCCAAGCTGTTATATCTTGGTACTTTTCCGGTCGAGTTACTTAACGAGAAAAAGCGAAATTTACCACCGATAGTTACGCTTCTATTCGGTTCTTCTATTCTATGTATATACAGGCATTACTCTCACTCCCAGCTTGAATATCTGAGCTCCTATTATTGTAGTAGTCGTAAATAATCTGCTAGCCAGAAAGTAATACTGGAACAGCTTGCACGAAATGTATTTTTCAGGTTTGGTTTTTAAGACAGCTTGAACGGTTAGTGTACAGATGTAGGGATAGAAAATAATGGATGTAAAAAAAATAACCGCCACGCAAAAAAATATTTATGTCAGCCCAGAATTTGGCTACGAGTTTGGCATTTTCAGTAGCGCCCATCAACTTCTGTAGCGTGCAGACAACAGGACATGCTGGACAAGATATTAAATGCCCCATCGTTTGTGGGACAGCACCACATTTACACTCCAAGGCGGAGTCATCTGTGAATCTCCACCTTAGCAGTCTTAGCATTTGCACGTGGGTATATTTAGTTTAGAATGTGAAAAGTGATAATGTCATGGGCAGATACATAGCGTCTGTGTAATGTACCTGTTATTAAAAACATAAAATGAATAATATTAATGTATAATATTCGTGCCTAAATACCTTGAAAGCGTAGGTAGAGATTTACATATGACACCCACTTCATTGTATTTATAAGTCCCATGAATGGGGCGATTCTTTCGACATTATACGCGCGGGCACAGACACAGATAGAAGATATGTAACATCTATCAACCCGCACTGGGCCTGCGATGTAGATTACAGCTCACTGCCTCTTTAAGAGAGGGAGGGAGGGGTGTGTCTCAGCAGTGAAGACTTCAAAACCACTAGTCTATACTTAATTCTAAATAGACAACTTGTGTCTGACTCAAAAACACAGAGTGAAAACTACTGAAGTTAGAAACACGATATTTGCAAAGTAAGTTTCGTTTGTAACATAGTCATGCAATAAGGGCGATTGTCCACCGCAGTCGTCAACGGGACGTCACCGAGAATCGGCATTATTCGAATCGAACATCACAGTGATTGCGATCGTTTGGCGACCGAACTCGGCGGCTATGGATAATGTTTTATTTGTTTAATTAGGACATCTAAACGGGATGACTCTCACCATCTATTCATGTTTTGACATTCTTTTTTAAAGAAATTTTGAATGGTACTTAATTTTTGTTATGTTATGTATTTACTCCATATTAATTGAATTATTAATGATACACTTTTGTACTGACTTACTCAATTACTTGTAAATTACAACTAAAATTAATTATAATTATATTATTTACTTAATGTTTTTAAAGCATGCCACTATTCATATTTTATTCAATTGTTGTGCCCGACAGGTTCCATGATCTTGTAGACACATGAGATATGCAATAAAGATTTGAATTTGAATGTATGTATCGTTACTTCGGTGCGGCCATCGTTTTTGGTAACATTGCGGTGACGGCTACGGTGGACAGACGTACTAAGAATTATTTTTTCAAAAATATCCAACTAAGGCCAACAAAGCTCTCAAAAACAGCCATTAAAAAACCGATTTCCGAATCGAAATTAAAACCAATAGTACCCACATAAGCAGAGGAATGTAAAATGAATCGCATAGCTTTAGACGGTTTTTATAACAGCAATATGCAGTATTAAATCGTTGCAAGTTTGAATAGATATTCCATTTTGCTTTCTGATTGCAAATGAATGTGTGGCATTTGTGGTTGCATCAATATTTTCCGACAATGAATGTGTTTTTTCCTTTGAATCTGCTGGCTATGGTAACGCTAGGCTTAATTGATTCAAATCTAAATATATATAAATTACGTGTCACGTAGTTTGTCGGCGATGGACTCCTAAACTACTTAACTGATTTTAATCAAATTTGTACACCGTGTGCAGTTTTATCCAACTTGAAAGATAGGATAGCTTACATCTCAATTTATGGTAGGTAGGGTAGGTAGGTAGGTAAGTAGGTAGGTAGGGTAGTGTAGGGTAGCGTAGGTAGGGTAGGGTAGGTAGGGTAGGGTATGTAGGGTAGGTAGGGTAGGGTAGTGTAGGGTAGCGTAGGTAAGGTAGGTAGGGTTGGTAGGGTAGGTAGGTAGGGTTGGTAGGGTAGGTAGGGCAGGTAGGTAGGGTAGGGATTTTGTATGAATGACTTTTGGACGGACAGGACAACGTCTGTCGGGTCAACTAGTTAATTATAACTTTCTTTTATCTTTTGCCTTGTGATAATTCGTTTTCTCAGTAAGAAAGAAAGAACGAAAAATTGGTATATATTTTTTTTGGGTGGGAAATCATCAAATAACTTCTCCCGCTCTGGGTGGAGCAGGAGGGCGTGTCAGACTTTTACTGACTAAAACCCACCCGTGTTCCTTCAGTAGCCCTTAAGCCAGGGGCTGTGGTGTCTCTTTCGAACAAACCCGCACCCCTGGCAGGCATCGGCCCTTGCGGGCCCCATCATTTTTTGTGCTGACATCTCTTTGAGGCGCGCGTGGAACACAACGCGCCGTCGACTTGGGCTTGGTCCTTACCGGACAGCGAGCTACCCATTACTTGCCGTACGCAAGCCCATGCCTACGGTGGCCGGAAATCGGCCTGGGATTCCCGACGCCCAGGGCGTCTCCGTATCCTGCGGCGGCTGGGGTCGCGAGGGCGCATATGCTGCTTCTCCCTCACGTGCGCCGCCTCCCTTTTCGCGAGCATCACTGCTTCGCTGAAGGAGGTGACGGCTCCCCATTCCCTCTCGCTCCGTACCATAGCCTGGACCAGGGCCGGACGCGAGAGATCGCCGCCGCCGATCGCCTCCACGAGGACACGGCGATGCTCCGCCCAAGCAGGGCAGACCGCCACCGTGTGCTCCACCGTGTCCTCAGGGCGATCTTTGCAGTGGAAACACCCGGGCGTTTCCTCCCGGCCTTTCCGAAACAGGAACCTCCCGAAACAACCGTGTCCGGTGAGGACCTGCGTCAGGCGGAAGGTGAGGACGCCATGCCGCCTCTCAAACCACTCCTCAAAGAGGGGACTTACCGCCGCAATCGTGGCGTGCCCAGCACTGGGTTGCGACAATCGCTCTCTCCATGTCACCATGAGATCCCGCCGGAGAAAATTGGTATAGTTGAAATAGAAAAACATCAATGCAAAAAGATAATCTACTGCTGGACATAGGCCCCGTGCATCGCCACTTCGACTGGCATCCAGCGGATGAATGATGGTGGATGGACTAGCTAACCGGTACGTGGTGGGCATACACCAATCCTAATGCTGCATGTTAAGCAGATGTAATGGTCGGAGAATACTATAGGTAAGTATAAAAATATTGCCATTCAAACAAATCTTTTTTTTTCACTGTCATAACGAGAATAAAACCTCTACAAAACGAATAACAAGACTGTTTAGTTACCAAGACGACATAATTTAAAGTTGGAATAGGTGCTACCTAGTCTTATTAAATACCTAGTCCCTGGATCTGTTCTAGTATATACGCATCATCTATAAGTGGCAGCCTATCATCAACATAGACTTTGTGTATCGTGTTCTTTAGACTTTTTTCATAATTTTTTATTTAGGTATAAGTGGTGAAACAATTCAAAGAAATCTTTTTTTTCACTGTCATAACGAGAATAAAACCTCTACAAAACAAATAACAAGACTGTTTAATTACCAAGACGACATAATTTAAAGTTGGAATAGGTGCTACCTAGTCTTATTAAATACCTAGTCCCTGGATCTGTTCTAGTATATACGCATCATCTATAAGTGGCAGCCTATCATCAACATAGACTTTGTGTATCGTGTTCTTTAGACTTTTTTCATAATTTTTTATTTAGGTATAAGTGGTGAAACAATTCAAAGAAATCTTTTTTTTCACTGTCATAACGAGAATAAAACCTCTACAAAACAAATAACAAGACTGTTTAATTACCAAGACGACATAATTTAAAGTTGAAATAGGTGCTACCTAGTCTCATTAAATACCTAGTCCCTAGATCTGTTCTAGTATATACGCATCATCTATAAGTGGCAGCCTATCATCAACATAGACTTTGTGTATCGTGTTCTTTAGACTTTTTTCATAATTTTTTATTTAGGTATAAGTGGTGAAACAATTCAAAGAAATCTTTTTTTTCACTGTCATAACGAGAATAAAACCTCTACAAAACAAATAACAAGACTGTTTAATTACCAAGACGACATAATTTAAGATTCATTTCTAAAAAAAACATCATTAATTACCAGCAATTAATGAATTCCAAGGGAAACGGTTTTCATTAAAAACATACTTCAAAGATAACATCGAGTGCTAAATTATATTTTTATTTCTTTGATGAGGAATTCTTTGAAATAAATTATGAAAAAACAGCTGAAGTTTTCCTACGCAAATTGAAACACAATTGGAGGAAAATTTTATTGATATTTGCAGTAATTAATTAATGCAACCAGGTACAATGTACATTAATGTTTGCAGCATAATATTTTGCATTAAATAAAAATATTGCCATTTTGCTACAAATTGTTACGAAGTAGTTTTCTTACTGGAAAGAGTCGAATGTTAGGACCAGAAGTGTATTGTATTTGTACTTATAGAAGTGGAAAAGAAGTGTATTTTTGATGTATATATTTGTTAGTTTTCCTGCCTTTAAGTCTCATTCTATCTCTTACTTATTTCATCAATAAGAAAAGGAAAGAAATATATACTAATATTGATCAACATCATCATTATCAGCCTATAATATTCCTACTGCTGGGACACAGGTGGGCAATAATCCACCACGCGGGCCCAGTGCGGGTTGGTAGATATCACATATCTTCGAATTTTTGGTTCTAGGACATGCCGGTTTCCTCACGATGTTTTCCTTTACCGTTTTGAGGGCAGTTTTGAAATAATTTACACAAAGCAAAGCGGCTATCTGGGTTCGACCCTGCAACCTACAACTCGTAAGTCACGGCCGTTACCACTTGGCCATCACTGCTCTTTAAATACTTATATTATCAAGAGGTAATTTGTTTGTTTATTAATTTGAAACTCTGGAACTACCGTCGGATTTGTTTTTATTTTTTGAATTTCATAGTTCAATTCTTGAGAAAGGTTAAGGGTTATTTAACATCATGTTACGACTCTTAGGAATCGAGCAAATAGAAAAAAAGTTGGAAAAATGAAGTTGACATATAATTGAGTCAAAATTTAATGATCAAGAAACAGAAGACAATAAATTGCTATCTTTTGGCGAAAATAATAGGTATCGGTAAAAGACTATTAGTTCAAGCAGGGAACACCCAAATACTCCGAAATATTTTATTCCGAATTTCCATGTTCCGATTTTCAAAAGTCCGAATTCCATAATATCTAGAAATTATAATATCTATCTATCAAAAATCACGAAATTTATTTTACCGAAAGTCGTAAATGCGATTTGTTAGTTTTCCGATTTTGATACGTTCGAAGAAACAAATACTCGAAGGGTTCTCGGTCCGAAAAACTACATTCCGATCTTCGAAACTAAAAGTCAACATGTTGTGCTACAAAACTTAGTGACAAAAACGAATCGCTGCAAAACCGACTTCACGCAGTCTAGTCTGCCCTAACCCTAGAGTGTAATTTAAGACCGCGTAGATGCGGAGAGATGGGACGGCCCGCGAGCTGAGGAGCAGGTGGTTTGAAGGCCCGCCGCCGCGGCTGAGGCTGGCCGGCGAAGCCGGCCAGCAAGCCGAAGCACTCTTCAAAGAGAGGACTTAGTACCGCAATCGCTACGTGCCCAACCGTTCGTTCAACGGTGAACCATGCTTTCTGTAGACAATTATATCGTTCAAAGGTAATTCTATATACCGTACGGGACTCAGTATAATTTATATAAATACTCGTACCTTACCTTTTGCAACTACTTCACAGAATCAAGCCATTGTTTTAACTTTTCCATAAATTTTTGAAGACAATCACAAGATCTGGAGTGCAGCCAAGAAAATATACACACATTGTACCTGCAAGCAGCATATATACGTACATAATGAATACTCTCTAATCCTAACTACAAACTCCCTTCTTCACTTACAACCACAAAGTAAACTTTTCAATTTTATCTTTTCTCCTTCTAATGCAATAGTGTTTCAATTCCTACACTTCTTAAGGCTCAACTCACACGTGCCACTTTCCAATGACATAGGAACCACTGAAAAGTAGTTTTGCTGTGGTTGAGCTGCCGCGGTCGGCGACACTACAAAGCACAATTTGTTGGTGAAGTGGTACTTTAACCTACGTGTGAATTGGTGAACCACAAATCAATCAGTTTGAGAACCAGTAATCAGTCGTGGGTATGCCCGACGTTCATACAATTCATGACTACGACAATATCGGGTGTTACGGTTCTAGTGTTCGTGGCGAAGTAATAACATCAGAACAGGACAACCGATCATGTTAAGTTACGCTTGCTGCGGTTGATAAGTAGTTGGGTGACCATTTTTACATGCCAAGATCATGCCGTGCCTCGAAAAACACGTAAGCTGTCCCGGCTGTCATTCGTGGATCTTTGACAGTCGTTCCGGGTCGACAGAAGCCCTGAAAGTCTGACAGCCAGTCTTGCCAAAGGGTTTCGTATAACCCAGTAACTGGGTTGTGGAGGTAAGATAGGTAGTCGCTCCATGTAAAATACTGCTATTCAGCTGAATCCAGTTAGACTAGAGGTATGGACCTCGACTCACGAGTTATAAGGCCGTGAGTTTAAACCCAGACAGGCACTTTACTTTGTGAAGGTAAATTATTTCATTTCTGCTCTCAAAACGGTAAAGGAACATATCTTAGAACGAAAAATTCGAAGAATGTGAAATCTTACCAACCCGCACTAGGTCCGCGTAGTAGCAGCAGTGGGAGCATTATAGGCTGATTATGGCAGTTAGACTGGATGCTGACCCCAACATTCTCTCGCGTCCGGCCCTGGTCCAGGCCATGGTACGGAGCGAGAGTGCATTGATAGCCATTATCTCCTGCGAAGCAGTATTGCTCGCAAATTGGGAGGCAGCGCACGTGAGGGAGAGGCAAAATATGCGCCCTCACGGCCCTAGTCTCCGCAGAAGACGCCTTGGGCGTCGGGAATCCCAGGCCCGGCCACCGTTGGCGCGGACTTGCGACGGCGAATAATGGGTAGCGCCGGCCAGTAAGGACGAAGCCCGGGTCGACGGCGAGTTGTGTTCCAAGCGCATCTTCAAAGAGATGTCGGCACCAGAAAGAGATAGTGCGGGCCCTGGCACACAGGCTACTGAGGGAACACGGGTGAGTTTTAGTTAGTAAAATTTTGACACACCCTCCCGCTCCGCCCAGAACGAGAGAAGTTCTTTGAAGATTTCCCTCCTCAGATAACAAAAAAACCTCCAAAATAGTACAGCCACGTTTGGAATTATTATAAAAGCGCATATTGTAAAGTGGTTTGTGCGAGTTGAACCTAAAGCCTTAACAAGTGGGGCAGTGCAATCGGAAAGCAATCAAACCGGATCCGTCTCGTACAATTGTGCGCTTCAATTGAGTAAGCGCACAATTGTACGAGACGGATTCTTCATTCCACTTGGGAGATTAGGCTAAGTATTACTTGATTGTTTTTAGTTATTTTCTACTTGGAAGGTGGAAAGTAATAAAGGTATTAGCATTGGCAAAAGCCTACCTATATTACCACTGCTGGGACACAGGCCTCCTCTCTCATAGAAGGAGAGGGCCGTAATCCACTACGCGGGCCGTGTGTGATTTGGTGGATGTTTAAAAACGTATGCAAAATACTTCCTTTTGCCCGCCGTTCCACCCGCGTTGATATCGGTTATCGCGTAAAACAGTAACCTATGTCCTTCTCCATATTCTAGGCTATAATTCTGCCAAATTTCATGATGATTGGTTCAGCAGATTAGGCGTGAAAGCGTAGCAGACAGACAGACAGACAAAATTTACTTTCGCATTTGTAATATTAGTAGGGATTGTTACAGGGTTGATAATTCATTGCTATTACTATCCTATGATAACTGTGAAACTTTCTATGTTTGAATGTTTGTTACTCAATCTCGCAAAAACGGCTAAACGTATTTGGATGAAATTCGGTGCACAGACAGACCATGACCTTGGTGAAGGCTACTTTTCATCTTGGATCGCAAACGAAGTCACAGACAAAAGCTAGTATATTATGAACTAGCTTTTGCCAGCGACTTCGCCCGCGCGGAACTTTCATCCCCTATTTAATTCCCTTAGGGGTTGAATTTCGAAAAATCCTTCCTTATTCCTTGTCTACATTATAAAGGGAACCTCTGTGCAAAATTTCAGCTTTCTAGGTCCAAGGGTTTGGGCTGGACGTTGATGAGTCAGTTAGTCAGTCTGTCAGGACTTCTCTTCCTATTTATAGTATAGACTAGCTTTTGCCCGCGGCTTCGCCCGCGTGGATGTCGGAAAATATCCCACGGTTACGTACTACCAGGATTAAAAGTAGCCTATGTGTTAATTCAGGTAAACAATGTCTTCTCGCACTGCTTATATAGTTTCCGAGGAGCTGTGCGTGGATTGATAAACAATTGATGGAGGATCATCATCATCATCTGCCTAGCCTTTTTCCAACTATGTTGGAACTGGCTTCCGGTTCCGTCCGGTCTAACCGGATGTAACTGAATATCATTATTTTACATGGAGCGACTACCTATCTGACCTCCATAACCCAGTTAAGGGGGAATACGATACCCCGGTAAGACGGGTTGTCAGATTTTCGGGCTTCTGACGACCCGTAACGACTGTCAAAGATCCACAAATGACAGCCGGGACCAATGGCTTAACGTGCTTTCCGAGGCACGGAGGGGTCTTGGAATATAAAGATGGTCAACCATCCACGGACCAACCGCGGCAAGCGTAGCTTAACCTGATGGATCGACCCGTGTGGCTGTGATTACTTAGAAATAATAATAGAAACGGAATAAATAACGGAACGGAAAAACTACTTGCATGCCAAACTTGAAGGCAACTTTAAAGTTAAATATTAAATCCACTTTATTCTCTATGCTGTGAGAATAAGAAAAAAAAAATCGTTACGTAAATAATAACAGGTATGTAAATACCGGACCAGACCTCGAGACTTATCCTCCTGCAGCGAGGGGTGAGACAGGGAGACGTTATCTCTCCGCTGCATTGGAGGATGTCTTCAAAGTTCTGGACTGGAAAGAGATCGGCATCACCATTAATGGCGAGTACATCACTCACCTTTGGTTTGCCGATGATTTATTAGTCATGGCTAAGACTATGGAGGACTTCAGTACAATGCTCGATGACCTCAGTGGAGCTTCCGAAAGAGTGGGTCTCAAAATGAACATGGACAAAACGTAGAAAATTTCGAATGTCCATGTAACACGCACTCTTATGAAGATCGGAGACTCTACACTCGAAGTTGTATGTTTACCTAGGGCAAAGTGCCCAGTTAGGTAGATCCAACTTCGAGAAAGAGGTCAATCGTCGAATCCGACTCGGCTGAGCAGCGTTCTTGAAGCTACGCAATATCTTCTCGTCCCACATCCCGCAGTGTCTCAAGACGAAAGTCTTTGACCAGTGCGTGTTGCCAGTGATAACATATGGTACTGAAACGTGTTCGCTCACAATGGGTCTTATCAGAAGGCTAAAAGTCACCCAAAGGGCAATGGAGAGGGCTATGCTCAAAGTTTTCCTACGTGATCGAATCAGGAACTAAGAGATCCGCGCGAGAACCAAGGCAACTGACATTGCCCGAAGAATTGCCAAACTTAAGTGGCAGTGGGCAGGGCACATTGCTCGCAGAACAGATGGCCGATGGGGCCGAAAGGTTCTGGAGTGGCGACCGCGTACCGGAAAACGTAGCGCTGGAAGGCCTCCCATAAGATGGACCGATGACCTTGTGAAGGCCGCAGGAATCCGCTGGATGCGAGAAACGCAGAACCAATTGAAATGGAGGAATCCGCTGGATGCGGGTAGCACAGAACTGGTTGAAGGGGTGGAGCTTGGGGGAGTCCTATGTCCAGCAGTGGACGCCTTTCGGCTGAAATGATGATGATGATAACGGAAATAAGGAAAATGTAAGGGATAATATTTTTGTGTTCACCAAAAATCTAAAGGTATATCTATGTATGCATTTCTAAAATATTGATCTTAAACCCGTTTAATTGTTTTACTATAATTAAACTACTCGGCCAGCAAAATATGTTACATCAAACAAATTCCAAATTAACACCAAGATATAACACTTTTTTATTGTAGTGCGCTGCAAATATTCTATTGTAAGAATAACTATTTTATTCTTCCCCGAAAAATACTGATCGTGCACCAAATATTCCTGAATGTTACATGTGCTTAGTTGCTGTTCGGTGTATTTTGTCCATGGTATTTTATTATGTTAGTGACAGAAACGAATCGCTGCACTCCACGTAGTCTCGTCTGCCCTACCCCTAGAGTGTAACTTAAATCCGCGTAGGCGCGGAGGGGCGAGGCGGCCTGCGAGCTGAGGAGTAGGTGGATGTAACGGCAAGCCGAAGCTGCGGTGGTGAGCGTTAAGCCATCTGCGACGATAAGCTCGCGTGGGACCGCCGGAGCCTCGCAGCGCCGGAGCCGTGACAGAAACCATGCCTGCTCGCTTGAATTTAAACGTTTAGATGTGGCGTGTTTTTTCAAAAAGATAATTATATTTATAGCCAGATTTGTAGCCATCAAAATCTACCTTTTTTTTTTTTTTTTTTGATGACGGGGGGAAATCCTCATGGATGTCCTCCGCCCCGGGGAGGGCGGAGGGGTCTGTCAGACTCTTACTGACTAAAACCACCCCGGTGTTCCATCTCTCACTTACGCCGGGGATCACGGGAACTAGTAAGTCTTCCGCGATCCCCGACATCAAAATCTACCTAAGCGAACCAAGTTTTCGTAGAATCGTCGTAACTTTGCTTCCTGGTGACGCATTTTGACGCTGTTTTTTGCTACGTTATTAATAATTAGGCTCCCTGAGACCATCCGAGTCGAAATATGGACGAAAACGCGAAGAAACTTTTTTTATTAATAAAGCTACATTGGACATTAATTGGTGTTTGATTCAAATACATTTTGCAGTGCATTATTTGTTTTCAGACATGGATAAACCATGGTAAACCTAGTATTGGACCTGTGTACAGAAACATGTGTAAATCCAGGAAAATATTTAAATCTAAATTGAAATATTGCCAAAATAATGAAAGACAGATTAAAATGAATATTATTACTGAGCATCATGCTAATAACGACTTTAGCAATTTCTGGAAAAATACAAGAAACATGAATGCTGTGTCGAGCCGCCCTGTGAGTGTCGGGGGTGCTCATGAGCCCCGGGACATAGCCTGTGCCTTTCAAAGCCACTTTATAGTCGAATCCCCCCTCGGGCCCGCGTCGCAGGTGCTTGGCGCTGTGGATCGCCCCAGGGACGTTGCCGTTAGATACACCGCCAAAGATGTGGCAGCTGTTATAAAGCGAATGGTTAGAGGTAAGTCTCCGGGTCACGATGGGCTCAGCGTCGAGCATCTGAAGTACGCGGGTGTACATCTACCGAGAGTTCTCGCTTTGTTCTACAATTTATGTGTGAGTCACAGTTACTTGCCTGATGACTTAATGTACTCCGTAGTAGTTCCTATTGTTAAAAATAAAACTGGTGATTCTTCTGACATTTCAAATTATAGACCCATCTCGTTGGCAACAGTCATAAGTAAGGTACTGGATAGTTTGCTTGACCAACAGCTGGAAGAGCACCTACTTCTGAACGATGCCCAATTTGGCTTTAGGCCTGGCCTTTCAACTGAGAGTGCTATCCTCTGTCTCAAGCAAACTGTTCAGTACTACACAGACAGGAATACGCCTGTATATGCTTGCTACTTAGATCTGTCAAAAGCATTCGATACCGTAAATTATGACAAGTTGTGGCGTAAATTGCGATGCGAGACGAAGTTGTCACATGACATTATAGCACTATTTGAATATTGGTATAGTCACCAGCAAAATAGTGTCAGATGGGCAGGGTCGCATTCGGACATATACGGGTTGGACTGTGGGGTGAGGCAGGGGGGAATAACCTCCCCGCGTCTCTTCAACCTGTATATGAACCAATTGATCGAGGAGCTCAGCAGCACTAAGGTCGGTTGTTCCGTTGATGGGGTGTGTATAAACAACATAAGTTACGCGGATGACATGGTGTTGCTGAGCCCGTCTCTTTCTGCGATGCGCAGGCTTTTGAATGTTTGTGAGACCTACGCGGAGGCCCATGGGCTCAGATATAACCCAAAAAAGAGTGAATACATGATCTTCAAAGCTGGTACTAAAAGCTACTTAACTGGACCACCTGTCACTCTCTGCGGGTCACATTTGAATAGAGTAGATCGTTTCAAGTATCTGGGTCACTGGGTCTCTGATGATATGTCTGACAATGCGGACATCGAGAGGGAGCGAAGAGCGTTGTCTGTCCGGTGCAACATGTTGGCTCGCAGGTTTGCACGTTGTTCTTCACAGGTAAAAATAACCTTGTTCAAGGCATACTGCCAGACTTTTTACACGTGCAGCCTGTGGACCAACTTCACTCTGCGGGCGTACAACGCGCTTCGTGTCCAGTACAACAACGCGTTCAGGATTCTGTTGGGGCTGCCCCGGTTTTGTAGCGCATCGGCGATGTTCGCTGATGCTACAACCGATGACTTTTACGGAATAATCCGGAAAAGGAGTGCATCGCTTCTGCGTCGCTGTAGAGGCAGCTCGAACGGGATCCTGAGCGTGTTGTCCGAGCGGTGGGATTCTCCTTTCTTGCGGAGATGGCTGCAGCTGCATGCCAGCGCCTGCACATATATATATCTTTGACTCTGGTATTATCTTTGGGCATATTGTGACATTTTATTTTTTACTTATTTATTTTTGACATCTTTAATCATTTTGTATTTGACATAATATATAATGTAATTCTAAATTTAATTCTATATTCAATTTCCGTTATTATTAGTAAGTTGTAGTAAGTGTAACATTTATAGTGCAAGCATGGCAATTGTTAAATTCCTTTTTAATTTTATATGGGTTAAAGACCTGAAATAAATGATTTTATTATTTATTATATGATTATCTGAAGTAAAACTAAAAAAAAAAATGCTTGTTTTTAAAATTAGGTGTATGACTATTTTTACAAATTTGCAACAGTTGTTAAATAGATGCTCGTTATGACATATTTTATTGAACATATTTTGGTGCACATTCAGTATATTTGGTGGAACACAGGCAAAATTAGGTAAATGAAATGGGAATAAATTGAAGTACTTTTAAATATCATCCAAATGTAAGTATTTATTACTCACTGGATCCCTTAGTAAAGTTATTGTTCTCATAATTACGAAGGTGTCTTTGGCGATGGCGCAAAATTGGGCTGAGCGATGATGAGTTAGTAGGGTTTTTAACTGCTTAGGGGATGATTTCACAACAACGCCAAAAGGCTTTTATTACCAATTTTATTGGTAAGCTTTAAAATTTACGGGTTTCCTAAAAAAAAATTCATCCCCTCTATAACTTTTTACCCTCTTCTGGGATGATTTTTCAAAAACGCTGATACATGTAATGATTAATTATTACCAAACAAAAGGCTAAATACAAATTTTCATGGTTCGAACAACAAAACTAACGGGTTTCTCATTTCTACTTTCATCCCATATTTTACGCTCTCAGGGGATGATTTCCCGAAAACACTGAAACACGTGGTTTTTTTATTTTTTAATCAGAATGAGAAACACCAATTTTCATGGTTATAACTACAAAAATTTCAATTTTCCATACAAACTTTCATCCCCTATTTAACTCCTTTAGGGGTTGAATTTCGAAACATCCTTCCTTATTCCTTGTCTACATTATGAAGGGAACCTCTGTGCAAAATTTCAGCTTTCTAGGTCCAAGGGTTTGGGCTGGGCGTTGATGAGTCAGTCAATCAGTCAGTCAGGACTTGTCTTTTTATTTATATAGATAGATAATAATATAAATAATAGATAAATAGAAGATAGATAAAAGATAGATAGATAGAAGATTTTATTGGTAAGCTTTAAAATTTACGGGTTTCCTATAAAAAGTTCATAATTTTTACCCTCTTCTGGGATGATTTTTCAAAAACGCTGAAACATGTAATGATTAATTATTACCAACCAAAAGGCTAAATACAATTGTTTATGGTTTCAACAAAAAAAATTACGGGTTTCTCATTTATACTTTCATCCCCTATCTTACGCCCTCAGGGGCTGATTTCCCGAAAACACTGAAACACGTGGTTTTTCATTTTTAGTCAGAATGATAATCACCAATTTTCATGGTTTAAACTACAAAACTGACAATTTTCCATACAAACTTTCATCCCCTATTTAACTCCCTTAGGGGTTGAATTTCAAAAAATCCTTCCTTATTCCTTGTTTACACTATAAAGGGAACCTCTGTGCAAAATTTCAGCTTTCTAGGTCCAAGGGTTTAGGCTGGGCGTTGATGAGTCAGTCAATCAGTCAGTCAGTCAGGACTTGTCTTTTTATTTATATAGATAGAAGACAGAAGATAGATAGATAGAAGATATAGATGAGAAAAACGGAGAATCAAGCTCCATTATCATTGTGATGAGCGGCCTTGGTTCACTCATAAATTAGTACTCCAGTAACCGTAGTCATCCATCCGAGCTATTCTGTATAAAATCTCGCCGTGAAATCTTAGGTTTTTTTTTTGGGTAGGAAATCATCAAATAACTTCTCCCGCTCTGGGTGGAGCAGCGGGCAGCGTCTGAAGGGCGTGTCAGACTTTTACTGACTAAAACCCACCCGTGTTCCCTCAGTAGCCCGTATGCCAGGGGCTGCGGTATCTCTTTCGAACAAACCCGCACCCCTGGCGGGCATCGGCACCTCACTTTAATCTCACTTCACCTATGCTTTCGCGGTGATATCTCTACAGAATAGACCGGCAGTTCCTAATATGATTAGATTTCAATAAATTGACTGAGAGATTAACCTATCATTGATTGTCCCTGCCTATTTCAAGCCGTGGATTGCTGTAGGATGGGGAGTTTGTTGCGCCACTTCTTCTCCACAGCTAGAACACTAGGAACTGGAGCAGGGTGGCCGTTCTAGAAGACCGCCTTAGGGGGCGTCCATTAATTACGTGAGGCGTTTAGGGGGTGGAGGGGGTCGAGTCGAATCTCACTCAATCTCACGTGGGGGAGAGGGGGGGTCTACGCAAATTTCACGTAATTTAAAAAAAAAACCGCAAAGAAACAATGTAACATTACGAGAAAACCGGGTTAAATTATGTAAAACATGTTTTTCCGCCAATGTGGGTAAATCCTACAAAATAATATTTATCGCGGTTATGCGAACGCCACAAAGTAGCACAGTAGCTCCTCGATTGTTAAACCGCCACCGGCCAGCCAAGCCAGCCAAATGCAACGCATAAATCCAACGCAAATAGGCACAGATTAACGTTTTTACACTAATAGCACGTATTTGAAATATCTCACGTGAGATTATGAGGAGGGGGTAAGGGTCAAGCCAAATCTCACGAAAGCTCACCAAAACGGGGCTGGGGGTCGAATAATCGCCAAAATTGCCTCACGTAATTAATGGACACCCCCTTATGTTATTTAGACGTTCAAAACTCTGCTGATTCTCAACCTAATTGGAATAAATGAATTTAGATCTTGTTTTTTCTGATGATGTTTATCAGACGCATATCTTGTTTACTAAAAATATTCAACGACAAAAGTTTCTAAAAAATACATGTGGCACTCGGGGACTGCCGCGGTAAAGCTATTGCATAGCATTTTTATCAACTTCATCATTCATCATTTCAGCCGGAAGACGTCCACTGCTGGATATAGGCCTCCCCCAATTTGGGGGGCTTGCCATAATCGCCACGCTCGGCAGGCGGGTTGGCGATCGCAGTATGGTGGTAAAATGCATAAAGAACGCTGCTGCCCATTCTCTAGTAAATCCCTTAGTCGCCTCCTACGACACCCATGGGAAGAGATGGGATGATGCTATTCTTTACGTCCGGCACCACACGGTACAACGGACTATCAACTTATGCAACGGTTTATCAACTTATGCAATTATAATTATTTATTTATTTTTTATTTACGCTGTAGTTTTTTTTTTTTATATATAAATTAAAGTTTTTTCTTTGATATTAATTCAAATTACACTTTCTTTCAAACGAACCCGCACCCCTGACAGGCATCGGCCCTTGCAGGCCCCATCATTTTTGTGCTGACATCTCTTTGAGGCGCGCGTGGAACACAACGCGCCGTCGACTTGGGCTTGGTCCTTACCGGACAGCGAGCTACCCATTACTCGCCGTCCGCAAGCCCATGCCTACGGTGGCCGGAAATCGGCCTGGGATTCCCGACGCCCAGGGCGTCTCCGTATCCTGCGGCGGCTAGGGTCGCGAGGGCGCATATACTGCCTCTCCCTCACGTGCGCCGCCTCCCTCTTCGCGAGCATCACTGCTTCGCTGAAGGAGGTGACGGCTCCCCATGCCCTCTCGCTCCGTACCATAGCCTGGACCAGGGCCGGACGCGAGAGATCGCCGCCGCCGATCGCCTCCACGAGGACACGGCGGTGCTCCGCCCAAGCAGGGCAGACCGCCACCGTGTGCTCAGGGCGATCTTCGCAGTGGAAACACCCGGGCGTTTCCTCCCGCCCTATCCGAAACAGGAACCTCCCGAAACAACCGTGTCCGGTGAGGACCTGCGTCAGGCGGAAAGTGAGGACGCCATAGCGCCTCTCAAACCACTCCTCAAAGAGGGGACTTACCGCCGCAATCGTGGCGTGCCCAGCATTGGGTTGCGACAATCGCTCTCTCCATGTCACCAAGAGATCCCGCCGAAGCTCTGTCTGCTGTGCCGCGATTTCCTGCGGCAGCGGGGTTACGCCCCGGCGTTTGGCCTCCTCGCGCCACTCCCATATTTGCGCGAGGACCTTTGCCTCCATATCCCATGGCGGTAATCCGGCAAGGAGGCGTCGTGCCATCGTTAAGCGAACGCTCGGCCGAGCTACATGGTAGGCGGAGTGGGGGGTGTTAGGTTTTATTTTCGTTACGGAATTTCTTGATACGGTCGCCGCGCTCAAAGCCCGCGACAAAAGGTATGCAATAGCTTAAAAACCAACATTCAAAATTACTTCCTCTTATTTTTGATGTCGGTTAAAAATACCTGCTCATTAAACAACGAACAAACAAAAATAAAGCCGTCCACACACCCACAAACATTTCCGTACCCACAAGTCCACCACCCACTTTCCACATCATAATAAAACCGAACGACCTATCAGCCGAAGGAAAACGTCCGTTCAAACAAACTACCTGTGTGGAAGCGATAACACTGTCATAAAAATTAAATGCAGCAGTGACCTTGTACGAGGGATGACCGCTAATGTTTGTGGAGTGTTCAGGGCCAAGAAAACAAATTTAAAGTTTTTGTAAGGACGGTTTTGAAATGGGAGACTATTTGTGGCGCGACTGTTGGGATGCAATTTTAGATAATGGCATCGCTATTATTGTAGTGTAGATGAGGTACTGGGTAAAATGTCTGTTTATTAATTAATATGATTATGCTTTATTGTATACCATAAAAATTCATAACAAACAAACAATGAACACTGCAAAATATACAATGGGCGGCCTTATCGCTTTCTGCGCGCTTTCTCTTCCAGGCAACCTTGGAATGGAAAGGAAGAGAGAATATCGTTTATTTGGACACAGTTCGTGTAACACAAAATAAATAACAAGTAAAAGTGAAAATAAATAACTAGGTACTACAGTGTGTGCCTCACGGCTGCGCCAAAAATAAGTGACAAATTTATGGCGATCATATCAACTTTCCGTTGGGAATCTATTAGAACCTGCCGTAAACGCGTTTTTAACACGTGAATAGTGCCCAAAAACCTTAGTGGTGGTGGAATATTAATAACAATAATATCAAGTGACATGACTCAATTTGTCAGTAACAATATTCCTTACCCCTATGTTAGTTTTCCTATTCTAATCACTTAACCTAAAACCATGAATACATGTGAATCACTGCCAGACGCGTAACACCGAGTTGGAAAGCGTGCAGCAGCGACTCACATATAAACAATCGAGTCTGCTCGCCACACAGACACACACATAAACACACACACACACACTTTAGATGCGTATCGGAAAGTGCCTTTGAAAACCGCTGTCCTATGAGACTGTTGAAAGTTGTTGCGCACATAGCCTGAGCGCGCAATCTCGTCTACTAGCCATCCAACTAAGATTGTCATACAAATACTACGGATGGACAGTTTAGTATCGTGTTACCCAGTAACTGGGTTGTGAAGGGTAGATAGATTCGATTGGCAGCGAACTCCAACATAGTTGGAAATTGGAAAAAGACGAGGCAGATTAATTGATTGATGTAGGTTAATAGTGGCCTCTCGGCGTTTTCACTCACATCTGCTTTGTAAGCACCATAATGTGTCGTACTATGATCTCAATATATACAAGTGAATCCAAGCTTTGGGATAAATTGTCATCTTGATTTTATATTGCAAAATTGATCGTGATTGATATCGAGTTTAAAAAACTACTATTAAAATCTACTTTTCCCAGACTTTATTTTATTAGCAATTATAAAATAGTTACAATACTGAATTTAGTAAATAGAGATTCACAGGCTAAGATATCTATCCAAATATTAGTACGTGAAGCAAGAACTTTGTACCCAAAAATTACGCAGACAGAGGAGTTTGAAACTTGAGACATAAAGTTTAAATGGAGAACGAGTGCAAAACGTTGATATTTTTATATAATAATGCATTACAAATACGAGTACATTCAGTTTTAAATGAATTATGGTTGAATTTCCCTGAGCGACGACTAGTTTCACATGGTTACTTGTCAACTTTTCCAACTATGACTGCATTACGCACAACCAGCAACACATTAGTGTCCCAACTAAAAGTTGCCCAGATTACATCCTACCTAAAAACACGGAAATACTTTAACGATTTCAATTAAATAGAACGACTCTTTAGAAAGCCAATTGGTTCCGTAGGTATAAACTAAGATTTTATCTATGTTTTTAATTTAGAGCTTTTAGTCTGGAGGTGACTCCTAAGTCGAACGAGTTGGGAGTCGTAATTTAGTAATAACAGCCGTCGATCGATCTTAAGCGAAGATCGAGGGTAATAGGTACCTACAGACGTCCCCCCCAGTGGGTTCCATTGTAGTTGCGGGAGGCTCAGAAGCCGTGGCTGCCCACCCACTGTGAAGCGAAGAGGAACCCTGAGGTGGGGCCGCTCGTCAGAGCTTTTACTGCCAATCCGATGACCCACCAATCACCCCGATCGATCCGTGATTCGATATCGCAACTGAGACGGGACTCGAAGTCGTATGGGAGGCATCGCGGCGGAAGGGGCTGCGGCGGAGGAGGAGTGCCGGCGTTTCTAAGCAGCGCTCTTCGCTTCTGTGGCCTGGATGGCGCCGTACTGTTTGATGGCTGACGCGGTGGGGCCGCAGGAGAAGTGAAGTGTCAGTAAAGCGTTGACCGCTTCCCCTATACCCTGCGGTCAAAAAGTGGTAGGCAGCGGGGCCACTGTGCTGACCCGTCGCAGGGAGACCAAGACCGCCACGCACGGACGTCTGGCATCCTTGTGCTATTTGGTCCCGGGGGTGGTCACAGTGTGCCATGAGTTCTGGTGCCACGGTGATGGGGGTTACGAGGAGGGTCCGGTGACGGACAGCCGCGCACTGGAGGACACCGTGGAGTTTTAGTGGGTGAGTCCCACATAACTGCGCTATCTCCCCGTGGTAGTGCAGTATGCATGAGTATTTCTCCACGTAAAAAATATTAAAATGTACAGACATGGTTTAACTTTGACCATCTTTGCATACTTAAAGCCATCCGTGCTTCGGAAAGCACGCTAAGTCGTTGGTCCCAGCTGTCATTTGAAGATCTTTGTCAGTCGTTACGAGACATCAGAAGCCCAAAAGTTTGTTTAACAATCAGTCTTCCCAACCAGTTAACCAGCAACTAGGTTGTGGAGGTCAGATAGGCAGTCGCTCCGTGTAAAATACTGGGTCAGCTGCATCTGGTTAGACTGGAAGCCAATCCCAACTTATTTCGTTCGTTTGGAATTAATCCCTACAAATATTATACATATATTCCGTATGGTGCTGAACGTAAAGAATAGCACCTTCCCATTTTATCCCATGGGTGCCATAGAAGGCCACTAAGGGACTTACCAAAGAATGAGCAGCAGCGTTCTCTATGCATTTTACCACCATAAAGCGATCGCCAACCCGGCTGCCAAGCGTAGCGATTATGCCCCCCCCCCCCGCCCCCCTTTTGGGGGAGGCCTATGTTCAGCATTGGACGTCTCTCGGTTGAAATATATATGATGAATATATTATGCATGCGAAAGTAAATCTGTCTGTCTGTTATGCTTTCACGCCTAACTCACCAAACCGATCGTCATGAAATTTGGCAGAGATATAGCCTGGGATATGGACAAGGACATAGGCTAACTTTTGACGCGAAAATCGACATCCACGCGGGCGGAGCCGCAGGCAAAAGCTAGTTTGAATAAATAATGGGTCATTTATACAACACAAAAGGCACTTCCTAATTAAGCGCATAATGAAGACATTAGCAGCCAGTATCCTGCTTACCCTCAAAATATAAACAACCACCAAATTATCCAACAAATGAAGCAATTAAAATAAGAAATTTTAATAATTCACAAAGTTTTCGATGATAATTTTTGGCGCAAACAGAAACTTTATGAATTTGTTACTCTGAGCTTCGTTAAGATTACGTACAAAAAGAAATACAATAGAACAACTTGAAAATAATGTTTCTTATTATTGTTTTTACCCGACTACGGCGAAGCAAAAAACCTACTTACAGAAATAAAATAAATTATATTAAAGTCAAGGTCAAAGTCAAAGTCAAAGTATTTATTCGTGTGATTTTTGGTGATACATACAGTAGGTCTTATAGTTAGGCTGTGGTAACTCAAAAAACTACCCATTATGGCATACACTATTTAACAACATAAGAATTTAAGATCAATACTAACATACAAATTAAAAAATAATTAAATAATTAGAATACAACCAATTTTTATAAAAAAACATTTATCATAAAGTTAGTTAAAATAATAAATATTCAGAACACAATAAAATTAATAAATGATTTTTTTTGAATTTCCAAGCATAAATTTATAATTATCGTTTAGTTTATTACACTTTGTCAAGAAGGAATTCGTCAGTGGTATAGTAAATAGCATTTTTCAATTAAAAAAATATTTAGTCTCCGTTTAAGTTGTGTCAAGTTTAAATCTTTAATGTTATTAACATTCATTTAACATTTAAGTCAAATAAAATAGTTTTAAAGGCACGAAGGCTACTGGTGGTGGTAGTTTTTCCCCGGACGAGTTAAATCCTGCACAAAGACCTCTTAGTACTTAATTTCAACCTTTTTTACCCTTTTAGTCATCTACCTATAGAAAAGGTAGATACAACATAAACCTTCTTAACATAATTCTGTGGGTAGGAACCCCGGCATAATGAGATAAGTAAGATTATAGCCGGCACCGGCCACGGGTAACGGCTAATGGTACCATTATATTTGCCTCTTAATTTGTATATTGGGTCTTAGAAATTTTATGATTTTATGCTTATAAAAGGAAAACAGTGTTGCTTATTATTTGGCGGATTTTATGGCATATTAAAGGCCAGTAATGAACATCAGGGATTTAAACCGAAGGAATTTTTTCAATAGTGTCTATATTGAGCTCATCATCATCATCATCTCAGCCGAAAGACGTCCACTGCTGGACACAAGCCTCAGAGGGGTTTTGCCATAATCGCCACTTTTGGTAGGTGGGTTGGCGATCGCAGTATGGTGGTAAAATGCATAGAGAACGCTAGTGGCGACTAAGGGACTTACTAGCTAGAGAATGGGCAGTACGACACACACGAGAAGAAATGGGACGGAGCTCACACAATAATAATAGCGTTTCCCTGAGAATCATGTCAAGTCTCTACAACATTGTGTGTGTCAGTTGCCAAAACGAAACAGAAACTTTACCAACTTATGATTCAGGGGTTTTTTTTTTGGGTGGGAAATCATCAAATGACTTCTCCTGCTGAGTAGAGCAGGAGGGCGTGTCAGACTTTTACTGACTAAAACCCACCCGTGTTCCCTCAGTAGCCCGTATACCAGGGGCTGTGGTATCTCTTTCGAACAAACCCGCACCCCTGGTAGGCATCGGCCCTTGCGGACCCCTGCGGTTGCTGACATCTTTGACCTCAGTTGCGGTGCACCTCACCGCAACCTACTTTTTTGCCGCTACGTCAATGGCTTGAAGGCAAAAGCCCTGACGAGCGGCCCCACCTTTGGGTTCCTCTTGGCTTCACCGTGGCCGGAATCCACGGTTACTGAGCCCCCCCGCAACGACAATGCGGGAACCCACTCGGGGGGGATGATTCAGGGGTGCGAGTTGTTCAAAAGAGATACCGTGGCCCTTGGCACGCAGGCAACTGAAGGAACACGGGTAGGTTTTTGTCAGTAAAAGTTTGGCACGCTCTCCTGCTCCACCCAGAGTGATAGAAGCTATTTGACGATCACGCACCCTCAAAATAAAATGTGACTCTGGTAGGCCGAAGTAAAGCCAGGTGGAGAGTCACAGGTGACTCCGCCCTACAGTGTACATGAGGTGCTGTCCAACAAACATCATCATCTGTCCAACCATTCCTCAACTATGCTGGGGTCGGTTTCCAGCCTAGCTGGATGTAGCTGTAAACCAGTATTTTACATAGAGCGGCTGCCTATCCGACCTCCACAACCTATCGTATTACCCAGTAACTGGGTTGTAGAGGTCAGATAGACAATGGTTTCGATCTTGTGCTTCTTTGTTGTAAATAATCCTTCTGTCTTTTACTGTGTAGAACATTAGATAATTTTCTTGTTATGGTGAAAAATCTATTTTGGGTCTATTCTCTTGAGTGTGTCAAATCTTATGTTCCTAGAAAAGCCTATAATAAGTCTACCCTTAATAGTCCACTTATATTATCTAAGTAAAAAAAAATAGATAAATAATTAATCAATTTTATATATTAAATAAATTGATTAATTATTTATTCATGCCTTTAATTGACAATTAAGATGAAATATAACATAAGTAATTTACCATTGACATGCAAGTAAAAATAAATTATAATTGATTATTTTTTTATTAATAATCATTTAATTGACATGGCTTTATATTGTGTAGATTCAGACTATTACTATTAAAATTAAAATAAAATTGCACACCAATTTCATTGGTAGGACACAGAGCTCGACTCAAATGTATGAATAAGACCTATAATGTAATTAATACATGTGTTCACAAATAAAGATTGATTGATTGATAGGTTTTCGTCAACAAGTAGGTATGGGAGTCGGTCATATACCGAGACCTGAAGAGATTTAGTTGCGAAGTCATACCAGAAAAGCCCACAGTGCCTAGTCATGAAGCCCCAGTTAGCCACAAAAAATTCAGTCATATAAATTTTATTACCTGCAATCTATCAAGATTTTACGTCCTACCACCAGTGATGGTTAGTGCTGTTAATCCAGTCTTCCAGTAATAACTAATGGACAGTAACTATCAAGATGTTATTTCCTGCCAGTGATGTCAGAAAAGACATAAATCCTGTTTATAATACTAATGGGTCGTTATTAATAAAATGCAGTAATGTCTATAAATACGTAAAAAACACTATTGGTTTTATTTGTCTAGCTACGCGTTTGGTTCTTCTAAATTACACATTGGATAATGATGCAGTTTTGATGAATGTATTTGAGAAAAAAAAACAAGGTGCTTAATTATACAAATCTATAGTCTATAATGTATATTGTATGTGTGTGTATAGAGCAGTGGTGACCCAGTGGTAACGGCCGCGACTTAAGAGTTGTGGGTCGTGTGTTCGAACCGAGCCAGGCGCATTACGTTGTGTAAATAATTTCATCACTACTGCTCTCAAACGGTGAAGGAAAACATCGTGAGGAAACCGACATGTCCTAGAACCAAAAATTCGAAGACATGTGACATCTACCAACCCGCACTGGGCACGCGTGGTAGATTACGGCCCACTCCCTCTCATGGAGAGGATGCCTTTGTCCCAGCAGTGGGAACGTTATAGGCTGAGTATGTATGTATGTATATAGAGGCTTTCGAGGAAACTAACATCAATGCAGCGTAAGGACTACTATTGCTTGCAGCGCTCAGCCGCTATAGTAACGCTTGCTAACAGATGTGGTAATTGCGTGTACAGGATTTTCTTTTCAAATTGGTCAGAAGACCATACATACCATATAGGTAGGTGCATAACATAACATCACGCTTTGTTTCCGCGAAGGATTGGGCAGAGGTGTAGCTATATATATATTTTAATCAACATTTCGCAATTTGCAGGTCAAGGTCAGGTCGTAACCTGACCTAGACCTGCAAATTGCAAAAAAATTGGACTATGAGGTTGAAAGAAGAGAGTGCACCTGTGCCTGCGCACACACTTGAGCACTATAATATCTCCTGCGCCAAAGGCTAGTCTCCGCTGACATTCGTCATACATAATCAGCCTATAAAGTTCCCACTGCTGGGACACAGAGAGAAGGTGTAGGCCACAATCGAACACTCAGGCCCAGTGCGGTTTAGTATATCGTAAGCGGGCGCGCCCTTTATTTATTTATATTTAAAGAAAACAAGTAACAAATGACTCAAAAAGTGTAAATGTGTTAGTAACAATATTTCTTAATCCTATGTTAGTGAACGTAACCTACACACTTAACCTACACTGCCATTATAGTTGCAATGCAAATCCCTGCTACAAGCTCAACACCGAAGTGGAGGGTTTGCAGCAGAGATTCACACACAAGCAGTCCAGTCTGCTCGCGATACACCGCAGCATAATGTTGGGGCTGGCCCGCACGCGGTGCAACAGGGAAGCGCATCTTTTTCGCATCATAGCGTAGAAGCAATCCATCCGTGCTTCAGCAAACTTTATGCCTGAAGGCTATAATTTAGGTTTTAAGTTCTGTTTATGTTTTTGTTTTCATTATTTATTTCCGCTTGAGATTTTTTTAACAATTGTTTGGCATATTATCGTGTGCTAGCTAACATTATGGCAAATATTTTAATTTTACGCTTCGTAATGTTAATTACGTACCTACCATTGTATAGAATCAAGTTCTTCTAACATATCAAAACAGCTGTGCTGCTGGGGAGTTTGTTGCGCCACTTATTCTTCCCAGCTAAGCACTAGGAAGTGGTGAAGGGTGGGCGTTTTGGGGGACTGTCTTATGTAATTTTGACGTTCAAAAAGGCTGACACCAGCCTAGTTTGACTAAAGGACTTTTGATTTTGATTTTGAGATGTCACATCTCTTCAAATTGTCGGTTCTAAGACATGCCGGTTCCCTCACGACGTTTTCCTATACCGTTTTGAGAGCAGTGTTGATGAAATAATTTACACAAAATAGAGCGCCTGTCTGGATTTGAACCTACCTACAACTTGAAAGTCGCGGCCTTTACCACTAGGCCACCATTGCTCTCTGACATTGGTTGCCATGGCCAAAATACGGTATAGAGGATTTTTTTAAATTGTGCAACCGTGCGAGGATAAGGCGGGTCTCTAATAATCGTACCTAATTCATAAAATGCACCATAAAATAATCTAGTTATACGTTCGTCTTACGACCAGTTCTTAGCTTTACTAATCGTAAACTTCTTCGAATTTAATGCCTTTTTATAGGTTTCTCGTAAGTGTAGAAACGTTTTCGTATAAGATGTTTTATCTCTGGCATGTGGCTGAGGTGGTTATGGCTTTAGACTTCCATGAAGCGACGAGGAAAAGAACGTTTTGTTAAGACTTTTAGTTGGTTTTATTTTCTTAGATAGTTTTTTTTTTTTTTTTGTAGGTTGGGAAATCGTCAAATGACTTCTCCCGCTCTGGGTGGAGCAGGAGGGCGTGTCAGACTTTTACTGACTAAAACCCACCCGTGTTCCCTCAGTTGCCTGTGTGCCAGGGGCGACGGTATCTCTTTCGAACAACCTGCACCCCTGGCAGGTATCGGCCCTTGCGGACCCCTCGGTCACCCTACGGCGGGTCAGCACAGTGGCCCCGCCGCCTACCAGCCGCAGGGGATAGGGAGAGCGGCCAACGCTATACCGAAACTCCTCTTCCCCTGCGGCCCCACCGCGTCCGCCATCAAACGGTGGCGGCCCCGTCCAAGCCACGGAAGGGAAGAGCGCTGCTCGAAGCACCGGCACACCTCCTCTGCCGCAGCCCGTAACCCTCAGCCGCGATGCCTCCCATTCGACATCGCGGCCCACCTCAGTTGCGGTGCACCTCACCGCAACCTACTTTTTGGCCGCTACGTCATCGGTTTGAAAGCAAAAGCCCTGACGAGCAGCCCAACATTTGCGTTCCTCTTCGCTTCACCGTGGCTGGGAGACCACGACTACTGAGCCCCCCCGCAGCGACAGTACGGGAACCCACTCGGGGGGGTTTCTTAGATAGTTAAGAGACTTTTTGAAGAACTGCCTCGTTGGTCTAGTGGTCTCAGTCACTACTGCTAATGAAGAGGTCTTGGATTCAATGCCCGGATCAAGCACAGTGTTATTTTGTTTTTCATCATCTGCCTAGCCTTTTCTCAACTATGTTGTGGTCGGCTTCCAGTCTAACCGGATACAGCTGAATACCAGTATTTTACATGGAGCGACTGCCTATTTGACCTCCACAACCAAGTTACTTGGTAACACGATACCCCTTGGTAAGACTGGTTGTCAGAGTTTCGGGCTTCTGGCGACCCGTAACGACTGTCAAATGTCCACAAATGATAGCCGGGACCAACGGCTTAACGTGCTTTCGGAGGCACGGAGGGGTCTTGGTATGTAAAGATGGTCACCCATCCACTGACCAACCGCATCAAGCGTAGCTTAACCTGAACGATCGTTCCGAGTGGATGTTATAACTTAGCCACAACCATAATTAAATACCAAGACCCCTCCGTGTCTCGAAAAGCACGTTACTGTCATTCGTGGATCTTTGGCGGTCGTTACAAGTCGTCTGAAGACCGAAAGTCTGACAACCGGTGACAGGTTGTCAGACTTTCGAGTTACCAAGGCGTGTTACCCAGTAACTGGGCTACTAGGTTGTTACCCAGTTGTCTTATATCTTGTTCGACTGCACTTACTTCCTCAGTGGAGCTCCTTCCCAAAGAGATTTACAAAAAAAAACTCTCTATGAATCTTGTTAAATAATCTCATCAGGGAAAAAGCAAGATGAGATTTTTTCGCAGTATCGCGTCATCAAAAAAACCCTTTTGCAGAATTATCTTAATCAAGCTATATCAGCATCTTTCTTTCTATGAAACTCAGCTGAAACATAACGAAGTAGGTATCTTTTATATCAAGCTTGGTTGAAACTGGGTCAAAACTGGTTTAAGTGTACCACTGCATACAGGCCGCAGACTTTAAAGTTTTTGTGTATATGTTATCTAGGCTCAGTATGAACTTTTGAGTACAATTTTTAAAGAAATTAAAGAATATTTTAGCAACGTGAAAAGCCTATTATTTAGTCATTGTTCAATTAGCTTAAAAGTAGACGTTGTTCTGTATAAATTGGTGTTTAATTTTAGTAAGATTTTTACCTTTTATAGTCTCAAAAAGGAGCTTGTAAAAAAATTACATGCGAATTCCGAACAAAATAAGTATTATTGAAACTAACTCAAAAACCACGACTCAGAACGTGACAAAAGGAGATGGACAATACGTACCCCTTGGAGTGCAGTTAATTTGAATAAAAGATCAAAGAATTTTTAATAACTTTTTATGCCTTATGGCAGAAGTGGAGAAATAATCATAATTGAAAGTTGTCTGTATGATTTTGCTATAAAATACCGTTTAATGTTGCAATATAAAATTAACAAAGTCAGAACAAGTAAAAATAATAACTTAACGTATAAGAAGAAAAAAATACGTATAGCAGGTCTAAAATATACTCGGACATTATTCTTATAATTATATAAATAGAACCATCTATAATTTATTGTATCTATGTTAGTGCAGTTACGGATACGACTTTTGCCATTTACTACTGGCAGCACCACCGACAAATGTTATATAATTGTCACTATAATCGCAATTTGTTAATATCCCTCGTTAAACGTTTGCGCTGGTTTGCTTTTGATCATTCGATATTCGTTGGAATTGTGTTTATATTTTTACATATGTATGTATATATTCTATCGTAACCCACGCGCGTGCTCCACTAAAAATATTGTAAACTGTGTAATACATACTTACGGCAAATTGACCTTTTACAAGCGAGTGTCAACTATGGTATCACAGAGAACGCATTAGGAACGCATTAGGCGGCATGTAATGTCATCATCACCCACTGAGTGACTGATCTTTTGAGGTAAGTTCTAGTTTTATTCTGTACCTCCTACTAAAATATTTATAAAAGGTATTATTTACCCCATATTCTCACGTTGAGTCGTGGTCAAATCCTAGACTAATAGGTTCTTATTTTACCATCACGGTTATCACCTCATGGCTGTATCTGTGGTGCCTGCTATGACAATATAAGAAGATGCCTTGCAATCAATTCAAGAAAAAGACAAATTGTTCTCAACATTGTTTTTGGTTTTGAAAACACATTTCGGAATTGAGCCCTCTCGTCTTAGTTGTATCATCATGCCATCACTTAAAATACTATTAATATTAAACGCCTGATACAGTTACATATATTAAATACCTTCAAGTCAAAATCAACTTTATTAAACCTTCAGGGTTTTTGTCCCCTACTGCTGAGCATATGCACATTTCTAAAATACTTTATAGAAAATTAGTACTATTAAATGACAGATTTGATATCTGTATATTCTGGGGTATAAGTTTATACAATTTTTGGCATTGTCCTTTTAAACCAAAGAAGGATTTTTCTAATCGGTTTATAATAATTGACGAAGTTCTGTTTGTCACCTAAACATAAAATTACAACTGAATTGAAAACCTATTTTTTAAAGTCGATTAAAATGGGACGAGTCCTAATTGTTTTGCAAATTGACATGACACCCTACGTCAATTTGCGGTGCTTTAAACATTTCATTTAAATTTTCAAAGAATGACACTTGTGATTCTATACACAGACTACTTAAATTTGTATCAATTTAATTAACAATTAACTACCCTGTCTTACAGTCTTGTTAAAAATTATTTCATCATCACTGGTCTCAAAACGGTGAAGGAAAACATCGTGAGGAAACCAGCATGTCGTAGAATCAAAAAATCGTAGATATGTGACATCTTCCAAACCGCACTGGGCCCGCGTGGTGTATTTCGGCCCACTTCCTCTCACCGATAGGAGGCCTTTGTCCCAGCAGTGGGAAAATTGTTGTAGAGATTTCCCTTTTTTTAGGGTTCCGTACCTCTAAAGGAAAAAACGGAACCCTTATAAGATCACTTTGTTGTCCGTCCGTCCGTCCGTCCGTGCGTCCGTCCGTCTGTCAAGACCGTTTTTCTCAGGAACGCGTGGAGGTATCAAACTGAAATTTCTATATGATACTTAGTTCTACTGTCCCTGGAAGCTGTAGAAAAATCAACCTTCTAAGTCAACGCAATCAAAAGATACAGCCATTTAGGCTGCAGATTTCCGAAAATTTTCGAAACTCGCACGGGAATCAAAACCTACAGGGTACTCCCGTGAACTTAGAATCTTGAAATTTTGTACGAAGTCACGTCTTATAGTACAGATATAGGAAAAATTAAGAAAACCGTAAATTTTTAGTTTCGTCATATAAAAAAAAATATTTTTGACAATTTTGAACTTTTACTTATATACCCACAGGTTTGTACGGAACCCTCGGTGCGCGAGTCCAACTCGCACTTGACCGGTTTTTTACAGTCTAAAATAGGGGAAAACATCGTTGTGTCGGTCGTATTATTAATTAGTTATTTCTTTATGCCGCTACACAATGTCGATTCAATTATGTTTCAAAATTCGTTCTGAATCATCAAATTAGCATTTTGATCGAAAAATAACTCAATAATACAACAATTATCTGAATATCTTAAAGTGCCTTCACTTTCAATAAATTAATTAAGTGAATTTCTTGCTGGAATTTTATTAAAACTTAATTTATTATTTGAAAGGCTAAATTTATTGTGATGCGTTAGATTCCATAGTTAACTTAGAATTTATTGAAGTAGATCCATTGTGAGACGAAGTTACAATTAGACTATTTAGATGTAGATTAATTGGTTGGAATTTAAAGAAAATTGCACACAAGAGAACTGTTTTAGTTTGTAAACGACTTTTGCAGACAAACGAAGTAAAAAAACTTTTTTTGGCAAAACGTATCTACATTTGTGTAGGTAAACCTTTTACATGACATCGTAATACATCCTGTACGAGTACGTTCCCACTGCTGGGATAGAGACCGACCCACTCTCATTTTTCATTAACGTTGTAGCAGTGAAATGTAATGACACCAGTAATTGTATTAGAAAAGTGTGAATAACTATGTACATTTATTGAGTAACTATGTACTTTTTGTTCAAATAAAAAGGTGTGGCTTCGGGGGACCCCCGACAGGAACGAAATTCTTTTCGCGATACTTGCACGCACACACACAGTACAAGACGGAGAGGGAGAAAAAGTGTGAATTTAGTACAGAGCCATCTAGTATAAGTTTTAAGAAGCTCTCATAAAGTTGTCGCCATATTGGGTTTGGATTTTAATTTTTAACCTACTTCAAAAACCATGAAAACGATATCCATGATGAGAATTTGTAAAAAAATTGCAGCCCCCATCTTCGATTTTCATTTTAACCACAACGGCTAGGGCAATCTTCGAAAAATCAAAATCAAAAGTCATTTATTCAAACAAGGCTGAGAGTTAGCACTTTTCGAACGTCAAAATTACATAAGACAGTCCCACAAAAACGCCCAGCCTTCACCACTTCCTAGTGCTTTAGCTGGGAAGAAGAAGTGGTGCAACAAACTCCCTAGCAGCACAGCTGTCTGTTAAGTTGGAAGAACTTCATTCTATACAATAATAGGTAAGTATTCAACAAAAAAAAAAAAAAAAAAAAAAATAAGATTTATACAGTCAAATAAAAAAACAATGATATGGAGTAACTCATATGACCTGTCAGTAGGTAAGCTAATTCTGGTGAAAGAACACAAACGTTGTCTTCAGTTAATCACCAGCTACCAACAATTCTTATCGTTTGAGTAGTCGTTAATAGAATAGTATGCTTTAGAACAAAGATTTGATTTTACTTGAGCTTTAAACGCATTAAAATGTAAATCTAGCAAAGAAGAGGGAAGCTTGTTATAAAAGGTTATACCAAGCCCAACAAATGAGTTATGAACTTTATGAAGCCGGTGAAAGGGACCACGTAGTTTGTCCTTATTTCTAGTATTAAGATTATGAATATCACTGTTTTTGGTGTATATGTGTATAACCGTGACAATGATACACATGATAACATTTAAAAAAGAAATCGCAATATCTATCTTCTAATTTCATTTTCACTCCATTATCGGCTTTAGCACCCTCGAAAACCGTGATTACAATACCCATGATGAAAGATTTGAAAATGTTTCGAGCCGCCATTTTGGATTTTCATTTTGACTTCCCTTTTGGATTCAGCATCTTCAAAAAGTATCTCTGTCGCTTTCTATGAAATAATATATCATTATTATGTAATAAAAAGTCGCATGGAAGGAGCATAATGCTTTTTCGTTTCGTCACAAATTCTTTAACGCAGCTTGCGTTAAAGAACTTCGTTCCAATAATATTGGACTCCTTGACAACAAACGCTCCTTGTGATCGAGTGCAATAATAACAAGCGTCGAATGCAATTCAAAGACAAGGCAATATAAATGTAAATGGATTTTCTTATCTATTAAAACAGTTTCTATGGCTTTGAAATGAATACGAGATGGAGACAACAGAAGTTTGACGGTGAAGTATATATATACTGTCTATTATTATTTGAAATAATGATTTTTTATCTGTATCCGTATCTGCGGATCTACATTTTCACTTATCCGACACATCACTAGTGTGTATATGTCGTGGCCATATCGTAGATTTGCTCACTTCATGAAATGCTCGAGAATTTTTTCTCGAGAAGAGAGACACCCAGAGGTTCGGTTTGGTTAGGTTCCTTTAAACCCTGCAGATAGAAATAGGAGCCCAATGCAGTGGGGCTTCGTCAACATGACGTCGACCGTCTTCTTCCGTAATTTAAGAACCAGAAGAAGACGAGAATTTCATGAAATGCGACCATTTCAAGAAATTCTAGAGCATTCCATGAAGTAAGCAAATCTACGATATGGCGATTTCATGAAGTGAACAAATCTACGGTATGGCCACGAAATATGTATATATGACGACACTAATTACCTATACTTGCAGCTAGTTACACAATAATTCTATAATTACAAATGAATGTAGGGCTTTTTAGTCAATACACACGAACTTAACCTACTCGCCTGAATCGGTCAAACTGACACTTTTCAATAATATATTAGTTTCTGAAGACATCACGCACGAAGTTAATTTATTTGTGAGTAAATCGAAAAATAAATAAAAATAAGTGCGACTTGCCTAATACGTTATTCAACATTTGAGAGTTGCCCTCGGTTTCCCTGGGATTCCATCATCAGATCCTGACTTGGTACCAATGGGACCAAATAAAAAAAGAATTTTGAGAATCGGTCCACAATTGGGGGAGAAATCCATGAACATACATAAAAACAAAATACATACAGTGGAACATATAACCTCCTCCTTTTTTGGAAGTCGGTTAAAAACTAGCTTTTGCCAGCGGCTTCGCCTGCGTGGTACTTTCATCCCCTATTTAATTCCCTTAGGGGTTGAATTTCTAAAAATCCTTCTTTATTCCTTATCTTCAAAAGGGAACCTCTGGGCAAAATTTCAGCTTTCTAGGTCCAAGGGTTTGGGCTGGGCGTTGATGAGTCAGTCAGTCAGGACTTCTCTTTTTATTTATATAGATAAATTTATCTAAAAGTGTAATTTCGCCCGATTCGGTCGAGTAAATCCGTGCGGCTATAGGCTAATAGGTAAGTCGAATTTAGTGAGTAACAAACGCTGATTGATGCAGCAAGCTTTCATCATTATCCTCCATTGAAAGCAGTAATTCAATAAAGAAATAACTTGGAGAATAAATCGTCTTGTATTTTTGTATTTTCAAGAATATGAGTTTATTAGATGAACTCATGAATAGAAATACGCAGGAAGAGAATTATACCGGTTGCTCCTTTTATTTAATTTCCATTTCATTTTTGCTGTTCTTCAAATGGCGTAGACGACTGTACAATTTTTATGTACGCCAGTTCTAAATATACCTTTAGATGGCTCCGTATTTAGAACGGTATATTATATTTTCCTAGTGATTTGTAAAATAGCATGAACATATGCACAATCAATCTTTAATGTTCCCACTGCTGGGACACAGGCCTCCTCTCTATGAGAGGGAGTGGGCCATAATCCACCACGCGGGCCCAGTGCTGGTTGGCAGATGCCACATGTCTTCGAATTTTTGGTTCTAGGACATGCCGGTTTCCTCACGATATTTTCCTTTACCATTTTGGGAGCAGTGGTGATGAAAATAATTTAATAATAAAATAATTTACGCCTGCCAGGGTTCGAACTTAAGACCTACAAGTCATAAGCAGGCAGGCAGCCGTTACCACCTGGTCCACCGCAGCTCAATCTGGTAATTTTAGTACCTGCTCAAAATTCTAGGAACAAGGTAAACCATCAAAATTGAAGGATCAGTGTCAACCAAACCGTGATTGCTTATAATCCGGGAGTTGGTTCTAATTTATACAACACCCAAACATCACACCCGCGACCTCCCAAAGTTTAGTATTCCAATTCAATTTAATTGGATTAATTGGAAGGGACGTTTACATACCTTCATGTTTGATACGTAAACCAAACAAACTGGCGTGTGAGGTAACGTTATTGCTAACCATGATAATATATACCTGTATGATATGTTATGAATAAAACAAGATGGATGATTTTGGGAGTGTCGTCATCCGCCATTGGCTTACAGTCAAACCGTACAGTAAACAGTATTTTAACATGGAGCGACTGCCTATTTGACTTCCAAATTCCAGTTACTGGGTAATATGATAACCCTTGGTACGGCCCATTGTCAGACTTCTGCGCTTCTGACTCTCAAAAATCCACGAATGACCACCAACGGCTTATCGTGCTTTTCAAGGCACGGGGTCTAGCAATCTGAAGATGGTCACCCATCCACAGATCAACTGCGTCAAACATACCATAACCCATTCGATCAACCCGTACAGCTGTTATTACTTACTATTTTGAGTGAGAATCGATCTAAAATCAAAAAGATGTGAAAGAGAGAAGAGTGAATATCGTTTTCAATTGCATTTAAGAAAAAACCGGTCAAGTGCGAGTTGGACTCGCGCACCGAGGGTTCCGTACAAACCTGTGGGTATATAAGTAAAAGTTCAAAATTGTCAAAAATATTTTTTTTTATATGACGAAACTAAAAATTTACGGTTTTCGTAATTTTTCCTATATCTGTACTATAAGACGTGACTTCGTACAAAATTTCAAGATTCTAAGTTCACGGGAAGTACCCTGTAGGTTTTGATTCCCGTGCGAGTTTCGAAAATTTGCGGAAATCTGCGGCCTAAATGGCTGTATCTTTTGATTGCGTTGACTTAGAAAGTTGATTTTTCTACAGCTTCCAGGGACAGTAGAACTAAGTATCATATAGAAATTTCAGTTTGATACCTCCACGCGTTCCTGAGAAAAACGGTCTTGACAGACGGACGGACGGACGGACGGACGGACGGACAACAAAGTGATCTTATAAGGGTTCCGTTTTTTCCTTTAGAGGTACGGAACCCTAAAAAGAAAAATCAGCAGGTGTGTTTTACACACCCGCTTCATCAGAGGTTTTGTATTAAAGAATTACCGCTTATAAGATTTTTCAGCGACTTGCTTGTGTGAAAATTCACCGTTCCGTCATGATCGTCATCATCATCATCATTTCAGTCTAAAGATGTCCACTGCTGGATGTAAGCTCTGTCACTTCGATCGGTTCTGTGCTTCCCGCTTCCAGCGGATTCCTGCGGCCTTTGCCAGGGTTGGTAGTTCTCAAATAAGAAGAAAGAAAGAAAAAAACGTTTATTTGCGGTAAACATGACACAAAAAAAAAACAGTAATACAAAAAACTACAAAAGACTTCCAAAAATCACTACAAAGTGCAAAATAACTTTAATTTCGGAAGTCGGTGACTTTGGATGTGAATTTTAATTATTTGTCACCGCCTTCCGAAATTAAAGTTATTTTGCACTTTGTAGTGTTTTTTTGGAAGCCGGTTGTTATTTTTTTGAAAAAAGTTTTTATTTTTCACTTTTTAGTTACCTACCCCACACCAATTCGATATTTCATCATCCTTGGCGTCAAAACAATGCATATTAATGCGATAGCAGCATTCGCGGTTGATTTGCTGTAATGTTTTGAAGAGTTCCGTTGTCTGTCTCCGAAACGCATCATCAGATCTATGTGAAATTTATATGGGACCATTTCGGAATAAACCGCTTTCGAAAAAAAATTTTTTTTGCAAATCTGTTTGTATACGACGGAGTTATGCCCGAAAATAACTAAAAATAAAAAAAAAACATTTCGAATTGATAACCTCCTTCTTTTTGAAGTCGGTTAGTAAAAATAAAAAAAAGGTTGAGGGGAACATGCGTCACGTCCACGCAAAACGGCTCTCGCTCAGAATTTTGCTGCGACCCTATACAAGACAGAGCCCCAGCGCTGGTTTTCAGCGACAGCCGGCTTTGAAGTAAAGACGTCGCCCGGTGCATACAAAAAATCAAAGAATGATCAGATCAACCATCCACGATTTAATTTAGATAATCAAATACCACAAGTCAATAGCAGATTGTACGTAACATATATTAAGACATAAATCTCCAAGCTCCTTAAGTTTTAACCCACGAAAATATAACTAACATAAATTCAATTAAAAATTCCGGTCGCAGGTTAATTAAAATCTGTTCAAAAATCTTCCATTGTTACAAAGATGATATCTCTTTTAAAACTGGTGGGTCATGAAAAATGTCCGGTTTGCGCCAGCGATATGGCGAATTAATTCCTCCCGCGAACCGAGTGCTGTATGAAAATGGGTGGTACTGGTGGTAGGTAAAGTGTTCGAGAATTTTGTTATGTGTAAAAAAATCGGGCTGCTCGGATGGCAATATGACCTTAAAATATACTAATGTCATGAAAGACTTGAAGAATACTAAACGAATTATTCTGATTTCAATTATAGGTGGTCTACCTTGGGCGACAGTTTAGCGACTTATTAATTAATCGCAAATTAGACAGCTAAGTTTGTTGTAGCACATTGGTTAATTAAACACGTCAAATATTATGCTTAACCAAATAGCACAGAACTCGTGCCCTGAGACAGTGAGGCGGGATCGCGGCAGACTATGTATGAGATGGGGCCACGAGCTGGATAAGGTCCTGGAATGAGGGCGAACATGCTCGCCTTTGCCCACGATTGAGACTACGAAGGATAGGAAAACACGTGATCAAAATTAATTTGCGAGTTTAATTATTTATTACTAAGCAATTTATTTATTTAGCTATTGACTTGATTGTCAGCTAAGAGGAAGATTGAAAAATGCTCTTGCACCGAATTTCTTATGGACCAAAAAAAAAAAAAATTCAATTGTAGAACAATATGCTCCCAAATTACAATGTTATTTTTTATTCTTTTTATTTTTACAATGCTGACATATTCTCGTCATTATGTGACACTATACATCAATTTTAGTATCGACTATTTTTTAGTGATTGTCATGGAAATCATGTCACTATGTTTAAATAGGTTCATTTTATTTATGTAGATTATTTTACATATTGTGAATGAGAGAACGTTGTAGGCCTTACAGACTGTACATATATACGAAGACGATTTTCTATTCTGTATTTTCATTCCTCTAAGTACCTGGTACTTATTGACAGGCCTCAACTGTCCTCCCATACCTATTATCACTGTAACTTGAAAACATTGTTATAGCCAATTATTTTTTTAAGAGTAACCGTGGAGTTTCTTGCCGGCTCTTCTCCATAGGAACCGACAATTTGGAACCGTGCACCTAGCTTCTGAAGTTTCATAAGTGCCTATGCAGGTATATAAGAAATAAAATATTTTGATTTGATTTGAATAAAATTATGACTATTTTATGTATAGCCATATTAAAACTATATCTTTAAAAATAAATCTGACACCGACAAATAATATGAGTCAACCTTACACACACGTAACCTATTTTCTCTGTCGTTTCTGATTATGTTAACGACGGTACCAATCTAGGTATACCTCTCTCGGGGCTCGTCGCGCCAACTGCGACAATTTATCGTCAAACGCTCCACCAACACTGCGGCGGTCACTTTTATGATTTTTCTACCTTTTTCTGGCTTTTTCCTTATTCCTTACTAGCTTTCGACAGCGGGTTCGCCTACTGTAACCAATTTACACAATACCTAAACAAATTATACACGTAAACCTTCCTCATGAATCATCCTGTCTATTGGTGAAGACCACATGAAAATCCATTCAGTCGTTTTTAAGTTTATCGCGAACAGAGAGACGCGGCGGGGGAGTTCTTCTATACTAATAATAGAGGAAAGATTTGATTGTTTGTTTGCATTGAATAGGCTCAGAAACTACTGAACCGATTTGAAAAATTATTTCACTGTTGGGAAGCTACACTATCCCCGGGTGTCATAGGCTATATTTTATCCCCATATTCCCACGGGAACGGGAACCACGCGGGTGAAACCGCGGCGCGTTACTAGTTTTATAATATGTAGGAATGAAGTTGTAAGTATAAGCCACGACTCACAAAATGGCGGAATTTTCAATCAATTTCCAATCATTTTGAAATATGTTGTTAATATATTTCTACATATTTTGGAAAATAAAAATCTGCTCTGTAAATAGCACAATGAATGTTATTGAACTGTTATTGCTACTGTTAGTTTATTACGCATTTACCACAGAGGAAGGCAGACCTATTTTATGCAGACCTCAAGTAAACAGTAATAATAACTACAATTAAAATGTGAGTTTTGCCTTGCACTAACTTACTCCAGAATTCAGACACATAGTTCGAAGTACGTATTAGTGTTCCGTACCCAAAGGGTAAAACGGGACCCTATTACTAAGACTCCGCTGTCCGTCCATATGTCTGTCTGTCCGTCTGTCACCAGGCTGTATCTCATGAACCGTGATAGTTAGACAGTTGAAATTTTCACAGATGATGTATTTCTGTTGCCGCTATAACAGCAAATACTGACTAAAAACAGAATAAAATAAATATTTTAGGGGGCTCCCATACAATAAACGTGTTTTTTTTGCTCGATATTGATAACGCAACAGGTAGACGCTTGACTAAATATTCACAGAATATTTAGTTAAATACTCACTTTAATAATAAATAATTAAATTAAAATAAAACAAATATTTAAGGGGGCTCCCATACAACAGACATGATTTTTTGGCCGTTTTATAGATAATGGTACGGAACCCTTCGTGCGCGAGTCCGACTCGCACTTGGCCGGTTTTTCACATTATTATTAATTAAGTATTATTTCGTTTATTTTGGTTCGCTGTATTATACCTAATTGTTCATTACAAATTTTTTAGAAAAATCTATTCGTTTTATTTCATGTTTGATTTTTTTTTTAACGTGGTTGCAAGTAACCGTCTACCAAACGGACCGCGACAGTTCTTTTATTTTCAAATAAAACGAACTATTGTTTACTCAGTGGTCGAAATTCGACCATAATTCATTTGGTTTTAATCAACAATAATATTTTATATTTTTTTTGCTTTATAAAGTCCTTCTCCATGTAAACTTTAACTGTGCCAAACTACCCTGTCCGTGTAATTTTCGTAAAAATGGTGTACAAAGTTTTTGCTTCACGTATTAACATACAGGATAAATGTTTAAGCAGTGCGCAAACTGTAACCATGAATTCTATAACCGAAAATTTTCTACGCTAGGGAGTCTAGAATGATATACTGAATTCATGGTTACGGTTTGCGCACTGATTAAAAATTTACCCTGTATTAGTGATTAGTTTTCCATTCAGATAATTAATTATCTTTCTTTGTTAGTTTGTGGACCAATAACTGAAACCCAGCAAGATTTCCTAGGGTAAAGATGTAGATTTTTATAGGTATAAGTATAATCAACCTATAACATTCCCACAGCTGGGACACAGGCTTCCTCTGCATGAGAGGGAGTGGGCCGTAATCCACCACGCGGTTTAAGTGCGGGTTGGTAGATATCACATGCCTTACTCACGATGTTTTCCTTCACCGTTTTGAGAGCAGTGGTGACGAAATAATTTACACAACGTACCTAAAGCGCCTGTCTGGGTTGGAACCGACGACCTACTGTTCGTCTGCCCGGCTAGCTCAGCGGTTAAAGCATATAACTATAGGTATACTGGTCAGGGAGATTAATTGCTACGTAAATTGGCACCCTAGGACTATTCACCGTCTTACAATTAATTTTGTACAACTACGGCAAGAAACCAACACAAATATGTCCGATATACAGCATTTACGAATGCCTATACTTACCTTAACTTACATTTCTTTTGTGATGGATTTCTCGTAAATGTCAGAAGGGTATGTCAGACTGCTGTTATTTCCAACCGTCTTGCCCTTCGTAATTGACAACCATGTGAGCCCCTTTTGAAGATCGCTTCTAGTGATAAGACTGTCTACTGCGACAGTAGCTTATGTAACTTTCATTTGTTGTTGTTATTCACAAATATTATTATGGTGGAACATTGTTCTTAAGGATCGAAACAGAGTTATTTTAATTTAGCTGTGGAAGATGGATTGGCATCCAAGATGAAAACTCACCTAAGTCCCTGCCTAGGTAATGTTCTGTATTATTATTTAAAAAAAAACCGTTCAGCCGCTTTAGCGTGAGAGAGTAACAAAAAAAGAAATCTTCGTTTCCTATTTATAATATTATATTAATATTATAAACTGAGTTTTCTTTTTTTATTAAGTGCGAATTGGCTGTCTAGCTAAACTCCGCAAACACAATTTAATAAGAACAGTTTTTTTTTTTGGTAGGTCGACTGCTGCCAACAGCAGTGTTTTTGTTACTTGAAGTATCATTTGAGAAAAATTGTTTTCTTATATCTCATCATGTCTAGATATCGATAGCTATGACGTCTGTGAAGTCTGCACAAAAACCGTGTTTTAAACTGATATTTCAAGTGACTACAATAACTACAACTAACAATAATTTCCCAAAAAAATAAAATAATAATTTATTGTTGTAAGATATCGACCCATCGCATCCGCAGAGTTTAGCTAGCTAATTTAAAAGAATAAAACTCTTTTGATTATTCATTTATGTCTGTTTTATTGCACCTGGAAATAGAAAAACCTGGATAGCTAGAACTAATATTACAAAAAGATCGCAATATCGTATAGATCGCAATAGCCATAATTGAACTTGTGATATTAAGAATTGTTAGTGCTTTGTGAGTAACCATAATACGTAAAGTATTTTGGGAGCACCTTACTCCACGAGTAAGTGGCTCAGTGGTAATAGGCCCGATTTACGAGGTCGTGAGTTCGAACCAAGACAGGCATTCTACTTAATGTAAATTATTTCATCACCACTACTGTCAAAACGGTGAAGGAAAACATCGTGAGAAAACCGGCATGTCCTAGAACGAAAAATCAAAGACATGTTTTCACCAACCCGCATTGTGACCGCTTGGTAGATTGTAGCCTCTCGAAGAAAGGCGTCGTATATCCGACCAGTGGGAACGTTATCGGCAGATTATACTATGCATAAACCATGCCACCAAGCCTCATTTTTAACTAAAATATGGGTTATTTTAGCCTACGACATCGCGAAAGTAAAACAAACCCAAGGCTTTGCCAAAATCTGCTCTAAAAACAAAGACAACTTCAACCACAAGGTTTGACTAAGATCCTTTAAAAACATCAGCTTTACCTATTCTCCTTAAAAACGTCGGTTGGACATACTCGTAGGCCCTGTTCACATTCTCGAGCGAGGCGACTTTCGTTAAGCGTTTCATGGCAACTGTTTCCGTCTCACGCAAGACACGTGTCACTGTACCTCGTGATTTGCCCTAGACTACTTCTTACATTTGTTTTCTTTGCAATCGCTGTCGCGAGACGCATGTCGCTTGAGCGTTTAGCTTGTGGCAACGGGAACAAGCAACACACATGCGTCACCTGTTTCCGTCTGTCACTCCGCAAGTCTCGTATCGGTTTCTCGTGAAATACTCTAAATATCTTCATTAATTGGATTTGCAGTCACTGTCGCAAGAAGCGTGCCGCTTCAGCGTACCGCTCGTGACCACGCGGTAAACAAACACGCATACGTCACCTGTTTCCGTATATCGCTCCGATAGTCGCGTCCTGGTTACTCGTGGGATGCTCTAAACAATTTATTTCAAAATCAAAATTAAATATTTTATTTCACATAAACCTGCATGGAGACTAATGAAACGTCAGAAGCTAGGTGCACGGTTCCAATTTGTCGCTTCCTATGGAGAAGAGCCGGCAAGAAACTCCACGATTACTCTTTTAAAAATAACTGTCTTTGGCAATCTTTTCAAATAACAGTGATAATAAGTATGGGAGGACAGTGCACGCCTGTCAATAAGTACCAGGTACTTAGAAGAATGAAAACAGAATAGAAAATCGTCTACGCATCTACAGTCTGTTAGGCCTACAACGTTCTCTAATCGTACAATAATATACATAAATAAAATGAACCTATTTGAACCAAGTGACATGATTTCATGACAATCACTAATAAATAGTGGATATTAGAATTGATGAATAATGTCAAATAATGACGAGAATATGTCACACATTGTAAAAAATTAAAATTAACATTGTAATTTGGGAGCAGTTAATAGACTTTCACATAGTTATGCTGTTAATGAGTGTACGCGCACCGCACTAAGGCGAGCGAGGCGGGAGAGAGGGACGAGGGGGCGTCGCGCTAGCGCAGCCAGTCGCCGGCGACCGACCGACACTCCGCAAACGACGACGGCGCAGAACGCATTAAAAATAACTTTTAGACTCAAAGTGCAACCAAATTGTATATTTGAATATATTAATTTTATAAATTTAAAACTAGTTTGTTATTCTTAACAAAAGTGGCGACCAGTGACGAAACTATATAATAACTAAAGAAAAACGCGTCGAGTTTGCGGGCGTCACCACACGTGGCAACCGCCATTTCGCCAATACCTACCCAGCGAGTCATCGTTCGAGTAAAGAAAAGGAGTTGCTGTAGCTGCTTCGGGAGCCTTTGGGGACATCGTGAACCGGAGGTCTAGCCCAAGGAGAGTAAGCCCTGTTCCTAACCTTTTCTCACCTAACCAAATTCTCTCGATCCTTTGTTCTCGCATTGTGTGTAATGGCCGACTTGCTACTCGAGTGTTGGGTTTATGCTAGCTTTCGTATTTTCTGGGTGTTTATGCTTTCATTGTGTTTAGGCACAAAATACTAGCACGTGCATCTCAGCGTTAGGTATACCTACCTACTTAAATAATAATATACATAATCAAGCTATAAAATACGAGCACGCGCCTAAGCTATAAGTACGCATTTAACTTATTCTACTACAGAATTCTGTTAAGCTAATCCCAGCTATAACAATTGGTTAGCCTCTGGCTGGACTATATAACTCGATCTATAACCTATTTCATTCAGCACATCGGTGCCTATAGCATAACCTATTCCGTACCTACCTGTACAACAAAGACGTTAGGTAGTTTACGACGTAAACTTTACGTTACATGCCGACTATTCCAGCGTACCTCCGTGAAGTGGAGCGCATCGGACTCGGTATCCCCGCCGCCAGCCCGGTTCCGTCGCGTGCGCCGCGCCGCTACGTGCGCTTGCTGGCCTAAGCTGTCTGCTCAGCCGGCGCGAGCTGCCCTAAGCCTCGCGTCGTGCCAGCGCGAGCGACTGGACCTGAGCTTCTCTGCTCTTCTAACGGGTTTGAGTGCACATTTTATTGTTTCATTGTTTATTCGCCTGTGTTATTGGTGACTATTGTATTCTATAAAAATGAATGAAGCAGAGCTCAAGGTAGAACTTTCTAAGTTAGTCAAAGAGCGCGGTATTATTAAGGGAAGGGTAACAAGGTTTTCAGACTATTTAAATAATTTAATTAATTTAAAAGAAATTTCATGTATTCAGTTTAGAGAATTAGAGTTGAAATTGACTAAAATTCAATCCCTTATGGAAGAGTTTGAGGTCATTCAAAACAAAATAGATGTATTGCATTCTGATAGTACTGAGCAAATTAAAGAAAGAGATAGCTTAGAAAACCAGTTTATTAGCTTAATAGCAAGGACCCAAGATACTCTATCAAATTCTCCCCAGAATAAGGCTGAGAAAGAAAATAGTGACCATGCATCTAATACTAGCTGCCGTTCATTTAATGGCATAAAATTACCTACAATCAAACTTCCTACATTTGATGGGAATTACCTAAACTGGTTAGAATTCAAAGACACATTCCAATCAGTGATTGGTGGCAATGAAAGTATTGCACCAATTAATAAATTCCACTACCTAAGGTCTGCGCTTGAAGGAAGTGCAGCTGTTGTCATTAAATCAATAGAATTTAGTTCAAAAAATTACAAGGTTGCATGGGACCTGTTATGCCAAAGATTTAATAATAAAAACTTATTAATAAATAATCATTTAAAAGCATTATTTAACATAGAGTCGATTCAAAGGGAATCCTACAAATCATTGCGGTTTATCGTTGACCATGTGTCAAAACATTTGCGAGCTCTTGACACTCTTGGCCAGCCTACTAACATGTGGGATGTTCTTGTAATTTATATGGTCTCGGCAAAACTAGATATTCACACAAGTAGAAAGTGGGAAGAATACAAATGTAATCTAGACAATTTACCTTCGCTTAGTGAATTTTATTCTTTCCTGCGCAGTCGAGCTGACATACTAGAGACTGCCTATTTTAATAATAATCGTTCTGACAAACAAGTAGATTATAAACCTAGGGTAACCACCCAATCTAAAAGCCTAATTGTATCCATTGATAAGAAAGAAAACAAGAATTGTTGTGTTTTATGCAATGAAAATCATAATTTGCATCAATGTCTGAAATTTAAAAATATGGATGTAGACGAGCGACTACATGAAATTAATAGATTAAAATTATGTAAAAATTGCTTGCATAGTGGTCACAATGCATATCAATGTCAGCTGAGAGCTGTATGTCGCCAATGCAGAAAGAAACACAACACATTAATACATATAACGAAAGGCAACCCTACATCTGCTACTGAAACTGAACAACCTTCTACATCTTCCTCTTTACCTGTGTCACTGTCTGTAACATCTAACGATCAGGTTTTGTTATGTACGGCGCTAGTCCAAATTGTAATAAATAATAAGACATACACAGCTCGTGCGCTGCTGGACACAGGTAGCCAATCGTCTTTTATTACAGACAAATTAAGAAGGAAGATAGGGCTAGTAATTAACCCCGGTGGTTCAGTGAATGTTTGTGGGATCAATAACGCTACATGTAATATTACTGAAACTTGTTATATCAAAGTTAAATCTAGATGTAGGCCATTCGAATTTAATGTCAAATGTCTAGTAGTACCAGGAATAACAGGAATTTTACCAAACTCTACAATTGATACTGAGCATATAAAATTACCTGAAAATATCACGCTAGCTGATCCTAGCTATTTTTCCCCAGCTGAGGTTGACATCCTCTTAGGAGCAGATGTATATTGGGATATAGTTGGCTCTAATTTAATTAAGTTGGGCAATAACAAACTGGTTCTACAGGAGTCTATGCTCGGATGGCTTATAAGTGGCCCTATACAATGCAGTAAGCCCGCTTCGAAGGTTTATTGTAATTTCTCTCAGGAGATAAAGGACTCGTTAGAAAAATTCTGGAAACTTGATGACTTACCTGCCACAAAAACATATTCTAGCGAAGAGCAACTCTGTGAGGATCATTTTGTACAAAACGTATCTCGCTTAACAAGTGGTAGATTTTCTGTATTAATTCCAATGAAAGAGTCACCTGAAAAAGCTCTTGGAGACTCTTACTATGTTGCTAAAAAATGTTTTGAGAGTTTAGAAAGAAAATTTATAAAATATCCAGATTTAAAGGCAAACTACAAGGCATTTATAGATGAATATGCAAATTTAGGGCATTTAACTAAAATCAGTAGACCAAAATTTGGGTACTACATGCCTCATCACGCAGTAATTCGTGAAAAAAGCGAAACCACAAAGCTCCGCGTAGTATTCAATGCGTCTTCTAAAACCAGCTCTGGTAAATCACTTAATCAAATTCAAATGATTGGTCCAGTAGTACAAAGTGATTTAATTTCTATTTTATTGCGATTTCGCATGCATAAATTCATTCTCACAGCCGACATCGAAAAGATGTACCGACAAATTGAAGTCGGGCAAGAGCACCGCCATCTGCAGCTTATTCTATGGCGTGATGATCAGTCCCAATCGATAGATGTTTTACAACTCAATACAGTCACTTATGGTACTGCCTCTGCACCATTTCTCAGTACAAGATGCCTCTTACAGTTGGCAAATGAGTGTAAGAATGAGTCTATTGCCAGTGTAATCCGAAACGATTTTTATGCAGATGACTTAAATACAGGCTCAGAAACCATAGAAGGGCTAAAACAAATCTATCATGAAGTGGTAGACACTCTTAATTCTGCATGCCTACCCCTAAGGAAATTTCGCACAAATTGCCCTCAATTATTTGATGATGAATGTGTTTCTACAAAGCCTTTTGATATCCACAAAGAATCCAGTGTATTAGGTCTCAATTGGTGTCCCAAGGCTGATACTCTGCAATTCTCTACAGACTTAGAGCCTTCTGCTCATATTACTAAAAGGTCAATAATTTCTACTACTTCTAAGGTTTTCGATCCCTTAGGATTATTGTGCCCCTGCATTATAGTACCTAAAATTTTACTGCAACAATTATGGTCCTCGAAGCTAGACTGGGATGATCCAGTACCAGCTGAGTTTTGTAAAAACTGGGCTAACCTATTAAAGGAATTTTCAAATTTGACTTATATTCGTATTACAAGGCGAGTTCTGTGTGATACCCCCAGTTATATAGAATTACATTGTTTCGTGGATGCCTCTCAACAAGCCTATGCTGCCTGTATTTACTTGCGTTCTGTGAATCATAATCAGAAAGTTACAGTCAGGTTGTTGTGTGCTAAGGCACGAGTTGCACCAATGAACCCAACCACTATACCACGGTTGGAGTTATGTGGCTTCTTGTTAGGTGCACGTTTATGTTCAAAGGTATTAGAGTCATTAAATTGTAATATCAACCGTAAATTTATATGGACTGATTCAAATGTTGTGCTAGGGTGGCTGAAGACCCCACCCAGAGATCTTAAAATATTTGTGTGTAACCGAGTGAATGAAATCAATCAACTTGCAAATGGATTCACCTTCTGTCATGTTCCCACAGATCAAAACCCAGCAGATATTGCGTCTAGAGGTGTAACTCCTAAGCATTTGCAGTCCTGTTTCCTGTGGTGGGAAGGGCCTTCGTTCCTCGCTAATGAGCCATCTTGTTGGCCTACACGAAAACACACACAAATCCCTAACATCTTACCTGAACTTAAGTACTCGCATACCATTGAATGTCATGTTGTTGTCACAAACAAAATAATTCAATTTGAGAAACATTCTAATTTAAATAGATTAAAGAGAATATATGTCTATGTACAACGTTTCCTAAATTATTGTAAAAATAAAGAGGCTAAAATTAATGGACCCTTAGATACTAAGGAATTAGATGATTCTTTGCTAATGTTAGTTAAGTTAAGTCAGCTAGAAAGCTATGCAGAGGAAATTAATTTGATTAGAAATAATAAAACTCTTAATCGTAAGTCAAAATTGTTGCCGCTAAATCCCTTTATTGATTCAGATGACATATTAAGAGTTGGGGGTCGAATTCAAAACTCTGAATTTGATTATGATAAAAAACACCCCATTATTTTAGATGCAAAGCATCATTTAACGAAATTGATATTAAGATATGAACATGAACGCTTATTTCACGCTGGTCCTCAACATCTTCTTGCTTCGATAAGAGAACGATTCTGGCCTATAGGTGGCAGACACTTAGCACGTAGCACGACAAAGCAGTGTATAGTTTGTATTCGCCTACGCGGGAAGACAATACAACCTTTAATGGGAAATTTACCTGCCGAAAGAAGCTATTCCATGTTTCCTTTCTACTCGTGTGGTGTTGATTTTGCTGGTCCGTTTATGATCTCTAGCCGTAAGGGTAAAGGCAATCGTATTTCAAAATGCTACCTATGTTTGTTTGTATGCCTCTCGTCCAAAGCGATTCATTTAGAGTTAGTCAGCGATATGAGCACTGATGCATTCATTTTGTCTTTGCGAAGGTTTGTCTCTAGGAGACATAAACCTAATGTTATATATTGTGATAATGGTACCAATTTCAGGGGCGCGAACAATGAGATAAGTAGAATACTCAGGTCCAGTCGTGAATCAGCTATTCATTACGGAAATAATGAAGGCATTAAGTTCGTGTTTAGCCCCGCATACTCACCTCATTTTGGAGGTATATGGGAGGCGGGGGTCAAATCCGCAAAACATCATTTTAAGAGAGTAGCAGGTAATGCTTCCCTGACATTCGAGGAACTCGCGACGCTTTTTGCACAAATTGAAGCGATTTTAAATTCTCGTCCCCTAACTCCTCTGTCATCCGATCCCACCGATCCTTCTCCCTTAACCCCAGGGCACTTTCTTATAGGGCGACCCCTCACTTCGGTGCCATCGTTGCCTATCACCTGCAAGCACCCCAACAGATATCAATACATTGAGCAGCTGAGGCAACAATTCTGGGAGAGATGGCGCCGGGAGTTTGTTGCCGAACTTCAAGAACGCACCAAGTGGAAAACGAGGCAATATGAGCTTCGTGTGGGCGATCTAGTAATCCTCAAAGAAGAAAATCTTCCCCCACTGCAATGGAAACTTGGCCGCGTCACTCAATTATATCCTGGGAATGATGGAATCAGCAGAGTTGCCGACGTATTTACCTCAAAAGGCACGCTAAGGAGAGCTGTAAATAAAATGTGCATACTACCGGCCACTAATTATGTAAAGGATTCCACCGAAAATGACGGAGCGATTATCCAAGGGCTAAGCAGCGAAACTAATGACAATCTTGGCGTTAGTACAGCCAATGCCAAGGCAGATCATTGAAAGCAACTCTTTCAACGCCCGGGAAGATGTACGCGCACCGCACTAAGGCGAGCGAGGCGGGAGAGAGGGACGAGGGGGCGTCGCGCTAGCGCAGCCAGTCGCCGGCGACCGACCGACACTCCGCAAACGACGACGGCGCAGAACGCATTAAAAATAACTTTTAGACTCAAAGTGCAACCAAATTGTATATTTGAATATATTAATTTTATAAATTTAAAACTAGTTTGTTATTCTTAACAATGAGGTACCAGGGAAGCCACATGTGCAGAAGGAATTAATGCCAAACTTCCCTCTCTTCAACGTAGTCTTTTATCTTACAATTTTTTTTTTTTGATAAGAACCCGTTTGATATGCGTTTTTAACCGACGAAAAAACGGAGGAGGTTACTCAATTCGACGCGTATTTTTTTTTTTATGTATGGCCACGCGTAACTTTTTCCAGAGTAGTCCGATATTGATAATTCTTTTTTTATTGGAAAGGGTATACCCCGAAGTTGGTCACATATAAATTTAGAAGAAAAATTCCAACGCTAAGGGTAAGAAAACAGGGGATGATTGATTGTTTTGCTCACAGATTTTAATACTGAGTTGTGTATTACAAAAAGTAATCAAAAATTAAGCATGTAGTAATTAGTAGATTATAACCACAAAAAATCATAAAATAAAAACTAAAAAAAAAAAAAACCGCCGAAAAACCGAAAAGTAAAAAAAAATATCAACTTGCTTTGTCCAACCCCAATAACTAAGTTCGTAAGTTCGTAAGACTTTGGATATGTATTTAATTATATGTCACCGCCTTCCGAACTTAGTTAATGGGGTTGGACAAAGCAAGTTGATAATTTTTTACTTTTCGGTTTTTCGGCGGTTTAATTTATATTAAAAAGTTTTTTATAATTTATGTCCTCCGCAGACGCTGTCGCTTGACGTATGTCGCTTGAGCATGTAGCTTGTGGCCACGGGAGTCGTAGATATAATCGGCTTTTCTTGTGAGTGATCCCCTTGAGAAGTAGGCTGACCCTTGACCGGCCATTAAAAGTTTTTTTTTTTTTTCATCTTGTTTGAGAAAACACTGGCGTTTTGTGTCTAACTTTTATGTGTGTATTGTTGAGAGGAAAAAAGATTTCTGTGGGAGAGTTTGTTGGGAGATGATTAGTGTTTAAATGTGAAAGGTCATGAAACTCTAAATACTGCTCCAAGAAATTGCTAGATATGGATTTATTTATCTACAAAAGTACAAAAATAGCTTCTGCGTAAAATATTTCTTAAGTGTCATAAGGTTATAGCCTCGTATATACACAGTCGCCAATGATAACCAACAATCCCAGAAATATGTGATAACATATTTATAATAATACAACTAAAGATTCTAGATTTTATAAATTTTGGTAAAATACTTCTCAAACTTAAGATTAATAATAAAAAAGTCGAATAAAATTACAAGACGAACAATATTGCAATTTTGCCCAGAAAAAAAATATCAGATTGCGTTTTTCGGGACTACAGTATTCTGGCTTCAAAGATTTTTATGGAATCATGGTATATGTCGACATCTGATATAAATTTCATACATAGGGTTATTGGAAAAACACCAACAACCTCTTAAGAGGTCATTGTGCTCATCATTATGAACAAGTTTTACTATGGGACCAAACTTGAAATGGCAAAAAAAAGGCAGCTGTTCCTGACTTTTATGTTCGTATAACTCATGTAAAAATTCGAATAAAATGTAGGGAACAGCTGATTTTTTTCGCGATTTCGGGTTTGGTCCCATAGTAAAAGTTGTTCAATGACCACAACACAATGACCTCTTAAGAGGTTGTTGGTGTTTTTCCAATAACCCTGAATTTCATGTCTCTACTGAGTTGAGTGATGAGTTTACCCCAATATTTGTTTTTGATGTTTGAGTTTGGTACACATAAGTTACAAGGTATTTGGGTATTTTATAAATAACGTTTAGTGGACTAAACGTTAATTTCAGAATACCCAAAATACGCTCTACTAATTTATCACAGTCTAATTTATTATTTTGTAGAAGATCTAATGAGATTGTGTGACAGTCGACGGTGCGTAGGTTTATTTATGCTTTAGTACAGACTGTTTTAAAATACTGCTTAAATTTAAAAAAAAAGTGTAACCGTAATCCATTTAGCAGTAGTAAAATTGTATGCAAATAAAAGGAGTAAGTATTATGATTCCAGAACAAATACTCGTAGTGATGTGGGATGGCCACACATAAATTTATAGTAACGAGTGGTCGGCCAGCATTCGGAATTCGACTAAAATACTAAGTAATAAACAGCCACACGGGTCTATCGATCAGGTTAAGCTACGCTTGACGCGGCTGGTCCGTGGATGGGTGACCATCTTTACATATCGAGACCCCTCCGTGCCTCGGAAAGCACGTTAAGCCGTTAGTCACGGCTGTCATTTGTGGATCTTCGACAGTAGTTACGGGTCGTCAGCAGGCTGAAAATCTGACAACCAGTCTTCCCAAAGGTATCGTATTACCCAGTTACTGGGTTGTGGAGGTCAAACAGGCAGTCGCTCCATGTAAAATACTGGTATCCAGCTGCATCCGGTTAGACTGGAAGCCGACCCTAACATAGTTGGGAAAAGGCTAGGCAGATGATGATAACCATAATTAAAAATTACCAAATTCGACCAAAATTAAAAAATCTGCGTTATTTTCGTAAAAAGTGGTACAAAGTTTTGCTTCACATATTAATTGGTGCATATATAGATAACGATGCTGTCATTATTACAATGAAATAAGGTCATTTCCATAATTAACGAAACAAGAGTAATTATATTATTTCAATTGTTTATCATTTTGTATTTATCTGTGTTTCTAATGGACTGCGCTAATTTGATGATTTATCATACGTGTGTGGCTAATGAAGTATGATTGTGTTAATTCACTTAGCAATTACATTCTAGTGCATTAATGATAATGGACGTGTGTTTGAAATTATTTGATAATCAACTAGGGATTTAAAAACGGTTTCTCTTATTAACTTAATACCACTGTATTAATTTCTAATAAATTTTTTTTGTTAATTAATTTTCTGTATATATTTAATTGTATTTTTTTCCAGGCACATTCTCACGTAATCTGTCTATGAATTTAGTAACCCCTCCCCTGTATTGAAATATTTCGCCGGTAATTTCAAAAAAATGTTCTTCCATACATTTCATCGCGTAGGTTGCAATTACCAATATTACGAACTAGCTTTTCCAGCGGCTTCGCCCGCGCGGAACTTTCATCCCCTATTTAACTCCCTTAGGGGTTGAATTTCGAAAAATCCTTCCTCATTCCTTGTCTACATTATAAAGGGAACCTCTGTGCAAAATTTCAGCTTTCTAAGTATGAATATAGAAGAAATAAAGAAAACAATTATAGTTAAAAAAAAACACATAAGATAGAAAAATATAAAAAAAGTAATAAACTAAAGATTTGAATTTAAATTATATGAATCAAACACGGAATTCAAAGAACGAGTCTAACTTAGTGTTCAATTAGGTTTTAACGAAAATGATTTTGGTTGATACTACTTCTCTATAAAACGGCTGAGTTTTTTATTGATAATAATCGACGCAAAATTTCTACGCTTTATTTGCTGTATTAATGGATTCAGTTTGCCAGTCGATATCCTGTATAAGAATATTCAGGCAAATAAATAATTATTAATTTTGGATCCTCGCGAATAAATAATGTAAGTGAAGTTTCTAAAGCAACCCTTTATTTTGAAAAACATAGTGTTACTGCCAAATTTTGTCGGGAACCGCCAAACAAAAGATTTTCTCAAATTATTTATCGCTCCAATTAAATTGGATTATAAATCATATAAGTAAATAATAAATGGAAAGTGATATTTCATTTCAACAAACATCTTACAGATATTTATTTAGGTGCCTACGCAATGCTACGAATCACCTACGCAGGTGCTACGAGAGCTACGCAGATGCTACGAGAAATTCGGTTGAGTTGCGTCTACGAAATTATTTTATATTTTGTATGATACCTTTATTAAAACGATATTTGTTCTTTCGCATATAATTTTGAAAGTACCAATAATAAATCCACAAATATTAAACCTGTGTTTATAAATCTACTATTCCTTTTTTAAACGTATCCACAACCAATATTATATGTATATGTCACCGTAAGATTGTGAAAACCGTTAGTTTATAATCTATCTAGCGAGATTAAAAACTGTCGATAAATTCTGAACTGCACCATATTGCTTATCGACCGAATAGGTTAGGCTAGAGCTGCAACCAAACGTGCGCGAGCTGAGCGAAGCGAGCGGTGCCACGGCATCGGCCGGCGAGCGTTACTTCCAAGTTAGTGGCAGTTACTTGACTATTTAGTAATAGCGCAAGGTATTATCCGTCTTGATACCCGTTCAGAATTTGACGAACAGATTATAAACTATCGAAAAATAGTGCGTTAAATTGTAAACGGTTTTTGCAGATCACAATTTGAAGGAGCCAAAGAAAATTCAATCTTATTTCAAGGAAATAGGACAAAATTTTAGATGACAATGCTGGGGTCAATACATTTTCTTAACAATAAGTTAGCTTGAAAAAAAGTATTGCTCATTGTATCAAGCTTTAACTCGATACTCTAATTGGCCTAAGAGATCTTGCGTTCATGATGTTATAAGTTATACTACTGTGACACTTTCCTTTAGGAGGGTTGTCATCAGGTAGATTAGTAGGGGTCGGTAAATAATAAGAGTTCAATTGTAGTGTACACCTATTATTTATTGCCATAAAAACTCCGTGGCCGTCTCAACTTGGTTGCAGAGGTAGTAAGTAGGTAATGGGTAGGAACACTGGCCTGAACCGTCTCCTGGGTGGTGATGGTCCTGCTTCAACTTTGTCCGCAACTGATGGCTCTAGGTCCAGGTTCTGTATTCTATAATTTGTCTCAACGTAGGGTAGACATGAGTCACGCTGCAACAGTGTGTCTTCAACAAGCGTTCTCTTTGACGCCGGAACCACGACGTGGCGAAAGGGTTGAAGGGTAGACTAGAATCCTGGAAGTCCAGACAGAAACGGAAGCGTAAGCAAGCTGTCGAAACCACGTTTCGTAGGTCAAAAGGTCACAGTGTCCCAGGTAGGAAGATAGGAAGAAATACAGCAGAAAACTAGTTTAAAAAGATTCTAGGAACACCTTACAGTTGGCACTTCTAATAAAATTCATGGAAACTTACCCTAGAGGGATTTAGTGATGTAATTACCAAAAACTATTTAAGTACGTTCGGAGCAAGCGACACAGCCGTCACTACCAGCACTCTCAGTTTGACTCGTCATCGTCCTTACCGAGCCCAACCGAATCTTCACTCCTCGGCGACGCTCGGCAATGATCGTTTTAGAGATGCGCGGGCGCTTAGAACGAAGACCCTTTAAGTTAATAAGCGCTCGAAGGTTCCGTATAATATTATTTAGTTTTAAATGTTGTATTTAAGTGTTAGGTTTACCTATAAATATTATGATAGGTTATTTTTGAAACGGTTTGTGTAAATAGTATAGTTTTAAGTGTACTTACATAGGTTTATTATTATTAAGGATTTTTAGACTTAGCTCTTTTAAATTTTAACTTGCTAGGTGCAACGTTACACTACACGATAATCCATAAATAGAACTTAAATATTATGTGTTTGTTTTTTTTTTTTTATATTATGTCTGAGTCCACCAAAAATTATAAAATCATAAATCAGCAAGTCAGCAGACGCAATGCCATTTCATGACACCATAAAATGGTTATAACCATCATAAAATTTCTCAAGTACGCCATTAAAATCTGCCATCTCCTTGTTAAATTAAAAGTTTAAGCAAATAGCCGTCAAAACATATTAATGAATATTCGAATCATCGTCATCATCACCATCATCATTTCAGCCAAAAGATGTCCATTGCTGGACATAGGCCGCCGCCAAGCTCCGCCACTTCAACTGGTTCTGTGTCTCCCGCATCCAACTGATTCCTGCTGCGATCACCGTTCCAGCTCGTGGGGGGCTTTCCAACTCTACATCTTCCAGTACGCGGTCGCCACTCCAGAACCTTACAGTCCACACAAGTTTGAAAAATTCTTCGAACTATGGCGGTTATCTTGGTTGTCCTGCGGATCTCTCACGCGGTCGCCACTATTCGAATCATCATCATCATCATCATCAGCCTATAATGTTCCCACTGCTGGGACACAAGCCTTCTCCCGGTGAGAGGGATTGGGCCGTAATCCACCACGCGGGCCCAGTGCGGGTTGGTAGATGTCACATGTCTTCGAATTTTTTGTTCTAGGACATGCCGGTTTCCTCACGATGTTTTCCTTCACCGTTTTGAGAGCAGTGCTGATGAAATAATTTACACAAAGTAAAGCGCCTGTCTGGGTTCGAACCTACGACCTACAACTCGTAAGACGCGGGCGTTACCACTTGGCCACCACTGCTCGAATAAGCATAGCTTAATTCACAAAGATGCATGATTGACATGATTTCAAAAAAGTAATAAATAAAACAGGCGTGTTTTTTTGGCGACGATGATGCCTCGTTGGTCTAGTGGACACAAGCGTTACTGCTAAAAATGTGGTTTTCGGTTCCATTCCCAGATCGGGCAAAGTGTTATTGAGATTTTCCATCAGGAATTTCTCAATTGCAACCCGGAGTCTGGATTTGTGCCCGGTTGACGGCAATAGGCTCGCCCCCATTACATGAGCCTTAAACATAACTGGTGAAATGTGGGTGAATAGTCTTCAAAAGAGATCAGTAACCAGGGTCGAATATAGCTGAAGTTTAGAAAAAAGGATTTTTTTTTTTTCGTACAAAATTTAATTTTATAAATGAGCTATTTGTTTCATCATCATCATCATTTCAGCCAAAAGACGTCCATTGCTGGACATAGGTCTCCCCCAAACTCCACCATTTCGACCGGTTCTGTATTTCTCGCATCCAGCGGACTCCTGCGGCCCTCACAAGCTCACCGGTTCACCTTGTGGGAGGCCATCCAACTTTACGTCTTTTGGAACGCGGTCGCTACTCCAGAACCTCCCCATCGGCCATCAGTTCTGCGAACAATGTGCCCTGCTCCTTGAGTTTGGCAATTCTTCAGCTTTCGCCTTCGGCTTCGGCTTGACTATTCACATTCCAACCGGAATGACAGCCATTCTTTGAAAAGATTAGCATAGAAGCACCATGTTATGTGTGTACATATTTTAAAATTACTTTAAGGCTGGACAGCCTTAAAGTAAAGTAAGTAAGTAAGTCTCAAAAAATGGTTGAAAACAGCATGCAGATGAAATCACTTTTCGCCGGCATTTACAAAGAAATTACATTTGAAAAAAAATGTTAGTAATCTACATAATATGATACGTCATTTGGTTTAGGCATAACTTTTCTATGGGTATCAAATAATAAGAAAAAAAAAAAAACACCAAATCACCTCCAAATCGTTGAGATGAAACCATTTTACTCCTTATTTTTTTACAAAAGTGTAAAAAAAAATGTCTACTGCTTTGCAATACAAAGGAAAATGATTTGATATTGTAACTTTTTACAAATATGCATTATTTTGTTATAATAAATTAAAATGCGACTGATTAAAGACTGCACGGCTATATCACCCCGCACTCGCCCACAAATGTAGTGCGCCCAAATGCTGAAGGTCCTTGGCGTGTATACAAGCCTTAAAGGAAAGACACTGCTTCACCTATTGTGAAAGCTCATCCGCTGTACTGCGTCACGCGTCTGATTTTTAGAGGGGACAGTTTAATAATACTTCATTTGATTCTAGACTTGACTGAGAGAAAACAAGCGTGATGTAAAAGTATGATATGTAAAGACAATTACGGATACAAAAAAGAATCACAGACTTTCGAAAATGGGTTCGCTACGGTAATATACCTACTATATAAAAAAGGTGGGTTTCTGTGTGATTGTGAGCTGTGACGACAATACTGGAGGGCACCACCGAGGCCCTCTAACACGATTACTTAGGTACCTGAAGAGGAGAAGTGAAAAGCGAAAAGCGTTTTTAGAGTATTGCTAGTCACAAGCAATACAGCTGAGGTCCTGGTTTCGGTCCTTGGGTCGGGAAAGAGGTTTTTGAGGCTCTCCACACTCCTACATGAAGCCACGGGCAAAAACCAGTAAACAGATAGCTGGGAAAAGGCTAGGCAGTATTACCAGCCATCATCTGTCCAGCCTTTTCCCAACCATGATGGGGTCGGCTTCCAGTCTAACCGGATGCAGCTGAATACCAGAATGTATTTTACATGGAGCGACTGCCTATCTGACCTTCACAACTCAGTTACTGGGTAACATGATACCCCTTGGTAAGACTAAGCTGAATCATACACAGTAGCTTTAAATTTTCTAAAGTTCTTTGCAAGTTGCGTTTGTTGCTTTATTGTATGTGTTATAAAATCTGTAAAATACCATATTTCAGGCAAATAAATGAATCTGTCTTTCTATCTAAGTAAAAAAATATTAAGCGGGCTACCTTAGATTTTCGTAAATTGCAAAAAAAAACAAAAATCTTAACACTTACACCACACAACATCAACCAAAGAAGTGTGAAAACACGTGCACGCCACTGTAATTTGATATATCGACGCCGTGTTATTTGTTACATATTTACAATATCCATTGTTCGATATACATCAAACAATGGAAATAAAAGTACACGAGTACAATGTACACGTCGGGCCACCGAAATTGTATCGGGTTCGACAATGTTTGGTGCCTGATTGAAAGTAATCTTTCAAGTCAATAATAGTCATACCTGTTTTTGCTTCTTTTTTGTTGGGCATTTTAGACTTTTTCGCTTCGTGTTGTACAAAGTAGCAGTAATGGAACAAGGCACCTTTTATAGAAAGAAAGAAAGAAAGAAAAAGTATTTATTGTGACTCGCACAGGAAGATCACATCGTAAAATTAACACACTTGAATACAAAAAAAAAAAAATATATAAAAAGGAACAAATTTCTTGGAAGTAAAAAAAATAAATAATTAAAAATAAAACAGAAAGTCCTGCACGAGGCCAAAAGGCTCCTACCTCAGCATAATGCTGCGACATTTAAAAAGTGTCGCAGCGCTGGTATTCTGATAGGGCCCGAGCGATGTGATGTCACGGGCAGTTACAGTTTATATAAATAAATAATCAGTATTAAAGGTACATAAAATCTAAATATGTTAGCGAATAAAACAAAATACCGTCAGCGCGAAGCGTGACCTCATTATTTGTCGATGCCATATGTGCCTGAGACACTCTGCGGCATTCCTGTGACAAGCAAAGGGTCGCAGGCGCCGACAAACACGAAAATAATTACAAAAAAACGTTACGGTTTTACGGCTGTTTAAGGAACAGTGCAGTAGTGTAGTAAGTATACAATATAAGTGGTGTGGTAGTGAGTTAACGGCATTGATTAATTGGAAAAATACAAGTAAACTAGTGACTGAGAATGCTATTAAATTATGATTTTTACAAAAGACAAATAACAGACGTATACAAAAGACCAGCGGTAAAAACATTTGACTAAAGGTGCCATCAATAAAAGCGTGGAGTGAACAAGAACATTCAAGAATAAGTATATTAAATCTTATAAGTATCAAGAAAAACAAATTCTAACTATTAGGTCTGTTCAGAGAACAATCGCTGCCAGGGGTAAGTTCAAAGTTTGGAATCTTTTTGAAGCTGTAGAAGGTGTTGTTTAAATTTTATTCTGAAAGTACCAATTGTCTTTATAGCACGAGAAGGAGGTGGCAAGTCATTCCAACAACGGGAGGCAGCAAATTTGAAACTACCACGGAAGGCAGCAGTTCTGTGCGATGAGGCTAGCATGAGGTAAGAAGATGCTCTAGTTTTGATCTTGTTTACGTCACGTGACCAAGACAGTTTCTTATATAAATAGTCTGGTTTCTTTGTGAGAATAGCTTTTTATGAGCTCTATTGTAATGGAATTAAGCACCACGTTTTTAAATCACAATTTTTGTCATTTTCTTTAAACAATGTATTGTTTTAATGCCGAAATATAACATACACTGTAACAAATTTTCAAAGGCATTTCTTTATGGTAACCGAATGTATTATTTTATATTGGCTAGCCTTTTCCCAACTATATGGGCATCAGATTCCAGTCTTACCGGATTCAGCTTACACGCACACGAATTAATAAGTAAGCGCACACATACCTACTAAAAAAGCGACTAAAATTATAGTTGGAAAGCTTATTACAGTATTTAAAAAATTTAAATGACAAAGTGTAATATTACGAATTTAACAAATATTTACTTATATTTCATAATTCTGACTATTATGATTCGATTTAATTAAAATCTATAATTTATTGTTTAAATTGAATTTTTAGTTTGTGAGAAAATTTCATAATGTTTTTATCTTTGTTTAAAAAATAAATAATGGAAAAATACCTATGAATTACTTTTCTTACCTATATATTTGAATGCCACAAAGGCCGAACATGACCGATCTTTTTTGTTTATGTACAACCTGCATGCCTTGTGTACAAGTTTCTACAAATAAATGTCTTATCTCATATCACATAATATCTAATCATACCAGTATTTCCAGTTGTTCCGTGTGATGCCGGACGTAAAAGAAAAGCACTATCCCATCTCTTCCCGTGGGTGTCGTAGAAGGCGACCAAGGGACTTACTAAAGAATGGGCAGCAGCATTCTCTATGCATTTTACCACCATACTGCGATCGCCAACCCGCCTGCCAAGCGTGGCAATTATGGCAAATCCCCCCTTTTGGGGCAGGCTTATGTCCAGCAGTGGACGTCTTTCGGCTGAAATGATGATGATGATGATACCAGTATTTTACAATGACCTCCAAAACCCAGTAACATTACGATACCCCTTGGTAAGAGTGCTTGTCAGACTTTTGAACGACCCGTAACGACTGTCAAAGATCCAAAAAATGACAGCTGGGACCAAAGACTTAACGTGCTTTCCGAGACACGGATGGTATCGGTACGTAATGGATGGTCACCCATCCACGGTCCAACCTCAGCAAGCATTGCTTAACCTTGAAGATCGAATCGTGATCAGGACTCAGCAATAGTAGGCTGCAATTAGTCTATCTAGTAATTTTGTCACACACACTTTTGTCTTTCATCCGTTAACCGTGAAGTTTTCTGTATGAGACAAGAAAATGAGTGATTAATTTCTCCTAATTGGTTAAGATTCTTTCATCATTAATTCATTCTTCTACTACAATAAGTATCTAATGAAACATATAACTAAGATCGTCTGTAATATCAATGAACAAAACAGTTTTATAAATAAGTCAAACTTAGTTTCGTAGTTGAGTTTCATTGTTAAATTCTCTTTGTTACACAAAAATTAGGTCGTTAAACGATAATTGAACACTATTGAAACAATAAGTGAATAAATTACGCAACTCAGTATTTCTTTTTCCACAGTTGAACATTAACACATAATATCACGCCTTGTTTTCCCGAAGGGCTTAGGCAGTAGTATACTTACTCGTATAGTACACACAGCTACACATCAAGCTATACATTTCCGGTTTACACTGATCTCGCAGTGCACGGAAATCCTATAGAATGAGTTAACTCAATTTAACATTTTTGCATATTTTTAATAATTGTTAGTTTTGGCTTTCATAGCTTGATCATAATATATTTTGTCTGTATTTGTATAGAAACTTTAATTTTCATTGCGTACAACAACACTAGTTCACTACCTGTGTGAATCTACAGGGTAGAAAATTCTACACTAGGGGTTCTAGAATAATATGCTGAATTCATGTTTACAATTTGCGCACTGGATAATAACTTTTCCTGTATTGTCTCTCTTACTCTCTGGTCACGGGACAGAACGGTTCTATATTCAACGCATCTCCTGTAAAAATCATTTAAAACAATAATTAAGTACAAGTTACGGTCAGTTGTGTGTGCTCATATTGGTAATTGCAAAACAACGATAACTAAAGTGATATCATCAGTTCTTTCATTTCATCTTGCCACCGATGTTCACGAGAATTTAGTCACCCACCTCATCATACAAGCCGGTTGCGATTTGGACCCGCCAACCGGAGTGAACAGAATGCAAGGTTAGCTTATACCGGAAATGTATATAGCTTGATGTGTAGCCGTGCGTACAACCACATTTCGCCACGATTTTTAAACTAAATAGTCATTCAATGAGATTAAATGAACAAAGAGGGTTGCATTAATGATGATTATAATTCTTACAGAATTATAAGCCATAGGTATTTGTTACTGTCGCGAATCATTTTGTTTTTTAACATCACCCCACACTAGGAATTTCTCCTGTAATGTGGGTGCGTTTACCAACATTAAATTCACATACACAAACAGCCAGACTCAGAACAACTACTCTTGTAGGTCATACAAATATTTGCTCCGTGTGGGAATCGAACCCACGACATGCAGCGCTGCAGTCCATCGCTTAATCACTGCGTCAACCGTGCCGTCAATATTAATCAACATAGAACCTGACACTGAAATGAAAATTGCAAAAATCGCAAAAAATGGAAGAAATTTTAAATTTCGCTGGCTACTTTAGCGCGTCCACCTCGTGGACATCCATATTATCTATAGACCTTAAGGTGAATCTAGTCGCGGGCTCGACTCATTGGTGAGCCTGAATGCACGCTGCCTCACCAGACATCGTTTCCGACAGAGGTAGTCTCATTGATGAAAGGATAGACGCTAGACTACATGCACAACGTTGTTTAGTGAGATGCAGGATCATTTATAGTAAAACAGGCGCGTAAAGAGTTAAACACGCCCAAAGTTAGGTTAAATTAGCAAGAAAAACTAATCTTTGTTGGCTCCTAACTTTTTAATGGCTTTTTGTTTTAGTATTCTGTTTCCGTACAGATAATATTAATAATGAGACAAAATCATATCATGTTGAATTTTTTATATGCATTGTTGAACTGTGGAGTACCTAATACCATCTCGAAGTTTGTATGGAAAAATGTCGATAAGATTCACCTTAAGGACTAATTTTGCTTGCAGCGCTCGGCAGGGGCGGTAGGGGGCGGCTAACAGATGTGCTCATCGTGGTTACGGGATTTTGTTTACAAATTGTATAGATATGAATTTCTTCCATGGTACATCATCACTACATATTATAAGCGGGGGACCCGCTGCGTCTGTCTGTCTGTCTGTTCGCAATAAACTCAAAAACTGCTGAATGGATTTTCATGCAGTTTTCGCCAATATACCGTAATTTATGAGGAAGGTTTAGGTGTACCTATAGTTTGTTAAAGTTTTGTGCAAATTTGACAACGCGGGCGAATGTGCTTGCAAAAACTAGTATGAAAATCTTCAATTTGCATTTAAATAGTCCACAACAAAATGAACGAAGGCTTTTTAATAAAGTTCTTTAATAAACACACGCTACATGCTTGAAAGCATTTTAATAAATTCAGATATATTTCTTTTTCCAATATGTGTGTATATTTCAGTAGCTAATAATAACTATTTGACAATATTTTTTGCTCAAGGTTCTCGTATATTCATAAAAGGTGAATAGCACAGGATGGAATTGAATTTTGTAGGTACGAGGGAGCTCTCTGGCAATAAGGATTTATGTAGGGACCGTAAAATATAAATGTATTTTGTTCTCTATTTTTCTAGGTTGATTTATGTTAGTATAGCGTGATCCTTGCCTTTTTACGGCCGCGGTGTACAAATTATCCTACGAAAACGTGTTACCGGTACAAAAAAACAGAAGTATAATTAAACAATTTAACAAAATACCTACTAACAACATTATGCACTCCTGACCATGAGGACCTTGGTTCGATTCTCGTGTTGGGTAAAGGGTTAAGGGGTTTTTCTAGCTGGGATTTGTCAGTAACAGCCCACAGTCTGGATTTATGCTCGATGGATGTTATTGCGTCAATATTTAAATTAATTTTAATATTACTCTCGCAAGGGCTGTATCAATATTATCCTTACTAATATTAAAAGCGCGAAAGTTTGTATGTATGGATGTTTGTTACTCTTTCACGCAAAAACAGCTGAACGGATTTGGAGGAAATTTGGCACACAGATAGATTATAACCTGGATTAATACATAAGATACTTTTATCCCGGTAGTACGTTCCCGCGGGATGATTTCCGACTTCCACGCATGCGAAGCTGCGGGCGGAAGGTAGTATCACAATAAAAAATTGCACAATGTGTATTGTAGGCCCGTCTAAGCAACTGCAATTCTATTCTGCAACCACCTTGAAAATTTCAGTGATGTGAGCTTTAAGGCGGAGATTTCTTGAAATCGCTCAAAAATGTGTTTTTTTTAAACCAGTGTATCTCTTTAACCGTAAATAATTTTGGAAGCAAAAAAATAAGTAATATTTTCAAGTCTTTTCTGCATACAGTGATGGAACTCAAAACATAATTAAACATACTTTAATGTATCCAAAAAAATCATCAAAGTCACCTCTTAATTATCTTTAAAACCAGTTTATCCCTTCAATAACAATTATTAGTATATTTAAAAATACTCCATTAAAATTGCAAATGCCAAACTGCATCTAGTGATGGATTATTTATTATCAAATAGTTAATATATAATTGAATACGATTTTATTTGCATTTTTACGACAATGCTAGCTCATATATTATTTGAATGTATTACAAAAGATTTTAACCCGTATCGGATTGCAGTAAGAACTATTACCGCTCACATCGACAATACGACGAGTACATTCAAAATTACCCGGGGCTTAAGTGAGTCGACGATAGTGTCAATCCCTAGCATCGCGTGGAATGACAGCTTATTTCAAGTACACTTCACTTTAGTTTTCACTGTGAGATTTGTACAGAACAGACTGAGTTTTGTCCAAAACTATCTTAGAAACTACATACAAATTCCGGTCTCAAACTAAATTTTTCAACTCAATAAGCATGGCTTTAACACCTTAATTACTTCTAAACGTCTTGAATACATAACATTTACCACTAAAAGCCAGGAGCCACACTTGATTAAATTCTAATCAATTAATTAATTTACCTAGCTCACGGATGGACATTCGGGCATTGTCGGCTAACATCGGGTATGGTCGGCAATGACAGCGGACACCGCAGATTGTTTCGTGTCGAGGTATGAGCTGTTAGCGGTATGGGAAGCATTGAAAGCCGCTGAATGCAGCTTTGTTTCAGCGCTGCACGTTTACAACAATGCTTTACGTGTAGGATTTGTGCCCACTTTGCCAGGCAGAAAGTACTTTCAATACAGAGGTCTATTATGGTGAATACCGAATAGAGTTTCAAATAACGAACAACTCAACAAGTTGTTGTTGCTGTTGTTGTTTTTGTCCTGCAAATGCCATTATAGAGGATAAAAAAGACTATTTTGGTTTTTGTGCGATGGTACAGTCACCAAAAGAGAAAAGTTACCAGGGTCGTAGGATATTGTAGTTGAAGTTTAGAAAGTAACCGATGAATGTTTCCAAATGAAATTTAATTTGATAAATGAACGTGAAATGAACGAAATGAGGTTATTGGTGTTTTTCCAATAACCCTGTTTATAAACATCCGAATTGATAATCTCCTCCTTTTTTGAAGTCGATTAAAAATATCAAAATGCAGTCGCCGGATGTATTTACATCCGGCAACTGGGACGGCGGTTTCAGTTAATTGCCGCCCCAGTCGCCGGAAACCTCCTGTAAATATAGGTTATTTTCAACAAAGCAACGGGAGACTTTAGAAGTCACGAATTAATTCAAAAGTCCATAATGATTTTCAGTATATAAGAAATCATAACAAATAGTCAAAAACGTTGAAAGCTTATAACTTGGACTATAAGTTAATGACGGAAAAAGGGTCAACCTCAAGCCCTAAGGCGCTTCCTCTGGATTTAGTTTGTCCCTAGTTGAGCTAGTAGGTACTTACCTAGTCCCTTGATTCGGTGCTTTATTTCTCTTTTCTTTTTATAAATAAACAAATATTCAGGAGCTTATTTATCAATTTTTTTTTTATATATACTTTATTGTACACCACAAAAAATTCATTACAAAAAAAAACAAGGTACACTACAAAATATACAATGGGCGGCCTTATCGCTTTCCGCGATGTCTCTCCAGCTTCTTGGTATATTCGTAGAATAGAAATTCAGGAGCCCCACTCTTGGTATATTCGTAGAATATAATAGAGTTCCTTTTTTGTTTGTAGGTGTGTGTGTATATGTGAAATAAAATGGTAATTTCTACATTTAATTATATTCGAAGGGTTGTGGTTATATTAGGTCTTTACCTATGAAATTGCCGTTCTGCAGTACTGGCCATTTCAAATCAAAATAATTTTTGTTTGGCTAAGAATTCTAATTTCAAATTAATTTTATTTTAAAAACATGGATTTTTTTTTTCTAAAAGTAGTCATTTCTTTATTGATTAGTGTTACATTTTCATCGCATTTCAATCTTTTTCGTCATCATGGATACGTTAAAAATTCGAGTAATTATGGAATATGAGTACCGTCGTGGCAGCAACGCGGCACAAGCGGCACGCAACATCAACGACGTTTACGGAGCTAACACTACAAACCAACGCACCACCTGTTATTGGTTTGCTCGCTTCCGTTCTGGAAATTTCGACCTGAAAAATGAACCTCGCGGTCGTCCGAAGACTTTGGTCGACAATGACGAATTAAAGGCGATTGTGGAAGCTGATGATACACAATCTACGGCTGAATTAGCAGCAGCTTTCGACGTTAGCGTCAAAACAATATTGGTCCATTTGCGTCAAATTGGCAAGGTAAAAAAGCTTGACAAATGGGTGCCCCACGAACTCAATGATCGCCAGCGCGAAGTACGCGTCGAGACGTGCCTTGCACTGCTCAACAGACACACAAATGAAGGAATTTTGAACCGCATTGTTACCTGCGATGAAAAATGGATTCTGTTTGATAACCGTAAGCGCTCAGCAAGTTGGTTGGATCCTGGTTCAGCACCTAAACAATGCCCTAAACGAAAACTTACCCCTAGAAAAGTGATGGTCACTGTTTGGTGGTCTAGCGCCGGTGTGATTCATCACAGCTTCTTACCAAACGGGGTGAGCATTACTGCAGATGTGTACTGTGAAGAACTGAACACAATGATGGAGAAGCTGGCGCATCTCCAACCAGCATTGGTCAATCGCTCGTCTCCGCTGCTCCTGCACGACAACGCGCGACCTCATACTGCACAGCAGACGGTCTCCAAGTTGCAAGAACTGGGGTTGGAAGCTCTCCGTCATCCGCCCTACTCACCAGACCTTGCGCCTACAGACTACTACTTTTTCCAGAATTTGGATAACTTCTTGGCGGGAAAAAAATTTAATACCCGAGAGGCAGTACAAAATGCCTTTGAAGAATTTGTTGCCTCCCGTCCAGCTGATTTCTTTAAGAAGGGCATCAATAAACTGCCACTGCGATGGCAAAGATGCATTGATTGCATGGGTGATTACTTCGATTAATACAAATAAAAAATTCATGAAAAAAATTCGTTTAAATTTTTTCATACAAAACGGCAATTTCATAGGTAAAGACCTATTATTATTTCTGTATTTTATTATCTTCATCTACACATTGCAAAAAACCTAAGTAAATTTGAATTCCGCGGGCGACCCTGGTTCTTCCTCATTGATTCTATGAAATCGCACTTGGAAAAAGAAGTAAACCCTTCTCATCCATAAATACTTGATTACTATACTTACTTAGGACTTATAAAGCTGCAAAAGTGGCTGTCTGTCTATAGGTCTGTCTTTCTGTTTATCTGCCCGGCTGTCTGCCTTTCTATCTATTACCTTTTCACCTCTAAATCAATTATTATTATTATTCCTTTATTCATTTTAGTACTTTTAAAAACATTTTTAAATATTTTTATAAAACAAAAATTTAAAAATATATAAAATAGGAATCCGCCGATAGTGGTTAGGGCTCCAGAGACAGGAACTTCCTCACTATGCGAGCCGTAACGAGGAGTACTGCCTTCTGGATCAGGCCTTTGATCCAGCCGCCTAACGAGAGCCTCGAGAGATGTGCGAGGCTTTCGGCTCACACGGCTCACACAGTCCATTGGCTGATACGACAATCGGCACAATGACAGCCGAGTCCACATTCCACATGTCAACAACCACGTGTGCTAAGTTCAGATACTTAATTTGCTTCTCTCTCTCAGCTTTCACGAGTCATGCGGAGTGGTAACATCGACTATCATTGTGCGGCGTGCTAACCGGTCTATCACCACTATATCAGGGTTATTGGCTAAAATAGTCCTGTCAGTAATGATAGATCGGTCCCAGTACAACGTGACATGGTCATATTAAAGAACTGGGTCGGGCACATACTTGTAATACGTACCTCAGAATCCACAAGTTTATATTGCAAAGCAAGTTGCTGGTGACTAATCCTGGCTACTTGGTTATGCCTGTGCAAGTATTCGCCGTTAACCAGACGAACAACCAGAGATAATATGTCCGATGGACCCGGACGGTAACATGCCCGACACACGTCCACCGTCCCGTCTTATTATTATTATTTTTATAAAATACGCGCAAATTAACTCGCGGGCAACAGCAGTACTCTATAAAATTTAATATATTGCAGAGATATAAATCGATGATATATCTATTGGGGTTAATGATCATTATTTTTTATTCTTTTAAAAACCTTCGATCTCGAATAAACTAAGTAACGCAACTCACAATGCTACTAATATACTAACAGAGAAAAAAAAAATCTAACATATTTTGCATGACGTACAATCATTTACATTTTAATAGAAACATAATCTACGTCATCAAACTTAACAACGGCCAATAGGGCTTTAAGACCACCATTCAACCCCTTGTATTATGGTGCTTAGCACAAAGATAAAATTGAACTACCCACCTGTTGTGTTGACATAAAGCTGGGCATAAAATCCTATACCTTTCAGCCTTTATAGCATACCATAATATGCAAACTAACAAATAACTGGCTTATGTTTCAGAACGAATGAAATATGAAAAAAAAAGCCATAGAAATAAAGAAAAAATATTTACTTGTGATTTCTGTTCCCAAGCTCGTGAAACCTTCGAAACGAATGCAGAATATGCATAGGTATAAACGCGGACAATAGCGATGGATCACTTTTTGCCCTCCGTGTGTTGCCGGACGTAAAAGAATAGCACCATCCCATTTGTTCCCATAGGTGACGTAGAAGCGACTAAGGGACTTACTAGCGAATGAGCAGCAGCGTTCTCTATGCATTTTACAACCATACTGCGATCGCTAATCTGCCTGCCAAGCGTGGTGATTACGGCAAAACCTCCCTTTTATGGGAGGCCTATGTCCACCAGTGGACGTCTTTCGGTTGAAATTATAATGATGATGATGATGACTTTTTACCCTTATGCATTAAGCAATAAGGTGGAAAAGCGGTTGACAGCTAGTGTCTGCGATTTTACATATTAATGTTCCTACTTTTAACAGTAATAAGACTGGATAAAGTCTTTTACTAAGAAGTCACTGAGGCGCTACTCTGATCCACAAATTAAATCACTTGTTTCTCAACACGCACACTCACCTACCCACACACGCACTACACACACACAAACCCATTCTCATACACCCATATACACAAGCACCTGATATTGTTTTTTTTTCTTCTGTGGTTTTTTCTTGTTTTTTTTTTTTAATTTGTATCCTTTTTATAACTTACCTTGCTATGGAAGAGCGGAGTCTCCTACTACAGGCATTGTTTGCTTAAAAGGAGACTCCAAAACGTGTTATTCAAATATGGTTACAAAATAAACAATTGTTATTTTTCTTTTTTTTTAAAATAAGTCAAGTGTTAGGTATGTATGGTAAAGCCATTATACAGCATGTATTAGAAAGATGTGGTAATATTTAAGAATTTTAGGACTGTTTATCGGCCTCGACGTACCAGCTGTAAGGTCGTGAATTCAAACCTAGGCAGGTATTTTACTTTGTTTTATGTAATTTCATCTCCGCTGCTCTCAAAACGGTGAAGGAAAACATCGTAAGGAAACCGGCATGCCCTAGAACCTGAAATCCGAAGACATGTGACATCTACCAACCAGCACTGGGCCTGTGTGGTGGGTTACACAGCCCACTTTTCTCACAGAAAGGAAGCCTGTGTTCCAGTTATGGGAACATTACTGAGAGATTATGTACCATAAAACTGAACAACCTTCTCCATGGAAACGTGCACTTTGGTTGAGTAGGTACTGAAGTTATGTATGGGGTAGTTGATAACTTTTTACCACTCTTCGTAACCCCCTTTAAGAGCCTTCATTCCACGCGGGCTGGCAACAACGCATTTATAGTAGTTTTTCGTGATTATTTCATTAAATACAATAGGTAAACGGGCTGCTCAACTCCTCGTCAAATCAAAAACGTATTTTGCGTACTGCATTAAATACAAACAAAAGTTTTTTTTTTCTGCCAAGCATTAGATTATTGGTATTTATAATTATTATTTAAATTAACTCTTTAACAAAAACATTTACTCGTACTCAGTAATGCAAATAGAAAATAATTGACGGTATGTCGATTTTTATAAGAAAATACTAAAATAACTATTAAAAATAGCATACAAACTTGAAAATACCCAACGATCTATCTAGCATGGCTGAGATTTTTTTTATTTTTGTTTGTATTTAATTAAATAATCATGAAAAAACTGCCATAAATGTGCCATTGCCAGCCGACCTGGGGAGAATGCTCTTAAAAGGGCCTCTCCCGGTTCATAATATGTCGTCGTCGTTGTTTCATCCAACGCAGTGCAAGTGAAATGGAAAAGAGTGAGGACGCGATAACGTCGAAATTTGCGCGTGGAGATTTCACAAAACTTGTTCCAGGAAATTTCAGGAAATGTTGTTACTCAAAAAAATTTTTTTTTTTTTTTTTGACAGGAAGCTTGAAGAAAAAAAAGAAATAAAATTCGGTAAATAATATATATTTATTTAACGATTAAAAAATAATAATCACATATGATCGTTTGTATGAAAATTATGACGGGTTGGCTGTTCTTAAATATGGCCACACCTTTCTAATATATGCAATGGAAAGCTAATTAAGGAGAGCGACAATACTACTGGAGCCATCCTCTAGGACAAACCTGAACAGGTTTGCCCCCTTGTCACGAGCCATAAGATTGGTGAATATTATTTCTATGGAGGTGGATATATTTCAGTGCAGCTTGAAGAAGTTCACAGAAGTAGCACTAAAGTGCATTGAAAATATTTAGAGGTAGAATAATTTCTTGTTATTTTAATTTTATTTTTTATTAATGTAAGTAAGAGGATTTTTGGAACTGTTTTGTTTGTAGTCAGTAATAACATCGCATTGGCGCATTAGCTGTTAAGGTGTTATGTACGCAATTTTAAATAAATAATTATGACGCTAATTAATCAGCAAAAAAAACCGGCCTTTTTGTCGGGTGGCCGTTTTAACTCAATCTGAGGTAGTGTGGTGTGTGCATCAAACCCAACGATAAGAGATGATTTATGCTAAACCGTCCCGGATCCGAACCTAAAAAATATGCATACTAGGTACAAAAGACACGTATAGTGGGAAAACTTTTAAATGAATTAGCATAATCCAAGAAAAAATTATATTGTTGAACAAAAAATTATTCGTTACTTTAAAGTAGGTTTTTATATTGGCACCCTGGTTTTATTTAAATTCATGTTTTTTTTACGATAACAATTTATTCTGCTTTGGTGTTGTGTTATATCTTTTGTGTGCACTTAATAAATATTTATCTATCTTTTTTATCTACCAGTATTTTACATGGAACGACTGCCTATCTGACCGAGTCACCTTGATAAGACTGGTTCTCAGATTTTCGAGATTCTGACTACCCGAAACGACTGCCACATATTCCCAAATAGTAGAGGTAAGTATTTATACAACATGTAACATAATTAAAGCAAGACCATAAACGCCCCATTTAGGATATGGAGTTAAAAGCAAAATACAAAGTCCAAAAGTTAGTTTTTATAAAACTTACTGTTATTATTAAGAAAAACGTGTAGACCATAGCATTACTTTATGCATTTAAAATTGAGTCTTATTGCCTTCGAATAGGATTGAATTTTCTTTGGCTCAACAACCGGTAGGTATAGCAAGGTAAATATTTTTTTGAAAAATACCCAAATTAAATTCATCAAGTAGGAACAAACTGCTTTCAGGTCTTGTGTCTATTCCGTTACACCTTGTATAATGTGTTAATGGTTTTAGATGAAAATGAGAACCTCAGCAAGACATGACGACAAGAAATTCTCTCACCATACACCAACCAAATCCCATTTAAATAACAACACATGGCTCGATTTGCTCGTTTATTTAACAATTTGGGAGGCAAACCTAGTCGCACGCAATAATATCGAGCCGCCCAGATTACAGGGAATTCGCTCGGATTATACGGAACGAGACACATAATTGAAAACGTTTATTCAGATGTTGATTGATTCGTGAAACATGATTTTTAAATTAAATTAAGGTTGTTTGGTTTTATTTCAAGGTTACATAAAGCTCATAACGGATCACGCTTCAAAGAAAGTCACGACTACACCAGGGTTAAGACTGAACGAACGGGGCATAGTACAATAGTGGAGGATCAGTTTATTTCATTAAAAATAGGGTGACTGGTAATTAGTGACCGACATTTAAACACATGATTGTACTTATCATTATGAACAACTTTTACTATGGGACCAAACCTGAAATCGCGAAAAAATATCAGCTGTTCCCTATATTTATGTTCGCTTAGCTCGTCAAAATGTAGGGAACAGATGTTTTTTTTTTCGCGATTTCTGGTTTGGTCCCACAGTAGTTGTTCATAATGATGAGTACAATCATGTGTTTAAATGTCGGTCACTAATTACCAGTCACCCTATATGTATAGCCGAAGTAATGTATTTATTCAGTAACAGAGCTTGTTTTCGCCGGATAAGTAATCCGTGTATTAGATGGCTTGCAGCTGCTGAATAAAACTAATACCTTTTTAGAATCCTCAATACGTTCCTTATTGCCATATATTTTTATATGAAACACTAGCTGACCCGACAGACGTTGTCCTGTCCGTCCAATAGTCATTCATACAGAATCCCTACCCTACCTACCCTACCTACCCTACCTACCCTACCTACCCTACCTACCCTACCTACCCTACCTACCCTACCTACCCTACCTACCCTACCTACCCTACCTACCCTACCTACCCTACCTACCCTACCTACCCTACCTACCCTACCTACCCTACCTACCCTACCTACCCTACCTACCCTACCTACCCTACCTACCCTACCTACCCTACCTACCCTACCTACCCTACCTACCCTACCTACCCTACCTACCCTACCTACCCTACCTACCCTACCTACCCTACCTACCCTACCTACCCTACCTAACCTACCTACCCTACCTACCCTACCGTAGGGTACTACCTACGCTATAAACCTCACGGAGCCCGAGACCTTTCCAACGAATGCAAAACCGTGGAAATCGGTTCGTGCGTTCTGGAGTTTTAGCGTCAGGAAGGAAAACCCGACTTATTTTTATATAGTAGATTATAAATGTGAAAGTTTGTATGTTTGGATGTTTGTTACTCAATCACGCAAAAATGGCCGAACGGATTCGGATTGGCACAGGGATAGATTATGGATTAACACATAGGATACTTTTTATCCCGGTAGTACGTACCTACCCTACGCTACCTACCCTACCTACCCTACCCTATCCTACCTACCCTACCTACCCTACGCTACCTACCCTACCCACCCTACCTACCCTAAACATAAAAAAACCCTAAAAACCATCCATGGACTTCAACGAACATTTAAAAAAAAGAATTTGTAAAATTGGTCCAGGCGTTGTTGAGTTATGCGCTTACCAACACATTTTGCGATTCATTTTTATACTCGTATATGATGAAAACATAAATTGAAGATAAAAATTTTCAAAAAATCTCACAACACGGACGCTGTCTTAAGATAAGTTGCTTGGTCTTTGATAACAATGACAACCGATGGAAGGAGAGGGGAGAGAGCTTGTGAGTAAGTAATAACAGCGACACGGGCCAAGCGATTAGGTTAAGCTACACGTGCCGCGGTTGTTCCGTGGATGGGTGACCATCTTGACATACCAAGACCCGTCCGTGCCTCGGAAAGCACGTTAAGCTGTTGGTCCCAGCCGTCATTCGTGGATCTTTGACGGCCACTGAACCACAGAATGAAAATCCTACTATTTCTACTATTACAACTGATCCTACTATTCCTATTAATATTACAAATGTGAAAGTTTGTATGTTTGGATATTTGTTACTCAATTCCACAAAAACAGCTGAACTGATTTGGAGGAAATTTAGCACATAGGTACTTTATAAGCTGGATTAACACATAGGATACTTTTTATGTTGGCAGTACGTTCCCGTGGGATAATTTTCGAGCTCCACGCGGGCGAAGCCGCTAGCAAAGGCTAGCTATATGAATAAAAAGCTATCAAACTCCTCTACACCTGTGTTAATTTAATTTACAGCTGATCAATTTGCCGTGTTTCGTGCAGACAATGAAAACGAACAATTAATACTGTATGTTTTTGTTAGATTCAAGAAAATGAATGGTTGTTACTTCTATTGGCTTAACGAATCGCCGAGAGTGCGGCCACGAAAGCGTTTAGTTAATTATTTACGGTCAACTTTCTTAGCAGCACAGCAACAGTGGACAGTTTTTTTATTTTTTTTATTCTCTCTCTCTCTCTTCCATCTGCAATCAGCCCTTGAGCTTTAATCAGATCTAGACACGCGGCAGCGTGTCAATGCAAGTTCAAGTAACAGAATTGGCGAGCAACACCGTGTGTAATTACACGAACCATTTGGAGCCACTTTTGACCGCCTCATAACTCAAAAACTGTTTCACGTAAACGTGTCAAATTTAGCTCAAATATTGAGACTTGCGAGATACATATGTGCTCCAAATTTCATAAACACATCTCAAATGGTTATTTAGATATTAACGTCCAAAAATCGTCATTTTTATCACTCACTTACCTATAGATCAAAACTTTAACCCAGTTCCAGATGACCTAGAAAGTTCAAATTTGTTATGCAGATAGATAATTAGGTGAATACAAAGGAATAAGTCAGAAACTGGTACATTTTTATCATTTTATTATAATTTTTCTGACTTCAGGATGAACGCTCCCTAATCTGTTTCCACCTTAATTTGCCCAGAGCAGGAAAGGGCAAATTTTTATGCTACCGCTATCTCCGTCTGAGCTTGCTTCGATGTCGTTTGCCACTAAGCGGAATTCACAGGGTCATAAGTTTGGCCCATTGATCATCTCACAAACGGCAGATGTGTCCAGCCCAATCAAGTGATAGTGCTTAAGTAATTAAAGTCCGCTCCGCTCATTACCCGCTAACTTACCAGCCCGCTGTGTCTGCACCAAGCTAAGTCACTTAATTTATTACATTGCAATCAACTGCCAGACGCTGTTTTATTGGCGAGGAGGTTCAAGTCGATGCAAGTAGTTTGTTAGCCCACCGCTGGGATAATGGGGGTGGTTTATTTATTGACAGTTATTGATTCTTTTGGATGGGGGTAGGTATTGAAAGATCAAATTAATATTATTACTTAAATTGTAAGTGAAGAGTGCGAGGATCACAATGTTTTTCTACATCTACTACTTACGCTGAAAACAGATAGTATTGGGTTTTATTTTAATTCACCTTTACATACCTACGCTCCGTGCCCCAAAAAGCACGTTATGTCAAATCAAATCAAAATATTTTTATTTCACATAAACCTGCATGGGCACCTATGAAAGTCAGAAGCTAGATGCATGGTTCCAATTTGTCGCTTCCCATGGAGTAGAGCCGGCAAGAAATTCCACGGTTACTCTTATAATAATAATTGGATGTTTTCAAATTTCAGTGATAGGTATGGGAGGACAGTGCAAGGCCTGTCTGTAAGTACCAGGTACTTAGATAAATGAAAATAAGGAATAGAAAATCGTCTACAAATCACATAGTCTATAAACTATACAAATCTAGTCTGTATGTTGTTGGTCTCGGTTTTAATTCGTAGATCTTTCGCAGTGGTTACGGGTCATCAGAAACTGGAAATCAGTCTTACCAAGTGGCATCGTATTAAAACCCAGTTGAGGAGTTAATAGGCAGCCGCTCCATTTAAATACTGGTATTCTGATACATCCGGTTAGACTGACAGCCGACCCCAATATAGTTGGGAAAAGGCTAGGCAGATAATGTACTATCTATAATAGCTATATTTAACTATATGTATAGCTATACGTGCACATCTTACTAAGGTATTTGTACAGGTTGCTACCTACTATAATATTGATAAAGCATGATGCCTTATTAAATATTCATCTGTTAAGTGGCAGCAGGTGGCACTGCGTCCGTTTTCTTACATTTTTCTTCATAAAAGATATTATCTTTTTATACCCTCTTTATTCCAGACGATATAACTTTCTTTAAAGTATTTAAGCATTGCCACGAGGAAATTGAGTTCAGTATTCTTAGTTTATCGAAAGGTCAAATTATGTAAAAACAAAATATGTATCCCTGTAGTTGCTTGTTCAAAAATAAGCGTTCACATGAGATTTCATACATTATAATGATTGTGTTTTGTTAACTATTTAATAATTAGTTAAAACATTTGTTTGGTGTTACCCGACCGGATGACGGAGGGGTACGAAGCTGTCGAAGGAGGAGGGGCGGCCACAGGGACGAGCGGCGCCGACGCACCGATCGAGAGAATCCGAAATAACGACCGTTGAATACACACGAGCACTGTCCGCGTCGCGACCTGCCTCGTTGTCAATTTTAATACTTTTAATTATTATACTGGTATTCATCAAACAGTCCTAGTACTATTTCCAGAGTGTCCTTACACATGTAGATATGGATCGCAACAGTATTTAACTATCACACCATAATCAGCGTAAAATATTCCCACTGCTGGGACACAGGCCTCCTCTCTGTGAGATAGAGTGGGGCGAGATCCACCACGCGGGCCCAGTGCGGGTTGGTAGATGTCACATGTCGCCGCAGTTTCGGTTTTAGGACATGACGGTTTCCTCAGCGTTTTGCGAGTAGTGGTGATGAAATAATTTACACTGTCAGGGTTCGAACCTATTCGTACGACCTACAACTTGTAAGTCGGAATTAATACCAACGAGCCACCACTGCTCTTTAACTTCCGTCTTACGTAAACATTCTGGGAAGGATCGCCCGATCTACGTTCGAAGTTTATAGGTACGAAATAAGTGTTCCTTCTTGCGTTTGACTAAAAACACAAAAAATGCCTTACCGAAAATTAAATGAAACTATTTTAAAACCCCTAATCTCAACGAATCTTTCGAACTTCCCCACGATTAGTTTAAAAAAATATCGTGTAAATGAGCATGAATTCTGATACCAGTACCTCACTAAATACTTGAACTTCTCTCAACTAGTTTTAAAAAGGCCGTGTAAATGAAACAGAAGTCTGATACTAGCAACTAAAACATAACCCCTGTTTGACTGCCCTATAAGATCAAAATCAAGAATCATTTATTCAAACTGCACTTTTTGAACGTCAAAATTACTAAGACAGTCACCCAAAACGCTCGCCCTACACCACTTCCTAGTGCTTTTGCTGGAAAGAAAAAGAGGCGCAACAAACTCTCCAGCAGCACAGCTGTCTGTTAAGTTAAAAAAAAACCTGATTCAGAATTCAAGAGCTTCGTGCTTTCAAGCAATTACAAAGTGAAGGAAAATAGGCTGAAAAATAGAAATGGCGGATTTAACTACAGAAGTATTAATACTGGACGAGGGAGCTTTTAATTGGTAATTCATTAGAGTTTTATGAATATAATTAATGTTGCTGGATAAAAATAAAAGTGTTTAGCCGAAACTGTAAAACTAAGTTTGTTTCAGCAACGTTTTGGAAACGGCGGTGCCATCTTGTTAAAATGTACATGTAAGGAGGACCCTACACCTACAATAACACTGTGCAGTACTTTTACCGTGCAATCAAATATTGAATCACCCCTTGCACTCAAAAGTTCAATCATATTGACACAATAATATTAACGGCTTATGACCGTCAATGTTTTCACGTGATCAAGACTTGCCTCGTGTTCCGTGACCATGTCAGGCTTCCAGCCAGGGCCCTGGGTCACTATGACCACTTAACGATTCCTAACTCACACACGATATCTGCTTATAAATATCGACCAATTGTCTTGGAACATACAGAATATAACATTTCGATTCCTTACCGTTACATTGGTTCTACAAAACACGATACTGACTTAGTTTGAACGTAGTAAGATTCCACGGGGAATCATTATAACGATACAGAATTGGGCCCCAGTACAGTTATAATGATTCCCCGCGGAATCTTACTACGTTCAAACTACGTCAGTATCGTGTTTTGTAGAACCATTCAATATTCATTTTTTTGGAAACTAATTTAACGGTAAGGAATCTTATTCTGGATGTTCCAAGACAATTTGTCGATATTATTAATACGATGTTAGCAGAATTCGTGTGTGATTGACGAAGTTACGAGTAAGGAATCGTTCAGTGGTCATAGTGAATTTAGGCCCAGAATTGGGGCCCAGTCTAAATATATTTCACAATACTGTTCCCATATGGTGTAATAAAATTAAACACGCTAAAACTTTTTGTTCAATAATTGTGCCATCTTCAGTCAAAAACATTGCGCTTTCTGTGATATTGGGCAGTACTAGTGATCGTCTAGGGCCCGCCGTAAAGGGTCTTAGAAGATCTCAAAGTTTATTATTTCAGCTCATTTAAAATGAGGCTTGCTATTGTTTATCTTAGATGCCTTTGAATTGGATACTGCAGCTTCATATTTGTTATCATTATTATCGCGCCTGTTATCCCCGACGGGTGAGGCAGAGATGTACCTATAGAACCTCCATATTTTATGTTAGCCAGTTATGTTCAAGTCCTATTGCCATCAACCAGGCACGAATCCAAACTCCAAAAAAAAAGGGTGCTACTGAGAAATTGAAAACCAGTAACACATTGCCCGACCCGAGAATCAAAGCCCTTGCGACCACAACACCAACGAAAAAAGATCCAGTGCTTGAAAATAAATAAAAAAGAGGTTTCGATCTTGTTTTGTTATTTGTTGTCATCAAAAAATTCCATCAGCGCAACGGAATAACTTCAACGTACAAAAAGACATATATTTCAAACTTTAATACATTTGAATACCGAACTTATACCACGCAGCGTTTCTAACAGAAAAAGATTTCCTCCATAAATTGCTAATCGGATTCAATATCTTTTTACCGCTAAGTATGAATTAGACATAGAGTATGAAATCGAAGCGCTAGCTATGGTACTTTCGTCTCTATGGGTATTCATAGAGACGAAAGTACCATTCTTAGCCGACAGTTTCTTTACCATAGTGTGCTGCGAGAAAACGGTAACACGCTTGATTTGTATGAAAAGTGTTGACAGTGCCACCTCTAGCAGCAGCTGCCGAGGTGACTCCAACACACACACACACACACATACAGTACACCCATATACACGCAGAACAGACCTATTCGTTCTAATAATCGAATTTGAGGAGAATAAAATATAGAAGCAAGTATGAACATAGCCGAAGTCTGTCTAAACTGCTATGTAATATTAGTGTGAAATGAGATTATTTGCATACCTACCTAAGTATCATTAAAAACAACGGCTATTTATTAAATCTTACCTAATCTCATCTAACTAGCCTGTATTGACCCACTGCAGGCCTCTCTGTCCTTTTTCCTCACAATCCTGTATTTCGCCAGTCCTTTCGGTAGGAGTCAAATTCGTCCCACCATCTTTGCATTGGCCTGCCGCTATGTCGTTTAATGGGACCCACTCAGTGGGCCCATCTCTCATCTGAAATGTGGCAGACATGTCCAATGCCGTTCCTCTTAAGCTTAGCGGGTTTCTTAGTAAAGTCTATCCCGGTTTAGCGCGCAGTATTAAGATCCTTATACGGTCCGAAAATTGAACCTCCAGTATACTATGCTCCATGTCACGACGGTAAATTTGATTAAATGTCGAAAGAAATCTTCAACAGGTGTAGCTGCATCAGTTTTTTTTTTTTTTTTTTTGGGTGGGAAATCATCAAATAACTTCTCCCGCTCTGGGTGGAGCAGGAGGGCGTGTCAGACTTTTACTGACTAAAACCCACCCGTGTTCCTTCAGTAGCCCGTATGCCAGGGGCTGTGGTATCTCTTTCAAACGAACCCGCACCCCTGACAGGCATCGGCCCTTGCGGGCCCCATCATTTTTGTGCTGACATCTCTTTGAGGCGCGCGTGGAACACAACGCGCCGTCGACTTGGGCTTGGTCCTTACCGGACAGCGAGCTACCCATTACTCGCCGTCCGCAAGCCCATGCCTACGGTGGCCGGAAATCGGCCTGGGATTCCCGACGCCCAGGGCGTCTCCGTATCCTACGGCGGCTGGGGTCGCGAGGGCGCATATGCTGCCTCTCCCTCACGTGCGCCGCCTCCCTCTTCGCGAGCATCACTGCTTCGCTGAAGGAGGTGACGGCTCCCCATGCCCTCTCGCTCCGTACCATGGCCTGTACCAGGGCCGGACGCGAGAGATCGCCGCCGCCGATCGCCTCCACGAGGACACGGCGGTGCTCCGCCCAAGCAGGGCAGACCGCCACCGTGTGCTCCACCGTGTCCTCAGGGCGATCTTCGCAGTGGAAACACCCGGGCGTTTCCTCCCGCCCTATCCGAAACAGGAACCTCCCGAAACAACCGTGTCCGGTGAGGACCTGCGTCAGGCGGAAGGTGAGGACGCCATGCCGCCTCTCAAACCACTCCTCAAAGAGGGGACTTACCGCCGCAATCGTGGCGTGCCCAATAGCTGCATCAGTTAACTCAGTGCTTTGTCTAATTCATACCCAAAGGTCCCACCCCAAATGCTTACAAATCTTACGAAGATTATCAACGTAGAAAAGTTTTATTTTTGCGAGTTCATACAAAATTTGGTAATACATTTCGGTTGCGAGGTTTATGAGATTTCTTCCTTTTTAGCATCATGAATAAGAAAAGTTTGGTGTTTCCTAAGATTTTTTGTTACCTAAAAGATTTGAAACATTATAAAGCTGCAATATGTTTTCGAAGTTAAGATGGAAGATCCAGGGTAACTCACGATTTTTTTTAATGTTTTTTTTTTTTGCTATTTGCAGGTCAATTCCAGGTTGTATGTTGCTCAATTATTGAATTCGATTAAAATTTAACGAAATTGCATTTGGCTGAAAAACATTAACCACGCTATGCATTCAACTAAGAAAGCAATTCAACGCAAAGCACGAGAAACTAGTTTTACCAAAAGCGTCGATTTTAGCCCCAACTTCTTTCACATTACTCTACCTTTTTAGTCTAGTGGTCGCAAGCTTAACTGCTGAGCATGAGATCCTGGGATCGATTCCTGAATTGAGCAAAGTATTATTGAGTTATTCTATCTGGATCAGCCTGGAGTCTAAGTTTGTGCCCGATTGATTTCAATAGGTGAAACGTAAGTGCACAGGTATTTCTCGCCTCTACCTAACCCATCGAAGAAACAAGCGTGATGTTACGTTAAGTTCTTTTACATTACTTGCAATATCCCTCCCCTTCTGTTGCAGTATCCATCTCAAAACACGTTCGCAGTTTGACGTTCGCGTTCAGTCGATCTCATGGCCGTTCGCTCTTTGAGCTAACTTTTTTATTTTTTACTTTGTTGAGCGTGATTGTACCGGCCAGTAGTTGTTTGTCGCATTCTTTTTTCATAATTTTTTTTAGCTGTCAAAGAACGAAGCTCTTAAAAAAAAAACGTTGGTAAGAACTTGCTTTGCGCGCGAAATTTACGTCAGCTGGTTGGAGAATTGAAAATCAGAGCTGAAAAGCTGCAGTGGGCTGCAGGGTAGTATCATTGTGGGCGTAATTTTTCATATTCTTTCAAAGTCTCTCTCTTTTTTTTGTGAACAAGAAATTGTATAGTCAGCAATCAGTCGCTGAAATTGATCTAATACATTTAGGTCATAACTTGGTCTTTAATATTAATGAAAACTGGTGAAAGGAGAGGAGAAATGGCCTTATGGCTAAGTAATGAGATGTTAAGCGATGCTTGCCGAGGTTGCCCATCGATGGGTGACAATTTTTACATATTAATACTCCTCCGTGCCTCGGAAAATACGTTAAGCTAGTCCCGACTGTCATTCGTGAATCTTTGACAGTTGTTACGGGTCGTTGGAAACCCAAAAAACTAAGTAGCTGGATTGTGGAGGTCAGATAAGCAGTGGCTCCATGTAATATACTGGTATTCAGCTACATCCGGTTATACCGAAAAACGAACCCAATACAGCATATCATCCTAGACACCCAGCGCACACATTTTTCGTCGATATACAAAAAAAAATTAGCTGTTCCATACATTATGACCGCGTGGGTGAAATAGCAGATTTTGTTTGTATACCCGACGAAAAATGTATGCGCTGGGGGTCTAAAATGAAATGCTGAATTCATGGTTACAGTTTGCGCACTAGATAAAAACTTATCGTGTGACGTTGGGAAAAGCCTAGGCAGATTGTTTCTTTTTTACTTTCACTTAAAAATCCACAGTGGGTCCACTTAGTGGATTACTATTAGCCCAATGGCTCTCATAGAGAGGCCTCAAGTCCTTTTAATGGAAATATCCGTCCTAAGACTGAGTATGGATGTTATGTATTACTTTCAAGAAATGGCTAACCACGTAAAGAAAAAAAGCAGTGGCACTCCGAGAGTGCCGACAGAAATGAAAACTTGAACAATTACGTATTAATTTTTTTGAATCTTCAATACAGCATTCACATTATTCATAATCATAATTTTGGTCATATCTTATAAACGGGTTATCCGATTTTCATAATTACAATTGAAATATTAGTTCTCGACCTAAACTTATCATTTGAGACTTAAATTATTGAAATACCTCTACTAATAAACAGTGGTGTCGGTAACGGTGTCGCGAGTTCAATTGTTTTTTAAAACCAGTTTTCACTCAAAAAAAATCGTGCCTTTCTCAGTCCATGCAGTGGGAATATCTTATGACTGAATATGGCTGTATGTACTTCTGTCAAAAAATGTCTGACTTTGAAAGAAAACCATTCATCCATCCCTTTTGCCATCATTTCAAGATTAATATGTTACACAAAACTCTGGGGATCGGCTAGCAACTCCAATATAGAAATTTTACAAAGGTTCCAAAATGTAGCCTTAAGAACCATATCAAGTGCACCCTGGTTTGTCAGAAACACAGAAATACACGACCACCTAAATATGCCTACAGTGAAAGAAGAACTATGCGACAAATGCAAATCATATAATCAGAGACTGAGCAAGCATAGCAATGTCTTAGCCCAAAACCTTCTAAGCAGACAAGGGGATATAATCCGCCTAAAGAGATGGCAAATCCTGAACTTGGACCAGAGACAGTGAAGTTTATTTAGTACTGAACCACATAACGTGAATGTTTAATGGAACACCACGAAACTAATCTCACACGAAGACCCCATCTGATTATGGCTACAAAGCCGATCGCAGATAACAGAAGAAAAAAAAAAAAAAAAACTTTCAGTGCGCTGTCGTTTAGTCAGGAGCTGTAGACGATTTTACCAAGTCCCATAAATATCTATTTACTAGCTTCTGCCAACTTCGTCTGCTTCAAATTCCTTGCTACCCCGATCCAGCCCCGTCGCATCGAATCGCCTGGCCGTGGGAGGGCCCTGGTGTGATGTTATAGCCTATAGCGTTTCTCGATAAATGGGCTATCCAAAACTGAAAGATTTTTTTAAATCGGACCAGTAGTTCCTGAGATTAGCGCGTTCAAGCAAACAAACAAACAAAAACTCTTCAGCTTTACAATATTACACAGTATAGATTAGAGAGCAATCAATTTCTAATAAAAACATAGTTTCTATGTACTGAGGAACAGCAAAACAGCACTTTAGAACTCACTACAAAGGTCAACCTGTCAAAACTCATGAACAATAGCGGTCTAACCCTTTAGCTGTACAAGTTGTGACGTCCCCAACTGCTAACTTAGTTTCTGAACACTTAACCACAACTTGATATATTGTCGTCACAACTTAACTGACAGGTTTACCGAAACTTGTGTTTTACATGTGCTTAACGTGGAGCGTTATAAATGAGTTAAATAACTCTTGATTGTATGTCACATCAGTTGTTGACTTGGAGGGTATTTTCATTATAGATCGGTTTTACCATTTTCAGGTTGTGATGTTTCCGCTCGTGGGATGCAGGCCTCTTCGTTGTGAGAGTGAGTAAGCCGTATTTCACAACGCAAATCCTGTGCGGGTTAGTGTAAACCACTAAACAGTACTCAAAGAATCTAGGTTTTTATTAACTTCCTGAAATAATACAAAGTTACCGTTACTTCTGAGCCATAATATCAAAACTTCAACGTGTAAAACGTTGTAGTTTTTGATTTGATTAAAACAGAATGCTTTCATTGAGTTTGAATTAAATAAAACAAAATATCTGAACAATGCCACTGATGCCGCAATAATCGTGACCTAACTGCGGGCTTAGCATGACGCTTTGTATTTCTACGAAGAATAGACAGCGCTTTTTCAATACAAAGTGACATTTCGTTCCTACATTTTTGTTATCGCACCGTAGATATCCTTCTACAATCTGTCATTTAGTCTTTCATTTCTAACGATGTTTGTCTAGGTCCTTATAAACGTAGACTATTTCAGAAGAATATTTCTTCCCAAACTGTCAAAATCACACTGACAACAAAACTTTCTACTCGACGGCCACAAAGTATGTACGATTATCTACAAAATCATGATTCGTTTAGAACGCTTATCTGTGAAAATGAATAGAAAAACATCTTATCCTATTGTACATCATTTATTTAATAGTCATGTCTATTCTTCCATCGACAAATCGGTGCTCGTGCTAAGCCTGCAGGGCTCTAACCGTGTAGGAGTACCATCGACACGAAAAGAACAAGAAGAATAAAAATAAAAAACATTTATTTTTTATTTATTTTTTCGGCACATGAAATGTTGTTCTCATAATTCGTATGAACCGTTAGAAGTTATATTTTTCGGAATATTTTAAGGGTTCGTATTGAGCGTGAAGAAAGATTTATTATTTAAATAATGGGCCTTTGAAATGTATATGTTGTTGAATTTATTGTTATGGCACCTTTGACCTTTGATAAAACCACAATTTAATGAGACGTTTGTCATGTTTGACTAAAAAATAAAACCAATAGGTGTTTACTTTTGAAAATCGAGTCGTAAAACTTACAAATTATGCTTTAATTTGTAATGCTGTTTAAAATATACACGTGTGATACCTGCAATTGGCAAAATAGCAACAGTCACACACGTTAAGCTGTGCTTGCCGAGGTTAGTTTATGGATGGGTGATCATTCATTTCGAGACCTCTCCGTGCCTAGGATTGCATCCTATTGCGTTAAGCAGTTGGTCCCGGCTGTCATTAAATATTTGATAGTCGCTACAATTTGGTTGGTAAGATCGCTTCATGCCAAATAGATACTGTCATTCACCTACATTCGGTTAGACTAAAACCAATCCCAACACAGTTGAAAAATGGCTAGGCAGATTGATTGAATTTTAAAGAACCACTTAATAAGATACACAGTAACGAAATGATGAGTTGTAATAGCTAAATTGTGTGAAAATTAGTCATTAGTATCGAATAAACACGATATTGGAATTTACCTACAATCGAAACGCGTTTCATCTTAACAAACATTTAGGAACAGTAATTTGATCACCTGCCTTAAACACAGCTAGCCAAATATCCTGCCAGCCTCCATTTCAGAGCCGCTACCCGTAGTCTTACATTTTGAACTTTAATTCTTAGAGCTTTCAGTGGTAAGCCCTGACAAGGCACGCCCAATAATGAGGTACCTACTACAATATCTGGATACTACATGTTTCACGTTGATGTTTCAGGCCCAAACAACATACATAACAAGTACATATTTTATACCATCGTGTACCATGAAATTAAATTAAATTACCAATTAGTACCCTTCCATCGAATTAATGAAGGGTGAAACGTTTTCCGTACACTATACCATGGGGTAAATGCACATCGATTTTCCTAAAATTTAATAAGCGTTTCCCGTGTCAATGTTAATATTTGGACGCTTCAGCTGCGTAATATGGGCTTCGAAAGTGCCCGGACCGAAAATCGACCCAGGACCTCATACCGAACACTAGCGAGGGTGGAAAATCAAATAACTTCTCCCGCTCTGGGTGGAGCAGGAGGGCGTGTCAGACTTTAACTGACCAAAACCCACCCGTGTTCCCTCAGTAGCCTGTATGCCAGGGGCGGCGGTATCTCTTTCGAACAACCGGCACCCCTGGCAGGCTTCGACTCTTGCTGACCCCACCTATTGGTGCTGACATCTCTTTGGGACGCGCGTGGAACACAACGCGGCATCGACTTGGGACCCAACACTAGCGCTTGCAATCACTAGATGAATTGAGAAGAGGATGGTTCGAGAATGACTGACTCGGGAATCGAACCCAATCGATTCCCGGGTCGGTTTTGTTGATTAAAACTGGAATTTCTCAGTAGCCTAGAAGTCTTGATTTGTGGCCCGTTGATGGCAATAGGCTCGCCCTTATTACATCGGACTTGCCTAAACATAACTGGCAAAATGTGGGTTTACTGTTTTTAGATACCTAATCCTCCGGGGAATACAGACATAAAGTTAAAAAAAAAAAAAAAAAAGTTTTAAACGCATGCAGATCCACGTCTCTAGATAGTATAGGTACGGGAAAAAGAAACTTCACAAACAAATGAGTGCACTCAGTGCCGTCGCTTTCAGCCATTGTCTCCTACTGTAAACAACGTGTTTTAACGTGAAACTACTGGAATTGCGCACGTAATTAACTAAAACCTAGAGTATGCCACTTACTTGTACATTATTGTTGTAAAAGGCACTTAAGGTGAAACGAGCCCGTATTTTTTCATACAAACTTCGGGAGTTTATTACTCCACTGTTTGATAATTTACATCAAAAATTAGACATGCCATGGTTTTTTTTTTTTTGGGTGGGAAATCATCAAATGACTTCTCCTGCTGAGTAGAGCAGGAGGGCGTGTCAGACTTTTACTGACTAAAACCCACCCGTGTTCCCTCAGTAGCCCGTATGCCAGGGGCCGTGGTATCTCTTTCGAACAAACCCGCACCCCTGGCAGGCATCGGCCCTTGCGGACCCCACCAGTGGTTGCTGACATCTTTGACGGCGCGCGTGTGGAACACAAGGCGCCGTCCCGTCTACCACTTTTCGGCCGCAGAGGATAGGGAGAGCGGCTGACGCTATAGCGACACTCCTCTTCCCCTGCGTCCCCACCGCGTCCGCCATCAAACGGTGGCGGCCCCGTCCAGGCCACGGAAGGGAAGAGCGCTGCTCAGAAGCACCGGCACTCCTCCTCTACCGCAGCCTGTAACCCTCAGCCACGATGCCTCCCATTCGACATCGCGGCCCACCTCAGTTGCGGTGCACCTCACCGCAACCTACTTTTTGGCCGCTACGTCAATGGCTTGAAGGCAAAAGCCCTGACGAGCGGCCCCACCGTTGGGTTCCTCTTGGCTTCACCGTGGATGGGAGACCACGGTTACTAAGCCCCCCCGCAACGACAATGCGGGAACCCACTCGGGGGGGAGACATGCCATGGTTTGGTCTTATTAATAAAATTGTTTACGCGGAAACAGAATAGTAAAATAAAAAGTTATGAGCCAGCAAAGATTCGTTTTTCTTACTAATTTAACTGCAACTTTGGGTGTGCTCAAGTTAGAAAAAAGTTTAAAATCTCTAAAAGCAAGTCAATACCGACAAGCTCAGTTATCTAAAAGTTCAATAAACTTTATTGGTCATTGATTTATGCAGTGGTTTTTTCATAAAATTCGATCTTTCGAAGGACTTTTCTTACTTTTTGAAGAAAGCCTGTTTTACTATAAATGAGCCTGCATCTCAGTCAATAACGTTGTGCGTGTAGACTAGCGTCTAACTGCTCATCACTGATACTATATCTTTCGGACACGATGCCTGGCGTGACAGCGTGCTTTTTAGCCAGGCGATCAGTGAGTTCAAGCCCGCGACGAGTGTCCCTTAATTAACTAAACCCTTTCCCCCTTATTACAGAACAAGGTTTTTCTTTAGGTATGGTTTAAATCTTCGAGCCTGTTTTTTAAATTAGAACCTAACTGAAATCGATATACAGCTCCTTTTACTAAACTGACAAGTTAGTCCAGTGCTAAATTGTCAGTTTTGAAAAAGGAGCTGTAATTCTATTTCAGTTCTAAGTTCTTATTTCAAAAACAGGCACGATGGTTTAAACCATACCTAAAGAAAAACCTTGTTTTGTAATAAGGGGGATTATGTCACTTACTCGTACATTATTAATCGTGGACGACACTAAAGTGGTTTTGTTAACTAGACAAGTAGTTTTGTGTGGTGTCACACGCATTTTGATTGTTTTCTTATGTTTTGATGTTCATAAACATAAACAGCCTATAATGTTCCCACTGGTGGGACTCAGGCCTCCTCTCGGTGAGAGAGAATGGGCCGTAATCCACCACGCGGGCCCAGTGTGGTTTGATAAATGTCATATGTCATCGAATGTTTGGTTTAAGGACATGCCGGTTTCCTCACGATTTTTTCCTTCACCGTTTAGTCCACCGAGAGCAGTGATGATGATAATTTTTAAAAAGTATTGGGCCTGTCCGGGTTCGACCCTACGACCTACAACTCGTATGTCGCGACGGTTACCACTGGGCCACCACTGCCCTTTTTTATTTTACTAGGAGATCATTAAAAAAATATCGTTATTGTTCTGCTGGTGAATTTTATTATGAAAAATAAGAAATAAAGGCTATAAGAGAACCAAGGTAACCGACATAGCCCGAATAATTTCTAAACCTAAGTGGCAGTAGGCAGGGCACATTGACCTCCACGAGTCAAATAGGCAGTCGCCCCTAAAAATGATAGTCTAACTTTTTGTGATTGACCTAAAACATTTTCTATAAACATCTTTGCAACAGGAAAAAATAAACAGAGACATAAAAATCACGTAAACATTACAACCAATTCAATAAACACAAATGTAACTGTATTTATTTACTACATACAAAATACAAAATGCGTAAACGAATCTGATATCCGGTAGGAACGGATATGACAAACGGAAGCAAAAATGTTATGATCCTAAACCCACTGGAATGAAGGTTGTATATTTGGCAAGTTCGTATGCAAGTATGAGCCAAAAAGATAAGGTGATTTAGAAGTGTCACAGTGGGAACCGACCACTATCATTGGAGGGACGTAAGTTATGCGAATGCTTAACTTCACACATTACTATTGCTCGATTTAAAGCTTTTGCAAGCGACTTCGCCCCTCGTGGAGGTCGGAAATCATTCCACGGGGACGCACTATTGGGATAAAAAGTATTCTGTGTGTTCATTCTGGTTGTAAACGATCTGTGTTCCAAATTTCATCCCAATGCGTTCGGCGCCGTTTTTGCGTGATGGAGTAACAAACATCTAAATAACCAAGCATTTGCAATTTCACATTTATAATATGAGTAGGAAAATAGCTGCACGGGTCGATCGACGAGGTTAAGCTACGCTTGCCGCGGTTGGTCCGTGGATGGGTGACCATCTTTACATACCAAGACCCCTCCGTGCCTCAGAAAGCACGTTAAGCCGTTGGCCCCGGCTGTCATTTGTGGATCATTGACAGTCGTTACGGGTCGTCAGAAGCCCGAAAGTCTGACAACCAGTCTTACCAAGGGGTATCGTATTACCCAGTAACTGGGTTGTGGAGGTCAGATAGGCAGTCGCTCCATGTAAAATACTGGTATTCGGCTGCATCCGGTTAGACTGGAAGCCGACCCGAACATAGTTGTGAAAATGCTAGGCAGATGATGATGATGATGAAATATGAGTAGGATTAATTTATGCACAAGTAAAACTTAAATGTAATATATAAAGGCGGACTAAAAACTACACACAAACACACATCCAAACTACACTCAAACTAGGCGACTACTAAATGTATTCCTAATTAAAAGCATGCTATTGTTTTTTCATCGTTTCAAAACTTGCAAAGCGCTTTTTTTTAGGCATTCATACAGTTGACCCAAGGTGGACCGATGACCTGGTGTAGGCTGCAGGAATCCGCTGGGTGCGAGAAGCACAGAACCGATCGAAAGGGCGGTGCTTGGGGGAGGCCTATGTCCAGCAGTGGACGTCTTTCGGCTGAAATGGTGATGATAATAATGATAGTTGTCGTCTAGTTTTGGTGCAAACAAATGTACGTGTAATAAACGTGATTGAAATTGTTTATTGGGTCCGTATCTAAAAAAGCACGTCTCAACACATATTTGGGGTTCCGCAGACAGGCGTGACGGAAAAGTTCGACTCGATTCTAGTAAAATGTTCTACTAGAATCTCGTCGAACTGTCGCGTCGCGCTTGTCTGCGGGATTCTTATAAGCCGAATACCCGTCAATATCTACAACGCTAATATCGAAAACGTAATATTTGATATTAGATCCTTTAATTAATTTGAAATTAGGGCTCGTACTAATTAACTATTATTGAATTGAGCAAAATCCCGAACCGAGCTGTCAAACTTTTCACGTCATATGAATTTCATTAATTTGACGGCATCCATATCTGTTACCCCAACCCCGATAGCTAAGTATAATATTTACCCCATTCATGAAAGATTTAAATAAACCTGACATTTTCAAAATATTCCTCGTGTTTCAAAAACCTATACCGTGTATGACTCGGCCTCTTACGCGCATAATACGACGCCAAGAGCAACCACGAATCGAACCATTAAACCAATCGATATTTCTAATAAAACAGTAAACCGTTTTGTTATGATGCACCTCATGAGGACCTCAGGCAAAACGCGCACAATGCCACAACTTGCTGAGTAAGTTTTCGGGGAGATGCAGTTACAGTACAGGCTAGAACAAAAAATTCGAAGACATGTTACATCTACCAACCCACAATGGGCCCGCGTAGATGATTACGTCCTACTCTCTCTCAAATAGAGGAGGCAAGTGTCTCAGCAGTGGGAATACTATAGGCTGATGATGCTTTCTCAGTATGCCCAGGTAGGAGGCCTAACAGGCATAGCACAAAGAAGGTTTGAACTCGGTCTTTTGTAAGGTAACGGTGCCATCTTCCATGCGCAGCTGAAGACCTCTGGCGGCTTTTGGGAAAAATGAAACAAAAATCCCACACTCCACGATCTTACCCCAAAGCCTTTTGAAGGTTTCTCCCAAAAAAAAGGTACATTGAGCACTCGTCCTGTGTCAGGCCTACAACACCACATGCGAACTACGAGTACGCGTCAAAGACTTGACGTTACACAAATCTTACATCGCGCAAGCAGACTTTACCGCGCGACTCGTACATATACAACATCCTGACATCAACCATCGGGCAGTTGCCCACCAGACACAACACCCATCTGGTTGGAGAATCCTCTCTTTTACATCGAGTATGAGTGAACACTACACCCTGTTCCTCATACCTCTATAGGCCTAACCGACTCTGGTTCGTGTTGCTGTCCGAAAACTTCGCCACTTCCAAGACGTTATCGGTGGCAGCGCAGAGGTCACCTTGGCTGCATGTTTTGGGGCACTGAAGGAGGTGGAGCATAGTTTATGAAACAGCTCCACATCCACACCCAATTATTCTTCTGGCAGTGCTTACATGGCAAACAGCAAGCCGAGGCTGCGAAGGTGAGCATAGGTCTTTCCGCCTTGTTACAGCAGGTGGAGTTTGAGGTGGGGCCTTCCACGCGCGCCTCTTTTTGATTTAACATTCGTTTCAGGTAATACTACTTATCTGTTGAATTTTAAATTATTTGTTTTACACTAGCTGCTGCCCGCGGCTTCGCCCACGTGCGTGTTGGAAATTATCCCACGGGAACGTGCTACCGGGACAAAAATTTCCTCCTTATAACATCAGCCATTGAAAGTCCCGTCGAAATCAGTCCAGCCGTTTCGGAGATTAGCAATTATACTAAACAAATAGACAGACAATTTTTTTATGTAAATACTTTCATTTGCATTTGCTAAAAGTTGTTATTTTGACATAACATAGAGATAATTTAATTTTGTATAGTTGTAGATTTGTGTAGATAAAACTATTTATAACATGTCTTTAATTCTTATTACAGACGTAATATAGTGAACCGACTCGGAAACTACATCACAAGTTATAACGACTGCCAGGGGTGCGGGTTGTTCAAAAGAGATACCGCCGCCCCTGGCACACAGGCAACTAAAGGAACACGTGTGGGTTTTAGTCAGTAAAATTCTGACACGCTCTCCTGCTCTACCCAGAGCGGGAGAAATTATTAGATGATTACCCAACCAAAAAAAAAAAAAAACAAGATGTAACGAGTTTTATTTTATATCGGCAGAACTTCTTTGAACGCAAAGTTACACGGTAAAGTATGTATACATCATCATCATCATTATTTCAGCCGAAAGACGTCCACTGCTGGACATAGGCCTCCCCCAAGCTCCACCACTTCGACCGGTTCCGTGCTTCTCGCATCCAGCGGACTCCCGCGGCCCTCACAAGGTCATCTGTCCACCTTGTGGGAGGCCTTCCAACTTTACGTCTTCCGGTACGCGGTCGCCACTCCAGAACTTTTCGGCCCCATCGGCCATCTATTCTGCGAGCAATGTGCCCTGCCCACTGCCACTTACGTTTGGCAATTCTTCGGGCTATTTCGGTTACCTTGGTTCTCCTGCGGATCTCTTCATTGCTGATTCGATCACGCAGGGAAACTCCAAGCATAGCCCTTTCCATCGCCCTTTGGGTGACTTTAAGCCTTTTTAGGAGGACCATTGTGGGCGACCACGTTTCGGTTCCATATGTCATCACTGGCAACACGCATTGGTCAAAGACTTTCGTCTTGAGACACTGCGGTATGTGGGACGAGAAGATATTGCGAAGCTTCCCGAACGCTGTCCAGCCGAGTCGGATTCGATGATTGACCTCTTTCTCGAAGTTGGACCTACCTAACTGGACAGTTTGTCCTAGGTAAACGTATTCGTCCACAACTTCGAGTGCAGCGCCTCCGGCCGTTACGAGAGTGGGTGTTACACGGGCAATGGACATGACCTTTGTCTTGACTATGTTCATTTTAAGACCCACTCTTTCGGAAGCTCTACTGAGGTCATCGAGCATTGTACTGAAGTCCTACATGGTCTCAGCCATGACAACTATATCATCGGCAAACCGAAGGTGAGTGATGTACTCGCCATTGATGTTGATGCCAGCCCCTTTCCAGTCCAGAACCTTGAAGACATCCTCCAGTGCAGCGGTGAAGAGTTTCGGAGAGATAACGTACGTCTCCCTGTCTTACACCTCGCTGTAGAAGGATACTCGTAGGTTTCGAGGTCTGGTCCTGGAGTCGGACTGACATAGTGGCGTTTTCGTACAGACACTTCAACACCGCGATGTACCGATAGTCGATCTGGCACCGTTGGAGGGACTGCAGTACAGCCCATGTCTCGATAGAATCAAAAGCTTTTTCGTAGTCCACAAACGCTAAACAGAGAGGCAGATTATACTCTTCGGTCTTCTGTATAACCTGCCGCAGCGTATGTATGTGGTCTACTGTGCTAAAGCCTTTACGGAATCCGGCTTGTTCGGGAGGCCGGAAGTCGTCAAACCTGCGCGCTAGACAGTTCGTGATGACTCTGGAGAACAGCTTGTAGACATGGCTCAGAAGTGAGATGGGCCTATAATTCTTAAGAAGGGAATTGTCACCCTTCTTAAAGAAAAGTACCACCACACCTCTGTTCCGTGCCTGTGGCGTTTTGCCCTCGAGTATGACGGAATCAAACAGCTTCTGGAGGGCCTTAAGAACGGGTTTCCCGCCGGCCTTTAGGAGTTCAGCCGTGATTTTGTTATCACCCGGCGCCTTGTTGTTTTTAAGCTGCTTCAGAGCCATCCTAATCTCGTACAAGCTGACATCCGGGATGTCTTCAGTATAGTGTAAGGTCAATCTAGCTCTTGGGTCGTTTGCCAGATTCGTAACATGGTTTCTTGCCGACGTTATACACGTCGGCAAGAAACCAAACTGTCCATAGAAGCTCTCAATCTCTCTCAACAGCTCAGGCTTGGTGGATACGATCCTGCCTTCATCGGCCTTCAGTTTCGTAAGCTGACTCTGCCCAATAGACAGATCCCTAGCAAAGACCTTGGAGCCTTTATTCCGCTCTATTGCGTCTTTAATACATTCTTTATTAAAGCGGCGGAGGTCGCTTTTCAAGGATTTAGAGATCTGTCTATTAAGCTGCCGGTACTCGAGCGCAGCGTCTGAAAACTGCAAGACCATCTCGCGCCTCTCCTTCATGAGCTGCAAAGTAGGATCAGAGAGCTTCTTTTTGCAATTAGTACCTACGACGAGTCTTGAAGAACTTAGACCCGACCGACCGTATGGACAGTTTCCACGAACCCATCGTTGTAATCGTCCACTAAGCTCCCTAGGCACTCAAAACGGTTGTGGAGTTCGAGCCGAAAGCTCTCGGGGTTTTGGACTTGGATCGGTGCTGGACGGAGCGTAGAGATTAGCCGAGATCTTTCCAGCTTGATATTGAGTGCCTCTTACCAAACGGTGATCACTACCAGTTTTCACCGCAGTGATCACAGAGACATTCAAAAGAGAGAGATCAAAGAGGCCTTCCTTCTCCACAAAACTAGCAGTAGGTGACCCCGGTGGTTCCTACGTCCAGCTCCAAATTGCCCCACTCGCAACTCATCATCGCTTCGTTTGCCCAGTTTCGCGTTGAAGTCCCCCACGACAATGGTGAAGTGAGTTTTGAAACCATGCATGGCTCTGGAAATATCTTCATGTATGATCTCCACCTCATCGTCGGGGTGTGAAGTATGTATACGTTTCACATATATTTTTATTGCAATATCAATAAAAATATACACAATGTTGCTTCAAAATATTGCTAGAGTAATAAAAAAGAGATTTGAACTTCAAAGGTTTTTTATGAGTTCGACGACCTAAGTTGTGATCGACGGTACTTTAGAATTTTATTTGAAAAATGAGGGTTGTGAGTTTTGTATATTTTCTGGAATTCTGGATATTCCTTTGGGTTGAAATTAATGTCAAAAGTTTTGAATTACAAAATATGAGCATATGATTATTATTTTATATGATTATTATTATAAGCAAATCCGTCGGTATCATTGGAATACGCGGAATGTGTGCAAGCTGTGCAGCTGCGGGACCGGTGATGACGGTGGCTACAATGACATACATTGTCTCGAAGTTCTTTGATTAAAACTCTTGTGCCATCACACAGGCTTGGAGGGTTTAAATTTCTTAATTTCATTACGGGGATTCCAACTTTAGTACGTGTAGCGGCTGACCGTATCGAATTGGAGAGTTTAAAATTCTTGTAGGTAGTGTACAGTGTCTTCGATGTTGCCCACTGTGTCGATGGATATTGAAAGTCTCTTGGTAGTTTTTTTTAGTACCAAGAACCTTCCGTGCCTCGGAAAGCACGTTAAGCCGTTGGTCCCGACTGTCATTCGTGGATCTTTGACAGTCGTGACGGGTCGTCAGAAGCCCGAAAGTCTGACATCTAGTCTTACCAAGACGTATCGTATTACCCAGTACCTGAGTTGTGGAGGTAAGATAGGCAATCACTCCATGTAAAATACTGGTATTTATCTGCATCTGGTTAGACTGGAAGCCAACCCCAACATAGTTGGGAAAAGGCTAGGCAGATGATGAGCAATTTTTTGATCAGCTTACAATTTTGATATTTTTTTATTGACAAATTCAGAAAACTCGTTAACATAATTATTATGATTGTAATTGTATGGTATCTACAGCATGTTGTGAGCGATGGGGGAAGGTAAACCAAAGTCTTTTAGGTATTTATAGTTCAGTTCTAAAAGTTTTCGCGTATTGTATTATTATACTCGTGGTAACTTCGAAATTAAATGTCCGATTCGAATCAATTAAAAAGTATTTTAATGCTGACTTTTTTTCTACCGGCGATCTAATTAAATTTTAGAACTCGGAAGCCGCTATTGGGACTTAACTATGATAGTTAAAGATGGGTTCTCCCGGACTTTTTTGTAGGTTAATGAGCACTTTAATCATGCAGAAGAATTTTTACGTATCACCAATAGCTTTCTCAACGCACGCCAAGTAATGAATTTTATAGCTAGTTACTTTTTGTCACATTATTGCACTTTTCTTAAGGATCTCTATTTTCTTATTTTGATAATTTAGGTTTCTATTGGTGCCAAAATGGTTAAAATCGGTCCAGTAGTTTCGGAGCCCATTCGGAGCAAACAAACAAAAAAAACCCTTATAATATTAGTATAGATTTAAAACAACTGGATTTGATAATAGAGACAATTCATCATTCATTCATCAATTCAGCTGAAAGACGTCCACTGCTGAACATAGGCCTCCCCCAAGCTCCTCCACTTTGACCGGTCTTGTGCTTCCCACATCCAGCGGAAATAATGACAATTCATGCGTAGGCAATTAGATTGATTTCTCTAAAATTACCTATTTACTGAAAATCCCTTCTATAGAAACACACGCTATTGAAACAGCTACTTAACAAGATAATTAACAACATACCATCAACAACAATGTAACTATGTACAAAGACAGAGTAATCTGGGCTCCGTATAGTGACGGATTTCCAGGCCATATCGCGGGCTGTATGGCCATTTCCTGCCGCTGTAATGAATGGCCTACCAAGATTTATTAACCTACACACGCTATGCCTTAACTGAGCTCGAAAGTGATGTTAAGGCGCAATCTGTATTAAAATAAACTTATCTTTCTATTTTAAGTTGGTTCGCCTTTACATTTATCTATATTATTTATATTTAAATAAAAAGAGAAGTCCTGACTGACTGACTGACTGACTGACTCATCAACGCCTAGCCCAAACTATGGAATGCAATCTCGTCTCGCCGAGATCCCGATCTCGCGAGATCCCGGCCATATTTTACGAGATTGTATCTCGTCAAATTTCGTACGAGATCTCGCGAGATAACGAGATCGACAAATGCAGTCGCCGTTGAAGTCTTATGTCACCGAGATTCTGACCTAGTTACTGCTGAAACTACTTTGAGGTTCGTGATACGCGAATTGGAAGAACAGTCGACGCCACTGGCAAAAAAGCTGGCCGAATCCTTAAGAATCCGTATATCTGAGCGCCGCACATGTTTGACACCAGTATTGCTATATTTAAGGAACTTAACCCAATACGAAAATTATTTGGAAGAGTATGCGCAAGATGAAACATTCATTATTTCCCCGAAGACCACTATCCGTAAAGAAATTAAAAAACTTATAGAAAGATTGCACTGCAAAACACAGTACAATTATAACTCACAGACGCAGGATGTCGATGTTGTTGCACCGGTTGCACAAGAGGACGTTGAAGGCTTCGATATTGAAGACACTACAATGCCTCTTTCTGCCGTCTCCGCGGAAAAAATATCACACTTCATGAAAAGCTTCAAAAATCACTGAAATCACTGAAACAGCCCACTGCTCGCTCAACAAATTCTACAACAAATACTTTAGACATTTTAATAAAAAAAGAAATGAATTTGTACGAAGCTGGTGGAGTAAGAGGGGAACTTTTAAACTTCGTACATAACTGCCTCTCAACTGTGGTTCCCACAAGTGAGAACGAGCTTTTTCAGCAGCAGGGTATTTGGCATGCAAAATCAGAAGTCGTCTGTCAGATGATACTCTCGACATGATGTGTTTTTTGAGAAGCCATTTTCAGACAAACTAACTTGCCTTTCCGTACCTTGATAACTTCATCTGACTTCTACTTTAAACTTCTTTTATTTGATTAATACGATCTCACAACATTTATTTAAGAACTTGTGAAGTTAAGTTTTTGTTTTGTTGTATTTATTTACCATAAGTAATGTTCCTATTACTCTTAATTATTGAAACTAAAGTAATAATTTATAAAAGACTAAATATAGATAATTATTGTTTTGTTGCCAATATTGTAAGAATTTGAACTGATTAGCTACAGTAGGTATAATAATTAATGTTATTAGAGTTAGAGACAAAATAATAAGTACTCTGTTGATTTTTAAAATAAAACTTACATTATTTTTATAACTAAGCAACGCAGTTTCTATTTAATTACATATCATGTCAATTACTAGTTCTTAAAACAAGCATTTGCATATGTTTTAATTGTGATTCTCCCAATCTCGCGAGATCTCGCTAGGCGGAAATCTCGTACGAGATTGCATTCCCTAGCCCAAACCCTTGGATCTAGAAAGCTGTAATTTTGCACAGAGGTTCCCTTTATAATATAGACAAGGAATAAGGAAGGATTTTTCGAAATTCAATCCCTAAGGGAGTTAAATAGGGAATGAAAGTTCCGCGCGGGCGAAGCCGCTGGCAAAAGCTAGTAAATTCATAAAAAAGTTGTGGTAGGCGAAGACGTTGATAATCTTCGTAAGATTTGCAAGCAAGGACCTTTAGGTATGATTTAGACAGAGCACTGTGTTAACCGATGCAACTGTACTTGTCAAAGTCTTCTTGCGTTATTTGATAATTTCGCCAGCGAGCAACGGAGCGTTTGCAGTTTATGGATCAAAACACTGCGCGTTAAACCAGGACGGATTAAAAAACCCGCTAAGCTTATTTGGGTCTGAGTGAACATGTCTGCCACTTATCAGATGACAGAGGCGCCCACCATTAAATGACATCGCAGCAGACCAAGACAAAGATGGAAAAACGAACTTGACTCCTACCGAAAGGACTAGCCCGCTGGCAATGGTAGAGCGTACCTACTCCATTTTCCACGTAAGTGGAAAAGGGAATAGTTGACGGCTAGAGAATGCATACATGGCAATAAGTCCGCCTTTTGAACGCCTTGTACTGTGCAATAAAAATTAAATATATAAAATTAACGAGCAGTGGTGGCAAAGTGGTAACAACGGCCGCGACTTATGAGTTGTAAGTCGTAGGTTCGAACCCAAACAGGCGCTTTACTTTGTGTAAATTATTTCATTACCACTGCTCTCAAAAAAAAACGGTGAAGGAAAACGTCTTGAGGAAACCGGCATGTCCTAGAACAAAAAATTCGAAGACATGTGACATCTACCATACCGCATTGGGCCCGCGTGGTGGATTACAGCCCAATCCCTCTCACCGAGAGGAGGCCTGTGTCCCAGCAGTGGGAACATTATAGGCTGATGATGATGATGATGATACGCAACAATTTTTGGCCATGCTTTACCTGCTTTTTCCAATAGTGCGGTGCTCAAAAACACGAGTGGCATGTTGTCGACGGCTGCAGTTGCCTCTGCGTTGACGCGTGTCGTTCGTGTATATGAGCAGTTACAATGGGAGAATTAAAGGCATTTTTAGTCTACTATTATTTACTTAGCCAGGTCTTGGATAGAAATTAGTTTCGTCTGTTGAAACAGCACTTAGCTTAGAGTGTACATTTGACATTAAATGTAACTGCTTAGTTCTAGGCATTTCTTAGACATTGTTAAGGTTTTGGCCACGAATACCGCGGTGACACAAATATAAATGTTTCTTTAATTAAATTAAAGAAAAATTTGAGAGCGTTTGTCAATTCATCATCATCATCATTTCAGCCGAAAGACGTCCACTGCTGGACATAGGCCTCCCCCAGGAATCGCCACGCTTGGCAGGCGGGTTGGCGATCGCAGTATGGTGGTAAAATGCATAGAGAACTTATTCTCTAGTAAGTCCCATAGTCGCCTTCTACGACACCCACTGGAAGAAATGGGATGGTGCTATTCTTTTACGCCCGGCGACACATACGGGACACATTTGTCAATTAAGAATATATATTCTCAATTGACGAATGCTCTCAACGTCGAACGAGTCCACTGCATATTCTAAATACAACACTAATTCTCTTCGTCCTACATACATTTTTTTTTTTAATAAATGTTGACCAAAACTATAAAAATTATATTTGGTTAATTTGGCGTAAATCATTTAACACAACACAAACCAATTATACGATATAGTTAATTTTATTAACTCAATATTTTGTTACATTAAATTTTTTTTTAAAGCTATAAATCAATTGCACCCTAATCGCGTCACATACTTTTTTTTTACAATCCAAAGAAAAATTCGTCTACTCGACAAGGAATTAATAAAAAAATTATGAATTATGATTAATCAATGTTGTCGAATTGTCAAAATAAAAGACATTGAAATTGTTAGCTTGTTACGCACTTACCTCGCGGGACTTAGGTACCCAATTGGTAGAAAAGAAGGAGGGAGGAAGGGGGTTGGAGGTAGTGGTTGAATGGTGTGGGTCCTGCCAGGTTTGCAGGTTGTTCGAAAGAGATACCGTGGCCCCTGGTACACAGGCAACTGGAGGAACATGAGTGGGTTTTAGTCAGTAAAAGTCTGACACGCCCGCCTTCCCGCTCCACCCAGAGTGGGAGAAGGTATAATTCTAAATATCTACATGTGAAACTAGATTTGCAAAAAAATAAGCTTATACTGAATAACAAGGTTATTTCTCACCATTCAATTAATAATTCAAAAACGCAAGTCGTAGTTTTAGAAGCCCAAACATGTTACTCAGTCCAAATTAAAGGGTTTGACGGCCTAGCGATTAAAAATGTTCACTAAGTTTCTCTTAGTACCCTGCTGTCTGTCGTCGCGTAGTTTTATCCAAGCTATTAATTCATTAAATGTAATTACGTACTTTAGAGAAATTCTCCATAAATACCCGAAATAATCAGCTTATATTGCGGCACTGCTGGGACACAGGCCTCCTCTCTGAGAGCAGGCCATAATTCACCACATGGGCCTCGTGGGGTTTGACGTCAGAGTCGTAAAAATACGCTTAAATGTTCCAAACTTAAAACATTTTTCTTTTATATTAACAAAGTAAAGCTTTTATAGTGCATTGTCACGAGAAACAAACGTGTATGCCAAAGTTCAGCCCGAAAGCTTCAATGGAAGTGGGTGAAATTATGATGGCAAAATTCCAGGACATACAAGTGATTAATTAAAAGCATTTATTTAAAAATTAAGGGTACTTACGCACTATGCGGTTAGCCGGAATGCGGTCAGCCGTCCGGTTGACCGCAATAAAAAATATTTACGAGAAAGTAGTTTTTATCCGCACTGCGATGCGGCTGCCAGCCGACCGCTCTGGTCGCTCTGAGCGCTCCGGCCCGATCGACGCGACGGCGAGCCGGACGGTTGCTACTACACGGATAGTGCTAATTTGCGGTGGCCCGCCATTGACGGTGTATGTGTTCACCGACGCTCGTGCATTTTATTGATGACAACAGATAATTAACTATGGATTTTGATACAGAAAAATGTATAATTGAGATACAAAATAGGCCTTAGGTTTATATAACGAGAGTAAATATAATAAATACTTTTATGCTACTGCTTCTTCGACGTCCATCTTGGAAATGAGTCTATCCAACCGCAAACCACGACGACGGTTTCGTTCCGGTTGCGGTTGCGGCTACCCGCCACCCGGCTAACTGCAAGCACAATCGCATCCTGCGTTCAGCCGCGCGGCTAACCGCATTCCGCCACAACCGCATAGTGCGTAGGTCCCTTATTACTAAAAAAATTTAAAAAACCCCCGACCCAAACAAAAACTCTAAAAAGTAAAAAATAATATTTATAGGCCTTTTAATTTGAACGCAATATTTTAATCAGGGCATTGTCAAGTCGGGGGACGGTCAATGAAAACGCCAAACAGAGGCCTAGCCGTCCCCCACAGAGTACTTTTTTATAATATGGAATAGAGGTACAACTCAGCGACAAAAGTGAGAAACGCTTTTGTCGCTTTTTCGCTTTCGCTTTTCTACATAGCTGTAAGCGAATATGTAATTCACATTTTAAAATACCTATCTAAATAAAAAATATCAAGGCTGAAAGTAGTAGACGTTCTGCGTATGTGTGTACCTACGTGTGTGTGTGTGTGCGTAAGATTATGTTGGCATAAGTTCCAAAACACGCGTCCAGAGGGCGACAATTGACGTTTCTCACTTTTGTCGCTGAGTTGTACCTCTATTCCATATTATAAAAAAGTACTCTGTGGGGGACGGCTAGGCCTCTGTTTGGCGTTTTCATTGACCGTCCCCCGACTTGACAATGCCCTGATTAAAATATTGCGTTCAAATTAAAAGGCCTATAAATATTATTTTTTACTTTTTAGAGTTTTTGTTTGGGTCGGGGGTTTTTAAATTTTTTAATTTAGTTTTTATTTCTTGCTTTTTAAACTTAATGTCTCCCTTAAATCACCATTTATCTATAATCTATTCATTGAGACCTTTTCAATGAGCCCAAACACGATACTTCTGCTGTTTGTTGGTGAATAACTTGGGTTTTCCAGGTGTTGCTCCAGCATCAGTTCAAGGTTTTTTTTTTCGTCCAATATCATTGAAGTAATAGAATCCCAAATTTTGAGTTGATCAGACCCATGGAAGAGGGTAAAATCCCTTTTTCAACCAGAAAAGAGCTGATAATCTTCAAACGGTTGAACCGATTTTGATGAAACATATCTAAGAACACTCCCGACTAATACACCTTTCAAACAAAAAAAACTAAATCAAAATCGGTTCATCCGTTCGGGAGCTACGTTGCCTCAGACAGACACACACACACACACACATACACACAGACACGTCAAACTTATAACACCCCGTCGTTTTTGCGGCGGGGGTTAATTACAAACGGAACGTTTTTTACATCACTATTTTGGTCTGTCACAGAGGCTATCATTAGATCTATGCAATGCATTTTTTAACCATTGAATGGTTATTAATTAAAATTTTAAAAGCATGACCATCTATTAGGTACAGTTGAAAATGTCCTAATATAAAAAAGAAATGAACGAAAAAACACTTTCTTTTATGCACGAGATTCTACTACAAAACACTTTTTCCTTCTTTTTGTTCTAACAGATTGTAAAAGTAAAAAGCATCTACGTCAAAAATAAAACACCAAAAAATGGTCAAAATAAAATATATTTGACAGAAAATAATCGCTCATAAAAATCTTTGTACCTTCAACAGTACAAAATATCTGACAATGCTATCTGATTGAGTAACACTGCCCTTTTAAGTACAAATCACTCTAGGTTACTTTAGAAACCCGAAAGGCCTTGATTTGTCGACACATAGGTACCGTATTCATAGTCCAAGATCCAACCCAACATCGACCCACCATCATCTAATTATTGAAACGAGAACTTTTTCTTTCGAATCTCTTTTAAATAACAGATAAGGTAGGTCGGTGTTAGGTTGGATCTAGTTATGTTAAGGACGAATTTGTGACATAACTGTTTGCCACACAGCAGAAGTAAAACCACACTGAAAAAATGGAAAGGGTTACGTATTGTAAATTTTATGCATAAAAAAAGAAGAATTCAAAAAATTAAAGGACACTGCAAGTCGGTACATGCAATATGCAGGAGTCTGCTGGATGCGGGAACCACAGAACCGGTCAAGGTGGTGGAGCTTGGTGTAGACCTATGTATAGCAGTGGACGTCTTTCGGCTGAAATGATGATGATGACATGCAATAAAGCGCAGAAAATTCAAAACGTGCCAATTGCGTGTTACGTGTTTCTGGAGTTATTGTTTCGCCCACATAAAGTCACTTCATGCGAGTCGCCTAGAGCAAATAATATATTATTTGAAGGTGTCGTTTCGCCCGAAATGAGCGAGTAAATTCGTGCGAATCAAATAATATGCCTTTAGCATTTAGCTGTCGCATGCGAGTCAAAATGAGAAAACTAGTACAAGCATGTTCATTAAGGCGACGATAGATGACAGCTACCTACAGCGATGCAATGCCGCCCGTCGCTCGCAAGAGACCCCGCCTGAACGCACATCAAGTTTTTCAAAAAACAACCCATGTTGATTTATCAAACACAATTCAAAGAAAAACCGTATACAAAATTGTGGGTGATTAAATTGTCTTTTAGATGGTGAAAGTTTCATGGAAATACACCAGATAGTTTTTGTGTGATTATCGTTTTTATGTCCGCGATAGACATTACTTTACCAATTAATTACATTATGTTATAAAATATTATTAAAAATATTCACATATCAAATGACGAAAAAAATTGTCTAGTTTCACATTTTTTTTTTTTTCAAACACATATGACAACACATTTTCGCCGTTTAGACGTGAACTTCAATAAAAAGTCCTTAAAAGTCGGCTGTCTGCGCCTTAATATTTCTTCACCTAAAGAAGAGTTCGAGTAAGAGAAAATATTTGAAGATAAAAGCGTTTCTTTAAAAACGTTTGCTTATTAATAATAAGCGACCGATTTACTACATTTTTGAGAGCGAATACTCAAGTTATTTACAGTGTATAGAAAATAATTACTTTAATCTAACCTTTTCAAAAACAGTAATTGAACGCTAGTATTAATTGTTATAATATTGATTCAATTTTCACTAATAATACCGCAAGATTAATATAATACAAAATTAATCAATAGTTTTTACCATCATCATTTCAGCCGAAAGACGTCCACTGCTGGACATAGGCCTCCATGCTGAAGGGCGGGCATTTTGGGGGACTGTCTTATGTAATTTTGACGTTCAAAAAGTGCTGACTCTCAGCCTAGTTTAAATAAATGACTTTTGATTACTTACTTACCTGTTAAGTAACATAGAAAAGTTGTGAGTGCCGTTGATGCTGACAGCCAGTCCATATCACCAAGCAGGCACGCAGTCCCCACCCAAACACACTCGAAAGATATCGCTAGGACTACAAAACATCCGATAACAATATTACAAAATATAAGCCATACGAATGCTTGAGCAAACCCTTCTTGGTCCTGCAAGCAAAAATACGAAATCATTCAACATCATAAATATAATAAGCGTAGAATGTTCCCACTGCTGGGAAACAGGCCTCTTCTGTGAGAGGGCCATAACCCATCACGCGGGTTCAGTGCGGGTTGGTAGAAGTCACATGTCTACGATTTTTTGGTTCTAGGACATACCGGTTTCCTCGCGATATCTTCCTTAACCGTTTTGAGAGCAGTGAGATTCGAACTCACAACATACAACTCGTATGACGAGGTTGATACCACTGGGCCACCAAGAAGAGTACTAAAGTGTTAATTTATTATAATTACCGCAAAAGTGGCATACAATAACGCCAGTCCACCACACATGAAGGCGACAGACATTAAGGTAATCGTCGTCGGAATTAAGTTGGACAAATCTGACAGAGCCTGATCAGGTTCTGAAACAAAAGATGTAATTTAACGCAATACGTCATCACTATCGTCATCATCATCATCATTTCAGCCAAAAGTCGTCCACTGCTGGACATAGGCTTCCCCAAATTTGGGGGGTTTTGCCATAAACGCCACGCTTGGCAGGCGGGTTGGCGATCGCAGTATGGTGGTAAAATGCATAGAGAACGCTGCTGCTCATTCTCTAGTAAGTTCCTTAGTCGCCTCCTATGACACCCACCTGAAGAGATAGGATGGTGCTATTCTTTACAAGCACAAAGAACATCATTATCTTGCCTTCAATCAATCAACTCAGCCTATCGCAGTCCACTGCTAGACATCTCCCACCTTGTTATCTGCATCCTGCATCCAAACTATCCCAGCCACTTTCTTAGGGTCATATCTAGCTGGGGGTGACACACACTACGCTTTCCTATACGCGGTCTCAACAGACGAGTCCTGGAGCTAGATGTCCCTGCTAGATGGGCCGACGATAAAAAAAAAGTGAATGATACAGACTGGATGCGGAAGGTGGAAGTCAGGGAATTGTGGCGCAGCTTGAGCAAGGCCTATGTTCAGCAATGGACTACGATAAGCTGAGATGATTGATTGTATTACATTTCTGCCAAACCTAGCTGCACTATCAGTAAAATTAAGCAACATCTCTTGTATGTAGAGTTTCTGATACATGCAATATTTAAATACAATTTTACTGATGACGAATCCGACATTCCATGTGGTGCCGGACGTAAAGAATAGCACTAGACTTATTAGAGAATGGGCAGCAGCGTTCTCTATGAATTTTATCACCATACTACGATCACCAACCCACCTGCCAAGCGTGGCGATTATGGCAAGCTCCCCCAAATTGGGGAAGGCCTATTTCCAGCAGTGGACGTCTTCCGGCTGAAATGATGATGATGATGATGAATTACTTTTGAAGTTCACATTACGCAACCCAAGCGTCAAATTATTTATATTGACACGGGAAACGCGATCTTCATCTACCCCATGGTATGGTGTACCGCAATCGTTTCACCCTTCATTAATGTGATAGAAGGGTTATTTAATTTTAAGGCACAAATTAATGATAACACTTTGACAGTCAAATATTCTGTAACGCGCATTCCCATGTCATATCTACCTAGCCTTTTCCCAACTATGTTGAGGTCAGCTTCCAGTCTAACCGGATGCAGCTGAATACCAGTATTTTACATAAAGCGAGTGCATATCTAATCTCCCCAACCCAGTTACTGGGTATTACGATACCCCTTGGTAAGACTGGTTGTCAGACTTTTGGACGACCCGTAACGACTGTTAAAGATCCACAAATGACAGCTGGGACCAAAGACTTAACGTGCTTTCCGAGGCACGGAGGGGTCTTGGTATGTAAAATGGTCACCCATCCACGGACCAACCGCGGCAAGCGTAGTTTAACCTGATCGATGGACCCGTGCAGCTAATGTTACTTAGCTACAAGTCTCTCCCATGTACGTCGGCCATTTATTACATTGTTACTCGTATAAATTATATACAAACAGAACTGAAAAACGAATTAATTGACTTCGTTTTGCATATGCTTGAAGTTATTTCTTTAAAAAGTTATGGAGCCATTCAACTAGAGCACTCTTAGGATCGTGGTAATGCAATTTTATTTTACCATATGGGTACCCCTAAGAATGATTAAAAATCTTTGAGAGAAACTCGTTCTTATTAATATGGAGACAATTTATATCGTGAATTCATGTAAACCTAGTACTTTTTGATAGGTGCTCAGAAATTGTGCATGTGTCATAAACAGAATACCGTCTTGTCTGCATAAAAACGTACCTAATACCGAGATATAAAATCCTAATTCAAGTCATGGTCTACTCATGTGCCATTTTTTTTAATCATCCACATCAGCCAGTCTTTTCTGTAAATGTCTCAACGTGAAAGTGAAATGAGTTAGATGAACCGTCATCCCAACTGACGCCAGGAATTGACAGCGCATTTCAAACTCACTTCACGGTGAAATGTATACAGAATCACACTGCAGTTCAGCCGTTTTAGCATGAAAGCGTAACAAACAAACTCACTTACGCATTTATAATTTTAAGTAAGGAATATAAGTTAGGATGTATGGTTAAACAAACTCACACTCACGTGTGTAATTTGACACATTCTTGTACATCTGCACGACAGAGTCGTAACTTATATCTTTCCTTTGCTCCATCACGCCAAGAGTCGCGGCACCCGTTGTCTGCAACAAAAAAATTAAAAGTAAATCCATTGAATCAATTAAATCAAAAGTTATTTATTCAATCTAGGCTGAGAACCAGCACTTTACCTACTTATTATTAACACGCTTTTATTTAGTTTCATCTGTATGTTTGTAAGCATGTTTGTAAACTACTCCTTTGAATGGACTTGATTTTGACCCACTACAAATGGTAAGCAAACAGTTCATTTAAACTTTGTAGACTTATCGAGGACCGATGACAATTCAATAATTTTATAAATTTGTTACGTAATGTTAAAAAAAAAATGTTAATAGAAAAAAAAAAGTGAAAAATCACGCTTTTGTAGTTAGCAGAACTAATAAATAGATAATAAATAAAGAAATCTAACAAACGCTTTAAAAGCCAAACTCAAAAAGCAGAAAATAATTTCAAAAAAACGTGGTGACTTGATTTGAATTGATTATAAAAAAGTCAGTTAAAGTAAAAGAATAGCACCATCCCATTTCTTCCAGTGGGTGTCGTAGGAGGCGACTAAGGGACTTACTAGAGAATGGGCAGCAGCGTTCTCTATGCATTTTACCACTACACTGCGATCGCCAACCCGCCTGCCAAGCGTGGCGATTATGGCAAGCCCTTTTGGGGGAGGCCTATGTCAAGCAGTGGACGTCTTTCGGCTGAAATGATGATGATGATGATGAAGTTAAAGTATAAAATATCTCAAAAAGCACCCCACGATTTTTGAAATTATTTTCTGAGGTGAACCTAGTCCACATTTATCGCATACAAACTTCAGGAGTGTATTACTCCACTTTGTTTGACAATACATCAAAAATTAAACATAGTGTAGTTTTGTCTTATTATTAATATTGTCTATACGGAAACAGAGTAGTAAAAATTAAAGACCATTAAAAAGTTAGGAGCCAACAAAGATTCGTTTTTGTTGCTAATTTAACCTAACTTTGGGCGTGTTTAAGTAATAAAAGAAGTGTAAAATCTCCAAAACTAAGTCGGTACTGACAAAGCTTAATTATCGAAAAGTTCAAACTTTATTGGTCATTGATTTATGCAGTGCTTTTTTTTTTCAGAAAACCCGATCTTCCGAAGGAGCTTTCTCTATTTTTTTACGCGCCTGTTTTACTATAACTGATCATGCATCTCACTCAATAATGTTGTGCGTGTAGACTAGCGTCTAACTGCTCATCACGGGTACTACCTCTGTCGGGCACGAAGCCTTGTGAGACAGCGTGATTTTTAACAAGGCCCACCAGTGAGTTCGAGACCGCGACTAGGTTCCTCTTAAAGTTTTTTTTTTTTTGTATCTATCATTTATTTTTTAAGATTTCACCATAATATACTCGTACCAGACATGTTATTGTTAGGAAGGAGGTTATCAATTCGACATGTTTTTTTTTAATGTATGTTTGGGCATAACTCCGTCATATATACACGGATTTGCAAAAATATTCGAAATTCTTCGAAAGGGGTTTATTCCGAAATGATTCTATTTAAATTTCATAGAGATCTGATGATACGTTTTGGAGACAGACAACGGAACTCTTCAAAACGTGACAGCAAAACAATCGCGATTGCTGCTATTTTATAAATATGGTAACCGCGTAATTTCGAATTGGTGTGGGGTAGCTACTATGATTAAAAAGTGAAATAAAAACTTTTGCCAAAAAAATAACAACCGACTTCCGGAAAAAATACTACAAACAGAAAAATTACTTTAATTTCGGAAGTCGGTGGATACAGCCTTAATTTCGCCGCAAGCAGGCCCCTTCCTTATGGTAGCCGGAGAGTATGACCCTTCGAAAAATACACGCACATTTACAATATAAACAATATATCAAATTATCACAGAGTTAAAATCCGCTCGACCGTGTCTTTCGTTTCATTTGACATAGAATCAAATGTCACAGATCAATTCGCAACAGATGTTTGAACTCCCACGCTGTCCCAATATTAATTAAATCAACATATATTTAAATACTTGAAACGTACGGCGTATATCAGAAATGTGTGGTCATATTTAAGGATGTGGTCGTTACGACACTCTTAAATATGACATCATCCTCAAACTACAAGTTTCCTCCAACAGCAACAAGTACATCTTTTCTTGACCTTTCTTTCACTTTATTTTTTATTCTTATTTCTCTATGGGAACAAAATTATAATCGCGATTTACTCGATCCAAATGTATGGAGCTGATGATAATTTTTCGCGATTCTGATCGTCAGTTAGGGTTAAAACAGTGGTCCAAAAAAAGTTAAAGACATTTTTTTTTTTAATTTTACGTACAAACCATCACGGGCCACAAAAGGAATTGATGAAAAGCAATTGCATGCAGCTGTGATGGTAAAAGCCAAGAAGGTTGTTGGTGTAACGCGAATGGGAGGAGAAGGGATGTCTAAAAGTGGCAGCGGTGACGGGCAAGTTGTATGGATAACGGTTGTCATGGTATGGGACATGAGGAAAATGTGGCGAGGAAAGTTTTGAATATGAATGAAGATGGCTATAAGAGTAGAGGAAGAAACGATGGATGGACTGTGTGAAAGATGATAAGGCTAGGAATTACAGAGATGATGACTAATATAAGTATGGAAGAAAAAGACATGTGCCGACGCAAAATAAATTTGTATAAGGCAAAAGAATGTTAATATATTTAAATATATTAACATGTACCTAAGCAGCATTATATATCTGTCTGTCCACCTTTTCTGTTGGATATTGGCAGTTAGATTCAGTTAGAACCAGGACCTACGTTTTTAAAAGTAAAAAGTGTTTTTTTTTATTAAAGCCTATTCCAAAGTGAATGCAGGACAAACTAATGTAAAATACGGGCGAAAAGTTATATTTATGTGTAATACAAATGTTTTTGAATTTTAATTCGCAATTAAATCTACAATGACATTTGAAGATGTTCCGTGTGGTGCCGGACGTAAAAGAATAGCACCATCCCATTTCTTCCCGTGGGTGTCGTAGAAGGCGACCAAGGGACTTTATAAAGAATGGGCAGCAGAGTTCTCTCTACGCATTTCACCACCATACTGCGATCGCCAACCCGCCTGCGAAGCGTGGCGATTATGGCAAAACCTCCCTTTTGGTGGAGGCCTATGTACAGCAGTGGACGTCTCTATGTAAGAAGTAATTTAGATTTGAAGTTGTAGTGGCCAGCGGTAGATCATTCCCAAATCCCTAATACCGTTAGAGGGAATGAAAATCTATAGAAGGACGTAAAGATACGTCTATAAGTTCACATTGAAGAATTTCGTTCTTTATTTTCAAGACGGTGCATTAAACAAATGCTAGTTTCTAAGCAGTAGTGGCTCAATGGTAACTTACGACTTACAGGTCGTGGGTTCGAAATCCAGGCAGGCACTTTACTGTGTGTAAATATTGATGAAAAAAATATATTTCAATCTCGGCTAATGAGACACCATTTTTTTTTTCTGGGTGGGTAATCATCAAATGATTTCTCCCGCTGGGTAGAGCAGGAGGGCGTGTCAGACTTTTACTGACTAAAACCCACCCGTGTTCCCTCAGTTGCCCTTGTTCCAGGGGCAGCGGTAACTCTTTCGAACAACCCGCTCCCCTGGCAGGCATCGGCCCTTGCGGAACCCACCAGTGGTTGCTGACATCTCTGACGGCGCGCGTGGAACACAACGCGCCGTCTCGCCTACCACTTTTCGGCCGCAGGGGATAGCGAGAGCGGCCAACGCTATACCGACACTCCTCTTTCCCTGCGGCCCCACCGCGTCCGTCATCAAACGGTGACGGCCCCGTCCAGGCCACGGAAGGGAAGAGCGCTGCTCAGAAGCACCGGCACTCCTCCTCTGACGCAGTCTGTAACCCTCAGCCGCGATGCGCCTACGCCTACTTTTTGCCCGCTACGTCATTGGCTTGAAGGTAAAAGCCCTGACGAGCGGCCCCACCTTTGGGTTCCTCTTGGCTTCACCGTGGGTGGGAGACCACGGTTACTGAGCCCCCCGCAACGACAATGCGGGAACTCACTCGGGGGAGATGAGACACCATTAATTATCCATTGTAACGGAATCGATAGGTTCCACGCCGGACTTAACCGGTTAATGTATATTTTACTTTGTGAAGGAAAAAATCGTGAAGAAACCAAAATCTTCTAGAACGAAAGATTAGAGACCTGTGACATCTAATAACCCGCACTGGCGCCGCGTGATTAATTAACTGCCCACTCTTCTCAAAGTGGCAAGAGGTACTGTGTCTTAATTGGGACATTTTAGCCTGATTATTCTGGTCTCTACGAAATAGTGTCTATATTACAGGTATTTCTACGTATTCCTATGAGGCTTACAGGTGTAAAGTTTCCTTTATAATATTATTAATTATGTAGTTCTATATTCACACAAACGGTTGTGGTTGCGGTGCGTCGAGGACATGCTCTAATTTGGGATTAAGCGCGAAACACCCGCCATATTGGTTTTCGGTAGGTAACAGTTTACATACATTGCTTAGTTTTAAGTGAAATTGTTCGGTATACTGTACGGACTGTATTATCATGTTTACTAATGAATAGAACAGCTATCTTCGAGCTTCTGCTTGTTCCTAGTACTCTACATCATTTTTCGAATTACTATTCATGTTTTTACAAAAAAAAAAAAAAAAAAAAAATCTGCTGCCTACGATAATTATTTGTGAAGAAAAACCATTCGGTAGTTTAACGGTTAAAATGTAGCGGGTACAGACAGACTTGTGAATTTCATAATATGAATGCGAATCTACCACTCCGCAGCTCTTGTGGTGTATTACAGCCCTTTCTAACCGAGAGGTGGCCCAGCAGTGTGAACATTATGCATAGTTTGAGTATGCTTAATGAGGATACTATGAAAACACTTAGAAATATGTATAGACGCCAGCACATCAAGCTACTCCAATCTGTCAAAATTTGATAAATTTTCAACTTTATCCCGTGAACATAAGGTTCATGTTAAATTGGGAAAATTTGACAGTTTAGGGTAGGTTGACCTGCTGGTGTCTGTACAACTTGCTTAAGTATGATCACCGTTGCCCCTGATTTCTCTTCCATCGTGTCATATTTCTAGAGCATTTTTGAAAAAAAATAAGAAAATTGGGTACTTACTACAGATAGCACTGCTATAAACACCATCCCGACTCGAATGGATACTAACCCACAGCAAGAATCCGCTTCTGGAAAAATATCACACATAATTGTGAATTTATCGATACATTATTTTTACTGTTATTTTCGTGATAAATGTGACATGTTGTAACGTAATTTTGATGTAAAAGTAAATTAAAATTTAAAAAAAAATATATTTTCGTTAGTAAATTATGCTAACGCCATGACATCGATACCATAAATTGCCATAAATAAAAGAAAATCATAGAGGACAATAATGAAGAAAATACTCTGCAACCATAAATTAATAATACAGGAAGAACATAATAAAAAGGTGTAAACTCGATACCACAAACCCTGAAATCATAAGGTGGAGACAGACTTGCAACGTTTGTTTGTAATGTATCTCGTTTTTTTTACGCGTTACAGTATCAAATCAAAATATTTTATTTTATATAAACCTGCATGGGCACTTATGAAACGTCAGAAGCTAGGTGCACGGTTCCAAATTGTCGGTTCCTATGGAGAAGAGCCGGCAAGAAACTCCACGGTTACTCTTTTAAATATAATTGGCTTTAACAATGTTTTCAAATTACATTGATAATAGGTATGGGAGCACAGTGCACCAAGCCAAGCCGCTCGATGAGAACACCGAATCCTTCACTCGACTGTCGGCTGTTTCGCAAATTCCTTTGAAACGCGTCAGTGCAGCGAGCTGAGCCGCTCAATGCGAGCATTGCGAGCGCATGTTTACAAGCAAGTCAGTGCAGGTGATACATGTTGTATCAACTCCTAATGTTATAACATCTTGTTAGTTGGTACGCGCCTTGGACAGCCCACGCTGATACAGCATTCGTGAAAGCACCGGGATATTATGGCTAACACCCGGCGACACGCAACCGTAAGATAAGGCCTTAGTAATAAGAACTGTGTATTAGATTTACGTTTAACCTAGTTAGTCTGCAACAAACCATCTTTGCGCCTAGGCTCTATGGTTTACTTCTCAAAAAAAAAAACCTTCGGCAACGTTTCGTGGAGTTAACTGGGTTGACGCGTTGCGCATCGTCCAAAGAGTATAATAATCATCGTCGCAAGCACAACGTACACGTATTTCGTTTTACTCTGTGACAGGAAGTGGGCCGTAATTCACCACGGTCAGATAACAAATCGCTTCATGTAATAAACCGGTAGTCGGCTGCATCTGGTTGGACTGGAAGCCGACCCCAACATAGTTGGGAAGAGGCTAAACAGATGATGTTGAGGATACTTCTATAAGCTCGCGATGTCGAGGTTAGCACAAATTACTTACTACAAAACAAAACTTGCACTACAAAAGATGTATGATGACAAACAGTTACACGTGATTTATAAAACAACGGAGTGAAAAAATGGAACGACTTTAATATTTCGCGGGAAAGAGAAAAGAGATGAAACAACAGTCATTTGCCATGACAATTAAGAACAGCATAACTATTTTCTAAATGTCCTTTGGGAAACATCGTATTTCCGAACACAAACGAGCTTTGCTCCCGTTTTTAAAATAAGTTACATAAAGTTAAAAGAGTCTATCCAAACTAACATTATTTAGCTGTAGAATGTGTTTGTTTGCTTGAACGCGCTATTCTCAGGAACTACTGCTCCGATTTGAAAAATTCTTTCATGGTTAGATAGCCCATTTATCGAGAAAGGCTATAGGCTATTTAACATCTCGCTAAAGCCCTTAGGAGCCGAGCTAAAAGAAAAAATGTCACGAATACGAAGTACTCGCACGGCCAGGCGATTCGATGGGGTGGGTCGCGGCGCAAGAAATTCGACGCAGACAAAGTTCGGTGGAGCACACGGTGGCGGTCTGCCCTGCTTGGGTGGAGCACCGCCGTGTCCTCGTGGAGGCGATCGGCGGCGGCGATCTCTCGCGTCCGGCCCTGGTCCAGGCCATGGTACGGAGCGATAGGGCATGGGGAGCCGTCACCTCCTTCAGCGAAGCAGTGATGCTCGCGAAGAGGGAGGCGGCGCACGTGAGGGAGAGGCAGCATATGCGCCCTCGCGACCCTAGCCGCCGCAGGATACGGAGACGCCCTGGGCGTCGGGAATCCCAGGCCGATTTCCGGCCACCATAGGCATGGGCTTGCGGATGGCGAGTAATGGGTAGCTCGCTGTCCGGTAAGGACCAAGCCCAAGTCGACGGCGCGTTGTGTTCCACGCGCGCCTCAAAGAGATGTCAGCACAAAAAATGATGGGGCCCGCAAGGGCCGATGCCTGCCAGGGGTGCGGGTTTGTTCGAAAGAGACACCACAGCCCCTGGCATACGGGCTACTGAAGGAACACGGGTGGGTTTTAGTCAGTAAAAGTCTGACACGCCCTCCTGCTCCACCCAGAGCGGGAGGAGTTATTTGATGATTTCACACCCAAAAAAAAAAAAAAAAAAAAAATCGCAAGAAATTCGACGCAGACAAAGTTGCGGGCAGAAGCTAGTCGTTCATAAAGTTTAAAGAGTCAACAACTCTATGTACTTTCAAGTAGATTGAGAGTTTCCGGCCTGCTCCAAGTGCAAAGACACAGTGCTTTATACTATTGCAAGGAGTAACTGATAGAAATCCGACGTAACACGAAGTTTGCTGAGGGACATTAAGAAAATAGTTGTCAGTACTGTACATGACAGTACATGACGTGTACATGACGTATGTGTCGCCGGGCGTGGCCCGTATGTGTCGCCGGGTGTAAAAGAATAGCACCATTCCATTTCTTCCAGTGGGTGTCGTAGAAGGCGACTAAGGGACTGGGCAGAGAATGGGCAGCAGTGTTCTCTATGCATTTTACCACCATACTGCGATTGCCAACCCGCCTGCCAAGCGTGGCGATTACGGCAAAACCCCCCATCCTGGGGGAGGCCTATGTCCAGCAGTGGACGTCTTTCTGCTGAGATGATGACTGTACATGATTATAGAATGTTGCCAATAAAAACAATTAAGGACAATTATAGTTTCGATCTTATTTAGACATTATGTAGAAGTATATAGTAAAAGAGAGAGAGCTCACAGGGATCAAAGAATTCGTCCGCATCGCTGTCAGTGGGAAAAGTGCCCAAAAAGCTGGCAGCGTTGCCACGTTGGATGGCAATGCTAATTCTTTGACCTAAGAATAGGCCAGCCTTTTGGTCAAGTGAAGATTCGACCAACCGCTTGGCGATGTCCCGAAATACTCGATAAGCAATTGGACCCCACGGCCCTAGTGTTTCAACCCTAAATGGCTCTAACGTATAGCTCCCAATAAAATTGTTTTAGTTGCGCCGTTTGAGGTTTTCTGCACCTGCAGCAGCCACACCAGCACTGCCCAATAATATAAAATTGATTTTTTTACTAAACAATTTTAAATAATGAGTAAGTGGAGAAACATAGATTACTCTGTTCTGTTTGAGTGTAAGGGTACCTTTGCACTATGCAGTTAGCCGGAATGCGGTCAGCCGTCCGGTTGACCGCAATCAAAAATATGTACGAGAAAGTAGTTTATATCCGCACTGCGATGCCCGACCGACGGCCAGCCGGACGGTTGCTATACACACTACGCGGATAGTGCTAGTTTGCGGTTGTTCGCCGTTGACGGTGTACGTGTTCACGGACGCTCCCGCATTTTAATGATGACAACAGATAATTAACCACGGATTTAGATGCCGAAAAATTTATAATCGAGATACATAATAGGCCTAAGGTTTATATAACGAGAGTAAAAATAATAAATAGCTGCGAGTTCTTCGACGTCCATCTTGGAACTGAGTCGATCCAACCGCAAACAACGACGGTTTGTACCGGTTGCGGCTGCGGCTACCCGCCAGCCGGCTAGCCGCATAGTGCATAGGTACCCTTAGTGTGGTGCTGTTCCACAAAATATGGGAAACTTAATATCGTCTTCAGCGTGTCCTGTCGTCTGCCCGTAACAGGAACTGATGGTTGCTATTAATGGTTCTAAACACTTAGAGAGTCTGGACCTAGTCCATTACATTACCATGTACACGCTAAGAAGATTTAAAATAACAAAACTTCAGAAAATGCAAAATGCTTTATTGATTAGAAGACCAACGCAAAGCATTCTAGTCCCGCAGTTAAATATATTACTCAAAACCATTTTGGGGTCAACACACGTTCATATTACAATATCATTACTTGAGAGGAATTTAAGTGACATTCTGAGACTGTTCGTTACTATTAAGAAGTACACCGTCACTGAAAAAGTAAATAAAATCATATTAAAATATCTCGAATCTATCTTTAGTAAGTGTTGGATAGCCCATTTATCAAGAAACGCTATCAAACTCAGCCCATCGCAGTCCACTGATGGACGAAGCGCCACAACACTTTATCCTCCGCCTTCCGCATCCAGTCAGTCCCAGCCACCTTTTTAAGGTCATCGGTCCATCTAGCTAGGGGGCGTCCCACACTACGTTTTCCATACGCGGTCTCTACCCCAGGACTCGTCTACTCCACCGTCCGCGGTCTTTTGACAAATATGGCCAGTCCATTGCCACTTCAGCTTGCTTACCCTGCAAGCTATGTCGGTGATTCCGGTGCTTTTCTGGATAATTTTATTCCTGATTTTATCCTTCAAAGAAACTCCGAGCATATCCCGCTCCATAACGCGTTGAGCGACCTTAAATTTGTGGAACAACCCAACTGTCAGTGTCCACTTTTCGGACCCGTATGTCATCACGAGCACGCACTGCCAGAAGACCTTAGTCTTCAACCATTGCGGAATAGGAGATGAAAAGAATTGGCGTAGTTTCCCAAACGCTGCCCAACCCAACTGGATCCTCCTGTCGGCTTCTTTCTCAAAGTTGTGTGTACCGAGCTGGATGCCCTAGGTAAACATACTCCTTCACAACTTCGAGAAGCGACCCTTCGATGTGGATTGGACTCTGCAAGACGTGAGAATTGCACATGACTTTCGTCTTGTCCAAATTCATTCCAAAGCCAACCCGCCGAGAGGTTCCGTTTAGGTTGAGTAGCGTCAGGTGTAATTGTTCCAGTGTCTATGCCATTATGACGATGTCATTGGCAAAGAGAAGGCGTGACGTGTATACGTCGTTAATATTATACCCTTTCCCGTCCAGTGCAACGTCTTAAAGACGTCCTCCAACGCATTAGTGAACGAAAGGCTAAAGGGTATAATTATGACATCACGCTAGGACCATTGTGAGCTGACCAAAATTATGCGAGACGGGGTACCATTGTGAGTGTGTGGATATCACATAGCTCAGTATTTTTGGCTCTAAGATATGACGTAGAAACATTAAACACTCACACAATATTATAAGCACGATTAAGCCACACAACACACTGCCAGCCACAATACAGTTAGCGTGAACAAAGAAACAGAAGACGGCGAGAACAAAGAACAAAAGCACCAGAGTAGCACTATATGCTATCGCACACCACTGATATAGCTCTATCAGCACCGGTACATTCTGCAAAAAAAAATGATCTTATTACAAATATTCATAAAGAACCAACAAATATGGTTTTCCATCAGTAAAAATTACAAAGGTCCATACAAACCTTTCATCCCCTATTACAACCTTTTAGGCCTGAAACTGCGTTAAGCGGGCGCCCATTACGCGTCATTAGTAGTAATTATATTCTAAACACATAATTTGTATCAACATCATTTAAGCTGAAAGATGTCCACTGCTGGACATAGGCCACCCCCAAGCTCTTAAAATATTTATTATAGTACATATATTATTATTAAGCTCCACGCGTGCCCCGCAATGGATTCCGTCACACGGAGTCCCTGGCCTCGGTGCGTGAGCGTGGGGCCCGCCCCTTTGCGTTGAGTCCCTGCGACTGAGCACTCTTGTATGGAACCGCGCGGTCGTCCGCTTTACGCTGTTTCGTTTTTGTTTTAGAGGATGAATTTTCAAAATATCTTGTTTACTGCTAATTTTCGCTACAACAGGAACTCTTGTGCTAAATTTCATATTTTTGTTAGATTCAAGAAGAAGTAATTTCGAAATTATAGACTGTAAATTAGGTAAAGATAGTTTTTCAAAACATTGAAAGAGACAACGACGCCATATAACCAGAACTACATACATAAAATAAGCCTATAATGTTCCGTTCAGTGCTGGGACACAGTCCTCTTGGTGAGAGGGAGTCAACCATAATCCACCACACCAGCCCAGTGTAAGTTGGTAGATAACACATGTCTTCGAATTTTTAGTTCTAAGACATGCCGGTTTTCATAAGACGTTTTTCTTAACGGTTTTGAGGGCCTTGATTATGAAATAATGTGCACAAAGGCCAAAGACTGGACCACCACTGCTCTTTAATTCAGTAACATTGTTAAATTAACAAAAAAAAGGCCGTAATTTTTGTTATCTATCAGAATAGACGCTCTTAAAAAAAAAAACTTGTAAATTTCTCTTACACAGCAAGAACCAACAAGTAAAAAGGCGCTGGCAATACAAAGTATGATGGAAGCTATGCCTATCGTCATCTGCGCAACTATTTCGCTCATTTCACTGTAGTTTGAGAGCACCGTGTCCATATCCCAGAAGCCAGGGGTCTGGCTTACATTTGGAGCAAATATTACGCCAACTACCTGTAAGAACAATTGAAAATTTTCAACAAAGACTTCGAAAAGAATTAAGAAAAAAAATTATTATGGATTATCATCGTCATCATTTCAGCCTAAAGACGTCCAATGCTGGACGTAGGCCTCCCCTAAGCTCCGCCACTTCGTCCGATTCTGTGCTCGCATCCAGCGGATTCCTGCGGCCTTCACAAGGACATCGGTCCACCTTATGGGAGGCCTTCTCTCTAACTCTACGTTTTCCGGTACACAGTCCCTACTCCAGAACCTTTCGGCCCCATCAGCGATCTGCTGGCGTATTTTTTTTATGTTGATGTAGTGAGCTTATAGTGAACTGTTATCCGACCTGACGCTAGGCAATTTAGGGGGGTTGACAGCTCACTTTAAACTCACTTTTTCTAAGTATTCACGGTTTTGTTTGTACAAAAAGCACTACAGCGGTGCTTTCTGATAACTTTTTAAGTGAGTAGTCATTAGTATCAATTCCTAGTGCCAGATGGAATGACAACTCACTTTACCTAAGTTAACAGAATAGATCGGCTGCTCTGCGAGCAATGTGCCCGCAGAATAGATGGCCGTATTATGGATCAAGGCCATAAGAATAAAATAATAAAAAAAAAATTAATCATGTGGTCTGTTGATAATGACAATTTTGCAAACCTAAATGCCAGCTGGGGTATATTGAATCAGGAAACAAGAATGAGAATGAGATCACCCGTTTCCTGATTCAATATACCCCATATTGCATCAGGAAACGGGTGATCTCACAATTTGTTCCCGTTCCCAAGTTCCCGTAGTGGTCAACCAAAAGGCGATAGATTGAAGCCGTCTTCAAAAACGAGATATTTTTGCTTATTGGTGAGGACATTTCTTGACTAAGTACTTGATTAATCATCGTCATCATTTCAGCCGAAAGACGTCCACTGCTGGACATAGGCCTCCCCCAGGCTCCTCCACTTGATCGCTTCTCAAAAATGAGGATACTAGGAATGCATGTGCTTGCATTTGGCAACCAGTTATAATAGAGAAAACACTTAATTAAGTACATTTGAAAACTTTTAGAGAATAATTAAATGATTGTACATAGTTATTATTGAAAAGAGGGAAAACTATAACAGGGCATCAAAAAACTCGTCCACAAAACTATCAACAGGATAAGTGCTCAAAAAACCTGCCAGAATTGCCGCGTTTTATATCATCAACCTAGCCTTTTCCCAACTATTTTTGGGGTCATCTTGCAGTCTGACCAGATGTAGCTGAATATCAGTATTTTACGTGAAGCGACTGTCTATATGACCTCCACAACCCAGTAACTGAGCCCTTGGTAAGACTGGTTGTCAGACTTTCAATTTGCCACATTTTTTATACTTGTACATATTATTATTTCAAGTCTGCACTGTTTGTTTGTTAATAAAGTTTTTCTACATTCATTCAGCAGTCATGTCTCTGGGCTGTTTACCTAATCTATATATTAACACGTGAAGCCAAAACTTTTACGAAAAATACGCTAACGGAGGAGTCTGAAATTAGGCACAGTTAAAACTGACATAGAAAAGGGGAGCAGAACAATATTTCTGTTTATTGTTGATTATGAAATTATGGTCGAAATTATACTACTGGGTGTCAGCTAGTAAATATAGTTGGACTAGCTGCTGCAGCTGGCTTCGGGGCGAAATATATCCCACAGGAATATATTACCGGGATCAAAAGTATCCTATATATTAATCCAGGTTACAAACTATCTGTTTGCCAAATTTCATCCAAATCCGTTCAGCCGTTTTTACTTGATTGAGTAACAAACAACCAAACATCTTCACAAACTTTCACATTTATAATATTAGTAGGTTATTACAGTAAAATGAATAAGGTACGTACGAATGAAAATATGGCTATCAACACACACCCAGCCCTAAGGAAACAACAGAAGCAACAACTTATAACTGTCGGCAATTTGTCCATGAACTTCATTTTGTTCGGTGTTTATTAAAGTTTATATCAAAATATGATTTGGATTCTCATTAAGTTTACATTTTACAATGCTGAAAGGTTTGACAGTTTAATTTTGATAGATTTCCACGCGCGAGGTTTTTTCTTCTGTCAAACTAGAGTGATAAGTTGGAGGTTCCAAAAGGAGTTTCTTGTTTTTTGACTAATGAGTAATTAGCCTTTATTTTTAAAGTATCATCATTTCCCCCGAAAGACGTGGCCTCCCCCCAATTCCGCCACTCCGACCGGTTCTGTACTTCCCGCATCCAGCAGATTCCTGCCGCCTTCACAAGATCATCGGTCCACCTTGTGGGAGGCTTATCAACTCTACGTCTTCCGGCACGCGGTCGTCACTCCAGAACCTTTCAGTCCCATCGGCCATCTGTTCTGCGAGCAATGTGCCCAGCCCACTGCCACTTAAGTTTGTCAATTTTTCGCGCTTCAGGTTATTTTTAAAGTAAAGAAATACTTATTTCAGTAGAATGGGTTTGTGGCTAAATAATCGCAACGGTAAATCGACGGTTAAGGTACGCTTGCTGAGGTGAATCCGTGTATGAGTGACCAACTGACCATTCAATAACATACCGAGACCTCTCCGTACCTCAGCAAGCACGTTAAGCTGTCAGTCCTGACTGTCATTTGTAGATGACAATAACAATTGCCAAAGAACGCGTGGTCAATTGCCAATTGCCAAAACTCACCCAAAAAAGAGGCCCTCAATGGAGAGGGCTATGCTTAGAGTTTTCCTTACGTGATCGAATCAGTAATGAAGAGATCCGCAAGAGAACCAAGGTAACCGACATTGCCCGAATAATTGACAAATTTAAGTGGCAGTGCGCAGGGCACATTGCTCGCAGAACAGATGGCCGTGGGGGCTGGAAGGTTCTAGAGTAGCGACCGCGTAACGGAAGACATCTCGAAGGAGTTGGAAGGCCTCCCACAAGGGGAACTGATAACCTTGTAAAGGCCGCAGGACTCCGCTGGATGCAGCAAGCACAGAACTGGTTGAAGTGGTGGAGCGTGGGGTAGGTCTAAAATCAAAATCAAAAGTCATTTATTCAAACTAGGCTGAGAGTCAGCACTTTTCGAACGTCAAAATTACATAAGACAGTCCCCCAAAAACGCCCACCCTTCGACACTTCCTAGTGCTTTAGCTGGGAAGAAGAAGTGGCGCAACAAACTCCCCAGCAGCACAGCTGTCTGATAAGTTGGAAGAACTTGATTCTATACATTAATAGGTAAGTAATTAAATTCTTGTTCACACACCTACATACAAATCCAACGAATACACTAGGACGTCGTCAAACGGTTGTTTCGGGAGGTTCCTGTTTCGGATAGGGTGGGAGGAAACGCCCGGGTGTTTCCACTGCGAAGATCGCCCTGAGGACACGGTGGAGCACACGGTGGCGGTCTGCCCGGCTTGGGCGGAGCACCGCCGTGTCCTCGTGGAGGCGATCGGCGGCGGCGATCTCTCGCGTCCGGCCCTGGTCCAGGCCATGGTACGGAGCGAGAGGGCATGGGGAGCCGTCACCTCCTTCCGCGAAGCAGTGATGCTCGCGAAGAAGGAGGCGGCGCACGTGAGGGAGAGGCAGCATATGCGCCCTCGCGACCCTAGCCGCCGCAGGATACGGAGACGCCCTGGGCGTCGGGAATCCCAGGCCGATTTCCGGCCACCGTAGGCATGGGCTTGCGGACGGCGACTAATGGGTAGCTCGCTGTCCGGTAAGGGCCAAGCCCAAGTCGACGGCGCGTTGTGTTCCACGCGCGCCTCAAAGAGATGTCAGCACAAAAAGTGATGGGGCCCGCAAGGGTCGATGCCTGCCAGGGGTGCGGGTTTGTTCGAAAGAGACACCACAGCCCCTGGCATACGGGCTACTGAAGGAACACGGGTGGGTTTTAGTCAGTAAAAGTCTGACACGCCCTCCTGCTCCACCCAGAGCGGGACAAGTTATTTGATGATTTCCCACCAAAAAAAAAAAAAAACAAGCGACGCGGCACAGCGCGCGGACCGGGACGCGACAGCATCGCGGCATTGCATCGTTCGACACGACCGCGCTCGGACATTCCCTTCGATTCTGCTATAATTGTGAACCATCTAAAAAACCTTTATAAAACACAGTCCACTTCCTTTACTACCACCTGGGCCTATACAGGTCTATTAATGGCAGCGGACGTCTTTCGGCAGAATTTATGGTGATGATATTTCGGGTAGTCAAAAGCCAAAGGGATAGCATGTTAAGAGGTAGTGTGTAACTGGATTGTGGAGGTCAGATATTCGCTCCAGGTTAAATACTGGTATTCAGCTGCATCCAGTAGGACAGGAAGCCAACCCCAACAGAGTCGTGTAAAGCCGATTGATGGATTTTGGAAGACTTAAATAAAAAAATCTTTTTAACAAAAAAATTGTAACGTCAAAAAAAAAAAATCTTTTGAGGCTATAATCTACTAATTACTACATGATTTATTTTTGATTACTTTTTGTAATACACCACTAAGCATTAAAATCTGTGAGTGAACAATAAATCACCCCTATTTTCCCAACCTTAGGGTAGGTTTTTTTTTTCCAAATTTATATGGGACCAATTTCGAGGTATAAATACCCTATCCAATAAAATAAGAATGATCAAAATCGGACCACTCTGTAAGCAGTTATGCGTGGTTTTAAATTACAATCAGTGAGTGAACAATCAATCATCCCTGTTTTCCTACCGTTAGGGATAGTTTTTTTTTTTTTTCGAAATTTATATGGAACCAACTTCGGGATATACCCTTTCCAAAAAAAATACGAATTATCAAAATCGAACTACTCTGTAAAAAGATATGCGTGGTCATACATTACAAGAACAATATATATGAACATATATGCGCGTCGAATTGAGTAACCTCCTCCGTTTTTTCGTCGGTTAAAAAAGGGCTTGGCCTTGCTTAAAACAACTTGCATATAAAAATCTAGAAAACTAGGATTAAAAAGAACATATACTCGTACCACGACAATGGTTATTACAATCCTATTTGATTATGCTGGATTTGAACAATATGATCAAATTCAATGAACGGTCCACAATTGACAAATTAAGGCCTCGAATTTAATGAAACTTTGGAAGAATGGAGTGAAGAACTCTTTTACAAAGACAAATAATTAAAAAGTAAAGTCACGAACACAAATCCAGTTTGAAACTTTGGAAATAATTAAACAATGATTCTTGAAAAGTTAGAATTGAAGATGGCCTGATGAATTCTTTTCGTGATGTTTTTAATTTCTTCAGTGAATAAAGAAGTAAGTAAGAGTTTTAGAATACATACGTAATATTCTTCTCGGATACATAAGGAGGCCAGCACATCAAGCTACCCCAATCTGTCAAATTTCTTTGAGAGTTTTTCAACTTGATTACAAAGGAATAAGGTTTATGTTCAATTGGGAAAATTTGACAGTTTGGGATAGCTTGACCTGCTGGCGACTGTACATTCTTAAACAGAGTTTTTTTTTTATCAATTGGTAAAACTTCGTAGATCAAACTCAAACTCAAACTCAAAGCATTTATTTCAATTAGACCTTTCACAGGCACTTTTGAATTGTCAAAATTGTCAAACAAAAATCGAAGAAGATATATTAGTACTTCGTTATTTTTTACGAATAATTATGAAATATCGGCAACCTGACAACCAGTCTTACCAAGGGTTATGTATGAATGAATACGGACTCAAACTCAAACTCAAAGCATTTATTTCAAATAAACCAATTACAGGCACTTTTGAATTGTCAAGGTCGGTGAGTTAGAAAGATGAAGCTAGTTACCCATTCCAAAGCGTAGGTACCTATGGAGAAGAACGGGCAAGAAACTCCATGGACACTCTTTTAAAATCATGATTTTGTTACAAAAAGTTGGTTACATCATTATGTTGAAATTATCAATGTGAGAACGATGTAAAAAGTGCACATTACCCAGTAACTGCACTGAAAAACCGAATAACATAGTAAGGAAGAGGCAAGGCAGATAATGATGAAATATCGGCAATAACATTTCTGTAAAATATATACAAGGTATCTGCACCAACAATATTTTGATCTGTCTCTTAAGATTAGCAAATTAATGCAATAGCAGCTCTCAAAAATATATTTTTTCGTGTTTGAAAATTCTCGGCTTTTCTTTACTATATCATGCATATATTTACATAAAAACCTGCAGGAAGAAATTCTCTTAGGAATAGTGATAACCATATCAAAATCTTTTGCATGGTTTAGAAGTAGTAAGCGGAGAAACATACGGGCAAACACAGCGACTTTACACTATTCAGAGATCAGAGAAGAAGATATGTTATAACATGCTTTAGTATTCAAAATAGACCGTGTGAAATCGTGCCCTAACCCTTGTTCTGAACATCCTACCTGTGTCTTGAATTAAGGTAAGGCACCTACAAATAAGATCCTCCTTACCAAAATGATCGTATAACACAGGTAGTGAAGTACCCTCTGCTACGCTTTAGTTGTTCATTTTGATATCATTCACATCCCTACTAGGGTCTAAGGCACTCAACAGGCTAAATGCCTCATTTACATTTAGAGATTCATCAAAATTATGTCAGCGTAGCGATGAAGATTTCTTGATCAGACTGACGACTTTTTTGTCGCAGTATAAGGAGCGTAGGGCGCTGTCTGTTCGTGCGAATATGATAGCCCGCAGATTTGCTCGGTGCTCGAGGGGCGTCATAATAGCCCTATTTAGGGCGTTTTGTACGTTCTTTTATACTGGCAGTCTGTGGGTGGATTACACGCAGAACAGTACGGCGCTCTACGCGTCCAATGCAACAACGCGTTCAGGATGCTCTTGCGGCTGTCTCGTTTCTACAGCGCGTCAGGGAGGTTTGCCGCAGCGCATGTGGATCTTTTCCACACAATCATGCGCAAGCGGTGCACATCCCTGGTAGGGAGGGTGCGAGCCAGCCGCAACAGTATCTTGAACGCTTTTGCTGAACATTTTGATGGTCGTCAGTACGTGAACCACTGCTGCATGATTCACGTACTGACTAATGTTAAGATATTGTTTTAATTTTGTTTATGTAATAATGTATAATTTTCAATTTTAAATGTAATTTTGTAACTTATTTAATCATTTGTAAGCTATTGTAATTGTATGATCCAATGTTGATTGAAATAAATAAACAATAATAAAATAGTTTTAATACTGCCCTGCCCTGTCTGTTAACTGACATTTGATTCTTGGAATGTTGGAGAAGTGTTTTTGTATTTCGTTTTTTTTTTTAAAGCGATGCCGGTAATTTGGCCCTCTAGGTAAAATAAATAAAATTAAATACATTGCAATTTTCCTGAATTGTGGTTTTCTGATAGTTTTTCTCGTTAACGTTTGTAGTTAAAAATATGGCCAAAATAATTGTAGTAGTGGTTGTTTCTACTTTTTGTTAAAGCATAATACTTTCCGATTCGTTTGTATCTTTAAACACACACACACACACACACACACACACACACACACACACACACACACACACACACACACACACACACACACACACACACACACACACACACACACACACACACACACACACACACACACACACACACACACACACACACACACACACACACACACACACACACACACACACACACACACACACACACACACACACACACACACACACACACACACACACACACACACACACACACACACACACATGAAAACAAATAGCACATGATAATTTCGTAGCAAAGAATGCTGTGATCGTCTTAGTTTCGTAGAAAAATAAATAAAAAATATAAATTTTAATAAGTTGAAAGAAAAATTGGCTGTCACCCAAGCCGGAATAAGTCTGTCTTCTTACGTCTAATATAACTTACGAATTTGTGGATTGTATTCATGTACTGGGAATACACAAAGATCTCACACACAAAACGTGTTTGTCACTGGGGCACAAGGAGACGGAGACAGAATCAAGTTCTTCGAACTTAACAGACAGCTGTGCTATTGGGGAGTTTGTTGCGCCAGTTCTTCTTCCCTGCTAAAGCACTAGGAAGTGGTGAAGGGCGGGCGTTTTGGGGGGACTGTCTTATGTAATTTTGACATTGAAAAAGAGCTGACTCTCAGCCTAGTTTGAATAAATGACCTTTGATTTGATTTGAGGCAGATGCTCAGCTGTGAGTGAAGTCGGGGAAAAATCATCATCTTTTTGAAAAATATCAAAATCGTCGGTCTACATCGTCCAGTCCAGCCCTAAGGCACGATCCTCCACCAATTTGCATTCAAATAGGTCGTAACTAACGCTCCCCGAATATTAATAATTATCAACCATCCCATCTTAGTTCAGATATCTTAAAATTTACATTGCAATCTTGTCTAATGAAGGGCCTATTGTGGACCCGTCATTCAACGTTTTATTATTTATTACAAGGTTGAAATTGCTGTCAAGGACATGATTTTCAAAGGTTAGGTCTATGTGTTACCTTGAGACATAGCTACTGATAGAAGTAGCTACAGAAGCAATAACTCTTGTCTTGGGGGAAGATTAATAGCTCTAACACCTGTCTTACCTTGAAATATCAAATGTAGAATGTCAGTAAATTGTTTATTCTACTAGTTTTTGCTAGTGGCTTCGCTCGCGTGGAGGTCGTAAATTATCCCGTGGGAACGTACCTACTACTATAAAAAGTGTCTATATGTTAATCCAGATAGTCTATCTGTGTGCCAAATTTCATCCAAATCCATTCAGCCGTTTTAGCGTGATTGAGTAAGAAACAACCAAATAAACAAACATACAGGTTTGCAGGATAATAAGATTATAGTAGGATTTCACTATTACAGCATAGGTTTTGTCATGTTTGTTTTCCGACATGATAGTAAACGCTGCCGTGCGTAAGAGAGCAGTGTTGGCCCAGTGGTAACTGACGCGACTTATGAGATGTAGGTCGTAGGCTCGAACCTGCAGACAAGCGCTTTACTTTGTGTAAATTATGTCATCACCACTGCTCTCAAAACGGTGAAGGAAAACATCGTGAGGAAACCGGCATGACCTAGAACCAAAAATTCGAAGACATGTAACATCTACCAACCCGCACTGGGCCCGCGTGGTGGATTACTCCCTCTCACAGAGAGGAGGCCTGTGTCCCAGCAGTGGGAACATTATAGGCTGATGATGATGATGATGGCTAAGTAATAACTAGGGATAAAACCCGCACGGGTCCATCGATCAGGTTTTGGTATACCTGCTGCAGTCGGTCCTCAATACCTTGGAAAGTACATTAAGCTATTGGTCCCAGCTGCTCTGTCATTCGTGAATCTTTGACAGTCCTTACGGGTCGTCAGAAGCCCGAAAGTCTACCAACCAGTCTCACCAAGGAGTATCATTATTACCCAGTAACTGGGTTGTATACGTCAGATAGGCAGTCGCTCCACGTAACATTCTGGTATTCAGCTGTTTCTGGTTAAACTAGAAACCGGCCCAAAATTGTTGGGAAAAAGCTTAGCAGATGATGAGAAAACGCCATAACAGTCTTTCATATTAAAAAGTTCTTTTTTTTTACAGTTTGAATGTCGTAGTTATGTTGGTATGTAATTAAAAGAACTACTAAATAGCCATTTTAATTTTGCCTCCTTTTCGAAATGCTTGACCAAATCCCTAATCAAAGAATATGCTGAAAGATCTCTGAGAACAGTGGTGGCCCCTGATAATGGCTGCGTACGAGTTGTAGATCGTGGATTCGAAACCACACATAATCGCTTCACTTTTTGTAACATATTTCATCACCACTGCTCGCAAAACGGTGAAGATTGGTGAAGTGAAAATCGGCATGTCCTAGAACCGAAAGCTCGAAAACATGCGACATCTACTAACCCAGCCAGCCCAGTGAATTACGGCCAAGTCCCTCTCACTAAGAGGAGACCAGTGGCCCAGCAGTGGGAACATTATTAGCTGATTATGATAAGACATGATATACTCGTACATTCCACATTACCAGTGACATCTTCATTTCACAGACTACCCCGCTACTTATCCGTAGACATCATAAACACTACTTACAAACACATTAAAATTCTACCAACCATGATAATAAAAACTCCGTCAACAGCACTTAAATATATCCTTAACAGTATAATAATGCAGGAGGAGGAGGGATGCTTTGAGTGCAGGTGTTTAGTTGTAAACACCTGCACTCAAAGTGTGGCAGTAAACGGGCTATAAATTATTTATTAAGTAGCTTACGCTATGGAGCGGGCTATGCTCGGAAATTCTTTGAAGAATAACACCAGAAAAAAAAATCCGGAAAAGAACTGGAGTTACCGACATAGCTCACAGAGTAAGCTGAAGTGGCAGTGGGCTGGCCATGTCTGTCGAAGTCAAAGTCAAAGCATTTATTTCAATTAGGCACTTAAAAGGCACTTTTGAACGTCAACATTTACATTTAAACGGAATTGATTCTAGTCGCCCATTCCAAAATGTAGTTTCGTATGGAGAAGAACGGGCAAGAAACTCCACCGTTACTCTTTTGAAATGTTTTACATACAATTTATCATAGTACAATCGTTATATAATTATATGTGAAAACGATGCACCCAGAATTAAATTAATATACCAAAAAAGGTAACAAAATGCAACTGAAGCAATAAAGATAAATTAATTCTATGATAGATACACATATTGCGCGCTCACATATTTACAAACATTTTAACAGTAAGTATACGATTTTCCTAGAATATTAACAAGAAATAAGTCAATTTGTGAGTGTAAATCAATGTCACAAATATAGTTATTTAGGTACCTATATAATTCAATTGGCAACCAGTTTGATTTTGTCTAGACCGAAGGACCGATGGCCAGTGGAGCAGACCAGTCTTGCAGTGGAGACCACGTATCGGCAAGCGTAGCGTGGGACGCCCCGCAGCTAGACGGGCCAACCGCCTTAATGATAGTGGCTGGTACAGACTGGATGCGAAAGGCAGAGGACAGGGTATATGTCCAGCAGTAGACTGTGATAGGCTGGGTTGATTGGATTACGGTATCGGGTTTGTTCGTGGAAATTCAAGAAACGTAACTGAAATCTTTTGACTGATTTGCTTCATAATAGTTAAATCCTGTATTATTTTAGAACGTGGGATTAAACTCCCATTTTTTCATGAATATTTTAATTAAATGGACGATTAAAGGGCTGGACACATCTGCCGTATGTCAGACGATCAATGGGCCAAACTTACGACCCAGTGGGTTCCGCTTAATGCACTGGACTCGTTTAGTAAACATCGGTCCTTGTCAGCTTTGTACAGAGAGAGGTGAGAAGAGAGTAGGGAGGCCATTGCATAGCAGTGGGACGTTAACGGCTAGTAAAAAAATTAAAAAAAAACATTAATTCCTTCTTCAGGAATCAAAATTCTGCTCTGGCATATTTTGTTTACCAGTTTTTCGTTTTGTTCTGTAAACATTCTGTCCAACTGTTTTACGAGAAATGCAGTGGTATAAACACATACATACTTATACTCGTGCCTTTTTTTTCAATGGAAGTATAGCCTGACCGATACAGCTGTACCGCGCCTTAGGTATGCGCGGCGAGGCGGGGGACGGACGTTGTGAGTGGTGACGAATGAGCATGTGCATTTGGATTGAATGATCTTTTTTGTATTTCGTGACAAAATCTGATTGTACATTTAATCAAAAATAGTCAAAACTCATAGCCCAAAGTAAAAAATTGTCACTCTCAAGGGTCTTCAGTTATTGCCTAAAGTGTGGATCACTCAATTCAGACATTTTGCAAAAACGACCATCGTCTAAATCTCAACAAAAACTTACTCTACTGATTAAATTTGTGTCTAAAAAAATTGTCAGTGCACAAATACTTCTAAAACTGCTCCACATATTGTATTTGTACCGGTGCCGTTTACACAAAACTGACATCACGTGTGGTCACGTGATAAAAAAGTCACCGTAAGGAGCGTTTTGGCGGTAAATTCGAAACAACAATAAATACTAATAAATACTAATCTTCAAATTAAAATATGTTTTTATCAATTGAAAGAAATCCTATTAATGCGCATTACTAATAAAATCCATTCTATCCACTTTGTTTTAACAAGCCCACACTCTCTCATTCCATATTACTGCTTATATGCAAATCAACAAAACAGGGCCAGTAATTAGGGGTCTGACTTCAAATGACACACACACGATTCTAAACCCTTCTCTCTTGTGTTAAAGTTCAATTTAGAAAATATCAGTTTCACCCAATTATGCCGGGACCACAGGTGGTATGTTCTTGCTAATTTGCGGTAACACAGCCGTTCATGCAAAGCCTATCTTTGTTTTGATTTATGTCAGAAATTAAGGCTGGTAAAGTCTTCTACTTTGATTTGGTTTGCCTAATTAGTGTGTGGGTAGTTTAGTGAAAGAATGCATTAAGAGTGGCCAACCCGTCTTAATTTTCATACAAACGCTCGTACGTAATTATGGCGTTATTTGTAACAAGATTTCTGCCAGATATTTTGAACACACAGGTAGCTTGTGGTTTATACAGGTTTAAATGTAACTAGCTGATCCAACAGACGTGTCGGTGTGTGACAGTCGTGAGTTCGAATCCAGCCAGGTGCTTTACTTTGTGTAAATTATTTAATCGCCACTGCTCTCAAAACGGTGAAGGAAAGCATCGTGAGGAAACCGGCATGTCCTAGAACCAAAAATTCGAAGAGATGTGACATCTACCAACCCGCACTGGGCCCGCGTGGTGGATTACGGCCCACTCCCTCTCACCGAGAGGAGGCCTGTGTCCCAGCAGTGGGAACATTATAGGCTGATGATGATGAGCTGACCCAACAGACGTTGTCCTGTCTTAACTATGAATATTTATTACGCGCAAGTTTTTTGCATAAGAACCTTCTCCTGCCAATAACAAACACAACAAAAAATTATTACCAAAATTGGTCCAGCCGTTCACGTGTGATGCCGTGACCAAGGGAAATAACGATTAATTTTTATAACATTCATCATAATCACCATTTCAGCCAAAAGACGTCCACTGCTGGACATACTCCACCTCGACCGGTCTTGTGCTTCCCACATCCAACGGATTCAAATCAAATCAAATCAAAATATTTTTATTTCATATAAACCTGCATGGGCACTTATGAAACGTCAGAAGCTAGGTGCACGGTTCCAAAATGTTGTTTCCTATGGAGAAGAGCCGGCAAGAAACTCCACGGTTACTCTTTTAAAAATGATTGGCTTTAACAATGTTTTCAGAGATACTCGTAAAATGTATGGGAGGACAGTGCAGGCCTGTCAATAAGTACCAGGTACTTAGACGAATACATAATAGAAAATCGTCTACAAATCTACAGTCTGTAAGGCCTACAACGTTCTCCCATTCACAATATGTAAAATAATCTACATAAATAAAATGAACCTAATTAAACATAGTGACATGATTAACATAGTCACGAAAAAAATAGTTGATATTGAAATTGATGTATAATGTCAAATAATGACGAGAATATGTCAGCATTGTAAAAATAAAAAGAATAAAAAAGAACATTGAGAGCAGTTAATAGACTTTCACATATTTATGCTGTTAATGAGGTACCAGGGAAGCCACATGTGCAGAAGGAATTAATGCCAAACTTCCCTGTCTTCAACGTAGTCTTTTATCTTATAATACGCTTTTTTGATAAGGACACGTTTGATGCGTGTTTTAAACTTTCCATCGCTAAGTTCTGTAACTGACTGATTCCCGCGGCCTTCACAAGGTCATCGGTCCATCTTGTGGGAGTCCTTCCCACTCTACGTCTTCCGGTACGAGGTCGCGGTATAAAATGGTTCTGGAGTGGCGAATTTTAATGTAGTAATTTAATTTATTTATAAAAAGATTTAAAGTAAAATAAACTTTTTGAGAAACAATTTCAGAAAAGACGTCTGAAAATTTACCTTTTTTGCACAATTCTATCTGAATTTTGAATTTTTTCAATTTGTAAGTGGTGGTACCATTTTTTTTTCTTCTTATGTTAAATGAAGATGAAAGTACTTACATTTGTTTTATTTAGGTATGTACTTTTAGCGAGTAGTTAGTTGCTTTCCCTGTTACATGGGACTTAAACACAACTGGCGAATTGTGGGAGGTCCATAGGTACATATCTGCCTATACCTTCGGGGAATACTGCCGTGATGTTATGTAATGTGTTGGCACTTGCCCAAGTCATTAACTCTCTCTTTGCTTAAATCTAACTTAATTGGTTTTGTTAGTTACTTAATACATATAATTTAATTTTATAAAGTTTTTAAGTACAAGTAAATGAGTTCAGATAAAATTTTAATTCGGTATATTTCAAAACAATAATCATCTGCGACGCGACGTCTGCTTAGCCTTATCCCAACTTTTCCTGAGGTCGGCTTCCAGTTTTACCGGGTGCAGCTCAATACCAGTATTTTACGTGGAGCGACTGCCTTTCTGACCTCGACATCCCAGTTACTGGTAACACTAAACCTCTTTCCCATTTAGCCGGTAACAACGGTTTAAGGTACTTTCCAAGAAGGGGTGTCGGTATGTAATGATTACCTTACCACGGACCAACCGCGAAAAGCTGGACCTGATGGATTGGCCCGTGCAGCGGGTGCGGTGGTTGACTGAGCCACGAGACCCTCTTAACAAACAATTTATCATAATTAAAACCTAAATACCGACTCAAAACCAAGGCTACCAACTTTAAAATTAACTAAAATATTGCCAAAGTTCTGTAAGATAGCAATTACGTGCGGTCCCTAGATATTATCTTTGGGACACCTCTGTCAAAGTTACAGAAGTTTTAGCTGCTTATAACCGCTGCCTAATTAATGAAGATTAGCATCTTTCTCTTAGTTTTGTTAATCATTATAATCAGGGAGGTTGAAGTTTTGGGATGTTTTGAGGAGAAGTGCCAGGGTAGCTATAAAAATTCAAATTTTCTTACGTTTGTAACCCAGGAAATTCGAATTATCTTACGTTTGTAACCCACGAAATTCAAATTATCTTACGTTTGTAACACCCATTCACCTTACACTCACCACAATAACTAAACGTCATAATACATCCCAAATCATTGTCCTGTACTTCTTATTTTTTACCGTATTTTATGTTTTTTATTATAAATCTAAAAATAACTTGAATACCTACTAAGCACTTTTCTGTATGGAACATCACTTCCTTTCTGTATCTGGAGAATGGCGTTGTTAGCTGCGCTGAAGTTTATACTTTTGCAGCTACCATCGTTTTACTTGTTGTACCTACTTAGTCTTGTGTTATTTGTTCCGAAATAAACTTTTTATTTCATTTTATTTATTATTATTTGACAAATTGTGATTCGCGAACGTAACAGCATAATCAGCCTAAGGCAAAGGCCTCCTATATGTAGGAGGGAGTGGGCCATAATCCAACACGCGAGCTCAGTGCGGGTTGGTAGATGTCACATGTCTTCGATTTTTTGGTTCTAGCACATGCCGGTTTCCTCACGATATTTTCCTTCACCGTTTTGAGAGCAGTGGTGATGGATATCTGATGAAATAGTTTACACAAAGTAACACCACTATTAACAGAATTATAATCACTAAAATTATTAATAGATACAACCCTCTGAGGCCCTGGCTGTCATTCGTAAATCTTTGACAGTCGTAACGGTTTCTTTATTGAAGTGAAAATTTCTTAAGGCGCGTTGAGCACTTTTTGGGTGAACAAAAATCATGGAACTCGCGTCATCGTCGCCGAACGCTTTCCATGAGCTAGAAAATCTGTATACTGTGTATATATGGGTGAACGAGCACACGGATGAGTGGCGCATTAATGTCTTTTGGAAAAGTCCTGTATTGACGATTTAAAAAAATATGCCTGCCAAGGGTGCGGGTTTGTTCGAAAGAGATACCACAGCCCCTGGCATACGGGCTACTGAAGGAACACGGGTGGGTTTTAGTCAGTAAAAGTCTGACACGCCTTCCTACTCCACCCAGAGCGGGAGAAGTTGTTTGATGATTTCCCACCCAAAAAAAAAAAACCAACCCCAACATGTTGGGTAAAGGCTTGGCAGATGATGATAAATCTGCCTTGATTAAGTATTGGTTTTTTTATGCCATAAAGTTTATGTATAGCTGACGGGTTTATGCCATAAACCCATCGGCTCTAAATACAAAAGAAATCACAAATCTACCAAAGCAAGCCGAAATGAGAGGACACCCTTTTCTACATACCTACGTATACTCGAAAAGTATCTCCTATTCAGTAGGTATGCCAGTTTGTTAATCAGTGCCGTCAGAACTTTTCGGACGGAGGAGTTCCAAATAGAATGCTCCGGGCTATGAGATTGCTTGGGAGATAATTTGTTCCTGTTTGAATTTGGACTGTGAGAAATGTTTTCCACGTGTAAGAATACTTCGACATATATTATAACTTTACAGTATTTTTACCCGACTACGGTGAAGCAAAAAGGAAGGTTATGATTGTGACCCGTATGCATGCATGTATATTACATATTAACTCTATGAATGACGCTTCGAAATGTTGCCACTACATAAAGAGTAAAAGTTTATTGAGGATGATATTCTCGTAGCATGTTTGTCTATTTCTTTTTTTTATTTTGTTTTATAATTTTTTATATTCCTGTTTAGTTCTATCATATTTACATTTAAATATATTATTTTTTCTATAAGTTCGCTGTACCAGTTCAGTGTCCTATTAATTGTTTGAGGCACCGGGCGACGTCAATACGTCAAAGCCGGCTGTCACTGAAAACCAGCGCTGGGGCTCTGTCTTGCATAGGGTCGCAGCATAATGCTGAGCGATAGCCGTTTTGCGTGGATATGACGCATGTTTCCCTCAACCTTTTATTATTTTTGTATTCCTGTTCTTTTTGCGTCATGTTTACCGCAAATAAACGTTTTTTCTTTCTTTCTTTTCTTTCTTATATTCATCATATATTCTTTCATAACAAAATTTGACAAATGCGGTATCACGGGTAGCGTCTTGATCGTCCGCTAGTTTTAAGCTATGTCACATTAAATTAAATCTGGCGCCCTCTAAAGGGCATAATGTGACGAAAAAACATTAGCCTTGCATGCGGTGTGAGGTTAAATGAAAGGGCTTAATCAGCTCATGTAAAAATTGGTACTTCAATCGTTGTTACTCCACCTTTTTATAAATTTTAGTTTTCCCTTTATTCCCCCGCGTGAAGTTCGGAAATGATCCCACGGGAAGGTAACACCGGGTTAAAAAAGTAGGCTATGTCCTAACTCAGGCCTTGGTCCTGGAGTTATGTTAATAACACTACTTTACAAGGTTTTTTACCCATAGATGAAACTAATGTGAATCGGTAGAATAATGAACCCTATCTTCGATACTGCAGTGGAATTTTTTTATGACGTCAAGTTTTTTAAATACTCACTACACTTATTTTCAACAATACTCTGTTATGTGCCCCACAAAAAATCAAAAATGACACAAATTGCTCCTTCTGTTATACTAATTAGCGTCAGTTTCCCTTAACACAGAGGAGCAATAATCGGCTTACATATACGTATTTTTATACCAAAATCCTTGGTACCTCTCTTCATAAGTCTTCAAGTCTCGATGGAAACGTTCACCACGTTCATCACTTACGCTTCCCAGGTTCTTAGGGAAAACATCCAGGTATGAATTGAAAAATAAAAATAACGACATGTTCACTCCTATTCGGTGATAATTATTCAATAAATTGGTAGAATTTTAGAGCGCCTTTATTACGCCTCTGCTATTTAAAGACCTTTTTGTTTTTTTTTTTTTTAAGTATGCACTAATAAATACCTGCAGTTCTCAGTAAACAATATTACTGCAGTACCAGTGACTGGCACCTTGGAGCTCGTTGCGACTTAGCTTCGTCTACGGTGCTGCTTCTGTAAGATAGTAAAGTGGGTATAGATAGCAAAAATAAGTTTGGTGAAAATCATTTAAAAGTGTTCTTAATAAATTGTGGGGTAGCAGTTTCTTGAATACCCTTGGTTTATGAAAGATAAAATTAAAGACCCCGGACCCACCTCGTCGCACCGCCCGCGCTGCCGCCCTCGCTTTGACTTTATTTCCCAACTTTGTTTTCTTTTTAATCTGCACCCTAATTGCGTAACTCACGATTCATCATAATCTGTATCGTTTTGAAACGGATTGTTAAACCATTGCTTCATATGTTCGAAAAATGTGTCCGTTAGACAACATAAATAACGCAATGAATATTGTTTAACTGTGAAGACGAAACCAATTATGATCAATCGTGAGTTACGCAATTAGGGTGCAGGTCCTAAGGGTTGAAGCGTGATGTTAAATATCTCATAACCTTGCTCAAGAATTTGGCTGTCAAATGTAATGTTATTTTTCAAATTTTACGTGAAGTTCAAGAGCGTTCAAAGAAACAAAAAAACTCATTAGTTAAAACAAAACCAAAATGTATTTCACAGAAATAATATCACATTCGCTTCAATAGAACCCCGTTCTGAATAAGGCTTCATGACATTTGAGAACCTACCTGCCGTATTATTTTGCAGCTCAAAACCGAAATGTACAGTCAGCAACACAGTGGGGATTATGTGGAAGCGCTCGTGCTTGTGGGGGCGTTGAAATATGGCTTCCTGTGTTTTCGAACGGGCAACTTTCATGCCACTTTACTGCTACTTTTAAGTGGCTTGCAGTTGTCGGTGTCAATTGTTATTATTTAAGTGACAACATTGTTACAGTCATTGATAAATGATTTTATTTCTGTAAGTAGGTTTGTCCAAAGACTACACGTCAATCATATTTTTTTTTACTATATGAGGTCGGCATTTCCTATCTGAGTACTCTGAGAAGAAAGGCCGAAAGAAAATCAGAGGTCACAGTCTATTTTAAAGTTCAGACATAATCTTGGTCATATCATATGAAGACCATGTGGATTGGTGTCTGAAATGGTCTTTTCAGGAAAGAACCACACAGATTGAGTGGACCTGTCCAATCAGTGCACGCATTTATCAGTCATCATGCAGCTCAACTCAGAACTTGAGGGGCTCAACGATTTGACGGACAATACCAAAGAAAGGACATCTTGGTAGGCCGCATAAAGTACTCAAACTGCCAGATTAACATTAAAAACTAGCTGAGAATGAGATGAAATGCAAAAACAAAACATGACCCACATAGTCTTCAGATTCGCAATAGTTAAAACAATAATAATATTACACTTCAATACATTACATTTACAACAAACAGAAGTAGTATCTTAAGCATAGGTGCCCTTGCTCCCAAACTTGGTTTATACCTGTGACTTGGGGGTCAGTGTTCCTACATTATAAAGGACTTACGTATGTATGTCAATGGTTAATTTCAAAAATGTTCCTTGACCGCACATAAATTGGCCCGACCACTTTTAAGCGCTTTTTTTTTGTGAAAGGCATGTCGAAGGTCAATCTGGGAGATTGTCGGCTGCCGAAAAAACGACTTACCTGTAAGTAAGTAAGTAAGTAAGTAAGTATTTATTTGCATAAAACATGGTATAAATGGTGTTACAATAATTTACAATAAAGATCTTACATGTTTTGCCAGAATTGTACTTAGCATGCACATGTTCACTTAATACTAACATGGGAATTTGTTATCCATAAATTCTTTAAGACTATAGAAATTTTTCAACTTTAACCAGTCAAACAATTTTCCTTTAAATAATCTGGAGTTTAAGTTTTTTATGCTACTCGGTATGTTATTATATATACTAACACAATTATATAAGCAGCTTTTATTATATTTAGCAAGCTTGGGAAGATCATGCAGAACGAGTCTCTGTGGATCACGCCGGCTCCTTGGATTAATATCATTGGCTGATATAAACAGGTCTTTATGTTTATTAACGAACATACATATTTCCAATATATAAAGCGACGGCAGCGGTAACAAACCTAGTTTCTTAAATATGGGTTTACAAGATTCCTCCGAGTGCATCCCGTAAATTGCCCTAATGCACTTTTTTTGAGCAACAAATGCTCGGTTTATGTCGGTACTATTTCCCCATATTATAAGCCCGTAACGTAGTACCGATTCTACATATGCATGATAGGTCATGAGAGCTGTTTTTAAGTTTGTAATATTTTTGATTTGTTTAAGAGCATATACAAATTTATTTATTCTCTTTGCCGCGTTATCCACATGCTCTTTCCAATTCAAATTCTCATCAATAATTACGCCTAGAAATTTCGTTTGTGCTACTTCTTTAATTTTTGATACGTTTAGTTTAATATTATATTTAGGATTATTACATTTATTGAAATTAATATAAACAGATTTATTAAGATTTATTTTTAAATTATTTATGTCAAGCCATTGTATTAATTTATCTATAGTATTATTAATGTCAGTCTCATGATTATTTCTAAAATTGTTACATTTTTCTGTCGCTATAATAATAGCTATGTCATCAGCAAATAATATACATCGGTGGTCAGTTATATTAATAATATCATTTATGTACAGCAAGAACAGGACAGGCCCCAGTACACTTCCTTGTGGTACACCACATGTATTGTGCTTGTATTCTGATGAAAAAAGGCACCTTAACTTGATTTCCATCAATTTTATCAATAATGACTCGTTGTTGTCGGTTACTGAGATATGATTTTATCCACTGAAGTGTAGGACCCCTGATACCTACAAGTTCAAGTTTTTTGAGCAACAGATTGTGAGAAACTAAATCGAAGGCTTTTGAGACATCAAAAAATAGCCCAGTGGTCAGATTTTTATTATTGATATTAGTAACTACAGCCTTTACCAGGGAGAATATTGCCAAAGTAGTGGACTTGTTTTTCTGAAAGCCATATTGTTCTTTGCTAATAATATGAAATTTATCACAATAGTCAATTATTCTTCCATACATGCACTTTTCATATATTTTGGACAATATGGGTATTAACGTTATAGGACGATAGTTATTAATATCAGATTTTTCTCCTTTTTTATATAAAGGCTTGACTATCGAGTATTTCGTGTGTGGTCGTCTCAATAAATTATGGCCATGTTTTAAAAACTAATAAAGTAAGACGCCGCTGTGGGGTACGTACCTCGGCTTAGGGCGTCGCTGGGGTTGCAGCAAGGGTCGGGTTAGATCGTAATTATTTAAGGACGAATGTACAGCTACAAGCTCAGCGACACAAGGTCGGGGACTTTTTTGCGCTTGTAGCGTAAATCTCAAGTTGCTCGTCTGTACAAACCCCCACGAAATTGTGTGAAATTCCGTGGTATCAATACTATTGACAAAGCATCTATCGGTACGCTGAATTTCGCAGAAACTTAATAATATACTGACTGTCTGCAAGCGGCTTATCTTTTGTATTCAGTAAATTGGAAAATGATGTTTTGGGAAACATTACAGTGCATCAATCAATTAATGAGAAAATATTTAATGATGTATACTTTTAAAAATAAAATTCTTAAAACTTGTTGGGCTTATAAGTGTATGGTTTCCTGGAACAGTGGTGGCTGCTACATAACATCCGAAGAGATGGCTGTCATGAAAATGACGGCAGCGGGTTATGACTTTACGGTGTCAAAAATCGCTCTCTATGGAAACACACCAACTTACCTTCATAAAAGATGTTTCAGAGACGTCATTCGCTAGTAAATTGGACACGCTATGTAGCGGCCGCCGCTCTCCTAGAAAACATACGCTTTTTAAAAGCCGAGCCTTCATCCAAATACAACTCCAGCTGACGAGCGCTACGTCCAAGATGATCGTAGTTACTTGACTATTTAGTAATTGAGGACACCAAAAAAACGGTAATAATGTTAGTATATTATTATTTGTTTAATTAATTTAGTGAATTACTGGTTTTGGTTATAAATGTAGTTTATTTTCCCTTTTTCCCTCTTCTCTCTCATCTCTTTATGGTTGCACTCTCAATGGTTACGGATTGGTTTACCACGAATAATTTAGTTATCAATGTTAAGAAAACTAAATGTATAAAGTTCGCTTTACCGAATGTAAGAAATCTGGGACCCAACATCGTCTTAGATAATGAGGTGCTTGAAACTGTAGACTCGGCAGTTTTTCTGGGCATAACAGTAGATGCCAAACTTCAGTGGGGATCACATATATCAAGCCTAGCGGGAAGGCTCAGTTCGGCTGCCTCTGCCGTCAGGAAAGTAAGACAATACACTGACGTTGATACAGCTCGGTTGGTCTATTTTAGTTATTTTCATAGTGTTATGTCCTACGGCATTCTGGTGTGGGGCAAAGCCGCTGACATTCAAAATATTTTTTTTCTGCAAAAACGAGCTGTACGTGCAATTTACCAATTAGGTGCTAGCGTTTCTCTGAGAGATTTTTTTAAAGATATTGGTATTCTCACGGTGGCATCACAATTCATCTTCGCTAACATCTTATATATTAGGCAAAATATACACTTATACACTAAAAACAGTGATATTCATAATAATAATACCAGAAATAAGGACAAACTACGTGGTTTCACCGGCTTCATAAAGTTCATAACTCATTTGTTGGGCTCGGTATCACCTTTTATAACAAGCTTCCCTCTTCTTTGCTAGATTTACATTTTAATGCGTTTAAAGCTAAAGTAAAATCAAATCTTTGTTCGAAGGCATACTATTCAATCAACGACTACTTAAACGATAAGAATTGTTGGTCGCTGTGATTAACTCAAGACAACGTTTGTGTTCTTTCACCAGAATTAGCTTACCTACTGACAGGTTATATGAGTTACTCCATAACATTGTTTATTTTATTTGACTGTATAAACCATTTTTTTTTCATTTTTTTTTTATTAATGAAATTTACATTTTTTGATGAAATTTAATTACTTACCTATTACTGTATAGAATCAAGTTCTTCCAACTTATCAGACAGCTGTACTGCTGGGGAGTTTGTTGCGCCACTTCTTCCCAGCTAAAGCACTAGGAAGTGTCGAAGGGTTTTTGGGGGACTGTCTTATGTAATTTTGACGTTCGAAAAGTGCTGACTCTCAGCCTAGTTTGAATAAATGACTTTTGATTTTGATTTTAATTTTTTCTTTTCTCCTATCGCAGGTATGCTGGAAGAGATTTCTTTAGAAATAAGCATCACCTCTGTACCTATTTTTCTGTTCTAATCTTCTTGTCTGTTTATGTAGTGTGTACATAAATGGTTAAGTAAATAAAATAAGTAAATAAACATAAACCTAATATCACGCCTTGTTCATGTTCATCACATTTCGCCAGTTTTTGTCAATTCTCATGTAATAGGGGGCGAGCCTATTGCCACCAGCCGAGTAGAAATCTAGACTCTGGACTGCTACTGAAAAAATCCAGATAGAAAAGCTCAATAACACCGAATCGAACCTAGGATCTCACGCTCCGCATTAGCGCTTGCGACCAAAAAAACAAAGTTTTACTCCGACCAACTTTTATGACCAAAATCAAAAAATTCATTGGAAGAATTAATAATGACAAGCCAATTTTCGAGTTGTCACAAAATATCACCACATTCAATAGAAAACTTTATCAAAATACACACATTATCTTCTTATCGAAGTAAATAACGTGCTAAATTAATATTCCTTGTTGAAAAACATTATAATGTGAAGTTCGCAAGTCGGTGTGACATGGTCTGACGTTTTGATATCTCTAAGAGCGAGGCCCCATTAGTGCGTTGCGCTGCGTTGCGTCGTCGCAGCGTCGTCGCTGCGTCGTTTTCCATACATTTTTTATGACATGCCCCATTAGACCGTTGCGTCGTCGCGCGCGACGTTTCAACGGATCGACGGACAAGAGACGAAGCGGGAGGGAGGGTGATGCGCTGCGTTGTCGGAGCTCCGCTGCGACGACGGACAGTGATGCACTGCTAGAGGAGGAAGCTAGACGAGCGTAACGACATTTTTTATCTTACCATGAGTGAGCAGGATATTGATATAGATTTTCTCATATCCTTGGTCCAAGAAAGACCCATTATATGGGATAAATCACACGAACATTACAGTGATAAATTTCGTAAAGCGAATGAATGGGTAGCTGTTTGTAAAAAAATATTTCAAGATTACGAGGAGTTTGAGGACCAAAAAAAGAACAAGATTGGTGAGTTGTTATTTATTATATTATTTGTAAATTCAATACATAAGTTAATTTATATCTTTTTCAACTGCCATGGTAATGCCCCTTCTGGACTCATAAAGTAATTAGCAAATTGATCTCTGATAAAATTTTCGGCTAATGATTCTTCATTGCTATGGGGTCTCAATTGTGGGAACCTACTTATTGCCATATTGTCTTGTTGTTTTAACCCATCGTGTTGTATAACAAAATTGTGTAAAACACAACATGCTTTCGCAATATTAATAGTTAAATCATATGACGTATCAATTGGCCTATGTAAAATGCGCCATTTATTTGCCATGATCCCAAATGCACATTCCACGTATCTACGAGCTCTGCTAAGGCGATAATTATAAACTCTTTGTTTCACATTGAGATTGGATCCGCCGTATGGGCGCATAACATGCTTACTTAAACCAAAAGCTTCATCACCGACGAGTACATAAGGGATTGGTGGCTCGTTATTATGATCATTTCCAAGTGGTTGAGGATCAGGCAATGGTAATTCATTTCTCATTAAAATCTTGTACAGTGTCGAATTTCTAAAAATAGTAGAATCACTTTCCTTACCATATGCACCCACGTCGACAAAAACAAACTTATAATTTGAGTCAACAACCGCCAGCAAAACAATTGAAAAATATTTTTTATAATTATAAAACAGAGAGCCACTTTTGTCTGGTTTTATTAAACGTATATGTTTCCCATCAATTGCCCCGAAGCAATGAGGAAAGTTAGCTTTGAGATCAAAATCTAATGCAATATTTTGTAGTTTTTCTACTGTGATCTCTTCTATGTACTGTGGTCGAACATATTTCCATATAGCTTGACAAACTGACGAAATAGTTCTAGAAATTGTTGCTCTTCCACGTTTAAATTTGAAATGCAAGTCGTTTATCGAATTTCCGCTGCCTAAGTACCTGAAATAGAAACACAAAAAATAAACAGGGTGGCCCAATTAGATTGGTCAGTGTAGACAAGTTAGGTACTTACACATTTTTTTCTTTCTTTGCAGGTAACGAGGTTGTGAAAAAATGGAGAAGCGTGAAGGACAACTTTTTTCGATACGTAAAAAAAATAAAAGAAAACAGTTCGTCTGGATCAGGGGCAAAACAATTGAAAAAATATCATTATTACAATCAGTTGCTGTTTTTGATGAAAGTTGCCCAAAATAAAACTGACAGTAGCCTTGAAATGGTGTCTGAAGAAACGGAACGAAATGAAAACACAGCATCATCTTCTCCATTTCCTACAAAAGAAATGTCCTCGTTACCCCCAGGTCCTTCTCGCTACGTACCTGCAAGCCGTAAGAGATCAAACCAAGCAATAGATGATTTCGAGGCGCAAGCATTAGAAGCGTTGCAAGAGAAAGAAAACCGCCACTTATCATTTTTCAAAGGAATTTTGCCTTCTTTGGACAGCTTTACGGAATTACAAACTTTGACATTCCAAAGCAAAGTTATAAATATCATTACCGAAATTCGGTTCGGGGAACAGACTCAATCAACAACATGGCAGTCACGCGGATATCAAACTGGACAACAGTATCAAGCAACACCATTGCAGTCACGCGGATATCAAACTGGACAACATGCCCAGTCACCATCGCCATCGTCGTATCGAACAGATGAATTCGAAGCTACCTACTCAACCAACACTACGATTAATAATTTTACTGATGATAGTCAAGAAGAAGATTATAACTTTGCTTTGTTGCCTAATAGTAATACTTAAATTAAACTGTTTTTAAAGATAATAAATTAATAACTGATTAACATTACTTACCTCAATGTATATTTGAATTACTTACCTCAATGTAATACCAATCATTTCAATTGGTTCTAAAGGGTTCCTGAATTTGGTATACTGCTTTTTTATATGTGGTTTTAAGGTTTCAACCAAATTATTAAAGCTGGCCACACTCATTCTAAAAAAATTGAAAAAAGTCTTTTCATCTAATAATAACTCCCTATATTCCTGCATAAAAAACTGACCATCACTATTTCTTAATGCTATCAAAGGAGATATCCAGAATCTTCTACGATTTCTACGTTTATTTCGGCGGTGCCGTAATAAAAGCAACAAAAGAACACGTTTGTATCTATCCATTGCAAAGGCTGAACTGAGACGCAGCTGCGTCGGCGTGCATACCCTCTTGCGTTGACGCTGCGCCAACGCAACACAGGTGTGGCATACAATGCGTTGTTCCGTTGCGATGACGCGACGCAACGCAGCGCAACGCACTAATGGGGCCTCGCTCTAAGTTTATACTAAGTGCCAGTCCACACGGCGCGTTGCGTTGCGTTGCGTCGTCGCAACGCAAATATTTTGACGCATAGCCGGCCACACGGGCGCTGCGCCGTCGCAGCGTTACTATGACGCAGTCTTAACGTTCCGTCGGCGCAGCGGCGACGCACAGTTGCGGCAAGCATTTTGAAAAAATTTCGCAGTCTATAGCAAATCATGGATCGGAAAAGACGTCTAGCATTGCTCCTATTACTACGTCACCGCCGAAATCGACGCAAGATCACAAGACGGTACTGGATCAGTCCTTTCATTTCATTAAGAAATCGTGATGGACAGTTTTTTTTTTAGAATATCGGGAGTTGCGATTAGACGAAAAGAAGTTTTATAATTTTTTTAAAATGAGTGTATCCAGCTTCGAATGTTTATTGAAGTCCTTAGAACCACACATACGAAAAAACTATACTAATATGAGGAATCCAGTGGAACCAGTAGAAATGCTGGGAATTACTTTAAGGTAACTATATAAATATATTTAAGTAATAAAAATATAACAGTTTTTTTGGTTTGTTTAATTAGTAATCAACTCACAAATAATCAGCAATTGTCATAATTTTAAGTTTAGACATTATTTAAGAGAGATATCATCCAGTAATTACAAATTAGAAAAATCGTATTCAGTTTCTTCACTTGCTTGAGATGTTTCTGGAGATGTAATTGAATTATTATAATCAGAAATGTATGTACTTTGAAAATTTGCTGTTTGATACCCATATGATGGTTGGTGAGACGTTGATGGGCCACTCACATATGATGATGTTTGTCCATACCGCATTTCATCTATAATTTGTATAACTTTACTTTGGAAACGGAGAGTTTCTCGGTCGGAAAATTCTTGAATAGATGGCAATATAGCTCTGAAAAAGGACATATGGCGATTTTCCGGCTCCTTGAGAAGTTTTAGTCCTTCTCTTTCAAACTCAACCATTTGCATTGCCCTTTTGCGCGCGACTGGAACATAGCGCGGAGTGTTGTCTGTGGTAATGTCATCATTTGTAGACGTAGATTCATTGTTGATTTCTCTAGGCGAGTCTAAGCTAGATTCGGTGGCATTTTGTTCCACTTTTCTCAAAAAAAGAAGTTGATTATATAAATGATACTTCTTCAGTTTCGTAGCGCCCGAGCCCGATTTTGATGCTTCTTTTAATTTTTTTGAATATCTGAAGTAATTATCTTTTACACTTCTCCATTTCTTTATTAAATCATTACCTGCAAAACCAATAGTAAACACGATTTAATAATTTATGTATAGTGAATTACTCAATAAAATTTAATGACATATTCAGATATCGTTAACAAACACTATGTGACCAACTCTGGAATCGTGAAAATATAACAGCTGTTACATACAAAAAGCAATACCTACTGAATCAAAATGTATGCAACAGCTGTTATTTTTTTCGCTATATTCCAGAATTAATTATATATATATTCCAGAATTAATTGGTTACATAGAGAAAGTTATTTGCTATCGATGTCTGAATATGTCAGTATTTTTTTTCGGGTATCTATCTATCTCATAAATGCATATTATAATAATTATTTTCGTTTCAGATACCTAGGAAGTGGAAATTCAATAACTGATTTACATTTCAAATTCAAACGGGGAAAATCTACTATTGCATATATGATACAAAGAGTTTGTCGTGCTATATGGACCAATCTTCTTCGAGACAACATCCCTGAACTGACAACTGAAAGTTTCCAAACAATAGCGAGGGATTTTGATGTAAAGGCAAATTTTCCTCACTGTGTTGGTGCCATCGACGGCAAACACATCCGCGTGTGTAATCCTGCAAATAGTGGCTCACTTGTTTTTAATTATAAAGCCTTTTTTTCGATTGTGTTGCTAGCTATTGTGGATTCAAATTACAAATTCGTATTTGTCGACATCGGTGCATACGGAAAAGAATGCGATTCAACCATATTACAAAATTCTAAACTGTACGAGCTAATGATTAACAACAACTTACCACTACCTCAACCCCAGCCACTCTCTGGTAGCAATATACCAACCCCGTAGGTATTTGTGGGTGACGAAGCTTTTGGACTGAGCAAACATATTATGCGTCCATATGGCGGTCAAAATCTCGACTTACAACAAAAGGTTTTCAATTACCGTCTAAGCAGAGCCAGAAGATATGTCGAATGCGCTTTTGGGATTATGGCTAACAAATGGCGCATTTTTCACAGACCGATAGACGTGTCCTATGACTTCGCTACTGACATTATAAAAGCATGTTGTGTATTACACAATTTTGTCGCTGATCGAGATGGTTTTAGACAAAGAGATAAATTTGGTATAAGTGTTGATGAATTTCTCCCAATACAACCCGCACATGAAGAACAGACAGCACCGAATGTCATAAGACAGCAATATGCGACCTATTTTATGACTAGAGGAACTCTGCCTTGGCAGCTAAATAAGGTATAATTGTATTATGAGGGTTTTCAAGATTTTCTTGCACCGCCAATTCCGCGATCAGTAAGAAATTAATATTTTATACCTACTCAGCGTAGTCTAGGTTAGTTTTGAGCTAACTAATAAAATAGTACTCACGCTAATCTAGATTCCCTTAGTTTTAAAATTTTAGAGTGTCGAGATATTAATTTTGTACTGATCGCGGAATTGGCGGTGCATGAAAATCTTGAAAGCCCTCTTAAATAAAAAAAAAACATAAATATCACTGTGAACTCACCAACTTCGTTTTTTCGTTCAGCTGTGAAATTCTCGTAATCAGGAAATAAAACTTTTGATATGTCTTCCCAGGCTTTTGTTTTTAAATTTTTATTTTTTAAATCTACGTTTGACTTGTCCCATATAATTTCCCTTTCCTGTATCAATGTAATCAAGTAATCTATGTCAAGTTCTTCAATGGTATTCATTTTACCCTGCAAATAAAACTAATTAAAAAAACGTAAACGTAAAACGAAATGAGCTTCCGTGTATCCTCTCTGTCAACGCACAAGCAACTGAGCGCTGCCGCTCCGACGTCGCACGAGTACACCCCCTCTCGCTTCGTCTCGGGGGCTGCTGTCCGTCATGTGTGCGTTGCGACGACGCAACGCGCCGTGTGAACACCTTGGTTATTTGTATGTAAAACAACGCAAGGACAGCGCTGCGACGACGCAACGCAACGCAACGCGCCGTGTGGACTGGCTCTTACGTGACGGTTCAACGACAAACATCATGTACAGACAGAAAATAAAGTAGGACACCAATTTTTTCTCTTCTAAAACAAAAACAGGAAGCTAAAGATAGTACTACGTGTCATTACTATTCAGAAAAGGACAAAAAGGTTAAATTTCAAGCAATCTCATCACAGCGACACTATATATCCAGGGGTGCGGATTTGTCTGAAAGAGATACCACAGCCTCTGGCATACGGGCTATAATAATAATAATAATAATAAAAAATTGTCTATGGCGTCTGTCAACGTCAGAATGAAAAATTCTCAAGCATAATTTTTTACATAAAATAAATAGTATCTGAGTCCAGATTCTACCTCAATATTAAATAAAAACAACTAGAATAGTACTATTATGAAAGTAAAAATGAAAAACCTTTTAAAAACGTACCACAAACATTTGAAAAAAATGGACCAAACAATATCCTATGTGATTTGTGAGCGAGTGATTTAATTATGCAGACAAGAGCCAAGACACGACTCCAGGCACACCCACCATCTCCGGACTCGTCGCTCAGCTCCGCCTCGCAGCCGCCGGTACGCGCATCAACCGTGAGCGCCGTGTCACCGGTCGCTGCAGTTGCGTCGAGCTCGAGCGACGAGTTTTTCTCCCCACCGTCGTCACCAACACCACAACGATGGCGAGGAAGAGGACGGCCACCAGCGGGCTTGGGACCTCGAAGCCAACAGGCCTCGAGCAGGGTCCCCGCTGCCGGTGGAAATGTGTCGCGCATACGATGGACGCAGTCCATGAACGAAAGTGTGATGCGCGCATATTATGGGGCTACAGAGGGAGGAATTAACCTTACAGCGTACCGAGTTCGGATGCTCTCTCTGTTTCAGGTGCTTGAACCAGCCGTCAACGTCTCGGCCCAACGATTATCGGATCAGGTGCGCGTCATTCAGCACAATCATAGATTGGATGACGCTACACTTGATCGGCTGCGCTCGGAAATGCAGAATAGTTCTGCTAGTAACCCTCCTCCACCCCAGAATGTCGTGCATGCGCCTGCCGACGTTCCATTACAGGCAAACCAGCACAATGAGGAGGAAGAAGCCAGGGCTATATCTGCAGAGAACCTATGCAATGTGGATATAGGGAGCATTCTGGAAGATGCCATCCGTGAGTACCGGTTCACATCACCTGACCTTAGACCACGGCTACCACGTTTGCCCATGAATAAAAAAAACAGAGCACTGGTGTGTGCCCTGGATGCGCTGTTACCAAATTTTATTGAAAGCAGCGCAGACCTTTGCGATACACACTCAATCTTGTATTGCACGGCTGTTGCGGCATGTCGTATAGCTCGTGTCAAATTCCCAAACACTGATCGAGCTACACGACCGAAACCCGCCGCACCAGCCTGGCAATGCAGGATTGAGCGTCGTATTAATGAGACCAGGGTACTCATCGGGAAGCTTATCTGCTTCAGGGAGGGCAATACACGACCAAGGGTGATGCGCTTTGTGAGGCGGGCGTTCACGGGAACTAGTATTAGTCCTCGAGAATACGCATCCCGTGTCACAGAGCGCATCGACTTCCTGAAGCAGAAAGTTTATGCATGGGCAAACCGTATCCGTCGGTATAAGCGAAGAGTGGATCGGTACACTCAGAATCGTATGTTCCAGAATGATCAAAGGTGGGTATACAGAGCTTGGGAGCGACCCTTTCCCACACAAGGTGTGACTGACGCGCGTCTACCGGATAATGATGACATGTGTGCGTTTTGGCGGAGCATTTGGTCGATGCCCGTCAGTCACATTGAAGATGATTGGATGCGTGTTGTTGAACGGGCGTGTGATTCAATACCAGACATGGAGGCTATCACCATCAGTCCTCTGGATGTGGCCCGTGCAGTCCGTCCGCTGCCTAACTGGAAATCTCCAGGGCCGGACGGACTACACAATTTCTGGATTAAATGGCTACAAAGGTCACACTCTTGCTTAGCTTCACAATTCCAGTCATCTTTAGAGAATGGGTCGCTACCACAGTTCTTTACGACAGGTATTACCCACCTGCTCCATAAATCGGGAAGTACTGCGGAACCTAAAAATTATAGACCTATTACATGTTTACCGACGGTCTACAAAGTTCTTACATCCATTCTTAGAGCAAAAATTACAAGTCATATTGAAAGCAACGCTATTATGTCGGTGTCTCAGAATGGATGTAAGAATGGGTCCCGTGGTACTAAGGAGCTGCTCCTTATAGACAAGGCCATAAGCCAACAGGTTCGTAGATCCCGGAAGGATCTATCGACATGTTGGATAGATTATAAGAAGGCCTATGACTCGGTGCCACATACATGGCTCATGAGGGTGCTGGAGTTGTACAAAATAGACGCAACTCTATGCACCTTCTTGATGTCGTGTATGAGGCAATGGAGGACGGTCCTTCTGTATCCAGGATGTCGACAGATCCAGGGGACCGATGAACCGATTAGGATTGAGCGTGGAATATTTCAGGGCGATAGTTTGAGTCCGCTTTGGTTTTGCTTAGCCTTGAATCCTCTAAGCACACTGCTGGAGGATTCAGGTCTAGGCTATCGGTTGAGAAGAGGTGGTCAGGTGATCTCACACCTCCTTTACATGGATGACTTGAAACTCTTTGCCCCCAACAACTTGCAACTAATGGAGCTACTGAAGGTAACAGAAACCTTCAGTAGCGCCATCAGGATGGAATTTGGTGTGGACAAATGTGCAGTCATGCATGTAAAGCGAGGAAGGATTATAGGATCCGTGGGAACCCAAACTACGGATTCTATACACCTTAGATCACTCTCCTCAACCGAAACCTACAAGTACTTGGGTATGTCGGAAGCATTAGGCATCAATACTGCCGACATGAAACAATCGTTGAGGGAGCGCTTCTTTGGCCGCCTGAATAAAGTGTCAAATAGTCTTTTATCAGGCGGAAACAAAGTGCGCGCCTTCAACGGTTGGGTCATGCCGGTCTTGATGTACTCTTTCGGCACACTCAAATGGACTCAAACGGAACTTGACGCCCTGGATAGGAAGGTCCGTACATTGCTGACGGCACAACGGATGCATCACCCACGGTCATCAGTGATGAGACTGTACATCCCGCGGAAGTGTGGGGGCCGAGGCTTTTTGAATGCTAAAACCCTTCACAACCGCGAGATTTGCAGTCTCAGGGAATATTTCCTTAACACTGACGTGGGGATGCATCAAGATGTGGTCGCAGTGGACAAGAGCCTCACCCCGCTCTCCTTGGCGAAAGAGAACTGGCGCAAACCTGCAGTACTGGATACTAACGATCGTAAGGAAGTATGGCAAGGCAAAGAGCTACACGGACGCTTTTTCCGGGCTCTTCATGGGCCTGATGTAGACTTTTTGGCGTCTGTATCCTGGCTACGTTTCGGCGACCTCTTCGGGGAAACCGAAGGTTTTGTTTGTGCGATTATGGATGAAGTTATCATGACGAATAACTATCGGAAATACATTGTCAAGGATGGTACGGTTGACATCTGTCGGGCATGCCACCGTCCCGGTGAATCAATCCGACATATCGTTTCCGGTTGTTCTCGTCTTGCTAACGGCGAGTATTTGCACAGACACAATCTAGTAGCTAGGATTATCCACCAGCAACTTGCTTTGCAGTACAACCTTGTGGAGTCTGAAGTACCATACTACAGATATGTGCCCGACCCAGTTCTCGAGAATGGTCACGCCACATTGTATTGGGATCGATCTATCATCACTGACAGGACTATTGTAGCCAATAAGCCTGACATTGTGGTGATAGATCGCCGAGAGCGTTGTGCAATGATTGTTGATATCGCTGTCCCTCATGACGAGAATCTCATGAAAGCTGAGCAAGATAAGAAAATCAAGTATCTTGACTTAGCTCACGAGGTTGTCGACATGTGGGACGTGGACTCAGCAATCATTGTACCGATAATCATTACAGTAAATGGCCTAATAGCGAAGAGCCTCGACCAACATCTCAGGAGGCTCTCATTGCGCGGCTGGATCAAGGGCTTGATTCAGAAAGCAGTACTCCTAGACACGGCACGCATAGTCAGGAGGTTCCTTTCTCTAGAGCCCTGACCACCGGCATCTTGGACCCTGCTCCTGATGCCGATGGGCCACTATTTTTTATATTTTTAAATGTTTTTATTTTATTTTTGTAAAAATATTTAAAAATATACCTAATATGTACAAAAGAAAATAAACGAAAATAATAATAAAATAAATAACGTCATTTTTTTTTCCTAACTCTTATTTCCCGTATTTATTTATTTCTGTGAGTCGCATTAAACAAATCTCAGTACAAAACCCTCTGGAAGAAAGCCTATTATAAATAATTGAATAAAAACGTTGATAAAATGAAAAAAACACACAAACCCGAAACCATCAATTTTGACGGCTGTCAAAACCGACATCAGGGAAATAAAATATCGAAAAATTAACCATGAGATCATGAGATGATAATGTTGACGAGATCAGCTGCTCGCCGTGCACGCCTACCAACCCCGGAGTCGTCGCTCAGCTCCGCCTCGCCGCCGCCGGAACCCAGCCCCATCGAGAGTGCTGTGACACCGGCCGTGGCAGTTGCGTCGAGCTCGAGCGACGAATATTTTTCCCCGCCGACGTCGCCAACACCTGTACGTCGGCAGGGGAGAGGCCGGCCACCGAGGAGCTTGGGACTTAGGGGCCATCCGGCCCCGAGCCGGGTCCCCGCTACCGGTGGTTGTGTGCAGCGCATGAGATGGACTCAGTCTATGAACGAGAACGTCATGCGCGCATATTACGGGTCTACAGAGGGGGGAACTAACCTCACTGCGTACCGCGAAAGGATGCTGTCTCTGTTTCAGATACTGGAACCAACCGTCAACGTTTCGGCCCAACGACTGTCGGATCAGGTGCGGGTCATCCAACGCAATCACAGGTTGGACGATACCGCACTTGATAGGCTGCGCTCAGAAGTGCTGAGCAACCATATCGTCTCGACTCCTGCACAGACCGCGGGACATGTGTCAACTATTGATACAATCTCGCCGCGGTCTCATCATGTTGAAGAAGATGATAGGGTTGCCACAGTAAGTAGCCAGTACAACGCTCGACTGAGGAGCGCACTGGAGGATGCGTTTCGCGAATATCGATCCACTCCGACCGAACTTAGACCCCGATTACCACGGCTACCTATGCACAAGAAAAATAGGGCGCTGGTGTGTGCCTTGGACTCGCAGCTCAAGAATTTCTTCGAGAGCAGCGAGGATCTCGTTGATACACACTCGATCCTGTATTGCGCGGCTGTTGCGGCATGTCGTTTAGCTAACGTCAAGTTTCCAAGCTGTGACGGAGCTTCTCGACCGAAACCAACTGCACCAGCTTGGCAGTGCAGGATCGAGCGTCGTATCGATGGGGCCAGGGTACTCATCGGCAAACTATACTGCTTCAGGGAGGGCAATACACGACCACGTGTGATGCGCTTTGTGAGACGGGCTTTCTCGGGGACTGGAATCAGTCCTCCAGAATACCTGTCCCATGTCGCGGAGCGCATTGACTTCCTGAAGCAGAAAGTTTGTGCATGGGCGAGCCGTATTCGGCGGTATAAGCGGCGGGTTGATCGGTACGCGCAAAATCGCATGTTCCAGAGCGATGAGAGGTGGGTATATAGAGCCTGGGAGCGACCCGAACAAAATGTGACGGACGTGTGCCGCCCGGATGATGCCACCACGAGTGCATTCTGGCGCAGCATCTGGTCGGTGCCCGTCTGTCATACTGAGGCTGGTTGGATGCAGGATGTCAGGCGGGTGTGTGAAACTATACCAGAAATGGAACCTTGTTCAATTACGCCACTAGACGTAGCTAGAGCAGTCCGTCCGTTACCGAATTGGAAGTCACCGGGACCGGACGGACTGCATAACTTTTGGTTAAAATGGATAAGTAGTTCACACAGTCGCCTGGCATCTCAATTCCAGTCATCCTTAGAGTGCGGGTCGCTACCGCAGTTCCTAACAACAGGAGTTACCCACCTGCTCCATAAATCAGGTAGTCCCGCGGAACCCAAGAATTATAGACCGATTACATGTTTGTCAACGGTTTATAAACTTCTTACATCCATTTTGAGAGCGAAAATTACCACGCACATTGAGAATAACTCGATTTTGTCTCCCTCTCAAAATGGATGTAGGAATGGGTCCCGCGGTACTAAGGAGCTACTCCTCATCGACATGGCCATAAGCCAACAGGTTCGTCGATCCCACAAGGATCTGTCGACATGCTGGATAGATTATAAGAAGGCCTACGACTCGGTGCCACATGCATGGCTTATGAGAGTGCTGGAGTTGTACAAGGTTGATGCAACTCTACGCACCTTCCTTAAGTCGTGCATGGGGCAATGGAGGACAGTCCTTCGCTATCCGGGATGTCCACAGATCCAAGGGAATGATGAGCCTGTATGGATCAAACGGGGAATATTTCAGGGTGACAGTTTGAGTCCACTTTGGTTCTGCTTAGCCCTGAATCCTCTAAGCACACTGCTGGAGGATTCAGGTCTAGGCTATCGGCTGAGGAGAGGTGGTCAGGTTATATCTCACCTCCTCTACATGGATGACCTTAAACTCTTTGCCTCCAACAAATTACAACTGATGGAGCTACTGAAGGTAACTGAAACTTTCAGTAGCGCCATCAGGATGGAATTTGGTGTGGACAAATGTGCAGTCATGCATGTAAGACGAGGTGAGATTATGGAATCCGAGGGAATTCAACTTTCGGATTCCATACACCTCAGATCCCTCTCCTCAACCGAGAGCTATAAGTATTTGGGTATGTCGGAAGCGTTAGGCATCAACGCTGCTGATATGAAACAATCGTTGAAGGAGCGCTTCTTTGGTCGCCTGAAGAAGGTATTAATTAGTCTTCTCTCAGGCGCAAACAAGGTGCGCGCCTTCAACGGTTGGGTCATGCCGGTTTTGATGTACTCTTTCGGCATACTCAAATGGACTCAAACTGAACTCGACGCCCTGGATCGACGGGTCCGTACACTGCTGACTGCAAACCGGATGCATCACCCACGATCATCGGTGATGAGACTGTACATCCCGCGGAAGTGCGGGGGTCGAGGCTTTCTGAATGCCAAGACCCTCCACAACCGCGAGGTATGCAGTCTCAGGGAATATTTTACAAAAGCCGAAGTGGGTATGCACCGTGATGTGGTCGCAGTGGACAAGGGACTCACCCCACTATCCATGGCTAAAGAGAACTGGCGCAAACCTGTAATACTAACTACCGATGACCGCAAGGAAGTATGGCGAAACAAGGAGCTGCACGGGCGCTTCTATCGGGCTCTTCATGAGCCCGGTGTTGATTTCTTAGCGTCCGTATCCTGGCTACGTTTTGGTGACCTTTTCGGGGAAACTGAAGGTTTCGTCTGTGCAATTATGGATGAAGTTATCTTGACGAATAACTACCGGAGACATATTATGAAGGACGGGACGGTGGACGTGTGTCGGGCATGTCACCTTCCGGGTGAGTCCATCAGACATATTATCTCTGGTTGTTCTCGTCTGGCTAACGGCGAATACTTGCACAGGCATAACCAAGTAGCCAGGATTATTCACCAGCAACTTGCTTTGAAATATAAACTTGTGGATTATGAGGTACCGTATTATAAGCATGTGCCCGACCCAGTTCTTGAAAATGACCATGTCACGTTGTACTGGGACCGATCTATCATTACTGACAGGACTATTGTAGCCAATAAGCCTGATATAGTGGTGATAGATCGGTTAGCGCGCCGCACAATGATAGTCGATGTTACCATCCCGCATGACGGGAACCTCGTGAAAGCTGAGAAAGAGAAGCAAATTAAGTATCTCGACTTAGCACACGAGGTTGTCGACATGTGGAATGTGGACTCAGCTATCATTGTGCCGATTGTCGTATCAGCCAATGGACTGATGGCCGAAAGCCTCGAACAACATCTCTCGAGGCTCTCGTTAGGCGGCTGGATCAAAGGCCTGATTCAGAAGGCAGTACTCCTCGATACGGCTCGCATCGTGAGGAGGTTCCTGTCTCTGGAGCCCTAACCACCGGTAGCCTGGACCCTGCTCCCAATACCGGCGGATCTCTATTTTATATATTTTTAAATGTTTTATTTTTTATTTTTGTTTTATAAAATATTTAAAAATGTATAGTAATAAGAACTAGGATGAATAAAGGAATAATAATAATAATCATTTTATTGTCAGGCTACTAAGGCCCATAGATAAAATACACAAATAATCTTAAATAATAATGACAAACTAATACATATTAAGAAACCTTATTTAAACTATAACTATACACGTAAAGTTGTCGGCGTCGTGTTTCGCTGCAAGGTGTCGCGTAATCGTCCTCGGAAACGTCGATATACGACACCTTTCGGCTAAAAGTCTTCCTTCATACAGTGCTGTAGATGGTGGGTTGGAACTCGTACCACGAATGACTTGAAGTTGATGTCGTGGCGCGATTCCAACCTTTCGACCCTCAGAGTCCAGTTGGTCTTCACTTTCAAGTACTGCACCACTTCCTCAATCTTCGTGGAATGATGCAGACGCGAAATGTACAGCTGTGTCGTAGGCACAGCAGGGCGCAGCAGCATGTTGGGTCCACTCGGTGCGGTACCACACAAGTTACGAGAGCAGGGCTTCTTTTTCTTCTTCTTTTCTACCTTAATGAAACCCTCCTCATCAACTAGGCCCGTTCTTGGCATGGAGCTACGGACCGCAGTCTGGGCAGGTTGAGTACCCTTTTTCAGTTTGTCCCCTTTTCCGATTTGCCGCTTATGCTGCGACGCATCAGATTTGCCGGTGGCGACAATAGCAGCGTAGACACGAGGGGTCGACGTACCTACGAGTGACGTTACCGCAGCCGGTGTTGTGGTGCGGGCGACGGCGGCGGCGGGCGGCGCTTGCTCAGCGTTATCGGCAGCTGGTGACGCACTTGCGTTCGTCGATTCAAAACTGCCGATGGATTCACTTTGCACCCCTCGACGCGTGTTCACCTTTGAGGCCTCCGGTGACCCAATTACCGAACCAACGTTGCGCAATAATGCTATCTCTGAACGTAGTTCGATATTGTTTTTTTCCGTTACCTCCATTCTGGACTGCATCTTGGTCATCTCCACTTTCAAGGTAGTGATGTCCTTTAGCAGCCGTGTAACGTCGACGTGATCGAACGTGACGGGGGGCAGCTTACTCAGCTCCTTCGCCACGAAATCCGGCACGTCGTCCGGGTCCGTCTTCTTCAACATATCGATGATATCTTGAATACTCTTCTCCGTTCCATCTCTGCGACGAGACGGCATCTGGTCAAGTTTTCCAAGTGACTGGAACAGTAACAGCTTTCCACTGCTGATCTCGTCCTCCTTGAAATTGGTCCGACATATCTGCAGGATGCTCACCTCGTCCATGTAGTCGATAGCATGGACTAGGAACTACTATACTGAAGGAACACGGGTGGGTTTTAGTCAGTAAAAGTCTGACACACCCTCCTGCTCCACCCAGAGTGGGAGAAGTTATTTGATGATTTCCCACCCAAAAAAAAAGCGACACTATTTCTAAAAAAAAAAAAACTAAAAACAACAACTAAAAAACAAAAAACATTTTTTTTTTTTTAATGTAGTAAAATGTGAGGTTTATTTGGCTGATTGTGTCTGAGATTAGAATACGTTCATGTTTATTTATTTCTTTACTGTTCATAGAATGCAGTTTATTTATTTATATTTCGGTACGTAGCTTAAAAAACTAACATAGTCTTAGAATAATATTTCATCATCATCATCATCATTTTCATTTCAGACGAAAGACGTCCACTGCTGGACATAGGCCTCCCCCAAACTCCGCCACTTCGACCGGTTCTGTGCTTCGCGCATCCAGCGGATTCCTGCGGCCCTCACAAGGTCATCTGTCCACCTTTTGGGAGGCCTTCCAACTTTACGTCTTCCGGTACGCGGTCGCAACTCCAGAACTTTTCAGCCCCATCTGCCATCTGTTCTTCGAGCAATGTGCCCTGCTACTTAAGTTTGGCAATTATATGTACAATTATATATTATAAAATGGAGGGGATATAATCAAAGGGCATCGAAAATGTCGTTCACATCTCTGCCAACAAAAATGTGCCCAAAAAGCTGGCAGCATTGCCACGTTATATGGCAATGCAAAAAAAATCATATGTTCCCTACATTTTGACGAGTTATGCGAACATAAATGTAGGGAACAGCAGATTTTTTTTTTCACGATTTCAGGTTTGGTCCCATAGTAAAAGTTGTTCATAATGATGAGTACAACCATGTGTTTAAATGTCGGTCACTAATTACCAGTCACCCTATATGCTCGTATTTAATGATATTGCGCAAAACAACTTGAAGGCGCTAATGTTTGGGCACGCCACGATTGCGGCGGTAAGTACCCTCTTTGAGGAGTGGTTTGAGAGGCGGCATGGCGTCCTCACCTTCCGCCTGATGCAGTTCCTCACCGGACACGGTTGTTTCGGGAGGTTCCTGTTTCGGATAGGGCGGGAGGAAACGCCCGGGTGTTTCCACTGCGAAGATCGCCCTGAGGACACGGTGGAGCACACGGTGGCGATCTGCCCTGCTTGGGCGGAGCACCGCCGTGTCCTCGTGGAGGCGATCGGCGGCGGCGATCTCTCGCGTCCGGCCCTGGTCCAGGCCATGGTACGGAGCGCGAGGACATGGGGAGCCGTCACCTCCTTCAGCGAAGCAGTGATGCTCGCGAAGAGGGAGGCGGCGCACGTGAGGGAGAGGCAGCATATGCGCCCTCGCGACCCCAGCCGCCGCAGGATACGGAGACGCCCTGGGCATCGGGAATCCCAGGCCGATTTCCGGCCACCGTAGGCATGGGCTTGCGGACGGCGAGTAATGGGTAGCTCGCTGTCCGGTAAGGACCAAGCCCAAGTCGACGGCGCGTTGTGTTCCACGCGCGCCTCAAAGAGATGTCAGCACAAAAAGTGATGGGACCCGCAAGGGTCGATGCCTGCCAGGGGTGCGGGTTTGTTCGAAAGAGACACCACAGCCCCTGGCTTAAGGGCTACTGAAGGAACACGGGTGGGTTTTAGTCAGTAAAAGTCTGACACGCCCTCCTGCTCCACCCAGAGCGGGAGAAGTTATTTGATGATTTCCCACCCAAAAAAAGAAAGGCGCTAATGTTGCTTGCTTTGTGCCACAAAAACTGTGAAAAATTGCCTGGTTTGACACTTCACTATATTTTTTTTGTTTCTTATTATTTATTAGACTATTTATTTTATTACTATTTAAAGACGGCTTTAAAGTTAAAGTTTGTTTCTGCAACTGGCTGATAGCCCCCTTGTGGATAAAGGTCACCAGGCGGCTACAATATGATACACTATCAACAAGCACGCTATTATCAATAAACGATTTTCCAATTATAAATCATTGTTCACGTTGAACCCCCAGGCGATCCTTTAAAAATAAATCATCAGGATACACTGTTTATTTTGCTCATATTAAAATAGATTAGGTTTTCTGCAGTAAATGATAAAAGAGGTCGGTGAAAATTGTGATTGGCTGGCTTGCATCCTGGTGTGCCTTTAATGAGGTGAACATGTAAGGTCAGCAAAATAACTATTTTGGAAAGGGTTTTTATATAAATTAAGTATAAATGTTTCTGACATCGGTCTCGCTATTGTACTGGTACCTATCATTTTTTGTAAATTAGTTTTTACAGATTTTATAAAAAAATAATGAGCTGGGGCAAACGAATTGTTACTTTAAATTATTGTTGCAAAGAATATTGATAAAGTAAAACGCCGAATTTTAGTTGTTTTTAACATACCCTCTATTTTGACATTACACCGCACTTTTACAGGAATTCTGAAAGCATTGTAAACCACATCAAAAGAAGCTTCAAGATCAAAATCTGACAAAAAAATGGGGAAATCTATACTATAATAATATTATAAAGAGGAAAGATTTGATTGTGTGATTGTTTGCATTGAATAGGCTCCGAGAGTACTGAACCAATTTTAAAAATTTTCACTGTTGGGAAGCTACACTATCCCCGGGTGACATAGGCTATATTTTATCCGCTTATTCCCACGGGTACGGGAACTACGCGGGTGAAACCACGGAGCAGTGCTAGTTACTTTATAAAATCATATAATTAAAAAACAAATAATAAAATATGTTTATTGTTGCTGCAGGTTGTTCCCAAATGAATTTGGTAAACATTAAAAAAAGTATACTCGTATCTACAACTATCCGGTTGGGGGTTTTTGGCGGGATCGCGTTGGAACATGTCATTTTCATGAAATTTCGTGAAATAGCGAATTAAATTGTTTAATTTTGGTAGTGAATTATTCAATCTAGTTACGTGTGAGTGCACAAGTGTAGTGAAGGTGAAAATTAGTGACTAACGTGGACTTTTCGTGTTCCCCCTAAAAACTCCTAATAGGTTGTTGTAAAGCTTTACAATAACTTTGACTTGACTGACTATGACTTTTTTGTAACTTCGTGCCTGATATCGGGTCATTTACTTGATTGAAAAGTAAAATTACTTGACACTGGCTAAATGCACAAACAGTGCGAAGCCAAAACCCAAAAAAAAAAATACTATCACTATCTGTTAAGATTGGAAGCCGGGCGGTGGAGTTTCTTGCCCATTCTTCTCCATACGAAGCCACTTTTTGGAAGGGGACTGGAATCAATTCTATTGTTTCTACAACCTTTTATTTATTCATCTAAATGTTGACATTCAAAAGTGCCTTTTATATACCCACTAGCTTTTGCCAGCAGCTTCGCCCGCGCGAAACTTTAATCCTTATTTAACTCCCTTGGGGGTTGAATTTCGGAAAACCCTTCCTTATTCCTTGTCTACATTATAAAGGGAACCTCTGTGCAAAATTTCAGCTTTCTAGGTCCAAGGGTTTGGGCTGGGCGTTGATGAGTCAGTCAGTCAGAACTTCTCTCTTTATTTATATATATAGATTTGAAATAAATGCTTTGACTTTGACTTTGCCGACCCCAAAGGCTAGGCAGATGATGTACGAGTATAATTGATAAAAATAATCGAATCGAAATCAAAATTCCCAACCTATACAATTATCATCAATTCATCAATTAATTAAAACATCAGCCACGTTCCTAGAATTCGTTACCGCCACTAATTCTCTGTCATTCCCTGAAATCCTGCCACAAATACCTTTGATGAGGATATTTCATTATTCAAATTGGCAATGTCATAGATTACGGATAGATAGAAGCAAAACTTCTGCTTGGCACGTAGGCAACATAGGACAATAAAACTGACCACTGTCCTTACTGGTCGGACGAAAATGACAACAAATAGTTATCGTCATTATCTTTTCAGCCGAAAGAAGTCCAATGCTGGGCATAAGCCTCTCCCAAGCATCCCCACTTCGCACTGTTTTGTGCTTCGCGCATCCAGTGGATTTCTGCGGCCTTCACAAGGACATCAATCCACCGTATGGCCTTCCAACGCTACGTCTTCCGGTATGATGAATGTATATCTATACATATAATAAAATAGTAATGAAGAATTTTTGTCTGTCTGTATTTTCCGGATTGGTGCAGAAACAGCTGAACGCATTTAAATGAATATGGTTTCAGACAGTTGGTTTACCTGGATTCAAACATAGGCAATTTTTAATCTCTTTATGTCCCGTGGGATATTTTCGGACCAACACGCGGGCAGTCACGGTGAAAGGTTGTAGTCTGTATAAGTGACAGTATAAATTATTGTATTAATATTTACATGCCATTGTTTAGGGCGAACGTGATGACCTGTTTTATCTTTACTTTTACATTTCTGGCATGTTGACAATTTGTGTTATGTGTCTTGTAGGTACAGACGCCAGCACATCAACCTATCTAAATTGGTAAATTTTCCCAATTGAACCTGAACCTTATGCTTTTGTAATAAAGTTGAAAAACTATCAAAGAAATTTGACATATTGGGGTAGCTTGACGTACTGGCCTCTGTACAGTCACGAGCAATAATATGTATACACTTACCAACTTTTAAAAGTAATTTTCTCCACTTTTACTAATTGTAATCTTATTTTATTATGAAAATAATATTTTGGAACCCACACTGTAATGAAATATCTAAGTTATCTTAAGGCTGCAATCGCTATTTAAAAGAAAATCGCTTTTGAATTTGGCGATGTGTTTACATGTTGTTGCTCGTGACTGTACACATTTTTAAGCAAATAAATTATTATCTTATCTATCTTAAGTCTAAAATCGCCAATCTTCTGTGTATGAGAAGAGGCCAGTGCCCTGCCTTAGGCAATAATAGGCTGGTATTAAAGTAATTACGAAGTCGACCAAACACGAATTTTGTTTCTATACGAATTTCTTATTCTATGGTATTATGCATCAATTTTCCTCAAAGATTTTCCTGCTGACGGTACCCCTCATTACCGGAAGGTAGTTCACTTGTAATGAATTTATGGTTCTACATTATTTTTGTGTTCTTGCATAACCTTACTGAAGGTCGTGAGTTCAAACCAGGCAAGCTTTACTTTGTGTAAATAATTTCATAATCACTGCTTTCAAAACGGTGAAGGAAAACGGGATATTCTAGAACCAAAAATTTGAAGACATGTACATCTAGCAACCCGCACTGGCCCAGCGTGGTGGATTACGGCCCACTCCCTCTCACAGAGAGGAGGCCTGTGTCCCAGCAGTGGGAACATTAAAGATTGATTCTGTTATTAAAGCAAGTACGAATTAAAGTGTCGTTTCTGTACGATGTTTCTTAGTCTGTGGAGTTATGCATCTATTTCCCTAAAAGATTTCGTTGCTGACGGTATCTCTCATTACCGCAAGGTAGTTCACTTGCAATGAATTTATGGTTCTACATTATATTAATTTGTGTTCTTACATAACCTTACTAGCTGTTGGAGTGTTTACCTTGGCCACTCAATGACAAGGTTTGTTTTGGAATGACGAAAAACTTTGACAGTTTAAGCTATTAAAAATCACTAATTTTTTTGAACTTGTCGAGTAAGCGACAGCGAATCGTATTTTAACAAAGCCCTTCTTATAACGGGTATTATGTAACCAAATATCCAATATTGAATCAGATTTTGTCTGGAATAGTCTGAACTAGACACAAAATCATCCATTGTTACATTTCTTCTGGAAGCCACACTTGCAGATACAGATGTAAAAAACGTACAACAGAGTTAAAATCACTCAATGTTAAAGTAAACGAACATAATTTATGTATCAATTCAAAATCGCAATCAATTCATCGCTAACAAGTCCTAAACAAAATTCAATCAAACCCAACAAAACTCACAACCCTACCTTTATGTAAAGTAGGTATAATACCTACCGTCCCTGAATTGACGAACCAAATTATTTTACCGGGAACATTCCACTTTGCTGGTACAGTCGGCGACATAAGTCGATGATCATTTCGGAATATTTATTAGTATACCTAGTATATTTTTTACTGTTGCTGCAAGTGATTAGCAAATAAAGTTAGACAATAGTACTTGTAGTAATTTTAATGAATAAATAACTATAATTTCAACAGTGAAAATGAGTTGAGGTTTTTTTTTTTGCCAATGGCGGGAAAAAGTAATCAGTTTTCAAATGCGCGCGCATCTAACAATGGCGATCGGTCTTATACTAAGGCCGCATTCCGAATTAGAAAAATAACGCTGTGAGCGCTCACATCGATATTTTGCGTTCCGAGTTAGATATCACGATTCTGACAGCTAAGAACCGTCATTTTTGTCATCAATACGGAACGCTCGTGATCGCCATAAAAGTGTTCACTCAACGTTAAAACATATATTCACCATATTAAACTTGTATACACCACACATTTTTCTTCTTAGATAGTAGCACTATTTCAAATAAATCCAAATTAACTAAATATTCGATGTGACTTAAAACAAAACAGCACAACTGTCATTTTTGACAAGATGGCGAATGTCATGACGTCATCTATGACGATTCGCGGGACGTCGTGTGTGAGCGCGGTCAAATCGATATTATTGTAACTCGGAACGTGGCCTAAAAGAATGACGTTTCTTTTTTTTTGCTTTTCGCGGATAGGGCTTTAGCCACGTACAAAATGGAGAATTCAAAGTTTTCTTTATTAGAGAAAAAACAAAAGTTATATTTGAGTGAAAGTTTTATGTATTATAAACGTACAAGTTGAAATTATCTATTTAATTACTGCATGAAATGAGCAAGCAATAGGTATATTAATTTATTTGTACTATTGAGCACGACCTTTTTTGTATCGAAACTTTTTAGGAACAAAGCAACTCAACCTATAAAAAAAAAGCTATAACTCACTAGTCAATAATTGTAATGAACAAGTCACAGTTTGATAATAGGTGTCATTATGAGCCTAATTGCGGTGAAATTAGAGCCATTTTATGAGCAAGTGTGTTGAAAAATTAATTACTGAATATTTACATAACATCACGCTTGTATTCTCCGAAGGGTTAGGCAAAAAAATCATCCATATTGTTGAGCCGCACGATTGATGTTTGGTTACCACTAGCGCCATCTCTTATCGAATAGCGGAATTAATGGTCAATATCTTTCCAGAAAGTTCGATGCTAGAACTTTCTGGAACTATCGACATGTGTTCGGTCAGGGCCGATATGTACTCGAACATTCTAGATGCTTCTACGGTAGAAGGTTCTGGAACTATCCGAGGGCCCTATATAAGCGGGAACGGAGCGCGTCTCGGGGTAGTTCATTGGAAGCGATACATGCGAGAACATCTAAAGCGATCTTCAAGTGCGACTTAAGAGTGATCCGTAGTGCTATTGTGTTGTGTTATAGTGTGTTTAATTAAAGTGTTATTTTTGGTAATTCTTATCGGCAGTTTTTAATTGTCACGAACCCCAAGCTCGTAACAATTGGTGTCAGAAGCAAGGATTAAAATCATGCCGATTTTACCTAAAGACGACACGGAGGGTATCCGTACCCGGAGTCAACGCCAACAGGAGACGGACCAGAGGCGATTTGGTGGAGCAATGCCACAGATGTCGGAGGGCCAGCTACCAACCACAGAGGCCGGCCCGTCCACAGCTGCTCCAGCATCACCAGCACCAGATTTTGCTGCTCTGATGATGATGTTGCAGGAGCAGGCCCGCCGACAGGAGGAACAGGCCCGCCGATTGGCAGAACAGCTCAAACGGGATAAAGAGGAGCAGGCCCGCCGACAGGAGGAACAGGCTCGCCGACAGGAGGAACAGGCTCGCCGTTTGGAAGAACAGCTCAAACGGGATAAAGAGGAGCAGGCCCGCCGACAGGAGGAGCAGGCTCGCCGACAGGAGGAGCAGGCCCGTCAATTGGAAGAACAGCTCAAACGGGATAAGGAGGAGCAGGTGCACCGCCAGGAAGAGCAGATGCTCCTCATAAAGGACCTTCACGCAACCTTCGGGAAAGACATGAAGGAGGTGAAGGAGAAGGTTGCCCAGCATGACAACCGCTTGTCAGAAGCTGAAACTCAGATCAGCAAGTTTAGTGACGTCATTGCTGATGTGAAGCAAGAGTTGGGTAACCTCAAACTTGGGGATGGAATCGCAGCTCCCGTAGCGACAACACCTTCACTACGTGGATTCAAAGTGCCGCCGTACGATGGAACTTCTTCCTGGTCGGCCTACAAAATTCAGTTTGCGGCTGTCATGAAGGCGAACGGGTGGAATAAAAGTCAGGCCATGACTGCCCTCACCCTAGGCCTGCGCGACCAGGCTTTAAATGTGCTGGAAGCTCTCGGTAAGGAAGTGACTTACGAGCAGCTCCTCGAGGCATTGGAGGCAAGATATGGCGACGCTCACCTGGAACACGTGTTTCGTGCGCAGCTCAAGGATCGTGTGCAACGCAGTAACGAAAACCTGCAGCAGTGGGCCCTTGAAGTGGAGAAGCTGGTTCGAAAAGCGTACCAGTCCGCACCTGCGCTTATTGATGGGAACCTGGTGCAGGCATTCATCGACGGCATCCGGGACCTTGAAGTTAGAGCTGCTGTAAGACTCGGTCACCACGGGACGCTTAAGGACGCCTTGGCCCATGCACTGGAGGTGGAAGCTGTGCGGCAGGATCATCGTTCCCATCGCGTCAGGGAGGTTGTAGCAGCTACAGTTCGCGATCGTAAAGGATACAGCCCTAGGTGCTACGGCTGTGGGGAAAGGGGCCACCTTCGATCCAGTTGCCCTAAGCGAACTGCAGAAAGGGAAGATGGCCGGTCTCCAGAGGGTAGCGCGGCTAACAGCACTACCCAGCAGCAGCAGGGAAACGAGTAATAGCCAGGACTGCGGGGCGGGTGCTGGCTGATGTTCAAAGAGCCCCAAGGATTTCGATCACACAAACCCATGACGGGAACACCTTAATCATCAAGGGCGAGGTCAACGGAATGCCTTGTAAGCTGACCATAGACACGGGAGCCTCTCGTACGGTCGTCAGTTCCAAAGTTATGAGTCGGCTCCTTGGGGACTCCGCATACAACCGGGAACGCATTAATTTGGTGACAGCCACCGGTCAGCGCATACCCGTCCGTGGAGAGAAGGAGATGGAGTTGAAGCTAGGCAACAGGACCTACCTGCATAATGTCATCGTGGCTGATATAATGGACGATTGCATCCTGGGTCTTGACTTTATGAGGAAGAATTTCTGCGAGATTGACGTCAAGCAAGGAGTTATGAAATGTGGACGAGACGAACTTTTTATGGAAGGGGCGTTATCAGGGAATGTGTACAGCCTTAAGGAAATTGTTCTTCCTCCGAGATCAGAAACGATTGTGCCGGTTAGTCTTCCTCGGAATCCTGGGCAAACTCATCGTTGTGTACTCGTGGAAAGGGTAGACAATGACCTTCCATGGAAAGTGGCACGAACTTTGGTCAGAGCCACCGACATCTCAGGGATACGTGTGCTGAATCTTTGTGATCAACAACAGACTATTGAAAAAGGCACACTGATTGGTACTTGCGAGGAAGTGGATTGGCTGCGTCAATGCAAATATCTATCGACTAGGACCCCCAGCAAGGATGCACAAACGAGAGTGACCACACTTTTAGAAGAGTGTCGCAGCGCTCTGTCTCATAATGAAATGGCCAAGGCGAAAAAGATGTTACTGAAGTACGCCGAAGTTTTCTCCCTAAACGATAGTGACATTGGAAAGACTGGCTTAGTTCAACACAAAATAAATACAGGAGAAGAGTTGCCTATCCGTCAGCGGCCAAGGAGATTGCCGGTAGCGCGTGAAAAGGAAGTAGAAACCATGATTGAGGGAATGGTGAAGGATGGTGTTATTGAACCTTCATCTAGTCCATGGTGTTCACCGGTAGTGCTGGTAAGGAAGAAGGACGGCAGCATGCGGTTTTGTGTTGACTATCGTCGTCTGAATGACGTTACGAAGAAGGACAGCTACCCTTTGCCAAGAATTGATGACACTTTGGACATGCTTACTGGAGTAAAGTGGTTTAGCACGCTGGACCTGAAAAGTGGCTACTGGCAAGTTGAAATTGACCCCAAGGACAAGGAGAAAACAGCATTCTCGACAGGAAAGGGTCTGTGGCAATTTAAAGTTATGCCGTTTGGATTGTGCAACGCTCCGGCAACGTTTGAAAGGTTGATGGAACTTGTACTAACTAAGTTGATTGGCGATGCCTGTCTGGTCTACTTGGATGACATCATCATCGTAGGCCGTACGTTTGAAGAACATCTTCAAAACCTGGAACGCGTGCTCATGAAGATCCAGAGTGCCAACCTCAAGTTGAGTCCGAAGAAATGTTCACTATTCAAACGGCAAGTTAGCTTTTTGGGATATGTAGTGTCGGAAGAAGGTATCCGCACGGATCCAGAAAAAATCGCCGCTGTCAAGGATTGGCCAGTTCCAAAAGACAAGACGCAGGTCAGAGCGTTTTTGGGGTTGTGCTCTTATTATCGGCGATTTGTTAAGAATTTTGCAGATATAGCCAAACCCCTGCATAAGCTAACCGAGGAGAAGCGACATTTCAGCTGGGATGAAAGTTGCGATTTCGCATTCCAGGAGTTAAAGGACCGACTTTGCAAAACACCTATTTTGGGGTATCCTGATACAGGCAAGGAATTTATAGTTGACACAGACGCAAGTGACATAGGACTTGGTGGTGTGTTGTCTCAACGAAATGGTGATCAAGAGGTTGTGATAGCGTACTTCAGCAAGTCGTTGTCAAAGCCGGAGAGGAACTATTGTGTCACGAGACGGGAATTGCTTGCTGTGGTAAAGTCATTGCAGCATTTTAGCAAATATCTTCTGGGGCGGAAATTCCATTTACGTACCGACCATGCTGCGCTGAAATGGCTATTGCAGTTCAAAAATCCAGAAGGACAAGTTGCGAGATGGATTGAGCTACTACAGGAATACGACTTTGTGGTGGAACATCGCAGCGGGAAATCTCATGGCAACGCAGATGCATTGTCAAGAAGACCTTGTCCTGAAGACTGCAAGCATTGTACTAGGCAAGAGAGTAAGGAAATGGTACCTGTGAGGATGCTCAGGACAGACCTCAGCAACGAGTGGAAGGAAAGCCTCCAGCGTGCACAGCAGGAAGATTCAGACATCAAGCCGATTCTGGAGTGGATAAAGGCCAGAGCTCCTAAGCCCAAGTGGAGCGACGTCTCAGCAATGAGTTCCATCACAAAGAGCTATTGGGCCCAATGGGACAGCTTGGTGATTCAGGATGGAGTCCTGTGCCGTAAATGGGAAAATGCTCGGGGAAACAGCTGTCATTTGCAAATGGTAGTCCCGAAATCTCAAGTACCGGATGTTCTGCAGCTGTACCATAATGGTTGTTCAGGAGGTCACCTGGGAGTAAAACGGACTCTACTGAAGATACGAGAACGGTTTTACTGGGTCCACTGTCGGGACGATGTCGAGGACTGGTGTCGCAAATGTACAAGTTGTGCAGCTGTAAAGGGACCTCAGACGCGTAGCAGAGGTGCATTAAAATTGTACAATGTTGGTGCACCATGGGAGAGGATAGCCCTTGACGTTGCGGGGCCGTTTCCGGAAAGTGAAAGTGGTAACAAGTATTTCATGGTTGTGATGGATTACTTCACTAAGTGGCCGGAAGTCTTCGCCATTCCAAATCAAGAAGCATCGACAGTTGCAGATAAATTAATTCATGAAGTCTTCTGTCGTTTTGGAGTACCTTTAGAGATTCACAGTGATCAAGGAAGGAATTTTGAGTCCCAAATATTCCAGGAAACTTGTCGAGTTATGGGTACTCATAAAACAAGAACAACTTCTTACCACCCACAATCGGATGGAATGGTGGAACGATTCAATCAGACATTAGAGAGGTACCTAGCAAAAGTTGTGGAAAATCGGCAACGAGATTGGGACAAGCACATACAACCGTTTTTGTTGTCATATCGAAGCGCTGTTCACGAAAGCACATCGGTGACACCAGCTTTCGCAAACTTTGGAAGGGAATTACGGCTACCTGCAGACCTGATCACCGGAATACCACCTGATGCCCCACGCAGTATGACCGATTATGCGAATGACTTGCGGAACAAGATGAATGACATTTATGAGCACGTCAGACAATCAGGCCAGCAAATGTCTGAAAAGATGAAAACCCGTTATGACCGCAAAATGAACAATAAGGGTTTTGACGAAGGTTCACTAGTGTGGTTGCACAATCCAGTCCGCAGCAAAGGGAAATCTCCTAAGCTTCAAGCTAACTGGGACGGACCGTATCGGATTGTGACAAAGATCAATGACGTTACCTACCGGATACAGAAAGGTGCAAGGGGTACTCCTAAGATAGTCCACGTGGATCGACTGGCGCGTTATTATGGGGCCGATAATGCTCGGGACGAGCATTTCTTAGGTGGGGGCAGTGTTGAGCCGCACGATTGATGTTTGGTTACCACTAGCGCCATCTCTTATCGAATAGCGGAATTAATGGTCAATATCTTTCCAGAAAGTTCGATGCTAGAACTTTCTGGAACTATCGACATGTGTTCGGTCAGGGCCGATATGTACTCGAACATTCTAGATGCTTCTACGGTAGAAGGTTCTGGAACTATCCGAGAGCCCTATATAAGCGGGAACGGAGCGCGTCTCGGGGTAGTTCATTGGAAGCGATACATGCGAGAACATCTAAAGCGATCTTCAAGTGCGACTTAAGAGTGATCCGTAGTGCTATTGTGTTGTGTTATAGTGTGTTTAATTAAAGTGTTATTTTTGGTAATTCTTATCGGCAGTTTTTAATTGTCACGAACCCCAAGCTCGTAACAATATTATATATATGTAGATAATAAATAATTAAGTTTCTTCAATATCAATGTACCTGTATTGTAGAAAGTGTAGAAACCTAATAAATAAAATAAAATTTAATAGTCTGTTTGTTATTTCACTAAATGCATACGGTGCATATAACAAACAAAGAAAAACTATTTTAAAATTTTCGTTCCTCTGTCTGTTCGTTCCTTCTAATCTCCGAAATAGCTAGACCGATTTTGATGAAATTTGATACGGGGATACTTTGAACTAAAACAAACTTTTTATTAGCATACCACGCGGGCAAAGCCTCGGCCGGAACCCCGTTTTTAATATATTATAATGTTAGTCATTTAGTATTCTCTAATCTTCAATTAATTGTTAAAAACACGTAGAATTAACCAAATTTCATTGAAATCAGTTTAGCACTTTCTGAGATAGACCGGAACAAACAAACAGACAAGTTACAGTCTCAATTTGGATTATTGATCACCGACTGACGTTGCTGTCCGCAAATTTAGTATTAAAAAATTTGCTGGCTGAAACTGATCTCAGATCTCAGCAACGAATATTAATTAAAATTTATCTCAATTCGATATTTTTTGTCAGAAATACAGTTGTATACAAAAATGTTTTTTTCAGAATGAACAGAATACATCGAAATGAAATAAAATGATATTATGTTTTAGTCTTAACGCGATCTAAATTTAGTATTAAGCCTAAAGCTTTGAGCTAGTTTTTGCATTTCCAACTTTTATTTCCATTTGGGTAAAGTACAATAAAAACCAAACTAAAAAAGCAAAAAATTATTTTTAAAAAGCCTGGGGGCTTTTTGAGGTATTTTTATACACTCCACGAATTTTTGAAATAATTTTCTGCTTTTTAGTTTGGTTTTAAAGCGTGTTTTTTTTAGATTTTTTGATCTTTTGTTTATTTTCTATTTTTAACCGACGAAAAAACGGAGGAGGTTATCAAGTCGACGAGTATAATTTTTTTTATGTATGACCACTCATAACTTTTTCCAGAGTAGTCCGATTTTGATAATTATTTTTTTATTGGAAAGGGTATATCACGAAGTTGGTCCCATATAAATTGAAGAAAAATTTCAACCCTAAGGGTAAGAAAACAGGGGATGATTGATTGTTTACTCACAGATTTTAAAACTGAGTTGTGTATTACAAAAAAAGTAATCAAAAATTAAACATGTAGTAATTAGTAGATTATAGCCACAAAAAAAAAAACTTTTTAATAAAAAATTAATCCGACGAAAAACCGAAAAGTAAAAAATAATAAAGCTGCTTTGTCCAACCCCAATAACTAAGTTCGGAAGGCGGTGACTTATAATTAAATACATATCCAAAGTCACCGACTTCCAAACTTAGTTATTGGGGTTGGACAAAGCAGGTTTATTATTTTTTACTTTTCGGTTTTTCGTCGGTTTAATTTTTTTGGGTTCAGCTAACTACAACTAAGTTCGGAAGGCGGTGACATCAAATTAAAATACATTTCCAAAGTCACCGACTTCCGAACTTAGTTATTAAGGTTAAACACAGCAGGTTTATTATTGTTTCTTTTCAGTTTTTTCGGCGGTTTAATTTTTTTGTTAAAAAGTTTTTATTTAAAAAAAAAATTGTGGCTATAATCTACTTATTTACTATATGCTTAATTTTTTATTTCTTTTTGTAATACACAACTCAATATTATCTGTGAGCAAACAATCAATCATCCCCTGTTTTCCTACTTCTTCGAAAGTCTACATACATTTTGAAAAAAAAAAATCCAACCCTAAGGGATTTTTTTTTTTTTCAAAATGTATGTAGACTTTCGAATAAAAAAGAATTATCAAAATCGGACTACTCTGTAAGCAGTTATGCGTGGTTTTACATTACAATCCCATTATCCTGTTTCCCTACCCTTAGGGTTAGTACTTTTTTTCCAAATTTAAATGGGACCAACTTTGGGGTATACCCTTTCCAATAAAAAAATAATTATCAAAATCCAACGACTCTGTAAAAAGATATGCGTGGTCATACATAAAAAAATATACACGTCGAATTGAGTAACCTCCTCCGTTTTTTCATCGTTAAAAAGCGTGATTTCGCAGTTTTTTTTTCTTATAATTATTGAATTGTCATCGGTCCTCGATAAGTCTACAAAGTTTAAATGAAATCTGACCGTTTGAAGTGGGTCAAAATCAAGTCCAAAGGAGTCGGTTACAAACAAATAAACATACAGGTGAAGCGAATAAAAGCGTGTTAAAAATAACACCGGACTAAGTTGTCAGTTTTCTAAAAGAAACTGCATTTCCATACATTCTTAATTCGAAAACTGGCTTGGTGGCTAAACCTGATTAAACCTGGATTTACAATAAGGGAGGCTTCTATTTCCAAATATTGTTTGCTGTTGTGAGCATTTTGAAAGGTCTACTCCTGCCGATATGTTTGACGCTGACCGTACATAGGTACCTACCCCGGATACGGAGTGACGAGTTATCATATGAGACAGGTAATCAAAGATCCTGTGTGTGCAAATTGGAGCGTCAGATACAGGGGTGATCACTTGATCAGCCTCATCGAATTGATTTTGACCTTGCTTGGTGAGAAGGCATCAGGTGTACCTGCGAACATATATGACATAGTTCAGGGACACTTCGAACTCTAAAATGAATCCTACGCCACATCTAAAGCTGTTTATTTAGAGCCTAAAACATAAACTGGTTCTACCTAACATGAATATATTTTCCTGTTAAATAAGTCACTAATATTTAGGGTTGCAGGGACATGGACGCGTAACCTGTGATCATGGCTTCAGTAGATAATTCTGAACGCCCCTGCGTTGATTCGTAGGTTATTTTAAAATAAAATTGTTATTCAATAGATTTAGACTGTATGAACAGCAGATAACTATTTTAATAACCGCCGAAATATTTATAAAGGTGCTCACTCGGGAAATTTTTTGAGCAATTATTGCTCGGCAACACTAATGTATCAATCTGGATCAATTAAGTGAAGCAATCTGGAGCAACAACAATAAAATGCGGAAATTGTTTCGGGAATATTGCTTCTGATTGCTCCATATATTTCACATGTCTCAATCGCTTCGGCTTGGAAATCTTTAAACAATTCTCGTTTGTACAGACGCCAGCACATCAAGCTACTCCAATCTGTCAAATTTATTTGATAGATTTTCAACTTTATATCGTAAAATATAAGGTTCATGTTCAGTTGGGAAAATTTGACAGTTTGGGGTAGGTTGACCTGCTGGCGTCTGTACGTTTAACTACTTACGTCTCGTTTTTGCGAGAGGAACCTGCCGGCGGCGGAGCCAGGGCTGGCGCGTGAATTGCCTAGTTTTTGAAGTTGCTCCATATTGCATGATATTGTATGGCCGTATCTCTGGCAACGGGTTGCTACATGTCGCCATTGCCTTAAATTGCTGGATGTAATCGTGACGTCTTGGTTGGCGATAATTTACCAGGATGGAGAAATTTTACTTGCTCGTGTAAGCGCATCAAGTTGGGGGTATAGAATCAAGTGCAGAATTTGTGGCTAAATTTTGCTCGCCGATATCCGTGCCATCCTATATATTGAATATCTCATTGGCTAAACAAAACAGTAATTCGTTTATATTATGAATCTTCTCCAATCGGTCGTAAATAAAGTTTGTTTTGCGACATATCATCGCGCTATGAAATAGTCTAGTGCGCCGAGCAAAGTTGCGCACCATTTCATTTTAGAAAGCAAGCGAGCGGTTGTATATAGACACCTGAAACTCCCTACGGAGTTTGCCGACACGGTGCTATCCTTAGAGACAGTATCGAAATCTCTTCTACAGGAACATGAAAATGCTGTTTGATAGAAAATAAGGAAGGCACCTTCTTAAGAACATTTGAAAAAAAAAAATACTACAAGTATGGAATACTAAAGTCTGAATCCTTACAAGAAAACTGCAAATAAATTATTTGTTAAGCTGTCCTGCAGGCTTAGCACGAGCACCAATTTTTCGACGGAAAAATCGCTGATATGACTATATTCATATTTAGATATGACTATGAACGAAATGATGTACAATAGGAGAAGATAGTTATGTTTTTGTATTAATTATCACAGTTATGCATTCTAAACAAATCATGATTTTGTAGATAATCGTATAATTATACTTTTTGGCCGTTGGTTGTTTAGAAAATTCGTTGTCAGTGTGATTTTGAAAGTTTGGGAAAAAATAGTGTACGTTTATAATAGACCTAGGCAAAGATCGTTAGAAACGAAAGACAAAATGACAGATTGTAGAAGGATATCTACGGTGCGATGTAAAACATGGAGAAACGAAATGTCACTTTGAATTGATAAAGCACTGTCTATTATTTGTAGAAATACAAAGCGTCATGCTAAGCCTGCTGATAGACGTTACCCTGTTGTCCAAGTTTAAATAATTCATTCACAAACCCCGTACGAAAAATCATTCATTCATTATTTTTGGGAAAATCAATTATTTTATCCATAACATCTTATTTGGACTATTAATAACATTAAAAAACTAGCCTAATCGGTCTAGCCATTCTCAAGTTATGCGTTTACCAGGATCACCATATTATTTTTATTTGCATAGATTTACATTTTTTATCGTCCACAGCTGGACATAAGTCTCCCCAAAGCACCAAATGGGCCGGTTCTGTGTTCTTCTCATCCAGCGGATTCAGATCATCGGTTCACCTTGTGGGAGGCCTTCCAACGTTTTCACCACTTCACCTTTCGGCTCGGAATCTCAAGCTGATTTCCAGCCACCGCAAGCGCGGGTTTGTGGATGGCGAGTAATGGGTAGCTTGCTGACCATTACTTTTATTATTATTTCAGCCGAAAGACGTCCGCTGCTGGACATAGGCCTCCCTCAAAAGGGGGGTTTTGCTATAATCACCACGTTCGGCAGACAGGTTGGCGATCGCAGTATGGTGGTAAAATGCATAGAGAACGCTGCTGCCCATTCTCTAGTAAGCCCCTTAGTCGCCTTCTACGACACCCATGGGAAGAAATGGGATGGTGCTATTCTTTTACGTCCGGCACTACACGGAACGCTGTTGCTGTCCGATAAGGACCAACCCGGGTCGGCGGCGCGTTGTGTTCCATGCGCGCTTCATAGAGATGTCAGTACCAACTGATGTGGTCCGCCAGGACCAGTACCTGCTAGGGGTGCGGGTTGTTCGAAAGAGATACTGCCGCCCCTGGCACATAGGCTACTGAGGGAACACGGGTGGGTTTTAGTCAGTAAAAGTGTGACACGCCCTCCTGCTCCACCCAGAGCGGGAAAAGGGAGAAAAAAAAAACCTTTCAGCTCCATCGGCGATCTGTTCTACGTCCAATGTGCCCTACCCACTGCCACTTAAATTTGGCAATTCTTCGGGTTATGTCGGTTACTTTGGTCCTTTGGATCTCTTCATTTCTGATTCGATTGTGTAGGGGGGAGACTCCATATAATGCCTTCTAATGATGCCCAATATGAGAGACCATTTTTTCGGCTTAAATATTCCAATGTCCACAATTTTTCATAATAACATCTTCAACCAAAGACTCTCCTAACGAACATTAAACCCCCAAGTGGCCGAGATTATTCCCAGGCAGACTAAACATTAAACTACAGTGGGACACGAAATCTCGTTAGATGACGTAAATTGTACGGCAGCGTGACAGGTGTCCCGCCGGTGTAGCCTTGAAACACTTTAGAAGATAATGCTCGTGAATGTAGACATTTAAAGTTGGCTTTACAAGTTTGTATCAGAGTTTTATTGATATAGACTATTAAATATGCGGGCCAAACTGTTTTCGATAAAAAATATCAATAAGTTAAAAGTATGGGATTCTTCAGATGGCGGAAATCATACAGCAGCGTGACAGGTGTCCCGCCGGTGTATCCTTGAAACACTTTAGAAGACAATTCTCGTGAACGTAAATATGTACACTTTTAAAGTTGGTTTTAGAAATTTTTGACAGAAATTGATTCATTTAAACTATTTAATATGAGGGGAAAAACACTTTTTAACCGACTAAAAACGACGGAGGTTCTCAAGTTGACGCGTATATTTTTTTTATGCATGACCACGCATAACTTTTTTCAGAGTAGTCCGATTTTGATAATTCTTTTTTTATTGGGTGGGAAATCATCAAATAACTTCTCCCGCTCTGGGTGGAGCAGGAGGGCGTGTCAGACTTTTACTGACTAAAACCCACCCGTGTTCCTTCAGTAGCCCGTATGCCAGGGGCTGTGGTATCTCTTTCGAATAAACCCGCACCCCTGGCAGGAACGGCCCTTGCGGGCCCCATCATTTTTTGTGCTGACATCTCTTTGAGGCGCGCGTGGAACACAACGCGCCGTCGACTTGGGCTTGGTCCTTACCGGACAGCAAGCTACCCATTACTCGCCGTCCGCATGCTCATGCCTACGGTGGCCGTAAATCGGCCTGGGATTCCCGATGCTCAGGGCGTCTCCGTATCCTGCGGCAGCTAGGGTCGCGAAGGCGCATATTTGCTGCCTCTCCCTCACGTGCGCCGCCTCCCTTTTCGCGTATACCCTGAAGTTGGTCCCATATAAATTTTGAAAAGAAAAAAAATACAATCCTAAGGGTAGGAAAACAAGGGATGATTGATTGTTTACTCACAGATTTTAATATAGAGTTGTGTATTACAAAAAAGTAATCAAAAATTAAGCATGTAGTAATGAGTAGATTACAGCCACAAAAATTATAAAATAAAAACTTTTTAACAAACAAACAGACATAAAATTCAAATACATATCCAAAGTCACCGACTTCCGAACTTAGTTATTAAGGTTAAACAAAGCAGGATTATTATTTTTACCTTTCAGTATTTTCGGCGGTTTTTTTTTTTTAAACCTTTTATGTCGAACAAATATATCAGTAAATGAAAAGTTATGAATTTCGTTAGGTGACACGAAATGTAGGTCAGCGTGACAGGTGTCCCGCTGTTGTAGCCTTGAATAGCTTTATAAGATAATACTCCTGAATGTACACTTTTAATGTTTCTGATAGAAATTGAGCCCAAGGGACTTTGAAGTTAAAAGATTAATATCGGCAAATTTAAAAACGACTGGTCTTAAAATAATAATATGTACAAGTATAGAATAAAGAATATAATCATAAGGCACCAAAAAGTTCGTCCGCATTGTTGTCAACGGGAAAAGTGCCCAAAAGGCTGGCAGCATTGCCACGTTGTATGGCAAGGCTGATTCTTTGGGGGAAAAATTGACCAGCCTTCTGGTCACATAAAAAGTCGACCAACCGCTTGGCAATATCTATATCAACTTTTGTTTTACTTCATCATAACTTCTTCTGCATTCATTTGAGATCACACAGAGTGTTAAAATTTCATCAGTACCTACTGTTCCACAAACGATACATGAAGTCATGTCTTGCGTGTCCTGTCGTCTGCACGTTACTTTTTTTTTTTTTTTTTTTTATTTATTTGGGACAAAAAACAGTTATACATTACATTTAGAGAAAAAGTTGTTACATTAAAGTAGTAAAAACGTATAACCCACACTCTTGTCCACGAAATGACATAAGATTATGAAAACGAACGCATGATAAATGAAAACATTAAAATAAAACAAATAAAATTAACACATTTATCAGAAAAACACCGACGAATCGTCTTACAGACGACTTGCAAGAGATTGTGAAATCATTGTATTACGGGAACTGATGGACGTTAGTAACGGCACTAGATACGTAGCCGAATTCTGGGTCAAGTCTATTTAGGTTCCCTTCGACACGCCAAGAAGAAATAATAACATATTTTTTACACTTACCTACAAATTAATCATCACACTTTCTTTATCCCAACGCACAGCATAGCATAATCGGCCTATAATGTTCCCACTGCTGGGACACAGGCCTCTTGGTGAGAGGAAATGGGCCGTAATCCATCACACGGGCCCAGTGCGGGTTGGTAGATGGTCTTCGAATTTTAGGTTCTAGGACATGCCGGTTTCCACACGATGTTTTCCTTCACTTCACACAGCAGTGGTGGTGAAATAATTTACACAAAGTAAAGCGCCTGTCTAGGTACGAACCTACGACCTACAACTCGAAAGTCGCGGCTGTTACCACTTGACTACCACTGCTCTCTCAACGCATCACGTTAGTATTCACAAAGCTACTATCACATACGTATCAAATTGCCTTCCTGAAATCGGCGTATACTATAGCTACGTTCTGCCCTCGTAAATGAAAACACAGTTAGTGTTTTACTACTTCGAAAATGCCATGTCGCTTTGCTATAAATAAAACATTCAAGTTAGATGGAAATTACATTTCTATTTGTTGTAAAATGGACAGAGTTATATTTCAGAGTATAAAGAACGAATATTTTACTGTTTTTTATTGAATTGAATCTGTTAATCTATACTTATATTATAAAGAGGAAAGATTTGATTGTTTGTTTGTCTGTTTGCGCTGAATAGGTTCCGAAACTACTGAACCGATAGGGAAAATTCCTTCACTGTTGGGAAGCTACACTATCCCCGGGTGACATAGGCTATATTTTATCCCCGTATTCTCACGGGAACGGGAAATACTAAATACGCGGGTGAAACCGCGGAGCGCTGCTAGTATATAATAAAGTTGAAAAGTTACTTTGTTTGTTTGTATGAGCTAATCTCTGGAAATGCCAGTCGGAAAAAAACTAAAAAATAAAACACTCAGAAAGAACGCTAAGTGAAAACGAGAAATGATTTAAAAAAATGGGCGGGCGATGCGATGCGACGTGAAGAATCAGGAGAACAAGAATATTTAGACGGACGAAGTCGAAGGCAGAAGCTAGTAATCTATAAAAGTCTATTATCAAATTAATTGTCTACAATTTTCTTCCCAACACTTCCTTATAAAAAAATATCATCCATCTTCCTTTGTGTACGTATATCTAAACAGGACTAATGATACCTCTAAGAAACTCACCCTAAAACTGTCCATAAAATAAAACTTTACACCATTGTCATTAGGCTTATTTTCCTCTGGCAGCAGAAGGTTCAATAAAAATATAAACTGCTCACTTATTGTCCTGAGGATTCCTCGAAGAGTTTCAGTAAATAATATCGCTTCGGGGAACAACTTTTCTGTATCATATTAAGTGAATATCGCCTGGTGACTTGAAATATTAGAAGGTAAAGAAGACGTTATTTTGTTTGGAAAACTTTTTCGAAAAGTGGGAAACTCAAACCAGTCTATAAAGTAGATAGGTATTGCTTACAACAGGGACTACAAACCGATCCAACCTGTCCTTTGTTACAGTTCAAAGCGTCAAGCCAGCGACATTCTGATATTCTTAGATACGTTTTGTGCACGGTTTATACGCCGTACCGTTTACAAAGCGCTTAGATTGCAATGCAAAAGCCTGACGAAGGAACGAGCATCGATAACCAGAGTTACATTACACCACCAAATTTAGTTTTTTTTTTTTCAGATTTTTCCTGCATTTTAATTCAATGAAAGCACATATCTTACAATTATGACTTGTCGGACAAGGATATGAATATATATAATAATAGAAACGCACTTTTAAGATCTTACCCATCTTAGATTGGGCACGCCACGATTGTGGCGGTAAGTCCCCTCTTTGAGGAGTGGATTGAGAAGCGCCACGGCGTCCTCACCAGACACATTTGTTTCGGGTGGTTCATGTTTCGGATAAGGCGAAGGGAAACGCCCGGGTGTTTCCACTGCGTAGATCACCCTGAGGACACGGTGGAGCACCACCGTGTCCTTGTGGAGGCGATCGGCGGCGGCGATCTTTCACATCTGACTCTGGTCCAGACTATGGTACGGAGCGAGAGTGCATGAGTAGCCGTCACCTTTATCTAACACGCCCTCCTGCTCCACAAAGAGCGAGAGAAGTTATTTAATGATTTCCTACCCTCAAAAAAAACAAGTCTTAGATTAAAATTGCAAATATGTTAAGACAATTTCTAGGAGATTTTTGTTAAATATTTCAGGTAAACCTACCCAAAAACCACAGTAAAATCCTTATTCAGTTAAAATAATATTACAAATTTGTAAGAAGTTTTCAATATGGACGTGGAAGTAGCCACCGCTTTTGAAACGGCTTACATCACATGGACTGAGGTAGCCTAGATTCTAGGCTAGATATTACCTCGGCTATTTAATACTGGCACATGTCCAGAAATTGCTATTTCAAGGAAATATGTGATGAAATAATCGGACGTTGGAGGATGTAATACTGTATAGTAGATATCTATCTACAACATCATGTTAAGTTGTTTTAACTGAAGACACACCTGTGCTGCTGGGAAGTTTGATGAGCCACTTCTTCCTCCCAGCTGAAGTACCAGGATGTGGTGAAAGGCGGACGGTCGTTTTGATGGAAAGTCTTGTTATTTTGTCGTTCAAAAAGTGCTGATTTTCAGCTTTATTTGATTAAATGACTTTTACATAATTTTATTAATTAAAGTCGGTTTTCGTGTCTATGTAACAGCGTTATTCTTCTAAACTACGCAACGGATTTTGATGTAGTTTTCACCATTATTTGGAGAATGTATTCTGGAAAGTTTATTTATGTGTATCAATCAATCTGCATATTATTTCCTCAATTAAGTTGGCGTTGAATTCCAGTCCAACCAGATGTAGCTGAGTACCAGTATTTTATGCCTATCTGACCTTCACAATCCAGTAACTAGGTAACACGATACCCTTTGGTAAGACTGGCAGTCAGACTTTTGGGCTATTGACTTCCCCTGACAACTGAAAGGTTGATGGCGTAGTGTATGTTTACACTACCTCATCATCATCATATTTCAGCTGAAAGACGTCCACTGCTGGACATAGGCCTCCCGCAAAAGGGGAGGTTTTGCCATAATCGCCACGCTTGGCAGGCGGGTTGGCGATCGCAGTATGCCCATTCTCTAGTAAGCCCTTTAGTCGCCTTCTACGACACCCACGAAAAGAAATAGGATTGTGCTATTCTTTTACGTCCGGCATCACACGCTACCTACCTATTATAACTAACATAGGTATTATAAAAGAAATATTGACTTTTTATCCAGTCGTAAAAAGCTTGCAAAGCAGGGGCGGGGTCGCTAGTATTAATTATGTACTGTAGGCATCTAACAACATAAATAAAATTAGTGCTATTTGTATCCGAAAGTTTCAGTGTAAGGTTGTGAAGATCAGATAGGCAAATTATCTATGTAAAATACTGGTTTTCAGCTACATCCGGTTCGATTGAAGGCCGACCCCATTATAGTTGCGAATAGACTTGGCAGATGATGATGATGTTGGTACCGATTTCTGTTTATATAATATTCATAATCGAACAGTCCAAATAAGATTCGTAAAGCAAGAAAAATTGGAAAAGTTATCCGGAAAATTGGAGAATCCGGCAAAAAAATTAAAGTATTTTTTTTTAGTTTTGCATGAACTCGAGACCATTGTAGGTACAAGGATAACCTCATTCGAGTTATTTGTTTGTATTTGTTTAAAACATTATTAACTTTGTTTGCACTGTTTGATTATAATGTGAGCTAAATATATTACAGCTTTGGTATTGAAACAATTTCTAGTAGGTAAATCATTTTTAAACTGATTAAAAATAAATATCAAAATGTCCACTTATGCCACGTTACCACTCAGCTGGCTACATATTCTAACAATAGACGTGCACGAGCCGTGAGACTGCATCACATATTGTCAGGCTTTTAGAATTATTGGACACCATTCTAGATCTTATTTATAGAAACAATAAGGGTGGAATCTGAGTCTGTTTTGGTTCAATTTTGATGGTTGAAAGAGATGTCTGAAATAACAGAGATTTGGCTCTACGGGTTTTTGTTAAGAATGAATTAGGATTCGTGTTATTTGTAAGAAAGTCATAATATTTATATTAAACTTATAAATTAACCAAGATATGTACGAATTTCTTTGATGCACTTTTATTCTTTTTCGCCCTTTTAATAAAGCTCGTTTCTATTTTTATTTTACGTTATTTTAGTAACTTTAATTTTTCTTCGAAATTTAAATTTGTATCGCTAGTTAATGATTATTTTGAGAAAAAATAAGTTATTTTCTTTTTTTAATCAATTAAAAGGCAGCAGACTTTAAGGTCTACTGTAGCAGCATCCAGCAAACAGCATTATCCAAAAAAGTATTGCAGATAGGTGGGACAGCTCAAAACTGGGACATTGGGTACACCTACAAGCCAGCCACTGTGACGTAGTAGGTACGTCTAGACGACGTACTGACACTTAACCATTTCTCAATTCTTATTCTTATTCATTCCCTTTAAGAAGAAGTATAAAGTGCAGTGGTGGCCCAGTGGCAACGGCTGCGAGGTTTAAGTCGTAGGTTCGAACTCACGCAGATAGTTCAATAGATAGGTCAATAATAGTCGGAGATTGTCCCAGGACAACTGCGTGCTGGACGCACCCCTGGCATCATCTACTCAAAATCAAAATCAAAATATTTTTATTTCATATAAACCTGCATGGGCACTTATGAAACGTCAGAAGCTAGGTGCACGGTTCCAAATTGTTGTTTCCTATGGAGAAGAGCCGGCAAGAAACTCCACGGTTACTCTTTTAAAAATAATTGGCTTTAACAATATTTTCAAATTACAGAGATTAAATGTATGGGAGGACAGCGCAAACCTGTACACGACGCCGACCACTTTACGTGTTTAGTTATAGTTATGATAAGTTTCTTAATGGTGCCGATTCTGTTGTCACAAAATTCTCTAAACTAGACTAAAAATCACCAAAATTTAGTTTATTCCTGTCAAACGACGATTTCCTATTCTGAAATTGACTAAAGTGACACAACTTAACTATTATATATTTTAGTTTGACAGCACTAAGATTGCACTGAATTATTAGTTTAGTGAAAATGTTAATTTTGCTATTCTGTTGTTGTCAATTTCATTATTCTATTCAACCTAAAATTTTGGTTGTCTAACTAAAACTGACTATTTTTAATCGCGATTAAATAGGTGTGGAATAAAATTAGTTGTCAAGAACTAAAATTCACACCGACACCTCGACTTCGGTGCAAAAATAGTACTGTATTTCTTTTGCTTATATCTCGAAAACGGTGTGTCCTATCGCAAAAATAATGAAAATTTCGACCCCCTTTAGGAGACCCCGACACACCTATTAAACTCAACATGTGGATAATAATTTTTCATATTTTCCATGAAAAAAGTGAAAATTCCATATAAATCACGTCGAGGCTGCCGTCCCCGGCGCGCTGCTGGCTCTAAAAAAAAACACGGGGTAGGGCAAACAAGTACCACGTAGCGAAGCCAAAACATACCACGTGCGAGTCGCGATTGTCAAATTCGACTTTAGTTGTGTCAAAATAGTTTTTAAATTTGGAGATATATTTTTGCAGAATAGCGTTTAGATTCTCATAGTAAAAAGTAAGGAATTTTAGTTATAGTTTAGTTAGTTTAGTTCGGTGTACAACAGAATCGGCACCAATATGTATTAGTTTATTAATATTTTTAAGATTATTTTGTGTATTTTAGCTATGGGCCATAGTTGCCTGATAATGAAATGATTATGATATGATAGAACAAAAAAATCGAATTCATGTGACATATACCAACCCTCAATAGACCGGCGTTGTGGATTACGCCCATTCACTTTCACAGGAAGGAGGCCTGTGTCCCAGCTCTGGGATCATTATATGCTGATTATGATACTATCCTTGACCTACTGACAAGCTACCAACTTCTATATGAAAAGTGGACAACCATTGTCTTTCCAAGAAATGGTGTTCCAACAAATCGATGGTGGGGCTCATCAATGTTGTACAACTAATGGTTCAAGGGCAATATTGATTGAGATAGTCGCAGATAGCTATTATATTATTTTCTATTTCTGTATGGGGTGGGTACATTATTAAATAGTTGGTTTTACATACAAGGTCTATTAAATTGATTAAAAGCACTTAGGAAAATAGTTTTTTTTTTTTCTTCAAGTAACAACAGCAGTGTAGCCCTGGCTCTTGTACTAGGAATTCCTGTATCACAAGAGCCAGATCTCAATTTACAGGGTAAATGATATAGTTATCGTTTTTGTATTATGAAAGGAAAATATCGATCGAAAACCTTAACAAATTATACACCTTAACCTTTCTCATGAATCACTCTGTCTATTGGTGAAAACCGCATGAAAATCCTTTCAGTACTTTTTGAGTTTATCGCGAACAGACAGACATACAAACAGACGCGGCAGGGGACTTTGTTTTATAATATGTAGTGATAAAGCAAGCTTGCCTCGTTGGTCTAGTGCTGAGTATGAGATCCGGGTTCGATTCGCAGGTCGGGCAAAATGTTGTTGGGTATTTCTATCTAGAATTTCTGAATAGCAGCCCGGAGTCTAGATTTTTGTTCGGTTGATGGTAATAGGCTCGCCCCTATTACATGGGACTTAAACATTACTGGCGAAATGTGGGTGTACTATAGGTCCATTTCTGCCCAACCCTTCAAGGAAACGAGGAGTGAACTTATGTTATGTGAAGAAAAAATATTTCTCCCAAAAAAATGTGTAAGTAATGACTTTTTCTTTCCTATTCAATATCATCAAACGGTTCCGTAATCCGAGGTTATTGCCATATTTTGTAGAAAAACCTTCCTGATCGCCACACACCGGTACTTATCGCGAAAACAATAATGAATCAAACGTAATCCCAGGCGGGGAGAAGCGAGGACATTAATACTTTTCTTTTAGGGTGGATATTATGTAGAAAAGGTTGGACTTTCCTCGTTTTATGGATTACAGGTATTTCATTATTATTTATTCATTCTTGAAGCAATTCGCGTTGTGTTCAATCACACACAAAAAAATGTAATGTTCAAACATTCGATGACCTGTGGTAAAGACCGCTTGAATCCGCTGGATGTGAAAAGCACTGAACTGGTCGACGTGGCGGTGCTTAGGGGAGGCCTGTGTCCAGCAGTGGGTACGTACGTAATATTATAAATAGGAAAGATTTGATTCTTTGTTTGTTTGCTTTGAATAGACTCTGAAACTACTGAACCGATTGGAAAAAATATTTCACTGTTCGGAAGCTACACTATCCCCGGGTGACATAGGTTATATTTTATCCCCGTATTCCCACGGGAACGGGAACTACGCGGGTGAAACCGCGGAGCGCTGCTAGTATTTTATCATTTTTACGTGTAGTGTGATGATATTCATAAGTGGGTCAATCTTCCCACTAATGTTGGGCTGGGACAAAGACGAACTATTAATTATGGCAGTCATTACTGGAGCTTATCGTTTGATTTAAACACATAGACTTAACAAGGTAGTATGTTTATTGTATTTTTTTTTGTTTGCTTTGTTTTAAGCTATTGCATAGCTTCTATCGCGGGCCTTGAGCGTGGAGACAGAATCCAGAAATTCCGTAACGAAAATAACCTAACACCTAGCAACAGGTCGGACTGTTGCATAGGAACGGAGGAATGACATGTTAAAATTGCAATTTTGACTGCTTTATCTAAATTTTCATACACAACGTATATTAATGGATAGTTTATGAAATTTTCTTACCGTTTTAGCAGTATTTTAGCCATTTCATACTGGGGGGTGTTAGGTTATTTTCGTTATAATTGCATAAGTTGATAAAAAAAAAAACATGTGGCAGTCTCCGAGTGCCACATGTTTTTTTTTTACTTTTTGTGTTGTCATTACACAACTGTTCACTGTGTCTCTGTTTTACAGGAGGACACTGGCTCCTGCAACACAGTTATATAATTAGCGCAGGAGCCAGGGAAATCTACAACTTGGTGTGCATTCTTGGTTGCAAATAAATAAATTGTTTTTTTTTTTTTTGTATTGTATTGTATAATACAAGATTTTGGACATTTCTCTTGGCGTGCCTCAGAAGGCGTACGGGGGCCCAGAGACAACTCACAGAGGCCCGTTTGACGTTTTCAATTAAATGAGGCACCAACCGACGACCATCTCTGTATGCACTGTGCAATTGCACCCGAAGACAATCCCCGGTTTTTTTTTTTGGGTGGGAAATCATCAAATGACTTCTCCTGCTGAGTAGAGCAGGAGGGCGTGTCAGACTTTTACTAACTAAAACCCACCCGTGTTCCCTCAGTAGCCCGTATGCCAGGGGCTGTGGTATCTCTTTCGAACAAACCCGCACCCCTGGCAGGCATTCCCGCTTATTGGAAGGCCTCCTCCAGACATGACCAGGTTTAAAATAGGTTAGGGAAATTAAAATAGGTGTTCTATACTGGCTGTATTTTAGAGTCATGGTAACAGGTATAGGTACCTTACGTAGGTAGCAAACATTTTGAAGAGACAATCCATAATACATATTTGTAGTAAGTGCCAACTCCATTCTCAGATTTCATACAAATGGTACAGGAACCTAATCAATTCTCGCGTTTTATTATTATGAAGTTAACCGATGCAGTTTCGTATAACGATTTTTTTTTTGGGTGGGAAATCATCAAATGACTTCTCCTGCTGAGTAGAGCAGGAGGGCGTGTCAGACTTTTACTGACTAAAACCCACCCGTGTTCCCTCAGTAGCCCGTATGCCAGGGGCTGTGGTATCTCTTTCGAACAAACCCGCACCCCTGGCAGGCATCGGCCCTTGCGGACCCCACTGGTGGTTGCTGACATCTTTGATGGCGCGCGTGTGGAAAACAACGCGCCGTCCCGTCTACAACTTTTCGGCCGCAGGGGATAGGGAGAGCGGCTGACGCTATACCGATACTCCTCTTCCCCTGCGGCCCCACCGCGTCCGCCATCAAACGATGGCGGCCCCGTCCAGGCCACGGAAGGGAAGAGCGCTGCTCAGAAGCACCGGCACTCCTCCTCTACCGCAGCCCGTAACCCTCAGCCGCGATGCCTCCCATCGACATCGCGGCCCACCTCAGTTGCGGTGCACCTCACCGCAACCTACTTTTTGGCCGCTACGTCGTCGGCTTTGATGCAAAAGCCCTGACGAACGGCCCCACCTTTGGGTTCCTCTTGGCTTCACCGTGGCCGGAATCCACGGTTACTGAGCCCCCCGCAACGACAATGCGGGAACCCACTCGGGGGGAGACCATCCCCGGTTGGTGTAGGATTATTGCGAAGTAGGTAAACAAAACATATTGAGTTTCTTTGAACTATGTCCTATGCCTGATCAATGTTACATAATATACGTGGGTAAAATGGCACGGGGTGATTTGCACACTCACAAATGGGCCCCCGGAAACAATTTATTACTATATTTCTAGATATCTCAGGACTATGCGGTTCAACCAAGCCAACTCGTAGAAGCCCCTTTGGTAATTTTACGGGAACTGTCACTCTCTGATTTAAAATGTAATTTCTGGCTTGCAATAACCTCGTCGATATTGCTGTTACAATACATCATATCTACGCGTCATTGCATTATAATTTAGATACTAATTAATATTAATATCTGGATGACCGAGCGTTTCCCGGTTCTTTTTTTTTGTATGTCGTTTCCTAAAAATTAAACCTAGCTAGATCGATTTATCACCCCCGAAACCCCCTGCATACTAAATTTCATGAAAATCGTTGAAGCCGTTTCCGAGATTCAGATTTTAATGTATATACAAGAATTGCTCGTTTATAGGTATTAGATGTTCAAGTAGTAAAAAATTGTCCTACGCTTTAGCTACGTGCTGCTACGAATTTGCTACGCACGGCTACGCTTGCTACGCGCGTAGCTATTCACCGATATAATTTAATTTGAGACCGTATTCATTCCACGAATAGAGCTACTAAGTACTATGATGTTTACTGACGACTTTAAATTCGCTTATAGTATTAAGTACTTGTTAAAAGTACAACCAGGTGAATGAATAGTAAAGTAAAGAAAGAAAAAGTATTTATTAGACTCGCACAGGAATACCACAAACTTAAATACACAGTATGCTTGATAAAATAAAAATTTAAATTTTAAATAACAGAGAAAAATTTAAAACAAAGTCCCGTACGAATTACACCCTTCGTCATCTTTACCATGCACTACAAAAGGTTTTTTTGATAATTTTAATTTTGTTTGTTGTAACTTTAATTATATCCTAGACCGACGACGAATTTTGATGTTAAGCACTCGGTCTAATAGAGTTATGCCAAGCATGGCTCGCTCCATGGCCGTTGTGTGGTACTCGTATGCGGTAGACAGTATCCTTTGTGAGCGTTAAAATAATGCATTTACTTCTTGAAGTCAATAAATAAACGATATTGTCCCAGTACATTTTTTTTTATATAATGGACAGTATTTTAATGCAGTGTTCCGCAGTGTGTGCCGCGGCACACTGGTGTACCGTGGTTATTAGTTGGTGTGCCTCGGAAAAATAAGGTTTTAAATCTCTTTAAGTTAATTATCCAGACGAAAGAAAAATACCTACTTTAAAATCTGCAATACACTAGAGCATGCAAGCGAGGCGATTATTAATTAGTATTGTTTTGTTGATAAATATGTATTTCATTATTCATTTATGGTGTAGCTATAAAAAATCTCGATTTCCTAGGTGTACCGTGAATACAAGAAGTTTACAAAACACTGTTTTAAGAGACACCCTCTCCAGACTAAGTCCATGTCTGGACGCCTCGGGCTCTCATTTCCGTCGGCGAACTTCCGCAGTCGACACTAAGGGATACAGAAATATGGACCCGAAACGCTCCACTGATCTTAATGTTACCTTACTTATCTAGAATTGACTGAGATATATTGTACTAGGGAATTATAGATTTTGCTAAGGAAATTCTCCTTCTATTTGACTAAATTACATCGTTCTAGTTTCGCATGGTAGATTAGTGAGTTGGGAATTATAGGAGTAATATTGTGCATTTGTTTGAGTTACTAGCATAATCAGCATAAAATTTTCCCACTACTGGGACTAGCTTTGCCAGGCGTCCGGGTAAAGCCGGACACAGTCAGGCTTTTTTTGTTGCGCGTGCAGCGAAATTAGACGGTGTCCGGACTGTCCGGCCTTTACTAGGCTTTTTAAATTTAACCATTTTTTTAAAGTATTTAATGATTGGAGTATTGAAAGATTGTATTCATTCAATTTAATTTTTATTTCATTCGAATTTAAGAAGATTTTATGGTAAATAATAAAAAAGCCTTAATTTCACTTTTTTTTTTTATTGTCCTGTTATACTAAGACTAAAATATTAATGATGTCCGGCACTTTACTCAAATGTCCAGCTAAACTGGCTGGTCTGTTCGACTTTTCAGTTTTAAGACCTGGCAACCCTAGCTGGGACACAGGCTTTCTCTTTCCGAGAGAGCCGAGAAATTTAAAGCCCCATGGAAGAGATTAAAAATTAACTTTTGTCACATTTATGCATAATATTATAAATGCGAAAGTAACTCTGTCTGTTGCCTTTTCACGACTATATGGCTTCGCCCGATTAGAGGTTGGCAAATATCGCACGGGAACGTACTACCTACGGATAAAAAGTGACCTATAAATTAATCCAAGTTATAAATTATCTGTGTGCCAAATGTCATCCAAATTCGTTCAGCTGTCTTTGCGTGATTGAGTAACAAACTTCCAAACATCTATACCTACATCTAAATATCCAAAAATCCGTAAAATACAAACTTTCTCAATTATAATATTAGTTTGATAAGTAAGATTGGAACACAGTTAACCAAAGCAACTATAATATAATCGTTTTTTTTTTGCTGGGAAATCATCAAATAACTTCTCCCGGTCTGGGTGGAGCGGGAGGGCGTGTCAGACTTTTACCGTCTAAAACCCACCCGTGTTCCTTCAGTTGCCTGTGTGCCAGGGGCCGTGGTATCTCTTTCGAACAACCCGCACCCCTGGCAGGCATCGGCCTTTGCGGATCCATTGGTGCTGACATCTCTTTGAGGCATCATATATAGGGTGACTGGTAATTAGTGACCGACATTTTTTTTTCGCTATTTCGGGTTTGGTCCCATAGTAAAAGTTGTTCATAATGATGAGTACAATCATGTGTTTAAATGTCGGTCACTAATTACCAGTCACCCTATAATAAGGTCATGGTTTACCTGAGTTGAAAAATTGGATACTTTTTTGTACCGATAGTACGTTTACGTGAAAGAAGCTACGAACAAAAGCTAGTTCTTTCATAAACATGTACAATAATACCTGTTTTATCGCTGTAGCGATAAACATCAATATCAAACCATTACCTTTTACAACTACCATATAAATGCAGCCATATCCCCAAAGCATTGTTAAAACCCTCGATTTCCGTCTAACATGGCACGTGTAATACTCCACAATAGATACGCTGCTCCACCTTTGCTCATACGGCTGAGGAAGTAAGCCGTCTCAATAGGATATTAGAATGAAATGGGAACGCCGACGATGCAATCTGAACGTATGAAATTGTATGTTTCCTGTGTTTTCTAGACAATGTTGATAATTTTTTTCATTGTGGACCGACTAAACTTTATTTAGGCTATTGCCATCTTCTTGCTTCTAATTGAATAAAAAACCCCCGACCCAAACAAAATCTCTAAAAAGTAAAAAATAATATTTATAGGCCTTTTAATTTGAACGTAATATTTTAATCAGGGCATTGTCAAGTCGGGGGACGGTCAACGAAAACGCCAGAGGCCTAGCCGTACCCCGACTTTGTTTGGGTCGGGGGTTTTTAAAATTTAAAATTAAATTTTTATTTCTTGCTTTTTAAACTTAATGTCTCCCTTAAATCACCATTTATCTATAATCTATTCATTGAGACCTTTTCAATGAGCCCAAACACGATACTTCTGCTGTATGTTGGTGAATAACTTGGGTTTCCTGGAAATTCCAGGTGTTGCTCCAGCATCAGTTCAATTTTTTTTTTTTTGTCTAATATCATTGAAGTAATAGAATAGAGAAAACATGGAACAGAGAATGATAAACTTTCCGAATGATATCACAGACAACGACGGTAAGTGGGAACAACTAAAGAGGGTGATAGAAAAAACAGCTACTGACAACAAGCTGGAAAAACCTGTCATGAAAGAATTCATTACACCAGACACAGCGCAAAAAATCCTTGAGAGACGTGAACTTAGGGAGAACGGTCTCAGTTCACCTGAAGACCAACAGCGGTATTCAGAACTGAGCCGCCAAGTTCAGCTTCGTTGTCGGAAAGATTTTGATGACCACATCAACGGAATCTGTCTCGAACTCGAACAGCACTCTCTGAAAAACGAATCCAGATATCTTTTTCAAAAAGTAAAAGAATTGACGGGAACGCGTAAACCGAAGACCTGTGCCATTGATGATAAAGATGGGCGTCTACTTACAGATGTGGCTCACGTGCTTGAGCGCTGGAAAAATTACTGCATGGAGCTGTATGACACGAGAGAGTCTACGAACGCTAAAATTACATGGTCAGCAGAAGAGCCTGATATCTTGACTTCGGAGGTTGAGCATGCCATAAAAGCTCTCAAGTGCAAGAAATCACCAGGTAAAGATGGTATAACAGCCGAAATACTAAAAAACCTAGGTCAACGAGGCACAAAAGTTATCACAGAAATATGCAACACCATTTGGAAAACCGGAAGATGGCCAGGAGACTGGACAGAATCGGTGTTCATACCCCTACACAAGAAGGGCTCTTCCAAAGACTGTGGTAATTACAGGACGATAGCGTTAATTTCTCATGCGATTAAGATCCTCCTTCATGTTATCAATCGACGTCTTAACTACTTTTTAAGCCGACAGATACCCGAAGAGCAGGCAGGTTTTGTTAAGGGCAAAGGAACGCGGGAGCAGATACTGAACGTCCGCCAAATCATTGAGAAGAGCAGGGAATTCAACAACCCCGTGATTCTGTGCTTTATAGACTATACCAAAGCTTTTGACTGCGTAAAATGGGACAAACTATGGAAATTGTTACTGGAAATGGGAGTTCCTGAGCACCTTGTCGCTTTAATCCAGAGTCTATACATAGATAATCAGTCTTTCATTAGGATTGGTACTGAATGCTCTAATGTGTTCCAAACTAAAAAAGGTGTGAGACAGGGTTGCATATTATCCCCTGCCCTTTTCAACATATATGGAGAGTACATAATTCGGAAGACCATCGAATACTGGGAGAAGGGTTTCCCTATAGGTGGAAAAAGAGTATCAAATCTCCGATATGCCGACGACACCGTTCTCCTTGCAACGTCCATGGTAAGAGTGAGTCCAAGATATGAGTGAGTTGTTCCAGAGACTCGAGAGTGAAAGTGGCAATATTGGCCTCGCAGTGAATAGAGCGAAAACCAAGGTAATGATTGTGGATCGAGCCGGGAAGCTAACAAATGTCACTTGCAATATTCCTGGCGTTAACATCGTCAACTACTACACCTACCTTGGCTCGCAAATCTGCAATGATGGTAGCAGTGTCCCCGAGATAAAAAGGCGTATTGGGATGGCCAAAGATGCTATGACCCGTTTAGGTAGCATTTGGAAGAAGAGAGGAATTGGTATCAAAACCAAGAGCAGATTGATACGAGCCCTAGTATTCCCTATCTTCCTCTATGGAGTAGAAACGTGGACGATTTTGGCCCGAGAAAGGCAAAGGATTGATGCATTTGAGATGTGGTGCTGGAGACGAATGTTGAGAATACCTTGGACTGCCAAACGCACCAATGCATCGATCTTAACCCAGCTTCGAATAAAAACCCGCTTGTCAACCACATGTCAACAACGCATTCTCTCCTATTTCGGCCACATAGTACGCAGAGGTGATGAAAGTTTGGAAAAACTGATTGTGGTTGGGAACACCGAAGGCAAACGATCGCGCGGTCGATCACCAACACGATGGACCGATCAGGTGAAGGAATCATCGTCCTCTAAATTCTACACGGTGGTGAGGGATGCGCTGGACAGAAACCGGTGGAGGCGGATCATCCGCTCCAGGTGCAACTCCGAAGCTGACCACGATCCTCAGATATGAGGGACCGACTACAGAGAGAGAATAGAATCCCAAATGTTGAGTTGATCAGACCCATGGAAGAGGCTAAAATCCCTTTTTCAACCAGAAAAGAGCTGATAATCTTCAAACGGCTGAACCGATTTTGATGAAACATATCTAAAAACACTCCCGACTAATACACCTTTCAAACTAAAAAAACTAAATCAAAATCGGTTCATCTGTTCGGGAGCTACGTTGCCTCAGACAGACACACACACACACACACACAGACACGTCAAACTTATAACACCCCGTCGTTTTTTCGTCGGGGGTTAAAAAGAGACGGATATAAATTAGAGTTGCCAAATTTCGTTGAGATAACATATTATGCTATGTGACGAACTAAATGCTATAGTGCGTGTGATATTAAGCATGATGAATTCATCATGCTTAAAATCACGCCAAATTCAAGGCAATCGAGACGTCATTTAGTTTGATGGTTCTAAAGCGTCACTCGTCTTTTTCTTTCACGCTCTTTCAGTAAGAGATAGCAATTAATACTCTTATTACAAAAGGAACGACACCAACGTTTTGTTTTCTATTCTCAAATTAGCTAAATAAACGAATGCTGATTTATACATGAAAATGTTAACAACCCTGTAAAGATACAATTCTTACGCGATCACTCCCTTTAGGGAATTAGTAACACATTTAGGTGTTTGTATTTAGAAGGTTTCAACTTCATATCTCACTCAATTTCTTTATCGAACAATTATTGTTTAACCGTTTCAAATGAATCGATGATTTTTCAATCTATTTTAAAAGTGATGATATACACATACGAATGGACGTTTTCTGATCTATTTGCTTACATTTGCGAATGCGAACTATGGAGCATACCGACGACACGAAAAACCGCGCAACCAGAGTTTACCGCTATATACTCCGAATTATATATAATATGTTGCAAATACTATTCAGGAAGCTTAGCTACAAGATTGATTGTTCAGAGTACATCTTTGCCCGTAATGTAGATAGATAAGATGGTGGATGGGATAAGCAGAGAAGAGATAATTTCGATTTTCATCGTATTTGGATTGTTATTTAAATTTTATTTTTGATTTGATTTTGTATGATTTAAATTTTGGCTTAATTTCGATTTCAATCTAGAATTTATTAGAAAACATTATTATTTTTCAATCCTTTATCAATTATGTTCGGTGAGTATATGAACTCATCTAATTTTAAGCAAGTGCCCAAAATCAATCGACAAATAGGTATGTAATGCATGATATGCTTACCTGTAAGAAATTGGTACACTAGTCTATACGTACATTGGATATACACGTATCTCATTTCTTTGTATCAGTGTATTCAATTGTTGGTGAGCTACATAAATAAATAAAATACATAAGTACAGAAGAAATCAGATATTCCGCCGATTCCAAATAAATTCAGATAGAGATGATGATAATCATTGTTTAATCTTAAGTCAATTTAGTTTAATTTTAATTGCAACACTATCACTCTTTTTCATTTTGACAACAGTGTGTAAAAACATTCATAGAATTATTGGCAGATTTTTTTTTTTTGCGTAAGCCGCATAAATACTGAATTTAAATCGCTAATAATGATAATGTAGGTAGGTAGAGGTTGCCTAACAACCAATGAAATATACAAACAAAATATTCTGAAACATCATCTGTTTTAATCCACAATATGTAATTCCACATTCACAATATGTACGAACAGACAATATAAATGTGAAGAAAATCACGTACATTTCACTTAAAGATTCGATATTGAGCGTTCACACAAGCCAGCGTCAACGGCTCCGCAAACATTGATCACCCTGTATCTACCTGACAAATTACAATATCACCAAACACATGGGAATATCAACCTTATAACAATCGACATAAGGTGTTGGATACGGTAGATGTGAATTGGTACAGCGCCCATTGTTTGCAAGGTTTGATGGGTCGAAAAATTGTGCTTCAGAAATAAAGCCCAGCTTTCAGATGCTTCGAAAGTATTTTCACATGTTCGGATTTAAAATGGGATGTTTAAAACACGGTCGTTTTTTGACTCAATCAATACTGGTTTATTGTTCAGGGGAAAAATACGTGTATGGAACAATGAGTATAAGCGCACATTCTCAGTGAAACTGATCAGAAATTGATTTTTATTTTCAAAAGGTGTTCTGTTGGAATTTTTGGTTAAAATTACAAACATATCATCATCATACCTACATTAATACAAGAAGTATAAAAGGTCAAGGACACCGACATGCATATGTGTGACGTGCGTGTATGATTTCAGTCCGGGTAGCGATGTCATTTTTAGTCAGTTCCAAAAAAAAAACAGCTTTTTCATGGAAAAGTGCAATACTTACGCGGTCAAAATGTATGGAACAGCAATTTTTTGGCAAGGAAATAGATGGCATATTGTGGTGGGATATTTAACCTAACGCGCGGGACAATAAGTAACCACTTTTTATCCCGCGCGTCGAAAAGTGGACATCGATTTAAAGTATCAATATTACTTCCGATGTCAATAAACGAAAATTCATTCGAGGAAAGCTCTTATTTACATTGCAACGTAATTTAAACAGTAAAATTTAATTTAATTTTCTTATCTTGTAACTCAAACAACTTAAACTCCACTGTAAACTGCAGAACACTATAAAATTTAAGTCAAATATGCACCAAATTTTAATCTAGATTAGATTACCAGTCTAGACAGAATAAAATAATGAAAAAGAACGATTCCGACTACCCATGCTTATAAATTCCAGCAAATAAAAGAACCGACTTTGTTCAGGCTGTATTATGAAATTTAATTCTGTTAAGCTTCTCTGAGGGTGCAATTTTGTGGAAAATAATACTATACAAGTACACTTCATAAGAATAATGTTTTCGAAAGATAAAATACATAAAAACTTTTTTTATAAAAATAACAACCGACTCCCAAAAAAACACTACAAAGTGCAAAATAACTTTAATTTCGGAAGTCGGTGACTTTGGAGGTAGGCATTTTAATTCTTTGTCACCGCCTTCCGAAATTAAAGTTATTTTCCACTTTTTAGTTACCTACCCCACACCAATTCGAAATTTCATCATCCTTGGGGTCAAAACAATGCATATTTATGCGATAGCAGCATTCGCGGTTGATTTGCTGTAATGTTTTGAAGAGTTCCGTTGTCTGTCTCCGAAACGCATCATCAGATCTATATGAAATTTATATGGGACCATTTTGGAATCGGTCCATTTTAGAATTTTGCAAATCGGTCTATATACGACGGAGTTATGCCCGAACATACATAAAAAAAAAAATATATAAACATGTCGAATTGATAACCTCCTTCTTTTTGAAGTCGGTTAAAAATGAAACATTCAAAGAGCTTTCACGAAAGATAAACGTCCAGCGCACACACCAAACAAGTCTCCTGGAAGCCTCAATCGTGCAGGCCTGGGTATCACCATCGAACAGGCCCGCCGACATCAATGACGACGTGGAGTGGTTCCGGGAGGCCATGTCCGAGGTTTGTAACGTGGCAATGCCCCGGGTCTAGCCAGGTCGTGCTTCACGCCAGGTGTACTGGTGGTCGCCGAAGCTCACAAATTTGCGCGACGCGTACGTTGCTACGCGGCACCGGTACACCAGGCACCGCAGGCTCTGTGTCTGCCCTCCGGGTACGGAAGCCATTCAGACGGAGTGGCGAAGGCCGCCCTCCGAGCAGAGATCCAGCGGGCCAGGGTACTGGCCCGCGAGGAGTCGCTGGAGGCTCTGAACAGAGACCCATGGGGACGCCCCTACAAAACGGTACGAAATAAAATCCGCCCGTGGGCTCCCCCGCTGACACAGAGTCTCCGGCCCCAGCTCGTGCAGGACGTGGTGAGCGCTCCGTTCCCTTCGCGAGAAGAGCATGCTCCCCCGTCCATGGCTCCGCCTCCTGCGGTGGCCGATGCGGACCACACCGACGACGACGACGATTCTCGGTCACCCAAGGTAGACTTGAGAGTGGCGGTACGTAGGCTTATCTAATGCCAAGAATACCGCCCCAGGACCCGGTGGAAAATAATACTATACAAGTGGACTTCATTAGAATTATGTTTGCGAAAGATAAAATATGAAATGCAACATTGAAAGAGCTTTCACGAAACATATAGGTACGTAGTGCAATACCTACGCGGTCAAAATGTATGGAACAGCTGATTTTTTTTTTATGTAACTGACCGATAATTTCGCTAGCAGGTTCAGATTGATATGCTGAATTCATGGTTACAGATTGCGCACTGGTTAATATTTTATCCTGTAGGTATATTATTTAAATGTATAAAATATTATAAATGTGAAAGTTTGTATGTTTGGATGTTTGTTACTCAATCACGCAAAAATGGCCGAACGGATTCGGATTGGCACAGAGATAGATTATGGATTAACGCATAGGATATTTTTTATCCCGGTAGTACGTTCCAATGGGATAATTTTCAACTTGCACGCGGGCGTAACCGTTGGCAAAATCTAGTAATCTCTACAATCGATAATCTAATTATATCATGACAAAAGCTACAGGACACAATATACTTTGTGCATAATTCGTAGTGTAGTTAGACTCTCAAAAACAAAGGGTTTCAGTTCTCTGAAATCCTTTGTTTATTTCACCAAACAATTAGACTGGGGTATACTTCGTGCTGACACGAAATACAAAAAAAATTCTGTACATAATTCGTGAGTTAGTTGACTCTCAAAAAAACTTTTTAGTAAAATATTAAACCGCCGAAAAAACTGAAAAGAAAAAATTATAAACGTTTTTATTTAACCTTAATAACGAAGTTCGGAAGCCGGTGACATAAAATTAAAATACATATCGAAAGTCACCGACTTCCGAACTTCGCTATTATTTTTTGCTTTTAAGTTTTTTCGGCGGTTTAATTTTTTGTTCAAAAGTTTTTATTTTATAATTTTTTGTAACTATAATCTACTCATTACAACATGCGTAATTATTGATTATTTTTTGTAAAACAAAACTCAGTATTAAAATCTGTGAGTAAAAAATCAACCATCCCCGGTTTTCCTACCCTTAGGGTTGGTTTTTTTTTTGGAATTTATATGGGACCAATTTCGGGGTATACCCTTTCCAATAAAAAAAAAAAGAATTAACAAAATTGGCCTACTTTGAAAAAAGTGATGCGTGGTCATACATAAAAAAAAAATACGCGTCGACTTGAGAACCTCCTCCGTTTTTTCGTCGCTAAAAAACGAAGGATTTCAGAGAACCACCAAACAATAAGACTGGGGTAATTTATAGTTCGTGCTAATACGATAAAGAATAATTCATGTGTGCATAATCCGAGAGTGTAGTTAGACTCCTAAAAATAAAGACTAAGGAAAATAGTTGAACAGTTGAATATAGGGCCGATACCTGTCATTGTAATTTTCAGCCTGGAATGGTCTATTTCTGGGAACATAAAAACACCTCACGCCTTAATTACACAAAGGACATATTCCTTTGTGTAATTAAGGCGTGAGGTGTTTTAAATAAAAACACCTCACGCCTTAATTACACAAAGGAATATGCTGAGGTATTATACCTGTATACCTTACATTCACATTTACTTATTTACTAGCTGCTACCCGCGGCTATGCCCGCATGGGAGTCGAAAATTATCTCACAGGAATGTGCTAATCTGGAAATGTTCTAAGGAGTAACAAGTAGCCTTTGTTACTTCCCTTATTATCAGCTATCTGCAGTCCCGTCAAAATTGGTCCAGCTTTATTGGATATTAATCGCAACAAACAGACAAAACATACTATAAAAAAGCCTTTGTTAGTCATTATAACATTAGCTATCTGCTAGTGAAAGTTCCGTCTAAATCGGTCTAGTCGTTTCGGCTGATAACCGACAAAACAAGTAAAAAAATATATGCATTCTAAAAAAATATTATCATTTATGCATTTAGTAAAAAGTTGTTAAACTGACATTACAAATATACATTTTTATACAGGAAAAGTTTTTATCCAGTGCGCAAATTGTAACCATGAATTCAGCACATCATTGTAGACCCCCCAGCACAGAAATTGTTCGTCGATTATGCAAAAAAATATCTGCTGCTCCATACATTTTGACCGCGTAGGTATTGCACTTTTCTATGAAACAGCTGATTTTTTTTGTAAAACCGACGAAAAATGTCTACGCTCGGGGGTCTAGAATGATATGCTGTATTCATGGTTAAAATTTGCGCACTGGATAAAAACTTATCCTGTATAGATGGTAATGGGGTGAGTTTATTGTGCTGGTCCTTAAATAATAAAATAAAATAAAATAGTTTTATTCGGGACAACATAGGAACCAATTTTGTTAGTGCACACCTTAGATACTACAACTTATACACTAGGATTAGTAACATATTTAATATCAACAGAAAAGTTAGTGAGTCAAGTACTTGCGAGGCATTTCATGCGGACAATGATTCCGCATGAGATGCCTCGCTACAGGAACTCTCGGGTCCTCGGCCATGACTCTCAGGATACTGTTGCTACCCCCCCGAATCCTCCTCACAAGCGATGCCACCTTTTCCCTGATGATAGCAAACCATCACGCGATAGGGCAAACATCTTAATATTAGCCAAAAAACGTTTTCATTATTCCGATACTCTCAGAATTCATAGGTTCATTCCCAATTTCTAAGACATAAGGTATACACGCCAAAAGAAGAAGGTTGCTAAACCTATCTCTTTTAAACCCCGTACCTATTTACCTAAGAATATGATATCATCAAACGACAGCTCGCAGACACTTTACAATGTGGATATCATTAGGGCTCGTGCGTATAAACATGTACCTTATATAGGCTGGTGTATATTATAATGATGCTAACTCTATCTTGGACGGAGAGCTACGAAGGAAGTCACGGATATAAATTATTTTATCTACTCCATCGTTATATTCCTATATTTGCTACAACAGCCAATCACTTTATCAATAGTCTACCTTGTTATTTTGTGGTCGCAAGCGGTACTACTGAGCATGAGGTTCAATTCTGGGAATTCGGCCAAAGTATTTTTTTTTTCGTTGGATTCAGAATCATATTCGATACAATCATGCACGATTTGTGACAATTGCTTGCACTGACTGGACAGAACAATCTGTGTGGTTCTTTCCTCTAAAGACCATTTCAGACACCAATTTAGATGGTATTCACCTATTCACATGATCTGGCCAAGAATATGTCTGGACTTTAAAAGAGACTGTGACCTCTGATTTTATTTCGGCCTTTCTGCACAGCGTAGTCAGATGGAAACGCTGATCTCAACATGTATAAAAAATGTGATTGACGTGTAAAAGTGGTACAAACGTACAAAAACACATGTACAAACCTGCTTACAGAAATGAAATTGTTAATTTACCATTTATATATTGAATCCATGGTAACAGGCTGTGAGTCGATATTCATGCCACCCTGTATATACGCGAAGTAGTAATGCTGGCGAAGAGGGAGGCGGGGCACGTGAGGCAGAGGCAGTATATGCGCCCTCACGGCCCAAACCGCCGCAGGAGACGCCCTGGGCGTCGGGAATCCCAGGCTGATTTCCGGCCACCGTAGGCGTGAGCTTGCGGCCGGCGAGTAATGGGTAGCTCGCTGTCCAGTAAGGACCAAGCCCGGGTCGACGGCGCGTTTTATTCCACGCGCGCCTCAAAGAGTTGTCTGCATAAACCGATGGGGCCCGCAAGGGCCGATGCCTGCCAGGGGTGCGTGGCTGCGGGTTTGTTCGAAAGAGATACCGCAGCCCCTGGCATATGGGCTACTGAGGGAACATGGGTGGGTTTTAGTCAGTAAAAGTCTGACACGCCCTCCTGCTCCACCCAGAGCGGGAGAAGTTATTTGATGATAACCCACCCAAAAACAAAACCCTGTATATATCACCATTACCACTCCTCATCTTCCTACATCCGCGGCCTAATTTCTCGAGCCATTGAGCCCGCGTCTCCATCGAGGCGAACATTCTGTCGATCGTAAAGCCATGCGTCCCAAATGTTGCTCACTCCTTGCTCACCTGCCATTACGGGCTCTTTGTTGTGTTAACGTATTGTGTGCTTTACCCCTGACTTTGGATGGGTTTAAAAGTCGACTTGATTGATTTCTTGCGTAAATAGAATTGAATCAAATTGAAGAACGGAGCAAAGGTGCATATAATTGTATGACGTATAGATGTTGGTAAGGTAAGTCTGTCTATCTGTTAACTCAAAAACTATTGAATGGAATTTCATGCAGTTTCCACTAATAGGCATTCATGAGTAAGGTTTAGGGGTATAATTTGTTAAGGTTCTGTGTAAATAGGCTAGCGTGGGCGAAGCCGATGGCATAAGCTAGTGATAATTATAAATGTGACGCCAGAAATTGAGCCATTTCCTTTTAAGTTTTGCAAGTTTCGTAAAAGAAAAGGCAACCAAGCTTTTAGGTACTAACGATAAGCAATAAATTCACAGGTTCTGGAAGTCTACAATTTTTTTTTTTAAACCTTGCCCCACACTAAGAATTTCTCCTGTATTGTGGGTGCGTTTACAAACATTTAAACTCACATACACAAACAGCCAGAACCGGAACAACTAATTGTAGTAGGTCATACAAATATTTGTTCCGTGCGGGAATCGAACCCGCGACACGCAGCGCAGCAGTCAATCGCTTAACCACTGCGCCAACCGTGTCGTCAAACTATTATTCGTAGGTTACTTAACTACTTAATTAGCCTATAACGTTCCCACTGCTGGACATAGGCCACCTCTCTGTGAGAAGGAGTGGGCCGTAATCTACCAAGCGGCCCGTGCGGGTTGGTAGATGTGTCTTGGATTTGTTTTCGGTCCTAGGACATAGACGCACACCTCGTTTTTGCACTCCCACCGCACGTTATTTCATTTGAATGTAAAAATATAAATTATTGTGTCTAGCCTAAAGTGTCATCACCATACTTATGTCAAAAAGTTTTCTTTTTTTTTTTCTTAGTGTATTGGGCACCTTGTTCTTTTCATGTAATTAGTTTTAATCTCATTGTGCTTTGTTTGTTGTGTTGTGTCTTTTATATGCACCAAATAAACGATTTATCTATCTATTTATCTATATCGGTATATACTCACGATTTTTTCCTTAACCGTCTTGAGAGTAGAATTGATTAAATAAATTACACAAAGTAAAACGCCGGCCTGGGTTCAAACCCATGACTCGTAAGTTGGGGCCGTTACCCTTGGGCCACCACTGCTCATTCACAGGTTGCTCAAAACAAAAGGTCTAACAGCGCTTAACAAAGATCCAAAGTCAAAGCATTTATTTCAAATAGGCACATAAAAGGCACATTTTAACGTCGACATTTACATTAAAATAGAATTGATTCTAGTCGCAACTAGTATGTGTACATATATACTTTAAAAAAAAAAAGTTTTTACCAAGATACAACAACAACACAAAATTCTTCTTCGTCATCATCATCATCATCAGCCTATAATGTTCCCACTACTGGGACACAGGCCTCCTCTCGGCGAGAGGGATGAGACAATGGGGGGATACAAAATTCTTAATAACCCCTAAATCCTTTTTAGGGTTCCGTACCTCAAAAGGAAAAAAACGGAACCCTTATAAATTCACTTTGTTGTCCGTCAATTTTCGACACTCGCAAGAGACGCAAAACATACAGGGTACTTCCCGTGAACTCAGAATCTTGAAATTAGATACGAAGCAACGTATTATAGCACAGATAAAGGAAAAGTTGCGAAAAGCATACACTTTTAGTTACATCATATAATAAATATATTTTTAATAATTGACCCACAAGTTTGTACGGAACCCTCGGTGTACGAGTCCGACTCACACTTGGCCGGTTTCTTTTAATAATTTCCATCCCTAAGCTTAGTTTAAAGCGCTCTGCATTTAATTACAATCAGACTGCACAGTTGCACACTTTAATAACATTATGCAGACTGTCAAGTTAAAGTGATAAGACAGAAAGTTAATTCGATTTAATTTGCTTTTCTAAATACACTAGACTAACTTTTGTGGATGGAATTGAATTACTATTTTTGGACACAAATTTATTTTATCTATGCACACACAGTCCGTGTGGTGCCGGACGTAATAGAATAGCACCATTCCATTTCTTCCCGTGGGTGTCGTAGAAGGCGACTAAGGGAGTTACTAGAGAATGGGCAGCAGCGTTCTCTATGCATTTTATCACCATACTGCGATCGGCAACCCGCCTGCCAAGCGTGGCGATTATGGCAAAACCCCCTTTTGGGGGAGGCCTAAGTCCAACAGTGGACGTCTTTCGGCTGAAATGATGATGATGCATACACACGTCACGTTGCAGTATTGGTATAAAACCGATTAACATCCGTCACCTCACACTTCAGGTCCAGTTGAAAACCAGCGTCAGGTACTCGTTGTCAAACATTTTTGCTGAACTTGGTCTTTTTGGCGCAACTTAATGCTAGTTTCTACATCGCACTTTGCATTTGATTTTTATTTACCTTTTTTTGTGCTGTATATTGTGTGCGCTTTTCTATGCTAAATAAATTGATTTTCTTTCTTTCTTTTCTTTAAATTGTATTTAATATATTTTCTGCCATCTATAGCCGCGGGGAAACGCTAGCACAATAATAGTATCATAGTGAAAAGGCAAAACGGTAAGGAAAAAACATCGTGAGCAAACTGACATGAATAAACAATTCGTAGACATGTGACATCTACCAACCCGCACTGGGCCCGTGTGGTAGATTTCAGCCCACTCTCTCTCGAAAAAGGAAGGCTTGTGTCCCAGCAGTGGGAAAATTACGTTTAGTCCACTCTCAGCCCCTCGACCCCCAATAAATAATGTATCCACTGGACCCCTGACTATAGTTTATTCTCGACTTTGGAGGTCGAGAGTGAATTTTATTTTCCAGCCAAGTTTTAGTTTCCTTTCGACCCCCAAAGTAGTCTGTACCTTACTATGCCAAAATATAAATTTTAGGTACTTACCGAACTAGGGCCGAAAGTGGACCAGGTATGTTCTTTGTATAAAAGGCTTTTTTTGGGTGGGAAGTCATCAAATAAGTCATTCTCCCGCTCTGGGTGGAGCAAGAGGGCGGGTCAGACTTTTACTGACTAAAACCCACCCGTGTTCCCTCAGTAGCCTGTGTGCCAGAGGCGGCGGTATCTCTTTCGAACAACCCACACCCCTGAAAGGACCTAGAACCCAGGACCGCCTGGGGGTCGAGTGGGAACTATGTTTAAGGGTTGAGAGGAAAAAAATTTACAAATCCTTTTTTAGGGGTCGAGGGAGCGAGAGTGGACTAAACGGAACATTAGCTGATGATGTGGAAAAAGGCGTGAGTTCGTGGCATTTTAAGAAGTTGGCATGTTGCGCTGAAACGATTTAAGTGAACCTTCTGTCTCTCTTAAGCACCACTGGCTCTAACAGTTTTATGCTCTAAGTTGCAGACAAGTTGCAGACACTAGTCTTTTTTATGCTTATCTAGCTATGTTGTAGGCAGTTATAAGTTTTTGACATTACATTAAACAACTATTCAGATGCAATGAACTGTGAACTTGTATTTTGCATAAAGTTATTGGAATACTTTAAAAATGTGAGCAAAACACGTTCTTTTTGTTTTTTAAACTTATCCTACCAATATTATAAATGTGAAAGTTTGTATGTTTCGATGTTTGGATGTCTGTTACATAATCACGCAAAAATGGCCAAAGGGATTTGGATGAAATTTGGAACACAGATAGTTACTAACATAGATTAACATATAGGATACTTATTATCTCGGTAGTACGTTTCTATGGGATTATAATCGAAGATGCGACGCGGCAAAGCCGCTAGCAAATTTAAAAAAAGATTTTTCTGAATCTAAATTAAAGCCCTGCATGTCAACACGGTCAACGAAAATATGTTTTACGTGCTGAGTACGTGTTTTTTTGTTGGGTGGGAAATCATCAAGTAACTTCTCCCGCTCTGGGTGGAGCAGGAGGGCGGGTCAGACTTTTACTGACTAAAACCCACCCGTGTTCCCTTAGTAGCCTGTATGCCAGGGGCGGCGGTATCTCTTTCGAACAAACCCGCACCCCTAGCAGGCATCGGCCCTTGCGGGCCCCATCGGTTTATGCTGACATCTCTTTGAGGCGCGCGTGGAATACAACGCGCCGTCGACCTGGGCTTGGTCCTTACCGGACAGCGAGCTACCCATTACTCGCCGTCCGCAAGCCCACGCCTATGGTGGCCGGAAATCAACCTGGGATTCCCGACGCCCAGGGCGTCTACTGCGAAGGCTAGGGCCGTGAGGGGCATATGCTGCCTCTCCCTCACGTGTGCCGCCTCCCTCTTCGCGAGCATCACTGCTTCGCAGAAGGAGGTGACGGCTACCCATGCACTCTCGTTCCGTACCATGGCGTGAACCAGGGCCGGACGCGATAGATCGCCTCCGCCGATCGCCTCCACGAGGACACGGCGGTGCTCAGCGCAAGCCGGGCAGACCTCCACCGTGTGAGTACGTCATTGGCTGTCAAAGTGTTAGTCGATTTGCCGTGTTAAACCCATTTCATACCACTGCCAAAGAAAGGCAGTTGAGTTTTGAATATTCGGAAAAATTCAGTTCGTTGTCTAGTATTTAGTACACAATCATTTTCCCTGACTATCCAGACAAGTTATTTATGACGAACACCTGTCAAAACATAGAGCATCATCATCATCTCCCTAGCCTTTTGCCAACTATGTTGGAGTCGGTTTCCAGTCTAACCGGATGCAGCTGAATGCCAGCATTTTACATGGGCCACTGCCTATCTGACCTCCACAATCCTGTTACTGGGTAATACGATACCCCATGATAATACTGGTTGTCAGACTTTCGGGCTTTTGATCACCCGTAACGACTATCAAAGATCCACGAAGGACAGCCGGGACGTCCTTTCTGAGGCACGATGGAGTGATGTGATAGAGCAAATTAATAAATAAATCATTGTTTTTGCAATCGAACATAATTTTACAAAACACGTTTTGATTTCGACAACGATTAATACTTACTTATTGACGCACCTTTGAATAAGTTTAAATCGTTAAACTTTCAGAGGTAAAAAGCCCAAGTTAACTCAAGTAATCACTGAAGTTAACCAAAATTTATGTAGCAAGAAACGTTTGACTCATCACTTTGACAAACATAAACATGTACAGTTAATTATTTTGATTAATACTGCGTCAGCATGTCTCTTGGGGCATGTAATTATAAGTTCGCGATTGGGAAAGTTTGAATTATTGAATAGAATCTTGTCTCGTGGCGGCACGAGAAACACAAGTTTAGTTTTTGTCGTGATAAAAATCTTCCTCATATAACCTGTCTACCTTCGAAACAGTGCAAGCATCTTCTGGGGACCCAACCCAATCGCTTTCCATCAGGCAGCCCTATTCTAAAAAAAAATACCAGTCAGCATAAATTCAAAACCGATCATTTATGAGCGAATTACTTGTTACATAAAGACGTACTCAAATAATGATAACAAAACGGAAGCTATTCAAATTAATAGAATTTGAAATATACGCAAACTGTAAACATGAATTCAGCACATGATTTTAGAAACCCTAACATAAGAAAAAACGGTTTAATAAAAGCTGCCGTCCCAAAGAAAAGTGCAGTGTATCTTCGCGGTCAAAATGTACGTTACAGCAATTTTTTTAGTGTGAACAGTGTGACTATACAGCTCATATTTCTTTGACGACATTTCTGAGTAGCCACATCTGTCACTTCCCTGAGCACACTGTTTAGTTAACAAAAACAATTCTCCCTACAGAACATAGTCGAAACAGCTTTCTACTAAAACCCCACTTAACTGCAACGTTATAAATAACTTGGCACTCTCCAGGTGGCTAGTATTTAATTTAACTTTTATCGTTTGAAGGAAACTGCAGTTTGTTCCGTCGCTCTTTATAATTAAAGAAAAATAAGTCTTCCAGCTGTTGGCACAGTCGAAGAACGAACTGTCCTTTTTAACTTGTTTTAAGATGAATAATAGTTTTATCATTATTTATTTTGTTGGGCAGTGGTGGTTCAATGGAAACAACCGCGACTTGTATAGGTTGTAGGGTCGAACCCAGACAGGCGCTTTACTTTGCGTAAATTATTTCATCAACACTGCTCTCAAAACGGTGAAGGAAAACTTCGTGAGGAAACCGGCATGTCCTAGAACCAAAAATTCGAAGACATTTGTGACCTCTATCAACCCGCACTGGGCCCGCGTGGTGGATTATGCCACACTCCTTCTGACAGAGAGGAGGCCTGTGTCTCAGCAGCGGAAAATGTATGGGCTGATTATGCATGCATGTTTGGGATTATGACTTTTCGTTGTATCTTGGGTTATACAGTGTGGCTGAGATATCGACGCGCAACTTGTTACCTACCATGGATAGTACATGATTCTGGAACAACTTTTTTAAGGGTGAGAAATCTTCAAATAAGTTCTCCCGCTCTGGATGGAGCGGGAGGGCGTGTCAGACGTTTACTGACTAAAACCCACCCGTGTTACTTCAGTTGCCTGTCTGCCAGAGGCCACGGTATCTCATTCGAACAACCCGCACCCCTGGGAGTTCTGGACCCAATTGTGGGAATGTTTTTCGTTTTTTTTTTTAAATGCTGTTTCATACATTTAGGCCGCGTGTGTATGCAGTTTTATAGGAAGCAGTTGTTCTTTTTTTAATCAACCTAGAGAAAATGTCACCGCAAGTGGCTCCAGAATCATGGTAACAGGTTCCGCGTCGATGTCCCTACCTTGTATTTCAATCGTGGCAAATGTAACACAAGTTTTGAATTTTGTGCACTTTTTTGCATATACTTGCAGTGAGCTTTTTTCATAACTTTATTGCATAAAATTCAATACGTGCCATTTGCCTAATACGTATTTCTGGAGTTTTCGATTCGCCCACAAATATATTAACTTCGTGCGCGGCGCCTTTATATTGTTTATTTAAGGCGGGGATTGATGAGTTTTAAGGACTTTCAATTGAAGATCACGTCTAAACGGCTTGTCTCGTGTATTTGGAAAAATTATATGTTAAACTAAACAATTTTCTTCGTCATTTCATCTGTGAATATTTTTAATAATATTTTTATAACGTAATGTAATTAATTGGTAAAGTAATGTCTATCGCGGATATAAAAATTATAATCACGCAAAAACTATCGGGTGTATTTCCATGAAACTTTCACCATCTAAAAGACAATTTAATCACCCAAAATTTAGTATACGGTTTTTCTTTGAATTGTGTTTGATAAATCAACATGGCTTGTTTTTCGAAAAACTTGATGCGCGTTGAGGCGGGGTCTCTTGCGCGCGACGGGCGGCAGTGCATCGCTGTAGGTAGCTGTCATCTATCGTCGCCTTAATTGTCGATTCACCCGATCGGGGCGAGAAAATTCATGCGAATCAACGAATAAGCCATCGCAATAAGTGATGAACCCGAAACTGTACCTAAGTTTTTGTTGCTACACACTTTTCATGTACAGTCCCGGACTTTAATTGATGAGCCACTTTTAAACTTTCCAATTTTGTAGTTTTATACATTCACGAGGCTACAGAAACAAGATGACGAGTTACCTAAAATCGAGATAGTCTTATCCATAGAGGTTGAAAGTTGACTAATAAGTTGTCAATGAATGTTACGTCAATACACTATTTCATACGTTTATCCAATCTATTTGATACTGACCTCCTTTCAATTAGAGCTCGTTAAATACTCGATATTTCTGAAAACCTATCCGAAGACTGACAGTTGAAATGACAACTAAAAAACAGAAATCGTAAATAAAATTCGTAATCAATTGTTCCAAGATGGCGGCAGTTAGGTGTTATTTATGTTTATGTGCAACAGTTATCATAATTGACATGAACGTTATCTTGGGCGCTACGCGTTTGGATAAAATCGTGGATACCAGTTTTTCCGATGTCGAAATGACCAATCATAATTTCTCCGTACGCTAACGTTACTATCGCTACGCTAAAACAATTGTCGCTAGGTTACGGTTGCTAGCCATGCAATTGGTTGACTTTGGGTTGTCACTGTGGACTATGTACGAGTATAACCGACTAAACCCGATTTGCATTACACGGCTAAAATAGGAACTCTGGCAAGCGGCTCATCAATTAAAGTCCGTGACTGTACATAAAAGAAAAAAAATAGGTATGAAAAATATGTTTGATTTAACTGCGTAGGTCTATAAAATGAAATTATCCAAAATAACATTTCTGCTTATCCTAAAAATAAAGATAATCACCTTCCCATAAATAAAACAATGTAATCTTAATAAACAAATAATCCGGGAATCTATGGTCTGTTCCAAAAGAATCTGATGGAAATGTAAACAAATTGATCAGAAAACGTACCTGTGGATGACAAATTGTAGTGCCTCTTACAAAGTGAGTGCTTTAATTTGTTAATTTTAAATTAAAATGTATCAAAATTCAAAAATGCATTGGAACATTGGCATTTTCATGGATATTCTGTATCTCACTAAAAATAAGTACTCACTATTGCAAATATTGCAAATATGGTACGTTTAAAAACCGATTTTTGACGGCTTACTATACTCCGTTTGAAATAAGATTAGACATTTGAATAATCCTTTTTTACAGTCCGTTCAATTGATTATGACTTCTATTGCGTGGGTAGCATGACAAATGGCATCTTCAGTAACAGTTGGTATTGTAACCAGTTCTTTGCTTTTAATGCCATCCTAATGCCTACGGAATAGAAGTCAAAAACGTTTGAACGGACTTTAAAAATGGTCTGTTTAAAAATCTAATCTTATTTCAAATCGAGTATAGTTGAATCGCACGAATTAACTCTCCCGAATCGGGCGAATCGACACTTTTAAATAATATGTTATTTTCTATAGGTGACTCCCACGAAGTTTATCTATGTGGGCGGATCGACAACTCCATAAATATGACGGCAGCCATATAGTTTGACAGCTGTCAGAGACGGCACCTACAGGGCGCTAGTGGAACGTGCACCGGGCGCATCATAGAAAAATCATTCACTCTATCTGTCATTTGGCTTAAAAGACTTGAAGTACAATCGAGTAAAATATTGTGACGTTTCCCCCACTAGTGATCGCCTTTATAAGGAGCTGCGCCGTTGAGTCGGCACGCATTTCTAACGGATGCGTCTTGGTGCACGGACCACTGTCTCTAGACAGTCAGTACTGCACAGTTATTGGATGTGAAACGTTGTCTCTGACAAGTAGTACTATCCTTATTGCGGTGGGTGCATGGACCACTGTCCCTGACAGTCAGTACTGCCCTATGTGACCGCCCTCACTGCCATTATTAGTTATTTAATTATTTTTATTTAATTCTCTATTTTCTAGATAAGATAACCGATTGTTCAACTGAAATAAATTTGTGTATTGCCATATCTGAGTTTTACTTCTGATGTCTGGACCAATCCCGACATCAGAAGTGGGATCGGATTGTCCGCCCACCTCTGGCACGTCATCATCACACAATATGCAGGAAAATATTCCACTACCCTCGAATAGTTTAGAAGCATTTCTTTCAAAATTAACCGATGCTCTGCTACCCCGATCCAATGCACAACCACAGCCTTTCATACCGTTAGTACCTTTTGATCCTGACGACCCCAATTCAGACATAGAGGGCTGGTGTCGGCTGTCAGACACTATAATTAAAAGCAAAAATTTAAAAGGTGTCGATTTAATCATGACGCTGACCCATTGTCTTCGAGGCCGCGCAGCCACATTACTGACCAAGATACCTCCCAGTCAATATGAATGGGAAGATATACAGGAGACTTTGAAAGCTCAGTTTTCTCGCCCTATGCTTATTCAGGATCACTTTGACAGTATCCTCAAATTTCAACTTGCTGCTAATGAGACCCCCGCTCAGGCGTGTTTACGTCTTTGGCAATTGATTGAAAATATCCCGGACGCAAAATTATCTGAAAAGGTTGTGACGGGCTTTGCCATTTCCATATTATCTCAATGTGATGTTCAAATACGTCGTGAACTAAACTCAACTGTGGTAAATGACAAATCCCAGCTGTTTCGAGTACTGCGAGGCATATCCTTGAAAAGAAAGTCGGAATTTCCTGAGTCAAATGATTCTGATATCAAACGCCCTCGTGCTACGTTTAGCTTTCGTGGCAACTGCAATATATGTGGTAAGACTGGGCATCGTGCGGCTGATTGCCGTGAAAGAAACAAACCACGTAATAGCTCGACTGTTGCGGACAAACGTGTCAACCAGAAGCCACAAGTCACATGCTACGCCTGCGGGGAGCCAGGCCACGTCGTCTCCACCTGCCCAACAAGGGTTGACAATACGAAGAAGGAACAAGTCGCTACTGGTAGCAAAGAAGTCAACGTGTGCTCGAAGATTGTTCGAGGTATTATGAACTGTAATAGTATGACATTTCCCTTTATTTTTGATTCTGGTTCCGAGTGTAGTTTAATTAGAAAAAGCTTTTCACACCTTATTATTGGAAAAAGGTCGCATGACGTTATTAACATGACTGGTATTGGAAAAAGTATCATTAGTAGCACAGAGCAAATCATTTGTAACATAAAAATCCAGAACGTCGAAATTAGCGTCACTCTTCATGTAGTTCCGGATGATTGTCTGCGCGACGCTATTTTATTAGGTAGAGATATACTTGAGCGCGATATTCTTGTTGAAATTTCAGAGAGCGGTTTAACATTCAAGCGGTGCATAGAGTCTAATATGTGTACCAAAACCAAACCTATTTTTGACATTGAATCAATTAATACCGATTTGACTGGACCTGATAGAGTAAAACTTTTTGACATACTAAAGCAATATGCAGATAATTTTATTGAACATTTTCCTACAACTAGAATTAAAACGGGACAGTTGAAAATTGATTTGGTTGATCCTCACAAAGTAGTACATAGGAGACCGTATAGGTTATCTCCTCAGGAATCTAAGATAGTTGATGAAAAAATTGAGCAATTGTTGACGGCAAATATTATTAGGGAAAGTTCATCCCCATTTGCAAGCCCCATCATTCTTGTAGAGAAAAAGGACGGTAGTTCACGCATGTGTGTTGACTATCGGGAATTAAATAGTAATACTCAACCGAATCATTATCCTTTACCTTTAATTAGCGAACAAATTGATAAACTTAATGGTGCTCATTATTTTAGTAGTATTGATATGGCCTCTGGGTTTCACCAACTGCCTGTACATGAAAGTTCCATAGAAAAGACAGCATTTGTTACCCCAAAAGGGCAGTTTGAATATTTGGCTATGCCCTTTGGGTTACGCAATGCTCCTTCCATTTTTCAAAAGGCAATTAATACTGCTTTAAAGCCTATGAATGATGAAAAGATTCTAGTTTTCATGGATGATGTCCTTTCAATTTCAACAGATATTGATGAAGGGCTTTACCGCTTGGACAAATTACTTAAAACGCTGTCCAATGCTGGGTTCTCGTTTAATTTAAAGAAATGTTCATTTCTGAAAGTTCAAACTGAATACCTTGGGTATGTAGTTTCAGCTGGAGAAATTAGACCAAATCCAAAAAAAATACAAGCCTTAATTAATGTTCCAACTCCAAAAACTGTCACTCAGGTTAGGCAGCTCATAGGGCTAGCAACGTATTTTAGACAGTTTATACCTAACTTTTCCCAAATAATTCGCCCTTTGTATCCCTTAACAAAAGGAAAAGGCAATATTAAGTGGACCCCAGAGCATGACCAAATACACAAAAAAATTATCCACATTTTAACGTCCGAACCAGTTTTAAAAGTTTTTGACCCATCCTTGCCCATTGAACTCTATACCGATGCAAGTTGCGAGGGATACGGTGCAATTCTTATTCAAAAACATAATGATATCCCTCATGTAGTAGCGTATTATAGTAGGAAGACCATAGATGCAGAGACACGATATCACTCTTACGAGTTAGAGACCCTTGCGGTAGTAAAAGCAATCGAACATTTTCGTCATTATTTACATGGACGAAAATTCACTGTATTTACCGATTGTAACTCCCTTAAAGCTTCTCACTCAAAACGTGATTTGACTCCAAGGGTTCACCGTTGGTGGGCTATATTGCAGGCTTACGAGTTTGATATCGTGTACAAAGAAGGTCGAAAGATGGCTCATGCAGATTTCTTGTCCCGGAATTTGTCAAACACAAATTATTGTGAGCCCCGTAAAGTAAATTTTCTTGAATTAGATAAAGGTTGGTTAATTGTAGAACAGGAACGCGATTCGGAACTTTCTGAAATAATAGCAAAATTCCGTAATAATCAATTACCTGAAGAGATATCGCGTACGTATGATTTAAGACAAGGAATATTGTATAGGAAGATAGAACGGAGAGGAGTTTCTAGTTGGCTACCTATTGTACCACGTTCTTTGGTTTGGTCCCTTATTAACCATGTTCATAATGAGATAAAACATTTAGGTTTTGAGAAGACGTTAGACAAACTTTACGAATTCTATTGGTTTTCTGATATGGCTAAATTTGTAAAAAAGTTTATTAATTCCTGTGTAGTATGTAAAACTTCTAAAGGCCCTTCAGGTGCACAGCAGATGCAGCTACATTCAATTCCTAAACATCCAGTCCCTTGGCACACAGTTCATTTAGATTTAACTGGAAAACTTTCTGGAAAAAGTGATAAAAAAGAATATTGCTCAGTTTTAATAGACGCCTTTACAAAGTTTGTACTGCTTGAATATACTCCGACCTTAAGCTCTTCATACGCTGTAAGAGCAATTAAGAATGCTGTAAACTTATTTGGTGCCCCAAAGCGCATTATCGCAGATAGAGGACGTTGTTATGACTGTAATGAGTTTAAACACTTTTGTAATGAGAATAGAATACAGCTGCATTTAATAGCAACCGGTTCTAGTAGAGCTAACGGGCAGGTTGAGAGGGTCATGCGAACTTTAAAGAATATTCTTACTGTTATAGAATGTAATTCTAATAATGCTTGGAAGGATGAACTAGGAGAGATCCAACTTGCTCTTAACAGTACACGTTCTAGGACCACAGGTTTTACGCCTATGGAACTGATGTTTGGCATTCAAGGTTCCTCACTTAATCTAGCTAAAATAACTCCTAGTTCTTCTGAACCACCTATGATTAATGTTGAAACGGCTCGTTCATCTGCATCGGAAGCTATTCAAAGAGCAGCTAACGCTGACACTATCCGGTTTAATAAGGGAAAAGCCCGGATTAAACCTTTTGCAGTAGGTGAATTCGTTTTTGTAAAATGCGAAGCAAGACATCAAACGAAGTTAGATAATAAATTTAAGGGGCCTTATAAAATAGTCACTGTATTAGATAATGACCGTTATGAGCTTAAACATATCAACGGTTCTAACAGAATTTATAAATTTGCTCATGAAAATTTAAGGGAAGTACCTAAAGGGCAAGAAGGTTATTTGGAAATTTGCGAAAATGATAGTGATGATAATGATGAACGGACCGTGACGGCAGATGATGAGTTCAGTATGTCTTTTGTACCTGTAAATAATAATATGCCTTCAGATTCAGAGGAAACACTTTCTGTAAGCTCTCGCACATTGACTGCAGATGATTCAGAGGAAACGCTTTCTGCAAGCTCTCGTACATTGAGTGCAGATGATTCAGAGGAAACACTTTCTGTTAGCTCTCGCACCTTAAGTGTAGATAATTCCGAAGCTATAATATCTTTGGAATGATCAATTAGTATGTGGTCTCTTCTACTTTTGTGGAAGATGATCATTTTTGCGAATAAAACATTAAAATCACTCCTGCTGTTGTGGGTGTTGATTTGTGATGCGCTGCAGGGATCTCACCTGCTTTAGTGGGTGACGATTCAGACCAGAATGTTTAAACTTTAGTGATCTGTGAGGTGCTGCAGGAATCTCACCTGCTTTAGTGGGTGACGATTTAGACCAGACTGTTTGTAACTGTAGGGGTTTTCTGTTGTAAAGAAATACCCAGACCAGTGATATTTACTATTTCGATATGTAACGATGAAGATGATGTGAATTAATGAAAGTCTTTTCTTTTATTATTTTTAGATGAATGAATGCACTCGAGGACGAGTGATTTGTCAGAATGGCCGTGACGGCAGCCATATAGTTTGACAGCTGTCAGAGACGGCACCTACAGGGCGCTAGTGGAACGTGCACCGGGCGCATCATAGAAAAATCATTCACTCTATCTGTCATTTGGCTTAAAAGACTTGAAGTACAATCGAGTAAAATATTGTGACGTTTCCCCCACTAGTGATCGCCTTTATAAGGAGCTGCGCCGTTGAGTCGGCACGCATTTCTAACGGATGCGTCTTGGTGCACGGACCACTGTCTCTAGACAGTCAGTACTGCACAGTTATTGGATGTGGAACGTTGTCTCTGACAAGTAGTACTATCCTTATTGCGGTGGGTGCATGGACCACTGTCCCTGACAGTCAGTACTGCCCTATGTGACCGCCCTCACTGCCATTATTAGTTATTTAATTATTTTTATTTAATTCTCTATTTTCTAGATAAGATAACCGATTGTTCAACTGAAATAAATTTGTGTATTGCCATATCTGAGTTTTACTTCTGATGTCTGGACCAATCCCGACAAATACGTATTAGGCAATTGACACGTTTGCCACGTGACTTGCTGTGTCTTTTTCTCATAACTTTATTAGGTTTGTTTACAATTTCATCTGATATTTTTGGGACAGACTATAAAACCGTATTGTCTATGGAACGACGATACAAACCTTTTTCTTCGAATTCTACCGATAACAGATCGTTTACGTTAACCTGAGCCATCCGTACTTGGAACTCGAGAACAAAAATAAACGATAAACGGTATAACATCTTCGTCGAATCGGTAGTAGTGATGTGCTGAAGGCAAGGCAGGAACTTGAATGTTTTCTTATTGAAGAAATCTATAGGAAAGAAAGAAAAAACGTTTATTTGCGGTAAACATGACGCAAAAAGAACAGGAATACAAAAATAAGAAAAGGTTGAGGGAAACATGCGTCACATCCACGCAAAATGGCTATCGCTCAGCATTATGCTGCGACCCTATGCAAGACAGAGCCCCAGCGCTGCCCCAGCTGTTTTATATTATTCTAAGTTCAGCCCAAGGCTTCACCCTCGTTATTATCCAACGGGATATGCTACCGGGACCGAAAGTGGCCTACATCCTTACCCTGGTTGCTATCTATCTTTTCGTCAAATTTTATCGCAAACTGTTTAGACGAGATTTTTTTTGACACACTACGTTTCCTGCCGTGTTATTATCTAAGGTTGCAAACTGTATCATTATGGATCAATAAAGTGAATACTATAAGTATTCGTTTATCAAACAAGTTGAATTTATCTATTTGCTGTGATCACTTACTTACATTTGTTTATATTGGTAGCGATACCCAAGTTTTCTGACTCCATCTGACAAATTCGCTTTGAAAATAAAAGTAAGTTTACTAAAATATTATTTCCCATCACTAACTTTCACTCGCACGTCTCCAGATTACGAGAACAATAAGGAAATAGAACAAAACACGATACGGATTGTTGACATTATCAATCCAAGTCACTCGGAAGTCTCGGATTCACCCAGGTAGGTACTTTACTTGTGCGTACAGTCAAGGCCAAAAATATGTATACAGTCACGAGCATTAATATGTAAACACATCGCCAAATTCAAAAGCGATTTTCTTTTAAATAGCGATTGCAGCATTGAGATAACTTCGATATTTCATTACAGTGTGGGTTCCAAAATATTATTTTCATAATAAAATAAGATTACAATTAGTAAAAGTGGAGAAAATCACTTTTAAAAGTTGGTAAGCGTATACATATTATTGCTCGTGACTGTACAGACTTTGTAAAATAAAGTCAAAGTCGAAGCATTTATTTCAATTAGGCACTTAAAAGGCACTTTTCAACGTGAATACGAAAACTTGTAATCGTAAAGTATTATATTCGATTCTAAATCCGCTTTCACTTTTGCTAGTTTTGTTTGTTTTTTTGCTTTCGCTCATCATCTTTTACCCAGCATTTTCCCAACTATGATGGGGTTGATTTCCAGTCTCACCGGATGCAAGTATTTTTTCATAGATTCCACAACCCAGTTACTGGGTAATATGATACCCCTTCGTAAGACTGGTTGTCAGACTATCGTGCTTCTGACGACCCGTAAGCAAACACAAATGACAATTGACAGTAGGGGAATGAGGGGGGAAACCGGACAGGGGGTGAAACCAGATAGTTGCTATTTCATTACTCCGCGTACAGCTGTCTCGCTCCAGCTAGCGGTGAAATACGCGCAAACGCTTACTCAGTGCAGTTGCAAATGGCGGCGACGGTAACATCTCAGCGCGTGCGTCTATAAACGAAAATGGTAAACTAAGGTAAGTTATCTAATATTTGGAATTTTTTAAAGTGTTATCATTAAGTTTAGCTATGTGCTATCATACACAGTTGTATTTTTTATCAAGTAATACATATTAAACTTTTTGAAACGGTATTGGTTGTTGCTATGAGTGTAAACATAATCTCTGTTGGTATTACAAATTCAAACATGTCACCTGTGGGGTACAAGCGGACGGGGTGATTTCGACTATCCGGTTTCACCCCGATTCATTTAATATGTTGCGGGCGCTACATCAGCTGCAAGAGCAATGGGCTTTAATAAAGCTGTAGTGTCATCGTTTTTTAATCTTTTGGATACACTTTATGCTAAGCACGCTTTCAATTCCACGCGAATTTATAACATGGACGAGACTGGATTGACCTCAGTACCAAAAAAAATTGGGAAAATTATATCTGTCAAAGGTAAAAAACAAGTTGGTGCCCTAGCTTCAGCTGAACGAGGACAGTTGGTAACGGTAGTGCTTTGCTTTTCTGCAGCTGGACATTATGTTCCACCTCTTATGATTTTTCCTCGTGTACGAATGAAGAGTGAACTTTTGGATGGTGCACCACCAGGCACAGTAGCTGTATGCCATCCAAGTGGTTGGATGCAACAACATATTTTCACTGAATGGATGCGTCACTTTATCGGCCATGTCAAACCAAGCAATGAACATCCTGTGCTTCTCGTCTTAGATGGTCACGCCACTCACACTAAGAACCTAGAAGCTATTGAGTTAGCTCGTGCTCATGGTGTCATAATGCTCTGCTTCCCTCCCCACTGCACGCATCGTTTACAGCCACTCGATGTTGGTTTTATGGGGCCTTTGAGCACGTTTTACTCGCAAGAAGTTCAATTATGGCTTCGTAATCATCCAGGGCGTGTTGTCACCCAATTTCAAATGGCATCTTTGTTTGGAACTGCTTATAATCGTGCCGCTACTATGCAAAATGCAGTGTCTGCTTTTACCAAAACCGGAATTTTCCCTCTGAATCCCAACACGTTTACAGATGCAGATTTTGCACCATCACAGACTACAGAAATATCATTTTTACCACCAAGCACTAATGAATTCTCTCAGGATCCGTTGCCGCGTGAAAGAACTCCGTCTCCGCAAGCAGGAACATCTACAGCAGGACAATCTTTTTCAGATTCTTTAAGTCTTGTATCACCGAAAGATATCATGCCGATTCCTCATTTTAAAAAGAATATGCGGCCATCGGCGCGTCGAGGAAAAACCGCAATTTTGACTGAATCACCGTATAAAAATGAACTGGCAGTTAAGGCTATGTCATCAGTAATTAAAACAAAAAAAGGCAAAGGTAAAGGTATCGGTAAAAAGACGCATAAAGAAAACTATCAGGAGGATTCGGAGTGTTTGGTTTGTGGCGAAAAGTACAGTCAAACTAAGTCCACAGATGCATGGTACCAATGCACTGCTTGTCTTAAATGGGCTCACGAAAGTTGCATCAGTTGTTCTGAGCAAGAATTATTATTTTTTGTATGCAAAAACTGCGAATAATTAGATTAATAAGTTTTATTGTTAGTATCTGTTTTCACCCCTTGAATCAAAAAAGCCTATCCGGTTTGACCCATAGGTATGGGGTGAATTCGGATTTATAATTTTTGTTAAAAAAATTAATATTATTTAATTACTAAGATTGATCTCAAACATTTTTATGCCAAAGTTATGCTTAAGATATACTTAAACATTTATGACATTGATTACCTTAATAACTAATATAGTCATCTATTTATTGTGTCTTTTTCTTAACTATCCGGTGTCCCCCCACCTTCCCCTACTTTTCTAGGCACGAAGGGGTCTTGGTATATGAAGATACCCATCCACGGACCAAACGCGGCAAACGTAGTTTAACCTGATCGATGAACCCGTGTGGCTTTTAATACTTAGCGTAAAGCCTCTTTGGCGATTTTTGATCTTCAGTGTACCTACGTTTAAACCTCAACACAAAATGGCACAGCCGTACCTTAGTTGAATTAGTGGAACTTCTAAATAAACAATTGTTCCAGAAAAGTGGTTTTAATTAAGCTCTTCATGAAAGAGCTAGTCCGGAGTATTTCTACCGCTATACCTAGCTAAGGGTACCTACGTCTCCACTGAGGCGGAAACGAGCGGAGCGGGGAGATGTGCTGGAATCGACCGTGAGGAAACCGGCATGTCCTAGAACAAAAAATCGAAGACATGTGCAAGGCCGTCTTAAACTATGCTGGGGCCCTTGGGCACACAAGAATTTAGGGCCCTTTCGAAAAGTAAAGATAGCGAATTATTAATTAGTGTAACCCGAAAAACAAAAATTTTGACGTTGGCAAAATGTTTTGAGAATAAATGTGAGAGAAATTGTCAGTCCTTCGGGGCCCCCTGAGCATGGGGGGCCCTGGGCACGGGCCCCGTGTGCCCTTATGGTAAAGACGGTATTGCATGTGACAGCTTCCCGCACTGGGCAAGCGTGGTAGATTACGGCCCACTCTCTGTCACAGAAAGAAGTCCTGTGTTCCAGCAGTGGGTAAATTATAGGCCGATTATGCATGACTCTCAAGCTTCCAAGATTAACAAATATTTTCATTCACATCATCAAATATCATACTCAAATAAGGTAGTATGTAGATATTGATTCAGTCATATTGTATTGACGAAGCTAAAATAGATTTCGCGTTTACATACGCGACATGTTTATTTTGTGAAGAAAGCCTGTGATAAATTGAGTAAAATATGATTACAAATTCGATTTTCTATTTGGATTTTCCTTTTATGATATTCTTTCTACCGTTTGCCCTATTTTTGAGATACTTTTATCCTGTGGAAACGGTTGTGGAAGATATAAAGATATATACGGCAAGATCCTTTGAAAGGGTTCTTACTATTAATGCTGCTATCAAACGAAATGTGGAATGAATGTTAAGATACAATTTAGATTATAGAATCGAGGAATAAAGTAAAAAAAAACCGGTCAAGTGCGAGTTGGACTCGCGCACCGAGGGTTCCGTACAAACCTGTGGGTATATAAGTAAAAGTTCAAAATTGTCAAAAATATTTTTTTTTATATGACGAAACTAAAATTTTTCGGTTTTCGTAATTTTTCCTATATCTGTACTATAAGACGTGACTTCGTACAAAATTTCAAGATTCTAAGTTCACGGGAAGTACCCTGTAGGTTTTGATTCCCGTGCGAGTTTCGAAAATTTGCGGAATTTTGCGGCCTAAATGGCTGTATCTTTTGATTGCGTTGACTTAGAAGGTTGATTTTTCTACAGCTTCCAGGGACAGTAGAACTAAGTATCATATAGAAATTTCAGTTTGATACCTCCACGCGTTCCTGAGAAAAACGGGCTTGACAGACGGACGGACGGATGGACGGACGGACGGACAACAAAGTGATCTTATAAGGGTTCCGTTTTTTCCTTTAGAGGTACGGAACCCTAAAAAGTAAGTTTCTTGTACGATGAATTTTGCTGGTGTATAAAGAATCTTTATATCATCATTTAAAAAGAAAAAAAACCACATAGGAACTGAATAAAATACTACTTCACAACTTACAGTAAAATGTAATAATGGTATTAACAACAGGATGTATGATAAGAAAATTACGAACGAAACGAATGAAATTAAAAACGTTACGTATAATCATCATCATCATTTCAGCCGAAAGACGTCCACTGCTGGACATAGGCCTCCCCCAAGCTCCGCCACTTCGACCGGTTCTGTGCTTTAGCATCCAGCGGACTCCTGCGTCCCTCACAAGGTCATCGGTCCACCATGTGGCCTTACAACTTTACGTCTTCCGGTACGCGGTCGCCACTCCAGAACTTTTCGGCCCCATCGGCTATCTGTTCTGCGAGCAATGTGCCCTGCCCACTGCCACTTAAATTTGGCAATTCTTCGGGCTATGTCGGTTACCTTGGTTCTTCTGCGGATCTCTTCATTCTCGTTCGTATACGTATAATAGTATTAATTATATACATACATACATACTGAGAGACTGCCTGGTTGGTAGAGTGGTCGCAAGCACAACTGCTGAGCTCAGGGGTCCTGGGTTCGATTCCCAGGACGAGCAAGCATATTACAAATTAGAGGATTATATCAAACATAAGAATATGCTTGGAAACATGCTGGTCCTGCTCCATAGGACAATTTATAGTCTAGACAAAATCAAACTGGTTGCTAATTAAATTGTATAATTAATTATATTTATGACGTTGATTTACACTCAGTGATTAACTCACACACTGACTTATTACTTGTTAATATTTTAGTAAAATCGTACACTTACTTTTACAATGTTTGTAAGTATGTGAGCACCATGTGTCTATCATAAAATTTATTTATCTGTAGTTAATTCCATTTCATTCTTTTTACCTATTTTGGTATGGTAATTTTATTCTAAAACGATGCACGTTTTCACACATAATTATATAATGAAATAAATATTGCACTTAAACCATTTTAAAAGAGTAACGGTGGAGTTTCTTGCCCATTCTTCTCCATACGAAACTATATTTTGGAAGGGGCGACTAGGATCAATTCTATTTTAATGTAAATGTTTACGTTCAAAAGTGCCTTTTAAGTGCCTATTTGAAATAAATGCTTTGACTTTGACTTTGAGCAAAGTAGTATTAGATGTTTCTTTCTGGAGTTTCTCAGTATGATGATGATGATGATGATGATGGGACTCCCTTTTCCGCACGTAGACTCCCATTCGGTCCGTTGTGCGTGGGGATGCTGGCTAGCAGAGCCAGCCTAGCTCCGCCCAAAAGCACAGAAGCTTCCTGGGAGCTTCACAGGCTTCGCGGAGCGACCTCACTGTTCCGAGGATTTCTTCGCGTTGAGAAGCCACGGCCTCGCATTCCAGGATGACGTGGGCGGCTGATTCCTCGGCGTCAAGGCAGCCCCTGCAAAGCGGGCTGTCTGTGGCGCCTATGTTAAAAAGGTGTTTGTTAAGGGTGTTATGGCCCGTAATTGTTCCTATTATTATTCTAAGGTTATTTCTGCTCAGGCTGAGAAGTTTTTTGGTTAATCGCGGGTGTACAGTTGGTAAAGCCAATTTTGACTGTCTACAGTCTGTTGCCCGTGACCATCTGTTGTTATGGAGTTCGGTCGACCTTTGGCGAATCCACGCACGAAATTGTGAGAAAGGCAGGGGGAGAAGTGGGTACGGGCCTAGCACTTTCATATCAGAGCCTCTCTTCGCAAGTTCATCTGCGGCATCATTGCCTAAAGATCCACTGTGCCCTTTGATCCACTGGAGTGCAATACGATTGGACGTCGATAAACTCTCCAGGGCAAGATGGCACTCAAAAATTAGTTTGTTGTTAGTTTGTTTGTTTTCTAAAGCTTTGAGCACAGATAGGCTGTCGGATAGGAATTTAATGCCGTAGTTCCGGATGCCTAAGCGCTTTACTGCTGTAGCGGCTTGTGTTAAGGCAACACATTCACACTGAAAGATTGAACTGTGTGTGCCTAGCGGTATGTGAAAGTTGATGTTGAGGTCGAGGGAGTGTGCGCCAGCACCTGAACCGTTTTGTGTTTTTGAGCCATCTGTGTAGATGCGCACTTCATTGGCTCCCGACTGATCCCTTTCTTCCTCTACTGTTTGTATAATATAGTTTTTGTTGAACATAGGTTGGTTTGGTGTTCTATCACACGGGGCAGCGATGAATGGCTGGTACTCAATCGCCCGGTCCAGGATTTTAGCGTGTGGGCTGGTTAAATTCTTGCCCCATATGCCCAGATGCATTAGCCTGATAGCAGCTAGTGCGGCCTCCTGCTGTATGTACAGGTCCAGGGGAGTTAATTGAAGGGCTATCTCCATGGCTGCTGTTGGGGTGGTTCTCATGCAGCCAGTGGTAGCTGAACAGGCCAGTCGTTGGAAGCGCTGTAGTCTAGTAATGGTGGTTGAGAGTTCGGTCCTCGTCCACCAAACCAGAGCGCCATAAGCCAACATTGGCCTGATCACCGCTTTATATAGCCACAGGGTAATCTTCGGAGAAAGCCCCCATGTTTTTCCTAACATTTTTTTACATTGGTATAGTGCAATTGTGCTTTTATTGAGTTTGTAGTCAAGATGCTTGTTCCAGAGCAGTTTGCTGTCAAGGATCACCCCCAAGTACTTGACTTCGTCTTTGAGTGTTAGTTCTGTGTTGAAGAGTTTTGGAAGCCTATGGGGTCCCAGGGTTCTTTTGTTGGTGAACATTATTAGTTCTGTTTTCGAGGGGTTAACCGATAGTTCGTGTTTCGTGCACCAACTCTCGATTATTTTGAAGGCACTTCTCATGAGATCACACAAGATCCTCAAATTTCCCCGAGATTAAAATTGCTATGTCGTCCGCGTATCCCACCGAGTACAGACTGCTGGCGTTGAGCTCTGCGATGAGCTCATTTACGACCAAGTTCCACAGTAGTGGTGACAGCACCCCACCCTGTGGGCAGCCTCTACTTACGATACCTCGCGTGGTGGTGTTCACGGTAAATCGAATAGCACGGTATTTTAGCATGTTATTGATCCATTCTATGAGTGTTCGCGCAACACCGTGCGTGGCAAGTGCCTGTTCGATGCTGGCGAAGTTAGTTTTATCGAAAGCACCTTCTATATCAATGAAGGCGCCTAGGGTTGGGGTTTTTGTTTTAAGAGCACTTCCTATGCGTGAAACTACGCTATGGAGTGCTGATTCAGTTGATTTGCCTGCACAGTAGGCGTGTTGATTAGGATGTAAGGGTCTATGTACCGAAATTTGGGACCTAATCTTCCTATCCCCCAGCCTCTCCAGTGTCTTCAGGAAGAACGAGGAGAGGCTTATGGGTCTAAAAGACTTGGGTTGGGTGTAGTCACCCCTGCCCGGCTTCGGTATGAAAATTATTTTTACTTCTCGCCAGTTCAAGGGGATGTAGCGGTGGGCCAGGCAGGCTCGAAATACCTTAAGGAGGTAATCAGCCAGTAGATCTTGGCTCCACCTGAGCAGAGCTGGGAAAATACCGTCCAGCCCTGCTGCCTTGAAAGGTAAGAAGGTGTTGATTGCCCATGTTATCTTGTCTTTGTCAATTACTTCTAACGCCACCTCCCAATCCAGGCTACTCGTGGCCCTCTCCCTATGTGGTTCCCAGCTTTGCTGGGTGGCAATCTGGCATCCTGGGAAGTGGGTGGTTAGAAGTAGTTCGCTTGTTTCAGCGTCGTTTGTAGTGTAGGTGTTATCTGTTTTTTTCAGGCATCCTATTGAGTGGTCTTTGTCTTGAGCAAGACAGGTTTTAACCCTCATTGCCTGGTTGTTACTTTCAATGTTGGTACAGAAACGCCTCCAGCTATTCTTTCCTCTGAGGCGTATCATTTTTTTATACATTTTGCGAGCTGTTGTATAGTGGTCCCAATCTATCGGCGACCGTGTGTTCCTAGCTCTGTTGAACAATCTTCTCAGCTTTCGTCGATGTCTTTCCAGTTCAGGGCTCCACCAGGAATGGCGAGCTCCCTGCCTTGGTACCGTGAGGGGACACGACTGTTCATAGCTAGATAGGAGGATGGATGTGATGTTGTTTACATGTTCGTCTAAGTTGGTTACTGGTATTTCAGCCGGAAGGGCGGGTAATCTGACTATTTCAGCCTCGACTAATCTGACAAACTTGACTTGGTCTGTGTTGCGAGGAACCCTTCTTGGCTGTGGTTTGGTTAGGTTAAAATTAATGGTATAGCGGATCCATCTGTGGTCTGAACATGATATCTCATTGGACACATGCCAGTCCTGTATGGAGTTTCTCAGTAGCAATCCGGAGTATGGATTTGTGCACGGTTGATGACAATAGGCTCGCCCTTATTACATAGGACTTAAACATATAAATAGGTACACCTCTGCCTAGCCCTTTGGGGAAACAAGTCGTGATGATTTTTTACACATACATACATCCATAAACTTACGCTTTCTTCCTATGGTAGGCAGAAACTGCAGAACGCCACCTGCAGCCTGCTAAGATCCTTACATACTCCTTTTGATTCGTTTACATTCACACATCTGTGTCGTTCATACGCATCGACGGCGTTCAGCGCTTCGATTGGCTACGGATTGGTGAAGGACCAATTGGAGCCCCGAAAACGCCGATATCCCAACAGACTGAACATCGACAAGACAATTCTACGGTGACTTGCGTCGCTGAGGAGCCCTGCCGGCGAAGAGTCCTGTCGTCGAAGTGCGCTGTCGGCAAAGAGTCCTGTCGGCGAAGAGTCCTGTCGGCGAAGTGCCCTGTCGGCAAAGAGTCCTGTTGGCGAAGTGTCCTGTCGGCGAAGAGTCCCGTCGAAGTAAAGTCTTGTCGGTGTTCAAGCTGTCGGCGTAGTGTCTGTCGGCGTTTAGTCGTGCACTCCTTACTGACAAACATACAACATGCGATTTCCGATTCTTCATTCATTCTTTATTCGACCACAAACATGTAAACCTATCCGTATCATAGAATAAAGACCACAAAAAGAAACTAACAAGCCTCTACTCTAGTCCATTCGAAACACTTTCATAAAGAACACAGTACACGAGCTGGACTCAAAGCCTGCAACAGTCTGCAATTAGATAGAAAGCATTGATGTCGAATTGTGTCACACAGTAGCTGCAACACGCTTCTTTGGAGAAACAGAGGCCCTAAAACGAGCGGCTCATTAGTCGATTCGCACGAATTCACTCTCCCGAATCGACATTTTTAAATATTTTTTTTTTTTTTACGATAGGCGACTAGCTACAAAAGTTCGTTTTTTAAACCCTTAGACATACTAATTATACAGGTGGGATATAAACTTATGTCAAACTCCTATTGTACTTAAAGCAAACACAATCAAAATTAAAATGCCCGAATCAAAAACGAAACATATGACTGATGTCAACAATTCTCTCGCTCAAGATAGCATCTGCGACAAGAGCTGTCAAGGGTAGTACTTGCTCAGTGACCCTCGCTGAGAGACTCATGCTTGGCGCTTACTCGCTGCTCGTTTCTCGCTAACGCGTTTTTAGTTGCTATTTGCGGACTCCACTACTTGATTCTGATATCTCTTAGAGGCGCGCGTAGAACTCAACGCGCCAACGTCCCGGGCTTGGTCCTCACTGAACAGCGAGCTACCCATTAGTCGCCATCCGCAAGCCCGCACCTTGGCCAAGAATCAGCCTGGGATTCCCGACGCCTTGGGCTTCTTGCGGCGACTAGAGCCGTGAGGGCGCATATACTGACTCTAACTCACGTGAGACCGGCCTCTTCGCGAGCATTACTGCTTCGCAGAAGGAGGTGACGGCTGCCCATGCACTTTCGCTTCGAATCATGTCCTGGACCAGGACCCGACGCGAGAGATCGCCGCCGCCGATTGCCTCAACAAGGACATGGTGGTGCCCCGTCCAAGCCGGGCAGACCTCCACCGTATGCTCCGCCGTGTCCTCAGGGCGATCTACGCAGTGGAAACACAAGGGCGCTTCCTCCCGCCTTATCCGAAACAGGAACCTCCCGAAACAACCGTGTCCGGTTATGACCTGCGGCAAGCGGAAGGTGAGGACGCTGTGAGGTGTTTAGTAGTTACATCTACATTTCGCCAGTTATGGTTAAGTCCCTTGTTACATGGGGGCAAGACTATTGCCATAAACCATAAATCAAGAATCAGAGCTGCTACTGAGAAATCCCGGATGGAAACACCCAAGAACATTTTGCCCGACGTAGGAATTGAACCCACGATCAGAAATTCAGTAGTCGACTATTTCCTACTAAACATAAAGCAACGTAAAGAAAATTACAATAGGCTTCTCCGAGAAGCGTTAATGCCAAGAAAAATGAGCGTCCTTTATAAAATTATAGACTTTCTTGAAAATAAAATCATAATTGATACCGTTGTTATTAAGAAAAGAACTGAATTGAAAGACAATTTATTTTCCATCAAAGAGACATGATTGGAATATTAATGTAGACATAGACGTACATTGATCCTAGGTACGTATACTACTTAGGTACAAGTACCTTCATAATTTCATTATAGCTAAATTGCATCGAAGCTTGATTATTAGATTCAATATTCTGCAAAAGGAATTTATGATCAGGGTTGCAATTTGCCATTGCAGTTGTTTAATAAACTGTGTTTTATATTGCCGCATAATTAATCACTTTACTATATAATAATAGTACAGTAATCATGAGTTTTCAATCCATGAGTAATCAAGAGCAGTGGTGGCCAAGTGGTAACGGCCGCGACTTACGAGTTGTAGGTCGTGAGTTCGAACTCAGCCAGGCGCTTTACTTTGCGTAAATTATTTCATCACCACTGCTCTCAAAACGGTGAAGGAAAACATCATGAGGAAACCGGCCTGTCCTAGAACAAAAAATTCGAAGACATGTGACATCTACCAACCCGCACTGGGCCCGCGTGGTGGATTATGGCCCAATCCCTCTCACCGAGAGGAGGCCTGTGTCCCAGCAGTGGGAACATTATAGGCTGAAGATGATGAATCATGAGTTTGTATCCGACTGCGCCAGAAGGAGGGTTACATTTTTCGAGTGTTTGTATGTATGTATGTTTCTTTGTGACGCTCTGTAGCCTAAACGGCTTGATCGATTTCAGCTTGAGAGGTGCCGTTAGATTCGTCTTAATTGTGAGAGTGACACTGGGTATATCAAAATTGAAAAAAAAACGGCCGATTTTTGGCGCCATATAATGTCTTTAAAAAAAATCTCAAACCCCATTGAGTGGGGTATCAAAATAAAGGGTTTATAAATAGGTCTCATTAACGTCAAAAATAATTATATCAACTAAAAACTGTGAAATAAAAATATAATTTACAAAATCAAAAAACCCGACTGCCTAAAAAGTGAACTTTAATTAAAAAAGATGGAAACAAGAGACTGTTTTTAAAATGACTATTAGACTGAATACTGTAAGCAATCTTATGCAGTCGGAGGCAATAAAGGTCTTTATTGTAAAATTTAAGATGATGCCTCCTATATCATTTTAACTCTCTTATTCAAAACATGCCAGCTGCCGAATACAACGTATTTTTGGAATTGTCGATTCGCACGCAAATAAATCAAATTTGTGCGAATCGCCTACAAAAAATAATGAATTATTAAAAGTGACGAGTCGCACGTTTCGGGCGAGTTTTTTCATGCGAGTTGACTAAAAAGCCGGCTTTAATTCAGCAGTTTTTATGTGTGTGCGGCTTTTATGCGTATCTTAGTAACGTACATTAGTTCAGGAACAAATTCTAAACAATTATTTGTCTACATACCATGTTGTTTACCGACTTACGCAAATGTCACGAGTTAAATCATTTAGGATAGAGTTTAAGTTTTTCACTCTCGATCACAGACATTTTCAATAGGGATGTTACAGTGTTTCTGATTTTTATCATCATGATCAGCCTATAATGGTCCCACTGCTGGAACACAGGTCTCCTCTCTGTGACAGTCCACCACGCGAGCCCAGTGCGTTTTGGTAGATGTCACATGTTTTCGAATTTTTGGTTCTAGGACATGCCGGTTTCCTCACGATGTTTTCCTTCACTGTGTTGAGAGCAGTGGTAATGGAATTATTTACACAAAGTAAAGCGCCTGTCTGGGCTTGAGCCAAAACCTACAACTTGTAAGTCTACCACTGGGCCATGATGCACCTAAAATAAAGTAACTCTACCACAGTAGGTGAAAAATAAGAAAAAGTAAATGAATGATAGTGAAATTAATTATATTGGTTCATGGTTTGTACATGGTTTTTTTTATTGAGGATGGGAAATCATCAAATAACTTCTCCCGCTCTGGGTGGAGCAGGAGGACGTGTCAGCCTTTTACTGACTTAACCCACCCGTGTTCACTCAGTAGCCTGTGTGCCAGGGGCCACGGTACCTCTTTCAAACAACCCGCACCCCTGGCAGGCATCGGCCCTTGTGGACCCCACCATTTGGTGCCGACATCTCGTTTAGGCGCGCGTGGAAGACAACGCGCCGTCGACCCGGGCCAGACAGCGAGCTACCCATTACGAATCATCCGCAAGCCCGCGCCTACGGTGGCCGGAAATCAGCCTGGGATTCTCGACGCCCAGGGCGTCTCCTGTGGAGGCTAGGGCCGTGAGGGCGCATATACCTCTCCGTGTTCCTTCAGTTTCCTGTGTGCCAGGGGCCACGTTATCTCTTTCGAACAACCCACACCCCTGGCAGGCATCGGTCTTTGCGGAACCCACCAGTGTACATAGATGGTGCTGATATATTGATACCACTGGGTCACCACAGCTCACACTTCTTTCAGACTGCTCAAAAACACTCAAAATAAATACCTACCTACCCTAATACATTGGCCACCAAACACCTAACTCAGCCCCAGTTATTTCTCCAAGCGACCATTGATTCAATTAATGGTTCTCCTCGAACTGAAGTTATTTCGTTAAACTTCCACTAACACTAATTGTGAACAAACTCAACTTCACCTGTTTTCTGTCTCCTGGGGGAACGTCGAGGAGTTTTAATTTTGTTAGGTTTACTGATGAAATTATTAATAGGTATGGAGTGTTATCGTTGTGTATGGAGAGGCTACAGGGTTGGTAAATATGTATGTGAGTATTTTCCATACTTATCACCCCCTCCCCCCATTTTAATCAATATTGATTTTAAATGCAAAAAATAAACCCTATGCAAAGTTGAAGATATAAACAAATCCAAAACATCCTTCTCTCTCTGTAGTCGGTCCCTCATATCTGAGGATCGTGGTCAGCTTCGGAGTTGCATCTGGAGCGGATGATACGCCTCCACCGGTTTCTGTCCAGCGCATCCCTCACCACCGTTTAGAATTTAGAGGACGATGATTCCTTCACATCCGTGAACGACCGCGCGATCGTTTGCCTTCGGTGTTCCCAACTACAATCAGTTTTTCCAAACTTTCATCGCCTCTGCGTACCTACTATGTGGCCGAAATAGGAGAGAATGCGTTGTTGCCTTGTGGTTGACAAGCGGGTTTTTATTCGAAGCTGGGTTAAGATCGATGCATTGGTGCGTTTGGCAGTCCACGGTATTTTCAACATTCGTCTCCAACATCCTTATCCTAACTAATGTTATAAATGTGAAGGTTCGTTTTTACCTTTTCACGCCTAAACCACTGAACCGATCATCCTGAAATTTTGCATACACGTTGTCAGGTATATAGAAACAAACTTAGGGTGTAGGTACCTTTCATCCCGAAAAATATACTGTTTCCGAGGAAAACAACAATAACGTTTTTGTGATTATAAATGGCGCCACGTGTCTTTCGAATCATGTTATTACAAGCAGATTACAAAGTGTACATTTTTGCAATTAAGGCCGCGGGTAAAAGCTAGTAAGCAAATAAAAGTACTGACAAGACCTTACCCGGCAGTGGCGCCAACTGTTGGACACAAAAACGATAGCCACCAATTTTTTTTTTGTTTGAGGGTGGGAAATCATCAAATAACTTCTCCCGCGGTGGAGCAGGCCTTGCAGGTGTCAGACTTTTACAGACTAAAACCTAACCTTGTAGCTGCCTGTGTGCCAGGGGCCACGGATTCTCTTTCGAACAACCCGCACCCCTGGCAGGCATCGGTCCTTACCTTACCGAACAGCGAGCTACTCATTACATAGCCACCATTACGTAATTTTTAAATAAATACTTATAGTTGCACTGTCACATACTCAAACATTACCACTCGTCCATACTCATTTATGTCAGCGCATACCACACCCAATCCCTCTCACCGAGAGGAGGCCTGTGTCCCAGCAGTGGGAACATTATAGGCTGATGATGATGATACCACACTGAGGGGCTTGTGGTTAAGTAATAATAGCCTCACGGGTCGATCAATCAGGTAAAGCTACGCTTCCGCGATTGCTCCGTGGATGGGTGTCCATCTTTACATCCGTGCTCCGTGCTTTTTATCCGTGCTCGGAAACCACGTTTAACTGTTGGTCTCGGCTGTCATTCGTGGATCTTTGACAAGCGTTAACAGGTCGTCAGAAGCCCGAAAGTCTAAATCAGTCTTACCAAGGGGTATCTTGTTACCCAGTAACTGGGTTGTGGAGGGCAGATAGGCAGTCGCTCCTGTATCTGGTTAGACTGCAAGCCGACCCCAACGTAGTTGGGAAAAGGCTAGGTAGATGATAATAATATACTACGTCCTCACTTAAAGATATGTTCATAAATTACAGTCGACTCAATGCGCTTAGCGTCGTGTACTGGACATAAGCTGAGCTAAGCTGAGTTGAGCTGAGCTAAGCTGATTTGTATCCAGCTTTCACAAAGTTAGTAACAGTTAGTGAAACGCAATCTGCGGGAATGTTGATAGGGTTTTGGCTGAAGTGATTTTGTAGTGTAGTTTGCTAGGTGCAGTGTTTTGACGCTGTACGGACAGTTTTGTAATGATATAACGTCTAATAATATACAGTTATAGAGATTAATTATTATGCAAATTGACATTCTAAGTCATTTAACCGTGTCAAACCCGCTTCAAACAGCTGTCAAAAGAATAAGTTGTGTTTAGAATACAGGAAAAGTTTTTATCCAGTGCGCAAATTGTAACCATGAATTCAGCATACCATTCTAGAACCCCTAGTGCAGAAATTTTTCGCCGGTTGTACAAAAAAAAATCTGTTGTTTCATAGAAAAATGCAATATCTACGTGGTCAAAATGTTTGGAAAAGCTGATTTTTTTTCTGTATCCGGCGAAAATTTTCTACGCTATAAAAACTTATCCTGTAGAAAAAAAAATAGCCTATTCTTTCTTACTGTTTGAATTAAAAATACAAAAATACTGCATGCAATCATCATTATACATTTCAATTCATAATATTATATAAAATTGTTTTAATTTTTCATTACAATGCCTATCTTATAATTATCACAATAAAAATTAATTAAATTGAATTTAAATTTAGAATATACGGACAATAAAAGAAATTATCAGCCTATGAGTAATCTTCAGCCTACCAGTCCACTGCTGGACATAGGCTTCTCCAATTGCATGCCATTCAGCTCGATGCTCGGCAATTCTATATAGGGTGTAATATTTGTTTAATGTGACGTTACATAGCTTATAACCAGCGGACGATCAAGACAGTTCCAATTATACCTCATATGTCAAAATGATAACTAGTTTAGAAGTTTTGGGGGAATAGATGAACATACATACATACCCACATTCATACATACCGGGCAAAATCATAACCCTCTTTTTTGTTTCGCGGTAGTCGGTTAAAAATAATTGGTCATCGCCGACGCCAACTATTTCAAATATTTGCCACAAAACATTGAAGTGTAAAAGTGTCTTAAATCAGAAATACATTCCGAAGTAAATATCACTTCATTTCATTTAATCATTTAATTCCAATCGTTATTGAGACAGAATAATAAAAAAAACTATAAGTTCGGCAAAATGAGTTAACAAGGTATCCTTTACAAACTTTTCTTTAACTAGAGACAATTATCTCCCAAAAAAACTTATACAAAAGACTTCATAACTTTATGAAAAGACATCGAAGAGCTCTTTATTTTCACAGACAATCGGTCGAAACGAATGGCTCGAACAAAATGCGATTTTCGACTAAAATGAATTTGTCTAGTGATGCTTGAAAGGTGAGCGGGAAGGAGTATTCGGGAATTTCATTATCCATTCGGATGTGCTAACACGGGTGATTTCTTCACGTAGTGTAGGTATTATGCGTATTTTTTTTTTGCCTGGTAATTCATCAAAAAACTTCTCGGAGCGGGAGGACGTGTCAGACTTTTACTGACTAAAACCCATGTTCTTTCAGTTGCTTGTGTACTAGGGGCCACGGTGTCTCTTTCGAACAACCCGCAACCCTGGCAGGCATCGGCCCTTGCGGACCTCACCAGTTGGTTCTGACATCTCTTTGAGGCGCCGTCGACCCGGGCTTAGTCCTTACCGGACGGCGAGCTACCCATTAAGGCCGTCCGCAAGCCTGCGTTTACGGTGGCCGGAAATCGGCTTGGGATTCCGCAGGTATTATGCGTTGCTTTTCATTTTTTTTGTAGGTACTATCACAAAACTGGTCAGCATTATCTTCATTCTCCTGCCCTTAGGCGCCATCCATAAATTACGTCACACGTTAAGGGGGGAGGGGGTCAACGAAATGTGACATTGTGTGACAAGGGACAGGGGGTCAAAAGCTTTGTGACGTCACATGTTAAGATCTAAAATACTAAAACTCGAAATTTTTATGTGAACCAAAAACATAAACATATTACTAACTCAATCTATATTTATAAGGCTTACGTAGATTAATTTAAATTAAAAAAATATGTGACGTCACACAAGGGGGCAGGGGGTTTCACAAGTGTGTGACAGGGTGATCAAAAAACCATAAAATTTGAAGTAATTTATGGATGGCCCCTTATCCCATTTTATTTGAGGTTGGCACAACATGTCTTTTCTTCCATACCTCTCTATTTGGTAATAGCCATCTCGGTTGTCGCAATATCACAAAACCTGTTTTATAAAAATTACAATTGACATCATAGGTAAACTTTTCGTCCTTACAGCTAGCTCATTCAGACATAATTTACCTGTGATTTTGTGCTAGTGTAAAAATCAAAGTGATCTTTGTTCTCTTAACAATAGGGTTGCTATTGGGTTTCTGCCACTAACAAGTCTGTTAATACCATAGTGATATTTATTCTCGTAACATTAAGGTTACTCCTGTCAGTAGTTAAGTACCATTTTATAACAAACTTCCAAGCCATGTTCAAGATCTAAGTCTCAATAAATTTAAATCATTCATTAAACGTAAGTTGTGCCTGCCAACCCGCACTGGGCCCGCATGGTGGATTACGGCCCACTCCCTCTCACGGAGAGGAGGTCTGTGTCCCAGCAGTGGGAACGTAATAGGCTGAGTATGTAAATTGTGCCTGAAAGCCTTTCATACCGTTAAAGATTATATTGAGGACAAAAAAGCTTGGGATTGACCTGCTCTAATTTTGTATACTGAATGTTGTTTTTTATTTTTGTTTTGCTCTTTGACATTTGATTATTATTATATACACTTTGACATTTAATTATTATTATATACACTTTGACATTAATATTTATTTTGAGAAATATAATATTATTTTTGTTTTAATTACTGTGAATGTGAGGACTATGTGGTATTTTTGTTTTTTGTTTTTCTGTTATATCTCTTTCTCAGTTCGTTTTTAATGTTAATCTGGCAGTTTGAGTACTTTATGCGGCCTACCCAAATGTCCTTTCTTTGGTACCTATTGTTCGTCAAATCGTTGAGCTCCTCAAGTTCTGAGTTGAGCCGTATGATTACTGATACATGCGTGCACTGAATGGACAGGTCCACTCAATCTGTGTGGTTATTTCCTCAAAAGAGCATTTCAGACACCAATCCACATGGTCTTCACATGATCTGACCAAGATTATGTCTGGACTTTAAAAGAGACTGTGACCTCTGAGTTTGTTTCGGCGTTAAAAAAATATGATTGACGTGTAAAAGTGTTTATACAAACCGACTTACAGAAATAAAATCATTTATCATTTCATGCGCCAATGGCCTATTACAGTATTCCTCAAAGGAGTAGGCAGGGTAACAAGTAGACCCGAAATTCGTAAATTAATGGTGGGTGAGGCTGAGCACACATTTTAACCACAACCTACTACTGAGGGGGTGCTTGGACAGGAAACCTCCCCGTGTGCCCGTGGGCTGGAGTTTCTCTTGGATACGTCTGGGGGAAAGGCCAGTCTCCGGGACGGTGCACCCTGGGATGCGGGCATTGTCACCCCATTGGGTACTGTGCCTAAGGGGTGTCATTGCCCGTATGCCAATATCCTGTCGGCGGGACGCTCCAACGCGTGTATCTCTGCGCTCATGCAGAGACGCACAGCGGCGGAGTAAGAGCGGGCTCGGTGTGCACTCACCCTGCCACCGGGCAGGCAAGAAGGAGTGCTCTCCTTCTGCCACCGTTAATCTCGTAGCCCCGAAGATTGTCACGGTCATGTCTCTGACTTTTGACGGGGGTCGAGGGCCTTGGCTTAACCGCCCGGGCCGCGAGGAAGAAATCCTCTATAAAAAATTACCCCAAACCTCCAAGCGGCGGCGCACCGTGAGGGAGGTTGGTAACTTGACTAATGGGTAGCTAAATTAGTCTCGAGTGCGAACCACTATTTTTTGAGCCAGTACACAAAGTTTACACTCGTGGGAACTAACATGGAAAAACTAAATAAAAACAAAACACAACAGCAGGAGGAGAGTGATGCGGGGTCGGAGTCCGACACCGCATCGAGCGCAAAGGGCTCTGTGAAGGGCCCGGAGCATGCGGCGGTGGGCGCTTCGAGGAGGACAGAGTTCCTCAAGAAGCGCCCCAAACCGAAGAACGGCCGGGGTTCGTCCTCGGATGGAGGAATGGCCCCGACCTCGAAACTCGGGAAGGTTTGTCGGAGCGGTGGGGTCCGGTTAGGCAGAGGCCTAACCACGAGGGATCCCGCCGAGCCGAGGGCCGCGGGGGCCCAGTCATCCGAGGCACAAGCCGCGGAGGGGCGGCTCTCTGGGGGGACGGGCAACAGGGTCCTCTCGGAGTCTGAGTCGTCTGGCAGTGAGCCGGACAACGCCGGCGGCTCCTACTCGGAGCGAACGGCCAGGCTCGGGGAGGTTGTGGCTGCAGCGGTCAAGGGGGTGGCCTTGAAGAGGCTTCAAGCCTCTAAAGAAAAGGCCATTGCCGCAGCCATAGCCTCCATCATGGCGGCAGCGGAGGACCTGCACAGCGGACCTCCGCCGGACAACATGTCCGAAATGCGGGCGGAGGTCGCCCGCTTGGCAGCCGCCATGGAGCATCTCCGTAAGGAGAATGAGGAGCTCCGAGCGGACCTGGCCGTGCTCCGAGGAGCTGGCCCGAGGGTGGTGCCTCAGAAGGGGGCGGGGCATGGGCAGCGTGGACCCGTGCCTGAGGAGGACCGGGTGTTGAATATGGTGCGGCAGGAGCTGGCCGCCTTTCAGAGCCGGTTCTCCGCCCTGGAGGCAATAGTCCTGCGGCCCCCGCTGGCGACGAGTCGGCCGGCCCTGGTCCAGCAGAAGCAGGCCACGTATGCGACCGCCACGACTGCCACGGCCAAGTCGGCGCCGCAGTCGGGTAGGCCCCCGGCGAAACCGGTGCCGCCCAAGCCCAAGAAGGGCGGGGTGGCTGCGCATGCGACGACGGCCCCAGCTCTGGTGCCAGGACGTACGGCCCCACCTCCTCAATCTCCTCCGGCCGACGCCGAATGGCAAGTGGCCGGGGAGAAGAACAAGGCAGGCAAGGCTGCTAGGGCAGCCAAAAGGAGGGAGAGGCGGCAGCGGCGCAAGAAGAGTACCGCCGCGGCTAGGCTACGCGCCCCGAAGTCCGCTGCTGTAGTGATTACGCTACAGCCGGAGGCGGAAAAGAAGGGCGTGTCCTACCGTGACGTGCTCTCTAAAGCAAGGGCGGCGGTTAACCTCGCGGAACTGGGGGTCACCCACGGCATGCGGATGAGAGTCAGGAGAGGAGCACGCTCCCCCGCCGATGGCTCCGCCTCCTGCGGTGCCCGATGCGGACCACACCGACGACGACGACGACTCTCCAGAGGTGACCGAGGTAGACCTGAGAGTGGCGGTACGTAGGCTGAATGCCAAGAATACCGCCCCAGGACCCGACGGCTTGCCCGGCAAAGCCTGGGTCCTGGCCTTGCAGGCTCTCGGGCCTCGACTAAGAGGGCTCCTAAGCGCATGCTTGGAGGAGGGCCAGTTCCCACTTCGCTGGAAGACGGGGAAACTGGTCCTCATTAAGAAGCCGGGGCGCCCAGCGGACTCTCCGTCCGCTAACCGGCCCATTGTGCTGCTCGACGAGGTGGGCAAGCTCTTTGAGAGAGTAATTGCAGACCGCCTCGTCGGGCGGCTGGTGCGGGTGGGGCCGGATTTGGCGGAGAGCCAGTTTGGTTTCCGCAGGGGGCGCTCCACGGTGGACGCCATCATGCGCGTGCGAGCCCTCACGACGGGGGATGCTGTAGCCCGGGGTGGGGTCGTCTTGGCGGTGTCTCTAGACATCGCCAATGCCTTCAACACCCTGCCCTGGAGTTGCATAAGGGAGGCACTCCGGTATCACCGGATGCCGACCTACCTCTGTCGTGTGGTCGAGGCCTATTTGACGGACAGGGCCGTCATCTACCCCGGTCACCTTGGAGAGTGGAACCGGCGAGAGATGTCGTGCGGTGTCCCACAGGGATCGGTCCTGGGGCCGCATCTGTGGGACATCGGATACGACTGGGTGCTGCGCGCTGACCTCCCTGACGGCGTCAGTGTAGTTTGTTACGCTGACGACACGCTTGTCCTGGCGCAAGGGAGGTCGTACCAGGCGGCGGCCGACTTAGGGACACAAGGGGTTGCGACAATCGTCGATAGGATCCGGCAACTGGGACTCGAGGTGGCATTGCACAAGTCCGAGGCCATGTGGTTTCATGGTCCTCGGAATGTGCCACCGACGGGTTCCCAGATAACGGTGGGAGGGGTTCACATCGGCGTCGAGTCGACGATGAAGTACTTGGGACTCGTCCTCGACAGCCGGTGGAACTTCGCGGAGCATTTCCGCCGTTTGGCTCCCAGACTGGAGCGGGCCGGGGCTGCGTTGAAGCGGCTCTTGCCGGAGCCGGAGGCTCTACGCGGGGATCGTGCGGTCCATGGCCCTATACGGGGCGCCGGTGTGGGCGCCTACATTGAGGCGCCAACCAGCTCGCAAGCTGAGGGCGTCCCATAGGGTCATGGCGATCAGGATGATCCGGGGATATCGCACGATCTCCGGCGAGGCGGCGGGCCTCCTTGCCGGATTACCGCCATGGGATCTGGAGGCAAAGGTCCTCGCGCAAATATGGGAGTGGCGCGAGGAGGCCAAACGCCGGGGCGTAACTCCGCTGCCGCAGGAAATTGCGGCACAGCGGACAGAGCTCCGGCGGGATCTCATGGTGACATGGAGAGAGCGATTGTCGCAACCCAGTGCTGGGCACGCCACGATTGCGGCGGTAAGTCCCCTCTTTGAGGAGTGGTTTGAGAGGCGGCATGGCGTCCTCACCTTCCGCCTGACGCAGGTCCTCACCGGACACGGTTGTTTCGGGAGGTTCCTGTTTCGGATAGGGCGGGAGGAAACGCCCGGGTGTTTCCACTGCGAAGATCGCCCTGAGGACACGGTGGAGCACACGGTGGCGGTCTGCCCTGCTTGGGCGGAGCACCGCCGTGTCCTCGTGGAGGCGATCGGCGGCGGTGATCTCTCGCGTCCGGCCCTGGTCCAGGCCATGGTACGGAGCGAGAGGGCATGGGGAGCCGTCACCTCCTTCAGCGAAGCAGTGATGCTCGCGAAGAGGGAGGCGGCGCACGTGAGGGAGAGGCAGCATATGCGCCCTCGCGACCCCAGCCGCCGCAGGATACGGAGACGCCCTGGGCGTCGGGAATCCCAGGCCGATTTCCGGCCACCGTAGGCATGGGCTTGCGGACGGCGAGTAATGGGTAGCTCGCTGTCCGGTAAGGACCAAGCCCAAGTCGACGGCGCGTTGTGTTCCACGCGCGCCTCAAAGAGATGTCAGCACAAAAATGATGGGGCCCGCAAGGGCCGATGCATGTCAGGGGTGCGGGTTCGTTTGAAAGGATACCACAGCCCCTGGCATACGGGCTAATGAAGGAACACGGGTGGGTTTTAGTCAGTAAAAGTCTGACACGCCCTCCTGCTCCACCCAGAGCGGGAGAAGTTATTTGATGATTTCCCACCCAAAAAAAAAAAAAAAAAAAAAAAAAAACCTACTACTGAGAACTTCCTGGTGGGAACCTAGCGCCATCGATCATCGAGGCAGTCTTATCACTAACAGTTACATACTTCTGAAACATCTGCCCTAATTCCTACAAAAGGCCAGGCATGGTATACTTTACACAGAAAGTCGATAATGATATTCCAAGAAAAGACATCCATTCACGACATTAAAAATCCTCTTCGCATAAAAGCAAGTCCCACAGACAGATATACTGACTCAAAGCTACGCTTAGGTACCTACATTCACGCAACGTTTGACAGCGTGTCTTAAGATGTGGGATGTGCATCTCAAGAGTACGTCATTATGGCTTGCTCCAGTTTTACTAAGCATCGTAAGCCCACGTTCGAACCGACGTAAACATATCGCGTCGGGATGTCACGGCGCACTGGACAATCAACTTTCGGTGTTACGGTGAATTTAGTCGAAATTTTTTTCCATACAAACTCCGGGAGTGTTCGACAATACGAACAGTGGAGTAATACACTCCCGATGTCGAAACGAAACGATACCATTTTTTTTTAATGTAAATTGGTACATAAAAAAAAGAAAAATGGTGTCGTTTCATCTCATTATTAATATTGTCTGCACGGAAACAGAATACTAAAATAAAAAGCTATTAAAAGGCTTAGAACCAACAAAGATTAGTTTTCTTGCTACTAAATTCGGGCGTGTTTTAGTAATTAAAGAATTGTATAGTCTCCAAAACCAACCAACCAACTTTATAGGTCATTGATTTTTGCAGTAGTTTTGTCATAAAACACGATCTTCCGAAGAACTTTTCTTAATTTTTTACGCGCCTGTCGTACTATAAATGATCCAGCATCTCACTAAATAACGTTGTGCGTATAGACAAGCGTCTTACTGCTCGTCACTGATGCCTGGTATGACAGCGTGCTTATTAGCCAGGCCCACCAGTGAGTTCGAGCCCGCGACTTTTTAACTAAGCCCACCACTGAATTCGAGCCCGCGAGTTTTTGGCTAGGCCCACCAGTGAGTTCGAGCCCGTGACTTTTTGGTTAGGCCCACCAGTGAATTCGAGCCCGCGACTGGATTCCCCTTAAGCCAGCATTGAGAATTCAACAAAGCGCACCCCAGCTCTTCAAGGAAACACACTGTTGTACTTTACAACGCTCAAAATGCAGAACGCGAAAAAAAATCGCAGTTGAAAAACACACCCATGCGCACCTAGGTTTATTTACTGTTTTTTTTTTTTAAGTACCAGCTTTCAAAGTTTGATGTCTTACAAAACGTCTCCAAAATTGTTCGAAATGAAAAAGATTAAATAAATACTAAGGTGAAGGATTCAATAAAAGCTTTAGAAAAGTTGTTCAACGAGCGACTGCCGATAATGAAGTCGTGGGGTCCATTCCCATACCAGGCAAAGTGATACTGTTTTTGTTTTGTTACGTTTTTTGCCCAGCTGATTGACAGTGGGCTTGCCCACTATAATATGACTATTAAAACGTTGATGAACTATTAATACACCTCATCATTCATCATCATTTCAGCCGATAGACATCCACGGCTGGCATAGGCCTTTCCCAAGCTCCGCCACTGCGACTGGTTCTGTGCTTCCCGCATCCAGCGGACTCTTGCGGCCCTCACAAATAATACACCTGTTTCTATGAAAATAGGATGAAGTATGTTATAAAATCGATTCACCAATAAAATATGCAAAGTTTGTTAAATTTACGACTTTGTTAAATTAAACAAAATTGTTTATTTTAACTTGGACTTTGTTAAATTAGGTAATAGAACGATTTTTTTAATTTTAATTTTTACGGCAACCCTTGAAGGGTTCCGCTGGGAGCTTGCCCCTTAAGGCCCCAGGAATCCACTAAAGCACACACCAACCGGTCGAATTCGTGGTGCTTGGGGGATGGCTATGTCCAGCAATGGACATCTTTCGGCTGAAATTATGCTAAAGATGATGAATTTGTAGCGGCACTACAAAAATTAATACTTCACAACAAATATTGAAAAACGCAAAAAGAAAAGTGGCGCCATCTACAATGCCACTGGCGAACTATTCTCAGAAATTCTACATCGCGCAGTCAGAGTTTACCACGACACACGAACGTATACAAAATCCTGATATCAACTGTCGGGCAGTTGCCCACCAGACACAATACCCGTCTGGTCGGAGGATCCTCCTTTACCACCATAGGTATGAGTGAACTTTACACCCTGTTCCTCATACCTCTTTAAATTTAATAAAACCGTTTCACCTTAAAAATGTGAAAAAATATTTCTACAAAAAAATACCAAGACCACAAAATACGTACTCATTCATCACCTTTAACTACATAATATATGACCATCTACCATATAAACCAAATGGTCAATATATTAGGTAATATGGGTTATTTGTCGACTCGGTAGCAATCTTATTAGATTTACTACGGGCCATTATATCATGTAGGAAAACTAATGAAAAGTAATAAAGATGTGTTGTAGAATGTAGGTTAGCGGAAAATGTGATTTTATTAAGTTTTAGTTATTTGTGCCGTTTGGGGTAGAAACGCTAGGAATAGGTAAAAGTGTCCACTTAGTTTTTTGAGACATCGCCAAGCGGTTGCACTCTTTTTCAAAAGGCTGGCCTATTTTTCGGATCAAGATTGAGCATCACCATACAACGTGTCAATGCTGCTAGCTTTTTAGGTAATTTTTCTGTTGACAGCGATGCGGATGCATTTTTCTATGCCTTGTTACTCTTTTCGCTGTTGTTGTCAGACTTTAGGGCTTTTGTCGACCCGTAACTACTGACAAATCCCTACGAATGACAGCCAAGACCAACGGCTTAACCTGTTTACTGAAGCACGGGGGTCTTGGTATGTTATGATGGTCACCCATCCACAGACTAACCGCGGCAAGCGTAGTTTAACCTGATCGATTGACCCAGCCAAAGCTTCGATAAGTATTGTTAGTATTTAAACTAGTTATGAAGTTCCAACAGGTAATAAAATATTTAAAACTGCTTCAAAAGTTCGAACACTACCCGTAAAGGAAGCGAGAACTTCTATTCTTCTGAGTATCTTGTAAACGGCTTTTGAAATATTAAAAATCTCTAGAACTTTCCTTTCAAAGAACTGCAGCGGCCATGAAGAAAGAACAACTTAGAAAATATCGATAGCACCCTAGTTTATTTTAGTGTACTAAGTCACTTTTACATAACATCACGCTTTGTTTACTACACTCATATTTCGCCAGTTATGTTTATGGAAGAAAAATAATGCTGAAAATACGTTGATATTGTTTACTATTTATTTAGTCATATGACTGTCACCGCCCAGTGTCCCTTAAAGGGACAGTTCGCTTTGGCAGTGATCATTTTCAAAATGCTGTTGTCACTGCCATGCAAGCGCTGCAGTATGGAGACCTATTTCGTGTTCCATTTTTCCCGGGTATGTCACATGCTTCAGTATCCACCTCATCAATGTTGCAGTAACTAAGGTCACCTTTGCAGAAATAGACTCCATTCCCAGAAAGGAATGAAACTAAGATGGGTAGCACGTCACGAGTAAAAATACACGATCTACGTCTTAACCTACACACAGTGTCAATAAATTCTCTCTTGAGGAACCAGTCCCACTAGCGGAGATGAACGAGAAGCGAGAAGAACTAGCAATTAAAAACAGGTTGGCGAGCAGCGAGTGCGCGACGGCGGCCGCGGCGCGGCGACGAGTGATTACTTGTGCCGCTGCGACAAACGAGAACTCGCTAAGCAGTGTGAATAGTGAGCAATCAACTATTAGTGTAATTATGTATCTCTTTGAAAATTATGTAACTTGCTTTAAATAGGCTCATTTTATTTATGTAAATTCTTTTAAATATCGTGAATGAGAGAACGTTATAGGCCTTACAGACTGTAGATTTGTAGACGATTTTCTATTCTTCATTTTCACTCTTCTTAAAAAGTACCTGGTACATATTGACAGATCTGCTTTGTCCTCCAATACCTATTATCACTGTAATTTGAAAACATTGTAAGAGCCAGTTATTTTTAAAAGAGTAACCGTGGAGTTTCTTGCCCTCTTCTCCATAGGAAGCGAAAAGCTGGATCCGTGCAACTAGCTTCTGACGTTTCTTAAGTGCCCATGCAGATTTAAGGAAAATAACATATTTTGATTTTGATTCTTTTACGTAACGGGACCTGCAATCTTTTGTACTACATTTCTTGAGTGAGCAAATCGTTCTTATTCTTTGCGTGTCGATGGCAATCATAACATGAAAAAAAAAAACCTATACTTTTTAAACTTTTAGGTCCAAAACTCAGCAAGGTCGGTCTTCACGTGTGCAAGTGACAAGATGCGGTGCGAGATGGGAAGTGAGCCTTTGTCTGTGGAGATACAACATATTACCCAGAAAAACGTTGATAACTATTCGCTACCTCGTCGTCGGTGGAACAGGGGCCTAAACGATAAACAACGTACCAAAATAGTCGCGAGAGGAAATAAAAATAGAATCGATCACTAGTCTGACTCAAAATAAGACGACGCCCACGAGGATAATTAAATAGCACCTACTACGACCTTTTGTTCTAGCTTATTTTTTCGGGATTTTGATATATATGTTGGTGTTTTTTTTTTTTGTTGGGAAATCATCAAATAACTTCTCCCTCTCTGGGTGGAGCAGGAGGGCGTGTCAGACTTCTACTGACTAAAACCCACCCGTGTTCCTTCAATAGCCCGTATGCCAGGGGCTGTGGTGTCTCTTTCGAACAAACCCACACCCCTGGCAGGCATCGGCCCTTGCGGGCCCCATCACGTGTGTGCTGACATCTCTTTGAGGCGCGCGTGGAACACAATCCGCCGTCGACTTGGGCTTGGTCCTTACTGGACAGCGAGCTACCCATTACTCGCCGTCCGCAAGCCCATGCCTACGGTGGCCGGAAATCGGCCTGGGATTCCCGACGCCCAGGGCGTCTCCGTATCCTGCGGCGGCTAGGGTCGCGAGGGCGCATATGCTGCCTCTCCCTCACGTGCGCCGCCTCCATCTTCGCGAGCATTACAGCTTCGCTGAAGGAGGTGACGGCTCCCCATGCCCTCTCGCTCCGTACCATGGCCTGGACCAGGGCCGGACGCGAGAGATTGCCGCCGCCGATCGCCTCCACGGGGACACGGCGGTGCTCCGCCCAAGCTGGGCAGACCGCCACCGTGTGCTCCACCGTGTCCTCAGGGCGATCTTCGCAGTATATATGTAGGTGTTAGTCGACGTTGATACGGACGTAAAAATATCGTAGCGGGATTTTGTTTTAATTTAATTTTTTCGATTTAATTGAATTTTATTCAAATTTGGTCATTTTAACTTTAATTTTATTTTATTTAAATTAATGAATTTTAGTTTTTAATTTAATTTACTTCGACTTGTTAGTTATAATTTGTAAATTTTAACTAGGTATACTTAATTATATTTAAGTAATTTTAATTTGTCAATTTTAATTTCTGATTTTCCTTTCTTTTTTAATGTCTGTAATTTCAAAATAATCAATGTATGTGTACAGACGCCAGCAGGTTAACCTACCCCAAACTGTCAAATTTTCCCAATTGAACATGAACCTTATGCTTACGGTTTAAAGTTGAAAATCTATCAAATAAATTTGACAGATTGGAGTAGCTTGATGTGCTGGCGTCTGTACCTATGGATCCTGACATATGAAATAAATCGTTTTTCAACCGACGAAAAACGGAGGTTTTTTTTTGAGTATGACCACGCATAACTTTTTCCAGAGTAGTCCGATTTTGATAATTCTTTTTTATTGGAAATTGGTCCCATATAAATTTCAAAGAAAAATTCCAACCCTAAGGGTAAGAAAACAGGGGATGATTGATTGTTAACTCAAGATTTTAATACTGAGTTGTGTATTACCAAAAGTAATGAAAAATTAAGCATGTAGTAATTAGTAGATTATAGCCACAAAAAATTATAAAATAAAAACTTTTTAATAAAAAAAATAAACCGCCGAAAAACCGAAAAGTAAAAAATAATAAACTTGCTTTGTCCAACCCCATTAACTAAGTTCGGAAGTCGGTGACTTTGGATATGTATTTAATTATATGTCACCGCCTTCCGAACTTGGTTGTTAGGGTTGGACAAAGCAAGTTTATTATTCTGTTTCCGAACCGACAATATGAATAATGAGACAAAACCATACCATGTTTAAGTTTTGATGTACAGTGTCAAACATTGGAGTAAAACCATCCCGAAGTTTGTATGGAGAAAATGTAGACTTTTTTCACCTTAAGCCCGTTATTGCTTATCAAGCAACCGATTGACAATCATAAAACTTTTCAAACAAAATACAAGCAACGAGTTTTACCAGTTTAGCATTATCCTAACTAATATTGTATAGAGAAAAGATTTAAGCTGTTGTATATTTGCTTGTTACTTTGTTACGTAGGATGTTTTTTATCCCGATATTCCCACGGGTTCGAGACTTAGGGTGCAAACATAAAGATACAGGTTTTTCGGTCCCGATAAGTCGGTACGGATAACTAGGTACCGGTCAAACCACATATAGAAACAGATAAATCTGTTCTTAGTGACCATCATGTCTTCGAGTTCGTCAGACAATGAGTTTTTTCCCCTCGAAAGTGTTCATTATAAATGTAAAAAAAGGACAGTCGGTGTTTCTAATATGAACCGTAAAAGAAAGAAATATGGATCGTATTATCAATTATTCAAACTAATCTCCTTCCATTTATCAATCACATTTATGTTGCTGTGTAATTTATGTCTTTTGTCCCACAAAGGTGGTTTAGCAAATAGTAGAGTATCAAAACATCGCAATTTAACGACGACAGAAGAGGACACACTACACTGGCAAATGCTTAAACCCGTATGACTCGGTACAGGTAGTCGGCACCGACAAGCTTAAACCTGTTTCTTTATAAATGAGCGCATAAGATAACACGGGAATATTATACCTGCACCGATCGGTACCGACCCGCACGGACTCGCCTGCACCGGAAACCTGTTTCTTTATATAAGCACCCTTAGGTATGCAGGTGAAACTGCGGGGTACATCTAGTAGGTATATCTACTTATGTTTTATTTTTATGTTTGCAAAAACTCTGTAAAGCTGTTTTCTTGTGTCTTAGGATAGACTATTTCACATCACGGTACAACTCTTGGGAAACGAGCAAAAATAAAAACATAAGAAAAAACGTTGAGCGAAAACGAAGCAGCGGTGGTTCGGGTCCAAAACTTCACGCAGTAGAAGTCGGGAGCGAAAGCTAGTAAAGAATATTATTCAGAGTTGTATTGCTTTTACTTTGAAGATATAATATCAAATGGAAAGCAAATGGAAGTCTGTGGATATCATACAAAGGTAGTCAAAGAGTTTGCAACGAGAAAATATATTTCCTTTGACCTTACTTTAAATTAGATATCGGTTTCTAGACTTTCTTTTGAATTAAGTACAGGAAAGGAAATAACTTTTTAAAAGAGCTTGAGGGTGGCTTGCATAGAAAGTTTGTCAGTTGAAGTACAATTCATGGATATAACTTGAAAGAAGGTAGTCAATGCAACAGGCTAAAGCCATTTTTTTTTTTTTTTTGCTGAGGAAATCATCAAATAACTTCTACCGCTCTGGGTGGAGCAGGAGGACGTGTCAGACTTTTACTGACTAAAACCCACCCGTGTTCCCTCAGTAGCCTGTATGCCAGGGGCGCCGGTATCTCTTTCGACGAACCCGCACCCCTGGCAGAGGCTAAGGCCTTAATTATTAGTTTTCGTTTATTGATATTTTGACAAAAAAAATTGCGGTGTCCAAGAGTACTGCTTTTTAATGAAGCCAATTTTTTGAAGTATTGATCGAGTTCTTCGATACTAAGCCATATTAATATAAGCCTGTGTTGCCCCAGGTTCTGACACCATACATGCTTATTTCTGTAGCCAGTAGCGTTGTTCAAGTTTGAAAGGAATAGCTGTCTATTGTACATGCTATTACACAGGTAAAAGATCTTTATTGAGTTTTGATAAGTTTATATCATAGATTCTCCTTGTGGTTTTAAATACATACTTAAAAATAAGTACGTAATCAACGTGTGATAGGTACATTGACGCACAAACCGTTATCATGCATTCAGAAAATGATTCTAGACGCATAGCGTAGAAAATTTTCATAGGTTATTATGTAATAACAATAATACCAACGCGGTTAAAATGTATGGAACAGCAATTTTTAAAACGTTGCCCCACACTAGGATTGTCTCCTGTATTGTGGCTGTGTTTATAAACATTTAAACTCATACACAAACAGCCAGACCCGGAACAACTACTTGTAGGTCATACAAATATTTGTTCCGTGCGGGAATCGAACCCGCGACACGCAGCGCAGCAGTCAATCGCCTAACCACTGCGCCAATCGTGCCGTCTTTATTTTCAATTAGCCGACGAAAAATTTCAATACAAGGCGTTCACCGTCATGTACTGATTACCCTGGTAACAGAATCTCCCAGCCACCCTTGATGTAGGTGCTTAGCATGTTAACATTCTTATTTTTATTTGTATCTATCTAAACAGATATCTATACGTCACCTACACATCTATACATCTTCTATACAGATAAATAAAATTCGAGTGTCTTTTTGTTAAAATGATTGCTTTTTACTGAATGCATATGGATGTATATGTCGTAGGATAATTTGATACTTCGAATCTTCGCGGAAATCCTAGGGGTTTTGCGAAAACGCGGATAATTAGACATAGGCGAAAAATTATCAAATCTTACTGGACAAAGTCAGGATTTTTGCGAAAATACTCGTTATTATAGCAATATTGCGAAACGAAACGCTGGCTGTTATGAAATAAGAACGCTGATTGGTCGGTCAGCGCGTTCAATAAGAGATCGTCTCTGATTGGTTGACGTCTAGACTGATCAATTCCATTGTTGCACTATTAAACTAATTGTTTACCTAACCAGTTTCATCCAATTTATGGATTACACCCTAAAATTGGATCATTTTTTTTTACTACGACTGAGATCTCCTATTGTCTGTAGAAAACAACATACATACTAAAATTTTCAATAAAAAGTTTATAAAAATCAATTTAGTGATTTTCCTTTCTCACCTATTCTAAACCTTCATAACTCTATGATACAATACTTGAAGTTAATCATCGGCAAACTAGGAACCAATTAGAAGTCAGCCAGCAAAATTGTAGCCAATCAGTGTTGAGCACATCAAATCTTACTATAGTAACGAGTATTTTCGCAAAAATCCTGACTTTGTCCAGTAAGATTTGATAATTTTTCGCCTATGTCTAATTATCCGCGTTTTCGCAAAACCCCTAGGATTTCCGCGAAGATTCGAAGTATCAAATTATCCTACGACATATACACGGTACATATAACAAAACAACATTTTTTTAAATTTTTGTCTGTCTGTCTTTTTGTTCCGGCTAATCTCTGAAGCGGCTGGACCGATTTTGACGGGACTTTCACTGGCAGATAGCTGATGTTATAAGGAGTAACTAAGGCTGCTTTTATTTTAGAAATTTTATTTATTTTTATTAATATCTATACATATAAATCATCCGGGTAGTACGTTCCCGTGGAATAATTTTCAACCTCCATGCAAGCAATATGGCTTAGTATCGAAGAACTCGATCAATACTTCAAAAAATTGGCTTAATAACGAGTATTTTCGCAAAAATCCTGACTTTGTCCAGTAAGATTTGATAATTTTTCGCCTATGTCTAATTATCCGCGTTTTCGCAAAACCCCTAGGATTTCCGCGAAGATTCGAAGTATCAAATTATCCTACGACATATACACGGTACATATAACAAAACAACATTTTTTTAAATTTTTGTCTGTCTGTCTTTTTGTTCCGGCTAATCTCTGAAGCGGCTGGACCGATTTTGACGGGACTTTCACTGGCAGATAGCTGATGTTATAAGGAGTAACTAAGGCTGCTTTTATTTTAGAAATTTTATTTATTTTTATTAATATCTATACATATAAATCATCCGGGTAGTACGTTCCCGTGGAATAATTTTCAACCTCCATGCAAGCAAAGCCGCGGGCAACTGCTAGTTTATAATAATAACCTACTTTTGCCAACAGTTCGTAATACAGACGCCAGCAGGTCAACCTACCCCAAACTGTCAAATTTTCCCAATTGAACATGAACCCTGTGTTTACGGTATAAAGTTGAAAATCTATCAAATAAATTTAACAGATTGTAGTAGCTTGATGTGCTGGCGTCTGTAAATATTAAAACATTTTATCCACACAACCAAACTCAATTCTTACATCTGTACCTATTCTTTAACATACAATTCATATTCAATGGTCGATACGAACATCCATCACAGAATGTAATATTACAATAAATATCGCTGTCTCACTCACACACCGGATATTGGGTAGCGCCCTGCCAGCGGAAGACAAGCTCTTGAATTTAGAACAAAGGGAAATCAGCGCCACCTAGCGGTGGGAAGTTGACGTCGGTGTGGAAGTTTTATTGTTTGTTCTTTTACATAACTTTTGTTATTGTATGGTTTCCATACGTTTGGGGAATAGACTATTATTTGAAAATGACAAAGTAAACTCCAACAGATCGCGCCAGGTAAGAACCTGCCACGATTTGTAATTTATTTCCAAACTTCAGTACTCGTTACATCAATGTATACAGGGTGTAAGAATTTTTGAAATCGAGTGACAATTGCCGGAGATATCACGTAACATTTGTACTAAAAATCTTCGATCAATAATAGTACTATTATAATGTAATACTATTATAGTACTATTATTGATCGAAGAAAAAAATATAACAGTCGAATTGAGAACCTCCTTCTTTTCGAAGTCTAGACTAGCATAGTCTTGTATAGAATAAATGAAGTCTCGAAATTGATTTTCGATTTCAAATATGTCTTCATATAATATTTACGTAAATAGTTGTTTGTGTCTTTCTAATTCCAAAGAAAATGTCAGGTCAAAACAATTGGAATTACCAGAATGTAAATTTAAAATACTACCGTCTGGTATTCTCCAATAATAATGGCCAGAGACAGTGTGTTATTACACTCATTATTGTGTTAAAATATTCAGCTGCCATTTTGTTGAATGAAAAAATAAGTGGTGGATCGAAGTGTCTGGGAAAAATATAAAGACAATACAGAGCTAAACGAGGTTACGTGGTTAGTTAATTATTATGTCATGCTCACTTAAGGGGAACCTAGTAGCGGGCTCGAACTCACTGATGGGCCTGGCTAAAAATCACGCTGTCTCACCAGGCTTCGTGACCGACAGAGGTAGTACCCGTGATGAGCAGTTAGACGCTAATCTACACACACAACATTATTGAGTGAGCTGCAGGATCAAATAAAGTAAAACAGGCGCGTAAAAGATTAAGAAAAGTCCTTCGGAAGATCGGGTTTTCTGAAAAAAACACTGCATAAATCAATGACCAATAAAGTTTATTAAACTTTTCGATAATTGAGCTTTGTCGGTACCGACTTAGTTTTGAAGATTTTATACTTCTTTTATTTATTACTTAAACACGCCCAAAGTTAGGTTAAATTAGCAATAAAAACGAATCTTTGTTGTTTCCTTACTTTTTAATGGTTTTTAATTGTAGTATTCGCTGTTTCCGTACAGACAATATTAATAAGACAAAACTATACCATGTTTAATTATTGGTGTTCATTGTCAAACAGTCGAGTAATACACTCCCGAAGTTTGTATAGGAAAAATGTGGACTATGTTCATCCTAAATGTCAAGCTTATTAGTCAACGCACGAGAGTTAATTCGGCCGAATCGGGCAAATCGTCCCTTTTAAATAATTTCGTTTTTTTCTGGATGCGATCCGCACGAAGTTAATTTAACTTTGGGCGAATCGACAATTTCAAAAAATATAAGGCAACTGCCACGTTTGCTATAAAAATGGCACGACCCACATTATGCGTTTAATTCATTGAGGTAGGACAAACATATGTCTATGGTTTTATTAGTAAAAAATATTGATGGAAACTCCTTGGTAATATAAACTTCTTGGATTTTCCCTGTGTCGTATTGGTAATAAAAATGTTTTAAAGCATTATTTTGGTAGAGCAAAAAGGTTTTAATGTTATTCTATTTTCAAACTTCGTAAGTATTGTATTTATAAAGTATATCCTTCGAATTTTACGTTACGAGAGTAGATAAAATCAAGTGTTACCACAAAATTCGGCTGAAAAACACATTAATGTTATATTCACTGTAACAATAGTGGTTGACTGGTCTATATTTAGCAAATTAAACTGACAATTATAATGAAAACTCCATTATTTCAATACACCACATTTCACATGAATTAATAAACGTTTATTTATACGTGTGGTTCTGTGTGATGCTGGCAGCCAACTAGTAGACCACAAAAGCGCTTATTACACTTGGCTGAATTTAGTCATCTAAATTCAGTCGTTACTGAATTTAGTCAAGTGTAATCGCAATTAGCAAGCTAGCTTCCATAGCTTTAAATGTTGCTTCTGAATTTAGACGACTAGTTAGATGACTAAATTCAGCCAAGTGTAATAAGCCCAAAACAACTAAATGTCGGTTAGTCATTATTGTATATGTTTAAAATCCTCGGAAAGTTTGTTAAATAGTACTTAGTCCCGGCTGTCATTCATAGATCTTTGACAGTAGTTAAGAATTCCGAAAGCCTGAAAACCAGTCTTACCGAAGTGAATCGTGTTCACCAGTAACTGAACTGTGGAGGTCAGATAGGCAGTCACTCGGTATTCAGCTGCATTCAGTAAGACTAAAACCCGACTCCAACATAGTTGAGAAAAATCTACTCAGATAATGACAATGTTTATTAAATTTACAGTGGCTTTAGCAGTACGGTTTGCGTATCCGATTTACGTACGGCTAAAATAACTAAATGTAGTAGGAATTCCATTTAGGTATTTATTCCGTACACACAAATCTACACACACTTTCCCTATGTATATAGTGTTTGTGTATATATCTTTGTGATTTGTGTAGGTAATCGCATCCACGATGCATCATCGTTTCAAGGGGTCAGTTTCCAGTCTAACGATGCACCTGAAACCAATATCACATCCATGATGCAGGATAACAAAATTGTCTGCGTGAATTTTTGGTTCCCGATGCGTTGCATCTCATCGCGCGCTGTAACTTCGTTTTTTCGGCTTATTATTCGATTCGAACGTACTCGTATTTACTCCCCCGAATCGGGTGAATCGTTACTTTTTAAACTAATATGATATTTTTATAGGTGACTCTCACGAAATTATTTTATTTGTGGGCGAATTGACTACACCAAAATAGGAAATTGGCACATTTTTGAAATTTATTCACTTTCAGTGACCTTTTCTCATTACTTTATTGCATAAAATTCAAAACTTGCCAATTGCTATATACTTATTTCTGGATTTCACGATTCGCCCGCAAAAAAAAATAATTTCGTGCGATTCACTTATTGATAATAATATATAAGTAGGTTTTATTTAAAAGTGTCAATTCTCCCCATTCGGTCGAGTAAATTCGTGCGAACCGACGAATAAGCCGTTTTTTCGCTCAGGTAAATACTAAGCGTACCTTTCACATGGCCTAAATCTCAGCAGTGGGAACGTCTTAGGGCGATTATACTTACCTACAAAGAATTTTATGAGGAACTAGCTTTTGCCAGCGGTTTCGCTCACGCGGAATTCTCATCCCCTATTTAACTCCCTTAGCGGTTGGATTTCGAAAAATCCTTCCTTATTCCAAGCCTACATTATAAAGGGAACCTCTGTGCAAAATTTCATCTTTCTAGGTCCAAGGGTCTGGGCTGGGCGTTGATGAGTCTGTCAGTCAGTTAGTCAGGACTTTTCTTTTTTTGACACTAGCGTATGTGACGAGGAATGGCATATCCTTTTCTTTCTCCTTTAATTGAGACAAGTAGCATCTACTCATATAATTCTACTTCTGGCAGACACTTCCCACAAAAACCTTTGTTTTTTACAAAACCGACGGACATTTTATCCACCAGCTGCACTTAAATCCCCTCATCTGCATAATTATCCACTTGCAACACAAAACCTCGACACAATGATAGAAAACAGAACAGTTTTTGTTCCACACCGTCCTTTGTTTTGTGATGTTTAGGAACCTACTGTTTTGTTATAATGCGTATTTTTGTCTGTGGTTGTACCGACTTAATTTTGTGATGAAATCAATATAATTCAGAATGTCGATACCTATCGAGTATAGCTATACATCTATGCATACTACATACATTACGTATACATACATTACATACTACATACATTACATATACATACATTACATACTACATACATTACATATACATACTACATACATTACATATGTATACTACATACATTACATATACATATTACATACAAATAAATACAATTTTAAGTGTGTGTTTTAAATGTCAAAATAATAGCTTTTTACTAATGCTTAGCTCGCTTATCGAAAGTTCACTGGCAAACATCCATAAGCTACTTTTTGTCCCAATAGATAATGAATGATGAATGATGGGATAATTTCCGGGCGCGGGCAGTCGCGTACTTGAATTTAATTAATTAAATTAAATATGTCCACTCAGAAACCACAGATAGGTTGGTTTTAAACCTATGATAAATTTTAAGATTATTTATTAATTTAAACTTATCTCGCCAAACTAGGGTCGAAACGAAAAGTCGTAATTTACGCGATACAATTCCATTGCTTGTGGCATACCATAAATTGAAGTAACAATTCTGATCAGTGTTTAGAACAGTGACGATGGCACAAGCAGGCAAGAATTATATTCATAATCCTGGAAATATTTTTCCTCTGGTGATATTTCCACAGCACAAAGAAAAGGAAGACATTTTTATTAAGTGGTCTGCACAGTCCCACTGCTGACCATGTCCTTCCTGCCAGCATTTTCTAGAGCCACATCTCTCCACCTCCACACGGTGCGTACCTGAGGATGAAAGTACGTTTATTTCCGAAGCTGGAGGAAAATGTGCGTCTTAACTCAGTCCGTGGAAAACGGACATACCACCTACCAACATGAAAAACCGAACACAATTTTCATATTTATATACAAACACACGCAAGTCATGACATACTATGACACCTTGGAAATGAACCGCCGCGCCGCCGGTGCACCGTCACAGTGACACGGTGTACCTGACTATATTACGCGGCTGACACTTCTTTAATGTCCTTTACAGGTATGGGACGTGACTGCAACATGCCAGGATAGGAGACTACAAGGTCTTACGGGAAGGTGTTTGTTATGACAAGACGAATGAGGAAAACAATGTCTGTGACTATAGGATCAAAGAAACGATGGATGGACTGTGTGAATTTATGATATGGTTTTGTTTTGCAGTTTGAGGTTGTATATCGATTAAACTATGAGTCACGAACGTAACAAAAATGTTTTTACAGAATTATAATCATAAAAATCATCAATACAACCCTCTAAGTTCATTTAACCTATTGAATTTTATGAATTAGTAATTCAATGTAATTAAAAACTTTGAATAGTGTCGTTATGAGAGATAATAGTTCTTATTGCAGTCCGATACGAGTTAAAATCTGTTGTAATAAATTGGAATAATAAATGAGCAAGAGTACTCGTATGTCGTAAAAATTCAAATAAAATCGTATGAAATTAGATAATTAACTAATTTAATCATAAATTCTCAATCACTGAATGCAGTTTGGCATTTTAAATTTTAATTATTTGTTATTAAAAGGATAAACTGCTTTTAAATATAAGACTTTGATGATTTTTTGGATGTATTTCTTTTTTGAATTCCAACACTTTATGCAAAAAATACTTGAAAAGATCTTTTCTTTTTTTTGCTTTCAAAATTACGTACGGTTAAAGAGATACATACGCTGTTTTAAAGAACCACCTCTTTGACCGCTTTCAAGAAATTATTTGACATCAAACTATTGGCACCACCCTTTTCCACATCCTAGAATGAACCGCCTCGCACGTAAAATAAGCAATGAAGTGAAGATTAGTAGATACGTGACGACAAACATACGCTTGTGTCAACAAACAGCGCGACTCGATATTTCAGTAGATATTTGTGTTGATGTTTTGTGAATAGACAAGTTGACAGACGTGTGGAATGCTGGTGTTTAGTAACATTTAGTGGTATTAAAAGATGATTTTAACGTATTTGATGACATATGGAACTGAAACGTGGTCGCTCACAATGGTCCTCCTAAAAAGGCTTAAAGTCACCCAAAGGGCGATGGAGAGGGCTATGCTTGGAGTTTCCCTGCGTGATCGAATCAGGAATGAATAGATCCGCAGGAGAACCAAAGTTACCGACATAGCCCGAAGAATTGCTAAACTTAAGTGGCAGTGGGCAGGGCACATTGCTCGCAGAACAGATGGCCGATGGGGCCGAAAAGTTCTGGAGTGGCGACCGCGTACCGGAAGACGTAAAGTTGGACGGACTCCCACAAGGTGGACAGATGACCTTGTGAGGGCCGCAGGAATCCGCTGGATGCGGGAAGCACAGAACCGGTCGAAGTGGCGGAGCTTGGGGGAGGCCTATGTCCAGCAGTAGACGTCTTTCAGCTGAAATGATGATGATGATAACGTATTTGGGACTATTCTAGTATCCTACTAATATTATAGATGTTTGGTATTATGTAAGTTTGGATGTTTGGATGTTTTAGGCGGTTGTATGTTTGTTACTCAATCACGCAAAAACGGCCCAAATGGATTTGGATGAGGCACAGATAGTTTAGAACCTGAGGGTTTTTTTTTTTGGGTGGAAAATCATCAAATAACTTATCCCGCTCTGGGTGGAGCAGGAGGGCGTGTCAGACTTTTACTTACTAAAACCTACCCGTGCAACTATTGTAACTTAGCCACAAGCCCCTCAACAACTTTTCCAAGTAATATTTAGTAATATGTAATTATGTATTTTCTTCCGAAATATGTTTGCTTGTTATAAGTACACACTTATAACAAGGTGACACGTGCTACTGCTTACAATCTCGCCCTCATATGACGTCGGACCTCGCTCGTAAGTACGTCCTCCGTGTAGATTGGATTTAAAGACCTTGAGATGGACTCTAAAACTGTGTCCACATGAACAACAGTAACAAATAAATTGTAGTAAAGAATACAAAGTTTATCATAAAGTTATAGATACATTTAACGGTCAGTCCTTAGTATTTATTTATTACTTCACGCACAGAAACGCACAGACGCCAGCACATCAAGCTACCCCAATCTGTCAAATTTCTTTGATTTATTTTCAACTTTATTGCGTATACATAAGGTTGATGTTCAATTGGGAAAATTTGACGCTTTGGGGTAGCTTTATGTGGTGGCGTCTGTACAGAGGCGGACTTAATTCCATTGACATTTTCTACCAATCACCCAAAGGTTGACAGAGACAAACAATGGAAGGTGCAATTACGAAAGTCACGTTATAATAATATTTATATAATATACCTATTACAAACTTCTTCTTAGCGAGTCGAAAGTAAAAATAACACGAAAAAATTTATATTTTTCTAAATTTGCGAATACCATTTGCTGACGCATCCATTAGGTCCTCACGTGTGCAGGTGACAGGGCACCCTAGATAAGACTACCTCCTTCTTACATGAAATAAAAAGGAGATGAAGAGACGATGACTAGTATTTTGAGGTGAGGTGAGAAAATTGGATTGTAATACAATTTTCTCACACGGGCGACGCTGTTGGTGATATTGGCCGGACGGTGGCCGAAGGAAAATTTATTTATACATAGCAAAAATTGTTTATGGTCACCTGTTCTATATCTAGGCAGAAAATGAGTAAATCTTAAAACATACTTCATCGTCTGCCTAGCCTTTCCCCAACTACATGTTAGGGTCAGCTTCCAGTCTAACCGGATACAGCTGAATATCAATATTTTTCATGGAGTGACTGCTTATTTGACCTAAACAAACTAGCTACTGTGTAATACGTTATCCCCTTGGTAAGACTGGTTGTCAGACTTTCGACTGTCCAAGATCCACGAATGACAGCCGGGATCAACGGCTTAACTTGCCGTCCGAGGTACGGAAAGGTCCTGATATTTAAAGTTTGTAAGCTATCACGCCCTTTATACCAGGAGGCTTTTATTTGGTATTATGCTTCTTTTTTTTTTTTCTTTGTGCTCGAGTTAAGTTTTCATTTTATTTGTTGGTATAATGGCATGGCTAGCTAACATATGACTAATTATTTAATTAATGTTCTGTGTCTCGTAATATGACTGTTTTGCATTCCAACAAAACAGGTATTATGTGTGAATAAAACACACAGTGTTGCTAGGTGAAGAAGCTGATGTAAATCTGCCTTTAAATTGATATCTATGGTTAAAACTTACCAAATTATCCATGGTTTTATACCTGTCTCTTTCTCTCACCAGCATGCGTCCTTTTCTAATCAGGAAAGGACGCTTGGCGCGAAGCCGTCAATCTCATAGGGTCTTCAGCTCATCAGCTAGAGAATTGCTGCAACACTGTGTGTTTTATTCACACATAATACCTGTTTTGTTGGAATGCAAAACAGTCATATTATGTGTTTTCTAAAACACACAGTGTTGCTAGGTGAAGACCTGTTTGGTATCTGCTGGTGATAAACACAAACGCTATGTTGAATGAATTATACAACTGATCTAGAAAACAAATAAGTTTTATTGCAATGACAATAACTTAAATCTTTGTCCAAATGTAACAAAAAAGGATAAAATAAGATAAATTTCTTTAAATCAAACAAAGATAATTCTGAGCTAATCTTAAATTAAGAAGTAAATTACTTAATGCTTATTAAAAGCTATTCTAATTTAACTAATACTATAAAAATATGAATGCAATGAATCAACATTAGAGTTGGTATTATCAACTCTGTTTACTGGACGACAGTAAAACTTTTGAAATGTTTTAATACTTTTCCAGTTTCCTCTGTTAAGTATTTCTTGAACAGGTCTATTGTCCAACCAACTTCTAGAGGCTACTGCTGACCTGATACTGCCTGGTGTTGCATCAATATTAGCATCTTTGAAAATACTACGAATCCAACCTGCAATCATTGTTCTTGAAGCAGGTTTTAATTTCCCTGATAAGGAAATAAATAGACTTGAGACAGTCCCGTCTGTGTTTCTTCTAATTTTAGAACATTCTATAAACTTTTTAATGTGCTGGACAGGGCAGACATGATGGTCTGGGTGTTTCCGCAACAACCAACCTGACTGTCTGTGTGTATAAGAATCTGTTTTTGAGCCAAACCTTGGCCACAGGGTAATGTCATCTTCCGTAGAAATTAGATTCTCAGGACTATTTTCTAATAACGTGAGATCATGAATCCTACGACCTGAGGCCAGCAAGAGTATTAAAGCTGTTCGCCTAGTGATTTCAAATAAAGAATTTGAATTTGTTGAAGTCCTTAGCCAGTTAAACAAAATTGCGGTGTCCCAAATTGGTAGCTTTTGCACTGCAGGTTTAGCAAGTGAAATAGCTTTTAAAACTTGGTGAACAAAAAAATTTTTTGAGATATCTACGGTTGATGTTGCGCAGTAAGTAGAAATTGCTGATTTATGGAGAAGAATAGTTTTATATGCTAACTTGTCTTCTAAAAACAATTTTGCCAAAAATCTAGCAACCTGCTGGCACTCAGGAGTTTTTGGGTTAATTTTATTGGTATCACACCACAATAACCATCTTTTAATAGGTGCACTATATGTTGTTAAAGTAGATGTCCGCCAGCTACTTTTTAACAAGTTCTGTTCCTCTATGGACCAGTGAGCAACTTGATTGGCCCACCCCCAATTTTCCAGGCAAGAAGAGTCAACTTGTCCACTTGTGCAGGGCAATTGCCTGTCGTCCGATCTATTAGGACCTTCCGCAGGTCTTTTATCGGAAGTGGCTCTCCTATGGCTCTCGCACGCAGGTCGGGTAGCCAATAAACATTTTTTCCAATCCGGTGCTATTAGGATGTAAATTCCTTTTGCACTGTTTAAATGAGCCAGTACTCGTGGTATTAAACTGGGTGGGGGGAATGCCCACCCTAGATGATAGTCCCATTTTCGGCTGAATGCGTCGCAGAAGACTGCGGAGCAATCTCTGGAATCCAATGTTACGTACTTTGGTACGATAGCCGTGTCTTTTGACGCGAACAGATCTACGTCTGGGAGACCCCACACTTTGAATATAGCCTCCGTGGCTTGGGGCAAAAGATGCCACTCTGGTACTTTGCGACCCCTTGATAGGCGATCCGCAATTCCGTTTAGACTCCCCGGGAGGTAAGTGGCTGAGAGAGTTAAATGTAACTGCTCTGCAAGTTTTAGGACTCTGGTCGTCAATCCTAGTAGTGCCAGGGAATGCGTTCCCCCCTCGTTCTTGAGGTACGCGACCAAGGTCCTGTTGTCCGACTGGATATGAATGTGCGCACCCTCTAGAGTCATCCGCTGACTGTTGATGGCCGCAAATACGGCATACATCTCTTTTCTGTTTGAGTGCCAGTGCTTTTGATATGGAGTCCACTTTCCTGACAAGTAAGTGCTGTTTAATTGAGCTCCCCACCCTGAATTTGCAGCATCCGTGGTCAAGAAGTGAGTTACACTTTTCTTGGCTATTGGTGTCGAACTGTAATTTACAGCTCTTAACCACCATTTTAGGTCTTGCTGAACGAGTGCAGGGAGATTTTTTCTTTCCCTTAATCGGTTTTGGTCGAATAATTTTAGAAAGAGTTGGGCTCTGCGACAGCGCAGTCGACCCGCTGATACTGCGTAATTTGCGAAGTTCAGCAATCCTAGTAATGTCTGAGCTTCTCGAAGAGTACTGTTTCCATTGCTCAACATCTTGGAAATTATTACTTTTATCTTTATTATCTTCTTGGGAGGAAGTTTTACCCAGTTTTGCCGAGTGTTCCATACCAAGCCAAGATATTCTATCTCCTGACAAGGTTCCAGAACGGATTTGTGATAATTTATGTGCCATCCCAAAGTTTCTAACGTTCTCAGTGTTTCCGAAACCTGAGAAACCAGTTTGGTCCGATCCTGATTGACCAGGAAGAAATCGTCCAAATACACAATTATGCGGAAACCTCGTGCTCGTAGGATTTCCGCAATCCAATTTGTTACTGAGGCAAACATCTTTGGGGCCGATGCCAGGCCAAATGGCAAGGCTGTTAATTGTAGAACTTCGTTGTTGTAAATCACTCGGAGGAACCTCCTGTGTGTGTCTGCAATTGGTAAATGAAAATAGGCCTGGTGAATGTCTATTTTCACTAACCAATCGTTTGTTTGTAGGAAGTTGGCTACATCTATTTGTGAAATTAAATGGAAATGTTTCACTGTCACATACGAGTTGAGACCTCTGAGGTCGAAGATGGGACGTAAGGACGTAACCCTCCGTCTGATTTTTTTACTAGAAACATTCGACATAGAAAACCTGGATTGAGGATTTGCGGGGTCTCTAATATTTTTTCTTGTTTTAAGTGAAGGATCATGTCCGTCATGTCCTTTGTTATTTTGGTTGCAAATTTTTTTAAGACATGGTTGTCTGGGTACTGAAGAGGAGGCTTCTTGAAGAATGGAATGCGGCCACCCGTTATTAATTTCATTATATAATCGTTTGCTCCCTGTTGTTGCCACAAATTGGCATGATCCTTTAGACAACCCCCTTTGAAAGTTTTGATTAGATAGTCATTGTTTATTACTAGTGTTGGAGTGTGTGTTATTTGCTGAATATTTTTTACGAAAGGGCTGATTCGGTTTATATTTTGGATTTTGCTTCTTTTGTAACTTGTAATCTTTGTTCTGTGTTTTATAAGGGCCGCGATGTTTCTTGTTTTGAACATAAGTTGTATTCACGGCTTTTTTCTCCGTAATATAAGCCGGAGTGTTAAGCCACATCTGAGATCCACCTAAAGAAGCTATGATAGGCTGCAAAGCATCTCGGCTAAAAAGATATGCTTGGCTAGGAGGAACATCATGGAGCGTAGCTTTTAAATTTGGATTTACAATTTCTTTTAAATACGATCCCGTCTAATTTCAATGCACTCCGCCCTTTTGCCACACACAATCTGAATTGCAGTTTCCGAATTTTTATATGATGGGGACTCCGGACCAAAAGTAGTAGAAATCTTTTCAAACAATGTGTTAATATTTAAACTATTAGAGTTTGCTGATGCCCAGTCAAGCAATTCTTGTAACCCTGACTTTAATAGTTGTCTTTGTTCCAAAATATTGTTTGATAAGCCTGCTAATAACTGTTCCGTGGAAGCTAAGTAGTCTTTGCCCTTATTAAAATGGCACAACTCTTCATTAAGTTTAAGACCTACAAAACCAGGACTGGCAAAGCAAGATTGTAGAGCATTTTTGTACCGAATGCCCTTCCAAGAAGGGGAATCAAACTTTTGAAGGCTAGCTAATTCTTTTAATCGTTCTTTGTCAGCTTGTGGAATAATTGTTTTTTCATCAAACTTTGTACCAAGTACACCTAAAGAGAGTTTACAATAAGTGTCGGATGTTGTTGGATTTCTCAAAAAAATTGCTGTGGATGGGGTCGGATCACTCTCCAGTTGTTCCTGCATTGATCTACCAGGGTTATTCGGAAGTAGTGGCAAGTTAGTTAAGTAACTAGATATAAACCCCACTTGTTGAATAAGAGTGTCTACACGCGGGTCCGGACATGCTTGAACTTGTCTGTACTTACGTGAAAGTTTTCGTCTTTTGTTGGGCGGAGGTGATGCTATGCCCTCCTCATCCTCCGAGGATGAAGAAGATAATGACTTTGAGTCATTAGGTCTCGTATTATTCGAGTGCTGAACTCCATCCGAAGCTTCAACATTCGAGCTTTGCTCACCTCCAACACTTACCCGTACAATTTCGTCCGGATTCATCTTGAAACACTAATTCACAATGCAAAAAACCCGACACGTATACTTAATTGACACTGTGTGTTAATTTCATACGATAAATGATTGTATTTAGTACTTTTTAGTCTTTTGAAATTTTTTCGATATTTTAGCGGCAAAATTTACAAACGCTATGAGATTGACGGCTTCGCGCCAAGCGTCCTTTCCTGATTAGAAAAGGACGCATGCTGGTGAGAGAAAGAGACAGGTATAAAACCATGGATAATTTGGTAAGTTTTAACCATAGATATCAATTTAAAGGCAGATTTACATCAGCTTCTTCACCTAGCAACACTGTGTGTTTTAGAAAACACATAATGTTTATTACTTTGCCTATGTATGTATAGAATCAAGTCTATCCGACTAAACAGACAGCTGTGCTGCTGGGGAGTTTGTTGCGCCACTTCTTATTCCCAGGTAAAGCATTAGGAAGTGGGGAAGGGTGGGCGTTTTGACGTTCGAAAAGTGCCGATTCTCAGCCTAATGTGAATAAATGACTTTTGATTCGTTTTGATTTGAAAGATGTTCACCCATCCACGGACCAAGTACGGTAAGAGTAGCTCAACCTGATTGATCGATCCGAACGCTTGTCATATACTCGTATCATCATTTACGTAGTTTCAAATGTTATTTAATTTTATTAAGCTAAGCTAATTGCGGGAAGCACAGAAAAGGTCGAAGTGAAGGAGCTTGGGGGAGGCCTGGACGTCTTTCGGCTGTAACGATGATGATGAAGCTAAGCTGCGCGAGGACCATTCAACATTTTTTCTTTCTAGAACACAAATCGCGCAGAACAGAATCTAATAGCTGTATTTTTTTGTTTCTGTCTTTGAATACAGTGCTCTATTTTGTGAACACAGCTTTATGTCCAAGGTTCCAATACTTATTTTTAGATGTAAATTGAATTGATAATAACATAACATATTTCGGTATATGATTACAATCCATACGTCGACGATGAACAGGACAAACTTTCTATATTTCTTTTTATATTTTTGGAGACTAGTAGATGTTTTGTTGGTACATTGGCGTGTGCTAGCTGACAAAAGGCAAATTTAATGTTTTTTGTGTTTCTTAATGTTATTTCCTGCTATTGCATAAAATCAAGTTCTTCTAACTTATCAGACAGCTGTGCTGCTGAGGAGTTTGTTGCATCACTCCTTGCCAGCTAAAGCACTAGGAAGTGATAAAGGCCGGGCGTTTTGTGGGGACCGTCTTGTGTACTTTTGACATTCAAAAAGAGCTGACTCCTAGCCTAGTTTGAATAAATGACTTTTTGATTTTGATGAATTTTGATTTTGTCATGCATAAAAACTTTTTTCAAAAAAAATAACAACCGACTTCCAAAAAACACTACAAAGTGCAAAATAACTTTAATTTCGGAAGGCGGTGACTTTGGAGGTCGTATTTCAATTCTTTGTCACCGCCTTCCGAAATTAAAGTTATTTTGCACTTTGTAGTGTTTTTTGGAAGTCGGTTGTTATTTTTTTTGAAAAAAGTTTTTATTTTTCACTTTTTAGTTACCTACCACACCAATTCGAAATTTCATCATCTTTGGGGTCAAAACAATGCATATTTATGCGATAGCAGCATTCGCGGTTGATTTGCTGTAAAGTTTTGAAGAGTTCCGTTGTCTGTCTCCGAAACGCATCATCAGATCTATATGAAATTAATATGGGACCATTTCGGAATAAACCCCTTTCGAAGAAAAAAAGAATTTTGCAAATCCGTCTATATACGACGGAGTTATGCCCGTCGAATTGATAACCTCCTTCTTTTTGAAGTCGGTTAAAAATTATTTAATCACACAGGATAAGTTTTTATCCAAAAAAAAAAAAAATCAGCTGTTCCATACATTTTGACCGCGTAGGTATTGCACTTTTCTATGAAACAGCTGTTTTTTTTTTGTATAACCGGCGAAAAATTTCTGCGCTACAATATGCTGAGTTCATGGTTAAAATTTGCGCACTGGATAAAAACTTTTCCTGTATTTCCGCCAAAACTAGATCCAGACTTAGATGCTGAATGTAGTGTTCGGCTTCTGGTTCTAAGCTAAAGCACTAGGAAGTGATGAAGGGCGGACATTTTGGATATATGTAATTTTGACGTTCGAAAAGTGCTGATTCTCAGTCTAGTTTGAATAATTGTTTGATTTTGTTTTTGAATGGTTAGGTACCACCCTGCGATAATTAAAATGTTTTAGGTACAATTACCTATTAGATCTACTGCAAGTGAATATTTTCAGTTTTGGCAAAATTTATACGAAATATGTTTGCTGAAGATTTGAATGCCGAGAATAATGATGTCGATTATACGAGTACCTACAACCCTAGTTGCAGTGTAATTACCTATACATACATACATACATACCCAGCCTATAAAGTTCCCACTGCTGGGACACAGGCCTCCTCTCCATGAGCGGGAGTGGGCCGTAATCTACCACGCGGGCCCAGTGCGGGTTGGTAGATGTCACATGTCTTCGAATTTTTGGTTCTAGGACATGCCGGTTTCCTCACGATGTTATCCTTCACCGTTTGAGAGCAGTGGTGATGAAATTATTCACACAAAGTAATGCGCCTAGCTGGGTTCGAACGCACGACCTACAACTCGTGAGTCGCGCCGTTACCACTGGGCCACCACTGCTAAATTACCTATGCCTAAATTAAAAATGGTACTTATGGTTTTGTCTCATTATTATATTGTCTGTACCATGTAACCATAGGTACCATATTTAATTTTTGATGTACATTTTCGAACAGTGGAGTAAAACACTAGCGAAATTTGTATGGAAAAATATGTTGACTAGATTCACTCATCAATAAAACCACATACAACCTTCTAAGTTTATTTCAGATTAAATGAACTCATAAAGTTGCATTGAAAATCTTAAATATTATAATTCAATTAATACATACCTACGTGTTATGGTCGCAAATATATTTTTAACCCATAGCTTTTTTTTTGTTGAGGTTGGGTAATCATCAAATAACTTCTCCCTGGGTGTAGCAGGAGAGCATGTCAGACTTTTACCCCCTTATTACAAAACAAGGCTTTTCTTTAGGGTATGGTTTAAACCATCAAGTCTGTTTTTGAAATAAGAACCTAACGGAAATCGAAATACAGCTTCCTTTTACAAAACTGACAACTTAGTCCAGTGCTAAATTGTCATTTTTGTATTAAGAACTTTACCCAAATAGAAGAAAAGTTGGTATTGCAAAAACTGACTTAGAGTTTTAGGCTAGAACTAAAGTTAGATCGCGTTTTGTAATGAGACGGCATCTGACTAAACCCCACCCGTGTTCCCTCAGTTGCGTGTGTACCAGGGGCCACGGTATCTCTTTCGAACAACCCGCACCCCTGGCAGGACCCATCATAGCCTGCAAATTACAAAAATGCAACAAAATTTGAAATTCGACGTTCCCTCTGTGTCTGTCTATACTCCGAGGTGGATAATTTCATCTTGAAGTAAGAACAGACACTAAAGTACCGCCAGCCAGCATTAAATTGACACTCACATTCAGTCTTCGCGTGACAGTGCAATTTCCAACGTGTCACAAGATTGCTCGCTTGCATTCTAGGTGAGAAATTGGCGAGTTTTGCTGTAATACTCCAACAGGTAGAATGAATGTTATGTTTCTATTATAGTAAAACAGTACCTATTTTAATGTGTTGATGGACTGTAATTGCAAGGTAAATCAGCTGGCAAAATTCCTTACGGGTGACGGTAAAAGTAAAAAGTTTTTCTTAACTCATAATATTTTAACTAGTAATAACAGCTGATAACACGTCAATGGCCGCTGGTCTGCCAAGAGTGCGGGTTGATCGAAAGAGATACCGTCGCCCCTGGCACACAGGTAACTGAAGGAACACGGGTGGGTTTTAGTCAGTAAAAGTCTGACACGCCCTCCTGCTCCACCCAGAGCGGGAGAAGTTATTTGATGATTTTTCCAACCAAAAAAATGACCATTTTTTTTTTTTTTTTGCTAAAAAATATGTTTAGATTTTTTTTTTTGTTTTATCGCCATTCAATATCACGTCACAATCACGTCTAAAAAAAAAAACTAAAAAAAACCAACACGTCTAAGGGGTTTTTCTAGTTAGTTTATTGGCTACGTCATCATCTGCCTATGTTGGGGTCGGCTTCCAGTCTAACCGGCTACAGCTGAATACCTGTATTTTACATGGAGCGACTACCCATTTGACCTCACACAACCCGGATACTGGGTGAAATTGGTTGTCAGACTTTCGGATTTCTGACGACCCGTAATAACAGTCGAAGATCCATAAAAAGCGACACACTAAATTGGCCGGCTACTTACTTTTAGTAAAAACCTAGGATCACTCAAAGTTTTAAATTGAGTAAAAAATCTCTCATTCTATCTGGCTAATTTGGATTATTTCATTCTCATTTCGTCTGACCCATTACAACTTATACCCCCAATGGAACATAACTGGATAAAAAAATATTTCCAAGTATTCTTACCTAGTCTAAGAATTTTCCTACAAATATTACGTGTTTATCCCAGGTCAATAACTCTTGAGCCGTCTGACATGCGCCACAATAGGATATCTCTCCCGGTTTCTACAACTTGCACAAAAATAAGCACCCTTACTTTTTCTTTTATCCCCGGAGAGAATCAATAAGCTCTCGATATTCTAGAATAGGACATCAGATCAAGAGATAGGAAAGTTAGAAGGTCCATTTAAAGAGGTGGCAAATACTAAACAACTGGGTTAATTTCATCATCTTTCTCAGAAAAATAGGATTGAAAACGGGATTTTCACATTATCTTTTTCAACCGATTGCAGACCACAAACCATTTTCGTTAGCGTGTAGCCTGAAGATGGATAATGATAGCTACACTTACTCCGTTACCATTTTGGGTGTCCTAAGACGAAAACCCCGTTGTTAAAAGCCTGATCAAGTCTCAGATCATCCATTCAGTCAATATTCCGTGAAATATTTTATAAGCTGTACAAGCAAAGTAAATTAAAAGTATAAACGGAAATAAATGCTGATATACACGAGTGACACGCGTCAACAGCAGGGGTAACTGCAGCCGACGATAAAATACCACTCGTGTATCAGCTCATTTGAGCACCATACTTAAATACAATATGGCCGTCCGCAAGCCCATGCCTACGGTGGCCGGAAATCGGCCTGGGATTCCCGACGCCCAGGGCGTCTCCGTATCCTGCGGCGGCTGGGGTCGCGAGGGCGCATATGCTGCCTCTCCCTCACGTGCGCCGCCTCCCTCTTCGCGAGCATTACTGCTTCGCTGAAGGAGGTGACGGCTCCAGATGCCCTCTCGCTCCGTACCATGGCCTGGACCAGGGCCGGACGCGAGAGATCGCCGCCGCCGATCGCCTCCACGAGGACACGGCGGTGCTCCGCCCAAGCAGGGCAGACCGCCACCGTGTGCTCCACCGTGTCCTCAGGGCGATCTTCGCAGTGGAAACACCCGGGCGTTTCCGCCGCCTCTCAAACCACTCCTTAAAGAGGGGACTTACCGCCGCAATCGTGGGGTGCCCAATTCTCGGCCTTTTGGCTAAGATCAAAGTGTAGTATTAACAATGGGTTAAATAACTCAAATAATAACATTAAATGCTGCATCATCTCGAAATAAATGCTAAATCAGCAATCAAGCATCTTTTAAACAATTTGTCATAGAATCGAGTTTTTGGTTTCATTGTTTAGGTGTACTTAACATCTGTGAGACGTGTAGAAAAAAAAGTTAGTTTCCCCGGGTAAATCTTGTAATAACCTTGATTAACCAAAAAAACGATGTCATTTTTTTATTTCAAGATGATGCAGCATTTAATGTTATTATTTGAGTTATTTAACTCATTGTTAATACTTTTCCGTTGCTAAAAGTATTTTTTTAATGATAATTGGGCTTTAAACAAAGTTACTGTATTTTTACAAAACACAAAAATAGCTGCCATTCAGGAGGGTGTGGGTTTCGACCCCACATGTTATCACATGTAGAATAATTTTATTGATAGAAAAGAGCAAACTACCACCCCTTTAAGTTTGTACAGTCCGAAACCGGACATATTGTTTAAGAGCGACACGTTGTCGACGACTGCCGCCGACGCGTGAACGGCTGTGGTCGACGGCTGCAGTTGTCTCTGCCATTGACGCGTGTCGCTCATGTGTGTGCACACTAAGCCCCATTAGCACCACAAATCACTAAGAGCTAATATACAGAAGTGGCATGCGTCAACGGCTAAAGCGAATGCAGTCGTCGACATTCGTCGGCAGCTGCCGTCGACAACTGCAGTTGCTTCTGCTGTGGACGCCTGTCGCTCGTCTGTAAAAGCAGTAAGTGCGTTTAGCGCGAAACATCGCTCTCTTTCTGTCAATCGTTTGACGATGACGAATACTGAATGATTTTGTAAATATTATGTTTGACGTTAAACGCAGTTAGTAATTTGTAGTGCATGTAAAAGAGAAATGGAAACTAGAATGAATCGAATCTCTAAAATGCTCAGTAATACTTAAAGGGAATAATTGTAAGAAATCAATAAAATACGTGATTATCATTTTAACTTTCATATATTGTTTATACAAATCACGAAATACACTTTTAAACTCGTTTATATTGGACATAGTCATAGAATTACGTTATTCTGTTTTCACAAATTTAATATATCTTAGCCAAATAAGATCAATAGGTACCTGTAACACGGGTGTTACCCGAGTTACATACATTTTACACAGAAATTACAAACGAAACTAAGAAATATAGTTTAGAAAAACACAATACTCATCTTTAAACAATTGGTGCAGAACTTCTGCTTCACAACTCAGTATTTTCAGGATTCAACGATAGTAGCAAGATACTTTAAGGCAACATAATAATAACGGACATAGGACCTGGTGAGGTCTGTACCGTCGAACAGTTAGCTCAGAAAGTTCTTGGACGATTTGGCCAGAGTTTCCGCGTTACCGCGTACTGACTCTCTTTGGCCTACCAGCCAGAGTTTCCACTTTACAGTGTACTATCTCCCTTTGGCGGTGGGACTCTTTAGCAGCTTAATATTGCGGCGGACACCAGAGGGTCTTTACCGGTCGACAGCTAGCGTAAAGAGCTCCGCTAGAAGTAATAGTGTTCTAAAGTGTGGTAAAGAGTCCGCCCGGCCGTTGGTTACAAGCCCTTTTATAAACTTCACACATTTCAAACTCAACTGTCATTTTCGACCAATCACAGAGCGTCATACAATTTTGGCTGAATATTATTAAAATAGCTATTAATAAACAAGAGTTATGAATTGAGAATACTTTAAAACTTAATGAGATGGTTTAGCAATATAGCTAGAGTATAATTATAATGTTTTACACAAGGTTTCATAAGATATTAGTATCCACCAATCACAGGGCTTCAAATAGTTTTGGCTTAATAATTTCTTACATGAGTAATATTAAACAATTATTATATCGTGGAACTATCTTAAAACTTATTAAGATAATTTAGAAATTATGTGATAATTGATAAATGATGTAAGTATATAATAAGTTACCTTTAGGTACAATTATAAAATGTTAATATGACTTTTGAAAGTTCCGAATATCGTTAAGAAATAACTGGGTACGTAGAGATTGCTACGTAAAATCTAAGAAACATTAAAGCAACATGCTATTCATTATTATATTATCAATTTGCAATAGTATAATTAATTAACATTTATTTTGATTATCCAAAATGACAGAATGTTCGTAATTTTAGTTTTGGTAATCTAGTCTTTTGAGTAACAATATTTTATTGTAGCTCAAAAGACTTGACCTATTAACATAAATTAAATGTTTATGAAATATCAATTCAGGAAGTTATAATTACATGTATATTCTATTTAAAACTCTTGTTTAACTAAATAATAATTTTCATTGAGAATAAAATAATTAAATAATGTTGAAATGGAATGTTACCATAAGTCAACATCACCTGTTATGACAGTGACAATATCATTGTTTTTTATACAAGTGCAATGTTACAATCGTTATTTTCCCATAAAAATTAACAATCTAACACATGCATAGCTACAAACAACAGCTATGGGACACCTGACAAACATGGTGGACCAGCCAATAATTTCGCTCTGCCAGACCATTTCGTGGACAATGGTGCCGATTCTGTTGTCACAAAATTCTCTAAACTAGACTAGAAATCACCAAAATTTAGTTTATTCCTGTCAAACGACGATTTCCTATTCTGAAATTGACTAAAGTGACACAACTTAACTATATTTTAGTTTGACAGCACTAAGATTGCACTGAATTATTAGTTTAGTGAAAATAGTAATTTTGCTATTCTGTTGTTGTCAATTTCATTATTGTATTCAACCTAAAATTTTGGTTGTCTAACTAAATCTGACTATTTTTAATCGCAATTAAGTAGGTGTGGAATAAAATAAGTTGTCAACAACTAAAATTCACATCGACACCTTGACTTCTGGTGCAAAAATAGTACTGTATTTTTTTTCTTTTCTTTTGCTTATATCTCGAAAACGGTGTGTCCTATCGCAAAAATAATGAAAATTTGACCCCCTTTAGGACACCCCAAACACCTCTAAAACTCAACATGTGGATAATAATTTTTCATATTTTCCATGAAAATTCCATATAAATCACGTCAAGGCTGCCGACCCCGGCGCGCTGCTGGCTCTAAAAAAAAACTTGGGGTAGGGCAAACAAGTACCACGTTGCGAAGCCAAAACATACCACGTGCGAGTCGCGATTGTCAAATTCGATTTTAGTTGTGTCAAAATAGTTTTTAAATTTAGAGATATTTTTTTGCAGAATAGCGTTTAGATTCTCATAGTAAAAAGTAAGGAATTTTAGTTATAGTTTAGTTAGTTTAGTTCGGTGTACAACAGAATCGGCACCAATATGAAAGTAGACCTTCTACGCATATTTTTACCGCCCAAAGTCTGCAAACACAATGGGTATCGTCGAACTCAATGGACAATAGACTGTGCCGGCATTAAAAATGAATCAAAATGGAATATTTTATATGACTTCGATATTATATTTTTGTGAGCTCTCCTCGTTATCTAGTGGGTTTAGTATTAAGAGAGATCTATAGAGTATTCTGATATGCATTTGTCTGGTTCTTATTAAGTCTATATCTAGGTTCATAGGAAACACAAGTAGTAAAATAGACTCCTATAGAGACTAGCTCATCATCTTCTGCTTAGCCTTTTCTCAACAATGTTAAGCTCGGCTTCCAGTCTAACTGGATGCAACTGAATACCAGTATTTTACATGGATGATCCGTGTGGTGCCGGACGTAAAATAATGGCACCATCCCATTTATTCCCGTGGGTGTCGTAGAAGGCGACTAAGGGACTTACTAGAGAATGGGCAGCAGCGTTCTCTATGCATTTGACCAGCGTAATGCGATTGCCAACCCGCCTGCCAAGCGTGGCGATTATGGCAAAACCCCCCTTTTGGGGGAGGCCCATATCCATCAGTGGACGTCTTCCGGCTGATATGATGATGATGATGATGACATGGATGTTCCATCCAGATAGGCAGTCAATCCATGATGGATCGACTGCATATCTGACTTCCACAACCCAGTTAGGTACTGAGTAAATACGATACCTCATTCATCATCATCATCATCATCATTTCAGCCGAAAGACGTCCACTGCTGGACATAGGCCTCCCCAAAAGGGGGGGTTTGCCATAATCGCCACGCTTGGCAGGCGGGTTGGCGATCGCAGTATGGTGGTAAAAATGAATAGAGAACGCTGCTGCCCATTCTCTAGTAAGTCCCTTAGTCGCTTCCTACGACACCCACTGGAAGAAATGGGATGGTGATATTCTTTTACGCCCGGCTAACACACGGGACCGATCGATAACTCGATAACTCATGGGATACCCATAATGACTGTCAAAGATCATCGAATAACAGCCGTGACCAACCGCTTAACGTGCTTTCCGATGCAAGGAGGGGTTCTGATAAAGATGATCAGCCATCCGCTGGACAACCGCGTTAAATCGATTTTTGCGGATTATCAGCTCTTTTCTGGTTGAAAAAGGGATTTTAGCCTCTTCCATGGGTCTGATCAACTCAAAATTTGGGATTCTATTACTTCAATGATATTAGACGAAAAAAAACCTTGAACTGATGCTGGAGCAACACCTGGAATTTCCAGGAAACCCAAGTTATTCACCAACAAACAGCAGAAGTATCGTGTTTGGGCTCATTGAAAAGGTCTCAATGAATAGATTATAGATAAATGGTGATTTAAGGGAGACATTAAGTTTAAAAAGCAAGAAATAAAAATTAAATTAAAAATTTTAAAAACCCCCGACCCAAACAAAAACTCTAAAAAGTAAAAAATAATATTTAAGTATAGGCCTTTTAATTTGAACGTAATATTTTAATCAGGGCATTGTCAAGTCGGGGGACGGCTAAGCCTCTATTTGGCGTTTTCATTGACCGTCCCCCGACTTCACAATGCCCATTAAAATATTACGTTCAAATTAAAAGGCCTATAAATATTATTTTTTACTTTTTAGAGTTTTTGTTTAGGTCGGGGGTTTTTTAAATTTTTAATTTTATAAAAAAAGCCTGACAGAAAACCCAATGATAACTTTATCCCGACCTTTAGGAATCGAACTAAAGACTTCCAGCAGTAGCGCTTAGATCACCGTGGTTTATTCATACTTTTCAGATAATAGGTTTCTGGAGAATCTTAGAATAACCATTCATAATTCTCGTAGTTTATATAATCTGTACATATAATAAAGAAGTAAAGTTTGTGAGGTTATAGGGGATAATCTCTGGATCTACGAAACCGATTTCGAAAATTATTTTACCAATAGAAAAACACGTTATTTGTGAGTGTCATCTATCTTCTATCTATCTATATATATAAAAGGAGAAACTGACTGACTGATAAATCAACGCACAGCCGAAAGTGCTAGGACTAGGAACGTGAAATTTTACAAACGGCTTCCTTTTATAATGTAGTGGAAATTCGACCTTTAAGGGGGTGAAAAGGGGGGATTTTGTTTGTTTGAAAAATCTTATTCCTTGAGTTAATAAGCTTGAAACTTGGCACAAATACTTATCTAAGAAAATTATAAAGTTAGTAATATATTGTTTTTCTAAACTACCCCCTAAAGGGGGATTGGGGGGTGTCAAAGTTTGACCATTATGGAAGAATTTTAACGCGCGGTCTAATTAACTCGAAACTCAGTATTTATGTCTAAAATCAAATACAAAGAATAACGTGCATCAGAGTTTTTCGAAAATCTACCCCTAAAGGTAGGGTAAAAAAGGGTAGTCCGTAATATTATAAATGTGAAAATTTGTGAAGATGATTGGATTTTTGTTACTCAATTACGCAAAAACGGCAGAACGGATTTGGATAAAATTTGGCACACAGATAGATTATAACCTAGATTAACACACTAATACTTTTTATCCCGGTAGTACGTTCCCGCGGGATAATTTACGACTCCCACGCGGGCGAAGCCGCGGGCGGAAGCTAGTAGGCTTTATATTATTCTGAAAAAACAATCGAACGAAAAAATAGGGATCCCACCCATGCGAAGCCGGGACGGGCAGCTAGTTTTTTTATATATTTCCATTGATCAAATATCATCCTAATATCTAATCTTGATTCACCATTACATACAATGATTGCCTTCCAACCGCACAATGAGCTGAGTCCTGAATCGCATTAAAAATGAATCAAACTCGAATCTGGTTGGTTTTGTTCACTGAAGCCCCATTTGTATTGTTTTTCGTAATGAAAGGCTTCGATTGTATTGTCGCGTCAAATGCAGATGTATTTTTGAGTGCTTTATTTGTGAAGTTGGTGATATCTGATGAAATAATTGGAGGTAAATAGAATAAATGATAGTAGAGATATTTTGCTGTAGGTTAATAATTTTGGGACTTACCTAATATCAGTGTGTTAGATTGAATGAGGGCCATGCTTTAAGGGAGTGTAGTAAGTATTGATGGACGCACTTCTTGATGAGAGAGCACAGAGAGAAAGAGAGAAATGGTGTAAAACCATATCCGATTCATACCCTGGTCTAGGACCTACAAACTGAGCAGACGAAAACAGAAAAGGAGATGGGAGAAAGAGCTCCAAATTGCAGCGGGTCCTAAGTAGAGGAGAGTGGTTTCATTGTAAAATGAAATGGAAATTACTGGAGTGGTATATTTTTTTGGAGGTTGCTTGTTTTGGATCTGTATTTTACACACTCTAAAATAACGTCCTTCGTTTTCACAAAATGTATATTGTATAGTTTAAAACTGTGTGCAGAATTGAGGCGTCAAGGTATTATAAGGACACTGTTTCATTTGCACCAACGTTAATGAAGGAAGAGGTCATCAATTCGACGCCTATAAACTTATAGAAATTTCCTACTAGCAACATTGCGTGCAATTTGAGGTTTAAAAAATAGACTAACTTAACACACTCAATAAACAGTTTAATGAGACATAATTAATCCACCTTCAAACGTCCATAAAAGTATGCCTTATATGAAACTATCACCACATTAAGGCTTTTTCAGACAGACGTTACTTGTATAACAATTTCCATGAAGTTTTCAAGAAATTGTTCTACGTGATTCGTGTCGTGACTGTTTGCAGGAGCCTTAATTCGTTATGGCTTAACAGGACGTCGGGCGACACAAATTGATGACTAGGCACTGTTCATATTGTTATTGTTTCGATATGTCATAGCGACGGGTGACAGGAAACCGACGTATTTAGGGTTGAGAAGGGAGAATTTCCTAATATTGTGCGTATTTTTGAATGATGGTGGGTAATTTTGTAGTGTTATTTCATGGGAATTAGTAACATCTTCGGCCTTTGCTGTTTTACAAGCTTTTATTTATTTACCTGTCCTAGTCTCTGTAATGAAATCTTACAAGTTAATACTGACCCATTTCTTGTTCTCGGATTGAGCTAAAATTTTGCATGCGTATGTATGTATGTAAGACCGCGGGTATCTGCTGGATGTGGGAAGTACAAGACCGGTCGAAGTGGATGAGCCTGGGGGAGGCCTATGTCCAGCAGTGGACGTCTTTCGGATGAAATGAAATGGTGATGATGATGATGTATGTATGGTATGAACAGGGTGTAAAGTTCACTCATACTCCATGGAAATGGGAGAATCCTCCGACCAGACGGGTGTTGCGTCTGGTGGGATACATAAGTAGTTAACAGTCAAAACATACTAATAAATGCTCAATAAACAATACAAATGATCTAAAAGTATTTCGCAATACTTAATCTTTCAATTTATCATCTAATCCATTTGTAAATATAAAACAGCCTCTAGGGGCCTTACCAACTTAAGCTACTTCCTATTTCTGGAAAGCTTCCGGATACTTCCCACAGCAGCTGAGGTTCCAGTCTCGAAGCTCACATAGTAACTTGCAGCTCCGCAGCTCCAATGTCACGGGCAGCGGGATGTCATCATTATGCTTAGCTGCCCGACGGTTGATGTCGGGGAGTTGTATATATACGAGTCACGCGGTAAACTCTGCCTACGCGATGTAAGATTCGTGTGACGTCAAGTCTTTGATGCGTAGTTCGCATGTGGCGTTGTAGATGGCCGCCACATGCGTATGTGAATCAGATGAGAATGCAATATTATTATGTTATGGACCTGATCTAATTTGAAAATTCGTAAAAACCGTGGTGGGTACATTGAGGTAATATGTACTAACGTCATATTACCTCAATAGGTGGGTAGCTGATACATACCTACTAAAGCATCTTTGTACTATAACGTAGCTCAATATAATGTTCCCAGTTCTCACTGCTGCAGGCTTAGCGTGATATTTTCTATTTCTACGAATAATAGACAGTGCTTTTTCAATACAAAGCGACATTTCGTTTTTCTATTTTTGACATCGCTCCGTAGATATCCTTCTACAATCTGTCATTTTTTCTTTCGTTTTATAATGATCTTTGTCTAGGTCCTTATAAATGTACCTAGACTATTTCAGAAGAATATTTCTTCCCAAACTGTCAAAATCACAGTGACAAAAAACTTTCTACTCAACGGTCACAAAGTTGTTCCGTCATTTGCCTGTATGCCTGAGGCCACAGTATCTCTTTCGACTAACCTGCACCCGTGGTAGGCATTGGTCCTAGTAGACCTCACCAGTTGGTGCTGACATCTCTTTGAGACGCGCGTGGAACACAACGCATCATCGACCCGGGCTTGGTCTTTACTGGACAGTGAGCTACCCATAACACACCGTTCGCAAGCCCGCGCCAACGTTGGCCGGGAATCAACCTGGGATTCCCGACGCCCAGGGCGTCTTCTGCGGAGGCTAGGGCCGTGAGTGCGCATATACTGCATAAATGTATACATATACTCCGCCTAAGTAGGGCAGAACTCCACCGTATGCTTCACCGTGTCCTCAGGGCGATCTACGCAGTGGAAACACCCGGGCGTTTCCTCCCGCGTTATTCGAAACAGGAACTTCCCAAAACACCCGTGTCGGTAAGGCCGCCGCGAGGCCTCTCAATCCACTCCTCAAAGAGGGGACTTACCGCCGCAATCGTGGCGTGCGCCCATTAAACACTAGGCCACCACTACTATCAGGCCACCACTGCTCTCGGTGGCAGCAATACCTACTAGTAACGTTCCTCAATTTCAGTGCACGTCAGTACGTGACCACTACGCAAAACCAATATACTATTACGCACGATATTATACGTACAGTCAAAAGTCTGAAAGCTAATCTAAAAGGGTTTCGAGACATACAATAAACAACATTCACGTTGTTAAGGACCGTACCTACTGCCTAGGTAAATAGTATTCGTAGTAAGGGTTTCAATCTGCCCGGCTTGTTCGTGATCTGCACGATAATATCTAGTGGGGCTATGGCTTTTGTAGTTTGTATACATATAGTTTGTATAACACTTTTTTAGGGATTAGGGAAACTTCGACTACGGGTTTGCCCAATAAGTTTTCTGTCCAAAAGAGTCAAAGTTCGCGAATAGAATCCGTGGCCACAACAAATCATAACGAGCGTAAAGTTATCAAGAGCATACCGTCGAAAGCAGCGAATTCAATTTCAAATGTCTAGCTTTATTTTACAGGAAGATTTAATACCAATCAACATGGTCTTCACATGATCTCACCAAGATTCTGTCTGGACTTTAAAAGAGACTGTGACCTCGTAGTTCGTTTCAGCTTTTCTTCTCAGGATAGTCAGATAGAAAGCGACAACCTCATCAAGTGTTTAAAATATGATTGACGTGTAAAAGTGTTTATACAAACCTACTTGCAAAAATAAAATCATTCATCATTTATGGGCAGAGGTAGTATCACATGCATGGTTCCTCTAAATTTACTCGCATCGCTTTTGTTTTTTCATGTTTCATAATTCATAATCATCATAATTTCAGCCGAAAGACGTCCACTGCTGGACATAAGCCTCCCCTAAAAAAGGGGTTTTGCCATAATCGCCACGCTTGGCAGGCGGATTGGCGATAGCAGTATGGTGGCAAAATGCATAGAGAACGCTGCTGCCCATACTCCAGTAAGTCCCTTAGTCGCCTTCTACGACACCCACAGGAAGAAATGGGATGGTGCTATTCTTTTACGTCCGGCACTACACAGAACATTTTCATGTTTAGTCTTTTTTTAGCCTTGCTGAGCAGAGACCTCTCTACTCTCTTTACACCTCTCTTTGTCCATAGCTGTCAAGGACAAATCTTTATTATAGGAGTCCAACTCATCCCACCATCTCCGTCTGGTCCTGCGGCGATATCGTTTGCCATTAAGCGGGACCCACTGGGTCGGAAGTTTGGCCCGTTGATCATCTGAAATACGGCAGATGTGTCAAGCCCAATTAAGTCTTTTCCCTCAATTTTGAGTCTTGATATGAAAATGCAACTAACAAAATTTATAAAAATCAAACTATTTTATTTCAAGTAAACCTACATGAAACGTCAGAAGCTAGGTATAGAGACGCCTGAATAGATTGAACAAAGAACAGTATTTGATTGATCTGCAGACTGGTAGCTAATACGTAGTACATAACTATTGTCGCCATCTGCAGCGACCATAGTTATGTACTACGTATATGGCTTCCAATTATAGCTGCAATATCCGGAATTACAGCGCTTTACAATTTGCATGTTTCCGAGTATCTATCAGACAGCATGTTGAATTTAATCAGACATTCACTGCGGATTGCATACAAAGCCACATTAAAAGGCATTATACATAAATTAATCAAGGAATATTATAAACACGAAAGTTTGTATGTGGTATGGATGTGTTTGTTACTCTTTCACGCAAAAACGACTGAATGGATTTTAATGAAACTTGGCACACAGATAGATTATAACGTAGATTAACACATAGGATACTTTTTATCTCGATAGTACGTTCCCGCGGGATAATTTCCAACTTCTACACGGACGATTCCGCGGGCGGAAGCTAGTTATAGGTACATAAATGCGACAGTCACTTTGTCTATTTGTTACCTTTTCGCGCCTTACGGCTAAACGGAATTAGAAGAAACTTTTTTTTATTTTTTTTTTGGGTGGGAAATCATCAAATAACTTCTCCCGCTCTGGGTGGAGCAGGAGGGCGTGTCAGACTTTTACTGACTAAAACCCACCCGTGTTCCTTCAGTAGCCCGTATGCCAGGGGCTGTGGTGTCTCTTTCGAACAAACCCGCACCCCTGGCAGGCATCGACCCTTGCGGGCCCCATCACGTTTGTGCTGACATCTCTTTGAGGCGCGCGTGGAACACAACGCGCCGTCGACTTGGGCTTGGTCCTTACCGGACAGCGAGCTACCCATTACTCGCCGTCCGCAAGCCCATGCCTACGGTGGCCGGAAATCGGCCTGGGATTCCCGACGCCCAGGGCGTCTCCGTATCCTGCGGCGGCTAGGGTCGCGAGGGCGCATATGCTGCCTCTCCCTCACGTGCGCCGCCTCCCTCTTCGCGAGCATCACTGCTTCGCTGAAGGAGGTGACGGCTCCCCATGCCCTCTCGCTCCGTACCATGGCCTGGACCAGGGCCGGACGCGAGAGATCGCCGCCGCCGATCGCCTCCACGAGGACACGGCGGTGCTCCGCCCAAGCAGGGCAGACCGCCACCGTGTGCTCCACCGTGTCCTCAGGGCGATCTTCGCAGTGGAAACACCCGGGCGTTTCCTCCCGCCCTATCCGAAACAGGAACCTCCCGAAACAACCGTGTCCGGTGAGGACCTGCGTCAGGCGGAAGGTGAGGACGCCATGCCGCCTCTCAAACCACTTCTCAAAGAGGGGACTTACCGCCGCAATCGTGGCGTGCCCAAATTCGATGAAACTTGGTACACAGGTAGATCATGACCTATTTTTATCCCGAAAGAACGTCCTGTTGGAAAATTTTAGACCTCTATTGCGGGCGAGGCCACAGAAGTATGACAAAAACTATGGTTAGTCGAAAGCATAAAGTCTTCGGCTAGTCTTACCTCAGGCCATTGATATTATTTAGTAGTTAGCAAAAGCAAAGTCGAAGCGGACCTGTCGTTACAGTAAGAATCCTGAAACCATTCACCGGAATGAGAAGCTGACCCCAGCAAGCAAAAAGGCTGAAAGGTAAATTGAAGCCTACAAGCGCAACAATCTAACAAACAATCACAACAAAAGGAAATAACAGTTTGGACAATAAGTCTGCACTCACGTAACACAATGGGGTTGATTTCAATGGGCCAGCATCGGCCAGCATTAACCATCATTGGCCATGTAATCGGTATGACGGCACGGCTCGATACCATTGTCCCGTTCCCTATGGAATATGCAGTTCGATTTTATGGCTGCGTATTGCCAAAGGTTCGGTAGAATTGAGATTGGCGTATTGTACGGCTTTGGTAAGCTTGGAAACTAACAGCGAAGGGTGACGGGAGGAGCACGGATTGGCTGACGCTGGGCCATCTCTTGAAGTTGACTGTACAAATAATATTTTGAAGAGGTAATTTTTTTTTTTGTTTTGTTTTTGCTATGTAGGGGGCAATCTCCGGACCTACCAGACTTATTCGAAAAAAATCTTTTTACTTTTGATAGCCCAATTCTAGGGGAAGGTAATAGGCTATTTATACCACGCTACAATTCTAAGGAGACCAGTAAAAATAATGCGTAGAAAGAACGCTAAGCTAAAACGAATGAGCGGGTGTTGGGATTCGACGCGATGCATGTGGGTTACGGGGCTAAATTTCACGCATAGGAAATCGCGGGCTGAAACTAGTACAGAGGCCAGTACATCAAGCTATTTTCTTTGATAGTTTTTCAACTTTATTACAAAAGAATTAGGTTCATGTTCAATTGGGATAATTGGTTCAATTGGGATAGCTTGATGTGCTGGCGTCTGTACATTATAACCGACCCTGTATAGTTCGGTAGTTCCTTCCTCCAGAGCTTCGTGCTCCAACTTCATTCAGTCAAATCCCAACAATCGCAGGCCTATGTGCAACGGTGGACTGACAATAGAGTTGATTGTTGTGCCTACCTAGTACCAACTGAGCTCGTTAGGTACATAACGAGCTCAGTGAAATCTGGCGCTGTTGTCGAAGTTTGAAATGGAGATCAAGCTCGCTTTGTAGGTAATCAACGGCAGATAGCGAAGGCTAGGCAGAGTCTATACATCGAGCTATGGACTCATGTTTTCGACCCTTAATGATAAATGATTTTATTTCTGTAAGTAGATTTGTCTAAACACTTTTGAGTAGAAAATCTAGATGAGATCGGCGTTTCCTATCTGACTACTCTAAGGAGAAAGGTAAAAACAAATTCAGAGGTAAGTCTTTTACCCCTTATTAAAAAACAAAGTTTTTGTTTAGGTATGGTTTAAACCACCGAGCCTGTTTTTGAAATAAGAACTTAGAACTGAAATAGAATTACAGCTCCTTTTACAAAACTGATAATTTAGCACTGGACTAACTTGTCAGTTTTGTAAAAGGAGCTGTATTTCGATTTCAGTTAGGTTCTTATTTCAAAAACAGGCTCGGTGGTTTAAACCATACCTAAAGAAAACCTTGTTCCGTAATAAGGGGGTAAAAGTCTAGATCATAATTGATGACCATGTAGATTGGTGTCTGAAATGGTATTTTGAGGAAAGAACCACACAACAACCACACAGATGGAGTGGATCTGTCTAATTTTTGAGTGAAGAATGTCAGTACCTAACAGTGCAGTTCAACTCAAAACTTAAGGTGGTCAACGATTCGACGAAAAATACCAAAGAAAGGACATTTGGGTAGACCGGTAGGTACCTATTATACTATACTTTACACTTATATTATTGGAGCCATTAGACATGGCACACACTATGCGATTTGCGACTGCGGCATCTTAGTGACTAGACGCATCGACTGGTTGCAGGCGACAACTTTAATAATTTTGTTCAAAGCTTGGCGTCGAGTTGCAGAGTCGTTACATCAGGCCAGGGAAGACGCACTTCTTCGCTACTTGCAGCAGCGTCTAGCTAGCTAGACGCACGGTGCACGTGCATACCATAAGACAGCAGGCGCATGCGACAGGTCAGCGTCTTGTCGTCGTGCTGTCGCAGTCGCATTATGAGCGCCACAATTTTAAGTACCTACAGATAGTTTTTTTTTTGTTACAGTACATAGATCTAATGTAACATTCTATCCGATATGTCTGTCATTATGCTTGTCTGTTTTTGCAAATTGTCTCCCAAGAAACATCGTCCGTAGGTAATAAAACGCACGAACGAATAAAATAAATAAAGAAGCAATATTTCCTGGCTACAAGTAGGTACAAGTGTATTTTACGTGACTTCCACTGCAGTAGCTCTTTTGTCAAGTTGAGCATTGTCTTCTTGGAGATTCGGAGTAAAAATAAAAAAGAATAGGTTTATACAATGAAACCCCAGTAGAATATTTTTGTGAGTTCATGGTATAAATAAAGAGAGAAAGAAAGTATGTTTACTTGTCATCGTTACAGCCGAAGACGTATCTATACTGCTGGACATAGGCCTGCTCCAAACGGGGAGGGCCACTATCTAATCGCCACGCTTGGCAGGCGGGTTGGCGATCGCAGTATGGTGGTAAAATGCATAGAGAACGCTGCTGCCCATTCTCTAATAAGTCCCAAAATCGCCTTCTAGGAAACCCACGGGAAGAAATGGGATGGTGATATTCTTTTACGTCCGGCACCACACTCTCTACTTACTTGTGTATTGCGCAGGTCAGATTTGTGTCGTTTAATAAATTGCATAGATTTATGTGAGCCCTTCTGACAACAACACGACGTATGGTTTCGGAGAGCGGCGGTAATATGTGCTCTCATGCATTATACCGAGCGTAGTCGTGGGTCGGCCTATGATGAATAAGAAACAGTGTTTTTTTTTGTTTGGGAGAGATTTTGAGAAAAGGGGTCTCGACTCGAGCCCACATTCTGTGCTGAGACATCATGAGGCATAGGCGCGATCTACGAAAACATTCCTCTCTGCGAAATCCTATTTTATCATTCGGTCTTAAGATTTAAGTTGTGTGGGTCATTGTGTGAACTACAGACATTTATAATTGTAGAACATTCACAACTATCTTTTAAATAATAATTAATGTCGCGTTACCACGCCCAATAGGAGCTACTTCTGATCACGTTCAAGTGATTTGCGCCACGCTCCGATATATATTTTAATGTTTGCTTGTTTATTGTAGGTAGGTAGACTCACTCCTCTTTACTCGTTATTGTCCCTGTAAAATATGTATGAGTTTAAAGCTTCACATTTGCTCACCTATGTGATATCGAGGTCCAGTTACTCGTAGGATTACTCAAAAAAGTACCTATTTAAAACCTACACACACATAAGATCAATAGTCAACAAAACAACCCTACTGAAATACAAAATTTCATTAAAAAAGTTTCCAAAAAATTCTCACATTTCTTCTTCTTTACCTAAAAACTTTAGCTCAACTCTAAGCTCCATAGTTCAGGAGTTCGTAAATGATTACAACTGAACTTTTAGTAAGGTAGCACCACCCTTCAAGTGCCGAGAAAAGGTCCGAAGTATCAAATACCTACGTGCACATTATTGCCTGTAGTTTATTCACGGAACGTGATGTTTTGTAATCTAAGTTTCGGTCATTTATTGGCCCTTTGTAAGCCATCTGCAATAGGTAGCTAGGCACCCTTCTGGTAAAGTGAGAGGTTTGTAGAGGAATTTGGCCTCATGTGTTTCGTTTCCTTACCAATTAGAAAAGGTTTTGTTAAGGTGGGATGAGCAAAAGAAAATCTTAAGTTCTTTTTTTTTAAATTCGTGTGAGGTCGGTGGTTCCCGTCAGGAACGAAGTTTTTCTTCAACTCCGAATGTAACGTCGTTTACTCTATCTTTAAAATACACTATCTTTATTTTGACTTTACAAATGAGCCTCGAAAACCATGAAAACGATACCTAGGTACCCATTACGAAAACTTTTTTTTTTTTGGAACCGCCATCTTGGATTTTCACACTTTGGCATATTTTAACTGAATAATGGAAAAAATTTCGCTTCAGCACCCGCGTAAACAAAGAAAATATCTCTTTCTTATTACCTATAGAAAAAAGTCGCAGAGATGGGGCTTATCACTTTTTCGTTACGTGACGATTTCTTTAAGTTCGCTCTTACTTCTAGATGCAAAACAAATTTTAAACATGTTAAAAAAAAAACGGGTTTTAAACCAGGAATAATGGTTTAAACCGGTATTTATTTTAAATTTACGCGGAATAAGAACGTAGTAAGTGCTAAAAGGCCTTTAACATAATAAATCCAAAATCAAAAACAACTCCTACAAAAACGAAGGAGTAGGTACTTGATACAGGCGTGATGTTACCAACATAAAATCGAAATGAATTTTCTTCTTTACGCCAGTGTTGTTTTCCAAAAGTTACACAGATTTTAGTAAATCTTGTTTCACTCCGTATATAAGAACCAAACTCGCGTACACAGTAGCTTGGTTGATTTTACAGAGTCTATAATACCTTGTTTACTGTATGTTGTTGTGTTCATAAAAATGTTTGCGGGACGAGTGGTTCTACGATTGGCGTATAACAGGGAAAGGGGCTGTAATAGCACTCGTACGAAGGCTGCGAGCGGTGTGGTTTTGGTGAGAGGAGGCAGCGGGGCGGTGAGAGGTAGCGGATGAGTGTGTTAATCAAGATACCTACATACGAAGGTAGTTCTGGTGAAGGTACATAGCCGATGTAGAGCTATCAATCTAGGAATGCGATGGAATTTTTCAAACTGCCCATCAATCAAGCCTAAAGCCGAAAATGAGGTGACAAACAAAGAGCTAGAAAATGTCCACCGTAGTCACTACGTGGGAAGGTCAAATCAAATCTACAATTAAAGTAGGTTGTATTCAAGTTTTTGTGTCTAGAGGACCTGAATTTGGAAATTTTTAGATACTTAGGTTTTTTTTTGAGGGTGGTAAATCATCAAATAACTTCTCCCGCTCTGGGTAGAGCACAGCCCCGGATCTAAGGGGCGGCAAACCTGGGGCACCCGCCCCGGGCGGTAGTATCAGGCGTCGCCAAAATCTTCTTTTAGTATGAATCAACCGCATCCGGTCAGATTGGAAGCTGATCCCAACATAGTCGGGAAAAGGCTGGGAAGATGATGATGAGTATGATTAAAAATAAAAACAAAGCGCCTAGCATACGGAAGCCTGATTGGCTCACCATCGACTTGTAAGAAAAGGGCGCCACACAGGCCCACACCAAATTAGGTGAACCAAAGAGGTGCGCCATTATGAAGTTTCTGCCCCGGTTCGAAAAAATCGTAGATCCGGGGCTGGTAGAGCAGGAGGGCGTGTCAGATTTTTACTGACTAAAACCCACCCGTGTTCCCTCAGTTGCCCGTGTGCCAGGGGCGGCGGTATGTCTTTCGAATATCCCGCGCCCCTGGCAGGTAGATACTTAGGTTTATGTTATGATAATGTATGGAGATGTACCTAGTCGACTTAACTTCGCGATTAACACGAGATTTTTCTCCTGTTAAATCTGAAATTATTTAAACAATCTTGAAAGAGGTACGTACGTGCATAAACATAGATGAAAATTGCATAGACAATAACTTTAGGAGATAATTTCTTCCCGCTAATGTATTTATTTATTTAAACTTTTCGCACATAAAAGCTACAGTCGCCAGCAGGTCAAGCTATCCCAAACTGTCAAATTTTCCCAATTGAACATAAACCTTATTCCTTTGTAATAAAGTTGAAAAACTATCAAAGAAATTTGACAGATTGGGGTAGCTTGATGTGCTGGCCTCTGTACAAAGGTAGCCTTAACGCCTTAGGCATTCTACACAATTCAACCAAGGGTGGTGAAGAGATTAGATGGCAGGTGCTTTGGTTGACCGTAACAATGATAAAAACGCTACATCTTCTCACTAAACCCACCCCCAATTACTTTAAGTCGTAACAAGATTCTGTGGGAGCTCCTAACAGTACGCTCTATAACATTTATCAGGCACACAATATTCGTATGTAAGCCTCTTTTAAAATTAAACCTATATTCGAAAAGGCTTTTACGGGAGGCAAGGAAATTGTATTTGTGACTATGATTTTATTGGGTTTCTTTGTTCAATTATTGATTTGATTTCTTAAAAGAGAGAGCAAGCGTAGTGAACTAAGCTCGTTACTTCTTTGAGTGTGAAATGACCTTCTTTAATGGCATCTCGCAGGTCAACCTTTGAGGTTGGCTGCTTAACCGAATTTTCCTGTACCTTAGTAAATTAAGGGTTACTAGAAACTCTGTTCGGTAAGGGCACCCCTGTGGGGTACGAACTTCGGGTCAGGGCATCGCTAGTGGAGGGCAGCAAGGGACAGACTGGTTTTGTTTTTTTGGCGTTGTGAAATCTTTAAATAACTTCTCCCGCTCTGGTTGGAGCGGAAGGGTGTGTCAGACTTTTACTGACTAAAACCCACCCGTGTTCCTTCAGTTGCTTGTGTGGCAGGTGCCACGGTGTCTCTTCCGAACAACCCCCACCCCTGGCAGTTCCCTGCAGTGGTCTATATATATTACTAGCTTCTGTCCGCGAATTCATTCGCCTGGAATTTCTTGTTCCCCCGACCGACCAGTCACATTACTGAGCGTTCTTTCTTACTTTTGTTTTTGCTCTGGTCCTAAGGGTGCTAGCATGATGTTAAGTAGCCTATAGCTAGGGTTGCCACCCGTATTTTATAATAAAGTATTGTACAGTCGCCAGCAGGTCAAGCTATCCCAAACTGTCAAATTTTCCCAATTGAACATAAACCTTATTCCTTTGTAATAAAGTTGAAAAACTATCAAAGAAATTTGACAGATTGGAGTAGCTTGATGTGCTGGCCTCTGTACGTTATTTCAGGTAGTTATACTCTATACTTTATGAGAACAAAAAAGTACACGAAAATACTTTATTTCACATGATTTGATTTCTTTGGGATTTTGAAAAATTTAGTCGTAAGTATTTTTTCGTTAAACGAAATTTATCGATTGGTGCTGAATTGATGTCGCCACTCGCCAGCGCCACATCACTTAAGCACTCGTTTTTAACAATTTATAAACGCAACCTAACCTCAAATGTGAAAAATTTCACTGTCATAATTTCTTGTTTGTTTTGTGCGAAGCGGTTTGAGTGCAATAAGAATACGATTTAAAGTTTTATAGATTTATGCTATAGTAAATCATGGACAAGAAGAATACTCCACATACACCTACAAGACGTAATTTTGATAGTGAAACGGATCAACAAGTTAGTGAATATGTTACACCAAAAAATGTTAAGATGGTGTGCAATTGTTTAGTAGAGATACTACTTTGATACAAATTGCAAAAAACAATAAAAATATGAAAAGAAAAATAAATTGTACTTTATTTTGAAACTATGTACTTTTTTTTTCTTACCTATAATAACCAATGTACTCTAACTGCATGAATAAAAGGTGGCAACCCTACCTATAGCCATCAAGAATTGGGCTATGAAATGCAAAAAGAAATTTCGAATCCGACTAGCAGTTTCAGAGTAAAGCGTGTTCAAACACACACTCTTCAGTTTTATTATTTTGTAAACAGAAATTTAAAAAAAAAATCTCATGAATGCCGTAAAACGCAACTCAATTGTTAACTAACATAATATCACGCCTACAATTCCCGAACGATTAAACAGAGATGTAGGTACTGTAAGACCCGAAAGTCCTAGTACAGTCGCCAGCAGGTCAAGCTATCCCAAACTAAACTATAATAAATTAACTAAAAACTTCACACAAACGTTGACCATAGATGCTTACACAAATATGTCGATATCCGGAAAATCAGAGGTACAGTCGCCAGCAGGTCAAGCTATCCCAAACTGTCAAATTTTTCCAATTGAACATAAACCTTATTCCTTTGTAATAAAGTTTAAAAACTATCAAATAAATTGACAGATTGGAGTAGCTTGATGTGCTGGCCTCTATATTATCTGTGACCGGGGGATTAAATTCTGGTATGCGTATGAATATAAATAATAACGTTTATTCTACGTTTTAGACCTTTACAGCTTTACTTCCGAAAGAAATCTTATTGTAATCTATTTTGAGGTATTGATTCTAGACCTTCTTGACAGTTCGAATGCGACACAGTCATTTCATTACCTGCCAGAAGAGCGGGAATTTTGGGGGGACTGACTTATTTAATTTTGACGTTCAAAAAGTGCTGACTCTCAGATGACTTTTGATTTCATTTGATTTGAGTATGTACTTACCTATAGGTTGCATTCGGTAAGCAACCAACCTTTACAGTACCTATTCAGGATAAGTTTTTAACCAGTGCGCAAACTGTAACCATGAATTCTGCATATCATTCTAGAACCCCCAGCACAGAAATTTTATAGAGGTTATACCATCGATCACTAATAAAGAACTAGATACACAATCAGCGGCAAAAAATGTCCTCACCAAATGAGCACCCACTTGAACATTTGGGTGCGCTTTTGATTTAGTAGCATTCGAACGCTCCGACGGTAAACATGTCTCAGTGCTCGTTTAAAAACTATTTAAATTACTTAGCTAGGACGCTAAAAAAGTATGGCGTTTGATATCTTCGGTAAGTATTAATATTATCATTATATAATTATTATCTCTGTATTATAAATGCTGATATTTTGTCAAGAAATCATCGTAAAAACAATTTTTTGAAATAAATCGTTTTAAACAGCAGGTGTTATAAAGCATCTCAATTCTAAAGACTCATACTAAACGTATTAACCATGCTATAGCATGCCCACTTGAATTATTCGGGTTATGTGCGTTGATTCTGTTCCATTTGTTGGAGACGCTATTCTTTTTTAAATTTTATTACTAAAGATTTTTTTTTTAGTTTAATGCGAGTACTTGGCTGTTTCTGTCAATATTATAGTAACATTTTATGGATTTAATTTTAACTATGTATGAACATAGTATTAAAATTAAAGGTGAAAGTATTTTTTAGCTTTCCTCAAGATCCAATAAGGTGTGGAGAATGGATATCAGTAATAGCACGTCAAAGATCAGAAGAATTCTTCAATCCGACCCAAAGAAGCGTTGTATGTTCGAAGCTTTTTTAGAGAGTGATATTTCATATTAGTGATTAGCATAATTTCATACCAACCCGCACTGGGCCCGCGTGGTGGATTACGGCCCAATCCCTCTCACCGAGAGGAGGCCTGTGTCCCAGCAGTGGGAACATTATAGGCTGATGATGATGATAATTTCATATTCCTATTATACACTTTTGCCAAATTAATCAACACAGGTAAATATTTAACAGGAATTTTTGTATTTTTGGCGTTGCCTGTAAGTTTATTCTGAGTTTAATAATTAGATCAAAATATGTATACCAAAAAGGAAGATAAAAAATAAATGATTATGATTACTATTTATTAGTTTCATTAAAATATAAATGTGGTGCCCTATCCAAAAACATTTACATTCAAGTAAACTATAATCATTACACATCATAGAATAGAATAACATTTATGTACACATTTTTTATAAATACATAATCGTCGTTTTTTTTTTAAATACATTATCCACGAAATTAGAAAAGGCCATTTATTATTACAGTACAAAAAAAAATTGGACAGTTCGACTCCACTCATTCCTTGTCCTAGCGGAGAGCCTGGATCGTAAAACTTTATTGCTGTTTATTAGCACTTTTTAATTCAAACTTTAAGACATGCGTGTAAGGTTGATTTTTTTAAATGTACGTTGACCAGTGAGTACCGGTCGTAAAAATTTATTGCTTTTTGTACATAGCTTTGTGAAATAGACTTTAAGCATTGCGTTTAAGGTTGAATTTATATTACTGTAAATTTATTTCAACTAGCATTACCTAAACACAATTTGGTGACAGTTTTTAGCGAACTTTTGCTTGGGTTTGTGTATCTAGTTCTTTATTAGTGATCGATGGGTTATACAAAAATCTGTCAAATTTCATTGATAGTTTTTCAACTTTATTCCAAAGGAATAAGGTTTATGTTCAATTGGGAAAATTTGACAGTTTGGGATAGCTTGACCTGCTGACGACTGTACCTCTGATTTTCCGGATATCGATGGGATATCGACATATTTGTGTAAGCATCTATGGTCAACGTTTGTGTGAAGTTTTTAGTTAAATATTATGTTGTTGGCTTGCTGCTCGCTTTGGTGTTTAATGTAAGTGCAGAAAGCAATTGTTATAAATATTTTAATAACTAAATAGGTTTTTCGTATTTGCTGGTTTAGCAAGAGAACCGTAGACAAGCGTTTTGTCGTCGGAAAAGTAGACAAAAATAAAGTTTCCGTATAGACACAGTTGACAGTTTTTTATCGAGTAATGTAGACAAGCGATTTCTATTCTACAGTAGGGTAGGAATAGAAACCGTCATGCTAAACCTGCTGTCTGTGTGACCCGTTACATCTTCTAAATTTCACATGTGGATTTTGATGTGTTTTTTACTATCATTTAGAGAAATTCATTTTGGATGAATTTGTGTGTTTATTTATTCATATTTAACTTGGATCACGGCGATGAAGGGGCAGGTCTTTAGTAACCAATAAAGTGAGGCAATATTTTATTACCAATTATTATTTATTCAAAAAATTATACAAAATCCATAAAATAAGAATCAATTGAATAAAATTAATACATAGAGGTGTCTTCTAACCTAATGGCACAACTTATATAAACAAAATATGTGCTGAGTAAATATTTTAACCTTTGGACGGAGATATTGTTAAGTACATAAATATTATACTCTTGTATGATCACATTGATCACATATTTGATCAAAGATTTAATGTAAATTAATTATTTTCATTTGATTTTTATGTACAGTCGCCAGCAGGTCAAGCTATCCCAAACTGTAAAATTTTCCAAATTGAACATAAACCTTATTCCTTTGTAATAAAGTTGAAACACTATCAAAGAAATTTGACAGATTGGGGTAGCTTGATGTGCTGGCCTCTGTACCTTGTTGAGCTTAGTGCATCCAGTATATTATATCAACACACGGTGAAGCTGTCAGACCAAAGAGGAACTTACAGCAGCTGCCATACAATTCTTAACCTTATTTTCAGTGTCTTAAACTGCAAAAATAGCGAGCAGCCTCCACCTGCGTTGATATTTATTCAACTTTGAACATTACGACAGTAACAATAAAGTCTATTATTCAAGTCTGAGCAGAGCTGAACATGGGCACGCCACGATTGCGGCGGTAAGTCCCCTCTTTGAGGAGTGGTTTGAGAGGCGGCATGGCGCCCTCACCTTCCGCCTGACGCAGGTCCTCACCGGACACGGTTGTTTCGGGAGGTTCCTGTTTCGGATAGGGCGGGAGGAAACGCCCGGGTGTTTCCACTGCGAAGATCGCCCTGAGGACACGGTGGAGCACACGGTGGCGGTCTGCCCTGCTTGGGCGGAGCACCGCCGTGTCCTCGTGGAGGCGATCGGCGGCGGCGATCTCTCGCGTCCGGCCCTGGTCCAGGCCATGGTACGGAGCGAGAGGGCATGGGGAGCCGTCACCTCCTTCAGCGAAGCAGTGATGCTCGCGAAGAGGGAGGCGGCGCACGTGAGGGAGAGGCAGCATATGCGCCCTCACGACCCCAGCCGCCGCAGGATACGGAGACGCCCTGGGCGTCGGGAATCCCAGGCCGATTTCCGGCCACCGTAGGCATGGGCTTGCGGACGGCGAGTAATGGGTAGCTCGCTGTCCGGTAAGGACCAAGCCCAAGTCGACGGCGCGTTGTGTTCCACGCGCGCCTCAAAGAGATGTCAGCACAAAAAGTGATGGGACCCGCAAGGGTCGATGCCTGCCAGGGGTGCGGGTTTGTTCGAAAGAGACACCACAGCCCCTGGCTTAAGGGCTACTGAAGGAACACGGGTGGGTTTTAGTCAGTAAAAGTCTGACACGCCCTCCTGCTCCACCCAGAGCGGGAGAAGTTATTTGATGATTTCCCACCCAAAAAAAAAAAAAGCAGAGCTGAACAGCAACATATTGTCAAATTCATTACACCGTTGTCTGAACTAAACTGGATGCACTATAGTAAATATTCAACATAAAAAATACATAAATTCAATGTAGAGTCTGGAATATGCTTCAGATCCATTGGAATATACCTAGCAATAGCTAATGTATAAACGCTATAGGCCCCCTTCACGGCCTTGAGCGATGCGACTTGCATCAAGCGACATGCACGTGCGTCACCTGCAGGCCTAGACAAAACGGTTAGGCTAGAAAGGTTACGTCGTGTTCTTTCCGCAGGTAATGTCATTCCCATACATTTTGGCGTAGCGTTTGGCGTGAACGCTAACAGAAATGTATTTTGTATCTAGGCCCTGTTCCTAAATTTCTTTCATTCGTTTTCTCTGCAATCGCAGTCGTAAGATGCTTATGGCGTGAACTTACCGCTCGTGGCCAGGAACACAGGTAAATTTGTTTGTGAAACAAGACATGCTATTTATAAAATTTAAGGAAGTGTATGATGTAGAAGTGAGTTGAAAATATAATTAAAAAGTTTGACAGACAGGTACAGACATCCGCCTACATCTTTTGAGTGACGGAGGCAAATTGAGATTCTGTCCACCATTCGCATGTGGTGATATATAATTGTCCTTATGAGGTAATTATTTTGAATACTTTTAATTGAGTAGCCTTCCACCCACATATAAAGTTAATAAATAAGTTTGTAAGAAACAGAAACACTTATTTCTAAGGAATGTATGTTATTGGCATAAATAATTGAATCCAGTACATTCTACAGAATGGCGAGCAAAAGCATAGAGTAGTCACAGATAAAGAAAAAATCGTACCTAAAATATTTGAGCATTTTCTGAGAGAATGTCGTAAGTGTCAAGTAATGTGAAAGCGATTTTATATCTTATCACTTTCGCTTTTAAGTCGTCTTTTGTAAGACAAGGCTTGGTCGGTTCGGTTCAAGGTTGCATCGGTTTAAGTACAAAAAATGGGTGAAAAGCTTATAACGTAATTGAGTAAATAACCTTAACATTTAATAATATATAATGTACAACATTCGTTACTTAAATATAATAAAAATGGACGGAATTAATCACAACTTAAGTTACCAACAAGTTTACAAACTAACATTCAGCCTTCGTAACATCTTATAAATTATTTCGGGGATTAACATAATACACTTTTAATCCTAACGAAAGTGCTAAGGGCCTTAGCACACCTCCGCCGCGAAAAACTGATGAAAAACTGCTTAACGGTAAGAAACATTACTACATTGTGTCACGATTCGATCAGCGAAACAAATTTGCGTCATTTGAATTGAGGCAGCCGGAGCAAAGATTTGCTTCTGACTTAGTATATACAGTGTAGATCTACCTCGGACCCCTTTTTTTTTTTGGGTGGGAAATCATCATATAACTTCTCCCGCTCTGGGTGGAGCAGGAGGGCGTGTCAGACTTTTACTGACTAAAACCCACCCGTGTTCCCTCAGTAGCCCATATGCCAGGGGCTGTGGTATCTCTTTCGAACAAACCCGCACCCCTGGCAGGCATCGGCCCTTGCAGGCCCCGTCAAATTGTGCTGACATCTCTTTGAGGCGGACCCCTTATTTCAGTTTTTCGTTAAAATCAACATCCATTTTGGAAAACTGACACAGATACCTGCGAAATCACAAAGGAAAGGGATAGAATCAGTATCAAATCTGTGCGTTAGAACAGGCAATTACACTTCTGCTTGTCATGGCTGAACGACTGCGGTTTCACTGTTATGGTTTCGCGGTGGAGATGTGATTGATACCCGCCTTGGTATTTACGGGCAGTTTTCACAAATGAAACTAAACGCATTAAACACATTTAAACCGCGTTCAAGAGCTGCCAGTGTCATCGTTGTGTGTTTTATTGACATTGACAGCTCTTGAATGCGGTTCTTTACGTGACATTCGCGTTTGAAAAATACTGAAATACATTACGTTTAGTATTTCTTCGCTTTTCTCACGAAGCGACGCGCGCTTTACTTGTGGTTACCAACTGTACAAACACGATGTGAATGCTTGTGTAAGCAAAGAAGCTCTCGATACCGTCCGAGACAATGGCGACGTAGGACCAGCGTGTGTGTGTGTTGTGCTGACGCTACTCGTCTTTACGCACACATTCAGTGTTTGTACACTTGGTTACCACAAGCAAGGCGCGCGTCCCTTCATGAGATAAAAATACTGTAGTAGTCAATTAAACATCAATCAATTCCTTAATATTGTGCGGTAACGCGACTTTTTCGTATATATAAACAGATCTATCAAAATTATAAATGCAAACATGTATTTTGTACCTCCTACTGTTTAAAAGGTGCCTTTGTAATAATCGCACTGCATGGCTAAACTACTAATTCAAACATTTAAATAAATAAATGAATTACTGTGTTTAGCACTGGGCTAAAACATCAGCCCAGTCTATAGTTCACATGTACGAGCAAACATACATCTAATATAACATGATAGCTCCGTTAACTTTCTCTTCTAAAGCCGGTGCTATAGTGTCGATGTCTCGCCCATCCGCCATGGCTATGAGTATGCAGACGTCGTTGATGAACGCCGCTATGCTTGCTGATACCACCAGCCTGGAAATAGAGGGAAGGTGAGATTAGTTACACACAAATATAAATTAATTATTAAATACTAGTTTTATTATGCGCGTTATTTACGTTTCTGAGTAGACTTTTCGAGCATATGAAGCAATCATCACCATCAGCTCAGCCGAAAAACGTCCACTGCTGGACATAGGCCTCCCCAAGCACCGTCTCTTCCACCGGTTCTTTGCTTCTCGCATCCAGCGGATTCCTGCGGCCTTCACGCAGTCATCGGTCTCTCTTGTGGGAGGCCTTGCAATGCCACTCCAGAACCTTTCGGCCCCATCGGCCATCTGTTCTGCGAGCAATGTGCCCTGCCCACCGCCGCTTTGGCAATTCTTGGAGCTTTTCGGTTACCTTGGTTCTCCTACGGATCTCTTCATTTCTGATTCAATCGCGTAGTGAAACTCCAAGCATAGCCCTCGCCATTGCGCTTTGGGTGACTTTCAGCCTGCTTATTAGGCCCATTGTGGGTGACCACGTTTCAGTGCCATAAGTCATCACTGGCAACACGCCCTGGTCAAAGACTTTCGTCTTGAGGCACCGCGGTTTGTGGGAATAGTAGATTTTGCGTACCTTTCCGAACGCTGCCCAGCCGAGTCGGATTCGACGAAGCAATACATTAGCAATATCTTTCAAAATTATTCCGATGCCGATTGATAGCGTGCTATTATTATTATTTATTTATTTCAATCAACATTTATACATAAATTTATGAACAAAATTAAAACATTATCTTAACATTGGTCAGTACGTAAATTATGCAGCATTGGTTCACGTAATGACAGTCAAAACGTTCAGCAAAAGCGTTCAAGATACTGTTGCGGTTGGCCCGCACCCCCCCTACCAGGGATGTGCACCGCTTGCGCATGATTGTGTGGAAACAATCCACACGCGCCGCGGCAAACATCCCCGACGCGCTGCAGAAACGAGGCAGCCGCAAGAGCACCATGAACGTGTTGTATTGGACGCGTAGAGCGCCGTACTGTTTCCGCGTGTTATCCACCCACAGACTGCCAGTACAAAACGCCCTAAATAGGGCTATTTTGACGCCCCTCGAACACCGAGCAAATTACCGGTCTATCATATTCGCACGAACAGACAGCGCCCTACACTCCTTCAATGTCTGCATCGTCTTTCAGGTCAGAGGTTGTAAATGTCCAAGATACTTATATGTATCAACTCTAATAAGAGGGCATCCGTTGAGCTTAAGGGGAACCTAGTCGCAGGCTCGAACTCACTGATGGGCCTGGCTAAAAATCACGCTGTCTCACCAGCTTTGGGTCCGACAGAGGTAGTACCCGTGATGAGCAGTTAGACGCTAGTCTACACGCACAACATTATTGAGTGAGCTGCAAGATCAGTTAAAGTAAACCATGCGCGTAAAAAATAAGAATAGTCCTTCGGAAGATCGGGTTTTCTGAAAAAACTACTGCATAAATCAATGACCAATAAAGTTTATTGAACTTTTCGATAATTGAACTTTGTCGGTACCGACTTAGTATTGGAGATTTTACACTTTTTTATTAATTAAACACGCCCAAAGTTAGGTTAAATTAGCAAGAAAAACTCCTAACTTTTTAATGATTTTTAATTTTAGTATTCTGTTTCCGTACATCCAATGTTAATAATAAGACAAAACCATACCATGTTTAATAGGATAAGGACTAGGTTCACCTTAACTGCCGGTAAGTGATCAAGACTTCTCCCCCTAACCCGAAAGACCATGCACTCGCTCTTGTTCGTGTTATAGAATAAACCAAGTTCTTCTGCATACTTTTCACAATAGGCTATGCAATTAGGGTTCCCACTGTTACCCCTTAATATTACTACAAAGCTTACCAGAAGGACAGTCCAAGATCAGCAGTGTCGTCAGAAAACCATGTGTTGGCGAGGTCTTCGTCCGACATCACGTTGTGCTGCAACCTCAGGAAATACTCCGTCAGCCATACTGCTATTGCACCCAGGCTGAATAGCACTGAAATGTGAAAAGAAATGTATTGTTGATATACGTGATTAGTACAACATGGTAAAAGATGCCCTGCGTTAACGAATTTATTCGTTAACGCAGGGCATCTTTTAAGTCAAATATAATGGTAGCTGCTAGAGTTGAATACATGGTTGTTTGGTTTGTTGGTTTGTTGGTTGGTTGGTTGGTTGGCGAAAGTGGTTTGTTCATAATTAAATACTGGATCGATTTCAGTAGCTTTTAATATGTGTTCGGGGTTGGGGTGAGTTTAAGATAAACTAAATTGAAGGTATATAAGACAGCTATATTTCAGTGATACAAATGGGTTAACGATTAAAACTATTGAGGTGAATGAGATGAGATTGAGCCGCGCCCAATATGCTGTCCGAAAGCGTACTGACTATTTTACTTAGGTAATTAAAACAAAATATTCAAGGCGTAGCGTAATTAAATAAATAAGAAATAAAATAAAAAATATGATTGTTCGGTGATTGACCTGGACAATATGGGTAATTTGTATTTGGTGTGTTTTATATGCATTTTTTATAAAAATATGTATTTTGCCCATGCTGGCCGCCGATTGCGCCAGAAAATTAAATATTATTTAAAGGCAATAAGACTCAATTTTAAATGCATATAGTAATGCCCCAACATTACTATGCATTTTAAATTAATGATGATATTTTTTATGTAATAATAGTTTGCTTTAAGAAAAATAATTTTTGCTCATTGTATTATTTTTGCTTTTAACGCAATATAATTGGAGTATATGTAAATATGTATTTGTTTGGGATTGGCATTCCATAGTAAGCAGTATCCATTAGGTTCTATCCTATATATAAAAATCACTGTAAATACTAATATTTACCTGCTAAAGAGTTGCTGACAAGTAGCGGTCGTGGCGAGCACCGCGCGCGCGCCGCCGAGCCCAAAGCGGCCAGCACGCATGCGCCGCCCGCAGACATCACTGACGCAGCCAGTAGTGCCGCAGTACCACACCACGCCCAGCGACGTGCGGGGTGCGTACCGGCTTTAACTGAAATCGAGATAAATATTATGTTATTACCTTTTTCTTGCTGATGAAACTGCCAAGCTCGTAGCCAAATACTGGGCTGACTGTTTTTAGACTGCTATCGACACGCTAAGAAGAATACCTTTTCCTTGAACAATTATTACATTCCTTTGGATTACAAATATAGGTAGCGCTATCTACATCGCTACATACGAACATCACACTGACGTCCGCAATTTTGACGGCACGGTTGACGCAGTGGTTAAGCGATTGACTGCTGCGCTGCGTGTCGCGGGTTCGATTCCCGCACGGAACAAATATTTGCATGACCTACAAGTAGTTGTTCCGGGTTTGGCCGTTTGTGTATGTGAATTTTAATGTTTGTAAACGCATCCACAATACAGGAGAAATTCCTAGTATGAGGCAACGTTCTTTTTTTTTTAAACTTGCATCGCGCAAGCAGATTTTACCGCGCAACTAGCATAATAGAGGATACATTTTTAACCAGTGCTCAAACTGTACCATGAATTCAGCATATCTTTCTAGAAGTAAGAGAAAGTAGTACCCTCCATCGATTGCTGGTAACAATTCGGAATCATCAATGGGTTTGCAGAAGTTTTCACTAAGGCACTAGTACCTCTGAAAATATATAGTGAACATTTTTAAGCAGTGCGCAAACTGTAACCATGAATTCAGCATATCATTCTAGACCCCCTACCGCAGAAATTTTTCGCCAGCTGTTTCATAGAAAAGTGCAATACCTACGTGGTCAAAATGTATGGAACGGCTGATTTATTTTTAGATAACCGACGCAAAATTTCTACGCTAGGCGGTCTAGAATGATGGGCTGAATTCTTGGTTACAGTTTGCGCACTCATCTGGTCGAACGATCCTTTCTTTTCTATGGAGGACGCGTGAACTTTACACCCTGTTCCTCATACCTCTATAGAAACTTGAATCTTATAGCTAACAACTCACACAAGGACAAAGATTCAACTTATTCAGGCTTCGGCAATTTAATTTTAAAGCTGTTGCATAAGTAATTAATCCTTTTCAAATAAATTTTATTAAAGTTACAAACAACATTAATCATGTCAACTTAAAACCCGATGTCATTGTCACTAGATCAAACGCAGCGACTCTTGAGTGTGAATGGATTACAAAACTGAACGCAAGTCGCAACGTCCTGATCTTATCGTGGACACAAAGCAAGTCTGTAGCAATGACTACACACAAGACTTGTTCATGTTGTTCTAGTTTTTCGATTTACAGCTGATATGGATTAATTTGATGTCATAATGCAGTTGGAATTGAAGCAGCATTGAATTTACTGCTTCATTCAACGTTGAAAGGTTAAATTCCTTTTGAGCTTCACTTTTAGCAAGATTCCTTGGGAGGGCTTAGTTCCGTACTGTATTCAAAAAAGATGGGCTGATATAGGACCATTTGTCCAAAGGATGTCGTGGCTAGGTGGTAACAACCGCACGCACGGGTCAATCGATCAGGTTAAGGTATGCTTGCCTCGGTAGATCCGTGGTTGGGTGACCATCTTTACATACCGAGAGCCGTTGGTGCCGGCTGTCATTCCTGGATCTTTGTGAGGTCTATTTCCAGCAGGTTAGATGAGTTAAATGCTTTTTCTATGCTTCATATGCATGCTTTATGGGGTAAAACAAACTAATATATCTGAGTAATCCAAGTTTATGAAGATGTTTCATCATCATATCAGCCGAAAGACGTCCACTGCTGGGGGGGGGGGGGGGGGGATTTGCCATAATCGCCACGCTTGGCAGGCGAATTGGCGATCAAAGTATGGTGGTCAAATGCATAAAGAACGCTACTGCCCATTCTCTAGTAAGAGCCTTAGTCGCCTTCTACGACACCCACGCGAGGAAATGAGATGGTGCTATTCTTTTACGTCCGGCGCCACACGGAGAAGATGTTTGGATGTTTGTTACTCAATCACGCAAAAACCGCTGCACGGATTTAGATAAAATTTGGCACACAGATTTTATCCCGGTAGTACGTTCCCGCGGGATAATTTCCGACTACCACGCGGGCGAAGCCGCGAGGGGAAGCTTCAATTATAATTATAGGGATCCATATGTCTTGCAATAGCTTCGATCCGAATAGAAAACCTCATTCTGATAATTACAATAGCGTTAGGATAATCAGCCTATAATGTTCCCACTGCTGGGACACAAGCCTCCTCTTTTCGAGAGAGAGTGGGCTGTAATCCTCCATGCGAGGCCAGCGCGGATTGGTAGAAGTCACATGTCTTCGATTTTTTGGTTCTAGGACATGCCGGTTTCCTCACGATGTTTTCCTTCATCGTTTTAAGAGCAGTGGCGATGAAATAATTTACACAAAGCAAAGTGCGTGTGTGGGTTCGAACCTACAACCTGTAACTCGTAAATCGCGGCTATCACTACCAGGCCACCAGTGCTCCAATGATAATTACAAAGACATTGGGGGGCTCATGAAACCAAGGTAAATCTTTATCATCATTTCAGCCGAAAGACGTCCACTGTTGGACATAAGGCTCCCCAAATAAACCCTCCCAGGGTTTGCCATAATCGCCATGCTTGGCAGGCGGGTTGGCGATCGCAGTTATATGGTGGTATAAAGCATAGAGAACGCTGCTGCCCATTCTCTAGTAAGTCCCTTTGTCGCCTTTACGACACCCACGGGAAGAGATGGAATGGTGCCATTCTTTACGTGCGGCACCACACGGAAAATCTTGTAAATCTTAGTACACAACATTCCCTATGCTATTGCAATAGCAAATACGACAAGTTATTGCAACAGAGATCCTATTACTTATATTATCTCAATAGCCATGAGTCAGACTATTGTCAGCTCACCAACTGATTACAAAACGAAACTATCAGAGCTTGTAAGTTGTCATTGAACATCTTTTTAACCTACTTCAAAAAGGAGGAGGTTCTCAATTCGTCTGTATGTTTTTTTTGTATTTTTGTTACACGATATCTCCGTCAATTGTGGATGGATTTCGAAAATTCTTTTTATGCGTTTTTAATGGATAAAAACGAATGCTTCATGGGTGGTCCCATTTAACTTGATTAACTTTTCTTCTGTAGTTTTCGCGTTAGCCTCGATAACACGTTTTTAATCCACCTTGATGATGTGGTGCTGCTTTCTGTCAAGCAAGTAGTGGTGTACGAATTGTTGCGGGGTAGGAGATAACATTACTAAAAAGTGAAGAATAAAAACTTTTTCCAAAAAACTAACATTTTAGTTTTGTTGGTCAGGCCAGCAAGACAGGGTGTCAATGCTAGCTCTGTCTAGAGATCTTACAAGATCATTGCGTTGCACTTAATAACACCACGTATGGAAGATAACATGTGAGTGTTGGTCACGTCCTATTGTTTGGCAATCTTATCTCAGAAAAGCACGTGTTAGAACATAGTTTTTTTTCTAAAGCTAGCTTTTCGAAATCAGCTATACAGGATAAAAAAAATACCAGTGCGCAAACTGTAACCATGAATTCAGTATATCATTCTAGAACCCCTTGCGTAAAAAAAATTCGTCGGTTTTATACAAAAAAGCACGTCCAGCCGTTGGTCCTGGCTGTCATTTGTGGATCTTTGACAGTCGTTACGGGTCATAAGAAGCCCGAAAGTCTGACAATTGTCAGACTTTCGGGCTTCTTATGACCCGTCCTTATGACCGTCTTACCAAGGGGTATCGTATTACCCAGTAACTGGGTTGTGGAGGTCAGATAGACGTCGTCCCATGTCAAATACTGGTATTCAGCTGTATTCGGCTAGACTGGAAGTCAACCCTAACAAAGTTGGGAAAAGGCTAGGCAGATGATGATCTTCAAAAAAAAAATCAGCTGTTCCATACATTCTGACGGCGCAAGTATTGCACTTTTCTATGAAACAGCAGATTTTTTTTTTAATATCATACAGGTAACGAAACAAGTCACAGTTATTATTGGTTTCATAGTAAAATTGCGTGAAATAGGGGTTTAAACGCGCGGTGACCGAAAAGGGGCGTGGCCTAATCTACGCCATTTGCAAACTCGCCATTTTTTTATTTGATATCTCGCCAGGAGAATGGAAAATAAATTATATTTGCGTATGGAACTAAAGAGCCGCAGCGTCACATCCAAAGAGCCGCAGGTTGCCGACCCCTGCCCTAGGGGGTCTAGAATGATATGTTGAATTCATGGTTACAGTTTGCGCACTGGTAAATAATTTACCCTGTGTATACAGATGTTGGACATTAAAAGAGTTGCCAGTGGACATTTAAGTGCAGCTATCGAAAGAAGATGTCCAAGTGTCTTTACAGTTATTGCAAAGGGACAAAGTTCATACACGGTGAGTGTTTCATTCAACAATTAGTCTAAAATAGACACAATAGAAAAGGAATTAACCCATCTGCCTTCCCGAGTGAGGATCTTCTGGGCACGCTCGTTCCATCATAGACCTCATCAACGGGTTTCCATCAAGCGTGATCGAGGTCAAGAGCAAGCCCATTCAACAAAAGTATATAAAATTAGTGAAGGTAAGCTCAGTGTCACAGTCTTTCAGATAGTGAACAAGGACAATATGAGGATCGGTGAAAATATGTATTATAGGTAGGTATTACTTAGCACGTTTTTTTAACGAAAACATTGACGCCCGTGACACTAACATACTTTGAATCAAATACTACATTGTGTGCCAGATTCTTATGGCTTTAATGACGATGACTGAAGAAGATTCTTGATTGACCAAATGCGAAGAGAAATTTACACATATCGCTTCAAGAAGATAAACCTAAATTGGTAAAAAGCATCAAAGTTAGTCTTCCTTACCACTAAAATCATGATTCCTCCACCCATATCCCAGGTTCAGCTCTTTCCGACCTTCGAACAGTCCGAAACTGATCCTTCCTTCGGACTCCAAACGATTCGACGTCCTTCGCGCACGCGCATCAATCCAATGCGTAGTTCCCAAGGACGCCACTATCAACGCTATACACAAACACGACCCGAAAAACGTCGCAAAAATCATCGACCGTTTAAACAAATTCAACTTCATCTTGATTTGATTTTCGAAGACTTCTACTGTCTACCGAGTTCGTCAATAAACCACTAGATGGCGTTATGTCACATTATTTTTTCACATAGCTCTTCGCGCTAATTGTTTTGTTTTTATTATATTTTCTAGCTATTACAGTTGTGGGATTGGCTCTCTGATACGTCCATTGTTCGAACCATTCAGTGCCATCATAACAGTTTCCCTTTGCTTTATCTTCGCACGGGTGAGAAGAAAATCTGTAACAATTAAAAGAAAATTTGATTATGCAAACGTTATTATGGATCTTTCAAAGTCTATTTTAAGTGGTTAACAGCTGAGGTTGCGTCATTGTGTAATAAAAAAGTGAAATGATACCATTTTTTTTTTTTGCAATTAAAGTTTTCGCATGTTTATTTAAATCTTCCGGAGATCCGGAAGGGTATAACAATTTATGGCGAACGGATTTCCTAAACCAATAAAGGATTGGAAATTAGTCTTATGGTCATATTTGCAAAATAAAATCCTATTCTATTCTATTCTACGAACGTACGGTCCTTTCAAAAACTTCGATTCGTAAGTAGGTAGGTACCTACCTACCTATTTTAACCGCGTCACAGTGTAAGAGACAAATTTGGACAATTGGTTAAACTTTCAGTAAATAAAAACTTTTGTAAAGTGCATTTAATACCACAGCTTTTCCAAAATTTCGAAAAACCCAAACCGCTTCCGAGTGTAAAAAACAAATGCGACAACTGACTAAAGCCAATGAAAGTATTGCTTTCCGTAAATAAAAACTTTTGTAAATTGCGTTATACCACCGTTTTACTATTCATAAAACGTAGGTCGAGTATGAATTTGGATGGTAATAAGAAAATCTGGATCGTCTAGTTGCTGACTGTGTAGTCAGAAGCCAAGAAGTCTAACAACTGTCATTACGGGTGTAACAACTGAAAAATATCTACGAACTTTATCATCTCTTATGGTTTAAATTAAGACTTTTGTAGCACTAAAGAAAGACGCTTTTTCTCCCGCTCTGGGTGAAGCAGGACGGCGTGTCAGACTTTTACTGATTAAAACCCACCCGTGTTCCCTCAGTAGCCTGTGTGCCAGGGGCGGCGGTATCTCTTTCGAACAACCCGCACCCCTGGCAGGAACATAGACGCTTAGACGACGAAGCTTTGCATATATGTAGAAGCCCCTCCCATATAGAAAAAGCTATCACAGGTAAAATTAGCTTACGAATCTATTTGCATGCCCAGTTAGAACATTGAAAATACTACCATAGACCAGCAACGAACCGTTTTTGTTTATAAGAACCGAACATTAGTCTTTCTTCTCATCCCAATTAAGTAACTACGTATTACATAAAATTATGAGCCTGTTATTATATAGCCAGCTACCGTACAACCTTCCATTCAAAAGAACAAACCATAATAATGATCTCACGATCTAATATTGCGTGTCCGAATTTGATTTACTCTGCGATTAAACGGTGAAAACAATTTGCGACGAAAGTTTCATTTTATAATCATTATAGCCGAATATTATACGGTCTGTTAGGTTCTGACTTAAATGATAAAATGACTCAGGTAATAAACTCACCACTTTTGGTCGAGTAATGATAGTATCGCCAAGAAAATTGTCGATTTTTAACCGACGAAAAAACGGAGGAGGTTACTCAATTCGACGCGTATTTTTTTTTTAATGTATGACCACGCATAACTTTTTCCAGAGTAGTCCGATTTTGATCATTCTTTTTTTATTGGAAAGGGTATACCCCGAAGTTGGTCCCATATAAATTTTGAAGAAAAATTCCAACCCTAAGGGTAAGAAAACAGGGGATGATTGATTGTTTACTCAAATATTTTACTACTGAGTTGTGTATTACAAAAAAAGTAATCAAAAATTAAGCATGTAGCAATTAGTAGATTATAGCAACAAAAATTATAAAATAAAAACTTTTTAATAAAAAAAATAAACCGCCGAAAAACCGAAAACTAAAAAATAATAAACCTTTTAAACCAGAACCAGAAGCAGGTTTATTATTTTTTACTTTTCGGTTGTTCGGCGGTTTATTTTTATCTTTTGTTTCCGGATGTTTACACTTTGAACGTCCGGGCACATAAGAACGAAACTAATGTATCAATCACGCAACAACCGTTGAACGGATAATTTGGATGAAATTTGAAACCTGGTTTAACCACATGGGGTACTTTTTAACCCGACAGTACGTTCCCGTGGGATCATTTCCGACCTCCATGCGGGCGAAGCGGCTGGCTTCACCGCACTGAAGTAAGTAATGAGAACAACTTAAAGATTTTGCGACATTCCACAATGACGTCGCCAAGGTAGGCAAAAGATTCGATTCTTGGGTGGATCACGCTAAATATTTGAATGATGCTGTCATCAGTTAGGCAAAACATCAAAGTATCATTAAAATTGTCATTAAGTCACTAACTACTACGCATTCCATATGGTAGGTATGTACCACCACTAGTTAATTAAGTCATGGTCTAATGACTTCTGGTCACAATGGCAGATGTAACTTATTTACTCGCACCGGCCGTTATACAAATTACAAAATATGTATACGCATGGGGGGCCTATTCGATGACCCTTTTATATTTGACGTTAAACAAAAGTGGGCCGGTGGGCCATCAACACAAGATACTTTAAAAAATCATCATCTGCCTAGCCTTTTCCAAACTATGTTGGGGCCGGCTTCCATTCTAACCGGATGCAGCTGAATACCAGTATTTTACATGGAGCGACTGCCCATCTGACCTCCACAACCCAGTTACTGGGTAACACGATACCCCTTGGTAAGACTGATTGTCAGACTTTCGGGTTTCTGACGACCCGTAACAAATGTCAAAGATCCACAAATGACAGCCGGGACCAACGGCTTAATGTGCTTTCCGAGGCACGGAGGTGTCTTGATTTGTAAAGATGGTCACCTATCCACGGATCAACCGCGTCAAGCGTAGCTTAACCTGATAGATTGACCCGCGCGGCTCTTATTACTTAGCCACAAGCCCTTCTAGCAGTCATCATCTGCCTAGCCTTTTCCCAACTATGTTGGGGTCGGCTTCCAGTCTAACCGGATGCAGCTGAATACCAATATTTTACATGGAGCGACTGCCTATCTGACCTCCACAACCCAGTTACTGGGTAATACGATACCCCTTGGTAAGACTGGTTGTCAGACTTTCGGGTTTCTGACGACCCGTAACGACTGTCAAAGATCCACAAATGACAGCCGGGACCAACGGCTTAACGTGCTTTCCGAGGCACGGAGGGATCTTGGTATGTAAAGATGGTCACCCATCCACGGACCAACCGCAGCAAGCGTAGCTTAACCTGATCGATCGACCCGCGCAGCTATTGTTACTTAGCCACAAGTCCCTCTATTAAAATAAATTCAAAAGTATTAAAGATTTCAAGTTCAACGCTGATTTTAATAAATAGATACAAATATCTAGACTCTTATGCTGCCATTTACATTCAAGGTTAAAAAGACGTTAGTTGACGTAACATGCTAACAATGTGTTAATAATATTCATATTATTGGAAATGAAACTGGTCAATTCGAAGCAAAACATATATTATGAGACTTGAAAAGAGCAAAGAATTATTTATAAAATCACAGAGAGATTTAGAAGAGAATATGGCTGTTTTAAAAGGCAATTATAGGTATAATATACGATGGCAACGATGGTCCATACTTTGAAAAAGGTAAAGATAAATATAACACAAAGATGAAGTAGCAATGGAAAAGGATATCACATAATGAAAGATCAAAAAGTTACGCACATTTCACAGTGTCGTATCTAGACTATCGAACCCTATGAAGTTTGTTTGATCTTTGAACTATAACATCAGATTTATTTAAATTATTTATTGATACCATTCAAACAGTACTTGTTTACATTCCAGTGAGCAAGGTCAAAATAATCAATATGCAGTATGATATTATGATAATTTGATACCGAAGAGGCAGCAGTTATTGCTTTGCAAACTTAAACAAACTGAAGTGGCAACTATACTGCATACCTGCTCGAATTTGTCGAATATAAATGAAGGCATATCCATTTCTACATTTATTTTAATAACCTACTCTCTAACGTTGTCGACCGAGTCATCTTCAATACTTATTTGATGAGTGAAGAAGCAAATGTCCACAATTGGAAGATACTTGACATTTGCGTAGCTCCTACGGTTTTACTCAGTTCTTGTACGGACTTATGCAAATCACTAAACAAACTAGATTGAAGCTCGATCCTCAGATTATAAAACAAAGGCAGATAGACCGCACCGAACACCTAGAGTGAACGCAGAAATCCGAATAATGATTCAAAACTCTAGTACTACGCCACGATGCTTTAGTATTTCTTTTTTTTTGTCCCACTCTTGGTGTTCCACGCGGTCTACCTGCCTTTGTTTTATAATCTGAGGATCGAACGATGCCAGTACAAATTATATTCTGCATGAAATTACCATTCTTAACCGCCTCACATTCATTGTCATACACAACTACATATACATTTCATTAAACATTCCGAAACAGCCGAACATAATCACTATTCACACGGCATCCATCAATTCTAGTCCGATTTCACGCCATTGAAAACGAGGGATCGAATCCAATAACGAAATTTGGATTACTTTCTATCGACATGAAATTATGAAGGAGTACGTACGATTTCACCCCATGCATGATGTACATATATGATGTTTTATTCATTGCTAACACAAGTCACATATTTTGTGGGAAAGTCGAGGAAGATAAACAGACAGTGTTTAATTAGAAAATCGATGCTGAAAGGAATGCGTGGAAAAAGCTACACCTGCGGCCATTCTCTGGCACGTGTTAACAATACTAGAAATCGCAAGATTCGCAATTCGCAAGTTACCGTGGAAGATTTTCTTCCTGCAGTTTTTGTTAGACCAAAAAAAGTAAAATGTTATATGCTGCCTTTGAGTGTTTTTGACTCGTAAAACTGCTTTGTTAGTCTGCCTCTCAGGTGCAATGTTTATTTCAAATATGTAGTGGCGATTATACCTGTTATTCAAGGAAAGAAATTGATAAATGGCTTGATAGTGGCGTCAAATTTTAAAACTTCGAGACGATGATCTCCAAATCTTATCATCATCATCATCATCATCATCATCAGCCTATAATGTTCCCACTGCTGGGACACAGGCCTCCTCGGTGAGAGGGATTGGGCCATAATCTAACACGCGGGCCCAGTGCGGGTTGGTAGATGTCACATGTCTTCGAATTTTTGGTTCTAGGACATGCCGGTTTCCTCACGATGTTTTCCTTCACCGTTTTGAGAGCAGTGGTGATGAAATAATTTACACAAAGTAAAGCGCCTGGCTGGGTTCGAACTCACGACCTACAACTCGTAAGTCGCGGCCGTTACCACTTGGCCACCACTGCTCTCAAATCTTATATTGGTAAGAAATTTCACTGCTCAGAAGTCTGGATTTTCACAAAATTCATACATACATACATAACATCACGCCTCGTTTCCCCAAAGAGTTGGGCAGGAGGTGAACCTATAGTACACCTACATTTCGACAGTTATGTTTAAGTTCCATGTAATAAGATGCGAGCCTGTTCCCAACAACCGGGCACAGATCCAGACTCCGAGCACCTACTGAGAAATTCTAGATAGAAAAAACCAATAACATTTTGCTCGAACTAGGAGTTGAACCCAGGACCTCATGTTCAGCGCTAGCGCTTGCAGTCACTAGACCAACAAGGCAGTCATTTGCCATACAGTCATCATCATCTGCCTAGCCTTTTCCCAACGATTTTTTTTTTGCGGGAGCGAAATCATCAAATAACTTCTCCTGCTCTGGGTGGAGCAGGAGGGCGTGTCAGAATTTTACTGACTAAAACCCACCCGTGTTCCTCAGTTACCTGTGTGCCAGGGGCCATGGTATCTCTTTCGAACAACCCGCACCCCTGGCAGTTCGCAACTATGTTGGGATCGGCTTTCAGTTTAACCGGATGCAGCTGAATACCAGTTATTTACATGGAGTGACTGCCTATCTGACCTCCACATCCCACTTATTGGGTAAACCGATACCTCTTGGTAAGACTGGTTGTCAGATTTTAGGGCATACATTTCCCATATACTCAATACATATCATTTCCCGTTACATACAAATTCGCACCATAAGTCACAATCTACTTCTTTCACTATACCGTTCTTCCAACACGGATTAACAACTACATAATTCCAGGCAATTACGCAAATCAGTAAGCTACACCTAATGAATCCTGTCAACCTTGACAATGGGCAGACGTAACGGACACGGAGTAGCCACGCGTCGTAACACGCTTGGCTGCCTATAAGGTCATTGTTATGCTGACCGTTTCAAACAAGTGTGGAATGACATCACCAGCACCATATTGCTGTTAAAGTGGATGCGCTAACGTAGCCCGTGAAATAAAAATTTTCTTCAGTTGGCTTCAGTTCGGCTTTATGTTGACTAAGTATATTTTATTTTTTTGAGTGTGGGAAATCATCGAATAACTTCTCCCGCTCTGGATGGAGCAGGAGGGCGTGTCAGACTTTTACTGACTAAAACCCATCCGTGTTCCTTCAGTTGTCTGTGTGCCAGGGCCCACGGTATCTCTTTCGAACAACCCGCACCCCTGGCAGGCATCGGCCCTTGCGGACCCCACCAGTTGGTGCTGACATCTCTTTGAGGCGCGCGTGGAACACAACGCGCCGTTGACCCGGGCTTGGTCCTTATCGGCCAGTGATCTACCCATAGAAATATAAAAAGCAGGAGAAGTGGGAAAGGGGCGTGTCTGTGTCCGCGCGGTATGATCAGAATGATCATTCCTAAAGCAAATGGCCGTCTACGCGAACTAGTGTGCTTTCGACCGTTGTCGTGATAAATTATAAGAATGCCGTGTTGTTCAGTGGTTTCTTGTAAAAACCATAGCCAAAACAAAAACTTTGTGAATCATGGAATCACTTACCATAAAAAAGTACAAGTATTTTTCTATATTTGTCTTTAAAATCATGAAAAACAAGAAATCGAAAAACATTTCTTGCGTTTACTATGTTATTTTTGTTTTCAAATATCACAGCGACTGTATTATTTTTCTACTAAATACATTGCTCCTAAACCACTACCTAAATATTTTGTCGCTAAGTGACTGGACAAGCAATGTAAAAATCACAAAACGATAAAGTATCTATGCGGACGCATTACGTAGTACAGCCGCTGGTTCTTGCGTCGAGCTAGTGATGTGCTCGTGCAGATCCACTAACGTAGGCTATCGATAATGTCGATTCGCAATCAGTTTATTGTTAGATCGATGTGAATTAATGTTTTTTACTTAATTTGATTATTTTACAGCGTAGTAGAGAAATGCGTAAACAACAGTCGTAAAGTTAACAAAATTTCAGGTAATGTCGGTGGAGTGTTATTGGGTTTGAATTATCGTATAATAAGTCTTATCCTCGTGCTATTTCCTTACTTTTTTATGGTTTTGGCGTTTTACTGACGTTAAAGTCTTCAAATGCTTCGTATGCGTTATTGTTATCGGCATTGTTCAGATAATATATTAGTGACGTATTACGGTTATCGTTTTCATTTTATTTTATTTTCTGGACCCCAAAAAAAAATTGAAGTAGTACAATAATAAATAGAAGTATCGACAACTTTCCGATTTAGTCAATCACTAGCGTATATGTAAAATAAATTGCTTTTGCACAGCACAACGGTAGCAAACGTTGTTTGTGTGAGTGAGTTGTACTTAAATGCACGCTGCGTTTGAAGGGATAAGGTCTATATATTTTGATTGTGTAGTACGTTCTGATTTATAAATTGCGAGTGTGAGCGCGACTTCGTATCTATTGGTTTTACTAAATTGCATGTGTAGTTGTGGCGCGGTAGTGGGGAGCAAGTGGAGACACTGGGTTCTGATACATTTTCAACTACTTGGCATATCTTCTTCTTTCTTATATCTATGGATCTACCCATTACATGAATGACCATTCAAAGACTTTTTCATAAAATAGTAATTCAATGGGATTAAATGAACTTATGGCTTTTTTTTGGGTGGGAAATCATCAAATAACTTGTCCCGCTCTGGGTGGAGCAGGAGGGCGCGTCAGACTTTTACTGACTAAAACCCACCCGTGTTCCCTCAGTAGCCCATATGCCAGGGGCTGTGGTATCTCTTTCGAACAAACCCGCACCCCTGGCAGGCATCGGCCCTTGCGGGCCGATGCCTGCCAAAATCATCAGATTTGAATCATATCTTACTCAACCTACAGGCTGACACTGACCTGCAAATTGGAAGAAAGGGAAGAAAAATTTAATTTCGTGGGCAACCCTAGTGCAGCAGGCTTAGCATAACGCTTTCTATTTCTACTCTAATAAAGAGTCAACTGTCTACACGGAAACGTCACTTTTGTCTACTCTTCCGACGACAAAACGCTTGTCTATGGTTCTCGTTCTAAGCCTGCTGCTCGCTACTCTTTTGAAAGAAAGAGGACAAAGAGAGAAAGAAAAGGGAGGAAAACTAGAGAAATGTGGTCAAGTAAACAGTAAACGCTGATTCTGTACTCTCAATAGTGACCGTCACCATCGACAGCGAACGAACCTATCGATTCAAAAACAAACTTCATAATTCATTTATGTTATATCCATGCATAATCGTCTTATAAAAATTAGATTGGCCTACGAGTGGTCATTACATTGACAATTTATCAATATAAAAATATAATATCAATTATGTTGTATTGACGTCATACCGTAGGAATTACTAGCATTTGCTATGGAAAATTATGAATACTATACATAGTTTGAAATTAATTGTAATCGGCCCGGTTCATTATCGAACAGTTCTGAGCAAGGAGGCCGCGTGAACAATGCGAACGTCTTTCAATTATCATTCAGTTGCTAACGCTTCTTTGATGTCTTAATATTTGAATCACAAGTTGATGGCCATTTCTGCTGACAGATACAGATGTATTTAAGGAGACATGCAATGCAATGACTTCGATCACAAATAAATTGGGATAAGGATGATGATGGAGATGTCAGAGTACTTTTGAATTGCCAAGGTAAGTCATTCGTGAGTTAGTAGAGCTAACGTCATGTGTAGATGAGGCTGGCGTTATGGATAAGCAAGCACACATATGTTCTAGGCGTCCGTTTACACCCCATGCGTTGAGGAGATACGCATGGCTGCCTATAAAGAGTATACTTTTGAATTGCCAAGGTAAGTCTTTCGTAAGTAAGTAGAACTCACGCCATGTGCCGGTTAGGATAAGCAAGCACACACATGTTCTGCACATCGCTTTATGCCACAGCGTTGGGGCACGCATGGCTGCCTATACCGAGTATACTTTTGAATTGCTAAGGTAAGTCATTCGTGAGTTAGAGGAACTCACGCCATGTGCAGGTTAAGCTGGCGTTATAGTAAGCAAACTCACACAATCATGTTCTGCGCATCCCTTTATACCCAGCGTTGGGGCACGCAAGGCTGCCTCTACAAAGTATACAGTAAGGAAATTTTTATGATGGCAGAATATTTGAACCGAAATGTGAAATGGCACGCCATTATGTAAAAGCTGTTAGTAAATCGTTTTGGTAAATATTTCTGTCAGTTGCAGGGTTTTTTGTTGCGGTTGCGTGTGTTGTTATTGATTTCATTTTCTGTTTTTTTTTTTTTTTTTTTTTTAATTAATGCTAGCATGGGGAAAACATTCGGTAAGGTAATCAACGAACAAAACTTTATAAAAGCTAATACTGTACTGAAGTATTTTTTAGTATTGTGAAGTTCTGCTAACTACATTCAATGTAGTAAAAATCTTTGATCATAAAAGCAAGAGGTTATACTTACGAAGATGCAGAATAATCATCAATCCAAGTCCATTTCATCGAATTTTAAATGGTTAAATCATGTCTGTCGATAAAAAATCGACTTTCCGGATCAATTCTACACTCCAGTTAGGACACGTTTTAGATATCAATAAATCTGTTCTAGATATCAGATTTTCGAAAGCAACTCGAGTGTATTGATTCATCGAGTTGCAACAACCACGTAAGAAACTTACATAACTTGTACCAAAACCTACGCCGATAGCATTGTCCATAAAACAATCACGTTATGGACATGTAGGTCTTTGTTCTTTTTTTAATCCCGTCCTTGCAACACCAATAAGATACAAACTATGGCTACTTTAATGGATCCCACGTAGAAATCTTCGCAACGAAGCGAAACAGACGGCAGAACTAATTTTACATCTCGAAAATAATCGGTGGCGAACTCTGAACTAGGAATGTAAAAAAAAAAACAGAAAACGTCGGTGACTTTGGATGTGTATTTTAATTATTTGTCACCGCCTTCCGAAATTAAAGTTATTTTGAGCTTTGTAGTGTTGTTTTTGGAAGTCGGTTGTTATTTTTTTGAAAAAAGTTTTTATTTTTCACTTTTTAGTTACCTACCCCACACTAATTCGAAATTTCATCATCCTTGGGGTCAAAACAATGCATATTTATGCGATAGCAACATTCGCGGTTGATTTGCTGTAATTTTTTGAAGAGTTCCGTTGTCTATCTCCGAAATGCATCGTCAGATCTATATGAATTTTTAATGGGACCATTTCGGAGTAAAGCCCTTTCGAAAAAAAAAACAATTTTGCACATCCGTCTATATACGACGGAGTTATGCCCGAACATACATAAAAAATAAAAATAAAAAAAATATAAACATGTCGAATTGATAACCTCCTTCTTTTTGAAGTCGGTTAAATACGTGGTTCAGTGCTGTGTTTCTGGTTTTAAGGCTCTGCACTATATTTCCAGTCGTCAAACTCAAAATTAAAGTATTTATTTCAATTAAATTGTCAAAATGGCGGTCATTTAGTCAGAAAGTTGAAGCTCTATGGAGAAGAACGGGCAAGAAACTTCAAAGGTCAGTCTGTCAAATACAAATAATAAACCAGCAAATGCGCCATAGTTGAGGAATACCCCGCCAATAAATATCAAAACTTCTCAATTTGCCATCTCACAAACTCCACAATTAATTCATCAATGTGTCATTTCCACAGCTCACCACAAACACCTTATTCACTCAAGGACATATTATGCAATTGCCGTACTTCGTCGTTAGACTCCGCGACAAGTGACCGCAAAGTCAGTCCGCACATACCAATGCATTTTTTTACTTCAATCAATAGTATCATTGGAATCAAAACCCAGTCATTTATTCAAATCAGGCTGAAAGTCTGAACTTTTTGAACGTCAAAACTACCTTAGACAGTCCCCCAAAACCCTCGCCCTTTACCACTTCCTAGTGCTTTAGCTGGGAAGAAGCACTAGGAAGTGGTGAAGGGCCGGCGTTTTGGGGTCTGTCTTGTGTAATTGTAACATGAGTAATCGATTACAATGACTAATTGACTATTAATCACAGCTGTAATTGCCACCATTCAAAAACCTTTAAAGCCGCCACTTTTTATCTTAAAAGCTACACACGTAACGTATGACTAAAATTACATGCAGTTTTCCTGGTATCGTTTACATTGCGGAAGAAATGTCTTGAGAGCGTTTCCTTATATGCACTTGCAGTTCTAGTTTCTCATGAGTGTTCTATTTAATATGGAAGCTGTGTTCTCATATCTAGATGGACAAAGCTGGACAGTTTTTTTTGTGTTTTGGCTTGGGAAATGGATTTTTTATTTTTGTCGTACTTGTTCTTGAAAGACAAGAAAGAAAAATGCGTTTATAAAATATTAAAAAAAAATATAATGCTGAAAGCTGAAAGGGTCTTAACTCAGCATAATATTAGATGACAACACCAGGTGCGACCAGACGCAAATTTCCAGCTGCAACCCACGAGTACCAAACGCTATAATAATAAACACACAAACTATTCTACTCTACTCGGGATACGATGGTTATAAGTTTAATTGTCTTGCTCTCAATGTAAATTTTCCGAAGGATAGCCGACCCCAAAACAGTCGGGAAAGGGCTAGGCAGTTTTATTAACTCCTTTCCCGGAAATGACAAGTATAATCGACCTAATGATATCTAAAATACAAGTAACAGTATCATTGCTAACCCTGACAGTACTATCATGAACTAAATTGTACACATGTACTTACTTTATAAATGGTATAATCCACTTGTTCATCTATTGTACCATCGTACATTTCATCATATTTGACCTTCCAGTTTATCAAACAATACGTATTGAGGTCCCTATTTTTGTTCGCAACCATTGTGGGCATTAAAAGTTTTGATACGGCTATTTTAATTACCTTAATAGCAACTATTGCTGAATTGCTATAGTTTTGTGTTATTGGAATTCTTTGCCTCTTTGGTAATGGATTACATGACGTCAAAGATGTTAAAAAAAATGAATAAAGTTTAAAACTCAATTGAGTTTTAATTTTTAAAGCAGTAATGAACTTGGACGGTTAATGACGGTCTTTGGAATTAGATACGGACAATTGAGTACAGTATAATTATGTCAGTCTGCAATATGCAGTGTTGTGGGAAATACAGTAAAAATCGGAATGAATATACCCAAATTCTGATCGAAGTTATATGTTAGAAGATAGTAATATACGTATAATATATCGTATGAAATTAAATACAACGTGTCCATCGCGGTTTATAATCCCTCGCCAATCTTGAAATTTACCGAGAGCCGACAGGTTTTGTTTCGCGAAATTTTTGGAAGCCTTGCAAAACAATAAGCAAAGAATAAAGTTAGTCTGGCTTCAGATACAACTTATCCTTTTCGACAGAGATTCAAAGTTTATTTGCAATTATTAATGGTATTTTCCTGAATCTACATCATAATCTGCAATCACTTGAAATGAGCAAAACCAGCTTACTCTTAGTACCGATTTATGATTAGGTACTCAACTTTACCTATAAGACCGACAGTTATTAGGTAAGCGTTTCCTCAATCTCCATATTACTTGATTTTCATCTATTACCAGACCATTTCCTCGACTGCTTTCCGCCAGTCGTATTTCCTTGAAGAGTCAACTCATTGTTACTCAGTCCAAGCCTTTGTTAACTTAGTCATGCTTTCAGTAACTTATTGTATAACTGGTCATAACCAGTTAATTATTCACAGTGAGTTAACAGTTCTCAGAGCAGTTAAACATCGGTTTACGGTTAACGTGGAGCCGTTCAATTGTTTGTCGTGCTATTACAGAGGTAACGGCCGTTTTGAATTGGATATCGTTCTTTTAGATAGTTGTAAAGTTAAAGGGTTATTTGATTTCGTAATGGTCAGTCGTAGCCATGTTGGTTTTCGAGTGATTGTTTTCAATTGAACGTAACGCACTATACCGCAAATAATCAGAAACGATTAACCTGCAAAATTGGATATACTGCAAAACCTTGTCGTAAGTCATAAATCGAATGCACAGCTAAATCGTAATCCACCGATAATACCATTAAACCAACCTGGGACAAATAAAATAAGACAACGAAAGACACCGAAAACAAAAGCAAAGAAGGGAAATTTGAAAGTCAGATCGAATAATATCAAACTGATTGCGAATAATGAAAACAAACCAAGTACGCTCTTCATTGAGACTTGGAAATAGTAAACGGGACCTAATATACCCTAGATATACCATTTACATTTACATTGGATACCCAAGATAAAGATAGGAATAATGTACAAATAAACACAGATAGAAAAGCAATCAGTCTACCGCGATCCATTAACCTCAATTAGCAGAAGATTCCAAGCTGCACGACATGATAATCAGCTCCCATTGTTTTTGCTTCATTCATTGAATCGGCTTCGTTCAACCTGTTTCGCGATGTGCGTAAAGCAGGTTGAAGCACAATATTATGCAGAACAAGGTCTTAGCACAGATAGAAATATGATATCGGAAGCAAAATTTATATTTAACAAGTAATTACAGTCATCTAAACAAGACGATGACTTAGTTAAAAGTCCAGGCCAGATGATTCCGTTGCTAATCAAAGCTGAAAAGCGGGACACTAATTTACCTTGCGGCATTCAATCAAGGTGCACGGAAATTGTGTATACAACCCATCACCTTTGTATTACATAATACCCTCAATTTACCTCATTACACCCGATCCACGTTTATTGAAATCAAGTGAAAACATGATCCGTCGTTTTAAAATTTAATGAGCAGCTACAGCTACTGGCCATTCGAAAGTGTCGCTGAATAAATTTCTACATCATTGCGCTGAGTATTATAATTTCTTTTATCTCCATGTTTAACTTTGAAAGCGACAATTTTAAGTGCTTCGGAGTGTAAAGTGTCTTTTTACGGTTGTTGAGAGTGTTTATGGTCATTTCTTTTAATTATCCAACTTATTATAACTTCAATTTTGTGCGTAAGTGTGTCTGGTGTCTTGGGATGTTGTGGACTTGGTTTCGTCTGATACTGGGAAGTATTTTCATCTTTTTCTGTTTCTCTTTTGAGCTTGGTTCGAATTTCATGTGAATCATTTTGAAGGTTTTTTCGAACATATGAAATGTTCGAAAAAATTGTCTGCTTAGCAACATAAACAACGCCATGAATGTTGTGGAACTGTCAAAATGAAAGCGATTCCTTCTATAATATACAGGACGCCAGCACATCAAGCTACCCCAATCTGTTAAATTTCTTTGATAGGTTTTCAACTTTAATTTATAAGCACAAGGTTCATGCTCAGTTGGGAAAATTTAGAGTTTGGGGTAGCTTGATGTGCTGGCGTCTGTACTACGCAATTGCGCCAATTGCCACTTTGATCTTCATTTGAGCTTAATTGTTATTCTTAGGAGTCACAGGTATCCACGAGAACCGGTCCATTGATTGGACAATCCAATGTGCTTCCAAGTGTCTATTGTATATCTGATTCTGCCATGGGCGTAACGAAACGATGCAAAACGTATTGTGCATACAGATGCTGAGACAAAATAAAAACATCGGTAGACTCTGCAATTATTATGACCAATGTGTGGAGCAATCTATTTGTTCTTGAGGACTTGCATGTCTGCAATTCATTTATCAACGTGTGATTCTTCTCACGACTTTACTTTATTTAAAGACGGTGTTCAATTAAAATAAGTGGTAAGACTGCTCACTAGACGACACAAGTTTTTGACTAGCGTTAAGTGATCATTAAAAATCAACGCGTTCAGTGGCACTGGAAACATTGCTTGCAGATATGCTTAGATTGTCTCTTAGATTTGCGCGTTTCCTCTACGTAACTTCTTCTGCTTCCTTATCATCTGATTTATTTGCTGCCCTCGTCACTATCATTAAGGTTTCGTAATGTTCATCACTTAATATTATATAGAATCAAGTTTTTTCTAACAAAACGACGACGCGACGGGAGTTTGTTTCTTCTTCCGTGATGAAGGGCGGACGTTTTGAGGGACCGTCTTATGTAATTTTTACATTCAAAAAGTGCTGACTCTCAGCATAGTTTGAATAAATGATTTTTGATTTTAAGGAATCCCGAAGGTAACACGTGGATAGCTAGGTAGGCAAGTAGGTACCGAGATGTTCTGCCAGTATTTTTTCTTAATGATTGTTTCTCGAGTCTCTAGCAAGCAGTATCGACAGTGCCTGCATTATCTTATCTAAGCATACATAAAAGATAATTAAATAACCAATTAGGCAACTACGGACCAGCACGTGGAATGATAGTCACGTACTTACTTGTTGCCTCTGCTTCTTGTACATTTACATCACAGCAAAGTGCTTGCAGTGTAAACAAGATGAAGTGGGCTGGCCATGTTTGTCGAAGGACCGATGGCGGGTGGAGCAGCAAGTTCTGGAGTGAAGACCGCGTATGGACGCCCCCAGCTACGACCGATGGAACGACCACCTCAAAAAGGTGGCTGGGACAGATTGGATGTAGAGTGTGGAGGACAGGGTGTAGTGGCGCAGCATGGTAGAGGCCTATGTCCAGCAGTGAAGTTTGATAGTACCTATACATTAAAGTACATGTAAATCATCTATACGTAAATAGGCACCTAATGAATAGAGGTTGTAGTCAGCAAAAGCGGGCATTGTGTAGGAGTTATGGAAGCCTCAATCAATATTTTCTTTGCTCCAAACAATTACCATGCACCTGCTAATGTACTTGACCGATTTCTTTCTCCATTGAGAACAAAACGTGAAACTAAAACCTTAACAATAACGTGTACGTAATCTAACGTTTGGCTGACGTTTAAGTTACAACATAGGAAGAGAAAAAATAAAGAAATTAGTCCGCTTTGTGGACAAAACTAGCGCACAGAGCGTGACGGATTCTTGCAGGTAAACAATAGTAATCGTTGTAAGTACATTTTGAATGATTAAATTCAAGCTATTTTAAACTTTATAGTAGTAGTGTTTAGGAATGATTAGCATGTGCATGAGTGATGCCAAAAAGAAGAGGGTTTTGCGTATTGTTGAACATTATTACGAAGGCGCTACAAGTTGCCCCAATCCAATGGTATCAAAATCTAGTGCTGGAAATGCTCGAAGATTTAGAAGTCCTTTTATTCTAGATTGGACGACAGCAAAAACAGGGGCTTCCTTTAGTTAAAGTCAACACTTTCGAGATTACGACTGCGTCTGCGATACCGATGATATGACTTACAGATTGCAATGACATCATCATCTGCTTAGCCTTTTCCCAACTATGTTGGGGTCGGCTTCAAGTCTAACCGGATGCAGCTGAATACCAGCTTTTTACATGACGCGACTACCTATCTGATCTCCACAACCCAGTTACTGGATAATACGTCCGATACCCTTAAGTAAGACTGGTTGTCAGATATTCGGGTTTCTGACGACCCATAACGACTGTCAAAGATCTACGAATGACAGCCAATATTGTCTTATTGAGTGGGCTAATTGAAGAATTGCCAAACAAGTGGCAGTGGGCACATTGCTCGCAGAAAAGATGGCCGATGGGGCCGAAAAGTTCTGGAGTGGCGACCGCGTACCGGAAGACGCAAAGTTGGAAGGCGTCCCACAAGGTGGACAGATGACCTTGTGAGGGCCGCAGGAGTCCGCTGGATTCGAGAAGCACAGAACCGGTCGAAGTTGCGGAGCTTGGGGGAGGCCTATGTCCAGCAGTGGACGTCTTTCGGCTGAAATGATGATAATGATGAGTGGGCTAATTACTATCCAGTTTTCGGTGATTTGAGTCATATTAACAGTGTGCACAACAGATTACAAGCAGAGGAATAGAGCCATTAAAAACAAAATCAAAAAAATCAAAATCAAAATATTTTTATTTCATATAAACCTGCATGGGCACTTATGAAACGTCAGAAGCTAGGCACGGTTCCAAAATGTTGTTTCCTATGGAGAAACGAACCCATAGTAACAGACACCGACCAGCATAGCTATTCACAACCATTCTACTGACACATTTCGATAACCTGACTTACCTTGCCTCCGACAGCAAACTGCTGACGAAAGAATAGCAGTCGTCTATTTAAACTGGCAACATTTTCGGGTGATCCGATACTTATATGTTCGAATCGTTACGGAAACGTATCGAATGGTTGTGAATAGCTATGGAGATGGCCTTCTACACTCCGCAGATCGCATATTATTATGGAACTTTAGATGTCTATGATACGCAATCTGAGTTTCAAACAATGAAATGAATACGCTCTCAAGGAAATCCACATGTCCATGTTTTGATTTAAAAGTGAATGTTTTAATAATCTTGAATGTCAGTTTCATGAGATAAGTTCTTGAGCCAAAATAACCACTACAGTGAGCCCTGGCACAGCCAGGTGTCGCGGCAGACCCTGTAAAAAATGGCAGGACGAGCTGGAGAAAACAAACGACCATGTGGTGCGTTCTTCAAATGATGGAACTCTTGACGCTTAACATCATGTTTGGTTTTTTTTTTACTTTTCAGCTGTGGTTCCTACACTTGCTAAGTAAATAACAGTGACAGGAAATTATTATAACATAATTAAAATAAACTAAGTGAAAAAAAATCCGTATTATCGAAACTAAGTGAAAAAAAATCCGTATTATTGAAACTAAGTAAAAAAAAAACCTTATTATTGAAACTAAGTGAAAAAAACCGTATTACTGAAACTAAGTGAAAAAAACCGTATTATTGAAACTAGCTGAAAAACCACTAATCAGACTCGACCTTTATATTAGACCACCTCTATAAGTATATCCTTTCAAAGAAAAGACAAAATTTCAAATTTATTTATCAACAACAGAGTTGTGAGGAGGGGCTTGTGGCTAAGTAATAACAGCCGCACGGGTCGATGGATCAGGTTAAGCTACGCATGCCGCGGTTGGTCCGTGGATGGGTGACCATCTTAACATACCAATACCCCTCCATGCCTCGGAAAGCACGTTAAGCCATTGGTTCCGGCTATCATTCGTGGATGTTTGACAGTGGTTACGGGTCGTCAGAAGCCCGAAAGTCTGACAACCGGTCTTATCAAGGGGTATTGTATTACCCAGTAACCGGGTTGTGGAGGTCAGATAGGCAGTCGCTCCAGAAAATACCAGTATTCAGCTGCATCTGGTTAGACTGGAAGACAACGCCAACGTAGTTGGGAAAAGGCTACGCAGAATATGTTGTAAGACAGAGTTGTTGACAAAAAAAAAATACACTATTGAGAACCTCCTCCTTTTTTTCAAGTTGGTTATAAATAATTGTAAATTCAGCCCTTGCACACTATTAATTCTTAAACAGGTGCTAGAAAGTGGAAAGTGAAAACTTACATGAAGACACACCCATATTAAACACTGCTCATAAAGAATTAAACAAATGTGTTTGTAGGCTGTCTGTGCGCATGTAAATGATGATTTTTATACATTTTATATGTAAATTAAAACTACTTAGGGTGGGTGCACCAGTGCCACACCAAGAACCAGTAGTACACCATTTCTAACTTCACATCAAAATATTAACCTTCTGTCGAATTTCCCGCCATTTTTTTTACGTTTGGTAGCATTGCCGTACTTCTATCAATCGTTTAATAATAAATCAAAACGATAAACACGCCATCTACATCAATAAAAAACGCATGATTCGAAACGACAATCGTTCACTTCGTTCCGGGCGGCCATATTAGTAAGCTACACGTCGACGGTAAGTTTTTTGAATCTTTTTAAATCTTAGTTTATAACAATCGATGTTACTTATTTTTCAATTAACTGCGTAATACGATGTGTAAAGCAATAAAATTACGTCTTATTTAATCAGAAAATGCTAATTTAAATCAATAATTGTCATTGGTAAACTAATGGAACACGAATTCTATGATTTTCCAGTAATATTCCATTTGGTCTACAACTGGTGATTTAGCTTTTTGATAATTTGTTTATTTTTTCTTCTACATTTATATTTATCTAATACATTGCAATAAATTATTATAAAAATCTCTCAAAATATCCACAATGTTCCTGTTGTAGACCAGTGGTTTATTACTGGTAATATCTATACTACGAGTTTGTACCAGTAATTGACCACCAAATTTTTTTTACAGACAATGCCGCCGAAAAGAACGTTTTTCAATTATAAGGAGGAAGATGTATTTATGCGATAGAAGAGAAGATCGCAGTTCCAACCTTGGCTAATAGTCGAGGTTTTTATAGAGTTCCTGAAATGGATAAATTTATGCCAAAAATTTAATAAGTTTTAGTTTTTTTATAAGTACTTACATTGTTTTTTTTATTTGATTTGTTTTATAATTTTTATTCATGTTAATTAATAAATATTTTATTGCAAGTTATGATTATGACACTTGAGTAAGTGATATGAATCTCTTGATAATTATATAGTAATTAAATTCGTTTTGAGGCTTGTAGCATTTAAGTATTACTTGAAACTTGTAGACTGATGAAAAGTTGTGATGATTGTTAAGTACAAAACTTGTTAGTATAACTAATAATAATTTTCTTCATTAAAAGCAATTGTTTTATTTACTGGTTCACTATTGGCACAATGTCTGGTCTATTGCTGGTACAATCTGGTCAACCTTAGGCACATTGCGACTTTCCACATTCATTTTTAAATGAAAAGAAACCTAATAGTTATTAAGAAAATCCGAATAAGCCATATGATTCTACGGTAGACTAGAAGTATGTTATTCTTTTTTTGCAATGGTTGTTGTAATATTTAAGTCACAACATTAAAATTACTTTCAAAATGTCGCTTAATCGGTTTGTTACTGGTACACCCACTTTTTTCAAGTTGGTTATAAATAATTGTAAATTCAGCCCTTGCACACTATTAATTCTTAAACAGGTGCTAGAAAGTGGAAAGTGAAAACTTACATGAAGACACACCCATATTAAACACTGCTCATAAAGAATTAAACAAATGTGTTTGTAGGCTGTCTGTGCGCATGTAAATGATGATTTTTATACATTTTATATGTAAATTAAAACTACTTACTTTTACATATTTATAAAATAGTTTGAAGACTGATGGACGGTCAACAAGTAGCTTAAACTACTGATTATCAAAATATATTCCAGTACAGGGTGTGGCTAAGAATGACATGTTAACTTCAATGCTGGATGGGTCAAAGTGAATGCTTGACGTTTGTATTACAGTTTAATGTATCATGTAAATAAATACAAATCAATGTGACCTTTGAAGTAAAAGAAGATTCGACAGTTCTGATTTGCTGACCGAGGGTTTAGACAGAGGTTTAGCTATACCAGTGGTTCCCAGAGTTGTCTGATCCGCAATCCACTTCAAAAACCCACCAGTGGATCGCTACCCATAGTTTAGGATATGCTGACCTATAGTATAGTACACCCACATTTCGCCAGTTAAGTCCCACATATTAGAGAACGAGCTTATTCCCATCAACTGGAGCCAAAAAAAGGCTCCCGGCTGCTATTGAAAAGTTCCAGATGGAAGAAACCAATACTTAACACTCAACCACCTGACCTGTGGGCACGCCACGATTGCGGCGGTAAGTCCCCTCTTTGAGGAGTGGTTCGAGAGGCGGCATGGCGTCCTCACCTTCCGCCTGACGCAGGTCCTCACCGGACACGGTTGTTTCGGGAGGTTCCTGTTTCGGATAGGGCGGGAGGAAACGCCCGGGTGTTTCCACTGCGAAGATCGCCCTGAGGACACGGTGGAGCACACGGTGGCGGTCTGCCCTGCTTGGGCGGAGCACCGCCGTGTCCTCGTGGAAGCGATCGGCGGCGGCGATCTCTCGCGTCCGGCCCTGGTCCAGGCCATGGTACGGAGCGAGAGGGCATGGGGAGCCGTCACCTCCTTCAGCGAAGCAGTGATGCTCGCGAAGAGGGAGGCGGCGCACGTGAGGGAGAGGCAGCATATGCGCCCTCGCGACCCCAGCCGCCGCAGGATACGGAGACGCCCTGGGCGTCGGGAATCCCCGGCCGATTTCCGGCCACCGTAGGCATGGGCTTGCGGACGGCGAGTAATGGGTAGCTCGCTGTCCGGTAAGGACCAAGCCCAAGTCGACGGCGCGTTGTGTTCCACGCGCGCCTCAAAGAGATGTCAGCACAAAAAGTGATGGGACCCGCAAGGGTCGATGCCTGCCAGGGGTGCGGGTTTATTCGAAAGAGACACCACAGCCCCTGGCTTAAGGGCTACTGAAGGAACACGGGTGGGTTTTAGTCAGTAAAAGTCTGACACGCCCTCCTGCTCCACCCAGAGCGGGAGAAGTTATTTGATGATTTCCCACCCAAAAAAAAAAAAAAAAAAAAAACCACCTGACCTGACCTGCAGGCTTAGCATGAGCACGGATTTGTCGACAGAAGAATAGACATGACTATTCACTAAATTATGTACAATAGGAGAAGATAGCTATGTTTTTCTATTAATTATCGCTGTAGATAATATAGAGATATATATAGAGGCACTTTGTGGCCATCGAGTAGAAAGTTTGTTGTCAGTGTGATTTTGACAGTTAGGGTAGAAATATTCTTCTCAAATAGTCTACATTTATAAGGACCTAGACTCTCAATAGACCAGGAGTTATAGCCAACTTCTGGAGGGCAGTAGGCTAGCTGGAATAACACCCCAAGGCCGCCATGGCTCACATGAGTATGAGGCACATCTTAAGATCTTAAGAGATTGCTAAGTTGCAGTTAAGTATGATTGAATGGTGCAATCCATTGTTGAATTAATTAAAGACATCAATGTGAACAAAGTTTTAAACTTATTTTCTAGTAAATCAGTAATGTTATAAAAATAAGTAAAGCAAAAAGTAAAGTAAAGTTAACTTAAGTTTTAAGTAAGTAATATGTTTGACATAGTTAAAGGTACAATGGCTGTTTAACTACACTGTTATTATTAATGCAAAAGGCAAAATTATAACTTGTTTTCTTAACTAAATAAATCCCGGCTAATGAGACACAATTGATTTTCTTTTGTAGTGGATCCAATTTGATCCGTGTTGGAGTTAAACGGTTAAATACTTGTATGTCATCTGTCCTTAAAGCTTACTTTTATAAACTAATATTATAATGAGAAACAACTTGATTTATTTTATGTTTGATTGTCATACTTTCATGTTAAAACCGCTTAATGGATTTTGATGAAATTCGGCACATAAGTATAGCATGACAGGTACAACCACTGGGCACAGCAAGTTTTAATATAAAGTTACTAAGCACTGCATGCTTGATCATTTTTGTAAGTATTTAATGAGTTTGCTACAACTTGTTTTGAGAGGAGACAAAAAACATCAACCTTCTTGATAAATAATAGTTTGAGACTTTTTAACTCGTAAAAATAAAATAAACTACACGCAAGCAATACCGTTGGCAGATCAGAAGGCCAATTCTACTAATTAAAAACGTTCGCAGTGTCATCTCGGCGACAATCGAATTTCAAAAATTTGACAAAAATGTATAGGAATTTTTGACAGATTGACACTGAGATCAGACTGTGAACGTTCTTAAAATTAGTAGAATTGCCCCTCAGATAATGTGTTAAATATTTATGATTAAACTTTTCTATGAAAGATACATTGACCTACTGTAGATTCCATGATAGACATGCATGCACGGTAATTACAACACGATTTTGATCTACCACACTTTATAATCGTATAGGCTTGATAAATAAACCAACTACTCGTAACTAGCAAGTAATTATTTACACTTTCTCGCGAGTAAAATATTATGCATAAAAATAACGGAATATCTCTCTCGTAAATTACACAACTTTATGAGACGAATTCTAAGAAAGTTGAGTGTATATCCTGGATTTATAAAAGCTGTTATCCTTACCTTTTTAGTACGGCCTTGTTTCAAAAACTTTCAACTTATGGATGTAAACTTGTTGACACAAAAAATTTAACGTGTTCACTTCACTGCGCGTTCATGTCACGAATTCTTAGCTTACAAACCGCATAGACTTATATTTAAAACTTTTTAAATATTGAATTAAACTTATTCGATAAAGTCGTTGATTTTACACTTTTACACAACACAAACTTTCTCAGTTTATACGGACTCGTCTCATGCGTGCGTCAACCATTGCGTTCAGAAACTCACTCAATCAACTTGTCGTCAGTGGTCTCGAACGTCATAGAGCGAGATCGGTAGAATTGCCAGCTAAAAACGGTATATTTGTACCCAAAATCGGTAAATGACAAAAAAGACAGACAATCAAATTCGTTTATTTATTAAAAAACTTACAGACTAATTTATAACAATCATACTGAAGTATAATTATTTATGATACCAATATTTTTTGGCCATAGCCGCGGTCATCTTCGAATTGATTTCAAAATCATAACAATTAGCTTTAAAGAGTCGTTTTGAATGTAATAGACCAGTGATTGATTCAGTAGACAGCCTATTTCGCTGCTTTGTTTTCACCTGAAATTAAAAATAAAAGAATTAAAATTATGTTGGTATATCTAGTAGCGAATTATACCCTAATGGGTATAATTATATCCACTGCTTTTATAAACCGATAAGTAGAAAACAAAATAATATAACAATGTAAGTAGTAAAATATAAACTTAAAAAAAATTACCTTGCTTAACCAGTACATCAGATTTTTGAGTTTTGGACACAGTAAATGATGACATCTTCGGTTGTAATTTTATATTCTTTGATGATACTGAGTGTGCATGTGAAGAACTATGTTTCTTTATAGCGTCTTTTCCTGATGTTATGTTGATATCTTTATTACAACTCTTACAATAGGCATAGCTTTCGCCTTTACGACTATCTTGCAGCCAACCTGGAAATTCTTCTTCCCATTCTTTTCTATAATATTGTAGATATTTTTTTCACCTTACACACGCACTTGTACTTGGCTCCTCGTTAGACGACATTTTAACTTAATTATCTGATTTTGTAGGCACTCTTTAGGTTAGGTACTTTCTTTTCAAAATTAAGAAAATTAATGAAAAAATAAAACCGAAACCCTGTTTATATAGAATAGACAGGTAAATTCCCGAGCGGGAAGCCCCTTATAACATCGAATTGTAGGACACAAGGGTATTCCCCAAAATATATGAATTACATTCTGTACTAGGTCCATACTATTGAGGGCTTCCCCGTAACATTAAACATAAATGAAAAGGGTTGTTAACTTAAAAGTGTAAAATCGGTAGAAAAATCGGGAGAATTTCCATGTGTACTGTGAAATCGTAGAATATTCGTTATATTTCGGTAGAATAGAGCCCATATCGGTAGAAATACCGAAAAATCGGTAGGTTCGAGACCACTGCTTGTCGTTGTCATTAAATGACAACGACAAGCAGTGGTCTCGAACCTACCGATTTTAGACAAATTTTGTCTCGCCTATGAAAAATCGTGAATCTCCAAGCCAATCCGCATCTACCACAGATTGAGTTTTATCGCAGTCCTACTGTTTATATGCTGTGTCGCAGTCATATTTTCTGTAAAGCCGGGTACAGACTTACGAAATGTACCATGCAATGAAAGATTTTTCCGTCCACATTGTCGCAATGTAACAGAATTCCCATAGTGTTGCGTCACTAATAGAATATTACAACTCGTGTGCGCCGTGATTTGTCGGTTTTTCGCCGAACACAGAGGGCGCATTGTGCACGGACTGCACGGAGCGCCAGTGTGGACGGGTTGTGTGTGTCTGTACTGCGGAATGCGCGCGAACAATGGAAGAAGAAGACACAGCCACGACAGAGGCTACAATTGAATCATGGAGTAGATTTTCATATGTCGTTGGAGTCATCCTTGTGTTTGCAAATAAATTGTCCGTTTAATCTCATGTCGGCCATTAATTTTGAACCAGCTTTCTGACTGTACAGAGGCCAGCACATCAAGCTACCCCAATCTGTCAAATTTCTTTGATAGTTTTTTAACTATATCACAAAGGAATAAGGTTCATGTTCAATTGGGAAAATTGGACAGTTTGGGATAGCTTGACGTGCTGGCGCCTGTACAACTCTGTACGTCAACAATATCGATGTCTTCGGCGTTTTTTTATCACATGATTCACTATTAATAATGAAGCACAGACTATCATCGTAGCCAGTAATTTCGTGTTCTCGGCAGACTGAGTTATGTTCGCCACGCGCATGCTGGAAACAGATGCGAGTAGGTTCTTGGTTCGTGCGCGCGCTGCGTCCACACTTACGAAATGCTCCTTTCATGTTACATTGCATATTAGTAGACATGGGTCGTACTTGCAAAATCGAGTAGCAGGGCTTCCAAGTACGTGCACCTTAAGAAACCCGTGCCTAAAACCAGGGGTCGAGATACTTTAAAGTATTTTCTATCTGCATCAAAAATTTATCAATGATTTCAAGATGATTTCATACGATTATGAAGCACAATCGGGTATTCAAAAGCCCTGTTGGAAGTAAAAAAGAAGTTCACAGGAAATTGACCCGTGAAACACTATAAATAAGGAGCAAAATCGCGTTAACAAATAAATTCTTGAGCTATTTGAGTACCTACCTACTCGAGTGTCGAGCCACGACGGAGCGAGATACTTTCAAGTGTTTTCTATCTGCATCGAAAACGTGTACGTTACCCTAGCAAGAAAGTGTCTCCTAGAGTTATATGAGTAGAACGTATAATGTGTGCCTTATCTGCTGTAAATGTGCCCCCACATAAAAAATGTGTGCCCCCTGTCGTTTTGGAGAAAAACGGAAAAAACGATTCTTGCTGGAGTAACGTTTTTCTAGCAGGAAAATTCTAAACGAATGATCGGAGAGAGAAAAATTGTGCATGGCCAGAGAGCTTATATGTGTGCCAAAATGTGCCCCCAAAAATAAAATCTGTGCCCCTTCAGGTTTTCGAGATATTGCATTTCCTGCTGGAGTAACGTTTTGATGAATCGTATATCTCTAAAACCATTGCATGTGCCCCTGTAGAATAAACATACACGAGTAGCTCTTAAGGGGCACACCTTAGTGCCCTAATTAGATTTAAGAAAATATTTATAGTTTTCAAGTTAACGCGGTTTTACGAAAACCCGAAAAAACATCGCAGCGCCTAAATGAGACAAGGCACAAGTTCGCTGAAAACTGTATTCGGTCCTTCTTGACGCTATTAATAACCATACAAAGTTTCAAAACTGTTCATGCATGCGTTTTCGAATAATCTTGCAAAAAGTCAAAACGATGGTGTCTTAACTTTGACGGCAAAATACAAGGAACCGGCTCAATCCCAGATGCGTAGGTGTGAACCAAAATTGTGTGCCTTTAGTCAAAAATCTATGGTGAAAATATTCAGCTTAGAATGTTTCGCATTAAGTTAATATTAACAAAAAACCAAAATAAGTAAGCAACGGCTGGTTATCCGACCAAATTTGAATGACTACTAAAAAGCGACGGATTCATACATATCGATGACCTTCTTTACTTTACTCACTAACCGGTTGTGCCTGAGTACACTGAAGTAGAAAAGTAATAAGTAATAAAATAAAGTTGTTATTGGATTATATTCTAGTAGCTGTTTCTATTATATTATTGATAAGCCATAGGTTAGATAAATTAACAGTAAGTTTTTCATCAGTAAGGGGAATGCTCCAACCAGCCCGCGAAATTCAAAGTTTCTTGCGTTTTTTGTAATTTGCAGGCCAGTGCTAGGTTGTGTGTTGATTAAAATATTATTCGCGGCTGTAAGACGTATGTAGTTACAGAATTATGAGCATCAAAATCACCAATACAACCCTCCAAGTTCATAAAGGCGTAGGAACAAAAAAAAAAACAGAAAAAGTCATCCCTACAGCTTTATGAACTTAGAGCGTAGTATTGATGATTTTGATGATTATAATTAAGTGATTTTTTATGATGCCAATTTACTAATTATATGTTAAACTTAGATGAAAAACTGATCTGTGTTTTAAATAATAACGACTACACAACGTGCAAATAATTTATAATATTTATAGGGTGGAAATTTAATCTGTGATTTGATGCAATACTTACTTTAAGAATTAAAATTAAGGGAATAAATATAGTAATTTCCACATCAACAAGCTGGTTCATTTAATATAGTCACAAGGTGCATTTAATATATATTTTTAATTAGCCCCCAAAACTTTTGAACGCGACTGTACGGACAACAGCTTAGGTATAATACGTCCAATAAAGAAGGTCATCGATATGTATGAATCAGTCGCTTTTTTGTAGTCATTGGAATTTGGTCGGATAACCAGCCGTTGTTTACATATTTTGGTTTTTTGTCAATATTAACTTAATGCGAAACATTCCAAGCTGAATATTTTCACCATATATTTTTGACTAAAGGCACACAATTTTGGTTCACACCTACACATCTGGGATTGAGCCGGTTCCTTGTATTAGGTCTTTACCTATGAAATTGCCGTTCTGCAGTACTGGCCATTTCAAATCAAAATAATTTTTGTTTGGCTAAGAATTCTAATTTCAAATTAATTTTATTTTAAAAACATGGATTTTTTTTTCTAAAAGTAGTCATTTCTTTATTGATTAGTGTTACATTTTCATCGCATTTCAATCTTTTTCGTCATCATGGATACGTTAAAAATTCGAGTAATTATGGAATATGAGTACCGTCGTGGCAGCAACGCGGCACAAGCGGCACGCAACATCAACGACGTTTACGGAGCTAACACTACAAACCAACGCACCACCTGTTATTGGTTTGCTCGCTTCCGTTCTGGAAATTTCGACCTGAAAAATGAACCTCGCGGTCGTCCGAAGACTTTGGTCGACAATGACGAATTAAAGGCGATTGTGGAAGCTGATGATACACAATCTACGGCTGAATTAGCAGCAGCTTTCGACGTTAGCGTCAAAACAATATTGGTCCATTTGCGTCAAATTGGCAAGGTAAAAAAGCTTGACAAATGGGTGCCCCACGAACTCAATGATCGCCAGCGCGAAGTACGCGTCGAGACGTGCCTTGCACTGCTCAACAGACACACAAATGAAGGAATTTTGAACCGCATTGTTACCTGCGATGAAAAATGGATTCTGTTTGATAACCGTAAGCGCTCAGCAAGTTGGTTGGATCCTGGTTCAGCACCTAAACAATGCCCTAAACGAAAACTTACCCCTAGAAAAGTGATGGTCACTGTTTGGTGGTCTAGCGCCGGTGTGATTCATCACAGCTTCTTACCAAACGGGGTGAGCATTACTGCAGATGTGTACTGTGAAGAACTGAACACAATGATGGAGAAGCTGGCGCATCTCCAACCAGCATTGGTCAATCGCTCGTCTCCGCTGCTCCTGCACGACAACGCGCGACCTCATACTGCACAGCAGACGGTCTCCAAGTTGCAAGAACTGGGGTTGGAAGCTCTCCGTCATCCGCCCTACTCACCAGACCTTGCGCCTACAGACTACTACTTTTTCCAGAATTTGGATAACTTCTTGGCGGGAAAAAAATTTAATACCCGAGAGGCAGTACAAAATGCCTTTGAAGAATTTGTTGCCTCCCGTCCAGCTGATTTCTTTAAGAAGGGCATCAATAAACTGCCACTGCGATGGCAAAGATGCATTGATTGCATGGGTGATTACTTCGATTAATACAAATAAAAAATTCATGAAAAAAATTCGTTTAATTTTTTTCATACAAAACGGCAATTTCATAGGTAAAGACCTATTATTTTGCCGTCAAAGTTAAGACACCATCGTTTTGACTTTTAGCAAGATTACTCAAAAACGCATGCATGAACAGTTTTGAAACTTTGTATGGTTATTAATAGCGTCAAGAAGGACCGAATACAGTTTTCAGCGAACTTGTGCCTTGTCTCATTTAGGCGCTGCGATGTTTTTTCGGGTTTTCATAAAACCGCGATAACTTGAAAACTATAAATATTTTCTTAAATCTAATTAGGGCACTAAGGTGTGCCCCTTAAGAGCTACTCGTGTATGTTTATTCTACAGAGGCACATGCAATAGTTTTAGAGATATACGATTCATCAAAACGTTACTCCAGCAGGAAATGCAATATCTCGAAAACCTGAAGGGGCACAGATTTTATTTTTGGGGGCACATTTTGGCACACATATAAGCTCTCTGGCCATGCACAATTTTTCTCTCTCCGATCATTCGTTTAGAATTTTCCTGCTAGAAAAACGTTACTCCAGCAAGAATCGTTTTTTCCGTTTTTCTCCAAAACGACAGGGGGCACACATTTTTTAGTGTACGTTACCCTAGCAAAAAAGTGTCTCCTAGAGTTATATGAGTAGAACGTATAATGTGTGCCTTATCTGCTGTAAATGTGCCCCCACATAAAAAATGTAGCTTATATGTGTGCCAAAATGTGCCCCCAAAAATAAAATCTGTGCCCCTTCAGGTTTTCGAGATATTGCATTTCCTGCTGGAGTAACGTTTTGATGAATCGTATATCTCTAAAACTATTGCATTTGCCTCTGTAGAATAAACATACACGAGTAGCTCTTAAGGGGCACACCTTAGTGCCCTAATTAGATTTAAGAAAATATTTATAGTTTTCAAGTTATCGCGGTTTTATGAAAACCCGAAAAAACATCGCAGCGCCTAAATGAGACAAGGCACAAGTTCGCTGAAAACTGTATTCGGTCCTTCTTGACGCTATTAATAACCATACAAAGTTTCAAAACTGTTCATGCATGCGTTTTTGAGTAATCTTGCTAAAAGTCAAAACGATGGTGTCTTAACTTTGACGGCAAAATACAAGGAACCGGCTCAATCCCAGATGTGTAGGTGTGAACCAAAATTGTGTGCCTTTAGTCAAAAATATATGGTGAAAATATTCAGCTTGGAATGTTTCGCATTAAGTTAATATTGACAAAAAACCAAAATATGTAAACAACGGCTGGTTATCCGACCAAATTCCAATGACTACAAAAAAGCGACTGATTCATACATATCGATGACCTTCTTTATTGGACGTATTATACCTAAGCTGTTGTCCGTACAGTCGCGTTCAAAAGTTTTGGGGGCTAATTAAAAATATATATTAAATGCACCTTGTGACTATATTAAATGAACCAGCTTGTTGATGTGGAAATTACTATATTTATTCCCTTAATTTTAATTCTTAAAGTAAGTATTGCATCAAATCACAGATTAAATTTCCACCCTATAAATATTATAAATTATTTGCACGTTGTGTAGTCGTTATTATTTAAAACGCAGATCAGTTTTTCATCTAAGTTTAACATATAATTAGTAAATTGGCATCATAAAAAATCACTTAATTATAATCATCAAAATCATCAATACTACGCTCTAAGTTCATAAAGCTGTAGGGATGACTTTTTCTGTTTTTTTTTTTGTTCCTACGCCTTTATGAACTTGGAGGGTTGTATTGGTGATTTTGATGCTCATAATTCTGTAACTACATACGTCTTACAGCCGCGAATAATATTTTAATCAACACACAACCTAGCACTGGCCTGCAAATTACAAAAAACGCAAGAAACTTTGAATTTCGCGGGCTGGTTGGAGCATTCCCCTTACTGATGAAAAACTTACTGTTAATTTATCTAACCTATGGCTTATCAATAATATAATAGAAACAGCTACCTACTAGAATATAATCAAAATCAAAATATTTTTATTTCATATAAACCTGCAAGGGCACTTATGAAACGTCAGAAGCTAGGTGCACGGTTCCAAATTGTTGTTTCCTATGGAGAAGAGCCGGCAAGAAACTCCACGGTTACTCTTTTAAAAATAATTGGCTTTAACAATATTTTCAAATTACAGAGATTAAATGTATGGGAGGACAGCGCAGGCCTGTCAATAAGTACCAGGTACTTAGACGAATACAGAATAGAAAATCGTCTACAAATCTACAGTCAGTAAGGCCTACAACGTTCTCTCATTCACAATATGTAAAATAATCTACATAAATAAAATGAACCTAACTAAAATTGATGTATAATGTCAATTAGTGACGAGATTATGTCAGCATTGTAAAAATAAAAATAATAAAAAATAACATTGTATTTGAGAGCAGTTAATAGACTTTCACATAGTTATGCTGTTAATGAGGTACCAGGGAAGCCACATGTGCAGAAGGAATTAATGCCAAACTTCCCTGTCTTCAACGTAGTCTTTTATCTTATAATATGCTTTTTTGATAAGGACACGTTTGATGTGCGTTTTAAACTTTCCATCGCTAAGTTCTGTAACCGACTTTGGCAACTTGTTATAGAAGCGGATACTGTTTATTAGAAATGACTTGCTAGTTTTAGTCAGTCTAAATTTTGGAATCCAATAACAACTTTATTTTATTACTTATTACTTTTCTACTTCAGTGTACTCAGGCACAACCGGTTAGTGAGTAAAGTAAAGAAGGTCATCGATATGTATGAATCCGTCGCTTTTTAGTAGTCATTCAAATTTGGTCGGATAACCAGCCGTTGCTTACTTATTTTGGTTTTTTGTTAATATTAACTTAATGCGAAACATTCTAAGCTGAATATTTTCACCATAGATTTTTGACTAAAGGCACACAATTTTGGTTCACACCTACGCATCTGGGATTGAGCCGGTTCCTTGTATTTTGCCGTCAAAGTTAAGACACCATCGTTTTGACTTTTTGCAAGATTATTCGAAAACGCATGCATGAACAGTTTTGAAACTTTGTATGGTTATTAATAGCGTCAAGAAGGACCGAATACAGTTTTCAGCGAACTTGTGCCTTGTCTCATTTAGGCGCTGCGATGTTTTTTCGGGTTTTCGTAAAACCGCGATAACTTGAAAACTATAAATATTTTCTTAAATCTAATTAGGGCACTAAGGTGTGCCCCTTAAGAGCTACTCGTGTATGTTTATTCTACAGGGGCACATGCAATGGTTTTAGAGATATACGATTCATCAAAACGTTACTCCAGCAGGAAATGCAATATCTCGAAAACCTGAAGGGGCACAGATTTTATTTTTGGGGGCACATTTTGGCACACATATAAGCTCTCTGGCCATGCACAATTTTTCTCTCTCCGATCATTCGTTTAGAATTTTCCTGCTAGAAAAACGTTACTCCAGCAAGAATCGTTTTTTCCGTTTTTCTCCAAAACGACAGGGGGCACACATTTTTTATGTGGGGGCACATTTACAGCAGATAAGGCACACATTATACGTTCTACTCATATAACTCTAGGAGACACTTTCTTGCTAGGGTAACGTACACATCGAAAACTGATCCATGACTTCATACAAATAAGAAGTACAATCGCGTATTCAAAAGCCCTGTTGAAAGTAAAATACTTGCATAGTGAATTGATCCGTGACTCTTACTGATAAGAGGCATGATCGCAGCGAAAACTAACGCGGTTGAGTACCACTACCTACCTTGTTGAGCGAGTAGCCGTATAAAATACCTAGAAGTCTTGCAAGTATTTTGGGTCGGTACCTGGTGTGTGTACATACATGGAAAAAAAATACCTGGTGTAAAAACCTGGTCACGTAAATACGTATGTACGCACGGCTACACATCAAGCTATACATTTCCAATTTAAGCTGATCTCGCATTGTATAAGATTTCCGTACAAAGCGAGATCAGCGTAAACTGGAAATGTATAGCTTGATGTGTAGCCGTGTGTACCTTCCCAACATGTTACAGGCTTACAGCAGTCTGTTCTGTACCCGCCTTTAGACGGCAACTTTTAAATTATCGAGCGAACACACGTTTTCCAAAAAAGGTTTTGTCTAAGGTAAAAGAGACAAATTCAAGTTCAAGGTTGTATACAGTAGGTTGTATCTTGAGTGACTGTTTTATGGAATAGTCATTCAAAATGAATATATCCTGAGTTTGTTTCGTCATTGCCACAGAGCCATTGATTTAAATAGTATAATTTGAGCATAATTTGTCATTGCTTCTCAGAGGTAAAGCCATACTTGTTACGGTTTATCGGGAATCATAATTTAACAATGAACATTCAATCTTGCACTGACCTGCAAATAGCAAAAATTAAAATACATTTCCTGTCACCGACTTCCGAACAGTTTTATTCTTTTTTGCTTTTCAGTTTTTTCGACGGTTTCATTTTCTTGTTAAAAAGTTTTTGTTTTATAATTTTTTGTGGCTATAATCTACTAATTACTACATCCTTAGGTAATTTTTGATTACTTTTCGTAATACACAACTCAGCATTAAATAAAAATATGTGAGTGAACAATCAATCATCCCGTTTTCCCACCATTAGGATTAGTTTTTTTTTTTTCAAAATGTTTATGGGACCAAATTAGGGGTATACCCTTTGCAATAAAAAAATCGGACTACTCTGAAAAAAGTAAAATAAAATATACGCGTCGACTTGAGAACCTCCTCCGTTTATTTGTCAGTAAAAAAAAAGGAGAAAAATTAGAATTTCACAGGCTCACCTTGAATAAATAAAAACCTCTAATTAAATAATAATATATGTAGTATTTGGAAGCCCATTTATTAACTTATTTTTAGTAACAACAGTATATTTTTAACTTTACAGTACTTAATAAAAAAATTAAACACCATAAGTATTGTAACTACGCTGGAAATAAATTTACAGATTGATCGTGTATACCAGTTATTTATAGGTACAGAGCACATCAAGCTACCCCAATCTATCAAATTTCTTTGATAGATTTTCAACTTTATCACATATACATAAGGTTCAAGTTCAATTGGAAAAAAATTACAGTTGGGGTAGCTAAATGTGCTGGCGTCTGTACGTATATTGAACTAATTTGAACCATAAATTAATTTACCTTTGGTGGTCTAGCACCAAAAATTACTGATCCAACACGAACTGTTGTAGCTCCAAGTTCAATCTGGAAAAAGAGTAAATGATTTGTTTTTGGTATTTATTTCAGTTTAATGTGATTTTACATTACATCATTCGTTTTGCAATTGTTCATGGGCCAAAATATAGATAAGACTATCAAGGCTTTCAGCATATCATTCATTTGCAAGAAGTTTGACATAATTAAAATAGGGCAAATTTGGGTATGATGATTTAAAAGCGTAAAGCAGTTTTATTAGAGTGTGGCGACCAAAATGTCATAACCTCTCTAGCTCCCACATATTTGGGCTTAGGATATTGTCATTTTTGTGGCGAAAATAACAAAATTTGCCACACTAACCTGCATGCTAACTCAAAATTAGTTTTTTTTATAAATTCTTAAATACCCTTCTTGCCATTCTTCCCGTGGGTGTCATAGAAGGCGACTAAGGGACTTACTAGAGAATGAGCAGCAGAGTTTTCTATGCATTTTACCACCATACTGCGATCGTCAACCCATCTGCCAAGCATGGTGATTATGGCAAAACCCCCCTTTTTGGGGGAGGCTTATCTCCAGCAGTGGAAGTCTTTCGGCTAAAATGATGATGACCCTTTTTGCCAATGATCATTATGTTCAAGTGGTTTAAATATAGATAGGTACTTACAGCATGTTCATAATCAGTAGACATCCCCATAGACAATTCAACTTCATTTATATCAAGCTTGAGAGTTTCACAAACTTCTTGTCTACATTTCGCAAGTGTCACAAAGTCTGGGTTTGGACCTTTGGATGTATCATAATCATAAGTACCAATAGTCATCAATCCTTTGAAATCTAGGTTTGGACAGTTCTTCAATACATGATCCACAACCTTTGTTGCTTCAGATGGCTCAATTCCATTTTTAGCTGAAAGTAAGTGAAAATGATAAAGATGGCATACTTTGGAACAAATTTAAGAACAACTTTTGTTTTGGATAACTCATAAGCATTATTGCATCATTAATTAAATTTACTTACAATAACTAGGTAGGTACTGAATGTTTTCTTGGATAACTCCAATTGCATCAGACTTATTTATTGTGATGAAAATGTATTTAGCTAAATGAATTAATGAAATACTATACCGTCTTCGGCACTTGTATTAATCTGTACCATCACTGGCAATTTGTCTTCATTTGTTCTATACTTCGGCCATTGTTTATTTAAATTGTCAGCTAACTTTTCAGAATGAACAGTCTCAACCATGAACAACTTTGGTGATCCAAGCAATTTGTTAATTTTGTTAGTTTGTAAATGGCCAATAAAATGCCATTTTATATCCTTGCATTTCTCCAGTATCAAAGGGTCACTGGCTTTATCAGCAAGTTCATTGACGTAATTCTCTCCGAAATGCTTTTGACCAGCTTCATAGGCTTCAACAATCAAAGAAACAGGTTTTATTTTGGATACTGCCACCAACCTTGGCGCAACTTGTGGCAAATCCTGAAAAAAGTTAAATCTTGATTACCCAGGGATTCGAATTTAGAAGAAAAACTACTATGAAGTTTTGCAAGGTTCAGGTTACATGTAATATGCCTATGCGATGAACTCAGAGCTGAATGACCCAAAAGTAATACAGTGGCTTAGAAATACTTTTCATTGATAACATTATTATATGGGTTCTTCGCTGGGTGGTAAATAAAGATTCTAAGGCACGATTTACATACCTTACTACGCCTTGCAACAGCAACCTCGATTTGTGATAGTACTTTCTTTAGCCCAAACATAACGTCGACTTGTTGATCTACTGATGACATAATTATCACCGATAGTAATTATTTAAAAGATTTCGTTACTAAGTACTGACTGTACTCAAATGAAATAATGAATGACCACTTCACCACTTTGACAAGTTTGACGGAGTAATAGGGTGCATTCCGTATTAGACGAATAGTGATAATATCGCGAAGCCAACCAAAATAAAAATCAGTAGTAATGATCTGATAGCTCTTAAATTTTTTGACTATTCAATTTGGTCGGGTTCGCGATATTATCACTTTTGTTGCATTTCGGAACACGGCATTAGTGTTCTGTGAGTTTGACAGATTCTTATCGCAAATGAAATGTCAAAACTCAAAATCAATATTTTGCCGTGTTCCGAAATGCAACAAAAGTGATAATTTCGCGAACCCGACCAAATTGAATAGTCAAAAAATTTAAGAGCTATCAGATCATTAGTACTGATTTTTATTTTGGTTGGCTTCGCGATATTATCACTTTTGTTGAATTTCGGAATCTGATTATCTGACATTAGTCGGGCAGTCCAGCTGCAAAATAACTGAAGTGTGTAAATAGACGCATCAAAGTGTCTAGGGATCTAAAAATCTTGTCTTTTAATTGTATTTTTTGTAACTTCTATGGATACTTCTTATTAAATTTCGTGATTAGAAAAGCAAATAGTTTTGAATTTCGGTCAAAAGATGAAAATCTTCTGTTAAGTCGTTTCCTAATAATAGAGGACGACCTCAAATCTTTACACACGGAGACAAGATCGTTAAGCATGCGCAAAATACTGCTCGACGAAATCGTACAATGCCCGCTATGATGATGGTTACGAGGCTTCTTACCATCGATCTTCTTTGATTTCCGCATAACTTCAAGTTGTATTTCAGTCAAATTGTGAGGACCTAATGCACTGAAAGCAAACTGAAAGAAATATAGTTTAATACCTACCATATCATGTTTCTTAGTGCGGCCCGTGGTGTGTGCGCCTGCTCCTGCTACCTAGCAGGAGCACACAACATGCTGCACAATAACTTATTGTACAGTTGCCAGCAGGTCAAGCTATCCCAAACTGTCAAATTTTCACCTTATTCCTTTGTAATATAGTTGTAAAACTATTAAAGAAATTTGACAAATTGGGGTAGCTAGATGTGCTGGCCTCTGTACAGTGATTTTTTCTCTCTTGCGCACGCTTTTTGCGGTTTACAAAATGTTGAAAATAAATGTTTTTTTTGTTTAGATTATAAAACAAAGGCAGGTAGACCGCGCGGAACACCAAGAGTGAAGCCAAAAAACCAAATACTAAAGCGTCGCATTGTGTATAATGCGAGGCTTTAGTATTTGTTTTTTTTTTTACTCTTGGGTGTTCCGCGCGATCTACCTGCCTTTGTTTTATTATATAAACAAAAAAAAACAAAAAAAAAAACTAAAGCGTCGCATTTTATGTTACATAAAATGCGACGCTTTAGTATTTGGTTTTTTGGCTTCACTCTTGGTGTTCCGCGCGGTCTATCTGCCTTTTTTTATAATATGAGGCAATATGTTTAATTTATCTGTTGATTGCAGGAAACGGAAAAGCGAAAAGAAGGAAAACCAACGTCTTTAAGAGTTTTAAAAACCATTAGGAAATCTTTACAACCTTCCCTTGATTTAGATTGGCTGCTAAAAATTTGAAACGAAAAAACTGTTTTCTTTGAGCATCCTGTCTAAAAGAAATTACATACCTACACTTCCCTCTGTGAGTATGAGAAAAGTGAGATGAAGAGAGTTCTATACCGTGCGAGCTCGGAAGGATGCTGATGCCGTAATATAAGAAAAAATATTTTTGTAAGTTCTTTTTTTGGGTGGTAAATCATCATATAACTTCTCCCACTCTGGGTGGATCAGGAGGACTTGTCAGACTTTTACTGACTAAACTCCACCCGTGTTCCCTCAGTAGCCTGTATGCCAGAGACAGCGGTATCTCTTTCGAACAACCCGCACCCATGGCAGGCATCGGCCCTTGCGGGCCCCATCAGTTTGTGCTGAGATCTCTTTGAGGTGCGCGTGGAGAACGTGTCGTCGACCTGAGCTTGGTCCTTACCGGACATCGAGCTACCCAATACTCGCGGTCCGCAAGCCCTCGCCTACGGTGGCCGGGAATCAGCACCCTAATTGCGTAACTTACGATTAATCATAATTGGTTTCGTTTTCACAGTTCAACAATATTCATTGCGTTATTTATGTTGTTAAGCAGACACTTTTTTCGAACATAATGAAGCAATGGTTTAACAATCCGTTTCAAAACGATACAGATTATGATGAATCGGGAGTTACGCAATTAGGGTGCAGCTTGGGATTCCCGACGCCCAGGGCGTCTCCTGCGGCGACTAAGGCCCTGAGGGCGCATATACTGCCTCTCCATCACGTGTACCGCCTCCCTCTTCGCGAGCATGACTGCCTCGCAGAAGGAGGTGACGGTTACCCATGCACTCTCGCTCCGCACCATGGCCTGGACTAGGGCTGGACGCGAGAGATCGCCGCCACCGATCACCTCCATGAGGACACGGTGATGCTCCGCCCAAGCCGGACAGACCTCCACCGTGTCCTCAGGGCTATCTTCGCCTTATGCGAAATAGGAAACTCCCGAAACAGCCATTTCCGGTGAGGACCTGTGTCAGGCGGAAGGTGAGGACGCCATGCCGCCTCTCAAGCCACTCCTCAAAGAGGGAACTTCTATCGTTGCGTGCCCAATATTTTTGTGGGTTTGGACTCCATTCGTTCAGAAACAAAGCTAGCCCAAGTAGGCAAAGGTGAACATAGAAAATAATTCAAAGATTATACGTAAAATAAATAAAACCCACACTATTACTTTGCACATTGTGTAAGTCTAAATAAGAAGGTGTGATCTTAGGAACAAGAAACGATTAAGATTGAATTTCACATTTTCACTGCACAGCTGTTGAGCTGTTCCAATTATATTTTTCTTTATTTCCGAACAAAACGTAGACGTCAACTCGATTGATTTTCTTCACGTTTGTTTGCGTTTTTCGCGACGGAAATTCGTCTATCAAACAATAAATTGCTTTAATTATGATCCAATTACGTACCGAGAATACCGGCTGATAAACAGGAGTCATGAACGTGTTGGAGAAAGCTGAAAAAGCTTTGGAATTCCTAAAGGCGAACGAGAATTCAGCGAAGTGAGTTTTTGCATAATTTTTCCGTTTTTGGCTTGAAGTTTGTTGTGTTTTATTTATATATGTGTTGTTTGTAGGAGTCATGAGCTGCAGGCGGCGGCTGGGACGCTTGGGCGTTGTCTGGGAGCCTTAGGGAGCCGTTCAAACTGCGCTCGCCACTATGCAAACTTATTGCATTCAGCTGCCCCTACACTTCTTTTACTAGCTGGTAACGATAGCGTAAGTTACCTTGAATGTTTTTAGGCAAATAGCGTGAAGGATTATTCAATTATGTTATCCAATCGTTGTATAATAAGCACTGTTATGGAGAATCAAAATAATGAAAAAATGCTAGTCTTTAAGTATTAAGTGTTTTAAGCAACATAAACAATAATATCTGGATATCCTGGTTTTATTTTTGTTTGACGTTTTATAAAAATGAAACCTAGCTAGATCTACTGCATACTGCTGCATACTAAATTTCATGAAAATCGTTGGAGCCGTTTCCGAGATTCAGATTATATAAATACAAGAATTGCTTGTTATAGGTATTAGATAAGTGGTAGTTGTTATGCATTGACTATGTTGTAAGTTTTAAATCTTTTGCTTCGTAAATACTAGTCTCAGATGTATCTGATCTATTCTGAGTGGAAGCCAACCTCAATATATTTGAGAGAAGGTCACGGAGAAGAATATTTTTGGGCATTCTAATAGTACTTATTAATTTCCTTTTAAGGCGGAAGTACGTCTTGTTGGTGATGAAGCATTGAACAGAGCTGTGGTCGGAGGATTTGCCTTTCATTCACACAAAACCAATATTGTGCTGCAGAATCAAATTGATCACAATAAGAATGCAAGGTATGTAGATATAGTATAATAAATAGCCAGTATTAAGGAAGATATTTTGATAGTCCTCTTTATGCACAAGTAATGTGAAAACCAGATCAGATTAATTGAAACATTCAAAAAACACTAACTCTGGTATCAGAAATACTGAAGAAGTTACTAATTTTTTAACCAATTTAGAATTAAGGTAACAGTAATTTTAATTGGGACTTCCCACTTGTTGGTTGTAGGTTCGAACACTCATACATGCTTTACTTTGTGTAAATTATTTCATCACCACTACTCGCGAAACGTTAAAGGAAAACATCATGAGGAAACTCGAAGAACCAAAAAATCGAAAACAAGAAATCTACCAACATGTACTGGGCCCTCGTGGTGGATATTAGTTTGCTCCCTCTCATAGAGTCGGCTCCTATGTCGGCACAGAGCTGGCCTGAGTCTCAGCAGTGGAAACATTATAGGCTGATTATGACAAATGTTAATCTGTTGAAGGTTGAAAGTTATTACGTCTGGGATGTTCATTGTTTTTGTCATTAAATTAGCAATATCTGTATTTCATTAAAGCTAGCAATTAACTCACAAAAAGACTTTGCCACATCATTCAATCTTTGTTTATTTTTGTTCAGTTTGTTGCAAGGTGCTCTTACATGGGATTTTTTTTTTGAGCAATTATTGCTCGGCAACACAAATGGATCAATTTAGTGGAGCAATCTGATATGACATGACGTCATAGTTGATGAGAATTTACCACGATGGAGCAATTTCAGTTGCTTGTGTAAACCTTTAAACTGCTAGCCAAACTTTAAATCAATATGATAATAAAATTCTACTAACATAATTGCTTCAGACTTATAAGGCAATTAAGTTCCATAATTGTTGATTCTTAATTATGTCTTAATAGTATTGTTGAATTATTGTTTGGTTTTCACTAGTTTACAATGAAAATGGAAACTATAACGATTTTTTTTTTTTTGAAGGTTTTTAACAATGCAACATTTTGTCTTCTTGCTTGTTGAAAGGTCTACTTTTATTTATGAAAACAATCAACTTTATGCCGATCATGTAATTAAAAAAAAATTGTTATGTTGAAATATATTTCAATAATGTAATTGAAATGTATGAGACCGTTTCTTAATTAAGAAATTACAATACTCTAATTAGAATAATAGGGCAGGTCAATGATATAAAATGTGTACAATACTTAGGGAATATTATGTCATCAGCCTATCAATCTTTTATTAAATTAATTAAACTTGGAAAATATTTTTTTACTTCTTTGTGGCCGGCCTTCTCAGTAATTCTTTTATCTACTAATATTATAAAGAGAAAACATTTGCATGTTATGTTGTAGCATTTGTATGTTATTTCCTTTTTATTTTTTGTACTTTTTTATTTTATGTTCCTGTTTAGTATATTTTATCACATTTACATTAAATTATATTATTTTTCTATAAGTTCACTGTACCAGTACAGTGTCCTAATAATCGTTTGATGCACCGGGTGACGTCATTACGTCAAACCTGGCTGTCGCTGAAAACCAGCGTTCGGGCTCTGTCTAGCATAGGGTCGCAGCATAATGCTGAGCGATTGCAGTTTTGCGTGGATGTGACGTATGTTTCTCTCAACCTTTTCTTAAATATTTTTTTTTCTGTTCCTCTTCTTTTTTGCGTCATGTTTACCGCAAATAAACGTATTTTCTTTCTTTCTTATTTGTAAGTTTGTAGGGGTTGTCTCTGGAACTACCAGACGGATTCGATTTTTTTTTTCATTTCATTGCCATTTTTTGAGGAAGGTGGCAGTGTGAGAAGTGGCTATTTAATAACATCATGATACGACCCTAAAGAGCCAAATAAAAAGAAGAAAAGGCATCTGTCTTGCAAATACCTTTTGTTAGTCCCCTTTCATTCATGCTCTCGACATGACCAAACCATCTAAAGATACTCTTTTCAATTTTTGTCACATCATCTTTTAAACATAATTGATAAATGAAAATAATACAAAATACATAACCTAAAAAATAATTATTACCTTTTCCTAGATGGATCCGAGCCGCCCTCTCCCGGATCTGCCTTGGTGAATGCTGGCTCCGTCCCGGAGTCGGCAAGATCCGTACTCAAGCACAGACGCTCTTCCCCAAGCTCAGTCAGATAGTGCGGCAGACCAATGAGATCCAGCTTATTGTGGAGGCGTTGGAGAATAACCTGCCCAGGATATTGACGGCGCTGGCTGAGTATACCACAGATGAGGAGATTTCTGGTAAGTGTTTATCAAAATATGCATTGTCTTACAGTCAAAAAACAATCTAAATAACTTTTCCCAACTATGTTGGGGTCAGCTTCCAGTCTAACCGGAAGCAGCTGAATACCAATATTTTACATGGAGCGACTGCCTATCTGACCTCCACAACCCAGTTACTGGGTAGCACAATACCCGTTGGTAAGACTGATTGTCAGACTTTCGGGCTTCTGACGACCGGTAACGACTGTCAAAGATCCACGAATGACAGCAAGGACCAACGTCTTAACGTGCGTTGTCTTACGGTGTTAGTAAAAAACAAGGTTATTCTTTTGGTGTTTTAAACCATTGAGCTTGTTTTTGCATTAAGAGCCCTATATTGTATATAAATGCAGTTCCTTTTACAAAACTAATGGTGCTCCCACATTGCCGTTAGAAAATGTTTAATAACGTTAGTAAACATTTGTTAGCAAACATTTAATCACAAATAAATTTTCATGTTAGAAAATGTTTAGTAATGTTAGTAAACATTTTATAACAAAACAAATTATAACAAAATAAAACATGTGTTATCTTTTGTTTGTAAACATTTTATAAGGGTGATGGCGGGATAGGCGGTGCGGTGCGGTGGGGGTTAGAGTACGCAGGTCGCTGCGCGTGGTGTCTCGCTTGTCAGTCCCTTTGTGTCAGCGTGCATCGCTGTGCGTGTGTATTAGTGGTTGCGCGTGCGCCAAGCAATAAAATATGTCCGGTAATTGGAATAACGATGATGTTTACAAACCGATTGAAATGTTTCAAGCAAGAGAAGTACTATGGAACACGATGTCAGAGAGCTACAAAGACCGAAATAAAAAACACGATGCTTGGATGGAAATTGCCAGTGAATTTAATATGGATAAAAAAGTAATTGAAAAAAAGATTCGATCACTCGTAGGTCAATTTAACCGAGAATGTAAATCTAATAAATCTGGTGCAGGAGCTAATGAGTCAAGTAAATGGTTTGCATTTAAAAAACTCATGTTCCTTAAAGGCAAAAATATTCCAAGTTTAACTGTCGATGGAGGGTTGCAGGTGAGTTTTATTTTAACGTCTTTTAATAATATTTAGATGCCCAGTCCAAAAACCCTTCATTTGAAAAATATTCTGCGAATTCTTTTCTTATTTCTTTCCCATCATCTGTCAGGGATTCACATGCTTCAAGTGGTGTTAATTGCTGCTGTTCTAATCTCCATTGTCCATCGATACGTGTACCAGTTACTATGTCATCTCCATCATAGTATTGAGATGGAGCGTAAATCATGCTCGATTCAGTTTTTCTTATAAAATTATGCAGTAGCACGCATGTCATAATTAAAGTAGTAGTTTTTTCTGGATCTAATAATATTGTAGTTCGTAAAACTCTAAATCTGGCTGACAAAATCCCAAATGCGTTCTCTACTGTTCTCCTCGCACGACTCAGTCTATAACTGAAGATTCTTTCCTTAGAATTGCTATCCTGTGGTCCTGGAAAAGGTTTTAATAAGTGTTTTTCTAAAGGGAACGCATCATCTGTTACGAACACATAAGGAACAGGTTTGTTTCTGCCTGGTAGTGAGCTGTCACTGGGTATTTTCAAACTATTGTCGTTAATTTTATTTCGAAATTTTGTGTTTGCGAAAACTCCGCCATCACTTATGCGTCCTTGGCAGCCAATATTCACGTACAGAAAGTTGTATTCTGCGTCCACTATCGCTAAAAGTACAACGCTGTAAAATCCTTTATAGTTGTAATATTCACTGCCGCTATCAATTGGCTTTTGTGTGGCTACGTGCTTTCCATCGATACTTCCTAAGCAATTTGGGAAATTCCATTTTTCTTCAAATGAATTTGCCACGTGTAGCCACTCTTGAGGTGTTGTTGGTATCTGGAACAAAAATAGAAGATTAAGAAATAGGCGCGAAAAATAAATTTATAACTCGTTATTCTAACAAATTTTATTGGATATTTTTATTAAGTATGAAATATTAATAGAATACACTATAAAAAAATATGATTTCAGTTAAGGGTTGTTAAGTAATAGAAAAAGAAAATCGCGGTTATAGATTTTTTTACAATTTTAGCTAATTTGACGCGCCTATAACTTGAAATTATCGTTTAATTCTATTCTTTCAGGGTAACGAAGAAAACAGAATTGCTTCAGAAAACACTCTCAGTTTGAACGAAACAGGAAATACTGTCACTGATGAAACTACGGGCACGCCTTTCGCCACCCCAAAACCATTTCGGAAAAGAAGACGGCCTGAAGTAGAACAAGATCCAACACAACAAGAAGCTGTAAATATTTTACAAAGAATGTACGAATCTAGAAAAAGCAGGGATGAAAATGACGCATTTGGAGAGTATGTCTCGATGAAACTGAAACAAATAAAAAACAGTCATGCTAAGAATACTGCTCAACATCACATTAACAATATTTTGTACAATGCGACAATGGGACAATATGATTTTCCAACAACCTTTACAGACCCAACCGCTAGTAGTTCCTGGGGATACAACTCTGAACCAAATCTATCCACTTTTTCGGAAAATAATGCTGACTGTAGCTCGAGAGGATACTACACCGCACCGAGTCCCTCGGCTTCATTTGAAACCAGTTCTTCGGATAACTCCAGGACACATACTCGTACCAGCGCAAGAACACAGAGTCCGTCTAATTTATCGGAATCAAGCCAAGATTCGACCCAATCATTAAACGATTTGTTGAAATCAATCAAAAATTAAAAAATACATGTTTGGTTTGTTAATTATTAAAAAAAAATATTAGTAAGGTAAGGTAGGTACCTACCTAAAGTATGATTAGATTAGATCATATTAAAAGTAAATAAAAAAATAATTAAAAATGTTGTTTGACTTACCTGTATGTATTCCTTTAAAACCTCATTGAGAGCCTCGCACACTTCTGGTACGATAATAGATATCACTTGGTCTGACAACTTGAACACATTTCCAAGACTTTTATAACTGCTACCAGTTGCCAAAAATCTTAACGTTACCGCAAGTCTTTCCGTCACACTTACAGATTTTCTAAATGTAGTGTCTCGTTTGCCTATTTTTGCCCCAATTAAATTGTGTAGATATTCAAATTCGGAACTGTTCATTCTTATAAAATCTTTTAAGCAACCGTCAATACCCAAATCCTTGAGATAGTCTGTGGCACTATATTTTCCTCTAGCTTTTAGCGTTTGGTGCATCCAATAAGAGCGCTTTTTCTTCTTTTTTAAACAAAAAATAAAAGCTATTCCAATGAGCAAATCTTCTTCCATTTTCGTGTAGACGTCCTCGGCCCTCAGAAGGCGAAACCAAACTGCGAGCCAATACTAGATGTTATAAAATGTTTAAACATTTTCCATCAATGTAGGAGCACTTATAACATGTAACAGTTTCTAACAAAGTGCAACAATTGTTAACATTTGTTAGTAAATGTTTTGGTGTTATAAAATGTTTACAAACATTTTATAACGGCAATGTGGGAGCGCCATAACATTTCAGACCTTTGCGAAATTGTCCTTTTTGTGTTATGAACACTACCCAAATTGTAATAGAGTTGGAATTGCAAAAACTGATATTAGGCAGTTGGTAGTAGTAGTCAGTAAAGGAACTGTTTCACTAGCTATTTATGTTGGGCTCAATTCATGTGTCCTAAAAGGATATTTAGTAATTGTCATAAACCTTTAATTTTTCCAGAGCTATCTAAAGCCTTATTAGCACATGTGGAGACATCAGATCCAGCTGTGAGACGCGGCATAGCTACGTGTGTGGCCCATCTCTGTTCACACAGGGAACCACTGCTCACTAATATATTGGCGAGAGTTTTTGGTAAGTTCACCAATAGAAGTGATTGAAAATAAGGAGGATTTCATTAATTATTTGCGATGTATTCATTAAAATAATTACATTTACAGAAAAGTTGTGGCCTCTGACACCGGACAGTACAGTGGTGATGGGATGGTTTTGTGTTATAAAAGCCATCTTCCAAATCAACGATATTACGAAGTTTTCCGAAAACGACTTGTTCGGCGTTCGGGACTATTTAGAGGTAAGAAAAATACTATACAGAAATAGACAATATTTTTCGAAAATAATTTTGGTGTATAAATATTAGCAATATTTGCAACGGCATGAATAGTTTTATGATTATGATCCGAGATTTTTAGGGCATAAATTGCTTCAAAGTTTAGTTCAGGCTTTTAATACTACAAGTTGTCAATAAGTTTAGACACCTTTGGTAGGCAAAAAGAGGCCACTGTTCAAACAAAATTGTCTTCTTATCTAACTGCTCTGTAAGGGTGGCCATATTTTTTGAGTGTATGTCAAAGTTTTGGAAAGAATTGGCTGATGCTATTATCAATATACCAACCCGCACTGGGCCCGCGTGGTGGTTTACGGCCCAATCCCTCTCACCGAGAGGCCTGTGTCCCAGTAGTGGGAACATTATAGGCTGATGATGATGATGATGATGATTATCAATATTCATTAATTGATATTATAAAAATGTGTATGGACAAGAATGGGCTAGAAACTACACTGATATACATTCGAAAACTATGGCTATCGTTTCCTCTGCTCCTCATCCTCTTTCTTTCTCTCTTCTTTTCGCGTCTTTATTTTTGGTATAAATGGGTTGTTACTTTGTGAACTAGGAGAGGTCATATTTTAAAGGTGTATAATGTCATTTTTTTGTTCTTGTAAATGTGAAATGAAAGAGGAGTGAATGACATCATGACGATTGACAGGGAAGAATCGAAAAAGAAACCGTGTTGCGGCGATCCCAAGTATAGACGCCAGCACATCAAGCTACCCCAAACTGTCAGTTCCCAAGTGAACATGGACCTTAAGCTTATGTAATAAAGTTGAAAATCTATCGAAAAAAAATATTGACAGATTGGGGTAGCTTGATGTGCTGGCGTCTGTACTATGGCACAAAGACAGGAAGATGATTATTGTAGATAATTATTATTCTTCCATTCCAGCTATACAGCCTATGCATCTACTACATAGAACAAACGAAAGAGCACAACGTACAGAACGCAATAATGGAGTGTTTCACCGTGATCCTATCTTTAGCCTCCGGACAATACAAGACAGCTCTACTTGATAGACATCCGAAACACGTGTCTCTGGATAATACACACAGCGAGAAAGGACATAGGAGGAATATTAGTAAGTCATCTACTTAAAATAAAAAATAATAAAAGTGCCATTCAACGTCAATTAAATTAACTAGCGGAACTTGACAGCCTTGATTAGTATAAATATCGAGTGACGATAAAAAAAAAAAAAAAACTCATAATATTATTGTAACTACAAGCGGCCGTTGACCTCGTAGTTAGTGAAAGTATGAGCTTTCCCCATTATATCTTTGAAATTTCGTGAATTAATTTTAATACACCCTGAATATAGACTAAAATAAATTATTATCTTTAAATATACTTATATATATAATATTATAAAGCTGAAGAGTTTGTTTGTTTGCTTGAACGCGATAATCTCAGGAACTACTAGTTCGAATTGAAATATTCTTTTTGTGTTAGATAGCCCCCCAACAAGCAAAATAATCCTGGAATGCGATTTTATAATGCTACGTGGACTTATAACACTCCGATGATAGTTTTGGTGGCCGCTACTGCGCTTTTAACAGCATAAATACATGCTGTTTTTACTCAAGTACGTTTAATCCTAAAATTTGTACTTATATCGGTATATAGGATCATATTTCCTGACAAATATAGGATCAAGACTCCTATAAAAGCATGAAACAAGAGTAATTGCACTCAGGAGTAATTACTCCGGTAACTCAGACTTATATGTGCCTATATGATATCATCTGCGGACCATTTAAATCTTTATACTCCTGTAGGAGCATGTACCAGGAATATAATAGGTCTTTACCTATGAAATTGCCGTTTTGTATGAAAAAATTTAAACGAATTTTTTTCATGAATTTTTTATTTGTATTAATCGAAGTAATCACCCATGCAATCAATGCATCTTTGCCATCGCAGTGGCAGTTTATTGATGCCCTTCTTAAAGAAATCAGCTGGACGGGAGGCAACAAATTCTTCAAAGGCATTTTGTACTGCCTCTCGGGTATTAAATTTTTTTCCCGCCAAGAAGTTATCCAAATTCTGGAAAAAGTAGTAGTCTGTAGGCGCAAGGTCTGGTGAGTAGGGCGGATGACGGAGAGCTTCCAACCCCAGTTCTTGCAACTTGGAGACCGTCTGCTGTGCAGTATGAGGTCGCGCGTTGTCGTGCAGGAGCAGCGGAGACGAGCGATTGACCAATGCTGGTTGGAGATGCGCCAGCTTCTCCATCATTGCGTTCAGTTCTTCACAGTACACATCTGCAGTAATGCTCACCCCGTTTGGTAAGAAGCTGTGATGAATCACACCGGCGCTAGACCACCAAACAGTGACCATCACTTTTCTAGGGGTAAGTTTTCGTTTAGGGCATTGTTTAGGTACTGAACCAGGATCCAACCAACTTGCTGAGCGCTTACGGTTATCAAACAGAATCCATTTTTCATCGCAGGTAACAATGCGGTTCAAAATTCCTTCATTTGTGTGTCTGTTGAGCAGTGCAAGGCACGTCTCGACGCGTACTTCGCGCTGGCGATCATTGAGTTCGTGGGGCACCCATTTGTCAAGCTTTTTTACCTTGCCAATTTGACGCAAATGGACCAATATTGTTTTGACGCTAACGTCGAAAGCTGCTGCTAATTCAGCCGTAGATTGTGTATCATCAGCTTCTACAATCGCCTTTAATTCGTCATTGTCGACCAAAGTCTTCGGACGACCGCGAGGTTCATTTTTCAGGTCGAAATTTCCAGAACGGAAGCGAGCAAACCAATAACAGGTGGTGCGTTGGTTTGTAGTGTTAGCTCCGTAAACGTCGTTGATGTTGCGTGCCGCTTGTGCCGCGTTGCTGCCACGACGGTACTCATATTCCATAATTACTCGAATTTTTAACGTATCCATGATGACGAAAAAGATTGAAATGCGATGAAAATGTAACACTAATCAATAAAGAAATGACTACTTTTAGAAAAAAAAATCCATGTTTTTAAAATAAAATTAATTTGAAATTAGAATTCTTAGCCAAACAAAAATTATTTTGATTTGAAATGGCCAGTACTGCAGAACGGCAATTTCATAGGTAAAGACCTAATATACACTGAGGAGCAATTACTCTTGTTATTTTTACTTATAACCTCTTATAAGCTAAAAATGTATGACCAATTTAAGTAAATTAAAGTTAAATAACTGTAAATCATTTATGTATCTGGTTTGGTTTTACAGAAACTTAAAAGTAAGCGTTAAATGAATTTCATATCCACGTTTAAAAAATAATTGATCACCAAGATTATAACAGCACTCGGTAGGATAAAGTGTTCTCTATATCGATTTATCGTAACTATGCCGTTTTAAACCTAGACATATTTATATAGGTATTCCACAGTAGTGTTATTGTCTAAGTAATCTCAAACAATCCTGGTTAAATCTCTTAAGAAGCCACTTTTGCTTGAAACGGCCAGTACAGGTGAAAACACGCTTTATATAGTTTTGCAAATTCTATTGTAGGATTTAACATCCGCCATTTTGATTACAACTGTTTTTGTCTACAAATATTGAAAATGGATTTTAATAAGTGGAAGCAGTTTAAAAAAGTCGATCTGATAAAAGAAAAGTAAAAAAAAAACATAATATATAAAGAAATGTTAACCGCAGTGAGCAACGATTTTTTAAATTTAACTGGTGAAGACCGTATCGCGAATTCTAGCGAGGGTTCCGGCAAGATAATTGTAGTACTACTTTAGATGGAAGAGGTTCAGACTAGGAAAGTACCAAATCTTTGAGCGATGTTGAAAGTGATCATAAGGAAGAACTTTCGGATTATAACAAAATTTAGAACTGCGTGATTCTATTAATAACTTGGCCTTAGATTTCAATATTTCTCATGCTGCATTGAACTCTTTACTTGAAATTTTAAATAATAATACAAACAATGTTTTGCCTAAAGACGCACGAACATTACTAGATACCAATAGAGAAAACCTACACATCAGTATTTCAGCCCCAGGACACTATTAGCACAACGGTTTGATCAAATGTTTGAATTTTTTGTATCACAATGTTCCTTGTTTATCAAATGAGATTTCTCTAAACAAATGTTGATGGATTACCAGTTTTCAACAGTTCGACATACCAGTTTCGGCCTATATGATGTACACTGTTAATAGAAACCACGCTGTGACAACCGGGACATATCTCAGACAACAAGAAATGTGTAACACTCCGAGGCCATTTTAAGTTCTTTCAAGGTCGGAAATCTTTTTTGGTTAAAAATCGATCGATATCCAGGAACATATCCGGCATAGTCTTGTTTAAACCATCGGCAACCTGTCATATAATTAAGTCAAATAAAAACCATGTTTAAACTGATGTTTAACCTTGCACGTAGAACAAACCCTTAAATTATTCCTTTAACTTACTTATCTATAAATATCAATCGATTTTCATCTGGTCATTGCGGAACCCTAATCGGTAACAATGGCGAATCTTTTTCGGTTTTGAGATAACCCAATATAGAACCAATATACTTATATTGGTATTATGTCACGCTTGGAAATGCTAAAATTACTTATTTTAGCACTATATCGTACTTGGAAATGCTCACCAAGAAAATGGCAGCTGCCTTAATAATATTTATTTAATATTAATTAATACTAAAATGTAAATAAGCAAATTTCAAGAGGCGCTTTATTTTTTTATCAAAACCATGATAGATTTCACAGAAAATTTACATTCCCCGACGACTAAGCTATAAGACTAACAATTTGACAACAATAAAATTTTGTTTTTCTACTAAGGTTGACATTAATAAATTCTGATTCACATAAATACTACCCTAAAATATTTTTTTACAGAGCACAACAAGTGATACCTTCACTTCGACTATTGACAATATACATTTCTAATCTCATTTTTGACTATAACTTACTTATATTGAGATTTACAGGAGTAATTGCATTGACGTAACTCAATTACAGGAGCATTATAGTCGTATATGGCATTTCAGCGGTCTGATATAAATACCTTATAAGTAAAAGTAGACTTATAAAGTGGGCCCTTTTCCAGGGTTATATGAGGATATAAGTCTCATATAGTCCTCGATAAATGATGGTTCTAGGATAGTTTAAAAACCACTTTTTGCTAGTTGGGCCATTTATCGAGGAAGGCTATAGGCTATGTAACATCACGCTAAGACCCTTAGATGCCGAGCAAAAATAAATAAAAGTCACGAACACGAAGTACTCGTACAGCCAGGCGATTCGATGCGACGGGGTGGGTCGGCGAGCAAGAAATATATGTATGGAATATAATGAGAACGGAAACATCCAATAGCACATCGCCCGACCTAGATCTAACAAAGCCCCTTAAAATAATAAATTGAATAATAATAATATTAATGTTCTGTGTCCAGGTACATCAAGCATAATATCATCAAGATACGCTCCCAGTCCTCAGAATGAGCTCAAAGATCCTTTAGAGATATCGTTCTCAGGAGCATTGCAGCTCGGCAGTTTGTTGCAGTTCAATACGCCTAGTTTGAGCGTTGAAGACCTTACTATACAGGTATGTTTGAGTACGATAATATTCAAATGGAATTGTATGTACGAGACATGTATCGTACACGGCACGTGCGCATTGCAGATATCAGAAGGCCAATTCTCCTAGTGAAGGTTTTCTGAAATTACGTTCACTAGGTGGCAGCACTGAGGCGTCAGGTCCGGGCACCTGTCAAAAGTGTCAAAGCACCTACGGACTGAATGGTGAACGAATGACATCAAATATTTTAAGTTCATTGTCGAACTGGAAAACCTCTTGTCAAAGTGGCGCCTACTGGTGGCTTCAATTTTAATAAAAACCCTCATTAAAAACGTTCAAAATCTAGTCATATCATCTCACCGATAATCAAATGTCAAAATCTTGTCAAAAATGTATAGAAACTCGAGGTATTTTTGACAGTTTGAGACTGAGATCAGACTGTGAACGTTCTTAAAATGACGAGAATTTCCCCTCAATACTTTTCCGTCGCCTTGCACAAATTATAGTGTAACGCCACACAATCTATGTTCAAAGTCAACTGTACTCATTCTTAGCATTAGTTACGTGGTAGTTGAATATATTCAATAAACCATTATCTTTAGCTACCTGTGGCTTATCATTCAAGCTAACCACCAAAGTATGTGGGAACATTCAGCAGCGCATAGGTACAGTCACGAGCAATAATATGTATACGCTTACCAACTTTTAAAAGTGATTTTCTCCACTTTTACTAATTGTAATCTTATTTTATTATGAAAATTATATTTTGGAACCCACACTGTAATGAAATATCGAAGTTATCTCAAGGCTGCAATCGCTATTTAAAAGAAAATCGCTTTTGAATTTGGCGATGTGTTTACATATTATTGCTCGTGACTGTACTATCAAGATTCACAATAGCAGTCGCATACTAAGGGCTATATTGCTATGAAGTGGCGGTCCAGGCCGTACCTACAGCTGTGTGTATAAGTGATGTATTAACACAGAACGCTCACCGCTGCACTCACACACAAACGTTCTGTATTTTATACATACCGTCGGCGACGCACAGACATGACCTTGGTCGGTTCATACCATTGCTAAAATTAACTTGTATAATTAGGGTTCCGGTAGCGTGCAGCGTATCGTCTTGGATTAAGAAACTCATAGGTCTGGGTTCAAATCTCGCGATGAAGCTTTAATTTTTCTTTTCAACAATCATCTTCATCTGTTCTTTTATTATTCGATTTATTAAAATACCAGAATAATAATGTAACAATTTTTTTTTATTACTCGTATTGTTATTTAAATAAAGGTTTAACAATAATAAATGATTACAAAATGTTTATTCGTTATAACTTCATGAAGAATGTAAAAAATAACTAAAAATAACTTCTTGTTAAAACAGTTTATTTTCTCATAAAAAACAATTTATTGAAGTAAATAAGCTAGTTGGTGAACTATGATAATCAGGCTATTGTATCTTAGTAATATTAGGTATTTACCTATGAAATTGCCGTTCTGCAGTACTGGCCATTTCAAATCAAAATAATTTTTGTTTGGCTAAGAATTCTAATTTCAAATTAATTTTATTTTAAAAACATGGATTTTTTTTTCTAAAAGTAGTCATTTCTTTATTGATTAGTGTTACATTTTCATCGCATTTCAATCTTTTTCGTCATCATGGATACGTTAAAAAATCGAGTAATTATGGAATATGAGTACCGTCGTGGCAGCAACGCGGCACAAGCGGCACGCAACATCAACGACGTTTACGGAGCTAACACTACAAACCAACGCACCACCTGTTATTGGTTTGCTCGCTTCCGTTCTGGAAATTTCGACCTGAAAAATGAACCTCGCGGTCGTCCGAAGACTTTGGTCGACAATGACGAATTAAAGGCGATTGTGGAAGCTGATGATACACAATCTACGGCTGAATTAGCAGCAGCTTTCGACGTTAGCGTCAAAACAATATTGGTCCATTTGCGTCAAATTGGCAAGGTAAAAAAGCTTGACAAATGGGTGCCCCACGAACTCAATGATCGCCAGCGCGAAGTACGCGTCGAGACGTGCCTTGCACTGCTCAACAGACACACAAATGAAGGAATTTTGAACCGCATTGTTACCTGCGATGAAAAATGGATTCTGTTTGATAACCGTAAGCGCTCAGCAAGTTGGTTGGATCCTGGTTCAGCACCTAAACAATGCCCTAAACGAAAACTTACCCCTAGAAAAGTGATGGTCACTGTTTGGTGGTCTAGCGCCGGTGTGATTCATCACAGCTTCTTACCAAACGGGGTGAGCATTACTGCAGATGTGTACTGTGAAGAACTGAACACAATGATGGAGAAGCTGGCGCATCTCCAACCAGCATTGGTCAATCGCTCGTCTCCGCTGCTCCTGCACGACAACGCGCGACCTCATACTGCACAGCAGACGGTCTCCAAGTTGCAAGAACTGGGGTTGGAAGCTCTCCGTCATCCGCCCTACTCACCAGACCTTGCGCCTACAGACTACTACTTTTTCCAGAATTTGGATAACTTCTTGGCGGGAAAAAAATTTAATACCCGAGAGGCAGTACAAAATGCCTTTGAAGAATTTGTTGCCTCCCGTCCAGCTGATTTCTTTAAGAAGGGCATCAATAAACTGCCACTGCGATGGCAAAGATGCATTGATTGCATGGGTGATTACTTCGATTAATACAAATAAAAAATTCATGAAAAAAAATCGTTTAAATTTTTTCATACAAAACGGCAATTTCATAGGTAAAGACCTATTATAATAATATTGTGCTGATTACTACTGTGTGTCGGTACTCTAAATAAATCACAATATTCTACAAAAATCTACCCACGTAAAAGTAACAAATGCAGACAAGTTGTCACAATACAATTAAATGACTCAGTAGTACTACTTTTATTCTACTGCGAGTGAGTTCGTTCTAACTCAAACCTCAAAGTTAACAAATCGTATTTAACAGGACTTAAAGAGGTTATAGCTTAAGTGTTCATTTTCATTCCGAAAAGAAGATTGAAACTAAACCTCAAAATAATCCAGATTACGGATAAGACAAAATATTATTTGAATATTACTAAAATAAATAAATATTTGTAATTTATAACTTAATGTTAATGTTTTTTCTATATTACTATGTTTTTTGAGCAGATTCTCAAGCTGGTTTTCGATGATGCCTTGAACCTTCTGCGTTGAGTGCACGGCGCACGGTTCGTAAAGATGTGTCGAATAATTCGGCAAAATGTCTTGTCGTTTTGAAACCACTTGTTTCAAATTCGCTGAACGTGTGCCTGTTATAGGAGCTGGGGTCTTCCACTTTGCTTTCCACGGGCAAGGCTACCGCCTTCCTCGTATCTTTTCACCCACCGACTCACAGTATTTCACTAAAACAAAAAAGGGGTACCTACTGTTAGGCTACTAAGCAAAATACACACTTTATGTATTACCTACTATTTAGAAACAAAATTATTTAAAAGGGCAATTTCACATAAATATTAAGTATAATGTTATTTTTAATCGTTCTATAATCTAGGAAATAAATTTACATCGAAATTTTATATTTTTATTCTATTTAGACATTATGATATTTATAAAACGTTTTAAAATAACTACAAGGATCAGCAGTTATACTTTAATTAAATAAATGTTTAATAAAATATTTAAATCATAATACTAACACTCAGTCCGGTTTCATCACATAGGTATTTGTGATATAGGTATTAAGTCCACTTTTATGCAGCGCAATAATATTCGCTTTCATTTCTATATTTAAATTTGCTTACATTTCAAAATGAATTAGAAGAACGCTAATAGATGAAACACACGTCACTAGCACACAATATCAACCAACACCGTTCTATAAGTCGCGGTGAATGAGTCGTAAATCATTTAGATTTATTTAGGTTTCTGTGGGTATAATGATAAAGTTTTACGAGTTTAGTGAATACGACGAACAGAACAAGAAACTATACTCAAAAGTGATTTTTAAAACAATAAAAAGACTATCACACAGCGAGTGGGATTCGAAACCGCGACTCGCTGCGCTCAAACGCGATAATCAAGTGCGGTGACCGCTCAGCTATCATGCCATTTGCTTTAACGGTTGAATTTAGGAAATACATTCATTTGTAAACGTATGAGAGTGTGTGTGTCTATAGTATTATAGCCTATAGAAATTGCTTATTATAAGAAGGTCGTAAGTTAAAGCGAAGTGTCAATCTATTGCTTTTTGAGATTGGGGCACCATTAGTGGGGGCTACTGTACATAGTATGTTTCCTTGGGACCTGAAAGCAAACAATAATGTTTGTTACAGCTGTAATATTGTAAGCTGTTATTTTTGTAAATTGTTATTAAGTATTAAAATAATATCGATATTTCCAAATATCGATCTTAGAAAAGCGGCTGGGACATACTGGACGCAGAAGGCGAAGAACCGGGTATTATAGTGAAGCATAGAAGAAGCCCATCTCCAGCAGTGGACTACGATACGCTGAGTTGATTTATTCAAAATGTCGCAAAAAGTTTCAATACAACGCATATGCTTTTTTGAATGTTCCTTGAGAATTCGGAGTTGCTTCAACTGATGATTTACTTCACCATCCATCAGAGATTAGAAGATCCTGAAAAAAAAAATACAATAATTAATTTATCTGCTACGTGTATAAAGATTTTTCTCTTATGCAGACACCAGATTCCCCAGTGAGCGACCAAGAAATGGAAATACCGAACTCAGAACAGCTATCTAAGGATCTCTCTGAGAAGTTACAAGAATTTGAAGAGGTTGAGCCTAAGGAGAGTGACCAAGTTGACCATGTACAAACTGTGACCGATGGTGCTGTAAAGGTAAGAGCTATATGTTCAAATATAGGTACAGTATGGAAACCACATATGCAATGAATGAAATCACATACTTGTTAAGTTATTGCTAACGACGTACACAAAAAAAGAAAAAAAAATCGGTCTAGTAATTCGGTCAGTAAAAACTTTTTTCAAAAAAATTACAACTGGCTTCCAAAAAACACTACAAAGTGCAAAATAACTTTAATTTCGGGTGTCGGTGACTTTGGATGTGTATTTTAATTATTTGTCAGCGCCTTCCGAAATTAAAGTTATTTTGCACTTTGTAGTGTTTTTTTCCTCCTTCTTTTTGAAGTCGGTTAAAAAGTAGTTTTGATTTTCAGCAAATTTGAACACGTAGAATTGGAATCAGAATCAGAACTTTATTTGCTATGAATGTAGGTACAGGCATAAGATGTTGTACATAAATTAATGAGATCGGCTACAGTCAGTTGGATCACTATACTCTACTCCATTTGAAATAAGAATAGATATTTAAACAAACCTTTTTTACAGTTCGTTCAACTGATTTTGACTTCTATTCCGTAGGCATAAGGAATGGCATTAAAAGAAAAAAAGTGGTTACAATACCAACTATTTACTGCAGATGCCAATTATCATGCTACCAACGCAATAGAAGTCAAAATCTGTTCAACGGACTGTAAAAAAAGGTTTATTTAAATGTCTGATTTCCTTCAGCGAAGCAGTGATGCTCGCGAAGAGGGAGGCGGCGCACGTGAGGGAGAGGCAGCATACGCGCCCTCGCGACCCCAGCCGCCGCAGGATACGGAGACGCCCTGGGCGTCGGGAATCCCAGGCCGATTTCCGGCCACCGTAGGCATGGGCTTGCGGACGGCGAGTAATGGGTAGCTCGCTGTCCGGTAAGGACCAAGCCCAAGTCGACGGCGCGTTGTGTTCCACGCGCGCCTCAAAGAGATGTCAGCACAAAAAGTGATGGGACCCGCAAGGGTCGATGCCTGCCAGGGGTGCGGGTTTGTTCGAAAGAGACACCACAGCCCCTGGCTTAAGGGCTACTGAAGGAACACGGGTGGGTTTTAGTCAGTAAAAGTCTGACACGCCCTCCTGCTCCACCCAGAGCGGGAGAAGTTATTTGATGATTTCCCACCCAAAAAAAAAAAAACAATTCTGATTTTATTTCAAACGGAGTATAGGTCAAATGAACTTGAATCCTTGAACATTGACACAAAGTATCACGATGCTGTTACGTATTCTACTTACTTTTTGCCTAAAACGTGAAATCGGTACTTAATGCAGTCTTTTTAGAGAATACCTTTTATATACACTGTGAAATTTTATTCGTCTTACAAAGATGGTCCACTCAATGTATCCGACATACAATACCTCTAGGCGCGATTAAAAAATTGTTACATTAATTAAGATAAAACATGCGGTTAATAATAATGTTTACGTATCAAAGGGTAGAAGGGTGGGAAATCATCAAATGACTTCTCCTGCTGAGTAGAGCAGGAGGGCGTGTCAGACTTTTACTGACTAAAACCCACCCGTGTTCCCTCAGTAGCCCGTATGCCAGGGGCCGTGGTATCTCTTTCGAACAAACCCGCACCCCTGGCAGGCAACGGCCCTTGCGGACCCCACCGGTGGTTGCTGACATCTTTGACGGCGCGCGTGTGGAACACAACGCGCCGTCCCGTCTACCACTTTTCGGCCGCAGAGGATAGGGAGAGCGGCCAACGCTATACCGACACTCCTCTTCCCCTGCGGCCCCACCGCGTCCGCCATCAAACGGTGGCGGCCCCGTCCAGGCCACGGAAGGGAAGAGCGCTGCTCAGAAGCACCGGCACCCCTCCTCTACCGCAGCCCGTAACCCTCAGCCGCGATGCCTCCCATTCGACATCGCGGCCCACCTCAGTTGCGGTGCACCTCACCGCAACCTACTTTTTGGCCGCTACGTCGTCGGCTTTGAGGCAAAAGCCCTGACGAGCGGCCCCACCTTTGGGTTCCTCTTGGCTTCACCGTGGCCGGCATCCACGGTTACTGAGCCCCCCCGCAACGACAATGCGGGAACCCACTCGGGGGGGTGTACTGACATGTTCAGGTACAGGTAATTTATTGTGTGACTCATATTCAGATTATAAGCATTTTTTGGTAATGAGTCATTGCTTAATTAGCCGATTACTTACAATTTGGGCTATATTTGGTCATCTAACGCTAGTGAATGCGTCGGAAACGCTGAATGATAAAAAGGTATAAATTGCAATTAAAACTTTTCCTTCGTACTTTAACGGGCTTAGGACCGTCAAAATACAAACCTATATAATAATATAGGTATTGTATTAAGGCGTACTTAAAAAATTTGAACTACCTGTAACCCTAACGCTTAATTTATCTTTACATGCATGTTTTGTTTATTTATTTATTTTATACTTTATCACTTAATATGTATTTGATTTAGGGCAGGGATCTTGGCGTGCTTATCTGTTTTGGTCACTTTCTTCAATAATAAACGGCACTTGCACTATTAACAGTCTTTTAATTATAGTTCCACAACAAAACACACGCTTTTACAAGTAGGTATTTTCACAGGTTAATTCACAGAGCAATGTTCGTGCTATCAAGATTCAATGTCAAGTCATTGTCACAATAAAATATCAGGGTATAATAAAAATAGACAATATTGTTCTACCCTACTTTGTCCTAATAAGTCATATGAAATGTAAAATACAACTTTTTATTTGACTACCCCAACAGTGGGTAGTCTTTGTTTACAAATGTAATACTTTGCTAGGGCTGTCGTCAACATAATATGAATAAATAAATAAATAAAACAAACACAAAAAATAAAACAAAGCGCATTTTTTTTCAGTACCTGTAAACTTAATAACTAAAGTAAACTATTATTTTACAAATTTAAATAAACTAGAACATAAATTAATTTTAAGCGCATTTTTTCTCAGTACCTATAAACTTAATAACTTAAATAAACTAGATTACAAACTTAAATAAACTAACATGAACGTGCGTATGTTACAATGTGAATTATGCTAGCGGATCTTGTGGGGGATTATTCTCAATGTCGACGTATACTTCTTCCTCATCAGCAACTTCTAAATCGAGTTCATTGGGTGAAACGTCATCCTTTAGAAGATTTTCGGCTTCTTCAAACCTCTGCTGCTTTTGAATTTTGGTGAACTTCGGTCTTATGTTCGTAATGTACGGATCGGAGCTGATAAGTAACTGGTGTAAAATATCTTCATTTGTTTGCATTCTGCCTATCTTTCTAGTATGCTTTTCTCTGATTGAACGAAAATCTTTGTTTCTTGCTTCTGAGGCTTCTTCGGACATCATACCAATTGGAATAAAAGAAAAATGCTGGCAAATATCTGCACCATGCACTAAAAGTTTATGTACACTCGAAGGCATGTAATACCACGAGTACTCGCTGACATAAAGTTCTGCTGTTTCTCTGCAATAAATTCTAAATTTTTCAATATCTACATTTCTCCCAGAAGATATTGCCTGCAAAATTACAGCAAATCTCTTAATCAAATTAGCATTAACTCCTGTTATCTCAGCTGACCTTTCGTAATCATTGAAAAACCGTCGAGCTGTATTGCCATCGTTTGTTGTCCCAAAGCCTTGTTTGACGATATCAATCATTAAGCCAGTTACAACAAAAAACTCATGCTGCGTTAACTCTTTTCTTGATTTTCGGAGCAGTTTGTCCTCACCCCGAGCCGCCCATTTTTTGAAATCTAAGTTGTAAGATATGTGCAAAATACATTCCATGCATCAACCACATGTGAAGTGAAGATAAACCATATTTGTACATATCATGGTTTTCTGGTTTGTTAAAAACGAGGTTCAAGTTGTTCATATCTTTCGGATTTGTTAAGCAAATGTTGCAATTGGCTGCAGACTGTGTCTGTGAAAGTGCCGTGCATACTTTGCCGTCGATCATCGTCATATGCAATTCATGAAATACTTCAAATTCGCCATCAAATAACTTTGTTGGTAGAAGGTTCTGAATTTCTTCTTGTAATGTTGCTTCTACTTGCTGAATATATTCTTTTGTTTCTTGTTTGAATTCGAACATAATTGGTCTGCAATAGTTTGTTGAAGAAGGGCGCGGATTTTCCCATACTATCACATCGTTGTCACTCATAAGGCGAAGTGGCACAAAACTAACCATAAATACAGAAGATTCTGAAAATATGTCACCAGTTGGTTTTTGTTTGTAACAACTTTGTGAAGAAGCTCCGTCACAGCCCCATTTACTAACTAGCTTCAAAACACCACCATTAATATTTGAACCAGTCACTTTCAAAATCTTCTCGGCAGTTAAATCTAGAACTGCCTGTAACTTAATTTTAGCTCCTGACTCCGATATCACAATATCTTCTTTTGCTGGATAGCATTCTTTCTTCTTCAACAGTAACTTCTGGTAAGATGGAAAAGCCGCTGTGCCATTTGTACTTAAAATGGACCTCAAAGTTAGATATTGCCATTTTGATAAACTCAATGCTGTGGCAAGAGCTAAGGTGTCTTCCTCGGAAATCGATTTATCAGAAGCTTTAAATAAAAAGTCACTTACTTCTTGCACCTTTTCTGGCTTATTTGAGAGGCACTTAATAACTTTAGAACAAACAGTGCGCCCGTTTTCATTAAGTTTAGCAATAAGAGCATAGAACAGCTCTTCTTCGGAATGCTCCAAAAGAGACAAAGAACGTCTTTTCTTCTGCTTATTTGTTAAATCTTCAAATGGTCGTTTATTTCTAGTTCTGGGAGTATTTGTGGTAGCTTCTGATGTAGATGCACCCGCTTCCTCTTCGTACGATAAATTATGCTCTTCTACGTCTACTGAAATGTCCTCTATGGTATATTCTGGATCAAACAACATAGGAAAATTCACAGAAGATAAGTTGGCCACAAAATTTTAGACTCCAACCACTCCTTGTTTTTAACACCAAATCTTTCGTTTCTACCTGAATTGTCCCATCTTCTAGCTAGGTTTGACGTATAATTTTGGCAAAACTTTTTGATAATACTGAGCTCTTCGTTTGGAATTTCACTTGAAATACGATTTATAATGGTTTGACACAGTAAATCACTATTTTTAAGGCACCCACTATTACTCAAAAAAGAAAAAATGTCTAAATTAGTCACAAATGTAGTCATTTTGATACAAAAATGTTACAGGCAAATAAATAAAAGTTACAATGTGGTGATAGTTGATAAAAAATTGTGTTGTTTTTACGAGCACAAGACGCGTAATGAACAAAAACGGGTTCCGCTTGCCCTTATACTATTGATATATGACTCATTACCCAACTATCCCGTTACTTAATGGGGTAGTTAGATAATGGCTCATTACCTAACTACCTCATTACTTAATGGGGTAGTTAGATAATGAGCCAAATATTCTTGCAATTTGGATGAGTCACGAGAAAATAAAACATACTAAGATGTGCTCCTACATAAATACCGCCAAACTACAAAGGGAATTTTTAATTGCAATTTATATACCTATTCATCATTCAGCGTTTTCGACGCGTTCGACTAGATGACCAAATAGAGCCGAAATCGTCACTTATAGGGTAATTAAGCAATGACTCTATACAAAAAAAAATTTACATACGAGTCACACAATAACTTACCTGTACATAAACATGTCTGAACACGTTTTGAGATTTCCTTGTTTGTTTATTTGATACTGATAATTTCATATATTTGTAAGAGTTACTCTACAAGCTGCGCTAAGTTTTATTTTGAATACGTTTGAATCTTGGAAGATAAAGAGAAAATTAGGATTTCTTTCATACAAAAAATATTTCAATATTTTTTTCTCTCTGAAAATACGGCTTATTTGGCAAAAACTCAATCTATAAAAGTGATTTGTAATTGCATCAGCTGTCTACAAAAAAAAAAAAAAATCAGCCGAATCCGTTGACCTTCTGTCAAAAATTTCTTAATGTCCACTTTTTTATCATTCGGGACCAGTGTGTGCCGTTGTAAGACCACTAAAATGTCACGGTGTACAAAAGAAATTTTTAAATATATTTTGCAGGTCAACATCGGAACATCAAAAGACGACGATATTCCACTCAAGTACTGCGCAAGGTTGCTGACATCGAAGTTTCTTTTAACTGGGAACAAGGGTGAAGTTATACCTGATAGGTGAATCCTTTTGAATTATTTACATCTTATTTGCTAAAACATGGTCAGCTTTAATATACTTTTCACTGTAGTTAAAAGGTACGGAAGTTTTTATGATTTTATATTATTTCCTTTAAACATGATTATCATCTACCTAGCCTTTCCCTACTATGTTGGGGTCAGCTATCAGTCTAACCGGATGCAGCTGAATAGCAGTATTTTAAATGGAGTGACTGCCTATCTGACATCCACAACCCAGTTACTGGGTAATATATACCCCTGGTATATGTATACCCCTATACCCCTGGTTAGACTCATCGTCACACTTTCGGGCTTTTGAACACCCGTAACGACTGTCAAAGATCCACAAATGACAACCGGGACAAACGGCTTAACGTACTTTCCGAGACACGGTGGGGTCTTGTTTTGGTATGTAAAGATGGTCATCCATCCACAGACCGACCACGGCAAGCGTATCTTAATCCGATCGAATGATCCGTGTAGCTGTTACCTACCTAAAATGTTTACTCGCGTTAAACTCGACTTGTTTTACTTTTGAAAACTGTCTTTAAACATGTTTTTGAAATAATGCCTTAAAATGTGTTTTATTTATAAATCGTAATGTGAACTTTATTTACAGACAAATAAGGGTGTCTTTGAAGTCGTCAGCACTGAACTGTTTGTCAGAAATTCTACAACTGTATCCTCAAGCAGTAACATTGTTTTTAGACAAGGATGCTGATGCGAAACATCACAATATTTCTGGTAAGTTAAATATTTTAATTTATGATTGTATTTATTTATTGATAAGACACTTCAACGACTTATTCACAAATCACACACAGTTTTAGGAATTGTACATTAGTCACTTGCAGAAATGCACAGCATTAGCAGAACATACAAACTATCGTTAGTTGCATACATAATTATCCTACTCAACATTTCAGCCGAAAGACGTCCACTACTGGACATAGGCCTCCCTCAATGGGGGGGATTTGTCCGGCACCACACGGAACCTTTAACTCTCTATTATCTTACTAATATTATAAATGTGAAAGTTTGTATGTTTGGATATTTAGACGTTTGTTACTCAATCACGGAAAAATGGCTGAACGGATTTGGATGAAATTTGGCACACAGATTATTTGTAACTTGGAAAAACACTTAGGATACTTTTTATCCCAATAGTACGTTTTTTGTGGGATAATTTTAAACCTCCATGCGGACGAAGATCAAACCAACCTTTTTGAATGTTCTGAAAGACTAACAGGAGTTCTATTAAATTATAGCAAAACCTATTAACCATCTAAATGTTATTTGATTCAGGTTCATCCGAAGGCATGGAATCTCACCAAGACCACATAAACGACTTCGTACTAGAAAGAAACGTTTGCTACCAAGATTCTTTAACAGACTCCTTAAGTCAAGACCTCCTTAACAGAAGCATAGACAGCCAACAGACCACCCAATCACATCAAATATCTAAGAAAGATAGCAAATCTGAGAGTACAGAACAAAAAAGCTCTAAGGATGCCCCAAGTAATATTTTAGACAGCAAAATCTTCCCTAAAAATGATTTGCTTGCAAGCGCAACAACTGATAGTACCAACCCTAATATGACCAATAGTAATTTCACAATGAATTCAAACATGACTGGTAGTAATGCTTTATCCACTGGGTACCCAATGTCTAGCAGTGGCGATGTTTTGTCATCAAGTATAGATTTGGACATGAAATTCGATCATTTCGGTGAATCAACAACGAATTTAGACCACCTAGATGCTTTGAAAGACTTTGAAAAGAAAGAGGAAAGAGTTAAAAGACCTCTTAAAAGAACTGATGAAGTCCAAAGTAAAGACGCGCCGGATATTTTGAACGAAAATTTAGGGGAGGTAGTGAAGGTCGTGGAAGGTACAGAAAATTTCGAGTTTCAGCATTTGAGTGATATTTTTACCCTGTTAGAGGGTCATAATGACCCCCAAATTCGAGGGTTGGTGAGGGTTTGTATTACCAGTTACTTGGTGGCAGCGTTGGATCTATCTCATGGACATTATCATCGTTGGAGGAGTTATAGTGCTTTGCCTAAAGACGTGTCCGAGTATATTAGTATGGATAAGCTGATTGGTATTATTTTGAAGGTATGTTTATGCTCTATTTTACACTATTAAAATAATACTTAATCCTGATTAATAATAATCGGAATATTAATTGAACCAAAAAAAAGCGGGTTGAGCAGCTATTAGAAAAGTATAATTGAATGCCCAGAGTGAAGTTGAGAGTGAAAAGCAACAACATTAAAAATCAAGATAGTTCATAAGGGTCAATTCTCACCGAGACGCGACGCTGCGTGTACTTTGTAAGACAGTAACAGAATATCCAACTTATTTACAACACTAAAAGATATAATTTCATTACGAGCGCGAAAGCGTGTCGAAGAACGCTGTGATGCACCGTGTTGTACAGCCCGTATACCTTATTGTGAATTAAATAAGATCTATTTTGTATCGTGATCTTAAAAAGTGCTCGCAGTGTCGCGTCGCGTCTCGGTGTAAACTGACCCTAAGCAGGAAAAATAATCTTACTTGGACTCCTGATTTACCGAGTCAAAAATTTTTCAATAAAAAAAAAGGATATTTATAAGAAAATAATCGGATTTCCAATGAATTTGTATACTCCTTACGGGTTGATTCTTGTACATTGAATAAAGGAAATTAAATCTACTAATGTCTCTAAACATGTCTACTATCTCTTCCAGGGTCTCTCCGACGACATCCACTCAACAGTAAACCACACTCTATCATCTCTTACGACTCTATCGAAGTCTCTATGCCACAGCTCTCATTGGGCACAACTCATTGACGTACTGAACGCGCTCGTCAATGTAGAGACGAACAACTACTGGTTGTGTAGAGTCAATCTCTGTAAGCTGTATGAGAAGTTGCCTTATCAGAAGTAAGTTAACATAATGAACCGGGGGTATTTCATCAGATACACCAATTTCAGCTGTGTGGTAAAGACTATAAGGTTGAGTTTCAATTGTTATGAAAGTAAGTCATTAAATCCCGTAGTCAAAAATTATAATCAATCTAGTTGACTTTTGTCAGCTTTTACAGACTGTGAACAGTTTATTAAATCCTTGTTTTTCAAATACCATCAAAGTTGATTCGGAAAATTATATCAAACGCTTCTCTTTAGTGTAAACTCAAAGTTCTTCATTGCTTTGAAAGCCGCGTTTATCGAAGAGGCTTCAGAAATGGTATCTGAGTACGGTAGCTATATAATAGAACACACAATGTAGGTATATGCGGCTTTATTTCTTCTTTGTATTTTTATTGTTTTCATTTTTCAGGCTATACATGCTGTACCCTATGTATTACGTCAGAAGCAAATTGATCATGGATACTTTAATTCGTTTACTCGCCGATCAAGATCAAAAAGTGAGGAGTGCTGCCGCTCAAGCTATAGCCAAGTAAGTTATTATTATTTTACATCCATCCTTAAATATCTACTGCTCAAAATGGCCCTAGTAACGACTCTGGCTTGAGAAGATGAAATTATCACGCTCAGATTTCTGTTTGATGTTTGTTACTGTGACATTAAGCTGCCGTGCCCAAATTACTTTGTTGCGAGCCACCAAAGGCACGCGTGCCATTGGTTCGCCATCCCTGATATAGGGTGACTGGTTATCAGTTATCGATATCTAAACACATGATTGTAATCATCATAACAAACAACTTTCCCAAAGAAACGATTTTTTTCCTCACCCCAATTTTATTACTCCAATAGAATATTGAGTACATAAATACATACTCAGCCTATTAAGTTCCCACTGCTGGGACACAGGCCTCTTCTCCGTGAGAGGGAGCGGGCCGTAATCCACCACGCGGGCCCAGTGCGGGTTGGTAGATGTCACGTGTCTTCGAATGTTTTTGTTCTAGGACATGTCGGTTTCCTAAAAAGGTTAAACAAAAAATAATCTGCTGTTCCATCCATTTTGACCGCGTAGGTATTGCACTTTTCTATGAAACAGCAGATTTTTTTTTTGTTAAACCGACGAAAGGTTTCTGCGCTGGGGGGTCTAGAATCATATGCTGAATTCATGGTTAAAGTTTGCGCATTGGATAAAAACTTTTCCTGTATAAGTATCCATGACTTCATAAAAAAATATTTTATAACATTGTACAACTTCAAATTAATATTTGAAGTACCTAAAATTGCCAAGCAATAGACAGACACATAATATTCTTCCTACAAAAATCTCGCAATCTGAACGCTCAGTGACAGTCGATATTTCTAGAGACCCTACACTAGCGCCTCTAGCGGCGAATTTAAGCACAATATTTACATGGGTCTAGATAGGAATTCACTGCCATAGAGAAAATCTGATTTTAACGCAATATCGACCTCTAAGATCTGCAAAATTATGCACCAAACATAAAATAAATGAATATCATAACTTTCCTTACAGCATAACCCCAATAATCCACCCACCAAAACATTCTTCCCCCACCATCGTAATCTCCCACTTAGCCAAAGAACAAAGCAAGCAGTTCACTTTCGACCACGAAGGCTTAGCCCTAGACCTGGTCAGGGATATATACTTCTACAGCGATCTACCTCCACAACTGAGGTACGGGGAACAGTTGAGTACTGGTGGAGGGGCCAGCTTGAAGATGATTGTTGGGAATCTAGTGGGAAGATTGATGGCAGCGCATTGTAAATATTATTCGGTGAGTTGTTTTTTTTTAAATACAATTTTTTGGACTATAGTGGTGATTTTCTCAAGATAAAAAGTAGCCTATGTCATTCTCCGGCTAATGAGCTATATCGGTGCAAAAAATCACGTCGATGTGTTGCTCGATGTCTGCGCGAAGGAACGACAAACAGTCTTTTGAATTTGTAATATAAGTAGGAAATAAATCGCTTTCATTCAAAATGTATGCAAGCAATATGATCATAATCGTTTTGTCGTGCTGTGTAAACAAAAGTTTGCCTAAACTGCTATAAAAACTTTTAGCGTACAAATGATGTTGATAGGGGGGCGCTGTTGGTAAACATTTGTGCAGTTGTTTTGTGAAATGTTACTTGAAATGTAATTAAAAACAAGATGGCGGGTTTACTTCCGATAATGGCCACGTGCCAAAATAGCCTTGCGATGCAGAATTTTGCGTGACGTCAGTGTGATGTGTAAGTTCGCATTATGGCAGTGTAGATGGCGCCACAGCCTTTTCAACCAATGTCATTGTAATAATTGAAACATATCGGTGTATCAATTCAATCGTACTGTAAATGCTTCATAAAATATTGCCTTTCATAATTTCGAATTTTGTAGATACCATTTTTGCCAGACAGAAGGCTCAGTGGTGTGACCAGCATCTACTAAGAAAAATAAAAACACACACATAAAATTAAATCACGCGTGTTGTCTCTTAAGGGTTAGGCAGAGGTGTACCAAAGAATAGAGGCCCGCACATTAAGCTACCCCAATCTGTCAAATTTATTTGATAGAGTTTCAACTTTACGACACAAGCATAAGGTTCATGTTCAATTGGGAAAATTTGACAGTTTGGGATAGCTTTATGTACTGGCGTCTGTACACCCACGCCAGTTATGTTTAAGTCCCTTATAATAGAGGGCGAGAAATAAAAAATATTCCGAACATTATTTTTGTTGGCACATCTGTCTCATTGGCGTTTTTCAATTGCATAGCGAGATGGAGGACGACATTGTTCCCATCGCGGGCAAAACCTGGATGAGACTGGCACAGGAGCGTGGTGATCGGCATAATAGGTTATTTTCTAATTTTTTTAAAACTATTTTACGCCCCATTCAGTTGCTTACAACTACTTCAGTTTACACAAAGCTGACGTCACGTGTGGTCACGTGATAAAAAAGTCAACGTAACGAGCGTAAACTTAAAGCAACGAAAAATATAATTGATTTTAATCGAGAAAATTGATATAAATCAATACCTTTTTATTTTTCTGTTACATATTTCGTCCCAATCTTCAAATTAAAATAGTTTTTCAAAAATAAGGAAATACCCTATTAAAGAGAGGCGTATGCCTAGTAGTGGGTGAAGTCGGGTTGTGGATAATGACTGTCCTGATAACCATAAAACTCTTACCATATCAATAAAAATAAATCTAATCATTGCTTTTTTTCTAGCAAGGTCTTCTCGAAGCCCTCCAAGCTATCTGCAAGAAGTGGTCGCCATGGAAACACATGGAAGCCTACTCCGATCAAGGGTTGTTGAGCTATTGTCTCGACAGTCTTGATTATTGCAATGGAACTGTGGTGGCTAGGACGATACTGATGGATCTCTGCTCTTTGTTATATCCAGGTAAGGTTGCATTTAGCCTTTAAAATGTAAAACTGCTAGAGGAAACCCTATTTATCGACTTTTGATGCTTCTATCGATGCATAAAAATTGTAGAGAATCAAAATTAGTCGAAAAGACCTTTGATTGATGTAGATTTTTAATTTGATGTGCTCGTTTTTAACCCCCGACGCAAAAACGACGGGGTGTTATAAGTTTGACGTGTCTCTGTGTGTGTGTGTGTGTGTGTCTGTCTGAGGCAACGTAGCTCCCGAACGGATGAACCGATTTTGATTTAGTTTTTTTTGTTTGAAAGGTGTATTAGTCGGGAGTGTTCTTAGACATGTTTCATCAAAATCGGTTCAGCCGTTTGAAGATTATCAGCTCTTTTCTGGTTGAAAAACGGATTTTAGCCTCTGATCAACTCAAAATTTGGGATTCTATTACTTCAATGATATTAGACGAATAAAATAACCTTGAACTGATGCTGGAGCAACACCTGGAGTTTCCAGGAAACCAAAGTTATTCACCAACAAACAGCAGAAGTATCGTGTTTGGGCTCATTGAAAAGGTCTCAATGAATAGATTATAGATAAATGGTGGCTTAGACATTAAGTTTAAAAAGCAAGAAATAAAAATTAAATTAAGAATTTAAAAAACCCCCGACCCAAACAAAAACTCAAAAAAGTAAAAAATTATATTTATAGGCCTTTTAATTTTAACGTAATATTTTGATCAGGGCATTGTTGACTGCTGTTTTTCCGGTTTATCTAGAATCCTGGACGGCTTAGATTAGTCTGCTTTGATGTTTAAGTTTCTTGCAGATAATTTGGGCGTAGCTTTGTTGTAATGATCTTCATCACCATCATCCACAGCCCGGTTTTACCCACTGCTGGGCATAGGACTCTCTTTACTTATGCCGATCCCCACGTTCCTGTGCCAGCGTCATCCAGGTATTGCCCGCGATGGCAATAAGGTCGTCCGCCTTTCTCGCCGCTGGACAACCGACATCTCGTATTCCAGTCCTTAGACGCCACTGTCAAAGCCTCACTCCACCTGTCATCACTGGGCCAAGTGTCCTGCAAAACTCCTTTTGAGCTCCATAATACGTTTTACGATATCGAAAACCTTCGTACCTCTTCATATGTCGACGTTTGTATTTCGGTCTATTGGCCTGATGCCAAGCATGGAACTCTCCATGGCTCTCTGTGCAACTCTCAGCCTGCGCACAGAGTGAGATGGGTGTGTCTAGACCTGGCGAATGCGCCGCTCGCGAGCCGCTTGCGAACTGTGCGCGTGTTGCTCGCGTGCGGTTACAGCCTACGTTTGGTGCGCCGCTCTAGTGCAACTCCGGCAACGCTCGAGTGGGGCGCGCGTGCAGCTCGTGCGCACATAGCTTCATTCGCGTTGAAGTAAATATGTGGGCGAGGGAGGTGCACCGCGAGCAGCACGCGCGCACCTCCCGCGCCGCTCGAGTACGGCGCGTAGCTTGCGCGCGAGCTGCGCATGGACGGCGCAGGGTCTGCGTACGAACATGAAATGCACGCGCGCAGTTTGCAAGCGGATCGCGAGCAGCGCATTCGCCACATCTGGACACACCCTATTAATACAATCACTTACTTTCACGTCACTTGTCAACCAACCTAGCTTACCTAGCAGTCTAGATCAAATACAAGTTCATATTTATCTGTTTTATTTCCAGTCGAAATCCACAACATAATGCGTCATAAAACAACAAACCGAGACATTTTCGAACGCGACACACAAAATACCAAAGCGAAATGGCAACATTTAGAATGTGAGAGGGTTGCCAACTTAGCAGAAAAGTTTCTACAAGTAACGCTGAAAATGTTGAATGTATTGGTGCATTTGATAGAGGAAGTTAATCCTAATGTTCATTTAAATAAGGGTGGGATTGCGCTGCCTGGGAGTCCGGTGAGGAGGAAAACTACAGGTAAGACCTTGATTTTCATGTCAGAGGATGAAAAGTTTCAATAAATGTAAGTAGCTGTGTTTTATTGGTATAGTACGAAATTTCATAAATTTTCGTTTCTCGCATTCGTTGCATTGGCTAACCGCTTCCTCCAAAGCCTATAATCTATTTCTAATTACTCAGGATAAATTGAAATTTCTAATAACATAAACGCATAATTAGCTTATGATGTTCCCACTGCTGGGACACAGGCGTCCTCTCTTCGAGAGGGAATGGCCAGTAATTACCGCATGGACAAAGTGCGGGTTGGTAGATGTCACATGTCTTCGAATTTTTGTCTTAGAACATGTCGGTTTCCGAGAGCAGTGGTGATGAAATAATTTACACAAAGTAAAGCGCCTGCCTGGTTTCGAACCCACGACCTACAATACAATATGGAAATCGTAACCACTGAGTTACCACTACTCTGTAAATGCTCTGCAATATGAATGGTTGTTGTTATTTTAATCAACCAATCATGCTAAGCTAGCGCTGACATGAAGTTTGCAGATTTCTAGAGGCTCATTCAATCTTGCTTGGTAAATTTTTTTTGTCAAAAAATATTTAAAAAGACACCTTCGAGCAAAAAGAAACTAAAGCCTACCTGAACCTTAAGCTCCAATTAATCTACTCAATGTACTTTTAAGAGAATACTTAACAATCAGTGTATCAGCTATGTCCTTTGCTTTCTAGACGGAATGCCCCGAAGAGGTAGTAATCCTCCCGAACTGGACGACAAAGGTTCTCTACGTAAGAAACCTCCCGCGCCCGCTTCCAGTCTTAAAGCTAACTTCGTGGGGCATTTCTTTAACGAACCTTTTTATATGAAGTTCTATGAGACTTTGAGAGCTACGTATTCAAATCATAAGGTTTGTATTTAGAAATATAACTAGTAAATAAATACTTAACTAAAATCTTTATTGCAGACCACATATCCTTAAAAACACAGTTAAATAATAAAATTAATAATATAATAGGTCTTAACCTATGAAATTGCCGTTTTGTATGAAAAAATTTAAACGAATTTTTTTCATGAATTTTTTATTTGTATTAATCGAAGTAATCACCCATGCAATCAATGCATCTTTGCCATCGCAGTGGCAGTTTATTGATGCCCTTCTTAAAGAAATCAGCTGGACGGGAGGCAACAAATTCTTCAAAGGCATTTTGTACTGCCTCTCGGGTATTAAATTTTTTTCCCGCCAAGAAGTTATCCAAATTCTGGAAAAAGTAGTAGTCTGTAGGCGCAAGGTCTGGTGAGTAGGGCGGATGACGGAGAGCTTCCAACCCCAGTTCTTGCAACTTGGAGACCGTCTGCTGTGCAGTATGAGGTCGCGCGTTGTCGTGCAGGAGCAGCGGAGACGAGCGATTGACCAATGCTGGTTGAAGATGCGCCAGCTTCTCCATCATTGTGTTCAGTTCTTCACAGTACACATCTGCAGTAATGCTCACCCCGTTTGGTAAGAAGCTGTGATGAATCACACCGGCGCTAGACCACCAAACAGTGACCATCACTTTTCTAGGGGTAAGTTTTCGTTTAGGGCATTGTTTAGGTGCTGAACCAGGATCCAACCAACTTGCTGAGCGCTTACGGTTATCAAACAGAATCCATTTTTCATCGCAGGTAACAATGCGGTTCAAAATTCCTTCATTTGTGTGTCTGTTGAGCAGTGCAAGGCACGTCTCGACGCGTACTTCGCGCTGGCGATCATTGAGTTCGTGGGGCACCCATTTGTCAAGCTTTTTTACCTTGCCAATTTGACGCAAATGGACCAATATTGTTTTGACGCTAACGTCGAAAGCTGCTGCTAATTCAGCCGTAGATTGTGTATCATCAGCTTCCACAATCGCCTTTAATTCGTCATTGTCGACCAAAGTCTTCGGACGACCGCGAGGTTCATTTTTCAGGTCGAAATTTCCAGAACGGAAGCGAGCAAACCAATAAACAGGTGGTGCGTTGGTTTTTAGTGTTAGCTCCGTAAACGTCGTTGATGTTGCGTGCCGCTTGTGCCGCGTTGCTGCCACGACGGTACTCATATTCCATAATTACTCGAATTTTTAACGTATCCATGATGACGAAAAAGATTGAAATGCGATGAAAATGTAACACTAATCAATAAAGAAATGACTACTTTTAGAAAAAAAAATCCATGTTTTTAAAATAAAATTAATTTGAAATTAGAATTCTTAGCCAAACAAAAATTATTTTGATTTGAAATGGCCAGTACTGCAGAACGGCAATTTCATAGGTAAATACCTAATATTACTAAGATACAATAGCCTGATTATCATAGTTCACCAACTAGCTTATTTACTTCAATAAATTGTTTTTTATGAGAAAATAAACTGTTTTAACAAGAAGTTATTTTTAGTTATTTTTTACATTCTTCATGAAGTTATAACGAATAAACATTTTGTAATCATTTATTATTGTTAAACATTTATTTAAATAACAATACGAGTAATAAAAAAAAATTGTTACATTATTATTCTGGTATTTTAATAAATCGAATAATAAAAGAACAGATGAAGATGATTGTTGAAAAGAAAAATTAAAGCTTCATCGCGAGATTTGAACCCAGACCTATGAGTTTCTTAATCCAAGACGATACGCTGTACGCTACCGGAACCCTAATTATACAAGTTAATTTTAGCAATGGTATGAACCGACCAAGGTCATGTCTGTGCGTCGCCGACGGTATGTATAAAATACAGAACGTTTGTGTGTGAGTGCAGCGGTGAGCGTTCTGTGTTAATACATCACTTATACACACAGCTGTAGGTACGGCCTGGACCGCCACTTCATAGCAATATAGCCCTTAGTATGCGACTGCTATTGTGAATCTTGATAGTACAGTCACGAGCAATAATATGTAAACACATCGCCAAATTCAAAAGCGATTTTCTTTTAAATAGCGATTGCAGCCTTGAGATAACTTCGATATTTCATTACAGTGTGGGTTCCAAAATATAATTTTCATAATAAAATAAGATTACAATTAGTAAAAGTGGAGAAAATCACTTTTAAAAGTTGGTAAGCGTATACATATTATTGCAAATTAGAATTCTTAGCCAAACAAAAATTATTTTGATTTGAAATGGCCAGTACTGCAGAACGGCAATTTCATAGGTAAAGACCTAATAAAAAAAATATATGGGATACATACACACAAACGTAAACTGACGTCTTTCAATAAAAGATCAAACGCAATAGAACATTTAGAGGCCCTACCACGAACTCACGACGTAAACAAAACGTAAATTTGATCGATTTTTGAATCGATCGAATCGAAAAAAAATACAACTATCCTATAGCATTTTGGATTCGATTATGTCGAAATCACAATTAGTATGGCCTATAGACATGAAAGTCTTAAAACTAAACGAGTATTTTAAAATTTGTATTTTTTCGTATTTGCATTGCATTTGCTCCGTGCGTTCGTGCTAAGCCCATAGCCTGTATATTTCGTTCCAAGCGGGTTGATCATTTGAAAATTATTTAATGCTAAAATTATTTGGAATCGAATAAGAGAATGGAGTACTTATTCTTGTTTAATGGTAGTATTTGAACACCCTAGTAGTTAATTTATGTAACAGAGAATAAATGAGAAAGAATAACCAATAAATTACAAACGATGTTTAAGCTTAGTTTTTCAGTCTAGGACAAATTGTTGTAACTAAACTAACTTAAAATTTAATTTTGACTGCGAAGATTTTCCTGAAAATAAATATAAAACCTTTGTAAAAATACTTCAAATAAACATCTTCTTCCACAGATAAACCTAGACCCAAAAAGCAGTATCTTCCACACATTCCTATCAACAGTACTAAACTCCTTAGCAATACAACTAGAACTGGCCACCGAAAAAGAAATAGGCAACGTTACCGAAGAGGTTCTATTCTACCTCAAAGTGATCATGCCTCTTTGCCCAGACATAACTGTATACTGCATCACACAACTTTTAAAATGCCTATTCGGTACCAACATGGTCAACCAATATTCAGATTTTATGAGCATTTTGGACAAAACTGAGGCCAACAACAAGTCGAGCTTCCACCAAAATGTTATGATGGTGAATATGTTGACAACTTTGAAAGAAGAATCTAGAAGAAGTAGCGTATGTTCTAATGCTAGTCAGAAGTTGTCTTTGGATAGTAAGAATCCAAGGATGGTGGCTGAAAGGCAACTATTGATGACAATGGAGAATTTTGCGAAGAATAAGTCCGATAGGAAATGGAGTACTAATAAAAAGGAATTGGAGAGGTATATAAGGCTGTTTGAGCCAGTTGTTATTCAGGCTTTAAAGGTTAGTTGCTGGAGTGTATTTTTACTTTGAATGTTTTTTGTAAAATAATTGTGATGATATACCTACCTTATTTAAAAAAAATTAAAGGAAAATATGACCTTTTTTCATATTTTATTTGTTTTTGACCGCAACTATTAAAATACTTTACTGATATAAATTTGTGAACTGCCCAAGCAATGAAAGGTACTGTAAATAATTAAGGACCGTGCTTTGATTTCAAAAAGTGGTATACTGTACTGTCTTCGAAACTTTATCGCTTTCTTACATCATCATACCCTTTAAAAAAATTGGGTGTTTTTTATGTAAAATAGAAAAGAAAGATCATAACTTTATCTTTAATATTTTATTCTGTACCAATCTGTATACGGTATATTCGTGGTATATACCTATGTTTTACAAATAAAAAACTTTGACTTCGTACTGGCTAGTTTTATTAAATTTCTTATAATAATACCTTTAATTGCAGAGTTACACAATGCAAAACGACATCCCACTTCAATGCCAAGTATTAAACCTTCTGAACCAACTCCTAACGTTACGAGTAAACTACTGTATGCTGGACAGTGACCAGATCTTCATAGGGTTCCTTATGAAGCAGCTGGATCTAGTTGAACAGCATGAGATACCGTAAGTTGAAGATAATTTCCGTATACTCAGTAAAACAAATTCTTTTAGTTTGACCAGCGAATTTTGAAGTAAAAACTTCTTTAGGCGCGTTCAGCACTTTTGGGTGAACAAAAATCATTGAACTCGCGTCATCGTCACCGAACGCTTTCCATTAGCTAAATGTTCACTGTATATAGGTGAACGAGCACACGGCTGAGACGCGCGTTGATGTCTTTTGGAAAAGTCCCATTCTTACATTAGGAAACTCTAATTCTTTTATCCCTTTCTTTCCCTTTGTATTTTTATCGTAAAAATCTGTGCTTTGACCTTTAATGGCTGAAGTCGATTGCTCGCTTATGATTTTTACCTAGAGCAATCGGGACCCGGACCCAATGTGAAATCCTGTATTGACGATTTAAAAAATACACACGTTTTTGCTCAAGTTTTAACTTCTGTTGCTACTCCCGGAGCGCCACTGTTTTTTTTTTTCACTCTATGGCAAAGAGAATAAAGTTGTTAGCACGTTGCTATTAAAGTACTGCATTTTGGACAAGCAATGGACGTCTATCGGCCGAAATGATGATGATGATGATTAGTGATTATCATCATCATCATCATATCAGCCGAAAGACGTCCACTGCTGGACATAGGCCTCCCCCAGGCTCCTCCACTTCGACCGGTCTTGTGCTTCCCACATCCAGCGGATACCCGCGATCTTCGCAAGGTCATCGGTCCACCTTGTGGGAGGCCTTCCCACTCTACGTCTTCCGGTACGCGGTCGCCACTCCAGAACCTTTCGGCCCCATCGGCCATCTGTTCATCATTAGTGATTATGAGTGTAAATAATTTAACACTATCTTATGTTTTTCCTTCCAGAGATTGCTGCGATTTAGTAAACAGTATACTTATGTTCTTGGTGCAACTATCCTCCTCTAAACATCACACAAAACAGATTATAGAAATACCGAAGGTAACAACGTCTATATTAATTTGTTACAGTTACTGTATTTCAAGAGCATGCGTTAGCTTACGTTCGCGCGGACGGACACTGATCGCACACTGGATTTTCGACTCTCGCGGTTGAACCGTGCGTTGAGAATCGAACAGAGTGCATCCCAACGCGTAGTAAAAACTCTGTTGGATTTTGCGTGAAAAATAATCGTCGCGCTATTTTTACGTCCGCGCGAACGACTTAATGATGATAATTTAAACCTTATGTATATTATCATAAAAACCATTTGACGCGCGATCGAGCTTGCAACGACTATAATAACCGTTTTTCTTCTGAAAATTCCATGATTTTTTAGAATTTCTCACTTATTTGGATAATTTTGGTTACAGCTTATTCAACTATGCGATGGTTTAATGGCATCTGGTGCTCATTTAGAATGTATAGCGGGTTTAGAGCCAGTTGCTGTAAAGGTCTTTAGCAATATGGGAGGTAAGGTTACGTTTAATTTTTATACATAATCCCCGCATCGACTTCTACAATTTTGAAATTCCATGTTTAAATAAAACCTCTGACGAGACGCTCTGGAAGTACATAGTACCTTATTGGTGACATTCTTCAGAAAGGTCAGCTGCGTACGTAAAACTCGCAACCGGCGTGCTTGTATGACTTAGAAGGCCAATTCTCGTAACTAAAAACGTTCAAAATCTAATCGCAGTGTCACCTCAGCGACAAACAAAGGTCAAAAACTTGTCAAAAATGAATGGAAACTCGCGGTATTTTTGACAGATTGAGACTGAGATCAGACAGTGAACGTTCTTAAAATTATGAGAATTGTCCCTCAGATGTAAGAACGTAAACGAGGCGAAAGAAGGATATAAGGATCGTAGCAGAAGTGGCGTTCTGTAGTTTCTTGATCGTCTCGGGGACCCTTTAGGATTGTATTAAAATATTGTTTTTTTGATTTCAGGTACTAGTGTGCTAGGCAGAGCTCAGCAACAAGAAGCTCAAGCTACTAGAGAGGTGCTGTTCTATATGCTACAGAAAACTATGCATCAACATAAGGTTAGTATTTTACGGAAATATATGGGAATTTATTTTGGGGACATAAAAAAAAAATCCTAGAGTTTTAAAATAAAATGTTCAAGTATATAAAAAGGAGGGTAAATAATCAGACGGCATCAAAAATTCAAGAACGCCCGAGGACAGCCAGCGACACTCTAACACAGAGATCCATTGAGCTACACTGTCATACAACGATCGTCTCTTTAGACCGGTTGCTAAACTAATCGAAGGAATGATACCCACTTTTACTCAACCGCCATCTTGGTTTTAATTAATTAATTTAACCACAACTTTTGTCTATGTGACAACCCTTGCACAATTTCATCGCAATGGACATCTAATTGCTGCCTGCTTTTTCGACATCATCAAATACGCTAACTGGCTGAATGTTTCTCTAGACTGTGGCTACACTTTTCTCTCTTTCTCCCCCAGGTATTAGAACTAGTATCGTGCGTGCTGTCTCTCTCACAAGAACACCCAGAGAGTTACTACCGCTGGTCAGAGCTAGCCAGCGACACTCTACTCAACTTACTAACACAGAGATCCATAGAACTAAACTGTCATAGAGCGATCGGCTCTCTGGAGCGACTCTTAGATACGGTGTACAAAGATGTGTTACTAGAACAGAGTCGAGTTGAGATTTTGTTGAAGATATTGTTTAAGGCGCCGCCGGATCAGGTTAGTTGATCATTTCTTTTTTCCCCCTAAAAGCACGAATCGTAAATATCATGAGTCTGAAGTCTTCTTGAAAGGAATTCTTTAAAAAAATAAGGGACTACTCACACTTATTCAAGCTGAACGGACTCTATACAAAATCGTTGTTTTCTATGGACAAAACCTGAACTTTGCTGAATAAGTGTGAGTAGTCCCCAAAACGGTATATTGTTCTGATTTTGTGATTTATTGTTATTATCCATTGGTAAATTTTTTAAACGAGTAAAAAAAAAGCGAGGCTTTTACACAGAGGCGGTTACACATCATGTGCGAGTACTGTAGTACTCGCACATGATGTGTAACATCTGGCATCTCACCTCGGTAATAAGCAATATTAATATTATTTCTTGTTGCTCATTCTCTATTTCCCTTTCTCTTTCACACACGCACGCACTGTTGACTGAGAGTACCAAACTCTCGGAAAATGAGTTGGTACCTTCTGAAGGCCAACTCTACTACCGCTCGCGTTCATTGGTCTAAACAAATAGTGCGCGCTTCCTCAGCTTCTTGTTACACACTTCTGTCCCTTTTCACGAAATTTCGCCCACAGATGGCAGAAAAGCGAGAGGAAAGATGTTACACAAAATTGATTGATTGTATCCATTGTTTTTTTTTTTTTTCAAATTAATAATAGTAGTAATGATGATTATTTTTATGTTTTTTTAAATGTTTTTATATATTTAATATTCTAATATATAAAAAAAAATACTTGTATGTATTTAGTAAAATAAAGGACATAATGATTATTTTTCATTTCAGGCGACAACACCCTTAAAACTAAAACTGCGTTACCTCTCAATAATAATGGTATTGCTCCGAAAAATTCTCGTACTAATACCAGAAAGCGAAATCCTCCTTACAATCAACTACTTGAAAGCAACGTGCATATCTCCATTATCCATTTTCTTCAACGTCAAAACTGACGTAGATCCGTTAAACGTTCAGAATGTAAACGAGAACTGCGCGAATTTGTCGCCTGACGTCATTCTCGTCCGGTTTTTGTTCAAAACGTTGACGTATGCGATAATGGAGATGGACAATTGTTACGAGAGTGTGGACAGTGAGCAGAATAAGTTGCTGTATGCTGTCTGTGTGAATATTATCGTGCAGGTGAAGCATATGCTGCATTTGACTGGTTAGTTTCCAATGATACTGCAATACTGGATAAGTTTTTAACCAGTGCGTAAACTGTAAACGACGAAAAATTTCTGCGCTGGTGGTCTAGAATGATACGCAGAATTCATGGTAACAGTTTGCGCACTGGTTAAAAACTTATCCTGTATAATTCTAATTTTAGTTATTGAAATAACTGAAAGGTTTGAGACATGTAGGCTAGTAGGGCTACGCGGGCTGCGAGGCCGGTTGGTGCTTAGAAATGAAGATTAAAAGGCACGAGAAGTAATGCTGTTAAGAAATTATTACTCTAACGTTCGTTAAATGAATAACAGCTTGTGGGAAACTGATAACAGCTGCACGGATCGATACGCAGACACAAACGCAACTTAAAAACATCAAATAAACAATTTTATAAAACATTGTTCCGTGTAGTGCCGGACGTAAAAGAATATCACCATCCCATTTCTTCCCGTGGGTGTCGTAGAAAGCGACTAAAGGACTTACTAGAAAATGGGCAGCATCGTTCTCTATGCATTTTACCACCATACTACGATCGCCAACCCGCCTGCCAAGCGTGGCGATTCAAAATCAAAATCAACAGTCATATATTCAAATTAGGCTGAGAATCAGCACTTTTCGAACGTCAAATTACATAAGACAGTCCCCCAAAACTCCAACACTTCCCAGTGCTTTAGAAGTGGATGTCTTCCGGCTGAAATGATGATGATGATTATAAAACATTAACAACAGCAACAAGTGACATTGATAAATAATTTTGGTATTTTACCAGAATAATATTTATTATCTAAAATGCAAATGAGCTTCATGTACTGAGTGTGATTTGATGTAAATCTACCTGCATTCCGAGCGAACGTAGAAAAAATTCGGCCATCGAGTCCAGGCATCGCCTTTGTTAGTCATATGAAGACGGTATCGATGATATGTGTTGATATTTTTTGTTTGTAGACCGTGTTCGGCCAATGGTAGAAATAAGTGGGTTCACATTATAACGTTTAAACGTACGTTTAACGTATTAAAACGAAATAACTGGCAATGTAATGTCCGCCACGCCCGGCGGCTTGTAGAGCTTTACGAGTGCATTGTGCACAAATCAATGTAGATAATCGCTCGGAACAGGTTTAGTTCCCGTTTTTTACGTTTTATTTTGCTTTTGTAAGTTTATGTGATAAGTCGTTTATTTAAGTAGATATAATATAAAAATTATGTATTAGGTAACTATGTCAAAACTGTTTTGTACTCGTCGTCACTTATCCTTAAAGGTTCATTAGAAAACCAGCTTCAGACAGCATCAGTCTGTCTGGCATTAACTTTATGGCGCAGCCGTGAGGCATACACTGTTGCAGTTATTTATTTTCACGTTTTTTTGTTTGTTATTGTATTTTGTGTTTCACGAATTGTGTCCAAATAAACGTTATTCTTTCTTTCTTTCATTACATTTAATGCTATTCCTGTGAAGTATTCAGTCTTGTTACTACCCAAACCGACCTTTTGTAAAAACTTTAACCCCTTATTCCTATTTCCAGACGGCTGCCTCTTCCCCTTGTCAGCTAAAACAGCTCAAAGTCTTCTCCACAACGAACAGAGCGGTCTTAACACCGGTCTGTACAGTCCCGAAGAAAACATTCCTCTTGATGTACTCAATCTAATATGTTTGAAGTCGGCGCATCGGATACCGTTGCTGACTGTACATTGGTCGCATTTACTTATCAGGTAAGTCTGTGCTCGTTCGTTTAAATAAAGCATGAAATGTTCTCCTTGTCGGGATACCTACTCCGGTCGCAGATCGTCATCTGTCTGTCGCAAAAGTTTTACTTTTTTTTGGGATTCCGTAGAGTAGCATCTTTAGTTACGTAATCAGGGGGAAACAAAATAGGCAAGTACTTCGGTTTGAAGAAACTTATTTCTCAAAAGATCATACATAGTTCACTTAAATGTGAGAAACTTAACAAAATATCTTAGGTAAACATAATTGGTTGTTCGATCTATCGAGTTCATATTTATATTTATTGTTGCTTGGGGCTTGTGGCTAAATAAAAATAGCTGCACGGGTCGATCGGCCAGGTCAGATAGGCAGTCGCTCCATGTAAAATACTGGTATTCAGCTGCATCCGGTTAGACTGGAAGCCGACCCCAACATAGTTGGGAAAAGGCTAGGCAGATGATGACTTATATTTATTGTTGGTTTGCTATATACAACTTTGCAACTTTTTTGCTGCGCTCCCTGAAACTGGATAGTTCTTCTTCCGTAGAAGGTCCTCACTGAAGGCAGTTTTGTACAGTCGACAAATTTGAATCATGACCCACTTTGCCGATTAATCGTTTGAAACCGTCAAAATAACAAAGATTTCCCTCCTTTACAGTGCATGCCGCACTTAGGACGTTTTAAATATTAAGCAAGCTATGTCAATACGGGTCCAAGATCAATGCAATTTTAACCTTTGTCATCACTGCAATAGATAATATTTTAGGTAAAGCATTCATAATCGTTTTTGAATCCAAACTCTTTGGAATTAACTGGTATTACTCAGAAGTTCAGAACAAATGTTTCTTTTTTTTTAAACCATGTTCCGAACTCTTTGAGTATGAAATGACAAAGCATCAAAAAGTCACTCAGAAATTGGTGTCAAATAATAATTCCTATGAGAATAAAAAATAGTTCGTTTTTATTTATATCGTATAGTGGCAAGACAAAGACCTCGGATTATAGTTCTCAGTAAGCAACGCTACGGTATACGAGAAATATCTCGAGAGTTAAGGGGGAGGTATAATCTCGAAACAGTGGATATCTCGAAACACCTGGATCAAGCGATATGAAGAAGAGGATACTCTGGAAGATATAATCATGGCGTTCGTCAAATCACGAATCAACAGAAAACCGACATGCGTCATCATTACGAAGAAGATCCGTTTACTGGAACTCGATATTTTGCGGCACGTTACGACGTTTGCAGTCGCCTTATTGGATCAATGCGTTAGAGACTATTGGCTGTTATTGCAAGCAATGGTAGTTAGGTAGTTACACCCGATATTAACTATTGTTAAAAAATTATGAGTTCACCATTATAATTTTTATAGATTTTCAAGAGTTTTATTTCCCCACTTCTTATTGTTGCCTTAACGCACATTGCAAGCAAAATTCAGTGAAGATTTATGCAAAGATGGCGGAATCTCGTTTTCTAGCACACAAGTTGAACGCTTATTAAAATAAATAATAAATCAGATATATTAGATTAAAAACACATTGTTTTTAGTACGATAATGCGTACGCGTCGTATTTATTTTGGGTGTGCATTCAGCTTTATATCGTACTCGTGTGTAAAAGCTCTTAATAAAGATGGAGACTGCAACAGATAATTCTCTGTGTATTACGGTATATTTATATGGCAGAAAACAAGGTCGTTACCATGGAAATGTATGTGTACGCGAATGTCGACCTAATTTTATTTGAATATTTGTAAGAAAATAAGCTTATGGTGGGTCATAATTCAAATGGGTCGATTGTACTATCCCTGTTCCTAGTGTTGTAGTTCCTAGTGTGGTAATTTGTAAGTGTATTTTGTTTGTTAAAATTAGTACGCATGTGTGATACTTTCATGATTGTAACAGCTCTATAATAGATCTCAACATTGTGCGTTCGTATTAGCGAAGATAGACGACGATTCCCGAAGCTTCGCTTACTCAGAATATCTTACTTATACTGAACTAAAATTACTTTGTTTCAGACTAAACTTCCTCTCCCACAAATACTGGCAGAAACTGATCGGGTTCGCTCGCAACCTTCCTTTGAGCGCTGACTGTGGTGATACTCAGTTGTTACGAGTTGATATATTGCAGATAGCTTGCGTTATGGCTTACTGCGAGTACTTTGTGAGTTTGTATTAAGTTTGACTGCCGGTGTGTTAGAATGAGGCTTTAAGTTTTATATTATGTGGTAGATTTTAGACAGGCGCCATGTTGCTAAATTGTTTCTGGTCCATACAAGCAGGGTGGCAGGATTGATGGTGACTAAAACCCTTTTTTGAAGTTTTTAGTCGGTTATATTAAAAAAAAAACAACGGTTTCATAGAAAAAGTCAAAGTGTATGAAACAGCATTAAAAAAAAAAATACCGATGCAAAATGTCAACGTCAGGGGTTCTCAGGAATATATAGTTTCAGTTTGCGTATTTATATTCCTACCAACCTGTATATTCTCCGAGTAATTGATCAATAACATTATTATCAGGCCTTAATAACGTTCTCGTTTCAGGTAGAAAACGGTCTAACAGAAGCGGTGCACCTAACCTGGTTATTGGTCAACCGAGTGCATATACTCGTCAGTCAGTACCGTGAAGAGATAGTGCAGACTCTTATAGCTAAAGTGCAGCAGATGGCAGGAGCTTCAGGGTTGCTGCTGCAAGCTATTGCAGCTAGATGTCAGAGCTGTTTGAAGGTAAGCTAATGTGCTAAGTTTTTCTTAGATAAAGCCGTTTGTCCTGACTTTTGGAGCTCCACTGACTCCCAAAAGAACCACAAACACCATCATCGTATAACTCTCTCATTGGTCTAGTCTCTTGGGTGCGTGGTCCAGCATGGCCCATGTGACCCCTCCACAGGAAGATATGATCCTTGGCAAGAACTGCTTAAAGCCTCCTTATTCCTTTATTGAACCATCTGAGAGCTTCCCATCCGGGAAAATCTTACCGTGGCCTAGTTGGAAAACCTTAAACAGACTTCGTACCCAAGTAGGTCGCAGTAAGGACAACCTCCACAAGTGGGAGTTCATGTCCAGCTCAGACCTCCAATAAGCATGTGGCGTCTCCATAGACAATGGCTCACGCATGCTCTGTCACCTGTACACGTGAGGACTTAATGGCCGCGATAGCGAACGGTATTCGCGTTACTGAATTTTGGGTAAAATAAATTAAAAATACCGATTGCATTATTAGTTTTTTTCGCGTTATTTTGCCATCGACACGCTAAGTATAAAATTGGTCTAGCGGTCGCAAGCGCGGCTAGAGAGAATCTGTGCTGGGTTCGATACCTAAGCCAAGTAAATTGTTATTTGATTTAATCTTTAGGAATTTGTTAGAGGCAGTCTGTACTTTAGATATGTGCTGAATTAATGTAAAATGGCTCGATCTCTATTTTATTGAAACTCTTAAAACTTAAGTTTTTTTTTGCATTGTAATGTTTGTATTTCAGGGTGAATTCGCATTGAATACATACAAGATTCTATCATTATGCCACGAGAGTCAGTCGGGACCACTCGTGTTTCTAATTTGTCGAATCATTGGAAAGCTGGAACCAGCAATAGCTGGCAGGTAAGTTATTCAATCATTTCGAAATTTAAAAAAAACTAGGTTTAATTTTCTGACTGATCAATCAAAAATCAATCATTTTATTTTTCACCACAATATACATAAATTATTTTACATTGGTCAGATTCGACAAAGATACACAAAAAAATGGTAAATTAATATAATGTTTGAACTCTTTCCAGATTTGCCAAATTAGCTATAGACAGATGTAAGGTATTAAAAGAGTTGCCAGTGGACAAAATTCACGTGCAGCTATCGAAAGAAGATGTCCAAGTGGCTTTGGAGTTACTGCAGAGAGACAAAGTTCATACACGGTGAGTGTTTCACAAGTTGGTATATAACTGTCTTATTTAGATACATTAGAAAAAAAAAACTTTTTAAACAATCAATAGTACATTATGGTACTCGTGTGTAACGTTGGTGATTATCGCTGAGGCGCCATTGAGACCCGAGCCGTCAGGCGAGGGTCTTAAGAGAGCCGAGGACGATAATCATCAATACACACGTGTATCATACGACGTTTTTCAACACACTTGCGAAGAAAATAATACTAAATCATCATCATCATCCATCATCATCATCCATCATCATCCATCATCATCCATCGTCATCCATCATCATCCATCATCATCCATCATCATCCATCATCATCCATCGTCATCCATCATCATCCATCATCATCCATCGTCATCCATCATCATCCATCATCACTCATCATCACCCATCATCATCCAGCATCATCCATCATCATCATTCATCATCATCCATCGTCATCCATCATCATCCATCGTCATCCATCATCATCTATCATCATCCATCATCACTCATCATCACTCATCATCATCCAGCATCATCCATCATCATCATTCATCATCATCCATCGTCATCCATCATCATCCATCATCATCATCCATCATCATCCAGCATCATCCATCATCATCCAGCATCATCCATCATCATCATCATCATCGTTTTTAAGAACAAAGCAACTCAAACAAAAAACAACCTATCACTCACTAAGAACAAAGCAACTCAACCAATTCTATAACTCACTAGTGAATAATAGTAATGAAAAAGTCACAGTTTGATAATAGGTGTCATTATGTGCCTAACTGTAGTGAAATTAGAGCCATTTTATGAGCAAGTGTGTTGAAATAGTACATTATGGTACAAGTGTGTAACGTTGGTGATTATCGCTGAGGCGCCATTGAGACCCGAGCCGTCAGGCGAGGGTCTTAAGAGAGCCGAGGACGATAATCATCAATACACACGTGTGTCATACGACGTTTTTCAACACACTTGCGAAGAAAATAATACTAAATCATCATCATCATCATCATCCATCATCATCCATCGTCATCCATCATCATCCATCATCATCCATCATCATCTATCATCATCCATCATCATCCATCATCACTCATCACCCATCATCATCCAGCATCATCCATCATCATCATCATCATCATCCATCATCATCATCCATCATCATCATCCATCATCATCCATTGTCATCCATCATCATCCATCAATATCCATCATCATCCATCGTCATCCATCATCATCCATCATCATCCATCGTCATCCATCGTCATCAACTACCGAGTTCAACTACCGATGCCTGTGTTGAACTCTTAGGGCATATTTACAATGCATGGGAAAATAAATACGATGCCTTGGGCATCTTTTGTGATTTATCTAAAGCATTCGATTGCGTGCTTCATGAAACTTTAATCAGGAAACTCCGCCACTACGGGATCCGGAACAGCGCTCTGGATCTTCTTATTTCATACTTGTGTAATAGGATTCAGTGTGTTGATGTAAACGGAAAAAGATCTCCCGGATCCGTAGTATCAATGGGAGTCCCACAGGGCTCGATTCCTGGTCCTTTCTTGTTTCTTATTTATATTAATGACTTGCCTTACCTCATAAAGGATGATCATGATATAGTGTTGTTTGCGGATGACACTTCACTTTTGTTTAAACTTGAACGTCAGCAACTTGATAATGACGATGTAAATAGCGCAATCTCAAAAGTAGTTCACTGGTTCAATGTTAATAATTTACTTCTTAATGAAAAAAAGACCAAATGCATTAAGTTTACGCTACCTCACGTTAAGCAGGTGAAAACTAATGTGTTGATAAAGGGCGAAGAATTGAATCCTGAAAATAGCACTGTATTCTTGGGCTTAACTTTGGATGCCAAGCTTCAGTGGGGCCCACATATAGCCAAATTATCGAAAAAGCTAAGCTCTGCAGCATACGCTGTTAGAAAAATTCGTAATTTAACTGATATAGAGACAGCCCGCTTAGTGTACTTTAGCTATTTTCATAGTGTAATGTCGTATGGTATTCTATTGTGGGGAAATGCCGCCGACATTCAGACTATTTTTGTCTTGCAGAAAAGAGCTGTTCGATCAATTTATAAATTAAGTCCGAGACACTCTCTCAGAGATAAATTTAAGGAGATTAATGTAATGACTGTGCCTTCACAGTATATTTATGAAAATCTTTTATATGCCCATAAAAATATTAAATTGTTTAAAAAATACAGTGATATCCATAGTATAAATACTAGGAACAAACACAAATTTGTTGTACCATCAACAAGGCTCAAGAAAATAGGTGGGTCATTCAGATGTCAATGTATACGCTTCTATAATAAACTTCCAAGCCATGTTCAAGATCTAAGTCTCAATAAATTTAAATCATTCATTAAACGTAAGTTGTGCCTGAAAGCCTTTTATACCGTTAAAGATTATATTGAGGACAAAAAAGCTTGGGATTGACCTGCTCCAATTTTGTATACAGTTTTTTTTTTCTTTTTTAATATTTTTTTTTTTGCTCATTCGATTATTCGATTCGATTTTTGATTATTCGACATTCGATTATTGTTATATACACTTTGACATTTGATTATTATTATATACACTTTGACATGAATATTTACTTTGAGAAGTATAATATTATTTTGCTTTAATTATTGTGAATGTGAGGACTATGTGGTATTTTTGTTTTTGTGTTTCATTTCTTTCTCAGTTCATTTTTAAAGTTAATCTGGCAGTTTGAGTACTTTATGTGGCCTACCCTAATGTCCTTTCTTTGGTATTGTTCGTCAAATCGTTGAGCTCCTCAAGTTCCGAGTTGAGCCGTATGATTACTGATACATGCGTGCACTGATTGGACAGGTCCACTCAATCTGTGTGGTTTCCTTCCTCAAAAGACCATTTCAGACACCAATCCACATGGTCTTCACATGATCTGACCAAGATTATGTCTGGACTTTAAAAGAGACTGTGACCTCTGAGTTTGTTTCGGCCTTTCTTCTCAGAGTAGTCAGTTAGGAAACGCCGACCTCACCTAGTTTAAAAAATATGATTGACGTGTAAAAGTGTTTGTACAAACCTACTTACAGAAATAAAATCATTTATCATTTATCATTTATCATCCATCATCATCTATCATCATCCATCATCACTCATCATCACCCATCATCATCCAGCATCATCCATCATCATCATTCATCATCATCCATCGTCATCCATCATCATCCATCATCATCCATCATCATCATCCATCATCATCCAGCATCATCCATCATCACCCAGCATCATCCATCATCATCATCATCATCGTTTTTAAGAACAAAGCAACTCAAACAAAAAACAACCTATAACTCACTAAGAACAAAGCAACTCAACCAATTCTATAACTCACTAGTGAATAATAGTAATGAAAAAGTCACAGTTTGATAATAGGTGTCATTATGTGCCTAACTGTAGTGAAATTAGAGCCATTTTATGAGCAAGTGTGTTGAAAAAGCCATTTATTCAAACTAGGCTGAAAGTCGTTTTGTATGTTTAAAATACGTACAGTGGAGCGTCGATTATCCGAACGTTGCTCAACCGAACGACCGCTTATCCGAACAGTAGTAACGCGCGGGTCAACACCCCCCCGCCCCGTGCGTGCCTCGCTCGCGCCTCCCGCGCTGTAGTTTTCGCGCACTTGTCGCGACTCGTTCACTTGTTATTGTACTCGTATCTCACTTACAAGTAACCGCTAGTCGATAAATCAAATTTTGACGCGTGAAGATTACAAGAAATTCTGCACTTTTTTTTGTTTATTTTCTATTTGTCATTAAAGTTACATAAATGTAAATATGGTTTTCATTTACCTTTACGTACCTAAATATGTCATAGCTGAATCAATATACATATAGGTAGTTTGATTATACAAAAATACCGGTTTTCCGAACACCTATGTCCCAATTAGTTCGGATAATCGACGCTCTACTTATGAATACGTGGTTTCAATAAATGTTATAATCGAATCGCCACCCATATCAATATCGGAGAAACAGGTTCACGCGTATAATACAGAAAAACCGTTGTTGTAGCATCGGTAAATTAAAACGTATTTTATTTTTTACCAGGTACTCTGATTTAGTAGTGGAATTAAATACCCTGGCATCTAGCGTGTTTGATCTGTCGCCGTTAGACTTATCCCAGGACAGAGCCATCAACCCACAGCACATTGCGACCACGAATATCGATGAAAAATGGTTGTTGAATCAAGTTAAAAGCAGGTAACTATTTATTTTATATTATTTCGCATCTTGAATCATTTTACATGATGATTCAGTGAAGCAGGAGATGACGAGTAATATAGATGACTAGCAGCGCTCCGCGGTTTCACCCTAGTAGTTCCCGTTCTCGTGGGAATACGGGGATAAAATATAGCCTATGTCACCCGGGGATAGTGTAGCTTCCCAACAGTGAAATAATTTTTCAAATCGGTTCAGTAGTTTCGGAGCCTACCCAATGCAAAAAAAAAAAAATACAATCAAATCTTTCCTCTTTATTAATAGTAAAGAGTATAGATGAGAAAGAAAACTCCTGCTGCGCCGACCCCAAATAAATTGGCTTAAGGAAGCCACACGGGACTTTCGATCGGGATAAGCCATGCTTGCCGCGATCGTTTCGTGGATTGGTCACCTCGTGGAATCTTTGCATACCTAGACCCCTCCGTGTCATCGAAAGCACGTTAAGGCGTTGGTCCCGGCTCTCATCCGTGGATCTTTGACAGTCGTTACGGGTCGTCAGAATCCCGAAAGTCTAGCAACAAATCTTACCAAGGGGTCTTACCCAGTCTACTATATTGTGGAAGTTAGATTGGCAGCTGACCCCAACACATAGGTAAGTAGAGGCTAGGCAGATTATCAAACCAGTATCAATTATGTGTCTTCTTCCCAACAGATGCTGCCAAGCCGACTGCACAACACCAAAATCGTTAAAACAAAACGAACTAGCACTATTTCTATCAAATCTTACCAAAGAAGACCTAACCACCGTCATGGCTTGTCCAGAATTTGACCGAAAAATACTTAACCCAGCGTTCGGAATAGCCTGTGATAATTACTTAAGAGAGTTCTTGAATATTCTCTCAGTACACGAAACAAAAGAGTATGAGAAAGAGAGCGCAAGAGAACAGAGAGAGATGAAAATGAGAGAGGAGATGACGTCTTCTATTGATAGTAACAAAATTAATGTTGTGAATACACTTCATGTTTTTAAAAAGAGCGATAATAAGGAATCGAAATCTCAATTCTTCATACCTATCACCGACAATGAGAATTTGAAAGAGAGTTTCGGTAATCTACAGATTTCCGATGAGGATCTTGAAATTGATCCTCCAGAGTTGCCAGCTTTGTATACAATCGGTATTGTCACATTAGAAAAATCGTTATCAGACATTATAAGACTGTTTCCTAAACAAATTCGGCCTTTGAGTCAATCTGAAAATTTCAGCTTGAACGTTGAACAGACTATTGATAGATACACAAGGCGTTGCCATCAAGTTTTCCAAGATAAACTATTTTACCAGGAATTTAACATACTACAGAGTATTATGACAGGATTTTTGGCATCACTAGACAGAATAATATCCTTTGTCGATGAAGCCGACTGCGACTTACTCGATAAATGTATCGAAAATATCTTACCGCCGTCACTAGCGAAAAACATGGCAATATTCGCAGTTATTTCCTTACAATATTTATCTTTTATAATCAAAAATAAAAAGATAGTCGAAACGCCGGTTCACGCTGACGTGTCATTTAGGGTGCCGGCGTCAGTGGCTGACAATATTGTCGTTGACAACGTTGTCAGTGTGACGATTGACAATGTGGCTAAAGCGTTGAATTTCAGAGAGATTTGGGCTGAATTGAATACTGATTCTAATGTGAATAGGACGCAATCGGCTGTCAGCTGTTTGTATGCTATTGTCAAGTATTTAGTCAAGGTAAGCTTTTTACGTTTGAAGGTTTTCGCTGTAGATAATCATCTAGACTAAAGCAGAACAAAACCTATCCGCCCGGATAAAATACTTTAACAGGCGTGATTGAGGTCAAGAAAAGGCCCGTTCACCAATATAAAAAAAAACCCTTTTCAGCACATCCAACACTAAATTCAATCTTGAGAAATTGCTATTATTCATATATTAAACCATTTATGTTCATACATATAAACAGACAAGAAGAAAGGAACAGAATCATAAATATAATATAATAATTTTCAGGACACACGACCCCTAACACCGAAGAACTACATGCAGCCACAAGACTCGGGTCCTAAGCCCGACATGATCATCACTGGCGACAAACTTATCACTCTACTAGAGTACTGGGAGAGCAACTTCTATTCCAAGAGTACAGGAGACTTCTTGGAGAAGTGCTATAGAGAACCTATTGAAAGTCTACTGGTTTCGTTGGCTAGGTGAGATAAAGCAATCATCATATTTTTAGGGCTTTATTATACAAGGTGTAAAATAAACGTAAGTCCTGAAAGTAGTTTGTTCGTAATTGACTACTGAAACGATTTCAGTGACTTAACATGGGTATTTAAAAAAAAATGCATTTTGTCATACCTACCGCCGATTGGGCCAAAGAAAATTAAATCTTATATCAAGGCAATAAGACTAAATTTTAAATGCATAATGCAATAAAGCATAAATGTTTTTTTAGCAAACTACATATGTGACATTTCAGCCCTTCAAAAACGTTTGACCTCAAATTCTAACAAATAGTGGTTTTATATTAATTTCCAAGTCACCTATTAGGTTCTTAAACTTCTGAAACTATAGAGGTATGACGAAAAAGGTGTAAACTTCACTCAACGTCCATAGCAAAGGGGGATCCTCCGACCAGACGGGATTCGTGTCTGGTGGGCAACTGCCCAACGAGTTATGTCGGGAAGTTGTACTTTTGTACGCTAGTTGCGGGAGAATTTCGCTTGCGCTATGCAGGATTTTGTGTGACGTCAGTGTAATGCGTAGTTTTGCATGTAGATTGTAGATGCCGCCACGAAACCTTCGGAGCAGCTCAATAACAAGTACATTAATTTCAGACTAGATATAGTAAGCCACATAGCGCTTATACCACCGATAGCGTGGTCGTCAGTGGACGTCGTATCAAAGAAGGATGAGATTCAGAAGATAGACCTGCCTCTACAAGCTTTACAGGACATGGATGTTTTAGAAGCGTTTTTGTTCAGGTAATCACTTATGTCAAAGGGATAATTTAAGTATTCACCACCAGTTTCTGAACACCTCTTCAATTTAGGCTGTTGTGAACTTAATGTCAACTTTTTTCTCGTGAAACTGTTGCTGTAGGGTTTATGTTTTAAAACATATTTATTCAATTCGATCTTAATGAGACTGTCAAAACCGGGTGACAATGTCCTAAAACCAAAAAACAGGACTAGACATGGCATTCAAAGCAATTCTTAGAACATCTTTGAATAAAAATGCAAAATGTTTTTTTTTTCTTATTGATTTAACTATTAATATAAATCAATTGAAAGTAATAAGAACCTAATATATGTTATTTTTTTGTATATATCAGTAGGTAACCCTAACAAATTTCGTCTTACTGCAAAGTGAGTTTCATAAATAAAACCTAACATTTTTCTCATCCAGGGTAAACCTTATAGGCTGGTCATCAAAGAAACAGTTCGAAGAGATGTGGGTAGGTTTACTGGGCGCGTTACAAGGGAACGGTACACACTGGGCTGTGCGCGGGATCACTCAGCTGTTGCTAAGCGCTGCACCTACGGCGCTGCAGCGACGCGGGGACCTGGTACATGTGCCCAGACATAGGCTCAGCTGTAATGAAGGGTGAGATATCTTTTTTACTCATAAGTATCATACGAGGAAAATGTCATAGTAAATCATTTTGATATTGAAATGTGCGAAAAAGAATACATGTGGTGCTGTACGATGAAAGACATGTAATTGCGTCATTGCATGTATAATCTTTTTTCAAACACGCAGAAAATAAAGATAACGGCGCGGCGGGCAAAACTTTTTGAGATCTTTTACTAAATTAAAACACTCCAACTGTAAGCTACGATGTCTCCATTACGACTATCCAACACACCGTCCATACTTCCGTTCGTAAAATACAGATAATTCCATCCCCTAAAATGTGGGTGCTATCTGCAATCTCACCTATGTATTTGTTCTACTTCAGTTTATTATTCTAGCATATTATGGCACTAGTGGGTTGCAACTGAAAATTAGCTTCAGCGATACCTTGTGTTGTTATCTGACATTATGCTGATCTGAGGTCCTTTTGGCATTATAATCATTGTTTTCTGTTATTTGTTTTTGTTTCAGCTGTTGTTTTTTTGTAATGGCAATAAACACATTTTTCTTTGTGTTTCTAAACATTAATTAATTTTTCCTCAGAATGCAGCGCCTACGCAACATCCTAGTCGGCACATCGTCTTACAAGTTATTCGAATGCGTCAACTTGGAACGAATTCCTCTCATGAACGACGGTTTCGACGGGTACCATTACGCGCAGTTCAATACTGAGTACTTGAAATTGGCTTCAGGTGAGTTTCGAGTTTAGTCATGGTTAAAAATGGATAAAGATAAAGGTGAATTTCCCTAACTAATTTACAATAACGTTGTATTGCATCCTTAGGGCATAATTTAAGTAAAACATTCTTTCGACTTTGAAAGAATATTATAAGTCATATGTATTACCAAGGGGTATCTGACCTCCACAACCCAGTTACTGGGTAATACCCAGTAACTGGGTTGTGGAGGTCAGATAGGCAGTCGCTCCATGTAAAATACTGGTATTCAGCTGCATCCGGTTAGACTGGAAGCCGACCCCAACATAGTTGGGAAAAGGCTAGGCAGATGATGATGATGATGATGTATTAAGAGTTTGTTTAAATAATATCACCAGTATTAATGTATTGGCCAATAAACACGATAAAAAGAAGTCTGCATGTTTTATACTAATCTACTATGAACATAAAATTGTGAAATATTAATCTTTCTACAGATATAACAGATGACGCAAGTTACAAAGTAAAAAGAGAAGTCAAGAGAGTGAGAAGAAACAAAGAAATAGATATCAACAGCTGTTTACAAATACTGATGGATGTCACCTCACAAATGTTGGAGCCTAAGGTAGGTAACCTACGATCTGGCCTTCACTAGTATCGTCGATATTCGTCGATACTAGTGAAGGCAGTTCATAACGCGATTTTTCCTATACAAGGTGTAACAGAATGAATGCAAGTCCTAAAAGTAGTCTGTTCAAGATTTACTACTGAATCAATTTCAGTAACTTTTAACATAGGTATTTTTTTCAAACTATTTATTAAGCCATACCTACCACCGATCGAGCCAAAGAAAATACAAGCTGATTTCAAAGCAATAAAACTCAATTTTAAATGCATAATCGAATGCCAGAGTCACATAGTTTCTTGATAAAAAAAAATATAGTTTTGGTAATTGTATTATGTTTTTAACTCAGTACTCTAATTGGAGTTCACTAGGTGGCATCACTGAGACGTCAGGTCCGAGCACCTGTAAAAAGTGTCAAAGCGCCGGACGGACTGAATGGTGAACGAATGAGTTAAATGAATGACATCAAATATATAAATTTCATTATCGAATTAGAAGACCTCTTGTCAAAGTGGCGCCAACTGGTGGCTTGAATATTCAAGAAAACCCTCATTATGTTACACGTTGTATACATGTCCATCGGTTTGAGTTGATGTTCGTCGATACCAATGAAAGGAGTTCACAACTTATTGAATCGCCGAAATGTATATGCGCATAACTTCCGAACGACTGCACTAAATTGGATTATTCTTTTTATGTGTGTGTGTGAACACATAAAAAGAATAATCCAATAATAATTGTGAAATTATTGATAATCCAACTGATTTGATTATACCGGAAAGGTTATATTTCCTCAGTCGCGAAAGGAGAAATAAAATATGGCCGTACGAAATTCACCGGGTCAGCTAGTTTAACATAGTTATGTTTTAAAATGATTATCTATTAATTTCCAGGCTACAACCGGCCTGGCCGCCCGGGTAGCCCTCCTGGCCTGCATGTCCCACACCAGCGCAGTGTTCACCCAGCCGGCCCACTGGTGCTGGGCGGCCGGCCAGCTCATCTCGCTGAGCAGCGCGGCGCACGCCACGCTGACGCAGTACAGCGCGGCTGGGCGAGCGCTGCTACTGGCCCTGTCGCACTGTATGTGTGTCTTGGACGGGTTCGAAGGACTACAGGTTAGTTTTCAAAATTGTGTCCACCTGGCTTTTTGTTCAGACCCCTACAGTTTATAATGACGTTCACTTTTCTTAGTAATAACTCTGCCATCAAAAACATACTCAGATGTCTATTCCAAAATAATTAAAATGTAAACAATGTTAAAAATATGTAAAATCATAGACGAAAATTGAGGATATAAAAATAACCTTTGGCCAAAAAAAAAAAACAACTTTCAAAATGATTTATAAGTAGAATGTCTGGTAAAATTATCTACTCATATATTAATACATGCAGCAAAACTATTTACCACTTTTATATAAACTATGCAGACGAAGGAGTATTAAATTTGGCACAGTTAAAGTTTAAAATTAGGGTGAATGCGTCTAGAAAGCTAATATTTTTGATTATTGTTGATTAATATTTAAATGAATTATGGTTGAATTTCAACAACCTAATAGAAGTAAGAAAAATATATTTATTTGTCACAAAAAGACGTGTATGCAAAAAGATAAGAACGCATTAAAAAAAAAAAAAAACAAAAAGAAACAGATTTATACCTACCGACATCCAACCCCTCCGATGAATATTCAACTGACTGATATTTAATACTGAAAACCAATAAACCTTCATAAAAAAACCGTCATTTAATAAACCTCTTTTCTCACCAGGAACTATCAACAGTCCACCAGAAGCTCCTAAAGTCTCTTTCCTCAAGCTACGCACCATTACGTCAAGCGGCCCTCCAAGGTTGTCTCCTACAGTTGACAGGGAAGGCTTATCACTTGGCCAATGTGCACGGTCAGCCCAACCCTTATCATGAGCTCGTCTCGCAGTTGAATGTCGCTGTGAAGCAGTATCTGGCTCCTAACACTAAGTAAGTGTGAGAAACTTCGTGTATCACATTTTTATATACTAGCTTTTGCCAGCAGTTTCGCCCGCGTGGAGGTCGGAAATTATCACACTGGAACGCACTACCGGAATAAATATTATCCTATATGGATAAGTAGTATCATATTTTGGCAACGCAACGTCGCGACAAAATTATGTATAATTAGAATATTTATTTGTATAAAACTGATTGTATACATGTACATTTTTACAAAGTGGTTTTCTATTCAATCTCTGGCAATCAAGTGGGTGACGTGCTGCTCTCCTTGCTAGGCTATGAAATAGCCTGTATTAAGAAGTTAAATTGTGTCATAGAATAGGGTATTTTCCAATTTATTAAAAACTATTCTAATTTGAAGATTGGGACGAAATATTAGGTCTTTACCTATGAAATTGCCGTTTTGCAGTACTGGCCATTTCAAATCAAAATAATTTTTGTTTGGCTAAGAATTCTAATTTCAAATTAATTTTATTTTAAAAACATGGTTTTTTTTTTCTAAAAGTAGTCATCCATGATGACGAAAAAGATTGAAATGCGATGAAAATGTAACACTAATCAATAAAGAATTGATTAGTGTTACATTTTCATCGCATTTCAATCTTTTTCGTCATCATGGATACGTTAAAAATTCGAGTAATTATGGAATATGAGTACCGTCGTGGCAGCAACGCGGCACAAGCGGCACGCAACATCAACGACGTTTACGGAGCTAACACTACAAACCAACGCACCACCTGTTATTGGTTTGCTCGCTTCCGTTCTGGAAATTTCGACCTGAAAAATGAACCTCGCGGTCGTCCGAAGACTTTGGTCGACAATGACGAATTAAAGGCGATTGTGGAAGCTGATGATACACAATCTACGGCTGAATTAGCAGCAGCTTTCGACGTTAGCGTCAAAACAATATTGGTCCATTTGCGTCAAATTGGCAAGGTAAAAAAGCTTGACAAATGGGTGCCCCACGAACTCAATGATCGCCAGCGCGAAGTACGCGTCGAGACGTGCCTTGCACTGCTCAACAGACACACAAATGAAGGAATTTTGAACCGCATTGTTACCTGCGATGAAAAATGGATTCTGTTTGATAACCGTAAGCGCTCAGCAAGTTGGTTGGATCCTGGTTCAGCACCTAAACAATGCCCTAAACGAAAACTTACCCCTAGAAAAGTGATGGTCACTGTTTGGTGGTCTAGCGCCGGTGTGATTCATCACAGCTTCTTACCAAACGGGGTGAGCATTACTGCAGATGTGTACTGTGAAGAACTGAACACAATGATGGAGAAGCTGGCGCATCTCCAACCAGCATTGGTCAATCGCTCGTCTCCGCTGCTCCTGCACGACAACGCGCGACCTCATACTGCACAGCAGACGGTCTCCAAGTTGCAAGAACTGGGGTTGGAAGCTCTCCGTCATCCGCCCTACTCACCAGACCTTGCGCCTACAGACTACTACTTTTTCCAGAATTTGGATAACTTCTTGGCGGGAAAAAAATTTAATACCCGAGAGGCAGTACAAAATGCCTTTGAAGAATTTGTTGCCTCCCGTCCAGCTGATTTCTTTAAGAAGGGCATCAATAAACTGCCACTGCGATGGCAAAGATGCATTGATTGCATGGGTGATTACTTCGATTAATACAAATAAAAAATTCATGAAAAAAATTCGTTTAAATTTTTTCATACAAAACGGCAATTTCATAGGTAAAGACCTATTATGTAACAGAAAAATTAGATTTAAATCCATTTTCTCAATTAAAACCGGTCAAGTGCGAGTTGGACTCGCGCACCGAGGGTTCCGTACAAACCTGTGGGTATATAAGTAAAAGTTCAAAATTGTCAAAAATATTTTTTTTTATATGACGAAACTAAAAATTTTCGGTTTTCGTAATTTTTCCTATATCTGTACTATAAGACGTGACTTCGTACAAAATTTCAAGATTCTAAGTTCACGAGAAGTACCCTGTAGGTTTTGATTCCCGTGCGAGTTTCGAAAATTTGCGGAATTTTGCGGCCTAAATGGCTGTATCTTTTGATTGCGTTGACTTAGAAGGTTGATTTTTCTACAGCTTCCAGGGACAGTAGAACTAAGTATCATATAGAAATTTCAGTTTGATACCTCCACGCGTTCCTGAGAAAAACGGTCTTGACAGACGGACGGACGGACGGACGGACAACAAAGTGATCTTATAAGGGTTCCGTTTTTTCCTTTAGAGGTACGGAACCCTAAAAACGATTAAAACCAAATTTATTTTTCGTTGTTTTGAATTTACCGCCAAAACGCTCCTTACGATGACTTTTTATCACGTGACGTCAACTTTTTGTAAACTAAAGTAGTTAGTAAGTAAACAAGTGATTGTCGTGTTTATAATTAACAAGATTTTTTATGGATAGAATATCACTGGTGTGCGGTGCCTCTGTGCACAAATACTTCTAAAACTGCGCCAAACTAAGCTAAGTATTTGTACTGGCTTTGTATTTGTGCTGTTTACACAAAGCTGACGTCACGATGTCAAGTGATAAAAAGTCATCGTAAGGAGCGTTTTGGCGGTAAATTCAAAACAACGAAAAAGAAATTTGATTTTAATCGTTTTGAATGGAGAAAATTGCTATAAATAAATGTATTTTAATTTTTCTGTTAAATAAATCGTCCCAATCTTCAAATTAAAATAGTTTTTATCAAATTGGAAAATACCCTATTGTGTGGAAAGGGAAGAAGTCCTTTGACCTGCCAGTGAGACCATACAGGCTAATTAGATTAGATTCATCGATCACTAATAAAGAACTAGATACACAATCAGCGGAAAAAAATGTCCTCACCAAATGAGCACCCACTTGAACATTTGGGTGCGCTTTTGATTTAGTAGCATTCGAACGCTCCGACGGTAAACATGTCTCAGTGCTCGTTTAAAAAATATTAAAATCACACATCTAGGACGCTAAAAAAGTATGGCGTTTAATATTTTCAGTAAGTATTAATATTATCATTATATAATTATTATCACTGTATTATAAATGCTGATATTTTGTCAAGAAATCATCGTAAAAACATTTTTTTTAAATAAATCGTTTTAAATAGCAGGTGTTATAAAGCATCTCAATTCTAAAGACTCATACTAAACGTATTAACCATGCTATAGCATGCCCACTTGAATTATTCGGGTTATGTGCGTTGATTCTGTTCCATTTGTTGGAGACGCTATTGTTTTTTAAAGGAGGATGGCGAGGTTGCATGTACAATGGGACCCACTGTTAGGAGCATCGTACAGAATGGAAACTTGAAACTAGTTGTAGAACTATATAAAACTAGCAAAAAAGCTAATGGGCACTAAGTCGTAGAGGTTGGGAGAAAAAAGATATGAAAGGTAAAAAATTATAACCTAAAACGAATCTTATAGGTACCTAGTGCTTATTATTTAATAATACAAAATCTTTTTAATATATTACCTATGTAGTTTCAAAAAGGTGTTCAATCAGAATAAAAATATCTACCAACAATACCATCGTGTTTCTGCCTTTCTTTGGCCAAAGATAGGTGCTTACTTACCTACCTTACTCAAAATAAAATACGTCTAGGAGCTAGGCACTATTGTGACTTAGTCAAACGAGATATGAAATATTGTAATCATAGACTAGATTGATAATAAATGATGATTCTACGACTATAATCATTATTGGCATAAACGTACCTAAGCTGAAAGAAGCATACCTAAATATCTAGCAAAATATGTTTTTTTAGTGGCGCGACATGTCTAGTTGCAACTAAGATTCCTTCCAAAGTCGGGTCACAGGTGCGTGTAAGTCGCGTACTTCACGTTACACCCACCTTTTTACAGTTACAACAACTCGGGCACATATTCAGACTTCGGGCTGATACTGAGAATTTCACCTTGCCTGACTTGGAAATCGAACCCAGGATCGTAAGCACGACTGCCCAACGTGGGGTACGTTCGGCAGTCGTGCTTACGATCACTAGACCAACGAAGCAGTCATAAAAGGAAGTGTAGGTACTAAGGAATAAATATCTAGCCATCCTACATAAATCACAAACATAGATCTGGAACTCCCTCCATGAAAAGCAATTTAGCAGATGCGATTTTGGATTTGGAAAAACTTGGATGTTTAAAACTTTAAACAAAAAGTTTGTTGAATAAAACAGTACCTATTTATATAAAAAAAAAAAAAATATTTCGTTTGTGATTACAAAATACAGGTTGTGATCAAAAATAGGATAAGGGCAGGAGGATGATGATTTTAATAAATACTGGTACAATAATTGTATATTCATTGTTTTGTTACTGTTTGTTCCTAGATAACCTTTAATACATTATTTATCTAATTAAAAGATTATCTAAAAACGAAGCTGGTGCAGCAACATAGTTTTGGTGTCTGGCATAACCCATGTATCACAATATGCTCATTATATGAGAGCAACAGCCTACTGTCCGTGTCCCCGCGGGACAGTGGCAATAATATCCTAATATAGCACTTCGCCCCTCCAACCTTCTATCAACTGCAATATATGTGAAATAGGACTTACTTCCTATATGCCTAGATTTAATTCTGCCACGTATAATAAATGGTTCACTGTCATTAAATATTCCTTCAAGAGGTGTGTTGTCATGGCAAACTTCTAACTCAATACAGTCCATGGGCTCTAAGGTGCTCCCCAACATATGATTTTGCTTGCTTTATTTGATATGTACCCAGAGCGATTAGTTCTAGGTCATCTGTTGTCAATTCAGGGAATTCTATATTTGAATGTGTAACATTTCGGAACATAGTATGTCTCATATTTAAATTATTATGTTGAACAATTTGAGCGAGTTCATTGTTTTCAAATATTTTTGCTTCTATTGTCTGAATGATCTCATGGACATTTGTTCGTTCCCTGAATTGAACAGCAAAATGGTTCAATAAAGCAGCAGCAATCGAAAAATCTTGCATAATATGAGGGCAACTTTTGTTTAAATAATCTGCACGGAATATTTTAAAATTCCTACTGAACCTTCCATTGACAGCTTCAACCACCCATCTATTCATTGTCACACATCTCGACATTTTGGCTTGGAGAGTCGAAAGTTGCCTTTCCCCTGTCATAATTGTTTCAGGCATATGTACTAAGAAACCTTTGGCTGCCATGTTGTCTGCACAGTCTCTAAACCCACGGTCTAATATAAAAACATCATCTTCCCTAAACAAATCCGTAAAGGCACCTCGTTCTGTCATAAGGTCATTCATGATTGAAGCATCATTTTTGGTGGCTGGATACGGACCCACTGCCTCAATTATGTAACCATCACAGCAAACTATAAGAAAAGGTTTAACCAAATTATAATATTTGTGAAGGGAATAAGTTTCTTTTTGAAATAAATAGTTACTACTCTTTTGAGTGCTTAAATATGTGCCATCAGCAATGACAATTAATCGTTTTTCTTCAGTGGGCGCTTCAGGATTGCCAAAAAGATGTTCAGCAAGCAAAGAATTTCTGGCAACAAATTCTTCCCTGGGCTTGTGTGCCCATCCCAAATGTCTAGGCACATAGTCCTGGCAAAGAATTTCTCGTGCCTGCTGCATGTATTCTTCGAGAGTTCGTCTGGGTAATTGAAATAATGCTGAGATTCTTTCATCGCTATCTCCAGTCCGCATTTTACACAGTAACGCACTAAAACCAATTTTTATTTTATGGTTGTTTAATCGCGGTACTTCCATTAATATGTCATTATATTCATCTTTTGTCCGTCCAAACCAGTACTTAAAAAGATGGTCATCAATATTTTCAGGATTCATAAAATCCGATTTTGAATCATCTGCTAGTAAATAAACAATTTCTTCTATATGTGCAGCACTAAATGTTGATATAGCATTTTCATTAGCATACAATTCATGAAATAAGTTGGCACATAAGTGAAAATTGCAAATTCTGGCATTTCTGGGTATATAGAAATTAAAATCCTTAATAACATCGTTTTTCACTGTCATTACATTCCAAAAACAAGCAACAACGTGCTGTATCTGCTGCTCTTCTTAATGTAGGCAACATAATTTGTTCAGCAGATGTTACCTGCAATGGGGGTCTGGTGATTGGACCAACCTCTTCAATTTCTGTTGTGTCAACTGCTTGTGTTGGGGGCAATATTTGTTCAACAGATGTTTCATTCAATACATCTGTAGATGTTGACAGAATGACCGCTACAACTTGCTCCATCTGTTGCGAAGATATAGGTTGTGCACTACCTCCTACACTAGACATGGGAGGTGCTACAGGGACAGAACTTCTGTGAGAGCTATCAAACACTCTCTGTGCACGTAAATAGCAAGGCACACATATTTCATCATTGTTGGTTAACTGAAACAATAGAAATGAGTAGTTTTAAAACAGCAAACACAAAAATAATAAAAATACAGATCTATTGAGTATGCACGTCATTATTAGTAATTTTATTGTTTTTTTATAACATAAAGGCAGGGTCTTATCCATTCAGCCACAACGTTTCCTATTTGTACTTCTCTTTCAGACATCTCTGGTCTGAGGACCAGTCTGCTCCTGATTCTCAAAATAGATCTTCCACACCCAGCACACACATTACGATGGCCAAGTTGCTGTCGGGTGTTATGTTCAGGATCTTCATTTGGGTTATGATTTATCAACTCCCAACAGGAATGACAAATAAAGTCGTCTCCAGTCATCTAAAATAATAATTATTATGACAATGGTTTTATAGTTATCAAATACACCAAGTTAATGTTATAATCATGTGAGTGGTCCAAAATCAAGACTGTGACCACTTCTTATGATCCTATGCATGACGTTTCTATATACTTTTAAGTTCCATGTAAAGGTCTGTCCCCACACATCAGTGCCGGGGTAGGAATGTGGCCGTGGCAAGACCGAACATCCGTGTCCCGTCAGGAGCTGTCTGTTCACACAAGTCAGTGCCGTGACAGTGCCGTGAACGGACGAGGCCTTCCCTTCCACCTATAGTCGCCTCTTACTTCGTTCTATTTCATTGTCCGAGTATAGCCTCAGTGTTGTATGGTGAAATAGATACCAGGAAAAGTGACACACATCATGGCTTTATTTAATACAGAGGAGTTTATTGCAAGGAAAAAATAGTAACACGTGCACGCCACGGAATGGAATCTGAACACTTGCACACGTTATGGCGTCGGCCCTGACACTGAAGCTTCGTTGCCGGCACGGACACGGACGTGTGTGATCGAGTTCATAGACAATGTATGCAATGATATTTTTTTAGACTCCTGACGAAACACGTCCCGGCCCCGTCCCTGACATGGCACTGATGTGTGGGGACAGACCTTAATAGAGGGACACTTGCTATCAAACGATAACAAAAACACGACACGGGATAGTACCGAAGTAAATGAGCTTATGTACCAATTTATATAAAGGTATTACAATAGGGTGTTTTCCGATTTGATAAAAACTATTTTAATTTGAAGATTGGGACGATGTATTTAACAGAAAAATAAAAATTAATTTATTAATACACATTTTCTCAATTAAAAACGATTAAAATCTAATTTATAATTCGTTGTTTTGAATTTACCGCCAAAACGCTCTTTACGATGACTTTTTATCACGTGACATGTGACGTCAACTCTGTATAAACGGCAGTATAAACGGTACAAATACTTAGTTTGGCGCCGTTTTAGAAGTGTTTGTGCATAGAGACACCGCACACCAGTAATATCACTTTCTATCCAGTAAAAATCTTGTTGATTATAAACTCAATATTCACTTATTTACTTACTAACTACTTTAGTTTACACAAAGTTGACGTCACGTGATAAAAAGTTATCGTAAGAAGCGTTTTGGCAGTAAATTCAAAACAACGAAAAATAAATTTGGTTTAAATCGTTTTTAATTGAGAAAATGGACAGAAATCAATTTATTTTTATTTTTCTGTTAGTTATCTCGTTCCAATCTTCAAATTAGAATAGTTTTTGAAAAATTGGAAAATACCCTATACTTACATCACGCGGATAAACCCATCTCTGAACTTTCTCAACTACCTGAGGACTTTCGTCGGACAAACGATGTCTCCGTAATCGGGCAATGCGCAATTGACAATTTATACAAGGTATTTTAACGGGTAACTAAGTCCAAACCACTTGCAAATCGGAATCCAAAGGTAAGCTGTTGTCTAAGTCGGTATGTAGAATATTCAGTCCAAAGGTAAAGCCAAGTCGTCAAGAATCCACAAAATCGCATAGAAAATAATAGCTATCCCACGTTAGCCGTTGAAAACAAACAATGGAATGACACTAATTGGTTTTGACAGTAACAGTCAACTCCTAAAGACAGCATCACGTTACATTCTACGTATCACAAATAATCGCAATAAAAATATTGTAGTTTTGTATAAAAAATGTGAACACATTTTTTATATAATACTATTGTATGTTTTTCTTATATTTTAAAAGTTTTGTTTTAAAACAAAATGACAAGCGTAAACGTCTAGTTTAAGAAAGTAAATCATGTAATACGTAGGTTGGAATGTAATACGAAACACGGTGCGTTTAGTAACTGCATGATGACTTATTTTAAAATAAATAAAAATCTTTTCTAACTTTTAATTCCCATTACCTAGTGACTCGACATTTTTAATATAATCCTCTTACAAACTCTCAATTATAGTAAATATTAACTTGCAAGTGAATGACACTTCGTTAATTTATAAATAATGTGGGTCCAAACTCGCCATCCTTCTTTTATTATTAAAGAAATAATGTTTTTTTTTGTTTAATGAGAGTACTTGGCTGTTTCTGTCAATATTATAGTAACATTTTATGGATTTAATTTTAACTATGTTCATGTAATAAAATTAAAGATTAAAGTTTTTTTTTTAGCTTTCCTCAAGATCCAACCAGGTGTGGAGAATGGATATCAGTTATAGCACGTCAAAGATCCGAAGAATTCTTCAATCCGACCCAAAGAAGCGTTGTATGTTCGAAGCTTTTTTTAGAGAGTGATATTTCATATTAGCGATTAGCATAATTTCATATTTCGATACACTTTTGCCAAATTAATCAAAACAGGTAAATATTTAACAGCTATTTTTGAAGTTTTGGCGTTGCCTGTAAGTTTATTCTGAGTTTAATAATTAGATCAAAATATGGATACCAAAAAGGAAGATAAATAAATGACTATGACTACTATTTATGAGTTTCATTAATAAATAAATGTGGTGCCCTATCCAAAAACATTTACATTCAAGTAAACTATAATCATTACACATACACACCATAGAATAGAATAACATTTTACTACACATTTTTTTTTTATACTTTATCCACGAAATTAAAAAAGGCCATTTATTATTACAGTACAAACAAAAAATATTGGACAGTTCGACTCCACTCATTCCTTGTCCTGGCGGAGAGCCTGGATCGTAAAACTTAATTGCTGTTTATTAGCACTTTTTAATTCAAACTTTAAGACATGCGTGTAAGGTTGATTTTTTAAAATGTACGTTGACCAGTGAGTACCGGTCGTAAAAATTTATTGCTGTTTGTACATAGCTTTGTGAAATAGACTTTAAGCATAACGTTTATGGTTGAATTTACATTACTGTATATTTATTTCAACTAGCATTACCTAAACACAATTTGGTGACAGTTTTAAGCGAACTTTTGCTTGGGATTGTGTATCTAGTTCTTTATTAGTAATCGATGATTAGATTCGATTGTTATCATACCTTTTGAAATTTAAATTAGATAAAGTCGAAAAGGTCGTATGTTTTGAAAGTTCCGAACTTTGAAAGAAAAAGAAACAACGGTTATTTTGTTCCTTTTTAGGTTCCAACTGAAAACGAAATTTTAACAGCAAAATATTTTTAAAGAAACTACTCTGTTTTAAAAAGAGTTCTTTCTTTAAATCTTTGAAAATAATGTGGATTATAATGTCTTATGGTTATGTAATAACATTTAGAACGCGTCACTCTCGTATCGCTCTGTTTTCACTGTAAAAGAGACCTCATTATCATATTATTTCTTTTCAGAATTTCCCTCTATGAACAGAGTCTATACTGGACGGTGCTATTCACGCTTATAGAACTCGGACATCCAGAACTGATCAACATTGCTGTGGACTTCGTGCTTAATAACCCTAGGCATTACTGTACCGATTTAGTTGTTAAGGTAATTAAGAACTTAGTGCTACTCTAATAAGATTCTAGATAGCAGTAGATCATGGGACATCGTTAACTCATAGACGGTCACTGCTCAATATTAATCTCCTTGTCATTATCACCAGTTTTGTAATTCCAATTGGCTCGTAAAACATTTTTTAACATTGAGGTGCATCTTCAGGGTATCACAACGACGATAAGACAGCAAGTTCTTCCAAAAGATCTCAAGAACATAATAATTGAGAAGCTTTTGGATAACATGAAGAAATATTCTGAACATCATGCGGTACAAATATTGATGGTGCATTTATTTTCTGGTGAGTTTATCTGTTCAGGTTTATTTGACGCATTTTTTGAAAAATATATTTAAAGCCTGTTTCCTAAGAAATACTGTGTTTATTCTTTTTGTAAGGTTTATTAAGTTGTAGTTTGATAGTCAAAAATAAAATTAACAGAGTACAGAGGTGGCTATTGGGTGATACAGAGACAAAGTAATAAACATCATCATTATTCTCTCAAAAGAATAAGGAATAGGATAAGGTCAACCTTATCCCAATTTATTTGGGACATATACAAACATCTCTATTAGTCCTCATCTCGGCAGTCACCCCCTTTCTAGTCATATCATCTTTCACACCCCGTACTCTTAGATCGATATTCATAATCAAAACATTCCGCATGACATTTTCCTCATTCCTTCGCATTACCAAGATAATTGTCACAGAAATAGTTTTAATTATTATATTCATTTCTTGATTTGAGCATTCGTTTATTTATACAAAAAACGAAAATTTCTTGATTGATTTTGAAAATCTTTTAAAATTAATTTAGTAGCTTTCGTTTTAAACATCATCATCATCATCATCATCAGCCTTATAATGTTCCCACTGCTGGGACACAGGCCTCCTCTCGGTGAGAGGGATTGGGCCGTAATCCACCACGCGGGCCCAGTGCGGGTTGGTAGATGTCACATGTCTTCGAATTTTTGGTTCTAGGACATGCCGGTTTCCTCACGATGTTTTCCTTCACCGTTTTGAGAGCAGTGGTGATGAAATAATTTACACAAAGTAAAGCGCCTGTCTGGGTTCGAACTCACGACCTACAACTCGTAAGTCGCGGCCGATACCACTTGGCCACCACTGCTCCTCCAGTTTTAAACACAAATAATAAAATAAAATAAACATTTCTCCACAGCCGACAACAAACTCCTTAGTCCAAAACTAACCTCAGACGTATCAAACATGGACCCAGATATTCTAATGAACTCAATGGAACGCATTACTCTACTCTACAAAGTCCTCCGCCAATCAAGAGAGAGAGAAAGCAAGAAAATCATAACAACTTCTCTTAAATACTTTTTAAGAGAGACTTTACCACCGGCGGCAACTTTGAGCAGAGTTGTCATAGAGTTTCTAGAGTGTTGCAAGGAGAGTGAGAAGATTAAAATGGAGATTGTGTCGAATAGAGATCGCTGGGTTGATTCTGCGGTTATGAATGCTGAGATTGTTTTTGAGGTAAGATTTTTTTTTGTAATACAGGGTGTTTGGCAGAACGTTGAACATACGAAAATGGTGGATAGGTGGGGTTATCTGCTACTTATTCAACCCTAATTTATTTGGCCCTGGACCCTGGATAATCTTTTTTAATGCAAGTGCAGAAATTAAGATTTAAGTATTTTTACATCTTACTGAAAGTTTGAGAACTCATAACTTTTTTTCTAGCTAACATCTGAATAAAGCTATAATTTTATAAGAATCTGCCAACATTAAGGATTTAAATAAAATAAAAATATTGCCTGTTTTACCCATTTCTAGTAAAAATCACACTTTAAAGTGTGGTGAAACTAGATGAAAGCAAAAGAAAAAAACAAAAAAAAAACCAGGGCCCAGGGCCAAATACTCGTAAATTAGGGCTGAGTAAGTAGCAGATGACCCCACCTATCCACAATTTTCGTATGTTCAACGTTCTGCCAACTACACTAGTTTGCCCACGACTTTGCTTTAAGAGGGTAGCTGTGGTGGCCCACTGGTTAGACCTTTTTAACAGACGAAAAAACGGAGGAGGTTATCAGGTCGACGCGTATATGTTTTTTAGTATGATCAGGATCACGCATAACTTTTTGCAGAGTAGTCCAATTTTGAGAAAAAAAAATATATTGGAACGGGTATACCCCGAAGTTCATTTCAGCCGAAAGACGTCCACTGCTGCACATAGGCCTTTTCAAGCAAAAAATTAAACCGCCGATAAACGCTTTTTAGTTTATTCGGCGGATAATTTTTTTTGTTAAAAAGTTTTATTGAATGGCACTACATTCTATACTAATAATAAATGTGTAGAGTTTGTTTGAACACGTTAATCTATGTAATAGCTAGTAGGGTTTGAAAATGTCTTCGCATTTTAGCGCAATTTTTGGCAAGGTTTCGCAAGGTTAATATCACGGTAAGACACTTACAAGCCGAGCAAAGGTAAAGAAGGCAAAATAATGTTAAGCGAAAACGAAGTAGTAGCGCGGTAGGGGTTTTTTGTTTGAGTGTGGGAAGTCATCAAATAACTACTCCCGCTCTGGGTGGAGCAGGAGGGTGTGTCAGACTTTTACTGACTAAAAACCCACCCGGGTTCCTTCAGTAGCATGTGTTCCAGGGGCGGCGGTATTTCTTTCGAACAATCCGTACCCCTGGCGGGCATCGGCCCTTGCGGGGCCCATCGGTTTGTGCTGACATCTCTTTGAGGCGCGCGTGGAACACAACGCGCCGTCGACTTGGGCTTGGTCCTTACCGGACAGCGAGCTACCCATTACTCGCCGTCCGCAAGCCCACGCCTACGGTGGCCGGGAATCAGCCTGTGATTCCCGACGCAGCGCGGGCAGACGTTGCAATGCGACGGTGTGGGCCAGGGGAACAAGCAATTTTACGTGACGAGGTCGCGGGCAGAAGCTACTGATCTGATAAACATCATAATAATTGCTTAATTCTTCCACAGGTATTCCAAACATCGATAACTCAAGACCAGCTGCCAGTCTTATCCGGCTGGATATTCGAAGCCCTATGCCACTTACTGAACGGCAAAGTAACATCAAACCTCCTACCATACTGTCTACAAACGTTACTAGTTTCAGCCAGTTCGAACCAGCTCATACGTCATGTTTCCCCGCTGTGTTATCACATACTAAGGATAGGTTTCCTCAAAAGTGGGGAGATGTCAGAAAATTGGGGAATTTTTAAAGAGTTTTTAACGGGTAAAGTAGGGATGTCTTTTAATGATAGAAGATTGTTGTGTGTTGTTTCAACAAAGTCTAATTTTACGGGATCTCAAATTGAAAGGTTGAAAGAGCTTTGTAATAGTAATGAGTGTTTGGCCGATTTGGCTTTGTGCTTGAATTTGTAGTTTTTAGGTGGAAAGTTTTAGGGTATAATGGTACCTTGAATTTTGTTTTGGTTGCTTGGTTGAGCGTTTTCCCGGAGTCCGCTTTGCTTGAAAGAAGTGCTCTTCTGTGCTTTAAGGAGATTTTTTTTCTGACAAGAATAAGTTCTCCTTTTTTGAAGAGATTTACCTCTCCCCTTTGACATTCGCATTGTTCTTTTAGTTATGACGATTCGCGTTGGTGTTTTAGTACTTATAATAAAATAAAAAAGGTGATTGTAAAAAGTATGTTAGAATTTTCGGTACCATTACCCTTCTAAAAAGATCAAGCGTGGTAGTACTTGTAGGCAATTTTTATTCTGTTTACTTAATTCTCTAAATTCTTTCAGAGCTAACTAAATTTTCATTCCAAAGTAGTAGGTATTTTTTTAATAGAGTTTGAGATTGGTCGTTACAGAATAAGTGTAGAAATATACTAAGCAGGCAGATTAAATAAGGCTCTTAAACACACTTAGGATTTATGTGTGTTAATAATGTTTTATTGGCGTTACGCTTCTAATAGTAATAACTATTACATCTGGCTAGGACTTTCACATCAACGTAAGTCTTTCAAATTCCAACTGGAAACAAATCAAATATACTAGTCTTATATACTCATAAAGGCTTACCAGGCATGGCGCGATATGGCATGCCAAACGATTTTCGTAGGGGGAAATGATTTTGAATCTTATTTTAATACCCATAGCACTCGCATTTCGTTGATATCGTCACATGAGCACAAATCGGGAAGCTGCGGTATCCCGCGGAAGGCTTCGTCGTTCCAATGTTAATGCTTTACCGTACCATACCGTTGCGTGCCGTCTAGTGAGCCTTATAAATAGCTTCAGCGAAATAAGGTCTATTTTGGTTAGACATTGTGGTATTCAACAGAGCTGTGCCTGCCTGCTTAGTGCGTTACAGAAAGATTATAGAAGAATATTATAGAAAGTATATTGCTTGTTTCTCTTCTCATCCTGTGAGGCCAACGTCGTGAGTTGAAGAAATCGTTGGAGAGTCTAAGTTTGAAAATGTCTTGGTCAATCCGTTAAAAAGTTTTGAAGAACAATAATTATCTAGATTTAATGTATAGCGCCTCGTCCGTGCAGACTTAAAAATATTCGTGGCGGGTTTTCTTCGCATACTTCATTATCAACGCAATGCTTAACGCCGAGGGTTGAAAATCGAGTGTCGTCTTATTTCGACGTGTTGGCATGCACACTGGATTCTAAGTGTTCGTTTCAACACCGAGAGTTGAAATTCCAGTGCACGATAAAATCCCACCGCGATATTTTTATGTCCGTGCAAACAATGTGTTGAAACAACGGTTGCCTAGAAGAACTGTGGAAGAACCGTCACAAAAATCTGTAATTTTCACCATTATTTGACATTAAAGAGAATCTAGTCGCGGGCTCGAACTCACTGGTGGGCCTGGCTAAAAATCACACTGTCTTACTAGGCATCATGTCCGACAAAGGAAGTATCAGTGATGAGCAGTTAGACGCTACTCTACACGCACAACGTTATTGAGAGAGATGCAGGATCATTTATAGTAAAACAAGCGCGTAAAAAATTAAGAAAAGTCTTTCGGAAGATCGGATTTTATGAAAAAACCACTGCATAAATCAATTACCAAAGGTTTATTGAACTTTACGATAGTTGAGTTTTGTCGCTAACGACTTGGTTTTGGAGACTTTACACTTCTTTTATTACTTAAACATGCCCAAAGTTAGGTTAAATTACCAAGAAAAACGAGTCTTTTCTGGCTCCTAACTTTTTAATGGCTTTTTTATTTTAGAGTTCTATTCTATTTCCGTATTGACAATATTAATAATGAGACAAAATCATACCATGTTTAATTTTTGAAGTACATTGTCGAACAGTGGAGTAATAAACTCCCGAAGTTTGTATGGAAAAAAATGTCGACTACATTCGCCTTAAGGTCGAAGCTCCAGGGTAGCCCGGGAAATTCAAATTTTCCTACGTTTTTTTGCAATATGCTGGTCAGTCCTAGGTTTTATGTTGATTAAAATAAAATTCGCGACCATAAAACGCAAATATTTAAATAAATAATATCATTAAAATTATTTAAACAATCCACTGCACGCAGTTTATTTAATTCCATTGAAGGACTCTCATGAGAAGTTTCTCAGTATAGTTATACTATTATAAAATAGGTCCTTTGTCAAAGTTGCAATGTTTATTTCACGAGAAAAACGCTTTTGAATAATGCGTAAGGTATTTATGCTCGTGATTGTACAGACGCCAATGTGATGCTACCCCAATCTGTCAAGTTTCTTTGATAGATTTTCATCTTTATTACATAATTATAAGGTTCATGTTCAATTGGGAAAGTTTTGACAGTTTGAGGTAGCATGATGTGTGTGTGTGTGTGTGTGTGTGTGTGTGTGTCTGTACGTAAAATGTTATGACATCACTGTTGTCCATACTACACAAATCTCAGAGTTATATAGCTCTATTGTAGACGAGTAGAGATCAGAAAAAGTATCGATACCTGAGTAACATCGATTTTACAATACATAGAATATTTGCTTATGATAAACATTTATTATTCATAGTTAGTGGTTAAGATAATTAATGACTGTAGGTGCAATAGATTTAATACAAACGAGATAATAATGTTTATAGGAAGTACTCGAATACTCGATAGTTAGGTATCGATACTTTTTACGAGACCTTCGGACGAGGCGCATTTAACAATTATTTTTTATAAAGCAGCAATATTTTATTAGTACATAGTACAAATTAAATGAACAATGTTCTTTCATTATTCAACTACTAATAGTTTATTAATATATTAACAATAAATGAAAAAATAATCGCGCTTATATTTTTCGATGTAGATTAATTTATTAATTTCTAAACTAATATAATATTACAATACTAAGAGAAGATATTTTAATAATCGGTAGATAATGCAATAATAACGTTTAAAGAAAGACTATTTACCACAGTAATAATAGTGCTCATAGGTTCTGTAAAACACATTATTTCCATTTAAACAAATACCAATAATTTGTGTATTTTTCTCTTCCAAATAATTATAATCCTTATGCATTAAACAACAAAGTTCTATTTCCTTTGGATGGCAATCAGGAGGGACGTCGATGTGACGTCATTGTTCTCTAGTGTCTTATAAATTATTTCTCTGTAAAACTGTATGATAATGTTGTAAAATATGTATATTTTATGAAATTATGTAATTGAAATATTTATAATTATATTTTTAACTCGAAGCTTCAGCAAGTTAAATAAATAAATAGTGTAACGTTTTTCTGTGTTTCATTTCTATTGCTGCAATATACAATATCAACCACTGGGTCTATTTAAATCCTCGTTGCTAATTAGTATTAAACAAAAATCAACATTATGCACGTGGATATTAAGTTGAATGGAGAATGATTTGTGATATTGAATACGTCATAAATTAAAATTTCGAAGTTGCAGCGCAAACTTAGTTTATTTTTTTGGTTTATTTTTCCATAAATACGCTAAGGTTTGGTTTTGGTGTTTGTTTCCGGAAATAGAAAAAAAAAGTTGTTTCCTTAGGTATGTTGTGATGGCAAAGTATGAATACAAATTAACTATGACTTATCACAGCTTATCTTGTCCGGTAAAACTTGATTTTTATAGTAAGTAGGTACATATCTACTGATTTCGATAAGATCTTCTTTTTTATTATCTAAAGTATTGGATTTATTGTGGTTTAAGTTAAAATTCTAGACATGCCTAAATAATGATCAATAGCTAAATAGAGTATTAACTAAGAATCTAATGACACAATGCCTGAAGACTCTGATGTTCTCACGAAGACCATACAATATGATTCGTCCCTGCTCCCGATTTGCCACACACCTCTTGAAAATCTATACCGTGTGTGAATTGCCGTTCATCTCAAGGACTGTGAGGAGGTAAGGCAGCCGGAGTTACCACCAACCCAATAACAACACAGACAACTATCACGACTATGTACACTGTGCAATACAATGGTTTTTTTTGAGGGTGGGTAATCATTAAATAACTTCTCCCGCTCTGGGTAGAGCAGGAGGGCGTGTCAGACTTTTACTGACTAAAACCCACTCGTGTTTCTTCAGTTGCCTGTGTTCCAGGGGTTACGGTATCTTTCGAACAACCCGCATTGGCAGCGTAATACAATGGTTAGACATAGATTCATCCACATAAACTCGTGCCTTCGCATGGGGGCATGGGGTAGGCGGAAACTACAAAAAGCCATCAACTACGATACCTTCATTGTTTCGTTGACGGTCATACACGCACGCCGGTTGTGAGTACTACGCACCTGATCTTTCTGAAGAACGTTACCAATAAGGTCACTGCATATACTTAGATTTATCCAGCAATCTATGAAGTTATGGTAATGGTTTGCTTTAAGCAAATCGCTAGATAAATCTAAACTCTTCCATCGATGGCAAGTGCATTCATCCGGTTAGGCCAACACGAATTGGTGAACGTAGCGTGAGTTAAACGATAAATGGTCCTTGGTAAGAGGAACCGATGCGACGACCTGAAGGCGGCAGCAACCATTTTTTTAAAGTGTAGGTACTTTGAGTATCTTGACCGTTCTCTTTAGTAATCTTCGTTTTGGAATGCGCAACTAGCTTTGACTTTTTGACACTTTAAAGTCTCTGGAAAGGGTTCAATTGAAATTAATACTTTGAGTCTTACTAAGGGGTATCATATTACCCAGTTACTGGGTTGTGGAAGTCAGTAGGCAGTCGCTCCATGTAAAATAGGTACTGGTATTCAGCAGCATCCGGTTGGACTGGAAGCCGACCCCACCATATTAGGAGTTGAGTTTGCGTTTAAAACAATTTATACGGCAGGAGGAGAACAGAGGCCTACCTATGTCATATTCAGCAAAGGTCTACGGTAAGCTAAGTAGATGGAAGTTCAGATAATCGGACAATGCATTATCAAAACGCGACAAATACACTGAGTCACAACAAAACATATTCATTATCAGAAGATAATCCACTATCAGTGATAATTGTTGATAGAAATAAAGCGAAATCATCTTTTAGTTTTGTGTGTTTCGGCCAAAATGGCGGTCACCCGTCGTGGTTATATTTTTGGTGCGTTTGTGTCCAGTGTGCTTTGTGTTTTACTAGTTGTTGTTGCTCTTGCTAGTGATAGCTGGGTGAGTTGATCAGTTTTCTTTAAAACATCCTTAGTTTAGACTGTATTTATCATCATCTGCTTAGCCTTTTCCCAACTTTGTTGAAGTCGGCTTCCAGTCTAACCGGATGCAGCTGAATACCTACCAGTATTTTACATGGAGCGACTAACCCGCTTAATGAGTTATGATACCTCTGCTTGGTAAGACGTTGTCAGACTCGGATTTTTGACGACCCGTAACGACTGTCAAAGATCCACGAATGACAGCCGTGACCAACGGCTTAGCGTGCTTTTCGAGGCACGGAGGGGTTTCGGTATGTACCTTAAGATGGTCATTCATCCACGGATTAATCGCGGCAAGCATAGCAGAACCTGATCAATTGATCCGTAAGGGTTTTATTACTTAGCCATGAGCTGTTCTATAAAGACAAATAGACACAGGAAATATAGTTATAAAATCTAGTAGGTAGATCTTACCCACTAGATTTTATAACTATATTTCCTTGACTTTTGACTTGACTTGGCCATGCATACGCGGCATACCTAATGTGTTGTCCATAAAACCGATAGTCGTTTCAGCCAATGGTTTAATTGCAGTCCTGTCCTGACTAGCATCCTGAAGAGTCTTACGGTAGGATAGTTGGATCAAGGAATTGATACTGAAAGGGATACTCGTATTTAGGTAGTCGGCACTTATTGAGAGGAGGTCCCGCCCTGCCTCCTGTTTCCTCTGGAAACGGAAACATCTGCAGGCTTAGCACGAAATTTTTTAATTTTACTCAATCGTACAATAGAAATTGCTTTCCTACATTTCTCGATTCAAAACTATCACCAACATGACAAAAATTATGTTTTCGTATAGACAGTTGACAGCTTTTCAGCGAGAAATGTAGACAAGCGATTTTTATTCTACAGTAGAGTAGAAATAGAAAGCGTCATGCTAAGCCTCAGTCTACACGGAAACGTCATTTTTGTCTACTCTTCAGTCGACAAAACGCTTCTCTATGGTTCTTGTGTCAATCCTGTAGTTGTAGCTTAGTAGGTAGGTAGGTTATATCATCATCATCATCATTTCAGCCGAAAGACGTCCACTGCTGGGTATAGGCTTCTCTCAGGCTCCTCCACTTCGACCGGTCTTGTGCTTCCCACAACCAGCGGATACCCGCGGCCTTCACAAGATCATCGGTCCACCTTGTGGGAGGCATTCCCACTCTACGTCTTCCGGGTACCTATATATACTTCGTAAAAATACAGGACGAAAGTTAGTCAGTAGGTAGGTACCTATTTTGGTGACAAAAGGACTAGGTAGGTACCTATATCCGGTTGTTTAGCAATATCATTACTTAGATCAACGATCATTAAAATGTGATTATTGTACGCACATTGCAATTTTAGCCAATTTAAATAATCTGAAAGATAACTAGTAAGAGTTTTCTTGGAAATTCCAAATATTAATATTATTGGGTTTTTTACATTAGGATTTTTAGTAGTAGTAAGTCTGGGTTTGTATCTGTTGATGACAATATACCTGCACCCTAATTGCGTAACTCACGATTCATCATAATCTGTTACGTTTTGAAACGGATTGTTAAACCATTGCTTCATATTTATGTTCTAAAATGTGTCTGCTCAACAACGTAAATAACGCAATGAATATTGTTAAACTGTCAAAACGAAACCGATTATGATTAATCGTGAGTTACGCATTAGGGTGCTGCTTCCTATCAGGTAGCAACCTACAGCAGGCCTATTAAAATTATACACACATACGTAAACTCATGTCTTCCTTCCAAGGGGGTAGGCAGAAACTACAGAACGCTATCTTCTACGATCCTTACATCCTCCTTATGCCTCGTTCACGTTCATATATCTCGATAAAACGCTTCGAGCGCGTTTGGCGCTCCAATTGGCCCTGGATTGGTGACGGAACAATCGGAGCGCCGAACGCGCTCGATGCGTTTGTTCGAGATGATTAAATGAAACTCGCACTGAGGCCACTGGTCACGCACGTTGCGAGTAGGTACTAAGCACCTGACGTTTCTCTTTCTGAAGAACATAACCAAAGAGGTCTCAATATGTCCTCTTAGGGCGTCCCTTTCTGGCGTTACCACTCACATCTGCCTTTCTGTCTTGTATCAAAATTATAGTTTTCTGCCAAACCCCTTCGACCAATGCAGGCGTGACGGATTTTATGTTATTTTGAAGTGTGAATGGAGTGGGGGACCTTGGCCTAGAAACTTCAAATATAGCTGATTGACTTGGCTACCGTAAATCCTAAAGAAGGAAAACAATAATTTAAATATTTATCAATGAATGTCTATATTTTGATAACCTGTATTGTATTTTAAATAAAACTCATATCAATTGATAAACTAAAGAATTTTATTAACCTAAATATACTCTGAACGTGAAGTGAATAGCATGGATCGCAACTAGTCTTATCTAATTCATAAACAATGTTTCAGTAAATAATGTAATCAGCATTGCAACTGAATGAGTATTATTAGCACAGAATCTTCCAATCGATCAAGTCAAAGACACAAAGTTACAAGACGTGTGTTGTGTCTGGTGGGCAAGAGCCCGAGCCCGATTGATTAGTAATTGTTCAAAATGCCAGTTGCCCACTAAACTTCACTTGCGCGATGCTGGATTTTGCGCAACGTCCACGTTATGCGCAAGAGGAAGAGGAAGTCAAAGTGGCACCGACCGGTACCTGAAAAGTTGTGTGGAAATCGGCATTCCATGGTATGGGCATGATACGGAGGAATGAGGAAACTGACGTGATGAAAGTTTTGAGTATGAATCTCGATGGCTTTAAGAGTAGGGGAGACCAAAGAAACGATGGATGGTCTGTGTGAATGATGATAGAAGTTAGAAAGGATGCATGTGACAACGCAGATGACGAGTAATAGAGAAGTGTGGAAGAAAAATAATGTTACGCCGACCCTAAATAAATTGAGATAAGGACAGGAGATGAATGATGTCCGTGTTTTGTGTAGTTCGCATGTTGGTGGCGTTTTAGAGCCGCCACAGAATCAGCAAGCTTGGCTAAGGAAATGGAGATCCCAGTTTGTTGATTTTAGCGCACAGGTGGTAGATGTTTGGCAGCACCAAACGCCTTGGCATTAGGTACCACGTCAGCCTTCCAGTCGACTCCTGGGCCTCAAGTCTGCTATTATAATAGTGTCAGAATGGTCTATCATTGATTTCATAATTGTTGATTTTGTAAATTTTGGTAAGCTACTAATATAATGGCGTCATTATGACTTTCCAGTGGTCAGCCACTGACACTCCATTGAAAGAAATGGCATTTATTGGTAATCTCGTACATAATGACAAATAACTGACTGACTTTTAAGTATATATTTTTACATATTATTTTAGGAACCGTCGAAATTTTTGCAGATTACAGAGCCTTTATGAAATCTGGCATGAACAAATATTCAAATTTAGTAGTAATTTTTCGAAAATCATTTCTACTAACGGGTTTTATATATGGCAATAGGACGATGCCATTTTAACACAATCCAATTACGAGACCATTAATCGACCACTGATCAATCATTATGAATTTATCAGATTACGAACTTTTAGCAAAATGACGATGGGATCGTGTTGGAATGACGAATTTATAAAAATAGCAGACCGAAAAATAGCACCTGGTCAATCGAAGCTTAACCTACACTTACCGCGGTTTTCTATTGCCGATCACCACTCCCGTGCCAGCCTCATGCAGGGGCCTACTCTCCAAGCACGAAATCCGTAATCTCGGTTGAAGTTTCGGGCGTTTCCTACTCTGTATCACTTACGAACCTTTGTCTAGTTTGGGGCCCAAATTAAGAATAACTACACGATTTACCAGCTGTCGCTACTCCTTATATGGTTTTACCCGTCTAAGGGCTGATTTTACCAAAGTCAGATATCTTTTATCCGTAGAGTAAAATTTACGTCTGACAGTTCTACTATGGAAGATCTGTCAAAAATTCAAAATTTATTCTCAGGATAAGACTTATTCTAAGTATAAAAGTTTGGTAAAATTCGCCCTAAGAAAGTTAAGTAATCAGCTGTAGGAGTCACTGCTATTTTTGGACGGGCCCGTATTTTCGATGATGGAGTTAGAGAGTAGCCCCAGGTTTGCCCGCGATGGCAACAATGTCGCCCGCCTATCTCGTCGCCCGACGACTGACATCTTCCTTTATCATTTGGTTTTTACAAACATAGTGAATATTACTGCCAAATTTTTGACAATATCAGATACTTATGTAGTTGTTTATTACTTCACTCACACGGAGCGAGAGTGGCCTTGATTTCGCTCGAAATCACACTAAAGGAAGTTTAACATGTTATACTTTTTTGAGCATAATAAGTTTGTAGAAAATGCTCAGTTATTTCACTTTCCCGTCGCGTTGAAATCCTTTGCATATTAGGTAAACACGATCCGTGAAAGCAAGGGCTTTGCACGGGAGCTATCTGCTGTTGTGGCGAGATGTTGTTAAAACATCAATATTGTTTTGTTCTAATTTAAATAATTAATCTTTTATGTACACATACTTACCGAAAAAAGAACCTTCCGGATAAAATTCTACAAATAATGGTGCTAACCGCATCAAAATTCTTATAAGAGGACACAGAAAAACATGAAACGAGACTAAAGCCTATGACACTCGTCATAGGCTTTTCATCACGCAAAATGCACGGTTTCAACCGATTTATTATGTAAAAAAACTCATTGTGAAAACATAGATGAAGTGATCTTGAAATGAGCTATAAGAATACACCGATAATTTTAAGCTAAAGGGGCTATTAAGCTTGCCTGAATAATTATTGTACCATCTAAAATTAGTCATCCATGAAGGAAGAGAGGGGATATTTAGAAAGCTTCTTTACACACTACGTCTACATATAAAAGAGCGAAAGAGACGGTCGTATCGTGACCTTTCTTCTTTCCAATCAGGATATTTTTAGGCGGCTAATTTGCTGAATGCAATTACAGATGTCTGAAATAAAAGTCAAAATCAAAGCATTTGTTTCAAATAGCCATATAGAAGGCACTTTTGAACATTTACATTAAAATAGAATTGATTCTACTCGCCCCTTCTAAAAGGTAGTTTTGTACGGAGAAGAATGGGCAAGAAACTCAACCGTCACTCTTTTAAAATTATTTACGATATGTTGTAAGGTATCCATTAATCATATAATTATATGTGAAGCCGATGCACCTAGAATAAGGTAACATACCAGAATAAGTATTGGCCAAGTTGAATAAGTCGTTAAAATAGAAGAGTATTGTTTCAGGTGGTATCAACAGCCACAGCGCCAGATGCGCCAGCGGCAATAGCGGCTGACAGCACCATCAGATATGGCTTGTTTAGAGGAGAGCTAACAATACGAGATCTACTCACACCCAGCATTAACACGCTTTACAGTAAGTCATCATTATAAAGTATCGCTTTTTGTGCTTCTCGCATCCAGCGGATTCCAGGTCATCGATCCTACTTGTAGGAGGCCTACATGTACATTTTCCAGCACGCGGTAGCCACTCTTAAACCTTTGCCCTCATCGGCCATTCGTTCTGCGAGCAACCTGCCCTGTCCACTGCCACTTAATTTTGGCAATTCTTCGAATTTTTTTATTTTATTTATTTTATTAGGTTCACCAACAATTGCTTATACTGGTATTATGCTAAAGATAACATGTCATCATCATCATCATCATTTCAGCCGAAAGATGTCCACTGCTGGACATAGGCCTCCCCCAGGATGGGGGGTTTTGCCATAATCGCCACGCTTGGCAGGCGGGTTGGCGATCGCAGTATGGTGGTAAAATGCATAGAGAACGCTGCTGCCCATTCTCTAGTAAGTCCCTTAGTCGCCTCCTACGACACCCACTGGAAGAAATGGGATGGTGCTATTCTTTTACGCCCGGCGACACATACGGGGCGGGAAGATAACATGTAAGATAGATTAATGTAGTAGCGTAACAATCACTTATTGGTAAACTCCGTATGCTTAAAAAGGAAATTGTACAAAATGAACTAAAGTAACTTAACTAAAATTAGGCAAAAAAAAATGCTTAGTACTTAAAACTTGGAAAACATCATACATCACTTAAGTAAGACTAACTTATTATAGTATTTTGATGAAAAACTAAAACTAATCGGGCAGATACCTACTTATGAAAAGTGGCTTTCAACTTTCCCAAACCATCAAAGTAAAGATCGATTTGGTCCCTGCAACTATTTATGAGATATTTCAGTTGCGTTCTCTTATGGAAATCTTCATTCCTAATTCGATCAGTTAGGGAAACTACAACTTTAGCCCTCTGCAATGCCATTTGGTTGACTGTAAAAAACGTAAGTATTATTAAATAGTAATAATACTTCCGAATACGAGAATTCTGAGAGTGAGAATAACGTAAAGTTAAGTAATGGTACTGAATGTGAGAATAAATTGTGAATATGAACAGTACGTAAATGAATGATTATCATACATTTTTTGCCGTTTAAGCTCGTCATAAAACTGGGCATTTTTTTTTAATAGGTTGCTTTGTCACTATGAGCGGTATATTGTAGCATTAAAAAAAAAATGAGTGAAACTCACACACTGCTACTAACACGTTTAATTTAGTTGATAAAAAAAATATACAAAACAAGAAATAAAAAAATATATAAAAAATACGTTTTATTAGGGCTCGATGTGTCGGCGTGGGGTAACTTAGTGAAGATTGTGTTTTATACAGAAGAAGAATTTTTTTTATTGAAAAGTTTGGATTAGAAATGGAAAAGGTTTTAACCGTAGCGGTTTTACGCTACAATATATACGGTCGGTATTGAAACATCTAAACCCGTTTTCTTGTTTGTTACTCGTCAGTGATACACTTTATCGGTTGAGTTTACGTTGTGTCTCCTTAGATAAATAATTATATTGGATGATTATTTACTTCGTGAAAGTTTCAGTCTAAAGTCTGGTTTTTAAATCCAGTCTGGTGCTCCTGAACATATTTAAAAACATAGGTAAAGTGAGCTTAAAGTGAGCTGTCATGATATCTGATGCTTGAAATTGACACTATTGACAGCTTACTTCGAGCTCACTTCACCTATGCTTTCACGGTGAGATTTTTACAGAATAGCACTACTGATGCTAGAAATTGACATTATTGACAGTTCACTTCAAGCTCACTTCACCTTAGTTTTCACGGTGAGGTTTTACAGAATAGCACTACTGATCTTAGAAATTGACACTACTGACAGTTAACTTCAAGCTCACTTCACCTTAGTTTTCACGATGAGTTTTTTACATAATAGCACTACTGAACAATGCCTCTGACGCCTCAATAAAAGTGTCCATGAAATAGTATGAGTAACATAAATGTTCCGTTGAAACAAAAAGAAGAATAAGTCTAAATTCTTAATAAAAATCTTCCTGAAAAACTACTAAAAATTATTAAAATGGAGGCCTGTGTAATATAACGATATTACATCAACGGTAGCACTTTTAATTTTAATAAAATATTTTGAATTTCCCGACGCTGTATACAGATTTATGATATTAATAAAGAATGATTTATGACTTAATTAGGCCAGGTCAATGCATCATTCGCAATAGGTAACATTATTTACCACAGAATATTGTTTAAACATTTTCCGGGAAACTTTTGTGATTTTAATCTGACAATGTTGCCGCGGTAATAAAAACAATATAGGTTACTAATATTTTCATCAAAATTGAAACCTTTTCATCAAAGTTACCGACTTCCGAAATTAAAGTTATTTTTCAGTTTGTAGTGTTTTTCCGGAAGTCGGTTGTTTTTGTTTTTTTTAAAGTTTTTTTGATTGTCCATAATCCATGTTCCGTAATATGAAAGACCATATGTATCAATGTGAAAGATCAAAGATAAAGTGTCTAAGATTCAATATTATGGAACACAGATTGTATGTAGATATTCAATTGAATTTTAGTCGAATTTAAAACATCTTTTTGAATCGGACTGTACTGCGAGTTGCCTAAAGTTCAAAAACAATTCGGTAAAAGCCTTAAAGGCGATAAAGTCATGTCTGTTACCTCTAAAAGGGTTAACAAAATAATACCTTTACAAACTGTAAGAGTTCAAGGGTTCTATTAATAAATCATTTTGATCAAAGTTCACGTTGCTCGGTACAATTCATTTTCGAGTAAAATTGGAAAACTAATAACTTTTGCTCGAGGGAGTGTCGGGTTTTCTTGAGGCCACGAAATAAGCGATGTTCGTGAATAGGAAGATGGTATAAATATAACAGGAATTATTCCGTGACTACTCAACTTCAAATCAAATCATTTATTTTTGCAAACATGGGTAATTGGTACAGGGGCCAGCACATCAAGCTACTCCAATCTGTCATATTTCTTTGATAGTTTTTCAACTTTATTACAAAGGAATAAGGTTTATGTTCAATTGGGAAAATTTGACAGTTTCGGATAGCTTGACCTGCTGGCGACTGTACATAGATGCTTTGCTAACTTCAACATTTTAGAATATAAATGTCACCGTAAGATTGTGAACGTCGTTAGTTTATAATCTATCTCGCGAAATTATAAACTGTCGATAAATTGTACACTGCATAATACTGCTTACAATTAAACGCATTATTTTTCGGTACATTATAATTTATCGAAGTGAAATTGTTAAATCACAGTCTGTCGCGCTCTAAATTGTCAACTGTCCGAAGGCTGTCCCTGATTGGTCGGTCTTATAGTAGACCGTTCTGTGTCCATAGAGTTAGGAATGAAACACAGGTTTAATTTTACTTCCACAACAATTTTGTATAACTATGTAAGTAATTGTAAAGCTGCGAGTTATTTTCAACACGAAATAATTTACAATCATCAAAACACTGTTTGTTTACATTCGACAGAATTAACAAACAAATATGGCGGCGTTGGGCATATGCCGTTCAATCAATCAACGTGCGAGGTGTGTTCCATCGCATGCCATTTCACAGTTCGACGATTTCATTTCAATGCTTTTTGCGTTACTCGGTAACACTGCACAAAGGTAGACGTTTATGCCTTAGGCTTTTGGCAGAAAATTGTTCTGCCTACCTACCTCAGAGTAATACCACAAAATAAAGAGAGTACAGAAGGCAATCACATGTATGTACTTCGATTTTCATACCTACGCTCGGCAGTCGCGCTAGGGTTGTCAACTTTGGCTTATGCACAAAAAACTATCGTGGTAATGGCACTCGTATTTAGGTCTTTGCTATGTTCACAGTTAATCTCAACTCTAATAGTTATGATCGGCGGCGGTCGGCTACGCGGATGGCCCGGCCGGCTCGCCGAGCAGTTCTATCTTAACTACTTATAATGAGGAAGATGAGCGTATTTTTAGCATACAAGTACTACAATAAATACCTAATAAAAATTGTAAAAATACTACAAGGCCACAAAGTCATTTTCGCTTACCCACAACTAACTAGGTATTCTGTGTTACGTTAAAACTCTCACCTCTCTGGTTAACTCAATAACTGGTAGCTTAAAAAAAGACAATTCACAGTTTAATGTTGAATTTAAACAACCGTCTACTGAACAGTTATACTTACTTTTTTGTTGCTCCATTTTGCATTTCACAGACGCGTGTCTCAGGGCATGGCACTCGCGCTCGCACTGGTCCCAACCGGTCCGAGATATCGTGTCCGTGAGCTATGTCTATGTGTGCGTTGCTCGAGCGCACTTTGTATGTAGATTGCCTTCTGTACTCTCTGTATTTTGTGGTAATACAGAGACAAAACATAGTTGTGCAATTAAAATTGATTTTCGCAGTGGCAACCGGTTAGTGGCACTTGGGTGGGTAGGGTTTACTACCTTTGTTGAAACACAGGTGTGAGATCACATAATCAGCCTATTATGTTCCCATTGCTGGGACACAGACTTCCCCTTTCTTATGTTCTACAACTCCCGTTGGTTTTGTGGCCTAATAGTAGCGAACAAATTAAACTACAAGACAATAGGCTTTTTGTTTGCAACATTAGATACGTAAATTCATCGTCTGTTAATATTAACAAATGTATTATAATATTAAAACTTTGAAACTTACTTAGGCGATGTTTTATGGTAAGTACTTCAGCCGACCTATTCTTTAAAAATCTCACTGTGAAAACTGTCGTGAAGTGAGCTGTCAATAATAGTTCTATCTTCATTGTGTTGACGGTTTTTTATGGTTATCTCTGAATATCTAAAGAAGTAAGCAATACCTTTGTACTCAATTGTTTGTTAATGCCGTATCCCGTATCTCCAATGTATTTTACTGTGTGTACAGAGGCCAGCACATCAAGCTACCCCAACCTGTCAAATTTATTTGAAAGTTTTTCAACTTTATTACAAAGGAATAAGGTTTATGTTCAATAGGGTATTTTCCAATTTAATAAAAACTTTAATTTGAAGATTGGGCCGATATATTTAATAGAAAAATAAAAATAAATTTATTTAAATCCATTATCTCAATTAAAAACGATTAAAATCAAATTTCGTTTTTGTGGTTTTGAATTTACCACTAAAACGCTCCTTACAATGACTGTTTATCACGTGACATCGTGACGCCAGCTTTGTGTAAACGGCACCGGTACAAATACTTAGTTTGGCGCAGTTTTTGAAGTATTTGTGCACAGAGGCACCGCACACCAGTAATATCACTTTCTATCCATTACAAATCTTTTTAATTATCACTCGGCATTCACTTGTTTACTTATTAACTACTTTAGTTTACACAAAGTTGACGTCACGTGATAAAAAGTCATCGTAAGAAGCGTTTTGGCGGTAAATTCAAAACAACGAAAAATAAATTTGATGTAAATCGTTTTTAACTGAGAAAATGGATATAAATCAATTTACTTTTATTTTTCTGTTACATATTTCGTCCCAATCTTCAATTTATAACAGTTTTCAATAAATTGGAAAATACCCTATTGGGAAAATTTGACAGTTTGGGATAGTTTGACCTGCTGGCGACTGTACATAAATACATAAAATAAATAAATATATTTGGTTTCCAGGAGTTAGGAGGACTGTAGAAAAAATCCTTTACTCACTGACTTCTTATTATTATAATTTGACAAATATAGACTACTGAATACTTAACTTTATTAATTTAATAACTATGATTTATGTAGGTACCAAGTTTATTAGATTCATTTATTTAATTGATGTAGATAACAATAGTTTTGCTTGCTAATTTTAGCAAGTCTTTGTTTAAACTGTTCAAATTAACCGGAACACGTATATAATGGTGCCGATTCTGTTGTACACCGAACTAAACTAACTAAACTATAACTAAAATTAATTACTTTTTACTATGAGAATCTAAACGCTATTCTGCAAAAAAATATCTCTAAATTTAAAAACTATTTTGACACAACTAAAATCGAATTTGACAATCGCGACTCGCACGTGGTATGTTTTGGCTTCGCAACGTGGTACTTGTTTGCCCTATCCCGTGTTTTTTTTAGAGCCAGCAGCGCGCCGGGGTCGGCAGCCTCGACGTGATTTATTTGGAATTCTCACTTTTTTCATGGAAAATATGAAAATTTATTATCCACATGTTGAGTTTTACATGTGTCTAGTTGAGGTTTTATAAAGGGGGTCGAAATTTTCATTATTTTTGCGATAGGACACACCGTTTTCGAGATATAAGCAAAAGAAAAGAAATAAAATACAGTACTATTTTTGCACCAGAAGTCGAGTTGTCGGTGTGAATTTTAGTTCTTGACAACTAATTTTATTCCACACCTATTTAATCGCGATTTAAAATAGTCAGATTTAGTTAGACAACCAAAATTTTAGGTTGAATAGAATAATGAAATTGACAACAACAGAATAGCAAAATTACCATTTTCACTAAACTAATATTTCAGTGCAATCTTAGTGCTGTCAAACTAAAAAATAGTTAAGTTGTGTCACTTTAGTCAATTTCAGAATAGGAAATCGTCGTTTGACAGGAATAAACTAAATTTTGGTGATTTTTAGTCTAGTTTAGAGAATTTTGTGACAACAGAATCGGCACCATTGTCATCAATTCTTGCAAATTTTCATCTAATTTAAGTATCGGCCTCGTAAATTGCTGGCTTGCCAGCTTTGAGACAAAATCTCAGTAAATTGAAACTATCTGATTATCACAATACACTTTGTCGTTTTATCATGTCCAAGTGAGGGTTGGTAAAGCAATTTAGAGATAGACTACACAAAAAACAAAATCTTGTATTTAAAACTCGAAATTCATACTAAAACAATCCATTATCTATTACATAATTATGCTATATTGTAAACCAGAAAATGGCATTCCTACCTATTGTTTACTTAAAAACTACATTCATTTTTGTATTATTTCAGTGACATGCGTGCCGGAGCTCGGAGCATGCGCTTTAAGCTGTAAAACAAATGAGTTGGCCAGGGAGAGAGAAGTAAGTCAATCAATTAATAAACATTAAATTATTTTGAATATTTATTGGAAAAATAAAGCATCGAAGGCAAAACCCTTATTACAGAACGAGGTTTTTCTTTAGGTATGTTTTAAACCTTCGAGTCTATTTTTTAAATAAGAACCTCACTGACATCGAAATACAGCTCTTTTTACAAAACTGACAAGTTAGTCCAGTGCTAAATTGTCAATTTTGGAAAAGGAGCTGTAATTCTATTTCAGTTCTAAGTTCTTATTTCAAAAACAGGCCCGATGGTTTAAACCATACCTAAAGAAAAACCTCGTTTTGTAATAAGGGGGATAAGTTAAATAGAAGCTTGTAAAATATAAAACGTTTACAGGTGCGGGCGCTCGCTGTTGGCCATCGACCGAATCCCGCTTGTGTTGGCAACACCGTAGTCGATACGGTAAACCCATGTGTGTATCTAATTGTTTAAATTTTAAAAATGTGTTTTATTCTAGTCTATTTTAAGGCAAAGTAGTATAAGAAAACCATCCGAGTGCGTTTCAGACCACCAGTTAGTGAAGAGTTACAAATCTGTGCAAATGTAAGAGGAGTGTTGATTTGATAGACCGTAAAAATAAGTTTGTATTTCATAGATACATCAAAGAAAATGGTAAAACAAGACCACACAGAGAAATAAATTAAAAATAACATCTGTTTTCTTTTATCTATTTAGTTGGTGTTTTTGTCGTGGTTGAAAATGATGACGGTTTTAACTTTTTTTTTTTACTTAAGTACAAACTCATTAAAATCGTATTTACGACGGGATTCAAAAAGTTGTTAGCTAAATATTTAAGGAACCAATAATTTTGTTTATTATTTTCAGTGGGCACTCCCCCGGTGATTTCGTTTCCGTTCTACGTGTGCTTCATAACCCTCCTCGTCTGTCAGCTGGTCCTAGCTGTGGCTTCTGCTGGGCTCACCATCTTGAACGCTACTAAGAACCCAACAGAACCTGCTATTGGATTGCCTGGTTAGTTTATCATAGCATAATCAACATATAACGTTCCCACTGCTGGGCCACAGCAGGCCCTGTGCGGGTTGGTAGTTCACACGTCTTTGAAAGTTTGGTTCCAGGACATTTTGTAAGCAGTGTTGATGAAATAAATTACCCAAGTAAAGCGCCTGTCTCGGTTTGAACCCATGACGTCCAACTAGTAAGACGGAGCGGTACCATTTGGTCGCCTACCACCCGCACCCTAATTGCGTAACTGACGATTAATCATAATCTGTTTCGTTTTGAAAAAGATTGCCGAACTATGCTTCATATGTATAAAAATGTGTCTGCTCAACAACGTATGTAACGAACGCAATGAATATTGTTGAACTGTAAAAAAGAAACCGATTATGATTAATCGTGGTTTACGCAATTAGGGTGCAGGAATCTATGTATATGTTACGGTAACGTGATTAACTGGGCATTATTGATAAGGACCGGCCATTATTAATAATGCCCAAGAGCGTCGGTCAAAGCGATTAATTTATCACTTTGACCGGCCATTATTAATAATTCCCGACGGCCCGTGGTCCATGTTATAAGTCAGTGTTTGAGATAGGTTGAATTTATCACTTGAACCGGGCAGTATGAATAATTCCCTACTTGTAGCCGGGATTAAATAAACGTTATATCCATTTTATTTAATCGAAAATCATTAAGCTTATCGTTGAAAATATATAATATTGCGATTAATTTGATTGAGCGTGCTGCGGGAGAGGCGTGACAGAAACGAATCGCTACAAAACAGACTCCACGTAGTCTTGTCTGCTAGGGCAGGGGTAGGCCCCTAGAGTGTTATTTAAAATCGCGTAGGCGCGGAGGGGCGAGGCGGCCCGCGAGTTGAGGAGCAGGTGGTTTCAACACTCGCCGCCGCGGCTGAGGCCAGCAAGCCGAAGCCGCGATGGTGAGCGTGAAACACATCTGCGACGATAAGCTCGCATGGGACCGCCGGAGCTCTGCAGTGCCGGAGCCATGACAGAAACCGTGCCGGCTGCATGTTGCATGCTTGCTTGCATACTGCTGTTAATTTTTCATGAAAATTATGTAAGTTTAATTTCATAAACAAAAACACAACAGTTCACCAATTTTATTACTTTGCCCAAGATAGGGTGGCCATTATTCATAATGGCCGCGAGAAGTGATTAATCATGCTGTTTTAATCACATTGCCCAATTGAGTTGGGCATTATGAATACCGACCGGCCATTATTAATTGTGCCCGGACTTATCAAATTGCCCGTAACATATACACTGCTACTGAACATAGGCCTTTTCCATCGGACGCCATTAAACTGCAACTACTTGAAAAGTCATCTTGCAGTCGGGTTTTCAAAGATTTTTTTACTATTTTAGTGTGTTGTTGTATTAAGGGTACACTAGTCGCGGGCTCGAACTCACTGGTGGGCCTGGCGAAGAAGCACGCTGTCTCACCAGGCTTCGTGTCCGACAGAGGTAGTATCAGTGATGAGCAGTTATACGCTAGTCTACACGTACAACATTATTGAGTGAGCTGCAGGATCAGTTATAGCAAAACAGGCGCGTAAAAAATTAAGAAAAGTCCTTCGGAAGATCGGGTTTTCTGTAAAAACCACTGAGTAAATCAATGACCAATTAAGTTTATTGAACTTTTCGATAATTGAGGTTTGTCGGTACCAACATGGTTTTCGAGATTTTACACTCCTATTATTACTTAAACACGCCCAAAGTTAGGTTAAATTAGCAAGAAAAACGAACTTTTGAATGGCTTTTTTATTTTAGTATTCTGTTTCCGTACAGACAATATTAATAATGAGACAAAACCATACCATGTTTAATTTTTGATGTACATAGTCAAACAATGGAGTAAAACCCTCCCGAAGTTTGTATGGAAAAAATGTGGACAAGTGTTACCTTAAGGGAGTCGTCTCATCAAGCTGAGATCAAGCATTGAGATACATGGAACAGCCACAAAAATTTTTAGACTTTTTGACCATCATTTGGATGGTTCGAGGGTTTAAGGAATCCCACATCATCATCATCATCATCATTTCAGCCGAAAGACGTCCACTGCTGGACCCTAAAAAAAAAAAGGGGGGGGGGTTTGCTATAATCGCCACGCTTGGCAGGCGGGTTGGCGATGGCAGTATGGTGGTAAAATGCATAGAGAACGCTGCTGCCCATTCTCTAGTAAGTCCCTTAGTCGCCTGCTATGAAATCCACGGGAAGAAATAGGATGGTGCTATTCTTTTACATCCGGCACCACACGTATCCCACATATGTAGGTACGAAGAATTATATTTATTTATTTATCCGTTATTTCAGGCAACTGAGGCCCTTAAAATACAATACATCTATACTAATATTAAAATAGGAAAGATTTGATTGTTTGTTTGTTTGCATTGAATAGGCTTCGAAACTACTAAACCGATTTGAAAAATTCTTTCACTGTTGGGAAGCTACACTATCCACGGGTGACATAGGCTATATTTTATCCCCATTTTCCCACGGGAACGGGAAAAACGTGGGTAAAACCGCGGAGCGCTGCTAATATTTTATACAATTATAATCTTGAAACTATTGCACAGGAAGTGACGTCGTGTTACGCTGTAAGGTGTCGTGTAGCTGGCGGCGGAAACGCCGATATAATCTACGCGTGAACAAAATTACATTGTCTTGTCTGTCGTACAGTCAAGTAAAAAGAAATACGTATTTCTAAAACGCTCCTCGCCCAATAAGAGCGCAGCTTTAAGAATATTCTAGAAACCGGTGTGGGAAATATACGACGCACGCCCTTTTGTCGTGAGTCCATTGACGTCCGTCAACTGGGCTACGCACCAAAAACCTTGATCTTACTATTAACGCAGCTTGTATCTTAGCCCTGAATTCTGCTGTAAATAAAGCATTACAGTACCCGGCGATAAATATTGCACATCGACCTTTGGAAAGAGACAATCGGCAAATTTCGGCTTCGTAGAGCGTTATCTCTGTCACACACTACATATGTGACGTTTTGTCAGTCATTGTTCAAGTGCGATAGAGTGCAGTCGCGTCCAGTTCAAAATATATATTTAGAGTTGTTAACACCCCCAAATTTAAATAATTTAAAGTTGTACTATGGCATCTGTGGCATTGGTGTATATGGCATTTTATTTTACCCCAACCTAAAGCCATCATTTATAGAAAAATTGGTGTATTTTATACAAAGAATAAAAAGAATTATCAAAAGAAGCAAATCATAATTGTTTTAACCGCTCCTAATAGGTACCGGACTGTTTGTATTTCGTGCGACAGAGATAACGCTCTACGAAGCCGAAATTAGCTGATTGTCTCTTTCCAAAGGTCGATGTGCAATATTTATCGCCGGGTACTGTAATTGCATGTTGAACGTTTACTTTTTTATTAACCTGTATCTTTCCCGTATTCCAGGGTGTCTCTGGACGAACATAGTGGCAACGCTCGTTGGAGTAGCAGTGATGCTTATGTTCGGTATATACTATCTAACATCTGGGTTGAAAGACCACCTCGCTTTGACGCACATAGCGTTAGGCTTATTCATCCCCGGACCAGGACTAGGATATTCTTATTGGTAAGAAGACGATCCCATTTTTTAACCGACGAAAAAACTGAGGAGGTTACTCAATTCAACGCGTATATTTTTTATTTTTTTTATGTATGACCACGCATAACTTTTTCCAGAGTAGTCCGATTTTGATAATTCTTTTTTTTTTGGAAAGGATATACACCGAAGTTGGTCCCATATAAATTTCGAAGAAAAATTCCAACCCTAAGGGTAAGAAAACAGGGGTTGTTTGATTGTGACTGACTCACAGATTTTAATACTGAGTTGTGTATTATAAAAAGTAATCAAAAATTAAGCATGAGTAATTAGTATAATCTACTAATTACTCATGCTTAATTTTTGATTAATTTTTGTGGCTATAATCTAGCCACAAAAATTATAAAATAAAAACTGTTTAATAAAAAAATGACATAATTAAATACATATCCAAAGTCACCGCCTTCCGAACTTAGTTATTGGGGTTGGACAAAGCAAGTTTATTATTTTTTACTTTCCTTTTTTCGGCTTTCATTTTTTTATTAAAAAGTTTTTATTTTTCGTTTTATTCGAAACCTACGTTATTCATGGCTTTGAAACTTGGCATTTACTGCCTCGTTGGTGTAATGGTCGCAAACGCTACTGTTGAGCAAGAGGTCCCGAGTTCGATTCCCAGGTTATTATTGCGTTATTCCATTTGGAATTTCTAAATAGCAGCTCGGAGTCTGATTGTGCCCGGTCATGGCAATAGACTCGCTCCCATTATATTAGACTTAAACAAATCTGGCGAAATGTGGGTTTACTACAGATAGGACACCTCTGCCTTACCCTTCAGGAATCTGCCAGGGGTGCGGGTTTGTTCGAAAGAGACACCACAGCCCCTGGCTTAAGGTCTACTGAAGGAACACGGGTGGGTTTTAGTCAGTAAAAGTCTGACACGCCCTCCTGCTCCACCCAGAGCGGGAGAAGTTATTTGATGATTTCCCACCCAAAAAAAAAAAAAAACCCTTCAGGAATTATAAGAGTGATGTTATGTATGTGTATGTCACCGTATGCTTGTCAACACCGTTAGTTTATAATACATCTTGCGAGATTATAAACTGTCGATAAATTGTGAACTGCATCATACTGCTTACCGACCAAATAGGTTAGTTTAGGTTAGAACTGCGACCAACCGCGCGCGAACCGTGCGTGCGAAGTAAGCGGTGCCGCGGTAGCGGCCGGCGAGCGCTACTTCGTCATTCCAACACGATCCCATCGTCATTTTGCTAAAAGTTCGTAATCTGCTAAATTCATAATGGTCGATTAGGGGTCGGTCAATGGTCTCGTAATAGAATTGTGTTATAATGGCATTGTCGTATTACCATTATTATAAAACCCGTTAGTAGAAATGATTTTCGAAAAACTACTACTTAATTTGAACATATAATAATGCCAAATTTCATGTATAAATGTAATTTCACATATTATTTATTAGTGTTATAACACTAATGGAGTAGTAGGAAGTTCGTAAATAGCAAAAAACTCACAACTCAATAATATTTTATCTGTTATGCTGTCAAAGTCGAATGTGATATTACTGCTTACTGACGGCTATCTGTTTTTATTTCTAGCGGCCGGTGTTTTGATAGATAGGTATTTATTTACATTTGAATGTTTTAATTCGAATTTTGTTTTAAACAAAAGAGTTTGTGTGGAACTGTCAAAATGTTAGCAGATTACCGCGTAAGTCAGTCATTCTTTTGTCATTATGTACGAGATTACCAATAAATGCCATTTATTTCAATGGAGTGTCAGTGGCTGACCATCGGAAAATCATAATGATGCCATTATATTAGTAGATTACCAAACTTGTCAAAATCAACAATTATGAAATCAATGATAGACCATTCTGACACTAATTGTAATAGCAGACTTGAGGCCCTGTGCACAATTTGACGTTGAGATTATAAACTATCGAAAAATAGTGCGTTAAATTGTAAATGGTTTTTGCAGTTTAGAATTCATCGACAGTTTATAATCTAGCGAGATAGACATAAACTGACAATGTTCATAATGTTACGGCGCGGCATTATCATACGTTATGTATCTATGATAATACCGCGCTGCGAATGGTATGCCACGCATGCCGCCAGCTCATTGGAATGGGCACATTGCCGGATGCTCTCAGTGAACGGCTCGTCCACACAGCATGCCTCACGATGCCTGTTACTTAAGTTACTTGCGTTATATATTTATTCATACTTTCTAAATGTAACTTTGATGTGTCATCGCATTGCCATTGCTGTAAGCGTGAAGTTTAAGATTTGATTCCCGGGTCAGACAAAAAAAAAGAAAACCAAAGAGAGGAAAGAGGAGTTTTTTTTTTGGGAAATTCTGAGTGAGAAGTGACTAAACAAAATCTGGGTATATTAAACAAATAGCTTTGTAAATCCTTCGGGAAATATAGGCATGGTATTTCATTCAAAGATTTCTATATTCATGGCAGAAGTAAACAATACTCCTTTTATCGTGTTCCACAATGTTTTTTTTTTATCAAAAACGTTGCCCCACACTAGGAATTTCTCCTGTCTTGTGGGTGCGTTTACAAACATTTAAACTCACATACACAAACGGCCAGACCCGGAACAACTACTTGTAGGTCATAGAAATATTTTTTCCGTGCGGGAATCGAACCCGCGACACGCAGCGCAGCAGTCAATCGGTTAACCACTGCGCCAACTGTGTTGTTAATCATTATACTTCTTCTTCCTCTATTTCCAGGTTATTAATAGTAGCATGCCTGTGCTCCGCAACCAACGTGGTCCTCATTCAAGTGAGGGCATATCTCCTAGAAAGGGACCCACCGCCTCCGACGATCAAGGTGGAGAACCATTCCGATGGCACGATATTCTTGTACTAAGCGATTGTAAGACTCGTTTATACGTTTCCAGTTTTTAGTGGAGAGGGAATGGTTGGAATTTGGACTCTATTCGTGTGAACAGCAAGAGCTTAGTTGGAAAAACTTATATATATTGTAAGCGAGTTATTAATTTGTACAGTATTTTAAGAGCGTAGCTAGTTTTATCATAATACATCGTCCTATTTACATCTCCTAAGCGTAGCGAGCAATATACAAAAATTCAGCGTGCCGAAAACGTTACAAAAGTGTGCTTTTGCCTTTAATGTTGTACATTTAAGGCAAATACACACTTGTATTTTCAACGCTCGGCTTAGGGCAGGTCCTTAAATCCAACAGCGCAATAATATTTAAATTTAAATATCACCGATATTGTTTATCAAAATGAGCATAATTTGCATAGGTTCTCACTACACATAGGACCAAAATTATGACAAGTCATTTTGCATTGTTATTCTCGGCAGGTGCATCGTTTTGTTCAAGTTATGCGCAGTCCTATATGACTTGCAGTCAAACTGACGTGCATTGGCACTGGCGAAAAAAGCTACCGTCCGTTCACAGATATTTTATGTCTGACAGCAGTGGGAGCAGCAACCCAACCGCAACCTTATTGTAACGAGAATAAAAAAAAAATTAAAAAAAAAATCCATCACTGTGATTTTGACAGACTTATTAGTGGCAGCAAACCAAAAGCAAACTTACACAAATGAGAATAAAGATTACTTTGGTGACGCAAAATCAAAGGTAAATTACATGTGAACGCACTGTAACTATGGGTTTATCCAGCAAGTGTTGAAATTTGTCTTAAACTCAGTCTTTCAACAGAACAAGTTGTGAGATATGTTTCATGTGTTGAAATTTTCTTACGTTTCTTCATCATCATCATTTCAGCCGAAAGACGTCCACTGCTGGACATAGGCCTCCCCCAGGCTCCTCCATTTCGACCGGTCTTGTGCTTCCCACATCCAGCGGATACCCGCGGCCTTCAAAAGGTCATCGGTCCACCTTGTGGGAGGCCTTCCCACTCTACGTCTTCCGGGACGCGGTCGCCACTCCAGAACCTTTCGGCCCCATCGGCCATCTGTTCTGCGAGCAATGTGCCCTGCCCACTGCCACTTAAGTTTGGCAATTCTTCGAGCTATGTCGGTTGCCTTGGTTCTCCTGCGGATCTCTTCATTTCTGATTCGATCGCGTAGGGAAACTCCAAGCATAGCCCTCTCCATTGCCCTTTGGGTGACTTTAAGCCTTCTGATAAGGCCCACTGTGAGCGACCACGTCTCTGTACCATAGGTCATCACTGGCAACACACACTGGTCAAAGACTTTCGTCTTGAGACACTGTGGTATTTAGGACGAGAAGATATTGCGAAGCGAACGCTGCCCAGCCGAGTCGGATTCGACGATTGACCTCTCTTCTTACGTTTAAAATATTGTAATTTGCTGGTAAGTGTTAAGTAGTAAAAATTAAATATGATTCGGACCGTAAAACGCATGTTTATACAGAATTATTTTAATTGAAATCATTAATTGGTACACACGGCTACACATCAAGCTATACATTTCTAGTTTACTCTGATCTCGCACTGTACGGAAATCTTATACAATGCAAGATTAGCTTATACTGGAAATGCGTAGCCATGTGTAAAATTTTCAAAATTAATGTAATTTCATTGAATGACTATGTCGTGAAAAAAACATGTGATGGATTTAAATGAAGTAACAGTCTTATTATAAAACGCGATCTGTCTTTAGTTCTAGCTCTGAGCCAGTTTTTGCATTTCCAACTTTATTTCGATTTGGGTTCTTAATACAAAAATGACAACTTAGCACCGGACTAAGTTGTTAATTTTGTAAAAGGACCTGTATTTCGATTTCTGTTATTTTCTTATTTCAAAAACTGGCTCGATAGTTTAAACCATTAGCCAAAGAAAACCCTTGTTTTGTAATAAGGGGGTCTTGGGTTTATTGATGAATTTAACGATTACACGATATAACCTGGCACTGAACTGCAAATTGCAAAAAGAACGTAAGGAATTTCATGGGCTACCCTGGAACTTCCACCTTAATATTTTCAGGTACAAAAGCATTGTAGGTAGTAAGACGTCCAGAAATGAACAGGGTTCAAATAAATTGTGTTCTAATAATATTAAAAAAAAACAATATCGTACATCAAATCTCAAGTGGAATTACTACCAACATTTAAAATATTATTCTGCCCAAAAAGTAGAGCCATCATTTGAATTCTTGACGTGTTAACGATGGTAATATTCTTTGTAATTTAAATACTTTTATAATTAATTACTTTGTTACTACGTCGTTTAATTACGTAATTTTAATTAGTTTAAGAATTTATGATTCTTTGTAAATAATGTTATAAGTGTCTAATAAATGTTTAAATTTGTAGTTTTCTGTTTTATCGTAGTTTTTAAGATACTTTTAATTTATTTTTACTAAAATTGAAAGTCATTATTTTATTCAAATTAGGCTGAGAATCAGCTTACTGCCTCCTATACACACACTCACACTTTTCGAACATCAAAACTACATAACACAGTCCAACGTCCGCCCTTAACCACTTCCTAATGCTTTAGATGGGAAGAAGAAGTAGCGCAACAAACTTCTCAATACTTATCTAGCTCTGTTTACTTCAACATTTTTTTTAGATTTCACCAAAAGGCTGACAGACGACCCCTGTCAACCTTTTGGTGAAATCACTCTAAAGATTTAATAGTATTGTTTTCACCAGAATAGTAGTAATAGAGCAGTGGTGCCCAGAGGTAACGGCCGCGAAATTCGAGTTGTAGATCATAGGTTCGAACCCAGGCAGGCGCTTTACTTCTGCAAATTATTTCATCACCACGGCTCTCAAAACGTTGAAGAAATACGTCTTGTGGAAACACGTGACATCTACCAACCAGCATTGGGCCCGCGTGGCGGATACCAGCCCACTCCCTCTCACAAAGAGAAGACCTGAGTCCCAGCAGTGAAGAAACATATGCTGATTATGCACTAGAGTAGAGCTTGATTTGAAACCTGAGTATTAAAACATTCATTAAAATAGTTGTATCACCAAATAAATGGCGAAACTTTCTCATCATCTGCCTAGCCTTTTCCCAACTATGTTGGAGTCGGCTTCCAGTCTAACCAGATGCATCTGAATACCAGTATCTTACATGGAGCGACTGCCTATCTGACCTCCACAACCCAGTTACTGGGTAATACGATACCTATGCCTACCCATACCTATATATAAATGGCGAAATTTTCTAATCACATAGAATAACATCACGCCTGTATTTCCCGAAGGGTTAGGCAGACGTGCAGCTTATAGTACACCCATATTTCGCCAGTTATATTTAAATCTCATGTTATAGGGCGAGCATAATGCCATCAACCGGGCCCAAGTCTAGACTGCGGACTGAAAAAGTTTCAAATCGATTTACAAAATTATACAGCTCTTCGCATACCCTTTCGAACTCTTTGTCAAATTCCTTTCTTCTAAACTTTTGTAAATGTACAAAAAAGTAATTTTCGAATTTTAAAAGATTTGCATAGAAATAAGAAAATTACAACTTTGTTAGAAACTTTTCTGTTAGACGTGGGAAATAGAATTTAGTTTGAATCGGCGCACTTTTGTTTCGGATTTAATTGGATTTCTAATTGAATTACTTAAGTGGTATTTTGAATTTCATCATCGTCATCATCATTTTAGCCGAAAGACGTCCACTGCTGGACATAGGCCTCCTCGAAGCTCCTCCACTTCGACCAGTTCTGCGCTTTTCGCATCCAGCGGATTCCTGCGGCGTTTACAAGGACATCAGTCTATCGTATGGGAGGCCTTCCAACGCTACGTCCTCCGGTACGCGGTTGCCACTCCAGAACCTTCCGGTCCCATCGGCCATCTGTTCTGCGAGCAATGTGCCCTACCACTTAAGTTTGGCAATTCTTCGGGCTATGTCGGTTGCCTTAGTTCTCCTGCGGATCTCTTCATTCCTGATTAGATCGCGTAGGGAAACTCCGAGCATAGCCCTCTCCATCGCCCTTTGGGTGACTTGTAGCCTTCTGATAAGGCCCATTGGGTTGGGGTTGATAATTTATTAAAATTTAATAGGCTCACCTTCTATTAGGTACTCAGGACTTAACCATAACTGAGTTTAGTACGAGAATCGTAAACAAGCGTTTTGTCGTCGGAAGACAAGACAAAAATGATGTTTCCATATAGACAGTTCATAGTTTTTCACCAAGAAATGTAGACAAACGATTTCTACTCTACAGTAGAGTAGAAATATAAAGTGTCATACTAATCCTGTTGTCGGAATATGGGTGAACTTTATGCTTCCGGGGAAATACGGGGTGATGTTCTCTTGTATTATTTTTGTTAATCGTTTCGAATTAGAATAGAATGAACGACATGGTTTCTTAATTGACACATAGATAAATCTTAGCAGCACAGCAGGCCTAGACAAAACACATTTACGGTTACGTCGTGTCCTTTCCGCAGGTAATGTCATTCCCATACATTTTGGCGTAGCGTTTGGCGTGAACGCTAACAGAAATGTATTTTGCCTCTAGGCCCAGATATCTAGTTCGAATGCCGCACGTGTTGACTCACCAGATTAGTGCTATTTCTTCAATCAAATCAAAAGTCATTTATTAAAACTACCCACCTTTCATTATCAGCATTAACAACCACTATAATTATATTAACTGTTCTTTTCCAACCATCCTTGGGCGTTATCTACAACAACCTTCCACGCACCGATCGATGCCTTTCTGCCATTCCATCTCACTCAGACATTCCCGCAGCATCAAATGGACCCACGCATCAATTGCCTTCAATACTTAACAAGTTTACCTGAACCCGATCATCCAACCCTGCGTTAACTGGGACTCTGTCGGTAAAAGCAAAGGCGTTTAATAATCTAATAGTACAGGTACAATATCCAGTTACCATTGGCTGATTGCATGCAAATTGGAGTTGGCGCGTCGGACATGAGTGCCTGGACGGCGTAAGTTAGGAGAGCGGCCGGTAGGAAGGGGTTCAAGTGATAGGAGTATGACCAGGACGTGTACGATTTAGTTGTCAGTAATTCAATAAGATGAAGCAACAATATTTGCACCATGTGAACAGTATTTAGATGATGCAAGTCAGTTATTGCTTTAATTTTACTGTATGCCATCACATACAATGAAGTTGCATAGCCTCCTCCAAGTCCTTCCAGGAAATGTTTTCCTGCGTCCAGGTCATCTTTCCACGACGACCGCAGCGCCATCCATCTTCAGGCATAGAGTGTGTGGACACACTCCGACACTGAAAGGAGTCTCGGGTCTTCAATTTGGTTATTATATATAGTTTTAAAATTTCTACAGCATATTTGCATCAGCATTCAGCATATCTAGGATGATATGATGAATTCATGGTCACAGTTTGCGCACTCGTTAAAAGTTTATCCTGTTACTATAAAAACAAAAAAATAAAAGTATCTGGCGAAATCTACGTGTACAGTGTACTACACGTAGGTGCCTACACTTCTGCCCAACCTTGTGAGAAAAACAAGCGCGATGATATGTTTTTATTACACATTACAACAAACTTGTCCCTACCTTTCCTCTTCTGACTTACGCCACAATTGAAGTAAAGAGCACGGTCAAAATTCGGGCTGTAGGCGCAGACGGCCCCGGAGCAATTTGGACCCAGCCATCAATCATTTCATTGGGCCCAGCGAATGTGTTAAGGGTATGGCACGTCCGAATGAACGTGGAATAATTTAAAATTCCCCAACTTTTCGGATATTGTGGTAAACAGTTTTACGTACCCAAAGACTCTTTGCGACCCATAGGACTAAGACCATATAGGAACTATGGCTGTGCCACGACGTATGTCTGGCTGTATCTGACAGGGCAGTGGCTTTGTAACCATTATTATTTTTCATTAACTACCTAGCCTTTTCCGAACTATGCTGAGGTCGGCTTCCAGTCTAACCGGATGTAGCTGAGTACCAGTATTTTAGATGGAGTGACTAAGAAGCCGAAGCCCGGAAGTCTGACAACCAGTCTTATCTGGCTGTCAGACTATCAGGCTCCTGATGACCCTTAACGACTGTCAAAGATCTACGAATGATAACCAGGACCAACAGCTTAACATGCTTTGATGATCAACCCATCTATGGACCAACCGCGGCAAGTGTAGCTTAACCTGATCGACCGACCTCGAGCGGCTGTTCTCACTAAGCTACAAGCCAATTATAATAGCCAACCATAATAATGTTATTATAGTTATATCTACATATAGATGCCTTACGGGCGAAAAAGGATAACCGCCTCTTTTCAAATTTTACAGGGGAGTGATTTAAAGTTCAAAATAAACGAAAAAAAATCATAAAAAATTAAGTATAGCTCCCGAAAGCCTGGAAATGAGTTTTTATAATATTTAGCATGCTATCTATAAGATGGCGTTTTTATTTTTACGTAATTCAGCCTGCAAGAAGCAGTTACTGTCGGTTATCCCCAAATGGTCTTTATTTTAAAATCACCCAAAATGTCGTAAATTGAATTATCAAATTATCTGATGCGAGTAAAAATGACCTAAATTCAACCCATGTTTTATTTAAATTAAGGAAAAAAAGGTCAAGTCTTGGTTTTTAGACAAAAAAATGTGATAATATAATCTAACCAACAATGTAACAATAGTTGACTGAAAGGAAAATTGTATCAAGCACATTTTTTGAAAAGATGTCAATTATTTAGTGGATGTGTTTTGATTATTTTACTTTAAAAAACTGTTATCTCTGCATTTAACATTTCAAGTTCACCCAAGAGGTCTAGATAAACAATAAAAAACCATTTAATTAGGTAATCAGCTCAGTCTTTAATTAACATAAAAATGGCACCTCGCACTTATCAAATTAAAAACAAGAGTCTGCAAAATGCGACCAAAACGGAATAAACGACTAATTATGTTTTAAACACGAACAGGCATAACAAACTAAATACATATTTCTAAATTTTTACTTCCAGCCAAAATAGTTTAACGTACAATCATTAAAATATTACAAAAAGTCCAAAAGGTGTAACTTCTTTATTCTTAAATAATTCGTAGATCAAACACCAAAAAATTATTTTTACAAAAATTGAAGTCGTTTACAACGAAATAAATTTACAGAAGTCTATATTTTTCCTACCGCGTAACCGACAAAAAGTTTCACGTAGGCAAACGTTACCTAGACCAATCGACGCAGAAAAAAAAGGCGATTCTAAATATGTATATAACTGAATTTCTCAAAAAATGTTGCTTATCCCTTTTCGGCCGTAAGACATCGTATTATACATAATAATGTATACAGGATAAGTTTTTAACCAGTGCGCAAACTGTAACTAAGAATTCAGCATATCATTCTAAACTCCCCACCGCAGATTTTTTTGCCCGTTATACAAAAAGAAATCAGCTGTTTCATGGAAGTGCAATACTTACGCGGTCAAAATGTATTATGGTCATCATCATCTGTCTGGCCTTTTCTCAACAATCTGACCTCCACAACCCAGTTACTGGGTAATACGATACCCCTTGGTAAGACTGGTTGTCAGACTTTCGGGCTTCTGACGACCAGTAACGACTGTCAAAGATCCAAAAATGACAACCGGGAACAACGGCTTAGCGTGCTTTTAGAGGCACGGAGGGGTCTTGGTATGTAAAGATGGTCACCCATCCACGGACCAACCGCGGCAAGCGTAGCTTAACCTGGTCGATCGGCCAGTAACAAAAATAAGGTTAGCTGTACCAGTTTTGTTGGTAAGGAAACCCTTAGACCATGAGTCTAACTCGCACTTTGCCAGTTTTTTTAGGAAATTACTGTTCGAAAGTGATTTTGGCTTGTCATGTCCTTAACGATGTTAAGTTTTAGAAGTGGGTTGATTAATTTTTGTCTGCAAAAGAGTGGGTACATGACAGTAAATACTAATTAGGTAGTACTTAGTCTGAAAGTTCCTGAACTCGAGATTAAGGCTGCCTGTCCATTGGAGCGGAGAGGAGCGGAGCTGTGCTTATGTTAACCAATATAATTCAAACTCTGCTCCGCTCAGTATGGTTTTTTTTTTTGGGTGGGAAATCATCAAATAACTTCTCCCGCTCTGGGTGGAGCAGGAGGGCGTGTTAGACTTTTACTGACTAAAACCCACCCGTGTTCCCTCAGTAGCCCGTATGCCAGGGGCTGCGGTATCTCTGTCGAACAAATCCGGGCCCCCTTGCGGGCTCCATCACTTTGTGGTGAAATCTGTTTGAGGCGCGCGTGGAACACAACGCGCCGTCGACTTGGGCTTGGTCCTTACCGGACAGCGAGCTACCCATTACTCGCCGTCCGCTCAGTATGGATGGAAAACGTTCTATGGGTTAATTTAGGCACAGCTCCGCTCCTTTACGCTCTTCTGGAAATGGATAGGCAGCCTTAGACGCTTTAGAGCAACAAAATGTAGCTTTTGTGGCTAAGTCTTTTTTATAAAAAACATCATTATTCTCCTGCCCTTCTTCTACGTCGCGTACTTCATTACTGAAGGTCGTGTCCCTAAAAGGCCTTCGCGGCTTTATGCATTAGGTATGTTCTTCCACTTCGTTCGGTTCTCAGCTTCTCACATGGCGTTCGTAACAGAGAGTCCAGTGAGGGCGGTTACTTGGTCGGACCAGCTTTAGGTGACCGGGAGCGAGGTTTTTTCCCCGTCTACCTTGCCCATTACTACCAACTTTTCAAGATTATTTGATTCCCTATGGGCAATGTGACCAAAGTAACCGAGAATATTTTGGTAACAGATCGTGGGAAGTCTATCTCTTATGCGTAGTTGCTCGAGGATAGATTTGTTCGTTCTCTTGGCGGTCCATGAAATGCGGAGCATTTTTCTCCAGCACCATATCTCAAAAGCTTCTATTTTTTTCGTTCTATTGCCCGAATCGTCCACGATTCGGAACCGTAAAGGAATATCGGGAAAACCAGGGTCCGGACTAGTCTCATCTTGGTGACATTGGAGACCGTCCTGTTCTGCCAAATACTTGGCAGCTTAATCATCGCAGTTTTGACCATTTGAGTTCTTCTGCCGATCTCTTTTTCGCTTCCTCCTTGGTCGGTAAGTAGCCACTCCTGCCTATGGGCAGGAGTGGCGAGAAAACAGATATTGGGGTATGCCCCAATATCTGTTTTCTTCAACACTTCGCTATTAGTCGTCATAAACACCATATTGTCATTCACAAAGTCCATCTCTCGTTTCTTTCTTTTATAAAAAATCATACTTTCTGCTTATCAAAAGAAAAATGAGAGAATTATCACCCGTGTTTTGTTTTTGTTTAAAACAATATTATTGTGAAACGTAAGCCACCTCATTATAACTCCTCATAATTGTCTTCCTGTGGTATTGTATAAAGCCACATACGAGTACATAAGGATGGACAAAACAATTGTATGGGATTTACAGTTGAAACAAAAGGGACGATCCCATTTTAATTTCAGAGCTACCCCTTAAACCCATTGTAAACCACTGGTAAATATTTATGTCAGCGTTAATATTGGAAATGGTGCGTAACTTACATTTGTTGAACCACAAATTACTTTTCATATGAATTATTTAGGTACCCATTCTTTGTTTGGCTAAATAGTAAGTAAGTAAGTAATCGTTTATTTAACAAAAGACTTAACCTAGGTAACATCAGAGATTGTTTAGTCAGAGATAGGTATGGGTAATACAGATGAGTAAGACCCCTGCCCTTCAAACTACGAGAATCCTGTTTCTTGAAGGACAGTGTACTTTAGAAAGGATTGACACATTTTTACAAAATATTACATAATTGAATAACAATACTGATGATCACATACTCGTACATATTTGTTGAATGGGCTTAAAAAAAATGATGATGAGCCAAAATAAAGGTGCATGACTTTGGGGTGCTTACACCTGCCTAGCCTTGTTTCATCTGTTTTTGGGGTCAGCTTCCAGTCTAACCAGATGTAGTTGACCACTAGTATTTTAAGAGAATGGACTGCCTATCTAACCTCCACAACCCCGTAACTGGGTAACATGATAAGTACTCCATGGTAATACAACCAGTATCACCAAGGGGTACTTATAGTGATGCAGCCGACTTTCAGTATCTTACAATGAGCGACTGCGTATTTGACCTCCACAACTCAGTAACTGGGTAAGACCTCTTGGTAAAACTGGCCCTATCCGAAACAGGAACCTCCCGAAACAACCGTGTCCGGTGAGGACCTGCGTCAGGCGGAAGGTGAGGACGCCATGCCGCCTCTCAAACCACTCCTCAAAGAGGGGACTTACCACCGCAATCGTGGCGTGCCCAGACTTTCGGGCTTCTGACGACACGTAACGACTGTCAAAAATCCGCAAATGATAGTCGAGACCAACAGTTTAACGTACTTTCCGAGGCACGGAGGGGTTTTGGTATGTAAAGATGGTCACCCATCCACGGATCGACCGCGAGAAGCGTAGCCTACCCTGATCGATCGACCCGTGCCGCTGTTATTACTTAGCCACGAGCACCTTAGAGGTGATTACAGATCAATTTAATATTTAACTTTAAAATATTGGTTAAAGTGGAACGAATGGTCATGGGGTACATAAAAAATAATAGTAGCATTCTACTATCTTATTTCATATTTATTTTCTTATATGGCCAACCAACAATTGTTTACTCAGTTACAATTTTAAGATAATATTTTACTTATATATTATATAAGGTTATTTGTAACAAATTCTTATAGGTTAGCACCGCATGCCCCATAAACGTAAAGATCGTGCACAAGAACTAAGTATAATTAAAGAAGAAGTTATAAGTATTGTGAAAGTTAAAATACAAATGAAATAAAAATTTCTGACACATAAATCATGGGGAAACCGATATTTAAAAAAATAAAATAAACACAAAAATTAGGATAAAAAATTGCATATTATTAAACGCTTTGCTATAGAATTTGGCAAATATTACTTGTATATCTATACTAGCTCCTGTCAGCGGCCCCACCCGGGTGGAGGTCGAAAATTATCCCACGAGAACGTAATACCGAGATAAAAAGTGACCTGTGTGTCTATGAGCCAAATTTCATCCAAATCTGGTCAGTTTTTATGCGTGATTGAGTTCCGTGTCGTGCCGTACGTAAACGAATAGCACCATCCTATTTCTTTCCGTGGGTGTCGTAGAAGGCGACTAAGGGATTACTAGTGAATGGACAGCAGCGTTCTCTATGCATATCAGTTGCAAGATGACCTGTATAGGTTTGAAATATATTGCATCCGTAACAAACTCCAATTAAATGTCTCTAAATGCTTTCTCCTAACATTCTCACGTTGTACTTCTTTTATAAATTTTAGTTATACCTTAAACGATCAGCTCATTAGCAGGCTAAATAGCATAAGAGATTTAGGGGTAATCATAGACAGCGAGCTTCTGTTTGATCAACATGTAAATGGCATAGTTACAAAGGCATCCAAATCTCTGGGATTTATACTACGCACCACGGCCTGTTTCCGATCTCTTAAACCGTTTAAAATCTTGCATTGTTCTTTCGTGCGCAGCCATTTAGAATACGCGTCTCAGGTTTGGAACCCGCAGTATGAGACTTATAAGTCCCGTATTGAGGGCGTCCAAAGAAAATTCCTACGTTATCTAGATTATAGGGCTCAGCAATACTCAAATGACTACGAGCACCGCTGCAAACGGTACCACTTCCTTCCGCTGGAGATGAGACGCTGTATAGGAGACATGAGTTTACTGTTGGGTATCGCAAATGGCCACATTGACTGTCCTGAACTAGTTGCTAATCTGTCCTTACGCACGAATCTGTTGGGATTACGTCAACGACCAATATTAAATGTACCTTTCGCAACGACTAATTATAGGCGGAATGTTTTCTCAATAAGAAGTGCACTTAGTTTCAATAGGCTTCCTATGGACCTTAATGTTGACTTGTTCTGCACCAGTGTAGCGACCTTAAGACGGCTTTTGGCACAGTTATTTTTTTATGGATAGTTGACTTTTCTAATATTAACTAATTTTATTTACTTGTATGTACTTTTTTATCGACTTTTTTAGTAACTATATGTGGAGGCTTGTTATTAGCAATTTTTTAATTTTACGTCATTGGTTTGTTAGTCTGTAAGCCTTCTTTAAAATAAAATAAAATAAAAAAATAAAATTTTGACACCATACAGCGATCGCTAACCCGAGACGCCAAGCGTGGAAATTATGGCAAAACCCCGCTTTTAGGGGAGGCCTTCGTCCAGTAGTGGACATCTTTCGGCTGAAATGATAAATGATGATGATGAATAACAAACATACAAAAATCTAAACATGCAAACTATCACATTTATAATATTAGTAGGATGAGCGGGTGAGTAGCAACAGCATCTTGAAAATGATAGCTGATAGGTTGCACGCGGCTGTGTTCCATCTATTCATAAATCTGCCTACTCTCCAAGTGCGACATTATTTTTGCTACTTTTAGATCTGTATCTACTATCTACTAACATTACAGGTATTTTAAAGTATTTTAAACAAACATAATTTTTTAATAGTTGACAAAATTTTGCTGTACAGACGCTAGCACATCAAGCTACCCAATCTGTCAAATTTCTTTGATAGTTTTTCAACTTTATTACAAAAGAATAAGGTTCATGTTCAATTGGGAATATTTGATAGTTTGGGATAGCTTGATGTGCTGGCGTCTGTACCTACTGTTAATACAACTTTGCTTAGTCATTCGGAAAATATTGGTACGTTTACAATCATCTTCAAACAAGGCATCTACAGGCACTCATCAATACACTAACAAAGTGGTCATTCGACCACAGCTCCAGTGAGTGATCCTTTCCAACCACAGTAATGAACTTGTGGTTGCTCTGTCGTGGTCCTGCTCTTCACGTGCCCGACTTCTCCTGTCCGAAGTGTGCGCCATGCATGCGTTTAAACCGCATGACAAAAGGATTGGAGCGTTATTGGTCCTTTTACGCATTGAGGCTAAAAGGCTTAGTTCCCTATGCTGTTTTGAATAGGTACAGAGGCCAGCACATCAAGCTACCCCAATCTGTCAAATTTCTTTGATAGTTTTTCAACTTTATCACAAAGGAATAAGGTTTATGTTCAATTGGGAAAATTTGACAGTTTGGGATAGCTTGACCTGCTGGCGTCAGTACTAAAAGCCTATTAGAGAATACGCCATTTAACGGAGATTTGTACAAATTGAAATTGTTACCCAGTATTCAACTGGGTTGGTGGAGGTCAGATACAGTTGCTGCATGTAAAATACTGGTAGTCAGCTGCACCCGGTTAGACTGGAAGCTGACCCCAACATAGCTGGAAAAGGGCTAGGCAGTTGATGATTATAAATTGTATTTTTTTTAATTACCTGGAAGATATTCGGAGGACTAAGATTAATTTTAATAGATTTATCGATCTTACCTACCTATTTTTGATTCACACTTTAGAGACATTTTTAACATAATCAGGTAGGTAATTTTGGCTGTCTGATTTTTGTACTTCAGTATAGGTATTTATATCACAAATATTCGATACGCTTTGCCAAAAATAATATCAATCACAGCTATTAGCAGGACAAGGCAAATCAGGTACCCGAAAATGTGTAATTTTTAATTCGGTAGTCTGCCGAATGATTGTGAATAGCTATATTTGCTACCTAGACCGATATCATACAACACTCACTTTACAAGCATGCTCTCAATGTGTAAAGAACATTCCCACAACTGACATGACCACTCTCGTGGCTTAATTCCGCAAATTGATGGCAACTAGCATCAACCAATTAGCCACGCGCCACTCCTAGCAATGCAAGACTATGAGCGTTAAAATAACATTTCCGTGGCTTGTTCAACATTTTGCAAGCAGAGAAACGCTTGTCCAGTACTTTAATTATGGTAATGGGAATGTTCGTTGGGCATGCCCCATTCAGAGCCTTTATTCGGGGACATTTTGATCGGAATTTGGCTTCGGTATTTGCGTAGAATTATAATGCTGATACGAAACGTTGGCCGATTGTACAATTACGCGGTGAATAGAGCGCCGTATTTTGTTGGTTCATTAGGATGGCTGGGTCGTATTTTGTATTGGTTATTATTGCTTAATTTAACAGTAGTGCTTCAGTGGTAATGGTCGTGAATTCCGTCTTGTTGATCGTAGGTCCTAACCCTGACAGCAACACCACTGCTCTCAATACGTTGAAGGAAAACCTTGTGAGAAAACCGTCCGAGTTGTCCTAGAAGACATGCGATATCTACCAACCCACACTGAGCTCGCGTGGTGGATAGTCCTACTCCCTTGCCGAGAGGAGGCTTATGTCCCACAGAGGGAAAATTATATGCTGAATATTGCTGTATTTCAGAACCCCAAAAACTCAGCCAACCAGTTTTACCAATGGGTATCACGTTACCCAGTAACTGGGTTATGGCGGTCAGATAGGCAGTCGCTCTAAGTATAAACTGTTTTTCCGGTTAAGCTGGGAGCCGAAAGCCGAAAAGCTAGGTAGATTGATCCGCTTAAAACTCTTGACCACTTTGACCTGTTATGAAACATTGAATTTAATTACACTAACGTGATGATTTATGAGTTTGATCAGAGAGAAACATTCCTCGGAACACTGGAAAGTTATGAGGGACTAATTCCGAAAACCTGACCCAATCTCCCTGTAACAGCGCTTTAAAAATCAGCCTTTGCCACGCAAAAATACACTTAATCCTTACTAATATGGGGCCCGCAAGGTTCGATGCCTGCCAGGGGTGCGGGTTGTTCGAAAGAGATACCGCCGCCCCTGGCATACAGGCTACTGAGGGAACACGGGTGGGTTTTAGTCAGTAAAAGTCTGACACGCCGTCCCGCTCCACCCAGAGCGGGAGAAGATATTTGATGAATTCCCACCCTCAAAAAAAAAAACCTTAAACTCATAACATAACATCACGCGATATTTCCCCGAAAGGTTGGGCAGAAGTGAACCTACAAAGGTAAACCCATATTTCGCTAGTATTGTTTAAGTCCCATTGGAATTGCCATCAACCTTTAATATTGCTTTATAAACTTTACCTACTAATTTACACGCAAAATTACACTGAAACTCAGTCATATCCGTGACGTATATTCTACTCGTAAAACCATCCTATTAACGACCACGCATCGTAACCCTTTCTCAGAACGATTGCTATTCTGTAACTCAACTCGATTCTCTTACTTGTTTTCTTTAAATACTTATAAATAAATAATTTATAAGTAATTAAAGAAAACAAGTAACAAATGACTCAAATGTGTTAGTTACAATATTTTTTAACCCTATGTTAGTAAACGTAACATACACACTTAACCTACATTGTCATATAGTTACAATGCGAATCCCTGCTATAAGTTCAACACCGAAGTGGAGAGTTTGCAGCAGCGATTCACACAGAAGCAGTCCAGTCTGCTCGCGATACACCGCAGTATAATGATGGGGCTGGCCCGCACCCGGTGCACCAGGGAAGCGCATATTTTCGCATCGTAGCTTAAAAACAATCCACCCGAGGTTTAGCAAACATCCCTGATGCGCTACAGAAGCGGAACAGCCCCATCAGCACCCAGAACGCATTATTATGTTGAATGTGAAGGGTGCTGTACGATTTTTGAGTGAAATCCATTCACAGGCTGCATGTGTAAAATGTGGAGCAATATGCACGAAATAAGGTCTTTTTACATCTCTAGAACAACGTGTAAACCTGCGAGCGATCATATTATCTCTCACCGACAGCGCCCTTCTTTCTCTTTCAATATCGACATTATCTTTGAGGTCAGCGGTCAAAAGATCATGTGATGTGTGGAGAAGTATTTGTAAGAGTGAAGGTTCTGCTGTAGATGCACGAATCTACAGGCATATGAGGGGGTTTACATCTCTACGCAGTCAAAACATTTTGATGCTAAGTAAACGTGTCGTCAGGTCATTACCGCGTCCTATTATATTGGCCAACGAATTGTAAAAAAAAACTATTGGTTGATTGATTTTAACTTTGACAATCATAAGCATATATGCATAATCAGCCTATAATATTCCCACTGCTGGGATGGACACAGGGGAGAGGGAATGGACCGTAATCCACCACGCGGTCCCAGTGCGGGTCGGTAGATGATCATAGGAAGTAGATCTAAAAACAAAAAAATCTTTAATAAACAGTCTTTAGTAGTCCAAAACTACACTGAAACTCGTCAATATCCGTGATATATTCCACTCGTAAAGCCATCCTATTAACGACCACGCATCGGTAACCCTTTCTCAGAACGATTGTTATTCTTTACCTGAACTTGACCTTTTCGGATTCGGGAGTGATCCGATTTAGGAACTTTCTTTATGTTTTCGTTTTAGTATTGAATTGATGTTGTTCTTGGGTTTGTGTATAGATTTTCTTTTGTTTTTCTTCAAGATTTCTTGCTATGTACTAAGATTTTAAATGTTCTTGATTGATTGACATTTGGTAGGTTAAAAGACTACTACGGCAAGGAACATTGTTCGCAGAACAGATGGCCATTGGGGCCGAAAGGTTCTGTAGTGCTGACTGCGTACTGGAAAACGTAGCGTTGTAAGGCGGGAGGCCTTACAACGCTACTTCTTCCGGTCAAAGAGGACCGATCCACTAGATGCAAGAAGCACAAAACAGAACCGAACGAAGTGGCGATGCTTGGCAGAGGCCTCTGTCCAGCAGTGGACGTTTTTCGGCTGAACTGTTGATGATGTTGATAAATTTTTACAAAAACGCAAGTCGCTATAAAATAAGGCCAGCATTTAGAGCTTATTACCTTCACTGCCAACTTTGCTGGCTGGCAGATCATCGAGTGACTGATAATCGTAAACCGCAAAATCAGCCTACAATGGTCACACTGCTGAGACACAGGCCTCTTCTGTGAAAAAGAGTGGGCTATCCACTATGCGGGCCCAGCGTGTGGGCGTGTGGGCTGCTGGATGTCACATGTGTTTTCAAATTTTTTATTCTAAGATATGCCGGTTTCCACACGATGGTGTCATTCACCGTTTTGATAGCAGTTGTGATGAAATCAAATACACAAAGAGCCTTCCTGGCCTCGAAATCACAACCTACAAACCTCTAGTCGGAGCCGATACCCTCACTGTTCTCACAGATAACCGAAATGTTAAATTATTTAACTATTATGACGTTCATGAAAGAAATAATGACCTACTCTTTGCCGGAAACCCTTACCATCTCTATTATCTAAGAGCAAACAAGATAAAACGCTCACAAGTCAATCACTAGGGATATATCAACTAGGCTATAGGCTTACAATAACACGTAACGATACAGTAAGATTTTTACCTTTTATAGGCAAAAAATGTAACTTCCAAAAAATCTTGGATCCTCAACCTTTTGCCTCGTTAGCTCTCTTCTTTACGACGCTCTAAAAACTCTCATGTGACCTGACACATGTCATGTCGTATGTGGGTGACCTCTGACGAGCTCCTACGTCATAACCCGATCACCAAATCTCTGTATAAATTGCGGTCCCCGACATATTGCTGGGATAACGATATGTCTGTAAAGAAAAGGTTGGGCAATATTAGGGGAAATTGCCTGAGATTGCGTTCCCCAGGCGTGGCAATGAGGAATGTAGGAGGATTATAGGGAATCGTTTTCTTTTCCTGTTACTTTAAGGTGGGAAAACTGCTGTGCTCTGTGACCTTTGAAGAATAAGCTTTTATGGGTGAGCAATTTGTTTCGGCTGCAATTTTATCGCCGGTTTCTTTTTGAAGTTGAACCAATGCTAGGCATATATTTATTTATACTTAATATATTACATGTTATACTGTATTGAAGTATGTTAGTTGTGGTTTAGTTATAACAGCCACACAAGTCGATAGACCAGGTTAAGCTATGCTTACCGCTGGTCCTTGGACGGGTGACCATCTTATCATACCAGGAACCCTCAGTGCTTCGGAATGACCGTTAAGCCGTTGGTCCCGGTGGGCATTCGTGGATCTTTGATCTTAAAATTACGAAGCATAGAGGGGTCTTGGCCACCCATCCACGGTGAAACCGCGGTAAGCGTAGCTTAAGCTGATCGATTGTCACGTGCATCTGTTCTTATTTAGCCAAAAGTCTTTGTTATACTACACATATAATAATAGAATCGAACCAAGATTTTATACAATTTAATGGATTCTTTTCAATGTACAGTTTATAGTCATAAACTGTATAATTTTTCAAACGAACACTTGGAAATCCAAAACCAATTTCAAAAGTAAGTAGCTTCATGTACAAACCCATTCAGGCTTGAAACAACTGACGACCACGAAATCCAAGCTATAGGTCTTCCCAAAACACTCCGGCATTATTCCACGACATTTTAATCTGGCACGACGGCACATAAAGCCAGTGTACGTAAAACAGTGAGAAATCGCACGCACGGTGCGTGTGAGTTCGGGAATTGATGTCGTAAATTATACAACAACAGTCACCTGCGGCGTCGTATACGTCGCACGTGTGATTCGGGTACAGTGGCTGTGATAGCGGGGTTGACAAGTTGACATCAAATATTGCTTGTTGCTATAACTTTTTCTGTATCGTAGCTATATTTTCAGGAAAAAATTATAAGCGTAAATAACCAGCAAACAGAGATTTTTTTATTTTATGTTTGTTACCTACAGAATTCCTCCATTGTTTTTTTTTAATTACTAATGGGCCTACTCTTGACCTCGATCACGCCTGATGGAAAGCGATTGATGAGATCTCGATCGATCGATCGGATCGAACGTGCCCAGAAAATGATTGTTCACTTGTTTTGAAGGTGGACGGGTTAAATGTGGAAAGGAACACAGACGCAGGTAGAGAGTTCCACACTTTGGCTGTGCGTATAATAAATGTGGAGAAGTAGCGCTGAGTACGACTGGTCGGGATATCAACCAAGTGCGGATGGACCCTGCAGTGCGTTTGGTAGCCCGGTAGTAAAAGGGCCATGGTGGGATCAGGTCGTGGAACTCCTGCGCACACTCTCCGAAGTACAGTATAAACCGATTTCAAATAATTTTCTTTGGTTCGAATACTTCCCTAGTGGTCCCATTTACATTTCGTCAAGTTTGTGAGTTTGCTTTAATAATATGTAATTTTAATAATTTTTCGTCACTGTTATTTACTTAGGTAGTGAAGTATACGAATTTGTGTGAGGCTACCACAACTAAAAAGTAAAATATAAAAAAGTACTTATACCTATTTCCAAAAAAATAAAACAACCGACTTCCAAAACAAATACTGCAAAGTATTATCTTCAATTTTGGAAGTCGGTGGCCAAAAAACTAGCTGAAATAAAATCACTTGGTATCAATTGCCCATGCATTGACACAACGTCATACGTCATACAGCGAAGGAAGCAAGAGGAAAAGCATCAGTAATTTATTTATATTACTACTTTAAATATAAAATTACAAAAAATCTTCATACTTTTACAAATTAGCAAGGAATTAACATGTAATAAAATTAGCGACCTGCAAAAACATCTTTCCCGCTACTCGCTTACCCACGAACCTCACCTAACAATTCGACGGTTCTCTCCCGCCTATAAATCTAGTCCCTGAAGCGAGACGTACACAAAAATTGGCTCACACACACACACACAACCCGCTCCCTATGGATGCATCTGTTGAGAGATTCTGCTTATTTATTCTCAAACTGATACGGGATAACGGGATTTGCAGATTAACTGATAGTTTGCCGTAAATCTTTCAAAGGAAAAGGTTTGAGGCAGGTAAATTCTTTGGTTTCAACTCCCAAATAGGGCCGATGGAAAAGATGAAAGTGAACCAGGCGCTGGTGTACGTGATGGAAATACATTCGTCAATCCGATATCCAAACATGATTATTGTGGTGAATTTGGGTAAGTTTGCGTCCACTATTAAGGTTACACTAGTCAGTCATTCTTCCTTTCTAACTTTGTATGGAGTGTATTTCACTGTTTGACAGTTCATTAAAAATGATATCTACTTGTCTCGTCATTATTTCGGAAACATAGGTAATCAAAAAAAAAAAATGTTTTTAAAATGAGCGTTCAAACTTTCATATTTCAACACAACTTTTAACGAAAGAAAGAAACCGTTTATTTAGACCACAAGACAGTTCGTGAACACCGTAAACGCCGTGAACACCGACACAGTCGTTACGGATCGTCAGAAGCCCGAAAGTCTGACAACCAGTCTTACCAAGGGGTATCGTATTACCTAGTTACTGGGTTGTGGAGGTCAGATAGATGGTCAAACTTAAGTGGCAGTGGGCAGGGCACATTGCTCGCAAAACAGATGGCCGATCGGGCCGAAAAGTTCTAGAGTGGCGACCGCGTACCGGAAGACGTAAAGTTGGAAGGCCTCCCACAAGGTGGTCAGATGACCTTTTGAGGGCCGCAGGAGTCCGCTGGATGCGGGAAGCACAGAACCGGTCGAAGTGGCGGAGCTTAGGGGAGGCCTATGTCCAACAGTGGACGTCTTTCGGCTGAAATGATGATGATGATGATGATCTTTTTCATAACTTTTCTGCTAGTTGCCTTAAACGAATTTTTGGAATTATCAATTCACCTACAAATAAATTAACTTCATGCGATACGCCCATATAAAATATTATATTATATTATTTAAAAGTGACGATTCGCCCGTTTCAGGCGAGTTAATTCGTGCGAGTCAACTTGTATGCCCAAACAACTTAAAATACAAACTTTCACATTACTATGTGGGATAGTTACATTTACATTGTAGTTACACAAAGTACTCTTACTTACTCCATAACTATTCCATAATCTACATCGATTTGCCTCCTACAGTAGCTGTATCATTATTCAAACAATATGTACTTCGGAACACTTCGACAGAACTGCTCCATACAACTCTCCAAAACTTCTGTTGCCGTGTCGACAACACTGACACAATTTGCATTTTCTCTTTGAATACCGTCACTGTTTCCTTGTTATAACTTTAAGGAAGTTCCTATACTCTAGGTTGGAATAGATATATGGGAGCAATATTGCTAAACTTGATGACAAAAGGAGTTTTCATGCGGCAGACTATAGTGCTGTTGTGGTTGTTAGAGTTACTGTTGTTTGTTCTGGTGTGGTATTAACGAAACATATCACTTGTACTCATGAATACACGCCACACTTACACCGCACACACACACACCACACATGCACCACATAAAGGACATTACTCGGCGTCCATACATCATTTTCCTAGGAACAACAGAGACGTGAATTAACTTTTTGTGTTCTAAATAATACATATATTCGATTGAAACGAAACCAAAACCACAGACACCTCTGAGAATTGTAAAAAATCCAAAATACTTTCGGATTTTGAGGTTATAATTAAACCAATTTCAAATTGAAACAAAAAATAATGGCGCCGGGGAATTAGACCGAAGTGAATTAATTTTTAAATAGTTTCGAAATTAAAGAGTGTCAGTTCTATTGTAATAATTGTAACATAAAAAAAAAACTAGTAATTATGGTAAAGATTTCATGCGTGTTGATTCATAGGCCATTATCGGCATTTTCCTTTACACATACACTCAAGCCATACCATACCTGATATCACCTCTCTAGTCTCCACACTGGAATTCGTACCTCAAGCCTCAAGATACACCCCCCCGAGTGGGTTCCCCCCCCCGAGTGGGTTCCCGCATTGTCGTTGCGGGGGGGCTCAGTAACCGTGGATTCCGGCCACGGTGAAGCCAAGAGGACCCCAAAGGTGGGGCCGCTCGTCAGGGCTTTTGCCTCAAAGCCGACGACGTAGCGGCCAAAAAGTAGGTTGCGGTGAGGTGCACCGCAACTGAGGTGGGCCGCGATGTCGAATGGGAGGCATCGCGGATGAGGGTTACGGGCTGCGGTAGAGGAGGAGTGCCGGTGCTTCTGAGCAGCGCTCTTCCCTTCCGTGGCCTGGACGGGGCCGCCACCGTTTGATGGCGGACGCGGTGGGGCCGCAGGGGAAGAGGAGTGTCGGTATAGCGTCAGCCGCTCTCCCTATCCCCTGCAGCCGAAAAGTGGTAGACGGGACGGCGCGTTGTGTTCCACACGCGCGCCGTCAAAGATGTCAGCGACCACTGGTGGGGTCCGCAAGGGCCGATGCCTGCCAGGGGTGCGGGTTTGTTCGAAAGAGATACCACAGCCCCTGGCATACGGGCTACTGAGGGAACACGGGTGGGTTTTGGTCAGTAAAAGTCTGACACGCCCTCCTGCTCTACTCAGCAGGAGAAGTCATTAAAAGCCTCAAGATACAGACTAACTGTCTAGTTTGGATCTCACTGGCAAATAATATACTGCAACTAGATGTAGGTAATATTTGAGCTACTCTTGTCGTCTCAACTTAAGCACCCACAGGTTAACAACCTGTGCTTGCTTAAGTACTGTATCACCTGGACCATAAATATTTTCTGTTACTTTTGGATGCATATCTTCCATATAAGTGGATGGATTTTGGTCTCCTGCCGAAAAATTGTGATTTATCATCTGCCTTACCGCTCGTCAGTCTAACCTAATCCGGCTAAATACCAGTATTTTACAAGGAGTAGGTAACTACCTATCTCGAGGGAAATTCTCATAATTTTAAGAACGTTCACAGTCTGATCTCAGTCCCAATCTGTCAAAAAATACCTCGAGTTTCCATACATTTTTGACAAGTTTTTGTCATTTGATTGTCGCTGAGATGAGACTGTGACTAGATTTTGAACGTTTTTAATTACGAGAATTGGCCTTGATCTTCTGCTAAGCAGTAATGCTCGCGAAGAGGGAGGCACACAGAGGGAGGTACACGCGCCCTCACGGCCTTAGCCTCCACAGGAGACGCCCTGGGCGTCGGGAAACTCAGGCTGATTTCCAGCCAACGAAGGCGCGGGCTTGCGGACGGTGAGTAATGGGTAGGTCGCTGTCCGGTAAGGACCAAGCCCAGGTCGACGGCGCGTTGCTTTCCACGCGCGCCTCAACGAGATGTCAGCACCAATTGGTGGGGTCCGCAAGGGCCGATGCCTGCCACGGGGGCGGATTGTTCGAAAGAGATACCATGGCTCCTGGCACACAGGCAATTGAGTGACCACGGGTAGGATTTAGTCAGTAAAAGTCTGACACGCCCTCCCGCTCCACCTAGAGCGGAAGTTATTTGATGATTTCCAAACTAAAAAAAAAACATTTGGGAGCGATCCTATTGCCATCAACCGGACGAAAATCTAGACTTCGGGCCGAAATTCCAGAGAGAAAAACCCAATAACACTTTGCCCGACATGGGAATCGAACCCGAGACCGCACGCTCAGCAGTAGCCCATGCGACCGATAGACCAACCAATCAGTCAAATGACGAATAAATTATCCAGGATAAATATTACGATCCAATCCAATCTAAAATTGAAATGGCAATACATTAATACCACATTTTCGCTTTAAAAGCCATTCAGTCCTCGTGTCAAAGAGGCGCACTATATTTGTCCACCGGTCGCACTGTTAACGGCCAAATAAACCTCAGCTGAACTAACATTTGGGTACCTAGTCACTACTGTAATGGACTGGAGTCAATTTAAGGGTTTGTGGTGACTTAGTGGCTCATTTGAAGTGGTAGCTAAAAGCCAGATGAAATCTCTGACTGGTAAATCTATCAATACCTTTGAATAATTCGACTAAAGGTTGCAATTTGCGGCAATTTGTTAGTTAGGCTAGTTGCCATATGTCGGTACGGTATGTCTAGTTGTTGAGTGGTCTTATTATTCATTCTTTAGTTTATGATAGTTACAATAGTGTTTTAAGCAAACCTGTTACTAACAATTTATGGATTTTAGCTGACCGAAATAAAATTATTTTATCTATTCTTATTATGCAGTGTAAGTGAACTAAAACTGTAGTGCAAGTGCTAACTTTAAGGGCACACTTTGCGCGGGCTCGAACTCACTGGTGGGCCTGGCTAAAAATCACGCTGTCTCACCAGGCTTCGTACCCGACAGAGATAGTATCAGTGGTGAGCAGTTAGACTCTGGTCTACACGCACAACGTTATTGAGTGAGATGCAGGAGCATTTTTGGCAAAAAAATCGCGAAAAAATTAAGAAAAGTCCTTCAGAAGATCGGGTTTTATGAAAAAACCACTGCATAAATCAATGACTAATAAAGTTTATTGAACTTATTGTTAACTGAACTTTGTCGGTACCGTCTTGGTTTTCGAGATTTTACACTCCTTTTATTACTTAAACACGCTCAAAGTTAGGTTAAATTAGCAAGAAAAACGAATCTTTGTTGGCTCATAACTTTTTAATAGCTTTTTATTATAGTATTCTGTTTCCGTACAGACAATAATAATAACGAGACAAAACTATACCATGTTTAATTTTTGATGTACATAGTCAGACAGTGGAGTAAAACCCTCCCGAAGTTTGTATGGAAAAAATGTGGACAAGTGTCACCTTAATAAAGAACACGTGAATCAAGTGTCTTCCCCTTAACTTACAGTGAATAAGAAAGACGTTTTTGGACGATTTCTTAGTTTTATAGTTACTTAGCAGTTTAAGTTATATTTAAATTACTTATTAGCTAATAGACTAGATTGTAATGTGAATAAAGTATCGTCTATTGTGATACTTTATCAAGGAAAAAAAAAATATCATTTAAAGGACTAGAGAAATGATATACCGTTGACGAATACCTATTTGGCGCCGCCGGCCGTACTCAACTGAGTAAGGCAATGCCATTGATTATAGTCACTAAGTTTTAAAAATTTGATTATGTTTTTCGTTTATAACAGAGGGTTAGTAGTTAATTAAAACAGGTATAATAAAATTGGCATTCAAAATTAATGGCAATTAGAATACGAGTATTCTAACTTGGCACATAGACAGAACGATGTTTTGAATTCGATGAAGTTTACATTAAACGTGTTGATTGATTTATTATGCATGGGAGGTCTCAGACTATTTTTTTTTAAATTGTGCAAATTTTTATTTGTTTGGGTTTTACTACAAATAACTGAATTTTAGAATTTTATATTATTCTAAAACTGTACTTCGTTAGAATTTAAATTAGCCGAACTCAGTAGCTGGAACAAGCTTAAACTAAACACTGAACAAGCATGATGTTATTATAACTTTTTATTTTATTTTATTTATATATTGGATATCCAACAGAGGCTAAACACTTACATGCAAGGATACATACAGCATTATTTAAAAAGCTGCACGCTTACTGAAAAATGCGTGTAGGTATTGACTGGACAGGTCTACTCTATTGACGAATTTTGTAATGAAAAAAAATCATAGAAATTTAGGGGTATGAGGAACAGGGTGTAAAGTTCACTCATACCTATGCTGGTAAAGGAGGCTCCTCCGACCAGACGGGTATTGTGTCTGGTCCGGGCAACTGCCCGACAGTTGATGTCGGGATTTTTGTATATGTTCGAGTGTCGTGGTAAACTCTGATTCGCGATGCAGAATTGCTCAGTTAGTTCGCCTGTGGCATTGGAGATGGCGCCACTTTTCTTTTTGTGTTTCTCGATATTTGTTGCGAAACATTTTTATTTGTAGTGCCGCTACAGAAATATTATAAAATAAATAAGTGTGTCGGTTGCTTTTTTATAATTTAAGATTTTGACATTAAATGTATTTTTGTAGCATTTTGCTAGGGACTTTGTTCTGTATCAATATTATTAAGAATGTTTGTAAAGTCAGTGTTTTTAATTTGGATAGACGTTCAAACTTTGATGATGGGAGAGGAAAGAGGTTAGTTGTCTTATCCTTGTTTATGTTGCTTCTTTTCGTGTACGTACTGTGCAAATATTTCGACATAAAACCATTTTTGTTACGAAATAAATAACTTGAACTTGAATCTGTGTGGCTCTTTCCTCGAAAGACCATTTCAGACACAGATCTGATTAAGATTATGTCTGGACTTTAAAAGAGACTGTTACCTCTGAGTTCGTTTCAGCCTTTCTTAAAGTAGTCAGATAGGAAACGCCGACCATATGTCTTTAAAATATGATTGACGTGTAAAAATGTTTGTACAAACCTACTTACAGAAATAAAATCATTTATCATTTACCCCCTTATTTATAAACGCTGCTTAAAGTTAAATAATGATTAGCGACTGATTAACTATACATTTTAGACGTTTAAACATCTCTTAACTTTAATCATCGTTTATGAATATGCCCCTTAGGATCCACAAAGCCGTTTTTAACGATCTCTTTTTGAAAAATGACCATGCAATAAAATCAAAGTTTATTAGTTAAGTTTAAATCAATCAATGGTCTTCGTGCTCAAGGTTTCTATGATCCTCTCTTATACCGTCAGGAATCATAACCACGCTGGTGTGGTTCAAGCTTTCAGGGCCTCAAGTTTGCTATTACAATAGTGTCAGAATGGTCTATCATTGATTTCATAATTGTTGATTCTGACAAGTTTGGTAATCTACTAATATAATGGCGTCATTATGACTTTCCAATGGTCAGAAACTGACACTCCATTGAAAGAAATGGCATTTATTGGTAATCTCGTACATAATGACTGACTTCCGCGGTAATCTGTTAAAATGTTGATAGTTCCACACAAACTGTTTTGTTTTAAACAAAAATCTAAAAATGTAAATAAATACCTATCAAAACACCGGCCGCTAGAAATAAAAACAAATTAACGTCAGTAAGCAGTAATATCACAATTGACTTTGACAGCTTAACAGATAAAATATTATTGAGTTGTGAGTTTTTTGCTATTTACGAACTTCCTACTACTTCAGATTGCTTATAACAATAATGAATAATATGTAAAATTATATTTAAATGAAATTTTGCATTAATAAATGTTCAAATTTAGTAGTCGTTTTTCGAAAATCATTTCTACTAACGGGTTTTATAATAATGGCAATACGACAATGCCATTATAACACAATTCCATTACGAGACCATTGACCAAATAAAGACTATTGATTGATTGATTGATTGACCGCTCACTGATCGACCAATATGAATTTAGCAGATTACGAACTTTTAGCAAAATGACAATGGGATCGTGTTGGAATGACGAATTTATAAAAATGGCAGACTAGCTAGGGCCTGGTTAACAGTAGTCTATCTACAATCAACACAAACAGGAACCGACAGAATATCAAACGATCATCACGCTAAAGTTAATTAAAGTGAACGCAACAACGCACAATCAACTTCTGATCCGTCAAACTGATATGTGGGAACAGCTATCAGCATTCTGATGAGATTGTTTGTGTGTGAATGTTTGAATTTTAATGGGAAAGAATACAGGGGTAGTGGGTTTTAGTAGGAAACGTTCGGCATATGACAGCATTTTAGTTTAAAAAATCTCTCCTTCAAACGATATGCACGAATATTACAGATTTAGTAATACTGAATATAAATGTAGTATTTAAAGTTAAGTATAACGTATTTTTTTTTAATGGAATAAAAAAAAGGCTTTCCATTTTAATCATAAATTTAATATCTTTTATAATGCTAGATATATACCGTTTCAAAAAGGTTAAAACGCGAACGACAATATCATTACTTGCAGTTACTTTGTAGTTTTCTTCCATTACCTAATTACTATTGGAGTTTCGCGACGAATTGATCATCAAAAATCAGCAAGCATTGCTTCTGACTATTTTCCTTTGTAGTGCCTCTCTATGTGCAAAATATCTTCATGAAACCTATTTTCTGGTCAGAAATTTATGTGAGAGTCTAACAATAAATTTTGGGCGATGTGGTCGCTAAGCGACAAAGCCCTTTAAATAATTTTAAGGGACATGTTACATTTTAGAACTTTGTAGGAAGAAAGACGTTCATGGATGATTTCCTGATAGTTTTCTTTTTACCTATATAATCAGAAGTATAGAGAAGTAAGTAAGAGAAGTAAGAAGTACAGAGTATTCTAATCATTTGAGGTTATTTTGCTCAGTAGTTGAGAATACATATAAATGACTACATGTATCACAAAATTACAAACTTACCAAAGTATCTGGGATAAATCAGGACCAAACAGTGTACAACTTTTTAGCGTACTGAGCGCCACCGAGTCACAGCGAGAATCATGCAGCACGCGTGCATTCGTATTAAATACGTCAGACGATATCGTTCTCTCTCTTTCTATCAGTGCACGCCGTTTTTTGTGTAGAAATACGATAGTAATTTAATAACGTTGCGTTAATTCAGGAACGACAGTATGTGTACAGTAGCCTCCACTAATGGTACCCCAATCTCAAAAAACAATAGATTGACACTTCGCTTTAACTTACGACCTTCTTATAATAAGCAATTTCTATAGGCTATAATACTATAGACACACACACTCTCATACGTTTACAAATGAATGTATTTCCTAAATTCAACCATTAAAACAAATGGCATGATAGCTGAGCGGTTACCGCACTTGATTATCGCGTTTCAGCGCAGCGAGTCGCGGTTTCGAATCCCACTCGCTGTGTGATAGTCTTTTTATTGTTTTAAAAATCACTTTTGAGTATAGTTTCTTGTTCTGTTCTTCTTATTCACTAAACTCGTAAAACTTTATCATTATACCCACAGAAACCTAAATAAATTTAAATGATTTACGACTCATTCACCGCGACTTATAGAACGGTGTTGGTTGATATTGTGTGCTAGTGACGTGTGTTTCATCTATTAGCGTTCCTCTAATTCATTTTAAAATGTAAGCAAATTTAAATATAGAAATGAAAGCGAATATTATTGCGCTGCATAAAAGTGGACTTAATACCTATATCACAAATACCTATGTGATGAAACCGGACTGAGTGTGAGTATTATGATTTAAATAAATATTAAACATTTATTTAATTAAAGTATAACTGCTGATCCTTGTAGTTATTTTTAAACGTTTTATAAATATCACAATGTCTAAATAGAATAAAAATATAAAATTTCAATGTAAATTTATTTCCTAGATTAAAGAACGATGAAAATAACAATAAACTTAATATCTATGTGAAATTGCCCTTTTAAATAATTTTGTTTCTAAATAGTAGGTAATACATAAAGTGTGTATTTTGCTTAGTAGCCTAACAGTACCCCTTTTTTGTTTTAGTGAAATACTGTGAGTCGGTGGGTGAAAAGATATGAGGAAGGCGGTAGCCTTGCCCGTGGAAAGCAAAGTGGAAGACCCCAGCTCCTATAACAGGCACACGTTCAGCGAATATGATACAAGTGGTTTCAACACTGGCGGTGTGGTGGACAAGACATTTTGCCGAATTATTCGACACATCTTTACGAACCGTGCGCCGTGCACTCCACGCAGAAGGTTCGCATCATGGAAAACCAGCTCGAGAATCAGCTCAAAAAACATAGTTAACGGAAAAAACATTAACACTAAGTTATAAATTACAAATATTTATTTATTTTAGTAATATTCAAATAATATTTTGTCTTATCCGTAATCTGGATTATTTTGAGGTTTAGTTTCAATCTTCTTTTCGGAATGAAAATGAACACTTAAGCTATAACCTATTTAAATCCTATTAAATACGATTTGTTAACTTTGAGGTTTGAGTTAGAACGAACTCACTCGCAGTAGAATAAAAGTAGTACTACTGAGTCATTTAATTGTATTGTGACAACTTGTCTGCATTTGTTACTTTTACGTGGGTAGATTTTTGTAGAATATTGTGATTTATTTAGAGTACCGACACACACTAGTAATCAGCACAATATTATTATATTACTAAGATACAATAGCCTGATTATCATAGTTCACCAACTAGCTTATTTACTTCAATAAATTGTTCTTTATGAGAAAATAAACTGTTTTAACAAGAAGTTATTATTAGTTATTTTTATACATTCTTCATGAATTTATAACGAATAAACATTTTGTAATCATTTATTATTGGTAAACCTTTATTTAAATAACAATACGAGTAATAATAAAAAAATGTTACATTATTATTCTGGTATATTAATAAATCGAATAATAAAAGAACAGATGAAGATGATTGTTGAAAAGAAAAATTAAAGCATCATCGCGAGATTTGAACCCAGACCTATGAGTTTCTTAATCCAAGACGATACGCTGCACGCTACCGGAACTCAAATTATACAAGTAAATTTTAGCAATGGTATGAACCGACCAAGGTCATGTCTGTCGTCGCCGACGGTATGTATAAATTATAGAGAGTAACGCCAGTGTGTGAGCGCAGCGGTGAGTTTTGTGTTAATACATCACTCATACACACAGCTGTAGGTACGGCCTGAACCGCCACTTCATAGCAATATAGCCCTTAGTATGCGACTGCATTAGTGAATCTTGATAGTACGTACAAAAAACAGAAAGCAGATCCAGATTCAGCATGTTAAACTCTATAAGCTGATTGTATTTTTATTTAAAGGAGGATTTCTTTGCAGACCAGAATAATTTGATGAAAAAAAAAGGTATCGTTGTGAGCGTCTTTTTCGTACGGCGCTGGTTACAGGCTAAGTGACGTCACATTAAATGAACTTGGAAATGTGTGACAAATCTTTAGTACAATAATCAAATCGCAGTACGTGTACTGTTCGTTATTGAGGAGTTCCACTATGTAACTCCGAAGGTTTGCAACAGGTGTTTGCTAAATTTCAACTGGTTTCCCTCGAGACAATACTCTTCTGCAACTCAAACAAAGATTCTTTTAAATATCGGTCCACAATTTATGAAAATTTCGATGAACATCCACTACAAAACAAAAGACATATACACGAAAGTGACGGTCTTAGCAGGGTGGCTGATCGCAACTGGATGAGTTACCGAGAATCAAGCTGTATGAAAAAAAACCTTATTATATCATCAGTATTACAACCAAAACCACATGAAAACCTATCCATTTCATTTCAGAATTAAGTGATGCATGCAAAAAAAATCGGTGTGATTTTTAACGACTGTCAAATTGAATTTTAGAGCTGCACCCGCCCGGAGTACCAATAAAGCCGGATTAAAAGAAAAAATGGCCTTTCACATAAAACTACGGATTACTGGTTCATGAATGGATGTGTTATTTAAATCTTTAATTAAAACATCGAGGCAGACGAATGAGGTTTTTATTGGCAAATAAATAAAATGCATCGTTCAATTTGAAACATTCAATTGCGGAGTAATCTGTTGGTGACCTTTGGCATCCGTTCAGAATTATATTTACTCTCGTATTTGTATGAATTGGTGTTGGCATCGACTGTGGTTGCACTTCAATGTCTCTGTTTTCGTAATTTTATTGTAATATATATTATTTTTAATGCGATTACTCCTTATTTAGGTGAGCTCCTACCAAGTTATGACAACTTGGTACTTCGTGCAGGATACCAATAAAATATAAAAATACTTATAAAATTAAAAAATTCTTATTTGCTTCTATATTTTAATTTTAAATCTAATAAATACAAAATATCTTTCATTTTAATTCTAGGATTGCCGCTACCCACGTTCAAAAAAGAAATATTAAAGTGGACATCGATACGTGAAATCTTGAATGAACACTGTCCGTATGTATATAACGGGGACAATGGTAAGGACATTTTGACGTCCCGTTGTCCCCGTGACGGGGACAAAGATTACGGGGACAACGGGAATACACGCGCTTTACTAGCAGTTTTTATACCTGGTCTGGTAAGAGCTTCGGTTTCTATACGTATATCGATCCAGGTATCTGATATGGTATCCAGCAACCTAATTGCGTAATACTCGTACACTATCAATGACAATCTGAATAATTTTGAAAGATATTGCAAATCCATTGCTTCATGTGGTCGAAAAAATTGTCGGCTCAGCAACGTAAAGGACGTAATTAATGTTGTTGAGCTGTCGAAATGTAAGCCATCTACTTGTAAGTATGTTACTTACACAATTACATTGCAGGTCTTTTCTGGTAGGTATAGCTTTTAACATGAATAAGCGTAAATACAATAAACAGCGCTTTATCACTATCACGGTTTTACAATGCTTCATTTATTCGCATATCTGAGCCAAATTCCGTTCGGTGCGGCCTCAAAATGGATAGGGTATATAAACTCGGTTCCGTACAACAGAAGGCCAATTCTCGTAATTAAAAACGTTCAGATTGTTGTTGCAGTTTCATCTCGGCGACTATGAAATGTAAAAAAAACTTGACATAAATGTATGGAAACTCGAGGATTCTTTGACAGATTGATACTGAGATCAGAATGTGAATTGTGTAGATTCTGAATTTTCCTTCTGGTGACAACGCACGCACCCATAGCCACGCGTCTACGTGCACTCGCGACCGGCATTTTTTCCCCCGTGGCCACGAGCTATACTCGACTTACGAGAACGACTGCGGGGAAAAGAAACGAAAGGATTGGTCTATCGCACGTACGTAAAAATATCGCAGCTGAATGCAAGGCATTGAACCTTCAACGCTCTGCTTAGCGCCTGAAGCTGAAAATTGAAGGATGTGTGCAGTCTGTTGGATTTTCAATGCTAGGTTCAACATCGAGAGTTGATCAAGCAGTGCGCGATAAAATCTCGCCGAGTGCAAACGTGGTCTTGGAGTATTTCACGGGTCAAAAGAGGCATCGCTCGACGCCGTGAATTGGCCTTTTGAGAAAGTCGTAAGTACGCGTCTACGCGTGTGTGCACTTGAAGACGTATATTGTTTGGAGTCGACCTTCTGTATCTATCTATGTTGTGGTTCATCGTAATAACAGTAACACGCTGAGTTTCATCAGCGTCCACATGAATATTCTGTATTATCGTCCCCACATGAGAGATTCGGACAAATGACGGACAACTAAGACATGGGACATTCACAGGCTGGGACATTCACATGGTCCACTTGTATTTGTTGTCATTATGTTAGAAGGTTTTCGGTTGCGGTAACCGTTCAAATATCATTGTTTTTTTAGGTATGAAATATTAATGGAATAATGTTTAAAGTTACAATTTGTATTTACATTCCACAAATTAAAAACTTAATAATATCGGTCAATAAGAGACGTGGCAATGCTACCAGTCTTATGGACACTTTTTCTGTTAACAACGACGCCGACATATTTTTTATATCCTTGTACAGACGCCAGCATATCAAGCAACCCCAAACTGTCAAATTTTCCCAATTGAACATGAACCTTATGTTAATGTTATAAAGTAGAAAATCTATCAAAGAAATTTGACAGATTGGGGTAGCTTGATGTGCTGGCGTCTGTACATAATATTATTTTTAGACCAACAGTCAATTTTTAAATTATATGTAAATAATATGTACGAAATAAAAACATCTTAAATTGTATTTTAAACTTAGGTATTATAATATCGTACCCAAAATACGACATAAAGGATAATGTGTGCTACTGGATAAAAATTTATAAAGCCTCTCTGCAATTAAGGCAGTTAAGTACAATGAAAACTCACAGGAGAAATATCCAAAGTAGCAACGCTAGACTTAAAATCCCTTAGTCACCTTTTACGAGAGCAAGGTAGCCTATCCGACGCCGGGACTCACTCAAAATTATGCAGTTTTCTACCAATGTTTGGCAAATTTGAAGTCACGCTTGTTTGTTGCTCTAATCCCCTTTAAAGGTATGAAGATATGGTGGACACTCCTCTTCCTACATGAAGGAAAAGCGAGGATCCTCATGATTTATTGCTGTTATGTATTACTTCTTATAATCTTTAGCTCCTATAAAACTGTCGGCAGGACTTGACCTCTAAAAGCACTTCACGGTTTGTGGCTTGATTTATTGTGTGTGTGGGAATGTTGGTTCCTTTAAAGTTTAATAAAGACTAGTCAGAAATAAAGCAAAAAAAAAAAAAAAAAAACAATTTAGAACAAACTAAGGTACCGGCTGGAAAACCAGTGGACTCCATTACTGGGCCCCAATTCTGTATGGTTAAAATAATCCCCCGCTGAATCTTAGTACATTCAAACCACGTCAATATTGTGTCTTGTAGAAATCAATGTAACGGTGAGGCATCGAAATGTCACATTCTGTATGTTGCAAGACAATTTGTCGATAATAATAGGTCTTTACCTATGAAATTGCCGTTTTGTATGAAAAAATTTAAACGAATTTTTTTCATGAATTTTTTATTTGTATTAATCGAAGTAATCACCCATGCAATCAATGCATCTTTGCCATCGCAGTGGCAGTTTATTGATGCCCTTCTTAAAGAAATCAGCTGGACGGGAGGCAACAAATTCTTCAAAGGCATTTTGTACTGCCTCTCGGGTATTAAATTTTTTTCCCGCCAAGAAGTTATCCAAATTCTGGAAAAAGTAGTAGTCTGTAGGCGCAAGGTCTGGTGAGTAGGGCGGATGACGGAGAGCTTCCAACCCCAGTTCTTGCAACTTGGAGACCGTCTGCTGTGCAGTATGAGGTCGCGCGTTGTCGTGCAGGAGCAGCGGAGACGAGCGATTGACCAATGCTGGTTGGAGATGCGCCAGCTTCTCCATCATTGTGTTCAGTTCTTCACAGTACACATCTGCAGTAATGCTCACCCCGTTTGGTAAGAAGCTGTGATGAATCACACCGGCGCTAGACCACCAAACAGTGACCATCACTTTTCTAGGGGTAAGTTTTCGTTTAGGGCATTGTTTAGGTGCTGAACCAGGATCCAACCAACTTGCTGAGCGCTTACGGTTATCAAACAGAATCCATTTTTCATCGCAGGTAACAATGCGGTTCAAAATTCCTTCATTTGTGTGTCTGTTGAGCAGTGCAAGGCACGTCTCGACGCGTACTTCGCGCTGGCGATCATTGAGTTCGTGGGGCACCCATTTGTCAAGCTTTTTTACCTTGCCAATTTGACGCAAATGGACCAATATTGTTTTGACGCTAACGTCGAAAGCTGCTGCTAATTCAGCCGTAGATTGTGTATCATCAGCTTCCACAATCGCCTTTAATTCGTCATTGTCGACCAAAGTCTTCGGACGACCGCGAGGTTCATTTTTCAGGTCGAAATTTCCAGAACGGAAGCGAGCAAACCAATAACAGGTGGTGCGTTGGTTTGTAGTGTTAGCTCCGTAAACGTCGTTGATGTTGCGTGCCGCTTGTGCCGCGTTGCTGCCACGACGGTACTCATATTCCATAATTACTCGAATTTTTAACGTATCCATGATGACGAAAAAGATTGAAATGCGATGAAAATGTAACACTAATCAATAAAGAAATGACTACTTTTAGAAAAAAAAATCCATGTTTTTAAAATAAAATTAATTTGAAATTAGAATTCTTAGCCAAACAAAAATTATTTTGATTTGAAATGGCCAGTACTGCAGAACGGCAATTTCATAGGTAAAGACCTAATATTAATACGATATTAGCAGATGTCGTTTGTGATCTAAAGTATTGACGTGGTTTCGAAGTAAGGAATCGTTAAGTGTTTATAGTGAATTAGTGCTCAGATCTGAGTTTTGATCGTAGGCCGACTAGAGCAATTGTCAAAAATTATCAGTTTTTTTTTTTTTTTTGGGTTGGAAATCATCAAATAACTTCTCCCGCTCTGGGTGGAGCAGGAGGGCGTGTCAGACTTTTACTGACTAAAACCCACCCGTGTTCCTTCAGTAGCCCGTATGCCAGGGGCTGTGGTGTCTCTTTCGAACAAACCCGCACCCCAGCAGGCCAGGCATCGGCCTATAATATTCCGACTGCTGGGACACAGGCCTCCTCTGTGTGAGAGGGAGCGGGCCATCGACCACGCCAGCACAGTGCGGGATGGTGGAAAATGTCACATGTGTCCGAATTTTGGTTCTAGGACATGCCAGTTTCATCACGATGTTTTCCTTCACCGTTTTGAGAGAAGTAGTGATGAACTTAAATACAAAAATTAAAGTGTCTACTTGGGTTCCATCTCACGACCTACTTAACTCGTAAGTTGAGGCCGTTACCACTGGGTCACCACTGCTTTGTATGTGTCGTCATCAGATCAGAATCATTTTCTATAGGTAATGCCTAGAGCTGGTTCCGTGTGGTGCCGGACGTAAAAGAATAGCAACATCCCTTTTTTTCCGTGGGTGTCGTAGAATGCGACTAAGGGACTTACTAGATAATGGGCAGCAGCGTTCTCTATGCATTTTACCACCATACTGCGATCGCCAACCCGCCTGCCAAGCGACGTCTTTCGGCTGAAATGATGATGATGAATGCCCAAAGCTGAATAGACATTGCCTTCTACAAAAATCTTGCTGTCGTAGTAAGTTGACGTCTTTATAGGTGTCAGTCAATAAATCACCAAAACAACGCTTTATCATCAAAATATCCCAATGAAACCATTAATGTACTCAAAAATTAATTTAAAATTCACAGTAGAGATCGCTTCACCCTGTATGTGTCGGTCATAAATCTTTTGCGGCCACAGCGAACATTATTGGCACCAATGTGTTTTCCTGTCTGCTTCTATTTCATGGCTGCATTTTTTAGATAAAAGCGTGTAGAAGCATGTAGGAATGCAGCAATGGAATGCAGTGTCGCGATATTTTCGTGTCGGGTTTTGTGGTTCGGTGTTAAAATGAAACACAGGTAGTACATGCTTACTTTATACAGGCTCTGTCTGTGTCTTTGCAGACGTGTGAGTACCTTATAATTTTTTCGGATTAATAAAAATTGTAGGCAAGTTTTTTACCAGTTAGATAGCTGCCTCTTTACTACAGCTAAAGTATTAAGCAAATGCTTATCAAGCCATGAAGATAGACTTAACTCATAAATTGACTTTTAAAGAAGGAATACGTATGAAACTTATTTTTTTCTGGAACATAAGTAGTGTAGTAGTTGGGCCAGAAGAAACGACCTTCTGTCACATCTCTAATTCTTTGACAAGACTGATTTTTACAGCTTTTTATTAATAAAAATAATCCAATTTCATGAACATCATCTATTCCCTGATAAACCATAAAGCTGTGTGCAACTGAGTTTGAATCTTTTTTGTGTTGGCATAAAAATGGCGACCACGGCAATCCAGTGGGCTTAACGCAAAGCAATGTAAACTTTATCGATTTTTGATAAACAGCTACGTCCTTTACCATCTTACTAATAAACACAGAATAAAGTTATTTCAAGTGTAAACCTATGAAAATGTATGGTTATTCCTTTGTAATTCCTGGTATAACTTTATTCCGTGTTTATTAGTAAGGAAGTTAGTCTTTTGGTTTACGACAAACAAAATTATTCGTATCACACATAGATAATTAATAAAGTTTTGAAACTTAATAAAATATTACGTGCGAAACAGTAGGTATTTTAAATATAAAAATCATTGGAATTATAAACTTTACTGAAATGAAATTGTTTATTCTGTGATAAATGATAATGGTAAATGATTTTATTTCTGTAAGTAGGTTTGTACAAACACTTTTACAAATCAATCATGTTTTTTTCAACTAGATGAGGTCGGCGTTTCCTATCTGACTACTTTGAGAAGAAAGGCCGAAACAAACTCAGAAGTCACAGCAGTCTCTTTTAAAGTCCAGACATAATCTTGGTCAGATCATATGAAGACCATGTGGATTAGTGTCTAAAATGGTCTTTTTAGGAAAGAACCACACAGATTGAGTGGACCTGTCCAATCAGTGCACGCATGTATCGGTAATCATACAGCTCAACTCAGAACTTGAGGGGCTCAACGATTTGACGAACAATATCAAAGAAAGGACATGTGAAAAGGATATTTGAATTACTTTTATACGTCATATTGTAAAAAAAAATAGCTTGGGTGAGTCTACTTTTCCTATCTGACCACTCCTGAGAAGAACTGGCGAAACAAACTCAAAGTTCAAAGTCTCTCGAAGATCTTGGGACGATCATGTGAAGATCATGTATGATCATGTGCACCGCATAAATCAATGACCAATAAAGTTTATTGAATTTTTGATGATTGAGCTTTGATGGTACCGACTTAGTTTTTGAGATTTTACACTTCTTTTATTACTTAAACACGCCCAAAGTTAGGTTAAATTAGCAAGAAAAACGAATCTTTATTGGCTTCTAACTTTTTAATGGTTTTTAATTTTAGTATTCTGTTTCCGTACAGACAATATTAATAATAAGACAAAACCATATCATGCTTAATATTTAATGGACATTGTCAAACAGTGGAGTAATGCACTCCCGAAGTTTGTATGAGAAATATGTGAACTGATTCACCTTAAGGCGCTCAACCATTCTACGAAAAATACCAAAGAAAGAACAATTGAAGCAGTGGTGGCCTTGTGGTATCGGCTGCGACTTACGCGTCAGGTGCCTTACTTTGTGTAAATAGTTTAATCACCACTTCTCTCAAAACGGTGAAGGTAAACATCATGAGGATACCGGCATATGTCCTAGAACCAAAAGTTCAAAGACATGCGACATCTACCGCCTGTGTACCGATTATGTCCCAGCAGTGGGAACATTATGGGCTGACTATGTTCGAACTGGTGCCCAAAATTAATGGATATCCAGCTTCATAAAGGAACGGTTTAGTTCACCTGATCGTATGCTAACGAGCGAAAAACCAATTCCCTTAAACAATACAGGCTTGAACCAGGCAGTTGACGGCATTGAGTACCTCTCAAACAAATAGAAAAACGAAATTAATATTAAAGGGAACAAAACGTTTGGAAATTAATTTGATTCAGAGCCTCCTATTATTTAATTGGGGAACAAATGACTAGGGTTTTGAAATAAAGGGAGGTTTTACGTCACAATAGCGAGCTGTAATAGAAATCAGAATATAACATAGCGCGTGTATTTCCCTAAGAGGTAGACAGAGGTGTTCTTATATGTACCTAGTTGACATATGTAAGAATAATAATTTATTGTATAAAAACGCAAACAATTACATATAATTAGTAACTGCACTGCAGTTACTCGGTGCGAGTTGGACAGTAGCTCCCATCGTCACTCGTCTGTTCGCCCGGTAGCAACTCGCACATGGCAACAGCTCGGTCATCACTCGCATCGTTTAGAAGCGTTCCGCAGTAGCTCGCCAGTGCCAGCCGGATAGTTGGGAGCGGCACCTGTGTTTTTTGTGTGCTGCGCTTACGCACGCCGAGTAGCCAGCCGCTAGCTATCTACTGGCCAGGCAGCAGCTCGCACTGTATAAACTAGCCATTATGCTGCCGGATTACCGCCATGGGATCTGGAGGCAAAGGTCCTCGCGCAAATGTGGGAGTGGCGCGAGGAGGCCAAACGCCGGGGCGTAACTCCGCTGCCGCGGGAAATCGCGGCATAGCGGACAGAGCTCCGGCAAGATCTCATGGCGACATGGAGAGTGCGATTGTCGCAACCCAGTGCTGGGCACGCCACGATTGCGGCGGTAAGTCCCTTCTTTGAGGAGTGGTTCGAGAGACGGCATGCCGTCCTCACCTTCCGCCTGACGCAGGTCCTCACCGGACACGGTTGTTTCGGGAGGTTCCTGTTTCGGATAGGGCGCGAAGAAACGCCCGGGTGTTTCCACTGCGAAGATCACCCTGAGGACACGGTGGAGCACACGGTGGCGGTCTGCCCGGCTTGGGCGGAGCACCGCCGTGTCCTCGTGGAGGCGATCGGCGGCGGCGATCTCTCGCGTCCGGCCCTGGTCCAGGCCATGGTACGGAGCGAGAGGGCATGGGTAGCCGGTCACCTCCTTCAGCGAAGCAGTAATGCTTGCGAAGAGGGAGGCGGCGCACGTGAGGAAGAGGCAGCATATGCGCCCTCACGACCCTAGCCGCCGCAGGATACGGAGACGCCTTGGGCGTCGGGAATCCCAGGCCGATTTCCGGCCACCGTAGGCATGGGCTTGCGGACGGCGAATAATGGGTAGCTCGCGGTCCGGTAAGGACCAAGCCCAAGTCGACGGCGCGTTGTGTTCCACGCGCGCCTCAAAGAGATGTCAGCACAAACGTGATGGGGCCCGCAAGGGCCGATGCCTGCCAGGGGTGCGGGTTTGTTCGAAAGAGATACCACAGCCCCTGATGATGATGATGATGATGATGATGATGGGACTCCCTTTTCCGCACGTAGACTCCCATTCGGTCCGTTGTGCGTGGGGATGCTGGCTAGCAGAGCCAGCCTAGCTCCGCCCAAAAGCACAGAAGCTTCCTGGGAGCTTCACAGGCTTCGCGGAGCGACCTCACTGTTCCGAGGATTTCTTCGCGTTGAGAAGCCACGGCCTCGCATTCCAGGATGACGTGGGCGGCTGATTCCTCGGCGTCAAGGCAGCCCCTGCAAAGCGGGCTGTCTGTGGCGCCTATGTTAAAAAGGTGTTTGTTAAGGGTGTTATGGCCCGTAATTGTTCCTATTATTATTCTAAGGTTATTTCTGCTCAGGCTGAGAAGTTTTTTGGTTAATCGCGGGTGTACAGTTGGTAAAGCCAATTTTGACTGTCTACAGTCTGTTGCCCGTGACCATCTGTTGTTATGGAGTTCGGTCGACCTTTGGCGAATCCACGCACGAAATTGTGAGAAAGGCAGGGGGAGAAGTGGGTACGGGCCTAGCACTTTCATATCAGAGCCTCTCTTCGCAAGTTCATCTGCGGCATCATTGCCTAAAGATCCACTGTGCCCTTTGATCCACTGGAGTGCAATACGATTGGACGTCGCTAAACTCTCCAGGGCAAGATGGCACTCAAAAATTAGTTTGTTGTTAGTTTGTTTGTTTTCTAAAGCTTTGAGCACAGATAGGCTGTCGGATAGGAATTTAATGCCGTAGTTCCGGATGCCTAAGCGCTTTACTGCTGTAGCGGCTTGTGTTAAGGCAACACATTCACACTGAAAGATTGAACTGTGTGTGCCTAGCGGTATGTGAAAGTTGATGTTGAGGTCAAGGGAGTGTGCGCCAGCACCTGAACCGTTCACAGCCCCTGGCATACGGGCTACTGAAGGAACACGGGTGGGTTTTAGTCAGTAAAAGTCTGACACGCCCTCCTGCTCCACCCAGAGCGGGAGAAGTTATTTGATGATTTCCCACCCAAAAAAAAAAGACTAGCCATTATGCTCAGTAGTAGCGCTTGCGACCACTACACCAACGAGTTAGTTAAGTTCGTCTATTCTGACATCTCATAAGGCTGACTCTCGCTTGAATCATGAGAAGTAAAGAGGTAGAATACCATCATCCAACCAAATTGTACTAGAATCATGTCTTGCGAATTTAGTGGAATTCTATTCTTAAATGTTCACTTCTCTGATCGGCTCTTCGCCGGACGAAAGGAAAGACTGTCTACCCTGGAGTGTATTGTGTTAAAATCTGATATATTTTCTGACTACAGATCCAACAACCTACTCGTAGTTTTTTAGCTCTACGTCTTATCAGCAGCCATTGGAGCGGACAGACAGGGAAGCATTTCGTGTCATTATTCAATAAATAGCCACCATTTTTTGTGTTATTAAACAATGAAAAAGAAAAAAAAAATGAAATAGAAAGAAATCAATATAAATAAAAAGAGAAGTCCTGACTGACTGACTGACTCATCAACGCGCAGCCCAAACCCTTGGACCTAGAAAGCTGAAATTTTGCACAGAGGTTCCCTTTATAGTGTAGAAAAGGAATAAGGAAGAATTTTTCGAAATTCAACCCCCAAGGGAGTTAAATAGGGGATGAAAGTTCCGCGCGGGCAAAGCCGCTGGCAAAAGCTAGTAGAAAATACAATTTTAAAAAATGTTTTTTATTTTATTTTATTAGAAATAGAAATAGTTTTTCGAGTCTGTAATTTAATGGGATTTCTTTGTTTTTCTGAAATTTAACTTTCACATTGGAAATGCGAAAGTTTGGATGTTTCAATATTTGTTACTCAATCACGTAAAACGGCTCAACGGATTTGGATGGAATTTGGTATACTGGTAGATTATAACCTGGATTACCATGCATGATACTTTTATCCTGGTAGTATGTTTTCGTGGGATAATTTTCGACAACCACTCGGGCGAAAACGCTGGAAAAAGCTAGTTTGTAATCAGTAATTTGTGGCAGTGGTGGCCAAGTGGTAACGACCACGACTTACGAGTCAAACCCAGGCAGGCGCTTTACTTTGTGTAAATTATTTCATCACCACTACTCTCAAAACGGTGAAGGAAAACATCGTGAGGAAACCGGCATGTCCTAGAACCAAAAATTCGAAGACATGTGACATCTACCAACCCGCAATGGGCCCGCGTGGTGGATTACGGCCCAATCCCTCTCACCGAGAGGAGGCCTATGTCCCAGCAGGGGGAACATTTATAGGCTGTTGATGATGAATTTGTGGCCAATCTTAGTGGAGACCAGCCATCGACGCAAAAGATATTAAAGTTCATAAGTGTTGTGTATGTCTTTGTATGCGAGCGTAACAACAATGTATCACACATTATGTCAGTCGAGACCGCGGTTATAATCGATTTCATGATTGGTTAGCAGCTAAGACGTCCCGATAAATCTTTACATGTCAAGTGACAATGATTACGGACTCCGAAAGTATCTCTTCCCATAAATCACAGTATAATAATCAAAGTGAGGTAGATATACATCTTTGCTTTACCTTCCGGAGATTACAGGCGTGATATTATGTGACGTTATTATAAAAATAAGTTGATCATTTGATGTTTTTCTTCTAATAATAAATCATAATTAGTCAATAATCAATTAATTTATAATTAATACCTGGTACGTACGTAATGAGTAAATTCAGTGTAGCAATTTTCGCAGAAATCAAAGCGAAAGCAGCTTTTAATTAAACGTCACAGGTTCATAAATAAACACAAATGAGAAAAAAACGATGTTCAGTAAATTAACAGTCATTTTAATAAATTATCGGCAATTTACTTAAAATGTCTCCGTTTTTAATGTTCATTAGTAGAAGAATAAATGGTTTTCAGATTTCCTGTTATTGTCAGACTTATTAATTCTTAAATAAATAAAGAACAAAATAACAAGTGACGGGCCTCAAAATTTTGTACTTAAGATTTAAAAATAAATTAAGTACCTAGCTGTTTGATTCTAGAATTGAAATTTCTGCCGAAAATAGGAGAATCCAGAAATAACATGCTAAGACTGGCTGTCCGACTTTAAAATAAAGAACATGAGAGATTGAGTGTGAAAGACAAATAGAGAGAGAAAGAGATAGAGTTTTACCAATGTTTGATCTTTCTCAAGTAAATGACGACACGAAATGTGCCCAAACGTGACGCATCCGTGCAATTTTACTCTCAATTCTCGTCCAAATATCGAATCGCCACATTAGAAGTTTCACTTGAAACAAGCAGCTTAAATTCATAGATTAGAAATAACAAATAAGTGAAGATCACATTCCCTCCCAAATCCGTCCCTGAGTTTGGTCAGACACAAAGTCACGCACGATTAACTTTTACATATCGAATAGTTTGTCTAACAAATAGTTTTCTATTGTTTTTCCGAAAACATCTTTGTTCGGTACAGTTGACAAAAAAAGGGTCCGGCTGCGAATGACTTTATGTTTTATTGTTTTTGTCGGGTTATCTTTATTCGTAAATAATATTGTTTTTTGCTGAAGTTACAGAAAAATATATGGAGGCGGAGATGTAGTCTAAAAAACCGTATCAAGCAGCTCTGAAATAAAGTTTTGTCTCGCCAAGTTATTATGATAGCTACTAATTCTTACACCAGAAAATCATTTAGCATGAGCAAATTCAGCCTATAATGTTCTCACTGTTTGGATACAGCCTTCGTCTTAGTGAGAAAGAGTGGGCCAAAATGAGCGAGCCTATTGCCATCCACCGGGTACATATCTAGACTAATATGCTGCTAAGAAATTCCAGATAGAAAAACTTAATAACACTTTGCCCGACCTGGGAATCCAGGACCTCATGCTCAGCAGGAGCGCTTGCGACCACTAGACTATCGAGGTAGTCTATCATCATCATCATTTCAGCCGAAAGACGTCCACGGCTGGACATAGGCCTCCCCAAGCTCCTCCACTTTGACCGGTTCTGCGCTTAGGTATTCTAGTCATTTTAAATCAAATAGACGACTGATAATCTTTTGAGAGGTATTTTCTATCGGGGGCAAGTAACTGAAAATCGGTCATTTTCGATCTGACAATCTACCGAGGTATGCTGGCTGAGCAGTGGTGGTCCAGTGGTTACTGACGCGACTTACGAGATTGTAGGTCGTAGGTTCGAACCCAGACAGGCGATTTACTTTGTGTAAATTATTTCATCACCATTGCTCTCAAAACGGTGAAGTAAAACATAGTGAGGATGTCTTAGAACCAAAAATTCGAAGACATGTGACATCTACCAACCCGCACTGGGCTCGCGTGGTGGATTACGGCCCACGACCTGTCACAGAGAGGAGGCCTATGTCCCAGCAGTGGGAACGTTGTAGGCTAATTATGATGCTGGTTCACATTCCACATATTTTACATTTCCAATATTTGGATTAGAAAATAAATCCGTTGTCTATGTTTCCAATTTCGTGTTTTATCAACACAATCTGTTTTGTTTAATTAAATTCAAACAATTGATATTGACGCACACGTGCGAGAGTGACAATAACTGAAAATACAAAATTATTGTCTTTTATTTCATTTTGTATTTATTTGACACTTTGTTTAGGTATAAAATAAGGTTCGTTAACTCAGGTATAGGTATATCATAGACTCAAGATTTGTAATCAATTTCCAGGCCGTCAGACAATTGTCCGCCCGAAAGTCTGACTACCTACCAGTCTTACCAAGGACAGTCGCTTTATGAAAAATACTGCCTCGTTGGTGTAGTGGTTGCAAGCGCTACTGCCGGGAGGTTCTGGATTCAAGCTCCAGGTTGGGCAAAGTATTAGGTATTGGGTCATTATGGCATTAGACTTGCTCCACACAAAAGTAAACATACCACTCAGAAAGTACAGCCAAAAAAAAAAAAAAAAAACTTTGCGATACTGGCCAGTTATAATTTATTTTGAAAATATGATTAATTGTAAGTAAAAATAGGTATGTTCCAATTTCAAAATTTCCCTCGGCGTTCGAGCAGGCTGTAAACGAGGTGTCTTCGGCGGACTGGAAAAAGTGTTTCAAAAACTACTTCACACGCATGAAATTTTGTATAGAGGCTAGCGGAAAGTACTTTGAAAAGATTTAATAATGAAATGTTTACATAAAGAACATTTATTTTTATTTTCGCAAAACTTTCTGAGTGTCCCACATAACTTTGAATAGCACATTTACTTATCCGACACTTTTCCGGTACCCAAAAGCCCGGGTGTTAAGTTTGGAGTGACTTAACATGTTCAAAAATTAAAAAAAACACGCACGTACGGTCGCGGTCAAGAGTCCATTCTCATGCTAAGGGTTATATTGCTATGACTCGCGGTCCAGGCCGTACCTACAGCTGTGTGTATAAGTGATGTAACCAGACCGCACACCACAATACTCACACACCACTGCACTGTCGTCGAAAGATACAAAAAACATACCGTCGCACAGAGTACTCTGTCTCTGTCTTTACTGTGTTACGTAGTAACTACGTATGACCTTGGTCGGTTCATACCATCGCTAAAATTCATGTTCTAATATCAAGTCTCGGTAGCTCGCAGCGTATTGTCATTGATTTAGAAACACACAAGTCTGGGTTCAAATCTCCAGATGAGGTTTTTATTTTTCTTTTCAAAAATAATCTTCATCAGTTCTTTTATTATTCGTTATGCGAGAATGTTTTTTTTTTAAATTACTTATATTATTATTTAAACAAAGAATTAAGAATATTATGTGATTACAAAATGTTTATTCGTTATAATTTTATGAAGTAGGTATAAAAATAACTACTAATAACTTCTTGTTAACAGTTTATTTTCTCATAAAGAACAATTTATTGAAGTAAAGTAGCTAATTGGTGAACCATGATAATCAGGCTATTGTATCTTAGTAATATAATAATATTGTGCTGTAATTACTACCATGTGCGGTACTCTAAAGAAATAACATTTTTCTACGCAAATCTACCCACGTAAAAATAACAAATGCGGACAAGTTGTCACAATACAATTAAATGACTCAGTAGTACTACTACTGGAATAAATCTACTGCGATTTAGTTCTCTCAAACCTCAAAGTTAACAAATCGTATTTAATAGGACTTATTGAAGTTATAGCTTAAGTAATCATTTTCATTACGAAAAGAAGATTGAAACTAAACCTCGAAATAATCCATATTACGGATATGACACAATATTATGTGAATATTACTAAAATCAATAAAAGTCAATAATAATAAATATTTCTAATTTTTAACTTAATGTTAATGTTTATGTTTTTTGAGCTGGTTTTCAACCCTTCTGCGTGGAGTGTACGGCACACGGTTCGGAAATATGTGTCGAATAATTTGGCAAAATGTCTTGTCTTTTTGAAACCACTTGTGCTGTCGCTTTCTTTTATAAGCTGGGGTCTTCCACTTTGCTTTCGACGGGCAAGGCTACCCCCTTCCTCATATCTTTTCATCCACTGACTCACAGTATTTCACTAAAACAAAAAAGGGGTACTGTTAGGCTACTAAACAAAATACATAATAATATGTATTACTATTTAGAAACAAAATTATTTGAAATATAAATTTCTCATAAATATTTAATCTAGGAAATAAATTTACTTTGAAATTTTATATTTTTCTTCTATTTAGACGTTATGATATTTATAAAACGTTTAAAATTACTACAAGGATCAGCAGTTATACTTTAATTAAATAAGTGCTTAATAAAATAATTAAATCATAATACTCACACTCAGGCCGGTTTCATCAGATATTTGTGATATTTAAGTCCGCTTTTATGCAGCGCAATAATATTCGCTTTCATTTCTATTAATAAATTTGCTTACATTTTAAAATGAACTAGAAGACCGCTAATAGATTAAACACACGTCACTAGCACACAATAACAACCAACACCGTTCTATATGTCACGTCGAATGAGTCGTAAGTTAACTATCATTTAAATTTATTTAGGTTTCTGTGGGTATATTGATAAAGTTTTACGAGTTTAGTGAACAAGACGAACAGAACAAGAAACTATAGTCAAAAGGGTATTTCTTCAATTTCGACATTATTTGCGCAATTTTTGTACGAAAAGCATAATTTAATTTTTATTGGAATTTGATTGCGTTAGGATATTTGGCATTATTTTATTTATCAGATAGGTGAAAGGCACGCAAATAGTTTAAACATTGATAGAGTTATTACCACTTAAAATATGGGACAAGCTACGGTAATGAACCCTACCCTCGGTAATGAATTCTTAGGTATACGGTGATGAAATACAAAGACGTGGTAATGATAGAAAAATATGTGAATATAAAAAAAACAAAGGTACCATAAATTATCATTAATTTTTTTATTCAAAAATCGTCATAACAAAATAACTAATAGTTCTTCCATAATTGAATGGTTTTGGTAACAATCAGCCTTTCAATGTCTTATTAAACGAATCCGATTTTAATATTCGGAATGGAATCACACAAATGCCTAATGTCAAAAATCTTAAATGACTAAATAACAAATAATATTTAAACTCTTCCATAAATTAATATTTTTGGTAATCAGCTTTCTTGGATATTAATCAGACTTTGATAATAAGGGACTAATTAATTATTCAGCTCAATTCAGTTTGTGTCCATACGAGACACGAGTTTTGCATGAAGATGCGTACGTGCTGAACGTATGCGTACCCACCTTTATACAAAACTGGTATTTTCTATAGACACTGGACGAGTAGAATAAGTGTAATTAGTCCATAAGAGTACAACTAGGTACACAAATAAAATGTACAGACGCCAGCAGGTCAACCTTTTCTGTCAAAACCCAAACAACCCCAAACTGTCAAATTTTCCTAATTGAACATGAACATTATGCTTAAGGTATAAAGTTGAAAATCTATCAAATAAATTTGACAGATTGGAGTAGCTTGATGTGCTGGCGTCTGTACTAAAAATCAACATGAAGAAATTATTTTAAACTTCCACGTCGAATCATGATGAAATATTATTTTTTAGGTATTTTTATAAGTTTAGCAGATTATGTATTTACGTTTAAAAAAAATAGAATTTTACTTGATTCCTGCTGCATTATCTTTGCCAGTCTTTTTTCCTACTCCTTTTCCTTTACCTTTCTCTCGATTTTGATTATCAATAATATTTTCTTTATTTTCTCTCTTTTCTATATTAACGTCTGGGTCGTTTTCACATTTATCGAAATCAGATATAAATTCCTCAAATTTATCACAGTATGACCTGCTTTCAAAACCAACAAAGGTTGAGTTTTGCCAATCGCCAAATTTTGTAATTGCAGATAAAGTGTGCACCTTCTCTGGTGATTTAAATTCCCTTGATGTGGAGGCTTTTTGAGGCAAAGCAGGAAATATTATTATCTCTCTAGCTAGACCTTCCTGTTTTATTATATTGTTTGAATTCAACTTCTTACGCCGTTTACTCGTGTATACGGTTCGTATGAGTTCTGGACTATAACTGCCTGATTGTTTTGGTATCTCATAGATTTCAGGAATGGGATTAAGTGCAGGTACAAGTACCGGTAACGTATTATCTTTAAGTGTTGGTTCGTTATAAACTTGGGTAATTACTACTTTTTCGAGGCTGTGAATACCGAGATGGTAATGTTGACACACTTCCTCTTGACACCTAAAACAGCTTCGGCTGCGCATCTCTAACCGATCTCTTTCAGAGCCACACCTCCAAATGACTTGGTGGACGGCCATAGTTCCTTTAAAAGATGGAACGCATTTAGGCATTATTACTTGCTTTTCGTCTATGTCTGAATTTGTGATCACCATGATTTTGATATTTGGCAGGTTTGCTCTTGTAATTTCAACAAATTTGGAAAATGACCCGATGTCTGTTCCTGTGTTGACAATTCTGTCGGAGGTTCTTTTGACTACCGCTCCTAGGCCATCTGGAGCACCTTTTCCATGTCCTACTTCCATATAGTTCCAGGTTAACTTGCGAAGTGCTATAAATTGTTTTTCCAATTGAGTCAGAACATAAAACATGTTTCGGTTCCTGTATTGGCTGCTGGGACTATCGCTATAAAAGTGCAGAGTATCAATAAAAGGTGATATTTCAGAAATTTGACTCAAAATCGGGCCCAAGTGTGCCCAAATTGCAACAGCTGTGTGTTTCAAATTGTCGGATACGGTGCAAACTGAGTAGGTTTTTAACTCAGACGTTTCGAAGTCTTTGATATATATCACTACAGTGTGAATAGAAATTTCTTTTCTGCTACCTCCAAAATGAAAAGACTGAATCTCCGTGTGATGTTTAAGGGCGTAGTTCTCACTAAAATCTAAATGTACCACAGCTTCGTTTATCTGAATATTATGTTTTAGTTCTTTAAGAGTTTTATTTTGTACAACAACGGTAGCACAATGAGGCAAAAAATTTGTAATAACCTTTTCTAACTTATGAATAACATCTAAAGGTGGTGCGTAATTTTCAGTTTTAGCCCAAAGAATGTTATGTCTTACTTTTCCATCCTGCTCATAGCTGTTAGGAGTCTTACGCCATTCAAAATATTTGATTTGTATATCATTGCTAAATGCTAAATATTCGATTACTTTATGTTCACATGTCGAACATTTACGATCTAGGCACGCCTCATTATATCTATCACAACAAAGGGTGTTTAAAAGGTCATGATTTGTTTTTATATTTGTGATTTCTGCCTTATTGAGAGCCTTTATTAGTAGCTCTGAATTGCAGTGATAAATACATTCACACGTGTTTCTATTTGGCTTGGGAAATAACACCCAAAATGGCCTTAATTTACAGAAAAAAGGGTAAGACACAGAAATATTTTGGTTTTCAATGCAGAATTTTTTGTACAAATTTTTAAGAGTATCATTTAAGTACCTTTTTTGTTTTCTGTTCTTCTTTCTAGTAATATACTCCTTTATGCCTGGTACCACTCTCGTATTCTCGTCTTCATTAAAAAAACACTCAATTTTTTTTACAACTTCCTTTTCTTTTTTTATGTTAAAATGTTTTTGGACCATTTTTTTGGCTATTTTTCTTGTCGGTAGTTTTTCATCATTCCCTGTATTCATTTTAGTATCTATTATCTTTTTTTTATGTATATTTAAAAGTCTTTTCAATTTACTGTTTTCCTTTTTTAAATTGCAAAGCTTATCTTTCATTTTTTTTATGTCTCTATCTCTTTGATATCTTACATGTCTTATTTTTGCTTTTAATTTAAAAGTCATATCTGTTTCGGTTTCGTAATTAATGGTCCCAGTTTTCTTTTCAGTCGAATTTGATAGAACTGAGTCCAGGGGATCGTTGCCACCATTTTCGTGAGGCTCCTCTTGTGATTTTTCGATGTCCAAAACAATATTTTCAATTTGTTTTTCTAGTTTTTTTTTGTGTATATATTTCTTGCTATTAACTCTCCATCTTCTACGTCTATCTCTTTGAGCACGTGGTGTTAAATCTTTAATACTAACAATTTTGTTTTCAGATTTTCTCTTCAAGTATCTTGCTTTTTCCTTTTCTTTTTCAATATTATATAATTCTTCGTTTTCTTTTAAAGCAGCATAGCGTTTACGCTTAGCTATTCTTCTTCTAGCTAAAATTTCCTCTTTTGTCTTCTTAGGGCGTGCCATTTTGAACTGAAATATTAAGCATATTTATTTAGCAACAATATTAATAGTAATTTCCTAACCGCCTTAAAAATGATTTATTTAAAAAAGTATTAAATAGTAGTTGAGTCATTACCGTATTTTTGATTCATTACCGTGACCTCAAAAAGGTTACGGTAAACGACGGTAATGAAAGACACGGTTATGAAAATTATGCACTTTTAGGTTATTTTACATTTTTCTATAAACAGTACATGTCATCAACACACTCAAAAATGAAAATGAAACAGAACCTAATGAATTGATATAACAACAAGATACCAAGTTTATTTACGTATCAAGATGTAAGCGGACTTGTAATGAAACACAAAATGAACAAAACACTGTCAATACTCACATCGATCGTAATTTATGGCGCGAAATCTTGTGCACGTCCTTCCACTGTTACGTTTGCCGGTCGACTGAAGGGCGGGGGGATGACAGTTCACTTTAAGGCGGTATGATCAAAGTTTTTTGTCGTACACAAATTCGATTCCGTCATGGTACTGGTAATGAGTTTTGCGCCGTTACAAAATTTTAAAAACACATTTGTCCTTAATTTATTTATAAATCTACGGGTTAGTTTATTCTTTTGAAACAAATAAAGATTAAGTTATTCAACACATTCGCCAATTTTACGTTATTAGCACTAGATTTCCTATAATACTAATAAATATATAAAATCTAGTAATGAAACAGGTCCCTGTAATGAGTTTTTGGGTTGTTTAAATAAAAAATTCATGCATGATTAACATAGAAACTTAAAAAAAAATACAGCGCTTATTAAAAATCTGAGGTTTACATGCCATACATATATTTAATCGAGTTTAAACCTAAGTTCAAATTTTTTATCACTAGAACTTGTGAATTGGTATACCTTTGAATATTTACCCAAAAGCGATTTTTAAAACAATAAAAAGGCTAGCACACCGCGCGTGGGATTCGAACCCGAGACTCGTTGCGCACGAGGGCGCTAATCCAAGTACAGTAGCCACTAAGCTATCACGTCATTTACTTTAACGGTTGAATTTATGAAATACTTAGACGTAGACGTAGTAGAACATTATATAGACGTATGAGAGTGTGTGTGTCTACAATATAGAAATTACTTAATATAAGAAGGTCGTAAGTTAAACCGTAGTGTCAATCTATTACTTTTTGAAATTGTTACTCCGCTTTTGGATCCTACTGATAAGTTGAGAACAAAACTTGCCCATTTATATAAAAGCTGTTTGAAAAGTTCTGGAACTGATAAAAATTCAGTCTGTGTACCGGCTTTCATTTGTTACTCAGTAATAGGTTTTTAGTCTTTGTAATACTTGGGCTACAGTTTCTGAGTCACAGTTGGTGCCCTCTTAATGTTAATGGGCTTTGTTTTCAACTATGAGCTCGTGCTGTCTTAAGAAGTTTTTTTTTTTTGATTTTGGGAAATCTTTAAATAACTTCTCCCGCTCTGGGAGTGGGAGGGTGTCAGACTTTTACTGACTAAAACCCACTGACACGGAAGGAATACGTCCTTCAGTTGTCTGTGTGCCAGGGGCCACGGTATCTCTTTCGAACAACCCGCACACCTGGCAGGCATCGGCCCTTGCGGACCCCACCAGTTGATGCTGACATCTCTTTGAAGCGCGTGTGTAACTCAACGCGCCCTCAATCTGGGCTTGTTCCTAACCGGACAGTGAGCTACCCGTTATTCAACGTCCGCAAGCCCGCGCCTACGGTGGCCGGGAACATTTTGGGTGAGTTTTCTACAAACTCCTGGTTTGACGGTCTAGGTTTGCTGTGGCAATTTCTGCATAAATCGCTTCGGACTTAGGTATCTGAAATTATATATTTTCTTTATTAATTATAAATTAACATTATTGATTTGGCCTTGAATAGCCAGCATTCGTTCTTTTGTTTCTGGATATAATCCACTATAATCCAGTCATTTCTTTGAAGTTTCTTTATTAACGTGTTTGGTATAAACCGTTTGAATGTCTTCCATGTAGTCCTTTCTGTCTCCATTTTTACCAGCTATCGTATTTTTGAAACTTATGTTAGCAAATACTCTAAAAACTATTTGCGATGATCTAAAAATAATAGATACGCTATTATTGATACATGGATATCTCTTTCCATTTTAAGACGATGGGTACTATTATAAACGACTAGCTTTTGCCAGCAGCTTCGCCCGCGTGGCGGTCGAAAATTGTCCCACGGGAACATACTAACGGGATAAAAAATATCCTATGTGTTAATCCAGGTGGCCAATTATCGTATCGTAATTAAAAACGTTCAAAATCTAGTCGCAGTGTCATCTCGGCGACAAGCAGAAGGCCAATTCTCGTAATTAAAACCGTTCAAAATCTAGTCACAGTGTCATCTCAGCGACAAGCAAATGTCAAAAATGTTTGAAAAATCGAGGTATTTTTGACAGATTGACACTGAGATCAGACTGTGAACGTTCTTAAAATTAGTAGAATTGCCCCTCTGATGTCAAACACTTATCAAAAAATTATGGAAACTCGAGGTATTTTTGACAGATTGAGACCGAAATCAGACTGTAAACATTCTTAAAAGTACGAGAATTGCCCCTCGGCTTTTAAGAATTTTATAGTCTATATATACGTAACCTTGAAGTTATAGTCGATCTGTGTCAAATCAGTTCAACCGTTGTTGCGTTATTGAGTTGCAAAACATCTAAACATACAAACTTTCACATTTGTAATAATATAAGTAGGATAGTAGGGTAAAGTTCCCTTAGCTTAAATTAAAATACTTCGACCGAACATCTAGGCCCATTATAGAGGATGTCGTCTCCGAAATCAATAGCAATTTCACGCCTGCGACGTACCACTTAGTCAGCGATCCATTTGAATTACTGAACGGTAGCAGGCAATTTAAGACGAACATAAAACGTTTAAAACACACAATTCGGAAAAATATCAAGCCTTTACGGGCCTGTAAAAGAATGTTTACGTTTGTCATGGTCCATTGTTTGAGACGGTACGTCACACTTCAGCGAAACTATAGCTATGGTGTACTAAAGTTCGTATTTTTAATTCAGATACTAATTTGACAGGTGAAATGTCAAACTCCTATACTAAAAAAGTAATTTAGATTAGTCTCTAGGATTTAAAAACGAAATAATTTCTTCATCGTCATAATTTTTTATTGGCATAAAAACACCTGCGTTACAGGATTAAGTATCTTCTCCCAATCAGTTGTGTTCCCGATGTTATATTAACTGTAGGTACCATAAATAAAGATAATAATTATAATAGTAGTTACACTCATTATTAAAATAAGTTAGAATTATAACTATGATAAAAAAAATTAAATACGTGATAAAAACGAGAAGTAAACATTGTGATACCAATTGATTTATTACATTGTGATTTTACATGTGTCTGAGTGTGAGTGTCAAGTGTAAAGAGTGTACGTTTATTGTGTTAATGTGTGGAGTGTGGTGGTGTGTGAATGGAGGTCAATGAGAGGGCGTGTACGTGGGTGATGTCGGATCTTGTTGAACTTAAATATACCTATATTAAAATGGATTCTGTTTGACTGTATGTTTGTTTCAGTAGCCATGCCAGCTTTGAACCGTGGATTGCTTTTTCGTATCTGAAAATCATCATTGTATCTTATTAGATGACTATACGGTAAGGTAAAACCAAACGAATTATAGTGCTACGATATACTGGCGGCGCTGTTGATAATGTCGAAAATATTACACCGCGTTTACACCCACGAAAGTTACGATACTTATTTTCGAAAAGTCTTTTAGCACTAAAGTGTATAATGTCATGTATGAAACATGTATCATAATTATTATTGATTGAATGAACTAATTTAATATAGCATCTTGCATGCCATGTGTGCATTGTGCATTCATGTTTTGGACAAATAAAATCTTATTTTATACCTTTAACTATTTCGTTGACCTTTCTACAAGTTTTGTATAAAACTAAAGTTCGTTTTTCAATCCCAGATACTAATTTGACATTTTAAGTCTTTGCGTGTTTGCTTTCACGTATAGGATATTGACATTATACCTCTAAAAAACCGAAAAATAAAAAATAGTAAACTAGCTTTGTCCAACCCCAATAAATAAGTTCGGAAGGCGGTGACATAATAATCAAATACATATCCAAAGTCACCGACTTCCGAACTTAGTTAATGGGGTTGGACAAAGCTAGTTTCCTATTTTTTATTTTTCGGTTTTTCGGCGGTTTAATTTTTTTATTAAAAAGTTTTTATTTTATAATTTTTGTGGCTATAATCTACTAATTACTACATGCTTAATTTTTGATTTAATACACGACTCAGTATTAAAATCTGTGAGTAAACAATCAATCATCCCCTGTTTTCTTACCCTTAGGGTTCGAATTTTTCTTCATACATAAAAAAAATAAAAAAAATATACGCGTCGAATTGAGTAACCTCCTCCGTCTTTTCGTCGGTTCGAAAATTAATATCTGGGTTTAAAAAACGGACTACCTACGGTTTTTTCTGGTGTAAACCATAAACAGAACTAGTAGAATACGTCATGTTTTATACCTTGGTGTGCCTCCTTCAACCACCGTCTACCCGAATTCTAATCCTGGTTACGGCTACGTGCGGTTGATTGTACGCAGAGGACGCAGAGGGTTTGACAATAATTGGTTGACTGGTAGAAAATGGCAATGGCAATAATTCCACCTCTGTACATTTGTGTGCTTTTTTTTTTTTTGGGTGGGAAATCATCAAATTACTTCTCCCGCACTGGGTGGAGCAGGAGGGCGTGTCAGACTTTTACTGACTAAAACCCACCCGTGTTCCTTCAGTAGCCCTTAAGCCAGGGGCTGTGGTGTCTCTTTCGAACAAACCCGCACCCCTGGCAGGCATCGACCCTTGCGGGTCCCATCACTTTTTGTGCTGACATCTCTTTGAGGCGCGCGTGGAACACCACGCGCCGTCGACTTGGGCTTGGTCCTTACCGGACAGCGAGCTACCCATTACTCGCCGTCCGCAAGCCCATGCCTACGGTGGCCGGAAATCGGCCTGGGATTCCCGACGCCCAGGGCGTCTCCTTATCCTGCGGCGGCTGGGGTCGCGAGGGCGCATATGTTGCCTCTCCCTCACGTGCGCCGCCTCCCTCTTCGCGAGCATTACTGCTTCGCTGAAGGAGGTGACGGCTCCCCATGCCCTCTCGCTCCGTACCATGGCTTGGACCAGGGCCGGACGCGAGAGATCGCCGCCGCCGATCGCCTCCACGAGGACACGGCGGTGCTCCACCCAAGCTGGGCAGACCGCCACCGTGTGCTCCACCGTGTCCTCAGGGCGATCTTCGCAGTGGAAACACCCGGGCGTTTCCTCCCGCCCTATCCGAAACAGGAACCTCCCGAAACAACCGTGTCCGGTGAGGACCTGCGTCAGGCGGAAGGTGAGGACGCCATGCCGCCTCTCAAACCACTCCTCAAAGAGGGGACTTACCGCCGCAATCGTGGCGTGCCCCCGCAATCGTGGCGTGCCCACATTTGTGTGCTTAAAGTGTTAAGTAAATTTAAAAAAATGTTAAGTGTTCACATTAAATCGCTTCAAGGTAAATTCAAATGATCAATTTTGCGTTGAATCATTTCCCAAAACATTTAACAGACGGTCCTTGAAACCCCTAACCGAAATCTTTTAATTTCTTGTTGCATTGCATGCAAGCTAACAGTCATGCAAGCAAGCATACATGCAAGCAGCATGAAAACGTATACAGGGTTACAAAATATCGTGTTACCGTGGACAAACTCTTCAAATTCAAATCAAATCTCATTTAAACTGCGATGTCTCGATCAAATATTTCGTGATTTTGTCAAATTACATGAAATAAATTCCGTTGATAAATTCTGGAGTAAACAAAATTAAGATAAGACACCTTGATTGCCTGTTTGATGTTTTAATTCTTATTAAATGTCAACAAAATTAGTAGAAGACGAAGTCTTATGTAAATATTAAAATGTTTCAACACTTATTTGGTAAATGTTTTGAAATTAAGTCGATGCATATGGAGAAGCAGAACAGAGCAGAGCATAGAACAGAGCTGAGCATAGAACAGATTAGAGCATAGAACAGAGCAGAACATAGAACAGAGGAGAGTATAGAACACAGCAGACCATAGAACAGAGCAGAGCATACAACAGAGCAGAGCATAGAACAGAGCAGAGCATAGAACAGAGCAGACCATGGAACAGAGCAGAGCATACAACAGAGCAGAGCATACAACAGAGTAGAGCATACAACAGTGCAGAGCATAGAACATAGCAGAGCATAGAACAGAGCAGAGCATACAACAGAGCAGAGTATACAACAGAGCAGAGCATAGAACAGAGCAGAGCATACAACAGAGCAGAGCATACAACAGAGCAGAGCATACAGCAGAGCAGAGTATGGAACAGAGTAGAGCATGCAACAGAGCAGAGCATAGAACAGTGCAGAGCATACAACAGAGCAGAGCATACAACAGAGCAGAGCATAGAACAGACCAAAGCATAGAACAGAGCAGAGCATAGAACAGAGCAGAGCATAGAACAGAACAGTGGTGCCCTAGTACAGATAGTATTGACCTTAACTTCGAGTTCATGAGTTCGAACCCAGGGTGTGCTTTACTTTGCTTATTATTTCATCACCACTGCTCTCAAAACTGTGAAGGCAAATCGTCAGGAAACCGGCATGTCCTACAATCAAAAATTTGAAGACGTGTGGAATCCATCAATCCGAACTGAGGTCGGCTGATTTAATGGTATTTTTTTAAAAATAGTGAATTAGATCGTCAAACAGGTACGTTTTAAGCCGGGAATCCAAGATGAAACAGCCAAAATTAAATAAACGATTGGTTGACACTTCACGTGATCCAAAGACTAGCTTTTAATTTAACTAGAGAGTAACCTAAAGACTGGGTATCTAGAATCTTGTGCTGAATGCATTTTAGTTTGCAAGTCGATGTCCCTGCCTGTCCTTGATAAAAATAAAATAAAAAGCTATTAACAGAACCGGGCTATGAAAATAGCTCGTCACGACGAACTGCTACGTCAAAGCTTGCTCGGCGTAATAGGCTGAACATATACTTTTTGTTTCCACTACAATGGGTACCTACTCAACCGCATGGATCCTGTGCTTCTGTCAGTTTCTACCTAAAAGTGTTTAAAATTCTCAAAAGTGTTGTATATAGATACATAAAAATGTTATATAGTTACGATACAAGTCTTTACATACCAAGACCCCTCCGTGCCTCGGAAAGCACGTTAAGCCGTTGGTCCCGGCTGTCATTTGTCGATCTTTGACAGTCGTTACGGGTCGTCAGATGCCCGAAAGTCTGACAACCAGTCTTACCAAGGGGTATCGTATTACCCAGTAACTGGGATGTGGAGGTCAGATAGGCAGTCGCTTCATGTAAAATACTGGTATTCAGCTGTATCCGGTTAGACTGGACGCCGACACCAACATAGTTGGGAAAAGGCTAGGCAGATGATGATGATGATGATGATGTTATACAGTTACGATAGCTAGGGACGTCTACTCTTCAAATTATATTTAAGAAAAGCATTTTGTCATTATTATTTACCTGATTCCTGTGAAGCCTAAAAGCGAAGAAAACAAAACCTTTTTTAACTGACTTCAAAAAGGACGAGGTTCTCAATACGTCGGGACTGGTCGGGACGTTTTTTTATTTATCTTCCCCGATTACTCGAAGATGGCTGGACTGATTTCGATTTTTTTTTTGTTTGAAAGGAAGTCCCAGGTGGTCCCATGATCATCAAGTCAGGATTTGATGATGGGATCCTGGAGAAATAGAGAGAACTCTTCAAATTTTGTAGGCAAACATAGGTTTTTGGAAGAGTACTTTCTCGTAGTGGTCCGATTTCAATTTGGTGAAGATCTGATGAAGAACTTCGGAGATGGCAACGGAATTCCTCGAACCACTAAAAAGTGAAAAATAAAAACATATCCAAAAAAAAATACTACCGACTTCCGGAAAAACACTAAAAACTAAAAAGTATAAAACTTTAATTTCGGAAGGCGGTGATAAGAAACTAGTAAAATACATATCCAAAGTCACCGACTTCTGAAATTAAAGTATTTTTTTTACTTTTTTGTGTTTTGTCCGGAAGTCGGTTGTTTTTTTTTTTGAAAAACTTTTTTCTCACTTTCTGTGTTTCAAAAACGAGATCTCGTCATACATTGCAGAAGTACTGTTAGTCCAGGAAATTAGATAAAATGTTATGCCATTTGGAGTGGAACACGACTAAACGAAGCTATAACATGGGACTTAAAAATAACTGTTAAAATGTGGGTGTTCTATATCATTGCATACGTCTGTTCATCCCTTCGTGGAAATCACCCACAATGGTCTGTAATAAAAAAAAAACATGGTTCTACGCTTTATAAAAAACTATGTAGCTGTTGCCCACGGCTTCTTCGCGTGGGGGTTGAAATTATCCTACGAGAACGTATTACCGGGATGAAAACTATCCTTTATGTTAACCCAGGTTATAAACTATCTGTGTGCCAAATTTTATCCAAATCCGTTAAGCCGTTTTTGCGTGATTGAGTAACAAACATTCAAACATCTTTACAAACTTTCATATTTATAATATTAGTAGGAATTAGGATAGCATCACTTGTTTATGAATTTCTTCCATAAAAATCTATAGGTTTAAAATGGATAGCACATAGTCTGGACGAGAAATATCGGGTCTCCATTTTAACGTCGGAGAGCTTTCCTCCAAAGTTTTCGATTTGTAACAGCTTTGGGAAATACATTGTTCCCTGTAATTTTGGTATTAATAGCTGCGCAACGGGCGTATTAATTAATTATGCGTAAAAGAAGACGCTTGTTTACAAAAAAATATGGATAGTGACAGCTAGCTGTCAAAGTAGATACTGCAGGCAGCTGCTGCTGTCGACATGTAAAGTAACAAAGTGGCAGTTTTATCTCCAATCCCTAAAGACTAATTTCAAAAGAGTGTCCTGTATCACAATTATTTTCACATAATTATACATAGAAATCCCCGGCGTGAATCCAATAAAATAAGGAAATCTCAAAACACACATAAACAATGGGCACAAACATAGAAGCTACCAAAATTCTCCATATAACCCAGCAAATGTAATAAAAATAAAAATACAAACTTGGTACGGAAAAACCATAAAAGAAGCAAATTATTTTATCGCCTGAAACGTTTTTCACACGTTCTTACACTATTTACATGATAAAGAAGGTTTTTCTCAAGTTTTTTACGTAAAGACCGGAGGCACTTTGTATTCGGGACTAGCCACAAAAAAAAAAAATAGTGAGCGACGTAACATTTTCCGGCGGAATTCGTGCGTTGCTTTGCCATTTTTCTGACCAAAATGCTAATGGTGACATTTCGAATTTCAAAGACGGTTACTTGAATTGGATGTGAAAGAAATTCTATTATTATGTAAAATATATTTTTGGCCAGTGTGTCGGCTTTTATTATCTACACTCATAATAAATTCATAAAGATTTTGCTATGGCACTGTTATTTATTTAGTAAGTGAAGATTTACGAATAAGAGCGAGGTAGGTGCCACAACTAAAAAGTGAATAATAAAATGGTAAAATACCACTTTGTAGTTTTTTTTTTTTTTTTTTTTGTTGAAATAAGCTTGCTAATTAACCCTTTAGTTCGCAGGTGAAAAAATATTGCAGATTTTATCTTTTTTCTTTTTGGGGAGTCTATTTATAGTCTACATGGCTCTATAAAAATGTTTAAAAAAATCTAACATTTAAACTTTTTGAGAAAACACATGTTGTTGAGATACAACGTTGCGAAACATTGTAGTGAATAAATGGCGAATATTATGTGGTACACTACCAACATTGCGGCTTGAAAGGACAGTTACTCTTACAATCAAAATCAAAATAAAATGTGGAAAAAACAATATTTATAAAAAAAACACACACAAAATCAGCTTTAAAAAAAAAAACACAAACTCAGCAACATAATTATCGTCATTTAGCCGTTGACGTGGTAATGGTAGTAACAATTTCTCTTTTCCAACATACACAATCTAAGGTTACACTTATTGCAATATACACTGGTATAACCTTTTTTACAATACTTGCACCTGCCTTGAGACACAAATGTTGGTAAGTGGCCTATATTGTCATAGCGAACAGAATCTGGCGGTCTTGGAGCAACAGGAGCCTTAATCTTGACAGCCACTTCATTTTCTTTTGAATCTGTCTGCCGAATTCTATTTTTTTGGAAAAGTTCTGTTACCAGCTGAATTCGAAATTTTTTGAGAGTTAGTGGTTTCTTGATATTTTGACAATCCCTTCTATAAAGCAGCCAGGCGTTATTGACGCAAATGTCAAGTGCTTGAGCAAACAAAGCCATATACCATCTTTTAGTTTTAAAGTTGGAGCGATACAATGACACCAACATGTCGGCCAAATCGACACCACCCATGTGAGCATTATACTGCTTGACTATTTGTGGACAATCTACATCAACCCTAGATTTGGTTTCTTTTGAGTATCGCTTGATTTTTTCTTTTGGGTGAGAGTCAACAAAAGAACTTGCTAAAGTGACCACTTTATTATCATACCACTTGACCACAGCAACCTTCTTCTCATTGCAGACGATCTGTTGGCTGGCACCCCTGCCTTTCTTTGCAAGCGCTTTGTCCGAGAGTAACATTGCTTGACAGCCTCTTAGTCGGTAACTTCTGACTGTTCCTAAGCTGAAAATGCCATATTCGTTGCGTAAATGATGGATAAGCTCGAGCGATGTAAAAAAGTTGTCGAAGTACACAGTTGCTGGTTTTTCCTGTATAGTCTTGCAAAGAGCTATGACAACTTTAGCTCCAAGACCTAAGCTATTTTCGTAGTCCGTAAAATGGCAGTTTCTGAATGTATCTTCACCAGCATATGGGATGAAGTCGTATATTAATCCGGAGACTCCAGCTCGCACAAATATCTTAAATCCCCATTTCTTGGGCTTCTTGGGCAGATACTGGCGTCTACTCCCTGCTCGTGTTCCCTTGTAAGGGACCATCATTTCATCCACACTATAGCGCCCTTCTTGCACGAGCAGCAAACAATTCTTACGAATTTTCTCAAGTACAGGTCGCACTTTGAAATAGCGGTCGTCATTTGTGTCAGTGTTGTCAACGAAGTGTAGGAATCTTCTTATTTTTTCATATTTTTTTAGTGTCATAATATCAGCAATTTCGGGGAACCTCAACGCTTTGCTCCAATAGTCACGGTAAGCTGGCATTTGGACCACACCCATCAAAAGAGTTATGCCAATAAAATCTCTTATGTCATTTTTAGTAACATTTATACTTTTCGAAACTTCATGTTGAACTGAATAAAGATTCGTATTTTCTGTGATGAGATCCGTTATGTCTTCTGAGAAAAAATGCTGGAAATAATCAAGAGGGCTTTTCAGGCCTGTATCAAAACGAGGATTATATTTTGGTAATTCTACTATCTCTGTGTGTTGAAATTTGCCTTTTTTGAATTTGAAGTTCATGGGTTTTCTAACAAACTTCTTCACTCGTTTTATCAGAAGTCTAGGTAATGTGGTTGCCTTTCTCTTTGAACGAGTTGTAGTTGCCGGTGAGCTGGTCAAAGGCGATAAGATGGATGATACCGAATTTAGCATGAAAGGGAGTTGTTCTTGCGGTCGACCAGTAGGAAACATTTCATTGATGACAGGTGACAGTGGAATAGTTTCTTCGTCCGATAATACTGGGTTGAAGTGAGCTGATTGGCGATCTTCATTGTCAGAACAAAATATGTCCAACTCGTTTAAAGAAGAAGGATAGGATCTTGGTTCCGAACTGCAGTATGTAATATTATCATTGTCATCCTCGTATTGTTGTAAATTCTGGACTATAACTTCATCATCAGAGCCGCTACTACTATCATCTGATGGAGCATTTTCAGGTGGCACAAGTGCCATGATCGTACGTGTTCGGTGCCATTTTGGCTTAATCTGAAGCAAGCAAAAACAACAAAAACATGCAAAACCGCACCCAAAGCATAACAAAAATGTCAATCCCAAATAAAGATACCAAATAAGGGGTTTTAAAACATCTATCCAAAGTGTTAGTAATTGTGAGCAGTCCGAAAACATTAAAAATAACTTAGTGAGTAAATGTGCAATGTTGTTCAGAAACGACATAAAATATATGCAGTACTTGACAAGCAAGAGAGCAGTGTTGATTGTGAACGACATACAGAATGCTCGGTACTTTTCTGAGTACTGCGCAGTGTTGGTCACAAACAACATAACATTTCACGGGCTCGTAAATTGAATATTCGTGGTTCAAACGAGATGATTTTTACACAAATCAATAAAGGCGATATGTGTTAGGAAATTTTTCATGCATAGTACCCATAAAATAAATTATAAATATTTAAAATCGAAAATTATCTACCTTACATCCGTGCGTGACAGGTATTCCCGACGCCATCTTGCTAGGAAGAGAGAGAAAACATTCGCGCGAATTGACAATTATAATATTTTTAGGTTGCGTTTCGTTTTAGCTAAGAATTGATTTAAAAAAAACCAGAAACATATCAGCAGAAAATGAATAATATTTTTTTGTTTACTATGTCGTTCAGGTTTAACATTGCGAATTAAAGGGTATAAAAAAAATACAAATGTAAGTAGTACACCACAGACTACTGCAGAATGGTCCCTCCTTTTCCCTTGATCCATCCCAAGATTGCCTGTAAAAGATCGCTTTTAGCGATCCGACCGGCTTTGTGTCACTATGTAAAATGTCAACTTAAGTAAATATCTGTAATTTATATGTGTTCTGTCTAGCTGTCTATCTCATTTTAAGTTAACAACTGCAGAAACGTATTGAAATTGTAGTGCTTATGCAACTTAGGGCAAAATTGGTATGTCCCAAATTCGAAGAGTTCGAACAAAATCCGACTAGAGTAGAATGTAATATCACAATGTACTAGGAATCCTTGTGTTCGGCAAAACCTTTTGATCTCACTAAATCTCCACGTAAAAACTTCAGGCATTTATTTTCGTAGGTAGCCTAACCAAATACCGATACGGCAGTATGATAACTGGCTTTACAAACCGACTGCGAACAACACAAAAGCGTTTCCCTTTACCTCCCAGATTCAATGCCTTTCGGATTTCCCAATCAACATGCCAAACGAATACGAGGCAAAAATTCCAAAATAGAAAATTCTAAACGTTGTTTGTGCGCGTAGTTATCGTTGTACCTTGTAGGCTGTTATTTGACTTTGTCGGGTCACAGGGCTACCTAATACATATAAGAAAGAAAGAAAGAAAAAGTATTTATTGTGACTCGCACAGGAAGCACATAGTACAAAAAATATAAAAAGAACAAATTTTTTTGAAGTAAAAAAGAATTAAAAATAAAACAGAAAGTCCTGCACGAGGCCAAAGGGCTCCTCTACCTTATCATAATGCTGCGACATTTAAAAAGTGTCGCAGCGCTGATATTCTGATAGGTCATATGATCATCATAACATCACGCCTGCTTTCAACGAAGGGTAGGGCAGAGGTGTACTTATAATACGGCCACATTTCGGCAGTTGTAAAATATTTAAGTCGCATGTAATAGGGGCGAGCCTATTGCCATCAATTCTAGATAGAAAAACCCAATAACACTTCGCCCGACCTGGGAATCGAACCCAGGACCTCATTTTCAGCAGTAGCACATGACACTAGCTGAACGAGGCAGTTGAGACCACCTACTATTATTTTACGCTAAAATTTATACAGGATAATTTGTTAACCAGTGCGCAAACTGTAACCATAAATTTAGCATATCATTTCAGACCCCACAGCGCAGAAATTGTTCGACGGTTATACAAAAAAAAAAGAGAGCTGTTTCATAGAAAAGTGAAATTACCTACGCGGTCAAAATGTATGGAATAGCAGATTTCTTTTTTGGATAACCGACGAAAAATGTCTGCGCTGGGAGGTCTACAATAATATGCTAAATTCATGGTACAGTTTGCGCACTGGTTAACAAATTATCCTGTTTAAAATGAATAAAACAATACTACTACCTATGTTCAAAGCGGTTTCTAAAGACACTAATGTACAGTCGCTAGCCGGTCAAGCTATCCCAAACTGTCAAATTTTCCCAACTTAACATAAACCTTATTCCTTTGTAATAAAGTTGAAAAACTATCAAAGAAATTTGAAAGATTGGGGTAGCTTGATGTGCTGGCCTCTGTACATGGCCTTCACATGATCTGACTAAGATTATGTCTGGACTTTAAACGAGATTGTGACCTTTGAGTATATTTCAGCCTTCCTTCTCAGAGTAGTCAGATAGGGAACGCCGACCGCATCTAGTTTTTTAAATATGATTGACGTGTAAAAGTGTTTGTACAAACCTACTTACAGAAATAAAATAAAACATCATTGAAGTTTTTGGCCATTTGCTTTGATTTAAATTCTCTCTGAGTACGAGACAAAAAAGATGAGCTCTTTCAAAATGTTTGTGAAATTAAAATACATAATATCAAACTTGACACAGGAGATCATGAGCTTTCTATGTGACTAATTAGTTAATATTTAATTAATATTAATATGCACCTAAAAATAATCGAAGGCTTACGACCAATCATTAAAGTAAAACATACTTACAAAAAAACTTAAAAAAAAAACAACCGACTTCTGAAAGTGAAAATAATTTTAATTTCGGAAGGCGGTGACCAAAAATTAAAGTACCATACTCGTATCCAAAGTTACTGACTTCCGAAATCAAAGTTATTTTTCACTTTGTAGTATTTATCCGGAAGTCGGTAGTTTTTATTTTTAGAAAATGTTTTTATTTTTCACTTTGTAGTTATAGTACCTACCCCACACCAATTCCAAATTTGATCATCCTTTAGGTCAAAACAATGCATAGGTATTTATGCGATAGCAGTAATCGTGGTTGATTTGCTTGTTATTTTTTTTTTGAGTTCGGTTGTCTGTCTCCGAAATTCATCATCAGATCTATATGAAATTTAAATGGGACCATTTCAGATTCAACTCCTTTCGTATAAAAATAATTTTGCAAATCCGTCTATATATGACGGAGTTATGCCATTACATACACAAAATAGAACATGTCGAATTGATAACCTCCTCGTTTTTGAAGTCGGTTAAAACAAAAACTTTCTTTGAACACTGTCTTCTCATCATCGGCCAAAAGCAGTCTTCTGCCGGACATAATAGCCTCTCCAGCCACGCCTCTTAAATAAATCCCCAGCTAATTGTATCCAGCTGCTGACAGCTACTTTGTGAAGATAGTCTTTCCAACTAACCTGCGAGCTTCGTACCTTGTAATTGCCCATATTTGATTCGCAGTCTCTACTCGAGAACACAGTCAATTCCAACAGTTATCGGTTCTTCGGCTAATATGACCGATTCATTGTCACTTCAGCTTGCTTAATCTGTAGACCACGTCGCGGTCGACTACTTCGTTATGATTTTCTCAATCAACTCAACCTATCGCAGTCCACTGCTGGACATAGGATTCTATTAGGCTGCACCACAAAACCCTGTCCTCCACCTTCCGCATTTAGTCTGTCCTAGCCATTTTTTTAAGGTCGTCGCTCCATCTAACTGCGGGGTGTCCCACACTACGCTTGCTGATATGCGGTCTCCACTCCAGGACTCGTCTGCGGCCATCGGTTCTTCAATAGAAAAGGCCAGCCCACCGCCACTTCAGGTAGCTTACTCTGCATTATCTTCTATTTGTCACTTATTCCGTTTCCATTCCAAAGGCCCACCAAAAAACTCGTTAAAAACATCGTTATTCTCAAAACGATTTTAAAAACAAAAGTGGTTGAAGCAAAAGTTCAGTAATTAAGTCTTGTGTACGTGATCTGGTTACCGTGGGGGTACTATTCAATTTTAGTCGAAATTGAGGCACGCATCGCGAGTGGTTTTGGTTGAACAGATGTATGGGGCTTTGAAGTTAGAGGGTGACAACGTGGGAGGCAAGTGTAGCGAATATTTTGGAGATGGGCACTGACAGATGAAACTGTAAGAGGAAAAGTCGAGTGCACTTTTCGGAGGAAATAAATGGCAAATTGACGTCTAGCATGAGAAATAAATGATTCTATTTCTGTAAGTAGGTTTGTAAAAACACGTAAAACCTATTTTATAATTAGACGAGTTCGGCGTTTTCTATCTGACCACTTTTTGAAGAAATGTTGAAACAAACTCAGAGGTCAGAGGTCTCTTTTAAAGTCCAGGCATAATCTTGTTCAGATCATGTAAACACCATGTAGATTGGTGTCTGAAATAGAGGTTTTACAAATTAGTGACATTGACTACTTTTCTATTTATATGCTGATATTGATTTTAATGCAACTTTAGTCTTACAATGTGGTTTTGGTACATCGAAGACGATATGTATATTCTGCAATTCAAATCACAATATGTTTACATCGAGCGAATAAAAAACTCTTTAAGATCGTATTGCATTTGTTATAAAAGTATTTATTAAGGAGTATGTTCGAGGTTTTCCACTTAGAACACTGATTTCAACGGCAAATAAGCAATTCCATTAACTGCACTGAAACAAAAATTTTATGCGTGCGATTCGGTGTAACAGTTTATTAATATTATCTATTTACATTCCATGACCGTTCATCACAGAAAAAGTCTTAAACATAGATGACGGCATCTATGTTTAAGACTGGTGGTGTTTTTTTTGTTCTGGGCATTCGTAGCATGTTTAGGAATGTTGAAAAAACTTGACTTTTGAAATTATAATGACTACTCGCTCCTTTCCCAGCCCCACACAAAATCAGATAAAGGTACGGCCTACATATGCTATGCGGGGCTGTAATGTAGAGTTAGAGAACAGAGGCTTTTACGGCAGTTTTGTACGAATTAAGTGGTACAAGTTATGGAGTTATTACGCAATGTTATATCTGTGCGTACCAGAAGTTATTACTAAGGTATGTTTTATCTGTGTTTTTTTTTATTGCGTGGCCTTTTGTTTTTATTTTTTTGAGTTACATACACAGAATACGGCCGTAAATATGAGACACAGAGTTTAAAAATCTGAATTGAAAGTGAATTCACGAGAAATGCATTGTTTATTATTAGTTTTAGACGTTAGTATAGGGCAAATGAATTAGTACTGATTCCCCCCACAAAGTAATACCTATATTTTATAATCCCGTTTCGGGGTGTTTCAATCAAACAGTTAATAAAGTACTAAGCGAATCCTCATCATCATCATCATTTCAGTCACTGTCACAACCAGACGTCCACTGCTGGACATATGCCTCCCCGAAGATACGCCACTTCAACCTGTTCTGTGCTTCGCACATCCAGCAGATTCCTCCAGCCTTCACAAGGTCAACAGTCCACCTTGTGGGAGGCCTTCCAATTTTAAGCGAATATCAACACGTTATCACAAATCACAGCTTTGGTAAATTTTATATTGATTTTTTTCACAATTACAAAAATCACCTTATTGGTGATGTTCTTCAGAAAGGACAGGTGCGTAGTACATGCAGCCGGCGGGCGTAAATGACCAGTAGCCCTAGTGTGAGTTTCATTTAACCATCTAGAACAAACGCATCGAGTGCGTTCGGCGCTCCGATTGGTCCGTCACCGTCAATCGGAGCGTCAAACGCGCTCGATGAGTTTGATCGAGATGGTTAAATAAAACTCACACTAAGACCTCTGATATATGAACGTAAACGAGGCAAAATGAGTATGAAAGGGCCTGTACACACCACGTTTTTAAACGCGTCGTTGACGCGCGTTTGTAGCGATACAGACGCGATACGCACGCGAGACAGACCTTTCTGTAAGATAAAAGCGCGCCGTCGACGCACGTTTCTTAAAACGTGAGTCAACGGCGCGTTTAAAAAACGTGGTGTGCACAGGCCCTAAGGATCGGAGCAGGTGGTATTTCGTAGTTTCTGCCTACGTCATAACAAGAAAGCAGGAGTTTTTATATGTATGTGGAGTTCATGACCTGGGTTAAGACATAGTACTTTTCACCCTGGATTGCAGACAAAGTCTCGAGCAACAGCTAGGTTACTATAGTACTTTGACAAAAGCTTATACAATCAGTTGATGTAAAATGTCAATTTACTTAATTTAAGTATTTCAGAGAGCACATGACCTTATAATCTTTTTTGCAATTAAAACCTAGATCCCTATAGGTACCACTAAATGTCTCAAGCCACTCATCATAAATGACACTTACCGCTTTCAAACAAAACTCTTCTCCTAAGGGATGGGTCTGTAAGTACGCAAAAACCTTCTAGTCTCATGAAGTTACCGTTTGTCCAATTAAGACAATTACGCAGGGCCCCAACTTTCCTCTCTTGAGTCCGATAATTCTTACTTTTGCACTCTGTTTTAGTTTTGGGTGAGAACATAGTGCGAGCGTTAGCGGTAGTAATTTAATCTTATAGAGGTTGCGACCACAACACGACAGTAAATTACATACGTACATACTTACATAAGCTCACGCATTTTTCCCAACGGGATATGTAGAAACTACAGAACGCCACCTGCAATCTTTACATACTCATTTTGACTCGTTTACGTTCACACATCAGAGGCTTTAGTGTGAGTTTTATTTAACCATTTCGATCAAACGCTTCAAGAACGTTTGGCGCTCCGATTGGCCGAACGCGCTCGATACGTTTGATCGAGATGGTTAAATGAAACTCACACTAAGGCTTCTGGTCATTCGCGCACGCCGCGCCCGTTGCGTGTACTACGCACCTGTCCTTTCTGAAGAACATCACCAATAAGGTGATTTTTGTAATTGTGAAGAAACTCAATGAAAAAATTACGAAAGCTGTGATTTGTGATAACGTATAAATATTCGCTTAAAGTTGCAAACCCTCCTACAAGGTGGGACCGATGACCTTACATACTCCTTTTGCCTCGTTTACGGCCATACATCTGGAAAGAGTGGTCCTTTCTTTTTCCAGATGTATGAACTTGAACGTTTTGAGAAATAAATTAAATTAAACTGATGTATGATGTTCTTCCACTTCGTTTGGTTCGCGGAGTCTCTCGGAGGCGGTCGTATCAGAGAGTCCAGTGAGGGTTACTTGATCTGACTAACTGAGGCACTTAGACAAACATAAATAAAATTATAAAATTTTAAACAAAATTATTAAATCTTTATCTGCCTAGCGTTTTTTCAAATACGTTAGGGTCAGCTTCCAGTCTAACTAGATGCAGCTGAATACCAGTATTTTAAATAAAGCTACTGCCTATCTGACCTCCACAACCCAGTAACTGGGTAATGCGATACCTACTCCTTGGTAAGACTGGTTGTCAGACAATACGACCCGTAACGACTGTCAAAGATCCACAAATGACAGCCGGGATCAACGGTTTAACGTGCTTTCTGAGGCACGGAGGGGTTTTGGTATGTAAAGATGGTCACCCATCTACGGACCAACCGCGGCAAGCGTAGCTTAACATGATCGATCGACCCGTCCGGCTAATATTACTTAGCCACAAGCCCTTCAAATAAAATTATAATATTAATAAATAAATTTAAAATAATGGAAAACCATCATAATCCAGATACTACAAAAAAAAAATACAAAGAGAAAAAATATAAATATAAACATACAATTATATGTCCATTAATGATATGAAAAAGGTTTGCCGTACTGTAGGCGAAAACGGATTAATTAGGTACTCGACATTTCAATGAATCGTTAATGTGACATTTACTGGTTCGAAATTCGCCACCACAAACTCACCGATTAATCCGCCTGACAAAATTGCGCTGCATGCGCTCATCGGGGATTTGCAACGTGTTTATTGAAAATTACGCCTCAAGCGCTGCGTCCGCTGCGCTGCAAACATGGTCCTATGCTTTGCAGCTTTATGCGTAATAATGTGCCAGTACCTAGGCAAATTTTTATTAAAAGCCACTTTAATTATTACCTTGGATGTGTCGCAACTGCGACTGGTGCTGGGTCCTGCACCATTAATCATAATCTGTTTCGTTTTGAAACGGATTGTTAAACCATTGCTTCAGATGTTCGAAACATTTGTCTGCTCAGCAACGTAAATAACGCAATGAATATTGTTGAACTGTCAAATTGAAACCGATTATGATTAATCGTGAGTTACGCAATTAGCGTGCAGGTTTTGATCACCAGGTCGGGTCGTTCGTGTTTATGTGGCTTTTTTCCATCAGGTTTTTTTTTCAAGGGCAGTCCGAAGTCTTCATAAAGGTGGTTGCTAGCAAAAAGCTTGCCGTCTATCCTACTAATATTATAAACATGAATGTTTTGATGTTCAGATGTTTGTTACTCCATCACGCGAAAACGGCTGAACGGATTTGGTTGAAATTTGGCACACAGATAGTTCATAACCTGGATGAACACATCGAATACTTTCATCCCGATCGTGCGGGCGAAGCCAGCTAAACAAAAAAATCTATGGGACATACAATATTTTTTTTTTTTTTTTTTTGGTGGGAAATCATCAAATGACTTCTCCTGCTGAGTAGAGCAGGAGGGCGTGTCAGACTTTTACTGACTAAAACCCACCCGTGTTCCTTCAGTAGCCCGTATGCCAGGGGCTGTGGTATCTCTTTCGAACAAACCCGCACCCCTGGCAGGCATCGGTCCTTGCGGACCCCACCAGTGGTTGCTGACATCTTTGACGGCGCGCGTGTGGAACACAACGCGTCGTCCCGTCCACCACTTTTCGGCCGCAGGGGATATGGAGAGCGGCTGACGCTATACCGACACTCCTCTTCCCCTGCGGCCCCACCGCATCCGCCATCAAACGGTGGCGGCCCCGTCCAGGCCACGGAAGGGAAGAGCGCTGCTCAGAAGCACCGGCACTCCTCCTCTACCGCAGCCCGTAACCCTAAGCCGCGATGCCTCCCATTCGACATCGCGGCCCACCTCAGTTGCGGTGCACCTCACCGCAACCTACTTTTTGGCCGCTACGTCAATGGCTTGAAGGCAAAAGCCCTGACGAGCGGCCCCACCTTTGGGTTCCTCTTGGCTTCACCGTAGCCGGAATCCACGGTTACTGAGCCCCCCCGCAACGACAATGCGGGAACCCACTTGGGGGGGATGGGACATACAATTAGCTACATGTTATGCATGTTGATTTTCAACTTATCAAAAACTAGCAGCGCTCCGCGGTCTCACCCGCGGAGTTCCCGTTCCCGTGGGAATACGGGGATAAAATACAGCCTATGTCACCCGGGGATAGTGTAACTTTTCAAATGAAATTTTTCAAACCGGTTCAGTAGTTTCGGAGCCTATTCAATGCAAACAAACAAACAATTTCCTCCATCCATGATGGTTATAGGTTCAACTAGCACTTGCCATCGGCTTCGCCTGCGTTATCCAATTTACACAAAATCTTAACAAATTATACACCTAAACCTTCCTCATGAATCGCCCTGTCTATTGGTGAGAGCTGCATGAAAATCTGTTCAGTAGTTTTTGTATTTATCACTAACAGACAGATAGACACACAAACAGACGCGGCGGTGAACTTTGTTTTTTAATCCCCGACGCAAAAAGAGGGATGTTATAAGTTTGACCGCTATGTGTGTCTGTCTGTGGCACGGTAGCTCTTAAACGGGCGAACCGATTTGGGTGCGGTTTTTTTTAATTTAATAGAAGGTTTTCTAGTGGCGGTTCTTAGATATGTTTTATCAATATCGGTTCAGCCGTTTCAAGGTCATCATCTGTTTTGATAGCTTTTTTTTGGTGAGAAAGCATCAAATGACTTCTCCCGCTCTGGGTGGAGCAGGAGGGCCATGTCAGACTTTTACTGACTAAAACTCACCAATGTTCCCTCAGTTGCCCGTGTACCAGGGGCGATGGTATCTCTTTCGAACAACCCGCACCCCTGGCAGGCATCGGCCCTTGCGGACCCCTCGGTCACCCTGCGACGGGTCAACACAGTGGCCCTGCCGCCTACCAGTTTTCGGCCGCAGGGGATAAGGAGAGCGGCCAACGCTATACCGACACTCCTCTTCCCCTGCGGCCCCCGCGTCCGCCATCAAACGGTGGCGACCCCGTCCAGGCCACGGAAGGGAAGAGCGCTACTCAAAAGTACCGGGATTCCTCCTCCGCCGCAGCCTGTAATCCTTAGGTGGGATGCGTCCCATTCGACATCGTAGCCCACCTCAGTTGCGGTGCAGCTCACCGCAACCTACCCTTTTTGGGCCGCTACGCTTTGAGGGAAAAACCCTGACGAGCGGCTCTACCTTTGGGTTTGTAGCGGCACTACAAATAAAAATGCTTCGCAACAAAAATCGAAAAACACAAAAAGAAAAGTGGCGCCATCTACAATGCCACAGGCGAACTATATGAGCAATTCTGCATCGCGCAATCAGAGTTTTCGACGGCACTCGAACATATACAAAAATCCCGACATCAACTGTCGGGCAGTTGCCCGGACCAGACACAATACCCGTCTGGTCGGAGGATCCTCCTTTACCATTATAGGTATGAGTGAACTTTCCATCCTGTTCCTCATACTTCTATACTGGTGACCCCGTGAAAGAACGTCAGCGCAGCCTTCGTGCAACACTTCGGCGTGACGTCATCATCATCAACATCAAGATCACTTCCTCAAGCTTTCGAGCGGCGAGTCACACAGCCAGCCAGCACCCTACGGCTTCAACGGGTATCCTGACCACCTGCATGCAGCGAACCGCATGCCTGGTCATCACCCACAGCCTCATCAGCAACCATGGCCCAGCACACTGCACTTTCGGCCGGTCGAGAGCTCAATCTCCCGGTCGACGCCAGCAGTCAGCCTCAACCTCTCAACCCAGCGCTGTACCAGATCCGACTCACTGGAGCATAACGCAGCGCAACCCCGACTCACTGGGGAATCGTCGCAGACAGTTCCGACTCACCGCGAACTATGTGACACCCGGTTCCGACTCACTGGAACCACAACTGGCACTGGCAAGCATCATAACATGCGCTGACTCAGCCCACTATCGACCTCCGGTCTCCGGGGGGGAGTGATGTAGCGGCACTACAAATAAAAATGCTTCGCAACAAAAATCGAAAAACACAAAAAGAAAAGTGGCGCCATCTACAATGCCACAGGCGAACTATATGAGCAATTCTGCATCGCGCAATCAGAGTTTTCGACGGCACTCGAACATATACAAAAATCCCGACATCAACTGTTGGGCAGTTGCCCGGACCAGACACAATACCCGTCTGGTCGGAGGATCCTCCTTTTCAATAGAGGTATGAGCGGACTTTACACCCTGTTCCTCATACCGCTAAAGGTTCCTCTTCGCTTCACCGTGGCTGGGAGACCACGGCTACTGAGCCCCCCCCGCAACAACAATGCGGGAACCCACCTGGGGGGTGTTTTCATAGCTTTACGTGACAATGCTTTGATCAAAATATGACCAACAACTTAAAAGGCCAATAATATATTTTTTTACTTTTTATAGGCTTTTGTTTTGATTATGTAGAGTGATGTAGTGACAGAGATAATGATTGTTTTTATCGTCGTCAATATTTGTATTGATTGTTCGGATAATAAATACCCATATTTATTATCCGAACAATCAATACGAATTGTTATGGTTATAGCCCACTATTAACCATTACAATTGTTACATAGTGCCGATATAATCGATAGCGTTGAAATAAGTGATCAATTTGATCGTTTTCATGAGCAATCAGCAGTCGCGTCGATAGTTAACTTTAAATGCGGGCGACGATTGTTCAACTGTATTTAACATTTTTTTTAAATGAGAACATTGTTACTCTGTTTGTGAATATATAAAGTTGTGTTTTCAGTACCAACACAGGGCCTTTTTTTAATTAATTGGTGAAAGTTTACAGACATGTAGTGTATCGGTTTCTAAGAGCTTAAATAAAATATTTAATAAATAATAGTTTAAAACACAAAAAAATCCTTTATTTATTTTGTATTTTTAAGCGTGATTTTTTATTATATTTTTAATTATTTAATTGTCATCAGTCCTCGATAAGTCTACAAATTTTAAATGAAATCTGACCGTTTGACATTGGTCAAAATCAAGTCCAAAGGAGTCTGTTACAAACAAACATACAGGTGAAGATAATAAAAGCGTGTTAAAAAATAACAAATTTCCATAAAGTCTAGTGCGTCCAAAAACTTACTAAACTTAAAAGTATGCATTTGCATTGTTATATGCTTATAGTGTCAAAATGGTGTTTATTTAAAAACATTGATGAAAGATAACAGAAGTTTAAACGTCACAAATACAGGGTGTTTGGCAGAAGGTTGAACATCCGAAAATGGTGGATAGGTGGGGTAATCTGCTACTTACTCAGCTCTAATTTATTTGGCTCTGGCCCCTGGATATAAAAAAAAAAATACTTTCTTCTCGTTTCACCACTTTCTTAACTTTAAAGTGTAATTTTTACTAAAAATGGGTAAAACAGGCAATTTCTTTTTTTTATCTTTAATGTTGGCAGATTCTTATTAAATTATAGCTTTATTCAGATGTTAGCTAGAAAAAAAGTTATGCGTCCTCAAAACAGACAGATGTAAAAAATACTTAATTAAGTTTTAAGTATTATTTACATCTGTCTGTAAATTTGAGGACTCTTTCTCTCTTTCAACTTGCATTAAAAAAAAAATTCAGAGGGCCAGGGCCAAATAAATTAGGGCTGAGTAAGTAGCAGATGACCCCACCTATCCACCATTTTGGTATGTTCAACGTGCCAAACACCCTGTATATGGTTAAACAGTCTATAATCATTGCTTAGCTTAAGCAGCGTTTAAAAATAAAGGGAAAAGTATTTGTAACCTGACTTACTTACCTTAAGTGAAGGAGCTGCCAAAGACAAAATACACGGTGTGTGACATCAATACGCAAAGCGTAGTCTTAGCAGCTAATTATACCCGCTCCATCTTTCACTAAAGTCGCACCCAAAAGCAAATACCCCAAGGCGAAACAATAAAACTTGGCCAGTCTCCCTACAGGATGAAAGTTGATCGTATCAGATGTTACATGGGTAATAACAGATACTGGACGTAACGTCTCAATTCTACTAGAGGCCATTTGCTAGACTATTTTTATAGTTTTTTTTTTCTAATTAAGACTAAGTACCTACTCCAAATGAAAGCAGTGGTGGCCAAGTGGTAACAGCCGCCACTTACGAGTTGTAGGTCGTGAGTTCGAACCCAGACAGGCACTTTACTTTGCGTACATTATTTCATTACCACTGCTCTCAAAACGGTGAAGGAAAACATCGTGAGGAAAAAAATCGAAGACATGCGACATCTACCAACCTGCACTGAGCCCGCGTGGTGGTTTACAGCCCAATCCCTCTCACTGATAGGAGGCCTGTGTCCCAGCAGTGGGAACATCATAGGCCGAGGATGATGATGATGACTCCAAATCAACTTCCGAGTTTATCATGGACTTTACTGACATCGATGAAATAAAACATCGTGAGGAAATCTGTGCTTTCAAGTTAAGTAATAGAAATCCGATATCGCCAGCAAGCGTGGTGATCACTGCTCATTATGCTCATGTCTTCTCTATATGAGAGGAGAAGTCTGCCCCGCATTGGGGCAGAAATAAATTAATAGTTGAGCTGGATGGTGCTCCAACGGGCGCTGTCGGTTGAGACTGGTCATCTCCTAACTAAAAAAAATGTTCTCAAATACAGAAGCAACATTCCTTCCTTTGCTTCCTTTTTAATTATAATATGTACAGATATATAAAAAGAAATAATCATAAGGCATCAAAAAATACGTCCGCATCGTTGTCAATGCGAAAAGTGCCAAAAAGGCTGGCAGCATTGCCACGTTGTATGGCAATGCTGATTCTTTGGCCGAAAAATAGGCCAGCCCTTTGGTCACTTGAAGGGTCGACCAACCGCTTGGAAATGTCTCGGAAAACTAAGTGGGCACTCGGACCCCATGGCTCTAGAGTTTCAACCCCAAACGGCTCGAACATATAGGTTCCAATAAGATTGGAATATTTGCGCCGTTTGAACTTCCAAGGCATTATGGTCATTCCATCTGGTCTCTTCCCATCATCGCGTGCCAAGCCATTTTTTTTTTTTTCTTTTTTGGGTGGGAAATCATCAAATGACTTCTCCTACTGAGTAGAGCAGGAGGGCGTGTCAGACTTTTACTGACTAAAACCCACCCGTGTTCCCTCAGTAGCCCGTATGCCAGGGGCCGTGGTATCTCTTTCGAACAAACCCGCACCCCTGGCAGGCAACGGCCCTTGCGGACCCCATCCGTGGTTGCTGACATCTTTGACGGCGCGCGTGTGGAACACAACGCGCCGTCCCGTCTACCACTTTTCGGCCGCAGAGGATAGGGAGAGCGGCTAACGCTATACCGGCACTCCTCTTCCCCTGCGGCCCCACCGCGTCCGCCATCAAACGGTGGCGGCCCCGTCCAGGCCACGGAAGGGAAGAGCGCTGCTCAGAAGCACCGGCACCCCTCCTCTACCGCAGCCCGTAACCCTCAGCCGCGATGCCTCCCATTCGACATCGCGGCCCACCTCAGTTGCGGTGCACCTCACCGCAACCTACTTTTTGGCCGCTACGTCGTCGGCTTTGAGGCAAAAGCCCTGACGAGCGGCCCCACCTTTGGGTTCCTCTTGGCTTCACCGTGGCCGGCATCCACGGTTACTGAGCCCCCCCGCAACGACAATGCGGGAACCCACTCGGGGGGGGTGCCAAGCCATTGGGTTCTAGAACAGCAGGCACCCCGGCAGTGACAAGAGCACGACGGATAATGTCATTGATGCTGGCGTGCCATGCTATCCGGCCTGCGCTCCTACTGCAGGATAAGCCGAGGCAGTCGACACAAGAAGCAACAAGAATAATGTTCCCAAGATTTCGTAATATCCAACTTGATTTAAAAGAGTATCCGTGGAGTTTCTTGCCCGTTCTTCTCCGTGTAGAGATCTACGTTTTGGAATGGGCGACTAGCTTCAACTTCCAATTGAAATAAATGCTTTGAGTTTGAGTTTGAATAAGCTGGTATAGATACGTGTTTTTAGGTTTTATGGTCAGGTTAAGCTACGCTTGCCGTGGTTGGTCCGTGGATAGGTGACCATCTGTACATACACCCCTCCATGCCTCGAAAAGCACGTTAAACCGTTGGTTTTGGCTGACATTCGTGGGTCTTTGACAATCGTTACAGGTCGTCAGAAGCCTGTTAGTCTGACAACCATCCTTACCGAGGGGCATAGTCTCTTTCTCCATGTTTGATACGCTTCAAAAAGTGGAGTGGGAAATTTTTCCTTTGTTCATCAACTAAATAGCGCCCAGAATAGCTTCTTTATGCCTAGCTTCTAGGTTTAAAAACCTCAAATCGATTGATTTGTACATTAAGAAATTTATAATAAAATAATAAGAAAAAAAAAAATAAGAAAAGCCTATGTATGTACTTATAAACGGAGTTTTCTATTTTAATTTATGTTCTTTGTTTCGATCCAATCTCTCTGAAAGCCTAGCAATAGGCTCCGCATTGATCAAACTTCCCTTCAACTCCCATAGGGAACTGATCGGTATAGGCGTAACAGTTTCCCCACATTTGTGAGCTTAGAGTATTAATGAGATGAGCTTACGTGCTGTGATCATACATTTTGCAGCGACAGTGAAAGTATAAATAGTTGGGCATCGTGTTTTTGCGATTCCTTTTAAAGAAACAGCTTGCAAATCAAAGTCAAATTATTTATTTGAAATGGGCACAGAAAATGCACATTTGAACGTTTAAAATTTACAAAAAAAAAAAACATGGAGTTGGTTTGAATTGCCCTTCTTAAATGCAGTTTCGTATGGAGAAGAATAGGAAAGAAACTTCAACGTTATTCATTTTAAATGTTTTCGACAGAAGTGAAAACTTGAACAATTGTTCAAATATTTTTTGAATCGTATGAAGAAGTTTTCAATTCAATTATATGAGAAGACGATACACCTAGAATAAAACTACTATATCATAAAATTTGGTAAACAGAATTGGTTACGATTGTTGGGAGCTTCAATCCTGCATTATAGGAAAAAATTCGAAAAATAACACCTACTTTGTTCACAACCTAAATTCTTTAAGACTTCCGCTGTAAATTGCCGGGCAAAGGCGCTACAGATACCAATTTATACATTGCATTTTTGGTGGACAGTCCCCTATGCAGGCCCTCTACATGGAGACTGAGGAAACCGTTGCGCATGTGCTCTTTGAATGCACAGGCGTCACCCATATTAGGACAGAAACCCTCGAGGCACCCGGATCTTACACAGATGTTCTCTACAGACTAGGAGATCTAATCAACTTCTGGAGGGAGTTCGGTTGGTTAGAATAACCACCGACAGCCGCCATGGTTCCCACACAATGGCTCAACTGAACCAAATCAAACTCGTTAATATAGGACATAGATACACCACATTTCTCCACCCTCCGCATTCAAGCATCCCTCGAGCCTTCCTCAAGCATTGTAAGCCTTTGTAGCTTGTCTAATCTATACTCTAAGGTAGAATCCGTTCGCAAGGCTAACAATATTAGTACGCCTCTCACGCCCAAAGTAAAATTGAGGCAATGAGCTAGAGTATAAATACGGAACATGGCATACCAATGGATATGTTAAATACGCAATGATACCTTTGTGATTTCAGTGGGTTCATCTGATTGGCTTTGGTTTTCTTTGATTTTGTATTAATTGCATTAGTACGTTAAGCAATTTTGCAAAAAATCTTTACAATGAAAAGTGGTAATGTATCGTCACATCTTTTGTCGTTGGAGGGTTGGGCAGCGGTTTACCTGTAGCACACATTTCGCCTGTAATGGTAAAGTCCCATGTCATAAAGGGCGAGCCTATTCCCGTCAACCGGGCACGAATACAGACTCCGGGCTGTTACCTTAGGCAATCACACTTTGCCCGACCTTGGAGTCGAACCCAGGACCTCATGCGCACGAGAATGCGCAGTAGCACTTGCCACCAAAGACAAAAAATTGTCTATTATTACATAAATGTTGTAAAAAATCAATAAGGCATTAATACGAGGCTCTTGTGGCATGCACAAATAGGTTTTACCAATCATGCATCAAATTCTCAAACCTTTGTATTCATTGGCTCTTATAAATACTCATAACATAACATGACGCCTGTACTCCCGGAATGGATAGGCAGAGTTGTATCTATAGCCACGTTAAGGACACACTTAGAAAACCCGCTAAATTCAAATTTTCTTATGTTTTTTTTGCAATACGCAGATTAGTGTCAGCAGACTTATTTCTACGAAGAATAGACACAGCTCTTTCTATAAAAAGTGAAATTTCATTTCTCTATTTTTGTAGACATCCTTCTATAATCTGTAATTTGGTCATTCATTTCTAACGATCTTAGTAGTTCCTTTAGATGTAGACTATTTTAGAATAAAGTTTTCCATCCCAAACTGTCAAAATCACACTGATAACTGACAGTTGTGATCGTGACAGATAACTTACTACACGGAACGTCATTTTTGTCTTATCTTCCGTTGAAAAAACGGTGCTCGTGCTAAGCCTGCAGGTTGTATGTGGAATAAATAAAATATGAAAAAATTGTACCGGTATCCAAAAAAATACCGGTATTTCAAGCCCCGATTTCAACAGACAAAGTCTCTAACAAGGTGTTCGTCAACCCCATTAAAACCTTATTTCCCTTTACATGAAATCCATCTGGGTAAAATTAGTTGCGTCAAAATACTGTGCCCCTATGTTATAAATAACTCAAAAGCCGTGCCTCATTGATGAGCAAACAACCCTTATTTTAACCCCGCGTTTAATTAACTCCAACCCATAACTTTGGATACCTATAGCAATTTTCTTTTATGAAATTAAAAATTATTTCACATTGGAATACTGCTTTTTGCTCTCGCCTTCTTTATGGGAGGATAAAAAAATGGCCAAGTGTGAGTCGAACTCATGCACTAAGCGTGCAGTGTGGTCGGTTGTAAACTTTCTAGAACGTTCTTTCCATTTCGGTACCCGCAATGTGACTCGCAATACTCTAGGCGCTAAGCAAGTCCATATAATTATGTACACACGGCTACACATCAAGCTATACATTTCCAGTTTACGTGATCTCGCACTTTACGGAAATCCTATACAATGCGAGATCAGCTTATATTGAAAATGTATAGCGTGATGTGTAGCCGTGTGTACAACACATGTGTTCGAAATAATATTCTTTTCGAGGTTTCTTGAAAGAATTCATTAGGGATAAACTATACGAGAAAAACGTTGTTTACTTTTATTGTTTGCTGTGAAAGTTATGCGTGTTCTGTGAAAATAACAACAGACGACTCATTACGGTTAAAGGAAACAGGAGTACTTACAAATAAAGAAAGAAAGGTATGTAAGAATCGTAGCAGGTGGTGTTCTACAGGATATAAAGGGAACGCTTCCGAAGCCAGACGTACGTTATATACAACCTAAATGCAAACGGATACCAATAACCTTTCGCCTTAAATTGGTTATTTTGCATCAATTTAAAATGTTTGACGCTTCTGTAATGTTTCTACTTATTTTATTTTGGCGGCGCTTTACAAAGAATGCCTAAATCTAAAGTCGCCGTCTGGACTTAGGGTCGTTTTTAAATTAAATGTGTTTATTTTAAAATAACGGTTCATTCAACTGTACTCACAGCATAGTGTACAAAAAAAGCTAAAAAATGAGGTAATATAAGAAAAAAAAAAGATGTTTTTGATGGTACTGTATCGAGAATGACTAGCCTTATAACCTGTCTTCGATTTCGGAAGCCTTTCCCTTACATCCTGTTTAGTTTCTTACTCCAAAAAAAAAAAAACACAAACAGATAGTGTAGGCTTATTTGTAAGGCTTCTGTTTTTACCCTTTCTATACGGAACCCTAAAAAAAGTGTATTTGTGGCAAAGGCCGGTAATAAATTAAGTCTTTTAATGCCATTTCTCAAAACCCCCGGAAATTCTGTGAAGTAACCATTTCACGAGTTGTACCCTTCTTGGTCGGCTTTTTTGTACTTTGTAATAAAGTGTCTATTTAACTAAGGGAGCGTTTTGGTAACTTTGTTCCTTGGAGTTATAAGTTATATTGTTAGTGAATTATGGACTTTATCTATTTACATTTTAGGGGGATTGTGGCTAAGTAATTGAAGCTGCACGGGTCCATCAATCCGGTTAACCTACGCTTGACGCGGTTGGTTCGTTGATGAGATCATCATTACGTTCCAAGGCCCCACCGTGCCTCGGAAAGTACGTAAAGCCGTTGGTCCCGGCTGTCATTCAAGAACCTTTGACAGTCGTTACGGGTCATCAGAAGACCGAAATTCTGACAACCAGTCTTAGTAAGGGGTATCGTGTTGCAGATGATGATCTCTATACATTTTAGTCTGCAGCCCTAGTTAGAAATATGTGTACTTGCAACCGGCGTCGATGTATGACTAATGTATGAAAGTAAGCGAGTAGGATCTATACAGGGTAAATTTCTGGCCAGTGCGTAAACTGTAACCATGAATTCAGCATATCATTCTAAACACCCCAGAGCAGAATTTTTTCGCCAGATAAGCAAAAATCTGTTTCATAGAAAAGTGCCGATACCTACGCGGTCAAAATGTATGGAATGTAATAATAATAATTAGCGTTGCAGTTGGCGTTCTGGTGTTTCTGGCTACTCCTATGGGAGGTATGCTTTTCAGACGGTGATTTTATCTCAAACTCAATGCATTTATTTCAATTTAACCATTTTCAGGCACTTTTCAATTATCAAGGAGTTGGTCAGAGAAATGAAGTTAAATGGGAATGAGTTGCCCATTCAAAAGCATGGTAGATTTCTATGGAGAAGAATTACGGGCAAAAAACTAAATGGACACTCTTATAAATACCCCTAAAAGCAATGCTTAGGGATGTAAGTAGGTACACTTCTACACAAATGCTCAATGAAACTACAAATATATTAGTTACATCGTTAATGTATAGTGCAATGATCAACGATTGCAATGTGTGTTACGGGTCAAGGGTTCTATTCCCGCACTGAACCTGGCCAGATATTTGTTCCGTATTTAAGTTATTTGTACTTACGTGAGATTTGCACAATTAAACCTAATTATAACCACACTGAAGAAATATAATAGAAAATGTTCACAAGACCAAAAACATAAATTCACCCAGAAATATAACGAAAGCATACAAAAATGTCCTAAAAATACTTTTTCCTCAATTCCATATTCCTGATAACGAAACACAATTCGTAATGTTCAGGTATTTCCTTCCGAAAATCATAAGAAAAAAATGTTTTAAGGCGACGTTATCACAAATTAGGTCTTTAAGGCAAATTTATCAAAATCCCTGGGTTTTCATCCCTTTATCCGGAGTAAAAAGGGTTGTAAATTGACTTCTTATCTGGCTGGCAGTTGTTTCTTATGTAATTTACTTGCGAACGCCTGAGTTGTTCTGTTAGCCTGGTACCTCGTGTTTCAAGTCACATTAGCGTTAGGAGCAAATGTATTGGAAAATTGAGATGTTTGAATCTTTTTTCTCGCAAATCTGGCTGTCAATGGATTATTTATTTATGGAACACCACGCTTCGTTTCAAAACGGTAGACGTAGGAAAGCAGGCTGCCAGACTCAAATGGGATTGGGTGGGTTACAACAGCCGCATGCAGGATGACCGCTGGCCAAAAGTATCTACACAATGGGTGCCTCAAGCGGGATGGAGCGGCCGTGGTTGGCCAGACTGGTCGGGTCGTTCGAGATAGCGTGTGAAAAGACTTCTTAGAAGGACTTGGGGGACGTCTTTGCCCAGCAGTGGGGCAGTATATACTAAAAGAAAATTAATGATTAGATTATATAGATTCAGTTTTGTTGCAGCATTATAACGTTTTAATCCATCATGATTCCAATGCGAAAGAGAGCCAGAGCTATTCATGATCGGTAGCTCCATCCCTTTTTCAGATGGGAAAAATGATGGCATTCATCATTGGCAGCCTTGTTTCACCGATTGCTGACCCATCCTCTTCATCTTTTGTGACATGCTCCCTTGGTCTGTGTGATTCTAATACAGGTCTTACCTGCGGTCTTCTGTGGGAATTCCACTGGTGAGTGGGCAGGATATTAGCAGATGGTGCCTGTGGTTAAGTAGGTACCTAAGTATGTTTATGATTATCTGTAGGATGTAGTTTGTATTATTTTAATTAAATAACCGTAAAGCCAATACCTGGGGCTTAATTATGAATTATTAACAGAAATCATAAACACATTTAAATAACCAGAGAACGCATATTAGGGTCATACACGAACGCCAGTTGCGAGTACTACGCACTTGACCTTTCTGAAGAACATAACCAAATAGGTCACTATAATATTTTCTAGGACGTCCACTCACATCTGCCTTGTAAATTAATACAAGTCGCCTTTCATTCATGTGTTGTATTTTTCTTGCAAACTCCTGAGATATTCTGTCCACCTGGTACCGACCTTGTGTGTCTCGAGTCACATTAGTGTTACGAGGAAATCGTACCGGAAAATGAGAGTTAAGAGATTGAAAGCTTTTTATTCCAAATCTTGAACGATAGAATGGTTACTGATATAAACGGCACAATTTAATTATTCTTAACCCATCCATTAATCAGGTACATTTTTAGTTTTAGCTGTGTTTGTACGTACCTTCTCAATTATTTATAAAGATTTGTTATAGAGGAGAGAGTTTGAGAGGAGTGGTGGCTCAGTGTGAATACGGTCGCGACTTACGAGTTGTAAGTCTTACAAGATCTTTTGGTATTTAAATGACGTTGATATGGGGCGCTTTTGCAAATTTAAATAAGTGTAATTGTTTTGTGAAATGTCACTTGAAATGTAGGTATGCAAAAATCAAGATGGCTGCATTCGTTTGATTTTGGCCCTGCTCCCAATTAAACTTGTAGCGCTAAACACAGTCTTTGTTCCATTTTGCAAAGTTCCTCAATGAATCCCGAGGAATGAGGTTAAAACTGAAAGTTCGTCATAGGTGGCAGCACAGTTCAGCGTCGATAGCAGCCTTAGTGGAAAAGACAATAAATTATAAGTGTATAATAAAATACCCGATGCAATAAAATGTATGCCACTACAAACGTTCAAAAAATCTCTGAACGGGTTACTGCTTGACAGATGTTACTATACCATAGAGGAGTTTCTTAACGATCAATCTTTATAATTATATAACAAGCTGACATCAATTTAAATAAGTACTTCACATTTAATGATTTTCTGAATTGACTTTTGACATGAAATGAAATTGACTTTGAATTGTAATTAATTAAATTTACTTGCATGCACAATTAGCTACTCAACTATAATTATTATTATATTGTAATTTTATCATTGTAATTTAATGCTAAGCTCTTATTTAATTTATCATTTTATTTAACTCTAATCATTTGTATGCCAATATTGGCAAAACATAGCGCACTACCTAATTTTTAAGATCTTCGTATGTAATTACCTATGTTTGACAAATAAATTGTTCTATTCTATAAACGTTTTATAAATATGTTATCTTGTGTTTGTAATTTTTTTGGAGAATTCTGAAGGCGTACCATACGAATAACGTGATCTAAGTTCAAAACTAATCGAGGATGATCTTCTTGACCGAAAAACTTCAGAGATGTTAATGTTGGCAGTGATCAGAAGGCCAATTCTCGTAATTAAAAACGTTCGCAGTGTCATCTCGGCGACAATCGAATTTCTAAAATTTTACAAAAATGTATAGGAATTTTTGACAGATTGACACTGAGATCAGACTGTGAACGTTCTTAAAATTAGCAGAATTGCCCCTCTGATATGATAATATAAACTCACAAACCCAACTCTAATGTACGTTATATCATAACCACATTTTACAAGTATTTTCGAGTAGTAAAAACAGACTTAGTTCTCTTGGGATAATCAGCTATATACGAATTTCTGCCACAAAGGTCTTGGGTTTAAAAAGAATAGTACAGTCTCGACGAAATATCGGGTTCCCAATTTTTATTCGCAGGGCGAATATCTTTGGCAGAAAGGTACATGGGTCCCCGTGTTTTTTTCAGTGAACAGCTGCGCAACGAGGAATATTAATAAATTATGCGTAAAAGAACTCGCTTGTTTACAAAAAAAATATGGAAAGTGACAGTCAAATTCTTGGACGTTGGACAGAAGCGACATCTGTAGTGAGAACGTAGAAGTTTTTATCCCCATTGAAGCCTATTTGTGTTCCAGATCGTAAGGTTGCAGGTGTTTCTAAATCTAAGAAGCTGTAAGCTGCAGACTTAGTAGAGAAAACTTTCCATTTCAAATAACATCAATCTTCTGATCATACAACTGATAATCAGAATCATTTATACATTTCAAACTACCATTGTATTTGCGATTGAAATCTATTTCGAATTTCAAAATCAACTCTTTCTGCCACATTTTAAAGAGCGGTTTCCAGTGGCATAGTAAATAGGACCTTTAGTTCTAAGAGTTGATTTTAATATTACCGAGCTGAGAATTATTAGAGTCGGTGATTTCGTTTATTAGCTTTTGTATTCGTGTTTGCTCGGGTTGGATCGGAAATATGTTTTCCCTACATGTTTTTGTTACGGCTTTACGGATTTGTATGTGAAACAACAGATGTTCGGCGAAAATTGAATGGAAGCTATATTTTTGTTGATGATTTTTTCTTCCTATATTTTCACACGGTGTAATCCGATTCAGATTCATTCATCCCGTTTACGCGGAATAGAATTGTGTAACAAACATGTTTCTGAAAATCAATAAGAAAAGGAATAGACGTGGCTTTTTGTTTGGGAAACCAGTGAATACGAACCCAGGAACTTACCGGAATAGCTGTATTTTTATAAAGTAAATCAATAGAACCGTCAGATGTTGATTGAAATTACCTACTTACATATATAGTTAAGTCAAGTGAAAACAAATATTTTCTTCTTTCGGTCGGTGTGTAAAGATTTTGACCCATCCACGAACCCAACCCAGCAAGCGTAGCTTAACCTGCCGATCGACCTTTGCAGCTATTATTACTTAACTACAAGCCTTTAGTAAAATGTATGGTTTCCATCCACGATAACATTACAACGTGCACACATTTCATGACGCCTCGTTGACGTGGAAATTCACGAGACATTATAAAAACGTAAGGTATTAAATTCTTAACACTTTCACTTTTATTCTGATGAAATATTTAGGAGTTTTTTTTCCTCCATGCATATCCAACTCTTTTGTAGCCTGTAAGCACGAAGATATATCAAGCTATCCATTTCTCTTTGGTATAAACAGACTTCGCATTCGTGTATTTTTGACATTCGTTACGGTTCACCAGAAGCTCGAAAGTCTTTCAACCAGTCTTACCATAGGGTTTCGTATTACCCAGTTACTGGATTGTGGAGTTCAGATGCCTATCTTACCTCCACAATCCAGCTTTGCTCCATGTAAAATACTGGTACTCAGCTGTATCCGGTTAGACTGGAAGCCGAACCCAACATAGTTTGGAAAAGGCTAGGTAGATGATGATAAGCTGACCTCTCATTGCGCTGAAGAGCTGTGGTTCAAACTATATCCCATCGACCTTGCCTTCTGTGCCCAGAAAATACAGCAATAGAGACGTCTGCACTGCTACCGATGATGCCCTAGAAGTGGCCAAGATATAAGCCAACAATTTTTTCTCTCACCATCTTGTGACGAATACGAAGAAGACCTCTTTATGCGGAAACTTTCGCAGAGTTCTGTTAACATTGGAAAAGTAAAGCTTTATATTATTACGTCCCATACGATAATCCAAGCCCACTTAAAACATTGCTTTTAACAAAATGACTTCAAAACATCAAAGAGATTTTCTCTTTTCTCTCTATTTGCACGAATAAACATTGTTTCCTCGATGTAACGTTTTAATTGTTGACGTAAGTATATGAGTTTTACGCGGAGTACTTTGTAAAATACACAGTTAAAAGTTAAACAGATGAAAAGGGATTTCGTATGTTAAGTTGTGTATGTTTGTGAAATGTCGTGGAAGTCAATATGAGGGTCGTTTTGATGAGGACTGTTGAGTCGAGTGCTTTAGAGGCTAGAATGTGGAGTAGATGTGTGTTAGTAGCGTATTTGAACTATTTTAAATGTCAGATTTATTCAATTTCACATTCGTTCCGGAGGAGATGCCCTAGAAGAACGTGCATTGACCTTATTGATTCTTCAGAAAGTGCAGGTGCTGAGTGGTTGGAACCAGCGTGCGTGTATGACATGAAGGCGAATTCTCGTAATTCAAAAATTTCTAAATCTAGTCGCAGTCTCACCTCGGCAACAAAAAAATGTCAAAAACTTGTGTCAATAATGTATAGTAAGGAAACTGGATATTTTTGACGGATTGAGACTGAGATCAGACTTTTAACGATCTTAGAAAAACTTTTAAAAATACAACCGACTTCCGGAAAAATGCAACAAAGTGAAAAATAACTTTAATTTCGGAAGATGGTGACTTTGGATATGTACTTAAATTTCTTGTCACCGCCTTCCGAAACGCATCATCAGATCTATTTTATTTTAATTTTATTTTATTTATTTGGAAGAACAAACAATCAAATCAAATCAATTTATTTCGGATCAATTACACATCATATTTTACAAATAAATAGAACATATATAAGGAGTTATATAAATGTGCAACCAACAACGTTCTCCATAGATACACAAAAAGACAAAGACAATGTTGACAAAGTAAAATTCGGGTAGAGCAGTTCCATTTCGCCAAAAGTTCATGGCTCTACAACTAAAACGATGTCTACTAAATTGCGTCTACTAAATTACATGTCATAAGTTATTCTATAGCTTTCGCACTTCGCTTCACGCTATCTGCGTTTTGGTAGTACGCAGAATATTTGAATAATGCTGGGTACAGACGTAACCAGCGGAATGTTAGCTTGAGATCAACTTAAATTGAAACATATGTATGCCTCGTGTTAAAATACTTTTATGAAACCGATAGTCACTTGATCTTTTCGTTATTATGAGCATTTTTTTACAAGACCATAACTTATCAACCTTATGGTTACGGATGTATTGAAGGTCAAAGTTCCAACTACATTTCACATTTTTTTGCGAGAACAAGTTTTAAATGTAATAACTAAGTTTAAAAAAATCCAAGATCCTTGTACAGATTGTTTTTAGCGTGGAGTCACCTCCACGCTAAAAACAATCTGTACAAGGATCTTCTCTCAGAGATTCAGAAAATGGGACTAAAATAGTTCCTGTTTCTAACACTCTTGTGTTACACACACAAGTATTCCGAAAACGCTCTTTTTTACGCTAATACGTCTTTGTTCTGTCTATACTCCGCTTTACTTAAATATTAGTGGAGATTCAATGTAGTTTGAAGTTTATTGAGATGTAAGGTTTTCGAAATGAAAGAATAATATTCGACTGTATTTACTATAATTATCTGGTTATGTACAGCTGTGGCGGTAAATGACATTATTATTTTAAGCACTTAAAATACAGTTTATCGTTTTAGTTTTTGAAGTGTTTGTGCAGCAGTGTAATAGGTGGTTGTTGCTGATAGGTGCTGGTAGCGTTGCAAACCAAAATGGCTGCGACATGGTCGAAGAAAATTTTTGCTAAACCCTCTAATGCGCTTCTTCCGCAGCACTGCTGTTCTTCGCGAAGGATCAATGTGCGGCGGTGTTGTAGTTGGTTGTTGCTAATGGGTGTTGGTAGCGTTGGTGCCGAGAAAAATAAATTAAAAGGCGGACTATTTAACTTCACGTGTGTATTGGACCAAGGTCACAGTTGGAAGAGAAGTGTTGACACAGATCACATTTACATTAACATTTTGATGTTGCAATCGTGACTACTAAAATACCCAACAGCGTGTTTAGTGGTTTTCATACAGTCAGCTTCAAAAGGCTGACTATACTTGGGTACGACTAGATCCAGATCTAGTTTAAAGTTATTTACTTTGGGTAAGTAACTTCATCACCAATGTCTAACGGTAAAGGGAAAACGGTAAGAGGAAACCGGCATGACCTAGAACCAAAAATTTGATGACATTTATGAGACATTTACCAACCCACAAGCCAAACCCCCGAGTGCATTCCCGCATTGTAGTTGCGGGGGGGTTCAGTAGCCGTGGTCTTCCAGCCACGGTGAAGCGAAGAGGAACCCCAAGGTGGGGCGCTCGTCAGGGCTTTTGCCTCAAAGCTGACGACGTAGCGGCCAAAAAGTAGGTTGCGGTGAGGTGCACTGCAACTGAGGCGGGCCGCGATGTGGAATGGAAGGCATCGCGGCTGAGGGTTACAGGCTGCGGCGGAGGAAGAGTGCCGGTACTTTTGGGTAGCGCTCTTCCCTACCGTGGCCTGGACTGGGCCGCCACCGTTTGATGGCGGACGCGGTGGGGCCGAAGGGGAAGAGGAGTGTTGGTATAGCGTTGGCCGCTCTCCCTGTCCCCTGCGGCCGAAAACTGGTAGGCGGCGGGGCCACTGAGCTGACCCGTCGCAGGGTGACCGAGGGGTCCGCAAGGGCCGACGCCTGCCAGGTGTGCGGGTTGTTCAAAAGAGATACCGTCGCCCCTGACACATGGGCAATTGAGGGAATACGGGTGGGTTTTAGTCAGTAAAAGTCTGACACGCCCTCCTACTCCACCCAGAGCGGGAGAAGTCATTTGATGATTTTCCACCCAAAAAAAAAACCCACAGGCCAAGGAGGAGGTTTGTTTCCTGCTGGGAAACAAACCTCCTCCTTGGCCTGTGGGTTTTTTAGTAGGAACATTAAATGCTGATTAATTATTAAATATAACATCATAACAGTATTAATTGTGACACGTTATCCGTCCACGACCTATGGAACTGCTAGGGGTGCGGGTTGTTCGAAAGAGATACCGTGGTCTCTGGCACACAGGCTACTGAGGGAACACTGGTGGGTATTAGCAGTGAAAGTCTGCCACACCCTCCCGCTCCACCCAGAGCAGGAGAAATTATTTGATGATTTTCCAACCTTAACTGATAAAAACGACCCATGGAAACCCCGTTATAAACCTCGTTATAACTTGATATAAATATAGAAAGTTTATATAACGTGAGCGTAAATTCTCAGAAAAAGCCCACTTTTTCCTAGGAAACGTAGTATCGCGTAAAAATGATTTTTACCTTTTGTGACACGACGAAGGCTTCCTCTGTATTTGTATGGTTTTATTTTTTTGTTATTTAACACTTCATTACTCTAACAGATCATGCATACCGCAACATGCTTGCTGTTGCGGACCTTTTGTTTGATTTATTCAAGAGGCGACAAGTGATAAGCATGTTTTTGAAATCTTGCATTCTTGTCTTCTTTTTTTCATTACGATTGGTGGCCAAATAGTCGAAATTCAACCATTATTTATTTAAATTTTAAGTTCTTCACTCCTTGTCTATTAACACCTTAACTGTGCCACGTACTCCTCCGTCTGCGTAATTTTCGCACGAAGTTTTTGCTTCCTGTATTATTAAGTACTAGCTTTTGCCAGCGGCTTCGCCCGCGCGGAACTTTCATCCCCTGTTTAACTCCCTTAGGGGTTGAATTTCGAAAAATCCTACCTTATTCCTTGTCGACATTATAAAGGGAACCGCTGTGCAAAATTTCAGCTTTCTAGGTCTAAGGGTTTGGGCTGGGCGTTGATGAGTCAGTCAATCAGTCAGTCAGGACTTCTCTTTTTATTATATAGATAGATATAGACACTTTATCGTAGGGAGCAGTGCTGCTCAGTGGTAACAGCTGCCACTTACGAGGGGTATGTCGTAGATTTGAACCCAAACATGCGCTTTCTATTTTCTCTTCTCCTTCAACCCTTGGCCACCCAATGCTGCGTGTAGGTCTCTTCTAAATCTCTCCACTTTTGGCATTTTGTGTCATGGCTATCCAGCTTCTTCTGATAGGCGCTTTCCTGTGTGTCAATTAATTAATACATGACCATTGCTTTCAAAACGGTGAAGAGAAACATCGTGAGGATACCGGCATGTCCTCCATGAGGGTGTTGTTTCCGACGAAGTTACGGGCGTTTTCAAACTCCGTATCACGGACAAAAGATTAGTTTGAGGCCCGAAGTAAGAATGAATGATATAAAACGATTTGGTAGCTGTCCTTACTTTTGATGTGTTTTTGCTCGGCCGAAAAATTTCATTTATAGGGAGTAGGGTTCATTCTGAAGTATCGAAATATTTTCGGATGGGCCCATATCTTCGTTGACGGACTTAGGCCTCAATCAGAGTAAAGGCGGGTGCGGGTACGGGTAGATTAAATGTATGTAGACGCCCCTCGCTTTCACAGTGGCCGCGTGTATGCACGTCTGCGTAGGCGCGGGGGCAGGCTCGGGTGATTCTATTGGCTCAGTCCGCCTGTCTTTCACAGTGCTCTAGCGTCTGTTAATGGCTAACGCGTCTGATTCTAAAACTTTTTGATCCACCCGCGACAACATCAGTCACTCGGCCACTGTGAACATAAAGACGCCAAGACCCCGCGCCCGCGCCTCTCACCCGCCCCTGCCCTTGCACTCTGAATAAGCACTTAGAGAGTGCCTACCCATATGTGGCTTTTTCCTTCCCTTCGTGTAATTTTCTCACTGTTGGTAGATGTATTTAATTTAATGCCGTTTTATAATAGTAATATTTTTAATATACTAGTAGCGCTCTGCGGTTTCACCCGCGTAGTTCCCGTTACCTTCGGAATACGGGGATAAAATATAGTCTATGTCACCCGGGGATAGTGTAGCTTCCCAACAGTGAAAGAATTTTTCAAATCGGTTCAGTAGTTTCGGAGCCTATTCAATGCAAACAAACAAACAATCAAATCTTTCCTTTTTATAATATTAGTATAGATATGTTATTCGCGTATCAGTATCGTGACCAGACTAATAAAGCACGTTTCGCACGAGTAGCGAAGCAATCAGTGCTATTGATCTAGTCAAGGGTTTATGTTGCAGTTCAAGTGTGAAAAAAGGGCCCTTGTAAATGTCAAGTGTTTTTTGTTGAATAAATAAAATTGTTATGCACGTGATGTATGAAAAGCGGAGTGGAAGCAAAAAAAATAATAGTTTTCCAATTAAGAATGGTACGACGTTTTTTAATTGCCTTGTTGACATTCAGTCATATTATTTTATGCTTGCAAAATGCTGAGTATCTGGAAAGGAAAAACCGTGTTTCTAAGCTAGATTTTTCATTTTGTTTTCTATGGTATTTCTTGAGTTATTCACCTCAATAGTAGTACTTTGTCTCAATCGCACGCGTGGTGGATTACGGCCCATTCCCTTTCATCGAGAGGAGGCCTGTGTCCGAGCAGTGGGAACATTATAGGCTGATTATACACATAGCTGTATCTACTGCTTATCTTTCACTGTAGTACGCACTTAAAACCACACCCAATCAATTTTGTTAACAAACTGCAGATAATTTAAACACAAATCAAATATTAACTATGAAATCCAAACTGGATTATATTGATAAAATAATCCAGTTTGGATTTTGTTTACGGTACAAACACAGGTAAACACAATTTAATTTGTAAAGGCTTATACATAATGATGATACAGTACTTAGCTTTACCTAAACATACTCGTATATCTTGATTATAAATACATGTGAGTATAGTACAAATATTCCGCAAATTCTCTTACTTACGATTATACGTGTTTGTCCTGTCCGTTCTAAGCGTTGCCTAAATATTAGTGAAGATTAAGCGAAGTTTGAAGTTTATTATGATGTAGAAGCAAAGCTTTCGAAGTAAAAGAACTGATACCTACAATATAAAACATAGAAATAAGAAATACACAACACTTAAAGGCAATGTTGCAGCTCACAATGCAGTTCGAAGATGAACGCACAAGACCGGTCGAAGTGGAGGAGGCTGGGGGAGGCCTATGTCCAGCAGTGGACGTCTTTCGGCTGAAATGATGATGATGATAACAGTGAAACAATAATAATCACTATGGTATTTTTTTTTAATAAATCGACTACTTATTTTGATACACCGTGACATTTTAGTCGTCTTACAACGGCAGACCACTTCATGTATCCGATGACTACTATACTTTTTTAAACATAATTATGAATAATTAAAAAAAATGAAAATATCATTCTCCAAGGCGTTTGACGGAGTTTGAAATACCCTGATATGGAGATGGAATGAATGATGAATTGTAATGGTATAGGTATCTTCTACCCTTAGATACGTAAACATTTTTAACAGGGTGTTTCATAATTCTAAAGTATTATTTGTTATTCTTTCTACCTATTATCTTAATTAATGGTAACAGTTTTTTAATCGCGCGAAGAGGTTTTTGATGTCGGATAAATTGAGTGGACACGTGACATTTAAGTCGTCTTACAAAGATATTGTAAGACGACTTAAATGTCACGGTGTATAGTATATGGATCAAGAAATGGATCATGTCCTGAAATAATGGTATCAGTTTGCGCGCCGACGTTCCTGTTAGTGTAGTATTTTTCTAAAAGGACATAAAAGTTTAGTCAAAACAAAATGAGGCCACGAACGAAGTTGCGGACAACACCCACTAAATAAATAACAATAAACTCATAAAACTGAAACCCGACACAATAATAAAACTGACTGCCCATTTTATTTACTATCAAAGTTTTAAAACTTATGCCGACTCCGTAAAAGAAACTCCAAAGCTATTTGTCTTAGCTCATAACTTCCAACTTAGACATTTCACTGACTTCCTTACATGACAGTTTAGACGTTACACTATCAACCCTCTATGGTCGGCAAAAAATAGTTTCGGATATTTTCACAGCCATATCCGACCGCGGTTTTATGTTAGGTTATATTTAGGGATGTGACAATAGTATGTATCGCTACCTTTTGTGTTCTAGATAACCAAGGACGGGAATCGTCGGGCATTGGGCCAATATTGATTTAGGTTTTACGGCGTCGGTAGGTCGTCAGTAGGTCTAGTTTATGTGAAGATTTCGCAAGGGTCGTTGAAGATGGGTTTATGAGATTTTGATCGTCATATTATGCTTATAAGGACTCTAAGGAGCTGAATCGGCTGGTCGCGTATATACCAATACCTTGAATAGTTGAAACATTGGTCTTGATTATCATAAGAATGGCTGTGGAGGTAGCCATCTTTTTGGTTGAAGCCTAAAAGTTTGAATTGTGGATGTTAGATTTCCAGAGCTATTTGGTTCGATCGAAAACAAAGTCCCAACGAAGTTAAGCTTCGCTTGCCGCGGTTGGCCTGTGGATGGCTGGCCATCTTTACATATCAAGATCCCTCCGTGTCTCGGACGGCACGTTAATCTGTTGTTCCCGACTGTCATTCGGATCTTTGGCAGTCATTACGGGCCATCAGGATCCCGAAAAATCTGTCTTACCAAGGGGTATCGTCCAGTAACTGGATTGTGGAGGTCAGATAGGCAGTCACTTCATGTAAAATACGCAGCGGTATTCAACTGCTTCAGGTCAGACTGAAAGGTAAAGGAAAATTAGTTGTGAAAAGGATATGCAGATGATGTTTTACTTGAAATCAGCTACTTGATATTTCATGTAAACGGTCCCTTGAAATCATCTAGTCTCGTAGTATCGTTTCTTAGTTCTTAAAGCAGGCTTAGCACGAGAACTGTAGACAAGCGTTTTGTCGTTGGAAGAGTAGACAAAAATGATGTTGCCGTATACAGGATAAGTTTTTAACCAGTGCGCAAATTGTAACCATAAATTCAGGTATATCATTCTAGACCCCCAGCATCGCAACGGGATTCTTATGCGTACTGGATTTTCAACTTATTGTCTAACACCAAAAGTTGAAAGTCCAACGGTGTGTTTATTCGACGCGCTGAGATTTTTTGTAATCATTTAATTAATTCATATTTTATCTTCCCCCCATTCATCCATTCCCATCATTTTATTATACCCCTTGGTAAGACAGATTTTCCGGGCTTCTGATGACCCGTAATGACTGCCAAGGATCCGAATGACACTCGGATACAACAGATTAACTTGCCGTCCGAGACACGGAGGGGTCTTAATATGTAAAGATGACCAGCCATCCACGGGCCAACCGCGGCAAGCGTAGCTTAACTTCGTTGGGACTTTGTTTTCGGTCGAACCAAATAGCTCTGGAAATCTAACCTCCACTATTCAAACTTTTAGGCTTCAACCAAAAAGATGGCTACCTCCACAGCTATTAATATGATAATCAAGACCAATGTTTCAACTATTCAAGGTATCTACCCGACCAGCCGATTCAGCTCCTTAGAGTCCTTATAAGCATAATATGACGATCAAAATCTCATAAACCCATCTTCAAAGACCCTTGCGAAATCATATTTTACCACCATACTGCGATCACCAACCCGCCTGCCAAGCGTGGCGATTATGGCAAACCCCCCATCCTGGGGGAGGCTTATGTCCAGCAGTGGACGTCTTTCGGGTGAAATGATGATGATGATGATATTTTATCTTATATTTTTAATATCACAATGTTTGCATATGGACTGGATCTGAAATAAATGAATGTATAATATTATTATTATTATATTATACACGTTTAGTTTTGATGACAATGCATGGCTAGCTGTGTGACGTCATTCTAAATCCAACATGGCAGAGAATCTAAAACAGCGGACTATTAATTTTTAACTCACACCTACAATATTGGTATAAGTTGAAAGGGCTTTACGCAAGATTTAAGTACTCTATATCTTAGTAAATAAGTGTACTTAAATCTTGTGACACGTTGCATATCATAAATAACTTGTGTAATGAATGACGTTATAAGTTTATAATAAAAAGTTTAAAGGAAAAGTTTATTTTATTATTTGGAGCTCAATTTAAATAAAAGCTTTTTTTAAAGTTTTTTTTTCTTTTAATTTTATTTTCTTCCATACCATTACTCATCATCTCGGTAGTAAGCCCCTAAGAAAAGAAATACAAATGTTTCCGTCACAATAAAATGAATACAAATAGATATATCCTAAACATCGAGTCAGGTTCAACATCCATTTGAGGCAACAGTTGTAATGTCACACGACCTCAATGATCAAAGGCTGTGGGCTACATCATTCGGATATTCGGATACACGGAAATAGAATTATATGGCAGCGTTTCTGAGGAAACAATTGACGATCTCTGAGGACGGGAGTTGTATTGTTTCGTGTTATCTTTCGTTATAGAAATACTTACCTAAAGGTAGATATCGTAACTGTTTATCTTTGAGGGGAATGTAGTCGCGGGCTCAAACTCACTGGTGGGCCTGACTAAAAAGCACGTTGTCTCAACAAACATCATGTCCGACAGAGGTAGTATCGGTGATGACCAGTTAGACGCTAGTCTACACGCACAACGTTAATGAGTGAGATGCATGATCATTTACAGTAAAACAGGTGCGTAAAAAATTAAGAAAAGTCCTTCGAAACATCTGGTTGGACGTCGACTTGGTTTTGGAGATTTTACATTTATTTTATTACTTAAACACGCCCAAAGTTAGATTAAATTAGCAAGAAAAACTAATATTTTTTGGCTCCTAACTTTTTAATGGGTTTTTATTTTAGTATTCTGTTTCCGCACAGACAATACTAATAATGAGAAAAAACCATATCATGTTTAATGTTTGATGTACTTTGTCGAACATCGGAGTAAATACACTCCCGAAGTTTGTATGAAAAAAATGTCGAGGAGATTCACCTTAAGAGGCCTTCTCACAACATGTCCAGATATACCCATATCTGGACATGTTGTGAGGATGCCTGACGAAAAGATAGCTAAGTGCGTCTTTTTTTCTGAACTCACGGACGGCAAGCCTAAACAAGGCGGCCAGTTCCTCAGATATAATGACGAACAAACACACATACATTACATACATAGGCTGATAAACACATTACTCTACGCAGTCGCGTAAAAAAAATCCGAAAATCGTTAGTTTGCAGTTTTATTCGTAGTGATTACAAACTAACAACTTGAAGTTGAAGAATTGACCGTGACGTATGTCGATGTTTGGGAGAACATGTTTCTTAGCTAAAATGTTAAGTTTGTTTTTAAACTACAGGAGCCTTCATTGTGCGTGGTCTGAAATGCACTTGGCCGGTTTATTTTTATAAAAATCGTTTAAAAACCATATTAACAGTCATATACTGCGTGGGAGTAGGCATTCGTGGGAAATATTGTAATACAGCTCAAAAAGAAAATGTGGAAGAAGGCTTTGTAGGCGGTTATCTTTAATTGGATTCGTTTGGTAACAAGTGAGGTTGTTAGTATCTTGTGGTAAGCAAAATGGAAGAAAACAAAACTGCCAACATTGCGAAACTTTGCTTACTCTGTTTTCTGAGCAAAGTAAACCACATTGAAATAATTAATATTAGTAGAAAGTTCTTCCACATTCGGTTTGTTGTGTATGTAGCTTAATAATTTAATAAAAGACATACAAATATTATTACGGATGACCAGCAGTAAACGTCTTTCGGCTGAAATTATGATGATTATGAAATATTATTATTGACACCCTGATAAATGATTTTATTTATGTATTTATTAAAACGCTTGCACGTGAAAAAGAAAAGTGATCAAATTTAAAATATACGAGTTCATGCTTTTTGGATATCAAAGCTGACTGCTTATCGATTTGTCGTACTATTCGAAGGTTTTCTAGCTAAGGCAATCACCGTGTGATTGAAATGATGGTCAAAAGAGAGCCTATCCATTTCTCCTCTAGCATGTAACGTTGCATTTACCAACTATACTCCAAAAAAATATTCATGGCTAAATAAAAGAGACTCATTGGGTCAGCAACGCTTGCCGATGTTGGTTCGTGGTACCTGGTTACCATCCATTGCAAACTGAGACCTTTCCGTGGCTGAGAAAGCACCTTAATGCGTTGGTCTCCGCTGTAATTTGTGGATCTTAAACAGTCAGACAACCATTCTTATCAAGGGTTATCGTGTAACCCAGTAAATGGGTTGTGGAGGTCAGATCCAGGCAGTCGTTCCTTGTAAAATACTGATATTCAGCTGGATTCAGTTAGACTGGAAACAATCCGTAATGTAGTTGTTAAACAGATGAAGACTTAAAAAAAAAAACTTTCCATATTTAAAACATCGAATCCAGTATTACAAGCCACCAAAAATAAATTATAACAAGGCGTACAAACACATTACCAAAAATAAAATCTTCAGATAAATTAACATCTCGCCTTACGAATTGTAAAAAAAAAATACATTGTGAATATTCAGTGGATGGATGCGATTAAGTTGACAAAGGCTCCCGGGTTAAATTCTTCATCACAATTTTTATTATTGTCAAGTTGGCACAATGGTTTTTCATCTCAGAATTTCACTAGTAAATTGTTCTTGGTTTTGTTGGAAGGGGATTTTTGATTGCATTTTGTTAATTCATCTTTTTCATTGAGTGCGTTCTTTGATTTCTATTGGGTTGACGATAGTGAATATTGATTCTTAAATAGTGCAAAGCGTAAGAGCGAAATTCAATTAGGTTTTTCTACAGGAATAGATTAAAATTTAGTGACATTTCAAACCATAATTTAAAAGTGCTCACAGACATTTTTGCAATCTCAATACATCAAAATGAATTTGGCTGTCCTTCCTTTACGTCTAGAAAATCATGATAGTATCAGATTTTCAAGAATTTTGAGAATGACAACGAATAAGAGAGGTGCGGGCTGAAAAATATGACAACATTTCTTCACGACTGAATACCCCGAACGGTTAGGGACAGAAACAAACAAATAGGTGTGTATGTATTACAATGGAAAATATTTCACGCAGCTGAAACTGTGGTCATAGCTTACGGATGTAGTATATTTTTCAATTTTAATCTATCATTGGGATTGCACAGTATCCGATACTTTTCAATTTTCATATACCATTGGTGCAGTATTACATTCTTTTTCTTGGTAGCATATCGATGCAATGGCAATTATTTCAAACATTTTTGACCCAAAACTCAGCTGCGCGTACTCTGCTCACTGAAGCAGTGCATGTACAGGGCATATGGCACCTGATAAATAAATATCAGATTCTGAAGCTAAAATAACAGTTCCATGTAAAATAGTGATATTCTGGCATCAAACTTGGTTAGTCTAAAAGCCCACACAAACCTAGTTGACAAAAACCTAGATGAATAAACACAGCAAACTTTTTGTCTCTCCGAAATTTCCCGTGGGAATGCGAAGTCGCGTGAAGAAACTAGTATTCAATAAGGAAAATTGAGAATACTCTGAGCTGATATTGATACCCTGTTAGAGTATTGGTGTGTATTACAGAGGTATTGATGTCTTAGCCTTTAAGCAAATTGTAGGAAGGTTTCTTTTGATGTACTGTATAGCATAGACAGCCGTGAGAACGAATGAATCCGTACTGTAGGAACTCAACAACACCTTGCGGCTACCTATAGTATGCCAGAAGCATGCTCTCGATGTTTTCGTACATATTATGCGTTCACCTAAGCATAGTCTGAAAAGGCTTATCGACTAAGAAGCCAGGTGGGCCGATGCAGGCCCAAATTGGTCACGATGTTTTCCTTGACAATTTTGAAGCACTGGTCATGAAAAAATTTACTCAAAGTAAAGCACTTGACCGAGTTCGAATCTACGACCTACATCAAGGATTTCAATGACAAACATTTAAAAAATTACAAAATCATAAAGGCCGACGGCCTAAAAAGTGAACTTTAATTAAAAAAGATGGAAACAAGAAACGTGTTTTAAAAGGATGACTATAAGACTGAAAACGATTAGCAATCTCATGCAGTCGGAGGCAATAATGCTCTTTATTGTTAAATTCAGACGGGTTTTTTGATTTTGTAATTTTTGATTTTTATTTAACAGTTTTTAGTTAATATAATTTAAAAAATTACTCTTGACGTTAATGAGACCTATTTATGAAACCCTTTTTTAATTTTGATATCCTCAGTGTCACTCTCATGATTAAGACGAAACTAACGGCACCTCTCAAGCTGAAATCGATCAAGCTGTTTAGGCTACAGAACGTGCCAAAGAAATATACATAGATACATACACACATACATACAGACTGACCTCCTGGCGCAGTCGGGTAAAAAATAAAGAGAGTCAATCACAGTTTCGCTTTATTTTTAATCTTTATTATTACACACCTTCTGAACATGGGGATAGACAGAAAGTACAGTTGCCACGTGCATATTCCTTTTGCCTTGTCCACAGCTATACCCGCGCTCCGGTTGTGAACAGGCCGATAGTGCAAAGTCCTTTAAAATCCTTGTTTACACTTGATGTTATTCAAATATCAACATGAAAGTAGTGTAAATTAAGTTGATTTTAGAAAGACTGTCATATGTTGTAGAGCAAATTGAACTTTCGAAAACAGATAATATGTATGTATTATGATAACTTAATAGCGAATTAGGTGCCGAATTCATATCCATATTTATTTGATTTGTGTAAATATTAGAACTGGTGTTTTAAATCCTACACACTTGTCCTGTAATTTCAAGGGCATTCAGCTTTGAAACCGGGAGAGTTGAGTTTGAGTTTGGGGCAGAAGTAGCAACAATGGTAGTGCTTTTACGAGTAAGACGAACCCTTTTAAAAAGCGCGTTAAATATTGTTACAAAGATTTTTTAGGCTCTCTGCATTACGAGTTTGAGCCTTCCTTTGTTTTCAAAATGTCATCAAATACAAGTAGTCATCACCCGGAGCATCGTTTTCGATTTCGGCAAAAAAAAAAACATAATTGGGCAATATGCTCGTTTTCGGCCCTAAAACAACCGAAGCTTCGATCAAGCCGAAAATCAGAAGTTCGTGTAATGTCGTTCGTCATTTGGCCTACTTCATAAAGTTCGGCAATATTTTTTTATTTTTAATTTTTTAGGTGGGAAGTCATAAAAAAACTTCTCCCGGTCTGGGTGGAGCAGGAGGGCGTGTCAGACTTTTACTGACTAAAACCCACCCGTGTTCCTTCACTAGCACGTATACCAGGGGCTGTGGTATCTCTTTCGAACAAACCCGCACCCCTGGACGCGAGAGATCGCCGCCGCCGATCGCCTCCACGAGGACACGGCGGTGCTCCGCCCAAGCAGGGCAGACCGCCACCGTGTGCTCCACCGTGTCCTCAGGGCGATCTTCGCAGTGGAAACATCCGGGCGTTTCCTCCCGTCCTATCCGAAACAGGAACCTCCCGAAACAACCGTGTCCGGTGAGGACCTGCGTCAGGCGGAAGGTGAGGACGCCATGCCGCCCCTCAAGCCACTCCTCAAAGAGGGGACTTACCGCCGCAATCGTGGCGTGCCCAAGTTCGGCAATATCAAGTAACATTCAGTTGACTTCAGTATGTGGTTTCACTCAGCTTAAGCTGACATAAACGAACGTGAATTTGTTTTGAAGTTGAAAAGCGAGGTTATGTTGTATTTATTCTTCATGCGCAAATACACGCATACAACGAAAATTTTAATATTTTTTAAATTTAAATTATTTTCGTTTTCGGCCGAAAATAAGACGAAATCTGAAGCTTCGTTTTTGTTTTTCTTTTCGGCTGAAAATCCATTTTCGGCCGGGCACTAAATACAAGTAATTTAAACAAACGACTTAAGTGCGAACGAACATAAAATCCACCAGTGTTTTTGTATAAAGATTTTTCATAATAAAGATCTTGCGGAAGTTTCTCTTAGCTTCGCTTCAATGATTCATTTCTTCTTTTTTTTATATCCTGTTTTAGAAAGCGATGTTATTCTGGGCCTCAATTACTGAATTCAGTTGGTAGGATTTACAAAAATTCGCATAGGGATAAAACCTGAACTTAATATTAATAAAGCGAAACCGCAGACAGCACCTAGTAAGCTTTATGAAGGGCAAAGTGGACTATGGCGATCTTCTGAACATCACTATGAATATGATCATCACTATTAAATGATTTGAAAATTACGTGTTTATTTAAAAGGCGATAAATATTGAACAGTTTGTACATAACAATTTAGATGATAAGATTTTCTTATTTCATACTTTTTGGAGCGTGATTTTTCAGACGAGTTGTAGTTTTTTCATGCTATAAGATTTCAGTTTACTTATAATTTGTAACCGGAAGGCAGAAACATATACAAAAGAAGCCAGTTAATGAAAATATTCGCGTTTTTCCCCCTTAATCTACGTAAGTACCTACTTAATATGAGACCTTCATTATTTATATAAATGAGCGCACTGCGAATAAATCACATTAACACTCAGAAAATTAAAAAAATATCGTACGAATTTTTCGACGTACCGCGGTTAATCTGTCTGTCAAGCATCAACCATTATAACAAAAAATCTTTGAAGGTTTATTCTAAACTAGCTTTTGCCAGCGGCTCCGCCCGCGTGGATGTCGGTTATCGCGTAAAAGAGTAGCCTATGTTCTTCTCCATATACCAGGCTATATCTCAGCCGAATTTCATGACGATTGGTTCAGCAGTTTAGGCGTGAAAGCTTGTTAGACAGACATACCAACAGCTAGACAGAGTTACTTTTGGATTTATAATATTAGTTGGGATCAGGTTGAAGGTTCGAATGTGAATAAAGTTAATTTATAGCCAGTCACATAAGGTCGTCTTTTGCACAAAACCTTAACTGTATCATTATGCATCAGTAAAATAAGAAATTCCATTTTATTCCCTTTTCGCCTTGAGTCCTTTTATTATTTAACATTTATATGTTGTTTGGAGGTTAAAACACGACGGGTTACTTGAATATTTTAATAAGACTTCCAAAGTGCTATCAATCAAAACGCACCCTTATATTGTTCATAAAACATTGGATCGTGAAATTTGGCCAGAAAACAAGAACTAGTATTGGTTTCTGCGCCAGCATGGTCGACTTTCGAAATACCTACTACCAATACCACCAAATGTTTAGAAAACCGAGAGGGTTCCGTAAGATGAATATATTGCCCACAAAGAACATGTTATATAAATAAAATTGAAGTCCTGGCTGACTGACTCATCAACACCCAGACCCTTGGACCTAGAAAGCTGAAATTTTGCACATAGGTTCCTTTTATAATGTAAACGAGGAATGAGGAAGGATTTTTCAAAATTCAACCCCTAAAGAGGGCGCTTTTTAAAATAGGGGATGGAAAGTTCCGCGCAGGTGAAGCCGCTGGCAAAAGCAAGTTTCATATAAAGTAGGATACCAAGACTTACATAACGCTTTCACTATTAACAATCTATCAAATCGTATTAGAGCCAAGCCGCTAACTCTGCAAACCTTACATCTTGGTCAAAGTGTACAGCTTGGTCGCGGGCGTCACACAGACACTCCTATGGTCCCACTCTACTGGACTTTAATTTCTGGTCAAAGAGATGTCAGCATCAACTGGTGGGAGCACAAGGGCCGATGCCTGCCAGGGTGCGGGTTGTTCGAAAGAGATACCGTGGCCCCTGGCACACTGGCAACTAAAGGAACACGGGTGGGTTTTGCCCGCAAAAGTCTGATACGCCCTCCCGCTCCATCCAGAACGGGAGAAGTTATTTGATGATTTCCAACCCATAAAAATTTAAAAGCCGTAGGTCATGGTTGTCATTCGTAGAACTTTGACAGTCGTTATTTAGTCAGACGCATAAAAGTATGTCAAACAACCAAGGCACGGAGGAAAAGAAATCGGGGGGGGGGGGGGTATCATGTTACCCAGTTTTGTGGAGGGCAGATAGGCAGTTGCTTTATCTATATAAATAAAAAGAAAAGTCCTGACTGACTGAGCCCAGCCAAACCCCTACAAAGCTGAAATTTTGCACAGAGGTTCACTCAACAATGTAGACAAGGAATAAGGAAGGATTTTTCAAAATTCATCCCCTTAGTGAGTTAAATAGGGGATGAAAGTTCCGCGCGGGCGAAACCGCTGGCAAAAGCTAGTGTAAAATACTGTTATTTCGTTGCATCCGGTTGGACTGGAAAGAAAGAAAGAAAGAAAGAAAAAACGTTTATTTGCGGTAAACATGACGCAAAAAGAACAGGAATACAAAAACAAGAAAAGGTTGAGGGAAACATGCGTCACATCCACGCAAAACGGCCATCGCTCAGCATTATGCTGCGACCCTATGCAAGACAGAGCCCCAGCGCTGGTTTTCAGTGACAGTCGTCCCCAACATAGCTGCGAAAAGGTGAGGCAAAATGAGCACGACCCGATACAAGAAAGAGAAGAGATGTTATTTCTTTTTTTTAATACCCATTTCTTCTTGTATACTTGTTGTAGGTTCAAGTAACAATGTCACCATAACTTGATCCCGAGTCCCCGCAAACTTTTCCACGGGTAAATTAATAGGTTGTTACCGAGCCGTAACTTCTAACTTTTATTTCTTTGGTAACCCGACTCGGTAAGTTTTAACAACGGAGTCCTTTGCTATTATATCTGCGCCCTTTATAAAGCACTTGAACGGGCGCTTTTTAAAATTTTATTGAAGTCGATGAGATGAAAAAAATGAAAGTTGACTTTTTGTAGGTACTTTTGGAAGTCAATATTTTTACGGTACAAAAATGCTTAGTCATGCCCGTACTAGTTTACAGATATCGTTATTTATCGAATACAATTTTAGTATTATATTCAAGTGACACCAAAATATTCACTCCTTATGCCAAGCGGCCAAGCACCAGATACCACCATTGGATACAATAATGTTTTCCCACTCATTATGTTACCTTTATCATAATAATGATTTAATTAATAACGACTGGTAACGATACAGGTAAACCACAAAAAGGGTGTGCGAAAAAGATGAATAAATAAAGGAAGTCCCGCATTTACTGATAATTATATTTCACAACAGGTACCAAATAAGAATCAGGGCGAATTTTAAGTACTCATGAAATGTTAGGCACGATTCACGAATGGAAGAAAACATTATAATGAAACATAAATTATAGACGTTATTTTAAATGGTTTCCCCTGTGCTTTTCCAAGCGAAATGATAATTTTGCCCTGTTGATCATGACTAAGGACGAATTTCACCAATGAAACTGATCGTGATCTACATCTACACCACGTTCAAGAACTGTCTTGTCATCATTGTTGTGGAATATTGAGACTAACAGCTCTTGAACGCGGTTTAGCTGCGCTGATCGCTTTTAGTTCCGTTGGTGAAATTCATTCTTTCGGACCAATCGGCCATCTGTTCTGCGAACAATGTGCCCTGCCCACTGCCACCTAACTTTGGCAATTCTTAAGGCTATAATGTCGGTTACCTTGGTTATCCTGCAGACCTCTTAACATACATACATACTCAGCCTATTACGTTCCCACTGCTGGGACACAGGCCTCCTCCCCGTGAGAGGGAGTGGGCCGTAATCCACCACGCGGGCCCGGTGCGGGTTGGTAGATGTCACATGTCTTCGATTTTTTGGTTCTAGGACATGCCGGTTTCCTCACGATGTTTTCCTTCACCGTTTGAGAGCAGTGGTGATTAAATTATTTACACAAAGTAATGCGCCTGGCTGGGTTCGAACGCACGACCTACAACTCGGCCGTTACCACTGGGCCACCACTGCTCTTTCTCTGACCTCTTTACAACCCCTAAATACATAGGTATTAAAAAAAACATCGGTAAAAGCATTCTCTACTTTACGAAAATCTTAACAAATTTATAAGCGAGTAAAGTTGGTATTTCGCAAAAATTATGAGTGTTTTGCACTAAGAGTTTTTTTTTATATCGCAATTGGACGGCCGCCGGGTCCAAATGCTGTGTTTTTGAGCCTACTATAAAAAGGAAAATTGTTTGCGGCACAGTGTAGCTGCTTCCAGTTGGTCAAAAATAAAAAATATAAATAAAAATCAACCAACTTCCAAAAAAAAAAAAAAACACTGAATGAAGCCTAACTTTAATTTCGGAAGTCCGTGTCTTTGGTTTTGTACTATTGTGTTTTGCCACCGACTTCCAAAATTAAAGTTTACATGAAAACTTTACATAAACCTGCAGGGCACTTATGAAAATTAGATGAATGCCAATTAGTGAATTTCTATGATGAAAATTCTTATAACCATTATGTGATCAGCCATGAACCAGTATACCTTACCAGTCAAAATTAAAAGTTATACGCACGCATACACAATACACACTGTATTTTCACAGTGTAGTGTTTTTTGGGAGTTTGTTGTTTTTGGTTGTTGTAAAAGGCATTGTTTTCACTTTTTGCTGTCGATTTAAAAAAAATAAGTCAATTGTTTAAGTACAAAACTTTACGCCGTTAAACAAATAGTTTTAAGTAAATCCAGTAAAAGCATAAACAAATGAATTATTTTGCTTAATTAATCCGTTGTACAAATATGTTGGCAGTTTGTGAAATGTATTTGTTGATGTTCCTAATAATGTTTGTCGTGAGAAGGTTATTTCGAAACCTGTGATATTTTATGTGCTTGTTCTGTGACAATATATTATTGTAAGAACACACTAGACATTGCCAATGTTTTTACTTCAGTATGCACCCAAAGCAGAGCAGTGGTGGCCCAGGTAATGGCCGCGGCCATAGTTTCAAAAGCAGACAGGCGTTTTCCGTTGTGTAAATAATTTCATCACCATTACTCTCAAAACGGTGAAGGAAAAGGACGCGAGGAAACCGGCATGTGTCCTCAAACAAAAATTTGAAGACATGTGACGTGCGACGTGCAGTGACTGTACAGTTCCACTCAATCTGTATGGAGCTTTTTTCTAAAGACCATTTCAGACACCAATCCACATCATTTCACATGATCTCACCAACATGTCTTTATGTCACCAACATATCTTTATGTCTTTACTTTAAAAGAGAGCGTGACCTCTGAGTTTGTTTTGGCCTTTCTACTCAGAGTTGTCAGTAAGGAAACGCCGAACTCATCAAGTTTTGAAATATGATTGAAGTGTAAAAGTGTTTGTATTAACTATTTCAGAAATTAAATAATGTATGATTTCGTTTATTCAATTCACCACCATCATTCCACATCCCAACTTACATTATCCTACTGAATTTTTACACTGTAACTCCATTCCCTTATTTTTCTCCTTTAATGATACATAAACAAACACTTTTGTCAAATGTTTTCCCCAACAATAAGTTTAATATCACCGCTCAGCAGAGATCGTCAACCTTTGGGCTTTAACTAATGCGAGCACATTTTGAAAATTATTCTTTTTTTGCTGAAGGAAAATATTTTATACACCCCAGTGCATTTAAGTCTTGATTTATGTACGTAGTAGGGTTCAATTTTTTTGAAACGTATGTGCAACGTTTTTTCGATGAGCAAGGTCTCAACTCAGTGAAATATTGCAGTTTTCCGCTGCATATATAAATTTACATTTGAATGTTGAGATAGACAATATTTTTTAAATTGCCAGTGTCCTGTGTCATGCAAACAGCTAATCGTAGGATTAAAATACGTTTTGATTATTTACGATTCATAATTTCAGCCGAAAGACGTCGACTGCTAGGCCTCTTCCAGGCTCCTTCACTTCGACCGGTCTTGTGTTTCCCACATTATGCAGATTTTGGGAGGGTTTTGCCATAATCGCCACGCTTGGCAGGCGGGTGTGCGATCGTAGTATTGTGGTAAAATGCATAGTGAACGCTGCTGCCCATTCTCTAGTAAGTCCCTTAGTCGCCTTCTACAACACCCACAGGAAGAAATGGGATGGTGCTATTCTTTTTACGGCCGGCACCACACGGAACTAACTATTAGATTACTTTAATATAAACGAATACTCGTTTGTGCTAGTTATTAACCGACTTGAAAAAGGAGAAGGTTCTAAATTCGTCTGTATTTTTTTTGTGTGTATGTTCCGCGATGTCTTCGACAATTGTAGACCGATTTCGAAAATTCTTTTTTTCATGGATAGGGCATACCCTGAGGCATACTCAGGGGTGGTCCCATATACATTTTATAAACTTTACTGGGGTAGTTAATACATGCAGGGTGGCTGGCATATATAGATTTTTTTTGTATAGGGTGACTGGTAATTAGTGACCGACATTTAAACACATAATTGTACTCATCATTATGAACAACTTTTACTATGGGACCAAACTCGAAATCGCGAAAAAAAAAATTGTCTGTTCCCTACATTTTGACGAGTTATGTGAACATAAATGTAGGAACAGCTGATTTTTTTTTTCGCGATTTCAGGTTTGGTCCCATAGTAAAAGTTGTTCATAATGATGAGTACAATTATGTGTTTAAATGTCGGTCACTAATTACCAGTCACGCTATATAGAAAAAAAAAAGTTATTTCATAGAAAAGTGCAATACCTATGCAGTCAAAATGTAAGGGACAGCTATATTTTTAAAAAACCGAAAAAAACTACGCTAGGAACATTTCTACGCTAGTGTTGCAGAATCATGTGTTGAATTCATACTTCGTCGAACTTTATGACATACTTATACATTCAACATTCATACCTTACAAGGTGTGAATGTTACCTTACAAGGTATGAATGTTACTAATAAATGAGCACTAGGTACCTACAGGTACCTACTGCTCATTTAGCAGTAGTCAAAAGGAAATTAGGAAGAGAAAAATTGCAAGAAAAAGAAACACGTTTGAACGTACAGCCAGCAGCAAAGTTGATGGTGATATTTTAGTCGATGTTTCAAAATTAATTAGGTATAACATACAAACTTATGAAGGAAAGCAAAAGTCTTATCCCTTGTATTAATTACGTCGTTTTTTTTTACAAAAATGCTGTCGAAAAATGTATAAGCCTATCATTTTATTAACATGAAAATAACAAAGACAAGTATGTTTAAAAATAATAGTATGTCAAGTTTTAGATACAATATAAGGTAACAGGTATTTATGAAAAGTAAAAAAAAACTTATTTCGCAATAATCGATTCTATATTTCCTATTATAACTATAAACAATAATTTGTATATTAACATTTATTATTTTCTTAAATCATACTTTTGCATTTCAAAACATCACTTTCAATGCTGACTCTGACCCTACTTCAGTAACTCACTACGTAACATTTTATTTTCCTATTTCAAAGTGCTCGACCTGTACGACAAGCAGAATTGTGAATTAAATACAGAAATACGGTAAAACATACATTTTGCCGCTCCAATCCGAATTAATTGACAGCGTCAATAAGGACTGCGAAGATCGAATATCCGTTGTAGAGAGCCTGGTAAAAGAAAAAAAAAATTAGGTTTTTTTTAAAATTGGAACCTTGGTTTTTAGTTGTAGCCTGGAAAAAAAAGTGTTAAATATGTTGTAACTTGAATTTGTCGTGAGTACTTTTGTTCGAGAGGGAAACTTGATCGTCCTCGTATTACGTTTGCTTGAATAGAGGGTATGTCATAATTCGTGTATGTCACATCTTTTTTTGGTTTAAATAGGTTTCTTTTATGATTACTGAAAGGCAGTCTATATCCACTATTTAATTACATTGGGACACTAATTGCCAAATAAGTCTAAGATGGCAAAATGCACTTTAATGCATCATGACATTACATTAACTAGAACATTTATTTATTTTTTATTTATTTATTTTATAATTTATAAATTAACTAGAACATGATATACACGTGTGTGAAACTTTGAAGCGCTCTCCTGTAAAATTTGTCATTTGTGGTTAGGGGATTATACGTAGGGACCGTTGGTATTTATTCGTCGGAAAAAAGTTATCTGACTGTTGAAAAATCAGCCATAAATAGAATTACGCAAATGAAATAGGTACTTGATGTCAGTCAAATTATAATTGTATCTATCACTTATTCTGCCCCAGTAATTGACTTCGAAAGCACTCCACAAAATTAATTTAAAGCAATTTTTTATAAAAATGTATAAATTATTTAGAAAAATCCGGTATATTTTTCGAATGCCTCATTAGGGACCTACTCAAATAGAACTCGGCTCCGTTCGCTCTCAGGCAATTATTTAGAAATGGAACGGGTATCCGTTTTTCTGTTTTAATTTATGTATTTTTCTTGCATTCAGCAGAAAGTAGGCTAATAGAATATTTCTAGGTTGTTCGTAGGTTCGTTCTAGGTAGAACATGTTAACAGAATAATAGGAACAAGCCTTGTTGGTGTAGTGGTAGCAGGTGCAAGTGATAAGAGCACGAGATCTTGGGTTTGATTCCCAGGTCGTACAAAGTGTTATTGGGTTTTTCTATCTGGAATTTCTCAGTAGCAGCTCGGAGTTTGGATTTGTGCCCGGTTGATGGTAATAGGCTCGCCCTATATTACAAAGGACTTAAACATAACTGGAGTAATTTTATGTTATGGAAAATAAAATGAACTATATTTACATACACTGCATTTTTGCAAGTTTCTGAGTAAAATTAAACATAACTTCGATAAAATTTCCCTTTTCCTATTTAAATTATATTTTCCTTAGCAAACTATAATTTATTATACAAATTAAGTGGCAGTAACGGTCGTTGACCCACTATAATTAATTTACAGATTCTTGATATCAAGAACAGAAATATAGTCCGTAGCTATACTGAATTGATAATTACGTTGTCAACAAAGTTTTTAAACAACTGAAAATCGATTTTGTAGTCGGGCAGGTAACGATTGAGTGAACGATGTATGGTGGTGCACAAATAGAGTTTATTGTCACAAATCTTAACTTAATGGTTATAATACAAGAATTCACACAAAATACGGGAAAATGCGATTCGTGACCGTACGGGACAGCGATGCGAGCCGGACTGGCGCGGGCGCGGTGCGGCGGCGTGGGGCGGCTAGCGGTTTTGTACGTTTCTACGCTCGCTGCTAACAAAACGCGAGCGCCTTGTGGCTATGCCCTCCTACATACTCCCCCTTTTGACCAGACATTGGTGCCCTCACCGTCGGTCAAACGTCAACAATGACACGTTTCTTACGTGGCCTACCACGAGAACGCTTAGGAGCAACCGGCTGCTGAACCTCAGGGCATTCACCATCCCGAGAATGGTATCTCCTCAACGCCGAAACGTGGTACTTCCCAATGACTTCATTGGGTGAACCAGGAAACGTTAAAAGGTAAGTAGTTGGACTAACCTTCTTCTGCACCAAGTAAGGGCCGTCCCTTTTTGGCATGAGCTTAGAGCTGACTCCTTTAGCAGCACTGCTAAGCACGTGTGTTTTCATCAGGACAAGATCACCGACGTCAAACTCCTCAGCCTTTCGTGCCTTGTCTTTGACAGCCTTACGGATGTCTTGCTGTCGCTCTATGCACTCCTTACTGTTGCTGAGTGTCTCCGCTAACTTCAGCAAATACGGCGTAATCTGTGGAACATAGTTTTCAGCCTCTATCACAGCACGAAGATCGCTCTGTACTGCAATAGGTGAGCGGAGTTCACGAGCAAATGTTAAGTAAGCAGGTGTCTGTTGCGTTGCTTTGGTCATTGAGGTGTTCAATGCAAATCGGATGAATGGCAGAGCTTCTGGCCATTGCTGATGATGTCCTTCTACTAAGATCGCCAACTGGGTCTTGAGATCGCGATTTTTGCGCTCGACCGGGTTGGCCTCCGGATGGTAAAGTGGCACGAGACTCTGCTTCACTCCAAGCGTGAACATTGCGTGTTGCATGACATCGGCAACGAACTGTACGCCGTTATCGGATATGAGACGCCGTGGAACACCAAAGCGTAAGAAAACCTCGTCAATTAGTACCTTAGCGCATGCTTCAGCTGTGGCTTCGGAGAGGGCGAACAGCTCGACCCACTTGCTAGCTGTGTCTTCCACGATTAACACCCATCTCTCCCCATTAGCTCCTTTGGGCAGTGGCCCGAACAGATCCACAGCTAGGACTTCGAAGCGCTGAGCGGGAACCGGAGTTTGTAAGAGTCCCGCAGGTTTCTCATTGGACGGTTTGTAGCGTTGGCATTCTATGCAGGTTTTCAGATACTCTGCTACATAACGTCGCATACCGGGAAAGTAGAATCTCTGGCTTATACGGTACAGAGTTCGGTCCAGACCACCGTGACCTGAAGTAGCTGAGTCGTGACATTCAACGAGTACCTGTTTTTTTCGATTTTCAGGAACGACAAGCTGCGGTTCTTCTGTATCCGCTTCAGTATATCGATATAGTACACCTCTGCACGTATGATAACCTCTCTCTGACCATCGCGTAAGTTCTAATTCATCCTTGCCTTCCAGAGCCTTCATGATCTTCGCCACCTCAGGGTCTGCGAGCTGATCTTCACGAAGAGTAGCGGCATCCCACCGCGGCGGGTCAACGAGCACCATGCAGACTCCACAGGAATCGCGAGCCTCCTCCTCACACGGGGGACGACTGAGCGAATCAGCAATTACGTTTGCTTTCCCAGGAGTGTAATCGACTTGCAGATCAAAGGACTGGAGTTTCATGGCCCATCGTACGAGACGTCCAGCAGGTGACTTCAAGGTAAGCAGCCATTTCAGGGGCTGATGGTCACTGCCGACACGTACTGGATGTCCATCAATGTACCCTCGGAACTTCTCGACAGCCCAGACAACTGCCAACGCCTCGCGCTCGGTGGTAGAGTAGTTCCGCTCCGCCGGCGTGAGAAGGCGACTGGCATATGCGATGGGTTTCTCTTCTCGCTGCGACTCCCCCTGGAGTAGAGCCGCACCCAGTGCATAATTGCTAGCGTCAGTCCTGAGAACGAATGGCACATTATAATCTGGCTGAATAAGAATCGGAGGTGAGGTAAGTAATCCTTTTAGTTCTCTAAATGCCTTGATCTGATCTTCACCCCAGAGCCAGGACTGATCCTTACGCGTCAGCATAGTCAGTGGCTGTGCAACTTGGGAGAAATTTGGCATGAACTTGCGGAACCATGAGCAACTCTGTAGAAAGGATTTTAGATGCTTTACATTAGTTGGTTCCTTCATATCTAATATCGCCGTAACCTTATCTGGATCTGGGGACACTCCTTCTGAGGTGATAATGTGACCTAGGTATTTCACACTCTCTCGAGCAAATGTGCACTTATTGCGATTTGCGTGGAGACTGAAGGCACGTAAGCGGTCGAAAACCGCACGTAAGTCCTGGAGATGCTGGTGAAATGATCCAGATATCAATATCAAGTCATCGATGTAACCAAGGAGTGTCACCCCCTTAAGAGATGACGCAGAACGAAATCGATCGATTAAACGTTGAAACGTTGCGGGCGCATTGCGCAGACCGAACGGCATACGGGTAAACTTGTGAACTCCAAATGGAGATACAAAAGCAGTTTTATCCTGGTCTTCAGGCCTCACTTTGACTTGCCAGTAACCCGATCGGAGGTCAATAGTACTCATAAAACAGCTCTTACCAGTATATTGAAGAAGGTCATCAATCACTGGTAGCGGGTACGAGTCACTCTCGGTGATGGCGTTCAGCTTACGATAATCCACGCAGAACCGATAACTACCATCCTTCTTCGGTACCAAAAGAGCTGGTGCTGCCCATGGAGATTCACATTCCGTGATGATACCTTCGCGAAGCATCTTCTCTATCTCCGCTTCCATGATGGCTTTCTTGGCGGGAGTGAGTCGGTATGGCGGCACCGCAATCGGCGGGTGATCACCACAATTGATGCGATGCTCTACGAACGGTGTGGGTTCTCCCCCTTCTGCGAAGATATCTTCATACTCTTGCAGCAGCTGAGCGAGACTTTCCTTCTCTGAAATTGACAGCATCGAACCTTCATTATTACGTAAGACATCCGCGGAAGCGCACCCAACGAAGTCACGTGAAGACTCACACCGCAAGGGGTGAATGACCTGAGGCCGATCAGCTGTGAACCAAGTATTGTTCGAAATGTTAATAACAATACCGGCTTTACGTAAGAAATCAATACCGAGTAACGTGTCATTGTTAACTGAATTAGGAAAAATCACAAAAGTAATAGGTATCGTCAACCCCTTAAGTAGTACGTCGACATCTACGAGTAAGACCTTGAGTTCCCGCACTATGCCATCGGCTAATTTTACCGACATAAAACTACTACGGAACGAATAGTGTAGTTTACGAAGCAGTGCGTACAGACTCGAACCGGCTACGCTACGCTTAGCGGCCGTATCAATCAACCCGGTACCACGATGACTGTCTATCTCAATATCGAGTATCGGACGACCGTCAGTACATAAGTTCGACGCGGACAAGTTACCTACTCTAATCGGCAACGCATCGCAGTCGAGGTCGACATTACACTTACAAGTATTATTATTACATAAACAAGCAGATTGAGATACATTACTTAAATTATTAACAAAGGTTACATTACACTTACAAGTATTATTACTAACCCTCGTGGGCTCTAACATGTTGAACTCGACAACAGAAATGGGTTTCACCGAACACTTAGCGCAATTTGATCGAATTACCCCTATAGCGCCACAACCGTAACACTTCATGCTTGACTCGGAAGTCGCACTTTTATCGGATTTATTTTTAATATTTCTACATGAGTCACGGGTATGTCCGCTTTTACGGCAATAAACACAGAAAAGTCTTTTACCTTTATTGTCCGAATTTACCACAAAAGGCGGGGCCGCAGCGCTACTCGTAGCACTCGACGACGCTGTAGGTGCGTTCGCTGGCGCCGCCGGCGCGCTCACCGCGGAGACGGCGGGAGCACGCACGGGCGTCGGCGGAGACCGGGGCTGCGGTGGCGGCGCGAGCGGCGTATGCGCGCTAGCGGCGGGGCCACGTGCGTCGGCCGACACCTCGGAGAGCGATTCTTCTATGTTTCGCGCCTTCTCGATCAATAATTCCACATTCTCGATCGTTTCACGAGTTACCCGTTTTCTTATCCGTCTATGTAGTAACCCGTAAATCATGTCGACTTGCATTTCGTTGCCGACATTATACGGAAGTTTAGCAATAAGCGCGCGAAGGCGAGCAACGAAGACCTCCGTGCGTTCCTCCGTTTGTTCCGCGGCAAATATTTCCCGGAATATTTTGTGTGGCGGTCGGGCTGCACCGAACATGGCGCGAAGTCTCTGTAGAGCGTCTTCCCATGACGTCACTGAGGATTTTATGCCACGAAACCACACAGCTGCCTCCCCTTCTAGGAGCATAGGTAGGCCGCGAAGCGCATGTTCGTCACTGATGCCTGTACACTCCTTGTATATTACTATCGAGTCGACGAATGCTTCGAGGGCCTCTGAGTCTCGGTGAGCGCCGCTGAATCGCGACGTACAGCGCGCGAAGTTTCCGTGTTGAGCTGGTGCAGCAGGCGATGGAGACGGTGAAGCTGAGCCGTTGATGGCCGACGTTACCAGCAGGCTCTGAACCAGCTGACGGTTCGATTCCGCTTGAGCCTTCGCAAACGCCTCCAAAAACGACGTAAGCGTCCCTTCAGATAGCGGCGCGGGCGTCGGGGACGCCGGCGGCACGCTGATGTCTTCATCGTTGCTTCTACTTTTACGACGAGGCATTTGTAGTGCACAATATTAAAACACAAGGAAACACTATTTACGTTGTACGTAACCTGCACTAAAGTTAGTTTCGTCCACTAAGAAAACCGTTACGTTGCAATACGTATTTGAGTTCGCGTCGCGTCGGTTAGGTACGCGTGCCGCGTTGGAGCGCCAGTTTGTAGTCGGGCAGGTAACGATTGAGTGAACGATGTATGGTGGTGCACAAATAGAGTTTATTGTCACAAATCTTAACTTAATGGTTATAATACAAGAATTCACACAAAATACGGGAAAATGCGATTCGTGACCGTACGGGACAGCGATGCGAGCCGGACTGGCGCGGGCGCGGTGCGGCGGCGTGGGGCGGCTAGCGGTTTTGTACGTTTCTACGCTCGCTGCTAACAAAACGCGAGCGCCTTGTGGCTATGCCCTCCTACAATTTTTAATTTGTCGTTTGGATTCCGATGAAAAGATGACAATATTTGGGAAAGAGCAATGACCGCTATATAATTTTTCCGCATATTTTAATTCGTATTTAAGTATTCTATGTGCTAATCTAACATCTAAATCAGTTCAGTCGAATATGCGCAATTTATAAAAAAAATCTTAAATACATTCTTTCATGATCATAATATTTTAAGATGAATGAAGTTTGGTTTGAAAATGATTTAATTAGTATATAATTATATTATGAACATGAATTGACGGCCTCCTCCTTTTCGAAGTCGGTTAAGAAGAAATTGTGTCCGTCATCAAAAAATACTAATTAGAGTGTCAATAGTCTTAAGTTTATTCTATTACTCACTGTCTACGATTAATCTAGTTCATACTTACACAGGGAATGAAATCCTCAACAGCTTTTCTCATTTCTGTAGCTGAAAGTTTTGTGTCACAATTGTGAATATTTTCCATTGTTTGATGTACAGTACGTTATGAGATAAGAGTGACGCGGGATATAGTATTCACGATATTTATGTAGGTTTGCGAGTGCGGAATCATTTGGCACTGCAGTTCCGGTAAGGATTGCGAGGAATAAATAAGGTTCACGTATCCACGTTTGGAACCGCGGCACCTCCAGAGTTACCCACCGTGTGTCGTGATTTCCTTATCTACTTATCTATATACTAATAATAAAGAGGAAAGATTTGATTGTTTGTATTGAATAGGCTCCGAAACTACAGAATCGATTTGAAAAATCTTTCACTGGTGGGAAGTTACACTATCCCCGGGTGACATAGGCTATATTTTTCCCCATATTCCTACGGGCACGGAAACTACGTGGGTGAAACCGCGGAGCGCTGCTTGTTTTAAAATTAATATATTATTTTAATACCCATATCTTTTATGTGTCAGAATGTTTGGCCACAAAGGTGATGAATGAAAGGCAAATGTGTGGTGTTACACGAATGGATAGAATAAGAAGTGAGTACATAAGAGGAAGCCTAAAAGTGGCACCGGTAACTGAAAACTTGTGTGGAAATCGGTTGTCATGGTATAGGCATGTGATACGGAGGAGTGAGGAAAACGTCGTGAAGAAAGTTTACAGTATGGATTTCGATGGCTATAAGAGTAGAGGGAGACCAAGGAAACCATGGATGGACTGTGTGAATGATGATATGGTTAGAAAAGGTGTGACTACGGAGATGACGACTAAAAGAGAAGTAAGAAGAGAAAAAAATACATGTTGCGCCGACCACAAATAAATTGGGGTAAGGGTAGTGGATAATGATGAATGATGATTATTTTAATACCCAATTATAATATCTACTACGACAACACTATCAAAGTACAGATTATTTATAATGTAACAACATTTAAAAATGTGTTTTCAAGGGAACTGATTGTAAGTATTATTATACTTTGGTAACACTTCAAAGTTACGGTTATATAATTACAATAGTATCGAAATTTCTGGGTGGGGTAAAAAACATTTTAAAGTAGCAAAATGTAAAGTAGCACTCGATGTTGAATTATAAAGTATACAGTAGTGCGATTAAAATATATTAGCAAGGAAAGAGTGTTTATCATTATTGTTCCTCTGAGATCAGTTAGATCTAATCCACCTCTCTCCAATCCTTTTTCCTCTTCTAACTACAGGCGTAAATCGAACATGGTGCAAGCAAGTGAGGACTTAAATTTTCTTTGTAAATAGTTCTCATTTAACTCATTTACCACCAAAACCTATTCTGCACGCACTCGGCAGAACGTTGACTTTTTAAAAAGTGCATAGTGCATATGGTACCTTATCTTTTCTATCGTGCTTGTTAGTGATCACAAGAATTCGACTACTTTTTTTCTGGTTTCTTTCATGAGAACGTTTCATATTCAATTGTTATCCATTTATTATAGCTGCTGGTTCTCCTATGAATAAATAAATAAAAATAAGGAAATAAACAACCTCTACCTGGCTAAAAGTCTGTATAGACAGCAGTGCTATACCACCAGCACTCAGCTTCAGGGGTCTTTGAGCAGCAACGATTACGATCAGCAGATCTTTCTGCAGGTCTATCGGCCACGAGGTCCATGTAGAATCATAGGCTGCGAGTGCGATTCCTTCGCTCTGAAGAAGATAAGCATATTATTTATAAGCAAATCGCAAGGTCGCAGATGGACAAACGACCTGATCGGATCAGTCTGGATGCGGTAGGTAGAGGATAGGGTCTTGTGGCGCAACTTGGGAGACGCCTATTCTCAGCAGCGGACCGCGATAAGTTGAGTTGATTTTCTGTATGAAATTGGCAGTTTTGCTATTAAACGTAGCTTGCTAGGTTTTGTTGAAAACCAGCGCCCCAGACACAAGAGTTAAGTAGAACGCATTTTTGCTGAACTGTGCCTAAGCAACCAACTGGGCTGGACAACCTCTTAGGTTGACCAGCGAGTTGCCACTCCCAAAAAAATAAACTGGGCCTGTGGCGACATCTTCATTGCCACATGTGAACCGGTATCACACTGATGACACGCAAACCTTTCATCGCATAAGCACAGTTTACAACGCTACCAGTTAATATACAACGTCCCGACATCAATCGTCGGACACTTTCCAACAGACAACACCTTACACCCTGATTCTCATACCTCTTTGGGCCTATTTCGGGGAGAATCATAATTATCATCATCATCATTTCAGTCGAAAGACGTCCACGGCTGGACATAAGCCTCCCTCAAGCTCCGCCACTTCGACCGGTTCTGTGCTTCCCACATCCAGCGGATTTCTGCCTTCACAAGGTCGTTGATCCATCTTGTGGGAGGCCTTTCAAAACTACGTCTTCCGGTTGCCACTCCAGAATCTTTCGGCCCCAGAGGCCATCACTTCTGCGAGCAATACCACCACCACCACCCACTACCACTTAGGTTTGGCAATTCTTCGGGCTATGTCGAATACCTTGGTTCTCCTGCGGATCTCTTCATTTTTGATTGGATCACATAGGGAGACTCCGAGCAAAGTTCTGTCCATTGCCTTTTGGGTGACTTTTAGCCTTCTTATGAGGCCCATTGAAGCATTCGAGGAGAATGCTTTTAAAATATGTTTTTCTTTTCAATAGAATTTAAAAAAAGTCTCTTCTTATATGTATTTCACGAGATAAGGAAAGAGGTTATTACAATTTCCCATGCCTGTATTATCCATGGCGGTATTACGTTTCTCTTTGTTTTACTTTTTTCTTTTCTTTTAAAGATGGCGGAGGTATAAGCGGATTAATACGTCAACAAAGGAAGATTAGAAGCCAGTATAATACAGTATTGTATGGTTCTTTTCTTAAAATTAAGTCGGAATTAAGTTGTATTGTATTGAAGAAAGCTGTAAATACTCTAATAAATAAAAAACTGTATACTGACTCGGGGCTGGTAGCAGCTGAATGACAGTTACTGACTCAGGTCAAGTCATTTTTATAAATGACTAGCTTTCGCCCGCGGCTTCGCCTGCATGGAAGTCGAAAATTATCTCGCGGGAACATACTTCCGGGATAAAAAGTATCCTATGTGTTAATATAGGTTATAATCTAGCTGTGTGCCAAATTTCATCGAAATCCATTCAGTCGTTTTTGTCGGAAAGAGTAACATACCTCCATACATCTAAACATACAAACTTTCGTGTTAATAATATTAAGTAAGGAGTATTATTATTATAAGCTTGAGTTGTCCCACTGCTGGGCAATCGTCTCACTTCCTTCTTTGGTGTTCTGTGTCTCATACTGATTTCCTGCTATTTGGGATCCAGTGAGTGGTGTTATTGCTGTTGCGATGTAGCCAGCTCAGTCACACTTAAGTTTAGCAGCTGTGCGGCCAACATCCGCTATTTGTGTTGTTTTATGAAGTGTTTTGTGAAGTATTGCTTGGTACTTACTTGAATAATAAGTTCGTTTCCCAAGTAGCAATAGATGTAGGCATTTATAAGTGCAATGACTAAGTATGCTAGGAACGTAATAAGCAGTGTTATTTGTTGTATGCCAACCTGAAACGAAAAAAGGTGCTTATTTTGTCCAATTCAACCATAGAAGAAAGTGGCAGAAAAATATGAAATTGGGTACCTCTTCTACACGTTCAATGGAGATGGAAATGTCTCTCAAAAATATTGCGGGTTTGTGACAGTGACAAAAAATTTTTCGATAAAGGAATCAGTTTGGGAAATACTATGCTTTAAAGTGCAAATTTTTGTTAAAAAAAAGTGTGTGTGTGTTTCCCCACCAGGCGCAATGGTTGATTTTGGATACGTGAAAAAATTCACGCTGGAAGATTAAATACCGAAGGCTTTACAAACAAAGATAGATCCTATAGCTTCAATTACATTGTCAGTGGATTTTGATAAGTCTTATAAGCGTGAAATTCATACTTAGCCTCTCTGGAAATATAAGTTATATTGATTCGGATCCTTGGAACCTTGGTTGGATGGGGCGGAAACTTCCCGGAATAACATATATTTGATTTATTAATATTAAACGAACTTTCAGTATTTGTAATTTTCAGCTTGTGTGTGTGAGTATAATTATATGCATCAAATGCATTCCCAGAAACACTATTTTATGAAAACATAGATGTAAAAATTTCATTTCTTTTTTTTTTCTTTTCGTTCAAACGGTAACTATTGAACCGAATGGGAGTTTTAAATGTTTATTACCTACACGACTTGCGTTTTTTTAGTATGTCACAAGTATGTATGTATATAACAAGACGTGAACGTCTTATTACGCCTGGACAGGAATGGAAGGCTCTTGGTGAAGGGGATCATCACGGGACACTGCTCGCTAAGCAAACACTTCCTCACAATAGGCATACTGGACAACCCTCTATGCAGGGCTTTCATGGAGATAGAGGAAACCGTTGCGCATGTACTCTTTCAATGCGCAGGTGACACCCAGATTAGCCATTCTTGGGGCACCGGAATCTTACGCAGATGTTCTCAACAGACAAGGAGATATAATCAACTTCGGGAGGGATTGGTTGAAATAACCACCGACGGCCGCTATGGCCGACGCACAATAGTCTAACTGTAGGAATAAGAGCGGAAACCAAACCCGTCAACATAGAACATTGCCCTGTGTCGTGATTTATTCACATGATCTGACCAAGATTATGTCTGGACTTTAAAAGAGACTGTGATCTCTGAGTTTGTTTCGGGCTTTCTTCTCAGAGTAGTCAGATAGGAAACGCCGACCTCATCTAGTTTTAAAAATATGATTGAAAAGTGTTTGTACAAACCTACTTACAGAAATAAAATCGTTTTTCAAACTGTCATGTCACTAATAAAATAAAATAAACGAATCGAATCTTGCAAGTTTACGTCAAAATATTTACTCCTTTGGCGTTATTTTTCAAGATTTGAATGAGTTTATAATGAAATACAACAATTTCTGTTCTGTTAAAATGGAAATTTATAACATAGAATTATATGTACTTACCACAGTCATCATAACTGCGTTCAAACATAACTCTACAGTAATTGCCAAATTCTGCACTAGGAAATATTCTTTGAAAATATTTTCCATTTTCATTGAGTATCTGTAAAATTAACATTTTATTTATGAACAAAAATTATATTGACTAAAATTGATATTTAGTCTATGGCCTCGACATTACTTAAACACATCAAATAAAAATGAATATCATGGCATTATAATGTCCACCTTGTGGGAAGGCCTCCCACAAGGTTCCGTCGACAAAACGGTTCTCGCGTTTTGTCGACGGAAGAGTAGACAAAAATGACGTTTCCGTGTAGACGATTGACAGTTTTGTACCGAGAAATGTAGACAAGCGATTTCTAGTCTACGGTAGAGTAGAAATAGAGAGCGTCATGCTAAGCCTACTGGTGTAATACATAGAATACTCGTTTATTACCCGTGGTCCCTGCCATGGTCCCTGGAAGGGACCACGGGTATTTGTTTTTACCCGTGGTCCCGGCGAGAAATATAATGCTGCCGAATCAAAATGGTAGTCCTTGGAAGGTACTGTCCCTCCGAGAAATAGATTTTTGCCGCAAAGTTGTGAGATCCATATAATACCATGTCGGTCAATTTAATCAGTTCCTACTTAAAGATCCTTCTGTCTTAAGTTATTACGTAATTAGCTAACCTAACAACATCTTATAGTGACCATATCAATATCAATATAAACAAATCTTTTGTTTTAAATAAATAAATTGACTTGGCCATCGCATGAAAACACAATGTATCTCACAATTAATACATATTATATTAAATTAGATTGTTTAGTTGTTAGGTTAGCTAATTACGTAATAACTTAAGTCAGAAGGATCTTTAAGTAGGAACTGATTAAATTGACCGACATGGTATTATATGGATCTCACAACTTTGGGGCAAAAATCTATTTCTCGGAGGGACAGTACCTTCCAAGGACTACCATTTTGATTCGGCAGCATTATATTTCTCGCCGGGACCACGGGTAAAAACAAATACCCGTGGTCCCTTCCAGGGACCACGGCAGGGACCACGGGTAATAAACGAGAATACTATATTTTATAAGTTATATTTGATTGGAGGTTCTTCATTTTTGCCTACAGGAAATACCACCAGGCACACGGCAATATGAATGAAGGCTTGTATTTTCTTAGCAATATATTTCTAATGGTGTGATAGGATTAATAACTGTTTCAACACGAGCAAACAGTCCTCGATATTGTACATAGAAATCCATCCCTCGATTTGTAATCGACGCACGAACGCTTCTTATAAATGAACGGGAGTATTAATATTTATGGGACACAACTAATTTATTTTGTGTTAAGAAAATGCGTTTTATACGATTAGTACAAATCGTTTTGAGGTTTCGGTCATCATCATCATCATCATCATCATCATCATATCAGCCGAAAGACGTCCACTGCTGGACATAGGCCTCCCCCAGGCTAGTAAGTAGGATTTAGTAGTATTAAAAAATTCAACTACATTACCTCATCAAACGTATATGTTTCTTTATAATCCTCTTGAATTTCATCCTTGTCACCATTTCAGTCACCTCCACATACTCCAAATTTCTTAGCTCTGTCTGCACATGTATCAGCTGATCACACAAGTACATTATCATGCTGCAAACTAAACCCTGCATAGCAAATGCTCTGCACAGGCCAGGAAAGACGCAAAACGCAAGAATTTGCAGCGATAGTATCAAATTCATTAAACTCTCCATTGGATCGAATGGTAACCAAGCTTCTACGGACATTGTTCCTTCAAAAAGAGCCAGGAGACTAAAAGCACCGATCAAAGCTGCTGTCATCCCAGTTAAAAGTATCACGTAATTCGCCATCAGTTTTTTCCGTTCATCTGTAACTTCATCTCCAGAACTCTCAATTTCGTCGATGAGTTCTCTAAGTTCATTCCTCTTGATTAGAAATATTATCGTTTTGAAAAAGAAGTTGTATACAGCTAGGCATTTATCCAAATTGGAGAACACGAGTATGAGGTCATCCTTGTTCTGGTAAGTCCCAATTCCGGTTAGTATAATAAAAGTTATAGTTAGGAAATGAATGAAGATTTCGTAGACTTTGTAAAGAAATTTTTGGTTTGTAGTCAAAGTTTTTTCTGGCCATAATCCGACGAAAAAAAGATATTTAATGTTGAATGAAAAGAAACCATCGTCTATCAAATAGAAACGATCTAGTACGGAGAGCGCCATTTTGCAAATGACCACGACGATTTGTAACTTAGTAATGAATAAGAGCGTAATGGTGCGTACACACTTGTCAGATTTTGTCAGACGTACACGTCGTTGCGGGTGATCAGAATCTCGAAAATCTGACAGTAAGACTGGAAGACTTACTAGGTATCGTATTACCCAGTAACTGGGTCGTGGAAGTCAGATAACTAGACGCTCCATATAAAATATTGCAATTCAGCTGCATCCAGTTTTGACTGCAAGCCGACCCCAATAAAATTAAGAAACGGCTCGGCAGATGATGATGATGTAATCGGACTCGTACAGCAGCTCCAACTGAACATACAGTTATAGCTGTACTAGAACTGTTTGAAGTGGCGATGTTTGGGGGAGGTCAAAGACCTGGTGAATGCTGCAGGAATCCGCTGGATGCGAGAAGGACGGAACTGGTTGAAGTGGCAATATTTGGGGGAATCCTCAGTCTGGATGTCTTCAGTTGTAATGATGATAGATGTATCTACAACGATCTTCTGGCGCGTAGCCAAAATCAGAAATGCCGCCATCTTGGTTTTCAGTATATTTCACAAACAAATTGCACAAATGTTTAACAACAGCGCTACCCTGTCATTCGAGTGCCATAAGATATTTGTAGCAGAGTACAGTTAGAAAAACACATACGTAACCAGGATTGTCGAAAATGGTTGAAGCTAAGGAAGAAACCAATGGATGTTTTCGAATAAAATTATTGAATTTAATTGAAATAGAATTCAAATGAACTGTTTGTTTTCTATCAATTGCATTAAATTTTAGTCGAAAGTTTCTTACTAAACTTTAAGTATAAACAAAGACCCTGGTCACTTTTCTTTTTTGTTGATTGTACGTGACTGACTGATTGACAGACAACGGCCATTAAACCACTGAAGAGGAACACGTTTAGAAGATATACATAGGTGTCTTGTCGTGTCTAGACGAGACGACGTGGAGATGTGCTAAGAAAGACTTTATTGAAATTCAACCCTAAGCGAGTCTTAGGAGGGGTCAATTTACAATGCGGAGTAAAGTATCTGATACACAGGATGCCGCTAGGATTGTAATACTATCAATTTCATTCTTTCATAATTATCTACCTAGCCTTTTCCCAACTATGTTGGCTATGTTGGGGTTGGCTTCCAGTCTAACCGGATGCAGCTGAATACCAGTATTTTATATGTAGTGACTGCCTATCTGATCTCCACAACCCTGTTACTGGATAAATAACACTTGGTACGACTGGTTGTCAGACTTTCAGGCTTCTGACGACCCGTAACGACTAGCAAAGATCCACAAATGACAGCCGAGACCAACGGATTAACGTGCTTTTCGAGGCACGGAGGGGTCTTGGTATGTAAAGATGGTCACCAATCCACGGAACAACAGCGGCAAGCGTAGCTTAACCTGATCTATCGACTCGTGTGGCTGTTATTACTTAGCCACAAGCGCCACTATTTCTTAAAGTGTCAAAGTAAAATAAACTGTAAATGTGTCTGAGCTTGTTATCAATCTGTAAACATCCTTTGTACATCTTAAGGCCAATTCTCGTAATTAAAACCGTTCACAATCTAGTCGCAGTGTCATCTCAGCGACAAGCAAATGTCAAAAATGTATGAAAAATTGAGGTATTTTTGACAGATTGACACTGAGATCAGACTGTGAACGTTCTTAAAATTAGTAGAATTGCCCCTCTTGTCAAACATCTTGCTTCGGCCCATGTTCTACAAAATATGTCCTAAGGCACCGAGCGAACGTCGAGCGTTTTAACCGTTGTTTTCCTATTTAATTTTGTTCCTCTTCCTTATATCAGTCTACAAGTAATTTGGCATAAGTTTCCCAACATGCCCAACTTCATAAACTTCATCTTGGAGTGTGTGTGAACTTGCTGAACGCTCTGCGTTCGGCCATTTTGGTCTTAAAGCAAAGTCAGCCAGTGTGTACGAACCATTATGTCACGAAGTTTGCACAAATTGTGCATCTTTGGACTGCAATATCTTCAGTAATAACTTCTAATTTCCACATTCCTGTCTCTATCTATCATTAACGTTAGAAAGAGACAGAGCCAAAACTTTGTGAACTATAAATGACAAATTATGTCTAGTTAATGTCATAACTATTGAACAATTGACCAACGAGTTTGTTAAAGGGCCGAGTAGCTTCTTAGAAATTGTTTGTAATAGATGTACCTATTAAGCATTTATGAACAATTTATTAGTTTTAAAGGCCAGGTGAGTTGCTAGTTTCTAGGTTATATAGTTTACTTGCTTCGCCCGGGTTACCAAACAAAACCTTAACAAATTTGCACCTAAATCTTTCTTATGAATTACTCTATCTATTGGTGAAAATTACATGAAAATCTGTTTAGTAGATTTTGCGTTTATCGCAAACAGACAGACGAGGCTTTGTTATGTAATATGTAACGTAAAACGGGGTGAATAGGGATGCAGGGGCGTATCGGGACGAAACTTTACAATGGATTTTAACGTTGAAATTATATCGTTTGTAGCCAAGAAGGACTCCAATGTGCACATGCCCTTGCCACATATGCTCTTTTTCAACTCTGAAAGAAAGTTAACAGTCAGGCTCTTTCTACCGCGTACCATGGACTGGTTGCCTCTGTTTTGCGGTATGGCGTCATTTTCTGGGGGCACTTGACTGATAGGGAGCTGGTATTTAGACTGCAGAAGCGATGCATCAGGTCAATGTGCGGCCTTAGGACAACTGATAGCTGTGTTCCCTATTTTAAATGGTTAAAAATTCTAACTATGCCGTGTTTATATATAATGGAAACTGCTTTGTTTGTGAAGTCTAACCCGCATCTGTTTAAACAATTATCAGAGGTCAGGGAAATTCCGATTAGGACCCAATACATTAATCAATTATGTCAAGTAAAATGTAAAACCACACTAATGCAAAAAAGTTTTTTTGGTATCGCCCCACTCACACATATAGAGTAACTAATAGTATAAAAAATATGACTACAATAAAACTAAAAAGGGAGCTAAAATAAATTTTAATTACGAAAACCTATTACACGATTGACGATTTTCTTAATGATGATTCACTAACTGATTGATACTGATTGACATAACAATTTTGATACTGGTGTTTATTTCTGTTTGACGTTTTTATTGCTTTGACATTTTTGATTTGTATGTTTCCTTTTTTTATTTGTAATTCCAATGTTTATTTTTGAATTTTCATAAAAAAATGTAAACCTTTGCATGCTCATGTGACGGTAAAATTTGGAGAACTTTATTATAAAAAAAACATCTATGTACGAGTACTATACCCATATTTGCAAAGAAATAAATGATTTGATTTGATTTGATTTTCTGTTTTATAATAATTAACGATTAAGTGCCTTTGTTGACCAAAAACCGATCAGAATTTCAATGGTAAAATCCACTTTTAAGTTTCATCCTGATTCACCTCTGCATCCCTATTCACCCCGTTTTCCAGTAATGATAGTGATGGAACTATTCACTAATATGACGCACTTTCTCTTGTCTTTAGTTGTTCGATATTTGTTTGTGATCTTCTTTTGTTGTGACGTCACTCCGAATTTATTTGAGGTTCGCAACACGTTCCAAGTCAATCAAGTCGCAGAAAGAATAATTTTCTTCATTCTTTCTGTTTAAAGTATCTCGCCGGAATAAACATCTGCTATACTTGAAAGTTTTCAGCACATGTAGGGAATTTCCCCTTTTAAATGGTCTCTGTGTGCACTTCACAGCATTACTTCAGTTTTAGCTGGGAGATTTTAAGTTGGCATTAAGTATGCTCGACTTAAAATCTCTTGAGCATTGTAAGCTGTGCGCTGCAAGCGTGGAACAATAGTCATTTTTAGAATAGAGTTCCAATTGAGAGACGATTTACCTAGAATTATCGTCATCTTTATCATTTCAGACGAAAGACGTCCACTGCTGTACATAGGCCTACCCCAAACTCCTCCACTTCGACCGCTTCTATGCTTCCCGCATCCAGCGGATTCCTGTGTCCTTCACAAGGCTATCGGTCCACCTTGTGGGAGGCCTTCCAACTATACGTCTTCCGGTACGCGGTCGCCACTCCAGAACCTTTCGGCCCCATCGGCCATCTCTTCTGCGAGCAATGTGCCCTGCCCACTGCCACTTAAGTTTGGCAATTCTTCGGGCTATGTCGGTTGGCTTGGTTCTCCTGTGCATCTCTTCATTCCTGATTCCTAGCATATATAACAGAGTGTAAATCAATGTTTTGAAAGAATTACGAGTTCGACAAAAATTGTATTCAATTACCTAGTAACTTGACAGTTGCCAGATTTTGACAAAAAAAAAAGGCGGTGTAAGAATGAACGAAATTGAATGAACTGGAAATAATGTACTTACATTCAATTTTTTTTATTTTAAATGTAACAACTTGTCTGAACAACATGATATTATTATGCACTATTCAAAATTATAGCTTTTGTTACATATTTTATTTTTCAGTAGTTATTGAATTTATTAATCGTCATCATCATCATCAATCCCGCCAAAAGACGTCCACTGCTGGACATAGGCCTCCCCCGAAAGGGGATTTTATCATTATCGCCATGCTTGGTAGGTGGGTTGGCGATCGCAGTACCTATAGTAGTAAAAAACATAGAGAACGCTGCTGTCCATTCTCTAATTAGTGCCTTAGTTGTCGGCGCAACATGTCTTTTTCTTCCACACTTCTCCATTAGTCGTCATCTCCGTAGTCACACTCTTTCTAACCATATCATCATTCACAGAGTCCGTCCATCGTTTCCTTGGTCTCCCCCTACTCTTATAGCCATCGACATTCATACTCAAAACTTTCCTCACGATATTTCCTGTTTAACAATTCCGACATTTAAAATAACTACAGCTCTGCCCTCAATCCCTTATCCTCACGTTTAATACAGGGGTAAACAGTCAATATGTAGCAATGGCTGCGGTTAAAGAAATGCATCGCCACTTTGAAAGCGTAGAGTGCTTTCCGAGCCACTTATATTGAGAATGTGGAAACTGTAGCTACTATTTGTTCTCGCAATGTTTGCTACCCAGTTTTCTCTTACTTGTATGACGGTTCATCACGGCTTTATTACTCGAAGGAGTAAACAGAGGTGTTAGGTATAACGATTTAAATCCGGAAGGAACTCTCATGTCCGTTCATCTATCCGCATTTAGCTTGGAAACTCTAAATACTAGAAACCTGTAATTTGGCACTGAAATTCATGTCGGATCATGGGTGGCTGAGATGCTAATTATCAGGTCTTCTTCACGATCCGACATAGTTTAGGTAGATGTGGGCACTGTGGTGGGTGACAAAAATTAGCCTATGTTACTTCTAATAACTCAATAATAAAGTGTCCGTTTCAATGACGCGGCCACGGCGATCTTTCAAAAGAAAAAAAATCCACCATGATTTTGTAAAAAAAAAAGTTGAATCCACAACCAGAAATTTGTCAAACTTATGGTTAAAAAGTTATAAGGGTTAGGAAAAAAATGATAAAATATAATATAATAGTTAATAAAAATTGACAAATATTTATAATCATTGATTTATCGATAGTTCATCAACTATACAATATGGCGCGTTTTCGACCGGAGGCACCGGTTGACCTGAAGTGATCTCTGTGACCGCGCGCTCTCCGCCCTCTATCTCGAAAACGGTTCACCGTATAAATTTTTTTTAAGCAAAATTTGTAGAGAATTTTGTATTCTACAATATTGAAATAAATACATTTAACAAAAAACCTATAGGAAATGAGATATTTACAAAAAAAGCGCAATTTTTTTTTTGTGACCTTTGACCTTGAAATTTAATAGTTGCGTACACCCACCATATGTAGGTTTCGAGACAACTTTTAGGGTGTCAATATAGAAGTATTTACAGACTTACAGCTGGGTATCTCGAATTCCGAGGTGAACTTATAATGACTGGATTATGCAAGCGTGGGAAAAAAAAGTCATTTTTATAAGTATTAGAGTTCCAATTTGAGAAACGATTTACCTAGAATCATCGTCATCTTTATCATTTCAGCCGAAAGACGTCCACTGCTGGACCTAGGTCTCCCCCGGAAGGGGGTTTTGCCATTAACGCCACGCTTGGCAGGTGGGTTGGCGATCGCAGTATGGTAGTAAAACGCATAGAAAACGCTGCTGCCCATTCTCTAGTAAGTCCCTTATTCACCAATCTATGTTCAACAAAAACTATATCATACAAACAGTAGAGGAAGAACGGGATCAGTCGGGAGCCAATGAAGTGCGCATCTACACAGATGGCTCAAAAACACAAAACGGTTCAGGTGCTGGCGCACACTCCCTTGACCTCAACTCTGCCTTCCCTTCATTACCGCTAATCAGAGCTAGCGTAATAGGGCGGTAAAGCATAGTCATTGAGTACATAGTAACAGATTAGTCCATTACTGACAATTAACCTTAGTTAAGGACGCGTTAAGGCATAGGGTTAAATGTATAGTTACTGTGTTTGTCTATAAATTGAATAGTGTAATGCGATAGCAGTCGGTCCATTTTTATGTAGTACTAGCTGAACACGGAAACGAACTATAGGGAAAAAAATTAGCCTATGTTACTTCTAATAACTCAATAATAAAGTGTCCGTTTCAATGACGCGGCCACGGCGATATTTCAAAAGAAAAAAGTCCACTATGATTTTGTAAAAAAACAAAGTTGAATCCACAACCAGAAATTTGTCAAACTTATTTATGGTTAAAAAGTTATAAGGGTTTGAATTTGGCCGCATCATTGAAACGCGAAGAACTGCGCAACTACGGAGATCTTTAAAACTAAACGTTGCAGAGACCGGTAAATGATAATTGAATTTGTAAAAAAAATGTTAAAACAGAATAAAATCTTAGGTTTAAATTTAATGAGCTGTAAGACTAACCCCAATCGCCGCGCCATTGAAATGGTGAAAAACACGATATCGCCGATATCTCGCTGAAAAAGAATCGCAGACGGCTGTAGATTTTTGTAAAACACAGATTTGAATTTGTCAAAATTATTAAAAATACAGAAAAATAAATATTTCATCATCACTGCTCTCAAAACGGTGAAGGAAAACATTGTGAGGAAACCAGAATGACCTAGAACCAAAAATTCGAAGATATGTGACATCTACCAACCCGCACAGAGCTCGCGTGGTGGACTACGGCCCACTCCCTCTCACAGAGAGAGGAGGCCTGTGTCCCAGCAGTGGGAACATATTAAGCTGATTATGATGAGTTAAAAGACAACAAAATATCCTAGGTTTATATTTCAGGAGATTAGTCTTCATCATTTCAGCCGAAAGACCTCCACTGCTGGACATAGGCCTCCCCCAAGCTCCACCCACCCAAGGTACGCGGTCGCCACTCCAGAACTTTTCGGCCCCATCGGCCATCTGTTCTGCGAGCAATCTGATTAGTCTTAAGTCTCCTAAAACAGAAACAGGATTTTTTCTATATATTTTATTTTTACAAATTCAATGTATCATTTACCTAAATTTCAAGTCTTTGCAAGGCTTAGTCTTAAAGATCAGCGTGGCCGCGTAGTTCTCTGCGTTTCAATGGCGCTGCCACGTTCAAACCCTTATAACTTTTTAACCATAACTTTGACAAATTTATGGTTTTAGGAATCAACTTTTACAATTTTATACAAAATCTTAGTGGATTTCTTTTTCAAAATATCGCGGTGGCCATGCCAGTGAAAGTCCTGTCCAAATCGGTCCAGCCACTTCGAAGTTTAGCCGGAACATACAGACAGACAAAAAATGTCGGCTTGTTTTACTATTTTATGTACGTATTAGCATAGGTATGCGTTTAATAAAAAAACTGTCATTTTGAATTAAAAACACAATTTAAATATTCATTTGTAGTAGTAGAGCAGTGGTGGCCCAGTGGTAACGGCCGCGACTTACGAGTTGTAGGTCGAGCGTTCGAACCCAGCCAGGCGCATTACTTTGTACAAATAATTTCATCACCACTGCTCTCAAACGGTGAAGGAAAACATCGTGAGGAAACCGGCATGTCCTAGAACAAAAAAATTGAAGACATGTGACATCTACCAACCCGCACTGGGCCCGCGTGGTAGATTACGGCCCACTCCCTCTCACGGAGAGGAGGCCTGTGTCCCAGCAGTGGGAACGTAATAGGCTGAGTATGAGTATGAGTATATAGTTTGTGGTAAGCTACGCAATATCTTCTCGTCCCACATCCGCAGTGTCAGAAGAGGAAAGTCTTTGACTAGTGCTTGTTGCCATTGATGACATATGGCACTGAAACGTGGTCGTTCACAATGAGCCTCATAAGAAGGCTGAAGATCACCCAAAGGGCAATGGAGAGTCATAGTATGCTTGGAGTTTCCCTACGCGATCGAATCAGAAATGAAATCCATAGGAGAACTAAGGTAACCATTGTAGCTCGAAGAATTGCCATACTTAAGTGGCAGTGGGCAGGGCACATTGCTCGCAGAACAGATGGCCGATGAGGCCGGAAGGTTCTGGAGTGGCGACCGCGTACTGGATGGCGTAGCGTTGGAAGGCCTTGCATAAGATGGACCGATGATCTGGTGATGGCCGCAGGAATTCGCTGGATGCGAGAAGCACAGAACCGGTCGAAAAATCCAGTCGAAAATAATTTGGCACGTTCGACATCGTTTGGATCACATTGAAAATACTGTAGATCAGTTTGGTGTAGGTAATAACACGCATTAAAAAGACTATTATATAATTATTATATATTATGTACTAGTACTTCGCTCGCAACTTCGACCGCTTGAAATTTTGGCTCATGACCCGCCGCGTCGTATCCCATCGCCCCACCCCCCTGGTGCTTCGTTTTCACTGATCGTTCTTACCGACTTTTTTCTTTTTGCTCGGTTCCTAAGAATTATAGCTTGGTGATCAATAGCCTATAACCTTTTTCAAGAATTGGGCTATCAAATGCAAAGACGACTGGTAGTTCCAAAGATTACCCCTATAAATGTGCGTCTTTATATTATAGCAAAATCCATCACTCCACGTCGATTGCGTAGGTGTAATAACAATCTAACTAACTGAATATACTAGCTTACTAACTGGCTACGTGAGAACCAATAGTAAGGGGTCGTGAACATATGCAATTTGTCTTTTGTCGACGTATTTGTAAGTCTCTAGAGTTTTATGTAGTTGCCTTCTATTTTCTCCACAAAATCCCTTAAAAGGCTGCCACAGTATGAAATGGTTTATTTTTCTTTCGCAGTAGCCGTGAAAGAATTGAAAGTTTTTGATGAATAATTAAGGTTTTGGTGTCTAAGATTTCGTCATCATCGTTATATTGCCCTTATTTACTTTTCTTAAATGGCCAACCAACAATTGTTTACACTTTCACAATTTTAAGATAATATTTTACTTATATCTAAGGTCATTAATTGTAACAATTTCTTATAGGTTAGCACCGCATGCCCCATAAACGTAATGATCGTGCACAAGCACTATGGCATTAAGAACTAACTAAGTATAACAAAAGAACAAATTAAAGCTATTTTGATATACTAAGATTAATAATACCATCACAATACAAATCATTAAAAATTTGTCTGAGACATGAATCGTGGAGACACCGATAGATTTAAAAATACAAACAAAAATAAGATAAAAAAAAAAACGTATTATTAAACGCTATACTGTAGAACTTGGCAAATGACTCGGAGTGCACGTCAACAAGATTGCTTAAACTGTTTAACAGTTTACAAAGTCGAGGGACGACAGAGTTTGCGCCGAGCACTTATGACCCAAAACTTCAAAGGAATCTTTCCAGAAACAAACTTATTTTGCTGTTAGGTACTACATATTAGTGCTCAAGTTCAGAGATTTCCAAAGAATCACTTGTTTTACGAACGACCACATTACCTATTAAAAGGGGCACATGCATCGTGTCATCTGCGATTATCAGCAATTCGAGATCAGCCTCCACCTGATCAATAATTATCTGGACTCGCTGTTTACCTATGCAAGGGACAACCTAGTTAACAAATCCTCTTAATACTTGAAGATTACTGACACTATAACTCGAACCTATATTTCGAAATGCTGACAACCTAATCATTGAGCATACACTCCCAAAATCTATGAACGCGGTTGTGGAAAAACCGTTAACAGTAGCAACTTTGAAATATATATTTTTTTGTTTGATTCCGATACCGGAGTGGTTACTATGAAGAGATTTCACCCCTATCCTCTACTCGCATGACCTTTTTTTCTTCAAACGTCGGCAGTTTAGCATAACACTGTTCCACCTCATGACCTATTCTATTGCACCGACTACACTTCTTGACGGGTTGTATGCACTGAGACGTAACATGACCGTCCTTTTTACAATTCGAACAACGTAGAGGCCTAGGGTCAGAGCTATTTGGGTGTTTTTGAGGTTGACCTTTAGTTAATTTACGCTCGTTGTTGAATTTTATATTTCGAGCATTACGTAAATACGAAAGAAGTTTGTTGGGGTCATCAAACTGAGCTGCCTCAGCCCCTAATCTAACCGACCGGTCGTCGATGCCATGCAAAATGCATTCAACTGCCCTTTTTCCAGTTATACCACACCTATTGATTAGGGACAGTTTATCATAATAATACTCTTCTAAGGAGTCCGTGAACCTAGCCCGCTTGGCCAACATATCGCTTAGCATTTGGCCATAATTTTCTTCCGATGGGAAAGCAGCTAAAAGTTTCTCCTGCCATTCAGCCCAAGTAAACAGGACCGACGGAAGGCCTTTGTACCACCTTTGGGCTATACCCTTTCATTTTGGTAATGCAAAATGAATTGTTTGCTTCTCCGACCACCCATAAATCGTTGTGCACTCATTTACTTTATGAAGCCACATAGTCATTGTCTGTTCCCGTTTACTTGGGTCAAACTCGGGAATCGTGTTATTAAAGGACCCTAATTTATCTGCACTATTACTAGACATAGATTTTAAAACATTAACAAAATCCAAAAGAGAAGGTAATCCTTGTAGAGAAGTTGACTCACCCGTGGTCTTATCTTGAGTGGCGGCTGGTACGTCTCTCACCGCACTGGCTCGCGGTTGCCTTACTGGACTACGCGAACGGCAGCTCCAACGGCTTGGCGAGTGGCAGCTTGCACGGCCAGGTGAAAGACGCCCTGATGCAGTGCGGCTCGAAGCTCGGCGGTCCGTGCGGCTCGAAGCTCGGCGGTCCGTGCGGCTCGATGCTCGGCGGTCCGTGCGGCTCGATGCTCGGCGGTCCGTGCGGCTCGATGCTCTGCGGTCCGTGCGGCTCGATGCTCGGCGGTCCATGCGGGTCGATGCTCGGCGGTCCGTGCGGCTCGATGCTCGGCGGTCCGTGCGGCTCGATGCTCGGCGGTCCGTGCGGCTCGATGGTCGGCGGTCCGTGCGGCTCGATGCTCTGCGGTCCGTGCGGCTCGATGCTCGGCGGTCCGTGCGGCTCGATGCTCGGCGGTCCGTGCGGCTCGATGCTCGGCGGTCCGGGCTGCGGCTGCTCTGCTCACTTCGCTGTCGGACCTCTGGGTTGCATGGCCGTTGACTCAGCCGTTTGTCTGAGCGGGGACCATCCCGCTTTCGAGGCTGCACCGGTCGACCTGGTGAGCAACGACTCAGGCGCCCTGTTGACCAACGGCTCGGCCGGCTGCGTGACCGACTCAAATCCCGTCTGCAGGATTGCCGCCTTCCAGGACTGCGTGACCGTCGGTTAGCAGTGGGTGAGCCCGTGAGATCCGTCGGGGTGTAGACAAGACGTTTTCGATTGTCCCCCTCCATGGGAAGACCCTGGAATGTTAATTATATCCCAAAGAATTCGTTCTTTAAAACAGATCCTAAAATAAAAGAATTAGCGCAACATGGAACATAACATAGGCACGTTATGTACGTTAAATTGCCTAAAATATTTAATTGGATTTTTTAAACCCACAAAGCATGAGTAAGCCATCTGTCAATCCTTAAATAACGAACATTGGCACAATTAAAGCGTAAGTAACATAATAATCGTAATGAGTAAGTATATTGTAAACACAAGGTCGAACAACTATCGCCAATATTAAGACAACCATCCTGTAAAACTCATGGTTGTATAGCAATAATTAAGTTAGAGTACTAAACAAGACTGTAGAAACCTTTACGTATTAAAATAAATCAAATTTGTAAAAGTTCGTTACGTGCGCAATAATTGAATTTTTATTGTTATGACGTATAAGGCGCTTCATTACATCAAAATTAAAAGAAAAAAATGCTGACATTTTACTAGCCAAGAACCAAAATAATTGTAAAGAAATTAATAACAAATTATGAGGACAAATAAAATGTCATTATAGTTAAATACCCCTACTGGTAGATAATTAAGGTTAGAAAATATATTTAACTGGCCAAACAGGAATCTTTATCCCACTTCTGAGATGTGGACTCTGCATTCTAACAGAGTATCTAATAATAGTTTAAATATTGAAATTAACTGTTATTCGGACTCATGGCTTTTAAGAATAAGGTTTTTTGGAAATAATAGTCACTTTATCATGTACTCACTTATAATTGAATTTCTCCAACACACAGAACCAAATATCCTTAACAATTCACGCTAGGTATCTTTTAAAAACACAACTCGAGCGTTAGTACTCGTATATCGACGTCTTAGGCACGACTGAGCTCGCAGCGCTGGCACGACAACCCAAGTGGCGTTTACCCGCCATTCTCCTTCCCGCCATCAACCGGCAATCTGCTGTGATTCTTTAGTCGTGCCATCTACGAACTCAGTCGATACTACAATAGTCAAAACAATACTTATAATATCTAAAATGATTAAATCTAACAGCGTACTTATCAAATGCGTTATAATTTACTATTGATAACAAGTATATGTGCACTTAACTAAGTCTTAGAAAAAGTCTTAAAAATCGGTTTTTTACTGGGCTATAGCCCAGTAAAAAACCGATTTTCGATAATCCTGCAGACGGGATTTGAGTCGGTCACGCAGCCGGCCGAGCCGTTGGTCAACAGGGCGCCTGAGTCGTTGCTCACCAGGTCGACCGGTGCAGCCTCGAAAGCGGGATGGTCCCCGCTCAGACAAACGGCTGAGTCAACGGCCATGCAACCCAGAGGTCCGACAGCGAAGTGAGCAGAGCAGCCGCAGCCCGGACCGCCGAGCATCGAGCCGCACGGACCGCCGAGCATCGAGCCGCACGGACCGCCGAGCATCGAGCCGCACGGACCGCAGAGCATCGAGCCGCACGGACCGCCGACCATCGAGCCGCACGGACCGCCGAGCATCGAGCCGCACGGACCGCCGAGCATCGAGCCGCACGGACCGCCGAGCATCGACCCGCATGGACCGCCGAGCATCGAGCCGCACGGACCGCAGAGCATCGAGCCGCACGGACCGCCGAGCATCGAGCCGCACGGACCGCCGAGCATCGAGCCGCACGGACCGCCGAGCTTCGAGCCGCACGGACCGCCGAGCTTCGAGCCGCACTGCATCAGGGCGTCTTTCACCTGGCCGTGCAAGCTGCCACTCGCCAAGCCGTTGGAGCTGCCGTTCGCGTAGTCCAGTAAGGCAACCGCGAGCCAGTGCGGTGAGAGACGTACCAGCCGCCACTCAAGATAAGACCACGGGTGAGTCAACTTCTCTACAAGGATTACCTTCTCTTTTGGATTTTGTTAATGTTTTAAAATCTATGTCTAGTAATAGTGCAGATAAATTAGGGTCCTTTAATAACACGATTCCCGAGTTTGACCCAAGTAAACGGGAACAGACAATGACTATGTGGCTTCATAAAGTAAATGAGTGCACAACGATTTATGGGTGGTCGGAGAAGCAAACAATTCATTTTGCATTACCAAAATGAAAGGGTATAGCCCAAAGGTGGTACAAAGGCCTTCCGTCGGTCCTGTTTACTTGGGCTGAATGGCAGGAGAAACTTTTAGCTGCTTTCCCATCGGAAGAAAATTATGGCCAAATGCTAAGCGATATGTTGGCCAAGCGGGCTAGGTTCACGGACTCCTTAGAAGAGTATTATTATGATAAACTGTCCCTAATCAATAGGTGTGGTATAACTGGAAAAAGGGCAGTTGAATGCATTTTGCATGGCATCGACGACCGGTCGGTTAGATTAGGGGCTGAGGCAGCTCAGTTTGATGACCCCAACAAACTTCTTTCGTATTTACGTAATGCTCGAAATATAAAATTCAACAACGAGCGTAAATTAACTAAAGGTCAACCTCAAAAACACCCAAATAGCTCTGACCCTAGGCCTCTACGTTGTTCGAATTGTAAAAAGGACGGTCATGTTACGTCTCAGTGCATACAACCCGTCAAGAAGTGTAGTCGGTGCAATAGAATAGGTCATGAGGTGGAACAGTGTTATGCTAAACTGCCGACGTTTGAAGAAAAAAAGGTCATGCGAGTAGAGGATAGGGGTGAAATCTCTTCATAGTAACCACTCCGGTATCGGAATCAAACAAAAAAATATATATTTCAAAGTTGCTACTGTTAACGGTTTTTCCACAACCGCGTTCATAGATTTTGGGAGTGTATGCTCAATGATTAGGTTGTCAGCATTTCGAAATATAGGTTCGAGTTATAGTGTCAGTAATCTTCAAGTATTAAGAGGATTTGTTAACTAGGTTGTCCCTTGCATAGGTAAACAGCGAGTCCAGATAATTATTGATCAGGTGGAGGCTGATCTCGAATTGCTGATAATCGCAGATGACACGATGCATGTGCCCCTTTTAATAGGTCATGTGGTCGTTCGTAAAACAAGTGATTCTTTGGAAATCTCTGAACTTGAGCACTAATATGTAGTACCTAACAGCAAAATAAGTTTGTTTCTGGAAAGATTCCTTTGAAGTTTTGGGTCATACTGTTGTGGAAGTGTACACAGATCCATCACATCAGGGTGACATATTTGTCGATGGAGGTTTGAGGCATCAGAAGGGTGTTCGCTACTTAGTAACCGTTGGATTATTCCAGATGAGGGAATGTGGAACAGGAGAGATCGTTGTAACACTTCGTCAACACCATTGGTGTTACCAAAACATTTCCTGATTGCTCGTGGTCGTGTAGCTCAGGAAGAGTCCAGTTTGCAAGTTTTGAACCTTTCTTCAACTGTCAGCAAGGACTTTAAGTTTATTACTGAAGCTGCTTTAAATCTGGAAGACGGACTTACTGCCGAGTATAAAATCCAACTGGTCAATTTATTGAACATTATTATTATATTTATTGAGTTTATTAGTATCGAGCCTGTTTTGCTTTTAACTTATCAGAATTAGGGAGCACCACAGCTGGTCATATGACTATAGATCTCCAAGACAACGAACCAGTCGTCTATAGACCCTATCGTTTGTCGATCAGCGAAAAGGAGAACGTTAGGGAAATGGTTTCCGAATTATTGGAAAATTACATCGTAAGACCATCAACTCCATGTTACGCAAGTCCTATTGTAGTGATTAGGAAGAAGTCTGGTGAAGTTCGTTTATGCATAGATATCGTGCCCTTAATTTAAAAAAAAACTGTGTGGGAAAACTATCCCATGCCACTGATTGATGATCAGCTGGATGCCCTTTCTGGTAATGAGAACTACACAACTTTGAACCTTGCTTCAGGGTATTATCAGAAACCAATCCGGGAAGCAGACAAAAATAAAACTGGGTTCGTGACACCAGATGATCATAAAGAATCCAATCGTATGCTATTTGGCCTTGAAAACGCCTCGGCTACCTTCCAACGTATAATGAACGAAGTCCTTGGGTCATCACGACATAAGGAAGTCCTGGCCTACTTAGACGACGTGATTATTCCTTCAAAGGATATCAATGAAGGGATGTTCAGATCAGAGTCAGTGTTGCGCCTGTTCGTAAATGCTGGCCTTACATTAAAGTTTTCCAAGTGCTTCTTTTTCTGTAGCTCGTTTGATTTTTTGGGCTTTGAAATATCTGCTAGTGGCATCCGTTCTGGTGAGAGGAAAATAGAGGCTGTAAAACTGTTTCTAACCCCTCAGAGCCAACATAATGTTCGCCAGTTTCTTGGGCTGCCCAGCTTTTTCCGCAGATTTGTCAAAAAAAAAATTATATCTGTAATAGCAAAACTTTAACACAGCTCTTGAAGAAAGACTCCAAATGGTCATGGGGCACGGATCAGGAAACCGCATTCCGTTGTTTGCAAAAAGAGCTCTTACAACGTCCCATTTTAGCCCTATACAATCCGAAGGAAGATACCCAGCTTCATACGGACGCTCGTAAGATTGCAGTGACAGGTATCTTGTTTCAAAAGGATAAGGACGATGTGCTTACCTATCGCGTATTTTAGTAGGCAAATAACGCCCGAGGAACAAAACTACTCGTCATACGACTTGGAGACGCTTGCCGTAGTCTCTTCCTTGCAGAAGTTTCGCGACATTTAGTAGGTATCCCTTTCAAAATTATAACCGACTGCAGCTCTCTCCGTGCAACCTTTCAGAAGAGAGATATGATTCCACGAGTAGCTTGGTGGTGGGAACAGATGCAGGATATAATTTTTGCATTGAGTATAGGGCCGGTCATCGCATGGCTCATGTCGATGCACTGAGCCGGTACCCTATGCAGCAGGCTCATGCTGTTATGGTCGTTAGTATCGTATCAAAGCGACATTTTGGTTTGCAAAGATGCGTAACTTTGTAAAGGAGTATGTTAGTTCTTGTCTAGAATGCGCTCATTCAAAAGCTTCTGGCGGGAAGAAACCCGGTACTTTACATCCTAAAGATCGATATTCCCTTTGACACTATCCACGCAGATCATGTTGGTTCCTTTATACGCAGTGCTAGAGCAAATATGCATATTTTAGCTCTGATTGATGCATTTACTCGGTGTATTTATTTTAAACCCGTAAGAAACACGAAGACTTCTACCTCTATAAAGGTTTTCCGGGAGTATTTTGGTTTGTTTGGTGTTTCAAAAAGGGTCATAACGGATCGTGGAACCTCGTTTACAAGTGAAAACTTCAAAAAGTTTATGATCTAAAAGAACATCAAATATGTTCTGAATGCTGTATCTACCCCTAGGGCCAACGGTTAGGTGGAACGCTATAATAGGACACTTGTTGATGCCTTGACCACATGACGAATCGTCTGGAAATGACACCGAATAACCCAATTATTCTTGCATGAAATGTTAATATTATTATTTAATGTTGATTGTGTGATTACCAAACCTAACTTATTCCAGTTTTACCCGCAGGTTTTTTTTTTTTCAGTATCTGGGCCATGAAATAATGCCCGTTACTGTAAATCCTTTCAGACCCTTAGACCATGAAATAATGTCTACTGAGTCAAAACCGGCCATGAAATAATGCCGTCAAAATAGGCCATGAAATAATGCCCGTATATGTACATCGAGCCATGAAATAATGCCCGTATATGTACATTGAGCCATGAAATATCGCTCATTCATTACTAATTATAGTGGGCCATGAAATACTGCCCAAAATTATAATTTATGATTATAATAATTATCAATATTGAGATAAAAACAATTGTGTAATATATCTGTAACTTTATTTTCTATACACTTAATAAAATAGATACAAAAAGTTATGTGATACTGTTAGACTGTAATATTGTAATCTAATTTATTCAATAATTTATTGTCATTGAAAACTTAAGTTTATATTTTGTTTGTACTTCTTTACACGAGGACGTATAATGTACCTTGGATGGCCGACTGTTATCAATAGTAAATTATAACGCATTTGATAAGTACGCTGTTAGATTTAATCATTTTAAATATTATAAGTATTGTTTTGACTATTGTAGTACCGACTGAGTTCGTAGATGGCACGACTAACGAATCACAGCAGATTGCCGGTTGATGGCGGGAAGGAGAATGGCGGGTAAACGCCACTTGGGTTGTCGTGCCAGCGCTGCGAGCTCAGTCGTGCCTAAGACGTCGATATACGAGTACTAACGCTCGAGTTGTGTTTTTAAAAGATACCTAGCGTGAATTGTTAAGGATATTTGGTTCTGTGTGTTGGAGAAATTCAATTATAAGTGAGTACATGATAAAGTGACTATTATTTCCAAAAAACCTTATTCTTAAAAGCCATGAGTCCGAATAACAGTTAATTTCAATATTTAAACTATTATAAGATACTCTGTTAGAATGCAGAGTCCACATACTCAATACTTAATTGCTTATTGCATTCCATACACATTACATTTACATAGATGATATAACAGTAAGAGATCAACATGGACCCTGACGGGCACAGCCAAGTTAGGAGAGTATGCGAGATGTTTTATACTTTTTAATGCATCGCTAATGTCGAATATTCTCTTCTTGTTTTTTGTGCAGCCACAGATTCTTAAAAAAATATTGTGACAATATCTTTATACCTGGCCTTATAATATAAAAGTAAACTGTGAGTTGTTCTAATAGGATTCAATTTCATCCACGTTCAGTTCCGACCCCGGTCGTCGGTGTCATAAAATATTATTTGTAGGTACTTGTAACACCTGAATTTAAATGGGTTTATTCAAAACAGGAATTCGGTGGGTATTCGGGTTATACTTTAGTAGGGATTTCGCTATCACACTCAACCTGTTATTGCGTAACGTGACGTGAAAAGGTAAACTGGTAAATTTTTTGACTGTTCTATGACTAGGGTCCTAAATTGTTTGTATTCCTTTTATAACGTCTTGTCGTGTTCAGTTTTCCAAAAAATAAACACATTCCCACAAATAAAGTGGATGTAAAACGAATAGATAACTGACACCATGATTATAGACCCAAATAGCGTAGAAATGTTTCGTCAGTTATAAAAAAAATGATTTGTCATTGAAAAGTGCAATAACTACGCGTTAAAAATGTAAGGAACAGTTTGTCTTACCACGTCCTCGATGAACTGCTTTAGTCCAGCACAATCTTAATGATGTTGAAGCTATACCACTAAAATGACGACCACTTCTGGTAAAGGCTATCTTGCGCCGTTATACCTAACAAATTAAATTACCTTTGCACTTAATGTCAATTTAATTTGCCTGCCTTCACGTCCTGATGGATTAATATATAGATATAGGTAACATGATCACAGTGGCGTACAGACCCTCACCATAATAAAATATCCGCTAGAAGGATTGATCAAGGGCCTAATTCAGAAGGCAGTACCTACTCCTCGATACCGGTCGCATCGTGAGGAGGTTCCTGTTTCTGGAGCTCTAGCCATCGGTAGCTTAGACCCTGCTTCTCATACCAGAGTGCCACTATTTTTATATTTTTTTAATAAAAATATTCTGAAAATAAATAAACATGAAACTAATATAATTTCTTCAAATGTATGTTTTCAACCTTTAGATAATATTAAATTCTAACAGCAACATACATTTATTTATCACATGTATCCTTTGCCATTAAAGATAATAAAATCGAATGCGACAAAGTAACATAAAATATACTTAACTATACCTTACATGCTACACAGTACGTGGCCCTTGTGAACTCACCAGTGTACAGGTGAATATGTCTATGGTATCCGTCACCGTGTTGAGAGTGCGTAGCGCACGAGTCAGCGGTGCGCGCCCCAGCAGGTTAGTGCGCGATGTTTATTGTTTTATCTCCGTCTAATGAGATCGTTAGGTAAAGAGGCACCCATTAGATCTCTTGTAAGTACCTTAAGTGCTTCCACTGACGAATGTACCTTGCAAATCGTTGGGTAACATACAAGGGTATATTACCTAACGATTTTGAAGCTTTAACTGTTTATTTATTTATTTATTTAACCATTTATGCACACACATATAAACAGACAAGAATAAAGGAACAGAAAAATACGTACAAAGGTAATGCTTATTTCTACAGAAATCTCTTCCAGCACACCTGCGATAGGAGAGAAGATAACAGAGATGTAGACAACGCGTGTAATAATAATAGAAGGGAAAACATAATAGCACAAATTATATCTAATCTAATTTATAAATACACATATCATATAAGAATATACATACATACATACATACATACTACTAAAATAAATATCAACAAAATATATATAATTATAATGTAATTTAAATAATAAATACAAATGCAACTTATGACAAAGTGGAGAGATAGTGTTCTTTCACTCTTCTTTTAAATACTGCTACAGTTTGGCAGTTCCTAATGTCAGGCGGAAGTGAATTCCACAACCGAACCGCGTGCACAGTGAAGGAGTAGGAGTAGAAGTCGGTTGAGTGGGGAGGGGACTTGAGGAGATTTCTTAATATGTTAAAGAGACTGTTTCAAGTAGATGTGTTTACTTACTTAATTTTGTAGTAATAAGAACAATTGGAGTTGTCTTGGCCGTTAATCCAGCTTGTCCATTAAGGGCTGCAACGTTGAACGCGCTCACTGTGTTGGCCTGGCTGCGCAACGCTGCTTTATCGCTGCGCTACGCTGCATGCAACGCAGTCATTAGGTACAGATCTTAGTAGTTGGGAGATAGAGGAACAATTTGTATTGTCTTGGTAGCACATAGGCCTTGGTTTTATGCGAATATTTTCGCTGGATTATTTATGTCATCTAGCTGTAAGTTGATTGATCGATGAGCATAATTAAAAGTTCGTGAACGGGCGCCGTCGGTTGAGACTGGTCATCTCCTAACTGCCATGGCTTATTTTGAATCTTATTTTTTATTTATTTTTACATGGTTCTCACGTATAGAAAGCACCAAGAATAATGTTCCCAAGATTTTTTAATACCCATGATTTAAAAGAGTGTCCTTGGAGTTTCTTGTCCGCTCTTCTCCATAGAGATCTACGTTTTGGAATGGGCACCTAGCTCAACTTCGATTTTTTTGACAATTCAAAAGTGCTTGTAAAAGGTTTAATTGAAATAAATGCTTTGAGTTTGAGTAATAAAAGAGTGGTGTGACACACTCTCTATAAAATTCCGAAAGAATTTGAAGGAAATTGCATGTGTTTTAAAAATCGTCTGCTAGACAACGTTAATGTTGCTGAATTGTTAAACTGGAAATAATATACGAGATGTAGGTACAGACAAAGCCTGGATGAAGCTGAGCATTGCACAAGACATTCTGTAAAACTTACCTGTCTCATATTACCAGAAAATAATAACATAAGAAAACGGATGACACCAAAGGAAAATAAATTGAAAAGTTAAAAGCAATTCACTTTTATGTATGTCGTCTAGACGAAGTCGCAATCTCTCAGCATTATACACTTGCTCCACTTTCACAAAACGAGTTGAATTACTTCGTAAATTTTAACACTGATCCTAGAAAATATGGTGCTAGCTTTGAGTATCTACTTAGTTTTGAATTTCAACTAAAATGCAGCTGAGTGATACATTTAGAGATATACTATATAGCATGCATCATGCATGTGTGGCCATATTTAAAGGTGTGATACAGAGCATCAAATTGAACAAGTTTCTCGATGGGACCAACATCGTAATCGCGAAAACATCATCAACTGTCCGTCATAAACAGCTGGTTCCCACTGCTGGTACAAAAGCCGCCACTCGGTGACAGGACGTGGGCCGTTATCCCAGCCCAGTGCGGGTTGGTTGATGTATGTGACATCAACCATCGATCATTTTACATCAACAATCAGATCAAACATCGATGGGACAAACATCGAAAAAAAAAATAACAACTGCTCCATACAAAACTACTCAACCGTCCCTACCTTCTCGACCCAAATACATGGGACGCTCGATTATTTACATGCGGCTATACATCAAGCTACATATTTCCAGTATAAGCTGATCTTGCATTGTATAGGATTTCTGTAAAGTGCGAGATTAGCGTAAACTGGAAATGTATAGCTAGATGTTTAGCCGTGTGTACTCAGCTGCATCCGGTTAGACTGGAAGCTAACCCCAACATAGTTGGAAAAGCCTTGACAGATGATGATGTGCTTAATTCATGGTTTGACTTTGCGCGTCAATACGCCTGCCAACCTGTATCTTTCTTTCCCTTTCCCTGCGAATACTTCGTATTCGTGACATTTTTTCTTTTTGCTCGGCTCCTAAGGGCCCTAGCGTGATGTTATTTAGCCTATAAGCCTTCCTCAATAAATGAGCTATCCAACTCTAAAATCATTTTTCAATTCGAACCAGTAGTTCCTGAGATAAGCGCGTTCAAGCAAACAAACAAACAAAGTCTTCAGCTTTATAATATAATATATATATAATTATATATATTATAGATAATATAATATATATTGTTGTTATATATTATATTATTGTATATATATGAAGGCGCGTCCCTAGCGCCATCTAGTTGGATCCATTGAAGACCTTATTTTGACATTGACATTGATGAATGAACATTGTGCGGACGAGAGTGACAACGGTGGTGTCAGTGTCACTCTAGCGGAACGTCATGAACGTCAAGCAGCCATCTGACGGACTCGGGCAGTTTTTGAGAAAAACGGTGGCGTGGTTTAGACGGTCACGACGGATCGCTTACGTCCTGAATCTTAATCGATTTTCATCCGAGTGTACTTGTGATATTTTTGTAGCTCAAATTGAGGACCCTGATTATAAGGCTGCTGATCGCAGACTTGTCAACTTATTTCTAGAATACCTCGCACGATTACCCACTTTAAGATGAGTGATTCTGATACAGATACCCACGTGCCTATATATATATTATAGATGACACTACATGAGCATGTCACGCAGCCGCTGTTTACACAAAGAAGGCACGTATTAAATTTCTAACCTTAAAAAAAAACAATTCACAAAGGCAAAATAACTAATTTAGTTCAACAACATTGTAAGCATTTAAGGGTCGCTCTTAAGGGTTGAAAGTACGAAACGCCGTAAAGGGCTAATGTCATGAAGTAAAAATGTTTACGACCTATTAAATGACTGTAATGTAATGAATTATTAATGAGTGGAGTTTGTGAGAGCATAATTTGGGCTTAAAAATAAGTCTGTTTTGCAAGAGAGCGGTTTATGACTCCTAGAAGTTATGGAGAATTATAAATAATATTACACCCGTTTTCCCTGATGAGTTGAGCAGCGGCGTTGGCAAGCGAACCCTAAAAAGTAAATTGAAAACTGAACTACTTCTTAATGCACTGACCGCGACATGTGACAATAATTAACGATATCCTAAAAAAGCACGAGCGGTGTTAGCCGTCGTCGGCGTGTGTGCCGCCGAACGGCGCGGTGGCTCGCGCTGTAAGCAAGATATTCTTACCAACCTTTTATATTAGCTGTAAGACTGTATTTACATAGATATTGATTAAATTTTGGCTGGTTTATAAAAGTTATAAAAGTTTTGGTCCAAATAAATGTTTTTTTTAATATATTTTTTATATAATGCAACAAAAAAAAATCAGCTATGTTTAAGTAGTTTCTGTAGCTTTTAAGTAGCTTGTCAAGTAATACCCCGTAAGCCTATTGCCATAAACCGGACACAAATCCAGAGTCTGGGCTGGTTCTGAGAAGTTTCTGACTGATAAACCTAATAACATTGTGTTCGACCAGGGTATCGCACCCAAGACCAACGAGCCAGTTCACACATACACACATACATACTCAGCCTATAACGTTCCCACTGCTGGGACACAGGCCTCCTCTTTCTGTGAGAGGGAGTGGGACGTAATCCACCACGCAGGTCCAGTGCGGGTTGGTAGATGTCACATGTCTTCTAATTTTTGGTTCTAGGACATGCTGGTTTCCTCACGATGTTTTTCTTCACCGTTTGAGAGCAGTGGTGATGAAATTATTTACACAAAGGAATGCGCCTTGCAGGGTACGAACACATGACCTGCAACTTGTAAGTCGCGGCCGTTACCACTAGGCCACCACTGCTCGAGGCAGTTCAGAGACAGAGAATTATCATAATCCGTTCCGTCAATTATCATAATCCGTTCCGTCAATTCGTAAATCATTATAAATGTGTAATGTTCTACCAACCTGCCCTATGGACGCCCAGGGGAGGCCAATGTCCAGCAGTGGACGTCTTTCGGCTGAAATGATGATGATGATGAACCCGCCCTAGGCCGCGTATTGGATCCTTAAACCAACACGCGGGCTAGGGCGGGTTTGAACTACTACGTACTCTCTCTCAAGGATACGAGTTTGAGCCCCAGCAGTGGGAATACTAAAGGAATATTATTGGGAAGTTTAAATGTGTTTGCCAATATTCGTTAGGATTTCTCTTGATTAGTGAATGAAAATGTTGGTGTACATTTCTTGTTATAATAAAAAGATACCTTTTACTGCGCACAGCTATAATGGTTTTGGTTCATTTTCGATAGAGCATGAGTGCATTTTACACCCTGTTACTCATACTTTTATAACAGTAAAACTATTAATAATCTGAAAATAATAGCGGGCTGGTTAAGACAGCCCTTTTCTTAGGCACACACCGCACTCACCTCGTCTAATTGACTTTTATTTGTTTGATTTTCTATTTTTGTTTTACTAACTTAGTTCTGAAGTACTCACTAACACAAAATTATGGATGAATAATTTCCTCTGTTATAAAAAGTTAAAAATTCACAGAGAGCCGTGGTGTCCAAGCGAACCCAGACAGGCGCTTTACTCTGTGCTAATTATTTCATCACCACTGCTTTTAAAGCGTGTTTTTTAGTTTTTTAAACTATTATTTATTTGAATCGTCCTCAAATTTTTTGTAAAAAATAAAACAAAGATTTGTAGTTTGAGTCAATTTTAGCAGCTATTTTACCAAATAGGAAAATTCTTTTATTACACGTAATTTATACCTACTGATCAAGCTCAACTAAAACTAATTTATATACCCCCTTGAGCGGCCACGGGATAAATTTAATCCCACCCGCAAAATGCCGTTGAGCGGCCACGGGATAAAATCTATCCCACGCGCGCTCTGTTGCGGAGTGACTCATTTATTTTAACACGTGGCAAAAATCGACTAAATAGTTCTCTATGGTAACCGTACATTCTGATTCCATGCTCAATATACTACGTTTCAAGCTAAGAAAACCCTGGAACGTTTGAACAAAAATATTTTTAATCTATTTGTTTTGCGAAGTCTGTCGTAAAACTTACGTCAGGCAGTTGTTATTGTTTTGTTTTGTGATGCTTGTGGTTAATTCATTTTGTACTAAAGGTAGGTGGTTTTATTCATTTGTTATGCTAAGAATATACACACCATGCATTTAAAACCATAAAAAACACAGGTCATCGCTTGTTTTTTTTTGTTATTGTTATTTTTTTCGATAACGTAAACATTCTAAGGTAAACATTCCCACGCTCATTTTCCACGAATTATCTAATTTTTTACGACCATTCATTCAAACGAAAGTAAGAATAGTTAAATCGTCCGTTTACTCAGAATTCCAAAGCAATAAACGTTCGAACGACTCCACGAACAAAGAACCCTTGTTTTTTTCGAGTTTGCGATAAGAGGCGGACCACCCACGTCGCAAATGGGTGCGATGACGTCATCGTGGGCGCTTTACGGTATTTAATTTAATTCGCTTGGCCGCTCGAGGAAGAGGTGTCGGTAACGGTACCGCGAGTTCAATTGTTTTTTCTCATCTCACACTTCAAAAATTGCGTGTGGAAACCGGTATGTCCTAGAACTAAAATTTCGAAGACATGAGAGATTTACCACCACGCACTGGGCGAGATTACGGCCTGCTTCTTCTCGCAGAGAGGAGGCCTGTGTCCCAGCAGTGGGAACTTCATAAGCTGATAATAATAAATAACCTCACATACTTGACACAACCATTTCTAAAAGTATACTCGTAAACTGCCTTCCCAGAAAATAGACCTACTTAAGTACAGTTACCGATAACTTAATCTACCGTACTATAAGTAAGAGAGAGGTATTACCGGTAGGTATTGGCTGATTGGTCCTTCTCAGTAGGCGAATTGAGTGACGGATTAAGTACTTACGGAAATTGAGCAGATTATCTTTGTCCTCCAATTGTAATAGTTCTGTTTCTTTTTTTGCTATTTTAGTTGAAAAATTGATATCTTCATAAACATGTGAATTTTCAGCAGCCCATAGCAGTTCATAGCTGGATCAAGGCCTCTCCAAATTCATACCATTCAACTCAATTCTCGGCCACTCTTTTCGAGCTGGAAAATTAATTGAAAGTTTTTATTTGGTCGTATGTAGATACCTGGTACCGTGTGGTGCCGGACGTAAAGAATAGCACCATCCCATCTCTTCCCGCGGGTGTCGTAGGAGGCGACTAAGGGACTTACTGGAGAATGGGCAGCAGCGTTCTCTATGCATTTTACCACCATACTGCGATCGCCAACCCGCCTGTCAAGCGTGTCGATTACGGTATACCCTCCCAGATTGTGGGAGGCCTATGCTCAGCAGTGAACGTCTTCCAGCTGAAATGATGATGATGATGTTTTAGAGGTATAAGGAACAGGGTGTAAAGTTCACTCATACCTATGATGGTAAAGGAGAATCCTCCGACCAGACGGGTCTTGTGTCTGGTGGGCAACTGCCCGACAGTTGATGTCGGGATTTTGTATACGTTCGAGTGTCGTGGTAAACTCTGACTGCGCGATGTAGGAATTCTTAATTTAGTTCAACTGTGGCACTGTAGATGGTGCCACTTCTCTGTTTGCGTTTTCTTGATTTGTTGCGAAGTATTTATTTTGTAGTGGCGCTACAATGTAGATACCTCCCTAAAAGAAATTTTCCCCTTCTTCCTCTATTATGACTGTACCAGATGTTGTCGTACAGATGATAACAGTAACGAACCAAGCAATCAGAGCTGCCTGTAGTACCTATTATTGTGACTGAAAAAATAATAAATAAATAAAAAAAAGCTTTATATTTCAGTTTACATTACTTTTGTTTGAGAACCCCAGAGGTCAAGGCTTCCTCCAGAGAATGTCAGCTTTCTCTGTCTTTCGCTACGTCCATACAGTGTGATCCAGCTATACTATGACTACATTAAAAACAAAACAAAACGTTACGACAATAACAAATGCCGACCTCATCTATATCTTCTATACTAATAATTAAGAGGAAAGATTTGATTGTTTGTTTGTTTGCATTAAATAGGCTCCGAAACTACTGCACCGATTTGAAAAATTCTTTCACTGTTGGGAAGCTACACTATCCCCGGTTAACATAGGCTATATCTTATCCCCGTATTCCCACGGGAACGGGAACTACGCGGGTGAAACCGCGGGGCGCTGCTAGTCTAGTATTAAATATATTATTGACTTGTAAAACTGTTTATTAATCATTAAAAACTAACAATAAAGAGAACTTTCTAATTTAAGTTTAGAACAGATGTAAAGGCTTCAAATCAAACTGGAGCTAATTATATGCTTGAGACTACACCTATATCAACTTGCCATACCTATAGTACCTATATTTTTGTCTAATCAAAGAGCTAAACACAAATTAATTAATGCCAAAACAATTACTTTCACAATTAACTAACGCAAGCGGATCCCGATGTTATTCAAGTAACAATATGTAGCCTCAGATTAGAGAATAAAGGCAGATGGACTGCGCGGAACACCGAGAGTGAGGCCATTTAACCAAATACGGATTGAACAAGTGAATACGTTCTCGAGTCAGTACGTCACGAAACGTCGTATCGCACGTACGTCCCAGCGAATGTCAATATTTTCTTAGAATAATGCCGTATTGTGTTATTAAACACTGCAAAAACAATTCCCAAAAACTAAGGAAGCAAGATGGAGTATCTTTTCATACGTAAACAATGATTATTTATCTATTTGGATATTACTTTACGTGATTATTGTTCGTGATATCTTGAAACATAAAAGTTTGACAAAAAACATTCGGTGTTGCCAGTTTATATAAAAACATTTACCCCTTAGTTAGGGAAATAGGTATAGGATGCAGGCATATCGATTTACAAAAATATTAATCTCGATGAGTGTTTTATTTATCGCTTTTTTTGTTCGTATGTGTGTATTTACGTATGTATATAAGTATGTATGCGAATATACAGGGTAAGTTTTTATCCAGTGCGCAAACTGTTACCATGAATTCAGCATATCATTCTCGACTTCCGACGAAACACAAATTTATCATGTCTCGATATTGTTCCATTATTTCAAAATTATCATCTTCTTTTTTGTGATCTGAGATCAATAAATTCCCAAAGTAGGTACCTACATTAAATTTAGACAATCTGACTCAATGGCTAAGATTCACTTTATGAATAGGTAACAATTTATGTATAACTCTACTCTGCATTTTTCTAAGACTATAAATTATTTATTAATTATAATGGAATACTATGGGTATTTTTTTCCAATATCCTGGCAACCGTACGCACACAGCGAGGAAAGTGTTTTTACAGTGCTGTCACGCACACATAACTAGAAAGGTGCCTCACAATAATGTTCCGCGCGGTCCATCTGCCTTTATTCAGTAATCTGAGTATGTAGCTATTCGAACTATTCAAACGCTTCAAATCAAAGCCATATCTTAGGGCTTTAGCAGACATGCTACTTTTAGCTTCGACGACCAGCGATTCAGTTGCATTTTCAGAGCTCAACCGACCGACTCACTGTTCTGCCAACTGATACAATATCAATAGAAAACCATTTCTGAAATGTCGGTAAAACTGCATCGAAGCAAACGTGCGATTTCGTTATCACGATCGAACTATCGCAAAACGCAATGCAGCATTGATAAAGGCACCTATTATAATTATGGTCTATCTCGATGACCAGAATTAGATCGTAAATCAGATTTGCAACACATCATAATCAGCCTACAACGTTAGGAGGGCTGGAATCCAGCACGCGGGCCCAATGCGGGTTGGTAAACGTCACATGTCTTCGACTTGTTGGTTTCCTCATGATGTTTTCCTTCACCGTTTTGAGAGCAGTGGTAATGGAATAAATAATTTACACAAAGTAAAGTGCCCGTCTGGGTTCGATCCTATGACCGACAACTCGTAAGTACGTTTGTTACCACTAGGCCACCAGTGCATTTGCGACACGGTTAATCTCAATTACGACAGTATCAACTAGCTATTGCCAGTGGCTTCGCCCGCGCGGAACATTCATCCCCTATTTAACTCCCTTAGGGGTTGACTTTTGAAAAATCCTTCCTCATTTCTTGTCTACATTATAAAGGGAACCTCTGTGCAAAATTTCAGCTTTCTAGGTCCAAGGGTTTGGGCTGGGCGTTGCTGAGTCAGTCAGTCAGTCAGGAAATATCTTTTTATTTATATAGATTTAAATCGCATCAATGACTGATTTTATGACTACAAATCGCGACTTGAATTGACTTTGTAGAGAGTGCCATTGCGTCACAAAATCGCAGATCGCCGATTCAAAAAGTAGCATGTCTGCTATAGTTCTTATTCAAACCTACCATTTACAAACGCGGGAACTAATTAATATCCCCAGTTAATAATAATTGTTGACTAATTTGTAAGCTATTGTTTGACAAACAATTATTGGTTTATAGTCGTACTTAATAATGACTGGGTAAGTAAACACTTTGTTCATGCTTGTATTAACTTAACTATGGAACTACACTGTTGCATGTGACTTAACTTGTGAGCAAGCACACATCAACCCTTCTTTGGGGTTGATGGCTTCACATTCACAGGCGAATTGTACAATTATTTTTTAGTTCCTTCTAAACCTATTACCCAGTAACTGGGTTGTGGTCAGATCGTGGACCTCCTCAAGTTTTTTTTATTGAGCTACACTCTTACTGGCAATTGCTTGGACTGACTGGCTTGGTCCAGTAATTCTTTCCTCAAAATACCATTTCAGACATTAATTTAAATTGTCTTCACTTGATCTGACCAAGATTATGTCTGGACTGTAACAGAGACTTTTCTAGCTATTTCTTCTCAAGGCTAGTGAGATAGGGAATATCGACTCGTGACGTATATGACTGATTCCAATATCCTACTTTAGCGGGCTACAGAACTTCAGTTTTAACTGAACAATCTAAATTTGCAGTTTTTTAATCTAATGTTATTTTGATTAAATTATCATTTTAAAACTCATCAGTTAGGTCTAGATCTTCGGTTTTAACTGATGACTTCTAACTGTACAGTTGAACTATTCTGTTAAAACGTTTGTGTGTAGGCAAAGCTGTACAGTTGAACTGATAATCTAATCAAAATAACATTACATTTAAAAAAGCTGCAAAATTAGATTGTTCAGTTAAAACTGAAGGTCTTTAGCCCGCTTTAGCCCGTTTAACAGAGTAATAAATTTTATTTCATTTCAGCAGGTCAGTCCATATTCAAGCTTAAAATATTGTATTGCTAATAAGCTGCAAACCATTTCATCGTGGTTGGAGGCTAGGCAGATGTTGAGGTGTATTGGTGTGTTAATCTGAACTTACTGATTCTGATGCTTACCAATTTGAAAACTTGAGACTTTGAAACCTACTAAAAGTTTATTGTGAAATCAAGAGTAATTTCGACCAAAATACAGTTCGTTATTAAATGTCCCGTTATGTATTTGAACGTATCTAACTGCCTAACTGTTAATAGCATTCCGTTACAATCATGACACTTTAGGGGAAAAAAATCACAAACAAATAAAATCAAATTTCTAACAGTTTTAGAAATTGGGCTTAACAAGGACGCTTACACAAATTTTTTCTTGAATTTGAACGTTTGAATTGAGATTTGATGAGTGATAATGGTTAAGATTAGCCAAAAATAAAAATATATTTCCTAGAAAATATCATTCTTGGTGTAGGGAGTGTTCTAGGAAAATATTTTAACTTTCGGGCATCTTTAGATGCTTTATTTCATGGAACATAATATAATAGTTTAATAATTTATAAAAATGTTCATGGTGGGACTGTGCCTGGTTCTTTGGAACGCTCAAATTATTTTTTTATGTTCCATACAAAATACACCAAAAAATATTCCGTAAAACAGAGAATTTATGATAATTTTTCGTCTGAAATTATTCAAATTACAGTACTTATCTATGTATGTTTAATCGAAATTCAAAAATAAAGTGACGGCACGGTTGGCGCAATGGTTAAGCGATTGACTGCTGCGCTGCGTGTCGCGGGTTCGATTCCCGCACGGAACAAATATTTGTATGACCTACAAGTCGTTGTTCCGGGTCTGGCCGTTTGTGTATGTTAGTTTAAATGTTTGTAAACGCACCCACAATACAGGAGAAATTCCTAGTGTGGGGCAACGTTAAAAAAAAAAAAAAAAAAAAAAAAAATATTTAATAACTAAGGTTAATAAGTCAGCACCCTAATTGCGTAACTCACGATTGATCATAATTGGTTTCGTCTTCACAGTTAAACAATATTCATTGCGTTATTTATGTTGTCGAACAGACACATTTTTCGAACATATGAAGCAATGGTTTAACAATCCGTTTCAAAACGATACAGATTATGATGAATCGTGAGTTACGCAATTAGGGTGCAGCTTGTTAGAAAAAAAAAAACAGTGGAATTAAAAGTAAAACTAATATTTTAAAACAATTGTTGAATGCAACGCTGTAAATCAGTAATATGACTTGCGACGCGCGGGATTTAGCTGTAGGTAGTCCGCGCGGGTTTGTTCCTGGGATTTCGACGCATAGCGGATAGCAGGTGTGCGTAGCGTACTTCACTATACACGCGCGATCGGCTACCACGCGCCTAAAATTGAGCACTTCGATTTGTAATAGCCCTCTTAAACATGTCCGATAAATGTTTAATTCCATCGTTTTCTGTAACAGATGAGGTCCATTAGTACAAAGGAAGCCAATCATTTTAATTAACAAAATCACGAAACACGGCAAAATGTTTCACGGAAATCCTGTTGAAAAGTTTGTCAAACGAACTGAAAATAATTAATAAATTGTCCCTTTGTATTTTCAGTAATTTAACAATATCGACCATTTGTTTTTGTGTAACAATAACACAAACAATTCATTAAAATGCTGAAACTGGTATTTTATCATTACATGTATTCTATTTGTTTTTTTTTTTTTTTGGGTGGGTGGGAAATCATCAAATGACTTGTCCTGCTGAGTAGAGCAGGAGGGCGTGTCAGACTTTTACTGACTAAAACCCACCCGTGTTCCCTCAGTAGCCCGTATGCCAGGGGCTGTGGTATCTCTTTCAAACAAACCCGCACCCCTGACAGGCAGCGGCCCTCGCGGACCCCACCAGTGGTTGCTGACATCTTTGACGGCGCGCGTTTGGAACACAACGCGCCGTCCCGTCTACCACTTTTCGGCCGCAGGGGATAGGGAGAGCGGCTGACGCTATACCGACACTCCTCTTCCCCTGCGGCCCCACCGCGTCCGCCATCAAACGGTGGCGGCCCCGTCCAGGCCACGGAAGGGAAGAGCGCTGCTCAGAAGCACCGGCACTCCTCCTCTACCGCAGCCCGTAACCCTCAGCCGCGCTGCCTCCCATTCGACATTGCGGCCCACTTCAGTTGCGGTGCACCTCTCCGCAACCTACTTTTTGGCCGCTACGTCAATGGCTTGAAGGCAAAAGCCCTGACGAGCGGCCCCACCTTTGGGTTCCTCTTGGCTTCACCGTGGCCGGAATCCACGGTTACTGAGCCCCCCCCCCGCAACGACAATGCGGGAACCCACTCGGGGGGATTCTATTTGGGTTAGGTATCAGTTATCGTAATTAATTATAGGACACTAGCTTTCGCAAGCGGCTTCACTCGCATGTTAGTCAGAAATTATCTCACGGGAATGAATTACCAGAATAAAAAGTACCTCATGTACTAATCCAGATTATGAACTATCTGTGTGCCAAATTTCATTAAAATCCGTCCGGCTTTTGTTTCGTTTTTGAGTAACAAACATACAAAGTCTCATATTTCTATTATTAGTAACAATCTTACGAATTGATGAGGTATTCTTGCGACCTATTAAGTAAGTAGTTAGCCTCGTTGTCTAGTGGTTGCAAACATGACTGCTAAGCTTGCGGTTCTTTGTTCGATTCCAGGTTGGGCAAAATTTTATTAGATTTTTCCATCAGTGATTTATCAGGTCAGGAGTTTGGATTTGTCTCCGGTTGATGACGATAGGCTCGCCCCCTTTTACATGGGACTTAAACCTCAATGAGAATATGTGGGTGTACCCACTATAGGAAGTTACACCTCCGCTTAACGCTTCGGAAAAAATAGGAGTGATGATATGTTAAAAATTGTGTCCCTGCAGGGAAGTAGCCTTGGATTAAAAAGAGAAAAAAAAAGTATTCTGTCACCAAGTTATTAAGGTAAACACAGCGATTACCGACCCTGTTAAGATAATTTTAAAATCGATGATAATTACTAAGAGTGGTAATTGCTTTCACACTCAGTGTTTTGTTTTTGTACGAAACTCTTGCTTGTCTTGTTTAATATTAATTTCCTTAAATGCCATACAATAAAATATATTTTTTTAAACACAAACATGAACAAGTCGATTGTAGTGTGTGTGTGTAAAGTCTGTTCGCCGAAAGTTGATAAAGTCAGGGTTTCTTAACTCATTACAAATTGCGGCCCGCTAATTATTTAAAAACTTATACACGATATATTTTTTGTTACTTGTCAGGGTTCGAACTGGGTGAGTAAAACGCCGATAAGAAACTTTTATTAATCTACTCTACAAAAACTAAATAGCTATGGAATGGCATGGCATGCCAACAGAAACGAGGAAATTATTTATAAATCTATCTATATATCTATTTATGTATTTATTTATAAGCCTGTCCCGGTTCACTGCCTTTCCCCACAGTTGCAACGCAACAGTCGATGCTCCCATATCTGCTTTTAGTCTCAGTCACCTATTTTAAGGTCATCGGTCCATTTACTTGGAGGTCATCCCAGCTAAGCTACGCTATTTTTGTGGTATCCGGAATGAATGTGTATATTAGTAATTAAAGACCTTGTGTATCAAATAAAGAGTATTATGTATTGTAAGTTTCTCCATGGCATACTTAAATATATAAGCTAGCTTCTGCGGTGTATATTACTGCATCCCATCTCCCCCCCGCGATATTAACTTATTCGTTTTCTCTTAGCGTTTTTTCTGACTTTTTTCAAATAGCCTATAATCTTTTTCTAAAATTGAGCTATCAAAGGTAAAAATAATTGTTAAAACAAGACTGGTAGCTCCAGTGATTACCTACGCCCTACAGCAAGCGAGATCACCTCGATAATAAACCACCCTCCAACATAATTATAATATCATTACCGCAATGGCATTCTAACGTGGCCGCGTGCGCAGGCTTGCGGATGGCGAGTAATGGGTACCTCGCTGTCCGATAAGGACCAAGCCCGAGTCGACGGCGCGTTGTGTTCCACGCGCGCCTCAAAGAGATGTTAGCACCAACTGCTGGGGCCCGCAAGGGCCGATTCCTGCCATATAAGAACATGCTTGTAACCTATATTTGTCGAAAACAAAAACAGTCACCGTAGCCAAAATCGGCATGGAATTCGATTCAATTACCCCCTACGTAAAGTCGCCACCTGGGGGCGACGGAATATTCACAGTAATTTAGTAATCGGGACATATAACTTTCATACCGTTACTAGGAATAGGCACCTATTCTAGAACACTCATAAAAACTTGAGCATTAAGTTCTTCTTTTGCTTTTGTAACACGCGAAAACCCACCTTAAAGTACCTAACTGCTACATTTAGAAGTTTTTTACTACATCCACGTCGCGTCCGCCATAAAGACAACATGGGTTTCATAAAGCTGCTAAAACAGCCTATTTTCGTTCAGCCTGTTTTACGGTCTAACTGTGTCGTTACACGGTTTAGTGCCTATCGGTTCTTAGAACAGTTGTTGAGCGAATCGCTAGAAGACTAATAAATTATTCTTGAGGTATTCAGACTGGTATTGCAGTTGCTTTTTTTTAGCAGAAAATTTCATACCTTTAAATAAGCTATTTTTCTGAGTATGGGAAATCATCAAATAACTTCGAGGTGTGTTAGACTTTTACTGACTAAAACCCACCCGTGTTCCTTCAGTTGTCTGTGTGTCAGGGGCCACGGTATCTACAAAAGGGTTCAATTCCTGAGTTGGGCAAAGTGTTTATGGGTTTTTTGATCTGGAATATGTCAGTCACACCCCGCAGTCTTGGTGAGTGCCCAGTTGATGGCCATAGGCCCCTCCTATCACATGGGACTTAAACATAACTGGCAAAATGACCAGAACATCTCATTTTTATAGATGGTGCCCATATTCCCAGGCGGGTAAGGTTAACCTTACCTGTCGGGGAACATAGGCATGATCTAGGATCATGAACAGAGGTTATCCATAAATTATCCATAAAAGCATTAAAAAAGTCGGTTTTCGTGCATCTACAAGTGACGGTGTAGCCACCATTCATCACAGCACACAACCACGTTTTTGACATCTCTTACACGAAACACGGAAGCAAACAGTCCTGAGTAAAACTGACACCACGTTTTGACAATCGTTCAAGAAGCAGGAGTATCAGGACTACTTTAGCTATCCGCCGATGGGGGGCTTCAAAGTTAAAATTATTTCATAAGTAACCACATCTTTCTTACAAAAAGACAAACTGTAATTCGGAGAGTGCACGTAGGAGCTTCATGACCTGATTCCACCATCACTCTTCTACTACCGAACTATCAAATGTACTGCAGGGTACCGCACTTGGTTGATATCACGGCCTAATCGTACTCAGCGCTTTTGTTCCACATTTACTATGCGCACAGCCAAAGTATGGAACTCTCTGCCAGCTTCTGTGTTCCCTTCCACATTTACCTACCCTGCCTTAAAATCAAGAGTGAACAGGCATCTTCTGGGCACGCTCATTCCATCATAGACCACACGTTTCGCTTTCCAGAGCAGACACATTGTACTTAAAATTACAAATCTGAAAGTTTGTGTGTTTGTTACACAATCACGCAAAAAACGGCTGAACGGCATTGATTTAAATAGTAAAGATACGGTCGTCCGAACATTTGACGGACGCGGTCGCCCTACAAAAAACACTAACGCCATATATTAGAACTAATATGAACTACGATGTCATTCGGCGTATCTGCTCCTAGACATAACCTTGTAAGAGCGGGGTGTGGTTTTTTCGAGGTACAAAGAAATAAAATAACCTTTTTTTTTTCAAAATTTATATTTGTTGCAGTTTGTTTGTGTTATTAAGTTTTCATTGGCCTTCGAATAATTTTTTTTCTGTCTTTTTGTAATTCTGAATTTTCCATATTGGATTCGTAGTGTTCTCTGACGTTGTACATTTTAATTTTCTTTTAATAAACAATAAAAATCAATTTTGTACAAAATTTAATCTTAGGGTAATATTATTAAATCTTTTCATTTCATCGGCTACAACGAGCGCCGCTGCAAAGTTATGTCGCACTTTTACGCGGCTTCGCGTCGTCTTTGCCAAAGGTATACAAATAAGAAAGAAAATTGTTTTAAGTAATGTTAGAAGTCGATTTTATTTCATATTCTTAACTTACCGGTGATATGAAATGTTATATATTTTTTTTGTCGTAGTGCAACCCTTCACGGCACAACTTGGCATTTTTGCTTGCAAAAATTTACGACCGCTCCGAAAACAGCCGATCGCGTTCTAGTTCACTTCGCTATAGGGAAGACCATTTTGGGACCAAGTTCGAGGCGTCATTGTAGCATGCGGTCCGCCCAGTCCTTATATATATGTCAATGCTGAACGGATTTAAATAAAAATTGGCACACAGGTAGATTATAACCTTTATTAACGCTTAGGATATTTTTTATCCCGGTTGTACGGACCCGTGGAATATTTTTCGACACCCAAGCGGTAGTAGCCCCTGGCAAAGCTAGTAAAAGATAAAATAACAAAATCAAAATACTTACGCAGCTTGGCGACAAAAACGTGGGACACTCAGATAGTTTTGAGAAAATAAAAATGAATGTTTTGTAGGTAAATAATTTTTTAATAATTTTTTTCAAAGTACTCGTTATACCAACGATACACGGTTGCCTTAGAAGGGCTTTCATCCATGAATGCCATTTGAAGTCTATCGTATGACTTGTCCGGTTTTAGGCAACATTTGAAATCGTAAAAAATCATAGCGCGAAAATCGCGAGACACGATCATTTAAATTAGCTCGCAAACAATGTGGAGGGAAATTTTGAAATTGGAACGTACCTATTTTTACTTAAAAATAAATATATTTTCAAAGTAGATTATAACTGGCCAGTCTCTCATACATAAAAACTTTTTTTCGCAATACTTTCTGAGTGGCCTGGTATAACTGTGGTAGCCTTCTTCTTCGGAGTATTATTTCACATAGATCTTCTGCTGACATTTCATAAGATTACATAGTAACTGAATATTCTTTTACTTTTTCCCCACACAAACAAATAGTATTAAAATGAGAATCCATTGCTATTTTTCTGCGAATCGGTTGAAGCCATCAAAACTAAAGCTTCTATGAAAGGGTATAGGTACCACATTACATAACAATTTACGACCTAATAGTTCTGGGAACAATACTTGTTTTGCGAATAGTTGATTACAAATATTGGTTTGATTTTAACCCGTAGCATTAGTAAGTGCTATTTACCTAAACGGAAAGCATCCTATTTTTGTATCCTAATTAAGTGTATAATCAGCCTTTAATGTTCCCACTGCTGGGACACAGGCCTCCTCTCTGCGGGAAGGAGTGTGCCGTAATTCGCCACAAAGGCTCAATGCGGGTTGGTAGATGTTCCATGTTTTCGAATTTTTGGTTCCGGGATAAGCCAGTTTCTTCACCATGTTTTCTATCGCCGTTTTGAGAGCAATGGTTTTTTCTCCTTTATTAAAAAGACCCAGTTCTTAGTAATTCATTACAATCTAGTCTATGAGACTAACTAGCAATTTTAATCTAACTTAATTTTAAACATGATCATTATACATGTACTTTACACAAGACCGTTCCACTTTCTTAGAGTCTGATACTCAAAAAGTTTTGTTCGTTTTAATCTTCGCACTATATTTGTTTGGTATAACAGCTGAATCGCCTCGATGTCCACATGTTGATGGAGTCGTTGTTCATGGGCCTCAGCAAATTTTTGGATTATGTTAGTGATGGGTTCCATTTTTAGGTCACGATGGAGGTCTTCATTTGTTATGTAGGACCAGGGAGCATTTACAATACTCCTGAGTACTTTATTCTGGAATGTTTGTATAATTTTGATATTGCAGAGCAGTCGTGATGAAGTCATTTACATAAAGTAAATCGCCTTTCTAGGTTCAAACCTACGAACCCTGGCAATACGTTACCACTAGGCCAAACTAAGTCAATAAATCAAAATATAAACTAGCCTTATATTTTTCTTGAAGAGCGGTCATTTTGGGGGACTGTCTTATGTAATTTTGATGTTCAAAAAGTGCTGATTCTCAGCCTAGTTTAAATAAATTACTCTTTATTTTATTTATTATTTTACAGAGTTTCTCAATCTTTTTTTTGTATAGACAGAGAAAGCTGGCAATCTCTGGAACATGTCTTCACGTCAGGGGTTCACAAATAAAAATCACCAAACTAAGTAGGTAATTACTAAGTGCAAAAATAATTGCGGAGCAACGACTTTTATTTTTGGTGTTAATATTCGTTCTTTAGAGAGTGCGCAACTTAACTAATAGTGGCATGCAACGGTACAGGGATCGTGGAAGTACTTAAAGCAGACCGTTCCAAGGTAAGGCCTAGTAAAAAAAAACTACGGGGAGAACAAGATTAAGAAAACAATCATTAAGAGTATTTTTACACCAGTAATAGTGAAAATGAGTATTTTAATAACACAGAGACCACCTTGTTAATGAGAAAAAGAGAAGTTTAAAATTAAGAAGCTGTCTATTCAATTTTAAGTACAGAGGCCAGCACATCAAGCTACCCCAATCTGTCAAATTTCTTTGATAGTTTTTCAACTTTATCACAAAGGAATAAGGTTTATGTTCAATTGGGAAAATTTGACAGTTAAGTGAGGTACAGTCGCCAGCACGTCAAGCTATCCCAAAAGCTTGACGTGCTGGCGACTGTACCTCACTTGACATAATTTTTCGACTTTAATTTTTTTATTCACAATATTATGGCGTCTGGATGTCGCCATAATGAATTTTGACTTCTGTAATGTTTTTAGTGATACTCGCAAGATTAAGGCAAAATTGATTGACGTATAACGTTTGGTCGCTGACGTGGCATAGAAGGTAAATAATAAACTCATTACCCTCCTTTGCGTAGCGCAGTCGGGTAAAACCAAGGCATGTTTAGGCATTAGACGGGTTATACTAATTAGCAATGATCCCATACGATTGGCCATAATCTATCCGTATTTGACAGTAAATCCTTAATATCGGTGCCCGGTTTGTTAGGGGTCGAACACAATACTGGATTCCATAGGTGTAACCTATACACGCTGAAATTTTAATGGTTGTTTTCCCGCGGCAGAACAACTTGCCATAAGGAGTCCCTTCGAACCATAGAGTAAAAGTAAAAAAAATAAAATGTTTTTTGTTTTGAAATAAGTAAAAAAATATTCATCAACTCGAAAGCGTGAGAATCAATAGTAACACTGGAGGTAACTTGTAGGTATTGCTCGAAACGCACGCGCCGCCGCACCGCCGCGCCGACAAAGGAACAATGGTACATAAATGTTCAAAGCAAAATAAACCCTCGCATGTGATACTAAGTCATAAATTAGTTTTCACGCAACAACACAAAACACATCTTTTGTGATTTATCTAAAGCATTCGATTGCGTGCTTCACGAAACTTTAATCAGGAAACTCCGCCACTACGGGATCCGGAACAGCGCTCTGGATCTTCTTATTTCATACTTGTGTAATAGGATTCAGTGTGTTGATGTAAACGGAAAAAGATCTCCCGGATCCGTAGTATCAATGGGAGTCCCACAGGGCTCGATTCTTGGTCCTTTCTTGTTTCTTATTTATATTAATGACTTGCCTTACCTCATAAAGGATGATCATGATATAGTGTTGTTTGCGGATGACACTTCACTTTTGTTTAAACTTGAACGTCAGCAACTTGTTAATGACGATGTAAATAGCGCAATCTCAAAAGTAGTTCACTGGTTCAATGTTAATAATTTACTTCTTAATGAAAAAAAGACCAAATGCATTAAGTTTACGCTACCTCACGTTAAGCAGGTGAAAACTAATGTGTTGATAAAGGGCGAAGAATTGAATCCTGAAAATAGCACTGTATTCTTGGGCTTAACTTTGGATGCCAAGCTTCAGTGGGGCCCACATATAGCCAAATTATCGAAAAAGCTAAGCTCTGCAGCATACGCTGTTAGAAAAATTCGTAATTTAACTGATATAGAGACAGCCCGCTTAGTGTACTTTAGCTATTTTCATAGTGTAATGTCGTATGGTATTCTATTGTGGGGAAATGCCGCCGACATTCAGACTATTTTTGTCTTGCAGAAAAGAGCTGTTCGATCAATTTATAAATTAAGTCCGAGACACTCTCTCAGAGATAAATTTAAGGAGATTAATGTAATGACTGTGCCTTCACAGTATATTTATGAAAATCTTTTATATGCCCATAAAAATATTAAATTGTTAAAAAAATACAGTGATATCCATAGTATAAATACTAGGAACAAACACAAATTTGTTGTACCATCAACAAGGCTCAAGAAAATAGGTGGGTCATTCAGATGTCAATGTATACGCTTCTATAATAAACTTCCCAGCCATGTTCAAGATCTAAGTCTCAATAAATTTAAATCATTCATTAAACGTAAGTTGTGCCTGAAAGCCTTTTATACCGTTAAAGATTATATTGAGGACAAAAAAGCTTGGGATTGACCTGCTCCAATTTTGTATACAGTTTTTTTTTTCTTTTTTAATATTTTTATTTTGCTCTTTGACATTCGATTATTGTTATATACACTTTGACATTTGATTATTATTATATACACTTTGACATGAATATTTACTTTGAGAAGTATAATATTATTTTGCTTTAATTATTGTGAATGTGAGGACTATGTGGTATTTTTGTTTTTGTGTTTCATTTCTTTCTCAGTTCATTTTTAAAGTTAATCTTGCAGTTTGAGTACTTTATGTGGCCTACCCTAATGTCCTTTCTTTGGTATTGTTCGTCAAATCGTTGAGCTCCTCAAGTTCTGAGTTGAGCCGTATGATTACTGATACATGCGTGCACTGATTGGACAGGTCCACTCAATCTGTGTGGTTTCTTTCCTCAAAAGACCATTTCAGACACCAATCCACATGGTCTTCACATGATCTGACCAAGATTATGTCTGGACTTTAAAAGAGACTGTGACCTCTGAGTTTGTTTCGGCCTTTCTTCTCAGAGTAGTCAGTTAGGAAACGCCGACCTCACCTAGTTTAAAAAATATGATTGACGTGTAAAAGTGTTTGTACAAACCTACTTACAGAAATAAAATCATTTATCATTTATCATTTACAGCCGCGGCGCCGACAAAGAAAAGACCGATTTATAAATGTTCAAAGCAAAATAAGCTCTCGCGTGTAATGATACGGCATAAACTACAAACTAACAACAATTACAAACCAAGCAGAGCACCGGCTTCCCATTGAGCGGGACGGCGCGCAGCGCCGGCGGCGGCGCACTTAGTTTTCCTGCGAATGTCGTACGTGAAACACGCGTTATCAGTGCAATGGATCGCCATTACAATTATTGCAATTTGGAGTACGTCGCTATGGTGCATCTGTACGCTAGGGCTGATTATGACACCCTTGATGCCCGTCGACTTTACGCGGAGCTGCCACACTTGGAGTCGCTTCGTCTTCGGCCATCGGCCCGGACGATCGTAGCAGCGACACAGCGGCTACTCGACGATCATGAGCAGTTCCGGACATCAGCAGTTGCACAGGGCAGAGGTCGATCGGCCGTTATTTCGCCAGAGCTCGACGAATAGATCATCGAGTACTTCGAACGGGATCCTCGGCGAAGTACATGTAAGGCTGCGGCTAGGTTTGGCGTAAGCCAATACTACGTCTGGAAACTACTGAACTCTGAAGGACTTCATCCTTATGATTATCGCAGAGTTCATGCCCTCCATGAAAACGACGCGCAGAACAGAATTACTTTTTGTCAGTGGTTAATCGACAGTCAAAATGCGAACATTTTGTGGACAGATGAAGGAACTTTTACGCGAGTTAGACTCGAACATTTTTGGGCGTTAAATAACCCACATGTTATTCGCGAGTGTGCGCATCAAGAGCGTTTTAGTGATAATGTGTGATAATTAATGGCCACCTCATTTCAATATCGTAAGAAGTGACAGAGACACCTTATTAAAATTGAAAGGCAATCAATTAAAACGTGCTCCATTGTGTATTCAACGTAGTGGCTTGCAGTTGCACTACGAACAATTACTCCGTTACCGTGAAGTGTAAGTACCTACTCGTACTTTTGTAAATTGTGAACATTTAAAAGTAGGTAGTCAAATTAATTAAAATTATTGTAAATAAGTTGATTCAAATTTTGAAAGACGCCTCAAACTTTTTTAGGTATCTAAGTCTGAAAATTATGATAAACTTGTTTTTATTAATTTATGTTAATTTCTTGTTCAGTAAATTGCAGCTAAAAAGTATTTATGACGGTCCTAAGCTCGTAAAAGTATGAAGGGAAAATTTGAATAGCTTGTTGGGTACAGCTTATTATCAAGAATACGATCAGCTGATTGAAACGCACGCGGGTCAACGGCCGCTCGGCGGCGGCGGCGCCCGGCTTGCGCAGAACGTAGGTATCGGAACTATAGGTTCATGGTCGCTTTCGAGTTTTGTTTTTCACAATGGTTAATCTGCCATTTTTTGTTTCTAATATTTTATTTGTTTATAAAACTATTGTATTACCAAGACAAAACCATTTCGCTGCGGTAAAACAACCATTTAAATTTCACCGTGTATAGTATCCCCGTGCATATTGTGCGAATATCCTGCAGAGAGTGTGGTGCTGGACGTAAAATAATAGCACCATCCAATTGGAATTCAACATCCAAGTATCGTAGAAGGCGACTACGGACTAAGGGACTTACCAGAGAATGGGCAGCAGCGTTCACTATGCATTTTACTACCATACTGCGATCGCCAACCCGCCTGCCAAGCGTGGTGATTATGGCAAAACCCGCCTTTTGCGGGAGGCTTATATCCAGCAGTGGACGTCTTTCGGCTGTAATGATGATGATTACACATTTAATTTGATAAATGATCGTTTTGATTCGAAAATTTGTTTCGGAAGTCGGCGTTTTCGATGAGTTTTTTATTTTTGGTCACCGACTTCCGAAATTAAAGTTATTTTAGACTTTGTAGTGTTTTTAGGAAGACAGTTGTTTCTTTTTTGGAAAAAGTTTTTATTTTACACTTTTTAAGTATGGTACTTACCCTACACGAATTAGTACCAGTACTTGCTATGTAAACAACAGTGACGTCCGTATGTAAAAAACATACAGACGAATTAAGACCCTCTTCCTTTTTGAAGTCGGTTAAATAATCATGCATTGTTCCTCTGCGAAACCGTACAATTTAATAACATAATTAACCTATTACAGGCTCATTCCTAGAGGCTTGTTTAAAATAAAACCGACGTAATAAAAAAACAATTCAAGCTAAGTAAGTATCCAAAACAAAAATACAAACGATGATGTAATTCCGTATCCATTGAACTAAACGAGTATCATAGTGGAGGTCAATGAGCAACGCATTAGAAGATAATGCGCAATGGACACTACGCACGCAAGGCTGTCGATACGAATCAAATTTATTATGGGAAGGCGAAGGTTTTTTTTTGCTTTTAGAACGATTACTTTTGCGGGGCAGGTGCGTATAAATAGAATAGAAATATAATAGAATATTATTGATTGTTGCTACAGATAGCTATATACGGTCTTATGTTTGTTTGTATGTAGATGGTAATATCTGGAAGTCATCATCTGCCTAGCCTTTTCCCAACTATGTTGGGGTCAGCTTCCAGTCTTACCGGATGCAGCTGAATACCAATATTTTACATGGAGCGACTGCCTATCTGACCTCCACAACCCAGTTACTGGGTAATACGATAAGACTGGTTGTCAGACTTTCGGGCTTCTGACGACCCGTAACGACTGTCAAAGATCCACAAATGACAGCCGGGACCAACGGCTTAACGTGCTTTCCGAGGTACGGAGGGGTCTTGGTATGTAAAGATGTTCACCCATCCACGGATCAACCGCGGCAAGCGTAGCTTAACCTGGTCGATCGACCCGTGCAGCTACTGTTATTTGGCCACAAGCAATAATCCCTGGAAGTGCCAGTCGAATTTGATAATTTGGTTTTGCATTTGATAGCCCTGCTCTAGGATATAGGCTATCTAACATCTACGTTATAACCTTTCAGAGCCGAGAAAAAAAGTCGGAAAGCACGCTAAGTGAAGACAAAGGAATAACGCGAGCAGGCGATGGGATACCACGCGGCGGTTCAGGGGACAAAATTTCACGAGGGCGAAGTCACAGGGAGAAGCTTATTTATAAATAAACTAGCCCTAGCGTGATTTTATATAGCCTTATCTATAGATGGGTTATTCAACTCTAAAATATTTTTTCAAATCGGACCAGTAGTTCCTGAGATTAGCGCGTTCAAGCAAACAAACAAACTGTTCAGCTTTATAATATTAGTATAGATGTAATCAAAACATTGATTAACAAAAAACCAAGATGCACAGTGTCAAAGAAAAGTAACTCTGAAAACTGTCCCCAATTATACATAAGTACATAAGACAATTTTTTTTTGCAAATTCAATCTTACACGCATGACTTAAAGTGGTGTTTCTAAAATCACTGAAAGATGACTGACAACAATATTTGTCACCTTTGGTCCTTTGATTGCGTTCTATTTATGCGGACGTTTTTGAGACGATTGTGTATCTTGGGTTTATTATACATCAATGAATCCAAATTATTTTTTATTTTTGGAATCGTATCGGTGGTATTGTAACGCCTTTATAGAGTAAAACTTTGAAAGAATGGGCAGGCTATGTTGACTTCGATTGTGAAAACTTAGCATTCCTACTTTTTATCTTGATTAAAATCGAGTTGTACAATCGTGCGTACAGTGTCGACTGACGTACGAAAAATGTTTTAAAAGACTTTTTCAACCGTTTAGGTTATAAAGCCCAGTGTCACTGCTAATTTACTTATCGGGCAGATAATTAATTTCAAATTCTGATCCATTTTTTATTGATCTGCTTTATAAGAGTTATCCAGTGACTCTGTTAAACAGCCACTTCTTTTCTTACCCACTGATCAACCAGAGGTATCAAAACCAAGAGGAGATTGATAAGAGCCCTAGTATTCCCTATCTTTGTGTATGGAGTAGAAACGTGGACGATTTTGGCCCGAGAAAGGCAAAGGATTGATGGATTTGAGATGAGGTGCTGTACACCAATTCATCATCCTTGGGGTCAAAATAATGCATATTTATATCGCGGTTGATTTGCTGAGTTCATTCTTTGAAGAGTTCCGTTGTCTGTCTCTGAAACGCATCATCAGATCTATATGAAATTTAAATGGGACCATTTCGAAATAAACCCCTTTCTAAAAAATAATTTTGCAAATCGGTCTATAAATGACTGAGTTATGCCCGAATCTGCACCTAACTCCTAAGTTAAAGAGTTGTATCTTCCTACATCAGCTCAGCGTCATGAGGTGATAATGACCATACGCAAATGTCTCAATAGCTTTAGAAAACGTATGAAAAACATTGTTAATACCTATAAGATTTGAGGGTTACCCTCGATTCGATCAGTCCACAAATGGGGGAAAAAGCGGGGAACATACATAAAAAAAAAACGTTCGGTGGAACATATAACCTCCTACTTTTTTAGAAGTCGGTTAAAAAGGCTACGGTGATGATGAGGACAATGACCTCCAAGACAACCATATCTATCGCCTTCATAATAAAATCGTAAAGTTCGTCAATTGAGACCGTTTTATTTGCCAATATAAGCTTTATGGTTCCTATCATAAAGTATATAGTCTCTTAGGCGTATTTAATGCTAAATACGACGCGTTTTAGGGTAGTTGCACATTCCACACACGACATCGCGTTATATACCTTGGGAGCGTTATACTTATCGCTAGAAAGTCTAGTCACAAATAAATATGCAACTGATTAAAATTATCTGTGGTTATACGAATGTTTCTTTTTTGTAAAGCTTAAACGTAGGACATTGTAAAACGGTCCGATTTTTGTGGCACAGTTAGGCGTATTGGTACACACAGCTCCACAGAAAACTCATCCCCTACAAAGGCATGTCGTATTTGTAGGGGATGAGTTGATGAGAATATAAATAATGATTTGCAATTATAACACTGAATTTTATGTTGTGAGCGTTTTAGGCGTAAAAAGGGCATTTGGAAAGTTTCCAAGTTCTTTTTTACATCTAAAACTAAATATTCGGTGTTAAGATATTAATTATTGCATTTCATAATCAATATTTTGGGTCACTAGTTAGCGATATTTCATATTCCCATGCAGTAATATATTTTTTTTTTATGAAAACGGGTAAATATTTGACAGCTATTTGCGACGTTGCCAACTTTAGGAATAAACGCTCTTAATCTTAACTAAAATAACGAAATCATGAAATAAGTTAGTTCTCTCCGAGCTTCGTAATTAAAAGGTTGTCTTCAAGAAGCGTATATTGTTATTACGAGTATGTCGAATACCTAATTGAAGAGTTTGATGTGTATTGATATATATCAGGTTTATATGTGGGTAAGAGTTTAAATCCATAAATATGTTTAGTAAAAGTTCTTCAGAAAGGTCACGTGCGTAGTACTCGCCACCGGCGTTCATGTTTGACCAGGTAGCCAATTCTCGTAATTAAAAACGTTCAAAATCTAGTCGCAGTGTCATCTCGGCGACGTGCAAATGTCAAAAACTTGTCAAAAATGTATGGAAACTCGAGGTATTTTTGACAGATTGCGACTGAGATCAGACTGTGAACGTGCTTAAAATTACGAGAATTGCCCCACAGATGTATGAATATAAACGAGGTAATGAGTATGTAAGGATAGTACCAGGTGGCGTTCTGTAGTTTCTGCGTACTCCCATAGGAAAAAAGGCGTGAATATATATATATAATATTTATACTAAAAAAGGTGTGTCATTTAAATTGTTATATTTTTATCTGTAGGTTAAGTCAGCCGGTATACCTATCGTAGCTAGCCCTACATTTCGCCAACTAAAAATACCTATTGCAGAACAAAATAATTCGAATACCCAGCTTAAAAAAACTACATCTAAAACTACCAACAAACCCCCAGCAAAACTAACGACATTTCCGTATTAGCATTTCAATCGTACGCTCGCAACTATCCTAATCAGATACATAGACATTCAGTTGTTTGTGCACATTAAACTCAAAAACTATTGACTCACTTTGAACATCGGATAGGAGACTGTTTATTAAGAATCCTACGACCGAAGCTCGCAACAAGGATTCGCGCGGAGACAATATTTCGTCTGAATATTGCTATCGTTGCGCTAGTGTTAGTACCTGTCGAGGATACATACCTACAGTGAGCAGTACGATCACACACACATTGACAATGGCTTGACGCGATAGCGCTACTAGCTACTGACCATTTATGATGAATTTGGATGTGTTCCGTAATACCAAAAATGATGAATGAAAACTTATTGTATTTTAATATTTTTTTCGACATTTTACAACTTGATAATATGAGCTATGCTTCTGAGACAACAATATTACGGAAATTGTTGGTTAAAATACAAAAAAAAACAGTGAGAAAACATGTCATTTACGCTGTAAAAATGTGCGAAATGCAATTCGCTTAAACTTCATTTGAGGTAAGTATTTTGGAAAAAAAAACCCCTACGAGCCTAGATAAATACTGTCTGAATCCGATTATCATCATAATATGGTGGAAATATGCTCAAGTTGCAAATGATTTAGGTATTACGTATGTATGGACAGTTCATTGTACGTAGGCCTCTTAAGTAACATTTTAGATTTTAGAAACTGTTATTATTGTTTTAGTTTGATTTAGATTATGTTCGAGTGTCTTAACGGTACACTAGTCGCGGGTTCGAACTCACTGGTGGGCCTTGCTAAAAAGCACGCTGTGTCACCAGGCTTTGTGTCCGACAGAGGTAGTATCAGTGATAAGCAGTTAGACACTAGTCTACATGCACAACATTATTGAGTGAGCTGCAGGATCAGTTAAAGTAAAACAGGTGCGTAAAAAATTAAGAAGAGTCCTTCGGAAGATCGGGATTTCTGAAAAAACTACTGCATAAATAAATGACCAATTAAGTGTATTGAATTTTTTTTCGATAGTTGAGCTTTGTTGGTATCGACTTGGTTTTCGATATTTTACACTCCTTTTATTACTTATACACGCCCAAAGTTAGGTTACATTAGCAAGAAAAACGAATCTTTGTTGGCTCATAACTTTTTAATGGCTTTTTATTTTAGTATTCTGTTTCCGTACAGATAATATTAATAATAAGACAATACCATAACATGTTAATTTTTTTATATACATAGTCAAACAGTGGAGTAAAACCCTCCCGAAGTTTGTATGAAAAAATTGTGGACAAGTGTCACCTCAAATAATTTAAGGCGCTTGGGAGAATTAGTTCCATTTTGTATGATAGAGTTATGAATAGTAGATTTTTTTTAATATGGCTGCAGGCTTTTGTGTCCAATTAAAAGATACCTACATTTTCTTGTTCATTGCTTGGACACAGGCGTCCTCTCAGTGAGAAGAAGTGGGCCATAATCCACCACGCGGGCGTAGTGGGAATTGGTGGACGCAACATGTTTTCGTTTTTTTAGTTCTAGGACATGCCGGTTTCCTCACGATGTTTTCCTTCACCGTTTTGCGAGCAGTGGTGATGAAATAAAATTTCACAAAGTGATGAGCTGCTACGGCTCTATCTTTTGAATTGTGTTAGTAATTTTATTAACGAAAATGCATGTTTTTCTACATCGTTCTCACATGTGTAATTTCAACGTGAATGACCAATAATTTGATTTAAAATAGTGTGCGTTTATTTAAATTTTTTGGGTGTGAAATCATCAAATAACTTCTCCCGCTCTGGGTGGAGCAGGAGGGCGTCAGACTTTTACTGACTAAAACCTACCCGTGTTCTTTCAGTAGCCTGTATGCCAGGGGCTGCGGTATTTCTTTCGAACAAACCCGCACCCCTGACAGAAAATAGTGTGCGTTGAGTATCTTGCCTGTTCTTCAGTTTCATCTTTATAACTGTCCAACTCCTTTAATTTGTTTATAACTATTTTAATTTAATACTTAAGCTTAGCACAAAAATGTTAACTAAATAACTAAACAAATAAAAACACAAGGACACTTAGGCGTCGAAGTATTCGTCCGCATCGCTGTCATCAGGAAACGTGCCCAGAAGACTGGCAGCATTACCGCGTTGAATGGCAATGCTAATTCTTTGGCCGAAGAATGGCCCAGCCCTCTGGTCACGTGAAGTGTCGACCACTCCTTTAATTGGTTTATTTGAAATAAACACACCTACTTATTTTTATTCTTAGTAACCCATTATCTATCAGCTGTCGACTACAAGCACCCACGCAAAGTTTTACACGTGCCTTAAAAATATTTTATTTACTTAAAGTCTAACGAAGAATTTGGTAAACAGCCAAAAATATTTATCTTTGCTCAAAAAAAATATTCCAACAAAGTTAGGATTGGTTTCCAGTCTAACCAGATTCAGCTGAATACCAGAATTTTACATAGAGTGATTGCTCTTATATATCTCATGGAACGATTTTTTTTTGGGATTCTGACTAACCTTTCTGCTTTTATTTTTGCTCTACACTGTACATATTCATTTTAGGGCACATTTTTCAATAGCCAGGTAACTTTTTACTAAGGAATAAATATTGCGGTTTCTCAGTTATTGTACAGGGTACCATTGGACATCGACGCGCAACCTTTTAACCAGTACTTGATTCTGAACCGACGAAAAGTTACTGTTCCATACATTTTGACCGCGCACGTATTGCACTTTTCAATGAAACAGCTGACTTTTTTATAATCTACAAAAATATTCTACGCTAGAATCTTGTGCTGTATGTATGGTTACAGTTTGCACATCGATGTCTCGTTCGTCTCTGTATAGAACGAAAAATCTCAACATGACATATTTTTAGTTTTAGGTAAAAGTTAAAGAAATGTAAAAGAATTGACTTGAACCTAATTTCAACATTAAAATACATGAGTGTAGGAACACTCATGTATTTTAATGTTCCACCACTCATGAACCATCAGTAAACTTAACCACGTAAAGTACTTAGGTATAATGTTGTACCAAAGCCTGTCCTGGTACTCTCAAATTGAACAAATGACTGCGAGAGTACGAAAATTTGTTTGGATTTTTAAAACACTACGACACATAGTCCCAAGGAGTGGCTCAGGAAAAAATCTTCTGAATGAAGTATATATTTCGCTAGTACAATCTGTAATAATATATTGTATTTCTATTTGGGGGGGGGGGGGGCGTAAAACACGTTTCCTTGATGTTGAAAGAGCGCAACGGGCATTAATAAAAGTAATGTACTTCAAAAAAAGGATCTTTCCCACCTATGAGCTATATCAAATAAGTAATTTATTATCAGTCCGAAAATTGTATATTGTACACATAGTACTGAAAAAATATAAAACACCACCCTTCGATCCTAATGTATTAGCTAGAAGAAGGAAATACAATATCACTGCAAACCATTTTGTAAAAACAGAATTTGCTAATATACAGTACGACAAACGCCCGTCTTTCTTATATAATAAAATAAATAAACATATACATATTCATACTAAACCGTTTAAAGAATGCAAGTCGTTGCTGATTAAGTGGATAAACAAATTATGCTACGATGAAGTAGATAAAATCTTCTATTAAATATAAGGTAGAATCTGCTCCGGATAAAATAACCACACACACGCACGCACGCACGCACACTTATACACACAAACACACACACACTCACACAAATACACACACACCAACAGACTAATTATAATAAATGAGAATTATTGACTCATTCACTTTTGTTTAGTTACATGTTGCATTTTGTAAGATTTAAAAGAGCGGCGCCTCCTGGCATATGCTTAAAAGGAGACGCCACCAACTGTATGATATTCAACGTGTAATAATGAAATAAAACATTTTTGATTTTGATTTGATTTTTTTGATTGACTACTCAGAAATTTCACAATAGTCATACCTATTGTGAAATTGCTAATTAGTTAAAACGTAGCTGCCTGTATACCCACCTTTTGTCTTTTTTAATCTTAAACATAAAATCAAAACGAAAGTATTGAAGCGCTTTAGTGATGTGCCAAAAAATGAGTAATCGATTCTTGTCGAGCCCACTACTCGATTGAGGAAGCGTCAACTCCAAATGGGCCAGATCAGGGTTGTCAAATACAAACGAAAAGGGAAAGTAGTTAATATGCATAACCTCGCGTACTCATTTCGTATTCTACAAAGTGTTTGCCTTCAGTGACGATAGCTTTTAACCGATATCAAAAAGGAGGAGGTTCTCAATTCATCTGTATGTTTTGCGATATAGTTTAAAAAAAATGTAGGTATAGTATGTATAGGGCACCTACGCGTAGTTGCGTAGGTATTACATCATCAACAACAATGCTTGGGTAGTTTTTGCGTTAAATTCATACATTATATAACTGCTTCCAGGTTTTAGATATTATACAAAGCAAAAACAACCACAAACTTCTGCCTCTTAAACCTTATAATATATAAAGTTTTGTCAACCCTGAACTAGACGTTACACCGCCAATATATCGTACGTGGCGCTGCGTTATGTCTCTGATAGAATTATCGATATTTTATGTCACGATATGGGTTTTCGAATGAAACTCCTTACCTTAGAGGTTCTAAAAGGATAACGCAGACTGGTTATGGGGCATTAAAGCTAGAAGTTTTAAGTGCGTTTACACATAACTAGAATAAAACGTTTCTAGATCCAAATTATTCAACAGAACATTTACTGTTTAAGTTTAAGATTGAGCAAGAGACGATCATACCTATGTTTTAATTATTTTACAATATATCATAATTGCGTTACATAGTATAAACAGGGTTTAATGAGTAATAGGTTTGTTTGTTCACTGCTGGGCAAAGACATTCCCTTTTTCTATTCAACCATGCCTATATTTTGACGGGACGGCGCGTTGTGTTCCACACGCGCGCCGTCAAAGATGTCAGCAACCACTGGTGGGGTCCGCAAGGGCCGATGCCTGCCAGGGGTGCGGGTTTGTTCGAAAGAGATACCACAGCCCCTGGCATACGGGCTACTGAGGGAACACGGGTGGGTTTTAGTCAGTAAAAGTCTGACACGCCCTCCTGCTCTACTCAGCAGGAGAAGTCATTTGATGATTTCCCACCAAAAAAAAAAAAAAAAACCATGCCTATTTTGTACGATTGGCGCAATGTTGGCCCCGCCATAATACTATAATCAGCTTATATTTCCCACTGCTGGGACATAGGCCTCCTCTCTTCGAGAGCGAGTGTGGTGTAACCTACCGCGCGGGCCCAGTGCAAGTTGGATGTCACTTGTCTTCCAAATAATTGGTTCTATGACATGCCGGTATAAAAATAAAAATAAAATAAAATAAAAAATTATTTATTTCATACATTACAGTCCATAGATTGTTAGTAATTAGTTATTAACAATTTGTGCTTATCTGCTATGTTAGTAATTAGATAACTATTTACATAATTAAACCTACAGCCACCTCCACCAGGTGCCTCTGGATGAGGCAGTCTGGCCTCGCAACAATCATTTTCAGGATGCCATTCCGACTGTTACGTAAACGTTGTAGTAAGGATGCTGCTTTCTTTCGCATGATGGCATTAATGCCATCCGTATGAGCTTCCGCAAACATCCCCGACGCACTACAACGCCACGGCAGCCGCAGTCACAACACGTGGTGACAACGTGGCCCAGGTACTTAAAATGATTTATCACTTTGAGTTCTGTGCCGTTGAGATATACCGGAGGTACATGGCGACGCCGTTGTTTAGGCGCTCTGAACACCAAGAGCTCCTCACGATGTTTTTCTTCACCGTTTTGAGAATACTGTCGATTAAATTGACGGGTATTTACACAAAGTCGCCTGCCTGGGTTCGAACCCTTGACCTTCAACTCAATAAGTCGAGGCGGTTGCCACTGGGCCACTACTGCTGCTGGTGGCCTTGCACACCTGATTAAATTATCACACCACCTTCACTGCGGTTTTCCTCGACGGCGAGTCTCTGCAGGCAATCATTAGATTTTTTTTAGAATAAGCACGAAAAAAAAACAATAGAATAGAAAACATTTAGATTGAACATAAATTATTAGATTAATTTTAATTATATTTAAATGATAATTAGGTTATACGATTACAATATGTCCGGTTTCGGACTGTACTAAAGGGGTGGTAGCCTGCTCTTTTCTATCAATAAAATTATTCTACATGTGGGGTCGGAACTCACACCCTCCTGAATGGCAGCCATTTTTGTGTTTTGTAAAAATACAGTAACATTGAAATTTTAAGCCCAATTATCATTAAAAAATACTTTTAGCAACGGAAAAGTATTAACAATGAGTTAAATAACTCAAACAATAACATTAAATGCTGCCTAAAAATACTATGTCATTTTTTTATTTCAAGATGATATCTTGAAATAAGAAAATGACAAATGTAGTTTTTTTGGTTAATCAAGGTTATTACAAAATTCACCAGGGGTAAGTACCTTTTTTTTCTACACGTTAAACAGATGTTAAGTTAAACTAAACAATGATACCAAAAACTCGATTCTACGACAAATGGCTTAAGAGATATCGTTGCTTGATTGCTGATTTAGCATTTATTTTAAGATGATGCAGCATTTAATGTTATTATTTGAGTTATCTAAGCCATTGTTAGTACTTTTCCGTTGCTAAAAGTATTTTTTTAGTTATAATTGGGCTTTAAATTTCAAAGTTACTGTACTTTTAGTATGCTCGCTCCATAAAAGGCGACCAAACACAAAAATGGCTGCCATTCGGGGGGTGTGGGTTCCGACCCCACACGTAGAATAATTTTATTGATAGAACAGAGCAAACTACCACCCCTTTAAGTTTGTACAGTCCGAAACCGGACATATTGTATAAAGGATTTATCAATATTAATGTAATTAAGTTCAATTTGTGAATTCACAATGAATTTCTTAAGTTTAGCCTTTACTAAAATAACAACAGTACAGCTATTGTTGAATAGTACCTACTGCTCAAAACAACCTATAACTGTGACTATAATTTATACTTCAAACAACAAAGGGGAATGCCCATTAATAATACAATTCTTCACAGTCAATGCTTTGAACGCGAGTCCAAAGCCAAGAGTTCAATTTTCTAAAACAAGAAACATCGTATTATTTCATCTGTTCACGACCGAAACTGAAGACGTAACTCAATTAACTGAAGACTCAATTTTATGTTGTACTGATGTAATAGCTACATAATATAAATATACAGGTCTACGGCGTAATTGTGTGGCACACTAACTGTAGAAATTACTTTCATAAGTGCCACTTATGCCTATAATATTCCCACTGCTGGGACACAGGCCTCCTCTATTATAGGGAGAGTGGGTTGTTATCCACTACGTGAGCCCAGAGCAGGTAAGTAGATGTCACATGTCTCCGATTTTTATATTTTAATAAATTAATTAATTTCAACAAATTATAATACAGAGGTATAGAGGTAAGAGGAACAGGGTGTAAAGTTCGCTCATCCTCTATTGAAAAGGAGGATCCTCCGACCAGACGGGTATTGTGTCTGGTCCGGGCAACTGCCCGACAGTTGTTGTCGGGATATTTTATCTATCTGAGTAGCGTGGTAAACTCTGATTGCGCGATGTAGAATTGCTTAGTTAGTTCGCCTGTGGCATTGTAGATGGCGCCACTTTTGTTTTTGTGTTTCTTGATATTTGTTGTGAAGCATTTTTTATTTGTAGTGCCGCTACATCACTCCCCCCCGGAGACCGGAGGTCGATAGTGGGCTGAGTCAGTGCATGTTATGATGCTTGCCAGTGCCAGTTGTGGTTCCAGTGGGTCGGAACCGGGTGTCACATAGTTCGCGGTGAGTCGGAACTGTCTGCGACGATTCCCCAGTGAGTCGGGGTTGCGCTGCGTTATGCTCCAGTGAGTCGGATCTGGTACAGCGCTGGGTTGAGAGGTTGAGGCTGACTGCTGGCGTCGACCGGGAGATTAGGCTCTCGACCGGCCGAAAGTGCAGTGTGCTGGGCCATGGTTGCTGATGAGGCTGTGGGTGATGACCAGGCATGCGGTTCGCTGCATGCAGGTGGTCAGGATACCCGTTGAAGCCGTAGGGTGCTGGCTGGCTGTGTGACTCGCCGCTCGAAAGCTTGAGGAAGTGGTCTTGATGTGATGTAGATGACGTCACGCCGAAGTATTGCACGAAGGCTGCGCTGACGTTCTTTCACGGGGTCACCAGTATAGAGGTATGAGGAACAGGGTGTAAAGTTCACTCATACCTATGGTGGTAACGGAGGATCCTCAGACCAGACGGGTGTTGTGTCTGGTCCGGGCAACTGCCCGACAGTTGTTGTCGGGATATTTTATCTATCTGAGTAGCGTGGTAAACTCTGATTGCGCGATGTAGAATTGCTTAGTTAGTTCGCCTGTGGCATTGTAGATGGCGCCACTTTTGTTTTTGTGTTTCTTGATATTTGTTGTGAAGCATTTTTTATTTGTAGTGCCGCTACAGAGGTGTTAATTCTAAATTCGCCAAACTTTTACGTATCAATATATAAGTAGTGGCTATGTACTATCTTGTAAATAACCACTCAGTGTATTTACTTCTATTTGCTATCCTGTTTAAACTTTTTCAATTTTCTTTTAAGTGATATTTTACGAATTTTTACTATTTCTCTTAATAAATCTATTGTGTTAAACACTTTAGGTACAGACGCCAGCACATCAAGCTACCCCAAACTGTCAAATTTTCCTAATTGAACATGAACCTTCATCATCATTCTCCTGCCCTTATCCCAATTTATTTGTGGTCGGCGCAACATGTCTTTTTCTTCCACACTTCTCTATTAGTCGTCATCTCCGTAGTCACACCCTTTCTAACCATATCATCATTCACACAGTCCATCCATCGTTTTTTTGGTCTCCCCCTACTCTTATAGCCATTTATTTACATTTATACTCAAAACTTTCCTCACGACATTTTCCTCATTCCTCCGTATCACATGCCCATACCATGACAACTGATTTCCACACAACTTTTCATTTATCGGTGCCACTTTCTGGCTTCCTCTTATGTACTCTGTTCTGTTTACCAATACTTTATCATTATGTTAAAAAAATTATTATTGTCTTTCTGCACTGTGGGTTTCTTTCATTTCATTTACATTTATTATGTACTGTGGCATGCCAAAACACATGTATATATTGCTGTGCCCTAACAGGGTCAATGTATGAAACAAATATTATTGTAACATCTTGTACACTACATTGAATGCAATAAATGATGATTATGGTTATGATTATCTGTTTATTTAGTGTGTACATAAATGGTTAGTGTGTACTCATTTTTTATTCTATCCATTCGTGTAACACCACACATTCCTCTTAACATTCTCTTCTCGGCTACATGCAATTGCCTTTCATTCATCTCTTTTGTGGCCCAACATTCTGACCCATACAAGACGGCAGGTCTTACCATGGTTTTATATATCTTCCCCTTAAGTTTAAGGGGAATATGGGAGTCGCAGATGGTTCCCGTGACCTGCCGCCATTTCATCCATCCGGTGTTAATTCTGTGCTTAACCGTCCGATCTACTTCGCCATCGCTTTGCACGAGTGAACCGAGATACCGAAAGTCGGAGCAGACTGGGAGAAGCACGCCATCAAGCGCTATGGCTCCAGAGCTGGAGAGACCGCCGAAATCGCAGAACATATATTCAGTTTTGGTTCTGCTGATTTTCAAGCCAACATTCTCCAGCTTCTGTTGCCACTCCTCCAATCTGCTCTGGATCTCGGACACATCTTCACCGACAAGAACAATGTCATCGGCAAACAGCATACACCAGGGTGCCTCCTCCTGTATGTCCGACGTCAGAGCGTCCATGATCAACAGGAAGAGGTAAGGACTTAAAGCCGATCCCTGGTGAACCCGAACATGAACCTTATCCTTTTGCATTAAAGTAGAAATACTATCAAAGAAATTTGACAAATTACTTTGATGTTCTCTTACTCTTTTTTTTATCTGTGGTTGTACCAGTCTATTCTCTCTAACTCTACGTGTGTTGTACTTGTTTTTGACATTAACTTTATTTTCGTCATTGTAGTAATATTCCAGAACTACCAAATTATCCATTTTTTTTCTTTCGGTATAATTTTACAGATGGGAAATAACTTATCATGCTCTTTTCTCTTTTTCTTCACCGTTTTAAGAGCAGAAGCGAAGATATTCTTTACACAAAGTAAAAAGCCTGCCAAACCTACCTGTACCAAAGACCTACAACTAGTAACTACTAAGATTGTCTACGTTCCCGTGGGATAATTTCCGACATCTACGTAGGTGACGCCACGGACAGAAGATAGTTGCGAATAAAAAATAAATACGTGTGATACTCGGGGACTGCCGCGGTAAAGCTATTGCATAGCATTTTTTATCAATTTATGCAATTAATTTTTTTTTTTTTTTTTTTTATTAATGCTGTATTATTTTTTTCTTTGATATTAATTCAAGTTACACTTTTTGAGCGTGGTGACCGAGAAGAAAACAAATTTTATTATATCGTACAGTCGTACCATATACATACACGTAAGCGAACGCTCGACCGAGCTACATGGTAGGCGGAGTGGAGGGTGTTTGGTTTTATTTTCGTTACGGAATTTCTTGATTCGGTCGCCGCGCTCAAAGTGCGCGATAAAAGCTATGCAATAGCTTTAAAAGTTTAAAAAAAAACCTTATATTTTTTTATATTCTTTTTAGACTTAGACATCCGGTTATTCTGGAAGCCAAACCCAATTTAGTTGTACAAGGCTAGGCAGATTGATTGGTTTTAATTGACAATTTCGCTTTACATGTTAATTGGAGGTCACCTATATCCACGAAATGGTAATTGTTTTTCAAACGTTTTACTATTCACGAACTAACTAGATACCAAATCTAAAAAATATATTACTGCTACAACCTACAACGAGCTAACTACTAAGCGAACTAACTAGCTAACTATAAAACGAATAACCCAAACTAAAAAACTGTACCAATACATCAATTGAATATAAACACTAATACGCCGTAAACACTAACACACACTTTCGAAAAAAATGCAATTAATATTCACCAGTTCACCTTTCGTTATTTCTTACAAAAAGTGTTTTCTTTCGAACTTAAAAAAAAATTACAAAAATACGAAATTTATAAAATGTCAACAAACAAATCAGCCAAATTACTTTCAATTGAATATTATCTTTATTGCTATAAAGATAAGGTCGTACACACATGGAACATTTTGCGACCAATCCCGTGAAACGTCAAACCAAAGACAATGTTGATCAAAGGTCCGTAGACGATCACTGTAGTTTTGTATGGTTGCATATTTTTCCAAAATATCATTTTAAATTATTTTTTATTTCAAACCTGGCAAATTACTCTCAATAAAATTGATTTCATCTTTGCTGGGTTATCAAACGTATAAACCTGCAATATTTTACGATGAATTCCGTCAAACCAAAGATAATATAGGCCTTCGGACAAATTTCCATAAAGACAAATATAATACATTTTAGGTTATTTATAATGGTCACTGGACAGTAACAGATAAGTAACACGACCAAATAATAGTCACTTTTTACAAAATGTTGGTTCTTATCAGACCACCAATTGTATTTTATGGATTATAAATACTAAGTGCTTCTCTTTTTAGCGTAGTTTAACCGCTTTAGTAAGAGTAAGTGAACATATTTCTAAGTAAATAAAAACTGTTAAAACGGTAAGAAAATTTCATAAACTATCCATAAATTTACGATGTTGTGTATGAAAATTCAGATAAAGCAGTCAAAATTGCAATTTTAACATGTCATTCCTCCGTTGCTATGCAACAGTCAAAAATAAAAAAATACGAAATTTATAAAATGTCAACAAACAAATCAGCCAAATTACTTTCAATTGAATATTATCTTTATTGCAAGGCAACAGGTCGGACTTTTGCATAGCAACGGAGTAAGGTTATTTTCATTACGGAATTTCTGGATTCGGTCTCCACGCTCAAGGCCCGCGATAGAAGCTATGCAATAGCTTAAAAAATGAGAGAGACAATCTTAAACAAGATCCAGGATTTTTCAGTTACAACACTTACGTGGGTGACTGTATTAGGGCTTTGATAAGTCGGTATTGAAGTGATGCGTTTTACTTATATACTGGGCTCAAAAAAGATAAAATACCTATCCAAAAACTTGAAACAGGCCCTAATTTTTTCCATAATTTTAGAACCGATTTCGAATATTGTAGACGTTAAATAATACCTATCGTTTAACAAGTCAGCCTGTAAGCTATACAACATTGTGTCACGATCACGTGAGACAGAAATAAATCGTTTCATTAGAGCAGGCGGGCGCGCTAGATCAGGACAGATGTATGTTGAATTAGGTTAGTTAGCGTGCTAGGTTAAGACAATATAGTATTGTCTTTGGTGTGCCAGGAACGGACGTAGGACTGAAAAGTTGGCTTCTAAATTTTAGGTGCTTTTTATTGTTTTGGTTTTTAATTTTGCCCTTTGATAAATTTCATGTACTAAATTTTTTAGATCATTTTGTTTCATAGTTCACAATGTACGCATTTGTCGTTCAACTTAGCTACAGTCAAATTAGAATCAAAAAGAGTTTTCTGCCTCCAAGTTTTAAGCGAAAAGTATCACTTTATTAACTAATAGCAGCGCCCCGCGGTTTCACCCGCGTAGTTCCCGTTCCCGTGGGAATACGGGGATAAAATATAGTCTATGTCACCCGGGGATAGTGTAACTTCCCAACAGTGAAATAATTTTTCAAATCGGTTCCGTAGTTTCGAAGCCTATTCAATGCAAACAAACATTCAAATCTTTCCTCTTTATTAACAGCATATAGTTTTCAGTTTCAGTGATAACACGAAGACTTTATCAATTTTTTTTTTTGACCTTTACTTTTTTCTCAATTCGTAGGACCCCGATAGATTTTGATCTTCTACCGCTTTTTGCATCCAACTACAGCTATTAGGGTTACGATTTACATGCACCCCACGTACAACCCTAAATCCGTCCCTGTAAGCAGCGGTTAGTCAGTAATCTAAAGGGATTTGTATCGCTGCAACAAAACACCGTCATCATGATATATTTGAAGACTCAATCGCCCATAAAAACCATTTTATAACAATCGTTAGAACATTTTATAGGCTTTTTGCGGTAAGCCAGATATATGTGATGTGTTTAAGCCTATTTCTGGCAGTTTGTTTTTCATACCTGTTTTATCTTATGTACACATACAGGTACTTATGGGAAGGAAATTATACTTGTAATATCACGAAGGGCTAAATTATAGAATTGTGAGATTCTACTATCTTGCTTTGTTACCTAAACGTGGAATAAACCCCAGGGTGATTTCCGGCCACCGTAGGCGTGGGCTTACGGACGGCGAGTAATGGCTAGCTCGCTGTCAGGTAAGGACCAAGCCCAGGTTGATGGCGCGTTGTGTTCCACGCGCGCCTCAAAGAGATGTCAGCACAAAATGATGGGGCCTGCAAGGGCCGATGGCTGCCAGGGGTTCGGGTTTGTTCGAAAGAGATACCGCAGCCCCTGGCATACAGGCTACTGAGGGAACACGGGTGGGTTTTAGTCAGTAAAAGTCTGACACGCCCTCCCGCTCCACCCAGAGCGGGAGAAGTTATTTGATGAATTCCCACCCTCAAAAATAAAAAAAAGTGTAATAAACGATTACATTTATGTGTAAATATAAATGTGTAAGGGTCCGGTCAGGTCCCACATGTGGATTGAGTTAAAAAATATTTATCATAATCTGCCTTTTGCTATGTTGAAAAAAAAAAAAAACATTTCTGTTAGAACATAAAAATTTAATCTTTGGAAAATATTATTTTGTCAGATATTTAAGCATATTTTGTCTTTCATCTAGTCAGTCAGAATTTGTTAAAAAAACTAACTTTTTCCAGCGGCTTCGCTCGCATGGAATGAATTACCGAAATAAAAAGTATCCTATGTGTTAATCCAGGTTGTAATCTATCTGTGTGGAAAATTTCATCCAAATGCGTTCAGCTGTTTTCGCGTGATTGAGTAACAAACATTCAAACATCTAAATATCCAAACTTTCGCATTTACAATATTAGTAGGATGCATTACATAATCAAAATATAAACTAGGAAACACTAAAACAACTACACATAACCGTGGAATAACGTCAGTCTATTTTCACAAAAGCCAGTAATACTGGGATCACGTATTTCATAATTACTAAAGTTTTGTGCCAACTACAGCCGTCTCATTACTAGCGGACCGACGCAAATGTACAAATAAAGGGAATTAAATAGAAGGAGAAATGTTGGCCGCATGGTAACGAAACAGACTTACGTATCGTTGGTCGTAGGTTCAAACTTCATTATTATCATGCACTTATAATATACAGTCAGTGTCCACTGGAACGTGTTTGTATCAACATATTTTTATCTAAAGAAGTTTTAAGAATGTTTATTTAAGTTTTGTTTTTTGACGTTAATAAGATATCAGTCGCGGTCCAAGAAAAATATATGAAATATATTTGAATAATTTTACATTTTAGTACGGTATTTAATTTCCTACCCATTTCCCACATTGGTAACCCCTCAGAACATAATGACTTCGAGTCAAGGGACCGATGGGATAGGATCAAGCAGTGATACCCCGGGTTTCCCGGGGTAGGCAAAATTTACACTTATACGCTAAAAACAGTGATATTCATAATATTAATACTAGAAATAAGGACAAACTACGTGCTCCCTTTCACCGGCTTCATAATGTTCATAACTCATTTGTTGGGCTCGGTATCACCTTTTATAACAAGCTTCCCTCTTCTTTGCTAGATTTACATTTTAATGCGTTTAAAGATAAAGTAAAATTAAATCTTTGTTCTAAGGCATACTATTCAACCAACGACTACGTAGACGATAAGAATTTTTGGCCGCTGTGATTAACTCAAGACAACGTTTGTGTTCTTTCACCAGAATTAGCTTACCTACTGACAGGTTATATGAATTACTCCGTAGCATTGTTTATTTTATTTGACTGTATTTATTACTGAAATTTTTTATTAATGAAATTTTCATTTTTTGATGAAATTTAATTACTTACCTATTATTGTGTAGAATCAAATTCTTCCAACTTATCAGACAGCTGTGCTGCTGGGGAGTTTGTTGCGCCACTTCGTCTTCCCAGCTAAAGCACTAGGAAGTGGTGAAGGGTGGGCGTTTTTGGGAGAGTGTCTTATGTAATTTTGACGTTCGAAAAGTGCTGACTCTTAACCTAGTTTGAATAAATGAGTTTTGATTTGATTCGATTGGGATAATAGTATCTAAAGTGATACTCCATGTCAAAATCTCAGTCATAAAAAATCAAAAACTGTTCTGCGCAAAAAAAATATCAAAGGGGCAATTCTACTTATTTTAAGAACGTTCACAGTCTGATCTCAGTGTCAGTCTGTCAAAAATACCTCGATTTTTCATAATTTTTTGACATTTGCTTGTCGCTGAGATGACACTGCGACTAGATTTTGAACCGTTTTAATTACGAGAATTGGCCTTCTGGTACCTAGACAGTTGTGTAAAAAGCTTATATTTTTAAGTGTCCTGTGACAAAAAAAAAAAAACAAAAACAACTGCCTTCTTTAATTTCGAAAGTCGGTGGTTTTGGACATTTATTTCAGTTTTTTTTGTCATTTACTTCCGAAATTAATAAAGTTGCTTGTCCCTTTGCCTTATATCTTTAGTTATAGTACTCCACACCAATTCGTATACAACTACTTGCTAAGTTAACAACCGTAACAGGTTTCAGTATTAAAAAAAATATCTAGTCACACAAAGTGGTTTAAAAACGTATTATCGAAGCTAACGCAATAACTACCCACGCAAAGTGAATAAAGTTTATACGGGACCAACCTTGACGCATATTCATTCAAAAATATTTTTTGAAATTGATCCATAAATAGATATAATAGTCGAATTTACATTTTTTTTAAACAGACGACTTGAGAACCTTCTCCTTTTTGCAGTCGGTTTAAAATATGTAACACCACTCTGCCTTCCCCTTTGAGAACACAGGCGCGATGTAACATTGAAGGGTATAAGTTGACAAGTAAATGGCACAGCTGCGAGAACAAGGAGCTTGGTTAAATATGCATGTTCTGTGATTGTAGGAGAGGGTTCACTTATTTTGTACTATATTAAAGGACCTGTCGAGATGTTTGACCCAAATTCTAAAAGCCTGGTCAACCCTTTGATCAGAAAATCTGTTGATGTAACTTGGTCCACCAAAATAATAAGCAATTGTGGGTATGAGTTTTCAAAACAGATAAATTGAATTGGTTTTTAAAACCCTGGTTAGTCTTTACAACAAATAAATTGGATAGGTTTTTTGAAATAAAGAGCCCTTAGCGCAAAAATCTATTATAATTTTGCAAAAGGGTTCATTCTTTTCAATTAGCATACGTCATTTTTGCTTCATTACACGTCAAAATCGGCTAAGCCACACGCTACACCGCAGCACTATTATGCTACGCGCTACGCCGTAGTACAATCAGGCTACGCGCTACGCCGTAGCACAGTTATGCTACGCGCTACGCCGAATCAGATACACAGCTATAAGCTCCACTTTTTGTGGAACGTAGCATAACGGTGTAGTAAATTTTGCATTGAATACATGGTGTATTGTTTTGTGAGCGTGTTTTGTTTTATTACTTATTTTTAGTTTAGTTTAGATTGCGAACTAAAATAGTGTCTATAGCTCCAACTAGCAAAGAGGTGGGTATTCAAATTATTCAGCGTGTATATGTAATTTTTAAGGTACATACCACCAAACTGACCAGCTGTCTCGATGGGAGCAATATTGTAATTGGAAATAAATAATTAATCAATTGTCCCATACATTTTGATCGAGTAGGTATTTTGTATGGGACCACTAATTATTTTTTCTGTGTCAGAAAACCCCATAAAAGTTACAGTAGGTACCTATATAAATATTACTACGGATATTCTATGTAGATGTATACAATAGTCGTCTTACTGCATTACATGACTAAATGGCCGACACGTGTCGCAGTTTAGTGTAATATCTCACTGACTTCAACTATGCATAAATTACTGGCTGTGACATGGCATGGCCCAGCACACAAGGCTGATAATGCTTACAGCTTAATTTATGGATACTATAGACAGGGCAATAAATCTTTATTGACGATTGAGGAGAGCTTAAGAGCTTTTGTATTATTTATATTTATGTTGTCTGTTTTTGTTGGAATACACAGGATTTTTTTTTTATCCAGTGCTCAAATTGTAACCATGAATTCAGCATATTATTCTAGACCCCCTAGCGCAGAAATTTTTGCCGGATACACAAAAAAAAATCAGCTGTTCCATACATTTTGACCGCGTAGGTATTGCACTTTTTTATGAAACAGAAGTTTTTTTTTGTACAACTGGCGATACATTTCTACGCTAGGGGTTCTAGAATGATATGCTGAATTCATGGTTACAATTTGCGCACTAGATAAAAACTTACCCTGCATATTCAATCCATTTTCAAATATTTTTTTAAGTAACCAATGGGTTTATGATAAATGCTACCTGTTTAGACTATTAGAGTGTGGTGTTAGGACATGTCGGTTTCCTCATCCTTACTAATAATATTTTAAACGCGAAATTTTGTATGTATGGATGTTTGTTACTCTTTCACGCAAAAACTACTAAATAGATTTGGATGGAATTTGGCACACAGATAGATTATAACCTATATTAATACATAGGATACTTTTTATCCCGGTAGTTCGTTCCCGCGGGATAATTTCCGATGTACACGCGGGCGAAGCCGTGGGCGGAAGCTAGTGATTAACAAATAAATGTTTTTTTCACCGTTTTGAGAGCAATGGTGATTAAATAATTAATTTATTTTAAATTTTCTGTAAAGTCATCATCATCAGCCTATAACGTTCCCACTGCTGGGACACAGGCCTCCTCTCTGTGAGAGGGATTGGACCGTAATCCACCACGCGGGCCCAGTGCGGGTTGGTAGATGTCACATGTCTTCGAATTTTTTGTTCTAGTACATGCCGGTTTCCTCACGATGTTTTCTTTCACCGTTTTGAGAGCAGTGGTAATGAAAATAATTTACACAAAGTGAAGCGCCTGTCTGGTTTTGAACCTACGGCATACAAATCTAAGTCACAGCCGCTACCACTGGGCCACTGCCGCATCACATAAATTGTCCTTCGCTATTTTATATCTCGTAGAGATTTGCAAAGATCGTCACTTACTGGACGCCTGAGGAAGGACATTGCCGTCCAGGTAGACCACGGCGAAGGAGATGTGACGATCTTGACGAAGTTTTGCAAGACCAACATGGCCAGAGAACGCACAAGACCCCTATCTTGTGCGTTCTCTGGCCCGTTTTTCCAAACCTCCCCAGGTTCAGAAGGAAAAATGCATGGAAGGAGGCAGCAGAATATTATCGAGGAAGGACACAGCCGTCAAGTTAGACCACGGTGGAGGAGGTGTGACGATCTCTTAAGGTTTGCAAGATCAACATGGCCAGAGAACGCACAAAACTCCTGTCTTGTGCGTTCTCTGGCCATGTTGGTCTTGCAAACCTCTCTAGGTTTAAAAGGAAAAAGCATGGAAGGTAGCAGCAGCATATCAGCGAGGTACATTAAATAGATTAAAAACGCTTTTGGTTGAGGCTAATGTAAAAACTACCGAAACAGAGTTAGTAAAATGTTTTAAGGGACCACCCGTGAAGCATACTCTATCTATTAAGATAATAATTTTCAAAACAGTCGAACATACATATGTTAATGTGTACGGTGACCATATATAGAAAAAAAAAAAAAAAAAACATACTGCCGAACGTAGAACTTCCTCCATTTTTGAAGGACAAAATATAAAATATGTTACTCTCACACAATAAAACATACCGTATTACCTTTCCCAAATATCACAAACACAAGTACCCGTATATACCCTTTAGTACATAGAAATTACACTTTAGTACGTGCACGTCCACAAACAATGGAATATGAGAGCTCGCGTAATGTTCTGTGTAATGTTAGTTTTATTTGACAGCCTTGTGTCCGGCATCGTTTACTGTCTGAAACAATGGCTTTACGAGCTGCATGCTGTTTTTGTTATGAAATAAATGATGTGTGATGATCAAATAAAAAAATGGTACAACCTTTTATAGCAAGCTTCCCTCTTCTTTGTTAGATTTACATTTAAATGCGTTTAAAGCTAAAGTAAAATCCAACCTTTGTTCTAAGGCATGCTATTCTATTAACGACTACATAAACGATAAGAATAGTTGAACGCTGTGATTAACGAGGCAATATTTGTGTTCTTTCACCAGAATTAGCTTACCTACTGACAGGTTGTATGAGTTACATCAATATAATATAATTCTTTATTTTATTCGACTCTATAATAGTACATTATGGTACAAGTGTATAAGGTTGGTGGTGATTACCGTCCTCGGCTCTCTTAAGACCCTCGCCTGACGGCTCGGGTCTCAATAGCGCCTCAGCGGTAATCATCAATAGACACGTGTATCATACGGCGTTTTTCAACACACTTGTGAAGAAAATAATACAAAAAAATCATTTTGTCCTTGGAGTTTTTAGGTAGTAAAATTTCCATAACGTTAAGGGCTTCACATCTTACATCGGGCGGTGTTACAACATTACAACATACATAATTTTCTTCATAACTAGTACTTGTAGTCATTTTTATAAATAACTATAATTTCAACAGTGAAAATGAGTTGAGTTTTTTTTTGTCAATGGCGGGAAAAAGTAATCAGTTTTCCAATGCGCGCGCATCTAACAATGGCGATCGGCCTTATACTAAGGCCGCATTCCGAATTAGAAAAATAACGCTGTGAGCGCTCACTTCGATATTTTGCGTTCCGAGTTAGATATCACGATTCTGACAGCTAAGAACCGTCATTTTTGTCATCAATACGGAACGCTCGTGATCGCGATAAAAGTGTTCACTCAACGTTAAAACATATATTCACCATATTAAACTTGTAAACACCACACATTTTTTCTTCTTAGATAGTATCACTATTTCAAATAAATCTAAATTAACCAAAGATTTGATGGGACTTAAAACAAAACAGCACAACTGCCATTTTTGACAAGATGGCGCATGTCATGACGTCATCTATGACGATTCGCGGGACGTCGTGTGTGAGCGCGGTCAAATCGATATTATTGTAACTCGGAACGTGGCCTAAAAGAATGACGTTTCTTTTTTTTTTGCTTTTCGCGGATAGGGCTTTAGCCACGTACAAAATGGGGAAATCAAAGTTTTCTTTATAACAGAAAACAACAAAAGTTATATTTAAGTGAAAGTTTTATTTATTAAAAACGTACAAGTTGAAATTATCTATTTAATTACGAAGTTGCATGAAATGAGCAATCAATAGGTATATCAATTTATTTGTACTATTGAGCACGACCTTTTTTGTATCGAAACTTTTTAAGAACAAAGCAACTCAAACAAAAAAAAAAGCTGTAACTCACTAGTGAATAATAGTAATGAAAAAGTCACAGTTTGATAATAGGTGCCATTATGTCCCTAATTGCGGTGAAATTAGAGCCATTTTATGAGCAAGTGTGTTGAAAATCATTTTATCTATCTATATAGGTATATAAAAGGAGAAACTGACTGACTGATCAATCAACGCACAGCCGAAACTACTAGGACTAGGAACGTGAAATTTTACACACGGCTTCCTTTTATAATGTAGGGGAGCACTAAGAAGGGGTTTTTGAGAGATAACAATAGATTTGAACCCGATTCGGGTGCACTGTGTATTTTACAGTTTAAGGGGGTGAAAAGGTGGGATTTTGTTTGTATGAAAAATCTTATTCCTTGAGTTAATAAACTTGAAACTTGGCACAAATACTTACCTAACTGAATTATAAAGTTGGTTATTTATTGTTTTATAAACTACCCCCTACAGGGGGATTGGGGGGTGTCAAAGTTTGTATGGAATTTTTTTAACGCGCGGTCTGATTAACTCGAACCTCAGTATTTATACCTAAGACCAAAAGTAAAGAATAACGTGTAATCTGGAAAGTTGGTGAAGATGATTGGATCTTTATTACTTAATCACGCAAAAACGGCTGAACGGATTTGGATGAAATTTGGCACACAGATAGGTTATAACCTAGATTAACATGTAGGATACTTTTGATCCCGGTGGTACGTTCCCGCGGGTTAATTTCCGACTTCCACGCGGGCAAATCCGCGGGCGTAAGCTAGTTTTTTATAATTGTACAGAATCAAGTTCTAACTTAACAGACAGCTGTGTTGCTGGGGAGTTTTTAGCGCCACTTCTTTTTCCCAGCTAAAGCACTAGGAAGTGGTGAACGGCGGGCGTTTTTGGGGGGATGGTCTTATGTAATTTTGACCTTCAAAAAGTGCTGACTCTCAGACTAGTTTGAATAAATGACTTTTTTCATGTTGACTTTTTTAGAATGCAAGAAAAACACTTAAAGAAGATATTTCAGTAGGTACAGCCTAGGAAATTCTGAGTACAATTATTTTGAGGGGTGTTTGATTTCCTGGTTCGAAATATGGTTGAATCGTTATCATCATTTGGCGCAGCAGTCTTTTTTAATTTGTGAGAAGAGTAATAACACTTAATTGATAGGTGGTCTCCTCATTCATTTGTCTTTCGTTTAAGTTACTAATACGTATTTTTAAGTTGTCGATTCGCTCACAAATTAACTAATTTCGTGCGAATCGCATCTAATTATTTAAAAGTGTCAATTCACTCGTTTCGGGCGATAAAATTCGTGCGAATAGCCTAATGAGCCAGAAAATTATGAAAGTACTCTCCAAAGCAAAACTGAGGGAAGTAGGTCAAAATCCTTCACATATTCACAGCCCGACCGCATCAAATAACGCTTTACCTCAAAAACCGATCAGTTTCAGAAAATATGGCGTCTTAAGGCAAACAACGATTCTAATCGTAGACGAGGCCGCAACTCTGTGAACATAAAACATTGTATAGAACGAAGACGTTGACTGGTGCACAGTAAGATATTTCTCTTCAAACTATATTAGAAGTAATTGAATTAATGCTTCAGTAAATAGAGCTCGAGCTAACAATTATGTCATTATTTTTATTAAACTAGATGATCACTCTCACTCTCAGAAAAGCCGAAACAAACTCAGAGGTCACAGTCTCTTTTAAAGTCCAGATATAATCTTGGTCGGATTTACATGAAGACCGTATAGATTTATGTTTGAAATGACCTTTTGAGGAAAGACCCACACAGACTGAGTGAACCTGTCCTGTCAGTGTACGAATTTGTCAGTATTCGTGCAGTGCAACTCCGAAATTAAGGAGATACATAATCAGCTTTTGATATTTACTCATCAGAGAGGAGCTAGGATCCTTTGTCCTCTACAATCTTCAATTTTATTTTTCAAACCTTCTCACCCTCTTTTCTTCATCTTTTTTAAATTTACTTTTATTTAAGGACAACCAACAAAGCTTACGCCAAAAAAATACATTACAATTAAGGCAACACTATAAATTGTTAGATTATAAGTACTTTAATATGTATTTTTTTGGCGTAAGCTTTGTTGGTTGTCCTTAAATAAAAGTAAATTTAAAAAAGATGAAGAAAAGAGGGTGAGAAGGTTTGAAAAATAAAATTGAAGATTGTAGAGGACAAAGGATCCTAGCTCCTCTCTGATGAGTAAATATCAAAAGCTGATTATGTATCTCCTTAATTTCGGAGTTGCACTGCACGAATACTGACAAATTCGTACACTGACAGGACAGGTTCACTCAGTCTGTGTGGGTCTTTCCTCAAAAGGTCATTTCAAACATAAATCTATACGGTCTTCATGTAAATCCGACCAAGATTATATCTGGACTTTAAAAGAGACTGTGACCTCTGAGTTTGTTTCGGCTTTTCTGAGAGTGAGAGTGATCATCTAGTTTAATAAAAATAATGACATAATTGTTAGCTCGAGCTCTATTTACTGAAGCATTAATTCAATTACTTCTAATATAGTTTGAAGAGAAATATCTTACTGTGCACCAGTCAACGTCTTCGTTCTATACAATGTTTTATGTTCACAGAGTTGCGGCCTCGTCTACGATTAGAATCGTTGTTTGCCTTAAGACGCCATATTTTCTGAAACTGATCGGTTTTTGAGGTAAAGCGTTATTTGATGCGGTCGGGCTGCGAATATATGAAGGTTTTGTACCTACTTCCCTTAGTTTTGCTTTGGAGAGTACTTTCATAATTTTCTGGCTCATTAGGCTATTCGCACGAATTGCATCGCCCGAAACGAGTGAATTGACACTTTTAAATAATTAGATGCGATTCGCACTAAATTAGTTAATTTGTGAGCGAATCGACAACTTAAAAATACGTATTAGTAACTTAAACGAAAGACAAATGAATGAGGAGACCACCTATCAACTAAGTGTTATTACTCTTCTCACAAATTAAAAAAGACTGCTGCGCCAAATGATGATAACGATTCAACCATATTTCGAACCAGGAAATCAAACACCCCTCGAAATTATTGTACTCGAATCTCCTAGGGTGTACCTACTAAAATATCTTCTTTATGTGTTTTTCTTGCATTCTAAAAAAATCAACATGAAAAAAGTCATTTATTCAAACTAGGCTGAGAGTCAGCACTTTTTGAAGGTCAAAATTACATAAGACAGTCCCCCCAAAAACGCCCGCCGTTCACCACTTCCTAGTGCTTTAGCTGGGAAAAAGAAGTGGCCCAAAAAACTCCCCAGCAACACAGCTGTCTGTTAAGTTAGAACTTGATTCTGTACAATTATAAAAAACTAGCTTCCGTCCGCGGCTTTGCCCGCGTGGAAGTCGGAAATTATCTCGCGGGAACGTACCACCGGGATCAAAAGTATCCTACATGTTAATCTAGGTTATAACCTATCTGTGTGCCAAATTTCATCCAAATCCGTTCAGCCGTTTTTGCGTGATTAAGTAATAAAGATCCAATCATCTTCACCAACTTTCCAGATTACACGTTATTCTTTACTTTTGGTCTTAGGTATAAATACTGAGTTTCGAGTTAATCAGACCGCGCGTTAAAAAATTTCCATACAAACTTTGACACCCCCCAATCCCCCTGTAGGGGGTAGTTTATAAAAACAATAAATAACCAACTTTATAATTCAGTTAGGTAAGTATTTGTGCCAAGTTTCAAGTTTATTAACTCAAGGAATAAGATTTTTCATACAAACAAAATCCCACCTTTTCACCCCCTTAAACTGTTAAATACACAGTGCACCCGAATCGGGTTCAAATCTAGACAGGTTAAAGGTGGAATTTCCAAAAACCCCTTCTTAGTGCTCCCCTAAATTATAAAAGGAAGCCGTGTGTAAAATTTCACGTTCCTAGTCCTAGTAGTTTCGGCTGTGCGTTGATTGATCAGTCAGTCAGTTTCTCCTTTTATATATATAGATAGATAAAATGATTCATAGAGTCGAATAAAATAAAGAATTATATTATATTAATGTAACTCATACAACCTGTCCGTAGGTAAGCTAATTCTGGTGAAAGAACACAAATATTGCCTCGTTAATCACAGCGTTCAACTATTCTTATCGTTTAAGTAGTCGTTAATAGAATAGTATGCCTTAGAACAAAGGTTGGATTTTACTTTAGTTCTAAACGCATTAAAATGTAAATCTGACAAAGAAGAGGGAAGCTTGCTATAAAAGGTTGTACCAATTTTTTATTTGATCATCACACATCATTTATTTCATAACAAAAACATCATGCAGCTCGTAAAGCTTGTTTCAGACAGTAAACGATGCCGGACACAAGGCTGTCAAATAAAACTAACATTACACAGAACATTACGCGAGCTCTCATATTCCATTGTTTGTGGACGTGCACGTACTAAAGTATACATATATCTATGTACTAAAGGGTATAAACGGGTACTTGTATTTGTGATGAATGGGAAGGATAATACGGTATTTTTTTATGTGTGAGAGTTATATATTTTATGTTGTTTCCCACAGCTGGGCAAACAACACCCTTTTTAACTGACTACAAATAAGGAGGAGGTTCTATTTCGGCTGTATTTTTTGAAGTGAAAACGTCTTTAGGCGCGTTTGGCTTTTTCTGAGATGGGAAAAAATTATCGAACTCGCGACAATTGTTCAAGTTTTCGTTTCTGTCGGCACTCCAGGAGAGCCACTGTTTTTTTTTTTTCCATATAATATGTTCACCGTACCCATTCACATGTACGTTCGACCGTTTTGAAAATGATTTTTTTAATAGATAGGGTATGCTTTAGGGCTGGTCCCGTATAAATTTTATTAACTCTGCTTCGGCAGTTTTTGCGTTATCCTCAATAAAACTTTTTTAATCCACTGTATGTGCCTCGATGATATGCTGCTGCCTCCTTCCATGCATTTTTCCTTCTAAACCTATGGAGGTTTGGAAGGAACACAGGGCCAGAGAACGTACAAGACAGGGGTCTGGTGCGTTATCTGGCCATGTTGGTCCTGCATACCTTATGAGATCATCACACCACCTTCGCCGTGGTCTACCTCGACGGCAAAGTCCTTCCTCAGGCGTCCAGTGAATGACGATCTTTGCAAATCTCTACGAGATATAAAATAGCGAAGGACTATTATGTGATGCGGTATGGCTAATACAGATGAGTAAGACCCTGCCCTTCAAACTAGGAGAATCCTGTATCTTGAAGGACAGTGTACTTTACAAAGGATTGACACATTTTTACAAAATATTACATAATTGCATAACAATACTGATGATCACATACTCGTACATATTTGTTGAACGGGCTTAAAAAATATAGTGAGGAGTGATTATGTGTGCGTGTGTATACATAGTACATAGATTGTTACATGAATAGAGATTTAAGTGATTGTTTGATACTTCATCTTTGATGCTCCATATTTGATCTCATTCTTATTTCGAACTCAAGCAGGCACTTTGTGTAAATTATTTCATCACCACTGCTCTCAAAACGGTTAAGGGAAACATCGTCAGGAAACCGGCATGTCCTAGAACCAAAAATTCAAAGACATGTGACATCCGCCAACCCGTACTGGGCCCGCGTGGTGGATTATGGCCCTTTCCCTCTCACTGAGAGGAGGCCTGTGTCCTGGCAGTCGGAACATTATAGGTTGTTATGCACTCTTATTTAAGCTCATTCTCCTGTTAATGTTTCTTCTTGCATCATTCATAACCAAGGATGAGTTATTCACGTAATTTTTTACATAGCAATCTTTCATCAAGAAAATGCATTGCCTAATGGCAAACAACGCTTCTAGTGTTAGTCGAAACCACAACACCGTGAACATAAAACACTGTATAGAACCAAGACGTTAATTGGTGTAAAGTAAGAAATTGCTCCAGAACAAAGGTTGGAAAGTTATTGGGTAACTTGGTCGGGTTGCTTATTGTGCTGAAATATCGGTTTTGTGGCTTTGGAGTTAGCGATTTTAAACAAGTTTTATGATTAAAAATAAAAGAACTTCTTTTGCGTGTCGGGAATAATATCTGATTCCATTATTCTATGGCGGCAATGTGATGGCACATAATTTCGCTCACAACGAACTGTCACATTTTACTGATCAGATTTAAGCAGATATTTTTGACGCAGGACATGTCCAATAATATTGCATTGTCAGATAATTTTGAAGCCTATGCAGAAAGAAAGAAAGAAGGAAAGAAACTACTATAATTTGGCGTCGATTGTCTTGCCAGATAGTTTTGGTGTTTCTTCGAGGTCACATATTTGTGCTGACACTTGTATTTGCCTTCTACAAATGATCACATATACAGGGTAAAATTTTAACCAGTGCGCAAATTGTAACCATGAATTCAACATATCATTCTAGACGTAGACATTTTTCGTCAGTTACACAAAAGAGAAATCATCTGTTTCATAAAAACGTAGTACGTTCGCATGGAACAACATTCGACTTCCAAGCGGGCGAAACCGCGGGAAAAAGCTAGTTTTAAAGCTTGTATCGTCGTTATCAGCCTATAAATGTTCCCACTGCTGGGACACAGGCCTCCTCTCAGTGAGAGGGATTGGGCCGTAATCCACCACGCGGGCCCAGTGCGGGTTGGTAGCTGTCACATGTCTTCGAATTTTTGGTTCTAGGACATACCGGTTTCCTCACGATGTTTTCCTTCACCGTTGTGACAGCAGTGGTGATGAAATAATTTACACAAAGTAAAGCACCTGGCTGGGTTCGAACTCACGACATACAACTCGTAAGTCGCGGCCGTTACCACTTGGCCACCACTGCTCTCAAAGTAACCACAGAGAAAAAAAAAATTGTGTAAATTATTTCATCACCACTGCTTTCAAAACGGTGAAGGAAAACATCGTGAGGAAACCGACATGTCTTAGAACCAAAAATTCGAAGACATGTGACATCTACCAACCCGCACTGGGCCCGCGTGGTGGATTATGGCCCAATCCCTCTCACCGAGAGGAGGCCTGTGTCCCAGCAGTGGGAACATAATAGGCTGATGATGATGATGATGAAAGCTTGTATGCTGCTTCTTAATTCTACTGCCCTTAAATCCCAATTTATTTGGGGTCGGCGAATATGTCTTTTTCTTCCACACTTCTCTATTAGTCGTCATCTCGGTAGTCACACCCATGACTATTATTTTTATTTTATTTTATTTGGAAAAAAAAAACGATATTACATTACACTTACATTAATACTTATCAGTAAGGTATACAAAAAACAAAATCAATGTAATAACCACAACATTTTCCACATATTAACAAATAGGTATGGGCTCATCAATAAGCTAGTTATTTTCTCATGTATGGAAACATTTTATAAATATCGTTACAAGCTACCTAACTAGTCAGTAACTAGTCAGTTACCGCAAGGCATATCCGAATTGTTTAGCACATCAATAACTTTACCTCGAAAAGCATTTATATTTAGCATAAATATACCAATATCTAAGAAATGTTCATTGTACATTTGCATGAGACGCTGAAGGGGTGCACGTTTACTTGCGTTTGTCCAGCCTGATGCCTGATAAAACAATCGGTAATCGCGCACTCCACGACGATGAATAGATCTAGGAACTACAAGTTTAATATAATTATTAAGTTCTATACAATTTAGCTTATTATGATAAAGGTCATGCAGTGTCATTACTTGCAGAAGCATTCGTCTCTTCTCGAGAGAGAGTAAATTATACATTGCTAAAAGTTCTTCGTAAGTTAAGCGTGGAAGTTGGCATCTGAATTGCATAGTTCGTAAGAATTTTCGTTGTACTTTTTCAATGGCTATTTTGTACTTATTATATAACGGATCCCATATCAGACAGGCATATTCAAGCTGTGAACGAATAAGTGAACGATACAGATGTAAAAATGTACAAGGGCGCCTAAAGTCGGTAGCTGTTCATTATCATCATTCACACAGTCTATCCATCGTTTCTTTGGTCTCCCCTACTCTTATAGCCATTGACATTTATACTCAAAACTTTACTCACGATATTTTACTCATTCCTCCATATCACAACCCTATAACTTTTTTTTTTTTGACGGCGGTTAATCATCAAATAACTTCTCCATCTCTGGGTGGAGCAGGAAGGCATGTCAGAATTTTAGTGACTAAAACCCACCCATGTTCCCACAGTTGCCTGTGTGCCAAGGGCCACGGCATCTCTTTCGAACAATCTGCACTCCTGGCAGGCATCGGCCCTTGCAGGCCCCTTCAGTTGGTGCTGACATCTCTTTGAGGCGCGCGTGGAATACAACGCGCCATCGATCCCCATACCATGACAACCGATTTCCACACAACTTTTCAGTCATCGCTGCCATTGCTTGTGAGAAGGAAATAAATTATTTTGAATTTAAAATAACTAGAAAAACGCTGTTTTAGTTGCCCGTTTTCTCGTTCATTGCGTATAACCAGCTTAGAAAATACTGGCGTTCATTGTAACAGCTCTGGCGCTAGAATACACTCTACATGGAATTAGTTATATACTGGAGTGGATTGCTAGTAAAGTTTCTTAGCTAATACTGTTGATTTACAACTGTGTAGTGTATATCACCTAGAGATACAGCGTTTCGTAAATAATAATTTCACGTTAGAAAATATTTGACAACATAGGATTAACCCTTGAGGATCTGGACACGTCGTACTCTCAGTCTCCTAGAGGTGTCTAGGAGGTTGAAGGTGGTGGAGGCAGACGTGTCTGGGTCTAGCACAGTCTGCAGTATGCTGTCGGGTCGTCGTACCGCGCACCGTCGAATGCGGCCTCGTTGCAGCAGCCTTTGCGCATGCGGCCGTTTGGTGTCTTTGACTGCTGTTGATCAAACAAACAATCAACGATAACAAACTTTAGTATACTTTATTTTTAGTTGTGGTTCCTACCACACACAAATTCTTATACCACTACTTGCTTCATAAATAACTGTGACGGGAAATTAAAATATCATCAACTTATCTACAAAAACTGGAACAAAGTGTTTTCAAGCAAAAAAATAAAATTTATACGGGACCACCGCGCCGACTTCGTGTACCAAATGAAAAACGCCCTAGCATGAAGAACACAATCTTACTGTGCTAATACTTTTTAATCGTACAATTGTAGGTACTCTTCCACAATTCAACAATATCATTGCACTGCATTTTACCATTTTAAAATTGCTTTTGCTCCACCCGGATATATCAAAACCGTTATTTGTAAGTGTTGCCAAAGTAGAATAATATATTCAGTTGCCATGATGAGAATACTTTTAAAAGTTTATTAGAATATAAGTAATTTGTACTACAGGATAAGTTTTTATCCAGTGCGCAAATTTTAACCATGAATACAGCATATCATTCTAGAACCCCTAGCGCAGAAATTTTTCAACGGTTATACAAAAAAAAAAAAACAGCTGTTTCATAGAAACGTGCAATACCTACGCGGTCAAAATGTATGGAACAGCTGATTTTTTTTTCGTATAATCGGCGAAAAATTTCTGCGGTAGGGGTTTTTTTTTTTTTTTGGGTGGGAAATCATCAAATGACTTCTCCTGCTGAGTAGAGCAGGAGGTGTCAGACTTTTACTGACTAAAACCCACCCGTGTTCCCTCAGTAGCCCGTATGCCAGGGGCCGTGGTATCTCTTTCGAACAAACCCGCACCCCTGGCAGGCATCGGCCCTTGCGGACCCCACCTGTGGTTGCTGACATCTTTGACGGCGCGCGTGAGGCACACAACGCGCCGTCCCGTCTACCACTTTTCGGCCGCAGAGGATAGGGAGAGCGCCTGACGCTATACCGACACTCCTCTTCCCCTGCGGCCCCACCGCGTCCGCCATCAAACGGTGGCGGCCCCGTCCAGGCCACGGAAGGGAAGAGCGCTGCTCAGAAGCACTCCTCCTCTACCGCAGCCTGTAACCCTCAGCCGCGATGCCTCCCATTCGACATCGCGGCCCACCTCAGTTGCGGTGCACCTCACCGCAACCTACTTTTTGGCCGCTACGTCAATGGCTTGAAGGCAAAAGCCCTGACGAGCGGCCCCACCGTTGGGTTCCTCTTGGCTTCACCGTGGATGGGAGACCACGGTTACTAAGCCCCCCCCGCAACGACAATGCGGGAACCCACTCGGGGGGGCTGCGGTAGGGGTTCTAGAATGATATTCTGAATTCATGGTTACAGTTTACGCACTGGATAAAAACTTATCCTGTATAATAGTGTTGCCACTTTTTGCCGCACAAAATTATAAACAATGTTTTAAATATTAAAAATGTACTCGCCGAATAAATAACCACGTGCTATTAAAAAAATCGGTTGATAGTATTTAAAAGGTAGAAAAAAGACAGAGCCCAAAGAAATATTACCTACACACATAAACTTTTCCAGAATTGTATTAAAACACCTATCTGAGTACTCTTTAATGAGACATTTATGTAAATTAAGCTCTAACTTCCCTAATACTTAGTTGAAAACTATCTACACAGTCTAAGTTGGAAAGCGAACGTTTGTTCGACTAAGTCCTCTTTATCTTAAGGAATTTTATACGTTAAGTGCTAGAAAAACTATACTTTTGTAACGTTCTCTTTACTTTCAAGTTTTGTATTGACTGAGGAAAAGTGAACTGTGTAATACTCAAGAATTCGGTTTGACTTGGATTTATTAGTTTAAAATTGTAGGTACACACAGATCCACAGAAAACTGAAAAGAAATGGGTAATACTTATTACTTGTACCAAATAGTAAAGTTATTTTTGTCACAAAACTGATTTCTCGGCAATGTCCATGTTTTTCTCAATGTTAGCCATTTCGATAAAATTTGAGGATCAAGTTACATTGGTTGTTCAAAATATTTGATAGAGGCTAGTATATTCTGAAACCCAATCAGAGAACCCTTTGAGCCCATTCAGTTCAATCCTTGATATTATTATTTGAAAGGAATAAATAGAGATTTACTAAAATACCAATACAGTGTAAGTGAATATTTTTAGATGATTCCGATCTTTTGGAATTGTTTCGCATTATTTTCGTGTTTCTTTTTACTATAATCGTTGAGCTAAATGGACTTTTACGTTTCAATAAGAATAAAGCTTTCGGTTCATCGATATTACATAGAGATTGTTTTTTTTATGGATTCCAAAGTAATCATAAGTGTGATATAAGAAATTGTTTTTAAACGGTATTATTTAGCTTGCCCTATTTGATATTTGTTTGGGTCTAATTTAGAAGGTACTTGAAATTTTACCCCTTCCTGTAAGCAGATTGATCTGATATTGGTACACAACTTTAGTTTTGATAACAATATAATTTAAAAAAAGAAATTAAGTAGAATGAGAAATATAAAGTAACAAAATAAAAACGAAAAACTTGAAAATAAAATAAGTTTTTTTTTATAAATTCTAAAAAATATTTCGGTGAAATAAAATCGTGGGGCGAGTGCCCTTTAACTAAAAAAAAACCTTATTTTATTTTCTTCGATGTTCTTTTTTTTATTCAACTGCGTTGGAACCCAAAATGAAGGTATTATTTGGAATGTAATGGGGGAAAAACCATACGTAACTAAATATTTTGACATGTGGCGCAAACCGTGAATGTTATTTTTCTTTCTTGAATGCAATTTTAAGGGAAATTAAAGTGTAATTATTGTCAAAATAGTATGAAAACATGGAGGTGCCAAATAATACTACGTCTTCAGGAAGTTTTCGCGAAATATTTGAGTCTAAACTGACTGAACTAATTGACTCATTTAATTAGTAATGTTCGTATTATGTAGATATTTTGTAATGAACAAAACATTCACTATTACTAGTTACTCAGTGGTAGGCATTCGCAAAAAGTCACAAATTCATCAATAACCAATTTAACTAAATTACTACACAACATTCAGCCATCTGGTTAAACGTTGCGCTCAATGACTTGGCTAGTTTTCCTTCAGCTATTTAATTGGATGCCGGCGTTTAATGAACCGCCTAGGCGTCCAATTAGCTGGCTAATTTAACCAGATGGCTGCGGCATATACATTCGCATGGAACAGATGTGGCCCAGTGGTAACGGCCATGACTTACGAGTTGTAGGTTGTTTGTTCGTCGAATCCTGATAGTCGCTTTACTTTGTGCAAATTATTTCATCACCACTGCTCTCAAAATGGTGAAGGAAAATATCCCGTGAGAAAACCGGCATGTCCTAGAACATGGTGTCAAAGACATGTGACATATACCAACCGCCAATTAGGTCCGCTTCTGTGCATTAATGTGCTTATAGTATTCATCATCATCATCTGCCTAGCCTTTTCCAAAATATGTTTGGGTCGCTTTCCAGTCTAACTGGATGCAGCTGAATACCAGTATTTTACATGGAGCGACCACCTACCTGACTGGGTAATACGACACCCCTTGGTAAGACTGTTGTACTTAAAGTATTTAATTAAGAAATAAAACAATTACTGTCCCACATAGCGAGCGCATATCAGTTTCTCGATCTGTCAATTTCTTCAAAAAAAAAAAAAAAAACCTGGAAATGTAGTCAGAAAAAAATAAGGAAGTTTCAAGTAATAGGTGCGTAGCATAATTATTTATTCCTTGACTATGTCTACGTGTAAAGTTAAAAATCTTCTAAGGTTGACACCTGCCTTAATTTTTTCACCAAAAATGAAAAATTCAGTTTGCTTTTAGTGCGAACAGTCCCGACCCTCATCTGTACTCTATAAATAACCCCCTAGACGTCCTCAAAACTAGGACAAAAAAGGGTAAACCCATACGTGTAGCACCCCTACCTTCAACTGACCTATTTAGTAGTACTTCATCATCACGCCTCTATTCCCTGAAGATATGGCAGGGTAGTATTATATTACAGCTGCATTTCGCCACATAGGTATATTAAAAGTTTCATGTAATATAGAACGTAATTCAAATAGGAAATGTTTGCAAATTGTTTGGTCATGTCGAGAGGATCAATGAAGGGCGGCTAACAAAAAGTATTAACAAGGCAGATGTGAGTTAAAACATAGGCAGGGAACGCTGTAAGAGGACGTATAATTAAATGACCGTGATTCATAATTGTGAGGGCCGCGGGAGTCCGCTGGATGCGAGAAGCACAGAACCGGTCGAAGTGGTGGAGCTTGGGGAGGCCTACGAATATGTCCAGCAGTGGACGTCTTTCGGCTGAAATGATGATGATGATGATGATGATTCATAATTTACTTTGTGGAGCAGAGGAATTTTTCAAACATATAGCATAATCTATCCGTGCCGGACGTAAAGAATAGCACCATCCCCTCTTCTCGTGGATGTCTTAGGAGGCGACTAAGGGACTTACTAGAGAATGGGCAGCAGCGTTCTCTATGCATTGTACCACCATACTGCAATCGGTAACCCGCCTGCCAAGCGTGGCGATTATGGCAAGCCCCCCCAAATTGTGGGAGGCCTATGTCCAGCAGTGGACGTCTTCCAACTAAAATGATGATGATGATGATGATGATAGCATAATCAGCTTTTAATTTTCCCACTGCTGGGGCACAGGCCACGCGGGCTCAGTGCGGATTGGTAGATATCACATGTCTACGAATTTTTGGTTGTAGGACTTGCCAGTTCCACACGATGATTTTCTTCACCGTTTTGAGAGTAGTGGTGATGAAATTTTATAGGTACACAAAGTAAAGCGCCTGACTAGGTTTGAATGTACGACCTATAACGGCACGGTTGGTCCGGTGCTGTAACGGCACGGTTGGCGAAGTGGTTAAGCGATTGACTGCTGCGCTGCGTTTCGCGGGTTCAATTCCCGCACATAACAAATATTGTATGACCTACAAATAATTGTTCCGGGTCCGGCTGTGTGTGTATGTGAGTTTTAAGTGTTTGTAAACGCACCCACAATACAGGAGAAATTCCTAGTGTGGGGAAACGTTTTGAAAAAAAAAAAAAATCGTAAGTCGCAGCCGTTACCGCTGGCCTATTACTGCTGCTAGATTTTTTCGCACATAAGAAGCTATGAATTAACGATATACTTCAAAATGATTCAGAATGAATAGTGTGTTACGCACAGTTGGGTGCAAGACTCCATATTTAACAGTCAGGCTGAGGCTACAGTAAGCAGCGATTTGCGACGCGACTGGAAGAGCGAAACGAGATAAACATGGTATGGCTATATTATGAGCGAAAATCCGGCGTATATTCGGCGATGACGTGGCTACAGTACACAAGCTACACAACAATTAGCAAATCATCCATCGTGGTTTACTAAATGGCTACATTACACACGCATATTTAGTAGAACTATTGAACTAGTCGTGCAAGTGAGAAATTTTCTAATAAGTAAATTCGCTTCAAATTTCGCTGATATGTTGATGTAGCCGATGCCGTGATTACAGTAATGTTGTTCCTATTGCATAAAGAAATCAAAGATCGCTAGTAATATTTCATGTACGGTGTAGCCATATACGTGAGCATTCGTTTATTTGTTTTAATCGCTTATGTGTCGCAGGTCGTTTTGCGGCCTAATGTAGTCTCAGCCTCAGGCTTACCACCACTAGGGCAAAAAGACATTCTCAGTTAGTAAATTCTAGTTTAAAACTTGCGAGAACTGTCACAGCGAACTAACTATCTGTTTTAGTTTTCTCTGAATACAATGAAGTACGTTTTACTTCTAAGTTTGTTTGTGTTTATTTTCTTCGTTCCCGTTTATTTCTCTGCTATTTGTAAAGTTCACTTTGTTTTGAATTAAGTGACCTTTAAAGGATGGCCGTGACATCGACCCTCAAACTGTCACTATGGATTCAGCGTCAAATACCCTGCGTATAAATTTTTCATAGGTTAACAAAAAAATCTGCTGTTAAAAAAGTGCAATATCTATGTAGTAATTTATTAAATGGAACAACTAATTGTTTTTAATACAGAGAAATCTAGTTTCAGTTTTTAGACGCTCTCATGAAGGTATCGCCATGTTCGATTTTCATTTTGACTATCTATCACTATCAGCTTTAGCACCCTCAAAAACCTTGAAAACGATACCTATGACAAATATTTTAAAAAAAACCGCAGCGGTCATCTTTGTTTTGAATTTTGACCAGCACATTCGAAAACCATGAAACGGTGTGTTTCCAGAGAGAGAATGTCGCAAGGAGAGAGCATAGCGCTTTTTCGACACATGACAATACCTACCATTTTATCTCTACCGCAAGCCGCGTTAAAAAAGTTCGTTCCAAAAAAAAACTCAATAGAATACTTAATAGAAATAGAATACGAAATACTTTATAAAATGTAGAGTATAGTAATATATTCATAAGTGCCTATAGTAATATCACGGGAACTTATAAAGTATTAATGAATAGCGACTAAAATATAGTCAGGTAAGCCAAGTATCAATTCCTCTTCCTTATAACATTTCTAAAAAAATATCTTTCGAATGAGAAAGATTTCTTTTCTCTTTAACATAGTTTGACCTAGCTACCTCTCTTGCATTATTCAATAGCTTATGACCTTCAACCAGGTGGCGTGCCAAGACTCGATATTGATCCCTACAGTAGCCAAAATAACTTTCGTGGAGACTGTCAATAACAGCGTCTTTGATTTTTGATGATCTAAATTCTATAACTAGTGATAAAAATATTCGTGTTAAATAGATTCAATATAGGATTCTCGTTTATATCAAAAGGATTTTAAGTTTATGGTAGCCTGAGAAACTCAAACTTTCTTACGTTTTCCTGCAAATTGCAGATCAGTGTCAAGCTCCTCGTCCCAAATCTGTCAAATTCCTTTTATTAATTTTCAACTCTATGACATAAGCATAAGGTTCATGTTTAATTGGTAAAATTTAACAGTTTGGGGTAGCTACATGTGCTGGCGTCTTCTGTACTATTTCATACAAAAGTCGTTCTTTGAACTTAGTTTGCACCGATGATTTAAATGCCTATAATTCTCTAAATACAGTCGTGTATCATGTTTGATTAAATAAACATCCTTGTACTGAGGTCAGTAGTCAGTGCAAATTGCAAAAAACTATGGCGCTTCCTCCTTAGAGTCCAGTATTGGGGTAGGCACTATCTAACAGGCTAATTGAAAAGTGGGACTGAATTTTTAAGAAATACTTTGCCGGGTTACGTTACCCGGAACGAATCCGAACGTTGTTTATAAAGCCTATTGTTCTCCGTCCAGAAATATACACCCCTCTGGGAAAATGTATGTGTTTATGTTGTGATATGCTGAAAAGACTTACGAATATCGTCTTTAACGTTTATCGTTTTTATGTTATCATATAATGTTCTCACTGCTGGGCAAGCCACTTCTCTGTGAGATAAAATTGGCTGTAATCTACTACGCGGGCCCAGTGCGGGTTGAGATGATACATGTTTTCGAATTTTTGGTTCTAGCACGATGTTCTCACGATGTTTTCCTTCTCCGTTTTGAGAGCAGTAATGATGAAACAATTTACACAAAGTAAAGTAGCTGCCTGGGCTCAAATCCACGGCCTACTGCCTATAAATCAGGGCCAATAGCACTGAGCCACCGCTGTTGTAATGGTATTTAATCCAAAATAAAACCTATAATAATAGATTAAATACTATACCAAAGTACGGTAATTCCCATGTATATTGTTTGGTATCGTATCCATATCTTATATACTAAGCCAATCTACTTACCCATCTTCAGGATACAATCTCGCAAAATCAGCTTCTTCCCCTATACCCTTCATGTAACTGTCACAATTACTTTACATGTCCCAGATTCATGTCAATAAATAGCCAAAGCCATTAGCGAGATTAAAGAGCCTCAAATGGAACAGTAGGGCAGCTGTCCCACCGTGCCGACGAGGAAGCGATTAGCTATCAACGATTTTTTGAAGTAAAAAAGATATATTAATAAAATTATATTAAGAGCGTTCTCCCCACGCGCGCTGGCATCGGCGCATTTATGGCGTAATGTTTAAAGGCATAATGTATTTCTCAGCTATGCACTATATCGTTACTATTTTCAAGTTTGTATGCTATTTTTTTTTAAGTTATTTTCGTATTTACGTATAAAATCGCCATTCCGTCAATTATTTTCTATTTGCATTACTAAGTACGATTAAATGTTTTTATTAAAAAGTAAATGTTAAAAATAAGTATAAAACCAACGACGTAGTGCTGAAAAAAAAATTGTACGTTTTTTGTACATAATGAAGTAATCACGAAAAACTACTATAAATGCGTTGTTGATGCCCGCGTGGAATGAACGCTCTTAATAGTTCATCGCTTCTTCTTCTTCGTGTATTAATAAACTATTTTTTTGACCAAAAACTTCTCCACTTCCACGGCGTTATCAGTGGCAGCGCAGAGGTCATATTGACTACTTGTTTGGGGCACAGAAGGCAGGATAGTAGGTTGAGCATAGTTTGTGAAACAGCTTCACATTCACACCCTGCTGCAGGTCCGTTGGCCCTACTTTACGAGGTTCGTCTTACACCTTCCCACTTCTGTTCGGAGACGGTTCAAGGACTTGCAGGTGGAACATGGAAGGTTACACCCTACAAGAAGATGCCCGTTTGGTGGTAGATAATGAGTTGGTTGCTAAAAGGTATCCTGGCATAGTTTGAAACGGGCGTCGATCTGATTACCTGGTAGGGACGCTGTCGATTGCAAAAAGCTGTGCCTGCTTTGTACCCGTTGCGTTGATAGTTGGGCGCCAAATAGAGTTCATCGCTGATTGTCTATAACGCTGGCAAGTTTTCGTTTGTCGCAGCGACAAGATTGATCAAAGAGAAAACTAATATAGAATACATGCTGTTGGGAATCGAACCCAACACACGACCTTGCGCGCGACCTACACGTGCAGGCGTCGTCGTGGCCGACGCGTCATCATCGGCACGCCGAGGCGCGGCGCGGTGGCAACATGGCTCGGCTCAACGAGCACTCGCTTCCACGGACTCCATCGCGACGGACGAATCACCTCTATAACCTCATCTATTTATTGTTTGTCCGGGAAAGTTTAAATTGTAATAAGCGCGGCAATAAACCATTACATATATACAGTCCACTTTTATTTGCTCCACCCGCTAACACAAATGCTGAGAGACTCACGCTTGGTACATACGAATACCAGTGAATAATCGGTAGATGCCGTAGCGCACTCGCTGCTCTTTGCTCGCCAGCTCGGTTTTAGTTGCTAGCTCTACTCGCTTCTTGTTAATCGCCGGTAGTAGGACAGATCCTATACTACCTACCTTTCGCCGAGCCGTCCTTTTATAGGGAAACTTCGTCTGTTCAAATACTAACTGTGCTATTTTAGGTTGTAAGATGTGCTACGCGGGTGCTACTAAATGTTGGGTTGTCATTTCATTTTCATATTGAACATCTGAAGCATTAGATTATATTTAATGTATTAATTTTGTGATGCAAAAATGGACATTATTAAGCTATTAGAACGTAACAACACTATGTCACAATCCGAAGAATTTTCACAATTTCCATTGCTTCATATGTTCGAAAATTTCGTACGTTTGATCAAGGAAATAACGCAATGAAGCGTATTACGCGATTAGGCTGCAGATTTATTCCGTTACATAAATACCGCTTTCAGAAACCGAAGATCATTGTAAATGGGTACGACTGTTTTAATGAATTTGCTTGGGTGTTCTGATATAACTGAAGCTACCGATTAATGTTTTCGAATGGAATTTAATTCATGTTACCTCTGGTTGTTTTCTATTAGTTATGTACAAAAATATTCGAAATCATCGATAGGTTTCTTAGGGGCCATCCATAACTTACGTCACATGTTAAAGGGTCAATGAAATGTGACACTATGTGACATGGGACAGGGTGTTCTAAAGATTTGTGACGTCACATGTTTTTTTTTTTTTTTTTTTTTTTGGGTGGGAAATCATCAAATAACTTCTCCCGCTCTGGGTGGAGCAGGAGGGCGTGTCAGACTTTTACTGACTAAAACCCACCCGTGTTCCTTCATTAGCCCGTATGCCAGGGGCTGTGGTATCTCTTTCAAACGAACCCGCACCCCTGACAGGCATCGGCCCTTGCGGGCCCCATCATTTTTGTGCTGACATCTCTTTGAGGCGCGCGTGGAACACAACGCGCCGTCGACTTGGGCTTGGTCCTTACCGGACAGCGAGCTACCCATTACTCGCCGTCCGCAAGCCCATGCCTACGGTGGCCGGAAATCGGCCTGGGATTCCCGACGCCCAGGGCGTCTCCGTATCCTGCGGCGGCTGGGGTCGCGAGGGCGCATATGCTGCCTCTCCCTCACGTGCGCCGCCTCCCTCTTCGCGAGCATCACTGCTTCGCTGAAGGAGGTGACGGCTCCCCATGCCCTCTCGCTCCGTACCATGGCCTGTACCAGGGCCGGACGCGAGAGATCGCCGCCGCCGATCGCCTCCACGAGGACACGGCGGTGCTCCGCCCAAGCAGGGCAGACCGCCACCGTGTGCTCCACCGTGTCCTCAGGGCGATCTTCGCAGTGGAAACACCCGGGCGTTTCCTCCCGCCCTATCCGAAACAGGAACCTCCCGAAACAACCGTGTCCGGTGAGGACCTGCGTCAGGCGGAAGGTGAGGACGCCATGCCGCCTCTCGAACCACTCCTCAAAGAGGGGACTTACCGCCGCAATCGTGGCGTGCCCAGCACTGGGTTGCGACAATCGCTCTCTCCATGTCGCCATGAGATCCCGCCGGAGCTCTGTCCGCTGTGCCGCGATTTCCTGCGGCAGCGGAGTTACGCCCCGGCGTTTGGCCTCCTCGCGCCACTCCCATATTTGCGCGAGGACCTTTGCCTCCAGATCCCATGGCGGTAATCCGGCAAGGAGGCCCGCCGCCTCGCCGGAGATCGTGCGATATCCTCGGATCATCCTGATCGCCATGACCCTATGGGACGCCCTCAGCTTGCGAGCTGGTTGGCGCCTCAATGTAGGCGCCCACACCGGCGCCCCGTATAGGGCCATGGACCGCACGATCCCCTGACGTCACATGTTAAAATCAAACATACTAAAACTCGAAATTTTTATACAAACCAAAAACTTAAAATTTCACCATCCGTATATGTCATATATATATATATATATATATCGCTTATAATATGTAGGTTTAAGTCGTCAGTGAGTACTATGTTTTAATCAAAATTAAAAAAATGGACGGTCAGCTGTTCTAACTTAATTATTTCTAAATATAAAATTGAACAATGTGTGAATGGGGTAGGTGGTTTCACAAGTGTGACCACATGTGACAAGGACGGGGGAGGGGTCATAAAACAGTAAAATTTGTGTGAAGTAATTTATGGATGGCCCCTTAATAAACTTCGACTATATCCGACGTATATAGTCGGAAATATCCCGTGTGGTGTCCGGGCGTAAAAGAATAGCACCATCCTATTTCTTCTAGTGGGTGTCGTAGGAGGCGACTAAGGGACTTACTAGAGAATGGGCAGCAGCGTTCTCTATGCATTTTACCACCATACTGCGATCGCCAACCCGCCTGCCAAGCGTGGCGATTATGGCAATGTCCAGCAGTGGACGTCTTTCGGCTGAAATGATGATGATGATGATATCCGACGATACTAGTTACTTGTCTCTTTTGGCGACCGTACCAATTTAAGCTGAACAAAATTCCAAGAATTTTAAAAATCTCCTCCATAAGTGTTCTCTCAAAGCGTTCCAGAATGTTTGGTTTTCTAGTACCCAGTACTTATTTAAAGTATTCGTTTGGTCTGAATTCTCAATGGTTAAAGCTGGCTTTAAATATCTGTCTATAATTATCGCAAAACTTTTGCGGTATTGTGGCTAGCGGGGTAGACTAGACTAAAGTTATTGTCCAACTGGAATGTTTTAAATAATTTCTGGACCTAACTTTGAATAGAAGCAGTATTTATTTATTTAAAACTTCACGCACAAAAATGTACAGAGGCGGACATAATGCCATAGGCATTTTCTACCAGTCGACCTTTGGGTGATGCCGAGACAAACAGTAGGTGGTGGTTTTAAGGCTTGTATCAACGCCAAGGACCTTCAGCATTTGGGCGCAATAAATTTGTGGGCGAGTGCGGGGTGATGTACCCGTGCAGTCTTTAATCGGTGGCATTTTAATTTATTATAACAAAAATAATGCATATTTGTAAAAAGTACCAAAATCAAATCATTTCACTTTATATTGCGAAGCAGTAGACATTTTTTTTAACTCTTTTGTTAAAAAATGAAGGAGTAAAATGGTTTGATCTCAACGATTTGGAGGTGATTTGGTGTTTTTTTCTTATTATTTGAAACCCATAGAAAAGTTATGGCTAAACCAAATGACGTATCATATTATGTAGTTACTAACTATTATTTTTCAAATGTAATTTCTTTGTAAATGCTGACGAAGAGTGGTTTCATCTGCTTGCTGTTTTCAACCACTTTTTGAGAGGGCTGCCTTAAGCAAAATCAAAAATTTACTGATCTTATATTACTATAGAGCGAACCTCTTTGTAACCTTGTTAAGTTGCCTTTTGAAGCACTTTTGACACTGTCCATTAGCACACGGCAGGTATATATTATTCATTTTAAATCATTGTGAAATTAAAATTCGCTTTTTTAATCCCAAAGACTAATCTGACAGTATACATCTTTTGTGTTTGCTTTTTTATTCTAGAAGTTAGACATGAGTTTGACATTACACCTGTCAAATTAGTGTCTAAAAAAGATCAAAAGATTAAAAAAAGTTGTCTTTTGTTATTTATTTTTTATCAGGTGTACTGGTTTTTTCAATTGACAATTTAGACATTAGCCGACTAGTCAACCTCGACTTGGCAAGCCATTTCATAAAAAAATATAATTGAAACAGTCTTTTCTAAAACTGATGTATGGCTATTTTTGTAATTTTTCACAAATCAGATTTGGGTTTTGATAGAAAGTTTTAGTAGTATAAAAAGTCTAAGGTTTTATTAATTTAACTGAAATACATGGTAGAAAATTTACTAATCAAATCGATCTACGGTTTAAAGTTGTTGTACTGGCCATACTGACGGCTGAAATGCGTATTTAAATAAAACCGGGAGACTTAATTTATGAAACGGGCCACACTGGTGGCGACAGTAGCAGTGGCTCGGTACCCATCGGGTAGTTTTCGATGGGGGTTAGCAGTCTTGGCATTGTTGTACCGTGGTGTTTTGATTTAAAAATGCAAAATATTGATTATGAAATGGAATAATTAATATTTTAACATCGAATATTTAGTTTTAGATGTAAAAAAGAACTTCGAAACTTTACACCTAAAACGGTTACAACATCAAATTCAGTGCTATAATTCATATTTTGGGTCACTAGTTAGCAATAATTCATATTTTCATACAATAATATTAACAAATTAATAAAAACAGGTAAATATTTGACAGCTATTTGCGACGTTTCCAACTTTCAGAATAAACGCTCTTAACTGTGGTTATTTCTGACATATCCTACACAAGTAGCTACATTCTATCATCCTCTTACGAGTTGCAGGTGGCTTAAGAACCAACCTGTATAATACATTAGTTTACTGCAACACCATGTGGTTAACTCTAGAGATAAATGAGGCTGTCGTACGGGAAACGGGTCTCCATTATTTATGCGCAACTATCGGCTCTAAAGCTAACATACTACGGTAGATAGTGCCAATGTATTCAGTTGTTCATTTAATATCTCCGTCATCGTATACACAGGTTTGTGTATGTCCTTTGTATCCGTGCGTAGTATAAAACGAAGTTGCTTGTCGTGTCTGTGGGATTGCTGAGTTCAGTTGTAAACTACACAATGGATTTTGATGCGGTTTTCACCATCGTTTAGAGAATTTCTATTCAGTTTATGTGGATTATTATATTGTTCTGTGTGGTGCCGGACGTAAAAGAATATCATCATCCTATTTCTTCCCTTAGTCGTAGAAGGCGACTAAGGGATTTAGAGAATGGGCAGCAGCGTTCTCTATGCATTTTACCACCATACTGCGATCGCCAACCCGCATGCCAAGCATGGCGATTATGGCAAAACTCCCCCTTTTGGGGGAGGTCTATGTCCAGCAGTGGACGTCTTTCGGCTGAAATGATGATGATGATACTTGCGTGCAAAATAATTGGCCTAGTCTGGGCACTCATTTGAGAGACGATACCTCAAATGTCTTCTGATATTAATAAGAAGGTCGTAATTCTCTCTAGTCTTAAGCAGTGGTGATGAAATACACAAAGTGAAGTGCCTGCCTTTTTTTTTTTTTTTTTTTGGGTGGGAAATCATCAAATGACTTCTCCTGCTGAGTAGAGCAGGAGGGCGTGTCAGACTTTTACTGACTAAAACCCACCCGTGTTCCCTCAGTAGCCCGTATGCCAGGGGCCGTGGTATCTCTTTCGAACAAACCCGCACCCCTGGCAGGCATCGGTCTTTGCGGACCCCACCGGTGGTTGCTGACATCTTTGACGGCGCGCGTGTGGAACACAACGCGCCGTCCCGTCTACCACTTTTCGGCCGCAGGGGATAGGGAGAGCGGCTGACGCTATACCGACACTCCTCTTCCCCTGCGGCCCCACCGCGTCCGCTATCAAACGGTGGCGGCCCCGTCCAGGCGGAAGGGAAGAGCGCTGCTCAGAAGCACCGGCACTCCTCCTCTACCGCAGCCCGTAACCCTCAGCCGCGATGCCTCCCATTCGACATCGCGGCCCACCTCAGTTGCGGTGCACCTCACCGCAACCTACTTTTTGGCCGCTACGTCGTCGGCTTTGAGGCAAAAGCCCTGACGAGCGGCCCCACCTTTGGGTTCCTCTTGGCTTCACCGTGGCCGGAATCCACGGTTACTGAGCCCCCCCGCAACGACAATGCGGGAACCCACTCGGGGGGGAAGTGCCTGCCTGGGTTTGAACTAACCTACAACTCGTACGTCGGTGTCGCTGCCACTACTGATGTGATGCTCACGAACACCTATTTTTTTAGCCTGTGTCAATAAATTCAACTCGTATCCCTAACAAATCTGCTCTATCGCCATAAGATTACAATGACTTACTACACAGAGTAGGAATATTCGCGCAATCGGCACCTATAACTCTTTTCCTTTCAATATATTTTTACGATCTCGCAAGATATACAGGAGATCCTTCGGGAACGATTGACGATATCGAACCGAGTGAAAAGAAAGGTTATTTGTTTTTTTTTTAAAACGTCCTATTTTAGTAGATTAAAGGCAGTATTTTCTAGAGTCCTAGTCTAGAGATCCTACTAATCTTATAAATGTGAAAGTTTGGCAGATGTTTGGATGTTTGTTAATCAATCACGCAAAAACGGCTGAACGGGTTTGGATGAAATTTGGCACACACCTAGATTAACATATGGAATATTGTTATATATGATATGTGATATTTTTTATTCCGGTAGTACGATACCGTTGGATCATTTCCGACTTCGACGCAGGCGAAGCCGCGGGCGGAAGCTAGTCTATATTAATATTATAAAGAGGAAAGATTTGATTGTTTGTTTGCATTGAATAGGCTCCGAAACTACTGAACCGATTTGAAAAATTCTTTCACTGTGCCGAAGCTACACTATCCCCGGGTGACGGCTATATTTTATCCCCGCATTCCCACGGGGACGGGAACTACGCGGGTGGAACCGTGGAGCCCTGCTAGTATTTTATAAATCAAGTTGCCTAGCCTTTTCCTAACTATGTTAGGGGATCGCGGAAGACTTACTAGTTCCCGTGATCCTCGGCGTAAGTGAGAGACGGAACACCGGGGTGGTTTTAGTCAGTAAGAGTCTGACAGACCCCTCCGCCCTCCCCGGGGCGGAGGACATCCATGAGGATTTCCCCCGTCATCAAAAAAAAAAAAAAAAAAAAAAAAGGCTTCCAGTCTAACAGATGCAGTATATCCATTGTTATACTTTTGGGCTTCTGATGACCCGTAACGAGTGAATATCAAATTTATAAAAACACGTGAATATTTGACCACTATTTGCGACATTGCCCATTTATTTATATCGCCTTTAAAAAAATGGGCGATGTCCCAAATGCCCATTTTTTTAAAGGCCCTTTAGTAATTCATCGCCCTGTGCTGAATATAAGCTCCTCTGTTAGTCCACTGTCATAAATACTAACAACGTCTGCTCAGGTTTAGTAATTGACAGTCTGTTGCCTTGGTGCGCATGGCGAACTGATTGGCGGTCGCATTATCTCTATAACCTTATATCAAACGTGTCGATGCAATGTTTTGGTATAGCAAGTCGTTCTTACCAATTATCCTGAGACTTGTTTTTACCAGCGATTTACACGTTAACCAATTTAAACAAAACCTTAGTAAATTATACACCTGAATTTTCCTCATGAATCACTTTATCTATTGGTGGAAATCGCATGAAAGTTCGTTCAGTAGTTTTTGAGTTTATCGCGAACAAACAGACAGACGCGGCTGACGACCGTTTTTTTTGGGTGAGAAATCATCAAATAACTTCTCCCGCTCTGGGTGGAGCAGAAGGGCGTGTCAGACTTTTACTGACTAAAACCCACCCGTGTTCCCTCAGTTGCCTGTGTGCCAGGGGGCCACGGTATCTATTTCGAACAAGAACGGGGGACTTTGTTTTATAATAATAGATATTATGTAGTGATTTGATTGTATAGAATCAAGTTCTTTTAGCATAATAGACAGCTGTGCTGGGGAGTTTGTTTCGCCACTTCTTCCCAGCTTAAGCACTAGGAAGTGGGAAGGGCGGGCGTTTTTGAGGAAGTTTGAATAAATTACTTTTGATTTTGATAGTGATGGTAAACAATTAAGGCGACTTTCCAACCCTAGTAGGTAAATATTTTGCCGCAATAACGTTTCAGTAACAGGAAAACTTTTATGAAAAAGCATATTTTGGGTAGTCGTCACACAGTCGATTCGCACGAATTTATTCGCCCGAAATTGGGCGAATCAACACTTTAAAAAAATATTATTTTCTATTGGCAACTCGGAACAAGTCAATTTATTTGCAGGCGACAACTCAAGAATACATACATACATACATACTCAGCCTATAAACGTTCCCACTGCTGGGACACAGGCCTCCTCTCCATGAGAGGGAGAATACGTTTCCCTACTCAAGAATAGGTGCGTTTAAGCCAATTGGCATGTTTTGAATTGTGTGCACTTCATTGCATGTACCTACTTGCAGTGCACAGAGCAGTGGTGGCCCAGTTGTAACGGCCGCGACTTACGAGTTGTAGGTCGTGCGTTCGAACCCAGCCAGGCGCATTACTTTGTGTAAATAATTTCATCACCACTGCTCTCAAACGGTGAAGGAAAACATCGTGAGGAAACCGGCATGTCGTAGAACCAAAAATTCGAAGACATGTGACATCTACCAACCCGCACTGGGCCCGCGTGGTGGATTACGGCCCAATCCCTCTTACTGAGAGGAGGCCTGTGTCCCAGCAGTGGGAACATTATAGGCTGATGATGATGACTTGCAGTGACCTTTTTCACAAATGTATTGAAGCAATTTCAAAACGTCCCAATTCATAATCATCATTTCAGCTGAAACACGTCCACTGCTGTACATTAGACTTTCTGTGCTTCCCGCATCCGAAGGATTCCTGCGCCCTTTAGAAGGTAATCGGTCCACCTCCCGGCCTTCCAACGCTACGTCTACGAGTACGCGGTCACCACTCCAGAACCTTGCGGCCCTTTGGGCATCTGTTCTGTAAGCACGACCTCTTTCTCAAAGCTGGACGTACTTAACTAGACAGATTGTGCTAGGTAAACATGCTCGTCCACAACTTCGACGGTGGCGTCTCCGATCTTTATAAGATTGAAGAAATTGAGAGAAGAGTGTTACATCGGCTTTTAAGACCCACATTTTCGGAAGCTCTATGAGAAGTGCTAATTATTGCCATAATTTCTACATACAAGCATCGTTGCTGTGTTCCAGTTACCTACGTTGGTAAAATAACCAGCACAGGCGACGCAGGTGTCGCAAAGTCTGCTCTGGATGAAAATTTATGCATACACAGTATTGATTTTAAAAGCTGCAAATATATTGTATGTGTATAGTTTTTATTTCATAGTGTTCCTTGAAAAAAAAAACCTGCAAAACAGAGTTTATTTTGCGGTCTTAATCGAAAATATCCCATGTCTCAAAAACTATTGAATTAAATAGCCAATTTTAAACATAAGATCCAATAGCCCCACATGCTTAAGTGTGTTGTTTTTACATGTATGAACCCCTTATTATTTTTAAAATAATTTTACTGTTCACACCCTTTTTGTTGCGGTGCTCAGAATACAACTTATTTCTAATTTTCATTGATATAGTTCGAATAATCTCCGGAAAAACGGGTTCAAATTATAAGGATTAAATTTTTGCTATTTGGCCACAGAATCCTAAAAAGACTTTCTTGCAACTCGTGCCAAGCATAATAATATTTCACGTTAGCCTGAATAACCAGAAGGCCTTAATAAGGCTTCAGCTTTCAACGTTGCAGTCACAACGTTCACAACATGAAACTACCAAGTTCATTATTTAATAAATAACAACTCCTCCAATGGGCTATTTCATGAAGGAATTATAGAAAAGTTGGAAAACTAAAGTTGTGTAGTGTTCCTTTGTTTAGTTAAGAGTTTAATGTAAAGGATTTATGGGAAAGATTTTAATGAAAACCCTGGAAAGGAACGACCCTGAAGACCATGTACTTTTCTTTTGAACGACGTTTCTTTTCTAACACGATGTTTTTTGTATAGTTCTTCAACACGGTCAGTCATAGTTATTCCTGAAAAGTAACGCTTAAATGATCAGAGGCCCAAGCACGAACGCAAGACGTAAATCTCACTTCCTACTTAATAATGTGAAACTTTGTATTGTTAGATATTTGAATGTCTGTTACTCAATGACGCAAAAACGGATAAACGGATTTGAAAGAAATTTAGCACACACATAGATTATAGGCTGATTTAACACATAGGATACTTTTATCCCGGTAGTACGTTTCTCTAGGATAATTTTCGACTTCCACGCGGATGAAGCCGTTGGCAAAAGCTAGTGTATTATTTTTATTTCATTTTTATTTTATTTATTAGGGGAAACCAACAATAACACATGGTTAACAATCGCTTGTAATCTAGGTTTATAGTGCGTAACTAACTACGTTATCCACATGTTGCATATTCGAATAGAAAGGAAGAGCAATAATACAACACTACTAATTTAATCATGCTTAATAAATGATATTTTGAGCGGCCACGGGATAAATTTAATCCCACCCGCAAAATGCCGTTGAGCGGCCACGGGATAAAATCTATCCCACGCGCGCTCTGTTGCGGAGTGACTCATTTATTTTAACACGTGGCAAAAATCGACTAAATAGTTCTCTATGGTAACCGTACATTCTGATTCCATGCTCAATATACTACGTTTCAAGCTAAGAAAACCCTGGAACGTTCGAACAAAAATATTTTTAATCTATTTGTTTTGCGAAGTCTGTCGTAAAACTTACGTCAGGCAGTTGTTATTGTTTTGTTTTGTGATGCTTGTGGTTAATTCATTCTGTACTAAAGGTAGGTGGTTTTATTCATTTGTTATGCTAAGAATATACACACCATGCATTTAAAACCATAAAAAACATAGGTCATCGCTTGGTTTTTTTTGTTATAGTTATTTTTTTCGATAACGTAAACATTCTAAGGTAAACATTCCCACGCTCATTTTCAACGAATTATCTAATTTTTTACAACCATTCATTCAAACGAAAGTAAGAATAGTTAAACCGTCCGTTTACTCAGGATTCCAAAGCAATAAACGTTCGAACGACTCCACGAACAAAGAACCCTTGTTTTTTTCGAGTTTGCGATAAGAGGCGGACCACCCACGACGCAAATGGGTGCGATGACGTCTTCGTGGGCGCTTTACGGTATTTAATTTAATTCGCTTGGCCGCTCGAGGAGTTAAATACTAACATTTATAAATATAATTTATAATACGGTTAATCTTCTGTTTATTCAATCATTTTTAGTGTTACATAAATTAGAACGATTTTAAATCGAAATACAGCTTTTTTTTTGTTTAGCTTATGCTGTCTCAATTGCTAGGCAAATGCCTTCCTCCAAGTCCTTCCAACTATTACAACTATTGCATTTTTTTTTAAACTGACTACAACTATGGCATTGAAAAAAAAAACCTGACTACAACTATGGCATTTTTTTTCATAGTTGACTGCAACTATGGCATTTTTTTAATGACTGGCTATAACCATGGCATTTTAAAAAAATAACTGACTACAACTATGGCATTTTTTTTAAATAGTCGACTGCAACTATGGCATTTTTTTTAATAACTGGCTATAACTATGGTATTTTTTAAAATATCTGACTAAAACTATGGATTTTTTTTAAATAGTCGACTGCAACTATGGCATTTTTTTTAATAACTGGCTATAACCATGGCATTTTAAAAAAATAACTGACTACAACTATGGCATTTTTTTTAAATATCTGACTACAACTATGGCATTTTTTTAAATAGTCGACTGCAACTATGGCATTTTTTTTAATTACTGGCTATAACTATGGCATTTTTTTAAATAACTGACTACAACTACGGCATTTTTTTTTAATAATTGACTACAACTATACAAAAGGAAAGGTGTACAAGATGGCAGTGAGACCAGCTATCTTGTACGGAGCAGAGTGCTGGGCTGTAAAAGAAACACACGTCCAAAAGCTTCACACGACTGAAATGAAAATGCTAAGGTGGTCAGAAGGGGTTACAAGGCTAGATAAAGTAAGGAATGAGTACATTGGAGGCAGCTTTAAAGTAACCCCTATAGCTCGTTCAATGAAAAGTTCAATAAAAGTCGTTAGCGGTGGTTTGGACACGTAATGAGAAGAGACGAGGACTACTACATAGTTAAAAAAGCTTTAAATCTACCGGAGAAAAAGAGAGGTAGAGGACGCCCTCCGTACACATGGTACACTAGTTTGGTACATTTTTTTGAAATAATTGACTACAATTATGGCATTTTTTTAAATAACTGACTACAATTATGGCATTTTTTTTTTCAAATAACTGACGAAAACTATCAACGCAGCGGGGCTCAGAATCATGTACTGAATCCATGTTGACGAATTGCGCATCGATATCCCTGCCACTCTATATTTGAGTTATTTAATTTTCGGAAGAAGCATAATTCGTATCCCTTATAGATACGAATAAAGTCTTAAAATTAGGGTAAATATTTACGTTATGTGTACTCAGCGCGTTCGTGTTCATAAATCCGTTAGCCTGCCCACGGATGTATGAACGGAGACGGAGCGAGAAGATTGTAACACGAGGCGTTCAGTAATATTTCAGTTCCTGCCTACTCCCTTGGGAAAAAGGCGTGTATTTATATATGTGGTATGCAGGAACATCCAACTATCCATATAAATAAAAAGAAAAGTACTGACTGACTTGTAGCGGCACTACAAATAAAAATGCTTCGCAACAAAATCGAAAAACGCAAAAAGAAAACTGGCGTCATTTACAATGCCACAGGCAAACTATTCTTAGAAATTCTACATCGCGCAATCAATTTTCTCGCAATCAAAATTTACCACGACACTCGAATAGATAAAATATTCCGACATCAACTGTCGGGCAGTTGCCCGGACCAGACACAACACCCGTCTGGTCGGAGGATCCTCCTTTTCAATAGAGTATTAGTGAACTTTACACACGGTTCCTCATACCCCTAAATTGGTGACTCCGACGTGATAGAACGTCAGCGCAGCCTTCGTGCAATGCTTCAGCGTGACGTCATCATCATCACATGAAGACCACTTCCTCAAGCTTTCGAGCGGCGAGTCACACAGCCAGCCAGAACCCACGGCTTCAACGGGTATCCTGACCACCTGCATGCAGCGAACCGCATGCCTGGTCATCACCCACAGCCTCATCAGCAACCATGACCCAATACACTGCACTTTCGGCCGGTTGAGAGCTCAATCTCCCGGTCGACGCCAGCAGTCAGCCTCAACCTCCTTTACCATAATAAGTATGAGTGAACTTTACACCCTGTTCCTCATACCTCTATAGACTCACCAACGCCCAGCCCAAACTCTTGAACCTAGAAAGCTGAAATTTGGCACAGAGGTTCCCTTTATAATGTAGACAAGGAATAAGGAAGGATTTTTCGAAATTCAACCCCTAAGAGAATTAAATAGGATATGAAAGTTCCGCGCGATCGAAGCCGCTGGCAAAAGCCAGTATATTATGAAATCACAATTTGTAAGGGCTACTTATTATAATGCATTTACTATCAAGTAGTTTGATGTTTTTATACCAATTAACTGGAGTCGGTGTAGCGAGTCTTCTACTTCCTTTCATCTCTATCAGCCATCGTCTATGTATTTACCACACAGGGGGTCCTGGGTTCGAATCCTGGGGGTATTATTATTGGGTATTTCCATTACAAATTGCTTATTAACAGTCTGGAGTTTGGAAGTTGGCGAGTGGAACTTTCATACCTCGGAAAGCACGTTAAGTAGTTGGTCCTGCGACCGATCTGTGTGCGGTCGTGTTGGATTGGGTGCCGTCTTCTCGGACAATGAGAGTGAAGGAAGAAGGCAGGGCCCCTGTGTGTGTACTATAATATTTCTTGAAGGCTAGTCTCTATTGAACATGGCTGCCATGATCGAAATACGTTCTGCAGGCTTAGCACGAGCACCAATTTGACGACGGTAGATTAGACATGACTATTAAATAAATGAAGGATAACATACCTATGTTTTTCTATTCATTATCACATTTATGCGTTCTAAACGTATCATGATTTTGTAGATAATCGTAAATACTTTGTGGCCGTCGAGTAGAAAGTTTTGTTGTCAGTGTGATTTTGACAGTTTGGGAAGAAATTTTCTTCTGAAATAGTCTACATTTATAAGGACCTAGATAAATATCCTTAGAAACGAAAGACTAAATGACAGATTGTAGAAGGATATCTACGGTGCGATAACAAAAATGAAGGAACGAAATGTCACTTTGTATTGAAAAAGCACTGTCTATTCTTCGTAGAAATACAAAGCGTCATGCTAAGCCCGCAGGAGGGTATTTCACCACCTCTTTGGTGATATTATTCTCTGCCTCTTGAAACATAATAATTATGTATCTTGTAACAATACCTCGGGGCCACTACGTTGTAAAATCGCAACCTAGCTTCATCTTTCTAAATGACCGACTCATGGACAACTAAAAAGTCCTTGTAAATAGTTTTATTGAAACAAATGCTTTGAGTTTGAGTTTCAGTCCTTAGCGATGGAATGTTTAAAACGCACATCAAACGTGCCCTTATCAAAAAAGCATAATAGAAGATAAAAGACTACGTTGAAGACAGGGAAGTTTGGCATTAATTCCTTCTGCACATGTGGCTTCCCTGGTACCTCATTAACAGCATAACTATGTGAAAGTCTATTAACTGCTCCGAAATTACAATGTTCTTTTTTTATTTTTATTTTTAAATGCTGACATATTCTCGTCATTATTTGGCATTATACATCAATTTTAATATCGACTTTTTTAGTGATTGTCATGGAAATCATGTCACTTTGATTGTCAGGTTCATTTTATTTTTGTAGATTTATTTACATATTGTGAATGAGAGAACGTAGTAGGCCTTACAGACTGTAGATTTGTAAATTTTCATTCCTCTAAGTACCTGGTACTTATTGACAGGCCTGTATTGTCCTCCCATAGCTATTGTCACTGTAATTTGAAAACATTGTTGAAGCCAATTATTATTTTTAAAGTAACCGTGGACTTTCTTGCCGGCTCTTCTCCATATGAAGCAAAAATTTGGAACCGTGCACCTAGCTTCTGACGTTTCATAAGTGCCCATGCAGGTTTATATGAAATAAAAATATTTTGATTTGATTTGAATGCTAAAATAAATCTATTTTAAGCTGATACCAAAATTTAAATCAGTCTCTTATCTAAAGTGATGCGTAGGTACATGTTCGTGTAGATACAGTAATTATCATATTAATGAGACAAGTTGGCGCCTATTAATACGCGTAGGCATTCTAATGACTCCAACCTTCTAATTGTCGATCTGGTTGGGTCTTACTATTAGCGATTTAAGAAATCAAATAATATAACGAATATTTAAGAATTTCATACATACGTACATACAGGGTGAAAGGGGAACGCTACCGAAGCCAGAACGTAGGTTATATACAACCTAAATGCAAACGGATACCAATAACCTTTCGCCTTAAACTAATTATTTTGGATCAATGAAAACGTTTGATGCTTCTGTCTACTTATTTTATTTTGGCGGCGCTAACAAAGGATGCTTTAACTTAAAGTCGCCATCTGGACCTGGGGTCGTTTTTAAATGTGTTTAATCTCAAATAATGGTTCATTTAACTGTTCTCACAGTATAGTGTACAAAAAGTGAAATTTTTATTTTTTGATGGCACTGTATCGAGACTCACTAGCCCTGTCACCTGTCTTCGTTTTCGGAAGCGTTTCCCTAACACCCTGTATACCCACGGGTTTTTTTTTTGAGGTTGGGAAATCATCAAATGACTTCTCTCGCTCTGGATGGAGCAGGACTGTGTCAGACTTTTACTGACTAAAACCCACCCGTGTATTCCGTCAGTTGCCTGTGTACCAGGGGCGACGGTATCTTTCGAACAACCCGCACCCCTGGCAGACATCGGCCCTTGCGGACCCCACCAGTTGGTGCTGACATCTCTGACGGCGCGCATGGAACACAACGCGCAGTCCCGCCTACAACTTTTGCCGCAGGGGATAGGGAGAGCGGCCAACGCTATACCGACACTTCTCCTCCCCTGCGGCCCCACCGCGTCCGCCATCAAAAGGTGGCGGCCCCGTCCGGGCCACGGAGGGGAAGAGCGCTACTCAGAAGTACCGGCATTCCTCCTCTACCGCAGCCTGTAACCCTCAGCCGCGATGCCTCCCATTCGACATCGCGGCCCGCCTCTATTGCGGTGCACCTCACCGCAACCTACTTTGTGGCCGCTACGACATCGGCTTGGAGGCAAAAGCCCTGACGAGAAGCCCCACCTTGGGGTTCCTCTTCGCTTCACCGTGGCTGGGAGACCACGACTACTGAGCCCGCCCGCAACGACAATGCGGGAACCCACTGGGGGTCTACCCACGGGTGGGCAGAAGCTACAGAACGCCTACTGATATGATCCTCACACGCTCCTGCCTCATTTACGTTCATACATCTAGTGTAACGTTATTGGTTATGGCCTCTAGAACAGCGACAGTAAAGCTGTAATGGAGCAGTCATAACGACTTACGATTTGCAGGTTCGAACCCAAGCAGGCATTTCACTTTGTGTCAATAATTTCATCACCACTGCTCTTAAAACGGCGAAGGAAAACGTCGCGAGGAAACCAAAAATTCGAAGACTTATGACATTTACCAACACGCACTGTTCCGTGTTGTAGATTACGGCCCTACTCTCACCAAGAGGACGCTAATGCTACTCCTGTTGTGAGTTCTGAGTCATGTGTTTTTAAATCACGAAGAATAACCGAAATGGCAGCGGCAGTGGGCTGGCCATGTTTGTCAAAGGACCGATGGCCGATGGAGCAGACGAGTCCTGGAGTGGAGACTGCGTATCGGCAAGCGTAGTGTGGGACGTCCCCCAGCTAGATGGACGGACGACCTTAAAAAAGTGGCTGGGACAGACTGGATGCGGAAGGCGGAGGATAGAGTATTGTGGCCATATGTCCAGCAGTGGACTGCGATAGGCTGAGTCGATTGAACCGAAATACTTAAAGAGAAGCGCCAGGATAACCCACATTTTCTTACGCTTTTCGCAGTTTGCAGGTAAGTGTCAAGCTCTATATTGCACAAAATATGATCCGCGATCCAAACACGTGTTTATTTATAGAATTTTAATCATTAAAAGTGTCAGGCTCTATAATGTACAAAATATGATCCGCGACCAAAACACGTGTATATTTATAGAATATATATAATATATAAAAAAAATCTTTAAAATGATCAAAATAACCATCTAAGTTCCTTTAATACCAATGAATGAGTTTTGTTTTTTTTTTTTAAATACAGTAAAAACTGGAACAAAATTTTACTTTCGGGGACTACCTTGGCACATCTACCTTAAAAATATTAGACATTGTTGATGATTTGGCTGTGCACCAAGTTAACTTTATTAAGGCTATTGCTATCTTTTTCCTTCTATTATAACAAGAAAGAGACGATAACAAATTAGAGCTGTCAAATTAGTTGAAATTTTTTTTCGACCCAAAAAAGACGTTTTAAATTCATCATGCTTAAAATCACGTCAAATTCAAGGCAATCGAGACGTAAATAACTTGTCCTTTTTTTTCGCGGTCTACCAGTAAGAGATAGCAATACTCTTATTTTAGTTAAGGTGTTGAACAAAAGAATCGGTACCAATAGTCTTTTAATGTCAAACCATGTTTTCTAATCATTAAGTTAAAGATATTTTCAAAATCAACTTTTCCTCGCACGCACTCTGACCGCACCCTTACACAAACAAACTCCTATACATTAACCAGCGCTCTTAACGCTCACTTTGACTTGGAGTCACAAAGATTAAACTCATGTTAACTTAAATGACTGCTAGAGATGAGCGAGGAATGAGCTAGGGTTTGGTAAAGTTTGAAAGGTTATCGTTTGACCTTGGCGGGGTCACCATTCCACGCAGTTTGGTGCCGCATTAATCTTACATTGATTTAAAACATGCAGGCCTTTGTGCCCAATTTCATTCAATTTTTTTCAGCCGTTTACGGATAATTGTCCCGTGTGGTGACGGAAGTAAAAGAATAGCACCATCCCATTTCTTCCCTTGGGTGTCGTAGAAGGCGACTAAGGGACTTACTAGAGAATGGGCAGCATTATTCTCTATGCATTTTACACCAATACTGCGATCGCCAACCCGCCTGCCAAGCGTGGCGATTATGGCAAAACCCTCCTTTTGGGGGAGGATAATGTCCAGCTGTGGACGTCATTTCGCTGATTTGATGATGATGATGATGAATAATTGTAGGTCACTAGTTCGATCCCTGCCCGGCGCTTTACGTCGCGTAAATTATTTCATCACCACTGCTCTCAAAACGGTGAAGGAAAACATCGTGAGGAAAACGACATGTCCTAGAACTAAAAAAATTGAAGAAATGTGATAATTACTAACCCGCACTTGTCAGGCGTGGTGGATTACGGCCCACAACCTCTCACAGAAAGGAGGCCAAAGTTCAAGAAAATTATTCGCTGATGATGGATAATTGAGAAACAAACAAACAAGTGTTACTAGTTGTTTTGCTGGAGACGAGCGTGGAATGAGCATGATTACGTTGTCGGATGAAGTAAGATGGGCCTTGGTATTAAATGAGTGGTCAGTATTTTCGAAAGTTTCTCCGTAAGCGACGAAGGCAAACATAAAATACTGTTTTGCTGCAGATGACCGAGAAATGAACGAAGTTACAAGGTGGTAAATGTTTGTGGTGTCTTAGGTCCTTGGCTGGGACAAACTGGCTATAAAGTGAAGATACCTTCGAAAGGGAAGAGAGATCCTCACTCATCTCACTAACAGAATAAGTGAAGTTACAATAAAGTCTTGGAGTTATAGGAAGGTTATTCTGGGATCTTGACTGAGAAACCCGGTCGGTTATTGAAGATTATACAGCTTGTATCAGAAATGTATGTGATTCCGTGTGGTGCTGGACGTAAGATAATAGCATCATCCCATTTCTTACCGTGGGTGTCGTAGAAGGCGACTAAGAGACTTACTAGAGAATGGGCAGCAGCGTTCTCTATGCATTTTACCACCATACTGCGATCGCCAACCCGCCTGCCAAGCGTGGCGATTATGGCAACACCCCCCTTTTGGGGGAGGCCTATGTACAGTCACCAGCAATAATACGTATATGCTTACCAACTTTTAAAAGTGATTTTCTCTACTTTTACTCTTTGTAATCTTATTTTATTATGAAAATAATATTTTGGAACCCACACTATAATGAAATACCCAAGTTATCTCAAGGTGGCAATCGCTATTTAAAAGAAAATCGCTTTTGAATTTGGCGATGTGTATACATATTAATGCTCGTGACTGTACAACAGTGGACGTCTTCCGGTTGCAATGATGATGATGATGATGATGATGATGATCAGTGTAATGTCGGTATCTGTATTATTAGTTATCCGTGGGTCAGTCCAAGATTATACTTTGTACCGAGAACACGTTGTTTAATTTATCAACCTAGCGAACAGTTCAGTGGCGACGAGGATTAAAATAAAAATTCAGCGTGCAATAATTAATTGTATTAAGCATGCCGATCGGTAAAATAACAGAATTTGATGTGCAAAAAGACGATTGGCGGTTATATATCGAACGCTTAGAACAGTATTTCGTAGTGAACGAAGTGAAAAGTGAGCTATTTGTACCGACGTTAATAACTATTATGGGCGCGGAAAGTTATGAACTTTTAGTGAGTTTGTGCACACCAGACAAACCAAAGTCTAAGACGTTTATACAAATAGTGGATATAATGGAAAAACATCTGCAACCTAAACCTAGTGAGCTGGCTGAGAGGTACAAATTTAGGAAGAGGACTCAACAAGGAGGCGAATCAATAGCTGAGTACATCGCGGTTCTCAAGAAAATGTCCAAAACGTGCGAGTTCGGGGCAGGGCTTGAAGAAAGTATACGGGACCAATTGGTATGTGGTATCAGCTGTGAGATGATTCGCCAACGGTTATTCGCAGAACCCAAGCTAGATTTTTCAAGAGCCTATAGCTTGGCGATTAGCTTGGAATCGGCGGAAAAAGATGCAGCGGCCGTAGTTGAAGGTCAAAAAAGGGCAAACGGGGAGGCGACAGCTGCCGATTGTCTAGCAATAGAGGGTACAAGATGGCGAACGAGGAACACCGCAAGTGGGGCAGGCGAGAAGACAGTCACGCGGTACGCAAGGGGCACGGCACGGGAGGCCGGGCCGCGCGGCTGCCACGGGGCGCGCGGGCCCCGTCATGGTAGCGGGCCGAGTAGGGCGCCGTCGACGTCGTCGGGCGCACAAACGGGGCGCCGACATCAATGTCAAGCGTGTGGCGGAGCACATGAAACGTCCACTTGTCGATTCGGCCATTACGTATGTCGCGTGTGCAACAAGACAGGTCATCTGCGGCGTGTATGTCCGAACATAATATCGAACCAAGATTACATGGGATTAAAAACAACAAATGGCAGTGTAGATAGTGAAAGTGATCACAGCGAAGAGGTAATTGACATTAATTTAAATCTTTTAACGTTAAGTCAGTGCAAACCGTTTATGATGTCATTAAAGGTACATAATAAAGATCTAAATATGGAATGCGACACAGGTAGTGCGGTGTCGTGCATTAGTTATAAAATGTACCAGCAGCTATATAGTGATTTAACAATTAACAAATGTAACATTGTCTTAAGATATTATACGGGAGAGTTAGTGTATCCTGTGGGGGTAATAACACCGACAGTTATGTACAATAAGAAAATTAAAGAGCTCGATTTATATATCATAAGAAAGGGTAAAATGGCCTTGCTCGGTAGGCAATGGATGTTAGAATTAGGTATTCAGTTGCCGACTGTTAAATTATCGTCAGTTAATCCATTATCGGGCGAGGAATTTAATGTAGACGAATTCAGTTCCAGATATTGTAATGTGTTTGCGGAGGGACTAGGCGGCTTCACCGGCCCGCCAGTGAGCATTCACTTGCGGGAGGGAGCGCGGCCAGTGTACATGCGTGCGCGCCCGCTGGCGTATGCGCTGCGCGAGCCGGTGGAGCGAGCTCTGCAGCAGCACGTGCGGGACGGCATACTCACACCTGTGGAGCGGTCCGACTGGGCTACGCCGATCGTACCAGTGGTGAAGAAGGACGGTAACATAAGAATTTGCGCAGACTATAAATTGACGTTAAATAAAGTTTTAGAGGTTGACCGTTATCCACTACCACGTGTAGAAGACTTACTGGTTCGCTTACATGGGGGCCAAAGATTTAGTAAAATTGATCTATCACAGGCCTATGCACAATTTTTCTTGGATGAGACTAAGAAGTATACTGTTATTAATACCCATAAGGGCTTGTTTATGTACAATCGTCTCGTATATGGGCTGTCATCAAGTCCGGGAATTTTTCAGCGACGCCTGGAGGAATTGTTTGCGGATTTACCCCGAGTAGGGGTATTTTTAGATGACGTCATAATTACAGGATTATCGACTAGGGAACATTTGGAAAACTTACACAAGGTTTTCCAACGTTTGGAAAAGTATGGTTTAAGAGTAAAAACAGAGAAGTGTGACCTATTTGCAAAGTCGATTAGCTATCTGGGGTATGTAATTAGTGAAGAGGGCGTGCATACGTGTCCCAACAAGGTAAAGGCTATTGTCGATACACCAGCACCCGTGAACGTAGCAGAACTACGGTCGTTTATAGGAATGATTATGTATTACTCAAAATTCATACAAAATTTAAGTACAGTGCTAGCACCTTTATACGAGTTACTAAAGTTGGGGAAGAAATATGACTGGAATGATAGATGTCAAAGAGCATTTAGAGAAGTTAAGGCTATGCTAACGAGTAGTGAAGTCCTGATGCACTACTCCGCCGAGTTACCGCTGATACTGACCGCGGACGCCAGCAGTGTCGGTGTGGGCGCAGTGCTGTCACAGCTAACGGCAGCCGGCGAGCGGCCTGTCGCATATGCGTCACGCTCGCTCATACCTGCTGAGCGTAACTACGCGCAGATTGATAGAGAAGCTTTAGCAATCATATATGCAATACGCAAATACCATCAGTACTTGTACGGAAGGAAATTTACCATAAGAACAGATCATAAACCCTTGACATATATATTCGGTAACAAGGTAGGTATTCCGGTTATGTCGGCATCTCGGTTGCAACGTTGGGCCGTTCTTTTATCTGGGTACAATTATGATATTGAGTATGTTTCGTCTAAAAATAATTGCGCAGACGCTTTATCGCGATTACCGTGCAGAGGGGCTAACGAGCGGCAGGTAAAAGAGATAACGTATGTAAATTTTGTTGAAAACTTTTTACCGGTAACTAACTCTGATGTCAGGACTCTGACGGCTAGGGATATATTGCTTAATAAAATTAAAGTTTACGTAGAATCAGGCTGGCCGCATTTTTGTAGCGAAGAGGAGCTAAAACCATTTATCAATAGGCGTAATGAGATATACATTGAAGGCGGCTGTATCATGTGGGGTTACCGAATGATTATACCAGAATCGTTGAGGCAGACAGTATTGAAACAGTTACATTGTAGCCACATGGGCATAGTTAAAACAAAGAGCTGGGCCAGGAGTTACGTATGGTGGCCGCGTATCGACGACGATGTGGAGGCGTTGTGCCGTGCATGTGAGACGTGCGCGCTTGAGGCAGACGCGCCGCCTCGTGCCACACCGCAACATTGGCCGTATGCACTCCAACCGTGGACACGCTTACATATTGATTTTTTGGGACCGTTTAAGGGTAAAACATTTTTAAAATTGGTAGATTCCACATCAAAGTGGATCGAGGCCTTTGAAACGAAACAAACCAATGCGACAGTCATTATTAAAATTCTGCGAGCTACGTTTGCGCGATTCGGACTTCCGGTAGAACTAGTTTCGGATCAGGGTCCACCGTTTACAAGTAGAGAATTTTCGGAATTTTTAAAAAACAATGGCATCAAGCAGTCTTTCTCACCAGCATATCATCCATCATCAAATGGAGCTGCGGAGAACGCCGTCAAGTTATGTAAGCGTACGATTAAAAAAGCGCATAGGGACAACATTGACGTAGATCAAGCCCTCCAAAACTTTTTCTTAACTTGTAGAAACACTATACATAGCACAACAGGCGAAACTCCAGCGATGTTGCTACAGAAACGTAGATTACGCTCACGCCTTGATTTGCTGAGAAACGATCAAACCATGTTGGACAAAGTACGTTCCGCACAAGACGGCCAAGCACAGTATGCAGGTGGGGTTAAGCGTGATTTTGGACAAGGCGATTCGGTTTGGGCGAGGGGCTTTGGACAACAAGACAAATGGGTAAAAGGGCAGATACGTAGTAAAGAAGGCTCTCGCAGGTACATTGTGGAAAGTGATAACGGTCAATTGATAAAACGTCATATAGATCAAATGCGTCGAAGATCGCGTTTATCAGATGTTGCCTGTCCTGAAGTTGATACGGGTGATTCATCCATGAATAGGGGTGAGAATGCCGTTTCGCAGGGGGATGAAGTGGGGAATGAGAGTAGTGGTACGTTCAGTGACCAACAACATAAAGAAATGGTTGAATCTGAACTCAGAGATATCCCTTCTACTCAATGTGTGGTCGCACCCGTCATACGGGACGACATTACAAGTAAACAACCCACTACACTCGGTTCACCAATTCCAGAACTATTACAATCACGTCCTAAGCGACAAAGAAAACCCGTGAAAAGATATGGGTTCGAGTTTGATTAGAATTAAGTTTTTATTATTATTAGAATTAAGTTTCCTTGGTAAATTACATGTATAGTTTGTATTGTTATTAATTAAGTTCCTTATGTATCAACTTATATCCTTAAATATAGCTTAGTTTAATGGTGGAGGTGTAATGTCGGTATCTGTATTATTAGTTATCCGTGGGTCAGTCCAAGATTATACTTTGTACCGAGAACACGTTGTTTAATTTATCAACCTAGCGAACAGTTCAATCAGAAAAGTGTGTTCATATTTCAAGGTGTGTATATACATGATAAAATTTTAATCAGTGCGCAAACAGTTACCATGAATTCAGCATATCATTCTAGAACCCCTGGCGTAGAGATTTTTCGTGGCTAATACAAAAAATATCTGCTGTTTCATAGAAAAGTGCAATACCTACGCGGTCAAAATGTGTGAAATAGATGATTTTTAATTCGGACAACCGACGAAAACTTTATCCTGTTTACCATCAAACGGCACAATTTTCGCCATGGGACCAACATTGCAATCCTGCTATCCTACTGTCCTACTAATATTAAAAATGTGAAAGGTTGCGTGTTATATTTAGATGTCTGGACCATTTTTACTCAATCACGCAACAAAGGTTTTTTTTTTGAGGGTGGAAATCATCAAATAACTTAGAGCGTGTCAGACTTTTACTGACTAAAACCCACCCCTGTTCTCTCAGATGCCTGTGTGCCAGGGGCCACGGTATCTCTTTCGAGCAACCTGCACCCCTGGACGCAACAACAGTTGAACGGATTTGGATTAAAATTAGCACACAAAAATATAACCTGGGTTAATACGTTCCTGTGGAATAATTTTTGACACACACGCGGACGAAGCCACTGGCAAAAGCTAGTCGTGAAATATTATTGACTGTCCCCATCATCTTTTCAGCCGAAAGACGTCCACTGCTGAACATAGGCCTCCCCTAGGGTCCTCAACTTCGACCGGTCTTGTGCTCCCCACATCCAGCGGATACCCGCGGCCTTCACAAGATCATCGGTCCCTGTCCCATACTAATCTTCAATACCTTCCTGACCCAAATGTATGCGACGGCTGATTATTTTTTCGCGATTAGGATGTTGGTGGTGGTTGGATGTTGGTTGGTGAAGGGCGGGCGTTTTAGGGGACTGTCTTATGTAAATTTTGACGTCCAAAAAGTGCTGACTCTCGGCCTAGTTTGAATAAATGCCTTTGATTTTGTTCTCATGGAGAAAATGATTCTATTTGATGATCTGTAATACCACACCCTTAAATTTGGACGCACCTTTCTGATACATGCTGTATATGAGCAAAAAAGGTATGGTATATGAATAAAATTGCGGCCTTAGCTGCAAAATTCCCGAGTTAGTTGCCAACATCGTAACGTATTGTATGAAAACGAATTCGACTAGTAAAGACTTATGCACTGGCGAATTCTTTGCCAAGAACCACCCACGTGTTTATGGCAAATAAAACAGCGCTTATGGAGTAAGAATAATGTTTTATTTGACATTGGAAAACATTAAGGTCCCTTTGTAAAAAATTGCTGAACATATATTATCACTTAACGAATTTAAAACATCGTTCTATCTTTTGCCAGCAGTTTCGCCTGCGTTAGCCAATTTACACAAAAACGTAATAAACTGTACTCCTAAAACTGCTCTATGAATCGCTCTGTCTATTCGTGAAAACCGTATGAAAATCCGTTCAGAAGTTTTTGAGTTCATCGCGAACAGACAGACAGACAGACAGACGTGGCGGCGGACATTGTTTTATAATATGCAGTGATGACGTTTGAGGTGAAAGCTCAATGGTAGCCCTTGAAATTTAATAAATTGAATTGAATTGAAAAATTGTTTTTTTGTTAATAGTCATTCAATGCAATTAAATGAACTAAGAGGGTTGTATTATGTAAAACCATTTTTGTTACGGTCGAAAATCATAGTTTAATGATCATACAATCTGGCACTTACTTGCAAAATGTAAAAACGTAAGAAAATTTAAATTTCGCGGATTACACTAGAGCTTCACCCTCAAAGTCATCATCATTCCAGTGCGAGAGAGAGACGGAGGTATTCATGACCAATAGCACCATCCCTTTTTCGGATTGGAATCACGATAGCATAATCATCATTACCATCTGCCTACATGTTTTTCAACTTATTGAGGTTGGCTTTCAGTCTAACCGGACGCAGCAAAAATACTATAACACTGGTATTCATTTGAATACCAGTACTTTACATGGAGCGAATGCCTATCTGACATCTACAACCCAGTTAATGGATAACACGATACCCCTTGGTAAGACTGGTTGTCAGACTTTAGAGCTTCGTAAGGACTAACTAAAATCCACAAGTGACAGATGGAGCCAACGGCTTAACGTACCTTTCGAGGCACGGAGTAGAGATGCGCAAAATGTGTCAGTGTAAAGAAATGAATGAAGTTATATCTTTTCGCTTAACAAAGTAGTCCACTCATTTACTTCAGTACTTCATTTAGTTCAGCAAATCAGAACGAGTCACAGAGTACTTTATTCTGAACGTTAGAACGAAGTTCTATCACAATTATAGTTGAGCGACGTCTGACGAGATTAGTAAAAACGTTCCCGTTAACTTTTAGATCCCATATAGTAGAATTTCTGTTGAGTTTAATTTCAGCTCTAAACATAATGAAGTATTGACGCTGAACTGACAGCGAAATTAAGGCATCGATCATAAAGAAAATTTTAAAGGAGTTTTACCTGGATAAACTAAAGTGCATGGAGGTGACATTGTATGTGCTACTGCTTGTTATGTACTAATCTCTTCGGACGAGGTCCATATATAATTGTGATAGAACTTTACATACAGGTAACTTCGTTTAATCACTAAATAGTAGAATCCAAATTATTTTATTCTTAATGTAATGAAATTCAATAAGCAACCCCTACTTTCATTACTCCGTGAACCCGACCAAGTTACCCAATAACTTTCCAACCTTTGTTCTGGAGCAGTTTCTTACTTACGCACCAACCCGCATCCCGCACTGGGCCGCGTGGTAGATTACGGTCCACTCCGTCTCATGGAGAGGAGGCCTGCGTCCCAGCAGTGGGAACGTTTATAGGCTGAGTATGTATGTATGTATGTAATTTCTTACTTTACACCAATTGACGTCTTGGTTCTATACAGTGTTTTATGTTCACGGTGTTGTGGATTCGACTAACACTAGAAGCGTTGTTTGCCATTAGGCAATACATTTCCTTGATGAAAGATTGCTAGGTAAAAAATTACGTGAATAACTCATCCTTGGTTATGAATGATGCAGGAAGAAACATCAAAGAAGAGAATGAGCTTAAATAAGAGTGCATAACAGCCTATAATTTTCCAACTGCCGGGACACAAGCCTGCTCTCGGTGAGAGATTGGGCCGTTATCCACCACGCGGGCCCAGTGCGGGTTGGTAGATGTCCCACTTCAAATTTTTGGTTCTAGGATATGCCGAGTTCTTCACGACGCTTTCCTTCACCGTTTTGAGAGCAGTGGTGATGAAATAATTTACACATGCGCCTATCTGGGTTCGATCCCACGACCTATAATTTGTAAGTTGGGGCCGGTACCACGGGGCCACCACCTCTTTCGAGTCGGGCATTAGTACTGTCTACAGTCTGCAAATATTTGGTGTCAGTCTGGATCTTTGAACAATGACTGCATACAAATGAAGTATGTAAGTCTTTGGTTTCTTGAATTAAAAATATATCTGTCTAGCTGACTTCGAAAATTCTAGTTGCTACTATGAAATAACTGGCCTGAAAATGTCTGTTAAGTCAGTTCTTTTTTCAAGACAATAGTTAAATAGTTAGAATAGTTAATTCTGTAACGTAATTCAAATTTTTACGTACCTAACTGTTGTATGCTCTAAGGGCGGGACGTAGCTGATCACAATTGACTATTTAAGACATTGAATTGACATTACCTTTTGCAGCCATTGATATACAAAAAACCCAAGATACACCATCAGCGTCTCAACAACCGCATTAATGGGCGCAATGTGCGCAGGTGTCAAATAGTGTCGTCAGTCATCTCTCAGTCAGTCTTTTTGGACATTGCTTTGTAAAAAGCACTTAAAGTTATACCTGTAAGGTTGAATTTGCCAAAAAATAATTTTTTTCACTACTATGACCACTTACGTATAATTGGGGACTATTTTGAGTGTTACTTTTGTTTGAGACTTTGCATCTTGGGTTTTTTGTATTTCAATGTTTGTATCCAACATTTTGTTTAGGTGTGTGCGTTGTAATGGCAGTTACTGACTTACAATGATTGTTTGTAAAGTTTCATTCGAGGCGAGCTTAGTTCAAAACGGCCGAACATAGAACGCGGCGAACGTTCGCTTCCAGCACTTGACTCAAGCGTGATTCATTCTTATTCAGAATGGCGGACGTAGAGGTTGTGTGTGCGTTTACTTTAGATATTTTTAAGCTATTGCATAGCTTCTATCGCGGGCCTTGAGCGTGGAGACCGAATCCAGAAATTCCGTAACGAAAATAACCTAACACCTCGCAACAGGTCGGACTGTTGCATAGCAACGGAGGAATGACATGTTAAAATTGCAATTTTGACTGCTTTATCTGAATTTTCATACACAACTTCGTATATTTATGGATAGTTTATGAAATTTTCTTACCGTTTTAGCAGTATTTTAGCCATTTCATACTGGGGGGTGTTTTTTTTTTTTTTTTTTTTTTTTTGGGTGGGAAATCATCAAATAACTTCTCCCGCTCTGGGTGGAGCAGGAGGGCGTGTCAGACTTTTACTGACTAAAACCCACCCGTGTTCCTTCAGTAGCCCTTAAGCCAGGGGCTGTGGTGTCTCTTTCGAACAAACCCGCACCCCTGGCAGGCATCGGCCCTTGCGGGCCCCATCATTTTTTGTGCTGACATCTCTTTGAGGCGCGCGTGGAACACAACGCGCCGTCGACTTGGGCTTGGTCCTTACCGGACAGCGAGCTACCCATTACTCGCCGTCCGCAAGCCCATGCCTACGGTGGCCGGAAATCGGCCTGGGATTCCCGACGCCCAGGGCGTCTCCGTATCCTGCGGCGGCTGGGGTCGCGAGGGCGCATATGCTGCCTCTCCCTCACGTGCGCCGCCTCCCTCTTCGCGAGCATCACTGCTTCGCTGAAGGAGGTGACGGCTCCCCATGCCCTCTCGCTCCGTACCATGGCCTGGACCAGGGCCGGACGCGAGAGATCGCCGCCGCCGATCGCCTCCACGAGGACACGGCGGTGCTCCGCCCAAGCCGGGCAGACCGCCACCGTGTGCTCCACCGTGTCCTCAGGGCGATCATCGCAATGGAAACACCCGGGCGTTTCCTCCCGCCCTATCCGAAACAGGAACCTCCCGAAACAACCGTGTCCGGTGAGGACCTGCGTCAGGCGGAAGGTGAGGACGCCATGCCGCCTCTCAAGCCACTCCTCAAAGAGGGGACTTACCGCCGCAATCAGGGCGTGCCCACAATCAGGGCGTGCCCATACTGGGGGGGTGTTAGGTTATTTTCGTTATAATTGCATAAGTTGATAAAAAATGCTATGCAATAGCTTTACCGCGGCAGTTTCCGAGTGCCACACGTTTTTTTTTTTTTTTGAAAAGAGAGTAAAAGGAGATACGTTGTACCGACGGTTCAACCTGCTGACTTGTTTGTAAACTTACGCTCGCAATTCTCGCATCGAGTGGATCCATGAACACTATATACATTACAGTAAAACGTTGCAAGTCAGTCTCCAACCTTATAGATTACGCTAACGGCTACATATATATAGTGTATAGTTAAGAAATTGGTTTTAATAAGGTGAATATATATAAAATCAGGGCTACAATAAAATAGTATATTCTTATTTTCTATTAAAACTTCAAAAGGCCGCGTTTTGCCAGAATCGCTTAAAATGTACCTATGAAAGCTTCATAATTATTATGATTATATCTATGTATGTACGTGTGTCTCCGGCTCCTTGCGTACTTTCAATCACATGTAATGTTCTCTTAAATAATTCAATTACGCGTGTCATTCCGACCAAACTTTTCCATCTCAAAGTTAGCGTATGTAGTAACTTATGTGCTTCGGCTCACTTAGTTACAGTTTCAGAGATTATTTTACGTCTTTGACAAACAAACTCAATGTTAGGTTTAGACTTCGTTCCAACTTTGTTCGTGTAGACTAATTTAATTTGCAAGATTTAGTATTGGGACGTTTTGTTTACATGTTAGTGAGGAGCTGTTCATAATGATTAGGTAACAGACGCAGTTTGGTGGCTTTTATGTAAAAATACGTCACAAACAAAAACGTAGGCAGCACTGCCAACAGAAGTATAAACTTAAAACTATCTGCTCGCTAAGAGCAACAAGTCTCAAATCTACAGAAGCATGTCGGTGACGCGAACCCATAAGATTTACGCATTCTTTCAACGCGGCTAAAGAAGTAGGTAAGAATAAAAAGAATTGAGAAAACTTCTAAAGCTGCGTTGACTGATTTTGGTACGGTCAAAACTTACGGCTGCGCGTCACCGACATTTTAATGTGACGAGTTCTTTTTTAACCGACTTCAAAAAGAAGGAGGTAATCAATTCGACATATTTGTTTAATTTTTTTATTTATGTTCGGACATAACTCTGTCATATATAATTTCTTTTTTTGTTTGAAAGGGGTTTATTTCGAAATGGTCCCATTTAAATTTCATATATGTAGATCTGGTAGGCAATTTTCGTAATTAAATCTAGTCGCAGTGTCATCTCGGCGACAAGCAAATGTCAAAAACTTGTCAAAAATGTATGGAAACTCGAGGTATTTTTGACAGATTGACACTGAGATCAGACTGTGAACCTTCTTAAAATTACGAGAATTACCCCTCTGATGACGCGTTTCGGAGACAGACAACGGAACTTTTCAAAAATGACAGCAAATCAACCGCGATTGTTGCTATCGCATAAAATATGTATTGGTTTGACTTCAAGGATGATGCAATTTCGAATTGATGTGGGGTAGGTACTAAAGCTAAAAAGTGAAAAAAAAAACCGGCTTCCAAAATAACACTAAAAGTGAAAAATAACTTTAATTTCGGAAGGTGGTGACAAAAAAAATAAAATACGTATCCAAAGTCACCGAATGCCGAAATTAAAGTTGTTTTTCACATTGTAGTGTTTTTTTCGAAGTCGGTTGTTTTTTTTTTTTTGAAAAACGTTTTTTTACCCAAGTTTTAAGTTTTCGCTTTTGTCGGTAGTCCTCATGCCTATTTTTTTTTTGTATATGATTAGAGTTCTGTGCATACCTATGCATGTCATTGGGACCTAATATTATGCCGAAATTGAATCTTCGTTGCTCGAGATCTATAAACTCGAGGAGCACCGACAAAATTGATAGATGGAAAAACATGTGGTCTTATAAAGGTTCCGTTTGTAAACTGTATCTTTATTCACGAGATTACAAAATCAAGTCAGAGTTTAGCAGTCCAATGCATTCATTTTGTTCCCTTGGTTTCTCCCAGGTTTCGCCACTATACCATGTCCTCCACCTTCTGCATCCAGTCTATCCCAACCACCTTTTTAAGATCGTTGGTCCATCATCTAACTAGTAGGGCATCGCACACTTTGCTTGCCGATACGCGATCTCATCTCCAGGACTTGTCTGCGCCACAATACTGATTACAAAATAAGAGTTTCAAATAATTTCAACTGTTTTTAAATAGATTTTTATCTGTGTCAGTTTCGTATTGCAATTTGTTTTGTATAATGGAAAATTAGGTAGCCAGATGTTACAAATGCTTTAAGAATAAATAAATATATAATTATAAAGGTAATAGGCATATAGTTTGTTTCGAAAAAATATATAGTTTGTTCAGGATTGGAATATTATTTACTTACAAAACCTTATAGTATGAAGGACATCACATAACATAATATCACAACTGCGGCTGTAATCACTAAAGGGATAGGCAGTGGCGTACCTATAGGACACCCACATTTCGCCAGTAATTTTTAAGTTTCCATGGAATTTGTGGCCCTATTGCCACCAACCGGGCACAAATCCTAAGTCCAGCATGCTACGGAGAAAGCCCTGATATAAAAACCTAATAACGCTTTGGACGACCTTTGAATCCAACCCAAGATCTCATGCTCAGAAGTAGCGAGTGCAATTATTAGACCAACGAGGCAGTCTGAAATAGACATACACCGACCTTATTGGTGATTCTTATCAGAACGGTCAGGCGTGTTGTAATGGGTTGCTCGCTGTCCGGTAAGGACCAAGCCCGGGCCGACGGTTCCACGCGCGCCTCAAAGAGATGTCAACACTAACTGGTGGGGTCTGCAAGGGCCGATGCCTGCCAGGGGTACGGGTTATTCGAAAGAGATTTTTTCCCTCCCGATCCACCCAGAGCGGGAGAAGTTATTCAAAAAAAGAAAATGGTCAGGCGTGCTTATATCGCGTACCTATTACGTAAACGAAGCCATCAAAGGAGTATGAGGAGTATGTCTTAGTAGGTGGCGTTCTGTAGTGTCTTTGTGTCGAAAATTTTATAATTTTAAACAGGCTCGATCACTGAGCAATCACCTAGTGCATAATTAGCAAATAATGTTCCCAATGCTGGGGCGCGGGGCCAGTGTGGGTTGATAGATTACACATGCTGTCGAATTTTCGGTCTTAGGATATGCTGGTTTTCCTCACGATGTTTTCTTTTACCGTTTTGAGAGGAATGGTGACGTAATAATTTCCACAAAGTTAGGCACCTGTCCGGTCAGTTCCGTGTGGTGCCGGACGTAAAAGAATAGCACCGTCCCATTTCTTACCGTGGGTGTCGTTGAGGGCGACTAAGAGGCTTACTAGATTATGGGCAGCAGCTTTCTCTACGCATTTTACCACCATACTGCGATCGCCAACCCGCCTGCCAAGCGTGGCGATTGTTGCGATCCCCTTCCTGTTCCGAGGAGGCCTACGTCCAGCAGTGGACGTATTTTCGCTGAAATGATGAGGTGCTTGTCTGAGTTCGAACCTACGACCTACAACCCGTAAGTCGCAGCCGTTACCACTGGACCACCACTGCTATCTGATTTTACCTGGCAGTAAATGCTCAATAATCCATAATATTACTTCAGTCCGAAATGAGAAAGTTATTAAAATATTTCCACAGATTTTTCCTCATCGCCTTTTATATGTCTCTTATAAAATTATAAAGATTGGCAGGTTTCCGTGTTCGGCCATGTTTTCCTTTGGTGTCCAACTTAAAATAGCCCATAATAAAGTGCGAGACACTGATTTCTTATACTTACTCGTAAGTACCTACATGCCTTTTCCTCATTTCGATTTTTGTGAATTTTGGTTTACTTTTGTGAAATTGTCTGACTATACACTTATTTAGAGAGTTTTGTTGAGTTTGTTGGGTTGTCGTGGAGAAGTTTACTATATAATTATGTATACATTCTTTTTAGTTTTTTTACACATATTATCTTATTTATTATTTTATTTTTATTACTGTTTCTGTCAGTGACATTCACAATGGGCCCTATCAGAATACCAGCGCTGCGACACTTTTTTTAATGTCGCAGCATCATACTGAGATAGGGGCCTTTTGGTCTCGTACGGGACTTTGTTTTTAATTTTACTTTGTTTTTTATTTTAAATTTATATTTTATTAAGCATATTGTGTAGTTCAGTTTGTGATATTACTGTGCGAGCAGTTGTAAAACGTCGTGCATGACCCAACTAATAACCATTTTCTGATTACCAGAAGATCTTCATCGTTAGCATTATCTTGTCGTTATCCGAATTGATTTAGGGTCGGCGCAATATGTCTACTTTTCACACTTGTCTATTAGTCGTCATTTCGGTAAAATCCTTCACTAAGTCCATCCATTGTTTCTTTCTATTCTTATAGCCATAGATATAATCATACTAATAATTAGTTCATGAACTTGCCAAAACATGCTTGCATTCTCCGGCTTATAGGCAGCAGTGGTATGTATAGTACACACCGCTGCATATCATAGCCATCTTCATCAGCATCTGCCTAGCCTTTTCCCTTGCCTTGCTTAGCCTTTAGAAATGATTTATTAAGACTCCAGGCTGCCATTGACTAATTCGGGAAAAACCCAAGACCAACGAGACTACATGAACGTGACAGGCTTTATTGAAACTATTCTTAGCACAAAACCCGGAGCCTAGTTTTATTAATAGAAACTGTATAAAAAAATGCAGTACTTTCTTATATTGAGGGCAGTGATCTAAAATCGGAAAAGCTTTAGAAAAAAATCGATAGATAAATACGAGTTCAACGATTCCAGAATAAACCTGTTTGTGCAAGCATGGAGGGACTGGAATAAGGTGCATAGCTAAATGGGAACACCTGCTCGGTTTAATTGAAAGTTAAGCTACGCTTACCGCGGTCGGTTCTTGGATGGGTCACCATAACATATAGGGATCCCTCCGTGCCTTGGAAGACACGTTAAGCCGTTGGTTCCGGCGGACAATGGTAGATCTTGGACAGTTGTTACACCCGTAGCGACTGAAGCCCAAAAGTCTGACAACCATTCTTACCCAATGGAATCGTGTTTTTCAGTAAATGGGTTGTTGAGAGCAGCGGTAGCCAAGTGGTAACGGCCGCGACTTACGAGTTGTAGGTCGTGAGTTCGAACCCAGACAGGCGCTTTACTTTGTGTAAATTATTTCATCACCACTGCTCTCAAAACGGCGAAGGAAAACATGAAACCGGCATGTCCTAGAACTAAAAATTCGAAGACATGTGACATCTACTAACCCGCACTGGGCCCGCGTGGTAGATTACGGCCCAATCCCTCTCACCGAGAGGAGGCCTGTGTCCCAGCAGTGGGAACATTATAGGATGATGATGATGGGTTGTGGAGGTCAGATAGGTAGTCGCTCCATGTAAAAACTGGTATGCAGCTGCATCCGGTAAGACTGGAAGCCGACCCCATCATAGTTCGGAAAAGCCTAGGCAGATTTATTGCATGGACAGGCATGGACTATCCTGAAAATCGTTTTGATTGATGGATATTTTTTGGATTTATTCCACTGCAAATGGATTTTGGGTTCTGTTTGAGGGTTTCGTACCCAAACGGCGCTAACTGTTCCCTATTAAGCCTCATGTGTATTTGTAAACATGTTTTATGGATTACTAGCTTCTGCCCGTGCGGAAGTCAGAAATTATTCCGCGAGAATGTATTATCGGGATAAAAAGTATCCTATGTATTAACCTGGGTTATAATCTATCTGTGTGCCAAATTGCATCCATATCCGTTCAGCCATTTTGCGTGAAGTAACAAACATCCATAGGACAAACCTGAACAAGTTTGCACCCTTGTCACGAGCCATGAGATTGGTCAATATTATTTCCATGGAGGTGAATATATTTCAGTGCAGCCTGAAGAGGTTCACAGAAGAAGCACTGAAGTGCATTGAAAATATTTAGAGACATATTTCATGTTAATTTTTTGTTATTTTTTAATTATTAATGTAAGTAAGATGATTTTTGGAACGGTTTGTTTGTTTAGTTAGTAGTAACATCGCATTGGCGCAGCTGTTAAGGTGTTATTAACGCAATTTTAAATAAATAAATACATATGTTCTCACAAACTATCACATTCATAATATTAGTAGGATGATGCATCGTACATCTGCATACAGATTTTTTTTTATATCAACATAAATTTACAAAACATCAAAGTCGGGCTGTATTCGTAGTTATGCCGGGGACATGTATTGAGCTGAACCAGAACCCAAAACTTGAATGATTGTGAAATAATTAGCTGAATGTTGTACATCCAGTCGAATAATGAGTAAGACTAAAGAAAGAAAGAAAAAGTATTTATTGTGACTCCCACAGGAAGATCACATAGTCTAATAAAATAGTACAAAAATTATAAAAAATAAAAATAAAAAATTTGAGAGTAAAAAAAAACAATTAAAAATAAAACAGAAAGTCCTGCACGAGGCCAAAAGGCTCCTACCTCAGCATAATGCTGCGACGCCCGCAGAAAGGGACAACAAGACTGTATGGCTCTATTCTGCGATAAATATCCGTAGAACAATTTCTATGAAAACAGAGTCGCAATGTGCATGGGAAAAGATAAGTTTGCACAAAATCAAAATCAAAATATTTTTATTTCGTACAACCTTGCATGGGCACATATGAAACGTCAGAAGCTAGGTGCACGGTTCCAAATTGTTGTTTCCTATGGAGAAGAGCCGGCAAGAAACTCCACGGTTACTCTTTTAAAAATGATTGGCTTTAACAATGTTTTCAGAGATAAAATGTATAAAACAAATAATGAAACAAAGTTGTACATTTTATTCTTTTATTACTGTTTGCTTACGACTACCTAATTTACGACATTAACACGTTGCAACATTACTCAATAGGTAACTAATTGTATTTAAACATAAAAACATTATTATTGAATTTACACACAACTATTATTTCCGTTTACATCTATTATTGCTCTTATTTACCTAAATATTAATTCCATTTACAATATATACAGTTATGCTAATTAATTATTAAAAGCGCTTGATGCATTATAATTATGAGATCAGTAGGTATTTAGAAATACAGTTAATGCAAAATTTAAATGATTTTCAAAAAAACCCGTTGAATTTACAAAGAAAACGCGAACAATCTAGCAGGAAATAAAAAAAAAATCAGATGTAAGTGCAAATAAGTTTGATGGTTTTCCTGCTAAGCGTGTCTGTGAAGAAATATCGACGTAATTTATATTATAAATGTACACAGTATGCTACAATGTACAAAATAATGTATAACAAAATCAATAATATGACGGGCTAGGTACACAATTTAAGTTCAAAGATTGAACCGATAGTGAATTGATGTCTTTATTTAAATACAAATTATCCAAGGATTTCTTTATTTTCGTTTAAACTTAATTTAATATAAATTGTGTATGTGATATTTTCCAATCTCTCGTCACACATAGAAAAATAAAAATTAAAGGCAAGCCCAGAATACTTGTTTTTATAAATAAAATTGACTCAATAGTGGCAGTGAATTTCTATCACGTGCGTTAAAGTTATCAATAAAGATAATCTCTTTCTTTTAAAAGTAAAAAAAGATACAAAGCTACAAAATATACAATTTCTACCTAATAGCAAAAACATCGCCTTCGTTTTCTTTGACCTTTTCTTACTTAAAATCTCGATACATTTACATAAATACACTTAAATCTAAGCTTTCTATAAAAAGCTTTCGTTTACAACCAATTTCTTTAATAATAATTATATTTACAACTTAATAATTAGTAATGTTAACACTTATTAGTTACGTATTTGTTTTCCCCTTTTGCAAACTTCCTACAAAGGTCGGCTGCACCAAACTCCATCTTTAATCACAACTTTAACCGCAGTTTATTGCTAAACTTCGTTAGCATTAATTGAATGTTCTTGTTTTCGATACAGAGCTGAGGTAATAGTTAAACTTTCGAAACTAGCTGGGTAACTCAAACACAATAATTTAAGTTGACAAATCTGCTTACAATATTATTGCAACCGATAAAATGTGATATATTTTTCGTAATGTTACACAGAAATGCAATATTCTGAATTTGATCCGTGATATCGGTCACATGTGCAAAGTGCTCAGATATGAATACATAAAATAATTCAACCACGGAACGTGGTGGAAAATATTTCGAGTTTGAAATTCAGGCACACATTGCACATGCATTAAAAAAGGTCGTCCGCTGTTATTTTTACCATGATGGTGTATGAAACTTAGAATTTTTGTGTATCTAAATGGTCTAATAAAAATCTCTGTCGAAAAATATTATTGAGAGAAAAAAAAATGAGAATACCTAAACATTAAATTTACCGAAGCTTAACATAAAAAGTTTGGTGTAACCGTCCCTAAACGCCACTAAGACTAAAGTTAAATCCACTATTTAATCATAAATAAGCCTCGGCTTTAACAGCAGCCGAACTAAATAGAAACTGCGGTTTACAACGCATAAGTAATTCTATGCCTTAGCATAATATATGTATGACAGATTTATTTAAATACTTAATTTATGTAAGTTTAATTGGAGTCAATAGTTTTACAAGAGCGACTTTTATGTTAGAGGTATTTTATTCATACAATATAAATACGATGGCGTAGTTACTGACGGTGGATGACATTTAGTAAGTAGAAATCTAATTTTGTCAATTTTAAATTCTTCACAATAACCATAATTGTGTCACCTTGCGATGTAGTTTTTGGTGATTCATAGTTTAGACTTCTATTTTTTTAAATACAATTTTAACGAAGAGTGGAAAATTATGTCTGTAGTGAACTACTAGAAGCTAATATTAATATAAAATAATCACAGTAAGTACCTACAACGTACAAAAATTACAATAAAATCTGTCATTTTCTAAACACACCTACTAATAGTATCACAATCAATCTAATTAGTGACTAGATTATTCAAAACAAGTGCTTACTATATATTTAATTCTAATAACAGTTAGGAATATAGAGGGAAATTTTTAAGCGATGTATAGTTTAACGAGAAGTTAAATATTTTACATGGTGTAAACAGCCTTTATTTAAAAGCCTATAGTTTAGGCTTAAAACGGTTTAGCAGTATATGAAAACCAATTACTACCTGGAAAGAATTCCTGCCTGGTTCGTTTAGCCTTAAATAGTTCTAATAGGTACACACTTAAGCACAGTAAAAAATATAAATAATCATAATATTTTTTATCACAAGCTAATTTAAGAGTTTTTAACATATTTTTAAGTTGTATTATTAATTTAAAAAAGAAGAGTAATTTCCGTGCTTCCCCTTTTTACAATAATATATTATGCCAACCTTATGTTCTTTTTGTATGCTGCTTTGATCAACTTTTTCTCCGTTTTGACCCCTTAATCTAGATTTTGCGTATCTAGGCCAGGTCGCTTTTCAAAGCCTCTTAATAAAACCTGAAGATCTCAAATTAATTTAGTTTCTATAGACCACTTTCGCATTATGAGATTCAAGGCAGTTTGTAACTTCGGTCTTTGAAAGCAAGTCGTTGCTTTTAAAACTTATGAAAGCTAGCTTTTGCTCGATAATTTGGTCACAAGAATTTTGGAAATTTAAAGATATATATTTATGATCTCAGTGATTTATTGGATTTTAGTTCTGATAATACTTGTCAGAAGTACCTTCATAAAATATTGATTAGCTGCTCCGACGGATGTTGTCATGCTCAATATATAAATCCCATAGAAAAACGGACGTTCAGTTTTCCCGAAATTGAACATTATCGTTAAGCTTTTCGTTTCTTCTTTCATGAAAACCTAAATCGAACAACCATTTTAAAACAAAAAAATTGCCAAATTGGACCAGCAGTTCTTAATTGATGCGCTTACTGACGAAGACTGTTTAGTTTTTTATTAAATATATGGATCTTAAAGATCTCATGTTATTATTTTCAATGGTTTCAACCCACCCGTGTTCCTTCTGTTCCCTGTGAGCCCAGTGGCCACAGTATCTATTTCAAACAACCCGCAAGGGCCCCGGGGTCCGCAAGGGCCGATGCCTCTCAGGGGCACCCCTGGCAGCCATCGGCCTTTGCGGACCCCACCAGTTGGTGCTGACATGATATCTCTTTGAGGCGCGCGTGGAACACAACGCGCCGTCGACCCGGGCTTGGTCCTTACCGAACAGCGAGCTACCCATTACTCGCAGTCCGCAAGCTCGCGCCTACGATGGCCGGAAATCAGCCGGAGATTCCCGACGCCTACGGCGTCTCCTGAGGCACTATTGCCTGACCGATACCGCTGTACCGCGCCTTAGAAATGGGCGCGGCGAGACGGAGGAGTAGAGCAAGCCGCTGATTCGTCAGTGCAGGCCGCTGATTCGTCAGTGCAGGCCGCTGATTCGTCAGTGCAAGCCGGTCATTCGTCACCACTCACAGCGTCCCCTGCCCCGCTTCGCCGCGCATACCTAAGGCGCGGTACAGCGGTATTGGTCAGGCTATAGGGCCGTGAGGGCGCGTACACAAATATTAATTTGTACTTACATTTGTCTGTCAGTCAGTCAATTAGTCAACTACTTTGTATTGCATAATCGGGTTATAATGGTTCCAATGCTGGGCACAGGCCTCTTCTGTGCCCAGCATTGGAAACATTATAATCTGATTGGTCCGCAAGGGCCGATGCCTGCCAGGGGTGCGGGTTGTTCGAAGGAGATACAATAGCCCCTGGCACACAAGCAACTGAAGGAACACGTGTGGGGTTTAGTCAGTAAAAGTCTGACACGCCCTCCTGCTCCACCTATAGCGGGAGAAGGTATTTAATGATTTCCCACCCTCAAAAACCAAAAAAAGAAATGATCACCACGTGGGCTTAAGCGGATTGGTGGATGTCACATATCTTCGATTTTTTGGTTCTTGGACGTGTCACGTGGTTTTACACGATGTTTTCCTTCACCGTTTTGAGAGCAGCGGTAAGTAATGGAATAACTTACTTAAAACTATTTTGTATGTTTAAACAATATAATGTTAATAGACATTGGTCTTTAAAAACTTCGTGTTGAAAGAAGATACTCATAAAACTTATACATTTAAGTATCGCTGACTATGATACATAAGACTCAGGTGCAGTATCGTCCCCTCATTCCGCTCTAAGGGTATAAGATCCTCATGCGATAAGGAAGCTTATCGCCTCTATCTGGCACAGATAGAGGCGATAGATCTTGAGCTTTAATAAGATAAGCTTTGAACAGTGGGTTCACCCGCGCTAAGGTCGAAAATTAAAACACGGGAACGTATAACCGAGATAAAAGTATCGTTTCTGTTAATCCACATTATAAACTAACTGTGTGCCAAATTGCATCAAAATCCGTTGGGCCGTTTTAGTGTGATTTAGTAACGAACATCCAAACTTTCAAAGTCAAAGTCTAAGATCTTTATTGTGAGATCGTATTTCATTAGGATATTAATATTATTAGGATATTATTATTCTTCAAGAGAAATCTGTACTCCATTTTGGCTTGAATACTAGATACAGTAAAACGGGGTGAATAGAGACTGCAGGGGTGAATCGAAACGAAACTTTAAAGTGTATTTTACTGTTGAAATTATGATCGTTTTCTGCCATCATCCCATCTCTTCCCGTGGGTGTCATAGGAGGCGACTAAGGGACTTACTAGAGAATGAGCAGCAGCGTTCTCTATGCATTTTACCACCATACTGCGATCGCCAACCCGCCTGCCAAGCGTGGCGATTATGGCAAACCCCCCCCTTTGGGGGAGGCCTATGTCCAGCAGTGGACGTCTTTCGGCTGAAATGATGAAACACATTACAGTTCTTTTTGGCTACAAACTATCTAATTTCAACATTAAAATCCACTTTAAAGTTTCGTTTTGATTCACCCCTGCAGTCTCTATTCATCCCGTTTTACGGTATATGTTTAAAAACTGATACAGAGATTTTAAAACATTAACTAAGCTAGTTTTGCATTATACGTATTTAAAACACAATTTTGTCTCTGTCATTTGCAAATCATTGACAGAATCAAAGGCATGTTTTAAATTGGTTTAGCGTTTAAGGTTAGTGATTTGTGGTACAAGTGGCGTAAGTCAGGGCTTTATGGCTTTATCTACCATGCGGGGCCAGTGCGGCATGTCTCGTGTTGAATTGTTGGTTCTGGGACATGTCACTTTCCTTATGATGTTTTCCTTAACCGTTTTGAGAGCATTGGTGTGAATTTTTTTACACAATTTGCTTGTGTGGCGACCTACAACTTGTAAGTCGGGATCGTTACCATTGGGACACCCCTTTTTTTTGGTGGGCTCTAAACTATCTCATCTGATGATCTCATCTGTTAGCGTTGATGGCGTTGATAGGTACAGTTGACGATGGTCAATTGTATCATCGCTATAGATTCGTAATACAAAACCGATCAGTCTTCTTTTACCAGGTTATTTGCAGTCCACTTTTGTATTGACTAAATCTTCCCCAGTTTTTGTCAAAAAGCAGATTTCAATCAACCTTAGACTACGATCAACGATCTGGAACATTTTTATCAACCAAGTTATCTTCAAAAAGTCCAAAGCCCTCAAAATAAGTAAAAAAATAGCATCAATACACCAAAAATAGTCCTTTTAAAAAACTCCAACCCGTTAGGTTTTTTGTTCAGTACATTAGCCAATCGTAGTCCACTGCGTTCCGATTCACGCATCGATTGGTGGGGCGCAGCGATGCGTTCCAACTTCCATTGTTAGATCACTCAACTAAAACGGAACGTAACGTGAGGGAAAGATTGATTCATGGGCTGTGAAAATATTATTATGCATGGAGGTTTTGAATAGGTAAAGGCTAATATTTCAAGATACGGCGTCTCTTTGGATTGTGATGTAAACAACGGTCTTGTACTTACTGTTAGTCTATATCCTGCCATTGCTGCGCCTTTTTCAAAATCAAAAAAACAAAAGTCATTTATTCAAACTAGGCTGAGAGTCAGCACTTTTCGAACATCAAAATACATAAGACAGTCCCCCAAAAACGCCCACCCTTCGACACATCCTAGTAATAATATTATCATCTGCCTAGCCGTTTCCCAACTATGTTGAGGTCGGCTTCCAGTCTAACCGAATGCAGCTGAATTCCAGTATTTTACATGGAGCGACTGCCTATCTGACCTCCACAACCCAGTTACTGGGTAATACCCCTTGGTAAGACTGGTTGTCAGATTTTCGGGCTTCTGACAACCCGTAACGACTGTCAAAGATCTACAAATGATAACCAGGACCAACGGCTTATCGTGCTTTCCGAGGCACGAGGTCTTGGTATGTAAAGATGGTCACCCATCCACGGACCAACCGCAGCAAGCGTAGCTTAAACTGATCGATCAACCCGTGCGGCTAATATTACTTAGCTACAAGCCTCTTAGCATGAAATAATATGATACCATTTTTTCTGGTGATGGTTATCTTTCATAAATAATAGACATACACAATGAAACCTACAACAATGAAATAATTATTGATTTACAAATTGAATATAATTTAGAGACAACAAAAGTGGTTGTTACAGTTTGTCAATCAATTATAACAGGGACTGATGATTGGAAAATAGTTTTTACTTTGATTGGTCTTCTTACCTTTGAGTTGATGGCAAAGTAAAATATAATATTATGTTAGATAATTTGGATCCAGTAGGTGTTCACGCCAATAGCGGCATCCAATAGTGCTCCTGTAGTGGACATCACTGTATCCCCGTGATGTTGTGGTGACGTAATAACGTACTGGAATTAGTGACCGTTACTAAAACACCAGACATGACCATTTAGTATCAAAACAAATCCCTTAAACATTACACCAATAGATTTTCTTTTATGCTCCAATTTTCGCTCCTTTTGATCGAACGATCTACATTATGCTCAACACATAATGTTCTCACAAGCATTTATTTGACATATCGGCTAAATATTCACGGGCTATTAAGTACCGTGTCGAAGCGCTGTCACGCGTGAAACGGAATTTTTTAGACGCGACGTACTCTCGTTGCGTGAATCGGAACGGTTGAGCAAGCACCAATTATTTTGAGAGGCGTTTAGATTTTTTCATGGGATCGTGTTTTCGTGTGTTCTAAGACTTCCGTGTTAATGTTAGACAGTTATATGTACATACCTATCTGATTTCTATTTTTGTTTACTTTGTGGTCGTGTAGACAATGTCTTATGAAACATTGTCCCTGTTTGGATGTTTGTAAATTCTATGTTTAAATTTTTTCAACGTGCATTCAATTTAGTTGGTAGGTTGAAATGGTTGCTCAACAGTTTTTCACAATAGAATTTATGGGCTAAGTAGTAACAATTTTTTTTTAAAGCACGAAACTTTAATTACTTGCTTAACCTAAGTAGATACTTAGTATACAAATTGTATAGCTACTGGTTGCGAAGCCAGCCATTCATATCTTTATTTTTCAACCCCAATTATGTCTGAAATAGTCGATGATTGAAGTATTTTGAACAAATCTTCGTCACGGCTAATTGCTTCTTGTCGTGTAACTGTGATTTTTATAAGGGTTGACTAATCTGACTAAGGCGATTTCCACACGGCACCGCGCACCGCCGCGGCGGCATACAATTCGACCGCGCGGTCGGGCGGTGTACGTGTGTTAGGCATCAACGGATTAGAGACCAATGCGACATGAGCTCCGCTTCACCGCCTACCGCGGCGGTTTGCGGTGCCGTATGTTAATCGCGTAACTTGTTTGTGTAATGTGTTTTAGTTCATTTAGTATCTCCCAGTTGGTTAAAGCCCGGACTCCACCAAAGCGGAGATGGGATGAGAAGAGATGAAATGTGTTGGAAACAACCAATAGGATTTCGTTCTTTTACATATCTCGTCTCCGCTTAGCGTCAGTGGAGAGGAGATGTCCAATATTTATATAGCGCGAACAAAGCAGAGCATGTGTGGAGACGAAAGGAATTCTGAGCAGCGTGCGGCGTGCGGCATCGCTAAGGCTTCTTTATACAAGCGCGAACACACACTTGTAGAATAATTTCCATGAAGTTTTCATAGACTTTGTTCTACGTGGGTCGCGTCGCGCTGTCGCATCACCCCTGTTTGTAGGAGTATTTAGTTCTCCCGCGTCGCACAACCCGCTCACCGCGCCCCCGCTACTTCCATCGCTCGCCGCACGCAGCTCAGCTCCACTTTAGCCAGTGCACATATCTGCTCCGGACTAGTGAGTACGCATCTCCGCACAGCTTCAGTGGATACACCCTATAGCTGCTAAGCATCTCCTCTCCTCTCCGCTTCTCACATCTCCGCTCATCTCCGCTTTGGTGGAAGCTTAATATGGGCATTTATTTCTTAAATATCTTGTACCCAACCTTAAATGTAAATTACAAAAAGCGTAACATTACTAATTTATTACACAAGCCAAAAATGTTCTATTTCCAACGCCAGAAACCACTAGAGATAATTTAATATTTCGCTATTTTTCACACTAATCACGGAACATCGCATGTTGACAAACCGTTGAGGTTTCACATAAAATAATCATGGCCGCTATTTGCGGCATGATTTCTGTTTTAATTACATGTACACGTATCTTAATGTTTGCGACCTCTGTAAAGTAGATAATATAAACTTTATGACCGTTTTATGATAGAACGCATTAGTAAGGGGTTTGGCGGACATGCTACTTTGAGCAGTCAGTGATTTAGTCGCTTCTATTAAGCTTGATACAGCGAATGAGCTATAAGAACCACATACTTTTGGCTGAACTAGGTAATCAGGCAGCAATCAAAGGTTGGTGATGGCCCAGTGGTAACGGTCGTGACTTACTTTGTGTAAATTATAACATCACCACTGCTTTCAAAATGGTGAAAGAGAGTGTGAGGAAACCGGCATGTCCTAGAACCAAATATATGACATCTACCAACACGCACTGGGCCCGCGTGGTGGAGTACGGTCTACTTTATCTCACAGAGAGGAGGCCTGTGTCCCAGGAGTGGGATCATAACTGATTACGCTGGGTACAGGGACTTGGTCGATTTTTGAACCGACGAAAAAACGGAGGAGGTTACTCAATTCGACGCGTATATTTTTATTTTTTATGTATGACCACGCATAACTTTTTCCAGAGTAGTCCGATTTTGATAATTCTTTTTTTATTGGAAAGGGTATACCTCGAAGTTGGTCCAATATAAATTTCGAAGAAAAATACTAACCCTAAGGGTAAGAAAACAGGGGATGATTGATTGTTTACTCACAGATTTTAATACTGAGTTGTGTATTAAATCAAAAATTAAGCATGTAGTAATTAGTAGATTATAGCCATAAAAAATTATAAAATAAAAACTTTTTAATAAAAAAATTAAACCGCCGAAAAACCGAAAAGTAAAAAATAATAAACTAGCTTTGTCCAACCCCAACAACTAAGTTCGGAAGTCGGTGACATTGGATATGCATTTAATTATATGTCACCGCCTTCCGAACTTAGTTGTTGGGGTTGGACAAAGCTAGTTTATTATTTTTTACTTTTCGGTTTTTCGGCGGTTTAATTTTTTTATTAAAAAGTTTTTTAGACTCTCGATACAACGGCTGGTCTAGATAACTAGCTGCAAGGGTCTAATGGCGTCTGAATGACATTGACAAGAGGGACGTTTTTGCTGAAATATTTCTGCAATTGTTTTGTAAATTAATGTCACTTGAAATGTATTCTTAAAACAACAAACAATTTTGTAGCGCATGTATACTGATGGATTATAAACAGAAAATTCACCATGTTTATAGCCAGAACGCGATGACGCAACGAAACCATTGCTGAAACGTGTTTTTTTGTTCACACGCTAGAATGCGATGCAGCAACGAAACAATTGCTAAGACGCGCTATTTTGAGGTAGCCAAACGCAGACAGTCACCAAAACGTGAAACCGCATTGTTAAAGTCGCAAAATCGTCACTGCTAAAAGTAGGCAGTCTGCTAAAAGCCTTAGACAAATGAAGGCTGTGAGAATAATATGACAGTATCTAAGTCGTCTTGGGTAGTTGGGTGGTCCTAATCTTAGGGATGGCCGCTTTAATTGCGTCGGGGAAAGGACTATAATATAATATTTGGTTTAGTAAAGTTTTAATGCTAAAGTTTCATGTAAATCTCTAGGATTTTATCCATTTGTTAAAAGGTCAAGCGGCTATGTGGACGGTAATTAAAATGATAGATTTATCTTGAAGATAGTAGAGGTGGAGGTTTTTTTTTTGAAATTGGGAAATCATCCAATAACTTCTCTCGCTCTAGGTGGAGCAGGAGGGCGTGTCAGACTTTTACTGACTAAAACCCACCCATGTGGTCAGTTGCATGTGTGCCAGGGGCCACGGTATCTCTTTCGAACAACCCGCACCCCTGGCAGGCATCGGCTCTTGCGAGCCCCACCAGTTGGTGCTGACATCTCTTTGAGGCGCGCGTGAACCCAGCGCGCCATCGACCCGGGCTCGGTCGTTACCGGAAAGCGAGCTATCTGTTACTCGACGTCCGCAAGTCCGCGCCTACGGTGGCCGGGAATCAGCCGAGGTTAGATTCATTCATTACATTCTCTCCATTACAATTGCTGGAGTTGGTTGCTTCTGTGGGATATGTAATTGTGGGACATATTTACAGTAGGAATGGCTTCCATCTTGATCGTTCAACCACATTAATTGCGTTACTTACGTTGTTGAGCACACAAATTATTTGAATAGATGAATCAATGGATTAGGAAAAAATATTATTCAGATTCTGATCGATATATTGTTATGCATTAAGTTGTACTACCGGCGAGGTAGAATATTATACGTAACATCTGGGCTTTTTTTGTTGGAAAAGCCGGGCTTTTAAAATCAAATCAGCATACAATAAAATTAAATAAACTAACTTAACAAATAAAGAGCCAGTACAAACAAGTCGTATCAAATATACGAATGATTGATTTTTATAATAAAGGACGTTCTATTAGAAATTATACTATACTGTATCTTTACCACAACTATCTCAACGCGTCTCGATCAAGTATACAACCCTTTTTAGTATATACAAAACCCGAAACACGTGTCTAGTATTTTTATGTAAAGAATCTATGTACAAAATTTCAAAATTGTATCATGAAAAATCACAAAGTTATAAGCTTGTTATGTTACCTGGTTGTCCACATAAATAAGGTCACCACGCGGTCCTGCACCGCCCGTAGTAGATACCTAACCGTACGGAAATTTTGTTGTAATTAACTGGTTTATATAATTTATTGGTTAATTAACATTTTCTATCACACTTGCACAACTTTTTTGGGAAAAAATATAACATGGTGAAAATACTCAGCTATTTATTCTGAAAAAACTTTATTCAGGTTTCGCTTATACTAAAAATAATGTTGTATAATACAACGTGTTGTTTTGCATCCTCGTCGAATTTCAGGAGGCTGTTATGCCAAATAATCAAATAAAATTACGATACTTGCTCACTAATGAATACATACCTACTTGTTTTTTAAGTTATTTAAGTTTAACAGTATTTCAGAAAACACTTTCAAAGAACATAATCGCCCCGTTCCGTATGTTGTAGGCAGTGTCGCACGACTATATCGCCGTGTGTTACAGTGCGGTATCACACGGGCCGCGTTTTAACATGCGTGACTGTTAGCGGGTGGAGCAAATAAAAGAGTGGACTGTATATATATAGGCAATGGTTTATTGCCGTGCTTATTAACAATAGTTAACTTTCCCGGACAAACAATAAATAAATGAGGTTAGAGAGGTGATTCGTCCGTCGCGGTGGAGTCCGTTGAAGCGAGTGCTCGTTGGGCCGAGCCATGTTGCCACCGCGCCGCGCCTCGGCGTGCCGATGATGACGCGTTGATCACGGCGCCTGTGCGTGTAGGTCACGCGCAAGGTCGTGTGTTGGGTTCGATTCCCAACAGTGACCGAAAAAAAAAAATGCCAAACGCCGATTTCCGAAAATATGGAAAAAAAAATGATTCGAGTCGAGAATCATTAGCATAGTTACCTCCTTGAATTTGACGAGGATGCAAAACAACACGTTGTATATTGATGAGGTTCTGCTCGCGGACTTTGTTTGTTTCCCCGACCCACTTTGTCGCATCGCATCTGTTGTGCTATTACTTCGTTTTCGCTTCGTTTTGGCTCCCAAGGGTAGCGTAGCGTTATGTTAAATACCGTAAAAAATTGAGCTAACAAGTGAAAAAGAAATCGCCCAGAGATTAGTGTGTTCAAATGAAAATAAAACTCTCCAGTTTTATTTTCTGATAGTTACGATTATTTATATCGGCATTCAAGCAGATTTTTCTCGAGCAAGAGTTTAATGTAATGAAAACTTATTGAAATATTTGTGATATCGACGTTTCAGTTATAATATATACTTATAGAGTTCTAAGAAAATAGAAGAAATTCTAACACTAAGCATTATATACAATTATATTTAATAACAATTTTTTCAACTATGTATTTCAGTAATATCAAATTCCTATATTAGTCTAAATGCTTTCATCGTGCTTATTGCCATCAAATGGACAATTTGAGCAACTATTTATTATTACAACACTAATATTACTATAGTAAATTATCTACAAACATAATATATTAATATAATATTAAATGGGGGTCCATTTGCCCCCCTATCAATTCCAGGGTTATTTATACTTGAGGGACAGACGGACTCCACATTTTTACACTATAAATAAAGTTAGATTATTGCTATGTCACTGATAATACTATATCAATATTAAAGGCTAAATATTTGACTAGATATTGCACCCGTACTCTGAACTTGTGACGTAATTTAGCAAAGCGCCTTTCCGAGCAGAACCATTTACATTATTCTTACAAAATAAGGTCTAGTCTCCACACTTCGCGATTTAGAACCGCATTTTACCGAATTTAGAACTACCACTTTACCTAGAGAAGGACTTTTCAAGTGTTGCCACAGTTTAATTACTTACTTTTTACAGTTACTCAAGATTTTTGATATTGACTCACGGATGACAGTGACAAAGTTGTTACCCAAAACAAAAATTGATTGCCAGCATTTAAAATCAGAACGTAAGCTCGAATGGGCTACCGTCACGGCAATTGTTTTTTTTACATTTTCGCTCACGTCAATTGTTTTTTTAACCGTAGGTTTGTCGTTGACCACTGCATAGAGTAGAATTTATAAAAACACTGTGTCTAAACTATCAACTAACAGATATTACAAACATTCACCATTTTGACATATTTTTCTTACCAAAGCTTAAACTGAAGATGGCGTGAACAAGTATACAAACATTCAGGACAAATCTTAGGTAACATTGCCGTTAGTTTTACAATATTACTAAAGCGAAATTTAGTATATCTACCGCTCCAATTATTCAGAAATTTTGCATACATACAACCCATTCGGGACAAAATTTCTATATGACAACTTTTCAAATACAAAAAACTTATTCAACGCGGTTAAATGTAAGCTTACATACAAAACTTTAGCAGTATTCGATGGTCTATTCTACACACTAACACTACACACATATCGTTCGTACGACTATGCGACTGCGATTTTTAGCCGCATCTCTGTAATTACTACACAAACTGCGCAGTCCCCGTATCTTTCCAGCAGCTGAAGCAACAAGGCAGTGCGCACATGAGCGTATTTTTGAACGCGTCTCGAAAGTCGCGGTTAAAATACGCGTAGATAAGTGGGTTGAGCGCTGAATTGAAATAACCGATCCAGAATAGAACGCCGACCACGACTGATGGTGTTTCGCACGGCTCGCCACATAGGTTTGTTGTAACGTACCTGTAGAAACATATTGTTTTAATTCAAATATACATAAAGTATGCACTAACTAAAACGAATTGTAATTTGTAGACTAGTGATTCTTATCGTGTACTTGTCAAAGTAATTAGGATAGAATGAGTGCCTAGATTACAGCATGTTTATCTTTTAAGAGTTAATCTGTTTTACCCACATACATTTTTGTACAAATATAAAAAGCTCCAATACTTTAAAAACTATTAAATTGTTTAAAAACACCCATTGTTGGTATTGAATAACTTGTTTACCAAAAAAAAAAATAAAAAAAATACGTAAGATTTTAATTATCTGTAAGACATTTAAATAAAATACTCACCAAAGAAAAAACGGAAGCCAGCATAACAAAAACGCGCCGACTATGATGCCAAGTGTGCGCGCGGCCTTATGTTCCGCTCGCCAAGACTTGCCGGCCGCTCGAAGAGATGCACCTGTTGATGGTAAGAAATGAATATAAAATAATATATAATTAACAGAATTGCGATTTGCATTCGACGGTAAATTGCGGTAGCTGTGTTGCGGCCACCGGAGTCTTACGAAAGTCTAGCTTAACCTGAACTAAAAACATTTTGCTTCAACTTCCAATGATTCTCTCCAAACTTCAGGAACAGGAACAGGTTTCGCCGAATTCCTATTGTTTTCGTTTTGTTCTGTTTTTGTAAGTTTATGTGATTACTTTTTTATTTAAAAGTGTAAAAATAATGTATTAGGTACCTAAGTCGAAACTGTTTGTACTCCTCGTGTGTTGTCCCTCAAGATTCATAAGAAATCAACGTCTGCTGAAATGAACCTTTTTGGCGCAGCCGTGAGGCATACAGGTGACGTATTTTTAAGCGTTGTAATTTCTTAATAAATGTTATTTAATTATTCTGATGAAAAACCCACTAACACTCAGCAGTCACGCCTACCACAACAACTCCAACGCTGGAACTACCTCGTTCATCTCTTAAAAGTTCTAATATCACCGGACTGCCCAAGTTCCATCATTTCCCGACTGCCCCGGAAGGAGGGATAATGTTTTTATGAAGAAATACGCTAACATAGAAAACTCATTACGCATGCAACGTTTCTTTACGAGTTCTGAACTCGTAACAGGTGGTCTTTCACCGAACTTGTAAAGTTTTCTTGTTTCATGAAGATAATATTGCGGACTCGTCCATATTGTGGGAAGAAAAGTTTGTTATTTCGTACGAGTGTCGGAATGGCGGATTGGGGGATTATTAAGAGAAGCATGGGCGTCAACAGACGCATAATACAGCAGAACGATGACGTGAAGATTATGATAGCTTTTATTACAAACATAATTATGGGTAGGCTGGTTTAACTAGACAAATGACCTGGTGAAGGTCGCAGGAATAAGCTGGAAACGAGAACCACAGGACTGGTCGATACCTGGGGCACCCCCAAGGCATCGACTAGTTCTGTGGTTCTTGTAGGTATAAGTCTATAAACTTGAATGATTAAGTTTACTAATTTAAAGAAAAACCAATTACAGGCATTTACAAAAGAAAATAATCATAATGCATCAAAAAATACGTCCGCATCGTTGTCAACGGGAAAAGTGCCCAAAAGGCTGGCAGCATTGCCACGTTGTATGGCAATGCTGATTGTTTGGCCGAAAAATAGGCCAGCCCTTTGGTCACGTGAAGAGTCGACCAACTTGGAAATGTCTCGGAAAACTAAGTGGGCACTCGGACCCCATGGCCCTAGAGTTCCCTTATCATCGAGACAAAAAAAAAATCTAGGACTAATAAAGTTATAGAATTTTTAAATGATACATTTTGACATTACATTTTATAAATGCTTTCGGTCTTATTCATAAAAAGTTATCGAAAATCTCGATTTTTTTTGAATAAGACCGAATGTGTGTATGTGCGTAAGTTTATTGACTTTTGATTTCTAAACTTTTTTTTCCATTTGCTATTTTATAATTACTTAATTTCGACATTTAATTCATATTTTCTTTTTAATAAAACTTGACACAGTACAAATTTTTTTAAGGGTGGAAAATCATCAAATAAGTTCTCCCGCTCTTGATGGGTGGCGTTCTTTACATATCGATGCCCCTCCATCCCTCGGAAATCACCTAAAGCCGTCGGTCCTGACTGTTATTCGCGGATGATTGACAGTCGTTACTGGTCATCAGAAGTCCGAAAGTCTGACGACCAGTATATTTAGTAATACCCAGTAACTGGGCTGTGGAGGTCAGATAGGCAGTCACACCACGTAAAATACTGATATTCAGCCGTATCCGGTTAGACTGGAAGCTGACCCCAAAAATAGTTGGGAAAAGGCTAGGCAGATAAAAAATTGCCCATGTCACATCAATTTCTTCTTAGAGGCGGAAAAATGTACTTATCGTAAGCTTTTCTGTTTTCGAGTTTAAGTGAACAAATTGTCTTCCTTCATTAATCCAGTAGATAATGCTTGACAGATTGTTTAAGTGTAAATAACTAAGAAACTTTAAAGGTAAACAAACTTCTATCCAATTACCTGCCAATACCGAAGTGAAAGCTAGCACCAACTTTAAACAACAGCGTAACTTACACCCCTAGTGCTTCTAACAAATTGCATGCGTATCCTATGCTTCCAGTTAATTGCAAAACTTTGGCTCATCCAAGCAATGAAGTACATTAAAATACCTTCCATGAAGGGAGCATATCAGATACGGTACTTTTTGAATTGAAATGAATGTCAATTTGGCAACCCCCTGACCCGGCCCGATGGCACCGTTGCTTTCGACGACATCGAAAAGGCCGAATGCCTCGCCGATAGTCTTGAGGCCCAATGCACACCCAGCTCTCTACCTGTAGACCAAGCACACCTCGATGAGGTGGACGCTGAAGTCGAACGTAGAACCTCTCTCCCGCCCGTCGAAGACCCTGATGATCCATTACCTCTCGTCACCCCGGACGAAGTTCACGAGATCATCAAGGGTCTGAAACCCCGAAAGGCCCCCGGAGCTGACGGCATCACCAATAAGGTGATCCAGATGCTACCCGCCCACCTGATCATGCTCTTGACCACCATCTTCAATGGAGCCTTGAGCAATAACATCTTCCCCCAAGCTTGGAAGCAAGCCACGGTCATTGGCTTTGAAAAACCAGGCAAACCCAAAACGGAGCCCGCGAGCTACCGGCCCATCAGTTTACTGGACAGCCTCGGAAAAATCTATGAGCGACTTATTTACAAGCGCCTCAGGGACTTCGCCGAGACTAAAGGCCTCATACCCAACGAGCAGTTCGGCTTCCGAACCCAGCACAGTTGCGTACAACAGGTACACCGGATCGTAGAGCATATAGGCGTTGGTCTCCAACGCAACTATGCGACCGGTGCAGTATTTTTCGACATAGCGAAAGCCTTCGACAAGGTCTGGCACAACGGCTTGATTTACAAGCTGTACAAACTCGGCGTGCCGGACCGACTCGTACTCATCTTACGAGATTTTCTGTCGAACCGCACCTTTCGCTATCGCATCGAAGGGGCTCTCTCATCCCCCCACCCGATTCGCGCCGGCGTCCCTCAGGGCGCCGTGCTATCCCCTCTCATCTTTACGCTGTTCACCAGCGATATCCCCAAGAGTGGTAAGGCTCAGTTGGCTCTGTTCGCAGACGACACGGCCATCTACCACTCTGGGCGTAGTTCCAAAGCGATAGCCAAATCCCTCCAGACCGCAGTCAACGTACTCGGTGCATGGTTTAGGAAATGGCGAATCGAACTAAATCCGGACAAGAGCCAGGCGGTTCTCTTTAAGAGACCGCAGCGCCGCCAAGATCCCCTCCCGGCCATCTCCATATTCGGCAAGCCGATCCCTTGGGAAAAGCAAGCCAAATACCTTGGAGTAATTCTAGATCAGCACCTCTCCTTCTCTGAGCATATCAGGAAGGCGCACTCACGCGCCGCCTTCGCTCTCGGAAGGTTGCATTCTGTTCTGAACGCACGTAGCAAATTGTCACTCAAGTGCAAATTGCGTATTTACACGGCGTGCATAAGGCCCATCATGACGTATGCATGTGCAGTCTTTGCACACACGCACCCCCGACACATCCATAGGATGCAGACCCTCCAAAACCGTTTCCTCCGCCAAGCCACAGGCTCCCCATGGTACGTTCGGAACGAGATCCTCCATCTCGATCTGAAAATGCCCACTATTGCTCAATTCATGAAACGCAACTCGAAGCGTTTCTTCGATAAAGCCGAGATACATCGCAATCCCTTGATTGTGAAGGCCGCTAGTTATGTCCCCAGTAGAATCAGTAGTATTCGCAGGCCGAAACATGTCCTCTCAGACCCAGACGACCCCATCACTGTTCTCCAAGAAAAGAATAGGGCCACCAGTACAGTACACAAACACAAACGACGACCGTCCTACCGACCTCGCCGCCGAGGTCCTCGCGCCCCGCGAAGACTCCCGAGTAGCGATCAGACCCCCGACCGTCCCTTGCTCGTTGATGCGCCAGCCCGCGCCGCAGCTGAGCCAGTAGCTTTAAATTCCCCGTCTAATAATCATGAAAATAATATCTTGATCCAGCCTGTCCCTGATAGTACTAGCTGCCCCCCCCCCGCCAGCGACTCCCTGAGCCGAGGTTCGTACCCCACAGGGGGTGCCCTCAGTGCGCAGTCGTTTTAGGTTTAAGTAGGTTTACGCCCTGGCTGGAGGCTTTTAGATTCCTAAAAACCTTCACAGGAAAGTCCGGTTGAGCAGTCACGGCCTCTCAAGGTCAACTGCGAGATGCCATTCACGAAAAAAAAAAAAAAAAAAAAAAAAACAATTTGGCAACTGCAACATTGCTACAGTTGCATCGCAACATTTTGGCAACATTACGTCTGTTTCGAGATTCCCGCAGACAGCCGCAACGTGACGGCGTATCGCGGTTTTAATATATTTTTTTTGAAAAATTAATGGAAATTGGTCTACTAGATGATGATGGTCTACTAGGGGTCTACAAGTCTGCGGGGGTCTTTAAGCGCCCGCATACATTTACCACAACGACAAAATTTGGACGGGCGCTAATTTGTGTGAACATTAATAGTTAATTCACACAGACCACATTTGGCTGTCAAAATCAACTGTGAGGGCGATACCGGCCACATCAAAGTCACGCAATTACAACCCGATCACCAGCGAGACCACTGGAGGCCGATGGATCTGTCTGTCTTCAAACACTAGCCATAACACAACCACAACGCTACAGCAAGAAGCCGCAGCGACATTATTTACACGTAACCACTTCTTGCCCACATTTTATCGCTGTGTTGTGGTGTGGCTGTAGAAAGTGTTTTTTATTTTTATTAAATTTATTTTCCAAAAAATTTTTTTTTGGTCTTTATAATTTTCATTGCCAAAATTTGCAATTTGATGGCGAGAAGCGCTTGTTGTTTAATATGTAGGAACGGATCGTTGATGAGTGCATGACTCGTGTGAAAGAGCCGAATGCTAAGGTGAAAGTGAGACAGATAACGTACGCCAAAGACCTATGCTTGGGATGACGTGGAAGATGTTTAAAAAAGTAGAATGACAGGAGGACGGATGAAAGACGTTAAGACTAAAAGACGGGTGTTTAAAAGACGTATTCAATTTTGCTTTTAGTTTAGAAATAAAGATCTATTTAGTTCTCTGACCTCAGCCCGTTTTCATTCCAACATATATTTTTAATGATATTTTAAACTTATTAGAAGCTTACCTTAAATAAAACTACTAACAAGTTAATACGAAACAAATAACTAAATAAAGGGTTCGAAGTGAGTTAATTTTTCGATAGTAGCTGAATCATCGTTATCGAGAGATAAACTCCTTAGTTTCGATTTTAGAATACCTTTACTGAGTTTAGGGGTTTTTCTTAACATATTGATTTTATTAAATACTTTTGGTACTAAATATCTGTAAATTCTTTCCCTATAGAAATTTGTTATTTTCGGCGCAATTAGTCTTTTCTCTCTTACACTTCTTGTATTATATTTATTTTCAACAGGCACTTTAAACTCATCACTAAAATGGTGTTCTAGGCTTATCAGAAGCTCAACTTTCCTGTCTATTGGTAGGACTTAACAAATAGAATGTGTACGAGTCATTAGTAGCGAGTTTAATCAAACATCATTCCAAAGGTGTCAGTCTATTTGTTTATTTAGTTTATTTTCTCTTCACTAACAATGGCAATGTCATAAAAGTTTTAAAACTTTGTGCCACTGCACACTATGCAGGTAGCATAGTAGTCATCACGGTCCTATCACACGGTATTAAAAAAATATCAGTTATTTATAAATGTGTAGGAAAACTAGCGGAATAGACTATTTTGGATGAGTTAGTCATTCCTCAATTGCTTTATAATCTAGTTTATGGAGCCATTTAACTAGAGGACTCTTACAAGTCTTGGTGTCTAGGTGATAGATACGAAGAATTGTCACGCACAGACGTCAGGTTTAATTGTAATGGTCTATTTGCAAGTATTAATTCAGTCATTGTATCGAGCTTGCGAACACCGTTGACCGCTGACTAACCGATGCTACAAATATCATGTCTGCTATGGGCCAAAAAGTACGTCCAGCGAACTCCGAGTCATCAACCCCTCCAGCATTTTGCTAATTGGCTAATATTTTTAGCATAGCCTTGTGGTTAAGGCCTCGCTTCTCATGCACGAGGTTGTGGGGTCAAATCTGAACAAGTCCCAATGTGACTTCTTCAATTCATATGTTTTTTCTAAGTTTTTATTTTCCTTCACCGATGAAGGAAAATAACGTGAGGAAACCTAGACTTATTTATCGGTACCAATAGTAACAAAGTTGGTGTACGGTTACTTTGAACCCTGGGAAAGGACATAAACTATTTAACCGACTTCCAAAAAAGGAGGAGGTTATAATATGTTCCACTGCTTGTTTTTTTTTAAGTGTGTTCATCGATTTCTCCCCCATTTGTGGACCAATTCTCAAAATTCTTTTTTTATTTGAGAGAGATGGTCCCATTGGCACCAAGTCAGGATCTTATGATGGAATCCCAGGGAAATCGAGGGTAACCCTCAAGTTTTGTAGGTATTAACAATGTTTTTCACATATTTTCTAAAGCTATTGAGACATTTGAGTATGGTCATCATCATCTCATGACGCTGAGCTGATGAAGGAAGGTACAACTCTTTAACAGTTAGGAGTTAGGTGGAGGTTCGGGCATAACTCCGTCTTATGACCGATTTGCAAAATTCTTTATTTGTTCGAAAGTGGTTTATTTCGAAATGGTCCCATTTAAATTTCACACAGATCGGATGATGCGTTTCGGAGACAGACAACGGAACTCTTCGAAAAATGACAGCAAATTAACCGAGATTGCTGCTATAGCATAAATGTGCATTGTTTTGACCCCAAGGATGTTTTTTTTTTTTAAACCCCAACGATGATAAAATTGCGAATTGGTGTGGGGTAGGTACTGTAACTAAAAAGTGAAAAATAAAAACTTAAAAAAAAAAAAAAAAAAAGAACAGTCGATTTCCAAATTCACTAGAAAGTGAAAAATAACTTTAATTTCGGAAGGCTGTGACAAGAAATTAATAAAATACATATCTAAAGTCACCGACTTCTGAAATTAAAGTTATTTTTCAACTTCTACTGTTTTTTGGAAGTCGATTGTTTTTTTTTTTCGAAACTTTTTTTTTCATAAATGTTCCACGTGGGTGAAGCCGCGGGCGGAAGCCAGTAGTTAATATAAGTTTGAAATCGCCGTATTGAAAAAGCGTGATGATCAAAAGATTTTACTCTTTATTCCTTTTCCAATAAAAAACGACTTTTCTAAGATCATCATGCCTAGCCACTTCCCAACTATATTGGGGTTGGCTTCCAGCCTAACCAGAGGCAGCTGAACAGCAGTATTTTGAAGCAACTATATATCTGACCTCTGGGCTTCTGACGACCCGTAAAGATTGGCAAAGATCCACGAAATACAGCTGGGACCAACGACTTAACGCGCTTTCCGAGGCACGGAGGGGTCTTGGTATGTAAAGATGGTCACCCATCCAAAACCGTTTTTACTTAGCCACAAGAACGACTTTTCTAAGATACCCAGTTAAATAAAAGACATACCTACATAACTTGAACTTACTACAGTAATGAGAAAGATAAAAATATGATGGATGCCCTCATTTTACTCCGCGACTGTAACGGGTACACTAATGTCTTTCTAGATAAAACTACGTTTCAAGTTGCAGAACATTATAATGTAGCAAAATGAAAAGTGATGTTCTAAATGTCTACCTAACCGTTTTTAAAAATGGATTGGGTTTTAGTCAGTAAAAGTCTGACACGCCCTCCTGCTCCACCCAGAGCGGGAGAAGTTATTTGATGATTTCCCACCCAAAAAAAAAGCCATTTTTAAAAATGGATTGTGAGTTGAATTTGGATGAAAATTCTTCATGATTCATCACTGTAGCCGAAAATCGATTACCATCAGTAAACGATTTTCGGCTTTCATGATGTACCTATATTCGGAGTTAGGACTAGCTGGTGCACGTGGCTTCGCCCGCGTAGTTGTCAGAACATATCCTACAGGAACGTGAAACAGGAAAAAAAATCACTTAAAACTTGAGCTATCTGCCAGTGAACGTCTCGTCGATATCGGTCCAACCGTTTCGGAGATTACCCGAAACAAACAGACAGACATACAAAAAAAAAACTGATAGGTACCTTATCTACTTTTATAATATTAGATTTAAAAAAGGTCATTACAAACAGACACTTCAATTTTATTTATTTATAAGTATGTATGTATAGATATTATGTTAAACATTAATATCGAATGAGGCTTTATTGTGTATTTGTCGTTCTATGCTAGTTATAAAAGTGATGACCTATAAATTCAGAAATATCACACTCTCTAAATCACATCTGCCTAGCCTTTTCCCAACTATGTTGGGGTCGGCGTCCAGTCTAACCGGATTCAGCTGGATATCAGTATTTTACATGGAGTGACTGCCTATCTGACCTCCACAACCCAGTTACTGGGTATTACGATACCCCTTGGTAAGACTGGTTGTCAGACTTTCGGGCTTCTGAGGACCCGTAACGACTGTAAATGATAAAAACTGTAAACGATCCACAAATGACAGCCGCGACCAACGGCTTAACGTGCTTTTCGAGGCACGGAGGAGTCTTGTTATGCAAAGATGGTCACCCATCCATGGACCAACCGCGGCAAGCGTAGCTTAACCTGGCCGATCGATCCGTGCAGCTATTGTAATTTAGCCACAAGCCCCTCATATATCAAACTCTCTAAGTAACACCACATAATATATATATAACTTAACATTACGTATTTCAGTTTAGTGGGAATTAATAAGGGTATATTTAAATGTCAACTGCATAGCAGACAACGTTTCGTGCTTTGCATGAAAACAACTATGAATTATTTGGAAAATCCATTTGATGAAAAACCATTTGCGGTTGAACAAAGTTCGTATTCCATTTCAAGTTTCTTACTCTTTAATAAATATACGTTATAATGGAGGCTTATGCCAGACCGTTAAACTACATTATCACGTACGTAAAAATATCACTACGAGATTTTATTCAAGTCTTGGTGTTAAACCGAGCATTTTTCTAATCTAACAGCGTATCCTTTAAAGCACGACGGAATAACGCACGGTTCGGTATACATATCTCGGTGGTAAGCGATGCGTTGAAGAAGTCGTAGATGAAGTTGAATGTTTTTCCACCACGATATTTTGTATGTATAATGCTCAAAAATATGTGAAATTTATCATAGATGACACAAAAAAGCGGTCTTATCGCTAAAGCGATCTTTAAGGGGAACCTAGTCGCAGGCTCGAACTCACTGGTGGGCCTGGCTGAAAAGCCCGCTATCTCACCTGGCTTCGTGTCCGACAAAGGTAGTACCTGTGATGAGCAATTCGACGGTAGTCTACGAGTACACGCACAACATTATTCAGTGAGCTGCAGGATCAGTAGTAAAACATACGCGTAAAAAATTAAGAAAAGTCCTTCGGAAGATCAGGTTATATGAAAAAACCACTGCATAAATCAATGACCAATAATTTTTATTGAACTTTTCGATAATTGAGCTTTGTCGGTATTGACTTAGTTTTGGAGATTTTACATTTCTTTTATTATCTAAACACGCTCAAAGTTAGGTTAAATTAGCATGAAAAACTAATCTTTATTGGCTCCTAACTTTTTAATGCAGACAATATTAATAATAAGACAAAACCATACCATGTCTAATTTTTGATGTACATTGTCAAACAGTGGAGTAATACACTCCCGAAGTTTGTATGGGAAAAATGTGGACTAAATTCACCTTAACAAACATCCTTTGGATCATTCGGATGGATGTTTAACCTTTTGTTTTAATAACAGTTTCTGAAAAAACGCTAACTTTACTAAACATCTTGCAGCTAACGTTAATGCTCTTAACATCTATCTTTCATGAATTAATATATTTTCATAATAGGTACATCACTTTTCTTAATGCGTTCCATTCTTCAAGCTAATTTATTTTAATATAATTTGGTATCTAATTAATTCTCTTAGTTTTAATGAAGGAAAATTTGATGAAATTGATCTAATTTTGAGCCTGATTTTTGAAGAATTTTAATATGAAGAGCAGCCAATAAAATTAATCATGTTGGAAGAAGAATTAGAAGGGACTTTGCAGATAAGAAGACTGATTTTAATTTTCAAGTAATTCAAAGGAAATGAGATGAAAACCTTGAGGTAGGTAACATGACAGATGATAAGACTGTCATGTCGTCAACGAACCAGATGCCACAGTAATCTCTACTGGGGCTAATAAGATTCGTATAGCGGTAATAGAGACGCAGAGGGGATAATAACGTGAAGATATTATTATGAGTAATACAGACAACGAGAATACACGGGACTAATGAAATCTTAGATGCGTAATGAACGAAAGATGTATAAGCCTTGTAATTTGAAATTCGGTTTTAGATTTTGAACTCTATTTGCTTTAGTTTTTGTTAGACACGTTGCTTATTTTTTTTTAATCATCGAATTCTAACTGTGTATTACCTATTCCATAAATTGTTTTATTCTACTGTTTTACTACCCACGTACTAGTACTACTGCAATGTGACTAAATATAATTATATGTGTGTTATTGTCTATTATTTATTACTGTTAATTGGACATCTTAATGACTTCGAGACATGTATTTTTTAATTTTTTGTACTGAAATGTATTGTATTGTGTTAGTCAATAATTCGTAATAATAATATTCGTTTCGTTAAAAGTTGGTAATTGTGTGACAATTATGTTAATTCTATGTTTATAAAATCAACAGCAAACCAACATTGTGCTTTGCAGTGCCCTGACAGGTGTACGAAAACCAAAAGTAATGTATTGTAATATGTGTGATGTGCATGAGAGAAAATAAATAAATAAATAAAATACTCAGTAACTGGGTTGTCGAGGTCAGATCGTGAAAAATCCTGGTATTCAGCTGCATTCGGTTAGACTGAAAGCGGACGCCAACATAGTTGAGAAAAGGCTAGGCAGCTTACCTGATTGAATATTGTATAATGATACGTAGAGTAGGAATTTTAATAATGAAGGTAAAGCAAAAAACAATTAAAGAGCTAAAACAAAACTTGAAAAGACGTTCAAAGCCATGAATAAACTAGAAACGTTAATTGGTGAAACATAATTAAATCTACTGCTAATGCATCAAACGCATTGAATGCAGTCAGCATAAAGCAATTTCATTTAGTATTGAGTACAGGCGAGGCAGTGGATATTGAATGGCATGCATTGGCTCCGTGAATGGCACCCAATTAGGAATCGACCTAAGCAATTTGCAATCCGTGTAGGATTGCGGAGTATGTGGGTACTGAATCGTAAAGTCGTGACACGCGATTATCGATTTTGTCATCGGTGACTACAATTTGTTGTGTCAACGTCATTGAAAACAGTTACTGGTTAGTCATGTTTCACGACAATTATTTTAGTGATTTTTGTGTTCCGATTACTGAGGCTTCGCTGTCTGTCAATCCGTCTGTTAGCCACTGGGGGTATCTTTTGAACCGTAATTGGTAGGCACTTGAGATTCACACAGTAAATGCTAGCGTGAATGAAAGCTACTAAGAACGCTAAAACAACAAATAATGAAATTGGGCGTTTTTGTACTCTTTACTAAAATATTTGTTTAAATACGTAGTGTAAATTATTGTGCTGTGGTATAGAATCCTTCGTGTGTGACTACGGCTCGCACTTGGTCGCTTTTTCAGTTTTAAGTTATGTAAAAGCTATAATAATAAGAACGTGTTTTAAATTGATTATTTTAAAACCCATTATTTTAATAACAACGCGGCAGAAAATAAGGTTCAAAAGAGCGATGCGTTTGATGTTAGTTTGAATGACCACTAAAATAAAAGTAATTTGGAAGTTTTAATAATTAAAAAAAAAATGCATGGCGCAGAGGAATAACTTTAAGGTATTTCTTTAGTTGGTTGAATTGCCGTAAGCGACAGGACCCCTGGACCAATAGAGAAATTTGATGTTTTAAAAGAACCAAAATTTACTACATTTTTGCTACTATTTGATACCTATCTTCAAATATTTAGTACGAATTCCCTTTTTTATCATTACAAGAATATAAGAGTTTAAGTATATTTGGAAAATAATGCAACAAAAATTATTTATAATGAGATTGGTTTGTCATGATACAATTCTTTTGTTATTAAGCACTTTAAAAAAAAGCAATAGTGGCTTATACAGAGCAGTGGTGGCCAAGTGGTAACGGCCGCCACTTACGAGTTGTAGGTCGTGAGTTCGAACCCAGTCAGGCGCTGTACTTTGTGTAAATTATTTAATAAGCACTGCTTTCAAAACGGTGAAGGAAAGCATCGTGAGGAAACCGGCATGTCCTAGAAACAAAAAAATCGAAGACATGTGACATCTACCAACCCGCACTAGGCCCGCGTGGTGGATTACGACCCAATCCCTCTCACCGAGAGGTGGCCTCTGTCCCAGCAGTGGGAACATTATAGCCTGATGACTTTTTAAAAAAGTGTTTCAATTGAATATTTGACAATACACTTAATGTTTCTGACTTATGATGTGTAAAAACTGAGCGATTTGGGTAGCGCCTTAATAAGTTTATACCTAGTAGTTAATAATAGGAAAATGTTGTATTTACCTAAACTTGTTTGTTGTTTATTTAGTTCGTTATTACCAGTTTCTTCCTGTAATTTCTGTAGTGTAAACAAATGTTGGTGAATCTAAATAAACAAAGTAAATATTCTATCTGGAGCAAAACGTTATTTTCTATGAAAAAGATCAACATTTACTTCCAGTTTCGAGACAATTAATTAGGAAGTAGACCCAACCAAACCTACGTATACCTACTGTGGCCTCATTAATTTTCCTATAGAGGTTTCAATATAGAACGGATCAAAACCAATTTTGCTAGCTAGTGTGTTGGTAATTATTTCACATTTGTTTAAAGTATAGGCTTATCCGTCTATCAAAATGATAAAATTGAAGCATGTAAATTGAAGCAGTTGTTACAAACAAAATGTATAAGAAAAAAGCAGAGCACAACCCGAATTGATCGTCAAATTCGAAACTAACGCGAGGGAAGCCGCGGGAAAAAGCTAGTAATAATATAATTCGATCATGATTCGAAAGACACGTGGCGCCACATGCCTATACTAATTTATTTATTTATTAAAGGTTCACCAACAGTTGTTACAGATTTTTTTTTTTTTTTTTGTGAATTGCATCTCGCAGTTGACCTTGAGAGGCCGTGACTGCTCAACCGGACTTTCCTGTGAAGGTTTTTAGGACTCTAAAAGCCTCCAGGCAGGGCGTAAACCTACTTAAACCTAAAACGACTGCGCACTGAGGGCACCCCCTGTGGGGTACGAACCTCGGCTCAGGGAGTCGCTGGTGGGGGGGGGGTGGGTGGGGGGCAGCTAGTACTAGTGGGGACAGGCTGGATCAAGATATTTTCATGATTATTAGACGGGGAATTTAAAGCTACTGGCTCAGCTGCGGCGCGGGCTGGCGCATCAACGAGCAAGGGACGGTCGGGATAATAGGAACAAATAAGGAATAGTGTCTTAAATCTAACTGCACAACCAATTACAGGCACACACCACATGCAAATTGCTCTTTGTATAATTTTAAAGACTTAATTTACATAAATTCTAAATAGTTTTATTAGTAAAAACCTAATACTAAGTACGTCTGACAAACGTCGATATTGAGTCTGCGTGGACGTCAACCAGGTCGCTGCGTTCGTTTATGAGTTTGCACATGCGGGGTATAGGTGAATTAGCACCAGACAATGTACGGCGAAGAGGTGGAGCCAAGGGCGTTATAGGTTTACGAGGTAGTCTGCGGGGTATTAATACTTACCTAATAATAATAATAATATATGTTGCACATAAACCTGATATAGTGGTGGTGGATCGACTAGAGCGGCGTGCAATGATCGTTGACATAACGGTCCCGCATGACGGGAACCTCGTGAAAGCGGAAAAAGATAAACAAATCAAGTATCTTGACTTGGCTCGCGAGGTTGTCGACATGTGGGATGTGGATACAGCAGTCATTGTGCCGATAGTCGTGACGGCCAATGGCATTATAGCCAAGAGCCTCGACCAACACCTCAGGAGGCTCTCGTTAGGCAGCTGGATCAAGGGCTTGATCCAGAAAGCAGTTCTACTGGACACGGCGCGTATAGTGAGGAGGTTCCTCTCTCAGCAGCCCTGACCACCGGTAGCTTGGACCCTGTTCCCGATACCGGTGGGCTACTATTTTTTATATTTTTAAATGTTTTTTTTAAATCATGTTTGTAAAATATTTAAAAATATACTGAATATGTATTGAAGAAAATAAACGAAATAATAATAATATATGTTGCACATAAACCTGATATAGTGGTGGTGGATCGACTAGAGCGGCGTGCAATGATCGTTGACATAACGGTCCCGCATGACGGGAACCTCGTGAAAGCGGAAAAAGATAAACAAATCAAGTATCTTGACTTGGCTCGCGAGGTTGTCGACATGTGGGATGTGGACTCAGCGATCATTGTACCGATAGTCGTTTCAGCCAATGGCTTGATAGCCAAGAGCCTCGACCAACATCTGAGGAGGCTCTCGTTGGGCAGCTGGGTCAAGGGCTTGATCCAGAAAGCGGTACTCCTGGACGAGGCTCGTATTGTCAGGAGGTTCCTCTCTCTGGAGCCCTGACCGCCCGCCGGTAGCTTGGACCCTGTTCCCGATACCGATGGGCTACTATTTTTATATTTTTAAATGTTTTTTTTTCTTTTTTGTAAAAATATTTAAAAATATACTCAATAAATATAAAAGAAAATAAACGATATATATAATATTATAAAGAGGTAAAGTTTGTAAGTTTGTGAGGCTGTAGGGAGTAATCTCTGGATCTCTCTCTCTACTGCACCGATATAAAAAAAAAAAAATTACCAATAGTAAGCCACGTTATTTGTGAGTGTCATAAGCTATATATTAACCTGAAGAATGAAAACGAAGTGGGCACGGGTCAGCTAGTTTATCATAAGAACGTTACTGTTGTTTTCCTCGAACACAGTACTTTTTTTCGGGATAAGAGGTACCCTTTATCCGTTTCTGTGCACCTGACAACGTGTATCCACAATTTCGGGATGATGGGTTTAGTGGTCTATGCGTGAAAATATAACAAACAAACCAACACATTTATTCTTAATAGGTTTTTTACTAAATGTGAAATTAAATTAATAAATGAAAGTAAATAGGGTATTTTTTTTAAAGTGTCTTGAAAATACTTATAACATTTCATTTAAATTAAACATAACAATCGAAATGCGAATATACCTTACTATTATTCGCATTTCGCAAAAGACGCGTGATATTTGTTACATTAACAAAAAACAAGAAAATCAGCAAAACCATTAAAATCGATTGCACGTTACGTAGTTCGCAATAACCAAAACACGGTTAATCGCATTTCTGAGTTTGTTCAAGTTTCTATCAAACATTTAGACGAGGTCCTAACGAACCTCTGTCGTAAGCAATTAAAGAGAAATCTGATTGCATTAACTCAATCTTCGGCGCAAGATTAAACTCCTTAGGGTTGTACAAACAGCCTTATAGGGATTAATTTGGGGACTTCAAAACCCCATTGAGACGACGAGAGGATCTTTTAGTTTCTGTTTAGTTGTTTTGAGCAGCTGGTAATGTTTGAACATTACTTTAAGTTTTTTTAATGCAAGACCAGTGTAAATTGAGATCTCTTCATGCATTCAAATACAAAGAGAAAAGTAAAATGAACTCCAGCGGGAGAGTGATGATAATTTCAGACTATTACGACTATTCACATGCCCAAAGAATATAAGTTGTCGGAGGCAAAGACAAGGAAATTTTTGTTCTTAAATTTGCGGAATTTTGCGGCCTAAATGGCTGTATCTTTTGATTGCGTTGACTTAGAAGGTTGATTTTTCTACAGCTTCCAGGGACAGTAGAACTAAGTATCATATAGAAATTTCAGTTTGATACCTCCACGCGTTCCTGAGAAAAACGGTCTTGACAGACGGACGGACGGACGGACGGACGGACGGACAACAAAGTGATCTTATAAGGGTTCCGTTTTTTCCTTTAGAGGTACGGAACCCTAAAAATGTAAATATGTATGAGTAAGTCATCATCAGCCTAGCCTTTTCCCAACTATGTTGGGGTCGGCTTCCAGTCTAACCGGATGCAGCTAAATACCAGTATTTTACATGGAGCGACTGCCTAAATAACTTTGACTTTGACTTTGCCTATCTGACCTCCACCACCCAGTTACTGGTAATACGATACCCCTTGGTAAGACTGGTTGTCAGATTTTCGGGCTTCTGACGACCCGTAACGACTGTCAAAGGTCCACAAATGACAGCCGGGACCAACGGCTTAACGTGCTTTCCGAGGCTCGGAGGGGTCTTGGTATTTAAAGATGGTCACCCATCCACGGACCAACCGCGGCAAGCGTAGCTTAACCTGGTTGATCGACCCGGTTAAGCTAAATATGTATAAGTAAGTAGGTATATATATTTATTAATCTCGATCACGCCAACCGGAAAGTAATGAATAAGGTCTATGATGGAAGGAACGTGCCCAGAAAATACCCGTTTACTCTTGCTTTGAAGGCAGATGGGTTGAAAAGTGGAAGGGAAACATACGCTAGCAGACAGTTCCACACATTGACTGTATGTATGTCAATGTGGAAGATTATAATATATTATTTTAAATCCACCTACAAAAGGCTTCTGAAACATCAGAAGTTAGATGCATGATTCCAATTGCTGGTTTCCTATGGAGAAGAGCTGGCAAGAAATTCCACGGTAACAATAGCTGTCAAAGAGCGACAGTTGTCAAAATCAAAATCAAAAGTCATTTATTGAAACTAGGCTGGTGTCAGCACTATACGAACATCAAAAATGACAAAAGACAGTCACCCAAAAAACGCCCGCACTTCACCACTTCAACTTCACTTCACACTTGTGTTTGAATATACTGACAATTATTATCTAACTGTTACAATGGAAATCCAAAATAACGTTAAGACACATAGGACAGCTCAATCTCTCTCAATACCTCAGATACCAGCGCTTGATAAAAAAGTAACACTTATAGTAAACATTTACCTCCTTATTGGCATACCCGTTCAAGTTGCAATTCAGATGGGGATATTATTCATTCGCTTCACAAGACGATGCCAGCAATCTGTCTTCCTTCGCAATTTAAATGTCCAATCCGACTGAAAAAGTTAGGCTAGAAAGTCTGACGCAATTAATTTTAGTGTCGCTGAGGGAGTGATCCGACGCGTGACCTAGACCCCGTAGACCCTTCATTATAATATAGATAGAGAAATATAGAGGGTTGAGCAACCAAAATGACTAACACAAATCTGTTATCGAGAGATTGTGACGTCACTGTTTTGGGATAGTCAGATTTTTGTTGTTGTCTGGTGTGTTAAGCTAAGCCTATAATGTTCCCACTACTGGGACACGTGGGCCCAGAGCTGGTTGTTAGATGTCACATGTATTCATTTTTTAGTTCTAGGATATCCCGGTTTTCTCACGCTGTTTTCATTTACCGTTTTGAGAGCAATGGTGATGAAATAATTTACACAAAGTAAAGCGCCTGTCAGAGTTCAAACCCACGACCTACCAATGGGCCACTAATGTTCTGTGTGTTTATTCGCTGACATGTTCGGTATAAATAAGGAATCTAGAACCTCGACTTCAACTGCTTTTTACTCGTCCTTGCATACGACTCCAACATGTAACTGACAAAATATGAGAGGAAGATATGTTCTCTGAGAACAGTGATGGCCCAGTGGTAACGGCCGCGACTTACGAGTTATAGGTCGTTCGTTCGAACCCAGCCAGGCGCATGACTTTGTGTTAATAATTTCATCACCACTGCTCTCAAACGGTGAAGAAAAACATCGTGAGGAAACCGGCATGTCCTAGAACTAAAAATTCGAAGACATGTGACATCTACCCTGGGCCCGCGGGGTGTATTACGGCCCGCTCCCTCTCACGGAGAGGAGGCCTGTGTCCCAGCAGTGGGAACGTAATAGGCTAAGTCTGTATATGTTCTCTGCCGCCCCATCTGAGAATACCAGCGTGATATTATATTATATTATGAACCTGGAAAAATCTGCAATCACTACCCGTCTCCCGAGTACCGGAGAGCACATCTAGCGAAAACTCGTTACACTTCAAGCTGACCTCAATAATTGTGAAAAAGGTTAAATAAAACTCATTATTTGGACATACTGCCAACTATAAATCGAAAAACTTCAAATGTTCGATAAACTTGGGGTCATTATACAACTGACGCAAGTGCTTGTATTACTGCACACCCATTTAAAATTTAGGCCCAGTAAGTAAGGAAGAAAGTATAATAAAACGTCTATGTAAGTATCATCGAGAGAGCTCAAGGAGGATCATTTCATTGGGGACTTTGAGCAAACTTTGTTCAGGATACAGGGTAGATATTTACTTATGCTGTTTTTTTGTGAAAAGAAATATCCGGTTTTATCCGGGTTCAAAGATAAACACGACATTGTCAAGTGGCCATTAGTCGTGCAGCTTCATAATAATTTATTGAGAGAAAATAATGAGTGCGTGCTCGTACATAATTATTATTTTGCTGAGTTTTTTCGTGTTTTTAAGGGAAAAATAGAACCTTATGGGATCACTTCGTTGTCCGTCCATGCGTCTATATATGTGTTTGTCGTTCTGTTAATACCCTTTTTCGCAGGAAAGATTGGAGTTCTAAAAAACATTAAACTTCTAAGTAAACTCAAAAAAAAAACAAGGCCATTTATGCGACATATACTTTGTAACTCGCAAATAAACTAAGACCTTTAAGGTATTTCCCATTAAATTAGAATCACGTTTGGCAAGAAGCCAGGTCTCACAGCACAAGTAAAGTTCCGAACATCGTTAATTAGTAGTTCTTTGTACAAAAATATTTATTTGAGATTACAAACTTATATTAGCAGTTGAAGAATAGACCGTGACGTATATCGATGTATGGGATAACATGTTTTCAACTACAGCGTTATCTTTCTTTTTGGGATAAATTCATCCCAACTACGGAACCCTACATTGTGAGTGCAATGTTTAAGATGTTGCTACTACACAAAGACTGATGACTGAAGATTTTGTTTCTTAAACCACTTTACTAGTTCTTCTTGAACATTCCTCTCAAAGATGTAATGTGAATTGCACAATTTTACAAAAATTTACCCTTGTTGACAAGTATTAGATAAATATAGGTCCAAGTTATCCCGCAATTGACATTTATTATTACTTTCTTGTTTAATTACAATAGATTTAGTTTTTTCTTTTTGTTTTATCAATTTTGTTTTCATGTACTGACGCCAGCACATCAAAGCTACCCAAATCTGTCAATATTTTTTAATCGATTTTATATTTTATCACATAAGCATATGGTTCATGTTCAATTGGAAAAAATTTACAGTTTGGGGTAGCTTGATGTGCGGGCGTGTGTACTTAGTTTTTTTTTAGCCTATAAGTAATCTATGTAATAATAAAAAAACCTGAAATCTGTAAGTAACAAATTCACTCTAGATTTTAAGTTTAGTAGTTACAGTACCCCAAAAATTTATTAGCGAATAAGTCGTTAGAATGTCTTAATTAATTAAATTAAATAAATATATATAAAACAGATTTGGCTACTACAAAATTAGGTCAAATGTGTTTATTTTTTAACTCTGATTTAATCATTTTTTTTCTTTTTTTTATATTAAATTAACAAACCACTTCTTCTGTACCTGCTACGTTTTCAATATAGCATCCCCCATAAATTCGAACTCCATATAGTTCAAACTTTCGGCTATTACAAGGGTATCCCGGTATCGAGAAACTGTCAAACTGATGATATCTTCATGACAAACGGTAAAATTTAACTTTCCCACCCTTTAGACGCCTGAACATCCACTTAGTTCCGATTTGTTATCTTTATTAGTTCAGACGACTCACTCTGCTTCGAGAATCTCGGTTTAAAATCGGAAGTTCGTGTATTAATCGCTAAAGTACTATCTTGGATCCATGACGCCTAGAGACTTGAAGAAAAATTGCAAACTTGCTTATCGTTTACAATTTAAAAGAAACAACGCTTAATTTATTCCAGACGCACACTCAGCAATATTTTTTCTTTTAGATGGGCAGTTTTCAAAGATTTACTGGAATTTTCGCCCGTTTTTCCCCAAGAGTTGTTATTGTTTCAGAATATAAACGAAATAAATCGAGAATTTACGAGAAAATAACAAGGACATATAATCGTATTTCAATGATACTAGATTTAAAGGGGCCGATCCTAGCTTAGTCGGATATATCCCGACCCTTTCTTGTTCGATAGATACCATTTAGGCTATGTAATTGGACAATACAATCCGCTTTGTTATAGAATAGAAAAATAAATCCCTAATGTGAAATAGACGAGACAAAAAATAAGATAGGACAACATACCTTGAGCATTCAGTTCTGTAGCAGCTTTCGCCAGATCTCTTGTCGCCACAGCAGAAGAACAGCTGGGTCTCCATCCAGGAGGAGGCTGTCCACTTGATGACCTCTTGTTAGATCCTCCGGAACAGTACCCAGAACTTGCCGTATCACAGCTTACATTTACCGATTTCCTCGGACTAGCTTCCTTGCTTGGACATATGTCCCCAATAGCCATCATAACTTCTCCACCAAACTCAGTCTCTTCTGGTCCTACTTCTGTAAACGTGCTGTAATTAGGACTAATATCGGAAGGTCTTCTTTCAGGATGTAAATAGTGGGAGTGGTGCGCCGAATGCGAAGTGTGCTTCATATGGACAGAATTCAGAAGAATGTTCGATGATGTCCTCGTTAATGCTTCTCTCTGTCTGATAGCTTCCCTAAATATCCGGCAGTACATTGAAATCATTACCAGACTTGGAATCCAGAATGAAACACTCGATGATACAATAGCGTAGACCATATTTACTTTGAACATACACACATCTGGATGATGTAGTCTTTCTTGTCGATGCTGTTCTGTTGTGTACCAGCCCATGAATATTGGCACAAAACTGATGAAAGCAGGCCACAACCAGACGTTTGCCAGCATGAAGCAAACAGTCCTATGGGTCATTGTGACTGGATACTCCAATGGTCTGACTATAGCGTAGTATCTGTCGACGGATATGCAGCAAAGGTGAAGTATAGACGCACTGGAGAAGTAAACGTCAAGGGAGTTGAAGATATCACAGACTAAAGGGCCGAAAAGCCATGTGTCAGTCAGTTCAGCGCTAGCATTGAAGGTCATCGCGCATAAAGCCACGAGCATATCAGCGACGGCTAGACTGACGACGTAATAGTTCGTCAGGACGCGAAGTTTCCTGTGTCTGTGGACAGAGATGATGACGAGGGCGTTGCCGAAGAGTGCTCCGATGATGATGATCGTGAAGATGAGGCCTTTGAGTATGAGAGAGACGGTATGCTGCCAGTCGTGGTCGGGCGCGGCAGGGGGCGCCAGCGTCGAGTGTAGCTCGCCAAGGAACGCTGACTCCGTACCGCGCCCGCGCGCTTCTACCTCATGCCTGAAGACGCCATCTGGGAACAAAGGAAAAGAGTTGTATTAATTTTTGACAGAATTGGGGAAAGGAAACACTCGCCAATTTTAATTTTATTAAGTACTTAGCGTAGCGTTGTAGTTTTTTAGTGTTGAATTTTATTGTGTTGTAGTTATGTTTGTGATATTCCTGTGCGAGTCTAGTAAATATTTTTTCTTTCTTTTTTTCGCAATATTCCTTAGGAAAAAATAAAAATAAAACTAATCAGGTAACGACTATTCTAATGTAGCTTTTGTTTGGCACTGGATATACAACACAGTAATTTTAATGAATAATTGAATCGTAAACAGCGGTTTAAGTTGGTTCCTTGAAATAAATTGGTTTAAAAAATAACAAAATTATATATATTTTATTTCATTTCAACAGCTCATATTTTACAAAAAAAAAACGTAAGTCCAATTCAAACTTATACAAAAGCCAAAGTGCCGAATCTACTAAAGTCTGCTCAAACCTATTCAATTACTTTTAACTAGTTTCTCTTCTTATAAGATTTATTTTGATCAAAAAGAGTAAATCGTCCAGGTAAATAATAAAGATCATCATCGTGATAAAATATCGAAAGTAAAGCGATATTCGGGAAACGTTTTCGGAAATCCAATATTTCCTGTTATCCAAAGAAAGGTATAACTTTAGCTTCCAATCAAATTAAGAGAGGCTTCGGAAGTATGATAGATTTTCTTTGTAAGTACAGTCAAACAAAGGGATAGGTAGACAGATACAGGCAGCTAATTTGCAAATACTTTTAAGTACATAATGTTGTGAGTGTGCTGAGAGTAGTCGAGTTTTTTACATCACTCTTTCGAAAGTGTCATGAGCTTAATTAAATCATGTGTCGTCGCGAACTTATATTACATTCTACTATAATATCCTACATAATATTATAAATGTGAATGTTTGTATGTTTAGATGTTTCTAACTCAATCACGCAAGAATGGCCAGACGGACTTAGATCAAATTTTGGCACCCAGATAGTTTTTAACCCGGTAGTGAGTTCTCGTTTCTCGCCACGTGGGCGAAGCTAGGTAGTGTAATGTAACGATTACTATTTTGGTCTGTATACGTACCTCATGAAGTGACTGTACGTAACAATGATTAAGTTAATAAAGTGTTTGTAAGTTCTTATTTGGCTGATGGTGTAGATCAAAAGACGATGATGTGAATAAGTTGATGAACATTTGTGTAAAGTCGCAACTAACTAGTCCACATATAATGTAAACATAATCCCCGTTATTTATAAACGCTGCTTAAAGTTAAGTAATGATTAGCGACTGATTAACCATACATTTTTGACGTTTAAACACCTCTTAACTGAAATCATCGTTTATGAATATGCCCCAATATGACGCCCTGACTTTTAGCCTTCGGATAAGGCCCATTGTGAGCTACCACATTTCAGTACCTTATGTCATCACTAGCAACACGCACTGGTCAAAGACTTTCGTCTTGAGACACTGCGGGATTTGGGACGAGAAGATATTGCGTAGCTTCCCGAACGCTGCCCAGCCAAGTCGGATTCCACGATTGATCTCTTGCTAGAAGTCGGACCTACCTAACTGGACAGTTTGCCTTAGGTAAACATTCTCGTCTACAACTTTGAGCTGCCCGAATGGCAATAGAGATGGCTATGCTTGGAGTTTCCCTACGTTATTGAACCAGGAATGAAGAGATCCGCAGGAGAATCAGGGCAACCGACATAGCCCGAAGAATTGCCAAACTTAAGTCGCAGTGGGCAGGGCACATTGCTCGTAGAACAGATGGCCGATGGGGCCGGAAGGTTCTGGAGTGGCAACCGCGTACCGATAGATGTAGCGTTGGAAGTCCTCCCACAAGATAGACCGATTACCTTGTGAGGGCCGCAGGAATCCGCTGGGTGCGAGTAGCGCAGAACTGGTTGAAGTGGAGGAGATTGGGGGACGCCTATGTCCAGCAGTGGACGTCTTTCGGCTGAAATGATCATGATGATGATGACTTTTACACAGTTATGTTTTTAAGTTCCATGTAACAGAGGGTGAGCCTATACCATCATTTAGATTAAGGGTGGCTACTGAGAAATAGAAACCCCATTAAAACTTTTTGGCCGACCTGGGAATCGAACCTAGGATCTCATGCTCAACAGTAGCGCTTGCTATCACTAGAGTCATTGGTGTTTCTGATTAAAATGCTTGTTTGTATGACATGGTAAATAGGTAATAGCAGAAAGTATTTAAAAGAATTCGGAAATAAATTAAATATTAATATTTATTAAAAGTATTTTTAATATGTTTTAGCAAAGTAAAGTCGCTATTTTAATAGTAAAACAAACACACACATTCTTAATAAAATGCCGTCACATTTGGCAATGTTGGTAGAACAGAAAAAGATCAAAGATCAAAATGATTATATATTATAACTTATAATGCTTTTCACCTTTGATATTTTCCTGTTAAAGTCTTTATCACATACCTTTTTAAAGGGCATGTATGAATAAGTAATATTCGGCAATGATACGTTAACAAATTAAATTAATATTCTAATGATATTAAACCTTTTAATTAAAATTTAATCAAAGGCGTGTAACGGTAGTCTCTCATACATGCTTGAAAATGTAATTAAATAAAGGGTTTATAGACCTCGTGACCTAGTTCAGAGTTTCAGTCGAAAATAATAATGCTAAATAAAAACCATCATATTTCACGTTGTCGTTTTATTTCAGACTAGACCAGTTCAGGACAGAGGTAAATTTCTTGTTCACCCCGACCCACACGACGCGTCGCATCGCCGTCGTACTTGCTGTCAGTCTGACAGGTTATATGGGTTTAATTATTTACTTAAATACTTTATTTTTTCTCAATTTTATTGACTAAGTGTTTTTTATTTTTATTATCTATCTATTATGTCATTAGTTATTGACATGATCTAACAATAATCCAGCATTGCTTAAGTAAGCTATAGAGCCCTATAAACCAGGAGACTTTTATTTTTGATAATATGCGTTATTGTTTATTACTTTGCCTATGTATGTATAGAATCAAGTCCATCCGACTAAACAGACAGCTGTTCTGCTGGGGAGTTTGCTGCGCCACTTCTTCTTCCGAGCTAAAGCACTAGGAAGTGTCGAAGGGTAGGCGTTTTTGGGGGACTGTCTTATGTATTTTGACGTTCGAAAAGTGCTGATTCTCAGGCTAATTTGAATAAATGACTTTTGATTTTGATTTTGTCGTTTTTTTCATTTTGCCCGGCCCCTAAAGGTCCTAGCGTGATGTTAAATAGCGTATAGCCGTTATCAAGAATGAGACTATCTAATGCAGAGAGATGTTTTCAAATTCAACAGGTACAGACGCCAGCACATTAAGCTACCCCAAACTGTCAAATTTTCCCAATTGAACATGAACCTTATGCTTTTGTAATAAAGTTGAAACTCTATCAAAGAAATTTGACAGATTGGGGTAGCTTGTTGTGATTAGCGCGTTCAAACAAACAATTTGATGATTTTTTTTGAGGGTACTTCGACCGCAGTCACTTGAAATATCAGTTTTTTTTTTCTTTTTTGTTAAACTTTACAGACGGGATTGTTATCGATATCCGGACACGATAAAACAAAACATAACAGAATTTCTCAACTCATACTTCAAGTAACAAAACTGCTATCGGTCGTTGACCTCCCAAATGTCATTTCATGTCATTTTTATTTTATCGTGCTTAGACGTCAATACAAATCACTGGTTTGGCGACTTTTGCTAACTTATTTATTTTGACCCTGTGTATGAAATCACACAACCTTACCAAGGGGTAAATACCCAGTAACTGAGTTATGGAGGTCAGGTGGGCAGTAGCGTCATGTAAAATGCTGGTATGCATCTGGTGGTGAGACTGGACGCTGACCCCGACATAGTTGGGAAAAGGCTAGACAGATGATGATGATGATGTTGTATGAAAGCACGCAGCAATCTGCCCTGCCCATCGCCACTTAAGTTTGGCAATTCTTCGGGCTATGTCGGTTACCTAAGTTCTCCTACGGATCTCTTCATTCCTGATTCGATCACGTAGGGAAACTCCAAGCATAGCCCTCTCCATTGCCCGTTCAGCAACGTTGCAACGTTTCAGTGATGACGCTAAATTACGAACGCTATACGACGGCCACCGCAGTTTGGCAAACTCTGTGAAACAGTTTTATGCCAAAATCTAAAATCTCATTTGTTCCATTATTGGATCAAAGCTTCAATGTCCCCATCCGTGCTCTATTCTCATTTAATGTCACAAAAGCATACTCCGTTACAAATTAAATTAAGAGACTACAATTCCAACGTTCGACGAAGCGTTCTTAATTCTGACTCCATTTTATATCATTTTGAAAGGTTTTCAATGACAAAGAACATTCTTTAAGAGGCCGTGTACGATTTTTTTCAGATTTTGCATATTAAAGTGATTTTACAGATAAAATACTGTATTTTATCAGTTTTAATGCACAACATGAAGTAAATGTTGGATATTTCGGAAGAAAGAAAACAGTTGTTAACGATAAACGATATAATAGTGAAAACGAGTTAAATAAAATTGTACAAACCATGAACCAAAAAACGGAATAGGTGTGTTGTGTGAACATCAAATGACATCCGTCATCTCACAAAATAGGTTGCGCTTAAAAACAACATATATTCCAACAGGAATATAAAAAATTATGATATAAAGAATAAGGGACTTTTTTTTTCTTTTCAATTTGGATTAATCAATCTCAAACCGGCGACTGTTTTGTAAATTTTGTTCAAGGGGATTAGTTTAACACTTATTACGAACTGTTTTCACGTCTACACGGTGTGAAAAAGTTATAATGTATTGTGAAACTTATATATACAATGTATAAATCACTGTTTAATGCTTTAATATTAAAAAAAAAAAAAAAAAAACAAACAATATATATTTAACTTAGCCAAATTTTGTGAAAATAGGCAAAGAATTGCTTTTGATTTCAGCTAATTCATTATTGCATATGGATATACAGTATTTTAACTGTAGAAGTACGTCTGTATAATCAAATAAATCTGCGAAATCGGCAAAATTTCGTATACGGCCTCTTAAGACTTAACTGTTGACTGACTTTCAAGCTAAGACCTTGGTGCAGCTTGGATCTTTTAAATTTATTTTTGCTGCTGCAAACTCAATACTATCTAAAAGGAAGGAGGTATTAAAGGCTTTAGCACGAAGTGTAATAATGTAGAGAGGTTTTTCCGTATCAAGATGTTTTTCTACTTTTGTAGATACATGAAATATTTCGTATCTGGCACATCTGTGACCCTGTAAGAGGATTCCCGGAGGTCTACAGAGGTGTGTTTGATTAGATTTGAGAATCTTAAGCCGCTTATCTTACAAAGATATACCTAATACCTACATTTCAAAATTGTGGAAGAGCTTGTACATTTTCGTGGACAAAATTTTCATAGGTGATTTCTTATGTCAAGTTCAGCTGACATACAGCCCATTCTTATAATTTACGTACAGTTGTAGGTTAAAATGAAGACTCTTGTATATTTACCAATGAGAGGTGGTGCTGGGGACGAATGTTGAGAATACCGTGGACTGCCAAACGCACCAAATGCATCGACCCTAACCCAGCTTCGAATAAAAACCCGCTTGCCAACCACATGTCAACAACGCATTCTCTCCTATTTCGGCTACATAGTGCGTAAAGGCGATGAAAGTATGGAAAAACTGATTGTAGTTGGGAACGCCGAAGGAAAAGATCGCGCGGTCGTTCACCAACACGATGGTCCGATCAGGTGAAGGAATCATAGTCCTCTAAATTCTACACGGTGGTAAGGGATGCGCTGGACAGAAACCGGTGGAGGCGGATCATCCGCTCCAAATGCTACTCCGAAGCTGACCACGATCCTCAGTTATGAGGGACCGACTACGGAGAGAGATCTTTACCAATAATGAAGCGAAAACCTAATACCTTCGCGTAGTAGACCCCCCTCTTTGCAAGTAGCTATCACAGGTAAAATTAGCTAACGAAACTATTTATTTGACTAGTTTCGAAATAAAAAATGCTACGTAAGGAAAACACTCCGTTTTTTTTATAGAAACCTAGCAATACTCGACTTTCTGTTTACCGTTGTGTATTTATAGCAAAACCAGGCTTTCAAAGCTTATGGCGATATTTGGTGCCTACATAGTTATCATAATTTTTAAGGCTTTTATCATAATTTTTTGTGTATTTGTCGCCAAGCCTTCGAGATTACTCTTAATGATTAATTTACCTACACAGTTCGTTATCATCTGCTTACCTTTTTTTCTCAATTATGTCGCGTGTCACGACTCTACGATTTAGTACCCACATACTCCGCAATGCTACACGGATTGCAAATTCTTTAGGTCGATTCCTAATTGGGTGCCATTCACGGAGCCAATGCATGCCATTCAATATCCACTGCCTCGCTTGTACTCAATACTAAATGAAATTGCTTTATGCTGACTGCATTCAATGCGTTTGATGCATTAGCAGTAGATTTAATTATGTTTCACCAATTAACGTTTCTAGTTCACTCATGGCTTTGAACATCTTTTCAAGTTTTATTTTAGCTCTTTAATTATTATTTACTTTACCTGCATTATTAAAATTGCTGTTCATCGTATCATTATGTAATATTCCATCAGGTAGGTAAGCCAGCCTTTTCCCAACTACGTTGGGGTCAACTTCTAGTCTAACCGGATGCAGCTGAATACCAGTATCTTACATGGAGCAACTGCCTATCTGATCTCCGAATTGGAGACGAGGTGAGACGGGTTATCAGACTTTCGGGCTTCTGACGACCCGTAACGACTGTCAAAGATCCACAAATGACAGTTGATACCAAAAGCTTAACGTGCTTTCCGAGGCATGGAGGAGTCTTGGGAAAGATGGTCACCCATCCATGGACTATCCGCGGCAAGCGTAGCTTAACCTGATCAATGCGGCTTAATTGCTTTACAGAAGCCCCGCTTATTAACATAATCGATCATTATACCTAAAACTGTAGATTTGTGGAGCTTTGACAGTTGTTACGGGTCGTCAGAAGCCCGAAAGTCTGACAACTATGCAGTCTTACCAAGGAGTAACGTATTACCCAGTAACTGGGTTGTGTAGGTTAGATAGGCAGTCGATCCATGTAGAACTGGTATTTAGGTAGGTACAACTGGTTAGACTGGAAGCCGACCCCAACATAGTTGGGAATATGCTAGGCAGATGATGATGAATACCTAATCTTGTTTTTGCATGTTTCAGTTAGTAATTGAAGTGCATATATCAATAAATAAATACAGAACGCAATTCCAATTTGACTATGCAAAACAGTATAGCAGATAATTGGCTATCAAACAGTTCGAAAAACAATACACATTGGTTTGCCGCCGTTTATGCGATGCAAATTCAATCATGTGTTCTGCAAAAGCCAATCAAAATTACTCTTAACGATTAAATGCTTGAGATCTTTTTTTTTTAATGATTGGAATAGTATGAAAGCGATGTCATGCTATGCTATAGCTATGTAGTTGCACCCGCGGCTTCACTCACGTGACTGTATTGGCATTTTAAGGGGGAACGTGAAGTAATACAAGGTATTATTATAATACCAGTATTTTATATGAAGCTGCATAGCTTACCTCCACGACCCAGTTACTTGGTAAGACTGGTTGTCAGACTTGCGGAATTCTTACGACACATTACGACTGCCAAAGATTCATGAATGACAGCCGGTGCCAACGGAGGAGCAACAGAATGTAAAGGTGGTCACCCATCCACGGATCAACCGCGACAAGTGTTGCTTAACCTGATGAATCGATTTGCACGGCTGTCATTACATAGCCACGAGCCGCTCGTAAACCTTGATAACTCTATGGGATTAAAAAACAGCCAGTATTAGGTATTTGCATGCCTTCCAATTCCTTTTTATTATTGCACCAGTTGCGAACAACTTAAGTGGATTCAGGCAGGTAGCACGCAAATCAGGTAATAACATTTAAATATGTACATGTTTGCCCTTAGAACGGGCGGTTGGGAGCAGGTGTTACTAAAAGCCACTTGAAAGTTTAGTGGGCCAGGTTCAAAACCATCTTCTGTTCTATACGAGGCTTATAGAGTCTATAAGAAGCTGTAATTTGTGCCACAGCTGATATTAATACTTGTACTTAACCGGTCTTGTGTCTGCCAGGGGTTCGGGTTGTTCGAAAGAGATACCGTGGCCCCTGGCATACAGGCTACTGAGGGAACACGGGTATCTTTAATCAGTAAAAGTTTGACATGCCCTCCTGCTCCACCCAGAGCGGAAGAAGTTATTTGATGACTTCCCACGCAACAAAAAAAAAAACGGATTTGTGTAAGCCTAAAGCCTAGTGATTGAATGCTCGTGATTTCTCTGTATCTGAAAATGCTCTGCACTGGGCAATAAGTGGTCTTTGATCCCTGATGACTAATTTTTACATAATTATCATAATCGCATAGGTAGATAATCATTCTTTATAGTTCCGACTGTTGAGGCGCGGGTCTACTCTATTCGTTAGGGAGTTAGGTGTAATCCACCACACGGGCCCATTGCGGGTGTATATATGTCACATGTATTAGTATTTTTGGTTCTAATACTTGCACACCAGCTAAACAACGAATGGACATGTTTGTTTGTTCCTCAATTATCCATCATCAGCCTATTATGTTCCACTTCTGGTACACAAGCGTACTCTGAGTCAGAGTGAGTGGGCCGTATTCCACCACGCGGGCGGGCGTTACATGTCTTCAAATCTTTGCTTCTAGAACATGCCGATTTCCTCACAATGTTTTCTTTCACGGTTTTGAGAGCGGTGGTGATGAAATAATTTGCAGAAAGTAAAGCGACAGACCGGGTTCGAACCTGTGAACTACTTCTCGTGAGTTGTGGCCGTTACCACTGGGGCATCACTGCTCTCACTAACCGCTCTGAGAAATCCCTGTTTTTTTAAATCTTATATTTCTGCATTTGTCACAGAGGTGTCTTTGGATTTGTAGTAACAAGTTCTTGTGTCGTTTTTGTTTTCATAAGAATGTTGTTCTGAATATAAAAAATACAGTTTGTGTTCAGTGATTCAGTCAATCGGCCAATAAGTGAAGACATTCCGTAATCCTGAATAATTGGCTTTGGTAACTTTCATCGTTTTTCCTTATTACTTGCCTCCAAAAGTTCAGATACAAAAATTCATTATTATTTCATTCCACAAATAAATTCCCCGAAGACCACTAAAAATATGAAAATAGATTAAGGCGAAACCTATTACCATTTTCGATATAATCTAATATCGAATTCCTTACGAAAGCGTAGTTACAAAATCCGGTATCGATCTAGAGCAGCTGAAGGTCATTATTTGACCCTCATTTGGCAGGCTGACTTGGAAACGCGCCAGGAGCGGTTTTGGACGGCATAGGGAAACGCGCAACAGGGGAGGGATGAAATTTCATTGTCTGAAATGTAGTGTAATTTTTATGAGGGGTGCTTTAAGAGTCAAGGTCGGGTGAGTTTCCGATCTGACCTTTCAGAGTCAAGTGCGGTCCCAGGTAATATTGTTTTAGTTCTTGGACCGTCGTTAAGGATGAAAATAGGCGTCATTAAGTTAGAAGTAATTGTTTTGAGGATATTATGCTGATGGCGGGTGAATGGGACAGGATTGTGGCCGAGAACTTTTTATTACACGAATTTATTGCCCGCAGAATATCTTGTCTCGTCTGTTGTGACTTTTATGTCGTAATTGAGTGTATATACTGCAGCCGTTTTTTTGAGTTCTTAATGTACTTTTGTAGACAGTGAATGTAGGTTTCAAGATTGACTTTTGTGTGATTTGAAACGGGGCATCAATGTTTGAAACTTATCAGTTCGGTTTCAAACCTAAGACATACATTGTGTCGACTCTTTTAGGGCATCTAACACTGCTCAAAAGCAATAGACATCTATCTACAGGGTGTCCTGTAGTAAATGGATAACCTTGAAATGGTTCATGGTAGGATTAATGGCCATTCTGAAAACATATATTTTATTTGTATGTTTTCTGTTAAAAAATCCCAACAAAAAAAAAAAAAAACAACCGACTTCCGAAAATGAAGAAAAACAAATGAAAATGTTTTTTTCTGAATAGTCATTAGTTTTACCACGAACCAATTGAAGGTTATCCATTACCGGACACCCTGTATATAAATAAAGAGAGAAGTCCTGACTGACTGAAGGAGTTAAATAGGGGATGATATTTCCGCGCGGGCGAAAACACTGGCCAAAGCTAGTGGCAGCATATAGGCCGTATTTAAAACGATTGTTGCAAATCACTCAAGTTTATTGATTTACCTTTATAGAATTCAGACGTGTAAATGCAATAATCGCCATTTTGAAAATAAAATTTGCGGGCATTCAAACTCCGCTACAGGTTATGTAATTATTTGACGAATTCATCTATTGTTAAATTAGTAGTGGTAAATGAAGTTTTTTGAAATCCAAAAGTCGAAGTTTTGCACCAACCGTGAAATGTTTCTTCGTGGAGTGATTATTATCTTTTTGTGTCCGAAATAACAATATTTAATAATATAATTTAAATATTTTTGTGCATTCAAAAGACGTATTTCCCGACTCAGTAAAATGCATTTCGAGCAACTTTTCTGTAATGGCAGCAAAAAGACGTTGTATTTGCAACGATTGCTGCAAAACCCCGGCAAACGTTTTCCGTCATTTCGCTAAATGGCGTTTCGCCAGACATAGCTCTCATTATAACCTCAATGAGCTTGAAAAAATATAAATGTATTTTTTCTTGGAAAGCGTCCGTTTGCAAGTTTGCAATCCAAGTTGTTGTTTTTTTTATTGTGCTCATTTGCCGTAATATTTTCCTTTCGCTGCGTTTATCAGGGATATATTTTTGCGTGTATATTTCTCATCTAATAACGGCCCTGAGTTGGTCGTGTGTTCGAAACCAAGCAGGCGCATTAAATTGTAAAAAAAAAACACCACTGCTCTCAAAACGGTGAAGGAAAACATAGTGAGGAAACCGGCATGTCCTAGAACCATAAATTTGAAGCAATGTGACAACTACCAAACTGCACTGGGCCCGGATAGCAGATTACAGCCTATTCCGTCTTGAAGAAAGGAGGCCTCTGTCCAAGCAGTGGCAACATAATAGGCGGATGATGTAAAGGTTGAAACTATCCAACTGTCACATAGACGAATAGACCATGTCGTTTTATGACGTATATGTGACATTCATACTTCAGAGTGCTAAAGCAGTTACGAAGTCGACTAAACATTTAGTACATGCCTACGCAATAAACCAAAAACCATCGTTTACCTACAAACAACACTTAATAACCCTGCTTCTTATGTCTTGCCTCTATTGGCAATTAAGGCCGTTGGCAGTCCATCGTCTCAACGAACCTTAATTTACACATCAGGAACAGGCCTGGCACTAGTCGAGATTAATCACCGGTTGGGAGAAAAAGGTTGATGTTTAGGTAGTCGACAGTGGACAGTCGAACAAGCTATTTGGTATACAGGTAAAATATTCTGTTATTGCAACCGGCTGTCGCTGAAAACCAGCGCTGGGGGCTCTGTCTCGCATAAGGCTGTAGCATCATACTGAGTGATGGCTGTTTTGCTTGGATGTGACGCATATGTTCTCCCAAGTTGTTATATTTTGTATTTGTATTCTATCTCTGCGTCATATTTGCCACAAATAAACGTATTTTGTATCTTTTTTTCCTATTACGATTAAATACAGATTAGTTACTCAGTGATTTGCAAGAGCGGCGTTTCACCCAACAATTCGTGTGTACACCATGTTCTTTTTTGGCATAGTTTTAAACTCCCTCGTGCACTATCGAATTACTATAGGTGCTTAAATAAATGTTTTTATTTTAAGCTATTGCATAGCTTCTATCGCGGGCCTTGAGCGTGGAGACCGAATCCAGAAATTCCGTAACGAAAATAACCTAACACCTAGCAACAGGTCGGACTGTTGCATAGCAACGGAGGAATGACATGTTAAAATTGCAATTTTAACTGCTTTATCTGAATTTTCATACACAACATCGTATATTTATGGATAGTTTATGAAATTTTCTTACCGTTTTAGCAGTATTTTAGCCATTTTATACTGGGGGTGTTTTTTTTTTTTTGGGTGGGAAATCATCTAATAACTTCTCCCGCTCTGGGTGGAGCAGGAGGGCGTGTCAGACTTTTACTGACTAAAACCCACCCGTGTTCCTTCAGTAGCCCTTAAGCCAGGGGCTGTGGTGTCTCTTTCGAACAAACCCGCACCCCTGGCAGGCATCGACCCTTGCGGGTCCCATCACTTTTTGTGCTGACATCTCTTTGAGGCGCGCGTGGAACACAACGCGCCGTCGACTTGGGCTTGGTCCTTACCGGACAGCGAGCTACCCATTACTCGCCGTCCGCAAGCCCATGCCTACGGTGGCCGGAAATCGGCCTGGGATTCCCGACGCCCAGGGCGTCTCCGTATCCTGCGGCGGCTGGGGTCGCGAGGGCGCATATGTTGCCTCTCCCTCGCGTGCGCCGCCTCCCTCTTCGCGAGCATCACTGCTTCGCTGAAGGAGGTGACGGCTCCCCATGCCCTCTCGCTCCGTACCATGGCCTGGACCAGGGCCGGACGCGAGAGATCGCCGCCGCCGATCGCCTCCACGAGGACACGGCGGTGCTCCGCCCAAGCAGGGCAGACCGCCACCGTGTGCTCCACCGTGTCCTCAGGGCGATCTTCGCAGTGGAAACACCCGGGCGTTTCCTCCCGCCCTATCCAAAACAGGAACCTCCCGAAACAACCGTGTCCGGTGAGGACCTGCGTCAGGCGGAAGGTGAGGACGCCATGCCGCCTCTCAAACCACTCCTCAAAGAGGGGACTTACCGCCGCAATCGTGGCGTGCCCAGCACTGGGTTGCGACAATCGCTCTCTCCATGTCACCATGAGATCCCGCCGGAGTTCTGTCCGCTGTGCCGCGATTTGTCGTGGCAGCGCAGTTACGCCCCGGCGTTTGGCCTCCTTGCGCCACTCCCACATTTCCGCGAGGACCTTTGCCTCCAGATCCCATGGCGGTAATGCGGCAAGGAGGCCCGCCGCCTCGTCGGAGATCGTGCGATATCCCCGGATATGGGACGCCCTCAACTTGCGATTTGGTTGGCGCCTCAATGTAGGCGCCCACACCGGCGCCCCGTATAGGGCCATGGACCGCACGATCCCCGCGTAGAGCCTCCGGCAGGAGGCGTTTGGCCCCCCTAGATTGGGCAGGAGCCGCTTCAACGCAGCCCCGGCCCGCTTCAGTCTGGGAGCCAAACGGCGGAAATGCTCCGCGAAGTTCCATCGGCTGTCGAGGACGAGTCCCAAGTACTTCATCGTCGACTCGACGCCGATGTGAACCCCTCCCACCGTTATCTGGGAACCCGTCGGTGGCGGATTCCGAGGACCATGAAACCACATGGCCTCGGACTTGTGCAAGGCCACCTCGAGTCCCAGTTGCCGGATCCTATCCACGATTGTCGCAACCCCTTGTGTCGCCAAGTCGGCCGCCGCCTGGTACGACCTCCCTTGCGCCAGGACCAGCGTGTCGTCAGCGTAGCAAACTACACTGACGCCGCTAGGGAGGTCGGCGCGCAGCACCCAGTCGTACCCGATGTCCCACAGATGCGGCCCCAGGACCGATCCCTGTGGGACACCGCACGACATCTCTCGCCGGTTCCACTCTCCGTGGTGACCGGGGTAGATGACGGACCTGTCCGTCAAATAGGCCTCGACCACACGACAGAGGTAGGTCGGCATCCGGTGATACCGGAGTGCCTCCCTTATGCAACTCCAGGGCAGGGTGTTGAAGGCATTGGCGATGTCTGAGACACCGCCAAGACGACCCCACCCCGGGCTACAGCATCCCCCGTCGTGAGGGCTCGCACGCGCATGATGGCGTCCACCGTGGAGCGCCCCCTGCGGAAACCAAACTGGCTCTCCGCCAAATCCGGCCCCACCCGCACCAGCCGCCCGACGAGGCGGTCTGCAATTACTCTCTCAAAGAGCTTGCCCACCTCGTCGAGCAGCACAATGGGCCGGTAAGCGGACGGAGAGTCCGCTGGGCGCCCCGGCTTCTTAATGAGGACCAGTTTCCCCGTCTTCCAACGAAGCGGAAACTGGCCCTCCTCCAAGCATGCGCTTAGGAGCCCTCTTAGTCGAGGCCCGAGAGCCTGCAAGGCCAGGACCCAGGCTTTGCCGGGCAAGCCGTCGGGTCCTGGGGCGGTATTCTTGGCATTCAGCCTACGTACCGCCACTCTCAGGTCTACCTCGGTCATACTGGGGGGTGTTAGGTTATTTTCGTTATAATTGCATAAGTTGATAAAAAATGCTATGCAATAGCTTTACCGCGGCAGTCTCCGAGTGCCTTCCTTTTTTTTAAATTAAAACTTTGTCCCACACTAGGAATTTCTCTATTGTGGGTGCGTTTTACAAACATTTAAACTCACATACACAAACGGCCATACCCGGAACAACTACTTGTAGGTCATACAAATATTTGTTCCGTGCGGGAATCGAACCCACGACCCGCAGCGCAGTAGTCAATCGCTTAACCACTGCGCCAACCATGCCGTCAAAAATTAAAAATGATTATATTATTCTTCTTCCCTCTACATTGTCAATGTGCTTTTTAAGGTAGATTGAAGGTTAACCTATACTTGTCGGTCCATGGATCACCATCTAGCACATACTGAGACCCTTTCGTGCCTCAGAAAATAAGTTAAAGCCATTGGTCCCGGTTGTCATTCGTAGATATTTGACCGTCTTTACGGCTAGAAGCACGGCAGTCTGATAAAAAGTTTTACCAAGAGGTATTGTAATTAGGTTGTGGAGGTCAGATACGCAGTCTATTAGCCTATAAGCTGACTCCAACGTAGTTAGAAAAAGCTAGACTTGTTACGATGATGTTACGAATGTGTTGCATACTCAATTATTTTACATAAAGAATTGACTCGAATAATTATTTTGCACTAGCTTTTGCCAGCGGCTTCGCCCGCGCGGAACATTCATCCGCCCTTAGGGGTTGAATTTCGAAAAATCCTTCCTTATTCCTTGTCTACATTACATTACATCTATTAAAGGGAACCTCTGTGCAAAATTTCAGCTTTTTAGGTCAAAGGGTTTGGGCTGGGCGTTGATTAGTCAGTCAGTCAGGATTTTCTTTTTATTTATATAGATAAAGTAACTCACTAGAGTATGCAAAATAATTGACTACACAGAACATTCACAACATTACTTATAAGTAGTTCCAAGTTAGCTGTATACCTAACTCTCTGTTTGACTATACGGAAGAAAAACGAGGAAAGAGACTACCATGTTCCTTTGCTATTTTTCCTTATAAAATAAATAAAGCTTTGTATGACACTAATACCAAATATATTGGTCACGTACGGCGGAGAAAAGCCTAAAAATAAATAATACTGGTGGCGCAGAAATTACTGCGAACACAGATGTTTGACGGAATGTTCTTAGAATTAGGGAGCGTTGTTATGTAAGAGAAATAAGAAGGCCAATTCTACTAATTAAAAACGTTCGCAGTGTCATCTCGGCGACAATCGAATTTCAAAATTTTTACAAAAATGTATAGGATTTTTTGACAGATTGACACTGAGATCAGACTGTGAACGTTCTTAAAATTAGTAGAATTGCCCCTAAGATTGTATTGTTCTTTTCTGTGTTACTTTACTGCTTCGTTATTTTGCTGACTGTATTCTGTGTACCAATTACTTGGTGTATGCTATTTGGCAAGGTGGATTTGGTGACATTGAATTGCGTAAACAGTTATTTGGTTACCACAAAAATTAAAAAAAAAAAAAAAACACTGGCACTCCGGGAGCGTCGAAAGAAGTGAAAACTTATGCGAACTAATTGTAAACTTCCTATTTTCATTTAACGCGCTATGGTACATGCATGTGTGTCTATGTAGGTGCGTATATACACAATACGTATATGTACATACATAAATACAGAGGTGTCGGTAACAGTGTCGCGAGTTCAATTCTTTTTTCCCATCTCAAAAATGCCCAATGTACTTAAAGTTTTCACTTTAAAAAAATCCGCCCAGTATAGTTTTTTTCATTGTTGCTACTGCAGAAAGTGATCCGTTATTTTCGCATTGTGAAATTATATTAAATTACAGTTTAAATGTGGCCAAAAGTTAAACTGTTATTTAAATATTGGCAGTCACTCAATATAAAATGCTGGTATTTAGCTGCATCCGGTTAGACTGGAAGCTGACTCCAATCTAGTTGGGGAAAAGCTCGGCAGATTGATTTAGATCGATAAGGTTCAGGAGTTATTTTTGATCTGTTTGTACGTTTCATTTTATTTTACTTTGTTCGCATTTTCAATAAGAAAATTGTTCTCAGGATTTTGTAATACCTTGATTTAAACGACTGTCCTTGGAGTTTCTTGCCCGATCTTTTTCATAGATTTCTACGTTTTAGAATGGGCAACTAGTTTTAACTTTCAAACTAACTGAACGACTTTTAAAAAGTGCCTATTTATGCTTTAATCGACGTCAATGCGTTTGAGTTCAGTGTTCCAGAAACAGTCTTAATTCTGTTAACGATGAAAAATACTAACACTTGATGAAACTTTTTTGATTTGCGTAGATTTTCATTAAATATTTCCGAGAAACACTTACACACAGCGCGGTTGTTTCAATACAACTGAACCGAATCGTATTTAATGAGGTCGAAATGAATGAGCCTAGTGTGAGTAAATAAAATAATCATATTTTGGTATAACATTACGATGTAGTATTGGATTTCTTTGTGTGTAAATGTTATAAACATGCGGTTTGAAAAAAAGGAGACGTTAAAAATCTCGGAAGAGAGTAATTAGGTACATAGTGTGTTCTTTTTTTCAAATTGAAGTTACTTAAATTTAGCGGTCAGTATTATTTTGTTTTTGGAACGAAAATCGAATTTAAAAAAATCAAATAAACTGTCTAGAGCTCGTAATTTTTGTGAATGCTTAACTGAATTATCAACAGCCAGTAGTAGCAACATTTAACTTGCGTTTAATTTTCACACGTTAGTAATATTCGTTCCAGAAGCCGGTTTATTTAATAAACTGACTAGCTGTGCCCGTGGCTTCGCCAGCATTGTTGTCGAAAATCATCCCACGAGAATATGCTACCGGGTTGCCTAGTTTGCCTATGTTACTCCTTATAAGATCGGCTAGCTGCTAGTGAAAGTACCGTCAAAATCGGTTAAGTCTATACGGAGATTAGCTCAAACAAACAGACAAATAAACCTACATTTTGAAAATTTATTTTTTGTTATGAGTACTGTATGTACTTTCATATGCATTAATTAGTAAATATGTTAAAATTACATTTCAAACAGACACAATTTTATTTTGATAATTATCTGTAAATGTATGTAGGTATATTTTCGATGTTGCTTAGATTGTTTTCCATCTGTAGAAAATAACCTACAGGGTAAAATAATATTAGCTGGCAAAACTTGACACACGTGATATGTATCGTTTTAATATTAAATCTTTATAAATCAGAGATCATTTTGCCAATAAAAGACGTCCCAAATAATAAGTTGTTGTTCACTAGAACAAACTAACTAACAAATCTATGCCCAAAGCACCGTCTCAAGCCTTGTTAATGTGTATGCTATAGCTTATCTTATTTTCTCAAGGTGACCCGAACTTCCAACAAACATACGAGGATTACGTAAGGGATCAAGTGTTCACAAATACTAAATGGACTGAAAACTTAAATTTATTTTACGGATTACATGGGTCCTGGGATCAGGGTTGCTGCGCACTTTGACCTTTAAATCTCCAGCTAGAGTGTTTGAAAATTTTGTTGGTTTTAGCCATTGCGTATGTTACTTCATCAAGTAATTATAAAGTTAGTGTAAAGTGCTAACGAATTTTCCAATTTCTAACTTAATTTTCTAGTGATTGATTTGCTTGTTAATTGATTGGAACTTGTGCTACTTGATTTGCTTTATCTTACAATAAATTCCCAATCAAAAGTTGAAATCGGATATTTTGCTATTATTGTACTGTTCTTAACTTTCATGTTGTGCTTTTGTTTTTTATGTTGGTACATTCAAGAGAATTCTATCGATATACAATTTAAAACCGAATTGACGAACATCATGAAAGTAGTTGGTTTAGAATCGTTTTTTGAATCGATTTCTTTCTTTTACAATTAAGGTACTTTTTTGATTCCGAAAATAATTAAAACTATGTCACACTTCCGCTTTATAATCGAAACAAAACCCAAACGAACAGGCAGTAGTACTTCGTCATCGTTTTGGTAGAAATTTACGCTAGACCCCCCCACATGCGACTGTGTGCTTGCTTTGATTTGTAATGTGACCACAATTTTCTCTCGTGCTTAGTATGACAAATTTAATAAATGAACAATGCTTTAGACCTAATAGTAAAATTTTGTATTATGTATTATTATTAAAACATTATATTCTAATTGGGATGTTTGGTTCTGTGCTTTAACTCCGGGACATTCTCTATATAACTTAGCGCTGATTTTGCAATAATCAAATAACTTTCTGGAATATAAAATTGCGATTTGTCATGATTTCTAAAAACTAATAAGAATTGTAGTGATTTTAAAACCAAGCTATTTAATTTAAAGTATGTAATATGCCTTAAATGATTGTGTATTTGTGTAGTGATGTTTAAAAAGTATCTCATTTGACAGTTACCAGAAAGTACTCGTATTTAAACGAAACGAATATAAATACGATGTTTGGCCATCGCGTGGTTTTCTAAGTCAGTTCTCTCCGAGCTTCGAAATTAAGAGATTGTCTTCAAGAAGTTTATATATCAATATACTCAACATAATAATTAGTTTGAGATATATATATTGCCATGGGTTTGTATGTGTGTGTTTTAATACAGAAATATTTATGCTGGAAAAAGTGTGGTAATTTCAGGATTGACAGCTTTAATATAAAAATATTTTAAAGTAACATATTATTCTTGATATAAAAGTTATCTGAATATTGAAAAGCCTTTAGCTTAGAACGAAAGCATTAATCTAGGAAACGTTACTGTAATTCAGCTCTTTTGTATCAAGATAACACAGATTGCTACGATTTTATATCGAAATAAAATCTAGCAACGATTCGGGAGTGATCGTTCTATTCGAAAGTTACCGATGCTGCAGTTGATTGATTGAACGATAGCGTGAAAAGAGTGATGTTGGATTGCGAACTATTTGATAACGTACCGAACCCATTAAAAACGTATTATAAAACCAACTGTGACCTGCTTGTATGTCACTCTGCTAACATAGGTTGGTCCGTGGATGGGTGACCATCTTTACATACGGAGACCTCACCATGCTTCAGGAAGCACGTCAACGCCGTTGGTCCCGACTGTCATTCGCAGATCTCCGTCAGTCGTTACAAGTCTGAGAAACCCGAAAGTCTGACAACCGCTCTTACCGAAGAGTATCGTATTACCCAGATACTTGGTAGTGGAAGAAATTTCCTCCCACAAGGTGGACCGATGACCTTGTGAAGGCCGCGGGAAACTGCTGGATGTGGCAAGCACAAGACTAGTTGAAGTGAAGGAGCGAGGCCTATATCCAGCAATGGACCTCTTTCGGCTGAAATTATGATGATGGTCGTGGAGGTCAGATAGGCAGTGTCTCCAAGTTAAATACTGGTACTCAGCTGCATCAGCTGCCCGCAGTTTCGCTCAAGTTGGAAACGAGAACTCATAGTAAATAGTATATTCGAAATAGCGTCTACAGCATCAGTTGATAAAAATAATTTATTTAATTACTAGGTTTAGCCCGCGACTCCGCCGGCGTGGATGTCGGTTATCGCGTAAAAAAGTAGCTTATGTCCTTCTTCATATCCCAGGCTATTTCTCTGCCAAATTTCATGACGATCAGTTCACGGGTTTAGGCTTGAAAGTGTAACAAACAGATACCCAGAGTTACTTTCGCATTTAAAATATTAGTAGGCATTAGGGACTATTATGACTAATAATAGGTCTTTACCTATGAAATTGCCGTTTTGTATGAAAAAATTTAAACGAATTTTTTTCATGAATTTTTTATTTGTATTAATCGAAGTAATCACCCATGCAATCAATGCATCTTTGCCATCGCAGTGGCAGTTTATTGATGCCCTTCTTAAAGAAATCAGCTGGACGGGAGGCAACAAATTCTTCAAAGGCATTTTGTACTGCCTCTCGGGTATTAAATTTTTTTCCCGCCAAGAAGTTATCCAAATTCTGGAAAAAGTAGTAGTCTGTAGGCGCAAGGTCTGGTGAGTAGGGCGGATGACGGAGAGCTTCCAACCCCAGTTCTTGCAACTTGGAGACCGTCTGCTGTGCAGTATGAGGTCGCGCGTTGTCGTGCAGGAGCAGCGGAGACGAGCGATTGACCAATGCTGGTTGGAGATGCGCCAGCTTCTCCATCATTGTGTTCAGTTCTTCACAGTACACATCTGCAGTAATGCTCACCCCGTTTGGTAAGAAGCTGTGATGAATCACACCGGCGCTAGACCACCAAACAGTGACCATCACTTTTCTAGGGGTAAGTTTTCGTTTAGGGCATTGTTTAGGTGCTGAACCAGGATCCAACCAACTTGCTGAGCGCTTACGGTTATCAAACAGAATCCATTTTTCATCGCAGGTAACAATGCGGTTCAAAATTCCTTCATTTGTGTGTCTGTTGAGCAGTGCAAGGCACGTCTCGACGCGTACTTCGCGCTGGCGATCATTGAGTTCGTGGGGCACCCATTTGTCAAGCTTTTTTACCTTGCCAATTTGACGCAAATGGACCAATATTGTTTTGACGCTAACGTCGAAAGCTGCTGCTAATTCAGCCGTAGATTGTGTATCATCAGCTTCCACAATCGCCTTTAATTCGTCATTGTCGACCAAAGTCTTCGGACGACCGCGAGGTTCATTTTTCAGGTCGAAATTTCCAGAACGGAAGCGAGCAAACCAATAACAGGTGGTGCGTTGGTTTGTAGTGTTAGCTCCGTAAACGTCGTTGATGTTGCGTGCCGCTTGTGCCGCGTTGCTGCCACGACGGTACTCATATTCCATAATTACTCGAATTTTTAACGTATCCATGATGACGAAAAAGATTGAAATGCGATGAAAATGTAACACTAATCAATAAAGAAATGACTACTTTTAGAAAAAAAAATCCATGTTTTTAAAATAAAATTAATTTGAAATTAGAATTCTTAGCCAAACAAAAATTATTTTGATTTGAAATGGCCAGTACTGCAGAACGGCAATTTCATAGGTAAAGAATATAAAAAATAATAATTTTTAGATTCTGAATCAAGAAGAGTGATCCTTGATTATTTGTAAATGTTGCTTTTTATAAACGTTTATAATTAAATAATTTATTCAAATATTTTCAAGCAAAGAGAGATATCCAGATTCTCAATAACTACTTACCTAAATAAATAAATAAAATAATAGAGAACCGGTGTCTACTTCAGTATTTCCAGACTCAATTTAAGACCTAGAAATCAGAAACCCTAACTTTCTTTTAAGATCTACAGAAACAAATAATGATAAGAGCGTATAACATTTTATTTTTCCAGCGAAATAAGCCTCTTTAAATAAATATTGTAGAAGCTTCTTGCGAGAAACATATCAGTTGCTTAGAAAAGAAGGAAAATGTAACAAATTTTTAAATATTAAAGCGGTTCGATGTTGTTTTGCGAACATTGTTTCATTATCATCTGCTTCTCCTGGGATTTGTCAGAGGGCTTAAGTGGTGATGTTAAGGGGATGTGTAAGGGATTGCTAAGGGGATTATATTGATGATTGCCTATCCTTCTGTTCCTTACCTACAGTTTTTAGAAGTAAATAGGGTGACTGGTAATAGTGACCGATATTTAAACACATGATTGTACTCAACATTATGAACAACTTTTACTATGGGACTAAACCTGAAATCGCGAAAATAAAATCCCATAGTCCCATACTAAAAGTTGTTCATAATGATGAGTACAATCATGTGTTTAAGTATCGGTCACTAATTACCAGTCACCCTATACAGGATGTAAAATGTTACTGAAGATGAGAACTAAGTTTGGCAACAAAACAAAATACTTTTGAAAGAGTATAGGTACGAGAGAGAAGAGGTACCTACAATTATGTAATACCCACATGTATAAAAAGAAAACACTCATTCAATGCATTCAAAACTCAATTTGTTGCATATTTAAGGACAAATAACACCTTTCCTAAATGCTGAATGCAATGGATGGGTGTATCATTATTACTACAATGACGTCTGTGACGAGCTTCTTATATGAATAATTTATTTTAAGGCCCTGGTAATTTTGAATGTACTCGTCGTATTATCTTTATGAGCGATAATAGTTCTTACTGCAATCCGATACGGGTTAAAATCTGTTGGGATAAATTCGAATAATAGATGAGCAAGCATTGTCGTAAAAATGCAAATAAAATCGTATAAAATTAGATATTAACTATTTGATAGTAAATAATCCATCACTGGATGCAGTTTGGCATTTAGAATTTTATGGTATATTTTTAACTATAATAATAATTGTTATTGCAACTACCGGAAATACATTGTCAAGGATGGTACGGTTGACATCTGTCGGGCATGCCACCGTCCCGGTGAATCAATCCGACATATCGTTTCCGGTTGTTCTCGTCTTGCTAACGGCGAGTATTTGCACATACACAATCTAGTAGCTAGGATTATCCACCAGCAACTTGCTTTGCAGTACAACCTTGTGGAGTCTGAAGTACCATACTACAGGTACCTATGTGCCCGACCCAGTTCTCGAGAATGGTCACGCCACATTGTATTGGGATCGATCTATCATCACTGACAGGACTATTGTAGCCAATAAGCCTGATATTGTGGTGATAGATCGACGAGAGCGTCGTGCAATGATTGTTGATATTGCTGTCCCCCATGACGAGAATCTCGTGAAAGCTGAGCAAGATAAGAAAATCAAATATCTTGACTTAGCTCACGAGGTTGTCGACATGTGGGACGTGGACTCAGCAATCATTGTACCGATAATCATTACAGTAAATGGCCTAGTAGCGAAGAGCCTCGATCAACATCTCAGGAGGCTCTCATTGCACGGCTGGATCAAGGGCTTGATTCAGAAAGCAGTACTCCTAGACACGGCACGCATAGTCAGGAGGTTCCTTTCTCTAGAGCCCTGACCACCGGCATCTTGGACCCTGCTCCTGATGCCGATGGGCCACTATTTTTTATATTTTTAAATGTTTTTTTAAATGATTTTTGTAAAAATATACTAAATAAGTATAAAAAATAAAATGAAAGAATTGTTATTGAACGGATAAACTGGTTTTAAAGATAATTAAGAGGTGACTGATGATTTTTTTGATGCACTAAAGTATTATGTTTTGAGTACAATCACTGTGTGCAAAAAATACTTGAAAACATCATATATTTTTTGTTTTCTAAATGATTTACGGTTAAAGAGATACACTGGTGTAAAAAAGCACCATTTTGAGCGTTTTCAAGAAATCTCCGCCTTAAGCTTTGTTCTCATGTAAGTGACTGTGTGTCTTTTTTAGTTTGATAAATATCTTTAACCCTAATTTAATGTTTATTATTTAATTAAATAAATTATTATTTCGTTTATTCAATTTTTCCGTAACAAGAGGGTTCCAGGCATGGTCCAGCATAAAAAATATCATAATATCGGGAAGACACTGGCGGCTTCGTTGAGGGTATTTTACACCCGTAACTTTTTATTTATTTTTATTTTTATTATACATTTATCATACCATGTTCATTTGCTCTAGTGTGACAAATGTTAACTATCTGTCTACCTCATCATGTCAGCCGGAAGACGTCCACTGCTGGACATAGGCCTCCCCCAATTTGGGGGGACTTGCCATAATCACCACGCACGGGTTGGCGATCGCAGTGTGTTGGTAAAATGCATAGAGACCGCTGCTGCCCAGTCTCTGGTAAGTCCCTTAGTTCTTTCGACACCCACGGGAAGTAAGATTAGAAGTACATAAGAAACGGTTGTATGTGGTTTTTTATTCTGAAATTTTTCTGACATGATAAATTGAAACTAGATTTACAAGTGACAAATGAATATTATGAGGTTTTGAATCTAGCCACTCTACAGAAAGGATACCATTCTTTGGAACCTTTTTTGTTTTCTGCTACGATTTTTTTAATAAGAGCAGAATCAAATTGTGCAAGAAACCAACAAAAATAAAACTATTTCTAAAATTTAAAGTTTATTTTTAGCCACTATAATTTCATGGGAAATTTACTACTGTTGACTGTGCTGTTGAAATGTACTCTTTTTTTATTCGTGTTATTAAATAAATAAATAATAATTATAACAGATTTCCACACCATCAGAACTACTTTAAAGGATAACAACTTTAGATATAGTTTTGGTTCAGTGGTTGACGGCAAAATGTCTGATACCAGAAAAAAATGGTGTGTAGCAATAAAATATACATATACCATGCTGCCTTGTAACGTTATGATTTTCCCGCTTCGCAATATCTCGTTCACCTAAAATACGTGTTCATTTATGCGGTTTCAATTAGGGATGCGGAAACCCAATAGTTTCGGATATTGGCATCCGAACTCTTCGATCGTTTCGGGTATCTAATTTAATAAGCCCATCGGACAGCTCATACATAAAGTGTACGTTGGTTTATTGACAGCGAGGTGCCAATATCTCCTACTGTTCATTTTTTGAGAATTTGACTTTCTTATCCATGTGTTTTGATGAAGCTATTTGTATTTTAACAACTAGAAAAAATGTTTAGATTCATTAAACTTCTATTCAAATACCTACTAAACTAAAGTAAAATATAATAAAGATTTTATCAATATTTCATCTTTTCATATTCTCTATATGGATTGTTGGGAACTTAATAGTTGAACTTATATTTAATGAAAAATGCAGATGCAGAAAAACGTGTGCTCGATTTATTGTTCTTGTACAGTTGTAACATTGACATATATTTGACATTAACGAAATACAGATAAAATATAAACTTAATGTTGTGTTGCCAGCATGGATTCATCCTTTTTAAAGTTACCCAGTAACTGAATTCTGATTGGCAGATAGGCATTCGCTTGTAAAAAAAAAAAAAAAAACGTTTCTTTCAGACTATCAAATTGTCCATATTTTGTTATTATAACAATATCTTAAAAACTATGTTAGTCGTGACGAGATCTATAATATTCAAATTAAATTAAAAAAGGTTACATAAAAATTTAATTCAAATAAATTACAATAAAATTAAAATAAATTAAAATGAAATAAATGGAATTGAAATAAATAAATTGAATTGAAATAAATAAAGATAAAATTGAAATAGTTATAGATAGTCAGATAGGTAGGAGAAATAGTTATAGGTAGTTATATACCTTCTGGTATTCAGCTGCGAAAAGGGAAGTTCAGTTGGGAAAGGGCTAGGCTTCGCCTACGGTATGTATTTTGCAAAATTACTTATTAATATAGCTCAGTAATTACATATTAATGAGCCTAATCAGAAAATTCTTCCACTTCCGCTTGTCTTGAGTTTAATAAGTTAAACCATAATCAGATTAATTGCTTTATGGTTAAGTAAGATATACATGCCGTAGATTGGAAACCGATGCTTCTATATTTGGCGTAAGACCTCGTAAGCCCGACTATAAATCAAAACAGGGGAATAAATAGAAACAAATTTCCCGACGTCAACAAAGAGTAATACTTTTTTATTTGTTTTCAAATATTTTTGTTTGCTTCGTGTTTTGAAGGAAGCTATAACCTTGAGGTTTATGGATACGAACAGTCACGCAGATGGTTGTGAATCTTAATTTAGCCGCATATAGAATATGTCAGAATGGTGTGGTCAAATTCAAGGGTATGGTATATTGGAAGGGGTCCGCTAGGCCCGATGTCTACCAGGGTCGTGGATTTGTTCGAAGGAGTTACCACCGCATGGGAAAAAGAAGTAGCGCAACAAACTCCTCAGCAGATCTTCAACAATTGTACACCATTCTATATGGGATCAACATTGTAATCGCAAAAAAAATGGTTAACTGTCAGATAAATAACTTCAATACCTATTCAACCCAAATATATGAGACGGTTGATATTTTTTTCGCTAACACTATTTTGACCTCGTGGAGAATGTTGTTCAGTTTGATGGTCAGTACCACACTCTTAAATTTGACAGCATCTATCTGATAGTCAAAGACGCGCTCCATCACGGGCATTTTATTGTTCCATTTTCTACTTATGCGTTATTACTGTAAATTATGGCATGTTTTATTTTAATACAGTCCTTAACTTTTTCATTATAAAGTCTGATTGAGCCCATTCACATGCTGTGTATACAATTATTGTTCCCTTCCATATTAAACCTTCAAATAAAGAGTAAACAAGCAACTTCTGGGCAAGCTCGTTCATACATCTCATTAATCCAGGCGTTTTTGAGGCAAAGAGCAGGCCATTCAGCAATAAAAACATGGCTTTTAAGTTTATTATCCAAACTAATTTAGATTGAAGAGCATGTCATGGAAGAAAGGGTTAAGTTTCTATGGAACCATTTTTTTTATGTCTAGAAAAGAGACAGACCGTAGAAAAAAAGATATGTTGAGTGAAATTATATGGCTGGGAGAAATTTGAACTCTAAGATGACTGCTACAGTTATGGTCTGAGGAAAAAAAAAATTGAGAAAATAAATAATAACGACAAGAGTTAAATGGAATTGGGCTGGACACATCTGCCGTATGTCAGACGATCAATGGACCAAACTTACGACGTAATGGCAAACGACATCGCGGCAGGACCAGATGGAGATGGTGGGATGAGCTGGACTCCTTTAATAAGGTCCTTGTCAGCTTTAGACAGAGAGAGGTGGGAAGGGAGTAGGGAGGACTTTGCCCAGCAGTGGAACGTTAAAGGCAAAAAAAAAGTAAGGGGAATTCAAGTCGTAGTCTTAGTTTGTGAACCAGGGTTTCGGCGCCAAAAGACTTCGGTTATACTATCGTGCCTGATAACCATTAACCCTGAAAAACGAAATATGTAGTTATTGAACCAGCAGCACCCTTATTGCGTCGGCCAGGGGTGCGGGTTGTTCGAAAGAGATACTATGGCCCCTGGCACACAGGCAACTGAGGGGACACGGGTGGATTTTAGCCAGTAAAAGTCTGACACGCCCTTCTGCTCCAACCAGAGCGGGAGAAGTTATTTGATGATTTCCCACCCTCAAAAAAACCCCTTATTGAGTAACACATTATTAATTAGAATTTGAATCACTACGAAGGTTATTGCTAACATTTCATATGTTTTGAAAATTGAGAGGCATGTGCCATAGTTATGACAGCCGAGTCAATCGATCAGGTTAAGCTCCGTTGGCCGCGGTTGGTACGTGGATGGGCGACCGTCTTTACATACCAAGACCCTTCCGTGCATCGGAAAGCACGTTTAGTCTTTGGTCCCGGCTGTCATTCGCGGATCTTTGAAATATCGTTACGGGTTTTAAGAATCCTGAAAGTCTGACAACCAGTATTACCTAGTAACTGGATTGTCGAAGTCAGATAGGCAGTCGCTCCACGTAAAATACTAGTATTCAGCTGCAACCGGTTAGACTGGAAACCAACCCCAACATTGTTGGGAAAAGGTTATGCAGATGATGATGATCTGTCTTCTCAACAATGTAAATACCGTAATAAATGAAATAATGTAACGTAATGTTGAAATGTCAAAGTGTGAGCCATTCCTAATGTTAGTGGGTTACGCAATTACCCGCTGATCGATTTTTATGACTTTAAGGGGAATTTAGTCGCGGGCTCGAACTCACTGGTGGCCTGGCTAAAAAGCACGCTGTCTCACCAGGCATCATGTCCGACAGAGGTAGTATCAGTGATGAGCAGTTAGACGCAAGCCTAAACCCACAACGTTATTGAGTGAGATGCAGGATCATTTCAACTAAATAGGCGCGTAAAAAATTAAGAAAACTCCTTCGGAAGATCGGGTTTTACGAAAAAACCACTGCAAAAATCAATGACCAATAAAGTTTATTGAATTTTTCGATAATTGAACTTTGTCGGTACTGACTTGGGTTGGAGATTATACATTTTTTTAATTACTTAAACACGCCTTAAGTTAGCAAAAAAAATACGAATCCTTTAACTTTTTAAAGGCTTTTTATTTTTTGTTCTGTATCCACACCGATAATATTAATAATTAGACAAAACCATGCCATGTTTAATTGTTATGTACATTTTCAAACAGTGGAGTAATACACTCCCGAAGTTTGTATACCGACAAGATTCAACTTAAAATAACAGAACATATTGATTATTTATTCTTAGGACCGCAGGCAAGGCAATGGACTAGGTATGCATTCTAATACCCACAGCCGTAGTTGAATATTTCATCAAGTAATTTAAACTTGAATTACTTAAAGGGTTAGCGAACTATGCTTGAAGTCATTCAAAAGTTTTGATGATAAATCTTTTTCGTGCGCTTGCGAAATTATCACACTGTAATTACTTAACGAAGTCTTGGTTTTTTTTTTTTTTTTTTTTTTTTTTGGGTGGGAAATCATCAAATAACTTCTCCCGCTCTGGGTGGAGCAGGAGGGCGTGTCAGACTTTTACTGACTAAAACCCACCCGTGTTCCTTCAGTAGCCCTTAAGCCAGGGGCTGTGGTGTCTCTTTCGAACAAACCCGCACCCCTGGCAGGCATCGACCCTTGCGGGTCCCATCACTATTTGTGCTGACATCTCTTTGAGGCGCGCGTGGAACACAACGCGCCGTCGACTTGGGCTTGGTCCTTACCGGACAGCGAGCTACCCATTACTCGCCGTCCGCAAGCCCATGCCTACGGTGGCCGGAAATCGGCCTGGGATTCCCGACGCCCAGGGCGTCTCCGTATCCTGCGGCGGCTGGGGTCACGAGGGCGCATATGCTGCCTCTCCCTCACGTGCGCCGCCTCCCTCTTCGCGAGCATTACTGCTTCGCTGAAGGAGGTGACGGCTCCCCATGCCCTCTCGCTCCGTACCATGGCTTGGACCAGGGCCGGACGCGAGAGATCGCCGCCGCCGATCGCCTCCACGAGGACACGGCGGTGCTCCGCCCAAGCCGGGCAGACCGCCACCGTGTGCTCCACCGTGTCCTCAGGGCGATCTTCGCAGTGGAAACACCCGGGCGTTTCCTCCCGCCCTATCCGAAACAGGAACCTCCCGAAACAACCGTGTCCGGTGAGGACCTGCGTCAGGCGGAAGGTGAGGACGCCATGCCGCCTCTCAAACCACTCCTCAAAGAGGGGACTTACCGCCGCAATCGTGGCGTGCCCAAACGAAGTCTTGGTTACGTGTTATCAAACAAGTAATTGTTTCTGTTTAATTTGATGGATTCAAAGTTATTTTGATACGAATTTAATGATGTCTTGTGAACATAATTTAATACGGTGTCTACGGCTAAGATATCAAAGCATTTTTGTGAAAGTTATGCTACACGATTTTATTTCTACAAGTAGGTTTGTATAAAGACTTTTGCACGTCAATCATATTTTGTTTAAACTAGATAACTTTCTAAGACTTCCTATCTCACTACTCTGAGAAGAAAGGCCGAAAAAACTCAAAATTCAGTCTTTTTTAAAGTTTAGACATAATCTTGGTCAGATCATGTGAAGAAAACATTTGATGTCTTATTTTGGGAGGTCAACGACCGCTGTTAGTGTTGTAACCAGAAGGCGTACTAGTTGAGAAAACGGTTTTTTTGTTTTTGTTTTATTGTGTTTACATATCGCGATATCCATTGCATCTGTAAAGTTAAGTTAGCCAATTTAAAATAACCCTGTATGTATAGATGTATAGAAAAAATCGCAAAACCATCTTGAGCAAACGTAGTACTCAATGCTCGTGCTTGTGCGCAACAATAACAAACTGATATTAGTACTTTAGGATGAATGCCCATCATGTTACTAAAAATAATCGATGAAATCCTCCTTTATCACTTTCGTATATTTTCTATGACGCAACGAACTACAGGCGGGCCGCAACGTACTTTTTTGTATGAAAATGCGTTGCGCTGAGACCCATTCCGCCTGTAATGTACGCTTGGCTTTAATCACTTCAGGAAAATACAGTCGCTATTTAAACGTATAAATTAACCTAAGACCATTGTGTCGAAGCCCTCTAACAATACAACAGCAGAGCCGTAATTCCCTTTAATTATTCGTATTTGTTCGCCGATCGTGACGCCGTTGGCTTCGGCAAACTTCGGCAGTAACTTTTAAAACAAACTTGCTCCTAATTCTCGCGATTCTACCAAAATGGCGCGACCCGCAAAATATTACAATAAGTTCGTCTCAAAGAATTGCTTTTACGGGTATTATGGAAATGGGATCTTTTTAGGGTTCCGTAACCAAAGGGTGCCAGTGGAACCCTATCACTAAGGCCCCACTATCCATCCGTCCGTCTGTCATAGGGCTGTATCTTTTGAACCGTCATAGGTAGACTCTTGAAATTTCCACAGTGTATAAACTACAAGCCTTTTTTCGACTATGTTGGAGTTGTTGTATGTTATGTTGGTTAGTTGGTAGCTGGTTTGTAGTATTTTACATAGAGAGACTGCTTATCTGAACTCCACAACCCAGTAACTGGAAAAAACTATAGGCAAGACCTTGGTAAGACTGGTTGTCGTACTTTCGGGCTTCTGACGACCTGTAACGATTGTCTAAGATCTACGAGTGAAAGCCAACGACTTAACGTACTTTCCGAAGCATGGTCTATCCACGGACCAACGTTGGGGTACGGGTTGTTTGAAAGAGATACCGCCACCCCTGGCACACAGGCTACTGAGGGAACACGGGTGGGTTTTAGTCAGTAAAAGTCTGGCACGCCCTTCTGCTCCACCCAGAGCTAGAGAAGTTATTTGATGATTTCTCACCCAAAAAAAAAAACTGCGGCAAGCGTAGGTTCACCTGATCGATTGAGTTGTGCGGTTGTTACTACTTGGCCAAAAATCCAAGGATTTAGAAAAAAATCAAATGGGATCGCCATAAAAGAAACATGTTAGAGAAAGATGTGAGTAGTGTAAAATATTGTACGGTGGTACGAAACCCTTCGTGTACGTGTCCGACTCGAACTTGGCCGCTTTTTCTTTGTTTGAATGAAATATGCTGTAATTTCTTTTTGATAATTTTTCTTCTCTGATTCCGAGCGAGGAGCCAGGTGCTAGTCATTTTGAACGAGTTGGTTGAAATAATGGTTTTGAAAGTTGAGAATAATTTGTCACGCAGTCACGCTCTAAATGGCTGAAAGATTTTTTTCTGTCTGTTTGGCAGTAATTCATTCAACCTTAATAACTAAGTTCGGAAGTCGGTGACACAAAATTAAAATACATAACCAAAGTCACCGACTTCCGAACTTTTTTTGTTAAAAAGTTTTTATTTCTTAATTTTTTGTGGCTATAATCTACTCATTCGTGCTTAATTTTTGATAACTTGTTACTCAGTATTAAAATCTGTGAGTAAACAATCAATCATCCCTTGTTTTCCTACCCTTAGGGTTGGATTTTTTTTTCGAAATTTATAAGGGACCAACTTCGGGGTATACCCTTTCCAATAAAACAAGAATTAGCAAAATCGGACTACTCTGAAAAAAGTTATGCGTGGTCATATACACAAAAAAAAAAAACAGGCGTCGACTTGAGAACCTCCTCCGTTTTTTCGTCGGTTAAAATTTGTTTTGTTGTGTTTGTTATTGTCAGGAGAAGGTTTTTATGAAAGATAAAATTAAAAAAGTTGCCCGTAACAAAAGTATGAACCCATGGATTAACAATATCCTTCAAAATGCTTCAGATTCTAAATGTTAATGTGTTATCCAATTAGGGTGCAGATCTATTAGGGTGCAGATCAATTAGGATGTAGATCATTTAGGGTGCAGATCAATTAGGGTGTAGATCAATTAGGATGTAGGTCAATTAGGTTACAGGGCAATTTTTTTATTTTTGAGAACATTGTAATCTTAATAATTTTTGACATTTATTGCCGTTGAGATGAGAACGCGACTTGAATTTGAACGCTTTTCAAGTACGAGAATTGACCTTTAAATATTGAGGTTAAAGTTTGTATGCGATCAAAGTTCAACTTAAAAAAACAAGTGACTGTTGAGCTAGGTTTTCCATTAAGAAATTCTCAGTGACATCTCAGAATACCGACGTGTTGTTATGTTCGCAAGCGAAGTCACGTACGACAGCTAGCACATTACAATGCACGAGATGAAAATTAAAATTGTGCCTCCACAAAGGGCCTTAATTGGGCCTATTACAGCCATTTTGATTTAAATCATTGTCGTTTGACTTTTTTTCTATAATTGGATTGAACAATGGCTTTTTGATCAAAGCTTTTCTTTATTAATTTCAGATTTTTATTGATAAAAAATAATGATGTGTGGTCGATGGGTTTAATTTAATCTACAGTTTGAATGACGTTTTATAAAGTTAATTTACATTGTAAGTAATAAGTATACCGATTTTTCAATAATCTTTTATCTGATATAAAGTAATATGTCAAGCCGTAGAAAAAGTTTTCTCACGATTGAAAAATCGGTTTTCAGTAATTATTTTTGCGAGTAAAATCGCACTTTTATATTAATACCTTGAGATTAATCATTTCAAAGATAAATTCGAACGATGTCGAAGCCTATTACCACAATGAAAAAAATAATTCGAATTTTACTTTGAGGGCCACGGGAGTAACGGACTTTCGAACTGATTTTAGTAATTTTACTAAGGAACAAGTATTACTTGAATTTTAATAGGTACTGTGTTTGGGTTTATAATACTGTCTTTATATGATTAGGTGACAGAAGCCTTATTCTTAATGAGTGAAATGGATCCGGGGCTGAGTGTTAGTATATTATGGTGAGTGTTGTTGAGATTCATAAATCTTCAGCGCGTGCGACGACGAAGGTATCAGTCACTCACAGTGTGACGTCCGTGGTTTTGCTGGTAGTTCACGACGAAGTCGCCTAATGGCGCACGCGCCTTTTGATTTTCTGGTGACTTTTTTTGTTTTATGGATATTTGTCATTTGTCACGTAAATAAATTTGATAATAGTTGTCGCTTACTGAAGTGGTTTGAGGTTCTTGAGAAATTGGACGCTTTTGACCTTCCGTTTAGTTACTGATCTGCCGAGTCTTTTCCAAATTATGTTGAGGTCAGCTTTCAGTCATAGTTACACGTAATAGTTACATGGAACGACTATCTGCGACCTCCACAAATCAATTACTGGGTAATATTGGTAAGACTGGTTGTCAGACTTTCGGGCTTCTGACGACCCGTTACGTCTGCCAAAGATCCACGAATGACAGCCGGGACCAACGGCTTAACGCTCTTTCCGAGGAACGGGGCGTCTTGTTTTGTCAACATGGTCACCCATCCACGGACTAACCTTAGCAAGGGTAGCTTAACCTAATCGATCAAACCACAAGCTACGTATAGGTACGTAAATAACCTGCAACAAAAAGTCTAGGTTTTCTCAGATTCCTAATGTGTCTGTTCTGAAAGGCGATCCAACTCTGTTCTTAATGTTATATCTTAAGTAATAATACACACAATAACATAATATTATCTACTTAGAACATAGTTAAGGGTCGTTAGTTGCCAGTTAATTGGCCTTTATTGCAGCTCTGATTACTTCTACCTACTATTTCTTAGAGCCTTAAGCACATTTAAAACATGTATACGTAAATGCATAGTTATACAACGTAGGTATAATATAATTAACGCAATACCTCATACAATACACCCCAATTGGAGTATTAAGGGTACACTAGTCGCGGGTTCGAACTCATTGGTGGGCCTGGCTAAAATGCGCGCTGTTTCACCAGGCTTCGAGTTAGACAGAGGTAGTATCAGTGATGAGCAGTTAGACGATAGTCTACACGCACAACATTATTGAGTGAGCTGCAGGATCAGTTATAGTAAAACAGGCTAGTAAAAAATTAAGAAAAGTCTTTCAGAGGGTTTTCTGAAAAAAACACTGCATAAATCAATGACCAATTAAGTTTATTGAACATTTCGATAATTGAGCTTTGTCGGTATCGACTTAGTTTTGTAGATTTTACACTTCTTTTATTACATAAACATGTCCAAAGTTATGTTAAAATTATCCAGAAAAACGAATATTTGTTGGCTCATAACTTTTTAATGGCTTTTTATTTTAGTATTGTTTCCATACAGACAATATTAATAATGAGACAAAACCATACCATGTTTTGATGTGCATTGTCAAACAGTGGAGTAAAACCCTCCCGAAGTTTGTATGGAAAAAATGTGGACTTGTTTCACCTTAAATTAAAATTATAACACAATGGCCAAAACTTACTTTTTAAGAGACTGTTATTATTAAGAAAACCATGTTGACCCTAGCATTACTTCATGCATTTAAAAATAAGTATTATCGCCTTGAGATAAGATTGAATTTTATTTTGCTCAATCAGCGGTAGATTTGGCAAAATGCATGATTATTGAAAAAAAAAACAAATCTCGTACAATAGGTTACTTAAATAGATTCAGTTGTCAATTAGGAACAAACTACTTGCAGGTCTTTCGTTTATTCTGTTACTCCATGTACAAGGCTCTCGTACAAAGGCCAGCACATCAAGCTACCCCAATCAGTCAAATTTCTTTGATAGTTTATCGACTTTATCACAAAGGAAAAAGGTTCATGTTCAATTGGGAAAATTTGACAGTTTGGGATAGCTTGATGTGTGTGTCTGTGCAAAGTGACAAACAAATGAAAACGTTATTTTTAAATGGATAAAACTCTTGCCTAATTGCTATCATCATCAATACAAAACAAGTCAAACCTTCAACCAGTTTTGAATAAAGACATCTGTCAGCTAAAACTGGAAATTGAGTTAATCAAAGGTTTACCCATCACAATCAAATACAGTCGACGGTTAGTGGTCCCTTGTTATCCATTGCTATGTAACCGCCAATTATTTCTCGGGCAAGTCGATTTGATAGTGGACGAGTACCTACTCTTGGTTTCGCGTAGAATTGAGGATTTCATTACGGTGTCAAGACAAAGTGTTTGTTTGATTACAATGAAACGACTTATTAGTCGATTCACAATAATTTACTTCCAGGCGACCCAATCTGTCAAATTTCTTTGATAGCTTTTCATCTTTATTCCATAAGCATAAGGTTGATGTTCAATTGGGAGAATTTGACAGTTTGGGGTAGCTTGATGTGCTGGCGTCTGTACTTGCAGTGACTTCTTTTCATAACTTTATTATTGCATAAAGTTCAAAATGTGCCAGTTACCTAATACGTATTTCTGGAGTTGTACTTACGATTCGCCCATACGTAAATAACACGTATTGTAAACTTGTGAACCGGCGGTGTAATTTCGTAACACACTAACAGTTGGATTGGCTTTTATTTGATAGTTCACTAACATTCGTTGCTTTAGCTACTTTGTTTTTTGCTGTCATTTTTGAAGAGTTCCGCAATCCGCTGTCTATCTCCGAAATGGGACCATTACGGAATAAACCCCTTTCAAACAAAAAAAGGATTTTGCAAATCCGTCTATATATGACGGACCGAACATACATTAAAAAAAAAAAAACACTCGAATTGATAACCTTCTTCTTTTTGAAGTCGGTAAAAAGAAAAGATTGCTTCCCTTGACACATTCAAATGAATAAGCTCCGAACCCAGTTCCCATTCACCAACAAAACCCAGACATTCCTTCGAGTCCTTAATAATTAGCGGCGCTAATTACGAGTCATTATCATTATCTCAATGTCTCGGTAACTTTAGTTAAGTGCTATTAAGTACAGAGCAGACGTAGGTACCTACAGTCCTTCCACGGTTATTAATTAAACTTTTATAGTAGCAACTCAATAGCAACTTTATTTTAATGGGATTAAGACTCATTGTGATTTTGATAGGCTTATCTATGACAGCAACCCAATAGCAACTATAATTATGACAAAGGGGCCTCGGCCCACTTGTAAGTTAAGTCGAGTTCAATGAATAACTCGGAGTCAAGTAACTAAAATTTTCACTCTTATTTAGTAAGTATTCTTGTGTAATAATTCCTATTTTGCGGACCTAAAATATTATTAAACACTCTTATAGAATGATTACCCGTCTTTTTGTGTACGTCAAACAACTCCTACTTTGGGGTCCTGAAAAATCTACATAGCCAAATTACTGCGACCAACTTGGACGTTGCGGTTACTCGACGGCTTAACTAAATCGAGGTCAATGATGTAGTTTTGGGGGTCAACGACGGATGATAGTGTTGTTACTTGAAGTATGAGAAGAAAATCCGTTGTCTTTTGTTTTATTGTGTTGAGAAACAATCATCAAACCAAAAAATCTGTTACGTGTGTTAGAACTAACTTATACGTTAGTTTTAGTTAAGTTAGATCATTATAAATTACATGTAATGAAAGATTTTATTGCCTCAAACTACTAATTTTTATTTTATTGAAGTGAATACTTCTTTAGGCGCGTTGGGAATTTTTGAGATGGGTAAAAACAATTGAACTCATGATACAGTTACCGTTACCGACACCTCTGTAAATAAGTATGTACAAATATTGTTTATGTACGTACATAGATACACATGCATGTACAGTAGCGCATTAAATGAAAATTGTACGTTTAACAAGGTTAATTACAATTAGTTCGTATAAGTTTTCACTTCTGTCGGCACTCCCGGAGTGGCACTGTATTTTTTTTTCTCGAATATAATGAAGAAATGTATTAGTAAATATCTTTCAAGATTATTCAGATTGTGATAGATATAGTGTGTTATGCAATAGGGTTTTTTTTTAATGTTCAACATTTGAAGAAGCTCACTTCAAAAATATGAATTAGTAGTCTTCTTCACATAGTATTAGAAGGTAATATAAGTAAAACTCGTCTAAGTACGAATTTCTATAAAATATTTAAAAATGACTAGAATATTTATTTGACTATTTGCAACAACAAATATTTGTATGACCTACAAGTAGTTGTTCCAGGCTGTTTGTGTATGTGAGTTTAAATATTTGGAAACGCACCCAAAATACAGGAGAAATTCCTAGTGTGGGGAAATGTTAAAAAAAAAAATATACAGGGTAAATTTTTATCCAGTGAGCAAATTGTAACCATGAATTCAGCTTGTCATTCTACTAGTAGAGAGTTTTGTATAACCGACGAAAAATTTCTACGCAAGGGGGTCTAGAATAATAAGCTGAATTCATGGTCACAATTTGCGCAACGGATAAAAATGTATCCTTTAACATCAATCAATACATATAATAAAAATGTAACGGATCGCTGTCTGTATATATTATTGGGGCCTTTATCGACGCAAATAGCACCAAAAACAATGATTGTTAGAATACTTGTTAGTTTGTCTGTTTATCTGTGTGTCTGTGTGTTTGTGCACGCTAATCTCAGAAATAGCTTATCCGATTTTTATTTTGTTTTCATTAATATATTGTAGTAAACTTCACTTAATTCATCACACATCACATTTACCGTTTGTTTCATGTCAATCGGTTCATAAATAAAAAAAAACTTATGCTAATTTAATATATAAAAAGTCGAAGTTTTTAAAAGAGAAAACCGGTATGTATCCCTCTTAAAAGTTCCTATGTATTTCACAAACAACCACCTTATACGTTTTAAAAATAAAAATCTTCGAAATCACGCTATCGCAAAAACGAAACGTGAAAATCACGCAACATTTGATAGACGAAAATGGTCAAAAGCTTTTCTCCCTGAATGGAAATTGAAGGAAAATTTCCACTTTTAAAATTGTTTGAGTCAGCTTTCAGTTCCAGTTGCGTCGAACTTTTGTGGCACCGACGCCTTTTGACTTCCGTAACACTTTACGTCGTGACGTCATGATTTCTTTGACGCCTCTGTCGTATGTGGTTGGGTTGGATTTTGCTAACTGCTATGTTGCTTAGAAATGTATAGATCTAGTGATAGTTATGTCTGTAGATAACTTGAAGTCCAAAATTCTGAACAAAAAACCTTTTGCGCAATAAACTTTTTTTATATTTAGTTTCGTGTTACGCAAAATGAGTACCGGTGGTTTTTTTATTGACACATAATAAGCTTGTGTCCTTACTATACAGCAATGACACAAATCATACATGACCATCTTTGGGCACGCCACGATTGCGGCGGTCAAGCCACTCCTCAAGGAGGAGTGGCTTTAGAGGTGGCATGGCGACCTCACCTTCCACCTGACGCAGGTCTCCTTGGACACGGCTGTTTCGGGAGGTTCCTGTTTCGCGTAAGGCGGGAGGAAACGCCCGGGTGTACCCACTGCGAAGATCGCCCTGAGGACACGGTGGAGCATACGGCGGAGGTCTACCCGGTTTGGGCGGAGCACAGCCGTGTCCTTGTGGAGGCGAAGGACGGGTGTTTTGGGGGACTGTCTTAAGTTATTTGGACATCCAAATGTGCTGACTCTTAGCCTAGTGATTTATACCGGATTAGTCAAAGTAATGCAAACAGTCCATCTTGTTACGGATTTTCCATTATTAAAATTCATAAATGGAGGTTTTTACTATTAATTTCATTATGATTGCGTGATATGCTTGTTCAAAAGCATCAAAAATCATAAGTAGATACAAAAATAAAGTAGACGCAGACAACCAAAAAACCATAATAAATTAATATTATTGTCGCTGATATATCATGTACGAGTTGGTTTTCGATAGCGTTACACCTTAATTGTATAGTATTATCAATCCAACACAAAAAAAAAAAACAGATTATTATTTAAAAACACTCATTTATAACGCTGACACAACAACAATCTTTCAATGTAAAACCATCAATTGATTTTCATTTAAACTTGACATTCAAACAGACTTAATAGTACGAAAGTATCAGTTACTGGTCGTTCGGTATCGATTACTTCGTAACTATACAATTTTAACTGACAGTTATGTACAGCTACATACAAGGGTTACGACTAAATGGGCCTTAGTAGACATGTTTCTATGAGCCTTAGTAATCATGTTTCTTTGGGCCTTAGTAGTCATGTTTCTATGAGCCTTTCTAGACATGTTTCTATGGGCTTAAGTAGACATGTTTCTTTGGGCCCTAGTAGACATGTTTCTATGGGCCTTACTGGACAATCATGTTTCTTTTTAACAGACCTCAAAAAGGGATGATATTTTTAATAATAATAATAATAATAAATCATTTATTTGCATAAAACATGGTATAATGTTTTATGTATGTTCACCGATTTTTCTGTCAATTATATATTGATTTCGAAAATTCTTTGGATAAGTTATGCTTCAGGGGTGGTTCCATATAATTTTACTAACTTTTTTTTAAATAAAATTTATATGGAACCACTTTAAATTTGTTTATTTCGGAAGTCGGAAGAAAAAACTAAAACACATATCCTAAGACACCAACTTTACCGATTCTTCACCACTGCCTTCAACAGTGAGGAAACCAGCATGTCCCAGAATTAAAAATTTATAGACATGTGATATCTACCAACCCAAAAATTAAAGCTGACTTTTTTTTTTTTTTTTTTTTTTTTGTGAATGGCATCTCGCAGTTGACCTTGAGAGGCCGTGACTGCTCAACCGGACTTTCCTGTGAAGGTTTTTAGGAATCTAAAAGCCTCCAGCCAGGGCGTAAACCTACTTAAACCTAAAACGACTGCGCACTGAGGGCACCCCCTGTGGGGTACGAACCTCGGCTCAGGGAGTCGCTGGCGGGGGGGGGGCAGCTAGTACTATCAGGGACAGGCTGGATCAAGGTATTATTTTCATGATTATTAGACGGGGAATTTAAAGCTACTGGCTCAGCTGCGGCGCGGGCTGGCGCATCAACGAGCAAGGGACGGTCGGGGGTCTGATCGCTACTCGGGAGTCTTCGCGGGGCGCGAGGACCTCGGCGGCGAGGTCGGTAGGACGGTCGTCGTTTGTTTTTGTGTACTGTACTGGTGGCCCTATTCTTTTCTTGGAGAACAGTGATGGGGTCGTCTGGGTCTGAGAGGACATGTTTCGGCCTGCGAATACTACTGATTCTACTGGGGACATAACTGGCGGCCTTCACAATCAAGGGATTGCGATGTATCTCGGCTTTATCGAAGAAACGCTTCGAGTTGCGTTTCATGAATTGAGCAATAGTGGGCATTTTCAGATCGAGATGGAGGATCTCGTTCCGAACGTACCATGGGGAGCCTGTGGCTTGGCGGAGGAAACGGTTTTGGAGGGTCTGCATCCTATGGATGTGTCGGGGGTGCGTGTGTGCAAAGACTGCACATGCATACGTCATGATGGGCCTTATGCACGCCGTGTAAATACGCAATTTGCACTTGAGTGACAATTTGCTACGTGCGTTCAGAACAGAATGCAACCTTCCGAGAGCGAAGGCGGCGCGTGAGCGCGCCTTCCTGATATGCTCAGAGAAGGAGAGGTGCTGATCTAGAATCACTCCAAGGTATTTGGCTTGCTTTTCCCAAGGGATCGGCTTGCCGAATATGGAGATGGCCGGGAGGGGGTCTTGGCGGCGCTGCGGTCTCTTAAAGAGAACCGCCTGGCTCTTGTCCGGATTTAGTTCGATTCGCCATTTCCTAAACCATGCACCGAGTACGTTGACTGCGGTCTGGAGGGATTTGGCTATCGCTTTGGAACTACGCCCAGAGTGGTAGATGGCCGTGTCGTCTGCGAACAGAGCCAACTGAGCCTTACCACTCTTGGGGATATCGCTGGTGAACAGCGTAAATATGAGAGGGGATAGCACGGCGCCCTGAGGGACGCCGGCGCGAATCGGGTGGGATTAAAGCTGACGCTTCCCAAAGAGAATAAATAGGTCTGTGTCTCAGCAGTGGGAACATCATAGGCTGATTATATTTATGCTTCCCCATAGAAATCAAATAATTGGAACTGTGCACTTAGTTACTAGCGTTTCACAAGTGCCCATGTGGGATAGGTTTATGTCAAATAAAAAATTTTGAATTTGAAAGGAAATGGCTCGGGTCTCTGCGTTCAGTTGCGATGGTGAATCCAACGTTTTAGAGTTGACTTTGATGCTGCGTCGCATTTTTATGGCTGACTGCGTTGATATCAGTAGTTTATTCAGTCGACATCTGCAAAGCCTTTTCCCAACTATGTTGGGGTCAGCTTCCAGTCTAACCGGATGCAGCTGAATACCAGTATTTTACATGGAGCGACTGCCTATCTGACCTTCACGACCCAGTTACTGGGTAATACAATACCCCTTGGTAAGACTGTTTGTCAGACTTTCGGGCTCCGGAAAACCAGTAATGATTGTCTAAATCCACAAATGACAGCCGTGACCACCGACATAACGTGCTTTCCGAGGTATGTAAAGATTGTCACCCATCCTTGGACGAACTGCGGCAGCCGTAGCTTAACCTGATCGATCGACCCGTGCGGCTAAAATTCCTTAGCCACGATATTGTGTTATAATAGAAACTTACCTAATTAACTTAATTTAAGGAGATTAATGTAATGACTGTGCCTTCACAGTATATTTATGAAAATCTTTTACGAGTATATGCCCATAAAAATATGAAATTGTTTAAAAATACAGTGATATCTATAGTATAAATACTAGGAACAAACACAAATTTGTTGTACCATCTAAAAGGCTCAAGAAAATAGGTGGATCATTCAGATGTCAATGTATACGCTTTTAACGCTGAAAACCAGCGCTGGGGCTCTGTCTTGCATAGGGTCGCAGCAAAATGCTGAGCGATAGCCGTTTTGCGTGGATGTGACGCATTTCCCTTCAACTTTTTCTTATCTTTGTTGTGTGTTTTCACCTGTTTCTTTTTGCGTCATGTTTACCGTAAATAAACGTTTTTTCTTTCTTTTCTTTCTTTCTTATAATAAAATTCCAAGCCATGTTCAAGATCTAAGTCTCAATAAATTTAAACCGTTAACGTTTACCTTTTACACCGTTAAAGATTATATTGAGGACAAAAAAGCTTGGGATTGACCTGCTCCAGTTTTGTATACTTTTTTTTTTTTTTGTTTTGCTCTTTGACATTCGATTATTATTATATACACTTTGACATTTGATTATTATTATTTACACTTTGACATGAATATTTACTTTGAGAAGTATAATATTATTTTTGCTTTAATTACCTATTGTGAATGTGAGGACTATGTGGTATTTTTATTTTTGTGTTTCATCTCTTTCTCAGTTCATTTTTAAAGTTAATCTGGCAGTTTGAGTACTTTATGCGGCCTACCCAAATGTCCTTTCTTTGGTATTGTTCGTCAAATCGTTGAGGTCCTCAAGTTCTGTGTTGAGCCGTATGATTACTGATACATGCGTGCACTGAATGGACAGGTCCACTCAATCTGTGTGGTTCTTTCCTCAAAAGACCGTTTCAGACACCAATCCACATGGTCTTCACATGATCTGACTAAGATTATGTCTGGACTTTAAAAGAGACTGTGACCTATGAGTTTGTTTCGGCCTTTCTTCTCAGAGTAGTCAGATAGGAAACGCCGACCTCATCTAGTTTAAAAAAAATATGAATGACGTGTAAAAGTGTTTGTACAAACCTACTTACAGAAATAAAATCATTTATCATTTACCCACACAAATCCGTATACCACTCTTACTGAGTAAATAACAGTGAGAGGAAGTTATTTTAACATCAAAATGCACCAAGTGGCATAAAATACTTATTATTGAAGCTAACTCAGAAACCACTCATCAAAACTGAACCAAACCACCATATAAGTATATCCTTTTAAATAAAAGAACAGTTGCGAAGGAAACTTTAATAAAACAATAACAGAATTGAGAACCGTCACCTTTTTTGATTGCCAATCCTAAAAGCATGTTTGCTACGGCCTTGAAAGTTGACAAACTTGCAATAGGGTATTTTCCAATTTGCTAAAAACTATTCTAATTTGAAGATTGCGACGAAATATGTAACAAAAAAATAAAAGTAAATAGATTTATATCCATTTTCTCAATTAAAAACGATTTAAACCAAATTTATTTTTCGTTGTTTTGAATTTACCACCAAAACGCTCCTTACGATGACTTTTATCACGTGACGTCAACTTTGTGTAAACTAAAGTAGTTAGTAAGTAAACAAGTGAGTGTCGTGTTTATAATTAACAAGATTTTTTATGGATAGAAAGTGAAATCACTAGTGTGCGGTGCCTCTGTGCACAAATACTTCTAAAACTGCGCCAAACTAAGTATTTGTACTGGTGCCGTATAAACAAAGTTGACGTCACATGTCACGTGTTATAAAGTCATCGTAAGGAGCGTTTTGGCGGTAAATTCAAAACAACTAAGAAGAAATTTGATTTGAATCGTTTTTAATGGAGAAAATAAATTTAAATAAATTTATTTTTATTTTTCTGTTAAATATATCGTCCCAATCTTCAAATAAAATAGTTTTTATCAAATTGGAAAATACCCTAATAAGAAACTTTCCTTACTCGTGTCGTGGATGTAAGTTTGATATGTCATACAAGGATACCTACTTTGGTTATCATCATAATGGCCTAGCCTTCGCGCAGCTGAATACCAGTATTTTACATGGGATCTTCCCATGCCCATCTGATCTTCACAACCCAGTTACTGGGTAATAAGATACCCCCTTATAAGATTAGTTGCGCCGGACTTTCGGGCTTCGAATGTCAGTCGGGACCAACGGCTTGTTATCGTGATTTCGCACAGAGAGGTCTTGGTATGTAAAGATGGTCACCCATCCACGGATCAACTACGGCAGGCTTAGCTACAAGGCTCTCTATTTTATGATGAGTCATAGAACTTAAATAATTAAGTAAATACACTCCCGAAAGCCGACCAAATAATAATAGTTAGCGACTTAAAATACATTTAATTAAATATTGTCATCTTTTAATTCCACCATGTTTTCATTAAACATTGTGGCTTCCAGCGCTGCGCCACAGTGTGCACGCAGCGCTGAAGCCGCTTGAATTTCCGCTGAGGGAAATGGAGTGTGAAGATTATGAGCTTTCCTCCGCTCCTAAGAATATAATACCGTGGTTATGTGAGAAATATTATTTCTGTTAATGTTTTGAAAATGACAGAAAAATATTAGGGGCTTATTCATGCAATTGAATTTGTCGGAAAGAATCTTGTCGCGGAGTTTTTGTATAAACGTTTGTCATGTATGTATATACATGAATGTTTCAGTTTGCTTTCTTCATTTATTTTTAAATAGAATTTAATCTCTTTATTGTGTAGGTACACTACATGGATAAAAAAAAAGAGGAAATTAAACATCCAAACATCTTCACATTTACAATATTACTAGTTTTTGCCAGCGGCTTCGCCCCGAACTTTCATTCGCTATTTAACTCCCGTAGGGGTCAAATTCCGAAAAATCTAACCTCATTCCTTGTCTAAATTACAAAGGGAACCTTTGTGCCAAATTTCAGTTTTCTAGGTCCAAGGGTTTGGGCTGGGCGTTGATAAGTCAGTCAGTCAGGACTTTTCTTTTTATTTATATTAATGATTAGTAGGATTTTCATTACAAGCACATTACCCATAAATTTGTTAGTATTACTTAAGCTAGCTGAGTATTGGTGGCCCAGTGGTAACGGCCGCGACTTACGAGTTGTAGGTCTTCAGTTCGAAACTACACAGGCACTTTAATTTGTGTAAATAATTTCATCACCACTGCTCTCAAAACGGTGAAGGAAAACATCGTGAGGAAACCGGCATGTCCTAGAAGTATAAAATTCGAAGACATGTGACCTCTACCAACCCGCGCTGGGCCCGCTTGGTGGCCTATGCCACTTAAACTACATTAGTAGACAAACACAAACAAATGAGGAACAATATAAGATTAACAGTAGATACGTCTTAGTGGGAAAATTTTCGACCTCAAAACGCGCCGCGTGCAATAGTAAGTAGGATTTATTTATAAATTCTATCTATTCCAATCCCCAGATGTGCACTTGCTTTCTACAAACACAATACGTCATTGTAATTTAAAACTTGGCTGGGAAGACTTATCCTCGTTTCCCACTTTCCTTCATATTTTATGCATGATCTTTTCTACTCATAAGTAGGTGAACAAAGTAGCTTCCCGTTATAAATGCAAAAGGAAGTTTGTCTGTCTGTTATATTTTTAGGGCAGGAAACTGTAATTTGGTGGAGGAACCACTTTGTAACACGGATAAGGATATTCTTGGTATTTAAGGCGATGGGTTAAGACGGATCAAGTAAAGGCGCGTTTATATGAGGCGATGTTTTTGGCTTTTGAAAGAAATAAAAATATTTTTAGTTGGAACACGCACAGGAAATACAAACAGTAAAAAGGAGCATTTAGAAATAACAAAATAGACATAAACTTCCTGCCAAGTGTATGTCGGACCGCGCACAATAAAGGATTCCGTAGTTGGTATGACCTTATTCCAAGAACAAACGTAATAATCTAGTTCAAAAAATGTTCTCCCATACATCGGATAAACGTCACAGTCAATTCTCTAATTGCAAATGTAACTTTGTATTCGCAAAATATGCTTTTAAATGGGATAAACCTATAAATAAACAGTTTTCGGACTTTTTCCATTACTTGTACTGTGTGACCTTCCTTCTTGCCAAATTTCACGTTTTTAGATTACCGGGAAGTACCCTGTAGGTTTTGATTTACGTACTTGTGGGTGAGCAAAATATACGACATAAATGTCAATGATTTTAATTACTTCAAGCTTGATTCTTTAGAGCTACGAGGGACTGTACACCTACGTACTTGATATTAATTTCATCTTGATTCTTCCAGGTGTTTCTGAGAAAAAGTGTTTGGCAGACTGACAGACGGAAGGACGATGAAGAGATTCTATAAGGGTACGTTTGGAATACGAAACCCTAAAAGAAAAACAAGGCCTTTGTAGCTTTTGGAAACTCTTCAGATAAATCTAATTCGGGCGAATCGATTAATAAGCGTTTCGTAATATCAAGAACATAAAGAAGTATAAAATAAAATAGATTAAAATCAAATGGGCATGTTAATCTAATCTTATTCCACAAATAAATGTCACGGGCTAAAAGGTATTTGAAAGACAGATAGAAAATTGTTTTTCAAATGCAGTCCTAACCGCATTCATGGCAGATTTCCTTTAAAACAATTTCGCTTGCGATATAAAGGCAAACTTTTGTAAAAAGCTTTCCAATTTTCACTGTGGTTTTAAAGTACCCAGTTTAAATATTGGCTGAGACTATAAACATTAAAATCACAATTAAAAAATAAAAATCTGCCTAGTTTCTTTCCAACTCTGTTGGTCGGCTTCCAGTCAATTGGCCGGATTCAGCTGAATACCAGTATTTTACATGGAGCGACTGCCTATTTGACCTCCAAAACCCAGTTACTGGGTAACACGATACTCCTTGGTAAGGATGGTTGTTAGGTTTTCGGGATTCTGACAACCCGTAATGACTGTGTGATGGATCTTCCACGAATGACAGCCGGGATTAACGGCTTCGCGTGCTTTCCGATGCACGGAGGAGTCTAAGTATGTAAAAAAGGTCACCCATCCATCACAAACCAACCCCAGCAAACATAGTTTAACCTAATGGATCGACCAAATGACTGTAAATAATTTCGCTTGCGCTATAAAGACAACCTTTTATTAAAAAAAACGTTCCAGTTTTCACTGCGGTTTTAAAGTACCTACCCAGTTTAAATATTGGCTGCGGTTACAAATATTAAAATCACAAACATTTTGGTAAATTATTGAAATACAAAAGCTTATTTAAGACCATTGCTGTTGCATTGGACCTGAAACAATTGTTTGTTTTGCGAGTCTGTTGTTTGAATATTTAGTTATCACAGGCGGTTTAACTTAGTTCACTTCGTGGTAATAAATAATGCATTAACGGCCAACTGTTGTTTGCAAGTCGAAAATTTTGTTGTTTTAATTGTGTGTTCATTATCTGCATAGCGTTGTTCTGTAAACAGATATCGTTTATGCGTTATTGTAGCATTTTGTAACAGCCATTGGTTTCAATGGGAATTTAAAACTTTTATTTTTATTTAGGAAATGCTATCAATTTATAAAAACTTATGATTACTTTTACGAACGCAAAAAAGCGACAAAACTTGGTTACAAAAGAATATTGGTATTGCGGAGAGCACGTAACATAACGGACGTTGCTCCCGACTGTCATTCATGGATCTTTGACAGTCGTTACGAATCATCAGAAGCTCGAAAGTCTGACAACCAGTCTTACCAGAGAGTTATAGTATTATCCAATAACTCGTTTGTGGGGTCAAATAGGCAGTCGCTCCATGTAATTGTTCAAACACAAAACTGGACCCACTTATATAGCCAAACCCCATAAAATACAAAAACAAGCCATGATGTTGGATTCCGACAATCATTCCTGTTTAAACGGCCATCAGAAATACAACTATGCCCATGTGAATCAAGATTATTTAAAAATCGCTTTGTTTGGTAAAGACACAGTGTAATAAAAAATTAAAAAAAAAACCTTCAAACACAAGTCATAATCCACTTACAGCTTTTGTACTTCCAAACCCCATAAAATACAAAAGTAAACCATTATGGTGGATTCCGACAATCTTTCCCGTTAAAACGGCCATCAGAAATAGATCAATTGCAACTTTGCCCTTGTGAATCAAGGCTATTCCGGCCAAGGGCAGCCATGGCGTGTTGGGCCGGGGGTAATTTCTCCAACCTTGCCACTTATGGGGGCCGTTATATTTTTTTTTCTTCAACTTTTCGATTACTCCTGTATAAGTTCATGCATGCGATTGTTAAAAATAAGTGTTTTCAGTTGGTTTACAAAGTTCCTTACAAAGTATAACATCACGCTTGTCTTTTTTAAAGAGGAACGCAGAGTTGTATTGTGGACTCACTTTTTGCTAGCGTGTCATAATTTACATATGTCCCATGGAAAGGGGAGCGACAAGAAACAATTAGGGAATTTAATTGTTCAAATTGTCACACTGCGTTCAATTTGCTTTATTATAGCAATTTCATACAACTGTCAAAGAACGACGATTGTGAGTAAACTTTGACATTTGGACACTTTAAGTGGGTATAGTCAATTTGGTAATAGTTTACCAAATTGACTATGCCCACTTAAAGTGTATACCCAAACTAACACTTTGTTTCTCTGATTTTACAAAGCCTTTCGAAGCGGCTGGTTTGTTTCTGATTTAGGGACTGGAGGGAACAACGATTTTGTATGGAGTCCGTTTAGCTTTCCGCGGCTGAACGGATGCGTACGCATCTCATACAAAATCGTTGTTTTCTATGGACAAAAGCTGAACAGAGCTGAATAGGTGAGTAGTACCTTATGGTGTAACTAGCTTCTGCCTGCAGTTTCACTCGCGTGGAAGTCGGAAATTATCCCGCGGGAACGTACTACTGAGATAAAAAGTATCCTATCTGTTAATTTAGGTTAAAATCTATCTGTGTGCCAAATTTCATCTAAATCCGTTTAGCCATTTTTGCGAGAAAGAGTAAACAACATCCAGATACGTATACAAACTTTAGGATTAAAATTGAGCGCTGATTCATGATGATTGATCATGGTGTTACGTTCACATGATTTCCAGTATACCATCAATTGTAATCCTTTTTCTTGCCTTTTAATCCTTATGTGAATCTAGAAATATTGTTTTTCTTATCAATGCTAGCATTTTTTAGTGCCAATCTGGGAATATAAATAGATTTGTGAGCAAATTGTAACCGTGATAGCTAGGTACTTCCATAAAAATATGGGAATCTACTATGCAAAGTAAAGAAGAAACATGAGTCTTAATTTTAACCAATCCGTAAATTATAAGAATCGGCCATTATATATGTATTAGGCCATGAACGAACACAACTGAACACGTGTGGCCCTAGAACCGCCGCCACAATTCTATATAACTCAGTGTCAATCGACACACATGACTACTTTATAGTTTACTAGCTTTTGCCCGCGGCTCCGCCCGCGTGGATGTCGGTTATCGCGTAAAAAAGTAGCCTATGTCCTTACCCATATCCCAGGCTATATCTCGGCCAAATTTCATGACGATCGGTTCAGCGGTTAAGGCGTGAAAGCGTAACAGACAGACAGACAGACAGACAGAGTTACTTTCGCATTTATAATATTAGTAGGGATAATGGATATAATATTGATCTCTTAACTCAATGCCTTTGTTCTTGTGCCCTTTATAGACTAGGTACTCGAAGCTTTTCGTTGATGGAATATGTTAAAAGCATACATTATCGTAGACTAGTGATGGGAGCTACCTGGCGTAGGTATTTTAAAATAACTCCATTCAGGATGACTTTTTCATTGAAATGCAGTTGTATAACGAAAAGAGAGTAAAAGAAATTATGTATTTAAAAAACTTTTTTTTAAATAAAATAGCTTGTAATTTTTTTAATAGTAGGAGTCAATCTTTTTTTTTTTTTGGGTGGGAAATCATCAAATAACTTCTCCCGCTCTGGGTGGAGCAGGAGGGCGTGTCAGACTTTCACTGACTAAAACCCACCCGTGTTCCCTCAGTAGCTTGTATGCCAGGGGCTGCAGTATCTCTTTCGAAAAAACCCGCACCCCTGGCAGAGGAGTCAATCTTCCCTGTGCTTTTAAACAAAAGAATCACATAAAATATCAAATTTAAAAATTAAACAAAATAAAATCTTTTTTAATTCACGCATGCACCGTTTGAAATTACACCACATTAAAAATCATTAAATAATTATACATTATTGAATTATTTGAAATCAAAACAAGCATATACAAAGCAATAAATATCTAAGTATAATTTTAGCTGGAATATAAATTGCCATATACGAAGAAATACTTGACCTCGTTTATGACCCTCAATATTCCATTGTCAGGTGTATTAATTCAGCTCTTAGAGGAGGTCTACGACATTCTCATGACTGTGTCAAAGTTATCTACCTTTTTGGCAAACATGCCGGACGCACTACAGACGCCAGCATATCAAGCTACCCCAATCTGTCAAATTTCTTTGATAGATTTTCATCTTTATTCCATAAACATAAGGTTCATGTTCAATTGGGAAAATTTGACAGTTTGGGGTAGCTTGATGTGCTGGCGTCTGTATACCCAGTATGTATCTGAATGCGTTATGTTGTAAGCACACACATTACATACATACACGTACATTTTTGATATCGCACCGTAGATATCCTTCTACAATCTGTCATTTAGTCTTTCGTTTCTAACGATATTTGTTTAGGTCCCTAGAAATGTAGACTATATCAGAAGAATATTTCTTCCCAAACTGTCAAAAACCGACAACAAACTTTCTACTCGACGGCCACAAAGTATGTACGATTACAAAATCATGATTCGTTTAGAACGCATAACTGTGATAATTAATAGAAAAACATAGCTATCTTCTCCTATTGTACATCATTTAGTTAATATTTATGTCTATTCTTCCGTCGACAAATCGGTGCTTGTACTAAGCCTGCTGGCGACGATCGTGCACGCTGGCCTAGAAGTAATTTGGTCGCTTATGACGGAAATACTTCAATAGGACCTTAAAAAAAAAACAACAATGATTTAAAAATGAAAGGTTCACTGAACCTTTCATGTTTTGCTCACTATATTTATACACACCAAAAAACGCAAATAAACCCATTTCTAACATACCCGAACCGCAGTAACGACGATCATTTCCCTGTTCTATATAAGTAAATGGCTTCCATTAATAATATTTCTGAAACAAAAATGCGTAAAACTCATACAAGAACGAATGTATGAAGAAAATGAATGAAGAACGTAATTTAGTTATGATTACTCATGATGAATGGACGTGTGGTATAATAGAGTTGTAGGAATATTTTGGCTTTGTAGGTATATACAGTAACGTTTGTGGAAGGGGCTTGTGGCTATTATTAATAAGGTTAAGCTACGCTTGCCGAGGTCGGTTCCTGGATGGGTGACCATCCAATATACATATCGAGATCCTTCTGTGCCTCGGATAATTGGTCCTGGCTGACATTTATAGATCTTTGACAGTCATTACGGCTCGAAAGTCTGACAACTAGTCATGGCAAAGGGTATTGTGTTAGAGATTTACCTATACTTCGATAACATGGCGCGTCAGTAGTAATATTCTTACGAAAGAGTTTGTATGTGGTTGCAAGTAATCGTCTTCAGTAGCGTCTCAGTACGCATACTGCACATATGTGAGTCTTGGTGACACTTTGAAAATGCTTTCAATACTTTAAAATGTTTTGAATTTTGGAGGGGCGTGCCTGTTATCGTAGTTTATCTCTACCTAGTAACTGGGTTGAGGAGGTCAGATAGGCAGTAATTCCACGTCAAATACTGTACAGTATTCAGCTGCATCCGGTAAGACTGGAAACGGAATCCAACGTAGTTGAGAAAACGCTAGGCAGATTATGATGATCACAATTATCCTCAAAGCTCTGCACACTCGGCAACGAGTTGCAGTCACAATAACGGCCAAGGTCAATCGCACGCCTAGACGATTAGTGTACACGCATACCTGATGACAGGTCAGCCTCAGGTCAGTATTCAGCTGCATCCGGTTAAACTGGAAGCCGACCCAAAAAGGCAGGTACACTTACGTTTGTACGACGTTTATTGATGTTATTTTTGGTTCCGTTAGAAAACGTGTGAAACATGGAAGGCCATTTCCAGGCTACACGTGCATATTCACGATATTTTTGTCTGGTGATTTATTTTGGGTCAATTAAGCCTCGTTTGCGTTCATGTGTTAACACTCGTCACACATAAGTACGAGAGCAGTGGTGGCCCGGACATAAGGGCCGTGAGTTAGGAGTTGCAGGTCGTAGCTTCGAACCCAGACAGGAGCTTTCATCATCATCATCATTTCAGCCGAAAGACGTCCACTGCTGGACATAAGCCTCCCCCAAAAGGGGGGTTTTGCCATAATCGCCACGCTGGGCAGGTGGGTTGGCGATCGCAGTATGGTGGTAAAATGCAAAGAGAACGCTGCTGTCCATTCTCTAGTAAGTCCCTTAGTCGCCTTCTATGACAGCCACGGGAAGAAATGGGATGGTGCTATTCTTTTCGTCAGGCACCACACGGTACAGGAGCTTTACTTTGTGTAAATAATTTAATCACCACTGCTCTGAAAACGGTGAATGAAAACAATGTGCGGAAATCGGCATGTCCTAGAACCAAAAATACGAAGACATGTGAGAATTACTAATCTGCACTGGGCTCGCCTGGTATTACGGCCCACTCCCTTTCATAGAGAGGAGGCATGTGTCCCAGCAGTGGGAACATTATACGCTGGTCATGATTCCATATAAGTGCCATAAACCACCAGGGCTTTTTCGCAAATGAGTTATGCATCCTCCGCCTATTGACCAGACACTCTTCTCGTGTAAACGAAACTTTAACGCCTTAATAGTTTATTATTCTTCACAATCGACATTTAAAGTACGGAGGCCAGCACATCAAGCTACCCCAATCTGTCAAATTTCTTTGATAGATTTTCAACTTTTTGACAAAGGAATAAGGTTTATTTTCAATAGGGAAAATTTGACAGTTTGGGATAGCCTGCTGGCGACTGTACGTCTAGCGGTCGTCGGTCTTGCTTCATTCTGAATCATTGAATCTTTTAGCACGGCAAAAGTTATTTTCGTCCAGTAACTGCTCAACAAAATTGTGGTTTCTTATGTATTTCTTTTTATCGTATCGGCTCTTATATATTACTTTATTTGAATACATGTGGACACTTCTAGCCTGAAATTGTCGATTCTTGTTTAATAATATTTCTTTTTATCGTGTGAATGGCTCTTATATATTACTTTATTTGAATACATGTGGACACTTCTAGCCTTAAAAAATTACCGAATTTAAGTGTGTATGGAGATAGTATCGATAAGTACTACTGTTTTTTTTTTAATTCTTCAAAGTTAAGGTAGCTCGCGAAATTCATTTTTCTTACGTTTTTTTTTGCAATTTGCAAGTCAGGCTGTACGTTGAATGACTTTTTCACGGTATAGTCATTCAATTGAATTAAATGAACATTGAAAGTTGTATTGATGATTTTATTCACGTAATTCATTCTGTAAATATGTCACCGTAAGATTGTGAACAACGTTAGTATATAATCTATCCCGTGAAATTGTAAACTGTCGATAAATTGTGAACTGCAGAAACCATTTACAATTTAACGCACTATTTTTCGATAGTTTATAACCTGTCCGTCAAATTGTGAATTGGTATCAAGACGGATAGTACCTTGCGCTATTACTAAATAGTCAAGTAACTGCTACTAACTTGAAAGCAGCGCTTGCTGGCCGCTACCGCGGCACCGCTCGCTTCACTCGCTCAGCTCGCGCGCGGTTGATCGCAGTTCTAGCGTAAACTAACCTATTCGGTCAGTAAGCAATATGGTGCAGTTCACAATTTATCGACAGTTTACAATCTCGCGAGATAGGTTATAAATTAACGGTATTCATAATCTTACGGTGACAAATATATACGTGGTATGATCGCGAATTAATGTTAGGAAATTTAGAGCAGTGCAGTGGTGGCCTAGTGGTAATGGCCGCGACTTACTTGTAGGTCGTAGATTCGAACCCAGAAAAGCGCTTTATTTTGTGTAAATTATTTCATCACCATTGAACAGACCAGATTTGTAGACGATTTTCTATTCTATATTTTCATTCCTCTAAGTACCTGATACTTATTGACAGGCCTGCACTGTCCTCCATTGTAAAAGCGAATTATTTTTAAAAGAGTAACCGTGGAGTTTCTTGCCGGCTCTATTCTATAGGAAGCGACACCTAGCTTCTGACGTTTTAGAAGTGCCCATGCAGGTTTATATGAAATAAAATATTTTGATTGCTCTCAAAACGGTGAAACAAAGCATCGTGAGGAAACCGGCATGTCCTACAACCAACAATTCGAAGACATGTGACATCTACCAACCCTCCCTGGGCCCGCGTGGCGGATTACAGCCGAGAGGAGGTCTGTGTCTGTGTCCCAACAGTGGGAACATTATGGGCTGATTATGTAATTAAATTAATTTGAATTTTGCCGACAATCATGGCGCTTCTCCCTTGAACATACTCGTATGTTTTGTTCCATATTCTGCTAACTTCAAGACACAAAAAGGTTTTACAGCATTCAATTTCAAATCATTCCTTTAATAAACAAACCCGCGTCAACCACAGTTCCATCTAAAGCCATCTTTACGTACACGTAAAGCCAGCTATATCTCAGACGAGACAAGTTCCGACATGTTCCAACAGTAAGTGATGTGGGCCACTTATCTTGGCCCAAAGTTCACGTAGGCCACGTTAAGACCGGCTTTTGAATTTACTGCTTTTAAGGTATGCGTAACTTTGAGTGAAAAGGGCTTATTTCGTGTGGTTTGTGTTCTTTTTTTGTGGGTATAAATAGACAACGTTCTACATTTACAGTACCCGGCGATCGACCTTTGGAAAGAGGCAATCGGCTAATTTCGGCTTCGTAGAGCGTTATCTCTGTCGCACACTACCTATGTGACGCTTTGTCAGTCGTAGTCGTTGTTCAAGTGCGATAGAGTGCGGTCGCGTCCAGTTCAAAATATATATTTAGAGTTGTTAACACCCCCAAATTTGAATAATTTAAAGTTGTACTATGGCATCTGTGGCATTGGTGTCTATGGCATTTTATTTTATCCCAACCTAAAGCCATCAAAAATGGTTTATTTAAAATAATTATCAAAAGAAGCAAATCATAATTGTTTTAACAGCTCCTATTAGATACCGGACTGTTTGTATTTCGTGCGACAGAGATAACGCTCTACGAAGCCGAAATTAGCCGATTGTCTCTTTCCAAAGGTCGATGTGCAATATTTATCGCCGGGTACTGTATGAGTATTTGGATTTCCTGATATTCACAAGTATTATGAATGTAGTATACTTTAGGAAAGACTGTTAAGAAGGCATCCGGGTGGATGACGGAAATTATCCCACGGAAACATGCTACTGGCATAAAAAGTAGTTTATATCCTTCCCCAAGATGCCATCTTTCTCCATGCAAAATTTTTAAGGCAATCCGTTCAATAGTTTAGGCGTGAAACGGTATATATTGGAATTCATGGGATTTCGTTTTTTGCGCGGTTCCCTAATTTCTTTACAAAAATAAAAGTAGCCTATGTTACTCCTAATAACGTCAGCTATCTGCCAGTAAAAGTTCCATTAAAATCTGTGAAGCCGTTTCGGACATATGCCGAAACAAACTGTTAGACAGACAAAAATGTAAAAAAAGATTGACCACGTAGGTATATATGAAAATCGACAAAAACAACTTACACTAGGAAGTATAGAATGATGCATTGAATTCATGGTTTTGGTTTACTTGTCCATGTGACTGCCACCTGCCCAAGGAACATATAATTATACCACAAGCGGCACCCGCCACTCTGTATATTGTAAGTTCAGAGTTGATAGATCAAAGAAGGCCCAAAGAAAAGACGGTCGAGGGGCTTTTCTTTAGAATTTCAGGACGTTTTCTTAATGATGTAGGTATATTTTAAAGATGAAAATAAGATATCTTATAAATAACAAGGCTTCTTTCAATATTATTTGTCTTTACAAGGGTGAGTGTAAGGTATACAGTGGTACTTATAAACGTGTCTTTGTTACATTAATATTGCTTAACAAATTAATTTGCATACCTATTTAAATCAGGATTTAGACATTTGCTTTAGGTACGGTCAACAAAAGAAATAGTGTCGTCTCATATAGATGAAGTTCCGAATAAGCTTTTATTTAATTATTACAAAACAAACAGTTCATTCATAAAATTAAATTTCATTAATACTCATAGCCGACGACCCTGCATACTTTTCTATTTCTGTGACTGTACATATACAGGATAAGTTTTTAACCAGTGCGTCAACTGTAACCATGAATACAAAATATCATTCTAGACCCCCAGCGCAGAAATTTTTAGTCAGTTATACGAAACAAAACATCTGCTGTTTCATAGAAAAAATGCATGGAACAGTCAAAATGTATGGAACAGCTGTTTTTTTTAATTTTTGTAAATCCGGTCAAAAGAATTCGATGCTACCAGGTTTAAAATGATATGCTGATTTCATGGTTACTGTTTGCGCACTGGTTAAAAACTGATCCTGTATGTATGTGCATGGGCAAAACATTATTTCTCAATTAACATTATGTTTTCATTAAGTGGAACGAATGAAATCGTTTATTGAAATAATTCATTTACATGAATATTTACAACAATTGCCTTAAGTTAGGGGTTCCATCTTTTGGGGACGGTCGTTCTATCATAGGACCTCATCTATCACTTTCCATCAGGCGTGATCGAGGTCAAGAGCAACCCACTCAGGAATAAAAAAAAGGTTTATAATAATTCGATTCTACCTGAACTAGGAATAAACCTGTTTCTCCGGTATCTCATTCAAGGTACACATAATTATAATAATAACGAGGTTTTGCCAGCAGCTTCGCCCGCATGGTGGTCGAAAATTATCCTACTACTATCGGAACGTATTATTGGGAAAAAAAGTATCTTATGTAATAAAATAGGTTATAATCTATCTATGCACTCAATTTCATCCAAATCTGTTCAGCCATTTTTGCGTGATTGATTAACAAACATCTAAACATACAAAAATAAAAACTTTCACATTTATAATATTCATCATCATCATCATTTCAGCCGAAAGACGTCCACTGTTGGACATAGGCCTCCGCCACTTCGACCGGTTCTGTGCTTCCCGCATCCAGCGGACTCCTACGGCCCTCACAAGGTCATCTGTCCACCTTGTCGGAGGCTTTCTAACTTTACATCTTCCGGTACGCGGTCGCCACTCCAGAACTTTTCGGCCCCATCGGCCATCTGTTTTGCGAGCAATATGCCTACTGCCACTTAAGTTTGGCAATTCTTCGGGCTATGTCGGTTACTTTGGTTCGATCACGCAGGGAAACTCCAACCAAAGCCCTCTCCATTGCCCTTTGGGTGACTTTAAGCCTTCATACGAGGCCCATTGTGACCGACCACGTTTCGGTTCAATATGTATAATATTTATTATATTATGTAATTATAATATTAGTAGGAAGTTCATGAGTCTGTTTGTAGGAAGTAATTTCTTGGCGTACCAGTCGTATTTGAATATTTTGCATTTGATAGCCCAATTCTTGAGCAAAGTTTAAAGCTATTTGTTGAAGATATAACACCTCCATGTTGATATGTACACTGGCCACCTAGAGATTGTGGGCTTGTTTATGGGTTAACAAAAATGTGTGTCACTAGACTACTTTTGTTACTTGTTAATTTACCTTCCAATTATATACTTAATAATATTAACTGCTGTTTCCCTATGCAAACCTACCCAACAAAGGTTATGGGCCCAGTTTAATATTCCATTGTCGGCCAGCTTGTTTGAGACCATAAAGAGATTTCTTTAGACGACAGGTGTCACCACCTGCTCTCATATCTTCAAGCATTTTTGTTGCTTTTTTTACGTACTGCAAAGTTAACGTCATCTGCATTTGTTAGTTTCTCTAAACCTTCTTTCAACAGCTCTGGAATCTTCATATAAATATCTTCGTGCAGATCACCGTTTAAATATGCGGTATTTATATCTATTTGGTCAATGTCCATGCCTATTTCGACAGCTAAGGCGACCAACAAACGTACAGTTGCAATTCTTGCAACTGGGGCGAATGTTTTATTATAATCTAGGCCATGTTGCTGACTGTAGCCTTTTGCTACCAGTCTGGCTTTCTTTTTCTCAGAATTGTCAATATTTAGTTTTGTCGTCAGCACGTATCGACATCCAACGATATTACGGTCTTTAGGTTTCTTTACAATTTCCCACGTGTCATTATTTACAAGACTTCTTATTTCTGAATGGATCGCTTCCTCCCATTTGACCTTTTCGTCAGATGCCAAAGCTTCCTTTAACGTGGTTTCAATAGCTCCAGCAAAATCATCAGTGTCGACGTATTCTTCCGTTGATGATCCCTTGTCGCTACTCTCTCTTACCTCAACCATGTTGTAGATTTTACGAGGGCGGCCAGTCTGCCCTCTCTGAATTCTTGGCCTTCCAGGACCTCTTTTTAAAATAACGTTTCTATCACCAATTCCAGTAGACTCTGTACTCTCTGTAATTGCTTCATCTATTATTGGTACATTCGGTTGAATTTCTAATGGAATTTCTTCTCTTGAAGGTTCATCACTAAATGGTACATCCGACGGTTCTTTAGTTTTAATTTCCATGTCAACAGTCTTTCTCACAATATCCTTTTCACATTGTGGTTCAATTAGTGATTCATTAGAGACCTTATAGTCGCTTTCAGTTAGTTTATGTTCCTGAAATTTTACATCTCTCGACACTACGATTTTTTTACTCTCAGGTATCCATATTTTATAGCCTTTAGCATCAGCTGGATAACCCACAAAAATGCCGAGTGAACTTCGTGCTGCAAACTTATCCTTACCTGGTTCCTTGTTCAAGACGTGTACTTTCGTGCCAAACGTTTTGAAATATTCTACATTCTCAAACCATTTTTCGTACGGAATTTCACCATTTAGACTACTAGTTGGGCACCTATTACGCAAATAGCATGCAGTAGCTACAGCTTCTGCCCAAAAACTTGGTGAAATACCTGATGATAATATCATGCACCTTGCCATCTCAACCAACGTACGGTTCATCCGTTCAGCGATGCCGTTACTTTGAGGTGTGTATGGCGTCGTAAAACGTCTCTGAATGCCTTCATTTTCTAAAAAAACATCGAACAATTTATTTTTGTATTCAGTTCCGTTATCCGTATGTAAACATTTTATTTTTCTTCCTGTCAAATTTTCGACATGACATTTAAAAATTTTAAACTTTGACAAGACGTCACTTCTATTTTTCAGCATAAATGCTTCACACAAGCAACGCATCGTTGCAACTTCTACTTGTGAGGCTGAGTTTGTGAGTTTGGCAGAAGCTATGAAAGAAGCTGTGTATTTAAATAGCTTATTGAAAGAACTAGATTTACATCAACTCTGTAAGGTAAGAATGCATGCTGATAATTTAAGTGCTATTTGCCTTGCTGAGGATCATGGTACATATCATGCGAAAAGTAAGCACATTGACATTAGACATTTCTTTGTAAAGGATGTGCTTCGTGACAATAAAACTATAACGTTGGAATATTTGTCAACTGATAAGATGTTGGCTGATGTCCTCACCAAACCTTTACCTCGCCTAAGACACGAGTTACTAACAAGTGCGTTAGGGTTATGTGTGCGAAAGTAAAGATAGGTTTATTATAGTTTATTTTTTATGAATCCTATCGTACATGAGTTGAGGGGGTGTGTTGAAGATATAACACCTCCATGTTGATATGTACACTGGCCACCTAGAGATTGTGGGCTTGTTTATGGGTTAACAAAAATGTGTGTCACTAGACTACTTTTGTTACTTGTTAATTTACCTTCCAATTATATACTTAATAATATTAACTGCTGTTTCCCTATGCAAACCTACCCAACACTATTCGACATCACGCTACGTACGACACTCAGCAACCGAGCACAATGAAAAAAAAAAATTCGGAAAGAAAATTAAGTAGTAGCGCGGTTGGGCGATGGGATACGAAGCGACGGGTCGGGGGTCAAAATATCACGAACGAAGTCACAGGTAGAAGCTAGTATACACAGGATAAAATTTTAACCAGTGCGCAAACTTTAACCATGAATTCAGCATATTATGATTCTAGACCCGCTAGCATTTTTTGGTCGTTTATACAAAATAAATCAACTGTTTCATAGAAAAGTGCAATACCTACGCAGTCGAAATGTATCTACATATGGAAATAAAGTTATTCATAATTTATTTATGTTCTGATATATTTTTGCAATTAAGTACCTATGTAAATAATTTTACCCAGTCTCTTGGAAGCCATCTTAAAATATTCGTAATTTATTGAGTTATTTGAAACAAAGCCCTGACTAAGTTCGGCGCAGACATTATGCGAGCCTGTTATAATTTAATTTTCTTTGCTAATTATTTTCGTTCGTAGTATTAGCTAATTACATTTAATAATTAGGTTAGGAAGTGTCTCTAATTAATATGGTAAGATTTTTTCTTTGTTTTGTCTTGATAAATTAACTGTCTTAGTAGCACAGTGATTATATTGTTCACACAATTTATGTTCTCATGTATTTATTGTAAATCTCAAATGATCTAAACTATAGGTAATGTTAAAAAGAGAAAAGTTTGTATTTTTTTTCTTTGTTACACTTTCACGCTAAAACGACTAAACGAATTTGAAATTGAGCACGTGGCGATTAGAACGTAGGTTGTTTTTTTTCCCAATATTCCCACGAGATCGAGACGGGTGAAACTGCAGGGCGCAGCTAGTCTTCTTCATATGTAATTTGTGATAAGTGGCTATATGAATTTATAAGTGTGTTTATATAAAACAAATATCAAGCTTTGAATATCAATATGGCTGCTGCTTATTTACTGTGTACTATGGTTCTTATTAATATGGTTTGTAGGGAAAGGATTTCATGAAGTAAAGCACAGAAAGACAAGACTAGGCATTTATTTCAATTAGGCTTGTCATTATTTAATCAGAAAGCTAGTCGTCCATTCCAAAGCTAGGTCTTCATGGAGAAGAAGGACAAGAAACTCCATGGAAACAGTATTGATATATTCCATCAACACATCTCTAACATTGCTATGAATTATCATTATCCTACATACATTTAATTACAACTCTTGTCCAAGATAACTCGGCATTATTACAATATTGTTATAATAAGCAACAATTACGGTATAATATTAAAGTTTTTGCGAGACTAACGAAAGGCAATTGATTACAACGCATTTCATCAGTATTAGATCATCTATACTAATATTAAAAAGCTGAAGAGTTTGTTTGTTTGAACGCGCTAATCTCAGGAACTACTGGTCCGAGCTGAAAAAATATTTCAGTGTTAGATAGCTCATTTATTGAGGAAGGCTATAGGCTATTTAACATCACTCTAAGGCCAAACGGTGAAGGAAAAACATCGTGAGGAAACCGGCATGTCCTAGAACCAAAAATTCGAAGACATGTGACATCTACCAAACCGCACTGGGCCCGCGTGTCCCTCTCACCGAGAGGAGGCCTGTGTCCCAGCAGTGGGAACATTATAGGCTGATGATGATGATGAAGGCCCTTAGGAGCCGATCAAAAAGAAAAAAAGTCACGAATACGAAGTATTCGCACGGCCAGGCTATTCAATGCGACGGGGTGGTCGGGGAGCAAGAAATTTGATGCAGACGAAGTTGCAGGCAGAAGCTAGTCACTTATAAATTTACTAACCAGAACTAAATATTTCGAACTAGCTTTTGCCAACGGCTTCGCCCGCGCGGTATTTTCATCCCCTATTTAACTCTCTTAGGGGTTGAATTTCGAAAAATCCTCCCTTTTTCCTTGTCTACATTATGAAGGGAACCTCTGTGCAAAATTTCAGCTTTCTAGGTCCAAGGGTTTGAGCTGGGCGTTGATGAGTCTGTCAATCAGTCAGTTAGTCAGGACTTGTCTTTTTGTTTATATAGATTTCAACCAATGTATTACAATGCGTTCAGGAACCTGATGAGGCTGCCCGGCCCCATTTTGTAGCTCACGAGGGATGTACAGTGCCAAGTAGACTACTATTCTACGATGTGAAAACGATGCACATCCCTGGTGCGCACTATATTTACAGGTAGGTTTAATTGCCAGCATCTATACCATTACTGTTTAGTTCACATAGGTACCTACTAAGCAATCTATTGGGATATGTTTATGTTTAAGTCTGTTATATACTGGCCACCTAGAATGCACTCCTGTCAGTTTGACGACTTGTGACATTGATTACTCATTATCTATCTAATAAAATTGTTGATTACTACATAATGAAAATGTGTATATATTTAAGTCATTTTAATTGGATTTTTTTTAACTGTGTCGGTAAAAAAAAAAAATTATAAAAAAAATCTACTTTAAAGCTTGGTCTTTGAACACATCAAAATGCGTTACATTTTATGGATCTACAGATATTGGATTTAGGGATACTTATACATGTTATGTTTTATCCGTATGTTGCCGGACCATCCCATTTTTTCCCATAGGTGTCGTAGGAGGCGACTAAGGGTCTTACTAGAGAATGGGCAGCAGCATTCTCTTTGAATTTTACCGCCATACTGCGATCGCCAACACGCCTGCTAAGCGTGGCGATTATGGTAAAAACCGCCTTTTTGGGGGGGCCTATGTCCAGCAGTGGACGTCTTTCGGCTGTAGTGGTTATGTTTTCAATTTGTAAATCATATGCGGCATGGATAGTTTATGTTGTAAATTATTACATAAATTGTTAACTACACAACCGATTTGGGACACTGTAATGGTAGCGTGTGTATGTAAATAAATAAACATATAATTTAGTTAAGTACATGAAATGAACCGGTACACAGTAACAGCTTGAACCGAAATCCGTTCTCATCCGGAAATCAAACTTGTGGTCTAAAGCAGAATCAGTACGTATCAGACGGTGATTGAGGTCGCCAAAATTCAATATTCAACCAATCAAAAGTCAGTAAACGACAATTATAGAATATCGGCTAGATTGCAAACAGCGCTGTTTTGCTCTTATCATAATGTCATTATGGCTTGGCTATTAGATTAGTGACCAGACGGCTTATACAGAGTGACATTCAATCCGCAATAACCATAATGGAAATGACATAAGTTACTGAAGAGCTTAAATTTCAATTCAGTTGATAGTCGTTGTGGAACTACGAAATGTTTCAGCGATTACCATTTGTTTGGGTTCTTATGAGCGATATTTCATTAAAGTCTCCGTTGTCTATACTCGGCAGTTACCTGCCAACTTTATCATCCCTCTAAGTGCAGCAGTCCTCTGCTGCAGGCTTAGCATGACACGTTCTCTTTCTACGAAGAATAGACAGTGCTTTTTCAATACAAAGTGACATTTCGTTTCTCCATTTTTGACATCGCACCGTAGGTATCCTTCTACAATCTTTCGTTTCGTTTCTAACGATCTTTGTCTAGGTCATTATAAATGTAGACTATTTCGAAAGAATATTTCTTCCCAAATGGTTAAAATCACACTGACAACAAACTTTCTACTCGACGGCCACCAAGTATATACGATTATCTACAAAATAATGATTCGTTTAGGACGCATAACTGTGATAGTTAATAGAAAAACATAGCTATCTTTTCCTATTGTACATAATTTAGTTAATAGTCATGCCTATTCTTCCGTCGACAAATCGGTGCTCGTGCTATTCCTGATGGATATTTTGTGTCCCCAATCCCCAACTAGTTTACTCGATCCTCGGCTACTTGTTGTGCCACATGATTGCACTTTCGCGTTCTTCATTCAAGAACAGGCTTGGGTAGACGTGCAGTGAAATTGACGCAACGACACAAGCGGTGTTAGACTACTAACCTTAGAATAGTTGACCGCTGGAATCACCGGTCAACTATTACGCAGCTTAAAGGGCCAAGCAATTACCACTTTAGCTTATCTATTCTGACTAGCCTACCCTGTGAACGTACAGACTGGATTGTTTTTTCAGTTCATTCATGAATTCAAGGAAAACGTACTCTTACCTGGATATGAAACAGTCAACGCAGCGAATTGCAGAAGCCCAAAAGTGACCACCAGTATTACTAAGGGGTATCGCAATACCCAGTAACTGGGTTTTAGATGGTCAGATAGGCAGTCGATGTAACAGGTATTCTGGCATCCAGTTAGACTGGACGCCGACCACGACATACTTAGTTGTTGTTAGTTCTGCGATATTTTTGTTTCTCATATTTAAGACATTTTTTATTTAATTTTTCACATTACAATCTAACCTATTAGCTAATAAGTAATTTAAATATAACTAAAACTGCTAAGTAACTATAAAATTAAGAAATCATCCAATAACGTCTTTCTTCTTCACTGTAAGTTAAGTGGAAGACACTTGATTCACGTGTTCTTTATTAAAGTCAGCACTTGCATTACAGTTTAAGTTCACTTACACTGCACTAAACTAACTCAAAAGGTTTTACCCTTTTTAGTCTAATTTAATTCTTGTCTAGTTCTAATTCAGTGTTCGCGCAATTTAAGACATTTAACTCTCAAACCTCGCTGGACACTTACTGAATACCAAAATTCGCACCAAAACCTCGTGAGAAATTGACCTAATTTCCCGTAGTAGTTAGCAAGATTAGTTTCTAGCGCCATATTATATGTAGGCGGTTGAAACTTCATCGTATAATATGCCGTGATTTATTAGTATGGCAACAAGCCAAGCCAGTTAAACTAATGAAATTCCTTTCACTCACTGCTCTTGTTGAAGTTTTGACATGCTGTATAGTAATCTATATTGTTATTACAGCGTTAACGTTCATTGGTGTAACATAACTGTACTTGAGGCTTCTTCATCATCATCATCATCATTTCAGCCGAAAGACGTCTACTGCTGGACATAGCATTACTCTAGTTTGGGATGGTTTGCCATAATCGCCACGCTTGGCAGACGGGTTGGCGATCGCTTACTGCCCATTCTCTAGTAAGTCCCTTAGTCGCCTCCTACGACAACAAAGAGATGAGAAGGGGCTACTCTTTACGTATCTGGTATGACACGGAAGTGACGGGTGGCGGGGTGAGTTTTCTTAATAGTTGCAACGGGAGCAGCAATCACGATTTTCATGACGGTGTGGTCTTTTAAATTGGTAAATAAAGTTTTTTTTGGGTCTAAGGTTTGTCTCTGAATGGGGGAATATTAATCATGACATTAATAGGTACAGTAAATCACACGCATGTTATACTGAAACTATAATAAATTTGAGATGAAATGTTAATTGGTTTTATTTATATCAAATTTTTTAACATTTTTAAAAATCTTATTTAAAAAAAAAAAAACTGTTTTTTTAATGAAATAATATTACTAATATTTAAAGGAATAAGCTTTAATTTAAATTGTATAAGTTACATGAAAATTCATAGCACATTGTGTTATGATTACGCAGGGTTTTACTGAAAATTTTAGATCGGTACACATCTTTAGGTGTTACTAAATAATACACTAGGAATAGGTCAGCCATTTCATCTAGATGTTTATGATTTAATTAATATTAATATCTAACAGTAAGAGATTTCGTATCAAATAAAATAAACAGATGGAGTACAAACCATGTTCAAAGCCGTAATCTTGTGTTCTCCTAAATACCAAACCATTTCATCCCCAAAATATCCCAAAGATTTATATAAATAAGTTCCGTCTTATCATTAAACCTTAGGTCAACTCGCTGCACGGCTCATTAGGGACTCAATGGCTTGCAAATAATTTGCGCGCCGAAGGTAGTTATCCAAGGCATTGGTTTCGTACATGTGTAGATATTCTGAGGTAATGAAAAAGATTGCCTCGTTGGTCTAGTAGTCAGAAGCGTGATCCTGAGTTCGATTCGCAGGTCATGCAATGTGAAATTGGGGTCTCATCAGGGCCTAAATTCACTATGACCACTAAACGATTCCTTACTCCAAACCACGTCAATCACACACGACATATGTTTTTATCGTATGAATAATATCGACAAATTTTATTGGAACATACAGAATATGACATTTCGATTCGTTACCGTTACATTGGTTTCTAAAAAACACGATATTGACGTAGTAAGATTCCGCGGGGAATCATTATAACCATACAGAAAGGGGGCCCTGGGAGTCAAATCAAAATATTTTATTTCACATGAAACATCAGAAGCTAGGCTCCAATTAGTTTGTTCGTTAGGGAGAAGAGCCGGCAAGAAACTTCACGGTTACTCTTTTTAAAATAATTGGTTATACAATATTTTCAAATAACCATGGTATGGCTTTTTGGCGCAGCCGTGAGGCACATATTATAGTACCTAGTTATTTATTTTCACTTTTTTTTTTCTATTTATTTTGTGTTACACGAACTGTGTCCAAATAAACGGTATTCTTTCTTTCTTTCTTTCTTTCTATGGGAGGACAGTGTTGGCCTATTAACTAGTAGATACCAGTTACTTCATCACTGTATATTGAATAATACTACTGAATGTATTTCCATGTTGTTTTCACCAATAGACAAAGTGATTCATGAGGAAGGTTTAAATATATAGTTTGAAGATTTTGTGTTAATAGGTTAACGCGGGCGAAACCGCTGGCTTAAGGTAGTTTCACATAAACCTAGATGGGCACATATGAAATGTCAGAAGCTAGGTGCACGGTTCTAATTGGTCGTTTCTTATGAAAAAGAGCCGACAAGAAAACGGCCGCTCTTTTTGTCCTCCCATGGGAGGACAGTCAACAAGTATCAGACACTTAATAAAATATGGAATTGTCTACAAATCTACATTTGAACGTGAAATTTGAGATCTTCTCATCCTAAACTACCTCTGAACTTGCCAAATTAACATTGAAGACTCTAATTTTGGTCAGCAACCAAAACCCCAAACAATATTGACACAGATAACCAAATTACCACAACTTCACAAATAATTCAACGGACTGTCTTAATTCCGGTCACCCATCCAATTACCGGTGATCTTAACTGAAGCTTAACTTCGTTATCCTAATGATGCGGGTCCCTAATTTAATTTGTTACGCAGTTCACAATGTCTTGGACCGCTCGGTCAGACCTACGTTAAGTTAGGGACATTAATTACTTATCGAATTGACTAGCAATTTAAATTGTCCGTATATTTGAATAACAAAATAATGATATTTTTTGACAGTTGTAAAGCTCCCAGAGACTACGCGAAGGTTGACGTGATTCTGGTAGAAACATTTCCGTAAAGTTTTTATTGAAATTATTCTACTAGAGTCGCCACGCGCTGTCGCGTCACACCAGTCTGCAGGAGTATTGAAATTGCTATAAAAACCAAAATATACATAGTGTGTCAATTTGATAAGCAATGAATTTGCTTGACTATATTAAGGTTACTTATTTTTAAAGGAAAATGAACGATAAGTTGTGCTTCATAATTTATAGGTGATTAACTTACCTAATTATAGGGCGGATAAAAGTGGAAACCCCGGCAGGGGACGACCTAGAAGGTTATGCATTGACCTTGTTATTGGTGATGTTCTTCAGAAGGGTCAGGTGCGTAACGTAGTACTCGCAACACCCGCACGTGTAGTATCACCGTAACGATAGATAAAGCAAAATAAGTAGGTATGAAGATCGTTTATATGCTACCGCCGCCGACAACCGCGACGTGACGGTGCGTCGCGACTCCGATAGAACAATTTCCATGAAGTTTTCGAAGATTATATTTTCCAAAGTCACGTCGCACTGTCTCGTTGTGCCTCTATGCGAACGCCTTAAGACAATGCGTTTTATAAATACACTAGCAGCGATCCGCGGTTTCACCCGCGTAGTTCCCGTTCCCGAGGGAATTCGGGGATAAAATATAGCCTATGTCACCCGGGGATAGTGTAGCTTTCCAACAGTGAAAGAATTTTTCAAATCGGTTCAGTAGTTTCGAAGCCTATTCAATGCAAACAAGCAATGAAATCTTTACTCTTTACAATATTAGTATAGACCAGCTTTTGCCAGCGGCTTCGTACGCGCGAAACTTTCATCCCCTATTTAACTCCCTTAGGGGTTGAATTTCTAAAAATCCTTATGCCTTGTCTATATTATAAAAGGAACCTATGTGCAAAATTTCAGCTTTCTAGGTTCAAGGGTTTGGGCTAGGCGTTGATGAGTCAGTCAGGACTTTTCTTTTTATTTATACAGATAAACTCAAGCGTTTTTCTTTTGGGGGTAGGCAGAAACTACAAAACGCCACCTACTACGATCCTTACATACTCCTTTTGCCTCGTTTACGTTCACACATCGTTCATATACGTCCGTGTGGTGCCGGACGTAAAATAATAGTACTACCCATTTCTTCCCGTGGGTGTTGTAGAAGGCGACTTAGGGACTTACCAGAGGATGGACAGCAGCGTTTTCTATGCATTTTACCAACATACTGCGATCGCCAACCCGCCTGGCAAGTGTGGCGCTTATGGCAAAACCCCCCTTTTGGACAAGCAAATGTCCAGTAGTGGACATTTTTCGGCTGAAATGTTGACGTTCATACATCTTCTTACACACACATGCCTGATGCGAGTACTACGTACCTGATCTTTCCTCACCAAACTTGTTGTAGTTGCGGTAACCATCGGAATTATTGTCAATGAGACGTCCTCGTGAGGCCTTGCAGTTTTGGAGTGAAATTTGCAGCAGATTTGGAGCAGAGGCTTAATATAGAGGTTTCATATAGAGTATGGTGACAGGAACATCGAATACAAACTGTAACCATGAATTCAGCACTTGAGTCTAGACCCCTAGCCAAATTTTTCGTTGGTAATTTTAAAAGTGCTGTCCCTTAGAAAAGTGCAATATCTACGCGGGCAAAATGTATGGAACAGCTATATTTAAAAAAAATAACCAACGATAATTTTCAGCAATCATGTAGGTAGGTACTGAATTTGTCATTTTTTAGATAATAACTGAAACAATATTTAATTATTATTTTATTTAACAGTAAAAGCACGTCAGTAAAATGTAGTAAATCAGCAAAATCCACCAAATTTTGTTTACGGCATTATAAACAAAGCTCCTGACTTAACATAAAAATACGAGTAATGAAAAGCCTAAGAGTCTGCAAAGCGGTGTTACCACGGAATATTCTGTGCTGCCGCGTAATTAGGTCGAGGAGGTCAGATGGTACTCATTCTGTGAATCATAGTATTCCGTCGCATCTCTTTAGTCTAAAAAGTGGCCTGAAAAATGGTTGGAGCAAAGATCTACACGATTGGCTTTCTATATAACAATTCAATTATTGTACAAAACAAATATCCACAGACAGACAGTAACAACATGGACAATTCTTAAGCTGTAATAATTTTAAAACGTTTCTCATCGGCTATAATTTATTTGACAGGTATTTTGGCTCACGTTTTAGTTTTAGTTCTCTTGGTAAGACTGGTCACACTTCTGGGCTTCAGACGACCCGTAATAACTGTCATTCAAGAACCCGTTGTAAGCCGTTGCTTGATGTTTTTTCCAAGACACGGAGGGATATGTAAAGATGGAAACTCATCCACAGATCGACCGTAGTAGACTAGTAGACTATGACACTAGCTCCTCCACTCTCGCTCATGTATAGAAACTCATGAGTATTTTCATTCCCTAAAATTTTGCAAAGAGTTTAAAGTCGCTCTGCTTATTCAACTCGATGTCCAAAATCAAAATCAAAAGTCATTTATTCATACTAGGCTGGTTTCAGCACTTTTTGAACGTCAAAAATTACAAAAAACGGTCACTCAAAAACGCAGACTTCCTAGTGCTTTAGCTGGGAAGAAGAAGTGGCGCAACAAACTCCCCAGCAGCACAGCTGTCTGTTATATTAAAAGAACTTAATTCTATTCATCGTCCATTAATCTAAGCAACATACTATACAATAATAAACAGCTATAAGCTCCAGTAGGCGTCAAAGCGCCATTGTGATAAATCATCAAACAATCAATGCGGTTGACAAACGTACAATGCTGCTAATCTCTGACATCGGAATGTCACGTATTAATAATTATAATACGCCTTGGATGGCGTATTATAATTATCAATAGTTAACTAATTGTATTGTATTTTCTATGTATCACAAAGCTAATGCATGTTTTCTGAGTACTATGATTTGCGAGGGACCTTTGTTTCGAGGAAATTGTCGGTTCTACTTTTTGATAGCAGCCTGGTTATAGCTTTAATCTAAATAAATAAGAAAGAGAGACCTCCGTTAATTTGTTGCACAGAAAAAACACAAGAAATAATAAGTTGGGAAAAAATGTGCGTCACATCCACGCAAAACGGCCAACGCTAGCATAATGCTACGATTCTATGCGAGCTAACCCCAGCGCTGGTTTTCAGCGCCAACCCGCGTTGACGTGATGATTTCAACCAGTGCAGGATACGATAACATAAAACGATCAAGTAAAATCCTACTAATATTACCTATAAACGTGAGAGTTTGTATGTTTAGATGTTTCCTTGGATGTTTGTTACTCAATTACGCAAAAACGGCTTAGCTTAAAGATTTTGAACTTGGATATATACAGGATAAGTTTTATCCAGTGCGCAAATTTTAACCATGAATTCAGCATTTATCATTCTAGAGCATTCTAGCGCAGAAAATTTTCGCCGGTTATACAAAAAAAAAAAAAACAGCTGTTTCATAGAAAAGTGCAAAACCTACGCGGTCAAAATGTATGGAAAAGCTGATTTTTTTTTGTATAACCGGCGAAAAATTTCTGGGGGAGGGGTTCTCGAATGATATGCTGAATTTATGGTTAAAATTTACGCACTGGATTAAAACTCTTCCTGTACAGGATTATTTTATCCTGGTGTATATTTTTTTTTAAATCGTTGAATCATTTTTTAGATTCACCGATTTGTTTGTCCACTTTATCTAGGGACAAACTGTTTAATAGATACTTTAACACGTCATGGCTTCTGAATCTCTCCAAAAAGTACCCGTGGGAAGCAATGTTTCCATAACGGGTACTATATAATAAAGATAACATTATTATTGTTGGACAAAGTTTATGAGCCATCAAGTCGTAAATTTATAACCTAAGAATATTGATACTGGTTAGGAAATGGCAAATAAGAATCTTTATCTCTTTTGATTTCAAGAAGATTACGTGCTATAAAAAGGCATAACCATTACGGCCCAGCGGTGATGTTTCTCGTACAAGTTGTAGGGTTCGGAAAGATAGTTTCATCACCATTGCAAAGGGTGAAGGAAAACATCGTGTTCTAGAATAAAAAGTTTGAAGCCATGTGTACCTACATCTACCAACCCGAACGGGGTCCGTGCGGTAGCTTACAGCCCATTCTTTGAAGAGAAGATGCCTGTGCCTCCACAGTGGGAACGTTATAGGCTGATTAGGGGCCATCCGTTACGAGTAACTACGTCACACTTGAAGGGACGACGACCGAAATGTGATATTATGTGACAAGGAACAAAATCTTTGTGACGTCACACGTTAAAATCTAAAATACTAAAACTCAATTTTTTAATGTAAAGTATAATTTTAAAGTTTTATTTGTAAAGGAGTATTTATTTAAATGTAAAGATACATATTCTTTTAATATAAACTATAAATATAATGTACATTCCAAATTTAAATTAAGCACAAATAAATATACACGAATATACTAAGACAAACTATGGAAAAAAAATATCGTTGTGAAGATGGCAGTATCTTCACAACGATAATGTTTTCCCATAGTTTCTTGCGAATAAGCTTTTTTTGGGAATGACATCCGTCAGGTCAACCTACGAGGTTGTCGGCTGCTTAATCGGACTTACCCCTGGATACCTTAAAAACTGAAATGAATACGAACGCGAATGTGCTCGCAAACTTTAACTTAGGATCAATCCATTGGTTGCCATCTTGATTTCCAGGGGGAGCGCATTCCACAGACGGATACACTGAATGAAGAAGGACAAGTGAATAAAGGCTTTACTCTTATATTTCGTTCGTATAAATGATAAATGATTTTATTTCTGTAAGTAGGTTTGTACAAACACTTTTACAGGTCAATCATATTTTTTAAACTAGATGAGGTCGGCGTTTCCTATCTGACTACTCTGAGAAGAAAGGCCGAAACAAACTCAGAGGTCACAGTCTCTTTTAAAGTCCAGACATAATCTTGGTCAGATCATGTGAAGACCATGTGGATTGTTGTCTGAAATGGTCTTTTGAGGAAAGAACCACACAGGTTGAGTGGACCTGTCCATTCAGTGCACGCATGTATCAGTAATCATACGGCTCAACTTAGAACTTGAGGAGCTCAACGATTTGACGAACAATACCAAAGAAAGGACATTTGGGTAGGCCGCATAAAGTACTCAAACTGCCAGATTAACATTAAAAGTTAAGTATCTTTAGCTAAACTAATGTTTTTGCTGGTGTTTAAGTTCCTTTAACAATAAATTATTTATCTCTAAGAGAGGCAGCCTGTGCAACAGTGGGAATATTGTAAGCTATTTTTTTATTTTTTTATAATTATAGTCAACCAGTCTTCTTCCATTTGTACCGGCGAAACATACTTGCCTATATTTATCTCCGCAACGCAAAACAAACAGTAAAAGAAACGAATTACCACCTTTATGTTATAATCCCTACTATAATAATATTATAAATGCGAAAGTAACTCTGTCTGTCTGTCTGTCTGTCTGTTACGCTTTCACGCCTTAACCGCTGAACCGACTGGTGGCCGCCGTAGTCAGGACGGGAGAATGCTCTGCCGAGCAGGTGAAGGCAGGCACCATTCGTCCTGACAACACGGGGATGCGAACCGTCACGGTGAGCTGCCCCGTGTCGGCGGCCCGAAAAATAACTGAGGAGGGTCGAAGGCTCCTGGTGGGCTGGGTTTCTGCGCAGGTGAAGCTGCTGGAACCCAGACCTCTGAGGTGCTTCCGCTGCCAGGTGGGCCACCACGTGGGAGTGCAATGCACCTCGGAGGTAGACCGCAGCAGTCACTGCTTCCGCTGCGGTCAGCCCGGTCACAAGGCCGGCTCGTGCACTGCCACACCGCACTGTTACCTATGTGCGGCAGCTGGCAAGCCGGCCGAACACCGGGCTGGGAGTAAAACCTGCGCTCCACCCGCTGAACCCAGGGGCCGAGGCAGGGCCAAGCCCTCCGCCACCGCCGTCACCGCCGCAACCGCCGCCACTCCCGCCGCCGCTGCCGCCTCCACCGCCGTTATTGTCGCCGCCGTTGCGGCTGGGCCTGCCCAGGAGGCCTCGGAGGGGGCTGAAATGGAATGCCAGTAACGGCCCCATTACGCCTCCTCCAGGCGAACATCAACCACTGCGCCGCCGCTCAGGATCTGTTGATCCAGAGCATGGCGCAGTGGTCGATTAACATCGCCGTGGTCGCTGAGCCGTACTTTGTCCCGCCCAGGGATGACTGGGTGGAGGACCTGAGCGGCTCAGTGACCCTCATTTCGTCGGCCGCCGCCGGTACCCCGACCCTCGAGAGTGTCAAGAGGGGACGGGGTTGCGTTGCAGCACGGTTCGGGGAGATAGTCGTGGTAGGGGTGTACTTCTCCCCGAGCCGAACTCTCGCCGAGTTCCACAACTCCCTTGCGGAGTTGAGAGACGTCGTCGTCGGGTTTCGTTCCCTCCCCGTGCTCGTCCTCGGGGACTTCAATGCCAAGAGCTTGGCTTGGGGTTCCCGTTTGACGAATGTGCGGGGCAGGATGGTGGAGGACTGGGCTCTGGAAGCAGACCTGGTCGTCCTAAACCGGGGTTCTGTCGCCACGTGTGTGCGGATGCGGGGTGAGTCGGTGGTGGACATTTCGTTCGCCAGCCCCGCTCTGTCGCCGCGTGTCGTCGACTGGCGCGTCATGGAGGGGGTGGAGACGTATTCCGACCACCGGTACATCCGGTTTGACGTCTCCGCCCAGACCTCGAGCGCGCCGGTCCGACAGGCCCCGTGTGGTCCGCGGTGGGCGTTGAAGCAGCTGGACCGGGAGCTTCTCCTGGAAGCCTCGATCGTGCAGGCCTGGGTGTCATCACCGGACAGGCCTGCCGACATCAACGACGAGGCCGAGTGGTTCCGGGAGACCATGTCCGAGGTATGTGACGTGGCAATGCCCCGGGTCCAGCCAGGTCGTGCTTCACGCCAGGTGTACTGGTGGTCGCCACAGTTGACAACACTGCGCGAGGCGTGTGTTGCTGCGCGACACCTTTACTCCAGGCACCGCAGGCTCCGTATCCGCCCTCCGGATACGGAAGCCATTGAGGCGGAGCTGTACGAGGGGTACAGAGTGGCGAAGACCGCCCTCCGGGATGAGATCCTGCGGGCCAGAGTTGTGGCCCGCGAGGAGTCGCTGGAGACTCTGAACAGAGACCCGTGGGGACGCCCCTACAAAACGGTGCGTGATAAAATCCGCCCGTGGGCTCCCCCGCTGACGCAGAGTCTCCGGCCTCATCTCGTGCAGGACGTGGTGAGCGCTCTGTTCCCCTCACGAGGGGAGCACGCTCCCCCGCCTATGGCTCCGCCTCCTGCGGTGCCCGATGCGGACCACACCGACGACGACGACGACTCTCCAGAGGTGACCGAGGTAGACCTGAGAGTGGCGGTACGTAGGCTGAATGCCAAGAATACCGCCCCAGGACCCGACGGCTTGCCCGGCAAAGCCTGGGTCCTGGCCTTGCAGGCTCTCGGGCCTCGACTAAGAGGGCTCCTAAGCGCATGCTTGGAGGAGGGCCAGTTCCCACTTCGCTGGAAGACGGGGAAACTGGTCCTCATTAAGAAGCCGGGGCGCCCAGCGGACTCTCCGTCCGCTTACCGGCCCATTGTGCTGCTCGACGAGGTGGGCAAGCTCTTTGAGAGAGTAATTGCAGACCGCCTCGTCGGGCGGCTGGTGCGGGTGGGGCCGGATTTGGCGGAGAGCCAGTTTGGTTTCCGCAGGGGGCGCTCCACGGTGGATGCCATCATGCGCGTGCGAGCCCTCACGACGGGGGATGCTGTGGCCCGGGGTGGGGTCGTCTTGGCGGTGTCATTAGACATCGCCAATGCCTTCAACACCCTGCCCTGGAGTTGCATAAGGGAGGCACTCCGGTATCACCGGATGCCGACCTACCTCTGTCGTGTGGTCGAGGCCTATTTGACGGACAGGGCCGTCATCTACCCCGGTCACCTCGGAGAGTGGAACCGGCGAGAGATGTCGTGCGGTGTCCCACAGGGATCGGTCCTGGGGCCGTATCTGTGGGACATCGGGTACGACTGGGTGCTGCGCGCCGACCTCCCTAGCGGCGTCAGTGTAGTCTGCTACGCTGACGACACGCTGGTCCTAGCGCAAGGGAGGTCGTACCAGGCGGCGGCCGACTTGGCGACACAAGGGATTGCGACAATCGTGGATAGGATCCGGCAACTGGGACTCGAGGTGGCATTGCACAAGTCCGAGGCCATGTGGTTTCATGGTCCTCGGAATGCGCCACCGACGGGTTCCCGGATAACGGTGGGAGGGGTTCACATCGGCGTCGAGTCGACCATGAAGTACCTGGGACTCGTCCTCGACAGCCGGTGGAACTTCGCGGAGCATTTCCGCCGTTTGGCTCCCAGACTGGAGCGGGCCGGGGCTGCGTTGAAGCGGCTCTTGCCCAATCTAGGGGGGCCAAACGCCTCCTGCCGGAGGCTCTACGCGGGGATCGTGCGGTCCATGGCCCTATACGGGGCGCCGGTGTGGGCGCCTACATTGAGGCGCCAACCAGCTCGCCGGTTGAGGGCGTCCCATAGGGTCATGGCGATCAGGATGATCCGGGGATATCGCACGATCTCCGGCGAGGCGGCGGGCCTCCTTGCCGGATTACCGCCATGGGATCTGGAGGCAAAGGTCCTCGCGCGAATTTGGGAGTGGCGCGAGGAGGCCAAACGCCGGGGCGTAACTCCGCTGCCGCAGCAAATCGCGGCACAGCGGACAGAGCTCCGGCGGGATCTCATGGTGACATGGAGAGAGCGATTGTCGCAACCCAGTGCTGGGCACGCCACGATTGCGGCGGTAAGTCCCCTCTTTGAGGAGTGGTTTGAGAGGCGGCATGGCGTCCTCACCTTCCGCCTGACGCAGGTCCTCACCGGACACGGTTGTTTCGGGAGGTTCCTGTTTCGGATAGGGCGGGAGGAAACGCCCGGGTGTTTCCACTGCGAAGATCGCCCTGAGGACACGGTGGAGCACACGGTGGCGGTCTGCCCTGCTTGGGCGGAGCACCGCCGTGTCCTCGTGGAGGCGATCGGCGGCGGCGATCTCTCGCGTCCGGCCCTGGTCCAGGCCATGGTACGGAGCGAGAGGGCATGGGGAGCCGTCACCTCCTTCAGCGAAGCAGTGATGCTCGCGAAGAGGGAGGCGGCGCACGTGAGGGAGAGGCAGCATATGCGCCCTCGCGACCCCAGCCGCCGCAGGATACGGAGACGCCCTGGGCGTCGGGAATCCCAGGCCGATTTCCGGCCACCGTAGGCGTGGGCTTGCGGACGGCGAGTAATGGGTAGCTCGCTGTCCGGTAAGGACCAAGCCCAAGTCGACGGCGCGTTGTGTTCCACGCGCGCCTCAAAGAGATGTCAGCACAAAAAGTGATGGGACCCGCAAGGGTCGATGCCTGCCAGGGGTGCGGGTTTGTTCGAAAGAGACACCACAGCCCCTGGCTTAAGGGCTACTGAAGGAACACGGGTGGGTTTTAGTCAGTAAAAGTCTGACACGCCCTCCTGCTCCACCCAGAGCGGGAGAAGTTATTTGATGATTTCCCACCCAAAAAAAAAAAAAAAAAAAACCGCTGAACCGATCGTCATGAAATTTGGCCGAGATATAGCCTGGGATATGGGTAAGGACATAGGCTACTTTTTTACGCGATAACCGACATCCACGCGGGCGGAGCCGCGGGCAAAAGCTAGTAGGATATAAATATTAAGTTTTGATCCTCCATTTATGAAAGAAACAGCCTGAATAATTCTTGTTAGGGTTCCGTGCTCAAAGGGTGGCTACGGGACCCTATTTCTAAGGCACCACTTCTTCGAGTGTGGCAACTATAACAGCAAATAATAAAACATGATGAAGTGAAATTAAAACCCCTACAAGAAACGTGTTTTTTTCGGCGTTGTTTAAACAAAGTATTTAATAAAATATTGGTATGTAATGTTATTTAAAAAAATGGCCACAAGTTATCGAACAAAATAGCACATATATCATAATCAAAAGTAAATGAAATGAAGGGAAAAAATAAAGTTTTGAATGTATAATAAATCCGAAAAAACTTTTTCGCGACCTATTTACTATATGAGGTGGTACGGAATCCTTCGTGAGCGCGTCCGACTCGCAGTTGGCCGCTTTTTTATTCTTTTATTCTAATACCAAACACGGTATGCCCCTCTGGGATATTACACAGTAAGAATTTCAAATGAGCACCGTATGTGTATATCAAGATTACCAATGTGGTGTTTTAATAAAAAGGTTTTCCGGCTTCCGTTTTTATTTTATTATTATGAAAGGAAGAATGGTAAGAAAAGTATTGTTTATTTAGCAGTTATTCGGTGCAAGAGCAATGGTAGCCCAGTGCTAACAGGCGCGACTTACGAGTTGTATGTCGTAGGTTCAGACTCTGACAGGCGCTTTACTTTGTGTACATTTTTTCATCACCACTGTTCTTTAAATGGTGTAGAAAAATATTGAGAGGAAACCGGCATGTCCAAGAACCACAAAACGAAGACATAAATGTGTGACATCTACTAACCCGCACTGGGTAGTGTACACTTGTACAGCCCACTTCTTCTTACCGAGATGAGGTCTGTGACCCAGCAGTGGGAACTTAATAGCCTTACTATGCTCGTGAACGGGTGCTGCTTGTGGTGACTGGTCGTCTTTCTGGCCATGGTTTTGTTATTCTTACCAATAATGACATACATACATACTCAGCCTATAACGTTCCCACTGCTGGGATACAGGCCTTCTATGAGTGAGAGGGAGTGGGCCGTAATCCACCACGCGGGCCCAGTGCGGGTTGGTAGATGGAACATGTCATTGAATTTTTGGTTCTAGGACATGCCGGTTTCCTCACGATGTTTTCCTTCACCGTTTGAGAACAGTGGTGATGAAACTATTTACACAAAGTAATGCGCCTGGCTTGGTTCGAACGCACGACCTACAACTCGTCGCAGCCGTTACCACTGGGTTACCACTGCTCTCACCAATAACATACCTGTTTATTTATTTTACGTCGATGGTCCTAGGTTATCATTTGTGACCTCGAGTTGTAACTCGGGGTGTAACAGCTATGTGAACAGCATCCAGCATTGCATATGTAAGCTATCACGCCCTTTACACCAGAAGGCTTTAATTTTGGTATTATGCTTTATTTACATTTTTTAGTTTTTATTCTTTATGCTTGAGTTAAGTTTTCATGTTATTTGTTGGTATAATGGCATGGCTAGCTGATATATGACTAGTTATTTAATTCATGTTCTGTGTCTCGTAATGTTTATTACTTTGCCTATGTATGTATAGAATCAAGTCTATCCGACTAAACAGACATCTGTGCTGCTGGGGAGTTTGTTGCGCCACTTCTTCTTCCCAGCAGGCCTAGACAAACCACATTTCTGTTAGCGTTCACGACAAACGCTACGCCAAAATATATGGGAATGACATTACCTGCGGAAAGGTTACGTCGTGTTCTTTCCGCAAGTAATGTCATTCCCATACATTTTGGCGTAGCGTTTGGCGTGAACGCTAACAGAAATGTATTTTGTCTCAAGGCCCTGGTAAAGCACTAGGAAGTGGTGAAGGGTGGGCGTTTCGGGGGAAGCACTAGGAAGTGGTGAAGGGTGGGCGTTTCGGGGGACTATCTTATGTATTTTGACGTTCGAAAAATGCTGATTCTCAGCCAAATTTGAATAAGTGACTTTTGTTTTTGATCATGTGGTGTAAGTACCTACCTTGTTGGTCTATTGTTCGCTAGCGCTTTTCCTAAGGATAAGGTTCTGGTTTCGATTTCAGGGTCGGACATTGTCACTCGATTTTAACATCAGGAATTTCTAATTAACATCCTAGCGTCTAACAGCATGGCGCCTACAGCTATAGCCACATAGCCGATAGTAACTGTTTGTCTTATTACGCTATAATGTTAGTGGATTATGCCATCAGGAATTTATGATAGTAGCAGCTATCTAGCATGCGTGTTATTATGTTATGTCGTGTACAAAAACAATATATCCGGCAAATCAATTGCCTTGAAACGCATTTTATAATAGTACTCACTACGTTTTCAATACGCTCATTCACGATGCTCAATGCAGTCAACTAACGATGACAATTTCCAGGTATTGTTTCATTGTCAAAGAAGTCAACTGCTCATCAGTAAACTCAACTAGCTAGCTATCAGAAACTGGAGTTTGTAAGGACAAATTGTTTCCAATTATTCTTCCAATTATTCTCTACAAAAGGCAATCGAGATTTTATAGATGATGTCTGTTTTAACAAGCTTTTTTTAATGGTTTTGTAGAGTTTATTTGTAGTCCAAATAAAGACAGTTCAATAGTTACTGTATTACGTTTTAATTTGTAGGTTCTACGGGAATTTCAAAAAATGTTTATAATTTTCTGACATACATTCTCACTCGCTATTGCCGGTGGCTTCGCCCGTGCGGTGGTCGAAAATTTTCCCCCGGGAAGGTAATACCGAGACAAAAACGAGTGATGTTCTTTAAAAAGATCAGGTGCGTAGGACCCACAACCGGCATGCGTATATGTCCAAGTGGCCAATGAGTATGAAAATATCGTACCAAGTGGCGAAGATTTGCCAAACTTAAGTGGCAGTGAGCAGGGCACATTGCTCGCAGAACAGATGGCCAATGGGGCCGAAATTTTCTGGAGTGGCGACCGCGCACACGAAGACGTAAAGTTGAAAGCCCTACCACAAGGTGGACCGATGATCTTGTGAAGGCCGCAACAGTCCGCTGGATGCGAGAAGCACAGAACCGGTCAAAGTGGCGGAGCTTGGGGAGGCCTGTGTCCAGCAGTGGACGTCTTTCGGCTGAAATGATGTTGATGATGAAGTGGCGATCTGTTGTTTCTGCCTATCCCCAAGGTAAGAAGTCATGAATTTATGTAGAGCACAGGATTAGTCAAAATTTTACGTAAAATTTGGTGTTAGTAGGTACGGACTCATATAATCATAGAACAGAATAGAATATATTTATTGTAAAACATGAGTATACATCAAATAAATGTGCAAGGTCTTAAAATATCAGGTAGATCTGCATGTTTTGTCATTTATGGCGTACAAAATAACATATTTTTGTTTATTATAGCATTTCACGGCACGGTTGGCGCAGTGGTTAAGCGATTAACTGCTGCGCTACGTGTCGCGGGTTCGATTCCCGCATGGAACAAATATTTGTGTGACCTAGAAGTAATTGTTCCGGGTCTGACTATTTGTGTATGTGAGTTTAAATGTATGTAAACGTACCCATAATACCTAAGAAATTCCTAGTGTGGGGCATATTTTTTTTTTGATATTAAATAATTATGAAAAATAAAAAAAAACATTATGGAGTCCACTAGATACTAGGAATACTGTTGGTGCTGCCGTCCCGGGTGGTTGTTTCAGGGGGCTCCCAAATAATATTATAGTATAATATAAAAACAAAAAACTTGCTTCACAAAGCTCCTAGCATACGGAGGCCCGCACCCTAATTGCGTAACTCACGATTGATCATAATTGGTTTCGTCTTCACAGTTAAACAATATCCATTGCGTTATTTATGTTGTCGAACAGACACATTTTTCGAACATATGAAGAAATGGTTTAACAATCCGTTTCAAAACGATACAGATTATGATGAATCGTGAGTTACGCAATTAGGGTGCTGGTTGGCTCACCGTCGTCTTGTAAGAAAAAGGCGCCACACCTAATTAATATATCTCAACTGCCCCGTATCGAAAATCGTAGACCTGGGGCTGTGTGGAATTGACTTGAAAAGTATACGAGCGGATACTTAATAACTGTGAAATAAATCTATCATTATTTTGCCTACGAAAACGTAACAATGCAATATTAAACCAACTCAAATAAGTACATATACCCATATAAATTTCAATCCCAAGCTTTCGCTAAAAGTAAGGAATAAAAATACGGCGAATATCTCTTCATCTGAAGCGAAACCCCAAATTAATCATCGATTTTAATCCAACAAAGATATTACTTGTCCCTAGGCAACGATCTTCATTACACATTTTTATTGGACAAGTTAACAATTGGAGGGAATTACAAAATGGCGACGATTATTTTTTTCTTGCTTAATCCTTGGTTATTGAACTTTTTGAAAATATATTTGTTAGGACAAAAACAGCTTACGTGTTGAAATGGTATGTTATTTAACTGTTTTTGGATTTAACACAACATTACATACCGTCTGTGTTCCCCGTAGGGTTAGGGTTTTGTTGGGCCATTGTTCATTTATTGTTTTTAATCATGGTCGGGCAGTTTAAGTAGCTTATGCGGCGTACCCAAATGTCCTTAGGTACTTTGGTATTGTTCGTCATTTGGTCGTGTTCGTTTTTTTCGTTTAGTCCACTCTCGGCCCCTCGACCCCCAATAAATTATGTGTTCACTGGACCCCTGACTATGGTTTACTCTCGACCCTTGGAGGTCGCGACTGGATTTTATTTTCTAGCCAAGTTTTTAGTTTTGTCTCGGCCCCCAAAATAGTCTGTACCTTACTGTATCAACATTAATTTAGGTACTTATCGAACTAGCGGACGAAAGGGATTTGTCCCTTGTATGAAAATACAGTCTCACCCCCTGGAGTAGAGTGTGAAGTATATTTGGGAGTTGAGAGAAAAAAAATGAAATCTTTTTCTGGGGGTCGATGGGCCGAGTGGACTACACCATTTTTTTTCTACGTAATAGCTACCAATTTCAATCATTTACGATAGTAAAGTAGGTAGATGAAATTAAAAACAACATTATTTGAGGTGGTTTTAAACATCACTAACTACATTATTCAATTGCAAGAAAGAATGTTGCTTGATGAAAAGAGAACATCCGAAACCGACTTCTTTATTTGATGTGTAGCAGCTTTCACAAAGAAGATTTCACAAAACAAATAACAGTTTTATAAAAGTCAGAACCGGAGCTATATCTCGTTCCAAAACAAATCAACTACAAATCACACCTTGAGGAGTTATAATACTTTTCGCCCGTCTTTGAGTATCAAGGGACCAAACTCGAGTGTCGGACGAAAATGTCGGACCTTCATCTATCAGAGATCGACTGGGAGTGGGTCGTTATTTTCGTATAGAGATGGAATAAATTACGAACGAAAAGACTTTTTTGACGAGTGACAAAGTTGCTGTAATTTCGACGGAAATAAGATTAACAAAAGTTGATAGAGGACGCGGAAATGATTAAAACGAAGTGGCGTCAAGAAGTTGTTTGGAGTTGTGATTATGTTTTTATGTTTCAGTGTTAAGTATTTTAGGAAAAATGGGTATCGTTAAGAAAATGTTCAAGGAGTAGCATTGCTTACTTATTCTACTGTTTCACTTACTAATTAATATATGTCGGAAACACTTCAGTCAATCAATTGACTAATCGGGACGCCAGCGCCACCAAGCGTCGTCTACAACATAACGCTCCACCACAGTTAAGTTCAGTCTTACGGTGGCGGTCAAGCAGTGAACACGTTTAGAAACTGTAGCGCGTTCCGTATAGTTCTGACGTATACCGTGTGTGATTAGCTAGTGTAATTATTTTGTTCGTAAATTTTAATTTGATTTTAACTGTAAACGGTTTTTCTATTGCGCAATAATAAACAGTTCCCATATAGTACGCCCACATTAGTTAAAATATGGCTGATGATAGCGAGAGAGAAGTGCCTCCTCCGACATGTAAACATTCTGTTTTAGGCAACTCGTTGGTTTGGTGGTCCTGGGTTGGATTCCCGGGTAGAGACTACAAAGTGTTTTCGGGTTTTTCCATCCGGTTGATTGCAATAGAATCGTGTTGAATATCAAACTCCAAGTGTGCTGCTGGTGGTCTTGACTTAGTACCTAATAAAACTGCTTGATTTGGATTCGCTACTGTATTTCTTGGATAAATACTATTAAAATCCATATATGACGACCGATGTGTTCGCACGATCAAGGTGTCGGCGAGCGAGCCCGGCGGGGGAAGCCCGCGGTCGCGGTGTGGAGTGTCGCCCGATGTGACGTCAGGAACACTCGCCTCGACTGTAGGTACGCCTCTGCCTTTGAGGAATAGAGGCGGGTTGTGATATTATGTTATTCATGAGTTTTTTTTTTAATTAAATAAATTAAAAATAAAATAATTATACATGAATTGGCTACATGAACATGTGCACGCACATGTTTGCCAGCCCAGAGCCTGATGAACATCGTTGCACACCGTTTGCGTATGATGGCAGAAAAGTCATCTAGTCGCGCTTCCGCAAACATGCCCGGTACACTGCAAAACCGAGGAGCCCCGACAATATCCTCAGCACATTGTTATGTTTATTGTTGTTGGACAATGCAGGATTGGGGAAGAAACTCAACAAGTTGATATAATTATCTTGATTAGCGCTAATTGCATTGCACCATATGTACGTATATAGTAATACTCACATTTCAATTAAGTACCTTAATCTTCCTTCATTAATTTTGATGAGTTCGCTTTCAATTTGCTAAGGACTAAACACGACGACATAATTACGTTAACATCTTAACACCTAGATAGGTGGTATCCTCGTCATAATTGAGATGTTTAACCTGTCGGTTCTCTGTACATTGACGGGTTCAACAATTAATTTCAATTAGGCGATGACATATGAAACCTGTCGAAAACAGAATATTCTCCTACTTATTCTTAGCGTGTCGATAGCAATCTATATACAGTAAACCCAGAATTTGGCTGCGAGCTTGGCACTTTCAGTAGGTAGTTTCCTTCAAATCAAATCATATCAAAATATTTTATTATACATAAACCTGCATGGGCACTTATGAAACGTCAGTAGTTAGGTTCAACTCCTGTAGCGTGCAGACAACAAGACACGTGGGACACGATAGTGAGTGGCGCATTGTTTGTGGGACAGCACTCAATTTACACTCCAGGGCGGAGTCATCTATTAATCTCCACCTGAGAAGTTGGAGATCACAGGATCTCCAACTACTTGCTTGCATGCTTTGTTTATAGTGGCAGTGGGCCCCTGGATTACTGCCGCATTTAATATGTGCCCTTACATTGCTCGCAGATGGCCGATGCAGCCGAAAGTTTTGGTTGTTGAGTGGCGATCGCGAACCGGAAGACAGCCGTTGAAAGGCCTTCGAATTGGTGGTGCTTGCGGAAGGCTCATGTCCAACAGTGGACGTCTTTCTGCTGAAATGATGATGATGATGAACGCATCAATTGAAGGAAAGACACGTAAGAAGAGCAGGTTGAATTCAAACTAAATAATACCAAATGGAAATATTTAAACTGATAAGAAAATTAACTAGGGATGGGCCGAAATTCGGTTCACATTGGGTTCAACCGAATTTCGGCAGCTTGAACTGAACTTCGGCATTCGGCCGAAATTCGGTTCAGGTGCCCGAACATTCGGCATTTTGATTGAAATTTAATAGAATTAGAATAGCATTACTGTAAAATAAAATTTTGCTTTTACTCACTCATGGTCATTTGTTTTGAGAGCAGTGGTGGCCAAGTGGTACCGGCCGCGACTTACGAGTTGTAGGTCGTGAGTTCGAACCCAGCTAGGCGCATTACTTTGCGTAAATTATTTCATTACCACTGCTCTCATAACGGTGAAGGAAAACATCGTGAGGAAACCGGCATGTCCTAGAACAAAAATTCGAAGACATGTGACATCTACCAACCCGCACTGGGCCCGCGTGGTGCATTACGGCCCAATCCCTCTCACCGAGAGGAGGCCTGTGTCCCAGCAGTGGGAACATTATAGGCTGATGATGATGGTCATTTATTTTAGTTAGGAACATTGTAAATGTAAACCTTAAATTAAATCAGTATTACAAAAATGAAATAAGCTCAGTGTTCTTCTAACAAACATCTGGATAACAATTTGTAAGTTTAATTTAAAAAAAAAAAACACGTTTTTAGTTCAAAAACTAAACATTCATTAACTTCAAGTATTTTTTATTACAATTAATGGGTATTTTTGTTGAATGCATACAATCGCACGCGACACGCTGATGACGTATTTGCTAATGACTGGCCGGCTCCGGGCCACGCGGGGGGAGCGCGATGTGCGGGCAGGGTCAGTACATCTAGCAAGAATTGAAGTAAATACGTAAACAAGTCACGACGTGTCGCTCTCGAGAAAGCGCGTGAAATTATACCGAACTTTTCATTTTAACCGAATGTTCGGCCGAAGTTCGGATTCGGTTCAAACCACATTCGGCCCATCTCTAAAATTAAAATAAATTTAAAATCAATAAAAATTATAAACTTGAGTGTCTCGGATTTTTTTTTATAGTTAAGGAAAGAATAATTAAAATAGATATTACTAAATCAAACTAAAGTTTATTGTTTCTTAATTTAAAAACCTTTTATTAAATTGCCAAAACTAAATTTTCAATTAGTTCAGTCTCGAGATTCTTTTCAAGTACATTTGACTGACAGTGTTGCCTTATATCAGGAGTTCAGTGAGAAGGAAATATTTTTGTCCATTTATCCTTCTCAATACCATTACAGATGATTAAACTTCTTTATTCTGAACTCAATCCATACATACAGTAATAACCTTCCTTTTGAACTAAAAATACTCGTTTTGCCGAAGGCCCAAAGTGCGGTTCCCCTTAAAAAAGCTTTACCCCGAATCGCGCTAATTTTCCCCCATGACATCTGTCATAGGGCTTGACGTCAGGTAAAATTATCGGACCTTATCCCCTTGTCATAAGAGCTATATCAGCTTGACACGCCAATTGGAGTGGGGTAAAAAGGTCATGATTTATTATGTTCGAGAGTAGCCAAGTGTGAATGAGGAGGGTGCACCTATTTTGATGAAGTATATAGAAATTTAATTTAATGGTGCTCGATTTTCGCGTTACGAAAAGGAAATTAATACAGTACTAATAACTTTGTATATGTGAAGTATTAATAATATTGCGTATGTTACGATCTTTGAAGGAAAGTTTATGTTCAAAGTGTTGGAATTTGGCGACGGAGAAATTCGTATGCTCAACTGAACTGGAAGAGTTTTGTGATAAGATTAAACGATATGTCTCAACTCAGCATATAAGTACTTAAACATTTTCCTGAACTATTTGTGTCTTATCAGTTGACGGATATAGGATATGAGAAGATCGTCTCATCCAGTATTTATTTTATAAACGAACAGTCGCAAAAGAAAAAACAAACCGATCAAGTGCGAAGAGATGAACTCGCAAGGAGAGGGTTCCTTACGATGATATGTTACCCACCAAAAATATTTCATGTAAAGTAGGTTACCAAGCATCACACAACGTTGAAAATTTTAAAAGTTATCAGAGCCCTCCACTAAGCACACGAAGTGATGGGGCCCGCAAGGGCCGATGCCTGCCAGGGGTGCGGGTTGTTCAAAAGAGATACCGCCGCCCCTGGCACACAGGCTACTGAGGGAACACGGGTGGGTTATAGTCAGTAAAAGTCTGACACGCCCTCCTGCTCCACTCAGAGCGGGAGAAGTTATTTGATGATATCTCACCCAAAAAAAAACTTCATTTATCATAGGAATCGTTCCCACACCTCGTAGCAATTTTTTATTTTTAGAAATATTCCATGGACAGTTTTTGTTTAGTTATTATTTTACAAGCTTTGAATAAAATACGAAATAAATAAGATGTCTTAGTTGGTTAAAGAAAGAAAGAAGTTGAAATAGACATAGGTACTATACAGGAAAAGTTTTTATCCAGTGCGCAAATTGTCACCCTGAATTCAGCATATCATTCTAGACCTAGGCGCAGAAATTTTTCGCCGGTTATACAAGAAAAAAAAAACAGCTGTTCCATACATTTTGACCGCGTAGGTATTGCACTTTTCTATGAAACAGCTGATTGATTTTTGTATAACCGATGAAAAATTTCTGCAATACCGGTCTAGAATGATTCCGGTCATTTATCATTTAACATTCTGTCGCATATCTTAATATCAAAGTATTTTCATCACCATAACACATATACATACATAACAATATAACAATGATACAGTCTCTTCATCACCATTACACATAATATTTAAGTTAAGAAACGACCATAAAAGTATCGCAAATTAATGTAAATCACCTCAATATAACGGAAACTTGCTTCAACATCAACAACGTTCAGCTTAATAAAGGTGTTCTAATGTAAACACAAGCTACACACTTGTAATCCTCTGGGGGTTTACGTAGATATTGTGGAATTAGTACCTTTAATAGCTACTACTAACTGCGTAATTTTGTATAAGTGTGTCGTCATAAGTGTTGGATATTATTTAAGTCTCGCTAGCTCGCTATTTACAATCGCAGATATACAAGAGGGGCTAGGTAATTACAGCCACACGGGATTAATCCGGTTAAGCTACGCTTGCCGCGGTTTGTCTGTGGATGGGTGACCTTACACATCAAAACCCTCCGTGCTACGGACTGCACGGTAAGCCGTTGGTCCCAGCTGTCATCAGTGGATCTTGAGGCACACTTTAATGATAGTTTATGTTTTTTTTTTTTCATTTAGCCTACACTGTCCCACTGCTGAGCAAAGGCCTCCCGCAAATCCTTCCAGGCATCTTTTTCCAGGGCCTCCTCGATCCAGCCCTTGCAATACGCGTCTAGGTCGTCACGCCACCTTTTCTTGGGCCAGCCTCGGCGGCGCCGTCCATCCTCAGGCACCCACTGTCTGGCGACAATTGCCCAGCGGTCACTGTGCATGCGACTAGTGTGACCCGCCCAGTCCCATTTTAACGCCTAAAATGCTGCGCTCCATTGCTCTCTCATTGTTTTATTTGATTTTATTTATTTTGTTATAAAAAAAAATTGCAGTATACTTGTATGCGTTTTTAGTCTATGCTAAGTAAATGTATTTTCTTTCTTTTTTTCTTAATCTTTGGCATTCATTACGGACTGATCGTAACGTCGGAAGCCCGAAAGTGTGACAGCCAATTTTACTAAGGAGTATCGTATTATCCAATTACTAGGTTGTGGAGGTCACATAGACTGTCACTTCATGTAAAATACTAGATATCTAATCTAACCTAAGTCGACCCCAACATAATTATTGAGAAAAGACAAATTATTATAGTCGTGCGAACAGTGACCTACGCGTTGTTTTCATTCGACGAAACCTGGACGTCTCGTGAATGTTACTAAAATGATGAGATAACGAGCTATGACACAACGAGTTTAAGGAACAAACCCGCAAGGGTATGAGCATAGAACGATAGATCGTAAGTTTGAGTGACCAAGACGAAGTATTTTCCAATGTAACTGTAATATGAGAATAAGTACACTCATACACAATCTGTAAACAATTAGTTTTTTTACATTACATCAATTTATCGCGTCATAAAATTTCAAACGACAACAAAAAATTGTTGTGATTTTAATTTAAGTTGACATTCTTTAAGCAAATTTTAAATAACAACAAATTGCTAGTTAACTAATAAAAATGACAAAATTATATCCTAACTTAATCAAAACTATTCACAAATTAAAATATGGCGTCGAAAAAGTCGACTAGTAATGTTCCCAAGAGACTGGTGAGTTACTTCGTTGTAGGTAGGGCAATGAGATGGAAATGTCAACTTAAATTAACCGTAAGTTCCCTGACTATACATTCAATCTATCTTTTGTGATATTAGGTAAATCCAATCATTTCAACATCAAATTTCAATTTCATCGACTTTATTTTGGGATTTTGCAGCGGAGACAAAATAATTTCACAAATCTGTATCCACTTATGACAAAACATTTTATGATTTTTTTAGGCACGTCATTGCCAGCGAAATTTATTATAAAATTCTTTTCAATAGCGTCGACAGCAATTTGTTTATCGATATATCAATTTTATTTGACAGCAAACACTTTGAGCACATTTTATTATAATTTTCGTTCGTCAAAACGACAGCTTCTTAAACCTTTTAACTTGGTGATTTTGAAGATTTCAAGTAGTGATGAGCTTTTCTAAATTCATTTTGAAGATTTAATTTTATTTGGTTTTTGTATTGTTAGATGCAGCCATTTATGCCGATGGTACCGGCTGTTATTTGGATCTTTGAAAGTCGTAACGGGTTGCCAGAAATACGAAAGTTTGACATCCAGTCTGCTTACCACGGTCTTATTGTATTATCCAATGACTGCGTTGTAGAGAACTAAAACTAAAATACTGGTTATCAGCTGGGCGTGGTTAGAGTGGAGGCCAACTCTAATATGGTTGGGAAAAGGCTAGGTAGATGATGATGATCAAATTATGTTTGAAGCTTTGCACACTTGGCGCCATAAAATGCAAAGGACGGGATACGCCTAGACGCATGCTACACACGCACACCTGGCGATCAGTCTCTGCCAGGGGTGCGGGTTGTTCGAAAGAGATACCGTGGCCCCTGGCACACAGGCAACTGTAGGAACACGGTTTTAGTCAGTAAAGGTCTGACAAGCCCTCCTGCTCCACCCAGAGCAGGAGAAGTTATCTGATGATTGCCCACCCTCAAAAAAAAAACGATTATTCTTGAGTGCGCTGAAGAAGGCGCAAGTGAGTTGGTATTGCGGATCTCAACATGAAAACATTCAGACTTAATTTTTTCAAAGCACACGTAGAACCGGTTCGAATACTCAATGAAAATTATTGTTTCCTATATGACGACTGTCATAACGACTACACGCAGACTCTTAAACAACTCATGTTGTGATAAGGTTTTAACATTCATTTTTATATACTTACTAGCTTTTGCCAGCGGCTTCGCCCACTTGGAACTTTCATCCCCTATTTAACTCCCTTAGGGGTTGAATTTAGTAAAAATTCATGATTATTCCTTGTCTACATTATAAAGAGAACCTCTGTGCAAAATTTCAGCTATCTAGGTCCAAGGGTTTGGGCTGGTCGTTGATGAGTCAGTCAGTCAGTCAGGACTTATCTTTTTATTTATTGTAGGTATAGATGAAGGTGAAAGTCAAAGGTTTATACACAATGGGTTTCTGGAGATGGACGATGCCGCCATGGTTAGCCCAGAAAGTGGTGACGAGACGACCTGGCCGCGTTTTTTCTTTTTTCTTTTTGGGAATTCTTCAAATAACTTCTCCCGCTCTGGGTGGAGCAGGAGGGCGTGTCAGACTTTTACTGACTATAACCACCTGTGTTCCCTCATTGACCTCTATGCCAGGGGCTGCGGTATCTCTGTCGAACAAACCCGCACCCCTGGCAGGCATCAGCCCTTGCGGGCCCCATCACTTTGTGCTGACATCTCTATGAGGCGCGCGTGGAACACAACGCGCCTTCGACTTAGGCTTGGTCCTTACTGGACCGCGAGCTACCCATTACTCGCCGTCCGCAAGCTCATGCCTACGGTGGCCGGAAATCAGCCTGGGATTCCCGACGCCCAGGGCGTCTCCTGCGGCGCTAGGGCCGTGAGGGCGCATAGACTGCCTCTCGCTCACGTGCGCCACCTCACCTGGACGCGTACCGTGAGTGGTGGTTCGAGGTGGCGCGGGAAAAGAGTTCTTGGAAGGACTTGGGCCCCCCACGTATTTCCAAGAACTCTTGCCTTTGGGATAGCATAGGCTAAACAAAAAAAGATTAACTTACCCTGAAAATATGATTTTGTTGTCATAATAGTGTAACTTACTTATATTTAAGTTCTACATCTGTATATTTTCACATAAACAAAAAATTAAAATACCTAACTCGCAGACGCAACGACATGATGCATAGTTTGCATTAGCACTAATTGAGACATAAAATCTCTACAGGCTAACTAATTGACGTGAAATGTTTGCATACGACGTCATACGATTAGCTCAGTATAAACTGATTTGCTTCCGTGTTAATTAACGTGAATCCTAAGCAAACATGACGTTTCCTTGCTTGCTTAGTGTTAGAATATTAAACAAGACTGCTGTTCATTTACTAGTTTATTCTTTGGTTAGCATAATGAGATAAGTTTTGTGTTATTGAAAGGATTAAAAACTACATAATACTAGCTTTAGCCAGCGGCTTTGCCAGCAAGGGGGTCGATAATTATCTACTAATTACGGGAACGTATAACGGGATAAAAAGTATCCTATGTGCTAGTTCAGGTTTTAAACTCTTTGTGTGCCAAATTTCATCCAAAGCGTGATTGGTTAACAAACATCCGAAGAACTAAACATACAAACTTTCACATTTATAACATGTTAGTGTGTAGGATAGTAGGATACTATTCATTAGACATAAAATAATATTAATAGTTCATCTACCCATCTAATAATAACAGAGGGAAATGAATCACAGGGCATCAAAAAATTCGTCTGCATCACTGTCAACGGGAAAGTTCCCAAAAAGCTGGCAGCATTGCCACGTTGTATTGCTAATTCTTTAGCCAAAGAATAGGCCAGCCCTCACGTGAAGAGTCAACGAACCACTTGGTGACTTCTCGAAAAACCAAGTGGGTGAGCACTCGGGCCCCAGGGCCCAGTTTTTGATTTATTAAATAAAAAATAGTTAAATATTCGATTGAAACCGTCCTCACGGTTTCAATCGAATATTTAACTATTTTTTTTATGGCGCTAGGGACGCGCCTTCATATGTATGTTACCTCTAACATACATATGAAGGCGCGTCCCTAGCGCCATCTAGTTGGATCAATTGAAGACCTTATTTTGACATTGACTTTGATGAATGAACATTGTGCGGACGAGAGTGACAACGGTGGTGTCAGTGTCACTCTAGCGGAACGGCATGAACGTCAAGCAGCCATCTGACGGACTCGGGCAGTTTTTGAGAAAAACGGTGGCGTGGTTTAGACGGTCACGACGGATCGCTTACGTCCTGAATCTTAATCAAACTCAAACTCAAAGCATTTATTTCAATTAAACCTTTCACAGGCACTTTTGAATTGTCAAACAAAAATCGAAGTTGAAGCTAGGTGCCCATTCCAAAAACGTAGATCTCTATGGAGAAGAACGGGCAAGAAACTCCAAGGACACTCTTTTAAATCGTGGGTATTACAAAATTTTGGGAACATTATTCTTGGTGCTTCTATATGTGAGAACAATGTAAAAAAAAAAAATTGATTCAAAATAAGCCATGGCAGATAAGAGATGACCAGTCTCAACCGACGGCGCCCGTTCACGAACTTGACGCATGGATCAGCACCATCCAGCTCAACCATCGATTTTCATCCGAGTGTACTTGTGATATTTTTGTAGCTCAAATTGAGGACCCTGATTATAAGGCTGCTGATCGAAGACCTGTCAACTTATTTCTAGAATACCTCGCACGATTACCCACTTTAAGATGTTTGATTCTGATACAGATACCCACGTGCCTATACATATAAGGTTCGTTTTAAAAGACCTGCTAAATTTAATTGTGTGGTACAGACCAATAAACAGAACAATTTTTTCCTTAGGACCAACATCGTTTTCTCAAAAAAAAAAAAAAAAAAAACAACTGTCCCATACGAAACTTCAGTACGTACACACGGCTACACATCAACCTATATATTTCCAGTTTACGCTGATCTTGCACTGTACGGAAATTGTATACAATGCGAGGCCAGCTTATACTGGAAATCTATAGCTTGATGTGTAGCCGTGCGCGTACCTTTAAGTTTTGTATGGGACAGTTGATAAATTTTTAACCTATGGGTGGATAGTGATGATGATGACATTTTGAAGTATTCCCGTTTGAGCACCTATGCATTGAGCACCAAAGGTATTCCCATTTGCACACCGATCATTATTTTAACGTGGTGCCCAAAGATGACCAAAAAAATAAGATTTGACTTTATTCCTCATTGACGATATAGTAGATGTAGATAATATAGTGATGGGGTTACTATTTATGATTTTAAATGGTCAAGCTTTGGTGCTCAATGCATAGATGCTCAAAAATTGGTACTCAAACGGTAATACTTCGACATTTGAATACCCTAAATTACTGTCACAAAGATAACACTTAAGACACCAATAAAATTGGAACTATCTCATAACAGATAATAACTGTAACAAACGCAATCAGTTTTTGAATCTTATGCATAAATTTCAACTAAATGTCACTTATGAGAAGTTGGTTTAGTATCTAAAGTACCTACAGTCAAAACCTTATCTCCGAAGTTAGAATATTTAATGGGTCTATTGTGGAAAGGTTGAAGGAATGATAAGAAACCCAATTCTCGTAATTAAAAACGTACACAATCTAGTCGCAGTCTTATCTCAGTGACAATTAAATGTTAAAAAGTTGTCAAAAATTTATGGAAACTCGCGGTTTATTTTGACAGATTGAGACTGAGATCAGACTGAACGTTCTTAAAATCATGAGAATAGCCCCTTAGATGTTATTTGATATAATGTACTACTTACGATGAGCTGGACACTACTAGAGGTAAACTGTGGACTCGAATAGCAGTCGATAGGGAAAAGTGGAAGGAAATGGAGGAGGCCTTTGCCAATGGGCACACAGACCAGAGCCGGTGTCAATAATACAATGATCTTAATTATTTTTTAGCTTTATTTACAAATTGCATAAGTTTTAAATAGTCTGAATAAATGGCTTTATAAAAAAAAAAACTACGTACTTTAAATTTTTTTATTTATTTAAAACTCTTACACCCATCATATTTATTCCTAAACACATTGATATTTAAAAATCCCAAGAAGTGTAATCAGCGTCACAAGAACGTCCGCATAAATAAGGCGCACTGTGCGCAGGTGTCAAATAGTATCGTCAGCCATCATTTAGTCAGTCTTTTTGGACATTGCTTTGTAAAAACCACTTTAAATCATGCGTGTAAGGTTGATTTTCCAAAAAAATATGTTTTATCATAACAGCTAGCTTTCGCCAGCGGCTTCGCCCGCGCGGAATTTTCATCCCCTATTTAACTCCCTTAGGGGTTGAAATTTCGAAAAATCCTTCCTTATTCCTTGTCTACATTATAAAGGGAACGTCTGTGCAAAATTTCAGCTTGCTAGGTCCAAGGGTTTGGGCTGGGCGTTGATGAGTCAGTCAATCAGTCAGTCAGTCAGGACCTTTCTTTTTATTTAAATAGATATAGATAACCACTTTTTTTACGTGTTCCCTCATTTGCCTGTGTGCCAGGGGTGACGGTATCTCTTTCGAACAACCCGCACCCCTGGCAAGCATCAGCCCGTGCGGACCCCACCAGTTGTTGCTGACATCTCTGACGGCGCGCGTGGAACACAACGCGCCGTCTCGCCTACCACTTTTCGGCCGCAGGGGATAGGGAGAGCGGACAACGCTATACCGACACTCCTCTTCCCCTGCGGCCCCACCGCGTCCGCCATCAAACGGTGGCGGCCCCGTTCAGGCCACAGAAGAGCGCTGCTCAGAAGCACCGACACTCCTCTGCCGCAGCCCGTAACCCTCAGCCGTGATGCCTCCCATTCGACATAGCGGCCCACCTCAGTTGCGGTGCACCTCACCGCAACCTACTTTTTGGCCGCTACATCATCGGCTTGAAGGCAAAAGCCCTGATGAGCGGCCCCACCTCTGGGTTACTCTTCGCTTCACTGTCGCTGGGAGACCACGGCTACTGACCGCGCCGCAACGACAATGCGGAGGGAAACAGTAACCAATGACGTATAATTGGGAACAGTTTTTTTTTTTTTTTTGAGTGTTACTCTTGTTTCAGACTGTGCATCTTGGGTTTTTTTTACATCAATGCCTAAACCTAATTATTTTGAAGATTCGGCATAGAGTACACAAGGTGTGATTGAAGTAACTGAAACCTCTAGGATACTTTTATCTCGGTAGTACAGTCGCCAGCAGGTCAAGCTATCCCAAACTGTCAAATTTTCCCAATTGAACATAAACCTTAATCCTTTGCAATAAAGTTGAAAAACTATCAAAGAAATTTGACAGATTGGGGTAACTTGATGTGCTGGCCTCTGTACGTTCCCACGGGATAATTTATGACTTCCACGCGGTCAAAGCCGCGGGCGGAAGCTAGATATACATATAAACCTTTCTCTTGAATCACTCTGTCTATTTATGAAAACCGCATTAAAATCGATTGCGGAGTTTAAAAGATAACGTATCAACACGAAAAGCGACTTTGTTTAATACTATGTACGGATAACGATTGTACAATGTCCATAAGACTACTTCAGTTCTCGTTTTTAATTAAGCTGATGATTAGCTTTTAAGGCATCATTTATTAAGCGAGTAATTAGGATTAACTGACTGAACCAATTAATACAAATTGTTGGATTATTTCATGTCTTTGACTCAAATAAAACGATAATAATAAAGACAAGACAATTAAGACGATTGTATCATTATAATAACGAATGAAACGTTAAACCTTACAAATTATTGATACGTTAAAAGCGATAAAAACTTCATTTCTAATTGATTACCAGATAAGCAAATTAACATTACTTTTAACTAATTATAAGTTGAATAGAAATCTACGAACCAAATTAAAAAGTTAAGAAATTTTCTAGTTTTCAAAACTACCACAAATTAACTAAACTTTACTTTAGTTTAGGTGAAGGGCGTTTTTGGGGACTGTATAATGTCATTTTGACATTTGAAATGTGATTTTTCATTAAAATTTTTGTAATTAAAAATTTTCGTTACTTCTCACTTTAATGGATTTCAACTTATTTAAAACAAAATAAAAATTATTTACTAGCTTTCATTGCCAAAGAAATTTGTTAGTAACAAAACAGTATATGTGATCCAAATAAAATTAAAATATTGTAGCACTTTTGTGTACAACTGTACAGTCAAGGAAAATACATTCTAAAAACACTTAGTGAACTACAATTTTCTCCTTAAGTATTGAATGATAGAAGTGTTTTGCATAAATTAGAAACATGCGATACTTATGTAGATTCAATGCTACGCCGTAGCCCAGTTGCTACGACGCGCGACGTAGCGCATCGGCTACGACAGCTACGAAAACGATAGCATTTTAGCACACATATAAATACCTAATACTTTTGTGATAATCTATGAGATACTCAGACATGGTAGATGACTACAACTTTTTGCTCTTCGTAAAACAAAGATTTGTTACTTAATGGAGCGATCAAGCGCTCAAAACATAATATATCTGGCCGAACACTTCATTTATCAATGTGTCAATCGCCGATCGAAAACATTCACCACATGTGAACCGACAGACGCCTCAATCTTTCCTTGACAGAATATCTTCATATTGACTTTAGGCCATTCAATAATAGGACTTTACCGTTATTACCATGCTTTGTGGACAAACAAATAGACTACTGGTACCTGCATTAAAAATAAATTTAATTTCGGAAGTCGGGGGCAAAAACTAAAAATACCAAACCAAAGAAACCGGCCTCTTAAATTTAAATAAATAATTTTGTAGTGTTTTATGGAAGTCGGTTGTATTTTTGTTTTGGCAATATGCACATTTTGATTACCCCTAAAACCGTACAGTCGTGATGTTATGTCATAGTTGGTGTAAACAATACATAGATGTACGAGCAGAGCAATCGCGGTTCATTTGATGTTAGATATGGAAGAGTTGTATAATAAATATCAAATCCTTAATTTATAACCGCGAAGGTTTGTATGTATGGGTGTAGGGATGTTTGTTACTCTTTCACGCAAAAACGGCTGAACAGATTTAGATGAAATTTGGCACACAGATAGAATATAACCTAGATTAACACATAGGATTTTTTTTTATCCCGGTAGTGTGTTCCCGCGGGATAATTTCCGACTTCCACGCAGGCAAAGCCGCGGGCGGAAGCTAGTATTACGTATATATGTATACTTAAACCTTCCCTGAAAATATGCATTAAAATAACGTAAACCCCTTCCAAACCATATCGCAAACACACATACATATACGGATAGAATAGAGAAATATTGTTTTCGAAGTTGGTAATAAACATAGCTTTCTTTTTAGGCTTCGCCGCAGTCAAGTAAGAAGTACGACAATTCCGCCAAATGGACATCTTTTTAGTGACAAAAAAAAAACTTTGTAATCTTCTTTAATCTACTACACCGATGATATTAAACTGTGGTCTACTTCTCTCCATAAGACCCACACGGGACCTTTATAATTAAGAATTTCCGCATAGTTCTGTATAGTTTATATGGACATTTTAATAAAGGCACATTTGAAAATGCTACCGCCAGCCGGTGGAAGCAGTAAACATGGAATTGTATGAGCAAACTTCTGTGGTGTTAAATGTATTAAAACCAACTTTTGTGACTTCGTTTGTGTAACTGAATTTTGTTAAAATTTAGTAATATGGTTTTTCTGTTTTTGTTTAGTATGAATACTTACTGTAAAATATTTTAAGGTTTTAAGCTGTGTGTATTGTTATACAATTCCGTGCGGTGCCGGACGTAAAAGAATACCACCATCCCATTTCTTCCCGTAGGTGTCGTAGAAGCCGACTAAGGGACTTACAAGAGAATGGGCAGCAGCGTTCTCTATGAATTTTACCAAAATACTGCGATCGCCAACCCGCCTGCCAAGCGTGGCTATTATGGCAAAACCCCTGTTGGGGAGGCCTTTGTCCAGCAGTGGACGTCATTCGGCTGAAATGATGAATGATGATGATTTTTATACAGCATGTATCAGAAGATATGACACAAGCCTCCTTCATGATGGAGGGAGTGGGCCGTATCTACCACGTAATCTCACGTCTTCGAATTTCTGGTTCTAGGACACGTCGGTTTCCTCACGATATTTCGGTAGTAATGAAAAATTTACACTAAGTAAAATGCGTGCCTGGGATAAAACTTACGACCTACAACTGGTTAGTCACAACCGTTTCTTGTGTGCCACAGGACCATTTAAATCCACATGCATTTAAAGTCACATTACCTACTAGCTGAGATGGTCAACGTTTCGGTATGGACACGATCAGCACATGATACTGAATGTTTATTTTAAATGTTTAACGTTCTCTTTTTTAATGTGTTCGTTGGTGTTGTGTTGTGTCTGTGTCGAATAACTGTTTTCTATTCTATTCTACTAAGGTTAATAATATTTCCCACTAACTTTAAATCCCAGTACAATACAAACCGTTCCTCTTCCCACCTTACGAAATATCCACATTGAAATAAAATAGAATCTCGCTGTGAAAGTTCACTTGAATTTCTGACAGCTACTTGAGAATTTTATATGCACGAAAGCAATGCCCCTTCACGTGTACTTAGAGATACTTTCAATAGATTTGCTTGGAAAAACTTTTGACTTCGAAGTTAAACGGTGACTTACATTTGATGTAAATAAACTTCATCTATGAATGTACTACGATCCTTTTCTTTTAGAGAAAACCTTCTAAGGGAATTAATTTGATGATAATCGCATAAACCTAAAAGCTTAATTGAATTCTGATTTAAATAGAAAAATATCATTCTCACGAGTCGTTCGATCAGGTTAAGCTACGCTTACCGCGGTAGGCCTGTGGATGGGTGACCATCTTTCCATACCAAGATCCATCTGTGCCTCAGAAAGCACGTTAAGCCGTTGGTCCCGGCTGTATTTCGTGAAACTTTGAAAGACATTACGCGCCTTCAGTAGCAAAGTTTGACCAGTACGAGTAGTCTTATAAAGGGGTATCGTGTTACCCAGGAACCACGTTGTGGAGGACAGATAGATTGTAGCTTCATGTAAAATACTGGTATTAAGCTGCATTGCCGACTCTAGCCGACTGGGAAAAGACATGATGAACAAAATAAGCCGTCTGAACAGTTTAACCTGTTGACTTACATACATATTCAGCCTATAAAGTTCCCACTGCTGGGACACAGGCCTCCTCTCCATGAGAGGGAGTGGGCCGTAATCTACCACGCGAGCCCAGTGCGGGTTGGTAGATGTCACATGTCTTCGAATTTTTGGTTCTAGGACATGCCGGTTTCCTCACGATGTTTTCCTTCGGGTGTGTAACGGTTGATATAATAACAAAAAATGTAACGTTCACTTGACCTAATTTCAGTTAATATACTTTTGTTTAATATAACGATCAGTTGAGATAATGAATTGTTGATATAATTTCATTTTATCTAATTTCTTATGATATAATAAACATTTCCTATAATGCACATTTGACATAATATTCATGTAGTATATTATTCATTTATTATAATATTCATTATCTCTAATAACTTTTAATATAATTTAGAAAATCTGATACGATTTTAAACGCCTGCTAGTGGTGCTAGCAAAAATGCATCGCATAAGCATTAATTGCTACAAAAGTTTGCTTTTATGCGTGAGGTGGGTAGACTATACACGAATTTATTATTTTTCTTACTGTCATACAGTTACAGCGAAATTATTCATTGTGTGGCTATTGCAATCTCGATATTTGTTTTAGATTTACACCTACCACCCTCAACTATTGTAACAAGTAGAAATTGGATGCAATTTGGACTTTAGGGCACCCCGACTCGGACAGGTTAGGTTAGAAGAGGTTATTTTTTTATAAACCATCCAGAAGTAGGAGCCCCGCTTCGCGGGGCTCTGTCGACCAAGCCCACCCTCAACCATGCATTGAATATTTTAAGATTTGGTTAGGTGCCATTTAGGTGCCATATTGAAAATTATATAAAATGAACGTTATACTAAATGTTTTATATTAAATGAAAATTATATCATATGAAACATTAGGTCATATGAAATTAGGTTATATGATTTTATAGTATATGAAAATTATATTATATGAACGTTATTTCAAGTGAAATTAGAGCATTTGTTATTATATCATACATTACACACCCTTTTCCTTCACCGTTTGAGAGCAGTGGTGGTGAAATTATTTACACAAAGTAATGCGCCTGGCTGGGTTCGAACGCACGACCTACAACTCGTTAGTCGCGGCCGTTACCACTGGGCCACCTCTGCTCACCTGTTGACTTGTATCATCATTATTGCCCACAACAATGAAGACACAAATCACCGGGGTTGAACTGCCGCGTTCAAGAGTCGATATTGTCACATACAACTCTTGATCGCGGCTTAGATGTGCTGATCACGTTCAGTTTTATTTGTCAAATTCGCCTTTACCCAGTCCAGTGCGTATAAAGCAGTGCTGACTCCGTTGTAGCCGCGACTTACTAGTCGTAGGTCATAGACTCGAAACCAGACAGGAGATAGGCTCTCAAAATGAAGGAAAAGAAGAGGAAACCGGCATATCCTAGAACCAAAAAAACCGAAGACTTGTGATATCTGCCAATCCGTACTGGCCTCGCGTGGTGAATTATGATCCCCTCCCTTTCACAGAGAAGCCTATGTCCTAACATTGGGAATACTATAGCCTGATTATGGTATGCCCTTATTATATATACTGACTGACCCCCGACCGTCCCTTGCTCGTTGATGCGCCAGCCCGCGCCGCAGCTGAGCCAGTAGCTTCAAATTCCCCGTCTAATAATCATGAAAATATCTTGATCCAGCCTGTCCCTGATAGTACTAGCTGCCCCCCCCCCCCAGCGACTCCCTGAGCCGAGGTTCGTACCCCACAGGGGGTGCCCTCAGTGCGTAGTCGTTTTAGGTTTAAGTAGCTTTTACGCCCTGGCTGGAGGCTTTTAGAATCCTAAAAACCTTCACAGGAAAGTCCGGTTGAGCAGTCACGGCCAGTCTCAAGGTCAACTGCGAGATGCCATACACAAAAAAAAAACCTGGCTGACTGATTGACTGACTCATCAACGCCTAGCCCAAAGCCTTGGACCTAGAAAGCTGAAATTTTGAACATAGTTTCCCTTTATAATGTAGACAAGGAATAGGGAAGGATTTTTTAAATTCAACCCCTAAGGGAGTTAGATAGGGGATGAAACTTCCGCGCGGGCGAAGCTGCTGGCAAAAGCTAGTAAATAATAAAAAGCTTTTATTGATTCCTTACAATTGTTACAATACATGCATTATTACTTTACTAAAAGTACGTTTCAATTTAATTAAAATAAAATTCATAATCATTTATTATTAGTAAGTATTAATTAATTATTTTTATTTTTATTTCATCATAAGGACCGCCTAGTCCGGTAAAAGCGTCCTCCATCTGTCTCCATCTTGTTCTGTCTCTGTGTTTTTCTTATTAATCCTGATATTTCGTCACTCCATCTCTTCGAGGATCTCTCACATTCCCTCTGTTTATTGATAGGATGGCAGTTTGTTGTGGTTTTAGACCATCTATCGTCGCTAACTCTTTGTAAATGTCCAGCCTATTTCCATTTTAGTGCTAGAGACTGTTTAATTACGTCTTTAGCCTTTATTTATTGTCGTATTGAGCTGTTTCTGATTCTATCTCTTAGTTTATTAAATTAAATTAAATTAAATAATCATTTATTTCAGGAAATTATTCCCATATTAAGCGGTACAAATTACACGGGAATATAAATAAAAATTACATTATAATAATATTACACATAAAAACATTATGGCTAGCTATAGCTTCTCTCCATTGCTCTCTGGCAAACTCTTCATTTTTGTAGATTTTTTTTCTGTCAGAAGCCATGTTTGGTAGGCGTATGTTAAACACGGCATCCAGCAGATCTCCATAGCTTTTGTCTTTAAGTTAGTAGGAAGTGTACTCTTGAAGATTTCTTTCATAGCCCAGTACGCCCTTAGCCAGTCATAAATATATGTATAATATTTTTGCCGTTGACTGTACCTACTATTTGTTCGGATACATATTCTAGAATTTGGTTGCATAGTGAGTAAAAGTATGTGTTCATTATAGGTTTGGACATCTATTTTCACCCCAAGCTCACACTTATCAGACGGATATACCCGTCGCCGCTGGGGCCATTACAACATTACGAACGTTCGACAAATAGGATAATCACATTTGTGTCATTTTGGGATATCAGATCAGCGTCGCGAGGAATTGTATCATGATTAAAACAAAACGATCAGAGCCGGGTATTGTATGTAACATATCATCACGCCTTGTTTCACCATAGGATTGGGCAGAGGTGGTCCTGTATCAATCTGTCTAGCCTTTTACCAACTATGTTGGCGTCGTTTCCAGTCTAAATGGATACCACTGAATACCAGTATTTTACACTAGTAGCGCTCCGCGATTACACCCGCATAGTTCCCGTTCCTGTAGGAATACGGGGATAAAATATAACCTATGTCACCCGGAAATAGTGTAGCTTCCCAACAGTGAAAGAATTTTTCAAATCTGTTCAGTAGTTTCGGAGCCTATTCAATGCAAACAAACAATCAAATCTTTCCTCTTTAATATTGGTATATGAAGGGATCGCCTATCTGACAACTACCCAATATCTGGGTAATAATACGATTCTCTTTGGTAAGACTGGTTTGTCAGACTTTCGGGGTTCTGACCCGTAGCGGCTGTCAAAGTTTCACGAATGACAGCCGGAACTAACGGCAATGGAGAGAGCTATGCTTGGAGTTTCCCTATGTGATCAAATCAGGAATGAAGAGATCCGCAGGAGAACCACGGCAACCGACATAGCTCGAAGAATTGCCAAACGTAATTGTCAGTGGGCAGGGCACATTGCTCGCAAAACAGATGGCCGATGGGGCCGTAAGGGTCTGGAGTGGCGACCACGTACCGGAAGACAAAGAGTGAGAACGCCTCTCACAAGGTGGACCGATGACCTTGTGAAGGCCGTGGGAATCCGCTGGATGTGGGAAGCACAAGACCGGTCGAAGTGGAGGCCTGGGGGAGGCCTATGTGCAGCAGTGAATGTCTTTCGGCTGAAATGATGAATGATCATAATGCTATACATTCAGATTCGGGGCTACTACTGAGAGAAAGATGGAAGAACGAACCCGAGACCTATACCCGGCAGTAGAGCATACGACTACAAGACTACCGAGGCAGGTATGTGTCTATATTAAATGTTGGTCATGCGATTATAAATGTCAGTGGCCTAAATTTGGTTTTCTGTAGCGCCGCTTATATGAGGCTGGTTGAACCACTGTATTTAGGTTCTTTTTGTTGGCGCTGTATACGTTAGGGCGGATTCACATTAGGTCGTACCGTCAGTTTTACCGGATCGACAACTGTGTCAGAAGCAAATTGGCATATGTATTTCAATAGCGCTGTTCACATTAGGCGACCTGATAAAACCGACGGCGACGACATATTTACCGGATATTCAGCCACGATTTATGTCGGGTTGGACATAATATTGGTATATTGCTTTGTATAGCGCCGTTCAAACTTGTAGGCTCGTAGCGGTGAAGCCACACGCCCGCTACCCTACCCTACCCACCCGCTCTTGCCAGCAGTTTCGCTTGAATCTTGTATTTTCTGCTGGTAATAATGGTACGTTAACGTTTGAAATGTTCCAATTTTATTTCGCTTGGCAATAATAAGATGCACCCAAATATTTCTTTTTTATTTTCTTCTGTCTTCTATTTAAATACCACATAACAACCAGAACGTCGTCATCGTCCATTCTTTACAGAAGCCAACTCACAACTGAAAGTGAAAACTGCTTTGTGGTGACCTGGGCAGCAGATAAAGACGGGGCCTGTTCACAAAAGGTCGGAACGGCAGCTTATAGTGTGAACACCATAACCCGATTGTCGGCCAACGGTAAAATTGTCGGTCTGACCTAATGTGAACCTAGCCTTAACTATCACTGATTGGCATCCCCCGTAACTTTTGTCGGAAAAAGAATGAGCATTCGTTGAAAAATGCAATGATCGTGTACGTTAAGCAGCAATTCTTGCTGCAGAAGTCCTCTCTTCACGAAACAAATGAGACCAAACCTATGATGGGTTATTTCATCAGATTTAATTTTCAGCAACCTATATTGATTCCCAGTCGATTTAAAGACAGAGCTAGGGAACTAGGCGTTACATTGCGGTAATCAATAATGCAATGAAAAGAATGAATAATACTCAATAATAGATCTAATCCTATTTTGTATAATTTAAAATTTCTGTTTTTCTCTCGTCACTGAGTTGTTTATTTAACAATTAGTTATTTGTTGTGAATGATGTAATAATTTTCAATATGTACTGAATGTTTAATAATGCCTTTTGGTGGCACTCATTGCCTATATTTTGTTTTTCAATATGCGGAGAATGTAGTGGGTTGCAATATTGTTATTCACACCAATTATTATTTGTTATGTTCAAATTATGTATTGTAGCTGTTTATTGTTCCTAAATAAAATAAAATAAAAATAAAATACATGACAGAAAAATCCATGACAGGTTATACCCACAACTCTTTCACGTGCATATTTTTGTAGACAGATGATCTGTAATTAATTCTGCTTCATCCAAGCTTTTATCAAGTTACTAGCTGTTGCCTGCGACATCGTCTGCGATCCAGGATGAATAGAAGCCTATGTCCTTACACAGGTAATGATCGATCTGTATGCAAAATTTCATCCAAATCCTTTTAATTGTTTTAGCGTGAAAGCGTAACTAATAAACGAACTCGCCTTCGCTTTTTAACCGACTTCAAAAAGATGGAGGTTATCAATTCGACATGTTTATATATATTTTTTATGTATGTTCGGGCATAACTCCGTCGTATATTGATTTGGAAAATTATTTTTTTGTTCGAAAGGGGTTTACTCCGAAATGGTCCCATTTAATATAGATCTGATGATTCGTTTCGGAGACAGACAGCGGAACTCTTCAAAAAATTACAGCAAATCAACCGCGAATGTTGCTATCGCATAAATATGCATTGTTTTGACGCCAAGGATGATGAAATTTCGAATTGGGGTAGGTAACTAAAAAGTGAAAAATAAAAACTTTTTTCAAAAAAATTACAACCGACTTCCAAAAAAACACTACAAAGTGCAAAATAACTTTAATTTCGGAAGGCGGTGACAAATAATTAAAATACACATCCAAAGTCACCGACTTCCGAAATTAAAGTTATTTTGGACTTTGTAGTGTTTTTTCGGAAGTCTGTTGTTATTTTTTTGAAAAAAGTTTTCATAAAACATTTCAGAAATTTTATGACTTTTCATTACATAAAATGTTTACCTACCTTCTAGGCAGGGAGTGTACCTCATCAATCATTGATGATTTATTGATCGAATCAACTACCCATCGGTATTCATTATTAAAATGCACCCTTTTAATCACCCACGGAAAACGGTTCAGTTATATTAGGCCGCTGTACACGGTTCAAACCACAAAGGTAAAAGTTACAAAACTCGACATGAGCCCGTCTATTTATACCCTAATCTGTTTTATTAAAAGCCATCTGCCCACGCAACGATAATAATTCAGTAACAGTATTAAACGATTAAGGAAAAAGCTAAATTGGCAATAATTCTACTTGGGGGTTCGCGTGACCGAAATGTCACGGGAGCGGTAACCGTGGGATTACGTAAAGTAGAAACAGAAGGTAAAGCTTTAGGCGCTTTTCTAGTATTATTATGTGCCTTTGAAGAGCAAAGGCCCCAAAATTCGTAGTATTTCTGAGTACATTAAGCTAGTCAAGACCAGAGTTCATTAAAGGAATCCTGTGGGCCTAGATAAAGTGATATTATATCAGCGATAATGTTGATAATAAAGTCAAAAGAGACTGACATAAGCTACCGAAATGCATCCCGGTGAAATTCGATGCAGAAAAAGAAAAAAAAATGTTTCGTTTTGTGATTGCCAATAGGCCCTCTGCTTATACTGCCTTCTTTGTCTGGTCATACCACAATGTCGCTGGCCTTGCTGATAGACTCATTCCATTTGATTACAAAACAAGATCTACCTAGAACCCAACCCTGAACTTTCGAGAGTTTTTGTAATTCGAACTTTTTGCCGACCTAATTAAAGTTATTAATACAAAATTGATAACATAAGACCAGGGCCTCAAGCCTGCTATTACAATAGTGTTAGAATGGTCTATCGTTGATTTCATAATTTGTTGATTTTGACAAGTTTGGTAATCTACTAATATAATGGCGTCATTATGACTTTCCAGTGGTCAGCCACTGACACTGCATTGAAATAATTGGCATTTATGGTAATCTCGTACATAATGACAAATGAATGACTGACTCAGGCGGTTATCTGCTAAAATTTTGACAGTTCCTAAAATAATATGTAAAAATCATTTCTACTAACGGGTTTTATAATAATGGCAATACGACAGTGCCATTATAACACAATTCTATTACGAGACCACTGACCGACCAATGATCGACCACTTTGAATTTAGCAGATTACGAACTTTGATCAAAAATACAATGGGATCGTGTTGGAATGACGAATTTATAAAATAGCAGACTTGAGCCCCTGAATGGACGGGCCGGACGAATTTGTTAGTTTTGTAAAAGGAACTGTATTTTGACTTGTCTTAGTTTCTTATTTCAAAAACAGGCTTGATGGTTCAAACCATTCCAAAAAAGAACTTTATTTTGAAAAAAGAACTAGGGTGAAATTAAATTCCGTAATGGACTACGTAAGTCACACGTATCGCATTGTACTATTATTTAAATTTCATTATTTTTTACAGATCTTGCAATAGCTAAAACCTAATGTACAATTACTAACCCTGTATGAAACAGCAAAAAGTATAAAATTAATTTATACGAGTAACTAACAATCTAGAAACATTAATCCATTTGCCCAGCGGGTTGTGGCCATATTTCCTGTCGACTGGTCCACATGAAGGCTCTAGCTTTGCTGCGAATTGTATTCGCGGTAATAAAATAAATATGACAGAAGGTGTGGTAATACAATAATATTGTAAATAAACAATCTAGAAAAATTTCGTGCTGGGGCGGCTGCAGCAGGTGCAGAAAACCTCAAACGACGCAAATATTTCAATCTTATTAGAACCTCTGTTTGGGGTTGAAACTCTAGGGCCACGGGGTCCGAGTGCCCACTAGTTTTCCGAGACAATTCCAAGCGGTTGGTCGACTCTTAACGTACCCAAAGGGCTGGCCTATTTTTCGGCCAATGAATCAGCATTGCCGTAAAACGTGGCTATGCTTCCAGCCTTTTGGACACTTTCATGCCTTGTGATTATTATATTTTTTATATACCTGTTCATATTATTATTTTAAGACTAGTATTTATTAAAAAGTATTTTATTGCTACATAAAAAAAGTTAAAAGATGGAAGTAGGAATTGGGTGGACTCCGTTATCGTACCAGGTTACTCCGCATAGTTCAAATTGTCTTACGTTTTTGCAATTCGCAAGTCAAAGTCGGTATTATGTTGATTTAAAATATGATTCGCGAACGTAACAAATATTGCTTTGTATAATTATAATAATCACATTCACACACGTTACTAAAGCTTGGGTTTCCCCTGAATGTAACATTTATTTTATTTCTCATCACAATGACTTTGATACTTGATCATGGTTCAGGCCATAGGAAGGCCAATTCTCGTAATAAAAAAAAAAAATACGCAGCGACTTGAGAACTTCCTCCGTTTTTTTGTCGGTTAAAAATGTTCAAAATCTAGTCGCAGTCTCATCTCTGCGACAATAAAATGTTAAAAATTTATGAAAAATCAAGGTATTTTTGACAGATTTACACTGACATCAGACTGTCAACGTTCTTAAAATTACGAGAATTGCCCCACGGGTCTCCGCCCTTTTACAAAAAGATAAATTTAATTTTTTATGTACTTGTAGGTACACTGACAACCTAAAAGATACAAAAATGTGGTTCCGTCATATCGTTATATTATCTGTTATTTTGTTATTAAGATAATTGTGTGACCGCTGTATCGCTGACTTAAATGGTATTAAAAGAAAAAAAAAAGAAAATTGCGGCCGTACCTATTCGGTTGTTTGGATCTTCTGGAGTTTACCTCAGAGGTGTCTCAATGTTATTAAAATCGGATCATCTGGTTCCGGATTTAATTATCGAAACGACCTCGTTTGCGGTTTTTGATAGTTGTACATGTTTAGCGTAGTAAAGTTTTTGGGAGACGAACCTTTTACTGAGAATCTCAGTAAACGGTAATTGAATTATTTTGGAGTTTAGAGAGATTGAAAGCTGTGGAGGAAATACAATGATGTAGATTAGACTTCACCATTTGCCTGAGCTTCTCCCAACTATGTTGGAGTTGGTTTCCAGTATAAGGCACCGTAAGGTAGGTAGGTTCAGCTTGAGGTACCTATTTGTGAATTCATTAATAATGAACTATAATGAATTATAAATGAACCGATCGTCATGAAATTTGGCACAGATATAGCCTGGAATATGGAAAATTTGCGCTAATTTTATTAATTAATGTAATGTAAAAACTAGTAGAAGAATTCATCTCTTTTCTGAGGAATCTGCAAATCCTTAATTTATCTGACGAAACACATAAATACGACTTTAATATATTTTACTAAGAAAAACAATAAAATATTAACTTAACTAATCCTAATCATGGGCACGCCACGATTGCGGCGGTAAGTCCCCTCTTTGAGGAGTGGTTTGAGAGGCGGCATGGCGTCCTCACCTTCCGCCTGACGCAGGTCCTCACCGGACACGGTTGTTTCGGGAGGTTCCTGTTTCGGATAGGGCGGGAGGAAACGCCCGGGTGTTTCCACTGCGAAGATCGCCCTGAGGACACGGTGGAGCACACGGTGGCGGTCTGCCCTGCTTGGGCGGAGCACCGCCGTGTCCTCGTGGAGGCGATCGGCGGCGGCGATCTCTCGCGTCCGGCCCTGGTCCAGGCCATGGTACGGAGCGAGAGGGCATGGGGAGCCGTCACCTCCTTCAGCGAAGCAGTGATGCTCGCAAAGAGGGAGGCGGCGCACGTGAGGGAGAGGCAGCATATGCGCCCTCGCGACCCCAGCCGCCGCAGGATACGGAGACGCCCTGGGCGTCGGGAATCCCAGGCCGATTTCCGGCCACCGTAGGCATGGGCTTGCGGACGGCGAGTAATGGGTAGCTCGCTGTCCGGTAAGGACCAAGCCCAAGTCGACGGCGCGTTGTGTTCCACGCGCGCCTCAAAGAGATGTCAGCACAAAAATGATGGGGCCCGCAAGGGCCGATGCCTGCCAGGGGTGCGGGTTTGTTCGAAAGAGACACCACAGCCCCTGGCTTAAGGGCTACTGAAGGAACACGGGTGGGTTTTAGTCAGTAAAAGTCTGACACGCCCTCCTGCTCCACCCAGAGCGGGAGAAGTTATTTGATGATTTCCCACCCAAAAAAAAAAAAAAAAAAACTAATCCTAATCACAAATTAAAAAATAGCGTCAAAAAATTCATCCTCATCGCTGTCGACTGGTAATGTTCCCAAGAGACTGGCAGCATTACCACGTTGTATGACAATGCTTAGCCGCTGGCCAAGGTAGAAACCAGCCCTTGGGTCACGGGAAGTGTCAACCAGCCTTTTCGAGATTTGTTTAAAGAAGCCGTGAGCACTCGGACCCCACGGCCCGAGGGTTTCAACCCCAAACGGCTCGAAAATATAATAACCAATTAGGTTGTTATACTTTCGCCGCTTGAGGTTTTCCGCAGCCGCAGCGGCAGCGCCAGCACAGCACACCGAGCCAGGAAGATGGGATGGTGCAAGAGTATCGACACACGTTGCATCCCACACTAAAGGCCTACCCATCTTCCATGGAAATAAAGACATTCCATCCGGTCTCTTGCCATCGTCGCGTGCCAAGCCATTGGGTTCTAATACAGCTGGAACGCCGACGGTGACAAGAGCTCGTCGGATGATGTCGTTAATGTTTGCGTGCCGCGCTAAGCGGCCCGCGGTTTGGCTGCAAGACAGGCCGTGGTGTCCTAGACTGTTGACAACTTCGCCGCAGTGACAGCGATGAGGAGAACATCAAGGAGTTCCCAGTCATAGGGAAGCAGCGAGGCGGAAAGTAGTGTCATCGAACAAAGTGCCTATGTTCGACGACGGTAGTGCATGAAGCCACAGACCTGACTCCCACAGCCAGCAGGCGCGCACGCTCCGCAGTAGTAGCAGACGTGTTAAGTAGATTGTCTTGTACTACTCTGCAGAGCGGCTCTTCTTGAAGAGCCGCTCATTTTGAAGAGCCTCGCTAGCCCGAACACTGATCTACCCAGATCAGTGTTCGGGCAAGCGAGTCTCCAGGTATCCAAAGCCTCGGTGAAGTACGGCACGTCAAAATTAATCAGTGTGGAGGCTAGGATTTTCATGATTAGTTTCTCAGTGCCGTGGACCGAGGATATGAAAGCCGGTAAACTAATACTAGAAATTTTGCGGACGCCGAGGCCTCCCATACGAATGGGAAGAGTAGCTTGTGCCCAAGCTCGGTCGTCCATGGCCACATTTAAGATCGAAGTTAGTGTGTGCCGGATAATTTGGTCTATTCTGTTTAATAGGTGAGTGTATTTCCATAAATGGGAAGCGCGAAGGAAGTATGTTAATTTGGGACCGAAACAGCAATAGCGAATTAAGGTGATGGCCGAATGCATGTTAATTTGGAACAATCTTTCCGAAACGTCGTTGAATTTTTGAATTTTTTCCTCAATAAAAACGGGAAAAGAATTCTCAAAGATTGGAGCCCCAAGGAGACGAAGAGAGCTTTTTAACTTTTAGCTTTTTTTAGCTTCTATATGGAAAAGGACATAGGCTATTTTTTACGCGATGACCGTCATCCACGTGGGCGGAGCCGTGGGCCAAACCTAGTTAAGTGTATTTATATAAAAACCTAACAGGCAGGTGTGCTGCGCCACTTCTTCCCACTCAAAACACTAGAAAGTAGTTAAGGGCGAATGTTTTGGGGGACTGTCATATGTTGTTTTGTCATTCAAAAAGTGCTCATTCTCAGCATAATTATGTTTAATAAATGAGTTTTTATTTTTATTTCACTCAGTGTGCGTCAGTTAATAACTTAGTAACGAAAATAATTAACTAATTTGCGTTTATCTTTGCACGTTTATATTTTCTTTAACGATAAAATATATAGTATTTTACCAGTAAAGTTGTATTCGGGGCAGACTTGAGACCAACCAGAAGCAGAGACGGACACCTTTATCCAATTACTGACACAAACCATCCTAATTCTAACATTAAATTAACCGCCAGAACAATGACACTGCAATTATGTTTGATAAATCATACGTTGAATGAAAATGCTAACACTTACAACAGTCAAATGAGGTCGGCATCCAGTCTAACCAGATGTAATGTATACCAGCATGTTACATGGAACGACTGTCTATCTGACCGCAACCAATTGAAATATATTTGACATGTTAAAAATACTCGGTTTAGGCCTTGTCTTACCACTTGACCGCAATAGGCGTGCCTGAACTTCGCGAGCCGATCGATCTACGCGATATAGCCACGAACCACCCAGGTACGAGTATGCTTTGAGTATTAATAAATAATTACAACGTTTTCATTTTTCTTTCAATCACTATGGCAGAATTACGAGTACACTCACAGATAGGAAGCATGTATCCTTGCAGTGGGAATATTTAGACTGATTATGCTAATGCATAACATTCCGTGGCGATTATGGTAAACCTCCCAAATTGGGGAAGGCCTATGTCCAGCAGTGGACGTCCTTCGGCTGAAATGATGATGATGATGATCATAAAATTCCGCATCTGAGGTGCAGCTTAGTACAATTATGTTTAACTAGATGCTTTGCCCTTTATTTAGTTGCAGGCACGTAAGTCTTAGGAATATAAGCAAAACTGTACATGTTTTTAAGCCTTGTAATTTTTGAATAAATATGTTATTATTATATTATTTAAAAAAAGATGGAAACAAGAAACTTGTTTTAAAAGGACGACTGTTAGACTAAATACTATAAGCAATCTCATGCAGTCGGAGGCATTATAAGTGTTTAGTGTTTTTATGAAGATGCCTCTGCCTCTGACTACTGAGATTGCTATGACTATTAGACTTCAGTCTAATAGTCATAAAACTGAAGTCTAATTGTCACACTTTTAAAACAAGTTTCTTGTTTCCACCTTTTTTAATTAAATTGACTTTTTAAGCAGTCGGGTATTTTTACTACAGACAGTAATTGCACGTCACGACCGCGCTTGGTGAGACTTTTATGACGTTGACATTTGGTTGAAATTGAAATAATTGACGCATGCCCGATAAATGCAACAACTACAGCTAGTAAAAATCATTTTACACTTATTGACAAGCCGTGTGCCCGAAGAAATTTGCATTGGTAAAAATTACAAACTTCCATACAAACTTTCCTGCCCCGTAGAACCCCTCATAAAATGCCTAGCCTTTTCCCAACTACCTTTGAGTTGGCTTCCAGTCTAACCGGATGCAGCTGAATACCAGTATTTTACATGGAGCGACTGCCTATCTGACCTCCACGATCCAGTTATTAAGACTGGTTGTCATACTTTCGGGCTTCCGACGACCCGTAACGACTGTCAAAGATCCATTAATGACAGCCATGGCAACGGCTTAACGTGCTTGTTGAGGGACGGAGGGGTTTTTATTTAAAGATAAAGAGATATACATCCGTCTTGGTCTTCGCATGATCTGACCAAGATTATGTCTGGACTTTAAAAGAGACTGTGACCTCTGAGTTAGTTTCGGCTTTTCTTCTCAGAGTACTCGGATAGGAACCGCCGACCTGTTCTTACATAGCCATAAGTCCTACTGTACCCCTATAAGAGATAAAGTTTCAGAATCCTTCCTCAGTGCTTACCTTTGTTGTTAGAACTTTTGTACAAACAATTCTTCTGGATCAAGCGGTTTATGCACTCAGTGTAATTTGCGGATTGCTCAAACAGTTTCAAAGGCAAATGAATCCCATAAAACTAATTCATCTCGGGGTAAGGTTACGACTCCAGTCGCTCATGAATAAGGGGTCTGTTTCCCTTTTGTTATTATTTTTATTTATTTTCTTTAATACATATTATTAAGTATAATTTTTTTTTTTTTTTACAAAAATCATACAAAAACATTTAAAATTATAAAAAATAGTGGCCCATCGGCATCAGGAGCAGGGTCCAAGATGCTGGTGGTCAGGGCTCTAGAGAAAGGAACCTCCTGACTATGCGTGCCGTGTCTTATTATTTTTATTTGTCGAATTCTGTACTTTTGACTTTTCCGTTATTCCCTTGCTACTGAGGAGAATTTGCTAATGGAAAAATAAAATAACACTTAACTCAACCTGGGTTATAATATCTCCCGCGTGGACGGCTGTGATTGGCCGCAATGGCCGAATTTTACAAAGGAGGAGTTTTACTATTATTTACTTTATTACATTAAAAATATATATGAATTATATTTTTCAATATTAAAATATGAACAGTATTAATCATTGAAAACCATATAGATAGTAACCCACCGGTATAGGGAACAGGGACCATAATACCGGTGGTCAGGGCTCCTGAGAGAGGAACCTCCGAAAGATAGGCGCCGCTGTTTCTAGAAGTACCACTCTCTGGATCAAGCTCCAACTGTCTAACGAGAGTTTGCTGAGATGTCGGTCGAGGTTCTTGGTTATTTATGCTATTAGCCGTCACGATTTATTTTTATATAGGTATTTGCTATAGAACGTTTAGCTGATTTGTGCAGAATAAACAAGTTTCCTTTCTTTCTTATTATCCATAATATACTTCAGTTACTTCCCACTGCAATACAAAAATAACCCATCACATTTCCGTGATATTTGGTACGGAATAATAATGAATTATTTATCAGCATACCGTCTTTCTATAGCCTTTGTGCACGGACTCCGGGGTCCCATTTTTAGACGGAACCGTTGGACTTTTGGCATAGCCACATAAAGAAATAAAACGTTCCTAAATGTGTAGGTTGAAACATTATTACATTATTCACTGGGAATTTGTGTATTGAAAGTACAGTAATACCCCGCTTTACGTGATTGATACGTTCCGGAAAAAATCGCGTTAACTCAAATTCGCGTATCTCGGTTTATGATTAAACATAGTCAAAATTCAATACAAAAAATACGAATCATTTTAATCAATCACTTTAATACTAAGAACATTTTATGCAATACAAACTATTAATAATTTTCTACGGAAAAATACATCTATTGTCTTTTGGGTAGCATTTTTTTTACGTTCTTGTAAAATACGTTCATAACACCCAACACTGTTTTTAATTGTTCGACACACGGTCAAGACACGGTCATTATTATTGTCTATACTCTGCAATATGTCCAAACTTGAATAATTTTTTGAAAGAGCATTTTGTATTCCTCCTGAAGATAAAACTTTCGCGTTATAGTGAAACCGCGGCAACGGGGTCGCGTAAAGCGGGGTATTACTGTATTCTATTAATTATGAAAATGGCGGAAATATAAACATGAATTTTAAATTACAAAATAAATTATTTGTGTACTAAACGTATGCTTTCATAATAAATAAGAGTGGTATAAATATATATCAATTTAGCGTCACGCTGAAACGCGGAATAATGTGAATGTGTGAATAATGTGGGGTGTGTGTTATAATTATCATCGAAATGTTTGAAATGATTTTGGTAGAACTCTATTTGATACACACTATACATTCGCTTGAAAAGCGAAAGTAGCGTAAGTGCGAAAGTAGTTTTAGCCTTATCCGTTACAAATATCATACTCGTATAAGTGAGCAGGTACATAAGAACCACAAAAATAAGAACATAGTTATGTGTCCCGCCTACTTAAGTATAACCAACCTAGTTCTAACATTTTGTGATAAGTCATAGAACTTAAATAATTCAGTAACAGCTGATACGAAACCCAAAACTTTCATTTTATCTAGTCTCCACTTAGTGAAGGTATTTATTATTAATCACGATGACAGTTATTGCTCTACTAAATATCGTTTTTTCGTAAAATTATTTTAGATAATTGGGGCTTACTTAAGTGGTGTTTGGATACACCAATAAATGCTTCGATTTCGCGATGAAAGCACGTAATTATTGTTATTTATGGGCAATAAAAATATTGTTCATTTTATGATTTAGGGGCTCTGAAGACTAGACGGCCACAACCAAGGCCAATGGACGCACAGACCACTGCGGTGGTTGCGTAATATACTTAAACTCAAATATGAGTTACAAAAAATATCTAGTGAAACTGTAAACACCCTGGTTAAGTGAAATTCTTACGTAATCACTCACTAAATGGAATTAGTAAAACATTTATCTGTATAGAGCGTTTCAACCTCATCCAGTATAATTTTTTACAGTTGCGCAAACCCTCTAGCGTAGAATATTTTTCGTCGGTTAAGTATACAAAATAAAATCAGATGTTTCATAGAAAAGTGTGTTTCATATAAAAACCTACATACCTACTTATATGCTGAATTCATGGTTAAAGTTTGCGCACTGGTTAAAAATGTATCAGGGTATAAGACCACCTTTTCTTTGTTTGCATACTATTATTAAATTGTGATTGCAAACTTAGTGACGAAAATTTAGGTTAGAAAATTAACCTCGATTGGCAAATAAAACCGTTTTAATTCGATTAAAATTAGAATTTCGGGTTTAAATACTCAAATAATTAAATCAAAGCAGTGTAAGTAGCACTACACATTAGCATCCACTGATACGTACCACAAATCGATCGGAATACGTCCACCACCACCACTTCAGCCAAAAGATGTCCATTGCTGGACATAGGCCGCCTGACATTAGGGACTCCCAAACTGTAGCAGTATTCAAAAGAAGAGTGAAAGAACACTATCTCTCCAGTTTGTCATAATTGCTTATGAATTTATTATTTAAATTTACTTTATAATTATATATGTTTTAGTGATATTTATTTTAGAAACATGTATGTATGTTTATGTGCTTGTATATTCTCATATTATATCTATATAAATAAAAAGAAAAGTCCTGACTGACTGACTGACTCATCAACGCCCAGCCCAAACCCTTGGACATAGGAAGCTGAAATTTTGCACAGAGATTCCCTTTATAATGTAGACAAGGAATAAGGAAGGATTTTTCGAAATTCAACCCCTAAGGGAGTGAAAATAAGATGAGATGAGAAAATAGGGGATGAAAGTTCCGCGCAGGCGAAGCCGCTGGCAAAAGCTAGTATGTGTATATTTAAATGAGAGTTTAATTTATAATTTTATTTTTCCCCTTCTACTATTATTACACGCGTTGTCTACATTTCTGTTATATTCTTTCCTATGGCAGAGATTTCTGTAGAAATAAGCGTTACCTTTGTAAGTTTTTTCTGTTCCTTTCTTCTTGTCTGTTTAAATGGTTAAATAAATAAATAGGCCTCGCCCAAAAGGGAGATTTTGCCATAATCGCCACGCTTAGCAGGTGGGTTGGCGATCGCAGTATGGTGGTAAAATGCTTATAGCGGTACTGATTACGATATATAAGAAAACTCGAAACATTCTGCTGATAAGTTTTTATGCTGCCTAAGTCAGGTCAAATATTTCTAATCACGACAAGGTATCAAATTTTTCAGAGTTTAAAGACGTAGGCATATATTTATAAAGCAAAATGTCATGTCCAATATTATTGCAATCTAATAGGTGACACATCTTGAAGCTGATACGGCATTTTATATTTTGACGTTGCTTGTCTCTTCAGATAGTTTTGGTAACCCTTCGAGGTCACAGTTGTGCTGCAACTTGTTGCCTTCCACAAATGATGATATATTTTCCGTTCTCCTGATGGCAGATATTAATGGATGAATCATGAAAACAGATATTTTTGCTCTCCTGCCCAAAGTAATATGTTTATGCTCGTGACTCGCAACGCATTAGTTTTGGCTGATTTACATATATATTAGTAGCGAGTTTAGCGAGTTATGTGTCTAAATGTCAGTTTAAAAGTGTCAGTTTTCGTTATGAAGTGTCACTATAGACAAGCAATCTTAAAGGGATGAAAAAAATTAAGATCATTGTAATTTTGACAGACTTGTCCGTGGCAACAACCCAATAACAATCTTATGATCATGAAAATAAAGATCACTGTGATTTTGACAGCCTAAAATAACTGAAAGAACCGTAGCAAAAAAATGTTTGTCTAATGTTAATTTCTATGTAGCTTATTAGTCAATTCACACGTTTTGAAAAATATGCAAAAAGTGATAGAAAAACTTTTTTCAAAAAAAAATATCAACCGACTTCCAAAAAAACACTACAAAGTGCAAAATAACTTTAATTTCGGAAGTTGGTGACTTTGGATGCGTAGGTATTTTAATTCTTTGTCACCGCCTTCCGAAATTAAAGTTATTTTGCACTTTGTAGTGTTTTTTTGGAAGTCGGTTGATATTTTTTTTGAAAAAAGTTTTTATTTTTCACTTTTTAGTTACCTACGCCACACTAATTCGAAATTTCATCATCCTCAGGGTCAAAACAATGCATATTTATGCGATAGCTGCATTCGCGGTTGATTTGCTGTAATGTTTTGAAGAGTTCCGTTGTCTGTCTCCGAAACGCATCATCAGATCTATATGAAATTTATATGGGACCATTTCGGAATAAACCCCATTCGAACAAAAAAATAATTTTGCAAATCCGTTTATATACGACGGAGTTATGCCCGAACATACATAAAAAAAAAAATATAAACATGTCGAATTGATAACCTCCTTCTTTTTGAAGTCGGTTAAAAAGGTCACTGCAGGTACATGCAATAAAGTACATAAACGTGCCAATTGCCAAATACATATTTCTGGAGTAGTCCATTCACCCAAAAATAGTATAAATTAACTTAGTGCGAGTTGCCTTTAGAAAATAATAATAATCATCGTCATCATTTCAGCCGAAAGACGTCCACTGCTGGACATTTGGGTTTGCCATAATTGCCTCACTTGGCAGGCGGGTTGGCGATCGCAAAATGGTGATAAAATGCATAAAGAACGCTGCTGCCCATTCTCTAGTAAGTCCCTTAGTCACCTTCTACGACACCCACAGGAAGAAATGGGATGGTGTTATTCTTTACCGTCCGGCACCACTCGCAACGATATGTATAGAAAATAATTTATTATTTCAAAGTGTCGATTCTCCCGTTTCGGGCGAGTAAATTCATGCGAATTGACTAATAAGCCGTCTATGTGTGTGTTCTTGTTTGTTGGATGAAATGGAACTTCGGTGTATATCTGTTTTGTGATAAATTTACCTATTCTGTATCGAAGTTAAATACGATCAGCCGATGCGTCACGGTCAAATTTATTACGTCGACGCACGAATCGCGTTTCCCTTTTAGGGTTACGTAAATGGGATACAAAAGCCCGGTATTATTGTTTGTTTTGGTGATTCTATTTTCTGTTTAAGTATAAATGTTTCTTCTCCACTTCGGTTGGTAATAATAACAGCCTCACAGGGTACCTACAGTCTTTACTTTACGAGGTAATTAAAGAATCCTAACTTTGTTTGAGCAAGCTGAAGTGGCAGTGGGCTGGCCAAGTTTGTCGAAGGACCGATGGACGGTGGAGCAGACGAGTCCTGGAGTGGAGACCGCGTCTCGGCAAACGTAGTATGGGACGCCCCCCAGCTAAATGGACCGACGACCTTAAAAAGGTGGCTGCGGCAGACTGGATGCGGAAGGCGGAGGATAGAGTGTTGCGGCGCAGCCTGGGAGAGGCCTATGTCCAGCAGTGGACTGCGATAAACTGAGTTGATGAACTTTGTGATTTACTTGGATAGATCGTGTCAATTTTCAAGTTAATTAACTCAAAGAATATTAATTTTCCTTCAAACGAAATTCCCTCGTGATTTTCTAAAAACCCCTTTCTTTTTGCTCCCCTACGTTATTGAAGGAAGCCGTATGAAAAATTTCAATTTCCCAGTCCTAGTAGTTTAGGCTGTGCGTTGATATGTCGGTCAGTCAGTCAGCTTCACCTTTTACATAAATAGATTAAGGTACACACGGCTACACATCAAGCTATAAATTTCCAGTATAAGCTGATCTCGCATTGTAAAGGATTTCCGTACAGTGCGAGATCAGCGTAAACGAAAGACAAACAAAAGAAACAAATCAACAATACTGAACCACTTCTCATCCTGTACAGTACAATCAAAACCACATCCGAGGTAAAAATGGATACTGACTTTATTTTCAAGCACTAAAAGCGGTTTTCGTAGTTCAAATGTAAATGTGTGACGTTTGGTTGACCGTACTAATTGTGTCATAATTATTATTTATTGCCTACCACGTATATGTACAAGCGTATATTTAATAAACCTGCGACTTGATTTATAGCGGAGATAGTAATTCCCTTGTTACCATTTGCACGGTATGTATAATAGTGTTTTTCGTAATAACACATAGGTAAGTTTTAATTGTTTAGATTTTTTGGAATTTAGTTAATGTTAGGTGATTTTGATTTTATGTAGAGCACTTGCTTTGGTTTAAAAAAAAATTGCTGTGTTTAGCATAATAGCATAATCAGCATATAATGTTCCCACTGCTGGGACACAGGCCTCCTCTCTGTGAGGGAGACCGGGCTGTAATCGACCACGCAGGGCCAGTGCGGGTTGATATATGTCACATGTCTTCGAATTTTTGGTTCTTGGACATGCCGGTTTCCTCACGTTGTTTTCCTTCACCGTTTTGAGAGCAGTGGTGATGAAATAATTTACACAAATTAAAGCACCTGCCAGGGTTCGAACCAACAACCTACAACTTGTAACTCACGGCCGTTATCACTAGGCCATCACTGCTCTATGTCATAGAAAACATAAATCATTCAAGAATTATCACGGTATGTTTAAGTTTAAGTAAATCAAAAAAAGCTGTCTCTCGCAAATAAAAAGTAACAGAAAGTAATTTCTTTACCAAGAAAGAAACGAAATATCCATGTTTCATTTAAGGACAGCAACTTGTTTAAGTTTTATTTTGATGTTTATCTTGTAAATCAAGTCGGCGATAAGTCGAGCGTTTTTTTGGCACTCGCAACATTTTTTGCTGGCGAATTTATTTACTTACTTGTCGAAGATGTACAGACATCTATTGTTGCGAATTTTTCTATAAAATATTAACTGAAAATTCATTACAATTCTTTGCAAGCTAGCAGTTATCTGTTTAAATAAAATGAATTTAGTTTAGAGCATGTTTTCAGATATTGAAAAGAATTTATGTTGTCAGACACATATTTTCTCACTGCAATGGAAAAATCACATTCGAAAATACACAGAAAGAAAAGGCATTTATTATTACTTTGGTTAAAAACAAAAAAACATTCACACCAAAGTTTATCGATGCCATATTTTAGTTAGTTCAAAGTTTTAGGTTAGGATATTGTACAACGTGTAACGGAAAGGGTATATACATACCAAAGGCACGGCTTCATTGGATGATATCAAACGATATTGGAAGAAATTTTTAATCCTATCTCTACATGTTCGGAAGTTATGAGAATTTTTATTGCATTGATACCAGAAACCGAACTTTTCAAATTGAAATAAATACATCACTCTGTAGAAATTTATCGCGAAATTGGCAAGTAACGTGGAAAATTATTGACCAACGTAGTGCGGTGACACGTTTGTTATGATTTGAATTTAAGAAACAAGTGAAATCGAAAATTTGGTATCAATTCTTATAGTATTTTATTTTAAGCTGAAACGATATATAGTGATTCTATACCAGCTGTTATCTTTAGTGCTTAGGATAGCAATAGGGTTTCTGTTACACCCTGCATTTAAGTAATACAGAAATTTTTCTTGAATCATTAGTTGATCCGATATAGCTAAGCAGTAGGTAATCCTACTAATATTATAAATGTGAAAGTTTGTATGTTTGTTACCCATTCATGAATGCATAAATGGTTGAATAGATTTGGATGAAATTTGGCCCACATATAGTTTATAACCTAGATCATCACAAAAGAAACTATTTTATCCCCTTAGCACGTTGTCGTTGGATAATTTTTGATCTTCACGCGGGTGAAGCAGCTGGTAAAAGCTAGTTATTCCTATAAGTTCATCCAGGTTATAATCGATCAGTGTGCCACATTCAAATATGTACTATCGTTTTTGCGTGATTGTGTAACAAACATACAAAAATATAAACATACAAACTTTCACATTAATAATATTGGTAGGACAACACATTTTCATCAAACTTCCGTTTTCAGTCCACTTTACTCGGCGCTTAGCCACAATAACACAGCCAATTAAACCACGCTTTTAATTTTAAACCGTCCGTGTTTGAACTGTTAAATATTCATTCGCAGTTATTACGGGCTGTCTTGTACCTTCCGGCATTTAAATCGTGCTTCATTAATTAATTTGTTCCTTAAATTTTATTGGTCGCTATTTAGTGATTAATAAAATGATTTCGCTTTTGAAGAGCTGAAAGAAAATACGTGTGGCACTCGGGGACTGCCGCGGTAAAGCTATTGCATAGCATTTTATTAACTTATGCAATTATAATAATTTATTTATTTTTTATTTATGCAGTATTTTTTTTTCTTTGATATTAATTCAAGTTTTTCTTTGATGAACGCTCTTAAACCTTCGATAAGCTTTTTAAGCTATTGCATAGCTTTTATCGCAGGCTTTGAGCGCGGCGACCGAATCAAGAAATTCCGTAACGAAAATCAAACCTCACACCCCTACTCCGCCTACCATGTATCTCGGCCGAGCGTACGCTTAACGTGTATGTTTATGGTACGACTGTACAATATAATAATTTGTTTTCTTATCGGTCACCACGCTCAAAAAGTGTAACTTGAATATAAATTTTTCATTAGCGTTCTTTACCTAATATAAGTCGTTTATAAATCAAAATGTTGCCATTTTAACAAATTGACCAACACATCGAATCGTCAAACGACAACGTCCTTATTACGTACTGGGAACTTTTTAATTACCTGCAGTTTCGACACTTCTGACGCGGTGACGTCATTGTTATTTAAATTTGACAAATAATTTGAAATTGTAACTGTAAATTGATTGCTTTATTTACATTTGTTGACAAAAAATATTTGTACGTCAAATGATCAAATGTAATTTTCTTTCTAACCAGCTGCTTTAAAGAGACGGCCATTTTTTCCGTAAAACACTGTTAAAGTAGGGTTCTGGCTTCGTTTACTTTATAGTAGGATTATAGAACGTCTATATGCTAAAATGCGTTTATGAATAATACTTTTTGACAACCATACTTTAGCAAAGTTTTAGATGTTCGATAACTTTTTAAGAATTTGACCGTAAGTATTTAATTGCATCACCACTGCTCTCGAAACGGTGAAGGAAAACATCGTGAGGAAATCAACATGTCTTTTCCTAGAACAAAAATTCGACATCACATCTATGTACCCGCAATGGGCCCACATTACAGCTCCCTCTCGAAGTGATGAGCCCAGCCTCCCAGCATTCAACGCTGAATATGGTGCTTTCAAAAGTGTAAACATTTTTCAGATCTCTGTGCATTAAAATAAAGTCCTAAATAACTAATGGATGACGAGGAATGTCTGAAAAATGTTTACGCGTCGAAAGCAATATAATTTTAATCTCATGACAACTGTTATTAATGATTACAATTGTCAACAATTCAATACGTTAATATCAAACGTGGTATTTTGTTATTCCATAATTACATTTTATTTAGTCATTCGTTTTAATATGACATGTGTGCTTTGATAATGTTCTGTAAATGAATTAATTATTAATTTGTTTAACTTAATTAAACTGAATATTTATTGACGTTGTTTTCAATTTGGTTATATTGTTAGCTAACAATCGTTCTTGGTACTCACTCTGAAATAAATGGTAAGGACTTAAAGTCTAAGCTATATTAAATTCATAATAGAATCAGTTTGATTTATGGAACGATCATTTTAAACCATGTTAAATCTTCAAGTCTTATTTCGGAAAGCACGTCAAGCCGTTGGTCCCGACTATTATTCGTAGATCTTTGACGGTCGTTATGGGTCGTCTGCCCAAAAATCTTACAACCAGTCTTATTAAAAAGTATCGTGTAATCCAGTAACTGGGTTGTGGAGGTCAGATAGGCAGTCCCTCCATGTTGGCATTTAGCTGGATCTGACCCTAAACTAGCAGTGGTTGCCCAGTACTAAAGGCCGTGATTTACGAGATGTCGATCGGAGGTTCGAACCCAGACAGGCGCTTTACTTTGTGTAAATTATTTCATCACCACTGCTCTCAAAACGGTGAAGGAACTGGCATGTCCTAGAATCAAACATTCGAAGACATGTGACGGTTAGCTGTAAGACTGTATCGACCTATTTAGATGTTTAGTTAAATTGTTGATACAAAATGTTGAGCGCTAATGCTGCCGACAAACTGTCACGCAGTTTGGCAGGTTTATAAATTTGTACAAGTTTTGGTCCAAATAAATGTTTTTTTTTTACCAACTTGCACTGGGACCACGAGGTGGATCTCGGTCCACTCCTTTTGACAAAGAGGAGGCCTGGGTCCCAGCAGTGGAAAATTATAGGCTGATTATGCTGACTCTAGAAAAGGGGAAATATCAGGCAGATTGATTTGAACTTATCTTTTTCATTCAATCTTAAGCTCCAATGATGGTCATACATTAAAAGATTCCACATATTCCAAATCCAAAATATATTCTGCAAAAGACAAAAAAAATCTGGTATTCTTACCGTCACGGCTCTTTACAGACTGTTAAAGTTCCATTTATATTATTCAGCGGTCACAAGACTTTTGCCGGCGACTTATTTCAAAATACGTACTATCTCATGGAACATTTTCCTGAAATGTTTGCTCAGCACATTGTGTGTGGAAGTGAATGTGGCTCAGAGAATACATTTTGCATTCTAAGATGTGTATTGTTAATGCTTGCGTTCACATAAGTCCGTGGAAGGGTTTTTAGATGTGGTGAGATGAGGTTCGTTTGTTGGGTTTAGTGGCTTGTTTAAAAGCTGCGATTTTTCTCTTTTCTTTATGAGTAATGACAGAAGAACATCAAGTCATCTAAGGGCCGATATTTTGTGAACAAAACGGTCGGTGACGGTCAGGGAAAAAACATTTATTGAATTGTGATTTATTTTATTTATTTATTAATACCACTCAGATTGTTGTTACAGGTGCGGGACGCAATACACCAATTTATTCCACACTCGCGAGAATTTAATGTTTGTAACCTGACATATTCCGTTCCGTGTGGTGCCGGACGTAAAAGCATAGCAACATCCCATTTCTTCTGATGTAACACAAGCTGCAGAATTTTATGTAATAAACGTTACGTGTTTCGTTTATTCATTTGGCAAGCTGTTCATTACAATTAATTATTTCCGTACATCCACATTACACCATTACATTACGTGTGGTGCAGGATGTAAAAGAATAGCATCTTATCATTTTTTCCCGTTGGTGTCATAGAAGGCGACTAAGAGACTTACTAGAGAATGGGCAGCAGCGTTCTCTGTGCATTTTACCACCGTACTTCGATCGCCAACACACCTGCCAAGCATGGTGGTTATGGCAAAACCCCCCTTTTGGTGGAGGCCTATGTCCATCAGTGGACGTCTTTCGGCTAAAATGATGATGGTGATACATCCACTATATTGCAGATAAAGTTATGTACATTTCAATGTTTCTCTTTCAAAAGTGGAAATTTTCGTGCTGACAAAATGTTTCTGATGTCAATGTTGTGTGAGTAAATTTTAACTTTGTCTGCTCGAATTATTTGCTTGCAAATACAAACTAAACAGTCTTACGTATATCCTAGTTTACATAGCTACTACATTTTATTCAACTCAGTAGCTTCTTCCACTAGGACAGAGCACTTAAATATTGGCACATACTAAACGCTCCCAGCAGACTCGCACCAGTACTCGCCTTATTACTCTCCCAAAGCAAACGCTCACAAAAGACAAACAGTCCGTACCGTAATAGTGCGCCATGTTTTGTTGAATAGTACAGTAATTTGTAACTGTGACATATATTACACTGGGTATGTTGACGCCTAATTTATCATGCAGGATGAGCAGAGGACACTTCTAAAATTAAGTTCAGAAAGATAAATTGTAAGTAATTAATCATTGCTTGAACTTTTTTGCAAGGCTGCGACACTTTCATTATTTTTTAAAGCGGAATATAAATTAGTTTACGTTATTAAAATTAGTATTGTGATATGATGCTTATTTTTAGAGCGATGGAAATTTACAGAAAGGTGGTAGCTTTTTTGTTCGACGATTAGGCCCACCAAAAATAGTGGCGTCTATGAATGAAATTGGTGTTGAATTTTTCCTTATGATATCTAGATTATAGTGTTAGTAATAATAATACTTTGTCTAACGAGAATACTGAGAAATATAATCATAACCTAATATTCCCTAAATGTGATAGTGTTAAGTGGAAATTGGCATCATCGGTAATATAATTTAGTTAAATAGTGCACTGTAGTTTTTCTATTCTTTTAAATAACTATCGGTCGGTCTAAGAACATTTGTGTCAACACGTAAAGCAGAAGATTCAATCAGGTGGGAGGTAATAATGCTACGGGTTGCTGTAAAAGCAGTGGGCGTCACATATCGGCAGCAATGTAATAAAGAAAAAAATAATTCAAGCTAACTCAATCCGACTCACTCATAGAATAAAATAGTCCAACATTAAACAGATTTTAAATGACAGCAGTCAAAAATAAACATAGATGGCTTCTGTATTTGACTGCGTGAGCCAAAATAATTTAAATGTTAAATTTATGCAACGACTGTAAATCTGGCTGGCTAAAATGCGAATAATTTAATAGATGTAAACAATTTGTACAAAATGGCTGGAACCTTCTGTTTGTTTCCACGTATTTTCGGACTAAATATTGTGTCTCCACTCTCTCCACAAATATGCCACTAACATTAGACATTTATAAAAGGTTTCATTAGTATTTTAATGACTGTTTAACAATATTTTCATGGTCCTAGTTTAAACAGCTTGAGGTGTTGAATAAGGAATGAAATTATCCAGAAGAGAACCGGAGTCACCGACGTACCTAAAGTGGCAGTGGGCAGGCCATGTTTGTCGAAGGACCGATGGACAGTGGAGCAGACGAGTCCTGGAGTGGAGACCGTGTATCGGCAAACGTAATGTGGGACGTCCTCCAGCTAGATGGATCGACGACCTTAAAAAGGTGGCTGGGACAGACTGGATGCGGAAGGCGGAGAATAGAGTGTTCTGGCGCCGCCTGGGCGAGGCCTATGCCCAGCAGTGGACTGCGATAGGTTGAGTTCATTGAGGTGTTGATTTAATAATACTGAGCAATATGCAGTGGTGGCCCAGTGGTACAAGCTGCGCATAAGTGCGAACCCCGAGAGGCGCTTTACTCTGTGGAACTAAGTTCGTTAATACTGCTCTCAAAACAGTGTAGGAAAACATCGTGAGGAAACCGGCATATCCTAGAACGGAAAATTTGAAAACATGTGACATCTACCAACCCCCACTAGACCCGTGTGGTATATTAAGGCCCACTTCCACTCACAGAGTAGAGGCCTGTGTCCCAGAAGTGGGTTTATTTTGCTCTGGTTATGTTTATGCATAGCAATAATCGTAGGCTGACTTCTAAATTTATACAATACTTTTTGATAAAACGGTACACTGTACGAATCATAGATATATACAGATACATCTGTGATTCGTATGGTTTACCATTTTTTTAAAAAGTATTTTTTTTTATTTATGCGTACTTTTTTATTTAACTAAGACTGAAACTTATTTCAAAATAAAATATGTACAGATACATAAAAAAGAAAATATTCACAAGGCATCAAAAAATACGTCCGCATCGTTGTCAATGGGAAAAGTGCCCAAAAGGCTGGCAGCATTGCCACGTTGTATGGCAATGCTGATTCTTTGGCCGAAAAATAGGCCAGCCCTTTGGTCACGTGAAGAGTCGACCAACCGCTTGGAAATATCCCGGAAAACTAAGTGGGCACTCGGACCCCATGGCCCTAGAGTTTCAACCCCAAACGGCTCGAACATATAGGTTCCAATAAGATTGGAATATTTGCGCCGTTTGAGGTTTTCTGCACCTGCAGCAGCCGCCCCAGCACAACCCGCCGTACTAGAAAGATGGGATGGCGCAAGGGTGTCGACACATGTTGCATCCCACACCAAAGGCCGACCTAACTTCCAAGGCATTATGGTCATACCGTCTGGTCTCTTCCCATCGTCGCGTGCCAAGCCATTGGGTTCTAGAACAGCTGGCACCCCGGCGGTGACGAGAGCACGACGGATAATGTCATTGATGCTAGCGTGCCGTGCTATCCGGCCGGCGCTCCTACTGCAGGATAAGCCATGGTGTCCGAGGCAGTCGACATCTTCACCGCATTGACAGCGATGCAGAGCCACGCAAGGAGCGCCAAGACGCAGGCAAGTAGCGAGCCGGAAGGTCGAGTCACCCAGCATGGTGCCTATGTTGGGTGACGGTAGTGCCTGCAGCCAGAGGCCCGACTCCCACTCACCCACAGCCAGAAGGCGAGCACGCTCAGCAGCATTGGTGGACGTATTAATAAGATTATTCCGTACCAACCTGCAGAGCGGCTCATCCCACTGTCTCTGGGAAGATGGGTTCACGGGTCGATCTGTGTCCGGGCAAGCCATTTTCCAGGCATTCACCGCATCGGTCAAGCACGGCACTTCAGAGTCAACCAGGCAAGGGGCTAAAATTTTCCCAGCCAACTTTTCAGTGCTGTGGACAGAGGACAGGAAGGCCGGTAAGCTAATACTAGTAATTTTACGGACGCCGAGGCCACCAAAACGGATAGGTAGAGTGAGAGAGAAAGTGTGCTGCGGATTATTTGGTCAATTTTGTCCAAGAGCTGTGGATGCTTCCATAAAGCTGAGGAGCGTAGAAAATAAATAAAATTCGGGCCAAAACAACAGTATCTAATCAGGGTGAATGCCGAGTGTACATTTATTTTAGAGAGTCTTTCCGAAACATCGTTGAAATTTTGAATTTTATCGTCGATGAATTGAGAAAAGCTGTCTTCCAAAATTGGGGAACCTAGGAGGTGCAGTGAACTTTTTTCAAAAAAGTATTATGTTTTCAAAATCTCCTTTAAAATATAAATATTTGTTAAATAAAGCGGAGAAACAACATCAAGCAGTTTAGTTAAGGCACGTGTGATAAGCGAAAGGTCTAAAAAAGAAAAGAAAAAGAAAAATATGTTATTAGAATTAAATAAAAAATATGAAAGAAGAAGTTATATTTTTATCTTTTTCGGCGTAAATAAATGCCGTATGATTGATTAAAAATCGCTTGTCTGTGATCGGTCGATACAGTTAGTGGTACGTCGTTTATGTCGGAAAAACATATTTATCTAAGTTATAATTTATGTCAAGTTATTAATATTTAAGAAGTCCATGTGATTTAAGCCATGGATTAGATGTTAATACTACAGCTTATCCATAGAATTATTACATTTGCGAAAGTAACTTGGTAGTCTGTTTCTCTGTCTGTATATCTGTTTATCCTTTTTACGGCAAAAAAAGCTAAAAGGATTTGGATTGAATTTAGCACACGTATAGACTATGATCTAGTTTAGCACAAAGGACTTTTTTTTATCATATTCATATTCATCAAATATAAGCTAACAGTTTATACCAAATCGCTTATATCTATGCTAATTCTACAAAATTACATTAAAATTTATTTAAAACTTCTTAGACTAAACATAAAAAAAAAAACCTTATACATAACACCATAACTAAACAATTATTTCTTCATATTTAAATAAATATACACATTTTTAACTATTGTCCATTGAGAGTCAAAAAATAAATCTGCCTCAGGAATATGTTTTAGAAAGTCATTTAGTAACTTAATTGCTCTAGCAGTGGGGGTGTTGTTGGTTCGGGGAGCACGCCATGTAGGCGGGTAGCAGAGGAGTCTATGTTGTCGCCTTACAACGCCACGCATATACTGGTTAGGAACATAAAAATTTAATGACTCTCGTAGAACGGGACTATCTATCTTACTTACTAATATTAGATAATAACTAACTATATGTGTAGATTCTCGCCTGAATTTGAGTGTGTCTAAACCTACCATTCCTGACACGAACAAAGAAGGATATAGAAAGGGGTAGTGTCCATATTGACGTTTATATAGGTATCTACAGAATTTACGTTGAATTTTTTCTATCATAATTGTGTACAATGACTCATGTGAACCATGGTACGTAATACGTTCCCGTGGGATTTTTTTCGACTAGTCCAGTCTAAAATTTAGTATAATATAGACAACAGATTTAAGCCATGTATTTGTAAATCCAATGTTGCTTAGGAACATGAATAAGCACACAATGTTACAGATTTACATCAATATCAGTTCGTATTTGTATTTAAGGCGACGATAGATGACAGCTACCTACAGCAGCGATGCACTGCCGCCCGTCGCTCGCAAGAGACCCCGCCTCAACGCGCATCAAGTTTATCGAAAAACAACCCACGTTGATTTATCAAACACAATTCAAAGAAAAACCATGTACTAAATTTTGGGTGACTAAATTTTCTTTTAGATGGTGAAAGTTTCATGGAAATACACCCGATAGTTTTTGCGTGATTATCATTTTTATGTCCGCGATAGACATTAATTTACCAATTAATTACATTATGTTATAAAAATATTATTTAAATTATTCACATAACAAATGAAGAAGAAAATTGTCTAGTTTCACATTAAAAAAAAATCCAATACATAAAACGAGCCGTTTAGACGTGATCTTCAATAAAAAGTCCTTAAAAGTCAGCTGTCTGCGCCTTAACATAATAGAAATGTACTCATTATGTATCTAAACCTTATGCGTGGTGATATAGCCGTGAATAGGTACCAATCGATGCACCCACATCGGTACGGCATTTCATAATCCGCTTTAATAGACCATAGCTTCGATCTGTATAAGGTTTAGTTTGTTATGTTTAAACTCGATTTCTGTCATTTGAAATGGGATCTAGGGTATATTGAATGGAACAGTGTAACTCTTTGATGGTCTATGTTGTGTCTGCCTCTGGATTTTTCTAGACAGCCAGAATTTGTCCGGTTCGGCCGTCCGAGTACGAAGAATTTGGCAAGTTATCATATTTATTAGACCTAGATTTACATTCTTTAAACGATTATACTGCTGGCTATTAATGATATAGGATTATCCACTTAATAAATATATACAAACATATTAACCAAGCATAAATATACAAAATAATTAGACAGTATGTACAAGTATATATAAAGTAAAAAAGGGAAGAGCTCACTGTGCATCAAAGAATTCGTCCGCATCGCTGTCAGTGGGAAAAGTGCCCAAAAGGCTGGCAGCGTTGCCACGTTGGATGGCAACGCTGATTCTTTGACCTAAGAATAGGCCAGCCCTTTGGTCACGTGAAGAGTCGACCAACCGCTTGGCGATGTCCCGAAATACTCGATGAGCGCTTGGACCCCACGGCCCTAGAGTTTCAACCCCAAACGGCTCAAATATATAGCTCCCAATAAGGTTGTTGTATTTGCGCCGTTTGAGGTTTTCTGCACCTGCAGCAGCCGCACCAGCGCAGCCCGCCGTGCTCAGAAGATGGGATGGCGCGAGGGTGTCGACACAGGTAGCATCCCACACCAAAGGCCTACCCACCTTCCAAGGCATTTTTGTCATTCCGTCTGGCCTCTTTCCATCGTCGCGTGCCAAGCCATTCGGTTCTAAGACAGCTGGCACCCCGGCGGTGACAAGAGCCCGACGGATGATGTCATTAATGCTGGCGTGCCGTGCCAGCCGACCAGCGCTCTTGCTGCAAGCAAGGCCATGGTGTCCGAGGCGATCAACTGCTTCACCACACTGACAGCGATGCGGAGCCACGCAAGGTGCACCCAGACGCAGACTTGTAGCGAGCCGGAAAGTAGAGTCACCCAGCATAGTACCTATGTTAGGTGACGGTAGCGCCTGAAGCCAAAGTCCCGACTCCCATTCTCCCACAGCCAGCAGGCGGGCACGCTCAGCAGTATTGGTGGACGTATTAATGAGATTATTCCGTACCAACCTGCAGAGCGGCTCATCCCACTGTCTTTGGGAAGATGGGTTCAAGGGCTGAACCGTATTCGGACAAGCCATCTTCCAGGCGTTCATAGCATCGGTCAAACACGGCACTTCAGACTCAACTTGAGAAGGGGCTAAGATTTTTTTGGTTAACTGTTTGGTGCTGTGGACCGAGGACAGGAACGCCGGTAAGCTTACACTAGAAATTTTGCGGACGCCGAGCCCACCAAAACGGATGGGTAGTGTGGCTTGCAGCCACGAGCGGTCGTCTAATGCCACATTTAAAATGGATGTTAAAGTGCTTTTAATAATTTGATCGGCTTTGTCTAAAAGGTGTGGTTGCTTCCATAGGGGGGAAGAGCGGAGGAAATACATGAAATTTGGACCGAAACAGCAGTATCTGATAAGGGTGAATGCCGAATGTAAATTAATTTTAGAAAGTCTATCCGAAATATCGTTAAAATGTTTAATTTTGTCGTCAATGAAACGTGAAAAACTGTCTTCTAGAATTGGGGAACCTAGGAGGTGCAGTGAACTTTTTTCCAAAACTTTGATATCTGGGGCGATTGAATTAAATTTGTGTATAGTCGGTTCTCTATCGGTGTTGTCACTAAGGTAAATTTCGCATTTTGCGTAGTTGAGGTCAAGGCCGATGGATTGGAAATGCTGCTTTAAGAATTGAAAATCTTTTAGAACGGTGTCTACGTCACCTCCTATTGTTCCATCATCTAAATACCACACATTAAATTTTGAATTTAGTTGTTGTATTATGGGATGGATAGCCAAACTGAAAATGACTGGCCCGAGAGGATCACCTTGTTGGCATCCGACTGCAGATTCCAAAACATTGTCTTTATATAATAATTTTGATGGGTGCCTGTAACACTGCCACATAAAGCGATACATTTCTGGTAACTCTTTTTTTACTTCGGCCAACAAAGTGTCCCTGTTAACGGAGTTGAAGGCGTTCTTAACGTCAACCTTGAGGATTACCTCACCTTTACCGGCATTTAAAAAACTAGAAAGGGCATGTACGGCAGCCTCGCAGCCCCCTTTGGATCCAAAGCCAAGCTGTAGGGGTTGGAACTTGTTAGTCAATATTTCGCTGTACAATTTGCAGCATATTTTGGCTGCCGTACGCCTGTAGGTGCATCCAACGGCAATGGGTCGAATACCGCCGTCCCTCTTGCGCAGGGCACATAAATTGGCCCCATACAACACATCGACGACGGCATCATTCACACCGCCGTTGAGCATCAAGTTGATTAGAGCCGCAAGCTCCTTCAAAAGCGACTCACCAGCTTCCCCGGCGCCTGAACTTAACAAATCCTTAAGATGCTGAGGAGTCAAGCCATCAAGGCCGCCGGCGGAACCACTTCGGAAGGAGCTGACGGCTGCAAGTAGCTGGGGAGCAGTAATATTAAAAGGGGTTGAATCTGGATCGAGAGGGAGGGGAGGGTCGGGAAAGGTGAGATCAACCGCAGGCGCTGGATGTTTACTCTCCAGAGCTGAAAGAGTTTCTGGAGAGTAAGGCGCCACCACATCGCTACTGAACAGTAGCCTGGCCGCTCCCCTGATGTCACCGTCACTTATTTTGGATTCTACATATGAGCATATGCCTCTTCGTGAAGGGTTATTGAAAATGGGTAATTTATGATCTAAAATAGGGGTCGAATTGTTGCAGTTATCTTTAATTTGGTTTGTTAAAGTTTTTTTGGTTGCCAAACTTTTTTGGACATGCAGAATCCTATATGGGAACGTCAGTAGTTGCTCCCAGGCACTATAAGAATTCTCCTGGGTCGCAAGGCGGAGACATCGGGCCAAACTTAGAGCAACAGACCGCCTTGCGCCCCGGGGAACTCTCTTTAAGACAGGGGTAGAATTTTTTAAATTTGAAAGTGTTTTCCAAAGGGTTTGCTGTGAATGAATTAAGGTTGTGGCTGGGGGGCACATGGGTAAACTATGAGGTTTGTGAACCTTGCCATAGTGTATCCGTAGCCCCCGGTCGCCTTTAAAAAAGCGTGGCTGGGAGCAATGGGGACATCTCACCTGAACATCGAGCGATGTAGTAGGTTGACTGGCGCTAGTTCCGGTGTCGCTACAGGCGGCATTTAACATTAGTAGAAATGAACTTACTTATCAAAAAACACAATATTAACACGAAAAAAAAGCACTCAAAATAAACTATACACTATATACATTGGTATAAAACACAAAAGTCAAAATACAAATTTTCTTTAAGAAATGTCACTCCACTGACGGATGATCCACAGACGCGCGGGCCTAGGGCGCCGCGGGCGATGATTTTTGCGCCTTGATGACCGTTGCTTTGAGGCCTCGCGTCCCGTAGTCGTCCGTCGTTAAACAGGCGTAGGTGTCGTCGGGTATACTTTTTTCGAAATATAATATGCTTGGCGAAATATTAAATAGTTGCTAAAAAGCATGGAGTTAGGAAGTATCTAGTACTGGAAGTAGAGATTATTTTATATTGAACTTTGACTTATAAAGGTTTATATCTGGCTGTCATTTCTGCTTGGAACTTTGAAAAAATGGAGACTGAATAAATGATAAATATTTTTATCACACTTTTATTAGCTTCACCTGTACGTTTGTTTGTAACCGACTCCGAAAGAAATTCTACGAATTTAAGAATTTCTACGGTATTTTATTTATTTATTTTTTACTTATATTTATTGCTATTATTACAATTAAACTTAAAATAACTTAAGTGGCAGTGGGCACATTGCTCGCAGAACAGATGGCCGATGGGGCCGAAAGGTTTTGGAGTGGCGACCGAGTACCGGAAGACTTTCCCACAAGGTGGACGGATGACCTTGTGAAGGCAGCGGAAATCCGCTGGATGTGGGAAGCACAAGACTGGTCGAAGTGGAGGAGCCTGGGGGAGGCCTATGTGCAGCAGTGGACATCTTTCGGCTGAAATAATGACTGCACATCAGTCGTAGACGGAACGAAAAAGCGTAAGTTGAAATGTTTTCATCAAACTTGTAAGTTAAAACGCCGCATAATGACCAATTTGTACAAGGGTCAAAACAAGCAGTTTCTCTTTTTTTAAGGTATGGTAATCTCAGAAGTCTAGTAGACATTTTGACATTTTTAAAGGACTTTAATGAGACTGATAAATTACTTTATAAAAATCATTTATCTTGTTTTATTAAAGTTTTAATGTTTTTCCTTAAGGGAAATTTGCATTGCCACGCTTTCCTCTACTTAGATTACGTAAGTGACATATAATTATCAATGACCAAATAATCTAAATCGAATGAAAACAAATCAAAATAATAATTATATCAGAATTGATTTATTCGTAAACATTTTACATGAAGTCGTTTAAAAGTCAAATTAAATGATCAGTCAACTTCACTGGGATAATAAAGACACACAGTTTAAGTGGCAAAGAATTAGTGATGAGGGCATTTTATTGATGTATTCATCATCATCATTTCAGCTGAAAGACGTCCACCGCTGGACATCCTCCTCTCCTCCACCCTGGTCTTTCCCAGGCTCCTCCACTTCGACCGGTCTTGTGCTTCCCACATCCAGCGAATTCCCGCGACCTTCACAAGGTCATCGGTCCACCTTGATGTATTCGCTTGCTATTAATTTATGTCCATCCCTTGGAGGTATACAGACGCACTCAAGGATTACAAAGCTAAATAAATAAAATATCCCATTCACGCCTTAAGTGCTAGATTTTTATAAATGCCCTGGACCCCACACTAGGATTCCCTGTGTTCTGAGGTCCGGTCTCTTCCCAAGTAATGTAAACATTTATATTTATTCGTAGAATTAATCATACAAAAAACATTGGTATAAGCATACTAACAAACATGAATTTATAATTCAAAACTTATGACAAGAGGATTAGGTGCTTTTGGGTGTAAGTGTGTGTGAAGTGTGGAGTGTGTGTGAAGTGTGGAGGGGGTGTGAAGATAGTTCCCTAATCCAAAACTTTCTTCCTTACGGAAAACAATGGACTAGAAACTCCAAGGTTATTTTTATAAAATCATTTTGCAATATTATGCCGTAATAGAATATCTGCCATCATGAATGGTTTCCAATCGATGCACCCACATCGTCACGGCATTTTATATTCTACGTTGACAACCCTCTCAAGTGAAAGGCGTTGTATACAGGGTGAGAGGTTAAATTGGGATTATTATGGCTACAAAAGTGAGAATTGCTAATGCTATTATTTTAGGACTTTTGTAGGGTAAATATGGAGTTTCTTGGGATGAAGGGACTCCTAGAATCAATTCTATTTTCCTTGACTTTTAGTGGCCTACTGGAAGTAAATTATTTTACTTTTACCTATTGACATAAAAAAAATCATATATACATTGAATAATCATCGTTTTTGAGTAACAAACATCTAAACATGAAACAAACTTTCACATTTATTATTCCTACTAATATAATAAATGCGAAAGTAACTCTGTCTGTCCCGCTTTTACGCCTAAACCGCTGAACCGATCGTCATGAAATCTGGCAGAGATATAGCCTGGAATATAGAGAAGGACATAGGCTACTTTTTTACGCGATAACCGACATCCACGCGGGCGGAGCCGCTGGCAAAAGCTAGTATTAATAATAAATGTGAAAGTTTGTTTCATGTTAAGATGTTTGTTACTCAATCACGCAACAACTGCTGACTGGATTTAGATGAAATTTGGCACACAGATAGATTATAACCTGGATTAATGCATAGGATATTTTATCCTAGTAGGTAATACGATCCCGTGAGATAATTTTGGACCTCCACGCGGGCAAAGCCACTGGCAAAAGCAAGTAAAAAAGAAACTACTATCCAGTTAGAATACAATGCTTGTTTGTTGTTAATTGTTACAATTTCGAGAAAAATATATTGTATCTTTTACTACCCACTAGAAAACCTGTAACGTTTTATCCTCTTTAATTATAAACGTTGCTTAAAGTTAAGTAATGATTAGTGGATGTTAAACCATATATTTTTATGTTTAAACATCTCTTAACTTTAAACAACGTCTATAAATAAACACCTAAGGTTAGTATAAATAAACACCAGGTTCATATTAACAACAAAACAAAAGATAAGTAGTTTTACATTATGGGGTTTATTTTGACTAGAGTTAAAAGATGCTTAAACGTCAAAAAATGTATGTTTAAACAGTCGCTAATGCTTACTTAACTTTAGTGTTTAGTTATTTAGTTTAGAAGGTAGTGTAAAAATAATTGCAAGTGCATCGTATAAAAAAAAGAAAAGAAAAAAAAAACTAATATCTTATACGATCAGACAGCTTCCATAATTGAAAACCTCACCCTGTATACCTCTTGGTAGAATCCTCACCACGAAACAAGTTATTATCGCTTCGATATTGAACGGGGATTCCACATCCGTTTTGTGGTAGAAATGGGGGTTGAACTTCAACTCTGAATGTGTGGTATTGAAGAGTTCCAACAGTATGAGTTGCATATTACTTTCTTTCCTTATAAATTGACTTAAAACTCAATAATTTATTGCAATCCACAATGTTTATAGTGTATGGCTGTAAGAGTAAGGGGAAACCAAAGAAACGATGGATGGACTGTGTGAAAGATAACATGGCTAGGAAAGTGACTAATGAGATGACGAACAATAGAGAAGTAAGGAAGAAAACTACAAAAAATACTACTACGGAAGAGGACAAGAGATTTTTAATTTTGATGATAATAAATGTGTAACTGAACTAAATGTGATACTTATTTAATTACAAGCGTAGCTACTAGCTGTGTGGTGTTCGCCTAAAAAGACTTGGAAAGTCGGTAATGAATAGAATAAAGTCTAATTATCGGAGTGACCACACTCATCGGCTTCAGTCAGTCAGAAAAATCTTCATGTCAATACAATGAAAACGGAAAAAAAATAATTCGCCTCGTTTCGGTTCGAACAACGCGACTCGACATCAAGTCGGACTGTTCGATTTTTCGATTATTTGATGTTAGATCATATTACACCTCTGTATAACCCTTCGGGGAATATGAGCGTGATGTTATTATATGGAAACTGGACTATTTTTATTAAGGTACATAAAGTTTTCTAGTACATGAGGGACTTACAAAGTATGCATAATTATTTACATGGTGTAGGTACAACGAATTGTAGGGTGAATCACTGCTCCCTTAGCTAGATCACTGAGTAACCTTTATTTAGGAGAGGTAGTTTCGACTCCCAGTTTGAGTATCATATTATAATCATGTTAATAAGTATAATTACGCAATTCACTTATATTTATAGCTATCTGACCCGGCAAACTTCGTACCGCCTCATTTTATTTCTCCAGTCGCGATTGAGGAAATAAAATCAAATCAGTTGGATTATCATTAATTTCAAAATAATTTTGATCAAATCAATTTTTATAAAATTTCTTACATACAAAACACATAACAAAAAAAAAAAATCATCCAATTTGGTGCAGTCGTTCGGAAGTTATGCGCGTACATACATTTCGGCGATTCATTTTATATATTACAGATACATTGAACCGTAAATTGAATATTTACCCCAAGTTGTGGTACGAATGTACAAAAACGTTAACGGGATGGTTGAAATTACAGACGTACGATGAAATAGAACTCATATTAACCAGCACCCTAATTGTGTAACTCACGATTAATCATAATATGTTTCAATTTGGCAGTTCAACAATATTCATTGCGTTAATTACTTTGTTGCGCAGACACATTTTTCGAACATATGAAGCAATGGTTTAAAAATGTGTTTCAAAACGAAACAGATTATAATTAATCGTGAGTTACGCAATTAGGGTGCAGAATATGCTAATGCAGAACCTGTACCTAATCATAACATACATCAGTCAATCAATTATTAACACACACACCCAGGAGGGAGTTTCCCTATGCGATGGAATCAGAGATGAAGAGATCCGCAGGAGAACCCAGGCAACTAACATAGCCCGAAGAATTGCCAAATTTAAGTGGCAGTGGGCAGGGCACATTGCTCGCAGAACAGATGGCCGATGGGGCCGAAAGGTTCTGGAGTTGCGACCGCGTACCGCAGAACGTAGAATGGGAAAGCCTCCCACAAGGTGGACCGATGACCTTGTGAAGGCCGCGGGTATCCGCTGGATTTGAGAAGCACAAGACCGGTCGAAGTGGAGGAGCCTGGGGAGTCCCATGTCCACCTTTCAGCTGAAATTATGATGATGATGATGACACACCTAGGCACACTCACACACTCCGCATATCGATACACATACACACACACAAACACTGCACATACTTGAACATGCTACAACTATTTCTTCAAGAGCTTAAAACCTAAGCTTATTCTTTCCTGTTTTACTTATGTCTCTATATTGTAGTTAGCAACCCATGGGAAGTTGTGAGGTAACCCCATCACAAGTATCCTTATGACTTACCGGGGCTGCCTCAATTTCGTGCTTTTAAACAATTTTTTAAAACATTTTACGTTACTAATAAGCTTTTGGAGTTTATAATGTAACACAAAACACAATAGCAAAAAACAAACCAGAATGAGGAGATTTGGTGTGGGCAGTTGAGTATAATTATGTGTGTATGAGTGTGTGTGAAGGTGAGTAAGTGTGTGAAAGTGAGTGCATATTAATAATGGGAAATAGGGTAGCTTTCATGTAAGCGTCAGTAAGTACTTTTCAGTCTCGTCGTACGACTGTCACTACCACACCTACTACATAGTAATCACGACTCAGTTGGGGGTCTTAGGCGGTGAATGTGCACAAACGAGAATAATTAATAATAATATTTTCCGTCAAATAAAGATTTTGATTGCGAAGGATCTGATAATAACTTCCTTGATAAGGGTCACTCATTATGTCAAGAACATTAGCTCTTAATGACCGTCTTTGTAAATAATATCGAATGTCGATGGGTTATATGAGACTTTTCTTATGAAAGGTATTTATGTCAGTTTGTGTTGCTTCAAAACTAATCAGATAGAGTAATACCATAGGTTATATTATTGTGTAAAATGCAATCAATTCAGCCTATAATTAGATATAAAAAAATGCAAGTTGTTTCTAATAAACAGTATTCGCTTCTATAACAACTTGTCAAACTCGGTTACAGAACTTAGCGATGGAAAGTTTAAAACTCACATCAAACGTGTCCTTATAAAAAAAACATTTTATCAGATAAAAGACTACGTTGAAGACAGGGAAGATTGGGATATTCCTTCTACACATGTGGCTTCCTTGGTACCTCATTAACAGCATAACTATGTAAAGGCATAAAGAATTAAAATTAACATTGTAATTTTGGAGCAGTTAATTGCTCCCAAATTACAATGTTAATTGTAATTACTTTTATTTTTAACAATGTATGACATATTCTCATCATTATTTGACAATACACATACATTTTAATATTGACTATTTTTTAGTGATCGTCATGGAAATTCGAACTTTAAGGGGGGATTTTATTTGTATGAAAAATCTTATTCCTTGAGTTAATAAACTTAAAACTTGGCAAAAATACTTATCTAAGTAAATTATAAAGTTTGTCATTTATTGTTTTTATAAACTACCCCCTGAAGGACGATTGGGGGTGTCAAAGTTTGTATGGAAGAATTTTAACGCGCTGTCTGATTAACTTGAAAATCAGTATTTATAACTAAAACCAAGAATAAAGAATAACGTGCTTCAGGGTTTTTCGAAAGTCTACCCCTAAAGGGGTAAAACAAGGTAGTCCGTATTATAAATGTGAACGTTTGTGAAGATGATTGGATCTTTGTTACTCAATCACGCAAAAACGACTGAACGGATTTGGATGAAATTTCGCAAACAGATAGACTATAACATAGATTAACACACAGGATACTTTTTATCCCGGTAGTACGTTCGCGCGGGAGAATTTCCGATTTCATTCTTGTTTGCTAATAAAATAATACCCCTGACTGTACCAAATGCCAAATGGATCTCTTCCTCATTTTAAATATTTCGCTTTATTTCTTCAATTCTAATTACAAAATACTAACTCAACATCATCATTTGAGTCTGGGATCACCTATGCTAGGTATAGGCCTTCTTTTTTTGACCATATTCCCCGGATGCGTGCGTCCCTGATCCAGGTGTTTCCCGTGACTTTGACCGTTATCATCAACCCAACGCGCTTGAGGACGGCCCTGGTTTCTTTGGCCGGATCTTGGCTACCATTTGGCTCGTTTAACTAGATTTTTTGCCCAACGCCACTAGAGTCGCATCCGCGATGTCATAGACTTTCAACCGATGTTTCGCACACACTAAATAGTAATTCAAATATTCTAATTATCAAATAGTGAGGAGATTTGGACTAATAGGTAAAATAAGCCTGAATTGCCAACCCGCCTTTAGCAAATGTGGTGATCAATGTTCTGGCTTTATCTGTATGAGAATAGACTTTTGCCCAGCGATGGGCTACTAAATAAGCTGGTATTATAATTACAAAATCGCATAACATAATTCGAAGTACCCAATTAATATAACTCTAACTCTGGATACCCTTTTCATCATCTGCCTAGCCGTTTTCGCAACTATGTTGGGGTCGGCTTCCAGTCTAACCGAATGCAGCTGAATACCAGTATTTTACATAGACTGCCTATCGGCCCTCCACAACCCAGTGACTGGGTATACCCCTTGGTAAGACTGGTTGTCAGACTTTCGGGCTTCTGACGACCCGTAACGACTGTCAAAGTTCCACAAATGACAGCCGGTACCAACGGCTTAACGTGCTTTCCGAGGCACGGAGGGGTCTTGGTATGTAAAGATGGTCACCCATCCACGGACCAACCGCGGCAAGCGTAGCTTTACCTGATCGATGGACCCGTTTGGCTAATATTACGTAGCCACAAGCCCCTCTGCATACCCCATTATTTATAACAAACGTAAGTTGCTAAATTATTTTGTTTCGGAAGTAAAACTGTCATAAATTACCCTTAGTTAAACCGTTAGCGCGATCGTGTTCTATTTCAGACTAAAATTAGCATTTACTAGAAGTACGGAAAGTTAAATAATTTCCTCTCCGCTATTTGATAAATTATTTTGTACTGAAGCAGTGACATTTATGACGTAAATTCTTCCTGATTGTATTAATAAAATCTTTAAAAAAGGTATTAAAGTTATTTTCAACTGAATTGAACGCTAACCGATTAGTCTGTCTTCAATCAGAGGGGCAATTCTGGTAATTTTAAGAACGTTCACATTCTGATCTCAGTGTCAATCTATCAAAAATTCCCATACATTTTTGTCAAATATTTGAAATTCGATTGTCGCCGAGACGACACTGCGAACGTTTTTAATTACGAGAATTGGCCTTCTGATCTGCAGCTTGCGTAACATACTACCAATTCGAACCTGAATCATTTTTAAAGGATATTGCAAATTCATTCCAACATAATCATCATCATCATTTCAGCCGAAAGACATCCACTGCTGGACATAGGCCTCCCCCAAGAAGGGGGATATTTGCCATGATCGCCACGCTTGGCAGGCGGGTTGGCGATCGCAGTATGGTGGTAAAATGCATAGAGAACGCTGCTGCCCATTATCTAGTAAGTCCCTTAGTCGCCTTTTACGATACCCACGGCAAGAAATGGGATGGTGCTATACTTTTACGTCCAACACCGCACGGAACCATCCGACATAGTATGTTCGACAAAATTTATCTGCTCAGCGACGTAAATAACGTAATGAAAATTTTTTTATCGTCGAAATGAAAGTCCAGTTAGTGTTAGTACCCTTAGTATTTTACTTAGCTACCCCTCTGGTATAAATTATCGCATCATTAAAAAATATGGTAAGAGGAAAACCAATTAGTTATGATTTTCAGTTTTTCCCGTTTCTGTCAATTATCACTCCTCAGATGGTAGTGGGGCTTATGGCTAAGTAAATTTAGCGGTTGATCGATCAGGTTAAGCTAAGCTTGTCGCGGTTGGTCCGTGGATGGGTGACCATCGTTACATACCAAGATCCCTCCGTGTCTCGCAAAGCACGTTAAGCTGTGGGTCCCGGCTGTCATATGTGGATCTTTGACAGTCGTTACGGGTCGTCAGAACCCCGAAAGTCTGACAACCAGTCTTACCAAGGGTAACGTATTACGCAGTAACTGGGTTGTGGAGGTCAGATAGGCAGTCGCTCCATGTTAAATACTGGTATTCAGCTGCATCCAGTTAGACTGGAAGCCGACCCCAACATATTTGGGAAAACGCTAGGTAGATGATAATCACTGGTCAAATGGTAAGAAGGTATTCAAATTTCTATTGAAATCCTGACCTTCAAGTTTAGGCTTTAATGTCTAAAATTGAAAAAGACTACATAAGTCGCTTATTACACACATACCTACATACAAAACTCTTGTCTTCTCCCCATAGGGGTATACAGAAACGAACGCCAACTGCTTGTGATCATTCCATACTCCTTTTTCAAGTCACAAAATCGAAAACAAAAGTCATTTATTCAAAGTAGGCTGAGAGTCAGCACTTTGTGAACGTCAAAATAACATAAGATTATTCCACAAAACGCCCACCCTTCACCACTTCCTAGTGCTTTAGCTGAAAAAAGTGGCGTAACAAACTCCCCCCAGCAGCACAGCTGTCTGTTAAGTTAGATGAACTTGGTAAGTAATTAACATAACTAAACACAACATAAGTAAAATTCCACCCTCGCACCTATAATGAACAGCTAACCTAATTAAAAAAAAAAAAGTTAAATCCAAATTAGAATCCCAGAAGGCAGAGTATCGATTCCTTAAAACCTTTTGTCACAGAAACCCATCTTAAACAAGGATTAACCTTCCTTTCAGTTAGTAAGACTAATTGCAACAATTTAGCGAAAAGGACCCTTAAATACAAAAATAAAAGAAATTGATCTTCACAATGAGAACGCGAGAATTTTAATTGGATTTAGACAAAGGGTGGGTTTAATTAATCTTTAGGTTAATCTTAATATAAACAAGGTACCGGAATCTTTTTGATGTTGTTTTTGCTTGAACTTGCTATTTGTTACAGAGAAGTAAAGCATTTTGTTGATAAATGTACCGCAATTTGTGATTACATTGTTTAATAAATTTTTAGGTTTGATAATTCTTAAACACAATATACAAGCTGGCACTAAAATATTAATCCATTTTTAGGTTTGATAAATCTTAAATACAATATACAAGCTGACAATAAAATATTAATACATATTACATAACTGTATAAAAAGAGAAAAGCTCCTCCAGCATCAAAAATCCGTTTGCATCGGTGCGGTGTCGAAAAAAAAAATTGAAGTATTCAACACTTCAATTTTTTGTAAAGATAAAAAGCTTCTATCACACGCATTTGAGGGTTGAAACGCGGTATGGTGCGCTGCCGCAGGGTTAACGTGATGTCGCGTCGGCCGAGAGCCGCGCGCATGCGCTGACAGCCCGCGCGCCGCCTGCGGCGTCCCTCCCGCGCACACAAGTCGTATGACGCCCGCTCCAACGCGCGCACGTTACGTCCTTCCGCGGCTCTCGTTCGCTCCCGCCAAAAATTGTGAAACTATATGTTACCTATTCTATACGTGTTGCTGATATCGTTGTAACAAGTTGTGTATCACTTGTGTATGTATTAAACTGTTTAACTTGCGAGAACGATCGTCTTTCACTCGTATTAACCACCGCCATGACAGTGGCGCCCAACGTGGGGCCATTTTAACAGCGGCTAAACGAACCCAGTGAAGTGTGGTTATTACATATTCAGTGACTACAAAGACATTATCATGCCACGAACGACGCGAGCAACCCGAGCAGCGACCGATCGCAAGGCGGAGGAGCAAGGAAGCGACGGTTACTCAGACGCGGACTGCGACGTCTGCGACTCAGTGGTGGAGCCGCGCGCCAGTGCCGGCGCCGCTACCACCCATGCACGTGATTCAACTGATGCGGCCGAGGAGATGCGCGCCCAGGGGGGCGCCGCCCTCGAGCACGCGCTCGGCGGGGCCCTCACCGGCGCACCCGCCGCAGCGCTCAACACCGAGCGGCTGCTGTCCACTGCGATGGAGTCCTTCGCCAAGATGCAGGCTGAGACTAACCGCACGCTAGTGGAAACCCTACGATCCCTACATCATAGCAACCAGCAGAATCCAGTTGCGTCGACATCGGCGGCATCGCCCACGGCGAACGCGCCTGCGACCTCTGGCGGTAACTTTTCAAAGTGCACCGCGAGGTTCGACGGGCAGTCACGCGATCCCGAGGTACTGGAGGCGTTCATCGATGCAGTGGAGGTATACAAGGAGTGCGCCGATGTGACCGACGACCACGCGCTACGCGGCCTCTCCATGTTGCTGAGCGGCGACGCGGCGGTGTGGTGGCGCGGCGCCCGGGCCTGCGTCGGCTCGTGGCCGGACGCACTCGCGCGCCTGCGCGCTACCTACGGCGTGCACAAGCCTGCGTATAGGATACTGCGCGAGGTATTCACATGTGAACAAAGTGAGTGTGAACGCGCCGAAGTTTTTATATCAAAGGTACGATCTTTATTAGTTCAATTACCCTATGTAGTACCAAGTGCGATGATAGTGGATATTGTGTACGGCTTATTACATCGTCGAATACGTAAACGGTTGTCGCGAGACACCATTAGCGATATTGATCATTTGTTAGAGAGAGCGAGACTCGTGGAAGATTCGATAACGGAATTAAAAAACTCGATCGTTTCCGCGAATAACCCGAATATACCTACCGCTCCCGACCGCGGTACTACGAGTCCGAGCGCAACCACAGGTTCCAAACTCACCTCTAACTCGAACGAAAGCTCGAAACGTATTCGCATTAGATGTTCGTTTTGCAAAGCGTTCGGTCACGCGGCTAACGAATGTCGTAAGGCTACTAAAGTCGATAGTGACAATAAAACTAATAAAGTAGGTACTAGTGATAGTAAAGGTAATCCGATACGTTGTTATGGATGCGGCCAACCAGGGGTAGTCAAGTCAAAGTGTGAAACTTGTTCGATTAAACCCGCGCCCGCCAAACCGTCCGATTTTAATGTCGTAAGAGGTGACTTCTATGCGACATCGACGTCACATCCTTTGATAACTATAAGCGTAGTCGGTAAGGAAGGGGTCGCGATAGTCGATACCGGGGCTACGCACAGTGTTGCTAGCCCATTATTGTATTCGTTGTTAGTGAATAACGGCGTTGAATTCCAAGAAACCGAGCGTTATATCGGGCTCGCCGATGGCTCGTGTCATAGGAAAATGGTGAAGACCGCTACCGTAGCTGTCACCCTAGATAGTCGAAGAATCGATACCGAGTTTATGGTATTCCCTGGTGATGACACCAGAACACTTTTAGGTCGTGATTTTATCGCTAACGCGGCTATTGTTTTAGACATAGCGCAGGAGTCATGGCATTTTGCAGATAGTCCAGGAGACCGGTTCCCGTTTTTGCAGTCTTATGTACTGAACAGCGCGGCTGTGATGCAAGCAGAGATCTGCGACGTATCACTGCGCCAAGATGAAGGTACGAGCTTGTCACCGGAGCACAGGGCCGCACTCAACGAGTTCTTGCAAGGCAGAGTCGCTCAGTTCGCTTCGGCTGGACCTCCTACAGACTTCGCTGTTCATAAGATTAAGGTAAGCGAGACACAGGAACCTCTGGCTTCTCCGCCCTATAGATTGTCGCCGCCTAAGAGAGAGGCACTTGAGAAGGAGCTGCACAAACTTGTCAACGCTGACGTCATTGAGGAATGCGAGTCACCGTGGGCATCGAATGTCGTGCTTGTCAAGAAGAAGGACGGCAGCTTCAGACTGTGTATTGACTACCGCAAGCTCAATGCTGTCACCGAACCTGACCGGTACCCTCTCCCAAGGATCGAGGACATTCTTCACGACGCAAAAACTGCTAAGTACATGACTACCCTTGACCTCCGAGCTGGCTACTTTCAAGTGAACGTCGATCCTAATGACAGGGACAAGACAGCTTTCACGACACCGCTCGGCACTTATAGATTTAAACGCATGCCAATGGGTTTGCGCAACTCAGGCGCTACGTTCCAGAGGCTGATTGACAGATTCAAGTCGAACTTGCCAGGTACCACTCTTCTAGCGTATTTAGATGACTTGTTGATATTGTCCGATGAAACCTTCGAAAAGCACCTCGCCGACTTAACCTGCGTGTTTGATCGACTCGCCTTGTTCAACCTGCGAGTAAACCGCGAGAAGAGTCATTTCGCGAGGAATTCGGTAAAGTTCTTAGGGCACATTATCTTACCAGGTGGTATTCACGTCGATCCAGGAAAGACTGCAGCAATCGTGGACATGCCGACACCTCGGAACGTAAAACATCTAAAATGTTTCCTGCAGACCTCCAGCTGGTTCAGGCGCTTTATCCCTGACTACGCAGAGGTTGCCAAACCGTTGACAACGCTACTAAAAAAGGTAAATATATGGAAATGGGGCCCGGAGCAGCAGGCAGCTTTCGAAAAGATTAAGCAGCTGCTAGTATCGGCGCCGATCCTGCGTCAGGCTGATGCGACGTTACCCTTCGTCCTCAGAACCGATAGCAGTGGGTATGCTCTCGGGGCGGTTCTCCTCCAGGGGGAGGGGACCGACGAGCGCCCAATAGAATACGCCAGCCGACTCTTGAACGCGGCTGAAAGAAACTACAGTACGACGGAGAGAGAGGCTTTAGCAGTCGTCTGGGCAGTTTCCAAGTTCAGGGGGTATATAGATGGCGCTGAAGTCGTGATCAAATCAGACCATCAGCCGCTTAGGTGGCTGATGAGTATGAAGTCTCCGAGCGGTCGCCTAGCAAGGTGGGCCCTGAGCCTTCAGGAGTATAACCTGAAAATAGAATACACACCAGGTAAGGCTAACGTTATAGCCGACACCCTGTCCCGTCCGGCATGTGCCGAAGACGTCGATTGTGACCTGTGCTGCGCTGCGGTCGACGTGCCCTCTCGTAGTCTGAAGGACCTGCGCGAGAACCAAATAAAGGACCCGGAGGTAAGTAAGATCGTTGAGGCACTGGAATCCGACGATCCCTCCAGGGGGAGGGTATGGGCAAACAAAGGGTATGTACTCGCCGAAGGTGTGTTGTATAGATATTGCCCTGAGAACGAGGAACACGACGACGCTAGTCTGGTGGTCCCCGAACAAGAACGCGCCAAAGTACTGGCCGAATACCATGATGTACCCACCGCTGGTCACATGGGCGCGGAACGTACGCTGCAACGCTTAGTCGGTAAGTACTACTGGCCGGGAATGCGTTCCTACGTTACGCAGTACGTTAAAAATTGTGTACCTTGTCAGCGTTATAAAGCAGACACTAGGAAACCAGCTGGGTTGTTACAAACGCCCGCTGCTACACGCCGGTTTGAGGTGTTAGCCGTGGACCTGTTCGGCCCTCTACCTGAAACAGCGAAAGGAAGCAAATGGATCCTGATAGTTGAGGACACCTGCACGCGCTGGGTGGAGCTGTTTGCTCTTGCTTCAGCTACCAGTGAGGAATGCGCAAAGGTACTTGTATCAGAGGTATACTTACGGTTCGGAGTTCCCAGGCGCCTTGTTAGTGACAACGGTGTCCAATTTATCAGTGAGGTAATGCAGCAGACCTGCCACGCAATGGGAATTACGCAATCACTTACCTCATTTTACCACCCCGAGGCGAACCCGGTGGAACGTAAAAACCGGGACCTTAAGCCACAGCTGGCAATTTTGGTAGGTAAAGACCATGATACGTGGGATATCCACTTACCTGCAGTCCGCTTCGCCATGAACTCAGCAGTCACATCAGGAACAGGCTACTCGCCCGCCTATCTGAACTTCGCGAGAGACATGCGCGCGCCAGCAGATGTCATGTCAGAGATGCGCACCATTATCGAGAACGATAATTATGTAGGTGACATAACTAATTATCTTAAGAAGATTTCATCGGTACTCTTAGATGCTCGTGACGTCTATGAGAGTGCCCAGGCGGCACATAAGAAGTACACCGATGAACATCGTCGACCAGCTCCGGATTATAAGGTTGGTGATCTAGTGCTATTGAAAACCCAAGGGGCTAATGACACCGGCAGAGGGCAGACGTCAAAGTTTATCCCTCGCCGTGACGGACCATATAAGATCCAGGCTGTAGTCAGCCCCACTACATACATCCTCGAGCGCCTCAGTGACGGCACGGTGTTAGGGAAGTACCATGCTTCTGTACTGACTCCCTTCGTTGGTCGCATCCAAGCTCCAGTACAGGAGAAACGTAAAAGAGGGAGGCCTCGTAGAAACTAACCCAAACACGAGGGCGTTCGTTCGGGTTAGAGGGGGAGACTATCACACGCATTTGAGGGTTGAAACGCGGTATGGTGCGCTGCCGCAGGGTTAACGTGATGTCGCGTCGGCCGAGAGCCGCGCGCATGCGCTGACAGCCCGCGCGCCGCCTGCGGCGTCCCTCCCGCGCACACAAGTCGTATGACGCCCGCTCCAACGCGCGCACGTTACGTCCTTCCGCGGCTCTCGTTCGCTCCCGCCAAAAATTGTGAAACTATATGTTACCTATTCTATACGTGTTGCTGATATCGTTGTAACAAGTTGTGTATCACTTGTGTATGTATTAAACTGTTTAACTTGCGAGAACGATCGTCTTTCACTCGTATTAACCACCGCCATGACACTTCTTTTTTTAATATATATTGTTGATGATGGGCGTTCATCTTTACCGTTACCTTTTCAGTAATGTACGTTGTTTAGATATTCCGTTTGCCAAGCGCACAAATAATTCGATGACCCGCCAAAGAGGGTAATTTAAAAAATAAATTGAGAAACCTTTTGTTACCATTAGCAGAGATACCTACAAAAAAAAAACTCAATCATCTCCCAACGCTGCTTACCTTACCTGACTTAAAAGTAATGTACAAAATCAAATTTGCTCGAAACCGATTTATGCTGTAAAGGTAAATAATGAAAGAGAAAATGTCAAGCCTGTTATTTATTATGTAGATTTCAAGCACATGACTTGGGTAAGAATTCGAAATGTTGAAATTCAAACTTTTACCACGATTATATTGGTATTAGTTACATAAATTATATGAAAGTTCATTACGAGAGAATGGGTCGACCGATTTGACTTACTGCTTTTTGTGTGTTTTTGACATGATCAGGAAAAGGTTTGCATAAAAGAAAATGTTAAGAAAATCCACCAGAAAAGTCGTAAATATGCATGATATTTTTGTATGAAACCTAAAATAAAAACAATGAAATTCAGCCAGGCGACTCCGGGCACGAACAGCTAATATAATTTAATATTCCTTATTCTAAAACGTCACGTGGTATGTATTTGCGGTTTAGGGTTTTCGGTCGGTACAGTCATTAAATTGTTGTTAAAATCACATTTTTATTACGAATAAAATAAAAATATTACCCTATCTTATATTTTATGGCGAGAAAAAATTGATTAAAAAGTTTGCGTGAAATATTTTCTTTGAGAACCAACAGAAAGTTCTACATTCGTAATTATAAATCTCGATAAAACTTTAGCACAAAGGAAGTCAAAACCAATTTAATTCGGTTGGAAAACAAGAGATTTCAATACACGGGTCAAAAACACGAGTTTACCTTGAGAAAATGTAGCTTCCTAAAAAAAAGTACGAAAGCTCTAACAAAAAAATGAATTAAATGTACTTAAATAAAGTTTAAAAAAATGCATTTCATACCATCGTCCAATCCGTACAAGCCGCTACCATTCGCTTTCACAATTATATTGTACGTTGAACTATCAGACAAAAACTTATCCACTTTTTACATAACAATATTACACACAATGAAAAACTGAACGGTTGCTACGCACACAAACATAATTCCTTACTATAATATTATATGAAGAATTTACGAAACTTGCTCGACCACGTAGGCGCGCTACGACAGGAGTCTACGAGCGAACTGCCGTAGCTTTCAGCCCGCTACGAAGCTACGACATCTTATGTCACCCGTCCCGCTCATACGGTATTGTTTTTTTATACCCGTCCTTGTCACTAAATACGGTATCTCAAATAAGAGTGGACTGTTTGGTGAAGGCTTGAACTAGAATCATTGTTGCCGTTTTAAACGGTAGGAATTTTTCTTTTTTATTTCAATGTGTGTGTGACTTTAGAGTTGATTCTTCTATGCGCTAGGTGTGAAAAGGGTTTATGTAAATTGACAATGTAAAAGGGTTCGTTTGGGGGTACTTATTTCGGTTTTAATACATGGTTTTGTACGGATTGATGACCCCGGTTTTATCCTGTGGTTGGATTAAGCTGAAATATTCAAAACAAAGGTGGTTTTTAGATCTTTTAAGGGAATTATTTTCTGGTTGAGCATTATCATATTTTGTGATCCAAATATTCGTTATATTATTTAGGTGTTTATGAGGTTCATGTTGGGATGGCGGAATTATTTTTATTGCTGCCAGCTTGCTGAAAATGTTGGAATAGGAATTGTTAATGGGTTATAACTTTTAGGTCTTTCGTTTTGGACTAAGAATTGGAAATATGAATCTAGGTTTTTTTTTGCTTGTCCTGTATTATAATTAAATGTATATTTTTAGGGGTTATCAAATCAATTTATATGTACTATCGCAATATTCGGAATTGATTGACTAATTGTACGGAAATATCGCTTCTAAAATAAGTTAATTTTAAAGTTTTACTATTGTTAAAGTAAAATAAATTCTCGTAAAGTGAATAAGGGTAACAATAATTAAAAAAAAAAAAACAAAAAATGTAGTGAAACCATTATTGTGAACACCTCTAATCATATACTAGCTTTTGCCCGTGACTGCGTCCGCGCCTCTTTCAGACTTTTATTTTATTTTATTCGGCTCTTTGGGGTGAGCCTATAATCTTCCTCAATAATTGGGCTAAGCTAAGTTTTATTTCCGCGTTGCGTCCAATGCTAAAGACAAAGTTGAAAACTCATCTGGCAGTAATTTCACCGTTACTCGTGCTCCATAAGCCGGAACTCAACGTTGCTACCTGTGAAGAAAAAAAAAATGCTTTTGTTTGCATTACAGCTCATAGAAAGACTACTTCTCATGTACCTACTAGCTACCCAGGTAGCAAGATGACGTCTGCGACGAAATAATGACGTCCCACTTTAGTCATTTTAGGGTCCATCCTTTATTCGTCGAACATGTACGTCAAACTGACGTTATTTTAGGGCCGATCCATAACCAACCCGTGTTAGTCATAAATGATACGTCGTAGCAACGTCTACTTAGGGTCAATTTTGTGACGTCACGAATGGTACGTCCTGATGACGTCTATTTAAGGTCACCAGTGTGACGTTCTGTGTCCGATTTATTTCAGCCGGTGTCGGTCATGAATGGTCCGTCCTAGCTACGTCTATTTAAGATCATTCTGTGACGTCCGGTATTAGTCACGAATGGTACGTCCTGATGACGTCTATTTAGGGTATAAAGAAATCATCTGACCGACATTATTCCATGAGTGAAGTCAACCACCATCATAGCGAATAAAAGGGCAAATACTAGTACAACAAACAAGGATTTGTATAGCCGGTACATGGCCGGTAATAAGCACAGAAATTTGAACAGTTTCATATCGTTACAGCATCCGATAAAAAAATAACGCGTTTCGTTTCTTGATATCAATTTTTCAATCTTGTGTTGGAAAATATTTATAAAGTAAAGAAAGAAACATTTCCGTCTTTTAAGGTAACTCCAAAGTTTATAGTAAAATAATACAGGTTTTTTTAATTAATAACAATATCAAAACAAGCTTAAAAATGTGATTTAAAAAAAACATAAAACGGAATGGAACTAAATTCTGACATTTTGATTGAACTGTCAATAATTTCCCTCTTTTTTGGGTTGCCCGCCGCCGCGCGCGCCAGTCCGTTTCCGTGAGAGTGCTCATAGTGTGTTGTGCGTTTGCGTTTCAAGTATGTACTCAGTAATACAATTTAGTGAAAAAGACGGCGGAACCGTGTCGATAATAAACAATCAGTGGTTTACGCCAAGGCGTTGTGAAGTTTTTTGGCCACCTGTTAAAGGAACTAAAGCGTTTGAAAGAGTTTTGGCTGATGCTAAGACACCAGATGAAAAATGGAAATTATACAGCGTTCAAAGAGTTTTTTGTGAGACTGGTACGTATATATTTTAATATTTTTTACGAACCACTTGGATTTGGCTATGGGTAATTGGGTAGGTACTTAACGAAATTAAGGTTCGTTTCCTGACTTGAAGGTATGGTATATTCTATCTGGATGCAATATTTACTGATTTACCGAGAGCTTACTGAAGTTGGTGAAAGTTTTCTGTTTTCTGTGACCAGAGTTCAATTTTTTCAAGATATAATATGTATTAGTATGCATTCTTGTTGGTATATTGATTAAAATATGTATGTCATAGTTTGTTTGAAGTTACTAACAATCAAATTAACCAAAACTTACAATTTAATACATTTATGTGACACATATAGACAGATTTTGTAATGACTGTGTTGACAAGTAGTCACAGTATCAGTACATTCAACTAATTTGATAAGTAGGCAATTTTGAACCTTTTCACTATAACAATTAATTACTTATATCAGGCATGCTGACATGACTGTCATCAGCATCACATCACATTACAAGATTCGTAGTGAAAAGGTTCAAAGTGGCCTCCTAATCAAACTGGTTGACCATACAATTTCAGGTTGTTTTTACTAATACAACTCCATCCAACATATTTACTAATAACCTTGTTTTAAATGACTGAGGGATACAATAAGTTATGTTCATTTATTATTTTTGCTTGTTGTGTGTATTTTTTTTATTTCATTTGCATGTAAAGATGATATAGAGAAAGCCAAAAAAAAACTGAAACTGGTTGAGGATACATCAGACTTACAGAGTGAAGCCGAAGCAGAACCAAGTCTCAAACGGAATAGGGCAAAAATATATATTTCTAGCAGCGATGAAGACAATGACAATCACATAAGGCCACCGCCATTAAAGAAAAAGACCTTTAACAAATTACAAACATTTCAAGCTGCTGGCAATGTATGCTTAGAATCCTGTTATGGAGGTGAGTTTTATAGTCAAGGGCCGTTATGAAGTAAATCCTGACACATTGCACAGCTATGAAGTTTCTGAATATTGAAAATGTGAACAATGGGAAAAAATGCTGTAAATACTTGTTGCATGTGTGAGAAAAGGATAGTATTTTTTCCTAAGGTTTATACTGTCAATATTCAGTTTAGCAACTTCATCTGTGTGCAAAGTGTAGTTATTTTTAGTTCATTATCATATTTGCTGCATTCTCATATTCAAAGAACTTTCAGCCAGTTCAACCCTGTTTGAATTTTTTAATGTATTTTGGTCCTATGGTTCCCATGCAAAATTTAATTATTACATGTTTTGCAATGCAATATTGTGGTACCATCGAGCTGATCTGATGATGGAATCCTGATTCCATCCGTAGATCATATATACCCTAACATACCTAAATGATGAAAAGTGCTGAGATGGTTGAGTTTCGGCACATTTGTTTCGTTGTTTTGAGTACTTTCTGATAGTACAAGTACAATTAACAAAAAGTACTAGTAACTATTGAAGGAATCTAAATCCACTGTAAAACCAGACCCGAGAGTTTCTAAAATTATATAATTACCCCGGTAATATCAGCAGTTATTGTGAGCACCTCTAAAAAATCGGCGTGCGGTGTTGCCATCATTGGTATTACCAGCTTGCTGAGTCGGCAAATCCACGAATAAACCCCGGGTAAAGCAGTCGTTTAACCAAGTTATACATATTTTTGTTTAAAAATCGTTCACGATGTCTACCGCTTTTTGTCCATTTTTGGTTAAATTTGTAGGTACATAACCTCCTTAAAAAGAACTTAATTTCATTTAAAGCACCTTTCGAAAATGTTACTTGAGGGTTACCTATGCGGTTTCGGATAGGGCGGGAGGAAACGCCCGGGTGTTTCCACTGCGAAGATCGCCCTGAGGACACGGTGGAGCACACGGTGGCAGTCTGCCCGGCTTGGGCGGAGCACCGCCGTGTCCTCGTGGAGGCGATCGGCGGCGGCGATCTCTCGCGTCCGGCCCTGGTCCAGGCCATGGTACGGAGCGAGAGGGCATGGGAAGCCGTCACCTCCTTCAGCGAAGCAGTGATGCTCGCGAAGAGGGAGGCGGCGCACGTGAGGGAGAGGCAGCATATGCGCCCTCGCGACCCTAGCCGCCGCAGGATAAGGAGACGCCCTGGGCGTCGGGAATCCCAGGCCGATTTCCGGCCACCGTAGGCATGAGCTTGCGGACGGCGAGTAATGGGTAGCTCGCTGTCCGGTAAGGACCAAGCCCAGGTCGACGGCGCGTTGTGTTCCACGCGCGCCTCAAAGAGATGTCAGCACACAAAAATGATGGGGCCCGCAAGGGCCGATGCCTGTCAGGGGTGCGGGTTCGTTCGAAAGAGATACCACAGCCCCTGGCATACGGGCTACTGAAGGAACACGGGTGGGTTTTAGTCAGTAAAAGTCTGACACGCCCTCCTGCTCCACCCAGAGCGGGAGAAGTTATTTGATGATTTCCCACCCAAAAAAAAAAAAAAAATGGTTACCTATTATAAAAGCAAAAATAGCATCAATTCGCTCCTTTTTCGCATTTGAGGTCCAAATATTAAAAATTAGATTTTTTGTAATTTCAGCGGTCATTCTGAAAACCGAAAAAAAATGTATGACGGTCGCACAAAATCGCAAGTTTTGTCAATTGTTCTCAAAAGTTAAGACTCTAAACTATAAATTAAAAGAAATAGCACATCGGGATATTCAGGTCATTTTTTTTAATACACCTTTTGTTTTGCAAATCATCTCTAAAAATGCTTAATTTAACTGTGCTTTCAAATGATGTTAACGACGATTTTCAGAAATGACGTATTAAATGGATTCATCTTTATTTATTAATAGGTAGGTAGGTAGGTACTGGAAAAGTTCTGTATTGTTCATATTTTAATATGTTTCCCAGATATAGCAGAAGACGGCGAGGGGCGGCTAACTCCGGTTGCACGCCTAGGTAGTCCTCGGTGTCGTTATGAGCAACCGCCGAATCACGGCAGCAACGTGCCAGAAACGTCATCGTATGTTCAAGGTTCAGGATTAACAGGTAGGTAATTTACTATGATGTATTATTTCATTCGCCTTTTGGGAAAGTTAGTACTCTCTCCATATTTTTGTTGTAATGTAGTAATCCGAATCACTAATGCCGGGTGTACGCACCCGCCGGGACAGTACCTACGAGACAGGTTTATCCTTTCTAACTTATTAAAAACTAGCAGTTGACTGCGTCTTCGTCTGCTTAGATTTCGGTTATCGCTATCCCGAGGTAACTAAGTATGCAATTTTTCGAGATACAAGTAGCCTACGTCCTTCTCCAGGGTGACGGTGACGGATGACTGAAATGGCGTGCCCATCTCGCGGTGTCTCGACCTGTGTGTACAGTCGGCACAACATATACATATGTATAGCAGCAAATATATCGTAGCGACCAAAGTCGTCAAATATACTCGCTCTTAAGTCCTTTACAACCTACCCGAAACTGTAAAATTTTCCCAATCAACCTTGAACCTAATGCTTTAGCGATAATCGAAAAAATCTATTAAAGAAATCTGACAGAGTACATACCAAGGTGATACAAGACTTTTTATTTTATTTTACTTAATATTATATATTTGACCACTTTGCACTTTCGTCGCTAAAATATTATCTGACGCTGACCTGATCCTACTAATAGGTACTGTTTATTATTTTTTAGGTTACCAATCAAAAGTGCTGTCATTATTGTCATGTATAAAAACCCAAAATGATCAAATAATAAACCTATTAAAGCATACAAGCACACTGAAAGGTACTCTAAAACCGGAACTAAAATTCCCAATTCAAAATACCGATGAATTAAATACAATTGAACCATTATTGGAGAAAAAAGAAAATTATGCTAGTTTGGTAAGTTACAATAATAATACAGTGTTACCACATAATAAGCATTAACAGAAAAAAGACAAATAGTGAAAATTTGCACCAATAGGCGGCCTTGTAGTTTCAGAGCGATCTCTTCCAGACAACTTACAAAAAAGAATGAAGGAACAGCTTGAAGCAGGTGGTGCAATTTATAGTTATTTAGTAGTAATTAAATAAAAAACATAAAATAAACACGCATACAATACCTACACACTTACAACATTATGTAAAAAGTTATTTCTAATCTTCACTCATTTGACAGTTTTGAATGATTCACGGTTAGTTTCATTGGACATATACATATATATATCGACCGGGATATTGACCGTCTGCAATTAATTTGGTATTTTACAAATATACATTATTTTGTTTGTTACAGGTTTCATACATGAGAACTTTTGGAGGCAGGGATATTTCCAGCAAAGTGTCTCGGATAATGAAATTTTGTTTCACTGACCAGCTAGCTGCACAGTATAACTTCTATGGGAAGAGATCCAACAAAAAGCCTTTCTGCCAACTACGCCTGCGAGAGTGTATCGTGGGTAAGTTTAATATAACACGCAACTGTGAGGCCTGTGCGCAGCAGTGGGGAATATGCTGGAGATGAAGTTTAAAGTTATAATTTTGGTAGTTATAACATTAAAAATTGTATTATGTCTTTATAGAAGGAGTTGTCACCACAACATCTGGGTCTACAGCTAAAGAAGTAGAAGATTCCATTAAAATTTGGCTAAAACATGCCCCTGAAAGATTAAAGAAGAGTAATAAATAAAAATAAACATGGCAGAGAAAATAAAATACTCAAAAAAGGTTATAGTTGGCAAACGTCAATTATTAAGAAGAGCAAAGGAAGCAGAGTTAAGTGTAATTTCCATTTTACAAGAGAGTACTGCAGCTGTAAGTGCGTCCTCTTCCATAGTTAATTTGCCCTGTACTTTATATAATAATTGTTAATCTGAAATTGTATTGCAAGGTTCTAGTAATAATTCCAATTTATTGATGCAACATGACATTTCTCATGAAAACCAAATTACTACTTTTGATGATGAGCATTCACTATCTGAATCAGATTCTGTTAAGTCTATAAAAGATGATGATTTCGAAACAGAGTTAAAACATTGGGCCACTCAATATCAAATACCACATAATGCTTTAAATAGTCTTCTTAAAATTGTGTCTCCTTTATGCCCTGGATTACCAAAAGATAGCAGAACATTGTTGACAACCCCTTTGCAACTAGAGATCACTAAGTTAGATACTGGAGAATTAGTATATTTAGGTCTTCTTTCACAAATTCAAAAACAAATAAAACTCTTTGACAATACTGATAATGTTGGGAATAGAGAAATTAAAGTTTCTTTTAACATTGATGGACTTCCCATATTCAAAAGTACCAATACACAATTGTGGCCCATATTAGGATTGCTAAAAAATAATGCTAATGCTAGACCATTTGTCGTCGCTCTTTTCTGTTGTCGATCTAAACCTTCACCATTAGATGTTTTTCTTAAGCGATTTGTCGACGAATTAGAAAAAATACTTAGAAATGGTTTCGATCTCGAAGATATTCATTACACTGTTAAAATCCATAGTTTTATTTGTGACGCTCCAGCACGAGCATTTATCAAGTGTACTAAACAACATGGTGGCTATTCAGCTTGCGACAAGTGTGTAGAGGCAGGCGAATACCGCGGCCGCGTGATCTATGAAAGTGTGTCAGCACCCACGAGGACCAATGAATCATTTCGTTCGCAGCTTGATGAAGACCATCATGTTGGAGAGTCACCACTTTTACGGCTCCCTATTGATTTGATATCTTTATTCCCTACCGAATATATGCATAATGTTTGTTTGGGGGTAATGCGTAAGCTTTTAAATGTGTGGATTAGTGGCGATTTAAAGGTTCGTATACAAAGTCACTTGATTAAAATAATATCTGAAAAACTAATCTATTGTTCAAAATTTATACCAGTTGAATTTAATAGAAAACCGCGGAGTTTATCAGAATTAGCTCGATGGAAAGCAACTGAGTATCGAATGTTTTTATTATATGTGGGTCCAATTGTGTTAAAGGACATCTTGCCACATTCACTTTACGAAAACTTTCTACTTTTTCATTCAGCTATTACGATTTTATGTTCAAACAAACATATCAGAGAACTTGGTATAAATTTGGCTCAGGAATTACTTCTGATTTTTATAAATCATTCAAAATCGGTTTATGGATTACATTTTTTGGTATATAATGTTCATATGTTATGTCATATATGCGATGATGTACGCCTCTTTGGTACACTAGATGAATATTCGGCATTCCCATTTGAAAATCATTTAAAGAGTGTAAAGAAGTTAGTACGGTCGCCTAATAAGCCATTACAACAAATTGTAAGAAGATTGAAAGAAATGGAATCTTCAAAATTATACAGCTTCTCATCGAAAATAACTGTTTCTGACCAGTTTTATTCTGGACCCCTACCTGAGGAAAATGTATATGAATGCTATAAAAAACTAATATATAAAAAATATACGTTATATGTAGCCGAATCTCGTGAAACTGATTGTTATTGTCTTACTAAGGATAAGAAGGTGTTTAAGATACACAACATCCTTAAAAATCACACTTTATTCATTTATGGAAAGGAGTTTGTAAACTATCAGCCGTTCTTTGAGTACCCTTTTAATTCAGTAGCTATTGATATTATGGTAGTAAAAAATTATTCAATTTTTAAACTGATGCCTGTTAATGACATTTTAACCAAATGTGTGGTTGTCCACAATAACGGCTATACATTAAGCATTCCGATGCTTCATGATTATGATTGCGATATGTGATATTGTGATTGCTTTTTAGTCGAGTGCAATTAGACAATAAGGTGGAACGAAGTTTATAATGGTCGGATTTTCATGGGGTTTTTTTTGTTAAGTTCCTAGAGGAGTGGTGAAGAAAGTTACAAAAAAATAATTTCACCGCACGCCACTTTAGCGTTAGAGGTCTTGATAGAGTCACTTCACTCGTAAAAGTGGTTTTCTTGAATATTTTTACGTCCAGTTATCTGGTAAAAAACATCCGTTACCAATATCGAAAGAAATCTCAGTCTCAAAAATTCGATATTTTATAAATAATTGAAGAAAATAGGAAATTTTCAAAAAATATGCATTACATCGAAAACAATGAACAAATAAACAGACCAAATTGGCGTTTAATGGATGCACGCAGGTCACACTATTACGCCACAATATGAATTCAATTTAAAAAAAAAATGTTGCGAGCGGTAATTTTTTTTTAACTTTCATCTCCACTCCTTTAGAAACTCGAGAAAAAAAAACCCCATGAAAATCCGACCACTATAAACTTCATTCCACCTTTTGAGTATTTTTTTTCTAATTGCACTCGGCTATTTATGAATACAGAATGTAATCGGGGGCGTACCTATCAGACAAAGGCAGGTGAGCATGAATATCGGTACCTAACGAATCGACATGTATATGTTTACCATATTTTTTAAAGTTTTCGACACCATCGTCGCATATATTGATCAGTACGTACAGTAAAAACTAAACCTTAACACGCAAAACAAGATTGAAATTCGTGTTAAATTTCAGCCATGCTTAAGTCAGTGACAACTTTTGCATTTGACGTGGCGTCGAAAAGGTGGAAGCGTCAGGGTAGAGTGTGAAATACAAATGTTCTTACGTTTTTTGCAATTTGCAGGTCAGGATCACGCTGTTTAATGATGAAAAATGAGTCGCGCCAGTAACACGTAGGTATGTAGCTACCTACAGAATTATAATCATAAAATCATTAATACAACCCTCTAATTTCAGTTAGGGTTAACAATGTAAATAGTATATGTGTGAATTCTGTAACTATTTATGAAAAAGTCATTCAATGGGGTTAAATGAACTTAGAGGTTTATATTGAGGATTTTAATGATTATAATTCTATAACTACATACGTGTTACAGGCGCGACTAATTTTTTATCAACATACAACCTGACACTGACCTGCAAATTGCATAAAAATGAATTTCGCTCTCTACCCTGTTCCACCTTAAAGTTATGAGCGTTTTTTTTTTAAATTTTGTACATCACCGAATTTCAGGTTAAATTTAATTTAGTTAAATGTCGTTGTATGTATGAAGTTGTAGGTAAAAGTAGAGGCAACACTCCCTTAACCTACATGAATACGGCTGGCCGCATGCTCTCGCTCACTTTGGTCCCCCCTCTGTTATTAATACTCATTGACCGAGCGAGCGAAGCGTCTCCGTTTCAGCTTGGGTAAAAATGCTTTCCTATGTCCGTTTGTCCGGATTTCCGTCTGATCTCGCCTAAAGGTCGTATTTGTCAACCGATTCACGTGAAATTTTGTGAGCAGGTTCGTTAATTTTATAGATTTTATTTTGTCATCAGTTTTTCGAAATTTTGGAAAATTGCGGAGATATGAGTGTAGATTTTTTTTAATTCAGCCATTTCGAAAACTCGCGAGGTCTACTGTAGACCTGTTAAAGCTCATAGAGCCACTAGTATTTAGAAAGAGAGGGACCAATGTGAGCGAGAGAGCACGCGGTCTGCCGCCTTCATTGTTGTACTTCATGGTTTTATGTATCTAAAATTGTCAAACCTATGATAGTGTTTTTATATGTTTACTAGTCCGGTGGACATAGAGAAAACTAATGTTATTTTAAGTCATGACCTCATACATTTTAAAACAAGAAATAAAAACTACAATTAACTATAACTTGTATTTTTTTTAGCAATAGAAATAAGGTAATTAGCAATCTTGAGCCGTCTTTTTATCGAAAACAGCCAGGACGGTTCTCTTTTTACCCGACTGCATAGGAAGGGTTATGTTTTTCGCGCCTATTTTTGTATGTTTGTTTTTTAATAGACTACGTTACCCACCCATGCTACCTACGGGAAGCATATTGCCATGCTTACGATATCAGCAGTAAGTGTGTTCTGGGCGTTTTTATTCAAATTTATATAAAAGTGAAAATCGCTTGCAAAACACACTTACTGTTGGTAATCGTGTACACGGCAGCATAATAATATTCGGCCCCGTAGTTCCTGACGTGTACGTCCTAGTAACGTCACTATGAATCCTGTGCGTAACTCCAACGTCAGTGGCTGTCCTAATATGTACGGCCCAGTAACGTCCCTATGAATTCAGTATATGACGTCACTCCAACGTCGGTGGCTGCCCTAATATGTACGGCCCAGTAACGTCCCTATGAATTCAGTATATGACGTCACTCCAACGTCGGTGGCTGCCCTAATATGTACGGCCCAGTAACGTCCCTATGAATTCAGTATATGACGTCACTCCAACGTCGGTGGCTGCCCTAATATGTACGGCCCAGTAACGTCCCTATGAATTCAGTATATGACGTCACTCCAACGTCGGTGGCTGCCCTAATATGTACGGCCCAGTAACGTCCCTATGAATTAAGTATATGACGTCTCTGTAACGTCTGTAAACTGACGTCTTGAGGCTGTGACAAATTGACGTCATCTGATGGGACCCCCCGACGTCAAGACATGACGTCTCTTACGTCGAGCAGTACCGTAAACGGACGACATAATGACGTAAAAATGCTACCTGGGTATGCCCAGGGGTTTCACTCGCATAACACTTTTCACACAGATTTTTTTGTAATAAGATCGACATTTTTTTGATATTATCTTTTTACGAACAAACATGATGAAATGGCAAACTGAAGGATAATGCGTAACTTAATTTACAAAAAATTCATTCATGTTAAAAATTTACGACGTGCGATATAATCATGCAAAGTGAAAACAACCAATATTAATCTCCCTAACTAGCCTATTCACAAACACATTGAGGTTGGCTTTCAATATAACCACATACATAATGAATACCAGTATTTTACATGGAACGACTGATTATCTGACCTCCACAACCCATATACTGGGTAACGTAAAATGAACAGCACCGTTTTTTTTTTGAACCGACGACAAAACGGAGGAGGTTACTCAATTCGACGCGTATTTTTTTTTAATTTTTATTTATGACCACGCATATCTTTTTCCAAAGTAGTCCGATTTTGATAATTCTTTTTTTATTGGAAAGGGTATACCCCTAAGTTGGTCCCATATAAATTTTGAACAAAAATTCTAACCCTAAGGGTAAGAAAACAGGGGATGATTGATTGTTTACTCACAGATTTTAATACTGAGTTGTGTATTACAAAAAGTAATCAACAAAAAGTAATCAAAAATCAAGCATGTAGTAATTAGTAGATTATAGCCACAAAAATTATAAAATAAAAACTTTTTAACAAAAAAATTAAACCGCCGAAAAACCGAAAAGTAAATAATAATAAACTAGCTTTGTCCAACCCCAATAACTAAGTTCGGAAGTCGGTGACTTTGGATATGTATTTAATTATATGTCGCCGCCTTCCGAACTTAGTTAGTTAGTTTTTATTGGGCATTACTGCTTCGCTGAAGGAGGTGACGGCTACCCATGAGGATATCTACGATGCGATGTCTAGAACGGAGCAACGATATGTCACTTTGTATTAACAAAGCACTGTCTATTCTAAATAGAAAGCGTTAGAATAGCCAGCGATGGCCGCCATAGCCCACGCAGAATGATCCACCTGAAATACTAAGTGCGGAAACCATACCCTCTAGCATAGAGAATGTTACATTTCTGAATCGATTAAAACTATAGCCATCATGAACTCAATGCCGCGATAAATATAGCAATTTTTAATTCCATAGAAAAATGGCCATAAACCGTCCTTGTGTTAAAACAAGCCAACGATGTATGCAGTCCGCTCGACCTCTGAATGTTTTCATAAAAGTCAAAGTTAAAATCTTGACCGTGACATAGATACGTCACAAAGACGTAGTGTGTGCCGTCGCGACGTAGTTTTGAAGATTTGGCACTGAAAGATAAAAACACACATTGAATTGGGTAAGTGAAAGAGTGCTCTTAAGGTTATGTGTGAATAATCTTGGCTAGTGAAATGCGAGAGCGTACCGTGTGGTGCCGGACGGAAAGAATAGCACCATCCCATCTCTTCCCGTGGGTGTCGTAGGAGGCGACTAAGGGACTTACTAGAGAATGGGCAGCAGCGTTCTCTATGCATTTTACCACCATACTGCGATCGCCAACCCGTCTGCCAAGCGTGGCGATTATGGCAAAACCCCCCTTTTTGGGTGAGGCTAATGTCCAGCAGTGGACGTATTTCGGCGGAAATGATGATGATGATGATGAGTGAAATGCATTTTTTAATGGGATTTGAATACTCACACAAACATACAATACATACACAGTAGAAGCTAATAGGCCACGTTCAAGGTCACCAATAGGGTTGACCTATGAAATTAAATCTTTAGTTAAAGCTTTGGAGGTCTTGTGAACGAGCCAGATTGTTTTCTCACAGAGCCGGATAGAGAGAGACTGTGAGGCGAGCTACGACTACTAAAAAAAAAAAATGTTAACACTAATCAACAATGTTTGTTTCTTTCACTGTAATTTGTAAACATTATAAAAGCCAATTATTGTTAAAAGAGTAACCGTGGAGTTTCTTGCCGGCTCTTCTCCATAGAAAGCGACAAATTGGATCCGTGCACCTAGCTTCTGCCGTGTACGGTGCACGTACATGGGTTTTTAAAATATATTTATTGCAATAAGTTAGCCAGTAGGCTCGCGTATTTGCACTTTGGACGCGACCTACATTTGGCAGTGCATTGACACTGACACAGTGCATTATTCTATGCATTTTATGTATATTATATTTTAGTGTTCAATTAGACGTGGTTTGAGTCGGATAACTTGCATTTTTATTTAGATTCATCCCGTTGAGCATTCACTGACATTTAACTTTAATTTGACATTCTGCATTACATTGACATTTTACATTTGCATTGACATTACTTATGTTAGGGATGCACCCTACATAATTTTTTTGGTCCTTCGATTGCAAGTACTATACAGTCCGATAAATCGGTCGATAAGTCGTCGCGCGGGATCTGTGTCGTGTCGTGTCATACCGTGCCACGTGTGTTGCCGTGCAGGAGCATTCGGGGAGGTAGCAGCGGTCCAGGTTCCAGAGCGTCACATTGCATTGCATTTGCATACAGGGAGAGTTCCTGAATTTCAAGTAAGATCGTTCATTATTTATCTTACGGCTTTACAATGGAGGGTTTAATCGTGCGTCAAGCTGAGATCCTCGAGGAAGTGAAGAGAATCCATTCTAATTTTAAGAAGGATTCAGCGAGCAGGAAGACCACCGAATATATTCGTAATAGGCTTGAGCGCTTAGATGTGCTATGGGCGGAATGTGAAGAAAAGAACCGGGAGCTGAGTGCAGTGGTAGAGCAAGATCATCAATATTTCACCGGTAACATTTATGAGGTCATGAAGAGTTGGTACCAGGGAACGCGTCAGGAGATTGCAGCGTTCGAGATGAAGTCTCTTGCTGGACCCAGCAACGCCGGCCATAGTAAGTTTAACGTTGAGTTTGACAAGACCCTGTTCGAGACATCTTTAGGAGCAGAGGACAAGCTACTCGAGTTACAGCAGTTGCAACAAGCTAACTTCCGTGCATTCACGAGGTTAATAAATCGAAGCTTAGACGAGGTTGAGGAAAAATGGGAAGTTGAGGATATGCTTAAGGCTGTAGAGTTTCGGTGGACTGCAATTGATAAATTACATTTAAAAATTGATTGCATATTAGAGGGGAGTGCACATGACTATTATGACGAGGTCTGTCGTTACGAAAATGCATTTATAAAAATAAAACGGGCGTTGAACACAAAATTAAACGCATCTATTCATCAACAGCAAACCTTGCCTAAAATTGACATACCAATCTTTAGTGGCAACTATAACCTTATGGCCTACTTTTATGGATCTCTACGTAGAAGCGATTCATAACAATGCATCGATTGCAAAAACACAAAAGATGCAGCATCTAAAGGGTAGACTTCGTGGTGAAGCGGAAAAGCTCGTGCAGCATTTACACATTGCACCCGAAAATTATGACACGTGTTGGGAAATTTTGAACCATAGATACAATAATAAGTTTCTGCTATTCACCAAAAACTTTCAAGTATTTATGCGTCAACCTCAGTTGCAAAAACAATCTGCATTCGACCTCAAGCGGTTATATGACACTAGCAATGAAACCATAAACGCGATACATAACTTGGGCGTAGATACTAGCTCTTGGGATCCGATTCTAGTTTACGTCTTGTGCGAAAAATTAGACTCCGAAACGTATTCGGAATACATGCAGTCCAGGTCGGATCCACGCATGATACCAACGTTCAATCACTTTATGGATTTCATCGAAAACAAGTTTATGGCGTTAGAACCTTTGCACAGGGAAGTGCCAGAAAACGGGAATAAACACGCTTCAAAATCACAATTTAACACGCCGCATCCGTTCGGAAAAAATTACAAGTCAGCAAATTCACAACAGCATAAAAATGTATCAAACTATTCTCGCAATTTCCATGCATCGAACGCTGGACAAGTCAGCAAGATTATGTGTCCATTGTGCAAGACCAATCATGCATTATTTCAATGCTCTAAATTCATTGACATGCTAGGTTCTGAAAAAATGGCATTTATAGAAAACAATAAAATATGCAAAAATTGTTTGTATGTGCATACTAAGGGTTACTGTGCGTCACAGAAAAGATGCAGAGACTGCAACGAACCACATAACACACTTCTGCACAACGATATTGCAAACTCAGCGCAAACGCCCTCAGCAACACAAACAGCACCTAGACCGTCGTCACCGACTTCAACTAGGTCAAATAAAAACCTGCAAAATAACTTCGCATCAAATAATGATGATGAAATTTTATTACCAACAGCATTAGTGCAAGTAGCAACAGCTGCAGGTGACTACATTATACTAAGGGCTTTAGTTGATCAAGGCTCACAAATTACGTTGATAACGGAGAATGCAGCACAAAGATTGGGCATAAAACGACAACAGCTGAGTGCGAACATAAGCGGGATCGGTACTTTATCCAACAGGAGTAAAGGAAAGGTCCATCTATACTGCAAGTCCGTACATAACGATTTCCGGTTTACAACGGACGCGTTAATCATGACACGGGTAGTAAACAGTCTGCCTAATGCTACGTTTGCAAAGAAACCTTGGGCTCATATGACAGACATCACACTAGCCGACCCAGATTACAACTTATCTAGGCCCATTGACATACTTCTGGATGCACACGTATTTTCTGAAATACTTATGAATGGTTTAGTCAAAGGAGAGGTTAATGAACCCATGGCTCAACAAACACGGTTGGGGTGGATATTGTCAGGCAATGTCACCAAAACATTTAATTGTAACGTCGTTGTAAATGAAGTTAACGACTTGACAAAATACTGGGAAGTGGAAGATATCACTGGAGATGCATGCAATTCCATGACGTCAGAGGAGCGATACTGTGAGGAGTTCTACACTGCAACAACCAAGCGATTAGGTGATGGCAGATATGCAGTTCGTTTGCCAATGAAACCTAATTTTAATCAGCTGCTGGGAAAGTCAAAGCCACGAGCTGTAGCACAGTTTATGCAATTAGAGAGGAGATTAGACAGAGATGACAAACTATCGGATAGTTACATCAAATTCATGCAAGAGTACCTGGAAATGGGACATATGAAGGAGAGCAAACCTGACTGCAACACGGCATGCTACTTACCTCATCATGGAGTCCTAAAACAGGACTCAATGACATCCAAATTGAGGGTGGTTTTTAACGCCTCCCAGAAAACTGACACAGGTTACAGCCTGAACGACTTGATGGAGTGTGGTCCTAAGCTGCATCAAGATCTAATTACATTATTACTAGGATGGCGGCTATACAAGTACGTCTTTACTGCAGATTGTGAAAAAATGTATCGCATGATCCTTGTACATGAAGAAGATCAACACTTGCAAAAGATCGTGTGGAGGGAACCCAACCAAGGTCCTTTAAAGGAATACCAGTTAGGTACAGTGACGTATGGCACCAAGGCAGCACCATTTCTAGCTCTTCGAACGCTGAAACAGCTCGCAGACGATGATGCACAGAAATATCCGTTAGCAGCGGAGGTCATCGCTAATGAGATGTATGTTGATGACGTCCTAAGTGGCAGCAACTCCATCGAACGAGCACAAGAAATTCAAAAGCAACTCATCGATATGCTGAGTGGAGCTGGCCTTACACTACGGAAATGGTCAAGCAACGACCAGACCTTGATTGAAAGCTTAACATCTTCAGATCGTAACCAAACGACAATGCATTTTACAAACGATGGAATAACAAAAGCCCTGGGGGTGCAGTGGAATCCTATAACTGACACCTTTTCGTTTACAAACAAAATACAATTTGACAATACAAACCAATTGACAAAAAGGAAGCTGCTATCGGAAATCTCGAGAATTTTTGACCCACTGGGCTGGCTGACACCGTTGACAGTAAAAGCAAAACTGTTGTTCCAAAGCGTCTGGATATCGGGACGCGATTGGGATGAAACCTTACCTAACAGCGTGCAAGAAGAATGGAAGCAGTTTACAAGCGATTTACACAACATAACCAAATGTCAAATACCAAGGTGGCTGGGAGATATTACAAAACCATTCCAAATCCATGGGTTCTGTGATGCGTCCGAAAAAGCCTACGCATGCGCTATATACCTGCTGACAATAAATGACAGAAACGAGCCTGTGACTAGACTTATCGCTGCAAAATCGAGGTTATCGCCAATCAACAAAAAGTTAACACTACCGCGACTCGAATTATGTGGAGCTCTGCTACTTTCACGGCTCATGAAAAAGGTCTTGACAGCCTTCAAATGGGACAATATGCACAAGCAAACATACGCTTGGACGGACTCTATGATAGTATTAGGGTGGCTGCATGGTGACCTAACAAAATGGAAGTCGTTCGTCAGCAACAGAGTACAGCAAGTGCATGACGTAATTCCAAAACAACATTGGAGTTATGTCAAATCCGAGGAAAATGCTGCAGATTGTGCATCACGCGGAATCAGCTGTTCCCAACTAGTACAACATCCTTTGTGGTGGCAAGGTCCCTACTGGATGAAAAATTACAGTGATGAATTACAATTACGTTTGACAAAATTGCAATTACACCGACAACATGCGAATCAAAACACAAACAAATGCAAACGTATGTTGCGAAATGTGAACCGTCTTCAATAGTAATTGAGTTATTAGACAGACATAGCGATTTGACTCATATTACAAGGGTCATTGCCTGGATAAAACGCTTCATAAATAGCTGCTCAAACACTCATCTCACTACTACTTATTTGACATCTACAGAACTAAAAAGCGCTGAAATCCTAATAATGAAACATACTCAATTGCATGTCTTCAATGACGAGATTATAAGATTGAAGGAAAATAAGGGTTTAAGCACGAAAAATAACCTTTTGAGTTTAAATCCATTTCTTGACAAACATGACATTCTGCGAGTGGGTGGAAGATTACGTAACTCAAAATTACATGAAGACACCAAACATCCAATTCTATTACCACATGACAACAAACTGACAGAGTTATTAATTTGGCAAGCTCACAGAAGAACATTACACGGAGGTCCTAAGCTAACCCTGACACATCTACGACAAAGAGTTTGGATCGTAGGAGGACATCGCGCCGTCAAAAGGTGCTTACATAAATGCGTAATATGTCGCCGATTTAATGCTAAACCATCAAACCAGATTATGGCTGATCTACCAGAGCCGAGAGTGACAATATCTCGTCCTTTTACACATACAGGTGTTGACTTTACTGGACACGTTGAGATTAAGGCAAATAAAGGCCGAGGAGTCAGAACATTGCTGGCGTACGTTGCAGTATTTGTTTGTCTAGCAACAAAAGCCATCCATCTAGAACTGGTATCAGAACTATCCAGTACAGCATTCTTATCGGCTTTCAAGCGCTTCTGCGCACGTCGAGGTACGCCACGGGACATGTACAGCGACAACGGCACGAATTTTGTTGGTGCAAATCGGATCCTATTGCAACAATACAAATGTATTGTAGAAAACATTGACACTTTCTTCTTGGGAAAAATATCAGAGATGGGTGTTAAATGGCACTTCAATGCTCCGGTCTGGCCAAGCGCAGGCGGACTGTGGGAAGCTGCTGTGAAGAGCATGAAATATCATCTCAAACGGGTCATTGGAGACCAACGTTTAACATACGAAGAATTTACCACTCTGCTATGTCAGATAGAAGCTTGCTTGAACTCACGACCACTATGCACCGTTACAGAGAACGCCGAAGAGATTAACTGTTTAACTCCAGGACATTTCTTAACCGGCACATCACTCATGACAATTCCAGAACCCGACACTGACAATACTTACCGTTTAAACAAGAGATGGCAAATTGTACAACAACTTAGCAAGGATTTCTGGAAAAAATGGTCGCAAGAATACCTCCAACAACTACAAGCAAGACTTAAGTGGAAACGACAGAATACCGACTTAAAGAAAAATGACATTGTATGCATTAAAGATGAAAGGTTACCTGCAGGAAAATGGGCACTGGGTCGTGTAGCGGAGTTACACCCTGGAAAGGACGGCCACACTAGAGTTGTGACATTACAAACTGCAAAAGGCGAAACTAAACGACCTATTACAAAAGTGGTACTACTAGTTGAGGCTGAGGAACACTGACACTGACAAAGTACCCAAAAACAGGCGTAACCGCGAACTGATTGCAATACAGCTGCTTCGAGACAGTGAAGAACACAGCGTTTATTGCCATACGGAAATAAAAGTATGCGCCGACAAATGGGTTAAATTACATAAACAAAACACCTGGTTTTATTATTGTTGTGACACGTGCGAAGTACAATTAGTGTGCGGCGCTCAAATGACATCGGAGACGTTACGTCACTCGGGTCTGATAACGCTGAAACAAGGATGCAACTTGCAAGGCTCATTCACATTGCACGCATATATGGAACACACAAGTGACATTTTAGTCAATGAACCATATGCGATGATCATGCCCACGATTTCTCCAATCAACAACATTATCAATACCTCGATTCGTAACTCATCTCTACATATTGAAACGCACGAAGAGACGTTCAAGAAGATTGACACACAACTACGCTTTATAAAAGAGCAGTCTAAGCTAGACACCTTATCCTCGCACGACGTTCATCACTACATTGCAATCTATGTGATTGTTGCGATTAGCATTGCACTGTTTGTAACATCGGTGTACTTTTGGCAAAAGATGGCAACCCAAAGACAGGGGGAGGGTCCGCAAGACGCGAGAAGCAGAAGTAGACGAGCAGAAGATCATGACATCGAGGACAGGAACAGCAAGATCGACAGACGGGACTCAAAAGTGAGCAAAGTGTCGTGTGTTAACCCTGCCTCAAGTGAAGTGAAATTTGACACTGAAAAACATAGTGATGTGTGCTAATTTATTATTATGGTGACATTCTATTTATAGACATTAAGTTACATTTTTCATTATAGTCGTAGATCAATTCTATTTACATTAGAGTCCTGCATTTTTACACGTTTTACATTGTTTTTACACTTTTACTTTACTATTCTTTACATTATTTTCTGATTGTTTTATTTAATTATTCTCTTTCTCTGTCGTGGCAATATGTACGGTGCACGTACATGGGTTTTTAAAATATATTTATTGCAATAAGTTAGCCAGTAGGCTCGCGTATTTGCACTTTGGACGCGACCTACATTTGGCAGTGCATTGACACTGACACAGTGCATTATTCTATGCATTTTATGTATATTATATTTTAGTGTTCAATTAGACGTGGTTTGAGTCGGATAACTTGCATTTTTATTTAGATTCATCCCGTTGAGCATTCACTGACATTTAACTTTAATTTGACATTCTGCATTACATTGACATTTTACATTTGCATTGACATTACTTATGTTAGGGATGCACCCTACATGCCGTTTCATAAGTGCCCATGCAAGTTTATGTGAAATAAAATATTATATTTTTTTTATTTTGCAAAGTGCACATTACAAAAAAAATACATACAATACACATTTACAAAGTAGCCGAAAGCCTGGTAGTATATTATAATCGGTGGCAGGTGGGTTGGCGATCGCAATATGGTGGTAGAATGCATAGAGTACTCTGCTGCCCATTCTGTAGTAACCCAAGTAGGTCGCAGCAAGGACAACTCCCACAAGTGGGGATTCATGGACGGCTTAGATCTCCGTTGTGTGTGCGGCGTCTCTCCACAGACAATGGCTCACTTTCCATCTTGCACCGCATGCCCTATTACCTGCACACGTGACGTTGTTTGTCGGCGATGGACTCCTAAACTACTTAACCGATTTTAATTAAATTTGTACACCGTGTGCAGTTTGATCCAACTTGAAAGATAGGATAGCTTACATCTCAATTTATGATAGGTAAAGTAGGTAGGGTAGGTAGGTAGGGTAGTGTAGGGTAGGGTAGTGTTGGGTAGCGTAGGTAGGGTAGGCTACCTACCTACCTACCCTACCAACCCTATAGGGTAGGTAGGGTACGTAGGTAGGGTAGTGTAGTGTAGGGTAGTGTAGTGTAGGGTAGGGTAGTGTAGCGTAGCGTAGGTAGGGTAGTGTAGGTAGGGTTGGTATGGATGGTAGGGTAGTGTAGTGTAGGGTAGTGTAGGTAGGATTGGTAGGGTAGGTAGGGTAGGTAGGGCAGGTAAGGTAGGTTGGGTAGGTAGGGCAGGTTGGGTAGGTAGGGTAGGGATTTGTATGAATGACTTTTGGACGGACAGGACATCGTCTGTCGGGTCAGCTAGTAGCTATATATTTTTTCGTATTACTTTTGCCATCGACACGCTAAAAAGAAGAAGTAACTCCCTTAGTCGCCTCTTACGACACCCACGGGAAGAAATTGAATGGTGCTATTCTTTACGTCCGGCACAACACGGAAAATAACTACAATGGGACATGGAAAAGCGCTCTTTAAGAGTAAAAGTTTCCGAGAACAGATTCCTCAAAAGTATTTCCTTTGTATTCAGTCCCCGGATCGATCAGACTGCTCTAGAATAATTTTAATTAAAAATTACTAAAGAAAATAAAACTGGCTAAGTGCAAATTGAAGTGCTGTGTGAATTTCTTTACAGTCTGTTCCCACGACATCGGCAAGTCTGTTTATTTCGCGATTTTATTTTATTTGCAAACATTATTTAGAAAATATTGCAGATTTTTGGTATTACTGTAAATAGCTCGCGTGCATACATCGGACAAGAATAAATTGCGACGGGTTTTATTTTTGAATATACGTGTAACAAAATAAATAAAATCGAAGTGTTTTTTAAGTCAGAATTAAAGCTCTTTACTAAATGCTTACGGTATAACAAAAAAAATATATATATTTTGTACGTTCGTTTACATACTACTACGTAGTATGTAAATAATATTACATGAAGACCCTCTTGCCCCACAAATCGCTAAATAGGTACCTAAATAGGTACTGAGCGATGTTTGAAATACGTTTATCGCAAAACGTATTTCAAACATCGCTCAGTTTCTGACAGTCGTTTTAAGATGGCAGAGACAAAATTATGTTATAAATAATATACTCTAAGCGCGAAACACTTTTAGTCTTTTTTGATGCAAGCGGGTTAAATGGTATATTAAATTAATCTTAAATTAAGTACAGTTACATGCATTTACTGAAAATGTATTTTGATAGACTAGCTTTTGCCCACGACATCGTCCCCGTTACAAAAATTATGTTCTTCCCACCCGCCGTAGCATTGCATCGACTGCCCGTGCTATTCACAATTACTTCATTTTCGCTCAGAGTTCTATCTGACTTCTATTTTATTTTATTGTGTTAGGGGTTTTTGTTTTTGGTTGGGAAATCATCAAATAACTTCTCCCGCTCTGGGTGGAACAGGAGGGCGTGTCAGACTTTTACTGACTAAAACCCACCCGTATTTCCTCAGTAGCCCGTATGCCAGGGGCTGTGGTATCTCTTTCGAACAAACCTGCACCCCTGGCAGGCATCAGCCCTTGCGGGCCCCATCGATTTGTGCTGACATCTCTTTGAGGCGCCGGAAATCGGCCTGGGATTCCCGACGCCCAGGCGTCTCCTGCGGCGGCTAGGGCCGTGCGGGCGTATAGACTGCCTCTCCCTCACGTGCGCCGCCTCCCTCTTCGCGAGCATTACTGCTTCGCTGAAGGAGGTGACGGCTACCCATGCACTCTCGCTCCGTACCATGGCCTTGACCAGGGCCGGACGCGAGAGATCGCCGCCGCCGATCGCCTCCATGAGGAGACGGCGGTGCTCCGCCCAAGCCAGGCAGACTGCCACCGTGTGCTCCACCATGTCATTGTGTTAGGGTGGCTTACAGCTATCAGTACAAAAGTACTAGTAAGGTAATTTACGACAAGCTATTTACAAGCCTTCACTTCTTTAGTTTTTGCTCAGCAGCTCACTCAAAGATTGGGCTAACAAATGTAAAAGTATTTATAACCGACTTCAAAAAGAAGGAGGTTATCAATTCGACATGTTTATATATTTTTTTATTTTTATTTTTTATGTATGTTCGGGCATAACTCCGTCGTATATAGACGGATTTGTAAAATTGTTCGAAAGGGCTTTACTCCGAAATGGTCCCAATAAAATTTCATATAGATCTGATGATGCGTTTCGGAGACAGACAACGGAACTCTTTAAAAATTACAGCAAATCAACCGCGAATGTTGCTATCGCATAGATCGCATTGCATAAATATGCATTGTTTTGACCCCAAGGATGATGAAATTTCGAAATAGTGTGGATTAAAATACACATCCAAAGTCACCGACTTCCGAAATTAAAGTTATTTTGTTATTTTTTTGAAAAAAGTTTTTATTTCAAATTCGACTGGTAGTTGCAGACAATAACGCGTTCAAACATCAATACAAATAACAAACAAACTCTTCGACTTTATTATAAGTAGTTATTAGTACCTATAGAATTCAGTAATTCAATTTTGGTGTAAAACGTAATCTGTAGAAGAAATCTGAGGTTTTCTGTGGAAAATATTATTAGTGATGGTTTCAGCACCCATTCCTACTTCTATAATATCTAAGACGTGATAATATCTTAGATAGATATCATAAGATAACACATATATTTTCAACAGAAAAAGCACAGATTTCTTTAACACATTACGTTTTATACCAGAAGGCAATTACAGAATTCTATTGAATGGAAATTGAACGCGGTTTTTCCGTTCCAATCTAATTTAAATAGGGTTTTTTTTTATAAAAATATAGTTTTGCATGTTTCTTTAAAAGCCAATAGAATATGATTAGTATTTCAAACTTTCACTTCCGTTCAATAAAAATCTTTGATTTTCTCTTTGAGTAAGAAATTAATACCAGTCAATTCACTGGTATTAATTTTAAAGTATTTTTGTGCCCATGTAGTAAAACTTTTATAATAACTGGTCTCCTAAGTGGTACATTTTTTTGGGGTGCCCTATGTACTATCGAAAAAACCGAACCCTTACCTATAAGATCACTATCGTATGTCTGTGTGTTACAGCCAATTTTGCTCCGAATCAGTTCTAACATCAAACTTCGATCTATCTTTACCCGTTCTAAAATGTTTTATTTTACCTGTATTTCCCTTAAAAAAGAAGATAGATAAATAAAACGTGTCAATATTCCATTTTCAAATGCATTGTGAGCGTCGGAATTATATGAAAAGTCTCGTGCCTCACAAAATAACCTTTGCCTCGAAGGAGTTAATATTATTCATGTCGTTTGAGCTACCGCCCGTGGAGATACACGGGGTTGTATGATGGCCAACATTCTTATAAATATTTTTTCAGCCTTTGCTCAGTAGCGGAATATTATTATACATTACTTCGCAAAAAGAAACAAAAACTACTGTATTAAACACTACGAAGCTCCAGCTGATCTACATAAATAAAAAGAAAAGTCCTGACTGACTGACTGACTCATCAACGCCCAGCCTAAACCCTTGGACCCATAAAGGTGAAATTTTGCACAGAGGTTCCTTTAATAATAAATTATAAATGATTTTATTTCTGTAAACAGGTTTATACAAACACTTTTACACTTCACTTTTATAATGTAGGCAAGGAATAAGGAAGGATTTTTCAAAATTCATCCTCAAGGGAGTTAAATAGGGGATGGAAGTTCCGCGCGGGCGAAGCGGCTGGCAAAAGCTAGTCTATTGTAATTTGAAAAATTTCACCGTGCAGCCCCACTGCAAAGAAAAGGTCTACCTGTCTGTTTTTTTTTTTTCACTGAATTCGTTTTGGATGGTTTTTGAAACGAAACTGTTCTTTATCCAATTTCAATGAGCTCATCGTGCAGCGAAGATGCTACTTGCTAGTTGGTCTCTTATTCATATTTAAGTAATATTTACCTGCCTGTTTAATTATTTTACGTCGATGGTCCTAGGTTATCATTTGTGACCTCAAGTTGTAACTCGGGTCGTACCAGCTATGTGAACATAACCCAGCATTGCATATGTAAGCTATCACGTCCTTTATTATTCATCCTAATCATCATTTCAGCCGAAAGACGACCACTGCTGGACATTGGCCTCCCCCAGGCTCCTCCACTTCGACCAGTCTTGTGCTTCCTATATCCAGCGGATTCCCGTGGCCTGCACAAGGTCATTGGTCTACCTTGTGGGAGGCCTTTCTACTTTACGTCTTCCGGTACGCGGTCGCCACTCCAGAACCTTTCGGCCCCATCGGCCATCTGTTCTGCGAACAATGTGCCCTGCTCACTGCCACTTAAGTTTGGCAATTCTTCGGGCCTAGTCGGTTGCCTTGGTTCTCCTGCGGATCTCTTCATTTCTGAAACGATCTCGTAGGGAAATTCCGAGCATAGCCCTCTCCATTGAACTTTGGGTGACTTCCTTCCTGATAAGGCCCATTGTTAGCGACCACGTTTCTGTACCATAGGTCATCACTGGCAACAACTGGTCAAAGACTTTCGTCTTGAGAAACTGTGGTATTTGGGTCAAGAAGATATTGCGAAGCTGATCCGAAAGCTGCCCAGCCGAGTCGGATTCGACGATTGACCTCTATTTCGAAGTTGGACTTACCTAACTGGACAGTTTGTCGCAGGTAAACGTACTCGTCCACAACTTCGAGTGTAGCGCCTCCAATCGTCATGAGAGTGGATGTTACATGGGCATTCGACAACATTAACAACATTTCGTCCTTTATTACCATAAATATTTATTTCAGATCTGGACCATAAATCTTGTAAGTAGTAACAATATACTTTAAAAACTAATGTCAGGACTCATTCAAACAACAAAGCAAATTAAACTGTGGCATGGGGGACTCCCCTCAATCTGCAAATACATCCAGTATAGAGTTGGAACTACCACGATCGCGAGTGAGTAGGGAGGCACATCTTTGCCATAAGACAGCGGCAAATCGATCAACCCGCGCCTCAGCAAACATCCCAGACGGAATGCAACGCCATGGCAGCCCCAACAGTACCCTGAGTGCATTGTTGTATTGGACACGCGGGTTGCTACATTACGATTTAACTTATTGGTTGCCCTCCAAAATACACCAAATTGTTTGCCTGACAGATTTTTTGCTATTATATCCATTTTATTTGCTTTTCATTGTCCTGGCAATATTAAAGCTCGTCTTTAAAAACCTTTATGGATTGAAACATGTTTGTGTTAATGTACCCCGATGTAGGTTTGATATGTAGCACCCAAGTGCGATAATACATGCGGGCTTCCCTATGAGCGTCACGTACATGCGAATTCCAACCAACTACATTATATTTTCCTTTTACAGCTTATGTTATCAGTATCAAAATACGTAAGATCTCCGCCTTTTTTCAAAATACTTCAAACAAAAATCAGTCTGTGGTGGCTAGTATCAGAGCACGTTCCATGCGAACAATAACGAAATTCTGTAGGAAAATCCAATAATCTTAATTAATTTTGAATGACAAAAGTTTGTATGGTCATCAATTAGTTTAAACGTTTATTTCACCCCAAATGACCAATTATAAGGGTGGATTTTGCTCACTAACTTAGGTATTATTAAATTTATGTTACACTCAATAACCAAAGGAATGTGGTACGACTAGTTACCATTATACAAAACAGTCGCTTTAATCACTAATTGTCTCACTGCACTACTCCCCACACAATGATCCAGCTAGCGCAGCGCACCGTTAGCTATGCTTTCAAAAGTAAAAGTATCATCCGGCAATGATTCCATATCCACACACGACCACGATTGTTCCGTACACACGGTTCACAGTTCATTTGCAAAACGTGCACACGGGTGAGCATTAAAATCTCCTAACATACAGACCGTTTCCATGCCACTGTTCGCAGTAATCGCAATAATCTCACTCAAACAGGTAGTAAATTCTATTACGTTATCACTCGAGTCAGTCGGCACATAAACTGAGAAAACTAACATGGACTTACCAACTGTAATAGTTTATACATACCAGTAATTAAGCTGAAGAGTTTGTGTTGTTTGTTTGAACGCACCAAGCTTTGGGCACGCCACTATTGCGGCGGTAAGTCCCCTCTTTGAGGAGTGGTTTGAGAGGCGGCATGGCGTCCTCACCTTCCGCCTGACGCAGGTCCTCACCGGACACGGTTGTTTCGGAAGGTTCCTGTTTCGGATAGGGCGGGAGGAAACGCCCGGGTGTTTCCACTGCGAAGATCGCCCTGAGGACACGGTGGAGCACACGGTGGCGGTCTGCCCTGCTTGGGCGGAGCAACGCCGTGTCCTCGTGGAGGCGATCGGTGGCGGCGATCTCTCGCGTCCGGCCCTGGTCCAGGCCATGGTACGGAGCGAGAGGGCATGGGGAGCCGTCACCTCCTTCAGTGAAGCAGTGATGCTCGCGAAGAGGGAGGCGGCGCACGTGAGGGAGAGGCAGAATATGCGCCCTCGCGACCCCAGCCGCCGCAGGATACGGAGACGCCCTGGGCGTCGGGAATCCCAGGCCGATTTCCGGCCACCGTAGGCATGGGCTTGCGGACGGCGAGTAATGGGTAGCTCGCTGTCCGGTAAGGACCAAGCCCAAGTCGACGGCGCGTTGTGTTCCACGCGCGCCTCAAAGAGATGTCAGCACAAAAAGTGATGGGACCCGCAAGGGTCGATGCCTGCCAGGGGTGCGGGTTTGTTCGAAAGAGACACCACAGCCCCTGGCTTAAGGGCTACTGAAGGAACACGGGTGGGTTTTAGTCAGTAAAAGTCTGACACGCCCTCCTGCTCCACCCAGAGCGAGAGAAGTTATTTGATGATTTCCCACCCAAAAAAAAAAAAAAAGCTGACACTTTGTACCAAGAGGCTTTGATTTTGGTATTAACTATGCTTTATTTCCATTTTTTTTTTGCGCTTGAGTTATGTTTTCATTTTATTTGTTGGTATATTGGCATGGCCAGCTGAAATAATGATAAATTAATGTTCTGTCTCGTAATGTTAATTATTTTACCCAAATAATTTGTAGAATCAAGTGATTCTAACTAAATAGACGGGTGTGCTGCTGAAGAGTTTGTTGCGCCACTTCTTCTTCCCAGCTAAAGCACTAGGAAGTGGTGAAGGGTGTGCATTTTGGGGGACTGCCTTATGTAATTTTGACGTTCGAAAAGTGCTGATTCTCAGCCTAATTTGAACAAATGGCTTTTGATGTTGATTTTTAGATTTTTCTAAACATTTTATATTTTTTTCTATCACATTATTGATAATCTCGTTAAATAAAATAGTCAACACCAACACAATCAACGGTAACATAGTTAATGTTACCGTTGATTAAAAACCTTTCCAAACTGAATACGCAAACATGGAAACTAAATTCGGTCAATATCCTCCAACTTCTATCTACCTGGTACTAACAGACATACACAAACTAATTAGTACTGGATTAATAATGACCTGAGGCGCCAAATCCCCGATAACTCGTAATTGAAACTAATGTAATACGATCAACGCTGTAATTGATCAATTAGAAAACGTGTTAGCTGTGCGGAAGCGTCACTGGCTGGAAGATTTGTTGGGGAGATCTATATCTACGTAATTATGTAGATACAAGCCGTGTGCCCATTGAGATTTCCCATCGGCAAAAGTTCCATGCAAACTTTAATTCCCTATTTAACCTTTGTAGGGGATGTATTTTCAAATATTCTTCCTTAGTGCTCACGTTTCGTTATTGAATGATTTTTACAAAACAAAAAGGGTCACATGTATAATCTTTTGTTTCATTGTTTCTTCGACAATTCGCAAATAATAAAGATCAAATTCGCAAAACACGTATTCGTTTGTATGAAACTCTCGTCAGTTTCAAACAAACGATTGCAAATTAACCCACGGGAACGTACTACCAGGATTTAAGGTAGGTATCTTAAGTGTTTATTCAGGGTATAAACTATCAGTGTGCCGAATTTCATCCAAATCCGTTTGGCCGTTTTTGGCGTAATTGAGTAACAAACGTCTAAACTTTCACATGATCGTAATCGGCCTCTTACGTTCCCACTGCTGGGATACAGGCCTCCTCTCTGTGAGAGGGAGTGGGCCGTAATCCACCACGCGGGCCCAGTTCGGGTTGGTAGATGTGACATATCTTCGATTTTTTGGATCTAGGACATGCCATTTTCCCCACGATGTTTTCCTTCACCGTTTTGAGAGCAGTGGTGATGAAATATTTTACACAAAGTAAAGCGCATGTCTGGGTTCGAACCTATGACCTACATCTCGTTAGACACGTCAGTGACAACGGACTACCACTGCTCTTCATTCATAATAGAAGGTAGGACAAGAAGGATATCTTGATTTGGTTTACAAATCTGTACCTAGCACATTATTTGCACTTCTTATAATGTAACGTTTTTATCTTCTTACGACCTCTGCAAAACTTCTGCCTTCTTATAAATCTACTCTGTCTCCATCCATCCTACCCCTGGCTTGCATTAATCGAATTTTCACTCAGGATCTTTCGGAGTGACCCCAATAACGGACAGACTAATAGAAAGCAGGTGTAGATTTCACAATTTCCATTTTATTCGCCACCGTCATTGATATAAAAAAAACCCGTGTATCAATGGCCATGGTACATTCATTTACAAAAAATCGTACAAGGATATCAGAGATTGAAACATTTTTAAAATACGTACTTTTTAAATGTATCAGACTCTGATAGTTTAGTTTTCTCGTAGAATTCAAACACTTAAATTTGACTTATCTCGAAAGGGTGAGCGTGGAATAAGTATCTCGTAACTTCGGAAATGTGTAACAGGTTTATTTTTAAGTAGAATGTGTTGCTACTGGCTAGCCGGAGCGGAGAACCATTCTGTACCTAGCACTTGATATTTTATGCTAGCGATAGGTCGTATCACACTGCATAACCATGTAATTTTGTATTTTACGGACCAAAAGTTTGGCTTAAATTTTTTGCGTAAAACTCAAAGCTAAACTACATATACACACAGGACTTTCTGTGAAAGGGATACCCAACCTAGTGGTGTATAATTAACATAGGAAAACATTGAATAGTAACTCTACCAGCAGTTACGTCCTTCATTTACCCATTTACTATGTTCCCGAATCCGGCATTCAAAAACCCTTTCAACTTTTTCAGCCAAAAAGATCCCTCAACTTTGGTTTTATATTCCGCTTTTTCGGAGTCCTATTCAGTCAAAAGTTTCATATCTATTTGTATGAACAAACATTTTATTAACTTTTGAAATGAAATCTAACGTATTTTTGAAATGAATGTCAGAACGTCAGGTCTCAAAAACAAAGTTTGATGTTAATAGAAAGGATATTTTAAAGTTCACCTGAGTTAAGCCTACATTATTCTAGACTTTGCTTCTTAGCCTGTCGATGGTAAATATTAATTCAAATTGCCATGTCATCTGTTTATGTGGGGATGTCTGTGTCAGCGAATGGTGTTAGCGTTGCTAAGACCAAGACAACTCCTAAGACTACTTAACAGGAAACTTAACCTAGTTCTAGACGTTGACATTTTTTTTTAACTGACTTCAAAAAGAAGGAGGTTATAAATTCGACATGTTATTTTTTTTTTAATGTATTTTCGGGTATAACTTCGTCGTATAAAGACGGATTTGCAAAATTATTCTTTTGTTCGAACGAAGTTTATTCTTAAATGGTCCCATTATAATTTCATATAGATTTGATGATGCGTTTCGGAGACACGCGTGTACCAACCCCACACCAATTCGAAATTTCATCATCCCTGGGGTCAAAACAATGCATATTTATGTGGTAGCAGCAATCGCGGTTAATTTGCTGTCTTTTTTCGAAGAGTTCCGTTGTCTGTCTCCGAAACGCATCATCAGATCTATATGAAATTTAAATGGGACCATTTCGGAAGAAACTCCTAATTAAAAAAAAATACAAATCGGTCTATATATGACGGAGTTATGCCCGAACCTCCACCTTACTCCTAACCGTTAGAGAGTTGTACCTTCCTTCATCAGATCAGCGTCATGAGATGATGATGACCATACGCAAATGTCTCAATAGCTTTAGAAAACATATGAAAAACATTGTTAATACCTACTTTTGAGGGTTGCCCTCGATTTCCCTGGGATTCCATCATCAGATCCTGATTTGTTGCCAATGGGATCATCTCAGGAGTATACTCTTTCAAATAAAAAAAGAATTTTGAGAATCGGTCTGCAAATGAGGAAGAAATCGGGGAACATACATTAAAAAAAAAATACGTTCGGTGGAACATATTATGGAGATGTATGCGTGTAGGGTGTGTAGCAAGCGGCTAGGTAGGCGGCGGTGAATATGGAAACAGCAAGAAGAACAATAGACGGTATTTAATGAGGATAGATGATTATTACAGACGTTAGAACGAAGAAGAAACGATACAGAGTGATAGGATAGAACTGAAGCTAAGTTATATAAGACAAGAGTGATTTTACGAGCGAATTTATAAGCGCTGGTGGCTAAGACAAAGTAGTACGTGCGTTCGTTGAGACGATCTGGGTGCACTGGCGCGGCGTCGCGCGCGCACTGAATATAACGGGATTTTGGTGACTTCCGCTCCTTCTCCCCGCGTGGTCCCCCGCTGTACAGGGCCGTACTCAAGGGTCCGCACTTGGAATCATGTAGATGCCACAGTACTCTCCTGCCGAGATCGTGACTACGATCGATAGTAGTCGGGAAACTTCACAGTCCTCCCGCTCTTGGTTTTCTTATTAGTGTTTGAAGATAGGCCGTCGGGAACTGGTACTGGAGCTGTAGCGACGGCAGGTGTCACCTTAGTCGTGGTTGCTGGTGTCGGCGCTGGTGTTGACATCGGTACCGGTGTTGGTGTTGTTATTGGAGTTGTTGGTGGTAGTGTGACGTTGTCGTCCGCTGTGTACGCCGGTTTCAGTCTGTCTATGGTAACGGTTTGTACCTTATTCTGTACCTTTATGTCGAATGATTTAGAGCCTCGGCGCACGACTTTGTACGGGACGGCCGGCGTATGGTGCTTGGAGTGGACGTCGGACTGGCCCTTGGCGTAGATAGACGTGCGTCGCGGTACACAAGTCTCTTGGTATGTAGAAGGAACGAGGTGAGTGCCACGAAGTCGGTGTTGGCGCTAGTTTGCTCATGCGACTGCGTAGGCGATCGGCGAAGTCAGTTACATTTACTTCCTCTTCTAATGCCGTGTTGAAAAACTGGCCTGGTAAGCGTAGTGGCTCACCGTATACAAGCTCCGCCGCTGATGATTGGATGTCGTCTTTCCATGCGCTTCGAATGCCAAGTAGCACCATCGGAAGAGCTTCGGTCCACTGTGATGACGCGTGACAGGTGATGGCGGCCTTGAGTTGCCGATGTAGACGTTCCACCAAGCCATTGGCGGCTGGGTGGTAAGCAGTCGTCGTAAGGTGGTCGGCACCGATCAGTGCCGCAATAAACTTGAAGAGGCGCGACTCGAATTGGCGGCCGCGATCGGTGGTGATTCGCGCGGGACAGCCGAACCTTGCGACCCAGCCAGAGATGAAGGCTGACGCGCAGGTGTCGGCCGTGATGTCGGCGAGGGGGTACGCCTCAGGCCAACGTGTGTACCGGTCGACTATCGTGAGGCAGTACCTGTGGGAAGCAGACAAAGGTAAGGGACCTATAATATCCATATGTATGTGTTGAAAGCGAGCTGAAGGTACTTTGAACTCTGTAAACGGTGCGGTCGTATGCCTTGTGGTTTTACACCGTTGACATTCCTTTGCCCATTTTCGACAGTCACGCCTTATGCCCGGCCAAACAAATCTAGAAGTTACTATTTGTACTGTTGCTTTAACGCCGGGATGACTGAGGTTATGAAGCGATTCAAAAACTTGACGTCGAAAAGCACTAGTAACGTATGGTCTAGGATTAGATGTAGAAGTATCGCAGTATACTTGCGTTGTGGCATCAGGTAGGGAAACCTTATGCAGTTGTAGACTGGATCCTTCCACGAGTAGCGCTTGTAGCTCTGCGTCTGTCTCCTGGGCTCGGGCTAGGCTGTGGTAATCTAGGGGCGTAGCTATTTCTTCGATGCGGGAAAGAGTGTCAGCTACTACGTTGTCTTTACCTGCGACAAACCTAATGTCGGTTGAAAATTGTGAGATGAAATCCAAGTATCTGAACTGTCGCGGTGAACATTTGTCTCTTCGTGTGGTGAAAGCAAACGTAAGCGGCTTGTGATCAGTCAGTATGATAAATGGTCTCGCTTCCACCATGTAGCGGAAGTAACGTATGGCGTCGTATATCGCCAGCAGCTCGCGGTCATATGGACTATACTTTCTTTGTGATTGGCTGAGCTTTCTTGAGAAAAATGCCATAGGTTGCCAGTCATTACCTTTCCGCTGCTGTAGGACAGCACCGATGGCTACGTCAGAGGCATCGGTCTGTATAGCCAGTTCGGCACTGGGATCAGGATGCACCAGCAGAGTAGCCTTAGAAATACTTGACTTACAGTCCTTGAAGGCTTCCAGTTGTTCAGTCGTGAGTTCAATTGGCTTTGAACTTTTGCTTTGTCCGGCCAGCATAGCATTTAGAGGCGCCTGCTTCGCTGCTGCGTCTGGAATAAACCTTCGATAGAAGTTTAAGGTTCCCAAGAATCTTCTGAGCTCTTTTGTGTTTTTAGGTGTCGGAAAGTCAAGAATTGCTTGTGTTTTTGTTTCTAAAGGACTAATTCCTTCTGCCGAGACGCTGAAACCTAAGAATTTTACTGTGTTTTGTCCGAAACAGCATTTCGACGTATTTACTACGACGCTGTAATCTTTCAGGCGTCCGAACAGTATACGGAGGTGCTCCAGGTGCTGTTTCTCATCAGAAGAATAAAGGAGGATGTCGTCAAGAAATCCATAAGCAAAATCTAAGCCACTTAACACTTCGTCCATAAACCGTTGGAATGTCTGTCCCGCATTCCTTAGACCGAAAGTCATGTACGGGAATTCAAACATCCCGAACGGCGTTGTGATGGCGGTCTTCGGTATATCGTCTTCAAAGACCGGCAGTTGATTATAGGCTCTCACTAAGTCGATAGTAGAGAAGATTTTTTTACCTGTAAGGTCGTTTGTGAAGTCATGGATGTGTCGTACAGGATAACGGTCCGGAATTGTTCGGGCGTTCAAGGCTCTGTAATCCCCGCAGGGTCTCCAACCGTCGGTTTTTTTCCTGGCTAAATGAAGGGGAGACGACCAGGCGCTCTCTGACCTTCTCGCGGTGCCATTTAGCAGCATTTCGTCGAATTCGCGTTTAGCTATTTTCAGTCGTTCTGGATCCAAACGGCGCGGTCGACTAGAAACAGGGGGCCCTGGAATTGTACGGATATGATGCATGGTGGTGTGTTTAAGCGTTTGTGGCTTACCAGCTGGCCGGGTGATGTCTGGAAATTCTCGTAACAGCTTATCGTAGACGGTATCATCTGCTGTGGTATGGATGGATGAAATATCGGATGCATCCCTAGGCTGCGGCACGTTAATGCCGAGCATGGTGATCCCATCAATGAGGCGTTGCTGTCTACAATCCACTAGGAGATGGTAAAAACTTAAAAAGTCTACCCCAATTATTGGTTTCGTGACATCAGCCACAGTAAACCTCCAGCTGAATGCTCGCCGTAGTCCCAAGTCCAGGTTCAGTTGTATGTACCCGTATGTAGGAATAAGTGTTCCATTTGCGGCAAACAGTTGGTACTTAGTCTTTGCTCGAGGCTGTCGTACGGCTGACTTTGGAAATACGCATAGGTCTGAACCCGTGTCGATTAGGAATTGTGCCTTTGTTTTCCGGTCAGTAATGAACAAGCGGCCTGAAGATATGGGACAGTCAGCTACCGCTACTAATGACTGCCGTCGGAGTTTCCCGCCGTTTTGTAATTGCACGGCTGTCGGCAGTTCCTTGCTCTGCCGCCATAATTGAAATGGTACCAACAGTGTGGATGATCAGCGGGGCGTTCTCGTGACCTTGACCTATGCCTTGAGGTCGAGCGGCTACGGGCCTTCTGTCCGTTGTTGCGAGATCGATTATTATTATTTGAAAAGCCTTGTACCTGCTTTGCCAGTTCGTCGACCCGTTTCACCAACATCTCGATGGCTGACACAGTACCTGGGACCTCACTTGCTGCACATGCTGCCTGCTGCGTCGGTGTCGAAATGTCGTTTATCTTGTCTGCCAACTCGGCCAAGGTTTGGAGTGCGCTGTCGGTCTGCGAAGCAATAATCGTTTGAATGTGGGTAGGTAATCTATTTGCCCAGATTTGCCTGATTAGGTGATCAGGGATCGTCGGTCCAGCTAAATTCTGCAGATGCCTCATGAACTGGGATGGCTTCCTATCCCCCAGTTCTTCGTGGGTTAATAATTGTTGAAGCTTTCGCTCCTGTGAAGCGGACAACCGCTTGATAAGTTCCGTTTTTAATTTTTCGTAACGGCCGCTTTCCGGCGGTTTTAAAATTATATCTTTCACCTCTGCCGCGTATTGCGGCTCTAATTGACCAACCACGTAGTGATATTTGGTCACATCGGCAGTAATATTGGAAATTATAAACTGACCTTCAATTTGCGCAAACCAAACGGCCGGTTCCTCGGGCCAAAATGGCGGTACCCGCACACCCACTCGACACAAACCGGAATTTTCCAGTTGATCTTCACCGGGCTTCGCCATTATTTCTTCGTCGGGGTCACCACTATGGAGATGTATGCGTGTAGGGTGTGAATATGGAAACAGCAAGAAGAACAATAGACGGTATTTAATGAGGATAGATGATTATTACAGACGTTAGAACGAAGAAGAAACGATACAGAGTGATAGGATAGAACTGAAGCTAAGTTATATAAGACAAGAGTGATTTTACGAGCGAATTTATAAGCGCTGGTGGCTAAGACAAAGTAGTACGTGCGTTCGTTGAGACGATCTGGGTGCACTGGCGCGGCGTCTCGCGCGCACTGAATATAACGGGATTTTGGTGACTTCCGCTCCTTCTCCCCGCGTGGTCCCCCGCTGTACAGGGCCGTACTCAAGGGTCCGCACTTGGAATCATGTAGATGCCACAATATAATCTTCTCCTTTTTTGAAGTCGGTTAAAACATCTATATAAATAAAAAGAAAAGTCCTGACTGACTGACTGACTCATCAACGCCCAGCCCAAACCCTTTATAATGTAGACAAGGAATAAGGAAAGATTTTTCGAAATTCAACACTATGGGCGTTAAATAGGGGATGAAAGTACCGCGAGGGCGAAGCCACTGGCAAAAGCTAGTACGAAATAAAACTCATTAAGTACTTCGAAAAATTGTCCGTACGGACCTACGTCTACTCTACTCCATAATTTTGGGACTAAAATTCTATTAAGCTTCTAATAATTTAACAAAATTGGATGTTCCTCCGTCACATAAATCAGTTTCAATTCAGTAACTTACATACTTTGTCATGATATTAAATTTATTAAGTGGAATACATAAATTATGATGAGGCACATCATCATTGGTCCGAGAGGGGTTGACGATTACCAAAAGCTGTGAGAAGTAAGAAATAAAAGTGGAGGTTGGGTACCTAATCTTAAGTCATTTGTTTTTTTTTTATTTGTTTCAATTTGCCTACACTGTTTCAATGCTGAGCTAAGGCCTCTTTTCCATGGCCTCCTCGATCCAGCCCTTGGAATACTTACGCGTCTACGTCATCCTCCACCTTTTCTTGGGCCGGCCTCGGTGGGCGGCGCCGTCCATCCTCGGGCAGCCACTGTGTGGCGACAATTCCTGGCGATCACTGTGCATGCGGCTGGTGTAACCGGCCCAGTCCCATTTTAGACTGGCAACCTTTTTGCCTACGTCTAGGATTCCCGTTTTCGAACGCAGAGTGGTGTTTCGTATTCGGTCGGTTCGTTTAACGCCTAAAATGATGCGCTCCATTGCTCTTTGGCAAACCCCAAGGCGGAACTTTTGGGACTCGGTGAGCGACCAGGACTGAGCACCGTAGTAACTAGAACGGGCAGGATACACATATCGATGAGTTTTCGCTTCAGGGAAATCGGTAGATCGCCATTCATTAGCGTTTTCATGTACCAGTAGCTTTTCCAGGCATTTTCGATGCGGCGATCGATTTCCTTTTCTTGTCTGTTTACGAAAGCAACTAACTGACCCAAGTAGATGTACTCATTAACATACTGTATTTTCTGCCCATCTACCTTTTTTTAACCGACTTCAAAAAGAAGGAGGTTATCAATTCGACATGTTTATATTTTTTTTTTTTTTTTTTATGTATGTTCGCACATAACTCCGTCGTATATCGACGGATTTGCAAAATTATTTTTTTGTTCGAAAGGGGTTTATTCCGAAATGGTCCCATATTAATTTCATATAGATTTGATGATGCGTTTCGGAGACAGACAACGGAACTCTTCAAAACTTTACAGCAAATCAACCGCGAATGCTGCTATCGCATAAATATGCATTGTTTTGACCCCAAAGATGATGAAATTTCGAATTGGTGTGGGGTAGGTAACTAAAAAGTGAAAAATAAAAACTTTTTTCAAAAAAATAACAACCGACTTCCAAAAAACACAAAATAACTTTAATTTCGGAAGGCGGTGACAAAGAATTGAAATACCTACACCTCGAAAGTCATCGCCTTCCGAAATTAAAGTTATTTTGCACTTTGTAGTGTTTTTTGGAAGTCGGTTGTTATTTTTTTGAAAAAAGTTTTTTTAATACGCTGAATTTGACTCGAAAACATTTCATAATTCGGCAGCGACTCGTAGGCTGCTGCTGCGAGTCGTAGGCTGAGAGTCCGAAGCCTTTGGCTTTATTGGCTTTATTTTGTGTGAATTATTTAAAAAATCACCACTGTTCTCAAAACGGAGAAGGAAACCGGCATTGTCCTAGAACCAAAAAAAATAAAACACGTGTGACATCTACCAACCCGCACTGGAAACGCGTGGTCCTTTCACAGAAAGGAGGCCTGTGTCCCAGTAGTGGGGAAATTAAAGGCTGATCATGCTGATCATCATCTGCCTAGCCTTTTCCCAACTATGTTGGGGTCGGCATCCAGTCTAACCGGATGCAGTTGAATACCAGTATTTTACATAGAGCGACTGCTTATCTGACCTCCACAACCCAGTAACTGGGTAATACGATACCCCTTGGTAAGACAGGTTGTCTGACTTTCTGGCTTCTGGCGACCCGTAACGACTGCCAAAGATCCAAAAATGACAGCCGGGACCAACGGCTTTTAACGTGCTTTCCGAGGCACGGGGTCTTGCTATGTAAAGATAGTCACCCATCCACGGACCAACCGCGGCAAGCGTAGCTTAACCTGATCATGTTGATATGCAACAAAATTGTTTACTATTTTACGAGACAGTGTGTCTCGGCTCTCGTCCTCAGCCATGTCACTGAGATTTGCATTTTTTATTAAAACACTAAATTGTTTGATGAAGCTTGGACTGCAGTGTTAGCGAGTAATACCAAGAATTTGTATGTAAAATATCACCATCAAATTTTAAACAATCACCCATTATTTTTGATTATTGTTTCATTTCTTACAGAAAGATTTTCTTTGTGAAATATGAGGAGATATTATTCTTTTAAGTTGGCGTTGTTCTTGTGGTTCTGATTTTTTTAAAAGCAAAGGGAATCTTTATAAGGTGACTTTTGTGTTCGTCTGTCCGTTCGTAGTTTACTGAAGTTTTATCGAAAACTATGTTACGTAATAATTTGATTTGGGATTTGACAAATAAGGTCTTGATGACTCACACATATCAACCATTAAAACTCAGGGAATAATATGGTTCAAATTAGGGTGCTTCACTTCATCAAGGGTTATAAAAAAACATACAGCTGAACATAAAACCCTGTGGCGCTGGACGTAAAAAGAATGGCACCATCCCATTTCTTCTAGAAGGCGACTAAGGGACTTACTAGAGAAAGGGCACCAGCGGTCTCTATGCATTTTACAACCTTATTGCGATCGCGAACCCGCCTGCCAAGCGTGCCCTCCACCAAAACCCCCCTTTTGGTGGAGGCCTATGTCCAGCAGTGGACGTCTTTCGGCTGAAATGATGACCATAGAACCTCCTCCTTTTTTGAAGTCGGTTAAAAAATAAATCATAACGGTGATGGCAAGCATGGTGAGGAAGCCGGCTGGCATGTCCTAGAGAATAAAAAAAAAAACGAAAAAAATGTAACATCTACCAATGATTCCGCGTGGTGGACTACGGCTCGCTCCAACTCACAAAGAGGAGACCTGTGTCCCAGCAGTGGGAACATTATAGGCTGCTTATAAAAAGAAATAGTGTGATTTATATATTTTCAAACAACTACCTCCTTTAAGAAATTTAATGTTTTCTGATTCGCTCTTGACTGGTTTTATTGAAATAATGTTTTAAGAAATTAGAAGTTTTTTAACCGAAATCATTGGGTGTTTATCTCAAAGTATTTGCATATTTTTTAAGTCTTCTGTGTAAGTTTAATGAGACTTCGGCCAAGAATAATAAAGTTAAAGAACAACTAAGTATAATTTTGTTAAGAAAACACAAAATTCGTTGACTTTTTTATGATTTGGCGTTTCAAGTTTTTTATGTTTTTCAAGTGGGTGTCGGTTTAAACTTAAATAAAAACATACGTAAATTACTCCAAATAAAACTGCTTCTCAATAATAATCGAAATAATAACATCCCTCCCAAAAACTTTTCCTATTGGGAAATTCTAAGCCTGCAGCAGCTCGGAATCAGAATTCGTGCCCGACGATGGGCTCGCCTTGGGCACGCCACGATTGCGGCGGTAAGTCCCCTCTTTGAGGAGTGGTTTGAGAGGCGGCATGGCGTCCTCACCTTCCGCCTGACGCAGGTCCTCACCGGACACGGTAGTTTCGGGAGGGTCCTGTTTCGGATAGGGCGGGAGGAAACGCCCAGGTGTTTCCACTGCGAAGATCGCCCTGAGGACACGGTGGAGCACACGGTGGCGGTCTGCCCAGCTTGGGTGGAGCACCGCCGTGTCCTCGTGGAGGCGATCGGCGGTGGCGATCTCTCGCGTCCGGCCCTGGTCCAGGCCATGGTACGGAGCGAGAGGGCATTGGGAGCCGTCACCTCCTTCAGCGAAGCAGTGATGCTTGCGAAGAGTCGTAAGTCGGGAATGAAACCACTGGGCTACCACTGCTCTCGGCCCCAGTAAAAATACCTCTTCCCATCATGTAAAAAACGATCGTTGATCATTTGCTCCCAAAAAACACATGCAATGAAAGCACTAATTCCTTGTATTATTAAAACGGTGGGATGTTGAATTAAATACAAAGCATTGAATGAATGAATGAATGAATGATTTTATTTTTGTAAGTAGGTTTGTACAAACACTTTTACATTAACATTACTTTCACATTAACGGGATTAAGTACATTTTTATTTATTTCTACATGCCTGTTACAAGAACGAGATATTATTTACATTTTGTGGTATATTTGTGCTTGCATATTTTACTGAGGGATTGTTTCACGGGGTTCAAATTGCATTTAGCTATTAAATGAAATAAAAAATGAAATAAATTTTGTATAAAACTCTTTGTTATGAGATGATTGCAATAATAAGAATGGCCCTCATTTGACAGTTCAACAATATTCATTGCGTGATTTACGTTGTACCGAAGATTTTTTTCTCGAACAGATGAAGCAATGCAACCTTCAAATTGTTCAGATACTAATAAAAATTGTGTAACGGAACTAAGGTACTGGTTTAAGAATTTACAGATGTCTTAGTTCCTGAAAGTTTTGTGTAATTTATGTAACTTTTTTTGCATAGTAACCCAATTCAATTTGTTTAAATATAATGGCGCAGCAAGTAGTGCCATCTAGTTTTATCAGGAAGTTACTGAAGTCACCGAAAAGGTATGATTGAAACTGTCAATCTAGAAGAGTGTCGCATCCATGTTTTCGTGGCGGGTGTCTTCTATTAATAAGATGGTGTCAGAGGAGCCGCTGTCGTACCACGGCCATGACGAACTGCGATATTCCGGCACAACCCCAATTGTATAGAAGGTGCTAAGATAACATAATATTTTACTTGCTCAAACATGAGTACAAGACATACAACACAAATTGTCAGTATGCAAGAAATGTTAAAAGTAAAGATAAAAACATGTCATCACGTTTGCTTTAAGAATTGGCATGCATATATTAAACCACCACCATACCACAAACCACCACCAACCACCACTGAACCACTAATATATACGATGACCACTTCTTATAAAGGATATCCTGTGTTCTTAAATATTTCTATTGAACAAATAAACAACGTAGTTATCAAGTTAAACGAAGTTGACTTCATTTAATTTAATTTCAGAAAAAAAATACTCCACAACACGGTGAAACAATTTTTTTTTTTTTCACAAAAGCTATCATGTTTTTCATAAACAATTTTAGTAATGAACTTACACAAATGCGATATATTGACTTGGCAAGCAAAGAAAACAAAGTCACACCTGGGTACCTATTATTATAATGTGATAAAGAATACTTTTATGCATAATTAATAAAGGTAGGTACTTAATATCACAACTTACAAAATTCATAAACACGCAAGTCACCTACGATTTTATGCCACATCATAATTTGTCACTCTATTTGTCGAATAATATCCAATCCGAATGTTGGCCATGGCGACCAATCTCGTCGGAGACTAGTCTAGACACGGGAGATATTATAGTGCAAAATTGTGTGCATAGACATTGGTGCACTCTCTTCCCTCACGCTTGGAATCCAATGGGACGGCAATCCGACACGACCGGAGAGAGATCAGATGCAGAATCAATGGTTAAACGTGCTTTTCGCCGCAGCATGGGGTATCACACCGCCTGTTTTCGAACTCAGGGTTGTTACTAAGATATTCCTAATAGCTAAAAGCACTATTTTACTTTACTCGAACCCGCACTTAGCAGTAAGTTGCGCGTCCACACCGTGAGACCAACGTTTAGTCTACTCTCGGCCTCTCGACCCCTAACAAATAATATGTCCATTCGACCCCTGACTATGGTTTATTCTCGACTATTGGAGGTCGAGAAAGGATTTTATTTTTCAGCCAAGTTTTTAATTTCCTCTCGACCCCCATTGAAGACAATGGCGAAGTCGGAACTGCAGTGCTAGTCTGTAAAAATCCCACCGTGATAATGTGGGTGAAGTGAGCATAAAGTGAGCTGTAATTAGCATCACTCCTAGTGTCCGATGGAATCACTCTCAATCTTACGGTGAAATTTTAAACGAATAGATGGCTGGTGTATGTCTACTAGTGTGCCACGAACACATTCGATTTTGTACACTCGATAGCCACAATAAAAATAATTACTACACACAATTTTGGAATTTTCACATAGTTTCAGTTACTTACTTTTACTAAGTCACGTTTTCGCAAGTGATTTAATAAAAATAAACCCAATGAGAATTAATCTTCACTAAGATTTATTTAGTAAAACAATGGACAAAAAAGATTAAGTCAGTGTCGTGGGTGTTAAATAAACAACAGGCCCAATCAAATTAATTAACAACGTTTCAGTGAAACTAAATGAAAAAACAAAAGCTACGTGACGGTATTCTTTTTTTGGGTGGGAAATCATCAAATAACTTCTCCTGCTCTGGGTGGAGCAGTAGGGCGTGTCAGACTTTTACTGACTAAAACCCACCCGTGTTACCTCAGTAGCCTGTATGCCAGGGGCCGCGGTATCTCAACCGAACAACCCGCAGCGCTGGTAGGCATCGGTCCTTGCGAGCCCCATCAGGTTGTGCTGACATCTCTTTGAGACACGCGCGGAACACAACGAGCCGTCGACCTGGGCTTGATCCTTACCGGACAGCGAGCTACCCATTACTCGACGTCCGCAAGCCCACGCCTACAGTGGCCGGGAATCAGCCTGGGATTCCCGACGCCCAGGGTGTCATCTGCGGAGGCTAGGGCTGTGAGGGCGCATATACTGACTCTTCCTCACGTGGCCGCTCCCTCTTCGCGACCATTACTGCTTCACTGAAGGAGGTGACGGCTACCCATGCACTCTAGCTCCGAACCATGGCCTGGACCAGGGCCAGACGCGAGAGATCGCTGCCGCCAATCGCCTCCATGATGAAACGGCGATGCTCCGCCCAAGCCGGGCAGACCTCCACCGTATGCTCCACCGTGTCCTCAGGACGATCTACGCCATAGAAACACCCGGCCTTACTCCCGCCTCATCCGAAAAAGGAACCTCCTGAAACAGCCGTGTCCGGTGAGGACCTGCGTCAGGCGGAAGGTGAGGACGCCATGCCGCCTCTCAAGCCACTCCTCAAAGAGGGGACTTACCGCCGCAATCGTGGCGTGCCCAAGCTTCGTTAAGGTCAAAATGTAAATGTCTGGTTAGGAAACCTTTCACTAAGCCTGTGTGTCTCATGAACCATAATAGTTAGACAGTTGCAATTTTCTGAGGGTGTTTATCTAATACAGCTGTAAGAAAAAGTGAAAAATGAAAGTCCCCTAACAAGAAACGTGTTTTTTTAAACGTACAATATTTACCACCATTTGGTACAGAACGCTTCATGTGCGACTCCGACTACCACTTGGCCAGTTGTTTTCGTTCTAGGTTTTATTCACAGAGAAGAAAAAAAAAAAACGCTTCTCACTAAACTTTACTATGCTAGAATTTACATTAGAAAAGTAGTGGCAAGGACACCAAAACTAGATCGCAAGTCACTGTTCCTCCATTCTTTAATAGCACATATTTACCTACATGGAGCAAATAACGACTGACAGACGAACAGACGAATGATAAGGGTAGTATATTGTACGGTGCGGATTCCGATGTGCTGTACTTTGGTATATATAGTAGGTACCACAGATTAAGAAATCCATATACGAGTAGAAGTGCCAATTATACACCTTCATGAACAGTCAGGAATATTAAGGTGAATCTAGTCAACATTTTTTTCATACAAACTTCGTGAGTGTTTTACTCCATTGTTCGACAATGTACATAAAAAAATTAACATGATACGGTTTTGTCTCATTATTAATATTGTCTTCACGGAAACAGAATACTAAAATAAAAAGTTAGAAGCCTCAAATATCGAAAAGTTTAATAAACTTTATTGGTCATTGATATATGCAGTGGTTTTTACCGTGAAAAAAAAAAATCTGCGCGGGAGGGTCTAGAATAATATGCTGAATTCGTGGTTAAAAACTTATTCTGTATAAGAGGGGACGATCCCAAGCAGCACATTAGCGAAGATTACATCCATAAACAAGCCAATGGCTCTTACGTAGCTGTACTAATGGATAAGACGATTCTTGGGGCTGTATGGGGGGTGATCTCTACACTGTTAAACAGCACAGCTGACTAATGGCTGTACATTGGACAAAAAAACATCAAAATGCATTTTAGTAGAACTTGAAAGAACCATCGTCCAGCGTTTGGCTACGTATAATGCTACTAGTAGGTCAAGAAGACCGACGCTTGTAAACAGCTGGCTAACGAGATAAAGTAACACCCTTTCTAAGCTTTGAACTGTATTAGAGAATTTAATTATGCCATTGGTATTCTTTTATGGTGTAAAATAATTCTATTATAATGCTTCCTCAATGAGCTTGACACTAGCTGGCTAAAAGCATTTAACGACTGCATGAGCTGTAAATTAGTGTAGTATTACTCCACTTTAATTCCATAGCTTATAGTGTAAATATTAGCTATTTCACAGCCTCTAGAATGATTAAAGAGTAGACTTAGGTAGTAGTGTGTGGAGTAGTGCTATGATAACGTCAATTTTGTCATAACCCCGTAACGCGAATTAATCACATAGATTTTGTTACCAATGATCATAGTTCCGTACAATTTAAGGATACGGTCAGTGACCTTTCTAAAACAATGATTGTAAGTAGAAGTGGTGGGGGTGTGAAAGTTTTGCATCAAACCAGACATGAGGGAGATAATATTATATTTTATAGGCAATAAAGAGAAATATTGCTCAAGATGCACTGATGGAATTACTAACGATAGTGAATTAAAGATTTTTGAATGAATGAAATGAATCGTTCTCGGATCTTTTCGTACCAGATATTGTACAAAAAGATCCGAGAACGATTATACATAGGTACAGGTAGAAAAATTACCATAAAATTAATCGAATCTGGTGGTGAATACTGGCACAATGTACTAATCAATCCGCTAACTATAGTTTTAAGTAAGTGGCATTGGTGCCAATTCTGTTGTACACCGAACTAAACTAATTAAACTATAACTCAAATTCCTTACTTTTGACTATGAGAATCTTAACTAAAAAAAAAAATCTCCAAATTTAAAAACAATTTTGACACAACTAAAATCGAATTTGACAATCGCGACTCGCACGTGGTATGTTTTGGCTTCGCAACGTGGTACTTGTTTGCCCTACCCCGTGTTTTTTTTTAGAGCCAGCAGCGCGCCGGTGTCGGCAGCCTCGACGTGATTTATATGGAATTTTCATGGAAAAAATGAAAAATTATTACCCACATGTTGAGTTTTAGAGGTGTTTGGGGTTTCCTAAAGGGGGTCGAAATTTTCATTATTTTTGCGATAGGACACACCATTTTCGAGATATAAGCAAAAGAAAAGAAAAAAATACAGTACTATTTTTGCACCAGAAGTCGAGGTGTCGGTGTGAATTTTAGTTCTTGACTACTCATTTTATTCCACACCTATTTAATCGGCGATTAAATAGGTGTAGAATAATGATTGGCCGATTTTGTGTGATGTTTTTGAAATAGCCAACCATTTATCATTGGCGTTTATTATGGTGTCGGAAAACCGAAGAATCTTGATATTTATCTAGAAGATTTTGTAGTAGAAATAAAACAGTTATTGAATGACGGAATCCTTCTATCAACTAGCAAGATCATAGCAGTCATGATTAGATGTTTTTTTCTGCGATTCACCCGCAAGGGCTTTTATAAAACGTACGTACATTTTCATGCCCTCAGCGCCACGTCTTTATGAAAAGACATATTTTAATATTGTTTGACCGTTACAAAACAATAAAGACGTGTCAGTGGCACTCAGAAGTTTTTATTTATTAATAGCTGTTGGGTAAGGAATGGTCAATAAAAATAAAAGTAATGGTATACATTTACTGCGTTTAATTTTATCAGTCACAAACTCCATATTTGGCTTTGGTAATTCTATATGTTAAACCATTAGTTGGTTATTTAAGCAGAATACTGTTACTGTTACAGAATAAAATAACCAACTAATGAACCAAATATTAAAAAAAAACACTTTTGAGTAACGTCATGAGATAACGTTATTAAATATGTAGGTACTAAATGTGTTGTGGTCAACGATTTCGTCTAGTATATTTATTTCTCCAGACGTGTTACTATGGTTCAACATTTCAGTTAATACTTTTTATGCATTATTATAAGTTGCAATGGATGACCGTTTCATTATGCATTGCATTTTTTTTTCCAATCTGTATGGGGCTTTGAATATTCTAGTTTATTCAATTTCGAAGTGACGTTTTTAATAGGCCATCTCAATCCTTTTCCCAAGCACTTGGTATGATAATTTTTCTTTCCCTCTTTCTTTTTGAACGACATTTCTATTTTCTGAAAACAAAAATAATTAAAAAGCAATAAAATTAGCATCTTTACCTACTACGTCATAAGTAAGAGATAATTAAGTATGCGAATTTAGTATTTGTGCCAATACGTAAAACGCTCTAAAGCGCCAAAGCATCTATTACAGGCACTATAACAAAAATATATACACTATTATTAATTGATTACAAAATGCCCGAAATGGTTTTCTATCAAGATTAGAGAACCCTAAGACGCTGCTTTCACCATTCGTTAGAATAACTGAAAACCATTGTGCAGCTAGCGTCCAGTTCTCAGCTGGTTAATAGAATTAAATATGGCCATTGCACGGCAAAGTGAAGTTGTAGAGAATTTAGTTAGAATTATAGCTGGATAACAAATTGACGCCATTTTAATGTATACAAAACGATTAAATATGGAAAAAAAAACGGAAATCTGTTAAATTTTTATGATATTTCAGAGCTATTAAAGTAAAACACACTATTTCATAGCTACAAATAGATGATAATGCTCATAAGATGGTATTTTTTTGTAAAAATCCATAAATGATTCCACACCGTATTTATTTTATATATTTATTTTAGTAAAACTGTATTATTTCGATGGCGCGTGTAATATTTTATAATATCACCTAATATATTAACAGTAAAATTGCACCCGCAGTACAATTTACCGATAGAGATGCAAATAAACGTGAAAAATTACTTACCTTAAATTGGAAATAGAAAAAAAAATAGACTTTTGTTGCTATTTCTTTGTAGATTTAACAATCGCCGTTAGTAAGCCATACAACATCTTTGGGCTGTCTAAGAGAATTAAAGGAGCTTGATAGTGGCATCTTGACAGCTGTCTAAGCTATTGTCCAGCCCATGTAATGCTCTTACAATGCTCTGGAATGCTATTAACAAGCTACTACAATGCTCAGGGCTGGCTAATTTGGGGCCAAATTTAGAATTATAGAAGCTGTGTAGCCGGATATAATGCCCTTGTACAAACGGCATAACAGCCATGAGTTTTCAAAAATTCTGTTGTCCGGTGGCTATACAGCTATGTGTGCTGCTTGGGGAGCCTATTGCTCATAATCCGGGCACAATCCAGACTCCGGGCTGATGACCCTTATGACACTGGGCACCGCCTTGTATCATTATCGCTAGTGTGGCCTCAAAATAATAAACTTGAACTCAAAGCATTTATTTCAAATTAACCAATTACGGGCACTTTTGAATTGTCAAGGTCAGTGAGTTAGAAAGATGAAGCTAGTTGGCCATTCCTATGGAGAAGAACGGGTAAGAAACTCCATGGACACTCTTTAAAAATCATGATATTGTTACAAAAAGTTATTTATTTATTTATATACTAGCTGACCCGACAGACGTTGTCCTGTTCGTCCAAAAGTCATTCATACAAAATCACTACCCTACCTACGCTACCCTACACTACCCTACCTACCCTACACTACCCTACCCTACGCTACCCTAACCTACCTACCTACCCTACCTACCTACCCTACCTACCCTACCTACCCTACCTATCCTACCTACCCTACCTACCCTACCTATCCTACCTACCCTACCTACCCTACCTACCCTACCTACTCTACCTACCCTACCTACCCTACCTACCCTACCTACCCTACCTACCCTACCTACCCTACCTACCCTACCTACCCTACCTACCCTACCTACCCTACCCTACCCTACCCTACCTACCCTACCTACCCTACCTACCCTACCTACCCTACCTACCCTACCTACCCTACCTACCCTACCTACCCTACCCTATCTACCCTATTATCCTATCCGTGAAAATTTTCGTTTTTCGACAGCCAACTTCCACTTTGATACTTTTTTTATTTCTGAAACAACTGAACGGGATAAAAAGTATCCTATGTCCTTCTCCTGGCTCTAAACTACCTCCCTGCCAATTTTCAGCTAAATCGGTTCAGCCGTTCTTGAGTTATAAGTGAAGTAACTAACACGACTTTCTTTTATATATATAGATAAGTACTTTATTGTACACCACAAAAAATACATTACAAAAAACAAGGTACACTACAAAATATACAATGGGCGGCCTTACTTACATCATTATGTTGAAATTATCAATGTGAGAACGATGTAAAAAGATGTGCGCATTAAAAGCGTCCGCAATTAAAATTAAAAATAAAATTACAATTCAGAAATTGAAATAAGCCGTGAGAGCTAAGAGATGACCAGTCCCTACTGGCGGCGCCCGTTAACGAACATAACGTATGGATGCTTAGTCAATCCCTTGGGATGATACTGACAGCTCACTCCACGCAAATTTTCACGGTGAGATTTTACAAAATGTAGGTACATGTTGATCTCTGACATCTGATACACCAAAGTATGAACATGGACAAGGCCTGACTGTGTCAACCGTATCCTACACCCCGCTGACTGTAATAATTTAGAAGCATTCAGAGTGAGACCTGTCTCCTCTATTAATTTTTGTTCTATGGTAGTACTAAAGAGCTCGTCTGATTTATTGGAAATAAGGGTTGATGGGCGATGGGTGACGTGGAGGAGTAAAGGATAGGTGTATTGTCAAAGGATTTTAGCGTATTGGGAATGGATGAAAGCATTGGCGTGATAGTGGGGACGGCACATTGTATTACCTGTAATCAATTACTAATATGCAAGTGAACTGGCGGGCTTGTGGTTAAGTAATTAAAGAAACACGGGTCGATAGTCCGTGGATGTGTGGCTATCTTTTTATACCAAGACACCTCCGTGCCTCGGAGCACGTTGCTCGAATCGAATGGTTAATAAATCGAACATTAAATATATCGTACTGAGTTTCCATCGAATGTTTGCTTGATCGAGCGTTCAACGCATTGCATATTCATTATATCGAAATAATTATCAATATACTGTTTAGGTACTTCTTCTAAAAAAATACTCATAAATCACATTTTAATCTTTATTATTAATTAGTACCAATTTTTTTTAGTTTTTCTTGTATTCTATATAAACCAGCAGGGTAATTCCACTCTTACAGTTGCAATACTTTTCATTTTAATAGTCCAGCAACATTTATTGCGTTATTGAGCAGACGAATTTTACAAACATATTGAAGCAATTGATTACCTATCAATTTCCTTCGAAATCTTTCGGATTGTGATTGAATTTCTTTACACAATAAGTGTGCAGGTAGGCGCCGACCTGGGTGAAAACCAGTGGAATTTGAAAAACAAACAAGTTGTTTGTTGTTACTTGAGTAAGAACCTTCTTTTATTCAGAGAAAATATCTCAAGAGAAAATATGAAGCTGAATCTCTATCTAAAATAAAATAATAATAAAATTATACTGCACCTAAAGTACTTTGAAACAAATGGAATCTGCCAAGAGCTTTAAGTCCATTTATTTTACGACGTCCAAAGTAAATACAGCCAAATCCCTATTCCATCTGCTTCAACTATTTTAAAACAAAAACCTTAAAACTTTTAGAATTTAAAAGCGATGATCATTCAATTAAAAAGTTATGGAATTACAAAACGTTTCTTGAATTAAGCTGACAGAGAACCTAAAGTAAAGACAGACGAAAAATATATTGAAATGCTTTTTTTTCCATCCGAAGATGTAGTAGGTACTTTTTATTTGGAAAAGTTTAAAATTATATAAAAGAAAAATAGGTTTCATTGGCAACATTTTTCATGGTTTGTTTTGAACAGTTTTTAGCTTCATGCAACTTTCACGGTCATAATAGGTATACTCATACTAGATTTTGCGTTTCCTAAGATGCACTTTAAATATTGAGCCTCTTTTGACTGTTTCACACCGTTTGCTAGTAACTATGTAAACTAATTAAAAGTCATTTATTCAAATTAGGCTGATAATCAGCACTTTTCGAATGGCAAAATACATAAGACAGTCGCCGAAAACGGCCACTCTTTACCACTTCCTAGTGCTTTAAGCTGGGAAGAAGAAGTGGCACAACAAACTCCCCAGCACACAGCTGCCTATTTAGTTGGATAGACTTGATTCTAAACATACATAGGCAAAGTAATAAACATTACAAGATACAGGACATTAATTAAATAATCAGTATCTAATGTGTCAGCTAGCCATGCCAAAATACCAACAAATAAAAGGAAAACTTAAATAACAACAACATAAATAATAATAACTTAATAAAAAATATATGAAAAATAATGCATAATACCAAAATAAAAGCATCCTGGTATCAAGGTCGTGATAGCTTGCCTAAACAATGCTGGATTATGTTCATATAGCTGTTATTACCCGGGTTACAACTCGAGGCCACAAATGATAAACTAGGACCACCGACGCTAGGGCACCTCAAACAAATGAGTTTAAATTGAGATTATTAGAGGTTCTATTAAATAGGCATGTATTTTATCGAACGCTTAAAATATTCATGAAAACCACTGAAAATCAGCGCTGTGCTCTGGATCCCATTGCACAAAATCATGCTGAGTGGAATACTTCTTGTCACAGTCACGGCAGCGCACAGCACGTGCAACTGCCAACAGACTATGGTTCTGTGTTCCCGAGTATAAATCTGTGTTGTTTTCATGTTTTTTTATGTGATCTCATCATTTTGTACGCACATATTTCTGTGATAAATAAATTTATTTTTATTTTCTTCTTCGCTTCATGGTAACTTTGGAAACTTGAACTTGTGTAACTTCCTTGAAAGACTACTGAAGTATATGTAAGTCAAAATAAAAAAAAAACAAAATCAAAATATTTTATTTCATATAAACCTGTATGGGCACTTATGAAACGTCAGAAGCTAGGTGCAAGTTGAAGGTTTAGTCTGTTGCGCTGTAATATAAGTAAGTTCTTAGATAGAAAAATGGTGAGTTAGGTTTCGACCGACGTTATGAAGTCGGTAGTTTGAATAGTAATTTTAATGCTATGAAATTGTTTACTGTGAATTTTTTTTGCCAGTGGCATGCAGTTAAATTGTAGCCAAAATATGTCCAAACACTGTTAAAACGGTAAACCTTTTACCTATGGCGTAAATACTTTACATTTACCCAATATCAATACGCAATTTCCTCGTGAAATTAATATTAACAACTTAAAAAAAGACCAATTTCAAAATAGTATGGAGAATAACATGTTTCATAATACCTTATGACTATTAAGACTCTAATAAGAACGCTTTTGAAACTTACGTATGTAAGTCCATTGTTCGCAGGGTCGTAAGAATATTACGGAGGGATATTTTCGAGCATTGAATCTTCAACAAACCACTTAAAACCGAGAGTTGAAACAGTGTGATTTTTCGACACGTTGGGTTGTACTGTGTTGAATTTTCAATGCACAGTTGAACATCGAGAGGAGAAAATCCACTGTGCGATAAAATCGACTCGTCCAGGCCTACGTGGTCTTTGTGTAAGGTATATGCTCAAAACTGTACACATATTTATTTACAATGATCACAACAACAGCATTGTCACTTAAAATTCAAATAAACTAACATCTAAAATCGGAAATTCCGTAACCATGCAAATATAACAGGCATGCATGCCTATTGGTAAAATAGGGCTAAACCTATCTGTAATCAATTTATCACTATGTACTGTACCCATATTTGCAAATAAACGACTTGCTTACTCAGTTATTGATAGACAATAAACCCAAGATCCAAGTCTCGAAAAACTGTCCCCCAATTATACCTCTTAGGTTATAGCTACGATAAAACACACTTCCTATCTTCCTTAAAGTGTGTTTTACAAAGCAATGTCCAAAAGACTGACTGAAAGATGACTGACGATACTTTTTGACACCTGCGCTCACTGTGCCCTATTTATGCGCACGATTTTGAGACGCCAATTGTGAATTTTGGGTTTTTTGTATATCAGTAGTACATGACATAATTAATATTAGAGACATGAATAAAAATAAAAAGTGTGTCCAGTAGACCTAAATCCAGAACACTACAGAAACAAAATAATTTCTGCTACATACATAAATACGCACATTGTTCGCACTGTTTATTATGTCTGTAGGAAGCGAAAAATATCTAAAAGTACGCTCAGTACGCTACAAGTGATCAATTAAAATCTTACTCTGATAGAGGTCCTTGCCAGTTGGTACTTACATTAAACTGCCTCGTATAATGCCACAACTTTTTCCATTCAAATTAAAAACGAAATCCTTCAAAGCTTCAGAGTCACTAACCTTATTTAGGTGCTATCAATTTTAACTTACAATGTATACCTATGAAGAGTTCGTTTGTTTGTTTGATCGCGTAATCTCTGGAAATACTAGTCGGATTTGACGAAATCTTTTTGCATTTGATAGTCTTATTCTTAAGAGAGGCTATAGGATACATAACAATTCGCTAGGACTCTTAAGAGCCAATCAAAAACGAAAAGGTCAGAAAGAACTCTAAGCGAAAACGCAATAATAACACACGCGATGTGATGGTGTGGTCCGGGGAACAAGAAATTCCACGCAAGTGAAGTTGCAGGCACAAGCTAGTGACTTAAATAAAATACGAATACATTACTCTTGACGTCTGGTAAGCTGACTGCAAAAAAAATCGTGCAAACTTTAGAATTACGAGTCATTTCACAATGAAAGCAGACTAGACTAGGCGCTATTGTTTTCAGTTCACACCCCGCATTAAGATCTTGTCTCATTAATGGCGGGTAGCGAGAAGCAACTCAACAAATGCCCAAAATTAATTAGGTATGTCTTCTAATCCAATTTTTTACATCTTGTATCACATTCCTTATCTTTTATAGGTATAGTATTTAAGATTTGTTTAAAGAAATTAGTCGTAACTAAAAAATAATTGTTTTCTACTTGTTATGAGTGTTATTTGTTTTTTTTTTTAATAACTACTTCTAAATTATGTCCCTTGAATAATCTCATTTTAATTCATTTTTGAGAGAAGCCTTCCAAGACAAGAGGATTGTTTGATTAGTTGTTGATAAAGTTCTGTCAGGCACGAACGGTCATGTTCATCTTTCATCCGTGATGTTTTGTTTTCTCAATGATTCAAAATAGCAAAATCAATTTACCGGTTTTGGTCATTAACACACTGAGAAAAATTTCCTCTGCCGCACTACGTAAAATAAGGACAAAAATCGACCACAATGACGTGTGTAACCCGCTCCATTACGCGTAAGTAGCCAGTCATACGTAGTCGGCATACTGACGCTCATCATGGAGCGGGTTACGTAATTTACTCGTGGTCGATTTTTGTACGTACGTACGTAGCCCGACATCCGGCTACGTAATACGTAGTGCGCAAGTCGCACTGAATACTCCTGAAACTACGATTGCAACACCCGTATACTATTGTTGCGAGCACAGTAGAACACGGTGAACCTTACGTGTGTACCATGGCGGCTTACGTACGATACTGTAGCGGGCACGTTAAATAATGATGAGCCATATCTGTGCACCGCGACGGCATACGTACGATACTGTGGCGGACACAGTAAAGCACGGTGAGCTGTACGTGTGTACCACGGCGGCATACGTACGATACTGTGACGGACACAGTAAAGCACGGTGAGCCATACGTGTGTACCACGGCGGCATACGTACGATACTGTGACGGACACAGTAAAGCACGGTGAGCCATACGTGTGTACCACGGCGGCATACGTACGATACTGTGGCGGACACAGTAAAGCACGGTGAGCCGTACGTGTGTACCACGGCGGCATACGTACGATACTGTGGCAGACACGGTAAAGCACGGTGAGCCGTACGTGTGTACCACGGCGGCATACGAACGATACTGTGGCGGACACAGTAAAGCACGGTGAGCCGTACGTGTGTACCATGGCGGCATACGTACGATACTGTGGCGGACACAGTAAAGCACGGTGAGCCGTACGTGTGTACCACGGCGGCATACGTACGATACTGTGGCGGACACAGTAAAGCACGGTGAGCCGTACGTGTGTACCACGGCGGCATACGTACGATACTGTGGCGGACACAGTAAAGCACGGTGAGCCGTACGTGTGTACCACGGCGGCATACGTACGATACTGTGGCGGACGCAGTAAAGCACGGTGAGCCGTACGTGTGTACCACGGCGGCATACGTACGATACTGTGGCGGACACAGTAAAGAACGGTGAGCCGTCCGTGTGTACCACGGCGGCATACGTACGATACTGTGGCGGACACAGTAAATCACGGTGAGCCGTACGTGTGTACCACGGCGGCATACGTACGATACTGTGGCGGACACAGTAAAGCACGGTGAGCCGTACGTGTGTACCACGGCGGCATACGTACGATACTGTGGCGGACACAGTAAAGCACGGTGAGCCATACGTGTGTACCACGGCGGCATACGTACGATACTGTGGCGGATGCAGTAAATCATGGTGAGACATACGTGTACACCACGGCGGCATACTTACGATACTATAGCGGACACGGTGAATCATGGTGCGCCATACGTGTACACCATGGCGGCATACTTACGATACCATGGCGGACACGGTGAATCATGGTGCGCCATACGTGTACACCATGGCGGCATACTTACGATACTATGGCGGACACGGTGAATCATAGTGCGCCATACGTGTGCAGCGTGGCAGCATACGTAGGATACTGTGGCAGGCACAGTAAAGCATGATGTGTCAGACGTATTAACTGTCGTAGTAGAGGTAAGGTACCGTTGCCGGTACAGTAAGGCATGATGAACCGTGCGTATGTACCACGGCAGTGGACGTACGATACTGGTGCGGGACCAGTAAAGCACGGTGAACCATACTTATGTACCACGCTAGCGTACGTACGATACTGCTGCGGGTATAGTAAGGCATGGTGCACTATACTGTGTTACGTATGGCACACCATGCCTTACGATACTCGCACCTGTATTTTCCTTATGCTGGCGCATGGTACATACAAAGGTGTTCAGATACTTATTTTGAATATTAAACACTCAAATCAATGAAATTTTGTAGACATGATCGAGAAACTAATATCTAGGTCTGTGGTTTATTACATTTTCGTAAAAATGTATAGTTTAAATATTGCAGGGAGTTTTGAATGAAAATATGAAAACCCCCTGCAATATTTAAACTATACATTTTTACGAAAATGTAATAAACCACAGACCTAGCTAGATATTAGTTTCTCGATCGTGTGTACAAAATTTCATTGACTTTGATTGGTTAATATATAATAATATCTGAACACCTTTGTATGTACGGCCAGCGTCATAAAAATATATACGTTAACAAGAGCTCAAAAATATCTACACGCCTCTATGTCACTGACAATAAGGTTGGTGTTTACATATTTTGACTCGATGGCTGTATATATTTATATATTAATGACGTTGACTGTAACCATGCCAGCATAAGGAAAATACAGGTACAAGTATCGTAAGGCATGATGTGCAATACGTAACACGTAGTGCAATAGTGCACCATGCCTTATACCCGTAGCAGTATCGCATGTACTCGGGCGTGTAGATGGACGGGTATGGTGAATGGTATGGTGCCATATTGTCCCGCACTAGTAATCATACCTTTTATTTTTCTTCTCAGCATATATATTCGTCCACTGCTGGACATTTATGCTTCTCCCATGGTTTTTCTATGTCATCCTCGATGCGGCGTATCTGGTCGAGGTCGGCCCTGCCATCTTAGGAATGGCGGTCTGCCTACGCTTCGACTTCCCGTTCATACCTCTACTATAACAGTTAATAAGTTTTATACACATTATGCTTTGTAGTATAAGTAGTACAACCTGCACTGGTCACATAGATATCTACTTATAAATAATGGTGCGGGTACGGTAAAGAATGATGTATCATTATAAAGCTGACCAGATGTTTTAAAACCCGCGTGCGGTATTTTTCAGATTTAATTTCTTTTACTGGCAATAGTTACGTATAAATATATCACAAAAGGTCGCGTCCTCATTGCAGGGTTTTTTTAAAACTCTGGTCAGGCTTTACCTACTGTTGTTGAATTTGTACGATATTAGTGCGGCTATTATTATTATTATGCAAAATAATTTTGTAGCAAACTTAACAGCTACACCGATATAGCACCAAATCGGACCTGTAAGTGAAAAGCATACACTAATTGGTAATTTAGATAAAATAATACTTCACGATACATATACATTTAGTGTAGGTACTACCTACACAGCAATGATACATCATTTTTTATTTTTTTAAACTTTTACAAGGTTATTAACAGAAGAAATTCTGAAGAAGTTCTGTTCTCAAACCCTGTACAAGTTTTATAACTTTACATGCTTAAAAGGAAATAGACATAAAAGATTCATATTATTTATTTTCAATCGTAAAATTGAGACATACAAAAAAACCACAAGCTTAATTAATCATACTATTCTAGAATTACATGGTAGTCAACTATGAACGAGGAATTTCACCGTCTGTCGGTTGTTGACAGGCGTCCACCATTGCAAGATTTAAGGCCTACTCAAATCTGACCGGTATCCCGTACCGGTGGCGATAACGATATCCCGATGGGTATGCGGTAACGCGCTGTTCAAAGGTGTTCCGCAACTGCTGCCGGTAATGCCATACAAAATACCGGTCGGGATATAGGTCAGGTTTGAGTAGGCCTTTACAAAACGTAATACGGAAAGGACGAGAGGATTGGCGATTAGATATTTATTAAAATATAAGGGCGTCAGTAGATATCCTATCTTATATAGATTTCGTCTGAATGTTTTAGGGCAATTATAAATACTTAATTAGGTATAACAACAGACAGTCCATTATCAACATGAACAATGTCTCAGATCTCCGGTATTTGTAGCACGAGCCGGAAGCGGGTAAGTAAGAGCAACCTAGGATTCCCGACCAAAGAATCACTAGTACGAGCCAGTCCACACGGCGCGTTGCGTCTCCGTTGCGTCGACGCAGCGCTGCCGTTGCGTCATTTTACATTTTGCGTTGCGTCGACGCAACGCGCCGTGTGGACTGGCTCTAAGGGTACCTTGGCATCAATGGAGTCCGCGTGGTCGTCGCTGGAAACCAATGCATCTAGGCCTACGGTAAACTTAACTTAAAGCTCGTTCGCATACGAACGCTAATACATACGCATAAACCTAACTAGTTGCGGAACCTATGTCGCAAGGCCCGACTTTAAACTGATATAACCGGTATTCTACAAAAAAAAAAAAATACAAAATGTGGGGATCGCCCCGTTTTGGTAGCGATCCGAGAGCCACCTTTTGGCAGTAGGGGCGGTGCACCCCTACCCCATGGCCTAGGTGAAGGTTAAACATCAGTACCGAGTTTCGATATTTTCTACTTTTACGAAATTTGACTGATTTTAAAAGCATAAATGACAATACGATGAAAGAATACAAACAACAAATGAAACTCAGCTGATGTTTAACCTGAAGTTAAGTTAAAGAAACAAATTGGTGGTGGGCCCGTATTCACGCTTTTGCAAAACGGTATATAATGTAAGGTATGGGTACGTAAAATGTGTAAACTGTATCACCTGCGGGCAACAGATCCGCACAGGTGGGTGTGTTTCTGAATTTTTGCACGTGTTGTATGTGTTATAGTCAAACCCCGAAGTCCCGGCGCTCCAAGGTTTGCCTAGTCAAACCTCAGGTTTGACAAGAAGGCTTAGTCAAAGTCCAAAACTAATAGCGTGTTTCGACCTTTGGCTAACGCATTTATGGCCAAACCTAGGAGAGACTAACTTGGAAAGTCAAACGCCGAAACGCAATTTGATCAAATCGCAATTACTCCGCTGCGAAATTTCTAACCTGCAGGACCACGTGACCTACAGGAGTAAGGCAGTTTTGAATCTAACATCGGAAATGAATGAAGTTTTTCATACATATTTAGGTTATATAACCCATTCTGTCCCTAATTTAAGTCTGACTAGTCAAACCCCGATTTGATCGTACTGAGTTTCGGCGTTTGACTACCCAAATTGGTCTCTCCAAGGTTTGACCATAAATTCTTTTGTCAAAGGCCAAAACACGCTTTAGTTTTGGACTTTGACTAAGGCTTCTTGTCAAACCTGAGGTTTGACTAGGCAAACCTAGGAGCGCCGGGACTTCGGAGTTTGACTACATATGCATGTAAGTGTGTGATGAGAGAAAAATAAACGAAGAAGGTTGGTGCTAATATGATGGGAAGTCCTACCCCAAGGGTACGTACGTCGTATGTGATGTGTAATGGTCGTTGTTATTCTAAAGTCCATCGAACAGTGACATAAAGTTTTAAATCTGACATTATAGTAATTGTAGCCGGTACAGGCGAAACAAGGGTATTATAATTATGTAATAGGTAATCGTTGGTTCTCATCACTTGATACGCATAGTAATGCTGATTAAAATCTATACACTCTAATGAAACACACTCAAATGTAACTTCATCATTGTCAAGTAAATAAATATTTTTTATTTCACCAAACTTTGGTAAGCCTGAAGATTCTGAAATATCTAGAATGACAATTGACGACAGCTCAAATCGGACACCATACAGTTTCACCCATGATAATGAGTACCAACAATTATTTTCGATTATACCTCGAGAATGAAAGTTTTGTCTTACATTTTCAATTTGCGCTTCTGTCATATTTGCCTTTTTGCCATAAGAGATCGTCTTTACAGTTTCATTTTTAAGAAAAGTATCGTTTAAAATTAATTGATGTTTAATAGCTATTGTTTTACAAACATTTACTCTGTCGTGTGATGCTCTGGCCACAAATTTAGATATACGATGCTTGGCTTCAAACCTCATCGTCCAGATTTGGGTAAGTGGGCCAATTTTTTTTAACATTTCTGGATAATGTGTAAGAAAATGAAACTTTGGCTTTAAGTCTGTTTCAGCAAATTTTCGATAGAGCTCGTTTAATTCAGCTACTGAAAATTTTACTTGATCAATAGTATTTTCATGGATTCTATGACTCAAAAGTTTATCCAACAATTGTCTTAATTTGATGTATAAGAACCAAACTTCGTTTTCATCTGGGACATTATATCCGACAATCAGCCCAAAATATCGAACAAGGGTAAGCATTTCAGAAGCCGAACATTTTAACTTTAATGTTGAGCCTTCTTTTGCTACAGAATCGCACGGTGTCGATGTAGAATCAGGTCCATAATTAAAATACCGTATTCTTGATTTTAAATTGTCAAAAGAAATTAGCATCTGAGTACACACTAGATTCTGTATCACAAATGGCATCACATATCGACAAGCACCCTCGAGATAGTCATGTAAAACATCTACGGCGACGTTTTGAAATAAGTCAAACCCATCTAAAGCAAGCCACGAGCATTTTTCTTTAAGACCAGTCATATGAATGTCATTTAAATGTAAATCATTTTCATAATTGACATTGTTTCTCAACAACGTGTCATCTTCATAAAGCAGTGTTTTGATTTGTTCTTTATTAGCAGTACAAATTCTACATGGCCGATTTGCAGAAAAACTTTCAACAAAACCTAACATAGCATTCAATCCTAAATTATCTCCCGTCACAGCTGCAACATAAAACTTAATTTTGCCAGTATACACATCAGTTTCAACATGAATACCATTGTTCCTTAAATCATTAAGAACATCAAAAACTTTTTGAAAAATTATGTTGTTTCCAAAGCTTGTTCTGTCTGATGAGTGAAAAAGAGCCAATAATAAAATATTTTGCAAAAGCGACACGTAGTGAGGTGGAAGACATGGTACTGAGGCATAAATAGCTCCAAGTTTATGAATCCCAGCGTGGCTTCCTAAGGGATTGCCTATTTCAAAATCGTCAAAGTAGATTATTAATGGTAAAATCATTGCATCATGCTCTACAGAATTTTCTGTCATTTTTTTCCATACTGAACCCTGAACAATATTCTCAATACCGAAAGAGTCATTTTGTACTGTGTCCAAATATTCAAGAGTATCCTTAATGAAATTTTTTGATGAAAAAATTCGTTTTAAATTTTCTTTTAACGGAATCACCTGCATTGTACAATTTACTTGTACTAATAACAAACCAGCCGCTGTTTTTTTAGACTCATTACGTTGACCTACAACCACTTCAAGGGGCTCAGAATAAGTTCCTATTTCATTAAAATATTTTAAACGTTTGTGTTCCGAATCTAAATTCTCAAACGCATCGCTGAACGCACTAAATATTTTTTTTAAAGCATTTTTAACATGAACATTATCTTGGTCTGGTGGTACCATATCATTAAACTGTCGCTCTATAATGCATTGTGATTTAGAATGAAATAATTGAAGATTTTCTACAAGAACTTGTACGGCTTTACGCGGTATTATTGGGTTAGCATATAGAGTGGAAACGAGACTTGCAGCATGGTGACCAAGAGAGTTTTCGTCTCTTTGAGTTGGTAGAGATTCCATCGTATTTGCCGTTTCGTAAGTTTCTTTGCTTGACGTTGAAGGTAAATTTGAGATATTGGCTTCTGTATCAATCGGTTTGTTACTATTTGGAAGAGGCAAGACTGACAATGATGACTGGTGCTCTCTAACTAAGTGCTTTTTGAAAGATGCAGAGGAAATATAATGACGATAACACCCTTGTTCACCACACCGAAATCCGGAAAATTCTACCGTTAATTTACAGAAAGTTCGCACATGAGTTATAAGTAAATTCGGAGACACACTGGCTTTTTTGCAATAGTAACAGGTAAACATTTTTAAAGTATTAACTCTAGATCAGTTAAAAGACTATTCACAGCCTGTGTGGGCCTGTCAAATTTAGTTTTAATATCGTAGAAACCCAATTGAATAAAAAGCCATATGTCTCCAGCTTCCTCCGGGTAACAAGCTCCTATCGATTGAAATATTTTAAATGCACAGTCTACTGCTGTTACTAATTTGTTGAAACTATACAATGTGTCATTTATTACCACATATGCTACTTTTACCTCAGTAACGGTAAGGCCAACAAAAATAACGTAGGGTTGAACTGTGCGGCCTAGCCTCTGCAGGTTCTCCTTTTTTTGAATGATCTTGTTGGTAACGTCGGCTTCAGAAGCAGCTTGCGATATATAGCCGTCGCATACTTCTGCTCTGGATGGCTTCCACGCTGGCTTTCCTTTTATTTTCCGTGCAGGTGAAATGTTGATGACATAAGCCAGCAACATCAAAGCAACATTGCTAGATGTCTCTGGTTCATCTTCTGTATTCAAAGAAAAAAAAAAAGTTTCGGTTAATTTTTAAGACTTAATTTTACTAAAATTAAAAAAAAAACACTATGGACGTCATTTTTTCAATACACTAACTGAGCGGCTCGGTGCTGAGGGGAGGGGGAAGTCACAAATCTGTGCGATTTCTAGAATGGGCGGGGCCTCTGAGACTCCACGTCATAGTTAAAGATTAATAATAAGAACTAATATTTGAGCAAAACTTCTTACCGTCAATCAGTGCAATTATATTTGCTATTTTTGTTCTCGTATCTTGGTCTCTAATTTTTCGTAATTTTAATGAAGCATATTTTATAATTTCTTCATTTTTGAGGGTGATAGAGGAAAATAATTTGTTTTCCTTTCCCGGATACAGACGACTGAAATCGTTCATTAACTGAAAAAAAGAATACAATAAATGTGCGCCACGTTATTTCCACTGGTGAGAAAGGTCCGGATGGCTACCACATAGGTTATTGGGTTGTTGAGCGAGAACTAGAATAGCTTGTCTCTTTTAGTGCCTGCACAATATCTCGTTCTGCAATGTCGGCAGCGCGCGAGTGTTGCAAGTGACTAGAGTCTGTGCGAAAAGAGAAGAACCGTGGCAGATACGGGAACTAACATTACGAATTTTACATGGCAATCGAAATTCAGACACTTGTCTTATAACCCCTCGTTTTCACCAAAGTATAATACATGTATTTTACAAATTGAATGCAATGTTTTAGTTTTTCGCATGTATTAAATATGTTGTTCAAAACTTGTTATGAAACTATATTACATGATTGTATAAAACTTGTTGTAAGTATACAAAACTTGTATGAAACTTGTTAGTTGAAAACTTCTAGTCGCCTACATGTTTATGATCTCATATACAGAAATTGCAATAAAATAAACATTAATTGTCTAAACCACGTTTGTATTTTGTAGGTGAGAACGCTGTCAATGTATCAGAGGGCCTAGTGTGAGTTTCTTTTAACCATCTCGACTTTACGCATCGACCGCTTTTCTCCGATTGGCACTCGTTTGGTGAAGGGCCAATCAGAGAGCAAAACGCGATCGATGCGTAAAGTCGAGATAGTTAAAAGAAACTCACACTAGGGCCACAGACGAGTTAATACATGTCACAGACTTCATTGTAAACGCAAATGTGTTTTATACTTGTAAAAATACTTGCTGGCTACACAGTTGAACGAAATAATGTTTGAGACAGTTTTGACAAGTATTCTACAAGTTTTTTTTTTACATAATCCTTGTGGTTATTTATAGAAAAACCACAAGGATTATGTAAAAAATAAGCGGCTGCGGTTTATGCTTACCAAGGTATAGCCTTGTGATTGTTTTAAGGCTGGGAAATCCTTGAAGTAATCTGCTATATCACCTTTTCCACATTGGATGCGATTTAGGCGGTAATCTGCAGTTTCTGCCCACTTTTCTTCAACAGATTTCCATGGATCGACATTGTTTTTCAGCCATAGTAATGTTTCTTCATAGACAATACCTGTAATTTATATGTGTATGGTGGGATGAGTCAACAAGAGGAAGGGCATCATAGTACAGTCGCCCGTAGTACATTTAAATCACGAAAAAGGTGACTAGCGATTATTTGCTTACCACTTTCCAGAGATTCCAGGCTATAAATGTCATCATCTGTGATAGTTGGCGTGGATCTGAGCGATGATCTGGACGACTTCGAGGATGAACGGCTAGTTCCCGGCAACTGTCCACTTTCTCGCAACTTTCTCCTTCGAGCTATATAGCTCTCGTAGAGCTTTCCGCTAGCATTTTTTTTAGCTAATTTATTTGTAGCTGAAAAATATGCAGAATAATACACTACAACGCGTTCCTTGTGAAATATTTCCACAATTTCGGTAGCTAGTTTATAAAATTCTTCACTGGAAATTTTCTTCGCACAATTGTTTTCTAGTATGTGGTGTATTAGCAGCTGGCTCAATTTCCTTCGGGAACCCTCCGTCAGTAAGCCTCCTTTTCCCTCTTTGAGTATTGCTCTGCCGTCTAAACTTTCCTGTATGTAAAACACAAACACTATTGATACCAACTTTTTAAAGTTGTTGAACAAATTGATAAATTAATGAGTAAATGGTCCAGTTGGAGAACAGCCTTCGGAGCTCTATGAGTAGTAAATAAAACCAAAAAAAAAAAAAAATAGAATTGTAAAAAAAATTTTTTTCGGTGACCGATTGTCCCTCCTTTTTTTGCTCTTATTTAATTGAGGATACCCATAGAAACAATTTAGGCTTTTTACACTTTTTCGTAAAATGCATATTTTTCGAGTAATTTAACTTTGAAGATTTTTTTACTTTTTTTTAATAATTAAATATCTCGTGATAATAATTAAATAACTGTGAGTCGGGGACACATCATGCCCATGACATAAATTGATGGGGACAATGATCGAAAATCGATATAAGTTCTCAGTAAATATGCATTTAACGAAAAAAAAATTATAAGTTTAAACATGTTACTATATGTGCCCTAAATAAAAAAAAGCAAAAAAAAGTCATCGGTAAACGATTTTTAAAAAAAAAATAAAAAGATTCTGAGTCTTTTTTCCCATAGGCCCCAAAGGCAACACTCCAACTGATTCCGACGAATTGAGAACGTCCTCCTTTTTAAAGTCGGTTAAATGCCGCGCAGTTACCAAGTTAAGCTAGCTAATGATAAATACTATTGAATACTAAATAGGTATATACTACTTAGTAATGCAGACCATACACGTCCAATTCGATCGTTCAATTGGCATGATGCTGCTGATTGGATCCAATCTGCAGTTCGTCCATATACCTACACCACACACGATCAATTCTAACTGTCCAATCGGACAAATAAAGAAAAAGAAAAAAAACATAAAAATCGGTCTATAAATATCGAAGATATGCGCAAACAATGATAAAACAAATATATACAATCTAATTAAGAACCTCCTTGTTTTTTGAAGTCGGTTAAGAAAAATCATACGATCGATCGCCCACTGCCATACACGGTCCAATCGGCATGATCCAGCCAAAATAATTGAATTTTGATTGTTCCGCCAATTCGATCTGTCCTGCCTGCCGATCCACGGCCACATACGGTCAATTCGATTGGATCCAATCGGCAGTGTCATGCCAATTGTACAATCGAATTGATGGTGTATGGGCTGCATAACTATACGAGTTGTAATAATACGGGTTTTAATAATGTACCAAATAAATACTATACATACGGATGTACTTACATTTTTGCTGGTTAAACAATATACCTAAACTATGAATATTCTACTAGCACACTAACTTTGACTAGTGCCTTCTAAATACTCATACAATCTACTAAAGAAAATAACATTACATTTAATAGTTTCAATACCTGAAACAAAACAAAACGTAATCTAAGAATTATTACAAACTTAAATAGGTACCCGGTCCTATCTTAATGATGGGCATTTTCAATTTTATCTTAAGCAAGGTTTACACGAGGCCATCGCAAGCCAAGCCAGCAACGCTGGCGAGAATAAAGTGCCCGTCTATTTTTCAAGCCAGTGAGACTGGCAGCCAGCGATGGCCTTATGTAAACAATGCTTTTGGTCCATAACACAAACATAAAGTACCTACCAAATTAAGCTACAAAATAAAAATTTAAGTGAGCACCAAAAAAGGGTGGGGCAGCCTGTCAGTATTGTATTACAATCACTGTAAACTATACAAAAATGGACTTAGCAGGTTAACGAATTAGGCCGACGAAATACGTTTTGTTATCAAACTGAGTAATTTTATTATTATAAGTAACTCACAGTGTTATTAGCTGCAGCAGTACAATCTGTAGAGATTTTTGCATTATCACTGACATCAGTGTCCCGTACAGCGTTTTGAGTTGAGTCGTTTAGCCCAGCATTCCTAATTTCAAGGTTCTAGAAAAATAATTTAAAAGTATACGGCATCGGTCCAAGAGAAAAAATCGAAAACATTTTTATTAGCTAAATACAAGATGTACAATAAACAAGTAGGTACGTACATTGACACTGGTCGCTTTTTGATGTTGTAGTAGCCAATTTTTAAATTTTATTCTGGGGCCAATCTTTGGAATCATTTCTTTCAAATCTTCATCGTTTAACAGAATGGCAGTTTCAAGTGATGTTATAAGATTGTCTGAAAAATACAAATACAAACATGTACAAAACTTGTTATGTAGGTAAGTACCTACCTACTTATAATTGCCTACATGTTCAGTCGGAGAGTCAGGTTTTTGGGCGGTCTCTTGGTTTTCAACAAAAAAAAATAATCTTTTTAACAAAAAATTGAACCGACGAAAAAATAAAAAAAGGAAAAAATAAAAAATTAACGTTTTAGTCCAGCTAAGCTCCACATTAATTTCGAGTCGGCGCCAAAGTTTGTATGGCGCCACCTGTACACTGTTGAGGACCTCTTGGAACTGACTTCACTACAACATAACAGGGATCTGGAGTTGATCTAATAATGGAGACGCCATCATCAGATCCGTGTTATGTTGTGGTGTCATCACACATCATAAATGTTTGGTTAATTTCAACAGAATCGGTTCACAATTGAAAATTCAGTAGGAAAATTATCAATAAATTCCTTTTTTTCTACCCTTAGGGGCAGATATAATTTTTCATATTTAAATGGGACCGATTTTTAGATATACTCTTTCCAATAAAAAAAGAATTTTTGAAATCGGACCACTCAATAAAAAGTTATGAGTGGTCATACATAAAAAAAATATACGTGTCGAATTGAGAACCTCCTCCTTTTTTTTTCGTCGGTTAAAAAATGCTGTCCGTTACCGATTAGTAAAGTTTACAACTTTATCCAACAAGCAATAATAAGGTTTTAAACTTGTTTGTAAGTAGTATTATATGTAAAAGGCTATCAGACAAGTTCAAACATGCCACCAAAGATGAGAGTGAAAATAACTCAATGAGTGAAAACGAGGGGTTATGTTATGACGCAACATACTATTTCAAAGTGCGACAGATCTAAGAAAATTTATAATCTAAATAAAACAAAAAATCTTGACTAAATAAAACCGAGAAACTGGCTTACCTTGAAGGAATGGTATTATTTCAGATAAACCGGCGTTTAATATCTCTTCCATAAATTCCATGATGGCTACGCTACGACGCGTTTTAGCACAAAATCACTAATCATAATTCAGCCAGACTTCGTGTTGTTCGGTCTGTTTTTCTCAGGCGACTGCTGACTGCCGCGCCGTTGCCGCGAGGCGCCCCCGCCTCTGGCGCCGCCGGGGGCGGGGCGTCACGGGCTGATGCAACACATTACCTTATTTGGTAGCGTTTCGTGACCTTCGCGATGTTTCTTTATTTTTTTTTTCTTTACCCTTGCGGGAAGGCAAAGGAATCTAGCCCATGCAGCCTGATCTTATGTTATTGATTAACACATTTTGTAATCAAAGGCAAAATGCAAAGTCTTTTTTTTTATAATAGTTCTTCACTTTCTGGTAAATTCTAGTGTTCGATTCTATAATGTCCAATTTTTGGCTGATTCCCTGTTTTAGAGCCTCTGCGCAGTGCCTTGCGGGGGAGCGCGGTGCGTTTATTCTAACGTGCGGTCAGTGTAGCCAACCCTACAGTTTTAACTGTAGATCTACAGTTTTTTGTAAATTCTCTCAGTTTTTAGTTTAGGCCTCGAAATCTAAAGTTTTTTATTTAAGATGATGGTGTCTCTGTTTTGTTTGCTACGTAGTCCGTATACTAAGTCAGCTTCAGTAAAAAAGAACAATGCCCACCTTCCATACATTTAAAAACCTGATAATGAAAGTATATGTATAGTTATATGATATAGTAGAAATACTTCATATAAGTTTATAAAATAATGTCTTATAGTCATTTTGGCGATTTAAACGCCACGAAGTCCAAAAAATATTAATGTTTCTTTTTAGGTTAGGATTTGGCGTTAGGTACCAAAAATAATGAAACAAACGTGCATGAACTAATTAATTAGGTACGCTCGATGTTTTGTCTAAAATAGGAGTATTTACCTAACTATGGTATAAAACATCCTTTTTACTTTGTTAATTCCTTGAAACTAACTGCCCCTAAGTCAACAATGCTAAGACTGCGCCGACCAGTGTTGCCATATGGAGGAGGCGTGAAATCTATATTTTCATTTTAAAAATCCGTATTACCAGTAAAATCTCACCATTTTTCATTGTTTTTTGGCAAAAAAACCTGTAACAGATCTTTAGGACGTTATAGGTACTGAATTTCAATGTTTAGTCGTGTTCATGTACATACTTAAAAATATTCGTCTTACCTCCGCGTCCAATAGATAAGTCACTCAATTTCTTTTTACATAATGCAAACGTGCAAAATCCTTCTTGCTACGTTTCAGCAAAACCTTGAAAGTAGATTCAGCCAACCAATCTAAGTTGAAGCGCTAAATTATGCCTGATTTTTTGCATTTCCAGCCATTGTTTTCAAACTACACTTAATGTCCTTTTCAATCAAAGACAATAGCTCTAAAGGTTTTGTCTTTGAACGCGACCTATGGCACGGTATTCCCCACATCTCATGTTTGTGTTACGGCTCTATTATGTTATATTTCCATGAAATGAAAATAATAGTTGCGACAGAGGACTAAAATGTGATTTATAATGAATACTACGAAAAAAACTTCGGAATATGCTCTGTACAGCATCTGGCTGAGGTTGAGTCCATCTGTACGTAAATCCGTATAAAAGTCCGTAAGCATGATTCATCCGTACTGGACTTCCAAAATCCGTACAAATATGGACAAATCCGTATATATGGCAACACTGGCGCCGACCGCCGATGCAAATCACAGAACTGTTAAATGTCAAAAAATCCATTTCACTTGCGCACACTCAATGAAACACTGAATGATTAATTTAATTCAATTATTGTGTTATTTTTATATAATTTAATTTATCCCATGACTAATAAAGAAATAGTTACTGATCAAATTAAACGTAAAATAAGTATTAAACTACGAAACGAAGTTAAATATGGTCAACCAGCAATGTTTAAAATGGAACGTTTAAAAAAAAAGAATGATTGGATGCGTTCAAAATATGTCAATACGATATGTCATGACGTAGAATTAGCTTAAATTAATGTTAAAAAATCTTTTTTTCCTGCGTTTCTTTTATCATTGTGATAAGCGTAATCAATATACAATTCAATAAGCTATATTTTAAGATTTATTTCATTTCTATACATAGTCAGGTCAAAAATAAGCATTCTTCTTTGCTACGTAGTCCGTACACTAAGTTAGCTTCAGTAAAACCTACTATTATCGGACTGGAATTAATTGTCAATCGATTTATTAGATGGCGTTAATGGTGGACATAGTGAGTAGATCGTTCGGTCGATGTCTGTTTTACCGACATTCCGTTGTTTGCTTTTTTACTTAGGTACTCGGGAATCCCCGTGAATGCTTTGACTATCGAGTTATATGGTACCTTTATTGTCATGAGTTATTTTCAGGGCAAGCTTCCTCAAAAATCACTAGTCACTTTTTCTGAAGTGCTGTATTAGCTTAACAATACTAGTTTTTAGATAATACTAATGTTACTTGACGTAGAAAATAAATGTATCTTTGAGACTTTTAACATTTAATTTGATTAAAACTTTGATGATTACATGTTTTTTTTTTTTTTTGTTTTTAATTCCTTCGCTATGATGTATTTTATTTACTACTATCACATTACTGTTGTTAGTTAAATTTTCGCACTTCTTTGTATTAAACTGTGACTGGAATGCACCCGCAACGGAAATTATGTAATTTTGCAACAAAACTCATTCATGACACGTCAGCATGGCAACCTAACATGTTTGTTTACTTTTAATTTTCATGAACTTCCCTAAAATACTATATTTTTCCCACTGTTTGAAAAAATACTATTATCCTTCAAATCAAATCAAATCTTTTTATTGTGGGCATAGGTTATACAGATGATCAAACAATAAAATTTATTGTTTGATCATCTCGGCAGGACATAGTGGAGCTTAATTTAATTAAGTTCCACTATGTCCTGCCGAGTAGACATACAATAATTATGTATTACAGCAGGTATTCTGGAATAACTTACAAAACTACATACCAAATCAAACTACCATACAAATTATACTACTATTTTGACAAGGAAATAACGCAATGTTGAAAATATTGAAAAATCCAATATGGCGGCCAACTTTTTTGTTTTTTGGTCGATTTCGATGAAACTCAGTTTTTGATACTATTTTGACAAGGTAATAACGCAATGTTGAAAATATTAAAAAATCCAATATGGCGGCCAACTTTTTTGTTTGTGGGCCGATTTCAATGAAACTCGGTTTTGGTACTATTTTGACAAGGAAATAACGCAGTGTTGAAAATATTAAAAAATCCAATGTGGCGGCCAACTTTTTTGTTTTTGGGCCACAGTAATTTCATGATGCGACTGACGTCATAAAGATTCTATGTACCGAACACAGTCAGCAAATAACGGAGTTCGTAAAATGAGCCAGGATACGTAATAACTGATGATGTAGGCGGAGACATTATTAATTATCCAGTGTGCGTAAAATGTATCGGCATATCCCCTACCCTGCTCGTACATTATGTACGTAACCGGGACCATTACTTAATGAGACGGATTCAGTACAATGATTTGGCAACCAGTTACTGTTATAAAGAGCCTGGATACTGAAATAAGGCGGCTGTATAACGTCGTACTTACGTATAGCGCATACATATTTTATGTTACGGGTTAAGTAAATTACGTATGCTGCTCTGTGCGGAATCAATAAACCGCATACGTAAATTTTAAGAGTGCGCTGCAGTAATTTCATGATGCGGCTGACGTCATAAAGATTCTATGCACCGAACACAGTCAGTAAGTAAACGGAGTTCGTAAAATGAGCCAGGATACGTAATAACTGATGATGTAGGCGGAGACATTATTAATTATCCAGTGTGCGTAAAATGTATCGGCATATCCCCTACCCTGCTCGTACATTATGTACGTAACCGGGACCATTACTTAATGAGACGGATTCAGTACAATGATTTGGCAACCAGTTACTGTTTTAAAGAGCCTGGATACTGAAATCAGGCGGCTGTATAACGTCGTACGTATAGCGCATACATATTTTATGTTACGGGTTAAGTAAATTACGTATGCTGCTCTGTGCGGAATCATTAAATCGCATACGTAAATGATAAGAGTGCGCCACAGTAATTTCATGATGCGGCGGACGTCATAAAGATTCTATGCACCGAACACAGTCAGTAAGTAAACGGAGTTCGTAAAATGAGCCAGGATACGTAAATGATTATGTAGGCGGAGACATTATTAATTATCTAGTGTGCGTAAAATGTATCGGCATATCCCCGACCCTGCTCGTACATTATGTACGTAACCGGGACCATTACTTAATGAGACGGATTCAGTACAATGATTTGGCAACCAGTTACTGTTATAAAGAGCCTGGATACTGAAATAAGGCGGCTGTATAACGTCGTACTTACGTATAGCGCATACATATTTTATGTTACGGGTTAAGTAAATTACGTATGCTGCTCTGTGCGGAATCAATAAACCGCATACGTAAATTTTAAGAGTGCGCTGCAGTAATTTCATGATGCGGCTGACGTCATAAAGATTCTATGCACCGAACACAGTCAGTAAGTAAACGGAGTTCGTAAAATGAGCCAGGATACGTAATAACTGATGATGTAGGCGGAGACATTATTAATTATCCAGTGTGCGTAAAATGTATCGGCATATCCCCTACCCTGCTCGTACATTATGTACGTAACCGGGACCATTACTTAATGAGACGGATTCAGTACAATGATTTGGCAACCAGTTACTGTTTTAAAGAGCCTGGATACTGAAATCAGGCGGCTGTATAACGTCGTACGTATAGCGCATACATATTTTATGTTACGGGTTAAGTAAATTACGTATGCTGCTCTGTGCGGAATCATTAAACCGCATACGTAAATGATAAGAGTGCGCCACAGTAATTTCATGATGCGGCGGACGTCATAAAGATTCTATGCACCGAACACAGTCAGTAAGTAAACGGAGTTCGTAAAATGAGCCAGGATACGTAAATGATTATGTAGGCGGAGACATTATTAATTATCTAGTGTGCGTAAAATGTATCGGCATATCCCCGACCCTGCTCGTACATTATGTACGTAACCGGGACCATTACTTAATGAGTCGGAGTCAGTACAATGATTTGGCAACCAGTTACTGTTGTAAAGAGCCTAGATACTGAAATAATGCGGCTGTATATCTTCGTTCGTATAGCGCATACATTTTTCCTGTTGCGGGTTAAGTAAATTACGTATGCTGCTCTGTTAATACATATGCGGCATCATTAAACCGCATACGTAAACGTTAATAATGCGGGCACAGTAATTTCATGATGCGGCTTACGTATTAAGGATGCGGCCTCATTACAAGTAACTTGTTTACATTGTCTTTACAGAGCATTATGCCGCATACTTACTTAACATGGTGTCGTTTCATTATAAGTATGGCTCTTATAATTTTCATGTCAAAAGCACATTATACGTATCTGGCTGCCAGTACATTACAAATTTGCCAATTTTAAGTAGCCCGTTTTTCTCAAGGTCAGAAATTGAATTTAAAATATTCATATCATTGTTTCTTTGTATTTACAAAAAGTTATACTAATCTTTATAATCTAACTGATGATTAACTCTTTTCATGTGTTTATAGACTTTATCCATCAGAATCAATGTAATGCACAGTTCAATTATTATGGTATTACAACCCATCGACTCCACGAGACAGGCTCAACTAATAGTGTGGAGTACATAAGCAAAATGTTTCCTTTGCATTTTTTTTTTTTTTTAGTAAACCTTGCTATTCATTTAGGCTATAAGAAAATGGAATGCATTGTTCTTGGTACAAAACATTTTCTTAAAAATTAAAGATAAAAAACAGATTATTAATTTTGTACCTTTCAATTTTTTTTAAGCAAAACCGCCACCGGTGGTAAAAAACTCGCACCTGTTATTCGTTTTTGTCTCTAAAACAGTATTTTAATTATTTTTTTCGCTCTTAGTAAGACAACTCCCTACTATGTTTAACGTAGCAGAGAAGTATAATTGTCTGCACAATGTCTGTCGGGCTTAGTTTCCAGTTTCTTTAGTGCATCACATACATATGCTTGCAAAGTGTCTTGTGATTATCAGTCTGTCACACACATAGACAAATTGTTCACTATTGCTTAAATGGAAAGAAATTGATTTTCATTTTATAAAAGTCTACAGATTTTTTTTATGTCTGCTTTGCGTATTTTATTTTATAGCGCTGTCTTACCTAAACCCGCACTTAAGTCACGCTTTTCCACTTTTTTTTAAATAATCTAACTTTAATTCATGATTTGATAGAACGGTTAGTTGGATCGTAAATATAATTCGAATACATGAATTAAAGTTAGATTATTTTTTTCGGGATTTAACTTGAAAATCCCGAAAATTTGGTAATTGCAAGTTTAGTTAGAAATAGCTTTTACACATCTTATATAAGCTTATTTTCAACTTACTGAAGATTTTTCCCAAATTCCGGGAAAAAAATATAGTCGTTAGGAAGTCTCCACTTTCTGTCTCTGTTCTCTGAAGTTTAGGCAAATATAGTCAGCCTATTCCGATCACTGCTTAATGCTTATGAAGCATTTTGGCACTGCCTCTCCGTCTCGTGCGTCGCCCCCTTCTTCGCGAGCATTACTGCTTCGCTGAAGGAGGTGACGGCTAACCATGCAGTCTCGCTCCATACCATGGCCTGGAACAGGGCCGGACGCGAGAGATCGCCGTCGCTGATCGCCTCCACGAGGACACGGCGGTGCTCCGCCCAAGCCGGGCAGAACTTCACCGTGTGCTCCACCGTGTCCTCAGGGCGATGTTCGCAGTGGAAACACCGGGGCGTTTCCTCCCGCCTTATCCGAAACAGGAACCTCCCGAAACAATCATGTCCGGTGAGGACCTGCGTCAGGCGGAAGGTGAGGACGCTATGCCGCCTCTCAAGCCACTCCTCAAAGAGGGGACTTACCACCGCAATCGTGGCGTGCCCAGCACTGGGTTGCGACAATCGCACTCTCCATGTCGCTATGAGAATAGCTCTGTCCGCTGTGCCGCGATTTGGATGAAATGGGCACATAGATCTGCCAACAAATTTCTTTGCAGTTTGGCAGGAGATGTGTAATAATAAAACTGTAACATAATGGATTAAATAAAAACCAAAAAAAATTTGGATAAATAAATTCTACTTAAACTTATTAATGTACAGACGCCAGCACATCAAGCTAGCCCAAACTATTTTTTTTTTCTAATTAAACATGAACCTTATTCCTTGGAAACAAAGTTGAAAATCTTTCAAGACAGATTGGAGTAGCTTGATGTGCGGGCCTCTGCACGTCGTTTAGCACCCACGCTAATTTCACGACGTTTATTATTGAACAACTTAAATTACACGTATGTAATGTAATTTATGTTGTGAGAAATACTTATACACTTCAAAAGAACTACAACTCCGAGAAAAAAAAAATATGCATAGGTCAGTCTCTTTTATAGTCCAAACATTATCTGAATCATGATAAATTCATTCATTCATCCACCATCTCGCCGAGACATGCTTGGATACATTACAAACTCTCATTAAATTCTGAAAAGCACTAGGCTAACATGAAATGAAACAGATGGAATACAATGAGGCATGAGGAAGCACCAGGAGATCATAAAATGAAACAGATGGAATACAATGAGGCATGAGGAAGTACCAGGAGAATATAATATGAAACAGTTAGAACGCACAGATTGTTGAATCACCTTGCATTGTTAGCAGAAATCTCATGTATGTTTGTATTATGAGCATTGTTAACTGTGATCCATAAGGCATATACGGCTACGAAAATTCCAAATTAGGTACATATTTGTTTATCTATTAATGTTGATTATTTATTATTGCTGAATTTTCAATATAAGTCCATAGTTTATGTACAGTCAGGAAAACTTGATAGTTGAGGGAATTGACACAATACTAGTTATATGGTACTTAACATGCTTGTCACAAGTTGTTATATGCGACTGTAAAAGCATATCTGTCACTCAATGGTACCAGGAGTGGGCACGCCACGATTGCGGCGGTAAGTCCCCTCTTTGAGGAGTGGTTTGAGAGGCGGCATGGCGTCCTCACCTTCCGCCTGACGCAGGTCCTCACCGGACACGGTTGTTTCGGGAGGTTCCTGTTTCGGATAGGGCGGGAGGAAACGCCCAGGTGTTTCCACTGCGAAGATCGCCCTGAGGACATGGTGGAGCACACGGTGGCGGTCTGCCCTGCTTGGGCGGAGCACCGCCGTGTCCTCGTGGAGGCGATCGGCGGCGGCGATCTCTCGCGTCCGGCCCTGGTCCAGGCCATGGTACGGAGCGAGAGGGCATGGGGAGCCGTCACCTCCTTCAGCGAAGCAGTGATGCTTGCGAAGGGTCGTAAGTCGGGAATGAAACCACTGGGCTACCACTGCTCCCGGGCCCCAGTAAAAATACCTCTTCCCAAACAGGTAAAAAACGATCGTTGATCATTTGCTCCCAAAAAACACATGCAATGAAAGCTGATGCTCGCGAAGAGGGAGGCGGCGCACGTGAGGGAGAGGCAGCATATGCGCCCTCGCGACCCTAGCCGCCGCAGGATACGGAGACGCCCTGGGCGTCGGGAATCCCAGGCCGATTTCCGGCCACCGTAGGCATGGGCTTGCGGACGGCGAGTAATGGGTAGCTCCCTGTCCGGTAAGGACCAAGCCCAAGTCGACGGCGCGTTGTGTTCCACGCGCGCCTCAAAGAGATGTCAGCACAAACGTGATGGGGCCCGCAAGGGCCGATGCCTGCCAGGGGTGCGGGTTTGTTCGAAAGAGACACCACAGCCCCTGGCATACGGGCTACTGAAGGAACACGGGTGGGTTTTAGTCAGTAAAAGTCTGACACGCCCTCCTGCTCCACCCAGAGCGGGAGAAGTGATTTGATGATTTCCCACCCAAAAAAAAAAAAAAAAAAAATGGTCCCAGGAGACCATGAAACAGTAGGACATATCGAGATACTCAAACAATGCAAATGCAGGCGCGACAATTGTTTGTCCCGTGCACACTGCTGAGGTAAGAGGGGACGGGGCCTGCAAGGAATTTGAAAAATAGGGATTTGAAGAAACGATTGCAGTCGCGCTACCAGTAAGTCTGCCCCCGTGGTGTGTGTTAGGGACAGCTGGAGCTCAGACCGAAATTATAAAAAGAAATTGACGGGATCGACTTTTCGTATTTCCCTTTTTCTCCTCGAAATCTGAGCCGATTTAATTATTTTTTACTAAATCATTTTAAGAAAGAGCATGTTTAGGTTTCTATAAAAAAACATGTTAAAAACTTTTCTAATTTGTCTGGTAGACCTCTACTCACGGCGGTAGATATGGGGAATTTATTGTAATAGAGGGTCATATTTTCTTAACTGATTAGTTGCTGAAAAAAAGAAAATGATAGGGACGTGTTACAGTAGACCTTGATTTTAGGAAAAAAAAAATTGCTCTAGAGGCATTATTCAGGAAGAAAAAAGGGGAATACATTTGTATAAAGAATCGCACGCCCTGTTGGATCTTAAGGTGATTCGTGAACTTCGGACTCCAGGATCAGCCGGTCTATTCTATACAAATATCACCGTGAAAACTTAGGTGCAGTGCTCTTGACGTAACCTATCAGTACGTTATTCCCTAGCAATGGTCACTATAAGCTCACTTCACCCATATTTTCACGGTGAGATTTGTACTGAAGAGTTCGGCTAAACGAATGTATATATGTAAGGCATAGAATACAATATCATATTATTATTTGTCTCCTAAGGATGGAATGAAAGTGCTTTAATACATGTTCATGAAGAACAAAATTTAACTGACTAAATTCTGTTTTCAATTAAGACCTTTTAATACGATGCAAATTTGTTGCCTGTGGCTGACAACAAAATTGAAACTATGAAGGAGTTGCATCATCTAAGACACTGATGTTTTATATTTTTTGGTTGGTATATCATCAAATAACCTCTACCGCTCTGGGTGGAGTAGGAGGGCGTGTCAGACTTTTACTGACTAAAACTCACCCGTGTTCCCTCAGTAGCCTGTATGCCAGGGGCTGCGGTATCTCTTTCGAACAAACCCGCACCCCTGGCAGACGCAACATTTATTGTTTCTTCAAGTTAGGGTACTCCACAGGAAATAAATCGCAGCCTGTAAATCAGGCTTCCGTATGGAACTTTATTTGTCCTATAAAGTCGAGATATTAAACTCAGCTACATTAAGCTCGACATCCCGGTAGTCTAACGTGAGTCTAGCTTTGTGATTATATTATTAATGATATTATAGGTATCAAAATGAAGCGAGATGTAGCTCGTATGTTCAAACCCAAGTTATTTCATCAACACTGCTCTCAAAACGGTGAAGGAAAAAAACATCATGAGGAAATTGGCATGCCCTAGAATCGGAGACATGTGACATACACCAGCCACCCACTCCCTCTCACAGAGAAGAGCCCTGTGTCCCCAGCAGTGGGACGTTATTGGTTGAATATTAAAACAAACGGTCATGTAGACTCGCACTCGAAAGGTTTCGAACCACAAGGCAAACCCGCCAAAAAAAACTCGTTTCTTGTATGGAGACCCCCTTTAATTTTAACATTTTTTTTATTTTCTCCAAGTTTTTGGCCGCAGCGCCGCGTGGATGTCGGTCATCGCGTAAACGATGGATGGACAGTGGAGGCTTAGAAATAGGATCCTGTTGGCACGCTTTGGTTCCCGACCGTCCCTTGCTCGTTGATGTGTCAGTCCACGCCGCAGCTGAGCCAGTAGAGTTAAATTACCCGAATGCTAATGCGTCCCCCCCCCCCCCCGCCAGTGACGCCCTGAGCCGAGGTTCGTACCCCACAGGGTGTGCCCTCAGCGTGCAGTCGCTTTAGTTTAAGTAGGTTTTATGCCCTGGCTAGAGGCTTTTAGTTTTACTAAAAATGCCTTCACAGGAAAGTCTGTTTGAGCAGTCACGGCCTCTCAAGGACAACCGCGAGATGCCACACAAAAAAAAAAAATCGCATTGGTTGTGGAACCCTCAAAAGTACACCGGAAAACCTATAATACATAGATAGAATGAAACTCACTTACCAGGAGACCAGAGCATATAACAGTCACATCGAACGATAACACACAATACGTACCTACTGTGTATTGTTCAATACAGTTGCCTTTGTGCACATGATGAGCTTGTGATTGCACAGACGACAATGGGGAAACTTGCACGCGTGTAAACTGTTGACCCATTCAAAGGAATTGCATTGACAATTTATTGGCGATGAACTATTCCATTTTTACGTTTTATTTTTAAATGGAAAATATTTTTGAAGTTCATTAGAAGGAAGGGCTTGTGGCTAAGTAACAATACAGTGCCGCGGTTTGTCCGTGGATGGATGACCATCTTAACATACCAAGTTGTCAGACTTCCGGGCTTCTGACGACCCGTAACGACTGTCAAAGTTCCACAAATGACAGCCGGTACCAACTGCTTAACGTGCTTTTCGAAGCACGGAGGGGTCTTGGTATGTAAAGATGGTCACCCATCCACGGGCCAACCCCGGCAAGCGCAGCTTAACCTGAACGATTGACCCGTGCGGCTTATATTACTTAGCCACAAGCCCCTCAAAAAATACTAATTCTAAATTCGAAACATAAAATAAACGATGAACAAAAACAAAATGGAGAAAGCATAAAAAGTTTTTGTTCATTAATTAAAATGGATGGTGAATTGAACATTTTTGCGTTTGTTTTGACCTCTGGGAAGTAAGTTTTTCAATTAGGATCACAATGGTTAAATGTTGGATTACAGTGTGTTCATTTTACGAAAAGTTTTTAGATTTGTTCGTTTTTGTCCATTCTATACCATACCATAACATAACATAAACAGCCTCTAAAGTGTCCACTGGTGGGACACAGGCCTCCTCTCTGCAAGAGGGCGTGGGCCATAATCCACCACGCGGGCCCCGTGTGGGTTGGTGGATGTCACAAGTCTTCGCCCTTCTTTCTACGACATGCCGGTTTCCTCACGATGTTTTCCTTCACCGTTTTGAGAGCAGTGGTAATGAAATTAAACACAAAGTAATGTGCCTGCCTGGGTTCAAACTGACGACCTGCAACTCGTAAGTCTGGGCCTTTACCACTGGGTCATTTGGTTTATTATGGCAGTCCATTCTCAACCCGACAAACCCCATTCACATCGCCCGACATTCTATCCCGAGATTCATTCAGCATCAACCTACTCTGCCTAGTAATTTCTTAATTACGACGGGGTGCTTCCAGTCTAACTGGATACCTTAGTTATGAGCAGTGGTGGCCAAGTGGTAACGGCCGCACCTTACGAGTTGTTGTAGGTCGTGCGTTCGAACCCAGCCCAGGCGCATTACTTTGTGTAAATAATTTCATCACCTCTGCTCTCAAACGGTGAAGGAAAACATCGTGAAGAAACCGGCATGTCCTAGAACAAAAAATTCGAAGACATGTGACATCTACCAACCCGCACTGGGCCCGTGTGGTGGATTACGGCCCGCTCCCTCTCACGGAGAGGGGCCTGTATCCCAGCAGTGGGAACGTAATAGGCTGAGAATGATGAATGATGATGGGCTTCCAGTCTAACTAGAGACCTCTGAATACCGTTATTTTACACGCCTAACTGACCTCTGCAACCCAGTTACTGGGTAACATGATGCCCCTTGAGGAGACTTTTTCCAAAAATAAAACAACCGACTGCCGGAAAAATGCTACAAAGTGAAAAATAACTTTAATTTTGGAATTCGGTGACTTTGGGTATATATAAAAAAAAATTGTCCCCGCCTTCCGAAATTGAAGTTATTTTTCACTTTGTAGTGTTTTTCCGGAATTCGGTTGTTTTTTTTTTTTAGATTTTTTTTTTTTACTTTTTAGCGATAGTACCTACCCCACACCAATTCGAAATTTTATCATCCTTTGAGTCAATACAATGCATAATTATGGGATAGCAGCAATCGCGGTTGATTTGCTGCCATTTTTTGAAGATTTCCGTTGTCTGTCTCCGAAACGCAGCCATATGAAACTAAAATGGGACCATTTCGAAATAAACCCCTTTCGAAAAAAAAAAAAATACATATCTGTCTATAGATGACGGAGTTATGCCATACACATAAAAAAAATCTATATATAAACATATCGAATTGTTATCCTCCTTCTATTTGAAGTCGGTTAAAAATGAAGTCATTCTCATTGCTCGCACTTACTTATCCCAATTTAGTTAGGGTCGGTGCAAAATGTATTTATTTACTTATTTAGAGAATTGTAGATGATAAGGAAGTGGGTAGTTAGTTATTCATCGTTATTCGTCATCTCGGTAATCACACCCATTTCTAGCCATATCATCTTCCACATAATCCATCCATCAGTTCTTTGGTCTTCCCAACTTAAGGGTACACTAGTCGCGGGCTCGAACTCACTAGTAGGCCTGGCTAAAAAGCACGCTGTCTGAGGCACGTGCAAGAGCACGTGTCCGACAGAGGTAGGTATCAGTGATGAGCAGTTAGACGCTAGTCTATACGCACAACATTATTGAGTGAACTGCAGGATCAGTTTTAGTAAAATAGGCGCGTAAAAAATTTAGAAAAGTCCTTCGGAAGATCGGGTTTTCTGAAAAAACCACTGCATAAATCAATGACTAATTAAGTTTATTTAACTTTTCGATAATTGAGGAGATTTTACACTGCTTTTATTTCTTAAACACGCCCAAAGTTAGGTTAAGTTAGCAAGTAAAACGAATCTTTGTTGGCTCATAACTTTTTAATGGCTTTTTATATTAGTATTCTGGTTCCGTACAGACAATATTAATAAGAAGACAAAACCATACTATGTTTAATTTTTGATGTACATAGTCAAACAGTGGAGTAAAACCCTCCCGAAGTTTGTATGGAAAAAATGTGGACAAGTGTCACCTTAAGCAACAAAATTAAGACAAAATTAATTTTACATGAAACACCAACGTCCTTTCATTTTTTAAATGTTAGAGAGAAAATGGTCACAAAAACCACATGAAGTAGGACGTACTCTCATTAGACATAATAGACTCGAGTGCTAATGACTGGTAGGTTACCTGCGGACCACAAACCACATTCTCTTTCGTTTTACAAAGGAATTAAGAATTTCATTCAAGGTAACATTACTCTGTAGGAAAATATTTTAAACCGGCTGCTGGTGCGCGCTCAACGAAGAAATTTGAAAAAATTAACCATTCATTCAAACTGTCAATACTTATATTTTATTTGATCGCTATCTTAAATTACTTATTCTTTTACCACGATAAGATTTCCTTCCCTGCTTTTGTCTCCGTAGCCACATTCAAGTATAACCAGTATAATTGGAGACGTCAAAGTAGCGATGCTTACAAAGACTATCTATATATCAACAAAGTCACTGAATTTTCTGTGCAAAAACGAAACCTCACTAAGGCCAAGATTTGTAAGCTTTATTCTACTTAGAACGTGCTTTGGTTTAGCACTACAATGTGCAAGATAGATATAGCTAAATTAGAAATCTAAATTACTAGATTTTAAAATAAGTAACTGTCAAACTAAGCTGACATTATGCTTTTTCCTGTCTCTTAGTTAATAATTCCATTTTATCAATTATCTACCTAGCCCGTTTACCATTTATGTTGGGGTCGGCTTCCAACCGTACCAGATGCAACTGATTACCAGTATTTAACATGGAGCGACGGCCCATCTGACCTTCACAACCCATTTGCCCCTAACACGAAACCCCTTGATGAGTAAGAGATACCAACACATACTTTAACTTTAGTTTGGTTGGTGAACGTGGTAAATCAGTACAGCCAACCTAACACAAATACATATGCCAAACTCAGTACATTCAAATATAATTTAATATTCTGTCGTCGCTCAAGAAATACTGGCTACTTTATACCACCGGTCCCGTATTTGCTTTCAGCACTAATGACATGTCAAAATGTCGAGAATTTTCGTTCATTCTTGAATGAACTTCAAACACGATAAAATTTACGCCTCATAAAGACGAGGGAAATACGCATCGATTTCTTGAAGAGAGTTTTTGAATCATTCCTCTTTTGACTTGGTAAAGGAAATTGTTGGCTCGTCTTGTATTTGTTGCCATTTTACTTTATCAATCGTCTCTATAATGTGTGGACTTTTTGGCAGCCTTATAGAGGTTATCGGTTCATCTTTTTGATGAGCCTATCCGTGTGTGCTGAGACGTATAACCCCTTGGCTATCATGACTAAACTACTCAACCCCGATTTATATCTGTGACGAAAGATGTCTGATTTACATTGATCCTGTATTTCGATCCAGTGCAGGAATCCGGAATACAGTGACGCTGGGTCGGCCATGACACTGAATAAATGCCGTTAACATCCTGTTACGGGTTTCCAGGCCTGGATTCATAATCATAATAATCTTTTTTCACAAATAAGAGACAACCATACAGAATACCGTGTGGTGCCGGACGTAAAGAATAGCACCATCCCATCTCTTCCTGTGGGTGTCGTAGGAAGCGACTAAGGGATTTTACCACCATACTGCGATCGCCAGTCCGCCTGCCAAGCGTGGCGATTATGGCAAACCCCCCCAAATTGGGGGAGGCCCATGTCCAGCAGTGGACGTCCTTCGGCTGAAATGATGATGATGATACAGAGTAACTTAATAAATAACACTAAATAGACAAAAATCCCTTAAATTATGTCGACTGTAAAAATTTGGACAACATTTGGAGAATGTGAGATGGTATGGTTTTTTTTTTTTTTTTTTGGGTGGGAAATCATCAAATGACTTCTCCTGCTGAGTAGAGCAGGAGGGCGTGTCAGACTTTTACTGACTAAAACCCACCCGTGTTCCCTCAGTAGCCCGTATGCCAAGGGCTGTGGTATCTCTTTCGAACAAACCCGCACCCCTGGCAGGCATCGACCCTTGCGGACCCCACCAGTGGTCGCTGACATCTTTGACGGCACGCGTATGGAACACAACGCGCCGTCCCGTCTATCACTTTTCGGCCGCAGGGGATAGGGAGAGCGGCTGACGCTATACCGACACTCCTGTTCCCCTGCGGCCCCACCGCGTCCGCCATCAAACGGTGGCGGCCCCGTCCAGGCCACGGAAGGGAAGAGCGCTGCTCAGAAGCACCGGCACTCCTCCTCTACCGCAGCCCGTAACCCTCAGCCGCGATGCCTCCCATTCGACATCGCGGGCCACCTCAGTTGCGGTGCACCTCACCGCAACCTACTTTTTGGCCGCTACGTCGTCGGCTTTGAGGCAAAAGCCCTGACGAGCGGCCCCACCTTTGGGTTCCTCTTGGCTTCACCGTGGCCGGAATCCACGGTTACTGAGCCCCCCCCGCAACGACAATGCGGGAACCCACTCGGGGGGGAGATGGTATGGTGTGGTTACGATTATATTTATTTTAGTAAATTGGTAAATCCAGACATAATCTTAGTCAGGCATATGAGGACCATGATAATGTCCATCATCGCCCATGGTCGTGTTATGATGGCCTCTTTAGGTAAGAGCCACGTAGATTCTGGATCACTGTAAATCAGCCATAAAGTCCTAGCCCTCTTAGGCTGGAGAAATTTTATTAGCAGTAGAAAATGAGCTAAGACTTACAACTTACTAAGACTTTCTACCTTTAACTAGTACATTTTTTTTTTCTAAGTAGTCCCCGGAACGATCAATTGAAAATGATGAATTTACGTGATTGATACACACTGATGCGCAAATTGGTCATCTACCAAATGCCATTGAAGCGATTGACAATATTACTACAAAAGCAATTTATTGCAGTTGATCAATTGCCATCAATCGGGCACATATCAAAATTCCAGGCTGCCACTGATAAATTCCAGATACAAAAACCCAATAGCAAATTGTTCGACCTGGGGAATCGCACCCAGGACCTTATGATCCTGACTTAAGACTAGTAGCCTAATTTATAAGAATGGAGTTTGTTAACTTAGTTCCTATAAATTAGCCTACAAATAAGCCCCCATTCGTTAGTAAGTGTTTAGCTAAACACTTCATACTAATTAATGAGGCTGAAGTAATGTAATTTATAGACTTTGCCCATTTCCACCCAATTAGTTTAGTTTTCAGATTAGAAGTTGTAGCCAGATTTGTTGGCAGACGGGGGTTCAACTTTAAAGACGTTAGCGTGGGCATCCGGCTCGATGGACCATTATATGTTTATGTATGAGACAATAGAGGTATGAGGACGGGGTGTAAAGTTGACATACTCTTTGGAAAAGTGAGGATCCTCCGAACAGACGGGTGTCGTGTCTGGGGGGCTACTGCCGGACGGTTGACGTTGGGATGTTGTATATATACAGTCGCGCGGTAAACTCTGATTGCGCGATGCAGGATTTGTGGTCATCGAAGCGTAGTTCGCATGTGGCGTTGTAGATGCCACCACAAGGCCGTTTACAAAATTTTGTCTAAAGCGCTGATTTACTTGATTCTAAGACGTACTTTTACAGTTAAAATACTGTATTTTCATAAGTTTTAACGCACAAAACCTACCCAAAAACCTAGTTTCTGGGAAATACGATATCCCTTGGTAAGATTGATTGTCAGACTTTTTGGTTTCTGACGACCTGTGATTACTGTTAAAGATCCACGATTGACAGCCGAGATCAACGGCTTAACGTGCTCCGAGGCACGAAGGGTTCTCGATATGTAATGACGTCACCCATCCTGGAACTGACCACGGCAAACATAACCTTGGATCGATCTGTGCCGCTTGTTTTTTATTGGTCCTAAAATATAAAGATACAAGGTGACACTTAATTTAAGCGCACAATTAGCTTTGTACAAAACAAATGATCAATGACATCTGTGCTAGGTAAAACTTGTGTTACAGGGGTCATCCATCCGACCATTATGGATGTAATAATAGTTGCATCCAAATTAGTAATGTGCACTTTATAAACATTCAAAAAATTATACACGTATAAAGTCACGAGCCCATCGACTACTTATATTTCCAAAAAACTTCGATAACGTTACATTTAACCTAAACAAGGCAAGCATCCTCTTGCAGTTAAAATCATTACCCATTCTCTAACAAAATTATCTCTAGAACAGTTTACAATTTCACAACAGATGCGGCCGAATATCAATATTTTACATGAAGCGACTACCATCTAACCTACGTAACCTTATTAGTAACGAAACGGGTATCTAAAAGGTGAGGTAAGGTAAGATCGCTTCTGTAAAATATATTTACCAAGAATAGGGTATTTCCCGATTTGATAAAAACTATTTTAATTTGAAGATTGGGACGATATATTTAACAGAAAAATAAAAATTAATTTATTAATACACATTTTCTAAATTAAAATCTAACTTATTTTTAGTTGTTTTGAATTTACCGCCAAAACGCTCCTTACGATGACTTTTTATCACGTGACATGTGACGTCAACTTTGTGTAAACGGCAACGGTACAAATACTTAGCTTGGCGCCGTATTATAAGTATTTGTGCACAGAGGCACCGCACACCAGTAATATCACTTTCTATCCATTAAAATTCTTGTTAATTATAAACTCGACATTCACTTATTTACTTACTAACTACTTTAGTTTACACAAAGTTGGCGTCACGTGATAAAAGTCATCGTAAGAAGCGTTTTGGCAATAAATTCAAAACAACGCAAAATAAATTTCCTCTAAATCGTTTTTAATTGAGAAAATGGATAGAAATCAATTTATTTATATTTTTCTGTTAAATATCTCGTTCCAATCTTCAAATTAGAATAGTTTTTGAAAAATTTGAAAATACCCTATTAGACTCGTGCTTACTCGAGTTCATATATCAAACTATGTCCGTAGTGCAACAGTTGTTTTTCAATTGTATTGAAGTAAAAGATTTGCTTGCCAGTTTATGCATAATTATTACGCTCACGCTTCACGCTTATGCGAAGGTCTCGGCAGAGGTGTACCTATAGTACTCTGACAATTATTTCTTCAGTTAAAGTTAAATCACTTAAAATTAGTCTCATCATTATCTTCCTACTTTTGTCTTATGTTACTTGGGGTCGGTATACTCCCGTGTCAGCCGTCACGCTATCGTTTGTTCCCTTCTCTTTCATATCATTTCTCACACAATCCATCCGTCATTTCTTCGGCTTTCTTCTCCCTCCCCGTCATTCTACATTTGTATTTCTGGTTATTTTATTGACATGCGTTTTGTCCCTCCTTATCACATGCCCTCACCAAGACAAACGATTCCCTTTCAACATTATTATCACTGGCGCCACTTTCAAACTTCCCCGGATGTAAATATTTATTTCCTTGTCCATTGTCGTCAATTATCATCTCTGCTGCATTCAATCTCTTTTAATCCGTCTTCTTCACGGTCCAGCATTCCGATTCATACCGTACGATGGGCCTTATCACAGACTTGTAAATTGCAATGGGGCATTTCTATTGCCTTCAAAATTTCTGATAAAAAGAACAAATTCCAATAACACTTTGGTAAAACTGGTAATTGAGCCCAAAACCTCATGTTCAACAGTAGCGATTGCGATCATTAGACCCAACAGACTGTAGTGCGTACCTTTGTAGATATACATTTACTGTTAAATGTATATCCTACGTACATATGCATTGTTACGGGTCGTCAATAGCCCGAAAGTCTGACAACCAGTCTCACCAAGGTGTATCGTGTCATCTAATAGCTGGGTTACATAGGTTCAGATAGGTAGTTGCTCCGGTTGAAATGCTGGGATTGAGCTACATACGGTTAGACTTGAAGCCGACTCTAATCGAAAAAGACTAAGTAGATGATGTTCCACATATTGGAACGCACAGGTTAACTTGCCACGTTATACTGCGTCCGTGATTAAGTTTCCAAACATGTAAACAAATATGTGTTCTTCGGTAGACCTGAGCGTGATATTGCTTACATTAGGGTGGCGGAAATAGGATTTACACTTGCTCTTTAAGCATATTTAATTCAAGAATTATTTGGAACGTTATACGGAATAGACCTTTCTGAACGTGATTTAAATTAATTTGACCCACAAGCTGCTTAGTAATAAGGGTTTCGTAGAGGTTTTCGCTTACCTGCATCGAATATTTTGTATGTTAATCCCTAAATTAAATGTGCCGAGATTAGGATCCTGGATTGTCTTTATATAAAAGGGCTGTGTCCGTTTATGTTATTTCGCTCGCGACGAAAATTACCCTTACTGCTATGGAATAAAGGTGCTGTCAAGTCAAATGATTCCGTTGTGCGGTAGAATTGTACGTACTTTATAGCACCAACTTAATCAGAATTCATGGTTTTGGCTGTCATATAATAAATTAAACCTGTTTAATTTATTGAGAACAGACTTTCCTTTGTCTGTTGCTCGTCAATGCCTTTAGAGAGATCGCTTACTGCGGTTATAACTTGAAATAAAGGGGTTTTGGTCGGAACAAACGGTCATATCTGCGGAAAACTTTTTTTTTACACTATTATTTTTTCACTTTGTGACTATGTTTCGATACCCTGTATGTTTTGAAATATTTGTGAACTATAATAAAATTTAAAAATTCTAATTTCAAGGATGGACGTTGATTTTCACTGAATTCAAAAACTAGCAAACACTGTTTTAGATGCTTATTTTAGAAAAAAAGCTCTTCTCAATCTGTTATATTTTTCCGACTTCTAAAATTCCATGTTTTTTCCTCTCGGGGCAAGAGAAATGAATATGTTCTAAACGTATAGTAACCTAAAATAAAAAGAGAGTATGCGACACCAAACACAGTATTTAATATCTGTGCATTTTCAGTACGAAAAAGTTTTCCAGCAAAATATTACAGAGTTTCGAATCGTAATATCTAACGGGACGGCAAGAACCACAGAGTGTTAGGCAAGTAGACAGGACCACATATGGAAATGGGGCATCAAGAAATTCGTCCATCCGTCAATTTAATTCAGTTTATTTATTTCAGGTAAATTTAAATGATATTGTTAGTAGCTATAGTTGGGAAAAGGCTAGGCCGATGATTGTTAGTAGCTATCATAATCATACATAGGGACACATTTTTTAAAATAATATAATAATAACAAGAATACACATACATCTACACATAATAATGGAAATATTGGATCAGGACTGCACTACTCACATTATTATTGGAACGAAGTTCCTTATCGCGCGTTTTTTTTTTTTTTTTTTTTTTTTTTTTCGGGGGGAAACCTTCAAAAGGCACCCGGTCTTTGGGGAAAAGACCGGGGATTGTGGGATTTTTACCTCACTAAAACCACCCCGGTGGTCATCGTCTACACGTGGAAGGGGTGCCGTTACCTCTCAGAAGACCAAACCGGAACCCCCTCTGTGCAACGCCTGTTAGGGCACAACTCTGGGGAGACTGTAAAGGGGTCTCCTCCAAATCTTGCTCTGTGCAAGGCAGCACATAACCACTGTGCGCTCTCTTCCCTAAGGTCACTCAGTGGACGGTCAGAGTCCCCACTCTGGGCGCCCGCGACTCCATATTACCCCCTGCCTTTAATTAAGCAGGCGGGATTTCGGCGTTATAGGCGTCGAGGCGGTTGCCTCCCCGACGCCTTCTTCTCCGAGCGGGATCAGCTCTTTCGCGATCCCGCTCGGCTGCCTCCTTCTGGACCATCACAGTCTCACAGAAGGAGGCCATTTCCCTCCAGTTATCTGGCTCCGCCAGCATAGATCTAACTACAGCTGGTAGAGACAAATCTCGTCCGATCTTGGCGACCAGGACCTGTCTTTCAGAAGCCCACGCCGAGCACTCCTCCAGCGTGTGCTGTGCAGAATCCAAGTCGCCTCCGCAGTGGTGGCAATTTGCCGTGGCCTCTCGCCCAATCCTATTCAGGTACTCACCAAAGCAACCGTGCCCGGTCAGCACCTGAGTGAGCCTATAAGAGATGCGCTCTTCTCTTTTCAGCCAGGCTTCAAAGTGCGGCAGGACGGCTTCGACAACACGCTTGCATGAATATTGCGGCTGTTGCAGCCGCTCATGCCACCGCTCGAGCGCGTGTCGCCGTTCCTCCCGCCTCAGCCGAACAACAACGATACCTGGCACGCCATTGCCACTTTGGCGGATGGCACGAATTCGGTTATACACCCTCGCGTCCATATCCGCCAAGATGTCCAGTGGCGGAAAGCGTGCAAGGAGAGTTGCCGCCTCAAAGGATACAGTTCGGTATCCTCGTGCGATACGGATAGCCATTTTTCGTTGCAGGCTGTTGATTTTAGTCCTGCAGCGCCGGACGCCTGACAGCCTGTTTGACCAAACAGGTGCCCCATAAAGGACCATCGATCGCACTACACCCGCATAGAGGCGGCGAACTTCTTCTCGAGGACCACCAAGATTGGGCAATAGTCTGTGCAAAGCACCCACTGCTTTCCCGACTCGGGGAACCAGGCGATCAAAGTGCTCTTCAAAGCCCCACCGACCGTCCAGGGTTAGGCCGAGATACTTAATGTATCGACCCACATGGACTTGCGCATTTCCTACTCTGACCAATGTGCTGGGTGGCTCTCTGCTCCTCGGTAGTTTGTGGAACCAAATCGCCTCAGTTTTATGAGGCGCGATCTCTAAACCTAGCCTGCGGATCGACGCCACAACTTTTGCCACTCCGAGCTCAGCAAGCTGGATGGTCTCTTCGAAGGTGTCCCCGCCGGCCAACACCATGGTGTCATCTGCATAGCAAACGACATTTACGCCAGCGGGGAGGATGAAAGGGGGCTAGATGGAAAAAATTCATACGAAAAGTTGTAAGACACTTTTTGCTATAGTAAGCTATTGTAAGCCGTGCGGCGTGCGCATGTTTCTCTGTCTGTCTCTCTCTCTCTTATAGAAAGCAATAACGATGGTGACGATGGTGACGATGGTGACAATGGTGACGATGGTGACGACGATGACGACGATGACGACGACGACGATGATGATGATGGGCTTTAAAACCCTGAAAACGCGAAGTTCCTTATCGCGCGTTGCGAAAGGGAGCTAGACGGAAAAAATTAAGACCAAAAAGGAACTTCGTTCCATCCGGGTGTCCCTTGACACCTCTCAAGTTTTTTATTTATTATTACTTTCCTACAAGAAACGTGTTTTTAGTACGTAAGCGTGTGCTTATAGAGTCAGTTTCAATACCTCGAAACTTCATTGATTTGATATTTCTATATCTTTTACACTCTGTGCCGCGCCAAAGCGCATATTTTAAAAACATTCATGATGTATTTTTAATTTTTTTTATTATTTTTCGATTTTCAATTTGCTCAATGTTTCCGTTTGTGCGACATTCGCGAAATAGTGAAATGTTTTATTTCGTAGAAAACTTGTTTGGATCAAAAGTTCTGAAATTAGAGTTAAAGCTTCTGAAATTTTTAACGTGGGTAGTTAAATGACTGTAAAATGTAGTCGTAAAGTTTGCGGGTTAAATGATAATGATAAATGATTTATTTCTGTAAGTAGTTTATGATTGACATTGTATATGATTGACGTGTAAAAGTGTTTGTACAAACACTTTTACACGTCAATCATATTTTTTTAAACTAGATGAGGTCGGCGTTTCCTATCTGATTACTCTGAGAAGAAAGGCCGAAACAAACTCAGAGGTCAAATTCTCTTTTAAAGTCCAGACATAATCTTGGTCAGATCATGTGAAGACCATGTGGATTGGTGTCTGAAATTGTCTTTTGAGGAAAGAACCACACAGATTTATTGGACCATGTCTATTCAGTGCACGTATTTATCAGTAATCATACAGCTCAACGCAGAACTTAAGGAGCTCAACGATTTGAAGAACAATACCAAAGCAAGGTTTGGGTAGGCCGCATAAAGTACTCAAACAGCCAGAGTTAACATTAAAAACGAACCGAGAAAGAGATGAAACACAAAAATAAAAATACCACATAGTCCTCACATTCACAATACTTAATTAAAACAATAATAATATTATGCTTCGCAAAGTAAATATTAATGAGTGTAATAAGATAATAAAATCTCTAAGAGGTTAGCAAAACGAAAAACAACAAAATTGGAGGGTTGGTGGATGTCACATGTATTGGAATTCTTGGTTCTTGGTCATGCCAGATTCCTCTCGATGTTTTCTTTTGCCGTTTAAACCTCTGCGGTGATGAACCTACTACCTACTACCTACCTACGGTAAGTACCTCGTTCGCGTGAGTTCGCGGCCGTTACCACCAAAAACCAAAATGTTTATTTATGAAAGTATCTCTTTTAACTTTTACACGTCAATATTTGGTGGCCAATGTTTTAAAACTAGAGCGTGCATTTCACTGATGACTGGTCCTTGAGAATATATGTGGCGAAACCAACTTAAAGTTCAAGCATTATATTATTAGGATCTTATCTGAGTCTTATTTTTTTTGCATTTAAGGGCTTTTTGAAGACAGAGCCATTGCAGCTTTGAGCTGACCTCGATTTAAAATCAAATCAAAAAGTCATTTATTCAAATTAGGCCGAGAATCAGCACTTTTCGAACTTCAAAATTACATGAGACTGGTCACCGAAAAAGCCCGCCCTCCACTGTCTGGTCACTGAATGGTTGGTATATCCGAATTTCTATCAGCTGAAACGGTGACGGTCCATTAACTGAAGCTAACTTAACGTTTAGTAATGGCCATTCAGCTCAGACTGACAAGAAATAAAGCATCACGATGCATTAGCCTTATTGCAGCCTGAACGAGGTTGGTAAGTAATACTTTTAATTTATTTCATTAGAGATCTAGGTTACGCGTTCTTGCGGTTTTTTCTATTTTGAATTCAGACTTCTATACAATATTATAATTTAAAGTCGTATTTCGTTTGTGTGTATACTTAACGTAATTAACAAACATACATAATTATTTTACTAATGAATTTTGTCATTTTTTCAAATTGCAATAACAGTGCGAAGACGGGCGCGTTGCTGGCTGTATATTATACTAAGTATAGATAATTGGATCCATGAAGACAAGCCACACTCTTTGGCACTTGTACTGTGAGCAGTCAAAAACAAAGGAAATGGAAAGAGAGGAGCGCGTCATCGTGGATTGAACTCAAATCAAAACATTTTTTTTTCACATAATCCTGCATGGGCACTTATGAAACGTCAGAAGCTATGTGCACGGTTCCAATTTATCACTTCCACATTATCACTCCACGGTTACTCTTTTTTGCAAACTTTTATTTAATTTATTTATTAATAACCAACTTATACTAACAGTTTGACTACTAAATCCAGTGCGCGATATAAGTTATAAGTTATAACACATACCTACAATCATAGAAAAATAGAAAAAGGTTAAACTAAACCAAAACAGAAGAGATAAACGATTGAACAAAATTAGTCAAAATAAGGTAAAAGTTCATAACATTAGGTACAATTAGATAACATTAGATAAAATTTAATAAAATGAGACAGAACTGGGATGAAATAAGGATACAAAATCATTAATAAGTAACAAGATGAAATTGGAAGTTACGGGTCGTCAGAAGCCCGAAAGTCTGACAACCAGTCTTACCAAGGGGTATCGTATTACCCAGTAACTGGGTTGTGGAGGTCAGATAGGCAGTCGCTCCATAAAATACTGGTATTCAGCTGCATCCGGTTAGACTGGAAGCCGACCCCAACATAGTTGGGAAAAGGCTAGGCAGATGATGATGATGATGAAGATGAAATTGGAATACAGAAATATCGATACCGGGTTAATATCGGGATCCAAAATTATTAATTACAAAAAAAAAAAAACTCCATGGAGATTAGTAGATTAGAGTAGTGGGAATCGCAATGGACTCCAGGTATCGAGTAGCCGTGTTCAGAAATCTCAGTTCAGTACTCGCGAAAACATCTAAGGATTCGTCATATAACAAACTATTGTAATAGCCGTTTGATTTTAAATGTTTAGTCCACGTCTCGAATAGTGTTTTGGCGACCCGCTGGGATGCACTCCATTGGATTTTGAACTCTCGGTTCCAAACCGAAAGTCGAAAATCCAGTGCGCGATAAGTTCTTGCCGCGATTTTATTACGTCTGTGGCAACGTGTTCTTTTTCCTGCGCCAAATAAAATTTATCTGTCCTTTGCACGCCTTAACCGATCGTTATGAAATTTGACAGATAGGTAGAAAGGAGAAGGACAAAGCCTAGTTTCATCCTGGATATTTATATAACAAATACAAGACGAAGACGTGGGCTACACGTCGAAGTGTCGAAGGGTGGGCGTTTTTGGGGGACTGTCTTATGTATTTTGACGTTCGAAAAGTGCTGACTCTCAGCCTAGTTTGACTTGATGACTTTTGATTTTGATTTACAAGCTATCAATATAATTAATACAAGGTATTCCAAAGTTATCTGGTTGTCTCCGTTCTATATGACCTGGGCCTGAATTCACTATGGACATTATGGCTTACTCGTAACCACGTCAACCACACACGAAATCTGCTTATATCGTATTAATAATATCAACAAATTGTCTTTGGACACACAGATTATGACATTTCGATTCCTTACCGTTACATTGGTTTCTAAAAAACACGATATCGATGTAGTTTGAACGTAGTAAGATTCCGTGACGAATCATTAATACCACACAGAATTGGAGCCCTGGACCCTTATTACGTAATACACGATCAATCAGAATCGAAATCATTTTGCTAATCCATTGCTTTATATGTTCGAAAAATTTGTCTGCTCAACAACAATAAAAAATAATGATTGTGTTGACCTATCATAATATTTACCATTCGTACTGTCATACAGAATAACTTAAACTTGACCATGCTTTGGTCAAGTTTAACATAACCTAAATACGAAGAAAATTTTGATTGCTTTCGTATTGTTAAGAACTTTCTCCCCATGAGACTGAAATAGCAGGTCGTGTAAGTATTCGCGTCCTCGCCGCCGCCATCTTGGCTAGCGAGACAAACCGGCGCCGGCAAGTCTTGCCAAGTCTCGAATCTGTTATGAACCATGAACTTGAAGGTCTTGGCGCGACTCCTGACCTTGTTGTCTTGGCGTCTTACAAATAAGATGACGGCGAATCTATTCGATATCCATACCTATATTCTATACTTACTTCTTATAAGCTGAAGTAGTTTTTCATATCCGTCTGTGTGACCGCGTTGTTTAAATCGCAATGGATTTTGATGCGGTTTTCACCATGATTTAGAAATTGTATTCCGTATATGACATTTCTGTGGTGTGAACTATATAAATCTGGTGCGGGTTGTTCGAAAGAGATATCGTGGCCCCTGGCACACAGGCAACTGAAGGAACACGGGTGGGTTTTAGTCAATAAAAGTCTGACACGCCCTCCTGCTCCACGCAGAGCGGAAGAAGTTACTTATGTGATGATTTCCCACCCTAAAAAAAAACATAAATATAACGCATCATAACATCTCGCCTTTTTTCCCCGGAAGGTGCCAGGTGTAACTATAGTAGACCCACATTTCGCCAGTTATATTAAAGTTTCATGTAATAGGGCGAGCCTATTGCCATCAATCGCACAAATCCACACTCCGAGCTCCGGGTTGATGCTGAGTAATTCTAGATAGGAAAACTTAATAACACTTTGCCCGACCTGGGAATCAAAATCAAAATTAAAATATTTTATTTATAAAAATAAAAGTCCTGACTAACTGACTGACCGACTAACTGACCGACTGACTGACTGACTGTCTTACTGACTGACTGACTCATCAACGCCCAGCCCAAACCCTTGGACCTAGAAAGCTGAAATTTTGCACAGAGGTTCCTTTTATAATTTTATACAAGGAATAAGGAAGGATTTTTCGAAATTCAACCAATAAGGGAGTTAAATGGGGGATGAAATTTCCTCGCCAGCGAAGCCGCTAGCAAAAGCTAGTTTCACATAAACCTGGGCACCTATGAAACGTCAGAAGCTAGGTGCACGGTTCCAAATTGTCGCTTCCTATGGAGAAGAGCCGGCAAGAAACTCCACGATTCTCTTTTAAAAACAATTGGCTTTTACAATGTTTTCAAATAGCAGTGCTAATAGGTATGGGAGAATAGTGCAGGCCTGTCAATAAGTACTGGTACTTATTGACAGGCCTAGTCTGTGTTTTCAGTTAAAGTTTACAGAATAGTCTGTAATAACAAAATCAAAAGTCATTTATTCAAACTAGGCTGAGAGTCAGCACTTTTTTTACGTCAAAATTACAAAAGACAGTCCCCCAAAAACGCCCGCTCTTCACCACTTCCTAGTGCTTTAGCTGTTTAGTGCTTTATCATTCCTCTAAGTACCCAGGTACTATTCTGTACAATCTATTCTGTAAAATCTGTGTATTCTGTGTGTTGTGTTCTATAAAATCGTCTACAAATCTACAGTCTGTGAGGCCTCCAACGTTCTCTCATTCACAATACAATCTACATAAATAAAATGAACCTATTTAAACCAAGTGACATGATTTCCATGACAATCAATAAAAAATAGTCGATATTAAAATTGATGTATAATGTCAAATAATGACGAGAATATGTCAGAAATAGTAAAGAATAAAAAATTACAATGTCATTTTCACATGATGTAGTTATGCTGTTAATGTACCGTACCAGGGAAACCACATGTGCAGAAGGAATTAATGCCAAACTTCCCTGTCTTCAACGTAGTCTTTTATCTTATATTATCCTGTTTTGATAAGAACACGTTTGATGTAAGTTTTAAACTTTCCATCGCTAAGTTCTGTAACCGACTTTGGCAACTTGTTATAGAAGCGGATACTGTTAATTGGAAATATAATCGAACCCAGGACCTCATGCTCAACTAGTGATTTATGATATACTCGTATGTATAGCTAAAGATATTATAATAGAAGTCAGTAATACCATTCCTTACAGTACCTAAGTCAGTTTGAATGAATCTTTACTTGGTGTCGAACAAGATTACTAGAATATTCACGGACGGACCGAAAAGGTCGTGCAAACTAGTCTCAAAGTGACATTTACATACGTTGCTCCAAATATCTGGTGAATTTTCGAGTAAGAGGCTTCAGTAAATAAATAAGTATTTTAGTCACATAGTCCTCCATTATGACTCGTGTGGAAGTGACGAGGGTGCCATTTACCGAAAGGTAAAATTATAGAAATATCTATCTACTAGTGAAGCGACATGCAAAAAAAGCTGGAAAAAATATCGCTGACGCACTTTTTTTGCTATTTTAAGATGAACATCGTCACCAAGGCAAACCTAAGAAACGCTGGCGTGAAGATTTGTACTCTATCCTGACTGATTGGCCTGAGACAACACAACATAAAGACAAGAATGGGGGAGAGATTTTCGTTTGCGACACTATATAAATAAGTAAAAAAAAAACATCTTGCAAGTTTTTGAAGTCATTGCAGCGTGTGATTATTTATTTTTTATGTTGAACTTAGCTTTTGCCACTGGCTTCTCCCGCGCGGAACTTTCCTCCCCTATTTCACTCCCTTAGGAGTTAAATTTTCGAAAAATCGTTCCTTATTCCTTGTCTACATTATAAAGGAAAACTGTGCAAAATTTTAGCTTTCTAGGTCCAAGGGTTTGGGCTGGGCATTGATGAGTCAGTCAGTCAGGTTTTTCTTGGAATGGCATCTCGATGTTGACCTTGAGAGGCTGTAACTTCTTAACCGGACTTTCCTGTGAAGGCATTTTTGGTGAAACTAAAAGCCTCCAGCCAGGGCATAAAACCTACTTAACTATACCAACTGCACGTTGCAGGCACCCCCTGTGGGGTACGGGCCTCAGCTCAGGGCGTCACTGGTGCGGGGGGGGACAGCAAGTGGGGACAGGCTCGATCAAAATATTTTCATAATTGTTAAAAATCGGGGAATTTAACTCAACTGGCTCAGCTGCGGCGCGGGCTGGCGCTTCAACGAGCAAGGGATGGTCGGGGGTGTCATCGTTAACTCGGGTCTTCGCGGGGCGCGGGGACCTCGGCGGCGAGATCGGAAGGACAGTCAGTCAGGACCTTTCTTTTTATTTATACAGGGTAAGTTTTTATCCAGTGCGCAAATTGTAACCATGAATTCAGCATATCATTCTGGAACCCCTAGCGCAGAAATTTTTCGCTGGTTATACAAAAAAAATCTGCTGTTTCATAGAAAAGTGCAATACCTACGCGGTCAAAATGTATGGAACAGCAGATTTTTTTTTGTATATCCGGCGAATAATTTCTGCGCTAGGGGTTCTAGAATGATTAGCTGAATTCATGGTTAAAATTTGCGCACTGGATAAAAACTTTTCCTGTATCGATAGATGGGCCTGCTCTTGCCCTCGATCACGCCTGATAGACAGCGATTGATGAGGTCTGTGATGGAACGAGCGTACCCAGAAGCTGCATGTTCTGCTTTGAAGGCAGAATGTTAGAATAGTTGTGAAATATTCACCATCGCATTCTACACTGACTTCTAAAGCACGAAGTCGGCCAGCAAGCCGACGCTGCGGTGGTGAGCGTTAAAACCATCTGCAACGATAAGCCCGCGAGGGGCCACCCAAACCCCGCAGCGCCGGAGCCATGACAGAAAGAATGCTTGCTGCATATTGCATGCCTGCTTGCTTGCTGCTTGTCTGCTTGCATGCTGCATGCCGGCTTGGATGCTGCATGCGTTCTTGCATGTTCGGTATTTTAATAATCGGATTCGTTTTTTTGATGTTTCGAGTCGGATTTTTTGTTATTCGATCAAAATACCGAGGGAAACTCGGTATTCATCAGAATAGTAGGTAATTGTAAACTTTAGGAATTAGGAATAATAAAAATAGGAGTATTGATAAGTCGCAGTTGTTATATTCGTGATTCTGAACCATTCGGAATTTTGAAAATCGGTATTTTGAAATTCGTATTTGTGACTGACGGAATAATTTTTTTCGTATTTATGTAGTGTACCCCTCGATATGTTATGGATGGGTGACCCTGCCCTTGCCTTGTTGGTTCCGGCAGTCATTCGTAGATCTTTATCAGTTTTACCAAGGAGTATCGTGGTACCCAGTAACTGGAGTCAGGCGAATAGACAGTAACTCTAAGTGAAAGACTGATACTTAGATGCATCCGGTTAATTATTAGTTTCTTTAAAAGTTATATCAATATAGCAAGCATGCAAGCTGTACAAACCTACGTAGATTTAATCAGTCCTACAAAATATTTCTCCAATCTTCCAAATCAATTCCAAAATTAACACACAGATATTTGCAAAACAACAAAAACTTTTAGCGAAAACTAATTTTGTAACTTTCGCATCCCGATTACGTGAGGGCCGAAGTAAATTAACTAGAAGCCGAAAGGTAGAAGTTTTTCTTACGGGGATCTGGTAACGGGTGTATGTAAGTATCCAGGGAAAAACTATTAACCTTGTGCACATCATCATCTGCTTAGCCTTTTCCCAACTATGTTAGGATCTTTTTTTGAAGGTTGGGATATCATCAAATGACTTCTCCCGCTCTGGGTAGAGAGCAGGAGCCATGTCAGACCTTTACTGACTAAAACCCACCCGTGTTCCCTCAGTTGCCTGTGTGCCAGGGGCCACGGTGTCTCTTTCGAACAACCCGCACCCCTGGCTGGCCAGTGGTCGCTGGCATCATCGACGGCGCGCGTGGAACACAACGCGCCGTCCCGCCTACCACTTTTAGGCCGCAGGGGATAGGAAGAGTGGACAACGCTATACTGACACTCCTCTTCCCCTGCGGCCCCACCGTGTCCGCCATCAAACGGTGGCGGCCTCGTCCAGGCCACGGAAGGGAAGACCGCTGCTCAGAAGCTCCGGCACTCCTCCTCTGCCGCAGCCCGTAACCCTCAGCCGCGATGCCTCCCATTGGACATCGCGGCCCACTCAGTTGCGGTGCACCTCACCGCAACCTACTCTTTGGCCGCTACGTCATCGGCTGGAAAGCAAAAGCCCTGACGAGCAGCCCCACCTTTGGGTTCCTCTTCGCTTCACCGTGGCTGGGAGACCACGGTTACTGAGCCCTCCCGCAACGACAATGCGGGAACCCACTCGGGGGGGGGGAACTATGTTGGGGTCGGTTTCCAGTCTGAACAGATGCAGCTGAAGACCACTATTGTACATGGAGTGACTAGTGACTATCTGACTTCAACAATCTTACTTTATGTACTTATACACCGTGACATTCTAATCGTCTTATAATAAAAACTTTTTTCAAAAGAATAACAACCGACTTCCAAAAAACACTACAAAGTGCAAAATAACTTTAATTTCGGAAGGCGGTGACTTTGGAGGTGTAGGTATTTCAATTCTTTGTCACTGCCTTCCGAAATTAAAGTTATTTTGCACTTTGTAGTGTTTTTTGGAAGTCGGTTGTTATTTTTTTGAAAAAAGTTTTTATTTTTCACTTTTTAGTTACCTACCCCACACCAATTCGAAATTTCATCATCTTTGGGGTCAAAATGCATATTTATGCGATAGCAGCATTCGCGGTTGATTTGCTGTAAAGTTTTGAAGAGTTCCGTTGTCTGTCTCCGAAACGCATCATCAGATCTATATGACATTAATACTATGGGACCATTTCGGAATAAACCCCTTTCGAACAAAAAAATAATTTTGCAAATCCGTCGATATACGACGGAGTTATGCCCGAACATACATAAAAAAAAAAAAAAAATATAAACATGTCGAATTGATAACCTCCTTCTTTTTGAAGTCGGTTAAAAATGGTCCACTCAATGCATCCGACATACTCGTAAAATACCTCTCGGCGCGATAAAAAAATTGGTACCATTAATTAAGATAATGGGTATACAGTTAATAATAGGTAATAAATCATTCTTTAGAATTATGAAACATCCTATTATTAATGTTTACGTATCAAAGGATTCTTTTTTTTATGTGTTCCTTATTGTCAGGAAAAGGTTTGTATGTACGAAAATGTATATATTTTTTTAAATTTGATCAGAATTATTGTGAAATTATTGATAATCCAACTGATTTGATTTTACCGGAAGGGTTATATTCCTCAGTCGCGACTGGAGAAATAAAATATGGCGGTACGAAGTTCGCCGGGTCAGCTAGTTATTCATAAAAGTAATAAAAAATTAAAATGTTATTGAAGTAGATGTATTGTAGTCATTAGATACATGAAGACGAATGCCGTTGTAAGACGACTAAAATGTCATGATGTAGTTAAAGCAATACACACGGATATTTGCAAAAACAACAAAAACTTTTAGCGAAAACGAATTTTGTAACTTTCGCATCCCGATTACGTCAAGACCGAAGTAAATTAACTAGAAGGCGAAAGGTAGAAGATTTTCTTACGGGGAACAGGATAACAGGTGTATGCAAGTATCCAGGGATAAACTATTTACCTTGTGTACATCATTATCTGCCTAGCCTATTCCCTACGATGTTGGGGTCGGCTTCCAGTGTAACCAGATGCAGCTGAAAACCAGAATTATACACGTAGCAACTACCTATCTGACCTCCACAACCCAGTTACTGGGTAATATTTGGTAAGACTGGTTTTCAGGGTTTTGGGATTCTCACGACCCGTGACGAATGTCAAAGATCCGCGAATAACAGCCGAGACCAAACGTGCTTTCCGATGCACGAAAGGGTTTTGGAATGTATTTATTTATTCATTTATTTATTTATTTATTTAACCATTTATGCACACACATATAAACAGACAAGAATAAAGGAACAGAAAAATACGTACAAAGGTAATGCTTATTTCTACAGAAATCTCTTCCAGCACACCTGCGATAGGAGAGAAGATAACAGAGATGTAGACAACGCGTGTAATAATAATAGAAGGGAAAACATAATAGCACAAATTATATCTAATCTAATTTATAAATACACATATCATATAAGAATATACATACATACAAACATACTACTAAAATAAATATCAACAAAATATATATAATTATAATGTAATTTAAATAATAAATACAAATGCAACTTATGACAAAGTGGAGAGATAGTGTTCTTTCACTCTTCTTTTAAATACTGCTACAGTTTGGCAGTTCCTAATGTCAGGCGGAAGTGAATTCCACAACCGAACCGCGTGCACAGTGAAGGAGTAGGAGTAGAAGACGGTTGAGTGGGGAGGGGACTTGAGGAGATTTCTAAGATGCGACCTGCAAGGTGCATCAAAAGGACGGGCGTAGGAGAAGCGTTCCCGCAGATAGGATGGGGTCTTAGGGTTGTGAAGAATGTTGAATAGCAAACACAATATCCGAGAGTTTCGGCGAAGTCGAATGGGGAGCCACTTGAGGATCTTGCGAAAGTTCCTTACATTCACCCATCACATCATTTACGGTAACCCATCCACGGACCAACCGCGGCCAACGGAGCTTAACCTGAGAGATTGACGCGAGTGCTTATAAGCGGCGATTAGATGATTGAACAAGAATTGAGAGTGCATCGAGTCACGTTAAGCTCATTTCGTTACATGAGAGAGAAGAAAGATATACAGGATAAAATTTTAACCAGTGCCCAAGCTATAACCAAGAATTCAGCGTATTCAAGACTCTCTAGCGTAGAAATGTTTCGTCGGTTATGCAAAAAAAAAAACAGCTTTTTTTTTTGAAAACCTAGTATTACTTCTATTTATTGTAGGTGATCTAGTATTTATTATTAGTCTGTGTTCTTTAGTAACCCAAACAACCAAATATCTAAAAGAATTTAATGTTTTACTCAAAGGTATGATAGTTTTACAATATTACTTTCTTCAAGTTTTGGTCGTTTTCCAGCAACGCATCTGTTAACAATCCAGATAAACATGTCAGTGACTGCTTCCACAGTAACCTAGCAGAACTAGGGGTGCGGGTTCGTTTGAAAGAGATACCACAGCCCCTGACATACGGGCTAATGAAGGAACACGGGTGGGTTTTAGTCAGTAAAAGTCTGACACGCCCTCCTGCTCCACCCAGAGCGGGAGAAGTTATTTGATGATTTCCCACCCAAAAAAAAAAAAAAAAAAAAAACCTAGCAGAACTGCGTCAAACCAATTTCACTTATGAATACTTTCTATATTTATTAGTATCAGCGTCCGCTCACAGATGGCGTACCTTCAAGAAACTAAACCGTTCGTACACAGATGGTGCTGTATCTAAAATATCTTAAGCCTCTATGTCTGACATCCATTGCTTTTTTAATACTAGCTTCTGGCTGCGACTTCATTCGCGTGGAAGTCGTAAATCACCACAATTTACTAAAATGACAAGCAGTTATAAAACTTTCCTGTATACTTCGTTTGTAGTTTTTCTTACAGAACATTTGTCCGTGTGAGAAGCAGCTTGTCCTGAGGTCAACACCCGCCCAATGTTCTTATGGTCATTGCCTTTTAATGGCCTTTAATTTGATAGAGAATACTGCTGTTGGTCGCTACAGCTTAATCATTTTTTGGCGTTAATAAGACCCGTTCACACACTAAAGAATTCTCTTGGTACACATTTGGACTCATATCCCTGTATACTAGATGAATCTGATCTTCTAAAGTGGGAACTACTCTATCGAGAGCCTCTGATAGGTTCACCCGTTACCGCATTCCTCTGGTGGAGTTTCTTCACTAACTTTAAATCGAACTCAAATGTTGATGGTTAAGCTCAGTCTATAAACTTGCGACCATAGAGTCGATATATTCAACGTAGCATTCACCTCGTTAGTCCTAGTTCCTCGCCTCACCACATGTACAGTCACGAGCATTAATATGTATACACACCGCCAAATTAAAAAGCGATTTTCTTTTAAATAGCGATTGCGACCTTGAGATAACATGGGTATTTCATTTTAGTGTGAGTTCCAAAATATTATTTTCATAATAAAATAAGATAACAATGAGTAAAAGTGGAGAAAATCACTTTTAAAAGTTGGTAAGCGTATACATATTATTGCTCATGGCTGTATGTAGTGTGTGCGTGAAATTGCCACTAAACAGAACTGTGGCACCAACTATCATGTCTGTGCTGCTGCGGATGTCTTGCTGTGTAGTGCAGGAAAATAGATGTCACATGTCTTTGAAGTTTTGGTTTTAGAACATGCTGGTTTCCTTGCTATCGTATTGAGGACACTGGTGATGAAATAATGTATCATCATCATCATCATCATTTCAGCCGAAAGACGTCCACTGCTGGACATAGGCCTCCCCCAAGCTTCGCCACTTTGACCGATTCTGTGCTTCTCGCATCCAGCAGACTCTAATAATGTATCATTCACATTGATTTACACTCAGTGATTGCTTTAACTCACACACTGACTTATTACTTGTAAATATTCTAGGAAAATCGTATGCCTACTTACTCTTACAATATTTGTAATTAAGTTAGCACCAAGTATACATATATCATAAAATTAATTTATCTGTATTGCTTCGATTGCATCCTTTTACCTATTTTGGTATGGTAATTTTATTCTGGGTAGGTTATTTAATTTAATTTACTATCTTAAATATTGTACTAAAAACATTTTAAAAGAGACAAGAGACATTCTTCTCCATACGAAACTAAAATTTGGAAGTGGCGACTAGAATCAATTCTATTTTAAAGTAAATGTTGATGTTCAAAAGTGCCTTTAAGTGCGTTATTGAAATGAATGCTTTGACTTTATCTAAAGTAAAACACCATTGCGGATGACACGGGCGCATCCAGCACCACTCTCACTATATTGACTTGCGCTTCCTACTATCCGAGTCGAGTGACTCCACTGCACTGGCGGCACACGTGACTACGCAGCCCTAGCTGCAGTAGTTTAATGTCTGTGTTGTACTACAATTCATAGGGATCTCGGGGAGAACGGTAGCAATGATGAGGCCATGTTGAAATTTAACGCAGATTTTCGCTTCTTTTGCTTTCTTTGGGTTGACATAATTATAGCAGGTCAACCTAGGAGGTTGTCGGCTGTATAACTGGACTTGCTTGTGGTGGTCTCCATATATTAAGGCTTCCAACCAAGGCTTAAAAACTTAAAACCAAGCGGTTACACCTACCCCCCCGAGTGGGTTCCCGCATTGTCGTTGCGGGGGGGCTCAGTAACCGTGGATTCCGGCCACGGTGAAGCCAAGAGGAACCCAAAGGTGGGGCCGCTCGTCAGGGCTTTTGCCTCAAAGCCGACGACGTAGCGGCCAAAAAGTAGGTTGCGGTGAGGTGCACCGCAACTGAGGTGGGCCGCGATGTCGAATGGGAGGCATCGCGGCTGAGGGTTACGGGCTGCGGTAGAGGGGGAATGCCGGTGCTTCTGAGCAGCGCTCTTCCCTTCCGTGGCCTGGACGGGGCCGCCACCGTTTGATGGCGGACGCGGTGGGGCCGCAGGGGAAGAGGAGTGTCGGTATAGCGTCAGCCGCTCTCCCTGTCCCCTGCGGCCGAAAAGTGGTAGACGGGACGGCGCGTTGTGTTCCACACGCGCGCCGTCAAAGATGTAAGCAACCACCCGTGGGGTCCGCAAGGGCCGATGCCTGCCAGGGGTGCGGGTTTGTTCGAAAGAGATACCACGGCCCCTGGCATACGGGCTACTGAGGGAACACGGGTGGGTTTTAGTCAGTAAAAGTCTGACACGCCCTCCTGCTCTACTCAGCAGGAGAAGTCATTTGATGATTTCGAACCCAAAAAAAAAAAAAAAAAGCGGTTACACCTAAGGGCATCCTGTAGAGTACGGACCTCGACTTTGGCATCGCTAGGGTGAGGTGGGGGAAGCAAATGCGGGGTGGGTCGGAATTATGTAATTATCATCAATCATTAGGGACAAAATTAAGGCTACAGACTCGGTGGCTCGGGTTAGTTCGAGGAAGGCTCGGGGTTTAGGACGTCGCAGCGGGCGTCGGCGGGGAGGATGGAAGGATGACGTTCTGTATTTATGTATTTTGAGCGTACTGGTGGACAAGCTACTCTCCTGGAGAAGGGTTAGAGTGTCGTCAGGAATGGTTAGGGTATGCTATGGCCAGCGAATCCTACTAATACGGAGCCCTCTTAGTAGGCTTGACTGCCCGTATGGTGGTCGGTTGCCGCAATCACGTGATTGAGGTGTTTTATAGTAGAGTCGACCAAGTACTGATAAATGGCACGCCTTTCATAAGGGCCTACTTTACTTCGATTTTGAGTAAATAGCCTTCCTTATTCATATAAAACACCAACATTGAACATTTCTACGTGTAATAATGGTAGAACATAAACTCCAAAAACTGATTTTTGTACAATCACCCTTAAACAAATATCTGTTTTATACATAACTCTATTATTTGAACCTGAAGTTGTAAAAATGTGTACATGAACAAAAAATCATGTTTTCAAGTTACGTAACGATACAACTATCCTTAGACGATAAAAAATCCTTATAAACTTTAATCATTCTTATTAGATTTTAAAATGAAACTGAATTGTCTATCTAAGCCAGAAAGACTAATTTAGAAGCATAACATCAATCAAGCAAAATCTCTTTAAATTCTAATTGTTCTCTTAAAAAACTATTTTGATACACGACTATTTGTAGAGATCCTATGTACTTCTAAAAAATACCAAAATTTGGAACCGAACTGAAAACTTCATCGTCGAAAGATAGCTAAATAGCCGTTCCTTTACTCTGTCATGCTGACTGCTTAGCTGTTGAAAGGCTGGGCACGCCACGATTGCGGCGGTAAGTCCCCTCTTTGAGGAGTGGCTTGAGAGGCGGCATGGCGTCCTCACCTTCCGCCTGACGCAGGTCCTCACCGGACACGGTTGTTTGGGGAGGTTCCTGTTTCGGATAAGGCGGGAGGAAACGCCCGGGTGTTTCCACTGCGAAGATCACTCTGAGGACACGGTGGAGCACAAGGTGGCGGTCTGCCCGGCTTGGGCGGAGCACCGCCGTGTCCTCGTGGAGGCGATCGGTGGCGGCGATCTATCGCGTCCGGCCCTGGTCCAGGCCATGGTACGGAGCGAGAGTGCACGGGTAACCGTCACCTCCTTCAGCGAAGCAGTATTGCTCGCGAAGAGGGAGGCGGCGCACGTGAGGGAGAGGCAGTATATGCGCCCTCACGGGCCTAACCCCCGCAGGAGACGCCCTGGGCGTCGGGAATCCCAGGCTGATTTCCGGCCACCGTTGGCGTGGGCTTGCGGACGTCGAGTAATGGGTAGCTCGCTGTCTGGTCCAGGTCGACGGCGCGTTGTGTTCCACGCGCGCCTCAAAGAGATGTCAGCACAATGTGATGGGGCCCGCAAGGGCCGATGCCTGCCAGGGACGCGGGTTTGTTCGAAAAAGATACCGCCGCCCATGGCATACAGGCCACTCTGAGGGAACACGGGTGAGTTTTTTGTCATTAAAAGTCTGACACGCTCCTGCTCCACCTAGAGCGGGAGAAGATATTTGATTATTTTCCAGCCAAAAAATAAAAATAAAATAAACACCGTAATTATAATAAAGTTATTTATTCCATTTTGCTAATTAAATATTTCTCCTTGGATTGTTAATTTCTCTACAGCCAAAACGAAATAAATGTCATTTATTATTTTTAACCGACTCCCAAAAAAGTTTTTTTTTTTTTTTAAGTATGTTCCTCTATTTCTCCCCCATTTGTGGACCGATTCTCAAAATAATTTTTATTTGAAAGAGTATACCTCTGAGGTGGTCCCATTGGCACCAAATCAGGATCTGATGATGGAATACCAGGGAAATCGAGGGCAACCCTCAAATTTTGTGGGTATTAACAATGTTTTTCATATATTTTCTAAAGCTATTGAGACATTTGCGTATGGTCATCATCATCTCATGACGCTGAGATGATGAAGGAAGGTACAACTCTTTAACGGTTAGGAGTTAGGTTAGATTAGGTTAGTTAGGTGGAGGTTCAGGCATAACTTCGTCATAAGACCGATTTACAAAATTCTTCATATAGATCGGAGGATGCGTTTCGGAGACAGACAACGGAACTCTTCGAAAAATGACAGCAAATTAACCGAGATTGCTGCTATCGCATAAATATGCATTGTTTTGACCCCAAGGATGATGAAATTTCGAATTGGTGTGGGGTAGGTACTATAACTAAAAAGTGAAAAATAAAAACATTAAAAAAAAAAAACAATTGACTTCTAAAGAAGTCGGTTGTTTTTTTTTTTCAACCGACTTCTTTGGAAGCCAATTGTTTTTTATTTTGAAAAAAGTTTTTTTACCCGTTAAAACGAGAGTGATCGATCGCAGTTGTCATATTTCGTACGCGCGTGCTCAACGTGCTCCGCGTAGATCTAAGTTTTAATACTTATTCTATTGACACTCAGAAAGTTTTGGGAAAATAAAATAGAATGTTCAAAAGGTTCTTTTTTTTTTCAAAGTACTCTCCACTAGCCTCTATACAACGTTTTATGCGTCTGAACCAGTTTCAGAAACACTTTTTCCAGTCCGCCGCAGACACCTCGTTTACACCCTGCTAGAACGCTGACAGCGCATCTTCCGGCGACGAAAATTGAATCTCTTTGAGCTGATTTTTTATTTTCGGGAATAAAAAGAAGTCACATGGTGCTAGGTTAGGGCTGTAAGGAGGGTGTTAGTAGTATACCAAACAGCGTTGATGCTTTTTTGGTTTCCTTTAGGAATTGACACCAAGTAGCCAGTCAAATTGAAAAGATCGCGATCAAAATTTCCCCCCCGCTTCAAGATCGCTTCTCTTTGTTAGGCGTTAATTCGTTTTGAAACACCCAAACCATCGCCTGGTTTCTGAACCGTATTGATAAATCAAAGACTCATCACCTATAATGATGTCATGAACACGCCGAGACGAGCCTGCTTCAAATTTGTTTACCATATCACGGCATCATTCCAGCCGGGCCTGCTTCTGAGCAACGGTGAGGTTGTGCGGCACCCAGCGTGAAACCATCCTCGTCACGCGAGGATGCACTTGTAGAATTTCGTGAAGGCTTCCGGATCCAACCTGCAGTGTGTGCTGAATCTCTTGATACGCAACTCGCCTATTGTCATGGATTAAATTTTTCACTGCTAGCACGTTTTCTTCCGTAACGGCCGCCATCTTCATCCATGAATGCCATTTGAAGGCTATCGTACGATTCGTCCGGTTTCAGGCGACACTTGAAATCGTAAAAAATCATAGCGCGAAAATGTTCCCGGTGCAGATCCATTTTTTAATGATACACGTTAATTTAAATTAGCTCTCGAACAATGTGGAGGGAAATTTTGAAATTGGAACATATCTGTTTTGACTTAAAAATTATCATATTTAAAATGATTAAAACTGGCCAGTCTCTCATATCTAAAAACAGTTTTCGGAATAATTTCTGAGTGGCCTGGTATTGATCACTTTTGTATGAAGTTTATTAGTACAACCTAATAAACGACATACTTATACAAAAATTCTACAGGTAAAACATAATGCAGTCCCATTTCGATCTAAATTTAATTAAATACAGTTTTTATTTATACTTAATAAATATTATCTAAGACTATATCTTAAAAGTAGGGTAATTAGTACAACATTTTGCTTTCACAGTTTTTAAATTAATGGGTTTCAAGTATATAAATCAAATTAAAACATAAACTTTGAAATGTCATTTACTCGAAATGACACAGGCTGCACTTATTACTTTTTACCCGTAAGCAGACGATATGATCTCGTTTTACGACATATTCCATTTCTATTATTATTTATTGAGGTATGTTTAAACAGTCGTTAAATTTTCATATTTGGGTGTAATCTGAGCAAAACGTTTGCTTACATAAAAAGCAGTGTCACCTTATGGTAAATATTTACAAGAACGACAAATAACTTATAATTTACAAATAAATTCAGTCTATATAAAAGAGTACATTCAATTCTTTTGACCATTATAAATTTTTTGCTTGATTAAAATTAAACACAGCATCAATGAAATTTGTGTTATTGTATAGTGCGTTTTACCTTCTCCTGGCCGTTGTATCAGGCTTTTGGGATGAAGCAACTACAACGGCACTGTACATCAGGACTGATCTCATCCCCCGACAGAGCTACTTCAGATGGCAGGAAGCCCAGTCTACGTGGTACAAAATTTTTTACCCATATTGGGATTGGTATCAAATGGCTTTCAATAGAAGAACTAGTTGCATTGCTGGAATATCTATTGGTGAGTATTAATTCGTTATTATTTATAAAATAGCTTCTGCCCACGGCTTAGTCCGCTGAAAATTCTTTTTCTCCTGACCCAATCCCTCGCATTGCATCGCCTCCCCGGGCTACTACTTGTTACTTCGTTTTTTTTTTTGTATTTGCCCGACTCCTAGGAGTCTGAGTAGCGTTAAGTAGATGATAACTAGATTTCTCAATTTGGCTATCAAATGCATAAAGCTTTGATTATATACCTGTCATAAAGATGTTTTAGAGATTAGCGTGTTCAAACAAAAATATAGTATAAAAACTAAGAAACCCTTCAGCTTTCTTATCAGTATAGATAGCAAGGTATAGAAGTATAGATGGACAAATATCTCGGGCATTCTGTAACAGAAAACTCATCGGATGTTGATGATTTGGAACGACAGATGCAGTATCGCGTGTAGAAGCAATATGCTAGCTAGGCGTTTTTATCACTACTCGAATCACGTTAAGGTGACGCTTTAGAGAGCCTATTGTCAGTCGTTATACACCAGCCAACTTTGGTACCGGTCAATCGAAATCATAATCAAAAGTCATCTAATCAAACTAGGCTGGTGTTAGCACTTTATGAACGTCAAAAATTACTAAAGACAGTTCCCCAAAAACGCCCGCCTTGCAACAAACTCCCCAGCAGCACAGTCTGTTATGGTAGAAGAACTTGATTTTATACAATGGCAAGTTACGAAATATAAAAATTTGAAATTGTTATAGACATAATAGATCAAATTATCGAGGTCGCTAGCTAGCTACATCTTGCAATTTAACTCATTATTAAAAACAACAAACAATGAGTAGATTATGTCAAAACTAAGTAAATTCAAATGAATTTATACAGTCAAATAAAAGTACACGAGAAGTGCGAATAACATTCTTCCTGTACAGTATAATAATGCATGTTTACCGGGCTATGATGAACTTGTCCTGGTGGTGTAGTGCGACTGACATTTTCGCCGAGAACAACGTTGCCGGCTTGCTGTTAAGTAAGCTCAGAGTGTTAGTCTACACAAGGATAACCCTGAGTAGGAATGAGATTGTAAAAGCTGTATACCGTGTCGTCCATCTTGCAAGAGAGGCAAAAGATTTTTAAAAATACATTTTAAGCTGTCGTATTTTTAGTATTTTTGTATTTATATATAGTGTCAGCCGGCTAACGGGTTTTAAAAGAGTCTTCTACCCTGAAGTTAAACCATCAGACTAACAGTAAATTTATAGGGTATATAATCTGTTGGGAAAGATTCAATTAAACAAGTACTTCCTCACAATGATACAAAGTTTATTATAATAAACCTAAAATTAAGTACACAATACAAATAATGTGGCGAGCCACCAAACCAATGTATCTTTCCCAGACTCCTGGGCATGCACCCGTACAATTAGTCTCGGGTCCTAATTGTATTGGTGTACGCCAGCATGAGACTATGACAATTTCTATTTGTCAGAGTCGCTATAGCGAGTCCGTGAGATGAATCAGTTAAGGTAGGTTTTGTTATGTTGATTACCTATGGTATTTAAGAGTGTGTCTGTATGGTATGGGTTTAATAATTGCCGGATATTATTCGGCTTCGGGTTCACATCTACGCTTTGCTCGCACTTGCATTAGTAAGTCTATTTTAAAGAAACCTTTGGCTTATGTAATAACATACATCAGCGGGCTCTTAGCATGACGCTTTGTATTTCTACGAAGAATAGGCAGTGCTTTTTCAATACAAAGTGACATTTCGTTCCTACTTTTTTGTTATCGCACCGCAGATATCCTTCTACAATCTGTCATTTAGTCTTTCATTTGTAACGATATTTGTCTAGGTCCATAAAAATGTAGACTATTTCAGAAGAATATTTCTTCCCAAACTGTCAAAATCACACTGACAACAAAACTTTCTACTCGACGGCCACAAAGTATTTACGATTTCCTACAAAATCATGATTCGTTTAGAACGCATTAAAAACTGTGATAATGAATAGAAAAACATTGTTATCTTATCCTACTGTACATCATTTATTTAATAGTAATGTCTATTTTTCCGTCGACAAATCGGTGCTCGTGCTAAGCCTGCTGCAATATAGATACTTTCGTCATTTGAAACTGCAGCCATTATAACCATTTAGTATTTTAAGTTCCTGTATTATGAAGAGAGGTTAAAAAAATCTGCTCCATATATTTTGACCACGTAGGTATTATACTTTTCTATTAATTATGGAAGAAATATTAGGTAAAATATTCAAAGATAATAAATTAGTTTTTGTGTGTGGTGACCTAAATATTGATTTATTAGTTAATTCACCAGAAAAAAGTAAACTTATCGCTTTGTTTAAATCATTCAATTTAAAATGTATATTTAATGAAGCAACTAGAATAACAGCAACCATAGCTTCATGCATAGACAATGTATTTACCAATTGCAAAATAACGGACTCATCCTTAATTAGTGGCGTCAGGTCAGACCATACTGGTCAGCTTGTATCGTTTGACTTAGATAAAAAGTTACATCTGGATAAAACCATAGAATTGAGATCTCTGACTAAAAATAAACTGAAATCTTTTAATAATAATGTTCTTAGCAATCTATCAACAGCGAGTTTTGATTCACAAGACCCCAATATAAAGTATGGCACATTTTTTTCTACAGTATGCAAAGAATTCAATAAAGCATGTCCTGTAAAAAAGTTACGATAACTGCTAAACCAAAATTTAGCGAATGGGCCACTACTGGCATTAGAAAAAGCAGCGGTATTTCATATGATTTGTATCACGAAAAATCATTGACTTCTGATCAGGCCCTTCATAATTATGTAAGAAACTATTCTAAGATATTCAAAATAGTCTGCGCTCACGCTAAATCTAAATTAATAAGTCACAAAAATAGTATCTCTAAAAATAAAATAAAAGCTGTGTGGCAGGTAATTAACAAAGAAACTGGAAACACAAAACAGCGAGATAAAAATGAGTTAGCTCTAAAAATTGATAACGTAATCATTTCAGATAAGTTACAAGTTGCTGAGACTCTAGAAAATGTATTTACCAACATCCCAATATAAGTTACGAAATCTCTCCCCTCATCATCTGTATTAGCTGAATCTCTTCTTAAAGAAAACTTCAGCAAGGACATTCCAAGTTTTGAATTCAAACCCATTTCTATTGCCACAATTAAAACAGCATTTAAAAGTCTTAACATAAAAAACACTGAAGACTTATGGGGGATTTCCGTTAAGGTTCTTGAAAATATCATTGACACAATTGCTCCTGTCCTAACAGGCATATTTAATCAATGTTTAGACAGCGGTACGTTTCCTGACTTAATGAAACATAGTAAAGTAGTACCAATTTTCAAATCAGGTAGTAAGAGTGATCCCTCTAATTATAGACATAAATCTGTGCTTCCAGCATTGAGCAAAATTTATGAAAAAATCATGCTAGACCAGATGTTGTCACATTTTAACTCAAATGGGATTTTACATAGTCGACAGTTTGGTTTCACGAAAGGTAGGTCGACGACTGACGCAGGAGTAAAACTCATCAGTCACATTTTGGAGTCCTGGGAGAATTCCCAGGACGCGATTGGCATTTTCTGTGACCTCTCAAAAGCGTTTGACTGCGTTCACCACAATACACTGATCTGTAAATTACACCACTATGGAATTCGTGGACAGGCTGCTGATCTTGTACTTTCCTATTTATCAAACAGGCAGCAAAAAGTAAACGTTAATGGGGCGACGTCCTCGGGGTCCCTAGTTAACATGGGCGTGCCTCAAGGTTCAATTCTTGGCCCTTTTTTATTTCTAGTTTATATTAATGACCTTCCTTACCTGATGGCTAACTTCTCGGATTTAATTTTATTCGCTGATGACACTTCTCTTATTTTTAGAATTGATAGAAAAGATGTCTTAAATGTCAATAATAGTCTAGCTGTTCTTTCGAAGTGGTTTGCCGCTAATAATCTTTTACTCAATGCGAACAAAACTAAATGTCTTAAGTTCTCGTTACCAAATGTAACGAGAACTTACTAAGTAGGTCTAAACTTAAAACTTGATGGCAAGAAACTAGATGCTATTTCGGAAACTGTATTTTTGGGAATTACTTTAGATTCAAAATTGCAATGGGGTGCTCACATTAGAGCTCTTTAAGTTCAAGTAGATTAAGCTCAGCTGCTTACGCAGTAAGAAAGATAAGGCAGTTGACGGATGTAGCCACAGATAGGTTAGTTTACTTTGCTTATTTTCACAGTATTATGTCTTATGGCGTTCTGCTGTGGGGATCGGCAGCTGACGTAGATTCAATTTTCATTTTACAAAAGAGGGCAATCCGCGCAATCTATAAAATGGGGCCTCGCGAGTCTCTTAGAAACATATTCAACGAAATTGATATTCTTACTCTTCCGTCTCTTTATATCCTAGAAAATATCTTGTATATTCGCAAAAACTTAGGCCTTTTCAAAAAACGATGCGATTTCCATAATCTGAATACAAGTAGTAAAGATGATATTGTGATTCCAAAATTTAAATTGACTAAAACTAGCAAATCATTTCTAATAAACAGTATCCGCTTCTATAACAAGTTGCCAAAGTCAGTTACAGAACTTAGCGATGGAAAGTTTAAAACGCACATCAAACGTGTCCTTATCAAAAAAGCATTTTATAAGATAAAAGACTACGTTGAAGACAGGGAAATTTGACATTAATTCCTTCTGCACATGTGGCTTCGCTGGTACCTCATTAACAGCATAACTATGTGAAAGTCTATTAACTGCTCCCAATGTTCTTTTTTATGCTTTTTATTTTTACAATGCTGACATATTCTCGTCATTATTTGACATTATACATCAATTTTAATATCAACTATTTTTTAGTGATTGTCATGTTAATCATGTCACTATGTCTATTTAGGTTCATTTTATTTATGTAGATTATTTTACATATTGTGAATGGGAGAACGTTGTAGGCCTTACAGACTGTAGATTTGTAGACGATTTTCTATTCTGTATTCGTCTAAGTACAGTCCCGGACTTTAATTGATGAGCCACTTTTAAACTTTCCAATTTTCCAGTTTTATGCACTCACGAGATTACAGAAACAAGATGAAATCGGAGATAGTCTTATTCATAGAGGTTGAAGGTTGACTAATAAGTTGTCAATGAATGTTACGTCAATTCACTGTTGCATACGTTTATCCAATATATTTGATACTGACCTCCTTTGAATTGGAGCTCATTAAATACTCGTTATTTCTGAAAACCTATCCGAAGACAGTGATGCTAACGTTACTATCACTACGCTAAAACAATTGTCGCTAGGTTACGGTTGCTAGCCCTGCAATCGGTTGACTTTAGGTTGTCACTGTGGACTTTATACGAGTATAACCGACTAAACCCGATTTGTATTACACGGCTAAAATAGGAACTGTGGCAAGTGGCTCATCAATTAAAGTCCGTGACTGTACCTGGTACTTATTGACAGGCCTGCACTGTCCTCCCATACATTTTATCTCTGAAAACATTGATAAAGCCAATCATTTTTAAAAGAGTAACCGTATAGTTTCTTGCCGGCTCTTCTCCATAGGAAACAACATTTTGGAACCGTGCACCTAGCTTCTGACGTTTCATCAGTGCCCATGCAGGTTTATATGAAACTAGCTTTTGCCCGCGGCTTCGCCCGCGTGGATGTCGGTAAAATATCCCACGGTTACGTACTACCAGGATTAAAAGTACCCTATGTGTTAATCCAGGTAAACAATGTCTTCTCGCACTGCATATATAGTATCCGAGGAGCTGTGCGTGGATTCATACATGATTGATGGAGGATCATCATCATCATCTGCCTAGCCTTTTTCCAACTATGTTGGAACTGGCTTCCGGTTCCGTCCGGTCTAACCGGATGTAACTGAATACCATTATTTTACATGGAGCGACTACCTATCCGACCTCCATAACCCAGTTAATGGGGAATACGATACCCCGGTAAGACGGGTTGTCAGATTTTCGGGCTTCTGACGACCCGTAACGACTGTCAAAGATCCACAAATGACAGCCGGGAACAATGGCTTAACGTGCTTTCCGAGGCATGGAGGGGTCTTGAAATATAAAGATGGTCAACCATCCACGGACCAACCGCGGCAAGCGTAGCTTAACCTGATGGATCGACCCGTGTGGCTTTGATTACTTAGAAATAATAATTAGAAACGGAATAAATAACGGAACGGAAAAACTACTTGCATGCTAAATTTGAAGGCAACTTTAAAGTTAAATATTAAATCCACTTTATTCTCTATGCTGTGAGAATAAGAAAAAAAAAATCGTTACGTAAATAATAACAGGTATGTAAATACCGGACCAGACCTCGAGACTTATCCTCCTGCAGCGAGGGGTGAGACAGGGAGACGTTATCTCTCCGCTGCATTGGAGGATGTCTTCAAAGTTCTGGACTGGAAAGAGATTGGCATCACCATCAATGGCGAGTACATCACTTCTACTTCTACATCACTTCTACCTTTGGTTTGCCGATGATTTATTAGTCATGGCTAAGACTATGGAGGACTTCAGTACAATGCTCGATGACCTCAGTGGAGCTTCCGAAAGAGTGGGTCTCAAAATGAACATGGACAAAACTTAGAAAATTTCGAATGTCCATGTAACACGCACTCTTATGAAGATCGGAGACTCTACACTCGAAGTTGTAGACGATTATGTTTACCTAGGGCAAACTGCCCAGTTAGGTAGATCCAACTTCGAGAAAGAGGTCAATCGTCGAATCCGACTCGGCTGAGCAGCGTTCTTGAAGCTACGCAATATCTTCTCGTACCACATCCCGCAGTGTCTCAAGACGAAAGTCTTTGACCAGTGCGTGTTGCCAGTGATAACATATGGTACTGAAACGTGGTCGCTCACAATGGGTCTTATCAGAAGGCTAAAAGTCACCCAAAGGGCAATGGAGAGGGCTATGCTCAGAGTTTTCCTACGTGATCGAATCAGGAACTAAGAGATCTGCGCGAGAACCAAGGCAACTGACATTGCCCGAAGAATTACCAAACTTAAGTGGCAGTGGGCAGGGCACATTGCTCGCAGAACAGATGGCCGATGGGGCCGAAAGGTTCTGGAGTGGCGACCGCGTACCGGAAAACGTAGCGCTGGAAGGCCTCCCATAAGATGGACCGATGACCTTGTGAAGGCCGCAGGAATCCGCTGGATGCGAGAAACGCAGAACCAATTGAAATGGAGGAATCCGCTGGATGCGGGTAGCACAGAACTGGTTGAAGGGGTGGAGCTTGGGGGAGTCCTGTGTCCAGCAGTGGACGCCTTTCGACTGAAATGATGATGATGATAACGGAAATAAGGAAAATATAAGGGATAATATTTTTGTGTTCACCAAAAATCTAAAGGTACATCTATGTATGCATTTCTAAAATATTGATCTTAAACCCGTTTAATTGTTTTACTATAATTAAACTACTCGGCCAGCAAAATATGTTACATCAAACAAATTCCAAATTAACACCAAGATATAACACTTTTTTATTGTAGTGCGCTGCAAATATTCTATTGTAACAATAACTATTTTATTCTTCCCCGAAAAATACTGATCGTGCACCAAATATTCCTGAATGTTACATGTGCTAAATTGCTGTTCGGTGTATTGTATTTTGTCCATGGTATTTTATTATGTTAGTGACAGAAACGAATCGCTGCAAAACCGACTCCACGTAGTCTCGTCTGCCCTACCCCTAGAGTGTAATTTAAAACCGCGTAGGCGCGGAGGGGCGAGGCGGCCCGCGAGCTGAGGAGCAGGTGGATGTAACGCTCGCCGCCGCAGATGAGGCTGGCCGGCGAAGCCGGCCAGCAAGCCGAAGCTGCGGTGGTGAGCGTTAAGCCATCTGCGACGATAAGCTCGCGTGGGACCGCCGGAGCCTCGCAGCGCCGGAGCCGTGACAGAAACCATGCCTGCTCGCTTGAATTTAAACGTTTAGATGTGGCGTGTTTTTTCAAAAAGATAATTATATTTATCATCTGCAGTCATGTGGCTCGCGCGGAAACGCGTCCTCCGACACCTCGCCCGTGCGCCTAGCGTATATAGCCACTTTAATACTTACAATTTATCTTTGTTCTATGTAATTTGTAGCCATCAAAATCTACCTAAGCGAACCAAGTTTTCGTAGAATCGTCCTAACTTTGCTTCCTGGTGACGCATTTTGACGCTGTTTTTTGCTACGTTATTAATAATTAGGCTCCCTGAGACCATCCGAGTCGAAATATGGACGAAAACGCGAAAAAAATATTTTTTTAATTAATAAAGCTACATTGGACATTTTGCAGTGCAATATCTGAAGTAAAACTAAAAAAATAAATGCTTGTTTTTAAAATTAGGTGTATTACTATTTTTACAAATTTGCAACAGTTGTTAAATAGATGCTCGTTATGACATATTTTATTGAACATATTTTGGTGCACATTCAGTATATTTGGTGGAACACAGGCAAAATTAGGTAAATGAAATGGGAATAAATTGAAGTACTTTTAAATACCATCCAAATGTAAGTATTTTACTCACTGGAGCCCTTAGTAAAGTTATTGTTCTCATAATTACGAAGGTGTCTTTGGCGATGGCGCAAAATTGGGCTGAGCGATGATGAGTTAGTAGGGTTTTTAACTGCTTAGGGGATGATTTCACAACAACGCCAAAAGGCTTTTATTACCAATTTTATTGGTAAGCTTTAAAATTTACGGGTTTCCTAAAAAAAAAATCATCCCCTCTATAACTTTTTACCCTCTTCTGGGATGTTTTTTCAAAAACGCTGATACATGTAATGATTAATATTATTACCAAACAAAAGGCTAAATACAAATTTTCATGGTTCGAACAACAAAACTAACGGGTTTCTCATTTTTACTTTCATCCCCTATTTTACGCTCTCAGGGGATGATTTCCCGAAAACACTGAAACAAGTGGTTTTTTTTATTTTTAATCAGAATGAGAAACACCAATTTTCATGGTTATAACTACAAAAATGTCAATTTTCCATACAAACTTTCATCCCCTATTTAACGCCTTTAGGGGTTGAATTTCGAAAAATCCTTCCTTAGTCTACATTATGAAGGGAACCTCTGTGCAAATTTTCAGCTTTCTAGGTCCAAGGGTTTGGGCTGGGCGTTGATGAGTCAGTCAATCAGTCAGTCAGTCAGGACTTGTCTTTTTATTTATACAGATAAAAATATTTTGATTTTGATTATGAAACAGCAAATATTTTTTGCTAATCGACGAAAAGTTTCTATGTTAGGAGGTCTACATTGGACATGGATCATAATGCTTAATTTCATGGGTGCAGTTTGATCTAAATATGCAGCATAAGAGACGCCATCATTACAATCAATCATTCAAGCAATCAATCATTTATTTTGTTGAAAATAGGTACGGTTACAGTCGGGAAATTTTGGTACAGTTAGCACATCATCGCTTTTAACACCATTTTTGCGTAAAATGCTTGGTGAATGTTTTTATTTTTTATTCCTTAATGTGGGTACTATAGTGAAACGATATTTAACACTCTTACGTAGAGAAAATGTGTTTGAGCCTACGATAGAAGATCCTCAGGGATTTTCTATCGTAGGCTCAAACACACTTAACTCCGCCGTGTCCTCAGGGACACGGCGGAGCACACAGTGGCGGTCTACCCGGCTTGGGCGGAACACCGCCGTGTCCTCGTGGAGACGATCGGCGGCGGCTATCTCTCGCGTCCGGCCCTGGTCCAGGCCATGGTACGGAGCGAGAGTGCATGGGTAGCCGTCACCTCCTTCAGCGAAGCAGTAATGCTCGCGAATAGGGAGGCGGCGCATGTGAGGGAGAGGCAGTATATGCGCCCTCGCGACCCTAGCCGCCGCAGGAAACGGAGACGCCCTGGGCGTCGGGAATCCCAGGCCGATTTCCGGCCACCGTAGCCATGAGCTTGCGGACGGCGAGTAATGGGTAGTTCGCTGTCCGGTAAGGACCAAGCCCAAGTCGACGGCGTGTTGTGTTCCACGCGCGCCTCATAGAGATGTCAGCACAAAGTGACGGGGCCTGCAAGGGCCAATGCCTGCCAGGGATGCGGGTTGGTTCGACAGAGATACCGAAGCCCCTGGCTTACGGGCTACTGAGGGAACACGGGTGGGTTTTAGTTAGTAAAAGTCTGACTCGCCCTCCTGCTCCACCCAGAGCGGGAGAACTTATTTGATGATTTCCCACCCAAAAAAAAAGCCTAGGATAGAAGATAATTATGTCGTAAACTCAGCACAAGAGAAAAACCTCCGGTGAAGCAATGTGAGCCCCTCAACCAAAGTAATGGGACAATGCTCTGCACTATATGTCGCGATGACTGACTAGTGATACTGTCAATTATTTAGTAAAACAACAACTTGACCTCGAGACTATGTCCTGATACATGTGGCTGGGCTTTAACGTGGTAAATCCCTCCAAACTTATCCTACGCACGGCAGCCGTAACTGTCTCGTTGGTGTCGCTGTCATAAGCGCGACTGCTGAGCGTGGGGTTTTGGGTTCGATATCCGGGTCGGGCAAGGAGATTTTGGGTTATTTCATTAGGTTTTTTTTTTTGTAACAACCCAAATTTTGGAAATTTGCGGTATGATACCCCCGTGTCTCGGAAAGCATGTTACGTGGTTGGTAATGCGCCTGATCTCTTTCCGATGATGTTGGATTGCTGTCCCATCGGACGAGAGTGAGTGAAGAGTACACCTCTGTCTGCGCACAAACTTGTGCACTTTATTAACTCCCGCGCCGAAGGCTAGTTTAATTTTAAATTGGCCGCCATAGACAATAGAGGTTTGCACCGGAGCGAGATTTTAACAACCGATTGAATTCACCGGTGATTGGGCAATCTCCGGTGAAAAACCGGAGGTCACCGGAGAATAAAGAAATTTTGTTTCTTTTTTAAAATTTGTACATTAAAAATGAAGATAAAAGAATAATCAGTTGATGTACTTTATAATCATTTATTAAAATAAAAAAAACGTTTTATAAAGACAACAAATGCTGATTTTGATTTAAGAAACACAATATGTCAACAGCGTCATAGCACAACATGTTTCTTCTATCATTTAGTATTTGTCCTGTCGCCGAAAATACTCTCTCTGACCTTACAGAAGGCTACTTCTGTACCTAGCTGTGCCTGCTAAGGCACAGCTAGGTATTTAAATGCTATTTTGTCTAAAGGCTTTAAGTGTTTAGTAAATTTCCAGAATTGTACAACTTCGTCCCAATTGTGGCTTTTTTCAGGATACTGTGTTTCAGTATACATTTTGAATAAATTCATGACATTTTTGACATTGACATTTTCTGACGAAGAACCAGAAGGTGATTGTGCTAGAAATATTTCAAAAAAGCAACCCATATAATTACAAAAATAACCACGAACATTGCAACAAATTTTTTGGCCCGTTAGTTGCTAGTGAAATGAATCACATAAACGGACAAGGCCGCTTTGATTCAAAGAAACAAGTTGGTAAATAATTGTCATGAATGTTAAATAATTATAAGTCAATTACCGATTATTTCAATCGAGTACTTTTACCGGTAAATCACCGGTTATTCTCCGGTACTCACTGCTCCGGTGCAAACCTCTAATAGACAAAATACGGTCTGGTGTATTATACAACGTGTAACGTTAAATGCGAAAACCTCACACACCCCAATTAGAGTATCGTGTTAAAAGCATAATACAATGACCAATTTTTTTTTTAAAGCTAATTGTTACTTTTAAGATAAACGTGTTGACCCAAGCATTAAAATAAGACAGCAAGCTTTGAAATAAGATTGAATTTTCTTTGGATCAATCAGTGGTAGGTATGGCAAAAACATAATTTTTGAAAAAAAAAAAAATACGAGTACCTATGTTAAAAGTTAAGTACTGAGATCGATTCACTAGTCTATTAGGAACAAACTACTTTTAGGGTTTGCGTATATTCTGTTACACCTTGTATAATATACGTAGCCGTAAACGTTTTCTTATCATTGACAGACTTCTCACAAATGTTTCAACTACGATTGTTTATTGTTTTTTCAGATTTAATGTGTCTTACTACTGCTTCGATACTAAATAGAAGAACCCTAATTACTGCTGCCAATGTATTGGATCCTTGGTATAATAGGCAAAGGGATCTACGTGTTTGGGCACTAGGCAATTTCGGACATCATAAAACTCCCTACAGATACAGAGTTTGGAGAACCACAAGATTGTTTCCGAAAAGTTTGAACCCAGAACATTGGCACGGGCCTAGAGGAAGTCATTCACCGAGACACGACTTATGTATAATCCATACGTTGGACCAGATGTTTCTTTTCAAAAAACTCACCCAAAGAGGCATGTATCCAGTTCGAAGTTACCTAATTCCGAAACATAAATGGGTTGGTTCTGATATATGGTATACGGGCTCTGGTTATGAATATCCCCTGCATATCAAAGAAAATTATAAAATATTTATCACGTTGACAAAGAGAGACTTTGTTGTAGACTGTTCAAAGTACTTGCCCAAATGGTGGGGAAAGTTTATCTGTATTATAAATAAAGACAATTATCCCGGAGTACAGAATGGTGGAGGATTACATGAACAATTGTCGAGTTTCGATTATACACTTGGGATAGGCTCTTTTGGAATTCGGTATAACGAGGAAAGGATCATTGTGTTTACTGATTTGCGTTATTATTTTGATTGGATATATCTGTACGGTCAGATATATGCTGGTGAGTATTATGAATATGCTTATCCTCAATGGGGTGTCCATCTCGGGATGGTATGGAATACCTTTTACGGAAACTCCCCTAGTATACCCGGCACGCAGATTCAGGAAGACATGTGGCCGCTGGGTAAGAAATAGGTCACACACAATAGTCATTGGTTTCCAATCTTTCTGTACCGTCAAAAGATGTTATTAAAGTAACTTACTTTATGTGGCTAAAGAGTAAGTGAAAAACTCATCAGTCACATTTTGGAATCCTGGGAAAATTCCCAAGACGCGATTGGCATTTTCTGTGACCTCTCAAAAGCGTTTGACTGCGTTGACCACAATACACTGATCTGTAAATTACACCACTACGGAATTCGTGGACAAGCTGCTGATCTTGTACTTTCCTATTTATCAAACAGGCAGCAAAAAGTAAACGTTAATGGGGCGACGTCCTCGGGGTCTCTAGTTAAGATGGGCGTGCCTCAAGGTTCAATTCTTGGCCCTTTTTTATTTCTAGTTTATATTAATGACCTTCCTTACCTGATGGCTAAATTCTCAGATATAATTTTATTCGCTGATGACACTTCTCTTATTTTTAGAATAGATAGGAAAGATACGGATGTCTTACATGTCAATGATAGTCTAGCTGTTCTTTCGAAATGGTTTGCTGCTAATAATCTTTTACTCAATGCGAACAAAACTAAATGTCTTAAGTTCTCGTTACCAAATGTACCCCAAGTAGGTCTAAACTTAAAACTTGATGGCAAGAAACTGGATGCTATTTCGGAAACTGTATTTTTGGGAATTACTTTAGATTCAGGTGCTCACATTAGAGCTCTTTCAAGTAGATTAAGCTCAGCTGCTTACGCAGTAAGAAAAATAAGGCAGTTGACTGATGTAGCCACAGCTAGGTTAGTTTACTTTGCTTATTTTCACAGTATTATGTCTTATGGCGTTCTGCTGTGGGGATCGGCAGCTGACGTAGATTCAATTTTCATTTTACAAAAGAGGGCAATCCGCGCAATCTATAAAATGGGGCCTCGCGAGTCTCTTAGAAACAAATTCAGTGAAATTGATATATTAACTCTGCTTTCTCTTTACATCCTAGAAAATATCTTATATGTTCGCAAAAACTTAGGCCTTTTCAAAAAACGATGCGATTTCCATAATCTGAATACACGTAGTAAAGATGAAATTGTGATTCGAAAATTTAGACTGACTAAAACTAGCAAGTCATTTCTAATAAACAGTATCCGCTTCTATAACAAGTTGCCAAAGTCGGTTACAGAACTTAGCGATGGAAAGTTTAAAACGCACATCAAACGTGTCCTTATCAAAAAAGCATATTATAAGATAAAAGACTACGTTGAAGACAGGGAAGTTTGGCATTAATTCCTTCTGCACATGTGGCTTCCCTGGTACCTCATTAACAGCATAACTATGTGAAAGTCTATTAACTGCTCTTAAATACAAAGTTCTTTTTTATTCTTTTTATTTTTACAATGCTGACATATTCTCGTCATTAATTGACATTATACATCAATTTTATTTAGGTTCATTTTATTTATGTAGTTTATTTTACATATTGTGAATGAGAGAACGTTGTAGGCCTTACTGACTGTAGATTTGTAGACGATTTTCTATTCTGTATTCGTCTAAGTACCTGGTACTTATTGACAGGCCTGCGCTGTCCTCCCATACATTTAATCTCTGTAATTTGAAAATATTGTTAAAGCCAATTATTTTTAAAAGAGTAACCGTGGAGTTTCTTGCCGGCTCTTCTCCATAGGAAACAACAATTTGGAACCGTGCACCTAGCTTCTGACGTTTCATAAGTGCCTATGCAGGTTTATATGAAATAGAAATATTTTGATTTTGATTTTGAGTGAAATAGTACCATAAACTAAAAAAGTATTTGCCAAAGGATTTTAATCCGTTCACCTGTTACATCCTATTTTTCTGAAGGCTGCCAATAGGTACTCATCATATTTATAGGTATACAGCGCGTCCTAACCACGATTGTTGCGTTCATAATGTCACTTTTGTTCGGACAAACCGGATGGCACCGTCTCGCGTCGCGTGTTCTTGCGATTGGGCGTTCGAGTTTACCGTACGTAATAGACACGATGCCGACGGTTGGGTGCTCACGCAACTTGGTTTATCTGAAGTAAAAACCATTTATATTACTATTAAAAAAAAGAGTTTTGCAGCAGTTTTCATGCAGCACTAACCCGAAGAAAAGAGGTGTTTTTTCTTTGATAGACTTTATTAATTTCTACACACCCCCTCAACAGTAATTTTATTTAAAACTTTAAATTATAATATGTACAGGTATATAAAAAGAAAATAATCACAAGGTTCATCTATAACCCCTCTCCTCTGGTAGTGTCTTCACTATCTTTAAAACCTAACTCACATGTTGATGGTCAAGCGCAGTCTATAAACTTGTGACCATAGAGACGACCTATTCAACGACAAATTAGTTTCTCCTCATATGTAGGTAGTGTTTGCCGGAAATCATCACTAAACAGAACTGTGACACAGCACCGCAACTGAGGTGGGCCGCGATGTTGAATGGGAGGCATCGCGGCTGAGGGTTACGGGCTGCGGCAGAGGAGGAGTGCTCGGTAATTCTGAGTAGCGCTCTTCCCTTCCGTGGCCTGGACGAGGCCGCCACCGTTTGATGGCGGACGCGGTGTGGCCGCAGGGGAAGAGGAGTGTCGGTATAGCGTTGGCCGCTCTCCCTATCCCCGGCGGCCGAAAAGTTGTAGGCGGGACGGCGCGTTGTGTTCCACGCGCGCCGTCAGAGATGTCGGCAACAACTGGTGGGGTCCGCAAGGGCCAATGCATGCCAGGGGTGCGGGTTGTCCGAAAGAGACACCGTCGCCCCTGGCACGCAGGCAACTGTGGGAACACGGGTGGGTTTTAGTAAAAGTCTGACACGCCCTCCTGCTCCACCCGAAGCGGGAGAAGTTATTTGATGATTTCCCACCAAAAAAAAGAAACCACATCATGTATGTGGTTTCACGGCCTCGGAATGCGCCACCGACGGGTTCCCAGATAACGGTGGAAGGGGTTCACATCGGCGTCGAGTCGACGATAAAGTACCTGGGACTCGTCCTCGACAGCTAGTGGTACTTCTACACTTATTGACCCATCCAACCTGTATAATATTGTGATGTTCATCACTGCTGCGTATGTGCATAATAGTAAAGCGTGATGATAATCATTTAAAAGGTATAATCGGTAACGTTCCGCAATTTCCTAACTTTTTGTACCGTCTTTTTACAATTTACGGTAAACTATAGAAGAATACGAACTGCTAATCCCCCATGGCAACAAGCGTGATAATTTATACCCTTCGGCCTGTCAAAATCAAAGCACCTATTTCAAATAAGACACTTTTGAACGTCAATATTAACATTAAAATAGAATTGATTCTAATCGCCCCTTCCAAAATGAAGTTTCGTATGGAGAAGAATGGGCAAGAAACTTCACCGTTACTCTTTTAAAATGTTTTAAGTACATTTAACATATATTAATTATTCCTGCGCAGACTTAAAGGAAATATCTATGCAAAATTGCAACAAAATCCATTCTGTAGTTTTTGCGTGATGCTGGAACATACATTCAGACAAACAGACAAAAATGATAAAATAATATTTTCGGCATTAGAACCGTTCACATTCTTCGCAAAAATTACTTTAATAAAAAAAACAATGAACAGTTTTGACTTCACTACGATTTTATTATAAAGATAGATGTATAGATGTCACGAATTGCGCATTGTTTTTGATTGCTGTAGGTAATGAAGCTTATGGGCCAATTATTGTATGAAAATAATTTATTGTTTTAGTGCAAGGGCTGAGTTATATTAGCAAGGCAAAACATAGCAATAACTTATTATAAGTGTAAGGTCCACCCTAAGTCTACGTCCTAACCAAAAGCGATCGTTGCGCGAATACGCGATTGCCGTTTTTATTTTTGGGAATGACATTTCACAGGTAAGGTTGCTTGCATAAAGAAACAGGTTACCGGTGCAGGCGAGTCTGTACGGGTCGGTACCGCTCGGTGCAGAGAGAGAAGAGCGCATAAGGTAACACGGGAACATTATACATGCACCGCGATCGGTACCGACCCGTACAGACTCGCCTGCACCGGTAACCTGTTTCTTTATGCAAGCAACCTTACCTGTGAAATGTCATTCCCAAAAATAAAAACGGCACCCTAAGCCTAGATTTGCGGCTACTTAGCCGAGAGAGCTTTTAACCAGGGCTTAAACGTTTAAAACTTAGAAACAACATGCTAAGTTCACCCCATGTGGGGTAAAGACCTGGAAGAAGGCAGCCAAGGTGGGGCTGGATCGGAATGAACGGGATTATCGCATCCATATGTCACTTTTTATTCGGTGAACGTGAAAGTGGGGTCGCGCCAACACAGCACGCCTTCCAGTTTTCGAACAAAAATTTACTTATGAACGCGACGATTGCCTTTGGTTAGGACGTGGGGTAACGTATGTTAAGAGGGAACATGGCGTGCGATTCTCCATACAAATGTATTCCCCTTTTTTCTTCCTGAATTGTGCCTCTATAGCAATTTTGTTTTTTTGCATAAAATCGAGGTCTGCTGTAAAAATGTCCCTGTCATTTTCTTTTTTCAGCAACAATGACAATAAATGGCTTATTTTTACCGCCGTGATTAGAGGACTACCAGACAAATTAGAAAAGTTAAAAAAAATAAAAAAAATAGGAACTTAAACATACTCTTTCATTAAATGTTAATGTAAAAAATAATTGAATCGGCTCAGTTTTCAGGGAGAAAAAGGGGAATACGAAACGTCGATCTCGTCAAAAAAATTGTGATAATTTCGGTCTGAGCTGCAGCTGTCCCTATCACACACTACGGGGGCAGACTTACTAACAGCGCGACGAAATTGTGTCTTCAAATATCTGTTTTTTTTATTCGTCGCAGGCCCCGTCCCCTCTTAATAGTTTTTGTGGTTTAATGCCTAGGCCACAAAAATACCGCTTAGAAAGTTTTTTAAAAGCGTCGAAAACTCAATAAAATCATAAGTTGTCGGCAGTAAGTAAATGTCGGTTAAATGGAATAAATTCTTAAAATAATTGTGCAAACTACATCTAAATCTGTACAATATTGTCTATCTAAGGAAAACAAAGCGTACACACACGGGCACTACAAGTGACTTTGCTTTATACTACAAACATAAATATTATTTTATAAATTATTTAGAATTAATTATAGAGATAGTTATACTCGTATTTACAATTTATAATGGAGACAACAGTCTTGTTTGGTTTAGTTTGGCCAGGTATAATTAATTGTACACTCATTGATAAACAGTTTTTAAGAAAGAATGTAAATAGTGATGTGTTATTCACAGTATTGTTGTATCAAATAAATCGTTGAATTGATCATAATTTTACTTGTTTGATTTACTTAAAACTGTATAGTGCAACAACAACCACATCTGGAGCTTTTTTAAATTAATTCTGGACTGTACCTGGAAACCTGTTTACGGAGATATTTAAGGTTCCAACTTATTTTCGAAACGAAAGCAAGGTTTACATAATTATATGCTTTAACTAACTTATGCTCCTGTACCGTTGCATTCACCCAAAAACACAATTTTATGCGTGCATTACATTATGCTTCTGGATGCATGTTTTCCTTTTAAATGTTGGAAATACTTAAACAAACAGTTTCAAGCTACTGACTTATCTGTATATTATTTATTAAGTAAAAATAGCTATGGTGACCTTACATGCTTCGGTCTTGAAAGAGGGCTACGTGAGCAGTCTTTTGAACCCACGCAGTCTTGGTGTCTTGATTTTGGTTTATTACAGATAGGCTTGTGGCTAAGTTACAATAGCCGCACGGTTCGATCGATCAGGTTAAGCTACGCTTGCCGCGGTTGGTCCGTGGATGGGTGACCAACTTAACATACCAAGACCCCTCCGTGCCTCGGAACGCACGTTAAGCCGTTGGTCCCGGCTGTCAATTGTGGATCTTTGACAGTCGTTACGGGTCGTCAGTAGATCGAAAGTCTGACAACCAGTCTTACCAAGGGGTATCGTATTACCCAGTAACTGGGTTGTGGAGGTCAGATAGGCAGTCGCTCCATGTAAAATACTGGTATTCAGCTGTATCCGGTTAGACTGGAAGCGGACCCCAACATAGTTGGGAAAAGGCTAGGCAGATGATGATGATGATGACAGTGAATAGAGATCCAAATGGAAGACATCTCTCCGGCATACCAGACCATCCCACACCGGTAGATCGTACCGTGTATGACTTACATTACTTACGCACTGTATTATTTAACTGAAGGTAATACAACGTTGTTTGATTTTATTATTACTTGTGGCAGTGACTTATATGATCATTATATTTACAAAAACAATACATAACTCAGATTTATTTATAAATACATTCAGTCTATATAGTTGAGCACATTTAAGTCTTTCGATCATTGTAAATTATTCAGTTGCTCAATTAATAGAAGCAGTTTTATAAAGTTGGTTGGGAGCAGCTTAAACGTTATCAATGAAATTCGTGTTGATTTTTTGTGCGTTATACCTTTTCTTAGCTGTTGTATCAGGTTTTTGGGATGATGGAACTACCACCAAACTTTATGTACGGACTGATCTCACACCACGACAGAGCTTCTTCAGGTGGCAGGAAACTCAGCCTGAGTGGAAAGCTTTTTTTTATTGGGGATGGGATTGGGCTTGGCTTAGGTACAATAGAAGACTTGCCGTTGTTGCCGGAATATCTCATGGTGAATATTAATCTTAATGTTTATTATGGTGGTGCAGTGCCTAACGACGTAGGAACACTGAAATACCGAATAGGTTGAATTCCATAATGTTGATTTCATGTAAGTTGCGTTAACCTAATATCGCCGGGTTAAAGGCAAAACCAATTATTTGGCCCAAAGAGTCAATATAAAAAATTCCGTAAGCGCATTTGGAAAGTTTGCTATTAAAATTATGTCCTTAGTAATAGAATTATGTCAGTCACAAATATAAGAGCGCGTTCTATAATAATCTAAGTTTCATACAGTTACTTAACAAACAAAAAAAAAAACAATACTACTTCATTTGTGCAAAAAAAACCCCTTTCAAAGTGCGTTTACGGATAATTTTAGATTGACTTTTTTAGACTAAATAATTGGTTTTGCCTTTAACCCGGCGATATTAGATATGTTTAAACAACTATTATATGAAATTTATTTCTACAAAAATAAAATTGTTAAAAATTAATAGGTTAAACCAACCACTAAAAGAGGTTAAAATGTAATGTAATATTCGAATCTAAGTAAGTCTAACTGATAATATAGTCAAGTCAACATATTAACGAAGTAGAGTCAACAAAATAACTAAGTTAAATATATATAATCAGTTTAAACCAAACTGAACACAGGTTAAATTTACCTTTATAGTTCAACTATTTTATTTTGTTAATTCAACAAATCATGTCGGTAGGTGCTATATTAACCTAAAATAAAGGTTGAAAAAAGGTTAAAACAACCTATTCGGTTTTTCAGTGAACTTGTATTAAGATACTAACTTGCAAATGGTTTAACAGTTTTTTGAATTTTTCAGGGTTTAAAAATATTGGTACGGCTACGATACTCAATAGAAGAACCCTACTCACCGCATGCAATTTACTTGATGAATTTACTAACGTCCAAAGGGATCTGCGTATTTGGGCATTAGGCTCTCGGGGCTACTTTAATACTCCCTACAGATACAGGGTTTGGAGATTCACAAGAATGTTTCCGAAAAGTTTAAATCCAGAACATTGGCACGGGCCTCATGGTGCTTTTCAACCAAGGCACGATGTGTGTGTAATCCATTCGTTGGATATGATAATGATGTCTAAACATATGAGCTCAAGAGGCCACTTTCCGACCAGAAGTTACACGGTTCATAGACGTTTTCGGCTCACAGATGACCTTTGGTTCACGGGATCTGGCTATGAATATCCCCTACACGTCAAAGAAAATTTTAAAATTTTTATCACTAAAGCGTGGAAGAGTAATGTCGTTGACTGTTCCAAGTACTTGCCAAAATTTTGGGGAAAATTTATATGCATGGTAAATATTTATAACTTCCCAGGAATACAAAATGGTGGGGGATTACATAGCGTCGGTCCGCCGAGTTCAAGGGATTATATTCTTGGGTTAGGCTGTTTTGAAATACGGTATAACGATGAAAGGATTTTTGTGTTTACTGATCTTCGTTATTATATTGATCAGATAAATCTTGTAGCGCACCTCTATAACGGTGAGTATTATGAATATGCTTACCCTCAATGGGGTACGAGTTATGGCTACATTTATAATAGTATTTGGGCGAACGCTCCTATGATCCCTGGATATCAGGTTCAGACAGATTTCTATCCGTTGGGCAAAAAGTAGGTACCTACTTATGCTTACGAACTGCGTTTAAGCTGTTCGTGACATGCGCAATTCGAGGAGCGTACAGATCGCGAGAAGTAAGTTGAACCAAAATGGCGAATTTTTGTTCAACTTACGAGCCGCGATCTGTATTTCTAAATAGTACACGATACCTCAATGATTATGCTAGAAAGTGACCTCATACTTTTTCCGTGCAAGGCTACGAGTGCACGTCTTACCTTCGGTTGTTTGTTCCGATTGCACGATGTGCACGGGTCCAAGAAAAGTAGATCGCTTTTTAAGGCAGAGCTACGCTCTACGCACTTCGCTACAATCTCACAATCTGCACTCGGATACGAACAGCTTACGCTTTCACAGAAATGAGATAAAAATTAAATGTTTATTTGTTCACAAGGAAATAAACGTAGCGGCTTAGTTCGGAAGAAGCCAGGAGTTAAATTAACTCAGTTAATTTGTATTAAAAATTATAACCATAATTAAATAGTTTAGAAGTAGGTAACCTAACTTCTAGACTATTCAATTAAATACAATCCAATTTATTTATATCAGAGAAATCTCCGTATAGGTTACAAAATATAAATGTGGATACGTAAAACTATGTTATTATTGTTAGTGCCTATACCTAACTGATGCCTATGACCGTCATTATCCAATGATTTTAGAAAGGTCAGTAAAAACGGGCAGCAATAACATTTAGGATACTGTTGCTGCTGCTTCTTAGACGGTGCAGTAGCGAGTTCGTTTTCTTGCGCATGATGGTTTGAAAGGTATCCGTATGCCCTTCAGCAAACATGCCAGACGCGCTGTAGTCCCATGGCAGTCCCAACAGCATCCTAAAAGCATTTTTATACTGGGTGCGCAGGGCTGTGTAGGATCGCTGCGTATGTTTCACCCGCAGGCCCCTCGAGTAGAGTGACTGGCTGAACGCCTTAAAAAGTGTAATTTTCATCTTTTTGGTGCAACGTGCGAACCTGTCACCACAGTCAGCGTGCTTTTTTTAGATTTAACAAAGTAACTCAGTTGCTTCCACCAATCTAGTCTGTTATTTATACTTATATCAATTTAATCGGTCACTGTAACGACTTAACTGTTTATTATGACATAAGCACAATTGTTTGTGTGTTTGTAATGATAAAACGTAATAGTTTTGTAATGTAAGTGTACAGACGCCAGAACATCAAGCTACCCCAAGCTGTCAAATATTCACATTTGAACATGAACCTCAAAATAATGAATTAGAGTTGAATATCTATCAAATAAATTTGACAGATTGGGGTACCTAGTAGGTAGGTACTAGGTATTTTTAAGTGGGTGAATTGAGTAACTACAGCTAAATGTTTTTACAAGTACTAATTCTAGACGACAAAATGTCAAGCCATACAATTTCAAATAAATGGATGTGTATTGTGTTAGCTTTTTTGTTATTGAATGCAGCGCCATCTAGCAAAAACTGTAAAAACCACCAGCGATTGTTTCAAGTCAGTCTGTTAGAATGAAGAGAGATGGCACAAAAACATAGCGTGCTTAATTTTTATATTTCTAAATGCACTAGACGAAATTGTTTTTAATTAAAAGTTATAAGTTTAGTTGAGAATAACGTGTTATCTAGTTTTTAATACTAATATTAAATGGTGCTGAAATCTTTAGGCTTACAGCAATCCAGAAGTCAACTAAACTGTTAGTTGTGCTAACGTTAGTACCACAGAAGTTGCCAAGATGGCACTATTTAAAACAAAAACAAAGATGAAATGGCAATACATTTTGAAACCTGTTAGCAGCAGGGGGTATCAACTCTCTATTGGCCAATGTAGACAAGGTACCCGGGGCAGAAATATGACATTGCCAACATTAAAACTATTTTGAAGGACCCAAAAAATTAGGTCTTTCATAACTCTTTATTTTAAGTTGTAACACAGGTGCATTGTATTTGTCTCGTTTTTTTCCTTTCTAAATAGTAGTTTTTAGACTGCAAATTTCCCAAGGAAATATATATATTTATTAGTTAATAAAAAAGCGAATGACCGTTTGAAGTAATGCTAATTTTTTGTCAGTCTAAATTAGGTAATTTCATAGTAATCTTATCCTAAATATATCAAACCGAAACTATACTTAGTAGTTTTTGATCATTCACAGTGGCAACTCGATGTCATGAGAAATTGTTTTTGTTAAGGTTAAACAATACATTCTTAGTAAAATCTAATCTACCATGTATCTTCAGGACTCGTTATATGTATAATAAACCTACTTTTTTACTGTACGTATCATAAATAACTAAATAACTTTGTGACTATTTCCACTGATCTGTGTATTGTGAAGTGCTGTGTACGCCTGTGACGAATTCACCATTACCTACTCAATGCAAATTTAATTTTATCATGTTAATGTTTCTAGTGAATAAGTCGTTGGTGTACCTTTTATTTATATCAATAAATAAAACCTAGGTACAGTTAATTTTCTGTTAGAGTACATTTTGAAAATTTGTTTTTGTCTGACCTTGTTGTATGATACAAGTAAATGTAAACAAATTTCTGGTTTAGTCTATACTCTGAGGCTACTGCAAACAGATGGTAATTAAAGTATTTGAATGTAATAACAATGAACACAGTAAAAATAAATTGTAATGAAACTGTTGAAATAAATAAGAAACTACGTATTTACACACTATCGTTTTATTTTGTAAAATTCACTCTGTAGGTTTTTGGTAGATCCAAAAACCATGATCAGAAACCATGATCAGTTCAATAGCCTGGGGATGCTAAGCAATCGTTTAAATTTACCGCCATTCTAGTTTTTTTCCTAGGGGCGAATATAGATGGCGCTCGAAACCGGTCTACTAAATATTGTATGGAGTTGACATTCTTCTCCGTTAGGAGTATTTGTGTTCTGTGGTTAGCAGTGTTATTATTACCTTTATTGGAATCAAAAGTGTCTACATATTTTCCTCGACAAGATTTCTCTACCATTCATTTAACGCGTGGCTTCTATCCATAATAAATAACACAGGACACTAAAATGTTTAGAAATATTATGAAGACGCTTTTAAAATTACGAACGTTATAACGTTTATTTGCATTTTCCAAAAATTATGTGGACTTTGGACGACTACGAATCGCCACGTTAGAAATTATAAAAGCGCACATCATCAACTGAATTGTCACTGTCTTGTTGGTGTAGTGGTCACAAGCGTCATAGTAGAATTTTTGAGCTCCTTAAGGTGAATCTAGTCGACATTTTTTCCTTACAAACTTCGGGAGTGTATTACTCCACTGTACGACAGTGTACCTACATTATTATTGTTGTTTATTATTATCGGCTCATTATTTATATTGTCTGTGCGGAAACATACTATTAAAATAAAAAGCCATTAAAAAGTATGGAACCAACTAAGATTCGTTTTTCTTACTAATTTAACCTCACTTTGGGTTTTTTTAAGTAATAAAAGAAGTGTAAATTCTCAAAAACGAAGTCGGTACCGACAAGCTCAAAGTTCAATAAATTTATTAAACTTTAATTATCGAAAGGTTCATTGATTTATGCAGTGTTTTTTTCAAAATAATCGATCTTCCGAAGGGCTTTACTCAATTTTTTACGCACTTGTTTTATTAGAAATGATCCTGTATCTTACTCAATAACGTTGTGCGTGTAGACTAGCGTTTAACTGCTTAACACTGATACGACCTCTGTCGGACACGACGCCTGGTGAGACAGCGTGCTTTTTAGGCATGCCACCAATGAGTTCGAGCCCGCGACTAGATTCCCCTTTAGTACTGAAAAAGAATTAGAAATCATTTATTTGTCAATAATGTAGGTATACAGATATGATTTTTATTTTCAACAGATTCCCGATACATTTTGCCTTACAGCATGCAAAATTATTTAATGTAATATATCCTACTAAAATTCACATATTGTTCAAAAACATTCGGAATTATCACAAATGTCAACAAACTAAATAATAACACAAAATAAAAATGTCAGAAAATTTTATTACAATTTGTCAAAAAAAAAAAAAAAAAAAATTGCTGCATGATTAGTATGATTACTGACAGAACCGTTCCACTTAATCTGTGTGGTTATTTCCTCAAAAGACCATTTCATCCTCAACGCGAATAGACAGACAGACGCGGCGGGATACTTTGTTTTATAAATACAGGACCAACCATACTTACTTGCCACAATATTTTTCAGCAATTCTTCCGGTTTCAGTCAGACGGATACAATTGAAATGTATGGAACCCTCAAAAACCTTTGTAGACTATTAAAGGACTGAATAAATGTGATCGAAAAAGGAAACTCCTTTTTTCGTTGGTAATAAAAAGGAAAAAAATGTTATTTATATCAGATGGGTTGAAACTACCCCTAAGTGTGTGCGTCTTCTGAGATTAGGGCACATGCTGACGTTTCACTGATCTGAATTTTTGTGTAAGAGATCGTACAAACTAAAGATTTTGCTACAAGAATGGTAAATAATGTAACCTATTAAAAATGTCAAATTTTGGATGTTTGTTCATGACTCGAACACGTAACAACGGTTGAACGAATTTGGATGGAATTGGGCACACGGATAGATTATAACCTGGGTTAACACAAAGGATATCTACTTTTATCCCGGTAGTACGTTTACGTGGTATACTTTTCGACCTCCATGCGGGCGAAGCTGCAGGAAATACCTAGTAGTTTCTAAAATCGAAGACATTCGTCATAAGTCATAAGCCATTTATTCATTTGCTTAAATAAGAAGACAATATAGAGTGTGCTATGTTTTGTCAGAGGGCATACAAATGTTTGTAGGTAATAAAAAAATTAAGTATCAAGCCAGGCAAGTCTCAATGATTCATCATTTTTGATTTTGGTCATCTACATTGGTGGCGCCGAGTTCTAACTTCAAACATATACAAATAGTAAGTCGTGGCCGGATACAACTGGACCAGCCCTGATTTCTTCATCCCTCATACACTTAGAGGGCTAGCACCCCTTGCAGAGATGAACCTGAAGTACACCCACATTTTGCCAGTTAAGTTTTAGTCCCCTGTAACAATTTTATTAGAGCAAGGACAATTTAGAGTCTAGACAAAATCAAACTAGTTGCCAACTAAATTGTATATTTAAGTACGTTTATGACATTGATTTACACTCAGTGATTACTTTAACTCACACACTGACTTGTTACTTATTAGTATTCTAGGAAAATCGTATTCTTACTTTTACAACTGTTAAGCAAAAACATGTACCTATGCTCTTGTTATTTTGTTTTTTTACCATTATTATAGGCCATGTTTTACAGCAAATAAATATTATTCTATTCTATTCTACAATGTTTGTAAATATAATATGAACACCATGTATCTATCATAAAAAAATATTTATCTGTAATTGCTTTAATTTGATTATTTTTACCTTCTTTGGTATGGTACCCAATTTTATTCTGGGTGCATCGTTTTCACACATAATTATATAATGAATGTGTATTTAATATTGTAAGTAATTAAAACATTTTAAAAGAGTAACGGTGGAGTTTCTTGCTCATTCTTCTCCATACGAAACTACATTTTGGAAGGGGCGACTAGATTCAATTCTATTTTAATGTTAATGTTGACGTTCGAAAGTGCCTTTTAAGTGCCTATTTGAAATCAATGATTTGACTTTGACAGGGGCGAGCATATTGCTACTAACCGGGTACAAATGTGAATCCAGGTGGCTACTGATGATCCCAATAACACTTTGACCGACCCGGGAATCGCACACACGACGCCATGCTCAGCGCTTGCGACCACGACGGCAACAACAACGAGGCAGTTTTCAATACTTAGAAAAAAAATATTAATTAATCACCGGATAAAAAACTCTAGTAATAAAATAAAAAAACGGACATCAAAATAAAAATCTGTACCATGCGCCTCCTCTTATATCCGATGCTCATATTTTTATCGAAGCATGAGTTAATGTCTCGGAAGAAAGATAAGCCTTGCCAAGGTTTAAGGAGACGGCAAAAATATATAATTTCTAACGAGTTGGTGTGTATGTGCTGATTGTGTACCATCATCTGCATAGCCGTTTTCCAATTATGCAGTCTACACGAATGCACTTACCAGTACTTTACATGAAGTCACTGTCTATCTGGACCTGAATTCACTAGGACCACTTAAAGATTCCTTACTCGTAACCACGTCAGTCACACACGAAATCTGCTGATATTGTATTAGTAATATCGACAAATTGTCTTGGAACATACAGAATATTATGAGAAGCACAAGACCGGTCGATATGGAGGAGCCTGGGGGAGGCCTATGTCCAGCAGTGGACGTTTTTCGGCTGAAATGAATGAATGAATTAATACAGAATATGACATTTCGATTCCTTACCGTTACATTGGTTTAAAAAAACACGATATTGACGTACTTTGTACTAAGATTCCGCGGGGAATCTTTATAACCATACAGAATTGGGACCCTGGCCTCCACAAGCCATATCCCTTGGTAGACTGTGTATGAGCTTTTCTAGCTTCTCAGTACTCGTAACTACTGCCAAACATACGAATGACAGCCGGGATCAACGGTTTAACGTGTTTCTCGAGGCATGGATAGGTCTCGATATAAACTGGGTGTACGGGGAACGCTTCCGAAGCCAGAACGAAGGTTACATACAACCTAAATGCAAATGGAAACCAATAACCTTTTGCCTTAAATTGGTTATTTTGCATCAATTTAAAACGTTTGACGCTTCTGTAATGTTTCTGAATATTTTATTTTGGCGGCGCTTTACAAAGGATGCCTAACACTAAAGTCGCCGCCTGGACTTGGGGTCGTTTTTAAATGTCTTTAATCTCACATAGTGGTGAACCACTAAATGAATTTAAGGCGGAGATTTCTTGAAATTGCTCAAAAGGGTGGATTTTTAAACCAGTGTATCTCTTTAACCATAAATCATTTTGAAAGAAAAAAAATATATGATATTTTCAAGTCTTTTTTGCATACAGTGATGGAACTCAAAACACAATTAAACATACTCTAATGTTTCAAAAAATCATCAGTCACCTCTTAATTATCTATAAAACCAGTTTTAACCATTTAAAATATACCATAAAATTCCAAATGCCAAACTGCACCCAGTGATGGATTATTTATTATCAAATAGTTAATGGTGCCGATTCTGTTGTCACAAAATTCTCTAAACTAGACTAAAAATCACCAAAATTTAGTTTATTCCTGTCAAACGACGATTTCCTATTCTGAAATTGACCAAAGTGACACAACTTAACTATATTTTAGTTTGACAGCACTAAGATTGTACTGAGTTATTAGTTTAGTGAAAATGGTAATTTTGCTATTCTGTTGTTGTCAATTTCATTATTGTATTCAACCTAAAATTTTGGTTGTCTGACTAAATCTGACTATTCTTAATCGCGATTAAATAGGTGTGGAATAAAATTAGTTGTCAAGAACTAAAATTCACACCGACACCTCGACTTCTGGTGCCAAAATAGTACTGTAATTTTTTTTCTTTTCTTTTGCTTATATCTCGAAAACGGTGTGTCCTATCGCAAAAATAAAGAAAATTTCGACCCCCTTTATAACACCCCAAACACCTCTAAAACTCAACATGTGGATAATAATTTTTCATATTTTCCATGAAAAAAGTGAAAATTCCATATAAATCACGTCGAGGCTGCCGAACCCGGCGCGCTGCTGCCTCTAAAAAAAAACACGGGGTAGGGCAAACAAGTACCACGTTGCGAAGCCAGAACATACTACGTGCGAGTCGCGATTGTCAAATTCGATTTTAGTTGTGTCAAAATAGTTTTTAAATTTAGAGATATTTTTTTGCAGAATAGCGTTTAGATTCTCATAGTAAAAAGTAAGGAATTTTAGTTATAGTTTAGTTAGTTTAGTTCGGTGTACAACAGAATCGGCACCAATATCTAGTTTTATACGATTTTATCTCCATTTTTACGACAATGCTTGCTCATTTCTTATTCGAATTTATTACAACAGATTTTAACCCGTATCGGATTGCAGGAAGAACTATTATAGCTCATATCGACAATACGACGAGTACATTCAAAATTACCAGAGCCTTAACTGTTCTCACAGCAGAGTGTACAAAAAATGCTAAAACAAAAAATGGTAAAAATTGTAAAACAAAATCTAGATTTTTTGATGGTACTGCATCGAGAATCACTAGCACTATCACCTGTCTTCATTTTCTGAAGCGTTTTCCTTACACCCTGTATGTAATTGATGGTCATCAAATCAAATCAAAAACAAAAGTCATTTATTCAAACTAGGCTGAGAGTCAGCACTTTTTGAACGTCAAAATTACATGAGACAGTCCACAAAAAACGCCCGCCCTTCGACACTTCCTAGTGCTTTAGCTGAAGAAGAAGTGACGCAACTAACTCCCCAGCAGCACAGCTGTCTGATAAGTTGAAAGAACTTGAACATCCATCCATGAACCAACCTCAGCAAGCGTCGCTTAGCCCTCGATCGGCCCGTATGGTTGCCATTATCTAGCCACAAGCCCCCCTCGATTTACTGCGAGTGCAAGTGAATTCGCGCCTGGCATTCGTTTGACATCGCCTGACGTATTAGAATACTTTCGTTCAGGGATTTCATGAATAAATTAGTATTTTGTTTTATTCTAAATTTATCATGCGAAACCGAACAATCTACTAATATTATAAATGTGAAAGTTTGTATGTTTGGATGTTTGTTACTAGATCACGCAAAAACGGACGAACGGGTTTGTATGAAAATTGGCACACAGTTTACAACCTAGATTAACACATAGGATACTTTTTATCCCGGTAGTACATTCTCACGAGATAATTCTTGACCACTACGCGGTACACCTGCGTGGCTTATGCTAGTAGGTGTGTCATAAAAGTTGAAGTTTAAAATAATAAATCACGTCATCACCGTCACCGTCATTAGATACCATATTGCATGCATGTATATTTTTGTATGAATTATACATGTTTAAGCAAACAAATATTATCTTATCTTAGTGCGATTGTCGCAACTCAGTGCTGGGCACGCCACAATTGCGAAGGTAAGTCCCCACTTTGAGGAGTGACTTGAGAGCTGGAACGGCGTCCTCACCTTCCGCCAGACGCAGGTCCTCACCGGACCCGGTTGTTTCGGGAGGTTCCTGTTTCGGACAAGGTGGGAGGAAATGCCCGGGTGTTTCCATTGCGAAGATCGCCCTGAGGAAAAGGTGCAGCATACGGTGGAGGTCTGCCCGGCTTGGGCGGAGCATTGCTGTGTCCTTGTGGAGGCGATTGGCGGTGGCGATGTCTCGCGGCCGGCCCTGGTCCAGGCCATGGTACGGACCGAGAGGGTAGCCGTCGCTTCTTTCTGCGAAGCAGTAATGCTCGCGAAGAGGGAGGCGGCACACGTCAGGAATAGGCAGTCGTATATGCGCCCTCACGGCCCTAGCCTCTACAGGAGACACCCTGATCGTCAGGAATCCCAGGTTGATTCCCAGCCAACGTAGCGTGGGCTTGGAACGGCGAGTAATGAGTTGCTCGCTGTCCGGTAAGGACCAAGCCCGGGTCGACGACGGCACGTTGTGTTCCACGCGTGCCTCAAAGAGATGTCAGCACAAACTGATGGGCCTACAAGGGCCGATGCCTGCCGCGGGTTGTTCGAAAGAGATACCGTGGCCTATGATACACAGACAACTGAGGGAACACGGATGGGTTTTAGTCAGTAAAAGTCTGACACGCTCTCCCGCTCCACCAAGGGCAGGAGTAGTTATTTGATGATTTCTCACGTTCAAAAAAAAAAACCCCACAACTAGTATAGGTACTTATAATGCCAAATGTGTACTTACATATTCACGTGAACTAAGCCATTAAATCAATAGCGTCAATTAAGAATTAAATAAAGTCTATTCAAAGGAAAATTCAGTCTTTTCCAGCAAAATTATCAATACTAAAAACTGCTGCAAAGGAAATGGAAAAAAAAACGTGGTTTCAATTTTTCCATGCAAACTGCTCGGTTCTGTCGGTTCTCTTTTGAAGGCACATTACATTTGCATTTCAATTTCAAAGGAGTTCAATTAAAATAAGTAGTACCTAGGTTCCGTACCGAAAGATGCATCTGTGCAAAGCCTGCTGCAGAATCCTAAATCTTCTAAGCAAAACAACTTTAAAAAAATAAGCATACGGACTTCCACATTGAATTTTAGTAATAACAAAGACACTTAAAATTATGGAGACAATCGGGACAAAGCGAACAACTTCGTAATCTACTAATAAATATTCTACAGGCGTGTATTGCACGAAGAAACATAACATGGTGTACACGAACATCGAACACGGAACATTTGGTTCATCATCATCATCATCATTTCAGCTGAAAGACATCCACTGCTGGACACAGGCCCCCCCAGGCTTCTCCACTTCGACCGGTCTTGTGCTTCCCACATCCAGCGGATACCCGCGGCCTTCACAAGGTTGTCGGTCCACCTTGTGGGACTCCTTCCAACTTTTCGTCTTCCTGTATGCAGTCGCTACTCCAGAACTTTTCGGCTCCATCGGTCATCTTTTCTGCGAGCAATGTGCCTTGCCCACTGTCTCTTAAGTTTGGCAAGTCTTCGGGTTATGTCGGTTACCTTGGTTCTCCTGCAGATCTCTTCATATTGGTGCGGATCTCTTCATTCCTAATTCGAGCATAACCCTCTCCATTGCGTTCCGTTTGGTTCATACTTCTTCTCAAATAAAAGTAGGTACGGATCTCCAAAAAAGTCGAAGTTTTCCCGCCAGTGCAGGCCATTATAGCTTTTAAAATGGCGGCCGATAGAAGCCGCATGCCAATTAAGTGGGGAGTCTTGAGTTTTAGGAGAATAAATTAAAATTATAGAGGTGATGTTTTATAAAAATAAGACGATGAATTTTTACTAACCACACTATTGATATTGGGAAGAAAACTGTGAGTGACACAATTGCTTCAATTCAATCATAGTAAAATAAAAGAAATATTTTATTTTATTTTTCAAATAACGAGATGATCTCCTTTTTGTTTCAATTTATATTGTTGAAGTTTTAGCCTAACTTAAGAAAGTTAGTGGGCAAAATTGTAATTATTATTCGCCTTGTAATTTAACTAGATGTTTTTGGATGTTTGTTACTCAATCACGTGAAAACGGCGGAACGGATTTGGATGAGATTTGGCACATAGATAGATAATAGGCTCAAAATCAAAATATTTTTATTTCATATAAACCTGCATGAGCACTTATGAAACGTAAGAAGCTAGGTGCACGGTTCAAAATTGTTGTTTCCTATGGAGAAGAGCCGGCAAGAAACTCCACGGTTATTCTTTTAAAAATAATTTTCTTTAACAATATTTTCAAATTACAGAGATAAAATGTATGGCAGGACAGCGCAGGCCTGTCAATAAGTACCAGGTACTTAGACGAATACAGAATAGAAAATCGTCTACAAATCTACAGTCAGTAAGGCCTACAACGTTCTCTCATTCACAATATTTTACACATTGTGAATGAGAGAACGAATAATCTACATAAATAAAATGAACCTAAATAAAATTGATGTATAATGTCAATTAATGACGAGAATATGTCAGCAATGTAAAAATAAAAAGAATAAAAAGAACATTGCATTTGAGAGCAGTTAATAGACTTTCACATAGTTATGCTGTTAATGAGGTACCAGGGAAGCCACATGTGCAGAAGGAATTAATGCCAAACTTCCCTGTCTTCAACGTAGTCTTTTATCTTATAATATGCTTTTTTGATAAGGACACGTTTGATGTGCGTTTTAAACTTTCCATCGCTAAGTCTGTAACTGACTTTGGCAACTTGTTATAGAAGCGGATACTGTTTATTAGAAATGACTTGCTAGTTTTAGTCAGTCTAAATTTTGGCTGGATTAACACATAGGATGATTTTAATTCCGATAGTACGTACATTCCGGTGGAATGATTTCCGACCTCCACGCAGGTGAAGTCGCTAGCAAAAGCTAGTTTAAGAAGTATATTACAATAATTTCTAAATTCTAGAGCCTTTAGTTTCATTGTTATTATGTGTATGTCACTTATTTCTGAGTTTGCTAGTTAACCTGTAATTGGCGATTGTGTAAGTCCAAGGCTATTGTTGGGCTTGCGGACGGCGAGTAATGGGTAGCTCGCTGTCCGGTAAGGACCAAGCCCGGGTCGACGGCGCGTTGCGTTCCACGCGCGCCTCAAAGAGATGTCAGCACCAACAGAAGGGGCCCGCAGGGGCCTAAGTCAGCCAGGGGTGTGGTTTGTTTGAAAGAAATACCGCGGCCCCTGGCACACAGGCAACTGAGGGAACTCGGGTGGGTTTTAGTCAGTAAAAGTTTGATTCGCCCTCCTGCTCCACCCAAAGTTATTTGATGATTTCCCAAACTCAAAAAAGAGTGATTGTTGTTTGAAGATAATAATTATATTTGATTATTTATGTTACCGGAAATGTATGAAATCTAGGAATTGTATACAAATCCTAGGAAATTCTTGTAATTCCGAAGCTATTTAGGAAATGTATAAAATATTGTTTCAAAAACTATTTAATACATAAATGTCCTAGGAAATGTGCACAATTCCTGGGAATTGTATATAATTCTAATATCGTATTAGGAAATGTATAAAAATAATGGTTTCTGTAATAACACGTTGTTAAAATGAGAAAATATTTTTTAATAAAGCACTCGTTGAGACAACAACGTTCAGGTAACAGTCATGTCGTAAAATATAATAATCTTCATATTATCTTACTAATGAAAGCTTCGAAAATCAAGTATCTAGGAAATTTTTAAATGTATTTATCACAAAATCGACTTATATTATTCTTATAAAGTCAAACTTTCGTTTGTCGAAGTGAATGCAGGCATGGTTTCTGCCACGGCTCCGGCGCTGCGAGGCACCGGCGCGCGGCGGTCCCACGCGAGCTTATCGTCGCAGACGGTTTAACGCTCACCACCGCACCTTCGGCCTGCTGGCCGGCTTGGCCGGCCAGCCTCAGCTGCGGCGGCGAGCGTTACAACCACCTGCTCCTCAGCTCGCGGGCCGCCTCGCCCCTCCGCGCTTACGCGATTCTAAATTACATTCTAGGGGTAGGGCAGACAAGACTGCATGGAGTTGGATCTACGGCGATTCGTTTCTGTCACCTAAATGTATGTGGTCTGGTCGGCCTGGCCGGTTCCAGTGGATTGGACAGATCCACATTTTTACAGTTCCGATTGCTATTAAGACAATGTATAGATTTCCTAGGAAATGAATGAATGAAAAAATTTACACATTTCCGTGCGATTTTAGGAATTACATACATTTCCTAGGAATTGTATACAATGACGGATTACATACATTTCCGGTAACATATACATTAACTCTTTGTGTTCCTACCTTAACAAATAAACTTTACACCTGTATTCCTAGGTTTAGCAAAGGTTGTGGTACACCTACATTTCACCAGTTAAGTTTCTCCCAGGGGATAAAATATTGCCTTTAACCGCGCGAAAAATCCAGTAGGTATCTATTCTACTAACGAAAATCTCCAATAATACGCTTTTTTTTTATTATTATGGATGTAATAGCGCTACTTTTATTTCCATTCAAAAAGTTCACAAGCGAATATTGACGTATTCAGGTGGCACACATCAACGCGTAAACTGAAACCATTAATTCAACATATTGGTTCTAGACCTCCATGCGTATTTATACATTTTACACCGGTTATTTAAGGTTTAAGGTACTTAAGTTTTGTATGAGATATCTATTTTTTTAATATATTTTTAGTCCTGAGAAAGTTTTACAATTTGAAGGTGCCACTCCCATAAATACATATCAGATATTTCTGACATACGCTGTATAGGCGCCTTAAAAACAAGTTCCAATACTACATAGGTATACATAATTTGCATCGTGAACGCAAGTTTCATTTCATAAAAGAAGCCACGTATGCATCTAATCAGTATTCTGGAAGCGAAAGGTTTTAACGTGAGGCCCCGGTACGATGTCTTGGCTTAAATTACACCTGTTCCGTGTGTTAAAAAAGACACTGAATGTTATCTGAATTCTGGCCCCCGGCACACCTTTATTTTTGATCAACTGATACCCTATAAGCCCGTTAGCATTCACACTAGGTGACACCTAAATAAATTTCCATCCAATATTATCCAATAAATCCTCCTTTAGTGGCCATTCTCGTTATCAAAGACAGCAAAATAAAATACACAAATAATAATAACATATAAAATTGCCTGGCTGATATAGTATAGTTTTAACTTGTATATAAATATCGTTTTAAATGTATAAATGTATAAAGCAAAATTCTTCAGCATCCAGTTTGTTGGCCAGGTTGTCCTTCGATATAGGTTTCCCTAGCTTTTTTCCACTCATGTCTGCCACTCGCTAATCTTTTCCTAACTGATAAATATAATGATGATAAGTATACCAAGCATAAATGTGATTAGGTAATGTTACAATACAAAAGGTAACAAAAATGATGGATAACACGAACTAATAGAGTTATCGCACTACATTCCCAGTCTCATTACTGCTCCTAATTATATTTCCATTTCGTTTCAGTAATATTTCAGAGAAAAGAAAAACAATATTTATTGTCTATTCCAAAAGCATCTGATAAAAGTGTAAACAATTTGCCTGCGAATTTGAATTGCCACTTACAAATTAGGTATTTTGGTTTGGTTAGTTGAATACTAAATCCTGAATTCTAATTTTAAAACATCTCAGGGAGGCAGGTAGTATATGCGCCCTCACGGCCCTAGTCACCACAAGAGACGCCCTGTGCATCAGGAATATCAGGCTAATTCCCGGCCACCGTAGGCGCGGGCTGCGGATGACCAATTCCGATCCTTTCAGAAGACACATAACCTCAACTTTAATCTTCCCCGCACCTTACATATCTCGCCCTTAGAACACATGCAAAATTATTACAGCAATGTGCAGTAATTTAGATGGCTCTGTTTTATCCACAAACATTATTATTTAGAGCGTAGCGTACCATATTTTAAAGAAGCAAGGTAATCATTTCATAGTGTTGGATTTTATGAAATAATAAGGTTTTGCCGAGGTTGAAAATTATCCCACGGAAACGAACTACCGAGATAAAAATTATTATATGTGTTATCCTACGTTACAAAGTATCTGTGTGCCATATTTGATCCACATCCTTTCAGCCGGTTTTGCGTGATTGAGTAACAAACATCCAAAAGTCTGAACATCCAAACTTTCACATTTATGATATTATGGCTATTGTGACTTACGGATATTGTGACTTGAGCCATGATATAATGTAATAGATAGCTCGCTGTCCGATAAGGACCAACCCCGGGTCGACGGCGCGTTGTGTTCCACGCGCGCCTAAAAGAGATGTCAGCACCAACTGGTGGGGTCCGCAAGGGCCAACGCCTGCCAGTGGTGCAGGTTGTTCGAAAGAGATACCGTGGCCCGTGGCACACATGCAACTGAAGGAACATGGGTGGGTTTTTGTCTGTAAAAGTCTGACAGTCCGTTGCCCCCCTGCGCCACCCAGAGCGGGAGAAGTTATTTGATAATTTCCCACCCTCAAAATATAAAAAGGGTAACAAGGAACAAGGCTATTCAAATATATAATATTTTTTTGTAATCCGACATATTTGTTCTAATTCTTTGCCAAATGTGAGCCTCACAAAAAGATAATACAAAGATGTATCCTCTGAAATGGAAGAGGTACATCATATGGGTTATTCGAATTAATTGTGGTAACATTTATTGATTGTAATTATATTGACAGGGATATTGGTTTATAGAAGTGTCATTTTTAATGGGAAATTAAAAGACATTATAACTATTAGAAAATAGTTATAATTGCATACAATTATAATTTTTAAATGTTTTAATGTACACCAGAAAATATATTTAAAAAAAATACATTTAACACTACAAAACCTACCATGGGCGGCCTTATCGCTTTCTGCGATCTCTTAAACACAACCTTGCTGCAGTATTGGCAAGTGTCATAAGTATTAATCTATTATATGTTTTCAATAAAAAAACACGTAGATGAACTCGCAGGCTGTGCAAAACATATGGTACCTATTGTTGATTTTTTTAAGTTCTTCTAAGTTGATTGATTGAAAGGTCGTGAAGTCGAAGATTTAACTCTCAATTCAGTACCTACAGTTCTCATGACTGTTTTTTTTTTTTTTTTAATAATAAAGGTTCACTTGAATGACTTACGACATAGCCGCAGGCCCAGACAGAGATGGTGAGATGAGCTGGCTGAACTTCTTTAATAAAGATTGGTCCTTGACAGCCCTGGACAAAGAGTGGTGGAAAGAGAGTAGGGAGGCGTTCACCCAGCAGTGGGACTTTAATGGCTCAAATAAAATAAAATCAAAATATTTTATTTCACATAAACCTGCATGGGCACTTATGAAACGTCAGAAGCTAGGTGCACGGTTCCAAATTGTCGCTTCCTATAGATTATAGTTGAAACAAAATCCCCCCTTTTCACCCCCTTAAAGGTGGAATTTCCAAAAACACCTTCTTAGTGCTCCCCAACATTATAAAAGGAAGCCGTGTACAAAATTTCACGTTCCTAGTCCTAGTAGTTTCGGCTGTGCGTTGATTGATCAGTCAGTCAGTTTCTCCTTTTATATATATAATAATTATAATATAGAAGATAGATAATCTGCAGAAATAAAATGAACCTATTTAAATGCATATATTAAGGCTAATAGTAGTAGTATACATACATAGGTTGACTTTCTCTAAAGGAAGACGCTTTAAAGAAAGCCAACTATTTATTGGTTGCCATAGGTTTGTGGCAACTGATAATGTCCCATTTAGGACATTTAGTATGAAAGTATTCTGGAAGTTCTTTTTTTGAGGTTGGGACATCATCAAATAACTTCTCCCGCTCTGGGTGGAGCAGAAGTATTATGGAAGTTTATGTATAATCGAGTTGCCTGCAGCATACTGCCAGAGGTCACATCTAGCATTTCTTTAATGTTGCTGTGTATTAAACCCGTGGGCAAAAGAAACGCTAGAACCGTCATTTATTATTTTCTTTGTGGCGTTCGTTTCGAGAAAATCTTATAATCGCGTGTAGTGAGACTTGGAGGAAAATGGAGGCATTTTGGTTCAATCTTTTTTTTTAGAAGATCCTACCGTTATAGTGACCATAATGACAAAAAGAAATATAAAGGGGGCTCCTGGCTGAATGAGTCGATCGACAGTTAAGCTGCGCTTGCTAAGGTCAGTCTGTGGATGGATGACCATCCATTACATATAGAAACCATGGAGGTTTCTATATGTGCTTCGGAAAGCACGCTAAGCCGATGGTCCCAACTGTCATTTGTGAATCTTTTACAGTCGTCACGAGTAGTTAGAAGCGTAAAAGTTACCCAGTAACAGGATTTTAGAGGTCGAATGGATAAGCGCTACACGTAAAATACTGGTATGCAGCTGCAACCGTTTAGATTGGAAGCCAACTCGGATAGTTGATAAAAGGCGAGGCAGATTGGTTTGCCTACTTTTTTTACAAAATCCAACTGTAGCGACAGTCATGGAAACTAAAATATAAACTAACAAAAAAACTTTTTTCAAAAAAATAACAACCGACTTCCAAAAAAACACTACAAAGTGCAAAATAACTTTAATTTCGGAAGTCGGTGACTTTGGATGTGTATTTTAATTATTTGTCACCGCCTTCCGAAATTAAAGTTATTTTGCACTTTGTAGTGTTTTTTTGGAAGTCGGTTGTTATTTTTTTGAAAAAAGTTTTTATTTTTCACTTTTTAGTTACCTACCCCATACCAATTCGAAATTTCATCATCCTTGGCGTCAAAACAATGCATATTTATGCGATAGCAACATTCGCGGTTGATTTGCTGTAATTTTTTGAAGAGTTCCGTTGTCTGTCTCCGAAACGCATCATCAGATCTATATGAAATTTCAATGGGACCATTTCGGCGTAAACCCCTTTCGAACAAAAAAAGAATTTTGCAAATCCGTCAATATACGACGGAGTTATGCCCGAACATACATAAAAAAAAAAAATATATAAACATGTCGAATTGATAACCTCCTTCTTTTTGAAGTCGGTTAAAAAGAAACAAAGCATATTTTTACGAAATCTTATGCTAAGGAAGTGTAGGAAAACACGTGATCGAATTAGAAATGAAGAATTCTACAGGAGAACCAAGGTAATCGGCACGGCCCGAAGAATTGCCAAACTTAAGTGGCAATGGGCAGGGCACATTGCTCGCAGAACAAATGGCCCATGGGGCTGAAAGGTTCTGGAGTGGCGACCCTATATGATAGGATCAGAAATCAAGAGATACGCAGAAGAACCAAGGTAACCGACACAGCCCGAAGAATTGTCAAACTTAAGTGGCAGTGGGCAGAGCACGTTGCTCGCAGAACAGATGGCCGATGGGGCCGAAAGTTTCAGGAGTGGCGACCGCGTAGGAGATTAAAATCATCAATAAAAACCGCCAAGTTTATCCATCTTATGTAATCCTATTATTTTGTCATCATAGTGAGAAATTATTGACTCTTGCAAAGGAACTTAAACTGAGGTAATGTAGGGAAATAAAGGTAATTTTACACAATGTAATGATTGATACTTTAGTTCTCGAGTCCAATACTAGATGGCGTTACTAGGCTCGCCACAACAGTTTTTTATCATAGGTAATAGGGTCTTTTTCAATTTTTCAAAATCTATTCTAATTTGAAGATTGGAACGAGATACGAGTATATAACAGAAAAATAAAAATAAATCGATTTCTATCCAAATTCTCAAAATGTAAAAACGATTTAAACCAAATTTATGTTCCGTTTTTGTGTAAAAATCTTAATGCGGTTCACACTAGAACTGTCAGATTGGTTCTTGAAAAGAAAACAAGGGGGTTTCCAGATTTGACGATCGAGAACTCGCTTGTGCCGGAAGGCTGATAGCAAGGGAGTTATTCCAGGAAGGAACTGGATGTGCCCAAATAACCCAATACATCTACTCACCAAGTTTCAACAGCATAGCTCTTATAGTTTCAGAAAAAAGTGGCTGTTACATACGGATGGACAAACAGACAGAAAGACATGACGAATCTATAAGGGTTCCGTTTTTGCCATTTGGCTACGGAACCCTAAAAAAGATGTGAATTCAAATGAAAGTTTGTATTTCGAAGTAATCGTCGAATCTTGAATGGCTCAACTTCGATATAATAAAAATTGTAATGTCCAGGGTTCCAAGTAAACTGAATATAGAAAGAACAACATAGGCAGTGTCAAAGGAATGGTGCCAAGTTTCAATGCAATCTAAATTATTATCAACCTTCGTTATTAAACAACGGAAAATTATTAAAAGTAAATAAGATAAACACAAAACAAATTATACAAAAAGATAAATAAAAGTTAAACAGAAATATCAAGATTAAAAGCAAAGAGATAATCTTCCGGCTAGAATCGAACTCGGGTAACTAGAAAGGTCAAACCGACTATGCCCCCGAGACCAACTAGTTTCTTGTATACTATGGCGAAAATGTTGGTCACTGTTTCGCAATCAAACAAAATTATGAAGCTTTATCAATAGAAGTTGAACCTTAATCCACAATAGGTGCTTATATGTTTGAACGGTTAGGGCGTTTCCGCAAGCTGAGGGCAAAATGAGAACAGTCAGCCTCGCAAAACATCTCCAATTATACAACCTACACTTCGTTAAATAGACGCATTCACTTACCCCGTTATTTCCATTAATCGCACAAAATTCACAATATTGGACCAACGGCAAGACGAACGTTTATTCTGTTGTAATTTCCAAATACCGATGGCTTTAATCATTTACAGAAATTATGCAAATAATTACGGAGCAACCGTTAGTTTTCTGTCTTTTATCCATTGACATCACTCCAGTTTCCTTATTTTACCGCTACCGTAACCTGTGCTGCTACGGAACCCTTCATGGGCGAGTCCGACTCGCACTTGGCCGCTTTTTTTTTATTTCCTGCCGTTTATGTCTTCTGCAATGAACGAAGGTACTTATAATATCCTTAAGAATGTAAGGCGACGCGTGTCAATCAAAAAGAGGAAATTAGGTTCTTATGATGTTAGAAGTTTCAAAAATTAGAATTTGGTCCCAGATTATGATGAAAGATGATCGGAATTGACTCGTTTTCATTTATCGGAAATTAGCTTCAGCCTGTTGCTGCAGCACTGGCTCATTGGTGTAGTGTTCACAAGCGCCACAGCAAGCTTGGCACGAAAAACGTAAAGAAGCGTTGTGTCGACGGAAGAGTAGACAAATGACGTTTAGGTATAGACAGTTGACAGTTCTGTATCGAGAAATGTAGACAAGCGATTTCTATTCCACGGTAGAGTAGAAATAGAAAGAGTAATGCTAAGCCTGCTGGGGAGCATGAACTCCTGGCTTCGATTCCCAGGTCGGGCAAGTGTTATTAGGTTTTTCTATCTGGAATTTTTAAGTAGCAGCCCGGAGTCTGAATTTGTGCCCGGTTGATGGCAATAGGCTCGCCCTCTATTACATGGGATTTAAACATAACTGGCGAATTCATAGGTACACTCCTGCCCCACCCTTCAGAGAATTTTAAGCGTGATGTTATGTTATGTAGCTTCTGCCCGTGACAACTTCTTTTTCACTTAGCGTTCTTTCTGACTTATTTACGTCTTGCTGGCTCCTAAAAGTTGTAGCGTGATGTTCAATAGGCTTTCTCGAGAATTGGGCTATCGTATCCAATTTTTTTGATATCTTAAGTCCAACATCAGTTCATCAGCTTTCATTACAACTAAGCTCATTATAACAAACCTGTGTGCCCGGAGTGCAAGTTGTTCTGCCAGGGGTGCGGATTGTTTTGCCAGGGGTGCGAGTTGTTCTGCCAGGGGTGCGGATTGTTCTGTCAGGGGTGCGGATTGTTCTGCCAGGGATGATGGTTATTCGACAGAGATACCGTGGCCTCTGGCATACAGGGAACTGAAGGAACACGGGTGGGTTTTAGTCAGTAAAAGTCTGAAACGCCCTCCCATTCCACCCAGAGCGGGAGAAGTTATTTGATGATTTCCGACCCTAAAACAAAAAAGGACCTGTCGTATTGTGAATGTGTAGTTTTATGAAGTAACTAAGAACGCTTTTCTTGTCCCGTGCGGTAGCCGGACGTAAAAGAATAGCACAATCCCATTTCTTCCAGTGGGTGTCGTAGGAAGCGACTAAGCAAACCCCCCCAAAATGGCACCATAAATAAGGATGCGGGAAGTACAGAACCGGTCGAAGTGGCGGAGCTTGGGGGAGGCCTACGTCCAGCAGTGGACGTCTTTCGGCTGAAATGATGATGATGATGATGATGAAGAACGCTTAATTTGTCTTGATTGAATTTGAATTTTTGTTAAGTGGGTCATTGCTGTAGGTATGTTAATTTATCGTAACGTCAAAATTACATATAGAGTTACATTGAAATGTTTTGTGATCTTGTTTGTGGATTATTAGGTATGTGAATTTATCTTTACTAAGTCTCCTTTGTTCTGTATTTCTGTTGCCTACTGGGCATGAACTTAAATTCAAACTCAAAACATTTACTTCAATTAAACAGGTAATTTTGCGTTCTCGGTTCTACCTATATTTGTATTGCTATTTACTGGGCACAAACTTAAATTCAAACTCAAAGCATTTACTTCAAATAAACAGGTAATTTTGCGTTCTCGGTTAAAGCCAATCATTTTTAAAAGAGTAACCGTGGAGTTTCTTGCCGGCTCTTCTCCATAGGAAACAACATTTTGGAACCGTGCACCTAGCTTCTGACGTTTCATAAGTGCCCATGCAGGTTTATATGAAATAAAAATATTTTGATTTGATTTGATTTGATTTATATTTCTGTTACCATTTACTGGGCATAAACTTAAATTCAAACTCAAAGCATTTACTTAAATTAAACAGTAATTTTGCGTTCTCGGTTTTATACTTCTGTTGCCATTTACTGGGCACAAACTTAAATTCAAACTTGTTGAATAAAAGGCGTGTGCTCGATACAATATTTATTCCAGAAGAAACCAAGGGAAAAGACAAAACAAGCGACGCTAGGTGAGCACCATAGTGTCTTCTCTATTATTACCTACTTATATTTTCTATTAAGGTGTGTACATACACAACACCTCTACCCTTAATAACTAATATAACAAAACAAAAAACTATAGCTAAGACTTCAACACCTTAAAATAACATCGAACACATAAGTCACAAGTAAATTAAACAAGTGTGAAAATGATCCTAAAAACATCCAAAAAAATATATATATTATTAATTATAAATGTGTTAATGAACTTAAGTTCTTATCATCAAACTAAACATTAACTTAAATAAATTATCTTAATCAATTTCGTCATACCACCCGTATCGTGCTGGAGGTTTACGTACTCTTACGGGACGATTACTAGTTGTGGCAACATTGCCAGTATCCTCGCTATTAGCCGACACATTAGGTTCTCCCGGCGAACTACAAGATACTTCCATAGCAGCATCTTTTGCTAACACGACTGGTGGTACTACTGGATCTAGAGACGAAACTCCACCTAAACTACCTTCTCTCAAATCACCCGCACTTCGAACTGGACCCTCGCCACTGATCATGGGAAATGATAATGATTTTCTTGAATGCCTATTTATTTCCAACTGTTTCGTAACCTGATCTAGTACTGTCCTTTTCCTGGACATATCTTTATCCACATTTTCCATAATTCTTAGCCTCAGCTGATCGACATGTCTGTGAGTTTCCGTTCCTACGTCAGACCTAATAGAGTAATTTGTTTTACCTAAACGTTCAAGTATCGTTCCAGGTACCCATTTATCGGAACCTCTATATTCGCGATACCAAACACGAGCGCCCGGCTCGAATCCGCGCTGAATCCCTCCCGCGTCTTGCTCACTACGACCTTGGCGCGCAGCGACCTGCGTTTCTCGTTCTGGTTTTAGGTTATCCAACCTCATACGAAGACTACGACCCTGTAATATACTAGCTGGACTATCACCGGTAGTAGCGTGTTTTGTGTTCCTGTAAGCTAAAAGAAACCTAGTCAGAGCTATTTCGACATTGAGATTCTGTTTGAACGCCTTCTTTATAGTGCGTTTACAAATTTTTACCGCGCTCTCAGCTGCACCATTGGAAGCTGGGTGATACGGAGCTGTGAAAATGTGTTCTATGCCATTATGTTTTAGGAAATCTTGAAATTCTAAACTTGAAAAGGGTGGGCCGTTGTCACTAACCGTTTGTTTTGGAAGACCAAATTGCGACCACAAACTACGTAGTACATTGATGACTGCTTGTGCTGTAGTTCTATTCATTCGGACTGCTTCTATCCATTTTGAGCAAGAATCTACAATAATAAGATAGGTCAAACCACCTATAGGCCCTAAAAAATCCAAATGAAGCCTGGACCAAGGACGTGACGGCCACGGCCATGAGCATGGTATGTGTGCAGGCGGTGCATCGGCTACAGCCGCACATACTACACACGAGCGACATACCGCCTCCAGCGCTTCGTCTACTCCCGGCCACCACACGTAACTACGAGCTAGCGACTTAGTCTTTACTATTCCCATGTGTACCTCATGAAGTTCCGAAATTACCTTAGCTCTACATGACAACGGTATAACCACACGATGACCCCACATAACACAACCCAATTCGCAATACAATTCGTTCTTTCTATTAAAGTATGGTTTAATTTCCTTTATTTCAACCTCCGATGGCCAACCGTCCATAATATAACTTAAAACGCGACTTAAAATTGGGTCATGTAATGTTTCTTTTTTAATTACATTATAATCTAGCGACATGGCTTCCACTGCGAAGTGCAAATATGTTTGCTCTGGTAAAATTTCCTCTTCAGCTGCTGTCTCTTTTTTTTGTGAGTCAATTAAACGTGAGAGACAATCTGCTATATTTTTATCCGTTTTGACATACTCTATAGAATAATCATAAGCTGATAGTTTAATTGCCCAGCGTTGTAAACGGCTTGCCGCCGCTGTAGGAATACCTATGCTAGGCCCAAAAATACTAACAAGTGGCTTGTGGTCAGTCCTAAGTACGAACTTCCTCCCGTAAAGGTACTGATGGAATTTCCCAATAGCGAATACAATTGCCAAGGCCTCCTTGTGAATTTGACTGTAGTGTAGCTCATGAGTTGTGAGTGAGCGCGAGGCGTACGCAACGACACGTTCCTCACCTCCTGGTTCGCGCTGTGCTAGCACGGCGCCTATCCCGCGCGCGCTTGCGTCTACTGTTAATACAGACTCCTTATCCATGTCAAAATGTACTAGCGTTTTTGTACTACACAATTTTTTTTTTATTCTAATAAATGCAGAATTTTGTTCAGTTCCCCATTTCCAATGTCTACCCTTCTTTAAGAGCTGGTAAAGAGGCGATAACTGCATGCTCAAATTCTTTATGAATTTCCCATAAAAAGTTACCATTCCAAGAAAGGATTTCAATTCTGTGACACTGTTTGGATGGGGCATGGTTGCAATAGCCTTTACCTTGTCTGGGTCTACTCTTACGCCATCCTTACCAATAATAAAGCCTAAGTATTTTACTTCTCTTGCCAAAAATTCGCATTTACTTTTTTTTATTTTTAGACCGTTTGCTTCTAGTATTTGCAACACCTCTTCAACGGATTTTAAATGGCTAGCCAAATCTTTATTCTTAATTAAGATGTCGTCGAAAAATACAATTACATTTGGATTATTCTTAAACATGTTTACCATTAATTTTTGAAATATACCTGGGCTTGAGGATAACCCATAAACCAAACGATTATACTTAAATAATCCCCTGTGTGTGTTGATAACTGTATACTTTCTAGAAGACTCTGCTAAAAGTACCTGGTTATAGGCTTGCGATAGATCTAGTTTTGTAAAGAAAACATTCCCGCTAAGATTACTGAATAAATCTTCCATTTTTGGTATCGGAAATCTATCGATCGCTAAAACTCTGTTTAGGGTTACCTTATAATCGGCACATATTCTTAGGCCGCCGTCTGCCTTGCGTACCACGACTAGTGGCGTGGCCCAGTCGGAATGGTCCACTGGTTCAATAACCCCAGTTTTCAGCATGGCCTCCAGCTCGGCATCGACACGCTCACGCAGCGCATATGGCAGAGGCCGCGCGCGATAAAATGTGGGTATTGCCCCGTCGTGCACATGCAGCTCTGCCGTACCTCCTTTAAATTTACCTAATGTGCCGTCGAATAGGGATTCATGCCTGGAAACAACTTCATTGATTATTCTGTCATAATTAAATTTGCAGTGAGTTTCATTCTGATCGGCTATCAAATGACATTTGGATACTTTAATAGGTATATTTAATTCAGCTAGCCATTGCCGTCCTAATAAATTTGAGGATCCTTTGTCCAAAACATACAGATCTAATGTTTTAACCACACCATTATAGCTAACCGTTGTTTCTAAGAATCCTATAGGTTGAATAGTTGTGCCATCATAAAACTTGATGTTCAAATTACATCTATTCAAGTGCAAATCGCTGAACAATTCATCATAAACACTTTTACTAATGCAAGATAGGGCTGACCCAGTATCTATCTCCATATTCAGTAAACAATTTTGTACCTTAACAGTTATACACACCGGTTTATAATTGTTTAAAGACATTTGATGCATGGGCTCTTCATCATCTAGGTTGCTATTGCTTCCGTTGTCTTCCTCATCCAAAGAGTACAAAAGAGCCCCTTCTCGGCCACTCCGGCCACCGCGCTGCACGCGCCCCGCTCGCCTCCACGTTGAGCGCCCGCTCGTACTACGGCTGCTACCGCGCCCTCCACGTGAAGCTTTGTTATGTTGACTATCGGCCGATCCCGCCAATTTACTTCGTCTAGTATCATTGTACCCCGGGCACATCCTTCTCAAATGACCGACCTCGTGACAACTACTGCACACGTATTTTTTATATTTGCAGTCGTTAGCTTTGTGTTTATTATCGCCACAGTTTGGGCACTCTTCGAGTTTGTTCAGATTTTCCGTTGCCCCCATATTAGGCTCTACAGCAATAGCGTCTCGTTCCGCGGCCTCTAATGACAGCGCTAAGCTGACCGCTCGATTATAAGTGAGATCGTCTTCAGCGAACAGCCTTTGGCGTATTATATCGCTTCTGATGCCACAAACTAACTGGTCGCGTAAATTTTCATCCAATGCTGTTAGGAAATTGCAGTGTTTCGACAACTTTTTCAGCTGTGTGACATATTCCGCCACCGATTCTTCCATTTGCTGTCGCCGCTGCCGGAATCTAAATCTCTCCGCTAAGATCGATGGCGTTGGCTGCAAGTGTGCAGCCAATAACTCCACTGCTCTATTTAGCGTCAATTCAGCGGGTTTTAGTGGACTAGCTAGTGATGATAGGAGCTCATAAGCCTCCTCCCCCATCATCGAAATCAGCGTTGGTAGCTTGAGCTCATCTTTTACGCTATTAACTAAAAAGTACATTTCTAGTCGCTCCACATAAGCGGACCAGTTCCCTGTTGTTATATTGAACTCACGTACCTGTCCCACCGACATTTTATCCGGTTTAGCGCTGTAATTACACTATTTTTATAAATTTTAATTTTCCTCGTCGCCACTGTTGAATAAAAGGCGTGTGCTCGATACAATATTTATTCCAGAAGAAACCAAGGGAAAAGACAAAACAAGCGACGCTAGGTGAGCACCATAGTGTCTTCTCTATTATTACCTACTTATATTTTCTATTAAGGTGTGTACATACACAACAAAACTCAAAGCATTTACTTCAATTAAACAGGTAATTTTACGTTCTTGGTTCTATATTTCTGTTGCCATTTACTGGGCACAAACTTAAATTTAAACTTAAAGCATTTACTTCAGTTAAATAATTTACAGGTATAATCAGGCAATTTTGAATTTTCATGGGGTCGGTAAGTCACAAAGATGAATCTAGTTGCTCATTCCAAAGCATCCCATGGAGAAGAATGGCCAAGAAATCCTGACACCAGACCGTTTTTAAATCTGGTAGATTATATGACTGGTCGATGATTTGAGCTTGACGATTACTGACAAATACGTGCACTGACTGGGCAGACCCACTCAATCTGTCTGGTGCTTTCCGTAGAAGACCATTTCAGACACCAATCGACATGATCTTCACTTGACTTGACCAAGATTATGTCTGGACGTCACGGCCTTTCTTCTCAGAGTAGTCAGATAGGAAACCTCAGATTATAAAACAATGGCAGATAGATCGCGCAGAACACCCAAGAGTAAAAAAAACAAATATTAAAGCCTCGCATAATATACAATGCGACGCTTTAGTATTTGGTTTTTTGGCTTCACTCTTGGTGTTCCGCGCGGTCTATCTGCCTTTGTTTTATAATCTGAGCAGAAAACGCCAACCTCATGTAGTTTTAAAAATATGATTGACGTGTAAAGGCTTCTATAAAAATGCGCAACGCGTCACTTGCAGAACAATTTCCATGAAGTTTTCATAGAGCCTAAAAAGAGCCGTAAGCCTTAATTATAAGTGTTGGTATAAACCTACTTACAGAAATAAAATCATCAATCTTCTGTCTGAAATGATGATGATGAGGCTAACACAAAACACGAACACAAACACCCCAACCTAACTATACATAACCACAAACGCAATAATCCTGTACACACTTTATGTGCTATTGTTACATAAAACTAAGCCCACACGATCCCAGTTACATACAGTATAATAATCAAAATGTAATCAAATGCCACGGTGTAGTTCGAGCTTATCGACGAACGTGTAAACTGCGGTTTATTCTCATGCTCCATTTGGTTCTTGGCAAATAGCTTGACTTGTTACTATCGTTGTTGTTTGAGCATTTTTATATTGCTCAGCTATCCGTCAAATCATCAGGGGCTTAGTCTGCTATTTTAATAAATTCGTCATTCCAACACGATCCCATCGTCATTTTGCTAAAAGTTCGTAATCTACTAATTTCATATTGGTCGATCAGTGGTCGGTCAATGGTCTCGTAATTTGTCGTATTGCCATTATTATAAAACCCGTTGGTAGAAATGATTTTCACAACACACAGACGCAAAGCAAAAAAAAGACTATGTCGATATACGAAGAGAAGATTAGTGAATCTCCGAAAAGTTTGTATCTGTTAATTAAATCATAAGCACATTTAACAGTTTGAATGAAGCTTAAAAATACTTATTTACCAAAACTCTGTAAACATTAACTTAATGATACATTGCCTCTCCGGCGAGGCGGCGGGCCTCCTTGCCGGATTACCGCCATGGGATCTGGAGGCAAAGGTCCTCGCGCATATATGGGAGTGGCGCGAGGAGGCCAAACGCCGGGGCGTTAGTCCGCTGCCGCAGGAAATCGCGGCACAGCGGACAGAGCTCCGGCGGGATCTCATGGTGACATGGAGAGAGCGATTGTCGCAACCCAGTGCTGGGCACGCCACGATTGCGGCGGTAAGTCCCCTCTTTGAGGAGTGGTTTGAGAGGCGGCATGGCGTCCTCATCTTCCGCCTGACGCAGGTCCTCACCGGACACGGTTGTTTCGGGAGGTTCCTGTTTCGGATAGGGCGGGAGGAAACGCCCGGGTGTTTCCACTGCGAAGATCGCCCTGAGGACACGGTGGAGCACACGGTGGCGGTTTGCCCTGCTTGGGCGGAGCACCGCCGTGTCCTCGTGGAGGCGATCGGCGGCGGCGATCTCTCGCGTCCGGCCCTGGTCCAGGCCATGGTACGGAGCGAGAGGGCATGGGGAGCCGTCACCTCCTTCAGCGAAGCAGTGATGCTCGCGAAGAGGGAGGCGGCGCACGTGAGGGAGAGGCAGCATATGCGCCCTCGCGACCCCAGCCGCCGCAGGATACGGAGACGCCCTGGGCGTCGGGAATCCCAGGCCGATTTCCGGCCACCGTAGGCATGGGCTTGCGGACGGCGAGTAATGGGTAGCTCGCTGTCCGGTAAGGACCAAGCCCAAGTCGACGGCGCGTTGTGTTCCACGCGCGCCTCAAAGAGATGTCAGCACAAATAGTGATGGGACCCGCAAGGGTCGATGCCTGCCAGGGGTGCGGGTATGTTCGAAAGAGACACCACAGCCCCTGGCTTAAGGGCTACTGAAGGAACACGGGTGGGTTTTAGTCAGTAAAAGTCTGACACGCCCTCCTGCTCCACCCAGAGCGGGAGAAGTTATTTGATGATTTCCCAACCAAGAAAAAAAAAAAAAAAAAATGATACATTGCAAGATAATATTGATCGTTTGTATTTACAATTTCAGTCTGCACTGTAATTTGCTTGACTTGATTGTTTTTTACTCGGCTATGCTCGACAGCTAAGTAGGGTTATGTTATTTTACTTATTTGCGTCTAAATTGAGTGTGCACCACATTTTATTGCTAAAATATTATTTTAAGCCAAAAAATTTGAGAAACCGTGAAGTTTGCAGGAGATTATTTTTCATCGTATTTTACAAATTCAATTCTATTTCTACCTATCAAAGCCACTTTTCGTGACTGTCTGTTCGTCCAATTGCTATTTTTAACTCTGCAAAAGAATTTGATTCCACTTTCACCATCATTTTGACATTTTATTCCAGTAGGTGCACACACATTGGTAACGAACTACACATTGGTAACGAACTTACATTTAATAGAGAAATCTCGAGGTGTTTTCAAGTTATAAAACAGCGGAAGCCAATGCAAGTTGCTTGTAATGTTATTAATAAAAGTCACTTTTCGTGTCTGATTAAGTGACCGCGTTGGTCTTTGAAAATCCGCAACGGATTTTAAAGCGGATTTTCACTATCATTTAGAAAATTAATTCCAAAAGGTTAAAATGTGAAATACTACAGCATCTCGTACCTATAGATATGGGCCATATTCATAAATTAAAGTTAAATGATGTTTAAACGTCAAAAATGTATGGTTAAACACACGTTAATCATGATTTAACTAAACAACGTTTATGAATAAGTGGGATAATTATTATGAAGAAAACAAAATCTCGTGCGAAGCTGGGGGCTCCCTAGTTTATAGTACAAAGCAAGTTTGAAAAAACTCGCTTTACAAATCTGAGTATTTAAAACATTACTTATACTATACCCACAAGAAAAGGTCTCTCTGCTACTGTGGTTAAAACTGTGTCAGTGAAAATTGTCTGACAAAGAGAACAAGAACTGAGTACATACTGCAGATTGGGAACACGTTAATGCCGCGTTTCCACAATCCGTTAACTGACAAGCCGCGCCAGGCATTCGTACGCCTGTTTTTACTATAAAAACTTAAAATAAACCATAAAAAAGCTTAACGACGCAACATCAACTCGACCTAACGTTAAGCTATAACCTTTCCTTTTGGTGGTAAATGGCCTCTTTAGATAAAAGCCTCAATTCTGGCCAAAATAGGCCCAAACATGACCCAAATATGGCCTGAGTTAACGAACGGGGTCTTAAGTAGGCACTCAAAATGCTCTAGTGGACCTTCTTAGGATAAAACCCTTAATGCTTGAGGGTCATTTAATCAATTTTTTTCGGCAGTAAATTGCTTTTTTATGCGTTTAGGTAGGAGGTTTATTGGATATTATTAGTCTCTGTTCATTGAATGTTTTGATTTTTATTTTGACATGCTGCCAGTCATGATCTAAAAAGCAAAATCTTGCATTCCGAAAATGACACATGCTAACTTCATTATACAGTAGCTACTTAATTGTAACAAAACACGAAATATGAAAAAGTGTTTCTGTTAAAAATAATATAAAGCATTTAAATCATCATCATCATTTCAGCCGAAAGACATCCACTGCTGGACATAAGCCCCCCCAAAAAAGGGGGTTTTACCATAATCGCCACGCTTGGCAGGCGGGTTGGCGATCGCAGTATGGTGGTAAAATGCATATAGAACGCTGCTGCCGAGGCGATGCGTGCTGAAACACAGGCTATAAACCTAGTTCGGAAGCAGATGCTAACAACTAGACACAATTGTAACTGATTTACTTTTAAGAGCTAAGACAAATTGTGTAACAGGTATGTTTTGATCTAATAAATATATTCATTAAATTGAATAGTCGTAATTGTTAATGAGGGTTTTCTGAAATTACGTTCACTAGATGGCAGCACTGATACGTCAGGTCCGGGCACCTTTTAGAAGTGTCAAAGCGCCTACGGAATGAATGGTGAACGAATGAATGAAACGAATGACATCAATTATTTTAAGTTCATTGTCGAACTGGACTAACTCATTAAAACCTCATTGTTTTATCGGAATCGCATAGATGAGTGGTGGCCAAGAGGCAACGGCTGCGACTTACGAGTTGTAGGTCGTGAGTTCGAACCCAGACAGGTGCTTTACTTTGTGTAAATTATTTCATCACCACTGCTCTCAAAACGGTGAAGGAAAACATCGTGAGGAAACCGGCATGTCCTAGAACCAAAAATTCGAAGACATGTGACATCTACCAACCCGCACTGGGCCCGCGTGGTGGATTGTGGCCCAATCCCTCTCACCGAGAGGGGGCCTGTGTCCCAGCAGTGGAAACATTATATGCTGATGATGATGATGATAGATGATAAAGGTGGCATGGGATTTATTACAACGCACTACTGGCAGCAGTGATGACGCAGACTTATGTCACGTCAGGTGTTCACTGTGATTCAGAATTCTATACCTGCAAAATTATATTATTATACTGTAGTGTCACTAACTCAAAATAAAAATCAATTACCTACAATACAAGGTGATAATGCTATAATTAACATAATTTCACAAATGCAAACAGACTGATTTCTTTTAGGAGCTTCACCTGTATTACATACCAATTTCTCTAAAATTTCTTTAAAAGTCTTCAGGTTAACAAAGGATCACAAGTAGTATCAACGAATTAATATCGGGTTTCCAAATTTTCGGAGAGCTTTTTCCCACAGTTTTCATTTTTTTTGTATCTCTGGGAAATACATAAAAGATGGAAATCTTAATTAACAGTACAAGAATTACACCATTCCAGGGCACCATTGCAGGGAAAACACACTTGCACATGTTACGTTTATGTACCTACCATCAGGGAAATTAATTATAAACTACGTTAATTTGCCGTGTCATAGCTGGTTCATACAACGGTCAAAGAATGACAGTTGTGTTTTGAATACACGGACAATGTAAGTTAATCGGCTAATGAATGCAACTGAAAATCACAGAAGGGTTTGCAAAGACGAAGCACAAACATTCAGAGGTTTACAATAGTTGGTCAAATAGACCCGGGAGTCGCAATGAAGATGGCTTCGCACACAGCCAGCGCAAACAGGATCGCAAATACTACGGGACTGGTTTCTACTGTAGGTTTGCAGAGTATTTTGGTGGTTCGTGACTTTACTACGAGTTAGATCGCACATGTATTAAGATTAGCGTTTTTTTTTATATTTCGATGATGTATATAAATGTTTGTGGACGAAAAGGGAGAGAAACCATTGAAGAATAAAACAAAGGATTTTTTTTTTTGTTGTTTCTGTTGGGTATTTTATTAATTACTTTTGCAACACCAACATTAAAATGTAAGATTTATTGATCTGTGGCAACACTATGACACTGGTCCAATACACACGTTCACCTTTTTCATTTATTTTCTGTACGCTGTACAAATGTTATCTGTATTCTTGTATTTTCTTTACAAGATCATGCAGGTCATATTAAATTCAAGTTACAAAGCTTGGAACAATTTTAGGAAAAAAACTCAAAGAGACAGAAGATTCTAACTACCCACGTAATTTTACGATGTACCTTAAGCACTATGAACATTATCCTCATAATGACACACATAAAGCTTTTCTTGGTTCAGGCAAGATTAGAAGCAGTTACGTTGAAACCTGAGATTTAAATCTAGGTAATAATGCCCGTTTTCAAAATGAGTGCCTAAATAAATGTGCTGATGTATTTTCAACTTAAAAAAAAACTGTCAGGAACGAAATTCCTAATACTTTTTCTTCAACTCCGAATGTGACTTCATGTACGCTGTCTTTGAAATACTTAAACTTTGTTTTTACGTCAATATCGGCTCAACACCCTCTAAAACCATGAAAACGATACACATGATGAAAACTTTCAGAGCCGCCATCTTGGATGTTCATTTTGACCTCACTTCTAGCTTCATCATCCTTGAAAACGACACACATGACGAAAGCAGCCGGCGTCTTATATTTTCATGTTGACCTCACTTTTGGCTTCAGCAACCAACCGATAGCTGTAATGTTTTTAAATTCATTTCATTTCACGTAATTTCATTTTATTTCATTTCAATATCTTTTCATTTTATTTCATTTCAATATCTTTTCATTTTATTTCATTTCAATAACTTTTCATTTTATTTCATTTGAATATCTTTTCATTTTATTTCATTTCAATAACTTTTCATTTTATTTCATTTGAATAACTTTCCATTTCGATTTCATTTCATTACAGGGTCCACTAACATTCTACCTCGAGCTAACCATTATTGTATTCCGAACGATCCAGTTTTCACACATCCTATCGCGAACCAACGTTAGTAACTCGATGGAAGTTTTCAACAGGACTGAAAGATTTCACGTTTATTAAACAGACCGATGCATTAGTCAAACTAACTTTTATGCCATCAAATTAGTTGTGATTAAAATTTCATATCGATACATAAGTGGTATCGCGATCGGAAATCAATGATTTTGACGTCATGTTTCTTTTTATTGGACATTTATCGATGGTCAATATCAAATCAGTAAAAGTAGCTTATATAAAAGTGTAGCTATTGAAAACTCGGGAACAAAACTGATAGTGTAGTTATCAATGATGAGCGTTTTCCTATCTTTCACATACCTACAGTAAAAATGAGATAAATGTCCAATTTTATAAACGTAAATGATTTTGAAAAAATCGTGAATTAACTTCTTGTTTTGTCTATTATCTAAGTTCGATGTTTTAGAACACTTGTCTTCGTCGACAGGTTTCGATTGTTTTAATCGACCCGTGCAGCTGTATTATTAAGCCACGACCTCAATATTCATTTTAAAAATATGTCAGTCTTTTGTCTGCCTTCAAAATATTCTTATGCAAATCACTACTGATAACTTACATTCTCATTAAAACAGTAGCCCGGTTCGTCATGAATAAATTCGTTTCGTATGGTCAACATTTTGCATAGAATTTCCGTGTGGAATCCTTAATACAAGAAAAACATTGAATTTTGTAGCTGTATAAGTTGCCAACTTTATACACGAATTGTAATAGAGTTGAAAATTGTATTGTAGTTGGAGATCAGCGTTGTCTTTCGACATTCATAATTGTATCTACTGATGATGTTCAGATACATACATAAGAAAAATAAGTTGTAGCTTTAAATATTCTGATTATGAGGATTATTTTGGAAAAAAATTTTTTTTTTGGTCATGTGGTAACCTGGCAATTTGAGTAATTTATGCGGCGGCGGCGCGGCGTATCGAAATATCTGCCCTGCAGCACAATATAAATGCAGCAGTTGCAAAAAAGCGGTTTCAAGAAAAACGCGGAAATCTAAAAGTGAAATTTGCATGCAAGTAGTGTGTTCAGATTTTTTTACCTCAAGCCAAAAAAAAAAACAACTCTTTTACGCAGATTTAAAGATAAATTTTAACAAATTAAAGCAAACTCTCACCCGAGCATTTAATTAAATAATTTTATATTTTCTCTCTCCAACCCCGGCAAAGTGTTGGCTAAATAAAAACAGGTTCCAAACGTGTGTTAATCATATTCGCGTAAATAAGCAGCATTTTAAGGGTTAACCATTTAACAGGGATTCGGTACTGAGGTACGCAAGGGAAGGTACATTTATAGGCTTTTATAAAGTACTGCCCATTTACAAGGTTAGCAACTAATAGAGAAATTAAATGTAATTTCATTGTTAATTCTGAAAAATGGAGGACGGAATAGCTTTTACACGTCATTTAAAAAATCGTGGTGGAGTCAACATTATTTTTGACTGAGCAGAAATGGCGAAACAAACTTAGGGGTCAAAATCTCTTTTAAACTCCAGTCACAATCTTGGTCCTCACAAGGATCAAGGACCATGTGGGTATGTAGTGTCTGAAATTGTATTTTGAAACATTATATTTACTAGTACTCACTCAAAAAGTTTGGCCACTAAATATGCCAACACAATACAATATAATCATACATACCTAAAAATAGATTAAAAAACCTTTCTCTTTAATCGCATGAATTCCCCATAACAAATAACTTCGCCCGCTTAATTTACGATGCCATTCAATTCAAAAAGATACCTAGAAAAGAAACAAAAGTATTGGAAAAAAGATTACGGGGATAACGAATGGGCGAAATAAAAACTTTTTTGCGAAGGAAAGTTCAAAAGAATTCAATTGAGTTACTTGAGTGATGAGGCGGGTTATATTAAATTATACAGAATAAATGGTAGACCTTATGCTGAAAAACTGTGAGCACCTTGCCTTATGTTTTCCGAAGTTATTTTTAGTATTTTTTTTTGATCTCATATTGTTTATTTTATTTTGCCTTGTGTGATCTCACGCTTATAGCAAGGTATACTATTTTACTTTAATAATCTTTTTTTTTTCTTTACTTAATGTTTTCCTATTACGTAATACTACTATGTACCTCACTATGAAAATGTCGCAACTCCGACCCCCAAGATACAGGCAAATACCTAGTTTGGGGGTCACCGCCCATTCTTTTTGTACAATATTATTACATACCAGTAAATAAATTTGAAATTAGAGATAATTTTTAATTTAAAACTAGCTGAATGATCCCTTGGTAGACCATACATTACTGTTAGATATTACTATTTATATACTGTTTTTCAGGGAATATAGCACTTAAAATAAAGGAATTATTATGTTTTGGGTCGGCTCTGGGCAGCCCGTAATTTCACCCTAATAAGACCTCGGTGTGTTTGCCAGATTTGCGGGCGCGGACGCTTAAGTGATAATGCGGGTTAAAAATAAGTATAGGTAAAATTAGTATCGTGTGTAAGGTGAAACGATAGGAAATCGTTTGGCTTGGTATGGGCATATGAAGAGGATAGTAAAGCATGTGAATAAGAGAAATATACATACATGTTGAATTGATAGAGAGGGAGAGGAAGGTCAAAGAAAAGATGGATGAATTCTGTGAAGAAGATGAGAGGAATATGAAAGAGAAAGTAGTAAATGATTAAGCGTGACGGTTGACAGGTGAGAATGAAAGAATAAAACTTGTTACGCCAAGTAACATGAGGCAAGGGTAGAAAGATGATGATATTGGGATAACCGAAGGATATACTTTAAGGGAGTTGTTCGCGACGATGCCTCACTATGTAGTTTAATAGTTTGTTTTCGACATTAATTTAAAATCATAAAGATAACAGTGATAGTTAAAACAATAGACAGTGGTTATAAGTGCCTACTATAAGAAAACCGTATAAGTACCACCCTTTCAGACCTCATTTAAATGGGCTATATAGCCATAATTTATAGTCTCAAGTGCGTCCAGGTAACCTATAACCGAGACCTAGCCCTGGGCGTAACTACCCTTAACGTAAACTTAAGATAAACCCACTCAATTGAGCTCTGAAAGTTGTGTTGCTTTAGCTAAGTAATTTTAAGATTTGAGTTTTGCTAGCCATCTTTCAGGGCGCGTCACGCCCTGAAAGTCATATGTATAACATTTTTAAAATTAGATTGTTTTGGGTCTGTAAACCACCCTGAGGTATCTGTAACCGGATTTGAAATAAGTTTAGTAGTTTTCGAGGAAATCAACTTTTAAAATATTTATTGGTAACATTTTTCCTAATTTTTCGGGTTTCCTCGAAATAATCTTTCAGTGCGGAAGATATAGTCCATACAGATATCTCAGGAGATGGGAAATTTCAGGGGGAATACAGGGATATATAACATGCCATATGTACTATAATATATTAATGTGTTATATGCAATATTCCATTGTAACAATAATTAAAATTAGAACAAATAAAAGTTAAAACAGGAAGCAATTTGCGGCCCTCGTTACGGTAAAGTTTCGAGGCACCTTAGAAAATATAGAATCACACCAATTTGTAGTCATTGGCAAGATAAATTTGTTATTTTAAACTTAAATTAATTAACATGTAGTACAAGTAAAAGTTCTAAATTGCTTCCTGAAGATTAAATCAAAATGTGTGTTATTTAATCAGGTAAAGTACCCCTACACAGAGGTGTCTCAAAAACAACCCCTTCCTAGACGAAAGTCTGGAACCCCTTTCTTTGTCAGTCGTCAAAACGTTGGTAACGTCGTGAAGAACGGAAGTATAGTAGCCGCCCCTGAAGATATCTGGAACCTATAGGTGCAGGACGTCAGCGCCGCGTGGACTGGGAGACCTACATACACTCCGGGATAGAACCTGGATAGGAATACACCCTCCCTACACACCCTTCCTGTCCAAGCGATCACGCCCGTCCGGTTCAGGAGTGGTACTCATGAAAAGGAACATCTTTGACTATGGAACCAAAAAACTCGTGTTAGTTATGTCTTGTAAATTCAGATAAGTAGGTACAATATTTTTGACCAAGAATTGTATACAATTTCATGAATTATTGATGGTGCCAATTACCCATGAGAAGAAATTGATAGCGAAACAAACTCCGTGGTCAAAGTAAATACAAGCTCTTGGTCAAATCGCGTGAGGACCATGTAGATTAGATTATAATGAAGTCTCAATTTTTTAAAATCACAAACTGGCCCTCTTCCGCGTCCGCTACCTCTATTACCTGTGAACATGTCCCAACCTTACAACTTTCCCAGAAAAATTCTTCGCTACAGTAAAAATTATTGCTTGCGAACATTTTATTACTAGATTTTTACTTTCACTTTTACCCGCTATGTTTTTACTCTTACTTCACTTACAAGCTGTATTTTTACGTGAAAGCATAAACAATAGTGTAAGCATCGATCGAGCTGGTTAGTTTATTATTTTCTTCTTTGTAGTGAATGTCTGTATTCGTTTTATAATGTGAGAAAAGTAAAAACTTTTACTATTGGTGTTATTTAATAGTAAACAAAAAGACTAACGAAGTTGTTGGTTCAAATCCGTAAAAAATCCTTTGTAATATGACTTGAAATTTTTAATTATTTTAAGAGTCTATTCTGGACATTACTAACATCGTTGAAGGAAACACATCGAGAGAAAACCTGTAGCCTAATTAAGAAACACGGTTGCAATTACAATCTGAGGCTTTTGAAAGATATTTCTAATTCATCGTGTATATCAGTCTTACCAATTGGACCCTAATTTGGTTACAAAAAGGCTAGGCAGTAATACAAAACCCACTGAACATGTAACAACTTTTACTTTTACATTTTTAACTCCACCTCGTAAAAATACCAATAGTAAAATTACGCACCGGCCGAAGCAAATAGGGCACAGTACTCCCAATTCACCGATAAGATCTTTTCCGACCGTACACTGCACAAAAGGGATTTATTCCTGAACTATATGAATAGTACAAGTAGAGAAATCAAGGCTCGTAAACTTGTGGAATCGAGGCCCGAGGTTTGGCCTAAGTGAAAATATTAGATCTCCCGAAACTGCGAAGCTTGAAAAATAGGACACGGATGCGATGAAGTTATATATTTGGAGGTGGCATAGTGGAGATATTATTCAAAAATATGTCATCATCTTTTGCATAGCCTTTTCCCACCTATGAAGCATGCAGCTGAACTCCAGTATTTTACATGGAGTGACTTCTTATCTGACCTACGCAACCCAGTTACTGGGTAACAGAATACACCATATTAAGACTGGTTGTCAGACTTTCGGACTTCAGACAACACGTAACGACTGCCAAAGATCCTCAAATGACAAACGGAACCAACATCTTAACGTGCTTTCCGAGACACGGGGGGTCTTGGTATGTTAAGAAAATCGGTCACCTATCCACGGACAACCAACGACATGTGCAGCTTGAACTGATTGATCGACTCATGTGGCTGTGGACTCGTAACACGGGCTTGTGGCTAAGTAATATTAGCCACAAGCCCGTGTTACGAGTACACCCTACATAAATTGTTATTTAAATATTGTTGATTCGTTTTTCCGTGTGGTGCCAGACATAAAGAACAGCACCATCCCATTTCTTCCCGTGGGTGTCGAAGAAGGCGACTAAGGGACTTACCAGAAATTGGGCAGCAGCGTTCTCTATGTATTTTACCACCATATTGCGATCGCCAACCCGCCTGCCAAGCGTGGTGATTATGGCAACCCCTCCCTTATGGGGGAGGCCTATATCCAGCAGTGAACGTCTTTCGGTTGAAATGATGATGAATTATTTAGTTTTATGTTCAGGCTCATTTCTAAGTACAGTTATGTCTCAAAATATGCTAGAAAATGGATTCTAATATAATCTAACTTTACTTAATAACAAGGTGGTACCTATTCATGCAAAAAAACGTGTTTAACTGGAATAGTTATAGAACATTTCGATTATGTTCCATTATTTTTGGTTCAGACTTGTCGTATAAAACAAAAATTGTAATAATTTTATTTTCGTCAAAATAATTTGTTGTGCAGACGCCAGCACATCATGCTACCCCAATCTGTCAAATTTCTTTGATAGATTATTAACTTTATTACATACGTATATGGTTCATGTTCAATTGGGAAAATTTGATAGTTAGGGGTAGCTTGATATGCTGGCGTCTGTACAAATAAATATCTCGTCCATTTCAACAGATTTTTCCCTCATCCACCGAGCTTCTCTTACAAACTACGTATAAAATAGGAAGGGCCCTGAAACCCGACAATTTCGCCGCCCCTATCTCCGGACAGAAAGGCACACAGTATTTTATTAAATATTGATTTTTATATGTTTAGCGTCATTGAATTAATAAAAATCTTAGTACCTAGTAGTGCTGAGTCCTGATAGAAGGCCAATCGGCACCCTAGTTGTGTGACTCACGATGACTCACAAATGCGCACCCTAACTGATGTGACTATTCCTAAATGACCCCAGGCTAACAAAATTTTCGTATTTCCTAATTATGGTAATATTAGTTCTTAGGTCGGTTCCCCCTATTGTGTGGTTTCCTCAAAATACCATTTCAGACACCAATCTCCATGGTCTTCACATCGACCAATTCTTGGAAGAATAATACACTAATTTACTAAGGCTTAGTTCAGTATGTCAGCTGTAGACATTGACTTTTATTTCTGATGTAATTATTTTCTATTGAGGTGCCTTTGATCTTCTATATCTATATCTATACATATAATAAATCTGTAAAGGAACTTTTTCTGTACATTTAAAATATTTCGAAAATAATTGCTTGGGGTGGTAAGGGATAATCAACAGATGACATTTTAACCCTTATCAAAATTTTTGTCTGTAGCTCGGTTTTTCAGTTTCTATGTTGAATAGATCAAGTATCACGTAAAAAGAACGAAACTAATATGGTTATCTTTCATACTCAAATATTGTTTATAACTCAGAGTTTATATTAGTCTTTGTTTCATCGCAATCGCTTCGGTCAACCTATCTAAATAATTTAAAGTGTTCAAGAAGAATTTATTTACGTAATGTTGAAACACTTAGCGACATCTATTGGCGTGAAACGGTACTAACGAATACTTATTATTAACACGTCATTCTCATTTATGTTACTTACTGTGTCTGTGTTATTTCAAAAAGTAATGATACTGATTACTAAAATCGCTTTCCGTTGGTGGTTGATTCCCACGAATCAAAAAAGCTAAAAGAATTTCAAATAAAAAGTTGTGATAATATTAACTGACGTGGTGTTCTGAGTCATATACCTAGAATGCAATGTTAGATAAATATTTATTAGTTTTATCAATCAAATTTATACAAATAGAGGGGAAGAAATCTCATTTTTAATTGTGATAAAAGTCTTAGTAGCGCCATCTAGCATAATGTAGCAAAATTAGAGCGGCTAGAGGAACATCTCCAAATTCTTAATCTCTATCGTCAGTAACGCCATCTAGGTTTGAATAGCAAACATGCAAAGACAACAACTTGATTTCGCGCGAAATTTGATAATGTTAAATTTAAATGCGTGTTTACAGCATTACTCGATTCAAATAATGGGAGTTTTGGGAGTAAAGAGTTGTAAATACTTATGTGCTAATTTTCGTGGGGAGGGGTTCAAGCGAGGTCGGATGGTGAAAGTCAGGAAAAAAAATCCAAAATTGCGACCATAACTACTGGTGGATTTGAGTAAATAGATAGGTTTTCACACGGGCAACTGTAGTTATGTCGATGCTCTTCCGAGCAACATCGCTTACAGAGAAGCATTTTCTTAGTTAAAACAAGTTTAAAAATGTATTTATTTATCCATTTGGCATCTCCAACAAAGGATACATTACCTACACAGGAACAACAGAAATCACAATGGTAAAATATTGACAATTTTAAAGTCGCTTCTTTAAATATAATTATTTATTGGTCTACAAATAAATGTATGGCTGAACAAAAGAAACACTGAAACATTTTTGATTACAATTTACAATAAAAAGGCATCGCAATTCGCAACTGAGAGTCGCGGAGGATCGCTCTGTTACGTTAATTATCCTCGGGATCGGGCTCTCTCTCTTCCTGCTGCCTGCGTCAGCAGCGGGGAGAGAGGTGGGGGCGCGCGCGGTATGGCACTACGTAGCAACAACATCGTACTTACTATGTTCATAGAAAACCCGTGCTATACAATTAAATAGTTTTTTTTTGCCTGGTTTGTTTTTTTTTTTCAACAGCGCTTTTAATGTGGATAATGACCGACGTTACGGGGCGTAGGTAATGGTAACATTCGCAGCGAGCATGTCTTTACGCCGTGTGCTAAAATCAGTGTTGCTCGCTCGCATGTTTTGCCGTAGGAACTACTGACTGCACGAATACTTGCTTGGTAACATATTAGGTGCATTTTGACCCGTGACGCCGGTCAGTATTCACCTTTACAGCGTGATCTTTCTTCATCGTGATAACGCCATGGTCCCACGGGCCGTTAACTGACAGGTGGCGTCAGGTGTTACTGCACTGCTACCTGTCGAGGCCTATCGCAGTCCGTGCAGAGCATTCCCACTGCTGTGGTTTTATTCAGTGGTCAACGTTTGATAAACAAAGCTAAAAGACACGCGCCTGTACGGGCCGAGATAGGCGCCCGCCCCCGCGTGGAATAATGCTTCAGCACACTCAACCAGACGTGCAGTCGATTTATTGAGTAAGTACAGTAAAAGCTCCTTATTCGTGGTTCCTTCATTCGCGTTTTCACTACTCGCGGATTAAAAAAATGCGACCCAATTCCTATATCCGCGGCTAAAGATTTATTTATTTGCGGGTCTAATCGGTACATCGGTACATACATATTAACAAATAACAAAAAGGATTCCAATAGGTATCCAACCCAATATCCTTTGTAAACGCGTCGTCAGATGGACTATAAAAAAGTGAAATAGACCTTATTACAACTTCGCCTAAAGTACATTGTCAAATGATATCGCCGCTGTATTGGTTCGGCCTTTGACATCTACAATAGCCGCCTTCGCCGCGGTCGGTGTTTTTAACCGACTTCAAAAAGAAGGAGGTTATCAATTCGACATGTTTATATTTTTAATGTATGTTCAGGCATAACTCCGTCGTATATAGACGGATTTGCAAAAATCTTTTTTTTTTCGAAAGGGGTTTACTCCGAAATGGTCCCATTGAAATTTCATATAAACAGGGCCCGATCTAGCTATTTAGCCGCTCCGGGCAAAAATAACATTCGCCGCCCTTTGCACTAACACCATCAAAGATGGTATGACCATAATTATGTGATATTCTTTTAACTATATAATATTCACATACGTTAGTCTACTACGGCTTCTGAACAAGTATACAAAAATTCATGAGAGTAGGTATGTTTGTAAGTATACATTTTGCCGCCGCTCATTTTTGCCGCTCTGAGCATTTTCCCGGCTTGCCCCCCCTTAGATTGGGCCCTGCATATAGATCTGATGATGCGTTTCGGAAACAGACAACGGAACTCTTCAAAAAATTACAGCAAATCAACCGCGAATGTTGCTATCACATAAATAAGTATGCATTGTTTTGACCCAAAGGATGATGAAATTTCGAATTGGTGTATGGTAGGTAACAAAAAAGTGAAAAATAAAAACTTTTTTCAAAAAAATAACAACCGACTTCCAAAAAACACTACAAAGTGCAAAATAACTTTAATTTCGGAAGGCGGTAACAAATAATTAAAATACACATCCAACGTCACCGACTTCCGAAATTAAAGTTATTTTGCACTTTGTAGTGTTTTTTGGAAGTCGGTTGGCATTTTTTTTTTTTTTAAGTTTTTTGAGAATGTAAACAAACATAATGAAACCAACCTCATCACCATAAAGTATATTTATATATCATCATCATCATCATTTCAGCTGAAAGACGTCCACTGCTGGACATAGGGCTCCCCCACATTTATAAATGCTGCGACTTAATAGACATTCCATCCTTTGGTACGAGCCGCTTTGCGTGTTTTACCTATTGTTTCATCTTTCCATTTATTGCAAAATGTTGAAATTTTTTTTTTACTTAAAAACGATTTTCGACGCGAAAAAATCTGTTTAACGCATAGAAATGCTTGATCGTTTACGCCTTGGAGAGTCGCTTGCATCCATATCACGCTCATACAATTAATCAATATGGTCAAAAACTTCAATTAAATTGTTTTTTTTTTGTCACTTAGGAACGTATCCCCTATAGTCCCATATAAATTACCATTCCATAGTCACGGTTTCTGTATTCGCGGTAGGTATTTTACGGAACGTACAGCTCGATTCAAACTTAATGGCGGCTCGGAACACGAGGCGAGTCGCTGCGCAGTAACAAATTCATGGGTCAGCGGGGTTGAGGGGTGGGGTACTGCGCAGCGTGTAGCTCACTTCAGAGCCGCCATTAAGTTTGACGCGATGTATATACCTCGCGAATAAAGAGCTTTTACTGTACCTACCTACGGCAGGTGCACATTTATTATAAAATGAGCCTCGACCAGGCGCTTTGATCTATATTTATTCTTAAAAATCTGAGTGAGACTTCGTCGCAATATCATTATAACCCCTAAAGACGCCTGCAGGCCTAGACAAAACACCTTTCTGTTAACGTTCACGCTAAACTCTACGCCAGAATATATGGGAATGACATTACCGTGTCCTTTCCGCAGGTAATGTCATTCCCATACATTTTGGCGTACCGTTTAGCGTGAACGCCAAGAGTAATGTGTTTTGTCTCTAGGCTCTGGACTGCATTCGAAAGCTGTGGTAGATTCCTACCAGGATAGATCGGAAGATCGGAGGAGTGGTACCTACACCGTCAAAGCGACACATTATTGTGGTAAAGCGACACTTTTTTTCGGGGGTAGGTGTTAAAAAAGTAGAAACGTTTTTGAAATCCGGAATTTTATTTTTAATATAATTAATAGTAATTACTGATTAAGTTACTTCGGTACTTAGTCTATAATCGTCAAATAAGAAGTACTCACGTTTGTGGCGCATTTATGTGACATATACATTTTATAAACACCTCCTGCCAGTTTACCAACTACACTATCACACAACTTTGGTCAGCACTTCACATCACAAAATGTCACAATTTGCGGAAGTCCTAGCTGCACAGAAAACCTTGGAAGAAAACTTCTTGAGGAAGATGGGTGAGCTTGAAGCACAAATCCAGTGCGCTGGTCCTGCCAAGGACACAGTGGCAAAGATTGCCGAAGAGTTCCGCAGTTTCCGTGAGCTCATCTTTTCAATGCTTGGTCTCCTCCGAAGCCAGATCAGTGAATGTGCCAAGCAAATTGATGGCTTAGAGACCAGGCAACGGCGGAAAGCATTGGTTTTCCAGGGTCTTACTGAAGTGGAGAACGAAGACAGCATGGCAGTAATTCTTAATCTTTTGAACACCAAGCTTGCTCTGAAGAATCTCTCAGCGTCCTCAATTAAAGCCTGCCACAGACTTGGAGCCCATGGCAAGGAGCATCACAGGCCTATCCTTGTTAGGTTTCACAGTGTGGACATCAAAGCTTCTGTATGGAAAGACAGGTTTGAAAGGGTCCAAAATATCAGTAAAGGAGTTCTTGACCAGGGCCAGACAATCTGTATTTGGGAAGGCGCGCGAGCACTTCAGTATGCGTTCGTGCTGGACTCAAGACGGCGTCATCTTTATAAAGGCCCCTGATGGAAGTCGGCACAAGGTTAGTTCCGTTGACGAACTGAACCCCCTGTTAGCGAAGTACGCTAAGGCGCCAGGGGCCACTCCATCGACGAGTTCATGAAGTGTTGATGTTGCCGACCAGGAGCCTGTAAAGCATAATACATCTAGTCAACTAAAGGTGAATGTTTGATGTCTAGTTATGTTTCTTAATCGCAGTTTTGTAATTTTAACGTACCGTTCTGTAGTTGTCCCGTCTCATAATTATCTTCTTTTATTTTTTTTTACTGTGTTTTGTGCCTCAACTGTTTACTTATTTCATGTTTGTGGTGAATTGTTTTTTTTTTATACCCTCAAAATTGTTTATTATATTAAAATAAGTGTAGCTTAAATAATAAATAATATACGCTTGTCAAATTGACGTTAGTTAGTAAGGGCGCATTCCGTATTAGACAAATAGTGATAATATCGCGAAGCCAACCAAAATAAAAATCAGTACTAATGATCTGATAGCTCTTAAATTTTTTGACTATTCAATTTGGTCGGGTTCGCGATTTTATCGCTTTTGTTGCATATCGGAACACGGCATAATATTATGTAGACTTTGACGTTTGAAGTGTTCGTTCTGAAATATTCTCATTATATGGTCGTGTTTGTGCTTTTCACAGTCTCACACAAATAATTTTACTAACGCCTCGTTCCATGTATGCTTCATAATTCTACAGTTGGATGGCACTTTTGATTTACTTATTTTGTTTTTTTATTTTTTATTCTGTGTCTGTCTTTTTATACTTTTGTTAACTACGGTTTTCGCTTTTCTTTCAGTAGAGTTGTCAATGTGAACTCCGGTTTTATTACTGTTTATTACTGTTTGTTTAATTGCTTTTAATGTTGGTGTTAGCTGGCGGGTGGTGCAGTGTCTTGCACGCTTAGCTGCTCTATTCTTAGAATTAGTATATTCGTTTGTATTTATATATTGATCTCAACTTATTGTTTATCTTTTTATATCTATGTCAGACAATGACTCTTATTTTTCTGCTTGTGAATCTACTGCCTCTTCGAGGCAGTAGATTCACAAGCAGAAGTCTTCAGTCTTCTCTTGAATGTATGTCATATTAACGCTCAAAGTGTTCCAAGCCACTACAGTGAGCTGTTCAACGTGTTTAGTAACAGCAACGTCCACGCCATCCTGATCTCTGAAACTTGGCTCAAACCTGATCTCCAGTCCACCACTTATCCTCTTACTGGTTTCGATCTTATACGGAATGATCGGATTGGTAAGAGAGGGGGTGGTGTGGCCATATACCTTCGAAGTGACTTTCCTTATAAAGTACTTGCTACTTCATCTTCACACTATTCTGCTTCTGCGGAGTATATTTTCCTTGAAGTCTGCGTCAAAGGAGCCAAAACCGTTATTGGTGTTGTCTATTGTCCTCCCACTGTTGATTATTTCACTGAATTCGAATCAGTACTTGAATCTTTGGGTTCGGAGTATGCACATCACATCATCATGGGTGATTTCAACACAAACCTCCTTGCCCAAACCTCTCCTCGTTCCCGAAAGCTCCTCCATCTCATCGAGTCAGCCAGTCTGCACGTGCTGCCGCTCCAACCTACTCATCATAACGTTGTCGGCGATGACACCTGGCTCGACCTGATCCTCACCTCGAATCCTTCCCTTGTTTTCTCCCATGGTCAACATGACGCTCCTGGCTTTTCTCATCACGACATGATTTTCCTTACCTATATCCTGAAACCTCCCAAACCCAAACCCAAGGTTCTGCACAGGCGTTGTTTTTCGCGAATGAATGTGGAGAAACTCAAGGAAGATGCGTCTCTGGTAGATTGGGAGCCTATGGCGAAAGCCATTTCGGTTGACGACAAGGTTGCGATCTTCAACGGTGTTGTGGTCAACCTTTACGATATCCATGCTCCCGTCAAAAAAGTCAAGTTAAAACGTCCACCTGCACCATGGATGTCAAGAGGAATACAGATGGCTATGCGACGTAGGGACCGTTCATTCCGTAAATTTAAAAGAGATCGCACTGATGAGAACTGGACACTATTTAAGACTGCAAGGAATAGATGCAATCAGATGATACGCAACGCTAAACGCCGCCACATTCTAGATACTATCAATTATTCTTCTTCTGCCGATATTTGGAAATTTCTTGGAACTCTTGGTATCGGCAAACCGCGACATTTAGACCTTCCTAATTCTATTGACTTGGATGATCTCAACCGACATTTTTCTACTGTTCCCACCATGGATCGTCTTATTAAGCATCAAACTCTGTCCCTAATTTCTGGTCTAACGCGTCCTGATATTAATCCTTTTCGTTTCCTTCCAGTTGAACCGGGAGAGATCCTAAAGATTATTCTATCCATTAAATCAAAAGCGGTAGGATGTGACAATATCACACGTGGTATGATTTTAACTATCCTGGATCATCTCCTTCCTGCGATCACCCATATTGTAAATTTTTCCCTATACACGGGAGTATTCCCCTCCCTGTGGCGCAAAGCCTATGTTCGTCCACTACCTAAAGTTTCTAATCCCTCTCTTCTTACCCACTTCCGCCCCATTTCTATCCTTCCTTTCTTATCCAAAGTACTGGAGGCCTGCGTCCTTAAACAATTCTCTAAGTTTGTTCATTGTAACTCTATTATTAGCCCTCTTCAATCAGGGTTCAGACCCGGGCACAGTACTGTTTCCGCCCTCCTTAAAGTGACTGGCGATATAAGAGCAGGACTGGAAGAGACCAAAGCTACTGTACTAGTGTTGGTTGATTTCTCAAATGCCTTTAATACCGTCAGTCACGACATCCTGTTAGCCATATTGTCTTATGCTATGGTCTCTCCTGAGGCACTGGAATGGTTCTCCTCTTACCTTCAGGAACGTCAGCAGTCCATTCGTGTTGGGGATTCTACATCATGCTGGTGTAATTTGGGAACTGGCGTTCCTCAAGGCGGTATTCTTTCTCCTCTTTTGTTTTCTATTTTTATTAATCTCATAACTTCCGAACTTCAGTGTGCGTATCATCTTTATGCTGATGATTTGCAGTTATATTGTCATGGGAGGGTTGAAGATCTACCAGAAGCTATCGACAGATTGAATAGGGACTTGATAGCCGTAAAAGCCTGGTCTGATCGATTTGGGGTAGCAGTAAACCCCAACAAGTGTCAGGCAATCATCATCGGTAGTTCTCGTAGTATGAGTAAGGTAGATAATACAACCTTTCCACCAGTACTCTTCGATGGTACGATCATTCCATTTAGTGCTGATGTGAAGGACCTAGGGTTGCACATTGATAGTACCCTAAACTGGCGTACTCAAGTCGCTAGGGTCAGCCAGAAGGTTACTGGAACGCTACGTGCTCTGTACCGACTAAAAAATTTATTACCAATGAGTACGAAGACAATGCTTGTGCAGGCCTTAATTTTCCCTATCATCGATTATGGTGATGTGTGCTATTACGATCTGAATGCTGATCTACTCGACAAACTTGACCGTCTTCTCAATTACTGCATTCGATTCGTCTTCAATCTGCGTAAGTATGACCATGTTTCTGCGCAACGATCGCTTCTGAAGTGGTTGCCCATACGCCAGCGCAGAGAGCAAAGGGCGTTGACCACCTTGTTTTCTTTTCTTGACTCTCCCACGTCCCCTAGGTATCTAGCTCCCCACTTTCAATACATTTGTATCAACCACAACAAAAATCTTCGATCATCTAATAATCGCCTTCTTCAATGTCCCACTCACCGCACAGACTTTATCCACTCTTCCTTCTTCGTTCAGTCTATCTCTCTGTGGAATACGCTCCCCCTGGAAATCAGGATGGCAACCAACCGGTTATCCTTTAAAATGAAAGTTCGCGAGCACATTCAAAAGAAGCTGGCAGTATCTTCACAACGATAATGTTTTCCCATTGTTTGTCTTAATTGTTTTATTATATTAATTTGTATTTATGTACGTTTATTTGTGCTTATATGTATATTATATATCATATTTATAGTCTGTATATTTATATAGGTATATTATGTGTATATTTACTTAAATTTGAATAAATATTGTTACACGACTTACGTGATACCTAGCACCTACCACTGTTTGTCTCTGCATCACCCAAAGGTTGACTGGTAGAAAATGCATATGGCATTAAGTCCGCCTCTGTACATTTTTGTGCGTGAAGTATTATATAAATAAAATAAATAAAATAAATATTGTTTTCCGACATGCATGCGAACGAAGTCGCGGGCACAGCTAGTACCAAATAAATGACATATTAAGAGGATTATGCATCTACATAACGTTAATTGAACTGCAGTTATATAAACGCATAATTATGATTGAATTAATATGATCCGGTCTGTCTATTAAAGATTTGACCATGGCTACTTAGAAGACCATACAAGATTTACATGGTACTTGCGTGATGTACCTACTAAATGAGATTCATTGATCTCATTTTGACAATTTGACAGCATTCATTGCGTTGTCGTGCAAATTATTATTTTCATAAATAAAAAGCAACGATTTAGAAATTTATTTCAAAAACCTTCGGATGATGAAAGAGAATGTGTTACGTTAATGGGGTTTAGTCTATCAGTGACAGTTTTGATCATAATGAAAACCTGGTCGTATTGTACCTACAGTAAAAACTGTGACGTCAAAAATTGTGTGGTAACAATGAAATACACGAATGATTAACTTCTGATAATCTTTGGTGATAAAAACAATAAGCCCCAGGTTACTGTCCTTCTTAATATTCATTTACATAATCACAACATTTCAACCGAAAGTTGTCCACTGCTGGATATAGGCTTCTCCCAAGCTCGACTCTTCTCCCACTTCAACCGGTTTGGTGTTTCCCGCATCCAGCGAGCCCCTACGGCCCTCGCAAGGTCATCAGTCCACCTTGTGGGAGGCTTTCGAACTGTACGTCGTTCATTAAAATCTTTTAAAAATATCAAGCATCATCCTTATACCCATTGGTAACGACCATGACTTACGAGTTGTAGGTGAGTGGTAGATTCGGACCCTGACAGGCGCTTTACTTTGTGTAAATTATTTCATCGTCACTGCGAAGAGACCACTGCGATGGGCGGGCGCTTTTGGGAATGTCTTATGTAATTTTGACGTTTAAATTGCTGACTATCCAGGCTAGTTTGAAAATAAAAATATGACTTTTGATTTTACTCTCATAACGGTGAAGGAATACATCGTGAGGAAACCAGCATGTCCTAGAACCAAAAATTCGAAGAAACATCTACCAACCCACACTTGATCCACGTGATGGATTACGGTGGCCTGCTCCCTCTTACCGAAAAGAGGTCTGGGTTCTAGCAGTGGGAACATTATATGCTGAGTTTGCTAACATTATAGGCTGATTCTGTAATGTACGTATCCTTCTGCCCTTTTCCATTATGTGATTCATAACTTTAATCACCCAGCCAGCACAGACCTTCTGAGTAATTTTTGTTTAACAGCAGTCATAGAAACTAATCGCTGAATAAGACTACCGTAATTAGCTGATTTGGCGCTTACTCAGACGTTATTCAAGTAATTTGGGCATAAAATTATACTGCTAATAGCAACGTAACAGATGAATAAGTTTTGAATAATTATACGACAAGCTGAGTATCTTCTGCATAAAAGCATTTTGTTCTTTAATACAAGTATTACACCTCTCTTAGCCAGATGATGAATGAATGGACTATAGTTAAGTCCTTTCAAGCTCAGATTTTCCATACTCTTGCAAGCACTTTCTTCGTATGCCTCCCGTTCTTTTTCTATTTTTCCATGAATTGGAGTGTTTTTTAACATTTTTATAAGGAGGCATATTCACACAACCACGCAGCGCAGTTAGCCGTTTAAATGCTGACTAACGTTCCAGAACAGTTCGTGAATACCCAGCAAACTTCTGCATAAGAATCTGTTACTATTGATTTAACCACAGTTAGCTGCTCATGCCGGTAATTTCGTACTTTAAGCGGCATAAAGTAGTTATAACAGCTATCTTAATTTATGTTAAGTTACTATATGCTTCATAATAAAAATAACGCCTGTTTTATAAAACAGCTGAATAACTATCAAGATGTGGTGTGTAATACAACTAAAAGGGAACAGAATATAACTTATCCAATTTCATACCCATGTTATACAAAAGGTTACACAAACTCTTGAGTAACAGGTCTTTGTATGATGAATATTCAGTTTTAAGAAATCAATTCCGCAAATTACTAAACTAACTCAGCTAATAGCATTATTACAGCAAAAAAAAACTTTAATACAGAACTTCGCAATACACACAGCTTCTATACATACATAAAATAGCTTGACCCTGCATAAGGTTAAATTGTTGGTCAGTTATCTAACTTGTGTGCTGCCTGGGCATACAGGTACTTATTGGAATTTGTCATATCTTAAATTCATTCATTTCAATAAAGTTAACAAAGATGTAAGTGTCTACCTATTTTATAAAAATCTCAAAGGGGTCTAGGGTGAACCACAGTGAACATTTTGAAGTGTTGTCTAATCTTAATCCATAGCTTGTTATCGACTTGTCTCAAGTAGTACCACAAGACTGGATCTGTCTTCTGAATTTGACAGATTTGAGAACTTTCGCAAGCGTCTGGGGAGCGTCTGGGCTGTTTTTTATGTACAATCAAGATTCACTAATGCAGTCGCATACTAAGGGCTATATTGCTATGAAGTGGCGGTCCAGGCCGTACCTACAGCTGTGTGTATAAGTGATGTATTAACACAAAACTCACCGCTCTACTCACACACTGGCGTTACTCTTTGTATTTTATACATACCGTCGGCGACGACAGACATGACCTTGGTCGGTTCATACCATTGCTAAAATTTACTTTTATAATTTGAGTTCCGGTAGCGTGCAGCGTATCGTCTTGGATTAAGAAACTCATAGGTCTGGGTTCAAATCTCGTGATGAAGCTTCAATTTTTCTTTTCAACAATCATCTTCATCTGTTCTTTTATTATTCGATTTATTAATATACCGGAATAATAATGTAACAAATTTGTTTTATTACTCGTATTGTTATTTAAATAAAGGTTTAACAATAATAAATGATTACAAAATGTTTATTCGTTATAACTTCATGAAGAATGTATAAAAATAACTAATAATAACTTCTTGTTAAAACAGTTTATTTTCTCTTATAGAACAATTTATTGAAGTAAATAAGCTAGTTGGTGAACTATGATAATCAGGCTATTGTATCTTAGTAATATAATAATATTGTGCTGATTACTACTGTGTGTCGGTACTCTAAATAAATCACAATATTCTACAAAAATCTACCCACGTAAAAGTAACAAATGCAGACAAGTTGTCACAATACAATTAAATGACTCAGTAGTACTACTTTTATTCTACTGCGAGTGAGTTCGTTTTAACTCAAACCTCAAAGTTAACAAATCGTATTTAATAGGACTTAAAGAGGTTATAGCTTAAGTGTTCATTTTCATTCCGAAAAGAAGATTGAAACTAAACCTCAAAATAATCCAGATTACGGATAAGACAAAATATTATTTGAATATTACTAAAATAAATATTTGTAATTTATAACTTAATGTTAATGTTTTTTCCATTAACTATGTTTTTTAAGCTGATTCTCGAGCTGGTTTTCCATGATGCCTTGTTTGCCATGAACCTTCTGCGTGGAGTGCACGGCGCACGGTTCGTAAAGATGTGTCGAATAATTCGGCAAAATGTCTTGTCGTTTTGAAACCACTTGTTTCATATTCGCTGAACGTGTGCCTGTTATAGGAGCTGGGGTCTTCCACTTTGCTTTCCACGGGCAAGGCTACCGCCTTCCTCATATCTTTTCACCCACCGACTCACAGTATTTCACTAAAACAAAAAAGGGGTACTGATAAGCTACTAAGCAAAATACACACTTTATGTATTACCTACTATTTAGAAACAAAATTATTTAAAAGGGCAATTTCACATAGATATTAAGTTTATTGTTATTTTCATCGTTCTATAATCTAGGAAATAAATTTACATTGAAATTTTATATTTTTATTCTATTTAGACATTGTGATATTTATAAAACGTTTAAAAATAACTACAAGGATCAGCAGTTACACTTTAATTAAATAAATGTTTAATATTTATATTTAAATTATGATTTACTCACTACTCACACTCAGTCCGGTTTCATCACATAGGTATTTGTGATATAGGTATTAAGTCCACTTTTATGCAGCGCAATAATATTCGCTTTCATTTCTATATTTAAATTTGCTTACATTTTAAAATGAATTAGAAGGACGCTAATAGATGAAACACACGTCACTAGCACACAATTATCAACCAACACCGTTCTATAAGTCGCGGTGAATGAGTCGTAAATCATTTAAATTTATTTAGGTTTCTGTGGGTATAATGATAAAGTTTTACGAGTTTAGTGAATAAGAAGAACAGAACAAGAAACTATACTCAAAAGTGATTTTTAAAACAATAAAAAGACTATCACACAGCGAGTGGGATTCGAAACCGCGACTCGCTGCGCTCAAACGCGATAATCAAGTGCAGTAACCGCTCAGCTATCATGCCATTTGCTTTAACGGTTGAATTTAGGAAATACATTCATTCGTAAACGTATGAGAGTGTGTGTGTATATAGTATTATAGCGTATAGAAATTGCTTATTATAAGAAGGTCGTAAGTTAAAGCGAAGTGTCAATCTATTGCTTTTTGAGATTGGGGCTCCATTAGTGAGGGCTACTGTACCTATAGTGGCTGAGTTCCGAACTGTTTGACCTTTTTAATCCTATTAAGTGCCCCTACAAGTTAATCTTGTAATTCCCCTTTGAATAAAGACTGTGCATTTTCTTTTATGTCTGCAGTTTTCACTTAAAGACATTACCGATAACTCTTCATTAATTCCTGCTTTTGCCTGTTGTTCAACTGTTTCTTCTTCTACGAGTATTCTCTCCTTACTGCTGTTAGCATTCACTTTCTTTTCATTCATAAAATCTTTCACATAATCCGTGTATCAGAATTTTTATTTCTGAATTGTTATTTTATTTTAATTACGGACGCTTTTAACGTGCACTTTTTACATCGTTCTCACATTGATAATTTCAACATAATGATGTAACCAACTTTTTGTAACAAAATCATGATCTTAAAACTAAAACACCATGGACACTCTGTCCATGGAGTTTCTTGCCCGTTCTTCTCCATAGGTACCTACGCTTTGGAATGGGCAGCTAGCTTCATCTTTCTAACTCACCGACCTTGACAATTCAAAAGTGCCTGTAATTGGTTTATTTGAAATAAATGCTTTGAGTTTAAGTTGAGTTTGTGTGGTCACGTTTAGGTATGAGGCGAGCAGTGGTGGCGCAAATGAAACGGCCGGGACTTACGAGTTGTAGTTCGTAGGTTCGAACCCTTTTTTTATGAGGGTGGGAAATCATGAATCACTTGTCCCACTCTGGGCGGAGCAGGAGGGTGCGTCAAACTTTTACTGACCAAAATCCACCCGTGTTCCCTCATTTGCCTGTGTGCCAGGGGCCACGGTATCTCTTTCCAACAACCCGCAACCCTGGCAGGCATCGGCACTTGCAGACCCCATCAATTGGTGGTGACATCTCTTTGAGGCGTGCGTGGAACACAACGCGCCATCGACCTGCGCTTGGTCCTTACCGGACAGCGAACTACCCATTACTCACCGTCCGCAAGCCCGCGCCTACGGTGGTACGCCGGAAATTAGCCTAGGATTCCCGTCGCCCAGGGCGTGTCCTTTGGAGGCTAAGGCCATAAGGGTGCATTTAGGCCTCTCCCTGACGTGCACCGCCTTCCTCTTCGCGAGTATTACTGCTTCGCAGAAGGAGGTAACGGCTACCCATGTTCGAACCCTGACAGGCGCTTCACTGAAAATTCACATAAGGTTTAAGAATTAATATTCTTGCCTCTATGAATACTGTAAACGGACTCTTATAGTCAATAAGTCGACCCTTCCTAATATAATTAATTTTAATTGTTATTATATAAGCATCATTAAAAACACTCTCCATCGCTGGTGGCAAAAAAAATATTTACTCAAATCTCTCTCAGAAAAATTCTATAAAATAATTATTCAAGAAAACAACCACCCATTTATAAAATAGACCGTTATCGTTGAAAACTTCGTTAATTAACGGTCCGAGGGTAGACGCGGTCAAACTTGACTGAAGTATCGAAGGATTAAAGCGTTCAACAAATTCTCTTTATCGAACCCTTGAGTGACTTGCCTTTACTTGTTGCTTTGATTAGATTCTTATGAAATTATTGGTTGTTATAATTGGGGAAGCAAATAGGATATTGTTATACTCGCTTATAATTTTGGTGTTTTATTCATAGGGAAAAATGTAAAAAATACGAAAAAGATTGAATTTGTTTTATTTTGAGGTATCAACAAAATTATACTATAAATTGAATCGACGCCATGTTTTTGCTTATTTACAAAGTCTTTGATGTGAAAGGTAATAAGTATTAGCCAATATTTACGCGTCGTTTTGCCACTCCCTTCCTGGGCCGGCCGCAGTTGTACCGTCCATCTTCAGACACCCACTGTGCAGAGGATATTGCACATCTTGGGTGTTGACTGTTTCACAGCTTATTGGTTTAATAAAAGGAAATGACAAGGCCCATTAAGAGACTTAAGACAAAGTTATTTAGAGATCACAAACCTTAACCTCAGGCTAAACCTCCCATCTACACTCCAAACTCCAATAATTAACCAGAATCCTTTAATTATGGGACTCCATTAAAGTTTGTCAATTTATGTATATTCATCTGTAGTCATAACAACCGATGGAGCCCGAATTGAATAGAAATTGATGTTTAACTTTAAATACGTAATGTGTATACTAAGCCTTGATGTGTGGGACAAGTAGGAAGGTGAAGCGAGAGAAGTTCAAGTAGCCTCGAAACGATTTTTTCTTACATTAATTAATACAGATTCTCTAACACGGAAGTTGGTGAATAATAAATATTTATTCGGTCATGAGTATGAAATTAGATATTTTACGGCACGATTTCACCAAAATTTTATTCAGCACATTTAATCAGCAACATTCTGCAGAACTGTAGTGCACTCACTGAGCTGCAGATATGTTAGTCTTTGTTTCCACCGGCAAACTTAGGTACGTAACTTTTGTAGGCGTAGGTACAGTGCAGAACATTTGGAGTGCATTGTACATTGCAAAGTACATTGCCGCAAACTGGTGGAATCGCACCTTTACACCTACGCAAGATTAAAAATATTAAAAATTCATAATTTCGTCCCAAAATATTAATGGATTACGCACACAGTGTTATCGAAACAATTCTATACATCTTTTCACGAATTTCCATTTTTTTTTATCCAAAATACTGGCTGTTTGAAATTCCATTGCCACTCTACTATGAACTTATAATATCAAGGTTCTAATAATAAGTTGCGATGGAATAACATCATAGATGCAGAATTTAAGTTAAGGCGATTCAGAGAAGCGTAACCAGATTTTTTCAAAATATCAGTCTTCTTTAACAATCGCTTTACTCTCCTGTCTTAGCAACCAGATACATTTAGCATCAGTATTCCACAAAGCGAACCTATTTCGGCAGAGTCAGTACTCCAGTGCCTACCGGATCATGATTTGTGTATACAATGACGAAAGTTCATCTAAGTTTGATAGCGAAACGTACAATGATCTGTTAGAGATGTCAGAATAGAGAGAGACGAGAGAAGTTAGATACGAGAAGAGAGGGTGAGAGAAGAGAAACGCATAAGTACAGTCATGAGCACTAATATGTATACGCTTAACAACCTTTAAAAGGTATTTTCTCCTCTTGTACTGGTTGTAATTTTATGTTACTATGAAAATAATATTTCGGAACTCACACTACAATGAATACCTAAGTTATCTTAAGGTTGCAATCGTTATTTAAGAGAAAATCGCCTTTGAATATGGCTATGTGTATACATATTAGTGCTCGTGATTGTACAATGGTACTGATACACGTTCTTTATAACATCGAGCTTATTAGACCGAACATTTTACCAAGAAAAACATTCACTCTATAATCATAGGTTAATTATGTGTGGCTAATTAATGATTAAACCTAGTATATAGGCAATGTATTTTATTTTATTTTATTTTATTTGGGAAAAAAAACGATATTACATTACATATAACACTTATCAGTAAGGTATATAAAAAACAAAATCAATGTAATAACCACAACATTTTCCACGTATTAACAAATAGGTATGGGCTCATCGGTAAGCTAGTTATTTTCTCATTTATGGAAACATTTTGTAAATATCGTTACAAGCTACCTAACTAGTCAGTTACCACAAGGCATATCCGAATTGTTTAGCACATCAATAACTTTACCTCGAAAAGTATTTTTATTTAGCATAAATATATCAATATCTAAGAAATGTTCATTGTACATTTGCATGAGACGCTGAAGGGGTGCACGTTTACTTGCGTTTGTCCGGCCTGATGCCTGATCAAACAATCGGTAATCGCGCACGAGATCTAGGAACTACAAGTTTAATATCATTATTAAGGTCTATACAATTTAGCTTATTATGATAAAGGTCATGCAGTGTCATTACTTGCAGAAGCATTCGTCTCTTCTCGAGAGAGAGTAAATTATACATTGCTAAAAGTTCTTCGTAAGTTAAGCGTGGAAGTTGGCATCTGAATTGCATAGTTCGTAAGAATTTTCGTTGTACTTTTTCAATGGCTATTTTGTACTTATTATATAACGGATCCCATATCAGACAGGCATATTCAAGCTGAGAACGAATAAGTGAACGATACAGATGTAAAAATGTACAAGGGCGCCTAAAGTCGGTAGCTGTTCTGAAAACAAAGCCGTACATTCTAAATGCTCTGGTAATTATGTTTTCTATATGTAGGTCCAAATGTAATTTACAATCAAATAGTATTCCCAGGTCTCTAAGGTTCGCTACTCTGTTCAATATAGTACCACATAAGGTATAGTCATATTTTATTGTAGTTTTCTTTTTAGTGAAGCTGGTGGTTTGGCATTTAGGTATACTTAAATTTAACTTATTAATTGAACAGTATTCAGAGAGTCGGTTAAGATCGCTCTAAAGTTCTGTACATTCATTAATATTTTTTATGGTTTTATATAATTTCAAATCGTCAGCATATAAAAGAAACTTTGTGTATTTAAAGCATGTATTAATGTCGTTTATGAATATAACAAAAAGTAGAGGTCCCAATATAGAGCCCTGAGGAATACCGGAGGACATTCCAGCACTTCCCGACTTGTACCCATTAATCACGACCACCAGGCTGCGGTTAGTAATATATGAGCAAAACCACCGCAAAAGATTGCCCCTTATTCCATTGAACGCTATTTTATTGAGAAGTATTTCATGGTCCACTCTATCAAATGCTTTCTGAAAATCTGTATATACAGCGTCCACCTGAATTCCCTTGTCGATACTATGGAAGAGGAAATTAGTGTAAATTGCTAAGTTCGTCATGGTGGATTTTTGTTTTACAAAACCGTGTTGTTCAGGTATGATATAGTTATGGATGAAAGGGTAGATGGCATTATGAACAAGCTTCTCGAAGAGTTTTGATGTTGCGCTGATAATAGATATTGGACGGTAATTTGTGACGTCATGTTTTGAACCACTTTTATGGATTGGGACAATGTAGGCGCATTTCCAAATGTCTGGAAAGAAACCCTCAGTGATGCACTTATTAAATATAATGTGTAATGGTTCACATATTGATTCAGCAGTGTACTTAAGAAACACTGCTGGTAGTCCATCTGGTCCTGGACCCTTGGAAGGATCCAGTTCTTTTAATTCTCTTTTAATAACAATTACGTCAAAATAGATATGGTGTATTAAATCACACCGATCCGAGCAATTATTTGGTGGTGACCATTGGGGAGTTAATGTAGACGGCTGGTAAACGGACTGGAAAAATGAGGAAAACAAGTTACAAATAGTTTCGGGATCTTGCGAGGTTCGGTTTTCGTATGACATACTTGAAGGTATACCTGCCTTGGCTTTTTTGTTGGATATGTAAGACCAGAAATATTTAGTGTTTTTGGGGATAGAATCCTCTACAGAATTAATATACTTATTGTAACATTTTGTAGCCTCACTTTTAAAGCGGGTTCTGTATAAAGAAAAGATTTCATAATCCGAGTCATTTTTATATGTTTTCCACTTAATCCAAGCCTTACGTTTGTTTTTATAAATATGTATGAGAGATAGACTAAACCAAACTGGGTATCGTGCTGGTTTTGATCTTGAAATTGGCACATTTTTTTGGACAATATTGTAAATAGTTTCATAGAACAGGTTAACCGCACTTTCTGCGGGAAGTTGGTCAAGTATCATGCTCCAAGAGACGTCCATCAACTCTTTATTTAGTAGATCGTAATTGGCCTTAAAAAAGTTAGGCTTTCTTATGTATGTAATGTAACATGTAAGCTAAAACAACGACAATTAGACATTATTTAAACATCTGCGAGCTTCAGTCCAATTAAGAGAATTGTTTATAATATACTAATAATAAAACATTTATTTTCAAGTATCCATGACTTAGTAACAATTTTCTTACAAGCTATGCATGTTAGTAATGTTTACAAAAAACTATGTCTAAACAATTTAACTAGCAGGCACATGTAGCTGGCTTAAAAAGTGTAAATGGGGCAATCCAGTTTGCTAGCAATGACAATCAGGAGACTGTTGGAGCTGGCATGCACTCTGCGCAACAGAGATGCTGGACGCTTGCGTCTGATTGCAGGGAAGCCGTCAGTTTGCGTGTCCGCGAACATACCCGAAGCACTACAAAAGCGTGGCAGCCCCAACAGCATCTTGACTGCATTATTGTGCTGAACGCGAAGAGCATTAACATCTTTTTGAGTGAAGCAATTCCAAAGATTGCATGAGTAGAATACTTGACAATATGCCTTAAAAAGTATTATTTTAACCGCCCCCGAGCAGCGTGAGAATTTTCGAATTAACATAATTACATCTCACTGCTAATGCTCTTCGCTCCAGGTCTACATCTAGATTGTCCCTCAAATCCTCCGCTACAATATGCCCCAGATATTTAAACTGAAGAACAAGGTTCAAGACACTGCCATTTAATGTGACAGTTGGGTAGCTCTCAGCGCTCTTATTGGCCGCTTTGAAAATGAGCAACTGACTTTTGTCCGTGTTGTATCTCAAACCGTGATTCTCCGCGTAACACTCACAAACACTAAGTAATTTTCTAAGATTTATTTGTCTATGAGATTTAAATTAATTTAAGAATCTCTTAATGTTATATTTTCTTTCCTTTGTTTTATGTCCTATAAAAAGATATTATGTAACCCCTTTTTACGTGTATTGTATTGTGTATATCTTTTGTTGGAAATTCTAAATAAGTAAATTTGTTGAATGCTACTTAATGCTCAATATGAGGTAGCAGTACCTCTACAAACAATTTGCAAAGCTAAATTGCGAATATGGTTGAAGAGATGTTGAAAGAAACCTGCCATCATACATTTTTCATCACATACCATTTTTATTATTACCAAAGATTTGGAAGACCGAATAATAAAACGACGTACCTAATGGAAGTGGAATTAAATCCTTTTTGTAACCGAAACTCAAAGAGGAAAGGGAGCGAGACATCGATACAAAGAAACTGGCTGCTTTTGTCCACTGTACAAAGCATTGAGCAAATGAGATGTTGTTACTATTGAACGTTAAAAGAATTGGTTCGAAAGAAGAATTATATAATTGTACGAAAATTTGAAATCAGAATGGAATACCATGATGACAATAAAAAATAAAAAAAACTCTGGCAAGTCTAGTGCCTAGGAGTATTTTGAAACCATTTCACCCAAATCCGATCAGCTGTTTTAGCGCAAGAAACATCCAAACCTCTAAACATACAAACTTTCACATTTATAATATCAGTAGGATACTGTAGACGTACGTACTTAAAAGACGGGGCGGGAGTTGTTTGCCATTTTGTTAAAAGTCAAAAAGTTGACTTTCAAGACATGCAACATTTTGTGTTTATTTAATTGCGAGATATAAATAAGCCCCAAAGCAAGAAGTCTGACTGATAAAAACGGGAAATCGCACGGTCAGGAAATTAGAGTTTTAAAATCGCTATTGTCGTGTGAGGTGTGTGCATGGCTCCATTGCATTGTCAATTAATTCTAGCATAAATTATGGCACACTCACATTATGAAATTACTTTTGCCCAACCTTGTATGTATTATGACATTACTTCTGCCCCACCTGATATGTTTGTACAAATAATAGTCGGAATTGGGTTGAATATTATATCTTGTCATGTTGAATAAAACGTCAAGTTCTATTTTTGCTTTGAAAACCAATGTCATTGGGCACGCCACGATTGCGGCGGTAAGTCCCCTATTTGAGGAGTGGCTTGAGAGGCAGCACGACGTCCTCACCTTCCGCCTGACGCAGGTCCTCACCGGACACGGCTGTTTCGGGAGGTTCCTGTTTCGCATAAGGCGGGAGGAAACGCCCGGGTGTTTTCACTGCAAAGATCGCCCTGAGGACACGGTGGAGCATACGGTGGAGGTCTGCCCGGTTGGGACGGAGCACCGCCCGCGCCGTGTCCTTTTGGAGGCGATCGGCAGCAGCGATCTCTCGCGTCCGGTCCTAGTCCAGGCCATGGTACGGAGCCAGAGTACATGGGTAGCCGTCACTTCCTTCTGCGAAGTAGTAATGCGCACGTGAGAGCGAGGCAGTAAATGCACCCTCACAGCTTTAGTCGCCGCTGGATCCCAGACTGATTCCCGGCCACCGTAGTTGTGGGCTTGCGGATGCCGAGTAATAGGTAGCTCGCTGTCAGGTAAGAGCCAAGCCCAGGTCGACGGCGCGTTGTGTTCCACGCGCGCCTCAAAGAGATGTCAGCATAAACTGATGGGGCCTGCAAAGGCCGGTGCGGGTTGTTCGAAAGAGATACCGCCGCCCCTGGCACACAGGCTACTGAGGGATCACGGGTGGGTTTTAGTAAGCAAAAGTCTGACACGTCCTCCTGCTCCACCCAGAGCGGGAGATAAAACCAATGTCATAATTAGTTATTATTAGGAATGTATTTCCAAATTTGGTGAAGTGTCGATTGGCGTATTCGGATCACTACACGGATATTCCATTGTAAAAGCGTGTCTAGTCCAGAGATTGCATTACTAAAATTGGTAACTGTTGGAACAAAATCCCACAATACTATCAGGTAGGATTTTAGTTTAAACATTTCTCCAAACACGAGAAAACAGCACCAGTAAAAATATTATTTTAAATGCAACGTCTATACAATTCTCTTGTTGAAGCTCAAGCAATCAGCGATGGAGGAAAAATGAGGACCCTCTTAATAACAAAATAAGAGGGAATTTCATTTACTTAGCACAAAGTGTCGCCAAAGTGTGCTAACGTTTTAATAGAGTTCTCCCTGATTTTATTAAAAGGAAACTCACGTTGACCTTATATTTTTGTCTTTTCAGAAAATAAATGTTGAAGTCAATTATTAATGATTATAATTTGAGGCATTAACGAGGTGTGACCAAAAAGGTGAAATACTTCGCTCTTCAGAAGGTAAAAGCACTTATGAGAATATTAAATTTTATAAAAGTAGCATAGAAAGCCTTATCCTTCAAAAATTGTACGGTGCATAAGTGGTTATGAAGTTACTGGAAACACCGAAAAGGTCGATTTCTGGTTGGACTCGTTGCGTGGCGGCTGTCTTCTGATGACAGAAATGATGTCAGGGGAGCTGCTGTACGGACAGGGTGCTCACTGTGAGCATCCGTTTATGCTGCAAATACTAATGGCATTGTAGTGATCCATTTGTGGCACATGCCTAGCGATTTCTGTACGGGGCTTTACGGTAATGATGTAAGCTATAATGGAGCATGAGCTAAACTTCTGGGTCTAGACGTATGAAATTAAATAAAATGAGTACTAAGAATGTTTTTGGAATTTAAACCCCTTTTTTTTGGGGGTGGGAAATCATCAAATAACTTCTCCCGCTCTGTGTGGAGCGGGGGGCGTATCAGACTACTTTTGCTGACTAAAACCCAACCGTGTTCTTTCAGTTGCCTGTGTACCTGAGGCCACGGTATCTCTTTCGAATAACCCGCACCCCTGGCAGATATCGGTCCTTGCGAAACCCTACCAGTTGGTGCTGGCATCATTTTGAGGCGCGCGTGGAACACAACGCGCCATCGACGGGCTTTGTAATTAAGGATGGCGAGCTAACCATTACTCGCCATCCGCACGCCCGCGCCTACGGTGGCCGGGAATCGGCCTGGGATTCCCGACGCCCAGGGCACCTCCCCTTAAAGGGTGGAAAGTGCCCATCCCATTAGGCACACACCATGTTTTATTATAAATATTAATCAAACCCAACTTATGTGTGGATTATGAGATTATGTTCCGATCCCTTCAAAAAACCTGTTTACATCCATGAATATCAAACCAGTATCATTTTACATACATTCAAAGAATTGCTAGCTCGCGTCAAGTTCCACAAAGTGTTCCTACTTGAGGACATTTGTTTTAGCGATCACTCGCGTCTTCTGTCAAACGATATTTACCTTTTATGCGAGTCGAGGGAATTTTAGCTTTTCAAGTAGGTATCTTTGAAATGTTGGTAGCTATTTTGGTTCGTTTTTAGTTAGTAGTTGTTGAAAGATTTACGTATATGCCGTAGCTTTTTTTTGCAAGGATTTAAGCTTCAGCTAAGTACTTTGTTTGTTGTTCTTTTGCATATTGTCTCTAATTGGGTGAAACTAGGAAAGTGTGTGGTCTGTCACTATCGCGCTTCCGTAGATTTTTTTACTAAACTTAGCTTAGGTAAGATTTGTTGAAAGGGCAGAGGCCAGCACATCAAGCTACCCCAATCTGTCAAATTTCTTTGATAGTCTTTCAACTTTATTACAAAGGAATAAAGTTTATGTTCAATTGGGAAAATTTGACAGTTTGGGATAGCTTGACCTAATGGCGACTGTACATATTATTTATATGTTATTTGATAACCGTCCGGTATGGAATAAAGTTCTTGAAAGCTACACTCAATCAATTTGAGTCAAATTCTAGTCTAACCGGTTAGACTCCGGATAGAGCTGAGTATTAGTACTTTCAGGAAGCGACTGCTTCGAACGACGCACAAACTCTAACTATAAAGCGTAGAATTTCTTGTCGGTTATCGAAAATTAAATCAGCTGTTTCATTGAAAACTTCAATACCCACGCGGTTAAAATTTATGGAACAACTTCTTTAAACAACTGACTAATAATTTCAACGCAGCAGAGTTCAGGGTGATGTAAAGACGCCAGCACATCATCAACATCATCATCAACTCAGCCTTTCGCAGTCTACTGTCGGACATAGGCTAGCACATCAAGCTACCCCAAACTATCAAATTGTTACAATTGAACATGAACCTTATGCTCATGTAATAAAGTTGAAAATCTATCAAAGAAATTTGACAGTTTGGGGTAGGTAGTAATCCATAGTAATAGGTTGCGCGTCAATGATGCCACCCATAGAGATGGGTAATCACCCGGGTTAAAACCCAGTTATCACCCGTTTCATTCCACTCATTGGGTGGTTTGGCCGGGTGAAAACAAAATATTTCAGATTTTTAAATTATACATGTAGCGTGATACGGCTGGTGTGCGGGGATGACTAGAGTCTGGAGATGGGTAATTACGCGGATTAAACCTAATATATCATTTATTTTGTACCAAAAAAGTGTCTGTACACACAGCTACACATCATGCTATAGATTTCTAGTTTACGCTGATCTCGCATTGTACGGAAATCCTATTCAATGCGAGATCAGCTTATACTGGAAATGTATAGCTTAATGTATAGCCGTGTGTACATTTCATAAACCTACTGAACTGCCTAACAGTTTATCAGCAGGATGATTATCGTTTAATAATCGCGATTTAGGGGGATATACTCAACGTGTTTTTAACCCCCGACGCAAAAACGACGGGGTGTTATAAGTTTGACGTGTCTGTGTGTGTGTGTGTGTGTGTGTGTCTGTCTGAGGCAACGTAGCTCCCGAACGGATGAACCGATTTTGATTTAGTTTTTTTTGTTTTTTTTTTTTTTTTTTTTTTTTTTTTTTTTTTTTTTTTTTTTTTTTTTTTTTTTTTTTTTTTTTTTTTAAATAAAAACGAAAGGTGAAAGGTTTGAAAGGTGTATTAGTCGGGAGTGTTTTTAGACATGTTTCATCAAAATCGGTTCAGCCGTTTGAAGATTATCAGCTCTTTTCTGGTTGAAAAACGGATTTTAGCCTCTGATCAACTCAAAATTTGGGATTCTATTACTTCAATGATATTAGACGAATAAAATAACCTTGAACTGATGCTGGAGCAACACCTGGAATTTCCAGGAAACCCAAGTTATTCACCAACAAACAGCAGAAGTATCGTGCTTGGGCTCATTGAAAAGGTCTCAATGAATAGATTATAGATAAATGGTGATTTAAGGGAGACATTAAGTTTAAAAAGCAAGAAATAAAAATTAATTAAGGATATTTTCACTTTTTGTATCTAAAACTTTAAAAAATATACCTTAAATACTGAGTTGAAGAGGTAAAAATAATGAAAATTTCGACCCCCTTTGTTTCATCATTTTGGGATAGGACACACCATTTTCGAGATATAAGCAAAAGAAAAAAAAAAGATACTGTATTTGTACCCGAAGTCGAGGTGTTGTTGTGAATTTTAGTTTAAAATGAAAATTTTACTCCACACCTTTTTAATCGCGATTAAAATAGTGAGGTTTAATTCTAACTAATTTAACATTTTGTACCTAAAATTTTGATTATCTATAATCAAAATTTTATGTAAAAATGTTAAATTCAGAATAGCAAAATTGCCATTTTCACTAAATAAATAAATCAGTCATTGTGGACATACGACCATTGTTATGTAAATGAAATTTTGAATTAAGTGACATACAAATCTATTGCCTAGACAGAAAACAAAGAGAAAAAAAACCTACGTACGATATAGTTAAAAAGTTATTTTTGCATTTTTCGGAAATATAAGATTTTCAACTTTACCACATGTGCTTAAGGTTCATGTTCAATTGAAAAAAATGACAGTTTGGGTTAGCTAGATGTGCTGGCGTCTGTACAAATAGCCCAGGACCATCTGCGTCCAGCATTATCAATTTAAAATTTTTAGCTTGTGACCGTATTTCCGAAGCAAGTGATGATGATGATTAGGTATGGTTACTAATTTGTTGTAATGAACACCACCACCACTAATGTATAATTAACAAAAACCATTTTCACCCAGTCAAATGGGTGATAAGGGGTTATAACCGGGTTAAAACCCAATTCACCAGATATAACCAAAATGGAAAGAATGGGTTTTAACCCACTACCCATCTCTAGCGACCCAGCATAAAATTAACAGAATCTGATTTCACCCTTTTGCGTTAGACGTCTTACAAGAAAAGGGGATGAACTTATATTTTATTTTGCTTGTTCATACATCGAGACGGATGATTTCTAGACAAAGATAAACGATATGACATTCAGAGTATTAAGACATACAACACTGTTTCATGGTGGGATGTTTCTCGTTTATGTTTCTGCAAAAAAAAATTTTTTTTTTTTTTTTTTTAGTTCGGCTCTTTTAGGAACGCAACGCGTGTGACAGTCCCATCATACCCTAAATACACACTGCTTCCGATTAAATGTGGGCTATGGACTTGAACAGACTCTTCGCATCATCACGATTTGGTTGGCACCGATTTTTATGGAATGTGCCCATGACCATTCGGTTCAACCTCAAATATAATTTCTATGGAGATTCAAATAATCAATATAGAAAAACTTATAGAAAAACTGCATGACGTAAAAAAAGAGGATTTAAATATGACAAAATTGATCAAGGGAAATTAATTGGACAGTTAAAATACATTTTATTTTAACTGTCCAATTACTTTCCCTTGATCACTTTTGTCAAGTTCTTAATAATGAATCGTTACAAAACCGAACATTCAAAATCAAAGAATACATAACATTGGCAGTTATTTAAACTCTTATATACCTGCCGGAACAATGAAATTGGACCGTTCGGGGGTTGAAATGGCAAGAACGGAACAATGGGCTTGAGGGTTGAATGGGACGCACGAGGGGCAAAATTAAAACCCTATTGAAATATTACAAACGCGCCTCTTCGCGTATTAATTCGTTATTTTAAGGATTAATTGTGTGGATTTGTTGCTTTTTGGTAGGTACTTGTTCTCAATGAATATTAAATTTAATTAATCCTATAGCAGTGACGGAAAACATGGACACCGACACACCGACCGACCGAACATCGTGAGGAAACCGGCATGTCCTAGAACCAAAAATTCGAAGACATGTGACATCTACCAATCCGTACTGGGCCCGCGTGGTGGATTACGGACCTGGAGGAGGCCTGTGTCCCAGCAGTGGAAACATTATAGGCTGATGATGATGATGATGATGATGATGATGATGATGATGATGATGATGATAGCAGTGAGTAGTTTTTGTTTAAATCAAAAGCCATTTATTGAAATTAGGCCAGAATAAACAGCGTCTAAATAACCGTGTGGTGCCGGACGTAAAAGAATAGCATCATCCCATTTCTTCCCGTGGGTGTTGTAGAAGGCGACTAAGGGACTTACTAGAGAATGGGCAGCAGCGTTCTCTATGCTTTTTACTACAATACTGCGATCGCCAACCCGCCTGCCAAGCGTGGCGATTATGGTAAAACCCCCTTTTTGGGGAAAGCTTATGTCCAGCAGTCTTTTGGCTGAAATGATGATGATGAAATATCATGAGATAGCGCTCACCCTTCACCATTTTCTAGTGCTTTAGCTGGGTAAAAGAAGTACCGGCAAAATCACACATATACCTATGTTCAGTTAGAAGAATTCGATTGTATACAATTGTATGCCACTTAAATAACATAACGAAACACAAAACATTAAATTAAATTGTTTGCAACAATAAAATATGTCAGCCAATACTCGCCAATGTACAAAAACGTTGAAAACTGTACTCAAGCAGAATATAATTAATACGAAAGCAGAACTTGATTCGTGTCGCACCACACTAGCGGTAAACACTTTTTAATCATTCAATCACAACCCAAAGGAGTTTGAAGGAAATCGCTAATAAATTACTTCGCATGCTTGACAAATTCGTCTGCACGATGACGAATGTAATAAATGTTGTTGAATCGTCAAAATTCATTACCATTGTAAGTGAGTTACGTGATAACTTCGCGGACAGTCAAGAAAATTGCACAAATATTGTATGGCTCAACAAGTCTCATAAGGACATGTTTTTGTAATTCAGTAAGAATTCTGCTAACTTTACAAAATGATAGAAAAAGCGTCTACTACAACAACAGCAGAACTACATCGTCAGCACAGCTCAACACAACACGACTGTAACAATACGCATTTCTCCTGATATCATAATAGATACGTTTTGTTATATCAAATGAAGTAGGTAAGTGAAGTGGGTGGGGTGGGTATTTTTCGTCTTAGTTTGGTCTCTTAAAACCACAGTTAAAGAAATGATTTCTTAAGGAAAATTACACTTTTATATATTTATTCATATCTGGTGGGTGGATAACGTATAATAGGATAGTTGTAGATATTTTTGAACCGAAATTATTTCGAATTTATGTCACGCATTTGAACTTCGGCCTCGAATTAAACACAATTTGAATTATGCCCATAAATACCTAAGATCGAATATATTTATGAGGATAACCTATGTAAAACTTTTCAGTTATCATTTGTGAGTCAAGTTACAACTTGTAAGAACATAATTCAGTTGCGCAATTATTATTATTTTTTTTTATTTTTTTTTTGTGAATGACGTTTCCCAGTTGAAACCTATGAGGTTGTCGGCTACTTAATTGGATTTGCCTGTGGCAAACTTAATAAATTAAGCCTTCCACCCAGGGCAAAAAAAACTTAAAAACTAGAGTAACTACTCGCTAAGAACACTTCTGTGAGATACGGACTTCGGCTTAGGGTATCGCTGGTAGAGGGCAGCAAGGGACAGACTAGAGCGGAGCTTCGAAAATATAAGCTGGTACGCCCCGAGACGAGGATTTTATTTGGCGGAGGCTTTTGATGGGTATGAAAGTGTCTTATGCAATTTGTTTGCAGGTCTGGGATACGATAAAACAGCCAGTTTAATCTATCATCACCCAAGGTCAACCCACCAAGTAAGTTCCACGTGCACTAACAAAGATACGACTGTTAATTTTACGAGCAAAGTTTCAAATTTTAGTGCCATTCTGGAGCGTATTAAATTTTGTAGGAGAAAGCGTTTTGATGCGAATCTCTTTACCTTGACCTTGAAAAAATAAAACTAGTTAATCACCTGATAAACGTATGTGCCTAATGCCCATTTTCACTAACTCTAGACAACACTTAAACACGATGTTGGATTCTTAAATTTCGGTGCTAACTCGAGAATAGGGTATTTCCTATTTATTAAAAACTATTTTAATTTGAAGATTGGAATGAAATATGTAACAGAAAAATAAAAAATAATTGTTTTAAATCCATTTTCTCAATTAAAAACGTTTCAAATCAAATTAACACTTTGTTATTTTTAATTTACCGTTAAAACGCTCCTTACGATGACTTTTTATCACGTGACCACACGTGACGCCAGCTTTGTGTAAACGGCACCGGGACAAATACTTTTTGTGGCGCAGTTTTAAAAGTATTTGTGCACAGAGGCACCGCACACCAGTAATACCATTTTCTATTCATTAAAAATCTTGTTAATTATAAACTCGACATTCACTTGATAACAACCACTTTAGTATACACAAAGTTGACGTCACGTATGGTCACGTGATAAAAAGTCATCGTAAGGAGCGTTTTAGCGGTAAATTCAAAACAATAAAAAGTAAATTTAGTTTTAAACGTTTTTAATTCAGAAAATGGAGACAAATCAATTTATTTTTATTTTTCTATTACATATTTCGTCCCAATCTTCAAATCAAAATAGTTTTTAATGAAATGGAAAAAAAGTGTCGCATAGTGATAAATATAAATGTGTTCGAGGGGGGAAGATTGGTACCGAATGGACCCTGTCTACCTATAAACCTCCCTATGTTGACGTTCACAAGGACGTAGTAAAATTGCGGCAGGGTTTTTCACGCATTGTTTGTTGAACGCACTGCTGGGGAATCTAGTCGCTGGTTCGAACTCACTAGTGGCCTTGGCAAAAAAGCACGCTGTCTCACCAGGCTTCTTGCTCAGCAGAGGCAGTATCAGAAATTAGCAGTTAGAGGCTAGTCTACACGCAAAACGTTATTGAGTGTGATTCAGGATCATTTGTAGTAACACTAGTAACACAGGCGCGTAAAAAATTAAGAAAAGTCCTTCGGAAAATCGGGTTTTATGAAAAAACCACTGCATAAATCAATGACCAATAAAGTTTATCGAACTTTTCGACAATTTATTTTTGTCGGTACCGGCTTGGTTTTGGAGATTTTACACTTTTTATTACTTAAACACGCCCAAAGTTAGGTTAAATTGTCAAGAAAAATGAACCATTGTTAACTTTTTAATGGCTTTTTATTTTAGTATCCTGTTCCCGTACAGATTATAAATATAATAGCACAAATTTATACCATGTTTAATTTTTCATGTACATTTTCTAACAGTGGAGTAATACACTCCCGAAGTTTGTATGGGAAAAACGTGGACTAGGTTCACCTTAACACCAAGTGTTGAAAATCGAACAGTAAACCACAGTGTTCGATTTTCGATGCACTCTATTAAATTCTCAATGTTCGGTTCACTACCGACGGTTGAAAATGCAGTGCACGAAAATATACCGCCACGAATTTAATACGTCAGTGTGAAAATCGAATTAAAGTCTTCCAATGTAAATTCCATTACGTCATTGTACAAAACAGTACACCAACGTTAAACAATAGTTGCAAGTTCGGAACTGCAACACGCTGCAGAACAAAGTTAGTCACAAAGCGTGCACTAGACACAGTTACAATGTGTTTGTTTGACGTCACAGATTGGCTATTAGTTGTGTTTGTGTAGATTGATGTTTTGGTATGGGAATGTGGTTAAAACTACTTACTTTGTTTTGCCTGCTTATGTAGGGTGCACATCGATGCACAAACTGTTACCATTAATGAGTCACAATGAGTCTTGACCCCCTAGCGTAGAAAAATTTCCTCGATAGTAACAAATCAGAGATAACTATTATGGAAAAATCAATAATACAAGGTGGCAGGGACATCGACGCAAAATCTGTTAGCATGGATTTATATTATATGTATACATATAAATAGAAAATTTCATGTATCATCAGGCAGATGATGATACATATAAATAGATTTCGTTTCGAAGTTTAAATTTCCGTCGGTTATTTTAAAAAAAAATTAGCGCTGTCATACACATGTCTTCCAACTTATGGTTCTAGGACATGCCGGTTTCCTCACGATGTTTTCCTTCATCCTTTTTGAGAGCAGTGGTAATGAAATCATTTACACCAAGTAAAGTGCCTGATGGGGTTCGAACTCACGACCTACAACTCGTAAGTCGCGACCGTTACAACTGGGCCACCACTGCTCTACTGGAAGGTACTTGTCACTTTTCAAGTATTAGTGAAAATGCCAGTACGAGTCAATCAATATTTGATCCTATAATTCACCAAGTCTATGTCAAAGCTAAAGGATCTACTCAAACATTCAATCGCTTGACAAGTCCCGAGCTTAGCCGAAATAAGCCGAACTACACTAACGAGGGCAAACGCATATCCCAGACTGTGTATCCTTCTACGTATGCCGTGAAGCGCAATCGAGGAAACGGTGAATTTGGCAAACGATGTTACGTATTAGATTGTTTGTACACGTGACGACAGATACAAGCTATTAAGACCTAGTATAAACTGAACTCTCATGGCACAGAAAGCCTATACAATGCCAGGTCAGGTTATACTGGAGATTTGTAGTTTGATGCGGTGTGTGTACACATACATATGCGTCTTGTGACGCTCTTAAGTTTTGTACCGCTTTTTTTTTTTTTTTTTTTGGGTGGGAAATCATCAAATAACTTCTCCCGCTCTGGGTGGAGCAGGAGGGCGTGTCAGACTTTTACTGACTAAAACCCACCCGTGTTCCTTCAGTAGCCCTTAAGCCAGGGGCTGTGGTGTCTCTTTCGAACAAACCCGCACCCCTGGCAGGCATCGACCCTTGCGGGTCCCATCACTTTTTGTGCTGACATCTCTTTGAGGCGCGCGTGGAACACAACGCGCCGTCGACTTGGGCTTGGTCCTTACCGGACAGCGAGCTACCCATTACTCGCCGTCCGCAAGCCCATGCCTACGGTGGCCGGAAATCGGCCTGGGATTCCCGACGCCCAGGGCGTCTCCGTATCCTGCGGCGGCTGGGGTCGCGAGGGCGCATATGCTGCCTCTCCCTCACGTGCGCCGCCTCCCTCTTCGCGAGCATCACTGCTTCGCTGAAGGAGGTGACGGCTCCGTACCATGGCCTGGACCAGGGCCGGACGCGAGAGATCGCTGCCGCCGATCGCCTCCACGAGGACACGGCGGTGCTCCGCCCAAGCAGGGCAGACCGCCACCGTGTGCTCCACCGTGTCCTCAGGGCGATCTTCGCAGTGGAAACACCCGGGCGTTTCCTCCCGCCCTATCCGAAACAGGAACCTCCCGAAACAACCGTGTCCGGTGAGGACCTGCGTCAGGCGGAAGGTGAGGACGCCATGCCGCCTCTCGAACCACTCCTCAAAGAGGGGACTTACCGCCGCAATCGTGGCGTGCCCAAGTTTTGTACCGCTCAAGGGAAGTTTCTGTTATGAGTTTTGATGATAAAGTTAGGGATTGGCTTCTCAAAATCTATTAGAAGTATTGCGGTAGGTAACCTATCAAAAATCTAATGATCGACCCGTGGTAACAAGGTCAATATACATACAGGAAAACTTTTTATCCAGTGCGCAAATTTTAACCATGAATTCAGCATATCATTCTAGACCCCTTCGCCAGTTATACAAAAAAAAAAACAGCTGTTCTATACATTTTGACCGCGTAGGTATTGCATTTTTCTATGAAACAGCTGTTTTTTTTTGTATAACTGGCAAACATTTCTGCGGTAGGGGGTCTAGAATGATTTGCTGAATTCATGGTTAAAATTTGCGCACTGGATAAAAACTTATCCTTTATACGTGGCGACACTAGCACAAGCAGTAAACTTATGGTCCAGTAATTTGTGGTTTTGAAAAAACAGTAGACATTTTAGAAGAGATTTGTTGTTAGTTCTATGGTGAAATAGGCATAGTTAATAGGGAATAGTTGAATAGAAAATAAATAATCAAGTTTTTTTTTTAAATCTGTTTGTTTCAACCAAAAACTGGGAGGGGCTTTTGGCTAAGTAATAACAGCTGTACGGTTCGATCAGTCAGGTTAAGCTATGTTTGCCACGTCTGATCCGTGGATGGGTGACCATAGTTACATACTATGACCCCTCCGTGCCTCGGAAAGCACGTTAAGCTGTTGGGTCCGGATATCGTTCGTGGATCTTTGACAGTTGTCAGAAAGTGAAAGTTGAACTTAAAGTGGACCCCAACATAATAGGGAAAAAGGCCAGAAATATTTAAACCAAATACCAGAATAAACGTCAGATTGAAATTTTCACGTTAAATTTCAAAATCAAAATCAAAAGCCATTTATTCAAACTAGGCTGGTGTCAGTACTTTTTGAACGTCAAAAATTACAAAAGACAGGCCCCCAAAAAACGCCCGCCCTTCACCACTTCCTAGTGCTTTAGTTGGAAAGAAGAAGTGGCGCAACAAACTCCCCAGCAGCACAGCTATCTGTTATGTTAAAAGAACTTGATTCTATACAATGGTAGGTACGTAATTAATGTTACGAAATTTAAAATTGTTCTAGAAATAATAGATCAATTGTCGAATATTGTTCTAGATATAATTTAAAAGAGACACTAGTAATACCAAAATCTACATAGTGTAAAGTGCACGTGATATATCTTACTATATTCATAACAAAGTTAGTGCAACAGAATATAATTATGCGAAGCGTGCTCTAAATAAACAGTTACACTAGTTAGTACAGTTTGTAGATGTATCATGGAACTAGAAAAATTTGTGAAATTAGTTTCAAGTTTTAATTCAGTACAATTACCTAGATCTCACCGTTTAAGGTAACAGGAAAAGCCTTTTTTCAACACGCTTTTATTAGCCTGTATGTTTGTAAGCATGTTTGTAACCGACTCCTTTCGACCCACTTCAAACGGTCAGATTTCATTGTAACTTTGACTAAACTTTAGACTTATCGTGGACCGAATAAAATAATTCAATAATTTCATTGTTTCATAATGTTAAAAAAAATAAAAAAATAAAACTGAAATATCACGCTTTTGTAAGTTAGCAGGACTAAAAAATAGAAAATAAATAATAGATGTAAAATCTAAAAACACCCTTTATAAACCAAACTAAAAATGCAGAAAATAATTTCAAAAAAGCGTGGAGCACTTTTTGAGGTATTTTTGTAAACAATTAATATCAAGCACCCCACGCTTTTTTTAAATTATTTTTTGCTTTTTTACTTTGGTTTGTAAAGTGTGTTTTTTTAGGTATTTCCTTTACCGTCCTTTACCGACATGCGTCCTAGAACTCAAAATTTTAAGACTTGTGACATCTATCAATTTGCACAGGGCCGCTTTCCCACAGAGAGAAGTCAGTAGGTAAGTGATAATGAAGGTAGGTCCCAGAAGAGGGTACAGAGGCCAGCACATCAAGCTACCCCAATCTGTCAAATTTCTTTGATAGTTTTTCAACTTTATTACAAAGGACGGAAGGTTTATGTTCAATTGGGAAAATTTGACAGTTTAGGATAGCTTGACCTGCTGGCGACTGTACATTATGGGCTGATTATGTGTTCGCTAAATAACTCTGCGACAGCCTCGTTGGTCTATTGGTCGCAAGCGCTACTGCTGAACATTAGATCCAGGGTTTGATGATGTCAACATCAACTGGTGGGGTCTGCAAGGGCCGATGCCTGCCACGGGTGCGAGTTTTTCGAAAGTGATACCGTGGCTGGCACACAGACAACTGAAGGAACACGGGTGGGTTTTAGTCAGTAAAAGTCTGACACGCTCTCCTGCTCCACCCAGAGCGGGAGAAGTTATTGATGATTTCGCACCCCAAAATAAAAGGTTCGATTCCCAGGTCGAGAAAACTGTTATTGGATTTTTCAATCTTGCATTTCTTAGTAGTAGCCCGGAGTCTGGAATTGTACCCGGTTGATGGCAATAAGCTCGCCCCCCTACACGAAGCTTAAACAAAACTGGTGGAATGTGGGTGTACAAATGCCAGACCTCTGCCCAACCCTTTCAGGAAACAAGGCGTGATGTTATGTTATACAGTATATTTTTTTACCAGTGCGCAAACTCTAACCATGAATTCAGCATAGGGTAGAAGTTTTTCGTACAAAAAAAAAATCTGCTGTTTCATAGAAAAGTGCAATACCTACGCGGTCAAAATGTATGGAACAGCTGATTTTTTTTTGTAAAACCGGCGAAAAACTTCTACGCTAGAGTGTCTAGAATGATATTATGCTGAATTCATGGTTATAGTCTGCGTACAGGCTAAAAATTTACCCTGTTTAAATAACCAAACTTGTGCTGTGCAAATTTTTCAACTCATTTCGACAGACGCATTAGAAGGCTCGTTTCCCTACCCTAAGTATCTAGTATGTAAATGGCATTAAATTGTTGTCATTTCGCATGGCGTATCAAAGCGGGTGCAGTCAAACACAAAGTTTGGATGCCAACAGTTGCAAACGACGTTACAAGCGGGTTCGATACTGTTAACTATGTAAGTGGCAAGCTTCAGTATGCATTGGTACTGGTAGTGCCACAAGTGCTATGCAATATAATGATTATTATTCGATTTATTTACTTGATGAAATTAAAGGTACCTATTGTCTGATTGTGTATTTTGATATTTGCGCGCAAGCACCAAATACCAAAGGTATTTTTGAGATAATTCATAAAACATGAAGTTGTTTCACAGTACTCGAAAGGGACTCCCAAAAATTCCTTCTGCTAACAAAATACGGAACATGACACCTCAACTGGATGTCTTTTTCGGTCTTATTACAAAATAAGGTTTTTTTAGGTCAAAGTCAAAGTCAAAGTCAAAGCATTTATTTCAATTAGGCACTTAAAAGGCACTTTTGAACGTCAACATTTACATTTAAACAGAATTGATTCTAGTCGCCCATTCCAAAATGTAGTTTCGTATGGAGAAGAACGGGCAAGAAACTCCACCGTTACTCTTTTAAAATGTTTTACATACAATTTATCATAGTACATTCATTATATAATTATATGTGAAAACGATGCACCCAGAATAAAATTACTATACCAAAAAAGGTAACAAAATGCAACTGAAGCAATAAAGATAAATTAATTCTATGATAGATACATGGTGCCCACATATTTACAAACATTGTAAGAGTAAATATACGATTTTCCTAGAATATTAACAAGAAACAAGTCAGGTAGTTGTGGTTTAAACCATCGAGCCTGTTTTTGAAATAAGAATCTTACAGAAATCGAAGAACTTTACGCAAATCGAAATAAAGTTGGAAATGCCAAAACTAGCTCAGAGCTTTTGGCTAGAACTAAATTTAGATGGTGATTATTATGTTACAAAACGGATTGCGTTTATCACAGAACGCCAAGTTACAGAAAAATATAAACTTTTTAACAAAAACCGAAATTAGTTATATTAAGGTTAAAAAAGCAGGTTTATTATTTTTCACTTTCAGTTTTTACGGCGGTTTACTTTTTTGTTAAAAAGTTGTTATTTCATAATTTTTTGTGGCTATGATCTACTCATTACTACATGCTCAATTTTTTTGATTACTTTTTGTAATACACAACTCAGTATTAAAATCTGTGAGTGAATAATCAATCATCCCCTGTTTTCCTACCCTTAGGGTTGTTTTTAGGGTTCCGTACCTCTAAAGGAAAAAACGGAACCCTTATAAGATCACTTTGTTGTCCGTCCGTCCGTCCGTCCGTCCGTCCGTCTGTCAAGACCGTTTTTCTCAGGAACGCGTGGAGGTATCAAACTGAAATTTCTATATGATACTTAGTTCTACTGTCCCTGGAAGCTGTAGAAAAATCAACCTTCTAAGTCAACGCAATCAAAAGATACAGCCATTTAGGCCGCAAAATTCCGCAAATTTTCGAAACTCGCACGGGAATCAAAACCTACAGGGTACTTCCCGTGAGCTTAGAATCTTGAAATTTTGTACGAAGTCACGTCTTATAGTACAGATATAGGAAAAATTACGAAAACCGAAAATTTTTAGTTTCGTCATATAAAAAAAATATTTTTGACAATTTTGAACTTTTACTTATATACCCACAGGTTTGTACGGAACCCTCGGTGCGCGAGTCCAACTCGCACTTGACCGTTTTTTTTATTTTATGAGAGCAACTTCGGGACATACCCTTTCCAATAAAAAAATAATTATCAAAATCGGACTGCTCTAAAAAAAGTTATACGTGCTCAGCCGCGATGCCTCCAATTCGACATCGCGGGCCACCTCAGTTACGTTGCACCTCACCGCAACCTACTTTTGTTGGCAGCTACGTCGTCGGCTTTGAGGCAAAAGCCCTGACAAGCGGTCCCACCTTGGGGTTCCTCTTCGCTTCACTGTGGCTGGGAGACGACGGCTACTGAGCCCCCTTGTAACGACAATACGGGAACCCACTCGGGGGTTCTGTCACCCTTTATGTCAAAATCTAGTGAAAATTATGGATTTGCATGATCGATGTCATAATCTGACAGAATCACTCTCATTAAAAGAAATCGTTGCTTTAGTGTGCCCATGAATACTCGTTTCTTATTTATATCAGGTGAAGGATTAACTTTTAAGTGCTTTTTATAAACAGGCAGATATGATGTCGCCACAAATACGGACACACCGCCTTTAAAAACCACGAAAATTGAATTGTTTTACATCACTTATCAAAAATGCATGAACGCCAAACTCTTTAAATACGATCAACTGTCGCATCTTTACTTTCTGTGATTTACACAAGAGTACCGTACTTGAATAAATCTCGATTACTAAACATCTGTTCATCATTTCAGCCGAAAGACGTTCACTGCTGGACAAAGGCCTCTCCTAGGATGGGGGTTTTGTCATAATCGCCACGCTTGGCAGGCGGGTTGGGGATCGCAGTATGGTGGTAAAAACGCATAAAGAATGCTGCTGCCCATTCTCTAGTAAGTCCCTTAGTCGCCTCCTACGACACCCACTGGAAGAAATGGAATGGTGCTATTCTTTTACGCCCGGACACCACACGGGCCTAAGATTATGATGATGATTATGATTCATTTATTTATTCATAAGATGCTCATGAAAAGTACATTTGCCTTAGTTGACGGTAGTCATTTAGATTTATTAAAAGTCAAATTACGTCACCATACACAAACTCTTTGATCAAAGAGTGAATATAGAAACATACATAGAGGGTTATTTTACACCGTAGAACCTTCTTATGTTAGAAAACATAACCCCAAAATCCCTTGATTTATAATACGACCAGTGAATACTGCTGAGACACTTTCTGCGCTATTAACAGGACAAAAGAGCCACATTAGTTATTTACAGGGCTTTTTTATGCTTGTTATTATGCCTCTGTTTCTATAAAGATTTCGGGTTGGATGGAAAACAGGAAAAGTGAAAATGAAGTGTCGACAGATGCGCGCCTGAATATCAGTTTTAGACAGAAAACATAAACGGTCTTATTACAAAACAATGTTTTTCTTTAAGTACGGTTTAAACCACCGAGCCTGTTTTCGAAATAAGATCGTAATTGAAATCGAAATCCAGTTCTATTTACAAAACTGACAACTTAATCCGGGGCTGAGTTGTCGTTTTTTTATTAGAACTGTAAAATTGAAATAAAGTTTGAAATGCAAAAACTCGCTCAGAGCTTTAGGCTAGAACTAAAGTTAGATCCCGTTTTATAATAAAGCGGTACCTAGTAGTTTAGATTTTTAACCGACTTTGGAAAATGTTATTACAAAAAAAAAAAAAAAAAAACATAACCGAAAAACAAACACTATTGAAAAATAACTACAATTTAGGAAGTCGATGTTTTTGATGTAATATTTTCGTTTTTTGATACCGACCCCAGAAATTATTTTTCTCTTTATATTGTTTATTTTTTGGAAGTCAAACCCAAATAAATAGTGTGTGGATGCTGGATAAACTGGAAGTCAACCCAAACATCATTTAGAAAAGGATAGAGACATGAAGAACATTATGAGATTTTTTTTTTTCAAAATTCTCTTATTCTTTTTGCCTCACAGATTAAAAATCACAAGCATATGTCACACCTATTTGTTACCTTGGACCAATAAGTCCATCCGTTTTCATGATGGGTACCTTAACTTAAACTTTATACAAAAAACATAACGTAATTCAATCCATAACAGTAAAAGCCACGTATCATAAAAAGACACTTTTTATTCCGATCGGTTCTTTACTTACGTGAGTGAACCCTTGAGGAAGAGCTACATAGTATTTAAATATCCATTTTATTGAAATATTCAATAGACTGTCCTTTGTCAGAAATATTCAATATGTCGTCAGACAAAAGGTATGTGAAATATTAACAACGCTATCGAAATTGCAATATTGTATGAACGCGAAAAATGGAATGTTGAAATTGAACTTATTCTTGTTCAAATTATTGTTCGATTTTCAATAATTGATTTTTCTACTGTTGTGGGGTTGTTTACAATGTGCTGACAATATCGATCAATCTGCCTCCCAACTATGTTGGGGTCAGCTTCCAGTCTCACTAGATGCAGCTCAATATCAGTATTTTACGTGGAGCGACTGCCTGTCTAACCTCCACAACCCAGTTACTTGGTAATACGATACCCTTAGGTACAATAATACGACAGTAAATAAAAACACTGGCACTACTAATGTATGTTCCTGAGCCAATATGTACCAATCCCTCATATACGCGTCAAGTTCGTCCCGCCATCGATGCCTGGGTCTTCCGCGATACCGTTGGACGTTTTCACCCTTAGCCCACAATACATCTGGGGCCTAAGTCTACTAATTTATAAACGTTACAATGGTCTCTCAATGGTGTGTTTTTGACAGTTTTTGTATGGCAAATCTGTCAAAAACTTACCATTGAGAGACCATTGTGACGTTTATAAATTAGTAGACTTAGGCCCCTGATATATGGCAAAAGTGTCCGGCCCAGTCCCAATTGAACTTGGCTGCTTTTTGGGTGATGTCTACGATTTGTGTCGTATCCGATCGGTTAGTCGAACTCCAAGTATACTACGCTCCATCGCCCGCTGGCAGAAGTTTAATTATTCAACTATCGTATTGTTGACTTCATCTGGTATATTCTATGAATGATTTCATCGTTTCGATTTAAACCAAAGATAAAAAAAAAAAGCTCAAATCTATATAAATAAAAAGACAAGTCCTGACTGACTGATTGATTGACTCATCAACGCCCAGCCTAAACCCTTGGACCAAAAAAAAACCCTTGGACCTACAAAGCTGAAATTTTGCACAGAGGTTCCCTTTATAATGTAGGCAAGGAATAAAGATGGATTTTTCGAAATTCAACCCCTAAGGGAGTTAAATAGGGGATGAAATTTCCGCGCGGGCGAAGCCGCTGGCAAAAGCTAGTATAAAATAAAAGTTCAAAACTTTAGGTAGAGAAGACCGAGTTCTCGCACACCTACGTATTTACAGTTCACAAATTCCAATAAAAGAAACGAATTTTCTTACCCCAACACTTTCTTTCAAAAGTATTACTTTTCTGAACAGTTCCCAAAAACTGTCATAAACTTTGCTAAGACTTGCTTCGTTCGTTCACACGCTGATCACGTAGTTAGGAAAGCGTTCGTGACGAGACACAGGTCGGGCTTTAAGAAGATATTCTTTAATGTTATTGCGGGGACAAGTTTTTTGAAGGTACATGCTGGGTTTTCCAACATCCAGCTTCTAATGTAAGGTCAAATGAAATAGTTGATATTTGTATCTTTAAAATCGGAGACAGAAAGGTGGAGTCAAAGATGCTTATGTTCTCTGTGTAAGGTTTCCAAGGGATCATACTCGTAAACACATTTCCGATTAGCAAATCAATGCCACATTGCCAAAAACATTAAGTCTGAAAATTTTAACAAAAATGTAAGGAAATGTCCCGCATTTTTTGTTTAACGTCGTTTGCATATTAAATAATCAAAAATAAAATACCTCAAATAGTTTTAATTTTTTGACAAAAACATTGAAAGAAAAAGTATAAAATATTATGGATCGTAGCAGGCGGCATTTTGTAGTTTCTTCCTACACCCATGGGAAAATGGCGTGGATTCATGTATGTGTGTTTGACAGTATTGTATGTATAATGTCTCATTATTAAAATCGGCTATCTCTATCTCTATATAGAATCTATTTATCTCATGAGATAGATGATATTGAACATTTTCAAATACGGGAGTTACCCTTAAACGTTTTTTTGTCCTTTTGAATCATTTGAGATTTGCAAAGCAACTAACCTTCAGCTTATTATAGAACAAAACCTCTGCTTTATAATTATGTCACATGAATGTAGCAGCCATATGAAAATTATAATGACCAACACTAAACGAAACATTTTATGAGACTTAATCATAAATTCTAAATACAGAACAAATTTGCCATGTTTTGTGAGCACTGTCGTGTTATTTACGAGTTTTAATTTATACATCACGACCAAAACTACATGTAGTCACGAATGTATATTATTATGAAACGTAATCAAAGCAATTAGTACTGAATTTTCTTTTGCTTTCTATTACTGGATCTGTTCAACCACTTCACTGCGACACTTCAATTCCGACGTATAAACTTCGCAATGGATGTCAAACGAAGAAAAGTTGTCGTAAAATATTTCCTTTAAAATCTTAAAGGTGGCTCTGGACCAGACAGTATCGTGTTACATGGTCGTTTGGCAAACATAAAATTGTTTTATTCTCTGCATATTGCGGTGGTGAGACTTTATATAGCTTGTGGTCACCTTTCTGTCTGTGGTTCTATAATTTATTAACGGGACAATGTTTAGTAATGACATAATGCGTTAACTATTACGTCCTTTTTCTGGCCAAGAGCATCAATGGCTATTACCAGCTTGTGAGTATTTTCAAGTAAGACAAGACCTAAAAGATATTCATGAACTCGGCAGAAGAGTTAAAAAAATGCAAGATACCGCTTAACACGAGGTGAGCTTCACATTTTCCAAAGCGGGCTCTTACGTAACTGTTTGTTTTGTTATTACTTCACTGCCTCAAGCTCCGCCAATTAGGTTCTGAGCTTCCCGCATCCAGCAAATTCCTGCGCCCTACACAACGTCATCGGTCCACCTTGTGGAAGGCCTTCCAAGTCTACGTCTTCCGGTACGCGGTCGCCACTACAGATCCTTTCAGTCCTATCGACCATCTGATCTGTGAGCAATGTGCCTTGGCCACTGCCACTTAAGGGTACACTAGTCGCGAGCTCGAACTCACTGGTGGGCCTGGCTAAAAAACACGCTGTCTCTCCAGAATTCGTGTACAACAGAGGTGGTATCAGTGATGAGCAGTTAGACGCTAGTCTACACGCATAACATCATCGAGTGAGCTGCAGGATCAGTTATAGTAAAACAGGCGCGTAAAAAATTAAGAAAGGTCCTCCGGAAGATCGGGTTTTCTGAAAAAACCACTGCGTAATCAATGACCAATTAAGTTTATTGAACTTTTCGATAATTGAGCTTTATAGGTACCGACTTAGTTTTGGAGATTTTACACTTCTTTTATTACTTAAACAGTGGAGTAAAACCCTCCCGAAGTTTGTATGGAAAAAATGTGGACTTGTTTCACCTTAAGTTTGGCAATGGAGAGTGTAGCCCATGCTAGGAGTTTCCCTAAGGTTCCCTTACTAAACATAATTAGTAAATAGAGTTTAAGACTAAAACTGAAATAAAAACCGTTGATACAATTTAGATAAGTCATCTTTCGCACTACTTTTACTTCAAACTTATATCATTATTAACATCCTCATCATTTCAGCCGAAAGACGTCCACTGCTGGACATAGGCCTCCCCCAGGCTCCTCCATTTCGACCGGTCTTGTGCTTCCCACATCCAGCGGATTTCCGAGGCCTTCACAAACTTATATAGAAAACTTTATAAGAACGTTCCTATAAAGTTACTTCTGCTGCAGCAAAAAAACTAACTCAGAAGTGATAAAATTTTTTTCAACACATTTGCTCAAAAACTGCATTTACGATGCCTGTATACATGGTTCGAAAGTTAAAAATTACGCACTAATACAACGGAACGTGCGGTAAAATAGGTACTCTCACCTAAGTACCTATTTTACCGCATACCTCGTTGTATGGCACCGTGCGTATTCTTTACGGTTTTTTTTAATTTCCATAAAATATTATAAGAATTTCGTCGAAGGAGTTTCACATTACGAGAATAAATAAGCTGACTGATCGAACCTCCTTGGAAACGATTTTGCTCAATACGTTTGTCTCACTTTAATAATAAAGAGTAAATGAGATGAAAGATGTAGTTCTAATTTTCACCACGGGCATGTGGCGCCATTTGTAAATTCGCGCCATTTTCATATTAGAAACGTCAAAGATTGTTGCGAGTTTCCGACTGATATTTAAAAACAAACTTTTATTATGAGTTCAAGCGAGGAAACTGATATTAATATGGAATCTACTCCACCTGATATTTTGAATGAGGCGCAAATTGCAGGAAACGGTCTCTAGCCGCCAAAATTGGAGAGCGCTATTTAATGATGTATAGGTTTGTTTAATTACATATTGTACTGTTTTCTCGCAAATGTGTTGAAAAACATTGTATGACACACGTGCAGAAATTGGTTTTTACAAACTCGTGACTATGGTAAGCCCTCGACTTCGTCTCGGGCTTACATTTGTCAACTCGTTTGTAAAAACCAACTTACCGCACTAGTATCATAAATAACTATTTTTGCCGTAAACTTTCTTTTGCCGTATCAAAAGGATTCTTGGTGAAAAGTTCCAGTCAATTTTGATACTTAATTCTCGACATACACAAATGTTTATGTTTATTATACAGAGCAGATGGAGCAGAATGGATTATTGAGACAACATTTTTTAGTAGTAGTAAGATAATTGAAATTTGTAATCTTATGTACAATATAACTACCTCTGGATTTACGTTTGGCCTTTTACCGGATTTACTTTCTTTGAACAGTGTATCAAGAAGCCCATTTTTGAAACATCGCATTTTTTTTTAAACCGGACAAGTGCGAGTCGGCCTCGCGCACCGACAGTTCCGTTTTGGTTTTTTTTTTAAATATTTTTCTTATATGATATACCTAACTAAAAATGTATATTTTTCGCAATTTTACCTTTATCTGTGCTCTATGATGTTGCTTCGTACCAAATTTCAAGATTCTGAGTTCACGGGAAGTACCCTGTAGGTTTTCATTCCCTTGGGAGTGTCGAAAATTTTCGGAAATTTGCGGCATAAACAGCTGTAACTTTTGATTGCGTTGGATTAGAAGTTTGGTTTTTTCACAGATCTAAGGGACAGTAGATCTGAGTATTTGGTGTAAATTCCAGCTTGATATGTTTACGCGTTCTTGAGAAAAAGGGTCTTGACAGACAGACGGACGGACGGACAACAAAGTTATCCTTTAAGGGTTCCGTTTTTTCCTTTCGAGGTACGGAAACCCCTAAATATTGATAAAAATAATCATTCAGATGCTAGATTTCCTGTCCCTATTTTGTCAGCACGTGTAGTTTTTGAGTCACATTATTTTGAAAATCGACAAATTTTCACCTGGATATGTAGTTATGCAATAATTACTCTTAAAACTAACCCTGATACGCAAAAATGATGGAAGACTGTGCAAAAATTTCAGCTTTCTAAGTCTAGGGGTTTGGGCTGGGCGTTGATGAGTCAGTCAGTCAGTCAGTTAGTCAGGACTTTTCTTTTTATTTATCTAGATTTTAGGTTTGGTTAAAACTCGATTATTGATATCAGTTTTTTAAATACAAAATGCGATGTCCTAAAAATGGCAATCAAATGTTACTTACTTATATGTCTCTGTTTTTATATTTTGGTTGCTGATTTCTCATAGGTCTTTAACAAGCTTTATTTCAACAGCAGTAGGTACTGTATAGCTACTTTCCAACTCCTTTGAGAAGAAAACATATCGTCTTAATTGACAATACTGTGCGAAATATAAGTAAAATATTAATACTTTAGTAGTTGCCAAAGTTTTTATAGAAATTAAGTGATGGTTATGTAAGGTATGCAAAAATATACTAGGCATAGAATTATAAACTTGAAAACCCTAGCTGATCAACACGATGTACCAATACTAAGACACGCTGTCCGATTGCTTGTGCGGCAGGGATAAATAAACATGATGTGTACTTACCTATTAATTTTATTAATAAAACTAACCATAATTTGATAAGTTCTTTGTACTAACCAGTGGACCAATGTTGTCAGATCAAGGTTCATATGGATTCGTTTGAAGCTATTACCATTCTGTTAACACATTACAAACAAACATTTGAAACGTCAAAAAATCTAGCAAATCCTTTGAGCTTTACCTGAGATTATCTCGAACAAAAAAAGTAAAGTTTTTCCCTACAAAAGCAAGTATCTACAAGATTTACGACATGAATATTTTCTAGAGCACACAAAGATAAGCCCCTCACATATTCGGAGGTAAAAAAAATACTTCTCTACTTAACAATTCAGGCGAATAAAGATATTCGGAAACTTTATCTCGGGACATTTGGGATGTACGAATCAGTTGAAATTGTGGTCAAATAGATTTGCGTTATAAAAAACTTTTTCTTTGGTTTTGCATTTTCGTTTTTTGCCACTCTCCTGAAATTTAAGTGAATTTTCAATTGGTAGTGTTTTTGTTTTGGAAATCAGTTGTTTTTTTGTCAAGTTTTTTATTTTACAGATTCGAGAATGATATCTGCAGTTACAACCTATTTGTTTTTTTAGTTCATATGACTGGTCATCGAGTTTATTCATAATTTCTAGGTGACTTGTATAATAATATGCAGAATTAAATACAATCATCTTGTTATTGCTAATGTCTCAGTGCTGGCCGTAAAGCCCGTTGCGAATGCCTCAATACATCTCAATCTCTCTCTTTATATGGATCAATACAGTTTTGCTTCCGTCTTACTCAGTTACCTATTTCACTATGGTAATTTAAGAGCCATAATAAGCAATCAGAACTCTGACCAGTCATGGGATGAGAGCTCTTATAAGATCAAAAATTCTTACAAAATCTACATTTAGATTACCTTTAACACTTACCAAACAACATCTCAATTCATCCACTTTCTGACGGACACTTTTTTTCACTACTAAAACAAATTCTCCGTATAAAGCTATTACTTTGCTTTCACGTACCTACAAAAGTTTCGTGTAAGCCCTTTCTCTTATGACAAGGGATTGTTGTTGAGTCGTACAAAGCGGAACCTGATAGGAACTTAGCAACTTTGTTGGCAGTAACTTTATTTGTGTTATCCAATGAGAGCAATTATATAACGACATATTTGCTGGTACAATATTTTTGCGTCTGTAGTATCTTTTACATATCTTCTTTGTTCTATTTTTTTTTTCTGTTCTGTTTCTAGGGCTCACTTTGTTCCATGTTCAAACGATGCCGCAATCTCTTGTAATAAATTTTGGTCAGGTCAGCAGACCATTGCGCTGTTTGCACAAACCGCATCTATGTGGGTAAGAAATTGATGATAAAATTTTCTTTAGCTATGCTAACGAAAATTTTACTATTCGTCATTTACCATTAGGCACAAAGGATTATAATGTTTTAGTCCTATCATAAGGTATATAAATATAGTATTACAATCATACATGAGGAGGCTTGTAGGGGAGGGGCTTGTGGCTAAGTAACAATAGCTGCGCGGGTCGATCGCTCAGGTTAAGCCACGGTTGCCGCGGTTGGTCCGTGGATGGGGATTTTTACATACCAAGACCCCTCCGTGCCTCGGAAAGCACGTTAAGCCGTTGGTCCCGGCTGTCATTTGTGGATCTTTGACAGTCGTTACGGGTCGTCAGAAGCCCGAAATTCTGACAACCAGTCTCACTAAGGGGTATCGTATTATCCAGTAACTGGGTTGTGGAGGTAAGATAGGCAGTCACTCCATTTAAAATACTGGTATTCAGCAGCATCTGGTTAGACTAGACGCCGACCCCAACATAGTTGTGAAAAGGCTAGGCAGGCAGATGATAGGACATAAAATCATGACTTCACCAATGTGTATCGAACTTAGCAGGTGGCGTTATGTAATTTCTGTCTATCCCCATGGGAAGGTATGGCATGGAGTAGATAGTATTAGTACCTAGTAAATAAAGCAGTTTCTAAACCACGTGCACATGAAAGTAAAGATAAAAGTCATATTATTCAAACTAGAGACTACATAGCACCAGTATTCAACGAACAAACACACACAGACTTTCAAACGTATTCACAAAACTTTTGTTTCGTAGCTCGCCTGCCACGACGGATTTGAATTTTTATTCATCCAAAGCGTTTTTAAAGCAGGGTGGGATATTTGAATTAGAAAACGCACTCGCTTATCAAAACTTTGGAAGCTTAACGGACTAGAGGGCGCTGGCTAATAATGTTGTCACCAGACCGATTCAAATTCGGATAAGAAGAATTTATTCAGTAATTGCAGCGCGGATTTTTTGGGTGGTGAACTTGACCCTGTTCAAATAAATTTATCAATACATGAGACCTATCTAGGAAAGCATCTTTCTTGAGGAATTACTTTTATCTGCTTGAAAGTAACACAAGCGGACCTCCATTACATAGGGCTTTTTTTTAGAGGGTGGAAAATCATCAAATGATTTCTCCCGCTCCGGGTGGAGCAGGAGGGCGTATCAGACTTTTACTGACTAAAACCCAGCCGTGTTCCCTAAGTTGCCTGTGTGCCAGGAGCGACGGTGTCTCTTTCGAACAACCCACACCCCTAGCAGGCATCAGCCCTTGCGGACCCCACCAGTTGTTGTTGAAATCTCTGACGGCGCGCGTGGAACACAACGCGCTGTCCCGCCTACCACTTTTCGGCCGCAGGGGATAGGGAGAGCGGCCAACGCTATATCGACACTCCTCTTCCCCTGCGGCCCCACCGCGTCCGCCATCAAGGTGGTGGCCCCGTCCAGGCCACGGAAGGGAAGAGCGCTGCTCAGAAGCTCCGGCACTCCTCCTCTGCCGCAGCCCGTAACCCTCAGCCGCTATACCTCCCATTCGACATCGCGGTCCACCTCAGTTGCAACCTACTTTTTGGCCGCTACGTCATCGGCTTGAAGGCAAAAGCCCTGCCGAGCGGCCCCACCTTTGGGTTCCTCTTCGCTTCACCGTGGCTGGGAGACCACGACTACTGAGCCCCCCCGCAACGACAATGCGGGAACCCACTCGGGGGGGTCCATTACATAGGGCTGAGAAGTAATTTTAGAAATCTAGGTAAGTCCACCAACATTCTTGATTTTTTTCCATTCAATAACTACGTACCTATATGGGGATCGTGACTAAATGGCTACAGTCGAACGGGACGATCGAAGGTTAAGCTACGCTTACCGCGACGTCGTGGAAGGGTGACCATTTATTAAATATCGAAACTCCTGCGTGTCTCGGAAAGCACGTCAAGCCGTTGGTCCCCCTGTCATTCGTAGATGTTTTGACAGTCATTACGGGCCGTCAGAAGCCCCAAAGTCTGACAACCAGCTTTACCAAAGGCTATCGTCTTACCCAGTAACTGACTTGCGGACATTAGAAAGGCAGTTGCTCCATGAAAAATAGTGGTATTCAGCTGCATTGGGTAACACTGTAAGCCAACCAAAAATAGCTGGGAAAACGCAGAATGATTACGTACTAATATAAGTAATTCTCTGTTTCACCTTCTTATAATGTCACGTACAAAACCTGGTTTAGAATAAACACCACTAAAGCAGCATTGACATGCAAAATTCAAATGCTAATCAAGACAAGTCTAAATACATTGGAGCGATCTATATTTGCACCGCACTGAACCTCTTGAACAAACAACTTTAAAAATTTGGTTAACAACAGTCTCGCAGTGTTTGAGAGTCTCCGATTATCATGTATTTGGTTATTTGTTTCTGAAAATATACGGGTAGGAAGATTAAATTGGAATGCGACAGTTAATATTTTCTCTTTCTAAGAGTGTTTGTCGAGAGAACACAGGCATCTTATAGACACACTCGTTTTATCATAGACCTCATCAATCGCTTTCCATCAGGCGTGATCGAGATCATCGAGTCCAGCATCCTAATTGCGTAACTCCCGATTCATCATAATCTGTATCGTTTTGAAAGGGATTGTTAAACCATTGCTCCATATGTTCGAAAAAAGTGTCTGCTCAGCAACATAAATAACGCAATGAATATTGTTGAACTGTGAAAACGAAACCAACTATGATTAATCGTAAGTTACGCAATTAGGGTGCAGGTTCTCTTTTTTTTTTTCATTTAATTTTCAATTTATTAAATAAAAGTGTATTATAATATTAGTTTAATACAAAATTTCAATTAATTGCCATTCCAAAATAATAAAAATACCTGGACTTACAGTTAATATACATAAATCTTATATCACCAAACCGCTTTGAGCGAGCGTGGTGATCAATACTCTTGTCTTCTATGATTGTACGAGAAGACTTTGTTTATTATGTAAGTACTAGCTGACCCGGCGAACTTCGTACAGCCTCAGAATTCATAAATGTTGATTTAACTTACGAGTACTAGCCAAATTAAATTCGGTTTTAGACACACCTATAATATTAGGTGAGCCCCTACTAAGCTATGTCAACCTGGTACTTCTTAAAGCGTTTTCTAGCTGATACACGTTTAATAAATTGACTGCAAAATTATGACAAACGAGACAAAAAGGATGTTTTTATGTTAGTATTATTCCTTTATTCATTTTAGTACTTATAAAATACATTTTTAATAGTACATTATGGTACAAGTGTGTAACGTTGGTGATTATCGCTGAGGCGCCATTGAGACCCGAGCCGTCAGGCGAGGGTCTTAAGAGAGCCGAGGACGATAATCATCAATACACACGTGTATCATACGACGTTTTTCAACACACTTGCGAAGAAAATAATACTAAATCATCATCATCATCATCATCCATCATCATCATCCATCATCATCCATCATCATCCATCGTCATCCATCATCATCCATCATCATCCATCATCATCCATCATCATCCATCGTCATCCATCATCATCCATCATCATCCATCGTCATCCATCATCATCTATCATCATCCATCATCACTCATCATCACCCTTCATCATCCAGCATCATCCATCATCATCATTCATCATCATCCATCGTCATCCATCATCATCCATCATCATCATCCATCATCATCCAGCATCATCCATCATCATCCAGCATCATCCATCATCATCATCATCATCGTTTTTAAGAACAAAGCAACTCAAACAAAAAAACAACCTATAACTCACTAAGAACAAAGCAACTCAACCAATTCTATAACTCACTAGTGAATAATAGTAATGAAAAAGTCACAGTTTGATAATAGGTGTCATTATGTGCCTAACTGTAGTGAAATTAGAGCCATTTTATGAGCAAGTGTGTTGAAAATATTTTTATAAAACAAAAAATAAAAAAACATTCAAAAATATATCAAATAGGGATCCGCTGATATTGGGAGCAGGGTCCAAGCTACCGGTGGTTAGGGCTCCAGAGACAGAAACCTCCTCACGATGCGAGCCGTATCGAGGAGTACTGCCTTCTGAATCAGGCCTTTGATCCAGCCGCCTTACGACTATTATTATTTATTCTGATAACTAATAATACTTTTAGTTTCTAATATTGGAGTGTTATGTTCCTGTCTGCATCAGGTTCTTTTGTTCCTATCATGGATACCTACTTACCGGAGATTTTCAAATCTGTGGGCTGATTTACACATTTAATGTGACAAACAAAATAATTGACTTCGATTATGTATGATTCAGCTCTTTAAAAAAAACTAAGCGTGTCATTTCCTTCTGCAAATCCACCAAGTGTTTCCATAGTTTTAAGCCGAGATAATTTGCATCCTAATGCTTCAACAATCTCATTTTGGTACGAATAATTCGAATAAAACTGACATTCCATTACCGCTCCCACTTTTCAGGAATAAAAATGTAAATAGAAAATGTACGGAACCTACGGAACGGTTCGCCTTATGAATTATTAAAGCCACAGAATAAAATTAAGGTTTTACTTGGGTATCGTGAAATTTACACTTTATTTTAAGCCAACCTCTACATGTTCTAATCATATTTATAAGCTATTTATATGGATTGAATTTGGGAGAGTTTTATTGGAAAATCAACCTTAATTTGCTTGTTAAATAAGAAAGGAAATTGTCTGTTACTTATCAACTACTTGTCTTTCTAGAAATGAAAGAGAATTAATTCGTTACATGAAATTGCTTACAAACGCTAACTGTGCCATTTTTGCTGTGTAACCTACTTCGCTGTTCATGAAATGATACATTTTTTTCTAATTTTATAAAGTTTTTTACTACTTTTATAAAAACTGTTACTGATTCTGACGTAGTTTGTGTCAGGAGGTATTCTAATGCGGTCTACATGTCATATTTGGCCCTTATTTTCTAGAATAATTAACATAGATTTGTGTCAAATTTCATCTCAAAGTAATTACTTACTGTTATACCCCACATAAGTATCAGGTTTTTTTATCGACTCTGGGTTGTAGCTCATACATTTTTCGGAATTGTCCTTTACTTCTAGAAACTCTTAATGTTTACGAGCTTGTGGTAGAAGAAAACCCAAACTCTAACATCCACTGTGAAAAACAAAACACAAATCCCAGAAGTACAATCTATAAAAAAATTGAGTCGCACTCGAAAGTCTGACCTTGTCTAACCAAGGGGTATTACCCAGTCATTGGGTTGTAAAAGTCAGATAGGTTGTCGCTCACATGTAAAATAGTCATTCGGTTAGACTGGAAGCCAACCCCAACGTTAGAAAAAGGTTAGCTAGATGATGGAGGCAAACGCGTGACATTTACTACGCTATTGGAGGCTCTTACAGCCAGTCTATATGCATAGTGCATGCCTTTGACCTAGAGGGGGAGGTTACTCTGAATATATTCTACGTCGGATTTAAAGTTGAGCTGGGTAGGTGGGAGGTGTGAAAGCTAATGGTACGAATGTTGCTCTACTTTTAGAATTATGTTTTTGTTGTAAGTGCAAACAGGTTTGTGGTTAAAGAATCTTTATTTACGCAAAAGAAATTCACTACAAATTTCACTTAATGAGAAATATTTTAGGTAAGTACAATATAATAATGTTATCATTCGTGAGCAGAGCTAGTATGACATGCACAAAACAAGTACCTAATAAACGAAGACAACAACAATAATAACACGACATTGACGGTAGCAGCAAAAGATTCATGCGAAGCAAAAAATCGAAATTTGTGGGTAAGATAAAAACATAAACCAGGGCCGGACTTAAATTTTGTCAATAATAAAAGTTTAAAAATTAGGAGGACTAAAAGACTTGATAGAAAATGTCTTGAACGACAAATCAATAACATATCTACCGGTAATGGTTTGGTTAGCCGCTAAAACGAATAAACCACAGTCACATTAATTTATCAATAAATGTTAGCCTGCGACAGATTTAAACGCGGTTTCTGTTCGAAAAACAATACAAAAATTCAAAAGCATGTTACCTAGCGGCTTTGATAGGTGACTTCAACCTGTTTGTTATTATCAAAAGCCACTGATCACTTGACATGATTTTAATTTTGGCACGTCGCTGACTTACGTTCCAACCAGCCGATCTAATACTGTAAAAAATTTACTGTGAAAACTCAGGTGAAATGAGCTGTCATTCCATCTGGCACTAAGGATTGATACTAATGACAGGTCACTTCACCCATGTCATCTCGGTGAGATGTTTATAGAATACCACTGCTATAGTGCTATTCTATAACGATCAATATTGTCAATCAGTGAGAATGACAAGTCATTTCAAGCTTACTTCAACTAAGTTAGGGGTCGGCAACCTATTGAGTGGGAAGAGTCCAAAATTACAATGAACAAAATTTTAATGTTTTTAAAGAGCCACAAAAATTTAAAATATACCGATTACAAAACAAGTCACAGTTATTATTGGTTTCATAGTAAAATTGGGTGAAATCGAGGTTTAAGCGTAAGGTACCCGAAAAGGGGCGTGGCCTAATCTACGCCATTTGCAAACTCGCCATTTTCTTATTTGATAGCTCGCCAGATGAAGGGAAAATAAAAAATATTTGCGTATGGAACTAAAGAGCCACAGCGTCACATCCAAAGAGCCGCATATGGCTCGCGAGCCGTAGGTTGCCGACTCTTGACCTAGGTGATCACAGTGAGATTTGTACAGAATAGACCGGCTGGTCAATTTTGTAAAATCTCACTGTAAAACCGTGAAACGTAGGTGAAGTGAACTGTCAGTACATGTGCAAGTCGACAGCTTAGTTCACATAAGATTACACGGTTAGAATTTTAAAGAATACATCGATCGATAGGAACAACGACGTGTTAGTTTCATAACGCATCTGCTATTTTACTTTATCTAAAGTAGATAGAGCATCTTTCATTCCATAACAACTACAGTTCTATAAATCTGCGGCAATAGACTAGGGCCACGGGCGTTACGAATTCACCGACAATATTGCTCGCACAGATAAAATATAGACGTTACTTTAAAAAAAGCTGGTAATTATTTCATAGCACGAGAGCGGCTGTGCCATCGATCATGTTAGGAAAAAATATATTTAACCAGTTTTAAGTCTGAAATTATGCGACATAATTGTGAGTGAAAAATATAATCGTCCCACATACACATGTGGGACGATTATATTTTTCACTCACTAAAATTACACAATTTTAATGGCTTACGGTCTTATCCATTGAACGTTATCGAACATCTAAAACTTGCTAAAGTTTGTTTGTCTAAAAGTTATTTATAAACGCATTTTAGCCCAAAAACATCAGATCATCCTACGATGAAGATAAAGAAGCCAAAATTTTACCAACACAATGACATTTGACGACAATAATTGACCATTTGACGAAAATATTGTGTGTCACCAAATGTCAATTTTCAAGCAATCAACTGACAGACACAATTTAAAATTAATTGTCAAATTTAATTAACAATAAGATCACCGCGTCAGAAGGTCAGAAGTTGAATAGTTGCCAGTACTTAATAATGTGTATGGTCACAATAATTCGGTGTGTTGGCAGACATTCTCGTTTGACGATTCGATGTGGTGGTCAATTTGTTGGAAGACTGCAGTTAAATGGCAACATTTTCGTTTATAAATGACATATTAGATATAGAAAGTTTATGAATTCAAAATTGGATCCAAAGTTTTATAGGCTTATCCAGTATTTTAACTAATGAATGTCTTAAACCTTCGATTAGCTTTTTAACACGCTTTTATTAGCTTCACTTGTATGTTTGTTTGTTTGCTTGTAACCCTTTCTTTGGACTTCATTTTGACCGACTTACAAACGGTCAGATTTCATTTAAACTTTGTAGACTTATCGAGGACCGATGAAAATAGGGGTTTTTATATAAAACAATTTTAATTTGAAGATTGGGATGAAATAAGTGACAGCAAAATAAAAATAAATTGATTAATACTTTCTCAATTTAAAACGATATCAACAAAACATATTTTTCGTTGTTTTGAATTTGCCGCCAAAACGCTCCTTACGATGTCTTTTTCATCACGTGACCACATGTGACGTCAACTTTGTGAGGCATCGTCAGGTAGAAGAATATCAGTATTCTCCTCAAAGCTTCGTTACTCATATACAATGTACTTAGTTTATGATAACGCTAAAACATAACATACCTTTATGGTATACTTCTTATGATTCAGCGAAACGCAACAGCTTTCTTTACGGTGCCCGTGACTGGGAAGTTAAAGTTACTAGTTACTTCTTCTATGTTTATGAGAATTTATTGTGTAGGTAACTTATGTTAGACCCTTTTTTCTTTACGAAGCGAGAATGTTGGTATTATTCTCTCACCTTTGTTTTCTTCACCATAGCTCAAACTAAATAAGCTAGAGATACTCCGTACATGTGATGAATACGGATACCTAATGATATCAAAAAAATAAAATAAATGTCTCAGACTCATAATTTCAAGTAACTACATTAGTGCAGTGGCCATTGACGCTGTAGTCAGCTGTGGTTACTTGAAATTAAGAGTCAAGATTTTGTTTTGTTTATTGATCTATATCTTCTATGGGTCAGATCAGAATTTTGAGCACCAAAGAGATGATTGAAAGGAAATTGCATGTCGCTGATACGAGAATGTTCAGGGGGGAATGTTCAAATGGGTGTTACACGATTGTATAATAATAAGGGATCATTATTTCAGCCAAAAGACGTCCACTGCTGGACATAGGCCTCCCGCAAAGGGGGTTCTGCCATAATCGCCACGCTTGCTAAGCCGGTCGGCGATCGCAGAATGGTGGTAAAATGCATAGAGAACGCTGCTGCCCATTCTCTGGTAAGGCCCCTAGTCGCCTTCTATGATACCCACGGGAAGAAATAGCATGATGAAATTATCTACGACCGGCACCACACGGAACTGGACAGGCGTTTTAATTTGTGTTTATTATACCATCGCCACTGCTCTCAAACCGATGAAGGAAAACATCGTGAGGAAACCGGCATATCTTAAAACTAAAAATTCGAAGACATCTACGTAAGATTATGTATTTAGCGAAAAAATTTAGGAAACTGCGATTTTTTTTTTAGCAAAGCTGTTTTTTTATTGGGTGGGAAATCATCAAATAATTTCTCCCGCTCTGGGTGGAGCAAGAGGGCGTGTCAGACTTTTACTCACTAAAAGCCACCCGTGTTCCCTCAGTAGCCCGTATGCCAGGGGCTGCGGTATCTCTTTCGAACAAACCCGCATCCCTTGCAGGCATCGGCCCTTGCAGGCCCCATAATTTTTGTGCTGACATCTCTTTGAGGCGCGTGTGGAACACAACGCGCCGTCGACTTGGGCTTGGTCCTTACCGGACAGCGAGCTACCCATTACTCGCCGTCCGCAAGCTCATGCCTATGGTGTCTGGAAATCGGCCTGGGATTCCCGACGCCCAGGGCGTCTCCGCATTCTGCGGCGGCTAGGGTCACGAGAGCGCATAGGCTGCCTCTCCCTCACGTGCGCCGCCTCCCTCTTCGCGAGCATCACTGCTTCGCTGAAGGAGGTGACGGCTACCCATGCCCTCTCGCTCCGTACCATGGCCTGGACCAGGGCCGGACGCGAGAGATTGCCGCCGCCAATCGCCTCCACGAGGCACACGGCGGTGCTCAACCCAAGCTGGGACCGCCACCGTGTCCTCAGGGCGATCTTCGCAGTTGAAACACCCGGGCGTTTCCCCCCGCCCTATCCGAAACAGGAACCTTCCGAAACAGCCGTGTCCGGTGAGGACCTGTGTCAGGCGGAAGGTGAGGACGCCATGCCGCCTCTCAAACCATTCCTCAAAGAGGGGACTTACCGCCACAATCGTGGCGTGCCCAAAGCTCTGTCGCCGGGAACATCAACTGAAGTCCGCGACGTGTAGTTCAATGTCGCTCACACATGTCGCCCCCACACTCTGCACTTTACAATTACAATAATATCCATAGATTAGTCTAGTAACATAGTGCCAAGGCTTGTGGCTAAGTAATTAACAACCGCACGGGTCGATCGATCAGGTTAAGCTACACTTCACGCGGTTGCTCTGAGAATGGGTGATCATCTTTTCCTACCAAGACGCCTACGTGCCTCGGAAAGCACGTTAACCCGTTGGTACCGGCTATCATTTGTGGATTTTCGACAGTCGTTACGGGTCGTCAGAAGCCCGAAAGTCAGACAGCCAGTCTTACCAAGGGGTATCGTACGTACTACCCAGTTCCTGGGTTGTGGAGGTCAGATAGGCAGTCGCTCCATGTAAAATACTGGTGTTCAGCTGCATCCGGTTAGACTGGAAGCCGAACCCGACATAGTAGGGAAAAGGATAAACAGATGATGAGTCTAGTAAGATGGTTATATTACTAGATCGTGCTCGTATCATAGTTATATTCCTAGTAAGGTATTAACGAATCGTTTTCATATAACTATATTACGGTAACCCTAGAAAGGACTTCAATAATCACAGGGATATTGGTAAACATCACAATGGCTTTAATCTTATCTTACTGTGAGATCATCATCATCATCATCAGCCTATAATGTTCCCACTGCTGGGACACAGGCCTCCTCTCGGTGAGAGGGATTGGGCCGTAATCCACCACGCGGGCCCAGTGCGGGTTGGTAGATGTCACATGTCTTCAATTTTTTTTTTCTAGGACATGCCAGGTTTCCTCACGATGTTTTCCTTCACCGTTTTGAGAGCAATGGTGATGAAATAATTTACACAAAGTAATGCGCCTGTCTGGGTTCGAACTCACGATCTACAACTCGTAAGTCGCGGCCGTAACCACTGGGCCACTACTGCTCTCTCTACTGTGAGATACCTACACATTATTAATTTTGGATAGGTATGTCTTTCGCAGTATTGCGCAGTACATCAAACGTTTTTCAAGCTCCCTTACGCGTTGAGTACCTTCCTACCCACTATATTGCTGGGATGATAGTCGTATGTGAGCACACGCCTCCATGAGATCACATCAAATATTGGAAAAACCATGAGTGTTTCACAAACTCCATACGGGGAACACGGCTTCTAATTCAAATATTCGAAGGTATCTCGATACTTTACATACGTTTTGGTTTTGAATGTAGCTTTCTAGGCATTGATAAAGGATGATAAATTGTTTACTTCCGTAAATTATTTGAACAGCCTTTACACGTCAAAATTTCAGATGAGTCTGACGTTTCGTATCTGACTACCCTGAGAAGGAAGACAGAAAAAACTCACAGGTCACAGACAGATTTGAGTGAACATGTTAGTGTACGCATTCGCGAAATCTGTCAGAAATACCTCAAACTATCCTACATTTTTAACAAATTTTAGACATCAATTGTCGCTGAGATGAGATTGCGACTAGATTATTAAACGTTTTTAACCTTTTAACCGCCACGTCAAAAAAACAAAGACGTATCCTCGACGCCAAGCAGCTCTACGTATAAATCTATCATGTCGGTAGGTAGTCGATTCATTTTTATACCTTTCTCCGCTCTGGGTGGAGCACTAAAATCCACCCGTGTTCCTTCAGTTGCCTGTCTGCCAGGGGCCACGGTATCTCTTTCGAACATCCCTCACCCCTGGCAGGCATCGGCCCTTGCGGACCCCACCAGTTGGTGCTGAAATCTCTTTGAGGCGCCCGTGGAATACAACGCGCCGTTGACTCTGGCTTGGTCCTTACCGGACAGCGAGCTACCCATTACTCGCCATCTGCGAGCCCGCACCTAACGTTGCCGGGAATCAGCCATGTAGGCAGTAGTGACCGTGGCGTTGTGGGCACATCTTGGTTTGTCATCTATACATCACTGTGGCGGTCAAAAGGTTAATTACGAGCATTGGCCAGCTGTGGTTCATCACACTCTTACTGACTATATAACCTATTAAGACTGAAGCCTTCTAATACAAAATACTCGATAATCATCCTCCATAAGGTACATAAATGCTCCAAAATATTTTGCAAATAATACACCGCCGATATATCACGGGCTTCATCCCCCATAAACATACAGTATCTCCCTTAAATGTAATAAGAACAGATGTACTTACTAGCAATTAAACAGTTTATCAGTTGCCATATATCACGAAAGGTATTTACTTCTAAACTCACGTCTCAAGGTAACCGCCCATAATCTATGTCAATGTGTACATACATACACACCCAGTATAACTTGACACTTAATCCTGGCGGAATTTGTGGAGGAAATGCCACCAATGAGCAAAATAATTGGTATAAAGCTGATTTACATCCGTCACCTCACACTTTTTTTTTTTTTTTTTTTTTTTTTTTTTTTTTTTGGGTGGGAAATCATCAAATGACTTCTCCTGCTGAGTAGAGCAGGAGGGCGTGTCAGACTTTTACTGACTAAAACCCACCCGTGTTCCCTCAGTAGCCCGTATGCCAGGGGCCGTGGTATCTCTTTCGAACAAACCCGCACCCCTGGCAGGCATCGGCCCTTGCGGACCCCACCAGTGGTTGCTGACATCTTTGACGGCGCGCGTGAGGAACACAACGCGCCGTCCCGTCTACCACTTTTCGGCCGCAGAGGATAGGGAGAGCGGCTGACGCTATACCGACACTCCTCTTCCCCTGCGGCCCCACCGCGTCCGCCATCAAACGGTGGCGGCCCCGTCCAGGCCACGGAAGGGAAGAGCGCTGCTCAGAAGCACCGGCACTCCTCCTCTACCGCAGCCTGTAACCCTCAGCCGCGATGCCTCCCATTCGACATCGCGGCCCACCTCAGTTGCGGTGCACCTCACCGCAACCTACTTTTTGGCCGCTACGTCAATGGCTTGAAGGCAAAAGCCCTGACGAGCGGCCCCACCGTTGGGTTCCTCTTGGCTTCACCGTGGATGGGAGACCACGGTTACTAAGCCCCCCCGCAACGACAATGCGGGAACCCACTCGGGGGGGGTCACCTCACACTTCAGGTCCAGTTTAAAACCAGCTTTTTTTTTTTTTTTTTTTTTTTTTTGGGTGGGAAATCATCAAATGACTTCTCCTGCTGAGTAGAGCAGGAGGGCGTGTCAGACTTTTACTGACTAAAACCCACCCGTGTTCCCTCAGTAGCCCGTATGCCAGGGGCCGTGGTATCTCTTTCGAACAAACCCGCACCCCTGGCAGGCATCGGCCCTTGCAGACCCCACCAGTGGTTGCTGACATCTTTGACGGTGCGCGTGTGGAACACAACGCGCCGTCCCGTCTACCACTTTTCGGCCGCAGAGGATAGGGAGAGCGGCTGACGCTATACCGACACTCCTCTTCCCCTGCGGCCCCACCGCATCCGCCATCAAACGGTGGCGGCCCCGTCCACGCCACGGAAGGGAAGAGCGCTGCTCAGAAGCACCGGCACTCCTCCTCTATCGCAGCCCGTAACCCTCAGCCGCGATGCCTCCCATTCGACATCGCGGCCCACCTCAGTTGCGGTGCACCTCACCGCAACCTACTTTTTGGCCGCTACGTCAATGGCTTGAAGGCAAAAGCCCTAACGAGCGGCCCCACCGTTGGGTTCCTCTTGGCTTCACCGTGGGTGGGAGATCACGGTTACTAAGCCCCCCCGCAACGACAATGCGGGAACCCACTCGGGGGGGAGTTTAAAACCAGCGTCAGGCACTAGTCTGGTATTTTTGCTGAACAGCCTTTTGGCGCAGCCGTGAGGCACACTACAATGCTAGGTTCCGAAATCGCACCGTACACTTTTATTTTATTTTATTTTATGCGTAAAATAATAAAATAAAAAAAGTACACACGATATAAATATAAAATAAAATACGATACATTTGAATTTAGTTATATATTTGGCAAAGGTCCTAAGTATTAACAGCTGAGGGGGTCGATCAATCAGGTTAAGCTACTCTTGCTGCGGTTGGCTTGTGGGTAGGTGACCATCTTCACATACCAAGACCCTTCCGAGTTCCGTGCCTCGAAAAGGACGTTAGAGCGTTGTGCCGGCTGTCATTCATGGATCTTTGATCGTCGTTACGGGTCGTCAGATGCCTCAAAGGCTGACAAACCCTTTATTTACCAGTAACTGCCCAGTAACCTTCAGCGAAGCAGTAATGCTCGCGAAGAGGGAGGCGGCACCACGTGAGGGAGAGGCAGTAAATGCGCCCTCACGGCCCTGGCTTTCGCAGGAGACGCCCTGGGCGTCGGGAATCCCAAGCTGATTCCCGACCACCGTAGGCGTGGGCTTGCGGACGGCGAGTAATGGGTATCTCGCTCTCCGGTAAGGACCAGGCCCAGGTCGAAGGCGCGTTGTGTTCCACGCGCGCCTCAAAGAGATGTCAGCACAAAGTGATGGGGCCCGCAAGGGTCGATGCCTGCCAGGGGTTCGAGCTATTCGAAACACATACCGCCGCCCCTGGCACACAGGCTACTGCGAGAACACGGGTGGGTTTTAGTCAGTAAAAGTCTGACACGCCCTCCTGCTGAAAAAAAAAGAAAACCCCAACATAGTTGGGAAATTAGCTAGGCAGATTGAGTTAGCCACGGATCAAGGTAAACTGGGCACTATCTACACGTGTGTTATTTGTTCATAAGTACGTGTCTGTAACTCATCCGATTACGAAGGATTATCTGGTATTAGTTTTGCGATTTGTAGACAAGTCGTGTTTACTTTAGGCGGTTACTAGGGAACCGCCTCTGCTTTGCAACGTTTAACGACCTGAGTAAACTTCGAGATTTCATTTTTATATTTAAGTTTAATACACATGTATTGTAAAAATGCTCTTTCAAAACTAAATTATCTAAATATAGATGAAAACCGCATTAAAATACGTTGCGTAGTTAAGAAGATCAACACGGTCGCACAGTCAGACACGAATTATGACTTTTAAGTATAACTAGTTCTTGCCCAGCCGCTTTGCCTGCGTGGGGGCGAAAATTATTCCAGGGGGACGAACAACCGGGATGAAAAATATCCTATGTGTTAATCTAAGTTACAATCTATCTGTGTGCCAAACTTCATCCAAATCCATTCAGCCGTTTTTGCGAGACTGAGTAAGAAACATCCAAATTTTCACATTTTATAATATTAGTAAGGTTGTATCAGACAGGTGTTGGCAAAAAGGGCGTGGTACAATCCAACAAACTAAACAACTTTCGACCTCCTTGAAACATACATTTTTGGAGAAGTGCGAGTTTTGTGACGCCCCGAGTGTAAACATAAAAAAACTGAAGGTTACCTTCATTCGTCTAAATAACCCGCATACAGTGATGAAACGAAATCAACCAACAAATTAGTTACTAGGTCTAAGTCAAAGTCAAAGTCAAAGCATTTATTTTAAATAGGCACATAAAAGGCACTTATAAAAGTCAACATTTACATTAAAATAGAATTGATTCTAGTTGCCCGAAAATAACGGTTCTAATATTCATCATCACGTTGAACTTTGCGGAAGATTAATAATATTAATTATGTTTCTTCGATTCAACAAGAAAGATGGCCCCCATAACAATTTTCTGAAAAACCACAGAACTTTTGATTCATCATCATCATCATATCAACCGACAGACTGTTGGACATAAACCTACCCCAAAAGGGGGGAGTTTCCATAATCGTCACGCTTGGCAGGCGGGTTGGCGATCGCAGTGTGGCTGTCAAATGCATAGAGAACGCTGCTGCCCATTCTCTAGTAAGCCCCTTAGTCGCCATTTACGACACCCATGGGAAGAAATGGGATGGTGCTATTCTTTTCCATCCGGCACCACACGGAACCCTTGATTGACCTATAAGAACATACAGTTGATCATAACGAGTCATAATAAATCTTTACTTATCGAATATAGCTAAAGAGTTTGTTTGAACCCGGTAATCTCTGGACGGATATGAATAGTTTTTTGAGTCGTTAGTAAAAATGAAAGGGTCGCAGCGTGATATTTCTTTCTAAAATCACGCTACGACCCTAAGACCCGAGTTCACCAACGCATGGTTAATTTTAAAATAGCCGGTTAAGCCAAAACCGGCTGATTAACAATATTTTGCTGTTCACCAAGCACTAACCATTGGTTACGTACTGTAATTGGATGGTTAGCTTAAACGACGTGGCCAACTCAGTTTAACCGTTGGTTTATGCTTTCTGATTTGAAGTTTTGCATTGTGAATCACTTTTAGTTTCAAATTCAAGACGCTTTGAGTTACTTATTCTTTGAAGAAGATGTGTTAGATGATTTTGAAGATAATATATAATTTTGCACACTCCTCGTATATTCCAACACGTCACAATAATTTCGAGGAATATGACGAAAAGCTTTTGGTACGAGATTTCGTACATACAAACGTAGAGAGTGCTCTGGAATTATGAAAAGAAGTTTGAATAGCCAAGAACGTATGCAGTGAGTGCCGAAAGCATTAAATTTGTCAGCCAGATGCTTCCGACCCCATTTTTTTCGGCATTTGTCGTAGCGTCTTTTACAAAAAAATGTTAAACCATTCGATCATTCGGTCATTTTCGACTCACTCATTCAAAAACGTTCGGTTATTTAACCGTTGGGTAGAATTGAATAGTGAACTCGAAAAAAACGCTGTTTGTTAAAACGCATGTTTAATACTAACAAGACGGTTATGTAATCAGTGGTTATGTTGTAGTTGGTGAACTCGGGTCTAAGACCCGAGTTCACCAACGCATGGTTAATTTTAAAACAGCCGGTTATGCCAAAACCGGCTGATTAACAACCACCGGCTGTTCACCAAGCACTAACCATTGGTTACGTACTGTAATCGGATGGTTAGCTTAAACGACGTGGCCAACTCAGTTTAACCGTTGGTTTATGCTTTCTGATTTGAGGTTTTGCATTGTGAATCACTTTTAGTTTCAAATTCAAGACGCTTTGAGTTACTTATTCTTTGAAGAAGATGTGTTAGATGATTTTGAAGATAATATATAATTTTGCACACTCCTCGTATATTCCAACACGTCACAATAATTTCGAGAAATATGACGAAAAGCTTTTGGTACGAGATTTCGTACATACAAACGTAGAGAGTGCTCTGGAATTACTTGATTTAATTGAAAAGAAGTTTGAATAGCCAAGAACGTTTGCAGTGAGTCCCGAAAGCATTAAATTTGTCAGCCAGATGCTTCCGACCCCATTTTTTTCGGCATTTGTCGTAGCATCTTTTACAAAAAAAATTAAAACCATTCGATTATTCGGTCATTTTCGACTCACTCATTCAAAAACGTTCGGTTATTTAACCGTTGGGTAGAATTGAATAGTGAACTCGAAAAAAACGCTGTTTGTTAAAACACATGTTTAATACTAACAAGACGGTTACGTAATCAGTGGTTATGTTGTAGTTGGTGAACTCGGGTCTAAGAAGTCGAGGAAAAACAACAAAAATCAGAAAGAACTCTAAGCGAGAACGTAGTAATGGCGTGAGCTGGACGCGGTGCCGCGACGGAGGGCGGTTGTAGGATTTATTTTCCATCGATCAGGTTAAGCTACGCTTGTCGCGGTTGGTTCGTGGATGGGTGACTATCTTTACATACCAAGATCCCTCCGTGCCTCGGAAAGCACGTTAAGCCGTTGGTCCCGGCTGTCATTTGTGGATAGTTTTTCCGGGTCGTCAGAAGCCCCAAAATCAGACAACCAGTCTTACCAAGGGGTATCTTTTTACCCGATAACTGGGTTGTGGAGGTCAGATAGGCTGTCGCTCCAAGTAAAATATTGATATTCAGCTGCATCCGGTTAGACTGGAAGCCAACCCCTACGTAATTGGGGAAAAGGCTAGGCAGATGATGAAGTAGGTGTAGGAGGCTCCTAAGATATGTGTAGGTATGTAAAGTAATTTCTACTTGAGAGTAAGTTGTAAGCCTGGGAGGAGCTTTGAAGAACTTGGACACAGTTTAAGTCTTTATGGAAGATGCGCTAAGGTTTTAAATAATTTGCAGCTGAGTGTCATGTTGTAAAATTGATTAAAATGTGATTCTTGACCATAGCAAATATGGATTAACAGAATTACAATCATTATAATTATCAAAACAACCCTGTAAGTTAATTTAATCTAATTAAATGACTTTTTCATGAAATATAAACTGTTGTATGTGCATTATTATTTAGTTTTAGCTATTTGACACATATATCTTATTTTTATTCTGTTTTTTATTTATTTCTGTATTTGTCCGTGACATCACAGCGGGCCCTATCAGAATACCAGCGCTGCGGCACTTTTTAAATGTCGCAGCATCATGCTGAGATAGTGGCCTTGTCTCAGATTATAAAACAAAGGCAGATAGACCGCGCGGAACACCAAGAGTGAGGCCATCAAAAAACCAAATACTAAAGCGTCGCATTTTATGTGACATACAATGCGACGCTGTAGTATTTGTTTTTTTTTTTTGTTTATATTTTTAGGAATCAGAAGTAGAATTTATTAAAAAAAAACTCACGGTTCACAAACTTTGATATTTAATTATTTTAATAAACAATTACACAATAAAAACTTAATAATCAGAGGAACAAAATCTACACAAAATATAAAAAAATGATCAATCACGCGATTACAGCACTCACGCTACCGATGTGTACGCTTCGAAGGCTGGCACGAAAAAAGGGGTCGCACCGACTGATCGCTCCTTTTTATAAGGAGTAGCGGGGTAGTACGGGGGAACTGCTTATAATATTATAAAATAAAGGCAGATAGATTGCGCGGAACACCCAAGCGTCAAAAAAATAAATACTAAAGCCTCGCATAATATACAATGCGACGCTTTAGTATTTGGATTTTTGGCTTCACTCTTGGTGTTCCGCGCGGTCTATCTGTCTTTGTTTTATAATCTGAGGGCCTTGTGGCTTCGTACAGGAGCTTGTTTTTATTTAACTTTTTTGTTTAAATCTAAAATTTTTTCAGTAGCTTAGCGTAGTAGTGTTTTAGTTTTTACTGTGTTTATTATATTGTGTTGTGTAGTTAAGTTTGTAATATTCCTGCGCGAGTCTATTATATACTTTTACTTCATTTTTTTTTCTTTCAATATTGTATATTGAACACATTTTCTCTTTCTGAGACTGTCAGACTGGAAGACATAGTTGGAAATAAGATAGGCAAATGATGACCTCGTTTCTCCTGCGGATCTCTTTACTTCTGATTCGATCACGGAAGGATACTCCAAATATAGCCTTCTCCATTCCACGTTGAATTATATATTTTAATATGACGCACTTATTAAATTTCATACAGTAATAATGCATCTCTTTGTTTAAAAGCCAGCTGTACTCGTTCAGTCTTCGTATAATTGTCTTGGTTATTAGATTCTATCTAAAACTGTGCAAAACCATCGCTATTTCTATTTAAAAAACGCGATACCAGCACCTGGTGTTCTACATAGAATAGGGATACACTAATCTCTTGGCTCTCAAGTTCTATTGTAATCGCATTTTAAGGCGGTTTATATATGAACGTTTTTGATACTTGACGTTTTTTTAAGAGGTTCGTGTTTATTTTCAGTCGAACATGGTGGACACTGGCTTTTGTTTACACCTGGAAATATAGTCTTATTATCAACTTCTCTTAACTTTTAATCAATTGCTAATTAACTGATTAGCAAAATTCTTATTTATATTCTCAATTTAGCGGTACGAGGTCGTTAGTTAAATTTCAAAATGTTTCGAATTTCTTTTGATTCACAAATTTTGGCGGACAGAAAAATAATTTAAAAATGTCTGGAAACTATTTTTACTTTTTTTAGATGTCCATTATCCAAACCAGCCAGATACAAACAATAGCCTAAGAAATTTCACTACAACTAAACTTTATCTATACAATGTCGCCCATGCGCATGTGACCGCCCGTAATTTTCTGAATATTCATGAAAAAATGTCGCAAATAAACTTCAAAAGGGAGGGTCTATCTATAATATTTTTTTTTTATGTTATTCAATTTTAATTTTTAAAATAAATACACAATTTTGCACCGAAAAAATGACTTCGATTCCGTATTTTTTTTCGTAGTCGATAATTTTTAGTAAAATCTAATTAACTTGTTAAAATAACTCATAAGCTTTTGGAAATAATAAACAGAATCCAAATCGACCCATAAACTTCGGAGATGTGTCAAAAAATAGAAAGCAAATCTACAAACTCTACTTAAAAAATTGAAAATTGAAGAACATGAAAAATGTTATAGATAGACCCCCCTTTTGAAGTTTATTTTAGACATTTTTCACGCGCGCCTCAAAGAGATGTCAGCACAAAAAATGATGGGGCCCGCAAGGGCCGATGCCTGCCAGGGGTGCGGGTTTGTTCGAAAGAGATACCACAGCCCCTGGCATACGGGTTACTGAAGGAACACGGGTGGGTTTTAGTCAGTAAAAGTCTGACACGCCCTCCTGCTCCCCCCAGAGCGGGAGAAGTTATTTGATGATTTCCCAAACAAAAAAAAAAAAAAAAGGTGTACCTATGCTTAATTAATGTTTTAATAACCGTTAAAGAACACCTGCAAATCGCAAAAAAAACAACATCACTGGATAAAACACTTCATTTAATCTAGCGGTTTTCTCTAATCCAATACGCAACGAACGTGCCTCCCACATAAATACGAGATTTAAGTATTCACAACGCTTTCAATCCTATTTACTTTGTGAAGAAAAACATAGAAGGATGAACGTAACTATGCATCTGAATAATGTGTGAGCAAAATACCCGCGTTGTATGAAAATCTTCGAGCTCGCATCATGTTTAAAACAAATACATACCAAATTGGATGGCACCAAGGGAATTGTATAGGAATTTGTGCAAGACCTCTCGTATGTGTTATGTATGAAGTTGATACAATTTGATGGCTGTAGCCCGCTATGTCTCCCTTCAGAGAATGAAGGATCCAGGCAGGATTTTGTTTTGTATTTTGTAGTTTTTTGCCGAGTCAAGATGGGGAGATAGTTTTGTCACGGAAAAGTCCTATGTGAAATAAGTTTGAATAAATGAGGGACTACAGTTTATGGTTTTTGGTTTTAGTTGCTTTTAAAAACGAAGGAAACGTTTGAACAGTATTTAGAGAAATACAGACGCAATTAACTAACACTAAGTATAATAATGATGATTGTGAGACAAACGAGATTTTTAAATCAGCTCTACTAAAGTGTAATTATGAAGTTGATCCAATTTGATAGTAAATCAGATAATTATGTGCCGGTAGCTCTCCCATTACAGAACGAAGGATTCAGTCAGGATTTTCTTTTGTATTTTCTGTTAGTTTTTGTCGCGTCATGTAGTGTTTCTTGAAATGGTTTTGTCGAGGACAAATTAATACTGTGTTAAAAACATTAGAATAAAGTGGAGTTGCGTTTAGCTATTTTCGATACTAAACGCTCATTTTAGACATTAAAGACTAAGACTAGAAGATTTTTTACAACGCATTTGGTTGCTGAAAAATTATGATACAGAGTCATTGACAGATTTTAGTAATAGGAGGCCGCGTTCTAACCAAATCAGTCGCTGCATGCAGTTTGGTTAGGACGCGATGTCCCCCATATAACCAAAGCGATTGGCTGCACGAGTAAGTGATCTTCGTGTTAATTTGTCACTCATTTGTTTGGAAAACCGGAGGCGCCGTCTGTCAGTGCGATCACGCGTTCGGGTTCGGAACAAAATAAACGTGACGGTCGCGTGCCCACACGATGATACCTAGCTTTTGGTTAGAATGCCTCTTTCGCAATTTATTTAAAATAAAACAGACAAGCCAATAAATAACATTAAAAACACAAACAATAAGCTAAGTACAATGACCAAAATTACACAACCACTTGACAGTCAATACGCTCATCACAATCCTTCAGACATACTGATAAGATTTTCTCCAGGAGAGCGTTGAGCGCAGAGTATCCAATGGACACGAGGGCTCGAGCTACGCCGACGGTTCGACTCCCAGGATGGCAAAGAATCTGTGCCTCCTGTTACGCCATAAAGTATTCTAAATTAATGTCAAAGCCGCTGTTCTGATTGGTCCATCGACATCAGAATGAAATGAAACGGTTGTGATTTAAATAAATCATCAATTTATTTTCTACGATTATTTAAAAAAAAAAAAAAACGCAGCGTTTGAACCGCCAGTGTGCGGCACCGAAGCTATCGCGTAGTGTATTTAGACGATACAGAAACTTGGTAAATACTCGCACAACTGCAATGGAATGTAAAGAATAATATTGCACAGAGAAAGTTGCTGCAGACTTAGTTTCGTATTATAAAACTGTTTGTTTTTTCTTTTAATGTGGATTATTTTAAAGTTGTGTCTTTGAATAGCTTCTAATTGCAACTGTCCTGAGTAGAGGTTTATTTATTTGGAACCTCAACAGCTTATAATTAATTTACATGAGTTATGACTGTTCACCTCAAAATCAATGAACAGCTCAATGCAATTTCGTCAAAGTTACTAGCATCTAACAGTTTGCTTACAGTGCTCAGTGATAGTGAGATGGTGACAATTATCTCTTAAGAAAGAGACAGACAGAGTTCCGCGGAATTTATAAAGCTAGGTTAACTAGAAAGTAGCGAAAGAAAACATCTACACAAGAACAACTATCAACAATAGATAAAGTGCGATTCTTGACACATTGTTCACATTACATGAAAGTTACAAAGTATGTATAGTCGCCAGCAGGTCAAGCTATCCCAAACTGTCAAATTTTCCCAATTGAACATAAACCTTATTCCTTTGTGATAAAGTTGAAAAACTATCAAAGAAATTTGACAGATTGGGGTAGCTTGATGTGCTGGCCTCTGTACCTAAATACTATGACAATATTAATAATTAACAAAGGGAAAAACAAAGTAAAATATTTTGTTTAACATTGTGGATATATTTCCACTTACCAATTGGAACGTGCTTGTTGAGATATAAAAAAAAATGAATTTAAAAAAGAATGAATTTAAAAAAACAACGTTGGCAACTAAAAACGAGTTGTCGATAACGACGAGCGATTACTCGCTGGTATAGGTACGTATACCAAGCGTGAGTCTTTCAGCCAGTGTTTTGCCCATCAAGCGAGCTCCGCTGAGCCAGTAGTCTCTTTGATAGTTATTTATCAGTGGGACAAACGAGTACTCGCCTACCTATCTGACCTCCACAACCCAGTTACTGGGTAATATGATACCCCCTGGTAAGACTGGTTGTCAGACTTTCGGGCTCAACAGGTTCAACGATTAATATATGTATCTCTTTCACTTACACTGGAGATACAATGTAAGATTTACTTACAGAAATACTTTTCATTGAATTTATTTAGTATTGTGACTAAGTTCCTATTTAGGAAAATTCCCAACTATGTTGGGGTCGGCTTCCAGTCTAACCGGATGCAGCTGAACACCAGTATTTTACATGGAGCGACTGCATATCTGACCTCCACAACCCAGTTAGGTATTGGGTAATACGATACCCCTTGGTAAGACTGATTGTCAGACTTTCGGGCTTCTTACGGTCCGTAACGACTGTCAAAGATCCACAAATGACAGCCGGGACCAACGGTTTTACGTGCTTTCCAAAGCACGGAGGGGTCTTGGTATGTAAAGATGGTCACCCATCCATGGACTAACCGCGGCAAGCGTAACTTCACCCGATCGATTGACCCGCGCAGCTATTGTTACTTAGCCACAAGCCTATTTATATACAATTGAGATGTGTTTAATAGTAGATTTAGAAACTTTACATAATTTGTGGTATTAAAATACGAGTGTGTGTTTTCAAACCGAGCCATACTCGAGGTTCTTTATAATGTTTTATGATACGATTTTTTAAAACCTATTTATTTGCAGTTTCATAAACTAAAGTCTACTCTCATACATTGGGATTGAACCTACTAAGTATAAGACCAAACTTAAAAGAGTAAGAAATACCTAGTTTCTTATTGCTACAAAAATGGCGCACCCCGCATATTAGAAAATAATAATTGATCGTAACTCCTTTCTTAGATTCTAGAAAAAAAATGTTTTACAACATTGTTATGATTCTATTTTTAAATTTCGGTATTGTGTATAAAAAAATAGGACACCGAAATTCGTTGAATTTTAAAATTCAAATTTTACTATACAACGTGTAACGGAAAGGAATACATTTATACATATCAAGGGCACGGCTTCTTTTGATGATTTCAAACGATATTGGAAGAGTTTTTGAATCTTATCTCTACATGTTCGGAAGTTATGAGAATTTTTATTGCATTGATACCAGAAACCGAACTTTTCAAATTGAAATAAACATATCACTCGGAACATATTTATCGTAATATTGGCAAGTAACGTGGAAAGTTATATATCTGCGTAGTACGGTAACTTGTTTGTTATGATTGAAATGTAAGAAACATATGGAACCGAAAATTTGGTATCAATTCTTAGAGTATTTTATTTTAAGCTGAAACTATGTATAGTGATTCTATTCCAGCTGTTTTCTTTAGTGCTTAAGGATAGCAATAGGGTTTCTGTTACACCCTGTATAAATAAATAAATTAAACTTTATTTCAGACTAAGGTCCATATTTTTGTTAGTATTTTGGTGTTAGTAACAATAGTGCTTAGAAATATAGGTTAGTATTGTTAGTTTTCACAAAACTTATTAATTATTTAAACCTAAGAATGTCGCCACCCAGTGATCCTGAAAGGAACAGTCCGCTCTAGAGCAACATAAACATTCAGCATTCAGCATTCGCTGCTAGCAGCGATCATTTCTAGAATGCTGTTGTCACTACCATGCAAACGCTCTAGATTAAATATTCTACTTACATGCAAAATACACCCTTAACATGTACTGTATAGATACGCTCCCATTATAAACACCCCTGCGCAAAATGTAATGAGTGTAATGATACTTATACACCTACTTGTGTGAAGGTATTCGACTTATCACATTTTCACCTCCTTCCACCCTCTAATCTTCGTTATAGGCTTTACCTAAAACGATTTTCCACCTTTTTCACACTCAAAATCAATGTGAAGTAATGCATGCGAAGCCACGATTTAACATGCGTCTTTGGAGGATTGAGAAGTGTTTTTTAAAATGATGAAGAAAAAATTGCAAGATAGTGAAACGAATATCTTAAGAGTGTTTAGTAGTTATGTTTTTTATATAATTAATAGCTTTTGTCAGCAGCTTTGCCAGCCTTTTTTTTTTGGGTGGGAAATCATCAAATGACTTCTCCTGCTGAGTGGAGCAGGAGGGCGTGTCAGACTTTTACTGACTAAAACCCACCCGTGTTCCCTCAGTAGCCCGAATGCCAGGGGCTGTGGTATCTAGGGAGAGCGGCTGACGCTATACCGACACTCCTCTTCCCCTGCGGCCCCACCGCGTCCACCATCAAACGGCCCCGTCCAGGCCACGGAAGGGAAGAGCGCTGCTCAGAAGCACCGGCACTCCTCCTCCACCGCAGCCCGTAACCCTCACCCGCGATGCATTCCATTCGACATCGCGGCCCACCTCAGTTGCGGTGCACCTCACCGCAACCTACTTTTTGACCGCTACGTCAATGGCTTGAAGGCAAAAGCCCTGACGAGCGGCCCCACCTTTGGGTTCCTCTTGGCTTCACCGTGGCCGGAATCCACGGTTACTGAGCCATGCCTGACTCCCCCCCGACGGGGAACCCACTCGGGGGGGAGCTTTGCCAGCCTGAAGTGTTAATTTGGACACAGTTCGTGAAACAATAAATAAATAACAAAAGTGAATATAAATAACTAGGTATATTACAGTGTGAACCGCACGGCTGCGCCAAAAAGGTTAAAAAAGATGATAAATGAAGTCTTCGCCTAATGTTTCAAATTATCAGGACGAACTTTCTTTGAGAAAATATTTGCCTGTTAGCAAAGTTATTAGAGAAGGCGACTGTCCAAAGAATGCTGGAAGTAGGTATGTAGGTACTTAAGAACCGTCTTTTGTAAAGTCTCTTCCCCTACAGCAGTAATGGATACCTACTGCTACACAAAGTGGGGTAGGTACTTAATTAGACATTTGCTTCGGCAACTCTTTACTTTGATGTTGTAGTATGTTGTACCATAGCATGGTATGGTCTAAGTTATAGACGTTAACGAGATCTTTATCTATATCTATCTATCTATACTTATAGTAAAGCTGAAGTGTATGATTGTTTTTTTTTCTTTTGTTTTTTTTTTTTTTACACGGTTATCTTGGAAACTACCAAATGGATTAATATAACCTGTGGCGGGAGCTGTATAAGCCCTTTGATAACTTTTTTGAACCATCTGAGAGTCTTTCGCCTGGGCACGCGTTACCGTGGCCGACTCGGAAATCTCTAAATAGACTTCGAACCCAAGTCGGCCGGAGCAAAGACAATATCCTCAGATGGGGGTTCATGGACGGCTCAGATCTCCAGTGCGTGTTTGTCACCTCCCCACAGACAATGGCTCACCTTCTATCCTGCGCTGCATGCCCTGTTACTTGTGCGTTTGACGATCTTATTGACTGCTTCAGCGAGCGGAGTTCGCGTAGCTGAATTTTGGGCCAAAGATGTTTGATTTTAATTTTATTTTTTGCCATCGATACGCTAAGAAGAAGTCGGATTTTGTTTTCTGCCTTTTTGCTTTCTTTGGATAGAAGGAACACATTATTTGATTTTCAACTCTCGGTGCCAAGCACTGGGTCGAGTATTCAGTGCACCGAAACTCCCGCTGCGATGTTTTGATGTCTTGTGTTTTTTCGACGCGCTGGGATAGGTAATAAAATTCAAATTTAAATTATTTGTTTGCAAGTCAATATGTACAGTAGCCCTCACTAATGGTGCCCCAATCTCAAAAAGCAATAGATTGACACTTCGCTTTAACTTACGACCTTCTTATAATAAGCAATTTCTATAGGCTATAATACTATATACACACACACTCTCATACGTTTACGAATGAATGTATTTCCTAAATTCAACCGTTAAAGCAAATGGCATGATAGCTGAGCGGTTACCGCACTTGATTATCGCGTTTGAGCGCAGCGAGTCACGGTTTCGAATCCCACTCGCTGTGTGATAGTCTTTTTATTGTTTTAAAAATCACTTTTGAGTATAGTTTCTTGTTCTGTTCTTCTTATTCACTAAACTCGTTAAACTTTATCATTATACCCACAGAAACCTAAATAAATTTAAATGATTTACGACTCATTCACCGCGACTTATAGAACGGTGTTGGTTGATATTGTGTGCTAGTGACGTGTGTTTCATCTATTAGCGTTCTTCTAATTCATTTTAAAATGTAAGCAAATTTAAATATAGAAATGAAAGCGAATATTATTGCGCTGCATAAAAGTGGACTTAATACCTATATCACAAATACCTATGTGATGAAACCGGACTGAGTGTGAGTATTATGATTTAAATATAAATATTAAACATTTATTTAATTAAAGTATAACTGCTGATCCTTGTAGTTATTTTTAAACGTTTTATAAATATCACAATGTCTAAATATGTAGAATAAAAATATAAAATTTCAACGTAAATTTATTTCCTAGATTATAGAACGATGAAAATAACAATAAACTTAATATCTATGTGAAATTGCCCTTTTAAATAATTTTGTTTCTAAATAGTAGGTAATACATAAAGTGTGTATTTTGCTTAGTAGCCTAACAGTACCCCTTTTTTGTTTTAGTGAAATACTGTGAGTCGGTGGGTGAAAAGATATGAGGAAGGCGGTAGCCTTGCCCGTGGAAAGCAAAGTGGAAGACCCCAGCTCCTATAACAAGCACACGTTCAGCGAATATGAAACAAGTGGTTTCAAAACGACAAGACATTTTGCCGAATTATTCGACTTCGCATCAACCAGCTCGAGAATCAGCTCAAAAAACATAGTTAACGGAAAAAACATTAACATTAAGTTATAAATTACAAATATTTATTTATTTTAGTAATATTCAAATAATATTTTGTCTTATCCGTAATCTGGATTATTTTGAGGTTTAGTTTCAATCTTCTTTTCGGAATGAAAATGAACACTTAAGCTATAACCTCTTTAAGTCCTATTAAATACGATTTGTTAACTTTGAGGTTTGAGTTAGAACGAACTCACTCGCAGTAGAATAAAAGTAGTACTACCGAGTCATTTAATTGTATTGTGACAACTTGTCTGCATTTGTTACTTTTACGTGGGTAGATTTTTGTAGAATATTGTGATTTATTTAGAGTACCGACACACAGTAGTAATCAGCACAATATTATTATATTACTAAGATACAATAGCCTGATTATCATAGTTCACCAACCAGCTTATTTACTTCAATAAATTGTTCTTTATAAGAAAATAAACTGTTTTAACAAGAAGTTATTATTAGTTATTTTTATACATTCTTCATGAAGTTATAACGAATAAACATTTTGTAATCATTTATTATTGGTAAACCTTTATTTAAATAACAATACGAGTAATAATAAAAAAATGTTACATTATTATTCTGGTATATTAATAAATCGAATAATAAAAGAACAGATGAAGATGATTGTTGAAAAGAAAAATTAAAGCTTCATCGCGAGATTTGAACCCAGACCTATGAGTTTCTTAATCCAAGACGATATGCTGCACGCTACCGGAACTCAAATTATAAAAGTAAATTTTAGCAATGGTATGAACCGACCAAGGTCATGTCTGTCGTCGCCGACGGTATGTATAAAATACAGAGACTAACGCCAGTGTGTGAGTGGAGCGGTGAGTTTTGTGTTAATACATCACTTATACACACAGCTGTAGGTACGGCCTGGACCGCTACTTCATAGCAATATAGCCCTTAGTATGCGACTGCATTAGTGAATCTTGATAGTACATAGTTTACAAGGGAAGATCGTACAGCCTTAAAGTCATTGTATTCTGCCTGCAAGCAAGCGTGCAAATTATTTGTTTAAATGTCATACCTTATTATTACGCAGATCATATTATTCGTACATTATTATAACACTATTATGACATTTATATAAGAGGTTGCGAAACATATAGCCCTTTTCTATATGGACTGGTGTCCACAGCTCCGCATTTTGCGTACAGGACGCGCTGGGATACACGCTATTGGATTCGCAACGCTCCGTTCAACATCCAGAGTTCAAATTGCGGTGTGCGATAAAATGTCGCCGCGATATTTTACGTGGTCTCATTTTGTAATATGCATTTTATTTTCGCAGTATAACCTCTAGTTTCTTTCTAAAATTATCGATTCAAGAAAACCGCGTGCTGAGTACGCGTGTTCTAGTATTAATCAAAAATCGCTTTGTGCTTGGCACTCAGACCCTTCCCTTAACGATCGAAGCACATGCTGGTGGTCAACCAACATTCTCTTTGTCGTAACTTCACAGAAATTGGGGCATTCAGTGTACTCCTGTGTAGCTTCGTGCAAAATAGTTGGCGAGTGGCGACGGTTCATTTGCCCAGTGGAGTAAAGCTGCATATGGCTGCTTGTGTAGCTGTTCCCGTGATGCAGATCACTTGGAAAGGCTCTTAGGTTTTTTAGGACACCCTGTACCTATGGCCAGAAGAAAAACTCAAAACAGAAACTCTTTATTTTTTATAAATAAATTACAGGCATTTTTGTTTTTTTTAAGAAAGAAAGATGAAGCTAGTTGCCCATTCCAAAGTGTAGTAGGAATACCTATGGAGAAGAACGGGCAAAAAACTCCACGGATACTATTTTCAATAAAAATATTGTTACAAAATTGGATAACATCATTCTTGTTGAAATTATACACGTGGGGCAATAATAATCCGTCATCTGCCTAGTCTTTTCGCAACAATTTTTGGGATAGCTCCCAGTCTAACCGGATGCAACTGAATACCAGTATTTTATGTCGAACTGCTGTCCATCAGACTGACAACACAGTTATTGGGTAACACTTTATACAGGATAAGTTTTTAACCAGTGCGCAAACTATAACTATGGATTCAGCAGATCATTCTAGATCCCACAGCGCAGAAATTTTTCGTCGGGTACCTATACAAAAAAATCAGCTGTTCCATACATTTAATCGCGTAGGTATTGCACTTTTCTATGAAACAGCAGATTTTTTTTGCATAACCGACGAAAACTTTCTTGCGCTGGGCAGTCTAGAATGACATTATGCTGAATTCATGGTGACAGTTTCCGCACTGGTTAAAAACTTATCCTGTATACGCCTTGGTAAGTTTGGTTGTCAGACTGGATCGGGCTTCTGACGATCCGTAACGACTGTCAAATTCACGAATGACAGCTAGAAACAACGGCTTAACAGGCTTTTTGAGGCAAGGAGGAGTCTTGGTATGAAAGGATGGTCACCCATCCATAGATCGACCGCAACAAGCGTAGCTTAACCCGATCACTTTTACCCGTGCGACTGTTATTACCATGATATTTATCCATGAGCCATCATTCACCAACCTATCAAAATAATCTTTAGACAAACTTTAACCTAATCCCCCTTATTACAGAACGAGGTTTTTCTTTAGGTACCTATGGTTTAAACCGTCGAGTCTGTTTTTTTTAATAAGAACCTAACTGAAATCGAAATACAGCTCCTTTTACAAAACTGACAAGTTAGTCCAGTGCTAAATTGTCAGTTTTTAAAATGAGCTGTAATTCTATTTCAGTTCTAAGTTCTTATTTCAAAAACAGGCTCGATGGTTTAAACCATACATAAAGAAAAACCTTGTTCTGTAATAAGGGGGATTATGTTACATATAAGTACATAACACCATTTCTGTACCTCTCTGCTGACGCCCTAAAAGCTACGTAAAGGTAACTAATATCAGTAGAACGCGTAATTAAAGTGAGCGGTGACACAGAAAATTAATTCTGAAGACGCTTCCCTCTGGCTTGAGGGAAGTAGGCAACCATCCATGGGGAGGGAATGTTAATGTGGGTAATTTTAAAATGAGCTTTTCGGTACTGAAGTTATTTTGAAAATGTATCCTGTTCTATTTTAAAGCACTTCAAAAAAGGAAGCTGTTTTGCATTATTCATTTTGGGAGCCCGCGAGGTATTAATTTTGGTTGAGTGGGTTTTTAATTAGCTTTTTTTAAAATTATTTACATCCACATTGGATAGTTTGACGATATTCTTGTCACCAATTTTATGACAATGCTAATCTGATTTTCTAATAAACAAGAAATTCTTGTAAATATAATCTGAATCTCGAAAACGGCTCCAAAGATTTTCATGAAATTTAGTATGCAAGGGGTTTTGGGTACGATAAATCGATCTAGCTAGGTTTCATTTTTATAAAACGTTAAACAAAAAAAAAACCTTCTTTTAACACCAGACATTTTTAAAATAATAGTTCATGAAATTATTGCTTAGTGAGCGGTATTAACCCTTTGTATGACGGAACGTAGATCCACACAATGGTTTTTATTTTTTTCTCTAATTAGGCAACATTCTACCGGTTAAAACAAGGGTCAAACAAGTGTTTAAATATCTAGTTATGTGCAGTTTCATACACTACTTTATTAACTGTCAAACATTGAGATTGAACCTACTTTAATAAAAGATCAAAGTTGAAAGTGTAAGAAATAGTTTCGTAATGGTATAAAAATGGCGCACCCTGTATGCGTTCTAGAAGATAAAAAAGATGGTAACTCCTTTGTGATGTAAACTTTTTGGATTTGCCCTGTATCGTACTGGTAAAAAAAAATTTATATGATATTATTTTGCTAGAAAAAACAGTGTTATAATACGATTATTACGGTTATTCAGAAAAGAGCTCTAAGGACTATGCTCCGCATGAAACAGGCGGAATCATGTAAAGACCATTTTATTAGACAAAAAATCTTGACAGTGACAGTTAAAAATTTGCATAAAATGGAGACTGATGAGCAAAGACAAACTAGAGCTAGCACACGTAGGAAAGATTTGCCCAACACTATTCAACCGAAATTAAAAGTTGTCAAACATAGCCCGAGGTACCAGTCTGTATTTTTGTACAACAGGTTACTTAAAGAATTCAAAACCATTTACAGTGTTAACTTATTTAAAAACAAATTGAGGACCTATTTATTGGGGAAAGGCTATTACAGCATCAATGAATTCCTAGATGACCTATGAATCCTATGACATTGTAACTTATAATTGATTTTATTACTCTGACATTTATTATTTATGATATATTGTACTTTAATTCTTAATTGAACTTTATTGTTTTTATTGACTTTTCTAAATGTATTTTAACAATTTAATTTTAGTTGCAATTTTATAATGTTATTTTTTAAATTTTCAACACAATGTACCTATATTGTTATGAAATAAATTACTTATGACTTATGATTAAAAAAAAATCGGTATTGTGTTTATTATGTATACGATATAACCTCGTCTTGTATTAATTAATTTGAAGTTTGCGATATGAGATTAGATAAAATATTTTAAGGTGGAGTTCAGAGTGAAACTACCTACGTATATAGGTACCTATGTAGACCTTTATTCTAAGAGTCGCTTAGTAGATAAATAATCTCAATGTATATCGTTGTTGCTGAGGCTGTTTGGTCTAAGTGGTGAGGTTAGCTAATTGGAGGCAGGGAGGTACGTACATTTACTCAGAGTAGGAGAGGCTTCCATTCCAATTTGCAAGGTACAAAAGGTTCTGAACATTAGTTTCTGCTGTAAGTACCTAATACGTTATTTTGTGAGCATTCTTTCAGTACATTTACAAAAAATTCAATACAATCAATCTTTATTACACTGCCAAAACAGCGCTAAAATTGCACCAAAATAATTATAACCGCAAATCTAAGATTAAATTAATTCGCGCCTAGAATATATTTCATAGCAATAACACTCACGGATGCGCGCTAACCGTCGCTCAAGGCGCTTTCTAACAACCGTTTACGTTATAATTTATGGTATATTTTAATTTTAATTAACAGGATTCCCGTTCTGACACCAAAACACACAGTTACTGAAGGCTTTCCATTGTAAACGTTCCTAGCGCAAATTATTTCGTGAATTTTGTGATTTATTTAAGGCTTTACGTTAATTTGAGAGCCTTTTTTTGCCATTTGTTGGCTTTTGACGGGAGAAAACGCTTAGTTGGCGTTTAAAGATAAAAATGTGGATTCTTTTTGGCTGCGAACAATCTTTTGTGTTGTCGGGGATGAATTAATTTTACATTCAATTGTATACTTTTTGACTAATTGCTTAGTGCAATTAGGAATTAATTAGGTAATAATCACTAAGATTCAGCTGCTTAAGTATCTGTTTTGTGAACACAGTTCACTAACGGATATCATTAAATTAAATAGTAACTGGAGAAACTAACGGGAAAGACTCGCTCAAAGGATATTTTTGGTAGCTGATAATAATGCTGTTTCAGAAGAAACAACATTAATGATAAACATTCGTCATCATCATCATTTCAGCCAAAAGACGTCCACTGGTAGACATAGGCCTCCTCCAAGCTCCGCCACTTCGACCGGTTCTGTGCTTCCCGCATCCAGTGGACTCCTGCGGCCCTCACAAGGTCATCGGTCCACCTTGTGGGAGGCATTCTAACTTTCCGACTTCCGGTACGCGGTCATTGAAAACATTGACACTGATTAATTGTCATTGTATTATTAGATTCCTATTTCAATGTTTCATCGTTAATTTTTGCAGCCGGGAATTTGGACCCCATACCTATTGGTCGTGCAGAAAGTTTCAAGAAATAAATGTCGATGGGGGAAGGCCAAAGAGCCGATATATGGAGTGTGTGAAAAATTAAGGTAAAGAAGGGTATTGCTGGTCACTTTAGCAAAAAGAACTACAACTCAATAAAAAATCAACAGTTATATAAGCAACTCTTATTTAAAAAAAAAAAAAATAAGTTATTATTCTAACATTGAGAACAACATTATTTCCACATACGACACAAACAACTCTTAAAAAAAATGGCTTTGACCGGTATTGCCAGACATGGCATTGGCTAGAAAGGGTCCGTTCCTTTCTAGCCAATGCCTTGCTAGCTAAGCATAGATAAGTATGAAAGGAAAAGACATGTTTATTTATTCATTTACACATACAATTCTTTTTATAGACAGAACCTAAGGTAATAAAAGTAGTCATACAAATCGACACCCGAAGACGCCACTCAAAAACTGATCACACATGGGTCTATAACTGACCAGTCCTCAGTAACGGCTCCTAGTGCCGGCCCAAGTTACACAGAGGACAACACACTAACTGTCATTTCCAACCGCTGAGAGATGCTATTAATTGTCTTTACAGCCCGACTTATGGGTGCGCCGACCTCAAACGAAATTGGGCTAAGGGCAAGAGAATGCCAGGGGTGCGGGTTTGTTCGAAAGAGATACCACATACGGGCTACTGAGGGAACACGGGTGAAAAAAAAAAAAAAAAGAAAGTCAAGAGAATGACTATGATAAGTACCTAAAGTTGGGTTTCCAAAATATACAAAAATATTAACAGATCTATCAGAACTTACTTCTAGGATACCTCGATCACAAATACAGATGTACTTCAACAAGATTATCTGTAGATTACTCATCAATTTGGCACTTAAATGTACTCGCACATATCGCCTGTTGTGTGGCTAATATTATAATGACGTGTTTCACGTGTAGCATTATTTATCACCATTTCTGTGGAACTTCACGCGATTGCAATGTTATTATTAGAATCGTAATGTATTTTCGTCTTTTGGGATTGATAATATTAGTTTATTATTAACTTTGAGTAGGCCTGTTTGATTGATTATTGTTATAATTTGGTTAGACACACTAGCAGCTAATTAGCTGATGCGTATGTTTCAAAAAGCTTGGAGATATTTTTAATTTATCTATTCAATTCTTAAAGCATTCCGGTATAGGAGCCATCACACCATTTTCCGCTGATTGCTGAAACTAGTCGTAAAAGAGAATCAAGTTCAATATAATACGAGACTTCTCGCTTTCAAGAAATTGCTCTTGTGCCTGCCAGGGGTGCGGGTTTGTTCGACAGAGATACCGCAGCCCCTGGCATACGGGCTACTGAGGGAACACGGATGGGTTTTAGTCTGACAGGCCCTTCTGCTCCATCCAGAACGGGAGAAGTTATTTGAAGTTATTTGAAAAAAAGGTGAAGTGTAGGTAATAATGATGTAACTTGTTGGCTATTAGTCTATTCGCATGAATTTACTCACCCGAATTGGGCTTATCGACACTTGTTAAAAATGTATTATTTTCTATAGGTCACTCGCACGAACTTATTGTTTTTTTTGGGCGAATCGACAACTCCAGAACTCCATATTAAGCTTTCGGGACGTTTTGAATTTCATGCAATAAAGTTATGAGAAAAGGTCACTGCAAGTACATGCAATAAAGTGCTCGGTTCGGGCGGGTAAATTAATGCGAAACGACTAATAAGTCAATTTGTGGCTAAGAATTGCTGCAATCTCGAAGTCATAAGATGCTTCCAAACCGATATGAAAACGATCACCATCTTACGTTACTTAACCAAAATGAGACAATGTTGATAGTTTATCTTATACTAGCTTCTGCCCACGACTTCGAATGCGTGAAATTTCATGTTTTAAAGTAAATTTATCCTATTGCATTATATTTTTACTCGGCTGTTTAGGGTTGCAGCGAGATATCAAAGCTTATAATCTTCCTCATGAGTTCGGCTATCAAACGAAAAAAAAAAAATTATTAAAATCCCATCGGAAGTTTCAGAAATTACCCCTTACATACAAACAAACAGATTTTACCTTATTCTCATGGAGGTAGGCAGAAAATACAGAATGAAACAAGATTTTACCATATAAAAATAATACTAGGTAGGTACTACATTGAACGCATCATTATAATCCCTTCGTAATTACCAACTAACAAAGGCAACAACTTCTCTAAATCCGAGAACGAAGCTTCTAATATACATTACAACATAATAAGTTGATCTAATATCTTCTAAACAACACAGTATGAGTTCAAAGCTAACAAACAAACTCCTAAGTTAATCACAAAGACGTGGGAACTTCCAATGTCGTTTGTTAACGTCTTGTTAACTAGAATTAAGTCAGTGAAGATCTTGCAACTGTTTGTACACCCTTTGACAGAATCAAAAACGGCCAATTAGGTAAAATTAACAAGAACTTTTGAAGGGTAATGCAATTAGCGTCTAAGAAAGGGTTTTTAAACAATTTTGGTGAGATGGACTGTGTAGAAGGAATTTTGTTAGGTAAAGGTGAGTTTCCATTGGAGAAGTTTTAGTTTTGGGCATTAGCAGACATTCTAACGTGTGCTAGCTGATTTATATGCAAAATATTTTTATGTTTAGTAGCTATGTAAAGTTATTAGCAACTTTGCATAGTATTATATAGAATCAAGGTCTTGTAACTGAACAGACAGGCTAGGGAGTTTGTAGGGTCACATTTTCTTCCCAGGTAAAGCACAAGGAAATGGTGAAGGGCGGACGTTTTTGATCGACTGTCTTATGCTATTTTGACGTTCAATGAGTGCTTGTTCTTAGCCTAGTTTGATGAGACTTTTGGCTTGGACTGCTTTCAATATCGGCGAATGCTGCATTGCGTTTTGACGAATCTCTGCGGTTAGTCGTGCAGATTTTAGCAATTGCTGTGTAGCATTTTAGCTCGAAAACATAATTGCGATTTATTCCTCTGACCCTATCACACCGGCCTCTGCTTCAGGTGTCTGAAATAAATGACTAATTATCGATTAGCTTGAAAAGAATACGAGGCTTAGCCTCACTTGACTCATAAATAATTTAATGGGGTTATCGTCAGAAACATAGAAATGTTTGAAATACATTTAGTAGTAAACGTTTTAAACAATTTGTGGTGCCAGCGGGCTTTAGTTCAGTCGCAATCGCTGCTGTAATAAATAGCTTGTCGCTAAGATTCGAAGTCCAAACTTCAGCTATGAACACAATCATCTAAATCGCGTTCAATAGCTGTTAGTGTTCAATGCTCCACAGAAAATAATGATATTGACAGCTCTTGAACGTGGTTTATGTGCTGATTGCTTTTAATTTAATTTGTGAAATTCGCCCTAAGATGTGAAGGGTACGAACTGTAGAACTGTGATGAAGACCAAGAGGAGAGCTCAAGCCGCAACGACGCAAATGAAAAGAACAAACTTTAAGACCAAAGTTTAGGACAAACAAGTCAGTGTGAATACAAGTTCTGCACAGTTCTTGCTTCTTAGTTGTGGTTTGCACAATTTGGAAAAGTTCTAGAGAATTTGTGTACCTACTTCATGTTCCAGTTTAGCGGCATTAGTGCCTCTATCCCACGACATGCCACGTCAGGCCAAGCCAACAGGCCCTGGGAATATTCAAATTCAAATAACTTTATTTTCTCTTCACAAACAAGGGTATAAAAGCTTAAAAACTAAGTGACAGTAGTTTGTGAGAGACTGGTGTCTGCAATAGGAATACCTGTATCGCAGAACGCCAGGGTCCCACCACACGGTATGTAAACATTAATAGTTCTTTTTATTTTGTAACTGTGAAGGAAATGGGCATAACATAAACACCAGTAATTAAAAAACACGATAAAAAAACAACGATATAAATCAACTCGCAGATTAAAAACAATAAGACAAAAAGTGTGAAATGTTTGTGTTCGGAAGCTAGCGGGACGGACTATTTTGGATGATTTAGCATCAGGTGAGGTCTGCGGCGAGGTGTGGCCTCAACGGTCACGTTTCTTTTTGCTTTTTTTATACCAGAATGCTCGGCCCGGGCTGCAACAGGGCTCGACATGCGTACGAATGCCTGGTGCGGCCTGTCAGTTAGGCCGTGGTACCGTGGCATTTTTTTTTTTTTTTTTTTTTGGGTGGGAAATCATCAAATAACTTCTCCCGCTCTGGGTGGAGCAGGAGGGCGTGTCAGACTTTTACTGACTAAAACCCACCCGTGTTCCTTCAGTAGCCCTTAAGCCAGGGGCTGTGGTGTCTCTTTCGAACAAACCCGCACCCCTGGCAGGCATCGGCCCTTGCGGGCCCCATCATTTTTTGTGCTGACATCTCTTTGAGGCGCGCGTGGAACACAACGCGCCGTCGACTTGGGCTTGGTCCTTACCGGACAGCGAGCTACCCATTACTCGCCGTCCGCAAGCCCATGCCTACGGTGGCCGGAAATCGGCCTGGGATTCCCGACGCCCAGGGCGTCTCCGTATCCTGCGGCGGCTAGGGTCGCGAGGGCGCATATGCTGCCTCTCCCTCACGTGCGCCGCCTCCCTCTTCGCGAGCATCACTGCTTCGCTGAAGGAGGTGACGGCTCCCCATGCCCTCTCGCTCCGTACCATGGCCTGGACCAGGGCCGGACGCGAGAGATCGCCGCCGCCGATCGCCTCCACGAGGACACGGCGGTGCTCCGCCCAAGCAGGGCAGACCGCCACCGTGTGCTCCACCGTGTCCTCAGGGCGATCTTCGCAGTGGAAACACCCGGGCGTTTCCTCCCGCCCTATCCGAAACAGGAACCTCCCGAAACAACCGTGTCCGGTGAGGACCTGCGTCAGGCGGAAGGTGAGGACGCCATGCCGCCTCTCAAACCACTCCTCAAAGAGGGGACTTACCGCCGCAATCGTGGCGTGCCCAGCACTGGGTTGCGACAATCGCTCTCTCCATGTCACCATGAGATCCCGCCGGAGCTCTGTCCGCTGTGCCGCGATTTCCCGCGGCAGCGGACTTACGCCCCGGCTTTTGGCCTCCTCGCGCCACTCCCATATTTGCGCGAGGACCTTTGCCTCCAGATCCCATGGCGGTAATCCGGCAAGGAGGCCCGCCGCCTCGCCGGAGATCGTGCGATATCCTCGGATCATTCTGATCGCCATGACCCTATGGGACGCCCTCAACTTGCGAGCTGGTTGGCGCCTCAATGTAGGCGCCCACACCGGCGCCCCGTATAGGGCCATGGACCGCACGATCCCCGCGTAGAGCCTCCGGCAGGAGGCGTTTGGCCCCCCTAGATTGGGCAAGAGCCGCTTCAACGCAGCCCCGGCCCGCTCCAGTCTGGGAGCCAAACGGCGGAAATGCTCCGCGAAGTTCCACCGGCTGTCGAGGACGAGTCCCAGGTACTTCATCGTCGACTCGACGCCGATGTGAACCCCTCCCACCGTAATCTGGGAACCCGTCGGTGGCGCATTCCGAGGACCATGAAACCACATGGCCTCGGACTTGTGCAATGCCACCTCGAGTCCCAGTTGCCGGATCCTATCGACGATTGTCGCAACCCCTTGTGTCCCTAAGTCGGCCGCCGCCTGGTACGACCTCCCTTGCGCCAGGACCAGCGTGTCGTCAGCGTAGCAGACTACACTGACGCCGCCAGGGAGGTCGGCGCGCAGCACCCAGTCGTACCCGATGTCCCACAGATACGGCCCCAGGACCGATCCCTGTGGGACACCGCACGACATCTCTCGCCGGTTCCACTCTCCGAGGTGACCGGGGTAGATGACGGCCCTGTCCGTCAAATAGGCCTCGACCACACGACAGAGGTAGGTCGGCATCCGGTGATACCGGAGTGCCTCCCTTATGCAACTCCAGGGCAGGGTGTTGAAGGCATTGGCGATGTCTAATGACACCGCCAAGACGACCCCACCCCAGGCCACAGCATCCCCCGTCGTGAGGGCTCGCACGCGCATGATGGCATCCACCGTGGAGCGCCCCCTGCGGAAACCAAACTGGCTCTCCGCCAAATCCGGCCCCACCCGCACCAGCCGCCCGACGAGGCGGTCTGCAATTACTCTCTCAAAGAGCTTGCCCACCTCGTCGAGCAGCACAATGGGCCGGTAAGCGGACGGAGAGTCCGCTGGGCGCCCCGGCTTCTTAATGAGGACCAGTTTCCCCGTCTTCCAGCGAAGTGGGAACTGGCCCTCCTCCAAGCATGCGCTTAGGAGCCCTCTTAGTCGAGGCCCGAGAGCCTGCAAGGCCAGGACCCAGGCTTTGCCGGGCAAGCCGTCAGGTCCTGGGGCGGTATTTTTGGCATTCAGCCTACGTACCGCCACTCTCAGGTCTACCTCGGTCACCTCTGGAGAGTCGTCGTCGTCGTCGGTGTGGTCCGCATCGGGCACCGCAGGAGGCGGAGCCATAGGCGGGGGAGCGTGCTCCCCTCGCGAGGGGAACAGAGCGCTCACCACGCCCTGCACGAGCTGGGGCCGGAGACTCTGCGTCAGCGGGGGAGCCCACGGGCGGATCTTGTCCCGCACCGTTTTGTAGGGGCGTCCCCACGGGTCTCTGTTCAGAGTCTCCAGCGACTCCTCGCGGGCCACTACTCTGGCCCGCAGGATCTCGTCTCGCAGGGCGGTCTTCGCCACTCTGTACCCCTCGTACAGCTCCGCCTCAATGGCTACCGTATCCGGAGGGCGGATACGGAGCCTGCGGTGCCTGGAGTAAAGGTGTCGCGCAGCAACACACGCCTCGCGCAGTGCTGTCAACTGCGGCGACCACCAGTACACCTGGCGTGAAGCACGACCTGGCTGGACCCGGGGCATTGCCACGTCACATACGTCGGACATGGTCTCCCGGAACCACTCGGCCTCGTCGTTTATGTCGGCAGGCCTGTCCGGTGATGACACCCAGGCCTGCACGATCGAGGCTTCCAGGAGAAGCTCCCGGTCCAGCTGCTTCAACGCCCAACGCGGACCACACGGGGCCTGTCGGACCGGCGCGCTCGAGGTCTGGGCGGAGACGTCAAACCGGATGTACCGGTGGTCGGAATACGTCTCCACCCCCTCCATGACGCGCCAGTCGATGACACGCGGCGACAGAGCGGGGCTGGCGAACGAAATGTCCACCACCGACTCACCCCGCATCCGCACACACGTGGCGACAGAACCCCGGTTTAGGACGACCAGGTCTGCTTCCAGAGCCCAGTCCTCCACCATCCTGCCCCGCACGTTCGTCAGCCGGGAACCCCAAACCAAGCTCTTGGCATTGAAGTCCCCGAGGACGAGCACGGGGAGGGAACGAAACCCGACGACGACGTCTCTCAACTCCGCAAGGGAGTTGTGGAACTCGGCGAGAGTTCGGCTCGGGGAGAAGTACACCCCTACCACGACAATCTCCCCGAACCGTGCTGCCACGCAACCCCTTCCCCTCTTGACACCCTCGAGGGTCGGGGTACCGGCGGCGGCCGACGAAATGAGGGTCACTGAGCCGCTCAGGTCCTCCACCCAGTCATCCCTGGGCGGGACAAAGTACGGCTCAGCGACCACGGCGATGTTAATCGACCACTGCGCCATGCTCTGGATCAACAGATCCTGAGCGGCGGCGCAGTGGTTGATATTCGCCTGGAGGAGGCGTAATGGAGCCGTCACTGACACTCCATATTAGCCTCCTCCGGGGCCCCCTGTGAAGGCCCTGCCGCGGTGCCAACGGCAGCGACGACGACGTTAGAGGCGACAGCGGCGGCGGCAGTGGCGGCGGCTGCGGCGGTGACGGCGGTGGCAGAGGGCTTGCCCCTGCGCTGGGCCCTGGCTTCGGCGGGTGGAGCGCAGGCCTTGCTCCCAGCCCGGTGTTCGGCCGGCTTGCCAGCTGCCGCACATAAATAGCAGTGCGGCGTGGCAATGCAAGAGCCGGCCTTGTGACCGGGCTGACCGCAGCGGAAGCAGTGACTGCTGCGGTCCACCTCCGAGGTGCACCGCACTCCCACGTGGTGGCCCACGTGGCAGCGGAAGCACCTCAGGGGTCTGGGTTCCAGCAGTTTGACCTGCGCGGATACCCAGCCCACCAGAAGCCTACGACCCTCCTCGGTGATCTTCCGGGCCGCCGACACGGGGCAGCTCACCGTAACGGTGTGCATTCCCGTGTTGTCAGGACGAATGGTGCCTGCCCTCACCTGCTCGGCAGAGCACCCCCCAGTCCTGACGACGGCGGCCACCACCTCGCCCTCCGTCACGGAGTCGTCCAGGCCCAAGATGCGCATGTCAGCGCACTTGGTGGGCCTGGACACCCGGGCCTCGTCCGCATCTAAGGACGCCCTGAGCTTTTCGGCTAGGGCGTCAGCGGTCGGGCCACTGGCCGCACCGGGGAGCTCCAGCATCCGGGCTCCGGTCGCAGTGACCCTCACCCGGATGCCGTTGGTGACACCTATGTCCGCCAGGTTCACCGCCGCCCTTGCCTTGGATAGCAAGTCCCGGTAGGACACGCCCTTCTTCTCCGCTTCCGGCTGTAGTGTAATCACTACAGCGGCGGACTTCGGGGCGCGTAGCCTAGCCGCGGCGGATCGCTTTTTGCGCCGCTGCCGCCTCTCCTTTCGTTTGGCCGCCCTTGCGGCCTTGCCCGCCTTCTTCTTCTCCCCGGCCACCTGCCATTCGGTGTCGGCCGGAGGAGATTCAGAGGGTAGGGCCGTTTGTCCTCGTATGACGGCTGGGGCCGTCCGTCCTGGCACCACAGCTGAGGCCGTCGCCACCTGCGTAGCCACCCCGCCCTTCTTGGGCTTGGTATTGGTCGGCACCGATTTCGCCGGAGTTCGTCCCGACTGCGGTGCCGACTTGGCCGCGGCTGACGTGGCGGTGGCATACGTGTCCCCCTTCTTCTGCTGGCCCGACGCCGGCCGGCTCGCCGCTAGTGGGGGGCGAAGGACTATGGCCTCCAGGGCGGAAAACCGACTCTGGAAGGCAGCCAGCTCCTGCCGCACCAGAGTCAGCACCCGGTCCTCCTCAGGCACGGGTCCACCCCCGGGACCATGCCGCGCCCCCTTCTGAGGCACATCCTTGGGGCCAGCTCCTCGGAGCACGGCCAGGTCCGCTCGGAGCTCCGCGTTCTCCTTGTGGAGAAGCTCCATGGCGGCTGCCAAGCGGGCGACCTCCGCCCGCATTTCGGACATGTTGTCCGACGGAGGTCCGGTGTGCAGGTCCTCCGCTGCCGCCATAATGGAGGCTATGGCTGCGGTTATGGCCTTGCCTTTAGAGGCCTGAAGCCTCTTCAAGGCCACCCCCTTGACCGCAGTAGCCACAACCTCCGCGAGCCTGGCCGTTCGCTCCGAGTAGGAGCCGCCGGCGTTGTCTGGCTCACCGCCAGACGACTCTGAGAGGGCCCTGCTGCTGGCCCCTCCAGAAAGTTGCCCCTCCGTTTCCGCCGCCTCGGATCTCTGGGCCGCTTCGGCGCTCGGCTCGGCGGGATCCTTCAAGGTTAGGCCTCTGCCTAACCGGACCCCACCGCTCCGACAGACCTTCCCGAGCTTTGGGTTCGAGGCCATTCCGCCATCTGAGGACGACCCCTGGCCGTCCTTTGGTTTGGGGCGCTTTTTAAGGAATTCCGTCCTCCTCGAAGCGCCCACCGCCACATGCTCCGGGCCCTTTTCAGCTCCCTTCATGCTCGATGCGGTGTCGGACTCCGACCCCGCATCACTCTCCTCCTCCTGTTGTGGTTTTTGGTTTATATTTTTTTCCATAATAGTTCCCACGAGTAAAAACTTTGTGTACTGGCTCAAAAACAGTGGTTCGCACTCGAGACTAATTTAGCTACCCATTAGTCAAGCTACCAACCTCCCTCACGGTGCGCCGCCGCTTGGAGGTTTGGGGTAATTTTTTATAGAGGATTTCTTCCTCGCGGCCCGGGCGGTTAAGCCAAGGCCCTCGACCCCCGTCAAAAGTCAGAGACATGACCGTGACAATCTTCGGGGCTACGAGATTAACGGTGGCAGAAGGAGAACACTCCTTCTTGCCTGCCCGGTGGCAGGGTGAGTGCACACCGAGCCCGCTCTTACTCCGCCGCTGTGCGTCTCTGCATGAGCGCAGAGATACACGCGTTGGAGCGTCCCGCCGACAGGATATTGGCATACGGGCAACGACACCCATTAGGCACACAGTACCCAATGGGGGACATTGCCCGCATCCCAGGGTGCACCGTCCCGGAGACTGGCCTTTCCCCCAGACGTATCCAAGGGAAACTCCAGCCCACGGGCACACGGGGAGGTTTCCTGTCCAAGCACCCCGTGGTACCGTGGCATAAGATTAGGTTTAAAAGAGATATGAAAGATGATTGTTACTGAAACTGGATTTAGGTTATAAAAATGTACCTATTTAATGTGGCTTTTTTTGACTTGTGCCCAGTCAAATGTGCACTTGAGGATCTTATGACTGCGTCAGAAATCGGAGTTTGCGTAGCTGAATAATGGGCTAAACATAATATTTGAGCTTTCACAAAACAAAACAAGACAATATTCTTCTTAGCGGATCGATGGCAAATAAGAATATTATTAGAACTAACCTTATTATTTCTTCCATGCAGGAATTAGAAACAAAATCTTTCGAGTGCCGTGTTGTGACTTATAGGAACTTCATTCAAAGCGTAGGAATAATAAAATGCAAAACACAACTTTTTTGTTTCGCATATCTAAATTTAAACCTTTGAAACTCACTATCCAACACTGTAGTTTTACTTAACCTTAATAGTTTTTACCACTCGACGCAGACGTTTCAATTTAGACATAAAAAAAGCAATTTAAAAAAAATAAGGCTTAAATAATTTCTTGAATATAAAGAAGTCCGAAAGATTGTAACAGACAACTCATTTCAACATAATGTCTAGATAAAAATGTCTAAAGTATTAGAGTTGTTTTGCATCGCAATTTGAAACATCTAAAATGGTTTTTAGCTAAAACTCTAATAAAAGATCAAGACGAAATCAGAAGCTTTAGGAGAAGGATGAAAAACTTATTTAAACATCTTTTTGACAATCTAATATCCAAACTTTTTCATTTAAAGATTCCATTTTATCTAACGATGGATTTTGGTAAAATCTGCAAAAAGCAATATTTTATTTTGTTACTTTACAAATTGTACATTGCAAACTTATGTATATGCGCCTCATTACTTACAGAAAAACACAGCTAACACTACGTTATGCGCAGATAACAACACAATTCAATAGTTAAAACAAGTAAAAAAAAAACAACAACAACGACTAATTTGTAGTAGGCCCTACATTCTTTGTTAATTAATATATATTTTTTATATTATCGTTTATTTGGAATCAATTAAATAAAGTCTAATACAGCCAGCCAATATTCCTATAAACCAGGAAACCTTCAAATAATGTATGTGTGTAGATGGCCAAAACTAAATGTACTCCTGAATTCCATCCCAAGTAAGATTCTGTATCTTGGAAATCAGTGGTCTTCTGTAGTAAATTAGATGTGAAATCTTATAAATCACATTAATAACAACTCCTCTTTTTGCATCGGGGTTAAAACCTGAACTGACGTAGACTATGAAACAAAAAGAAAAAGATAAATGGATAATGGATAAATTTCTGTTAGTAGGCTTGTAGAAACACTTTTACACGTCAATCGTCTGACTACTCTGAGAAGAAAGGCCGAAACAAGTCCAGATATAATCTTGGTCAAATCATGTGAAGAACATGTGGATTGGTGTCTGAAATAGTCTTTTGCAAGAAAGAACCACTCATATTGGGTGGACCTGTCCAATCAGTGCACACATTTATCAGTAATCATGCAGCTCAACTCAGAACTTGAGAAGCTCAACGATTTGACAAACAATACCTAATGTAAGCATTCCTAAAAATCTGCCAAAGCAATTTTGTCAAACTAAAAATACAATTCCCTAGATACTCTTTTCACAATCACAATTTCAAAAGTTTAAACAGAAACATTATACCGAAGCGACGGATCCAAATACACGCTCTAAACATTCATTGTTCCCAGCATTCATTAACGCTACCATTTGTACATCTGTCTTGAATAAGCAATCTAGTAAATAAGCTAATTCGCTAGAGGGCGCCATTCGTCGTCACTTCATCAAACAGTGACAATAATGCAATTGTGTTCACCGTACATCTGTTGGAGATAAGAGAATCTTCCTCGAAGCTTGGGAAAACCCCTGATTGGTACAACACGGCTGTGTTGGTATGACAAACATGGATCCTACTATAATATTGAATACGAAGTCGGGGTTTCATCAGAAACCTTATAGGTTAATTTGCTTCTGGTTTTGTAAGCATCGTTGATTTGCTTCAAACGAATATATGGATGAAGGTAAATTCAGTTATTTATGATGACATATTTATAAACTTTGAACGTGAAATTTTGTGAATGTCTGCTTCGAATTTATGTACTTGCATTGCAATAATGTCAATTCGGAACCAAATATTAGGAGATATGTGACGTCTACCACCCCGCACTTGGCCCGCGTGGTGGATAACGGCCAACTCACTTTCACCGAGAAGACCTAGGCCTCTTCTCTTCTCCCAGCAGTAGGAAAATTATAGGTGATAATGCTTTTGTTAAAATATCAATAAAACTATTTTCAGGCAAATAATTTGAAGCCGATTTTGAAATAAATATCAAGACACAAATTAAAGTTACAATACCAGTAAACTTTTACTGACATTTTGATCCGACTGCGGCAAAAATCATAAACACAATTCTAAAACTCAAACTCAAAAAGACACACGTACCTACAGGCTTAAAGGGTCCAGGGTATAGCGAATAGACACAAATTAATCAACCCAAAGTTAAAAAAAAACCGTGGCTGCAAAGAGATGACCAGTCCCAACAGACGACGCCCGTTCACGAACATGACGCATGGATCAATCACGGCATCTTGAGTCTCAGCTGGGGTAAAGAAGCAGCATAATTTTCTACTTCCACGAGGATGAGGCAAAAGCTAGTTTAAAATAAAAATTGATTCATTTCCTCCAGTTTCTAAATAAACATTAGTCTAGATTACTTTTAAAAGTGCCATGCCGTGAAATTCTATATTTTAGACTAATGGCCCTATTTTTAAATGTCCTAGATTGTTATATAAATGAACGGTTAAATAATATTTTGTACAGAGGAGAAAAATAATTATTTTATCCACATTCTAAAGAAAACAGTGCGTAGCCGCGAGCGAAATACAGGTCTTATTTCCCTTTTATAGCATAATTTTTCCCGAGTGGTGTGCATAGTAATAAAAACAAATGTAGTACTTACAGAATGAAGAAAGAAAAGCATTTTTTTCTTTATGGATTCTTTTATACGGTCTTCTGACGTCATTGCTTTAAAGAAGACAGACAGACAAATAGACATATTTGTACATCACGGGTCTTTAATTATTTATTACATTACTAGCTGTAATAGTATGTCTGAGATCCAGCGTGAAAAGTAGCCTATGTCTATTTGTATGCCAATTTTTATCCCAATCCTTTCAGCCGTTTTAGCGTGAAAGCGTGACAAACAAACAAACTTATGTCGCATTTTTATGATTACTTAGGATTTACGTACACACAGTAAAATACAAGTACAAAGGTTCAGCTTAAATAAGCAAGAAAATCTTAGCAAATTCTAAGATTTTTTTCCAGCGAGGCTCCGAAAGCAGAAGTCTAAAAGAAGTGTAGACAATAATAATATAGTGTGTGAAAGTAAGAAGAGAAAAAATTTATGTAGGGGTGTTTAGAATCAAGTAACAGATTGCGAGATGATATCTCTGCCACTCTAAACATAAATACTCCTTTACAGATGTGTATGTGTAACCGACATAACTCGAAGAATTGCCAAACTTAAGTGGCAGTGGGCAGGGCACATTACTCGCAGAACAGATGGCCGATGGGGCCGGAAGGTTCTGGAGTGGCGACCACGTACTGGAAGACGTAGCGTTAAAAGGCCTCCCACAAGACGGACCGGTGACCTGGTGAAAGCCGCAGTAATCCGCGTGATACGAGAAGCACAGAATCGGTCGAAATGGCGGTGTTTGGGGGAGGCCCATGTCCAGCAGTAGACGTCTTTCGGCTGAAATGATGATGATGATGAAATGTGGCATACGATAATAATGATGGCATCGCGAATAATATTTTCGAATCGGTTCCTGTTAGAAAATCTTGTTACTTTCCACATTTTCGATCTTACAATAAAATATAAAAACCCCTAAACAAATGAAGAAAAATATAATAAGACATGTTGATCCCAAATAAATAAGTAAAAGATCAGAAAGATGGACTCACTTTTACTCTAAAGAGTCATATTATATCTTATTCCATATTCATCACACCGAAAACATGACACGACCGTAAACTTTCGAGTTATTCAAACCAGTGGTAGCCAACATTTGAAATGTGCCTCTACCGCTAAAGTAAACGTTTATTTTACCTACAGCTTTGTGTCAAAGACATAAATGAAATGTAAATTGCTTAAACAAGGATCAGACGTATGATTTCCCATGTTGAAGTTCAGATCTAGACGAAACACTAAGTTTTGTTCAATGGAGATTTTACACTGAACATCGTTTTGAATGGCGATTTACTTCTTATTTTATTCAAATAATGCTTTGGTTTTCTAAGAAAAATAGTGAACGGTCACACAATAACGGTTGTCCAAATACAAAGCGTTTTTGACACCTTAATGTCAAATAATGTACAAAATGACAGATTTCCCCGACGGCCATTTTAACGTGTCGACTTTATTGATCGAATTGAGTCGAAATTACCTTGCCCGTCACTAAAATTTTAAATAGGTAACCCCGCCATCTTGTTTTTGACATTTCACATAATCATTGCACGTATGTTCACCAACAGCGGCCCCTTGTTAACATCATCCCTATATATATATGCATATATATCGATAGCGACTCAGGGTTTTTTCTCTACTTTGTGAGCTCTCCGTTGCAGATGGCTAGCAAAACCAAATTTGGTCTTGAAAACCCGGTCAAACCGTACAGAAGAGCTGATCAGCATCGTTGTATGCATACAGGAAAAGTTTTTATCCAGGGCGCAAATTTTAACCATGAATTCAGCATATCATTCTAGACCCCCGCAGAAATTTTTCGCCGGTTATACAAAAAAAAATCAGCTGTTTCATACATTTTGACCGCGTAGGTATTGCACTTTTCTATGAAATAGATGTTTTTTTTTTGTATAACCGGTGACAAATTTCGAATTCAAATTTCCACACCAATTCGAAATTTCATCACTCTTGGGGTCAAAATGAAAACTTCTAAAAAAGCCGTACACATACTAAAATTACATCGTCCACGTAAACAAAAATGTTCATAAATAAAAAAAATGTTCGTAAAATGAAAACTACTGGACCAAACTATGTTAATTTTTATGCAGACAATTTTTTCGACCATAAGAAGCAATGAATTATCAATATCGTACAAAATGATTCAGATTCTAATTGATAGTCTGTCTCGCAATTAGTGCTGATCATTATGATACAAAATACCATTTTTTTTTCAATGATTACAAATAGTCAGTGATGGAGATTAAACGGCAGAAAATTAAATCAAATAAAACTACAAAAGAAACTCATTCATGTTCCAATTATTGATACTGAGCTAATTCTGATTGTGATAGAAGTTTATTTACGTAAAGTGCATCATTTACGTAAATCCTCTACACGTTCAAATTTTTGGCACTCTATTCTTCGTATTACTCTATTATTCCCAATTAATTACAAATAAACTGATTAATAGTACTAATTACTCATCATCAAGGCCACGGTCATTTCCTCCGACCACGGTTTGGCAAATATCCCGACAATAACGTATAGGAAACGCAAATAATATATCTTTATTTAGTCCCTCTTTTTCTTCTGTCCATGTGTGACCTACAGCAAAATTGGCGGTTACCGAAAAAACGGCGGCCATGACAGATAGCTGTTTTCCTCTTGAAGAGAATGATGCCGTGTGCTAATGCCACGGTCATTTGTTTGATCCAAGTTCTATTTATATACAGTGCGGTCACTGGCCGATATGTATGTTATATATTTGTATTATTTAAGAAAGTGAGAAGTGGAGATTGTGTATTATTTTACTCTATTTTCATGACATTAGGGTAGTAAAGTTGATAATATTAATGAAAATAAAATGAGGTTAATAAAGATTGGTCCTTGACACTCTCTGGACAGAGAAGGGTGGAAAGAGAGTAGGGACACCTTTGCCCTACAGTGGGGCGATAGTGGAAAAAAAAAAAAATTTAGTGAGAAATACTTAAGACATTTTTCCTTCCTAAAACACTAAATGAAATGACGTCAGCAACTTGTGGCTGAACCACTGCACAACAGTACATACAGTACTGTATAGGTTGTTTGTTTACCAATGGGAACTTTATGTTGTACCGGCAGACAATGAAGCTGCTATATTCACATTTGAGCTGTCAAGGAGATTTAGAAAAACCCTTCAAATATTTTAGCATAGGTTTTTTTCTTTCAGAAGAAATCACTTAATTCTCATACGCACAAATGGTAGGCATCAACGGCAAAGGCAACTGCAGCCGTCGATATGCTGCTACAGTTGAGTACGGAGCTCAAATACACGTACGGCACGTCGTCGACGCCAGCAGCCGACTCGTCGACTACAGCCGTTGACGTGTCGTCTACCGCCACCTATGCGTCGACTACAGCCGTCGACGTGTCTTCTACCGTCACCTTTACGTCGACTCCGAACACCGACGCGTCGACGACTGCAGTTGCCGCTGCCGTTGACGCGTGCCACTCGTGTATATGAGCACTTAGATGACAGGCTCGAGACTGTTAAAACATAAGCGTAGAATTAACGAAATAATTTGTGAATACTCACTCAATTTTTTGAGATTAGGCTCCTATATTACCTGCATCCAGTTTTCCAAATTACTTCAGTTGATTGACGTCTGAAATCTTGCCATATACTTTATAAAAAGTTATCATCAACTTATTAGTAACATAAAACTAATTTTACTGCCCTTGACTTTAATTTGATATTATACACTTGACTTTCCTTTGCAAAAATGTGATCCTCCACCAATTGAGTAACTTTCAATTCACTTCCAAAGTATAAACTCAATTAAAATTATCAAAATGATCTAGTTTCAAACATTTACCACACTCGTAAATATTTAATGAACTGAACACTAATGACTTTCAAGTTCAAAATTGTTTTGAACACTTAGGCCCATCTTCCACGATGCTACTCAAACCTGTACGCTGTGTTACCTGTACGCAAGTGCAGATAAAAGCGAGCCATACCGCAACGCACGCTTTGCAAAACCTTACATCATTTTCGTACATTTTGTAGGAACCATCGCACACTACAGGCGGGCTGAAGCGCAACGCACTGGCGGATTGCCATACGGCCCGCCTCTAGTATGCATTAGTTAATACATAATCCACGCTTTGCAGTTCGCTTACATGTGTGCAGCCTCTTTGCGCTGGACTGAATCTAGTTGAAATTGAAATTCGAAATTTGAATCGAGCGGGTCGCAAGCATTCCTACAAAACGAAAATGTGGTCTCTTCTGGGATCTTTGCATTGCATTGCGGTGCGGCTCGCCCTTATCTGTGGCAGCTTTTTCACGGTACATTTTAGTCGTGGTCGTCGTGGACGATGGGCCTAGTGTGTGGGTTCTCTAACTCAATGTAAGCCCAAATTGTTATTTCTTGAGTAATAATAAGGTAAGGTAATTGACACATTAAGTCGAAACTAACGACTGAAATAAGACCTTTGCAAGCTTTTACATTTTATTAACATAATTATTATTGTTCCAGCTCGTGTTTAAGATAAACGTTTTGATTAAACATAAACGCGTTGTTTTGGATAATGTGTTTTTCATCTGGCTGATGGATAGTGTTGATAATAACAAATTACAATAATGTATTATTTACAATTCTAATAAATACATTAAAAAAACTATAATCCACCGTTGCATTAAGGTATTAATCTCTGAAATCTATGTATCAGTCGAGAACATTAGGTGAACATATATAAACCTTCCAGAATATTTAAAAGCATGTGAAACTCGCCTTTAAATCATTGTGTAGTTCAGAAGAACTAACTGGTTACACAAACAGACACGAAAAGCGACTTTTTATTATACTAGGTTATAAAAGATTGACGAAACTGACTAAATAATGGTCCCAAAAATGATTATTGGAAATTGAGTTAAACAGCTGATGGCACATTTTTAGTCCGTTGAACAATAAAGAAATCGTCTAGCAAATCCGATCGTATAAAAATAATGTCTTAGTTAAGTTAAGTCGATAAGAAAAGCCAACATTTTCATCCCGAGAAATCTGCTAGCCACAGACCAAAAATGTAAAAAAAAAATATACTTGGAACTTTGACGAAGCCAGCACAATCTTCAGTGGAAATCAAAATGTAATTTATTCAACAAGTACGCCTCAATTGGATACAAAAAGAAAATTTTAGGAAATGAACCGAATTGAATATTTTAATAATAATATCTTTCTCTTTTGATGGATACAGCTTAAAGAGAATTTTTGTGTCAGTGGTTGGCTGGGATAAATTAGATGATAACATCTTAACTTTGGTATATATATTTCTTATTTCTTGTCTTATCTTAACATTTTTATTTACCAGGAGATGGTCCGCGTGGAGGACGAAAAGTATGCCACGGGAACGGGAATTACCGGGATAAAAAAATATCTTATTTGTTAATCCAGGTTATAATCTATCTGTGTGCCAAATTTCATATAAATCCGTTCAGTCGTTGTTGCGTGGTTTAGTAACAAATATCCAAACATACAAATTTCACATTTATAATATTATAGTAGAAACTAGAATAGTATTATAGAATTAGTAGGATTTTAAGGGCGATTTTCGCCAACTGAACGCGCTTATCGCATTTTAACGAATAATACATTTAGGGCACTGTATGATTGTATGTACTAGTAAGTCGCTACATTCTTAGTGTACGCTGTTTTTGAGTGTTCAAATGTTCGTGTATGACGTGTCTATTTATAATAAAACGTCATTGATGGTAACCGTGTTCTTTGCGTATTATTCTCATAACGGTTTAGAAAGCATCATGAGGAAACCGGCATATCCTAGAACCAAAAATTCGAAGACATGTGACATCTACCAACACGCACTGGGCCCGCGTGGTGGATTACGCTCCAATCCCTCTCACAGAGAGACTGGCATGTCCCAGAAACAAACATTTGTACACATGTGACATCTACCAACCAGCAACTGGGCCCGCGCGGTGGATTACGGCCCACTGCCTCTCACAGAGAGTAGGCCTGTGTCCCAGCAGTGGGAACATTAAAGGCTGATTATGATTAAGATGAACCGTTGTGATGTGTTCAAGAGCTGTCAGTGTCATCAATGTTGTGGAATATTGACACTGACATCTTTTAAACGCGTTCATGACTAACATATTCAATATTTTATTTTGCAACGCCATTTATCAATCACGAGTTAAGTATAGGTCAATTTGCTTTGAGGACCTTTTGACTCGGAAGGTGAAATTTAATACAATTGGTTTATCCCTACTAATATTATAAATGCGAAAGTTACTCTGTCTGTCTGTCATGCTTTCATGCCTAAACCGCTGAACCAATCGTCATGAAATTTGGCAAAGATATGGAGAAGTATATAGGCTACTTTTTTACACGATAACTGACATCCACGCGAGCGGAGCAGCTGGTAAAAGATAGTTTTTGATAACTCTTATTTGTCACTACGAATTCAAACTTTTATAGTTAGTCATCGCTGTATTAAAATATCCACACGAATACAGTTTTGGAAAAGACTCTTTACCGTAATAATTATTGGTTTATGGCAAAAACACAAAGTAGGTAGGTAGTCACCATCTGCCTGACCTTTTTCTAACTATGTAGGAGTCAGCTTCCAGACTAACCGGAAGCAGACTGTTCGCGAATATCGCGTATTCGCTGGACGAATGCTTTCTACTAGGACACCCGGTAAGACTAATTCAATCTGCCCAGACTTTTGCGTCTATGTTGGGGTCGGCTTCTAATCTGACCAGACGCAGCTGAATACCAGTATTTTACATGGAGCCTCTGCGTATTTGACCTTCATTACCCAGTAATAATTGTCTAATACGATACCCCTTGGTACGACTGGTTGTGATACTTTCGTGCTTCTGATTACTTGTAAAGATTGTAAAAACTTTTAATAAAAAATTAAACCGCCGAAAAACCGAAAAGTAAAAAATAATAAACCTGCTTTGTCCAATCCCAATAACTAAGTTCGGAAGGCGGTGACATATAATTAAACACATATCCAAAGTCACAGACTTAGTTATTGGGGTTGGACAAAGCAGGTTTATTATTTTTTACTTTTCGGTTTTTCGGCGGTTTTAATTTTTATTAAAAAGTTTTTAATTTATAATTTTTTGTGGCTTTAATCTACTAATTACTACATGCTCAATTTTTGATTACTTTTTGTAATACACAACTCAGTATTAAAATCTGTGAGTAAACAATCAATCATCCCCTGTTTTATTACCCTTAGGGTTGGAATTTTTCTTCAAAATGTATGTGGGAACAAATTCGGGGTATACCCTTTCCAATAAAAAAAGAATTATCAATATCGGACTACTCTGGAAAAAGTTACGCGTGGTAATACATAAAAAAATATTAAAAAAAAAATATACGCGTCGACTTGATAACCTCCTCCGTTTTTTCGTTGGTTAAAAATCTACAAATGTTATTAACGTGCCTGTCGAGTCTTGGGTCTCAGTATGTATCGATAGTCACCCATCCACGGACCAACCTCGCCAAGTGTAGCTTAACTTTCTATTAACCCGTGTGGCTGTAATAGCTACGAGCCCCTGAAATATTGTATAGGTATTATTTTTTGTGCTACCCCTGTGAGAAAACTTTTTATTCTGTCTCCTTCATGACATTACATTCTTGTCTTGGCACTTCCAATTTTCCGCTTGCTTTGTGACAAAGTATGGTAGGCTGGATCCAATATTTGCATGGCGTATCGACTCCGACCAACGAGCACCAATGTTGCTCCCATGACTAGACAAATTACCTCAATAAATAATACATTTCATCTTTCCTCGACAGTCCCCAAAATCGATCCTTTCAAACGAATTGTTACTTCACTAAATCGAGTTATTACAAAATAGTATTTGCGTCCACTTAGGTTCTTATTTCTTTTGGAATAAAGGCTAATGTTTTCTGTATAAAGCTGATTTTTTATTAACGTTTTTGATTGACTTGCTGGCTTTTAGCCAATGAATGTGTCAATCATTTATTGCCTCTCCCCATTGGATAGTTGTTAATAAAACTATGTTTGATTTACCATAACACTGTTTTTGTTTTGTAGGGGGCTCGTGACTAAATAAAAGCGAGTGAACGACTAAACGCCGACAGACACTACGCCGACAGACTGAACACCGACAAGACTTAACTTCGACGGGATTCTTCACCAACAGGACACTTCGCCGACAGGGCTCATCCTTGCGCTATTACTAAACAGTGAAGTAAGCGCCACTAACATGGAAGTAGAGCTCGCCGGCCGCTGCCGCGGCCCCGTTCGCTCCGCTCGCTCGGCTCGAGCGCGGTTTTTTTTTTTTTTCAAATCAAATGACTTCTGCTGAGTAGAGCAGGAGGGCGTGTCAGACTTTTACTGACTAAAACCCACCCGTGTTCCCTCAGTAGCCCGTATGCCAGGGGTTATGGTATCTCTTTCGAACAAACTCGCACCCCTGGCAGGCATCGGCCCTTGCGGACCCCACCGGTGGTTACTGACATCTTTGACGGCGCGCGTGTGGAACACAACGCGCCGTCCCATCTACCACTTTTCGGCCGCAGGGGATAGGGAAAGCAGCTGACGCTATACCGACACTCCTCTCCGCGCGGTTGGTCGCAATTCTAAACTTATTACCTACCTGATGAGCACTGTCGGCGAAGAGTCCTGTCGCCGAAGTGTCCTGTCGGCGAAGAGTCCCGTCGAAGTAAAGTCTTGTCGGTGTTCAGTCTGTCGGCGTAGTGTCTGTCGGCGTTTAGTCGTACTCTGAAGAACAGCAACCACACGGGTTTATCGGAGGTCAAACTACGCTTGCCGCAGTCGGTTCGTGGATAGGTCACCATCCATTACATATTCAGACAAAATCCAAATATTTTATTTGAGCTAAGCCTACATGGGCACTTTTGAAATTTCATAAGCTATACTTTTTTTTTAATGTTTTTCTTTTACAATGTTTTCAAATAACAGAAGGTATTGGAGGACAGATTAGAGCAGTGGTGGCTCAGTGGTAACGACCGCGACTTACAAATTGTAGGTCGTGCGTTCGAACCCTGTCAGGCGCATTACTTTGTATAAATAATTTCATCACCACTGCTCTCAAACGGTGAAGGAAAACATCGTGAGGAAACCGGCATGTCCTAGAACCAAAAATTCGAAGACATGTGACATCTACCAACCCGCACTGGGTTCACGTGGTGGATTGCGGCCCACTCCCTATTACGGAGAGGAAGCCTGTGACCCAGCAGCGGGAACGTTATAGGCCGAGTATGTATGTATGTTTGTATAGTAGGTCAGTATATGCCTATCAAAAAGTAAAAGGTACCTACTTAATAGAAAATGATCTACAAGTCTACAGTCTACAATGCTTCCAACGTTCTCGAAAATCACAACCACAAAAGATATAAAAACTTAATTAAATAACTTGATTGCCACTAATGTGTGTGAAGATTATGACAGAGGTATGTACCTCCGTGTCTAGGAAAGCACGTAAAGGCTTTGGTCCCAGCTGTCGTTCGTAGATCTTTGACTTTCGTAACGGGTTTTCAAAAGCCAAAAGTCTGACCACCAGTCTTACCAAGGTTTTGACTCAGTAACTGGCTTGTGGAGGTCAGATAGGCAGTTGCTCCATGTGAAATAGTAGTATTTTGATGCATCTATTAGACTGGAAGCTGACTACAACAGTTGGAAACGGTTGAGCAAATTGATTGACTTAGTTTGTTTCGATTTTACGGCTGATGTTGATTTTATGAAATTTCTTCAATGTATTATTTTTATCATAGCAGTTAATTTTAGTAGGTAGATATTCAGGTAGCTTTTTTTTTTTTTTTGGTGGGAAATCACCTTAACTAACTAACCCATCACAAATAACTTCTCCCGCTCTGGGTGGAGCAGGAGGGCGTGTCAGACTTTTACTGACTAAAACCCACCCGTGTTCCTTCAGTAGCCCTTAAGCCAGGGGCTGTGGTGTCTCTTTCGAACAAACCCGCACCCCTGGCAGGATATTCAGGTAGCTCAAGGCAATGTTCTGATTAATCGCTTAAGATCGGCTAATAAGACAAAATTGATTTTCTATTGTAATAGAGCCTCAAGGCTCCGCGACGATGTCAATCCATTAAGATTATGATATTGCTTTTTAATAAGTAAAAAATGGATTAAAATATTTATCGTATAATTTTATGAAAATACTAATAAAACAATACTTCGAAGTTTATTGGAGATTTGATTGGCGGATTAATTTGATTTGATTTTCAATTGTAGTTTATTGCTATATTTAGCGACGATTTTTTTTAAACTTTCACGGGTATGGTACCTTTACCTGCTATTATTCGTCAAGTTAGGTAAAATCAGATTTATCCACGTTATATTATGCTCGAATATTGTAAACTCGTTTCCTCATCATAATCTACCTAGCCTTTTCCCAACTGTGTTGAGTTTGGATTCCAGTCTAAATGGATGTGTAGCGGCACTACAATTAAAAATGCTTCGCAACCAAATCCAAGAAACGCAAAAAGAGAAGTGGCAGCATGCCACAGGCGAACTATCTAAGAAATTCTACATCGCGCAATCATAGTTTACCACGACACCCAGATGGGTACAATATCCCGACATCAACTGTCGGGCAGTTGCCCACCAGACACAATACCCGTCTGGTGGCAGGATCCTCCTTTACCATCATAGGTATGAGTGAACTTTACACCCTGTCCCTCATACCTCTATAGTTGCAGCTGAATACAGTATACCGACTACCTATTTGATCTCCACAACCTAGTTACTAAGTAGCCTTCCGATACCTTTTTGTAAAGTGGTCAGACTTTTGCCCTTACTCCTCGTAAAGTCAAAAGTTTACAAATGACAGCTGGGAACAACGGTTTAAACCCGTTTCTATAAGCTATAAATGAGAGCTAAGTAGGTCTTTTATCATAAAAACCAGACCACCCAACGTAGCCTGACAGATTATTACAAACTACCCTCCACTATCTCTGTTATTACTGCCATACTGCACTTTAAACGTAACAATAACAATATGTAAGACCAAACTAAGTGGCAATTAAGGTAACGTTAAATGTCGGCTAACAGAGCAGTTAAGCACTGCAAAATGGCGTATTAAAGTGGAGTTATGAGTTTGTGAGACGTGTTGTGTAACACGTGTTTTAAAAAGTGGCCAAGAGCGACTCGACAGACTAAGGGTGCTGTTACATTAAGTCCAGATTTTACCGGTAAATGTTAACGCGATCAGCACGTTTAAACCGCGATCAAGAAATGTCAGTTTCATAATTTTTGAGGAAAAATTATGAAACTATAACTATTATTATTGACACTGACAACTCTTGAACGCAGTTTGGTGGCATCTATATACACCACATGCGAACTACGCATCAAAGACCTGACGTCACATAAATCCTGCATCGTGCAATCAGAGTTTACCGCACGAATAGTATTTAAACAACATCCAGACATCTACCGTCGGGCAGTTGCGCACCAGACACAACACTCAGAGGAGGATCCGAGGATCCTCCCTTTTCCACTATTATATATTTATATTCCTCATTCCTCAATAGTTTCATTAGTAAAGCTCTAAAAGTGTTTTTAACTTACAAAATAGAACATGTTTAAGAATTTACCAGTGCTGTGGATTTTCTCTTAAATAACGATTGCAACTTTGTGATAACCTAGGTATTCCATTATAGTGTGGGTTTTAAAATATTATTTTCATAATAACTTCACTTGACTTCATCAATCACTTTTAAAAGTTGGTGAGCGTACCTATAAACAGGAAAAGTTTTTATTCAGTGCGCAAATTGTAACCACGAATTCAGAATATCATTCTAGACCCCCTAGCACAGAAATTTTTCGCCAGATATACAAAAAAAAATCAGCTGTTCCATACATTTTGACCGCGTAGGTATTGCACTTTTCTATGAAAAAGCTGATATTTTTTTGTATAACCGGCGAAAAATTTCTGCGCTAGGGGTTCTAGAATGATATGCTGTATTCATGGTTACAATTTGCGCACTGGTTAAAAACTTACCCTGTATATTAGTGCTCGTGACTGTACGAGTATATAGCTTGATATGCCCATAAAACCAAAGGGACATAATAATGTCCTTAGATCAAATTTCCACCGCCTGGTCTCCATTCACGCGTATTCTATTCAGATTTTTGGATATTTGGCAAAACGGAAACTCGTCTACGCGTAAAATTGAACTGTCTTCGGTATTTTTTACATTATCGGCACATTTTACAGAAGAAAGAGCTTTGTGTATTTTGTAGATTTAATTCTGTATTATCGAAAAAAAAAGTATTATAAAGTAACACCTGTATTCCCCGAAGGGCGAAGCAGGGGTGTACCTACAGAAGACCAATATTTACGGGTACAAATGGAGAATCCGAACTGCTGTGGAAAATTTCCAGATGGATAAACCCAACAATAATTATGCATTGTACTGTGTGTGTGTGTTCTTGCGACCACTTAACCAACGAGGTAGTATCGATACATTTTTCTACCTATTCATTGTAAATAGTTACCACTTTAGAAGAACAGATTCGTCTGGTGTACGGGGATATCAGTCCAATACCATACGAAGAGACTTCTCGCCCAAAAATGATGAAGCTGCAGCAAACAACCGCAGTGTTCTCTAGGAAATTGAAGGCCAATGGCCATAATACCATTGGGCGGGTATCGACCTCAGGACAAGCTGCTTCTCACACGGACATCTGTACTGGAAGAAAAACTACAAACGCAGTATAAAGGAAAGTTTTATAATTTGTGGCTGTCATTTTAGTCAACTGTGGTGACTTACGACTTCCACGCGAACGAAGTCGTGGCCAGAAGCTAGTTGTAAATGAGTGGGAGATAGCAAAATTAAATAATTATTTTGCAACCTACTAAGTAACAAAATTAAATAACGTCACGGAAAACCTAAAAATCAAGATTATGATCAACATCTTCCACAGCCCAACTTCCTAGATATGGTCTCTCTTTTTTTTGAAAGAAAGAAAGAAAGAAAGAAAAAAATATTTATTGGACTTGCACAGGAATCTTACAAACTTGCTACAGTATAAACACATAAAAGAGAAAACACTAAAACACTACTATGCTACACTACTATTAAAATTAACATAAGATTTATACGAAAAAAAAAAAAGTAAAATAAAAAATAAAGGCCTGTACGAAGCCAAAAGGCCACTATCTCAGCATGATGCTGCGACATTTAAAACATGACATTTTTATACATTACATTTTTATTTTCTGCCGATCTCTACGTTCCCGTGCCAAGTCTCATACAAGTTTTGCTCGCAATAAGAACAATGTCGTCTGCCTACCTCGCCGCTGGAGGGCACGACATCTCGTCTTCCAGACCTTGGACGCCTTTCTGTCACAGTCTTACTCCACCTGTCATTACTGCGCCTTACCGGGTGTCCTGCCCGACTCCATTTGTGATACATAATACGCTTTCCAATATCGAAGGCTCTGTCAAAGATCTTTGAATGACGTCCGGGACCACAGATTACTGAGCTTTTCGTGGCAAAAAGATTATAATACCGTCATCTCATTATCATCAGTTCAGCCGAAAGACGTCCACTGCTGGATAAGCCTGCCCCAAAAGGGGGGTTTTACCATAATCGCCATGCTTGGCAATCGTGGTAAAATGCAAAGAGAACGCTGCTGCCCATTCTCTGGTAAGTCCCTTAGTCGTCTTCTACGACACCCACTGGAAGAACTGGGACGGTGCTATTATTTTACGTTCGGCACCACACGGAACCGTTCCTTAAATACGGTTAATTATTTCTAAAGTCTTTAACCTCAACGAAATTTTATTTAGACTGAAAATAATTAGTTTAACATTCCATTAAGGATAGGTTTCCTAAGAAACATCAAACAAATGGATTAAAAACAACCCCGTTCTAAAATAAAATACATTAAAAACACACCCTGCATTTCTTTTACAAACTTTTACTTTACTTCACTGCTAACTCAAGTTTTTTCCTGTTTGATTTAAAACGAGCTAGCGCAGGTAAGCTACACAAAGTTTTTCTTTAATTTGCTGGAAAAGAAAAACGAACTAGTGGCATTAGTCCCTATGATACAGTTAACACTCGTTTAGGGACCAGGGGATTGAGTGTATACTTTTATGTCAATAAAACTTATTGTATTGCATTAATCTTGCTCGATATTCAGAATAAATTTTTAACCAGTGTGCAAACTGTAACCATGAAAAAAAGAAATCTGCTGTTTCATAGAAAGTGCAATAATTACGCAGTCAAAATTTATGGCACAGCTTTTTTTTTTTTTGTATAACCTACGACAAATTTCTGCGCTGGGGGTCTAGAATGATATGTTGAATTCATGGTTACAGTTTGCGCACTGGTTTAAAATGTATCCTGTATCTATGCGTAGTAACGGTCTGTTCACACATAAATGATGATTTGTTTTAAGTTGAATCAGTATGATTCGTCAAAGGGACTTATGGCTAAGAAATAACAGCTGCATGGTACGATCCATCAGGTTCTCTTACCCTTGCCGCGGTTGTTCATTGGATGCGTGTCCAAATCAAGGCCCCTCCGTGTCTCGGAAAGCACGTTAAGTCGTTGTTCCTAGCTATCATAATTCTTTGAAAGTTTTTACGGATCGTCAGAAACTCAAAAGTCTGACAGCCAGTCTTACCAAGAGGTATTATATTACACTGGATTATGGAGGTCAGATAGGCAGTCCCTCCATTCAAAATACTGGTATTCAGCTGCATGCGGTTAGAGTGTAAGCTGACCCCAAAATAGTTGGGAAAAAGCTAGGCAGATGATGAATGCTAGACTGGAATCAATTCTATTTTAATGTAAAATGTTGACGTTCAAAAGTGCCTTTTAAGTGCCTAATTGAAAAAATGCGTTGACTTTGAATTTTTGACTTTTGATAAACAGAGTGAACGCGCCACTTAGAAAATAAAAACAAATCGAAAAATACGAATGATAAATAGATGTGGTGAATGTTGTATAAATGGGCTTTTAAAAAGTTTTCTAGGAATTAATCATTTAGCTTTTAACTGGAATGAGTTTTACGAAAATAATGGTAATGTTTTCGGTGAAAGTACTTAAGTATTGTTTGGGAATTTTGTTTGAGTAGTATTTTGTTTGCAATGCCATGTTTTCCAGTAGATACCAGGAGTTATCTAGGTATAGCCTGACCGATATCGCTGTACCGCGCCTTAGGTATGGGCGCGGCGCGACGGGGGAGCAGTGCAGGCCTCTGATTCGACAGTGCAAGCCGCTCATTCGTGACCACTCACAACGTCCGTCCCCCGCCTCGCCGCGCATTCCTAAGGCGCGGTACAGCGGTATCGGTCAGGCTATAGTAGTTATCTACAACGCTACATGTGAACTATGCATCAGACTGACGTAATGAAAAATTCTACATCGTGCAAGCAGAATTTACTGCGAAACTAACATATTATTTACAACGTCCCACCATCACCTATCGTCATATTGTCCATCAGACACAACACCCGTCTGGTCAAAGGATCCTCCCTCTTCTATGGAAGATGAGTGAACTTTACACCCTTTTCCTGATGCCACTTTAGTTACGAAGTTGCGTCCACGATATATAGCTCAGCATATTCATAGACCTATTGCAATATACAACAAGTTTTCGCAATTTTAGTGTTCAGTTTCATCGTTTCAGCCGGATGACGTCCACTGCTAGATATGGGCTTCCTACAAGCATCGTCACTTCGAAAGTTTATTTATGCTTCTCGTATCCAGCGGATTCTTGCTATCCTAACTTAAAATAGTCCACGTTGCGAGATGCCTTCTAACGCTACTTCTTTCGGTACACGGTCCCCACTCCAGAACCTTTCGACCATCTGTTCTGCGTGAAATGTGCGCTACCCACTGGCACTTAAGTTTAGCGATTCTTCGAACTATTGGTTACATTGGTTCTCTACATTTTTGATTCGATCACTCAGGGAAACTCCAAGCATAGCCCTCCTTATTTCCTTTTGGCTTGATTACTTGACTACATAAACAGTGTGTAATGAATCTGCTTAACTATATGACTTGTTACTGGAACCTTGTGGGGATCTGTTGTTCCAAGGTTGAGAAAGACTATCCGCTCGTGAGACAGTTCTATACTAGTACGAGAGGATAGGGCGAATCAATCTACCATCTCACATTTCAGCTTTTCAATAAAGCCCACTCACTGTAAGCGTTTTAGTGCCATAGGTCATCGCTGGCAACACTCACTGGTCGAAGAATTTCGGGTTACTTAGTAAGATAAATTCAGTACTTCCAACGTTAAATTTAAAAAAAAAAATATATTGAGAGGAGCAAATAAGTTACTGCATGCAAGTTTACCACAGTTTTAACTTTTTTTCACTTAAAAAACATTGCCGTCGCTTTACGGTTCCCTAACCGTGAAGCGACATAATAAAAGTTATATTGCAACGTATTTATTTTTTGATACTGAAAGTTATAAAAATGTAAATCACGGAATAGATTTTCTAGAAATGAATGGAGACATGCCTACCCGCCTGGTGTGGCCATTAAAACGGCGTTGAAAAATCATAGGAGAGCGTGGGAATCTTAAGAAGTAATCGTCATTAACTAAATTCATCATCATAATCATCATCTCATTCCATCAGAAGCAATATTCTAACACAAAATAGTATCTGTTTTTTTTTAAATTTTGCTTTATGCGCTTCTTGCTCGTAGTTTTTAGTTTATTTTATTAATTATCTGAGCGCTTCCGGTCGCCTAACCGGTTAAAACTGTACAAATACTGTATTATTCAATGAGAAATCCTTCTTGTACACCGCTAACGCATGTTGCACATACACACTTAAAATAATTGAACAAGCCTTTTCCCAACTATGTTAGAGTCAGCTTCCAGACTAACCGAATGCAGCTGAATATCAGTTACTGGGTAATATGATACTCTTTGGGTAAGACTGGTTTGTCAGCCTTTTGGGCTTCTGACGACCCGTAACGACTGTCAAATATCCACGAATGCCAGCTGAGAAAAACAGCTTATCGTGCTTTCCACGGCACGGAGGGTTGGTATGTAAAGATGGTCACCATCGACAGAAATACCCATCCACGGACCAAACGCAGCAAGCGTTGCTTAACTTAACCCGTTCGATCGATCCGTAGAGCTGTTATTCCTTAGCCGTTAATTTATGTATGTATATATAATCGCTCCTCTCATGGCTCCTCGACACCGACACAGTTCACTAACAAGAAAAAGTACTTTCGAAATTGGGTATCAAAAGTTTTCTTACGCTGCCTTTGATGTGTTCGCTGTTAACGTTTTGCTTTTCTACAGAAACGTTATTGATGCAATCCTTTTCTAGGAATAGTACTTCAATTCTAAAGTATTTACTTTGCAAGTTTTTGAAAAGGAAAACTCAAAAGTAACGATATAACTTTTGAACGGATCCGATGCAAAATGGAGTGGAGTTCGGAGAATATGGTTTTTGGATTTTATTTGATTCTATTCAGGAAAGCTATATAGCTTACCTTAAACTGTGTTATTAAACAATATGAAACTGAAGGTCATTGACAAGTTTGTACTGATATACACTTAGCATGAAAACAACAAAGACAAGTTCGGTACCATTGATATACATAAAAACCCAAGATGCGCAGTCTCGACCAAAAGTGACACTCAAAATAGTCCCCAATTATACATCAGTGGTTACAGTTATGATAAAACGCTTATCTTTACAAATTTAACCTTACACGCATGACTTAGAGTGGTTTTTACAATGCAAAATACTGACTGAAAGATGGCTATTTGACTCCTGTGCACATTGCGCCCTATTTGTGCAGAAGCTTTTTAGACGCTGATTGTGTATCTTGGATTTTTTGTATATCAATAGTCGGTACATAATACCTTTTACATAACTTAGGAAATAAATAATACATGATCGACAAATACAAATAAAAAATCATATAGAGCAAATAACTACTTTTCCGTAAAGAAATAAATGCAACCTAGAAACACTGGTATTGAATTTATCCAAATCATGTGCAAAAGACAGTTTATTAAAACTTTTGCTCGCACGGATTAGGAATGAATTCTGCCTTTACGCGGACTTGGAATAAGGAACATTTTGCAGTGCGTAACTAATCCTAAGCTACCTAACAGGTCAGGGCAATCTCTAGTAACATTTCAGACATGTAACAGATTACATGCTTCAAATGTAACTCTCTCTCGTCTCTCGAGCGAGAAATGGGTGTTGCCAAAATATAATTTCAACTATTAAATAACCTCAAGGACTCATCACGGGACACTGCCCGCTAAACAAACACCTACACAATAGGCATAACGGACAGCCCCCTGTGCAGGGCCTGCATGGAGGCTGAGGAAACCGTCGCGCATGTGCTTTTCGAGTGCACAGGCGTAGCCCAGATTAGGACAGAAACCCTGGGGGCACCCAGATCTTACATGGATGTTCTCAACAGACCAGGAGTTATAGCTAACTTCTGGAGAGAGGTGGGCTGGTTGGAATAACCATTGACGGCCGCCATGACTCACGCACAATGGTCCACTTAAAGGACTAAGTGCGGAAACCAAACCCAATAACATAGAACATAACCTCAAGGACAGACCGTACATGCCTGAATATTCGTGGAAATTCGACTCTTATCTGGATTGAAGTTATTAAGTCTCATAAACGTCAGGCCGTAAGTCGTGGGACGTAGTATCTTGTTCAACTCGTTAAATTTATGTCCTAACTTTGCGTTGGTAGCGTTTTGATTCATTTTACAAGGGTGGGTTATACAGGTAGTAAAAATGACTGTTGGATTTTAACTTTAGATCTACAACATGGTGACTTTTATAAAATTGAAATGAATATTGGGTTTTTTTAAGCACTCTTGCTGGGGTACCTTTGTGAAAAATGGTACCATAATATATATGCAGATGATAAGCTCAGATTATAAAACAAAGGCAGATAGACCTCGCGGAACACCAAGAGTGAATCCAAAAAACCAAATACTAAAGCGTCGCATTGTACATATTGCGAGGCTTTAGTATTTGTTTTTTTTTTACTCTTGCGTTTTCCGCGCGATCTATCTATCTTTGTTTTATAATCTAAACCAAAAAAAAAACAAATACTAAAGCGTCGCATTGTATATTACATAAAATGCGACGCTTTAGTATTTAGATTTTTGGCATCACTCTTGCTGTTCCGCGCGGTCTATCTGCCTTTGTTTTATAATGTGAGATGATAAGTATATTATGCCCAAATTATTCTGAACTACCTACATAATTTAGATTTTATGCATTTTTTTTTGCTACCTCAACTTATTCAGATGACCCTCCGAGAGGGTTCCCGCATTGTTGTTGCGGAGGGGCTCAGTAACCGTGGACTGCCACCCACGGTGAAGCCAAGAGGAACCCAAAGGTGGGGCCGCTCGTCAGGACTTTTGCCTTCAAGCCAATGACGTAGCGGCCATAAAGTAGGTTGCGGTGAGGTGCACCGCAACTGAGGTGGGCCGCGATGTCGAATGGGAGGCATCGCGGCAGAGGAGGAGTGCCGGTGCTTCTGAGCAGCGCTCTTCCCTTACGTGGCCTGGACGGGGCCACCACCGTTTGATGGCGGACGCGGTGGGGCCGCAGGGGAAGAGGAGTGTCGGTATAGCGTTGGCCGCTCTCCCTATCCCCTGCGGCCGAAAAGTGGTAGACGGGATGGCGCGTTGTGTTTCACACGCGGCCCGTCAGTGATGTCAGCCAGGGGAGCGGGTTGTTTGAAAGACTTACCGCCGCCCCTGGCACACGGACAACTGAGGGAACACGGGTGGGTTTTAGTCAGTAAAAGTCTGACACGCCCTCCTGCTCTACTCAGCAGGAGAAGTCATTTGATGATTTCCCACCCAAAAAAAAAACCTATTCAAATTACATTATTTTTTGTAGCTTCAGATTTAAAAAGTTGGTGATGGCAATAGTGTTCTGTAAGAAATTTCTCTGTGTCAAGATTTATTTTAATCTTTTGAAATATAAAACGTTGAGATGTTTACCTTCAGCGAACACAAGTTTTAGTTGAAGAACTTCTTGTGATAAATTAATGTTATATACCTACGATTTCTAGCACTAGTTCTGCAACCATAAGTTGCTTTAATTATCATATACCTACTTATATACTTTAATTTATGTTTTGTCCCAATTTCACACACTCATCATCATCTGCTTAGCCGTTTCCCAACTATGTTGGGGTCAGTTTCCAGTCTAACCGAATGCAGCTGAATACCAGTATTTTACATGGACCAGTATTTTATCTGACCTCCACAACCCATTTACCGGATGATACGCTACCACTTGGTGAGACTGGTTGTCAGATTTTCGGGCTTCCGAAAACCCGTACCGACTGTCAAAGATCCACGAATGACAGTTGAGACCAACGGCTTAACGTGCTTTCCAAGTGAAAACAAACTACAACGGAACAAAATTCCGTCGGTATTATTTAGTAAGGCTTCCAACTTACCTCATGTAGGATGACTCCTAATATCAGACCAGTATCTAAAACCAACAATCTTTAAATCCTTTTGATTGTGTTGTCGGACCTAAATATTAAAAAAATGTAAGGTGTCGTACTACATATATTTATTTATTTAACCATTTATGTACACACTAAATAAACAGACAAGAAGATTAGAACAGAAAAATAGGTACAGAGGTGATGCTTATTTCTAAAGAAATCTCTTCCAGCATACCTGCGATAGGAGAAAACATACAGAGATGTAGACAACGTGTGTAAGAGTAAAAGGGAAAATAAACTACATTTATAACCAAAACCAATAATTCACTAAATTAATTAAACAAATAATAATATACTAACATACATACTTGGACCATACATACTTACTTATATACATACCCCCAAAAATAAATATCACTATAAAATTAATAATAATGCTGTAAATAAAATAATACATACACAACTATGACGATGTGGACAGATGTGTGTGATCCATTATCACCATCATAATTTCACCTGAAAGAGGTTCACTGCTGCACATAGGCCTCCCCCAAGCTCCACTACTTAGACTGGTTTTATACCTACTTACTGCATCCAGAGGAATCCTGCGGCCTTACGTCAAAGCCGGCTGTCACTGAAAACCAGCGCTGGGGCTCAGTCTTGCATAGGGTCGCAGCATAATGCTGAGCGATAGCCGTTTTGCGTGGATGTGACGCATGTTTCCCTCAACCTTTTCTTATTTTTGTATTCCTGTTCTTTTTGCATCATGTTTACCGCAAATAAACGTTTTTTATTTCTTTCTTTTTCTTTCTTGACAAGGTCATCGAACCACCTTTTGAATTTGAATTAGATTTATTTCTCAGTATATGATACTCGTACATTGAGATCTTACATTAAACATTGTTTCACACATACTACCATTGCTGGTGTAGAAAAACTAATTAGTGAACTAGGTACAAGCAAATCAGAACAGGGTATATTATGAGAATATTATATAAAATTATGAAATCTTGGACTTTGACAAATTATTATTACACTGGTTACTATTATTTATAATGTCAAAAATGTTAATGGTTAAATCAAAAATTTATGTCATATTATAATGTCGAAAATATAAATCATTTGGGAGGCTTTCAAACTCTACGTCTAAAAAATACTTAACACATTAAGTGAAAAGGCTGGTATTAGGTATAGGGGAACGGGGCCAGTATTACGAGCATCTACTTTACTCGAATAATTGAGAATTGCTTTTAGCTGATTATGGGTCATGATAGATTGTGATATATATTAGTCCTCTCACTTATGCAATGACCAGAACTGAATGAGTATTTTTGTACTGAAATCCGATATGTCAGTATCATAACGTTTTTCAGTAATTCACAGAGTGAAATTACAAAGTTTTTGTTCATAATGTATTTTATCGCATTTCAATTTATTACTTAATTATAGAAAGCAGGCTCCTCCACTTCGACCGGTCTTGTGCTTCCCACATCCAGCGGATACCCGCGGTCTTCGCAAGGTCATCGGTCCACCTTGTGGGAGGCCTTCCTACTCTACGTCTTCCGGTACGCGGTCGCCACTCCAGAACCTTTCGGCTTTCATGAGCCTGGGGGAGGCCTATGTCCAGCAGTAGACGTCTTTCGGCTGATATGATGATGATGATGATGATGATAGAAAGCAGTGGTGGCCAAGTGGTAACGGCCGCGACTTACGACTTGTAGGTCGTGAGTTCGAACCCAGACAGGCGCTTTACTTTGTTTAAATTATTTCATCACCACTGCTCTCAAAACGGTGAAGGAAAACATCGTGAGGAAACCGGCATGTCCTAGAACCAAAAAATTCGAAGACATGTGACATCTACCAACCCGCACTGGACCCGCGTGGTAGATTACGGCCCAATCTCCCTCTCACCGAGAGGAGGCCTGTGTCCCAGCAGTGGGAACATTATAGGCTGATGATGACTTAAATAAATCTCCTGTATCTAAAAAGCTGATTGTAGAATTTTTAAATACGATGATAGCTCACACCGATTTTTTTTTAATAATTATAAAAAACATATTTTGAGTTTTCTTTATTTTGTACGCGTGCCACTTATTTATTTTCATGTATTTCCTTGAAAATGTTACTAAATGCGCTTTAAAGCTTAAAACAGTCATTTAATTTCACCCACATTTTACTTATAAACTGCATAATTACTATTTGCGAACTAAATGTTCATAAAACCGCAACTAACAACTCTCAAGAGATTGCCACAAAGGATGTAGCAGTATTTAAAATGAACATTATCACATTTTCTGCACTCGAACATACTTAGAACTCTGCTCACCCCTGGGATAAATAACCTGTACTGCAGATATAACAATAAAGTTACCGAATAATTATTAATTAAGAGCTCAAAGTAGGTAAGGGAGCGTTTAATTTCGCGTCCTGTCGTACATTGTCATGTAAGAGAAATTGGATTAAGGCCAGGAAATTTGAGCATTGTGCCAAGAAAGATAATGGGAAAAGGTATGGGAAAGTATACATATTTGGAGTGGTTATTCATTTTATTATTATTGCGAGTGACGTAGATATGTCTGACGACCAGTCATACCAAGGGGTATCGTGTTATGCAGTTGAGCTCCCTAAAATAGGGTTGAGCTACACGATTACTGATACACACATGCCGTCTGTTCAGAGGCCCTTCTAGACATAGCCCAGCATTGTTAGACTCACATAAAATTTTAATGATAATGTTTGGACTTTAAACGAGACCATGAGCTCTGAGTTTGTGCCGGCATTTCTTCTCAAGGATCAGTCAGCTAAGAAATGCCGGCGCCATCTAGTTTCTAAAATATTGACCAACAAATATAATTGACGTCTAAAAGTTTCAGAGATCTACTTTCATAAATAAAAATTCAGCGACTGGGTAGAGAAGGCCAGTTAATTGTAAGTCTTGCCATGTAAAATATTTACCCTCATCCGGTTAGACTGGAAGCCGACCTTTATAAAGGTTGTTAATAACCTAAGAAAAATTCCAAAGCAAGGACGTCCAAAATCAGGTACTGAATCCATCGTGGCAATAGGTTGTGCGTCGATATCCCGGTTACCCTGTAACCGTTGGGAAAAGGATAGGAAGATGATGATAACGGTGGTAGATCTAGACAATACCATATGTACAAGTCGAAGATAAATATGTATTCAGATTTGCCATATTATATCAGCCAATTAGGAACTGTCCGGCAGGACAGGACAAAAAGGTCTTCTCATATAAGAGAAGTAATGAGAATTGATTAGCACGGTTGCTCAGGACAGGTTGGCTATTTCAGGATTAGGTTGTATTTTTGACAGGATGAAGGAAGTACCGGTATTAATCTTCCGCTTAGACCACCGACCCCGACTTGTATGGGAAAAGGCTTGTATGGAATTGATTGGTTTTTTATTAAAGTTTTTGACATGCTTGTTGTGCCTTAATTATCTCCATTAGTATCTATCTATCTATTTAAATAAAAACATAAGTCTTGACTGACTGACACATCAACGCCCAGCCCAAACCCTTGGACCTAGAAAGCTGAAATTTTGCACAGAGGTTCCCTTTATAATGTAGACTAGCTTTTGCCAGCGGCATCGCCCGCGTGGAATTTTCATCCCCTATTTAAATACTTTGGGGTTGAATTTTGAAAAATCGAGGCGATGCCGCTGGCAAAAGCTAGTCCATCATACAAATGGACAAATCAAAACAGCAAGAGATATAACGATATTATCCCTGGGTTGTTGCAAAAGGTTAACTATATTACACCCCCCTTAACCGTACAACTTACGCCCTGAGATTAGTTTCCCTAAAAGGGATAATTTACACTTACGTGTCGCTGTTACGTGCCGGGGCACCGACAATATATTATGGAATTAACCTTCGTGCCTCCTTCACTTTACTCGTACGTTGTATATATAACGCTTGAGTTAGATTGTCTTGTGACTTTACATGTGTGTAGTGTTGTAGAAAGGAGTTTTATGGTTTTTAATACCTATCTCACAAAGGTCAGCCACATTTAGTTCGATTTCATCTCTACGTTGCAAATGTTTTTTTTTTTAATGAATGTCATCATCATTTCAGCCAAAAGACGTCCAATGCTGAATATAGGCTTCCTCAAAGCTCCACCCCTTCGAATGGTTCTGTGCTTTCCGCATCCAGTGGATTCCTGCGGCCTTCACAAGAATTACTTTATGTTATTAATTTTTTCAGTAATTTATCCTTTTTGTATTTTGTATTCTTATTAAGTTTACCAATGTTATCAATGTCAAAGAATCTGAATTTCAAATATTTTAATATCATTTATTACGTGTATATGTAAATCTATTTTTACCGATGTTACCTGTTAATTTTAAAATTTTAGCACTTATAACTAAGTAAGTAAGTAGTACTTACTTAGTTACTCAAACAATGAATGAGAGAAATAAGCATACTTACTAAGTAGGCCTATTTCTGTAATTCATTGTTTGAGTCATGTGGTGTTAACTGTAACTGATGCAGTATAAAATGTATTTGTTTGTATCAGTGCAATCAGTTGTTGGTGAACCTAATAAAATAAATAAAATAAAATTATGCTTCCGCCGCAATCATGGTAGAAATCAAATAATTATATCAGTTTCTCATCCATCCCATTCTATCCCATTTCTTCCCGTGGATGTCGTAGAAGGCGACCAAGGGACTTACTAGAGAATGGCCAGCAGCGTTCTCTATGCATTTTATTTATTTATTTATTTGGATCTCCAACAGAGGCTACACAATTACATGCAAGTTTACATTAAGCAGAGACAAATACAGTGTGCGCTTCCAATTATAGGAGAACACATCATTTACTTGTAATCTAGGTACATTAAGTTTGACAATTAAAAAAAAAGACAAAAATATTAAAAAAAAAGAAAACAATATACGAAAATCATACTTAAAGGAAACAACGTTAATGACATAAGAAATCAATAATAAAAATAATGTAAATGAACAGTTAAAAACAAAAAACAATATTAATATAAGACAACACATAAAACTAACAAAATATTACGACTTAGATACTATGACTCTAATGTCTTTTTTAAACTTTGGTAGTTTGCATGTAATATCCAGTTCGTTACGCTTTGATAATTCGTTATACTGCCTACAGAGCCTTGGCAAAACGGCGAAGTGTCCGAGGTTTGTCTTAGATCCCGGCACATAAAAAAGAGTGTAGTTACATTTACGTGGCAATCGAGATGGTGCACTTATATGCAGCCTTCCAAGAAGCTCGCTGCAGTCAACAACCCCATTGAATAGTTTGTGAAGAAATGTGAGATCTAGAACTCTTCTTCTATCTTCCAACGAGGACATTTTATAATGTTGTAATCTAAGATCGTAGCTCCTGATTTTCTTTGCCAGGCGGTCTTATAGCAAAGATGGTATAAAAAACGTCTTTGGACACTTTCCAGACGCTTAACGTAAATATCGTAGTGAGGATTCCATACGGTGCTGTTGTATTCAAGCAGTGGGCGAACCAATGTGTTGAATAATTTAATTCTAGTCGAGGCTGTATAGAATTCTTTGCTATTGCGCAAGATAAATCCAAGGACCTTGAACCCTTTTGAGGTAATGTTTAATAAATGCCTATCAAATTTCAGTTTCTTGTCGAATACAATTCCCAGGTCACGAACTTCTTCTACTTCATGTAGGGTTTGCTGATGCAATGTGTATTTGGTGGGTTGCACTGTTTTATTACGAGAGAATTGCATACAGTGGCATTTAGAAACATTGAGCGACATTTTGTTTAAGCTACACCAATCCACCATTCTATCGAGATCAGCCTGTAAAAGTGCTGAATCTAAGTTGTTCTCTATTGGTTTCATAATTTTAACGTCATCTGCAAACAGGTAGAAACTTGAGTGCTTGAAACATGATGTAATGTCGTTAATGAAAATGTTAAAGAGAATAGGGCCCAGATGTGAGCCTTGCGGTACTCCCGAAGTTGCTGGGAAGGTATCAGAGTGGTGACCATCAATTACGACTTTTGAATTCCTGCCAACAAGGTAAGAATGGAACCATTTAAATAATGACCCTCCTATTCCCAATTGGTTTAGTTTTTTCAGTAGTATATTATGGTCAACCTTGTCAAATGCCTTACTGAAGTCTGTGTATATCGTATCTACGGGTATTCTCTTATCAAGGGATTCTGATATGGTTGTGACATAGCACATAAGGTTAGTAGAGGTTGACCTTGATTTGATAAAACCATGTTGATGGATAGTTATGCATTGTTTAACATGTGCATTTAGGCGTCTAGTTACTAGCTTTTCAAGTATTTTGCCGAATATATTTAAGATAGAGATGGGCCTATAGTTAGATACTTGATGCTTTTCTCCAGATTTGAAAATAGGAACTACTAAAGCTTCCTTCCACCTTTCAGGAAACACGCCGTCTGCCATTGACTTGTTGAAAATAATTTTAAGAGGTCTAGTTAGTTCTTTTGCACATCGTTTTATAAATATGGGTGGGATACCGTCACTGCCGGCACCTTTACGCTCATCCAAAGCTTTTAACGATTGGCATATTTCCCCAGCGCCAAATTCTAGTTTACAGAATCCGGACGAGGCAAGTCCGCTATCAACATGATCTGACGCATTAACAGAAGACGAGGTATTGTAGACTTGTGCAAAGTTCTCCGCAAACAAGTTACAAATTTCGTGTCCACTCGATGCTGTCCTGTTCTTGTGACACATGTCTGCTGGGTAAGTACTCTTATTTTTCTTTTTCTTTTTAATAAATGTCCAAAACATTTTTGGATCCTTTGCAAGTGCTTCTTCCATTCTAACTATATAGTTTTTGTAACAGACTTCCATTAGCCTACTGCATCTTGCACGCAGTATCTCAAATGACACGATGTCTAGTGGATTTTTGTACTTTTTAAATTTTATGCGATACTTATTTTTTTCTTTTAGTAGGCGTGTAAGATCTCGAGAGTACCACTGTGGATATTTATTACCCAATGTTTTTTTCATCGGTATATTTTGTTTGATGACGTCGTGCAGTACCTTGTAAAATAAATTGATCATTTTGTCAGTTGTAGGGTGACCTTCAAGTTCCTTCTCCCAGTCTACAGCATTTAGTGCTATCTTAATATTATCGTAATCAGCTTTAAAGAAGTCTGGTTTTATTGTTGGTTTAGCTTTGAGATGGTTCGATTTAACGGTTACGGATATGGAAAACTCAAATGATGGATGCAAGGGTTCTTCTGAAATCAATTGCCATGTGCAACGGCTAAGGTTATGTAACGTAGTATTACAAAGGGCTAGATCCAATGTTTTAGATTTAGCATTTGGTATGTAATTAAACTGTTCTAAGGCATTTAAGGAAACAAAATCTAGGAAACCTTTAATCACCTCGCTATTATTGCAGGTATATGGTTGTGCATGACTTGTGTTTTGGTCATCGATTTTCCAGATTATGCTACTAAGATTAAAGTCCCCTAAGATAAGAGTGTGATCATCGTGGTCAAGAGCACCCTGAGCAGAATCGTAAAATGCCTTCATGATATCGGAGGTCACAGGCGGAGGTAAGTAAACGCCACAGACACGGAATTTATGAGCTTTGGTGCCACACAGGGCGATTTCAATATTGATCCACAAATCCTCACATGAACTCTCTAGATGTGGCAGTCGACACGACTTAAACTTTCTGGAAACTGCTATTAGGACGCCACCACCATCCCTACGCGCACTATATCGACTGGATTCGCGATCTCGTCTGTAAATATCATATCTGTCATCAAATAATTCGGCGTCGTAAACGCCACCGTTCAGCCAAGTCTCCGTAAGCACTATCACGTCATAATCTTGTAAGGACATATTATGGTAAAAGATATTAAGTTTCGTTTTAAGGCCGCGTACATTCTGATAATAAATCCGAAGTGAACTATTGAATGAAGCTAATTAAAATACAAAAACGTTCAAAGATTTGCTTAATATTAATCCTAACTTAATTTTACGTTAGAGACTTAACTTGTTCTTGGTTTGTGATAACAATGCGTTCAGATTGTTCATTCTTCTTCATGAATATTCTTCCGTTTCGTACCCAAACAAACGTATACCCAAGTGCTTTGCCACGAAGTTTGCTCGCCTAGTGTAATGCCTTATTTTCTGCTGACAAATGTTCCACCACGTATATCGGAACTTGGTTTTCAGTGGCGATACCAAGGTGACTCGTATTCAGCTTATTATTAGAGTTGCTCTTGTTGTAATTGATAGTACCAGCGAGGAATGTATCTCGCAGGCGTGGGCTGTTCCAGCGGACTCTCCGTCCGCTTACCGGCCCATTGTGCTGCTCGACGAGGTGGGCAAGCTCTTTGAGAGAGTAATTGCAGACCGCCTCGTCGGGCGGCTGGTGCGGGTGGGGCCGGATTTGGCGGAGAGCCAGTTTGGTTTCCGCAGAGGGCGCTCCACGGTGGATGCCATCATGCGCGTGCGAGCCCTCACGACGGGGGATGCTGTGGCCCGGGGTGGGGTCGTCTTGGCGGTGTCATTAGACATCGCCAATGCCTTCAACACCCTGCCCTGGAGTTGCATAAGGGTGCCTCCCTTATGGTATCACCGGATGCCGACCTACCTCTGTCGTGTGGTCGAGGCCTACTTGACGGACAGGGCCGTCATCTACCCCGGTCACCTTGGAGAGTGGAACCGGCGAGAGATGTCGTGCGGTGTCCCACAGGGATCGGTCCTGGGGCCGCATCTGTGGGACATCGGGTACGACTGGGTGCTGCGCGCCGACCTCCCTGGCGGCGTCAGTGTAGTTTGCTACGCTGACGACACGCTGGTCCTGGCGCAAGGGAGGTCGTACCAGGCGGCGGCCGACTTGGCGACACACGGAGTTGCTACAATCGTGGATAGGATCCGGCATCTGGGACTCGAGGTGGCATTGCACAAGTCCGAGGCCATGTGGTTTCATGGTCCTCGGAATGCGCCACCGACGGGTTCCCAGATAACGGTGGGAGGGGCTCACATCGGCGTCGAGTCGACGATGAAGTACCTGGGACTCGTCCTCGACAGCCGGTGGAACTTCGCGGAGCATTTTCGCCGTTTGGCTCCCAGACTGGAGCGGGCCGGGGCTGCGCTAAAGCGGCTCCTGCCCAATCTAGGGGGGCCAAACGCCTCCTACCGGAGGCTCTACGCGGGGATCGTGCGGTCCATGGCCCTATACGCGGCGCCGGTGTGGGCGCCTACATTGAGGCGCTAACCAGCTCGCAAGTTGAGGGCGTCCCATAGGGTCATGGCGATCAGGATGATCCGAGGATATCGCACGATCTCCGGCGAGGCGTCGGGCCTCCTTGCCGGATTACCGCCATGGGATCTGGAGGCAAAGGTCCTCGCGCAAATGTGGGAGTGGCGCGAGGAGGCCAAACGCCGGGGCGTAACTCCGCTGCCGCGGGAAATCGCGGTACAGCGGACAGAGCTCCGGCGGGATCTCATGGTGACATGGAGAGAGCGATTGTCGCAACCCAGTGCTGGGCACGCCACGATTGCGGCGGTAAGTCCCCTCTTTGAGGAGTGGTTTGAGAGGCGGCATGGCGTCCTCACCTTCCGCCTGACGCAGGTCCTCACCGGACACGGTTGTTTCGGGAGGTTCCTGTTTCGGATAGGGCGGGAGGAAACGCCCGGGTGTTTCCACTGCGAAGATCGCCCTGAGGACACGGTGGAGCACACGGTGGCGGTCTGCCCTGCTTGGGCGGAGCACCACCGTGTCCTCGTGGAGGCGATCGGCGGCGGCGATCTCTCGCGTTCGGCCCTGGTCCAGGCCATGGTACGGAGCGAGAGGGCATGGGGAGCCGTCACCTCCTTCAGCGAAGCAGTGATGCTCGCGAAGAGGGAGGCGGCGCACGTGAGGGAGAGGCAGCATATGCGCCCTCGCGACCCTAGCCGCCGCAGGATACGGAGACGCCCTGGGCGTCGGGAATCCCAGGCCGATTTCCGGCCACCGTAGGCATGGGCTTGCGGACGGCGGGTAATGGGTAGCTCGCTGTCCGGTAAGGACCAAGCCCAAGTCGACGGCGCGTTGTGTTCCACGCGCGCCTCAAAGAGATGTCAGCACAGAAATGATGGGGCCTGCAAGGGCCGATGCCTGTCAGGGGTGCGGGTTCGTTTGAAAGAGATACCACAGCCCCTGGCATACGGGCTACTGAAGGAACACGGGTGGGTTTTAGTCAGTAAAAGTCTGACACGCCCTCCTGCTCCACCCAGAGCGGGAGAAGTTATTTGATGATTTCCCACCGAAAAAAAAAAAAAAAAAAAAAAAAGGCGTGGGCTGTTGAACTTAACAAGAATAGATCGAGGTCGAGCAGTCTGGGTATCCTTTTTTGCAATCCTGGTACAGTGAGCTATGTCGGTTTCCACGATTTCACTATTAGTGATGTTGCCGAGTTGTAACACTGTGGTGAGTAAGTTTTCAGAGCGATTTTCGGGCACGTTCTGAATTTCAAGGTTGGTGGCTCTCGAGTTCTGTTCCTTGAGGTTTAGGCGTCGGCTCATATCGTGGATTGATGTTTGTAACTGTATGTTAATTTTCTCAAGTGCCTGAATTCTCGAAGATTTTTCTTCTAACGACAATCTCGTTTCTTCATACTTTTCGTTAAAAAAGTCAAGGGAAACTTGAAAGCCAGCTATCAGTTCGCCTATTTGCCTAAACTGTTCAACCACAACACCCTTAAGCGCGCTGGCAATCTCTTGCTTTATTATTTCTCTGAGGGAGCCTTTTGAGATTTCTAAAATGGCGTCGTCATTGATTGGACTCTCAGGGGGGCTGCTCTGTTTTATCTGCTTATTGCGAACAGTTACGTTGGATTCGGTAGGTGAACTGTGACGTTGCTGAGCTGTACCACTGTTGGAGCAATCGCCTCGTGCAGCTGGTCGGACTGGTGTATCCGTGTTATTTGTCTTTGGTTGTTTGCTCTGACAGTCAGGACATTTCCAAGTCGCTTTTTTAGCTATACCCATTATCTTGAATTGCTTTTCGGGTACGTTGGAACACAGCAAGTCGTACCGTAGTTTACAAATACCACATTGAAGGTAATCTTTACCTATAATTGTATTCTTACAACCAGCACAATCGTTTGCCATTATCGTGAGTAATTTGTTTCTTAAAATATAACAAATTACAAAAATTAATACAGAGCGCTGGGCTCGAACTCACGACACAATCGATTTCGTCGAGTCTAAACCGACGCGTATGCCGTTTCGCCACTTGAACGATGAAACAGGAGTTGAAATTAACGAACGTATTAGTCGGATTTTAAATTTCAAATATTAAAAAACGTTACAAGATTGTCTCATTTGTCACACATTCCATAAATTCTTTCACTGTTTACAAAGTTTTTAATTAACTTTTTAGACACTGATTTTTAAGATTTTCTCACAACTTATCGTTATATTAGTTTGATGTGGAAGATACTATGTAGTTCTAGCACATTTAAACGTTATATTAGTAGTTGAACTGCACTTGGTCCCGTGGTTTTAATTTCGATAGTTCCTCAGATACCCGTCACACACAGCTTTTTTTTTTTTTTTTTTTTGGGTGGGAAATCATCAAATAACTTCTCCCGCTCTGGGTGGAGCAGGAGGGCGTGTCAGACTTTTACTGACTAAAACCCACCCGTGTTCCTTCAGTAGCCCTTAAGCCAGGGGCTGTGGTGTCTCTTTCGAACAAACCCGCACCCCTGGCAGGCATCGACCCTTGCGGGTCCCATCACTTTTTGTGCTGACATCTCTTTGAGGCGCGCGTGGAACACAACGCGCCGTCGACTTGGGCTTGGTCCTTACCGGACAGCGAGCTACCCATTACTCGCCGTCCGCAAGCCCACGCCTACGGTGGCCGGAAATCGGCCTGGGATTCCCGACGCCCAGGGCGTCTCCGTATCCTGCGGCGGCTGGGGTCGCGAGGGCGCATATGCTGCCTCTCCCTCACGTGCGCCGCCTCCCTCTTCGCGAGCATCACTGCTTCGCTGAAGGAGGTGACGGCTCCCCATGCCCTCTCGCTCCGTACCATGGCCTGGACCAGGGCCGGACGCGAGAGATCGCCGCCGCCGATCGCCTCCACGAGGACACGGCGGTGCTCCGCCCAAGCAGGGCAGACCGCCACCGTGTGCTCCACCGTGTCCTCAGGGCGATCTTCGCAGTGGAAACACCCGGGCGTTTCCTCCCGCCCTATCCGAAACAGGAACCTCCCGAAACAACCGTGTCCGGTGAGGACCTGCGTCAGGCGGAAGGTGAGGACGCCATGCCGCCTCTCAAACCACTCCTCAAAGAGGGGACTTACCGCCGCAATCGTGGCGTGCCCAGTCACACACAGCTTGAATAACAGTTTCACTTAATATTTGTCCTAGCACTTTCACGTTACTTAGAAATTTGGATGGAATTTCACAGTATTTATATTTTTAGAAATATTTAACACGGAGCTTATCAAACTTAGATGTTCACCTAGTGGCGCCATCGATCATTTTCCCACCATACTGCGATCGCCAACCCGCCTGCTAAGCGTGGCGGTTATGGCAACCCTCCCCCCCAAATTGCGGGAAGCCTATGTCCAGGAGCGGACGTCTTCCGGCTGACATGATGATGACGATCAGTTTCTCAGTATTTTAATCCGCCATCTCAGCCAACCGCATTCCGTAACCCATAACTGGGCATAGGCTGCTAAAACGCTGCGCCGCAAAACCCTGTCCTACGCTTTCTGCATTAAGTCTGTTCCAGCCACCTTTTAAGGGTCGTTGGTCTATTTATCTGGTTTCAAAACAATCAAAAAATAATTGATTAAATTTTGTTGAATTAGTTTTTTTGTTGTTGAGTTAGTTACAATTACAATTGCAACTAACTAAAGAATCTGTTACAATGTTTTTTTCAAAAAAAAAAAAAAAAAATTGTACCAGTTGACTTAGTCGTTTTAAATTTTCCCCAATGCAATGTTAGGATAGATTTAAGGGTTTGGAACAAGATATTGGTTACTCAGCAGTAGCATATTTATCACAGCTAAGTAAGTAGGTAACCATTTATTTCTTTGTCTGTCACAAGAAGTGGCTAAAGTAAGATGGTTGAGTTTGCATCTACTTACACTAATATGGGTACAAAAACACACTGTCTGAATCTTATTACTTTAACGTTGTTGACAGTGCGATATAAGGCCCGTACACACATACCACAACCACACCACAACGAGATCACGTGGACTGACGCAAAATTGTATAAAATGATTAGTCTATTCATACGGACATTTGGCCGTCAAAGCCGTGTAGACGATACCGACCATATCAAGGCGAAATCGTAGCCGTAACGCAACCACAACGTTGTGACAAAAGCAGCGACAAATGTGGGCAAGCAATTATTATGTGTGAATAGTGTTGCAGCTTCTTGCGTTGTGGTAGCTACAAAATTTCGATATGGTTGCATTGTCGCTTGTCGTGGCGATGTAGTTACGTTGTGGCTAGTGTTTGCAGAAAGATAAACTGTAAGGCACCTCACGCACTAGCCGACCACGATCACGACCAGTCGTGGTCGTGGTCGCAGAAGCTACGGTTGGGCTGCGGCCAAATTTGCGGCCACGACCACGACTTGTCGTAAAGCGGCCATTTGTCGAGCTGTTCCAGTTGTTGTTCTGAGCTCGAACAGAATGGACATAGAAATTGTGTACATGATGTGGAAAAGACGTAATTGGACATTTAAGATCTGACATGACATTGAGTTGCCACTATGAATTATCAGAAATAACTACTACATTTTCGGTTCCGTTTAATTTAGGACAATATTACTATGATATTACCTAATTTGGACTAACAAAAAATTAGCATTACTTCAAACAGTCATTCACTTTTTTATTATCTAATAAATATTAATATTTCATTGGAACATTTGCAGTCTAAAAACTACTATTCAGAAAGAAAAAATAACGAGACAAATACAATGCACCTGTGTTACAACTTAAAAGTAAAATATTATTAGGGACCAAATGTGGGTCCTTCACAATATTTTAAATATTGGCAATGTCGTATTTCTGCCCCGGGTACCTCTGCTATATTGGCCAATAGAAAGTTGATACCCCCCTTTTTTTTGGGTGGGAAATCATCAAATAACTTCTCCCGGTCTGGGTGGAGCAGGAGGGCGTGTCAGACTTTTACTGACTAAAGCCCACCCGTGTTCCTTCAGTAGCCCGTATGCCAGGGGCTGTGGTGTCTCTTTCGAACAAACCCGCACCCCTGGCAGGCATCGGCCCTTGCGGGCCCCATCATTTTTTGTGCTGACATCTCTTTGAGACGCGCGTGGAACACAACGGGCCGTCGACTTGGGCTTGGTCCTTACCGGACAGCGAGCTACCCATTACTCGCCGTCCGCAAGCCCATGCCTACGGTGGCCGGAAATCGGCCTGGGATTCCCGACGCCCAGGGCGTCTCCGTATCCTGCGGCGGCTAGGGTCGCGAGGGCGCATATGCTGCCTCTCCCTCACGTGCGCCGCCTCCCTCTTTGCGAGCATCACTGCTTCGTTGAAGGAGGTGACGGCTCCCCATGCCCTCTCGCTCCGTACCATGGCCTGGACCAGGGCCGGACGCGAGAGATCGCCGCCGCCGATCGCCTCCACGAGGACACGGCGGTGCTCCACTCAAGCTGGGCAGACCGCCACCGTGTGCTCCACCGTGTCCTCAGGGCGATTTTCGCAGTGGAAACACCCGGGCGTTTCCTCCCGCCCTATCCGAAACAGGAACCTCCCGAAACAACCGTGTCCGGTGAGGACCTGCGTCAGGCGGAAGGTGAGGACGCCATGCCGCCTCTCAAACCACTCCTCAAAGAGGGTACTTACCGCCGCAATCGTGGCGTGCCCAAAGTTGATACCCCCTGACACATGCGGTGTCCTACGCTATGTAGGACGGCGCGGATGGCTGGCCGCATTCGCGGTCGCAGATCTAGTGCGCGAGCGTTCATATCAAACTATACGTAAGTTGGTCGCAACGACCAGTCGTGCCGACCCGGCGTGCGGCCAGTTGGCCGTTGCGGCCAAGTGCGCGATGTTCATATGGTTTCTTAGTTAAATCTGGTCGTTGCGGCCACTGGTCGTGGTCGTGGCCGTCTAGTGCGCGAGGCGCCTAACTGGGACGGCGTTGTCGCGTTGACGCAACGTTGTGGTTGCGTTGTGGCTGCGACGTCACCTTGTTATGGTCGGTATCGCTCACACGGTTGATTTTGATGGTCAAATTGAGGTCCGTGTGATTGGAATATTAATTTTCACACAAAGCACCCGTCCACGTGGTGTGGTTGTGGTGTGGTTGCGGCACGTATGTACGCACCTTAAGTATAACATTAATAATGGTAACAATAGCTATACATCACAAAAGACTAGATGTAACCTTATTTGGCCCAACAACTGGCGTAGGTCGACAAAGTACTCCAAATTCAATTTCAGCTTACTCTGTAAAAGTCACAGAAATACAGAGAACCTTATCGTAAATTTGGACACACTCAAAAGATCTGAAGATCAAAATATCAATGAAAATACGACAGAAGTAGCCAGACCTCTCTTACCTAATAAAAGACCTATTATGACTTGTTGTTCCTTTAACTTTTTTTTTTCTATCACAGAGGTGGTTCTTAGTAGTGTTGTCCACTCTATTTTGAAGGACCAGACATAGATGTTTTTACAATTAAAGTAAATGTATTGTACATCCTATGTGGATCTACTAAACTCTTACTTTAATTTTACAATAATGAATTTGGATGACACGATTTTTTTTTTTTTTTTTTGGGTGGGAAATCATCAAATAACTTCTCCTGCTCTGGGTGGAGCAGGAGGGCGTGTCAGACTTTTACTGACTAAAACCCACCCGTGTTCCTTCAGTAGCCCTTAAGCCAGGGGCTGTGGTGTCTCTTTCGAACAAACCCGCACCCCTGGCAGGCATCGGCCCTTGCGGGCCCCATCATTTTTTGTGCTGACATCTCTTTGAGGCGCGCGTGGAACACAACGCGCCGTCGACTTGGGCTTGGTCCTTACCGGACAGCGAGCTACCCATTACTCGCCGTCCGCAAGCCCATGCCTACGGTGGCCGGAAATCGGCCTGGGATTCCCGACGCCCAGGGCGTCTCCGTATCCTGCGGCGGCTGGGGTCGCGAGGGCGCATATGCTGCCTCTCCCTCACGTGCGCCGCCTCCCTCTTCGCGAGCATTACTGCTTCGCTGAAGGAGGTGACGGCTCCCCATGCCCTCTCGCTCCGTACCATGGCTTGGACCAGGGCCGGACGCGAGAGATCGCTGCCGCCGATCGCCTCCACGAGGACACGGCGGTGCTCCACCCAAGCTGGGCAGACCGCCACCGTGTGCTCCACCGTGTCCTCAGGGCGATCTTCGCAGTGGAAACACCCGGGCGTTTCCTCCCGCCCTATCCGAAACAGGAACCTCCCGAAACAACCGTGTCCGGTGTGGACCTGCGTCAGGCGGAAGGTGAGGACGCCATGCCGCCTCTCAAACCACTCCTCAAAGAGGGGACTTACCGCCGCAATCGTGGCGTGCCCAAATCGTGGCGTGCCCAATGATGAGGATAAGGTTGAAAGAGAACCAATCACAATAATATGACCATAATAATATGTTGATTGAAAAGCGAAAAAGGTTTGAATACATAAAAAATTGGGAAAATACATACAGTTGGCAACGCTTGTCCTGAGGGTCCGGAATGTCAAATGAGTTATGACGCCGTCAGCGTCACACGCGCTTGGATTTAATTGGGGCCCATATCAACGTCACCCTGTACCGGATGCGTGTTGGAAATACATTTGACTCCTTGAAAAAGGTTTCCTGCCTTATGTCACTGTAGGATATGTTTTGATTTCGGAAGGAAAGGTCGTGTTACTAATATTTAGTTTCCTTATTTAATATTAAAAAGACTGTATCGAGAGGCAGTTTCCTTGTTATTTGATTGTTCATTTATTTTAAAATATTTGATACGCGACGTCCAAGCAGTCTTGGTCACTTGTTAATTATAAATGTGAAACTTTGGATGATTGTCATCCAAACTTTCACATTTATAATAATATATTAGTAGATTCTGTAATAAAAGTAATTTGGCCTGTCTGAAACCTTCGACTTTTTTCTTATCTCTCAAAGTTATAGAAAACATAATAAACAGCCAAGTGCTATAAAATGAAAGAGGAATCTCATTCTTGATAAAAAATACTCGTTAGCTACAGTCTGTAATATAGTGTAAGTATCACACTGGCAAACCTTTTCTCAACTAGATTGGGGTCAGTTAAAGAATCTAGATCTAGAGCATTGCGAGTACAAGTGATCTTTAGATTGATAAAGGAATTAGGATGAATGATGATAATTATGGCTACAAGAATTAAATGTATAGAATAATAAAATAAATAAATAATAAAAAGTTTATTTTGGAACAGTAACACAAGACTAAGTACAACAAGTAAAACGATGATAGCTGCAAAAGTATAAACTGCAGCGCAGCTAACAACGCCCTTCTCCAGATACATAATGGAATGATGTTCCATACAGAAAAGTGCTTACTCGGTAATTAAGTTAATTTAGATTTAGTTTATAATAAAAACAAAAGATAAGGGAAAAAAAATAAGTTGTAGATTTGGGATGTATTTTGACGTTTAGTTAATGTGGTGAGTGTAAGGTGAATGGGTGAGTGTGTGTGTAAGGGGTGTTTGTGGCATGTGTGTTGTATGTGGTTTTGTTAGGGTAGAATAAGAAGACACTGCACAAACAGCCCATAATAACGTTCCCATTGCACATGTTGCTACTCCGTGACAGGGAGCGGGCCGTGGTCCACTATGAGTGCACAGTGTGAGATAGTAGATCACATGACGGACATGGTAACGTCAACCCCAAATAAATTCGGATAAGACCAGCGGGGTAATTTTAAAATACACTAACGTGACAAATGACAATGTCTTCAAATTTGACGATTCAAAAACTAATCATAGCGTGATTAACATTTTGACGATCTTATGACTGCCTCAGTGAGCGGATTTCGCGTAGTTGAATTTTGGGCCAAAGATGTTTGAACTTTTTTCCATTGAAACGCTAAGAAGAAGTGAGTCACACTGTCGAGCAGAGGAATTTTTCAAACATTTGTAGTAATTGTTTAGCAACATCCTTCAAAATCCTTTGGATCGTGATTGGAAGTATGTGTCACTACTAGGATGCTGGATGATGATATATAATTTATATACAGTCTTCTTTCAATTGCTTTGATTGGTTCCTGTATTATTCATTAAACCTACAGTATTATTCACACCGCATTAGAACGACATTGCTCTATAACGCTGAGTATTGGACATAATCCAAACACATTAGAGTTTCCAGTTGCCACTGTATTTTAATAGAGATATAAATAGTTTATCATGAAGTCTATATATTTTGTGGCTAGACGTGATGCGTGATTTTACTTGACGTAATAATTATTTTTGTAATACTCATTATAAGTGAAGGATGAACTGATAATGAATGCTTTATATTTTTATTTTGTATGGCGTTGCTTAATTAAATTTCAGCGACGACACAATTATAATTTAGACTCTCGATCATCATTGACGATAAAAATATTGTAAAACATTATTGTAGGACATTTCATATTTACGTACCAAGACCCCTCCGTGCCTCGGAAAGCACGTTAAGCCGTTGGTCCCGGCTGTCATTTGTGGATCTTTGACAGTCGTTACGGGTCGTCAGAAGCCCGAAAGTCTGACAACCAGTCTTACCAAGGGGTATCGTATTACCCAGTAACTGGGTTGTGGAGGTCAGATAGGTAGTCGCTCCATGTAAAATACTGGTATTCAGCTGCATCCGGTTAGACTGGAAACCGACCCCAACATAGTTGGGAAAGGGCTAGTTATATAATATGATGATTTCATATTGTAGACTTCACATGAACACTTCTTCTCCTTCACACGAACAAACTAATGCATGCCCTAAGGGCCTGAGCACACCACGTTTCTTAAACGCGCCGTTGACGCGTGTTTTAAGAAACGTGCGTCGACGCCGCGCTTTTATCCTACAAAAAGCTCGGATTCGCGTGCGTATGGCGTCTGTGTCGCTACAAACGCGCGTCAACGGCGCGTTTAAAAAAACGTGGTGTGCACAGGCCTTAACTGGTTCTTCTCAGAGTAGTCATATAGGGAACACCGAACTCATTTTGAACGATCGGTTTAGAAACATAACTTATTTTTTACGTGTAAAAGCTTTTTAAACCAATTTATACAAAATAAATATAACTTATCTTCAATCTCTAGTTATTTATTTTCATATGCTTTATTTTACACCAGAAAGTACATAACAAAAAACATTTAAAACTAAAAATTTATGTTTTTAGTTGATTGGCGGTTTTATCGCTTTCTGCGATCTCTGCGGTTGTGCAGTCGCCTCACTTGTCGCAGAGCAGGGTTACTATTAATAAATTAACCCATAGTAGATCAGCACCTTAATTACGTGATACTTTTTTTTTTGGGTTGGAAGTCGTCAAACAATTTCTCCCGCTCACTAAAACCCACCCGTGTTCCCTCAGTAGCCTGTTTTCCAGGGGCGGTGGTATCTCTTTCGAACGAATCCGCACCCCTGGCAGGCATCGGCCCTTGCGGGCCCCGTCATTTTGTGCTGACATCTCTTTGAGGCGCGCGTGGAACACAACGCGCCGTCGGCCTGGGTTTGGTCCTTTCCGGACAGCGAGCTACCCATTACTCGCCATCCGCAAGCCCACGCTAACGGTGGCCGGAAATCAGCCTGGGATTTCCGACGCTCAGGGCGTCTCCTGCGGCGGTTAGGGCCGTGAGGGCGCGTATACTGCCTCTCCCTCACGTGCGCCGCCTCCCTCTTCGCAAGCATTACTGCTTCGCTGAAGGAGGTGATGGCTACCCATGCACTTTCGTTCCGTACCCTGGTCTGGACCAGGGCCGGACGCGAGAGATCTCCGCCGCCGATCGCCTCCACGAGGACACGGCGGTGCTCCGCCCAAATTATGTGATACTTTCAATCACAATCCAAAGGGTTAAAAAAAAAAAATCCTAACTCATTACTCTAAATGTTTGAAAAACATTAATGCTTGACGTAATTAACGCAATGGTGTTGAAATGTCAAAATAAAGGCACAATATGGCGGATGGCTAGTGTGTTACGAAATTACCTCGCAAGTTTTCAAGAACATTCTGCAGTGTTATGCTTCGATATTTAAATGTAAATACCTCATCATCATCATCATTTCAGGCGGAATACGTCCACTGCTGGACATAGGCCTCCCCCAATTTGGGGGGGCTTGCCATAATCGCCACGCTTGGCAGGCGGGTTGGCGATCGCAGTATAGTGGTAAAATGCATAGAGAACGCTGCTGCCCATTCTCTAGTCGCCTCCTACGACACCCAAGGGAAGAGATGGGATGATGCTATTCTTTACGTCCGGCACCACATGGTAAATACCCGTTTGTATAAAAATAAAAAATCGTTTCTTCCCCTGAATACTACTCAGGGGAAGAATCGATTTGTTTTTTTTTAATGATCGATTTATACATACTTGAAGGAGCGCATCGATGCGCACTGAAGCGTATGAAAGCGCTTGCAAGCGTGCTTATTATACCTTATTTATATCATTAATACCTACATTATTATGTATTTGTTGACATTAAATCGAATGATAATTAATACTGAATAAGCTTAGCTATATTTTCCAAGAAGAGCAGTTCAACGACTGCTCTGAAAATTTGTAATTTTCTCAAAAAAATACATTAAGGAGTCCAATACCTATCTTTATTTGGACAGCCGATTATTGTGTGACCAATCACCGCTTTCTTAAGTAAGAAACTGATTCACGTATAGGTACTATAAAGGTTGTCTGCTAAAAACGAATTTTCATGGCACAGGTTAGCGACAAATAACGTTAATCCCATTAGAACTATCAAGCTAATTTAGAATAAGCCTTCAAAGATATAGGATCAAAGGTCGGTCGGGACGGAGTAGCATGTCAGACGCGTTGCTGTAGACACGAAAGCGTGGAATTAAGGCGGTGATTTCTTGAAAACGCTCTAAAAGGTGGTTTTTAAAACGGTGTATCTCTTTAACTGTAAATAATTTTGAAAGAAAAAAATTATATGATATTTTCAAGTCTTTTTTGCATACAATGATGGAAGTCAAAACATAATTAAACATACTTTAATGCATCAAAAAAGTCGTCAAAGTCACATCTTAATTATCTTTAAAACCAGTTTATCCATTCAATAACAATTCTTATTGTAATTAAAAATGTACCATATAATTTCAAATGCCAAACTGCATCTAGTGATTGATTATTTTTATCAAATAGTTAATATATTATATAATTTTATATGATTTTATTTGCATTTTTACGACAATGCTTGCTCATTTATTATTCGAATTTATTACAACAGATTTTAACCCGTATCGGATTGCAGTAAGAACTATTATCGCTCATTACGACAGTACGATGAGTACATTCAAAATTACCAGGGCCTTAACAAAATATTTTTCAAATGCACACCACAAATGTGTTACATTATTCGTCCCGGTATAGGAGCCCTTAAGATGAAACAAGTCCACATTTTTTCCATACAAACTTCGGGAGGGTTTTACTTCACTGTTTGACAATGTACATCAAAACATAAACATGATATGGTTTTGTCTCATTATTAACATTTTCGGTACGGAAACAGGATACTAAAATCAAAAGCCATTAAAAAGTTATGGGCCAACAAATATTAGTTTTTCTTGATAATTTATCGTAACTTTGGACATGTTTAAGTAAAAAAGTAGTGTAAAATCTCCAAAACTACGTCAGTACCGACAAAGCTCAATTATCGGAAAGTTCAATAAACTTAATTGGTCATTGATTTATGTAGTGTTTTTTTCAGAAAACCCGATCTTCCGAAGGACTTTTCTTAATTTTTTACGCGCCTGTTTTACTATAACTGATCCTGCAGCTCACTCAATAATGTTGTGCGTGTAGACTAGCGTCTAACTGCTCATCACTGAGACCAACTCTGTCGGACTCGAAGCCTGGTGAGGAGGCTTTTTAGCCAGGCCCACCAATGAGTTCGAGCCCGCGACCATTAAGATCAACCTGAAGATCTCACAGTACCTACGTAATTCCATCTGTCAATACAATGCTAAAAGTAACTTCCTATCTATTTTCTGTTTACAAACAGAAACACAAGAAAACAAACTTGCTATTTATATATTCATGACGTCATCGACTTATTTACGTGATCGAGGCGCTTCTGTCTACTTTGATTTTGTTAATGGACGGAAATTCAGTCCAGAATGTACTTCACTAATGCTATTGGGAGTCGTATCTGAACGTTATGGTTTTTATACCTGTATTTATGGATGGATACTTCCTGGTTTGATCTGTAAAGCGAGGTTTGGTTTATTTTAAGTTTTACCGCTATAGCCCACGTTCCCACTGCTGGGACATAGACCTCCTCTCTGTGAGTCTGTGGAACCAGTGCGAATTGGTGGATGTCATATGTCTTCGATTTTTTGAGGACATGCCGGTTTCCTCATGATGTTTTCCTTCACCGTTTTGAGACCAGTGGTGATGAAATTAAACACAAAGTATTGAGCCTGGCTAGGTTCAAACTCACGATCTACAACTCGTCAGTAGCATAATATAGCAAAATTACAGGAGGGCTGGGTGCCAACATTATGAACATAATAATTATATAATGAATGTATGTTAAATATTGTACTTAAAACATTTTAAAAGAGTAACGGTGGAGTTTCTTGTCAATTCTTCTCCATACGAAAGTACATTTTGGAAGGGGCGACTAGAATCAATTCTATTTTAATGTTAGTGTTGACGTTCAAAAGTGCCTTTTAATTAAGTTCCTATTTGAAATAAATGCTTTGTCTTTGAACTTACACACTCACATTCTTTTGACTTATATTGCTAGATCGCGTCACTGTAACATGATCACGTCATTTGATAGCCTCTCTATATTAACATAAATCTCTTTTAGTTTTTCCATTTTTATGAAGTCTCTTGTTCTATTGTCCCTTATAAGAATCATTTACTGATTTTAGAATTAAAATTGAGGCTATTATTATCATTTAGATTACGTAGAAAACTCTGAAAAAAGTTCACTAGATTCTAGTTAGATTCCGATTGGCTTTTTTTAAATCTGAATACAGTACCTATTGGTACACACGGCTACACATCAAGCTATACATTTCCAGTATAAGTTGATCGTGCGAGATCTGCGTAAACTGTAAATGTATAGCTTGATGTGTAGCCGTGTGTACCTGTGGAATGCATAATTAATTTACTACTACTACTGCTAGAGCTACCTTCCTTTCCACCCTTTACTTACTATTTATAGGTATACTTTAGTTTTTAAATTTTGCTAAACAACCATGATACAGAAACGTGGTCGCTCACAATGGGCCTTATAAGAAGGCTTAAAGTCACCCAAAGAGCATCGGAGAGGGCTGTGCTCGGAGTATCCCTACTTGATCGAATCAGAAATGAAGAGATCCACACGAGAACCAAGGCCACCGACATGGCATGAAGAGTTGCCAAACTTAAGTGGCAGTGGGCAGGGCACATTGCTCGGTGAACAGATGGCCGATGGGGCCGAAAGGTTCTGGAGTGGCGACCGCGTACCGGAAGACGTAAAGTTGGAAGGCCTCCCACTAGGTGGACCGATGATCTTGTTGAGGGCCGCAGGAGTCCGCTGGATGCGGGAAGCACAGAGCCGGTCGAAGTAGTGGAGCTTGGGAGAGGCCTATGTGCAGCAGTAGACGTCTTCCGGCTGAAATGATGATCGTGTTGATCCTAGCATTACTTTATGCATTTAAAATCAAATATTATTGCTTTGAATTAAGATTGAATTTTGAATCGGCGGTAGGTATGGCAAAATACATAAATTAAAAAAAAACCTGTGGTTATAGTTGCTGAAATTGATTCAGTAGTCAACAATTATGAACAAACTACTTTCAGGACTTGCGTTTATTCCGTAAAGTATACTTTCCTTGTATACTCATCTCTGCTAACAGCAACCTCAGATTATAAAACAAAGGCAGATAGACCGCGCGGAACACCAAGAGTTAAGCCAAAAATCCAAATACTAAAGCGTCGCATTGTATATAATGCGAGGCTTTAGTATTTCTTTTTTTGACTCTTGCGTGCTCCGCGCGATCTATCTGCCTTTGTTTTATAAACTAAACCAAAAAAAAAAAAAAAACTAAAGCGTCGCATTGTATGTTACATAAAATACGATGCTTTAGTATTTGGTTTTTTGGCCTCACTCTTGGTGTTCCGCGCGGTCTATCTGTCTTTGTTTTATAATCTGAGACAGCATCCTTCTTTAGTTTATCCTTGAACCCACTCTTGCTTTGCAATGGTTTTCACAAACGATGGAAAAATCAGCATCAAAAACCGTTGCGTAGTTTAGAAGAACAATGCAGTCACGCAGACAGACACCAAATGCGACTTGAATTAGTAGTGTGTAAATTGATTCATATCGGGGAAGACAACTTAAGAGATGGGAAGATGAGCTGAAGCTTACAGCAGGTCCTTATTGGAGAAGGGTTGCAGAGATCGAACTCAATGGAAAATGTTAGAGGAGGCCTTTGCCAAAAGGCATACTGAACTTAGAGATATCCTCTAAATGAGGAAAACAAACATTTCAAAACAGACGGAAGTTCAGGATAGAGGGCTTATTTATTGATATTGATTCATATATCTATGGGTATATCTGTCAGCTGTTCAAGGAAAATCGGCAACAAAATTACTTTCACATTAAACTTGTGTATTGCATTAAAAGCCAATCGAACTCTGACAAGTGATAAATGTCCAAAACTCTCCCAGGCTCGTAAAAACTTTGGGTATAATTTGCAATTTTAATTCTCCATTCTAGCCTTTAATTCTTGCCTGATAAGGTACACATCAGTTCAGAAGAAAATTTCGGGAAGACAGTTTTAAAGATTTATGGCTTTCGGAAATTTATGCCGATGGGATGGACAATTCTTTTTGTATAGCAAAAGCGATTGATTTATTTTGAATTTTAAGTGGAACGATATAATTTGGGATAAGAAAATTTGAAATAAGAATTGGAATTTTCGTTTGGAGATTACTTGATTTTGCTGTTTTCAAGATTTTTCTCATATATTTCTTTAGTCATGATGGCAATCATCATCCAACATAAATATAGCGAGATTTAAACCGGGCGAGAAATACACGCTTAGACGTAGAGTTGCGGACATCAGTTCATATTACCTAAGCTTTGAATTTACAAAATAATATTTTATACATAACTTCAACTTTTATTCTTTGAAACCTTTGATATACAATATCAATGTTTGAAACGGAACGTTCTACAAACCTAGTGTAGAAACAAACAAGCAATAGACGACCATAATCGTTTTAATAGCTGATTGAACACAAGCTACAAATTCCATTTTCAAAATATCTATCCGAAAATTCCTTTCAAAGAATGCCACTAGGAGACATACTAGGTCCTTCGCCTTTGTCCATTCAAATTTTTTCGCATAAAAAGTTTCATCGCCTACGCAAAAATCTCTATTTGGATACCTCTCACGTCCTTAAATAGATATTTTTTCACATATTGTTCATCCGCCAACCCTTTTGAAATATAAATGGGGCTTATAATATTTTAAGTGGGGTTTAAAGTGCGGTATTGTGTACTTTTTTAACACATTCTAAAAAAATATTGAGGGCGTTTATTTTTAAACGAATGTATTATGTTTATCTATTATTTTAATAGGAAAAAACTCAGAAAAGGTTAAAATCAATATGGAGTTTATAAAAAAAACATTTTACTGGTTTTGCTTTTTTTAATCGCAAATTATTTTATGTGTTTAATACTTTTGGTGACATATCTGACAGTATTGAAAAATTGTTAAGGTAAATGGTGCTGATCAATACGTCATGTTCGTGTACGAGTGTCGTCAAAAGGGAGTGGTCATTTCCTTCTTGTCACGGCTTATTTGAATTGTTGAATTGATTTGTTTGAATATTTTTACTACGGACGCTTTTAAAGATCATGTCACCTTTCTACATCGTTCTCACATTCACATGTATAATTTCCAAATGAACGATATAAGTAACCATTATTTTGATTTAAAAGTGTGTTCGTGGATTTGCTTGCCCGTTCTTCTTTATAGAAACCTATGCTTTAGAATGGGCAACTAGCCTTATCTTTTCAAACGGCCGACCCTTTGAAAATTCAAAAGTGCCTGCAATTGGTATAATTGAAATAAATGCTTTGAGTTTGTGTCTGCAGGTAAAAATGAAAATCGAATACACAGTAATCTCATAACACAACTGAAAACTAAAGAATTATGGGCAAATTTGTAAGACCAACAGAATTGCGACTAGCGCCAATTGTTGAGACGCAATACCACGATCGTAATTATATAAATAAACCTAGTCATATCCACCGGGTTTACTTGAATATATTGATTAAAAAATGAAAGAAAACGCGAAAGTTTATAATTACGTATCGTTTTATTGTTAATAAAACAATACAACGATGCTTAGTTATTTATAGGGATACAATTAAATTAAACCAATGTTATTTAAACGGTTTTGAATGAAAAGCATGTTTAAAAAAACAAAGTCAAATCAAAATAAACACCCCAAATAAACTCTTAATACTTCTAATACTCAATACTTCTAGTTCTGTCTATGAAAAAATATTTTAATAAATGACACGCGAGGGCGATAAACGGCTCATGTTTTCCCAAACCAAGGTACCATACGTGTTATAGAAACTTTAAGTGCACTGGTGCCAATGGTCCTCCTTCCTGTCAGGCAGGTACAGCTTTTTTTTAAACGTGAAAGATGTAGTCCAATCTTCAGTATATACAGAAAAATGCTATTTTTTCAATTGTTTCTATGTCTTTTGTCCGGCGACTTTGGTGATTTTGTGCCATAGTATGAAATAGAGTACCAATCACTATGATTTGAGATATATTTCAATTCTGTTGGACTTACGCCCATTTTCACAGTCGTCCTTTTTTTTATCCCCGAAAATCATATTATCATTATAACCAGACTATAATTTTCCCACAGTTGGGACACAGGCCTCCTCTGTGAGAGAGAGTGGGCTGTAATCCACCACGCGAGCTTGTGTAGGTTGATACGCCGGTTTCCTCACGATGCTTTTTATCAAGCGTTTTGAGACCAGTGGTGATGAAATAATTCACAGAAAGTAAAGCACCTGTGTAGGTACGAACCTATGACTTACAACTCGTAAGTCACGACTTATATTAGTTTGGTACCTATATTTCCTCCACAGAACATTAAACCGTTCTAAAATCACATTTGCGATTTTGAAACTACATTATAGTCCGTAATGCGGTTTCACGCGTTAATGCATTGTCGGTCATAAAGAGCTTATTGTTCTGAGTTAAATTCAGTTTCATTACTACATATTCAGTATCTATGTACGGCGTAACAGCTTGTATTATTGACTACGGTAGGTATGACTGCAATATTTAGGAGTTAATTTTTTTCATTGTGTAGCGACAGTTTCACAAAAGATTACTGCAAGGGTTTGTTCAAATTGATCTTTAAGTTCGCTAAGAAAAACTGTGATGTCGATCACAGTTTTTCTATGAAGCTTCTTCTGATAGCATCTATATAGTATTTTTAATCTCTTTGTTCAGGATCCATGTTCAGATTAAGCATATATTTAAGTACTTTAAACTAATTGATGCATTTTTTCATAGCGAACTTAGAGCTCAATTTTAACAAATCCTTGAAGTAATATTTTAGGAAACTGACGCTAGACAATGACTAATAATGTTCTCCCAAATTTTGCAATAATACCTAATGTAGTTACTGAGACCATTAACGCTATCCAGGACCTACAACAAAACCTACCCCTACCTATTACAAAATTACATAATGGGAAGGGAATAATGATAGTCCAGTGCAATGTTTAATTTACGGTAGCATTTTTAAATAAACTGTTGGACTTATTTCAAGAGAACTTTTTTTTATTTTACCCCTTCTTTACGTTGTTACTCACATATAAACTTGGCCAAAAACATACACCAGAACTGTAAACTCTCTCGGAACAGAACTTTCGTAACTATCTAATTAAAAACCGCAAATCTAAGTTAAAACTTCAGAAACAGCCGGGTTCAAAGCGAATGTCAAAATAGATAAAATAGTTTCATCATCATCTTTTTTATTCTATCTTTTTGATTTTGATTTCATCATCATCATAACAGCCGAAAGACGTCCCCTGCTGGACATAGGCCTCCCCCAGGCTCCTCCACTTCGACCGGTCTTGTGCTTCCCACATCCAGCGGATACCCGCAGTCTTCGCAAGGTCATCGGTCCACCTTGTGGGGGGCCTTACCACTCTATAAAATAGTTTCAGACATGACAATGCAGCTGTAAACGAAAAAGGATTTCGGCAAAGTAGTTCCATTTAGCACACAGTCATCCCGCTAACGAGAACTACAAAAGATTGTTGCTCCCGTGTTACTAAAAGAGGTTGTTAGATATTATGTACATCCTTTTTTTACTTTTAAAGATTATTTTTTTTTTACATTGACAAATCCATATTTATTGGGAGAATCTGATAATTTTATCCCAGCCAATCCATTTTTAGCTGAGAGAAGCACAGGGAGCCACGGAGCGTTTTTTGCTTGCAATCTGGCTAATAGACCGAGTACTAAACGTCAAGATACAAAGACGTACGAAGGTCTTCGATTTCGGAAAGCGTATTATTGAATTCACAGCAGTGGGTATAGTCGGGCTGCGAATGATGACGTATTAATAGTTGATTACTGACTGTTCACATGTGAGTACTAGTTTTTCATAGCGACGAGCTATCAAAGAGAGTACCTACTCGCTCAGCGACGCTCGCTTCGTGGGCAGGACGCTCGCTGTGAATCGCTTATTGCCTTCGCGCACTCGCTGCTGCTCGTTGTTCGCCAACTCGTATGTACTCGCCGCCAGCTGGTTGGAAAGGTGCCTACGATGAGCGAAAATACACGTAAGCGAATTAATTTCTGGTATTTGATAATTTGAGATCGCTGTACGTACGCGTCTACATGTTCGTGTGCCTGTTTTGGCTCGTTGTATGGAGCCAGCCTTCTGAATTTATCTAATTTGTGTATTTTAACTATTAAAGTTTTGAAAGCCAAGCTTGGAGTTTGGTCTTAAATCCAGATTATCTAGCACAGTTATTCTTCTAAGATTCTAAGATTTTACTGGGCTTGGAAAATGTGTCACTGATTTAAAGATTTTTAAATACTTACTCTAACTTTTTTATCTTTTTGGTAATGTAGGACATACGCCGTCCGTATTACCAATCCAGCCATTTACTGTGACTCACATCTGCTTGGTTGGAAGTCATCCGTTTACGCTGGAGAAACAACTCACCTTTGTCCTTCACGTAATTTTCGTGTCACATAACGAGTAGCATTAAGAATCGGTTTCAACCGCCACTGACAAATTCCAGATTAGATGGAAAATTCAATAACACTTTGCCCAACCCAGAAGTCGAACCCATGACATCTTGTTAAATAAAACTAAAGCTTAAAAGTGATCGTATTTCAAAATGTATAGGTACTTTCAAGAATACCATAGTTATGGTGACACTTGTCCACATTTTTTCCATAAAAACTTCGGGAGGGTTTTACTCTATTGTTTGACTATTTACATGGTTAACTGGTTATTGATTTATGCAGTGGTTTTTTCAGAAAACTTGATCTTCCGGAGGACTTTTCTTAATTTTTTACGCGCCTGTTTTACTATAACTGATCCTGCAGCTCACTCAATAATGTTGTGCGTGTAGACTAGCGTCTAACTGTTCATCACTGATACTACCTCTGTCGGACACGAAGCCTGGTGAGACAGCGTGCTTTTCAGCCAGTCCCACCAGTGAGCTCGAGCCCGCGACTAATGTACCCTTAAGAATCGAGTTCAACCGCCACTGAAAAATTCCACATTAATGGAAAACTCAATAACACTTTGCCCGACACGGAAGTCGAACCCATGACATCATGTTTCATAATCTTCTAAAGCTTAAAACTGATCGTATTTTAAAATGTATAGGTATTTTAATCAGAATACCATAGTCATGAGCTTTGCGCAGTATATTCCTAACTCTCTATAGTAATTCTAAGTCAAATGTGTAGCCAAGAAATGGGTTGACCGCACTTCTTCAAAGAGTTTATACGAACTAATGACTTTCCGATCGAGATCGGAAGTCGACATCGTAGCAATTAGACTATTTATTTATTGGTTGAAAGCTATTGAACTGTGTTCGTTGAGTTTAGAGTGTTTTTTCTTCTCTAGTTTGTTTTGAGGAAAACTAATCTCTTTATTACACACACACACAATCACACTTTCCAAGTTCATAATCGAGGATTTATTTTTATTTTTTATTAGCCATGTCCCGTGTGGATCCGGGCGTAAAAGAATAGCACCATCCCATTTCTTCCTGGGTGTCGTAGAAGGCGACTAAGGGACTTACTAGAGAATAGGCAGCAGCGTTCTCTATGCATTTTACCACCATACTGCGATCGCCAACCCGCCTGCCAGCGTGGCGATTATGGCAAAACCTTTTTTGGGGGAGGCTTATGTCTAGCAGAGGACGTCTTTCGGCTGAAATGATAATGATGATAGCCATTGACGTCCCACTGGTGGGCAAAGGCCTCCCTACTCTCCTTCTACCTCTGTCTGTCCAGAGCTGAAAAGGACCAATCTTTACTAAAGGAGTCCAGCTCATCCCGCCATCGCCGTCTGGGCCTGCCGCGATATCGGAAAAACATTTTAAATTAATTTAAAATTATTTTTAACCTCTTAGTTTAGTAGTAAAAGAATGGTATTCTAGGGTGATACTACAATTAAAATGACAGAATATTATATACGAAACAATTTTCGTTTATTTTTGCAAAAAGCATTTGATTACACGCACATATTAGGTAAATACCTAAAGGTTAAAGTCGCACCACGCATCATTATTTTTTAAATAATTTAAACAATTTTATAATAGCAATAATAATACATTAATTAATTTAATTATATTTTTTTCTATATGTTATCACGTATGGCAATAAACAGAATATTTACAACTTTACATAAAATAAATTAATAATATACTTTTAGTAAAATCTCAATAAAACTAGACTAAACGTATATCAAAATAATAGGATTTGTGATGTAACATTTATTAAAAATCACGAACGATGATTTACTATCACAGTATCATAGGATACAACAGACAAAACATTAAAACGAGTTTAAAACTTCATTAAATCAGCAAAAATCTTTAAAAAATATTTTGCTAACATGTCTCCATTTGCATCGAAAATCCATTAAATTATATTGATGAGATGCAAAGGTGTGTTGAAGAAACTATTCTAAACACAGAGCTACCTATCATTATACGTTATGGTTTCTTTAAATTACATAATATTGCTGTTTTTTTTATCTAGTTCACTGTAACTTCTAGTGGATTTCACCTATTTCGTAAAATAAATACTAATATACTTCTTTAATATCTACACTTTTAAAACTGACAAACATTGAATTTTATGTACATATTCTCAGAAATTCCACATTGATATTCATCTACAAATCTCTAACACATATTATTTTCCGAAATCACAACAAGCTAACAGGCTTCAACTAGTGGAAAACAGATCACAACGAAACAAAAACAAAATGGACGGATTTCAAAAGAAAAATAGATATAGAAAACTCGAAACTTAACAGACAAAGAGTATTCAGGTTAGGCTTACATGGTTTCGCTAAAATATGTACAGTAGAAATTACAGTTTTAGGAAAACATTGGGCTTTTTTTTTGAAAAAATAATTTTTTTTTCAGATATGATTAATATTGTTAGAAAGTTAAGTTGTAATATCTATAGAAGTCACAACCATTTATTATTACTTTTTTTACAATTACAGCCGTATGTGCTCTTTTACAATTTTACACATACTATACGCATTAAAATTGGCTATAATAATTATAAAATTATGGTTTACTAAAATTCATACATGCTAATTATCTAATATTTTTACATTTACTTTGAGCCTATGTTACTTATTCAAAAGGAAGACACATTGAATTTACAATAGCAAATATTGAAATTGTTGCTTGAATAAAATAAGGCAACAAGTTTAATTGATAGTTTTCTCTGTAATTTATAATAATTTAAACAAAACAAACTTTATCTGTAAATAATAAATAATAGTATAAGTAAAAATATTTGCATGCCTTAGATTGTTAAATACATTTTCCATGTAATCATATAATGTAATTTCGTTAACAATGATAATTCATCTTTAATTATGGTAAAGTGTTGATTTTTTTCAAACAACAATTCCTCGACATTTTATGAGAACGCGGAAATACAAGCTAATGTGGTTATTATGGACATTGACACGACAGAAATGAATATTAGATATTCTTGGACGCAAGAGGAAATAATAAGTGACAGTACAGACTCTATCGAAGCATTCGGTAGAAAATAAACTCATTTTCTATTTTTGCTTTACTTATTTTTTTTTTAATACTTAAGTATTGGTTAATGAAACGCTTGACAAAATAACTGTGGAAACAATAAGTCACAAGACAAGGTTGTATTCCTTTTTTTGTATTACCAAAATCTTTGATAAAGTCTAAAGTACTGAAAAGCGGACAGTGCCATTATTAGTCAATTTAGTAATTCCATATAACTATAAATATTTAAAACAATGAGTTTTGACACAACACTGACACATCAAATCTAACAGGTTTGTTATTTACCGTAGCACATCAATAATAATTATTTTAAAAATCCTTTTTTTTTTCTCTATTGAAGCGTTATTTGTCCCCATTATAGTATCTTCCTATTTTAACTTAAATAAAATCGTACTTATTAATACTAAGTGACTGATATAACTATTTCAAGACTAAACTATCTACAAGACTGACTATTATTTAAATTCCATTTACAAAAAGTCTAGTTTACAGTTGTATTTTAAATTAAATTACATGTTTCTAATTAAATTCTTTAAAATGAAACTTATTTTTAATGATTTTTTTACGTATGTAACAACTTATTATGAAAAATGACATCTAGTTATTGACTTTATAATAGTCTTAAGCTAGTTAAATGTACTCTTTAACTCATTTATTAAAATAAAATAAAGTTTTTTTTTACAATATTATGTTACACTACGATTTGCGATACTTTCATCAAAGTCAATAATTAGCTGTATGATTATACTATTAATACTTTATAGTTAATTTACTTATTCTATCTACTGACTACATATTTAAACCTAACAATAATTTAGTTCATTTTATAGACTATTCGCTAAATATTTACAACACTTTGGCCTCAATTAATTAGTAAACTCTTATAATTAGGCCCGTAAATATAAAACAGCCTACGTTATGTAATTTATCAGAAAATGACTTTAAAATGTTCTATAGTGGAATGATTCTAATTTACAATATTTTTTGTAGTATAGGTACGAAAAAAAAGACGAGAAAAAAATGTTTATGCAAAACCAAATATGAAAACAATAAAATTCTAAATGAAATAACAGCGAAAATAAACGAGATATGCTGATAAAATAAATTATTGTTATAAAATTGAGAGATACTATGTAATATATGAAAACTGTTCTAATTCGTTTAAATGTGTTTTTACGAGTTTAATAAATATTTACAACTTGATCCTATCGATATTTTATATGAAGAACTATTTGCAATAATAATATTCATTTTACGACTCAATGTCAGATAAATAAAGCCTCAGACATCAAAAGCCCATCTATACGGATACTTTTTACTACAAACTCAATACGTGAGGCTTTTATTTTATTGCCTTTATAATGTGTTGAAGAATTTTGAAATTATCAAAGCCACAAATTGCAGTTAATGATTTATGAGAAATATGTTATTCATGAATTCAATCAAAATGAAAAAGGAAACATATATCCGTTCGTGCTAGAAAAAGACTGCTCCTAAGCCAGACATTTTCAAAAGTAGAAAAATAAACTTCTTTGGTTTAGAATTTGATAATTATAATTAAAAAAATATTTAATTACAATATCTACCTATCTCATTTTTACAAAACTGAATCTAAAAACCGCTTTTGATGTGTATTATTTCTAAAACTCTAAAGTACTAGCGATTGTTTGATTCATTTTTGCAAAAATAATATTTATACCCATAATTTATTTCTAAATACGACACTTATGTATATTTTCTATACAAATTATTTGTAACACGACGATTCTAAATAAATCACATCAACTTTGGGAATAAGTACATGTATGTCCTTAAATATTTCGTTGAGACTTCACTAGGCCTCTCAAACCGCTGTCACTTCGCACTTTGGCGATATTCAAAGTGATGCTAAGTCTGAAGTTCTTCTAGAAGCGACTGGTACCCTCAGTTGAGCCGAGCCTCGTCTATCTAACCGCTCCAGAGCGTCCAAGTCTGAAGCAGTTCTCCTGCAGAAACTACAGAACGCACACGCAAGAGTGTTCTTGAACGCATTACGAAAGTCTCTATTGAAATATGCGTAAATAATAGGGTTTAACGCTGAATTAAAGTAACCAGTCCAGAACATGATCACTGTTACAACTTCAGGACACCTGCACGAGTCACATAAAGACGTAGATACGTAGAAGAGGAAAAATGGGAGCCAGCAGAGGATGAAGGCACCCATGATAATGCCGAGAGTTCTGGCTGCTTTGTGCTCCCTCTTCATCTTGAGAATATTTCTATCCTTGGTTGGCGTCGTCGCGTTTATGTGTAGAGCGCCATTTTTATCGCCCACATCGCGAGAATGCCTGTGCATAAGCATGGCGTTGCCAGCTCGAGCATGCAGATTCTTCTCTTGTCGATTCGCTTCTCTGAATATAGCGTAGTACGTGAACAACATTATGGTACATGGTATCCAGAATGATATAGAACTGGATATGACTGCGTATGGCTTGTTGACTATGAACTCACACTCGGTTTCTTTCACCACTTTCAAGTGATCACTGGTAGTGTACCAGCCCATGAATATTGGTACGTATGATATTGTGATTGGACTTAACCATGTTGCTGCTAACATGACGTATGCCATCTGAAAAAAAGAAAATTACTTTAACTTATATGTCATGACGCCTAAACATATGGATGGTGCCTACAACAATCAATCCACAGTCTAGACACTCTCAGAAACCCAATTACAAAATTTCCGAATTCTGGTTGGGACCAGCTTAAAACTATATGGGGCAATTTTGATTTACTTGTATTCGCGCTATTAAATAGTGAACCCCTAGCTATAATGAAACAACATTCACAATTATATTATTGCATAATTCAGGCAAATGATTGATAATATCTGAATATTTTCGCGATGTGAGTTTCCAATCGGTATCAATAATAATTGTCCCGTAAAATGAAGAGCTCATTCGTTTAATAATTACCGATAATTTATGAATTCATATTTGCGGACTGATTCTTCATTAGTCAAGTATTTAATATTCCGTGTATGTATTATTTATAATTTTATGGTTGCATTAAATAACATGAATGCTTCTAGCTTAATAGCCCATCGGCCCATCAATATGCAAAGTTCACTGTACTATTAATAGATTTTTGTTCTAGGTAATATTGGAAAGCTGGTTGCAATATTAAGGAAGGTCCATAGACAGGGTTCAAATGAAATTGCAGATAAGGTGTTTGATCTAGGAGATAAAGTTCTAAACACGGTTTAGATGCGTTCAGATTTTGAGCAGTTGTATTAAGACATTAAGAAATAGGACCTGCCGTTGAAATATCCTCTGTTACGATACCTTCTACTTTACTTAACTATCACTATCATTTACATGCGATTGGGACAGATATTTATGAAGAGAGCTAAAGGAAATAAAGCACACGACGGCGCGTTATCTGCCATTCTGATTTTGAGAAAGCAGCTTTAATCGACGTAGCATAATGGCTGCAGTACATTTATTTTGACAGCACGATTGGCATAGTAGTTAAGCGATTGGCTCCTGCGTTTCGTGTCACAGGTTCGATTCCCTACGGTACAAATATTTGAATGACCTGCAAGTGGTCGGGGTCTGGCTGTTTGTGTATGTGAGTTTAAATGTTTGTAAACGCACCCACAATACAGGAGAAATTCCTAGTGTGCGCCACGTTTTAAAATAATAATAATGAAAAGTTAAGGGAAAACAAGTGATAATCAAAACCAACCTTCTTCGTCATCTTAATAGGATACTTCAGCGGCTTCACAATAGCGTAATATCTATCGACTGATATGCAACACAAATGTAAAATGGACGTTGAAGTGAAGTAGACATCTGAGGAGTTCCAGAGGTCACAGATGGTGGGTCCAAATAGCCAGCTGTTGTAGAATTGTACGCTGAAGTTGAACGGCATGACCACCATGGCGACGAGGATGTCGGCGAAGGCGAGGGAGACCACGAAGTAGTTGGTTATGACTCGGAGTTTCCTGTGGATGAGAAATATAGCAATTATTTTTATGAAAGGAAATGTCTCAGCATCGTTTCACATTCGAAATCGTTTCGCATTGTGTAGCGTAAAATCGCTACGGTTAAAACCTCTTCCAATCCTAATCCAAACTTTTCAACAAAATTTTTCTTCATGGCTGTTATTCTCATTTGAACCAGGAATCCGAAAAAAATCGTCGGTTGTTTCCTTTCAGACGATGTCATTGCTTTTTTGGGACCCGATACGTAATGGTCGAGCTTATCTTTTTTGGTGTTTAATATTGAAAATTAACATGTGTTGGTAAAGGTTTTACTGTTGGTGCAAACCTAATAATATAAAGTATCTTAACACAAGTATAACAGTGACCTTGTGATTTTCTGGTTAATTTGGTATGTATTGTCGTTTTTTGTTTCTTTTCGATCTATTTCACTTTAGATTCATAAATAAAAGATTCAGCTTGTATCGGTGGTCTGAAGTTTCTTTTTTGTTTAGATCCCGTTACAAGCCGATTTTTGGCTCCACCCTACGGCCAAGCGACGTCAGTTATCGACGACGGAGGTCGGGACACTCTCGCCCGTAATCCAAACACCTCACGTGCCGAGACGACTATCTACAAGGAGGATTGAGACGTGTTCGAGTTAGAGGCGGTCGCCGCAGTTCTGTGGTTCCCTGATTTCTACATTTCACCCGACAGACGTGTTCAGCAGTCCAGCAATTATCCGTGTTTTTCACAGCAAGAGACCTATTTTAAAGTGCAGCCGATTTATATAATTTTTATCAAAAATTCTCATGTCAAAAAATAACAACTTTCTGACTTAAGGCCTATCAACACGCGTTGGATTCTCTTAGTGTTTTTCGCGATTAAAATTACTTATATTGCTTACTCCCCTAACTTTAACCGATTGCAATCGATTTTTTGTTAGGTCAGATTTAAAATATTTGCATAATACTCTCAATAATATTTTTTCTTTTTCCACTAAGCAAACCCACCTCGATGCATTAAGGTCCCAAAAAGAAAAAAATCATTTTTTTTTTAGAAATAGATAATTTAACTTTTTTTATATTTTAATTACTTGTTTTGTACCTTTTTTTTAAAAAAATCAAAATTAAACGTATTAAGTAGCGGTTTGTGTTTCACTTCACACTTTTATTTTTTTTACGCTACAATATGGCGCCCGAATTAAAGTAAGTATTTATGTATTTACACTCATTATTACTGAAATACCTATTTTTTTGTTATCTCGTGTGTGGTTGCTCTTGAGAGCAATCTTTAATTTTCATCTTTCTTATTGTGAGTTTCAGGTATTAGAATTGGTCAGATACCCGTGTGGAAGTTAAAAGGATTACCTGTCTTGAATGTTTCCCCGATTTATACGACTGGACTACGGAACTGCTAACTGAATTTATGTTCTTTGCTTAATTGTGTGATGGTTGTGAAATACAATTTTAAAGATTAACTCTGTAACTATACCCAATTTCTAATTCTTTTATTTTCTCCCAAAATATACATATTTATCCCGAGTTTTATTTTATCCCTGTAGGTAGTGGTAGTTAGTTTCCCGTATTGTGTGTTTGGTGTGTGGATGGTTAGGCGTCGTGACCAAAGGTAAGCTTTTTGAACGGTAGTGTGCTAGTGTCTACTTTTTATCTTTTAGCCCAACCGTTTGCCTTCCTGCTGTTTGTTAGTATCTGTTTTTGTTGGATTCTTAGCCCAGCGGACATCTTTGACGTTCCTTTTTTCGACTTCTTCCCGTATTGATCTTACGGCACGATATCTAACGATTTCCTGCTAATACCCGCTTTCCTTCATTTAACCTATTTTTATTTTGAGTTTAATAATGTCTGAAGAAGGTTCTATCGGTGAGACTCCTCTACGCGAAAGTGTTATTATTTCTAGACCTCCTCCCATTCCACCTAGGCCCACTCCTGGTACTAGTCGTTCTAACTTACCTTCTCCTATGAGATCCGAGGACTGCCCTGGTTACCTTCTAAAACGATTTTCGCTAAGAAAATGGAACATAAATTATACAGGAGATACCTGTGTTCGAAATTTTTTTACCAGTATCGAAGAAGAGAAAGATTCAGACGACATATCTGATGGATATCTCCTTAAACGCTTCCACGAAGTGTTATCTGGTCGCGCATTGAATTATTATAGATCAATTCGTCGACCTGATATGACTTACCCCGAATTAAAAAAAAATTTCTTCAAAACTTTCGGAGAAATTGATTTCGAGTTCAAAACCGGTCAACAAGTTAGAAATACAAAACAGAAATTTGATCAACCTGTTTTACATTTTGTGCATCAGATTTCTCAATTAAATGATACATTACGTAAACCAGTCGATAAATCCGAACTATTAGAAATTATCACTCACAACATGCATCCTAAATATTTTCCATGCTTGTCGATACATAAATTTACTGACTTAGATGCGCTTATTGACACTGCATCGCATTTTGAAAGTTTTTTGCCCAAATCTACAAAATTAGTTTCAAGCGCAACAAACCAATCTCAAATGTGTCCAAAATGCAATAAAACGGGACACCCCTATCGTACCTGCCCTGATTTCCCTGGTATGCTATGCTTTAAATGCCGCACACCTGGTTTTATAACTCGTGATTGCCCAAAATGCAATCCAAAAAATGTTTAGCCCACCGGCGACACGCTTTACTCCGTACAGTGTCACCGGTGATAGCGTCCGATTCGTCTGATAACCGCCCATTCATCGAGATCATATTGTGTAACCGGCCTGTTAAAGCTCTACTTGACTCTGGTGCACAAATGTCTCTTATTAGTGATTGTTTAACCCAACAACTGGGTATTTCTCTAAAATCAAACGTTCCATGCCCACGTGTTATTTCTGCTAATAACTCTCCTATTGATATTTTAGGAACTATATTTCTCCCGGTTAAGTTTAATGGTACGACTTTTGTCCACGAATTTTTAGTGGCACGTTCTATGTCTTCTTCCGTTATTTTAGGTATCGAATTCTGGAATAAGTTCGGTTTGACTTCGGTTTTTAGTCAAGCTTTTAACAAAAATATCAAAGGTAATATGTACCTTCCTCCCGATTCTCATTCCCTTCCTTCTGACTCGCATTCCCTTCCTCAGATTAATTGTATTAGCGAGGTTCGATACATTCATCCTCGTAACGTTTTATTACCAGACCAAGAGTTAAGGTTACAACGGGTCATTGAGGAATTCGATGTCATTTCATCCGATAAAGTTGGCCTTGGTAAGACAACTTGGCTATCACACAAATTAAACACTACTGGACCACCAATTAGACAACGGTTTTACCCTCTTTCCCCTGTTAAGTTAAAATTGCTCAATGAGGAAATCGATAAGATGCTGGAGATGGGTGTCATTCGTCCCTCACGTTCTCCATGGGCCAGTCCTGTTGTGATGGTTACCAAAAAAGACGGTTCTGTACGTTTTTGCGTTGATAGTAGGAAATTGAATAGCGTTACTATTAGAGATTCTTATCCGCTCCCCCGTATTCACGATATTCTTGACAACCTTCGAGGTGCAAGGTATATAAGTTCTCTTGATTTTAGGAGTGCATTTTGGCAGATTCCTCTCGCTGATGATGAGAGTTGTGAAAGAACCGCTTTCATAGTTCCACAACGTGGTTTATTTGAGTTTGTCAGGATGCCATTTGGTCTCACGAATGCAGCATCCGAGATGCAACGCCTTACTGATAGGATAGTCAATTTTGAATTCACCTCGACTAGTGATAATTGCGTTTTCGGTTACGTCGATGATTTAATCATAATATCAAAAGACTTCGACAGTCACCTCTCGCTCCTTAGAAAGGTACTACACCGTCTCAAGGAGGCCGGTTTAACTATTAACCTTAAAAAATGCGAGTTCTGTAAAAGCGAATTAAAATATTTGGGTTATATTATTAACGAAAAGGGTTTACAGACTGATCCCAGCAAGCTCGATGCTATTAGAGATTATCCAGTTCCTACTACTGCTAAGTCACTGCGTGGTTTTATTGGGTTATGCTCATATTATAGACGTTTTGTTGATGGTTTTTCTTCTATAATAGCTTCACTCACTGCCCTTATAGGAAAAAAAAAAGGTCGTGATTCTATAAGTTGGGATAATGCCGCCGATCAAGCATTCCGCAAATTAAAGGATGCACTCATCAATACTCCGGTTATGGCTTGTCCAGATTTCTCAAAACCCTTCATTTTACAATGTGATGCGTCGGCTGTTGGTCTTGGTTCAGTTCTTACTCAAAAGATCGATGGTGTTGAACATCCTATCGCTTATTATTCTCGCTTATTCTCAAAAGCAGAACGCAATTATAGTACTACTGAACGTGAACTTTTATCCGTTCTTGATTCTATTAAGCATTTTCGCTGTTATTTAGATGGAATGAAGTTTTCTGTTATAACAGATCATATGGCTTTGAAATGGCTGCTCACACTATGTAATCCCTCAGGGCGTTTAGCGCGGTGGGCTACTGTGATTTCCCAATATACGTTTGATATCGTTCATCGAAAAGGGACGCAACACGTCGTTCCAGACGCTTTATCTAGAATGTACGCGAGTCCGGTTACATTCGATCAAGGACCTGACCATACCAATGATAGATGGTATAAAAAGGTGTTTTTAGGGGCTCGTGACTCTCCTCAAACGTTTCCAGCTTACGCCATTCGGAATGGTGTTCTTTTAAGACGCATGCCAATCACTAACCCATTGTGCTCTGATCCTTGGCGCGTGGTTTTACCCGTTGAAAAGGTTAAATCCGCTATATGGGAAGCTCATAATAATCCTCTTTCTATACATCCTGGAGTCGCAAAGACTTATGCTAAGCTCAAGGATAACTTTTACTGGCCAAATATGTTTCGAGATGTTTCTGAGACTTTAAGGCAATGTGAGGTTTGTAAAGCTTATAAGATCGTTAATTCCCAACCACGTGGTCATATGTGTTATCCAAAGGAAGTTTCTTTACCTTTACAAATAATTTCTATCGACGTCATTGGACCGCTTCCAATCGCTTATTATGGGTTCAAATTCATTTTATCTATGGTCGATGTTTTTTCTAAATATGTTTGGTTAGTGCCCCTTAAAAGGGTTGACGCCAGTTCTGTTATAAAAGCCTTGGAATCTGAAATATTTTTTAACTTCGGAGTTCCACGGTCTATTCTTTGTGATAATGCTACTGTTTTTCGTAGTAATCAGTTTTTAAACTTTCTTAGATCGTTTCGCATTGATTCCCCTACATATACCCCTTATTACACACCACAAGCAAACACGGTAGAACGCTATAATCAAAGTGTCGTTACTTGTTTGAGCATATTGGTTGGAGAGAACCAAAGGAATTGGGCTAAATTGTTACCCAAAGTCAAACTTTACCTCAATTCATGTATTAATTTAGCCACAGGGTTTACGCCAAACTTTCTCATATTCGGTAGAGAAGTCTGTATGGATTCATCGCGTGCTAATAACCAGACTCTAAGCACTAATTTAGCTGAAAGTCGGGAACAACACGCGAGGAATCTAACTTCACTCGCCGAGATCTATGCAAAAGTAGCTGACAATCTCTCTTCTGCTTTTCTCCGTAATTCACGAAGTTACAATACGAACCGGACGGCTATTACACTTAATGCCGGCGACATTGTATGGAGGCGCAATTTTTCAAAATCGTCAGCTGCTGAATACTTTACAGGAAAGCTTGCTCCTCGTTTCATTAAATGTCGTGTTGTCAGAGTCATCTCCAGGACAACATATGTCCTACAAGACTGTGATTCTCATCATGTTGGACAATATCATATAAAAGACATACTTAAATGAATTAATTAGTTCCATATTCTTAACTTAATCAGCATTACTACTTATGTTAGGCCATTTGTTTTCAATTAACGACATTTCTTTTATTATTTCGACCCTCTTTCCTCCCTGATGTTAATATTTATTCGTAACCATTTCCTCTCATTAGGCGTAGTATTTTTGATTTTGATTTCAAGTTCTACCCTCCTCAACTTAACCCTCTCTCTTTAACTTAACTTATCCCTCTTTGACTTAAGCTCTTAAATTCAGTCTTGAGTCCTTGTTTGACTTTGAGTCCTTGTTTGACTTCGAGTCCTTGTTTGACTTCGAGTCTTTGTTTGACTTCGAGTCTTTGTTTGACTTCGAGTCTTTGTTTGACTTCGAGTCTTTGTTTGACTTCGAGTCTTTGTTTGACTTCGAGTCTTTGTTTGACTTCGAGTCTTTGTTTGACTTCGAGTCTTTGTTTGACTTCGAGTCTTTGTTTGACTTCGAGTCTTTGTTTGACTTCGAGTCTTTGTTTGACTTCGAGTCTTTGACTTCGAGTCTTTCTTTCTTTGACTTGACTTGTTGTTTAGTAGTATTTGTGCTTGTAAATACTTATGGGATTCTTAGTTCTCATGTCGTTTGTTCTTCTAGTTCTTAGATAACTCGTAGGTCTAGGAGACGCATCTGAAGCTCGCACTGATAACGTCTAAACTGAAGGCCGACTTTCAATTTTATTCAGTATCAGCTGCACTTCGATGTTGTTGATTTGATCTATTTAGTTTAAAGTTAGTTAGGCTAGTTTATTTAGTTTGTTTATGGTTATCACTCTTTTGCAGGGTTAATTCTATTCCTATTGTGTTGTCGATCTATTCTAGTGTTGTCGATCTGGTCGATACTTTCAGTTGGGTTGGTCACTCACCTTTCTTTTAGGGTTGTCTCTGACCTTTCTTTTAGGGTGGTCTCTAACCTTTCTTTTAGGGTTGTCACTCACCTTTCTTTTAGGGTCATCACTCACCTTTCAATAGTGTTGCAACTCTCAATATTTTTTTTTTTTACTGGAATTGGGGTACTGTAGCGTAAAATCGCTACGGTTAAAACCTCTTCCAATCCTAATCCAAACTTTTCAACAAAATTTTTCTTCATGGCTGTTATTCTCATTTGAACCAGGAATCCGAAAAAAATCGTCGGTTGTTTCCTTTCAGACGATGTCATTGCTTTTTTGGGACCCGATACGTAATGGTCGAGCTTATCTTTTTTGGTGTTTAATATTGAAAATTAACATGTGTTGGTAAAGGTTTTACTGTTGGTGCAAACCTAATAATATAAAGTATCTTAACACAAGTATAACAGTGACCTTGTGATTTTCTGGTTAATTTGGTATGTATTGTCGTTTTTTGTTTCTTTTCGATCTATTTCACTTTAGATTCATAAATAAAAGATTCAGCTTGTATCGGTGGTCTGAAGTTTCTTTTTTGTTTAGATCCCGTTACAAGCCGATTTTTGGCTCCACCCTACGGCCAAGCGACGTCAGTTATCGACGACGGAGGTCGGGACACTCTCGCCCGTAATCCAAACACCTCACGTGCCGAGACGACTATCTACAAGGAGGATTGAGACGTGTTCGAGTTAGAGGCGGTCGCCGCAGTTCTGTGGTTCCCTGATTTCTACATTTCACCCGACAGACGTGTTCAGCAGTCCAGCAATTATCCGTGTTTTTCACAGCAAGAGACCTATTTTAAAGTGCAGCCGATTTATATAATTTTTATCAAAAATTCTCATGTCAAAAAATAACAACTTTCTGACTTAAGGCCTATCAACACGCGTTGGATTCTCTTAGTGTTTTTCGCGATTAAAATTACTTATATTGCTTACTCCCCTAACTTTAACCGATTGCAATCGATTTTTTGTTAGGTCAGATTTAAAATATTTGCATAATACTCTCAATAATATTTTTTCTTTTTCCACTAAGCAAACCCACCTCGATGCATTAAGGTCCCAAAAAGAAAAAAAACATTTTTTTTTTAGAAATAGATAATTTAACTTTTTTTATATTTTAATTACTTGTTTTGTACCTTTTTTTTAAAAAAATCAAAATTAAACGTATTAAGTAGCGGTTTGTGTTTCACTTCACACTTTTATTTTTTTTACGCTACAATTGGTATCAAGTAGCATAAGATATAGATACAGCCGTGTTTTAAGAAATCCTGTGCAGAGGCCGTTCAGTGAGTTTCTTTTAACCATCTCGACTTTACGCATCGACCGTGTTCGGTGTTCTGATTGACCCTGGATTGGTGAAGGGCTAATTGGAGCGCTGAACTAAGGCTACAGATTCTATTTTAACCGACGAAAAAACGGAGGAGGTTCTCAAGTCGACGCGTATTTTTTTTAATGTATGACCATCCATAACTTTTTTCTGAGTGGTCTGATTTTGATAATTCTTTTTTTATTAGAAAGGGTCCTCGAAGTTGGTCCAACACAAATTTTGAAAAAAAAAAACAACCCTCAGGGTAGGAAAACAGGGGATGATTGATTGTTTACTCACAGATTTTAATACTGAGTTGTGTATTATAAAAAGTAATCAAAAATTAAGCATGTAGTAATGAGTAGATTATAGCCACAACCGCCGAAAAAACAGTCGGTGACTTTAGATATGTATATTAATTTTATGTCACTGTCTTCCGAACTTAGTTATTAAGGTTAAACAAAGCAGGTTGATTATTTTTTACTTTTCAGTTTTTTCGGCGGAAATTTTTTTTTTGTTCGAGAAGTTTTTACCATTAGGAACAAATACTGAAAGATTCCGACCTTTTGTATACAGATTTTCTTAACGAATAGTGCTTCGTTAGTCTAGTGTCAATTAAGCATGAAGTCCTCATCATGAGGTGAGGGTAAATTCGATTCCCTAGTCGGTAGTGTTATTGGGTTTTTCCCGAATTCATCTATAATTATTTGTCAATACTCTGAAGTTGAGCCCGGTTATCAATAGGCACACCCCTCATTACATGGAACTTAAACATATCGGGAGAAATATAAGTGTACTAGGGCTAACCTTTTGCCTAAACCGTCAAGAAATAAAGACATGATTACATGTTATTTCTTTAAGAAAAACTCGATGTTTTAAAAAAAGTCTTGTTACTTCCGAAACTGCCCCGCCTGTTTAAGACACCCTTGGGAGAAAATGGAATGGCCGTCCCATTTATTCTCATGAGGGTCATGAGAAGCAAATAAAGGTAATGCACCTGCTGCCTATTCATATGGCATAATCCCTTCTTATGAGGCCCAGGAGAAGATACACGGCGACCCATACTTTATTCTGGCCCACACAACAAACGATGTTCCATATATAGAATAGCTTTGAAACACAAAATCGTGATTCACTGATGGATTCTATCAACAAAAAGTTATTTCACTAAAGATTTTTGGGATATAAATAGAAAAAATAACTCAAATACTAAAAGATATCTTTCTTCGAAAGCCTCGGGTCAAATGTCTGAGAATAATAAAGTCATTTGTCCAACCATTCCGGCGACTAGTACTTTATCAGAGTAAACTGATGTTAAGCAGAAAAAGGCAATGGAACTTTTGATTGCTTGGACGAAAGTTGTAACAGGCGGCCCTGTTCACACTAGCGGCGTGGGAGGCATTTTAAGGGTTATATCACAGTCTATATATTATGTTGGTAGTAAGTTTTACTGAAAATAGCTCGTGAAAGCAGATATAGTTATGTTACATGGTAGCTGAGTTCGGGAGTTTTTCTTTTTACATTTTAAATAAGCACTTCTCGCGGTACTCTGATTACAGGTATTTTCCGTTTTAGACAAACACATTCAAAGTGTTGCAAAATTTTTGTCTATGCTAGTTTGTATTAAAAGTACAAAAAATATCACTTTATATTTTAGAGAACCATCAAAAAGGAGTTCTGTCACCGAAAGTTTTAATTTTTGATGAAGTTTTAAAAACTAATAACAGTTTTCCCAAGCTGACACCAACATCGTAAGTTCGTCCATCGTTTAGTAATACAGAATCTCTAAACGAGTTCTCAGAATTTATATTATTCGTTTTATGCAAAACCAAGTTTTCTGGTTTTCTCTTTTGACCTTCATCAACATGATTTGCAATATTAACATTAGCTGCTGTATGATTGACACCCCTCCATGCCTCGGAAAGTACGTTATAACGATCTCTACTATCATTCTTAGATCTTTGATAGTTGTTACGGGTAATTATAAGCCAACCTACCAACGGGTTTTGTGGTTCCTGTAACTGGGTTGTGGAGTTCAGATGGGCAGTTCCAGTAAGACTGGAAGCCGACCCCAAAATAGTTGGAAAAAGGCAAGGCAGATTGATTAACCTACATTCATCAAATGTATCTTAATTTCAACTTTTCAAATGAACTCCCAAACGTTCTTAATAATTTGCAAATTCGAATCACGTCGGCAGTGTGAGATGACCCTACTTTGTTAAAGACTTTAACAGTAACTTAATTATGCTTTGATGGTACAATTATTATGCCTCACGGACAGTTATCCTTAAATTAGACTTGTTAACTTAATTTGCAAAACTTTCCTTTAGTAAAGGAACGTTAAAAGATTCGTTTAATTAATGGTGGAATTAAGACAACTGTCTAATCTTTTAGGTCATGGTTAGCAATAATCTTGAAGATGGCTCAGGTTTTTTTGGACTAAAATAGAAACGGTGAAAGGGAAAATGTATAAATGAACGATCTTAGAAGCTGGGGTGGTTGAATTTTTTTTACTTCCCTAATCATATCTTGATTGAGTAGGCTTTTAAAAATAACGGATAATTGATTACAAAAATTAATAAAAATACATATATTTTTAACCGACTTCAAAAAGAAGGAGGTTAGCAATTCGGCATATTTTTATACATATATTTTTTTATGCATGTTCCATAACTGCGTCATATATAGACGGATTTTCAAATTTATTGTTTTTTGTTCGAAAGGGATTTATTCGGAAATGGTCCTATTTCAATTTCAAATAGACCTGATTTCGGAGATAGACAACGAAACTCTTCAAAAATTACAGCAAATCAAGCGCGATTGCTGCTTTCGCAAAAACATGTTTTGACCCAAACCAAGGATGATGTAATTTCGAATTGGTGTGGAGTAGGTACTATAACTAAAAAGTGAGAAAAAAAAACCGACTTCCGGAAAAACACTACAAAGTGAAAAATTACTTTAATTTTGGAAGGCGGTGACAAAAAAATTAAATACATATCCAAAGTCACCGACTTCCAAAATTGAAGTTATTTTTCACTTTGTAGTGTTTTTCCGGAAGTCGGTTGGTTTTTTAATCTTACCTAATTGAAAATTAAATTTTAATAATTAAGTATAAGTTACTTAATTATATGTATTTATGTACTTTGAACTATGATCAACCCTTACGACTGTTTTATTTTAGCCATAAGACGAGTCCCTTAATTTAGGTTTAGCCTAAAATTGAAATCAAAACCCACGCATTCATTAATAACGAATCCAATATTATAACAATATTATTTTATACTCTTGCTAAGAACATTTTACGTTAATATTAAAGTTTTATCCCATAAAAAGTATTGGTAGCCTATAAATATAGACTTTCATTAATCGTTAAAGTGAATCTAGTCCACATTTTTTACAAACTTCGGGAGTGTTTTACTCCACTGTTTGACAATGTACATCAAAAATTAAACATTAATGGTTTGTCTCATTAATAATATTGTCTGTACGGAAACAGAATACTAAAATAAAAAGCCATTAAAAAGTTATGAGCCAACAAAGATTCGTTTTTCTTGCTAATTTAACTTAGCTTTGGGCGTGTTCAAGTAATAAAAGAAGTGTAAAATCTCCAAAACCAAGTCGGTACCGACAAAGTTCAATTATCGAATAGTTCATTAAAGTTTATTGGTCATTGATTTATGCAGAGGTTTTTTCTTAAAACCCGATCTTCCGAAGGACTTCTCTTAATTTTTTACGCTCCTGTTTTACTATAAATAATCCTGCATTTCACTCAATATCGTTGTGCGTGTAGACTAGCGTCTTATTGCTCATCACTGATACTACCTCTGTCGGACACGAAGCCTGGTGAGACAGTGTGCTTTTTAGCCAGGCCCACCAGTGAGTTCGAGCAAGCGACTAGGTTCCCCTTAAGTGAATTTTAAGTACCTTCGTTGTCAAAGTTAAAGCTTACGAAAAGTATATTTTATGCTACACCTGTCTCGATCAACCATTTTTTTTTGTTTTTGTTCACTAGAATAAAACAATGTACCTATTGTTGTTATTGATGTTTCTTTATAAAGCACTTAAAGTCACATAGCATTTGCTACAACTTCTAAATGGATTTTATTATTGAACGTTTTGTCTAAACAGTTATCATTTTTCTGTATAAATAGGTACTGTTGGACTATCAGAGACATTAAATACAGCAATATTACAATACAAAAGAATTATGTAGTAACTAGGCAGATGCAGATAAGAGTGGAAACGCCGCACTATGGGAAATATAGGTCTTTTGCTGATTAAAAAGCTATATCTTCTTTATTTTTCAAGATAATAAGTTGAAATTTTGCAGTAACATAGTAAATACTATGTTTATGCAGTAACCTAGAAAATACTATGTTACTGCATTTTCACGTAAAATCCCGAAATAAATAATCTAACTTTAATTCATGATTTGATACAACTGTTAGTTGGATCGTAAATATAACTCGAAAACATGAATTAAAGTTAGATTATTTATTTCGGGATTTAACTTGAAAATCCCGAAAATTTGGTAATTGCAAGTTTAGTTAAAAATTGCTTTTACACATCTTATAAAAAGTTTATTTTCAAGTTACTGATTTTTTTTCCCAAATCTCGGGAAAAAAATATAGTCGTTAGGAAGTCTCCACTTTCTGTCTCCGTTCTCCGAAGTTTAGGCAAGTATAGTCAGCCTATTCCGATCACTGATTATTACATTAATTAGATTGAATTAATCAGCGGTAGGTATGGCAAAATATATATTTTTCGAAGAAAATACTTTTTTTAAATGACTGAAATCAATTGGCTTCAATTAAGTATGTTACACCTGTATTATTTTTGTGTCAGTAAAAAAATACTTATTATTATTTATTTATAATTCAGTATTCAATTATAAATCAACTGCTTTCAGGACTTGCGTCTATTCTGTTACACCTTGTAAACGAAACGACAGGACCGATTTTTTATTTTTATTGAACCTGTTTGAGCGGTTCCTGGATGGTATAGATTCACAATTGGACCAAGTAGGTGGCACTGCAATCGAAACATTCGGGCTGGACAGCGTAATTTGGGTCTGTTAGTATCCAATAAAAAAATTACGTACCTGTGCCTCATAACACTGACGATGACAAGCATATTGCCGAGCACCGCCATGATCACGATGAGCAGCAATACCGACATCCTCAGCTTGAAAAATATGCTCTGTGTCAGGTCATCATCTTCGGTCCCCGCGACTGTGCTGTTGCCAGTCGCGTTGACCGTCGCGTTCAGTGCCGCGTGGTGGGTTAAATTTTCGCGATCCATATGGGGTGGCCTGGGGAACAAAGTTTATATAATATTATTTATCTGTTGCCTGTTAGATGTCAGTACGTTCCAGCCGGTCCTTTGCTACCCTCTGCCCTAAGGCATGGTCCGTACACAGGCGGTGTCTTTAGCGAGCAGTCGCTATAGTTTTAAGTTTTTAAGCACTGGCTGGTAGCCTTAATTTATTAAGCAGCTGATAACCTCATAGGTTGACCTGCAAGATGTCATTTCCATAAAAAAAGAGCTGTGGGCAGACAGAATTACCAAGTTGATCCCGCTGATTGCGAAGCGACATTGCGGCAGGCCAAGGCGAAGATGGAGGGTTGAACTTGACTTCTATTCTACGGACTGGCCCGTACAATGTAGTACGAGACAGAATTGAATGGAAAGAAGAGAAGGCCTTACCCTACAGTGACATTATGCAGGCTTATTAGATTGGGAAAAAAGGGACTTTTTAATGTTATCATTGTAACCTGTTCCTGTAAACATCGACAATAATCCTACTAATATTATAAATGTGTAAGTTTGAATAGAGGCCAGCACATCAAGCTTCTCCAATCTGTCAAATTTCTATGATAAATTTTCAACTTTATATCAAAAGTGTAAGGTTCAATTGGGAAAAATTTACACTTTGAGATAGCTTGACGTGCTGGCGTCTGTACCTATGTTTGGATATTTAGATGTTTGAATGTTTGTTTCTCAATCACGCAACGACGGCTGAACGGATTTGGAAGAAATTTGGCACACAGATAGATACACACATAGGGTATTTTTTATCCCGGTATTAGATTCACGTGGGATAATTTTCGCCTACACGCGGGCGAAACGCTAGTACTAAATATTTTTCCACTGTTAGGCCTTTCTCTCTGTTACAGATTGGCATGGCTAGCTGACTTATGACTAATTATTTAGTTAATGTTCTGTGTCTCGTAAAGTTTGATACTTTGCGTATGTATGTATAGAATCAAGTCTATCCGACTAAAAAGACAGTGCTGCTGGGGAGTTTGTTGCGCCACTTCTTCTTCCCTGCAGGCTTAGCACGAGCACCCATTTGTCGACGGAAGAATTGACATGAACATTAACCAAATGATGTACAATATGAGAAGATAGCTATGTATTTCTATTAATTATCACAGTTATGCATTCTAAACGAATTATGATTTTGTAAATAGATAATCGTGTAGACTTTGTGGCTGTCGATTTTAAAGTTTGTTGTCAGTGTGATTTTGACAGTTTCGGACGAAATATTCTTCTGAAATAGTCTACATTTTTATGGACCTAGACAAAGATCGTTAGAAACGGAAGACAAAATGACGGATTTTAGAAGGATATCTACGGTGCGATGTCAAAAATGGCGGAACGAAATGTCACTTTGTATTGAAAAAGCACTGTCTATTCTTCGTAGAAATAGAAACCGTCATGCTAAGCATGCCGCTAAAGCACTAGGAAGCGGTGAAGGGTGCCCACCCTTCACCGCTTCCTAGTGCTTTAGTTTGGGGGACTGTCTTATATATTTTAACGTTCGAAAAGTGCTGAGATTATCAGCCTAATTTGAATAAATGACTTTTGATTTTTATTTTGATATTCTAACTCTGCCGTCTCTTTATATCCTAGAAAATTTCTTGTATGTTCGCAAAAACTTAGGCCTTTTCAAAAAACGATGCGATTTCCATAATCTGAATACACGTAGTAAAGATGAAATTGTGCTTCCAAAATTTAGATTGACTAAAACTAGCAAATCATTTCTAATAAACAGTATCCGCTTCTATAACAAGTTGCCAAAGTCAGTTACAGAACTTAGCGATGGAAAGTTTAAAACGCACATCAAACGTGTCCTTATCAAAAAAACATACTATTAGATAAAAGACTACGTTGAAGACAGGGCAAGTTTGGCATTAATTCCTTCTGCACATGTGGCTTCCCTGGTACCTCATTAACAGCATAACTATGTGAAAGTCTATTAACTGCTCTCAATGTTCTTTTTTATTCTTTTTATTTTTACAATGCTGACATGTTCTCGTCATTATTTGACATTATACATCAATTTTAATATCAACAATTTTTTAGTGATTGTCATGTTAATCATATCACTATGTTTAATTAGGTTCATTTTATTTATGTAGATTATTTTACATATTGTGAATGGGAGAACGTTGTAGGCCTTACAGACTGTAGATTTGTAGACGATTTTCTCTGTATTCGTATAAGTACCTGGTACTTATTGACAGGCCTGCACTGTTCTCCCATACATTTTATCTTTGTAATTTGAAAACATTGGTAAAGCCAATCATTTTTAAAAGAGTAACCGTGGAGTTTCTTGCCGGCTCTTCTCCATAGGAAACAACATTTTGGAACCGTGCACCTAGCTTCTGACGTTTCATAAGTGTCCATGCAGGTTTATATGAAATAAAAATATTTAGATTTTTTTTATTGATTTTGACATATTATATATATTCTAGGAAAGTCGTATACTTACTCTTACAATATTTGTAAATATGTGAGCACCATGTATCTATCATAGAATTAATTTATCTTTATTGCTTCAAATGCATTTTGTTACCTTTTTTGGTATAGTAATTTTATTCTGGGTGCATCGTTTTCACATATAATTATATAATGAATGTACTATGATAAATTGTATGTAAAACATTTTAAAAGAGTAACGGTGGAGTTTCTTGCCCGCTCTTCTCCATACGAAACTACATTTTGGAATGGGCGACTAGAATCAATTCTATTTTTTTGTGTGAGTGCCTTTTAAGTGCCTAATTGAAATAAATGCTTTGACTTTGACTTTGACAGTCAGAAGGCAGTATTCCCCACAGGGATTCGTGGAATAAAACCACCTACGCAAGGACGTAAAAATATCACGATTTTAACGCGCACTGTATTCTCAACACTCAGTGTTGAAGACCCAACATACTGCGACCCAACGCGTTAAAGAACATAGGAGTACTTCGATTCGACTCTCGTTGCTCTCTCAGTGCGCGAAAAAATCTGTCAATTTTTTTTCATTCGTGCGTACGTGGACTAAAGTATAATTAGAAAGATATGTAAATGAGATCCCAACAGTAAATTTTGGGTACTAACTTATTTGTGAAACAAAGTCTATATCTATCTAGTATAGGCATTGATATACAAAAACCCAAGATACACAATCAACGTCTCAAAAACGTTCGTATCAATAGGGCGGAATATGTGCAGGTGTAAATGGTATCGTCTGTCAGTCTTTATAAACATTGCTTTGTAAAAACTACTTTAAGTCATGCGTGTAAAGTTGAATATGCAAAAAAAGTGTTTTATCATAGCTATAACCACTGACGTATAATTTGGTGACATTTTTTAATGTTACTTTTGTTCGACACTGTGTATCTTGGGTTTTTTGTATATCAATGAGACTTGGGATTCAATTTCACGCAGGAATAATCTGTTAGTCTATCATCACATTTTGAAGAAAAACAACAATTTCAATTACTTTGACCAGGTACATGATCAGTTTTGCCTATAATACTCGTAAAACGATTACCGAAATAACTTCGTTCATTGTACAAGTTACGAAACATTGTCGAATTCTTTTAAACATCGTTCCATTCAGTTGAAAGTTATAAAGAATTTATTCGATGAAACGCGAATTGGAACGGTAGGAAAGACTTTGTGATTAAATATTAAATCATTGTGAAGTAATAAAGGTTATCGAAAGTTAAATACAATTCTGACAATGAAAATGTTTCCTGATATGCAGTTTAAATAAAAGGACGAGTGAAGGGCTCGTGGCCGAATAATAAACGTAACCACGGGTCGATCGAAAGTCAAGCTTACCCTTGCCGAGGTCGGTCCTTGAATGGGTAATTATCATCGAGGAGCATGCATCGGAAAACGCATAAAATCGTTGGTCTCAGCTGTCAGCTGTTTGAAAGTCGTTACGAATTTGGATAGATGGACAAATTATATTTGAATACGACAGTGAAATCTTTAAGACTGACTTAAGCAACTTGATGTTATGATCACGCCTGTGTGAAGATGAAGGGCAAAGAAAATTGAAATCAATCAAACTGTTACTAAATAATTTGATGACCAATCACATTAACTTAACGATGGGGCTTGTTGTTACGTAATTAAAGCCGCACCGGTCGATCGATTAGGTTGAGCTACGTTTGTCGCGGTTAACCTCAATATTGCATCCCCCGAAAGGTTCTGCAGTCCAATAGTTTTGCATTATTTCACCGAGGAAACGTAGCCTTAAAAAGCTATGACCCCACTAAACGCACGACGCAATCGCGGCAGGCCGAGACAAAGCTGGCGGGACGATCTCGAAGGACGAGACGAAGGAGTCATTCTTCCGAAGGGACTGGACAGTATTAGCAAAGGTAAGAATTTTTTGGAAGAGAGAGAGGGACGTCTTTGCCCTGTAGAGGGACAGTACAGGCTAGTTAGGTAAGATTAGTAAATATTACAAAACTATGTTCAGATTTACATAATCCACACACACGTGAAAGGTTTTATCGAACAAATTGAAATATTCTTTTCCGTACAAATATATTCTATTGTAAACTCACTCTTACGTTTCTCAGCTAAGATTTCCTTTGATCTCAAAATTTATGACTGTAGGCAGACTCATAAATTGTAGGATCGATATGCGAGCTGAATTATGTATTTCATACTAGTTTTTGTGAGACGTTAGGGGAATCTAATAAAAAAAAATGCCATCTAAAAAGGGTCTCGTGGCTTACACATTCTCTTGTAGTAATGGTACTTCGGTTTTAGTAATCGGTTTTCGTGTAAAACCTATTTAAAAAACTATTTAAGGCGACCGTATTATGCTGTGTAGCTAATAATTAGAAGAAAAAGAAAATGGAGCAGAGACATTAATCTGAAATGAAATTATCCGGATAAGAACCGATTTAGCAACGTGGCATTCAGAGTATAAGCAAGCTGAAGTGGCAATGGACTAGCAAAGTTTGTCGAAAGACCGAACGCCGCCCGGTGGAGCAGACAAGTCCTGAAGTGGGCACCGCGTATCGGTAAACGTAGAGTGAGACCCGCCCGAACGAAATGGACCGACGACCTTAAAAAGTTGTGTGAGACTGACTGGATGCGGAAGGTATGCCCAGCGATATCATACTACGATAAACTAATTTGATTAACTTTCGATTGAATAAGAAATGTACTGTAAAGCCAACTAAAAAGGCTAAAAAAGTAAGACCAAAGATACAAAAAGAGCCATTTGCTGAATAGCAAATTAGGTCCAAGGATGAAGCTTGGAGCAATACTATATTATTTAGATTGAATACACTAACTTCCGTTCCCCTTAACGTAAAAAGGTACGAGGAAGATAAATTGGGAAAATAAGAACAAACCGAGATATAAAAACGACGAAGAATTAAAAAGTGAATATTTGCGTGGCTGCTCATAATTTTCTCGTTAAATCTTCGCTTCTTTTAGAAAAAAACAGCGGAATTATGAGATTTTCTTTAGTCGAAAAGCGAAAGGCTAGATTATAATATGAACAAAAGAAACATTTTCGTTTTTATGGCTCTCCCGTTTGTTGATGTTATTTGAAACCCTTTCTTTCCTCTTGTATGAAACCTCCTGCATTCTGTAAAAATCTCACCGTGGTAAATTAGGTGAAGAGACTTTGAAGTGATCTGTCAATAGTGTCAGGTAGAATGTCAGCTCAATTCAAGCTGAATTTACCTGAGTTTTTACGGTGAGATTACCACAGAAGAGACCAGCTGGAATCCACTGTTGCTAGCTTTAATCTGAGGGAACACGGGTAGGTTTAAGTCAGTAAAAGTCTGACAGTCCCTCCTGCTCCACCCAGATACTATAAAGCTAACCTTTACAGGGTACGTCTTTCATTGACTTGAATGTGCCCTGGCAGCTGAGAGTGTGTTATGCTCACTCAAATGTCTCGCTGGTGGTAGCGTGTGCGTTGGATCATTAAGTTCCCTTCAAAATGGTTGAGCTGAATGGTGATGATCCATACGTCATGTTCGTGAACGGGCGCCGCCAGTAGGGAAGGGTCATTTCTTAGCTCTCAAGGCTTGTTTTAATTTCTGAATGGTTATTTTGTTTTTATTTTTATTACGGACGCTTTTAATGTGCACGTCTTTTTACATCGTTCTCACGTAGATAATTTCAACATGTAACCAACTTTTTGTAACAATATCATGATTCTAAGAGTGTCCATGGAGTTTCTTGCCCGTTCTTCTCTCCATAGGTACTGTAGAGGTTGTCCGCCTCACGAGCGACCTGGCAGCCAATATTTAGGCTGTGTCTATGTTCGAATAATCGAGAAGTTTTTATCTTTAGAATGTCAAATCATTTTACTTAGGTTTTGTTGCGGAAGCTTCAGAATTCGATTGTCAGGCGCGACGTCCGCATGAGCTAATTCTTGATTAAAGGTGGAATCCCACCGTCAAAAGACCACCAACTCTTTTATTTCAAACACACAATAACTACCGGTACCTCGGGAGCTCAGCAGAGCTCCCACATTTGGTGGAGTACGCCATGTCTGTAGCCAACCCCCGTAAAAGTTTTTCAAAAAACGCTGCGTGCACAAAGCGCATAATATTGTGCGAAAAAAGGCGTATGCAGAGCCTAAATACTGTACAAATTTTAAAGTTTTCAGGGTACCCAAGAGTACGCAAGTAATATATATTAAGGCGAGGCCTGTCACACAGAAGTGCAGGATCAATCAAAGCTAAGTGGTTTTTTATTATTTTAATGTTAAAAGTAAGCAAGGAAAATGGCTTATGTACATTTTTGGCCTGTGATCAAAAAATTCTTTACGGGCTCGAATAGACGCGATTGTGTTGAAGAATTTATTAGTCAGTTCATTGAAGAAGCCAACCATTATGGATGGCGTAACACTTTTTTTTAATTTGGGACCAGCGTCCCAAATTAAAAAAAGTGGACATTGATAGTAGACCGCTGATATTTTTTTAATTGTTGATATAATGATAACAGATAAGGCAAAAAAATATTATTGTCCTACTTCAAATACTTTTCTGTAAAAAAAATATTTCTTTTTTTTTTGTATGGGAGTGATTACATTTTACTCAATTTCTCAAAAACCTTAAGCGATGTCGAGATGGCATTCACATATGTTAGAAAACTAATAATTCAGAGTATTTGGCTCGAAGAAACTTATTGCTTATCTCTGCGTACTTTCGAGATAATAGTGACCGAAAATAACAATTTTTTTTAATGTTAATTGTTCGCTTTTTTTTATTCATAGCCTTACTCATATCGCAATAGGTCCGCTGGCCAGCAAAATGGAGCTTCGACGCGAGTTTGCCGGGATAACAAGATGGCCACCTCTCATGATGTAACGTAATACGGTCACGAATCGCGCGCGTACACCTCAGTGTACAACTAAATGTGGTTGCGATAAGACGTGTCCTTATTTTTTCTGTGCGCTTGAAGAAATGCTTGTTGTTTGTTTGTTTTGTTATTGTTGTATTTTGAATCTTTGGATTTTAAAATCATATAATTTTTGTTTGTCTTTCTTTCGTCGAATTTGTTTTCGTAATTTTTTTTTGTTAAAATCAAAGTCACTTTGTCTTTGATATCTTTGATTCTAATTTGTTTTCAATTTTCCTTAAAATTATAATATGTCCGCATTTGTCACCAACTTAGACTTATACGTTGTTCTTAAATCAGGAGGTGGTTTTAAAAATGTCGAATTTTTATTTAATGCCCTTATTGAACGTATTGGTGTTGAATTGTCTTCCGAAGATTTGAGTAATATTAAATTATTTTGTCGTAATTTTCAAGTAATATCTCAAAAAGATGGTCTGCTTCCAGTAGAGCTCAAAAAACCTTTCTTAACAAAAATTCAGACTGGTTACAATCCCAAATAGTTTGGCCAAAATGTCAAAATATCGATTTAAGCAGCATTTTTAAAGTTGCCGAGGAAGTAATTCCAAATTTCGAAACGCAAGTGGATACTCATCAATTAAGTTGTGGTACAAGTAAAAAACCATTTGTTGATATATCTGATAAACAGAAGAAAAGGCGTTCTCTAACACTTCTAGATCACACAGAGGAGGAATTAGTTTATGCTTTATGTGCCAAATTAAAAGAGTCTAAAAAAACAAAATTAGCAGCTATATTAAACGAACTCAGCCAAAACAAGGAAAAATGTGAGATGGTACATGATGTACTATTCGCTAAAAAGACTGACAAACCGTGTTTACCAGATGATAAAACGTTAGCGCTTTACACCTCAACAAATTTGTCAAAATGGCAATATCGAAATTTAAGAACTATTCTTGCTTCAGAGAAAATGTATGGTCTTCCATCCTATCAAAAGCTCCTGGAAGCTAAAAAAACTTTTTATCCTCCAGAGTCAGACATAACTGTAACTGAATCTGATGCTAAGATAAGACTTCAATCGCTTCTAGATTTGACAACCAATAGGATATTAAAAACAATTCAGCACAAATCTGCCGACAAAAAATCGCTAAAACTAATAAGCAAATGGGGTTTTGACGGGTCATCTTCTCAAAGTAATTATAAACAAAAGTCACACTCCGACACTAAAATTGACGATTCTTCAGTTTTCATGATTAGTTTGGTTCCGCTTCGTTTGGAAGAAGAGAGTGGTACTATCTTGTGGCAAAATCCGGCTCCCTCTTCAACAAACTATTGTCGTCCAATTGGCTTTATATTTGCAAAAGAAACAAATGAATTGATAAAGAAGGAAAGTGCATCCTTAGAGGAAGAAATTCGTAATCTTGTTCCCACAATTGTAGATAATTTTGATATTAAACATGTTTTGTACATGACTATGATTGATGGGAGAATTTCTACTGTGATTTCCAATACTTCTTCTGCAGCTGTTTGTAATATTTGCAATACCCTACCTAGCAAAATGAATGACTTGGACTTTGTATCCAAAAGACTCATCAGAGAAGATATGTATAAATATGGTCTGTCTTCGCTTCATATGTGGATAAGATGTATGGAATGTATTTTACACATTTCGTACAACTTAGACTTCAAAAAGTGGGCTGCACGAAAAGAAGATAAATTGTTAAAAGAAATTAAAAAGAATTTGACACAAGAAGAATTCCGGGAAAGAACTGGTTTGTTAATTGACATAGTAAAACAGGGATTTGGTACAACCAATGACGGTAACACGGCAAGAAGGTTTTTTGAAAATTATGAAGTATCTGCTGAAATAACGGGTATCCACCCTGTATTAATCAAGAGATTTGCAGTCATTTTACAAACAATTTCATCTGGTCAACTTATTAATACCAACTTGTTTAGGGAATATTGTAAAGAAACAGTAATGCTGTATGTAAACTTATATCCATGGTATTACATGCCTTCAAGTGTCCATAAATTGTTGATACACGGTGCTGATATTTGTGAAAATTTCTCCTTTATTCCGATAGGCATGCTTTCCGAAGAAGCTTCCGAAGCGAGGAATAAAGATTTCCGGAATGTTAGAATGGCACATACAAGAAAAATCGGTAGAGTTCAGACTAATTTAGACATTATCCACAGCTTTCTAATTAGCTCAGATCCTTACATCAGCCATATCAAACCAAAGTTTGCTCGTTTACATAAACAGTTGTTTCCAGAGGCTAGTGCTTTGATCTTGAACAATGAATTGCTTTCGTTGGAAAACGAGGAAATAGAGATTTCTCAAGAGAATATAGACCCAAATATTAATCTTTCACCATAATATTTTTTCAGAATCGTTTGTGAACATATTCAACTTTATGTTTGCAGCTTTATTTGTCTTCATTTTGATTGTTTTTTAAAACTGATGAAAATACTCCTTCAGAAAGGTCATAGCTTTTCAGTCATTAGTGAGCCCCCATAACCTCTTTTACAGAGAAGTCTCTTTTTATTTATTTGACATTACGCATACATTATAATTATGTGCTAAAGTAAGGCTATGATTAAAAAACCGGTCAAGTGCGAGTTGGACTCGCGCACCGAGGGTTCCGTACAAACCTGTGGGTATATAAGTAAAAGTTCAAAATTGTCAAAAATATTTTTTTTTATATGACGAAACTAAAAAATTTCGGTTTTCGTAATTTTTCCTATATCTGTACTATAAGACGTGACTTCGTACAAAATTTCAAGATTCTAAGTTCACGGGAAGTACCCTGTAGGTTTTGATTCCCGTGCGAGTTTCGAAAATTTGCGGAATTTTGCGGCCTAAATGGCTGTATCTTTTGATTGCGTTGACTTAGAAGGTTGATTTTTCTACAGCTTCCAGGGACAGTAGAACTAAGTATCATATAGAAATTTCAGTTTGATACCTCCACGCGTTCCTGAGAAAAACGGTCTTGACAGACGGACGGACGGACGAACGGACGGACGGACAACAAAGTGATCTTATAAGGGTTCCGTTTTTTCCTTTAGAGGTACGGAACCCTAAAAAAAGCAAACAATTAACATTAAAAAAAAATGTTATTTTCTGTCACTATTATCTCGAAAGTACGCAGAGATAAGCAATAAGTTTCTTCGAGCTAAATACTCAGAATTATTAGTTTTCTAACATATGTGATTGCCATCTCGACATCGCTTAAAGTTTTTGAGAAATTGAGTAAAATGTAATCGCTCCCATACAAAAAAAAAGAAATATTTTTTTTACAGAAAAGTATTTGAAGTAGGACAATAATATTTTTTTGCCTTATCTGTTATCATTGTATCAACAATAAAAAAAAATATCAGCGGTCTACTATCAATGTCCACTTTTTTTTAATTTGGGACCAGTGTGCGTAAGAGCGATTGGGCGCTCATAATAAGCGCTTATATGGATGGCGCTGCCCGTATTTACCATAAATATACGTACCAGGAAGGCATGACCTTCGAAACGATCTGTAACAAATTAAGAGAAGAGTTTGAGTGCAAATGCCATCCATGGCAAAAGTATACGGTGCAAGAAGACGTCATTACACAAGCATCGTCCAAGGAAAGCGGGCAGGAGAGCGTCGTTGATATAAATAATGATGCCGATTTATTTTCTAGCGAAACTGAAAAAGATGAAGGGAGCTGCCTTGATGACAGCCATGATGACAGCCATGATGACTTTGAGGAAGAGGAGCGCTGCTGCCAGTGAAGTGTTCGAGTCCGAACACGGGGAAGAGAAGGACGAATCGGGTCAGACAAATCCATTTATTAATTCCATTAGTTATGTTTCAGAGGCTCGGTATGACTCCTTGTCGAAGAAAAATGACGATCATAATGACGAAACATATAAAAACAACGTCATCGTCGATCGCAATATTGAGAGTGAACGAATGCCCATAGTAGATGAGACTGACCAGCTCGCATTGCTTACCGTAATGAAAGAGAACGAGCAGTCATCTGTGATTTCAAACGGTGATGATTTTAAGGTTGCTTTAGAGTCAAGGGAATCTGGACATGATCTAGAGATAGTCAAGGTCGTCATAAATACACCTGAGAAGTCATACATGTCATCAAATGAAGTTGAAGTCTTTCCAATGCCATATATAAAAAAAGTCAAAGGAAATGATGTGAAAGTTATGGTGAAAAAGTTCAAAAACATAAAGTTTCTTAAAAGTTTCAAATCTGTAGGTCGCAAATGTCCAATAAAAATGAAATATAGCAAAATAAAACTCTATAATGTTTCGGTACGACGAAATCGCACCATTGATAATTTATAAACAGCGCCTATTAAGAAAAATGTCACATACAAATACGCAAAAGAAACTAAAATTAAAAACGCAACTCCAGAACTAAACAAACTCAAAAGAAGTTCTAGGAAGGTTCATAAACACTTATTAAAGACATTTTATAAAAGACAATTTATAGAAAAAATGTTCACATTAAAGTTTATATCTAGAAAATTAAATAATAGGAGGTTTAGGGATATTTTACACGTTAGATTAAAACCTTTTCTCGTTCATTTATAGTATTTCTTTATCTTCCCTTTTTTTTCCAAATTCATTAATTCTTTTACTGTCATTTATTGTCATGCTAATGTCAGCTAGATGTAAACATTAGGGTATAATTTTAGTTTGGTTAATTTTACATTTTACTAATGCATTTTTTTTTGTATTTAATGCATGTGCTCCTGAGAAAATATCGGACGCAATTATATGCGTGCGAGGCAGCGCCTGGTCACCGGGTGACACTCCTCACAGCCACGCAGAGTTTGAGGGAAGGTCCTCGCAACTTCGTCTTCATGTGCTAGGGTTCACAGCGGTGAACTAGCATGGTCATACTCCAGAATATAGTTACGCGTTAGATAGTTATGCGGATTAAGTAGTTTTAAAAACTGTGGTTCCACCTAGAGGGGGGAGAACACTCACTCTAAGCAACCAACTTTGCTAAAGGAGCACAGTCTTCGCAAAGGGTGTTGAGTTGACGCCATTGGTTCAGCTTATAGTTGGGGATCCTTTACCTTCACTCACCCCAAGTCACCACCAACTTTGCTAAGGGAGCATAGTCTTCGCAAAGAGTGATGTGTTAACACTGCTGGTATGGCTTGTGATTGAGGACCCACGAGTTTTCGTCAGCTGTTATTGAATGAATAGTAACAAGTGAGGAGTCGATACATTTTTAAGATTAACCTCTGGAGTATGGACATGATTTAAATTGTGTTAATGTACGTTGACGGTCTAACTTCTCAACCTTTTCCTTCCCTCTGACTTAATGCCGTCCGATGGAGCAAAAGATTTTGATGTTAAGGACTTCTCTAATTAACCCTTCTGGACTGATGTGAACTGTCACATCAATTTATTTGTACCCAGGAGGACACGTCGCGTCTTTTCCTCGGGGTTTTGGCGTGACGAGGTTCAAGCATGACAAACTTAGTTTTTATGGGTGCATATTGGCACGAATTAATATTTAACTTTCGCCGGCACTTATCATAGTGTTTGACTCGCGGTTTGTTTGTCCTGTCCTTGAGCCTTCTCTTTTAAGGGAGGTACCACAATTTATAAAAAAAAATGCCCTCGAGTTAGGTAAATAATTCTTATAGGTTTAGGTAGGTAGGTGCCTCTTAATTATTCGAACGCTGTGAATAAAAGTTTTGTAGCTTGTGGCTATCTTCATCCTTTTATTCAAGGGTGGGCGTAGCTCATGTAGAGGTTGTCCGCCTCACGAGCGACCTGGCAGCCAATATTTAGGCTGTGTCTATGTTCGAATAATCGAGAAGTTTTTATCTTTAGAATGTCAAATCTTTTGCTGCACAGACAACCGCAATACCTGCACATACATCCAAAAGTGCCTCATATGCACAAGCAGTAAAACCAAGCATACAACCATCAAGTCTAGACGACAAGCTCAACCAGATCTTGAAGTACATATCCTCATTTGACAAGAGACTAGAGAAATTAGAATCAAGCACTGTACAAAAATATAATGAATAACACACTTAAAATAATGGCATGGAATTCCAACGGACTGCTGCAACACCAACATGAGTTGCTAGTAGTCCTAGACACAGAAAACATTGATGTGTGTTTGATCTCTGAAACGCACTTCACTAAACAGTCTTTTGTAAAGTTTAAAGGTTATAAGGTGTATCACTCGCTACACCCAAACAACACGGCCCGAGGAGGTAGCGCAGTTATCATTAGAGAAAATATCTGTCATTACGAACAGTGTAAATACGAGGAGCCAGACACGCAAGCTGTGGCGGTATCAATTAAAACAAAGCAATTTAATGTGACAGTAGCGGCCGTATACTGTCCCCCAAGACATAAGATAAACAAGGAACAATATGTACACTTCCTCAGACTCCTTGGACCGAGATTTATATTAGGCGGGGACTTTAACGCTAAGAACACTCATTGGGGATCGAGACTAACGTCAACTAAGGGAAGACAGCTTCATAGTGCAGTGAATGATATGCGCTGTGAGGTCATGAGTACTGGAAAACCCACATACTGGCCGACTGACCCCCAGAAACTTCCAGACCTTATCGACTTTTTCATTGTCAAAAATATATCCACCAATTATATGAGTGTGGAAGAGGGGTATCACATGAACTCCGATCACTCTCCGATATTATTACAACTAAGTCACAAAATATTACTGAGACAAAATCACATGACATTGGGAAATAAGTTTACAGATTGGGAAAGTTTTAGCACAGACTTACAAAATATTATTGATCTAAAAACTGCATTAAAAAGCAAAGATCAGCTCGATTCTGAAGTAAACAAGTTTAGCAACAATATCCAACAATGTGCATGGAACAACACACCACAGTTTATAAAAAAATGCAAAGGAACCACCTACCCAAAGGAAATAATAGACCTATTATATGAAAAAAGGAATCAAAGAAAAATATGGCAGCAAACTAGATTTCCGAAAGATAAAACACTGTTAAATAACCTATCGAAAAGACTACAGAGAACAATACAAAGTTTTCATGATGAGGCTCTCAATAATAACTTACGACAGTTAAGCAGCGATCATTCAACGCAATACTCTCTTTGGAAAGCAACAAAGTCACTGAAAAGGCCAATCACATCAATTCCCCCTATCAGAGATGATAATGGAAAGTGGGCCATAAGCAACGAGCAAAAAGCCCTAATATTTGCACGTCATTTAGAAGAAACTTTTCAGCCAAATGACGGGTCTGTAGATAATCTGCAGTTTGCCAATATTCTGCAAGATCAGAGAATTAAGCTTGTAACCCCGAAAGAAGTTGCAAAGGAAATTCAAATCATAAGCCTAAAAAAGAAATCCCCAGGATATGACCTTATTACGGGTGAAATCTTAAAACATCTCCCACGTAAAGCCATCGTTAAGCTTACCAGGCTCATCAATGCTGCATTCGTGCTAAAACATGTTCCTGAGCCATGGAAAGTTGCTGAAGTTATTATGATTGCAAAGCCCGGTAAACCGCCTCACGACGCATCATCATACAGGCCCATTTCCCTGTTGCCGATACTATCAAAGCTGTTTGAAAAATTGTTATTAAAACGCCTAAAATCGATTGTAAACGAGAGTAACCTGATCCCTGACCACCAGTTTGGTTTCAGAGAGAAACACTCAACAATAGACCAAGTACATAGAATTACCAACATCATTGAGAGAACGCTTGAAGAAAAAAAAGTCTGCTCCACCGTATTTTTAGATGTGGCACAAGCTTTTGATAGAGTTTGCCATGAGGGTCTAATATACAAGCTAAGACTAATGCTACCTAATGATTTTGCCGATATCTTGCAATCATACATTACGAATAGAATGTTTAGAGTAAGGCACGAGGATGCTTTTTCCGAGCTAAAAATTATTAAAGCTGGCGTACCTCAAGGCAGTGTGCTGGGTCCAGTGCTCTATCTGTTGTATACGTATGATATACCAGAGCTAGAAAATAATACTATTGCAACCTTTGCGGACGACACTGCCATTATGGCTACAGGGTCATGCCATATGGAAGCAATCGAAAAGGTACAAACCGCTTTAAATAAAGTTCACAACTGGGCACAAAAATGGAGAATCAAATTGAATGAATCAAAGTCGCTTCACATTGATTTCACCAACAGGAATTGTGATTACCACCCGGTCTTCATAAATGGCCAACAAGTGCCATACGCAAATACAGCCAAATACCTTGGTATAACGCTTGACGCGAAACTGCGCTGGAAAGCGCACGTCAAAAAGAAGAGACAGGAACTAGACATGCGTTTTAAAAACATGTATTGGTTGATAGGACGGGATTCCTGTCTATCAATACATAACAAAATTTTATTATATAAGCATATTCTTATGCCAATATGGACTTATGGCATCCAACTGTGGGGCTGTACTAAACCGACTAATATCAAAATCATACAAACATTCCAGAATAAGGTACTCAGGAGTATTGTTAATGCTCCCTGGTACATAAGAAATGACGACCTCCATCGTGACCTAAAAATGGAACCAGTCACCAACATAATCCAAAAATTTGCTGAGGCCCATGAACAACGACTCCATCAACATGTGAACATCGAGGCGATTCAGCTGTTAGACCAAACAAATATAGTGCGAAGACTAAAACGAACAAAACCTTTTGATTTAGTGTAGTGTAAAAAGTGTAGAAATAATAGTGACAATGACACACATAACAACACATGAACAAAGTGTTTATAACTTCAACTTATCAGACTCTAAGAAAGTGGAACGGACTTGTGTAAAGTACAAAGGACACTATTCTAAGTTTTAAAATAATCATCATGTATAAAATTAAGTTAGATTAAAATTGCTTATTAGTCTAAAAGACTAGATTGTAATGAATTATTAAGAACCGGGTTCTTTTTAATAAAATATAAAAAAAAAAAAAACATTTTACTTAGGTTTTGTTGCGGAAACTTCAGAATTCGATTGTCAGGCGCGACGTCCGCATGAGCTAATTCTTGATTAAAGGTGGAGTCCCACCGTTAAAAGACCACCAACTCTTTTATTTCAAACACACAATAACTACTGGTACCTCGGGAGCTCAGCAGAGCTCCCACAGTACCTACGCTTTGGAATGGGCAACTTGCTTCATCTTTCTAACTCACCGACCTTGACAATTAAAAAGTGCCCGTAATTGGTTTATTTGAAATAAATGATTTGAGTTTAAGTTGGGAGCGGGAGAAATTATTTGATGATATCCCACCCTCAAAAAAAGGGCCTAGGCCTTAGAGAGTTCTTTTTTAAAATCTGCCTGACATGGCCTAGAGAGAGTGCCAAAGAGAGAGAGAGAGTCTCTTCAGTCATTTGGTGACATGTTCACCCAATTAAAATTTTAGTCTACACATTAAAACTGTAGCTTTAACATTGTATAGCTTACTACTATGACCTAGAGTCTAGGGCAGACCCGTATGTTGCCATGTTCACCAAATTAAAATGTTAGTCTATAAATTAAAACCGTAACTTTAATATATAATACACCTTCAGTGTGTATACAATCTACCATAACAGGACACAGTTTGTCATCCTTACCTTTATCTCGCTCGTTTTATCTCCGTTTCACTGACAATCCGGCCGCGTACCTTACACGCGGTGTATTCCACAGCTTCTTTATCTTCGCACATTATTACAACTCCTTTATAAACTTTCTAATATAACACATTTCAGTGAAATGTTCTCGTTCATTTTCTTCCTCACCGTCTCGTCTCTAAACTTTTGGAGCGAGATTTCATTACGCATCTTCGATTGTTCTCACTTCTTCATTTTCTAAAAGGTTTTCGTTCTTTTCAGGTCATCTTTGCTCTGAAACAAAAGAAAGGTGTTTTTAATAAAATTATGCGTCGCAATGAAATTAAAAGATTGAATTCAATGGGACGTGTACCCTTTTGAAGTAAATCTGTATTGTTACTAGAATATCTTTTTCCTGGTATATACCAGTTAATATCTTTTCTGTTATAAATAAGTAATATGTGTCCTCGAAATCGTTTAACTGATTTCGTTTTCAATCTTATGTTAGTTAAAGAAATCCGCTATTATTTGAAAATAAAGAAAAAAAAAACATATTTTTTTAGACTACGCTCAGCTGATACTTTATTCCGTTAACTTTGATTTTTTGGAGAGCAGTAGAAAATCGTTTCTAATGTCGGCCATATTGTGGCGTTGTGGTCGTCGTTCGTCACATAATATTCAAAATACATTTCAAACAATGAATAAAAGCTATGTTTATCAGTATTCAAACCAATATCATTCAAATTATAACATTGTTATTCTTAAAATTCGCACTTCAGGATCGACGAACAACAAACACTTTTATATTTGTTCTGATCATTAATGTTATGAAAATATTACTGGGATGAATAATTTGATAAAGTTGAATGAGTTTTCAAATAATATTTATTTAATACTTCACACGCTTCATCCATTTATATCGTTTGAAATTAAGACAAATACATGAATCAAACAAAAGTATGACTTGAATCATAAGTTGTAGATTTCTAGAAATTAGAGAAGGACGGCGATTTATGATAGATCTCAATATAAAATACGTGCTACATAAAACAGTATAAACTACTAGAAGCTACACTATATTTCCACAATATTATACTCTCGTATATATTCTGCACCAAATGTTTCCTAGCACCCATTAATTTTATATTTTACAAGCAACACTCCCGGTTCGTACAGGGGCTTAAACGAAACTATATTTCCCGTTTAGCGCAGCACCATGTCATCAAATTCGTGTAGAATATGACCAATTTCTGGAGCATCTGGCGTTGAAATTTTGGATAGAAGAAAATGAAAAATACCATTTTAATTTCCTACTGATTTAACCGTAACTTAACTTACGCTAAGCGTACTGCAATAATTAACCTTGGCTTTCCTAGTGATATAGTACCTATTGTGATCATCAACTGGTTTATCTAGTAGTGATTTAAGTAATGTTTGGTCTCGATCATTTTGTCTTGCTTTTTCATTGTCATTTAATCTTGACTCAATGCTGACTAGAAGTTATCTCTACTTTGTAAGAATCCTAAGGAAGTTTTAGTTATAGTGATTTTATCAGTGTATCTTGTTTATTTAATTCTCTGCTGTGTTTGTCTGATCGTACGCGTGAGTAATGAAAGTAGTATTATTTCCTGTGGAGCTGAGAATTCTGATGTCTGTTTTTGTTTTTTTTTTACTCACTGAACTTTTTTACGCTCAGAATAAATCTGGCCTAATTAAAATTCAAACTGCAATCATACCAAATAACGAGTACGTTTTCTGCTTGCCTTGATATTCAATACCGTCAGACAAAAATATATATATATCTAAGTAGTTAACTTATCTATCCGATCCATTAAGCCAAGTGATTTATAACTTAATCTCCTGATGGTACACGATACTGTGCTAGACGTTTGTACTTTATAGCCTAATTTAGCCGAAAAAACTCGAATAAAACCGTTTAATAGAAAACGATAAATTGCTAACGTTTTGTACTTTTATTGTCGTGGGGTACAATGGTTTCAGATGGTAGATTTGATTCTTCATCTGCTAGTGGAAACCCACTATTGGATAGTTATGGCCCCTTAGAATCGCTAGAATTGTTTATCAAATCGAAACTGTAATTTAATGTGGCGAAAGCTACACAGCAAAATAAGAAATGTGGGTTTCACATGATTTTTAAAAGGTAGCTTTTTGGGTTATATCTTATCAAAATAACTAGAGCAACATGGATTCGACAGGTACTTGGTACCAGTTTCAGTAAGACAATTTTGTCATATCAAAAAAGATAAAAAAAACAATTTCCTGTTTAGACGTCAGACACAGTCACAAGATCAGTTTGCAATTTTCATAAGTAGATACCTACTCTATATTTAATTTATGACAAATTAATTAGATAAATAGGGTTATTGGAAAAACACAAACAACCTTTTAAGAGGTCATTGTACTCATCATTATGAACAATTTTTACTATGGGATCAACCGTAAAATCGCGAAAAAAAAAAACAGCTTTTCCCTACATTTGGATGAGTTATACGAACATAAATAAATGTAAGAAATAGCTGAGTTTTTTTTTCGGATTTCAGGTTTCTTTCTTTCTTTAAAAAAAAATTGCCCCACACTAGGAATTTCTCCTGTATTGTGGGTGCGTTTACAAACATTTAAACTCACATACACAAACAGCCCGACCCGGAACAACTACGTTTACATTTGTGTTTAAGTTGTTCATAATGATGAGTACAATGACCTCTTAAGAGGTTGTTGGTGTTTTTCCAATAACCCTGTATAAAATTCGTCATTAACTCATAATCTTTATCCTAACTAATTAATAAAGTTGCTGACAAGAGGCAGTAAACAATAATCAAGAAACATCAACATAATATCTCCCAAATATGCAAGTAACAAGACAAACAAAAAGCCACATCAACGAAACTCAACAACAATATAACAACAATTTATTAAACGACAGTCCACTAGAGAAACAAGAAAACAAACTTCTATAATAATCTACACAGAATAATTGAACTTCTCAACAAAAACTTTCGGGGCGAAATTTCATAACTTGTGTTAAACTGCTAAAGAGCAAATTCCCGTGAAAAGGTTATACACGTATGCCATTTTGGGAAACCACTCCCTCGGGGACGATAATAGATTGTCTGCTATACGTCTATTTTAGTTCAAGGACGGGCCAATTACCTATTATGGAAAATAGACATCCCTGGCATCCCCTTTGTCAGATTTATTTTCATGTATACAAAGGTTTCAGTTTTTTTTTTGACCCAAAATTTAAAGCTACGTTTTGGAGTTATTGATTTCAATCAAGTAATGACCAGTATTATTGAAAACAATTCATTTTCTGGCAAATGTGTAAATACTTTTTACTTGAAGTAATACATTTCAATAAGTCATATTTTAGTCGTGTAGTGATAGCATCGCGACTGCTGAGGCAGTCCTAGGTTCAACTCCAAGGTCGGCAAAGTATTATTGGAATTTTCCATTGGTTTCCTAGTGATGGACTGGAGTTTGGAAGTTGGCGCTATGATACCCCCGTACCACGGCAAGCACGTTAAGTCGTTTTTTCTGCGCCTGATCTATCTTCTCGTCGTTTCGGATTGCCGTCCCATCGAACAATGAAAATGAGAGAAGAGTGACTGAACCTGTGTCTATGCACACACTAGACTAGTCTTTGGCGCCGAAGACATTATAGTGCACAACACTATAATGTCTTCGGCGCCAAAGACTAGTCTCTGCTGAGATTTGTTGTCATGGCCGAAATCAGTCTGGATGAATTCTACTACGTATTTAGTCAACCCCTTTCTAGCTCTAGATAGCTATAACTTCATCTTTCAAAGCATCTTCTCATCATCTATGCATACGCAAAACTTTCCTCATGACATTTTTGACACTTATTTATTTATTCACAAAATCCACAGCTCTTTAACAATTTCACTTCAAATAAATAAATTAATCTTACAGCCAATAACGGATTTACAATTTAATAACTGTACTTATATGCGTCAGAAACAAACAAGATGTCATGATAGCACCTTCTAAGCATATCTGTGTGCAGTGTGGGTGGGTGTTTAGGAGTGTGTGTGGGGAGTTGTAATGGTGTATGGTCACGGATTACCCTAATTACTTTCGAGATGAATGCGATTGGTGAGACCTATGTCCAGTAGTGGCCTGCTACTGATGACGATGATTCCTTTGCATCACATTGCTTTGCCCACTATCCCGGGAAAATAGGAATAATAATAATCAATCTTCAAATAAAAAAAAAAGCACAAACAAACGGTAAAAGAAGACGTTTTGAGGCCAAAAGCCGTACCTAAGTAAGTGGTGACAACATGTTGACAAGACATGACATGTAGGACAAATGGGCCCTAAATGTCAACAGAGAATGTTTCGGATCGAGCACAATTTTCTGCTTAAACAATTTTATCGATAAGTGAAAAGTCGATGGTATTTTGCTGGTAATATTGGCCCAATTATGTACATGTAGTCTGAACAGTTATTTACAGTCTGTCACTCATTCTCAAACGATTGTCAAAAACAAAACGATGTTTTAAATTCATTTACCATTCATTAACCGACTTCCAAAAAAGGAGGAGGTTATATGTTCCACTGTATGTATTTTTTTTTATGTATGTTCCTCGATTTCTCCCCCATTTGTGGACCGATTCTCAAAATTATCATATATATATGATACCAAGGATGATGAAATTTCGAATTGGTGTCGGGTAGGTACTATAACTAAAAAGTGAAAAATAAAAACTTTTTGAAAAAAAAAAAAAACAACCGACTTCCAAAAAACACTAGAAAGCGAAAAATAACTTTAATTTTTGAAGGCAGTGACAATAAATTATTAAAATACATATCCAAAGTCACCGACTTCCGAAATTAAAGTTATTTTTCGCTATCTAGTGTTTTTTGGAAGTCGGTCGTTTTTTTTTTAGTTTAATTTGCTTATAATTTTTAGTGACATATGGTGCAAGCGGTTATTTGTTCTAAAATAAAATTCCTAGGCTGAAGACCAAATGAGGACGGTAGCTCACGAAATTAAAATACTATTAGGATGTTTGCTAGAGTTTTAACCATTCAGTGTCAGGTTTTATGTTGATCAAAATATGATTGGCGCCCGTAACAAATACGCATTTTCAGAATTACAATTCATAAGCGGCTGTCATGACTTACCCACAATCCCCTCCATAGCCACGTAAAGACATGCTAATATTGTATTTAGCTCAGACAATACAGGCGTAACGTGGGTGCCAACTAGTATAGGAACTGTACAATATAGCACAAAACATTACTGACAGGAAAAGTCTATTTAAATTTGTGCGGCAGGTTACTAGCTGTTTCGAGATAGGTTGCTACTGGAAGCGATATCAATGTTATGCTCTGGATTTTGGAATCGGTATTGTTTGTATCAAAAGGACCATTTGAAGTAAGTACTGAAAATAAACTAGGTTTCTTGTGTCGAAGTGATTCAACGATGGAAAATATTTTGGGCTTATTCGATTTCCCATAATAACCCAAAAAATGAACTACACAATTAAACTGAGTTACACACCACCAAATATGTGTAGAATCTCTCACGAAATTGAGTCACATTTTTGTTGGAATTAAAATAAAAGTAAAGCTACCTGCAAAATAACTAAATAATAAAAAAACACTACCTTCACGTCACAGATTAAAACAAAATTAAAATGAATAGCCACATCTAGCAACTTTAGTTCAGTCCCAATGCCCGCGCGCCGGACACAGCGTAATATTTAATTTCCTTTGATATTTCGGCCAATCGAAACTTAGTGTTAAATGGCGGTAAAACTATAAAAATGCGGCCATTTTGAGTGGCATGTGTGTTATTATAATGATTTATGGTCACCGTAAAATATTGTTGGTTGATAAATGACCCAGATTAGAGAATATTAATATTGTGTCGTCAAAATATTAAGCGCCTTTGAAGTTAATTTGGGATATATTTTATAGTGGGTTGTTGTTCCGGACTAGAAATCTAGATATTATAATTATAGCATAGGTTCAAATTAATATCAATGGTAACGGTATACGCCTGACGAAGGATATCGCCCTCGAGATAGATCATGGCGAAGGTGGTGTGACGATCTAATAGGGTTTCAGGGCCAAGATGGCCAGAGCACAATAGGTATGGGATAGAAAACGGGGAGGCGACAGTGAGACACAATATAAGATGGCAGCAAAAACCCGGGTTATTGGAACAACGTCTTCTAAAAGACGAAATAATTGAAAATACACATACTGCATTACCTCGATAAATAAAAAAAAATAAATGTGTGACTCGGTCGATAGTATCGGTATAGAGAAGCAAAGGAGTGTACTAACACGTCCTTGCTTCTCATTTTTAAGACTTACCTGGTAGACTAGACTGTCTAGACTTGATGGTTGACTGGTAGAGAATGCCTAAGGCATTAAGTCCGCCTTTGTATCTTTTTGTGTGCGAGAAGTTTAAATAAATAAATAAATACACTAAACCTTCCGGAATAAAACCGCATTGAAATCCATTGCATAGTTGAATAGAACGTTGCCGTCACACATACACCAAAAGCGACTATATTGTAACAAATTAATAAATTTCAAATGTCCTTTACCATAAAAAATTAAGTCCATCAAATTCATTTCAGACTCCGTATTGAGTCGAAGTAGACCGTAAAACGTTGGGTTTTTTAATTCTCCTTTACAATTTCCATGTCGGACACAGAGTTTCAAACTGAGTGCCTACAACATTTTAAACTAGCATTGTACATAATTTAACTTGCTCTACTGTATAAGCGTTTTGTAGAGAATTCAGCTTTTTGCTTTTGAATATAGTTGCACAATTTCGTCTCCCATTGCGTGTAGTTGGAAGCTGGCAAAGGATTGTTCGTGTAAAAAGTGGTATCTTCCTTTGAATAGGAAAACATTCTACGCTGTCATGAAAGTTTGTTCATACTCAGCCTATAACGTTCCCACTGCTGGGACACAGGCCTCATCTCCATGAGAGGGAGTGGGCCGTAATCTACCACGCGGGCCCAGTGCGGTTTGGTAGATGTCACATGTCTTCGAATTTTTGGTTCTAGGACATGCCGGTTTCCTCACGATGTTTTCCTTCACCGTTTGAGAGCAGTGGTGATTAAATTATTTATACAAAGTAATGCGCCTGGCTGGGTTCGAACGCACGACCTACAACTCGTAAGTCGCGGCCGTTACCACTGGGCCACCACTGCTCTCACCAAAGTTTGTTACCACTACTTAATGTTGTTTGGTATAACCAAACCATTTATTAACACCGATATAAATAAAACAGTGGTCAGCTGATGATGTGGCACGTATACTGTTTGTATAGTAAAGTAAAAACTCAACTGTGATCTCTAGATAAGCAGAAACCCCTAAAGTAAATTATTTATTCTAGAATACTTAAACAATCTTTTCAATTTTAGAGTACCTGGCAGGTAACTTTACAGTACCAGGAAAATGTAGCATAAGACTTGAGGAAAAAAATTAAATTGCATTTGAGAATTCATTCATAATATTGATATGTATTCGTTTTTATTTCTGATTGTTAATGTTAATTACCTTAACTGTTTATTTTTATCATTACATGTTTAAAATACTTTTACAAGCTCACTTTAAAGCATGTTCGAATTTTAAATTGCTCATCTCCTGATCGACCAACCCCTTTACGATTCAAAAGTGTATGTAATAGGTTTCATCATCATCATTTCAGCCGAAAGACGTCCACTGCTGGACATAGGCCTCCCCCGGAGGGGGTTTTTGCCATAATCGCCACGCTTGGCAGGCGGATTGGCGATCGCAGTATGGTGGTAAAATGCATAGAGAACGCTGCTGCCCATTCTCTAGTAAGTCCCTTAGTCGCCTGCTACGACACCCACGGGAAGAAATGGGATGGTGCTATTCTTTTACGCCCGGCACCAAACGGGACGTAATAGGTTTATTTGAAATAAATGATTGAGTTTGAATTTATACCTTTCGTTAACCGGCTTTCAATCATACTTTCAACATGGCCAAACCTTAATATCAATCGTAAGTATTGTCTACATGAGTGGCAGATTGTTTGAACGACAGACCTACGAGCTAACACAATAATGATGATGTATCAGCTGTGCCCTCTATCTGAGACCGGACCCTAATATAAAATGTCATACTACATATATCATATTGGACGGCACATATTAAAATAACCCATAAGGTCATACGTCACTTAAACCTTTCAGCCAACAATTTGTCAAAGGGTCAAACGAATAAGGGTCAAAATATCTTATACTTATTAAGTCAAACCTCTATAATTTGAGTTGTAACTCTGTTGCCTGCGATTTTGTTATAGTTTACAGTAGGGTAAACTGTTACAAAATCGCAGGCAGTAGTAGTTTAGAGTAAAGGCGATATACGGGGTGGCGGGACGTCGACGCGCAATAAACCCCTGAGTTGAAATTTTTCGTAGCACATTTAAAAAAATGCTGTTAAATATATTTTGAAACTTCATAGAAATAATGAATCAGTATAAAAAAACAGATTTACTCAACTCATAGGTACCTACCTAACTGCAATACCTGCGGTCGTTGACACCCTAAAAAATCATCAAATCATACCTGAATGTTTCGTCTTATTGTGGTTGTCGAGCTTTGTTAGGTAATTTAATTTGACTCCAAATAAAAGAGTACATATCTATCTATCTATATAAATAAAAGGAAAAGTCCTGGCTGACTGACTCATCAACGCCCAGCCCAAACCCTTGGACCTAGATAGCTGAAAATTTGCACAGAGGTTCCCTTTATAATGTAGACAAGGAATAAGGAACGATTTTTCGAATTTAAACCCCTAGGGGAGTTAAATAGGGGATGAAGTTCCGCGCGGGCAAAGCCGCTGGCAAAAGCTATTGTTTTATATATGTCACCGTAAGATTGTGAACACCGCACGCACGCAGTGCACGTATTTGTCACTTATCGTGCAGCTCAACTCAGAACTTTAGATGCTCAACAATTTGGCGAACAATATCAAATAAAGGACATTTGGGTATTAGATTCTGATTTGGTGTATTACGCAATTAGGGTGCAGATTTTCATTTAAATGGTTATAAATTATCTGATGAAATGAAAGGCATTGAACTAAAATAATTACAATTTAGAACATGAATACAGAATTAGTCGACATCCATTTTAAAATTAACATCTTTATTAAAAAAGTACATAACAAATTATAGTGCGAACACAATAATAATGGTCAGCAGCACAACAGCGACGCAACAAATTGGCTAAATTATGAAATATTGCCAGTTTATTATATTGAGCATTATTGTTTTAATTAAAACGATACACAATACTGTAGCTACGTGTTTTGTATAGTAAATGGTCATTAAAGTTAATGAGTTCTATGATACGGGAGTGTTTCGTTTCTCATTGTTTACAAAGATCGTGCTGTGTTTTCGAATTGGTCACCGTTATAATTGGAGAAATGTCTGACAAGCAGTATCATATTACCCAGTGATTGGTGATAGGCAAATGCTCAATGTTTTCAACTGCATCCAGTTAGACTGGTAGCTGACCCCAAAATAATTGGGAAAAGGCTAGGCAGATATTTAATGATGATGATAATTGGATATTTTTTTTTATGAATATCGGATTTTCTGTTACGCCTTGTACACATTTATTTCTTTTTAAAATTTGCCTTGCCATATCTAGCAGATTCCGCTTAGTTAGAATTTAATGATCTCATTATTTCAATAAATTCTCAGTTATCAAAACTCTACTGATTCAAAACGGTGAATGAAAACAACGTGAGGAAAATGTCATGTCCTAGAAGTCCTAGAACCAAACATTCAAAGGCATGTGGCATCTATCAACTTTCACTGAGCTCGCGTGGTGGATTATGACCGATTCCCTTTCACCAAGAGGACTGTGTCCCAGCAGCATTATAGGCTGATCTTGCTAATCAAAGCTTGAATGAATACCGAATTAAAACATAAGTACATAATATTTACCTATTTCAGTAGGTATATCTTTGAGAATGTTTTATTATATTTTAAACTGGATGGCGGTAGCTTTTCTGCGCTGGCGATCTCTGATAAGAAACGCCGATACAACTCAAAATCCACAGATGCACCTTTATCGCAAGCAATAATTCTACATAATTACATTTTACAGCTGTGAAAGTTTTTCTAAATATCATGATTAGTAGATTTTGAAGGTTTATGTACTAGCTCTAACTGTCAGTAAATGAATACAACGTGTGAAATCCCAGCTATTTTAAAGGAGAAATTTCGCTCTAGGGTTTTGGTTACAAGTTACGGTCCGTGATCATTTTCAAACTGGAAATAGCTGTTTAAAACAACCCTTTATTAGATGTAAATGGATACATACGGTTAAGATATGGCCACATGTTTCTCTCTAAATATATGCCAGAAAAATATTCAATGTCAAAATCGAAATACCAGCCTAAATAATAAACTCTTGAATTTTATTTGTATGAACTCGAAATCTCATTATCATTATTATATTCATATTATATCAACACGCCGTTTCACTCACTAAAAAACAGACAATGAACACAAAAGATTCATACAAACAAAACCCAAGAGAACTATCATTTCGACCTTAATAAAAATATACGAAGTGGTCCATTTAAGCCGACCTTCTCCTCAAGGGCGGAATGTTCCTATTGTTATGTGGGGAGTACTAGGGATTTATGAGATATGCCAACGGCCTGGAAGGGTAGAATGGGGACACTACGGGAGCGAGGATTGATTGCTGACCCGCTTTTGAAAGATTACGAATGTTTTTTGTCACCGAAACATGAATAAATCTCTGCTTTAGTCGCGTTTTGGTGTTCCGTTCCGGAATTGGTGAAACGGATCTTTTGTGAAAACTGTCTACGGTAGCCATGGTCAGACTTTTCTAGAAGACTTTCAAGGTAAACAGACGATTGGCATAGTTTTGATATCGATTCTAGAGATGTTTTGCCGATAGGAGAAGCTAATACTATACACGGACATATACCAACTTATTGATGATGTTCTTTAGAATGGTGTATGATATGAACGAACGAAAACGAGAAAAAAGGGGTTTGTATCGATCGAAGCACGGCGTTATGTATTTTCTGCCTACTCCGATGAGAAAAAGGCGTGAGCTTGTCTGTACGTAGGTATTTTTTATCAGACGGACTGACAGACTGTACTTAATTCGGTATATTCACCGCTGGGCTAACGTACATGAACAACGAGGGGGGACACTGTCTTAATATATAGGGTTATTGGAAAAACACCAACAACCTCTTAAAAGGTCATTGTACTCATCATTACGAACAACTTTTACTATGAGACCAAACATGAAATCACAAAAAAAAACAGCTGTTTCCTACATTTTGATACGAACATAAATGTAAGGAACAGCTGTTTTTTTTTCATAATGATGAGTACAATGACCTCTTTAGAGGTTGTTGGTGTTTTTCCAATAACCCTGTGTAGTGGAAGTCGATCATCAATGTTTAATATTGCCCTCCTCTTGGGCTCTGCCGCAGTCAGGTACAAAGAGTTTTGCTATCCGTGCAGCAGACATATTTGGGAGTAAAAGTTTGAAACTTCTAACATTCAAGTTTATACCATTGGTGCCTGTAAGTTTAGAACTGAATTCATTAAGAATTAACTATATTTTTAGCAGAGATAGCGACAGGTCGAATCTAGAATAGTCAGACTGACCTAAAAATGTAGTGTTTAAATAACATTTTATGAGCTTATAGGGTATTACAGCCGCCCGTATGTCTAGGTTCAAACGTGTCTGCGAAGTTTAACGACGGGAGCACCTAATGCGGGTCTGATTTAGGATTCAATGGAAAATTCGAGACTCATAAGAGGCTTTTCGACAAGTTTAGTTTTAATAACTTCGTAACGGCTTTGTTGTTGTACGGATTACTTCTGCTGTTTGAGCAGAAATTGAGAATCAGATAACTTTGCCAAATATTAAAGCAGAGATAGAGAACAGGGTCAGACAAAATACATTTCTGTTAGCGTTCACGCCAAACGCTACGCCAAAATGTATGGGAATGACATTACCTGCGGAAAGAACACGACGTAACTTTTCCGCAGGTAATGCCATTCACATACATTTTGGCATGAACGCTAACAGAAATTTGTTTTGTCTAGGCCTGCTGATAGAATATACGCGGAACTAAGCTTAGTTAAGAAATGATCAGTCCAATAATCGTATTTTTAAGAACCACACCACCAGGGGCTACGGTATCTCTTTCGAACAAGCCGCACCCCTGGCAGTGACAAAAATACGTCTAATGTTCCTTTATTTTTGACGAGTTTTTAAGGTCGATTGTCGCTGAGGTGAGATTACGACTTGAATTTGAACGTTTTTTGAAATACGAGAATTTATTGGCCTTCAGGTAGCGTTGAGACATATTCATCTGATTTCCATGGAGGGAATCTAGTTCTTTATACCCTTTTTAATTTTTCTTTCTTTTGCTTAACTTTGTTATCATTACACCTCATCGTCAGATAATTAAGAGGCGACTTTGATGATTTTTTTGATGCATTAAAGTATGTTTAATCATGTTTTTAGTTCCATCATTGTATGCAAAAAAGACTTTTTGCTTTCAAAATTATTTACTGTAAAAAAGATACACTGGTTCAAAAAACCACCTTTCTGAGCGTTATCAAGAAATCTCCGCCTTAACGTGCTTTCTGAGGCACGGAGGAGTCTTGGTATGTTAAGATGGTCACCCATCCACGGATAAACTGCGGCAAGTGTAGCTTAACCTAATTGATGGACCCGTGTGGCTGATATTACTCATCCACAAGCCCCTCATCATTAAACCTATACTAACTAATTTAAGTTGAGAACTATTAGTTTTAGGATTATATTTTATCATAGTGGTTCATATTGCTACAATATATTAACTGCTTATTTTGATAAACAAATATTGTTCTGCGAATAAACAATGTAACATTGTAAATACTATTAATAACACTGAAGTGGCTGTACAAACGTTAATAGATTTCTAACAAGCGTATTAATATAACAATTAATTGTAGCAAGTTAATTAAGTAAGCGCTGTTACCAATTATGTAGCTGACGTATCGAGTCGTGAAATATCTAAGTTATATACCGTACTTGGATATTTTAGGGGAGAAGTAGGTTTGGCTTTGTATTGAGATTGCTTCTCAGTAAAGATAATATTGTTGGTTATATTTTTACTCATGCTTTTCTTCCTTTATTAACAAATCCACTCAGTACATGGATTATAGTGATTTAGGATTATGAGAAATTAATCAAAATTATTGCAAAGTACTCTTTGAAACCTCGTTAGTGCAAAAGCTTTACTGGAAAGCGTATTACATTAATGACTTGTTCATTAAAAATATTTTTATTTCTAAAGCATGACGCGTTAGAAAAAATATTTTACGAAACTTTCAAAGTACCTTGTTTTTTAAATTATACGAATCATGCTATAAAGGATGACTCTTCACGTGACCAAAGGGCTGGCCGATACTTAGGTCAAAGAATCAGCATTGCCATCCAACGTGGCAACGCTGCCAGCCTTTTGGGCACTTTTCCCACTGACAGCGATGCGGACGAATTCTTTGACGCCCAGTGAGCTCTTCCCTTTTTACTTTATATATACTTGTACATACGGTCTAATTATTATTTTTAATTTTATGCTAAGTTATTATGTTAGTAAATAAGTAAAATAAACCAATAAGAATTAAAAAAAAATGCTATAAAGGGATAGGATTGTAAAATATAAACTCATTCGAATATATGAAACTCTTCTAGAAACATGTGCCCAATTTGGCTCCCCAACATGCAAATCTCAAACTTAATACAAAATCCCGCAAAGCTTGGGAAGTAAGAAAAAAAAAAACAGTCTAAATGAAAACTCTCTGAGGTAATAAACGGGGGTAGGCAGGGTGGTATTTGATGAAATGAACAATAATAAAGGAGAGTCGGACGACAAAATTGTAGGGAATTCCACTTGCCAACGGAATTTTGAGGAGTTTTACCTTTTTAATCCATTAGGAACGCTTGGGAGGCGAAAATATTTTAAATTAGGACATTAGGCCTGATAAGTGAGTTTTCAGTGAAAAATATATCGTTTGGAAAACGTTGGCTCTTACTTTTAAGGGGTATCTCCACTGCTTTAGATAAGTGCGTTCTTTTTTGTTAAATAAATGAAGCCAAATGGTTTTACAGCATCATCATAATTTCTTTTTATTTTAAAATTATGACTGTTTACTTTTGTAGCTACGATTTGTGCTTCATTAAATTAGAGTGCTTTATTATGTTTCATATCAAGTATTTCTGTAAAGTTACTAGTGAATCTAAGATCAAAATGATTATTGTGAACGTTATTATCAATAATACAATCAATAGGTAGACTTGATCTTCATCAGAGTCTTTCATCATTCATTGTGAGAATAGAGTTGTGGGAATAACAGCACCCACCACCACCTAACTTTGTTCAACTTCAAGAGCACCTACCACCCGGACGTGACCTGCAGTGGTCTATATGGAGACCAATCATTCGAATGTGATTGTGTTTGCAGCGGCACACTTGAGTCCGCCCAAGTGGGCCGCTGCAAATACAATCTAGTGCAACGGGGTATTATTGACCCAACCGATAGCCAGTACGAGTGCGTTGCTCCTGACAAACCATGTCCCATACTTGCACCACCAGGATCACTCACGATTGATGACGCGATTAGTGTGGCCACCTACTGGACCAAACTCATCCAACATCATAAAATATTGTTACTTTTGCCATAAAAAGAAGAAAAGAAAATCATTTATATAAATAGATGATCTTCTTTTAACTGTTATACTTCAGGCAGGAACATGCCGCCGGACTTAATACCCTCGGCTTATTTTAACACTCAACCTTTGGATGATGCAGAAAACAGTGGTTGCTGGAGGATGCAATTACGAAAAATTGAGTACTACATATTTATGTATTTATATAGATAAAACTAATAATACACGTATTACAAAATTACGAAAAAGATAATAGACCTAATTAGTTATATGCACAAATTGAAAAAAACATAAATACACGACGAATATACAAAAACAAATAAGACAAAGCAATTCGAAAAGAACATTGTGAAGATACTGCCAACTTTTTATGAAAAAGTGAAGTTTTTCTTTAAAGAACAATCGTTTGGTTGCCTTTCTGAATTCTAGGGAACTACATTCCACAAAGAGATAAACTGAACGAAGAAGGTAAAGTGAATAAAGTCTGTGCGGTGAGTGAGACATTAAAAACGGCGATTTTTGGTAATTTTTTGTGGCAGAGACATTCATCGTGCTTATTTAATTTGTCACCGAAATATTCATTATCTCATTGCTGTAACAAATCAATCACGTCTTCTACCTTTTCATCATCTAAATGCATAAAGAGAACAATAGTAAACTTGCAAAAGCCATTAACACAGTCATAAAACAGTGTTCAAGAGCCAAGATCTGACACCACAGTTTAGCCTCGACCGACGATTTGGTCGTCCGGCATACATTCTACCGGTTTATGAGCGAGTAGTAATAGTGGTGTAACTAACGTGAAGGAAGTTTATTTTCGGTTCACAAGATTATAAGAAAGTACGTGTTGCTTGGTGGAAGAATTATTTGAAATCTGTTGGTTTGTTTTCGTAATATGACAGAAACTTTGACATCAAAAATTCTGTCTAATATAAATAATATCTAATTAGACACAATAGAATTAATAGTTGGTTGATTGGCAAAATCCCATCACTACTATTTAGATTGTTGATTAGTTGATTTTTATAACAATGTCTGGATTAGTAGGTATTAGGTAGTTTCAAAAAAGCATTTCCTACGCACTAAGTATTGCCAATGTCTATCATCTATGATCGTTCTCAAATGATACAATAAGTTTAGTAAAGTTACGAACAGTCTCCTAAAACGGTTCTCTTGTAGCTATGATTTTGGTTTATGCCATTATTCCCTCATCTCAAAACTCAATTCTATTTATGTCATGATTGACTGCTTAGCTCCATGAAGACATAGCGTAATGATTGTCATTTATAGGGTTACACCTGTAACTAAATTGCTACTAAATTTGCAATATTTTGAATAGTATCGCATTTTTTCAATTTGCGGTGAACTGTAGAAGACTACGAACATATTGCAATATTGCACGACTCCCATAGGAAATAACGTAATAACTCAAACCTACACACTGATCGGATTTATTGAGAATATCTATGCAAAAGTAAAGTAAGTATCAATCTGGTAGGTTTTGATGCTGTAACATTCTACATTCTAACAAAAAGATAAACTAACAAAAATTCAAAGCAAATTGTTTTTGGGTTTTAGAACCGTTCCCAGATCTCACAAATGTGTCAAAAATAAAAACTAATGTTAGTTCAGTTGTGACTTCACTACGATTTTATCATATGTATTTCATTCTCATTTCGATTGTTTTTCATTTTATTATTTTGATTCTAGTAATAGGTAACTTAGGTTGTTTTTTTAATTCTTATTTCGATTATGATTTTGTTTTTTAATTAAATGTTGTTAAAACTTATATTTAAGGAGCTATTTTTAAGTAAGTGCTGTGTGCGCCTTTAAGTGACAAATACACCGTATCTATATCCAAATGTTATTTTATTATGTTAATGTTCCTTGTGAATAAGTCGTTGGTGTACCTTTTAAATAAATATATCTAATAATATGTCTATAAATTTCTGTCCTAGAATCTCTTATTTCCATTGACCTGGTTACTGGAGTGAATAGGAATTGAATTCGAATCTCTTTAATTCTGGACTACGACTATCGAATTCAATTTGTTGATGAACAACTCGAGGAACGAAATGATTTCCCGATGAGATATTTTCTACGCCGCGGAGCGTAATCACTGGGTTGAGTTAAAAGTATTACGGGTTTTAAGATAATGGTGTTGGTGGCAAAGTACATGATTAAGTGAATGAAATGATGAGATGAGTATTTCTAAAGTAGAAATTCCTAAACAAATACAGCATCCATAATCAGCCTATAATGTTCCCACTGCTGGGACACAGGTCACCTCTCGGTAAGAGGGAATGGGGTATAATCTACCATGCGGACCCAGTGCGGGTTGGTAGATGTCACATGTCTTCGATTTTTTTGCTTCACCGTTTTGAGAGCAGTTGTGATGTTATAATTTGCACAAAGTAAATCGCCTGTCTGTGTGTTCGAACCTACGACTTGAAACTCCACTAGGCCACCACTGCTGATATATGAGTATCCCCATGTTTTTTTTTTTCAGGGTGGAATATCATCAAATAACTTCTCCCGCTCTGGGTGGAGCAGGAGGGCGCATCAGACTTTTCATGACTAAAACTCAACCGTGTTCCCTCAGTTCCCCTGGCAGGCATAGGCCCTTGCGGACCCCATCAATTGATGCTGACATCTCTTTGAGGCGCGCGTTGAACACAAAGCGCCGTCGACATGGGCTTGGACCCATTACTCGCCGTTCACAAACCCGCGCCTACGGTGGCCGGGAATCAGCCTGGGATTCCCGACGCCCTGGGCGTCTCTTGTGGAGGAGTATACTAAGCCACGACTTCCCTCTTATTTATAAACGATGCTTAAGGTTAAGAGATGTTTAACCGTCAAAAATGTGTGGTTAAACAGACGCTAATCATTACTTAACTTTAATTAACGTATAAAGAGATGAAGTAAAATCTTATTTAAATGATAGACAGCAAAAAGTTCATATAAATGGTGTCAATTCACATGGTTTAAAAATAAAAATGGGTGTTCCACAAGGCTCAATATTAGGTCCTTTCCTCTTTTTAGTATATATTAATGATCTACCCCATTTATTAAAAAAACAATCACAAATGGTGTTATTTGCTAACGATACATCCTTAATTTTTTAATAATGCCCTACTGCTGGTACAAAATTGGTTCACCGCTAATAATTTAGTGTTAAATGGGAAAAAAACGAAATGCATAAGATTTGCTTTACCAAATGTTAAAAGTAGTTGTGACGTAGTATTGAATAAAGAGAAACTAGAATTCGTCGATAAACTGTTTTCCTAGGGATCGCACTCGACTCAAAACTACAGTGGAGTCCTCATTTAACAGCTCTTGCAGGACGGCTAAGTTCAGCAGTATAAGCTGTAAGAAAAATCCGCCAATTCACTAATGTAGAAACCGCGAGGCTAGTCTATTTCAGTTACTTTCATAGTACCATGTCATATGGTATATTACTATGGGGACGGGCTGCAGATATCGAGTCTATTTTTATTCTGCAGAAAAGAGCCATTAGAGCTATGTATGGCCTCCGTAAGCGGGATTCTCTAAGGGAACTGTTCAAAGTTATTAATATCATGACGGTACCTTGTCAATATATCTATGAGAACATCATGTACGTTAGGAAAAATTTAAATCTTTTCAGTATACGAGGTGAAAGACACCATTAGAACGAGAAATAGGCACCAATTGGTTCAACCAGGCTTCAGACTGGCTAAAGTAGACTCGTCCTTCATGGGGTACTGTTTAAAATGTTACAATAAAATACTTCCCCACATACTCGAACTGAATGAATCGAAATTTAAATTTTGCATAAAACGCACACTATGCAGCCATGCTTATTATAAGTTGGGGGATTACATCGCTGACAAAAATGCTTGACAAAACGCTGCTTGTCCTGCTCCACAAGGTAGCTTAAACTAAATTGAATAACATCTGTAAACATTGTTGGAGCTGCTGAAGACTGTAAAAGCTAGATATCTTTGCATTGTATAAATTCAAATATTAGTATTGTATCTGCACTATCTTCGTACTATAAAGCAAACATTTACACGGTACGTCTTTCATTGACTTGAATGTGCCCTGGCAGCTGAGAGTATGTCATGCTCACTCAAATGGTTGTCTATTGTTTGCCCGAAGATTATATGCCATAATCATCATTTTCCCGAATTTCATTTACCCGAATTTCATTTGCCCGAATGTTTCATTTGCCCTAAAAGACATAGGTATGACATACTTTTAATTGCCCGAATTTTAGATACCATAAGATACGAATGCCATAAGTATTGTTTGCCTTATTTTTATGTGCCATAATAATTGTTAGACATAATATTTAAATGGCATACAAGAGAAGAATTTTAGCGTGCTTTCAAATTTGTGATAATTATGGCTTACAATGATTATGACAAATGATGTTATGGTAAGTGACTTTATGGGAAACAATGATTCTGGCACGTGACTAATATGGCAAATGAGAGTAGGGCAAATGAGTATTATGTCGTATGATATTATGGCTGTTGACTATTATGGCAAATTATATTAGGGCAAATAAAATTCGGGTAAACGGCCGTATACCCACACAAATGTCTCGCTGGTGGTGGCGTGTGTGTTGGATCATTAAGTTCCCTTCAAAATGGTTGAGCTGAATGGTGCTGATGCATACGTCATGTCCGTGAACGGGCGCCGCCAGTAGGGACTGGTCATCTCTTAGCTCCCATGGCTTATTTTGATTTTTTAATTGTTATTTTATTTTAATTACGGACGCTTTTAATGTGCACTTTTTACATCGTTCTCACATTGATAATTTCAACATAATGATGTAACCAACTTTTTGTAACAAAATTATGATTTTAAAAGAGTGTCCATGGAGTTACTTGCCCGTTCTTCTCCATAGGTACCTACGCTTTGGAATGGGCAACTTGCTTCATCTTTCTAACTCACCGACCTTGACAATTCAAAAGTGCCTGTAATTGGTTTATTTGAAATAAATGCTTTGACTTTGAGTTTGATTTTGAGTGTGTTGGATCATTAAGTTCCCTTCAAAATGGTTGAGCTGAATGGTGCTGATGCATACGTCATGTCCGTGAACGGGCGCCGCCAGTAGGTACTGGTCATCTCTTAGCTTCCACGGCTTATTTTAATTTCTGAATTGTTATTTTATTTTTGTTCAAATTACGGACGCTTTTAATGTGCACTTTTTACATCGTTCTCACATTGATAATTTCAACATAATGATGTAACCAACTTTTTGTAACAAAATCATGATTTTAAAAGAGTGTCCATGGAGTTACTTGCCCGTTCTTCTCCATATGTACCTACGCTTTGGAATGGGCAACTAGCTTCATCTTTCTAACTCTCGGTGAGTAACTAACTTAATCTTGACAATTCAAAAGTGCCTGTAATTGGTTTATTTGAAATAAATACTTTGAGTTTGAGTTTAAGATATAGAGGTTTATGTTTATTATTATGTGTGGTGCCAGAACTTTGATTTGACAACTGTTCTGAGCTGGCCTAGCAAAAAATAATGCGAAACTTGCTTATACTGGTTTGTTTCCACTGAGGTGCGGCCTTCTGCACCATGATTTTTGATCCAAAGTTAGATTTCTGCACTGGAATTATTTTTTGTTTTCTGCATAAGTTATTAAGTTCTTGATTGTCAATAAAGAAAATTCCACTACCATATTAATCGTTTTAATATTATAAATGTGAAAGTTTGTATGTATGGACAGTTCACACAAAAATGGCTAAACGGATTTGAATGAAATTTGACAGACATATAACCTGGATTAATACATTAAATACTTTTCATTCCGGTAGAACGTTCTCGTGGGATATTCTCAGACCTCAACGTGGGCGTAGCCGCTGGCATTATCTAGTAAGTTATGAGTTACAGATTTGTTACTAACGTTAATTAAACGTAACGTAAATTTAAACGTGTATCTATTTAAGAATCCACCTTTCATAAGTAAGAAAATATAACGGTCGCTAAGGAAGACTTACCTACGAAAATAACATCATAAATAAAAGGAACTGGATACCAAATGTTTATTCGGAAAGGGTCCAATAAAAAAACTACAGGAATAGCTAGCTAAATAGGTAGTCTTTACAAATATACACATAAGGCCCAAGGTCCCACCACTCACGAGGAAGCGGCTAGCTATCAACGATTTTCTTACTTAAGAAACGCACAAAAGATTGTGGGCTCCGTTTTTTTGTATTTATTTATGTATGAAATTTATGTACACAATGTCAATCCCATCGTGCTTTTACAAATAATCACTTCCTCTTAAACGAAATAAACTTAATCATACAAAACTTGTGCAGGTCCCGTGTAAGTGAAAGAGATACTGAATGAAAAGTTGATCGTTGACTGTTCACACCGAGTACTCGTTTCTCGCAGCGACAAGAGACTTTCAAAGCGAAGATTATGATGATGATGATATGGAACTTTATGTAGATAATTTAAAAAAAATTGTTTTGTTAAGCCTGTACTGTCCCACTGTTGGGCAAAGACATCCCCCAAGTACTTCCAGGAACTCTTTTCCCGCGACACCTCGAACCAGCCCTCGCGGTACGCGTCCAGTTCGTCTCGCCACCGCTTTCTGGGCCTACCGCGGCGGCGTCGTCCATCTTCAGGCATCCACTGTTTAGAGACCTTTGTCCAGCGGCCATCCTGCATGCGGCTGATGCGACCCACCCTATCGCATTCTTCTAACATAATCAAGGAAATAAAATCATATATTCTGTCCATACCATGTTGTCCATCCCATAATTTTTTTACCATAACCCTTGAGATTTGTATTCACAACGAATCGAAACCATACGCAAAACTTTTCCCCGAATACTTTACTGTCAATCTTATCTTTCGTTTTTCCAAAGAAATCGTCGGCGCCATCCATTATCAATACCAGTGTCCTTCCAACCCTTTCGATAAGGAAATCCCAATAAAAACTCTTGGAACGAATAAACATAAAGATTTATCAAAGTGTAAAGGGGTATTTGAGAGTCAAAGCTCTGTTGTTTTAAGAGTTAAACCTACAGTAAAGATGAAATGGAAATGATCCCTTACGTAAATGAAAGCTTTGTGAGGTAAAAAGTAAGTCTCGAAACGGGTGGTTCACACTTCCTGTGACGGGCTTGGCTTTTATCTTAGCCAGAGGCTAAGAATTGCCATACAACTTGGTGGTAATGCCGCCAGTCTCTTGGTTACCAGTCACCAGCGGAAACTATGAATTTTTCGTTTGTGAATAGTTTCAGGAGATAATTTTGGTATTTTATTAATTTAAGTAATTGATTATTATTTACTTACTTTGTAGTCTTTCTACCTCAAATACAAATGAAAAGTTAAAAAGAGTAGGTTTAGTATAGTTTTGATACACAAATCCAAAAAAAAAAACAACCATGAAAAACAAAATTATTCAGGTATGAGAAGAAGTTTATATAATTATAAAACCAACTCAATACAAAAATACCGGCAAATTAGAAAAATCTGCTAAACCAATAATCATACATACAAAAATGCCGATGATAAACAAATCACTATATCAGCCAACAATAACAACGATACGATTATTAAACACCATTTGAACCATAAAAACGTCAAATAATATTAAGCTACAGAATACTACAGAAGGTCAATTCTATACAACCAGTTAAAACCTGCACACACAAGGACAGACGCGTACGCAAGGGGATGTCAACTAAATGCACGTCGCGAGTGCGCTACATTCACTTTACTGCGTTTTTGAAATAATAGTAGCACGGGTCGATCTAAGGTTAAGCTACGCTTGACGAGGTCAGTCTGTGGTTGGGCGACCTTATATTATATATGGAGATTCCTCCGTACCACAGAAAGCAATTTTTTTTTTTTGAGGTTGGGAAATCATCAAATGATTTCTCCCGATATGGGTGGAGCAGTAAGGCGTGTCAGACTTTTACTAAATAAAACCCACCAGTGTTCCTTCAGTTATCCGTGTGCCAGGGGTCACGGTATCTCTTTCGAACAACCCGCACTCCTGGCGGGAAAGCACGTTCAGTGCTGACCATAATTCGGAAACCTTTGACAGTTTAACCGCTGAATGTCAGTATTTTACATTGAGCGACTGTGCAGTATCTCGATGGTTGTGTAGGTCACAACAACTGGTTATTGACATTACTCAGTAACTAAGTTGTGGAGGTTAGATGAGTGAATAACTATCTGACTGTTGTGAGAATTACGGGTGTCTGACTACCCGAAACGACAGTGATATGGAGGCCAGGTAGGTGTGCACCTATCTGACTTCCCCAAGAAAATGGACTGCCAGAGGTGCGGTGACGGAGACACCGTGGCCCCTGGCACACAGGCGACTGAAGGAACACGGGTGGGTTTTACTCAATAAAAGTCTGATACGCGCTTCTGCTCCACCCAGAGCAGGAGAAGTTATTTGATGATTTCCCACAAAAAAAGTAAAAAGTTCCAGTAAAAAGAAAAAAATACCCCTTCGGAGAAAGATTGTCAACGCAGATGATAGAGCTGACCTACTGTAATATGATTGTTCTGTGGTTACTTTGTGGTAGCGTGCGATGCAAATGTACTCAGTCACGCAAATAATGATGGGTTTTCATCCGCTTTTACTCCGCAACAAATAAGGTTCGTGATTAATTTAGTGTAATGTTTGTGTGTGCGCTGTGAACGATATGGTGTATTAATATAATTGGATTATGATAACGTGGGAATAGCGGCCGATTATTCTTTTATTGTTGAACATATTTTTAATGTTAATGTTCATATTATTTAAGATTACTCATGTTACACTGATGTGTTACATTGGAGTACTTAAATTGTTAGGTAGATAGCTTCATCTGTGATCTTTCTTCAGTGTTAGTCTTTCCGAAATTCTAATTGTATTGAGAGGACGCCAATCATGAATTAAAATGATGCCTAAACATACACCAGAAAGATGGATTACAATTTGAAAACCAATTAATAAAGAATATAATAGAATCCAAACCATATCTGCAAGTGTAAGATTTTAAAATACCCGTATCTAATATTTTAGGGTGTTTTTGATGATAAATGATGGCAGGGACATTGACGCGCAAGCTGTAACCATGAATCCAACACATGATTCTAAGCCCACAAGCTTATAACATTTTCGTTGTTTATCAAAAAACAGTCTACTGTTTATATAAAAGTGCATCTACGCGGTTGATGACTCTACCATCCTGTATACCGCAGAACAAAAACCCGATACTATTAGAAGATTATTATGACCCGGCGGGCTATGAAAAAACAAATACATGTGTGAAAACAACCATTCCGATAACAGGTGCCTAATATCTCACGCTAAATATAAAGGGGCTGCTCCACGGCAGCACATGGTTAATCTACACACGTCTACTTAGCTATCTTCTACTTCGTAAAACTCTTGTCAAAGCGGTTGTAGTCTTCATGAAACTTGTCTAGGGGCTGATGTGATTCGCCTTACGATTTCTCGCCATCTACTCCAATTTTTGGAAATTAATGTGCACTTAACAAGGGATAGCCCACTGCGGATTAAACGTCAGTCCATCTTATAGGTGTGCGTCCGCATGATCTAGTGCCCTCCACTAGACCCTTCACGACGAGGTGCTCTATAGAGTCACCTTCACGTGACTCGAGATGTGTTCGAAGTGTTTAAGGATGCGCATTTAGACCTGAAGTTCTGTCCGGAGTTCTTGGTGTATCGAGGTTTTGGTGCGAAACTCAATCCACGATGGCCCAACCATTTTTATCTTCGCTTTATGTGAAAATGTAGACAAGATCATCCACTGCGGCCCACAGTCATGGTGCGCACGAATGCATACTCGTAGTTAGCAAACAAATGAACCACGCAGATTACGTGGCAAAGCTCTCCGTGCACATCCTACGTGGCAGTGGACCGTCGACAGAAGGATTTATTACGTGTTATAGCAATCGTTCATTCTTTATGGATACCTAACAAATCGTTATTGCAACATACAGCTGCTATGGTGCATTGGAACGATAGGAACTATGCATACGGATACCTAATTTAGACCCTATTATATGCAGCAGGCGTATGCGGTTAATGGTTGCAACGCAGATTCTTGTGAGTTAGTTAAGTGGTCAAGGTTTTGATGGGTCATTGTTATGTTACAACTGATATCTAAGAGAGTCGTTGACCTTATTTTATGTTGCAGGATAGCATACAACCCAATGGCCCATCATTCATTAACATTCACCTGCCCTTAACATCTCAACATGTCTTTTTCTTCCTTACTTCTCTAATAATCTTCATCTCAGTAGTCACTCCCTTTCTAACCATATAATCACCTACACAGTTCATACGTCAGTTATTTGGTCTTCCGCTACTCTTATAGCCATCAACATTCATACCGACGGCGATGTAAACTGATATCCACCGTCTATGGACATGTGCAACAGCCTCGCTGATGTTAAGTGATTCCCACCGCCTATGCAGATATGCAATGGCACAGATGTCGTAGAGACAGAGGTGTTTATGTCATGTAATTATACCATCACCCCTATAATTCGGACCAATGCTTGATAGCCGAAATTGTTGAAATGGTTTACTCAAGCTCAAACGCTAAGCATTCATTTCAATTATACCATTTACAGCCACTATTGAACTGTTTACAAGTTGGTCAGTTGGTCAAATAGTTAAAACTAGTTGCCTATTCCAAAACTTAGATCTCTAAGTAGAAGAACGGGCAAGAAACTCCAAGGATACTCTTTTAAATCAAGACATTAGAACATTCTGGGTATATTATTCTTGTTGCTTCTAGAGAGAAATGCAAAAAAGTGAAGAAACGATTCCAAATATACGATTAAAAAGGCCCTGGTAGTTAGCATATGACTAGCTCAGCTGACGGCGCCCATTCACGAACATGCGCTTGGATCAGTACCATCCAGCTCAACCTATTTATAGGGACTGCCCTGAAGGAGCTCCTCTACAAAGACTTAGAACCTAGTACTACCTATTTGAGGATAGTCATTACTAACATTTGGAACAAATACAAATTACTTAAAGAAACTATATAATTATCTGCTAGTTGGTTTTTTCAAGACACAGATCAATCGCTTTCAGTGGCATCTGGCAAAGTAAATGGTAGCATTCATTATTTAGGAGGAAACACTAATAGCTTGAGTTTGAAGCTTGAACTTCGCCCGCTGCAGTATTGACGTGACCTTCGTTGTTGGAGCTATGTCAAATGGGCAAGAGAAAAATAGCAGAGAAGTCCATATTGGGCAAACTATCACCTAGTAAATAAAACCAGTCATTGCAATGTGGTAGCCCAGTGGTAACGGCCGCAATTTACGAGTTGTATACAGGTCGTAGGTTCGAACCCAGATAGGCACTTTACTTTGTGTACATTATTTCATCACCACTGCTCTCAAAACGGTGAAGAAAAACATCGTGAGAAACTGGCATGTACTAGAACCAAAAATTGGAAGACATGTGACAACTACCTACCTATAATGGGCCCGCGTGGTGGATTACGGCCCACTCCCTCTCACAGAGAGGAGGTCTGTGTCCCAGCAGTGGGAACATTATAGGCCGATTATGCTGCAATGCGATTTGTGCACTAAGAGTTCCCCAAACACTAATTCTGTCGTAGTTTACCCTATTTTTATTTGAAACTAGCTTTTGCCCGCGGCTTCGCCCCCGTACTGGATGGAAATTATCCCATGGAAACTTACAACCGGATTTAAAAATCGTCTTGTTTTAAAATACGTTATACATATTTATAAATTATCTACGTGCGAATTTTTGTCCAAGTTCGATCACCCGTTTTTGCGTGATTGAGACTCTTAGATCCAAACATTCACATATAATATTGTACTAAGATGATATTATGGGCGGTATCAAATAATTTTTGCTTGCGTATTTTATTGTTTAAATTAAGCATAAATAAAATATTATTTCAAACGTCAAAATGATTTATGACAGTCCCCTAAAACAGGCACTCTTCATCACTTCCTTGTAATTTAGTTGGGCAGAAGAAGCAGCGCAACAAACTCACTAGCAGACAAGTAGACAGACCAACAGACAAACAGTCACTTTGTTACCCTTTGGGTACGGAACCCTTTATATAAAACGTTTAAGTAAACAACGTCAGCTTGTGAGCCATAAGAAAATATTTTTCTGTCAACTTTAAATCAATGTATATGCTGAAAGAAAAATGAATAAACATTTTTTTTTGGGATATATAAAGCCTTTCGCGAGATTTAAGTACTCGTATTTACTAAGTTTGAAAAAAAAAAAAAACAATCTGATCTCTACATAGGTAAATCTCGCCACAAGCTTTTGTTTTTTTTGGATGGGAAATCATCAAATAACTGCTCCCGCTCTGGATGGAGCAGGAAGGTGTGTCAGACTTTTACTGACTAAAATCCACCCGTGTTCCCTCAGTAGCCCGTATGCCAGGGGCTGCGGTATCTCTGTCGAATAGACCCGCACCCTTGGCAGATGAATAAACATTAATGTGAAACAATTGCAGTTTATTTTAGAGAGTACTGAATAAAACATCCGACTTTTTGAATTCAGAAAAACTGTTCTGAAAAAAAAAAACTGACGGAACGTCAAAATTTAACTAATTAAGTACATTAGTTCGATTCATTTAAAATGCACAAAGTTGAATTTTTAATACGGAAAAGAAATAAAAAATCTACGGAGGATTTATTGGGTTTCGTGTTATTTAGCGTGGCTTTAACTACCTACTTACTTTTGTACGCAGTCTGACTTTTTGCAGGTATTTTTTTTTATTTCAGACTTTTTTTGAACTGGTGGGGCTTGTGGGTAAGTAACAACAGCCGCACGAGTCGATCGATCAGGTTAAGCTACGCTTGCCGTGGTTGGTCTCTGGATGGGTGACCATATTTGCATACCAAGAAGTGTCACTTTTATCACGTTTATGTACGGTGTTGCACGCCCAACTTTCGAAGTGAAAACTTATTTAACCACGTTGAGCGATTTTTGGTAGGGGGTAAAACTTATGGGTTCGCGTCACCGACCCGACATGCTAATGTGAGGTGTTGTTTTATTTCAAATGTTTTTCTTCTGTCGGCAATCTTCACTGCCTATGTGACTTCTTCTTCTTTGTCGTCACACTCTTGGCAGAGTGGTCGTCACATCAGGGGTGGTGGCAAGCTTCACAATCCGTCGCCATTCCTCCTGTACTTTGGCTTTGTGAGCATTCGTGGAGTGGACCATTGAGGGCTGTTTTGACTTGGTCGGTCCAACGCATTGGAGACCTGCCACGTGCTCTTGTACCTTCAACCTTTCCCTGTACTACAAGTCGCTCCACAGATGTGTCTTCTTGACGTGCGATATGTCCAAAGAAAGTTAAAATACGACATTGGACGATGGAAGAAAGACGCTGTTCGATACGAAGCTCTGGAAGGATTGAGACGTTAGTTCGGAAATGTGTCCAGGTTATGCCAAGCATTCTTCTCCAGCACCACATTTCTAGAGCGTTTATCTGACCTCTACAATCCAGTAACTGGTCAACACTATACTCATGTGTTTATCTATAAAATATGGTGATGATATAATGCAACTTACGGTAAATTCAGTTGTAATTCCTATTCTCTTGTGATCTCCCTAGCTTTTTCCCAACTGTGTTGGGGTCGGCTTCCAGTCTAACCGGATGCAGCTAAATACCAGTATTTCATATGGAGCAACTGCTAGTCTTACCTCCACAATCTAGTTGCTGGTTAATACGATAAGGGTTGTTAAGACTGATTGGTAAACTTCCGGGCTTATGACGACCCGTAACAACTGTCCAAAATCCACGAATGAACCCGGGACTAACGGTTTAGCATACTTTCCGAGGTCCGGAGGGGTCTTGGTATGTAAAGATGGTTGACCCATCCACGGACTAACCGGGGCAAGCACAGCTTAACCTGATAGATCGACCCGTGTGGCTATTATGACTTAACCACACAGTAAAATATAGGTAAGCGTCCGTACAACATTTTATAAACGAATCGCTCAACCCGGTTTGATAAATGAGTAATTGAGTGGGTCATATCAATCATATAGGGACGGACGGGTAGATTCGAAAACAATTTTGCTTGTAATTCTATTTGACCCCATTCCAGTGAGGCAGATGTAAATTTTAATTCAATATTTTAGTACAAAATTGTTTTTGTTACACGATTTTTAGAAAAGCTATTGGAAAACGATTAAATTGGTAAAAAAAAAGTATCTTGTATTAAGGATTAAGTGAGTTCCATCATCATCATCATTTCAGCCGAAAGACGTCCACTGCTGGACATAGGCCTGCTCCGAGCACCGCTGTTTTGAATTTAGTTTATGGAGGGTCAATTTGTTTTTAAGGAAACTGTAAGATAAAAGCTAAACACATTAATTTTGAAAAAAGAGGGAACAGGTATTACACCCGAATGTTACTCGTGAATCTTTGACGTACACTGTGAGTCGTTACGGTTCGTCAGAAGCCCGGAAGTCTGACAACCAGACTTAATAAGGTGTGTCATATTTACCCACCAACTGGATTGTGGAGGTCAAATAGGCAGTCGGTCTGGTATTCAGCTGCATCCGGTTTTTTTTTTGTGAATGGTAAATCTTTATATAATTTCTCCCGCTCTGGGTGGAGCAGGAGGGCGTGACAGACTTTTACTGACTAAAACCTCCTCATCAGTTGCCTATGGGCCAGGGGCGACGGTATTTCTTTCGAACACCAATTGTTGCTGAAATCTTCGCGGGCATTCTTTTTTTTTTTTGTTGTATAACTTGGAGAAATGCCTACTGTGCTACCACGGAGAGATAGCCCAGTTACGTGGGACTGTAACCCACTTAAACACCACGGTGTCTTCCAGTGTCGCTTGAGGCGGGCACACGGAAACGTGCAAGCCCTCCACGAACCCGCCGCGATTCTCCTCGAAGGGGAATAACCCCCCCTATCACCGGCGCACCAGGACACATGACACAACGTGACTACCCCAGGAACCAAATAGCGTAAGGGCCCAGACGACCCCGTGTCTGGCACCCTTGGTCCCCCTGCGACGGGTCAGCACAGTGGACCTGCCGCCTACTACTTGGGACCAACCAGTTAACATGCTTTACGAGGTCAGTCAGTATGTAAAGATGGTCACCCATTCACGGGCCAACGGCGGGAAGCGTAGCTTAACCTGTTCGATCGACCCGAGCAGCTTTTATTAGTTAACCACAAATAAGTGTGACAACTGTCTTAAAAATCCTATGTCATTTTATACGCTGTCTGTTTCTTAATATAAGTCTTACTTTGCAATAATCTCAACAGTTATACTCGTTTGCTTGCCTAATACATTGTTAAATAAAAACAGCACTAATTGCAGCTATCTGCACCCTGGTACTCACCAGAGCACTTTATTAATTACTAACTACACAACAGTGAACGTCCTTCCGTCGAGACTTTCAACTAAAGCTGGATAAAAACCTGTTATTACCCGTAGTCAACACTTCACGGTTTTTATTATATTCTCTAATTAGCAACGGTTTTATTTTATGTTTTATATTTTCCTCGCTTCTATTGCCTTTTAATTTACTCAGTACACTATAAACTTATTATTTGTCTGCTTACTCGTTTAATATTTACTGTTCAACATATTATAAAAAAGTATATTTGTTGCCCGTGATGACCTATGGCACAGAAACGTGGTCACTCACAATGGGCCTTATCAAAAAGCTTAAAGTCATCCAAAGGTCAATGGAGAGGGCTATGCTTGGAGTTTCTCTACGTGATCGAACCAGGAATAAGGAGATCCGCACAAGAACCAAATCAACTGACATAGCCTAAAGAATTGCCAAACTTAAGTGGCAGTGGTCAGGGCACATTGCTCGCAGAACAGATGGTCGATGGGGCTGAAAGGTTCTGGAGTGGCGACCGCGTACCAGAAGACGTAGAGTGGGAAGGCTTCCCACAAGGTGGACCGATGACCTAGTGAAGGCCGCGGGAATCCGCTGGATGAGGGAAGCACAAGAATGGTCAAAGTGGAGGAACCTGGGGAAGGCCTATGTCCAGTAATGGAAGTCTTTCGACTGAAATGATGATATACAAAAGATACAGCAGAATCCAAACTAGACAAAGATATGAAAATATAATAGCTATCATATAATCTTAGGGCTAACGTTTTCCGAACTATGTTGGGTCGGCTTCCAGTCTAACCGGATGTGTCTGATTACCAGTATTTTACATGGGGCGACTGCCTTTTTGACCTTCGCAACCCAGTTACTGGGTATCACGATACCCTTGTTAAGACCAGGAAAAGCCGTGGACGTCGGTAATCTCATGCTGGTTTCTGGCCACTGTATTCGCGGGCTTGCGGATGGGTAGCTCGCTGTCTGGTAAGGACTAAGCCAGGGTCGACGGCGCGTTGTGTTCCACTCGCGCCTCAAAGAGATGTCAGCACCAACTGGTGGGATCCGCAAGGGCCGATGTCGGCCAGGGGTGCGGGTTGTTCGAAAGAGGTACCGTGGCCCCTGGCACACAGGCAACTGAAGGAACACGGGTAGGTTTTAGTCAGTAAAAGTCTGACACGCACTTCTGCTCCAGCCAGAACGGGAGAAGTTATTTGATGATTTTCCACCCTCAAAAAAACAAAAACTCTTACGTAAAATGGTTGGAACCAACGGCTTAAAGTGCTTTCAGAGGCACGGAGAGGTACTCATATATAAAGATGGTCACCCGTCCACGGACCAACTGCGGCGAGAGTAGCTTAAACAGTTCGAACGATCCGTACGGCCGTTATTAATTAGCCGAAAACCCCTCGCATATTATAATTAATTAATTTTCTGAAAACTAACAATATTAACCTATCTTGCTAAGCACTATTGTTACTAACACCAAAATACTAACAAAAATATGTATATTAGTCTGAAATAAAGTTTAATTTATAAAATAATCGCTGTGCTCCAAACAACAAATAGTCTTGAAACATAGCGACGTTGCTGTAACTATTCAAGCAAATCTCAAGTCAAATACAACATTCAACGCTAGCAAAGTCTTTTCATACAATCTTGAGTTACAATAAAACTTTAAAAGACCATTCTTTGTCTGTGGCGAGTTGAAAGCCTTTTCAGAAAATACTTGTCTATGAACACCGCTCTCTCTCCCCACTAAGCTTTTGACTTTAAAACATACAAAAATGTTTTTTCCTTTGGTTCTCTCTTTGTGAATTTCCTTTTAATTATCTGTGTCTTAAACTTTGTTATTCTTAAGCTGTTGTTGATTGTGTTCTTTGAATAAAGGCAATTTTCTATCTTATCGGTGGCACTGCGAAAGATGATATCAGAACTGTATTAAGAAATCGTGCAATAAGTTTTCCAAACAACGTTTCTCATTATATTCTACTACAGTACTGCATTCACTCACTTAAAAGTAAAGGAAGGAACAGTAGTGATTTTGTGTTACTTTCTTGTAAACAGGTTGGCAGGGAACGCGTAGGTTGCACGTTTGTAGGAAATTGCTGATTCATAATTACGAAACCACGAAAAATTACAAAGCATGGGGGTCCAAAATCTGAATTCATGGTAACAAGTTGTGCGTCGATGTCCTTGCAGTGTATCCTGTTTACTTATATTTGCTTGCACCACAAAATTACATCATAAAATTCGTTAACACTGACTCTGTCATCTTCATTCACTACACACGCGCCTAGTCTTTTCCTAAGAAAGTTGGGGTCGGTTTCCAGTCGAAATTCGATACTCTTGTTAGATTTTCGGGCTTCCGACGACCCGTAACTACTGTCAAAGTTCCAGGAATGACAGCCGGGTCCATGATCAGCTGTCATCTTCAACCGATTGGCAGAAATAGCAAGATGTTTTAAAAACGTTTAGCGCTAAATATGTTTAGTGAATTGTAGCACCAGTGAGCCTTAACGTAGGTGGTTTATAGTCTATAGGGTATAAAAGAAACCGCTGTCCTTAAGCACTACAGATAACAGCAGGTATTAGAATTACTATTCGTCGTTTCACTTTCAGCTCAAAATAAAATACTCTAAGAATTTATACCAAATTTTCGGTTTCTTATGTTTCTTAAATTCAAATCATAACAAACGAGTCACCGCACTACGTAGGTCAATAGCTTTCCACGTTACTTACCAATGTCATGATAATTCTCTTCTGAGTGATGTGTTTATTTCAATTCGATAATTTGGTTTCACCGTTTTAAAAATTCTCATAACTTTCGAACATGTGGTTTAAAAACATGCCGTCTTATTACAAAACGCGATCTAAATTTAGTACTGTGATTGTTACTAGGTTTAAACCATGACTAAATAAAACGTTATTATAAAATGAAGTTTATCTCTAGTTCTTGAACTATCTTTGGTACCAAAGTTAGTCCGCTGAGACCCCTAGTTTATCTTTGGATTTGAGGTTAGCGTTGATTATATTTGTCTTTTTATTTAAAAATCGATAGAAATGGATATTTATGTGATTGACTTGATGGATTTGGATGATTTGGATATGCTGGAGACGTCTCAGTGATCTTACAGACATCGCCATCGTGTTATTTTTTTCGAATTGACTGACGAAGATTTTTGATATTAAAATGGGTTTACAAAACGTTTTGGTCAAATAATAGTGGATGTTTTATGTGAAGACTTATCCCACGACCCTCGAGGATGCCCATTGAGTCCTGAAGTGCAAGTGGTTTGCGCATAACGCACGGCTCGACACGAAATAGGTACCCTGGTCGATGCTACTATAACATTAGACAAAATCCTAATAATGTACAAGGTACCTATTAATATAGTTTTATTCGTAGATTCAAAACGATACAGCTGATTTGCATGGTTTGATTTAACTAGTTGTCAGCAAAACTGCATTTATTTATTAAAACGGTCGCAACGTAAACATTCGTCTCTTATTACGCACGCTGCCGCCGAATTTAAAGCATTCCACTTCACGCCAGAGGTGTTACAAATATGACAAGTTGATTATAAAAAGAACGACAAAAGCACAAGTGGGGCTTGTTCAATATATTGTAACCTAATCATATAATAATTTATGACGTATTCTTGTATTGTTAAATAATTATTTAATCATTTCAAGTGTTATTCTAATTACAATATTTAGAGAAACGGAACGTTGTTTCAAATAAAGCCCGAATGAATGAATGAAAGAATGCCATTTTTGTTTATTATCTGTAGATACAATTTGAACCATGGACCTTCTTTGGTACTAACTGATCCTCAGATAGTCTTTGTTTTGTAATAAAGACGCAAGTTGATCCTGGTACTGACTTTAGTACCGTAACAATCCAAGACTTATAAGTCTTGGTTTAAACCAGGACTTAAGCATTTTTTTGTAATAAGACTGATGAGGTTTAAACATGAGGTTTGAACATGAGGTTTAAAAAACCCTTCCGATATAGTTTTATGTCATCCAAAGAAGCCGTGCCCTTGGTATGTTTATACCCTTTTCGTAACACGTTGTATTCTTCATCATAATTATAAAGTTAAAACGAAGATCAGTTTCCTCAAAACTAAGGCTCTATCTATTATATGTAGTAGCACTGCATAAAGACGGTTTAGCAATTGTTGTGTATTTTCATAAGCAAATTAAAAAACGATGGTTTGTAACAGTTTCCCTTTCATTCAAAGAAGAAGGCTTATAGAGACATGCAGTTAATTAGCGTTACAAGCATCTGCCGTGACATCTAGGCCAACTGTGCTATCTTTGCTTAATAGGGCAATCTTCAAGTTGAATAAGAGCGAGTCTGTTATTGTTACTTACCCCATCTGAGATTTTATTTTGTTGAGCATGAAAAGGTTATGTTCTGTATGTTTTCATCTTTAGATATAGACTAGTTGCTGCCCGTAGCGTTGCCCGCGTGGAAGTCGGAAATGATCTTATCAGGAACGTGTAACCTAGATAAAAGTAGCCTATGTGGTAACAAGGAGCAGGAGGGCGTGTCAGACTTTTACTGACTAAAACCCACCCGTGTTCCTTCAGTAGCCCTTAAGTCAGGGGCTGTGGTGTCTCTTTCGAACAAACCCGCACCCCTGGCAGGCATCGACCCTTGCGGGTCCCATCACTTTTTGTGCTGACATCTCTTTGAGGCGCGCGTGGAACACAACGCGCCGTCGACTTGGGCTTGGTCCTTACCGGACAGCGAGCTACCCATTACTCGCCGTCCATGTGGTAACAAGGGTAAGGGTTAATGGTAATAAGGGGTACCTTATAACATCTACTACCTGTTAGTGGAAGTCCCGTCAAAATCGGTCCAGCCGTTTCGGAAATTAGCCGGAACAAACAGAGAGACAGTTTTTTTTTTCATATGCATTAAGTAAAAAGTTGTTATCTTGAAATTACAAACAGACACTTCAATTTTATATTTATTTGAATATTTTACTAGTCGTAATGGGGCCTTGTATCAAAATTGGTCGGTTCCCTTCTTACCCAATCTCGGGGAAGCTCAAAAGGACATTTTTTTTTAGAGGTGTTAAGCTGTCATTGTGACCTTACTGAGATGCGAGAGCGAACAAAGCACGCTGCAAAAATTCTGCATCCTGACTCGATCCGTTAAGTTTTCATTGAAGGACGTTTGAGTACAAAACATAAATGATTTAATTATTGATTACACTTAATACACATTATATTTTTAATAACAGACTATTAAATGCTCATTTCTTTGGTCAATGCTTTTCCTATTTTGCATAAAAGTGATGTTTTCTCCATTGTAAGGAAGTTTCCGGTAGACAAAATACTTTTACAATGTTATATCTATAAATTAAAAAATAATGTTTGTATGTTTGTCCTCTTTGCGTTCCGAAACCATTGATCAGATTATTTCTTCAGAAAGTATCTTCATACTTTATTAGAGTGTTCTGGGAACGCGTGCCGCGTGGTTTCGTGGTTCAAAAAAATATATACTCTTTATTTATTTATACTTTACGTGGCATTGCAACGCATGCAGTTACTAAGTTATAAATATAAGTAACACCTATTTGCTTAATACTGATTGAGACGTAAGCCAACATCTGTTGGCATACTGAATGCTGTACAGGCAAATTGAGAACCTAGAGTAAACAGCAGCAAAATATCTCTCGTCTTTTATAGCGGATAGTGTGGTTTTCATTTCCGAACAAGATACAATATTTGCTTTGGCCCAGGGCGCTGTGTAGTATTGTGTTGCAATGTTTATAAAAAAATCTTACGATATATCAAAACGTAAATGTTTACCGTGTGGTGCCGGACGTAAAGAATAGCACCATCCCATCTCATTCCGTGGGTCCTGTTCGAGGCGACTAAGGGACTTACTAGAGAATGGGCAGCGTTCTCTATGCATTTTACCACCATACTGCGATCGCCAACCCGCTTGCCAAGCGTGGCGATTATGGCAAGCTCCCCCCCCCCTTCCTGCCAAACCTGTGTCCAGCAGTGGACGTCTTCTGGCTCAAATGACGATTATGATATCAAAATGTTGTATTTTACAAAAAACGTACATGGAGACTTATGAAACGTCAGAAGCTAAGTGCATGGTTCCAAATGGTCGTTTCCTTTCGAGGATTGTCGGAAAGGAACTCTACTCCACTTTTAAACTCGGGATAAGTCTTTAACCAGTGCGCAAACTGTAGCCATGAATTAAGCATAATTATCATTCTAGATGCCCCAGCGCAAAGAAATTCGTCGGTTATGCAAAAAAAAAACTTCTATTTTTCGTTGGCGCACTGGTTAAAAACTTATCCTGTATAATTGGACTTTACAATGTTTTCACATAACCGTGTTAATAGGTATGGGAAGATAGTATAGACCTGTCAACAAGTTAAAGGTACTTAATAAAATAGAAAAAGGTTTACAAATCTACAGTCTACATGAATATAAAATACACGAATGTAAAAATTCTGTTTAGATTATTTATGTTTTATATTAATTTTGTGAATTTAAGAACCTGTAGGCCAGTGTAGGATAAACGAAGTTAGTGTATATTTTTATTGTATAGTAAATAAGATATACAGAATAAGTTTTTATCCAGTGCGCAAATTGTAACCATGTTTTTTTTTTTGTATAACCGACGAAATGTTTCTGCGCTGTCTAGAATGATATGCTGAATTCATGGTTACAGTTTGCGCACTGGATAAAAACGTGTCCTGTATATCAACTTCGCCTATTCTGCACTGGATGTTCTGACCTCTAAGTTTAGTGCAGATTATTACGAGAGAAATAATTTTGAATTTTTGATAGTTTATCCTTTCAAAAACTGTTAAACATCAATTTTAATACTCAGCTAAAATATATTTGGTTGGATAAATTAGCTTAGTATGCTTTATTTACCTTGTTATTTTAGTAGTAGTTAGCATCATACTTACCTACATATTACTGTTTTCATCGTCTTTAAGTAAATCCGTTCCATAAATATTTTAGTGATATGTATAATTTAGTACAAATGTGTTGAAACCGACGCACATAGTGAAACATTTAGCCAAGACACCACAGTATAAGTGCTTTCAGTAATGTAGCCTACTAATAATTTATTAACAAGCTATATATCTTGTGGTATCGTCGCTATTGGGGGGAAGGCAAACGATAGGCTAGTCTAATTTTTGGTCTGTATGATTTTTCATTGAATAATTTGAAGGTGAATTCCACTCGGAGCACTGATTTCAACAGCACTTGACCGAACCGCACCTTAATACTTCCACTAAACGCATTGAAACAAAATTTTGAAACGTGCGGTTCGGTGCAACAGTTTAATAATATAATTTTCAATCCCCAAACGAAACCAACGTAAAATACATAAGTTTTTAGTGATGGGATGTATTTTTATGTTCAAGGCATTATCAATCAAAACATATCGATACAAATCAGCAGAGGAAAATTCTTGTACTAAACAATTCTACCATGTTCACCTGAAGCAAGGAGTAATGTTTCCACTTGACAATCATAGTGACTTCTATATTTCTCCGTATCTAAACCCAACCTCTTTCACTTCTGTTTACACATACACCATACCAACATCACAAAACACACACTAACATTTAGTATAAGTTAAATACGTTTGGACGTTATCATCCTAAGCAATCTCTATTAAAATGTTTGTACTCCTGTGGGAACCTGGGCTGGCAAATCTTAATACAGGTTACCATGTAGAAGGTTGGAGGTTTGGTTACCATGTAGGTTAGCTAGCTAGGACGCCAGATTCAATTATGTTGGTTGATCAAAAAAAAAAAAAAATATTTCACATAAACCTGCAAGGGCACTAATGAAACGTCGGAACCAAGGTGCACGGTTCCAAATTGTGGCTTCCTATGGAGAAGAGCCGGCAAGAAACTCCACGGTTACCTACTCTTTTAAAAATAATTGGCTTTAACAATGTTTTCAAATTACAGTGATAATAGGTATGGGAGGACAGTGGAGGCTACTTACTTGTTACTTTCGTTCTGGTCGATTGAACCCTAAATTTATAAAATTATTACGTATTGGAACAGACTGTACCACACTTTAAGACATAAATAAATTAAAAAAAAAATAGTTATATCGCAATAAGTTAACAAAAATGGTCACTTTTCGTTGAAATCAGTGCTCTGAGTGGAATACTTAATATTTTGGTGTTAGTTCAATCCAGATAATATTTCAATGAATAGGTTCATCATCATCAGCCTATAATGTTCCCACTGCTGGGACACAGGCCTCCTATCTCAGAGAGGGATTGGGCCGTAATCCACCACGCGAGCCCAGTGCGTGTTGGTAGATGTCACATGTTTTCGAATTTTTTGTTCTCTGACATACCGGTTTCCTCACGATGTTTTCCTTCACCGTTTTGAGAGGTCAGTGGTAATGAAATAATTTACACAAAGTAAAGCGCCTGTCTGGGTTCGAACCTACGACCTACAACTCGTAAGTCGCGGCCGTTACCACTTGGCCACCACTGCCAATAGGTTCAGTAAGAATAATTAATCTTTCGAGAAATTATGATGATGCTGGTAGAAATAGCTGTTAAATAGTATGTAGTGAGAAAAGAGATCATTTAATAGATGAGTGGATTAATAATGGAAGTTTATGGAACAGGGGAGAAATGAAACAGTTAGTCGAGTAATTAATCATACAGGAAATAATATGCAACTTATTAAGCGCACTCCCATGGTAATAAATGATTATTTAATTGTAGTGGCTAGAAAACTGAACCATAACGGTGACATTTGACAAAATTTAGTACCAACTTTTTAGTAACTGGGTTTAGTAATTTGGATTTGTTCGTGAGTCGTTGAGCATCTCAAGCTCTGAGTTGAGCTACACTATTTCTGACAAATGCTCAAATCGGTGTGGTGCTTTCCTCAAAAGAGACTTTAACCATTGAGTTTGTTTCGCCATTTCTTCTCAGAGGTAGTAGAGGTGGATAAGAAAGCCGACCCCATCTATATCGTTTAATAACCTCTCTCTCTCTGTGTAGTAATTTTATTCTATGCGACCCACAATAAAATTACTATACGTCAATCTAAATCTTCACATGAATGATATAATTTAATGTTAACAAAATATTGTTTTACATTAATATTAATATTTTGTTATACACCGTTACTCTTTTATACATAGAGATACGGTGGAGTTTCTCGCCCATGCTTCTCCATACGAAACTACTTTTTGGAATCAAATATAAAAAAATCAATTGAATTTTTGTACATTCTGACGTTTAAAAGTGCCTTTTAAGGTCAAAAACATATCATTTCTTTCAAATACGCACACTATCTGAAATACATGATCATACTTTTATTTTGTTTTCTCATCGAGAAGATTACGAGAGTGGGGAGAGTTAATACACTAACTTGAGTAACAAATTGAAAAAGAAGTAATATTAAGCAATTATTTATGCTTCCCTCATGATAATCCCTGAACAATACTTTTAGTAAAACAAAAACTATACTTATCGTAAAATATAATATTAATTTTGTATCGAACAGAAGCAATATTTTTGAACGTTATTTTACCAAAACGAACCCTGAAAATAAACATCTATGTGGGAAACATTCTGTCAGCAAAGTAAATAGCTATTAGTTACTTGAAATAAATAACGAGCAAACGGTACCGGGCAGACTTTAATTTTGCTCCCGAAATTAATAACTTAGAGCGTCTTTTACAAGGTTTTTAATTAACTTTTTACCAGAAAATTAATAAATGAGTCACATAATATTGAAAGTGAACATTTTCGTAGCATCAATTTTTCACTATTACGATGGGTTCCTAAGTAATTTGTTTATTTGTGTGGTAATTGTTTCTTTATTTTCGTTTCTAAACCCATTTTTTTATGCTTAACGTTGTATAACACTGTCCAAGTAGACGATTTGTCATTCCGAAAGTTAGCTGCCTGTTGTAAGGCGTAGTTTCTTATACTTCATCATCTGCGTAGCCTTTTCCCAACTATGTTGGGGTCGGCTTCCAGTCTAACCGGATGCAGCTGAATACCAGTATTTTACATTGACCGACTGCCTATCTGACCTCCACAACCCAGTTAATGGGTAATACGATACCCCTTGGTAACACTGGTTGTCAGACTTTCGGGCTTCTGACGACCCGTAACGACTGTCAAAGATCCACACAATTGACAGCCGGGACCAACGGCTTAACGTGCTTTCCAAGGCACGGAGAGGTCTTGGTATGTTAAGATGGTCACCCATCCTCGAACCAACCGCGGCAAGCGTAGCTTAACCTGATTTATCGAACCGTGCGGCTATTGTTACTTAGCTACAAGCCCCTCTCTCTAGTTTCTTAAACTTATACAACATTATTTTTAGCATATGCCAAACCTGAATATAGTTTGTTCAGAACAAGTAACTGAATCGATTCCAATAATTTTTACACCATGTTATATTTTTTCCCAAAAAAGTTTTACAGGCGTGATGACAACTGTTATCACCAGTTAATTACAATCGCCGTCAATCAAATCGGTTAGGTACCTACTGCCTAATTATTATCAATGATCACAATACGACGCTGGACGCGCCGGCGGCGGCGGCGCGGGGGGCACAAGGCTATAAGTAAATTGTTCTTACATGTATCCTATATTTACCCTAAAAGGGTCATGAACACATAAGTTTAGCCTATTCGTAGCCCATAACTGTGTGTAAATTGTGCAATAAAAAAAAACCTAACTTGTGGAGCAAATTCACGAACGAATTTTACAAAACATCCGGTATAAAGGCTACCTTCTGTATAAAGGCTACCTCGCTACTCCATTTTGAACTCGCTACTAATTCTCATCACGCTTGCGCCATACAAAAGACAACCCTTCCTTTAACAATTTCTTGAGTACTCGTAAACAAGAGACATCTTTGCTTCATTTAGGATAAAGCAGTAACTTTTAGCACTAAACATTATTATAGAAGAGTTAGTAGGTCGTAATTTGTATGAGTTACAAGGCTGTTATTTTCGGTTTTTACGATTCAATAATGTTTTCAGGACCTTGATATAGTGTTTAGTGATTTTATTGGAAAAGCTAGAAATGACATCATGTTTTTGCCTTAAACCTACTTAGCGATGCTATAAAAAAAATGGTGGCCCAACTATCAATTTTCCAAGAGCTTGCCACCTAAAGTGGCAATGTTAAGATTTAACCACAATGTTTAAGCAGGAGTGGCCCATTTATTACGAAAAAAACAAAATATTATATTTCACATAAACCTACACGGGCACTTGTGAAACGTCAAAAGATGGGTGCACGATTCCAATTGGCCGTTTTCTATGGAAAAGAGCCGGCAAGAAGCTCCACGTTCACTCTTTAAATAAAAATATTATTAAAAAAAAAAAAAAAAAAACCGACTGCCTACAAAGTGAACTTTAAGGTAATTAAAAAAGATGGAAACAAGAAACTTGTTTTAAAAGGATGACTATTAGACTCAATACTATATGCAATCTCATGCAGTCGGAGGAATATTCTTACATTTAACAATAAAGACCTTTTTTATAAGGTTATGTGTTTCACATAATTTTCTCATTGGTTGAATGAGAAGATTATGTATAATAAAAACACATCGTAATTTGGGAGCAGTTAATAGACATTTACATATTTATGCCGTAAAAGTGTCACACTCTATCCACTCAAGAAGAACTAAGCAATCTTAACGATTCCCTTAAAAAAATAAAATCGAATTAAAATAATAAAACACACTTTACCTACCACGAAGACAAGGAAAAACACCAAAATCAAAAGCGTCACTCGGCTGTAAGAGTGTTTATTAACTTTTAAAGCTCTTGAACAAATTCTGATAGAAAATTCGTTCCCTAACAAACAGGAAAATAAAATGAACAAAATATTTTTTAAAGACAAGTGACAGGCCTTTATGAGCCAGCCTCCAGCCAGAGTTAGCCTTAGGGCCATGCTACAAAGATGGCGGATTGGGAGTAGTGCTAGACGTGGATATTAAGGTGACAATACTGTATGTACCCTTTGCATGAATAAATGATTCTATCCTAAATAATAGAAACGTTCGGTTTCATAAAACAACATCGATATGCCGAGAAAAGGACGGGTTACCTATTCCAATACATTTTGGAAAAAATACGGAGTCTTCATTAGGATGATACTCTTCAACTTTTATGACGTCACACGTGAAATTTATTTATTATTTTACTATTAACAGCGCTCCGCGGTTTCACCCGCGTAGTTCCGTTCCCGTGGGAATACGGGAATAAAATATAGCCTATCACCCGGGGATAGTGTAGGTTCTCAACAGTGAAATAATTTTTCAAATCGGTTCAGTAGTTTCGGAGCCTATTCAATGCAAACAAACAAAGAATCAAATCTTTCCTCTTTATAATATTAGTAGATAAGGTAACTTCACAGTTGACAGTCAGTATAATATTATTAATTATTCTAAACACTACGCCAATTACGAAGTACACAGAAAACAAGAAAATGCAGAGAGTGACATAATTATTAATATTTAAAGTGTGTGTGTATGGGTGTAACTGTGTGATGTAGGCGGCAAATACAAGAGGAGGCGAAGCTTAAGAAGAACTTACTCGTCATATGTAGCAGCACTCAAAAGCAAAAAAAACAATCTCTTAATTTTGATAATACAACTAATCCGTTGGTTCTTATATGATGACGTTGCTCATATTTGACACACCACTGAAGAACAGTAGTGGCACAGTTATATCGGTTGGCTTACGTCGGCTGACTTACGAGTTGTAAGGTCGTTTTAACTCACGACCTTAGAACTCGTAAGTCGACTAAACTACAACTTATCTACAACTAAACTACACGTAACTTGCCTGTCGGGGTTAAAACCCAGACAGGCACTATACTTTCATACTTCATCACCACTGCTCTCAAAAACGGTGAAACAAAACATCGCGAGGAAACTGGCACGTCTTAGAACCACGAAGGCTTGTGGCATCCCCATCCTCAGGTATAACAGTCAGACAACACCCACACAACTACCTTAACTCATACACCCACACAATCACACACAGTCACACATACTATAAAATCACAAGCAACACACATTAACAACATAATTACGTTATTCTCTTCTTTTTTTTATTAAATTATTTTGTTTTATTTCATTGTAAGTTTTATTGTATATTCTTTTCTAGTAGATTAGAAGAAATTAAGAAAATTATAACGTATATTACATGTATAGAATCATAGCAATAAATTTAAACGGAACGAAGGAGCATCGATCTCACGACACAGGGAATCCTAGTGTGAGTTTCAGGAAGCAACACATTTGAATGTAAGTTTCAAAACAATAAATTATTCTTATTCTTATCCACCAACTCGGGTATGGCTCATTCCATCTTATAGAGAGGAAGCCTGTCACAGCATTTGGAACATTATATGCTGAATTTGCTCATTTTTATTTTGTAGATATCATAGTCATCCAGCTTGTGTTTCTCGTTTTGTATACAGCGGAGCTTTTGTTTGTACGAGTAAAAAATGTATCGCACAAAAGTTGTGTAGAAAAATGCGGTAAAATAATATGGCGTTTCCAAAATTCTTGTGTAAAAAGAAGAAACGGCAGGAATGCCGGCTAAAGAAATGGTGGCTTTGATATTAAATTGCAAATTGTTTCATTGCTAAACCCGTGATAAAAGTCTTTGGAAATATTACATTATAATATTTTGCAGGAATACCAGACAACCTCGTTTGTTTCTTGTATTCGTTTTTATTCGATACAATATTTTTATTGAAAAAATGTCCATCCATCACCATTGTCTTAATTATTATGCTTTTTTGACAGCACTCTCTTTTAAAAAGCTTGTGAATGGCGTTTTTTACTGAAATATTTTGCTGATTCAAAAACAATAAAAGATAAGAATGTGGCATGTCACGTGCCATCGTTCGGGTTGTTAATCGATTCGCATGAATTTACTTCCCTAAATCGGACTAATCGTTTATTTTAAATAATATATTTCTATTAGCGACTCGTACGAATTTAATTTATTTATGGGCGAATCGACAACTCCAGAATTATGCACTTTATTGCATGTACTTCTTGCATAAAATAAAATAAAAGCGTACCAATTGCCTAACACAAGACGTACTAGGCAAATCAATTAAACAAAAAGTAACTTCGTACGTTTATCCAAAACCTATAGAAAAAAAACAACATTATTCAAAAGTGTCGATTCGCGCGATTCGACTAATAAGGTCATCGATCGTTCATATATTATGTAGTGTAGTAGCCTTCTACATTTAGAGGCCCGATGTGTTGCTGGGCTTCGAAAACCATCTGAAAATTGTTAATTCAAAATTAAGAATGGTGAAAGAGAGAAAAGATACCACTAACCTAACAAACTCATCCAATTAATCTACTAAGCCAGAATAATACAATTCTGATCCACCAGAACCATCCATCATAACCATCCATCTTCGAATCCTCATGAATATGTAAGAACACACGTAAATAACGAAAACATTTGAGTACAAGAATGAATGAATTCAATATGTAATAATAAATTATACTTACTCCTGACCGAAAATAGGTCACAGCGGCTATTATCGACAGAGACTAGCCAATTATGGAGGAAACAATATAGGTGCACTCTCATAGTCTATAATCAGCCTATAATGTTCCCACTGCTGGGACACAGGCCTCCGTTCTTCGAGAGCTGTAATCCTCCACGTAGGCTCAATAGATAAATTATTTTATTTCTGTAAGTTGGTTTGTGCAAACACTTTTAAACGCCATTTTTTTTTTTTAACTAGATGAGGTCGGCGTTTCCTATCTGACTACTCTGAGAAGAAAGGCCGAAACAAACTCAGAGGTCACAGTCTCTTTTAAAGTCCAGATATCATCTTGGTCAGATCATGTGAAGACCATGTGGATTGGTGTCTGAAATGGTATTTTTAGGAAAGAACCACACAGATTGAGTGGACCTGTCCAATCAATGCACGCATTTATCAGTAATCATACAGCTCAACTCAGATGTCACACGTCGCGTCGTCGAATTTTTGGTTCTTTGACTTTGGCCGATTTCCTCACGAGATGTTTTCCTTCATCGTTTTTAAAGAAGTGGTGATGAAATTAATGCACAGAGCAAAGTACACACTAAGTAAAGCGTCTGTGTGGGCTCAAACACACAACTACTCGTTATAGCCGGGGCTGACCGACTTGGGCCAGCACAGTTCATCAGGACACCACTCTCATAGTCCGATGGGACACAATCGTTGTACGATCGGGGAGACATCAGACACAGCCCTATCACGTGTTCTGATGTGCTAATAAAACGGTCACCCATCCAAGGACTTACCTCGACAAGTGCAGCTTAACCTCACAGATTTATCGATCCACGCTGCTGTTACTTTGCTACGAGCCATGAATCCAATATGGAGTATGTCAATACCTGTTTCTACTAAATAGAACGGCTACGTTGTTCGAGCGAAACTTTTTTAATTTGGACCTCTGCCAATGCTTTCGGTGTTCTATCTTGAATGACACGTAGATGAGTTTGGATGTTCCGTGGAGATTAACTGGTTGAATCATTTATGAGGGACAAGTTGCTTCGTAGTTTGTGAGGAGCCTGAATTTGTAGATGATGTAGAAAGATAGACAGAATTCCTTTTATTGCACGCAAAGTAAAAGTAAAATCACAACCGACTTCCAAAAAAAAACATTGTGAAAAATTACTTAATTTTTTTTTGGCAATTTTTTTTATCTTACTTAATATTATAAATGTGAAAGTTCGTGAAGATGTTTGGATGTTTGTTACTCAATCACGCAAAAATCGCTGAACGGATTTGAATGAAATTTGGCACACAGGTAGATTATAACCTAGATTAACACAAAGGATACTTTTTATCCCGGTAGTACGTTCTTACGGGATAATTATCGTCTTCCACGCGGGCGAAACTGCGGGAGAGATAGTAAGAGATAAATAAAAAGTGCCAAAAAAACTTATTTTTCACTTTGTAAGGTTTCTCAAAGATAGTTTTTTAAGATTATCTTTACTTACCAAAACCTTTCGACTCGAAAAGCACGTTAAGCTGTTGTTCCCGAGTGCTATTCGTAGATCTTTGACAGTCGTTATCGGCCGTCAAAAGCTCGAAAGTCTGACAACCAGTCTTGCCAAGGTCAACCCAGGTGTCACCCAGTAATGATGATGATGATGATGATGGGACTCCCTTTTCCGCACGTAGACTCCCATTCGGTCCGTTGTGCGTGGGGATTCTGGCTAACATAGCCAGCCTAGCTCCGCCCAAAAGCACAGAAGCTTCCTGGGAGCTTCACAGGCTTCGCGGAGCGACCTCACTGTTCCGAGGATTTCTACACGTTGAGAAGCCACGGCCTCGCATTCCAGGATGGCGTGGGCGGCTGATTCCTCGGCGTCAAGGCAGCCCCTGCAAAGCGGGCTGTCTGTGGCGCCTATGTTAAAAAGGTGTTTGTTAAGTGTGTTATGGCCCGTAATTGTTCCTATTATTATTCTAAGGTTATTTCTACTCAGGCTGAGAAGTTTTTTGGTTAATCGCGGGTGTACAATCGGTAAAGCCAATTTTGACTGTCTACAGTCTGTTGCCCGTGACCATCTGTTGTTATGGAGTTTGGTCGACCTTTGGCGAATCCACGCACGAAATTGTGAGAAAGGCAGGGGGAGAAGTGGGTACGGGCCTAGCACTTTCATATCAGAGCCTCTCTTCGCAAGTTCATCTGCGGCATCATTGCCTAAAGATCCACTGTGCCCTTTGATCCACTGGAGTGCAATACGATTGGACGTCGATAAGCTCTCCAGAGCTAGATGGCACTCAAAAATTAGTTTGTTGTTAGTTTGTTTGTTTTCCAAATCTTTGAGCACAGATAGGCTGTCGGATAGGAATTTAATGCCGTAGTTCCGGATGCCTAAGCGCTTTACTGCTGTTGCGGCTTGTGTTAAGGCAACACATTCACATTGAAAGATCGAACTGTGTGTGCCTAGCGGTATGTGAAGGTTGATGTTGAGGTCAAGGGAGTGTACGCCAGCACCTGAACCGTCTTGTGTTTTTGAGCCGTCAGTGTAGATGCGCACTTCATTGGCTCCTGACTGATCCCTTTCTTCCTCTACTGTTTGTATGATATAGTTTTTGTTGAACTTAGGTTGGTTTGGTGTTCTATCACACGGGGCAGCGATGAGAGGCTGGTACTCAATCGCCCGGTCCAGGATTTTAGCGTGTGGACTGGTAAGGTTCTTGCCCGCCTATGCATTAGCCTGATGGCAGCTAGCGCCGCCTCCTGCTGTATGTACAGGTCAAGGGGAGTTAGTTCAAAGGCTATCTGTCACCCAGTAACTAAGCTATGGAAGTCAGATAGATAGTCCATGTAAAATACTGGTATTCAGCTGCATCCGGTTGGATTGGAAGCCGATCCCAACGTTTAATTATGATCTTGGAGGTCAAAAAAGCCCATGACACAAACTAATGTTGCAAGTGCTGATGACAATTTTTTTTTTCACATGACAATTTTTTTACTCGACTGCGGTATAGTCCAAAAGGAGTGTAATATTTTTTTTTACTTTTCTCTTAAGTTCAACCTCCTACTTTAATTAGTTTTAGTACGACTTTCTTCTAGGTCTGCCTCATTTTCTTCTCTGAGTAAAATAAAAATGAGACTTACACAATCGACATTGTAACAACGTAAAGTTGTATAAGAAATTCTGAGAATAAGTCGACATTCATACGGACGTAAGAAAATCGCGGCAGGATTTTTTCGCGCAATGGATTTGAAACTCTCGGCGTAGAACCGAGCATTGAAAATCCAACAGAGTGCAGCGCGAGTGAGTCTCAGCACGTCGAAAATACACACTTGATTTTCAACTCTTGGCGCTAGGTAGTGCGTTGAAGATCTAGTGCGCAAAAAAGTCCAAGATTTTACTGTTTAGTCCACTTTCGATCCCTCGATCCTCAATAATTAATGTGTCCATTTGACCCCGTCTATAGACAGGGGTCCGAACTATAGTTTATTCTCGACCCTTGGGGTCGAGAGTGGATTTTATTTTCCAGCCAAGTTTTAGTTTGCTCTCGACCCCCAAAGTAGTCTGTACCTTACTGTTTCAAAATACCGAACTAGGGGTCCTTTGTATGAAAATCCAATCTCACCCCCTGGGGGTGGAGTGTAAACTATATTTAAGGGTTGAGAGTAAACGAATGAACAAATCTTTTTTCAGGAGTCAAGAGTGGACTAAACGGATTTTATTACATCCGATTGTGGGCTTATTATTATATTGCTTGAAAGGTCACTCTACCCTATGATTGACAGCTCATTAATACCCACTGAAGCTTTGGCTTGGTTCTTATTAGCTTGAATAAACGGTGCTGGCAACCATGACATTTTAAACATGGCTGCAACACGCAAATAGGTCTGCCAATCGATCACCTTGTGTTCTGACTCCCACATTTAATATAAAGACATTCACTGGGTTCTGTAGAGCCTATACTTACGTAGTTTAAAAATTATCTAAGGCTTATTTTAACCGACTTCAAAAAGGAGCAGGTTCTCAGGTTGTCTGTGTTTTTTTTACTGTATTCTGCGATATCTGCAGCAATTTTGGATCAATATCGAAAAGCTTTTTTTAATGGATGCCTACGGGCTCTTTGCACTAAAGCTTTTGATCGTTCATTACTGTTATAATGTATTTATACGTATGTGGCATACGATCACGGCTGTCACGTGAGAATTTATTTTCTTTCTTTATTCTTTTTAGACAGATTTTCGAGCATTCGGGTTTTAGTTTTTAAACTTACTTTTTAAATTTATTTAAATTATTTTGGCGTTAACTAACAATATACATTATTTTGAAATATGCTACTTAGCCCTCTCATTTGACACCTGAAAAACACGGAATAATAAAAAATAAAAATTGGGTCATGATTTTTAGACCCTATATTCAATGTGGCGCCACCTGCTTACGTTCAAGACGCTTCCAACGATATCACATTTGTCAAATTATGATAAGCAGTTCGGAATGTATGATAGAAGAGGTGAAAATACAGACTTACACACCCAGATACATACATATACCGGTTATTATCATAACCCTCTTTTTTGGTCCTTCCGACCTCGCCGCCGAGGTCCTCGCGCCCCGCGAAGACCCCTGACCGTCCCTTGCTCGTTGATGTGCCAGCCCGCGCCGCAGCTGAGCCAGTAGAGTTAAATTCCCCGATTGATAATAATAATTAAAAAAATAGTTTGATCTGATCCAGCCTGTCCCCACTTGCTGTCCCCCCCTCCCCATCAGTGACGCCCTGAGCTCAGGCCTCAGCCCGTACCCCACAAGGGGTGCCCTCAGCGTGCAGTTGCTCTAGTTAAGTAGATTTTATGCCCTGGCTGGAGGCTTTTAGTATCAGTACAGTGTCCTAATTATTGTTTGATGCACCGGGTGACGTCTTTACGTCAAAGCCGGCTGTCGCTGAAAACCAGCGCTGGGGCTCTGTCTTGCATAGGGTCGCAGCAAAATGCTGAGCGATAGCCGTTTTGCGTGGATGTGACGCATTTCCCTTCAACTTTTTCTTATATTTGTACTCACCTGTTTCTTTTTGCGTCATGTTTACCGTAAATAAACGTTTTTTCTTTTCTTTTCTTTTTCTTTTCTTCACAGGAAAGTCCGGTTAAGAAGTTACAGCCTCTCAAGATCGATTTCGAGATACCATTAAAAAAAAACCCTTTTGTTTAGCAATAATCGGGAAAATAAATAAATCGGAGTAAGTCTTAACTGAACCTCGAACTCACAGATTATTTATTGAAAAAAAAACAAATACAAATGATTATTTCTAAAAACACAGTTATTCTAAATCTGAAACAGAACCAAAAAACAGCCATTAAACATAACTTAACCGTAATGCGATTCGTGACAGATTGTCAGAAAAGTTTGGTTCAACTTTAACTACGCCGGCGATTAAAATGTGATCAATGCTTAGAAATTTAACCTAATGTGTATTTTTAAGCTGATTTTAATTAATGGATAATTATTAGCTTTAATGTATAGAAAAAATGGTAGGTAGTGATTTTTAATTAAGCTATTTATGCTTTTAATTGGTAGAGGTAATTATATAGTAGATCATACAAAATGTTTGTATATTAAAAAAAAACAATGTTTCACATAAACCTGCATCATGAGCATTTCTGAAACGTCAGAAGCTATGTGCACGATTCCAATTTGTCGCTTCCTATGGAGAAGAGCCGGCAAGAAACTCTACGGTTACTCTTTTATAAGTAATTGGGCTTGACAATGTTTTCAAATTACAGTGATAACAGGTATGGGAGGACATTGCAGGCCTGTCAATAAGTACCAGGTACTTAGAGGTATTAAAATAAATAACATAAAATCGTCTACAAATCTATAGTCTGCAAGGCCTTCAACGAGTTTACATTAGGATTACAACTAGGCTGACTACTTCCCCTGATTAAGGCGAAATGTGGGTGAACTATACATATAAAGGTACTCCTCTGCCAAAGCCTTCGGAGAAACAAGGCGTGAAGTTATGTTTTATGTTTGAACTAGGGAACAAAAATTCAAACTTTTCACAAAAAAAAAAACAACCGACTTCCGAAAACGATAACTATTATTTCGGAAGTAGGTGAATATGACTGTATTTTAGTTTTTTGTCACCGACTTCTAAGTAATTTATCTTTGTAGTGTTTTTCGGAAGTTATTTTCGGAAAAAGTTTTAATTATTCACTTTTTTATGGTACCTACCCCACACCAATTCGTATGCCACTTGCTATGTAAATAACAGTGTCATGAAGCAGCAGCATATCATCGAGGTACATGCAGTGGATTAAAAACGTTTTTTTCGAGGCTATGCTGATGCAAAAACTACCAAAGCAAAGTTAATAAAATATATCTATATTTGGGAAGTAATTCAAGCAAAATATTTTTTTCCAAATTGTTCCAAATTCAGACGTCTTCGAGTAATCGGGAAACCTAATAAAAAAAATATTCCGACGAATTGAGAACTTCCTTCTTTTTGAAGTCGGTTAAAAAATCATTCTGTCGACGTTCCATTTGATCAAAAATAGCGTAACCAGATATTCAATTAGCAGGGAACCACAATCTGAACTATGTATGATGTTTAGTGGGTTAGCTGTTGATGGCACCGCATGAACCACCGACCAATTACTTATTTACCTACGTAATAGGGTATTTTCCATTTTTTTTAACTATTCTAGTTTGGAGATTGGGACGAAATATGTAACAGAAAAATTAAAGTAAATGATAAGCAACGAGAAATAAGTTTGATTTTAATCTTAATTGAGAAAATAATATATAATATATATAATAGAGGATATTAATAAATTTATTTTTATTTTTCTGTCACATTTTTTATAAATTGGAAAATACCGTATTATGTGACATAACTTGCACCCTATTTTATTTCCATAATCAGCCTATAAAGTTCCCACTGCGAACCCAGGTCTTTTTTCTGCCTTTGAGAGGGACTGGGCTGTAATCTACCAGGTGGTTATACATCTTTATGAACAAAAAAGATACATAAAGTGTCTGTTTGTAATGTTTAAATCACAGATTTTTACAAAGTGTATAAGAAAGTATATACGGAACATAACACAAAAAAAACAACTTTTACATTTTCTCGGTCTGCTGTTTGTTCCGGCTAATCCTGCAATTTCCCAGGCTATATATTTGCCAAATTTCATGACGATCGTTTCAGTGGTTTAGGCGTGAAAGTGTAACAGACAGAAAAGAGTTACTTTTGACGCATTTAATTTTTTTTTTTTTTACTAGCCTATACTGTCCCACTGCTGGGCAAAGGCCTCCCCCAAATCCTTCCAGGAACTCTTTTCCCGCGGCACTTCGAACCAACCCTCGCGGTACGCATCCAGGTCAACTCGCCACCGCTTTCTGGGCCGACCGCGGCGGCGTCGTCCATCTTCAGGCACCCATTGTGTAGAGATCTTTGCCCAGCAGTTATCCTGCATACGGCCGATGTGACCGTATATTATTAAATTATAATATTAGTAGGGTTAATTTCATTTTCATCCGGAATGCTGTTTACCAACAGAAATAATTTTAGAAAGTCGGTACCTCTTTCTCAAATGAAAGTACTCCAAATATATTGGCTTCGATGATATTTAAGACTATAATCACCCGTCGATGTCATTGTCGAACGCTTGCCGCTATTATCATAAGCCTCAAACACACCGAAGCGAAACAATGTTCGACAACATACTATTAGATTGTTTTAAAGTTGCAAAATTTCAAACTTTATAACAATAGATGGTCACGGTCAACAGACTGTATACAGTCAAAATTGGCTTTACCAATTGTATACCCGCGATTAACCAAAAAACTTCTCACCCTGAGTAGAAATAACCTTAGAATATCATAGGAACAATTACGGGCCATAACCCCCTTATCAAACATCTTTATGATATAGGCGCCACAAACAGTGCGCTTTTCAGGGGCTGCCTTGACGCCGCCGCCCACGTCATCCTGGAAAGCGAGGCCGTGGCTTCTCAACATGAAGAAATCCTCGGAACAGTGAGGTCGCTCCGCGAAGCCTGTGAAGCTCCCAGGAAGCTTCTGTGCTTTTGGGCGGAGCTAGGCTGGCTTTGTTAGCCAGAATCCCCACGCACAACGGACCGAATGGGAATCTACGTGCGGAAAAGGAATCCCATCATCATCATCACTATAAATTTCAACAACCGAGAAGCGTCATATCTCTTCGTTTATCTATGAAATTGTTGAAATAGAAAATAATTTATTTTTGCATCGTCTTGTAAGAAAATTTCTTAGAATTTAATTAAACTCAAGTATTCTTCCAACTTCAACCATAATTTATAAACTCTTACGTATTCGTATGATTTGTGATATTTTCTTTCGAGTAGTTTTTCATTAAACGTCATATCTCTTTCTTGGTTCTTATAATTTTTGGTTTTTTAAAAGGTGTATTGGAAGATTATTCGCTTGGGTCAAAAATAAAAGCCGCACGATCGGAGGTGGTTCTGTGGATAGGTTAACATTTACAACAAATTTAGACCCCTCAGTGCCTCGAATAACACGTTAAACCGTAGGTTCTGGCTGTCATATTTAGATCTCTGACAGTCGGTACGTGTAGTCTGAAGCTTGAAAGTCTGGCTACCAGTCTTAACAGGGAGTATTGAATTACCCAGTAATTGGATTGTGCAGGTAAAATAGGCAGTCACTCCATATTAAATACTGGTAAACCGCTGCGGTCCCGTATGTGTCGCCGGGCGTAAAAGAATAGCACCATCCCATTTTTCCAGTGGGTGTCGTAGAAGGCGACTAAGGGACTTACTAGAGAATGGGCAGCAGCGTTCTCTATGCATTTTACCACCATACTGCGATCGCCAACCCGCCTGCCAAGCGTGGCGATTATGGCAAACCCCCCCATTCTGGGGAAGGCCTATGTCCAGCAGTGGACGTCTTTCGGCTGAAATGATGATGATGATGATGATAATACCGCTACAACCGGTTAGACTAAAAGCCAACCTCAACATAGTTGGTTTAACGTCTAGGGCAGATGATGATGATGGATTGGAATATTAAAACGAATTTACAGAATTAATTAGTTTTCGTTGAGTTGATCGAACGTTTGTTGACATTGCTTTAATAAGATTAATAAAGGATCCGTAATTTATGACTGAGACTGCTCTTTACATTCAAGTAATGATTTTATGCATGAAGAATGCATAAAATGTAAATTGCTGAACCTGAAACAAACTTATGGTGTAGGTATTTTCAATCAGGTACAGTCTGTTTACATAGGAATGTAGATATCCGTTCCACTTATCATTTTACGGTGGTGGTGGGTCAATATCTGTGGAGAGGTGCCGCATACGCACTTAAAATTTGAGCCGTCCGTTAACCCACATCAGTGGATATTGTCTTTGCTCCTGCCGTATTAGGTTCGAAGTCTATTTAGAGATTTCCAAGACGAGACGGCCATGGTAATGCGTGCCCAGGCGGAAGTCTCTCAGATGGTTCGATAAAATTGTCAGATAGTTTATACAGCTCCTGCCATAGATAAACATCGTGCTGTGAAGGCGTTACTATTGTCTAGACTAGCTGGATCCACGCAAGAATTTTTTTCGGCTCTGAAGCATCTGGGGCACTGAGACGTCATGGTGAATTAGGCGACGGCTGATAACTTTTTACTGATTACGTTGTTGATACCGAGGAGAAAGTGGTTCAGTTTGATAGCCCATACTACAGCCTAAAATATGACCCTACCTTTCTGATGTACGCCGTACAAAAAAAAAAAATTGTACTTTTTTGCTACGCCACGGTGTTAAACCCGGCAGTTAGTACAGCCATTCACACGATACAGGCGATAGGCCATAAACTTAATGGCTCGAGAGTCGTAAACATTACGAATTGGACAAATTGACGGCCCGGCCGCTCGTAATTGGGCAATTATAAGGCCCAGAAAGCTATGAATTTTATACAGACAAGTAATCATTTTGATTGACAATTTACGCGGCGTTTCAAACGGATTTGAACGAAAATTATTGTTTTGGACAATTTTGTCTTTCGTAGACAGATTTTGTCATCAGATTTTCGACATTATCGTCTATGAGACTTTTTTTGTTAGTGTACATGCTATATGCGGTGCCATCATTATCATCATAGGTACATTCGAATATTTATCGTAATTTCTTTAATTTTGACAGGTAATTGCGTTATGAATGCTGTTAAGCGGACCTATGAACCAATGTTTTCGAAGTTTCAGTCAAACCTTTGGATTTTTACGCAATTATGGTGCTGTTAAGCACACTGGCCCTCCCATATCGTTAGCACGAAAATAAAAGAAAGAAAAAAAATTGGAAGTATTTGCCACAAAAATACGCGCATGTTAAAAAGAAGGTTTGTATGTGTGTGTAGGTATACCATATGATAATGTAACCATTCGTCTCTGAACATTGATTTGTTCATAAGATTTGTTTGATGGCAGATTCAATCAATCAACTCAGGCTCTCTGTTGTAGTCCACATACCTATCCCAAGCTGCACTACAATACCCTGTCCTCCGTCCTCTGCATCTCGTTTGTCCCAGCCACCTTTTTAAGAACATCGGTCGATCTAGCTGGGGTGCATCCACTACACTTGCTGATACGCAGTCTCTGCTCCAAGACTCGTCTGCTCCATCAGTAACCAGTCCTTCGGAAAAATACTCTGTAAGTTATGTCAGTAACACCGGTTCTTTTCCGGATTGTTTAATTTATGATTTTATTCTTCAAACTTCTTGGTGGCAGATTAGCTGACTTCAATGTTACATAATGATGCTGGTCAGTGTCCACCATTAGATTGCATGTAACAGATATTTGGCATTTGCTCAGCCAGCCTTCAATTTTAATTGATGTAAATCAAAACATTTGGAAATTTGTGTGTTTCAATGTATTGCATAAACAGTTTGATGTCAATCACGGTATTAACTGAATATCATAGACAATTCTTGTGTTTATTCTGTTAATCGATTCCAACATTATTTTAGCAACTTTACCCAAAAATATTTAAAACTTTCTTGATTGGCACGACAAAATCAAAACACATCCTACTTTAATAGAATTCTTCATCTGCCTAACGTTTTCCAAATTATGTTGGGGTCGGCTTCTAGTCTAACCAGTTGCGGCAGAATACCAGTATCGTAGATGAAGCGACTGCCTTTCTTCACAACCCAGTTATTGGGTAACACAATATCTCTTGGTTGATACGCTTACAGACTTCTGAGTATTGTGGATTGATGGAATGCCTATCTGACCTTCACAGTAGTCGGTCTGGGTTGTGAAGGTCAGACCTTCACAACTCAGACCAACTACTGTAATTCGTGGAAGTGGTGAAGTTTTGGGCCAACAACGTTTGATACACTCTCGTCTCAAGACGAAGAAGAATGGAATAAAACTATTGCCGTAACAAACATGGCTGGAAACAAAACATAAAAGAAGGAAAATATACTAATGTTTCCATTACTCTGGTTCCATTTAAAAGCACGGAAAAGTAAATGAGCTATGAAGGCCAAAAGTCATCCATACAAGACACTATCCACACGAAGAGAAATCGAAGAACCTTAGCACAATATAAAATATGACCTTTAAGAACATGCCCTTGATTGTTTCATGGCAAAATATAAGTAGCGTGAATCAATCGATCAGCAAGGTATGGGCTGCACTTTTCATGACCTACAAAACATCTGACTGCTTTGCTTCGAAAAGTATACACCATTGGCCGTCCTATCATACGTAGGTTATATTTATGACCATTGTTAGTTATGATCGTCAGAAGTCCGAAAGTGTGTATAATTTGACCATAAATTTTGCCTAACTTTACTGAGGTCGTTGAATCATGAAAAGCAGCAATTTATCTTACTTTACTAGGGATGGGAATATAGTTCCTGTAAACATACACGTAGCACGTCACAGTCTTTTATTTTATGGTCTTTATATTATTCTTCAACTCAGATTATAAAACAGAGGCTGATAGACCGCGCGGAACACCAAGAGCGAGGCCAAGCCTCGTATTATATACAATGCGACGCTTTAGTGTTTGGTTTTTTGGCTTCACTCTTGGTGTTCCGCGCGGTCTATCTGCCTTTGTTTTATAATATGAGTACTTCAAATATAAAGGATTATTGAATATAAGTGATATTCGCTAGCGTAAGGCCAACTGATTTGTGGTTCGTTTCCAGTCTAGCCTCGGCTCGGGCTGGACTGACAACGAACCACAAAATAAAAGCTTTCCAGTTAAGCTATTAACTATTGATATTTCCTCGTAATCTATTGCCGTGATTGTTCTAGAAACTGTTGCAATCGGATTCAAATAATTCCGTAGCTACGCCTCAATTCCTAGGTTTTCTATTACTATTCCCGGTACAATACATGATACACTGTTCAGAAATCAAAGCAGATACGTATCAATAGACTCTGTCTATCACAGTCCACTGCTGAACATAGGCCTCTCCTAAGTTGCGCTGCAACGCTTGGGTTTCTGCCTATACAGTCTCTGCTCGGTTATTTTCACACTCATTTTTCCAGTAATATTTAACCATTTATTTCTAAATAGAAGTTGGCTTGCCCTGTATTACGTGGGTCTGTAAACTTATAGACCCACGTAATACAGGGCAAGCCAATTGCCATTTACCAGACAGAAACCTGGAATCTCGACTGCAACGGAGATTTCTATATACTCGTAGGTACATCTATTTAAAAAAAAATAAGCCTCCGACCCAAACAAAATCCTGTAATGAGGAAAATAATAATAAAAGTTGACCTTATTAGTTGTAGGTAATATTTTGATCAAAGCATTGTCACCTCGGAGGATTGCTAATAAAAATATTATCCTTACTACAATACCTAGGTTACATTTAATATACATGAGCATCGTCTGTTTGGCGTTTTCATTTACCGTCCCCGACGTGACAATGTTTTGATCAAAATATTACCTACAACTTAAAAGGCCAATAAATACCTATTATTATTTTACTTTTTACAGGTTTTTCTTTGGGTTGGGGTTTAAAAAAAAAAACTTTGATTTCCTGTTTTTTTTTATTTAATATAGGTAGTACTAGTAAACACGCTACGATCATGTCACGCTTAAATTTGCGCAGCTTTACGTATGTTTCCCACATTGAAGTTTGTGACTAATTTACCCTCATTCCTCGTCCTGATCACCATTTATCTATAACCTATTCATTGAGACCTTTTCAGTGAGCCCAAACACGATTTTTCTGCTGTTTGTTAGTGAGTAACTTGGGTATCCTGGAAATTCCAGGTGATGCTCCAGCAACAGTTCATGGTTACTTTGTTCGTCTAAAATCATTGAAGTAATATAATACCAAATGACTCGATCACACGTGTGGAAGATGCTCAAATCCTTTCATCGACCAGAAAAGAGCTGATAATATTCAAACGGCTGAACTGATTTTGATGAAACATATCTAAGAACCACCGCTAGAAAATCTACTTTAAAAAAAAAAAACCGCACCCAAATCGGTTCACCCGTTTAAGAGCTACGGTGCCACAGACAGACACACATAGCGGTCAAACGTATAACACCCCTCTTTTTGCGTCGGGGGTTAAAAACTATCCATACCTACGAATGTAATCCCTAGTTATGTTATCTTATTTTAAAGTAACAATACATGTTACCTCCGTAACCCCAAGAAGGTTTTCTTGGTTCCACACTAAACTTATCTGCCTACTTCTAGGCAGTACTAAATCTACAAAGAGACTATCGCCACGACTTCCCGATCGCAAAAGCTCAGGAAATTTAGTTCCTAGTTCAGGGCTACTCTGATAGTAAAGGCAAATGTTTCCCGAACATTTTCTAAAAATAATTTAATAGGCTGTTAAACACACTATTATCTTGCGAGAATAGATTTAGTGGTACATAAAGATGTTTTAGGAATTGATTTATGTTGTGTTTAGAATGGACCACCATTGTTCTGAATAATTATTACATCCTGTCACATAACAGGGCTAATTAATAGTAGCTACAGGGGTCTATCGATCATGTAAAGCTACGCTTCCCGCGGTTGGTTCATGTATGGGTAACCATCTTTACATACCAAGACTTCACCGTGCCTCGGAAAGCACGTTAAGCCGTTGGTCTTGGCCGTCATTCGTCGATCTTTGACAGTCGTTACGGGTCATCAGAAGCCTACCAAGGGGTATCGTGGTACATAAAGTGACTACCTATCTGACTACCCCAACCCAGTTATTGGGTATCGTGTTACCCAGTAACTGGGTTGGGGTGATCAGGTAGGTAGTCACTTTATGTAAATAATGGTATTCAGCTGCATCTGGTTAGATTGGGTGACGACCCCAATATACTTGAGAAAAAGCTAGGCAGATGATGAATGAAGTATGATGGCATTGCATTTTAGTCTTCGAAAACGTTTTCACGCACGCTGGCACATGAAATGACCATTTAAATAATGGTAGTCAACTGTACCCTGTTATACTAGAAGCCGACCCGAACGTAGTTGGGAAATGGTTAGGTAGATGGTTTTTTTTTTTTTTGGGTGCGAATACATCAAATGACTTCTCCTGCTGAGTAGAGCAGGAGGGCGTGTCAGACTTTTACTGACTAAAACCCACCCGTGTTCCCTCAGTAGCCCGTATGCCAGGGGCCATGGTATCTCTTTCGAACAAACCCGCACCCCTGGCAGGCATCGGCCCTTGCGGACCCCACCGGTGGTTGCTGACATCATTGACGGCGCGCGTGTGGAACACAACGCGCCGTCCCGTCTACCACTTTTCGGCCGCAGGGGATAGGGAGAGCGGCTGACGCTATACCGACACTCCTCTTCCCCTGCGGCCCCACCGCGTCCGCCATCAAACGGTGGCGGCCCCGTCCAGGCCACGGAAGGGAAGAGCGCTGCTCAGAAGCACCAGCACTCCTCCTCTACCGCAGCCCGTAACCCTCAGCCGCGATGCCTCCCATTCGACATCGCGGCCCACCTCAGTTGCGGTGCACCTCACCGCAACCTACTTTTTGGCCGCTACGTCAATGGCTTGAAGGTAAAAGCCCTGACGAGCGGCCCCACCTTTGGGTTCCTCTTGGCTTCACCGTGGCCAGAATCCACGGTTACTGAGCCCCCCCGCAACAAAAATGCGGGAACCCACTCGGGGGGGCTAGGTAGATGGTGACATCCTGCCACAAAACATCATACTTGTATTCCTCAAAGCGTTAGGCAAAGATGTTAAGTCCACCCACTATCATGGAAAAGGTATCTGATTTACCAACGGTTTTCGAGAAGGAAATTAGCGTTGTCGGCCACATAACGGCTGTCATGAAAATCATGTCGGCGGGGTTTGACATTACGGAATCAAAACAAGCTCTTGCGGAAAACTCACAAACTCACTTTTAAAAATAACAAGCTTTTGCTAGCGGCTTCGCTCGCGTTAGCTAGTAAATATATTATGTAACAAATTCTACAACTAGTTTTTCCTCTTGATTCACTCTATCTATTGGTGGAAACCGCATGAAAGTCTGTTCTGTAGTTTTGAGTTTATAAAGTACAGATAGAAAGAAAGACACGCGGCGCGGAGAGGCTTTGTTTTATAATATGTAGTGAAATATCAGTGACGTCATGCGTCGATAAATTGCGTATGCTGAATGGCAGCCACCGCAGCCGTAGAAAATTCTAGCTTTACTGACACCAAGCTCAAAATCAAGCATGTAAGCTTCTCTATTACTTTTGTATATTTTACAAAACCACTTCTATCTCAAAGATTTAACTGGATTTGAAAACCAGTAAATGCAGTACATCAGTACTGCAGTCATAAAAGCTACATCGAAATTTGCGAGTTTGAGGCATCGTTCACACATAATGGACATCATCGTGCTGAGTGTCAGGACGCAACACGGGAACATGACACATCTTTAGCGGTAACGTTCGCGTCGAGCCGCTCCTGTATAGACTTGTGAATAGACTTAAATGATGAACAGAGACGGCGTACTACACAGCGGCAGTCGGCTTTATTCACATCTCTTCCCTCACTCTGTGAATGTTTTCAAGGGATATTTCTGAGCTTTTGTTGTCCAAAAGACAGATGATTAAATGTAAGAAGTGGTACGAGTTTTGACTCACCTTGGACATCCGAACGGAATACTGGTTTGCTGATTGGCTTATATTTTAACCATGGTTACCTATTCTCCATATTTTGTGTCGATATAAGAGGAAAGAAGATAATTTGCAACAAAAAAATAAAAAAAAACTAAGCGCTAGTGTGACTTGTGCACTAATCGTTAAATACAACCAAAATTAGTTTGACATTTACCATACATATTTGAGGTGTAAGTTGAGCAAAACTAAAGTTTATAAAGCGGAGTTGCATCATGATCAGACATAGGCCTCTAAGAAGAAGTGGGCCGTAATCCACCACATGGGCCCAGTGCGGGTTGGCAGATGTCAAATGTCTTCAACTTTTTGGTTCCAGGACATGGCAAATTCCTCAAGATATTTTACTTCACTGCTTTGAGAGGAGTTGTCTCCGCATTGGGTTCGTAGCACCAAAGCTTACTATAGGTACCTTTCTTTTTTGACATGATTTCCATTATTATCACGTGTTCTTATGTTCTGCGCAACATTAATACCTTACTACCTAAGAACGACTTGAAATGTACAATACGGTAGCTACCTTTTGGGCAAAGAAACTTGAAATTCACGTTGCTTGTGTTTAAAACTCGACTGCGTTAAAACAATTGCAGTAAGGAACTGCAGTTTACTTGTCGAAAGCACTAAATCCGGCGCCGGGTGTTGAAAAGAGCTAAGTAGCCGTCATTAAAAAGGAAATAGTGTTCTCCTTGCGTATAACGAGCTGACTTTCGCTGAGAATAGTGGATTTTGGTAATTCTTGAAGATTTTAAAAAGAGTATTTTTTTTTAATTTTTCACGTTTGGTTCTTTTTATCTAAAACCTCTTTCCTGAAAGAAATCCGATTTCAGTAGCAGGTATTTTCAAATGTCTGTCTTGCCATGCCGTGGAATTTTTATTGATATTGCCCCGTTTTTATATCGCTGTCATAGGTCACATTGTGAGGAAACCGGTATGTCCTAAGACCAAAAAATAATAATTTACAAAATCAAAAAACCCGACTGTTTCCATCTTTATAAATTAAAGTTCACTTTTTAGGCAGTCGGGTTTTTGATTTTGTAAATTATTTTTTATTTCACATTTTTTAGTTAGTATAATTATTGTTGACGTTAATAAGACCTATTTATGAAACCCTTTATTTTTATACCCCACTCAATAGGGCTTGAAAACAAAAAAAAATTTTTGAAGACACTATGGCGCCAAAAATCGTCCGTTTTAATTTTTTTCAATTTTGATATACCCAGTGTCACTTTCACAATTAAGACGAATCTAACGGCACCTCTCAAGCTGAAATCGATCCAGCCGTTTAGGCTACAGAGCGTGCCAAAGAAATATACATACTTACACTCGAAAAACATAACCGTCCTTCTGGCGCAGTTGGGTAAAAATTCGAAGCGATGTGACATCTACCAACCCACACTGAGTCCGCGTGATAGATTACACAGCCCACCCTCTCACTGAGAGGAGGCCTGAGGCCTGAGTCCAGGTGAGTGGGAACATGGAACATGACTGATCACGGTCGCTGCCATAGATTTTTCTCGTTCAACGAAAGGTAGTCCCGTCACAGCCCCATTTGATTTTATACGAGTACCTTTATTATCTTAAGAAATAAATTTCACTTACATGAGATATTTACAAAATTTAAAAACATTGTTGATGTAACGTACAGTTTTGATAAGGAGATTAAAAAATATAACATATAGAAATAGTCAAAAAGTGTAGGGTAAGCGCTAGTAGATTGAACACACCTAAAACGTAAACAGACGGAACGCGCGCAACCAGATGTGGTATGCAATTATATTTCATGAATGTAATCAATCTATAAGGAAATCACAAAAATAAAAAATATGACCACTCCTTGTGGACTTTCTCTTCAGACAAGTAAAAAGGGACGCCAATAAAAAAAATGTCACGCAAATTAATTGTGACATTGTTATTTATTTACAGAACAAAATTACTCAAGTCAATGTATTAAAAAAACATTATTATAAGTTTTGATCCAAATTTCAGTCATTGCAAGGTACTTTCGGGTTTATGCTTGAATGCATATAAGCCATTTCGGTACTCGGATCTTGGTACAGCTCTCAGGAACCACACCCTGCGGTCAGCGTCACTGCAAACAACGTGCGTTACCTAGCTCCTATGTGGTATATGTGGTTGGTTTGTTTCTCCCTTAAATAGGTACACTAAATATGCTAAGTTCATGAAAGGTCCTTACTAGGTAAATAATTACCTTGAGCAGAGTATGGGTTAGCATAATCAGCTTTATAATGTTCCCACTGCTGGGATTAGGATAGACCAAATCACCGTTTCAAGTAGCATACGGACCGTGGCGGTTTTAGAGTTTAACGTGACTCTCCATTCTCTCCAAACGGAGGGAGTAAATCCATAATAATCCCACGAAAACTAAACATGATAAAGTAGCATAATATATCTCTGTCTCATATTTATGACCATATGTTCTTTACGAAACAAACCAAGGATTTTTCACAGCTTAATATTTGAGCGGTCGCAACGGAGGGTGGAATTTTGTATGCCTTTGTATTTTTGTTCACAGACGAAAAATAGACACATTATACAGGATAAGTTTTATCCAGTGCGCAAAGTGTAACCATGAATTCAGCATATCATTGTAGACCCCACAGCACAGACGTTTTTCGTCAGTTATACAAAAAAATTAGCTGTTCCATACATTTTGACCGCGTAGGTATTACACTTTTCTATGAAACAGCTTTTGTCCCGTATATGTGACGCCGGGCGTAAAAGAATAGCACCATTCCATTTCTTCCAGTGACAAGGCGACTAAGGGACTTACTAGAAAATGGGCAGCAGTGTTCTCTATGCATTTTACCACCATACTGGGATCGCCAACCCTGCCAAGCGTGGCGATTATGGCAAAACCCTCCATTCTGGGGGAGGCTTATGTACAGCAGTGGACGTCTTTCGGCTGAAATGGTGATGATGATGATGATGAAACAGCTGTTTTTTTTAAACCGACTAAAAATAACTGCGCTGGGGGTCTAGAATGATATGCTGAATTTATGGTTACAGTTTGCGCACTGAATAAAAACTTTTCCTGTATAAATATAATATAAGTAATGTTGACGCTCTGGTATACCGAATTATTATCAAAGTCTGTGGTCATGTCGCTGCAGGATACATATACGTTTGCAAGCTTCTCTGTGGTAGGTTATGCAGTTGATTTGTTAGATGTAGTTGCAACGAATGGTAATGTGTGTTTTGTTTTGAAAATACCTTTGCAGGATACAAATTATAATAGAAGGAACATCTCAACAATACTGTGAAGATATATGTCACTGAATATCACATAAAAGCTGCACGAATTTACATAATTGAAATTGACACAGATAGTCCAAAAAAGAACCGGAGCTACATACTTGCAGAGTGAGCAAACTGAAGTGGCATTGGGCTGGCCATGTTTCTCTAAAGACCGATTGAGGGTGAGTGGAGCACACGTGTCCTGAAGTGGAGACCGCGTTTCGGCGATCGATCAGGTTAAGCTACGCTTGCCGCGGTTGGTCCGTGGATGGGTGACCATATTTACATACCAAGACCCCTCCGTGCCTCGGAAAGCACGTTAAGCCGTTGGTCCCGGCTGTCATTTGTGGATCTTTGACAGTCGTTACGGGTCGTCAGAAGCCCGAAAGTCTGACAACCAGTCTTACCGAGGGGTATCATATTACCCAGTAATTGGGATGTGGAGGTCAGATAGGCAGTCGCTGCATGTAAAATACTGGTATTTAGCTACATCTGGTTAGACTGGAAGCCGACCCCAACATAATTGGGAAAAGCTAGGCAGATGATGATATGCGAAGCTCCCAAGCGGTACCTAAGGACCTTAAGAAGGTGGCTGAGACAGACTGGATGCGGAAGGCGGAGACGGGGTGTTGTGGCTCAGTCTTAGAGAAACCTATGTCGAGCAGTGGTCTGCAATAGGCTGGGTTGATTGACATGCATTATGTCCTGGACAAAGTGACATTCTATCCGCGATAATAATGATGGAAATGTCATAATTGTATGGTATTGACATAAGCTACCGAACATAAGCTTATGTAAATTCTGTTGAAAGTCGTAGAAATTCGAAACGCTTTGAATCTATTTCAAAACGTTTCGTATTTCTACAACGATTTTACCCCGTGCTAGGCTCCTTGGATTAACAAATAAATAGTCTGGTGACAGACTGTTGTACTCTGAGAAAAATTTCAAGGAAATGTTTATAATTCATTAAGTAGTATCAAATAAGTTAGGGTAGGCGCATTTATCGCGTTGGCTTATCTTGTATTGTAGTAGATTTTTCTTACATGAAACTCTCCTTTTTTTCTTCCTGAAGTATGTAATTTCATGAACCCATAAAGAGTATGAGCAAAACCGCATATCATCATCTGCCTAGCCTATTCCCAACTATGTTGGGGTCGGCTGCCAGTATAACCGGATGCAGCTGAATATCTGACCTCCACAACCCAGTAACTGGGTAACACGATACCCCTTTGTAAGACTGGTTGTCAGACTTTCGTGCTTCTGATGACCCGTAACGACTGTCAAAGATCCACAAACGACAGCTGGGACCAAAGGCTTAACGTGCTTCCGAGGCACGGAGGGGTTTTGGTATGTAAAGATGGTCACCCATCCACAAACCAACCGCGGCAAGTGTAACTTAACCTGATCGATCGACCCGTACAGATATTGTTCAAAACCGCTTATAAAATCAAGTAATCTATTAAATCTAACTACCACCATCTATAAATACCCAGAAAGTATTTCTAAAAATAAAATAAATATTTTCGCACGAACCAAGTAGTTTCTGAACAATTTTTGCACGTTAAACCCAAAAGTTATTGGTAAAAGCACCTAGCTTAGAGGTGCTCGTGCGTGCTTCGAATTTCTCTCACCACTAAGAAGCAGTAAGATATGAAAAGAGTATGTTTTAGCTATATATATACGTTGGGCAGTCGGATAGGACGTGTTGTGGGTAAATACTGGGTTTTAGGTTATACAAGGGACATACTTTAAGGGAGTGTTAGCACTCATGAAAATGAGCAACATTCAGCGAAGCAGTAATACTCGTGAAGAGGGAGGCGGCGCACGTGAGGGAGAGGCAGCATATGCGCCTTTTCCGGCCACCGTGGGCGTGGGCTTACGAACGGCGAGTAATGGGTAGCTCGCTGTCCGGTAAGCACCAAGCTCAGGTCGACGGCGCGTTGTGTTCCACGCGCGCCTCAAAGAGATGTCAGCACAAAAAGATGAGGCCCACAAGGGCCGATGCCTGCCAGGGGTGCGGGTTCGTTCGAAAGAGACACCGCCGCCCCTGGCATACGGGCTACTGAGGGAACACGGGTGGGTTTTAGTCAGTAAAAGTCTGACAAGCCCTCCTGCTCCACCCAGAGCCGGAAAGTTATTTGATGATTTCCCAGCCAAAAAAAAGAAAACCCTATCAAAAGAAAGAAGCAGCTGATATCCTATCTACTTCCTTCTAATCTAATACTTTTAAACGAGCAATTCTTGTATAGATGTATATAATTATATAATCTGAATCTCGGAAACGGCTCCAACGATTTTCATGAAATTTAGTATGCAGGGGATTTCGTGGGTGATAAATCGATCTAGCTAGGTTAGCGTTTTTAGAAAACGTCAAAAGGTTATCCAGATATAAAAATAAATGTGAAAGGATGTTTAGGTGTATGGATATTTAGATGTTTGGATGTTTGTTACTCAATCACGCTAAAACGGCTGAACGTATTAGTTTATTGTCGTTATGAGCGATAATAGTTCTTACTGCAATCCGATACGGGTGAAAATCTGTTGTAATAAATTCGTATAATAAATGAGCAAGCATTGTCATAAAAATGCAAATAAAATCGTATAAAATTAGATATTATCTATTTGATAGTAAATAATCCATCACTTTATGCAGTTTGGCATTTAGAATTGTATGGTATATTTATAATATTAATAATAATTGTTGTTGAAGGGATATACTGGTTTGAAAGATAATTAAGAGGTGACTGATTGGGCACGCCACGATTGCGGCGGTAAGTCCCCTCTTTGAGGAGTGGTTTGAGAGGCGGCATGGCGTCCTCACCTTCCGCCTGACGCAGGTCCTCACCGGACACGGTTGTTTCGGGAGGTTCCTGTTTCGGATAGGGCGGGAGGAAACGCCCGGGTGTTTCCACTGCGAAGATCGCCCTGAGGACACGGTGGAGCACACGGTGGCGGTCTGCCCTGCTTGGGCGGAGCACCGCCGTGTCCTCGTGGAGGCGATCGGCGGCGGCGATCTCTCGCGTCCGGCCCTGGTCCAGGCCATGGTACGGAGCGAGAGGGCATGGGGAGCCGTCACCTCCTTCAGCGAAGCAGTGATGCTCGCGAAGAGGGAGGCGGCGCACATGAGGGAGAGGCAGCATATGCGCCCTCGCGACCCCAGCCGCCGCAGGATACGGAGACGCCCTGGGCGTCGGGAATCCCAGGCCGATTTCCGGCCACCGTAGGCATGGGCTTGCGGACGGCGAGTAATGGGTAGCTCGCTGTCCGGTAAGGACCAAGCCCAAGTCGACGGCGCGTTGTGTTCCACGCGCGCCTCAAAGAGATGTCAGCACAAAAAGTGATGGGACCCGCAAGGGTCGATGCCTGCCAGGGGTGCGGGTTTGTTCGAAAGAGACACCACAGCCCCTGGCTTAAGGGCTACTGAAGGAACACGGGTGGGTTTTAGTCAGTAAAAGTCTGACACGCCCTCCTGCTCCACCCAGAGCGGGAGAAGTTATTTGATGATTTCCCACCCAAAAAAAAAAAAAAGAGGTGACTGATGATTTTTTCTTATGAATTAAAGTGTGTATAATTATGTTTTGAGTAACATCACTGTATGCAAAAAAGACTAAAATATCATATATTTTTTACGGTTAAAGAGATAAACTGGTTTAAAAAACCACCATTTTGAGCGTTTTCAAGAAATCTCAATAACCTGGACCTGGATTAACGCATGAGATACGAGTATGTTTTATCCCGGTAGTACGTTTCCGTGTCTCAGCCATTTAGGTTTCTGGAGGACTAATAACGCAAAAATCAGCTTAACCTATTGTTAGAAAATCAAGGTAGACACATACACTATACGAGCGAATGCGAATTCTATCCCAGCCCTACGAAATTCTTTTGGTGCAAACAACGACATAGCAATCTATCGATAGTCTTTCGATACTAAAATGTCGAGAATATCAAGAAAAGAATGCTTTTGTTCTTGTAATAGTTCTATGGTTATTTGTTCTACATTCAGAGGGGTAGTTGCGTAACAAACTATCAGAAGGAATGTCTATTATTTTACCAGTTCACAATATTCATTGCGTTATTTACGTTGTTGTGCGGACAATGTTTTCGAACATATGAAGCAATGGAATAGCAAAATCTTTTAAAATGTCTCTAACAATTGGAATCTGAATGATTCCAATTGTTACTGTACTGTTACTGTGTGTAGTGTCACGTAATTAGGGTCATCATCATCATTTCAGCCGAAAGACGTCCATTGCTGGACATAGGTCTCCCCCAATCTCCTCCACTTCGACCGGTTCTGTGCTTTCCGCATCCGTCGGATTCCTGCGGCCTTCATTAGGTCATCGGTACATATGTTAGTGCTTGCCATTTTTGGGGGGATTTGCCACAATCTCCACGCTTGGCAGGCGGGTTGATGCAATCGCAGTATAGTGATAAAATGCAGAGAGAACGCTGCTACCCATTCTCTAGTGAGACCATTCGTCGCCTTCTATGACACCCACGGAAAGAAATGGGATTGTGCTATCTTTTACGTTCGGCACCACATGGAACTACGTCTGGCACCACACGGAACAACAACTTGGAAACAAACAACAAATTAGGGTGCAGGATGTCAATTATAATCACTTTTGTCTTAGATTGAAAATGTAGGCAGGTACTAAAATGCTAACAAATATGTTTCAATCCGGAGAAATTCTGACGAATATGGCTGTCATGGCTGTCTGGCTGGTAGCAACTGAATGAGAGTTGCCGAGAATCGAGCTGAATGGCGCTCAATGAGGGTGTTCTGAAACGAATTTCACTAGATGGCAGCACTGAGACGTCAGGTCCGGGCACCTGTCAAAAGTGTCAAAGCACCTTCGGACTGAATGGCGAACGAATGAATGAAACGAATTACATCAAATATTTTAAGTTCATTGTCGAACTGGAAGACTTCTTGTCACAGTGGCGCCAACTGGTGGCATGAATATTCATAATACCCTCATTGGGGAGGCCTATGTCCATCAGTGGACTGCTGTAGGCTGATGATGATGATGACTGTCATATTAATATATTACATTATTAGTTCCTAAGAATAACGTCAATGACAGATTGTCTAATATTAGCGTCAGTTAATTAGCAAATAACAAAATAACTATCGAATTATCAACTCACCTTTCGCACGTCACTACCAAAATCTGAAACAATAGATAATTTAATTAATGTTATGGCTACTTGATTTTAGTCGCAACATTATGTTTTAGGGATGGCAGTTTTTTAAATGTTCGTGTTTCTCTCCCTACCCAATATGCAGCTATCTAATAGAAAGACCCAATTTTAGCAAAAATGATAGCATAGAATTTTTTTTTTTTATTCTGTACAAAGAAAACGCACATTAAATGTGGACAAAAGCCCCGTATTCAAGTCGAAAATTAACACTATTGTCCATTGACTGATTATGTCAGTCTATAATGTTGTCACTGCTGGTACACCGCCCTCTTTTTGGTGTGAGCGATCCTCTTCTTGCGGGTTGGTACGTGTCGCAGAGGTGTCGCACATCTTCGAATTTTCGGTTCTAGTACATGCCGGTTTCCTCACGTTGTTTTCCTTCACCGTTTTGAGAGCAATGGTGATGAAATAATTTACATAAAGTTAAACCCCTGTCTTGGTTTGAACCTCCGACCATACAACTCGTAAGTCGCGGCTGTAACCACTGAGCAACCCCTGCACCAAACTCCAAAAGAAGGCAAATTTTTGTTTATACAGGATAATTTTTTAACCAGTGCGCAAACTGTAAGCTTACATTTTGACCGCGTAGATATTGCAATTGTCTATGCAACAGCTAATTTTTTTTTTGGTAAACCGACGAAAAATATCTGAGCTGGGGGGTCTAGAATGATATGCTGAATTCATGCATAATTTTAACTTTCGATGAAACAAAGACAGGAAAGTAGTGGTTTCTCAAGTGACATAATTATAATTATTAAACTCTATTTTATACGCAAACGCTCGCATCAGCTGTGCATATTTTGATCCGTTCGGACATCGTGAAAAAGGTAGAATGCCGACTACTCAATTTACAGTCCAAAACTGATCAACAAAACAGTACTGTAGTTAGATCGACAAGTCAAAAAGATGTGTTTTACACCAAAAGATTAACCAAAAATACCTTTTCATATTAAAATTTCCTTGAAAAACAATCTCCATCTTATTTTCCTACAGACTCGGCAAAACAATTTTGTTAATTAATTAATTAAAGGCGATGCAAATGTAAAACAAATTAACATCACACAACCCTACGTTCGTTACGTCAAAGAATCGATTCAAAGCTAAACAATTTGCTTGTGTGTGTTCAGAGAGTAACTAAGTACAGAAGGTCTATTTAAAACATTTTTAACAAAGGAAAAGTTAATTGCTTGATCAGCAGGCTTAGCACGACGCTTTTTATTTTTACCCTACTGTAGAATAGAAATCACTTGTCTACATTTTTCGATATAAAACTGTCAACTGTCCACACGGAAATGTTATTTCTGTTTACTCTTCCGACGACAAAACGCTTGTCTACGGTTCTCGTGCTAAGCTTGCTGCTTGCTTAGGATCCTACTTTGTCTGGATGAAGAAATCCAGGCTCTCAGCTCACGTTCGCGCACTGAATTTTCAACTCTCTGCTAGGCACCGTGAGTAAAAAATTCAACAGTGTGTTTTTTCGACACGCTGGGATGCACTCTATTAGAATCTAAACGCTTGGCTCTACACCGAGAGTTGAAAATCCAGTGCGCAAAAAAATCATACCGCGATATTTTACGTCTGCGCCAACATGGGCTCAGTCAATGAAGCAATCAGTTAAATGCGAGTTGCTCTGCTTTACTATACAAGTCGTAATTAATTGTGTAGGAACTGAAAAGGGGTCATTGTACTCATCATTATGAACTTTTACTATAGTACAGTCTCCGATGAAAATGTTTCATCAGTCTATCGATAGCTTGCAAAAGGATCGCGGCAGCCATGAAGAAATGAATTGCAATACTTCACGATTGAATTGCAATTAATTTCTTCATGGCAGAAGTTTCATGAAATTATTCACCTTTTTTTGTGGATGGGAAATCATCAAATAACTTCTCCCGCTCTGGGTGGAGCAGGAGAGTGTGTCAGAGTTTTATTGACTAAAACCCACCCGTATTCCCTCAGTTGCTTGTGTGCCAGGGGCGGCGGTATCTCTTTCGAACAACCCGCACCCCTGGCAAGCATCGGTCCTTGCGGACCCCACCAGTGGGTGCTGACACCTCTTTGAGGTGCGCGTGGAACACAACGTGCCGTCGACCCGGGCTTGGTCCTTACCGGACAGCGACCTACCCAATACTCGCTGTCCGTAAGCCCGCACCTACGGTGGCTGGGAATCAGCCTGGGATTCCTCCTCCGGATTTAAACACCTTTCTTTTGACTCTTTTCAGAAGGTAGGCTCCATTCAAAGCATTTAAATAATAAGACATTGGTAATAATTAGAGAGGGGTGAGAAGTATTTTGCTTATGCGATAGGGTTTCTACCGCATAAGCAAAATACTCCTCACACATCGCCACCCTATACTTTTGCATTACCCATGCATTCATACATAATCAGATAATGACGTTCCCACTACTGGGATACAGGCCTCCTTTCTATTAGAGAGCGTGTGCCGAAATCCACCACGCGGGCCCATTGCGGGTTGGTCATCATTTCAGCCGAAAGACGTCCACTGCTGGATATAGGCCTCCCCCTAAAGGGGGGTTTAGCCATAATCGCCACGCTTGGCAGGCGGGTTGGCGATCGCAGTATGGCGGTAAAATGCATAGAGAACGCTGCTGCCCATTCTCTAGTAAGTCCCTTAGTCGCCTCCTACGACACCCACTGGAAGAAATGGGATGGTGCTATTCTTTTACGCCCGGACACCACACGGGACCCGGGGTTGGTGCATTACCCATAATATCTAAATATGCAGGTCGTTAATGTTGGAACTTCTGCACCTATGTACATTGTTGTACCTACAAACGTGTATATTACAATTATTTTTTATATTCAATTCTAATTAGTTAAGAGGTCAATGAAACCTACAGAATAGGACACAATAACGTCCCAGTCACGGGAGTAGGACGTTTGAGAAATGAAACCACAATGGTCAGATATATTCTCATTCTCAATTTGTAATTTCAGTGTGGGTGATACAAAAATGAATCAGATTTTGGATTCAAAATTCTAGGGTTAATGTGATTTCGTTTGTGTGGTTAATATATGAATAGCCTGTGACGGTATGAACCACAAACTGAACACAATAATAATCTCATTTGGCAAACATAGGTTTTTCTCTTTCAGAGTAAATAGGTTACCTACTAACTTATTACATGAAATAGCATAATCCCTACTATATTATAAATGTAAAAGTAACTGTCTGTCTGTCACGCTTTCACGCCTAAACCGCTGAACCGTTCGTCATAAAATTTGCCAGAGATATGGAGAAGGAGATAGGCTACTTTTTTACGCGATAACCGACATTCGTGCGGCCGAAGCCGCTGGCAAAAGCTAGTTCTAGGAAAATAAAACTGAAATGATAGTCTTTAGTAAGCGCAACATTTGAAATGATCGATTTGTTTTATATTTTTTGTTTTGAAAATGTTCATATTTATTTATTTATAAATACTTTATTGTACACCAAAAAATACATTACAAAAAAACAAGGTACACTACAAAATATACAATGGGCGGCCTTATCGCTTTCCGCGATCTCTTCCAGGCAACCTTGGTATGCACAGCGATTGGTCTGGATATAAAATGGGGATGTTGTTGGCACAAATAATAAATATAAAATATACTAAAATAGATACACAGATATATACATATTCTATCCTTTATAATAGATACATAAATACATACATACTAAATATTTAAGGAACGAAAATAAATGAAGACTTTACATCGAAAATTACAGTAAAGTATTAGAACCAGATTACAACGACAGGTAATGATCCTTGAAGAGTCTTTTAAACACATATAAAGACTGAGCGCGTTTAATTTCAACAGGCAATGCATTCCACAAACGAGCGGCCTGGACAGTGAAGGAATGGTCGAGGAAAGTTGTGGAATGTATAGGCATTTTCAGCTTCAAATTATCTGATGACCTTAAGCTTAAACCTGTTCATAATAGTCGGAAAATATTTTAATAGGAAAAAAAATTAAAGAGGCCCAAACCATTCGACAATTTCACAAAAACTGAAACTGCTTTTGACGATAAGATTTTTGTATGAACTCGTTTAGAAATTTTGACAGGACAATAAGTGACGTCTATCGAGTCAGCGAGTCGAGAATAAAAATTATGAAAGTCCTCATCCAATTTTATTGCGCTTTCAAATGGATCGTTGATTGCAACACCATTTATGATTTCACATAAAATAAGATAAGGCTGATGTTAAACGTGTCTGTATAAAACAGCTTCAAATAGAAGAAAGTAAATATAAAACCACAGGGCAATTTTTAAAAGGCCAAATAAAGATTTGGTTTCCTCGTATAAAGAGCTTTTTATAAACATGCTCCTCCATTTATTGCTCATTTCATTTATTATTTGACTTACTTGCTACCAAAAATATTGACCAAAATAGAAACGTAATCTCTTTTAAGCAGAGTACGTAAACAAATTAAAAATATCTCCTGATTCTGCTGTAAACTGCTTTGTGTAGCTTAAAAGCCTGCCAATATGTTTTATAAAAGGTGACAAAATATAAAAACGTTTTGTTTTAGCGCCTGCAAAATTACTGATTATTTTATTGAGGGTAAAAAAATCGGAAATTATTGACTGATGGGCGTACATGTGTACATCATCATTTTAGAAATAGCTAAACAGAATTTGAAAAGGCGTTTGCGAAGCTTCAGAATTTATTTTGATATTCGCATAAATATCAAAACTTATTGGATACTGCTAGGAAATTTAGCAAGAAGTAAAGATAAATGTCCGGTTTTTTTTTTTTCAAAATGAAAACGTACATGTAAGGTATCAATGTATGGGAGAACATTTCTTCAAGTACAAAGTTGAATTTGTTCTTTGTTTAAATTAATCCCTACTACGACACTCTTCATTGTGTGTGATCGACAAGCACTTGGCTGGTTTTTTAGTGGAACTGTGATGTTTAAATTAGTATTATTGTATTGTCTTGTATGGATGTTCTTTTTTCTGATTATTCATATGTGTTATGTCTGTAACTTTGTTTCCTTGTATTAGATTTTCGTGTTATTTTTTTTTTTTTTTGATATTTTTACATTTACAAACTCAATGTAGAAACCACTCTAAAATTGAACGCTCCTCCACTGCTTGTTGCAGTTGTTGCATATATATTTCAAAAGTTAAATTTTAGTGGAGGAGCGTTTAAGAATGGTCAAAGTCAAAGTCAAAGCATTTATTTCAATTAGGCACTTTAAAGGCACTTTTGAACGTCAACATTTACATTAAAATAGAATTGATTCTAGTCGCCCTTCCAAAATGTAGTTTCATATGGATAAGAATGGGCAAGAAACTCAGTAATATAACTCTACCTACCTGGATTACAAGTAAATGAAATGGTGTCCCATAATTGGAAGCGCACTGTATTCGTATCTGCTCTATGTATTCTCGCATGTAAATGTGTAGCCTCTGTTGGAGATCCAATAAATAAATAAAGGTTCTGTGCTACCGGTTTTTTCCCTGGCACTTTATTTTATCATAGAATCAATATGAAACATACCTAGTTAGGTATTTCTCAAAAACTTATGAAAGAAAGAAAGAAAAAGTATTTATTGTGACTCGCACAGGAAGATCACAAAATAAAATAAACTAGTACAAAAATTATAAAATAAAATAAATAAAAAACAAACAAACTTGAGAGTAAAAACGATTAAAAATAAAACAGAAAGTCCTGCACGAGGCCAAAAGGCTCCTACCTCAGCATGATGCTGCGACATTTAAAAAGTGTCGCAGCGCTGATATTCTGGTAGGGTATGGTATTCTTATATCGTAGCCTATGTACAATTGTACACCCTACATAGAATAATATCAACCAATATTCTTCTCATGTCAGCGAAAAGTCAGACGGAAAGGTATTTCCTATCTCTTGTGTAATGCGTCCATATGGGTGAGACATTTATTCGAGCATCGAAATATATTTGATTGAATATATTCCAAGATGTGATGTGCAGCAATCACTTTAAGATGTGCTCGTTCTATTTCGAAATTTGAAGTTTTAGTAAGTACCAATTCCACCAATGAAACTGAACGCCAACAATAATTTAAGATGCGTTCAAGATCTGTCAGTGTCAATATTCCACAAAAATTGTTACACTGACAGCTCTTGAACGTGGTTTTAATATGCTGATCGGCGTTAATTGGTGAAATCCGCGTTTTTACAGGCACTTTTGAACGTTTAAATTCACTAATATAACTGATTCTAGAGGCAAGTATTAACGTCCGACAATTTTTTTTTTTTAAACGTTGCCCCACACTAGGAATTTCTCCTGTATTGTGGGTGCGTTTACAAACATTTAAACTCACGTACGCAAACAACCAGACCTAGAACAACTACTTGTAGATCATACAAATACTTAAATAAAATACGTGCGGGAATGGAACCCGCGCAGCAATCAATCGCTTAACCACTGCGCCAACCGTGCCGTCATTGTAGGTCGTAGGTTCAAACCCAGAAAGACGTTTTCCTTTGTGTGAATTATTTCAAAACCATTGCTCTCAAAGCGGTGAAGAAAAACATCGTGAGGAAACCGGCATGTTCTAGAACCAAATATTCGAAGATATGTGACATCTACCAACCCGCACTGGGCCCGCGTGTTGGATTATGGTCCACTCCCTCTCACAGAGAGGAGGCCTGTGTCCCAGCAGTGGCAACATTACAGGCTGATTATGCATGCTAGAAGCCACTTCCTAAAGGTAGTTTAATGTGGAGAAGAATGGGCAAGAAACTCCATAGTTATTACCAGTCATAAGTTCCCGACTACCACGTGGACGAAATCGCGTGCAAACTCGACATAGATAATTCCCGTGTCAATATCCAAACAAGGAACAAACTCCCCTAAAATTCCCACCACCAAAACCAAATAAAGTTTTGGACCAAAGTAAATAAATTTGATATCTGCCGACCCCCATTTCCTCGCATTCATCAAACCGCACGCAAACGATTGCGTGTCATTTCCCTTAGCCCGCAGTATAATGACAGACCAATAAATATTGCTATTGTTTCCTAAATTGAGGGTTCCGTTATAGAATATTTCAGAAGGGCAGCTACAAATAACGAACGAAAACAGGCATACACACACATAGGCGAGTACGTACCTCGATCTCGTTCGGAAACCAGTCGGAAATGCGCTTGCACTCCCTGTACGTGAAACGTATATAAGTGTGCGTGTGTTTTTACCTGGTGTATGGAGTTGGTCCTTCTGTACCCATCTATTTTGTGGATTCGTTCTAAAGAGTTCTAAAATCAATGCTTTTATTCCGTCCTTTCGTTTGTTTAATGAACTGGGAATTTGAGGGGATGGTTTTAGCCTGAAAGCCGAGATTAACTGTTAAAGCTCGGCTTAGAGAAGATTGAAGTTTGTAAAAAAATAGCGTTGTAATAATGTGGATTTTTTTTGAGCAGTGCCTCGTCTTTATTAAGGTTATAAATTGTAGAAGGATTTTTGGCAAACAAAAATGAACACTTTAATTAGTGTTCTGAATAATTACGATGATTGAAATCTTGAGGAATAAAGACACATGTGACACTTTTAATACCCAGAATATCACGCTTTGTTTCCGCGAAGGGATGGGCGGAGGTGTACTATAGGTACACCTACATTTCACTAATTATATTTAAGTCTCATTTAATAGGAGACGAGCCTATAGCCATCAAACGGGCACAAATCCAGACTGAGAAATTCCAGATAGTAAAATCCAAAAACTTTTTATCCGTCCTGGGAATCGAACCCAAGATCTCAGAGAGCACTTGCAGTCTTGCGATCCGTGGACCAACGAAGCACTTTAAATACAATTTTTTTTTTAAATCTTGGAAAACATCAAACAATCAAAATATTAAATTGAAAAGCAACATTTTAAAGTGGATACTAACATCATCATCAGCCTTATAATGTTCCCACTGCTGGGACACAGGCCTCCTCTCGGTGAGAGAGATTGGGCCGTAATCCACCACGCGGGCCCAGTGCGGGTTGTTGTTGGATACTAACAACGATAACAAAATAAAACAACTACAAAATCCTTCAACAAACGAACACTTCAGTAAACAGTATCAGAATACATCCAAAGAATACCATATTTAAGCCCCGAAAGACAATAACCACCTGAGCCAAAATACCTCCTACACGCTCCCTAAATAACAATAGAACAAATAACAATACAGTGTGTAATAAACAAAAAGGAATACACATAATCAAAATTTATTAAGTTAATAACGTCGTCCCAGACAAAGCCGGTGTTATAAATTTTGACACCACTGCCTAGAAAGTTCGGCACAATTTATGAGGTACGTGGTGTAATTAGCAAATGAGACAGCGAGTGATGAGGGATTTCATGTATTAAAGTGGTAGAATTACAGGAGATATTCTTGTGTTAAATTATTCGCACCTGTAAATTGTCTAAACACGACCACCGACATTATACCTAGTGTTAATCATGATGACGGATTGAATGGTCCAGGAGAGATGACAGCCAATAAATTAATGTAAATGTGACCGAAAACTGAAAGATAAATTATAATCGGATATATAAATAATAATATCATAAATTTGTTGGATTTTTGGATGATTGTTACTTTACCACGCTAAAACTACTGAAAGGATTTAGATGATATTTGGTACACAGATAGTTGATAACCTGCACTAATTAACACATACAATTTTGCCCCGGTAGTCCCTTGGGATAATTTCTGATCGCCAACCGTTGCTAGTATATGAATAAATTATGTTAAAAAAAAACATCGCAGTAGATATTACTATCGAACATCCTATTCATAATTACATAGCATAGAACCAACCTAGTACAGGTTTGATTGGGCAACAGTTACGAAATGTAATGGATAAATGATGTAATGGTAATTTGGAAGAACACTCTGCCTTTTTCTAATTCGTCACTCTGACAAAATATAAAACAGCAAGGCCGTCTTTTGAAGTATTCAAAAATCTAGTTGAATATAAAAAGCTGGGTTAAACTTGTTTGTAAATGAATTTCATTCATCGGAATTCAAATCACAGCTGCTATTGAATAGTAGGTACCAGGAAACAGAACTCTACGTACATCAGCGCCATTATTACGATGATATAACAGTACTTCGTAATGTACGCAAATCGCTCGAGTGATTTCTAACAATGAGGTTAAGCGTAGCATTGATGATTACTTGAATGTGCAGCGTTATTGCAATTTGTGTGAATCGCGAGATATAGCGAATAATACGATAAGATATTTCCAAGAATTTGATTCACTATTTTGAAGTACGTACTGCGCATCGAATTATCCGGAAATGCTGATCAAATACTAGGCAAGAGATAACTATTTTAGAACATTCAATTGCGGAAACACACATTTCAATAAAAAGCAACGTTGATGAAACAGCAAATAGAAAATCTAAAATTGATCAAACGTAAAATATCTAGAGAATTCCTGTCACAAACAAAAATGCTATCAATCTCTGAGAACGATGAAACTATTCCCTCAGCTCCTAGACCGAATGACAAAACAGATACCGTAGATAAAACAAAAGACGAAACCTTTTCTGTGCCAGTCACACCTAATAACCGTCGCATAATTCGCCAAACATCCACTATCATCCGCTATACAGCGATAAAAATATAGAAGCATAAAAGCAAGCGCTTGGTAATGACAGGGTAGAAGCACATTTCCTTGATAAATATTCCCCTGACGCCCGCTAAAGCTGGTCGTTTGTACCATAATAATACAACATCAGCCATGCTTGTCCCCTGGGAAGTATTCACGATGAAAAACAATAAACGTTAACCTATCCCCTGGCACTTTTCGTTTTCGTACCTACGTGGTTTGTATGATCAATTGTTTTTGCTTGAATTTAAATTGCTTTTGTTGGCTGGGTGTCGTAATTTGTCAGGATCTGTCTGAATATCTCAGTTGTTTGTTGATGCCAAATAAGAGGTGGAATTGCCTCATGTTCACTTTTAGAAGGGAACTCAGGAGTTATGTTTTCTTTTTTAAATGTTGATCATGCGCCTTCTCAACCAGCGTAGAGAGGGCTTGTAGCTAAGTAATAACAGCCATCTAAGTCGATCGATCAGGTTAAGCTACCCTTGCTACGGTTGGTCCATGGATGGGTGACTACTTTTACGTATTTAGAACCCGCCGTGCCTCAAAAAACACGTTAAGCCGTTGGTCCCGGCTGTTATTCGTGGATATTTGATAGTCGTTACGGGTCGTCAGAAGCTCGAAACTCTGACAACTAGTCGTACCTAGGGGTATGATATTACCCAGTAGCTGGGTTGTGAACGTCAGATAGGCAGTGGCTCCATGTAAAATACTGGTACTCAGCCGCATCAGAGTAGACTGGAAACCAAACACAATATAGTTGAGAAAAGGCTAGGCTAAATGATGATACAGTTGCTCAACCTTTTTGTTTGTAACTTTCTCTCCTAGCCCATGCCGAAAAATAGATTAAGCGTTTTATTTTTTCTGACATTTTATTCAAAACAATATCACTGTGTGAGACAAGAGGCAGGCAAAAAAATCAAAGACCACTAAACTAGACATAAACCGTCATCTTACAATGTTTTCTAACGAAAGAGGCGCGTGTATTGGAAGCCTTAAAGATGTTTAAATTAACTTCATTCGCCTGCAAATTAGATATCTTCAAATTCAATTTAGTTTAAAGTTATTTATTTATAGCACCGTAAGGATTCCTGTTACAATTTCATTTTGATTAAAATGTATTTACTTCATGTTTACCTTCTAAAGCTGCCAACTGTGATGAATCAAATTCCAATGATGATAGCTATTTTATCTTTAGTGGAAATTCATAAATTTCGTAAAAAAAACCATTTCATCGTAAAATCATGAATAAAATTCTTAAACAAAAGACGCACATTCAGTATTATAACAGCCAATAAAACATTTTATCTTTATTTTGTCGTACAGTTGTAAGGTTCCCTTTTCATCGACAGCTTCAAACATGTTGTTTCTGTTTTTACGACGAACGTTTTTGATTTCTGTGTTTTCCTCAACATGTTCGTTCACTTGAGCGATTTGAAGACACTCATGTTGAGCCTTAGGCAATTTTGGAGTGATATTAAGATGGCCATAACTGTTTTAATTCTGCTTGCCTGCCGTCTTAGTCTTTAATATGGTACATGACCTTATTTTTTATAGCATCGTCATATAATGGTTAGGGATTCTTAATGTCATCAAAATAAACCTGAACATCATGTGATATTTCTGTAACGTCAATAATGTTACTCATATTAGAAGTAAAGTTTTTTTTCACCCTCTGTTCTCATCCTACAATGTATTTCAAAATATTGCGAGTACTCAAACCCCCAACAGATTTTTCCAACCCTTTAATTAAAACATACCTTAGTGCCAAGCTTAGTAATAGTATAACCGTGTATTTTCCGTAAACGAAAGCTATTTTACAACTTTAATTGCTCCGCACAGAACAATGAATGTGTCCGCTTGCCGCCATTTTGTCGACCTTTGTTTTTCTGTTTATTTCGGCGCGCAAAAGTATTTGTGTATTCGGCCAATTTTCGGGGAGAGGTCTCGACGAGATGTATGACGATAGGTTCATTGTCTTTTTTTTTTTTTTTCACCTCGCATGGCAAAAGCAACGTTTATTCATTTTTGGCGGTAACATTTTGAAACGAGGGAGATGTTCCACCTCTGAAATATTTTGATCGTTTTAAAGGTTTTGGTTTTTAGACGTGGTCTGGGATTTGTTAATTGTGCTATACTTATACTGCCACACTCAGAGACGACTAATGGTTAGGCACTTAAGCGGCTCCTAAGTTAAAATTATAAAAAGTAGCAAATAAAGCATTGCATAAACCTAAGGCATTAAGTCCGCCTTTGGACGGTTATATTTACTTGTACGTGAAGCAAAAACTTTGTACCGCTTTTTACAAAAAATACGTGGACAGAAGACTTTGAAATTTGCTGGAGTTAAAGTTTATGGAGAAGGATTGCAAAATGCCATTAAAAAAAATAAAAAATAAAACAAAATCAAAATATTTTTTTTCATATAAACCTGCATGGGCACTTATGAAACGTCAGAAGCTAGGTGCACGGTTCCAAATTGTCGCTTCCTATGGAGAAGAGCCGGCAAGAAACTCCACGGTTAGTCTTTTAAAAATCATTGGCTCTAACAATGTTTTCAAATTACACTGATAATAGGTATGGGAGGACAGTGCAGGCCTGTCAATAGGTACCAATATTTTTATATAACAATGCATTAGAAATACATTACGTTTTAAATAAATTATGGTCGAATTTCGAATACTGGGCGACCATTAGTATTATAATATTATGATTTCATCATAAATAAATAAACGTGTTCTTTAGCAAAACTCGGGCCACTTCCATTATTGTTATGGTTACACATGCTAGAAACGCAGAAGCATCGACTAGTATTCAATGTAAATCTTGAATTCAAACTGCGAAAGTCATACATTTTGTTTTTGTTTTTTACGGCCACCTACGTGATTTTTATTGAGATCAAAACAATGAATGGAAAACTCACGAATTAAATCCTTGAAAATAAACCCTAAATAATACCTCTTTGTCATAAAAATAAAATATTTTTGAAACAGACAATATTGAATGATAAACGAGTCGGGACGAACAAACGAACTAAAATTAACCTTACAATTTGTTTCTGAGAATATTTTCATATCGAAAAATATCGCATATTCAGAAAATAAAGCCGACTCGCTAGACTGTCTGGCTACGAAATTACTCTGGAAGAATCGTTATTTGATTTAGTAGGTAACTAGGACTTTATAAGTAAGTATATGAGGATAGGTTGTTGTTAAGAACGATCTAGCCAAGGTGTTTAAATACATAAATAGAGTTTATTGACACAAAATACTTTTGTTCTCAATATATTTTGTTTCAAAAAGGTACACTGGATTTTGGTAAAAGGCTGCACAAATTGTCAAAAACTCTGCCTCTTAAACTAGGGAATGCTTGTGACCTAGGAGTCAGTGTTCTACTGTAGGTAACTACATGTACAAAAGAAACCTTTATTTAAGAGTGTTAATTTCTGTAAGTAGATCTTTTACACGTACATTTTCGGGTCTTTAGTTTAAAACTAGATGGCGCCGGCATTTTCTCGTTAAATGATCCCTGAGAAGAACTGCCACTACAAACTCAGAGGTCATATATGTTTGTACATTATACACTGATTATGCTTACGCTATTGAAGTTCAAGTCGTAAAAACTGAGCTCCAAATAATGCTTTGACATTCCTTATAACAAATGGGCTATGCGAGCCACTTACTGACTTCCAAAACGGTGATAAAGAACATCGTGGCTTCATGAAGAATACCATTCATATCCAAGAATCATAAAAAAAATCAGTGGCATGTGGCGCCTAACGACTCGTACTGGACCCGCGTGGTGGATTTAGGCCACCCTCTCACAGAGAGGAGGCCTGTGTCCCAGCAGTGGGAACACTATATATATCTATTATGCCATGAAAGGCTAACTAGCGTAAAATATCAAATTCCTGCCATATTTCCTTTTATCACCATAGCAACACAGTGATCTAATCTCTCCACAGAATTATATAAATTCAAACATCATATCTTCTCATAAAAAAACCTTGAATTTTATTAAGAACATCCATATTTATAGACGAAGCCCCATTCTATTCGGGAATAATAAAACAGAAATCTCGAAATTCGGGATTACTTTTAATGAAAAACCGGACTAGCATATTTAAGGTTTTCTATGGTAGTCCCATTGGCATATTTCTCTCCATTTTGTTCATTGACAGTCGGGGGGACGGATGCCTCAAATATACTGGCTGTTGGGGTGTGTCTTGTGTGTTAATGAGGAGCGATTATAAGTCATCATCTGCCTAGCCTTTTCCCAACTATGTTGGGGTCGGCATCCAGTCTAACCGGATGCAGCTGAATACCAGTATTTTATATGGAGCAACTGCCTATCTGACCTCCACAACCCAGTTACTGGGTTACCATACCCCTTGGTAAGACTGGTTGTCAGACTTTCGGGCTTCTGACGACCCGTAACGACTGTCAAAGATCCACAAATGACAGTCGGGACCAACGGCTTAACGTGCTTTCCGAGGCACGGAGGGGTCTTGGTATGTAAAGATGGTCACCCATCCACGGACCAACCGCGGCAAGCGTAGCTTAACCTGGCCGATCGACCCGTGCAGCTATTGTTATTTAGCCACAAGCCGATTATAAGTATAAATACATAAAAAAAACTTAAATTCAGCAGGTCAAATTAAATTAACTGGTGAAATTCACAGTCTTGATGGGTATCAATATCAAAATATGATAAAACATTGCCCTCTTTTTAAGCTCTGCCGCAGTCTGGTTAGAACAAAAATAACTACTGAATCAAATGACAGCTCTGGCGGTAGAATAGGATAGAAGTCATCATTATCATCATTCCAGCCGAAAAAGGGTCACTGCTGGACATAGGGCTCCCCCAAACACCACCACTTCGACTGGTTCTTTGCTGCTCACATCCAGCGGATTCCTGCAGCCTTCACCAGGTCATCGGCCCACCTTGTGGGATGCCTTATAACGCTACGTTTTCCAGTACGAGGTCACCACTCCAGAATCTTTAAGACCCAAACCCGGGACAGAAGTAATTGTAAGTAATTTATTGTGTTATTAATGATTGCATATCTTCAATAATGGGCACGCCACGATTGCGGCGGTATGTCCCCTCTTTGAGGAGTGGTTTGAGAGGCGGCATGGCGTCCTCACCTTCCGCCTGACGCAGGTCCTCACCGGACACGGTTGTTTCGGGAGGTTCCTGTTTCGGATAGGGCGGGAGGAAACGCCCGGGTGTTTCCACTGCGAAGATCGCCCTGAGGACACGGTGGAGCACACGGTGGCGGTCTGCCCTGCTTGGGCGGAGCACCGCCATGTCCTCGTGGAGGCGATCAGCGGCGGCGATCTCTCGCGTCCGGCCCTGGTCCAGGCCATGGTACGGAGCGAGAGGGCATGGGGAGCCGTCACCTCCTTCAGCGAAGCAGTGATGCTCGCGAAGAGGGAGGCGGCGCACGTGAGGGAGAGGCAGCATATGCGCCCTCGCGACCCCAGCCGCCGCAGGATACGGAGACGCCCTGGGCGTCGGGAATCCCAGGCCGATTTCCGGCCACCGTAGGCATGGGCTTGCGGACGGCGAGTAATGGGTAGCTCGCTGTCCGGTAAGGACCAAGCCCAAGTCGACGGCGCGTTGTGTTCCACGCGCGTCTCAAAGAGATGTCAGCACAAAAAGTGATGGGACCCGCAAGGGTCGATGCCTGCCAGGGGTGCGGGTTTGTTCGAAAGAGACACCACAGCCCCTGGCTTAAGAGCTACTGAAGGAACACGGGTGGGTTTTAGTCAGTAAAAGTCTGACACGCCCTCCTGCTCCACCCAGAGCGGGAGAAGTTATTTGATAATTTCCCATCCAAAAAAAAAATAAAAAAAATATCTTCAATAAGATTTTACCGATTCTATTGTTCACGACCTAAACGAAAATAAGAGTATCGCTATCTCTAACTGACAAACCGCGAAAGAAAAAACATAGTGACGTTTTAGAACTGTTAAACTAAATTTCGTCTCGATTGAAATACATTTGGCGTGATTTTAAGCACGATGAATTTGGTTCCTCGTAGTTGCGTCGAAGAAAATCGACGTTCAAAAAAAAATTCAACAAATAGCTCTAATGTATTAGGTCTTTACCTATGAAATTGCCGTTCTGCAGTACTGGCCATTTCAAATCAAAATAATTTTTGTTTGGCTAAGAATTCTAATTTCAAATTAATTTTATTTTAAAAACATGGATTTTTTTTTCTAAAAGTAGTCATTTCTTTATTGATTAGTGTTACATTTTCATCGCATTTCAATCTTTTTCGTCATCATGGATACGTTAAAAATTCGAGTAATTATGGAATATGAGTACCGTCGTGGCAGCAACGCGGCACAAGCGGCACGCAACATCAACGACGTTTACGGAGCTAACACTACAAACCAACGCACCACCTGTTATTGGTTTGCTCGCTTCCGTTCTGGAAATTTCGACCTGAAAAATGAACCTCGCGGTCGTCCGAAGACTTTGGTCGACAATGACGAATTAAAGGCGATTGTGGAAGCTGATGATACACAATCTACGGCTGAATTAGCAGCAGCTTTCGACGTTAGCGTCAAAACAATATTGGTCCATTTGCGTCAAATTGGCAAGGTAAAAAAGCTTGACAAATGGGTGCCCCACGAACTCAATGATCGCCAGCGCGAAGTACGCGTCGAGACGTGCCTTGCACTGCTCAACAGACACACAAATGAAGGAATTTTGAACCGCATTGTTACCTGCGATGAAAAATGGATTCTGTTTGATAACCGTAAGCGCTCAGCAAGTTGGTTGGATCCTGGTTCAGCACCTAAACAATGCCCTAAACGAAAACTTACCCCTAGAAAAGTGATGGTCACTGTTTGGTGGTCTAGCGCCGGTGTGATTCATCACAGCTTCTTACCAAACGGGGTGAGCATTACTGCAGATGTGTACTGTGAAGAACTGAACACAATGATGGAGAAGCTGGCGCATCTCCAACCAGCATTGGTCAATCGCTCGTCTCCGCTGCTCCTGCACGACAACGCGCGACCTCATACTGCACAGCAGACGGTCTCCAAGTTGCAAGAACTGGGGTTGGAAGCTCTCCGTCATCCGCCCTACTCACCAGACCTTGCGCCTACAGACTACTACTTTTTCCAGAATTTGGATAACTTCTTGGCGGGAAAAAAATTTAATACCCGAGAGGCAGTACAAAATGCCTTTGAAGAATTTGTTGCCTCCCGTCCAGCTGATTTCTTTAAGAAGGGCATCAATAAACTGCCACTGCGATGGCAAAGATGCATTGATTGCATGGGTGATTACTTCGATTAATACAAATAAAAAATTCATGAAAAAAAATAGTTTAAATTTTTTCATACAAAACGGCAATTTCATAGGTAAAGACCTATTATTTCCTTCTCGTTCTTGTTTCATTAGAGGGAAAAAGATAGCAATGGCCTAAATTAAGTTTATTTGATGCAATCATCACCGATGTTGAGTTTTCCTTATAAATTCGATGCCCGCTCCTCTCTAACACCATTAACATACCCTTAACCGGATTATTAAAGAAAGCCACGTACACCAACCGAATAAAATTGTACCTACCTCGAATACGAATGAAATGTCAGTAATATATGGAGAAAAATTGGTTTTTACGCTCTTGGTTTTATGACATCTGCCATAAGATTATATGATATACGTTACTTTTGGGATAATCTTGACTTGAAGGGTTCTCACGGCACGAGTTATGTCATTTGCAAATCTTGTTAGCTGTGTTATAAGGCATTTTAATAAAAAAAAATGATGATATATTTGGAATGAGAATATGTATTCGTGTCATGAAAAGTCATCTTGTGTTTTCTGAATGTTGGTATATATTTGATTTATGAGGTACCAACTGGTTAATGGTGAGAATAGAAATAAGAACCTAAGAGGTACAAACGTGGAAATTAGCGGTGGATCACTTTCACCCTTATGCCTTACGCAATAAGGCCAAAAAGTGGTCGACCGCCAGTGGATGCAGAGTTGAATCGGGACAAAACTTTGAAATAGATTTTGACGTTTAAATAATATAGTTTATTGCAAACAAGGGTACTTAATCTTAATTGTAATACATTATTTCATCACCACTGCTCTCAAAACGGTGAAGGAAAACATCGAGAGAAGATATCCTAGAACCAGAAATTCGAAGACATCTGAAATCTACCAACCCGCACTGGGCCCGCGTGGTAGATTACGGCCCACTCTCTCTCACAGATAGGAGGCCTGTGTCCCAGCAGTGAGCAAATTGTCTGGTGCCATTGGTTACGTCGGGTTTTTTTTTTTTTGGGTGGGATATCATCAAATAACTTCTCCCGCTCTGGGTGGAGCAGGAAGGCGTGTCAGGCTTCTACTGAGTAAAACCCACCCGTGTTCCCTCAGTAGCCTGTATGCCAGGGGCGGCGGTATCTCTTTCGAACGAACCCGCACTCTTGGCAGGCATCGCTGCCGTGCAGGCGCTAAAACGCAGTAACAGGTTTTTTTACATTTTTTTGTTGAATATTGAACCTTAAGAGTCACGTTATAAGGAACACAGTGATATTATCGGTTTTTCGTTTGGATGTTCTAAACGGTAAAAAAAACGAATTAGTGAAAGCAGTAACTTACCTTTGCAGGTCTAAATATATTACAAGACTAACTAAAATACAGTAGGTAATAGCAGTTACGTCTACTACGACTCGTCACTTTACCACTTTAAACGCAGTAAATATCTTTATTACAACTAAAAATCTGTATTCTACACTTAAAAAAAAATTGTCGCATATAAATTAAAACGCAGTAAGTAGTTTTTGTACCGACAATGTTAATACTGCATGGTGGATCACTAATTTATTTCGCATGAACTACAGATTAAAATGCAGCAAAGTACTTGAATATGGTATTTTATTTAGTGTTATTCAAGTAGGTTCATATAGTGAAAACCAACAAAATTGCAGCAAAATTAAAATTTGTATCTTTTACTTTTAATCGCAATATCACGTTCGAGTATGAATGCTACTGTTTAAATTGCAGTATGATCATTATTTACTGCAGTATAGTCGGTATTGTTTTATAGGTGCAATTAACCAAATGCTAATTAAATAGCAGTATAAGTCGCTGTTACTGCATTATAATTGGTAACTTGAACATAACAATATGGCTCGACAATTGTTCAGCTCAAAACAAAAACTGGTGCCTGATAACTCATTTGATCGGAATTATTAATAGTAGTGACATAGCCGCTTCAAAAATTATATTGAAGTATTTCGAGCCGGGACATACTTTTATGTCAGCTGACTCGTTCCACCACAACGTGGAGCAATCTCTAAACAAAAAGAAAAAGGTGTACGATTTTGAAGACTTTTGCCATGCCATAGAGATTGCGAACTCTGGTAAAATTTATGTTAAAAAGATGGAAATAACGGATTTCTTTATTTTTAAGACTCACGTTTCACAACAGAAACTCAAAGACGGTACTGGAAACAGGGTATACCTAAAAGATATAGTAGAATTAATGGTAAATAGAGGAAGCTACTTGCTTTATTACAAAAATGACTTTGATGCTGAAGAATACAGTAACTTGAACTGTTTAAAATCAAAAAAACTCCCCAATCCTGATAAAAGTTGCACGCACAAGGGTATCACTTCTACCAGAAAGCAAAATATAATAAAAAACCTGGGGCCATTGATGCCAGAAAATAGAATGGCATTCTGGAGAAGTCTACCCTTGTCGGCTGCAGAAACCGAAGATGCACCAGAAGCTTTTGATGATAATACCGAGTAAATAGAATCATTGTCATAGGTATTGACATTATATTTTAGAATTTATGATGATTATGCATGTCTTATAAAACGGGTAGCACCAAGTTTTTTTTTTTGACACATTAGTATTTTTGTGATTTACTTATTCATATCTTTTGTTTTTGGTAATGATGCCTTGTAGAGATAAACCGAATGTTGAGCATTTATTTAATTTTATGTTATTTTTGATACCTAAGATTTTTGTGATTTATTTTTAAATAGGTATAAATGTGTCATTTAAGTAAAAGATCTCATGTTTCTTGTGAAAGCAAAAAGTTTCTATTTAATTGTTACCTAAGTCTATTCATAGTCCCATGTGTTCAAAACGCCAAAGTTTAGTAACATTTTTAGAAATAAACGTTGTTCTTATACAACATACATTTAATGTCATTTTATTCTGTAAATTCTTATCAGGAATAGGAATTCTTATAGGACATACTCGTAAGTTGGAAAATTTGTTAAATACTACACGTGCAATTAGTTCAAGACACTAATTAAAATGCAGTAAAGAAAGTATTATACTGCAAATTACTTTGCAAAGTAGCAAATAAATCGAAAGACTTTGCAGTATCAAGTATTTTTACCGCATTTTAATTTGCATATGCGTACCTTTTTGCGTGCAGTAAATGTCATGATTTTGGAAAAAAACGTTTTATTCAGAATTGAATAAACTAAATTCATATTTTTTCTCGTAGATATCATCTTTGTTCTCACGTAGTCCTCAAGGCAATAAAAATATCCACAATACAAATTAATAAAATTTAAAAAAAAACAGTGTTAAAAGGTTTTTCGCACTTTACTCGAAACCGCTTTTTCTCTCATACTGCACTTTAGGGCCTGCACGGCAGATCGGCCCTTGCGGGCCCCATCACTTTGTGCTGACATCTCTTTGAGGCGCGCGTGGAACACAACGCGCCGTCGACCTGCGCTTGGTCCTTACCGGACAGCGAGCTACCCATTACTCGCCGTCCGCAAGCCCACGCCTGCGGTGGCCGGGAATCAGCCTGTATAGTTGAAAAACGTTTGCTGATTATTGTATAAGAAATGAACGATAGTTGATTAAAATCTGGAAAAAGAAAATATGTACCTATTGAAATAAGGGAAAATATTGCTATTTCGTTTCCAGGGACAAATATAGATCCTTTGTTATCATTTAAAATACAGAATAACGTACAGAGGCCAGCACATCAAGCTACCCCAATCTGTAAAATTTCTTTGATAGTTTTTCAACTTTATTACAAAGGAATAAGGTTTATGTTCAATTGGGAAAATTTGACAGTTTGGGATAGCTTGACCTGCTGGTGTCTGTACCTAATAACAATATTCTACGAGACAAAATGTTTCTCAACATTATCTACTAATTATGTATCTAGTTTCAATATAATTATAATATTTTTTCTATCGCTCAATTCCTTTTACATCATCGAAAAGGAAACTCAGTGTCCTAATTCTTCGCCCATTATCACTTTATTGAATATTCAACTTAATTCCAATACAATTAATAATCAAATCACGATGCAAAACTAAGTTTCATTAAAATAATATATATTATGTGCCCATACAAACTATATTAGGACGTCATAATCCGAACATTACTTTCATGATACACACGGTCATAGCGACAATCGAACTTGTGCCCGAGCCAAATAACGGACAACTGTCAGATGACGCGCGTCTTTCGTATATATAGTAATGTGTCCGGCCTAGCTTCAAATAAATTGTGTACTTTGTAAACAAAATGGCGACAATAATAGCGTTCTGTTTTTAAAATGTTTATTTTTTTAACTAATGCTGTCGTTTGTCATTTTTATAGCAGTCAAAATTAGCGATAATTTTGAAAATGTGTGTTTATTTGATAATGGATGGGGTTATAAATAAGGGACAAAGAGATTTTTTTAAATCGGGATTTATTGCTGATGATGAAATTGTTGTGATGATTATTTCAAGTGAAAAGAATATGGTTTTCAAAAGCTTTTTATTTTATTTCGAATGTCATCAGTTTGTAATGTATTTTTACATACTAAGACCCCTCCGTGCCTTGAACCAAAATCCCGGTCCCGACTGTCATTCGTAGATATTTAGTTATCACGGATCGTCAGAAGCCCGAAAGTTTGACACCCAGTCTTACAAAAGGATATCGTATTACCCAGTAACTGGTTTGGGGAGGCAATATAAAATCAGATAGGCAATCATCATCATCATCATCAGCCTATAATGTACCCACTGCTGGGACACAAGCCTCCTCTCGGTGAGAGGGATTGGGCCGTAATCCACCACGCGGGCCCAGTGCGGGTTGGTAGATGTCACATGTCTTCGATTTTTTTGTTCTTTGACATGCCAGTGTCCTCACGATGTTTTCCTTCACCGTTTTGAGAGCAGTGGTAATGAAATAATTTACACAAAGTAAAGCGCCTGTCTGGGTTCGAACCTATGAGCCTACGACCTACAACTCGTAAGTTGCCGCCGTTACCACTTGGCCACCACTGCTCTCGCTAGGTAATCACTTCATGTAAAATACTGGCACTCAGCTCCATCCGGTTAGATTGGAAGCCAACCTCAACACACTTGGGAAAAGGATTGGCAGATGATGATGTTTTATATTCTTTCATACAAAATTATTTACTCGATCATTCAAATGGATTTTTAATGGATTTACGCTGGCTACCCGTAACCGCAGTGTAGGTACAATCCTCTGGTGTGTTCCCACGTAACAATACAGTGGCGGTCATTACGCGGTGATATCCGCTCGCTGTCACGTGAGATACTCGTGTAAAGTATATACATATTTGATTAGCATAAAACGCGAATAACTTTAATGGCTTCAGTATTTCTCCAAATCCTAGGACCATCTCGTTATGGCCTACTTCATAACTCGTGACTTTATTCTTGTTTAAACTTTCTACTAATATAGTTGGTTACCCCTTACCCCTTACGTATACGTATTTCTAGTTGTCCATTCGCCCACAAATACATTTATATTCGCGTAGAGAAAATAATATTATATTATTTAAAAGTGTCGGTTCGCCCGTTTCAGGTCAACATTTCATGCGAATTGACTAATAAGCTTAACAGCAGTATATGCAATCCTGTGGCGTGTTCACATGCGACAGTAAAATATAGGAGTACCTATGCAATACAGTGGCGGTCATTACGCGGTGATATCCGCTCCGCTGTCCACCGGGCACCGCACTAAACACGTGAGGATATTCTTGTAAATTACTTATTATTTTATATTGGAGCAGCTGTTTGCTGGTTTTTGTGGTTGGTGATGGATTTTATAATATTGGTATAATAATAGTTAATATTTTTAACGAATTTGCCACATTTTATCTAAATAATAAAACCCAATTGTTTACTTAAAATGTGACATATTCGTTGGCATGTTTTGAATTTTATGCATTGTGATATCTCACTTTACTTTCACTTGTTTCTTAACTGTATTGCATAACATTCAAAACGTGCCTTATATTGTCGATTCGCTTGCGAATCGCCTAAAGAAAATAACATATTATTTAAAACTGTCGATTCGTCCATTATAGTAAATTGGTGTGAATGTATTGAATGTAACCGCGCCAAACCAGAATGGATATAAAACGATTTGTACTTTTACAGTTGGACTACCCTCTATTGTATGGCGTAAAGAAATGCCATCCATTCAATGTAAGACACGAAACATTTAATTGTTACAAGACAACAGTTAGATCGTCGTAATTTGGAGTTTTAGTTGTAAAATCACAATTGAGTGGCCATTTTCTTTAACATTATTAGACAACAACTTTAAACAATATAATTCTATAATAATGTGATCCGACTACAAAAGTCTTGAACTAAAACCTAAAGTCCTTCAAGTTTTGATTAAAAATTGCAGAAAACGTGAGAAAATTTCAATTTTCCTGATGTTTTGTCAGGTTTTTTGTAAATTGCAACCCGCAAACTGCCAAAAACGGTAAGAAAAATGAATTTCTCTGTCTGCCCCGGTGCTTACACCTTAAAGACGCACTAAACGTAACTGGTGAAATGTAGGTGTTCTATTGCACACTACACCTCTGCCTTACCCTTCGAGAAAACCAGGCGTGATCCCAAACCGTAAACTTCAAGAATTCGCAAGACCCAAACAGTCCGCCATTAAAATAATTTATGACAGCTACACTGTCAGTCATGCTTTGTCCGCACAATGGGAACCGGCGGTCATTACGCGCACATATCCGCTCATGGGCTCCGCACTTAACGTGTGTTGATGTGAATAACTAATTGTATATTGTTTCTGTTGTAGACCGAGAGTAATTGTGTTTTATGTATGTGTGAGTCATGATAACAGGATTGTAGTAGTTTATTTTTGTTACGATAGATCAGGGTCGCTGCGATAAGGTATGGTCTAAACTTTAATCTTTATTTTGGTTTTGTTGGTGACTTAATTGTACCTGTTTAACCTTGTACGCCCCGTGTCAACTAAGTTGCACACTGTTTTACAAAAATAGTACTCAGTGCCTCGATAGATGGCGTTGATCAAATATTTAACACACGATGTCAAGATTTTCTGTCGATAATATAAGGTCTCTCTGGACTTAGAATAATTTAGTCTTGCCAAATACACTGTGGGAACAAGGTTGCTGTGTTTTATTTAAAACCTTCGGATGCTCCATCCGAAGCCCTGAGCAGACCCTGGCTGGACATCATCAGGTCGAACATGGTCCTTCGAAGCCGGATACACCAGTATCTGGGCACCAAAACGGTGGTGCATTTTTTGCGTAACTGAGTGGGGGGGGGGGCTCTTCCGAGGAAGCAGACCAGCTCGTGAGGAGCTGCTGCAGCATCATTCAGGAGCCAGGGTTTGGTGGTGAATCCTGCCTTGGACTTCGAGACAGGCGCTGGCGCTGTCAGGATATTGGACCCGGAGCCCACCTGAAGAATCGAGGGTGACCACGTGGAGTGACGTCACGAGGTTGGTGCAATCGTGAGTGAGTGAACCAAAGTGAAGTGAAAGAAACGTAAGTGTTTGAACAAATTATTAGCTACTGTCAAATAGTGGCAACTGTCATTTCCAAAAGTGACGTTGACAGTGACAGCCTGTCATTCAAAGTGACAGTAACACAGTCTGTCATTCAAAGTGACAGTGACACTAACCGTCATTAGAAGTGACGTTAATTGTCATCGGCGTTACAATCTGCAAACTTTAAGAAAACGTTCCAGAGACTTTTAGAGATTTTTAACAAAAATATTGTGTTTAATTTTCGTCATTCATTGGGTTTGGACTGAGTCCTTTGCGCTTCTTTAAATAAATAACTTAGTTTAGTTAATAGTTAAACTTCGATAATTAATTTTTGTACTTGTTTATTTATTTGTTTTTCTCTCGCCTAGTTGTTTGCTATTTTTAAGATGGAGTCCAAACTGTTACTTCAAAGTGACAATTTGAATAACATTGTAAAGGCTAGACGTAACTTTAAAAAGTCTCCTAAGGAAAGGATCACAGATATTTACGTTCAAGTGAGATTAGAAGCATTAGAAAAATTATGGGATGTATTTACTAATACCCACAAAACGTTAATCGAAAAATTTGGTTCTCAATTAAAGGATCATGAATATTTAAAAGACGATATGTATGATGAAGCTGAAGAATGTTATTTAGAATATAAAACAGAATTGAAATCTGTTTTGCTGTTATTTTGTAAAGATTCAAAAGATGAAAATGTATGCGGTGGGACTCCACAAGACGAAACAAAATCTCAAACTGTTCAACTACCCAAAATAGTTATTCCTAAATTCTCTGGAAAGTATGAAGAATGGGTTTGTTTCCGAGATTTGTTTATTTCACTAGTACATAGTAATTCAAAATTGAGTAATGTCCAAAAAATTCATTATTTGAAAAGTTACTTGACCGGTGAAGCCGAACAATTAATAAGGCAAATACCGATTGCAGACGACAACTATGAAAGATGTTGGACGTTATTAAAAGGTAGGTATAATAATAAACGGTATCTATCTCATAACATAATAAGGCGACTTCTTAGTCAGAAAAACATTACTGCAGAATCAGCATATCATTTGAAGGAATTAGTGGATACTACCAGCGACTGCTTAAGTGGGTTGGAAAACCTCGGAATAGATGTAGAAAATTGGGATATAATGATTATTCATATTTTAACTTTAAAATTGGACTTGGAATCAAGAAAGCAGTGGGAATTTGAATTTAGTAGTAGCAACAGTTCCGATGACTTGCCAACTTACCAGCAATTCAAAGATTTCTTAACAAATAGATACAGAGCCCTAGAGTTTATTGATAATAAACCTTCAGCAAACAGAACCAACGGCAATAATAATAATTCTAAATTAAAATCATTACATGTATCCGAAGTTGTCTGTTCGTTTTGTTCTGAAGATACTCATAGGTTAAGTGGCTGTAAGAAATTTTCTCGTGAATTAGTAGACAAACGTCGCGCTTTCGTCACTACAAAAAATTTATGCTTCAACTGCTTGGGTAATAATCATACAGCAAGGGCTTGTCGCATTAGTACCAAATGTAAATTATGCCATCGTCGTCACCACATACTATTGCACCCAAGGAACTCAGATACGCCTGAGACCACTGATGTCAATTCAAACCGGGAAGCGGGCAAGAGCGCTTCGCAGCCGGAGGTGGAATCTCCTAAGGCAGGGGGATCTACTGAAAATACAGAAGGCCAAACGTCGGTAGTAAGCTGTTTTTCGACAGGTAAAATTTGTAAGCAGGTTTTGCTAGCGACGGCGCTAGTCAAGGCAGAGTCGAAATTCGGTAATCTTCACGTTTTAAGAGCGTTACTGGACCAAGGCTCGCAGGCAAACTTTGTCACAGAAAGCACGGTTCAGGACCTGAAATTAAAAAAGATTGCATTGAGAAGTAAGATTTCTGGTCTAGGGGGAGATCAAGAATTACTTTCCAAATCAATAGTGTACATGAAAATTCGATCGAGAGTCAATCCACATTGCGCATTCACCTTTAAGGCTCATGTTCTGTCCTCAATCACTACTCTCCTTCCAACGAGGAAATTAGATGTATTGGAATGGTCAGAATTAGGAGGGATTGATCTTGCTGACCCGAAGTATCATCAACCTAATAAAATAGACCTTTTATTAGGAGCTGAGATGTATAGTCAGATTATAAATTAAGGATTGATGCATAGTCCTACAGGTTCTCTTATTGCTCAGTCTACAGCTTTAGGTTGGATTTTATCTGGAGTTGTAGATTCGTCCGTTACTCAAACGGAAGGTGTACTGTCATTACATTGTCAAGTACAAAAAGAAGAGGACTTATTAAAACGATTTTGGGAACTGGAAACAGATCAAGAGCTATCTAGTCAACAGAAAATGACAGATGAAGAATTAAAATGCGAAGAGCTGTTTAAAGCGACCACGGTCAGAGATGTAAAGGGCCGTTACATAGTGAACTTACCATTCCGAAGCGAAGATCCAGGCTGCAAATATGGTGGTTCAAGATCCATAGCTATAAAGCGGTTTCATGCCCTGGAAGCTAAACTTAATAAAAATGTCGAGCTTAAAACAAAATATGCAGAGGTAATGCAAGAATATTTAGTACTAGGTCACATGAAGCCACTAGCCGAAGCGGATATAGAAAATAAACATGCGGTCTACTTACCTCATCACGCGGTTGTGAGAGACGACAAGGACACCACAAAGGTCCGAGTCGTCTTTGACGCTTCCTGCAAGGGAAGTAATGGGATTTCTCTTAACGACGATTTAATGATCGGTCCTGGGTTGCAACCCGATTTGCGACATCTATTAATTCGGTGGAGAACTCATCGTATTTGCCTAATATCGGACATAGTTAAAATGTATCGAATGGTGCGCGTGGCTAATGAACACACAGACTTTCAACGTATTGTGTGGAGAGACCACAAGGACTCGGCCCTTAAGGATTATAAGTTACTTACCGTAACCTTCGGGACGTCTTCTGCGCCCTTCTTAGCGGTTCGAGCGATGCAGCAGGTGGCGTATGATGAAGGAGCGAAGTACCCACTGGCGGCTGAAAGAGTCCTCAACGATTATTATATGGATGATCTGCTGACCGGTTGTGATACTATTGAAGAAGGCATACAAATTTACAGTCAAATGGAAGAATTACTGTCTAAAGCAGGATTCAGTTTACAGAAGTGGTCGAGCAACAGCGATGAATTACTGGAGGAAATAATCGGTGAAAGGTGTAAAGGACAAGAAAGGATAGGTAAAGAGATCGACATTAAGCAGGATGCGATAATAAAAACACTGGGACTTACCTGGAACAGAAGCAGGGACGCCTTCCAGTACTCCTGCAAGTTGTCTCCATTGCAAGAACCTGTAACAAAAAGAAAAGTATTATCGGAAATCGCAAGATTATTTGACCCTTTAGGATGGGTAGCTCCCGTGATTGTACTAGCCAAAATGCAAATTCAAAAATTATGGATTTCTGGGATCACATGGGATGAGGAAATCCCATCTGAAATAAAAAATGAATGGTATACTTACCGCAGTAGTTTAGGTGAGTTGAAAAATATTGCGGTACCCAGGTGGGTAAGTACCAACTCTAGCAATGCCAGAGTCGAATTGCACGGCTTCTGCGATGCCTCGAAATCGGCATATGCTGCGGTCATTTATCTTCGAGTAATTGATTCGATGGGCAATATTCTTATTTCGTTAGTTACTGCCAAAACCAAGGTCGCACCGATAAAACAAGTGTCGATTCCGCGACTAGAGTTGTGCGGGGCAGTTTTGCTGAAAAGACTGTTGTTAGAAGTAGCAAAGGTATTGCATATAGAAAAACAGAATGTGCGAGCTTGGACTGATTCCAGCATTGTGCTGGCTTGGCTTAACGGTTTGCCGAATAAATGGAAGGTATTTGTCGCGAATCGGGTGTCAGAGATACTTACCTCGTTGGATCCATGGCAATGGTCGCACGTTCCTACAAAACAAAACCCCGCCGACTGCGCATCTAGAGGCATGCTCCCTGCAGAGCTAAGCAAGCATTCATTGTGGTTTCAAGGACCTGATTTCTTGCGGGAAATAAACATTAATTATGATAAATCTCAAGATTTGAACACTGACTTAGAGTCAGTCGGAGTGCATCACGTTGTAGAAGATCCGGATATCTGTGATAGATATGCAACGTTGACGCGGCTTACCAGCGTTGTAGCATATTGTAGGCGTATGTTTACAACAAAGAAAATCAAATCTGAAAAAATGTGGAAAGGTTATTTAAGAACAGAAGAAATAAATGAAGCTTTTGAAACGTGCGTAAGATTGTGTCAAAGAAAACATTTTGAAGAGGAAATAAAGGCATTAGAAAGGAAGGAACAAATTAAATCTAAAAGTATTTTAAAACCTTTGCTGGACCTATTCAATTACGGACAGCAAAGGGTCGTGGACATAAAGCATATAAAGGATATATATGTTTGTTTGTCTGCATGTCAACGCGTGCCGTTCATATTGAAGCAGTATCCGACCTTACGTCGGAAGGATTTTTGCAGGCCTTCAAAAGGTTTGTAGCGAGAAGGGGCCATTGTCAGGAGGTGTGGAGCGACAATGGCACAAATTTTGTAGGCGCTGCAAAGGAACTGGGTGTTCTCTTCACCAGAGAAAAGAATAGTATTTTGTCAGAGCTAGCGGAAACTTTAGGGACTAATGGAACTTCCTGGCATTTTATTCCACCTCACGCGCCCAATTTCGGGGGACTGTGGGAGGCTGGAATAAAATCGGTGAAGTATCACCTAAAACGCATCGTTGGCACTTCCACCCTGACTTACGAGGAACTAGCAACTGTGTTAGCCCAGGTGGAAGCATGCCTAAACTCCCGGCCGCTGTCTAGATTGGGAACCAATTCCGAAAATACGGAAATATTGACTCCTGGCCACTTCCTGGTTGGTGAACCTCTTGTTACGCCACCAGACTATAACTTCGAGCACTCCAATTTAAATTCGTTGAAGAGATGGCAATATACCCAACGTATGTTGCAAACATTCTGGCGAAAGTGGTCTCAGGAATATTTGAGGCAATTCTTGTATAGACATAGATGGACTTCAGAAACTTCCTCTCCGAAAAGAGGAAATGTGGTTTTAGTCAAGGAAGACGGTCTTCCTCCGTGTCGTTGGGTTTGGGGTTTAGTAGAGGAAGAACATCCAGGTAATGACGGAATCGTACGAGTGGTCTCTATTAAAACGAAAAACTCGATCATTAAAAGGCCTGTATCAAAATTATGTTTGCTTCCTGTTGCTGAATAGCCTAGTTATATTTAATTTTTAATAATAGGATTTTTATACTTAAGTAAGAGAATTCATTAATAAGTGTATGCACGGTGGTGGGAATCCAGGTATTTTTGTTGTTACCATTTTAGTTTACCCTATACAATAACTGTTAAGTTTACATTTATTTAGTCTAGTTGGTTAATATGTAATTTTAATATTTGTTGTTGTCTGAACTTTTTATAATATTAAGGTCAATTTATGTTTGCCCTTAATGGGGGGAGAATGTTTAACCTTGTACGCCCTGTGTCAACTAAGTTGCACACTGTTTTACAAAAATAGTACTCAGTGCCTCGATAGATGGCGTTGATCAAATATTTAACACACGATGTCAAGATTTTCTGTAGATAATATAAGGTCTCTCTGGACTTAGAATAATTTAGTCTTGCCAAATACACTATGGGAACAAGGTTGCTGTGTTTTATTTAAAACCTTCGGATGCTCCATCCGAAGCCCTGAGCAGACCCTGGCTGGACATCATCAGGTCGAACAGTACCTAATATTATAGTTTTGTAGAGAAATCTGTACGAAATAGTATGCAAATAGGATAATTTCTCGATTCGCACGAATTTACATGCACGATTCCGGCGAATTCATATTTTAATTTATATTATATTTTAATTTTATACTATTTTCTATATGCGATTCACATGAATGAATTCATTTGTGGGCGAATCGATAACTCCTGAAATAAGTACCCACCAAAAACATTTTCATGTAAAATGCTGCCAAGACGAGACCATTGACATTGACTCGCACTGTCTACAAGTTATCAGAGCTCATGTAGAGCCAAGCTTCTAACTCTACACGCCCTAACTTTACAAGGCCTAACTTAAACGGCCAAGCCACATATTTTTACTAAAGTGTAGAGTTTGCCTGGTAAAGTCCTAACTCCACCAGGCAAACGCTACCTTGTTCGGCCAAGCTTCTAATTCTCAACGCCCTAGCGTGTAGAATTAGAAGCTCGGCTCTACATGAGATCTGATAACTTTTTGAGAATGCGAGTCATATGGTCTCGTCTTGGCAACATTTTACATGAAAATGTTTTTGGTAGGATTTCACTTCTTTTTGTAAGTTACTTGTAACATTTTTTTTTATATTTATAATTACGAGGCGTCCCTATATCAATTTTCAGACCACTAGCGTCAAAATTTCGGAAGTCTCATGCAAACTTCCATCCACTAGTTTAAGAGGTTGGAGGACAAAAGTAAAAAAATATATTGTTGTTTGTGTACTAATACTAGCTTATATACCAAATTTCAGTTTTCTAGGATAATAGGAAGCACCCTAAGAATTTTGATGATCATCAGTGAGTCAGTGACGTAATCAGGGTTTTTAGATATCAATAAAATCATCATCATCATTTCAGCCGAAAGACGTCCGCTGCTGGACATAGGCCTCCCCCAGGCTCCTCCACTTCGACCTGTCTTGTGCTTCCTACATCCAGCGGATACCCGCGGCCTTCACAAGGTCATCGGTCCACCTTGTGGGAGGCCTTCCCACTCTACGTCTTCCGGTACGCGGTCGCCACTCCAGAACCTTTCGGCCCCATCGGCCATCTGTTCTGCGAGCAATGTGCCCTGCCCACTGCCACTTAAGTTTCGCAATTCTTCGGGCTATGTCGGTTGCCTTGGTTCTCCTGCGGATCTCTTAATTTCTGATTCGATCGCATAGGGAAACTCCGAGCATAGCCTTCTCCATTGCCCTTTAAGCCTTCTGATAAGGCCCATTGTGAGCGACCATGCACGTCTCTGTACCATAGGTCATCACTGGCAACACACCATCAATACTATCAATAAAATGTAAAGTAAAAAAGCTATGCAACGAAAACTTTTGATATTTAATTATATTATAATATAATATAATATTATAAAGACGAAAGATTTGATTGTTTGTTTGCATTGAATAGACTCCGAAACTACTGAACCGATTTGAAAAATTATTTCACAATTGGGAAGCTACACAATCCCCAAGTGACATAGGTTATATTTTATCCCAGTATTCCCACGGGAACGGGAACTACGCGGGTGAAACCGCGGAACGCTGCTAGTGTTTAATAATTTCGCTATTGACAACATATCCCGAGAATTTTGTTTGTCTGGTTTAATTCAAACCCAAGATATTAGGGTTTAAAATCGACGAAGCGCTTCGGAAAAGGTAGGTAGTGCCCTTACGCTTCGCATGGCTCGTCTTGGCACATCAGACAAATGGCACGTTTTGAATTTTAAGCAATGAAGTTATGAAAAAAGGTCACTGCAAGTGCAGGCAATAAATTGCATAAAATTACGACTAATAAGCTGCAAATGACGCACTTGCGTAGATATTACAGATTTGAATAAAATATGCTTTCATGTTTTACTGTCCCGAATTTGTCACCAATATTCTTTTACCGTCACACACTGATGTTATAGTCAGTAAATGCATACTTATACACCGACTACATTTTCTCCACAACTTTAGTTAATTTTATAGATTATATTATGTACGATTTTCTTAGAATGTAGTGTTGTAGTAAGACTAGGGTAAGATTCTTCTTCTTTGAAGTGTCGATGATTCCAATTGTTTGTATTATACAAGTTTAGACCAGAATTCCCCCCGTACTAAACGTGTGTAATCGTGAATTTCTAAATTGTGATAATAATCATAATTATTTTCAGTTGAAGCCCGCATTAATTCTGAATGAAATGGTACATGAAATGAAACTCATTGTATGACATTGTTTTAAAATGCAGATTTAGTGTGATTCGTATTAGTGGTAATGGTTATTAATCTGGAGTGAAATGAACTAATGATTTTTGATTAATTTGGCCTATAGGAATGAATAAATGTCAAGTGCCTCCTGCATACTTAGTTAGCCCTGCCATCTAATTACTGAGTGAGTTACTTATGTAAATTTAAACATAATCTTTCATCATCCTCATTTCTGAAGAAAGACGTCCACTGCTGGACATAGGCCTCTCTCAAGCACTGCCATTTCGACCGATTCTGTGCTTCTCGCATCCAGCAGAGTCTTGCTATCTTAACATGGTCATCGATCTATATTGTGAGAGGCCTTCCAACGCTACGTCTTTTAGTACGCGGTTGCCACTCCATACGATGTCGCTACAACTCTCCTCCAGGAGAGTAGTAAGCTCACCAGCAGCGTCAGGGGTGCTTGGACAGGAAACCTCCCCGTGTGCCCGTGGGCTGGAGTTTCCCTTGGATACGTCTGGGGGAAAGGCCAGTCTCCGGGACGGTGCACCCTGGGATGCGGGCAATGTCACCCCATTGGGTACTGTGCCTAAGGGGTGCCGTTGCCCGTATGCCAATATCCTGTCGGCGGGACGCTCCAACGCGTGTATCTCTGCGCTCATGCAGAGACGCACAGCGGCGGAGTAAGAGCGGGCTCGGTGTGCACTCACCCTGCCACCGGGCAGGCAAGAAGGAGTGCTCTCCTTCTGCCACCGTTAATCTCGTAGCCCCGAAGATTGTCACGGTCATGTCTCTGACTTTTGACGGGGGTCGAGGGCCTTGGCTTAACCGCCCGGGCCGCGAGGAAGAAATCCTCTATAAAAAATTACCCCAAACCTCCAAGCGGCGGCGCACCGTGAGGGAGGTTGGTAGCTTGACTAATGGGTAGCTAAATTAGTCTCGAGTGCGAACCACTATTTTGAGCAAGTACACAAAGTTTACACTCGTGGGAACTAAAATGGAAAAAGTAATAAAAACAAAAAACCAAGTAGAGGAGGAGAGTGATGCGGGGTCGGAGTCCGACTCTGCATCGAGCGCTAAGGGCTCTGAAAAGGGCCCGGAGCATGCGGCGGTGGGCGCTTCGAGGAGGACGGAGTTCCTCAAGAAGCGCCCCAACCCAAAGGACGGCCAGGGGTCGTCCTCGGATGGCGGGACGGCCTCGGCTTTAAAGCTCGGCAAGATCTGTCGGCAGGGTGGGGTTCGGTTAGGCCGAAGCCTAACCCCGAAAGAACCCGCCGAGCCGAGCGCCGGTGCGGCCCAGGCGGCTGAGGCTCCGGAAACCGAGGGGCGACTTTCTGGAGGGACCAGCAGCAGGGCCCTCTCGGAGTCGTCTGGCGGTGAGCCGGACAATGCTGGCGGCTCCTACTCGGAGCGAACGGCCAGGCTCGCGGAGGTTGTGGCTGCGGCGGTCAAGGGGGTGGCCTTGAAGAGGCTTCAAGCCTCTAAAGAAAAGGCCATTGCCGCAGCCATAGCCTCCATTATGGCGGCAGCGGAGGACCTGCACACCGGACCTCCATCGGACAACATGTCCGAAATGCGGGCGGTGGTCGCCCGCTTGGCAGCTGCCATGGAGCATCTCCGCAAAGAAAATGAGGAGCTCCGTGCGGACCTGGCTGTGCTCCGAGGAGCTGGCCCGAGGGTGGTGCCTCAGAAGGGGGCGAGGCATGGTCCCGGGGGTGGATCCGTGCCTGAGGGGGAAGACCGGGTGCTGACTCTGGTGCGGCAGGAGCTGGCTGCCTTCCAGAGTCGGTTTTCCGCCCTGGAGGCCATAGTCCTTCGCCCCCCACTAGCGGCGAGCCGGCCGACCTCGGGCCAGCAAAAGCAAACGCAGAAGGCGGCCACGTACGCCACCGCCACGACTGCCAAGGCCAAGTCGGCACCGCAGTCGGGTCGGCCCCTGGCGAAACCGGTGCCGCCCAAGCCCAAGAAGGGCGGGGTCGCTACGCAGGCGGCGACGGCACCATCCCTGGTGCCAGGACGGACGGCCCCACCTCCTCAATCTCCTCCGGCCGACGCCGAATGGCAAGTGGCTGGGGAGAAGAGGAAGGCGGGCAAGGCCGCAAGGGCGGCCAAACGTAAGGAGAGGCGGCAGCGGCGCAAGAAGAGTACCGCCGCAGCTAGGCTACGCGCCCCTAAGTCCGCCGCTGTAGTGCTTACGCTACAGCCGGAAGCGGAAAAGAAGGGCGTGTCCTACTGCGACGTGCTCTTAAAAGCCAGGGCGGCGGTGAACCTCGCGGAGCTGGGAGTCTCCAACGGGATGCGGATGAGGGTAACTGCGACCGGAGCCCGCATGTTGGAGATCCCTGGCGCGGCCAGTGGCCCGACCGCTGATGCCCTAGCCGAAAGGCTTAGGGCGTCCCTAGACGCGGACGAGGTTCGAGTGTCCAGGCCCACCAAGTGTGCTGACATGCGCATCTTGGGCCTGGACGACTCCGTGACGGAGGGCGAGGTTGTGGCCGCCGTAGTCAGGACTGGGGAATGCTCTGCCGAGCAGGTGAAGGCAGGCACCATCCGTCCTGACAACACGGGGATGCGAACCGTTACGGTGAGCTGCCCCGTGTCGGCGGCCCGAAAGATTACGGAGGAGGGTCGAAGGCTCCTGGTGGGCTGGGTTTCAGCGCAGGTGAAGCTGCTGGAACCCAGACCTCTGAGGTGCTTCCGCTGCCAGGTGGGCCACCACGTGGGAGTGCAATGCACCTCGGAGGTGGACCGCAGCAGCCACTGCTTCCGCTGCGGTCAGCCCGGTCACAAGGCCGGCTCGTGCATCGCCAAGCCGCACTGCTATTTATGTGCGGCAGCTGGAAAGCCGGCCGAACACCGGGCTGGGAGCAAAACCTGCGCTCCACCCGCTGAAGCCAGGGGCCGAGGCAGGGCCAAGCCCTCCGCCACCGCCGTTACCGCCGCAACCGCCGCCACTGCCGCCGCCGCTGCCGCCTCCACCGCCGTCGTAGTCGCCGCCGTTACCACCGCGGCAAGGCCTACCCAGGAGGCCCCGGAGGGGGCTGAAATGGAATGCCAGTAACGGCCCCATTACGCCTCCTCCAGGCGAATATCAACCACTGCGCCGCCGCTCAGGATCTGTTGATCCAGAGCATGGCGCAGTGGTCGATTAACATCGCCGTGGTCGCTGAGCCGTACTTTGTCCCGCCCAGGGATGACTGGGTGGAGGACCTGAGCGGCTCAGTGACCCTCATATCGTCGGCCGCCGCCGGTACCCCGACCCTCGAGAGTGTCAAGAGGGGACGGGGTTGCGTTGCAGCACGGTTCGGAGAGATAGTCGTGGTAGGGGTGTACTTCTCCCCGAGCCGAACTCTCGCCGAGTTCCACAACTCCCTTGCGGAGTTGAGAGACGTCGTCGTCGGGTTTCGTTCCCTCCCCGTGCTCGTCCTCGGGGACTTCAATGCCAAGAGCTTGGCTTGGGGTTCCCGGTTGACGAATGTGCGGGGCAGGATGGTGGAGGACTGGGCTCTGGAAGCAGACCTGGTCGTCCTAAACCGGGGTTCTGTCGCCACGTGTGTGCGGATGCGGGGTGAGTCGGTGGTGGACATTTCGTTCGCCAGCCCCACTCTGTCGCCACGTGTCATCGACTGGCGCGTCATGGAGGGGGTGGAGACGTATTCCGACCACCGGTACATCCGGTTTGACGTCTCCGCCCAGACCTCGAGCGCGCCGGTCCGACAGGCCCCGTGTGGTCCGCGGTGGGCGTTGAAGCAGCTGGACCGGGAGCTTCTCCTGGAAGCCTCGATCGTGCAGGCCTGGGTGTCATCACCGGACAGGCCTGCCGACATAAACGACGAGGCCGAGTGGTTCCGGGAGACCATGTCCGAGATATGTGACGTGGCAATGCCCCGGGTCCAGCCAGGTCGTGCTTCACGCCAGGTGTACTGGTGGTCGCCGCAGTTGACAACACTGCGCGAGGCGTGTGTTGCTGCGCGACACCTTTACTCCAGGCACCGCAGGCTCCGTATCCGCCCTCCGGATACGGTAGCCATTGAGGCGGAGCTGTACGAGGGGTACAGAGTGGCGAAGACCGCCCTCCGAGATGAGATGTTGCGGGCCAGAGTAGTGGCCCGCGAGGAGTCGCTGGAGACTCTGAACAGAGACCCGTGGGGACGCCCCTACAAAACGGTGCGGGACAAAATCCGCCCGTGGGCTCCCCCGCTGACGCAGAGTCTCCGGCCTCATCTCGTGCAGGACGTGGTGAGCGCTCTGTTCCCCTCACGAGGGGAGCACGCTCCCCCGCCTATGGCTCCGCCTCCTGCGGTGCCCGATGCGGACCACACCGACGACGACGACGACTCTCCAGAGGTGACCGAGGTAGACCTGAGAGTGGCGGTACGTAGGCTGAGTGCCAAGAATACCGCCCCAGGACCCGACGGCTTGCCCGGCAAAGCCTGGGTCCTGGCCTTGCAGGCTCTCGGGCCTCGACTAAGAGGGCTCCTAAGCGCATGCTTGGAGGAGGGCCAGTTTCCGCTTCGTTGGAAGACGGGGAAACTGGTCCTCATTAAGAAGCCGGGGCGCCCAGCGGACTCTCCGTCCGCTTACCGGCCCATTGTGCTGCTCGACGAGGTGGGCAAGCTCTTTGAGAGAGTAATTGCGGACCGCCTCGTCGGGCGGCTGGTGCGGGTGGGGCCGGATTTGGCGGAGAGCCAGTTTGGTTTCCGCAGGGGGCGCTCTACGGTGGATGCCATCATGCGCGTGCGAGCCCTCACGACGGGGGATGCTGTGGCCCGGGGTGGGGTCGTCTTGGCGGTGTCATTAGACATCGCCAATGCCTTCAACACCCTGCCCTGGAGTTGCATAAGGGAGGCACTCCGGTATCACCGGATGCCGACCTACCTCTGTCGTGTGGTCGAGGCCTATTTGACGGACAGGGCCGTCATCTACCCCGGTCACCTCGGAGAGTGGAACCGGCGAGAGATGTCGTGCGGTGTCCCACAGGGATCGGTCCTGGGGCCGCATCTGTGGGACATCGGATACGACTGGGTGCTGCGCGCCGATCTCCCTGACGGCGTCAGTGTAGTTTGCTACGCTGACGACACGCTTGTCCTGGCGCAAGGGAGGTCGTACCAGGCGGCGGCCGACTTAGGGACACAAGGGGTTGCGACAATCGTCGATAGGATCCGGCAACTGGGACTCGAGGTGGCATTGCACAAGTCCGAGGCCATGTGGTTTCATGGTCCTCGGAATGCGCCACCGACGGGTTCCCAGATAACGGTGGGAGGGGTTCACATCGGCGTCGAGTCGACGATGAAGTACTTGGGACTCGTCCTCGACAGCCGGTGGAACTTCGCGGAGCATTTCCGCCGTTTGGCTCCCAGACTGGAGCGGGCCGGGGCTGCGTTGAAGCGGCTCTTGCCCAATCTAGGGGGGCCAAACGCCTCCTGCCGGAGGCTCTACGCAGGGATCGTGCGGTCCATGGCCCTATACGGGGCGCCGGTGTGGGCGCCTACATTGAGGCGCCAACCAGCTCGCAAGCTGAGGGCGTCCCATAGGGTCATGGCGATCAGGATGATCCGGGGATATCGCACGATCTCCGGCGAGGCGGCGGGCCTCCTTGCCGGATTACCGCCATGGGATCTGGAGGCAAAGGTCCTCGCGCAAATATGGGAGTGGCGCGAGGAGGCCAAACGCCGGGGCGTAACTCCGCTGCCGCAGGAAATCGCGGCACAGCGGACAGAGTTCCGGCGGGATCTCATGGTGACATGGAGAGAGCGATTGTCGCAACCCAGTGCTGGGCACGCCACGATTGCGGCGGTAAGTCCCCTCTTTGAGGAGTGGTTCGAGAGGCGGCATGGCGTCCTCACCTTCCGCCTGACGCAGGTCCTCACCGGACACGGTTGTTTCGGGAGGTTCCTGTTTCGGATAGGGCGGGAGGAAACGCCCGGGTGTTTCCACTGCGAAGATCGCCCTGAGGACACGGTGGAGCACACGGTGGCGGTCTGCCCTGCTTGGGCGGAGCACCGCCGTGTCCTCGTGGAGGCGATCGGCGGCGGCGATCTCTCGCGTCCGGCCCTGGTCCAGGCCATGGTACGGAGCGAGAGGGCATGGGGAGCCGTCACCTCCTTTAGCGAAGCAGTGATGCTCGCGAAGAGGGAGGCGGCGCACGTGAGGGAGAGGCAGCATATGCGCCCTCGCGACCCCAGCCGCCGCAGGATACGGAGACGCCCTGGGCGTCGGGAATCCCAGGCCGATTTCCGGCCACCGTAGGCATGGGCTTGCGGACGGCGAGTAATGGGTAGCTCGCTGTCCGGTAAGGACCAAGCCCAAGTCGACGGCGCGTTGTGTTCCACGCGCGCCTCAAAGAGATGTCAGCACAAAAAAAATGATGGGGCCCGCAAGGGCCGATGCCTGCCAGGGGTGCGGGTTTGTTCGAAAGAGACACCACAGCCCCTGGCTTAAGGGCTACTGAAGGAACACGGGTGGGTTTTAGTCAGTAAAAGTCTGACACGCCCTCCTGCTCCACCCAGAGCGGGAGAAGTTATTTGATGATTTCCCACCCAAAAAAAAAAAAAAAAAAACCAGCAGCGTCAAGATACACCGTTGCAAACAGCCGTCCTTCCGTCCTCGCCGCGAAGTCGAGGTCAATTCTGTCCCTTGCTGCCATCTACTAGCAATGCCCTAAGCCGAAGTCTGTACCCCACAGAGGGTACCTTAGCGAGCAGTCGCAATAGTTTAAAATGTTTAAGCGCTGACTGGAAGCCTTAATAAAGAGTGTCCTTGGAGTTTCTTGCCCGTTCTTCTCCATGGAGATCTACGTTTTGGAACGGGCACCTAGCTTCAACTTCGATTTTTTTTGACAATTCAAAAGTGCCTGTAAAAGATTTAATTGAAATAAATGCTTTGAGTTTTGAGTTTTTTTTTATTTTTTTATTTATTAAAGTCCGGTTAACGCAACCGCAAACCTCTTAAGTTGACGTGAGAGATGTCATTCCAAAAAAAAAATGATCCTTCTTCTTTGCGAGCAATGTGCCTTGCCCACTGCCACTTAAATTGGAGATTCTTCGGCTATGTCGGTAACCTTGGTATTACTACAGATCTCTTCATTTTTGATTCGATCGCGTAAGAAAACTCCTCGCATAGCCCTCTCCTTATGTCTTTGTATCGCCACGCTAAGAAGAAGAAACAGCAAAAAATGCTTTTAATTTTAATAACCAACAAACTGGAACACAACAACTTAGCTAAACAAAAGATGATCGCTGTTGTGAGTCATGTTACGGAACGTGACTTGCATCATGATGTGTAACATATTGTTGCTCAGAATTCTGTCGTATCGACACGGAACATTTGCGAACAGCTCATGTTGTAGTAAAAATTGCCAGTCAGCAATGTGGTCGAGAGTAATTTGAAAACATTTTAATAAAAGCCAATTATTTTTAAAAGAGTAACCGTGGAGTTTCTTGCCGGCTCTTCTTCATAGGAAGCAACAATTTGGAACCGTGCACCTAGCTTCTGACGTTTCATAAGTGCCCATACAGATTTATATGAAATAAAATATTTTGATTTGATTTTAAAGAAAAATACATGTTGCGGCGACACCAAAAAATATTTTGGCAAGGGCAGGAGAATTAATTTTCTCAGGCATCAGTCACCAAAAATATGTGAGAAGCGTCTTAAAAGATCTAATTACTAAACATCACCTATACTGGACGACCCTGCTTGCCTGTTGGTGACTATATATGATAAAAATAATCGTGTTAAATAAGTTTTCTATTAGACACATGCTTTTCCAAACAACACAACAACACTTCCCCAATATTTATTTAAACCAGGTGGTGCAAACAAAATTTAACCTGTTCAATATTAATAAAATGGATGCAACACAGCAAACTCATTTGTAATTCTCTCAATGTGCAGGACAAATTAATTACACCAAATGTTCTCGTTTATGTGCGGAACCAACATGACTTTAATTTTAATATTAAAGTGTAATCGTTGCGGTTCATTTACTTGGTTGGAGTGTTTTGGAGAAATTTTAACAAACTGACAAACTTTTCTTAGAATTTGTTATTGTAAAGAACCATTGTGAATTTTTCATTTAATTATGTATTTTCTAAGTATATCTTAGACTTCACTGACAACGGTGAAGGAAAACATCGTCAGGAAACCTGGACTTACAGTTACTGTAAGTCTAATATCGCTAACCTGTAACCCACCTGTAACCTGTACCCTATTGCTATCCTTAAGCACTAAAGATAACAGCTGGTATAGAATCACTATACATATTATAGTTTTTTCAGCTCAAAATTAAGTACTCTAAGAATTGATACCAAATTTTCGGTTTCATTTGTTAAATTCAAATCATAACAAATGTGTCACCGCACTGCGTAGGTCAATAATTTTCCACATTACTTGCCAATATCACGATAAATCTTTTCCGAGTGACAAAAGTCAGTAAGATCCTGACAAAAGTCAGTAAAACCGTGACAAAAGTCAGTAAAACCATGACAGAAGTTAGTAAAACCATGACAAAAGTCAGTAAGACCTTGACAACATTACGTAAAACCCTGAAAAAAGTCAGCAAGACCTTGACTAAAGTCAATAAAACCGCGCTATTCGTATATATACAACATCCCGACATCAACCATCGGGCAGCTTTTTTTTTTGATTAAGGGAATTAATTAAATAACTTCTCCCGGTCTGGATGGAGCAGGAAGGCGTGTTCCGTCAGTTGCCTGTGTGCCAGGGGCCACAGTATCTCTTTCGAACAACCCGCACCCCTGGCAGACCGTCGGGCAGTTGGCCAACAGAAACAACACCCGTCTGGTCGGAGGATCTTCCCTTTTCCAGAGTATGAGTGAACTTTACACCCTGTTCCTCATACCTCTATATCATCATCATCAGCCTATAATGATCCCACTGCTGGGACACAGGCTTCCTCTCGGTGAGAGGGATTGGGCCGTAATCCACAACGCGGGCCCAGTGCGGGTTGGTAGATGTCACATGTCTTCGAATTTTTGGTTCTAGGACATGCCGGTTTCCTCACGATGTATTCCTTCACCGTTTTGAGAGCAGTGGAGATGAAATAATTCACACAAAGTAAAGCGCCTGTCTGGGTTCTCCTCTCCTCACCTCTATATGTTTACTAATTATTAAATTATTACACAACTAAAAATTTGTTCGTTTTGTAGTAACTGAATCACTAAGCAGCATATGTTACGCAAATAATTCTTTCTATGGTATTGGCTTTTATGCAAATCGGAACTGAATGAAAAAACGTATTGTATGAACTGAACATCGGTTTTACGATTCATTCAAATCGGTTTAGGACGAGAATACAACCACTTAACAATTTGACGGCCGACTGTTCGCATTATGACGATAATAAAATTGCAATTTGTACAACGATTGAAATGTCAACGACCTGACTGACACAAAGTGAATTTTCAATGTATTTTTGTATTGAATGTATTTAAAATCGGACGGCTGACGATTTGTATACAGGATAAGTTTTTATCCAGTGCGCAAATCTTAACCTTGAATTCAGCATTTCATTCTAGAGCGCAGAATTTTTTTGCCGGTTATACACAAAAAAAAAACAACCTACGCGGTCAAAATGTGTCTGATTTTATTTTGTATAACCGGCGAAAAATTTCTGCGCTAGGGGCTCTAGAATTATATGCTGAATTCATGGTTAAAATTTGCGCACTGGATAAAAGCTTTTCCTGTATAGTTCGTGGATTTTAAATCCAGGCGGGCACTTTACTTTGAGTCATTATTATTTCATCACCCTTGCCTTCAAATCGGTAAAGGAAAACATCGTGAGGAAACCAGCCAGCAACCAAAAATTCGAAAACTTTTGACATTCACCAGGGCCCGCGTGGTGAATTATGGGTCAGATCTCACAGAGAGGAGGCATTTGTTCCAGCATTGAGAATGTTATGGGCTACTTATGCTAAACGCTAATTCAGATTTGGGCGAGTGGTGCCGCGTTGCTAAAAGAAAACCTCCCAAGTACATAATCTTTATACACACTGTGTAAACCATCGCACACAACAAGCGGGCCGCACCCAGCTCTATAATCGACGTCAAAAAAGGAGGAGTTTCTCAATTTGATTTTTTGAAGTCAGTTAAATAATAAATACACTTATTATTTAACTGACTTCAAAAAATGAAGGAGACTCTAATTCAAAAGTCAGTGGCAAAAAAAAAACGAAAGTACAAAATCGAAGTATGTAAATTGTTTGTACTTTAAATAGTATTTTTTGTGTTGAAGTGTTTGTGTTGTGATTTGTATATTTACGGCGCCAAATATGTTAAGGTCACCGCGCACTTTGTGAGCACTGCCAGGATCAGCATTGCCTCTACTCGAGTCTTACAGGATTATTTTTTATGTTCCTAATTTTCGTTTCAAGGTTTGAAGTTTCATCTCTGGAAAGTAAGCAAGCTATGGAAGTATTATCATAGCCTATTCAAATAAATAGTAAATGATTTTATTTCTGTAAGTAGATTTGTAGAAACGCTTTTAGACGTCATGTGTAAGAGTACAGACGTGATGAAAGAACCATACAGATTAAGTAGACCCGTCAACTTAATCTATATGGTTCTTTATTTGTTCTAATACTTTTAGACGTCAATCATATTTAACAAACTAGATGAGGTTGGCGTTTCCTATCTGAAAAGAAAGTCCGAAAAAAAACTTCCTTTATTCACTAATAAAGGAAGATTGTAACAATGCAATTAGTTTTTAAATTGACTGAGACTGAGACAAGTAGAATTGTTTGTTTGAATTGCGTGAGTGTAAGTCAATAAAGCACAATTTATCTTATCGTAGTCTCCCTTTTCAAATTTTCATTGAAAAACTCTCACATTCAGACTAATTTCGTAATTACGTGAGCATATTTCAGGATCATTTAATTTTGAAATGTAACATCTCGTGGGCGCCTTGACTATATAATTATGATTTGTAAAAATATATTAGAGTATCTAAATATGTTCTGTTAGAGTCACATATTATATTCGTAACTGAATTAAATATTATCTCAATTTTGTATATTGCAATGTTTGAAAATAAATAATAGGAATGAATCGGTTGTTTATTTAACTTTCGTATGAAGTGCCACCAAAACTATTTTCACAGTTCCCGTTACGGATTCTTTATTGAATGTTATTTAAAAAACCTAAACCTCCAATTTGTCTGACAACAATAAAGCAAATGTTATGCTTCTTTTAACTCAAAACCAAATGAAAGGGTAAGTAAGCTGTCTTCCCAAAAATAAAACAAGCTACTTATTAAAAGTTGAAACAATCGTAGTATAAAATTAAAGTCATCTTTTCTTGTAATTTACTCCTGATGTTTATTCAAAAGAAAAAGGGCTTCATTAATCCTATCAAAATTATCTACCTAAATTATTCTAGCAACCTCCGTTAAATCAGAAGAAACGCAAGACAAAATTACAGATGTAGATATATTTCCACGTCATGCCGTGAAAATATATCTACAAATTAAAATATTTTTCTGTCTAATAATTAAAATATTTTTCTGTCTATTATTTTATACATTTTTGTGCCTAACAATTAAATTATTTTTAAATATAAAAAAAAGGTTTTATCGTGCATAGTCACAAGAAACAAACGTATGTGCTAAATTTAATCCCGATTACTTTGAATGTGGATGAAATCTAAATTACAAAATTCCAGGACATACAAGTGAAGTTACATACAAGCTTTTCATTTAAAAAAAAATACAAAATAAATATAACTTTGTACGAAAAGAGATAATTTTAATTTTAGCTTATACGGGAAACTTATAGCTAACTTACATAGTGGTAAAATGAAAAAAAAAAAAAAAAAAAAAAAAAAAAAAACATAGTGGTTTTAAATAATATAAAATTAAAGGCTATTTACAAGTTTCCAAGGATATATTTCATCCCTTGTTGATTATAGATAGAAGCGGTCATGCTATCCTGATATTAATGTTTTGTTTTCTATCGTGTCAGTACAGGCATTTTTTAAATGGTATGAAAATCGATAGTAGGTATTAAGAATATTTCTCAGTGCATTTCATAAAATTAGCAGTATTATTTCTGCTCCGTAAAAACATCGTTTCGAAAGGAACATGACAAGACCGAGAAAGATTGACAGGCATTTCCACCACAACGATTTTCAAAGCAGATCATACCAGTACCTACGCATTCAAAAGGGGAACAACCATGCATAGAGTACGGAGACAGCTCAGCAGTCACAGCTAGAAGTGGCCATTATCACCACATTCTATACAATGAAAGTGTATCTGTATATTCGCACTACCACACAAATTAAACTACCAAGCTATTTTCCGACTATATTTGGGTCGGCTTCCAGTCTAACCTAGATGCAGCTAAATACCACTATTTTACATGGAGCGATAGCTGCCTATCTGCTTCCACAACCTAAATTGCTAGGTAACACGATACCCCTTATTTATACTGGTTGTCATACTTTCGGGCTTCTGACGTCTCGTACGACTATCGGGTTCTGGCTGTCATCCACGAATGACAGCCAGAACTAAAGGCTTTGTGAGGCCCGGAGAGGTCTTGATATGTAAAGATGGTCAGCCATCCCGTAAAAGTATCTTAACCTGGTTAGGGCCCAGGTTAAGATACTTTTACGGGATGGCTGACCCCCATCTGTATCGTTATAATGATTCCCCTCATACAATAAGGGGAAAGGACAAGTGGAGTAGAGCTGTGACAGAGTGGTATCCAAGGGACGGGAACCGCCAAAGAGGGAGACCGTTTAGAAGATAGGCAAACGAGATTAAGAAGGCAGTAGGCAACACTAATATATGAACAAGGACAGCAAAAGACCGGACAAGGTGGAGAGAGTTGGAGGAGACAGTAAAACTGATGAACAGATATAGATTAATATAAACTAATTTTCTGTAACAGTATTGTGTGAATAAAAGGCTATTTTATTTGTTGGATTTATTTAATTATTAAAATGATTCCCCGCGGAATCTTATTACGTTCAAACTACGTCAATATCGTTTTTTTTTTAAACCAATGTAACGGGAAGGAATCAAAATGTCATATATTCTGTATGTTCCAAAACAATTTGTCGATATTATTAATACAATATTAGCAGAATCCGTGTGTGATTGACGTGGCTACGAATAAGGATTTTTTTTTTTTGGTTGGGAAATCATCAAACGACTTCTCCCGCTCTGGGTGGACCAGGAGGGCGTGTCAGACTTTTACTGACTAAAACCCACCCGTGTTCCCTCAGTTGCCCGTGTGCCAGGGGTATGGGAGGGTATGGGGTATGGTATCTCTTTCGAACAACCCGCACCCCTGGCAGGCATCGGCCCTTGTCGACGGGTCAGCACAGTGGCCCCACCACCTACCTCTTTTCGGTCGCAGGGGACAGGGAGAGCGAGCAATGCTATACTGACACTCCTCTTCCCCTGCGGCCCCACCGCGTCTGCCATCAAACGGTGGCGGCCCCGTCCAGGCCACGGAAGGGAAGAGTGCTACTCAGAAGTACCGGCACTCCTCCTCCGCCGCAGCCTGTAACCCTCAGCCACGATGCCTCCCATTCGATATCGCGGCCCACCTCAGTTGCGGTGCACCTCACCGCATCCTACATTTTGGCCGCTACGTCGTCGGCTTTGAGGAAAAAGCCCTGACGAGCGGCCCCACCTTGAGGTTCCTCTTCGCTTCACCATGGCTGCGAGACCACGGCTACTGAGCCCCCCGCAACGACAATGCGGGAACCCACCGGGGGGCGAGTAAGGAATCGTTAAGTGGTCATAGTAAATTCGGGCCCTGATCGATCATCCGGTGCTGCTGTTATGTAGCTATGAACCCCTTGTTCTACGACCCAAATGACGTATAAAAACTCAGGGCTTTGAATGGCGAAGGTGACAGAAATTGTGCATTCACACAGTTTTGGCGCCACGGTATTTTTGTTCCACCGTCTCTACACGTTGCCAGGTCTGCGATTCCAGGCTCTGTGGCAACAACCAACGTATTTCCTGCTGGTGTTTTATTTGAAAAGCAAAGAAAAATGATCTAATGACACATGATGTGTGCGAAAAAATAAGAATTCCTATCTTTTTTTTTCTCGTGGGTGTAATGTTGGCGCCACACGCATTTAGCAAAACTATTTAATATTTGAATATCATGTTTATTTTTGTAAGTCATTCATTATTTTTGTAAAGAATTTGGTAATTATTGTTTGTTCATTCTTAGGTGAAGCTTAAATAGCGTAACACATAATTCCGTCAATCAAAATGAGGCGCTGAAATTACAATGTTTTTGGTGATTTAAAGATCAATATTATAATTTAAGGGCGAGCAATGGTGCCCCAGAGGAAACGGCCGCGATTAGTGGGTCGTAAGGTCTGAACCCTGACACGCGCTTTACTTCGTGTAAATTATTTCATTAACACTGCTCTCAAAATCGCCGTTCATCCATATCACCGTTTCTCCCCCTTTTCACCGACGCCGACCGGCATATCCTAGAACAAAAAAATCGAAGACAACGAAGCCAGTCATTTGTTGAGCCAGCGTAATATGCGTTGCTTAAATTGAGTAGCTAAAATTCGTAGCATTCAGACTCATACAATGTCCGCCATGCAGGAAGACGGATTCAATAATCCGATCGGAGTTTGAAAGTTTTCTTCGACTCATTTTAAGCTATTCTTTGCGCTCTTCTGCCCCCAGTCTCTATTTTAAAGTTCAAGAATAAAACTGTCAATAATCAGTTAAACAGATGAGCGTTCTTACGTAACTGGTCACTGACAGATGAAGGGAATAATGATGGCCATTGTTCAACACCTAAAAATAACGAACTATTTTTAATCTTTCTCATTGCTCACATTTTTTATAACGTAGTACACACTGAGCAATGTAAGATTCTGTAAACTGATATGACTTGTTCTGTTAATGAGTGTTCACGTTAAATCTCTGTACTTACTTACCTATCTAAAGGTGCAATAAGTGTTCTCTAAAGGTGCTTTTAGAGAACCATTTCCCACCCAAAAAAAAAAAACATCCGCCCGGATCAATCGATCAGGTTAAGCTACGCTTACACGGTCGGTCCGTGGATGGTTGACATCTATAAATAGTGAAGTTCCTCCGTTCCTCGGAAAGCACGTTAAACCATTAGGCCGCTTATCATTCATGGCTATTTAGCAGCCGTTACGGGTCTTCAGAAGCCAGCAGTTACAACCAGCCTTACCATGGAGTATCGTCTTACCCATTTACTGGAATATACTAGTAGGCAGTCGCAGCAGAATGCGGTAAGACGGAAAGCCGACTTCAACATAGGTCGGAAAAGACCAGGTTGATGTATATGTGGTGCATGGAATTCATCGATCGACCATCAGAGTTTTGATGTGATTAATATCGAATAGTCGACGTCGATCAATCGCAATCTTGTTGTATTGTTGTTAAAAAACTCAATTGACGTAATTACGCATTTATATAGAACAGAGGTGGTCCACGACGGACTTACGAGTTCTGGGTTGAGGGTACAAACCCAAGCAGGCGCTTTACTTTGTGTAAATAATTTCATCACCACTGCTCTCAAAACGGTGAAGGAATTCCGATGTAGGTATTCCTTTACCGTTTTGAGAGCAGTGGTGACACTATTGTCGGCATGTCTTAGAACCGAAAAATTCAAAGACATGTGACATCTACCAACCCGCGTGTTGGATTATGGCCCACACCTTTCCACAGAGAGGAGGCCTGTGTCCAGCAGTGGGAACATCATAGGTTGATTATGTAATTACTCAATACTTTTTTCGATAGAAAAATATTTTTGTGGCAATCAAGAATTTGAATGAAATATAGGATTAAATTGTACAAATCTAATAATACCTGGTTCATACTTATGTAGAAGCTAGTCATCGAGCAATGTGATTCAACTTTTTTTAGACTATTTATTAATATGAGAAGACTCAGCAACATAAATAAATGTAGTCTAATGGCTTTTCGGTGTACTTGATATAAATAAATAACTCAAATAATGACCTTTAATATGTACGTATAAATATTTTACCCAAAGTCGAGAGTTTCTGAATAATCTAGAAAGGCTTTAAATCATGCTAAACTTCAAACTATAGAGGTAAATTCTCACTGAAATCTTAAACTAAGCTTAGTTCCTAGAAGTACCTTGTTCTTGATAATTAGTTCCCTAAGTGTTTAGTTAGGAAGATTTTAGCTTGCATTAAATATTTAGCGTTGTCATGTCTATGGGTGGTACGGGTACCTTAGGTATAAAGCTGAAATGTTTGAAGCACTTTGGGCTTAAAAGTTTGTCGTAGATGTGGTTCTGTGAACATGCTGTGCTTTTTAACTTTCACCATTTTAGTGTAACCATCTTTTGCCAGCGGCTTTCCCAAGTGGAGGTCGGAAATTATGCCACGGAAGAGAAAATCCGGGATGAAAAGTATTTTATGAGTTAATCTAGGATATACTCGTAAACTATCTGTGTGGCAAATCTTATTCAAATGCGTTCAGCCAATTTTGCGTGATTGAGTAACAAACTTCTAAACATACAAACTTTTATATTTATAATTTTGGCATGTAGGATTGTGTTTATTGTATTGTGTTTTAGTATTATAAATTGAGGGAACTAGTTTGTTGTTAATTTGATAAACAATTAGTCTATTAACTTTACTACCAACTCTAATGGTCCGTAAATTCGCACCACAGCTGTCATTATTTGACAGTAGTATGAAATGGCTATTATGACACGATAAATGTACATGTGTCAATTTGATACACAATTATTTATTCATGACTGAATTTAAGTTGCATTTGTGATAGTTCATACGAAAATATGTATTTAAAGCTCTTACAAGTGACAGTTCAATTAATGAATATGTGATTACCGATACAAAAATGGTAACCTAACCATTTTAATCAATGGGCACGCCACGATTGCGGCGGTAAGTCCCCTCTTTGAGGAGTGGCTTGAGAGGCGGCATGGCATCCTCACCTTCCGCCTGACGCAGGTCCTCACCGGACACGGCTGTTTCGGGAGGTTCCTGTTTCGGATAGGGCGGGAGGAAACGCCCGGGTGTTTCCACTGCGAAGATCGCCCTGAGGACATGGTGGAGCACACGGTGGCGGTCTGCCCGGCTTGGGCGGAGCACCGCCCTGTCCTCGTGGAGGCGATCGGCGGCGGCGATCTCTCGCGTCCGGCCCTGATCCAGGCCATGGTACGGAGCGAGAGGGCATGGGGAGCCGTCACCTCCTTCAGCGAAGCAGTGATGCTCGCGAAGAGGGAGGCGGCGCACGTGAGGGAGAGGCAGCATATGCGCCCTCGCGACCCTAGACGCCGCAGGATACGGAGACGCCCTGGGCGTCGGGAATCCCAGGCCGATCTCCGGCCACCGTAGGCATGAGCTTGCGGACGGCGAGTAATGGGTAGCTCGCTGTCCGGTAAGGACCAAGCCCAAGTCGACGGCGCGTTGTGTTCCACGCGCGCCTCAAAGAGATGTCAGCACCAACTGAAGGGGCTACTTCCTGCAAGAGTCGATGCCTGCCTGGGGTGCGGGTTATTCGAAAGGGATACCGTGGCCCCTGGCACAGGCAACTGGATGAACATGGGTGGGTTTTAGTCAGTAAAATTCTGACACGCCCTCCTGCTCCACCCAGAGCGGGAGAAGCTATTTGACGATTTCCCACCCAAAAAAAAAAACCGTTTCAATCAAAGCACAGACGTGAATTCAATATGCACAAAAATTGTCGTCAAATAAACTGCATAAACTGTCACCTGCGAAAATGCAAAAGAATTTCGAAAATGCGGACGTTTTATTAGAAAATATGACAAATTTCTATGTCATCCCGAAGCACCTGTGAACTGTAGCGTAATGTGATGACACGCAGTAAGGTTACAAGTCCATCAACGCGTAGCACAATTTCATAATTGGTATAGGTACCTGGGTGTGAATTATGATATGTCCAGCGCCAGAAAGTGACTGTCACACTCATTGACATAGAAAAAACCCAAGATACAGGATCAGCGTCTCAAAAACGTCCACATAAGGCGCAATATTCAAATAGTATCGTCAGTCGTCTTTCAGACAGTCTTTTTGGACATAGCTTTGTAAAAACCACGTTAAGTCATACGAGTAAGGTTAAATTTAAAAAAAATATCATCATAACTATAACCACTGACGTATAATTGGGGACACTTTTGAGTGTATTATTACTTTTTTAGGGTTCCGTACCTCTAAAGGAAAAAACGGAACCCTTATAAGATCACTTTGTTGTCCGTCCGTCCGTCCGTCCGTCCGTCCGTCCGTCCGTCCGTCCGTCTGTCAAGACCGTTTTTCTCAGGAACGCGTGGAGGTATCAAACTGAAATTTCTATATGATACTTAGTTCTACTGTCCCTGGAAGCTGTAGAAAAATCAACCTTCTAAGTCAACGCAATCAAAAGATACAGCCATTTAGGCCGCAAAATTCCGCAAATTTTCGAAACTCGCACGGGAATCAAAACCTACAGGGTACTTCCCGTGAACTTAGAATCTTGAAATTTTGTACGAAGTCACGTCTTATAGTACAGATATAGGAAAAATTACGAAAACCGAAATTTTTTAGTTTCGTCATATAAAAAAAAATATTTTTGACAATTTTGAACTTTTACTTATATACCCACAGGTTTGTACGGAACCCTCGGTGCGCGAGTCCAACTCGCACTTGACCGGTTTTTTTTCGACACTGTGCGTCTTGGGTTTTTTGTAAAATTTATTGGTCAGAATGGTATAAGTGCAGAGCAGCGCTTTAGTATTTGGTTTTTTGGCTTCACTCTTGGTGTTCCGCGTGGTCTATCTGCCTTTGTTTTATAATCTGAGAGGTTTATATCGAATGCTCAACGATGTAATAATTTATTGCAAGTCCACGCAAAGCAACTAAACCAGGACTAAAAACGGTTGATTAAATCTTGAAATAAAAATGTAGAAACTAGTTGAATAGATAAAATGCCTACATAAAGTATATTTCCGTACTAAAGTAACAACTTTACAAAACATTCAAGATGATAGAGTTGTAGGAGGTGTATTGTATTAAATTTTCTTTTCATCTTCGCAATAAGTAAGTAAATACAATGGATCTCCCAACACTTCCATTTTCACTTCAGCCTTCATCTTTTAATAGAAAGAGAGCGTGAATAACCCTGAACGTGAATAACCCCGCACGTGAATAACCCCACACATAAATAAGGCCTGCGAGCCTAACATGAATACTCAGTTTCGTCCGGTTTAAATATTCCGGACCGGTTTTATTTACGGATATAGGGATCAATAGCGCTTTAGAAATAGTGCGTTGAGCCGGAAAATAATGCAAACGCGTTTCACACCTTAACACGCGTCGAGAGGTACGAATTTATTTTCTTTTGAGCATTATGGGATAGTGTGTGCTTATTGGATACAAATATTGAGCATGCGAATCGAAGATTAGGTAAAGGGTTGATTCGTGTGATTTTTTTGGATGATTGAGGATGAGTTTTGGAGTACTCTGAAACGATTTGTTTGAAATAAACTGAGCTCTTACTTCGCAAATGTTTGTAATGTTTACTTATCATACAACATTCAAAATCATTTTTTACGTAAAATTAATTTCAACTATTTAAGTAACACATATCCTGTGGTACTCGGCAGTAGTTTAATTTTCTCACCAAGATGCAAACGTTTCGCCTTGGGCTTTAGTTAAAGAGAAATGGAACGCAGCATTATGAGTGTAAAAAGACAGGACACAATTCGGAACACCATGCTTTGTTCCAATATGAGTATAATAGATGTAGGCAAGAAGGCTGCCAGGCTGAAATGGGATTGGGTGGTTCACTTCTGCAGGATAACCGCTGCACGCTGGGCAAAAGTCTCCAAGCAATGGGTGCCTAAAGACTTGAGCTGTTTGGTTCAGACAGACAACTGAGTCTTGTGTTACAGCCCAAAACTTGGAAGAAGCGCTATTACAGACATATTTTGATAACGACAGCAATATCTTAAGGCTTGTATACACGCCAAGGACCTTCAGCAATTAGGCGCACTATATTTGTGGGCGAGTGCGGGGTGATGTAGCTGTGCAGTCTTTAATCGGTCGCATTATTAATTAATTAATTATAACAAAAATAATGCATATTTGTAAAAAGTAACAAAATCAAATCATTTTCCTTTGTATTGCAAAGCAGTAGATTTTTTTTTAGTCTTTTGTTAAAAATGAAGGAGTTAAATGGTTTCATCTTAACGATTTGGAGGAGATTTGGTGTTTTTTTCTTATTAATTGATACCCATAGAACAGTTATGCCTAAACCAAATGACGTATCATATTATGTAGATTACTAACTATTCTTTTCAAATGTAATTTCTTTGTAAATGCCGACGAAAAGTGGTTTCATCTGCATGCTGTTTTCAATCAGTTTTTGAGAGGGCAGCCTTAATTCGTTACTTAATTATCAATAAATTGTTACAAATCAACAGCTGACACATTTACATAACCACATAAAAATTATGTGAAAAACACCTACCACAACGTACTCTAACACTCTTTATTATTTCCTGTGTCCTCATTCACATTGATAAATTATCCGTTCAATATCAAAGAAATATTTACGTTACGCCTCAGTTGACAGAGACGCTAACAGTACCCAACAATTTACTATATTTATAATACTGCCATGACATACGACACAGGACCGTTGTAATTTCCTGGAATGTATCCAAAATACGGATCTGAAATAGAATGGATTCTGCATAGATTTGCGTTAAAAAAAATGGAAAAAAATGTATTAGGCACCTGTTCCACCGTCGACGAGAAAACTTCTAGCTAGCTATCTACGATTCTTTTGCTCAAGAAACGTACAATAGATTATAGGTCCCGTATTAGTAAAAAAGATACAATTATAGTTGATCGGTGCCTGTTCATACCGCCGGCGAGTACTCGCTTGTCGCAGTAACAAGAGGCTTTCGGAGAGAGCACTCGCTCATCAACGCTCACTTGGTAGGCAGAACACTCGCTGAAAGACTTGGTACAATTTCATTGGACACTTGGTATAATTTACATTATTATTATACATACGCAAACCATCGAGTAATCGAGTAGGAAAGGCTAGAGAAGAGGTAGGTACATTAATATCGACTCCTTTTACTCAAACATGTGATTTGAACATGGAAAAAACATCCCCCCCGAGTGGGTTCCCGCATTGTCGTTGCGGGGGGGCTCAGTAACCGTGGATTCCGGCCACGGTGAAGCCAAGAGGAACCCTAAGGTGGGGCCGCTCGTCAGGGCTTTTGCCTTCAAGCCATTGACGTAGCGGCCAAAAAGTAGGTTGCGGTGAGGTGCACCGCAACTGAGGTGGGCCGCGATGTCGAATGGGAGGCATCGCGGCTGAGGGTTACGGGCTGCGGTAGAGGAGGAGTGTTGGTGCTTCTGAGCAGCGCTCTTTCCTTCCGTGGCCTGGATGGGGCCGCCACCGTTTGATGGCGGACGCGGTGGGGCAACAGGAGAAGAGGAGTGTCGGTATAGCGTCGGCCGCTCTCCCTATCCTCTGCGGCCGAAAAGTGGTAGACAGGACGGCGCGTTGTGTTCGACACGCGCGCCGTCAAAAATGTCAGCAACCACTGGTGGGGTCTGCAAGGGCCGATGCCTGCCAGGGGTGCGGGTTTGTTCGAAAGAGATACCACAGCCCCTGGCATACGGGCTACTGAGGGAACACGGGTGGGTTTTAGTCAGTAAAAGTCTGACACGCCCTCCTGCTCTACTCAGCAGGAGAAATCATTTGATGATTTCCCACCCAAAAAAAAAAAAAAACATGGGAAAAACATAAGATGAAGAAGTCACGCCATATCACTGCGACTAACGAGCACAAAAGCTATCAAAGAGAAAACCCAACCTTGGTATTACAGCGAGTAATCACTTGTCACTCGCTGATTGTCAACTCGTTAATAGTTGCTAGTTCTACTCGTTCCTCGCTAATCGCTGGCGGTGGGACTGGTGTCTGAGTTCGAAAAGTGAGTTATGATCGGCAAACGATGTGTTTCTTATAGGTAGTTACTTAGTGTCACGGGTTCGGCAGAGATTGATGGTGCGCGTGACCTGTCTAATGGGATAGCAGCCTTAATGTGAAATTAAATGCTTGTCTATTAGTTTTTTTTTTTGTTTTTATTCACCCGACTGCACTAGTAATTAAAAGAACACAACCCTCTTTGGGTTGTGTTCTTTTAATTTGGTATTAGAGGTAAGTAAATTAACCTCTCTAAAGTAATTCATTTTCCAGTTGTAGGTCGTGAGTTCGAACCCAGACAGGCGATTGACTTTGTGTAAATTATTTCATCACCACTGCTCTCAAAACGGTGAAGGAAAACATCGTGAGGAAACCGGCATGTCCTAGAACCAAAAAATTCGAAGACATGTGACATCTACCAACCCGCACTGGGCCCGCGTGGTGGATTACGGCCCAATCCCCCTCACCGAGAAGAGGCCTGCGTCCCAGCAGTGGGAACATTATAGGCTGATGATGAAATTAACCTCAATTACTATGTGAAATAAATTTTTCAATTACTTCTGATAAACATGGGATTATCAGCTCGAAGCTGAGATATTTCACGAGAAGAAAGTGTCTAAGTTTCCTTGTTTACAAAATTAAGAGTGTGAGTAGAGCAGTGGAAGCTCAGTGGTAAAGGCGACTCACGAGCCGTAGGTCGTACATTCGAACCCTGATAGATGCTTTACTTTCTGCAAATTATTTCATCACCACTGCTCTCAAAACGTTGAAGGAAAACACTGTGTGGCAACCAGTGTCCTAAAACCAAAACATCGAAAACATGTGACATCTATCAACCTGCACCGGGCCCCCGAAATCGTTTACGACCCAACCACAGACAAGAGGGTTGTATCCCAGCAGTGGGAATACTATACGCTGTTTATGCAGAGTGGACGATAATTTTTATGGATAGTAATGTTAGCTTATAAGGTGACAATTTTCCGTGCACTATGAAGCATGTCGTACTCGTAATAATATATCCAAAGTAATCAGAGCATTGTAAGTATTGTAAGAGTATTATAAACTTAAATATGTATATAGCAGCCTCAGATTATAAAACAAAGGCAGATAGACCGCGCGGAACACCGAGAGTGAGGCCAAAAAAACCAAATCCTGATTCAAAAATCGAGTTAGTACACCACGAAGCGTCGCATTGTATTTGGTTTTTTGGCCTCACTCTTGGTGTTCCGCTCGGTCTATCTGCCTTTGTTTTATAATCTGAGGTAGCGGCTAAGTATTAACAGCCACACGATTTGATTATGTTAAACAACGCTTGCCCCGGGCATACCAAGACCCCTCCATGTGTCGAAAACGTTAAGCCGTAGGCTGGTCCTGACTGTCATTCTATATTCTGTCATCTTTGACAGTCGTTACGGATCGTCAAAAGCGCGAAAGTCTGACAACCTGTCTTACCAAGGGGTATGGTCATCATCACATCACTTCAGCCGAAAGACGTCCACTGCTGGACATAGGGCTCCCCCGAAAGGGGGATTTTGCCATAATCGCCACGCTAGCAGGTGGGTTGGCGATCGCAGTATGGTGGTAAAATGCATAGAGAAAGTTGCTGTTCATTCTCTAGTAAGTCCCTTGGTCGCTTTCTACGACACCCACGGGAAGAGATGGGATAGTGCTATTCTTTTACGTCCGGCACCACACGAAACATGCAGTAGACATAAATTATACACTTAAAAATAGAATACTATATTCAATTACGAAATAATAAACCGGTTTGTGTTTTTTCGCCATCTAACCCATTCTCTAAAAATTAAATTATGTAAAATACGTCAACAATTCGTTTCCCTCCCATAATTCCTACTGACGGCAAAATATGCTAATTATTTTCCGCAAAACATATTTCAAACACAAAATACACAAACAAGACGACATTATGTCAAAAAACATGATAGATTTCAGTTTCAGTGGTTTCAGTACAATAGGTGTCAGATGTCATGTATGAGTGTCATGTGTCACGGTTGTCAGCGGGAGTGTTAGTCATTGAATAAAGCGAGGTGTGAAAAATTTGCTGTCTCATTTTGGAGTTCCCTTAAATTCGCTTGGAATTCCTAAACCGCAGAATAATATGATATTCTACGACCTATTACTATATGAACTAATATCAGAGGTGAAATTGTCTTTTTTGCGTGTAGGATGTAATCTGATGATGACTGATCATCATCATCATCAGCCTATAATGTTCCCACTGCTCCCCTCGGTGAGAGGGATTGGGCCGTAATCCACCACGCGAGCCCAGTGCGGGTTGGTAGATGTCACATGTCTTCGAATTTGTTGTTTTGGGACATGCCAGTTTCCTCACGATGTTTTCCTTCACCGTTTTGAGAGCAGTGGTAATGAAATAATTTACACAAAGTAAAGCGCCTGTCTGGGTTCGAACTTACGACCTACAACTCCTAAGTCGCGGCCGTTACCACTTGGCCACCACTGCTCTCGATGAATTATTATAAGGTATTAGTACTGAATAAACATTGTATGTGCCTATCAAAGTTCTGATTCGACACATTTTAATAGAAATATACTTAAACAAACGTATTACAAACCTTTGACAAAGGCGACATTCAAAAATGCAGTGCCATTTAGACATCGATTAGAAAACATTTTATTTTAGAATCCAGTAATTTAATTTTAATTTTACATACAAAAGTGAATTAAATTAATAGCCTTATTTAAAACGTGTTTAAATCACTATTAACATGAATTGAAATAAAGTTCACTGTGCTCGTCGCTTTAAACAATTGAAGCCACACACTAAATTAGAACGAACACAAAATGAGATGAAACCAACTAACATTGGAATTGCACTAAGACAATATTGCACTTTTACGGATAGAACAGTCTCATGGGAGACCTAATTCTTGTATTGCAGAATAAGTGTGACTGTTTGTGTGTGTGCTTATGAAAAGTGTGTTTATAACTTTACATGGTTACTTAGAAAATGCTTTGCTATACACCAACTATGTCCCATTTATACGATGCAAGTTTGTTCCCTGTCTTGTTTGACTTGCATCGTCTAAATACTGTTTAGGTGGTTGCAACGTTTGTTGTAACTTCAATTTATAGTATACCGCAGGCAATTTCTTAAAATTGAAGGTATCCATAGTGAAATCTGGCTTTAAGGGGACACTTTGCGCGGGCTCGAACTCACTGATGGGCCTGGCTAAAAACGACGCTGTCTCACCAGGCTTTGTACCAGACAGAAATAGTATCAGTGGTGAGCAGTTAGACTCTAGTCTACACGCAGAGCATTTTTGGCAAAAAAATCGCGAAAAAATTAAGAAAATTCCTTCAGAAGATCGGGTTTTATGAAAAAACCACTGCATAAATCAATGACCAATAAAGTTTATTGAACTTATTGTTAATTGAACTTTGTCGGTACCGTCTTGGTTTTCGAGATTTTACACTCCTTTTATTATTGAAATACGCTCAAAGTTAGGTTAAATTAGCAAGAAAAACGAATCTTTGTTGGCTCATAACTTTTTAATAGCTTTTTATTTTAGTATTCTGTTTCTGTACAGACAATAATAATAATGAGATAAAACCATACTATGTTTAATTTTTGATGTACATAGTCAAACAGTGGAGTAAAACCCTCCCGAAGTTTGTATGGAAAAAATGTGGACAAGTGTCACCTTAAGGACAATTTAAGAAAGAAAAAAAAAACAGTGGCTGTAACATTTTTAAGCAGCTAGGATGTAAAGTTACCTCACTTTGTTACAACTACATATAATACATCTATAGTCACATCTACATTATGTGTGACAGTGTCATTTTTCCACGAAAAAAAATCAGTCGACTAGTCAGTCATGTTTTAAAAATAAATCAGTCAACTCATACATTTTGGTCGAGAAGGTATTGCAGTTTTGCCTGGGACAGCTCATATTTTTTTCGCAATTAAAATTGTTGGTCCCGTAGTTCTCTTGAATTTGACCACATCTTTCACATCACATCTTCATGCTGTATATTAGGTAGTACTTAATAACTCAGCAATAAGCATTAAATCTTCTCCTTGAAAACAATTTTCAAATATTTTCAAACAAAAACAAAAAACTCCTCCGGAAATTGGCTATTAGCAGTCGAGGTAGAATTATAAACGATGCAGCGACGAAAGAATTAAGTGTTCTAAGAAAAAAAAAGCAGGGTTTTGAACAACAATAGTAGTGACGAATTTCAGAAGAATCTTTAACCGGATAACCTGGTGACGCAACTTAGTGATGATGCATTCACCACTTATGGTTTGGGAATAAAAAAATCGGGTGATTATTAAACGTTTGACCCGCAACCGCTTTGCATGGTTTTATGACTTCAAAAGTATATTTATTTCTTTATTAGGTATATTTAAGATTAATATTAATCGATGTAGGTATTTTACACACAAACCATCCAGAACACATTCTCCATATACTGATGCAAACCGCATCAAAATCCGTTGCGTAGTTTTGGAAGAACTACGTTATCTCACAAACCAATAGCGGCTTTTATTATCTATACTAGCATGTACCTACTAGTACCAAAACAGAAGGATTTGTTTGTTGGTTTGTACGCGCTAATCTACTAACTACGAGTATGATTATTTCTGCATTTGATAGCCCAATTGACGGGAAAGGCTATAAACTAATTAACATCACGCTAGGACACTCAGGAGCTGATTAAAAACAAAACAAGTTGGTAAGAACTGTAAGCGAAAAAAAAAAAAACGACGGGTTGCACTCCGGGAGTGCCGGCAGAAGTGAAAACTTGAATCATTTATGTGGTAGAATACAATATTTATTTATTGCGCTATCGTACACAAACATGACAATTTATATTACATTAAAAAGTTTATCTCTCAGAAAAATCAAGCCATCAGCTGTCACCATCCATGGATGCGCGTGGCACGCTGTAACATAAAGACACACGAACATTCGCGCAACCGCCCTGCGCCGCCTCGTCTTACGAATTTTCGATCAGGTCACGTGTCCTGGCGCGAGTTTAACATTTTTTACCAATTACAAAAAAAGTGTACAACGCCGCTAATGAAGTTTTCACTTCAATAACTAGCGTGGGCTGGGAACAAAATGCGACGGGATGAGTCGGGTAACTTAGAAATTTCACGCAACGCTATGACGCCTAAAATGTATGGATGACGCCAGATCATAATCGCCTTTATATGGCATTATACTTGTAAAATCATTAGCCTACAGTAACAATGTATTTCTTAAGCTACAAAATACCTTCCTACTTATTGAACCAAATCCATTAAGCCTTGAAAACTTCGCGCAAACTTTGCCGGATCTCGACAAACTTCTGAGGAAGGTAAACTCTGTTCGACGTACTTAACGAGTTTTCAATTAATGGCATCAATAATTTAAGGCACAGGTGATAAAGTTTCTTTAATGACGTCCTTTTTAGTCATATTTTTAACTAGCTTCCATCCGCAACTTCGCCCGCGTGGAAGTCGGAAATTATCACGCGGGTACGTACTACCGGGATAAAAGGTATCCTTACGTGGTTTTTAGTCAATCTGACCGTCCGTTAAAATTCTTACATAGAAACTTTGACACCCCCCAATGCCCCTGGGCGTCGGGAATCCTAGGCCGATTTCCAACCACCGTAGGCATGAGCTTGCGGACGGCGAGTAATGGGTAGCTCACTGTCCGGTAAGGACCAAGCCCAAGTCGACGGCGCGTTGTGTTCCACACGCGCCTCAAAGAGATGTCAGCACATACCGAAGGGCCGATGCTTGCCAAGGGTGCGGGTTTGTTCGAAAGAGATACAGCAGCCCTTGGCATACGCGCTACTAAGGGAACACGGGTGGGTTTTAGTAAGTAAAAATCTGACACGCCCTCCTGCTCCATCCAGAGCGGGAGAAGTTTTTGATGAAAAAAAAAACCCAATCCCCCTTTAGAGGGTAGTTTAGAAGAACAATAAATAACCAACTTTATAATTTACTTAGATAAGTATTTGTGCCAAATTTCAAGTTTATTAACTCAAGGAATAAGACTTTTCATACAAACAAAATCCCCCCTTTTCACCCCCTTAAACGTTGATTTTCCAAAAATCCCTTCTTAATGCTCCCCTACATTATAAAAGGAATCCGTGTGCAAAATTTCACGTTCCTAGTCCTAGTAGCTTCGACTATGCGTTGATGTGTCAGTCAGTTTCTTTCTTTTATATTTATATATACTAGCTTTTGCCAGCGGCTTCGCCCGCGCGGAACTTTCATCCCCTATTTAACTCTTTTAGGGGTTGAATTTCGAAAAATCCTTCCTTATTCCTTGTCTAGATTATAGAGGGAACCACTGTGCAAAATTTCAGCTTTCTAGGTCGAAGGGTTTGGGCTGGGCGTTGATGAGTCAGTCAGTCAGTCAGGACTTTTCTTTTTATTTATATAGATTATATTCCAAATGTGGTCCTCTATTGGAAAGGGGTTTTCAACATAACTTTCTACATCACAAATGATGAATTAAAAAAAAGAACAGAAACTAGTCAAGCTATCAGAGTTTCAAGTCTTTAAATCGAAACCAATTGAATGAATTCATAAATATTTTTTTCGATTGTCGTGTAAAATACACTCTAAATATCAAAGAAGGTTTCGAAGATTTATAGGAAGATAAACACACGGAAACTAGACCCTACTTTCCACAAACACACGCTATATCACCTAATATACAAACATAAACATCTATAGATTAACCAATTTATTGCTCTAATCCCAATTTATTTAAAGAAACACACTTTTCCGACGTAAACATTCACATATAATAAATTTCAACAAGTATCAGGCCCTTTAACATCTATATTGGCCACCCACACATGGACTGTCGCCTTTATATTTGTCGAGCATAATTCAAATGGCAGTTGATACAAAGAAAAATAAACTAAAGGTTTATCGTCATGTGTGGATTTCAAAGAAAATTGACGAACAAACAGATAGTGATTTCTCAGCCGCTTTTATCATACTACTAATGTTTTTGTTTGCAACTAACTTTGAATGGAGCTTGCAACACATATTTGTTTTTAATTTAAACGTAACCTCTTATTTTCAGTTTTTGAGGCCTTCAGATATACTCTCAATTACTATTAACTTGATTTCGTTGGCTGATTAACAAATTCTATCTTACATATGCGTAGTATTATCAGCCGATAATGTCCCCACCGCCGGACATATGTAGGGCTCCGCTCTGTGAGAGGGATTGGGCCGTAATACACCATGGTGGGCCCATTGCGGGTTGGTTTTCAGATGTATATTATTTATATTAAATTTTTTGTTTTTATGTTCAATGTTAAATTTTATGTAAGTGTATTTAATGGATTGAAATAGTTTAATATGTGTGTATAACATCGTCTTGGGCAACTGTTAGATGTTGTACTTATTGGTGTTAATAAATAAATAAATAAATAAAAATGTTTAGTTCTAGGACATAACGGTTTCCTCTCGATGTTTTGCTTCACCGTTTTGTGAGCAGTGGTAATAATTTCTACTGAATATTAAGAAAGTTGCAATGTTTTGAGATATCGAAACAATAGCGATATGAAGTAAGGTTTATGCCAAATGTATGGTATAATAGCTGGGTTTTTCCGTCAGAAATTTCTCAATAGCAGTGCAGTCTGGATTTGTTCACGGCTGATGATAATATGCTCACCCTTATTGCATGCGACTACTACATAACTAGCGAAATGTGGGTAGCACTATCTGCTTTAAACACCAATGCCTAAAAAAAGTTTGATTTTTGGTATGAAGATATGTGTTTTAAACAAAACATGATTTACAAAAACATTATTATTATATTTTTTCTTTCTTTCGTATTTATTTCGCTCATCCTCCATTGAAAAGGAGGATCCTCCGACCAGACGGGTATTGTATCTGGTCCGGGCAACTGCCCGACAGTTGATGTCGGGATTTTTGTACCTATCTGAGTGGCGTGGTAAGCTCTGATTGTGCGATGTAGAATTGCTATGATAGTTCGCCTGTGGCATTGTAGATGGCGCCACCTTTTTTTTGCGTTTTTCGATATTTGTTACGAAGTATTTATTTTTGTAGTGCCGCTACATATTGTTCGTCGAATCGTTGTGGTCCATATAATGTTCTAAGTTGAGCTGCATCATTATCATTACTGACAAATGCGTGCACAAACAGGACAGGTCCACTCAATCTGTGCGGTTCTTTCTTCAAAAGACCATATTAGACACCAATCTGAATGGCCCTCAAATGATCTGAACACGATTATTTCTGTTTTTTTTTTCATTGTCTTAGGTGACTTTTATATTTAAACGAGGATCGGAATATTTACTATGCAAAGTATAATTTGTTTTAATTATTTCGAATGTGATGACTGTGTGGGTGTATTTTTTTTTATTTTTGTTTGGTTTATTTTTTTCATATAATTTTAAACATGGACAGTTTGAGTAATTTATGTGGCCTATCCAAACGTCCTTTCTTTGGTATTGTTCGTCAAATCGTTGAGCTCCCCAAGTTCTGAGTTGAGCTGCATGATTACTGATAAATGCGTACACTGATTGGACAGGTCCACTCAATCTGTGTGTTTCTTTCCTTAAAGGACCATTTCGACATCGTTTTCACATGATTTGACCAAGATATGTCTGGACTTTAAAAGAGACTGACCTCTGAGTTTGTTTCGGCCTTTTTTCTCAGAGTAGTCAGATAGGAAACGCTGATCTCGTCTACTAATAAAAATATTTTTGACGAGGAAAAGAGTTTGTACAAACCTATTTACTGAAATAAAATCATTTATCATTTACAGAAAGCTCTAGTCAGCAAAATATTAATACGATGACGACAACTCAATTTTCTAAAATTGAATAAATGAATAGAATTCATAATAAACTCAACGATAAGCTTCGTTTGTTCATTCAGCTAAGTTTGTTTTGTGTTCAATAGAATATTTATGTTTCTAGAGAGTTTAGTATTACTTCGACGTTTCTCAAGGCTCGATTCATGGAAATAATTTGGGGCATTTAGATAATTACTTACCTAAATAAATGTCAAGTAGCCTTTACCGATAGAATGAATTACGTTAAAATAAACGTAATAATTTGAAAGGTTGACCTTTTCATATTCTTTTATTTGGTAAGGTTTTGTTAATATCAAAAAGTCTTAATCATACGTATGTATTTTACATTGTTAAAAATGTTAAATTTCAAGGCACCTTAGCCACAAACCCTTCCGCTTGTGGCTAAGTAACAATAGCTGCACGGGTCGATCGATCAGGTTAAGCTACGCTTGCCGCGGTTGGTCCGTGGATGGGTGACCATCTTTACATACGAAAACCCCTCCGTGCCTCGGAAAGTACGTTAACCCGTTGGTCCCGGCTGTCATTTGTGGATTTTTGACAGTCGTTACGGGTCGTCAGAAGCCCGAAAGTCAGACAACCAGTCTTACCAAGGGGTATCGTATCACCCAGTAACTAGGTTTGGAGGTCAGATAGGCAGTCGCTCCATGTAAAATACTGGTATTCAGCTGCATCCGGTTGGGCTGGAAGCCGACTCCAACATAGTTGGGAAAAGGCTAGGCAGATGATGAAATGTTAAATTTCAAAATTATCATGTTTTATTTCATCATCATCATTTCAGCTGAAAGACATCCACTGCTGGACATAGGGCTCCCCCAAGCACCACCATTTCGACCAAGTCTGTGCTTCTTGCAACCAGCCGATTCCGGCGGCCTTCACCAGGTCATCGGTCCATCTTTTGGGAGGCCTTCCAATGCTACGTACCGTTTCAGTACGCGGACGCCACTCCAAAATCAAAATCTAAAGTCATATAATCGAACTAGGCTGGTGTCAGCACTTTTTGAAACGTAAAAAATTACAAAAGACAGGCCCCCAAAAAACGCCCGCCCTTCACCACTTCCTAGTGCTTTAGCTGGGAAGAAGAAGTGGCGCAACAAACTCCCCAGCAGCACAGCTGCCTGTTATGTTAAAAGAACTTGATTCTATACAATGGTAGGTACGTAATTAACGTTACGACACATAAAATTTAAATATTTCCAAACATAATAGATCAATTGTCGAGGTCGCTAGCTAACTACATCTTGCAATATAACACATTATTTAAAAAAAAAAACATTGCAATGAGTAGATTATGTCAACACTAAGTAAATGAACATAAAAATGAATTAAACAGTCAAATAAAAACAGACAATTATGTTAATAAAGATATGACTTGTCAGTAGGCAAGCAATTCTGGTAAAATAATATAACTTAAACTTTCGGCCCCATCGGCCATGTTTTATTTCAATGAATAAAAACATGAGAATTTGTTATTTGTTGATGATGATAAATTAAAACATTCGTTTCTTTAAATCGGTTTAAAAATAACTTTAAGGCGTCAAAATTAAATTATGTTTCAAAACTAGATGAGTTGTATTGGTGACACCTGTTATTGACGTAACTTATTAACATATTTATAAAGGGCGGGGATCAACATTTTTGCTCGACGTCAACAATCATAGAAATAGAAAAAATGGAAGCAAAATAAAAACACGGTATGAACATAAAACACAATCTTTACGGCCCAAAGTACGGGAACTTGAAATAATAACGATAACAATAATTATTTATTGTGTTTAGACGCCATTGCTAGGAACAACGTATAACTGTTATTAGACTTGCAAATATTTTTTTATTGGTATATTACTGGAACAGCTCATTTTATAAGGAAAAGCTGTAATTGGAAATGTGAATTTATTTTTTATCCTTTGTATTTATTATAAAACCTAGACTGCATGGAATAATATCAGATGGGAAATCCTCACCTACTTTTTAAACTGTTCATATTTTCTCATCATCAATTATTTTATTACTTTTTTACATTCCCCTGCCCTCATCTCAATTTATTTGAAAGAAAGAGAAATAGATGTATTTACCACTCTAACACCAGCATGCAAAAAGATGAGATCACACAAAAAAACATAGAAACAACAGATAAATATTCGGTATCTGCATACCGCTTTTTTTTGTGGGTGGGAAATCATCAAATAACTTCTCCCGCTCTGGGCGGAGCGGGAGGGCGTGTCAGACTTTTACTGACTAAAACCCTCTCGTGTTCTTTCAGTTGCCTGTGTGCCAGGGGCCACGGTATCTCTTTCGAACAACCCGCACCCCGGCAGACATCGGCCCTTACGGACCCCACCATTTGGAGCTGACATCTCTTTGAGGCGCGCGTGGAACACAACGCGCCGTCGACCCGGGCTTGGTCCTTACCGGACGACACCCATTACTCACTATCCGCAAGACCGCGCCTACGGTGGCTGGGAATCGGTCTGGGATTCGCGACGGCAACTAGGGCCATGAGGACAAATTTCGTCACTGTGACAAGAAGGCTTCCACTCAGCATGATTCTGTGCTATGAGACCCACAGCACAGTGCTGATTTTCAATGGTTACCTTGGTGTATCGGGTCTATTTGGGTTGGCACAACATGTCGATTTGTTCCATACTTCTCTACTAGTTGTCATCTGGTTAGTCATCCCTTTCTAACCATATCATCATCATTCACGGAGTACATCGACATCGAGTGCATCAAAAAAAACTTAAAGTTTACCTTAGTTTTTGTCATTGAATGTCTCTGAAATGAGATAGTGACTAGATTTCTAATGTTTTTAGTTACGGGAAGGGGCCTGCGGACCTCTTCTGCAGTCTTCTCTTTGTAAAAGAGAAATGAACGAGGTTACTCTTTTACTAACTAAGGATTGCCACGGCAACCGGTCGTAAGATGTCCACATCCAGCAGATTGCCATAACCTCCAACCGATCATCAGTTTACCATTGTATTGGTACGCCTTCTCAGGCTCTGCTATTTTGTACGCGGTCGCCACTGGGCACGTTGGGCACTGGGCACTGGGCACGTTGGTCGCAGTATGTAGTGGACTTTTCAACCTCGTTCTGCAACCAACTTGCCCATTACCACTAAAGTTTGTAAAACCACTAATCTTCTTTTAATTCCCAATTCCCAATTCCAAATGGCTTGCATATCTTTCAAATCAGTACAAACAACAATTACCTTATACTGATGCGACCGTAATCGATGACCTCGTGGCTAACCTTGGTCGGCTGAACCCGTCGTGTACTGAAATGAGCCCGAAATAGTTTTGTCCCCACTCGTAATGAGCGAAGATGGCCGATTGCCAATATAATAGTATTATCAGTTCGGTAGAGTGCAAACACGGATGGTCGCCGGAAAAGAAAAAATCGACTTGTTCTGATTTGACGACTAATATTATGAATCGAGTTGTTTCTCGACGGAAAAATAATAATGCCTTATCTAGATATGTTAGTTACTTAATATCTTATTTATTTACGACGTTTTTCTTTGTTTGTTAAAAAATTATCAGAATCCTGCTCATTTTATAAATGTGAAAGTTTGGATGTTAAGATGTTTGGATGTTTGTTACTCAAAAACAACGCAAAAACGGCTGATTGGATTTGGATGTTTGGCACACACATATTTTATTGCCTGGATTAACACATAGTGTATTCAATAAAGTCTCGGTAGTACTTTCCTCTGGGATAATTTCCGACCTCTAAGCGGGTGAAGCCGCTAGCAAAAGCTAGTATAACATATTTTAAAGTAAACTAACAAAATATGTATCATGAAAATTATGGATTCAACCGTATCCGTTTAAGTGTCCCAAGTATATTTACTCTTGGACCTCAAGTCTGCTATTACAATAGTGTCAGAATGGTCTATCATTTATTTCATAATTGTTGATTTTGACAAGTTTGGTAATCTACTAATATAATGGCGTCATTATGACTTTCCAGTGGTCAGCCACTGACTCTCCATTGAAAGAAATGGCATTTATTGGTAATCTCGTACATAATGACAAATAAGCGGTAATCTGCTAAAATATTGTCAGTTCCTAAAATAATAATTATGTTAAAAATAATATGTGCATCATAAATGAAATCTAGCATGAAAATTTTTTCATGTTTACTAGTATTTTTTCGAAAATAATTTCTACTAACAGGTTTTATAATAATGGCAATACGACAATGCCATTATAATACAATTCTATTACGAGACCATTGACCAACCACTGATCGACCATTATGAATTTATAGCAGATTACGAACTTTTAGCAAAATGATGAAGGGTCGTGTTGGAATGACGAATTTATAAAAATAGCAGACTAAGGCTCCTGGACGTCTGAGGACCTAAAAACCGTCAATGATACCGCGTCGGCGTGGCCACTTAATGGGTCCAACTCATCTTACATAACAGATGTAATTACGGTCGACTCGAAAATAAGAAGAAGAAGATGGATCACCTGGATGGATCGGCGTCTAATTTAAATAAATAAATTACATCGGTTGTTTCGAAAACAACACTTTAAACTCTAAAAGGGGACATAAACACATGCTTTAATTAACGATTTTAAACACATCAGGTAAACTAGAGAACAGATAATAAGTTTAGTGACAAGTTGTCAGTATTTACACCAACAAAAAAAATGCCACGACATTTTTATTAAAGCTTTCGGTGATTTGGCCCATTTTACCTACAAACTGCAAATTAAATATTATACACGAGGAAACTGCTGTCGTAAAGAGAGTTTATTTTTTTATTTTATTAAAATATAGCACGTTTAAAATGTGACAACAGACTTATTTTGAATAACACTAATTTGTCCGAATTCTGACAAAACTGTTTTCACTGGACGGATTTAAATTATAAACAAAAATAATTACATCAATAACCTACTTGGACTAAAAATCTTATAATTTGGAATTAAGAACAGGTCTCGTTTTGTATGTGGTTGGCTTAATATAAGTGACAGAAGGAGGATTGATGAGAAGGATAAACACTGTAATTACACTTAAGTATTAAAAACTTAAAAAAAAAAAAATTACAACCGACTTCCAAAAAAAACACTACAAAGTGCAAAATAACTTTAATTTCGGAGGTCGGACTTTGGATGTGTATTTTAATTATTTGTCACCGCCTTCCGAAGTTAAAGTTATTTTGCACTTTGTAGTGTTTTTTTGGAAGTCGGTTGTTATTTTTTTGAAAAAAGTTTTTATTTTTCACTTTTTAGTTACCTAACATTTCGAAATTTCATCATCCTTGGGGTCAAAACAATGCATATTTATGCGAAAGTAGCATTCGCGGTTGATTTGCTGTAATTTTTCGAAGAGTTCCGTTGTCTGCCTCCGAAACGCATAATCAGATCTTTATGAAATTTCAATGAGACCATCCTGAAGTAAACTCCTTTCGAACAAAAAAAGAATTTTGCAAATCCGTCTATAAACGACGGAGTTATGCCCGAACATACATAAAAATAAAATATAAATAAACATGTCGAATTGATAACCTCCTTCTTTTGAAGTCGGTTAAAAGTGTAGTTTTTTTCGCATTTACACCACCAATACGATTTAGCTAACTGGATCTCAGTAGCCTCCTTTTCACTAAAACATGATGGAGGTGATAGAGCACAAACTTGTTCTCAAGCGATTTGCACAGAGCAATATCCAAAGGCATGAAAGTAAGGGGCTACTTAATCCTATACTTACTAATAATAACTAAGTTATAAGGTACTTCTAACCTAACTCTATCTCTAATCTCATTGGATAATGCCCTGTGCAAACCGCTTTTTTTTTGTGCAAACCGCTTGTGAACAAGTTTGTGCTCCGTCAGCTTCATCAAGTTTGGGCCATGAGGAGGCTGCTCACATCCAGTTGCCTTCATTTTGTGATGAGTGCCCAATGCTTTGCTTGAGATTGTTTGTGAACAAGTTCAATAACTCTCCTCCCCTCATTCTTTTCTTACTAACTTTATAACAGTGCAAGGTTGTATGTTTAGATATTTGAATGTTTGTTATTCAATCGCGCAAAATCTGCTGAACAGATTTGGATGACATTTGGCACACATATATGCAGTTTATTACCTGGAATAATAATGCATAGGGTCTCAGATTATAAAACGAAGGCAGATAGACCGCGCGGAACACCAAGAGTGAGGCCCAAAAACCAAATACTAAAGCGTCGCATTTTATGTAAAATACAATGCGACGCTTTAGTATTTGTCTTTTTTTGGTTTAGATTTTAAAACAAAGGCAGATAGATCGCGCGGTACACCCAAGAGTCAAAAAAACAAATACTAAAGCCTCGCATTATATACAATGCGACGCTTTAGTATTTGGATTTTTGGCATCACTCTTGGTGTTCCGCGTGGTCTATCTGCCTTTGTTTTATAATCTGAGCATAGGGTACTCTAGGGTACTAATCCCGATAGAATAGAATAATTTATTTAGCAAAAAGAAAAAAAAATCAGTGCATGTTACATTATTATGACATTATGCTTGTGCACAATTTTTGTGAATAATGACCCCGATGTTAGGAAAACCCTGTTTTACAAAAAAAAAGATAGTATGTTCCTCCGCCCATTGCTTTTTATACGTTGTACGAGAAGATTGTTTTAATTTTAGTTGGCCTCAGTACTGTGCGACGGTGACTATTGTTGACACAGGTGACGGTCTCAATCTTTTTATTTTGATATTCTGCTTTGTTTACTTTTATATTTTTTGAGCATAACTTAAATTTTCATTTTATATGTTGGTGTATTAGCATGGCTAGCTCATATGTGACAAATTATTTTATTAATGTTCTATGTCTCGTAATGGTAATTACTTTGCCTACCTATATATCGAATCAAGTATATCTGAGTAAACAGACAGCTGTGCTGCTGGGGAGTTTGTTGCGCCACTTCTTCTTCCCAGCTAAAACACTAGGAAATGGTGAAGGACGGGCGTTTTGGGGGACTCTGTTATTTTGACTTTCAAAAAGTGCTGATACTCAGCCTAATTTGAATAAATTACTTTTTATTTTGAATATTAGTCTCTGAGGCTAATAATCCTAACGCTATATTTATTTTCAATTGCCAATACCTACATAATTACCAATGACTTGAAAGTATTATTATTCGTATTGCCTATACCTAATAATAAATTAATGATGACGCCATATGGACCCCGGTTTGACAATATAGGTCAAACCAACACCTGTTCCTGCTGGTGACAAATGAATTTGACATTGGCTGGTTGGATAGAAACATTGATAATAATAATGTACAAAATATTATATCAACTACAAAGTTTTCATGTTAATTTCGTCCTTCTTTATCTGTGTTGTAGTTGCTTTTACGGAACAGGATCGCGAAGATTGCATATTTACAGTAAAACAAAAGAGCCCGAGTCGAAATACTTTGTTTTTCTCTCGTCAGTAAATATTATGCTAACAATGTTTGCAATTTGAATGGTCAATTCATTATGTGTACTTATACCTGCTATAATGTTGCAATTAATACAGCAAAGCAAACTCCTTTCCTCAATTCTTCATTTTACTTGCATTGTACATAAGAATCTTCAATTATTTAGACAATTTCAAATAAAACTTTAACAATGTTAATAATTTGCTTCTTAATGAAAAAAAGACCAAATGCATTAAGTTTACGCTACCTCACGTTAAGCAGGTGAAAACTAATGTGTTGATAAAGGGCGAAGAATTGAATCCTGAAGATAGCACTGTATTCTTGGGCTTAACTTTGGATGCCAAGCTTCAGTGGGGCCCACATATAGCTAAATTGTCGAAAAAGCTAAGCTCTGCAGCATACGCTGTTAGAAAAATTCGTAATTTAACTGATGTAGAGACAGCCCGCTTAGTGTACTTTAGCTATTTTCATAGTGTAATGTCGTATGGTATTCTATTGTGGGGAAATGCCGCCGACATTCAGACTATTTTTGTCTTGCAGAAAAGAGCTGTCCGATCAATTTATAAATTAAGTCCGAGACACTCTCTCAGAGATAAATTTAAGGAGATAAATGTAATGACTGTGCCTTCACAGTATATTTATGAAAATCTTTTATATGCTCATATAAATATTAAATTGTTTAAAAAATACAGTGATATCCATAGTATAAATACTAGGAACAAACACAAATTTGTTGTACCATCAACAAGGCTCAAGAAAATAGGTGGGTCATTCAGATGTCAATGTATACGCTTTTATAATAAACTTCCAAGCCATGTTCAAGATCTAAGTCTCAATAAATTTAAATCATTCATCAAACGTAAGTTGTGCCTGAAAGCCTTTTATACCGTTAAAGATTATATTGAGGACAAAAAAGCTTGGGATTGACCTGCTCCAATTTTGTATACTGAATGTTGTTTTTTTCTTTGTTTTGCTCTTTGACATTTGATTATTATTATATACACTTTGACATTTGATTATTATTATATACACTTTGACATAAATATTTACTTTGAGAAGTATAATATTATTTTTGTTTTAATTATTGTGAATGTGAGAACTATGTGGTATTTTTGTTTTTGTATTTCGTCTCTTTCTCAGTTCGTTTTTAATGTTAATCTGGCAGTTTGAGTACTTTATGCGGCCTACCCAAATGTCCTTTCTTTGGTATTGTTCGTCAAATCGTTGAGCTCCTCAAGTTCTGAGTTGAGCCGCATGATTACTGATACATGCGTGCACTGAATGGACAGGTCCACTCAACCTGTGTGGTTCTTTCCTCAAAAGACCATTTCAGACACCAATCCACATGGTCTTCACATGATCTGACCAAGATTATGTCTGGACTTTAAAAGAGACTGTGACCTCTGAGTTTGTTTCGGCCTTTCTTCTCAGAGTAGTCAGATAGGAAACGCCGACCTCATCTAGTGTAAAAAAATATGATTGACGTGTAAAAGTGTTTGTACAAACCTACTTACAGAAATAAAATCATTTATCATTTATTTATCATTATGCATTTCAAAATGCTTAACATTGTACCGAGTTCATACATTATTTAGCGACACTTTCGCGGCCATATTGTATGGTGACAAAAAATAAGTTGCAGCTTCTTCCTGATCTTTGACAGTCGTTACGGTAACTATAAGCCCAAAGTCTGACAACCAGTCATACCAAGGGGTATCATATTATATAGTAACCGGGTTTTGGAGGTCAGATAGGCAGTCGCTCCATATGAAATAATGGTAGTCAACTGTTAAACTGGATGCCGATGTCAATATAGTTGGGAAAAGGCTAGGGCTAGACAGATTCATTTACTTCTTGGTTGTGCTCTGAGTGTCTTCCTTCTGCGAAGCAGTGATGCTGGCGGAGAAGTAGGCGGGCCTAGCCTCCGCAGGAGGTGCCCGGGGCGTCGGGAATCCCAGGCTGATTTCCAGCCACCGTAGGCGCGGGCTTGCGGACGGCGAGTAATGGGTAGCTCGCTGTCCGGTAAGGACCAAGCCCAGGTCGACGGCGCGTTGTGTTCCACGCGCGCCTCAAAGAGATGTCAGCACCAACTGAAGGGGCTCCTTCCTGCAAGAGTCGATGCCTGCCAGGGGTGCGGGTTATTCGAAAGGGATACCGTGGCCCCTGGCACAGGCAACTGGATGAACATGGGTGGGTTTTAGTCAGTAAAATTCTGACACGCCCTCCTGCTCCACCCAGAGCGGAAGAAGTTATTTGATGATTTCCCAACCAACAAAAAAAAAAACTATCTTGATTTGAATAACCTTAATTACTCGCAAGAGACATTGCATTGAGTTGTAAAGCTGAAACTAATTTGAAACCCGACAATAACATGAAATCTTTACGTTATTTTGTCATTTGCGACCATGGTCGCAAGAAAGATGATATTGTATGTTTTAAATAAACATTACGCGAGTTTGTGAACACGACCATGAATTAAATGCAATACTTGAAGGTTGTAAATCTTTCATTGGACTTTTGTTTATTGGGTGAAAAATTTCAAAGATTTTCTTTAGTAAAATACTGTTGGTAGAGTATTATTTTTAAGTGTGTTCAGACTTTCGCCAATATTGGATGAAACGAGGTGAATCACAATTTTATGTTATCGAAGATATGGAAACTTCAGCAACCCAACTTAATAAATGGAACTCCTGGGGACTTTGTTGCGCCACTTCTTCTTCCTAGCTAAAGCACTAGAAAGTGGTGAAGGGTGGGCGTTTTGGGGGACGGTCTTATTTAATTTTGACGTTCAAAAAGTGCTGCCTTATTTTAATAAATGATTTTTGATTTGATTTGAACTAGCTTTTGAACGTGGTAGGTGCCTATGGAGAAGAAAGGGCAAGAAACTCCACCGACACTCTTTAATATTAGGAGTATCTGCAGACGGTGCACTGTCAGTAGATACTCTTAGTATTCGAATCAACAGATTCGTTTCATTCAGCGACATCTCTAGGATCATGCAGCGTAAACCGTGATTATGGTGAGTTAATTTGTGGCCACCGTAGGCGCGGGCTTGCGGATGGCGAGTAATGGGTAGCTCGCTGTTCAGTAAGGACCAAGCCCGGGTCGACGGAGCGTTCTGCTCCACGCGTACCTTGTAAGAGATATCAGAACCAACTGGTGGGGTCCGCAAGGGCCGATTCCTGCCAAGGGTGCAGGTTGTTCGAAGAGATACCATGGCCCCTGGCATACAAGCAACTGAAGGAACACGGGTGGGTTAAAACCACTAACGTCCTGACTAAAGTCTGTAAAATTCTGCCACGCCTTCCCGCTCTACCCAGAGCGGGAGAAGTTATTTGATGATTTCCCACCCTTAAAAAAAACATTTGGAAGTAAACCTAATTATCCAACACATACGCTACCACGAGTTTCGGAAAGAGACATTCACACAATATTGAGTGAAATAGATGATGCACTACATTTTCGAACACTGTCGTAAACTCAATTTGTCATAACAGCTACCTTTAATTGCACCTGCAATTAATGAAAATGATGGCAGCATTGGTAATAATATATTAAATATTATCATAATATGTTTATACAAATATTATAACAGTCGGGGTCAGCTTCTAGTCATTCCGGATACAGCTGAATACTACAGTATTTTACATGGCGCGACTGCTAATTTGACCTCCACAACCCACTGTAGTGAGTAATATGATACTCTTTCATTGTCACACTTTAGGGCTTCTAACAACCTTTTACGACTATCAAAGATCCGAAAGAAGTAGCAACTTATTTTGTAATGTCATTCCATCCTCCTCATCCAAATATTTTCACAAAAATGACATAAACTTTCAAGTTCAAACGACGAAGGCGCTAATAAAATTTTAATTGGAACGCATAAACGTTCAGTACGTACGTTACAGCAATGACATCCGTATTATATGCGGAACCGTCATCTTAAATGTTTGAATCTGTGCCAAGCTTGTGACAAAATATAAGACATGACTGTTCTTTTGTAAGCGTGTTTTGTTTTTCGCTGTTGATTTTGATTTCAATGTGAATGCATCAGCTGTTTTCGTGTTGCGATATTCTTAAATCGGGACGATTTTTGTCAGTGTCATCATTATCGTGCCCCTAACTTATTTGGGGTCGGCGTATTGTGTCTTCTTTTTCCATTCCTTTTTGTTAGTCTTTATCTTTGTAGTCACTACCATTCTAGTCATGTCATCTTTCATATATACCGTCCCTCATTGCTTGGGTACCATTGTTTGTGACTTTTATGAAAAAAATAGTAGGTTATTAATTCATCAACTTACTTCACAGACCAAATTGGATATCTACAATGTTTAAATGTTGCATGTGTTTGACTAAACTTTTTTACTTTAACTCAAACCTATAAGGGTTCTGCGGTATGATTGGGTTTTGCCAAGCTGTTGAATACGGTCGTTGAGGTTTCTCATTTCATGGCATTGGCTGTTACAAGTGTATTTGCAAATATGTCATAAGCATGGTAGCAGCGTCCACCTACTTCAAACATTAGATTGCGATCACCAGTCTGTCTGTCTTTTGATTACATCTTAATCGTTTTGTAAATAGTACCAGGCCTAGCACGAATGCACGAAGTAAACGAAACATTATTTGAAATGATTTCTGAACGTTTGGCAAGTAATATTAATTTATTTTGGAGACATTACGATACGATAGTTGTATTTTCGTTTGAAAACGTTAGAATTAATATTAAGTTTACTCTGCGCGTTCGTGTTAGGTCTCCCGGTCTTTGAAAGGCAACGGGTACATAATTATTTATAGTGGAAGATTAGAAGTCAGTAAAATCCACAGAAAGACGTTACGTACGACGTCTGTCTTATATTCTTATCCTGACATCAGTAGCTGAAACGGCTAGTTATTCCCACAATCAAAGTTAATTAAAAACATTACTTCTAAGGTCACTGATTCACCGCTGTGTACCTTGATAATGGTCTAGGTCAGTATTAGTACCACGTGTATGTGTCGACTGCCAAGCGCGAACGTTTAATTATCTACCTACCGTTTCATGAATACTGTTTAGCTAGATATTAGTAGCTATGTGATTGAAGATACGTTTGGAATACGGAAGAGTAAAGAAATTTGGATTTCATGTTCAGGAATTCTTGTAATACAATATTTCATCATCAGATTAGTTATTATGACACCATAATATTGAATTGTCATCAGAACCACATAAGTGTGTTTTTTTAAACTGAATTGTATTACGGGAATTGGGTGAAATAATTATCCTAGTATTTGACCCATAGGCGATGCTGTGAAACTGAATGAAGTAGAGAAGAATAAAAAAATGGGATTTCAAGAACCTGATTTCTTAAAAAAAATAGTACCTGCTAAGCAAAGGAATCAAAAAAAACACGACAACAAAATGAAACAGCAACATTTTCTTCCTACTTCAACTGCCCTCAACCGGTGCCAAAGCCCCCGGCATTGACACTCATACATCTCGCGAACTACTAGTTAATTAGTACACACTGTACTTACTGTTATGTTTCCACGTTTCCAGTAGATTGGCTGTCGAGTAGGCGGTGACGATTGTCAACTGTCTGCAGCGCGTGATTGTGCAGTTAAATTTACGTTGTCACAACATGTAGTTTGAAGCAGAAGTTGTGAGGTTACGAGTACCGACGGGAAAATTTAAGATTTGTGTCTGTTTGGTAAATAGTGCGAATTTAAAAAGAAAGCTGCTGAAGTTAAACGGGACTAGATAGGAATAGGACCTATCTACTACTGTGAGCCAAAGAAGCACACTTGTGGTAAGACTGGATCGCGGCAGACCACGAACGAAATGGTGAATGTCAACCTATAATGACATTCACCATTTCGTTCGTGAACGAAATGGTGAATGGCACTGCTAGAACACAGGCCTCCTCACTATGAGAAGGTGTGTGCAGTAATACTCCACGCGGGCTTAATGAGGATTAGTAGACGTCACATGTCTTCACTACCTACTTCACTATTCTACGACATGCCGTTTTTCTCACGATGTTTTCCTTCACCGTTTTGAGAGCAGGGGTGGTATGAAATAATTTAAGCACAGTAAAGCGCCTGTCAGGGTTCGAACCTACGAAATACAACTCGTATGTTGCGGCCGTTACCACTGAGCCACGTCTGCTCTCACTGGGCCACATGCTCTCCTGGTCGATGTATGCATTGTCACATTTTTTTTTTTTTGGAACAGTTATTTCCGAAAAGTTCATTACAAAAGAAGGAAGGAAGAGTGAGCACAATGTTATCAGATTTGATTCAGAATTTATTAATGTAATTTTATTTTAGATTCACCATGCACTTAAAAAAAACAATCAAAGTCATCGCCATGTTTTGGCGTATTTTTCAGTATTTAATCGAGTCCTTATTTTATATTCACAAAACCGTTTACTGTGAAACAAAAAGGTACTATTTCAGACAGTCATGATGTATGATGAAAATTTGTTTTATTGAAAATTTCTTGGATGGATGGATGCGAGAAGCGCAGAACCAGTCGAAGTGGAGGAGCTTGGGGAGGCCTATCTCCAGCATTGGACGTCTTTCGGCTGAAATGATGATGATGAAAATTTCTTCACTTGTATTTCTTAATTTTCTTCACCGTTTACGAGAGCAAAACATTCAAATATTGTGAGAAAACCGGCATTTCCTGGAATTAAAAATTCGATGACGTTTGACGTCCACCAATCCGCAGTGGGCCCACACATGGTGATTACAGATCACTCGCACGTCACAATATGTCTTTTTCTTCCAACTTCGCCTGATCAATAAATATTAGAGATGGGCCGACCATGGCTTTGGCCGACTAGCCGACTAGACGGCTGCAAAATGGCCGACCTGTCAGCCAAGCCGATCATGGCTTTCGGTTGAGGTTACATCGGTAATGTTCGTGACTACGCTTTCGGCGCCTGGCGACCAGGCGGAATTGAAAGGGCATTTTTTTTTTTGCATTTTTACGTGTTTACGTGCGAGCGGCGTTCCTTCCTATCAGGTAAAGTGTAAAACTGATTTTAAAATAAACATAACAACAGTAAAAATTTCAATTTCATTTCAATCACCATCTTTAAACCTTTTAAGCATATTAATACGAGTAAAAAATGGGCCAACTGGTCGGCGTTTTTAGCCGACTAGTCGCCGACTAATCGCCGACTACAAAAATGGCCGACTAGTCGATACAGCACTAGTATATATTCAAGTTGGTATTTAATTTTATTCTGTATCTATGTAAATGTACACACATAAAATCACACCTTCCCCTGGAAGCTGAAACTACAGAACCCCACCTGCTTCGATCTTAACGCACTTCTCAATATCTAATATTACCCGCTATAATATTTATACTGTGTAAGCAATTAGAATGTTCTTCTACATGAATATAAATATCCACTTAAATAAGATCATTGAGCTGATAAATGACACCCACAATAAATATTATGTAGCAACATCTACAAATAACACTGTGGTACGTATATTTCCATACACTTTATACCTATTTGTATACATTATATTGAAGATAAGCGACGCCAAATGACGACAAATCTCCGAATGTCACATAGAAAACGTCCCACGTATTTGTATTACATTTTTTTAATATTGTATACCAGCTTTTGACGGAGGCTTTGCCCGCGAGAAGAACAGAAATTATCAGCCACGGGAACTTATTACCGGGATAAAAAGTATCGTATATGTTTTCGGTCAGTCAAACATCCAAACATACAAGCTTACGCATTTATTATAATAGGAGGAAGTAGGATACTAGCGACACAGCCACACGGGTCGATCGAAGGTTAGGTTAGCTACGCGTGCCGCGGTTGGTTCGTATATTAGTGACCGTTTATTTTTTTGGTGGGAGATGGAGCACGTGGGCATATCAGACTTTTACTGACTAAAACCCACCCGTGTTCCCTCGGTTGCCCCTGTGCCAGGGGCGACGGTATCTCTTTCGACCAACCCGCACCCCTGGCAAGCATTGATCCTTGCGGACCCCTTGGTCACCCTGCGACGGGTCAGCACAGTGGCCCCGCCGACTACCACTTTTCGGCCGCAGGGGATAGGGAGAGCGGCCAACGCAATACCGACACTCCTCTTCCCCTACGGCCCCACCGCGTCCGCCATCAAACGGTGGCGGCCCCGTCCAGGCCACGGAGGGAAGAGCGCTAGTTAATAGTACCGGCACTCCTCCTCCGCCGCAGCCTATAACCCTTAGCCGCGATGTCCCCCATTCGACATCGCGGCCCACCTCAGTTGCGGTGCACCTCACCACAACCTACTTTTTTTGGCCGCTACGTCGTCGGCTTTGAGGCAAAAGCCCTGACGAGCGGCCCCATCTTGGGTTCCTCTTCGTTTCACCGTGGCTATGAGACTACGGCTATTGAGCCCCGCCGAAACAACAATGCGGGAACCCACTCGGGGGGGATATGAGTGACCGTCAATTACATATGAGACTTCTCTGTGCCTCGGTAAGCAAGTTAAACCATTGGTTCCAGCAGGCTTAATATGTCGCTTTCTATTTCTACGAAGAATAGACAGTGCTTTTTCAATACAAAGTGACATTTCGTTTCTCCATTTTTGACATCGCACCGTAGATATCCTCGCCATGGGATCTGGAGGCAAAGGTCCTCGCGCAAATATGGGAGTGGCGCGAGGAGGCCAAACGCCGGGGCGTAACTCCGCTGCCGCAGGAAATCGCGGCACAGCGGACAGAGCTCCGGCGGGATCTCATGGTGACATGGAGAGAGCGATTGTCGCAACCCAGTGCTGGGCACGTCACGATTGCGGCGGTAAGTCCCCTCTTTGAGGAGTGGTTCGAGAGGCGGCATGGCGTCCTCACCTTCCGCCTGACGCAGGTCCTCACCGGACACGGTTGTTTCGGGAGGTTCCTGTTTCGGATAGGGCGGGAGGAAACACCCGGGTGTTTCCACTGCGAACGTGAGGGAGAGGCAGCATATGCGCCCTCGCGACCCCAGCCGCCGCAGGATACGGAGACGCCCTGGGCGTCGGGAATCCCAGGCCGATTTCCGGCCACCGTAGGCATGGGCTTGCGGACGGCGAGTAATGGGTAGCTCGCTGTCCGGTAAGGACCAAGCCCAAGTCGACGGCGCGTTGTGTTCCACGCGCGCCTCAAAGAGATGTCAGCACAAAAAGTGATGGGACCCGCAAGGGTCGATGCCTGCCAGGGGTGCGGGTTTGTTCGAAAGAGACACCACAGCCCCTGGCTTAAGGGCTACTGAAGGAACACGGGTGGGTTTTAGTCAGTAAAAGTCTGACACGCCCTCCTGCTCCACCCAGAGCGGGAGAAGTTATTTGATGATTTCCAACCCAAAAAAAAAAAAACCGTAGATATCCTTCTACAATCTGTCATTTTGTCTTTCGTTTCTAACGATCATTGTAGGTCCTTAAATGTAGACTACTTCAGAAGAATATTTCTTCCAAAACTGTCAAAATCACACTGACAACAAACTTTCTACTCGACGGCCACAAAGTATAAACGAGAATCTACAAAATAATGATTCGTTTGGAACGCATAACTGCGATAATTAATAGAAAAACATAGCTATCTTCTCCTATTGTACATCATTTAGTTAATTATCACGTCTATTCTTCCGTCGACAAATCGATGCTCGTGCTAAGCCTACAGCTGTTATTCGTAGATCTCTCTCATATACGTCTTGTGATATATCTCATGTGTCAGATGATACATTATGTGAATCAGGACGTATTTCACCAATTACACTGAACATATTATTAAACAGCAAATCAAAACCGCGTTAAAGAGCTGTCAATGTAACACTTCCATAACATTGATGACAATGACAGTTCATGAATGCGGGCCGGATGTGTGTTGATCACGTTCAGTTTCATTATGGTAAAATCCATTAGCCCGTATTGAACTTAATGTGAATACAACTTTGGCGTAACATTTATAAATAAATTCAAATAACACTTTAAAATTATAATGGTGGAACTAAGAAATCATGTTGTCATCGCGTTTTATTATCATAGTTTGATTTACACGAAAATCTGGCAAGTGAATTAAAACTTCACATAAAACTCAAGTTGGTACTTCCAGTTTAAAATTATAATTAAAAATGTAACAAGAGAGAAGCAGCTGCAATGTTTCAGTTTCCTGTCACAGCGGCCATTTTGTAATAAACGGCGAGAATTGGATGGCGTTTTTAGATGATATCGTGTCACTACCGCACTGTTATAGTTTTCAATTTATATTGGTAATAAATAATGTATCTATTGTATTTATTAAAAAAAGAATAAATAAGTTGTTGAATCCTGTAACTGCATATTATGAAGATAGTCGTTCCGTGAAAAAAATCACGGATTTTGTCGCTAGGTTAGAAGCCAACCCAAAAAAAATCTGTTTCCTACAATTTTTCCAATGTAAGACATTTTTGTCAAGATTTCAGCTTTGGTTCAAAATAAATTTGTTCATAGAATGAAAACCCTGTACCCCTTTTCTGGTTTTCAATTAGGTACAGGTTTTAAAGCTGTACCTACCTGAAGCGCGTGTATTTTTTATCGTTGTTTGGAGTCGATCTTCTGTATTTTTGAAGTGAAAACTTCTTTAGGGGCGTTGGGCATTTTTTGAGATGGGAAAAATACAATTGAACTCACGACATTGTTACCGACACCACTGACAATACGTTGAACTTTGTTTAATCTAACTATTCAAAGAATATTTCTTAAAAAAATACACACATAATTGTTCAAGTTTTCACTTCTGTCGGCACTCCCGGAGTTCCACTGTTTTCTTGAAGTGAAAACTTCTTTAGGCGCGTTGAGCACTTTTTGGGTGAACAAAAATCATGGAACTCGCGTCATCGGCACCGAACGCTATACTGTGCAAGTATGGGTGAAGGAGCACACGGATGAGTCGCGCGTTGATGTCTTTTGGAAAATTCTCTTTCTTTCACTAGGAAATTCTAATTATTTTATCCCTTGCTTTCCCTTTGTATTTTATACTAAAAATCTGATCTTTAATGGCTGAAGTCGATCGCTCGTTTATTATTTTTTACCGAGAGCAATCAGGACCCAAGGACCCAATGTGAAATCCTGTATTGACGATAATAAAAATACACTCGTAATTGTTCAAGATTTCACTTCTGTCGGTACTCCCGGAGTGCCACTGTTTTTTTTTTTTTGTTTAAAGTACAAGACAGGATACCATTACGTCTATGTTCCCGAAGGGTTTGGCAGAGGCGTACTTATAGTACACCCACATTTCGCTAGTTATATTTCAGTCCCATGTAAGGGCATGTAGATGGCGAGACTATTGCCATGACCCGGGTACAATTCCAGACTCCGGGCTTCTACTCAGAAATTCTTGTTGCACTTTGCTCGACCCGGGAATCGACACCAAGGACCCCATGCTCAGCAGTAGCGCTTGCGACCACTAGACCAATGAGGCAATCAAAAATGTTGAAAGGTAAATAGTTCTGCCAGGGGTGCGGGTTGTGCCTATGTGCCAAGGGCCACGATATATCACCTTCATTGGCTTATGTACCAGGGGGTACATAAGCAAATGAAGGAACACGAATGAAAAGTCTGACACGCCCTCCTGCTCCTCGCAGAGCGGGAGATATTTGATGATTTCCCACCCTCAAAAAAACACCCTTAATAAATGGTCCACTTAGTGGGTTTTGATTGCTATTCAAAAGCCATTATGGACTATACATAGGCAAAATGAAGGGTTAATAACGAACCACTTTAATTTTTAAGAGAGGTTCGTTTTTGATGAAGTTCAATAAACAATGAGGGGGCTTCAGTATGAATGGTGGGAGTTCAAGTTTGTTTTGGGGCTTTCAAACCTTTAAATTGTTATGAATTTTTAATTGATGTGGATGGAACGATAAAATACTCTATTTGCATGTTCCTGAGTATAAAAACTATGCATCAAATAGAAAAACAATCCTTTACCGTGTTAACCTGACTTCTTAGTCGGTTAGATTTCCAGGTGTGCTTTATTATTTAAATTGGTGTCCCTCTGCAAGTTGGTATAGCTGACAAATGGCAAATAATGAAATTGTATGTCACGTGTTTAGATTCTATCCTATTATTTTATAGAATCAGTTCTTCTAAATTAACAGACTGCTGTGCTGCTGGGGAGTTTGTTGCGCCACTGCTTCTTCTCAGCTAAAGCACTAGGAAGTGGTTTTGGGGTCTTATGTAATTTATGACTTTCGAAAACTGCTGACTCTCAGCGTATTTTGAATAAATGGTTTTTATTTTTGGTTCTGAAGCTTTTGCTGCAGGCTTAAATAGTCAGCTGGATGGGGTATGTTTGAGAAGCCACAGTTTTAATCGTGCCGCACTAGAACTACTATCATATAGTGGGATGGTCGACTTGAGGAAGCCGTTCCCGATTTACTGTCTGCACTTGGGGATCCTCCGAATAGCCACAGACCGACTGTGGAACCATGCAAATCGCAAACTATGCCTCACCGCTTGTCGTGCTAGCACCTGCACTAGAACACCTTTGCGAGGCCAAAGATGAACGCTTTCGAAGTAGCCAAATTCTGGTGGAAGCTTTTTTAAAACCAACAAATGGAGTAATCGATACGACGAAGAAGATAAATACCGTGTTGTTGAAAATAATCAAAAACACAATTAAACCCGAGAAAACATTATGAATTAGCAATAGAAGTTGTTAAGGCTAACTGGATTATGAGTGAGATTTATTTTTCTCTTTAAAATTTTGTACTTAGGTCTCTCTTCAGCTAAACAGCCATTCTTGGGTCTATTATTAAACCTACCTACTATGAAAGTGCGTATGTGGACCGAAGCTTCTGCCGTCAAGAATAGGCTTCGTGGCTATCAGGACTTCATGTTCCTTCATCACCCAAAAACAAAAGAAGAACCGAAAAGTTACTTCTCAATAACGCCATTTTTGTAACCCCCTAAACACGAGGAGACTTCGCGTATTATTTATCACTTCGTAGTTTCCAAACACACTCAGTTTATTAGTTTACTCATCGAACGGCAAACAAAAGACAGGGACGGAAAAAAGTTTCACTCAATTACTTAGTTTCACCACCATTTTGTTTTTGAACTATTTTCTACGGCGTCTTGGAGCAGGTGGCTGTAATGTGTTCTTGGTAATGTTGTTTGATTTATTTAGTTTGTCCTTTTCCGCCATCTTTACTAAATGAAAGTGTATTTGCATCTATATTGATAGCATCTACTACCATTTGTTCTTCTTGGTGCCTGAACTGATTAGAACACTACATTTTGTCCCGTATATTATTATTTTTTTTTTTTGGTTTTGAAACGAAATAACAAAAGAACGATTTCGCGATCAAACTATTTTGCTTTTGTATGCAACCTCTCTTCTGATTTTTTTTTGTTTCAGAACCAATTAAACTTGTGTCATATTAAGTCCATGCATATGAAATTGGCGTTTTACATGGAAAAAGCAAAACAATTTTTTTATTTTCATTAAATAATAAATATTTAATCACCCAGAGTATATACTATTGTTTTCAATGCAATTTCGCCTTTTCGTAGGTAGTTCATTGATTCCTTTGTTGAAAAATTGTAGGAGCGAGAATCAATAAAATCTTTGTAAGTGGTTCTGACTATTACCGCATCGGAATTAATTATTTTTTCCTGCTACATTTACCATAATTTGTAAGAAGGTTGATAATTTACAGTGACCTAAAAAACGATAATGCCTCGGAAACTATGGACTAAAGACATAATTTTTTTAAATAACTTTCTTCTATGCAGCGTAAGGAAAAGATGTCTATCTTCAGTAGTGTGAAGGCTGTTATTCATTTCATATCCTGTGACCCAATGGGAACAGTAATATGCTTTTAGGGATGTAACATGATTTATTTTAAGAGATGTGTCACAAAGTTGCTTCGCGTGTCCTAGTCAGGTATGTAAAGCAAGCCTTTGTGTCCATTGTGTGGCATTACGTTTCTCTCATTGCTTAGGTTTCTTTTGGAAGGACAGGAGAGTAAAGTAAAGGTCAATTAAAATTATATTCCTACGTAGTAATGTCAATGTGGATGTAAAAATGTCGCGGTGGGATTTTGACGTGCACTGCTTAGCACCGGAGTGTACGACTAAACGCTGACAGACACTACGCCAACAAGACTTTACTACGACGGGACTCTTCGCCGACAGGACACTTCATCGACAAGACTCTTCGCCGACAGGACTCATCCTTGCGCTATTGCCAAATAGTCAAGTAACTGCCACTAACATGGAAGTAGCGCTAACCTATTACCTACCTGGTGAGTCTTGTAAGCGAAGAGTCCTGTCGGCGAAGAGTCCTGTCGGCGAAGTGTCCTGTCGGCGAAGAGTCCCATCGAAGTAAAGTCTTGTCGGTGTTCAATCTGTCGGCGTTTAGTCGTACACTGTTAGCACCGAGAGTTGAATATTGAACGGTGAGATTTACTGCCAGGGGTGCGGGTTTGTTCGAAAGAGATACCGCCGCCCCTGGCATACAGGCTATGAGGGACCACGGGTGGGTTTTAGTCAGGAAAAGTCTGACTCGCCCTCCTGCTCCATCCAGAGCGTGAGAAGTTATTTGATGATTTCCAACCCAAAAAAAAAAAATGGTAAGATTTACGACGCGCTGGAATGTACCCCGTTGGATTCCGAAATTATCAGTTCAACATCATTCACTATGCAATAATATCCATCCGCGATTTTATTAGAGTTTATGCGAACGTGCTCTAAATTTGAACTATCTTTTTCAACTATCCTATAGTATTTCGGTTTAAGTTTTAGCTAGCAGAATACTTTGGTGTGAAAATAGTCACAATACTAAATAAATAATTATTATGGTGTTTTTAGCTTAAATGGAAGTGGGCAGGGCACATTGCTCGCAGAACAGACGGCCGATGGGGCCGAAAGGTTCTGGAATGGCGACCGCGTACCGGAAAACGTAGAGCACGAATGCCTCCCACAAGTTGGACCGATGACCTTGTGAAGGCAGCGGGAATCTGCTGGATGTGGGCAGCACAAGACTGGTCGAAGTGGAGTAGCCTGGGGGAGGCCTATGTCCAGCAGTGGACGTCTTTCAGCGGAAATGATGATGATGATGGTGTTTTTAATTTAAAAATCGTTCGAAGTTACTTTACGCTTCCCGCGTGGGTTAGAATGTGGAATAAAAATATTTATTAAAGAACCGTTTACCAAAATGACAGATAGTTGAACGAATACTCTGACATTTATTACAATTAACAATAATGGGTAAAAATTGGCTATTTTAAATCGGATGAAACAAGTCCATGTACAATTGGCTGATGTCAATTTAAATGTTAGTAGTAATTAGACCTAGTGTACGGCAACGGATAAAAAAAAAGTTTTTAATTTTTTATTTAATTTAGGTAGCTAGGATTAAACATCAACATAGTCTGGAAAACATTTGAAAAACCTGCTTTTTCCTTTGCGGAAAAATCGACACCAATTCTGTAAAAAAAATCCACTTGTTTTTCATTATAACGTCCTAACAAAATATATGCGGCTAACCAAGGTAAATGCTTTTTCAGACTTTGTGGAAAAATTAAGTGGAAAATACAGGAAAAATACGATTTTCCTCCTACACCCTTCGTTTTTTTTTCCACGATGTTGGGCACTAATATTTTACAAATTTTATTTTCTACTCCTTTTAAACTTATTTTAGGTGGTGGATTGTTTTATTTTCTTTTACTTACCGAGTGAAGCACATAGGGTCTGAAACAAACAAGTAAAATATTATCAATAAGTAAATTAAAAAGCTCTAAGTTGTAATTAAATCAGTTTTATATTCTATTTCCCTACTAAAAATCAATAAAATACCGTATATACGTACCTACAGTCGACCTTTATTTATCAATTTCGGCAACAATCCCCACTAAATTGGAATTTCACTAAGGTTGAAACTGCATAACTGTCAAAATGCAAACTATTGACGTTTTATTAAGTGCAAGTGACATTTAAATTTAGCTTTACCATTTAACGTACTTTGATTGTCGTGCTGGCACTTTTCTTGTTGACGATGCGGACCAATTTTTTGATGCCCTCTGATTCTTTCCCCTCCTTTTTTGTATACTTGTACCTATCTGCATGGTAATATTATTATTTTAACACTATTCTGTTACATATTATGTTTAAATTATCTTTAAAATTAAAATAAATTAAAGAAAAGAAAACAAACCCTGGGTGGTTAAGCTATTATGAGGTCAACTAAACTTAATCGATTTTAAACCCAATTTAAAATAAGTAGTTACACTTTCTTACTAGGTTTTATTAAAATATGTTAGGCCCTTTTATTGGACACGCACCACATACCTTTACAACCAATATTGGCTTTTAGAACTGACCAACATTAGACCTGAATATTTTAAGCATACCAAAGAATACCCTTAGCTTTCATAAAATAAAAGTAACACAAAGGAAAAAGGAATTTGGTACGAAAAGAATTCCTTTGGTTGACGATATAAGAAATATTCTTAGGCTATCCTTACTTATACAACCCCAGTTTTAGTACATGCCACTGCGAAACCCGAAACACGTGTCCAATGTATTTATGTACATAATCTTTATACAAATTTTCAAAACTGTATCATGAAAAATCTCAAAATTGTATGCTTGTTATGTTACCTGGTTGTCTACACAAACAAGGTCACTACACGGTCCCAAGCACCGCCCCTCAAGTCCAGCGTCGTATTGAGCTTATTGATAATAATTAGGCAGTAGGTACCTAACCAACCCGCCTGCCAAGGATCGCCAACCCGCCTGCCAAGCGTAGCGACTATGGCAAAACCCACCTTCTGGGGGAGGCCTATGTCCAGCAGTGGACGTATTTCGGCTGAAATGATGATGGTGATGAGGTACCTAACCGTACGGCGATTGTATTGTAATTAACTGATGATGACATTTTCCATCACACTTGGTTTTTTTTTTTTTTTGGGAAAAAATATAACATAGTGTAAATAACTTTGGTATCGATTCAGTTACTTATTCTGAACAAACTGTATTCAGGTTTCGCAGATACTAAAAATAATATTGTATACATGCGAAAAGTTTGTTTTTTTGTCACGGTAAAACGGCTGAACAGATTTGGAATAAAATTGCCATACAGATAGACCATGCCCTAAGCAAGCATTTAAGCTACTTTTCATTTTGGATCGCAGACAAAATCGCGGGGAACAACTATAAAATATAATCAGCATCATTATCATCATCATTTTAGCCGAAAGACGTCCACTGCTGGACATAGCCCTCCCGCAGGCTCCTCCGCTTCGACTGGTCTTGTGCTTCCTACATCCAACGAATACCCGCGGCCTATAAAATACAGGAAAATTTTTTAACCAGTGCGCAAATTGTAACCATGAATTCAGCATATCATTCTAGACCCCCTAGCGCAGAAATTTTTCGCCGGATACACAAAAAAAATCAGCTGTTCCATACATTTTGACCGCGTAGGTATTGCACTTTTCTATGAAACAGCTGATTTTTTTTTGCACAACCGGCAATAAATTTCTGCGCTAGGGGTTCTAGAATAATATGCTGAATTAATGGTTACAATTTGAGCTCTGGATAAAAATTTACCCTGTATAATATCACAAACAAAATTGATCGATTTTTTCTAATTTCTAAACCAGAATACCCCCTTAACTCTTACTAGAAACAACTACCCTTCTTTTATTCTTAAAACAAGCACACACGCACAGCGACATGTTATAAATCAAAATAATTTTAATAAACCCTCTTTGCTGGAATGCCTACCCCTCGAGCTAAAACGAGGGCAAGAGCCCATATTTCTTTCAGCAAGAAATACCTACGCTATATCCAGTGAAGTACTATGTTATGGCCTAGAAAACCATTTACTTTGAGTCGAGGTTTTCTAAAAGACATTTTTATTCTAGCACTGAATGTGCGGTTTTTCTTCGCGAATAATACGGTGGTGGGAAATTTAAAATTTTAATTTTAGACTTGGAATTAAAAATGAGGATAGCCCGGCTGTGTAGTTTTTGAATAGAAATAAGAATATTGATGTTCTTAAGAGGGTGGTTACAGGTGAGATTCCTATTATATATATGGTTTCTTGTGCATATACTTAGGCCATAATTAAATGACACTCCGTCATCTTTATGAGTACCCCACTAAAGGATGCGATAGTTTTTTGTTTGGAATAAAATTCTATTATTATCTTTATGTTACCAGTATTTTTTAATACAACATTGGGAGCAAAGCGAAAAATCTTACAATTAATGAGGCTGAAAATCCTTACTTCCTTACTAATATTATTAATGCGAAAGTAACTCTGTCTGTCTGTCTATCTGTTAAGCTGTCACGCCTAAACCGCTGAACCGATCGTCATGAAATTTGGCATAGATATAGCCTGGGATATGGAGAAGGACATGGGCTACTTTTTTATGCGGTAAAATTCACGCGGGCGAAAGCTATCACCTCTGTTTTACTCGTAGACTTTAATTGCCGTTATGGGAAATTGCTTTAAATAATGTCAGAAGCTATATTAAACTATTTTCTGTGTTCAAAAAATTTAACAGACTTTTCATTCTTTTTTTTTTGAAACAGTTCAGACAACAGACACACTATCCACAATCAACTAAGTATATAAATATAGGTACCACATTATGCATTGTATGTGCAGCAAACTGTGCTGTGTTACGACCTAGAAAACCATTTACTACGAAGCGTAAGATTTAAAAGGAGACATTTTTATTCTAGCCAGCCAGCGAGTGCAAACTTTTTGCTGATGTTCCATGTCGTGGCGACAAAATTCACGTTTAAGCACTGTATAAAAGAAGTTAGTTTGCTTATTTTAAAGTACATTTTGTCACATTTTACACTACAAAGTGGGACAAGTGACTTACTTTGTCGTAAATATGCACGTTTTTGTTGACATTATGAATCATGAAAACAGCAATAATTTTAGAAAAAGCAATGTTATGGAATATAGCAGTGATTGTCTTGTGGTAATAGCCACGACCTATATCTTAGGTCGTAGGTTCAAAACCTGACAGGCGCTTTACTTCATGTAAAGTATTTCATACTGCCCTCAAAACGGTAGGAGACCATGAGGAAGCCGTCCTCTGATTGATTACGGCCCACCCTGTCTCACAGAGAAGAGGCCAAACATTATAAGCTGAATTATTGAATGGTTCTGTATAATAAAGGTTTTTGGCATGGTCAAAATTAGAACTATCGCAGCCATCTTGTTTTTATCAAAACATGGGAAAATAATTACCAACAGTACCTCACTATCAACATTATTCGAGTGCCGAAATATTCTTTTAGGTCTTTAAATGCTTAGAGCTTTTAGCTGGGACTAAGCTTTCAAGCTCTTGGCGACACTGATGCGGATCTCACGCGAGATACGGGATGTGACTGAAGTCAACCTCGAACAGGATACGGGGCGTGACTGAAGTGAACGTCTCATGGGATACGAGACGTGACTGATGTGAATCTCGCGCGGGATACGGATCGTGACTGATGTGAATCTCGCGCAGTATATAGAATGTGACTGAAGTGAACATCGCACGGGACACGAGAGTGCACGACGGCAACGAAAAATTACTCGCTGTTATGTACCAAGCGTGAGTCTCTCGCGTAAGGTACTCTCTTTGATAGCTCTGGTCACTGCGACAACTTAAGTGTGTGAGCACATGAATAAAACCCTCCCGAGTGGGTTCCCCGCAGTGTCGTTGCGGGGGGGCTCAGTAACCGTGGTGTCCCAGCCACGGTGAAGCGAAGAGGAACTTTTGCATGGCTTTTGCCTTCAAGCCGATGAAGTAGCGGCCAAAAAGTAGGTTGCGGTGAGGTGCACCGCAACTGAGGTGGGCCGCGATGTCGAATGGGAGGCATCGCGGCTGAGGGTTACGGGCTGCCGCAGAGGGGGAGTTTCGGTGCTTCTGAGCAGCGCTCTTCCCTTCCGTGGCCTGGACGGGGCCGCCACCGGAGTGTCGGTATAGCGTTGGTCGCTCTTCCTATCCCCTGCGGCCAAAAATTGGTAGGCGGGACGGTGCGTTGTGTTCCACGCGCGCCGTCAGAGATGTCAGCAACAACTGGTGGGGTCCGTAAGGGCCAATGCCTGCCAGAGGTGCGGGTTGTTCGAAAGAGACACCGTCGCTCCTGGAACACAGGCAACTGAGGGAACACGGGTGGGTTTTAGTCAGTAAAAGTCTGACACGCCCTCCTGCTCTCTACCCAGAGCGGGAGAAGTCATTTGATGATTTCCAACCCTCCAAAAAAAACAAAAAACAAAACCACATTAATAAAAACCGAGCAAAATGAATGCTTCCTAACAGGGCTTCCTACTTTCATAGGGTTCTCACCTGGCACGTGCAAGTCAGGATTCAGTAATGAGCACGAATGGACGAATGAACATATGGGCAGATGGACGAACGGACGGGCACTATGACTGAGATGATTCCATAAGTTTTCTAATTTTGGTACGTAAAGTTTATTGAACTTTGTGATAATTGAGCTTTGTCGGTACCGACTTAATTTTGGAGATTTTACACTTCTATTAGGTATTACTTAAACACGCCTAAAATTAGGTTAAATTAGCACGAAAAACTAATCTTTGTTGGCTCCTAACTTTTTAATGGTTTTTAATTTTAGCATTCTGTTTCCGTACAGACGATATTAATGATGATACAAAACCATACCATGTTTAATTTTTAATGTATACGTTGTCGAACAGTGGAGTAATACACTCCCGAAGTTTGTATGGGAAAAATGTGGACTAGATTCACCTTAAATTTGCTACCAATACTCTGTGTATTTTTTTTGTGGGTGTGCCCACGTGTTTGGTTTCAGTACCGAAAAATAAAGTATTTGATGCTCGAAGGTCAATACCCGTAATGGATCAGCTGGTTTTGTAATTTTTCGTGAACTATTGATAATTTTTACGACTATTCAAAATCCAAAACATTTAAACCAAGATGGAACGAAGACATTTGTTTCTTTTTTTTTCTACATCGATACCTAAGACCTAGGTAAAATATTGCCAGCTTATTTAATTTGAACCTGTATATGTATCTCTTTTAGGATTTACACTGGATCTTTTGTATGTTTCTTGAGCGAGAAAAACGATGATAGCTGATAGCTACCTCTTCAGAGGCGGGGCATATCTTTTGCCACTGATATACGGATAACCATACGTTCTACGCAGTTATGAGGGTATTAGCTTTGGCCTGTGGCTTCGCCCGCGGGGAGGTCGGAAATTATCCCACAGAAACGTACTACCGGGGTGAAAGTTTCCTATATGTTAATCCAGGTTATAAAGTATATGTGTGCCAAATTTCATTGAAATCCTTTCAGCCATTTTTGCGTGATTGAGTAACAAACATCCAAACACCTAAACATACAAACTTTCACATTTATAATATTAGTAGCATTATAACATCTGCAAGCAATTTGAGAAAGTCATGACGAGTCAGAAATAAGTGTGGCCGTCGTAGAGAAAATAATCTCAATGATAACCTCAAAAATAACTTTGAGGAAGACTTTGAAATTATCTATCATCTACGTCGAGCACATTTTTATTTCCTCTGACTAATGATGTGGTCATTTAAATGATTTATATTTAAACATGCAGAAGTAGGAAAATAAGAGAAATATGTTTTCTTTTTCAAGTGGGTAATTAATTTCTTCTGAAAACTATTACCGCACGATTTGCAGCTTAATTATAAACAGTCTATCATGTTTCCACTGCTGGGACACAGGACTCCTTTCTGAGAAATGGTAGGCCATAATCCACCACACGGGTACAGTGCGAGTTGGTAAATGTCACATGTCTTCGATTTTTTTTGTTCTAGGACATACCGGTCTTCTCACAATGTTTTCCTTCATCGTTTTCAGAACAGCGGTGATGAAATAATTTACACAAAGTAAAGCGCCTCATAATCAGCTTATAACGTTCCCACTGCTGGGACACAGGCCTTTTCTCTGTGAGAGGGAGTGGGCCGTAATCCACCAAGCGGGCCCAGTGCGGGTTGGTAGATGTCACATGCTTTCAAATATTTGGTTCTAAGACATGCCGGTTTTCTCACGATGTTTTCCTTCACCGTTTTGAGAGCAGTGGCGATGAAATAATTTACACAAAGTAAAGCGCCTGTCTGGGTTCAAATCCACGACCTTAACTTGTTAGTCGCGGCAGTTACCACACGGTCAAACCTACTCTCCGATCCTTCCCGATTTGAAGATCGCTCCAGTTTTTATCTAAATTTAAACAAAATATCATCATCATCTGTTTAGCCTTTTTTCCTCAACCATGTCAGGGTCGGCTTCCAGTCTAACCGGATGTAGCTGAATACTACTATTTCACGTGGATAGACTGCCTATCAGACCTCCACAAACCAGTTACTGGGTAGTACGATACCCGTGATAGGACTGGTTGTCCGACATTTTGGCTTTTAAACGACCCGTAACGACTTTCAAAGAACACACGAAAGACAGCCGGGACCAAAGGCTTATCAAAATATTATACGAAGCTAAAATGTTTGTATAAAATTATGTTTGTAAAAGGTCATCACTAGAAGAACAGAAGGCCAATTCTACTAATTAAAAACGTTCGCAGTGTCATCTCGGCGACAATCGAATTTCAAAAATTTTACAAAAATGTATAGGATTTTTTGACAGATTGACACTGAGATCAGACTGTGAACGTTCTTAAAATTACCAGAATTGCCCCTCTGATCCGATTACGAGAATTCTTTTACTATAAATTGCTGAGTGCCATAGGAACATTTTGAGGAAAAACAAAATCGTTTTGAGCATAATTATATTTGTTACCTACACGTGGATGAAGTCAGGGCTTAAGGTGAAACAAGTCCACATTTTTTCCATACAAACTTCGGGACGGTTTTACTCCATTGTTTGACCATGTACATCAAAACTTAAACATGGTATGGTTTTTCTCATTATTAATATTGTCAGTACGGAAACAGAATACTAAAATAAGAAGCCATTAAAAAGTTATGAGCCAACAAATATTCGTTTTTCTTGCTTATTTAACGTAACTTTGGACATGTTTAAGTACTATAAGAAGTGTAAAATCTCAAAAACTAGGTACCTACAAAGTTCAATTATCGAAAAGTTCAATAAACTTAATTGGTCGTTGATTTATGGAGTGGTTTTTTCATAAAACCCGATCTTCCGAAGGTCTTTTCTTAATTTTCGCCTGTTTTATTATAACTGATCCTGCGGCTCACTCAATAATGTTGTGCGTGTAGACTAGCATCTAACTGCTCATCACTGATGCGACCTCTATCGGACGCGAAGCTTGGTGAGTCAGCGTGCTTTTTAGCCATTCCCACCAGTGAGTTCGAGCCCCGCGACTAGTGTACCCTTAAAGATCAATAGCAGTATTTTGTTATACAAGCAGGGATGGAAGCAAGATTTCTCGTTTTCTACATCTATGCTTAGGTAATAATCAACATTATAACGAGGTATTTGTTTGGTTGTGCATTTGGTAGCCTAATTATTAATCTTTGTCGATTTAAAAGAAACGTTTTCAATAAACACATTTTTTTTTTTACTAAATCAGAAAATGATGGAATCTTCTGCCCACGATTTCATCCGCGTTCCTTTTCTGTTATCATTCTTTCTGACTTTTTTCTTTTTAAGGCTCTTGCAGACAGGGACGACCAGACAGCGCGACGTCATGCGTCCCGTGGTGACGCTAACTAAAGACGAGCCGACTAAAGACTTCTTCAGACTATTTGAAGTCTTTAGTCGGTTTCAAATACACGTAGCATGCTGTTATATACCCTACTAGCTTTTGCCAGTGGCTTCGCCCGCGCGGAACATTCATCCCCTATTAAAGTCCCTTAGGGGTTGAATTTCGAAAAATCTTTCCTTATTCCTAGTTTACATTATAAAGGCAAAATTTCATCTTTCTAGGTTCAAGGGTTTGGGCTGGACGTTGATGAGTCAGTCAGTCAGTCAGGACTTTTCTTTTTATTTATCTAGATTTGCGTGCCTATACCCTGTTTTCTCGGTTTTCAATTACCTTAATTTTCAGATTTCTGTTCTCTTTGACTCGAAACTATTCCGGGCTACGCTATATGATCCCCTCCTTAAGATCATCGTCGTTAATAAAATCTAAATTAATTTTTTTATCACGTTACAACGGCAAGTAATAACAGAGGCGACAAAGATTCCTAAGAAATTATAATTAATTAAATCCATTCTCTCGTAACGAACCTTGTTACGTTACAGAAGATGATCAGAAGTTTAATTTTGCGCAAAATAAAGATTGAAGAAATTTTTCGTAAGGAAACTTGCATGTCCTAGGACCGAAAACTTGTAGGCATGTGGCATCCATCTGCTCGCACTGAACTCACGTGGCCCACTTCCTCTCACAGGGAGAAGGCCAGCAGGTAACACGAGAACCGTAGACATGCGTTTTTTCGACGGAAGAGTAGACAAGAATGACGTTTCCGTGTAGACAGTTGACAGTTTTGTACCGAGAAATTTACAGAAACGATTTCTATTCTACGGTAGAGTAGAAGCCGCTGATTATTCTTCATCATAACCAGCCTATAAAGTTCCCACAGCTGGGACATAGGCCACCTCTCTGTGACAGTCAGTGGCCCATAATTCTCCACCCGGACCCAGTGTGGCTTGGTGGGTGTCACATGTCTCGGAGACCTTGGTTTTAGAACACCGAAAATTCGGAGACATGTGACATCCACCAACCGCACTGCGCCCGCGTGGTGGATTATGGCCCACTCCCTCTCACAGAGAGGAGGCTTTCCCAGCAGTGGGAACATTAAAGGCTGATTATGCATCATGCATAAGATTTCCTCCTAGATATTTCAAAATATTTTTATTTGGTCTTTACCGTAAGTTAAAAGTATCCCAGACCACTAAGATAAGGTACATGTTCGGCCTCAACCTTTTTTTAAAAGGGGTCATTGAACTCTACATTATGAAACTTTTGCTAAGTAGTCGAAAAATAAATTCCAATATAGAAATCAGCCGTTCCACACATTACCTCGATTTATCCTAATTGTAATTTTATAAATAAGAAAGATGCATATTTAGATGTTTGTACTCAATCACGCAAAAACGAACCCTACGGTTTTGTATCAAAGATAGCTTATAACCTGGATTAACCTAAATTATACTTTTTTCCCGGAAATACGTTCCCGTGAGATAATTTTCAACCTTCACGCGAGCGAAAGCAAAAACTAGTGTAAAGATAAATGTAGGAACAACAGTATTTTGAGTCTATATATATTTGTGCTCACACATTGCATTTACACACGCACGATAATAATATCATCATCATCATCATCATTTCAGCCGAAAGACGTCCACTGCTGGACATAGGCCTCCGCCAAGGGGGGTTTTGCCATAATCGCCACGCTTCGCAGGCGGGTTGGCGATCGCAGTATGGTGGTCAAATGGATAGAGAACGCTGCTGCCCATTCTCTAGTAAGTCCCTTAGTCGCCTTCTACGACACCCACTGGAAGAAATGGGATGGTGCTATTCTTTTACGCCCGGCGACACATACGGGACCATAATAATATACATTGTATAATTAAAAAAACTTTGTGTGTCACTATGATCACAGCAAGAAAGAAACTCCAGGGAAAACTTCGCATTCCTTTCTGGCGATCAATCTTCAATATACTGTGACACTTCGAAAATCCGTCCAATTATGTCTCTGATCAGTACAGCTAGTTAATTATTCATCGTCCGCTTATATATCAAGGGCCTTCGAAATTTATTTGCGACAAATTGCTTTGGGGCGAACCTCTTTATAGCGCACGATATGGATACGATTCGACGAATTATTCCGATATATACTCTGCTTAGGAGCCTGGGGGAGGCCTATGTCCAGCAGTGGACGTCTTTCGGCTGAATTGATGATGATGATAAGGGTATCAAGTCCCTCTAAGGGGACAAAGCAGGGGCTTTGTCCCCTTAGAGGGACAGATTGGAAAAATGGATTGGAAGAATTAATAGCATTGCCACAGATTATAAGCAACATTAAATTAAATAAAAGACTGGTTTGGGTTTATAATAATCTGTTTCCGATCCGTTCCCCTCGAGGGGACAAAGCAGGGTGACAGATCTGAATAATTCGATTCGACGCGAGAAGTTCGCGGGTTAAACACGTTAGTAAAAACTTTTAGGGTTGCATCTGCAGTAAGAAAGAATAATTATTTATCCCCGACTACTGTGAAGCAAAAAGGAGGGTTATGATTTTAACCTGTATGTATGTATGTGGGTATATTATGTATGTTCATCTGTTCCCTCATAACTTCGAAAATGACTTATCATAATTTGATAAATAACATATCGATAGAAACGTCTTTATTATCCGCTAGTTATAGGTTATGTAACATCACAATAATATGCCGCCCTCTAGAGGATTTATTATAAGTTGTAAACGATGATGAGAATAGGTATTTTCTTGTTTTATACTTTTCAGAGCGTCATTTTTCAGTAGCTATTTCAATTGTATAGTTATTTTTATTGACTGTGAAAGATTCGAGAACATTTTTTCAAATTTTGAAATTAATATTTGTGAACTGAAAATTATTATAGGTTCCGAGACTGCATTAAATTTCAGATTGGAATTAAGTGACCTCTTTTCACCGATCTCATTTACAAAGCTTATAACCAGGTACAATTATAAATTACCTGCAATAATAAATAAATATATTTACGAGTAAATAAATAATGTTCACATAAACAGTCGCTCCGCAAAGTATAAACAGAATGTTTTTGGAAAACAATCAATACATTAACGTATCATTTCAATTAAAGGAAGGGTATAGACGACCTTATTTTGAAATCAGAAACAGGTATTTGGCACGAAAGCACATTTGAAATAAAATGTTCTCAACTTGAAAATTTAACATTTTTAAGTGGAAAACAAAATGTTCTCACATTTTGTTTTCCACTCGTGTATTTTTTTTACACCACAACTTTTAGCAGCTTTTTTTACTAATCTTACTTTAGTGTGGAAATATGTTCCTTCTCATTTTATCTTCAGAACTAAAATTTACCAACCGACTCGCAATTTGCCCTCGTGGTGGAGAACAACCCACTCACGATTTGATAAAGAGAAGGCTCGTGCCCCAGCAGTACAAATATTTTAATTTTAGGCTGAAGATGCAGGCGCTTCATAATTTCAAAATATTTTTCCTTATAGAAACACGAAGATACAGCTTCACCACACTATATTAGCTTTTGCCAGCGGCTTCGCCCGCCTTAACTAATTTACACAAATTATAGATAAACCGTACATCTAAACCATCCTCATTAACCTGCCAGGGGTGCGGGTTGTTCGAAAGAGATACCGCCGCCCCTGGCACACAGGCAACTGAGGGAACACGGGTGGGTTTTAGTCAGTAAAAGTCTGACACGCCCTCCTGCTCTACCCAGAGCGGGAGAAGTTATTTGATGATTTCCCACCCATAAAAAAAATCATCGTCATGAATCACTCTGTCTATTTGTGACAACCGCATGAAAATCCGTTCAGTAGGTTATGAGTTTTTGCGAACAAACAAGCAAACGGACGCAGCGGGGGACTTTGTTTTGTAGTGCTGGGGAGTTTGTTGCGCCACTTCTTCTTCCCAGCTAAAGCACTAGAAAGTGTCGAAGGGTGTGCGTTTTGGGGGGACTGCCTTATGTGTTTTTTCTTTTTTTTTTTGGCGTTCGAAAAGTGCTGACTCTCAGCCTAGTTTGAATAAATGACTTTTGATTTTTGATTTAGTGATGATTAAGTATGTTAAACAATAAATAGTAACAGCTTCATATTATAACAGCCATTATTATTGAATAAATACATGTTTGATCACATTAAAAGGCTCATTGTATATTTGACGTGCTATTGATTCGCTTACTTCGATTAATTTGATCACTACTGTATCACTTTATGGCTTTGAAGAACTGTGGTTTGGTTACAAATTACCTACTAATTAAAGCTGAAGTGGCGAATTATCAGTTGTCACTTAATATTGCTAATTGTATTGTCCCACTGTAAGGCAAAGTCAGAGCAGCCCAGTGAAATCAGTCGCGACTTACGAGTACTTTAAAAAAAATATTTTTTAAAGTACTCGGTACTTTTTTTTTTGAAGACGTGACCAACCTGTAGATTAGGGGGATCAATGTTTTTTTGATATATTGGCGTGTGCTAGCTGACATATGGCAAATTTAATGCTTTTTTTGTGTTTCTCCATTATATTTCTACTACTGTATAGAACCAAGTTCTTCTAACTTAACAGACAGCTGTGCTGCTGGGGAGTTTGTTGCGCCACTTCTTCTTTCCAGCTAAAGCACTAGGAAGTGGTGAAGGGTGGGCGTTTTGGGGGACTGTCTTATATAATTTTGACGTTCAAAAAGAGCTGACTCTCAGCCTAGTTCGAATAAATGGCTTTTGATTTGATTTGAGAGGGAGTACCCTTTCACAGAGAGGAGGCCTGTGTCCCAGCAGTGGGGACATTATAGGCTGCTTATGTATGTTATGTAAGGTATAGTCTTCTCATCTAAAGAAGGAATGAGTAATTAGCTTCCTATTCATCAACATCACTTTTCCCTAGTCCCAATGTATATGAGCTTCTTCTTCTACACTTCTCTATTTCGCGTCATCTCAGTAGTAATGCTATATCATCAGATGCTTACTCTCTATTAATTGTATTCATACCTACTACAAACGAATGTTCCATGTAGTGCCGAACGTAAAGAATAGCACCATCCCATTTCATCCCGTGGGTGTCGTAGGGGACGACTAAGGGGCTTACTAGAGAATGGGCAGCAGCGTTCTCTATGCATTGTACAGAGGCCAGCCGATCAAGCTACCCCAATCTGTCAAATTTCTTTGATAGTTTTTCAACTTTAATACAAAGGAATAAGGTTTATGTTCAATTGGGAAAATTTTACAGTTTGGGATAGCTTGACATGCTGGCGACTGTACCAGCATACTGCGATCGCCAACCCACCTGCCAAGCGTGGCGATTATGGCAAATCCGCTCAAAAAACTGGTCGACGTGGCCGTTCTTGGGGGAGGCCTATGTCCAGCAGTGGACGTCGTTTGGCTGATGATGACAAACTAATAAATGATTTTACTTCTGTAAGTAGATATAAAAATACGTTTACACGTCAATCATACTTTTAAAACTAGATGAGGTCAGCGTTTCCTATCTGACTCTCTTTTAAAGTCCAGACATAATCTTGGTCAGATCATGTGAAGACCATGTGGATTGGTATCTGAAATGGTCTTTTGAGGAAAGAACCACACAGGTTGAGTGGACCTGTCTAGTCAGTGCAAGCATTTATCAGTAATCATGCAGCTCAACTTAGAAGGAGCGTTCCATGCTTAACATCAGGCAAATAGGCCAAATAACGATCATTTGGATAAGAAGACTGGTTCTCAAATAGAGTTGGGCAGTACACCTGGCAAGGCGCAGTGATGACAGGTGGAGTAAAGCTATGACAGAGTTGGGTACAAGCCCTGGCAGACGATATGTCAGTCGTCCGGTAGCGAGATGAGTGGACGACATCGTTGTCATCTTGAGCAAAACCCGCACGAGGCTGTCACAGGAACGTAGGGATTGGCACAAGAATACTTTTTTAAGGCGGTGACATAAAATTAAAACACATATCTAAAGCACAAAATAAAGAGAGTACAGAAGGCAATCACATGTATGTACTTCGATTTTCATACCTACGCTCGGCGGTCGCGCTAAGGTTGTCAACTTTGGCTTATGCACAAAAAACTATCGTGGTAGTGGCACTCGTGTTTAGGTCTATGCCATGATCACAATTAATCTCAACTATATTAGTCATGATCGGCGGCGGCGGCGGGCGGCTACGCGGGTGGCCCGGCCGGCTCGCCGAGCAGTTCTATCTTAACTATTTATAATGAGGAAGATGAGGGTATTTTTTAGTTTATAAATACTACACTAAATACCTAATATACATTGTAAAAATACTACAAGTGTTCGGGCGCCTCCGACCTCGGCAATCATCGGCTGCTGTCGTGAGACAGCGGAAGGCGGCTGGAGGTGGCGGCGACGAGAGGAGCGGCGTGCAGGACGTGGGTCGTCGAACCACTTCGCTACCGGTCTCCAACGACGGCACGCGCGCGCACTCCTTAAGTTTACCAACATCAAATATTGTACCTATATACGGATTATATCCATTTTAAACTTCAGTAAACCTGTCTTTTGCTTTAGTCCTTAGTTAGGTCCCTAACAACAAGGCCACAAAGTCATTTTCGCCTACCCACAACTATCTCGGTATTCTGTGTTACGTTAAAACGAACCATCAAAACACGAGCAAATACGTAGGTACTCACCTCTCTGGTGAGCTCAACAACTGGTAGCTTAAAAAAAGACAATTCACAGTTTAATGATGAATTTAAACAACCGTCCACTGAACAGTTATAGTAAGTTTTTTTGTGGCTCAGTTTTTGCATTTCACAGACGCACGTCTGACGGTATGGCACTCGCACAGAAAAAAGAAGGTATATCTATGATCTGAGGGCACTCGCGCTCGCACTGGTCCCAACCGGTCCGAGATATCGTGTCCGTGAGCGGTGTCTATGTGTGCGTTGCTCAAGCGCACTTTGTATGTAGATTGCCTTCTGTACTCTCTGTATTTTGTGTCTAAAGTCACCGACTTCCGAACTTCGTTATTAAAGTTAAACAAAAAAGGATTTCGGCGGTTTAATTTTTTGTTAAAAAGTTTTTATTTTATAATTTTTGGTGGCTATAATCTACTAATTACTATATTCTTAATTTTTGATTACTTTTTGCAATACACAACTCAGCATTAAAAAAATCTGTGAGTGAACAATCAATGATCCCCTGTTTTCCTACCCTTAGGGTTGGTTTTTTTCTCTCGTAATTAATATGGGACCAACTTCGGGGTATACCCTTTCCAATAAAAAAAGAATGATCAAAATCAGAGGACTCTGAAAAAAGCTATGCGTTCATTAAAAAAAAAATACGCGTCGACTTGAGAACCTCCTCCGTTTTTTCGTCGGTTAAAAACAGAGGCTTTTGCCCACCGGTGGTTGAAGTTGGGCTTTGACTCAAAGCACAAAAGAAACTAATTATGTCAACAGACGGTCTGTAAATGTTGGGACCACCTCAACATTCAGTACATTAACGCTTTTATTAAGACTTTTATGAACACTTCACACAGTTTAAATGAGCTTTATATCTTTATTTACGTACTTAACTGCCTACTAAACGATGATCTTTGAAGGTCATCACATCTTTTTTTAAGCAATGCAATAAAGGAAAACGTCGAGATGTTTCGTGGGTGGGACGGGGAACGATGTTAAAGGTCAAAATGTCATACCTCTTTTTGGTCTAGCTCTATGTATTTTGCCAAGTTTGCAGAGCGAAACATTCAAGATTTTTCGTGGGTGGCACACCCAGTTGGAACGAACTTAAAGTCTCATGATATAGGTCAAAATGTTTTTTTTTTGTTCTAGCTCTTACTTGCTTATTTTGCAGAGTATGACATGCGATAACATACTTCGTTCCGATAATTATCGAAAACAAAGCAGTGTTTTCGATCATTATCGGAACGAAGTCCGATAATTTTCGAAATCGTCCGTCTGCCAAATATAATATAGGTACTATCTGTTGCCCGCTACTTTATCTGTGACCCAGGATGTGTGCCAAAATCCGTTCAACTGTTTAAGCGTAAAAGCATAACAAACAAACTTACTTTCGCATTTATAATATTAGTTAAGATTAATATTCATCACACACACACATCACCTCAGCCGGAAGTCGCCCATTGCTGGACATAGGCCTTCCCCAATTCGGGGGGGGGGCTTGCCATAATCGCCAAGATCGATCGATTAAGATTACTCACTGTTAATTTTGAGACTAGAAACTTTAAAATAATTAAGCTACCTTCTTCTTAGCGGATTCATGGACGGGTCTGAACTCCGGTGTGTTTGCGGCATCTCTCCACAGACAATGGCTTCCTTCCCATTTTGCACCGCATGCTATTTACCTCCACAGGAGGACCTAATGGCTGCATCAGCAAACGGTATTCGCGTTGCTGAATTATGGGCCAAACAAATTTAAATAGCTGTACATTTTTTCGTTTTATCTTTTCCATCGACGCGCTAAGAAGAAAAAGAAGCTACCTTTAAGACCAAAGACACTTCTATTTTTGCGACATCATTAATCTTCATCACCCTCCTATTTTACCCTTACCCTAAATTATTTGAAGTCAACGCAGTATGTCTTCTTCTTACAAACATCTCTATTGCCTGTCATCTCAGTATTCAATAGTAATAATATATTTATTTAGGTACATAAAGCTTCTGTGGTACATGAGGGACATGTGGTACATGAGGGGGTTACAAAGTATGCATAATTATTTACATGGTGAAGGTACAACTAATTGTAGGGTGAATCACTGCTCCCTTAGCTAGATCACTGAGTAATCTGTATTTAGGAGAGGCAATGAATCATCCCTTTTCCTACCGAATCATCTTTCACAATTCACGCCTCGTTTTTTGGTATTCCTTTAAATTTATGGCATCAGTGCCTAGCCTTTTTCCAAGTAACGGCTTTTAGTAACTGTCTATCGGAACTCCCTCCCGGACTTCCTCTCGGTCCCTTGGTAAGACTGGTGGTCAGATTTTCAGGCTCCAGACTCGTAACGACTGTCAAAGATCTACGAATGACAGGCGGGACCAACGGCTTAAGGTGCTTTACGAAGCATCCATGACATGTATTTAATCGATTACCAAAATACCATACCTGCTTTACTCACTGATCGTATTTGTGTGATTAGACGCGGCATCGCTTTGCTCGCTCGGCTCGCGCATGGTATGTCACAGTACTAACTTAACCTAAGATAAACTTCCCCCATTTTTATTGCCATCTCAACATTCATACCCAAAATTTGATTCACAATCGTCGCACTCAATTTTACAATCATCGCACTCAATTTTAACCCTTATTAGATTTTCCTATAAGCTGGATTATGCAGTATACATACATATTGCCGGTATACCTTCATGGGAAGTAGAGCCTGAAATTGCTTGCAATATACGGCTATGCGTGCTCCATTGTATCGAACAAAATAAATTAACCTCCCGATTGTTTTTTCAGAGGAGACAGTCGTTTTTTTTTTTTTTTTTGTAAAAGCTTTTTGAATGTTATTAAAGAGTAGTTTGCAAAAACATAACGAACTAGTGCAAAGTATTGTCTCATATATGTCAATTATTTTCCAGCTGCAGGACAATTACCTCTTCTTGTACAGAGCTAAATAACAATAGCTGCACGGGTCGATCGACCAGGTTAAGCTACGCTTGCCGCGGTTGGTCCGTGGATGGGTGACCATCTTTACATACCAAGACCCCTCCGTGCCTCGGAAAGCACGTTAAGCCGTTGGTCCTGGCTGTCATTTGTGGATCTTTGACAGTTGTTACGGGTCGTCAGAAGCCCGAAAGTCTGACAACCAGTCTTACCAAGGGGTATCGTATTACCCAGTAACTGGGTTGTGGAGGTCAGATAGGCAGTCGCTCCATGTAAAATACTGGTATTCAGCTGCATCCGGTTAGACTGAAAGCCGACCCCAACATAGTTGGGAAAAGGCTAGGTAGATGATGTAAAAAGAAGAAATGAGTTAATTGCTCAAGGCAGATTGGCAATTTGAGACTTATCTTCACTTCAGCAACATTATCCATATACCAAAAACAATCAGCGACCACCAATGGTTTACCATTACCATAATGAACACATTTAACGTTGACTAATTATGGGCTAACTGTCTCACTGTTCATTGTTCTATTTAGGCTGTGGCCTATAACCATTATAGAACCATTCTTAACGATATTTTGAATAAGGGATTCCCCAAGCCCCTCTTTATTTTGCACATCAGCAACACTGATGCCCAAGACATGTGACAATTGCTTTGAAAGCGTTTCGTGTTTCTATATGACTTTCAACAGGATTGGCATAAGCCATGTCATGTCGTGTTATGTTAGTCTCACACATTTTTGATTTCTCCTTCATCGTTATCGCTGATAAAATTCTACTATGTGTAGACTCTCGTGTTAGTTTTGTGTTCATATGGTTTCAATTTCGAGGTTCAAAAACTGATATTAGTTTTCTCAGTAGCATTTCACCCTTTCTAGCCATAATCATCTTTCACGCAGTTCATTTATCGTTCCTTTGATCTTCCCCTTTTCTTACAGCATCCCACATTTATACTGAAAACTTTCCTCACGGCATTTTCTCATTCTTCCGCATCACATGCCAATACCGTAACACCCGATTTCCACACAACTTTTCAGTCACTGTAAGTGCAAGATATTTTATGTTTTTGACTGTACTCGCTCCATATAACATGGGACTTCAAAATGTCTGGCGTAATCGTGGTGTTCTATCGGCACCTATCAGCCTCTAATATTTCCACTTCTAGGACACAGGCCTCCTCTCTGTGAGACGGAGTGGGTGGTAATCCACCACGCAGGCCCACTGCGGGTTCATGAATGTCACTTGTCTTTGAATCTTTGTTTCTAGGACGTGCCGGTTTCATCACGATGTTTTCCTTCACCGTTTTGAGAGCAATGATGATGATATAATTTACACAAAGAAAAGTGCCTTGCCTGGATTCGAAAGTGCATCATCATCATCAGCCTATAATGTTCCCACTGCTGGGACACAGGCCTCCTCTCTGTGAGGGGATTGGGCCGTAATCCACCACGCGGGCCCAGTGCGGGTTTGTAGATGTCACATGTCTTCGAATGTTTTGTTCTAGGACATGCCGGTTTGCTCACGATGTTTGCCTTCACCGTTTTGAGAGCAGTGGTGATGAAATAATTTACACAAAGAAAAGTGCCATGCCTGGATTCGTAAGTTGCGGATGTTGAAATTGGGCCCACCGCTCCAGGTTCCAAAATGTTGGTACATTTCTGCCGAATCTTTTGATAACTCAGATGTTTTGCTATGTTTGTCAACAACACAGAGCACTATTATAATTATTCCTCCACTCCAATCGAAATGAAAACAGAACTAATTTGAATTTCATGTTAATTGAATGTTTTAAACATAATTTTATTCAATGGCCCTTGAGAAACATCAGGTGTTTGCTGTCGCAAACTCATTTACAAGTCTTTTGCGAGTTCGAGTTCCATTCTACAGTTTCCAGTTTCAAGTTTCCTTACATAAGCTATTCGGGGACACGTTTGTTAATCAAATGTTGAAGTGAGAATCAGTTTTCATTTGATTTTAAAGGTGATTAAAAGTATGAGTCCTTCTATGTTGTTATGTTGTATTTATGAAACCCATTATTTTGGTACCGCATTCAATAGGTTTTGAGAAAAAAAAAATGTTTTTCTATAGCCTATTCTGGGCGAAATGTGTACTATACGATGGTATGTATTGTTTTTATTAAAACGGATCATGGCACCGACATTTTTTTGACATTTAATTGAGTGGAAATAGAAATGATCAACATGGGCGTCTCTTAATGACATGTGATAAAAAATTCAACACTAATACCTGGCTGATGGCAACCATGGCTGCAGGCCGTAGTTGATAGGTTCGAACCCAGACAGGCGCTTAACTTTGTGTAAATTATTTCATCACCACTGCTCGCAAAACGGTGAAGGAAAGCATCGTGAAGAAAATGGCATGTTCTAGAACAAAAAAATCGGGAGTATGTGATAACTCCGCATAGCCCTCTGCGGAGTTATCACATGTTTTTTTATTGTATTCTATTAAAGCTTCATCATTTCAGCCGTAAAGACGTCCACTGCTGGACACAGACCAAGCAAAAGCAGGCAGGCAGGCTAGGCATAGATAAAGCTTACTTCCTCTCACCGAGACTAGGCCTGTCCCAGCAGTGGGATTATTATAGGCTGATTATGAATAGCTAGCCAAAAGGATTAGAACGCCGAGACAATTTCACACCATCTTAAATACTACGAAGAAACTGTCCTGTAAATAGCGTCGCAAAAAGACAAAAGTAATTAACTCGCACATCGTTTGTCGGTAATTGGATGTCATCGACAAAGCTAATCACATAGTGTGATTACTGCTACCATTTTTACAACACTCTAACAATCTAGTTGTATGCTGTCTAGTTGACAATCTAGTTATGAACTACCAAGATTAAATTGTAGGTTTTGTGGTAGATCATAATTAATAACTAAAGCTCACTGACTTCAAAAGACAATAGCGAAATACGTTGTCTCCATCTCTTTTTATCTATAAATATGAAGACAATTTTATTTTTCTTGAAGAGATTCTTTAGAAAGGAATATTCCCGTTTGCGCCAATTTTTAGAGCACCTAATGCATTGAGCACCAAATGATCGAAAACAAAGCAGTGTTTTCGATCATTATCGGAACGAAGTCCGATAATTTTCGAAATCGTCCGTCTGCCAAATATAATATAGGTACTATCTGTTGCCCGCTACTTTATCTGTGACCCAGGATGTGTGCCAAAATCCGTTCAACTGTTTAAGCGTAAAAGCATAACAAACAAACTTACTTTCGCATTTATAATATTAGTTAAGATTAATATTCATCACACACACACATCACCTCAGCCGGAAGTCGCCCATTGCTGGACATAGGCCTTCCCCAATTCGGGGGGGGGGGCTTGCCATAATCGCCAAGATCGATCGATTAAGATTACTCACTGTTAATTTTGAGACTAGAAACTTTAAAATAATTAAGCTACCTTCTTCTTAGCGGATTCATGGACGGGTCTGAACTCCGGTGTGTTTGCGGCATCTCTCCACAGACAATGGCTTCCTTCCCATTTTGCACCGCATGCTATTTACCTCCACAGGAGGACCTAATGGCTGCATCAGCAAACGGTATTCGCGTTGCTGAATTATGGGCCAAACAAATTTAAATAGCTGTACATTTTTTCGTTTTATCTTTTCCATCGACGCGCTAAGAAGAAAAAGAAGCTACCTTTAAGACCAAAGACACTTCTATTTTTGCGACATCATTAATCTTCATCACCCTCCTATTTTACCCTTACCCTAAATTATTTGAAGTCAACGCAGTATGTCTTCTTCTTACAAACATCTCTATTGCCTGTCATCTCAGTATTCAATAGTAATAATATATTTATTTAGGTACATAAAGCTTCTGTGGTACATGAGGGACATGTGGTACATGAGGGGGTTACAAAGTATGCATAATTATTTACATGGTGAAGGTACAACTAATTGTAGGGTGAATCACTGCTCCCTTAGCTAGATCACTGAGTAATCTGTATTTAGGAGAGGCAATGAATCATCCCTTTTCCTACCGAATCATCTTTCACAATTCACGCCTCGTTTTTTGGTATTCCTTTAAATTTATGGCATCAGTGCCTAGCCTTTTTCCAAGTAACGGCTTTTAGTAACTGTCTATCGGAACTCCCTCCCGGACTTCCTCTCGGTCCCTTGGTAAGACTGGTGGTCAGATTTTCAGGCTCCAGACTCGTAACGACTGTCAAAGATCTACGAATGACAGGCGGGACCAACGGCTTAAGGTGCTTTACGAAGCATCCATGACATGTATTTAATCGATTACCAAAATACCATACCTGCTTTACTCACTGATCGTATTTGTGTGATTAGACGCGGCATCGCTTTGCTCGCTCGGCTCGCGCATGGTATGTCACAGTACTAACTTAACCTAAGATAAACTTCCCCCATTTTTATTGCCATCTCAACATTCATACCCAAAATTTGATTCACAATCGTCGCACTCAATTTTACAATCATCGCACTCAATTTTAACCCTTATTAGATTTTCCTATAAGCTGGATTATGCAGTATACATACATATTGCCGGTATACCTTCATGGGAAGTAGAGCCTGAAATTGCTTGCAATATACGGCTATGCGTGCTCCATTGTATCGAACAAAATAAATTAACCTCCCGATTGTTTTTTCAGAGGAGACAGTCGTTTTTTTTTTTTTTTTTGTAAAAGCTTTTTGAATGTTATTAAAGAGTAGTTTGCAAAAACATAACGAACTAGTGCAAAGTATTGTCTCATATATGTCAATTATTTTCCAGCTGCAGGACAATTACCTCTTCTTGTACAGAGCTAAATAACAATAGCTGCACGGGTCGATCGACCAGGTTAAGCTACGCTTGCCGCGGTTGGTCCGTGGATGGGTGACCATCTTTACATACCAAGACCCCTCCGTGCCTCGGAAAGCACGTTAAGCCGTTGGTCCTGGCTGTCATTTGTGGATCTTTGACAGTTGTTACGGGTCGTCAGAAGCCCGAAAGTCTGACAACCAGTCTTACCAAGGGGTATCGTATTACCCAGTAACTGGGTTGTGGAGGTCAGATAGGCAGTCGCTCCATGTAAAATACTGGTATTCAGCTGCATCCGGTTAGACTGAAAGCCGACCCCAACATAGTTGGGAAAAGGCTAGGTAGATGATGTAAAAAGAAGAAATGAGTTAATTGCTCAAGGCAGATTGGCAATTTGAGACTTATCTTCACTTCAGCAACATTATCCATATACCAAAAACAATCAGCGACCACCAATGGTTTACCATTACCATAATGAACACATTTAACGTTGACTAATTATGGGCTAACTGTCTCACTGTTCATTGTTCTATTTAGGCTGTGGCCTATAACCATTATAGAACCATTCTTAACGATATTTTGAATAAGGGATTCCCCAAGCCCCTCTTTATTTTGCACATCAGCAACACTGATGCCCAAGACATGTGACAATTGCTTTGAAAGCGTTTCGTGTTTCTATATGACTTTCAACAGGATTGGCATAAGCCATGTCATGTCGTGTTATGTTAGTCTCACACATTTTTGATTTCTCCTTCATCGTTATCGCTGATAAAATTCTACTATGTGTAGACTCTCGTGTTAGTTTTGTGTTCATATGGTTTCAATTTCGAGGTTCAAAAACTGATATTAGTTTTCTCAGTAGCATTTCACCCTTTCTAGCCATAATCATCTTTCACGCAGTTCATTTATCGTTCCTTTGATCTTCCCCTTTTCTTACAGCATCCCACATTTATACTGAAAACTTTCCTCACGGCATTTTCTCATTCTTCCGCATCACATGCCAATACCGTAACACCCGATTTCCACACAACTTTTCAGTCACTGTAAGTGCAAGATATTTTATGTTTTTGACTGTACTCGCTCCATATAACATGGGACTTCAAAATGTCTGGCGTAATCGTGGTGTTCTATCGGCACCTATCAGCCTCTAATATTTCCACTTCTAGGACACAGGCCTCCTCTCTGTGAGACGGAGTGGGTGGTAATCCACCACGCAGGCCCACTGCGGGTTCATGAATGTCACTTGTCTTTGAATCTTTGTTTCTAGGACGTGCCGGTTTCATCACGATGTTTTCCTTCACCGTTTTGAGAGCAATGATGATGATATAATTTACACAAAGAAAAGTGCCTTGCCTGGATTCGAAAGTGCATCATCATCATCAGCCTATAATGTTCCCACTGCTGGGACACAGGCCTCCTCTCTGTGAGGGGATTGGGCCGTAATCCACCACGCGGGCCCAGTGCGGGTTTGTAGATGTCACATGTCTTCGAATGTTTTGTTCTAGGACATGCCGGTTTGCTCACGATGTTTGCCTTCACCGTTTTGAGAGCAGTGGTGATGAAATAATTTACACAAAGAAAAGTGCCATGCCTGGATTCGTAAGTTGCGGATGTTGAAATTGGGCCCACCGCTCCAGGTTCCAAAATGTTGGTACATTTCTGCCGAATCTTTTGATAACTCAGATGTTTTGCTATGTTTGTCAACAACACAGAGCACTATTATAATTATTCCTCCACTCCAATCGAAATGAAAACAGAACTAATTTGAATTTCATGTTAATTGAATGTTTTAAACATAATTTTATTCAATGGCCCTTGAGAAACATCAGGTGTTTGCTGTCGCAAACTCATTTACAAGTCTTTTGCGAGTTCGAGTTCCATTCTACAGTTTCCAGTTTCAAGTTTCCTTACATAAGCTATTCGGGGACACGTTTGTTAATCAAATGTTGAAGTGAGAATCAGTTTTCATTTGATTTTAAAGGTGATTAAAAGTATGAGTCCTTCTATGTTGTTATGTTGTATTTATGAAACCCATTATTTTGGTACCGCATTCAATAGGTTTTGAGAAAAAAAAAATGTTTTTCTATAGCCTATTCTGGGCGAAATGTGTACTATACGATGGTATGTATTGTTTTTATTAAAACGGATCATGGCACCGACATTTTTTTGACATTTAATTGAGTGGAAATAGAAATGATCAACATGGGCGTCTCTTAATGACATGTGATAAAAAATTCAACACTAATACCTGGCTGATGGCAACCATGGCTGCAGGCCGTAGTTGATAGGTTCGAACCCAGACAGGCGCTTAACTTTGTGTAAATTATTTCATCACCACTGCTCGCAAAACGGTGAAGGAAAGCATCGTGAAGAAAATGGCATGTTCTAGAACAAAAAAATCGGGAGTATGTGATAACTCCGCATAGCCCTCTGCGGAGTTATCACATGTTTTTTTATTGTATTCTATTAAAGCTTCATCATTTCAGCCGTAAAGACGTCCACTGCTGGACACAGACCAAGCAAAAGCAGGCAGGCAGGCTAGGCATAGATAAAGCTTACTTCCTCTCACCGAGACTAGGCCTGTCCCAGCAGTGGGATTATTATAGGCTGATTATGAATAGCTAGCCAAAAGGATTAGAACGCCGAGACAATTTCACACCATCTTAAATACTACGAAGAAACTGTCCTGTAAATAGCGTCGCAAAAAGACAAAAGTAATTAACTCGCACATCGTTTGTCGGTAATTGGATGTCATCGACAAAGCTAATCACATAGTGTGATTACTGCTACCATTTTTACAACACTCTAACAATCTAGTTGTATGCTGTCTAGTTGACAATCTAGTTATGAACTACCAAGATTAAATTGTAGGTTTTGTGGTAGATCATAATTAATAACTAAAGCTCACTGACTTCAAAAGACAATAGCGAAATACGTTGTCTCCATCTCTTTTTATCTATAAATATGAAGACAATTTTATTTTTCTTGAAGAGATTCTTTAGAAAGGAATATTCCCGTTTGCGCCAATTTTTAGAGCACCTAATGCATTGAGCACCAAATGATCGAAAACAAAGCAGTGTTTTCGATCATTATCGGAACGAAGTCCGATAATTTTCGAAATCGTCCGTCTGCCAAATATAATATAGGTACTATCTGTTGCCCGCTACTTTATCTGTGACCCAGGATGTGTGCCAAAATCCGTTCAACTGTTTAAGCGTAAAAGCATAACAAACAAACTTACTTTCGCATTTATAATATTAGTTAAGATTAATATTCATCACACACACACATCACCTCAGCCGGAAGTCGCCCATTGCTGGACATAGGCCTTCCCCAATTCGGGGGGGGGGCTTGCCATAATCGCCAAGATCGATCGATTAAGATTACTCACTGTTAATTTTGAGACTAGAAACTTTAAAATAATTAAGCTACCTTCTTCTTAGCGGATTCATGGACGGGTCTGAACTCCGGTGTGTTTGCGGCATCTCTCCACAGACAATGGCTTCCTTCCCATTTTGCACCGCATGCTATTTACCTCCACAGGAGGACCTAATGGCTGCATCAGCAAACGGTATTCGCGTTGCTGAATTATGGGCCAAACAAATTTAAATAGCTGTACATTTTTTCGTTTTATCTTTTCCATCGACGCGCTAAGAAGAAAAAGAAGCTACCTTTAAGACCAAAGACACTTCTATTTTTGCGACATCATTAATCTTCATCACCCTCCTATTTTACCCTTACCCTAAATTATTTGAAGTCAACGCAGTATGTCTTCTTCTTACAAACATCTCTATTGCCTGTCATCTCAGTATTCAATAGTAATAATATATTTATTTAGGTACATAAAGCTTCTGTGGTACATGAGGGACATGTGGTACATGAGGGGGTTACAAAGTATGCATAATTATTTACATGGTGAAGGTACAACTAATTGTAGGGTGAATCACTGCTCCCTTAGCTAGATCACTGAGTAATCTGTATTTAGGAGAGGCAATGAATCATCCCTTTTCCTACCGAATCATCTTTCACAATTCACGCCTCGTTTTTTGGTATTCCTTTAAATTTATGGCATCAGTGCCTAGCCTTTTTCCAAGTAACGGCTTTTAGTAACTGTCTATCGGAACTCCCTCCCGGACTTCCTCTCGGTCCCTTGGTAAGACTGGTGGTCAGATTTTCAGGCTCCAGACTCGTAACGACTGTCAAAGATCTACGAATGACAGGCGGGACCAACGGCTTAAGGTGCTTTACGAAGCATCCATGACATGTATTTAATCGATTACCAAAATACCATACCTGCTTTACTCACTGATCGTATTTGTGTGATTAGACGCGGCATCGCTTTGCTCGCTCGGCTCGCGCATGGTATGTCACAGTACTAACTTAACCTAAGATAAACTTCCCCCATTTTTATTGCCATCTCAACATTCATACCCAAAATTTGATTCACAATCGTCGCACTCAATTTTACAATCATCGCACTCAATTTTAACCCTTATTAGATTTTCCTATAAGCTGGATTATGCAGTATACATACATATTGCCGGTATACCTTCATGGGAAGTAGAGCCTGAAATTGCTTGCAATATACGGCTATGCGTGCTCCATTGTATCGAACAAAATAAATTAACCTCCCGATTGTTTTTTCAGAGGAGACAGTCGTTTTTTTTTTTTTTTTTGTAAAAGCTTTTTGAATGTTATTAAAGAGTAGTTTGCAAAAACATAACGAACTAGTGCAAAGTATTGTCTCATATATGTCAATTATTTTCCAGCTGCAGGACAATTACCTCTTCTTGTACAGAGCTAAATAACAATAGCTGCACGGGTCGATCGACCAGGTTAAGCTACGCTTGCCGCGGTTGGTCCGTGGATGGGTGACCATCTTTACATACCAAGACCCCTCCGTGCCTCGGAAAGCACGTTAAGCCGTTGGTCCTGGCTGTCATTTGTGGATCTTTGACAGTTGTTACGGGTCGTCAGAAGCCCGAAAGTCTGACAACCAGTCTTACCAAGGGGTATCGTATTACCCAGTAACTGGGTTGTGGAGGTCAGATAGGCAGTCGCTCCATGTAAAATACTGGTATTCAGCTGCATCCGGTTAGACTGAAAGCCGACCCCAACATAGTTGGGAAAAGGCTAGGTAGATGATGTAAAAAGAAGAAATGAGTTAATTGCTCAAGGCAGATTGGCAATTTGAGACTTATCTTCACTTCAGCAACATTATCCATATACCAAAAACAATCAGCGACCACCAATGGTTTACCATTACCATAATGAACACATTTAACGTTGACTAATTATGGGCTAACTGTCTCACTGTTCATTGTTCTATTTAGGCTGTGGCCTATAACCATTATAGAACCATTCTTAACGATATTTTGAATAAGGGATTCCCCAAGCCCCTCTTTATTTTGCACATCAGCAACACTGATGCCCAAGACATGTGACAATTGCTTTGAAAGCGTTTCGTGTTTCTATATGACTTTCAACAGGATTGGCATAAGCCATGTCATGTCGTGTTATGTTAGTCTCACACATTTTTGATTTCTCCTTCATCGTTATCGCTGATAAAATTCTACTATGTGTAGACTCTCGTGTTAGTTTTGTGTTCATATGGTTTCAATTTCGAGGTTCAAAAACTGATATTAGTTTTCTCAGTAGCATTTCACCCTTTCTAGCCATAATCATCTTTCACGCAGTTCATTTATCGTTCCTTTGATCTTCCCCTTTTCTTACAGCATCCCACATTTATACTGAAAACTTTCCTCACGGCATTTTCTCATTCTTCCGCATCACATGCCAATACCGTAACACCCGATTTCCACACAACTTTTCAGTCACTGTAAGTGCAAGATATTTTATGTTTTTGACTGTACTCGCTCCATATAACATGGGACTTCAAAATGTCTGGCGTAATCGTGGTGTTCTATCGGCACCTATCAGCCTCTAATATTTCCACTTCTAGGACACAGGCCTCCTCTCTGTGAGACGGAGTGGGTGGTAATCCACCACGCAGGCCCACTGCGGGTTCATGAATGTCACTTGTCTTTGAATCTTTGTTTCTAGGACGTGCCGGTTTCATCACGATGTTTTCCTTCACCGTTTTGAGAGCAATGATGATGATATAATTTACACAAAGAAAAGTGCCTTGCCTGGATTCGAAAGTGCATCATCATCATCAGCCTATAATGTTCCCACTGCTGGGACACAGGCCTCCTCTCTGTGAGGGGATTGGGCCGTAATCCACCACGCGGGCCCAGTGCGGGTTTGTAGATGTCACATGTCTTCGAATGTTTTGTTCTAGGACATGCCGGTTTGCTCACGATGTTTGCCTTCACCGTTTTGAGAGCAGTGGTGATGAAATAATTTACACAAAGAAAAGTGCCATGCCTGGATTCGTAAGTTGCGGATGTTGAAATTGGGCCCACCGCTCCAGGTTCCAAAATGTTGGTACATTTCTGCCGAATCTTTTGATAACTCAGATGTTTTGCTATGTTTGTCAACAACACAGAGCACTATTATAATTATTCCTCCACTCCAATCGAAATGAAAACAGAACTAATTTGAATTTCATGTTAATTGAATGTTTTAAACATAATTTTATTCAATGGCCCTTGAGAAACATCAGGTGTTTGCTGTCGCAAACTCATTTACAAGTCTTTTGCGAGTTCGAGTTCCATTCTACAGTTTCCAGTTTCAAGTTTCCTTACATAAGCTATTCGGGGACACGTTTGTTAATCAAATGTTGAAGTGAGAATCAGTTTTCATTTGATTTTAAAGGTGATTAAAAGTATGAGTCCTTCTATGTTGTTATGTTGTATTTATGAAACCCATTATTTTGGTACCGCATTCAATAGGTTTTGAGAAAAAAAAAATGTTTTTCTATAGCCCATTGTGGCGCCAAAAATCAACATTTCCATTTTTATATAACCAGTGTCACTCTCACAATTAAGACGAATCTAATGGTAACTCTCAAGCTGAAATCGATCAAGCCGTTTAGGCTACAGAGCGTGCCAAAGAAATATACATACATACATACATTCATACATACACTCGAAAACATAACCCTCCTTCAGGCGCAGTCGGGAATAAATCATCTACTAGCCCACTTACTTATTTTTGGTTTCTATTCAAGGTTTATTGAATCGCGAAGGTTTCATTTTAATCAGTCTCCAGATCATAAATATATTGATTTATACAACCCACAATAATAATAAATGGGTAAGCGAATTCGGTATCGACATTCGATATTATTTGTAGGCAGGCCACGATGCCCCACGTTTGTATATATAATCCGACCGCGAACATTTGTTACAATCACGGGAAATTAGAGCGAAATAAACTCAATTACTAAAATGACCTCGTCAGTCAAGTGATCGCAAACGCTACTTTTGAGCATGAGGTCCTGAATGCGATCCCCAGGTGGGGCAAACTCCTATTGTATTTTCCATCTGGAATTGTTCAGTAGAAGCTCGAATTCCGGATTTTTACCCAGATGATTCTGGGCGAAATGTGTACTATACGATGGTATGTATTGTTTTTATTAAAACGGATCATGGCACCGACATTTTTTTGACATTTAATTGAGTGGAAATAGAAATGATCAACATGGGCGTCTCTTAATGACATGTGATAAAAAATTCAACACTAATACCTGGCTGATGGCAACCATGGCTGCAGGCCGTAGTTGATAGGTTCGAACCCAGACAGGCGCTTAACTTTGTGTAAATTATTTCATCACCACTGCTCGCAAAACGGTGAAGGAAAGCATCGTGAAGAAAATGGCATGTTCTAGAACAAAAAAATCGGGAGTATGTGATAACTCCGCATAGCCCTCTGCGGAGTTATCACATGTTTTTTTATTGTATTCTATTAAAGCTTCATCATTTCAGCCGTAAAGACGTCCACTGCTGGACACAGACCAAGCAAAAGCAGGCAGGCAGGCTAGGCATAGATAAAGCTTACTTCCTCTCACCGAGACTAGGCCTGTCCCAGCAGTGGGATTATTATAGGCTGATTATGAATAGCTAGCCAAAAGGATTAGAACGCCGAGACAATTTCACACCATCTTAAATACTACGAAGAAACTGTCCTGTAAATAGCGTCGCAAAAAGACAAAAGTAATTAACTCGCACATCGTTTGTCGGTAATTGGATGTCATCGACAAAGCTAATCACATAGTGTGATTACTGCTACCATTTTTACAACACTCTAACAATCTAGTTGTATGCTGTCTAGTTGACAATCTAGTTATGAACTACCAAGATTAAATTGTAGGTTTTGTGGTAGATCATAATTAATAACTAAAGCTCACTGACTTCAAAAGACAATAGCGAAATACGTTGTCTCCATCTCTTTTTATCTATAAATATGAAGACAATTTTATTTTTCTTGAAGAGATTCTTTAGAAAGGAATATTCCCGTTTGCGCCAATTTTTAGAGCACCTAATGCATTGAGCACCAAGGTTTTCCCATACCTTTGGTATTCTTGGTGCTCAAACGAGAATACTTCTTTAAAAATTTTAATGTGAATAAGATAAGAATCTGTGTGTATAGAGAACAAAAAAAAAAACAGTCGACTTCCGAAAAAAAACTACAAAGTGAAAAATAACTTTAATTACGGAAGGCGGTGTCTTTGGATATTTAATTTAATTTTTTGTCACCGCCTTCCAAAATTAAAGTTATTTTTCTCTTTGTAATGTCTTTTTGGAAGTCGGTTTTTTTTTGGAAAAGTTTTTATTTTTCACTCTTTAGTTATAGTACCTACCCCGACCCAATTCGAAATTTCATCACCCTTGGGAAGTCAATCAAATCAAAGCAACGTATATTTATGAGATAACAGCAATTGCGGTTGATTTGCTGTCATTTTTTGAAGAGTTCCGTTGTCTGTCCCCGAAGCTCACCATCAGATCTATATGAAACTGAAATGGGACAATTTCGGAATAAGCCCCTTTCGAACAAAAAAAAAACAATTTTGCAAATCCTTCTATATATGACGGTGTTATGCCCGAAAATACATAAAAATATAAATATACTGAATTAATAACCTCCTCCTTTTTGAATTCGGTTCAAACTCAACAACCGTATGAATTGCTAAATCTAATTCCCTTAATTGAGCTCTCATAATCCGCTTTCATTTCAAGAAGGCTAGATTTTCTTCCTAGACGTTCCACATTTCATTTCACTCACCGAATGAGGTTCGATTTCCCACCACTATTTACTACTCTTATGAACTTCGAAGGAAAAGTGGGCGCTTATTTATGAAATTGAATGAGTCTGAAATTGATGCTTGAAAGTAATAGGAATGTTTTTAGAAGGTAAGTTTGCTGTTTTGATTGGTTTAGAGATGTTTGTAAAGCTTATTTTGATGAATTAATGTACTGGTTTTTATTCGATAAATCTAAGGAAATCTTCCGTGTGGTGCCGGACGTAAAGAAGAGCACCATCAATATCTTCCCGTGGTTGTCGTAGGAGGCGACTAAGAGACTTACTAGAGAATGGGCAGCAACGTTCTCTATGCATTTAACCACCATACTGCGATCGCCAACCCACCTACCAAACGTGGCCGGTTATGGCAAGCCCCCCAAGTTGGGGGATATGTCAGCAATGGACGTCTTTCGGCTGAAATGATGACAGTGATGAAGGAAAGATAGAAGTTACTGTTCTTGTTAAAATCAAGGAAGCATATTTCCAGACGCACTTATAAGAACTTTACATAATTTCGAGTGGATTATCAATTTATTCCACTCGAAAGTAAGTAAAGTTTTCATAAGTACGTCTTCTTCGAAAATACGTGACTGGAAGTTACCTTCACCTATTATTTAAGTAACTGTAACCCGAGAAATGCGAGCATCGTGCTTGAAGGAGCATAATAAGGTAGTAATGTGAAGCATTACTTCAAAGTCGACCTCGTTCAACGGACCGAATAGCCAATAATTGCACATCATTATTCTAAAATAGCAAATGTGTGTTTAAAATTATTTACAACATTTATTCACAGTTCGAAGGAGAGGGAGTGGGCCGAAATCAACCACACGGGACTAGGGTTGGTAGATATACTCGTAACATATCTTCGAATTTTTGGTTCTAGGACATGCCGTCTTCATCACGATGTTTTCCTTCACCATTTCGAGAGCAGTGATGATGAAATAATTTACACGAAGTAAAGCGCCTGTCTGAGTTTGAACGTACGACCTGCAACTCGTAAGTCGGGGCCGAAAACACTGGGGCACCACTGCTCCATCACGAACGTAATTAATAGCACCAAGTTAATTCTTCCTGTGGGTGTAGTAAAAGGCGACTAAGGGACTCACTAGAGAACGGGCGGCAGCGATCTCTATGCAGCTTACCACCATACTGTGATCGCCGATTAGGGGAAGATGAGCAGTGGTGGCCCAGTGGTAACGGCCGCGACTTACGAGTTGTAGGTCGTGCGTTCGAACCCAGCCAGGCGCATTACTTTGTGTAAATTATTTCATCACCACTGCTCTCAAAACGGTGAAGGCAAACATAGTGAGCAAACCGGCATGTCCTGGAACAAAACTTTCGAAGACATGTGAAATCTACCAACCCACACTGGGCCCGCGTGGTGGATTACGGCCCACTCCCTCTCACTGAGAGGAGGCCTGTGTTCCAGCAGTGGGAACGTTATAGGCTGACTATGTTTTATGTATGTTGATGACCCGTAACGACTCTCAAAGCTCCTCAAATGAGAGCCAGGATTAACGTTTCAACGTGCTTTCCAGGGCATGGAAGGGGTCCTGGTATGTAAAGATCACCCGTCCACAGACTAACGATGACAAACGTAGAACCCGTTCGATCGACCCGTGCGGTTGTTTTTACTTAGCCACAAGCCCCTCTAAGAAGGAAACAGGAATCAGCTGGATGCGGGAAGCACAGAACCGGTCGAAGTGGCGGAGCTTGTGGGAGGCCTATGTCCAGCAGTTGACATCTTTCAGCTGAAATGATGACGATGATGATGAAGGCCTTCTATTGCCGTTGTATGTTAAGCAATTATCTTGCTAGATTCCAATCATTATCTGCCTTTTCTGCGAAATATTATCTACAGAAAATTATATTCATACTACGCATATACGAGTACATATACTCTTAATCACCAATACGAAGTCATTATCTCTATTTACAAAAGCTCTATAGTAGAGATTAATAAAGGCTTTCGTATAGAAAAGAGATTATCGACCTAATCTCTACGTTCGACGGAAAAGGTAGAGACGGCTAAGATGGAAATTAATTAACGTTTTGTTACCCATTGACCTAGAAATGGATTAGCCAATAATCACCTGTACGCTTCATTTACTTTGTTTTCAGAGTATACTTAAGCTTGTGATATATCAGGTTTTAAGAACATTCTTAACTTTTTAAACTGTCTACGGCAATTTCAAAAGGAAAACCTTTTTTTATTTCGTACCTCGACCTCATTATTGCTTTACCACGTTTAACAACAATTCCCAGTAAATTTAACTTCGTTAGTGAAGTTATACTTAATAAGTGATGACCTATGGTGGCGTATCTCGTAAAATTATCTTAGAAATCACGAATTAATTAATAGGAAAGTATAGTCTCGTAACTGATTTACTACTCTAAGAGTATATTTCAATTGTACGTCACCAAACGTCAAGGTCCATTTTTTCTTTAAGACCAATATGACAGCCATATAGTTTGACCCGTAAGAAGACTCAATTTACTAGGTAGGAGTTTTTGATGAAAAAGGTATTGCAATTAGGTGCGTGACAGGTCAGGTCAGGACAACTAAACAATAATTCAATTTCAAACAGTTATTGGTGGCAATAGAAAAACTATAACACATAAAAAGAGCATACGTTAAAATAACGTATAGATATTGCATTCATTTTGTACCGGCCAGCGGAATGGCAAAAAGAAGCAATTGAATTTGTCAGCAGATTGCTATCCCTGCTCGTTAAACTTAATTAAATGAAATCCCTTAGTTAGCACTAACAGCTCCGATTATTGTGTAGTCTGTTCACTTTGCTTTCTTGTTGACCTTATTTCTATTAAAATTGTTTTCAAACACAAAGATTACTACTGCAAAATATTATGATTGAATGTCTAGAATTTAGCCGCCATGGAGCCATTACCGTTTGATACATTTTTTGGCTCGCACCCATTTTGGTGTGTAAAATCTTACACAACAAAAGTTGTTCTTTAGAAAATTTCAGACGCTAATAAGTAAAATAATATTCCACAATTTTAATAAAAACGTTCGTTATATCACAGATGGCTATTAAATTCCCTAGTACAGTATACCAACAATGAGTCTCTCAATTGGTGCATCGGAATGAATGCACAATCGTTCGAATGTGGGTCGCCGTCACAATGATGGTACAGAGTCGGGAGGACGTATTGTTTGGATGTGGTAACGCCGGATCGATTTCTTCTTTGAAAATTCTAGAGGTATTGAGAAAATTCTGTTATTTTTTTTTAAGTGGGGGTGCTTTTTGTTATGCTCATGCGTGGTCGTATCCATTTTATTTAATACTAGCTGGGTTACCCGGCTTCGCTCAGGGAGTTGATATGAGATTGTGTGGTAGTTGTAATAAAATAATTAACTTTAAAATATATGATATAAGTTTTTATTTTTTATTTAAAATATAATGCTTAATTTACCCTTACCAATGGATCCATTGGTATCACCCATACAAAAAGACTTCGAATGATCCATAATGTTCCAGAATATTCCATAACATTCGTAAGTGTTCTGGAATGTTCCACAATGATATGGGATATTCTAGAACATTCCAGACTATTCCCGAACATTCCACAACATTCCAGAATGTTCTAGAACGATCGAACCCACGACAAAAAACGGGAACCTTCTTTAGGGAAGGGAGATAGAGGGCTACCACACCATGTAATTCCCTTGATCGTACCGAAACTCGTTTCTGAGTTTTAGCGGCACGCACATTGAACACTTTCTTCTAAAATATATATTTACTTGTGTTTTGATTTTAATATAAGCATCTAGATGAGGACGCATGGAACCGAGAAGCATGGCGGAAAAACGGGCAGGCGTGTAGCTAACAGTTGGTGATTCCGGGCTAATATGATAATGATGATTTGTATTTTCCAATTACGAACTCGTGCAAAATAAATGTTATTCTTTCTTTCTTTATGCCTTTTTCTAAGGTAAAACCACAAGTTCACGTACCATTCAGACAATTTTTTTAAGGTTGGTAGGTAAAGCAATGAAAATACCTTAGTTTTAAATGTGTCAATTTTATTAGAGTGTGTTATTGAGTTTTCACCACCTTTTACAAAACGGGTGATGGTGAGTTGTTTCTGCTTACTTTCATGGGAATACCTTGTATGTTTATATGCATGACTCTAGTGGGTGCTTTCGTCAAGGATGATGATAGTCTGTTTGTCAGTTTTTTCTACACATAACCCTATTTTCTATAAATTGTTGTGTCATCCTGAGCACTATTTTTATGACATGTACTTCCAGGTTCAGATGCGCAAATGTTTTAAACGTTAACAAACTACATCAATTAGTCAACATCCACACATAACAAAATTGCGGTGGGGTTTTTTGCACACTGCTTCTTCAACACGCTGTTTGTTCAACACACTGCTTCTTCAATACACTGCTTCTTCAATACACTGCTTAGCAATGAGAGTTGAAAATCGAACAGTTTGTATTTTCGATGCTTTGCTGAGGTGCACTCTGGTGGGACCGTGGCCTTACGTGCTACATCTGTACAGTCATCGTTTAAAATCGTTAAAGTCACATTATTAATTACGAGTACAACGTGTCTTCAATGAGTCGAGAAAATAACGTTATACCTAAGTAGATATCAAAAACTCTTCTTCGTCATAAGATGAAGTGCGATGTGTGAAACAGGTTAGCATATAGATGCTAACTAGCAACCTGCCCCCGTTTCGCATGGTCTGTACAACTTGACAAAATATGAGATTTCTTTAATCTACATAATTTATTAAAGCTGAAGAGTTTTTTTTTTTTTGTTAAGATAAATGCCCTTAAAGCCTTTCTTAAAGATTGGGCTATCAAATGCAACCGGCATTTTTTTTTTATTCGACGTATTCACCGGAGTTGGTCAGAAAGAACCCTAAGCGAAAACGAAGACAAGAAAAAAAATCATGACGGCGAAGTCGCAGGTACACCTATAAAAATTCTTTAAACGACGAACAGTGTATAAATCACACAGACACTACAGACAGACACAATTTTTTTTTTTTTAAATAAAATCATAACTAAAAATAAATAAAGTTAAAGATAGTGGTATGGATAACACATTTTAAGATATGGAATGCAGCCTCTGATTTGGCTTTGTATGACGGGGTGTTTACAAACATTGTGATTTCTTTATCCATAATCCCAGATTTTACCACGGTCCTCCGCCTTAATTAGGTAGTTAATTCTACCCGTATTTGCCAATTGTTGACTTTAACAAAGGTTGCTTTACTTTAACAAACGACTATCCAGTCGTTTTACCAAGAGTTCACACGCATTATAAACTCTGAAGGATAATCAAAAATGTAGCACAAACGATAATATAATTTTATTACTTAAGTTCCATAAAACTTTATAATTATGTCACTAGCTCTTGAAATACAGGTTTTTTAACCTAGCTCTGCCGTGTGAGTGATGAAAATGATAATAAGTAATTTATTATTTTTGCTATTATTTTCAATCGTTCGTAATTTGTCTACCATCCACAATGCATGTCATAAAACCTCAATGTCTATTTTATACTAATTTTATTTACTTAAATATACTAATTTCTTATTCATAATTGACTCTCAAAGTATTCAATGAATGAATGAATGAAATGCACCGATCCCAACGTGGCTTGACCAGACTCGATTAATCGAATGAACCCCAAGATTTGCACTTGCCCCTGGAGCCTCATGCTTCATGGTGTTACAGAGGCCATTGCATATCAAGAAGTAGACCGGGGGGCGCGGTAATGGTCGGAAAACGTGCCATTAGGATAGGGAAAGGAATGCGAGCCTATCGGATGTGCATCCTTCTTAATTGACTCGCAAAGCATTGAAATGAAAATCATAGTACCCTGACTAAAACTTTTAACAAACTAAAATATAGCTTTGAAAAAAAACGTCTGCATCTCTGTCAACTGGTAGTGTTCCCTTAACTTGAATGGTGGCATTTCCATATTATTTGTCAATGCTTTGCTTCTTACTAAGGTTAAACTTATGACACGGAAAGTGACAACCAGGCGTTTGGAGATTTCGTTAAACAAACCATGAGCACTCAAACCCCATGGCCCGAGGATCAACCCCAAATGGCTCGAAAATATAATTACTGATGAGGTTTTTATACGTAATACCGTCTAGTTTTGCATTATTTTTATGAAATCCAATGCAAAAGCTAGACACTATCAGCCTTTGTGATGATTCAATTTACTAGGAGTTGTTGTAAAAAGTGACACGCGATTACGTGGTCGAATAAACAATACTACATAATAAGCCGTTTAGTATCGCCTTGGGACCTCTTCGTACTCAATGTATCTTCTGTTATTGTTAACTGTATTGACATTTGCAGTATTGATCTACCACATAAGCACCCCGTGGGATTTTGATCTTGATACTACAGAATTGTAGCATTGATTCCCGGAGCGCTTCGGTCTGCATATAGGCTTCGACGCTTCCATATAATCTGGGTCGTTTGTTTCAGTAAAATAGATAGATACATGGTGTTAAAATGACACTTATAACTAAGCCATTATTTACGCATTCTGTCCATCAAAGTAAGTAAAATGGAGTAAAAAGTATTTTGGGAAAAGGCTTTTAATTTTTATGTGAAAAATCGTTGTTAACTAAATGAGTTGTGGAGGTATTTAAAATTAAGATATAGATATTATAATACAGGGTAAATTTTTAACCAGTTTGCTAACTCATCATGAATTCAGCTTATCATTCTAGACAGCACAGAAATTTTTCGTCAGACATACAAAATAAATCTGCTGTTCCATACATTTCGACGAGTAGGTATTGCACTTTTTTTTATGAAACAACAGTTTTTTTTTTTGCTTAACCGACAAAAAATTTAAACGCTGGAGATCTAGAATGATAATATGCTGAATTCATGGTTACAGTTTGTACACTGGTTAAAAATGTATCCTGTATACAATCTAACACTAAAATATATTTATTGTGTAAAAGTATATAATCTGACGGCAACGTTGGTCTAGTGGGTGCAAGCGCTACTGCTGAGGATTAGGTCCTGGGTTTTATTCCCAGGTCAGTGAAAGTGTTATTCAGTTTTTCTATCTGGAATATCTAAGTAGCAGCCCAGAGTCTGGATTTTTGAAAACAAACTCCCCAGCAGCACAGCTGTCTGTTAAGTTAGAAGAACTTGATTCTATCCAATAATTAAAAATTAAATGATTTATAGAGTCTAATCAAATAAACAATTATAATAATATGAAGTAACTCATACAACCTTTGAACACAAACATTGTCTTGAGTTAATCACAGCGCACAACTATTCTTATCGTTTATGTAGTCGTTAATAGAAGAGTATGCCTTAGAAATAGGCTCGCCCCCTTTTACATGAGAATGAAACGAAACGAAATGAGGGTGTACTATATGTATTATATAGCTCTGTCTAATCCTTCGGGGAAACATGGCGTCATGTTACTATAGAATACAACAAAGGCAAGAGCTCATTGGGTATTAAATTGCACGTCCGGTTAAGCGGCCAATAATCTCATAGATTGACCTGTGAGTTGACATTCCTAACAAAAAAAAAATTGGGCATCAAAAAATTCGTCAACAGAATTAGTGTCAAAAAGACTGGCAGCATTGCCAATGTTGGATCACAATACTGAAACAATTAAAGAGGGTATGCAAGAAATGTGTTTTTAACCCCTCCTGTGTGAGTCCGACTTGGCAAGTTGTTTTTTTTTAGTAAAAGTGACTTAGTTGTAGACATTATGTCTGCCAATAGCAGAGAGTGAAAGAAAGATTCAGGGATGATGATATGGCTAGCACGTAAGTGAACTTAAGGCTGCCTTCTCAGAAAATGGTTGAAAACAGCATGCAGATGAAACCACTTTTCGTCGGCATTTACAAAGAAATTACATTTGAAAAAAATAGTTAGTAATCTACATAATATGGTACGTTATTTGGTTTAGGCATAACTTTACTATACTAAGAAAAATAAAATTACCAAATCACCTCCAAATCGTTGAGATTAAACCAAAAGAGTAAAATTTAGTGCGCCCAAATGCTGAAGGTCCTTGGCGTGTATACAAGCCTTTAATTACAACTAATAGATAGTCATAGTACGGACAAAAAATACGTGATGCGCCGACTCGAGAGAATGGAGAATAGAGATTTTGAATGTTTAATTTTGGAATCTTCTTTTTTTGTTTGCATCTTTTATGTACATCATTCTGATGTAAACAAATATAAATTTCACATTAATGATGTAGATACTTAGCTAATATTAATATTTTTGTAACAATTACATAATTTAAAAGAGTGTTCAGTGTCCAGTCCCCGGAGTTTCGTACCCGTACCCGCTTCATTTTTGTGACTGACCGACTTTTTGGCAGTTCAAAAGTGAATGTAATTCGCGCGGCAGTAAAATATTGCAGTGGGATTATATCGGGCACTGAACTTTCAACTCTCGATGTTGAACCTAGCATTGCCAATCCAACAGAGTGGATCCCAGCGATGAAAAAAAACACTAATCGGTTTTCAGCTGTGCGTTACGTTGAAGATCGATCCAATGCGAAAAATATCGCAAAACGACATTTTCACGTCCGTGCGAACGAATCATTGAAATAAATGCTTTCTCCCTTATTACAAAACTAGGATTTTCTTTAGGTATGGTTTAAACCGTCGATCCTGTTTTTGAAATAAGAACATAACTAGAATCGAAATAAAGCGATACTTTTTTGTTAGCCCATTGCTAAATTTAATTTTTTGTGTTACGAGTAAGATCCATGGCAATGCAAAAACTGACTTAGAGTTTTAGGCTAGAACTAAAGTTAGATCGCGTTTTGTAATAAGACGGTTTGGGTTTGAGGAATAAGAGTAGAATTATATACGCGACGAAATATAAAGGTTTTTTGGTGTGGTTTAAACTGTCGAGCCTCTTTTTGAAATAAGAACCTAACTGAAATCGAAATACAGCTCCTTTCACAAAACTGACGGTTGTCAGTTTTGTAAAAGGAGCTGTATTTAGTCCAGTGATAAATTGGCATTTTTGTATTAAGAACTTTTTCCAAGGTAATGCAAAAACTGACTTGAGAGTTTTAGGCTAGAACTAAAGTTAGATCGCGTTTTGTAATAAGATGGTTGCAGTTTGAGAAATAAGAGTAGAATTATATGCGAGACGAAATATAAACGTGTCGGCCTCTTTGGCCTAGTAGTTGTAAGCACGACCACTGAGCGCGAGGTTCAGGGTAAAAACTTAGTGTTAAATCGTGTTTTCTCGTAAATCAAACATTCCAGAGCCAGCACCCTAATTTTTTTACACACTATCAATTCGAATCTGAATAATTTTGACAGATTTTTCTCTTTCATTGCTTCATAATGTAGACGCCAGCACATCAAGCTAGCCCAATCTGTCAAATTACTTTGTTCGATTTTAAACTTTATAACATAACCATAAGGTTCACGTTCAATTGCGAAAATTTGACAGTTTGGGGTAGCTTGATGTGCTAGCGTCCGTATATTCAAAAAATGCCTCTTGTTGAATGTTGTTGAACTCTAAAGATAAAAGCCATTCTTTTAGCTAGTGTATTATGCAACTTCTACGCTAGTTTGGAATTAATTCCTTCTGTACATGTGGCTTCCCTGGTACTTCATTAACAGCATAACTATGTGAAAGTCTATTAACTGCTCCCGAATTACAACGAATAAGTGATATTTATTCTTTTTACAAATTCTGACAAGTGCTCGTCAATCTCGTCATTTTGATATTATACATCGATTCTAATATTGACTATTTAGTAGTGATTGTCATGGAAATCATGACACTTCGTTAAATAAGTTCTTTTTTTATGTAGATTCTTTTACATAGTTGTGAATGAGAGAACGTTGTAGGCCTTACAGACTGTAGATTTTTGGAAGATTTTCTATTCCTTATTTAATTATTTTCATTCCTCTAAGTACCTGGTACTTATTGACAGGCCTGCACTGTCCATTTATGCTTATTATCACTGTAATTTGAAAACATTGTAAAAGCCAATTATTTAAACAGAGTAACCGTTGCGTTTCTTGCCAGCTTTTCTGCATAGGAAACGACAAATTGGAACCGTGCACCTAGCTTCTGACGTTTCATAAGTGCCCATGCAGGCTTTTGAGAAATAAAATATTTTGAATGTTGTTCCTATTAAGTGGGATTAACAGACAACTGGCGAAGCGTGTCTACTATATACCTCTACCTACCTTCCAGGAATACAGGCGTAATTGTTATGATGTAGTTTATCCCATATTCCAGTTTAACAATTCAACCGCTTCACAGAATAATATTGTGTTCAGCGTGCAAGCAATAACAGCGATTGTGTCCCGAGTTGCTATAATGTAACAAATTAATTGATTTCGTAGTAATTACATTATTCATAATTATCTGCCTAGCCATTTCCCAATTTTTTTTTTTTTTTAATAATTTTGTAGTCGGCTTCCAGTCTAACCGGCTGCAGCTAAAATACCAGTACTTATTGTATTTAACACGGAGCGACTGCCGATCTGACTTCCACAAACCAGTTACTGGGTAATACGACATCTCTTGTTAATACTGGTTGTCAGTCATTCGGGCTTCAGACAACCCGTAAAAACTGTTAAATATTTACGAATGACAATGGAAATTATTATTTTATTGGAGATAGAATTTTTAGCAATTTCCTCCTGTAAGTCTTCAATTTGTCCACATTATTGAGCTGATCGATGCGTCTGATAGACTGGTTGATAATGTGTGGTAAATTTAGATACAAAATTTTTGGGGCTATTTCAAAAAGTGTGTTTGGGTTTGCCCTACAGTCGGTCAACACAGGGTTCATCATCATCATATCAGCCAAGACGTCCACTGCTGGACATAAGCTTCCCCCAAAAGGGGATTCGCCATAATCGCCACGCCCGGCAGGCGGGTTGGCGATCGCAGTATGGTGGTAAAATGCATAAAGAACGCTACTGCCCATTCTCTAGTAAGTCCCTTAGTCGGCTTCTACGACACCCACGGGAAGAAATGGGATGGTGCTATTCTTTTCCGCCCGGCACCACACAGGCTTATAAAATAGTTATTTGTGCAACAAGAGAGCAAAGTCGTTTTTTGCTGCGAGTGCTGATTTTGAATCTTGAGCAAGCGAAGGATTCAACGATTGAATCACGAGCGTAGCGAGTGATTCTAAAGTTGAATCCTGAGTGTGGTGAGGGATTCAAAGGCACGAGATGCAAAAAACTTTGCTCTCGTGTAACACACATAATTTTTCACTTCAGCAGCGAGAACACTTTAGGAGATAAAATAATAAACAGGAATAGATTGAAATAACTGTTTATTGTGAATCAAAATAATTAACATTGTAGGTAGAGGTACCAATTCAATAAAATGGAACGTTGTAAAAGTTAAAACTTATTCAACTCTTGCGCTAGCCGCGAAATTTTATTCCCGCTCTTTTATCTTTTATTAAGGCGTGTTCGGAAATAGCACCCATGATATTTTATTATTCAAAATATATTTCGTAACATTATTGAAACTAGAAATAAATATTTACAGGTTAAATATCAGTTTTATTTGCAGTAAATACTTATTTTCGTTTAAATACAACAATAAATTAAAAATTCAATAAATTACACTATAAGACATAATTATCTTTTTGCAAAATTTCTTTAGTTAGTACGAAATTCCGAACGTGTTTGTCTTTGAGGTCGAATTCAAAATCGGAACTTCGAAGGGGCTGGTCTTTGTCTCTCTCTCTTTATAATGGCGGGAAAGAGATAGAGTGTGAATGTTTCGAATTGTATGATTAACCCAAGGCTGAATAAGATATTTCTTTCGGCTTTCTGAAAACAAAAATTAAAAACTTACTTTGTCTCACTCAGTGAGCAAAATCGCATTTTGCTCACTGATTTCAGGCAGCAAAACCTACATGTTTAAGCAGTAGCTCAAACATGTACACTTATGTAAACTTCAGTAGAAGTGAAAATAATATTCTAGCACTATGACTGTGCTGATTTCATGACCTCCAACCTAATCTAGTTTTACAAATAAGATTTACGTGTAAAAGTGCTTGTACAGACGCCAGCACATCAAGCTACCCCAAACTGTCAAATTTTCCCAATTGAATATGAACTTTATGCTTCTGTGATAAAGAGGAAAATCTATCTATGTGGAGTTTCTTGCCGGCTCTTCTCCATAGGAAGCGACAATTTGGAACCGTGCACCTAGCTTCTGACGTTTCATAAGTGCCCATGCAGGTTTATGTGAAATGAAATATTTTGATTTTGGTATCAAAGAGATTTGACAGATTGGGGTAGCTTGATTTCTAGCGTCTGTACAAACCTACTTACAGAGAGAAAATCATTTATTATGGTTTTCTATAAATAAAACTATTTTCTAATATGTTGTATCATCCTTTTTTTTTGAGGGTGGGAAATCATCAAATAACTTCTCCCGCTCTGGGTGGAGCAGGAGGGTGTGTCAGACTTTTACTGACTAAAACCCTTGCCTTGCCTTTTTTACCATAGTTTCAGTTTGCTCATTGATAACACTGCCACCCTGTGTTTTATGGTAGTCACGGACGTGTTCGTGCTGAGATTGGGCCTGCCTTCCAGTTTTACCAAGAAAAAGTGACTTATGAACGCGACAATCGCGAACTCGACGATCGCATTTATTTATGACACGGGGTAGTGAGAAATAATCAAGTTATCCAATATAAAGCCATATACGCTTATAGCAATACACGGTGTGATTTAATTGCCTGTGGCATACGATTGTTGAATCCACAGATACAGTTGCAAAGTCAAAACAGTGCAAAGACGACGGTTGCTTAAATTTAGTATGCCACCAAGAAACTTTAATCGTGTAAATAGAGCTTTGCGTTCTACACAGCACTTCAATTGCGTAACCCACTCTCAATCACTATCTGAATAATTTTCAAGAATAATGCTAATGCATTGCTTCGTGTTAATATGTTCGGAAAAAATTGTCTGCTGCACAACGTAAATACATAAGGAAATTAATGTTGTTGATCTTTCAAAAACAGAACACTACAAAGTGAAAAATAACTTTAATTTCGGAAGTAGGTGAATTTGGATACCTATGTATTTTATTAATTTCTTGTCACCGCCTTCCGAAATAAATGTTATTTTTCACTTTGTAGGTTTTTTTTTTTAATTTTTTAGTTATAGTACCCCTACCACATACCAATTCGAAATTTCATCATCCTTGGGGTCAAAACATTGCATATTTATGCAATAGCAGCAATCGCGGTTGATTTGCTGCAATTTTTTGAAGAAATCTGTTGTCTGTCTCCGAAACTCATCATCAGATCTATAGGTATGAAATTTTAATGACAAAAAAATAATTTTGCAAATCCGTCTATATGTGACGGAGTTATGCCCGAAGATACTAATAATAGTACATTATGGTACAAGTGTGTAACGTTGGTGATTATCGCTGAGGCGCCATTGAGACACGAGCCGTCAGGCGAGGGTCTTAAGAGAGCCGAGGACGATAATCATCAATACACACGTGTATCATACGACGTTTTTCAACACACTTGCGAAGAAAATAATACTAAATCATCATTATCATCATCATCCATCATCATCCATCATCATCATCCATCATCATCCATCGTCATCCATCATCATCCATCGTCATCCATCATCATCCATCGTCATCCATCATCTTTCATCATCACCCATCATCATCCAGCATCATCCATCATCATCATCATCCATCATCATCATCCATCATCATCCATCATCATCATCCATCGTCATCCATCATCATCCATCGTCATCCATCGTCATCCATCATCATCTATCATCATCCATCATCACTCATCATCACCCATCATCATCCAGCATCATCCAAAATCATCATTCATCATCATCCATCGTCATCCATCATCATCCATCATCATCATCATCCAGCATCATCGATCATCATCCATCATCATCGTTTTTAAGAACAAAGCAACTCAAACAAAAAACAACCTATAACTCACTAAGAACAAAGCAACTCAACCAATTCTATAACTCACTAGTGAATAATAGTAATGAAAAAGTCACAGTTTGATAATAGGTGTCATTATGTGCCTAACTGTAGTGAAATAAGAGCCATTTTATGAGCAAGTGTGTTGAAAAAAAATATAAACATGTGGAATTGATAACCACCTTCTTTTTGAAGTCGTTTAAAAAGCCATTCCACCGTTAGTGCATAACGTATCCCCACTGATTCCATTGAAGCAAAAGAACACAACACAATGCTACACACACTAACTATGTAAAAATCACCGGTCGCTATTCAGTTCACAACTTGGCACGGCCACATGAATGAATGGGCAATTACAATTAATTATTGCCAGCAAAACTGCCGTATCCTATAGTATTTATTGTTAATGTATCGTGTGCGCAGATTGCCAATTACATGTCTTCCGTTCATAGTTCAATCTTTTCATTTCGTTCACTCGTTTCTGTTCTATGTAGGGTCACAATTGTCATGATTGATGATGTATTGGAAGTCCAGTTATGGCGGTTGGATTATTGTGTGACCGAATGAATATTAATTGATTGGATTAAAGATGTTTGATGGTAACAATGTTCTGTTTGCGTTTGGATTTGGATTGAGTTTTAAATTAATCTGATGACATTATTTTAGATAGATAGATAACATTGATGAACCGTTTATTTGGTGCATACAAAAGACATATCACAACATACAAAGTACGATGAGATAAAAACTAATTACATGAAAGGGATAGGGTTCCAATGTCATCGCAATCATCATAATTTCGCACGAATTACATCCACTGCTGGACATAGGCCTCGCCCAAGCACCTTTCAACCAGTTCTGTTCTTCCCCCATCCAGCGGCTTCCTGCAGCTTTCATAAGGTTATCGATCCATCTTGGGTGTCAATCATCATCTGCCTAGCCTCTTCCCAACTATGTTGGGATCAGCCTCCAGTCTAACTAGATGCAGCTGAATACCAGTATTTTACATGGAGCGACTGCTTATCTGACCCCCACAACCCAGTTACTGGGTAATACAATACCCCTTGGTAAGACTGGTTGTCAGACTTTCGGACTTCTGACGACCCGTAACGACTATCAAAGATCCACAAATAATAGCCGGGACCAATGGCTTAACGTGATTTCCGAGGCCATCCACGGACCAACCGCGGCAAGTGTAGCTTAACCTTATCGGTCAATCCGTGAAACTATTGTTACATAGCCACAACTCTCTCGTCCACCTTGGATATCAATATACTAAGATCTAAGATAAAAAAAGAAGAAAGGATGACACAATTATACTGATAACACTTTAGGCTATGACGCAATTTAACATTCAAATGTAATAACGTGCAGTGGAGTTCAAAAGTGATGTGTGTGTCTCAAAGTTGCACCAAAATGGGAGCTCAGCTCAGCGTGTGTCAGGCTAATATACCTGATGCTGATCTTGTCATTGTATGAGCATGATTGACTGAATTGGTTTTTCAGCTGTAGCCCAGCGCGCGGAAGAGGAATCATTAATTTTTGTGCAATACACTAATTTGGCGAAACATCAAAACTTCAAGATTTCTATGGTATACAAAAACCTTTGGCAGTAAATTTTCTAAATTTTCGTGGAAACTGCATCGAAATCCAATGCATGGTTTAGAAAAACGAATCACTCAAACAGACAGACAAACAATTGTGTTTTATACTATTTATAGGTGAACGAACAGAGTTCGTCTGTGCATCGTTAAATACGACACCACAATAAACTGGACATTTAATATCTGAAAGACCTCATTCAAAGATGGATACCGTCACTGAAACCTCAAGGTAAGTGGGCTCTTGATAAAATAAAATAAAAGACAATGTTTGATAATATAATTTTGTCATCGCAGAAACAGCCGAAGAGATTTAGGTAAAATTTGGCTCACAGATTGTTAATAACCCGGATTAACACAAGGGATATTTTATCCCGGTAGTACGTTCCCGTGGGATAATTTCCGACCTCGACGCAAGCGAAACCACTGGAAAAAGCTAGTATAATGTAATATTTGACCTTTTCCATTCGCTTGAGAAGAAGAAGAACTAGTTGTGTAGTAGTGTATAGTTGTGTATGTATTTTTTATTTACATTACTATTATTATGGGCAGCAGCGTTCTCTATGCATTTTACCACCATACTGCGATCGCCAAACCGCCTGCCAAGCGTGGCGATTATGGCAAACCCCCCCAAAATGCTTCTGGGAGGCCAAAATCCAGCAGTGGACGTCTTTGGCTGAAATGATGATGATGATGACTATTATTAATATTTTAGTGATATTTATTTTAGAAGTATCATCATCATCATCATCATTATCAGCCTATAATGTTCCCACTACTGGGACACAGGCCTCCTCTCGGCGAGAGGGATTGGGCCGTAATCCACCACCCGGGCCCAGTGCGGGTTGGTAGATGTCACATGTCTTCGAATTTTTGGTTCTAGGACATGCCGGTTTCCTCACGATGTTTTCCTTCACCGTTTTGAATTTTAGAAGTATGTATGTTTGTAATTATGAATGTAAGTATATTCCAATATAATTTGTTTTATTTATTTAGTTGATGGTTGTTTTTGATTTTAAATGTAGTTTATTTTCTCTTTTACCCTTATACACGCTGTCTACATCTCTTTATCTTTTTTCCTATCGCAGGAATGCTGGATTTGGAAGGGATTCTTTAGAAATAAGCGTCATCCTACCGTACCTATTTTTCTATTATAATCTTCTTGTCTGTTTTTATATGTGTGTACATAAATGGTTAAATAAATAAATAAGAAGCTTATAATTTACAGGAACAGGTATATTTGTTTTTATTCTTTTTATCGGTACCAACTTGAGCTGTGTGTGGAATCACGAACCGTACTGTCATTCATCTTTCAATGTACTGTTCTTTCAATTGTTTCTTTGATCATGTGGTCTGCAATAAAGATTTCTATTTATTTATACGCATATCTTTGACAGTCGTTAAGAGTAGTCAGAAGACTAAAAGTCTGACAACAATTCTTTCCAAGGAGTACGAAAGTCATCATCATCATCACCATTTCCGCTGAAAGACGTCCACTGCTGGACATAGGCCTCCCCCAATTTGGGGGGGCTTGCCATAATCGCCACGCTTGGCAGGCGGGTTTTTTATCGCAGTATGGTGGTAAAATACATAAACGCTGCTGGCCATTCTCTAGTAAGTCCCTTAGTCGCCTCCTAAGACACCCACGGGAAGAAATGCGATGGTGCTACTCTTTACGTCCGGTACCACTCAGAATAGCACGAAAGTGTCACCTAGTAACTGGGTTATGAAGGTCATATAGGCAGTCACTCCATATAAAATACTGGTATTCAGTTGCATCCGCTAAGACTGGGAGCCGTTCCCAACATAAATATAAACAGTCGGGCAGATGATGATTTGTGATGGAAAACTTACCGAAACAAACGAGTGGATTTAAGGGTCCCATAAACAGGCGCGACGCAACTCTCGTAGAACATTTTTTTTTATAATATATTGCCCCACACTAGAAATTTCTCCTATATTGTGGGTGCGTTTACAAACATTCAAAGTCACATACACAAACACCCAGACCTGAAACCTACTTGTAGGTCATACAAATATTTGTTCCGTGCGGGAATCGAACCCGCGACACGCAGCGTAGCAGTCAATCGCTTAACCACTGCGCCAACCATACTGTCATTTATATGAAAAACGAATGGAAATTGCTCTTCAAGAATCACTTCGCGCTGTCGCGTCGAGCCTGTTTGAAGAAGCCTTTTTTATTAGGTTGGAAAATCATCAAATAACTTCTCCCGGTCTAGGTGGAGCGGGAGGGTGTGTCAGACTTTTACTGACTAAATCCCACCCGTGTTCCTTCAGTTGCCTTTTTTTATCATTGTTTCAGTTTGCGCATCAATGTCACTGCCACCCTGTGTTTTATGGTAAAGTTACGGACGTGTTCGCGCCGCGAAGGCGGACCAAAGCCCGCCTTCTAGTTTTCCAAGAAAAAGTGACTTATGAACGCGAGAATCGCGTACTCGTCGATTGGTTTAATTTAGGACTCGGGGTAATGAGAAATAATCAAGCTATCCAATATAAAGCCGCCTAAAGCAATATCGCGACCGCTGGTATACGTGCAACTGAAGGATCTGCTAAAACTGGAAGACGACCACGATATAGTTGGAAAAAGTTTGGGCAAATGATGATTTGTGACTCGAGTGAATTTAAGGGTCCCACAAACAAGCACGACGCGAGTCTCGTACAACAATTTATATGAAAACTTAATGGATTTTTTTCTTCAAGAATCGCCTCGCGCCTATCTGAATAAGCCTTTAAGATTGAACCAACTCCATTATCATGATTTAATTAGCACTTATCACGAAGTTCATTAACGTCTTAATGAACTCTTCTTTACTTTGTCTTATACCCTTAAACAACTTCGTGTTGTGTCGGACGTAAAAGAATAGGACCATCCCATTTCTTCCCGTGGGTGTCGTAGAAGGCGACTAAGGGACTTACCAGGTAATGGGTAGCAGAGTTCTCTATGCATTTTACCACCATACTGCGATCGCCAACCCGCCTGCAAATCGTAGCGATTATGGCAATACCCCCCTTTTGGGGGAGGCTTATGTCCAGCAGAACATGAGCGTTGTATTCATACTGATTTTTAGGGTTCTTACCCAGAGTGTCAACGGAATTATATTAGTATGGATCCGCTTTCCATCCGTACTTTATGCTTAATGATAGACAGTAGTGCACAAAAAAGTTGCTAACTTTGTGAGAAACTGGTGTTTGAGGTAGGTTTTATACTCCACTTTTAGCCTTCTAATAAGGCCCATTGTAATCACTTAATACTTCCTTAGCTATGATCGGTTTACTATCAAGATCTTATTAAGCCTTATCAGATGTTTTTGATCTACAAGTTCATTAGTGTCTTTGGTTTGTTACACTGTATAGTCGTTGATACTAGCTCTAATCGAACCTAAGGAATTTCGTGAAGGTAAAATAATGAGGGATACCTTCTATTTCTTTCTCATTCTTGGACTTTGTGGTAAGAATTTTATCGTATTTAATTTGTGCAGACGCCAGCACATCAAGCTACCTCAAACTGTCAAATCGTTCCAATTGTTTATGTTCAATTGGAAAATTTAATTGTTCCAATTGAACATGAATAATTGGAACAATTAAATTTTCCAATTTACCTTGAACCTTAGGCATATATTATGTGATAAAGTTTAAAATCTATCAAAGAAATTTGAGAGATTGGGGTAGCTTGATGTGCTGGCGTCCGTACTTCCACCGTGAATAAATATCTCAGCATTAAACGTCATCATTCGGATGTAATTCACATAAAGTTGAGATGTTGGCTAATATGGAACGCGGTTTTTTATCACACTACGCCTAACAGTCTTTTTTTTCTTTTTTGGGTGTGAAATCATCAAATAACTTCTCCCGCTCTGGGTGGAGCAGGAGGGCGTGTCAGACTTTTACTGACTAAAACCCACCCGTGTTCCTTCAGTAGCCCTTAAGCCAGGGGCTGTGGTGTCTCTTTCGAACAAACCCGCACCCCTGGCAGGCGTCGGCCCTTGCGGGCCCCATCAATTTTTGTGCTGACATCTCTTTGAGGCGCGCGTGGAACACAACGCGCCGTCGACTTGGGCTTGGTCCTTACCGGACAGCAAGCTACCCATTACTCGCCGTCCGCAAGCCCATGCCTACGGTGGCCGGAAATCGGCCTGGGATTCCCGACGCCCAGGGCGTCTCCGTATCCTGCGGCGGCTAGGGTCGCGAGGGCGCATATGCTGCCTCTCCCTCACGTGCATCGCCTCCCTCTTCGCGAGCATCACTGCTTCGCTGAAGGAGGTGACGGCTCCCCATGCCCTCTCGCTCCGTACCATGGCCTGGACCAGGGCCGGACGCGAGAGATCTCCGCCGCCGATCGCCTCCACGAGGACACGGCGGTGCTCCGCCCACGCCTAACAGTCTTACACACATATTTGCATCAGGGTTAATTTTAAATAAAAATGCGTCCAAATAGTTATGCAATCCTAATTATTTAGAAGTCGCTTCCATAATTATTCTTCCATACATATATAACTAGCTATGCGTTCCCGGTGTTCCTGGCATACCGGGATCTTTTAAGACATTTTTTTTGAACCCTCTTCCATATTTTCATAACTAACGTTTAATCGGTTTAGCACCACCTGGATCCAATTCGATCCATAACAATAGAAAACCAATTGTGTCTCATTAAAGGTAACAGCTGTCAGTGTGATTATTTTCTGTGAAATATTGACACTGACAGCTCTCGAACACGGTTTATATGTGCTGATAGCGTTCAGTTCGTGAGATTCGCTCTTAGACGTTGCTGTCATCCGGAAGTGTCATCCCCTTTAATAGCCTGGCCCCGTTTTGAGACTTTACAGTTTTCTTTTCAGTGGGTATGTATTTATCACAAGATGCAGGTGGAGGACCAAAAATTCCTCAATACAAAGTGGTAGCAGAAAACAATGCGACGGATCCACTAGAGGACTATGATGAACCTGAAGCCAGCGCCAACTGCTACGCAGAAGAAAACCACTGCGCAACAGACATGTATGATTTTATAACATTACGTCATAGGGTATTAATTGGAGATAAAGGTTCCGTTGATGGAAAATGGATAACTCCGTGCCTCGGAAAGCACGCTAAGCCGTTGGCCCCAGCTTTCATTTGTGGATCTTTGACATTCATTACGGGTCGTCAGAAGCCAGAAAAATTGACAACCAGTCTTACGAAGGAGTATCGTGTTACCCAGTTACTGGGTTGTGGAGGTCACATAGGCAGTCGCCCTATGTAAAATATTGGTATTCAGCTGCATCCGGTTAGACCGGAGGCTGACAACAACATAGTTGGGATGAAGGCTAGACAGATGATGAACGTTTCAAAAATCCCTTGTACAACATGTGACATATTTGAAGCAAGACCTCATACATCCCTATCAAGTATTGACTCAAAAGCATAATTCATTAACAAAAACTTATTTTATTTAAAGCTAACCGTTATTATTTAAAGTGTTCTTCTCAGTTTATAAAAAAAGTCAGATAGACCGCGCGGAACACCAAGAGTGAAGCCAAAAAACCTAATACTGGTTCAAAACTCATAATATAATGCGACGCTTTAGAATTTGGTTTTTTGGCCTCACTTTTGGTGTTACGCGCGGTCTATCTGCATTTGTTTTGTAATCTAATCATCATCATCATCATTTCAGCCGAAAGACGTCCACTGCTGGACATAAGCCTCGCCTAAAAGGGGGGTTTTGCCATAATCGCCACGCTTGGCAGGCGGGTTGCCGATCGCAGTATGGTAGTAAAATGCATAGAGAACGCTGCTGCCCATTCTCTAGTAAGTCCCTTAGTCGCCTTCTACGACACCCACGGGAAGAAATAGGATGGTGCTATTCTTTTACGTCTGGCACCACACGGAACTATATAATCTAATGCTTTCTTAATAATACTGGGGAGCTTTAATAAACGTATCATTATCCTACTTGGCGAGTTTAAAATTGAGTCTTGTTGCCATGAAATAAGATTAAATTTTCTTTGGCTCAATCAACGGTAGGTATGACAAAATACGTAGGTAATCAAAAACCCATATTAAATGTTACTGAAATCGATTTAGTAGTCAATTAGGAACAAACTAATTTCAGGTCTTTCGTTTATTCTGGTACGCCTTGTTAAATCTCAGCCTTTGTAGCCATCATATCAGAAGGCCAATTCCTGTAACTGAGAACTAAGAAAATCAAGACGAAATCTAATCTCAGCAACAAACAATGTGAAAAACTAGTTTAGATACTCGCTCGGTCCAATAGTCTTAGGATTTTTTCCGAAATCCTTTTTTTTTTCAATTAATTTGTGATGTAACACAATTGTAGTTGCCGAAGCTAAGAAAATCTGTGGCTCTATCCAGGGATGCACAGACTCTTTGAGACCATGGGCCACTTGGACAAATGATGAATTAATGGCGGGCCACCAGCACAAATTAAAAACATAAAAATAGCCCCAGATTCAAATTTATATTATTTGTAAATCTCAGCAATATTTTTCCTTCAAATGTACGAAATAATATTTTTGCTGGCTGCGTACTGACATATTGCCGGGGAGCCGCATGCGGCCCGCGGGCCGCGGTCTGTGCATCCCTGCTCTAATCCATGAGATAGCAGTAACAGTTGGTGTTAAATGGGTTGAACCCGCGTGGTCAGCGGTCTCGGCCCACTCCCTCTAACAGAGTTATTTATCCCAGCAGTGGGATAGTCATGGGTTGATGAACATTTTTTACAACAATTTTAATTTTTCAGACACTATTCTCCTAAAGCAGTATGCGTTTATAAAAAAAAAGTTGGGTTGACAAACTTTTACGGTTTGTGTTCCATAAGGCTCCATAACTGTTTAATTAGTCAGCAAAAGAGATTCAACGATGGATCTGCTTCTCTAGATGGTACGTATTTAATTTAGAAATCCTACTAATATTATAAATGTCAGTTTGTATGTTAACCTAGATGTTTGGATGTTTGTTACTTAATCGCGCAAAAACGGCGAAAGAGGTTTGGATGAAATTTGACACACAGTTTAAAACCTAGATTAGTAGATAAGAAAAATAACTGAACTCCATGCGGGCGAAGCTACTGGCAAATGCCAGTGGTTCATAATTTTAAGAACAAAAAATTTTAGTGCAAAAAGAAAACTGAAATTGCTTGAAATAATTTGGCCAAATTCACATCTGGCATTGGTTGACGTCAACAAATAAGGGATTATCTATTTATTATTTGGTAGGTACATATCTACCTTTATACTGACGCTGCGCAAGCATTGCGAAAATGTTATTGTATTGAAATTGACGTTAAAGATACGTTAATGCAACGTATACCCAGGTATAGCGAGTAATTTAAGTTAAATTAAGCTAAGTAACACTGAGTATTGTGCCAGCGGCTGTTGTTTTATTTTCTTTTTATTATAATTGTCTTCAGTACTACTTATAACCTTTAGTTAAATCGTGGACAATGGTGTGGGTTACATGTTTGGTAAATCTTAGTTTAAGATATCTCTGTATTTCGTAGCATGTAACTGTTTTTGCCCATAGTAAATAAATAAATGAACATCGAATGCATTATGTATACGACAATTAGGTATACACAGGTGGCAGACACATCGACGCGAAACCTGTTACAATGGATTTAGAACATGATATTGAACATCCGCCACGTTTAACTTATTCGTTGGTTAAATCAAAATCAAAAGTAATTTATTCAAATTAGGCTGAGAATCACCACTTTTCGAACGTCAAAATACATAAGACAGTCCTCCAAAAACGACGAGGGTAGAAAGTGACCGATTACATTTTTCACAATGTACAATTTTTAATTTTCAGATGAAATATACTACAACGGGAAACATTTTAGCTGTCAGTACTACGGAGGTCATTCCAATTCTGAAAGACAAGCGGTGATTTGGTACTTCAAACTTGGTGGTCTTGATGCAGACAAGGAAAATATTACGCAACCGTTTGAAAATATAGAATAATAATAGGCTAGACTATGATTCCAATTTTGAACAATAAATAATTGTAACGTTTTATTTAAATTAATACAATATTGCAGAAGAGTGTGGATTTTTTTTTTTTTTTGTTTGAACGCGCTGTTCTCTGCAGAGGGCAGTAGTGACAGAAACTTTCGAGTTGTAGGTCATAGGTTTAAACCCTGAGAGACGCTTTACTTTGTGTAAATTATTTCATCACCACTGCTCTCAAAACGGTGAAGGAAAACATAGTCACGATGTTTTCCTTCACCGTTTCTAAGACATGCCTGTCTTAGAACCAAAAATTCGAAGACATGTGATATCTACCAACCCGCGTGGTGGATTACGGCCAACTGCCTATCATAGAGAGGAATATCCCAGCAGTGGGAACATTGTAGGCTGATTATGTATACATAAAATCTCTGCAATAACCAGGCAGAGCAATTTTTTTTTGCAGTTGTTAGCCTAACTCTTGAGTAAGGTTATTGGCTATTTAACATCGCCCAATGACCCTTAAAAGCGGTTAGAAATAATATAAAGAGCAGAAAGAACGCCAACCAAAAACGAAGCAATAGCACAAGGGGGCTACGACTTTGACAGGAGCTAGTAATCTGTACCCGGATATAAATTAAAACTTTATTTGTTACTAGCAGCGCTCCGCGGTTTCACCCGCGTAGCTCCCGTTCCCGTGGGAATACGGGGTTAAAATATAGCCTATTTCATCTGGGGACAGCGTAGCTTCCCAACAGTGATTTTTTTTTTCAAATCGGTTCGGTGGTTTTGGAGCCTATTCAATGCAAGCAAACAAACAATCAAATCTTTCCTCTTTATTTATTGTCATTTTTTGTTTTTATTAGTATAGACTAGCTGCTGCCCGCGACTTCATTCGCGTGAAAATCTTAATCACCACAATTGACTAAAATAACAACTACAATTTTTTACACTTTTCTATACACTACGTTTGTAGTTTTAAGCTTGATCTTCAATAGGCATTCCAAGTGGCAAAATACACATTTTTTAGGGTTCCGTACCTCTAAAGGAGAAAACGGAACCCTTATAAGATCACTTTGTTGTCCGTCCGTCCGTCCGTCTGTCAAGACCGTTTTTCTCAGGAACGCGTGGAGGTATCAAACTGAAATTTCTATATGATACTTAGTTCTTCTGTCCCTGGAAGCTGTAGAAAAATCAATCTTCTAAGTCAACGCAATCAAAAGATACAGCCATTTAGGCCGCAAAATTCCGCAAATTTTCGAAACTCGCACGGGAATCAAAACCTACAGGGTACTTCCCGTGAACTTAGAATCTTGAAATTTTGTACGAAGTCACGTCTTATAGTACAGATATAGGAAAAATTACGAAAACAGAAAATTTTTAGTTTCGTCATATAAAAAAAAATATTTTTGAAAATTTTGAACTTTTACTTATATACCCACAGGTTTGTACGGAACCCTCGGTGCGCGAGTTCAACTCGCACTTGACCGGTTTTTTTAATAAAAATATCGTTACTGAAATCGAATGAGTAGTGAATTAGGACAAAATAAAACTACTTTCAGGTCTTGCGTTCGTTCTCTTACACCTTGTATAACAGCATTCCCATGAAAATACTCGTAAATAAAGGGAACGCTCATTTAGAAGAATAGCGTGGGTGACACACTAGTCCAGGGATTGCGAACCTCTTAACCGCTACGAGCCATATTTTCCAAAAAAATACTCAATATGGCATGGAGATGCCAACAAACAATCTTGACTCATTGACTACTAGAAAAAAACTAAATACTTTCACAATCATCGGTAGTCTTTATATGCAAACAGAAATAGACTTGTACTAAGATATAGTTATCAACATCACACCACCTTATTTAAATGAAAGAACAAATTAGTGCGACTTCTGGTATCTTGTATTAAGGTCATATGACATAGTATCGAATCATGTGAAGGTTTGGTTTCTGAAAGCAACGACTCAGGCTTAAGAAGATGAAGTTACCATACTCTTATTATACTGAATCTACCATACTGTGACTTAGGCTGTCGTGCCCAAATTTTTTTGTTACGTGCCACCAAAGGCACTCGCCTATTCGGCAATGCTTGAAGACTAAGGTCTTCAACCAGTGCGTCCTGCCCGTGATGACATACGGCGCCGAAACGTGGACAATGACAGTTGACTGGTCCACAAATTTAAGATCGCTCAGCGCGCTATGGAGCGGGCTATGCTCGGAGTTTCTTTGAAGGATAAAGTCAGGAATGATTATCCGGAAAAGAACCGGAGTTACCGACATAGCTTATAGAGTGAGTAAGCTGAAGTGACAGTGGGCTGGCCATGTTTGTCGAAGGACCGATGGACGGTGGAGCAGACGAGTCCTGGAGTGGAGACCGCGTCTCGGCAAACGTAGTGTGGGACGCCTCCCAGCTAGATAGACCGACGACTTTAAAAAGGTGGCTGGGACAGACTGGATGCGGAAGGCGGAGGATAGAGTATTGTGGTGCAGCCTGGGAGAGGCCTAGGTCCAGCAGTGGACTCCGATAGGCTGAGTTGATTGAAGGCACTCGTTCCATTGGTTCGCCATCCCTGCACTATTCAATGCTATTAATAGCCGTCTTAATTGAATGTGAATTGAAGTTACGACGATTTGAATCACTATTAATGAGGAATTAGGTGTCATCATAATTAGTTCATTAAAATCTTCTAATTAACCTCTAACTCGTCGACTTCTCGTTGATAACTTAACTTAGTCTTTCAATCGATTTGGAGTGGTGTCGACAATGTTTCTTAAAAATGATGTATTTTTCATTGTGTTTTTTATTTATACTTTTAATGGTAAGAATATTTTAAAACCAAAGTATTTTAATATGATTAAATGTAATCCTCCTATGATATTTCAATAATATTTTAAATGTGAAAGTTTATAATATTATAAGTTTGTATATTTGTATTTTTTTACTCAATCACGCAAAAACGGATGAACGGATTCGGATGAGGTACATAACTTTTTTTTTTGTATGTTCCTCGATTTCTCCCCCATTTGTGGACCGATTCTCAAAATTCTTTTTTTATTTGAACGAGTATACTCCTGAGGTGGTCCCATTGGCACCAAGTCAGGATCTGATGATGGAATCCAAGGGAAATCAAGGGCAACCCTCAAATCTCATAGGTATTAACAATGTTTTTCCTATGTTTTCTAATGCTATTGAGACATTTGTGTATGGTCATCATCATCTCATGACGCTGAGCTGATGATGGAAGGTACAACTCTTTAACTTAGGAGTTAGGTGCAGATTCGGGCAAAACTCCGTCATTTAAAGACCGTCTCTTTTTTTAGAAAGGGTTTTATTCCTAAATGGTCCCTTTCATGTAGACTTGATGATGCGTTTCGGAGACAGACAACGTAACTCTGCAAAAATGAAAGCAAATAAACCGCGATTGCTGCTATCGCATAAATATGCATTGTTTTGACCCCAAGGGTGATGAATTGGTGTGGAGTGGGTACTATAACTAAAAAGTGAAAAATAAAAACTTTTTCCAAAAAAAGAACAACCGACTTCCAAAAAACACTAGAAAGTGAAAAATAACTTTAATTTCGGAAGTCGGTGACTTTGGACATGTATTTTATTAATTTCTTGTCACCGCCTTCCGAAATTAAAGTTATTTTTATTTGTAGTAGGTACGTTACCTTGGGATAATTTTCTATTTCCATGCGGGCATATTTATATTTATGTTTACATTTAACTTCTGCTTGAATGCAGTATAGGTTTACTTTATCAAAGAGCTCATAACTATAATATTGCCGTACAGGTCAATCGATCTAACACAACACTAAATTATGTATATGCCACGTTTGATCCGTGATTAGTGACCACTATTTCGAGACCCCACCGTGGTTCGGAGTGCATGATAAGCTGTCACTTCCAGCTATAATTCGTAGATCTTTGTTGGCCGTAACGTGGTATCGTCTTACCCAGTCACTGGACTGTCGATTGTCAGATGCTCCATGAAACATGCTGTTATTCAGCTTCATTCAGTTAGAATGGAAATGGACCCCCATTTAATTGATAAAAGGTAAGTGATGACATTGCTCGCAGAACAGATGACCGATGGGGCCGAAAGGTTGTGGAGTGGCGATTGGGTACCGAAAGAGTTGGAAGGCCTCCCACAAGGTGGACCGATGACCTTGTGAAGGTCAGAGGCATCCGCTAGATGCAGGAAGCACAGAACCGGTCCAAGTAGCGGAGCTTGGGGGAGACCTATGTCAAGCAGTAGACATCTTTCAGCTGAAATGATGATGATGAAATTATGAGTGTTATCTATATCTTCTATATACGAATAATAAAGAGGAAAGATTTGATTGTTTGTTTGCATTGAATAGGCTCCGAAATGACTGAGCCTATTTGAATAATTCTTTCACTGTTGGGAAGCTACACTATCCCCGGGTGACATAGGTTATATTTTATCCCCGTATTCCCACGGGAACGGGAACTACGCGGGTGAAACCGCAGAGCGCTGCTAGTTAGGTGTAACTTTGATGTGCTAAAATTATTATGTTTCAGTCCGGTTTTCAAATTGCGGTGGGAAGTATGACTCACGAGATACCGATGAAGATCCGTCCCTGAAAGCTAAAGGCCATGACCCAGCTGATCCGGATAATATTTTGGCTACACTACAAAAAATGATGGTGATTGACCCAATGCCTTTCGTAACTCTCCCAGTCCCCATTGTATTCGAAGGAGTGGATTATGATCTCATGAAGAACCTGAGTTCGAACGTGTACGATTATTATTATGATTGTTTTTATTGGTTTACGAGATGCATCAGGGACGGGTGGGTAAACAAACTTTCTTTTTTTCAAACATCCAAAAGAACCCTACAAATTGACACTTGATAAGTTCGGATATCGGTGAGGAAACCTAAAATACAAATCCAAGATCCGAAATTATCGTTATTTGACAGTCGTAGTGCAAAGCCCGAAAATTTATCAACCAGTCTTACCAAGGAGTTCCGTATTACCCAGTAATTGGAATGTAAAGATCATATAGATCTGCCAGGGGTGCGGGTTTGTTCGAAAGAGATACCGCAGCCCCTGGCATACAGGCTACTGAGGGAACACGGGTGGGTTTTAGTCAGTAAAAGTCTGACACGCCCTCCTGCTCCACCCAGAGCGGGAGAAGTTATTTGCTGATTTCCCACCCAAAAAAAGAAAAAGACTGGATTAGACTGGAAATTAACCCAACGTAGAACGAACTTAGAAATAGGCTAAGCAGATGAAAACTACGCTTTGGAATGTGCAAATAGCATCTCATTTCTGACTGACTGACTTCTTGACAAATCACTTGCATTTAAATAGTTTAATATTAAAATAATGCTAGTTTGGCTTAGGACATGAAAGATTTTCTTCACTCTCAATTGTTACTTTTTTTTCAGGTCGTATTTTAACACAGTTTGTGCTTATCATAATTCTGCGCACTATGTCAACTTTGCAAACAAATGCCAATTGGAGCTTGAGAATTGCAGGCATAGAGTGAGAGTTGAACCTTGGAAACCAAATGAAGGAGTGTTCGGAACTGATAAAAGAAACCAGTGTAAGTTATTTCAATCTCCTTCATGTCTTTAATTAAATACACGTACACTATATTAAATACTAGCCATAGAGAGCGGCTTTGTCGGCGTTGACCAATTTAAATAAAACCTTATTTGAACAAATAAATTATTATTATTATGAGGTTGCTGCGGCTGCTTAATTGGACATGCCTGTGGCTACTTTAATAAATTAAACTAGAGTGACTACTCGCTGAGGGCACTTCAGTGTGAAAAAAAAAACAGCCTAGATCTGTACGATCTAGGCTGTTTTTTTTTTTGTGTGGGAAATCATCAAATAAATTCTCCCGCTCTGGGTGGAGCAGGAGGGCGTGTCAGACTTTTACTGACTAAAACCCACCCGTGTTCCCTCAGTGGCCCGTATGCCGGGGTTTTTTTTTTTTTTTTTGGTTGGGAAATCATCAAATAACTTCTCCCGCTCTGGGTGGAGCAGGAGGGCGTGTCAGACTTTTACTGACTAAAACCCACCCGTGTTCCTTCAGTAGCCCTTAAGCCCTGGCTTAAGGGCTACAGCCCCTGGGCTGTGGTGTCTCTTTCGAACAAACCCGCACCCCTGGCAGGCATCGGCCCTTGCGGGCCCCATCATTTTGTGCTGACATCTCTTTGAGGCGCGCGTGGAACACAACGCGCCGTCGACTTGGGCTTGGTCCTTACCGGACAGCGAGCTACCCATTACTCGCTGTCCGCAAGCTCATGCCTACCGTGGCCGGAAATCGGCCTGTACGGACCCCGGCTTTGGGCATCGCTGGTAGAGAGAAGCAAAAGACAGCCTGGATCGGATTGATTATTACTACAGGCTCAGCGGCGGGGAGTGGCTCGTTAAATCCATTCAGTACTTTTTGAGTTTATCGCAAGCAGACAAACAAACAGACAGACACATGCGGCGGGAGACTTTGTTTTATAATATGTAGTAATAGTTGTTTAATATTGTCAATGTCAACGTCATGTCATAGTTGTCAAACTAAATATGAACTTGACAGATGGCTGTCTATTCCCTTCTAACTTCAACCCGAACAGAGCGCACACGCCTCTTACTAATATTAATCAAATAAAATGGTAAAAATGTAATATAACCTTGTGTGTAGGTACAACAGTGTAAACAGTGTTCTGAATAAAGATTATTAAACAAGAAGTGGATTTTGATCAAGATCCCAAACATTCTGGTCCTTCGAGAGCCGACGTTCAAGGATCGCCATCTTTTTTTCTGCGCGTCGTTTGGTGGAGGCGAAGAAAACGCAGCTACATCGCTCGTACGCACCACGAAAACGCAGGAGTTTGGGCGGCGAACCAGCAGCGAGCAGCGACAACAGTCGAACCAATTCAAATAGGTATTCAATCAATCAATTAATTATTAGTCAGACACTGTACCTACAGTCAAAAATCGATACCAAAGCGACATCTACATTCGCAAAAAGGCAACAGCCACATATTTTATACATCCGGCATCACTAATTGGCCAATCAGCAAACAGGAAAAACCGTCATCTACAGGACGCCAATCAAAATACTCGATCGTGGAGTCGAGAACGTTCGGAACTTCCGCTTCACGCCACGCGGTCAGCCACTACGACGCACCGCACTGCAAAAATTTCTCTAAACACGCAACAGCGAAACACATGAAAATTATTTACAATGTCTCAAAATGAAGAAGATATCGAAATCAACCTACAAACCCTCAAACAGAAGAGAAGTGCAATCAAAGGCAAACTTACTCGGATGGAAAAATACTTACAGAACTTCGACGCAGATCGACACTCCATGATCGAAATCAAAGTCCGACAAGGTGATCTAGAACAATTGTTTCAACAGTTCGAGAAACTACAGCTACAAATCGAATCATTCGAAGACGCCGCGGACAGACAAGACATTCACGAAGTGGAGCGAAGCACCTTCGAGGACAGATTCTATGGACTCAAGGCATGCATGATGAACGCCTTATCGGCAAGATCGCCAGTACACGCATCGACGGCATCACCTTCACGCCACGCGGATCAATTTAACTGTACGCACTACGACCACACCAAACCACGTGTCAAGCTGCCACAACTAGAACTCCCTAAGTTCGATGGGGACATCCGACAATGGCCAGCGTTCAAGAACATCTTCTACGCGTCCGTGGACAGCACCGACCTGCCCGTGGTGAACAAGCTGCAGTACCTGAAGACGGCGCTGACGGGGGAGGCTGCAGGCCTCATAGCTTCACTGCTCATCATAGAGGAGAACTATTCCAAAGCTCTCGAAATCCTAGCTAAGAGGTATGAAAATCAAACTATAATTGTAAACTTTCATTTAAAAAGTATCACTAGCTTTAGTACTATCACTCGAAATAACCTCAAAGAGTACTTGGTTCTGCTACAGCAAAGTCTAGACTCCCTGAGAGCCATCCAGCTCCCTGTAGAGCACTGGGATGCATTGTTGGTTTTTCTAATAACACAAAAGTTAGACAATTCACTCCGAGCCGCTTGGGAGATCAACCGCAAAGAAAATACTATTGCTGCGCTGAGTGAACTGCTTGATTTTCTAAATCAACGCAGAACAGCCTTCGAGTTAATGTATGATGTCAAATCTAATGATAAAATTCAAACTGTTAAAGTCTCTCATGTAGCTTCTACAACAATCAGAGAAACTTGTATTCTATGCGATAGCAATCATGCTTTGCATAAATGCCCTACATATCTTGAGCTTACAACTCAGAAGCGTATTGAACTGATCAAATCTAAATCACTGTGTTATAACTGTTTACAGCCCTACAAATTCAGGCATAAATGCTCCAAATTTCACTGCCTAAAATGCAAAGGTAAACATCACACATCTATTCACGAGGACAGGCCTCAACCACAGGTTAATCATATTACATCTACACACAGCCAACAGGCATACAATGCTCCACAAAGCCAACAGGCAGTCGATTCCATACTTGCAACAGCAGACACTATGCCAACAGGTACACAAGCACATATACAAGGTTCTATACAGCCAACACACACTCAATTTTCAAACACATTCACTACACCATCTACAGTACTAGTGACAAACACTAACAGATATCAAATGTTGCTTTCCACAGCTCTGGTACGGGTTCAACACGCTTCAGGCCGGTGGATCACTGCCCGAGCACTACTGGACACAGGAAGTGAAGTCAATGTTGCTACCCACAGACTTGCAACTCAACTGAAGCTAAAGGTCAATCAGCAATCATGCCTTATAATGGGTGTAGGCAATAGCCAAGAGCGTACTCAAGTAAGTGTCAACACGAATGTTGCATCTCGGTACAACACCTATCAAAGCAATCAAACTTTTTTGGTTATGGACAGCATTTCAGTGCCACTACCTCACACGCATGTACATACACAAACATGGCATATACCAGACAAACAAGCTCAATCACTCGCTGACCCCACATTCTTCATACCAGGTTCTATTGACTTATTGCTTAATGCTGAAGTTTTCTATGCTACACTGCAAACTGGGCGCATACAGCTTGGTTCACGCCTACCTTTCCTAATTGAAACACTATTTGGATGGGTTGTTTCTGGTTCCTACCTACCTGATATTCACCTACATGCACCAAAATGCACTCTGCACGCTAGCATGTTTTCTACACCTACATCAACAGATGACATACTACAATCCTTCTGGGAGCAAGAAGAGCTGCTTCCTAAAAAGCTACTCTCACCGGAGGACAAACACTGCGAAGAGTTATACATGTCTACAACTACACAGGACAGCTCTGGCAGATACACAGTGGACCTACCACTACAGGCTGATAGAATAGAGGATCTAGGTAATTCCTTCAACACAGCCTATAGATGCTTGCTAACACTTGAATCTAAAATGCAAAGAGATGCAAATCTCTACACACAGTATAAAGCGTTCATACACGAGTTTATACAGTTAGGACATGCTCACTATATAGAGGATGCCTCACCCACAGATAGACACGCTTACTACATGCCACATCTAGCAGTCATAAAGCCCGACAGTATCACAACAAAATTACGTACAGTCTTCAATGCTAGTGCAAAGACATCTACTGGTCTATCACTCAATGATATAATGTATGAAGGTCCAAACATATACAATGATCTATTACAAATTATCTTCAGATTTAGAATTTACAAATATGCTTTCTCTTGTGACATAGTCAAGATGTTTAGAGCTATAAAAATAAATTCACAACAGACATCTTTACAAAGGGTCCTATGGAGAGACTCCAGATCTGAACCACTCAAGTGTCTAGAGATCAACAGAGTCTGCTATGGTACAAAGTGTGCCCCATACTTAGCTTGCCGCACAATGATACATTTAGCTGACACACACTCAGATACACACCCGCAGGCAGCTGACTGTATTAAAAGCTCTGGGTACATGGATGACTACCTGTATGGATCTCAAACTCTAGAACAATGTAAACTAGTATGTTCTGAACTTATAGACTTATTGAGCAAGGCAGGTTTTGAACTACATAAGTGGTCATCTAATCACACTGAAATTCTAACACATGTAGGCACAAGTTCTACAGAAAACACAAAACATATACAATTTTTACATGACAATGTAGACTCAACTACACAAGAAACATACAATTTTACATCAGGTTCCGTCAAAACGCTTGGCTTACAATGGTTACCTACACAAGACACACTTCAGGTCAGTATACCTGACAACAATGCTGATCCTTACACTAAAAGGAACATTCTCTCACAAATAGCTCAGATATTTGATCCTATAGGTATCCTAGCGCCTACTACTATACTAGCTAAGATATTGATGCAAGACATATGGAAACAAAGTATTGACTGGGATTCTTTGATCTCAAAGGACTCGCTAGTCATCTGGCAGAGCTATGTTCAACAATTAAACTGCTTGAAAGATATACACATACCTAGATATTATTTTACAGATATACCTACACAAATAATATTATTAGGATTCTGTGATGCTTCACACAAAGCTTATGGTGCTTGCTTATACTTAAGAGCAACCTACCTTAACAAACCTACAACCTGCACTCTAGTCGCAGCTAAATCAAAGGTTGCACCTATCAAAAAACAACAATCTATACCGCGCTTAGAGCTGTGTGGATCTCTCTTGCTAGCCCAATTAGCAAAAAGATTCATAAACGCTATATACAACAAAATTAACATTGAGAGAATGTATCTATTTACAGACTCATCTATTGTACTGCACTGGATCAAAGCTCCGTACAAGCACAAACACGACACATATGTCACACATCGGCTCATGCAGGTCATTGACACCACCAGTAATGATGACTGGTACCACATAAACACAAAACAAAACCCAGCTGACCTGGGTGCTTACTCTCGAATATAATTCCGATAGATCGTCATTGGAATTATCAGTTAAACGTCAGGGATTGGCCGGACTCACTGAGTCTAGCCAATCGCTGACGTTTAACTGATAATTCCAATGTCGATCCATCGGAATTATATTCCAGAGTAAGCACCCTGATCACCCGGGGAGTCATGCCTAAAGATCTTCAATCTTGTACACTATGGTGGCAAGGTCCTACATGGTTGACTCAAGATCAATCACAATGGCCATCTACAATGACACATATACCTAAAGTAGACATTAATACATCACACAATCAAACCTCACAAGTCAAAGTAGTCAATTTTTGCACTGACTCACTCATCAATCATTTATTCTTCTTTGATAAATTCACAGAACACTCCAATTTTCCTAAGCTCATTAGAATTGTCGCATACATACTTAGATTTGTACAAAATATAAAGAATAAACATGACAAACATACATCATATTTGACAGTTACTGAACTGAAACATGCTCACAATTTTATAGTATGCACAACACAAAGTCATTCCTTCTCAAAGGAAATGCATGAACTACAATCTATAAAAAGTAATACTAACTCGCAGACTTCACATAAACAAAAGATTTACACATTCACATCCAGCCCACTAAGGAAACTGAATCCATTCTTAGATGGAGATGGCATACTAAGAGTTGGTGGTCGCATACAACACTCAGACATTCCATACAATCAAGCACATCCTATCATACTTCCTGCTAAAAACCACATCACACAGATTTTGATACAGCATTATCACCTCAAGCTGCTGCACTCAGGTGTACAGAACACACTCTGTAACATAAGACTGAAATACTGGCCTATCAATGGTAGAGGTGAAGTAAAGAAATGCATATATTCCTGTGTTAGATGCACTAGGTATAGAGGCAAGGTCTGTGGGCAGCAGATGGCAGATCTTCCTGCTCCCAGAGTCACGTTGACCCGTGCCTTTACTCATGTGGGGATAGATTTTAGTGGTGCTATAGCTATAAGAAGTTCAATGACCCGAAATTGTAGATACTCTAAGGGTTATATATGCCTATTTGTTTGCCTAGCTACTCGAGCTATTCATTTAGAATTAGTAACTGACCTATCTGCACATGCCTTTATTTATGCTCTTAAAAGATTTATTTCTAGGAGAGGAATACCTACTTGCTTATATTCAGACAATGCAACTAATTTTAAAGGTTCCAAAACAGAGTTACATAAGCTCTATAAAATGTTCAAAAATGATACTAGTTATAGTGAAATTGTTGACTTATGTACTATGAATTCCATAGAATACAAGTTTACCTGCCCTCTTGCAAGCCACATGGGGGGGATATATGAAGCAGGGATTAAAGCTGTGAAATCTCTCCTCAAGAGACACCTATTTAACACTAAATTAACATATGAGTTGTTATATACTATTCTGGTTCAAATTGAAGGAATACTTAATTCCAGACCATTGTATCCTATTACTGATTTACCTAATGACTTGACTTGTCTGACACCTGCTCATTTCATTATAGGTACTGCTATAACTGACATACCTGAACCAAATGTTCTAGATGTTAGTGAATCTAGACTGAATGTTTACCAAAAAATAATACAATTTAAACAAAGATTTTGGAAACAATTCTATTACAGTTATTTATCTGAATTACAAACTAGAAATAAGTGGCTACAACTGCAAAATAACTTAAGTATAGGAGACTTAGTTTTAATTAAAGATGAAACTTGTCCACCCACTTCATGGGCTTTAGGTCGAATAACCTCTGTAAACACTAACAAGACTGATGGTCTATGTAGATCTGTAAAGATTCGAACTAGTAAAGGAGAATTTACTAGACCTGTAAATAAGGTAATATTGCTACCAAGCAAAGATTGAAACTACTTAATAATAATCTTAATATTGTGTATTTTTACTTGTGTTAACTCACCTATGTGTAACTTACTTACCTATATTATACACTTAAGTGTGTGTATTTAATTATTGTATTAGACCTAGATTTAACCTAGATTAAGATTTACCTACTATGTTTGTTTATCCTATTTTTTTATGTTCTCAAGAATGTTAGATTTACCATACTGATTTGTTTATTTTTATGTTTACCAAACTTATCTATAAAACTATTAATACTTTTGTAATTTATCTGCTAAGTAAATACTAAATACTGTTGTATCTAATATGGGAAATAAGACCTATGTTAACTACTATACTATAATTTTAAGATGCTTCTAACAGGATGTTCCTAACTATATTTGCTATTATGCATAATTATTATATACCTGCTTTCTACCAATAGTAAGGTTCAAAACTACGTAAATGAAACTCATGTTCTATTTAAATTCAATAATTGTATTTATTATTGTGTAAACTCAGCTATGTACTTACCGAGGCTTTCCTTTCTTTGGAGGCCCGAGAATGTTTAATATTGTCAATGTCAACGTCATGTCATAGTTGTCAAACTAAATATGAACTTGACAGATGGCTGTCTATTCCCTTCTAACTTCAACCCGAACAGAGCGCACACGCCTCTTACTAATATTAATCAAATAAAATGGTAAAAATGTAATATAACCTTGTGTGTAGGTACAACAGTGTAAACAGTGTTCTGAATAAAGATTATTAAACAAGAAGTGGATTTTGATCAAGATCCCAAACAATAGTTAATGTTATAATTAAAGTTCACTTTTTACGCAGTCGGGTTTTTTGATTTTGTAAATGTTTGTCATATTTCAACCAATTTAAAAAAAAAAAAACTTTAAACACCGAAACCTTCCTCATGAATTACTCTGTCTATTGTTGAAAACCGCATGAAAATCCGTTCAGTATTTTTTGAGTCTCCAGGCATATAGGACGTGCCCGCTTACATATATATTGTAACGTACCATTATCTACATGTATAGAATCATGGCAATCAATGTAAACGGAACGAAGGAGTCTGGATCTCACGACACAGGGAATCGTAGTGTGAGTTCCAGGAAGCAACGCATTTGAATGTAACTTTTAAAACAATAAATTATTCTTATTCTTATTCTTATATGCAATTCTGCATGATGTGAATTAAGCTATAGCTTGAAGTAACAAAAGTTAAACTATTAGTAGCTTGACCGTTTTTTTTTTTAGGGGATCACCATTACATTCACTATTACCACGGTGAGGGACATGATTGTAAACATTATTACTTCAGACGGCAGGTCCCAGATGATCGGGTGAACTTTTATTATGAAAATGAGCAGGATGCTATCGAAATGGAAGGATATTATGGCGGTAATACGATGGCAAAGCGAAATGGAAAAGTCATTCCCATGGAATAAAACGTTAAATAAATGAAAAATTGTTTTATTCAAATGCCAACAATTACCTACGCTGTTTTTTTAAAAGATTTATATTATTAATCTTTTTTTTTTTTGGTTTTGGCTTCGCACAGTTTGTGCATTTAGCCAGTGTCAACTAATTTTACTTTTCAATCAAGTAAGTGGCCCGATAACAAGAACGAAGTTACAAAAAAGACATAGTCAGTCAAGTCAAAGTTATTGTAAAGCGGTAGTAACTTTACAACAACCTAGGTATTAGAAGTTTTTGGGTGGAACACGAAAAGTCCACGTTAGTCACTTATTTTCACCTTCACTACACTTGTGCACTCACACGTAACTAAATTGAATAATTCACTACCAAAATTATACAATTTAATTCGCTATTTCACGAAATTTCATGAAAATGAAAATTCGTGCGACATGTTCCAATGCTATCCCGCCAAAAACTCCAATATTAATCTTAGTATTTATTATGTTAAAATAATTTCGCTTTAAAAATTCCTAGATTTTTTTTTACCAGTAGACTAAAATAAAAAATAAACAGAATTATGTGATTATTTCAGTTTTATTTTGTTGTGTTATTTTATTGTGTGCCTTAAACCGGTTCAATTTTTTTTCTGTCTTTTTGTTCTTAAAAATGTGAAAGTTGTTTTGATTTTTTTGTACATACATGGAAATTCGAAACGGATTTCTCGCACATAAGGCTGATGCGCTAAGTTTTTTTGCAATTTGTGGGTTAGGTACCCTGGTGTATCCCCGTTAGGTATGTAGTATCTGATTAAAAACTTTTATTTTTTGGACAATTATTTTCATTATTAATATTACAGGTAGGTTTATTAAGTAGCAAACGATGTCGACAAAAACCTATGCATTTTCGGTATGTTTTCTTTTTTCTTCAGATTTCACTGAGAGGGATGATGACTAAGACTAGAGTGGGAAGGCCTCCCACAAGGTGGACCGATGACCTTGCGAAGACCGCGGGTATCCGCTGGATGTGGGAAGCACAAGACCGGTCGAAGTGGAGGAGCCTGTGGGAGGCCTATGTCCAGCAGTGGACGTCTTTCGGCTGATATGATGATGATGATGACTAATATTAAAAAATGTTCGAATAATAATAATAAATGGCCTAATAGCGAAGAGCCGTGACCATCACCTCAGCAGGCTCTCATTGCGCGGCTGGATCAAGGGCTTATTTTATCAACAGATTATTTATTTATCCTCCCACTGGAATGCTATACAGCAATTACACCAGCGGAGCAAGGAATTACTTCAAGTGCTGCTTTTCATCAATCCAGTGCGTGGAGGACATCATGATTTCCATAGTTCCATAACTCCATGCATATGCGATTTTTGCAATTTCAACATTATTCGAAGACCAAAACATTCTTGTAGCAAAGGCCTAGGGCCGAAATATCCTTTGCCAGGAACCGTCCAAAACCGGAATTACACAAAACGAAGTCAAAACAACTAAAACAAATTCAACATAAATGCGAGATCTTCAGCAATAGCTTCAAGACAAACTTTGCTTCCCTCGAAGAAATTAATAATCTCAGATTTATGTACATTAGCTGGGAGGAGCCGGGTGTTCTTTATTAGTTGAATCTTTCGGAAGTTGTCAGGCACACTTAGTTTATACACGATATTTTAAACGGAAATGTCCTTTATTGCGAGCAGAACTTTGAAGTGGCTGATGTTTTTTTGACAACAATTTTGAATTACTTTTCTTTATTTTTTGGCTTTGTTTTTTTGCTTAAATATGCTAGTCGTTTTCTTATAATTTATGTCGGTCTGAAAGTCTTTGATCAGTGCGTGTTGCTAGTGATGACTTATGGTACTGAAATGTGGTCGCTGACTTTGGATCTCACTGGAAGGCTGTAAGTTATCCTAAGGGCAATGGATACTAAGGAGATGGCTTTCCTTTCTTGATGAATTGTAAATTTAAGTGGCAGTGGGCAGGGCAGATTGCTCGCAGAACAGATGGCCAATGGCGCCAAAAGGTTCTGGAGTGGCGACACGTATCGGAAGACTTATAGTTGGAAGGCCTCCCACGAGGTACACCGATGACCTTGTGAGGGCCACAGAAATCCGCTGGATGTGGGAAGCACAGAGCCGGTCGAAGTAGCCGAGCTTGGGGGAGGCCTATATCCAGCAGTGGACGTCTTTCGGCTGAAAAGATGATAACTATTAAAAAAAAGGAAGTTTCACCAGTAACGCACGGTGAAACGGTATATGAAACTGTAATAAATCCCAAAGTTATTTAAACCTATTGTTCGGTCAAGAGAATCTAAATCCGAGGCTTTTAATATGAATATTCAGTGCCCATAAACCAATTGATAAAGTAGCCCCAACAGAATAAATATTACCAGTAGGTACATATTAGTGAATTCCATTATCCGTGATATAACTGTTATTTTATTTATGGGTTTTCATCTGAAAATTACACAGATTTTTGCACGTATTATGTCTATGCTTATTGGAAAGAATGTTCAGTATTTAGTACGTTTTATTGTTTTAATTTAGAGTGAACGATGAGTTAAACGATGGAAAGACGACACCAAAAGAATAGCTGTTCCAGACTGGATTCAGCGGCCGAGAAACAGAGATGGAAATCTTTAGATGAGGCCTAAAAATACGTATTTCTCAAGTACGGCTACATATCAAGCTATATTTTTCCAGTTTACGCTGATCTCGCACTGTATAGAAATCCTATACAGTGCGAGCTCAGCTTATACTGGAAATGTTTAGCGTGATGTGTAGCCGTGTGTACATCTTAGAAATAAGTGTTTTCTTACTACAACTTCCTACTTGCTTTTTTCACTTAAATTATCTCTTATCTGTGGCATTTGTACACTAATGCCACACCTATGAGATAATTAAAAATCAAGATAAAAGCCACACAGTCAGATTTAAAATAAAAAGTTTTGATCATTGTATTAAGGTTTTAACTCAAGACTCTCACGATAGATAGGTTACGTGTTAGATAAGTTGGTACACTTTTTGGAGGCTGAATGTACATGCAAAGTAGCGTATTATTCCACATTGTAAAAATCAACAAAAAATATTTATTTAAAACAAGGAAAAACCGCAAAGTAATTAACGTTCCATCAAACTAAATGAAAAAGAAATAAAACTTAAGCTCTGTTGGCATTGTTTAAACATTTATCCACAGAAGAGGATAAGTCAAGTAATTATTGAGGGGCGCGGATTTATTGTAAATCCTCTCCAAACTTTATCGACTGCGACGAATTTCGTCCCTGAATAATTGTAGCAAATTATCGTGCATCGACGACTTTCAATGATGAGGTTTTAATCAATTTCGAAGTGAGGCGTCGATGTACGTTGAAGTGGTTTCGTAATAAAATAGATCGTTGTCTATTTGTGACAGGTCGAAAAGCGTACACAAGCGATGAGTAGTCTTTAAAAAGTTTGTTTATTTATACTGGCTAGAGCGATTAAGATACGGTTTCTTAGCACTAAGTACATAACGGCCATCATGGAAATGATGGCAGTGGATATTGACTTTACTGGGTCTAAAAACGCTTTATAAGAAAACAACGTCTGTTTCCGCATAATCAGCTTATACATCCTAAAAGTCACCCAAAGGGCAATGGAGAGGACTCTGCTCGAAGTTTCCCTACGTGATCGAATCAGGAATGAAAAGATCCGCAGGAGAACCAAGGCCACCGACATAGCCGAAGGATTGCCAAACTTAAGTGGCAGGGCACATTGCTAGCAGAACAGATGGCCGATGGGGCAGAAGTGTTCTGGAGTGGCGACCGCGTACCGGAAGACGTAGAGTTGGAAGTGCTCCCACAAAGTGGACCGATGACCTTGTGAATGCCGCATGAATCTGCTGGATGCGGGAAGCACAGAACTGGTCGATGTGGAAGGGCTTGCGGGAGGCTTATGTCTAGCAGTCGACGTTTTTCGGCTAAAATGATGATAATGATGATGAATCTGCTTATAATGTTCTCACTTTTGGATGCAGGTCTCCTCTCTGTGAGAGGGAGTGGGCCGTTACTCACCACGCGGGCCCACTGCGGGTTGGTAGACGTCACATGTTTTCGATTTTTTGGTTCTAGGACATGCTGGTTTCCTCACGATGTTTTCTTTCAACATTTTGAGAGCAGTTGTGATGAAATGATTTACAAGAAGTTAAGCACCTTTCTGGGCTCGAACCTACGACCTACACTAGGCTACCACTGCTGATTATGCTTATTGTAAAATGGGTTCATAAAATTATGAGTATTACCAAAAACCCGGTTTTGTGGTAAATAAAACCTAAACTTGTACAACCCTAAATTCTTACTTAAATACCCCAAGTATCCTAAAATTATAATTGCTTTACCCCTTTCGTGAAATCATCCAATAAACCGAGTCGGTGGAGCCGTGGTTTTGTCCGAAACTAATAATAAATTTTCCGAAGGAATTTCTCCGAAAATTCCTCTATCCTCTAGTTACTTACTTTGTTATGGTTTCAGAGAAATTGTTTGATACTATATTTACTCGTACTTACAGTTTTAATTATTATACTAGCTTTTGCCACCGGCTTCAACCGCGCGGCACTTTCATCCCCTATTTAACTCCCTTAGGGGTTGAATTTCGAAAAATCATTCCTTATTTCTTGTCTACAATAAAAGGGAAACTATGTACAAAATTTCAGCTTTCTAGGTTCAAGGATTTGGGCTGGGCGTTAATGAGTCAGTGAGTTAGTCATTCAGGACTTTTCTTTTTTTATTTACATAGATTATTATTGCCAATTTCTGTCTTTTTTTGGGTGGGAAATCATCAAATAACTTCTCCCACTCTGGGTGGAGCAGGAGGGCGTGTCAGACTTTTACTGACTTAAACCCACCCGTGTGTGAGTGGTAACACTCAAAACAGTTTTTTTGCAAATTGGTTTTGTTCGAGACTGTACATCGTGTCTTATATGTATATCAATGCCTCTGCCTAATAGAACGGGGAATGCAGGCGTGATCATATGTAGGTATGTATAACTTTAAAACTTACGCAATAGTCAATAGGGGTCATATTCGAACACGACCTTCAGAAACGACATTGTTATTGTTTAATTAATATAATTGATCATCCAATTATGTAATAACTGTTTGATTGATTTTAATTTGATTGCTCTCGTGTAGTAAACGATGTGTTCTATCTAAATGTAACGTTTAGATTCGTCGATTAGTCAGCTTCGTCCATACCTACTGTTCCCTAGTCTTACTCCTAACTCGCCGAGTCCGCATATGTCTACCTACATTTATAGGTACAAGGCGCAAAAGCACTGATGGTAAGAAAAGTACTTGTACGGTTTCAACAATAATTAAAGATTTCTGTTAAAAAATCAGTCCGTATATAAAATAATTTAAACTGTCGTCTAAGAAACCAGAGTTTGTACAATTATTAAAACTCTGCTAAAAAAATCAAAAAGATCAAGAGACAAAGTTTATACGTGCTATGTATTTATTTTCTACATCGTAACACTTTTCCGACAAACTGTATCCTTGTAGCTTATTGGCATATAAAAAGCGGGTGAGTTGGGACTAGGGATCAGTATGAACGAAGCCAGTGTAGAGAGCAACAAAATGTTTGCCAACACACTTGTTTGTGCGAGAGGAAACAGCAGGGGTGGCCCAGTGCTAACGGTAGTGACTTATACAACGTGTAACGGAAAGGGTATATAATATATACATACTAAGGGCACGGCTTCTTTGGATGATATTGGAAGGGTTTTTTAATCTTATCTCTACATGTACGGAAGTTATGAGAATTTTTTATACATAGATACCAGAAACCGAACTTTTAAAATTGAAATAAACACATCACTCGGAAGAGATTTATCGTGATATTGGCAAGTAACGTGGAAAGTTATTGACCTACGTAGTGCGGTGACACGTTTGTTATGATTTGAATTTAAGAAACAATAAGAAAGTGAAAATTTGGTATCAATTCTTATAGTATTTAATTTAGAGTTGAAACTATGTATAATAATTCTATACCAGCTGTTTTCTTTAGTGCTTAAGGATAGCAATAGGGTTTCTGTTGTCGAGTTGTAGGTCGTACGTTTGAATCTAGACAGGCACTTTATTTTGTGTGAATTATTTCATCACCACTGCTCTAAACTATCTACAATTCTAAATGAAAGCCATTGCTACTGTTAGCGTGTTACACAATTACCCCTTTGGTTGTAGCAAACATTTGAACAATAGGGTATTTTCCAATTTTCCAAAAACTATTCCAATTTGAAGATTGGAACGAGATATTTAACAGAAAAATAAAAACTAGTTTTTGACTGAAAAAATGTGTATTAATAAATTTATTTTTATTTTTCTGTCAAACATATCGTCCCAATCTTCAAATTAAAATAGTTTTGATCAAATCGGAAAATACCATATTTGTGCACCATTTTGATTCGATCAACGCGCGACGTTTCGGAATAAACGAGAGGATTTATTTTTACCGCATGCACTTTTTTATACCTTTTCAGTAGAAAAAAATATACGTATACTAGTTGAAAACTGATTATAAATATGATTCCATCCTTTGTAACAAGAAGAAATGAAATCTATTATCAAATTCTTCTTATTTCTCTTTAAATATATGTCTGTTAGTTACAGACAAAGGACGATGGACTCTAGCGTCCCCAAAATTGAAAGTTAATCAACAGACTTGAGACGTATTACAGTTACAAAAGTCTTAGCTTACTAAGCATTATATACAATGGCGACGACCTTCAAAAGAATGGGGTAAATATAATGGTACAACTGTAGTACAAAATATTTTTGATTAGGTACTAAAAACTATGTGAAAATCGTAATTGTTTTTACTTAAGGTGCATTTCGTATTTTATTTTCAATGAAATAACATATTGACGCTTGTATACCCCGTAGTTGTTGGTAAATTTATTTTATTTATTTATTTATATTTATTTCAGGCATATTACCCATAATTTTGTTAGTATTACTTAAATTATGTTAGTATCATTACATTAATTACTTTTATTACACAAACAAAAACAAAAATAAATAGGTACAGTATTCCCCAAGTTGCATTGTATTCAATACAACTTAAGGAACACTATAACTACCACGCCATCTTCTGCACACACCTGGCAACAATACATGCACTGCGCACAGGTGGCCCATCAGATGGCCCTCAGTTTTGTTAGCAACAATGCTGTTGTCGCTGTCTCGCACTCGACGCAGTAATGAAGCGGATCTTTTACGCATGATCGCAAAAAAGTCATCTGTACGCGCTGCTGCGAACATCCCTGACGCGCTACAGAAACGTGGCAGCGACAGCAGTATCCTAAAAGCATTGTTGTATTGCACACGCAAGGCATTGAAACTTTTTTTCGTGTATCTAGACCAAAGACTACAGGTATAAAAAGCCTGGCAATATGCCCTAAACAGCGTTACCTTCACATTACTGTCGCACTTTGAAAATCTGCGGGCCAGCATGTTGCATCGTACGGTCAATGCCCTGCGCTCTCTATCCATATCACAGTTATCAGAGCCATCGTCTGTAACCCAGTGACCAAGGTATTTAAACTGCTTTACTCTGTTTAGAGTCGCACCACAAAGCGAGACAGGTGGTACTAATTCATAGGTCTTGTTTTGTGCCATAAAAACTAACAGCTCGCTTTTCTTGGCATTATACCTTAGACCATGGGCTCCAGCATAGCACTCACATATCTTCAGTAGCTTTCTGAGGGCACTGATCGACGGACTCAGAAGCACCATATCGTCAGCATAACTGATGTTGTTGAAAGATACACCGTCTATCGTGCATCCAATGCCAGTGCTGCTCAGTTCTTCGATCAGCTTATTTACATAAATATTAAATAGCTTGGGCGAGGTCAGACCCCCTTGCCTCACCCCACACTCTAACCTATACACATCTGAGTAACCACCTGCCCACCTCATAGTGTTATATTGGTTACCGTACCAGAATTTAAACATATTAATGATTTCTGGCGGCAGGTTAGCTTCACTGGACAATTTCTTCCATAGGATGTCATATGAGACCAGGTCAAAAGCCCTGGATAAATCCAGGAAGCATGCATACACAGGTGTCCTCCTCCCAGTGTAATATTGCACTGTGCTCTTCAGAGTCATAATCGCAGTCTCAGTTGATAACCCGTTCCTAAAACCAAACTGTCTGTCATTAATGTTTACCCAGGCAACTGTCAAGCAAACTATCCAAGATTTTTGCTGTAACTGTTGCTAGGGAAATCGGTCGGTAATGATAAATGATTTTATTTCTGTAAGTAGGTTTGTACAAACACTTTTACACGTCAATCATATTTTTTTAAACTAGATGAGGTCGGCGTTTCCTATCTGACTACTCTGAGAAGAAAGGCCGAAACAAATTTAGAAGTCACAGTCTGTTTTAAAGTCCAGACATAATCTTGGTCAGATCATGTGAAGACCATGTGGATTGGTATCTGAGATGGTCTTTTGAGGAAAGAAACCACACAGATTGAGTGGACCTGTCCATTCAGTGCACGCATGTATCAGTAATCATACGGCTCAACTCAGAACTTGAGGAGCTCAATGATTTGACGAACAATACCAAAGAAAGGACATTTTGGTAGGCCGCATAAAGTACTCAAACTGCCAGATTAACATTAAAAACAAACTGAGAAAGAGATGAAACACAAAAACAAAAAACAAAAATACCACATAGTCATAGGTAGAGATTGAGCACCTACAACCCGAACATCGTTAGACAAATGAAACTGAGGGATGACTTTTTCAGGAAACCCCTTTTAATTAAGACTTGAAACCAACAGTTTGTTATTATGTAGCCCGTAATGGAAAATATGATTAAAAAATTAAGTCTATTGAATAAAAAAAAATAAAAAAAACTCGGACTCGGAAAAACTCGGGACGGATTCCATAGTCGCTTGCTCATCGTTCTTTGCTGCTAGGAACTTTGTTGCGCGAATTCTTCTTCCCAGCTAAATCACTAGGAAGTTTGTCGGACTTAATGCAGATTTAACGTAAAAAGGGCTGATTGTCAGCCTTATTTGAATAAACATGGTTTACTGCTTGATTTCCAATGTCATTTCGAATGTCGTCCGAATCGCCGTAATTCCATAGCATCGATGTACCACAATTTCGAATAGCCATTAAATCGAGTGCCCGTTTCGCCGAGAAGCCATTGCAACGATAGTCCTATCCATCGAATGTCTACTGGCTCGACGTACCGGTAAGTCGAAAGTATAAAATATTCAAGAAGAGGAATGTAAAATGGGATAAAAAACAAACCAGCAAGGTTTAATCATCATAATACACAGTATCAGTGACCGACATTTAAACACATGATTTTACTCATCATTATGAACAACTTTTATTATGGGACCAAACCCGAAATCGCGAAAAAAAAAATCTGCTGTTCCCTACATTTTGACGAGTTATGCGAACATAAACGTAGGGAACAGGAGATTTTTTTTTTCGCGATTTCAGGTTTGGTCCCATAGTAAAAGTTGTTCATAATGATGAGTACAATCATGTGTTTAAATGTCGGTCACTAATTACCAGTCACCCTATATGATAATAATTGGATAGAATCACCAGTGATCAACAGTCAGTGCCGTGATTTGATTTTGATCCTTATTTTTCAAACATACTAAACATCCCCGAATTTGACGAAAACTTCAAAAGAGACAAGTTTCAAAATAACTAGGTACTATCCATAGGTATTCGTAATAATTCTCATATATCACTAATCTACACGTACAAAATAAACTTAGACCGCACCGCACACCGCTTAAGGAATGAAGCATACATATTAAATCCCTCACATTCCCCACAATGTATTTTACAAAGGCGATACCCGTGACAAAAATGAAGTTTCAAATGAGGGAAAAATGAGTTTGCGAACAAAACGAGAGAAAAAATACAGAAACACTTTGTGTAACGTTTCGTGTATATTTTTGATGAATGCTCCGAGATTGCTTCGGTGATTTTAGAATAAAAATGCTTGTTGAGCTTTTGTTTGATTCTTATATGGGGACTGTAGAATTTGTCTTTGAATGTTTGTTACTTTTGAAGCAGCAAGTCAATCTGCCCAGCCTCTTCTCAACTATGTTGGAGTCGACTTCCTGTCTAACTGGATGCAGCTGAAGACCAGTACCAAATTTAATAAGGAGCGACTACCCACCTGAACGCCACAACCCAATTACTGGGTTATTACCCAGTAACAGGATTATTACCCAGTAACTGGGTTATTACACAATAACTATGTTATTACCCAGTACCAGGATGATACTGGGTTATTGCCCAGTAACTGGGTACCTTATGGGTAAGACAGGTTGACGGATTTTCGGGCTTCTGACGACCCGTAACGACTGTCAAAAAATCATGAATGATAGCCACCAACGGCTGTCATGATGGTCTAGTAGCTAAAATTCGGGCAAGTACCAATCTACGGGATAAGTTTTTAACCATTGCGCAAACTGTAACCATGAATTCAGCATCAGCGCAGAAATTTTTCGTCGGTTATACAAAAAAAAAGAATACTACAGACCACAATTTTAAACAATTTCTTCACCAACAACCTACTACAGCAAGAAAATTACTATCGACATCAAATTCAGTCATATTTTTTTTTGTCTTTTGTTTACAGTATTTTCCTTCGTTTCTTGTCACATCTTACTTTCCCGCGGATAGGTTATTAATATTCTGGGGCCAAAACACTCAAACTGACATGGTAACATTACGTAAAGATAGGGCTGCCTCCTTGAGTCAGGCTTGCGAATATAAATAAGAAGGAACGAAAAAAGGACGCAATTTTTGGCTAACTTAATCTTAGGCAATTATTTTTTTAACGTCCTATACGACTGTCTCGTTGGTCTTGTGCTTGCAAGCGGTACTTTGATCATGAGATCCTCGTTTCGATTCCCAGGTCGGCTAAAGTGTTATTACGTTTTTCTATCAGGATTTTTTTAGTAACAGTCCGATCGATGGCAATAGGGTTGCCTACTATGATAAGGGAGTTTAACATAAGTGGCGAAATGCGGAGAAAAATTTCGCCAGTTATGTTTCAGTTATGGGCAGAGGTGTACATCTGCCTAACCCAACAGACAGAACAGGCGTTATGTCAATGTGCTATGTTAAGTCATACCTGAATCTTAGCATTCAAAGTGCAGATAGCAAGTTCCGAGGTCAAAAACGTTGATGGCTAAAAATAGCCCAAGGAGTTATTTATCTAATTGACTTACGAGAGAAAATAATTGGTAAACGATCGTACACACTAACAAGAACAAATACAGCCAATGCTATAAAGCAGACATTGGTAAGTTCAACACAACAATAGGAAATAAAACAGTCTTCGTACATTTTACGTAGTAAACATATTTCTACAAAGAATGTTTTTGGAATGAACTTCATTCATCACAATATTTACGTTGTGAAACACCATGTTGTATCGATTCACAACAACATGTTGTTTGATCGTTTGTTCAGAACGCTGTCCCACCGCTGGCAATTTACGAGTAGAGCTAGCAACTAGAAGCGAGTTGGTGAACAACGAGCAGATAGCACGACGACAACGAGTGACTTTACTCGCTGGTTTACGTATGAACTAAGCGTGAGTCTCTCAGCGAGCGTTCTGCCCGCCAAGTCGCCAAGCGAGCGTCGTTGAGCGAGTACTCTCTGTGATAGCTCTTAATACTGGGAAAACGAGTACTCGCCTGTGGACGGTGTGTGCAACTCAGCCTATCATAGCCTATTGCTGGACGAAGGCCTCTACCAGGCTGCGCCACCACACCCTGTCTTCCCATACCTTCCGCATATCTAGACAGCTGCGGCGTCCTACGCTACGCTTGATGATTCGCGGTTTTCACTTCAGTACTAGTCTGCTCCGCCAGACATCGGTTTTTCGACAAACATGGCCAGCCCACTGCCACTTCAGTGTGCTTACTCTGATTCCGCAGTCAACTATTAATATTTTTATGTATCTCTTTTACTGACACGGGACCTACAACGTTTTGTACGTTTCTGAGCGAGAGAACCTCGCTTCCTCGTCGCAGTGATACAATTGCCTGACAGATTAAAAAAGTCGTCTGACTGACAACCCTAGCTGTCTGACAGTGATTTGATAGAAAACCAGCGAACAGCATCAATTGATTGATTCTGTAGTGAAGGAAACGCCGACAAATATACTAAAACAATGTCGGCGAGAAAATCGGAGCCATTTTTGTTGTTGCCAAGTAAAACTCGAGTAGAAATATGTCTGATTTTGTTTCTTTTAGAACCTTTTGTCTTCGATTGGCCCAAAGATTGGTTGCAATGCAGTCAATGCATATTTTACATTTCTATACCTTTAAATAGTATACAATTTTTTTTACGGTACGCAATTTAGGACTAGAATCATTCCTTTTCCTGTTTGTGTACATAATGTTATGGCTCTAAATGTTTGGATACAACGACGTCGAAGAAAAATGGTAGCTAGATGCTCAAAACAATGAAGGAACTTTTGAAATGTTACCATAATTACTAAATTTGCCAGGATTATTTGCAAGCGCAGTGTGCTGTTGTTTTAGCTAATAAGAGTACGCTTATGCTCTTGCCGTAATACCTTTCTCTTTTATGACATACCCGCGGGAGGAAAGACGATTTAACATTCTCTGTGGGAACACACTATACCAGAAAATTGACGGACGTAAATTCGTTCGGCCGGCCAGAGACAAGATTTTCAATCGTGTCCTGAAAATTCTTTTGACGTGTATTTTTGTTGTAAGTTTGCCTTAGAATTGTGAGAAGATTTTTTATTGTGAACTGAAATGTCAAACTAGGTTATATTTGTATCTAGTTAAACTGATAATCGCCACGTAGGATATATTTCAGGAACACAGCAATATTGTTACACAACTATGGTTCGATGAAACAGACTTCGTTTCCGATAACTAAGTGTAACGCATCACTTTTATAACAGAACCATCACATATTTCTTCCATAGAATAAACCACAAAACATTCCCTAGAAAACGAGTCCACACCTAGTTTTCATTCATATCACACCTAAATCTAATGAAGACAAAAATAAACCCACAAATAAAATAAAACAGTCAGAACATAAAACACCAAAACAATAGCCGTTTACACTTCAAAAAACCATACATTTTCCACACCTTTTGAAAAAAAGAAACAAAACTACATACCATACAAAACGAAAACGCATACACAACAAAATGATGCATAAAACTGCGAGCTACGAACAATAGGAAGCTGACGCATCGCTCGTACATTGTGAGGAGCTCCCAGCTTTTATTAAATAAAAACTACTCAAGTAGGGATTGTACTGAACTCAGTTTTGGTGAGATTTCGTTTTACCAGGTTAGATAAGAGAGGCTAGTTCAACTCTGCAGTTTGGTTTGTAACTGCAGACTTTTTCTTCACATTTCAGGGTCGGTTCCTTAAGTGGTGCAAAAAACATTTTTTTTTGGATTATTGTTGATTTTGAATTTCAATAAATAATGGTCGAATTTCAACCCCAGTTGTTGAAATTCGACCATAATTGCCACCACTAGTTTTTACGAATGTGAAATTTTTTATGTTTCAATGTTTGGATGTTTCTTACTCAATCACGCAACAACGTGCAAACGGATTTAGATGAAATTTTGGTACACAGATATTTTATAACCTGGATTAACAATTTTGGTACTTTTTATCCCGACAGTACCAACGTTCCCATGAGGTCAGTCCCTGGACGAACCCGCTGGCAAAAGCTAGTTGATCATAATGAAATTATGACGAAAACAGAACCAAAATCATTCCCAAGAGAACAAACGAAGCGAACTAACCTAATAAAGATGAACCCCAACAAATTTTGAACCACAAATCAGTGCAAACAGAATGGATGGTTCAAACACCCAAAACCAACAGTAGGAGTTTCAAGCACAATTTGCACCAAGTTATCGTAATAAAAGCGTTGAATTAAGTGAATAATAGTTCCCTTGGGACGCCATATCACATTGTCATGCGTTCAACGTTATGTAAGGAATGTCCCACATTCTCTATGAATAACTCATAACGCTTTATTGAAGTCACCATGTTTGTGGGTATTAATAAAAACTAGGCCTTTGAGTTAGACTGCAGAAATGAGATCAGAAGTATGAGGTTTTATGAATAATTTGTTGCTGAAGCTTCATTGAAATTCGATCCTAGATTCAATGACGTTATTTTATGCCTAGACGTGGTATATGGTGTGGTATGACGACACTTTCAAATCAAGCCGGAATGTATACACGACTTGCACGACACTGTAACCTTTTTTTATCGGTTTAAATGCACAGCTGTTCTTTTTATTTATCGACGAAATATTTTAATGTTGTTTGTTGAACCAAATTCATGGTACTTGTTTGCTCTTTGATATCCCGTACAGCCTATAAGTCTACTGAGTGTTAGATATAGGTAAGTAAGTAGAAACTGATGCATGTTTTCGAATGAAAGTTAATTAAAAGAAAACAAACGGTGAATTGTTCAATTTAATTTGAATCGAACTCATCCATCGGTTTCATACCAAACTTCAACTTTAGCCAAACGATTTTATTTTTTGGTGACTGTACATAAAAAGTCTAACAGTATAAAACTCTGTAGATACGTTGAACTTCGGAGTATTTTGTTAGCGAAAATAAGAAATAATATAAATCTTTAAATATCCAAAAACATACAGAATTTAAAATATAGTTTGATATTTGGTTACAAAATATATTATAGTTTATGTTGCAAATCCTGTACAAGAATAATACTCTACCTCTTATGCTAGGGTATTTCTGTACCTATTTCAAGAGGAAGTTTACGGTCAATGTCTACATTAATGAACAATAATAAAAAAAAGTTTATTGTTTTCGCCAAATTTCGTTTAATAGTTTATCCTCGCTCATGACAACAGTAGAATTAGCTACAGGCAAGATTCACACACCGCACTCAGACTTTTCTTTTCTAAGTAAAGTAAGCTTTTTATTCGAATATGAAACTTATTTTGATCCGTCAAAATGTTCATATTCACATGAGCGAATGTTAAAAAGCATTTCATACGAATTGTACAATTAGTATTACAATAACGTTTAATTATATTTTACTAGTGATGTACCGATTAGTCGGGAAAGCCGACTAATCGGCCGACGAGCCGAAAGTGTAGTTACGAACATTACCGATGTCACCCGAACTCAACCGAAAACAATGATCGGCTTGCCGACTAGTCAGCTAGTCGGCTAGTTGGCTAGTTGGCCAAAGTCATAGTCGGCCCATCTCTATATTTTGCTCAAAGAAAAGTACCTACGCAAAATGGTCTATGCTTCAGCAGTGGTTGATACACATACATACATATTCAGCCTATAATGTTCCCACTGCAGGCACACAGGCCTCCTGTCTTTGAGAGGGAGTGGGCTATATGTATCCACCACGCGGGCCCAGTGCGGTTTGGTAGATGTCACTTGTCTTCAAATTTTTTTCAATCGGGTGAAACCGGCGTGACGCTTTTGGAGTAAAATCATAAGACAACGACCACATACTCGTAGATGTAAAAGAATCGCGGCGACATTTTATCGCACACTGGTTTTGCAGCATTTACAATCAAACAGAGTAAGTACATCCAAGCGTGACGAAAATACAGTTCATTTTTTGCTCTCAGCGCTAAGAGATGCGTCGATGATCGAATGCGCGAAAGAATCCCGCCATGACATTATAACGTCCGTGCGAATGTCGATTTTCCGTGATTCAAATTTTATCGTGAATGCCTTACCTACAATTTTTTTTTTTTAAATAAATAGTAAAATAAAAATAAACAAAATTTCAGACACTAAAGTCCATAGAAGAGGTTAGTACCGTATATGTTATAAACTCATCATCTGCCTAGCCTTTTCCCAACTATGTTGGGGTCGGCTTCCAGTCTAACCGGATGCAGCTGAATACGAGTATTTTACATGGAGCGACTGCCTATCTGACCTCCACAACCCAGTTACTGGGTAATACGATACCCCTTGGTAAGACTGGTTGTCAGACTTTCGGACTCCTGACGACCCGTAACGACTGTCAAAGATCCACAAATGACAGCCGGGACCAACGGCTTAACGTGCTTTCCGAGGCACGGAGGGATCTTGGTATGTAAAGATGGTCACCCATCCACGGACCAACCGCGGCAAGCGTAGCTTAACCTGGCCGATCGACCCGTGCAGCTATAGTTATTTAGCCACAAGCTATAGTTATAAGCTGTGTTAGTACAATTAAAGACTGGAAATAAAATTGAAAGCAGTATAATTCTTCACTAACCAGCACCCTAGTTGCGTAACTCACTATTTATCATAATCTGTTTCGTTTTGAAACAGATTGTTAAACCATTGCTTCATATTTTCGAAAAATGTTTCTGCTCAGAAACGTAAATAACGCAATGAATATTGTTGTACTGTCAAATTGAAACCGATTATGATTAATCGTGAGTTACGCAGTTAGGGTGCTGCACCTGTCAGTGAAGCGTAGCATGACTGCCGAGTCCATTCTGTCCGCTATCATTTTCAAGATGCTTACGGCTCTCGCTCATACTTTGCACCACAGGCATGGTTTTTCTATGCATAATTGCATAGAAATTATCTATGTGCGCATCTACAAACATGCCTGAAGCACTACATTTTTAGAGTGGGAAATCATCAAATAACTTCTCCCGCTCTGGGTGGTGCAGGAGGGCATGTCAGACTTTAACTGGCTAAAACCCACCCGTGTTCCTTCAGTTGCCTGTTTGCCAGGGGCCACGGTATTTCTTTCGAACAACCCGCACCCTGGATGTCTTACTTACTTGAGTGAGGTCTATGAATCTCTCCTTTATCTGCTCATAATATTCGGTGTCGAGATGTAGGCAAAGGTAGATATAGCGACTCAATTTCAGTAAACATTTGTCAAGCCCCACCCATTACCTAATTAATCGCCCAACGAACATTATACATGGCATCAATCTAGTCGAAATTGATAGGTACATAATATTATGATGTAAGTTAATTGATTGAACAAATACAAATTAATGAGCCAACTTCTAACGTTACACCATAAAGAATAGCTTATTTGATCTGATGGACGGGTTTCAACTTATTATGAAAATCTATTCAGGTTACTTTAGATTTGAAATTACATATTATAAAGTCGCTTGAAGGGCTTGTGGGTCGATCGATCGATCGACGAGGGTTTTTGGAATGTAAGGATGGTCGTGCCTCGAATACGGTTCCGGTTTTCACTCATGGATTTTGACAGTCGTTACTGGTCGTAAGAAGCCCGAAAGTCTGGCAATCAGTCTTACCAAGGTGTATCGTATTACCCAGTAACTGGGTTGTGGAGGTCTGATAGTGAATCTCTCCTGTAAAAGCTGGTATTCAACTGCATTCGATTTGACTGGAAGCTGACCCCAACGTAGTTGTGAAAAGGCATATGATGATAACTCGAGCAGTGCAGGGGCGGGTCCCTAGTGTGCTAGTAATATCTATCTACTACCTTTAAACGAGCAATTCTTGTATATATATACTAGCTGACCCGACAGACGTTGTCCTGTCCGTCCAAAAGTCATTCATACAAAATCCCTACCCTACCTCCCCAACCTACCCTACCTGCCCTACCTGCCCTACCAACCCTACCTACCTACCCTACCGACCCTACCTACCTACCCTACCTACCCTACCAACCCTACCTACCTACCCTACACTACCCTACCTACCTACCCTACCAACCCTACCTACCCTACCCTACCTACGCTATCCTACACTACCCTACCATACCCTACCTACCCTATCTACCATAAATTAAGATGTAAGCTATCCTATCTTCAAGTTGAATCAAACTGCACACGGTGTACAAATTTGATTAAAATCGGTTAAGTCGTTTAGGAGTCCATCGCCGACAAACAACGTGACACGTAATTTATTTATATATTAAGATAATCTGAATCTCGGAAACGGTTCCAACAATTTTCCTGTAATTTAGTATGCAAGGGTTTCAGGGGCGATAAATCGGTCTAGCCAAGTTTCATTTTTTGAAAAGGTCAAACAAACGGTCATCCAGATATTTTTTACTAAGATGAATACATCAAAGCACCAAGAACTGACAATCCCACGGTACTTATTGGGCTTATAATAGATCAACACATACATCAAAGATGAGAGAAGTAATCAAATGTATGCTAATCAACGCACGCGCATGTATAAGCAAACAAAACTGACCTACCGCAAGGCGTATACATTCGATGGGATAGAGTTAGTATTCTGGGTTTCGTTAACCAAATTAGAACTTTTCTTAAGCTAATATCAGTAGCTCACATAATTGGCCTAAAATTTTGACACCATGTGTTTCAGTGTTTTTGGGAAATCAGCCCCAGAGGGCGTAAAATAGGGGATGAAAGTTTAAACTTTTAATCCCGGTAGTACGTTCCCGTGGGATATTTTCCGACATACACACTGGCGAAGCCGCGGGCAAAAGCTAGTGAACAAAATAAAATATATAAAATAATATAAGTATTTTTAATAATAAAATTGGAAGTCAATTTTAGGCATATATCTTTCCATGTGCAAAAGAACGTGGCATGTCAATATAAATATTGGAAATTTAATTTATATGTTGGGAATGTGATAATATCATGACAGAACATCACGCCTGTTTTCACATTTGACCAGTTATGTGTAAGTTCCATGTAAAAGAAGACAAGCCTATTGCCATCAACTGGGTACAAATTCAGCTTCAAGGCTGCTGTTGAGAAATTCCTAATGGAAAACCCAATAACACTTTGGTTGACCTGGGAATCGAACCAAGGAATTCCATGCTCAGTAGTAGCGCTTGTGACCACTAGACCAACGGGGTAGCTATTTACAAATATGTATTTTGTGTTTATCTAACTATTGAATTACATCCTCAACAGCAGTGCTTACGACCAGAAGAGTAATAAGGTATCGAGGCAGAAAATTTAGAATAAGCAACCAAAAATAGCAATAATTTTAAGGAAAAGACGATAACAAATATATTACAGAAAAATGAAAGATAAAAAGACTTCAATCATAAAGATAATTCAGTTCCAATGAAGCGTAAAGTAAGCAAAATTCTCGATAACATTAAGCTTATTGTCAGTCTTTTTATACGTGCAGCCTATGGGCCAACTTTGTGCAGCGAGCATACAGTGCCTTGCGCGTACAGTACAACAATGCGTTTAGGATACTGCTGGGGCTGCCGCGGTTTTGCAGCGCTTCTACGATGTTCGCGCAGGCGCAAACCGATGACTTTCATGCTATTATTAGGAAGCGGAGTGCCTCGCTACTAAGTCGCTTCCAACGCAGCCCTAACAGTATCCTGAGCGTATTGTCCGAGCGATGGGACTCGGTGTTGTTGGAGAGATGGATGCACCTGCATGCCAGTTCGTCACCATTTATTAAATGATTAAGTATTGCTTTAAAAAAAAAAAATGAATCGAATGAATTTAACGTAATGAATTGTGAATGTGCTGTAACTTTATTTTTATTTTTTATTAACTTTAATTTATTATTTATTTGTAATGCAATGTTTTTATGTGTAATATTATTATAATGTACTTAGAATGTAATTTTTATTTATATTTCCGTGTAATTTGTACCGCTTAATATGGGAATAATTTCCTGAAATAAATGATTATTTAATTTAATTTAAATTTAATTAAAGAAAGTTACAACAATTTTGTACAGCCGAAATGCGTGTTTCCAACATAACATACTTAGATACATACGCAACACAGACTATGTACACATTAAAGTTTATTTAGCAAGCAAAGCTCCATATGTAGGAATCGTTTGCCGAACTGCGTACGAAATACATACAAATATTTTGCTCCAACAAATACACGTGGTAGAATAAATGTAATTATTTAATATTGTGCGAATGTGTGTGTGAGGTTGTGGTTTACTGTTTATGTTTGTAAGGACAGACGTCTATATCTATAAAAAGTATTAAAAGTCACTTTTTGCGTCTGCCTCCGTGTTTATTATTCTTACGTCTACACAATCGATTTTGATGCAGTTTTCATTATAGGTAATTTCGAGAATTTATTTGGGAAGGTTTACTTTATGTATAGCACATTCATAAATTAATCTGCTTAGCTCGTTCTATGTGAGTGTAACAATGCAGCACAGTATCTGGGAGGGATTATTGAAGAAAGGGCCATTACAGCTGACCTACCCCAACAGACGGCATGCATGCATCAAACGATTAGCTCGACCCTATTTAAGAGAGCTCAATGACCCGTCACAAGACGCTATCAGATCAGCAGGAAATTTGCGTAGGTCATTTACAAAATAATCAAAACCGAAAAGTGTTATGTATAAATGCCTGCATCTTAGTATAATTTTATGAAATGGGTCTTCAGTGCATTAGGCAACCTATTTACCCAAAGCAAAGTTTATCTTATCGCTTTATTTTCTGCTAAGCAGCTTTTAATAGAGCTTGTTCGATCTGACCTCGAATCATTCGCCGGACAGTCTGCGTGCTACCGAACGGACTTCCGATCGACGAAGACCTTGACAGTAATTAAGGCCTTGCAAATATAAAGGCCCGTCGTTCATGACGGTACGAAGAAGTAACATGTTAAAATCACAAATCACCAATGGTGGTTTCAATATATTGCTGTTCTTACATTTTAAGAGCATATGGGACATCCGTAACGATTTGAATTGCAACCGGATTATAAAAGACTTACCAGACAATGAGCAGCAGTGTTATTTATGCATTTTGCCACCATACTGCAACCGCAAACCCATATTGCGTGGTGATTTTTGCAATACCACTGGGGGATGCCTATATCCAGCAGTGGACGTCTTCAGCTGAAACGATGAAACTATGAATGACTATGACAGCAGTGGCCGCCACATAACGGCCGTGATGAAAGTGATGGCACAGAGGTTTGACTTCACGGTGTCAAAAAATACACTCTAGTGAAACACAACCAGCCTTGCTTACTTTCAAAAACAACGTTTCAGTGACGCCATTAGTAAATCCTGGCAGCCATCGCCGCCTTAGGAAACCCTAGTTTGACTATGTGCCTAAAATTTAGAAAGCTAATAAAACAAATACAACTAAGAACTAAAACTGAAACGCAATAAAACATTTTTTTACTCCCATCAAAATGCGTAAAAACGTTTCAGTAAAACTGGGTTCTTCAGTGACGTCATCTGGCAACCAATCATCGTAACCCACCCTACGATAGTAAAAACAATTTTATAGTCTTATAGAAAGTCTGTCTTGAAAGGAGATGAAAGAAAATATTTTATCAGCTTATTACAATATCGAGAGCAAGAAATAACAGGCCTTGCTTCTAATACGATGTGACTTGAAAGAATAAATACAAAGTTATATTATATCTTATCTTATTTCACCAATCTATATAATGTTCCCACTGCTGGGACACAGACCTTCTCTCTTTGAGTGTGAGTGGCCCGTAAGGGTTGGAAGATGTCACATGTCTTTGAATTGTCGTTCTAGCACATGCTAGTTTCCTCACCATGTTTTCGTTAAAAGTTTTGAAGGTAGTGGTGATGAAATTATTTTCACAAGGAAAAGTGCCAGCCTGGTTTTGAACCCACGACCTACATCTCCTAAGTCGAGGCCGTTACCATTGCGCTACCAGTATTCATTGGGCAAATGCAATATTGATAAGTATTAAGGTACAACACTTTAACAGACAAGTGTTATTATGATATAAATTACTTTTTAAATGACACTATTTGACTTTTTATTTATTTTTTCCTGAATTTTTGTACATTTTATGCTTGATTAATTCTACTGACATATTATTGTTTACTGACCATTGTGTACTTGGAATGAAGTGCCTTTACTAATTTACTTTTTATTTTGTAATTTTTATAAATTTGTACGCCATACGGGTGAAACGTGTATGCACGAAACATTAATATTGTGACATCCTGCATGCTTAATATGCATGTATACACATGTTTTTGACAAATAAAATTATCTTTATCTTTAACACAAACACATAATTATCTTACTTACACAAATTAAGCAAGTAATAAAGCCAATATGTAAATAATGAAATACTGTTATGAGCTGTAGTTACAAGAATCATGATGGTTATCAAAACATTCTCAGAGGACCGATGACTGATCACTTAGGTGACCACAGACGAATATTTGTGACATCCCGTCTGTCTGGCTCGCTAGGAACATTGTTGAATGACAAATCTTTTTCAACACCGCGTGACCAGAGCTATAATATAGTTACGCTCTGAGGGGCAATTCTACTAATTTTGGGAACGTTCACAGTCTGATCTCAGTGTCAATCTGTCAAAAATGCCTCGATTTTTCATACATTTTTGACATTTGCTTGTCGCTGAGATGACACTGCGACTAGATTTTGAACGGTTTTAATTACGAGAATTGGCCTTCTGGTCTTAGATCCGCTGACATTATGATCTACATTGTAGATCATCCCGTCACCTAGCGAGCTATCAAATGATAAAAATGGTGAGTTTGCGAATGTCGCAGATTAGGCCACGCCCCTTGTCGGTCCCTTTGCGTTTAAATACCAATTTCACGCAATTTAACTGTGACTTGTTTCGTAATCTGCATAATATTTCCTATTCGTTCGTATAATTTTTATGTTAGGGTTTACAATTGAACGAGCATGTCTTCATTAAATACCTAGGTACTTATATTCAGAATTAAAAATTCAGAAATTATGTAGATTCTACATAATCTCTGAATTTCACAATTCACAGTTCACACTTTGTCTACGGTTTATACGAGATAGATTATGAACTAACGGTGTTCACAATCTTACGGTGACATAGACAAAACGTTATAAAAACGATCCCATCCCAAAAAATATTTAGTTTTAAATCGTTTTAGTAGACGTAATGTCCGCCACTCAGGGCCGGAGTCATTGAGCGCTCGTTACGGTCACAATCACAATTGTGAATGGACACGATATGATCTTACGTAACATAATACGCTAGGGATCTGTGTGATTTAAATTGTTACTGCAATACTAGTATATCCTACAATTCACTGAACAGAGACATAAAAGTACAAGGTCAAATTAAATTAGGTAACGAAACGTTAAAACAATAAAAATAAAGATTTTATACTGTATTGTGGTAGTATAGTTACTTGAATTCTGATACTCAGCTGCATTCGGTTAGATTGGAAGCTGACCCCGACTTATTTGAGAAAAGGCTAGGCAGATGGGATGATGATGGGTGTAGTTAGTTACTAGAAGTAAGAGTTGAGAAATACTTTTTTTTATCATGTATCGATGTCGATACCAACTGAAGGAACACGGGTGGGTTTTAGTTATTAAAAGTCTAACACTACCCAGAGCGGGAAAAGTAATTTTTAGAACATCTGATATTTTTGTGTTTTGTTTTATCGTGTGTTAGTAGATTTTATTCGAACCTGTACACTACCATAGATTATGAATATATTAACAAATATCTAAGTCCAGCAGTGGACGTCTTTCGGCTAAAATGATGATGATGATGATGAAACAAAATATTTGTCGATAGTAACAAATTCACGTTGATTTATTTCCTTTCATGAGGAAATACTTACGTTCATATCTAACTATTCTAATCGATAATGTTTAATAATAATTATACACACATAAGTTCTCGCAAAGCATGATGACAATGCTAATGTGATAATAATATCTACTTGAACGAATACGAGACATCATCTGTTGCATACTAATGTTCCGCTACCTTATAAAAACTTGATTGCTTGAAGATCTATTAGACGTATCAAATTACAAATATTGTAACTAAGATCTAGATATTTTGTTCCATAATAATCCATCCAATAATCCAAAAGATATAAATAAAATGTCCAAAATCAACCAACCTAATTCAGTTTAATATTCCAATTGATTTTAGAATCCAAAATATTTTTTTTTGTATTAATGTCACTTTTTCTGTAATTCAAAAGCTTTGAATTACAGTAAGCACCTATTGTGTGTGATGCCAGTGATGACCTATGGTACAGAGATGTGGTCACTCACAATGGGCCTTATCAGAAGGCTTAAAGTCACCCAAAGGGCAATGGAGAGGGCTATGCTCGGAGTTTCCCTACGCGATCGAATCAGAAATGAAGAGATCCGCAGGAGAACCAAGGTAACCGACATAGCCCGAAGAATTGCCAAACTTAAGTGGCAGTGGGCAGGGCACATTGCTCGCAGAACAGATGGCCGATGGGGCCGAAAGGTTCTGGAGTGGCGACCGCGTACCGGAAGACGTAGAGTGGGAAGGCCTCCCACAAGGTGGACCGATGACCTTGCGAAGACCGCGGGTATCCGCTGGATGTGGGAAGCACAAGACCGGTCGAAGTGGAGGAGCCTGGGGGAGGCCTATGTCCAGCAGTGGACGTCTTTCGGCTGATATGATGATGATGATGATGAAGCACCTATTGTTATTTAAAATTTTAATGGTTTTAAATTTGTGCAATCTAAATATGATTTGCATGCCCACGTGACGATAGAACATGGAGGTCTATCATAAAAACAAAAATAACTGTTTCTGTACTAATTGATTATAGCAAGTAAACTAGTAAATGATTTCATTTGAACTAAAACGCCAGATAGAGAGATTGCTTACTTAGGGTACTCTCTCTCTTTTTAATGATCAAAAAAGTAAAATAGATAATATAAAAATGTCAGGAGAAATCTGTTGACACAGCTATTGTAGGCACACGAAATCCTTTTCTAGATACCGCCAACCCAGTATTTTCTTAATGATTCATTTCATCTCGGAATCCAGACACCAATTAAAAGTCAGTGGCATCAAATTACTTGTCGGAGGATTGTCGTTTTAATTAATAGTTACTTTTAGTAGATGACTGCGTTTTTCCGATGGATCAGATCATATATATTAACAACGGGAACACTGTTTTATATTTCAATTTATTAAGGTGAACTGGCGTTAATTCTGTTTGCAATAATATTTTGGCTTTGTTGTGGATTTTACGCCATTTAATTAAATTCATAGATTTTTTTCTTACAATGACGTACTTTGTATAAAAGGTAGACAGTTGACTTAAGATAAATGATTTTATTTCTGTAAGTAGATTGGTACAAACACTTTTACACGTCAATCATTTTTTTTTAAACTAGATGAGGTCGGCGTTTCCTATCTGACTACTCGGAGAAGAAAGGCCGAAACAAGCTCAGAGGTCACAGTCTCTTAAAGTCATAATCTTGGTCATCAGATTTATGATAGGAGATTACGAAAGGAATAACATAGTTACGCTATCCCAAAGTAACATGATATTAAGTGCTTCATTGTTTGTGGGACAGCACCACATTTACTCTGGCTGGACTCATGCCCAGGCTGGACATGAGTCCAGCCTGTCCTGTTGTTAGCACGCTACAGGAGTTAATGAATGCTACGGAAGACGATTTGTACGCGATTTTCTATTCTTTATTTTCAAGTACCTGATACTTATTGACAGGCTTGCACTGTCCTCACATACCTATCACTGTAATTTGAAAATATTGTAAAACCCAATTATTTTTAAAGAAGTAACTGTGGAGTTTCTTGCCGGCTCTTCTCCATAGGAAGCGAGAATTGGAACCGTGCATCTAGCTTCTGTCGTTTCATAAGTGCCCATGCAGGTTTATGAGAAATGAAATATTTTGATTTGATTTGATTTGAAGGTGCCAAACTCGTAGCCTAACTCCGGGCTAACAGTATAATTATACAACCCTATTTTTAGCATATGCGTAACCCGAAACACGTGTCTAGTATTTTTATGTAAAGAATCTATGTATAAAATTTCAAAACTGTATCATGAAAAATCACAACATTATAAGGTTATTATGTTACCTGGTTGTCTACATAAACATATTAAACGTGGTCACCACGTAGCTCCCCACGCCGCCCGCACGTCCAGCGTCCTTTTCTGCACTTTGATAATAATTAGGAAGTAGTTACATAACCGTACGGCGATTTAATTGTAATTAACTGGTGATAACATTTTCTATCAGACTTGCAAAAATTTTTGGGAAAACATAACATGGTGTCAAAATGATTGGAATCGATTCAGTTACTTATTCTCAACAAAACTGTATTCAAGTTTCGCATAAATAATTATACTATAAATAATGTCGCAGATTGCCATTGACACTATAAGAAGAAGCGTAAATAAAAGAATAAGACACAAATATTAGTTTCTATAAACAAAAAATATTAGAGAAAGTATTAATTATATTGTTAGCCGTCTATCATTCGACGTACGAATATATAAATATCCAACATAATATCATGCAAATGAAGAGACTAGGTCATCAGAACGATTTAATAAAACGAACAAAATTGAGAAGTAGGCAATTCATATTTTAGTGAAATCCAACATGGCGGATGTAGGCGACATTTTGATTAATCCGTAAAACCTCGGTGCTACTATTAGATATTATATTTCATTGCAGACAGACCTTATTACGTGGAGTTACGATTCATAATTGACAACTGAGGCTGGCTACATTTGGAATATTTTTCTGTCGCTAAAAAGACAAGGACAATTATCAAATAAATAGCTTTGTCGGCTTTTGCTTAGTATCTAAAATAGAAGTCAAAAGTTATTGAGGTGAACTATAACACCAGTCGAATTATATGACGTACCTATATCGATTTTACCTGATATTTCGTTTTTTGTGTTGGTCCAAAATGTCAAGAAGACAACGCCATCGTGTCGCCAGTTAATCTAATTACCTAGAACAAGAAATACAAGATAGTAAAATATCAAATTCAAAATATTATATTTCACGTAAAGCTTCATGGCTTATGAAACGTTAGAGCCTGTCCAGATGTGGCGTTCTGTGCGTGAGTCCACCCGTGCGCTGTAATTTATATTGCGTCCAGATACCGCGTTTTACGCGCTGTTCCAAGCTAAGAGGGATTACCTGCCAGTTATAAACAAGGACTTGGATACAGCGGTTGTGTTGTGGCTTGCCTACCGTCGATGGAAACATCGTAAACGAAGAGAAACTCGACGATTGAACGTGCATCCAATTCTAATCGACTATTTCTTCCCAGTTCCTACGTTTTATGAGTCTATTGGAATAATCTGTTGATTCCATATCCCAAATGGCTACTCTTTTGTCAACTTCGTTACTTAAAAGTTCAGCATCGGAGTTATCACGCTCGATTCCGAACCAAAAGATACGTCCACTCGCCACGAACTCGCGTGTAGTACTGAACGCAGCAATGGCGCCCGAGTACCTATCTCAACTCGTGCGGCGCTTGCGCGTAAAACGAGCGAGTCGAGAGTCCCGCTCATTGCACGCGTTTTACGCGCGAGTGAATAAACGCGCGGCAGCATCTGGACGGTAGCTCATATAATATACAATACATGTAGCTCCAGTATCTGGGGAACGCACGAGTGTCTACGCGCGAGTGGACTCGCGCACAGATCGCCTTATCTGGACAGGCTCTTAGAATCCCTATTCATTCAACTGTTCTCACAAACTCTCGATTCTTATTGTCTACAGCTCGAATCTAATCCTTTAAGATGGCACATTAGTGCTCCTTGGCCAGAAATACAAACATAATTATACAATATTCATGATACCCATGTCACCTTGACAGCTCATAAGACGTGAATCCGGGGTGTCAGTGTATTCTTGACAGAACGGATTCCTGATATTGCTCGGGTGTCCAGGTATAAGCAATATTCGGGCAATTTTGTACGACATTATCGTCCTTATATCAGTTGGTAATATTCTCGTAGAACAACTCGTCAAGTTATATATGTCCAGTATAAGCTGACCTCTCATTATACGGGAAAGCTTCCCTATATAAATAACAATGCGAAGTCAGTATTAAATATGTATGGTAGCAGTTACTGGAGGTGTAGATGTAGGTATATACAGCTTGATGTGTCATCGTACTTATCATCATTATCATTTCCCCCGAAAGACGTCCACTGCTGGACATAGGCCTGCCCCAAAAGGGGGTTTTGTTCGGGGAGGCCTATGTCCAGAAGCTATTTAAGTGCCTAATTGAAATAAATGCTTTGAATTTACCTAATTAATATGCAATTTTCTTGTCTCATAAAAAAATATGAACCTAAAACGGTGGATTTGGATTTTCCGGAGGATTTACTACAAACCCGGAAAAAGTGATCAGAAAATGTTCTGAGACGGTAAATCTCTTAGTGATTTAATGGGCTAAAACGGGGGTCAGGGAGTATTGGAATCATTAAATCTTTCAGCTGTTTTCTAACTTGTGAAAGATTTGAAGGTTGCTTTGCCACCCTAAGGCTAAGGCCGCATCTTAATAGAAAGATCGTCGCGCAAATACAAACGTTTCTTAGACTTATTTGTTTTGTCACAGCCAAGTGACGTTCAAGCGTCACTTAAACGTCATATAAAAAATGTATCTGTCTTTATGACAATTAGATATTTTGAACCTTAGTGAAGTTAAAATTCTCTAGGTATTGTTGATATAAGTGGCAAAGTAGTTATCAGTTCGGTTTTAAAGAGTAAACATTACACTTTTTTTTATTTTTGTATATAGCAACTCGTAGTTAACCTTGAGAGATCATAACTACTTAACCGGAATATCCTGTAGCTGCCTTAGGATCAGTTCACACCGAGACAAGGTAAATTTCTGAAAGTACTAAGCGACTGCACGCTAAAGGCACCCTTTTTTGGGTAACAACCTTGGCTTAGGGCGTTGCCGGGGTGAGAACAGCAAGATAGGACAGGCTGGATCAAATCTGTGTAATAATAATTATTATTAACTGGGGAATTTAAAGCTACAGGCTCAGATACGGCTTGGGCTGGCACTTCATCCAGCAAGGGTTTGGGGGGCATACACTGCACTAAAATTTTATCCGTAGGTAGTGAATTAGAGGAAGTGACGATTACGAGCTTACGAGTTTGATATTAGGTACCTTCACACGATATTTGACAATTTCAGAGAAAAGCACGCACAGGAAATAGAAACAGTTAGGAAGCACATAACGGTGTTATACAAAAAATAAAATAGTGCAAACAAAAAAGTTAAATAAGAGAAAGACCTGTGCGAGGCCAAAAAGGCTTCTATCTCAGAATATTTGCATTATTTGAACCAATTTTTAACTCACTATCTATCTATTCAAGCTTCGGCATTCCAATTGAGTATGTGGACTGATTGCCTCTCTATGCGACTATAATATTTCTGCACCTTTATATCCTCCAATTTCCAGGGATTTTTCAATATTGAAATCACGTATGCAGAAGGCACATGAATGGAAGCCTTTACAAGTTCTATCACTTTGCACATCAGAAAATTTAATCACGACGTTTTTCAAGTAATTTGTAGTAATTATTTAAGAAGTAGCCCTTGGGAGCCGAATATTTTAACACGTAGGGGGCATTTACGGCCCTAGTCGCCGCAGGATTTCCGGCCACCGTAGGCGTGGGCTTACGGACGGCGAGTAATGGGTAGCTCGCTGTCCGGTAAGGACCAAGCCCAGGTCGACGGCGCGTTGTGTTCCACGCGCGCCTCAAAGAGATGTCAGCACAAACCGATGGGGCCCGCAAGGGCCGATGTCTGCCAGGGGTGCAGGCTGTTCGAAAGAGATACCGCCGCCCCTGGTATACGGGCTACTGAAGGAACACGGGTGGGTTTTAGTCAGTAAAAGTCTGACAAGTCTGACACGGAGAAGTTATTTGATGATTTACGATCCAAAATAAAATAAAAATGGAGTATTTATAATTGAAAGATAACATTTATAAAACAACATTTAAAGCTTCTAATAATATTTTCAAGTACACTTGCGCCATGGGGTCCGAGTGCCCATTTGGTTTTTCGAGACATCGCCAAGCGGTTAGTCGACTCTTCACGTGACCACAGAGCTGGCCTATTATTTGGCCAAAGAATCAGCATCGCCATACAACGTGGCAATTCTGCCAGCTCTTTGGGCACTTGTCTCATTGACAGCGACGCGGACGAATGTTTTGATGTCCTGTGATTCTTTTTTTCTATTTTTATTATATAGGAATGTACTAGTATAAGTATAAGTATTTATTTTCTCACCACAATAAACATTGCAGACATTATTACACTTCCAGTACATCATATGGTTAAGTTTACTGTGGGAGACTGGTGCCTAAGCTAGGCTTTAAGGGCCTGTGTTTCAGGTCACCAGGTCTCCACCCTCTAGCAGTTTCATACAATTCAAAATAATAGCAAAAAATAAAGACAGTGATTTAAAAAAAAGTGTATAGAATAAAGTTAAAAATGAGAAAAAAAAATAGAATGTTTTGGTTTAGTGTTAGTATTGTTAGTAAACATTTGTAGTGAGAGCGTGAGTAAGTAGGTGTGTTTTGTTTTTATATGTCTGAGAGTGCGTGTGAGTAAGGGGGGGCGTGTGTGGGAGGGAGTGGGTGAGGATTTATTCGGTGTCATCATAGGTGAGTCCCAGGAGCCACGTGGTAAGCTTCTTTTTGCATTGTCCCTTATTGAGGTGAAATATTGGTTGAATTTTATTGATTTTGTTGTAAAAAAATCGTCCCAGAAAGCAAAAGAAGCGGTTAGAAAAAACAGTCGAAAGGGGAGAATGAGTGCAATTTACGGGATTATATCGTCTCTTACCATGTATCATTGAGGGGTGATAGGTGAGTAATGAATGTTGTTTTAGTAAAGTGTTCAGGATAAATAGTTGGCGTACTGTTAGGGTTTTCGATTGCTTGTATAGAAGATCTGTAGGATAACGGTATGGAAGAAAATTAGAGACTTTTAATATAACTCTCTGGGCTCTCTCGAGTTCAAGGATAGTGGTTTTAGGTGCGCCACCCCAAATTATTATGCAGTTACTTATCAATGACTGAACGAGGGCGAAGTGGACTGATCTCTTTAGTTTGTCATCCGCCACGTGTCTCAGGGTTTTAAAAACATATATCAATTTATGTGGCCTAGTAATGAGTGAGTCTCTATGTTGGTGAAATCTAAGGGTGTTGTCAACTATTACCCAGATACTTCACAGATTCGGCTTTAGAAAGGTGGATACAAGTGCAGGTAGCATCATGCGGTGAACTACTATTAGTATTTGGGTGGGATAAGAAGGAAACCTCTGTTTAAAATATCTGAGCAATATATTAAAATGCAGCAGTAGTATTTGCTATTTAGGTATTACGATAAAGACCGTAGTAGATTGAAATAATTATGAGAGAGAGTAAAGTTCATCTTTTGCTTAAATTCCGTAAAAAACCTCGCCAGTTTTATCTAAAGTATTTTTTATTGCTAAATGAGCCTGCGCCTGACCTCGATCACGCCTGATGGAAAGCGATGTATGAGGTCTAAATATAAGTCTAGTTTTGGTTTAGGTATTGGTGAAGTAGTTTTGGGGGTAAACGTCCATTCTCTTCGGTTTATGTAACCTATTATAATTCTGAATCACATTATTATGATCTGATTAGACTTGCATACCTACCACAAAAATAGTTACATGCCTATTTTCACAAGGTGAGACCGAAAACTTATCAAAGAACTCCTATTGCTAATAAAAACGGACATTTGTTTTGTTTTAATAAATAAATAACTAAAAATCCAACTAAAAAAATCATCAAAACACAAACGTTAAAACATGTTATATTAAAATAAACTTTCAATGCCTAAATAAAATCCTTCACTTTCATTACGTTTCTTTACAACCATAACAGATACGTCGAAGCAAAAATTGTTTTACATAATCTAAAAAAACTTTTATAAATCACAAGATAAACATGCATGTAAAAGATGATGCTCAACAAAAGACTCGACACCAACAGAAATAAAACGTTCCACTCGACTTGACGTAATGACGAAAATTGTTAGACAATGTAAGGAAGAGTGTGGCGTAAGTGACAAGAACTTTTACATTTTTTTTTTATTGATTATTTATTTATGTACAGGATACATTTTTAACCACTGCGCAAACTGTAACCATGAATTCAGCATATAATTCTAGACGCCCCAGGGTAGAAATTCTTCTTGGGTTATACAAAAAAAATCAGACGATTTTTTTAGCGCGTAGGTATTGGAATGCTTACGCGGTCGACATTTATGGAACAACTGATTTTATAAATTAAATAATTAATTTATAGAATAAAAAACCCTGTATTATGCCTAATTGTTCACCAGGAAATAAAACATTTAACGTTAAAAACATACAATGGGCGGCTTGTTTAGAGATGGTTTGGTCATGTCGAGAGGATGAAGAGGCAACTACCAAAGCGTAAATACTCTTGGCAGATTACAGGCAGATTTGAGTGGTAGGTACCTAGACAAGACGCCCAGAAGGTCTTAAACTGATCTTATTAGTGATATCCTTCAGAAGGGTCAGGCTGGTGCGTAGTACTTGAAACTGGCAAATGAGTGTGACCAGATGTATGAAGTTAAACGAAGCAAAAAATATAGGTAAGAATCATCACAGATGGCGTGCTATAGTTTCTCCCTACCCCTATGAGAAAAGGGCGCGAGTTTAGACTACAAAACTCTCTCTGCGATGAGCTAACCCCACCAAGTGACTTTTCTTTTAAAATAAAATAGACTTTTTGTTATGAATTGACATAAAAAATGCAACAAACAAATGCCTTGTGGTGCCGGACGTAAAAGAATAGCACCATTCCATTTCTTCCCGTGGGTGTCGTAGAAGGCGACTAAGGGACTTACTAGAGAATGGGCAGCAGCGTTCTCTATGCATTTGACCACCATACTGCGATCGCCAACCCACCTGCCAAGCGTGGCGATTATGGCCCCTTTTGAGGGAGACTTATGTCCAGCTGTGGACGTCTTTCGGTTGATATGATGATGATGATATAATTATGTTGCAAGCAACAAGCAAACATATTTGCAACATCGCAGAAACTCATTTCTAAAACATTGCAGCGCCACTTTATTTCCCTCTACGATCAAATAAATCAATGCATTGAACACTACAACAATGAATTAATGCAGCTATAAAATACTTCTGACAATTACAATGACAGCAATAGGCGTTAATTTTAATTTTAAATTATTTCCGACACGAGTGACTGCATCCATAAACTGTTAGTGTTTTCATTAATAATAAATTTATTGGTTATTTATCGGTCCTTTAATATTGATTAGAATAGCTTAATGTATTCAGGTTTTAATTAGCTATTTAAATGTAAACAAATAATTAATTAGGCTTGACAGCGCGTCCAACTTGATTTTGCGACGCTAAACGTTCTAGTTGTAAGTCGATTTTTAAAACGAATGACAGCTGTCAACTTGACGTAGGTAATCCTTGTTGTATAAGCGACCCGTCAAAATAAAATTAAAAACATGTAAAAATCAAGGAGATCGATCAAATCGCCGGTGTTGTTGATATTTTGTGATTGAGTTAATTGTGATGATTGTGACTACCCTTGCAGTGCAATAAGTTGATTGATTTGCGCACGCGCATGATGTACACGTAATCGTTGGAACGTCGTTTACATTATTGTTTATTTCCATTAGTGATTAGAGACTTGTGATTATTCAAAATGTTATTGACTTACATTTCTTCGCCCACACAAGAGTTAGTATGACTTACTCTTGTGCTTCTGATAAAGAAAACCATTATGCTTATATTGCTTTTACTTTCAATAATTGTGGTATGATTTGGTGTTGTTTTGACACATACAACGGCTAATTTATAACTAGCAAAAACTAAATTCATCCATACAAAATCTACGTTAAGTATAATTATCCATTTTCATTGAATTTAAGTCAATTAAATCTAAGGGCACTTTACAGTTGCATCGAATCGCCATGCGTTGCATAGTATAATCAGATTTTAATATTCCCACTGCTGCATGCTGGGACATGTGCCTCCTCCGTGATAGGAGTGGCAGGTAATCCACCGTGTGAGCCCAATGCGAGTTAGATTTCACAAGTCTTCAAATGTTTGGTTCCAGGACATGCGTCCTCACAATGTTTTTCTTCACCGTTTTGAGAGCAGTGGTGATAAAGTTCGTACCAATACGAAATATATATATAGGTTTGAGTTGCGTGTCTCGAAGTTATTTAGAACATCTGACCTTTGATCTTTATCATGAAGCACGTGCAAATCTTTTATCCGCAATCTGTTGTTTACCCTTTAGGAGAAAATTAACATCGTTTTCCTCAAACAGAATGTTGCTTGAAGACGTAATCATCTGCACGTCGCCGTTGTTGTGTACTAACTGAACAGGTCCACTTAATATGTGTGGTTCTTTTTTCCAAAGCTTATTTCAAACACCAATCTTCATACATAATTTTCAGATGATCTGACTAAGATTATGTCTGATACTCCTATTTTGATACCCCTCTTTATGCAACAGTTTTATAAACTACTATTGTAGTATGAATTTCTATGGATTGGTTAACGTTAATCTGAGGTTTAAGACTGAAATACTTCTTCTTTGCGTCTTTATTGCGATGATAAATGGTTAATGATCCCAGTGGTTAAGCATTTTCGTCTAAAAAAGATGATTTAATAGATTTAAAAAAATTGACATGAAATAGAATGTTCGTTCTCGTTAAGAAAGTGTTGATTACAATTTCTGATTTTCAACTATCTATAAACAACCGAGTGTTCTATCTCGTTCGGAAGCAAATCTATATAAATAAAAAGAAAAGTCCTGACTGACTGACTCATCAACGCCCAGGCCAAGTCCTTGGTCCTAGAAAGCTGAAATTTTGCACAGAAGTTCCCTATAGAATGTAGACAAGGAATAAGGAAGATTTTTTTGAAATTCAACCCAGGGGGTTAAATAGGGGATGAAAGTTCCGCGCGGGTGAAGCCGCTGGCAAAAGCTAGTATTCTTATGAAATTCAAACTATGCCTGGGCATAGTTTGAGGTATCTACTCGTGCGGAAACTTGTTAGTTTTCAGAGCCAAATAGTACCAGTTGGTGCTAATGTAGAATACATTCTACCTCTGTGCCAAAAATCCGGAAAATCCGTTCAGAAATTTTGGCGTGATTGAGTAATAACATTTAAAACTTTCGCAATGGTTTGGAGCAAAGACAGACGCTACAGTTGAGGGTTCACGAACGGCTCACATCTCAAGTGCGTATACGGCACCTCCCCTCAGATAATGGCCCACACTCCATCTTGCGCCACACCCTGTCACCTGTGCATTTGATGATCTTATAACTGCGTCGGCGAGCAGAGTTCGTGAAGTTCAACTTTGGGCAAAGATGTTTGAGCTTTTTGCCGTCGATAACTGGTAGTTCTTAACAAATTTTTTTTAATCTGACTTCATTCAATGTCATGAATATTTTTTCTTTGATCTTAATCGGATTACACAACAGCTTCTAACTTGGACCAAAATCGTTAAAATAATTTATCACCATGGCTGTCAGTGGCAAGTTTAGACACATTGTGTGTAGCTGAGTGGCAGACTTTTGTCTCCGTATACCGTCATAGGATCAATGGGGTTTTCTTACTCCGTCATTGTTCAGCGTATTTGTACGAACACCATGATTTCCTGATTTTTGAGTTAACTTTCGAATTATTTAGATTTTTTTTCCTCGGAAATCATGCCTGAAGACAATTTGTATATTGTTATGCCTGTCTATCCATATCCAAACTAAGAAATAAATGCAATAGTACCTGACTGCCTGTTTCCTTTTCATCCCTTAACAACTGACTTAATTTAAATAAAACAGCGCTCCGTGGTTTCATCTGCGTAGTTCCCGTTCCCGTGGGAATACGGGAATAAAATATAGACTATGTCACCCGGGGATAGTGTAACTTCCCAACAGTGAAATAATTTTCCAAATCGGTTCAGTAGTTTCGGAGCCTATTGAATGCAAACCAACAAACAAACAATCAAATGTTTCCTCTTTATAATATTAGTATTTTTTCAAATCGGTTCAGTAGTTTCGAAGCCTATTGAATGCAAACAAACAAACAGACAATCAAATCTTTCCTCTTTATAATAATAGGTCTTTACCTATGAAATTGCCGTTTTGTATGAAAAAATTTAAACGAATTTTTTTCATGAATTTTTTATTTGTATTAATCGAAGTAATCACCCATGCAATCAATGCATCTTTGCCATCGCAGTGGCAGTTTATTGATGCCCTTCTTCAAGAAATCAGCTGGACGGGAGGCAACAAATTCTTCAAAGGCATTTTGTACTGCCTCTCGGGTATTAAAATTTTTTCCCGCCAAGAAGTTATCCAAATTCTGGAAAAAGTAGTAGTCTGTAGGCGCAAGGTCTGGTGAGTAGGGCGGATGACGGAGAGCTTCCAACCCCAGTTCTTGCAACTTGGAGACCGTCTGCTGTGCAGTATGAGGTCGCGCGTTGTCGTGCAGGAGCAGCGGAGACGAGCGATTGACCAATGCTGGTTGGAGATGCGCCAGCTTCTCCATCATTGTGTTCAGTTCTTCACAGTACACATCTGCAGTAATGCTCACCCCGTTTGGTAAGAAGCTGTGATGAATCACACCGGCGCTAGACCACCAAACAGTGACCATCACTTTTCTAGGGGTAAGTTTTCGTTTAGGGCATTGTTTAGGTGCTGAACCAGGATCCAACCAACTTGCTGAGCGCTTACGGTTATCAAACAGAATCCATTTTTCATCGCAGGTAACAATGCGGTTCAAAATTCCTTCATTTGTGTGTCTGTTGAGCAGTGCAACGCACGTCTCGACGCGTACTTCGCGCTGGCGATCATTGAGTTCGTGGGGCACCCATTTGTCAAGCTTTTTTACCTTGCCAATTTGACGCAAATGGACCAATATTGTTTTGACGCTAACGTCGAAAGCTGCTGCTAATTCAGCCGTAGATTGTGTATCATCAGCTTCCACAATCGCCTTTAATCCGTCATTGTCGACCAAAGTCTTCGGACGACCGCGAGGTTCATTTTTCAGGTCGAAATTTCCAGAACGGAAGCGAGCAAACCAATAACAGGTGGTGCGTTGGTTTGTAGTGTTAGCTCCGTAAACGTCGTTGATGTTGCGTGCCGCTTGTGCCGCGTTGCTGCCACGACGGTACTCATATTCCATAATTACTCGAATTTTTAACGTATCCATGATGACGAAAAAGATTGAAATGCGATGAAAATGTAACACTAATCAATAAAGAAATGACTACTTTTAGAAAAAAAAATCCATGTTTTTTAAATAAAATTAATTTGAAATTAGAATTCTTAGCCAAACAAAAATTATTTTGATTTGAAATGGCCAGTACTGCAGAACGGCAATTTCATAGGTAAAGACCTAATATTAGTATAAATTGGCACACAAGTAGACCATAATCTGAATTAGGACATGGATTACTTTTTATCCCTTTAGTACGATCCCGTAGGATAATTTCCGACGTCAACGAGGGTTAAGCCGTGGGCAAAAGTTAGTAAGGTAAATATATCTTGAATATTAAAGGATTATTTAAAGATGATATCGTCATGATTTCCAAATAATAATAAGATTTGTTGATTATTGATACTAATTTTTATAAATTTTTACACAAGTAGATCATAACCTAAATTACGACTTGGAATACTTTTTACCCTGAAGTACGATCCCGTAGGATAATTTCCGACGTCAACGCGGGTTAAGCCGTGGGCAAAAGTTAGTAAGGTAAATATATCTTGAATATTAAAGGATTATTTAAAGATGATATCGTCATGATTTCCAAATAATAATAAGATTAGTTTATTGTGGATACTAATTTATATAAAATTTGGCACACAAGTAGACCATCACCTGGATTACAACATGGAATAACTTTTTACCCTATAGTACGATCCCGTAGGATAATTTCCGACGTCAACGCGGGTTAAGCCGTGGGCAAAAGACTGACAGACTAGAAAGGTAAATATTATCTTGAATACTGTAGGATTATTTACAGGTGCGTCATGGTTTCCAAATAAAAATAAGATTTGTTAATATTGTAAATACTAATTAAAATATTAAAGTAGGTAATTTGCCTCAAATGATTTCTGTATCAGTCTATGAAGTTTACAAGTATCTCATTTGACAATAATCGAAAAGTACTGGTTCAATGAGGGAAAACATGATGTTTGGAATCTCGTCTTTTTTGGCCGGCAGTTCTCGTCGAGCCTCGAAACCAAATACTTGTCTTTAAAAGTCCTTAGTAATTATACATTGAGTTAAGTATTAAATTTAATTAGTTTGAATGTTGCTACTGCTATTTTTATCAAGTTTGTATGTGTATTAACCAAATATAGTACTATTCATATTTGAAAGACGTTTTCTTATTAATAGAAAGTGCATTAAATTTACGATGATCAATGCACTCGCCATAATTGTAAATACTTACGGTTAATTTGGAACAGCGAAATGCTAGTTATTGGTTACAGAGGAAGCAACAGGGTAGCCTATGAAATTCATTATTTAAACCTCCGACGCAAAAACGACGGGGTGTTATAAGAATGACGTGTCTGTGTGTGTGTCTGTGGCATCGTAGCTCCCGAACGGATGAACCGATTTTGTTTTTTTTTTGCTTGGATGTTGAATTAGTCGAAAGTATTCTTCGAAATGTTTCATAAAAATCGGTTCAGCCGTTTGAAGGGTTTTTTGAAAGTTTTATGCAACTTTCATTTTTAAGTTTTTTGTAAGCTTCAGGTCAGTACAAGATTTTACATACGTCGATTAAAATGTGATTCACGAACGATAGTTTAATCAACATAAAGTTTGACACTGACTTCCTAAATAAACGTAGGAATATTTCAATTTCGTGTGCTTTCTTAAGTACTGGTTTCAATAATTGAGTTGTAAGTTTGAAAAACGATTTATGATTGCGATATTGAAAACACACATATCTACTACCCGTTTGAATCTTTTTACTTCCAAATCGTTTCCCACAACAAATAAAGCCGTGCTTGCAATATCGACCTTTGTATACATAATCGTATCGGATATGCTCACAACGTTCTGACGATATTCAGAAAAAAAGCCATTAAAATGTAATAATAGTTACGTCAGTGCTGATCGCATCTATGATGATGATACTATTCCATCGAAGTAATAAAATTGTTGTTTGTTTTGTACGTCTTATTTGTTTTTATTTTTTTTGTACTGGACTTACTACCTCAATACAGGTTTTTTTTTTACCAGTGCGCAAACTGTATCCATGAATTCAGCATATTTATCATTCCTCAGAAATTTTTCGTAGGTCATACAAAAAAATCTGCTGTTCCATACATTTTGACCGCGTAGGTATTGCACTATGAAACAGTAGATTTTTATATAACCGTTGAAATATTTCTACGCTGGGGGGGTCTAGAATGATATGCTGTATTCATGGTTACAGTTTGTGCACTGTTACGCGCTTTACTTCCTATGAATTATTTAATTACCACTGCTCTCAAAACGGTGCAGGGAAAACATCGTGAGGAAATGTACTGTTGTAAAACAAAATGTCTAAGAAGCAAAAATTCGAAGACATTCATGAGAGTCTGTGAGATTCTCATTCATGAGAAGAATGTCATAATTATTTACTAAATTCCAAATTCCCTCTCATCGAGACGAGGACTGAGCCCTTCCCAGCAGTAGGAATATTATATTTCGATTTTTATGTACTCAATTTTTTAAACATTAGTCTGAAATTCGTCATAGACCCATAACATCCTCAATATTTTCCGGAACAATTTCATTACAACGAGATTATATCAAGTACTAATAAAATAATAACTCCATAATATTGTCATATCGGTCATGTTCAAGTACTTGGTTGAGTCTCTAAATCTGCGGCCTGTCCTCCGATTCCAGTTAAGTCCTCAAAAGCTTTAGTTTTGGTCTCGCAAGGCCTCCTGAGGCCTTTGACATGCATGTCACGTCTACCTGCCTTAAAGGATTATTGCTAACTTTGTGTTCATCTCAATATTATTTGAGGTGATTTGTTCCGTCATTCCAATCAAACTTTAATCAAATAAGTTACATATGAAGTTACGCCTACTTTCGCGTAGGTGTAAGACAGTGTTGTACTTTATAGTACACCCAGATTTAAGTGACGGAGTCGAGTTTATTGTTTCCTATAGGTAGAACTGCCGATCGTGAACTAACAAGAACCACTGCGGCAAAGCTCCTACGAGGCCCGTAGTGAGCCTGCGTGCCGCTATGCCGAACACTCCGGTATACATATCCTGCCTGCACTACACCACTAAGGCGGAGGACATCGTGGAGTAAGTGCGTCAGAAGACAAGGTACATCCCCAGGGTGCGGTTACTGGAGTCTGGAGTCACACCGCAATGTCAAATTTAAGGCATTCTTGGTGCGCGTGCCGAATTCTTATCTGCCCGTCTTCATGGAAGTGGGCTTTTGGCCGCAGGACGTGGTGTTCCGTCACTTCCGCGGACAAGTTCCACAGGACAGCACAAAGGAAAGCTAGTGCAAAGTGAAGTGCTATTCATGTGTGGTTTTTTATAATTATGTATGTTAGTCTATAAACGGTATTTATTTTATGTGTCTTTGTTGCCTGAATTAAATTATTTATTATTATTTTTCATTTATTTTATTTTATACATATTAAGTATATTTTTAAATATTTTTACAAAAAATAGTGGCCCATCGGCATCAGGAGCAGGGTCCAAGATGCCGGTGGTCAGGGCTCTAGAGAAAGGAACCTCCTGACTATGTGTGCCGTGTCTAGGAGTACTGCTTTCTGAATCAAGCCCTTAATCCAGCCGCGCAATGAGAGCCTCCTGAGATGTTGGTCGAGGTTCTTCGCTATTAGGCCATTTCCTGTAATGATTATCGGTACTATATCGGTATTGCTGAGTCCACATCCAATATTATTATTATAAAAAGGTTTAAAAAAAACATTTGTTTTCTGCCGTCTGACCATCGACTAGAGTCTAGTCGATGGTCAGACGGCAGAAAACATGTCACTAGAACATGTTGACACGAACGTGAAACTATCGCAGCGATATTTTGTCGTGCCCTGGATTTTCAAGTCTCGATATTGAACCGAGCATAAAGAATCTAACAGAGTGCATCTCAGCGCGTCGATAAAACACTACGATTTTCAACTCTCTCCGCTAAACATTGAAGATCCAATTCGCGTGGGAATCCCGCCGCGATATTTTTACGTCTGTGCAACGTGAACTGGTCTTTTTCTCCTAATATTTTTATCTAAACCTCACTAACAACTACCACTAACTATTTTCTTAATGTGCCTCGGGATTCATCGCATTTCCGAATACAAACGACCTTTCCTCCCATTTTTAGAGTTTTAACAACTCTATATACTTCCAAGTCGATTGAGAGCGTCCGGTCTGCACTAAGAGCAAACGGCAACTGATAGTAATCCGACGACTTACGAAATACGAAGTTTGCCGAAGGAAATTAAGAAAATAGTTCTACTGTACCTATTGAAGAAATAAAAAAATTTAAAAAAGTGTAATGTAAAGCAGGTTATGGATTGATAATGACCATAATATTTTGTTAAACATACAAATAATTTCAAATTTTTGAGCAATGAACCCCGCACTGTCGCAACAAAATTATGAACACCTCAATAATTTTGGAACAAAATCATATACCTCATCGATATTTACCTTAATACATCACATACATTTTAGCTACTCTTATTCATGATGATGAACACTGCTGCCATAATTACCTGCGGAATTTCAGCTAGAATAATGAGCGTTCCTATATCGCAAGCCTAGCTTCCGTAGGTGACATTAATCGGCTCATGCATGAATATTTTGTGATGACACAGGCGAGTCACTAACGTTGCTAACACACGACGCATTGTTACTCATATCCTGTTAATTTATTAGACAATAATTCTGGTTGGATATGAAAAAGTTTTTATTTAAAAAATGCATTCAAAGAGATTTATTACTGGCTGACTTTACAAAACTTTTAGAAATAGAAATTATATATTTGCCAATAATGTTAGTAAACAGATATAATGGTTATTTTGAACAGAGACCCGATACATTCTGCCTTTCGGCATGCAAAATAATTAACTACGTTTTTTAGATTTTTTTATTTCTTAATTTGTTATTTTAATTTACATTAAAACTATTTAAATTACGAATGTGTGGGTTCAAATAGACCTTGATTGGCTTTTGTTTGTCTTCGATGTAGGATTCTATGACAAGTAGAGGGGCTAGGCGAGTGGCAATCGCTTTCAAAATGTTTTGTATTTCTAAAACTAGTTCCAATACATTTTTGACGTTCTCCGTCATCGTTATCAGTGATAGAATATCACTTTGTCCATCTCTGCCCCTAAATTACAGGATAAGTTTTTATCCAGTACGTAAACTGTAACCATGAACTCAGCATATCATTCCAGACCCCCCAGCGCAGACATTTTTCGTCGGTTATACAATAAAAAATCTAATGTTTCATAGAAAAGTGCAATACCTACGCGGTCAAAATGTATGGAACAGCTGATTTCTTTTTGTATAACCGACGAAAAATTTCTGTCCTGGGAGGTCTAGAATGATATGCTGAATTCATGGTTACAGTTTGCGCATTGGATAAAAACTAATCCTGTATAATCAGTCCCATCCAGCCCGTCTCTTGCTGCTCTCTTCCAGTGACGCCCTAAGCCGATGGTCCGTATCCCACAAGGGGTGGCCTTAGCGTGTAGTCGCTTAGTTTTCGTTGACCTTAATTCATTGAAGCAGCCACAGGCAAATCCGGTTGAGCAGCCGACAACCTCCTAAGTTGACCTGCGAGATATCATTCCCAATAAAATAAAAAACTTCCACATAATATTACTGCTCTACTGCAGTCTCCATACCGTTCTAGTCTCCATAATTGACAGGTCATTTCTCTCCTAGGGGTATCATAAGCGGTCACTACGTTGAGAGTAGCTACGTGACTCATCATTCTGTCCGCAAAAAGATCGAACTATGACCTCCGATTCGTCAATAAGGAAATCTTCTTTAACCGTTTTTTCTGGCGGTCATTGTGATGTCAAAGTTCGCCAATGGATATAATATTTAGGTATTATAAGATAAGAGAAAAGAAGCTGCATCCAGAAAGCTGGCAACGTCGCAAATAGCTGTCAAATAAGTCACTAATTTGATTAATTTAGCGATTAGTCAAAGATTTTCTTAAATAAATTATGAAACATCGCTCTATAAGGTGTAGTAAAATTTTGGTTATAAATTTCAATTAATTATTGTCGTAATCATATTTTGGGAAATCCCGTAACCAGCAGTAGATTTTTATGTCCGTGTACACACGGCTACACATCAAGCTATACATTTCCAGTTTACGCTAGTCTCGCTCTGTACGGAAATCCTACAGAATGCGAGATACAGCTTATACTGGAAATGTATAGCTTGATGTGTAGCCGTGCGTACACTAGAAAAACTTGTAGTTACCTACGTGCTTTTCGAGTTATTTAACCAGTCGGATTTCGGAATTATATTTTTTTTATTCGGTTACATCTCAATCTACTTAATCGCATTGTCGTAATTAACAATGGCCAGAATGTTAGCAAAAAAAACTTGTTACTATGTAAAAAAACAACCTGTTTATATCAATTTTCATAGATGTTCGTGAATAAATTTAAATATTTCCGGGCGGCTAAAAAGTGGTATGAACTCATCATGTCAGCTGTTCGGTTTGGTATGTCAGTCATTGATAGACAAAGGATGGAATTCGTTTTTATGTAATTATGGTGTAATTTATTGGAATGTCAGTAATAGCTTTGTTATTTTATGATCTGTTGCAAGTTGTGCCATCTTTAATTTCGGAAATCGGTGACTTTGGATTATGTGTTTTAATGTTTTGTCACCGCCTTCTGAAATTAAAGCTATTTTTCACTATGTAGTGTTTTTCCGCAAGTCGGTTGTTTTTTTTTTTTTGGAAAGTTTTTTTTTTCACTTTTTAGTTATAGTACCTACCCCTCACCAATTCGAAATTAAATCATCCTTGGGGGCAAAACAATGCATATTTGTGCGATAGCAGCTATCGCGGTTGATTTGCTGTTATTTTTTGAAGAGTACCGTTGTCTGTCTCCGAAACGCATCATCCGATCTATATGAAATTTAAATGGGACCGTTTCGGAATAAACACCTTTCGAATTTTTTTTTTTGCGAATCCGTTTATATGTGACAGAGTTATACCCAAAAATACATAAAAAATCTACTTCTTTTTGAAGTCGGTTAAAAAGAGTATTAATAATGACGTATTAACCGATTAAGTCCGGCGCGAAACTTATCAGTTCCATTACAATAGAAGATTAGTTGTGTCTCATTGGCCGGGATTAACAGATTGTCAGTTGTTTTCAGCTCTTAGACCTTAACACCAAAGAAAATTAAAATCAGTCTCATGTGTAAATTTCAGCGGCATTCACGTTATAAACGATATCCAGTTACAGTTATGTTCTATTCCCTACGTATCTAATACCTTTAAATGAGCAATTCTTGCATATAATTATATAATCCGAATCTCGGAAACGGCTCCAACGATTTTCACGAAATTTAGTATGCAGGGGGTTTCGGGGGCGATAAATCGATCAGCTAGGATACATTTTTAGAAAAACTCAAACAAAAAAAAACCGAGCAAAGTCGAAGAACATAAAATCGGTCATCCAGATATTATCGTTAACGAGCAAAACCCGCGCTACCTCTAGTAGGCCTAGCGTGAACGAGGGCAAAAAACGTCATAATCAGCCCATAATGTACCTACTGCTGGAATACAAACCTCCTCTCCGTCAGAGGGAAACTCAATTTGAAAGACTTTAGAATTTGGAATGCATAAGTACTTGTTTTCGACATTCGATATTGATTCATTTTGAATTTTTTTTTTACCCATAACGTATGGGTGATGACTATGCTTAAAAATTACGTATAACCTTGAGAATCGACTTCTTTTTTTAACGCGTTAAATCGCTTTACGATTGTTTCATAATGCAATTATTTAAAAAAAAAATGTTTAAAATAACGTTGTGTTTTGTCGGTGCATTTGTGCTGTGTGTGCAGTTTTTTTTTTTTGTTTCTGAGACAAATAATTGCAGAAAATAAACTATTTCCGAAACTACAACAAAGTAGATTCTATTGACAAACTTTAAAAACATCGAAAATTAAACTGAATACACATTTTTCCTCAAACCCAATGAATGGTGGCCAACTTAGTTCTATAGTTATGGAAATTAGATAGACGAGTCAGTAACGTGACGAAAAAGGCAAGCAGCCGAATATCAGCCTTCACATTATTACCGTGTAGTTTTGAGTTGACAACTATTATTACTGTAGTTACAATACTGCTTGAACGTTACAGAAAGTTGGCAGCATTTGTGTGATTCTTTAAGTCTTTAGAAATTGGGAAAAACAGATCATTAAAGCTAATAGTTTGTAATGGAATGCGTAGATATGAGTCGAGTCAAAGAACTGTTTCAAATTATGATACCAATCATAGATAGATCATCATCTGCCTAGCCTTTTCCCAACTATGTTGGGGTTTTTTTTTTTTTTTTTAGGGTGGGTAATCATCAAATGACTTCTCCCGCTCTGGGTAGAGAGCAGGAGGGCGTGTCAGACTTTTACTGACTAAAACCCACCTGTGTTGCCTCAGTTGCCTCTGTGCCAGGGGCGACGGTGTCTTTTTCGAACAACCCGCACCCCTGGCAGGCATTGGCCATTGCGGACCCACCAGTTGTTGCTGACATCTCTGACGGCGTGCATGGATTACAACGCGTCGTCCCGCCTACAACTTTTTGGCCGCAGGGGATAGGCAGAGCGGCCAACGCTATACCGACACTCCTCTTCCCCTGCGGCCCCACCGCGTCCGCCATCAAACGTTGGCGGCCCCGTCCAGGCCACGGAAGGGAAGAGCGCTGCTCAGAAGCACCGGCACTACTCCTCTGCCGCAGCCCGTAACCCTCAGCCGCGATGCCTCCCATTCGACATCGCGGCCCACCTCAGTTGCGGTGCACCTCACCGCAACCTACTTTTTGGCCGCTACGTCATCAGCTTGAAGGCAAAAGCCCCCCACCTTTGGGTTCCCCTCCGCTTCACCATGGCTGGGAGACCACGGCTACTGAACCCCCCGCAACGACAATGCGGGAACTCACTCGGGGGGAACTATGTTGGGGTCGGCTTCCAGTCTAACCGGATGCAGCTGAATACCAGTATTTTACATGAAGCGACTGCCTATCTGACCTCCACAACCCAGTTACTGGGTAGTACGATACCCCTTGGTAAAGGACTGGTTGTCAGACTTTCGGGCTTCTTACGACCCGTAACGACTGTCAAAGATCCACAGATGACAGCCCGGACTAACGGCTTAACTTGCCTTCCGAGGCACGGAGGGGTCTTGGTATGTAAAGATGGTCACCCATCCACGGACCAACCTCGGCAAGAGTTGCTTATCCTGATCGATCGACCCGTGCAGCTATTGTTACTTAGCCACAAGCCCCAAGCCAATCATAGATAGATATGATATTTATTAAAGTGAAAACTTCTTTAGCCACTTAGGGCACTCACTTTTTGGGTGAACAAAAATCATGGAACTCGCGTCATCGTCACCGAACTTTTTCCATGAACTTTATGTATACTGTGTTTATATGGGTGAATGAGCACACCGATGAGTCGCACGTTGATGTTTTTTTGGAAAAGTCGCTTTCTTTCATTAGGAAATTCTAATTCCGCTATCCCTTTATTTCCCTTTGTATTTTTATCGTAAAAATCTATGCTGTTACCTTTAATGACTGAAGTCGATCGCTCGTTTATCATTTTTACCGAGAGCAATCAGGACCCAAGGACCCAATGTGAAATCCTGTATTGACGATAAAAAAATGTACATAATTGTTCAAGTTTTCACTTCTTTCGGCTTTCCCGGAGTACCACTATTTGTTTTTCATGCAAATGAAATAATATTATCATCATCTGTCAAGCCTTTTCCCAAGTTTGTTGAAGTCAGCTTCCAGTCCAACCAGACGCAGCTGAATTCCAGTATTTTTCATGGAGCGACTGCCCATCTGATCTCTGACGTAAAAATAGGTGCACACACAATAAACGATGAGTAATCAATGCCACATGATCATTTAAAATGCAAGAAAACATCTGCTGAGCCGTGATAAAGTAGGTATTTGATTGTAACTATTGTATGAGACAACAATCGGCAATTTATTTAAATGACTTCTTAAGACCGATGCTGCACTATTTTATTGCTCTAATATGCATATGTTTCAATTCTATGTCGAAGTAGCCGCCGGTATTTTGTTTTATCATCAAATCTGTTTTTCCATATTTTTTTTTTTTTTTTTTAAGAAAGTGCGCAATAAGCATTGCATAGAGTCAAAGAACTATGGAGAAGTGTTTTGACGCTGCGTGAGCTTGCGTGATCCATCGCCACTCGTTCGATGTCTACCGTACAAGGACGGATGGAAAGCAGCACATGGAAGATTTTTTTTTTGCTCCGTTGGTGTAATTGCTGTATGGCGTTCCAGTGGGAGGATAAATAAATAAAAATTAATAAATCATTAGCGCAGTAGTAGGTCTATATCGTAATTCCCAATCACAATCTCGTTCGTAACAACATCCATATTAATGAATTAATTCTTATTTGTTATTCCTCATCCTCAGCATCATTTCAGCCGGAATTCACCCACTGGTTCAGGATTTTCCCAGGACTTGGACGATATCATCAACCCAACGCACTTTTGGACGGCCCTGATTTCTTTCAATGAATGTAGTGTCAAATTGTCGAAATGTAATTTAATTTATTGTTAGAGTGTGTTGACACAATTATGATGCTGGGTATAGGTACCGACAGTAAGAATAAAGAATCTCTTAGGAAATGTACCTATGTCTTTGAGATAGTTATTCCGTAAAATCATTACCAGCCTAAACCACTGAACCGATTTAAATAAATTCGATATTTTCGTATTTGCCTTGATCTAGAGTGTTATTTGCTCATAGATAATGCTTCATCTGCATGGAAGTCTCAAGATATTCAATATGGCGGTGGCTAGACATCATTATTCCGTAGCGGCTTTTGATTTACTTATTTGTTTTATTCTACTAACTGATGTGTATAGGCTTCTTTGTCAAGTTTATCTAATATTTCTATTTCTACCTTAGGTTATGGACTGATATCGGTCGCACTCTTTTTGTCTCCACTAAAAATTTTATATTCCAGTGTATTTGCCTCTGTTTAGGTGTTGCTAAAAAGGGAGATTTCTGTAACGAGAACATGAGTTCAAAGTTGTGGCGAGACTTACGAGACGTATTTTTCTGATTAATTCTAGAATCCACCTGAGAGTATAAATTTGAGTTAAGGAAATGCACTGAAATCAGTAAGGTAAGCTAATATTATTTTGTCCTGTTGCCGCTACGGAAATTGAATCCGCGTTGTGTTTCGAAAGTAAACACTTCGAGGCTGCAGTATTTTTCGCGTAGATACCACCATACACCATAGCCACTGTTGTATTTTTAAAGCTTTAGGCTTTAGTCTTAAACAAACCATGATGGCCACGACCGATGAAAGTGAGTGGTACTTTCTCTGCTCAGCAACATTATACCTTCCGAGCGTTAACAGTTTGTATATTATGATTAAGGTATATGATGTAATCAGTCATTTGTTACTTCGCGGAGAAGAAACAAGAAATAAAATACATTTATTTAGCATAGACTAAAAAGGCACACAATATACAGCAAAAAATAAAACTCAAAATTCAAACCAACAAAAAGTGTGAAGTGCGATGTTAAAACTAGCATTATTAAAATGTGCCTGCGCTAAAAAGGCCCATTCAGCAAAAATGCCAGACAGCTTGTGTCTGACGCTGGTTTTCAACTGGACCTGTAGTGTGAGGTGACGGATGTAAATCAGCATACTTAAGGTGACACTTGTCCACATTTTTTCCATACAAACTTCGGGAGGGATTTACTCCACTGTCTGACTATGTACATCAAAAGTTAAACATGGTATGGTTTTGTCTCGTTATTATTATTGTCTGTACGGAAACAGAATACTAAAATAAAAAGCTATTAAAAAGTAATGAGCCAACAAAGATTCGTTTTTCTTGCTAATTTAACCTAACTTTGAGCGTGTTTAAGTAATAAAAGGAGTGTAAAATCTCGAAAACCAAGACGGTACCGACAAAGTTCAATTAACAATAAGTTCAATAAACTTTATTGGTCATTGATTTATGCAGTAGTTTTTTCATAAAACCCGATCTTCTGAAGGACTTTTCTTAATTTTTTCGCGATTTTTTTGCCAAAAATGCTCCTGCATCTCACTCAATAACGTTGTGCGTGTAGACTAGAGTCTAACTGCTCACCACTGATACTATCTCTGTCAGGTACGAAGCCGGGTGAGACAGCGTGATTTTTAGCCAGGCCCACCAGTGAGTTCGAGCCCGCGCAAAGTGTGCCCTTAAATAAAATTTGTGTCAGTTACAAATAAATAAATAGCAACGAAATAGTACATAACTAGTGAGATGTTGATATTGATATAATTTGCCAGAAAGTACTTAGATTTAGTACCTAGGGTTAAGAATAATAGTTGTGTTAAATGTTGTAAAAGATGAGAAGTGAGTCAACTTACCTACCGATTTAACTTTGAATACGACGACACGTTGTAACCTAGTTTTTCCCATAAGGTGTTTAACTTTACTACAAGGAAGCAACGTTGCATCCCGCTCGTTCTATTACTTCGTTTTCACTTAGTGTTCTTTCCGAATTTTTCCTTTTTGGGCTCCTAAGGGTTGTGGCAGGATGTTAAAATAAATGGCCTATAGGTAACCCTCCTCAAGAATTGTAGGTACTATCAACTGCTAAATGTTTTTGAAGTGAAAACTTCTTTAGCGGCGTTGTACACTTTTTTTGTAATGGGTAAAAAAAAAACACTCGCGTCAGGACACGTGACCTGATCAAAAATTCGAAAGACGGATGAAGAGTAGACAGCCGGCGCGGCGTAGGAGAGGAAGTATCCCCCCTCTTTCTACGGTGCGACGAAAATGTATACCACGCCTGCTGTTTCGTTTAGGCGGCGCAGGGCGCTTGCGCGAATGTTCGTGTGTGTTTATGTATGTTACAGCGTGCCACGCGCATCCATGGATGGTGACAGCTAATTGCTTGATTTTTCTGAGAGATAAACTTTTTAATGTAATATAAATTTTTGTTTGTGTACGATAGCGCAATAAATAAATATTGTATTCTACCACATAAATTATAGTATTTTTATACTGATAATTAAAGCAATTCGTGCAAAATTATTTTCTAACCATTCCAAAATATCATAAATGCACAACGTTAATATTCAAGTTTTCACTTTTGCCCGGAGTGCAACCCGTCGTTTTTTTTTTTAAATCCAACTGATAGTTCCAGAGATTAGCCACTACATACAATCTTACAGACAAATTTTACCTCTTTAGAATATTCAATTATATAATCAACCGGGAATTTTAACGTAGACACTGAAAAATGTCTTCATTCTTTCCGTATGGTATCCCACGATTTATAGTAATTGAGAAAAATACTCAATTACTATAAATTGTGGGACAATCTGGACGTTTCAAGCTATTATTTCCATTAGTTACCAATTAAATTAAGCGGTTGATAACACCGCGAGCGATGAATTCAAAGGGAACGTGATGTATTCGATTGACCAATAGCAAAACGAAATTATGGTTTGATAAATTCAACTAACCAATAGCATATCGAGATTATGTGGTCGTGTTGTTATTAAGTGCGCATTGTTGAGGTTATATTATTAATAATGGCAAAATGTTGTTCAATTAATTTGTACTATTGGATTTGGATGAGTACGAGATCAATCTAGCTAGGCACGCAAATAGGACATTTAGTCTTTGTATATGACCTATTTCACAAATTCTAGTACGTAATGGAAACAATTCTTAGTAAAAATGTTTAAAGACCTGTTCCACCTGTTTCCGAAAACTAATTCCGGACATAAACTTCCAGTTTTCAAATTTGTTTCTGAACTTTCAAATAATATGTGGGTGTGTTCTTATAATATGATATAGTAGGTAAAATACCATTTCTTCTTCGAGTGGGTGTCGTAGGAGGCGACTAAGGGACTTACTAGAGAATGGGCAGCAGCGTTCTCTATGCATTTTACCACCATACTGCGATCGCCAACCCGCCTGCCAAGCGTGGCGATTATGGCAACCCCCCCGCCCTGCGGGAAGCACAGCACCGGTCGAAGTGGCGGAGCTTGGGGGAGGCCTATGTCCAGCAGTGGACGTCTTTCGGCTGAAATGATGATGAATGATGAGGTACACAGGTACACCTCTGCCTATCCCTTAGGTGTGAAGTTGTGCTAGATTATTTTAATCAGCCCCTAGTGTTCCCACGTCTGGGACTCAGTCTTCCTCTCTATAAGAGAGTGGTCGTTATCCAATCAACAGTAACTATATCTTCTGTTCGCTGTGAGTTGATAAATATTATGATACGTCTCCGAATAGCGACCGTCGCTTAACTATCGCAAACTGTTATGGCGGCTGTCCCTTACCTCCCGCTTTTGCCGTTTTTGTGGTACGAGGCACGCATATGTTGTGAACTGCGGCCCGAACCGCCAGAGATAAATAATTAGCAGGCCGCAATTTGAAGAAACCCAAACATTATCAAATCTCGGCGAACAGACTTTACCTCTTGTAACAACATATTAGCATTTACTAACAAAAACATGCTAAAAACCTTTCTTCTGGTCATTCTCAAATGAAATTCTATTGCGATCTTTTGTAGTTTATGGTTGCCACGAATAGGTACTAGTCTGAGTTAGACTTACAAGATCATCAATCATAGTATTGGTCGTCGGAATCTCATTGGCCATAGTCTGTGCCGTATGCAAAGAAATTTTGTTCTAGAATAGGCTTAGAAATAAAGACGCTATTCCACTGTCTGCTTAGAATGTGCATGGAGAGGTTACCCACGTTTCTAAGCCGAACAGATTCATAATGTTTGGAAGACACGCATTCGGTACAGCGTGGCTGTGGGTCACAGTGGATGATCCTACCTTCTTTATTATGATGTGATGAAAAGGTAAGTTGGAACAATCAAGGTTATCTGCAAAAGTCAACCTTATGTAGTGCAGCCTGGCAATATATTAACTCCGGTTGTATTCGAACAGTCACGCAAAATAATTAATTTTCAATGTTGCATGCAGCACGTTTCCGGCAAGACATGTTTGGACACAATCATGTTATCAATGTGCTCGAACTTATTTGTACAAAAAAAAAACCTGCACGTTCCAAATTCGGCAATCCTAATGAATTCCTAAACTCCAATTAACTTTTCCATCTTAGATCTCATCAATATCACCATCTCTTTCACTCAAATTGAAGCCTTATACACCCATCTCTATCTACTCCTTATTGATTTAACACCATTAAATGCCAATAGTGATAGTACGTCTACAGTAGTGAATGAATGGTAACTGACAAAAGCATAGATAACGTTTGATAATAAATGGTTCGTACGGTGATATCGATTGTGTCCCGAATCATTGGACATGTCGAAGCATTGACATGCCAGTCAGCTTCAGGCAGTAGTTCCTGTACAAAGGATGGAAGCAGAATGATATATTACGTTCGGAGCCAGTTCGAAATACAGCATTATTTGGCATAGAGAAGACGGGTAGAAGTGTTTTAGAAGACACAGTGTTAAACTATGCAAAAGAGCATTCACAGGTAACGCCAACTAAGGTTCCAGGTGCGGATGGGGCTGTTCCGCTTCTGTAGCGCATCACTGATGTTTTCTGAAGCTTGGGTGGATTGCTTCTACGCTATGATTCGAAAAATATGCGCTTCCCTGGTGCGCCAGGTGCGGGCCAGCCCCAACATAATACTGCGGTGTATCGCGAGACGACTGGACTGCTTGTGTGTGAATCGCTGCTGCAAACTCTCCACTTCGGTGTTGAGCTTATAGCAGGGATTCACATTGTAACTATATAGCAGTGTAGGTTACGTCTACTAACATAGGGTTAATAAATATTGTTTCTAACACATTTGAGTCATTTGTCAATCGTTTTCTTTAAATATAAATAAATAAGGTATCCTGATTACAGTAATCTTGCTATCAACCTTAGCATAATCAGCCTGTAACATTCCCACTGCTGGGACACAGGCTTACTCTCTGTGAGAGGGAGTGGGCCCAGTACGGCTTGGTAGATGTCACAAGTCTTCGAATATTTGATTCTAGGATATGCCGGTTTCCTCACGAGGTTTTCTTTCACCGTTTTGAGAGTAGTGTTGATGATATGAAAAATCTTACCACGTCATGCGGTATGCTGGGATATGTAACACTATCAATCAGAATCTGAATTATTTTGATCGAGGATTATTGCTAATCCATTGTTTGATTTATTTGAAACTTTTGTTTGGTCAGTAACGAAAATAATACAATGAATGTTGTTGAACTGTTAAAATTAAATCCATTGCTACTCAAAGTCAAAGCATTTATTTCAAAAAGGCACTTTTGAACGTCAACATTTAAATAGAATTGATTCTAGTCACCCCATCCAAAACCACCCGTATTTCGTCAATTATGTTTAAGTCCCACATAATAACACCCAATAACACTTTGCCCGACCTGGGAATCGAACCCAGGACCTCATGCGTAGTAGGAGCGTTTACGACCACTAGACCAACGAGACAAAGTCAAAGTCAAAGCACTTATTTCAATTAGGCACTTAAAAGGCACTTTTGAACGTCAACATTAACATTAAAATAGAATTGATTCTAGTCGCGCCTTCCACATTTTAGTTTCGTATGGAGAAGAATGGACAAGAAACTCCACCGTCACTCTTTTAAATTGTTTGAATACAACATTTAACATACATTCATTAATAATAATGCGTGGAAACGATGCACCTAGAATAAAATGTCGATATTATAATAGGTAAAAAGAATGAAAGTGAACCACCACGTATCTGTGATAAATTATTATTTTATGACAGATAAATGGTGCTCACTTATTTACAAACAGATTACTGTAAGTGTGTTTTGCAACTATCTTATAGATTTTGAAGAAGAAATATATAATCTTTCAAACGTGCAGGGTTTCAGTAAAGTCCAAGCCAAAAAACTTCGTGGTCTAATCGTGAATCACGACCAAAATAAAAGACGATCGTAATAGATATTCATTTGTTTTCGTGTCGATAAGAATATCAGTCAACAGTGTTTTTTGCTGGCAAGTCATAAAACCTTTTTATTTACTTTAAACCATTCGTAATACGAGTGCTTGAGGTGATGGTGGTGGTTAAATATCGTTTTCGTTTGAAAGATCCGTTTACTTTGTGACCAAAGAATAAGATTTAATAAGTTTGGCAGGTGGAAATGACTATCCAGTATGGAGCCGATGTGTCCACTCTAAGTTTGTGGATACTGCTCTCAATGAGTCATCCCGGCTTATCACTGGTTGCATAAAACCGAGACTCCGTTGCGAATACTATATCCAATGCCAGGGATCGCACCTCTAGAAATTCGCAAGACTGTAGCCAGCCGCATCGAGATGCCGAAGCTACAAGACGACCCACGCCATGCAATGCACCACTCTAGTCCAGTGCTACAGAGGCTTAAAAGCCGCAAAAAAATTCTTAAGTCCAGCTGATGGTAACCCCTCCGCAGGAAAACGCGATCTTTGGCAAGAACTACTTAAGCCTTCTGATTTCTTCATTGACCATCAGAGAACCTCCCATCAGGCCACAAGTTACCGTCGCCTACTTGGAAAACATTAAACAGACTTCGAGCCCAAGTAGGTAGCAGCAAGGACAACCTCTACAAGTGGGGATTCATGGAGGGCTCAGATCTCCAATGTGTGTGCGACGTCTCTCCACAGACAATGTCTCACCTCCCATCTTGCACCGCATGCCCTATTACCTGCACACGTGTAGACCTAATGGCTGCAACAGCGAACGGTATTCGCGTTGCTGAATTTTGGGCCAAACAAATTTAAATAACTGTACATATTATATATATTTTTTCGTTTTATTTTGCCTTCGACACGTTGAGAAGAAGAATAACTTTGGCTGGTGTGTGGATGAGTGACCATCTTTACTAAGTCCGTTGGTCCCAGCAGTCATTAGTGAATCTTTCACTGACGTTACAGGTCCTCAGAAACCCGAAAGCCTGACAACCAGTCTTACTCCGTGCACTGAATGGACAGGTCCACTCAATCTGTGTGGTTCTTTCCTCAAAAAACCGTTTCAGACACCAATCCACACACACACATGGTCTTCACATGATATTATGATCAAGATTATGTCTGGACTTTAAAAGAGACTGTGACCTCTGAGTTTGTTTCGGCCTTTTTTCTCAGAGTAGTCAGAAAGGAAAAGCCGACCTCATCTAGTTTAAAAAAAATGATTGACGTGTAAAAGTGTTTGTACAAACCTACTTAAAGGGTTTCGTGGTACCCAGTGACTGCGTTATGGGCGTTAGATAGGCAGTCGCTCAATGTAAAATACTGTTATTCAGCTGCATCTGGTTAGACTGGAAGCCAACCTCAACGTAGTTCGGAAAAGGCAAGGCAGATTGATTGATTATTTCATAAGTTTATTGACCAAAACATATTCTAGCGATAGCTTTTACTAGCTTTAATTTGGTGAATAATTTTTGGTCGAGTAAAGGAGCATAATTCTTATGGTCATTGTTGCAAAAAAACAAAAAGATGTTATTTTGAGTTCCTTATCGTCAAATCAGTACAGTTCAGTTCAATTCTTTAGCAGAAAGTATAGTGAAAGTGAATGTTTTTTTTTTTTTGAGGAATGAATGATAATCTCAGTTGTACCGAATTCCATTTTTTATTGTTAACAAACTAGAATGTCCAATGTAGACATTCATTTTTTTCGTTGACATCTTAATTCAGACATAAATGTAGGAGATAGGTAAATATACAACTGTATTCTAATTTCTAGGTAAAGACATTGACGTAAAGTCTCAGTCTAAATCTACTTTAGACATAAATTAGAACGAATTTAAAACAGAAATGGTAAAACGAGATGTTATCCGAGTAAATTTGGGCAAACTTCATTTGGCCGAGATAAAATTTGAAAGATAAATTCTCAAATAAGGCGGAGGATTACGTTGCTCTTTTTGTTTTGAAAAAATTAGAAGTCTAATAAACTTTTTTGGACCCAAATAAAGTATACAAAATAATAAATGGCTGACAATTTTGGCGCGAGAGTTAGAATTTGTATTGTATACTTTTTTGGGTAATATGAATGTTTTTTAGAAAACTTAATTTCATTTGTAGTTTGATTAGCATAGATGCGCATTTGAGTTTTAGATATCGTGGAACATGAATAATGTTCTGTAAATCTGTTTTTCAGTCTCAAGAGCTTTATTTTTAAGCTACCATTATAACGAAAGATATTACTGGTAGAGAGATATTGCTGTAGAGCCACCTACGAGTCGAAATACTGCATTGCGCTCTTCCCCGGGTACATGCAGTGATGGCCCAGTGGTTATGGCCCAGACTTACGAGTCATGGTTTGAACCCAGGCAAGAGTAACCTTATGTGTAAATTTTTTCATCACCCCTGCTCACAAAACGATAAAAGAAAACATCGTGAGGAAATTAGCATGTTCAAGAATCAAATATACCAAGACATGTGACATCTACCAACCCGCACTGGGCCCGCGTGGTGGATAACTGCAGACTCTCTAGACAGTAGTGACTTTAAAGTATACGCGCATTTCACTAATGAGGTTATTGCAAATTTTAACTGCAATTCTAACGGACAAACTAGACAAATGATGATATCTCATGAAAAAATCAGCTGGACGCGAGAAGCACAGAAGCGATCGATGTGGTGCTACTTAGGGAAGACTAAAGTCTAGCAGTGACGTCATTTAGCCAAACGATAAAGGGAACAATAAACTTCAATTGATTATCTGCTGCATGTATTAACTACTTAGGAATACATTTTTAGAGTGCTTATTCAAGGACTGTCACGGTTGCGATTTTGTATTAATTCTCGTTCATTTTGCATACGATAAACACTTAGCAAATTAAGTGAGTTTATTAACATTCCATTTTTGGTAATCTCAACAAGCACTTCTATAATCAGATATCGTTTTTTATTGGTTTAGTATGGTCACGGCGCTACCTGACAGTAATTTGGCGATGCAATTAATGATTATTTTATACGGGATTTGTGTAGTGTTCTATATAAGATGAAGGTTGATGATTGTCGGAAGGTCAATGTGTAGGAATGAGGAATATGACGTCATATGACATGAAAAGTGTTTATTAATATCACGATTAATATGAATTGGATGGCTTCAATAAAAGAGGCAGACAAAACAAAAATTGATTGTGTGAATAGAATAAAATGTTTACTTGTACAGATGAGTTGTTACAAAATAATGTTTAGTTCCAAGTATTTTCTATTCTATGTCCCATTCCAAGTGCCAAATTTGATCTAAATCTGTTTAGCTGTTTGAGCTTGAAAGCGAAATAAACAAACACAAAAAGTCAAACACATTTTCTTAACATTACTAGTTTACTTGACACAATATCTAATTTTACAGGTTTTGGTATTAGTTGGGTTTGGTTTGGTGTGAACGGTTAAATTGTAATGGGTGAAGAGGGAAGAGGGCTTCAAATCAAAACGACAAACTGTATCGACATTAAAGACTTCCTTTAAAATGTCTTTAATTTGTGATGATGGTAACTTGTATGATATTCCACTTTTTTTTTTGTCAAATTAACCTGAGTCCCACAATTTTATCATCCATACAATCCATGAATTTAATTACTGAGAGGCGTATATAGAAGGTTATAAAATATTAGCAACTAGCAGCGCTCCGCGGTTCCACCCGCGTAAGTCCCGATCCCGTGGGAATACGGGGATAAAGTATAGCCTATGTCACCGGGGATAGTGTAGCTTCCCAACAGTGAAAAAAATTTTTCAAATCGGCTCAGTGGTTTCGGAGCCTATTCAATGCAAACATACAACCAAATCTTCCCTCTTTATAATATAAGTATAGATAAACGTAGATTTCTTTCATCATTTCAATAACTGAACCGACAAACGTGAACTGTATCGTACTCAAAGGCATCTAGAAGACGAATATTGACGATGTAATTTTGAACTGTGCAAAGGAAATGTACCAGCGACTACTTTTAAAGTTATATCGAGGCTTGCATCCGCCCTGGGGCTTCGCCCGATTGGAACGCTTCATCTCTGACTGGAACGCCAAGATTTTTATTTGGTATTCAAATCTCCTAGCATGTCGTAGTGTTTGAGATTTACTAACTTCCGCCCACGGCTTCGCCCCCGTGGAAGTCGGAAATTATCCCGCGGGAACGTACCACCGGGATAAAAAGTCCTGTGTGTTGATCTAGGTTATAATCTATCTGTGTGCCAAATTTCATCCAAATCCGTTCAGTCGTCTTTACGTGATTGAGTAACAAACATCCAAATATCTTCACAAACTTTCATATTTATAATATTAGTAAGATAAATATTTATCTTCTGACGTCAACAATATAAAGTGATGTGATCACTATTATTTACACAAAATCACCTCAGCAAGTTTCAGGTTAAAAATAATTTGGATCAGGTATATGTGCAGGTATATTATTTACTTCTCCACAGAAAACTCTTCAAACAAACTATATATCCCCCTTTTCACCCTTAAAGGGGTTATTTTTTTAAAGTATTTTGTTTCTTTTACATTATTTGACTTAAAGGTTTATTTATACCAATTTTCAAGTTAATCAAGACACGCAGTAAAATCATCCCTTGTAAAATTAACTACCTTTTTTAAATTAAGATTTTCTAAAAACCCTGATACACCGTATTCTTTATTTTTGGTTTTAGGTATAAATACTGAGTTTCGAGTTAATTAGACAGCGCATTAAAAATTCTTCCATACAAACTTTGACACCTCCCAATTAGCTTACCCCCCTTAAGAAAAACTAGTTTAGAAAAACGATAAAGTACCAACTTTATAATTTACTTAGATAAGTATTTGTGCCAAGTTTCAAGTTTATTAACTCAAGGAACACAATTTTTCATACAAACAAAATCCCCCCTTTTCACCCCCTAGGTCGAATTTCCAAAAACCCCTTCTTATTTCTCCCCTTCATTATAAAAGGAAGCCGTGTGCAAGATTTTACGTTCCTAGTCCTAGTAGTTTCAGATGTGCGTTGATTGATCAGTCTGTCAGTTTCTCTTGTATATATAGAAAATATAGAAAGATTGACAATTAAAATGTATCTAGGTCAAAAATCTATCAGAAAATTTGTACCAAGACTAAATATTTTCAAGAGCCCATTGACTTACACCAAATATGACAACATACAAAATCAAAGTCATTTATTCAAACTAGACCGACAGTCAGCATTTTTTTTAACGTGAATATTACATAAAACAGTTCTTGAAAACGCCCGCCCTTCACCATTTCCTAGTGCTTTATCTGGGGTAGTGGCGCAACAAACTCCTCAGCAGAAAATCATAGGAAAACTCGTAGGCCACGTTAGTACACCATTCAAGGGACTTAATCAAACCAACTGAATAATTCACAGCATTCAACCATTAATTAATCAAATTCATTAATATCTCTAAGACATGCCAATATAATCTATAAATTCCACGAAACAAACTCATTTACCTACACTAAATATTAGGCATCGATAATATCATATCGATTGATATGTGAATCATCAAAGCTCTGTGTAAATAAATAATATTTCGACACTCGATTCCAATTTATTGACTATAAATCTTGCCAATTTATGTAAAGGCGGTGTGCACACAAGAGTTAATACTGTAGAAGACAGACCTATTTTAAAAACAGTTTTTTCTTTAGGCAAATTTTTCGGTCTTTCTGAATAGTGAACAAAACTGTACAATCACGTTCGGGCCCGTGACGCTCGATCAGGTATACTCGGCTACAGCCTGCTTGTAACGCTGTATTACGTAAACTCGACGGTAAATCGCGTATACTCGAACCCCGTCGTAAGTTTTCACTTCTCTCATACGATGCGCATACACCCTCTTTTAAAAAAAAACGTAAAGTAAGACTTCTTAGAGAGCATTAGAACGATGGATAGATCGACAATACTTTTTTGCATAAGCAAATTAAAGGTAACAACAACATTTTTTTTACAAAGCTCATAGCGGTATTCTATTATGTATGAGATATACTCGTAGGAGCTTAATTAAAGTAATGTGACTTCGCCGATATTCGCGACGCGAGACCACAACGCATAATGTCAACCTACTAGTCTTGCCTCAGGTCACGCACAGCTTCAGTGCACACACCAAAGTCAAAAAAGTTGCATCTGTTGTACCTAATATCCGTAGTTGTCTCGCTATAAAATAGTTTTGTACCGAGTATGTGCGCATTCAATTTAACATACCGATAGACTGCCTATAGGCAGTTTTGACTCAGGTCTGCACACAGCCTAAGAATCATTTTAGAAATAATAATTAAATGGCTATTTTTAACAGGTGCTGATGTACTATAGACAGCTGTGTAGTTAAATTAAATTAAAATGGGGAAACCCATGTGGTGCTGTGAGGGCTATCGCGAGTAACAGGTTATGTTAAGTATGTAGGCAGTCATAACCACCTTTTATATATTCACAAATTTGTCGCGGTTGAACTGCGGCTAGATGACCATCCGTACAAGAGCGCTCCGTGCCTCGGAAATCACGTTAAGCCGTTGGTCTCGGCTGTCATTCGTGGAAATTTGACAGTTACGCGTCGTCAAAAGCCCGATTATCTGAGAATCCAGTCTTACCTATAGGGTATATGTTAACTAGTGAGGAGGCATACGCTCTATGTAAATACCTGTATTCAGCAGCAACTAGTTAAAGTCGAAGCCGACCCCAATATAGTTGGGAAAAAACTAGGCAGGCTGATTGGGATCGCGTTTTGCTTCATTGGTGAAATTCACTATAGTCAAAAATTCTTAAAAACTTCACAAAAACGAAAAAAAAAGATAAGCGATTCTCGATAGGTAAATAAGAGAACAATGCAAAAACGAAATCAATTATCTATACAAGTAGAATATTTTATGAGGCGAAGGTAACCGATTGATACTCTTTTGATTAATATGGATGTTGTTGTTTTTTCTGTGATATGGAAGTGTTAATTTATTATACGTGTTACATTAATTGGAGGATTAGTTTAATGGTTTTGAAAATATTTATAAAATTATTTAGCTAAATAATGACTTAAGTACGGAAGATTAAAATGGAAATAACATAGTTAAAAACAAAATCTAATTAGATCAGTATTCACCCCTGATATAAAAACTTGAAGAAGTTTAATTGCAATACTAAAAAGAAAACAAATATCATAAAATTGGAACATCTATATAGTCGAAGAGTCTTCGTAAACATTTTATTTTCAAAGAAATTACTTAACTTTATTTGTGATTTTGATTTATTCCATAGCTTCAACGAGTTTGGTTGGGTTCGGAATTTTAATTTCTACTGTGTGATAAATTGTTATCAATTTCATCCACTCCATCATCTATATATGTATTTGAATTTCTCATACTGAGGCTACATTGTTTTTACCTTTAATCTTTGTGGATCCCTGCGTTTCAAATGAACCTGAAAAAGAAAAGGTATCATTAGATAAACACTTAATTAAATCATTTTCATAAATGAGTTTCATCGTTTAAGTTCGGTAAAAACATTTAACGAGATAATAAAACCATTATCTGTTAAGTTTACGCTAAAAGAACATTTCATTTGAATGGGTGGCTGCACTGAAAATTCGTTTTATCATTTTTATAGTCCTTTTTAACGATTATTCGTCTGGCGTGTGTTAGACGGGATTTGGTCGGTCAATGATTTTTGAATGGCCCAAATTGGAGGGCGGCCCAATGACAAGAACTGTTGCAGTATCATTATTCTTTTAAACGCACAAAATAGCATTGTCATGCAAAAACGAAATTGTCGAGTAGGAAAAAATAACATTACCGAAATCTCATGCGAATTTGGTCGATGCAGTTTTAATTGAGCAAAATGAGACACTGTAAGTGACTCGGCAATGTAAAGTTGTAATAATTAAGTGTCATCGGCTTATCCTTATAAAATAGCTACCCATCCGTCAGCGCAGAGAGTTGAGGGCTCTGTCATTGTTAGTTTCTATACTCGATAAACCCACTTCTCTTTCTTGACTTCCCAGGTTCAATACTTGTGCTCTGCGTATAATAAAAACCTTCGTTCTACAATAATCGTCTTCTACGATGTCCTTCTCATCGCTCTGGTTTCATCAAATCTTCTTTCTTTGAGCAGGCAGTGTCTCTTTGGAAGGCGCTCCCTCTGAATATCAGGATGGCAACCAGTTGGTTTTCGTTTAAAGTAAAGGCACATGAGCATATTAGTAAGAAGTTGGCAGAATCATCCCAGCACTGAATTGGTTGATTCGTTTTCTCCTTTAACTATCGTTATTTCTTAAGACAAAGTTTATATTCGTTATAATATATGAATGAATGTATCTATTTATTAGCATGTATTATTTTTCGAGTAACATATTCCTTATGTTGCACCTGCCATGTTTTTTCTCTGCATCACCATAAGGTTGACTGGTAGAAAATGCCCCAGGCATTAAGTCCGACTTTGTATAGTATTTTTTATTTGTACATTATTTTTTAATAAATTAAATAAATTACTTAATTACCCACACTTGGATTCGTAAGCGAATTTTGTTGTTCATTTAACCGGCTTACAGACTCATCATATGTAATAATTGGCTGATCGTGAGCCTTCCTAATTAGCCAATAATCGCCTTTGATAAATGGCAGTAATTGCTACGCTTTGAAAATATATTGGTGTTCGTCTTATTAATTATGTTATATAGTGAGTGTGCTTATTGGTGAAGTTCTTCAGAAGGTTCGGTGATGTATGAACGAGGTAAAAGGTGTATGTAAGGATCATTAGCAGGGGGCGTTCTGTAGTGTCTGCCCACCCCATGGGAAAAGCCTTGAGTTTATGTGCGTATAAGAACTGTATTTGAGATCATCGTCGATAGAGTTATCCACCTTTAACGACTGTTAATGAACCTCAAGGAGACAAAAAAAATCTAAATCAAAATATTTTATCTATATAAATAAAAATAAAAGTCTTGACTGACTGACTCATCAACGCCCAGCCCAGACCCTTCGACTTAGAAAGCAGAAATGTTGCACAGAGGTTCTCTTTATAATGTAGACGAGGAATACGGAAGGATTTTTAGAAAATCAACCCCTAAGGGAGTTAAGTAGGGGATGAAAGTTCTGCGCGGGCGAAGCCGCTGGCAAAAGCTAGTTTCACATAAACCTGCATGGGCACTTATGAAATGTCAGAAGTTAGGCGCACGGTTCCAATTTGTCGCTTCCTATGGAGAAGAGCCAGCAAGAAAATCCACGGTTACTCTTTAAAAAAATAATTGGCTTTTACAATGTTTTCGAATTACAGTGATAATAGGTATGGGAGGACAGTGCAGGCCTGTCAATAAGTACCAGGTACTTAGAAGAATGAAAATACAGAACAGAAAGGCGTCTACAAATCCACAGTCTGTAAGGCCCACAACGTTCTCTCAATCACAATATGTAATAGAATCTACATAAATAAAATGAACCTATTTCAACCAAGAGACATGATTGTCATGACAATCGGAAGTCGGTATTTTTCACTTTGTAGTTTTTCCGGAAGTCCATTGTTTTTTTTTTTTTATGAAAAAGTTTTTTTTTTTTTTTTACTTTTTAGTTATAGTTCCTCGGAATAAAACCCTTTTGAACAAAAAAAAAAAATAAAAAATTTGCAAATCCGTCTATAGGTACATGACGGAGTTATGCCCGAACAACCATAAAAAAAATGAAGATGTCGAATGAAGAAGGTTATCAACCTTCTTCTTTTAGAAGTCAGTTAAAAGAGTGGAAAATACATAAATATGAAAACCACAAACGATCTAATTTCATGCACACATTGCCAAAATTATTCAAATCTTTTGTCCTCTGAAGATTACTCATACAATAAGTGTCGACTAACTCTCACCTTGCTGCTAATAAACTCATACATCTGCCCATACAATGCATAGCGAGACAAGTGCACTTAATCTTCTCAGTAAGCTGTTTATTTTATATAGAGAATTATAGTGAAACATTTGTAAATAACTTCACAGCAGTTTATTTTAGACTAGCTTTTGCCAGTGGTTTAGCCCGCGTGGAGGTCAAAAATTATCCCTCGATGAAAAGTATCCTATGTATTAATCCAGGTTATAATATACCAGTGAGCAGATTTCATCCAAATTCGTTCAGCCGTTGTTGCGTGATTGAGTGTAAAACATCCAAACATCTAAATATCCAAACTTACAAACTTTCCCTCTTACTACTAAACACGAAAATAAAGTTATACCAGGAATAATAAAGGAATAACCATAAATTTTCATAGGTTTAAACATGGAATAACTATATTAGTTGGATAAATATTATACAGGGTATGTTTTTATCCATTGCGCAAATTGTAACCATGAAGTCAGCATATCATTCTAGAACTCCTAGCGCAGAAATTTTTCGCCGCTTTTACAAAAAAAATCTGCTGTTTCATAGAAAAGTGCAATACCTACGCGGTCAAAATGTATGGAACAGCTGATTTTTTTTGTATATCCGGCGAAAAAATTCTGCGCTAGGGGGTGTAGAATGATATGCTGAATTCATGGTTACAATTTGCGCACTGGATAAAAACTTTTCCTGTAGAGAATAAAATTGTATCTGTATTATTTTGCAAGAAATATTCTGTCCTTGTTTTAAGAATTACAAACATTGTGCACAAAAATAAAATGCCTGTAGAGAGGTATTTACGCAGAGGTGTAACATTTCAGTCTGCATAGCATTCACCAATATTTATTCTACTATAACAAAGAGAGAGTAAACAAGCATCTACCAATAAAAAAACTTGAAACTGCATTTCCTGGTAAAATCATACACGCTTGTACACGAAAACCGAATATTTTGAGTAAATATCATACAAGGAATAGGGGCTCGTACCCTTGATCGAAGCTCGTACCTCATGAATAGGCTCGTAGGGTCGTTCGTTCGTTAAGCATGCTTACGCGTTCGTGGATGAGTGATCCATCATTACATATTGAGACACCTCCGTGCTTCGGAAAGCACGTTAAGGGTACACTTGTCGCGGGCTCGAACTCACTGGTGGGCCTGGCTAAAAAGCACGCTGTGTCACCAGGCTTCGTGTCCGACAGAGGTAGCATCAGTGATGAGCAGTTAGACGCTAGTCTACACGCACAACATTATTGAGTGAGCTGCAGGATCAGTGAAAGTAAAACAGGCACGTTAAAAAATTAAGAAAAGTCCTTCGGAAGATCGGGTTTTCTGAAAAAACTACTACATAAATCAATGACCCATTATGTTTACTGAATTTTTCGATAGTTGAGCTTTGTCGGTACCGACTTGGTTTTCTAGATTTTACACTCCTTTTATAACTTAAACACGCCCAAAATTAGGTTAAATTAGCAAGAAAAATTAATCTTTGTTGGCTCATAACTTTTTAATGGCTTTTTATTTTAGTTTTCTGTTTCCGTACAGACAATATTAGTAACAAGACAAAACCATATCATGTTCAATTTTTGATGTACATAGTCTAACAGTGGAGTAAAACCCTCCCGAAGTTTGTATGGAATAAATGTGGACAAGTGTCACCTTCCGTGTGAATCCTACGACCGAAGCTCGCAACTAGGATTCGCGCGGAGACAATATTTCGTCCGAATATTGCTATCGTTGCGCTAGTGTTCGTACCTGTCGAGGATACATACCTACAGTGAGCAGTACGATCACACACACATTGACAATGGCTTGACGCGATAGCGCTACTAGCTACTGACCATTTATGATGAATTTGGATGTGTTCCGTAATACCAAAAATGATGAATGAAAACTTTTTGTATTTTAATATTTTTTTCGACATTTTACAACTTGATAATATGAGCTATGCTTCTGAGACAACAATATTACGGAAATTGTTGGTTATAATACCAAAAAAACAGTGAGAAAACATGTCATTTACGCTGTAAAAATGTGCGAAATGCAATTGGGTTAAACTTCATTTGAGGTAAGTATTTTGGAAAAAAAAACCCCTACGAGCCTAGATAAATACTGTCTGAATCCGAATATCACCATAATATGGTGGAAATATGCTCAAGTTGCAAATGATTTAGGTATTACGTATGTATGGACAGTACATTGTACGTAGGCCTCTTAAGCCATTGGTACCGGCTGTCATTTGTAGATCTTTGATAGTCGTTACGGGTGGTCAGAAGCCCGAAAGTCTTACAACCAGTCTTAGTAATAAGTAACATATTACCCAGTAACTAGATTGTGGAGCTCAGATAGAGAATATAGTTGAAAACTAGCGTCAGGTACTAGTTGTCTGGCATTTTTGCTGAATAGGGCGTTTTTGGCGCAGTCGTTTTTTTTTTTTTTTTTTGATGGTGGGAAATCATCAAATGACTTCTCCCGCTCTGGGTGGAGCAGGAGGGCGTGTCAGACTTTTACTGATTAAAACCCACCGGCCCTTACGGACCCCACCAATTGGTGCTGACATCTCTGACGGCGCGCGTGGAACACAACGCGCCGTCGACCTGGGCTTAGTCCTTACCGGACAGGGAGCTACCCATTACTCGCCGTCCGCAAGCCCGTGAGGCACACTTTAATGCTGGTTTCTGACATTGCACTTTACACTTTTTAAAGTTTTTTTTTTGTCTGTACTGAATAAATGTATTTTATTTCTTTCTTTCTTTCAGTCGCTCCATGTTAAATACTGATATTCAGATGCATCCGGTTAGACTAGAAACCGATGCCTAGGCAGTTTTATTTTTAAGTATCATACAAGATCAAAGATCTGGGTCAAAACTAGCGTCCAATTAGATTTCTTAGGCCGATTACCCACACAATATTATGAAAGATTAATGACCCGAAAAAAGGCAAAGCAATATTCGACTGAATATCTGTAGGTTATACTTGTACCTGAAGCGTGGCTATTAAATTGGCCTTCCTAATGTTCAAATAATAAATGGTTTACGTGTATTCAGAGAGTACGTAGTTCACGTACGTTTTATAATATTTTAACCCGGGTAAGTGGTCAGCAATTCACCTGAACCGGTTTATTCAAAAAAATGTTTGCCCATTACTGTATGAAAAGGCTTTTGTGTTCCATTTGAATTTCTGTGTGTAATGGCTTACGTTTTTTAATTTTATATTCTTCAGGCTATTGTTGCGATTAATTGTGTCGGTTTTTGAGGTTATTAACAATATTTATTTTGTGTTAAAGTTAACTTATATAACAGAGGGTTGCTTAAACATTACGTATTGATTATGAGCGACTTAAATCTATAAATAATACTATGCTAAAGTAAATACATTGAAATTATAGTATCCACCTAAAAGCATGTAAAATAAAATCTTCTATATAATGTAATAATATTCAACAGACATTTCCCTAAGCACATTAGATGAAAGGAGCGCAACCGTTTAACTATCGCGCATAAAAACGTATATACGCAAAATCCAATCCAAGATTTCGGGTCCAAATCTCCGAGACTGGCCCAATATCTATTTGGCAAAAGACCTCTATTGATTCGGGAACCCGACTTAATAAAGTTAGGGGCAACACCCGGAAAAATTGCCGGGAAATGTAGAAGTTTCAAATGGAGAACGTCAAGGATGGGACTGGATTATGCTATCAAAATCTGGCATCGAGGGATCCTTGGCAATCGGGTTCTGACGACCGATCCCTATCCCTAAGGCTTGTCCCACTGCCGGAGATTAGCGAAAAGCGAGTAGAGCTATCAACATAAAACGAGTTAGCGAGCAACGAGCAGCAAGTGCGATTACTCGCCGGTATGAGTATGTATGTGTATTCCCGTATGTGTCGCCGGGAGTAAAAGAATAGCATCATCCCATTTCTTCCAGTGGGTGTCGTAGAAGGCGACTAAGGGACTTACTAGAGAATGGGCAGCAGCGTTCTCTATGCATTTTACCACCATACTGCGATCGCCAACCCGCCTGCCAAGCGTGGCGATTATGGCAAAAACCTCCCATTCTGGGGAAGGCCTATGTCCAGCAGTGGACGTCTTTCAGCTGAAATGAAGATGATGATGATGATGCGTATGTACCAAGCATATATCTACCGGTGAGTGGTCTGCCCGCCAAGCGAGCGCCGCTGACCAAGTATAATTTTTGATAGTTCTGTTGCCGCGACAACCACGCCTGCAATGTCGCCAGTCAGCGACCAACTGTTATTGTATATAAAGAATCTTTAACTCACACAGGATCATTTGTACGTTTCTTGAGCGAGAAAATCATTGATATTTGGTAGCTTCCTTGTCTGCGGTGGGACAGGTGCCTAACGTCGATGATGTGTACATATCGATGTATATATACGTCTTTGTCTTGTAATGCCTTTGGGTTTCCTTATTTACTTGATACCCTTTTGCTAACGAAGGGAACCGAGATGATGATTGGAAGAACTAATTTTGTGGATGCAGTAGTTAATCAGGAATTGTGTCTGATTGTGTGCGTGTTGATTGGAATTAATTGCTTTAGAGATAATTGCTACGCAATATGTGTTGGAATTCTGAAGCTTTTTACACGAGGTTTTTTTTCTACTTAGTTTCTAATAATGTTTAAAATTCGTCCTTTACAAGTAGTTATGTTTATTTCTTCCTTTTGGGAAAACAATTTTATATCTACGCATAGTAAAAAAAAAATGCATTCCTCGGGGTTACATGAAAGAGTAGGTAATATATGCAATATAATGGAATACTCAGTCACTACTTTTCCTAATGACACGGTATGCATGACTTAATAATGAATGAATGTGAATGAGTAAAAATACTAATGCATTATCTGATAAATTCAAAGTCAAATGCCCCAAATAAAATTTGTGGTAATTCTAATTGTTCAAAGTCTTTGACCCCTGAAATACCTACCGTGCAACGTACGGACCATAGGAAGTAATTATGTAGAACTATGCTATTATGTTAACAGCGAGTTTCTGATGTTACTGTTAAAACGTGACGATTATAGTCGTCATTAGAAGAGCTACAAAAACGATTGTCTGATACAAGTTACAATGGCAACTGTCTTTGTTTGTACTTGGGCAAAAGTTTTATATCTTGCTTTAATATATATTGTCGTCATACTTATATTGTAATTAAAAAGATGTAGTCAAAATAAAGGGCGTGGTAAACAGACCATCAGACTGAACAAGTTTCTCCATGGGACTAATAAATAATTAGTCGTCCCATACAAAATGTCAACCTACTGTGGACAATTATCGGTCGTCCATAAATAAAGAAAGAAAGAAAGAAAAAATATTTATTGGACTCGCACAGGAATATCACAAACTTAACTGAAACACAATAAAATTATTAAACACATCACAACGAACAAAATATTAAACCACTACTACGCTACGCTACTGAATAAAATTAAAAAGAGATTTAAACAGAAAAAAGTAAACTAAAAAATAAAGTCATGTACAGACGCCAGCAGGTCAACCTACCCCAAACTGTCAAATTTTCCCAATTGAACATGAACCTTATATTTACGGTATAAAGTTGAAAATCTATCAAATAAATTTGACAGATTGGAGTAGCTTGATGTGCTGGCGTCTGTACGAAGCCAAAAGGCCACTATCTCAGCATGATGCTGCGACATTTCTGAAGTGTCGCAGCGCTGGTATTCTAATACATTATGTATATGAGGCTACTGATAATTTTTTCACGTTTACGATGTTGCTCCTATAGAGAAACTTGTTGAGATTTATAGTCTATTATATACCACACTTTTATTTTTGGCTACGGCTTTCTGATACACACTGAATAACGTGATGCACGATGATTTATTTATTAGATAAATAGACAGCTGATATCGTTATGCTTAAAGAAAACTCGTGAGTTACGTTTTGTCCTGACATTATTTCCCACAACAAATCAAAAATTATGACTGAGTGTATTGTCCACATAATTCTTGACATGTTTTCCCATCCAAATGTCATTCAGTTTTATAATCCCCTCCACAATAGTACGTGAAATAACACAAGATTTTTTTTTTGCTCATCTCAATTTCACGTGTGGTGTCATGTGCCAAATTGTCAATCTTTCAATCAATCAATTGGGTAGCTTTGCCAGTTGGTTTTAGTTTTCACTTTTGTTAGACATATTTGGCAGATGAATGAGGTTTTAAGTATGGATAGAGTCATCCATTGACATTAATGACGTGATAAATTGCACGTGTCACGATCTGTCAACGTTTGAGAGATATTTTTAATCTGTTGCTTACCGTTAAGTATTATTATTTATAGTAGTTGCATTTTCGAATGAGAAGAATAATTTAAGCCCATCATTTATTAAAGTTTCCAATTTTATTAGTTACTTAATCGTGGTTTTGTTGAAACTTTTATTTGACTAATGGTCTTAAAAGCGTCCGTTAATGTGTCAGTAAATCTTGGCAGATTCGAAACATAAAGACATACTATTTAGAAGTTCAGTTAACATAATTTATTTATATCTCAGAAGAGATTGTTTTTTATTCAGTTTCGCTCTCGTCTTGCTTACAGTCGGATCTTGTGATCAATATTTCACGTTTCGCCCACTTTCCGTACTATTAAGATTTTTTTGCTGGTCCGTAAAGCATCATATTGTTGTGCCTAGATATTTTCTCAAGTAACTTACCGATGATATTAGAATATTGTGGTGTCTGTAAAATGGTAACAGAAGGTGATGACTTAGTCCAAATATTTAAAAAATAAAATCAAACAAAATCAAACCCGTACTTTTCACTCTATTTTGTCAAATAACTATGTTTCTAGTGTCTTTAAGTATATGTAAAACCCATTTATTTTTAGCTATATTTCTTTTTTCACGTTTTATTTCATCGAACATAGAATTAGATACTGCCAGTTGCATGACTGCGCTTTTTCGATTTTCATTCGAGAATAATACGAATTGGATTAAATAACCAACCTGTTGGGACAATGGTATTTTTTTATTAAATCTGTTTTATGCGTAACTGTTGAAATACGTTCATGCTTCGATTCTTTGTTATCACAGAACGAATTGATATTTAATAAAAAGTATTGTGTAAAGTAAATTCTGATGGAAGTGTAACTGGCATTCTCTCGACTTGTGTCTCATCTCTGCCTAGCCTTTATCCCAACTACGAGTATGTTCGGTTCGGCTACCAGTCTAACCGGATGCAGCTGAATAACAGTATTTTACATGTAGCGACTGCCTATCTGACCTCCACAACCCAGTTACTGGGTAATACGATACCCTTGGTAAGACTGGTTGTCGACTTGTGTCTGTTATAATCATAATATCTAATGTGTGTCCATTGTTTGAATTAAAATAGACTTGATTCAGAATTTGAAGAATCCGGAATAATTACGGAGGAAGCACAAATATGACCATAGTAGTAAATTTAAAGAATACCTATAGTGAAAATAAACAATTTCTGATGGAAGTCCATCTGGCTTGGTCACGACTTTTGTCGGTTATGTAGCTCAACTGTCATGTAATCAAATCAAAATCAAAATATTTAATTTCACATAAACCTGCATGGGCACTTATGAAACGACAGAAGCTAGGTGCACGGTTCCAAATTGTTGTTTCCAATTATTATATTTCCTAGGAGAAGAGCCGGCAAGAAACTCCACGGTTACTCTTTTAAAAAAAATGGCTTTGACAATGTCTCCAAATTACAGAGACCTGTCAATAAGTACCAATAAGTACCAAGTACTTAGACGAATACAGAATAGAAAATCGTCTACAAATCCCAGTATAGAGGTATGAGGAACAGGGTGTAAAGTTCACTCATACTTATGATGGCAAAGGAGGATCCTCCGACCAGACGGGTATTGTGTCTGGTGGGCAACTGCCCGACAGTTGATGTTGGGATATTTTATCTATTCGAGTGTCGTGTGATTGCGCGATGTAGAATTCCTAAGAATAGTTCGCCTGTGGCATTGTAGATGGCGCCACTTTTCTTTTTGCGTTTTTCGATTTTGTTGCGAAGCATTTTTATTTATAGTGCCGCTACAGGCCTACAACGTTCTTTCATTCACAATATGTAAATTAATCTACATAAATAAAATGAACCTATTTAAACATAGAGACATGGTTTCCATGACAATCACTAAAAATAGTCAATATTAAAATTGATTTATAATGTCAAATAATTTTTTATTTATTTATTTATTTATCACACACATGTACCCTTTGCCATTACAGAATGACGAGAATATGTCAGCATTTAAAAAATCAAATGATCTTCCATTATTCAAATTCAAATAGACTCTATTTAGAATTTGAAGAATCGAGCAGTAATAACGTATGTAACACAAATCTAACCGTACTAGTAAATCTATAGAATTTAGTCAAAATAAACAATTTCTGATGAAAGTCCGTCTGGCTTGGTCTCGACCTCTGTCGGTTAGGGAGCTCAACTGCCATACAATCAAATTAAATAATTTCCATTATTCAAATTAAAACAGACTTTATTTGTAATTTGAAGAATCGGGCAGTAATAACGTAGGCAACACAAATATAACCGTAATAGTAAATCTATAGAATTTTGTGAAAATAAACAATTTCTGATGTAAGTACATCTGGCTTGGTCATGACCTCTGTCTGTTATCTATCTTATAATCAAAGCAAATGAATGTCCATTGTTTAAATTAAAATATACTCTATTAAAAATTTGAAGAATGCGGCAGTAATTGCGGAGGCAACACAAATAGGTAAATATACTAAACAGTATTTTTTGGGGATTCCAAAAACCACAATACATAAATAAAAAAACTTTTTAATTAAAAAATTAAACCGCCGAAAAACCGAAATGCAAAAAATTATAAACTTGCTTTGTCCAACCCCAATAACTAAGTTCGGAAGGCGGTGACATATAATTAAATACATATCCAAAGTCACCGACTTCCGAACTTAGTTAATGGGGTGGAACAAAGCAAGTTTATTATTTTTTGCTTTTCGGTTTTTCGGCGGTTTAATTTTTTTATTAATTTTTTTTTATAAAAAAAAAATTGTGGCTATAATCTACTAATTACTACATGCTTATTTTTTGTTTACTTTTTGTAATACACAACTCAGTATTAAAATCTGTGAGTAAACAATCAATCATCCCCTTTTTTCTTACCCTTAGGGTTGGAATTTTTCTTCGAAATTTATATGGGACCAACTTCGGGGTATACCCTTTCCAATAAAAAAGGTAAAGATAATTATCAAAATTGGACTACTCTGGAAAAAGTTATGCGTGGTCATACATAAAAAAATAAACGCGTCGAATTGAGTAACCTCCTCCGTTTTTTCGTCGGTTAAAAACTCTCCTTTTCTTACCGAATTCTCTAAATTAGTTGAAGATCAGCGTTTTTTTAATGCATTCAATATTGACCTACCGATTATGAATGTCAAATATAAAAAAATATATTAATAGGTATTTATCAAATCAGCTGTCCACCGCATGCCAAATTGAGCACCTGAGTGAAATGGGTTATAACAATCCAGCGATAGGTCACTGACCTTTCAAACATTTTATTAATAGAGGTGCCGATCGTAAAAAATATAACTACTATAATATGATTTAATATAAACATTAAAGATATTAAAATACCACCTGGCGATCTCTTCGACGTAAAAGGAAAAAAACGTGATCATTACTATATTTTCATAGTTTTAGAACAAAAGGTGAATTCAAAGATAAAGGGCCAAAGAATTAGGTCAATTATTTTTGTTCAAAGACTTTGGATGATTGCCAAATAATAATGTTGTGTTAGAGATAGTATTCGTTAAAATAATGTCAATGTGTTTATTGTTTTTGTTAAATGCTGTAACAATAAACACAGCTGCTGTGTAAATTACTTGAATCTTTAAATAACTGCTGACCGGTTAAAACTCTGGCTTTGTTTTAATTTCCAACCGATCAGAAATATTTTCATTGAACGAATTTCACCAAACTGTTATACTTAGAAAAAATCTTCTTATCTCGAGAATAAATTACGGTAATTTGACAGTTTTTCAATACTAGAACTGCCAGACGTTAATTTTATTTTACGAATTAAAGATTTCTGACTTTGGTAAAATATAACTATACACTGGATACCCTTAGTTTCGTTATTAAACTTAACAAGCGTTGTGCGGTTTGAAGAATATGCATAATTAAAATGAGCCTATAATGTTCCCACTGCTGGGACACAGGCCTCCTCTCTGTGAGAGGGAAACACGAGCCTAATGCGGCTTTGTAGATTTCAAGTCATCCAATTCTTTTGGATCTGCTGGGCATGCTGGTTTCCTCATGTGTTTTTCGTCACCGTTTTGAGAGCAGTGGTGATGAAATAATTTACACAAAGTCAAAACCCAGACAGGTGCTTTCTGTCTGGGTTCTAACCCATAAAGGTAGGTTCTAACCTATAAACAGCCATTTAAACAAAAAAATCAACTCAAAGGATTTTCAGAATCATGTTTTGTTTTTTTTTTGTTTTTTGGGAGTGGCATCTCGAAGTTGGCCGTGACTTCCTGTGAAGGCATTTTTACTGAAACTAAAAGCCGGTCGGAATGACGGTTTTGTGTTTTTGTGTGCTGTACTGATGGCCCTACTGCTTTTTGGAGGAGAGTAATGGAGTCATCTGGATCTGAGAGAACATGTCTCAGCCGGCGAATTCTACTAATCCTACTTCAGAATCATGCACTGAATCGTTCGTTGATATCCCTGCCACTTCATATGTAGAAACAAACACAGGTACCTATGTCATTTATTGGTGTGAAAAATTCTGATATCTGAATAATGCGATCAAACAAAGGTGCGTTACGTTTATTGACTTTGTTATATTATTTATCAGAAAACATAGTTCTAAGTAATGTTAAACATATGTAATGTTGATGCGTAACAACTGTGCTAATATGTGACGTGTGCGAATCATTTGTTTTAGCTTCTAAGTTTGAATAAGGCAATAAGATTGAACATTATTTGTACTTTTAGAATAGGTACCATAATGTTCTCCAATACAATATACATTAACACTGTAATTTGAAAACATTTTTAAAGGCCAATTATTTTTAAAAGAGTACATAACCACGGAGTTTCTTGCTGCTCTTCTCGAAGTATAGGTAACGAAATGGAACCGTCGCTTCTGACGATTCATACTAACTCACCGACCTTGAGAATTCAAAAGTGCCTGTAATTGGTTTATTTGAAATAAATACTCTGAGTTTGAGTTTGAGTTCTTCAGAAGCTAGGTCCACGGGAAAATCCAAAATATTTTATTTCACATAAACCTACATGGACAACTTGCCCACGCGTCGGTTTGTGTTGATTTTTTTTTATTTTGGTTTTTTGACAATTTCCACTATACTTTACCTACATGTAAAAACCAGTACCTTTCACTTTTGCACACTTGGCGAATGACAGCTAGAGAGATAAAAGTACCTATGATATTTGACCGTCATGACCAGTGATCGGAATTTAGGCTGACTATATTTGCCTAAACTTCGGAGAACAGAGACAGGAAGTGGAGACATCCTTACGACTATATTTTTTTTCCCGGGATACAGGAAAAATCTTCAGTAAGTTGAAAATAAGCTTTATTTAAGATGTGTTAAAGCAATTTTTAACTAAACTTGCAACTACCAAATTTTCGGGATTTTCACGTAAAATCTCGAAATAAATAATCTAACTTTAATTCATGATTTGATACAACGGTTAGTTGGGTCGTAAATATAATTCGAATACATGAATTAAAGTAAGTTAATAGCTTTTACACATCTTATATAAAGCTTATTTTCAACTTACTGAAGATTTGTCCCAAATCCCGGGAAAAAAAATATAGTCGTAAGGAAGTCTCCACTTTCTGTCTCTGTTCTCCGAAGTTTAGGCAAATCTAGTCAGCCTATTCCGATCACTGGTCATGACACTTTCAAGTATCATCATCTGCCTAGCCTATTTCGAACTATGTCGGGGTCGGCTTCTAGTCTAACAGGATGCAGCCAGTATTTTACATGGAGCGACTGCCTATTTGACCTCCATAACCCAGCTACTGGTTAACACGATACTCCTTGGTAAGACTGGTTGTCAGACTTTCGAGCTTCTGACGACCCGTAACAACCGTCAAAGATCCACGAATGACAGCCGGGACCAATGGCTTAACGTGATTTCTGAGGCACGGGGTCTTGGTATGTAAAGACGCTCACCCATCCACGGACCAACCGCGGCAAGCGTAGCTTAACCTGATTGATCGTCCCATACGGCTGTTATCACGATACTTTTAAGTATGGAGAATTAAATGAGCGATAAGGAACTACGTTCCAAAAGAACCATCACAAAGCTGTTAAATACGCATTTTGTACCTACATTAAACTAAGTGTACAAAATAAGGGTGAGAAAAGACTAATATTTTTTTATTTGAATAATCACTGTTTACTGTAGCGCGCAATAAAACGCCTGCACATTAATTTGCAATAAAGATACTGCAAATTGCAAGAAACGTAAGTAAAGTTCCCCTTAAAATAAAACATAATTTTTAGAATCCTTTCAAACTCAAACTCAAAGCATTTATTTCAAATAAACCAATTACAAGCACTTTTGAATTGTCAAGGTCGGTGAGTTAGTATGAATCGTCAGAAGCGACGGTTCCATTTCGTTACCTATACTTCGAGAAGAGCAGCAAGAAACTCCGTAGTTATGTACTCTTTTAAAAATAATTGGCCTTTAAAAATGTTTTCAAATTACAGTGTTAATGTATATTGTAGTAGATGAAGCTAGTTGCCCATTCCAAAGCGTAGGTACCTATGGAGAAGAACGGGCAAGAAACTCCATGGACACTCTTTTAAAATCATGATTTTGTTACAAAAAAAAATTTCCATAGAGACATTTCTTTGTAAAAACGTTCTTATTACGTGCACACTTTTTATAAGCCAACCCAGTTCTCGCCCATGACATTGCTTAAGAGATATTCAGACGATCCTCATTCAGTTGATATCGTGCCAAAAATGTTTCAGTCAATTCGACATTTCAATTTATTCGATTGACTTCTTATTTATTTAGACAAATAATTTCCTGTTTACTGGAAGAGTATTTTTATATACTTTAGATAATCTCATTGTTCAAAGGTCCTTTTGGCAATTTTTTATCAAGATTTCCTTTGTTTATTTCTCGTAGAATGGGCGTTGTATTTTCATGAAACAAAATTTAAATGTCATATGTCTCGATAGACGTTTATATTATATTTATTTTTTGGTAAGCTTATACTAAAGACAATTTAGGGATACACTTACCTACTACAAAATACTGAAGAAGCCAAATTGGATTTAAGGTATAAAGGTCTATAGGACCACATGTATCCTACTAATAATATATGAAACGATTGTATGTTTGGGTGTTTGTTACTCACTCACGCAAAAACGGCCAAACAGATTTGAACGAAATTTGGCACGAATGTTTAAATCTGGATTAACACAGGATACTTTTCATCCCAATAGTACGTACCGGAGGGATTATTTCCGCCCGCCACGTGGGCGAAACCGCTGGAAAAATTATAGTAGGTATACCTACTATAAATGTACTTGATAGAGTGGCGTACGTAAAAACAGTACACTATTCGTACTCTTAAAATTAACATACAATTAAAGTATCTATAAATACATTGACCGTTCAGTAACATTCACTTACAAAATTAATGAGTAAGTACGCGTAATTATTTGGTCACAAAATACATATATTTATGCTTCCTCTAGATAAGAATGTACGTACAGTCCGTGCATTTTCCTCTGAATTTGCATCACTGTCAAAATCGAAATGATCTTTAAATTTGATCTCTTAAGGTTGCTCTTGAGTTGCTGCAGTCACCGCTTTTAGACGTAAAATAAATGTGAATGGACTTCATAACCTTATTATTGCTTTACTACCGAATGTCACTTGCTTTTACTGGTTCCATACACTACTTAACTGGTAGAATGCCGATAATTAAAGAAACAATTAAAAAACCATTGTGGTTCGCGTGGCTTTCATACATTGGGATTGATCCTACTAAATAAAATATCAAAGTTATCAAAGAGTACGAAATAGTTTCGTAATGCTATAAAAATTGCGACCTCTTAAAGGTATGCGTTCCATTAGAAAATAATAATTGATGGAAACTTCCTGGTGACTAACTTCTTCAATTGAAAAAAAATATGTTTTATAACATTGTTGTTAGAGAAAAAGTCAGTATTAAATATCAGTATAGAGTATAACAGTTACTAAAGAATGAGCAGCAGCGTTTTTTGTGCATTTTACTACCATACTGCGATCGCCAACCCTCCTACCAAACGTGGCCATTATGGCAAAACCCCCCTTTTTGGGGAGGCCTATGTCCAGCAGTGGACGTCTTTCGGCTGAAATGATGATGATGGTTGAATACAAAGTATGTCAATTTGTACTCCTTTTGAAGATTATAATTTTAATTTTACGATATTCATTTAGCTCGTAGATAAAATTAGTTTTAAAACAAACTTAATATTAGGTATTAGTTAAACGTAATAAGGTATAAATTAGACCGTGATTCCTTTGAAAAACTATTTTATAAAAACATGCTACTTATCACAGCTTCAAAATAATTCCGAAATAAAGTCTCCCACAGATAACGCCGCAACTTTAGTAGAACAATTACTCTGAAAATTTCATGAAAATTGTTGTAACAGAATTGAGTCGCGCCTATCTGCGCGAGCTTTAAGTCATCTGAATGATTCACGCTAACCGAAACCTTTAGATAACCATCAAAAACAAAAACAAATCTTTAAAAAACTGTTTTCATCTCCCACGCTCAGCTGCCCTTACATTCATCATATCATTTCGAAACGTTTTTAGATTTACGACCGACGAAAATAATATATTTTGGCATTGTCTTTAAGCGAATGTTTTGACTGCAGACAGTTTAATATACTCGTGGAACTAGAATGTATGGAATGATAAGATCTTTTCGTTTTTATGTTTGTACAGGAAAAGTTTTTATTCAGTGCGCAAACTTTAACGATATATTCAGCATTCATTCTAGACCCCCAGCGCAGAAATTTTTCGTTAATTTTACAAAAAAAAATAACAGCTGTTTCACACAAAAGTGCAATAGCTACGGGGTCATAATGTATGGAACAGCAGATTTATTTTTTTGTATAACTGACGAAAAATTTCTGTCGGTCTACAATGAGCTGAATTTATGGTTACAGTTTGCGCACTGGATAAAAACTTATCCTGTATAGATTCGAATGTAGGTTACCGATGTATGGTTTTAGTAGTAGTCTAGCACTTTGCGCTGAAGCTTTTTTTTGAGCTGTGGTACCCCGACTTATTAAATGTAGGTCATAGGTTTAAACCCAGATAGGCGCTTTTCTTGGTGTAAATTATTTAAACACCACTGCTCTCAAAACGGCTAAGAAAAACATCGTGAGGAAACCGGCATGTCTTAGAACCAAAACATTCGAAAACTTTTGACAGCTACCAACCAGCATTGGGCTCGCGTTGATGATTACGGCTCAATCACTCTCAAATAGAGGAGGAGTCCCAGCAGTGGGAACATTACATGATGATTATGTGTAGTTTTATGCCCAAATGTTCGAATAACAGCCCTTGTATATGCTTCGCTCCCTAGTCCATAGCAGCAGTTTTGAGAACGGCACGAGAACCGTAGAGAAGCGTTTTGTCGACGGAAGAGTTGACAAAAATGACGGTTCCGTGTATACAGTTGACAATTTTGAACCGAGAAATGTAAACAAGCGATTTCTATTCTACGGTAGAGTAGAAATAGAAATTGTCATGCTATGCCTATCTGACCTCCACAATCCAGTTACCCACATGATACCTTTTGGTTTTCAGACTTTCGGGCTACTGACGACCCGTAACGATTGTCAAAGATCCACGAATGACAGGCGGAACCAACGGCTTAACGTGCTTTTGAGGGGTCTTGGTTTGTAAAGATGGTCACCCATCCACGGACCAACCGCAGTAAGCAGCTTAACATGATCGATCGACCCATGTGGCTCGTTATTTCTTAACCACAAGCCCCTCTATGAACAATTTAAACACCGTATGTATGTGCTGTAATAGTAACTAGTTTAATCATCTCTACATTAACCATCTGCTTCTCACACCATTGTTCTATGTGAATCTACCTACTTCAACTAAATTTTTAATCTAATCAAAAGTTAAAACAATAAAAAGTGCTTGAACGATAAAATTATTTTTTCTCAAGGTTAGTTTCGTAGTAGTAGATTGTTTTAATTATTTAAACCTTACTTAATTAACCACCAAAACTACAAAAAAAACCATACCTAATTAATAGCTATTTTGTATTTTTTCTAATGACCATTTTTCATTGTATAGTTTATTTACACGTAGATTTTTTTTCAATAAAAAATTGATGTACCAGGAAATCAGAAAAGGACAAAGACTGTCTGAGGCTTTGGTCGCAAACTTAAAAGGGGTCCCTGCCCGGTTCGCAGAAAAGTTCGAGAAGTAGGAGAGGCGCAAGAACGAGTGAAGCAAGGTCAAGTTTTTTGGCACTTCTCTTTGGAAAGGCTAGGTTTTCTTTAAGCCATTAAAACAGCTACAGCTTAATTTCTGGACAAAAAATCTTTGATGTCATAATATGAAGATCGAGAAAGTATGATGCAAGAGCGTGCTCGGATATGTTAAATGGTATTTTAGACTTTTATAAATACAGATAAAGGAGTTACTATGTCAAACTAGTATTCAGAAGGAAAATAAATAATAATAATAATAAAACATTTATTTTCAAGTATCCAGGACTCATAATGTTAGTAACAATTTTCTTACAAGCTATGTTAGTAATATTTACAAAAAAAGAACTATGGTTATATATCTAAGCAATTATATTAGCAGGCACATGTAGCTGGCTTAAAAAGTGTAATATAGGGCAATCCAGCTTGCTAGCAATGACAACCAGGAGACTGTTGGAGCTGGCACGCACTCTGCGCAACAGAGATGCTGCACGCTTGCGTCTGATCGCAGCGAAGCCGTCAGTTTTCGCGTCCGCGAACATTCCCGAAGCACTACAAAAGCGTGGCAGCCCCAACAGCATCCTGAATGCATTATTGTACTGAACGCGAAGAGCATAAAACAGGCACAATTTGAGTGCGCGCCGTTTGTTTTTGTGAAAATATTACGCAAAGTTTTTTTACTCAGGGTTTAGTAACAAAAGTTCCGATGGTTCTCGATACAGCTGTAGCTGTTGTATTCGCCCGATACTAGATTTAGCAGGCTCATTGCATTCCTTATGAGCATTCACCGATTTCGGTTGTTTTTAGGGTTCCGTAGCCAAATGGCAAAAAACGGAAACCGTATGGATTCGTCATGTCTGTCTGTCTGTCCGTTCGTATGTCATAGCCACTATTTTCCGAAACTAGAAGAACTATGCTGTTGAAACTTGGTAAGTAGATGTATTCTGTAAACCGCATTAAGATTTTCACACAAAAATAGAAAAAAAAAAACAATAAAATTTGGGGGTTCCCCATACTTAGAACTGAAACTCAAAAAAAAATCATCAAACCCATACGTGTGGGGTATCTATGGATAGGTATTCATAAATGATATTAAGGTTTCTAGTAAAAAAAAAATTCTAAACTGAATAGTTTGCGCGAGAGACACTTCCAAAGTGGTAAAATGTGTCCCGCGCCTGTAACTTCTAAAATGATTAAACTAAAAAAAAATGGGATGTACGTTACCATGTAAACTTCCACCGAAAATTGGTTTGAACGAGATCTAGTAAGTATACGTAGTTTTCTTTTAATACGTCATAAATCGTATACAGAACCCTTCATGGGCGAGTCTGACTCGCACTTGGCCGCTTTTTTTCACTTTTGAGCAAATATACAGCCAATAAAAGACGACATCTTAAACTATTTTGCTATTTGCAACAAATTTTCTTAAGGTTCCAGGCAATGCAGCAGGTATTGTATTTGCTCAGTATTCAATTTTTTAGGCTCACTGCATTTGTCTTGATGCGAGCTTCCTTCGATTAGGGTTTCTTGTTCCTTTCAGAGCGGTGTCACGATATATGGAGTTATTTTGCTATTGTCAACTGCAAATTAATTTTCAACCCTATTATGGCTGGGCACGCCACGATTGCGGCGGTAAGTCCCCTCTTTGAGGAGTGGTTTGAGAGGCGGCATGGCGTCTTCACCTTCCGCCTGACGCAGGTCCTCACCGGACACGGTTGTTTCGGGAGGTTCCTGTTTCGGATAGGGCGGGAGGAAACGCCCGGGTGTTTCCACTGCGAAGATCGCCCTGAGGACACGGTGGAGCACACGGTGGCGGTCTGCCCTGCTTGGGCGGAGCACCGCCGTGTCCTCGTGGAGGCGATCGGCGGCGGCGATCTCTCGCGTCCGGCCCTGGTCCAGGCCATGGTACGGAGCGAGAGGGCATGGGGAGCCGTCACCTCCTTCAGCGAAGCAGTGATGCTCGCGAAAAGGGAGGCGGCGCACGTGATGGAGAGGCAGCATATGCGCCCTCGCGACCCCAGCCGCCGCAGGATACGGAGACGCCCTGGGCGTCGGGTATCCCAGGCCGATTTCCGGCCACCGTAGGCATGGGCTTGCGGACAGCGAGTAATGGGTAGCTCGCTGTCCGGTAAGGACCAAGCCCAAGTCGACGGCGCGTTGTGTTCCACGCGCGCCTCAAAGAGATGTCAGCACAAAAAGTGATGGGACCCGCAAGGGTCGATGCCTGCCAGGGGTGCGGGTTTGTTCGAAAGAGACACCACAGCCCCTGGCATACGGGCTACTGAAGGAACACGGGTGGGTTTTAGTCAGTAAAAGTCTGACACGCCCTCCTGCTCCACCCAGAGCGGGAGAAGTTATTTGATGATTTCCCATCCCAAAAAAAAAAAAAAAAAACCCTATTATGGCCAATATTGTTGTTTCTCGTTTTCTCCATGCCTTAGTAGTCATGCTTTGTCAACTCTTGACAATTACTCCAGAATCAGTGCTCTAACTAAATACGTTTTTGCGCTATACGAATTGGAATTTCCACTCATTGTGAAAAATAAAGGGTCGCACGCATGCGCATGCACACGCTGCGTGACGTTATAGGCAAATTTTATCATGCTTAATTTTTTATTTATTTAATGAAGGTGTTCATATTTTATAAATACGAACTGTCTTTTAAATGCTCAATCATTACTCTATCACTAAAACTCTGGTGGCTATAAGCGTTTGAAATCTTACATGTTTTTGTCGGTGAGATATATTACACGATTTCACGTAAAAAGAATGTAAGATGCAAGAGCGAGCGAAGCTAGCTCGAAGATTTAAAACGCTACGACAAAATGCCCTTTACTGACTGAACAGTATTTTAACCTTATTAAGGATTTTATTAAAAAGCACTTTTCGAGATTTGGTGGCCATCCACAACGACGGGGGTCCGGGGCGTACAGCCCCATTATGCCACGCCATTATTCCGCCAGTGCAGGAAATTAATCCAAAACATTGTAAAGAATTCTTAAAATTTCTACCAATAGAAAAATACATTTCGACAAGCAAAATCTTTACACTTAAATACATTAATCTCGTTAGTAAATCCGTGAGCAGAAATCTGTGTCTTAAATAATTCGGAAAAAAATTGACAGCGGATTACTGAACATTCATATCTTTTGAGGCTGTGTACTGTACCAGGATGACCTACAAAAGGATGATCCAAATACAAATAAAAAACCACCCCGAAAACGGACAAATACATCCTTATAATTGTATTAAAAACGTAATTAGAGATCCCACCATTCAACGCTTTCCAAACAGAAAAAAATAGAATTCCAATTTCATTTTTTGTGGGAATAGATAATCTACCAGTAATCCGCTTAACGCGATAGGAATATCAAATAAGATAATATTACGCGTATTTTTGCGGAAACAAAATAACAGAAAAGAGAAACGCATAAAAATGATGGACGCGTAAAGTATGCGGGAGTAACGTAAAAATGATTAAGCCATAAGCCATTTGATAAAATAATAATATTTGCGTATGTGTCTAGGAAGAAGTGAAAACAATGAAACTTTATTGTTACTGTTGCATTACGCGTTGTGTGAATAAAGGCTTTAGGAAGATTACTTTATTCAGCTGGCATAAGATATCATGAAATATCCTAAGCCTGCACTACCCCACTGCTGGGCAACGCCTCTCCCCACGGCTTCCAGCTCCTTCAATTCGGGGTTTAAGTCAAACACTGATCATTTCGCCATCTTTTACGGGGTCTGATGTGCAATGGAGCGCAGTATTCTAGGCGTCAAATTGGCAGACCATTTACAACACCACACTGCGCTCTAAAACAAAGATTACTGACGTTGCTCAATAAGCTGCTAAGCTGAAGTGGGACTGGGCTGGCTATGTCTGCTGTATGCTTAAGCCAAAATAATCACTACATGGAGCCTTGACACAGCCAGAAGGCGTCGCAGGAAAATGTGAATCCTTAAAAAAAAAATAGCATTATTTGCACCGTAATACAACAGCACGTAAAATTTTCGGGACTGTCCACTGTTTCCAGCTGAAAAGATGCTGGGTGTTATTCATTAAAGTGATAATACACAAATATTTGTTCTCATACCGTCCCAAAATATAGAAACAATATTCTCTACGAAAAAAGACTGATTGACAAAGAGTAACTTACTGAACAACGACAATATTCTCAGCCTTATATTTACCTATATTATTAAATACACTACACTTGTTCGGTAGTCGTGAGCACGTACGAATCTTTTACATCCAAAACACTTCAAATAATCCTTTGTTCTTTTACGATAAAACATTTAGGCCCTTTTTTCTGGGTGGCACGTCCTTCTGAGGCATTTTCCTTGATCCGATTCGTTAGTTCTATTATTACTTATGTACATTTATAAGAGAAAAAAAAAAACTAACACGGGCTAAAATTCTGCCTTTGAATTCATAGAATTTATTTGTAAAGTTTTTTTAGGTATCATGGACTATTAATAATAGGAATATTTGTTTGTGGTTTAAAAGATTACGCTAAACCTACACTACTTCTTACTTTTTATGTTAAGATGATATGGAATCGAATGAAATATACCCCGATTTTTAGAGCCATCGAAAACAAGCGTAAATCCAACAAAAACAAGGCAATATGCACCTATTGATGTGTGCAGTCCAAGTCCATTCATTTCTATTAAAGCCTACCCATAACATTGACCGATGACCAGGTGAAGGTCGTGGAAAAACGCGGTATGAGAAAAACGTAGGACCGGTTGATGATGAATGATGCTGATGATGATTGCGATGAAAGCCTTTGATTTCGAACCTGCATGGTATTACCATAACAAGCATAAACTTAATCGGCCTTGCTTAGTTCTATTTTGCTTAAAAAAGTAAACAGACAGCCGGGCATGGGCCATGCCCAGCTGTAGGCGAGGTAAAGACAAGTATAGCTTGAATAAATCTTATAATTTTCCAACCAGACTTTGGACACAGGGCTCCTCTTTATGAGAAAGAGTGAGCTATAATCCACGACGCAGTTCCAGCGCGGATTAGTAGATGCCACATGTCTTGGAGTTTTCGGTTCTAGAACATCGGTTTCCATTCACTTCACCGTTTTGAAAGCAGTAGTGATGAAGTAAACTACACAAAGTAAACTACCTTGGCTGGAAGTCACTACCTTCAGCTCGTCAATCAGGGCCGTTAACTTTGGGCAACCACTGATATGCCATGACAAAGTCCAGTTAAAAGCAAAAACTGCCCAGTTTTTCTTACCAAAATTTTCGTTATGAAACGCCACTCAGAAAGAAAAAGCACACCGTGCATCAGCAAGCACTTTAACACTAAGCGTACCGGAGTTAACGCAATTAATGTTACTACAAGTTCCACTCTCCCTAAGAGAAAACGCGCTAAGTGAAAATAGAGGAAGTTTAACTTAAGTTAAAAGCAGCATCACACGGGCTCCCAAGTGGATATGCATCTACATTCAGTTTAGAACATCGTGTTAAATTATGGTGACGCTTATGAGCGTTTGGCGGTTGCATGTTGAGTTTAGGATATCACTTGGATATTCTGTGCCTTTGGGTTTGAAAATTGGGATATTACTTGGATATTCTATACCTTTGGGTTTGATTATTGGGATATCACATTTAGGTATATTATACACCTTTGGGTTAGGTTATTGGTATAACACTTGGATATTACACACTTTTGGGTTTGATTATTGGTATATCACTTGGATATTCTATACCTTTGGGTTTGATTATTCAGGTATCACTTGGATATACTATCCGTTTGGGTTTCATTCTTTGGATATCACTTTGATGTTCTATACCTGGTTTGATTATTTCGAAAAAATTGTTTGCTCAACAACGTAATTATAGCGCAATGAATTTTGTTTGACTGTCAAAATGAAAGATATTGCTGCTGCTAATATTTTACAAAATTACTGTGCTAGGCTTTTTAGGCCAATGGGCATTGCAGTTGAATGTCAATGAGTCACTCTTCCCGTTTACAGCAAAGTGGACGAATATTTTGCTGCTATTAGAATTCTTCCCCCTTTTTTATATGGTAACCTCTTCATAATATTATAGTATACCTATACTTTTGTGATAGATTGTATAATTTATTGAAGTAACTTTATTTACTAACTTTTGCCAGCGGCTTCCCCCGCGCGGAACTTTCATCCCCGATTTAACTCCCTTAGGGGTTGAATTTCGGAAAGTCCTTCCTTATTCCTTGTCTACATGATAAAGGGAACCTCTGTGCAATATTTCAGCTTTCTAGGTCCAAGGGTTTGGGCTGGGCGTTGATGACTCAGTCAGTCAGTCAGGACTTTGCTTTTATTTATATCCCTAGGCAATTTGTGTCAAGACGACAGAGAAAAGATTTCTGAGATTTGTATTCAAAATGTATCTTTCACGGCACGGTTGGCGCAGTGGTTAAGCGATTGACTGCTGCGCTGCGTGTCGTGGTTTGGTTCCCCTACGGAACAAATATTTGTATGTTCTGAGTCTGGCTGTTTGTGTATGTGTGTTTAAATTTTTGTAAACGCACCCGCAAGAGAAATTCGTTCCCGCGAGGAAACGTTAAAAAAATCACACGTTCATTGACGTTTACCTATATTTTCGTTTTAGTAGAGTTATTCTCGTTAATAGTTTCCGTATGGGGAAGGAGACACAAGTTTCCGTCTATTGACTAACTCAGTAACTGCCCGCACCACATAAGGACGAGGGCACTTGAATCTGTTGTGGAATGCATTCCGCTCGAGCTTTGCTTCTAGCACCAAACACACAAATCGTTAGGTTTGCTCTACTGTACTTTAGCTTCTACGAAAGTGTCCATACTCAGAGGGAAAAGTGAGTTTACACATTCCTTATGGAGCGATTGGTTTTTTTTTGGGTGGGAAATCATCAAATAACTTCTCCCGCTCTGGGTGGAGCAGGAGGGCGTGTCAGACTTTTACTGACTAAAACCCACCCATGTTCCTTCAGTAGCCCTTATGCCAGGGGCTGTGGTGTCTCTTTCGAACAAACCCGCACCCCTGGCAGGATGGAGCGATAGGTACGATTCAGTATCTAAAAATAAAAATAAACAAAAAAAAATTGTTTATTGAGTCTCAAATGATTACATTTTCAAATTTTTAAGTAAGACAGCCCTAGTAAGTAATTTATAATACTTGTGTTGGGGTTGTCTCGCTCCTTCCCATGATCTTTAACAAAATTGAGACTATATAAAAAACAAAATCAAAAACAAAAAGATAAAATTATACAAAAAGAAACAATGACCTATAAAATATAATTATCAGCTCTGTGTAGTGTGTTATGTGAGTGTGTGAAATAATATTGGGTAAGTGTGTGGGTGTGTGTATGTGTGTGGGGGTGTGTGTGTGTGTGTATATGTATATGTGTGTGTGCGTGCGTGTGTGCGTGTGTGTGCGTGAGTGCGTGCATGCATGCGTTACTTTGTATTTATGTATGAGTTTACGTGTTTACTGATTGTGCCATAATAATAACTTAACTTCGATTATAATCGAAGTTAAAGATGTCCATCTGCAATTAAAAGGTATTACATTATGATAAGGAAGCCAAGTGTATTATACAATTCTGTCCAAAACTTGCTCTGCTTCCTCATAAGTTAGAGTATTTAGCCAATCGGATATAACTTTTTTGCATTGGTGCGAGATCTTTTGGTGGAACTTTATTTTTGAGTTAATTGTATTGTATATGTAAGCTGATTGACAAACATACTGACGCCTCGCAAAAAGTATCTATAAGGAGATTATCTATACTATATATTTATGATAATATATATTTTAATATTATAAAGCTGAAGAGTCTGTTTGGTTGAACGTGCTAAAGAAACTACTGGTTCGAATTTAAATATTATTTTAGTGTTGGACAGCCCATTTATCGAGAAAGGCTATGGGCTATATAACACCACGCTAAGACCCTTAGTAGCCACGCAAAGAGAAAAAATGTCATGAATACGAAATACTCGAATGGGCAGGCAATTTGAAGCGACAGGGTGGGTCGGGATTGCAAGAGATTTAACGCAACAAAGTCGCGAGCAGAAGCTAGTTATTAATATTATTTAAATTTAATTGCCATCGAACACGAAATGTGATCATGTTTTGACGCGGTCAAGCGAATGTAAGGATTTAAATCTTTGTTTAGCAAGACCTAGAGGAAACATGACATTCCAATAATAACCAGCTTTATCTCCAACGACGTTACATAATTAATTTAAAAAAAAAACACACAAAATCAGCCCATAATATTCCCACTGCTGAGCCATAGGCCGCCTCTCTGTGAGAGGGATTGGGCTGTACTCTATTACGCAGGCCCAGTGGATCGGATTGGTAGATGTCACATGTCTTCAAATATTTTGTTCTAGGACTCGCCGGTTTCCTCACGATGTTTTCGTTCACAGTTTTGAGAGCAGAGGTGATGAAATTATTTACACAGATTCTAAAATCAATAATAAAATTTGAATGATAATTAGAAATAAAATAAAATAAGAACTTCATCATCATCATCATTTCAGCCGAAAGACGTCCACTGCTAAACATAGGCCTCCCCCAGGCTCCTCCACTTCGTCATTTTTGGGGGGGTTTTGCCATAATCGCCACGCTTGGCAGGCGGGTTGGCGATCGCAGTATGGTGGTAAAATGCATAGAGAACGCTGCTGCCCATTCTCTAGTAAGTCCCTTAGTCGCCTTCTACGACACCCACGGGAAGAAAATCGATGGTGCTATTCTTTTACGCCCGGCAACACACACAAATAAGAACTTATACAACTAATTATAAAACTCTTTGGGTCTTCTCGTCTTTTTAAATTATTTTAAATTTTTAAATAAAAATTAAATTCTATTTTTAATTAAGAGAAAGTAAAGCACCTGTCTCGGTTCGAACATACGACCTACAACTAGTAAGTCAGAGCCATTACCACTGGCCACCACTGCTCACATGACATGACTTGTTTTGCAGAGCAGATTGAAAATACGGCAACACTTTTTCCATACTTATAATGCATTTATAATAGCACTAGCTTTTGCCAGTGGCCCCGCCCGCGTATAGGTCGGTTATTGCGTAAAAAGTACGTAAAAGTACCCCACGTCCTTCTCCATATCCTAGGCTATATCTCTGCCAAATTTCATGACGATCGGTTTAGCGGTTTAGGCGTAAAAGCGCGACAGACAGACAGACAGGGTTACTTTCGCATTTGTAATATTAGTAGAGAAGTAGGGATTAGACAGAAGTTGAAAAAGATTATTTTTGATGTACACTTTGTAACAAACGTAGGTACAATAAACTTGTTATAGTTACGATTAACACCAAATTCATTAAAAACCTATTTATATACCAGCGTACTTATTGTAATCATTTTAACTATTTATCTCATGAAAATAAGTGGCTTTCGTTCATATAATTATATAATTCTAATTTAAAATTAAAGTGTTAATGATAAAAACCAAAAAGAAGCAGGAGTCAACAATACCGAGAACGTTTAGTGATTAAATAAGCTAATGAAGACGAAGAAGTTTCACCAACGTATTGAGTATTGTTATTAAAACAAAGTGTTGTTAAAAATTGGCTTTTTGTTGCTTTTAATCTTTATTAAATTTAAATCATCGTGGTGATAGTTTTTTTTTAATGTGTGTGATGAAGGTCTAATTATAAATAAAGCATTATTTAAAATCAAATGACCTTTATTTCCTTTGTCTCATTTTTTCGCACTGTCTTAAATCTATCTAAAAAAGTGATTACTTAACTTTGAAATAAAATGTTTTGCACTCCTGCTTCTACGAACCTCTTTTTTCTAACGCTGTTATAAATGGAGTATAGTTTGTTTTGCTTGCACATATTACATTACATGTTGTTTACTAGCACACACATATCACCTTACATAACTTTCAAAAGATAACAGCTACCTACATTGTAATATTCTCCACTATTCGATAGTCATAAAAATAAAAAAACAACGGTATCACTAGAAATAACATGTCTTAAATATGTACCAATATTTTCTCACAGTACATAATGTGAGAAAATATTGGTAGATATTTATATTGGTAGACCTATAATTATGTTTTCCACATTATAATAGACCTTAGGTCGTATATGAAAGACAAATTGGTCCACGTCTGGTCCCGAACAAATGACAGGCACGTTTCAGTGTCACCTGTAACCACAGAGGCATGATGGCTTCACAATGTTACATGTCATGTTACATTAACTATAAAGGCGTCGCTCCACAGCAGCCTCCGGCTAAGTTACGCCCAAGTACACGCTTTGTTTCAAAATAAAGGTGCTACTGTGTCCAACGACACGCTACACAGGTACACCATACGTGGCTAGCAAACAAATGAACCGCGCAACTGACGTAGAAAATATCTCCTACCCCACGTAGTAGTGGACGGTCGACTTTATTGTGTCCATTAAGTGTCTAGCCCTTCTTTTTCCGTAGGTACTTACTACGCTTTAGAATGGACAACTAGCTCCATATTTCTGATTGACATCGGTTAGTGAATTACAGGCACTTTTGAATTGTCAAAGTGTCGTCCTTGGAGATTCAAAAAAATCCTGTAAATAATTTTACTCAAATTAATACTTTGAGCGCTCCGTATCAGAAGGACAATCTAGTAAAATGCCCCTGTGGCATAAATGACGTTAAAGTAAAACGACCTACTAGTAAAACGTCTGAAATTTAAAATCGTCAAACTAGTAGAACGTCTGAAATATATAAACGGCATGATGGGCAAAAGGACTGGTACACTGACGCAGAAAATAAACCAAAGATAATAAGTAAATAATTTAAATTTTCAGTGTTAAAAAAAAATACGAACAAGAACCTTTTTTTTTCATAGGTATGTGACAACTAAAATGCGTTATTTTATCGTATCTAATATATTTTCAGAGGGTTTAGCAATCGTCCCCGAAAATAATGCGTTTAAACTGCGAAACACATTTAAAAAAAATTAAGGTAGATATTTCATGTCTTGCCTTTTTGACTCGATATAAAAACAAACGGATCCTGATTTTCCTCCATTTTGTTTGCAGAAACGTAAACCAATCCCCTACATCATAATAATAATTGAAATTGTGAATTTGATTGACACTTGATTGATTACTTCTACACGTGACCCGTACTAAATGAAGCGAGGCACTTTTATAATAAGGAAAACAAAGGAGTATTTGTCTGGAGTACTTTAAGTGGACTGTGGAGTACTTACACAATACACCCATTAAAAATCATCATCATCATCATCATTTCTGCCGAAAGACGTCCACTGCTGGACATAGGCCTCCCCCAATTGGGGGGATTTGGCATAATAGCCACACTTGGCAGGCGGGTTGGCGATCGCAGTATGATGGTAAAATTCATATAGAACTCTGCTGCCGATTTTCTAGTAAGCCCCTTAGTCGCCTCCTACGACACCCACGGAAAGAAATGGGATCCTGCTTATTCTTTGCGTCCGGCACCACTCGGAACCACATAAAATATAGTGAATTTTTATTTTGTGGTCTTGAATGTACATTATAGCCTAAGCAAGTCCTTTTGCACAACATTCATACATTTTAGACGTTCTACTAGAATGACGATTTAAAATTTCAGACGTTTTACTAGTAGGTCGTTTTACTATAGTTTATACGAGGGCGGGTCAATAAGTCCGTGACTTTTTGAATTTCTGACCTCTTTACTGAAAAAGCAACACTACTCCTGTCAACAGGCATCTGTTAGTTGACTCCTATCAAAATTTGAACTTGCTGCGTCAGTTAGTTTGTGTTTGACAGCTATCTTTATCAGACTACCCAGTAACTTAGGAAAAAATGGAAAAAAGTGAATTTCGTGTGCTTATTAAGCATTATTTTTTGCGAAAAAAAACCATTACCGAGACCAAGGCTAAGCTTGATAAATACTATGGGGACTCTGCACCATCGATTTCAATGGTAAAAAAGTGGTTTACTGAATTTCGTTGTGGCCGTACAAGCACTGAAGATGCCGAACGTCCTGGACGCCCAGTTGAGGTCTCTACACCCGAAACAATCGAAAAAATTCACGATATGGTGTTGGCCGACCGAAGATTGAAAGTGCAAGAGATTGTGGAAGCCTTAGGGATCTCGCATGGCTCAGTGGTTTCAATTTTGAATGATCACTTGGGCATGAGAAAGCTTTCCGCAAGATGGGTGCCGCGTTTGCTCACAGTCGACGACAAATCGTGCAACAACTTCACAGGAAGGTTTGGCGTTGTTTAATCGCAACATGGAGGAATTTTTGCGCCGTTTTGTAACCGTGGACGAAACATGGATCCATCACAACACACCAGAGACCAAACAACAGTCAAAACAGTGGGTTTCTAAGGGTGAATCGGCGCCAAAGAAGGCAAAGGTGGGTTTGTCAGCCAATAAAGTTATGGCGACTGTTTTTTGGGATGCACGTGGGATAATCCACATTGACTACCTTCAAAAGGGAAGAACAATCAATGGGGAATATTATGCCAACTTATTGGACCGCTTCAATGACGATTTGAAAAAAAACCGACCTCATTTGGCCAAGAAAAAAGTTCTTTTCCACCAAGACAATGCAAGGGTGCACACATGTGCAGTTGCCATGACAAAAATCCATGAATTGGGCTATGAATTGCTCCCTCATCCACCCTATTCTCCAGATTTGGCTCCGAGTGACTACTTCTTGTTCCCAAACCTGAAGAAATGGCTTGGCGGAAAAAGATTTGACTCCAATGATGAAGTCATCTCGCAAACAAAGGCCTATTTTGAGGACCTCGACAAATCATATTTTTTGGAAGGGATAAAAAAATTGGAGAAGCGTTGGACATAGTGTATAGAGCTCAAGGGAGACTACGTTGAAAAATAAAATGATTTATTTATCAAAAAATCTGTGTTTTATTCCAAAAGTCACGGACTTATTGACCCGCCCTCGTATGTCTGTGGGGTTGCTTGGTTTTAAATGAACTGGGACTTGACAACAGTAAAACATGAATGACCATGATGAAAAATCGGTATATTTTCGCTCCGTATCAGAAGGACAATTTAGTAAAATACCCTTGTAGGATTTATCCTACAAGGGTATTTGACGATTTAAAATTTCAGACGTTTTACTAGTAGGTCGTTTTACTATAGCGTAATGAGCAACCCTAACAATTAAGAAAAAGGTTGAGATCATGTTCAAGTGTAATTACTTTTGGCAGTGACCCTAACTAAACGAATGGGCTCTCGTATGATGAAACAAGACCCCACTTATATTTTCAAGGTCACTTTTTGGTAATGAACGACTCAAGAGCAGGCGTTTTCCACACTTAAAATGTGTAATAAATTCGAAGTAATACGACATTAACGGGAAAAGTATATCCTATTCTTAGCAGCGACCACATCGCGAAGCGAAGCCATCAAAGTACGAATCCTTCTGACACCTTGAACAAGATCACCCATTTATCTCACACATTCACTCATTTCTCTCACTCACTCACTTCCTGTACATTTAGAAAAGCATTTTAGTAGGTAATTTTATTAGTGGAATAAGTGAAAATTAAGAGTCCGCACTAATAAACCTTATTTGTAATAGTTTGTTTGTTCTGTCCCCACAGACAAATCGTGAAAACGGTTTGGCGGGGCCTTATGTATAAGTTAAGATTTTTAATAAACTTTGTTTTTGAGTAAAATAAATAAATAGGTAATAATCTGCTTCTTAAACTCGCCAAAATATTAACAAAGTATTATCTGTTTACTATTATTACGCCAATATTCATTATAAGTTTATCATGCGTTGGGATTTATATTATTTTCTTGTAATTTTTTTTTAATTTTTATTTGATTTTGTCTGATTTATTTTATAATTATGACGTCTATTAATTTCTGTTTTGCCATAGGTATTATTTACCTAAAATAAATAAATTTATTATTAATATTAAAGATAAATAAAAACAAAGATGGGTTTGGGATTGCGAATCAAAACTTTTTGAACCTAAGACAGTGAGTTTAGCACAATCACAATATTGAAGTAGTTGCAAGTTAGCTGTCTGTACCTATAATTATCAAATATTTGTTTCCACTGTACGTGTGTCAACAATGTAACACTATCTCCTGTGTTGAGACATTTACAGCTGTTTTATGGGTGCCCATTGTGGTGTGGTGTGTTTTTCTGAACATTTACTCTACAAAGTTGAATGGTGATTTCATTACAACTGTAAATAATTCTGACGTCGTCTGACGTAAGTATTGTCTAGAGATTTTATGGTGTAATTTCGTTAAGTTGATTGTGGGCAGTCATTTGTGGTTTGTTGATGATATTTATAGATTTTTTTGAAGCATCTGCATCTGCTAGCGTAGTAAATTTATCTTCCGTTGATCTTAAGAGTTTAGTTTTAATATTAGATTGTCTTATTTTCGTTAGTTGTGCCAGCGGACAACCAATCACAAACTAGTTAATAACGCGTTATTTGCAAGACTGGCTCGTTGGTATAGTGGTTGCAAATGCTATAGCTGAGTATGAGGTCCTGGGTTCGATCGGCCCAACTGTTATTGGGTTTATTGAACAGAAATTCCTTAGTATCAGCCCGGAGTATAAAATTGTGCACGGTTTATGGCCCCTATTACGTAGGACTACTAGCTTTTGCCAGCGGCTTCGCCCGCGGGGCACTTTCATCCCCGATTTAACTCCCTTAGGGGTTGAATTTCGAAAAATTCTTCCGTATTCCTATTCCCTATATCTACATTATAAAGGAAACCTCTGTGCAAAATTTCAGCTTTCTAGGTCCAAGGGTTTGGGCTGGGCGTTAATGAGTCAGTTAGTCAGTCACTTTCTTTTTATTTATATAGATAACTGGCGAAATGTGGGTTTGCTTTAGATAAACCTCTGCCTGACCTTCGGGTATTACAAGCCTGGTGTTATGTTGCAAGTCACACTATGTTCTGACCACCATTGAAATTCTAGTACTGATACATTCTGGCTACCCATTGGTGTTTTGAGTTTATGACACTTTTCTTTTGCCTAAATTCGTAGGCGATGATTCTTTAATATCGAAAAATTTACTATAATGGTACACAAGAAGAGAAGAAGATTGTTGAGTTTGCATGTTTATTGTGTACTAGCAGCGCTCCGCGGTTTCACCCACGTAGTTCCCGTTTCCGTGGGAATACGTGGATAAAATATAGCCTATGACACCCGGGGATAGTGTAGCTTCCGAACAGTGAAATATAGGCTCCGAAACTACTGAACTGATATGAAAAATATCAGTTCAGTAGTTTCGGAGCCTATTCAATGCAAACAAACAATCAATTCTTTCCTCTTTATCTCTTATATAAAATTTCCATGTCACAATGTTAGTTACCTTATTCCTCCGAAACGGCTTTACTGATTTTTACCAAATTTTATATGCATATTCAGTAGGTCTGACAATCGGCTACTATCTATTTTTCATACCCTTAAGTGATAAGGGTTGTTAACTACAAATTACCTGCAAAACAACGTTTGCTGGGTTTTTTTTTTTTTGGTTGGAAAATCATCAAATGACTTCTCCTGTTGAGTAGAGCAGGAGGGTGTGTCAAACTTTTACTAACTAAAACCCACCCGTGTTCCCTCAGTAGCCCGTATGCCAGGGGCTGTGGTATCTCTTTCGAACAAACCCGCACCCCTGGCCAGGCATCGGCCCTTGCGGACCCCATCAGTGGTTGCTGACAACTTTGACGGCGCGCGTGTGGAACACAACGTGCCGTCCCGTCTACCACTTTTCGGCCGCTGGGGATAGGGAGAGCGGCCGACGCTATACCGACACTCCTCTTCCCCTGCGGCCCCACCGCGTCCGCCATCAAACGGTGGCGGCCCCGTCCAGGCCACGGAAGGGAAGAGCGCTGCTCAGAAGCACCGGCAATCCTCCTCTACCGCAGCCCGTAACCCTCAGCCGCGATGCCTCCCATTCGACATCACGGCCCACCTCAGTTGCGGTGCACCTCACCGCAACCTACTTTTTGGCCGCTACGTCAATGGCTTGAAGGCAAAAGCCCTGACGAGCGGCCCCACCTTTGGGTTCCTCTTGGCTTCACCGTGGCTGGAATCCACGGTTACTGAGCCCCCCCGCAACGACAATGCGAGAACCCACTCGGGGAGGACGTTTGCCAGGTCAGCTAGTTATTAGTATAAATTTTAGAGAAGTCTAAGAATATGGACCCTATCACATGGGACTTAAACACTGGAATTCGTTAAATATGAGTTTACACTAAGTACACGTTTGCCTTACCCTTCGGAAAATATAGGCGTGATGTTACTTTAGAACATTAATTAATTATAACATTAATAATGGACGGATGGATGACCCCTGTAACACAGGTTTTCCTAGCATAGGGGTCATTGATCATTTTTTCTGTACAAAGCTAAATTGCATGTTTAAAATAAGTGTCTCCTGTATCTGTGTGTACTTTATGTCAAATAAATATATTATTATATTATTATTATTATTATTAGATGCCTAAGTTGAGGTCCATTCATGCATGTTTGTTAAAGCGCAATTTTTTTTTTTTAAGGCAGAGGATTTATTATATTCGAAACCGTCGAGATTCTCACAGGCTTAAAATTAACGACACACCAAGACTGGCTAAATATAGTCAAAGCTGTTAAGCCATGTGTGTTCGAATATATTATACAAGTCCAAGTAATTTAAATATCTTTGATTGTTAATAAAACTACATAGATGGTTGGGTAACAAAAAAAAACGGCATAAAAGAATTTCCTGACTGGAATCATTTTTAATCTTTAATATTTGTATGCTTTGATAAATGCAAATTATGTATACTCAATAATGTATTTTTTTAAACAATTTTTTGACAGAAACAAATTTGTGGTTTTATGATATTCGGAGGTACCTATATAATTACGTTTATGCAAATAAATATTATTTCTATTTCTATCGTTTTGACTTTATTGATGTTTGAATGAAGATGTTAACGTTATGTTCAATTAACAAATATTTTTTTGCAATTGTCCTGCCAAACATATGTTAATTACATACTGTTTGTCCTAACTAGGAGACCACTCAACGTAATTGATTTGCACAACATTACAACTGGAATTATTAGTCTCAACGCTTTGGCCTTCGATTTTCACCGCAACAAATGAACATGTAAATTATATTTGAGATTCTACACATGTTATTAGCTGTCAACAAATAATGTGACATATGATTGATAATGGAGAGGGCTATGCATGAATGAAGAGATCCACAGGAGGACCAAGGCAACTGACCTAGCCCCAATAATTGCCAAACTTAATTGGCAGTGGGCAGGGGACATTGCTCGCAGAACAGATGGCCGATGGGGCCGAAAGGTTCTGGAGTGGCGACCGTGTACCGGAAAACGTGGATTTTGAAGGCCTCACACAAGGTAGATCAATGAGCTTGTGTAGGCTGCAGGAATCCGCTGGATGCGGGAAGCACAAGACCAGTCGAAGTGGCTTATCTTGGGGGGAGGCCTATGACCAGCAGTGGATGTCTTTCGGCTGGAATGATGATTATGATGAGCGACAAAAAATGTCAACACTGGGCGTTTTAGAATTATTATACTGAATCTATGGTAACATTTTTGGGCACGCCACGATTGCGGCGGTAAGTCCCCTCTTTGAGGAGTGGTTTGAGAGGCGGCATGGCGTCCTCACCTTCCGCCTGACGCAGGTCCTTACCGGACACGGTTGTTTCGGGAGGTTCCTGTTTCGGATAGGGCGGGAGGAAACGCCCGGGTGTTTCCACTGCGAAGATCGCCCTGAGGACACGGTGGAGCACACGGTGGCGGTCTGCCCTGCTTGGGCGGAGCACCGCCGTGTCCTCGTGGAGGCGATCGGCGGCGACGATCTCTCGCGTCCGGCCCTGGTCCAGGCCATGGTACGGAGCGAGAGGGCATGGGGAGCCGTCACCTCCTTCAGCGAAGCAGTGATGCTCGCGAAGAGGGAGGCGGCGCACGTGAGGGAGAGGCAGCATATGCGCCCTCGCGACCCCAGCCGCCGCAGGATACGGAGACGCCCTGGGCATCGGGAATCCCAGGCCGATTTCCGGCCACCGTAGGCATGGGCTTGCGGACGGCGAGTAATGGGTAGCTCGCTGTCCGGTAAGGACCAAGCCCAAGTCGACGGCGCGTTGTGTTCCACGCGCGCCTCAAAGAGATGTCAGCACAAAAATGATGGGCCCGCAAGGGCCGATGCCTGTCAGGGGTGCGGGTTCGTTTGAAAGAGATACCACAGCCCCTGGCATACGGGCTAATGAAGGAACACGGGTGGGTTTTAGTCAGTAAAAGTCTGACACGCCCTCCTGCTCCACCCAGAGCGGGAGAAGTTATTTGATGATTTCCCACCCAAAAAAAAAAAAAAAAAAAAAATACACAATACCTACCTACAGACAAAATTATCTGCCTTTCCCTATGGTATAGTGTTTGTTTTAAATAGTAGCAATTAAAAATGCAAAACAAACAAACTAACACTCATTTAGAGGGAAAAACATGTATTAGGTACCTACCTAATGCAGGAAAAAAATTATCACTGCACAAAATTTTGGCAAAATACGTCTGTCACGTACTCATATTTAATAACAAAATATTATATTTTCTAAAAATTATTTCTTCATTTACTTTTTCTTTTTACATTATTCTCACATACCTACTTAGATTTTGTAATAGGTATCTTGATGTATAAGAGTGTCTTTGGAGTTTTTGTCCGTTCTTCTCCATAAAGATCTACTTTTTAGCATGGGAAACTGTGGCGTCACTTTCTGACAGAACGACTCTTTGATGTAAGTGGTTTAATTGAAATACTCAAATGTTTTAAGTTTGACAGTTTTGAGTTTGATTCCTTTCCCCACGAGCTTCATGCTCAAGCGACACGCGTCTTGCGACAACATTTGCGGGCAAAACAAACGATACAAGTTATTTGGCGCATGCTACGAGACACAAAACCGAAGGCCAATTTTCGTAATTAAAAACGTTCAAAACAATGTCAAAAACTTGCCAAAAATGTAGAGAAGCTCGAGGATTTTTTTACAGACTGAGACTAAGATCAGAATGTGAACACTCTTAAAATTACAGGAATTACTCATATCATTATGTGTTGCTTGACGCAATTCGCATCACTTGTGGCCGTGAATGACGCCGTAATGTTATTTTTGTTATTGTCTGTAGTTACTTATTTAATTTAATTACCTACGTCGTGTAACAAATATGTTATTACCTTTATGAGATAGCGTATAATATCATCCTCCTCATCGGCAAAGCCTTTCCCAACTATATTGGGTTTGGCTACCAGTCAAACCGGATGGAGCTGAATACCAGTGTTTTACAGGAAGCCACTGCCTATCTGACCCCTTCGTAAGACTGATTGTCAGACTTTTGGGCTTCTGACGACCCGTAACGACTGTCAAAGATCCACAAATGACAGCCGTGACCAACGGCTTAAAGTGCTTTCCGCGGCACAGAGGGAACTTGATATACGTAAAGATCCCCCCCGAGTGGGTTCCCGCATTGTCGTTGCGGGGGGGCTTAGTAACCGTGGTCTCCCATCCACGGTGAAGCCAAGAGGAACCCAACGGTGGGGCCGCTCGTCAGGGCTTTTGCCTTCAAGCCATTGACGTAGCGGCCAAAAAGTAGGTTGTGGTGAGGTGCACCGCAACTGAGGTGGGCCGCGATGTCGAATGGGAGGCATCGCGGCTGAGGGTTACGGGCTGCGGTGGAGGAGGAGTGCCGGTGCTTCTGAGCAGCGCTCTTCCCTTCCGTGGCCTGGACGGGGCCGCCACCGTTTGATGGCGGACGCGGTGGGGCCGCAGGGGAAGAGGAGTGTCGGTATAGCGTTGGCCGCTCTCCCTATCCTCTGCGGCCGAAAAGTGGTAGACGGGACGGCGCGTTGTGTTCCACACGCGCGCCGTCAAAGATGTCAGCAGCCACAGGTGGGGTCCGCAAGGGCCGATGCCTGCCAGGGTTGCGGGTTTGTTCGGGGGAGATGCCGCGGCCCCTGGCATACGGGCTACTGAGGGAACACGGGTGGGTTTTAGTCAGTAAAAGTCTGACACGCCCTCCTGCTCTACTCAGCGGGAGAAGTCATTTGATGATTTCCCACCAAAAAAAAAAAAATACGTAAAGATGGTCACCTATCTATGGACCAACCGTGGCAAGGCTAACCTAACCAATCAACACATGCGGCTATTATTACTTAGCCATATGCCTTAAAATAATTAACATTTCAGTTTTAAAATAATTAGAATATAATAATAATATATAATATTTATAATTATTAAGAATTGAACAAACCGAACACTGAAAATAAACCTTTGATTCTAACTATCTCAATTCTTAATCAATCAAACAGCCAATTAGTTAAATCAAATAACGAGACTAAAATTTGAAATTATTGGTGAAATAATCTTCGATTTAATAAAAATCGGTACCTACGTATAATAAGAAAACACTCATTCAGCCGATTATAGATTATGCCGACACCTGCTACTTGGATGCTACTGAGGAGTTATTAAACAAGCTTGAGCGCCTGCAACCGTGCATTCGCTTTGTTTTCGGTCTTCGAAAGTATGACCACGTTTCTCACCTTCGCAAAGCTCAAGTGGCTCCCAATCCGTCTTCGCAGGAACACTCGGATTTTATGTCTCCTTTTCAACATCTTACACAAACCTTCTTATCCTTCCTACCTGCGTGAACGTTTTCCTTACGCTCGTCCTAGCAACGCACCATGTAGATCACACCTTAAATCCCTCCTTAAATCACATCCCCATAAAACTAGTTATTATTCTTATTCCTTCTCTGTCCATGCTGTAAGATTGTGGAACTCACTTCCGCCTAGCATTCGTGACTTGAAAACTATTTCCTTATTCAAATGTCGAGTAAAAGAGCATTACCTTTCCTCTTAATTGTGTATGTATGTATATATATATTTATATCTGTTTACATATTTTATCATTAAATATGTATTTATTTAAGTATATGCAAATTTTCTGCATTATATGTGTAAGTATTTTTTAGTTTAAGACGTCACATATTCTTATTTTCTTTTCTTGTTCTCACACACTATTGTCTACATTTCTTTTTCATTTCTCCTTTCGCAGGTCTGCTGGAAGAAATTTCTAAAGAAATAAGCAGTGCCTTTGTACTCACTTGTTATTATGCCGCATCTCCTATGTATTTTACAGTATGTACATAAATAATAAAATAAATAAATAAACAAAGAAATCTCATCTCATCTTTCTCAGTATAAATATTTATGCATTTAAACTCTCACCCACATACAAACCAATACATATGAAACTCTTGAACTAGGTATTCAACATAATAACAATTTCGACTTCTTGAGACAACCTTCACATTTCGAAGCTAGCAGAGAACTAACTTAGCAAACTAGGCGAATCCCCTAACATCAATTTCCATTTCGTTCCGTTAAAAACAAACCATTACTTTTTCGATAACTGTCAAATGAGAAACTGTTTAAAACGTCAATACATTGATACAATATCATTTGAGGGAAATTAGATACTTTCAATTTGAAAAATATTATTTAAAATCATTAGTAATCTTATTAATATTTGGAAATCATGACACGTACCTATTTTTAGTACGAATGGATTTGTTATATTACTGTGAAGAATCGTAAAATTACACCACTTGCAATCACACAAAACAGTTCAAATCTAAATCTTGAAATATCATTGCTTGGTACTCTATCTCATGTCATTTTGTATGTTTAGATTAACGATTTTGTTGGTACGAGTATATGTGATGGGGACTTTTCAGCATTTATTTTTAATGGTGTTCTGAACATTCATACCAATGTTTAGCTCTATTCGAATTATTGTATCCCTGCATGTCTAAATTGAGCGGACTATCTCGTATTTTAAACGTTAAAATCTAGTCTCAATCTCGCGACAATCAACGTCAAAAACTTAACTCGAAAGTGTCAATAAATTATATATTTTTGACAGATTGATTATAATACGAACATTCTTTAAAAAAAAACTTGAGTTGCGCTTTAAAAAAAAAAATACGATTCTTGTTATTGCGACATCATTATTATTTATAAATTCTTCTAGGTGAACTCTGGTCATTGGCATTTGTCAAGGACATAAGCAATATTAATAGAAGGGAATCTTGATCCGATATCTTGCCCATTTTGCTTCTTTTCTAGCAACACAAGAATAACAACTTATGTGGAACCAATAATGGGCGCAAAATAAACAAACGTGAGTCGACTTACGCACGAAAGCACGATAATGTTTAAAAAATAGGAGAGCCCGCAGAATCATAATAATATGTAATGCTGGTGAAGTATTCTCGTAAAAGTTAAAAGCAAAAGTTTAGAAACTTGTTGAACATTTCATCATCATCATCATCTACCTAGCCTTTTCCCAACTATGTTGGGGTCGGCTTCAAGTCTAACCGGATGCAGCTGAATACCATTATTTTACATGGAGCGACTGCCTATCTGATTTCCACAACCCAGATAACCCAGTAAGACCGGTTGTCAGACTTTCGGGCTTCTGACGACCCGTAACGACTGTCAAAGGTTCAAACATTGTGTATTTATATAAATACTAGCCAAAAAATATTTTTAGGAATTTCTGTCCCCTGATATTCACTGAGATATCTTTTATGACATTTTTTTGAGATTATTTATTTAACATTTACAAATTGTTTAAACTTTTTTTAAAGCCGAACTAGAAAGCCTTTCCAAATGGCTAATGTTCAATTAATTTTTAATTAAAATCATTCCTTTGATACGTAAACACGTACATTTGCAATTTGACCCTTCAATCCTAATCCCACTTTAGCTACAAGTACAACCCGTCTGTTTAACTTTAGTATTGTTTAAATTAAATTTACAACTTACAAAATTTTCCGAAACAGTATCTAATTACAGGTTCTAAAAGGTTCACTTGTATCCCTTATAATTAGATAAGGTCCGTCCCTCATAGACAAATGTATACAATATACAACATGTTTTGGAACTCCTTGAAATGGTGGTCTACTGTTGATGTAGGTATCTTTTTGTTTCAATATTGAATTTTATAAACAATTTTTTTTTTTAAATACATGTCCAAAATCGCCGACTTTCGAAATTAAAGTAATTTTTCACTTTGTAGTGTTTTTCCGGAAGTCGGTTGTTTTTTTTTAACGTTTTGATTTTTCACTTTTTAGTTATAAGTACCTACCCCATACCAATTCGAAATTTCTTCATCCTTGGGGTAAAAACAATGCAGATTTATGCGATAGCAGCAATCGCGGTTGATTTGTGGCTGCCCGTGATTTCCCTGGGATTTCATCATCAGATCCTGACTTGGTGCCAATGGGACAACTTTGGGAGTATACTCTTTCAAATAAAAAAAGAATTTTGAGAATCGGTCCACAAATGGGGGAGAAATCGGAGAACATACATTTAAAAAAAATATAAACAGTCGAACAAATAACCTCCTCCTTTTTTGAAGTCGGTTAAAAATACAAGAAGTATAATAATATCAGGGCGAAACGCGAAACTAGAAACGCGTCCAGACGTAATAAAATAAAGCTCCCATTGTGTCTGGTTCAGTTTCCTTCAACCATTTAACTATTGATGTTAGACCTGCGGGGTAATTGTTAAACACAGTAACAGTAGAAATTTTCATTTCACAGCTCAAGAAAATTGCGTTTTATACGTTGCTGAGCAGACAAGTTTAAATTTTTCGAACATGTGAAGCAATGAATTAGCAATTTCCTACTAAAAGATTCTAATTCTGATTGATAGAGTTTTGCGCAATTCTTTTGTTTTTTTTTTTTAAACGTTGCCCCACACTAGGAATTTCTTCTTTTTTGTGAGTGCGTTTAAAAACATTTAAACTCACATACACAAACAGCCAGACTCGAAACAACTTCTTGTAGTTCATACAAATATTTCTTCCGTGCGGGAATCGAACCCGCGATACACAGCGCAGCAGTCAATCGCTTAACTACTGACACAACCGTGCCGTCAATTAGGGTATTACATTGGATTCTTTAAGCATAGCATATTAAACATAGCTTCACGCCTTGTTTCCCAATGGGATTGGGCAGAGGTCTACCTATGTTAACGTAACTGGCGAAATGTGGGTTACATAAATTTAAGTTACATGTAATAGGGGCGACCCTATTGCCATTATCATCATCTGCTTAGCCTTTTCCCAACTATATTAGGGTGTATTTCCAGTCTAACTAAATGTATCTGAATACCAGCATCTTACCTTGGAGGGACTGCCTATAGGGCCTCCAGAACCCCGTTACTGGGTAATGATACCCCTTGGTAAGACTGGTTGTCAGTCTTTGGGGCTTCTGACAACCCGTAACGACTCTCATTGCTCCACAAATGACAGCCGGGACCAACGGCTTAACTTTCTTTCCGAGGAGGGACGGAGGTCTTGGTATGTGAAAAGGGTCATCCATCCACAGACCAACCACGGCAACAATAGCTTAACCTGATCAATCGACCCGTGCAGCAGTTACTATTTAGCCACTATTGCCATCAAATCCGGCAAAAATACAGACCCCGGATTGCTTTAATAGTTAATTAAAAATATTTAGAAACTGGTGTTTCACGCAGTAACCGCTGTTTTGTCGCAATTTGATTAGGTAATGACACCGTTTGAAGTATTATAATAGGTGTAATTTAATATCTTTATTGTCTTTTATCTTATCTATAGCGGCTCAGATAATACAGACGCGATATTATTTACGAATAAGTATCACAAGATTTATCTTGTACTAGCAGCGCTCCGTGGTTTCAGCCGGAGATAAAATATAGCCTATGTCACCCGGGGATAGTGTAGCTTCCCAACAGTGAAATAATTTTTCAAATCGGTTCAGTAGTTTCGAAGCCTATTCAATGCAAACAAACAAACAATCAAATCTTTCCTCTTTATTAATAGTATAAAGATATAGATACAGATATTTAATCAAGACAAATGTAAGGCAGGAGTTCAAATTCGAATGAAAAATACAAACCATGAAATCTTAACGGAAATAATTGTTCTACAAAGAAGCCTTATATGGGTATTGATGAAACATCAGATAGGGTAGGTAGCTATATATGCGTACGATCTCAATTTGACGTTTTCTATGGAGAAACGCCAACCAGAAACACTACGATTCGGTAATTATTTCATACTATGATGTCGGTTATCGCGTAAAAAGTAGCCTATGTACTTCTCCATACCCCAGGCTATATCTCTGTCAAATTTCATGACGATCGGTTTAGCGGTTTAGGCGTGAAAGCGTAAAGACAAACAGAGTTACTTTTATAACATCCTATTCCAACATAATGATGTGGCATTTTTAGTGATCACGTATTATGGAACACTCAGAATATAAATGTAAATGCAAAATACATTATATCCACGGATACATAAGTACTGTAGGGACTTAGAAACTGAAAGTTTGGTTAATGTGAAACCGATACCGGTCGCTTTCAAAGACGTGATAGGGTGTTTACCACATTACGGAGAAAGGTAAGCGGGTTGGTCTTCATATAAGATACCCACAAGACATGTGGATATCGTGACCTTATTTTGGGAAATTGATTGAACGATATAAATGCTCTCAATTATTGAGATATATCAAATGACTTTTATTAAGTTTCTATTACCTAATTACCTACCCGTCTAGCTTTCAATTTTCATCGAATAAATGATAAATGATTTTATTTCTGTAATTAGGTTTGTACAAACACTTTAACACGTCAATCAATTTCTTTTTTTAAACTAGATGAGGAATATCATTATGATTCGAGTAGGTACCTAATTACCACTTCACTAAACATAACATAGCGACTGTTTTTCTCCGAAATGTGCGGCAGAGGTGTGCATTTAGTTCAACATTTACCAAACACCACCTGTTGGCCTATTTCTGATTCAATAAAAATAATAATTAAAAAAAAACTAAAAAAACGCGCTTTTATTGCTGACCGAACTAAAAAGTAGAAAATATTTTTTAATTACAAAGAGTTTATCTTACAGTAGTGGGAAGTCAATAATTCAATTCAGAGTAAAAAGCGTGGGGTGCTTGATATTTTAATTATTACAACTATTCTATTGGCAACCATCTATGAGAGGAGAGTCATGAAAATATAGGAAAATGCACCCCACGCTTTTTACTCTGAATTGAATTATTGACTTCCTACTACTGTAACATAAACTCTTTGTAATTAAAAATTATTTTCTACTTTTTAGTTCGGTCAGCAATAAAAGCGTGTTTTTTTATTTTTGTAACTATTATTTATTTTCCATTTTTTAGTTCGATCAAATTTTTACCGGGAAAATTTTAATTCTTTTTGTTTTTTTAAATTAATTATTTGTTTTGAAATTTTGAAAATTTTTGTCGGGTTATTGCATTGTCATCGGCCCTTAAGACGTGTGCAAAGTTTCAAGTTGATCAGACGTCCAGAAACCAGTGAAAATTAGGCTCAAAGATTCCGTTACATACATAGATACATACATACATACAACCCGAGCTAATAAAATCGTTGTAAAAAAATAAGCCTTTATTGCTGGTTCTACAATTATTTTCTTTAAAAAATCGGCATTCGGTGTATTCTTTTTAAACCGCTTGTCTTTCGACAAAGGCCTTCTCTAAAGATTTCCATCTCTCTCTCTATCTCTCGCCCTCTGAATCCACTCTGGACCAGGTACTCTTTTGACATCGTCTTCTCATCGTTTTGCTTGTTCAATAGAAACATAGATCGAGCTACATCTTTTCAAATGTAGCTCCATTCCAAATGATGTACTTTTTTGTTATTTAACAGCCTCTTATTAAAACTCATGGAAATAGTGGAAAAGAATGGAGCCAAAAGATCCAAACGGGAACTATATTCAAGAGACCATAACCACATAAGACCATTGCCATCATCAAACGACAATATCAGGAACTAATTAAATCTACATAGTCTTCGCAAGATCTGACTAAGTCAAGACATAATCGCTTTTAAAAAGGCGACTTTGAATCTTGGGCTTGTTTCGACATTTTTTCTCAACAGTAGTCCGATAGGCAATGTCGACTCCATCTAGTTTAAGACTTGTAAAAGATATTATCAATACCCTCTATTTATAGAATAAACAATTTCATCTTATTATGTCTAGTGATTCCAGTCTTCGCTTTAAAATTCGTTCTGCAATACTGTCCCTGAGTTACATATTCTCCGAGCCATTCATTAATTTTCAGTCCTTTTACAAAATTGACAGCTAATTCATTAATCACCTTTCAATTTCGATTACATTCCACATTGCCCTTAAATTATTAATCAAATGAGCTCAAATTATTCAAATATGTATGTATGCGTATAATGTCCTTTAACATTTCAACCTCAATATTATTTGGCAGAAATTGATGTGATTGCGAATGAGCGAGTTTTTGGAAGATAATTATTTTTTATTCTGAACTAGCTTTTGCCAGTGGCTTCGCCCGCATTGAGGTCTTTGTATTTTACACTAGCTTTTGCCAGTGGCTTCGCCCGCGCGGAACTTCCATCCCCTACTTAATTCCCTTAGGGGTTGAATTTCGAAAAATCTTTCCTTATCCCTTGTCTAAATTATAAAGGGAATCTCTGTGCAAAATTTCAGCTTTCTAGGTCTAAGGGTTTGGGCTGAGCGTTGATGAGTCAGTCAGTCTATCAGTCGACTTTTCTTTTTATTTATATAGATATAAATCTTCTTCTTGAATCACTCTATCCATTAAAAAAAAACCGCATTCAAATTCGTTGCGTACTTTAACAAATCTAAGCGTAAAAGCGATTATGTAAAGATAGAGATTATTTCATGTGTCATAAAACTCATAAATAATGTTTCACACAAATAAAATATCATAAAATCGTGAATATTTTTACCCGACTAAAGATTACAGATTTTGACCGGTATGCATGTATGTTCATCTATTCCCTCCCATCTTCTAAACTACTTATCATAATGCTGACCTCTGACCTCAGGGACAATGATGACATCGAGAGGGAACGGAGGGCGCTGGCACTGCGGGCGAACATGATAGCTCGCAGGTTTGCACGTTGTTCGACAGAAGTCAACATTACACTTTTTAGGTCTTATTGTAGTAGATACACCAATCTACACGTGCAGCTATATAGACTATACTCAAAAGTCTTACAGTACCCCCCGAGGCCAATTTAATAATGCGTTCAGGGTGCTAATGGGGCTGCGGGGATTCTGTAGTGCATCAGGGATTTTTGCTGAACATCGCGTAGACTACTTTTACGCTACGATGCGTAAAAGGTGCGCATCCCTGGTGCGTAGAGTACGTGGCAGCGCCAACCACATCCTTAACATGGTCGCTTGTCGGCTGGACTGTGGTTACATCAATCATTGCTGCGGCATTTGTCGCGGAATGGCGCAGTAGTGATTGTTGAGTTTACTTTTATATGTTTTGTTCTAGTTCTAGTAGTTTTAAGTATTACTAACTATAGTCTATGAGAACATTGTTACTTATAAAATGGACAACATGGTCTGAAATCAAGTATTTTTATTATTTATAATTTGACAAATGAGAAATCGTTGGAAGGGTCTTGGTCGTCCGCTATTTGTGGACTGTGTGACGTCACATTAAATTGAATGTGACGCCCTCTACTTTAACAAAATAATATATTATTCTAACAGTAGGTAGTAAGCGGCCATAAGTTTAGGGAAAAGTGGCATACGACCACGGCTTTAAGATGATAATATTTTCTTGTTTCACACTTTTAAGAGCGTAATTTTTTATTAATCAGCACCCTAATTGCGTAACTCACGATTCATCATAATCTGTATCGTTTTGAAACGGATTGTTAAACCATCGCTTCATATGTTCGAAAAATGTGTCTGTTCGACAACATAAATAACGCAATGAATATTGTTTAACTGTGAAGACGAAACCAATTATGATCAATCGTGAGTTACGCAATTAGGGTGCTGGTTTTAGTATTTAAACGTAGTTTTTTGAAGATGAAACTGACTTATTTGACTTTTGGATAATGATATTTCTCACCACAATATAAAGGATAAGTTTTTAACCAGTGCGCAAACTGTAACCATTGTTCAGCGTATCATTATAGACACCCCTGCGCAGACATTTTTCGTCAGTAATACAAAAAAAAATCAGCTGTTTCATAGAAAAGTGCAAAACGCAATAGTGCAATCAAAATGTAAGGAACAGCTGATTGTTCTTTGTATAACCAACTAAATATGTCACGCACAGGAAAAACAAACAGTAAGGAAGCACATAACGGTGATATATACAAACAATAAAATAAGAAAATAGTGCCAAAAAATAAAACAGAAAGACCTGTGTGAAGCCAAAAAGGCTCTTAACGGAGCATAAGGCATTATTGATAGTATATCTAAGAATGTTTGTACGTATTTAAAAGATAGAACTATTCTCATAGAACTGACAATATTGGCTGAAGAAGGCTACCTGTGTAGTATCATTAAAACCCAACCATTTGCCTATTTTTGGATAACGAAGCAAAACCCGACCCTTAGTTATATTTAAGTTTGCTTAGGATGATAAACTACGGATATTTTCCAAACATTATTTTGTTGTTACAATATTCCTAAAGTTTCAAAGTCAAAGTCAAATCATTTCAAAATAGCTTTAGCCTGCGGCTCCGCCCGCGTGGATGTCAGTTATCGCGTTAAGAAGTAGCATATTTCCTTCTTGTATTTCAGGCTATATCTCAGCAAAATTTCATGACGATTGGTTCAGCGGTTTAGGCTTGAAAGTGTAACAGACAGACAGAGTTACTTACGTAGGTGCAAAAGGTACGTATGACGGTCAGCACCAATTGATGGGGTCTGCAAGGGCCAATGCCTGTCAGGGGAGCGGGAGAAATTATTTGATGATTTCCTAAATAAAAATAAAAACGGTCAGAATTTAATAAATAAGTAATGTTGATGACTCTACCATAGACTTTGTCTGAAATAAAAATATTCTATTATTTTCTATTCTATTCTACTATCAATTGCTGTAATACCTACTAACCGGAGACAATATACGTTGTTCTATTCTATTCTGTTCTATATTGTTAAGCAGTCCCGCGTTTTAATTCCCTGGGCCTAGAAATAAAACACATTTCTGTTAGCGTTCACGCCAAACGGTACGCCAAAATGTATGGGAATGACATTACCTGCGGAAAGGACACGACGTAACCTTTCCGCAGGTTATGTCATTCCCATAGATTTTGGCGTAGCGTTTGGCATGAACGCTAACAGAAATGTGTTTTGTCTAGGCCTGCAGGTCAGGCAAGTTGTTGAAATCAAAGGTTTTATAAAAAATAACGTAAAGATACCCCAACATACCCTAACTCTTTAGGGAATACAGGCGTGATGTTAACCATTTTTTTTTTTTTTTTTTTTTTTGTTTGGAATATCATCAAATAACTTCTCCCGCTCTAGGTGGAGCAGGAGAGCGTGTCAGACTTTTACTGACTAAAACCCACCCGTGTTCCTTCAGTAGCCCGTATGCCAGGGGCTGTGGTATCTCTTTCGACCAAACCCGCACCCCTGGCAGGCATCGGCCTTACGATTATATGATGTAAGATTTAACTAATAACATCGTCGAACATTCCACCCAATAATACGGGCTTCGAGCATAATTATTATTTCATGCAAAAAGTTAAGCGCTTAGATTACTAAGTTTGTTAGAAGAAGCGTCAGAATAACCTTATTAAAGCCCGAAGTTAGCTTATTTACAATATACAGTTATTAAAAAAAAGATTTACTTCCAATAATATTAAACCCTACAATTTAGTTAATTTAGAACCGTCTGGAGAAGCGAATATTTCGCTCGTAACTTTTAAATTTTGCGAGTACCTACACTTTAATGAAACATTGTTTGCTTTTAAAACTAAAATATTATAGGGGCCTGAGAGCCCCTTAAGAAGAATCTGCTTACTTTGGTCTCACCCTCTGTGCTCGTAAAAAGATAGTTTATGTTTTCATAAAATTGCTCATGCAAAAGTTTTAAGTGTGGATATAAATAGACTATTGACTGCCTCGCTGTTCTAGTGGGCAGAAGCGCTACTTTTGAACAGGTATACAACCAATGAGGTCCTGGGTTGGATTCCCATGTCGGGCAGTGTTTTTGGGTTTTTCTATCTGGAATTTCCAGTATACAGGAAAAAAATTATCCAGTGCTTTTTCGTCGGTTATACAAAAAACAAAATCAGCAGATTTTTGTTGTATAACCGACGCAAATTTTTTACGCTAGGACATCTTTATAAATGTTCACAGTTTGCGCACTGGATAAAAAATTATCCTGTATACCCAGCAGTCCGGAGTCTAGATTTGGGCCCGGTTGATAGCTATTAGATGGGACTTAAACATATCTGGTGATATGTGAGTATATCATAGGTACACCTCTGCCCTCCATTCGGGAAAACAAGGCGTGATGTTGTGTTATAAATAGACCAAGTAAATAAACCGAATATTTCGTGTTAAAAAAGTAAATAACTATCTACTTACTTACGGTTTTTGAAACAAATATTTTTGAAGTGAAAACTTCTTTAGGCGCGTTGGGCATTTTTTGAGATGGGAAAAAACAATTGAACTCACGAAACTGTTACGGACACCTTTGTATATAAGTTAGTTTTATTTGAGCTTGATCAGTTTAAACTACATGCAATAAAAGATTTTACCTATTTGGTAAAATAGGTGCCAAAATTGACTACTAATTATTATTTTATTGAAGTGAAAATCAGCGCGTTGAGCATTTTTTGAAATGGGAAAACAATTGAACTCGCGACACCCCTACCGTTACATTTACCGGCACTTCTGTATATCAGTATGTACATATATTGTGTGTGTACGTACATAGATACACATGCATGTACAATAGCGTATTAAATGAAAATTGTAAGTTTAATTATAATTAGTTCGTATAAGTTTTCGCTTCTGTCGGCACTCCCGGAGTGCCACTGTTTTTTTTTTCTAGTTTTAAATTGCAAAGTAGGTACAGACGCCTGCACATCAAGCTAACCCAAACTGTCAAATTTTTCCAATTGAACATGAACCTAATGCGTATATCATAAAGTTGAAAATCTATCAAAGAAATTTGGTAGCTTGATGTGCTGTACCCACTATAAGTCGACGTTCACACGGACGCGGAACGTTATGCAATCGCGATGGGATTTTATCGCACACTGAATTTTCCACTCTCCGTGTAGAACCGAGTTTTGAGAAACCAACAGAGTGCCTTATTATTTATATTATTAACTATCAAGTCAAGATGCAGTATGCACCACCCACTAATAAAAGGGTGTAGATATGCACATAAAAAAAACAATTAACACATTTTATTCCAATTATTGCAATCCATTGAACAAAATTATCTTAACAAATCACATAACTCTCGACTCATTTATTCATTTTTGCATACTAATGTAACTCATTGTAACTCTGTCAGTTATTTTTTCCTTTTCATGCCTTAACCGCTGAACATACACCGTGACATTTTAGTCGCCTTACAAAGGAGGTTCAGTCAATGTATCCGACATAAAATACCTCTCGGAGCGATTAAAAAATTGTTACCATTGATTAAGATAATAAGTGCAAAGATAAATAAAATAATGTTTTCATATCAAACGGTAGAAGCTACCTACCCAGCGCACGAGTCGAGCAGGGCCTAGAGACAAAACACATTTCTGTTAGCGTTCACACCAAACGCTACGCCAAAATGTATGGGAATGACATTACCTGCGGAAAGAATACGACGTAACCTTTCCGCAGGTAATGTAATTCCCACACATTTTGGCGTAACGTTTGGCGTGAACGCTAACAGAAATGTGTTTTGTCTAGGCCTTCTGATCATTCCATTTCCATTACATTCCATCTCTAATTCTCCATAATAGGGTGTTTCGAACAACGTCATATGTGAATATATTTATTTTTATTTTTAATGTTCATAAATATTATAATTTTTAAAATAAATTATTAGTACTCATTGGGTGTACTCATTTGGGCTCAAACGGTGAAGGAAAACATCGTGAGGAAACCGGTATGTCCTAGAACAAAAAATTCGAAGACATGTGGCATCTACCAACCCGCACTGGGCCCGCGTGGTGGATTACGGCCCACTCCCTCTCACCGAGAGGAGGCTTGTGTCCCAGCAGTGGGAACATTATAAGCTGATGATGATGATGATGACTCTTTGGGTACATGAAATGGGCTGCCGATGTAAGACGATTAAAATACCACGGTGTATATTTGTATAGCACACGGATATACTATAACCGGAGTTAGGACATAAGATAACACAGGCTTTTCCTAGCTTCGGGGTCATTATTCAAAAAAAAAAATAGCACAAATGTAATGTCATAATGACATAACACGTAACATGCATTGTATTTCTTCTTTTTGCTAAACAAATTATTCTTAATGGGATACAATTAGCCCAGTATTACGTTCCTGTAGTTTAATTTTCGACATCCACGCTGGCGAAACTGCGGGCGAAAGCTAGTTAAATATATATTCCTTACTATATAATATTTTAGACCCGAAAAATTGTATGTATGGATGTTTGTTAATCTTTCACGCAAAAACGAGAGAATGGATTTGGATGAAATTTGGCACACAGATAGGTTATAAACTAGATTAACACATATGATACTATTTATTCCGGTAGTACGTTCACGCGGGTTAATTTCCGACTTTCAAGTGGGTGAACCCGCGGGCAGAAGCTAGTACTTCATAATAAAGCTTTCAATAACCGTTGTTAGCTCTTATAATAGACCTATCTAAATATAATTTAAATTTACAAACACAACAACGTAGTTGAATCAGCAACGGATTTCCCTTTCTATTATTATAATAATGTATTTTAATAAGAGAACTAATAGCGATATTAGCGATGTGCTACATCTTTTATAATCGTTTGCAATCAGAGAAAAAAAAATCATTACCTTCCTGGTCTAGTGGCTACAAGAGACGATTGCATAAGCATCATCGTCACTTCAGCCAAAATACGTCCACTGTTGGACATATACCTCCCCCTAGCTCCGCCTCTTCGACAGGTTTTGTGCTTCCTTTATCCGTAGCCAAGGGCAGGCACAAGGGGCCATAGTCATTTTTGGGAGGGTTTGCCATAATCGCCACGGTTGGTACGTGGGTAGGCGATCGCAGCATGCATTCCTTGGTAAGCTTCTGCGTAGGCATAAGCAGCTTTTAATGTTCGCTAAAACATAGCCCTCCACTCTTCGAGAAAACTCCCTAGCTTAAGGCCCTGATCATATCCTAGGGAAACAGGCAAAACGTTATACTTTGGTATTTCCACCGCGTCTTTTTCAGTAGCGGCACAGAATCTGAACTTCTGTCATGTTAGTCTTAATAAAAATATATGCAATTGGTTTTATGTCGTGACGAAATATTTAAGTATGAATGTCAATGGGTATAAGAGTAAGGGAGATTAAAGAAATGATGGACGGACTGTAGGTATATTGTATGATGACTACTAATAGATGATAATTAATAGAGAAAGATATGTTGTGCTGAACATAAATCAATTTAGAGAAGAACGGGAAAATGATGATGTTGGTCAAATGTGGGTGTACTATGGAAGAAACCCATAACTACACAGTTTAAAAACAAAATTCCGTTAACGCGATGACCATATCTGTTAACCGCCCCCTATCGCCCCTGCCGAGCGCTGCAAGCAAAAATAGTCCGAAAGGTGTATAGATATGGATGTCCCTGATATGATAGTATATACATCTGCTTTCTCCTTCGATGAATACAGATGCTAGCCGTGATGTTATGCTATCCTACTTAATATACGAAGAGAAAAATATCTTTATCTACTACGGAAATTGAACCCCCGACCTAAAGAAAGCACGTTTCGTTGATGTGCCATTAAGGTCGCGTACTAAATCAGAAAGTCCAGATAACAACAAATTAGTTCAACCATTAGCTAGATAAAAACCGCTTAGATATTCATTATTCAGTGAATGCGGTCATCTATTTGTATACGGTTATAAAGGGACTAATCAGCGAACTTAACCTAAAATATGAATAAGTGTATCACTCGAGATAACCGCCTTTAATTTTTGTTTTTTATTTCCGATTGTATTTGTGAACACAGTGACAGCGTTCGCGTTACATTTCTGGCTCTCCCGAATCATCCCGTCGCATCGCATCGTCTACCCGAACTATTACTTCGTTTTCGCTTGGACCTCCATTCTCTTATTTGTCGGCCTTTAATTCTTGTTTTTATTTCGGATTGTATTTGCGAACACAGTGACAGCTTTTGCGTTAAATTTCTGGCTCTCCCGAATCATCCCGTCGCATCGCATCGTCTACCCGAACGTTACTTCGTTTTCGCTTGGCGTTCTTCACGACTTTTTTGTTTTTGCTCGACTCTTAAAAGTCCTACTATAATGTTATGTAAAGAGGTGTGGGTTGTTCGAAAGAAATACCATGGCCCCAGGCACATAGGCAACTGAAGGCAAAAGGGTGGGTTTTAGTCAGTAAAAGTCAGAGTTCTGCTCCACCCAGAGCGGAAGAAATTATTTGATGATTTCCCACCCCAAAAAACCCATAGCATTCCTTAAGAATTGGGCTATCAAATAATTAAAGAATTTATTAAATCTGACTAGTTGTTCTAGATATTAGCGCGTTCAAACAAACATACTCTTCAGTTTTATTATTAGTATAGATATGTAATTCAATTAGCAATATCTTTTACTTACTATTGATTTATCTGCTAGTACTGCGCACTTCTTAGGCCTGAAACTGCGTTAAGCGGACGCCCGCACGGTTTCATACAAAATGTGCCCCGTCGCGTGCCCAAGCGCGGGCGTCCGTCGCGGGGTAGGCTGGCTACTTTAAGTCGCGGTAGCACGTTCCCGTGGGATAATTTCCGCCATCCACGCGGATCCCGCGAAGCCGCTGGTAGCAGCTAGTCGTAAATAAAATGTTCCGTGACTGGCATCATTACGATCCCACCTCGCGTGTCCACGCACATAGACCAGCGATGGTTGACCGTCGCGGTCGCCCGCATAACGCAGTTTCAGCCCTTAAAGGGACGAATACACAATTCCTAAAACTATATGTGATTATCCTTTGTCTATCTCTTATTTTGTCGTTGGAGTGCCTCATCCATCAAATTATCTACAAACGCAAATACCACTTACTCATCATCAATTGAGTGGCTAGCAAACTTGAAATCTGGCTTGTTGGTTCTACGAAAATAAAGGAAAATAGATTTTTTAATTTATTGAGTCAGTCAAATGGGGCGTTGGTATACGAACGGAGTTGCAAGAATTAGCTAATTTATAAATGTGAATTGGAAGGCTCTTGCGATTTGGCAAAAAATAAGCTTCGTAGCAATGTGAGGACAATTTTATGGGACTTATAATTACTGAACAAGACTTAACACTACGATAACGACACAAGATATTAATTTTAACACTTTTCTTACGGTTAAAACTTTTGTCGATATATTTTCCTCCAACAAAGAGCTACGTAAATCTTAACCCCTTGAGTGACCACCTTGTTCCAGGTGGCACAGTTGCGGAGTGACGCATTTATTTTTATTAGTCAGAAAAAATCGACGTATTTAGTTCTCTCTGGCAACCGTACATTCTAATTCCATGCACAATATGCTACGTTTTAAGATATGGAAACCCTGGAACGTTCAATTAAAATATTTTGGTATCTGTTGATTTTGCAAAATTGGTAATAAAACTTACGTCAGTCAATTGTTATTGTTGATTTTATTAACCTACTTTGCAAGCAAAATGTTACCTCACTTATTTAGAGTAAATGACCCGTCTGCCAGAAAGAAAGAGTGAATAAGCATCTTCTGGGCACACTTGTTCCATCACAGACCTCATCTATTGCTTTTCATCAGGCGTGATCGAGGTCACGAGCAGGCCCTATCAGAAATAAAATAATTATATACATTTTTCCTCGTAAAATTAACCCACAATTAATTTCCCCAGATTTAAAAATTGCAAACACCGAAATATACATCCATCCTATATTTTGCGATACATTTTTTTTCAAATTAGATCCCCTGCCTGACAAATTGGGTGCTTCATTACATAGCCACAGGCGGTTTCCAAGACTAATGGCGAAAATAAACGAGAATTTTTGACCGTGAAACGTAATGTCAAAGTAACTGGCTGTTAATACTAGCTCTGCGAATGTTGTGCATATTTCATTTGCGTGTATAAAAGAAGTGGCCACTGTTTTAGAAGTCTAGAAATACGAGTATTTATTTTGACTAAAACAAAGAATGTTTCATTGATAATGAAAACTGTCTGATCTAATAAATAAAAAATAAATAAAATTTAAATAAATAAATTATCATAATCCATACTTATATTATAAATTCGAAAGAAAGAAAATACATTTATTTCGCACAGACTAAAAGGCACACAATATACAGCAAAAAAATAAAACAACAAAAAAGTTTAAATTGCGTAAAAGTGTGCCTCACGGCTGCGCCAAAAAGGCCCAGTTCAGCATAAATGCCAGACAACTAGTGCCTAGAAAGCAATTCTGTCTGTCTGTTTTTCTGTTACGCTTTCACGCCTAAACCGCTCTCCCCCCCGAGTGGGTTCCCGCACCCCCCCGAGTGGGTTCCCGCATTGTCGTTGCAGGGGGCTCAGTAACCGTGGATTCCAGCCACGGTGAAGCCAAGAGGAACCCAAAGGTGGGGCCGCTCGTCAGGGCTTTTGCCTTCAAGCCATTGACGTAGCGGCCAAAAAGTAGGTTGCGGTGAGGTGCACCGCAACTGAGGTGGGCCGCGATGTCGAATGGGAGGCATCGCGGCTGAGGGTTACGGGCTGGGTAGAGGAGGAGTGCCGGTGCTTCTGAGCAGCGCTCTTCCCTTCCGTGGCCTGGACGGGGCCGCCACCGTTTGATGGCGGACGCGGTGGGGCCGCAGGGGAAAAGGAGTGTCGGTATAGCGTCAGCCGCTCTCCCTATCCCCTGCGGCCGAAAAGTGGTAGACGGGACGGCGCGTTGTGTTCCACACGCGCGCCGTCAAAGATGTCAGCAACCACTGGTGGGGTTTACAAGGGCCGATGCCTACCAGGGGTGCGGGTTTGTTCGAAAGAGATACCACAGCCCCTGGCATACGGGCTACTGAGGGAACACGGGTGGGTTTTAGTCAGTAAAAGTCTGACACGCCCTCCTGCTCTACACAGCAGGAGAAGTCATTTAATGATTTCCCACACAAAAAAAAAAAACGCCTAAACCGCTGAACAGATCGTCATGGCAGAAATATAGCCTGGGATATAGAGAAGGACATAGACTATTTTACGTGATAATCGACATCCAAGCAGGCGCAGCCGCGGGCAAAAGCTAGAGTATTATAAAAGTACTATATTGTATTTTTGTTTGCATTGTAGTAAAGTTATCCCATAGATAAACTCTGAGGTTTTCGTTGTGTGGCTAAAAGTAATTGTAAAATACGAGTAGATAAAGTGTTTTGGAAATAAATAAAATTATAACCACATCTGAATTCGGTGAAGTGATATTAAGCTCTTTAATTGAATGATGTAGACAAAGCGAAAGTAGGTTCTAGGAAGAAATAAGAAGAATCATAATTTATTCCTTATAAAGATTTATTTAGAAGGCATTTTGCGTAAATAACTTAGTATTTACACTTGTATAGATATCTACAAGTTTACGATTATATTTACTTTGTGGTTGCTTCCTGTAAATCTTTAAACATTTTCATAAGCTTTACTCTCCATTTTACTCTAATAGTACTGAAGACCCTGATTTTGTGGTAATCCAAAAAATGTTTTTTTTTTTTTTTGGTGGGAAATCGTCAAATGACTTCTCCTGCTGAGTAGAGCAGGAGGGCGTGTCAGACTTTTACTGACTAAAACCCACCCGTGTTCCCTCAGTAGCCCGTATGCCAGGGGCTGTGGTATCTCTTTCGAACAAACCCGCACCCCTGGCAGGCATCGGCCCTTGCGGACCCCACCGGTGGTTGCTGACATTTTTGACGGCGCGCGTGTGGAATACTACGCGCCGTCCCGACTACCACTTTTCGGCCGCAGAGGATAGGGAGAGCGGCTGACGTTATACCGACACTCCTCTTCCCCTGCGGCCCCACCGCGTCCGTCATCAAACGATGGCAGCCCCGTCCAGGCCACGGAAGGGAAGAGCGCTGCTCAGAAGCACCGGCACTCCTCCTCTACCGCAGCCCGTAACCCTCAGCCGCGATGCCTCCCATTCGACATCGCGGCCCACCTCAGTTGCGGTGCACCTCACCGCAACCTACTTTTTGGCCGCTACGTCAATGGCTTGAAGGCAAAAGCCCTGACGAGCGGCCCCACCTTTGGGTTCCTCTTGGCTTCACCGTGGCCGGAATCCACGGTTACTGAGCCCCCCCGCAACGACAATGAACCCACTTGGGGGATCCAAGTAATGATTGAATGTATAAAAAACTAGTACCACTTTCAAAAATATCTAAAAACAGTGTGTCGAGCCAAGTTCGTCTATATAACAGTTACAACCACGCCCCTTTTGCCCTTCACAATAAAGTCGAACATCGGCAAAATGTTCCCACATAACCTTCAAAGATACACCACAACATTGTTGAAGCTATATCGGCTTGCCAAACATGTTTACTTTTAAACTAATATCAAATACAAGCTTTTGCTCACGGCTTCGCTCGCTTGGAGGTCGGAATTTATCCCACAAAAACGTACTACTGCGTTTGATAGATATTTTTAAGAGGAATAATTCCGTAATACATTGTTTTCATATTACTCTATTGGTTTACACGGCGGACAATGGTAAAGCTCCCAGTTGGCATTACTTTTTCCGACTTCATCAAATCAGCCTACCGCAGTCCACTGCTGCCATATTTCAGCCAATTTACATAAAATCTTAATGTCATCATAATTAACATAATTTCAGCCGAAAGACGTCCACTGCTGGACATAAGCCTCTCCAAAAGAGGGGGTCTTTGCCATAATCGCCACGCTTGGCAGGCGGGTTGGCGATCGCAGTATGGTGGTAAAAATAATGCATTCCCTTAGTCGCCTTCTACGACACCCATGGGAAGCAATGGGATGGTGCTATTCTTTTACGTCCGGCACCACACGGTACCTACAGTAAATCTTAATGTAATTTACACTAAATCCTTCCTCATTAATCACTCCGTTTATTGGTGTAAACCGTATCAAAATCAGTTTGGTAGTTTTTGAGTTTATCGCGTTCATGCAGACAGAAGTGATGGGGTCTTTGATATATAACGTACTAGCTTTTGCCCGCGGCTCCGCCCGCGTGGATGTCGCTTATCGCGTAAAAAGTAGCCTATGCCTTTCTCCATATCCCAGGCTATATATCTGCCAAATTTCATGCCGATCGGTTTAGCAGTTTAGGCGTGAAAGTGTAACACACAGACAGACAGTTACTTTTGCATTTATAATATTACGTAGGGTTAATAATTTAACTCTAAATGTCAGTCTCGAACTTTTAAACGGGTTAAAACGTCTCTTGTGTTATGTGTACATGAAACTGGTTAAAACTCTGTCTCATGAGACATTGTTTCAAGTTTTTGTTCCACAATCTTTTTTTAACCCTTTTTCTTTAATGTTTCTTTTAGTTTTGGACAAGATATAATGAGGTTTTCAGGTTTATTTTTTCATTTCGGAGTTTTTTCTATAAACAAATCTGAAATGTTTTTTATTCGAGTTAGTGGCCTCCATTGTTCTTTTATTTTTCTTTTATGATGTTTAGAATGAAATCTACATTTGTCCTGGATGTGGCTACAAATATTACTCATGCATATCTATATCTACACTCTATACTATTAATACAGAAGAAAGATTTGATTGTTTGCATTGAATAGGCTCCGAAACGACTAAACCGATTTGAAAAATTCTTTCACTGTTGGGAAGGTACACTATCCCCGGGTGACATAGGCTATTTTTTATCCCCGTATCTCCACGGGAACTACGCGGGTGGAACCGCGGAGCGCTGCTAGTATACGATACGAGTATGTCCCATCGACACGCAAACTGTAACCATGAATTCAGCACAATAAAAAATCTGCTGTTTCATTTAAAAAAAAATACAAACCCTACGCGGTCGAAATGTATGTAACGGTATTTTTTTTGAACCTTCGAACATCGAACTTTTTCAACGCAGAATCAGGTAGTGAATCCATCAAACTCATTATTATTTGCATAACCTAGAGCTTACTGAGAGCAAAGATGGCGTGCAAACGAGCCAGTTTTAAGTACTTACTGAAGGAAAGGTGATGGTCAAGGATCATACCTAGGTATTTTCCTCCCGGGAAATCGGCTTGCCATACATAGCAATCGGTTTGAGGGGTTTGTCCTGACTTCGGGGTTAACCTCAATTCTCCATTTCCGGAACCAAGCGCCTAAGACTTTTTCTGGGGTTTTAGTATCCGAGTTTTATTTTTTAGTATTCAAATACGGGTAACAACCGTGCTTCGCGGAATAGGTACTGCCAAATTTTCGATTCACCAAAAAAAATCACTTACCTACCTTTTTGATTTATAAGCAAATTGCAGTGACATCTAAGTAACCTCTCATTATTATGGTTATTATTTTTTCATTGTTTTTATTACATTCCATTTATTTATTTATAACTACAAAACAATCTGTCATGATAATAATAATTAATTATTCGCATCGATTTTTTATAAGTTGTATAATAACATAAAATCTTGAATTATTAGGTATAAAATTATCTTGTCAGAAGTTTGTTTGCATTGGCAGTTTTTTATCAAAAAACTACCTACATCAAACTGACTAGACACATTTATCAGTAAAACCGCCTCGTTTCTCCAGAAGATGCAAGTGCCAATTGCTGAGTATAAGGTCCTAGTTTCGATTACCAGGTCGGATAAAGTGTTACTGGGTTTTTCATCAGGAAATTCTACAGTAGCAGTCCAGAGTCTCGATTTGTGCCCGGATGATGGCAATAGGCTCAACTTTTATTACATGGGGCTTCAACGTAACTGGCGAAATGTAGGTGTACTCTCTGAGTAACCTTTGGAGGATTACAGTTGTAGGCGTGATGTTTAGTTATGTATATGTTATCTTTAAAACATAAAAACACACTCTAAAGAGTAAAAAACATGTCTTATCCGCGCCATGAAGAGTATTTACTAGGTACCTGTGATGTATGTTTACATATACTACATTATGTATGCGGTACGAGAGTATACAAACTACATAAGATCGAGGCACGTAAAGAAAAAAAAACTTGAAGCATAGACTGCCAGTATGTAGGTATTTAGTTTCTCATTTACATCTATCTATCTACTGATGGAATTTACCTTATAGGAAAGCTAAAAGTCACTGCTGGATGGCTCTGCCAGGATGCGGGTTGTTCGAAAGAGATACGGTGGCCCCTGGCACACAGGCAACTGAAGGAACACGGGTGGGTTTTAGTCAGTAAAAGTCTGGCACGCCCTTCCGCTCCACCCAGAGCGGGAGAAGTTATTTGAACGAATGACGAAAAAATGAAGAGATCCGCAGGAGAACTAACGACAAAACCCCAAAAATTCTCAAACCTAAGTAGCAGTCGGGATGGCATATTGCTCGCAGAACAGATAGCCAATGGGTACGAAAGGTCCTCGAGTGGCGCTGGAAGACCTCTCATAAGGTGGACCGATGAGCTTGTAAAGGCCAAAGGAATCCACTAACAATACGATTTATATTAATCTAAAAATATTTTTAATTACTTAACTCCGAGTTTACAAACATTTATTCATTTAACCCGACTAAATGTACAAGTGGGCCTTAAACATACGGGAATAGCCGTTCCGGTGCCACAATACATTACTTTAAAAGCTGCAGCCAATCAATATTAGTAATGATATAAAACCACATAGTTAGCTTTAGCTACATCAGTGACATTCGTATCGATTTATAGAACCTTAAAACTGGTTTTCGCTTGTCACTCGCTCGAATTTTCAACAAGCTAGGTAGGCACTGGGAAATCTACAATACAATTTCTCTAGCACTATTTTTGTGAAATTACACAACGCAGTGTTTTTTCTTCTGAAGAAATCTTAGGATGGAGGACGTAATTCAACGCAAAAAATGTATTTCTTTCTTAACAAAATGATATATTAAAAAAGAGAACTAACCTTTTTCTCTTACTTTGGTATAGTATTCACGGCTTTACTAAGTGTGTATTTCACCAATGAGACTGAACGCGATTAGCACATTATCTAAATTGCGTTTAAGAGCTGTCATCGTCAATATTCTAGATTCTAGAATAACTAGCTAGCCACGAGTGTTATCATGATTCAAGAACGTTACTTATCGCTAAAAATGTCTTTTGTCTCTAAAATTGGCTTTTTGGTGAGAACCAAAAAGGTAATCTATATTCAAAAAGAAAACTAACCTTTTTCCTTTACTTTGGTACAGTATTAACACACATTCTCAAACACTAAGGGTGAATTTAACCAATCAGACTGAACGCGATCAGCACATGTCTAAACCGCGTTCAAGACCTGTCAGCGTCAATATCCTAGATTATAGAATACCTAGTTACCAATGTTATCATTACTCTACGATCTAAAACAAAGATAACACTGGTGGCTCTTGAATGCGGTTTAGATGTGCTGATCTCGTTAACATTCGTTGATGAAATCCACCGTAAGTAGGTACCGTGTTTGTAATGGGAACGCCCAACTGGTTCCGTACTGAAACGAAGGTTTTAATCATGAGCTCTAACCGTTTTTCTTCATTAAGTTACTCGTAGCTGAGATAAATATACTGTACTAAATAGTACACACTAGATTTTTTACAGAAAGAGCCTATTGTATTTTATAAAAGAATTATGTATTTGTCAGATATCGTTATTTCGCTGCGGTCGACCCAGATAACGGTGGCGGGATAACCTGGACGCGTAACTCCAGGCTTGGTTCAGGGTGGCACGGGAAAAGAGTTCTTGGAAGGACTTAGGAGAGGCCTTACCTCAGCAGTAAGACAGTAAGGGAAAAACAAAAAAAAAATTAGATATGTCAGTTTGATAAAAATATTAAAAACGTTAGAATTTTTGATATTCCCATTTAAGAAATTTTCCCTATTTACCCGGTCCTATCCGGGTTTATGGGAATAGGTTCACCATGGGATTAATAAATCCCAAAATAAATTATTTTCGGAGTTTTATTAAACTCCGATAATCAGCATATCAAACCACTTTTTACTACTTCGGGGTCAACAGGCTTCATTTGTCGCAAGTAAAAGCATAGAAAAATGATTTTCAAAATTATTTTACAAAACGAATTTGCAAAATGTGGGGCAAGTAAAGGTGCTCTCACCCGATTTTTTTTTTTTTGCGTACCTTCGTCGTTAATAGATACCTACCTACCCTTCCAACCTAATAATACGTACCTATTATAAGTAGACATACATTCTAAGTGTTTTCAAAAACCATTTTTATATCTACATAGTCAAATCTCCTGAAGAGGAACGATATCTTCGGATCCGCAGTTTTTTTTTTTTTTACAAATTAGAGTTTTTTATTACGTGCAAAGGAGTCACCTTTTCACCCTATTATCATCTATTATAATTATGATCGCCATTTTTATCAAAATGACATTTTATTGATATAAAGTGGACGATAAAACTGCAAAGATTTGAAAATCTGTCTCTATTATTAAGAAAAACTATAAAATAAAAGTCGCCAGTGATGTCCCCGTTGTAATAAAAATCATTTTACATTTTAGTAATCGTAAAAATCCGCTTATAAAAATAAACATCATAAAATAGTTTGAGATCTTCATAAGAAATAATTACGAGGGAACGGACTGACATAATTAATCAGTCATATGCTAGGAGCCAAATTGATTGACTTATCAATGGTCCCACTTATTTCAATCTTTGATACTTCTTGCATTATGTCATCTCTTGTCACAAAAATGTTGAATAAATGACAAAGATATTTTTAATTAACATAAATTCTTAATTATTTACATAAACGTTACTGTAAAAATCTAAACAATTTCCTAAACATTCCGGGAAATTCCACTCTTAATTCCGAAAAGGCGAAACAAATTCTAATTACTTAACTCACCCCTTAATCTTTGTGTCGCAAAAAATCTCAGGGAATCACATAAAAAAAATCTTCACCACATTCACATCACTAGACACTTAAAAAAATTGGATCTACACTGTCACACTCGGTATTAATTTATCCTTCACAAATAAATTGTCTAAATATACATTTTCAGTCACTGTACGAGAATAGTGCGGGCACCCGAAGAGCGAATTTTATTGGCTCAGTGACGAAACGCGGGGACGTGCGAACGGCGCGACGATCCGCGGGCGACTAGCCTGGGGCTTGGCTTGATCAAAAGCGCGGGAAAAGCAAGCGAAAAACGCGCGAATTTCACCACCGCCGTAATGTATTCGCACGATCGCGAAATCGCTTTTCGGAGTTCCGCAATAGAGGGATGGAATCAATCGTTTTTTTATTACTTCAGATCTAGTATATTCAGCTGTAGCGAAGCATTCTGTAAGTGCTTATTCGACCAATTTGGATTTACTGTCTTCTATAAAAGGTGTCGTACTAAAACTCAGGCTTATATTACTAGAACTAAAATTTAATCAAGATTCAATCATCATTACCGACATTTTAGTAAGAATCTGTCTTCGTTTCATTTACTTTTTCTAACTTAATCATGCTGAGTGCATGCATTAGTGTGCTTAAGCGTTTAAAGAATGTAAGCCTTTAAACGCGAGTCTATCAGACTCCGTAATGAACCTTTTTGTTTCGAGCTCTGCATTGCGTCGTTATGCGCTTATTTCGACTAATGAAATATGAAATTACTAAACAGTAGTTTTACTTCAAAATGTCGCTGTTATATTTTGTTCACGTAGATTTATTGTTTAATACTGGCGCAGAAATGAAATAATAAATTCACGAGTGTTATAACTGAGTTTCTCAAGATCATGCTGATAGAAAGTGGTCGCTATGCCAATATTATTTTATTCTATTATAGTGTTTATGACCATTTTGTCATAAAATGATTATGCTAATTTTAGACATAACGCTGTGCTCTTAAAAATCGTTGAAAATCGATGTCTCATTCTAATCAAAAGTATTTTATTTGCGGCCAGATATCTCTAAAACCTGTATCGGGATAGCACACATGAATAAAAATTATAAAATATTTAAACGCGGAACCCTCGTGGCCGCAAGTTAATTCATTTTTTTATTTGACAAAGGAAATCTTTGTCCGCGCTGTTAATATGAATGTCAAATGTACTGAGTTTGTCACAGAGTAAAAACGTTTTCATTCCGACAGACACGTACGTGTCTACGCTTGAGGACAGATGGTAAATGTCAATGTCATCTGTCAATTTAGTTGTAGCGTGTAAATCGCATTTATTTTATCTAGATTTAAATGTTCGTGTAGTACGAATTTGTTTCGGATATAAATTTCTATGTTCGTCATTAGAATTTTCGGCCATAATTTGTGAATTTAGTAGTGTATAAGGTCGTAGTGCTGAAAATAATTTTGCGGTGAAGAGTTCTGTGTAGTTTTTGGAATTATGTGTGCGGTTTTTATAATCAAGGACGAAACACATTTGTGTTTGGTCCCTGATTTATTTGTCACTTGTGATTGTTGTAAAAGAGATTAGGTAGTAGTTATTTTCACTATTGAGCATGAGGTCCTGCGTTCGATTGCCAGGTCGTGCAGTGTTATTGAGTTTTTCCTAGTGAAATTTTTCAGTAACAGCCCGAAGTCTGGATTTGTACCCGGTTGATGGCAATAGGCTTGCCCCTATTTTACGGGTCTTTAACATAACTGGCGAAATGTAGGCTTCGGGGAAACTAGGCGTGATGTTATGTAATAATGTACCTACTATTGAAGTTCATATCTACACAGTTTTAAAACAAAATCCCGTGAATACGATGACCAGATTTCTATTTATGAGAATTCTATGGACGAATGGATGGCCCATATAACACAGGATTTTCCTAGCATAGGGGTCATTATTCACAAAAATTGTGCAAAAATGTAATGTCATGATAATGTAACATGCATTGTATTTCTTTTTTTTTGGAAAATATTAAATTATTCTATTCTATTATTCTATAGCGGCCGAGCGCTGCAAGCAAAAATAGTCCTTAAGGTGTATAGACATGGATATCCCCAATAGTACTTAGTAGTTAAGCCTCAATGTAATTTTGCATTTTTTTTTCCTTGTTTGTTGATTTTTAATGGGTTTGCAGTCTAAAAATATGCCTATTCGAATAAAAAACACAAAACTTTATTTTTTAAACTGTCACGTAACGTCAATAAAGGAAGGTGCCAAAGTTACTACAGTACAATCATGCAGAATAATAAAAGCTTTGGCAAAAACAGAATATTTAATAGACTATCGTTACATTTATCTAGTATCAAAACAAATACTAACTTTCATCATTCAATCTTTAAGAATGTATTGATTTGTAACTGATTGAAAACATTGTTTTCATAAATCGGGTATCAATCTCTGGATGAGACTCGCACAGACCACGGGTCAGCTCTGTAGTCCGTCAACGAAGATACAGGCCCGTTTGAAAGTAGATTGAATAATTAAAGCATGTTTTTTTTTTAATACTCACTGTTTGTTTTTGTTGTTTTTTTTTATAAATGTTGAATTTAGACCCCTTAGCGTAGACATATTCAGTTAGTTATAAAAAAAAAATCTGCTGTTTCATAAACAGTGCAATACCTACGCGGTCGTGTATCAAACAACATTTCTTTTTTTATATGCTACGAAAAATTTCAACGCCTAAAAACTTTTCTCAGCATTAAAAAAAAGTTCAAATCATGTAGGTACTAAATCTATGACAATAGGTTGCACGTCGTAAATGTACACACAGAACACATAGTAGAGAAAAAAAAAACAACAGTGGCACTCCGGGGTTGCTGACGGAAATGAAAACTTCAACAATTACATGTGTATTTTTTTAATCGTCAGGAAATATTTTTTGAATCGTACATTCAACGTTGTTCGTTCGTACGTTCGTGTTGACAGTTGTGTCGGTAATACTGTCGTGATTTCAATTGTTTTTTTCCAATTTCAAAAAATGCCCAACACACCAAAAAGAAGTTTTCACTTCAAAAAAAGTAAACAGAAGAGCACAAAACTACCGTTGCTTATTTTCTTTTTTAGATATACGAGTAGAAATATGCCACACCATTGGGCAAAGTACCTCCTTAGACCAATAGTGAGTGACCTAAATTGATGTAGATACGCTACCTCCACACAGAGATTTTAGCCTAAAACGCTATAGACCACGTATCAGCTTAGTATGTAAATATTCTGTCAAAGTTTTGCAGTACGTAATTGAATTTTAGATTCTGTTTTCAATTCATTAACTGAACCAGGATTGGGCGGGGCACGTCTGTCGTGTGCTTGATAGTTTATGGGCAAATACAGCGACGAGATGGGAAGAGCCTTGACCAGTGAGACAGGCTAGACAGTTTATAAAAATACTGCTGGAATATGTAATAAATTGAGGAGATTAATCTACTGCCTTGTTTAAATGTATTATGTTGTGGTCGAAATAATTAGTTTGTTAGAATTTTTGTTTTTTCATTTTATTTCCACGGAATTTTGTTACATAACTTGCGCTGTCCTTCCGCCTGTGTATCAAATCAAATCATTTATTGGTTTGCAAACATGGGTAATATAGCTAAAACACAGATGTTTTACTTTATGAGTCCTCCTTTGCGTTTTATTTAATGAAGCATGCATTATTATTGAATTTACACAAATTTAAGATATTATAATTTTAAAATAACAGTAAGGAAATTTAAATAAAACAAGATACAAATTCATGTCAAATCGTTTTAATAACAGTGGAAATGTCACAATAATAAACACACTAATAAAATTAAAATAAAATGTAAAAAGGAATAATAGCATCGGCCAGTAATTCCTCATTATGGAAGTCGTCAATTGTGCATTAACTTTTTTAAATCAATATTTCGTTTAGTGTCGGACTGTATTTCATAAACCGTAAGAAGTAGATAATTGAAGTTTTCACAAACTATGTTTTTCTATTGCCGCTTTATGAAAAAATAATAAAAATAAAAATTAAAGGGTGTCCCCATACAAGAAACGTGTTTAAAAATTAGTTGGAAATTTTGTACGGTGGTACGAAACCCCTCGTGTGCGAGTCCGACTCGCATTTGGCCGGTTTATTGTCCATCAAAGTCATAATATTTATTGACTGGCAATGACAAACGTAGTAAATTATTCTACAACTAATTATTTACTTAAAATAATTATGACTATGACAAAAATAATACCGATTTATTTTCGTAAAAATACTCAGTTTCTCGAAGGCAAGGAGAGTTTAAAACGGAAAGAACCTTGATTACCAATGCCAGATTATGGTGAGTCAGTCACGTTTAAAGCATTTAATTCGCTTGATAAGTATACTTAGAGCCAGGTATTTAAACCTTTAGCCGAGCTTAACTTTTGCAAAAATAAATTCCTCTATTTTTTTCTTAATTCTTTACACAACAAAAAATCTCAATCAACTCAGCCTATCGCAGTCTACTGCTAGACATATGCTTCTCCCAGGCTGTGCCAAAACAGCCTGTTCTTCGCTTTCCGTATCCAGTTTGTCCCGGCCACCTTTTTAAGGTCGTCGGACCATCTAGGTAGTTGGGGGGGCGTGCCTCACTCCGCTTGGCGATCGCGGTTTCCGCTTCAGGACTCGCCTGCTCTATTGGCCATCGGTCCTTCGAAAAATCACCAGGCCTAGACAAAACACATTTCTAAAAGAACACGACGTAACTTTTCCGCAGGTAATGTCACTCCCATACATTTTGGCGTAGCGTTTGGCGTGAACGCTAACAGAAATGTATTTTGTCTCTAGGCCCTGGTCAGACTATTGCTACTTCAGTTTGCTTACTCTGCAAGCTATGTCGGTAACTCCAGTTCTTTTCCGGATAACATCGTTTCTGATTTTATCCTTCAAAGCAACTCCAAGCATAGCCCGCTCCATAGCGCGCTGAGCGACTTTAAATTTGTGGATCAGGACAACTGTCTTGTTTCAGCACCGTATGTTATAACGGGCAGGACGCACCGATTGAAGACTTTATTCTTCAAACATTGCGGTATAGGCGACGTGAAGACTGCATCCACAACCCAGTTTCTAGGTAATACGATACTCATTGCTCAATGTAAAGTAAGACTAGTAAGGTAAGACCTTGTAAAGGTAAGACTGGTTGTCAGATTTTCGGGCCCGTAAAGACTGTGAACGGCTTAAAAATAGTAAAAAATCATCATCATCATCATCATCATCATTCTCCAGCCCTTATCCCAATTTATTTGGGGTCGGCGCAACACGTAAATAATATTAAAAATAGTACAAAATATTGAAAGTTTTTACACTCATAGTAACTTGTATTTACTGGACCATTTACCATGAAAAGGTTACTGCACTCGACTATTGTTAACCAGTTGATGGGCCATTTGTTGCCAACATTGCAATACATAGTTGTCTTGAAGTTACTCTGTTGTAGGTATTGGTTGACATACTCTGAAGTCTAGATATAACCAATTCATCATCATTCATCGATTTTATAATAAAGCAAGGTTTTTTCTTTAGATTTGGTTTAAACCACCAAACCAGAACCCAATCGGTTTCATTACAAAACAAGTTTTTTTTTTTTTAAGTATGGTTTAAACCCTCGAGCCTGTTTTTCAAATAAGAACCTAACAGAAATCGAAGTGCAGTTATTTTTACAAAACTTTCAACTTCGTCCAGTGCAAAGTTGTCATTTTTGCATAAAGAATTTTACCAAAATCGAAATAAAGTTGGAAATGAAAAAACTGGCCCAGAGCTTTAAGCTCAAAATCAAAACATTTTATTTCATAATTATAAACCTGCATGGGCACTTATGAAACGTCAGAAGCTAGGTGTACGGTTCCAAATTGTTGTTTCCTATGGAGAAGAGCCGGCAAGAAACTCCACGGTTACAAATTACAGAGATAAAATGTATGCCGGACGGTGCAGGCCTGTCAATAAGTACCAGGTACTTGGACGAATACAGAATAGAAAATCGTCAAACAAACGACAAATCTACAGTCTGTAAGGCCTACAACGTTCTCTCATTCACAATATGTAAAATAATCTACATAAATAAAATGAACCTATTTAAACATAGTGACATGATTCCATGACAATCACTAAAAAAAACTAGAACAAAGAATAAGATAATATGAAAAAGATCCTACAGACGAAACGACAGAAATATTGAAGCAAGTACCTAGGTCGCTATATAATTGCTCTCATTAGATAACATAAATAAAGTTACTGCCAACAAAGTTGCTAAGTTCCTATCAGGTTCCGCTTTGTACAACTCAACAACAATCCCTTGTCATAAGAGAAAGGGCTTACACGAAACTTTTGTAACGTGAAAGCAAAGTAATAGCTTTATATGGAGAATTTGTTTTAGGAGTGCAAAAAAGTGTCCGTCAGAAAGTGGATGAATTGAGATGTTGTTTGGTAAGTGTTAAAGGTAATCTAGATGCAGATTTCGTAAGAATTTTTGATTTTATAAAAGCTCTCATCCCATGACTGGTCAGAGTTCTGATTGCTTGTTATAGCTCTTAAATTACCTTGTGAAATAAGTAACTGAGTAAGATATAGGGAAGCAAAACTGTATTGATTTATGTAATCTGTAATAGACATAATATAGTCTTCTCACTATGAGTGGGAACACTATATTATACACAGACATTGGTGCCGATTCTGTTGTCACAAAATTCTCTAAACTAGACTAAAAATCACCAAAATTTTGTTTATTCCTGTCAAACGACGATTTCCCATTCTAAAATTGACTACAGTGACACAACTTAACTATATTTTAGTTTGACAGCACTAAAATTGCAGTGAGATATTAGTTTAGTGAAAATGGCAATTTTGCTATTCTGTTGTTGTAAATTTCATTATTCTATTCAACCTAAAAATGTTGGTTGAATAACTAAATCTGACTATTTTGAATCGCGATTAAATAGGTGTGGAATAAAATTAGTTGTCAAGAACTAAAATTCACACCGACACCTCGACTTCTGGTGCAAAAATAGTATTGTATTTTTTTTTTTCTTTTCTATTGCTCATATCTCGAAAATGGTGTGTCCTATCGCAAAAATAATGAAAATTTCGACCCCCTTTATTGTACCCCACACACCTCCAAAACTCAACATGTGGGTAATAATTTTTCATATTTTCCATGCAAAAAGTGAAAATTCCATATAAATCAAGTCGAGGCTGCTGCCCCTGCGCGCCTCTTGGCTCTAAAAAAAAACACGGAATAGGGCAAACAAGTACCACGTTGCGAAGCCAAAACATACCACGTGCGAGTCGCGATTGTCAAATTCGATTTTAGTTATGTCAAAATTATTTTTAAATTTAGAGATAATTTTTGCAGAATAGCGTTAAGATTCTCATAGTCAAAAGTAAGGAATTTTAGTTATAGTTTAGTTCGGTGTACAACAGAATCGGCACCATTCTCTCTTTTCGAGAGGCCGCGCGTAATCTGCGGGCCTATTGCGGGCCTAGAGCAGCTTGGTAGATGTCACATGTCTCCAAATTTTTGGTTCTAGGACATTTCCTCAAGATGTTTTCCTTCGGTGGTGATGAAATAAATTCTCAAAGTAACGCGCCTGACTGGGTTTGAACCCATGACGTATAACTCGGTACGTCAAGGTCGTTACTGCTGAGCCACCACTTCTCTAATAAGTACGTAGAACATAAATTCTCCCTCGACCAGCCCTTTCATACGAAAATTCATTGTTCAATGATCACTTAGTTCCTATTTTGTCATATCCACGTCATTACAAGCCAATTATCATGTCATTAACTTACTGAAAGCAGGCTTCCAATTACGTCATTCAATGTTTGAGTAGGCTTTTGTTTTAAATATGAAACGTACTGATTACTTGTATTGTTGACCGTTCGTTTCATTGTAATGGCTTTGCGACTTCTGGTTTCATAATGTGTTTGTTAAATGTTTTAAAAAAAACTAAGCGGAGTATTCACAAAATTAACAAAATATTCACTACTTTATAAATTTTGTGCATCTCTCCTTAAACAGATAAACGTTTAATAATTATTTACTAATTAAAACGACTAACTAACAAACTATAAAAAAGGATACTACGTGTTGTCAGTCTTCTGGCCATCTTTCGTGTTGACATCGATGCCCTATGATTGTTTACTTTCTTATATACTTATATGTATTAATTTTTGATACTTCATTGTTTAAATATTTTAAGAAAACTCATCATCATCATCTGCCTAGCCTTTTCCCAACTACGTTGGGGTCGGCTTCCAGTCTAACCGGATGCAGCTGAATACCAATATTTTACATGGAGCGACTGCCTATCTGACTTCCACAACCCAGTAACTGGGTAATACGATACCCCTTGGTAAGACTGGTTGTCAGACTTTCGGGCGTCTGACGACCCGTAACGACTGTCATAAATAAAAAAAAATATTCAATAAAAAAAAAATTGTACGCACAAGATAACAACGACATATTATAATTTAATATAAGTTCAAATCGTGTACATCATGATAAAAGTTCAGAAAGTAATTTATTATTTTTCGTAAACAACGTACTCTTGTCCACCAAAGATGGAATCGTTTCTTCAAATTGACGTCACAGTACAAAGTCCCATTGGCGGGACATAATCATATTAATCTGAAAGATGTTTATCAATTGCTGAACAAATAACTGTTCCATTGATCTCTACAATAATCCAACAAACATATTAAAAGTAGAAAGAAAATACTAAATATTTGTCACAGAAACAAGTGTATAGAGAAAAAAAACCGGCCAAGTGCGAGTCGGACTCGCGCACCGAGTGTTCCGTACAAACCTGTAGGTAAATAAGTAAAAATTATGGATACCGCCATAATAAAAAAAATATGGGCTAATTTAGATTTTCGCGAAAACTTGTAAGTACCAAAATTTACCTAAAATTTTCAACTTCTTTTATTTTTTTGAATTTTTCCTTTATTTATGCTGTAAGACCTTGTTTCGTACCAAATTTCAAGATTCTGAGTTCACGGGAAGTACCCTGTAGGTTTTGATTCCCTTGCGAGTTTCGAAAATTTGCGGCATAAACGGCTGTATCTTTTGATTGCGTTGGCTTAGAAAATTGACTTTTTCACAGCTCCAAGAGACAGTAGACTTGAGTATTTGATATGTATTTCAGCTTGATACCTCCACGCGTTCCTGAGAAAAAGGGTCTTGACAGACAGACAGACGGACGGACGGACGGACAACAAAGTGATCCTACAAGGGTTCCGTTTTTTCCTTTTGAAGTACGGAACCCTAAAAAGGATTACTGGTATAAAAAATAAAAACAAAACACATCCATGTCACCCAGTACAGAAAAAATAAACGCCTTCTGCATGTCGTACCTGTGACAAGAAGGCTTCCACTCAGCTTGATGCTGTGCTGTAGTGGACCCACAGGACGATACTGATTTTTTGAGGTTGCATTTATATTCCTACATTTATATTTACTTGTTACGAAAAGTTACAACCGACGAATACATAAAAAAAATCGCATCGAGAAACTCATTGAACATCTTTTTTTGTTATTAAAAGGAATGGTGCTATTTGTCCTATATAGCTCCATCTCTCTGATGATGGTTCTATCGCTCTATAACATCATAATACAGTACATACACGGTCAAAATGTATGACAGAGCCAATTTTTAGTAAGGCTGTGAGGTTGAGAATCACGTACATTTCCCTGCCACTATGTTCCTGGCTTGCAAAATGAGACCTTATACAGTCAATATATTTAAAATCGATGTTGAATTGCAAAACACTCTTAACGGAATCCAGCAAATTTCAAAACCATTCGAAGTTTACCGACCCTATAGAAAATGGTTACAAAGATTCTTCTATTCGAAACTCGATTGCTGAGGCAAATTAGTTCTTCTTAGGCCAAAGAGAATTCGAGTAAAACGTGTTAAGTTAGCAGTAACCAAACGGTCAAAACTAGTTGATCTTGTGATCAAAACACAGGCTTCAGGCTAAAGTGATTGGTGATTGGTGTGTAAACTGATTTCAGAAGCCGGCAGGATTTCTTGATTATTGAATTAGAATACGAATATGTAGTTTCAGAAATCGTGAGGTTTGTAAAGGGAAAATTGGAAGTATTTGACTTTCTTGATTTAGAACCGATTTTATTTGTATTGAAATCATCATCATCATCATCATTTCAGCCGAAGGACGTCCACTGCTGGACATAGGCCTCCCCCAAGCTCCACCACTTTGACCGGTTCTGTGCTTCTCGCATCCAGCGGACTCCCTATATTGAAGTAATAAAAAAATAAAAACTGAGGAACACAACTAGTTTTGTGTAGAAAAAGTGGCAGACCGTCATTATATTCTTCAGTAAAAGTTATCTGAATATTAAAAAAATCGACACTAAGTTGAAAGTTCTAGGTTAGCCAGCCAAATTTTATTGAATGATGAATCCTTACTAAAATTAAAAACTTATTAAAATTATAAATGCGGAAGTAACTCTGTCTGTCGGTTACGTTTTCACGGTTAAACCGCTGAACCGACGATGCGGGTTGTATGAAGGAGATACCGTGGCCCCTGACACACAGGCAACTGAAGGAACACAGGTTGGTTTTAGTCAGTAAAATTCTAACATCCCCCTGCTCCACCCAGAGTGGAAGAAGTTATTTGATGATTCCCACACTGAACATGTCTGAAGGAAATAGCTGAAAAAGCCTCTGGAAAATCAAGCTTGGATTTTGTTTTGTGAATGTTTGTGTAAGAGAGTACTGTGCAATCACAACAGTTAGAATCAAAATGTCATTAATTTTGACAATACTGATTCCGTTATTGACGTTGTCCAGCAGAAGAATTATTCGAACATATGAAGCATTGGTTTATAAATTTCCTTCGCAATCACTTCACAAAACATTCGTAATGTGATTAGAAATGTGTAACGCAATTAGGATGCCGAACAGAATTAAGGCAAGTGATTGTGTAACTTCATTTAATTCATTTAAATATCCCGATTGAGATCATTCCTTTATTAACACCCATACAAATAAAGGCAAGCAGCCAAAACATTTCACACGGATTTTGGAACCGAGATAAAAGAGAAAATTCTAAATTAGTCAATTATCCGTTACGACCCGGTCGAAATTCCCAGCTGTCATTGATGGTGCTATTTCGCTTTTGCTCCTAACTGTACTAACGTATTGTCTGTAATTTTGTGCCCGATTGTACTCCGGGAGATAGCTTTTGAATTAATTTTGTTTTTTTTACATTTTAATAATAGTAGATTAGTATTTATTTTCCCATTTTTTGTAGGAAAATATTTTACTCGAAATAATAAGTGATTGAACTTTTTACTGCTTTTTAGTTAAAACTTTTATTCTTAATTCGAATTTTCTACATTAAAATAGAAATAGATTGAAATATGCAATCAAAGAAGATGTTAAAATAAACCTTTTTCCAAAACGAATTTAAACTTTTCACATTAAATTTCTAGATGTTGATGTGTAAAACGTTTGTTTGAAATAAAGAAGATTTATTGTAGAACTTGTCTCCGATTATGAACTTATTTTGAATTTACGAATCACAGAGGGACTCATGGCTAAATGACAATAGCCCTACGGGTCAATCGAAGATTGAGCTACGTTCGCTGCGGTCGATTCGTGTGTGGATGTCTATGCATTACATATCGAGACCTCTTTGTGCCTCGACAATTATTTTAAGCCATTGCTCCCGGCTATCATTCGTAGATGACAGGCATAAAAGGGTAGATAGTAGCCCGAAAGTCTGATGACAACCACTCTTACCAAGAGGTACTCGTATCATGTGACCCAGTAACTGGGTTGTAGAAGTTATATAAGCAGTGGCTCCATGCTCTATCCAGATAGTCCGGAAGCCAACCCCACCACAGTTGGGAAAAGCGTGGGTAGGTTGATTAAATTAGCTACGAATGTTATTTAATACTAATCAAGCCTCCAAAATTACATATCATTGTGTAACGTTATTCAGTGCTCATCGAGTTATGAAAATTATACAAGGAAATCATAAAAAATAGAAAATAGTGAAAAAAAAAAATCCATAGACAACAGAAAAAATAACAAAATATGAAACCATATATACTATGACTTTTTTTAAAACTTTGACAGATATTTTGCAAAAGCATATTCCCTAACCCTAAGAAAAAAAAATTCTTTAATTTCACGGGGCACCACGTAATTTGATTATAGAATAGAATATTTTTCTTTCAGACGAAGTCCAAAGGATTAGTTGCAATTTTGCTTATCCTCTAGTGTTAGTACAGAAATAGATTGCTATTATATCATTAAAACTCAGCGTGAAGCTGCATCCACCTCCACAACATCAGGGAATCCCACCGATCTGCGAATACACTGAACACTGTTGGTGCTGCCGCGAACACGTGACGTCAGGGACGCACATCTCAATCTAATGATGGCGGCAAAACCATCAATGTTGTTACATCTCAAAATCCCTGACGCACTACAACGCCACCACAGCCGCAGCAGCACTCTCTGTGCATTATTATTTTGAACACGTAGGCTGTATGCCCGCTGAGTGAAGTTGACCCACAGGCTGCACGAGTAGAAGGACTGGCAGTAAGCTTTGAAAAGCGTTACTTAAACTGCCCTCGCACATCGCGCAAACCTGCGGGCCAGCATGGTACATCGGACAGCCAGCGACCTACGTTCCCTTTCAATGTCACACTTATCTTTAAGGTATTCCGTGACCCAGTGGCTCAAATACTTAAACTTATCTACTCTTCGCAGGGATTCTCCGCACAGTGCGACATGAGAAATACACGAATATGTCACGCTGCGTGCTTTGAAAACTATTAGTTCGCTCTTTGTGACATTATATTTGAGCCCATGATACCGCATAACATTCGCTTATACCGATCAGCCGCCTCAGAGCTCCGATCGATGGGCTCAGCAACACCATGTCGTCAACATAAGATATATTATTAATGCATACCCCGTCAATATGACATCCCACATTGGTGCTTCTGAGCTCAAGGATCAGCTGGTTCATGTATAGGTTGAAGAGCCGGGGTGAGCTGAGCCCCCCCCCCCCCCCCGCCTCACCCCGCACTCCAACCGATACACGTCCAAGTGCGAACCAACCCACTTCACGCTATCTCTCGCGTCCGGCGCTCGTCCAGGCCATGGCACGGAGCGAGACTACATAGGTAGCCGTCATCTCCTTCAGCGAAGCAGTGATGCTCGCGAAGAGGGAGGCGGCGCATGTGAGGGAGAGGCAGTCTATGCGCCCTCGCGACGCTAGCCACCGCAGGATACGGAGACGCCCCGGGCGTCGGGAATCTCTGGCCGATTTCCGGCCACCGTAGGCATGAGCTTGCGGACGGCGAGTAATAGGTAGCTCGCTGTCCGGTAAGGACCAAGCCCAAGTCGACGGCGCGTTGTGTTCCACGCGTGCCTCAAAGAGATGTCAGCACAAAATGATGGGGCCGCAAGGGCCGATGCCTGCCAGGGGTGCGGGTTTGTTCAAAAGAGATACCACAGCCCCTGACATACGGGCTACTGAGGGAACACGGGTGGGTTTTAGTCAGTAAAAGTCTGACACGCCCTCCTGCTCCACCCAGAGCGGGAGAAGTTATTTGATGATTTCCCAGCCAAAAAAAAAAAACCCACTTCACGCTATTACTGACTACTATACCAGTACTTAAATATTGACACTTTCTCTGGTGGTACAGAAGTTTCACGTTATAGTTTACGTCACAAAACATCGTAATTTACGAGATCAAATGCCCTTGACAGGTCCAGAAAACAGGCAAAAATAGGAGTCTTCCTGTCCGTGTGGTCTTGAACAGTCTGCTTGAGGCACAAGATTGCATTCTCATTCACAAGATACCATAAGAAACTAATTCATATTGGATTTTTAAAACGATGTTTAGAAGATGCTAAGGTTTGAATTTTAAATAAAAACTCAAAATCTGTGTTTGTTTGATTCTTTTATTCATAAAGCCAGGATTTTATTTTTTACAAAATTATTTTTGTTGTTAAGAATTAAGATATTATGCAGATTTTTTTCGTGGATATGTGTGATATCAATGTTTATTATTTTTAAGCAATCTTCTGGCCTTCGATTTTCGGTGCTTCTACCATTTTTTCTTCTCTTGAACTGAAACTTCGTCATTGCAAAAGGCAAACAAAACTAGTTCTTCTGACAAATACCACAAATGATTCAGAATATTTTTACAGCGCTATTTTTTTGTTAAACTTTTCAAAGCTTTAAGTTCTTTCAATAATTGTAAGCCGTTTCTTGGTGCTGACCATCCGGTAGAGGCTTGAAACCAATATTTAACATAAATCATCACCGTGAAAATGCATATTTATCTCACAGCCTAGTCTTTCTTCGTTGACTTAAACTGATGTTAAAACAAATACATTTTTAAACAGTACAATTCTCTTGCCATCCATGTAGGTCGATATAGACCAGCAAGTCTTCTAAATAAAACGCCTTTTTCAGGAACACCTAAGAAAATGGTTGTTATATTCAACAGTTCTCTGTAGTTATCTCGAGGTTGATGTAATTGCAGTTGTTTTTCGGCAAAAGAAATCCAAATGGCAGAAGTGGCCGCAGACAGGATTTCGTGGATGCCAAACCTTACTTTGATTTCTAGTAGCTTTACTTTTAGACGCCATTGCAAGTTGAAACACGTTACTATGACTCTTAGAAATAAAACGCGTGTGCTCTCGTTAGTGACATAGTAGAACTGAAGTGCGGGGCGGGCTTATCTCGAAGCGTCGGTACAGAAGAGGGGTTGAGAAGAGGAGGGGCATAAGGAGCAATTTCACTTGCACGTAAAATTTCATATAAGCTGTCTTTCAACGCGTTTTGGAAAAACTTTGACAGCTGGACGACCTCTAAACCACAACAACAAAAAAAAAATACTCCATAATATTTAGATATAAATAATCAAATGACAAAGTGCCCCAGGGATAACTCAAAAGTCGAAAAATAAGGACCACCCTATGACCACTGTGATAGCTCTCTGCGCGTTGTCAATTTCGGGATTCTTTGCTTCTTATTTAGATGTGTGGGTGGGATTAGAAAAAAATATTTAAAATATTTTATGTGACTTGCATGCGCTCATGTAAAACTCAGGTTTTGGTCCTGAAATATGGTGCTAATGAATACTATGTAACATGTCTCGATATTTTCTCCACGAATTCTGTATAAAAATCATGGAATTTTCCACGAAATACTTTTAAGCACCTATGATTTGTACTGAATTCATAAATCAAAACCCAGGTATATTATTACTGTGTTCACGCTTCCCCACTTTCAAATCTAAAATACACTGAATAAATAATAATAGGTACCTAAATATTGAAAGCAAAGAAAATTGTAGTGTGTGGGCCGTGATTGATTTCAGTGAGGTCGTTTTCAAAAGATTAATGATATACATTTACTTTTATATGTATTACAATATACTAAAGATAATTACAAGATAGAAAACAAACGGAAACATAATTATCTTACTGTTTTGACCTATATCAATCGTTCATACGTCAAACGCCTCATTATGTAGGTAGTGATCAAGAAGGTACATTATGTTTTATTCTACATTAGCTTTTGCCAGCGGCTTCACCCGCGAGGAAATTTCAGCCCCTATTTAACTCCCTTAGGGGTTGATTTTCAAAAAATCCTTCCTTGTTCCTTGTCTAAATTATAAAAGGAACCTCTGTGCAAAATTTCAGCTTTCTAGGTCCAAGGGTTTGTGCTGGGCGTTGATGAGTCAGTCAGTCAGGACTTCTCTTTTTTATTTATATAGAATTATATAGATAATACAATAACATTATTTTTTGTTCCGAACTTTCTTCCAGCAGCAGTGGTGGCCCAGCGGTAAAGGTCGCGACTTTCGAATTGTAGGTCATAGTTTCGAACCCAGACAGGCGGTGAAAGAAAACATCGTGAAGAAACCGTCTCTTAAAACCAAACATTCGAAGACATGTGAGGTCCACCAACACACACTGGGCCCGCATGGTAGATTACGGCCAACTCCCTCTCACCGAGAGGACGCTGCTTTCCCAGTAGTGGGAAAATTATAGGCTTCTTAAGTTCTTCTACAATGAGTTTTATAATTATAGACGTCATTATTTGCAGTAACATCATGTAGACCAGTAATTTTAAGAGCACATGAGACAGCAAAATCCCAGCCCATCTCCTGAACTACAATCGGGGGCGTTTGCAATTAAACAGCACGAATTCTACTCGATCAAGAGGCGGCACGGCAGGATGTCGAACACACGCGTTCCGACGTATAGCACCACATAGCCCAGAGCAATGTCCAAACATCAAACTGAGGCTAGCTTCCACAATTTTGCAGATAACAGGCCTGTTCGACATTACAAAGAACTGTCGAAAACAAAAGAATGAAGATTTCTGTATAGTGTGTCGTTAATTTATTTGTTGGTAAACGTTACACAAGGTGTTGCAGATTAGATGCAGGTCCTGAAAGTAGTTTGGTCGTAATTTACTACTGAATACATTCCAGTAACCTTTAATATGTCTTCCATCCCATTTCTTCCCGTGGGTGTCGTAGAAGGCGACTAAGGGACTTACTAGACAATGGGCAGCAGCGTTCTCTGTGCATTTCACCACCATACTGCGATCGCCAACCCGCCTGCCAAGCGTGGCAATTATGGCAAAACCCCCCTTTTGGGGGAGGCCTATGTCGAGCAGTGGACGTCTTTCGGCTGAAATGATGATGATGATAATTAACTTTAAATATGAGTATATTTTTTTCATAAATTATGTTTGCTATATGTACCTACCGCCGATTGAGCCAAATATTTTTTGCAAGCTTCATCATCGTCATCATCATCATATCAGCCGAAAGACGTCCACTGCTGGACATAAGCCTCCCCCAAAAGGGGGGATTTGTCACAATCGCCACGCTTGGCAGGCGGGTTGGCGATCGCAGTATGGTGGTAAAATGCTTAGAGAACGCTGCTGCCCATTCTCTAGTAAGTTCCTTAGTCGCCTCCTACGACACCCACTGGAAGAAATGGGATGGTGCTATTCTGTTACGCCCGGTCACCACACGGGACAAAAAGCAAAAGCTTATGTTAAGGCAATAAGACTCAATTTTAAACGCATAAATACACTATCCTAGGGTAAACACTATTTTCTTAATAAAGTAGTAAATAGTAAGCTTTAATAGGTACATAGTTTTTGTCATTGTACGAGTATTATGCTTTTAACTTGATACTCTAAGGGGGTGTATGATATCTTGCGTTTATTATGTAACTTGTTGCATAGGTTCAGGTCTTTCAATTTCCGCTACAAATGGTTAAATGGAAAACTTTTCTTTTTCCACTTTTCTTTTTCCACTTTCACTTTTTAGCTATAGTACCTACCCCACACCAATTTGAAATTCCATCATTCTTGGGGTAAAAACAATGCATATTTTTGAGAAAACAGCAATCGCGGTTGATTTGCTATCATTTTTTGAAGAGTTCCATTGTGTCTCTGAAACACATAATCAGATATGAAATTTAATTGAGACCATTTAGGAATAAACCCCTTTCGAATAAAAAAAGAATTTTGCAAATCGATCTATATATGACGGAGTTACGCCCAAACCTGCACCAAACTCCTTACCGTTAAAGAGTTGTACCTTCCTTCATCAGCTCAGCGTCATCAGATGATAATGACGATACGGTCTCAAAAGGTTTAGAAAATGTATGAAAAACATTGTTAAAACCTATTAAATTTGAGGGTTGCCCTCGATTTCCCTGTAATTCCATCATCAGATCCTGACTTGGTACCAATGGGACCACCTCAGGAGTATACTAATTTAAATAAAAAAATTAACATATATTTAACAAAAAACGAATAAATGATTTTATTTCTGTAAGTAGGTTTTTACAAACACTTTTACAAGTCAATCATATTTTTTAAACTAGATGAGGTCGGCGTTTCCTATCTGACTACTCCGAGAAGAAAGGCCGAAACAAGCTCAGAGGTCACGGTTTAGGAGATAACAGGTCCAAAAAAGCTGTATGTAGAATCTGTAACAATAACTATTAACAAGAATAAAATTATGAATTTTATTCATGGATGGAATCATAAAATCTTGAAAAATCACGTGGCACTAGAACTATTCAATTTCAAACGTTTCAATAAATTTCTCAGGAGCGAAAACTTCTAAAGAACCTACAATAAGTCAGCTGTCAGCCCTATATCGATCTACCGTCAGACCTGCTTCCAATACCTCAATGACCTTCCCAGAAACATCCAACCAGATACCTCAAGTATACACATACATATTTAATGCTAAACACGAAATACATACATCCTACGGGATTTGTGGCGAACGCTTAACACAACAATCCCGGGCAATGACCGCTAGTATAAGTACTTAGCACGAAACACATTAGCTATTTACCTAAACCTACCTTAGAAGGAACCCTCTATGACGCATGTAATATTGATGTGCATTTGTGGTAAGCTAGGACTAAGACCAAGTTCAAATGGACTTAAAATTTCGCTGCAAGATTTCGTCGCGCACTGAATTTTCAACTCTCAATGTTGCTCGCAATTTTTTCTGTTTGAGGATCCAAAAAATTTCATCCCAAAACACACTTTTGTATTTTCAACACTCGACACTTATGCGCTATGCATACGTGGTCTTAAATTGCCGAAATTACGTAGATATTTAGTACGTTTACGGTGGGATTGAAAGCACTGCGTTATGCATAAGATCGATCTTCTTGAGGGCAAAAAGTACGAAATAGGTTTGGATAGGTTCTGTAAAGTGTTATATGTATGGGTCCGATCATATTTAACAAAATACCCAATGTAATAAAAAATGAGACTTTTCCATTATTCAAAAAGAAATTGACTGCCCTATTAATTAATAAATGTTATTACTCAATTGGCGAATTTTTGACGGATGATAATTTAAATTGATAAAATGACATCTCTGCACCTGCTCTTGACTTGTATTAGATCATTTGTGTTTTTAATTTAATTGTATTGACCTCGAACTTGACGAATTTATTTCTAATCCCATTTTATTCAACTTGACATTATGTATTCACTGAATTCGTTTTCGACATAGTAAACTTGTATTATGATCGAATGTGTTTAATAATGTATGATAAATTAGTTTTTATTAATATAACTTAAACTGTTTGCATGCCCTAGTTAAGGTAGTTAGTATAAGGGTCACTTTAAACTGAACATCTGAGACATGTACACACGGCTACACATCAAGCTATACATTTCCAGTTTACGCTGATCTCGCTTTGTACGGAAATCTTATACAATGCGAGATCAGCTTATATTGGAAATGTATAGCTTGATGTGTAGCCGTGCGTACCTACTTTCTGTGCAAATAAAGATCTATTCTATTCTATTCTATTCTAAAGGTTGTCTGCTAAAGACGGCCTTAAAGCCTCTTCACGCTAGTTTTTGTTCAACGTAGGCGTTTGATGAACGTAAGTGCAGCGCAGACGCTGTTAATGATAGTACCGAAATTACTGAAATGACGACGAAATTGTGTGACGTCTACGCCGCGCTAGTGCAGCGTTCAATTAGCTGCACAAGAAACGCCGCGACAACGTGACGCACGTGTCAGAAAATGATGTGGTTATATATATGTATATTTATTTATAGTTGTGTTTAAGTAAAAACAAATATTAAAGTTTGAATGTCAGAATGGTTACTGCTTATTTACTGTGTATGAATGTTCTTATGAATATGTAGGGAAAGGATTCCATGAAGTAAAGCACAGAAAGACAAGACTAGATATTTATTTAAATTAGGCTTGTCATTATTAAATCAGAAAGCTAGTTGTCCGTTCCAAAGCTAGGTCTTCATGGAGAAGAAGGACAAGAAACTCCATGGAAACAGTACAGATATATTCCATCAACACATCTCTTACATAGCTATTACATTTAATTACAACTCTTGGATCTTTATCCAAGATAGCTCAGCATTATTACAACAAATAAGCAACAATTATGGCATAATAACAAATTACTTAACTTACATGACATCTGGTCGATCTATTCCACACAACAACGGCACTAGGACTATCCAACTGAACATCTACCGAGCAACTGTCTGTCGATCACGTCATTACAATGCTTTTTATATCCTACCAATGTCATTTTACGTTAAACATTTCCCGCCATTTTGAACAAGTTACAGATCGTCACACATTTTGGCTTAATAACTTCTAACACAGATATTATTAAACAAAGGAAAAGTAGTGAAACCGTTTTAAAACATTTTATGGTAATTAAGCAATTTAATAAGAACTGATTCGTAATTTAAGACAAATAAAAGTATCTATCAATGTGAACTAAGAGTTGTTGCCAGTCATTTGAATCAGCGTATTATATTAAATAACATTAGAAAACCTTAAATAAAATACAAATATAATTAAATACTACGTAATCATTTATAGTAACAACATCCAAGTTATTTTCAAAAGCTAAGATAGTTATTTTTGTAAACATGTAGTCAAATTAGGTACTTCTACATTTGTTCAACGCTTTGTTTATGTGACAGATGACATTATCCACCACACAATATTACAATAACAAAATAAATAATCTAACATACGCGCTGCGCATACTTTCATCGAACGCCTGCGCTGGACAAACGCTAGTGTGACGGGGATCTTGTACAGACTGTCTGAAAAATAACTTTAATCACATTCGAACCGTCAAGCTAATTTAGAATAAGTCTTCAAATAGACTAGCAAAGCTATGTATTTGCGTATATTTTTTTCTTTCTTTTATAAGAAAATTGCCTAGTTGTAAAACATATTAAATTGGTGAGCGTTTTAAAAAGTTTTTGAAGATTGCAAAGTTAATTCTCTCCTTGAGAAAGAAGGAATCTTCGTATTGCGTTTATACTGGTTTTGGAAGTAATAACGTCTTCGACATTAAAGCAAAACATTAAATCGAATTTATTGACTTAAAACCAATCACATAATATACGGGTGGCAGGGAAATGGTCACACAAACTGAAACTATGAATTGCTGAACACAAGATTCTAGAAACCCTAGCTTAGAAGTTTTTTGTTGGTTATAAAAGGCAGGCAGGAGGGTTCAGAATGATGTCCTGAATCCAAAGTGACAGATTATGAAATACGTGTTTCCACGTATTTACTGTATGAGGCAAGCAAGCCCATGACTTAAAATTACGTTGCTGATATTAAAGTTTACTATTCGTTAATTTGTACAAAGCTATGCATATCATAATCTATACTAAATTTATAATATGCAAGCTTTTGCCAGCGGCTTCGCGCGCGCCAATCTTTCATCCCCTGTTTAGCTCCTTCAGGAGTTAAACCCCTGTGCAAAATTTCAGCTTTCTAGGTCCAAGGATTTGGGCTGGGCGTTGATGAGTCAGTCAGTCAGGACTTCTCTCTTTATTTATTTAGATAGATATATTTATAAAAAAAAAAAATATAAAGCTGAAGAGTTTGTCTGTTTGTTTGGTTGAACGTGCTAATCTCAGGAACTACTGGTACAAACTGAAATATTCTTTTAGTGTTGGATAGCCCAGTTATCGATTAAGGCTATAGGCTATATAACACCACACTAAGACTCTTAGGAACCGACAAAAGAGAAAAAAGGTAGTGACGAACTACTTGCACAGGCAGGCGATTTGAAGTGGGAGGGTCGGCGAGCAAGAAATTTGAGAAAGACAACAGAACGCGAACGAAGTCGAAAGCAGAAACTAGTCAGGCTATATTGTTCCCAGTGCTGAGGCACAGGCCTCTTCTAGGAGAGACGGAGTGGGCCGTAAGCCACCACGCGAGCCCAGTGCGGGTTGGCAGATGTCACGTCTTCGAATTTGTGGTTCTAGGACATGACAGTTTCCACACAGTGTTTTCCTTCACCGTTTTGAGAGCAGTGGTGAGCGATTATCACTTACCTGTGATCGATCAAACGGCTCACCCGTAGGCACGTATTCAATGCTTTAACTGTCCATCTCTAACTGTTCTATAAAATCCTTCAGTCCAAAAAAGTCGTAAAAACAAATGATGATCAACGTGCCATTAGTATCTTTAATATTCATCCCTCCGAGAGGGTCAAGTTGACCCCCTTAGCAACAAAAGTACCTAACAATGATGTCGAAACTTGAAGTGCTTGTACCCCATCTGGCGTCTAGCCTCCCTAATAGCGATTCACCTGATTTTATATTCTAAGTTTGGATTACTAAGAAGGATGGCACATTTTTATGGATCCTGTTGAAAAATGCAAAAGAAAATCTAAGTTTATTTTAGAGTTCAATAGAAAAGTAGCAAAAACAGAATCGTATCTGTCTGTTTGTAAGTCACAGCTTAATAATTGCTGTATTTTTGTACAACGCCAGCAAGAATTCACTGCATCCTGTATAATGAAAGTTTACAGTGCATTCAACCTTTTATGAAATTACCAAGTAAGTCATACGTACTGCAGGGTACCATCCGTACTTGGTTGATATCCCGACGTACTCAGTGCTTCTCCTCCACATTCTTTTTTTTTTCCATAATTTTTCACAAAATAGGCGACACAGTCATACCCGTGCAAATAGCGTATTCATTTTTGTATTATTAGTTACTAACTTTAAAATATGTATGCTGTATATGGGCTTGGTTTTCTATAAGAAAAGCATTGTTCCTTCTCTATGTATTTACCTTACCACACCACACTATAACCACGAACCACCCACGATATGTGTTTAGTATTGTATGTAGTTCTCAAAACAGTATATACAAAGATATTACGTGGTCAATATCAAGAAACTTTGCATTCAGCAAACGTTTGGCCCAAGTCATAAACTACAAAATCTTGCCCAGTTCGAATTTTTGCCTTTAAGATCTCTGAGAGGATCGTAAAGTGAAGGTTGATAGTAAAATCAATGCGAAAAGTAAATCTGGGTTTATGTAATGCTTAATAAAGTTTGGGTACAAAACTATCCCCCATCTAAAAGTAATAAAATAAGTAGACCTTTTCTACAACGTAAACATGGATATTATTGAGCGGCTTGTGGCTAAGTCATAACAGGTGGATCGATCAGAGGGGCAATCCTCGTAATTTTAAAGTAGCAAGTCCAGTCTCAATGTCAAAGTGTTGAAAAATACCTCGACTTTTCATACATTTTCATCATAGACGTTTGATCAATCAAAATCAAAATATTTTTATTTCATATAAACCTGCATGGGCACTTATGAAACGTCAGAAGCTAGGTGCACGGTTCCAAATTGTTGTTTCCTACGGAGGAGAGCCGGCAAGAAACTCCACGGTTACTCTTTTAAAAATAATTGGCTTTAACAATATTTTCAAATTACAGATATTAAATGTATGGGAGGACAGCGCAGGCCTATCAATAAGTACCAGGTACTTAGACGAATACAGAATAGAAAATCGTCTACAAATCTACAGTCAGTAAGGCCTACAACGTTCTCTCATTCACAATATGTAAAATCTATACATATAATAAATCTGTAAAGGAACTTTTTCTGTACATTTAAAATATTTCGAAAATAATTGCTTGGGGTGGTAAGGGATAATCAACAGATGACATTTTAACCCTTATCAAAATTTTTGTCTGTAGCTCGGTTTTTCAGTTTCTATGTTGAATAGATCAAGTATCACGTCAAAAGAACGAAACTAATATGGTTATCTTTCATACTCAAATATTGTTTATAACTCAGAGTTTATATTAGTCTTTGTTTCATCGCAATCGCTTCGGTCAACCTATCTAAATAATTTAAAGTGTTCAAGAAGAATTTATTTACGTAATGTTGAAACACTTAGCGACATCTATTGGCGTGAAACGGTACTAACGAATACTTAATATTAACACGTCATTCTCATTTAAGTTACTTACTGTGTCTGTGTTATTTCAAAAAGTAATGATACTGATTACTAAAATCGCTTTCCGTTGGTGGTTGATTCCCACGAATCAAAAAAGGTAAAAGAATTTCAAATAAAAAGTTGTGATAACATTAACTGACGTGGTGTTCTGAGTCATATACCTAGAATGCAATGTTAGATAAATATTTATTAGTTTTATCAATCAAATTAATACAAATAGAGGGGAAGAAATCTCATTTTTAATTGTGATAAAAGTCTTAGTAGCGCCATCTAGCATAATATAGCAAAATTAGAGCGGCTAGAGGAACATCTCCATAGAAATTCTTAATCTCTAGCGTCAGTAACGCCATCTAGGTTTGAATAGCAAACATGCAAAGACAACAACTTGATTTCGCGCGAAATTTGATAATGTTAAATTTAAATGCGTGTTTACAGCATTACTCGATTCAAATAATGGGAGTTTTGGGAGTAAAGAGTTGTAAATACTTATGTGCTAATTTTCGTGATGTTAGTTTTCGAGGTGGGGAGGGGTTCAAGCGAGGTCGGATGGTGAAAGTCAGGAAAAAAAATCCAAAATTGCGACCATAACTACTGGTGGATTTGAGTAAATAGATAGGTTTTCACACGGGCAACTGTAGTTACGTCGATGCTCTTCCGAGCAACATCGCTTACAGAGAAGCATTTTCTTAGTTAAAACAAGTTTAAAAATGTATTTATTTATCCATTTGGCATCTCCAACAAAGGATACATTACCTACACAGGAACAATAGAAATCACAATAGTAAAATATTGACAATTTTAAAGTCGCTTCTTTAAATATAATTATTTATTGGTCTACAAATAAATGTATGGCTGAACAAAAGAAACACTGAAACATTTTTGATTACAATTTACAATAAAAAGGCATCGCAACTGAGAGTCGCGGAGGATCGCTCTGTTACGTCCATTATCCTCGGGATCGGGCTCTCTCTCTTCCTGCTGCCTGCGTCAGCAGCGGGGAGAGAGGTGGGGGCGCGCGCGGTATGGGGCACTACGTAGCAACAACATCGTACTTACTATGTTCATAGAAAACCCGTGCTATACAATTAAATAGTTTTTTTTGCCTGGTTTGGTTTTTTTTTCAACAGCGCTTTTAATGTGGTTAATGACCGACGTTACGGGGCGTAGGTAGGTAATGTAACATTCGCAGCGAGCATGTCTTTACGCCGTGTGCTAAAATCAGTGTTGCTCGCTCGCATGTTTTGCCGTAAGTACTACTGACTGCACGAATACTTGCTTGGTAACATATTAGGTGCATTTTGACCCGTGACGCCGGTCAGTATCCACCTTTACAGCGTGATCTTTCTTCATCGTGATAACGCCATGGTCCCACGGGCCGTTAACTGACAGGTGGCGTCAGGTGTTACTGCACTGCTACCTGTCGAGGCCTATCGCAGTCCGTGCAGAGCATTCCCACTGCTGTGGTTTTATTCAGTGGTCAACGTTTGATAAACAAAGCTAAAAGACACGCGCCTGTACGGGCCGAGATAGGCGCCCGCCCCCGCGTGGAATAATGCTTCAGCACACTCAACCAGACGCGCAGTCGATTTATTGAGTAAGTACAGTAAAAGCTCCTTATTCGTGCTTCCTTCATTCGCGTTTTCACTACTCGCGGATTAAAAAAATGCGACCCAATTCCTATATCCGCGGCTAAAGATTTATTTATTTGCGGGTCTAATCGGTACATCGGTACATACATATTAACAAATAACAAAAAGGATTCCAATAGGTATCCAACCCAATATCCTTTGTAAACGCGTCGTCAGATGGACTATAAAAAAGTGAAATACACCTTATTACAATTTCGCCTAAAGTACATTGTCAAATGATATCGCCGCTGTATTGGTTCGGCCTTTGACATCTACAATAGCCGCCTTCGCCGCGGTCGGTGTTTTTAACCGACTTCAAAAAGAAGGAGGTTATCAATTCGACATGTTTATATTTTTAATGTATGTTCAGGCATAACTTTGTCGTATATAGACGGATTTGCAAAATTCTTTTTTTTTTTCGAAAGGGGTTTACTCCGAAATGGTCCCATTGAAATTTCATATAGACAGGGCCCGATCTAGCTATTTAGCCGCTCCGGGCAAAAATAACATTCGCCGCCCTTTGCACTAACACCATCAAAGATGGTATGACCATAATTATGTGATATTCTTTTAACTATATAATATTCACATACGTTAGTATACTACGGCTTCTGAACAAGTATACAAAAATTCATGAGAGTATGTTTGTAAGTATACATTTTGCCGCCGCTCATTTTTGCCGCTCTGAGCATTTGCCCGGCTTGCCCCCCCTTAGATTGGGCCCTGCATATAGATCTGATGATGCGTTTCGGAAACAGACAACGGAACTCTTCAAAAAATTACAGCAAATCAACCGCGAATGTTGCTATCACATAAATAAGTATGCATTGTTTTGACCCAAAGGATGATGAAATTTCGAATTGGTGTATGGTAGGTAACAAAAAAGTGAAAAATAAAAACTTTTTTCAAAAAAATACCAACCGACTTCCAAAAAACACTACAAAGTGCAAAATAACTTTAATTTCGGAAGGCGGTGACAAATAATTAAAATACACATCCAACGTCACCGACTTCCGAAATTAAAGTTATTTTGCACTTTGTAGTGTTTTTTGGAAGTCGGTTGGTATTTTTTTGAAAAAAGTTTTTTGAGAATGTTAACAAACATAATGAAACCAACCTCATCACCATAAAGTATATTTATATATCATCATCATCATCATTTCAGCTGAAAGACGTCCACTGCTGGACATAGGCCTCCCCCACATTTATAAATGCTGCGACTTAATAGACATTCCATCCTTTGGTACGAGCCGCTTTGCGTGTTTTACCTATTGTTTCATCTTTCCATTTATTGCAAAATGTTGAATTTTTTTTTTTTACTTAGAAACGATTTTCGACTCGAAAAAATCTGTTTAACGCATAGAAATGCTTGATCGTTTACGCCTTGGCGAGTCGCTTGCATCCATATCACGCTCATACAATTAATCAATATGGTCAAAAACTTCAATTAAATTGTTTTTTTTTTTGTCACTTAGGAACTTATCCCCTATAATCCCATATAAATTACCATTCCATAGTCACGGTTTCTGTATTCGCGGTAGATATTTTACGGAACGTATACCTCGCGAATAAAGAGCTTTTACTGTACCTACGGCAGGTGCACATTTATTATAAAATGAGCCTCGACCAGGCGCTTTGATCTATATTTATTCTTAAAAATCTGAGTGAGACTTCGTCGCAATATCATTATAACCCCTAAAGACGCCTGCAGGCCTAGACAAAACACCTTTCTGTTAACGTTCACGCTAAACTCTACGCCAGAATATATGGGAATGACATTACCGTGTCCTTTCCGCAGGTAATGTCATTCCCATACATTTTGGCGTACCGTTTAGCGTGAACGCCAAGAGTAATGTGTTTTGTCTCTAGGCTCTGGACTGCATTCGAAAGCTGTGGTAGATTCCTACCAGGATAGATCGGAAGATCGGAGGAGTGGTACCTACACCGTCAAAGCGACACATTATTGTTTTCCGACATGCAAGCGAACGAAGTCGCGGGCACAGCTAGTAATCTACATAAATAAAATGAACCTAAATAAAATTGATGTATAATGTCAATTAATGACGAGAATATGTCAGCATTGTAAAAATAAAAAGAATTAAAAAGAACTTTGTATTTGAGAGCAGTTAATAGACTTTCACATAGTTATGCTGTTAATGAGGTACCAGGGAAGCCACATGTGCAGATAGTCACTGAGGTCATCTCAGCGACAATCAAACTGCGACTAGATTTTGAACGTTTATAATTACGAGAATTGACCTTCATATTAAGCTACGCTTTCTGCGGTGGGTCCGTGGATAGAGGTAGTGACGATTAAAGCGCGCATGGAACACAACGCGCTGTCGACCTGAGCTTGGTCTTTACCGGACAGCGAGCTACCTATTACCGCTGTCCGCAAGCCCACGCCTACGGTGGCCTGAAATCAGCTTGGGATTTCCGACGCCCAGGGCGTCTCCTTCGGTGACTAGGGCCGTGAGGGCGCATATACTGCCTCTCCCTCACGGGCGCCGCCTCCCTCTTCGCGAGCATCACTGCTTCGCTGAAGGAGGTCCTCAGGAGACGGCTACCCAAGCGCTCTCGCTCCATACCCTGGCCTGAACCAGGGCCGGACGCGAAAGATCGCCGCCACCCATCGCCTCCACGAGGACACGGTGGTGCTCCGCCCAAGCCGGGCAGACCTATACCGAATGCTCCACCGTATCCTCAGGGCGATCTTCGCAATGGAAACACCCGGGCGTTTCCTCCCGACTTATGCGAAACAGGAACCTCCCGAAACAGCCGTGTCCGGTGAGAACCTGCCACAGGCGGAAGGTGAGGACGCCATGCTGCCTCTAGCCACTCCTCAAAGAGGGGGACTTACCGCCCAACTTTTCTGTGAATGTCAGATAGACAATTGTTCCATGTAAAATACTGGCACTAAGCTGCATTCAGCTAGACTGGATGTTGACCGCAACATATTTGGGAAAAGGTTAGGCAGATGATAAAACATAGATATTATTGCCAGAATCATGTTGTCAACAAAATAATATAATCAAGTTTTTAAATATCGTGAGTTTCTGGGTTTACATTCTCATGTTTACAACCCAGTTGACGACTAATAAATAAGTATGAAAGAAGAAGACATAATCAAAAATCAAAGTTAAAAGTCATGGATTCAAATTAGGCTGAGAGTCAGCTCTTTTTGAACATCACAATTACATAAGACAGTCCCCCCAAAACCGCCCTTCACATCTCCTAGTGCTTTAGCTGTGAAGAAGAAGTAGCGCAATAAACTTCCCAGCAGCATCATAAAGCTGTCTGTTTCTTTTTTTTTTTTTTTTGGGTGGGAAATCATCAAATAACTTCTCCCGCTCTGGGTGGAGCAGGAGGGCGTGTCAGACTTTTACTGACTAAAACCTACCCGTGTTCCTTCAGTAGCCCTTAAGCCAGGGGCTGTGGTGTCTCTTTCGAACAAACCCGCACCCCTGGCAGGTAAAGCTGTCTGTTAAGTTAGAAGAACTCGATTTTATACAACAGTAGGTAATTAACATTACGAAACAATAAAAATATATACGGGTCGACCTCTGTGTGTAATGGTTGGTCATAAATCCACGGGCTAATCTCGATGTGTAAGGGGTGGTCACCAATCCACGGGCCGATCTCGGTGTTTAAGGGGTGGTCACCAATCCACGGGCCGATCTCGGTGTTTAAGGGGTGGTCACCAATCCACGGGCTGAACTCGGCAAGCGTTGCTTTAACACTAACATTATGAGTCCTGGAAACTTGAAAAGAAATGTCCATTTTTTTTTATTTTTAACCTCAAAGTCAATGCATTTATAAAAAAATAAAAAACATTAAAATAGAATTGATTCTAGTTGCCGCTTTCAAAAAGTGTGGAGAAGAAGGCAAGAAAACCCACCGTTACTCTTTTAAAATGATTTACAATATTTTGATTGATTTAATTATGTCAAGACGATGCACCTGGATTAAAATTACTATGCCATAATATGTAAAACCAATGACAAAATAAAGTCAAATAATAAATGACACATTAACTAATTATGTTATAGATGTGAGTTCTCACATAATTACAAATATTGAAAGAGTAGATAATTTTCCTAATATTTTAACATTTAATAATTTATTGTGTGAGTTAAAGTAATCACAGAATATAAAATCTATAACATAACACATATACGGTAAAAAAATAATTGGCGACAGATTGATTTTGCCTTAACCACGAGCCCCTCTTCTTCTAGCGACTTGCACCACACTATTGACGTGCCGAACAATACCAAAACTTACCTACTACTCAAGTGTCGCAGTTTGGGCTCTACTACCAAAGTCCTCATCAAACTTTCAGCCGTTTAGTGTTCATGCGTTATCTACCAAGTTCTACGGCACGACAGGTTAATGTGCCAACTTAACGTGGCTTATGAAATATCTATTGGGTTTTGGGAGTGCGTCGTAAGGGATCGTCGCTTGGATGATGTATGGTGGACGTGGAGTAGGTATTTGTGAATATTATATCGATTTATAGTTCATGATGGTGTAATGACATAAAAATATTTACATAAACATTAATTTCATAAAAAATATGACATAAACGTTAATCTCATGAACATTAATGGCATAAATAATAAAGACATAAACAAATGTGACATAAACATTAAACACCAAAACAATAATGACATAAACATTATATCTTGATATTAAAGTTTTGCGAAAAAAAAATCACTAGGCGAAGATAATCTTCAATCGATCTGAAGAAAAATTCCCGTATTATTGAGAAAATTCGCAATGTATTCAGAGGCTCAATCAATCAAAGATACTTCTAATTTACCTATAATTTTGACAAGTTTTTGACATTGAATGTCACTGAGATGAGATTGCGAGAACGCTCCTCAGTTCTCTGATTACTTCAAGCTCACGGATAATCCATGACTCCAAGGCATCAAGTTACGTTCTTGCGTTCGATAAATGTTTTAAATAACGTATTGGTACGTTTTCTTTTTATAAGTATCCACAAACATTTCTATCTATATAATTTAGAAGAGGCAGATTGCCAAAGTTTTGAGGTCAAAATGAAATGCTAGCAAAATACATTCTTCGCTCAAAAACTCTTTGACAGCTCTTACATTTAGTTACGTTTGACAGTTGATTGCACATTTTGCACTAAAACTTGTAGATTTTTCATTCAAGCCCAAAATGCATTCTTTTTGTAACCATTTCTATACCACAACAATAATCAACCAAAGCTGCTCCCACTATTGGGACTCACACAGGCCTCTCTCTTCAAGAGGGAGTTGGCTATAATCACATAATATATGTAATCCATTAAAACGGATTGACAGATACCACATGTCTTCGATTTGTTTGGTTTTAGGACATCCCAGTTTCCTCACGATGTTTTTCTTTACCGTTTTGAAGCAGAGGTAAACATATTATAGCACAAACAAAGTAAAGTGTCTGCCTGGGGTCAAACTTATGACTTACAACTCGTATGTCGGTGCTGTTACTATGCCACCACTGTATAGTTTCAGACAGACAATAAATTTAAAGTTTTACAACAAATTCCAAGTAGACTTAGCATCCAAATGTTGAAGAACAAACTTGAACTTTACGGTTAAAGCTACCAGCGGGCTTAGCATGACGCTTTGTATTTCTACGAAGAATAGACAGTGCTTTTTCAATACAAAGTGACATTTCGTTCCTACATTTTTGTTATCGCACCGTAGATATCCTTCTACAATCTGTCATTTAGTCTTTCGTTTCTAACGATATTTGTCTAGGTCCTTATAAGTGTAGACTATTTCAGAAGAATATTTCTTCCCAAACTGTCAAAATCACAATGTCAACAAAACTTTCTACTCGACGGCCACAAAGTATATACGATTATCTACAAAATCATGATTCGTTTAGAACGCATAATAGTGACAATGAATAGAAAAACATAGCTATCTTATCCTACTGTACATCATTTATTTAATAGTCATGTCTATTCTTCCGTCGACAAATCGATGCTCGTGCTAAGCCTGCAGAACAGGGGAGCGTTCACTAACATTTCTCAAGGCTCAATTACCTATTGGAAAGTGCTCTTGTGCCCAGGAATCCTAAGATCATCCAATAGCGGACAAAAGTTGGTATTAGAGATTTTAGATCGTGACTCGGAGTGCAATTACTGAGAAGATTCCAAGGCTTATCTTTGAACTTGCTATGTAAGTTGTACGTTGAAAGATTTTGTTATGTAGTCAAGGTATTATGTACCTGACTTTATCTGTTATTATGTATTATATCGAGAAGAACAAAGAGAGCAGTAGAAAAAGAGAGGAATTGGTGGCCCAGTGGTAACGGCCGTGACTTACGAGAAAAAAAAGAAAGGCGCTTAACTTTGCATACATTATTTAATCACCACTGCTTTCAAAACCGTGAAGGAAAGTATCGTGAGGAAACCGGCATGTCCTAGAACCAAAAAGTCGAAAACATGTGATATCTACCAACCCGCACTGGGCCCGCGTGGTGAATTACGCCCCGCTCCCTCCCACAGAGAGGAGACTTGTGTCCCAGCAGTGGGAACATTATTGGAATTAATGATATCGAAAAGGAAGCAAACGGATGATTTAAGAATCGCAGCACTCGTGGCATTCTATAGTTCCACTTTACGTAAGTTAATCATCATCATAATTGCAGCCGAAAGACGTCCACTGCTGGATATAGGCCTCCCCCAGAGGGGGGTTTTGCCATAATCGCCACGCTGGGCAGGTGGGTTGGCAATCGCAGTATGGTGATAATATGTATAGAGAACGCTGCTGCCCATTCTCTTGTAAGTCCCTTAGTCGCCTCCTACTACACCCACTGGAAGAAAAGGGATGCTGCTATTCTTTTACGCCCGGCATCACACGGGAAGTAACGTAAGTTAATGTGTGCGTATAATTGACTTGACTCCCGTAACAGCAACCACTAGGCACGGAATCTTGGGTTTGATCTCCAGGCTTAATTGAGTTTTAGATCCGTCAGATTTTTTCAGCAGCTACCCGACTGGCTTTGAAAAATGAAAAATGGAGATGCGCCTGTTCCATTATACACCACTAAGTCGAGGTGTATAATAGAAGACTGTACCTTCGGAAAGACTGATGTATAATAATGTGTGTTTCTTTATTACCTCACATAGGTACTATTATCACATTTAGACCTTCAACTATTGTTTTTTTTTTTTATTGAATGGTGCTGATTCATACGTCATGTTCGTGAACGGGTTCCGTCAGTAGGGGCTTATTTAATTCCTGAATTGTTGTTTTATTTTTGTTTTAATTAAGGATGCTTTGAATGTGCCCGTCTTTTTACATCATTCTCACATTTATCACTTCAACATAAACGATGTTACTAATTTTTTGTAACAATATTTTGATTTATAAAAAGAATCTTGCCCGTTCTTCTCCATTGAAATATACTAAGCTTTGGAATGGGATACTAGCTTGATCTACATATATGACTGACCGACCTGGACATTTCAAAAGTGCCTGTAATTGGTTTTTGAAATAAATGCTTTGAGTTTGAGATTAACATTTATTTGGAAATTTTCTCATCAAATCGTTCACTTTAGTCCAGCTCATTATTTTCCCTAAATCAACATAAAACTTTTAACATCGTTACCAATGATCATTACATAGACAATAAAACCTTTTTTCATCTGCATAATATCCCATATTTGTTTAGGTATGTTTGTACGAAACTAAATGTGAACTTCTATTTTAAATTTAGTTGAGGCACTCTCTTTATGGTCACAGAGCTTAGAAACGCCTAGGTATAGGGACGGGCCGTGTGATACGCATGTATTTAATTAAGTGTCAAATACCTAAGGAGTGGAGTTTCTTGCCCATTCTTCTCCATACGAAACTACATTTTGGAATGGGCGACTAGAATCAATTCTGTTTTATTGTAAATTTTGACGTTCAAAAGTACCTTTTAAGTGCCTAATTGAAATAAATGCTTTGACTTTGACTTTAATACCCATTAAGCCGTCCTGAAAATATTAATGAACCTCTAATACAGGGTGTTTGGCAGAACGTTGAACATACGAAAATGGTAGATAGGTGGGGTCATTTGCTACTTACTCAGCCCTAATTTATTTGTTAAATGCAAGTTGTAATTAATATTTAAGTATTTTTTACATCTTTCTGTAAGTTTGAGGACTCATAACTTTTTTCTAGCTAACATCTCAATAAAGCAATAATTTTATAAAAATCTGCCAACATTAAAGATATAAAAAGTACCCATGTTACCCATTTTTATAAAATTACACTTTAAAGTTAAGAATGTGGTGAAAGTAGAAGAAAGCTAAAACATTTTTTAAATATATCCAGGGGGCAGGTCCAAATAAATTAGGGCTGAGTAACTATAGAAACTTAAAATTTATTTTTCATTTATTTTTAGCATTAGAAGCCATAAGTTTTTAGAGGATCAGTTAAATATTTCTCCTTATAAACTTCGTGGCGCTGAAAGAGCGTTGAGTGCACAACTACTGTCACAGACAGCCCCAAAGACGTCAGTTTTTATACGTCATTAGTGTCGTAGTGTGAGTGAATTACTTATGATTGAGTTACTTTTAAATAAATATAAAACATTCAATAAATAACTTATGTTACAGATAATAAATAGTGCATAATAATAGCGTAATAAACAAAAATAATAATAAGTGAATAAAACAATAAATTAATGTATTTAATTTGTAAAACCATAATTATAATTCTTATAATTAATTCTAGTTAATAAAACAGTGTAACTTACTAACTTCTTAACTAATAATATTGATCATATTAAACACGCAGTGTTCTTCCTACTGTCTCCTACTTGTTCTATACTGTGCCCGACAGGGCCCATAATTGTGACTAACAATATTTCCCTATTAACTTTATACATTATGGTAAGCAAAATAGAATTGAGAAATGAACGGCGACACATTTGGTTTGTATGGAATGTGTTGCCAATGACGCCTCTAGCAGCGGTCACCGAGGCGTCTCCATGCTGTATGGTTAAAAGAACCTTACTTTTTTTAGGTAAGTACGTTTGTTGAAAAGTAAATGTGAATTCCACTTCAATTTTAGTCGAGTCAAATAATTCCCATTTTGATGTACTAACCATATTAATGAATCTCTAATATTACTATTGAGAAATGGCAAACGACTTAGAAAAAGGCAGAGAAAATTCTGGACCGATGAGCTGGGAACCACTGGAGGTTAAACTGTGGACTCGAATAGCAGTCGATAGGGAAAAGTGGAAGGAAATGGAGGACGCCTTTGCTAATGGGCACACAGACCAAGACAGCCGATGTCAATAATATAATTATTTAAATAATTTTTAGGTTTATTTACAACTTGCATAATTTTATTGCAGTTGCATAGGTAAATTTTTAATGGTCGGAATAAACGGCTTTTATTATTATTATAATATTATAATTGCGCTACTTTTTGTGAACCTCAAATAAAAGCGGACAGTGCCGCCTCTAGTAGCGGCCGCCGACGCGTCTTTATGCTCTATGGTTAAAATGCCCTTACTTACGTAAAACCCTTATAATCAAACCAAACTGGCTGCCTTTCGGCTCATTAGAATCGTTCCAGAAATTTAGAGTACTAATGAGCAACTTTAACTGAAGGTCCAACTTTGAATTTATAAACATTTTAATTGGGTAAGTAGTAATTCATGAGTAGATACTTTGCCTACTGAAAAGATGTCAATAAATTCAAATTCTGCCTGTAAAATCAATGATTGAAGTTATCTGTGGTAGTTACTTATGTTGCTTACTTTCAGTGTTATAAAATCAGCAGACATGCTGCGCAACACTAAAAATAACATCCAAACTTTACGTGTAGAGGACTACTACTACTGTTATTTTGTGTAAGTGTAGAGACACTCAAGAAAATAGATATTTATTCAAGATTTTATTTTACCAATTATTCGACTTGTTAAATGTTAAATTATAGCTTTCCAGTACTAAGAGTCTCCGAGATAAGCTGCGGACAGAAGTACGGATGGGAGGACAGACATGGCGAACTAAAAGGATTTCTTGCTGACTAAAACGGAAACCTAGAAAAACACCAAGAATAATGGCTTGTTTTGCTTACATTTATTCATCATCACATGTTACTACACGGCGTTAGGGACGTTTTTTAGGCAAATCAGATGCAGCTGGACATCACTAATTAACATGGAGTTACTGTCTATCTGATCTTCACAACCCAGTTATGTAATAGGTAATCCGGTTCTGTGTGGTGCCGGACGTAAAGAATAGCACCATCCCATCTCTCCGGTGTGTGTCGTAGGAGGCAACCAAGGGACTTACTAGAGAATGGGTAGCAGCGTTCTCTATGTATTTTACCACTATACTGCGATCGCCAACCCGCCGGCCAAGCATGGCAATTATGGTAAGCCCCCCGAATTTGGGGAGGCCTAAGTCCAGCAGTGGACGTCTTTCAGCTGAAATGATGACGACAATGATGAATCCGATAAGCCTTGGTGAGAGTAGTTGTCAGTTGCTGGAACCAACATCTTTTTGCACAAAAAAGACAACAATAAATTCATAGCCTAATTACCTATATCAATCAATTGCTTAAGTTCAGACCATCTTAAACGCTAGACTATCTTCAAATCAATAAACCGATGAAAGCAACCCAGTAGGGTGCAATTAATTCGTCCATAACACTAGCGGCTAACCAACGCTTAGTGGAGGAACGCCCCAATGCTCACTGAGTATGTGGACACAACGTCTATTAAGTGTACAGAAGGTTGGCTCCATAAATAATCAGCCTAAAGTGTTGCCGTTGCTGGAGCACAGGTCTCCTCTCTGTGAGACGGAGTGGCACTTAATCCACCACGCGGGTCCAGTTTTAGTAGGCGGACCAGGTCGAAGGACAGCTCTATACGAAAACACACGCATGCATGTGCAGCGAGTGCAAGCGCACTTGATACTGAAATTTTCCTGAGATAGCTTGACACGTTGACGGAAACTGACGCAAACCTCTTGCACACAAAAAAAAATTATGACAAAGTCGCTGTTATAGCATTTCTGTCGCATCTGTTATCTATATAACCGCTCCGTCAATAAATAAAGTTCAAAATCGAATGCCATGGCAATTCGGACGGACCAGTTAAATTAGTGGTGGGCCAGTGGTATCAGCTCCGGCTAAAAAGTTGTTGGTCGTGAGTTCAAAACCCAGGCAGGCACTTTAATTTATGTAGGTATTTAATTTCATCACCACTGCTGTCAAAACGGAGGAGAAAAACATCGTGAGGAAACCGGCATTTCCTGGAAACAAAAATTCGAAGGCATCCTGTACTAGGCCCGAGTGGTGGCCCACTCCGTCTCACACAGAGGAGGCTTGTGGAACGCAAGCAGTGGGAAAATCATAGGCTATTTGAGATTGTGAGCACTCACTCAAAAGATATTTTCTCATGAATAAGAACATATGATGCGCCGGCACTAAATAATTAGGCAAAAGAATGACGATGTAAAAGTAGCGTAAGTATATACAGCAAAACAAAAATAACCAGTGCGCAAACTTTAACCGTGAATTCAGCGTAATGATTCTAGATTCTAGCGTAGAAAGTTTACGTGGGTTATCAAAAAAGAAATCTGTTGTTCCATAGAAAAATGCAATACTTACTCGGTCAAAATTTTCGTAATAGCTGTTTTTTCTTATAACCTACGAAAAATGTCTTCGCTCCGTGTAGTATTTTTTGCTGAATTAATGGTAACTAAAATATCCTGTAAGTGTGTTGTTTTCTTTCTCTTTGTATAATCTCGGCCTTCTGTACGTTTGTATGTTATGACGCGGGTGAGACAAACCATTAATTTGTGTTTCGGCCAGCCCCGCCTATGTTTCATCAAAGGTCAGTTTCTGAACGACGATTAGTGATTGATTCCGTCTCGTTATCTTGATGACCTTGGGAAGATTCTTTGGCATTTAAGATAGATTAATTGTATTGAGTTAATAGTCTGGAGTATTATTAAACTGTTTGGCAATAGGCATATAAAAAGAGAAGGTATTAGGAAACTTTTAAGCTGTTGTGTATGTAAACAGCCTTTTATGATAAATGTTAACATTATTATTTATTCCGTAGTACACATATCCGTGTGTATTCTGTGTGTTGCCGGACTTAAAAAATAACACCATCCCATTTCTTCCCGTGGGTGTTCTAGAAGGTGACTAAGGGACGTACTAGAGAGAGATTGGGCAGCAGCATTCTATAGATATTCATTTTACCACCATACTGCAATCGCCAACCCGCCTGCCAAGCGTGGCGATTATGTAAAACCCCTCCATTTGGAGGAGGCCTATGTCCAGCAGTGGACGTCTTTCGGCTAAAGTGATGTGTGAGTGGTATAAACAGACAAGAAGAAAGGAACAGAAAAATAAGTACAAAGGTATTTATTTCTACAGAAATCTCTTCCAGCATACCTGCGATAGGAGAGAAGATGAAAAGAGATGTAGACGACGTGTGTAATTGCGCGTACTTGAGTGTGCTTTTATGTTAGTAGTCGTTTAATTTAGTTTTTTGTAATCTTAATGTAATCCTTTTGCTCTGCCTTAACAGGGTCCATATTAATGATGGGGCCCGCAAGGGCCGATGCCTGTCAGGGGTGCGGGTTTGTTCGAAAGAGATACCACAGCCCCTGGCATACGGGCTACTGAGGGAACACGGGTGGGTTTTAGTCAGTAAAAGTCTGACACGCCCTCCTGCTCCACCCAGAGCGGGAGAAGTTATTTGATGATTACCCAACCAAAAAAAAAAAACAGGGTCCATATTTTTTTACACAGCTTTAAGCAATTTGTAACATCTTTTTTTTTACAATTTGGAAAGAAATTCATCATCATCATCTTCATTTCAGCCGAAAGACGTCCACTGCTGGACATAGGCCTCCCCCAGTCATGGGGGGTTTTGCCATAATCATCACGCTTGGCAGGCGGGTTGGCGATCGCAGTATGGTGGTAAATTGCATAGAGAACGCTGCTGCCCATTCTCTAGTAAGTTCCTTAGTCGCCTTCTACGACACCCACTGGAAGAAATGGGATGGTGCTATTCTTTTACGCCCGGCGACACATACGGGACTTTACGCTCGGCGACACATACTGGAAAGAAATTAAAGAATATGAATACCATCGACCGATTATATGATTAAATAAAAATATGTGGCGTTGACGCTACGTGTTAGCTCAGCAGTGATGATGAACAAATATTATTGCTCACATAGCTTCTGATGTGACCATAAAAGCAAAGATAACAACAACTGTTAGCGTAAACACGAAAGTTATACTTGAATGCACCGCAATAAACTTTATGTGCTATAGAATAGTTTGGAAGATTGCCAAAAACTTTCTAGACTGGGGTTAGTCTACTATGTACTTCATGTAACGTTGGTTCTTCATTGTCTCTAATATTCATTATATCACAAATTAAATAAGTCAAGTGCTTGGAGTAAAAAATAAATAAAATGGCGGCACTGTATGATGGCTTTTGAAGTTTTTGTAAATGAAGGCAGAGGCACTTCGTTTCGTCTGTTGTGTAAAAGTCCGAAATAAAAACTTTTTAAAACAAAAACAACAACCGACCGAAGAGACCGAATTCGAAAGAGTTACCACAGCCCCTGGCACACTGGCTACTGAGGGAACACGGGTGGGTTTTAGTCAGTAAAAGTCTGACACGCCCTCCTGCTCTACTCAGCAGGAGAAGTCATTTGATGATTTCCCACCCAAAAAAAAAACTTCCAACAATTTCATCTTTTTATTTTCAGTGTTTTAGGCTGTGTGTTGTGTTAGTCAGACAGTTAATATGTAACAGTTAGATCAACATCTGAACCAAAAAATATTTATTTGAATGTTTGTTGGTTAAAATTATTTGTTGGATTTCTTTAAAGTCGAAAATAAAATGGTGATCTTTATTTGCTAAAAACAGTGTTTAAAATGGCTAGGTTTTATGTTTTCTAATAAGACGAAAAAACCTTCTTGTGTGGTATTTACCTGGTGCTAATGCCCATTACATTAATACTTATTGATTGTGTGTTACAATAGAGAATCACAATGAAAAAGTATAACATTACAATTTCATAATTACTAAAACCTTTTCTATTTTCTAGACTACGAACACCGAAATGAGAGCAGTGGTAGCCCAGTAGTAAAGGCCGCGACTTACGACTTGTTGTAGGTCATGCGTTCGAACCAAGACAGGCGCATTACTTTGTGTAAATAATTTCATCACCACTGCTCTCAAACGGTGAAGGGAAACATCGTGGGGAAACCGGCATGTCCTAGAACCAAAAATTCGAAGACATGTGACATCTACCAACCCGCACTGGGCGGTGTATTACGGCCCACCCCTCTTATGGAGAGGAGGCCTGTGTTCCAGCTGTAGGCACGTTATAGGCTGAGTATGTAAACACCGAAATTAAAAGAATAAAGAACGTTTTAATATTTTGAGCGCAATGTGCACTATGTGTAAGGGTGGGTGTCCCAGTAAATCGTATCCTACTATCCTACTAAGTAATATTATCAACGTAAAAGTTTCTTTATTTGGATTATTGTTACTCAATGACGCAAAAACGCCTAAACGGATTTCTGTGTTTGGCACACAGATAATTTGTAACTTGGATTAACTTTTTATTCCGGTGGTTTATTTATTTTTATTTATATAATTATTTCATTGACAATTTATAATGTCATCATCATTTCAGCCGAAAGACGTCCACTGCTGGACATGGGCCTCCCCCAAGCTCCGCCACTTCGACCGGTTCTGTGCTTCCTGCATCCAGCTGATTCCTGCGGCCTTCACAAGGTCATCTGTCCACCTTGTGGGGGACAGATGACCTTGTGAGGGCCTATTTTTAAATTGTGTCGAAATGTTTTACAGTAAAAACTAAAACTACAATGAAGACCATATAACTTAAAAGAAAAACAAATGAATTTATTTAAAGATATTCTAGTTTTAAAACAATCTTCGAAGTTAAACAATACTCTAAACGATTTTCAAGTCCAGTGAAGTATATTTATGTTAAGAGAAATATAAATAAATATATTTTAATTTAAGGTATAAACCGACAAATGTCAAGAGAAAGAATAATCGAATAAAATAAATGAGAATTATAAGTATGGTAGGTTTCCGTGGGATAATTTTCGACCTCCACGCGGGGAATTCGCTGTCAAAGGCTAAGACATAAATATGTGCGCTTTACCTGATAATATTCTCATGGATGGCTCATAAAGCCAATTCTTTCTGATTGAGTGCACGCCTGCACTTCGCTGGTTAGACCGACAGTAATATTGATGTGCTACCGTTTATCAGCGTTCAAGTGTTCACGTTCTAGTGTTCAGCTTCAGTTGTGAACGTTCTTTGAATATTTAACGGTTCATTTATTTATATTGATTTTTTATAATTTTTATTTTATTAATTAATCGGTTGCTCACGATGTGTGAGGAAAGATTTTAGTATTAATTTCAATGGCTATTAGAGTAGGGGGTGACCAAAGAAACGATGAATGGACCGTATGAGTAAAACATGTTGCGCGAGAATCGCCAAAATGTAAGTAAAACCAATCCAATTCTTAATTAATGACACCGAACTCTGAGGAGTCCCGTTTGGTGCCGGGCGTAAAAGAATAGCACCATCCCATCTTTTTCCGTGGGTGTCGTAGGAGGCGACTAAGGGACTAACTAGAGAATGGGCAGCAGCGTTCTCTATACATTTTACCAACATAATGCGATCGCCAACCCGCCTACCAAGCGTGGCGATTATAGCAAAACCCCCAATGGGTGAGGCATATGTCCAGCAGTGGACGTCTTTCGGCTGAAATGATGATGATGACTCTGAGGAGTGACGGAAGAGAGAGTACATTTCTGTCTGTTTGCACACTCACTTGTGCACTTTAATATTTCCCGTGCTGAAGTCTAGTCTCCGTTGTGATAGACCACCATCGTCGAAATATGGTTTGGAAGACTATTACTGTATTAAAGACTATATCCACGGCTATAATATGACAAATAATGTCACCTACACTCTTTTCAAATAAATGATTCTTATTCTATAATAAAGTAATTAGGTTTATCTTTATGAAAATCTAAAAAAAACCAGTACAGAAAAGTACCTTTCATGCATCTAAACGCGATAACCACAAAACACTGCATAGAACCCACGATCCAAACAAACCATTTTCAGTATTTTCACATTAATGCCTTCCATTCATAACCTTTTTGAACGCTTCTGGTTTCTAGATGAAAGCCGTTTCGCTTTTGATATGACTTTGATTCAAACGTTTTTTTGACGACAGTTTCTAGCTGCAAAGGTCGTTCTGCGCAAAATGGGACACAAAAGAAAGAATCGGGTGCGTGCCTACTAAAAACGATTCTGCTGGGAATAATCAAGAAAATACTGCTTTTGGTCTAAGTGTTCGTAAGAATTTAAGCTGAGCGTTACATATTCTAAGGGAGCTGTGATAGCCTAGTGGTAACGACCGCGACTCACGAGTTGGAAGCTGTAGGTTCAAACTCAGTCAGGCGCCTTACTATGTGGTAACTATTTCCACACCACTGCCCTCAAAACGGTGAAAGCAAACACCATAAGGAAACTGGCATGTCGTAGAACGAAAAGTACGAACTCATGTGACATCTACCACGACCACAAAGAGGAAGCCTGTGAGTAGTAGCATTACATTGAAGCGTTATAGCTAAGTGTTGGGTCTTGCCTTTGATTCTCGGGGCTCAAAATTAGATTGGATCAAAATTCTCAATAGCAGCGGTCTGCCTGGATTTGAACCAGCATCCCAATAATACGTAATACCATAACGATCTCAATGCGTAGGATTTTGAAGTTATTGCTTCATAATATGTTTGACTAATCAATATGCTGAACAACGTTAATAACTGTCAAAATGAAAAAGCATTGGCCATTGTATACTAAGCCTACGTTCCCATAGACGTAAAAATTTCGCTTTTTCGGGTTTTTCAATCGGGTTTTTCAATTCTCAGTGTTGAAATGAGCATTGTGAATCCTTCAGAAGTAGTGCATCAAAGCGCGTTAAAAAACAATTTGTTGGATTTTCAATTCACGGCGCTAATCAGTGAGTTAAAAATCCAATGCGGAAGAACCTCGCAGGATTCAAATCATACTAGTAGGGGTAGGTACATTGCTGATGCACTTACCCAACCGCGGTGAAGCTCAAAAGGAGGGTAATATTGTCATAATACCTACTGGAAGTCGAACCCAGAACAACTCAAAGCAGTATATTAATGACGAACATGTTGATCTTACCCAAAGCAACATTTCGACTAATACACACATAACAAGATGCTGCGTAAAGGAAACCAATAATTGTGTTCAAATAACCATCTAAGTCGATCAACATCGTCGGTTCATGTTTGTATTTAATTTAAATTCATCTCATACTAAACCGCTTTCGTGTGAAAAGTCATTATCGAATGTTTCGATATAATTATCTTTCGAAAATTGGGTGTGACGTCTGCCGCAAATAATGTTTCAAATTATCTTTCTTTGTCGTATTTTTTGGGTAAGCTGAAAAAAACACGATGTATTTACTGCAAATAATAAAAATGTTAGCCTTATAAGCACATGGCGTATTCCGTACCATTTATGTCGAAAAGATAAGAATGAATGAATGGGGTTTTTTTGGGTGGGAAATCATCAAATAACTTCTCCCGCTCTGTGGTGGAGCAGGAGCGTGTCAGACTTTTATTGACTAAAACCCACCCGTGTTCCTTCAGTAGCCTGTGAGCCAGGGGCGGCGGTATCTCTTTCGAACAACCCGCACCCCTGGCAGGCATCGGCCCTTGCGGGCCCCATCAGTTTGTGCTGACATGTCTTTGAGGCGCGCGTGGAACACAACGCGCCGTCGACCTGGGCTTGGTCCTTACCAGACAGCGAGCTATGACCCATTACTCGCCGTCCGCAAGCCCACGCCTACGGTGGCCAGGAATCAGCCTGGGAATCTTGACGCCCAGGGCGTCTCCTGCGGCGACTAAGGCCATGAGGGCGCATATACTGCCTCTCCCTCACGTGCGCCGCCCTTTTCGCGAGCATCACTGCTTCGCAGAAGGAGGTGACGGCTACCCATGCACCTTCGCTCCGTACCATGGCCTGAACCAGGGCCGGTTTTTGGTTAAAATTAAGATTCTGGTATCTTTACCAATAATGAAGAAAAGGCCTCATAGGTTCGCATAGTAGACCCTCCCATATGTAAATAGCTATCACAGGCAAAATTAGCTTACCAATCTATTTACAAACCCAGTTTGACAATAAAAATTATACCATTGGTAAAAAAACCACTCGTTTTTATTTATAGGAACCGAGAAGTAGTCAATAAAAAAAGGTACAGTTTAAGCAATCCAGCAGAAAATCTTTATTGCTAAGCAAGCTGCTAAGCAGCAGTTAAGCTCAGTTTCTGAAGTGAGATCACAACGCTAGACTACTAGTTCGCCTTTAGCAAATACTAAACCAACAGAAAAATTTCGCTTTGTCTTATCAATCAAGTATTATCTCTTAGATAACAATTTCTAACACCCACGCAAAGCGCGAATCATGGTAATATAATATCCCGGAACCAACAGCGTGGTATAAAACTTATTACAGTTTAAAGATTAACCGACGCTGACCAAAAGATATAAATTGCTAGATTTGCCCTCACCGTACTAAAGGCGAATCTATTCCACATTTTTCCCATACAAACTTCGGGAGTGTATTACTCCACTGTTCAACAATGTACATCAAAAATTAAATATGGTATGGTTCTGTCTTATTATTTATATTGTCTGTACGGAAACAAAAAACTAAAATTAAAAACCAATCTTAGTGTTACCCAGTAGCTGGTTTGTGGAGCTCTGATAGGCAGTCACTCTATATATAATACTGGTATCCAGCTGCATCCGGTTAGACTGAAAGCTGACCCCAATACAGTTGGGAAAAGACTAGACAAATGATGATGACCGTATCAGTCTGCGCAGGGCTGTCCCTTACATCCAGTATTTTGACGCCGTAGGGCGAATCTATCACTTTAAATCTTTGGCGCTGACATGTCTTGAATAAAATCCGCTTAGCCAATCTCCCGTCCGAACAAAAAATACAAAGGAAAAATTGTAGCAACGCAAACGACAGTTTAATAATTAAGAATCAAACGAACTTACCTAGTGAAGTTTGATTCCAATTATGCGAGGGTCTCAACCGAAGACGATTACTTATATTACATGCAGCATTACATGAGATGGTGCTATCTTCATCACACGTTTAGATCTTAAATACTTAAAAAAAATGGATAAAAGGACATATTTTTTATTACAATTTCCTGTTCCACTACCACTGGCAACACCGTACGCCCTTGAATCATTATTTCAGAGTAATTTTTGTGTTAAAAGATTGGCTTTTGGCCATTGGGTTGGGGGGGATAGGGCAGTAATCGTCTTCGGTTGAGACCCTCGCATAATTGGAATCAAACTTCACTAGGTAAGTTCGTTTGATTCTTAATTATACTTCGGGTCTCAACCGAAGACGATTACTTATATTACATGCAGATGTTTAGAGCATTGCAATATTGCAGAGGAAAAAGAAAAATTTAAAAATGCGTTTAGTGTATGAACTATAGAGAAACGTTTAATTATATATTTTGAGAAATCATACAATGATCAACGTACATCTATCGTTCCCTTAACAAGCTTGTTAATTATATAAATGCAATTAATCTTCCACATTATGAACCGAATATAGAATTGACAAAAGCAGTGTCATTCGAGTCTACCACATCTCTAAAATAATACTTAAGAAAGATGTTTGAGCAATTGCTCCAGCCCGCGGCCTTACGAACCACCTCCAGACTGACCCCAGATCTGTGCGCGGCAGATGTAGATGCCGAGTGAGTACTATGAGCACCGAATATGGAAATGTCTATTCCGCTGTCTTGCAAAACCTTTTTTACCCAATGTGTTAATGTCTGAGGGCCTACTTTTTTATGAGGTTTGCGTACACCGATAAAAAGATATCCTTCAGGGTAGTCATTTCGCAAAGATCTAGTTTTGTCTATATGGGTTTCAATAGCAAATACTGGACAAATACTGGGGTTTCTGCGAATGTACGGTAGTTTCATAAGTGGTTGGTATGCCCCGGGCCTCGATGTTTTGATTAAATGACTAATTTTAATTACAATCTCATTTTCTTGTATCGATATATTTTTTGACTTTATTACACTGATGGTCTGCATTCTTTGGGCACAAGCGATAGCCAATAATGTACAAGTTTTATGTGACAAATCAACTAAAGATATATTATCGTAAGGACATAAATCGGAAAGGTATTTCAGTACTACGTTTGTATCCCATGTTGAATTGTATTTTGGTTTTGGGGGGGTAAGTCCGTAGACACCTTTAAGGAAGCGGCTGATACACTCATACATAGTAACGTTATAGCCTAAAATAACTGAGAGGGCAGACCTATGCGTATTTAAACTACTGTAGCTAGTACCCTACTCAAACTTTTTTTTTTTTTTTTTTTTTAAGCTGATATAATTTGAGCACTATCCGTCTCGTAAAGATCCAAGTTATTATCTTTACAATAAAGCCACCAAGATTTTATCGAACTATTCTACTGTCTTAAGATTGTATTTGCAAAGGAGGCCATCATTATATGTAATGACGTTCGTGATACTCCACGTTTGATCAGCGCCTCCCGGATAATTTTGCTACCGTAAGGCACTACTAAAATACCTATAGCTTTATATACGATCATTTTTTCTAAGACTTTAGTAATTAAACAGAAAGGAGGGAAATCATAAAAGTAAATATTACGCCAAGAAACAGTAAATGCATCAATAACTTCGGAATACGGATCTAGCTTCCATGATGCATATCTACTACATTTGTAGTTTTGAGCGGTCGCGAAAAGGTCAAACTCCGGCTTTCCGAACAATTGACTTATATGTGAAAAAACACAATCTGAGATTTCCCACTCTATATCAATATTAATTCGCCGTGATTCTCGATCTGCTATTACGTTGTCGCTAGAATTAATATACGATGCGAATACAAATATAATTCTTGTTTCACACCACTGCCAGATCTTTCGAGCACTGTCATTTAAATGTGGGTGCTGAACAGCACCCATGCGATTTATATAACCTATGGCAGCGGTGTTAACAATCCTTAACAAAATAGTGAGGTTTTTTAAGCCTTTAGTAACAATCTTTAAGCCATAAAATGCTGCCGTAAGCTCAAGTGTGTTTATATGTAAGGACAATTCTATCTCTGACCAATTTCCATTCGCACTTTGACCACTGCATGTTGCACCCCAGCCGGTGTTCGAAGCATCACTAAAAATCTCTAGACAATAATATTTTTTTTTTTTTTTTTTTTTTTTTTTTCTGATAGGCGAAGATGACGATAATATGTTATTGATCCACCATGAAAGATCTTTATTAAGATAAGTTCCTATTTTCATGTGTTTGTTGTAATTTTCGGAATGATTTAAAGCTATGAATTTCTCGCGCTCAAGCAATTTTGTGTACATCCAACCGTAACTGACTGCTGGGCATGCGGAGGTCAACAGTCCTATTATTTCAGCAAAGTACCATAAAGTGCATTGATTTTTGGACATCAACTCAGTAACTTTATTTTTTATTCGATGTTTCTTTTCATCCGGTAAAGTAATAATCATGCTTGAGGTATTAAATAAAAAGCCTAAAAACCTACAAACCCTACCAGGTGATATAACACTTTTAGTCATGTTAATTACAAAACCTAACGATTCTAACACTGCGGCTGTAGTTTTAACATTTAACAAACACTCGTCATACGAGCTACTTATACATAAGAAATCATCAAGGTAGTTTACTGAATCCTAAAATGCGTAAGTATTTTAGAACGGGTTTCAGTAATTTTGTGGAAACAAAGGGTGCAGTGCACAAGCCGAACGGAAGAACATTGAAGTCGTATAACTGAGACTTCCATCTAAACCGTAACTTCTTCCGGTCATCATCACTTATGGAAATTAAAAAATAAGCATCCTTAATGTCTTTTGTCGCCATGAAGTAGTTATGATTTAATAATTTTAGTGCGGTATGATAGTCCTTCATCTTAAAATGTTCAATCTTAACAAATTTATTTAATTCTTTTAAATTTAAAATAAACCTATGGGTTCCGTTCGGTATAATAATATTGGTGAAATAAATTTTCCTTGGCAAGATGTACCTACATGTTGATATAAATCTCGAACGTATCAAGTCTGATATACATTTGTCAATGATTTGACTTTGTGACTGCGAATTACATGCATTGTTAGGGGGCTCAGCTATTTGTATAGGTTCTTCACTAAAAGGAATTTTATATCCCTGAACCCATTTTAAATAGTATGATCATCAGTGAGCTGGCACCATTTATAATAGAAGTTTGATAAGCAGCCAGCAATGGGTACCTGTATTCCTAATATCGCCTCCTCGCCTGGTACCGCGCGCTGTTGGCGTGGCGGCGTCCCCGGGTTGCTTCTAGGCGTCGATCCCTCGGCGGTCTGCATAGTGCGGGGGTCGGCCGCGGCTCGACCGCTGATGCTATGCGTGGCGGCGCCCCCCTCGAGTTTAAAGCACCCCGAGGTTGTGTAACAGCCGATGTCCTATTCATAGGCCGTTGAGTTATCAATTTAATTTCTGAACCAGTCTTAGTTATAGCTTTTGACGACTTAATATGCTCAGATAAGTCGGAACCGAATAGCATATCATCTATGTTTGTGTTTTTGACGGTATCTTTGATATTTTTATTTAAAGTGCTTAAAGCCGCATATCGTCGTGATTGAGACTCTTTATAGTGACTATCGCATAGGTATGAGTCTACCAGCATCACTCAACGATTTTATTATATCCTGTGGCACCAAGCTCCCTGGTGATAGGGCCCAATTCAAAACATGTCCTATTGCGGCGCGGCGTCCTTATGTAACATATCTCCATAATTTTTCTGATTGACTAGGTCTGTGTCTAGTAATTGTAAAATCTCAGGGTCTAATTCAATAGCGTCATTTGGATGTGGTGCTTCAACATTTTCGGCGCTGACATCCGGCGGTGCTGACGCCGCGCGCCGGTGCGGTTACAGAAGCTGACGCCGGTGCGATGCCGACGTGGATGGTCCCGCGACCGGCTCGTCGTCGTCACCAGCGCTTGGGCCAGGTTGAGGGTCATCGTAGAAATAGACGACGTCATCAAGACCCTCTTGTTCTGTAGACAATAGATATCAAGACCAAAACCTAAGTGACACTGATAAGTATGAGTAACTTGCTTAAAATATAGCGAAGTATAGTCTCGACATGATTTACATGGAGTACGTTGCCTCAACACATATAGTGGAGTATGTACCTATATCCTCAACACGATTTACGTGGAGCAAAATTATCCTCGACACATATAGCGGAGTATGTACCTATATCCTCAACACGATTTACGTGGAGCAAAATTATCCTCGACACATATAGCGGAGTAGGTACCTTTATCCTCAACACGATTTACGTGGAGCAAAATTATCCTCGACACTTATAGTGGAGTATGGTGCATAGATCCTCAACACGATTTACGTGGAGCCAACTTATAAGTAGTGCAGTAAGTACCTATATCCTCGACACGGTTTACGTGGAGTAGGTATTTTCAACACGCCTTTCGTGTTATAAGGTAGGTATTCCTCAACACTTACAGTGGAGTCTAATCTCGACACGATTTTTCGTGGAGTAAAATACCTCAACACTATTAGGTATTTTAATAGTGGAGAATAGGTACAAGTACAACACCAATATTATCATGGAATGAAAGATCAAAACAAGATAACAATCTTGTCGACACAAGTTTTTTGTTGTATAGTTTATGTAGGTACATTTTATATTATTACGCTATGAAGCATTCCAAACCATAGTCAACACTTCGTAGAAATTTTAATGATTTTAAAGACCGCCAGCGGAGTGAATGAGGGTAGGTCGTTAAAATTTTAATCCATATTTTTCTTGACATAATTATGTATTTTAAATTCGGTTGATATGGAAAAGAATATTAAATTACCTGGTAAGTTCGCATCCTGTTCATATCTGTGGGTATCATAATATCGGTTGTACGACCTATCACTTTCCACCGACTCCGACGCTGAGGAAGACAAACGCCGTCGTTTTCTTAATTTAGACTCAAATTTTCTCACTTTTCGCAAAATACTATCATAATCACTATCTTTCGACCTTGAACGCTTTCTTTTTCCCATTTTAAAAACGCGCAGTGAAACTTCGTGTGAATCCGTTAACACAAAAACACGTAATGATTCAAGGGCGTACGGTGTTGCCAGTGGTAGTGGAACAGGAAATTGTAATAAAAAATATGTCCTTTTATCCATTTTTTTTAAGTATTTAAGATCTAAACGTGTGATGAAGATAGCACCATCTCATGTAATGCTGCATGTAATATAAGTAATCGTCTTCGGTTGAGACCCGAAGTATAATTTATTGCAGAAGAAAAAACTAGTTTCTAAACGGGAAAGGATTAGATTTGTCGTTCAGTAAGCGAATCGGATTTTCTACGGTATGAAACTCGACTATTTCTTTTTAAATAAAGGTTGTTAGAAACTACATCGTACCATCGTAGTTTTTTGCTATAATATTGTCAAAGACGCGTACACACCTAGCTATACATGTCCAGCGTCCTGAACACCGTCAACGCAGCTGTACGTATCCCGCCTGTATCACTCCAAAATGATTGAAGACATCGTGGAATACATCAGGATCATGACCAAGTGGACCTTGAGAGTAGAGAAGTTGGAGTCGCGCCATAACATAAACCTCACGTTGTTTGTGGTGAGGATTCCAACTCAGTATCTAGAAACCTTCATGAAGGAGTTTTGGCCGAAAGGTTTGGCATACCGACGTTTTCGCGGAAGGTTACGCGACACCACGCAGCGCAACATGACGCCGACACAGTCATCACTTCGTGTACAATAAATAGTTGTTCTAAAAATTTAAAAATATGTATGTTTAGGTTAAGGTATATTTCTATGGGCCTGCGTCGCCTGAAATAAATGGTTTATTATTATTATTATAAGCTGATCTCGCATTGTGTAGGATTTCTATACAGAGCGAGATCAGTGTAAACTGGAAATGTATAGCTTGATGTGTAGCCGTGTGTGCGTAGGTAATATTTTTATAAGTTGCTAGGGAGTTTGTAGCGCCGCATCTTCTTCCCAGCCGTAATTCCGATGTTCAAATATTCACAAACAGCCTTTAACCCTAGACACCTAACCTTCCTCGATTCGATAAGTACGCGGCAAAAAATTCGCTGTATCTTTTCGGCACATGCGCTAATCAAAGCCACGTTGCTTGTCAACTTAGTGTTCGCCGAGCTCTTCCGAGAGGTGTTCGGGTCCAGCGGGTAAGTACAATAATTTTCGAGATATTACAATAATGCTCGTCGTTTCGACGAATGGTTAGGGTTTGTGTTACTTTCGCAACTAATGTTTTTTTTTTTTTTTCTTGCATTTTTTACCATGAATTCAAGACAATTGCTACCTGATGAATACAAAGCGCGTTTGTTAGTGGAAGAGGAAGATGTCAGCGCTTCGGAGGTATTATCTGATGACGGAACTGAAGATAATCTGGAGGTGGATGCTATTGAAAGTGATAACCAGACAGAATAATCTTCCGGTTCTTCCGACGATGGAGTTATTCAAGAGCGGGTTTCACTTGCTTTAATGGATGATGTACTGGAACCACAAACACCTCATCCACCTCCAGAAGTGAGCTCGGATCATTATCCAAGTATACTGTCCTCAACAAGCACGGTCCGCCATGTTTGGGCAACTAGCAAAGGGCGTTATACCAACAGAACAGCAGCAATAAATATTGTACGTGTTGCCAGGGACCACTTCGAACACTAAAGAATATTTCCGATCCGGTATCGTTATTTGATCGATTCATGACTGATCGGATAATAAAAGAGATTGTAGAAGAACCGTGGCTGAAAAGCCGACTGGAAATTCGAACCATGAATATGCACATCAAGAACAAAATCGCAGATATATTGGATTCAGGGCATGATGAAGGTAAAGGTCCGAGTCAGCCACAACCCAGCAATAGCCTTCAACCAATAGAGGCACCAAATAGTAGAAAAAGAAAAATCTGTGGACTATGTTCAAATATTATAAGGAGCATGACAGTCATCATGCGCTAAATTTAATTCAGCAATATATGGAGAACATAAGGTTGATTTTTGTTCAAAATGCGCTCTAAAAAAATTGATACTTTCAATTTTTCTAAATATTTTACAGTGTTGTAATTTAGGTACGCTAAAAAAGAAAACGTTATTTTTTGTTGTTTTTGCTATTTGAATTTTGATAAATATGTTGTCTCCAGCGATCTCATAAACGTGTCTCACTAAAAATTTTGAAAATATATACGAGTATAATTAGTAATAATACAGAAATTAATTGTTTAATTTTGTAGAATAATAGTTGGACCAAGTATATGTGCAATACATATGACGAAAAGTTATATTATAACTTGAAATTAAAACACCTTATAAAATATTCGTCGATTCGACGAATGGTTAGGGTTTATAGGGGGCAGGCAAAAGTTAGGTGTCTAGGGTTAATGTCCCTCTGCTGGGATACAAGCCTCCTCTCTGTGTCCACCACGCGGAACCAGTGCGGGCTGGATGTCACATGTCTTCGATTTTCTGGTTCTAAGAGATGCCGGTTTCCTCACTTTGTTTTCCTTCACCGTTTTGAGAGCAGTGGTGATGAAATTAAATACATAAAGTAAAGTATCTTCCTGAGTTGGTAAGTGGCGGGCCGTACCACAGGGTCACCACTGCCTCATAAAAAGTGCTGGTTCTCAACCTAATTTGAATACACGACATTTTTCATGGAAACCAAGGGGCATACTAATATCAGTTTTAGTTATCACTAGCACACTACCGCGCGACAAATTTTTTTCGCACCGCAACGAAAGGGGGTACATTATTCGAAAGAGATACCGTCGCCCCTGGCACACAGGCAACTGAAGGAACACGGATGGGTTTTAGTCGGTAAAAGTCTGGCACGCCCTCCTGCTCCACCCAGAGTGGGAGAAGTTATTTGATGATGTCCCACCTTCGTGGGTTCGAACCCGGGCAGGCTATTTACTTTTTATAAACAATTTCATAACCACTGCTCTGAAATTGGTGAATGAAAACTTTGTGAGGAAACCGACATGTCTTAGATCCCAAAATTCGAAGACATGTGACATCCACCAAACCGCACTGGGCCCGCGTGGTGGATTATGGCACACTCCCTCTCGCAGAGAGGAGGCCTGTGTCCCAGCAGTGGGAACGTGAAAGGCTGATTATGCAATTATGTATGCTACAATGTAGTGAACAAAGTCCTTTAGCCTAGTCCTAAGACTCGGAATCTTTGTTGAGATTACAGAATAAAATGTTATATTAAAACGTTCCATTATATGCTGAGCCAAGATTTGTTCATTGCTTGAAACATTTTTTGTTATGACTCCTTTTATTGATACTTCCAATAGCAATATTATGATTTGCTGATCAGTAAAATATTTTAATGCTAGTCGGTTTCGTAATTAAAGGCTATGTGAATAAAATATCGATGACCTCATTCTCGTAATTGCTGACATAATTACCGGACCAGCAATCGCTTGTATTGCCAAGACTTCATTGAATTTGGTACACTAGTCTATAAGTTTAGTGGATGTATCTCATTTCTTGTATGAGTGTATTCAATTGTTGGTGAGACGAATAAAAAATAAAAAAAATTAGTTAATAAGAATCGCTTTTGCGTGTAATTTATGTATTGCATTTATCATCATGATCAGCCGATAATGATCCCTCTACTAGGACACAGCCCTCCTATTAATTATGAGAGGGAATAGGGCATAATCCACCACGCAGGACAAAAACGGGTTGGTAAATGTCGCATGTTTAAAAAAACTTTTGGTCGTTCTAGGACACAGAAATAGCATATATTTACAGTCCAGGTAATACAGTAAGCAAGCACAGGTTAACATCAAGTTGAAACGACATGTTTAGCTTAAATACCACCTTTTATTATTATAGTTATATTACTTGTCAGTGTACCCCAAACTACAAAAACAACAACACCACTTATTCTATATCTTGGGGCTCAGGGTGCGAATTTCAGAGTGGATACTAGAGAGGTGATTTCAGGTGGTATGGTCACAGTACTGTATGAGTTTATGTGTAACGTTTGTGTGGTAAATATGTGTAGCTGACGAGTGCGTGGTGTGTGGGTGTGTGTATGAGTGTGTGGTGTGTGTGTGTGTAGCGTTGGTGTGGTGTATGTGTGTATTTTATCCCCTTAAGTCATGTCGGTTTCATAAGGATGTTTAATTTACTTCATGGTTTTGAGAGCCCAACTCTCAAAATTAAATAAAAAGTAATATGACCTACAAATAGTAAGCCGGGGAACACGGGCTTTTTTTAAATAAAAATTATAAACTTTCATCAAAAAACAAAAAAACTGTGTTTAAAAAATCAGAAATCACTCGAATCCGTTTGATTTCAATCATCAAGTCTACTATAACAGGCGCAAAACCAAATTGACCCTAAAACGCGACGGTCCTTTTTTATACAGAAAAACCGTACGTACGGCAACGGCACAAACCAGATATAACACAAAACCAATCGGCGCGGATTGGAATGAAAATTCCGGTGCTCAGCCTATCCGACGTACGTTCTTTTTTAATTCAGCGTCGACCCGTTTATTGAAAGTTTTCAATGTATTTTTCGTGTAAACTGCAGTTTGATGCATTCTACGTACGTAGGGGAGGTAATCCGTTTTAAATAATGACTGATACGATTGAAATATGTGACGGCACCGCGCCGAATCTGGTGCAGTTGTTTTTTTGTTGCTCAGAATTGGATTCGCGCTGTATCTCTTTTATAGTGTAGTTGTTACTGTGTTTTTATACGTTACTGCGTTACGGGTATGCGAGGGTTATTGGCGCTTCGTTGCCAAAGTATTTCAAAAACAGAATATTTTGGAACGTTTATAAATGCATGTCTGTCTGAAAGAGCTAAATGCTAATACAAAGACTTTTATTTGTCGGATGTGGTGCGTACTAAGTTGGTTAGTAAAGTTATGTTCAGGACACATCCGCCAATAAAGGTGGCAGCATAATATTTATATTTATAATATTAAACGTAAGTATATAAAACCTAACGGATAAACTACTTTAAACTCTATTATCTATATGAATAAAAAGAAAAGTCTTTAGTGACTGACTGACTGACCCATCAACGCCCAGCTCAAACCCTTGGACCTAGAAAGCTGAAATTTTGCACAGAGGTCCCCTTTATAATGTAGAAAAGGAGTAAGAAAGGATTTTTTTGAAATTCAACCCCTAAGGGAGTTAAATAACCCATCCCCAGGAAAGTACCGTGCGGGCGAAGCCGCTGGCAAAAGCTAGTACAATATAAAAACACAACAAGAATAATAATATGAACATTATAAAACTTAATACATTTAATAAGTATATTCCCTTTTATTTTATTTTTTGTAAAATTGAAATCGGAGGTGTGAGTTAGAACTATGTGGTATGCCGGACACGTATTATAAGGTAGGTATAATACCTAGAAATAGAGCACCGTCTGTCATAAATTACACAAATTTGACCACAAATAGAAACGTACCCAAAACAAACCCTATTTTTAATACAAACCTATTGATACAAAATGTGTCCAATTAATCGCTAATGTAGATGGATGACGAGATACATCATGTTCAATAATATAATCAACGAGGTAATGTGTTTGCCGTAGCCTGCCGTTGATTGATGGTGGGAGCACCCTTTAACCGAACGTACCAGATTAACATGCAATCATCGACGTGTTAAGTGAAAGACGTGTCACGTCGGCATAAGAGGGTTATGAAATTTTTGGGAGATTATTTTTTTATTGGTAAGGAGGGAATTTTTACAGAGTTTTGCTTATCGGGCGAAAAATTGCCATGTTTTAGCAGTGACTTGGGTAAACCTCCAAAAGGTCAAATTAGTCATCATTTACATATGTACATATATAAACTCACGCCATCTTCTCATGAGGGTAGGCAAAAACTACAGAACGCCACACTTCGTGCAACACGAGAGTATTATTGATAGTCACACCACACATGCTTCGCAAGTTATCATTTAAGCAGTTTTAAGTAACCACGGAATAAATTACTTCTATGACATCAGAATAATTTTCGAAAACTTTAAATTACTGTAGAATTCTTTTGTTTTGTCTGGATTTGTGCTCAGTTGATGGAAATAGGCTCGCCCCATGTGTAACGTAACATAATTGGCGGAATGTGGGTGCACCTCTGCCAAACTCGCGGATATAGGCATAATGTCAAGTTGTGTGTGTGTGTGTAATTCTTTTGCTTTATATACACTTGACTGCAATTACATATAAACGAACAATGGCGCACTTAATATCTTGTCCAACGTGTCCTGTCGTCTGCACGCAATAGAAGCTGATTATTTTCAATGAAAATTTTCTAATTTTAATTTTAAATGATTTTAATTTTTTAAATGTATTTTTTTTATTAAAAATATAATAATTTATAATATTTAAAAATTTAATAAATTCTAGGCTAACTATATTTACGCTAAGAAGAAGATTTTAATTTAAACGTCAAAACCTACGTACGAAACTAACCACATTTTTTTTTTTTTTTTTTTTTTTTTGGGTGGGAAATCATCAAATGACTTCTCCTGCTGAGTAGAGCAGGAGGGCGTGTCAGACTTTTACTGACTAAAACCCACCCGTGTTCCCTCAGTAGCCCGTATGCCAGGGGCCGTGGTATCTCTTTCGAACAAACCCGCACCCCTGGCAGGCATCGGCCCTTGCGGGCCCCACCTGTGGTTGCTGACATCTTTGACGGCGCGCGTGTGGAACACAACGCGCCGTCCCGTCTACCACTTTTCGGCCGCAGGGGATAGGGAGAGCGGCCAACGCTATACCGACACTCCTCTTCCCCTGCGGCCCCACCGCGTCCGCCATCAAACGGTGGCGGCCCCGTCCAGGCCACGGAAGAGAAGAGCGCTGCTCAGAAGCACCGGCACTCCTCCTCTACCGCAGCCTGTAACCCTCAGCCGCGATGCCTCCCATTCGACATCGCGGCCCACCTCAGTTGCGGTGCACCTCACCGCAACCTACTTTTTGGCCGCTACGTCAATGGCTTGAAGGCAAAAGCCCTGACGAGCGGCCCCACCCTTGGGTTCCTCTTGGCTTCACCGTGGATGGGAGACCACGGTTACTGAGCCCCCCCGCAACGACAATGCGGGAACCCACTCGGGGGGGAAACTAACCACATGCGCCTAAATTTTAGTTCCTGTATCATCTGGTTTTTTAAGCCAAATTTTTGTAGCCTTTTTTGTTCGTTGTTCGTTTTTCGCAGAGCAGCTACCAACTCTGTCATTTTTTTGTCACTATCCAACTTGTCATAGGCCTCGTTAAGGCTGGGTCAGATGTAGTATGTCCCTAACTAATCTCAGTCGAAACAAAACCGGTTGATGACCGGCTGGGGCTTTGTCCCAGCGACGGATTTAGCTGTATTTACATACATAGATGGGGATAGAATTAAAGTTTTTTTACCAATTGTAGATACTAACTATCTGATCCAACAGAAGTTGTCTTGTTCACATTCGAATCATGAGAGGGTCTTCAATTAAAACAAAAGCCGCATAGAAAAAAAAACACTTTCGGGTTTTCCCGATTTTTCCGGGAAACTTTTTCATTTCCTTTTTTCCCCAAAAACCTTATTAGGACTATAATTACGCACATGTAAAACAAATAACCAAATTGGCTCAGCCGTCTTCAAGTGATGCTCTTACAACATCACTCAACATTTAATTTTTATTAATACGGTACACTGTATTAATAATCGATTCGCTGCATGGATATCGACGCGCAAACTGTAAGCATAAATTCAGTATAATCATGATGCATAGACATGTTTACATAGATGGTAAAAAAAAACTGTTGTTTGGTAAAAAAATCAATACCTACGCGGTCAAAATGTATGGAACACCACATTTTTTTATCACCTACTAAAATGTCAACGCAGTGGGGTTTAGAATATTGTACCAGGCGCTCATGTATCGACAGTAGGTAATTTCACACTCACAATAAGAAGATAATAATATTTTAACAAGATATAATTTCATGAGTAAATACGAAATGACTAAAGAAGACGGAGAAGCACCTATGATGTCTCTGATATTACTGATGTATAATAATAGCCGGCGGTACCTAACCACTTACAGTTACCAGGTAGGAAGGAAACATTTTTGCCACCCAATATTAAGCAATAACATCAATATAATCATCATCATCATTTCAGCCGGAAGACGTCCACTGCTGGACATAGGCCTCCCCTTATTTGGGGGGCTTGCCGTAATCGCCACGCTTGGCAGGCGGATTGGCGATCGCAGTATGGTGGTAAAACGCATAGAGAACGCTGCTGCCCATACTCTAGTTAGTCCCTTAGTCGCCTCCTACATACGACACCCACGAGAAGAGATGGTTTGATGCTATTCTTTACGTCCAGCACCACACGGTACAATATAACGCTTATATTGGCTGGAAAAAATCGTTCCAGCAAGCTTCCCAAGTTTTCTTGAAATAGAAGATTGGGCAGCTTGGTTTGGTTGGGTGAAGCTCGCTTCCACCTTCACCCTGATCATCACTTTTAACCAGGTGAGTAAAATATGTCTTTGTTTTACTACTCCGCTGTTATATTCTGAATAATTTCGTTGCGATACCCAAAACAGGTGAATTTTTCTGTTCATCGCTACCAATTCTGGCTTTTAGGAGTTGCAGTCAATGGGAATAGAGAGACGAGATTGTCAAAAAAATAAAAATAGGTTAAGGTTTATAACTATATTAAATTGCTTATTTTATAATTTGATTTTATAATTTCCGTAGCTCGGTGGTAACGGCCGCGACTGACGATTTCAAGGTCTGTTCGAACTTAATAGGCGCTTTACTTTGTGTAAATTATTTCATCACCACTGCTCTCAAAACGCTGAAGGAAAACATCGTGAGGAAACCGGCATATCGTAGAACGAAAAACTCGAAGACATGTGACATCTACCATACCCCAATGGGCCCGCGTGTTGGATTACAGCTCACTCCCTCTCACTGAGAGAAGGACCGTGTCCCAGCAGTGGGAACATTATAAAGCTGATTATTATTATTTATAATTACATAGAGAAAAATCAATTCACCCTACTTTATTAAAACTATAATTATCTGCATTGCGCACAATATATTTGTATTGCATTATCAATTTCCATTTTAATAAACATTCCAGTGCTTATTTCAAGTTAAAATAGACTGAATTTCATGCCCTACATTCTTTTGAAACATTTGTTTTAATAACACAATAATTTGTATTATTTAAAATGATTGTTTATCTCATAAAATAAACAATGGATTTATATTTTCCGACCTATACTCGTATTTAAAACTTACGTAACTTTCCTTCTGTATTTCCCGAAGAGTGTATAGTATGCTCGCCCTCGGAATTGTTTTACCAACCTAAAGCTGAAGTGTCCGTATGGATAGAGGAGCCGTTTCTCATATTTAAACGGGTACTACCAATATTTAGTAGTAAATGACCCGATTTATAGGCCCGTGTCACATTCACGTAACAAAACGGCAAGATCTATTTTTTATTTAATAACAGTGACAGATAGTATATATCTTGTTTGAAGTTTTCACTAATAAATTACGAGATCGACTTTTGCCGATTCCTATAATTTACAGGCAACCGACATAGCCCGAAGAATTGCCAAACTTAAGTGGCAGTGGGCAGGGCACATTGCTCGCAGAACAGATGGCCGATGGGGCCGAAAATTTCTGGAGTGGCGACCGCGTACCGGACAAGTCCACAAGGTGGACCGATGGCCTTGTGATGGCCGCGGGTATCCGCTGGATGTGGGAAGCACAAGACCAGGCGAAGTGGAGGAGCCTGGGGGAGGCCTATGTCCAGCAGTGGACGTCTTTCGGCTGAAATGATGATGATGAATGATGATAATTTACAGACAGTTGTAGATTAAAATTAAGACTTTACCAATAATGAAGCGAATACCTTATACCTTTGCATAGTAGACCCCCTATTTGGAGGAAGCTATCACAGGTAAAATTAGCTTACAAAACTATGTATTTGCCTAGTTTGGAAATAAGAAATGATACCATTGGTAAGCAAAACGATCCGATTTTGTATATATTTTGATTTTGATGGGAACCGAGCATAAATCAATTTATTGAATGACTTGGTTTGGGATATTAGAAAAATGCTTTTCTATTTTTCCTAGGAATGAATCTGCCTTATCCTTATCTACGAATGATATCCGGACTCAAAGTAAGTATTAAGCGAAGTGAGTCTTTTTCCTGCCTTAATCTCATGTTAAGACTGACTTGACTTTAAACTTAAATTGTACTCGTATTTAAATTACAAATGTCATTCTTTGAAAAAAGGAAAAACAGTGGCACTCCGGGAGTACCGACAGAAATGAAAACTTCTACGAACGAATTATAAGGAATAAGTTTGGGGCAAATTTTCATTTCATGCGCTATTGTACATGCATGTATATCTATGTACGTACACAATATGTATGTACATAGATACTTATATACAGAGGTGTCGGTAACGGTAACGGTAACAGTGTCGCGAGTTCAATCGTTTTTTCCCATGTCAAAAAATGTCCAACGCTCCTAAAGAAGTTTTTACTTCAAAAAGAAAAGAAAGCAAAATACGTTTATTTGCGGTAAGCATGACGCAGAGAAAGAATCCAAACACAACAGTAAAAAGGAATAAGTTGGGGGAAAATATGCGTCACATCTACACAAATCGGCCATCGCTAAGCATAATGCTGCGACCCAATGCTAAACAGAGCCTTAGCGCTGATTTTCAGCGACAGCTAGCGTTGATGTAATGACGTTAAGCGGTATAGCATACAAAAAAAAAAAAAAACAATATAAGCAATAATAAAATTAAATGAATGCACAATTACAACAACAACAACAATTTTTATTGCTTTGATATTGAGGACGCGAAAAACAAGACGTGGGGTATGATTTTCTTTACAATACCTACCTACTACGCTGTGCTTGTATTGAACACGTTATACTGATTGGCAAATCCAATTTTCTAGTGAAAATCAATAGGCTTCCGGTCTTTGAAGTGTTTGGTTTATATTCCTACCATTTGTGATTTAATTCTCATATTGTGAATGGTGAAAATGATTTTATTTATTGAAATGCTTAATTTTATAACATATTATATAAATGTCTGAACTAATTTTTATAACTGCCATGTGGATTGTATTTTTGGAAGATCACATGCGTTGAGGTATCGAATACCTACCCAATATACTCAATTTACATTTATTTTATGGAAAAAACTAACCTTTTTTTAGTAAATCCTATCCTACTTTACAATATTCAAAATGTGAAAGTTTGTGAGGTTGGATGGATAGATGGATGTTTGGTACTCCTTCACGCAAAAACTACTAAACGGTTTTGGATGAAATTTGCAGACCGATAGTTTATAACGGCGCAAAACAACATAGTTGTTTACGGTGAAGGGCGGGCGTTTTGACGTTCAAAAAGTGCTGACACCACCCTAGTTTGAATAAATGACTTTTATTTTTGATTTTATGCATTCCTACAATATGGGTATCAAATGAAAGGACTCACTGAGAATACGAATGCGAGTTAAAAAGTTAAAGATAAATAAAAAGTAAAAAAAAACGTTTTTTTAAACAAGCTTTTATTTAATTGCGCTAAATGAATAAAATACTGTTTTTCTTTTAAACTTTTACTATCAACCTGTAACGTTATTACACAATTTATTATGCTATAAAACTGTCGCGATATTTAGATACCTGTGTAGATAAACAAATACATGAAATAACTTGATCAGATTGTTTTTTTTTTTTTTAATTTTCGAAATTAGTAAATAAGAGTATATATATCTCGCGACAAGCTATATTTAATAAATCTCATTTTTAACCAACTTCAAAAAGAAGGAGGTTATTCATTCGAAATCTTTTTTTTTTACGTATGTTCGGGCATAACTACGTCATATATGTATAGACGGATTTGCAAAATTCTTTTTTTGCTCGGAATAGGTTGCTTCTGAAATGGTCCTTTTTAAATTTCATATAGATTTGGATATGTATACGTATTTTAACGTTTCCTAAAGTAAAAGTAATTTTTCAGTTTGTAGTGTTTTTTTTCCGGAAGTCGTTGTGTATCTCTGCGCTCATGCAGAGACGCACAGCGGCGGAGCAAGAGCGGGCTCGGTGTGCACTCACCCTGCCACCGGGCAGGCAAGAAGGAGTGCTCTCCTTCTGCCACCGTTAATCTCGTAGCCCCGAAGATTGTCACGGTCATGTCTCTGACTTTTGACGGGGGTCGAGGGCCTTGGCTTAACCGCCCGGGCCGCGAGGAAGAAATCCTCTATAAAAAATTACCCCAAACCTCCAAGCGGCGGCGCACCGTGAGGGAGGTTGTAAGCTTGACTAATGGGTAGCTTAATTAGTCTCGAGTGCGAACCACTATTTTTGAGACGATAAAAATATATATACTCGTGGGAACTAACATGGAAAATTTAAAAAACAAAAACACCAACCAAGTAGAGGAGGAGAGTGATGCGGGGTCGGAGTCCGACTCTGCATCGAGCGCGAAGGGCTCTATTAAGGGCCTGGAGCATGCGGCGGTGGGCGCTTCGAGGAGGACAGAGTTCCTCAAGAAGCGCCCCAAACCGAGGGATGGCCGGGGGTCGTCCTCGGATGGCGGAATGGCCTCGACCCGAAAGCTCGGGAAGGTCTGTCGGAGCGGTGGGGTCCGGTTGGGCAGGGGCCTAACCACTAAGGATCCCGCCGAGCCAAGCGCCGTGGCGGCCCAGGCAGCTGAGCCAGCTGAATTGGAGGGGCAACGTTCTGGAGGGACCAGTAGCAGGGCCCTCTCAGAGTCGTCTGACGTTGAGCCAGACAACGCTGGCGGCTCTAACTCGGAGCGTACGGCCAGGCTCGCGGAGGTTGTGGCTGCTGCAGTCAAGGGTGTGGCCTTGAAGAGGCTTCAGGCCTCTAAAGGCAAGGCCATTACCGCAGCCATAGCCTCCATCATGGCGGCAGCGGAGGAGATATACTCCGGACCCCCGTCGGACGGTATGTCCGAGGTGCGGGCGGAGGTCACCTGTTTGACGGCCGCCATGGAGCGTCTCCGCAAGGAGAACATGGAGCTCCGAGCGGACCTGGCCGGGCTCCGAGGAGCTGGCCCCAGTGTGGTGCCTCAGAAGGGGGCGCGGCATGGGCAGGGTGGACCCGCACCAGAGGAAGACCGGGTGCTGAATTTGGTGCGGCAGGAGCTGGCTACCTTCCGGAGCCGGTTTTCCGCCCTGGAGGCCATAGTCCTGCGCCCCCCGCTGGCGACGAGTCAGCCGGCGTCGAACCAGCAGAGGGCCACGTATGCCGTCGCCACGACTGCCACGGCCAAGTCGGCTCCGCAGTCGGGTCGGCCCCCGGCGAAACCGGTGCCGCCCAAGCCCAAGAAGGGCGGGGTGACTACGCAGGCGGCGACGGCACCACCCCTGGTGCCAGGACGGTCGGCCCCGCCTCCCCCATCTCCCGCGGCTGACGCCGAATGGGAAGTGGCCGGGGCGAAAAAGAAGGCGGGCAAGGCAGCGAGGTCGGCCAAAAGGAAGGAGAGGCGGCAGCGGCGCAAAAAGCGTAGCGCCGCGGCTAGGTTACGCGCCCCGAAGTCCGCAGCTGTAGTGATAACACTACAGCCGGAAGCGGAGAAGAAGGGCGTGTCCTACCGCGACGTGCTTTCGAAAGCAAGGGCGGCGGTTAACCTCGCGGAGCTGGGTGTCTCCAACGGCATGCGGATGAGGGTCACTGCGACCGGAGCCCGCATGTTGGAGATCCCTGGTGCGGCCAGTGGCCCGACCGCTGACGCCTTGGCCGAAAGGCTCAGGGCGTCCCTAGACGCGGACGAGGTTCGAGTGTCCAGGCCCACCAAGTGCGCTGACATGCGCATCTTGGGCCTGGACGACTCCGTGACGGAGGGCGAGGTTGTGGCCGCCGTAGTCAGGACTGGGGAATGCTCTGCCGAGCAGGTGAAGGCAGGCACCATCCGTCCTGACAACACGGGGATGCGAACCATAACGGTGAGCTGCCCCGTGTCGGCGGCCAGAAAGATAACGGAGGAGGGTCGAAGGCTCCTGGTGGGCTGGGTTTCAGCGCAGGTGAAGCTGCTGGAACCCAGACCTCTGAGGTGCTCCCGCTGCCAGGTGGGCCACCACGTGGGAGTGCAATGCACCTCGGAGGTGGACCGCAGCACCCACTGCTTCCGCTGCGGTCAGCCCGGTCACAAGGCCGGCTCGTGCATCGCCAAGCCGCACTGTTACCTATGTGCGGCAGCTGGCAAGCCGGCCGAACACCGGGCTGGGAGGAAAGCCTGCGCTCCACGCGCTGAAGCCAGGGGCCGAGGCAGGGCCAAGCCCTCCGCCACCGCCGTCACCGCCGCAACCGCCGCCACTGCTGCCGCTGCTGCCGCCTCCACCGCCGTCGTCGCTGCCGTTGGCACCGCGGCAGGGCCTTCACAGGGGGCCCAGGAGGAGGCTAACATGGAGTGTCAGTAACGGCTCCATTACGCCTCCTCCAGGCGAACATCAACCACTGCGCCGCCGCTCAGGATCTGTTGATCCAGAGCATGGCGCAGTGGTCGATTAACATCGCCGTGGTCGCTGAGCCGTACTTTGTCCCGCCCAGGGATGACTGGGTGGAGGACCTGAGCGGCTCAGTGACCCTCATTTCGTCGGCCGCCGCCGGTACCCCGACCCTCGAGAGTGTCAAGAGGGGACGGGGTTGCGTTGCAGCACGGTTCGGGGAGATAGTCGTGGTAGGGGTGTACTTCTCCCCGAGCCGAACTCTCGCCGAGTTCCACAACTCCCTTGCGGAGTTGAGAGACGTCGTCGTCGGGTTTCGTTCCCTCCCCGTGCTCGTCCTCGGGGACTTCAATGCCAAGAACTTGGCTTGGGGTTCCCGGTTGACGAACGTGCGGGGCAGGATGGTGGAGGACTGGGCTCTGGAAGCAGACCTGGTCGTCCTGAACCGGGGTTCTGTCGCCACGTGTGTGCGGATGCGGGGTGAGTCGGTGGTGGACATTTCGTTCGCCAGCCCCGCTCTGTCGCCGCGTGTCATCGACTGGCGCGTCATGGAGGGGGTGGAGACGTATTCCGACCACCGGTACATCCGGTTTGACGTCTCCGCCCAGGCCTCGAGCGCGCCGGTCCGACAGGCCCCGTGTGGTCCGCGGTGGGCGTTGAAGCAGCTGGACCGGGAGCTTCTCCTGGAAGCCTCGATCGTGCAGGCCTGGGTGTCATCACCGGACAGGCCTGCCGACATAAACGACGAGGCCGAGTGGTTCCGGGAGACCATGTCCGAGATATGTGACGTGGCAATGCCCCGGGTCCAGCCAGGTCGTGCTTCACGCCAGGTGTACTGGTGGTCGCCGCAGTTGACAGCACTGCGCGAGGCGTGTGTTGCTGCGCGACACCTTTACTCCAGGCACCGCAGGCTCCGTATCCGCCCTCCGGATACGGTAGCCATTGAGGCGGAGCTGTACGAGGGGTACAGAGTGGCGAAGACCGCCCTCCGAGATGAGATCCTGCGGGCCAGAGTAGTGGCCCGCGAGGAGTCGCTGGAGACTCTGAACAGAGACCCGTGGGGACGCCCCTACAAAACGGTGCGGGATAAAATCCGCCCGTGGGCTCCCCCGCTGACGCAGAGTCTCCGGCCTCATCTCGTGCAGGACGTGGTGAGCGCTCTGTTCCCCTCACGAGGGGAGCACGCACCCCCGCCTATGGCTCCGCCTCCTGCGGTGCCCGATGCGGACCACACCGACGACGACGACGACTCTCCAGAGGTGACCGAGGTAGACCTGAGAGTGGCGGTACGTAGGCTGAATGCCAAAAATACCGCCCCAGGACCCGACGGCTTGCCCGGCAAAGCCTGGGTCCTGGCCTTGCAGGCTCTCGGGCCTCGACTAAGAGGGCTCCTAAGCGCATGCTTGGAGGAGGGCCAGTTCCCACTTCGCTGGAAGACGGGGAAACTGGTCCTCATTAAGAAGCCGGGGCGCCCAGCGGACTCTCCGTCCGCTTACCGGCCCATTGTGCTGCTCGACGAGGTGGGCAAGCTCTTTGAGAGAGTAATTGCAGACCGCCTCGTCGGGCGGCTGGTGCGGGTGGGGCCGGATTTGGCGGAGAGCCAGTTTGGTTTCCGCAAGGGGCGCTCCACGGTGGATGCCATCATGCGCGTGCGAGCCCTCACGACGGGGGATGCTGTGGCCCGGGGTGGGGTCGTCTTGGCGGTGTCATTAGACATCGCCAATGCCTTCAACACCCTGCCCTGGAGTTGCATAAGGGAGGCACTCCGGTATCACCGGATGCCGACCTACCTCTGTCGTGTGGTCGAGGCCTATTTGACGGACAGGGCCGTCATCTACCCCGGTCACCTCGGAGAGTGGAACCGGCGAGAAATGTCGTGCGGTGTCCCACAGGGATCGGTCCTCGGGCCGCATCTGTGGGACATCGGATACGACTGGGTGCTGCGCGCCGACCTCCCTAGCGGCGTCAGTGTAGTTTGCTACGCTGACGACACGCTGGTCCTGGCGCAGGGGAGGTCGTACCAGGCGGCGGCCGACTTAGCGACACACGGGGTTGCGACAATCGTGGATAGGATCCGGCAACTGGGACTCGAGGTGGCCTTGCACAAGTCCGAGGCCATGTGGTTTCATGGTCCTCGGAATGCGCCACCGACGGGTTCCCAGATAACGGTGGGAGGGGTTCACATCGGCGTCGAGTCGACGATGAAGTACCTAGGACTCGTCCTCGACAGCCGGTGGAACTTCGCGGAACATTTCCGCCGTTTGGCTCCCAGACTGGAGCGGGCCGGGGCTGCGTTGAAGCGGCTCTTGCCCAATCTAGGGGGGCCAAACGCCTCCTGCCGGAGGCTCTACGCGGGGATCGTGCGGTCCATGGCCCTATACGGGGCGCTGGTGTGGGCGCCTACATTGAGGCGCCAACCAGCTCGCAAGCTGAGGGCGTCCCATAGGGTCATGGCGATCAGGATGATCCGGGGATATCGCACGATCTCCGGCGAGGCGGCGGGCCTCCTTGCCGGATTACCGCCATGGGATCTGGAGGCAAAGGTCCTCGCGCAAATATGGGAGTTGCGCGAGGAGGCCAAAGGCCGGGGCGTAAGTCCGCTGCCGCAGGAAATCGCGGCACAGCGGACAGAGCTCCGGCGGGATCTCATGGTGACATGGAGAGAGCGATTGTCGCAACCCAGTGCTGGGCACGCCACGATTGCGGCGGTAAGTCCCCTCTTTGAGGAGTGGTTTGAGAGGCGGCATGGCGTCCTCACCTTCCGCCTGACGCAGGTCCTCACCGGACACGGTTGTTTCGGGAGGTTCCTGTTTCGGATAGGGCGGGAGGAAACGCCCGGGTGTTTCCACTGCGAAGATCGCCCTGAGGACACGGTGGAGCACACGGTGGCGGTCTGCCCTGCTTGGGCGGAGCACCGCCGTGTCCTCGTGGAGGCGATCGGCGGCGGCGATCTCTCGCGTCCGGCCCTGGCCCAGGCCATGGTACGGAGCGAGAGGGCATGGGGAGCCGTCACCTCCTTCAGCGAAGCAGTGATGCTCGCGAAGAGGGAGGCGGCGCACGTGAGGGAGCGGCAGCATATGCGCCCTCGCGACCCCAGCCGCCGCAGGATACGGAGACGCCCTGGGCGTCGGGAATCCCAGGCCGATTTCCGGCCACCGTAGGCATGGGCTTGCGGACGGCGAGTAATGGGTAGCTCGCTGTCCGGTAAGGACCAAGCCCAAGTCGACGGCGCGTTGTGTTCCACGCGCGCCTCAAAGAGATGTCAGCACAAAAAATGATGGGGCCCGCAAGGGCCGATGCCTGCCAGGGGTGCGGGTTTGTTCGAAAGAGACACCACAGCCCCTGGCTTAAGGGCTACTGAAGGAACACGGGTGGGTTTTAGTCAGTAAAAGTCTGACACGCCCTCCTGCTCCACCCAGAGCGGGAGAAGTTATTTGATGATTTCCCACCCAAAAAAAAAAAAAAAAAAAAAAAGCCATTTCAATACCATACATTGGTGTGCAGTAATCCACCTGAAAGCATTGAGATCTTCTCAAGCTTTTACCGAATGCACTTCAAGTGTAAACCCTGAAGTAGAATCCAATCAGGAACACGTATGTAACTATTAACTGGATTGTAAATTGGAGCCAGTATCTCTCTTGAGCGTGTTTGTATTTCAGAAGAAGTTATTTCAAGAAGTGATTGTAGTTAAAATCATTGAAATACATGGTCAAATTAAATTATTTAGCAAAATTCTCGTCGAAATCGTTGGGTTACGGCAGTAGAATTTCGATAAATAATATTGAACGGTCCCAAAAAAAAAAAACTTTTAAGTAATTAAACTTAGCTTCTTGAAGTAATCATTGTTTCAGTCGAAAGACGTCCACTGCTGGACATAAGCCTCCCCAAAAGGCGGGTTTTGCCATAATCGCCACGCTTGGCAGGCGGGTTGGCGATCGCCGTATGGTGGTAAAATGCGTAGAGAACGCTGCTGACCATTCTCTAGTAAGTCCTTTAGTCGCCTTCTACGACACCCACGGGAAGAAATGGGATGGTGCGATTCTTTTACGTCCGGCACCACACGGAACTTGAAATAATACCAGCTTAAAAATCCGTTTTTTTTTTTTTTCAAAAATGACATTATATAATTTTTCTGTTATTTAGCGTATTTCGATATCGATTCACGCGACATCTGCAGAGTTTTGCTATATAAAATGATTTAATCCGAAATTGAATTTTCAAGGGGTGAAAAAAAACATACCTACTCTATTTGTATCGTTTTCGCCATCGATGAACTAAAAAAAGGGGTTGAAAGTAACTTATTCATAAATAAGAATACCTACATTAATTTACTATAAGATCAACTCCTAAATCATGCCAACGCAAACCTAGGGTCCAAATAATGAATTATTTGGAACAGTGATTACTTTTTGAGTTACATTGGTAGGGGCGCCATCGCACCTAATTAACGAAGTTATCGGTGATCATGGAATCAGGAATCTAATTAATCAATTAGCGACATATCATGTAACGTGGTAGCAATGGTAACCCAGTGTATCTATCAATGTGTCTAACATAAATTTAATTTATCTGTAATTGCTTCAATTTCATTCATTTTACCTATTTTGGTATGGTAATTTTATTCTGGGTGCATCGTTTTCACACATAATTACATAATGAATGTGTGTTAAATATTGTAGTTAAAACATTTTAAAAGAGTAACGGTGGAGTTTCTTGCCCATTCTTCACTACATTTTGGAAGGGGCGACCAATCTAGGGGGGATTTACTAGAATCAATCCTATTTTAATGTAAATTTTGCCGCCTTTTACGTGCCTATTTGAAAGAAATGCTTTGACTTTGACTTTCAGTGGTAATGGCTGTGACTTACGAGTCGCAGGGCGTAGGTTCGAATTCAGACAGGCACTTATATCGTCACCTAAAAAAAATCGTTACGAAACCGGCAAGTCCTAGAACCAATCATTCGAAGGTATGTGATATCTACTAACCCGCACAGTGCCCGCATGATAGATTACGATCTACTCTCTCTCACTGAGAGTAAACCTGTGTGCCAGCAGTGTGAACATAATAGGCTGATTATGTATATCATGTTACGTACTGAAGTTTACTTGGCAAAAAGTAGGTATTTGATACTTTTGTCTACCTTCGCATAGTTGCTATTCTTGTTGTTTGTAATTCCAAAAAAAAAAAAAACTTAACTAAACCAGTTGTTGATGACATGTCTTTGAGGCAGTCAAAGACATGTCAGCAACAACTGGTGGGGCCCGCAAGTGCCGTTGCCTGCCAGGGGTGCGGGTTGTTTGAAAGAGATACCGGGGCCTCTGGCCTGCCTCTATCACACAGGCAACTGAGGGAACACGGGTGTGTTTTAGTCAGTAAAAGTCTGACCCGCCCTCCTGCTCCACCCAGCGCGGGTGAAGTTAATTGATGATTCACAAATAAAAAATGCCATCGAAAAATTCATCTGCATCACTGTCCAATGGTAATGTTCCCATGAGACTGGCAGCATTACCACGTTATATGGCAATGCTTAGCCGCTGGCCAAGGTACAAAACCAGCCCTTAGGTCACGGGAAGTGTCAGCGAGCCTTTTAGAGATTTCCTTGAAGACATCATGAGCACTCGTTGCTATTCTTAATGTTGTTATGTTACAATAGGAATGAATAGCTTGAGAAAACCACGGGAGTACATTAATATATCTCCACGTATCGCTTGGGGATCACTATATCTTTGAAAGATTGATAGCACTAACTATTATTTACTGCCACTATTTTACACAGAAAATGCAGTGTAATAATTCTGGGAGCTTTTTGGGGTTGGCCACTTAAAAAAAAAAAGGTATGTCTTTGTCGTGCCTCGGGAAGCACGTTAGACACGAAAGACACTTCGTCATAAAAAGTGTTCTGAGGAATTTGAACTTTGTCCTACAAGACATTAAGTTTATTGTTCCAAACTTGATAGTAAATTGTGAATTCGAATTCCAGGTATACCATATCAGATAATTATAGTTAATGAGCAAAATATCTGACCCGTTAAACAGGTGCTCTTCAATTTCGGACTACTTATGCAAATTACAGCAATGCGGCATTTTCAGATGGCTTACACCACTCTCATCGATGATGTAAATGTATTAACTTAATTTCATGTTTCCAGAATTCGAGTATTGAAATTATGGATTCGCTGGATACAACGGGATTCGCCGAAAAACTCACAACAAACAATTTGTGAAATTGCAGATGTTGATTTATCATTAAATTTTATTTCTCTTTGATACGAATATTCCACACATAAATATTAAGCATTTTTTCATAAATAAATTAATAAACATTTCAATTTATTAACTCTTTCAACGCAATGCATCCGTAGTTATAGTCCTGGATATTTTCGCGCTTAACCACACTACCATATTTTAATTGTTACTATTGACACTTCTGCCAGGGGTGCAGGTTCGTTCGAAAGAGATACCGCCGCCCCCGACATACATGCTACTGATAACACGGGTGGGTTTTAGTCAGTAAAAGTCTGACACGCCCTCCTGCTCCACCCAGAGCGGGAGAAGTTATTTGATGATTTCCCACCCAAAAAAAAAAACGATTGACACTTACTACTACTTTTTTTACTTATTTTTATTGTTGATTGTACGCTGTTATGGTCCAAAAAAATGAAAATAAACTGGCATATGATAATAGCTGCAACGCTGGTTTCGTTTTTTTTTTTAATTAATAACTTTAGAAGGTGGCAGGGACAAAGGCGCGCAACCTGCTACCATTTTTTTATTTTTTTGGTTGGGAAGGCATCAAATAACTTTCCCCGCTCTTGGTGGAGCGGGAGGGCGTTTCAGACTTTTGCTGACTAAAACCCACCAGTGTTCTTTCAAAACTAACTTATCACAATACGGAGGATCTTTTGTTGGGAAATTTTGGAAATATAAATAAATAGTTGAGGATTTTTTTTATATTGTGAAAATTGTTATACTCTCGCATACGCTCGCACATTCATTCATATCTCACACACAGTCACACACTGTTTCACAGTCATACACACACCGTCAGACACATAGACATGCAGATATAACTCCAGACAAACACACTAGAGACATACACTTTTTTATATGTTTATTTTTATTTTTTTATTCTCGTATCTTTTTATTTTTGTTTTATTTTCATGCTTTTTCTTGGTAGTTTTTTGTTTCTCTTGAACTTCCCCGAATGGATTATTGTGTATAACGTGTACTGTCTTATTTTCTTTATGCATATCACTTTGAAGGGACACTGGCTTCTAAGATACAGGTACATGAATCTAGTTTAGAAGTCAGGGCTTTTCTCTCTGGAACACTTACTTAAGCCATTTTTAGAACGACGTGACGTGACGTCCGTACCACACCAGGGCCCCCAGTATTTAGTTCACCGCGTAGATTGGCGCCTGACAAATTAAAGATCGCCAAAGACGAGTTTGACGCCATGTTGCAGTGTGGCACCTGTCGCTCGTCTGAGTCACCGTGGTCGTCGCCTCTCCACCTAGCGCCTAAGAAAAACGATGGTTGGCGCCCCTGCGGCGATTACAGGATGTTGAACGCGCGGACCATTCCTGACCAGTACCCCATCCGGCACATACAAGATTTTGCCCATAGCCTGTCTGGCTGTACCGTATTCTCCCAAATTGACCTTGTGAAAGCTTACAACCAGATTCCTGTGCATCCAGATGACATTCCGAAGACTGCAATCACGACGCCGTTCGGTCTTTTCGAATTCCCGTACATGACGTTCGGTCTTCGAAATGCCGGACAGACGTTTCAGCGCTTCGTGGATGAAATGCTCAGGGGTCTGGATTTTACATACGCCTATTTGGACGATTTTTTAGTATACTCGAAAGACCACAAAACCCACGAGCTCCACCTGCGTCAGCTTTTCACCAGGCTCAGAGATTACGGTATGGTCATCAACAGTGCTAAGTGCATCTTCGGAGTAGCTGAAGTCAACTTCTTGGGCTACCACATCTCAGCCAAGGGCACCAAACCATTGCCTTCCAAGGTCGAGGCTATTCAACATTTTCCAGCGCCCAAGACCGTGAAAGAGCTGCGTAGATTTCTCGGGATGCTCAACTTTTACCGTAGGTTCATCCCAGGTGCAGCTAACTACCAGGCACCTTTAAATGCTCTCCTCACAGGTTCTGTTAAGGGTTCTCACCCAGTCAATTTTTCACCTGAGGAGCACGAGGCGTTCCAGAACTGCAAGGACGGTCTTTGTCAAGCAGCACTATTGGCTCATCCTGATTGCAGCGCTAATTTAGCGTTGATCACGGATGCTTCCGATAAGGCTATCGGCGCGGTTTTGCAGCAGCTGAACGCAGGGGCATGGGAGCCTTTAGCGTTCTTTTCACGTAAGTTGAGTCCAGCACAGGTTAAGTACTCTCCTTACGACCGTGAGCTGCTCGCCATTTACGAGAGTGTGAAGTACTTCAGGCACATGTTGGAGGCTCGTGACTTTGTGATTTACACAGACCACAAGCCCCTCACTTACGCCTTCCATTCTCGTAAAGAGAATTGCTCCCCACGGCAGGTCCGTCACCTGGACCTCATAGCCCAGTTTACAACGGACATCAGGCATATTTCTGGTAAGAACAATGTCGTGGCGGATACCCTCTCACGCGTTGAGGAGATTACTCAACCTGTGCCCGCTGAAAGGATCGCGGCAGCTCAACTTGAGGATCCGGAACTGAAGCAACTCCTGGCTGGAGAAACTTCTTTACGCCTGCAACAAGTAAGGATACCCGGTTCGGAGAAGCAGCTATACTGTGACGTCAGTGGCCCCACTTCAAGACCGTTTGTGCCCAAGGAATTGCGCAGGTTAATTTTTACCAGCCTGCACTCCTTGAGTCACCCAGGTTCCACAGCGTCGTCCCGGTTAGTTGCTGACCGATATGTTTGGCCTGGTGTAAGGAAAGACTGCCGCGAATGGGTACGTTCATGCTTGGCTTGCCAGCGTTCAAAGACCACACGGCATGTCTTTGCTCCACCAGGTACCTTCAAACTACCTCAATCAAGGTTTGAATTTATCCACATTGACCTCGTGGGACCTTTGCCACTGTGTCAAGGTTTTCGCTATTGTCTCACCGCCGTTGATCGTTTTACACGATGGCCTGAGGCAATACCACTAGCCGACATTACTGCAGAAACAGTGGCAAAGGCTCTACTGAACGGCTGGATTGCTCGTTTCGGATGCCCGTCGGATATTGTAACCGATAGAGGCAGGCAATTCGAATCAGCACTTTTCAAATGCCTGTCTTCAATTGCTGGTTTCCAACATCGCCGAACAACGGCATACCATCCGGCCTGTAACGGACTGGTGGAAAGATTTCACCGTCAACTTAAAGCTGCAATCACCTGCCACGCAAACGACAGTTGGGTGGAATCTCTTCCACTAGTCTTGTTAGGTGTTCGCAGCGCTTACAAAGAAGACGCTCGGGCTTCGGCTGCCGAACTTGTTTACGGCCAACCATTGCGCCTTCCAGGTGAATTTTTCGATCCTCCGGCTGACGAGACCCTTGACACATCAGATTATTAGTCGAGGCTCCGAAATATTGTCAGGAATCTGCAACCATCACCAGCAGCTAGGCATAACAGCAAATTTAAGACATTCATTTACAAGGATTTATCCTCATCCACTCATGTGTTCCTTAGGGACTGCACTGCTGGTGGTGGCCTGAAACCGGCATACTCTGGTCCTCATGAGGTCATACAAAGAGGTGACAAGGTGTTTAAATTATTGGTAAAAGGTAAACCGGTTACCGTATCCATAGACCGCATTAAGCCGGCCTACATACTGCGTGACCCTGACAGCACACCATGCTCATCACCTACCACTAACATTCATCATAACACACCACAGTCATCATCCAACCCTAACACTCATCACCACACACCCAATGCGGATACCCAGAACTTACCTTCCACTGACGACAGCGTCATCAGGACGACGCGATCAGGACGTCGCGTTAAATTTCCCGACTATTATCGCCCTTGACGGTCTCTGGAAGGGGGTGATGTAGTGACCTACTTTTATTTAATATTTACATTTATGTTAACCTACATTAGTTAAAATAAAATAAACAATAATTTATATACATATTAACAATCAACAGACAAATCTATCTTTTCTGTTAGTAGATATTTTGTTATCAGGTAGCCGGGCGCTATGACGCGTTCATTGTCTTAGCTCGAACCGATCGGCCGCATACGTCACACACACACCGTGAGCATGAGCGAGACGGCACCTAAATCTATTAGTGTCTCGCTCACGCACGCGACCCGCTGTGCGGCGATGACTTGTGCTACCTGACCAGTACAATCACTGCGCTTGCATATAGCTACCGCCTTACCATTTCGCATAATATTATAAAACATAACTTCCTGTGCTTTCATTCTGTTCTCTGCTATCTATACATTTCTATTACTCCTTCTTCTTTGTGTAACTCTCGTGTGTTGTGAACTGTAACCTGTGTCTGTGAAATAAACTGTTCTTTCTTCATCTATACCTACTTCGAACTTATTTCTACCTCTTCACCTTCACACACGTACCATACCTACAAGATCAAAGAAAATGTATTTATGGAGAAATAAAGATTATATTATTATTATTATTTTCTGTGGGCCACGGTATCTCTTTCGAACAAGCCGCACCCCTGGCAGGCATCGGCCCTTGTGGACCACACCAGTTGGTGCTGACATCTTTACATGCTACCATGGATTCAGTACAATATGCAGAACACGCTGATTTGAAAATGGATGGAGTTTAGAAGCTGATATTGCTAGAAATTAGTGACTGCTGAGATGGCGACTAATAGTGAAATTTTAAAGAAGAATACATGTTACGTCGACCCCAAATAAACTGGAACAAGATACTGATGAGTTAAGTAAAAACTTACTAGTAATAAGACAGGTTACTATCAATAACTACACGGAACTAATACTCTACGACTTCGTAGGTGGCTACGAGTACTCGTAGCTCGTAGCGGATTAGTTTGCTACGATACGTCTCGAGAGATCTACGTACGGTTTTCGGGTTAACATGGAGTGTTTACTGAAGGAATTATATTTCAGAGATGAGCGTGGCAACTACGTATTTAAGTATAAAATAAAAACAAATACTTTTTTAAATGCCACTAATGTAAAGCAGCTTTGCAGTAAGAAAAATTACTACACTTAATTTATTCTATTAGGAGTTAATTTCTTAGTATGAAAAAAATATATGAACCACATTTTACAAAATCAAGAGAAAGAAATATTGACACCTGCAGTTTTTTTTTACTGTTTTCTAATTCCTTTTTCAGTTTAAGAAACAATGGAATAACTTCCAATACCCAAAATAAACAGATTTTTATCTAAACAATAGACACTTTAACCATGCGCGTCGACACTTACTCGTAGCGCTACGAAACTCGTAGCCTCGTAGCCCGGATTAGTTTGCTACGAACTCGTCTCCGGGGAGCTACGCAGCTACGTGTGGTTTTTGGGTTTCGGTATAGTATCGTTGTGTTGACCACTGATTTTCTCTTTTGATTGGGATTACATTTATTTTTTCAAGTTTATTCGCTTTTTATTTGACCTTATTTTTTTGGCACAGTTTTTTCTGCGGAAAATAGTAAAGTTGCGAATTCCTAGGAAGCTAGACTTGCATAGCATAGAATAATCAGGCTTTAATATTGATGGGACTACAATTTACCACGCGAGCCCAGTGCGGGTTGGTAGATGTCACATGTCTTTGAATTTTCGATTCTAGGACATGCCGCTTTCCTCATGGTGTTTTCCTTCACCGTTTTGAGTGGTGATGAAATATCTCGGGTTCGAACTCACGACCTAGCACTCGTAAGTAGGCGCCGATACCACTGCTCTGAATGAATTCTACAATGTTGACAAAATTTACTCCACTTTATTTTTTAAGGACGTTGCATGCCTACAGTTTATCGCCGACCTATGAAGAAAAATAATAATTTTAAAATATGTTTATAAGTTTTCAATTAAAATCATAATTCAAGCAAGGCCATGAATATTCCTAACTCGCTTAATAATATTTTATAACTTCAAAGAAAACCGTAAATAGACAATATTACTGTCCACACAAACGTTATACCACTTAAATTACTTCTTACTACTATATCCCAAAGGAACTGCACTTTTACATTTAATTCACCTTTTAGAAATAAATTCACCTGCACTGAAGACTTTCGTTTCCAAAGAAACGCTGCGATACTTTGATCACTTTAAAGTTACTTTTCAAGAAGTAACAAAGATTATAGTTTCTTTCCTGAACTGAGTTATCTTTTAGGGTTCCGTCAAAAGGTAAAAAGGAACCCTTATTGGATCACTCTCTTATCCGTCTGTCTGTCCGTGTCACCAATAATTTTCTCAGGAACGGGTAGACCTTGCAAGTTGAAGTTTATACAAAACACTAACGTCTATAGTTCCTATGAGGTGTATAAAAATCAAGGTCCTGAGTCAACACGATAAAAAGGTTTGGGCCAATTTAGATTTTCGTGAAAATCTAAATTTGTTGCCCATATCTTTTTTATTATAGCGGTATAATGGGTAGGTACGGAACCCTCGGCACACGAGTTCGACTTCAACTTGTTTTTTTTATCTTTTCTGAGTTCAAACCCCGGGTCGAGAAACTGTAATAAGGTTTTTCCATTAGGAACTTCTCAGTTACAGACTAGAGACTGTATTTTTATTATATTATATTTCCTTTATTTCCATAAATATATTCAAATTATATTTTTAAACATTATAATATGAAATATACAAAAATATTTAAAAATATAAAAAATAGTAACCCACCGGTATCGGGAACAAGGTCCAAGCTACCGGCGGTCAGGGCTCCAGAGAGAGGAACCTCCTAACAATGCGAGCCGTGTCCATTATTAACCGACTTCAAAAAAAGGAGGAGGTTATTATTATTATTATGATTATTTGTCCTTTATTTCAGGCAACTAAAGCCCATAAGACACAATACATATTTATGTATAAAACAATAACTATAAACTAATACATATTTTATAAAACAAAATTTAAAAACTATTGCATACGAAGTGACGGCGTCGTGTTACGCTGCGAGGTATCGCGTAGCTGGCCGCGGTAACGTCGATACAGCTTGGTTAATGGCGATAAGATCACCACTTACGGGACTTCCTGCCAGTGGTGCGGGATGTTCGAAAGAGATACCGCCGCCCCTGGCACACAGCAACTGAGGGAAGACGGGTAAGTTTTAATCAGTAAAAGTCTGACACGCCCTCCTGCTCCACACAGGGCGGGAGAAATTAATTGATGATATCCCACCCAAAAAAAAAAGTATATTAAACGTAACTGCTCAACTGGAGGTGCACGACGTCCGTTCAAGTTGTACGTTGTTGACAGTTAAATAAAATAAAATGAAATAACTAGACTTATACACCGTGACATTTTAGCCGTCTTTCAAAGATGGTCTACGCAACGTATCCGACATAAAATACCTCTAGGCGCGATTTTTTTAAAACTATATTTAAACAAAGAAGGTACAAAGAATAATAAATAATGCTTTAGAATTATGAAACACCCTGTTAATAAAGTTTACGTATCAAAGGGTAGAAGATACCTATACCATTACATTCCATCATTTATTCCATCTCCATAACAGGGTGTTTCAAACTACGTCATGCATCTTAGTGAATGACATATCTTTTAAATTATTTTAAAGTGTCAAAAAAAAATTTTTTTTTTTTTCATTTAAATTTATTGTAGTCATTGGATACATGAAGTGGGCTGCCGTTAAAAACTCACGGTGTATATGCTAGGAACTTCTCTCAAACACGGTGGCATCCCGACATCGACAGGTACCTAACTGTTACTATGGATTCAGTTTATGATTCTGGACCACGCGCTGCTAAAGTTTTCGTCGATTATATTTTTTTAATACATTGCTGTTTCATACATTTTGCACTTTCGTAGGAAACAGTTTTTTTTTTTTTTAAGCTGACTAAAGATTTTCACAAAGAGGAGACCAGAATCATGCATTCAATCAAAAACCTATGGCAATACCATACCAAAACCTTCCACCACCCCTTGTGTACTTTGTCAAAAGTTCCAGACACCCAGTAGAGAGATAAGCCTATTTGTTGGTGATAAATGCAATGGAATCTTGAATCCAATTGACAAACTTTATAATTATTTCTATTATGATTTCCTCATTCGCATCTCAGAATAGCTAAGGGCTAAAAGAACCACTAGGAGACATTGCAGCAGACCAAGAAGGATATGGAAGGATGAACTTGACTTCAACCGAAAGGACTGGCCATCAATGACAATAGATAGACGTGTGACGTGTGTAGGGTTTTTGTACAGCAATGGAACATCACGGGCTACATAAACAGAAAGGTGATTTCATTGAACTGAGCAACTCAAAATTAACGTTTATTTCGATATCTGTATAGAAAACGTGAGGTAATTACTGACGGTCCAGTAGACCTTAAATCTCTTTCCAAAAATATCCTTTGAACGTTAGTCTCATTGGATCTCACTCAAACCCTTTGGAGTTATTTTTAAAGCAAGAACTCGAATCTAAAAATAGACCCTGAAGGAAAATATCAACCACTGGTTTTTGCCAACGGCTTCGCCCACATAGAGGTCGAAAATTATCCCACGGGAATATGATACCGAAATAAAAAGTATTATAAGTATTTATCCAGGCTATAAACTATCTGTGTGCTGTATTTCATACAAATCCGTTCAGGAGTTTTTGCGTGAAACCGTAACAAACATCCTGTCAATTTTTTAGATTTATAATATTCATCATCATCATCATTTCAGCCGAAAGATGTCCACTGCTGGACATAGGCCAGGACCAGGCTCCTCCACTTCGACCGATCTTATGCTTCCCGTGTTCAGTGGATTCCCGCGGCCTTCACAAGGTCATCTGTCCACCTTGTGGGAGACCCTCCAACTTTACGTCATCCAGTACGCGGTTGCCACTCCAGAACCTTTCGGTTCCATCGGCCATCTGTTCTGTGAGCGATGTGCCCTGCCCACTGCCACTTACTTTTTGAGGAGTGGCTTGAGAGGCAGCACGGCATCCTCACCTTCCGCCTGACGCAGATCCTCACCGGACACGGGTGTTTTGGGAGGTCCCTGCTTCGTATAAGGCGGGAGGAAATGCCCGGGTGTTTCCACTGCGTAGATCACCCTGAGGATACGGTGGAGCATACGGTGCAGGTCTGCCTGGCTTGTTACGGAGCACCATCGAGTCCTCATGGTGGCGATCGGCGGCGGCAATCTCTCGCGTCCTGCCCTGGTCCAGGCCATGGTACGGAGCGAGAGTGCATGGGTAGCCGTCACCTCTGTCTGCGAAGTAGTAATGCTTGCAAAGAGGGAGGCGGCGCGCGTGAAGGAGAGGCCGTAAATGCGCCCTCACGGCCCTAGCCTCCGCAGGAGACGCCCTGGGCGTCGGGAATCCCAAGCTGATTCCCGGCCACCGTAGGTGCGGGCTTGCGGACGGCGAGTAATAGGTAGCTCGCTGTCCGGTAAGGACGAAGCCTGGGCCGACGGTGCGTTGTGTTCCACGTGTGCGTCAAAGGGATGTCAGCACCAACTGGTGGGGCCCGCAAGGGCCGATGCATGCCAGGGGTGCGGGTCGTTCGAAAGAGATACCATGGCACACAGGCAACTGAGGGAACATGGGTTTAGTCAGCAAAAGTCTGACACGCCCCCCTGCTCCACGCAGAGCGGAAGAAATTATGTGATGATTTCCAACACTAAAAAAACATTGTCCACCCTTTTCCGAAATTAACTGGAACAAACAGACAGACAAAAAATAAATAAATAGTTAATTGTGGTAAGTACCTATTCAAACCGTGAACAATCAAGAACATCACAGCGTCAGCGTTAAGAGCGACCTACTGAGATCTTCGCTTCATCGGCTCAATACACACACAACACACATACAAATAGATGTCAATGTGTATTGACCAAAAAACCTGTATATAATTAAGTTAATTATTGTAATAAATTAGTCATCAAGCTGGAATCGAGTGTGATTCATCTCCTAGAACCTCTTACTGTGGCCAAGACACCTTTAGCCATCATCGATCCTATGAGTCTGTGGGATCGGCAGTGAGAAAACCATTTCCCATTGCACGACGTACACAAACCCCTATTCCTTCCCAAATTCCGTCTGTTACCGTAGGTCTTCGTGTAACAGGCTTCCCTCTCGTCAACCGACGTAACTTACGAGTACGTTTGGTATGGTTTGTATGGTAGGTTAGGGCGTAGGGATAACTCAGGTGCTAGGTAAAGTCTATAGGGCTAGGTTGATAGTCAGTTGGGTCTTAGATACTAGGCTCAATTGTTCTAAACGTAGCCACACTGTACGTAATTGGAATTACAGCCGTACTAAGCTGTGAGTCCCACTGCGTACATTTGTCGTCCTTCGAGCCGGATAAGGTTGCCCAAAGTCTGGAAGTACCTAAAGCTTATATAGGGTTGGATTACAACAACGAACTATATTTTGACTTGGACCATGAGGAGTTCAAACGTTGTTTAGAATGGACTAACCATTTTATTTGCTTTCCTGGGGCCGTGAAAAACATGCAATTAAATGAAAATTGCATTGTAGACCAATTATTTAAAAACCAGACACAAACGAAATGTCCTGCCAAAACGTTTTATTTTTCGAATGAAATAATATGGAAACAACTACACATGCCAAACACTTGGTTATTCACTGTACGAGATCGGGTTACGACTTCAATACTTTGTGTTTCAAAGAGAAGAATTTGAGCTTAGAAATATTGGTGTAATACGAATCGCAGATAACTGCGTTATTAAAACAACAAATAACATACTTATGGGTGCTATGCTGCGGGGTGTCTTCAATGTAAACGCAGTAGCTTCACACAATATTAATTTGTTTATTTGGATATAAGCGCGAACACAAGCTTGCAATGATGATCGATTCAATACTAAGTTAATGCAATAATTTAGGCAAGACAGAAAAGTCGAGAGATATGAATTTAAACACTTGATAATGGAAGAATGTGTAGGCATGAGCAGAGCGTAAAACGACATACTAACTGCCAAAAGAATTGTTTCAGTACCGATTGTAACATCATACTCAAAACAAATAGAGTTCCCCATTAATACGCCCATGGTGACAAGATCCATGCTAAACATTACCAAAGAAGAAGTCACAGATCATTCAAAAGAGATTTTTCAGCATTTAATTAATAAGGAACACGCCTTACAAACCGAATTAGATAGTACTGTGTGGAGTCAAATTAGTTCTCACACATACTTAACAAGTGCAATATCGTGTATAATCATGCTTTTAATAATTATGCTTTGCTCAATTGTTCTAAACGTAGCCACACTGTACGTAATTGGAATTACAGCCGTACTAAGCTGTGAGTCCCACTGCGTACAGTACCGATTAAGCAAAAAGCTCTATTTTGATATTACAAACAGACTTCAATTTTATTTGATTGTTTGTTCATGTATTTATTTATTTGTATGTATGTGTAGATACTGGTTTGGTTAATAAGTTTGTGCGCAGTATCAAAATTGCATGTTTTTCTCCGTCTATATTGCTGACACAAAAAGCAGAATTTCTACAAAACCGTTAGTTTGTAACAAGATGTGAATAAATTCTATCTGTTTTTCATACAGACTGAAAAGAATTTTGTTATCTACCTAGTCGAGCAAATAACAATAACACAAAAGCAAAACGCATATTTCGAACACTATACGATTCAAGTACCCTGCTCGGCGCGATAACACCGTATCCCTTTCTAATCTCCCACGTAAGAAAGGGATGGACAGCCATCATTGCTTAGTATTAGTCAGGGTTGTACAGGGTGACCCTTGTAATCCCTTGGGACCGATCTGAGTTTGACGCTGAAGATTGGTATAAGGGTCGAGTTTCTCTGAAACAGGCATTTGTCATAATAAGGTGGGTTTATAAATATTTACTGGTGGGTGGGACTCCAAATAAACAGTTAAAGGGAAGATGACTATAACAATACTCGACAGGTAAATGGACCAGTAATCGTAATTTATTATTATTAGCATACTAGGTTTTGCAAGCGGTTTTGGCGAGGAGGTAAAAAATTATCCCACGGGATCATCGACATAAAAAAGTATTCTATGTATTAATTCTAGATTTGTAGACGATTTTCTATTCTGTATTTTCATTTCTCAAAGTATCTGGTACTTATTGACAGGCCTGTACTATTCTCCCATACCTACCTATTATCACTGGGAAGTGATAAATTGGAACCGTGCGCCTAGTTTCTGACGTTTCATATGTTGAGCACATATGCAGGTTTATGTGAAATTAAATATTTTGATTTGATTTGAATTCCAATTATAAACAATATTTGTGCCAAATTTCATCCAAATTAGTTCAGCCGTTTTTCTGTGGTTGAGTATAAAACTTTCACATTAATAATATCATAGTTGAATTAAAAGGCATTAATGGTATCTATATATTATTTTTAAATACCTTTGAATACCCAAACTACACTTTCTGTCGATGATAACATAGTATACTCGGCCTATAGTATTCCCAATGATGATACACACGTCCCTCATCTGTGAACAGGAACCGGTCATAATCCACCACGCGGGCCCAGCGGAATGGTTGATGTCTTTAAATTTGTGGTTCAAGGATAGGTTTCCACATGATGACTACGTAAACGATAAGAATTGTTGGTTGTCATGATTAACTCGAGACAACGTTTATGTTCTTTCACCAGAATTAGCTTACCTACTGACAGGTCATATGAGTTACTCCATATTACTGTTTTTGTTTATTTTACTGTATATTCCATTTTTCATTTTTATTCATGAAATTTTCATTTTTTTTTTGAATACTTACCTATTATTGTATAAAATCAAGTTCTTCTAACTTTTCAGACAGCTGTGCTGCTGGGGAGTTTGTTGCGCCACTTCTTCTTCCCAGCTAAAGCACTAGGAAGTGGTGAAGGGCGGGCGTTTTTGGGGGACTGTCTTATGTAATTTTGACGTTCAAAAAGTGCTGACTCTCAGCCTAGTTTGGATAAATGACTTTTGATTTTGTTTTTTATTTTGATGTGTTCTATCATTGAAATGAGAGCATTTTAAACCGTTGTTAAAAAGTCCGACATCTTGGAACCCAAGTCGACTTAAAATAAAGTTTGTCGATTTCGCCTTTAATCTCCAAAGAAAAATTCGACCAACGTACTTACAGTCTATCCTGCTAATAAGTTTTGACATTTAACAGTTTTATCATACAAAAAACCGTCAGATGTCAATTTCATTGCAGAGATAACGATTCTTTGGTCGGCCCAATTTCAACAAAATCGATACGTGAGTTATTTTTATACGAAACCAGACGGAAAATCGCTCATTATCATGTAAAAAAAAAATTGAACCTCGGTCACCCTTTCAGCTAGCCAATTTTGGAGTGACAATGATACGGGTCAGCGAACTCAATCGACAGAAGGACGATGTTTTATAAAAATAACGATGATATATACCTACGGATATGTGAATGACAAGGCTGATTTTTAGCTTATAAATAATAAATAAAACATTTATTTCAGGCGACGCAGGCCCATAGATATATACTTTAACCTAAACATACATATTTTACATTTTGAAAACAACTATTGTACACGAAGTGATGACTGTGTCGGCGTCGTGTTGCGCTGCGTGGTGTCGCGTAACCTTCCGCGAAAACGTTCCGTCAAAACTCTTCCTTCATGAAGGTTTCTAGATACTGAGTTGGAACCTGCACCACAAACGACTTGAAGTTTATGTTTCGGCGCAACTCCAACTTCTCTACTCTCAAGGTCTACTTGGTCTTCATCCTGATGTATTTCACGATGTCTTCAGTCATCGTGGAGTGATGCAGACGGGATACGTATAGCTGCGTCGATGGTGTTGCAGGACGCAGCAACATATTTGGTCCCGCTAGAGCAGTACCACATCGATTACGGCAAGTGGGCTTCCTTCGCTTCGACTCCACCGTCACGAAGCCTTCCTTGTCTGAAGCTTAAACGCATGTTTGCTTTGGAATGATCGGGGAAGTTTCTTCCAACTCTTCTAAGAAACATGGGCTTGTGGCTAAGTCATAGTAGCTGCACGAGTCGATCGGGGCTTAACTAAGCTACGCTTGCCACGGATGGTCTGAGAATGACAGCCATGACAGTAACTGCGGGTCGTCAAAGCCTGAAAGTCTGACAAGCAGTCTTACCAAAGGGTATCGTATTACCAAGTTACTGGGTATTAGAAGTCAGATAGGCAGTCGCTCCATGTAAAATACTGGTATTCTGCTGCATCCAGTTAGACTGGAAGCTGACCCCAATATAGTAAGAAATCTGATAGACTGTAGATTTGTACACGATTTTCTATTCTGTATTTTAATTCCTCTAAGTACCTGGTACTTATTGACAGGCCTGCAATTTGAAAACCCAATGATCCAATTATTTTTAACGAGTAACCGTGGAGTTTCTTGCCGGCTCTTCTCCATAGGAAGCGACAATTTGGAACCGTGCACCTAGCTTCTGACGATTCATAAGTGCCCTTGCAGGTTTATGTGAAATAAAATATATTGATTTGATTTGATATTATATTTTATTCAATCAATAAAATAAACATGGTATTTTAAAACTAGCTTAATTGGTTACAGTTTCAGGAACCGACGAATAAATAAAGCTTCACTTCATTATTATTTCTTTAAAAGTATGCAATATAAAATGATAATACCCTCGATTCCTGAAACTATATCCGATCAGGTCTAAAAATAGCGTATTATGGATGTATCTATCCTACTCATATTTTAAATGGTAAAGGTTGTATGTTTGAATGTTTGTTACTCAATCACGCAAAAACTGCTAAACGGATTTGGATGAAAAATTTGGCAAACAGATAGTTTATAACTGGATTAATACATAGGGTACATTTAATTCCGCTTCTACTGGAAATATGTAGCTTAATATGTACCTAATTGTGTATTTTGAATGAGGGAAGAGCGCCTATGTGCACACACGTGTGCATTATAATATCTCCAGCATCGACGTCTGGTCTCCAATAAGATCCGGCCGCGGCCGGAATTCGATCTGGAGGACTATAATAATTAATATTAATAAGCAATGTGCACTTTTTTTTTTCGCTTAATCAATGAAGGACGTTAATATAAACCTAGGAAAAGTAATAAAAGTCAAATGTTACTACGGTTTGTTGTACTTAAATATTATTAAAATTAAACAATTTTCTACTACTAATCGTGCGTTGTTGTCGCGGCCACATTGTGAAGTCACACGACTATACTGCACCCATTTCTGTTTTAGTTAGCCCCAAATCGTGTTTTTTTTTGTGGTTTATTGAAGCAGAAATCACACTTACTAACTTATCTTGGTGAGAATTCAAGCAGTTTGCTAAGAAAAGATATGTAGGTGTACACATGCCTTTTTGTGTTACTTCCAGAATTTTCGAAGAGAACGCGTTTCGAGCTTGCGTTCGATTCCACCAGAAAAATGTCATCATCATTTCAGCCAAAAGACGTTCACTGTTGGACATAGGCCTCACCCAAGCTCCGCACTTCGACCGGTTCTGTGCTTCCCGCATCCAGCGGACTCCTGCGGCCCTCATAAGGTCATCTGTCCACCATGTGAGAGGCCGTCCAACTCTACATCTTCCGGTACGCGGTCGCCTCTCCATAACTTTTCGGCCCCATCGGCCATCTGTTCTGCAAGCAATGTGCCCTGCCTACTGCCATTTAAGTTTGGCAATTCTTCGGGCTATGTCGGTTACTTTGGTACTCCTGCAGATCTCTATATTCCTGATTCGATCACGCAGGGAAACTCCAAGCATAGACCTCTCCATCGCCCTTTGGGTGATTTTAAGTCTTCTTATGAGGCCCATTGTGAGCGACCACGTTTCGGTTCCATATGTCATCACTGGCAACACGCACTGGTCAAAGACTTTCGTCTTTAGACACTGCGGTATGTGGGAAAAAGAAAAATGCAAGTAACATAAAACAAGAAATTGTAAAATAAGCAATGCATAAAAAAAAATAACAATTAGTTTCTTGAGTCTTATACAATGTGCATTTAATTAATGAAAACTTTGAAAAAAAATCACAAACGTTATAGTCAATGTGGCAACAGAAGCTTTTTCATCAAATACTTACATATTCAAACAATTTGTCACCTACAATTTATTTCGTTCACGACACAAAAATATACGCAGACGATAAAGACGCTTACAATGGGGGAGATATTTCAAGAAATCTCTTCACCGGAAGCCGGTCGGGTTTCCTTATCCGACGGAAATGAGCCGCCGGAAGCAACGGGCAACGGTTGCCCACGTTTCACTTTGCGGCTGATGGGAGGTAACACACGAATAAATGCTTTGAATGGAAATTATATTATTGGATTAGATGGTTTTTGGCTTTTGTGCGGCGTTGCAAGAAAGTTGAGAAAATACGATTTAGAAGTGTCTTCAAGAATTGTGTGAATGTCTGTTGGTTTATCCTCTCTGTTTTCGGAATTACTGCAAATAGCAAAAAACAAATAGAAGTAGTGGTTTTATTATACTGACCATTTAGGGATAAATACTAATGAGCAGTGATCAGAATAGGCTGACTATATTTGCCTCAACTTCGAAGAACAGAGACACAAAGTTGCTTACGACATTTTTTTTTTCCCCGGAATTCGGGAAAAATCTTCAGTAAGTTGAAAATAAACTTTATTAAAGAAGTGTAAAGGCTATTTTTAACTAAACTTGCAATTACCAAATTTTTGGGATTTTCACGTTGAATCCCGAAAATACTTATTGACAAAATGTAATGTGATTTGATACAACAGTTAGTTGGATCGTAAGTATAATTCGAATACATGAAATAAAGTTAGAGTTAGATCGAAAATTCCGATAGTTTGGTAATTCCAAGTTTAGTTAAAAATAGCTTTTACACATCTTGAATAAAGCTTAATTTCAACTTATTGAAGATTACTCTCGGATCCCGGGAAAAAAAATAGTCGTAAGGAAGTCTCCACTTTCTGTCTCTGTTCTCCGAAGTTTAGGCAAATATAGTCAGCCTATTCCGATTACTGATTCACTGCTAATGAGTTATCTGTGAATACGAAATTTATACAGTGAAATGTAGCAATAAGGCAGACATATAATAGGTATGAGGCATGCCTTATATCTGTAAAATGTTTTCCTTTATGCTACCTTTCGCTATCGCGGTTCGAAAGTAATGGGGCCATCTTTTGGCGTTACAATCTCTTGTGAGAGGGAGGGGATCATATTCCACCACGCAGGTTCAGTCCGGGTTAGTAGATTTCACATCTCTTCGAATTTTTGGTTCTAGGATATATCTTGGCTGGAAATCAGTGTTATTAAGTTCCCTCCAGAAAAATCCGAAATAAAGTCGCTAATAGGCTAATGAAAATGCTAGGCCTCTGTTTGGCGTATTCATTGACCGTCCCCCGACTTGACAATACCTTGATCAAAATATTACTTTCAACTTAAAAGACTTATAAATATTATTGTTTTACTTTTTAGAGTTTTTGTTTGGGTCGGGGGTTTTTTAAATTTTAAATTTAATTTTTATTTTCTGCTTTTTAAACTTAATGTCCCGCTTAAATCTGCGCAGCGTTGCGTATTTTTTCTACAGTAAAGTGTGTTACTAATTTATCCTCATTCCTCGTCCTAATCACCATTTATCTATAATATTTTCATTGAGACCTTTTCAATGAGCACAAACACGATACTTCTGCTGTTCGTTGGTGAGTAACTTGAGTATCCTGGAAATTCCAGGTGTTGCACCAGGATCAGTTCAAGGTTACTTTGTTCGACTAATATCATTTAAATAATAGAACACCAAATTTCGAGTTGATCAGACCTGTGGAAGATGCTCAAATCCCTTCATCAAACAGAAGAGAGCTGATAATTTTTTAACGGCAGAACCGATTTTTATGAAACATGTCTAAGAACACTCCCAACTAATACACCTTTCAAACAAAAAAAACAAAATCAAAATCGGTTCATCCGTTCGGGAGCTACGTTGCCTCAGACACACACACACACACACGTCATACATATAACACCCCGTCGTTTTTGCGTCGGGGGTTAAAAATAGTTTTAAAGTTAACCTACTAAAATAACAGATCATTGCAAATCAAATTTACAAACTATACCATATTACCATGCTAACAAATTGAAACTTATCCAAATTTATTCCCTCATGCAAAGTTCGATTATCCTAAACAGTAATTGAATATTTGGATGCTCAACGCTCGCAGCTTTCGAGAGCATTACCGGTAAGCTTCTCGATTTCAAACGATCTCATATACACACATTGATATGCAGTGCGAATGTGCCCTTTTAAATTAAGGACGTATTTGTCAACATCGTGTATGTTGAAGTGTTAAGATGATATATATTGCAAAGAACGTGCTTGTTGTAATAATAGGTATTTAACACTTTTGTGTACGTTTTCTGACTAGCTATATGGCCTAGCATACTATAAAAGTCCCGATGACCACACCAAATGCCGCAGGAATTCATATTTGCAAGAACTACAGAATCTCGAAATGGCGGTGCTTAGGGGAGGCCTATATCCAGTAGTGGACGTCTTTCGGCTGAAATAATGGCCTTATGGGAGGCCTTCCAACTCTACGTCTGACGATACGCGGTCGCCACTCGAGTACCCTTCGGCACCATCGGTCATCTGGTCTGTGAGCAATGTGCCCTGCCCATTGCCACTTAAGTTTCACAGTTCTTCGGGCAATGTCACTTAACTTGGTTCTCCTGTGGCTCTCTTCATTCCTGATTGGACCACGTAAGAAAACTCCAAGCATAGCCCTTTCCATTTCCTTTTGAGTGACTTCTAGCCTTCTAATAAGGCTCATCGATCAAATTATAGTGGATGGGCAGGGATATCGATGCAACTGTTACTTCGGATTCAGTCCATAACTTTGAACACCTCTGCGTTGAAATTTTTCATCGGTTATTTAAAAAAAAATTACTGTCCTATACATTTTGACTACGCTGGTAATGCACTTTTATATTAAACAGCAGTATTTTTTTCAATGATTCTAGAATCATAAGCTAAATTAATAACCTCAGTATGCGCGTCGATGTCCTTGCCATCCTGATCTTTTACTTTCACTGATGATTTCACGACACCATAATCGAGAAACATGGAACGGTTTTCTTGCCAAGAAAACACACGTACCATAATTATATAAATCCAGGCGAGTGAAACCTCATGTCGGAGCTACTCCATGCTTTCATATTATAAATACGAAAGTAACTCTGGCTGCCTCACGGTCTATGCCTGTCACACATTAACAGCTGTATAAATTTGTACGAAACGCACATTATAGGGACCATGACCTAAGTAATACAACAAATAATACTTATATCCCAGTAAGTATGTTCCCGCAGTGAGAGAGAGCAGTGGTGGCCAAGTGGTAACGGCCGCGACTTACGAGTTGTAGGCCGTGAGTTCGAACCCAGCCAGGCGCTTTACTTTGTGTAAATTATTTCATTACCACTGCTCTCAAAACGGTGAAGGAAAACATCATAAGGAAACCGGCATGTCCTAGAACAAAAATTCGAAGACATGTGACATCTACCAACCCGGACTGGCCGGTGGATTGCAGCCCAATCCCTCTCACCGAGAGGAGGCCTGTGTCCCAGCAGTGGGAACATTATAGGCTGATTGATGATGATGATGAAGTAAGTTCCCGTGCATAATTTCTGCCCTCAACGTGGATGAAACTAATACGTGATACAATCCAAATAGCCTTCTAATTCTAAACATTTACACCCATTTATGCAAGCAGTAATTACATAGAAACTAGACCAATAACGGTTCACCGAAATATTCTCCGGTTCGTGAATTTCAAATTGACAGATTATGCAAATTAAAGGTCCTTCTTCATACATTGTTTAAGTTTAATGACGGACCCTATATTATAATGATATGCCCCATAATTCATAGGGTTAGATAAGAAACTTGTAATGGTCTTACGCGTCGTTGGAAGACGGTAAGATTGGGGTCGGGGAAGATGTATGAAGGTACACGTATCTATACATTCGTAGAGAACTACACAGAGTGTTTTTTTTTTTAATCAGGGACGAACATATTGGCAACTAACTTAACATCTTAGCTTTTTTTCAACTGTGTTAAGGTCGGCTTCCAGTCTAACCGGATGCAACCAGACGGAGGGTACCAGGAAGATTTTCCCACAAAAAAAAAATCGTAGGTATAGTTTCCATTCTGATCTAAAAGTTTGAAACAAATGTTTTCTATGTATTTTGTGTTGAGCGTTGATATCTGCGACATAGTATTTGACTTTTGCAACTCAGCAAATACAGAACAAAGGAAACTAACTTTTCACTTTGTTGTGTTTTTTTTTTTTTTGGAAGTCTAGTCGGTTGTTATTTTTTGCACAAACTTTTTATAATCGTTTTTTATTTTTTTCTTATTAACTCTTTTGTTTAAAATGGTTCCCTTAGCTGTTTCAATAAACTTTTATTTAAACCCAAAAAAAAAAACACACAAATACGCGAAATAAAAACTTGTGTGTAGGTACACCTACACCTCATCATCATCATTTCAGCTGAAAGACGTCCACTGCTGGACATAGGCCTCCCCCAAAAGGGGGGTTTTGCCATAATCGCCACGCTTTGCAGGCAGGTTGGCGATCGCAGTATGGTGGGTAAAATGCATAGAGAACGCTGCTGCCCATTCTCTAGTAAGTCCCTAAGTCGCCTTCTACGACACCCACTGGAAGAAATCGGATGGTGCTATTCTTTTACGTCTGGCACCACACGGAACCTGCACCTACATTCAACTTTTTATGTAAACTAGCTGATTGAGATCAACATTCCAAAAAAGGTTTCCCACACATCAAATCTTTGTAACTCTAACGTAGTTGCTTTCATAGTAATCCTCCTAAAAAAACTCATCCTGTATACTTACAATGTACTTACATACCGAGGGAAGGCTTAGTCGCGACTACTTGCACGGAAGGGTAGGATTTTCTAAATCAGTAGCGTCGTTTAGAAACGTGGCGAGATTGCCTTATAAAAGAAGTCTGGAAAGTAAAAGGTTTTATTTTTATTTTCTATGTAGTTGACTGTTGAGAAAAATAGAGAGAGTGTTGAAGTTTTCTATAAATATGTTACTGGCTTAACGTGATTTTCGAATAAACTGGTTGGTTGTAGGCAAAAACACGTGAAACACTCGCAGGAAATTAGAAACACTCGTGAGATACTTTTAAAAACCTCGTGTTTTAATACTTCATTCTGCAACTATTTTATAAACTTCTATTTTAGTTTTATTTTCCTTGTCAGTCAGTTTGTCTGGTTTTTCCGGTTATTTTAAAATGTTGCACAAATATTATTTAAAGGTCAGTAATATTATTATGTAAAAAAATCACATTGAAAACTTAGGTGAAGTGAGCCGTCACTAGTGTCAATTTTTAGTTTAGGGGTTGCGTGTTGTGAATAAGAAGTGAGCTGTCACTAGTGTCAATTTTTAGTTTAGGGGTTGAGTGTTGTGAATAAGAAAGCGAATAACAATCTGTGTCATGTATTTGAGGGCGCTGCTCATATATACAGTCCCAGTTCAAGAAATACAAAATAAAAAGAGTACATAATTAAAACTTAGGACTAACACAATTTGGTAATATCGGTAGAATATGCCACGCTCCCTTCGACGTGCGAGCGCGATGCTACGGTCGACCACTCCACATTCCTTTGACCTTGGCTAACTTAGTGTGTGTGTGTGTGTTAGGAGGGATAGTAGCCTTGGTCTTAAACTTGGCCATTGCTGGCAATACCGAAGGAAAGAGAGCACGGGGCCGGTCTCCAACACGATGGTCTGACTAATTAAAGGAAGCTACGTCATTCAGAAAATTTCAGCAGGTGGTGAGGGCAACTTCAGAGCGGAGTCGATGGAGGCAGATTGTCCGCTTAAAGGCGTCCAGTGACCACGATCCTCAGTAGTGAGGACCGATTAAAGAAGTAGAAGCTTAGTGTGCGCTTGCGCGCGGTGACGAATGGCCGTATGCGCTTTTCTAATTGTATGTCTATACGTAAGTATAAGCTGCTACACTAGCATTAAATAGAATGACAGCACACTTTAAGCTCACTTCACCTATGCTTTTACGGTGAGATTTTTACACAATAGCCAAGCTGCCGATCTATTCTGTTAAAATGTCACCGTCAGAACGTAGGTGAAGTGACCTGTCATTCCATCTGGCACTAGGGATTGATACTTTTAACAGCTAATTTTATGCTAGCTTCACCCAAATTATCACGGTGAGAATTTTATAGAACAGCACTGCTGGTCATCGAGTATTTTCACACTATTTACTATGAGGGAGTAGCAATAATGCATTATGTCCGTATTCCTCAACAGTTTACTGTGAGATTCAATTAGACGAGAAGAAAAGTTTTATTGCAGATAGATATAGATTTAAGTTTTTTTTTTAGACTTAAACAACTGTTTAGATGTTCTATAACTTTTATGAATAAGGGCCTTAACCTCTAAAATTAATATCATCACGCTACACCGACATGAAGCTATCTTGATATATCACATGTCATGTCACACGAGCGGAGTCGCGGGAACAGCTAGAAAAAAGCTTTATTTTGACTCATTTTAGATTTACATTAATTTTGCAACTTATGAGGGTGGAACTTACCACCCATTCTTGTTCTTAGCGTATCGATGGCAAAAAAATAATAAAAACTTTTTTCAAAAAAATTACAACCGACTTCCAAAGAAACACTACAAAGTGCAAAATAACTTTAATTTGGGAAGTCGGTGACTTTGGATATGTATTTTAATTATTTGTCACCGCCTTCCGAAATTAAAGTTATTTTGCACTTTGTAGTGTTTCTTTGGAAGTCGGTTGTTATTTTTTTGAAAAAAGTTTTTATTTTTCACTTTTTAGTTATCTACCCCAAACCAATTCGAAATTTCATCATCCTTGGGGTCAAAACAATACACATTTATGCGATAGCAACATTCGCGGTTGATTTGCTGTAATTTTTTGAAGAGTTGTTTGTCTCCGAAACGCATCATCAGACCTATATGAAATTTCAATGGGACCATTTCGGAGTAAACCCCTTTCGAACAAAAAAAGAATTTTGCAAATCCGTCTATATACGACGGAGTTATGCCCGAACATACATAAAAAAACAATATATAAACATGTCGAATTGATTTCTCCTTCTTTTTGAAGTCGGTTAATAAAATCAAACATCTTTGCCCCAAAATTCGACTACGCGAAATCCGCCGTCATAAGATCGTCAAATGCACAAGTAACAGGGCATGCGGCATAGGATGGAAGGTGAGCCATTGTCTGTGGGGAGGTGCCGCACACGCACTTGAGATCTGACCCATCCGTGAACCCCCATCTGTGGAGATTGTCTTTGCTCCGGCCGACATGGGTTCGCAGTCTATTTTGAGATTTCCAGGTCAGCCACGGTAACGAGTGCTCAGGAGGAAGGCTCTCAGATGGTTCGATAAAGTTGTCAAGGGCTTAAATAGCTCCCGCCACAGGTTACACCACCCATTGCTTGGAACCGATGGCCGGTTGAACAAAAGAGTTCTAGAGTGGGGTCCCCGTATCGGCGAGCGTAGTGTTGAACACCCCCCAGATAGATCGTTCCTTAAAAAGGTGGCTGGGACGGACTGGACGCAAAAGGAGGACAGAGTATGGGAGAGACCTCTGCCTAGCAGTGGACTGCTATAGACGGAGTAAATTGATTATTTGAGGCATCAATTTAGGTGTAAGTGAAAACAGACATATGTTTATTTAAAGCGAACTTATCCATGAAATTCAGTCATTCTGGATCCAAAGACTTCTTAATTAGTTTCTAGGCTTAGTTATCATTTCAGATCTTCTGATATTTCACGCTTGTTTATCTTATTTGCTTAGATATATTTGCGGTAGACAATGTTTCTTTGTTAGGCGTGAAAGCGAGAAATACAACAGTGAATTATTTTATACGCGAGAAGGAGCGCCTAAATTCAGTCTAAAGTATTATTTACGGTACTATTGTTATCTAGGACAATTTCTGTGCTTATGTAGGTGTATTCATAGCATATAATAAAAAATTGTTGGTCTTGTATTTTCGATTTTTGCCACTGCTACCGAATTAAAAGTTATTTTTCATTTTGTAGTGTTTTTGGATGTAGTTTTTTTTTTTTTAGTTAGTACAGTTGGTCTTTTAGGATCAGAAAAAACATAAATATTTTATTGTTCTTACTAGTTCTTACTTTCTAGTTTGATGGCGACATCAGTAGAAATAGAGCGTAAGATTTCTGCAAAACCTGAGGCTCATACTAATATGCCTCTATTTATAGCCATTCTAAAGGATTACCGTTACCATTAAGTCAAGTCCATCAAACTAGTAACAGGGTCTTTCAGTTTAACTAACAATTTAGACCTTTCGGTAACCTCCAGTAAGCCACGTGACCTTAACTTAAATTATAGCTAAGGTTAGCTTGAAGGCTTCGCCTTATCTTAGTTAAGCCGTGATCAGCCTTAAGATTAGACGATGGACCTGTTCGAAGTCAGACAAAATTACTGTAGTTTTAGCAAGGAAAACATGCAACTTAGATGAGACAAGTTTTTTTTGCTAAATACGTCTGTATCAGTTTCTAGACTAAAATAGTTTCGGATATCGTTTACTCCAAGTAAATGATATCCGAATACTTTCTAATGTTTTGGGCTTGGATCTGTCATTTGCCTATATGATAGACAAATGGAACAGGCAAATAAACGGGCAATCATACACGTAAAGAGCTGTAAGTGGTCATGAAATGGAAGGATTGCACAAAGACGACAAATCGCTTTCATTGGTCACTCCACTCGCTTACCAAGGGCGTCAGCAGGTGGGCAGTGCGTTGCGAGAATACACGTTCAGGCATGCAATAAGCCCGTGCGGGCGAAACGCTATCATTGCAGGGACTCGCAGCAGGCTCGGGCAGTGGTCATGCCCCGATCGTAAAAGCAGCGGGGCTTTGGATTGCATAGCGAACGTCAGGCCAAAAGAGTCAATCTAGTACCAGGCCAGGTGTATTAGATTGACCGCAGACCGGCAATAGATGGTATAAGTGATGGTGGCTAAGTGGAAAGCGAACAATGAGCCCCTGCTTTGAAAAACAGAAATATAGTTTAGTAAACATATAATAGCCCATCATAGTTTTTCATCAGCGAAGTAATCATGATCAGCTTCATCTTTCTGACTCACCCGCTTCTATGAAAATTCTAAGGTGCTTGTTAATAACGCTTTGAGTTTGACTTCAAATTCCCATGGTAACTTTAAATCCATGATTACGCTCGCTATTTGAATAATGTGATGACAAATGTGCGGCCAGGACAATGCAAAGGTTTGGCCTTACGTATGACGATGCTTACCAGCGAAGTGAATGGCGCCGAAAGATTAAGAAAGCCAACCCTGCGTAACGCGAAGAGTTGAAGGCAATGAAGAAGATATACGACACTTCAAAGATCGCCTATGCAATACTTAGGTTCGTCGTCATGAAATAAATCACGGAGCGTAACCTCACCCTCATTTCAAATGTAGGTATAACCAGAGAAGAATATTGCAATTAGTATTGCGGTGGGATCGGGCCATCGGATCTGTGTGTGTAAGGCTTAACAAGTAATCAGTTTCAGTGAAATTATGTTCCCAATATCCTAGATGTGTGTACAATTTAATCTCTTCTGTACCCAATTAATTTTGGATTTGGGTTACGGATCAATTTTGTTGAAAGCCAAAAAATCTCTCATCATTATTGGCACATTTATCCATGATCTAACTGTGCTTCTCGACGTCTTTCATGAATTTTATTTTGTTTAGGAAAGTGTAGATTTGAAAAAACTTACCAGCGAACTCCTGCCACTGCCTCGTGCACCTATAGGCTCGACGTCGTATCCAGTCCACCTAAATCCAGCTAAACTTTACTGCACATTTATTTCCACAGGTGTTAGTTAATGTTATTATTGTTCGTGTTTTGATGGGATTTTAGTATAAAATCACAGAAGGACTATTTCGTATTAGAAAAAACGTTTTAGCACGCGGTAGTCTTGTGTAGTTCGTGAACAACGAGTTGAAGTGAAAAACACGTGGAAGCGCGGCGCTACTGTCACCCTTCGTAGACCAATCGGATTGCTTAGCGCGATAATGGGCGATAAGCAAGCCGATAACTTAATCAAATCAAACCAAAACAATAAAAGTTGTGGGGTGAAAAACTTTCCAAAATTCTTAAGATTAAATGCGGTGGGTAATAGGTACATGTCTTAAAAAGAACGGTACGTAACATATTTTATACCATAACTCAAACATACCTACCTACATACAATAATATCATTACCGACTCGTAGTCACACCAGATTATCACACCAGTATGACAAACAGGATTTTTTTTCTCGTTTGTCACACCCCTGATTTTTCCACACCTCTTATTCCTAACTAGCACGTCCTAGTTAAACTACTTAGATTAAAAACCTTCAAATTACGTACTAGCTTATATGTTTAGCGCAATGTTTCAAGGAAATGTCCAAATGATATTTCACCATTTAAAACTTTTAATTGGCAGAAAGTGTTATAGTTATCTTTATCAGTTTGGTCGACCCTTCTTTTTTTTCGATATTAATTTCCTTTTGATTGAATAATACTGTTAATAATTTTAGTATGGTTACGTAGTTTTTATTTATATTTTTATTTAATTTTGAGTGCCAACTTTCACAAACGTTGTTGGTTCTATGCCTTTGACCAACTATATTCCAGTCGGCGATATATTGTTCATCATTTAGCCATTGTAGGGCCATGTAAGCTATGAACTGTTTCATCTTCTCCCCGCGAAATTCATTAGATTCTGTGTTTAGGTACTCCCATCCGTTCTTAACAATTTCTAATTGAGTTAGCGGCAAAGCCGTACATAGTCCCACAATTCTTTTATGTAGTTTACTTTTCAAACCAATTGATTTCGCCTTTCGCTATAAGGTCTGACAATAATGATAGTAACACTTTTTTACCAATATAAGTGGAAAAAAACATCTTAAGGCATTTGCTACGGCAATCTCGAAATCTTCGTGGAATACAGTGGGACACCCACCAATCAGGAAATTTCGTTTTCAGGATGTCAAACATTATGTCGACTCTTTTTAATCGCTCTTAAAAAATCCATGGTACAAATCGAATGTGAAACCAAGGAACGATTTGCAAAATCGTTGATGTTGATATGTGCAAATTATTTCTATTGACGTTGGTCTGTCAATTGCTCATAAACTCAAGCAGTGCGTTTCCAACCGGCTAGTACTAGTTAAGGTTGCATTTTCATATGAACCTCTGGACATCCACAGCTGAACATAGGCTATAGCTTGCACTACTTACCACGAAATATAATATATGATTCCATTTGTATTAGTTTTATTTTGTTTTTAATAAGAAATGAAAATACTTTGTACCTTACTATGAAAAAATCGGCAGCAATATTACTAAAGAAACTACTACACTATTTAGAAAAAAAAAAATAGTCAGCAAACGCCAATCAGCAGATCGACTTTATTAGAATATGTAGGTACCTACTACACTAGCAATTATCGCGTATATGGTGTGGAAAAATCAGTGGTGTGACAAACGAGAAAAATAATCCTGTTTGTCATACTGGTGTGATAATCTGGTGTGACTACGAGTCGGCAAGGGATAATATTGGGCCTGTATTTCAAGAAGAGCCCTACAATCAGTGAAGATGCAACTGAATACTATCTACTAATATCTATCTACAAAATAAAACTCACGGAAATAAGAGAAGTACGTATGTATCTTCAATGCAAATTGGAGCAATGTGTGTGTTCTATTGAGTAACTAATCATTTTGAAAGTAATAAGTAGGTATTTATAAGTAGGTTCCGTGTGGTATCAGACGTAAAAGAATAGCACCATCCCATTTCTTCCCGTGGGTGTCGTAGAAGGCGACTAAGGGACTTACTAGAGAATCGGCAGCAGCGTTCTCTATGCATTTTACCACCATACTGCGATCGCGAACCCGCCTGCCAAGCGTGGCGATTATGGCAAAACCCCCCTTTTGAGGGAGGCACTTAACAACCACGTCAATTCCTTAGATCACACACGACATCTGCTAATAAATATCGACAAATTATCTTGGAACATACTGCTTAAGACATTACGATTCCTTACCGTTACATTGGTTTTTTCAAAACATGATATTGACGTAGTTTAAACGTAGTTGGATTCCGCGGGGAATCATTATAAAATAACCATATAGAATTGGGGACAAGATTTTTGAACAAAACGTCGAAAAAGAGTAAGTGAGGATAATAGCTAGTGGCGTTCTTTATTTTCTGCCTATCCCCGTTAGGAGAAGGCGTGAGTTTATATATTTATGTCATGTATTAAATTGTATAGAATCAAGTTCTTCCAACTTATCAGACAGCTGTGCTGCTGTGGAGTTTGTTGCGCCACTTCTTCTTCCCAGCTAAAGCACTAGGAAGTGTCGAAGGGTGGACGTTTTTGGGGGACTGTCTTATGTAATTTTGACGTTCGAAAAGTGCTGACTCTCAGCCTAGTTTGAATAAATGACTTTTGATTTTGATTTTGATTAATCCCAAAAATGAAAAATCCACTGCGCTGGCAATCGTTTAAAAACAATCCTCTGCCGCAATACCATAAATATATTTTTTTCACAAGAGGTTAAAACTACTGGTTAACATATTAAAAAGCAAAAAAGAAGTACTTACCGTGTTTATGCATTATCTTATCCTCATAATGGACGCCAAACAACTTCAAAGCATATTATAATACGTAATAAAGAAGACATAACAGACTCTTATTTAGAATTTTAATCAGTGCTTTTACAACTCAGAAAACTTCACTAATTAGCAACGACGAAACCAAAAAGGAATAAAATCCAAAGCCTTTGAGATAAAAAAAGACTTTTTTTAATCCACCCTGGATCCTTCGCGCTCATTAAGTTCGTTCCCTTCGTAACGAGGAAAATGATTGTCACCGTAATAAAGATCAGGCGTCGATTTTTGTGAAAATGAAACAAAAATGGACAAGTGTGTGTCGGCTACGCTCAGTGAAGGGTTCCACAGTCAAGAGGAACATAATTTTAGTATAATAGCATAATCAGCGTATATCCCACTGCTGGGACACAGGCCTCCTCTCTGTGGGCATAATCCACCACGAGGGCCCAGTTCGGATTGATAGATGTCACATGTCACCGAATTTTTGGTTCTAGGACGTGCCGGTTTTCTCACGATGTTTATCTTCACCGTTTTGAAAGCAGTGGTGATGAAATATTTTACACAAAGTAAAGCGGCTGTCTGGGTTCGAACCTATGACCTACATCTCGTAAGTCGCGGCAGTTTTCACCACCATTGCTCTGCATATTATTTTAATATAATTTTGCATGCTCAGTATTGATATTAATAAGTTCACAATGAAATACAAAGTTATTTGTGTGGATGTAACCGGAAATATCCCATAAATATCTCAAAAACTATTGACTTTAAATAGCAAAGTCACTAAGTTACTTCATAAAGTTTTTAATTACGGTATCCAACATTACCTCACAAGATTATTTACATTGAATCTTTCTGATACCTGTATGATAGAGACCCCTTAGATTTTTTTTTACTACACATTTTTTAGCCGCGCATTGAATATACACCTCTTATAGATTTTTATCGATATAGTGGTAAGTCTTACAACCAGTCTTATCAATGGGTATCGTACTACCCAGTAACTGGGTTGTGGAGGTCAGATAGGCAGTTGCTCCATGTAAAATAATAGTATTAAGCTGCATCCGGTTAGACTGGAAGCCGACCACAACATAGTTGGGAAAAATCTAGGCAAATTATGATGATAATAGTGGTACAAATATGCAAATAAAATGACCGTGTCTTATACGGATTGACAGACATGACAAAATTATAAGAGTTCCGTTTTTTGCCATTGGCCTACGGAACCCAAAAAAAGAGGCAACTTTGATTTTTTTTGCGAGACTACAGTTTCGCAGGAAACAGGTAGACGGGAATATAAAACGATGCTTTGACAGTGATATAGAGGTGCTACCTTTATTTTAGAATTTCGAGCTGACAAAATGTTCGGATTTTTTGAAGGTGATGAAAAATTTAGTTTTTCATTGTTGCAACAATTTTGTATCGTTCGTTTTCGATCTGCAAGTCTTACACCTTTTAAATCTGCCAGGGGTGCGGGTTGTTCAAAAGAGATACCGCCGTCCCTGGCATACAGGCTACTGAGGGAACACGGGTGGGTTTTACTCAGTAAAAGTCTGACACGCCCTCCTGCTCCACCCTGAGCGGGAGAAGTTATTTGATGATTTACCAACCAAAAAAAAAACACCTTTTAAATCTTTGACACCCATTTTTTGAAGCATCGGAAGGCTGTCACTGCCAGATATACTTAGAGGTACACTTGAAATGTGTAGATTGATTTTCCACCTAAGGTGTCTAATGCAAATTGTACCGTTCAAATATTTCCTATTTCCTGTTATTGTTCTTTCTGTGTCCATTATAATCTTTCGTCATTGTTTTCTTTTACAATATTTGCATGTCAGTGTTAGATTGTACGCACGGCTACACATCAAGCTATACATTTCCAGTATAAGCTGATCTCGCATTCTATAGGATTTCCGTGCAGTGCGAGATCAGCGTAAACTGGAAATGTATAGCTTGATGTGTAGCCGTGTGTACGAATATGTGTATTAAAAATGATTCGCTACATTTAAGAATTAGGTATAAAGAGTATAAGTTTTATCTGCCTAGCTATGTTGGGGTTGGCTTCCAGGCTAACCGGATGCAGCTGAATACCAGTATTTTACATGGAACGACTGCCTATCTGACCTCCACAACCCAGTAACTGGGTAATACGATACCCCTTGGTAAGACTGATTGTCAGACTTTCGGGCTTATTCTGACGACCCGTAACGACTGTCAAAGATCCACAAATGACAGCAGGGACCTACGGATTAACGTACTTTCCAAGGCACAGCAGGGTCTTGGTATGTAAAGATGGTCACCCATTCACGGACCAATCGCGGCAAGCGTAGCTTAACCTGATCGATAGACCCGTGCAGCTATTGTCACTTAGCCACAAGCCCCAAGAGCCAAAGACTATAAGTACAGTATTTAAATAGGTCATAAGCGCCTCCTTTGACATAATAAAGTACCATTAACATAGACCGCCAACTTTAAAGAAGCCACTCGTATTAAAAAATTATAAAATGAATTAAAATTCTTATTAAAACTATAATTTCAAAGCACAAGTAAAATGTCAAGTAGGACTTTATTAACTCATTGCAAACGTTTGCTGTTGCAAAAAGAACGAGCATTTACTGAGTTAATTTCTCATACGTCATACGAGATAAATATTTGAATTTAGAGCTGGCTAGTATGTCGATGCTGTATTGTTTTTCATTGAAATTTTAAAATAATCTCGAATTCTTTTTTATTAATTTACGAATGCAGAACATACTCGTACATTTTTCATTAGTATTTTCTTTGTACGCGTTTGTATCGGCAATGCTCGTGTGAAACAATGTTTGTTTTTATTAGAAATACATTTCTATTTTGAGTATTTTTGTTTCGGACCATTTTATTATGCGATACAACAATCAAGTTTACAAAATTAACAATTTTTGAAAGTCAAAACGCACAGATTGTTTCCCTAATATAAACGTAAAACAGATATTTGAGCTTACAATAGGGCATTTGAGTACATTCAAAAACATGAAATACGAATTACTACTTATTTTGAAGATGTTACAAAAAAGAGGATTTCGTCGGTGGAAAAATAGAGAAGTTAGAGATTAACTACGATAACATGGCGCGCCCCTCCAAAATTCAAAACGTTTTAAAGTATTTTCAAAGTGTCACCAAGACTAGCGTGTGTGCAGTGTGCATACTGAGACGTTACTGTAGACGAATACTTACAACTACATACAAAAGTATTTCGTAAGGATGTGACTACACACATTTAAATAATAATATGGAGGGACGCACCATGTTATCATAATTAATCTCTACACGCTTTTGAAGTTCTATCCTTGTCACTCAAAACGATCAATGTACTGAATGGCACAAAGTTACCATGGCGTTCATGTGTTGTGTCCTCAGATGCTAGTAGAGCTGTCTTTGTCTAGCATTTACTTAAAAACGGATAGAACTTTTATTTTTTTACTATTTATACAATTATTTTGCTATTGCTTTTCAAGGTACAGTCAAATACCCTCTTTAATTGCCGATCAAGCACTACCAAAAAGTTATGAAACTCGTTGGGTTGACTTTAATATAATTTAATAGGTTTCCTTTAATAGTCCAAAGTATTCCACTTCCCAAGATTAAGGACACTCAACAAGAACCTACAATTCCTCTTCGAACCTATAATTTCTCTTCCCTATTCACCATTTCCCGCCGACTTTCATCATCATCATCATCTGCCTAGCCTTTTCCCAACTATGTTGGGGTCGGCTTCCAGTCTAGTCTAGTCAATACCAGTATTTTACATTGAGCGACTGCCTATCTGACCTCCACAGCCCAGTTACTGGGTAATACGATACCCCTTGGTAAGATTGGTTGTCAGACTTCCGGGCTTCTGACGACCCGTAACGACTGTCAAAGATCCACAAATGACAGATTGATATATACTTTTTTTTTTTTTTATCCACATTTGACAATTTCCCGCCGACATTAAAAGTATTAAATGTTGCACTGAAAAAGCCCCTAAATAGTCGCACAGTCTGGTATTCAATGGGCAGCCTTACTCGCTTCTGGGCGAGCTTTTAAGACGATATTTCGTAAAGTGCTCGGCAAAGTCACCTGGCGAAGCTTAATGACTCGACTCTAGTAAAATTGCATTTTGCTACAGGTAAGAGATCCAGTATTTTACATAGAAACACTTTCTTGCAACTGCTAAAAGATTATATTCAATGGTGATGTACGAACGTTACTTTTAAGTGGCTATTGCTTCTTAATGCATGTTTGCAATCCTCTCAGAATAGTGGCACTTCTTCAAAAACTACTAGGTGGTTGTAATAGCTGATGGTTTGACGTTCAAAGTCTAAAATGTGAAAGATGATGCTTTGACATTTTAGACTTTGAAAGGCAGATGTTCGAATTCAATATTGTGATTGAAGTATCTATACTGGATTTGATTAATTTGGATATTCTGACGGTAACAATTTGGTTAGCATAACCTATATTTGCACTGCCCACTGCCGGGACACAGGCCTAGTCTTTTTGAGGGGGAATGGGCTATAATCGCTGGCTGGGTTCCCGCATTGTCGTTGCGGGGGGGGGCTCAGGGGGGCCGCTCGTCAGGGCTTTCGCCTCGAAGCCGACGTCGTAGCGGCCACAAAAAGTAGGTTACGGTGAGGTGCACCGCAACTGAGGTGGGCCGCGATGTCGAATGGGAGGCATCGTGGCTGAGGGTTACAGGCTGCGGCGGAGGAGGAGTGCCGGTACTTTTGAGTAGCGCTCTTCCCTTCCGTGGCCTGGACGGGGCCGCCACCGTTTTATGGCGGGAGCGGTGGGGCCGCAGGGGTGGAGGAGGGTCGGTATAGCGTTGGCCGCTCTCCCTGTCCCCTGCGGCCGAAAAGTGGTAGGTGGCGGGGCCACTGAGCTGACCCGTCGCAGGGTGACCAAGGGGTCCGCAAGGGCCGATGCCTGCCAGAGGTGCGAGTTGATCGAAAGAGATACCGTCGCCCCTGTCACACAGGCAACTGAGGGAACACGGGTGGGTTTTAGTCAGTAAAAGTCTGACACGCCCTCCTGCTCCACCCAGAGCGGGAGAAGTCATTTGATGATTTCCCACCCAAAAAGATAGATGTCACATCGTCTATTTTGTTCTAGGACATTCCGGTTTGCTCACGATGTTTTCTTTCACCGTTTTGAGAGCAGTGGTAAGCACCATCTGGGTTCGAATCTACGACCTACAATTCGTCAGTCGCGGCCGTAACCACTGGACCACCAGTGCTCCTAATAAGGCGTAACAGTATAAGATAAGGGCTGAGGTACTTTAACCCTTGTCAATTTATACGCTTTGACTAAAGTTGAAGGAATTGCAAAAAAAGAGGCAAAAGAACTATGAAAGGAACGTGACCAGTGGTGTTCTGTAGTTTCTGCCTACGCCCATGGGGCAAAAGCGTGAGTTTATGTATTTGTTTACCTATATTTATAAATATAACCTTTACCATTGCATTATAACTTTTGGCAACAGTAAATTTGTAAATAGTTTCCAGACTCATTTAAAACTTGCAACAACAAACGTTTACACAAAAACCGGAACCATTTATTACGATAATATCAAATTATTTAGCATTCTAAACTTCGTTAATAAACTTCCTCTACCCGCTTGATTCCCTACTCTAAAACTTCCGTGGTTGAACACAAAACTTTAGATCTAAAATAAATTTTCAAACAACTCTAAAGCCATTAATTTTAAGTCTAAACTACAACTGTTCAGACTTAATTGGCGCCTACAGCTTTTGTATGATCATTGTTACGACTATTAACGTTAAATAGTGCCTACTCACTAGATGCTTCTGTTTATGTTTTTTATTATTATTTTAATACTAATTTCTGCTTGAGTAAATTGTTTAATTGATTTTTATTTTTTTTGTATTTTGGCGTGTTCTAGCTGACATAGTATGGCATTATTTTTTTCAATTTAATGTTTTTTAATTCGTAAAGTTAATTACGTTCCTACCATTGTACAGAATCAAGTTCTTCCAACTGAACAAACAGATGTGCTGCTGGAAAGTTTGTGGAGTCACTTCTTCTTCCCAGCTAAAACACTAGAAAGTGGTGGAGGGCGGACGTTTTGGGGGACTGTCTTAAGTGATTTTGAGGTTCAAAAAACTTTAAAAAAAAAAATGGAACCAGCTTCCGGAAAAACACTATAAAGTGAAAAATAACTTTACGGTGTCGGTGACTTTGGATTTGTATTTTAATTTTTTGTCACCGCCTTCCGAAATTAAAGTTATTTTTCACTTTTTAGTTATTTCATCATCCTTGGGGTCAAAACAACGCATATTTATGCGATAGCAGCAATCGCGGTTGATTTGCTGTCATTATATGAAGAGTTCCGTTGTCTGTCTCCGAAACGCATCATCAGATCTATATGAAATTTAAATGGGACCATTTCGGAAAAAACCCCTTTTGAACAAAAACATAATTTTGTAAATCGGTCTATAAATGACGGAGTTATGCCCGAACATACATAAAAAAATAGAAGCATGTCGAATTGATAACCTCCTTCTTTTTGAAGTCGGTTGAAAAGTGCTAACACCAGAGGGGCAATTCTACTAATTTTAAGAACGTTCACAGTCTGATCTCAGTGTCAATCTGTCAAAAATTCCTATACATTTTTGTAAAAATTTTGAATTTCGATTGTCGCCGAGATGACACTGCGAACGTTTTTAATTAGTAGAATTGGCCTTCTGACTTTTGATTTTGACGTTAAATCTATGTTTCTATTGAACATGAAGCAAAATTCACAGTTTACCATGAATGAAATAGTAATTTTGACTAATTATGACTGTACGTATCGCCAATAACGCCCTTATTGCAAGTTCGTTGTCACTGTCAAATTTTTAATGCTATTCAATTTTACCTTTAGTTTTTCTTAGCACTGAGCAACTCTATAAAACCAACCGCACTGTATCAAGACGAAAGTTTTGACCAGTGTGTGTTGCGAGTGATGACTTATGGCACAGAAACGTTGGCGCTCTCAATGGGCCTAATCAGAAGGCTTATAGTCACCCAAAGGGCAATGGAGAGGAATATGCTCGGAGTTTTCCTACGTGATTGAATCAGGAATGAAAAGATCCGCAGGAGAACCAAGGCAACCGACATAGCCTGAAGAATTGCCTAACTTAAGTGGCAGTGGGCAGGGCAGCCAATGGTGCCGAAAAGTTCTAGAGTGGCGGCCGCGTACCGGAAGACTTAGAGTGGAAGGCCTCCCACAAGGTGAATCGGTGACCTTGTGGAGGACGCAGGAATCTGCTAGATGTGGGAAGCACACGACCGGTCGAAGTGGAGGAGCCTGGGGGAGGCCTATGTCCAGCAGTGGACGTCTTTCGGCTGAAATAATGATGATGATGGTAATGATGATAAAATCATCAATTTTTACTACTTCCCTAGTTACTTTTTCCCGTGGTTTCGTTCTAATTGAGGTCGGAAATTATCCCACGGTACGAGTAACGTACTATCGGGATCGAAAGTATTCTCCCAAGGTCTTAAGGTGACACTTGTCCACATTTTTTCCATACAAACTTCGGGAGGGTTTTACTCCACTGTTTGACTATGTACATCAAAAATTAAACATGGTATGGTTTTGTCTCGTTATTGTTATTGTCTGTACGGAAACAGAATACTAAAATAAAAAGCTATTAAAAAGTTATGAGCCAACAAAGATTGTTTTTTCTTGCTAATTTAACCTAACTTTGAGCGTGTTTAAGTAATAAAAGGAGTGTAAAATCTCGAAAAACAAGACGGTACTGACAAAGTTCAATTAACAATAAGTTCAATAAACTTTATTGGTCATTGATTTATGCAGTGGTTTTTTCATAAAACCCGATCTTCTGAAGGACTTTTCGCAATTTTTTCGCGATTTTTTTGCCAAAAATGCTCCTGCATCTCACTCAATAACGTTGTGCGTGTAGACTAGTGTCTAACTGCTCACCACTGATACTATCTCTGTCGGATACGAAGCCTGGTGAGACAGCGTCATTTTTAGCCAGGCCCAACAGTGAGTTCGAGTCAGAACATGGTCTGCTTGGGTGCCTAATATCAAATCTGTTCACCCGTTTAGGCGTGAAAAGGTAACAGTTAGACAAACGGATGGACAGACAGGGAAACTTTCGGATTTCTAATATTAATAGTTGTACTCGCGATTTCGTCCGCGATCCAGGGTGAAAAGTAGAAGTTATCCTTACTCAGGTTAAGTTTTACCTGTGGGCCGAAACCAAAATTAAATTTCATCTAATGCCGTTTAGCCTTTTAACGCGATAGCGTAACAAACAAACAAACTTACTTTCGCATGTATAAAATTAGTTATTTTAATAGTTTGTTTGGAAATATGGATTTTGTATGAGGATTAACATGACATCGTCGTATATTGATAACTAGCTTTAAACAGCGGCTTCTCCCGCGCGGAACTTTCATCCCCTATTTAACTCCCTTGGGGGTTTAATTTCGAAAAATCCTTGCTTATTCCTGGTCTACATTAAAAAGAACCTCTGTGCAAATTTTCGGCTTTCTAGGTCCAAGGGTTTGGGCTGGTCATTGATGAGTCAGTCAGTCAAGACTTTTATTTTAATTTATATAGATTATTAGATTAGTTACAGTTTACATTTCCACTTTGACATTTTTCCCTACGTAATCACAAAGCACTAATTTATTTTAGAGACAAAAACAACTCTGGACATGTAACTTCCAATCAAATTATGTAATTTAGTGTCCTCAAAACTAAACCCACGCAAGTGCCAGCCTTGATTAGACCATAATTGTACTCGTAAGTATTTAATATAATTCTAGTTATTAGCCCTGTCTGTAATTAATCAAGTTAATAGCGACTTGAGAGAGGAAACTTTGATGTTGTCATCTTTGTGAAAGTCAAAACCCTTGAACAGGGTCCGCCTTTCTTGTTTTCACCCGAAAAGTAATACACTTTATAATCCGGTTTTATCAGATAAAATCGAAGTGGTACAGTTTTTCTTTTTTTTTTTTTGGGTGGGAAATCATCAAATAACTTCTCCCGCTCTGAGTGGAGCAGGAGGGCGTGTCAGACTTTTACTGACTAAAACCCACCCGTGTTCCTTCAGTAGCCCGTATGCCAGGGGCTGTGGTGTCTCTTTCGAACAAACCCGCACCCCTGGCAGGCATCGGCTCTTGCGGGCCCCATCACTTTTTGTGCTGACATCTCTTTGAGGCGCGCGTGGAACACAACGCGCCGTCGACTTGGGCTTGGTCCTTACCGGACAGCGAGCTACCCATTACTCGCCGTCCGCAAGCCCATGCCTACGGTGGCCGGAAATCGGCCTGGGATTCCTAATTTCCTAATTTCACCGCAATTAGGCACATAATGACACCTATAATCAAACTGTGATTTTATACATTACTATTTATCATTCACAAGTGAGTTATAGTTTTTTTTTTATTGGTTGAGTTGCTTTGTTCTTAAAAAAGTTTCGATACAAAAAGATCGTGTTCAATAGTACAAATAAATTAATGTACCTATTGCTTGCTCATTTCATGCAACTTCGTATTTACGTTTTAAAGAAATAAAAGTTTCACTCAAATATAACATTTGTTTCTTCATAATCAAGAAAACTTAGAATTCCCCATTTTGTACGATGCTAAAACGCTATCCGCGAAAAGCCTCATTCTTTTAGTCTATGACCGATCGCCATTGTTAGATGCGCGCGCATAGGTATTGTACACCGCCTGATATAAGATGTGAAGCCCTTAATTATCGTTATGGAAAGTTTACTACCTAAAACCTCCAAGAACAAAATTATTTTTTAGTATTATTTTCTTCACAAGTGTGTTGAATAACGTCGTATGATACTCGTACACGAGTGTATTGATGATGACCGTCCTCGGCTCTCTTATCACCAACATTAAACACTTGTAACATAATGTACTATTATACACATAGCCAAATTCAATAGCGATGTTCTCTTAAATAACTATTGTAATCTTGAAATAACCTAGGTATTTCATTATAATAATATTTTGGAACCCACTCTTCCAAAATTTTGTTTTCATAATAACATAGAATTACAATCAGTAAAAGAGGAGAAAATCACTTTAAGCTTAGTGTAGACACATATAAGTGCTCGTGACTGTGCTATCAAAGGAAAAAATACTTAGCGATTGTAAAGAAGTTTGTCTAAATTACATAAGACAGTCCCCCAAAAACGCCCACCCTTCGACACTTCCTAGTGCTTTAGCTGGGAAGAAGAAGTGGCGCAACAAACTCCCCAGCAGCACAGCTGTCTGTTTAGTCGAATGGACTTGATTCTATACATACATATGCAGAGTAATAAACTATAACGCATATTACCAAAAATAAAAGTCTCCTGGTATAAAGGGCTCTATAGCTTACATAATCACAAATCAAATCAATCAGCTTTCGCCAATTTTACAATAATTTTCTTCACAATTACAAATTTTAATATCACAGATTTCTTGAATACAAAATCTTTCTTAGAAAAATTAACTACATTCTTACCCAAATATTCCTACTAAAATGTTTGCCTTAAATATAAAACACGTTATAGAATACACACTTGATTATATAATTCAACAATCAACAGGGGTAAATGTTATAATTACAATATAATAATTAAAATTATAAAAAATATTTTAAACACAAATCAATACACACAAATTCACTCATTTGTTTATTTTTGCTTGTTGGTAAAGGTTTCTTGTCAAATATTTTGCATCGTATGCATACTTTCATTCTTAAATTATAAATGCGAAAGTAACACTGTCCACTTTTTCGCGCTCTCGACGGCTCAACAGGTTTCGATGAAATTGCTCATGATCTGACTAAGGACGTAGGATGATTTGGGGCGAAGCTGAATTTAAAAATTTTCCTTAGTATTCTTTACCATGGCAAGAGCTAAACTATGATACTTACGTGCAGATAAGAAAAAAATACACTAAAATTCTCAAACAACTATTGAAATTAATCAACAAAAAATCTCACTATAACATCTTTATCCATAAAATTACAGCAAAAATCATATTATCATCTTATCCGAAGCAAGGAAAGTGTTTGGTTGTTGTGCAAAGTCATACCTCGCGGCGATGGCGGCGCGATCACTTAATTAACTTCTTGAAGTCTCGTTACGCTTAGATTATACCAAGTAATCTAATTAGGAGGAAGTTTATTTTTGCTTGTAAGTAAAGGTTTCTTGTCGTCGTCTTTATGAATTTTCTTCAATACATCTGCAATAACGACGTCGGTAAAAAATTTAATAAATCTTTTTTTAAAGAAGTATGTAATGCAATATTTGGGTTCTATAGTTCTGGCGATAAGTTAATCGTGCCGTGGTATACCTAAAACGAAATCGTATCTCTATTTAATTCTTATTATTTATTAAAAACTTTACGAAAAGTTAAAAAAAAGCTGTAATAAGGCAGACTTAAGGGTGCCGTGGTCCCGTGTGGTGTCCGGGCGTAAAAGAATAGCACCATCCTTAAGGGACTTACTAGAGAATGGGCAGCAGCGTTCTCTATGCATTTTACCACCATACTGCGATCGCCAACCCGCCTGCCAAGCGTGGCGATTATGGCAACCCCCCCCCCCCCCTTTGGGGGAGGCCTATGTCCAGCAGTGGACATCTTTCGGCTGAAATGATGATGATGATGAAGAGTGCATTGAGCTTCTGATGCTAATTGATGCGTGGTAGTTCGAATCAAGCCAATCAGTGCTAGTATGATTTAGTCAACTTCTTACGAATATTACACCTCGTTAAAACGATCAGTCGGGTCAGAAATACCGATTTAATTTTCAGAGCAGTATCTGTCACTATACCAACGTCAAACATTTCTCTTACATCTAAACCCCCGATTACCTATTACAAAATAACACCGGTACAATACGAAACGTAATGCCGTACTATGAAAATCTTATTACCTACGCTGTACCACGTATCACGTTTTGCATTCATTGTCTATGCAACTCATGAACGGGCTACGCATTGCCTGGAATTACTGATACCTGCTTTACTAAAATATTAGCACTTTGCAAATATCAAGGTAGGAGGTCTGTCGTCAGGCAGTTTTTGTTTTGTTTAGCAGATCTTCTTTGGTTGGACGTTATCAATATTTTGTTTGTAAGTCAACCTCTAATTGTATCTGCCAGGGGTGCGCGTTGTTCGAAAGAGATACCGTGGCCCCTGGTACACAGGCAACTAAAGGAACACGGGTGGGTTTATTCAGTAAAAGTCTGACATGCCCATCCGCTCCACCCAGGGCGGGAGTTATTTGAAAATTTTCCAACCTCAAAAAAAAACCTCCATTGTATTTTATTTTTATTTTGGTAAGCAATGCTCATTTTTTTGCCAATTACCATTCTGCTAATGGCTTGAGTGAATGACTACATGGAAAAGCAAGTGTGTAATGTTGAAACCGACATATCCTAGAACGAAACAATCAAAGATATGTGACATCCACAAATCACACGGACCCGCACGGTGGATTACGGCCCGCTCCCTCTTACTTGTAGGCCTGCGTCCCAGCGGTGGGAATATTTAACACTTATTATTTGTATACTCTTATGGGCATCGATTTATTTTAAGATAACATTGTTCATTTCTGAGATAATTATGCTGACTACAAACATATTATCTTAATCAAGCATCTAGAGGTAATCAGTACCAGATTCTGATCAGATCACGTAAGTGTCTTTGAAATTTCCTCTTATCTCAGATTACTGTAATATCCTTATCTTATCAGCTTTGATAGAATCGCACTTCCTTGTTTCATGCAAAAGAAACATCATTTCATTAGGTAAATATAAACATTTTGACAATAAAGCCAAATTAGGAATGTTTTATCGCTATTAGGAACAAAAATTACTTTAGGATTACTAATAAAATACTTGCACAGTAGGATCTTTAGTATTAGTACATGATAAATGATGTTGTTTCTTTATGTAGGTTTTTATTTAGGTTATTACAAAGTCTTTTTTTACACGTCAATCATATATTAAAACTAGATGATGTTAGTGTTTCCTATCTGACTAGACCCTGAGAAAAAATACCGAAATAAACTGAGATATAAAAACCTAAACTAAAAACACCTACTGCAGAAAAGACCAGCAGTAACGAAACAACCCAATTACCAAAACACCAAATCTCAAACGATTCAGCAAAAAAAAACATGGCCGACGGGAAACACCATTCCTACCGTACGTGTACCTACAAAATGTTTGGTCCACATTTACTGAAGCGCGCCAGTGTATTTCGCGCCGCTATTTTTGTTAAGTCACCCGAGGCTAGTTGCTAACTAGCGCGGAAAGCCCTACTATCATATCTGAAATATAGAACGTCTTTTAGATCACGTTTTCTATGAATTTTCTTGTAAAGTGTGGTATTTTCTGAGATAATTGAGCTGAAATGTGGTAATTGTTTCATATTTCAAGTTCTTTGTCATTAAGCTTTGTAAAATTATTTTCAGGGGAATCTTGATCCAGTGTTGTGAGAGTATGATAGTAAAGTAACCTATGTCATCGATAGACGAAGAGCAAGACCTAATCAGCCTATAATGTTCTCTTTGCTAGGACAGATCTCCACTCTGTGAGAGGGAGTGGTTCTCTATCTCTATATCTACCTCGCGTGCCCCGTGAGTGGCGGGTGTTACATGTCTTCAATTTTTTTGTTCCTCAGACATGCTCGTTTTCTCAAAATGTTTTCTTAAGAATAAGAATAAATCATTTATTTGCATAAAACATGGTTTAAGCAAACTGTTCTTAAATATAACAGCTATGGCACGAACATTTTCAGCTAGGATGAAACATTGCATGCAAAATCTCAGGGTTTTTCAAAATGGTACAGCTTACAGGGCATCAACATTTTGTATCCATAAATTCTTTTAAACTATAGAAACTACACTCATTCAACCACTTGTGTAAAACTTTATCTTAAACAATTTTTGATGTAATGTTTTGAAATGGCTTGGTATCTTGTTGTAGATGTGCACGCACATTGCTAGGCAGTTTTTGTTATACTTGGTAAGAAAGGTGGCTTTTAAGAAAGGTGGTGATGATATTAATACATAAAGTGTCTGCCTGGGTTCGAACTCGTAAGTCAGGGCCAATACCTCTAGGCTATCACTGTTCCACGATGAGAGGTATGCTACGTAAAAAAATTAAAATAACAACCGACTTCTAAAAAAACACTACAAAGTGCAAAATAACTTTAATTTCGGAAGTCGGTGACTTTGGATGTGTATTTTAATTCTTTGTCATCGCCTTCCAAAATGAAAGTTATTTTGCACTTTGTAGTGTTTTTTTGAAAGTCGGTTGTTTTTTTTTTTTTTGAAAGAAGTTTTATTTTTCACTTTTTAGTTAACTACCCCACACCAATTCGAAATTTCATCATCCTTGGGGTCAAAACAATGCATATTTATGCGATAGCAGCATTCGCGGTTGATTTGCTGCCATTTTGTGAAGTTTTCCGTTGTCTGTCTCCGAAATGCATCATCAGATCTATATTAAATTTTAATGGGACCATTTCGGAATAAACCCCTATCGAACAAAAAAAGATTTTTCGCAAATCCGGCTTTATACGACGGAGTAATGCCCGAACATACATAAAAAATATTTTAAATAAACATGTCGAATTGATAACCTCATTATTTTTGAAGACGGTTAAAAAAAATCAGAATAAAATTGGTGGACAGCCCACTGCTAAACATAGGGTCGCTCCTTTAAGCATCGCTACCATGACCTGACTTGCGCTGCTCACATTCAGGGCAATCCCAAGACATACGAGTATTACCTAAACCTAACACCATTGGGCACGCCACGATTGCGGCGGTAAGTCCCCTCTTTGAGGAGTGGTTTGAGAGGCGGCATGGCGTCCTCACCTTCCGCCTAACGCAGGTCCTCACCGGACACGGTTGTTTCGGGAGGTTCCTGTTTCGGATAGGGCGGGAGGAAACGCCCGGGTGTTTCCACTGCGAAGATCGCCCTGAGGACACGGTGGAGCACACGGTGGCGGTCTGCCCTGCTTGGGCGGAGCACCGCCGTGTCCTCGTGGAGGCGATCGGCGGCGGCGATCTCTCGCGTCCGGCCCTGGTCCAGGCCATGGTACGGAGCGAGAGGGCATGGGGAGCCGTCACCTCCTTCAGCGAAGCAGTGATGCTCGCGAAGAGGGAGGCGGCGCACGTGAGGGAGAGGCAGCATATGCGCCCTCGTGACCCCAGCCGCCGCAGGATACGGAGACGCCCTGGGCGTCGGGAATCCCAGGCCGATTTCCGGCCACCGTAGGCATGGGCTTGCGGACGGCGAGTAATGGGTAGCTCGCTGTCCGGTAAGGACCAAGCCCAAGTCGACGGCGCGTTGTGTTCCACGCGCGCCTCAAAGAGATGTCAGCACAAAAAATGATGGGGCCCGCAAGGGCCGATGCCTGCCAGGGGTGCGGGTTTGTTCGAAAGAGACACCACAGCCCCTGGCTTAAGGGCTACTGAAGGAACACGGGTGGGTTTTAGTCAGTAAAAGTCTGACACGCCCTCCTGCTCCACCCAGAGCGGGAGAAGTTATTTGATGATTTCCCACCAAAAAAAAAAAAAAAAAAAAACCTAACACCATAGCTTCTGACGTTTCATAAGTGCCCATGCAGGTTTATATGAAATGAAAATATTTTGTTTTTGATTTTTGATTTTGAAACAAGGGCCCAGCTTCATTTTCCCCTAATGGGTTTATAAAACTTTTACAATATACATTACCTTATACGCAAACATACATTATTTAAATCTTTAAAGTATACGAATAAAATTTGTACTCACAAACCGGCTTTCCCACGATTCTTTCCCTGCGAGAAGTTAAAAAATGCAGATCCTACGAAAATAAACCAAAAAGTTTCGGAGCAATTTTTTGCCTCGACGGATGAAGAAAAAGAATGATCCGCGTATATTGTAGGGGACAGGCAAAAAGTTTTCGCCTTGGTGTTACCACGATCCTTCCGAAATTTGACAATTCTTTTAAAATATAGTCTAGGACAAAAGAATCGTAGCAGTAGGCGTTGTGTAATTTCTGCCTACCAACATGAGAAGAACAATTAATAGATAGGCGTGAGTTTATTTATGTACTAGCTGTCCCCACGACTTCATCCGCGCGGAATAGTTATTTTTATTATTTATTTATTGGTATAGATATTAATAAAAATAAATAAAAATTTCTAAAATAAAAGTAGCTTAGTTGGATAAGGAGTAACTACTCCTTATCCAACTACGAGTATCTGCTAATGAAAGTACCGTCAAAATCGGTCCAGGCGTTTCAGAGATTAACCGGAACAAACAGTACGACAGGCAATTTTTTTTTTTAAATGTTTTATTTTGGTATATGTACCGTGTGTAAAATCCATATGCATTTAGTAAATAGCGGTTATTTTAATATTACAAACAGACATTCTTTTACTGTAGACTTTATTTATCTGTATAGATACGAGTAGATGTATAGAAGATGTTGTATAGATGAAAAGTTCAAGATCGAAATTGCTAATCAAATATTGAGGACCTACGTACGTCATTTACTTGATAATTTTTAACAAAGTGGTTCCCGGTAAAGCAAATACCCTCCGTTTCCACCATTTTTTTCCGTCACCTGATTTGCTAGGCCTAGTGATTGTAAAGTATTTACGTTTATGGTACTGGTTTAAAGAGTACCTGGACCGACACCGATGAACATCTTAAAGAAAAAAGTCTCTCAAGAAAATCTACGTTGCAACATACATTTTATAACCACTTTTCCAAAATCTGGTCTTGCTAGTTCCGGTACAAACAACTTGTCAAGCACACACAATCCCGTATAAACAAGTTAGTACAGTTTCCAGAAAATAGTAGCAAACTCTTCCTTGAGCGCAACCGATATTTACAATGTGGACTAATTTTAAACTTGGACACTTTGAACATACGGACGCTTGTATAAAATATTTTTCCTGGAACATAGACGATACCCGGGTAGGTGAAGTGGGGTAACTTGGAAATAAAACTGGTGGAGCCACCGTCGTGTTACCGAAGTTGGGGATTTAACGCTCGCCTCGCTGCGACACCGGGCTGGGGCCTGGTGTGAGGTGTAAGCGGTTAGGCGTTTGGATATTGCCTTAAATGCTGATTCAATTTAGTCGTCTCTCCCTTAGGTACGTCTTGATGAATCTGGTGTCGGCCTTAAGTATAAACGGCTTTGTAATCTTGGCATTGATAGTCTTTTCTGATAATCAAGGAAATGTTAATTATATTTTCTTCATCAATTCGGTATGGTGAAAAATACTTTAGTATTTGTAGTCAAATTGTAGTAGACTACACTAATTATTAGCATTAAATAGAAATCCACTATTCAGACTCTCAATTAGTTAAATCAGACCTGCGGGGTAGTTGAGACACTTATTTCAGTAGAATTGATTTCATTTTGACAGACAACAACATCCATTGCGTCATACTTTGAAAATGATTCAGACTTTTCTTAATTTATTGCGTAACACTAGTGTGTTATGCAATAATGATGCCAATATATAAGCGCAACTGACAACTTAACCTCACTTTTGTAACCCTCTAACTCCTCATCTCCTTGACCTATAAGCGAATTAAATTCTAATCAAAACGCTATCTCCTATACAATCCACCACACTCAGTGTTCCAGTTTCCAGAGGGATCTCGCGATGACAACGTTCTACGGGTCTTGTGCCACTCTGCCGCTATCTTCACATATACGATACGACAGAAATCAGTTTACTTTTCACAATTCTTAGCCCCGTTTTGGTAGATGAAATTAGCTTTTTATGAGCTGCCAGTGTAGTTGTCAAGTTATGTAGAATTTAGTTCTGCGCCAACACCATTTCGCCTTCGACATACTGAGAAAAAGATATTGTAAAGCCTCGGTGTCCCCCCGGTGGGTTCCCGCATTGTCGTTGCGGGCTCAGTAACCGTGGACTGCCACCGACGGTGAAGCCAATAGGAACCCAAAGGTGGGGCCGCTCGTCAGGGCTTTTGCCTTCAAGCCAATGACGTAGCGGCCAAAAATTAGGTTGCGGTGAGGTGCACCCCAACTGAGGTGGGCCGCGATGTCGAATGAGAGGCATCGCGGCTGAGGGTTACGGGCTGCGGCAGAGGAGGAGTGCCGGTGCTTTTGAGCAGCGCTCTTCCCTTCCGTGGCCGGGACGGGGCCGCTACCATTTGATGGCGGACGCGGTGAGGCTGCAGGGGAAGAGGAGTGTCGGTATGGCGTTGGCCGCTCACCCTAACCCCTGCGGCTGGAAAGTGGTAGACGGGACGGCGGGTTGTGTTCCACACGCGCGTCGTCAAAGATGTCAGCAACCACAGGTGGGGTCCGCAAGGGCCGATGCCTGCCAGGGGAGCGGGTTGTTCGAAAGAGTTACCGCCGCCCCTGGCACACGGGCAACTGAGGGAACACGGGTGGGTTTTAGTCAGTAAAAGTCTGACAGGCCCTCCTGCTCTACTCAGCAGGAGAAGTCATTTGATGAATTTTCACCCAAAAAAAAAGCCTCGGTGTACCTATAAATAATGTTTTTAACCGACTGTTTAAAAGGGGACGTTAAAAGTTCCACGCAACAGGCAAACAAGCTGACAGTTGCACGGAGAACCACGGAGCGCGATACGAAGACGGTCTTTATTTTGATGTCGTCAAGAGTGTTTTGGAACTTGAAATCGCAGTATGGTTGTTAAATGCATAGAGAACGCTGCTGCCCATTCTCTAGGAAGTCCCTTAGTCATAGAAGCATGGGGATTAGCATAACAAAAGAGAGTTGGAGGCCCAGCAGCGGATGAAGTCGGGCCATTGATGCTGATGATGATTCATTCCAAGAGAAACAAAGGCTCTAGGAAGAGAGATGAAATCGAAGTGGATGAATGGGAGATTCTAAGTTGGCGATCAGGAAGCATTTCCATAGTTTATGTTGAATAATAAGTTCTGTTAATCTCGAAACCTGGACATATCTTCAAAAAGTAGAAGACTACATAAGATCATGATTCAAAATATTTTATTCAAGAAAACCTTTTTGAACATCTTAAAACTTGGGTAATATCTTCGCGTCTAAGTATGATGTTACTTAAATTTTTCATGAGAATTTTGTGTAGTGTTTCAAAGGTTTTTGAAAAAGCTCCTAAAGCGCCTATGACCTTTAATGACATATTGTTATGGCCTCGCCTAGTCATAATGGCCCGCTGGCTTAGGCCTGGCGTACACAAGATTGTGGATTCACATCCAGGCAAGTACCAATGTGAGTTTTAGAACTCATAATGTATGGTTCTTTCTTAGTTTATCTTGGATATTACTTTGACCGGCGAAGGGAAACATCGTGACGAAACCTCGACTTATAATTAAACTGGCTTTTGCCAACGTCTTCGCCCGCATGATGGTCGGAAATCATCCCACAGGAAAATACTACCGGGATGAAAAGTATTATACAGGATAAGTTTTTAACCAGTGCACAAACTGTAACCATTAATTCAGCATATCATTATTCGTTATACAAAAAAAAAAATCTGCTGTTCCATACAGTTTGACTTTGTAGGTATTGCACTTTTCTATGAAACAGCAGATTATTTTAGGATTACCGACGAAAAATTTCTGCGCTGCGGGTCTAGAATGATATGCTGAATTCATGGTTAAAGTTTGTGCATTGGATAAAAACTTACCCTGTATAGTAGGGTTACGTTCAGTTGTCAAATACCATTAAATCGTCACCTTTCCTAGTGACTTCGTTAGTTCTAATTAAAGTCACCGAACACATCTGCTTGATGCACAATAGACAACAGCTATCAAACCACAACCAAAGGAACGGCCTACTAATACCGTAACGTATTGGTTTCTTGTTAACCGACATGTTCTGTCGTTGTTCGAAATAGGTTATTGCGGCGCGACGTTACTACTGACCTACTTCTAGTCAGTTGATGGTGGACTAACTACACTTGGGGCGGTTATCATCTCAATCAATTTAGGAGATGCCTGAGTGATGGTGACTTGCTGTTAGGTACAAAGTTAGTTAGGCATCCATCAATGAAGACTAAATTAAAATAATAAGATTGAGTTCGATTAATACAGGTCTCTTAGTTTCAATGTTTCCTGGTCCAAGTATGGGAAGGGAACACCAGGTTGGTTTTTAGTCAGCTAGGGTCTAATAGACCCCAGCAGGCATAGCACGAGCGCCGATTTGTCAACGGAAGAATAGACATGACTATTACCTAACTAAATGACGTACAATCGGAGTAGATAGCTATGTTCTTCTATTGATTATCACAGTTATGCGTTCTAAACAAATCATGATTTTGTAGATAATCGTAAATACTTTGTGGACGTCGAGTAGAAAGTTTGTGGTCAGTGTAATTTTGACAGTTTGGGAAGAAATATTCTTCTGAAATAGTCTACATGTAAAAGGACCTGGAGAAAGATCGGAAACGAAAGACAAAATGACAGATTACAGAAGGATATCTACGGTGCGATGTCATACACGGAGAAACGAAATGAAAGATAGAAAGAAAGAAAAAGTATTTATTGTGACTCGCACAGGAAGATCACAAAATAAAATAAACTAGTACAAAAATTATAAAAAAAACAAACAAACTTGAGAGTAAAAACTATTAAAAATAAAACAGAAAGTCCTGCACGAGGCCAAAAGGCTCCTACCTCAGCATAATGCTGCGACATTTAAAAAGTGTCGCAGCGCTGGTATTCTGGTAGGGCCCGAGCGATGTGATGTCACGGGCAGTTACAGTATAAATAAATAATCTGTACTAAAGTTAAAATGTAATTATGTACATGTATATAAACGAATAAAACATAATACCGTCAGAGCAAAGCGTGACCTCATTATTTGTCGATACCATAGCAGCCTGAGACACTCTGTGGCATTCCTGTGACAAGCAAAGGGTCGCAAGCGCCGACATACATGAACATTATTTACATATTTTTTTTCTCTGGATTTACGGCTGTTTACGGAACAGTGCAGTAGTGAGTAGTGTTATTAGTGTAGTCAGTATAATTACAATAAAAGTGATGTGTGGTAGTGAGGTAACGGCATTGATTATACGGAAAAATAAAAATAAACTAGTGACTGAAAGTGCTGTGTGATTATGATTTTTACTATAATGTGACTTTATGTAGAAAAATCTATTCTTCGTAAAAGTAGAAAGCGTTATGCTAAGCCTGCAGGGTGGAGGACGTCCAAGACGATTTTTCACCTAGAACAAAAAAAAAAAAAAAAGGGAGGTTCCTCACTCTAGATCCCCAATCACCATTCGCTTGGGTCTTAAAATCTTGACGCTCTTTTTATTTGGTGAAATCTGCAGTGCGACAGTGAAAGTCTTTTACCATAACTTTACTCTTACACTCGCAGTAACGCAGTAAGACCAAAACTAACGGTAATTAGGGATCCAGATTAAGGAACGCCCTGTGTTTTTTTTTTTTTGTTCCGGCGTTTAAAATCCTCACGGATGTCCTCCGCCCGGGGATGGGCGGAGATGTCTGTCAAGCTCTTACTGACTAAAAACCACCCTGGTGTTCCCTTCCCACCCTCGGACCGGGAAACATGGGAACTAAGAAACCTCTGGTCTAAATCGAACTTAATCTTATTATTGTAATTTACTCTTCAATAATAGATGCCTAGCAAACTTTGTACATAGCAGCCTGTCAGCATCAATCATTGATTGAGATCGACTGACTAGAATTACAGTAACGTTGTGCTGCAGAAACCTATTTCAAACAACGACAGAACAGTTTTAACAGCTGTTGTGTATAGTACAGATAAAAAACTTAAAAAAAAAAAATAACAACTGACTTCCAAAAAAACACTACAAAGTGCAAATTTCAAAAAATGTGTATTTTAATTATTTGTCACCGCCTTCCGAAATTAAAGTTATTTTGCACTTTGTAGTGTTTTTTTGGAAGTCGGTTGTTATTTTGTTGAAAAAAGTTTTTATTTTTCACTTTTTAGTTACCTACCACACCAATTCGAAATTTCATCATCCTCCGGTCAAAACAATACATATTTATGCGATAGCAACATTCGTGGTTGATTTGCTGTAATTTTTTGAAGAGTTCCGTTGTCTGTCTCCGAAACGCATCATCAGATCTATGCGAAATTTTAATGGGACCATTTTGGAGTAAACCCCTTTCGAACAAAAATAATAATTTTGCAAAACCGTCTTTATACGACGGAGTTATGCCCGAGCATACATAAAAAAATATATATAGACACGTCGAATTGATAACCTCCTTCTTTTTTAAGTCGGTTAAAAATATATCCGACTGGTGGCTTTGAAATTACTATTAAGAAAGACAAGAGGGAAACGCTTTCAAAGCGAATTCGTGTTTATATAACGACTATGAAAAGGATTGACATACGCTTTTCGGTAGATTATGCAAATCCCATACATTGTTCACTTTCTATCATGATAACTATGTCACTGACACAATATCAATTCGTTAAGCCCTTAGGCGCGGATTTTTTTTTATAGAACCGCTGTGATCCGGCCAGTATAGCTATCACAGCCATTCGATACGGTTCCGCTCCGTGCTGTAAGCGCTGTTCATAAAACCATAAACCGCTTTTTTTTTTCAGTTAAAATGAAATAACTGACGGCTTTTCTCTCTACGGTTGCTGTCGATCCTCGTTGTCGGTTATAGTTTTTTGTCATTTTCGATACGATAGCCATTCGGATGGTTGAGAACAGTTATGTTAACGTATTTGACTGCATCGTTGGTCTACTGATCATGAGGTTCTAGGTTCGATCCCTAGGTCGGGTTAAGCGTAACTGGATTTTTCCATTACAATTTCTCAATAGTGTCATAATTTGAGTTAGATTGATGGCAAGACTCACCTCCTATTATGTGGCTGGGTCTTAAACCTAACTAATCAAATGTGGGTTTTCTATACATTAAATATGGCAAATTTAATGGGTTTTTTTTGTGTTTCGTAATATTAATTACTTACCTACTTATGCAGAATCAAGTTCTTCTATCTTAACAGACAGCTGTGCTGCTGGGGAGTTTGTTGCGCCACCTCTTCTTCCCAGCTAAAGCACTAGGAAGTGGTGAACGGCGGGCGGTTTTGGGGGACTGTCTTATGTAATTTTGACGTTCAAAAAGTGATGGGGCTCCAGCCTAGTTTGAATAAACGACTTTTGATTTTGTTTATATTGGTTTACAAACAGTGTTTCAAAAAGACCATTCCAACTCCTTATGGAGCTTAAACCGTTTCAAGATTAACAAAACGTGCTTTCCTATTCACATACAAAAACACAGGATCCTAACACAAACGGCTTCAAAAATACATGAAAGCGATGTGAAATTCTCATGTGACTGAGTTCTCTTTGCTCATATTAATAGGACTGAGCGATTCCAGAAAGTTCGATGTTAAACATAAAACGTCATCCCTAAAGGGTTGCTGCCCATAAGTGGTATAGGAGCAAGGGATCTGAGGGCAATACTTGGGTTTTTAAGGAGTTATGCCGAGGTAGAAGGCTGGAAGGGACAAAAAGCAGCAACGACAAAGTTCATGTGATTCAACTGGTGGGGTCCGCAACGGCTGATGCCTGCCAGGGTTGCGGGTTGTTCGAAAGAGATACCGCCGGCCCTGGCACACAGGATTCTGAGGGAAAACGGGTTTTAGTCAGTAAAAGTCTGACACGCCCTCTTGCTCCACCCAAAGCAGGAGAAGTTGTTTGATGATTGAAAAAAAAAAAATGCTCGGTTCGAAGCTGCGTTGTGTTCCATGCGCGCCGTCGAACCGAACATTTTTTGTTCGTGGCCCCGCCGCCTGCCACATTTCGGCCGCAGGGTATAGGGAGAGCGGCCAACGCTATACAGACACTCCTCCTCCGCCGCAGCCTGTAGTCCCTGCGGCCCCACCGCATCCGCCATCAAACGGTGGCGGCTCCGTCCAGGCCACGGAACGGAAGAGCGCTGCTCAGAATTACCGGCACTCCTCCTCCGCCGCAGCCTGTAACCCTCAGCCGCGATTGCCTCCCATTCGACATCGCGGCGGCCCGCCTCAGTTGCGGTGCACCTCAAGTGAGGCGCAACCTACTTTTTACCCGCTACGTCGCGTCGTCGGCTTTGAGGCAAAAGCCCTGACGAGCGGCCCCACCCCAGGGTTCCTCTTCGCTTCACCGTGGCTGACCACGGAGACCACGGCTACTGAGCCCCCCCGCAACGACAATGCGGGAACCCACCGGGGGGGAATCAATGCAAGTTTGGGTACAAAAAAACAGTTTCAGGATTGGCTGCTTGGGCTTAACTATACTGAAACGGAATTCCTTCTATCTTTCAACTGTTAAATTATTCATTATCACACACACACATCTAATCCACATACTCACATCGTACATACACTCATCACACACACACTCTCCACATACACACTTACACTCATACATTGTCGTACTCATCACATGCACACATACTTTTGGTTACCTCTTATTAGTTTTAGTGTATTATTTAGTATTCGTTTTGGTGAATTATTTAGTCTTAGTTTTAGAGAATTACTTAATTATTTAAACCGATGCTCTTGTATACTTATCTTGCATAATTTCATAATTATAATCTTTCAAAAAAGACTGGATACTGCCTGCGACACAGGGTATCCTAGCGCGGAATTCAGTGTCGCACCTCAATATTGTTATACTTTTTAAGAGCCAATAAATAAACTAAAATAGATAAACATAAGTAACTGCCGAAATGTGGGTGTACTCTAGGAAGATACTCCTCTGCTTAACCCATAGGGAAATAAAGTCGTGATGCTATGGAATGAGAAAGAAGAATCAAAAGAGAAGTACATTTTGTTTTTAATTTCCCTTCTAGCAACTTTATCTCTTCAACATGAAGCTTACTTGAGAAAAGTAAATTGGCTATTACATAGGAAAACATTATTATTTCATATTATATTCCCTTACATCTAAAGGATGAAGATGTCACATTTATTGTGTCCCACATTTCAATAAGATATCAAGTCTAGTGATTTTTTCAGGGTTCCGTCGCCAAAAGGCAAACACGGAACTCTTATAATTATTATCGTCACGTCCATCCGTCCGTCCGAAACAGACTATTTGCACTATATCAATGAAAGTAATTGTAATACAATTGTATAACAATGGTTTCGAGAAATTAGGAAAAAAAATTGGGTTAGCTCTCCATATAAATGTGGGTTTTCGTTGGATCCCATAATTAAAAAGATTACAATGTTTCAGGTTGCTTTTTCATTTCAGTTCATCGTTTTTGTGATCTTGGCCTATGTCCAGCAGTGGACATCTTTTAGCTGAAATGATGATGGTGATGTTTTTGAGGTAAGGGATCTCTTCGGTTACAACCACAGTGTTGAATTTGATTTTTATTGTTTTTTACCTTGAAAATTAATGTTATCCAAACTTAAATTTGTGTGTAAATCGATACTATTCATGCATAAATATTCATTTCAACTACGGAACCTTTCACTGTGCATGGTCCTACACGCACTTGGACCATTTTTCAATACTGAATGTTAGACGTTTCAAATAATCGAAGCCTTTATTAATTTTCAGAGATTTACTTAAAGGTATAGAAGATACAGTTTTGATAACGCGTGTTTAGGACTACTTTGGTAGATCACTTAAACTAATTTTGATTTAATTATTAATGTTTATGTGTGTGTGCGTCGCTGGTCCAGTGGTCGCAAGTGCTACTACTGAGCAGGAGGTCCTAGGTTCTATTCACAGATCGGGGAAAGTGTTACAGTGTTTTTCCATTTGGAATTTTTGGCAGTTACGGCTGGCGAGGGTTGATGGCAATAGGCTCGGCCTCTATTAATTGGGACATAAATATACGTGTAATACAGGCACACCTCTGCCCGACCCTTAGGGGAACGGAGCATTTCCGCCGTTTGGCTCCCAGACTGGAGCAGGCCGGGGCTGCGCTGAAGCGGCTCCTGCCGGAGGCTCTACGCGGGGATCGTGCGGTCCATGGCCCTATATGGGGCGCCGGTGTGGGCGCCTACATTGAGGCGCCAACCAGCCTGCCGGTTGAGGGCGTCCCATAGGGTCATGGCCATCCGGATGATCCGAGGATATCGCACGATCTCCGGCGAGGCAGCGGGCCTCCTTGCCGGATTACCGCCATGGGATATGGAGGCAAAGGGCCTCGCGCAAATGTGGGAGTGGCGCGAGGAGGCCAAACGCCGGGGCGTAACTCCGCGGGAAATCGCAGCACAGCGGACAGAGCTCCGGCGGGATGTCATGGCGACATGGAGTGTGCGATTGTCGCAACCCAGTGCTGGGCACGCCACGATTGCGGCGGTAAGTCCCCTCTTTGAGGAGTGGCTTGAGAGGCGGCATGGCGTCCTCACCTTCCGCCTGACGCAGGTCCTCACCGGACACGGTTGTTTCGGGAGGTTCCTGTTTCGGATAGGGCGGGAGGAAACGCCCGGGTGTTTCCACTGCGAAGATCGCCCTGAGGACACGGTGGAGCACACAGTGGCGGTCTGCCCGGCTTGGGCGGAGCACCGCCGTGTCCTCGTGGAGGCGATCGGTGGCGGCGATCTCTCGCGTCCGGCCCTGGTCCAGGCCATGGTACGGAGCGAGAGGGCATGGGGAGCCGTCACCTCCTTCAGCGAAGCAGTAATGCTCGCGAAGAGGGAGGCGGCGCACGTGAGGGAGAGGCAGCATATGCGCCCTCGCGACCCTAGCCGCCGCAGGATACAGAGACGCCGTGGGCGTCGGGAATCCCAGGCCGATTTCCGGCCACCGTAGGCATGAGCTTGCGGACGGCGAGTAATGGGTAGCTCGCTGTCCGGTAAGGACCAAGCCCAAGTCGACGGCGCGTTGTGTTCCACGCGCGCCACAAAGAGATGTCAGCACAAAAAATGATGGGGCCCGCAAGGGCCGATGCCTGCCAGGGGTGCGGGTTTGTTCGAAAGAGACACCATAGCCCCTGGCTACTGAAGGAACACGGGTGGGTTTTAGTCAGTAAAAGTCTGACACGCCCTCCTGCTCCACCCAGAGCGGGAGAAGTTATTTGATGATTTCCCAACCAAAAAAAAAAAAACAGGGGAATATAAGCGTGATGTTAAGTGTTATATGTATATGTTTATACTATTTTGTTGGGATTGTCTTGAGTATCGTTTATGATAGAAAAAGTTTCATTTAGCAGTCAGACAGACGCAATGTAATAAATATCCAAGTTCAACGAATGGCTTTAGCTGTACGAGAATCTTTTGACGCTTGGTCGAAATCGTACGCTTCTTGTTTTTTCAATTTAACTCAGAAACCTCAAACGGTGCAAATATATCAACCTAATTGGAAGCTACATATTTGAGCCCTTGAGGGGCTTGTGGCTAAGTAATAGCAGCCACACGGGTGTATAGATCAAGTTAAGCTACGCTTGCCGCATCTTTACATACCAAGACCCCTCCGTGCCTCGGAAAGCACGTTAAGCCGTTGGTCTCGGCAAACATTAATGAATCTTCGACAGTTGTTACCGTGGTCTCCCACCCACGGTGAATCCAAGAGGAACCCAAAGGTGGGGCCGCTCGTCAGGGCTTTTACCTTCAAGCCATTGACGTAGCGGCCAAAAAGTAGGTTGCGGTGGGGTGCACTGCAACTGAGGTGGGCCGCGATGTCGAATGGGAGGCATTGCGGCTCAGGGTTACAGGCTGCCGCAGAGGAGGAATGCCGGTGCTTTTGAGCAGCGCTCTTCCCTTCCGTGGCCTGGACGGGGCCGCCACCGTTTGATCGCGGACGCGGTGGGGCCGCAGGGGAAGAGGAGTGTCGGTATAGCGTTGGCCGCTCTCCCTATCCCCTGCGGTCGAAAACTGGTAGGCAGCGCGTTGTGTTCCACGCGCGCCATCGGAGATGTCAGCAACCACTGGTAGGGTTCGCAAGGGCCGATGCCTGCCAGGGGAGCGGGTTGTTCGAAAGAGTTACCACCACCCCTGGCACACGGGCAACTGAGGGAGCACGGGTGGGTTTTAGTCAGTAAAAGTCTGACACGACCTCCTGCTCTACCCAGCGGGAGAAGTCATTTGATGATTTCCCACCCAAAAAAAAAACCTCTACCCAGTAATTGGATTGTAGAGGTCAGACAGACAGTCACTCCATGTAAAATACTGGTACTTTGCTACATTCGGTTTGACTGGAATCCGACCCAGTTTAGTTGGGCAAATTATAGTAAAAATATACAAATAACATCAAAAACATATTACAATCCATGCTTCAACCACGTTCACATCTCAAACACAATATCTACACCACAAAAGTTATCAAACGCGGCGTTCTCCAGTACAAAGCCAAGAGCTATTCGTTCAACACAACGTTGTACACGCATTGAACAATAAAACGCTCGCTACGGATCGTAATAGTGAGAAAATACAAATGTGTCTGTTAACATCAAGCTACCCCAATCTGTCAAATTTCTTTCATAGTTTTTCAACTTTATTACAAAGGAATAAGGTTTATGTTCAATTGGGAAAATTTGACAGTTTGGGATAGCTTGACCTGCTGGCGACTGTACATGCCCTACCAATACGGTATTGTTTTTGTATTGAGAATGCGTGGTAAATAATATGAGTAGCTTTTGCTACTTCACCCGCGTGGAGGTCGATCTTTTTTTCCCGGTAACGTATTACTGGGATAAAAACTACCCTTTGTGTTAATCCAGGTAAAAATCTATCTGTGTGCCATATTTCATCCAAATACGATTCAACGTTTTTGCGTGATTGAGTAAGAAACATCCAAACATCTTGACAAACTTTCACATTTATAATATTAGTAGGAAGTATAATAGGATCAGGAATAGTTGGGTATTTAATATGCCTAGGCCCCCTGGCATAGCAGCCTGGAGTCTAGATTATGCCCGATTCATGGCAATAGGCTCAATTGACTTTTGAATGATACTATTTGACTGCATAATAATGAATTTACTGGACATAATTTAATTTATTTTTGACTATAATATACTAATACTATGATATCTTAATATCAATTATTATTTATTTGTTGTGTATTTTATAATGAAATTTAAAATGACTATATGTAAATGCAATTAAATGTAATTTCTATACCTACAAAATTTGTACGCCGTTATTGGCAAAACATGGACGCTCATAACATATTAATTCAATACCCTGCTACTCATTAGTCAGTTCATGTAAACGCATGTGTGACAAATAAATTATCTTTATCTTTAAACGTTAAAGGGATAGAGACAAAACACATTTCTGTTAGCGTTCACGCCAAACACCACGCCAAAACGTATGGGAATGACATTACTTGCGGAAAGGACACGACATAACCTTTCCGCAGGCAATGTCATTCCCATACACCTTGACGTTGCACTCGGCGTGAACGCCAACAGAAATGTGTCTTGTCTAGAATGTGGGTGTCCTGTAGTTGCGGATCTCACTAGTTTTTCGAGGAATACAAGCGTGATGTGGATGCCGGAAATTAGCCCACGAGGGCGTGTTGCCGGAAAAAACTAGTCTATGTTACTTTTTATACCATCGGCTATCTGCCGGAGAAAATCGGTCCCATCAAAATCGACCCAGCCGGGCAGCCGTTTCAGTGTTTAACCAGATTTATTACGAATATTTTTGTCTGTGTTAAAACTTGTTTTATTGGTGTAAAGTTTCATAATGAGATCATGATGATTCATAATGAGAACTACTTACTAGATCTCGTTCAAACTCATTTTCGGTGGAAGTTTACGTGGTCATGTACATCATACATTTTTTTTAGTTTTATCGTGCTCTTATTTTAGAAGTTAAAGGGGGGACACATAGGTCTTTACCTATGAAATTGCCGTTCTGCAGTACTGGCCATTTCAAATCAAAATAATTTTTGTTTGGCTAAGAATTCTAATTTCAAATTAATTTTATTTTAAAAACATGGATTTTTTTTTCTAAAAGTAGTCATTTCTTTATTGATTAGTGTTACATTTTCATCGCATTTCAATCTTTTTCGTCATCATGGATACGTTAAAAATTCGAGTAATTATGGAATATGAGTACCGTCGTGGCAGCAACGCGGCACAAGCGGCACGCAACATCAACGACGTTTACGGAGCTAACACTACAAACCAACGCACCACCTGTTATTGGTTTGCTCGCTTCCGTTCTGGAAATTTCGACCTGAAAAATGAACCTCGCGGTCGTCCGAAGACTTTGGTCGACAATGACGAATTAAAGGCGATTGTGGAAGCTGATGATACACAATCTACGGCTGAATTAGCAGCAGCTTTCGACGTTAGCGTCAAAACAATATTGGTCCATTTGCGTCAAATTGGCAAGGTAAAAAAGCTTGACAAATGGGTGCCCCACGAACTCAATGATCGCCAGCGCGAAGTACGCGTCGAGACGTGCCTTGCACTGCTCAACAGACACACAAATGAAGGAATTTTGAACCGCATTGTTACCTGCGATGAAAAATGGATTCAGTTTGATAACCGTAAGCGCTCAGCAAGTTGGTTGGATCCTGGTTCAGCACCTAAACAATGCCCTAAACGAAAACTTACCCCTAGAAAAGTGATGGTCACTGTTTGGTGGTCTAGCGCCGGTGTGATTCATCACAGCTTCTTACCAAACGGGGTGAGCATTACTGCAGATGTGTACTGTGAAGAACTGAACACAATGATGGAGAAGCTGGCGCATCTCCAACCAGCATTGGTCAATCGCTCGTCTCCGCTGCTCCTGCACGACAACGCGCGACCTCATACTGCACAGCAGACGGTCTCCAAGTTGCAAGAACTGGGGTTGGAAGCTCTCCGTCATCCGCCCTACTCACCAGACCTTGCGCCTACAGACTACTACTTTTTCCAGAATTTGGATAACTTCTTGGCGGGAAAAAAATTTAATACCCGAGAGGCAGTACAAAATGCCTTTGAAGAATTTGTTGCCTCCCGTCCAGCTGATTTCTTTAAGAAGGGCATCAATAAACTGCCACTGCGATGGCAAAGATGCATTGATTGCATGGGTGATTACTTCGATTAATACAAATAAAAAATTCATGAAAAAAATTCGTTTAAATTTTTTCATACAAAACGGCAATTTCATAGGTAAAGACCTATTATATTACCACTTTGGAAATGTCTCTCGCGCAAACTGTTCAGTTTAGAAAAAAAAATAGAAACTTCAATATCATTTTTGAAGACCTATCCATAAATACCCCACACGTATGGGTTTGATGTTTTTTTTTTTGAGTTTCAGTTCTAGTATGGGGAACCCCCGAAATTTACTGTTTTTTTTTTTTTCTGAAAATTTTAATGTGGTTCACAGAATACATCTATTTACCAAGTTTCAACAGCATAGTTCTTATAGTTTTGGAAAAAAGTGGCTGTGACATACGGACGGACAGACAGACAGACATGACGAATCCGTAAGGGTTCCGTTTTTTGCCATTTGGCTACGGAACCCTAAAAACGGTCACATTCCTCTAGTACGTATTTTGTTGCTTCGTGTCTCAAAATGAAACTTTATAAAAGGTATTAGAAAATTCTAGACACTTACCGAGACAGCTGATTTACCCATTTTTCATAATTCCTTTTCAGTCACCAGATAATTTTTTTTTAAAGGAGTGGCGCTAGTGGACCTGTGACAGCGCTCTTAACATCACAAACACACTTCAATTTTATATGTTTATAAGATAAGATAAGATTATCTAGAACCTTTACTGTTCCCACGAATCCGTCTCAACAACAATCATTATCAATCAACTATGTCGTCAGCTTATTATTTCAGAGCAGTAGACCGTTATGATAAATCGATTTTCGCCTGACTTACATTCTGAAATTACCTTACTTATTACCCACAATAAGCATTAGTATAGCATATTTAGCCTATAATGTTCCCCCTGGTAAGACACAGGCCTCCTTTCTGTGAGAGGAAATGGGCCACAGTCCACCACGCAGGCCCAGTTCGGGTTGGTGTATGTCACATGTCTTCAAATTTTTGGATCTAGGACATGCTGGTATCCTCACGATGTTTTCCTTCACCGTTTTGAAAGCAGTGATAATTAAATAATTTACACGAAATAAAGTGCCTGCTTGGGTTCGAACTCACGACCTATAACTGGTAAGGCGGGGCCGTTACCACTGGGCCACTACTGCTCCTTATTACCAATTACAAAAATATTTTTGCCAACATATTAAAGCGTTTTATTCAAGCCAGTACAACTCGAATTCCCAAAACAAAATGCGATCAATTACGTATGTTGATGGAAAAGCAATTAAGCATTAAATTTCCATTGAGGCTATTGAAGATTTTCATTAGTGACCAATTGACGTTGGTTCTCAATTAAAATGGAATTCTATTGTAATAGCGTAGTCCACAGAGCACATAATTTAATGAAGATATGTCAATTAATGGCGTATGTATAATAATATAAGAAAGAAAAAAAGAAAGCTTGCCCCCACGGCTTCGCCCGCGTGGAACTCGGAAATTATTCCGTGGGAACGTACTACCGTGATAAAAAGTATCCTATGTGTTAATCTAGGTTATAAATCAATCTGTGTGCCAAATTTCATCCAAATCCATTCAGTAGTTTTTGCATGAAAGAGTAACAAACATCCATACATCTATACATACAAACTTTCGAGTTTATAATATTAGTAAGGTTTTTGCAATTAACATATAGGAGACAGGTTAATGATAGGTGATCTTTACATGTCAATACGCCTTTTTTTGAGGTTGGGTAACCATCAAATAACTCCTCTTGGTTTGGGTGGAGCAGGAGGGCGTGTCTGACTTTCACTGACTATAACCCACCCGTGTTCCTTCAGTCGCCTGTGTACCAGGGGCAACGGTATCTCTTTGGAACAACCCGCACTCCTAGACATCAAGACTCCTCGTGCCTCGGAAAGCACGTTATGCGTTGATCCAAGCTGTCATTTTTAAATCTTTGACAGTAGCCCGAAATTCTGACAGCCAGTCTTACCAAGAGGTATCGTAATACCCAGTAACTGGGTTGTGGATGTCAGATTGACTGTCGCTCCATGTAAAATACTGGTATTTTGCTACACCCGGTTAGACTGGAAGCCAATCTCAACATAGGTGATGATGAAATACAATATGAGTATACGTTTAAAAACTCCTTCCTAGCCTCAGCGGTTGGCAAACCTAGCGTCGTGATTCCTGATGAAAACTCACCAAGTATCATCGAGCTTCCACTTTTTTTTTTTTTTGGGTGAGAAATCATCAAATGACTTCTCCTGCTGAGTAGAGCAGGAGGGTGTGTCAGACTTTTACTGACTAAAACCCACCCGTGTTCCCTCAGTAGCCCGTATGCCAGGGGCTGTGGTATCTCTTTCGAACAAACCCGCACCCCTGGCAAGCATCGGCCCTTGCGGACCCCACCGGTGGTTGCTGACATCTTTGACGGCGCGCGTGTGGAACACAACGCGCCGTCCCGTCTACCACTTTTCGGCCGCAGGGGATAGGGAGAGCGGCTGACGCTATACCGACACTCCTCTTCCCCTGCGGCCCCACCGCGTCTGCCATCAAACGGTGGCGGCCCCGTCCAGGCCACGGAAGGGAAGAGCGCTGCTCAGAAGCACCGGCACTCCTCCTCTACCGCAGCCCGTAACCCTCAGCCGCGATGCCTCCCATTCGACATCGCGGCCCACCTCAGTTGCGGTGAACCTCACCGCAACCTACTTTTTGGCCGCTACGTCATCGGCTTTGAGGCAAAAGCCCTGACGAGCGGCTCCACCTTTGGGTTCCTCTTGGCTTCACCGTGGCCGGAATCCACGGTTACTGAGCCCCCCCGCAACGACAATGCGGGAACCCACTCGGGGGGGATCGAGCTTCCACTTGAGTGCATAATTGGGTCATCAAATTGATTTCTTATTAAGTTTGCCAGTTCTCCACTTATTCTATGCTCTACGTCCCCCATATTGGAAGTCCAATGGTTATCATTGGTTAATGCGTCCGAATCGCTAAATTATTGGATTTATCTGGCACTGCCGAGTGTTCATTAAAAAATAATACGTTGATTTATGTTTTTAAAGCGAATATTTCGCTCTATTGCTCTATTGGTTCTTGAACTTCGTAATTAATGAAATGTGGTTATGTTGGCTTCGAATCGTTTTTCGGCTTGTTATTTATTGGGGCAAAGTTTGTACTTAATGAATACTTGAATTGAAAAGTTGGAATATTTGAATACGTTTTATTTATAGATAGATTTTCTGCCTACTATATTTTCATCTAGGAGGTAAATAAGATTTATTTTCTACGTCGCTGACAGACCGTATTTACGTTTATTGTTGGTGACAGAAATAATTAATATCAAGGAGTAGGTACGACTCAATTACTCGGTTGGCATTTGAAAACTTTTAGAAAAAACGTAACGAAATATTTGTGCAGGGAAGTGAACCCAAAATCCCACAATGAAACAGCCAAGATTAATACCAACTGAACAAAATTATTGATGGTTTGTCTTTAAAGTACTAAGTGCTTAGTCCTTGGAGAGGGTTATGCTTGAAGTTTAACCAACCTAGCCCGAAGAATTGTCAAATTTAGTGGCAGTGGGCAGGCACATTGCTCGCAGAACAGATTTAACGCAGAGGGCCGAATGGGTCTAGAGTAGCGACCGCGTAGTGGAAAACGTGGAGTTAGAAGTCCTCCCACAAGGTGAACCGATGACCTTGTGAATGCCGCAGAATGCGGGAAACATAGAACTGGTTGAAGTGGCAAAACTTGGTGTGGCCTATGTCCAGCAGTGGACGTCTTTCAGCTGAAATTATGATGATGATGATGATGATGATGATGATGATGATCATGACCTTAGATCATGGGTCGGTACACAAAACTTTCGCTATTTATATTGCTATTTGAACAACAGCAGACATGTTAAAATCGAAGACAATGGCTTTGAAAACAAAACACGATCGTTCTGTTTCCTAATTCAAATTGTTTTATTTATTTTCTTAACTAAAAACAAAACAACCGCTGTGCCTTGCTATAGTCTAATGGCCGATTCGATATAATTTACGGAACGTTATTGGTTGAATGAAGACTCTTGTATCTTCACCAATAACGAAGCAAAGACTTTCAAAGATTTTCAAAGATTTTTGCAAAGATTTTCATAGTAGAACCTCTCATATGGAAGTAGCTACGAGTATTACAGGTAAAATTTGCTTACGAATCTATTTATATGCACAAAACGACTCGTTTCTGTTTATAGGAAGCGAGCATAAGCAGCAAGTCTTTGTGATTTGTGATCTGAACAGAAATAGAAAAGCAGGCGACTCCAAGCCAGGTTAATAGTACTGCAATTAATTTCATTACGGTAACTGTGGAGTTGTGCCAAGGCGGTCTAAGTTAGGGGATTAATTTACACCGTTATGTAATATTTTGTGAACAAGGAGTAGTGCTAATGTCGACCTTATTCCTACAGGCTGGCCATAAGGATTTGAACAGTCAAGTAGATTTAGAATGAACTTTCAAATGTATATATTTGGTTTTGTTTTGGCGAAAACAGTGAAAACATAGGCTCGGTGATGTAAAGTCGAACATATGAAATGAACGTAAACATTTTAATGTTCTTTTTTTTAATTGAATCATCCAGGTACTCTGAGAGTTTGAAATGCTCCATGTGTAGTCAATCATCTTTTTGGGACCTCTAGCAACAAGCAAGGAGCGCTTTCACAATTTTGCGGGGTCCTGAATTGCCACCAGAATATCTCATTTTGGTGTCCATTTCTTAAAACTTGTACATGTGAATAACTTGATACAACATAAATTTTTAGCCATAAAAACCACCTTCACTTTGTTACTCAACGTACCCCTGTAGGTATATTTTTTTTTTTTTCATTTCTTCTTCAGTCTTTTATGCTTTGGAGATTTCAGCTATTTTTTTAACGAAAGCATTATTTACGTTAATAAGAGACATCTCGTTTTAGAAAAGTTGTTTTTGAAGAGCATCCGCGTCGTCTCTGTCACTTAGGTATAGCATTGTATGACAATCTACTACACGATACACTTATACAAGCCAATTCTTACATACATATCGACGCCTTAGAGTGAAAACCTCGAAAAAGAAGTAACTTTTCAGGAGGAAGAAAAATATGCCGAATATGCTGAGGAAACGAGAACCTCATAAACACTCGCAAGTGTTTACGAGGTTCTCGTTTATTTTCATAGATGGCGTTATGAGAACTGAACATATTAGTGAGATCAGGATGTGCGTTGCGGGTTTTTCTTCCCCGAAACGCAATAAAAAAAATTGAACAAAAATGCATTCCCGAGGTTTTCACTCTAAGGGTGTGTACATACCTGGCGAATGCGCCGCTCGCGAGCCGCTTGCGAACTGCGCGCGTGTTGCCCGCGTGCGGTTACAGCCTACGTTTGGGGTGTCGCGGCCGCTCTAGTGCCAAACGTAGGCTGTAGCCGCACGCGAGCAAAACGCGAGCAGTTCGCAAGCGGCTCGCGAGCAGCGCATTCGCCAGGTCTGGACACACCCTAAGGCGACAATATGCAGAACTGACCTACATACCGCTACAGTTCTGTGTGAGCCACGGCCCCAGGTAAAGGGGTGGCTAAGCAAACCGGCTTATCGCGACCGGCTGACAAGCGTGGATTTATGTGCTAACTTTATCTTTTCCGTTACGTGCGCCTGGGAAGCCGATGGCACTGGCGTTCGTTTACTTTTGATGGTTTGATCTTCGGTTAGTTAAACCAATCTAGGTATATGCGCGCAACGGAGTATTGATAAAAGTAATGTCGGTACTGCGCAAGTGTTTTAATAATAACCTATCTCCTTATTTTTGAATAATTATAATTATCAATTTGTCAAACACTGACAAAACGAAATGCCAGGCAATGAAAGATGAAATAAAATTTATCATTATACACAGTATATAACTCTAAGTAAGCGTAGAAAAAACAAAAGAAGACATGAAAATCCCAATGCGACATGATAACGTTATTTGATAAAAGATTATTATTTTTTGGAGAAAATAATCTTTCATTCAGTCCAATATTATTTGCATTTCGAAATAATCCTGCCTTACAAAAGATAAAGATGAAGGCACAAATAAGAATAGGCGTTTCCTCGATATTCTAATCTGGCGATCGAGAACTCGAAATTGAATTCTTGTAATTTCAGCTTTATTCAAGTAGTTACTAGGGTCATTATTATGGAGGGCTTGTGGCTAAGTAATATTAGCCGCACGGTTCGATCTACAAGGTTAAGCTATGCTTGACGCGGTTGGTCCGTGGATGGGTGACCATCTTTACATTTTCGTTAAGCCGTTGGTCCCGGCTGTCATTTGTGGATCTTTGACAGTTGTTGTGTTTGGTCGTCAGAAACCGAAAGTCTGACAAACATTCTTACCAAGGGGCGTCGTGGTTTCCCAATAACAGAGATTCCATGTAAAATACTGGTATTCACCTGCAAATGATGAAGACTTTAGCTAGCCTTTTCCCAACATTGTATAAAATATTGCATTGTAGTAAGTATTTTTGGTGTATCGTTCGATCTAATGTTACAAATGTCTAATTTGAGGAAACTTTACTGTAAGTTGGTAGCACCTAAAATGTTTGTGTTCGTGACATACAGGGTAAGTTTTTAACCTGTGCGCAAACTGTAACCATGAATTCAGCATATCATTCTAGACCCCCAGCGCAGAAATTTTTCGTCGGTTCTGCAAGTCAAAATCTGCTGTTTCATAGAAAAGTGCAATATCTACGCGGTCAAAGTGTATGGAACAGCTGTTTTTCTTTTTGTCTCTAGAATGATAATTATGCTGAATTCATGGTTACAGTTTGCGCACTGGATAAAAAAAAATCCTGTATTGGCGGGTGCTAGCCGACGTATCTTACTAATATTACAAATGTGAAAGTTTGTATGTTTGGAGATTAAGATGTTTGGATATTTGTATGTTTGTTACTTAATCACATAAAAACGGCTGAACAGATATGGATGAAATTTGGTACACAGATACGATACTTTTATCTACGTAATATGTTCCTAGGGGATCATTTTCGATCTCCACGCGGGCGAAGCCGCCGTGAAAAGCTAGTAAGCAAATAATTTATTTTAATATTTTGTGTTTCGTAATTTTAGTTACTTACTATTTATTGTATAGAATCAAGATCTTGATACTGAACAGACATCTGTGCTGCTGGGGAGTTTGCCAAGCCACTTTTGCTTCCCAGCGAAAGCACTAGGAAGTGGTAAAGGGCATTTTGGGGGACTATGTTAATGCTTAGCATAGTTTCAATAGACTTTTGATTCCTAAGTCATAAAAACCATGCCAAGCAAAGGCGGGTCGCTACTGAGCTATAAATATACATTTAATTTGGTCCTAGCGTCTCATTTACTTTCCATTTGATTCCTTTAATGAATTAAACAAAATTATTGAGATGTTGAACTTCTTAGCATAATTAAAATTCTTCAGAAGTAAACGTCTCTTTGAGTTTGCCACGTTGTATTATTCTAATTATTTGAAATACGAGTACATTTTGAAACGCAAAGAAGACAGAAATAGGATCATTTTGATTAATTCCGTCTTTAATTTGACAAGTATTTCATCAAGTAGGTTTTGCGATTGCAAGGCTGATGTTGCTGTTTTTCTACCAATGTGACAAATATGTTAAAGAATGATTTGCTAATTCACAGAACAGGTAGGTAAGCTGAATTAGTAATGAGCTGGCCATATTAACTGTAGAACCTATGACCGTTGGAGTAGCCGTGAGTGGAGACAGCGAATCTGCAAACGTAAGCTAGGGCGGACTTAGGCTAGATGAAGCAACGATCTATGCAGGGGTCGAGAATCGAGTTACATGGCGTGCTACTGAAGAGGCCCATGTTCAGCAGTGGAATGCTATAGGCTGATAATGAGATTTCCCATTATGAGAGGGTACTTGGGCGACCATGAATCTAAAAACTACTTGAATTGCAAAGTATAGTAAATATTCGTATCGGAATGCGTGCCGTCCTATCAGAATATGACAGTGAAGGAAGAGAGATTATACAATTATCTAAACACACACTCGTGCACTATAATATCTCCCACGCCGAAGGCTAAGTCTCCGTTAAAATTGGCCGCCATGGCCATAATTTCATCGTTATTATCATCATACCACTGTTCTAAAATTCAAATTAAATTGAAACAAATACAGTACAATTTAACTAAGCACATTTATTATTCCTCTTAAATATTGAACATAATTAACCGAAAGTCAATTTATAATTATAAATAATTGTTTTAGATTTCATGTTTTTACTAATGAGCATCCAATGTCAGCAAATAGTCAGTCTCGTTGGTCATCTGCTGACCACGAGGTCCTTGGTTCGAAACCAAGGTCGATGTTTTTTTTGAGGGTGGGAAGTCATCAAATAACTTCTCCCGCTCTGGGTGGAGCAGGAGGGCGTGTCAGGCTTTTACTGACTAAAACCCACCAGTGTACCTTCAGTTGCCTGTGTGCCAGGGGCCAGGGTATCTCTTTCGAACCAACCCGCACCCCTGGCAGATCCAAAGTTGATTAAAGTGTTATTGGGTTTTCCATCTGAAATCTCTCAGTAGCAGACCACAGTCACGATTTCTGCCAAAATAGGAGCCTCATCATCATCAGCCTACAGCAGTTACAGGTTAAATTATCTGACTACGTTTTTAACCTACTCCAAAAAGGAAGACATTCCAAATTTGTCTGTATTTCTGAAAGTCTAGTTAGTCTAGTCTATTTTTTTTTTAGATTTTTTTTTTTTTTTGCAGTGTTTTACAGCGCTGTTTGCTGCCGTGTTTTCACGACCTTAAGACTAATATTAAGGTTCCTGCAAAACGGCACGAAGCGGCTCACCTAGAAACATTTCTTTGAAAACTTCATGGTGTCAAGTGTCGCGTCGCGCCTGTTTGAAGAAACCTTTAAATTTTCTTACTAGGCCTATAACGTCAATTTAGAAAGTCAACATTTTTTACATTATAAATGAAGACCCATGAAACACTACCGGCAAGTTATGTTTAATTAATTTAGGTCTAAATTCAGACAGCCTACCATCCGTTAACTGTCAAAGTATCATAGCCATCTGCCTACGCTTTTAAGGATAATATAATAACTTAAGGCTGACATCTTACATTTAATTTTATTTCCCTAAGCTAGATTGTAACTGGAACACATTAAAGCTGTGGTCAAACTGAGGCAAATTCCGCGCGGGATGCGGGACAAAATTCGCTCGCGGTGATTGTGTCAACTAACTTTTATGGAGGTGTTAAATTTGACAGTCGTTACGGGTAGTCAGAAGCCCGAAAGTGTGACAACCAGTCTTGTTAACGGAGTATTTATTTATTAAAACTTAATACACAAGTAAAAAATTACTGTACAAAGGCGGACTTAATGCCTGAGGCATTTTCTACCAGTCAACCTTAGGGTGATGCAGAGTGAAAACATGGCAGGTGCAACATAAGGGATAGGTTACTTGAAAGATAATACATACAAATACATAGATACATACACACATTTAGATAACGAAAATAAACTTTGTCTTGAGAAATAACTGTGAACTGTGTTAGTATTGTGTTAGATACCCAGTAACTAGGTTGTGAAAGTCAATTAGGCAGTCACCTCATGTAAAATACTGGTATCCAGCTGCATCTGGTTGGACTGGCAGCCGACTCAAACATGGTTAGGAAAAGACTAGGTAGATTGATTGATTGGATATGCTAAATCTGGCAGAAATAGTAGCATGACGTCGTAATCATTACAATAATTGACGCGCGCAAACGCATCTCGCATCCCGCGCGGTATTTGCCTCAGTTTGAACAGACCTTAGGTTATAACTGGCACACGCACAACTTAAGTGGTTTTACTCTTATCTCAAGCAAGGGCAATATAATCTAAATGGGAAGGCGGGTAGAATCCTCATAAATTATAGTTGTTCGTACTATTAAATTGTATGGCTAATAGAAATTGGAAGCACCCAAGGTTGTTTGCGAATGTTATATCGTGGTGTCTGGACTTGAGAGCTAAAATTAGATTTTATGTTTAACTAGTGACCCGCCCCTACTTCGAACGACATCGAGATTTCCAGAATAAATTTCCCGGCTGAGATAAGATCGCATCAAAATCCATTGCAGAGTTTAGACAAACAACGTGTTTATCCAGACAGACACGAAAATTGACTTGAATGTAGAATATGTATGTAGGGGTTCATGTTTCAGAGGTCTAATAAATTGGATCTAAAGATGTCGTCTAGATTTTTGAAGGGCGTACTGAAGACAATGAAGTCGTGTCCATGTCCTTTAATTATGGATAGAAGTACTCGTATATTTGTGTAAATAAGTTCCATTAGCTAAAAATGTGTCATCATGTCACCCAGTAATCGGATTGTGGATGTTTTAAATAGGCAGTCGCTCCGTGTCAAATACTGGTCTGCAGCGGCATCCCGTTAGACTGGAGCCAACCCCAACATAGTTGAGAAAGAGCTGGGCAGACAGCAGACCTGACAGACGTTGTCCTGTCCGTCCAATAGTCATTCATACAGAATCCCTACCCTACCTACCCTACCCACCCTACCTACCGGAGTGGAGTTTCTTGCCGGCTCTTCTCCATAGGAAACAACAATTTGGAACCGTGCACCTAGCTTCTGACGTTTCATAAGTGCCCATGCAGGTTTATATGAAATAAAAATATTTTGATTTGATTTGATTGATACCCTACCTACCCTACCTACGCTATAAACCTCACGGAGCCCGAGACCTTTCCAACGAATGCAAAACCGTGGAAATCGGTTCGTGCGTTCTGGAGTTATAGCGTCAGGAAGGAAAACCCGACTTATTTTTATATAGTAGAAGATATTACTACCAGTTTGTAACCAGCAATTACTTCTCACTAACTACCTATCTACCTACATACTTAGGAGTATTAATATCATTCAGAAACCAAACACACATGAACATCAAAAGAAGAATTGCTTGCACATGGAAAATATATTGGTCACAGGACGTATTCACACAAGCCCACGACTTCTTCCACTGGGGGTAGGCAAAATCTACAGAACGCTACCTAAGGAGATATTCAAAAGCAAAACAAAAACCATCACAGTTAAGAAAAAGTGTACAACGCGTGCGTCTTGCTATGCCTGACATATGGATGCCAAACTTGGGCACTGAGTCAAAAACTATTTTCAAAAACTGACAACATGATTAAGGGACATGGAAATAAGTATGATAGGCGGCACGATAAAAGATCGCAGAAGCACAGAAGAATTAAGATCCATAAATAAGGTGAGACGACTTCTTCCCATCGGGGTTGGCAGAAACTACAGGAAGCCAGCTGCGATCCTTTTCGCTGCTGGCGAGTTTGTTGCGCCACTTCTTCCCAGCTAAAGCACTAGGAAGTGGTGAAGGGCGGGCGTTTTGGGGGACTGTCTTATGTAATTTTGACGTTCAAAAAGTGCTGACTCTCAGCCTAGTATGAATAAATTACTTTTGATTTTGATTTATGTTGCTTCGTTTACGTTTATACATCTGGGTCAGACATGCACGCCGGTTGCGAGTACTAACTTCACCATCAAGGTCACCATATGTCCTGGTATTTCTCGAGGTGAAATTTCAAAATGGAGATGAACGGGACACATGACAAGGGACAATAGGAAAAAATGAACAAAAACGAAACCACGTGATGGTAAACAGAAAAGAGGCAAACAGGCCAAATATGGACTGATAACATTAGGAATGTTGGAGAGGCTATCTGGTCATGGAAAGGTAAATGTAGAAAGCAATGGAAACACCTGGAAGAGGCCTATGTATTACGTTGATTAAAGTTGAACGTCAAAAATATATGGTTAAACAGTCGCTAATCATTACTTAACTTTAAGCTACTTTTATGAATCTTGACACCCCCCACCCCCCTTCGTTTACCCCGCCCCCTTATTTGCTTAAAGTAAATGATTAGCAACTGTTTAGTCCTAAACACCTCTTTACTTTAATCAACGTTTACAAATAAACTCTTATGCATTTCGTTTCAGCAATAAATGCTTAATCACAAATACCAACCTACTGTAGCGCAATAGTATAGCTTCAGCAAATCCTACCTACCTGTTACTATAACTTGATCGTCTGCTCAAATTAAACCGTTGTTTAATCATCACTAACGCACCTATACAAACAGTATCGCTTGTGCTAATCTAACTAATCCGTGGCAAGCTATTACCGTAGCTAACGTAACCTACTTAACGCGGATCAATTTAAATGTAAACACGGGCCCTGTCATATTATAAGGCTAAGCGCGCACTACGTATTTTAATCGTTGCGATAAATAATCGCCAATCTGTGAACAAAACCAATATACTAGAGTGCGCGCAATGCGGTAAAAATCGCTTGAGAATTACCTTGAAAATTATAAATGCGTATGCCATTTTATTTCGCATGAACACGCGATTGTTAAAAACGCATCGCAGTGCGGGCTTTGTCCAAGTCTTAGGATTTAGCCTGTATATTTACACAGGATGGAGGGGTTTGTGGGTAAGCAATAATAGCGACAAGGGTCGATCGTTCAGTTAAGCTACGCTGAGTGACCATCTTTAAGGCCCTGGTAATTTTGAATGTACTCGTCGTATTGTCGTTATGAGCGATAATAGTTCTTACTGCAATCCGATACGGGTTAAAATCTGTTGTAATAAATTCGAATAATAATGAGCAAGCATTGTCGTAATAATGCAAATAAAACCGTATAGAATTAGATATTAACTATTTCATAAAAAATGATCCATCACTGAATGTAGTTTGGCATTTGGAATTTTATGGTATATTTTTAATTAAAATAATAATTGTAATTGAAGAGATAAACTGGTTTTAAAGATAATTAAGAGGTGAATTTGATGATTTAATTGATGCATTAAAGTATCTTTAATTATCTTTTCACTTCCATCACTGTATGTAAAAAACACTTGAAAATATCATATATTTTTTTCTTTCAAAATTATTTACGGTTAAAGAGATACACTGGTTTAAAAAACCACCTTTTTGAGCGTTTTCAAGAAATCTCCGCCTTAAATACCAAGACTCCTTCGTGCTTGTCTTTGACAGTCGTTACGGGTCGTCAGAAGCGCGAAAATCTTAAGGTCAGTCTTAATAAAGGGTAAATACCTAGTATAACTGGGTTGTGGAGGTCAGATAGGCAGTCACTCCATTCAAAATACTGGTATTTAGCTGCACCTGGTAGGCTGGACGCTGACCCCAAAAATAGTTGGGAAAAGGCTCAATCTGTGTACTCACAGGTTGAATTTGGGTCGGTATTGAAACTAGCCCGTATTCGGAAAAGAATTTGAAGGAATTTTGGGCTGAAATTCAGAGAAAATGTTTTTTTTTCTTTTATCGTAACTTTTTTGAAATTTACTAAAGAGCTCATTAGTATAAAATATCTAATTAGGGTAGGCAAGATGTTAAGTTAGAAGTTGATAAAAAAGGTGCTCAATTTTTTTTTTTTGTCTACTTTCTACATACAATTTACAATTAGAGTTACGTTACAACCAATTATGGAATTAAGGTGACACTTGTCCACATTTTTTCCATACAAACTTCGGGAGGGTTTTACTCCACTGTCCGACTATGTACATCAAAAATTAAACATGGTATGGTTTTGTCTCTTTATTATTATTGTCTGTACGGAAACAGAATATTAAAATAAAAAGCTATTAAAAAGTTATGAGCCAACAAAAAATCGTTTTTCTTGCTAATTTAACCTAACTTTGAGCGTGTTTAAGTAATAAAAGGAGTGTAAAATCTCGAAAACCAAGACGGTACCGACAAAGTTCAATTAACAATAAGTTCAATAAACTTTATTGGTCATTGAATTATGCAGTGGTTTTTTCATAAAACCCGATCTTCTGAAGGACTTTTCTTAATTTTTTCGCGATTTTTTTGCCAAAAATGCTCCTGCATCTCACTCAATAACGTTGTGCGTGTAGACTAGAGTCTAACTGCTCACCACTGATACTATCTTTGTCGGGTACGAAGCCTGGTGAGACAGCGTGATTTTTAGCCAGGCCCACCAGTGAGTTCGAGCCCGCGCAAAGTGTGCCCTTAAAATAACCTTTCCATTATTTTTGTAATTTTTTCTTTAAACTTTTATAAAATTACAGACCTTGATTTACCAATAATGATAAATAAAAGGCGGATATTCGCAAATACTTCTGAAAAGCAAAACAACGCACTTTAAAATAAAGAAAGAAAACACGTTTATTTGCTGTATACATGACGCAAAGATACAACGCAAAAAAAGAACATATTGGGAGAAAATATACGTCACATCTACGTAAAAAGGCCGTTGCTCAGAATAATGCTACAAATCTATGCGAGACGGCCCCAGTGCTGGTTTTCAGCGACAGCTAGCGTTGACGTAATGACATCAGCCGGTGTAGAAAACCATAAGATAAAATAACAAAATGAATAAATAAACAAATAAATAAAATCATAAACACTAAAAACCCCTTGCTAAAATTAAGAATTTAAGAGTCAAGTACATGTTAAACTCTAATTCCGCGAAATTCATGATTTATTTGTAAAACGTATGGATTTTTGAGTTTTGCGGGCTACATTTAAGGAATCACCTTAGGTATTACTAAAATGGAATTTCACGAGATCTCCAATACGAAACCGGCTGTAAGTCACTGTTAACTTAATCAATCTCTACATTGCCTACAATAATACGAATTGAATTTTCTCACACATAATTACAGTACCCTACTTACTTCCGCGCAGTTGGGACTGAATCCGCTCCCACAAACAGTTGTCACGCTACGAACTATAAATTGTGGCGGTTCGGGAAGCGAGTCCAAAAGTTAAGACTAATTCCAACAATTTTCGGACATAAAAGCCGCTAAATATGTGGGTGGTATGCGGGTGGAACTGTATTTTTGGAGGAATGTCTTAATTTCGTATTTAACCAATTGAGTCAAAGGCGTGGGTGGGTTTTGTAATCGAACCGAATCTCTTTCATATTTTGGTGAACTAAAGTGAACCACGCAATTTAATAAATTGAAAATAATCTTTAGCTGTTAGTCTTAAAAAAGAGGGCTGGAACAAAATGGATGTGATTGTAGGACGATAGGTTGTTATGGCACAGCCTGTGGGAGCCCTATATTCAGCAGTGGATTGTGGTAGGCATGAATGAGACATTGTGGAGGCCAATGTTCAGCAATGGACGTCTTTTGGTTGAAATGATGATGATGTGACAGAATAGCTTGTACGCTGCTTTTTATGATTCCGTGCCTAAAGGTTGCCAAACGAAAACCTGTAACTAAGCGTCCGCTTTTCGTCTGTCCGTCTACCTGTCAGTGGGTTGTATCTCATGATCCGTAAAAGGTAGACAGTTTCACGGAGTGAGTATTTCTATTGACCCTACAACAACAAAAAAGTAAGTTACTTTATTATGTATTTTAGTTTTAGTTTTTTTTTTTTCAATTTTTTTTTACTATATTTTTGCATTGACTGATTATATACCTTATATTTGCATGACCGAGCTCGGTTTTATTTATGTTTGACGGTTTCTAAAAATTAAACCAAGATCGATTTATCGCCCCCGAAACCCCCTGCACATTATATTTCATGAATATCTTTGGAGCCGTTTCCGAAAATTGCTCGTTTAAAGGTTTGTATTGATTAAATTTTGAGTATTATTAAAATTGATCTTATTTATAATTTAAAACTAAATATTATAAACTAAAATGTACGCTGAACATGGCAAAACATGTTGAACCAACTTTACATCCAAATGTGCATGTTTATGTATCATTTTACACATGTTTATAATACAAATAAATACATCTTTATCTTTATTTTATTATTTTTAAGGAAGTTAAGAAACGTGTTATCGTTTAAATGTGTTGTTAAATATTACACAGTGGTACGGATTAATTCGTGTGCGAGTCCGATTTGCACTTGCCCGATTTTATCATACATTTCTTCGTGGCTTTTTTTATCTTCAAACAGTTTTTTGAGAACAATATGCTTCTATTTGATTATCAACACCTTTTTTTTTGGGTGGGAAATCATCACATAACTTCTCGCGCTCTGGGTGGAGCAGGAGGGCGTGTCAGACTTTTACTGACTAAAACCCACCCTTGTTCCCTCAGAAGCATGTATGCCAGGGGCGGTGGTATCTCTTTCGAACAAACCCGTACCTCTGGCAGGCATCGGCCCTTGCGGCCCCATCGGTTTGTGCTGACATCTCTTTGAGACGCGCGTGGAACACAACGCACCGTCGACCTGGGCTTGGTCTTTACCGGACATCGAGCTACCCATTACTCGCCGTCCGCAAGCCCACGCCTACGGTGGCCGGAAATCAGCCTGGGATTATCAACACCCTTACCCTTAACCACAGAAAGCTTAGAGTGTAAACCACAGATACACTATGTGTATATGTATCTTTGGTTTATAAATATAGGTTTGGTCATATACATTATAGTGTTCCATAAAGCTTTAACCAAACCTACGCGACTAAAGTGAGTGCAAGCCGGAGGCGTCTGTCCCGCGACAGAGAACAAATGTACGCCTACACAAAGGTTTATGTATTTCTCGTATGACCAACCAGAATTTAAGAGTGCAGGAAACAAACATGTAATATAACTAGCGGCCCGTCCCGGCTTCGCACGGGTGGGATTCTTTATTTTTTCTAGTAATAAATATAACCTATGTTACGCAGGGATAATATGACATACTAGTGGTGAAAGAATTTTTGAAATCGGTACAGTAGTTTTTGAGTTTATTCGTTAAAATCATACAAATCTTTCCTCGTAATGATATTAGTACAGATATGGATATCACATCTTTACTCTTAGAAGAGTAGAAAAATACACCCACGAGGACGAGGCTGTTATCATCAACATTTCTTTCTATTTTCTCTACTATAATATTGCCTGAATTTGTAGGCACGTGTAGATTACGTCCACATTGCCTGTTACGCTCTAGGCTCAGAATAAGGGCCAATTAAGCCTATTGCCAAGTGGACACGCACGGCTACATAACAAAACAAGGCTTCGATTTAGTTCCAGGTTTAAAGCATCTAGTCATTTTTGAATTTTGAACTCTTCTCCGATAAAGTTAAAGTTTTAATTACAATAAACTTACCTCAAACACGGGTCTAAGTTGACAATTTTGCAGTAAGAACTTTACCTCGCTCTGAATAAAATTAACTATTCAACTAGGTTTTGCCAGCGGCGTCGCCCACGCGGAACTTTCATCCCCTATTTAACTCCCTTAGGGGTTGAATTTCGAAAAATCCTTCATTATTCCTTGTCTACATTATAAAGGGTAGTTCTGTGCAAAATTTAAACTTTCTAGGGCCAAGGGTTTGGTCTGGGCGTTGATGAGTCAGTCAGTCAGTCAGGACTTTTCTCTTTATTTATATAGATAGATAAAGAGCTTGAAGGTTTCGGCTTGGTCAAAACTTAGAACTCGTTCTGTAATAGTCCAGACTACAACGAAGAAATTCGTAATGCAAAAACCTTAATAGCACTGAGTGACCTGGTGATTGAACTCAGGAACCCATACCGTCACTCTTACGATCACTAGAATTGCTAGGAAAGAATACAAAATGCATAATAAATACAATAGGAATTGTTATAATCGTTGTCCGCTTTTGATATTTTCTATTTTGTATTTTCATTCCTCTAAGTACCTGGTACTTATTGACAGGCCTGCACTCTCCTCCCATACCTATTATTACTGTAATTTGAAAACATTGAAAAAGCCAATTATTTTTAAAAGAGTAACCGTGGAGTTTCTTGCCGGCTCTTCTCCATAGGAAGCGACAATTTGGAACCGTGCACCTAGCTTCTGACCTTTCATAAGTGCCCATGCAGGTTTATGTGAAATAAAATATTTTGATTTTGATTTTTGATTTTAAATGCGGCAACCCACTGGGTAGATGATAAGATCAATTTTCATATTTTGATTTTGATACATCGGACTTCTTTGTTATATTTCTATATACGATGAACGATGTTCAGTATTTCCTAATATTTGTTCATGAAATAAACCATAGTATCTAATTCCACCCACTGTATACACTATAAATAACCTACCTTTAATCCAACCCGTATCATGATAATATGTAACTTCATGAAACAACATTAACAACCCGTATTTAGTTCCGCGCAGCTTGACACCGATTCCGGCCAGTTGTCACGGTTCGAGCAATTTATTGCTCGGGATTACGAATGATGAACACGAGTGGTTTGTAATACGTAACTGTCATGCTTGCGATTTCTGGAGGAGAATCAGGCTATATGTAAAATATCTGAGCAGATTTAGGGGCAGTAATATACTAAAACATTTACATATTTTATGTTACTTTACACATATTGTTTTGGGTATTTGAGGGTCAGGCTTCTTCAATGAGCAGTATTTTTATTTGTAAGGGTTTCAGAAGTTTATTAGAGTATTTTACAAAGATTGAGATAATAGAAAATAAATTGCGATGGTGAACCGACTACCATTTTTTTGCTTGTGTCGAATGAATTATCCGTGGAGTAAAGGAATCGAACGTTCTAGGAATTTCTTCCGTGACGACCAATCAGCGCTCCCGTGCTCTCGTTCAATCCTCTTCCGTCGAATCTCCGTCTACTCGACGCCAGAGGGTGCCACGTGTTGACGACTTTGCACGGATAGATCGCGTTAACACATATTATCACTAGCTTTTGACAGTGGCCTCGCCCGCGCGGAACTTTCATCCCCTATTTAACTCCCTTAGGGGTTGAATTTCGAAAAATCCTTCCTTATTCCTTGTCTACATTATAAAGGGAACCTCTGTGCTAAATTTCAGCTTTCTAGGTACAAGGGTTTGGGCTGGGCGTTGATGAGCCAGTCAATCAGTCAAGACTTTTCTTTTTATTTATATAGATTTCTTTATCTGTCCGTGACATCACAGCTTGCTCTATCTTTATTTTTAAATGTCGCAGTGTCATGCTGACTGAGGTAAAGCCTTTTAGCCTCGTTTAGGACTTTCTGTATTTATTTTAACTAGGTCGTCCAGTGATCAAAATTTGGCCATAATTTATTGAAATCAAAAATTCTGCACTCTTTTTCCGTATTATATCAAAATCAAGTCATTTATTCAAACACTAGGCTTTTTTTTCTGGGTGGGAAATCATCAAATAACTTGTCCCGCTCTGGGTGGAGCGGGAGGGCGTGTCAGACTTTTACTGACTAAAACCCACCCGTGTTCCTTCAGTAGCCCGTAGGCCAGGGGCTGTGGTATCACTTTCGAACAAACCCGCACAGCTGGCAGATTCAAACTAGGCTGAGATTCAGCACTTTTCGAACGTGAAAATTACATAAGACAGTCCCCCAAAAACGCCCACCCTTCGACACTTCCTAATGCTTTAGCTATATAGGGGCAAGTGCTTTACCTATGGACATTTTCCAAAAATCGAAATAAAACAATTTTTAAATCTGAACTGTATAACTTTTATTATTTACTAATGAATCTCTAGTCATACATAATAATCAGTCTTTCTTAAAAATCAGCTTAAATCTCGATATGACTTATTCTCATGAAAATAATCAACTTTTCTTAAAAACTACGATTATGTCCACAGGTTCACAATTCAATTGTACCTATGGACAGCAAATTTGTACCTATGGACTGTGTTGTACCTAGGGACGGAACACTTTAATAAAATAAAAAACATAACAATAGACCTCTAAAAGTATCTTAAACAAATGTACATACATTGTTACAATATTATTCGTAAGCTTTACGACACTCTTCAAACAAATTATTAGTAGATTCATCACTAAAGCTATCATCTGCTAATACAAAGCAAGCCATGCATACAAAACTTTCACTCTCATCGTCAGAATCAAAATTCTGTCTGTGTGACTGTGGAACGCACTTATTGTGATAATTATGATGGCATAGACTACATTTAAGCATTTTTTTACTATCTTTGGCATAGATTTTACATTTCAGACACATAACATAGGATATTTTTTCTTGTTTCAATATTTCAATCTTTTTAGTAAGAGACTTTGAGCAACTGGCAACTGAAAGCGGAATTTCCGTTATATTTGAGGAACTAGTGTTATCTGTAGAAGTAGGTATAAGATACAACTGATTAGTAAGATATAAAAAAATAAATAAACTGGAACTGTCCATAGGTATAAACACTATTTTGTACCTTTGGACAGTCCATAGGTACACACCGTAGTTTGTCCATAGGAACAAATTTCCACAAAAAAAACATAATAGGTCTGTAGTCGCCAGTAAGTTGGTTAAACCACTAGTTAAAATCAAGAAAATAAGCTAGAAACTACAGAGACCACAGTGCACATATAGTCTATCAGTTATGTTACAGAACTTCACAGTAAAACTTAATCAAATACAGCTAAAAAACTTACTTTTTTGCTCCAAAAACTTTCGGCGCCGGCACAACAAAAACAACACGGAAAAAAAAGATGGCGATACGTCAAATCTGACAACCATAGACAAATGCTTACGGCTGCGTTCCAATTATAATTTTAGGGTAGCCCGTTTCTTCAGAGTTAACGGTGTCCACAGGTAAAAGCGTCCATAGGTACAGCACTTGCCCCTACAACGTGTTGTTTTGCATCCTCGTCAAATTCAAGGAGGTAACAATGCTAATGATTCTCGACACGAATCAATAGTAAAATAAGTAGGTTTTTTTTTCATGTTTTCGGAAATCGGCGTTTGTATTTTTTTTTTTCGGACAGGCATGTTAAAACGCGGCCCGTTTGATACCGCACTGTAACACACAGCGATATAGTCATGCGACACTGCCTACCGTATACGGAACGGGGCGATTCTGTTTTTTGAAAGAGGTGTTTTCTGAAATACGGTTAAATTTAAATAACGGTAAAAACAAGTATGTATTAATTAGTGAGCAAGTATCGTAATTTTATTTGATTATTTATGTCTTTCATAACAGCCTCCTAAAATTTGACGAGGATGCAAATCAACACGTTGTATATTATAAACTTTGTGATTTTCATAAAAAGGGGTGCAAAGTTTTTGTTTCACGTATTTAATATAAAGAATAGAATAGAATAGCTTTATTCGGACACAAATATCCTTATAGTGTTAGTAACATACAAGAAAATAACTTATTGCCTAGTGTTAGTAAAAATCAACCTCCGCACAAACTGTCGTACAATCGGAGAGCCGAAGCTTTGACTACCCGTCACTCTCCTCAGTAGCGACGCAGTTTTTTTACATGGAAGCCATCGGTGCTGGCTTGCGCAAACATTTCCGACGCGCAACAGTAACGAGGCAGCCTCAACAGCATCTTGAAAGCATGGTATATTGGAAGCGCAGGGCATCCAGCGATCTCTTAGTACAATTGACCCATAGATTGCCCGTGTACAATATTTGGCAATAAGTCTTGAAAAGTGTTAATTTAACTTGGTCTGTACACTGCGCAAATCTACGGGACAAAATATTACTCCGGGCCGTTAGAGCCCGTTAGCGCTCCCTCTCAATGTCGACAATATAGTAGATTTAGTCTTTTTTTTTTTCAATACTTTTTTTTTTTTTTTTTGTATAGTTTAGTTTTTGATTTTCCTATAAGAGTCACAATAAATATTTTTTATTTATTTCTAAAAGTTAAGTTTCCTAGTCTCCTAGAAGATCGGTGTCCGCCACCGTGATGTCTTTACAGTTTCAAGAAGCGCTATCTAGGGAAATCCACCAATTTCATAAATAACGTGTCAGTGACGTCATTCCACGGTAAATAGCGAACGCTATGTGGCGGCCACCGCAGTTTTAGGAGCTCTAGCTTTACAAACTTGCAATAAATTACACGAAAAAAGCATACTCATTTTCTATAGACTACGCCAGTGTAGCAAGCTGCTACGCCGTAGCAAGCAAGTGCTACGCGGATTTTGGAATTAAGTTTATATTTTTGAAAATTACGCAACATGGTCTATAATGTTGATGATCGATTATGGACCAGGGTAGAAGCCTTTAAAAATAATAAAAAGTGAAATAAATAAATAGTAGGATGAAACCCACTGGAAAAGGAGGAGAATATTATAACAATGAAAGGAAAAATAATTTACAGGCGATTTGAGGTCGGGAAGGGGAAGGGGGTGAGTTTTTAAGGGTAAAAATAGTTTATCTCGATTTCCGGCAAAACTAAAAGTACTATGGAAAAAGTCAAATGGCAAAGTTGTAGGTAGCAAAAAGATCTAAAACTTTTGTATGCACACTTTTTTCATATAAAAACTCCTCAAAATTTATGTGAAAATTTCAAAAAAACAGTTTTTTGGTTTTTTTATTTTTATCTTTTACAAAACAAATGTTTTTTTCACGATATTTGATGAAAACGTACCTTTTTATGTCCCAAATACGCTGTAATTTATTTGATTTGAAATATTTATTTTTTCGCCTTATTTTGTATTAATATCGATAAAGCACCCTAATTTTCAATCGAAAATTCACCCGTCAAAATATCTGCTTTTTTCAAAAAGTTGGTATGCTTTCTGTTCGTTGAAATCTCTACTTTCTGGTGGTGAAAAAATATAAATGTAAATATATTACCATAGTAAATCTTCTCAGAAAATGCAAAAAATAAAAAAACTTCAATTCGAATTCTTTTTACTATTATGTACAATTTTGAGCTATTTCTATAAAAAAAGTTTTTTTTTTTTTTTCACTTGCTTATCATCTGCCTTATTGCAGATTATACAAACAGATTCATCCATACTGATAATCTGAAAAGACAAAATCTAATTAATAATGCCTCTACAATTTTATCGTGAGTATAACTAAATTTGTTTGTGCAAAATTAAAGAGATTATAATTTTTTAATCTTGTACTAAAATATCATTCAATTTTAATTTTTTAGGTTATGTTACGTTAAGCATACTATTTTTAAAACAAAATATTACTATTTTTATGTTGGAGTTGATTGATACAGATTAAAATAAAGATAGTAAAGGCGCGTTGGGTGGATGATGAGGTCAGAGTCGCTGGAAACACCTGGATGAGAGACACACGGAACCCAGAACTTTGGCGAAAAAAGGGGGAGGCCTATACCCAGCAGTGGGTGATTCCGGGCTGAGATGATGATAGTATTTACCTTGCTATGCAGATTCCAAAAGGTTATTTTTTTAGGAAATTTGTCACAATTCTCTTAAAGAAACTCAGCCTGCACGTGTATTTTTATAAACGAAGTTGTACACTGCTCTGTATCTCGAATACTGGCTAGTCTAACGGTTTTTGCAGCCGCTTCAAAATAGCAGGTCAGTAGTAAGACCCGGACCCGCTTAGCCCCTTCCCCACATCTCTATGAAATACCTTTTGGTGAGCTGAAATTTTTCGTAGGTCACTCAGGTATATAAGTTATCTAAAATAGTAATAAATAGGCATATACGCATACAATACACAGAAGATTCTACAACTTTCTCAAAATATTGTAGATGTCTTATTAAATATTAATTTTATTAACTTATTTGTTTATTAATTATTGTAGTATATTTCGATTTGCAATTTTTTTGTTTATCAATGTAATATGTAATCTTACGTTTTTCGAGTAGGTAATTGAAGTGTAAATTTTAATAAATAGCTCAAAATTGTACATAATAATAAAACAAATCGAATTGAAGTTTTTTTCGATTTTTTGCTTTTTCTGAGAAGATTTACTACGGTAATATATATATTTTTTCAGCACCGGAAAGTAGAGATTTTAACGAACAGCAAGCATACCAACTTTTTGAAAAAAGCTGATATTTTGATGGGTGAATTTTCGATTGAAAATTAGGGTGCTTTTTCGATATTAATTCAAAATAAGATGAAAAAATAAATATTTCAAATCAAATAAATTACAGCGTATTTGGGACATAAAAAGGTAAGTTTACACCAAATTTCGTGGATTTTTTTTTTTTTTGTAAAAGATAAAAATTAAAAACCAAAAACTTGGTTTTTTGTATTTTTCACATACATTTTGAGGTTATGTGAAAAAAGTGTGCATGCAAAAGTTTTAGATCTTTTTATTACCTACAACTTTGTCATTTGACTTTTTTCCATAGGACTTTTAGTTTTGCCGGAAATCGAGATAAACCGTTTTTACCCTTAAAAACTCACTTCCCGAACTCAAATCGCCCGTAAATTATTTTTCCTTTCATTTTTATAATATTCTCCTCCTTTTCCAATGGGTTTCATCCTACTATTATTTTTTTTTGGTTTCAAAAATTATCAACCCTGGTCTATTGACCATGGTTGATAGTTGAACTCAACATAATAATGTTGAGTTTTTTTTTTTTTTTTTTTTTTTGGGTGGGAAATCATCAAATAACTTCTCCCGCTCTGGGTGGAGCAGGAGGGCGTGTCAGACTTTTACTGACTAAAACCCACCCGTGTTCCTTCAGTAGCCCTTAAGCCAGGGGCTGTGGTGTCTCTTTCGAACAAACCCGCACCCCTGGCAGGCATCGACCCTTGCGGGTCCCATCACTTTTTGTGCTGACATCTCTTTGAGGCGCGCGTGGAACACAACGCGCCGTCGACTTGGGCTTGGTCCTTACCGGACAGCGAGCTACCCATTACTCGCCGTCCGCAAGCCCATGCCTACGGTGGCCGGAAATCGGCCTGGGATTCCCGACGCCCAGGGCGTCTCCGTATCCTGCGGCGGCTGGGGTCGCGAGGGCGCATATCCTGCCTCTCCCTCACGTGCGCCGCCTCCCTCTTCGCGAGCATTACTGCTTCGCTGAAGGAGGTGACGCCTCCCCATGCCCTCTCGCTCCGTACCATGGCCTGGACCAGGGCCGGACGCGAGAGATCGCCGCCGCCGATCGCCTCCACGAGGACACGGCGGTGCTCCGCCCAAGCAGGGCAGACCGCCACCGTGTGCTCCACCGTGTCCTCAGGGCGATCTTCGCAGTGGAAACACCCGGGCGTTTCCTCCCGCCCTATCCGAAACAGGAACCTCCCGAAACAACCGTGTCCGGTGAGGACCTGCGTCAGGCGGAAGGTGAGGACGCCATGCCGCCTCTCAAACCACTCCTCAAAGAGGGGACTTACCGCCGCAATCGTGGCGTGCCCAAATAATGTTGAGTTCGCGAAACTGTAAAGTATAGAAATTCTTTGGTCACAAAATATAAAACAGTTTTTTTCAATCGTTATTTATTTATTTATTAGGGACAAAAAACAGTTAGGTCCATGATACAAAATATAGAGAAATACTGAAACTAAAATTTACCAAACATGTAACCCACACCAATTTTCACGATTTAACTAAAGGAAAATAAAATAATAGTCGTTTATATTTTAGTCAAGCGGTCAATAAGCTTCCTTGTAACAAACAATTTGTTTTATAGCCATGACAGCCGTTGCTAAAGCACATAAGAACTATTTATAGTGCTATTCCAATGCAATTTAAAAGAATTGAGACCAACCCTAACAAAAACCGAACCGTAATCCAGACCCGAAATACAGCAGAAACTTGAGCACTAACTGATTGCAAGCACTACATAAAGTTGTCGCGTTTGATACAATTTATGGCCAGCAGTTTAGGAAGTGTATCTAGGACGGATCGTAAGTTAGGTACAAATGTACTGTCAGCCAAATAAGTATGTTACCTATTACTAGTTAGTTTGAAATTTCTTTGTACTTTATAACTCTATATTTTAAATAATTAAAATGTCTGTATAATAATACAACTGAAGAGTTTGTTTGTTATTTTGTTTGTATGTTTAAACGTGCCTCTCTGAAATTACCTGCCGGATTTGACAAATTCTCTTTGCATTTGATAGTGCAATTCTCGAAGAAAGCTACAGGTTATTAAACATCTTGATGAGACTCTTAATAGCCGCGTATAAAAAAAAGCGAAAACGAAGTAAAATAAGCAGGTAATGTGATACGACGGCAGACCCACGTCTAGGGAACAAGAACTTCCATGCGGTTGAAGTCACGGACAAAAACTAATAGTGGATTTAGAAAGTACAAATGTATTTCAATCTCCTCTTCCTTACCCCCAGTCTTACAGTCGACACTCAGCCTTTACAGTTTTATTACCTCTCAATGTATTTTGTTGAATTATGCAATTTTCTAGATTTCGTACCATGTGTGCAACAATGGCTAACTATCACCTTTACTCACAGATTAAGGACAAAGCAAGGCACATTAACTGTTTTTTTTTTTTGTACGTGGGGAAATCCTCATGGAAACATGGTCCTCGTGGTTCTTCGTCTGGGAAAAATTGGAAGAAAGAGGGTTTTAACACACTCCTACGAACTAAGATCCCACTGTTCCTTCTAGTACCATGTTTCGGGGGCCCGGGAGATGACCCCCGAATGGTATCAGCCCACCATGCCCAGCGGGCCCCATCACCAAGTGCGGCCGATCTCACGACCGCACATCCTCCCATTACAGTGCGTATAACGCTTGCCACTTCTTTGAGCCTGACTTGCCCTGCTAATGACTATGGTAATCTTAGATGGTAAGTTCTATTTGTAAACTAAATCTGACAAGAGACTTCAACGGTATAAATGTATTTTAGTGATGCAATGCCTTTCTAATTTAAATTGACATGACGACACTGACTTCTTCAGTTGAAACTAGCAATATTTCTTTTGTAAAAAAATACAAAATAGATAGACCACATTTTTAGCTGACGGTACATACAAAGGTAGGACTGTTCAGTTTCCGCCTGCATTAATGTAGATGTATGGGTGCAGCTTTGTGTCGTCCGACGTATGTATGTACGTAATCTGTTTAAGGATTTTATGGTGCCTTAATAATGTGTGTTAAGTTTTTCATTTGCTGGTATTATATTATTTCGATATGCCGTAAGAACGTAGGAATCTTCAGGATGAGGGTAGCAGAGAATCGATCGAAGCAGCGACGGTTGTAGGAGGCGTATGTCCAGCAGTGGACGTTTTTCCACGATGTTGATTATTGATCATAAAGTTGTTGTTTTTTTTACCGAGACCTAGGCGGAGCTGGGCGTTATAAATGACAAAAATGTTGCTCTTTTCTGCAAAAAAAAATGGAAACTAAGGATGTCGCAATGTAATAATAACATAGAAAATTAAAAGGTTTAGTGTGGGCCGGCCACCAACTAGATGGACTAACGACCTTAAAAAGGTGGCTTGGACAGACTGTATTCATAAGGCGGAGGTCAGGGTGTTGTGACGGAGACTGGGAGAGGCCTATGTCCAGCAGTGGACTGCGATAGAATGAGTTAATTGATTGATTGAAATTCAATTCTTACATCAAGTTACTATAGAGGTGTGCTTCTATAAAGTACATTAAATATCATTGGACATATCCGTAATCATTTTGGTATAATTATGGCTTTTAATGATACTTACAGGTAGAAAGAAGCACACTGCTCAAAATCTCTTGACATTAACTCTTCCTTACTCTTCGAAATGCCCACAGTATATTAATATACCTCCCGTGTTCTATAAATAAATCATTTGATTTCGTAATAACTCAACCGAATTAAATATATTTTAATTTTACTAAGCAGTTACTACCACTTGCTTGACAAAGATTATACTCGAAAATATAATCTTTATTCCTACTAGGTAGAAACTATCGTATTTCTTCCAAAAGATACGGAAAGATACTGCTCCTTTGGGACATAAATATATTGGAATAAAAATCGTAAATCCTGACTACAATTTTATCTTCACTATTCGGTTTGACTTTTTTATTATATCAACTGCCAAAAGTACACAAGGCGAAAGAGTTACTGTGCAGGGTATAAACTCAGGGGTCTGTGTCTGTGAGAAGATTTTGAGAAGTAATCTGTGGGATGTGGAAAAATAATTATACTGCTTCTCTAGCAGTATAATTATTTTTGTATTTTGTATCAATTCACAATGTCTAACTCGTATGTTAGGTTGTTTTCACATTCCTTTGTTTCTCAGAAAATCTAAATATTTCTACTGCACACAACCTCGTAGAACACAGGCTACTGAGGGAACACGGGTTTTTTTTTTTTTTTTGGGTGGGAAATCATCAAATGACTTCTCCTGCTGAGTAGAGCAGGAGGGCGTGTCAGACTTTTACTGACTAAAACCCACCCGTGTTCCCTCAGCAGCCCGTATGCCAGGGGCCGTGGTATCTCTTTCGAACAAACCCGCACCCCTGGCAGGCAACGGCCCTTGCGGACCCCACCAGTGGTTGCTGACATCTTTGACGGCGCGCGTGAGGAACACAACGCGCCGTCCCGTCTACCACTTTTCGGCCGCAGAGGATAGGGAGAGCGGCTGACGCTATACCGACACTCCTCTTCCCCTGCGGCCCCACCGCGTCCGCCATCAAACGGTGGCGGCCCCGTCCAGGCCACGGAAGGGAAGAGCGCTGCTCAGAAGCACCGGCACTCCTCCTCTACCGCAGCCTGTAACCCTCAGCCGCGATGCCTCCCATTCGACATCGCGGCCCACCTCAGTTGCGGTGCACCTCACCGCAACCTACTTTTTGGCCGCTACGTCAATGGCTTGAAGGCAAAAGCCCTGACGAGCGGCCCCACCGTTGGGTTCCTCTTGGCTTCACCGTGGATGGGAGACCACGGTTACTAAGCCCCCCCGCAACGACAATGCGGGAACCCACTCGGGGGGGGAGGGAACACGGGTGGGTTTTAGTCAGTAAAAGTCTGACACGCCCTGCTCTACCCAGAGTGGGAGAAGTTATTTGATGATTTCCCACCCAAAAAAAAAAACCATATACCTAAGTGAAATGAGCCGAGCCTATATACCAGAATGTTCTTTTGCGAACTGTACCTAAACAATCTACTTTTGGAGTAGGCGTATATTGGAAGTACACTCAGCAAATATAAGTCATTGATATTCTTTCTGCTCAAAGTGGTCAGCAAACTCAAATTCAAAGAATTTATTTCAATTAAACCATTTACAGGCACTTTTGAACTTGAACAGTAAAAGCTAGTTGCCCTTTTCAAAACGTAGATCTCTATGGAGAAGAACGGGCTAGAATCTCATACATCATAATATTAATTACTAATTTGTTAATTTCTATATTCTTATAATGTTATTTAATTTTTAATTATTTTCTAATGTAAACCTAATAATATATCCTACTTTTGTTATTAATTTACCTGTTATTTGATTGCACATCAATATAAAATATTTAATTAGATTTTCTTAATATGTTTGCTAAATTGATAGATTTATGATTTATTTTACACTATTTCAATGAAAATATATAATGTATAATATAAATAAAATAGTACATGTGGTGTCAGCCTGTAAGTAATTACTGCACTTATAAATGTATGTCGTGCACTTTTAATTTAAACGTAACGTGTAAACAATTTGTAGGCTAACCTAAATTAATTAATTAATCTCCAAGGACACACTTTTAAACCTTACAATATCCTGGGTACATTATTCAACGGAAAGAATAAGTACATCAATAAATTTAAATGAAGTGGAACCAATTATGTAAATAAAATAGGGTAAAAGTATATATTCGACCTTCTGAGTAGTTTCCGTGTCGAATATGTAAAGATAAGAAAAATATTTAATTCAGTTACTGAGTTATGAATATAATGTTCTCTTTGATAGAATATTCCTATAGAAGTTCTAATGAGCTTGTGTTGTATTTGTACCATTCGCTTTGAATTATGCCCTAGTTATTTAAGGTCTAGTTTTCAATTACTTTTTGATAAAGTGAATGATTATAACATAGACATTAGACTTTTGGATAAACATAGACTTTAGTTAACATTGAAAAGTTATGGAGGTTACAATAAAATTTAACGATTTAATTTCGATCAGCCATTAAATTAAATGTTATAATTTTCGTCATCACTATCTTTTCCGTTACAGTTGCTTAATTTATACTATTATCAGTCGGTACTACATACATTATACCACACAAATTCGAAATAAACTGTCTGTCACTCTATTACTTTTGTCACGGCAAAACCATTAAACCGATCATTATAAAATTTGACCGATAAGTAGCCTAAAACTAGGAAAAGGACATAGGTTACTCTGGATGTTTGTAAAGTATACCGACCAAGTTTGAACGAAGTTGGATACGCACACGAAGGGTTCGTTTCTTGTATGGAGACTCGCTTTAGTTTTTAACTTTATGTGGGGGCACGTCAGTGCCCCCGCCAAATCGAGCAACAACAAGCGGCACGGCCGTACCATCCTTTTCTCGAAGTAGTTCAGGCCATTTTCGACCCCCTTATAACTTCCTTGTAGATAAAATTAGAAGCCTGATTTTTTAGTAAGCAAACAGGAATTGTATAAACTCGGTATATTTCAAATTTAATTTAATTTGAACTAGTAGTTTAAGAATTATAACTAGGAAAAGTTTGTTAATTTGTCACTCATTCACTGACTGACCGGTCGTCAAAACTCTACGGCACTTCTAACAGACATAGAAACATCAAATTAGAATACAAATAGTGTTTAGTGTATACATCAAGGAAAAACTAAACCAAACAATCTAATTTAATATAATATGTATTACTTGTGAGATACATTGTGTTTTTATTTAAAAAAAACCGGTCAAGTGCGAGTTGGACTCGCGCACCGAGGGTTCCGTACAAACCTGTGGGTATATAAGTAAAAGTTCAAAATTGTCAAAAATATATTTTTTATATGACGAAACTAAAAATTTTCGGTTTTCGTAATTTTTCCTATATCTGTACTATAAGACGTGACTTCGTACAAAATTTCAAGATTCTAAGTTCACGGGAAGTACCCTGTAGGTTTTGATTCCCGTGCGAGTTTCGAAAATTTGCGGAATTTTGCGGCCTAAATGGCTGTATCTTTTGATTGCGTTGACTTAGAAGGTTGATTTTTCTACAGCTTCCAGGGACAGTAGAACTAAGTATCATATAGAAATTTCAGTTTGATACCTCCACGCGTTCCTGAGAAAAACGGTCTTGACAGACGGACGGACGGACGGACGGACGGACGGACGGACAACAAAGTGATCTTATAAGGGTTCCGTTTTTTCCTTTAGAGGTACGGAACCCTAAAAAAACAGATACATTGTGTTTTCATGCGATGGCCAAGTCAATTTAATTTAATTAAAACATAAAAGATTTTTAATATTGATATTGAAATGGTCACTATAAGATGTTGTTAGGTTAGCTAATTACGTAAAAACTTAAGACCGAAGGATCTTTAAGTAGGAACTAATTAAATTGACCGACTTGGTATTTATATGGATCTCACAACTTTTACGATAGAAGAACCGAGTTGCGAGACTTGTTTTTTTTACAATGTATGTTTTTGATGGCATTATATTTTATTCTTTATTATTATAGCAGCAATACAAATACAGCAGTGGTGGCCAAGTGGTAACGGCCGCGACTTACGAGTTGTAGGTCGTGAGTTCGAACCCAGCCAGGCGTTTTACTTTGTGTAAATTATTTCATCACGACTGCTCTCAAAACGGTGAAGGAAAACATCGTGAGGAAACCGGCATGTCCTAGAACCAAAAACTCGAAGACATGTGACATCTACCAACCCGCACTGGTCCCGCGTGGTGGATTATGGCCCAATCCCTCTCACCAAGAGGGGGCCTGTGTCCCAGCAGTGGGCATACATATTCTGTGACGAAATTTCAACTATCTACCTATAACGGTTCATAAGATACGGTCCGCTGTCTGTCCGTCCGTTCCAGTATCTCATGTGTTTTATCGGCCCAAAGACCCTAAAAATGATGAAACACAAAATACACGAAGATGAAGTTGCAGATAAGAGCTAGTATATTACAAATCATAAGGTATATTATTACAATGTCAGTTCAATGACATTATAGAATTACAGCGAAAGATTGAACTGTTATTTAATTTTCAAAGTCAAGCCAACCTCGGTCAGCTGTATCCCGCAGTATTTCTCAAACTCAATTATTTATCTGCGATCTCAAATACGTCTCGAGACTTGTACTATTGAAACAAGTTGATATTGCATTTATGGTCAACAACACTAACGAAATGGATGCCCAAGAATCTTCTTTTATAAAGCTTCTCTGAGAATCAAAACTGCTATCTGAACACACATTTAATAATGTTTTACACACACTTAACATTTCTTATTATTATTTGTTTATAAAACGATTGTAGTACCAAGACAAAACCATTTCGCTGCGGGAAAACAACTATTAAAATTTCTCGGTGTATATGAAAATGAATCCCAATTTCCCTTGGTCACGGCATCATACGTGAACGGCTGGACCAATTTTGCTAATTAGTTTTTTGTTGTGTTTGTTATTGCCAGGAGAAAGTTCTTATGAAAAAAAAAAGAAAGTTGCGCGTAACATAAATATGTAAAATGTGAATTCAATATTCATAGATAAGACAGGACAGCGTCTGTCGGGTCAGCTAGTAAGCAATGTAAATTTGCCTAGCGTTCTTCCCTGCTATGTTACTGTCGGCGGCGGCGTCTAACCCGAAGCAGCTGAATACCAGGATTTTACATTGATTGACAATCTACCTGACTTCCAGAACCTAGGTATGACTGGTTTCTAGAAGTTTGGGCTTCTGAATCTCCGTAACGATTATGAAAGATTTAATGAGTGACCAAGGGCACATCGTGCTTTCCGAGGCACGGAGGGATCTCGATATGTAATGGATGGCCAGCCATCCGCGCAACAAGCTTAGCTAACGTGCGGCTGTTATCATTTATAACCAGCTCCTCAATTTTCTCTATTATAATCGTTAAAAAAGTCATAAAAAAGTCAAGTCTTATTCATAAAAAGTTATCGAACATCTAAAGAGTTGCTAAAGTCTGGTTTCGTATTGAAAACCAGACTGTTAAACAACAACTACCGATTAAGTCCGTCCTGGATCCAATTCGATCCATAACAATAGAAAACCAATTGTGTCTCATTAGCGGTACTTGACAGGTTTAGATGTTCGGCAACTTTTATAAATAAGACCGTTAGAGTCAAACTTTTCCACAATAATACACCTTCCTAACAAAATCATACATCATTCAATTCACAATACAAGAAAAATATATTTGAAACCTGAACCCCGATCACGTATAAGATACATTTATTTCACTGGCGTTGCTTCAGAGCACTGAGAAAAGAATTCTTCGATCAAATACTATATTATTTGGTTTAGTCTAGTTTCTTCAAATATTATTATTGTGGGTGTCAAAAAGTCGAAAATAAATAACTTTCACTTTTCAAGTTGTAATGACGTTTAATGTATATGAAATTATAGTTTGGATAAGGCAAGATTAAACAAAAAGCTCAACATCTACTCCTTGACGAAGTTTGGGTGCAAAAAACAAGTTCAGGATTGGCTGCTTGGGCTTAAAAATACTGAAACGGAAAACCTTCTATCTTTCAACTGTTAAAGTATTAATCATCAGACACATATCTCATCCACATACACTCCACATGTACACTAACACTCATCACAGTTTTACACATATTTTAGTTTTAGTGAATTATTTAGTATTCGTTTTAGTGAAGTAGTTAGTCTTAGTTTTAGAGAATCATTTAATTACTTAAACCGTTGCTCTTATATACTTATCTTTCATAATTTCATATAATCCGTCAAAAAAGACTGCATCCTGCGACACAGGGTATCCTAGTGCGGGATCCAGTGTCTTTAGAAAAATTTAACATTTATCAAAAGGTGTACCGTTTTATTAGTGTTTGGGCAAGTCATTTACTGCCTTAATTTTATTGAATCCCACAGGCAACGTACTTGCATCGTGTTTTAGATTCAACGGATATTTTTTTGTCTCGTGTGGCATTAGGTCAAAAGCCTCAACAGACATATCTATCTATTAAATCACATTTAGACCAAAAACTCTGTTTTTATCTTTTCCATCAAAAGCACAAAACCGGCAATACAATAAAATGTCCGAGATAATACCGTCCCATCTTCCAGTCACGTACAAATGTGATAGCCATACTGCCATAGTAGCACAACATTAATTTAATTTCACATCTGGTTGGGTAAAAGTGAAAGAAATAACATTATAGTGACATTTTCTACGCAGGTATACGCAGGCTTAGAAAAAAAAAAAACGTGTGGCACTCGAAGACTGCCGCGGTAAAGCTATTGCATAACATTTTTTATCAACTTATGCAATTATAACGAAAATAACCTATCACCCCCCAGTATGATATGGCTAAAATACTGCTAAAACGGGAAGAAAATTTCATAAACTATTCATAAATATACGATGTTGTGTATGAAAATTCAAATAAAGCAGTCAAAATTGTAATTTTAACATGTCATTCCTCCGTTACTATGCAACAGTCCGACCTGTTGCTAGGTGTTAGGTTATTTTCGTTACGGAATTTCTGGATTCAGTCTCCACGCTCAAGGTCCGCGATAGAAGCTATGCAATAGCTTAAAAAAAACATTTTAGCTTTTATAAACTTCTTATGCAAAAACAAATTCAAAATTGTAGTTCTCTTTTCTAACATGTAATATTATAACTTCTCGTCAAAATGCTCTTATTTTTAAAATCACAGCTTTAGCAATCCGTAGGGGTTTCTCCCAGTCACGTCTTAGTAAAATCAAAAAATCAAAATCAAAATATTTTTATTTCATATAAACCTGCATGGGCACTTATGAAACGTCAGAAGCTAGGTGCACGGTTCCAAATTGTTGTTTCCTATGGAGAAGAGCCGGCAAGAAACTCCACGGTTACTCTTTTAAAAATAATTGGCTTTAACAATATTTTCAAATTACAGAGATTAAAAGTATGGGAGGACAGCGCAGGCCTATCAATAAGTACCAGGTACTTAGACGAATACAGAATAGAAAATCGTCTACAAATCTACAGTCAGTAAGGCCTACAACGTTCTCTCATTCACAATATGTAAAATAATCTACATAAATAAAATGAATCTAAATAAAATTGATGTATAATGTTAATTAATGACGAGAATATGTCAGCATTGTAAAAATAAAAAGAATTAAAAAGAACTTTGTATTTGAGAGCAGTTAATAGACTTTCACATAGTTATGCTGTTAATGAGGTACCAGGGAAGCCACATGTGCAGAAGTAATTAATGCCAAACTTCCCTGTCTTCAACGTAGTCTTTTATCTTATAATATGCTTTTTTGATAAGGACACGTTTGATGTGCGTTTTAAACTTTCCATCGCTAAGTTCTGTAACCGACTTTGGCAACTTGTTATAGAAGCGGATACTGTTTATTAGAAATGACTTGCTAGTTTTAGTCAATCTAAATTTTGGAATCACAATTTCATCTTTACTACGTGTATTCAGATTATGGAAATCGCATCGTTTTTTGAAAAGGCCTAAGTTTTTGCGAACATACAAGATATTTTCTAGGATGTAAAGAGAAGGCAGAGTTAATATATCAATTTCGCTGAATTTGTTTCTAAGAGACTCGCGAGGCCCCATTTTATAGATTGCTTTTATAGATTGAGTATGATTGCCATCCACAAGAAACATTCATTTCATTCGTCCCAAGTCCGAACTGAGAAAGAAAACTCTAGTAATAACATTTGTAAGGCTCTTTAGCACCAGTATTGGTGACATTTAAAAATATTAAAGTTGTAGATATTGCTGCTAAAAGGCAATTTTGCACGTGATTAAGCGGGAATATTGAAGTTACTGCGTCGTTCTGTTCAAGGTTTCATAACTTGTTTTAATGCATCTATTATTTTTTATGAGCGGATTTTTGTATGTATTTGGTTTAAATACACACAGTTTATGAAAATAATGTTTGTTAATACTTATTTAATATTACTATGACAAACAATTAATTTGTTATAAAAAATGTAAACTAACTAACTAAACATCATCATCTGCCCAGCCTTTTCCCAACTATGTTGAGATCAGCTTCCAGTCTAACCGGATGCAGCTGAATACCAGTATTTTACATGGAGCGACTGCCTATCTGACCTCTACAACCCAGTTACTGGGTAATACGATACCCCTTGGTAAGACTGGTTGTCAGACTTTCGGGCTTCTGACGACCCATTAACGACTGTCAAAGATCCACAAATGACAGCCGGGACCAACGGCTTAACGTGCTTTCCGAGGCACGGAGGGGTCTTGGTATGTAAAGATGGTCACCCATCCACAGACCATCCGCGGCAAGCGTAGCTTAACCTGGTCGATCGACCCGTGCAGCTATTGTTATTTAGCAAAACAAATAAATACAAAAACAAAAGGACACTTCACAAAGTACAGTAGCCCCCACTAATGGTGCCCCAATCTCAAAAAGCAATAGATTGACACTTCGCTTTAACTTACGACCTTCTTATAATAAGCAATTTCTATAGGCTATAATACTAAAGACACACACACTCTCATACGTTTACAAATGAATGTATTTCCTAAATTCAACCGTTAAAGCAAATGGCATGATAGTTGAGCGGTTACCGCACTTGATTATCGCGCTTGAGCGCAGCGAGTCGCGGTTTCGAATCCCACTCGCTGTGTGATAGTCTTTTTATTGTTTTAAAAATCACTTTTGAGTATAGTTTCTTGTTCTGTTCGTCGTATTCACTAAACTCGTAAAACTTTATCATTATACCCACAGAAACCTAAATAAATTTAAATGATTTACGACTCATTCACCGCGACTTATAGAACGGTGTTGGTTGATATTGTGTGCTAGTGACGTGTGTTTCATCTATTAGCGTTCTTCTAATTCATTTTAAAATGTAAGCAAATTTAAATATAGAAATGAAAGCGAATATTATTGCGCTGCATAAAAGTGGACTTAATACCTATATCACAAATACCTATGTGATGAAACCGGACTGAGTGTGAGTATTATGATTTAAATATTTTATTAAACATTTATTTAATTAAAGTATAACTGCTGATCCTTGTAGTTATTTTAAAACGTTTTATAAATATCATAATGTCTAAATAGAATAAAAATATAAAATTTCGACGTAAATTTATTTCCTAGATTTTAGAACGATGAAAATAACATTATACTTAATATTTATGTGAAATTGCCCTTTTAAATCATTTTGTTTCTAAATAGTAGGTAATACATAAAGTGTGTATTTTGCTTAGTAGCTTATTAGTACCCCTTTTTTGTTTTAGTGAAATACTGTGAGTCGGTGGGTGAAAAGATACGAGGAAGGCGGTAGCCTTGCCCGTGGAAAGCAAAGTGGAAGACCCCAGCTCCTATAACAGGCACACGTTCAGCGAATTTGAAACAAGTGGTTTCAAAACGACAAGACATTTTGCCGAATTATTCGACACATCTTTGCGAACCGTGCGCCGTGCACTCAACGCAGAAGGTTCAAGGCATCATCGAAAACTAGCTCGAGAATCTGCTCAAAAAAAATAGTAATATAGAAAAAACATTAACATTAAGTTATAAATTACAAATATTTATTTATTTTAGTAATATTCAAATAATATTTTGTCTTATCCGTAATCTGGATTATTTTGAGGTTTAGTTTCAATCTTCTTTTCGGAATGAAAATGAACACTTAAGCTATAACCTCTTTAAGTCCTTTTTATTAAATACGATTTGTTAACTTTGAGGTTTGAGTTAGAACGAACTCACTCGCAGTAGAATAAAAGTAGTACTACTGAGTCATTTAATTGTATTGTGACAACTTGTCTGCATTTGTTACTTTTACGTGGGTAGATTTTTGTAGAATATTGTGATTTATTTAGAGTACCGACACACAGTAGTAATCAGCACAATATTATTATATTACTAAGATACAATAGCCTGATTATCATAGTTCACCAACTAGCTTATTTACTTCAATAAATTGTTCTTTATGAGAAAATAAACTGTTTTAACAAGAAGTTATTATTAGTTATTTTTATACATTCTTCATGAAGTTATAACGAATAAACATTTTGTAATCATTTATTATTGTTAAACCTTTATTTAAATAACAATACGAGTAATAAAAAAAAATGTTACATTATTATTCTGGTATATTAATAAATCGAATAATAAAAGAACAGATGAAGATGATTGTTGAAAAGAAAAATTAAAGCTTCATCGCGAGATTTGAACCCAGACCTATGAGTTTCTTAATCCAAGACGATACGCTGCACGCTACCGGAACCCTAATTATACAAGTTAATTTTAGCAATGGTATGAACCGACCAAGGTAATGTCTGTGCGTCGCCGACGGTATGTATAAAATACAGAACGCTTGTGTGTGAGTGCAGCGGTGAGTTTTGTGTTAATACATCACTTATACACACAGCTGTAGGATCCAAAAGCGGAGTACCAATCTCAAAAAGTAATAGATTGACACTACGGTTTAACTTACGACCTTCTTATATTAAGTAATTTCTATACTGTAGACACACACACTCTCATACGTCTACAAATGATTGTATTTCATAAATTCAACCGTTGAAGTAAATGACGTGATAGCTTAGTGGTTACTGTACTTGGATTAGCGCCATCGTGCGCAACGAGTCTCGGGTTCGAATCCCACGCGGTGTGCTAGCCTTTTTATTGTTTTAAAAATCGCTTTTGACTATAGTTTCTTGTTCTGTTCGCCTTGTTCACTAAACTCGTAAAACTTTATCAATATACCCACAGAAACCTAAATAAATTTAAATGATAGTTAACTTACGAATCATTCGACGTGACATATAGAACGGTGTTGGTTGTTATTGTGTGCTAGTGACGTGTGTTTAATCTATTAGCGGTCTTCTAGTTCATTTTAAAATGTAAGCAAATTTAATCATAGAAATGAAAGCGAATATTATTGCGCTGCAAAAAATAGCGGACTTAAATATCACAAATATCTGATGAAACCGGCCTGAGTGTGAGTATTATGATTTAATTATTTTATTAAGCACTTATTTAATTAAAGTAGGTATAACTGCTGATCCTTGTAGTTATTTTTTAAACGTTTTATAAATATCAAAACGTCTAAATAGAAGAAAAATATAAAATTTCAGAGTAAATTTATTTCCTAGATTAAATATTTATGTGAAATTTATATTTCAAATAATTTTGTTTCTAAATAGTAATACATATTAGTATGTATTTTGTTTAGTAGCCTAACAGTACCCCTTTTTTGTTTTAGTGAAATACTGTGAGTCAGTGGATGAAAAGATATGAGGAAGGGGGTAGCCTTGCCCGTCGAAAGCAAAGGGAAGACCCCAGCTTATAAAAGAAAGCGACAGCACAAGTGGTTTCAAAAAGACAAGACATTTTGCCAAATTATTCGACACATATTTCCAAACCGTGCGCCGTGCACTCCACGCAGAAGGTTTGCAGCCAGCATTGAAAACCAGCTCAAAAAAAATAAACATTAACATTAAGATATAAATTAGAAATATTTATTATTATTGACTTTTATTGATTTTAGTAATATTCACATAATATTGTGTCATATCCGTAATATGGATTATTTCGAGGTTTAGTTTCAATCTTCTTTTCGTAATGAAAATGATTACTTAAGCTATAACTTCGATAAGTCCTATTAAATACGATTTGTTAACTTTGAGGTTTGAGAGAACTAACTCACTCGCAGTAGATTGATTCCAGTAGTAGTACTACTGAGTCATTTAATTGTATTGTGACAACTTGTCTGCATTTGTTATTTTTACGTGGGTAGATTTGCGTAGAAAAATGTGATTTCTTTAGAGTACCGCACATAGTAGTAATTACAGCACAATATTATTATATTACTAAGATACAATAGCCTGATTATCATGGTTCACCAATTAGCTACTTTACTTCAATAAATTGTTCTTTATGAGAAAATAAACTGTTAACAAGAAGTCATTAGTAGTTATTTTTATACCTACTTCATAAAATTATAACGAATAAACATTTTGTAATCACATAATATTCTTAATCCTTTGTTTAAATAATAATATAAGTAATTTAAAAAAAACATTCTCGTATAACGAATAATAAAAGAACTGATGAATATTATTGTTGAAAAGAAAAATAAAAGTCTCATCAGGAGATTTGAACCCAGACTTATGTGTTTCTTAATCAATGACAATACGCTGCGAGCTACCGAGACATGATATTAGAGCGTGAATTTTAGCGATCGTATGAACCGACCAAGGTCATACGTAGTTACTACGTAACACAGTACAGACAGAGACAGAGTACTCTGTGCGACGGTATGTTTTTTGTATCTTTCGACGACAGTGGTGTGCGGCCTGGTTACATATGTACACTTATACACACAGCTGTAGGTACGGCCTGGACCGCTAGTCATAGCAATATAATCCTTAGCATGAGAATGGACTCTTGACCGCGACCGTACGGCCTGGACCGCCACTTCATAGCAATATAGCCCTTAGTATGCGACTGCTATTGTGAATCTTGATAGTACACACGCGTCAAAGTATTCGTCCGCATCGCTGTCATCAGGAAACGTGCCCAGAAGACTGGCAGCATTGCCACGTTGAATGGCAATGCTAATTCTTTGGCCGAAGAATGACCCAGCCCTCTGTTTAATCAAATAGAGCTGTGAACACGTAATAACACCTCTTTAGTCACGGATAATATTAAAGCGGCATTTTTCTTATTATTTTTATTATAATTGCCAGAACTATAAAGAACAGTCTACCAGCGCTTTAAAAATCACCAAAACAGATTTGTGTGCTAACACAAAACCCCGACTTTATTCGAGCCACTTCCTCATATAAGTTGAATTACATTGGGTTGCAACAATTTAGGAAGCAGTGCGGTCTGGATATTCCAGTAGCACTAAATCGGAATTTACACCGTTCCAACTTCGATTACATCTTTCGATTTCCGAATTAGTTATCCTAGAAATTGAATAGTGTAATAGGCGCTTGGACAACATTTTTCTGGCGAAACCTAATATTCAAAAATGCTATGATTACCTTTATCTTAATTCGACCAAGATCTCTTTATGGAGTATTTTTACGAATATACGCGAAGTCAAATGTGACACCCAAAGCATTACTTAGAACCATTCTTATTTTCGAACAGCTTTTGTCAAAGGCTTCGCCCGCGTGGAGGTCAAAAAATAGCCCACAGAAACGTACTACCAGGATAAAACATATCCTATGTGTTAATCCAAGCTATAAACTATCTGTCTGCAAAATTTCATTCAAATTCGTTCAGCCGTTTTTGCATAATTGAGTAATAAACATACGTCTAGGTAAACGTACAAACTTTCGCATTTCAAAAACCCAGAAAATATCTAAAGTAAATACTACCATGTCCAAAATCACAGCTTTAGCAATACCGTCCCAAGTCCCAGTCACGTATAAGCATGATTGCCATCCACAAGATACATTAATTTCACTCGTCCCAACTCCGAAGGGCTGAGAAAGAAATCCCTCGGAAAAATATAATGAAATAGTCCCCCCTAATCTCACGCTTGTGTTGGGCAGATAATGATGTCGCAGGACCCAAAGCTGGTGGCGCAATTGAGGGAAATTAATCTTAAAAGAAAGAGGGTAGATTGTGGATAGTTCTTATTCGAAGTAGGATTGTCTTGAAAGACGGTAGATAGAGATTAGAGATAGTGGTCAAGAACAATTTAGAAAATAACCCTGATAAACAATTAAAAATACTAAGTTAAGGCAATAGAAAAGAGACAATTGAAAGCTAAGTATGAGGGAGACGTGCCTGGCTGTGGAAAAATGAAGGTTAAGTCATCATCTGCCTAGCCTTTTCCCAACTAGATATGTTGGGGTCGGAATTCAGTCTAACCGGTTGATAAATGCGTGCACTGATTGGACAGGTCTACTCCATCTGTGTGGTTCTTTCCTAAAAGACCATTTCAGACACCAATCCACATGGTCTTCACATGATCCTGCCAAGATTATGTCTGGACTTTAAAAGAGACTGTGACCTCTGAGTTTGTTTCGGCCTTTCTTCTCAGAGTACTCAGATAGGAAACGCCGACCTCATCTATTTAAAAAAAAACTTACAACTTACAGAAATAAAATCATTTATCATTTAGCTGAATACCAGCATTTCACATGGAGTGACTGCCTATCTGACCTCCACAACCCAACTACTGGATAATACGATAACCCTTGATAAGACTGGTTGTCAGACTTTCGGGCTTTTGACGACCCGTAACGACAGTCAAAGATCCACAAATGACAGCCGGGACCAACGACTTAACGTGCTTTCCGAAGCACGGAGGAGCCTTGGTATGTAAAGTTGTTCACCCATCCACGGACCAACCACGGCAAGAGCAGCTTAACCTAAACGACCGACCCGTGCGGCTTATCTTCAGGAATTAATTACCTACACATAGTAAATTATCTTTCAAAAATAATAGGTACGAGTAAATGGTGCTAAAAAGAATCGTTAATTCAAATAAAGTACAGCCAAGACACAAATAAGAAAAAACATTTAAATATAAATTGCTACTTAAGCAAATATGTGTGTTCATGAAGTAAATGCAACGTAAAATTAAAAGCATTTCTGCCAGTTATTTAAAATATTTAGCATGAAGCTTTCTATGTCTACGAAGAATAGACACTGCTCTTTCAAATACAAAGCACATGCTTTTTCAATTCAATACATTTCGTTTCTCCATTTTTGTCATCGCACCGTAGTTAGCCTTCTAAAATCTGTCATTTTGTCTTTCGTTTCTAACGATCTTTGTCTAGGACCTTATAAATGTAGACTACTCGTATTTCAGGAGAATATTTCTTCTCAAACTGTTAAAATCACACGGATAACAAACTTTCTACTCGACGGCCACAATGTATATACGATTATCTACAAAATCATGATTCGTTTAGAACGCATAACTGTGATAATTAATAGAAAAACATAGCTATCTTCTCCTATTGTACATCATTTAATTAATAGTCATGTCTATTCTTCCGTCAACAAATTGGTGCTCGTGCTAAGCATGCAGGACATTTATATAAAAATTATAATAAGATTTCGTTTCTATTTTTCCCTAGGCTATGTTTACTTGATATAAAATTATAAAACCCCTCGTTATAGATCAGTCATAGAGGAGAGGTGGTCGTCCAGTGTTAACAGCTACCACTTAAGAGTTGTAGACTGTGGGTTCAGCCAGCCATCTGTATTCATCAACATCAGAAGGATAACATTGTGAGGAAACCGCTGTGACGACATCTACAATGCCACATGCGAACTACGCATCAAAGACCTGACGTCACACAAATCCTGCATCGCGCAATCAGAGTTTACCGCGCAACACAGTATACAAGGTGATTGCACTCATGATTATTACCAACTCTTACCATGGGAGCAAACCACGAATCGCGAAAAAAAAATCTGTTGTTCCCTATATTTTGATGAGTTATGCGAATAGCTGATATTTTTCGTCCCCTGGTAAAAGTTGTTCATAATGATGAGTACCATGCCCCCTTAAGAGGTTGAGCGTTATTTAAGTTACACCTTGTATATACAACATCCTGACACACACACCTCCATCCGACCGGCTCTTGCTCGTTGAAGTTCCAGCCCGCGCCGCAGATGAGACTGTAGAGTTAAATTCCCAGATTGATAATAATAATGATATTTTGATCCACCCTGTCCCCACTTGCTGTCCCCATAGCAGTGACGCCCTGAGCCGAGGCCTGTACCCCACAGGAGGTGCCGTCAGCGTGCCGGCGCTTAGTAATGTAAGTAGTTTTACGCCCCTGGCAAGAGTCTTTAAGTTCTCTGAAGGCAACCACAGGAAAGTCAGGTTAAGTAGTTACGGCCTCTCAAGGCCAACTACGAAATGCCTTACACATAAAATAAACACACTCACACCGCCACAACACACAACACTGTGAGGATCTTCCCTATTCTATTGGGTATGAGTGGACCTTACACCCTGTTCCTCATACCTCTATAGCGCCATGTGATCTAGAACCAATAATTCAAAGACAGGTGATATCCGAAAACCCGCACTGGGGCTGCGTGATGCATCACAGCCCACTCCTTTACACAGAGAGGAGGCCCGTGTCTCAGCAGTGGGAACATTATATGCTGCTTTTGCTAGGGCAGTCGGATGATTAAAAAGGAGATTAGCAGATCCATAGATTAATACCGAAGTCTACAGAGTCAAACTTCTAATGATTGATCCCTTCTTATTTACCATCTAAAGCTGGTTAGTCCTATCTATACTTGAACTAACTTTATAAATATAGAAACCAGTTGTTAACTTAACTTAAATAAACCATTTTATCATAGGCTCAGTTGGGTTTACAGAGGTAATGACTCAATTCATTCGTCTTACTATTGATCTGATAGTCGATTGTATATTATTCATATTGTAAGTCCTCCATACCTCGTTGCCGACTATTAAAAATGAATCCTTTCGGAGTGATTATTTTAGTCTAAATCTGAAAACCGATTTTACTTTTGAATAATTTTATTTAAATAAATAAAAAGAAAAGTCCTGACTGACTGACTGACTTATCAACGCCCAGCCCAAACCCTTGGAGGTAGAAAGCAAAAATTTTGCACAGAGGTTTCCTTTATAATATAGACAAGGAATAAGAAAGGATTTTTAGAAATTCAACCCTTAAGGGAGCGAAATAGGGGATGAAATAAAGCTAGTTTAGTACAAAGAAGAAGTTTATTTACAAGACCATGTCTAGAAGCCCAAAAGTCGGACAATCAGTCTTACCACGGGATATTGTCACCGTAGGCATGAGCTTGCGGACGGCAAGTAATGAGTAGCTCGCTGTCCGGTAAAGACCAAGCCCAAGTCGACGGCGCGTTGTGTTCCACGAGCACTTCAAAGAGATGTCAGCACAAACGTGATGGGGCCCGCGAGGGCTGATGCCTGCCAGGGGTGCGGGTTTGTTCGAAAGAGATACCACAGCCCCTGGCATACGGGCTAATGAAGGAACACGGGTGGGTTTTAGTCAGTAAAAGTCTGACACGCCCTCCTGCTCCACCCAGAGCGGAAGAAGTTATTTGATGATTTCCCACCCAAAAAAAAAAACCAAGGGATATCGTGTTACCCAGAAACTTGGTTGTGGAGGTGAGATAGGCAGTCGCTCCATGTAAAATCTGGTATTCAGCTGCATCTAGTCAGGCTGGAAGCCGACCCTAACATAATTGTGAAAAGGTTATTGGAAGACCGTTGGTAGTTCCCGGCTACATCATAACAACACCTGCACTGTTAAAGTGGAACCCATAATTGCTGAAAAAAAAGACTACCCACGGACGGAGGAAGTATTGAAAAAGCTGGCTGTAAACAAACAAACGTCAAATTCAAAGCATTTATTTCAAATAGGCATTTAAAAGGCACTTTTGAACGTCAGCATTTACATTAAGTCAAACCATTTATTTCTAATAGACATTTAAAAGGCACTTTTTATCGTCAACATTTACATTAAAATAAAATTGATTCTAGTCGCCCCTTCCAAAATGTAGTTTCGTATGGAGAAGAATGAGCAAGAAACTCCACCGTTACTCTTTTAAAATGTTTTAAGTACAGTCGCCAGCAGGTCAAGCTATCCCAAACTGTAAAATTTTCCCAATTGAACATAAACCTTATTCCTTTGTAATAAAGTAGAAAAAATTTCAAAGAAATTTGACAGATTGGGGTAGCTTGATGTGCTGGCCTCTGTACATACAATATTTTACAAAGTCTACATTCACTAAATAATTATGTGTGAAAACGATTCACCCTGAATAAAATTACCATACTACAATGGGTAGCGCCAATGCTTAAATTGGTAAACGCCATTTCTTATAACTTCAACCGTTGTCTAGATTTTACTCAAGTCGTTTACCAAGGGATGCTCTCCCGGTAATATCATTTCGTTGATTATGACCTCCTCCAGCTCTCTTAGTACAATGGACCTCGTTTTACGGCGTCTTACTAAATTGCACTATTGCTATTATTTTTTTATGTCGTTTGTTGCTAGCTATGGAAGGTCTTTGACTGTCAAAGATTCGGTTTGTGTTTTGTGAAGTGTTAATGAACTGTTTTTTAAATTTTGTGATTTGCAGGTTTAAAAAAAAACACTAAACTACCTACATATCGTTGCTCTAGATATGACAACTCGTAAATTCGAACCTGTCAATTTTCCAGGAGAAACAAAAACCTGTTTTAATAATTATGTAGATTGCATGCTTTTTGTTATTTTATTAATTACTTACAGCGCTACGCGGTTTCACTCGCGTAGTTCCCGTTCCCGTGAGAATAGGGGGATGAAATATATATAGCCTATGTCACCCGGGGATAGTGTAGCAACCAACAGTGAAATAATTTTTCAAATCGGTTTAGTAGTTATGGAGCCTATTCAATGCAAACAAACAATCAAATCTTTCCTGTTTATAATATTGCTATACTATTATAGATTAAATAAAATACCGTATGTTTTCTTGTACGTACGTAAAAAATCACCATGGCATGCTTGGTGTCTATTAATTTGTAACTTGTACATGGTATCACTATTATTTCTGTAAATATTTACTAAAACATATGAGTTCCCACTCACTTTTTATTACAATAAAAATTTGATTCTTTCTTTTGATAAAGAGTAAACAAAATAAATGTAGTGTTAACGCATGTATAATTATTAATATAAAAGTGAAAACGTTAATGTCTATCTGTTTCTAACGTCTTCACGGCAAATAAAATTAGACTTAGGTCGATGTAGGTCTAGAAAAAATAAAAGCCTGTTATTAATTTTATTATTATTTCCTTTTTATTGCAGTAGCCATGACAGATACAAATTAAATTCTGAGGTAGTTATAGGTACTGTGAGAACTCTGCCGAGTTCTCACGGTACCAGCGACTATGGTATCTGTAAATAAAATACTTGATGACCTTTATCCAGTGGGACTCCACCTTTAATTTAAGGAATTAGCTCAATACAAGGTCGCGCCTGTCAATAGAATCTAGCTTACGCAACAAAAACCTATATAAAATTATTTGACGTTCTAAAGAACTTCCCGATTATTCGAACATAGACACAGCCTCAACATTGACAAGCCAAACATTGGCTGCCATTGTGTATGTGAGGTTCCTCGTGAAGCGAACAACCTCTACGGTATCTGCATGTAAAAATAAAAGTAACTAAGTAATGCTTGTAGTAAGTAACCTACTACAAACTAAAATGAAAGTTCCTATTTGGACAACACACACACATAATCTACCTACCCAAAATTCATAAATCTGTGAGTACTTAATTTGTTTAGGTAGGTATGCAACATTTAAAAAAAGCAAATCAAAGCATACAACAAGTCACCATCATCAACGTAGCTTTTAAAATGAAAGATACAGTAATTTATAAGTCTTCATAGCCCCACTTAACAATTTTACTCATTTACTTAATCAATATTTTAAACCGACGAAAAAACGGAGGAGGTTGTCAAGTCGACGCGTATTTTTTTTTTTTTTTTTTATACTCAATACTCAATATCTTTATTGCTTTACCATAATGTGTACTTAGGTGGTAACTATATAATCGAGATCATTATGGACCCTGTAGGGCACAACAAAAGGGTAGGAGAGAGGAAACCCTGTTATAGGAGATTATGAACAATTATATTGCTATTAAAATTAATAATTTATTTTGTTACATTATTAATTATTATATAATTATTGATTATCTAATATTAACCATAACATTAATATACATTAAATTTACCTAATAGATTGCGAGATTGTTATTTATTATTGATATCAACTATGATTCTTATATATATTTTTTTTATTTTATTATATTACTCATTTTCCTAACATATGCTTACTCTAAAATATTTCTTATATTATTTGTGTCTATCATTTAAATATTCATCTAAGGAATAATAACATTTATTTATCAGAATTTTTTAAGTTTTATTATAAAACATATTGAACTTTTCTTCTTTCTTTATTACGTCTGGTAGTTTGTTGTATATTTTTATAGACATTACGTAGGTACTTGTAGAATGCATTTTTAGCTTGGATGTTGGTATGTTTAGCCTAGATCGGTGCCTGAGTGTGTACTGTGATTGGATGTCTTCGCGTTTTGTGTAGAACTCTTGATGCTTACGGACAAATTTACATATTTCTAGAATGTAAATACTGGGGAGGGTTAAAATATTGTGTTTTAGAAAATAGGGATTGCAGCTGTCAGTTTGATCAATATTTACCAAGATTCTAACTAATTTCTTTTGTAGGGTAAAAGTGTCAGTGCATCTGTACTATTTCCCCAGAGGGTTACGCCGTAGCTAAGCCATGCATTGGCATACGCATTTTTATGTATGACCACGCATAACTTTTTTCAGAGTAGTCCGATTTTGATCATTCTTTTTTCATTGGAAAGGGTAGTCGGTGACTTTCGATATGTATTTTAATTTTATGTCACCGCCTTCCGAACTTTGTTATTAAGGTTAAACAAAAACGGTTTATTATTTTTACTTTTCAGTTTTTTTGGCGGTTTTTTTTTTTGTTAAAACGTTTTTTTATAGAGTAAAACTTGTACTCTCTTTACATAAAATTTATGTCACAAAATTTGGAATTTTACGTGTTCTCATCTTGAAAAGTAATTCCGATATGTTTGGCTAGATATACTACTTAAACTTACGAGGTCCCACCTTACAAAGTGCTTCTAAGTCTTGTTACGAGATGTCACTAAAAGTCAGCTCTTAAGTGAAGTAAACCTCCTATACACACGGTTACACAGCTAGTTATAGATTTCTAGTATACGCTGATCTTGCACTGCACGGAAATCCTATACAATGCGAGATCAGCTCATACTGGAAATGTATAGGTTGATGTTGTTTTACTGACGTCACGTATTACCACATCCCGCCAGCAATATTTATGAGATGCCTATAGTTGGGCAGTGGCCCGTCAGATATTGGTGATGATTCTGTTGTGCACCAACTAATCTTAATTCAGATTTTTGCCAACTTTTCCTTGTTATGAAACAAGAAAGAGCCGGAAATCAATTAAAGTTGTCAAATTTAGTTGAACTAAGATTTTCTTCGACACTACTAAGACTAACTCAAAACATCATGCTAAAAATCACGCCACATTTAAGGCAACAGAAACGAAATTTAGTTTGACATTTCTAAAGCGACACTTGTGTTCTTTCGCGGTCTGTCGATAGCAAGATTTAAATTTTAGTTTAGGTGGGGAACAAAAGAATCGATACCAATATTTACCTTCAGCAATTATCGGTAAAAAACCACCCGTTTTTCTTTAACTACCAATCTGGACCCCACGGGAGCATCAATCCAAACTGGTGGCAAACCTATCGTCAGTCTCAACATGCATTTTGAAAGCACACTCAAAATCAAAATGTATATAAAGATCTGAATGCAGTTTCTGATTTATTTGACACACTGTTTTCATTAACATACTACTCGAATATTAAAAATGTATACAATTGGGACTGCTCTACTAGTTAGTATAAATCAGCTGAGAAATTATTTAGGGTTGCCAGCTGCAAAATCAATATAATCAAGCTTAAGTGGAAGGAGGGAGGCATCTGCCATGCAGTGGGACAGAAACGGCTGACAGTAAAAAGAATAATAAATGGCAATCGACGTGCCATATTAGCCGTAAAACTGATGCATCGCGTTAAATAACTTGCAATTGGAGGAACATACCTCCAGAAGTGTACTGTAGTAAGATAGTAAAGAAGCACGCTTACTCAATTTGAAGGCTAATTGGTCGATTCGCACGAATTTTCTCGCCCAAAACGTGTGAATTCGATACTCGCCCATTTCTATTAAGTATACAAGAAAAGTATTATTAAGTATTAAGTGTAGTACGGGGGAGCCCGAACAGCGTCCTAAGGATGATTGGCGAGAGAACCGATACAGTTCTGCTCAGTAGGTTCACTGAACTCCATGTGTTGCGAGACCGGTGAGCCTACTGTGCAAGGTGTCAAGTTTCTTCTTACTTTCAAATTAATAATACTAGATATAAGCAAAATTCTTGTTACTAACAACCTTGCCTTGCCTATGGACTTTTTTGTTTTTTTTTTTTTTATATGTCCGGTTGCGGACTGTACAAACTTAAAGGGGTGGTAGTTTGCTCTTTTCTATCAATATAATTATTCTACGTGTGGAGTCGGTACCCATACCCCCCTGAATGGCAGCCATTTTTGTGTGAAACCGAACATATTGTATAACTATTGAGCTATTTGAATTTCTATTTACGCTTCAATATAAGATACAAGAACCGCTTTTAAACATTTTCTAGCCTCAAGGCTCGAAAATGTTTAAAATCTGCTATCTCGAATCCGACACTTTTTCGAGGCTTTTCCTCATTATATGAAAAGGATGAAAGGACCAACCCTATAGCCTCGTAAGCGTACTAATTTGAGCTTAGTCGAATATTTCCCTGTTCGGGCCCGCGCCAGACCAACGTAATTAGTTTGTCTTGTTAGGTAAATTATTAATTAATTAACTAGCTTTAGCCCGCGGCTTCGCTCGCGTTAATTTGGAATTTTACAATCAATTCGGGTTGTACTCTGCTTGTGATAATATAATTCAATTATGATTCGAAAGACACGTGGCGGCATCTATTATCATAAGAACGTTAGTGTTGTTTTCCTCGGAAACAGCACTTCTTTTCGGGACGAAAGGTGCCTTATGTCCGTTTCTATACAACTCACAAAGTACATAATATATATGCAAAATTAACGAATTATCCGTTCAGTGGTTTAGACGTGAAAGGTAACAAAATTACAAACATACTTTCGCATTTATAATAATTCGTTTAGAATGTCTAAATCATTTCTAACAATGCTACAGTTTCGGAACTGGCTATTAGCTTCTACAACTACACTGAGTTATGTTCGTAGTTAATTGGTGAAGTTTTGTGTAATTACGTCATAACATGTGTACTTGAGTAAGGAACCGGATAGAACTGGATATTGTTTTTTAACTTTGGAGATGTATTTAAGTAACAATGGTAACAAATTGTTACATGGTCAATTTTTTTTTGAGGGTGGGGAATCATCAAATAACTTCTCCCGCTCTGGGTGGAGCAGGAGGGCGTGTTACTGCCTAAACCCACCCGTGTTCCGTCAGTTCCCTGTGTGCCACGTTATCTCTTTCGAACAACCCGCACCCCTGGCAGGCATCCGTCCTTGCGGACCCCACCAGTTGGTGCTGACATCTCTAATGTTACAGGGTTAGTCAGAAACATGTTTACAAATCAAATGTTAGTAACTACAGAACGTCACTTACTACGATCCTTAAATACTCCTTTTGCCTCGTTTACGCTCATACAACCTGACCTTTATGAAGAACATCACCATTATCAATTATCATTTCAGCCTAAAGACGTCCACTGCTGGACATAGGCCTCCATCAAAAGGGGGGTTTTGCCATAATCGCCACGCTTGGCAGGTGGGTTGGTGATCGCAGTATGGTGATAAAAAGCATAGAGAACGCTGCTGCCCATTCTCTAGTAAGTCCCTTAGTCGCTTTCTACGACACCCACGGGAAGAAATCAGATGGTGCGATTCTTTTACGTCCGGCACCACACGGAAAGGAACATCACCAATAGATGTTAAAAAGTCCTCCTAAAGCGTCCCCATACTCCCGGCGTTTCCAATCACGTCTCCCTTATAAATACCATTCGATAGTTCACCTTCATTCATTTTCTCAGCATGACCAAACCTTCTAAACATACTCTTTTTAATTTTCTCCACTAGCTCTTTAAACCGCACCATTGCTTTATCATATCATTCCGCAGCCTATCATCCATACACCACATATGCTTCGCATGGAAAGCATTTCCATAGAATTTATGCTACTTCCATGCTTCTTATGCCACACCCAACCTTCATTTCCATACATCATCATCATCATTTTAGCCGAAAGACGTCCACTGCTGGACATAGGCCTCCCCCAGAAGGGGGGTTTGCCATAATCGCCACGCTTGGCAGGCGGGTTGGCGATCGCAGTATGGTGGTAAAATGCATATAGAACGCTGCTGCCCATTCTCTAGTAAGTCCCTTAGTCGCCTTCTACGACACCCACAGGAAGAAATGGGATGGTGCTATTCTTTTACGCCCGGCAACACACACGGCAACATACATAACATACATAAATTGTCTTTATGTAACTATAGTACCATAATGGCGTCATATTGGTTACAAAACCAACAATATATTATGACTAAATAAGCACTGCCTATTTGCAGTGCTTATTTAGTCATAATGTATTTCACTTAATTCGAATGAAATAAGTGAAAAATATTATGACTAAAATGGAGATCAGCGAAACGATGCCGATGAATAGCCATTTTCTCTCAAAGCCACCACAATTTCAAAATCAAAAGCAATTATTTTATTCAAATTAGGCTGAGAAACAACACTAACGGTCTTACAACAACTAATAAGTTAGAAGAACAACATTCTGTAAAATACTTAGTGTGCAGAGTACCTAAATAACATTACAAAACCAAGATAAAAAACTTTATTTGGGACATGTCGTAACACATACCAATATACCAACACCAACATTAAAAACCACACTGAGGCATACATAAAGACGCCCTCAGAAGTCTTAATAAAACACACATTCGTATACAAATAAAACACGAAATAGTTACTTACATAAATAAAACTCGCATTCATATACAAAACTCTTCTCACGACGTAATAATTATGTACCTCAGTTCTTCGAATAGCATGCCCTTTTAAAACCCAAAGGCAACTTAGATATAAATGATAAATGATTTTATTTCTGTAAGTAGGTTCGTACAAACACTTTTACACGTACATATTTTCACATTTTTTTTTTTAACTAGATGAGGTCGGCGATTCTTATCTGACTACTCTGAGAAAAAAGGCCGAAACAAACTCAGAGGTCACAGTCTCATTTAAAGTCCAGACATAATCATGGTCAGATCATGTGAAGACCATGGACCGTGGATTGGTGTCTGAAATGGTCTTTTGAGGAAAGAACCACACAGATTGAGAAAAAGCGCTGCCAATGTTTTGAGTGCATCGCCGTATTTTAGTTTCTGAATAATTTTAGTTAAGTTAGGATAGTATATTATTAGTTTATTAGATACTGGTGCCGATTCTGTTGTACACCGAACTAAACTAACTAAACTATAACTAAAATTCCTTTCTTTTTACTATGAGAATCTAAACGCTATTCTGCAAAAAAATATCTCTAAATTTAAAAACTATTTTGACACAACTAAAATCGAATTTGACAATCGCGACTCGCACGTGGTATGTTTTGGCTTCGCAACGTGGTACTTGTTTGCCCTACCCCGTGTTTTTTTTTAGAGCCAGCAGCGCGCCGGGGTCGGCAGCCTCGACGTGATTTATTTGGAATTCTCACTTTTTTCATGGAAAATATGAAAAATTATTGTCCACATGTTGAGTTTTACATGTGTTTGGGGTTTTATAAAGGGGGTCGAAATTTTCATTATTTTTGCGATAGGACACACCGTTTTCGAGATATAAGCAAAAGAAAAGAAATAAAATACAGTACTATTTTTGCACCAGAAGTCGAGTTGACGGTGTGAATTTTAGTTCTTGACAACTAATTTTATTCCACACCTATTTAATCGCGATTAAAAATAGTCAGATTTAGTTAGACAACCAAAATTTTAGGTTGAATACAATAATGAAATTGACAACAACAGAATAGCAAAATTACCATTTTCACTAAACTAATATTTCAGTGCAATCTTAGTGCTGTCAAACTAAAATATAGTTAAGTTGTGTCACTTTAGTCAATTTCAGAATAGGAAATCGTCGTTTGACAGGAATAAACTAAATTTTGGTGATTTTTAGTCTAGTTTAGAGAATTTTGTGACAACAGAATCGGCACCATTGTACAGGTAATTTTTTTTAGGTGGGAAATCATCAAATGACTTCTCCCGCTCTGGGTAGAGAGCAGGAGGGCGTGTCAGACTTTTATTGACTAAAACCCACCCGTGTTCCCTCATTTGCCTGTGTGCCAGGGGCGACGGTTTCTCTTTCGAACAACCCGCACCCCTGGCAGGCATCGGCCCTTGCGGACCCCTCGGTCACTCTGCGACGGGTCAGCACAGTGGCCTCGCCGCCTACCACTTTTCGGCCGCAGGGGATAGGCAGAGCGGCCAACGCTATACCGACACTCCTCTTCCCCTGCGGCCCCTCCGCGTCCGCCATCAAACGGTGGCGGCCCCGTCCAGGCCACGGAAGGGAAGAGCGCTGCTCAGAAGTATCGGCACTCCTCCTCTGCCGCAGCCCGTAACCCTCAGCCGCGATGCCTCCCATTCGACATCGCGGCCCACCTCAGTTGCTGTGCACCTCACCGGAACCTACTTTTTGGCCGCTACGTCATCGGCTTGAAGGCAAAAGCCCTGACGAGCGGCCCCACCTTTGGATTCCTCTTCGCTTCACCGTGGCTGGGAGACCACGGTTACTGCCAACCCCCCCCCCCCCCCCCACACGCACGAACGGATTTTAAGGAAATTTGGCAAGTGGGTAGACAATTACCTGGATAAGGATCTAGGTTAATTTTTATGCCAATATTCTCACGGGATTCATACATACCACTTATACGAGTGAAACCGCGGGCTAAGCTAAACCCATACTGTTGAATAGAAACACGTTAAACCCATAGAGGAAACGTTAAATAAATGTTTCATTACCAGTATTTATGTTACGACCGGCAACTAACGTGACTAACCCGTAGGCGGCGTATGCCTAGGTTTAACGAGCGGTTAACGCCAGGAATCGAAGTGGATTTTATTTTACTTTCATTGTAGCTTGTATTCCAAGCCTGTTTGTGTTTCCACTGGTCTGTTAATGAGATAGTTGAATAACTTTAAGAAATCCAAAATCAAAATAAAAAGTCATTTATTCAAACTAAGTTGAGAGTCAGCACTTTTTGAACAACAAAATTACATAAGACAGTCTCCCAAAATGACCGCCCTTCACCACTTCCTAGTGCTTTAGCTGGGAAGAAGAAGTTGCTCAACAAACTCCCCAGCAGCACAGCTGTCTGTTAAGTTGGAAGAACTTGATTCTATACAGTAAAAGTTAAGTAGTCTTCGAATTTTTGGTTTCCTCACGATGTTTTCCTTCAGCGTTTTGAGAGCAGTGGCGATGAAATAATTTAGGTACACAGTAAACCGATTGTCTGGGTTCGAACCTACGACCCACAACTCGTAAGTCGCAGCCGTTACCATTTCGTCACCAGTGCTCTCGAGATCTGAGGTAAACATAAAAAAATACAACTAAATTGAGACTCCTTTCCTTCTTTTTAAATCGGTTAACACTACCTATTCTCATCCCTTCAGCTTTTACTAGAACTAACTCTTAAGTGGAACAACACAGAATGCATTTTATAACGGTCAAGGCTGCGTTGTTTTCATTGCTAACTCTTGGCACTGTTCAACTTAAAGCGAAAGTCATAAATAAGAATTTAAATTACATTCTTCGCAGCGGTTTCTGTTCCTGACTTTGCTTTAAAATTAGTTTGAATAATTTTTTGAAATGAAAGGTAGACAAAGCATTTAATTTCTACTTAGTTGATTTGAGTTTTTAAAGCATTTACTTCAATTAAAGCATTTACAAACGCTTTTGGATTGTCCAGGAGTTGATCAGTTGCTTATTTTGTATCTAACTTTATGTTGTCCTTGACGTGATGACTTCAACGGGTGTTGAAGTCATCACGTTAAGGCCTGTCTCCTGTCCGGTGTGTCTCAGTCTCGCAAAGGTTACCAAAAACTTTTTCTATCATGAGATATTTAATTACCTAACCAATGTGGAGCAAACGCTACGGTTTTCTAGAAGACCAGTGGTCGCCACATAGCGTCCGCAATTTACCAGCCAATGACGTCATTGCAACGTTAATAATTCTACGTCATCTTAGCGTACCAATCGCCGGCAAAAAGTTCAAAATATCTTTGGCCCAAAATTCAGCTGCGCGAACTCCGCTCTCTATCGTTAATGATCTTATGACTGCGTAGTCATAAGATCATCAAAGACACAGGTGACAGGGTCGCAGGATGGAAGGTGGGCCATTATCTCTGAGCAAGTGCCGCTTACGCACTTGAAATCTGAGCCGCCTTCGAGATTGTCTTTGCTCCGGCCGACTCGGGTTCGAAGTCTTTTTAGATATTTCCAAGTCAGTCAAGGTGTTTTTTAAACCCACCCATGTAACTACAGTTGCCTGTGTACCAGGGGCCACGGTATCTCTTTCGAGCAACCCACACCCCTGACAGGCATCGGCCCTAGCGGACGCCACCAGTTGGTGCTGACATCTCTTAGAGGCGCGCGTGAAACACAAAGCGCCGTCGACCCGGGCTTGGCCCTTACCGGACAGCGAGCTACCCATTACTAGCCGTCTTCAAGCCCGCGCCTACGGTGGCCGGTTTCCCGATGCACAGGGCGTCTCCTCCGGCGACTAGGCCGTGAAGGCGTAGAGATGGCCTCTCCCTCACGTGCGCCATCTCCCTCTTCGCGAGCATTACTGCTTCGCAGAAGTGACAGCTTCCCATGCACTCGCTCCGTACCAGGGCCTGAACCAGGACTGGACGCGAGAGATCGCCGCCACCGAAGTCAGTCACGTTAACGCGTTCCAAACGCTAATTATGAAAATAAGTTGATGGGTTTCCACAGAGTCCGTCTTCTGACACTGTAAAGTCTAACTGTTTTTATTCACTAAAGAACCATCAGCCAAGTTTATCGCTTCATCAACGCAGAAGTCGTTTTATAAACTAACCTTAGATCGACCTCACACAACCTGCAAAACAGCTGACGGTTACACCCACCCTTCACACTATCTACTTCACTAAATACACGTAAAACCTTCAGAAGCGTTTCACACGCGTTCTTCGCTACACACGAACTTTTATACGAACGAAACCACAACGCAAGCATTCTGTCGACACCTTAATTGCCTTCATCGGGTGTTTATCACGCCACCAAACTGCGTACTACGTATAAATTGTGTTCTATGTAGTTAGTCGGTGATCTATCGCTTGTTTGTGTGGAGTAGACTTTATTGCTGGGGGCCATTTTTTTTTTTGGTGACTAGTTTTTGAATTTGTATGTATTCATTTGGTCATTTTAAGCTACATACTAACTGACCCAACAGACGCCCTAACAAAATTTCCATATGGTCTGAATTAATAACAAAATCCATAGATAAAAGCACCTTCAGTTTTCCAAAAATTTCAATTTTTCTTTGCACAAAATCCTTAGTCCGACTATTAGGAAAATTTTATAACATAAACGAAATATGCCAAATCAGTTCAACCATTCTCCAGTCATGCGCATACCAGTAACCAAGCTGAAGAATTTGTTTGTTTGTATGTTTGAACGCACCAATCTATGGAACTGCACCAAGCTTTTGACGTTTCATAAGTGCCCATGTGGGTTTATGTGAAACTAACAGCGCTCCGCGGTTTCACCCGCGTAGTTCCCGTTCCAGTGGGAATAAGCGCATAAAATATAGCTTATGTCACCCGGAGATGGTATAGCTTCCCAACAGTGAAACAATTTTTAATATCGGATAAGTAGTTTCGGAGCCTATTCAATGCAAACAAACAAACAAACAAAAAAATATTTCCTCTTTTTATTAGTACAGATAAATTATTTTTATTTTGACTTGGTAGCCAGGTTTGAAAATCATTTACTCATTTAATCATAACCCATTTTTTGAGAAAGGTTATAGCTATATAATAATATGGCCTTTTACGCTATTCAAAATCAAAATCAAAATATTTTTATTTCATATAAACCTGAATGGGCACTTATGAAACGTCAGAAGCTAGGTGCACAGTTCCAAATTGTGGTTTCCTATGGAGAAGAGCCAGCAAGAAACTCCACAATTATATGAATATTTCTTAACCATCAGCCTACAATTCTTCATCATATATCAACCGAAAGACGTCCACTGCTGGACTTAAAAGCCTCCCTCAAAATGGGGGGTTTGCCATAATCGCCACGCTTGGCAGGCGGGTTGGCGATCGCAGTATGGTGGTAAAATGTATAGAGAACGCTGCTGCCCATTCTCTAGCAAGTCCCTTAGTCGCTTTCTACGACACCCACTGGAAGAAATGGGGTGGTGCTATTCTTTTACGCCCGGCTAACACACGGGACAGTTACAATTAGTAGCTGACCAAAAAGATCAATAAGTCAAAGTCAGAAAGAAAGCACGCTCGGGACCAAAATTTCACGAGGAAGAAATCGTGAGCAGGCTAGTGGATTTTATAAAACCTGCAGCATCAATATCAGAATAATCATGGGTAGGTACGTAAAATTTGTTTTTCTCTAGAACTGCGGATCCCTTAATTTGCTGTTGAAACCATCACAAAAAATCCGACAGTGAAACACCAAAACTTAATCAAAATTCCACCATATGTTCCTGACAACAAAGTTGTATTTAAAACATTACACTAACATGTTAATAAAACGAACATTTTACAAAGCTTGTTAGAAACAAAGAAGTTTGCAAGTATGCTCATGTGCTTGATAGCGGTGCAACTTTGGACCAACTTGCGAACACGCTTATAACTTAAGGCGCCGCTCCATAGCCGCCCACGGCTAAGCTACGCACGCTTCGCTTTGTAAATGAAATGAAATGTTTATTTATGTAAGTAAATCTTTTATGATAATTTTACATGTCCATATTTTAAAAACTGGATAGCGCCGGCATTTCATAACTGACTGATTTATCCTGAGAAGAAATGCAACAACAAACTCAGTGATGGTCTCTTTTAGTGTCCAAACACTATATTATTAGAATTTATATGTGTCTTACAATGCAGGGCCATGTCTGGAATGGTCTTCAGAAGAAAGAGCCATTGCAGCTTTGAGCTGATCTGTCACAACAGACGGCATGTATGTTTCAATCGTCATGTAGCTCAATCCTATTTTAGGGAGCTATATGACCCGTCACAAGACGTTGTCAGATCTGCAGGATATTTGCGTGTGACAAATGTAGGCGAAATAGTCCACTGCGATCTGTGGCCATGCACGAAAGCGGCTAGCTAACAATTGAATCGTGCAGCTAAAGTGGCAAACGTCTCCGTGCAAATCCTATATAGCAGTGGATGACCGACTTAAATCACTTAATGTCCAAAAAACACACTACGACGTCGTCAACAGGCGGCGCGGCACGGCGCGGGGACCGGAACGCGACAGCTTCGCGGCAGTGCACCGTTCAACACGACCGCGCTCAGACATTCCCTTTGGTTCTGCTGTAATTGTGAACCACTTATTAAACCTTTATAAAATACAGTCCACTTGCTTTACTTCCACCTGGGCCTATACACTGCATAATCAGCCTATAATGCTCCCAGTGATTAGACACAGGCCAGTTCTCTTCGAAAGGGGTGGGGTGTAATGTACCACGCGGGCCTAGTGTGGGTTGGTAAATGTCACGTCTTCGAATTTTTGGTTCAAATAAATGCCGGTATCCTCTCGATGTTTTCTTTCAACGTTTTGAGAACAGTGGTGATGAAATTATTTACACAAAGTGCTTGCCAGAAAGCGCTGGCGAGACCACCCGGACGCGTACCGCGAGGGTTGGTTCGAGGTGTCGCGGAAAAAGAGTTTCTGGAAGGACTTGGGGGAGGCCTTTGCCAAGCAGTGGAACAGTATGGGCTAAACAAAAAAAAAAAGCGCATCCCTCGGTTCGAAGCCTCTTAAGCCAGGCCGATACCACTAAGCCATTACTGGTCTCTCCTCTCTTAATCTAGTAAAACCTACTAACTAATAAACTCGTAACTAGTTGACAAGCTAGTTCGTCCTCACTTGAGTACCAACTATTTCCTTATTTGCCGCAAATTTAATAGAAACTTGTACAAAGTGAGTTATGGTATGAATGTGAGAACTTGATGCCACAAAAAAAAAAAACGCGCATGCCTCGGTTCGAACCCTGTTAAGTCGGGGACGAAACCACTAGGACATCACTGCTCTCTCCTCTCTTAATCTAGTAAAACCTACTAACTAATAAACTCGTAACTAATTGACAAGCTAGTTCGTCCTCAGTTGAGTACCAACTATTTCCTTATTTGCCGCTATAATAGAAACTTGTACAAAGTGAGTTATGGAATAAATGTGAGAACGTGATGCCGGTCTAAGTTTTGATTGAAATTAGTTTGTTCTATAATTTATTAGGAAGAGTGGTGACAACTTTGTATTATAAGTAGTTATAACTCAGTATGTCTCTGGTATTAGGTTTGTTGGCAATCGTCATGCAATTGAATGAAACTGAAACGGTGTTTGGGCTTGGAGTTCCATTTGATTATCAGATCGGAAAAGCCGATTACCCTAAACAACTGGTTAAAACAATCCTGTTAGAAGGGTTCTACTAACTACAATTTTGTAGTTAGTAGGATAGGGAAGCGTTTGAAGCGTACGTGGATCGTTCCACTGCAGCCACCAATCCGACTGTGTGGCACGCCGATTATGTAAATTTCAAGACCGTTTGTCCAAACTGGTGATACCGTGGTATTAGCATACTGCTGGGTTTTCACTAAGTTTCTAAAACTTTTAGTATATCGTCTGACAAAATAACATAATCAGCTTATAATATTCCCACTGCTGGGATACATGCCTCCTCTCCGTGAGAGAGAGTGGGCCGTAATCCTCCACGTGGGCCCAGTGCAAGGGCAGTGGATGTCAAATTTCTTCAAATTTTTAGTTCTTTGTTATACCTGTTTCTCTACGATATTTTTCTCCACCATTTTGAGAGCAGTAGTGGTGAAATTAATTAACACAAAGTATAGAGGTTTGAACCTACGACCTACAAATCTTAAGTCACGGCCATTTATATGATGTCACCACTGCTATTACAGTATGCAGAACTGCATTAAGATACTCTGCAATTTATAAAAATAAAATGAGTCTAACGTAAAAACATTATTTTGTTGACGTGGGTAGGTGCGAACGGTACTTGAATATCAAAGTTATTTTGTCTTTTTGACGTCCACTGCTAGACGTAGGCCTCCCTCAAGCTCCGCCACTTCAACCGGTTCTGTGCTCCCCGCATCCAACGGCTATCCTGCGGCCTTCACAACGTTCACACGGTTCACCTTGTGACAGTACTTCCAACTCTACGTCTTCCGCTACGCGGTCGCCTCTACAGAAACTTTCGGCCCCATCGGCCATCTGTTCTGTGAGCAATGTGCCTAACTAAGTACTCATTAAATAGATATTAATTAAATCCGTATCTTTAAATATTGAAATTTCCAACACACTGAAACCAAACACCCGGCATCGAGAAATTCTTGTATTATTTTAACGGTAGTTGTATTTACTTAGCCCAATTTTACCCGCATGACCTTCGGGGCCGGATCGGGACAAATATTTATTTGTGCAATCCGGAAGGACGTCCTTTATTGCCATCCCCTTAGATGTAACGGTGATTGTAATAGTAAAAGTCCCATTAATCGGCAAGGGGAATGCCAAACGATTTCACCCGAGTTTCTTAAGTACGATGTTACAATTTGTGGCAATTTAGAATGAAAATACGCGAAAGTAAATGGTTTAATTTATATTTGTATTTATTTGTTAATTTTTTTGGGTTTAATAGGGATCCCGGAATGTGTCGCCGGGCGTAAAAGAATAACACCATCTCATTTCTTCCAGTGGGTGTCGTAGAAGGCGACTAAAGGACTTACTAGAGAATGGGCAGCAGCGTTCTCTATGCATTTTACCACCATACTGCGATCGCCAACCCGCCTGCCAAGCGTGGCGATCATGTCAAAACACTCCCAAGGGAGAGGCCTACGAGTATGTCCAGCAGTGGACGTCTTTCGGCTGAAATGATGATGATGATGATGGATCACGTTTGCACGGAAGTAAAAATATCGCGGCGAGAATAGATCGCGCACCGAATTTTTAACTTTCGGTGTTAAACTGCGCAATGAGAATTCGATGGAGTGCATCCCAGCGGGTTGTGAATACATTTTGATGTTCAGCTCTCGGCGCTAAGCCACTGTTTGCGGACGGCGAGTAATGGGTAGCTCGCTGTCCGGTAAGGACCACGCCCAGGTCGACGGCGCGTTGTGTTCCACGCGCGCCTCAAAGAGATGTCAGCACCAACTGGTGGTGTCCGTAAGGGCCGATGCCTGCTGCTGGGTGCGGGTTGTTCGAAAAAGATACCGTCGCCCCTGGCACACAGGCAACTGAAGGAACACGGGTGGATTTTAGTCAGTAAAAGTCTGACACGTCCTCCTGCTCCACCCAGAACGAAGGAAGTTATTTGATGATTTCCCACCCAAAAAAAACCCTGCAAACTTTGTAAAAACCAAAAAAACAAACTTAATACAATAAAGCAATATCAATACATCCAAAGGAATAATATTATGTATTGACGTTGGCAAAAGAAACTGCTTAGGTACCGCTACCGCTACTTCAAAACTCACGATAACGAATTTATTTATTCCTTTACAATATGTAAAAAGCCGATTTCCTTTGTAAAAGTAAATAATGATTGTGTGTAGATAATGTGTTCGCAATATTGTGAATCATTTATCATAACATTTGTATTTGAAAAGAAAATAAGTGAGCCGTGGAAAGATAAGTGTGTTATACGGTTGCAAAAAATGTTTCTTTCGTGAAATAAATGTGCTCATAGCGATCAAAGAACATAAAAAGGGTTAATAATTTATGTAATGAATCCAAATTCCACACGTTTTTTTTCTTCTTTTTTGATACATTTTTAACTTAACACTCACAGTCGGCCGCTGGCTATAGATTTGGTGACAACACCTAAAAACGCGACCTAAATCACATTTGGCATTAATGTCACATAAATAAAATAGAAAAACTATTTTTGCTATTTCATTTGTACCTATTTTTTATAAGATACAAAAAGTATTTCAGCTTGTATTCTTGATTCAAAGCAAACTATAAAGAAGTCGACGTCACATTAGCTGACGACGAATATACTCGTAAATACAATTAGAAGCATTTTGTAATATTTTTAATTTAAGTAACGTTAGTTTTTATTAAAACTTATTTAGCATAATTAAATAACTTTAGTTAGGTACTGTACAGTCACAAGCATAAATGGTTACTATTATTAACCTAATATAAAAAGGAGGAGGTTCTCAACTCGGTTGTATTTTTTTTATACCTCGGAACTGCATGATTTAAAAAACTCTTTTTTTACCAAATTTATATGTATGTATTAATACAAACACATGCCTACAAGATACATTTGCATGTTATGTGCATGTAGGTAATATAGGGTATACTTGACCAACTTCATCATTTTAATTTGGTCAAGTTCTAATGAGTGAGTTTTGAGTTAGCTTCAACCATTGATATACAAAAAACCCAAGATGCAGTCTCGAACAAAACTAAGACTCAAAACTGTACCCAATATGATGTTTTTTTTTTTTTGCACATTCAACCTTACACGCATGACGTGGTTTTTACAAAGCAATGTCCAAAAGGACCGGCTGAAAGATGACTGGTGATACTATTTGACACCAAAGACGCTGATTGTGTAATTTGGGTTTTTTTATATATGAAACGATAAATGAAAACAATACACAACAACATATAGAAAAAATATTTGATACACGTTACGCAGGTTACACACACAAAACATTTCTAAAACTTTCGCCATTTTAACGGTCGTGTACACCGACCAGCCAGAAGCCCGAAATGTCCATTTAATTAAGTAAAATACATGAGATTTTGCACGAAGCCAATTACAGTTTCCACTAAAAGTTTTTTCGTAAAAGCCGCAAACTAGAAAAACGTGTATTGCACTACTATATTGGAAAACTTTACGAAAAAACTCGACGCGATCGAAACCAGACCGTTCGTTACAGCAATTTGCGGTTCATTCCCTACAAAAGCAATTAGGTTTTTTTTACTTTTCTCTTCTGTAGAAGGTTTGGTAGATGTTAAGGAAGATCTAAGGCATTTATCATTTATTTATCAACAGAAACGTTCGTTCTCAGTTCTTTCAGGAAAGTTTTAGATAGGACATAAAAGTAATTTGTCCTATCTAGCATACATAGCACACCTAAGCATATGCAATGTGACAGTGACTAATTATTCTAAGCGACACGTAGCACGCATAGATTGTAACCAGTGATATTCCTTACTAAAACCCATCCGTGTACCTTCAGTTGCCTGTGTGCCAGGGCCCACAGTATCTCTTTCGAACAAGCCGCACCTCTGGCAGACATCTACCCATACGGACCCCACTAGTTCGTGCTGACATCTCTCATGCCGGTTTCTTCACGATGCTTTCCTTCACCATTTTGAGAGCAGTGGTGATGAAATATTTAACACAAAGTGAAGCGCCCATCTGAGTTCTAACCCACGACCTACAACTCGTAAATCGCACCTGTTACCACTTCGCCATCACTGCAGCATACATAGAATACATTTAAATAAGCGAGATATTACTTTACGGGTTCAAAGGTTGTTTATGGTCAGTCAATTTGGTCGGCTTCCAGTCTAACCGGATGCAACTAAGTATCAGTATTATACATGGACCGCCTGACCTTCTCAACTTAGTTAGTGCATAAAGGGTTCTTCAAACAGGCGCGACGCGACAGCGCGACATGTCGCGGTGGCGATTCTGCGTAACACGATATCCCTTTTTAAGACTGGTATTAGAAGTTCTAAGTCAAAGTCAAAGCATTTATTTCAAGTAGGCACTTCAAAGGCACTTTTGAACGTCAACATTTACATTAAAACAGAATTGATTCTAGTCGCCCATTCCAAAATGTAGTTTCGTATGGAGAAGAACGGGCAAGAAACTCCACCGTTACTCTTTTAAAATGTTTTAAATACAATTTAACATAGTACATTAATTATTAATTAATATATCAAAACGATGCACCCAGAATAAAATTACTATACCAAAATAGGTAACAAAATGCAACTGAAGTTCTCAAAGCAACCGGAAATCTAGAACTGTACCTGGTTGATTGCAAAAAGCTTGACTAGTAACATAACCAGCACAATACCGTTGTTATACACTTCCCTTTGAGAGAAGCAGGCGTGATATTTACGTACAGACGTGATCTTCAGCCCAGGCATTTAAAACAAAGGAAGCGCTCTTAAAACAAATGTTCATTGGAGCAATTTTATCTATTTCGCACGAACGGAATTAAGTAGGTAGGTAGGTAGTGAACGATCCACCCCAATGATTTACTGGCGTTCGGTGTTTTAAGCTGAAAATCGTAGTACAGGGCATTAATCGCTTTGCATTTTCTGAAGGTAAGCATTTTAGAATTTGCTGGATTTGTATTCTGGATTCCTGCTGATTTTGAGAAAATGCTGACTTTGAATTCTTGTATAATTTAATTTCTAATTAGATTTTAATCACAAACTTCTCAAAGCTTTTATCTGTGAGCATTTATTTCAATTAAACCATTTATAGGCACTTTTGAAATGTCAAGGAGTCGAACAATTGGACAGAAAGTTAGAGCTAGTCCGTTCAAAATCGTAGATTTCTATGAAGAATTACGAGAAACGAACTCAAAGGAGACTCTTTTCAATCAAGATATTATGACGAAATCCTGTGTAAATTATTCTTACTGCTTTGTGAGAACAATTAACAGACGGAAGAGTATTAATCTAAACGAGGCAAAATAAGTATGTAAGAAAATGGTAGGGTCTGCCTACCCCCATGCGAAGTAGGCGTAAGTTTGTTTGTTTAGAGTAGAGAGGAATGGAAACCTCTGGAGGAGGCCTTCATCTTCAATTAAAGGAGGGGTTCTTTCTTGCGCAGAAAGTTTAAAGCTGGTTTTAAATTTAACGTCATATAATTTAATGAAATGTAGTTTATTTAGAAAGTATATTTCATGGTTTTATTTTTTTAGTAAGAAATGTAAGGCTTTATTATTTTTATTTTCTTTTATTATGTATTTTGTTACTAGAGTGGTAGGACAGTAAGTAATAAATAATCTTGCTGTAAGGCATTTGTATAAAGACTCGCTGAGAAAATACCTACCTCCATCGTCTGCCAAGCTTTTACCCTATTTTGGGGTCAGCTTACAGTCTAACCTGTATTTTACATGGAACGACTGCCTATGTGACCTCCACAATTCAGTTACCTACTGGGTAAAACGATACGCCTTGGTAAGACTGGTTGTCAGACTTTCGGGCTTCTGACGACCAGTTTGACTGAAGAATAGACATAGAAATCCCTACCTACACATACCTTAGGTCAGTACCTAACCTACCTGGGGGGTCTAGTGACCTCTCCAATTCTTGGCACTACGAAAATTCAATATATCTTACCATATTCATCCAAAGAAATCTCGAACTAAAACACAAAATGGATTCAAAAAGAATATTTTCCAAGGTAAAAAGAACTGCTTAGCTCCATTCAAAGATGCTGTGTAGAAAACTGCTGCAATCGTATTTGTAATTTTCACTCAAGTTCTACCTCGGAATGTCCACTGGCAACCACGAAAGTATACACTCAAAGAAGGCTCACTCTGCAAAATACTCCAAGCTCATATATTGTATATAAATAATTTCCGAGGAATTCGTGCCTCAGACTCAGATTATTAAAAAAAGGCAGATAAACCGCGCGGAACACCCAAGAGTCAAAAAAACAAATACTAAAGCCTCGCATTATATACAATGCGACGCTTTAGTGTTTGTTTTTTTAATATAAATCTGACAGCTTGGTATGTTTTGTTTACAAAAGCTGTCAAACCGACATATTCAGTTAAACAGTTATTTAACAGTTAGTGAAACGTAAAAAAAGTATCGCAAAGCAGCTTTAATCTTCTTCTAGACATACAAATAAATAAAATTCAAGTGTCTTTTGTATTGTCAAAATCATCATCATCATTTCAGCCGAAAGTCGTCCACTACTGGAGACAGGCCTCCCCCAAAAGGTCGGTTTTGCCATAATCGCCACGCTTGGCAGACGGGTTGGCGATCGCAGTATGGTGGTAAAATGCATAGAGAACGCTGCTGCCCATTCTCTAGTAAGTCTCTTAGTCGCCTTCTACGACACCCACAGGAAGAAATGGGATGGATGGGATTCTTTTATTTCTGGCACTACACGGAACCACATTGTCAAAATGGTAGCTTTTTATTAAATGTATGTACGGTCGCGGTCAAGAGTCCATTCTCATGCTAAGGATTATATTGCTATGACTAGCGGTCCAGGCCGTACCTACAGCTGTGTGTATAAGTGTATGTAACCAGGCCGCACACCACTGTCGTCGAAAGATACAAAAAACATACCGTCGCACAGAGTACTCTGTCTCTGTCTGTACTGTGTTACGTAGTAACTACGTATGACCTTGGTCGGTTCATACGATCGCTAAAATTCACGTTCTAATATCATGTCTCGGTAGCTCGCAGCGTATTGTCATTGATTAAGAAACACATAAGTCTGGGTTCAAATCTCCTGATGAGACTTTTATTTTTCTTTTCAACAATAATATTCATCAGTTCTTTTATTATTCGTTATACGAGAATGTTTTTTTTTAAATTACTTATATTATTATTTAAACAAAGGATTAAGAATATTATGTGATTACAAAATGTTTATTCGTTATAATTTTATGAAGTAGGTATAAAAATAACTACTAATGACTTCTTGTTAACAGTTTATTTTCTCATAAAGGACAATTTATTGAAGTAAAGTAGCTAATTGGTGAACCATGATAATCAGGCTATTGTATCTTAGTAATATAATAATATTGTGCTGTAATTACTACTATGTGCGGTACTCTAAAGAAATCACATTTTTCTACGCAAATCTACCCACGTAAAAATAACAAATGCAGACAAGTTGTCACAATACAATTAAATGACTCAGTAGTACTACTACTGGAATAAATCTACTGCGAGTGAGTTAGTTCTCTCAAACCTCAAAGTAAACAAATCGTATTTAATAGGACTTATCGAAGTTATAGCTTAAGTAATCATTTTCATTACGAAAAGAAGATTGAAACTAAACCTCGAAATAATCCATATTACGGATATGACACAATATTATGTGAATATTACTAAAATCAATAAAAGTCAATAATAATAAATATTTCTAATTTATATCTTAATGTTAATGTTTATGTTTTTTGAGCTGGTTTTCAATGATGCAAACCTTCTGCGTGGAGTGCACGGCGCACGGTTTGGAAATATGTGTCGAATAATTTGGCAAAATGTCTTGTCTTTTTGAAACCACTTGTGCTGTCGCTTTCTTTTATAAGCTGGGGTCTTTCCTTTGCTTTCGACGGGCAAGGCTACCCCCTTCCTCATATCTTTTCATCCACTGACTCACAGTATTTCACTAAAACAAAAAAGGGGTACTGTTAGGCTACTAAACAAAATACATACTAATATGTTACTATTTAGAAACAAAATTATTTGAAATATAAATTTCACATAAATATTTAATCTAGGAAATAAATTTACTTTGAAATTTTATATTTTTCTTCTATTTAGACGTTTTGATATTTATAAAACGTTTAAAAAATAACTACAAGGATCAGCAGTTATACCTACTTTAATTAAATAAGTGCTTAATAAAATAATTAAATCATAATACTCACACTCAGGCCGGTTTCATCAGATATTTGTGATATTTAAGTCCGCTTTTATGCAGCGCAATAATATTCGCTTTCATTTCTATTATTAAATTTGCTTACATTTTAAAATGAACTAGAAGACCGCTAATAGATTAAACACACGTCACTAGCACACAATAACAACCAACACCGTTCTATATGTCACGTCGAATGATTCGTAATGTAAGGTTTAATAAAAGAATGATAAAAGGAAAGGAAAAGGTTGGCTGCACTGACCGTGTTGATGACGCAAGCGGGGTTTTTGGAGGGATTTTTGTAGGTTGGCAACAGGTGAAAGAAAGATGGCGATGGCGGGCGAACGGGAAAAGGAAAAATAATAAGTTTTGATTCTCAATAAGTTTTGTAATTGTGTGATTATCTCGTCAATAAGTTTGGTGGTTAATAAGTTTTGTAATTGTGTGATTATCTCGTCAATAAGTTTGGTGGTTAATAAGTTTGTGGCTGATTGTTACAATTATGTTAAGAGAATAATAAATAAGTTTTGAAGGTTAACTGGAGTTATTTCTGAGATATCCTATATCTCAGAAGTGGGATCAAGACCCTTTATGGACGGAGAAAATGGAATCCATTACAGCATGGATACTCCTCGGCGTGATCACCCACGCTGCAGGTCTAACCAGCCGAAGCCGCAGTCGAAGCCGCAGCCGAAGCCGCAGCGGAAGCCGCAGCCGAAGCCACAGCGGAAGCCGCAGCCGAAGCCGCAGCCGAAGCCGCAGCGGAAGCCGCAGCCGAAGCCGTAGCGGAAGCCGCAGCCGAAGCCGCAGCCAAAGCCGAAGCCGCAGTCGAAGCCGCAGCCGAAGCCGTAGTCAGCGCTTGCTGGACCAAGAGCAAGCTTTGCTGCGGTAGCAGGAGCGGATTCGCCGGACGAAGATAGATCTACAAAAGGAAAGCGACATCGAGCAACAGCGACGGAGTGGACGACGGGGTTCACCTCAAGTTGGGACGAGATGTGAGCGCAGTCGCAGATGGCTGCCGGGTAGACGCAATAGAAACGATCGAGTTACTACGAGCGCGGATCATCACACCAAAAGGTCATGTAGTCCTACCTTTTCTTCTACAGATTTAAACAATCCATTTAAGATGTTTTGGCATCAAAACCTCAAAACTGGAACACTGTTTCTAATAATAGAAGCTGGGATCTTAAAAATGTGATTCCTTACTTTAGTCCTTTAGACAAAAATCAATGTATAGTTATATGGTTCAAAAAGTCAACGTAAGTGCGAAATTTATGGCTGGGACGAGAAGACTGAAGTTGATTTTGTTATGCAAAAGCTGGCTGGTTTGGTAAAACTCGGTATGAAGTCTCGGTACGAAATGGTTTACTTGGTCAGAGCGGCAGGTAAAATTAAAGGATGTTTTCCCTTCCGAAAAATTAGGGTGCTGTTAAAGTGAAAGAGTTGCCCATTGAATCAACTAGTAACATAATTTATACATCAGAATATCACAATATAGGTTACAATTCGTTACAATTCATAAATATTTTTTGATTTGGCCATAATATAATGATAATTATCAAGTAAGTCGTTAATGTAAGTCGTTGCCTTAACTGTACTAGTTACACGAAGATAAATATATCGTGGAATTGTTTGATTTAAACAGTTTTTAATAAAAGTCCGCGACATAATATTTATCTACCTTTTAAATATTTTTTTACAATGCACATTTAAGAGTATTCGGTTAATACTTAAAGAACACTAGTCGCGGGCTCGAACTCACTGGTGGGCCTAGCTAAAAAGCACGCTGACTCACCAGGTTTCGTGTCCGCCAGAGGTAGTATCAGTGATGAGCAGTTGAACGCTGGTCTACACGCACAACATTATTGAGTGAGCTGCAGGATCAGTTATAGGTAGTAAAACAGGCGCAAAAAAAAAAAAAATCAGGAAAGTCCTTCGGAAGATCGGGTTTTTGAAAAAACCAGTGCATAAATCAATGACCAATTAAGTTTATTGAACTTTTCGATAATTAAGCTTTGTCGGTAGCGACAAAGGTTTTCGAAATTTTACACTCCTTTTATTACCTAAACAGACCCAAAGTTAGGTTAAATTAGCAAGAAAAACGAATCTTTGTTGGCTCATAACTTTTTAATGGCTTTTTATTTTAGTATTCTGTTTCCGTACAGACAATATTGATAATGAGACAATTCATACCATGTTTAATTTTTGATGTACATAGGCAAACAGTGGAGTAATACCCTCTCGAAGTTTGTATGAAAATAAATGGATAAGTGTCACCTTAATGTAGATGGACTTTGTCTTTCACAGTAATCGTTGAATTTACAAGATGCCACGATAAGATTGGTTTGAACGGAGCGCCATTAAATCCTTGCTTGCCACGTAACTGCCGGTTGCCTTCATACTGATATTCTGAAGCCTGTGGAAGGATATAATTAAGGAACACACCACGCGACCAGAAGCTAGTTGTTGCATATAAAGATACAAATATATTACAGTTTCTGCATATCGGAATCGAGTTTCCAGATCTATATAGGCTTGGAGAACACTTAGAAGGGGTAAGGGTAACTACCCCTTGGGTAATAATCGTATTTCTGGTACTGCGAGTATATTATAAGGGCTAAAATAGAGACGTTAACTGGTAGGTATAGTAGAATTGTAGGGAAGCCAAACAAGCCATTCTTAATTTGTGGGGGTGTTTAAGAATAAGCATGGTTTACCCTTTGTTCGGTATCGTGTTGGCTTCAAGACAATTTTGTTAACTGCTCGAATCAAAAGGATTTTGGTAGTCATGGTGAGAACACTGAATGTCCTGTTTTGCACCAGAAAACTAGAGTGTCTTCAGCCAAACGGTATGATGAGTCAAATACACGTAGTGATCGAGCCAAGCTTATAGAAGTCCTTCGGCACCCGAGGGAAGAATTTACACTCGTAGGAGTTGGAGACATTAATTAGCCCTTATCCACGCCCTTAAAAGCTGAGGGTATGTCTTTTAGGAGAGCCATTCAGGATTGTGACCGAGATGTCAGTAATCGTTATTGCGGTTTCACTTCTTACGCATTTAAAAGATTTTTCTTGACAGCGGAATGTGCATGTTTATATGCAGTTCCAAAATCAAAATTTTTTATTTCACATAAGCCTACTTGGGCACTTATGAAACGTCAGAAGCTAGGTGCACGGTTCCAATTAGTTATTTTCCCATGGAAAAGAGACTGCAAGAAACACCACGGTTATTCTTAAAAAAAAATGGCTTTTACAATGGTTTCAAATTAGTGATACAAGGTATGTGAAGATAGTGCAAGCCTGTCAACAAGTAACAGGTCCCACTAAAATATAAACTGGTCTACAAGGCCTACAGTGTGCTTTATTTACAAAACATAAAATACTACTTAAATTAATTATTAGATGAATACAATATATATATAAAATAAAAATAAAACCTATTTAAACCGAGTAAGAAGAAAAAGCTAAAGACTACCATTGCCGCTGACCGGATGCGGCCATGGATCCATGTTAACTTTTTAGAAGTCTATAATGATAATGATGTAATTGATGACGATTATAACAAAACGATAAGATATGTACACAATGACAAAATATTGAATTTGGTGGTAACGCTCGCTCAAGCTGTTCATTGTACACTGATAAAGTTATTAACTCTAATAGTGTTTATTTACATGCAGTTGTTTCTCCTTTCAGGTCAGGCAAAAGAAATCGCAGAAAGGTTTTGCGCCTTGACCTGAAAAAAAAAAAAAAGCAAGTTTCATGGATGATCTGTTAAACCGTTACATCCTAAGAGACGGATTGGTTTACAGATTTATTGTTGGATAAATGGATGGATAATTGGTTACAAGGCTAATTGGTTACAAGGATAACTGGTTACAAGGATAATTGGTTACAAGGATTCTTGGTTCGAAGGATACCTGGTTACAAGAGGATAAATGGTTACAAGGATACTTGGTGACAAGGGTACTTGGTAACAAGGATACTTGCTTACAAAGATAGTTAATTATGTTCTAAGCATAACCGTTAGAAAGTTTTGGGATTGATTTGATTGTGTAATCTGATATTTCAATCAATGTTATTTAATATTGAATAAGATTGATATTTTAGATAAGCATATTAACATACAAAGTTAACTGGTTAAGGATAATAAATTATGAAGATATTAATTTCTAAGGATAATTAGATCTATGGTTCTAAAGATAGTTTGTTGTTACGATAACTGGTTCTGAGGATAATTGTTAGAAAGTTTGGGACAGATTTGTTTGTGTATTCTGATATTTCAATCAGTGTTATTTAATATTGAACACTATTTTTGATAAGCTTAATAACTTATAAAGATACATGGGTAAGGATAATAAATTATAAAGATATTAATTTCTAAGGATAATTAGATCTATGGTTCTAAAGATAGTTTGTTGTTACGATAACTGGTTCTGAGCATAACTGTTAGAAAGTTTGGGACAGATTTGTTTGTGTATTCTGATATTTCAATCAGTGTTATTTAATATTGAACACTATTTTTGATAAGCTTAATGACTTATAAAGATACATGGGTAAGGATAATAAATTATAAAGATATTAATTTCTAATGATAATTAGATCGAATGATAATTGGTTCTAAAGATAATTTTTTGTTGCGATGACTGGTTCTAAGGATAATTGTTACACAGTTTTGGGATAGATTTGTTTGGGTAATAACGTCCTCTTTTTCTATAATTCACTGGCACATTTTTGTAAAAATCCACTTTAAAAGTCTATTAATGTTCCCGATCAATTAGATCAATCGACCGAACTCAACACCCGTCTCAGATGACAGGGTCGCCATGTAAAGTTGTGGGTTCGAGGAGACGATTTAAAACAAGTGCCTTCATTGGAATTTCGTTTATTACTGTCCAATCGCAGAGTACAATAGTTTATATAGGTGAGGAAACAATATTCTTAACACTAGAGTACATGAGCACACTTACATATGTAAATAAGACTTACACACTACAAATATTTCAATCAATGTCATTTAATATTGAACAATATTTTTGATAACCATATTAACTTATAAAAACAATTAGATGAGGTTAACAAATTCTAAAGATAATTATTTCTAAGGATAATTTGTTGTTAGGTTAGTTCTATGGATAATTTGTTGTTAGGTTAGATCTAAGGATAAAATTTGTTGATCGAATTGGTTCTAAGGATAATAACTCGTACATTGCAGCTGGTAACACGAGGCCACCACTGCTCCCATTGTAAGTAATGTAGAAATAATATTATGTGGAAGTAACATTATTAGAATGTTTTTGCTGATGAAAGATTTGTCTGTTGGTACTAAATTCAACATTTATTAGATAAGATTCACACCTTTTATATCTGCCTCATTCTTTAATGCCCATTTTATTTAGCATTATTGATCTAAGAACCTAATAATAACCTTAAATAAATAAATAAAAACAAGATTAATTAGTTCTAAGGATAATTTGTACTTAGGTGTTCGTAATCAAGATATTAAAATCAATGATATTTAAAATTTGGATCAAAAAAAAATGTCCTGTTCACTCATCTATTACGGAAAGCAAAAATAAAATTGTACCACTTTTAAGAAAATTATGCGGTGTGAGGGCGATGAAATTCAGCGCAGTTAAGGTTTACACATGGAAAGAGTGCAGAAAGCTAATATTTTTATATATAATGCATTGTAAATACTTTTAGTTTGGAATAAATTATGTTCGAGTTTCGACCGCTGGGCGACCACTAGTTATGTAATTCTTTCGAGGTGTGCTCGAGTTTTGCCGAGTGTAAGGTTCCACCGGGTACCCGCGTGGGGACACGCGCGTCATCAGGATGGTCGAGTGTAAGGTTTAATAAAAGAATGATAAAAGGAAAGGAAAAGGTTGGCTGCACTGACCGTGTTGATGACGCAAGCGGGGTTTTTGGAGGGATTTTTGTAGGTTGGCAACAGGTGAAAGAAAGATGGCGATGGCGGGCGAACGGGAAAAGGAAAAATAATAAGTTTTGATTCTCAATAAGTTTTGTAATTGTGTGATTATCTCGTCAATAAGTTTGGTGGTTAATAAGTTTTGTAATTGTGTGATTATCTCGTCAATAAGTTTGGTGGTTAATAAGTTTGTGGCTGATTGTTACAATTATGTTAAGAGAATAATAAATAAGTTTTGAAGGTTAACTGGAGTTATTTCTGAGATATCCTATAGTAAGTTAACTATCATTTAAATTTATTTAGGTTTCTGTGGGTATATTGATAAAGTTTTACGAGTTTAGTGAACAAGGCGAACAGAACAAGAAACTATAGTCAAAAGCGATTTTTAAAACAATAAAAAGGCTAGCACACCGCGCGTGGGATTCGAAACCGAGACTCGTTGCGCACGATGGCGCTAATCCAAGTACAGTAACCACTAAGCTATCACGTCATTTACTTCAACGGTTGAATTTATGAAGTACAATCATTTGTAGACGTATGAGAGTGTGTGTGTCTACAGTATAGAAATTACTTAATATAAGAAGGTCGTAAGTTAAACCGTAGTGTCAATCTATTACTTTTTGAGATTGGTACTCCGCTTTTGGATCCTACTGTACATATAATATAATTGTATATATTATTATTATTTTATTTAGAAGGAAAATTCTGTACAGACATGTACAGATAGGTAATAGGTAAAACGGGCTGTTGTCCGCAACTCCACGTCAAAGCGCGTATTTTGCGTACGGGTGGGAGAATCGGTCATTCGATCCACCCCAGCTCCTCGAAAAAGGCCAGCAACGCCTTGGTGTTGCTGACAATCTCACGTAGGGTACCTGGGTTACCGAAGTATTTTGCCCTGTAATTAGCAACCGCCGGGCAGTTTAACAGCACATGAGCCGCTGTCTCGTCGTCCTCCATGCAGGCCCTGCACAGCGGACTGTCTGTTACTCCTATGACAAAGAGATGTTTATTAAATGACCCATGGCCAGTTACGGCTGCTGTAACTGTACGCAGCTGTGGTTTTGTTAAACGGAGAACCTGTTTCGTGAGGCGGACATCGAACGCAGGAAGTGCTTCCTTAGCCTGCCTGCACTCACTTAGGTCCATCCATATTTTGTGATGATGATCCCTGGTTCGTTTCCTTACCAGAGTGCGTAGATACCCGAAGGGAAGTGGCGCAATGGGTTCTGGTCCCACTGGTGTCATGCTCGACCCCCTCCTGGCAAGTTCATCGGCTGCATCGTTGCCTAGCGAACCGCTGTGTCCCTTGATCCACTGAATGGTAATATTGTTGAGGCTACCTACCTCGTTGAGGCGCTGGTGGCACTCGTGTATCAGCCCAGAGTCAACCGTGTGACTGTTCAGCGCTTGCAGAACAGCATGCTGTCTGAGACATGTACAGATGCCAGTACATCAAGTTACCCCAACGTGTCAATTTTTTTGATAGATTTTCAACTTTATTTCATAGGCATAAGTTTCATGTTCAATTGGAAAAAATTTACATTTGTGGTAGCTTCACGTGCTGGCGTCTGTAATACCTTAACAGAACTTTCCTTCTGTAACTTTTTGTTTAGTGTCGCAATGATGTGGATTCCAAAGAATTCGCTTTTACCGCACGTTTCGGAGTAAGCGACGCGAAAACTCCGAAGTGATATCTTGCGACAGTTTTATTTCAGCTGTGTTATACTTATCTTTGATATTTCGCTGCAATTTCTTTGTTTTTAATAACATGTCTTTCATTGGTTCGTGGCTTAATAATAGCAGAATGTTAAGCTACGCTTCCCGAGGTCGGTTTATGAATGGGTGTCCATTCAATACATATCGAGACACCTCCCTGCCTCGGTGAGCCCGTTGAACTGTTGGTCTTGGCTGTCATTTACAGATCTTTGATAGTCGTTAGTCAAGCAGCATATCATACCTGGAGCTATCATCGTATCCATCCGTATTCCTTCAGTTGCCTATGTGTCAGGGGCCACGGTATCTCTTTCGAACAATCTACACCCCTGGTAGGCGTCAGCCCTTGCGGACCCATTTTTTTTTTTTTTTTTTTTTTTTTTTTGGGTGGGAAATCATCAAATAACTTCTCCCGCTCTGGGTGGAGCAGGAGGGCGTGTCAGACTTTTACTGACTAAAACCCACCCGTGTTCCTTCAGTAGCCCGTATGCCAGGGGCTGTGGTATCTCTTTCAAACGAACCCGCACCCCTGACAGGCATCGGCCCTTGCGGGCCCCATCATTTTTGTGCTGACATCTCTTTGAGGCGCGCGTGGAACACAACGCGCCGTCGACTTGGGCTTGGTCCTTACCGGACAGCGAGCTACCCATTACTCGCCGTCCGCAAGCCCATGCCTACGGTGGCCGGAAATCGGCCTGGGATTCCCGACGCCCAGGGCGTCTCCGTATCCTGCGGCGGCTGGGGTCGCGAGGGCGCATATGCTGCCTCTCCCTCACGTGCGCCGCCTCCCTCTTCGCGAGCATCACTGCTTCGCTGAAGGAGGTGACGGCTCCCCATGCCCTCTCGCTCCGTAGCGCATTAGTTGATGCTGACATCTCTTTGAGGCGCATGTGGAACACAACGCGCCGTCGACCCGGGCTTGGTCCTTACCGAACAGTGAGCTACCCATTACTCGCCGTCCGCAAGCCCGCGCCTACGCTGGCTGGGAATCAGCGTGGGATTCCCGACGCCCAGGACGTCTCCTGCGGCGACTATGGTCGTGAGGCCGCATATACTGCCTCTGCCTCACGTGCGCCTCCTCCCTCTTCGCGAGCATCACTGCTTCGCAGAAGGAGGTGACGGCTACCCATGCACCCTCACTCCGAACCATGGCCTGGCCCAGGGCCGGACGCGAGAGATCGCCACCGCCGATCGCCTCCACAAGGACACGGTGGGGCTCTATCGTATGCTCCAACATGTCCTCAGGGTGATCTACGCAGTGGAAACACCCTGGCGTTTTCTCCCGCCTTATCCGAAACAGGAACCTCCCGAAACAACCGTGTCCGGTGAGGACCTGCGTCAGGCGGATGGTGAGGATGCCGTGACTCCTCTCAATCCACTCCTTGTCACGTAGTTTTTTAAATAACCCGTCAAACGATCGCCCACTAGAAGCCGTTTGCATATAAACACTGAACGGTTATCACAATAATTTTAGTGCAGTTTTAAATGTATTTTCCTTAAGAAAAATCACTGGCTCATTTGACATTGAGACAATTCACAATTTTCTAAACAACATTCATGAACGTCACCTTCACATGAAAACCTACTTTTAAATCCATACTAATGATATTGAACTTTCCGAGCTTTTCAAAATCAAAACACGACGAAAATAATAACAAAGAAATTCTCTCTACATTGCTGGCTGTACAAACAAACAGTTGATACCGAACACTATACTTAGTTAAGCCTTCCACAGACAAAAGCGACGCATCTTTTGTAGAACATTTTCTATGAAAATTTCATGGAAATTGTTCTACCAGAATCGCATCGCATCGTCGCGTCGCACTTGTCGGCTCCCAGCCTTTACTACAAAGAACTCAAAAATAGTTCACCAAGACATTCAAAACAAAATTTAGACCTTTACCTGTTGGAGCAGAAACTTATAATGAGTTTCTTGGACTTGAAGGTAGAATCTAGTGAAATTGAGTAGCAAAGACTTTGATACACATCCTGCTGTTTAAAAATGAACTGTATGTCATCGGTACAAAGTTTAGAATGGCATCCACATGTGGAAGTAACAGCTGGTGCAATGCAGGTTTTAAAAATTTTTTTTTTTTTGTTTGTATTATTTTATTTTCTTATTGTTCTTTTACGTAGTAGCGTAGGCCTTTGATGCGTGTGGATTTAATTCTAATACTCCGTATACAGGCCACTGTTTTTGTTGGGATGAGCAGAGGTAAATGAGTGATTAGGTTGGGTAGGAGTATCTTTAACACAAGGGGGAAGATTTACCTACCAGTAACTACTTTAACTGCCTCGTTGGTCCAGTGGTCACAAGCGCTGCTGCTGAGCAATAGGCTCGCACCTATTGCCATCAACCGCTAATAAACCTTTTAACCTTTTTACCTTACCTACCTTACCTTTTTAGATGGGACTGAAACATAACTCGCGATATATGAAGGTATGCCTTTTCTCTCTTAGGGGACTACAGTCGTAATGCTATTTGTAACTATATTCAGAAAAAAAGTAAGTTCAAAAATAAAATCCCGATTACTGAAAAATCACGGCACCCGGGTTTTAGTTTTAGCTTAATTTATTATTTAAAACATTTTGGGGTTAGCTTACAATTTATATAATATATATGTCGGAGGATGTACTCGGAGAGTTGATTGTTGGTTTCAACAATACCTAATGCTAACTAAAAATATTTGTTAAATCCTAATTTAATTTAATTTGTTTTCATACATTTTGATATTGTCTAAACTTGTACTAATTTCTTTAAAAGTTAATATTTTGTAATAAGTTTTACGTAGCAGAGGTACGCCTCGAGCGGGGTCGAGGCGCCATCTTGACTCAGATTGCGCGCATGCGCGGGAGACGTTAGCGGAGCGGGAATATATGACGTTTTCGTGGAAAAAGATCGAGTTGGATTTTCTCCATAAGTTTGGAAGGAGTATTGTTTTTATGTGGCAAAGTAAGATTGGTGTCGCGAACCCGCTGCTTTAACATAATTGTTTTGAAAAACGTTTAATTGCAAAGCTCAGTGGTTTTAAATATTGTAAAACTTTTAATTACATTTTATACAACAGTGAATACGTACTTTGTTTTGTGCTAGCATTTACCCCAATGACGCCCACTAAACCTGTGACCACTAATGATGATGTCGAGATGAATATTCAAAATCAAAATCAAAAGTCATTTATTCAAACTAGGCTGGTGTCAGCACTTTTTGAACATCAAAAATTACAAAAGACAGTCCCCCAAAAACGCCCACCCTTCGACACTTCCTAGTGCTTTAGCTGGGAAGAAGAAGTGGCGCAACAAACTCCCCAGCAGCACAGCTGTCTGTTATGTTAGAAGAACTTGATTTTATACAATGGTAGGTTACGGAATATCGAAATTGAAATTAGTTCTAGATATAATAGATCCATTATCGGGGTCGCTAGCTAGCTACATCTTGCAATTTAACTCATTATTAAAAATAAAAAACAATGAGTAGATTATGTCAACACTAAGTAAATTGAAATGAATTTATATACCTAGTCAAATAAAAAACAAACAATTATGTTAATAAAGATATGACCTGTCAGTAGGCAAGGAAACTCTGGTGAAAGAACACAAACATTGTCTTGAGTTAATCACAGCGACCAACTATTCTTATCGTTTAAGTAGTCGTTGATAGAATAGTATGCCTTTGCGCAAAGGTTGGATTTTACTTTAGCTTTAAACGCATTAAAATTCAAATCTAGCACAGAAGAGGGAAGCTTGTTATAAAAGGTTATACCAAGACCAATAAATGAGTTATGAACCTTATGAAGCCGGTGAAAGGGAGCACGTAGTTTGTCCTTATTTCTAGTATTAATATTATGAAAATCACTGTTTTTAGTGTACAAGTGTATATTTTGCCTTATATATAAGATGTTGGCCAAGATGAATTGCGATGCCACGGTGAGTATACCAATATCTTTAAAAAAATCTCTAAGAGAAACTCTAGCACCTAGTTGATAAATTGCTCGAACAGCTCGTTTTTGAAGAACAAAAATATTTTGAATATCTGCGGCTTTGCCCCACAGCAGAATGCCGTAGGACATAATGCTATGAAAATAACTAAAATAGACTAACCGCGCTGTGTCAACGTCAGTGTATTGTCTTACTTTCCTGACGGCGTAGGCGGCCGAACTGAGCCTTCCCGCTAGGCTTGATATATGTGAACCCCACTGAAGTTTGGCATCTACTGTTATGCCTAGGAAAACTGCAGAGTCTACAGTTTCAAGTACCTCATTATCTACGACGATGTTCGGTCCTAGATTCCTAACATTCGGTAAGGCGAACTTTATACAGTTAGTTTTCTTGGCATTGAGAACTAGGTTATTGGTTGTAAACCAATCCGTAACCATTGCGAGTGCACTGTTTACGTCGTCAAAATCTTGTCTATTCCTATCTACTTTAAATATAAGAGAGGTATCATCAGCAAACAGTACGATGTCACAGATACCCTTTAAATAGAATGGTAAGTCATTAATATATACTAAGAACAAGAATGGACCCAGTATTGAGCCTTGAGGTACACCTAATTTAACTGGTAGCCCGGAGGATTTTACACCATTAACATCTACACATTGATGCCTATTTTGCAAATAAGAACTTAATACATTGAGTGCTTCGTTTTGAACACCGTAATGACGTAGTTTACGCAAAAGCGTGTCATGGTGCACGCAATCAAAGGCTTTGGAGAGATCACAGAAAACTCCAATAGCATTTTGCGAGTTCTCCCATGCGTCAAAAATGTGTTTCAGCAGAGCAACACCTGCATCGGTAGTCGAACGACCTTTTGTAAAGCCATACTGTTCATCGTGAAGGAGTTTATTTAAATTAAAATGTCTTAGCAACTGCTTTAGTATCAGCTTTTCAAATATTTTACTAAAAGCCGGTAAAATAGAAATAGGCCTGAAATTGCCAATGTTATTTTTGTTGCCCGATTTAAATAAAGGTATGACTTTACTACTCTTCATGAGGTCAGGAAAAGATCCTAAATCAACACATTTATTAAAAGTAATAGCTAGATAGGGGGCTACGATATCGATTATATTACTTAAAAGTTTAATGGAGATGCCCCAGTAATCACCAGTGTTTTTAGACTTAAGTGTGTTAAAAATATTAACTACTTCACGAGGCGTTACATGTTCGAAACTAAATAAACGACTACATTTGGGCACACTACTATGCAAAAGGTTTTCAGCTTTAGACGGGGATGAATTTAAAGAGTGAGTCGTAGTTATAGGTATGTTTGCAAAAAAATCATTAAATGCCTCAGCTACGTCAGCAGCTTTATCAACTAATTTGTTGTTGACCATAATCTCTAATTGTTTTTCTTGTTTAACTGATTTACCCGTTTCACTGTTAATAATTTTCCATGTGGTTTTTACTTTATTATTAGAATTTTTTATAGTATCGCTTAAAAATTTAGATTTAGCAAAAGCACAGATTCTTTTAAATAATTTTGAATAATTTCTGATATATTCTAAGAAAGGAGTGTCAAATCTGTATTTTTTTAAACCGTATAACTCGTATAGTCTTGCTCTACTTTTATAAATACCTGGGGTGGCCCATTGGTTGAAGCCAACGGAGGTGCCATTAATATCAATGGTTTTGGTCTTAAAAATAGATTGGTATTCCTTTTGCACAACATCAAAAAGGGCTCCATAGATTTCATTAGGATTCTCGTGTTCTACTATAGATGATGTAATTCTATGAGCTATATTATTTTTAAATTTAATGCAACGACTAGCTGTATATGGCCTGCATTCTATTTTATGCGGCTTTTTATGTGAAGGCAAAGGGAAGCTAGCTAATAAACCGCAGTGGTCGGACGTTAAATCACTTAAAACCAATTTATTTTTGGCACCACAATCACTAAATATATTATCAAGGCAAGTCGACGAAGATGCCGTGATCCTAGTAGGTTCGAAAAACAAATTAATTAAATTAAAAGATCTGAACAGATTGAGAAGTCTAATACTTAATGGAGTAACTTCTAAAATATTAGTATTAAAATCTCCACATAAAATTATACATTTATTACTTGATTTTAATTTATTGAGTGAATCCTCCATTACCGATTCGAAACGAATGAAATCCCCTGAGGGGGGTCGATAAACGCAAATTATAACGTAACGCTCGAGTTCAACACAAGACAATTCAATAGTGCGCTCGATGGAAAGATTAACTAGATCTAAACGTTGTTTACATTTCAACTTGTTTGAAACAAGAATTAAAGAACCACCGCGAATAGCATTTTTCCTCACAAAAGCACTATGCACAGTAAAAAAATCATCATTTATCAACACTACTTCATGTTCTTTCAACCAGTGTTCAGTCAAACATAACACCTGAACATCATAGTTTTCCATAAATAAACTTAACTCTAGCTCTTTGCCGGACAGACCCTGCATATTTTGATGTACAACATTCAAAACATGCGGCTCACCCGTTGTCGCACCTAATAGTTTAAACTACTAGGCGAATCAAAAGTGGCGTTAGTACCACTACTAACAGTAATCGATGGTACACTACAGGTACCAGTATTAAGGTGTAATTTATTCTCCGACATCAGAAGTGGGATCGGTGCAGGCACAAAACGTAGAAAAATCGATTGATGGAAACCATGGTTGGCGCGCTTTGTTTGAGGCGCAACAAAATAGCATGCGCCTTCTTGTAGAGGCGCTACGCAATCCGCCGGCTACTGAAGACAAGAACATCATATTGCCCGCATTCCAACCGGATAATGCAGATAGTGACGCCCGAGCCTGGCTGGCAACCGCGGATATATGCTTGTCGGATCATGATGTACAGGGAAGTAAACTTATTCTTATACTTAGTAAAGCCCTGAGAGGTTCAGCCGCGACATGGTTATCCCAGATTGCTTTTCCTAGTATGAAGTGGGTAGAATTTAAAGAAATTTTTCTGTCTCGTTTTGACACTTCGGAAACATGCGCAGCGACGGTTTTAAAAATGTTTAATGGGAAACCGCAAGATGGTGAATGTCTCGCTGCGTATGCAAGCCGTTTATTTACCTCACTCATGTCACGATGGGGTAATATAGGCAAAGAAGAAATGGTGATATCTGTGATACTGGCTCATCTGGGGCAAATCGAACCACGGTTGCAACGTAATATATTTTCTGAAGAAATGTCTACGCGTAGTAAGATGCAACGTGAACTCATGGCATTTTCATATCGTAAGAGAAGTTCTCAAGATATTACGAAGGCTGGTGTCAATACTATGCAAGATAGCAGCAAGCGTCCTAGGTTAAGTTTAGCTTCTACAAAATGTTACGCTTGTGGAAAATTTGGTCATAGATCTTTTGAATGTTTCAGTCGTTCGCATGACAAACAGCAAACAACTTCTTATTCCGATCGCCCCAACACGGCCGTGGCTATGACGAAACCCGGCGTGACGTGTTATAAGTGTGGTACTGAGGGTCACTTGGCATCACGATGCTCGAAAACGACGACTGCAAGCGGCAGCACACAATCTGCCGCTACCTCCAGCGTAGTGAAACGAGTGGACGTATGTGGTGTGAAACCTGTCACTGGGGTGATTACTCAATACGGTGAGCAGTTTTCATTTTGCTTTGATTCTGGTGCTGAGTGTACCCTGGTTAAGAAAAGTATCTCACTAAAACTTGTTGGTGAATTACAACATACAACTGTTACTCTGATAGGTGTAGGGAAGTCTACCATAAAGTGTGATTTACAAGTTTTATCTCATGTTACTCTCTGTGGTCATGACATTCAGATTTTGTTTCATGTTATTCCTGGTAATTTTCTGAATAAAGACATTCTAATTGGACGTGATTTATTAGCCTTAGGATTTTCTGTGCACATGTCGAGTGACAAACTTACTATAAGTAAAAAGTCTTCTCTTGTGAATATTTGCGACGTTGGTAAGGCTGTGGCTGACTTCAGTGATGTAGATACCGACATTGCAGATAATTATAAACCGCAATTAATGAAACTTCTTAGTTGCTTTAGGGACTCTTGTTGACGGCACGCCTACTAGTAGAATAAATACGGGTGAGTTAGAAATCAAACTAATTGATCCTTGTAAAATCGTGCAACGCCGGCCTTATCACTTGAGCACTGAAGAACGGGTAATAGTGCGCGATAAGTGTAGTGAATTATTAGCTGCTGGAGTTATTAGACCTAGTAAATCCCCCTTTTCTAGTCCGATACTATTAGTTAAGAAACGTGATGGTACAGATCGAATGTGCGTGGATTACAGAGAATTAAATTCTAATACCGTTCCTGATCGCTATCCTTTACCTCTTATATGTGACCAAGTTCAAAGGTTAGCAGGCGCGCCTGCTAACCTTTGAACTGTCTTTACTCCTGTTTAGATATGGCTAGTGGCTTCTACCAGATTTCTATAAATGTAGAATCGAATTCGATAGAGAAAACCGCTTTTATCACCCCTGACGCTCATTACGAATTCACTGCTATGCCTTTTGGCCTACGCAATGCTCCTGCTGTTTATCAGAGAGCTATTAATACTGCTCTAGGAGACCTAGCACATTCTTATGCAATTGTGTACATGGATGATTTAATAATACCTGCTGTTGACGTAGAGCAAGGTCTAGAAAGGTTACATACAGTTTTGAAGACCCTAAGCGATGCCGGTTTCGCGTTGAATCTGAAAAAATGCGCTTTCCTTAAGAAGCAGGTCCAATTTTTAGGGTATGAAATATCAGAAGGTGAAATAAGACCCAACCCTCGTAAGATAATCGCGTTAACTAGTTCCCAACCACCACAGACTATCACTCAGCTGAGACAGTTTTTAGGTTTAGCATCTTATTTTCGGCAATTTGTCAATAACTTTTCGCTTAAAATGTCTCTACTCTATCGTCTATTAGCTAATAATAATTCTAAAATAATTTGGACCACTGAATATGAAAACATAAGGCAGGATATAATCTCGATATTAACTTCTTCTCCAGTTTTAATGCTTTTTAACCCGGAACTACCTACTGAACTACATACGGACGCTAGCAGTGAAGGTTACGGTGCGATCCTCTTCCAGCGAGCTGGAGTAAAATTACATCCGGTCGAGTACTACAGTAAACGAACAACTGATGCGGAGTCTCGATTTCACTCCTATGAGTTAGAGACACTGGCAGTTGTTAATTCAGTCAAGCACTTTAGACATTATTTGTATGGCAGAACTTTTACAGTTGTGACTGATTGTAATTCTTTGAAAGCATCACGGACTAAAGTAGACTTAACCCCTAGAGTGCATCGGTGGTGGGCTTTCCTTCAAGGTTTTGATTTCAATATAGAGTATAGGGAAGGCAAGAGAATGGCCCATGTTGATTTTTTTTCGAGGAATCATCTCCCTAGAGAGATCGTTATCGGTAGTGATGCAAATAGTTTAGATAAGGTCAACTATGTACAAGAAAAACGCGTCAATATAGTTGAGTTATCTCCAAACTGGTTGCAAGCAGAACAACGACGAGACCCTGAGTGCAATCAGATTATTTGTAAACTTGAAAACGATGACCTCGATTTAAAAAGTTGCCAAATTTATGAGTTGCGATCCAATTTGCTGTATAGAAAAATTCAAAGGAATAACCGTAATATTTGGTTACCGATTGTGCCTAGAGCTTTTCGATGGTCGGTCATAAATCATATCCATGAGTCAATTGTCCACTTGGGATGGGATAAAACTTTAGAAAAGGCATACCAACACTATTGGTTTCCAAAAATGTCAAAATATGTTAGAAAATTTGTTGACAGTTGTATCACTTGCAAAGTAGCTAAATCAAGCGGTGGTAAAAAACAAATAAAATTGTACCCCATCCCAAAAGTAAGCATTCCTTGGCACACAATCCATATAGATGCCACAGGCAAACTTAGTGGCAAAAAGGATCTAAAAGAATACGTGTTTGTTCTTGTAGATGCGTTCACTAAATATGTGTTACTTAGGCATTCTTTTAGAATTAATACTGAGAGCGCAATTGTCGCTCTAAAAGCGTCCATATCACTTTTCGGGACGCCTGTGCGTATAATAGCGGACCAGGGTAAGTGTTTCGCTAATAAAGATTTTAAATTTTTTTGTAATAGTCACAACATCCAACTACACTTGATAGCAACCGGCTCTTGTCGCGCTAATGGTCAAGTAGAGCGGATAATGAGTACCCTCAGAAACATGTTGACTGTTGTAGAGGTTAGTCCGACTAGATCCTGGCAAGATGCATTAGATGATGTTCAGCTTTCTTTAAATAGCACAATTCATAGAGTAACGAAGGCAAGTCCACTGGAGTTGTTAATAGGCAGAGTAGCTAGACCCCTAAATTTATTAACTGTGGACGATCATGAGTTTGAAGTAAATGTAGAGAAAATTAGAGAACAAGCTGAAAGATTAATGAAAAGTAACGCTTGCCTTGATAAAGAACGATTTGATAAAAACAAGGCTAAAGTGACTTCATTTTCTGTAGGAGATTATGTTTTAATTGTAAACCATGAACGGAATCAAACCAAATTGGACGCTAAATACAAAGGACCTTATAAGGTGATTGAAATACTAGACGGTGACAGGTATCACCTTAAGAGTTTGAATTGTAATCGAATTTACAAGTACTCGAGAGATCGCTTACGTCCACTCCCCGAATCTTATATCCCTACTGAGCTGGATCCATGTTTGTCCGAAGACAATGATGGTAAGATCTTAGTACTAATCAAAACACTTTAAATGTGTCGAACCCTGTGGTGGTTGCATAAGTTGTTATGTGTAGCTATAAGATAAAGATATAAGAATGGCGATGTGGCCATTAAGACGATGTGGATATGGATTGTCTAAGAAGGCGAGGTGGCCATTAAGACGATGTGGATATGGATTGTCTAAGAAGGCGAGGTGGCCATTTAGACGGTGTTGATATGATAGTCTAAGAAGGCGAGGTGGCCATTTAGACGGTGTTGATATGATAGTCTAAGTAGGCGAGGTGGCCATTTAGACGGTGTTGATATGATAGTCTAAGTAGGCGAGGTGGCCATTTAGACGGTGTTGATATGATAGTCTAAGTAGGCGAGGTGGCCATTTAGACGGTGTTCATATGATAGTCTAAGAAGGCGAGTTGGCTATTTAGACGGTGTTGATATGATAGTCTAAGTAGGCGAGGTGGCCATTTAGACGGTGTTCATATGATAGTCTAAGAAGGCGAGTTGGCTATTTAGACGGTGTTGATATGATAGTCTAAGAAGGCGACGTGGCCATTTAGACGGTGTTCATATGATAGTCTAAGAAGGCGAGTTGGCTATTTAGACGGTGTTGATATTATAGTCTAACAAGGCGAGATGGCCTTTTAGACGATAAACGGGACGGGGCGATGGCTGTTTCCATAATATGAAGAATTCAGATTACATGAGTAAATAATCGTTTGACGTGTGTGGTTTGGTGGTAGTCTCTACCTAATGAGAATGTATGTTGGTTGAAGTTATTGCGTAGAAAAGATAACAAACAAGTTGTTTTTTTTTTTCTTGGTCAGGACTGGTCGAACCATTACTCAAAATGTTGTTTTCTTTTGTTTTGTTGATACAGATAACGATGATTCTCTTCCCTCAACATCACACGAGGACGTGTGAAATGTCAGGACGGCCGTGTCGGAGGATGTACTCGGAGAGTTGATTGTTGGTTTCAACAATACCTAATGCTAACTAAAAATATTTGTTAAATCCTAATTTAATTTAATTTGTTTTCATACATTTTGATATTGTCTAAACTTGTACTAATTTCTTTAAAAGTTAATATTTTGTAATAAGTTTTACGTAGCAGAGGTACGCCTCGAGCGGGGTCGAGGCGCCATCTTGACTCAGATTGCGCGCATGCGCGGGAGACGTTAGCGGAGCGGGAATATATGACGTTTTCGTGGAAAAAGATCGAGTTGGATTTTCTCCATAAGTTTGGAAGGAGTATTGTTTTTATGTGGCAAAGTAAGATTGGTGTCGCGAACCCGCTGCTTTAACATAATTGTTTTGAAAAACGTTTAATTGCAAAGCTCAGTGGTTTTAAATATTGTAAAACTTTTAATTACATTTTATACAACAGTGAATACGTACTTTGTTTTGTGCTAGCATTTACCCCAATGACGCCCACTAAACCTGTGACCACTAATGATGATGTCGAGATGAATATTGATTCTCCGACATATATTTATGCAGTGGTGGCGCGGTGGTAACGGCTGCAAAGTCAAAGTCAATGTCAAAGCATTTATTTCAATTAGGCACTTAAAAGGCACCTTTGAACGTCAACATTTACATTTAAAAATAGAATTGATTCTAGTCGCCCATTCCAAAATGTAGTTTCGTATGGAGAAGAACGGGCAAGAAACTCCACCGTTACTCTTTTAAAATGTTTTACATACAATTTATCATAGTACGTTCATTATATAATTATATGTGAAAACGATGCACCCAGAATAAAATTACTATACCAAAAAAGGTAACAAAATGCAACTGAAGCAATAAAGATAAATTAATTATATGATAGATACATGGTGCTCACATATTTACAAAAATTGTAAGAGTAAGTATACGATTTTCCTAGAATATTAACAAGAAATAAGTCAGTGTGTGAGTGTAAATCAATGTCATAAATATAATTATTTATATAATTCAATTAGCAACCAGTTTGATTTTGTCTATACTCTAGATTGTCCTATGGAGTAGGACCAGCATGTTTCCAAGCATTCTAATCTTGGATATAATCCTCTAATTTATAATACGCTTGTTTACAAAGTGTACTTTTAATATGAGCTTTAAATTACCTTTCATTTAATTGCAATATATCACAAGGTATTTTGTTATAACATTTAACACAGTACCCCATAAAAGATGAATGTACTTTAGCTAATCTGAAAAATGGTTGCAACTTACGAGTTGTAGGTCGTAAGTTCGAACCCCAGCAGGCGCTTTACTTTGTGAAAATTATTTTCACCGCCACTGCCACTGCTCTCAAAATGGTGAAGGAAAACATCGTGAGGAAACCAGTATGACGTAGAAACAAAAATTCAAAGACATGTGACATACACCAACCCGCACTAAACCCGCGTGCTAGATTACGAACCATTCCCTCTCACAGAGAGGAGGCTTATTTCCCAACAGTGGGAACATTATAGACTGATAATGTATATCTATATAAATTTTTAATGTGCTTATTACGCCCTTTTTGAACCGACGAAAAAACGGAGGAGGTTACTCAATTCGACGCGTATATATTTATTTTATTTTATTTGATATGCAACACGGTAGAAAAAAACATATTTTACATGACTTTATGTCCTCTAGAGGGCGCCATATTCAATTTAATGTAACCAAATATAGCTTATATGATACCCTTAATGACTTTATGTCCTCTAGAAGGCGCCATATTCAATTAAAAGTAACCACAAATACCAGCGGACGATCCAGACGCTAACAACAATGTCTCATTTGTCAAATTAATTATTACAGAAAGTTTCAAATGTTATTAGGGAACAGGTAAACATACATACATAGATACCCACATACCTACACACATACATACACACCGATCAAAATCATAACCCCCTTTTTTCGTTGCCGTAGTAGGGTAAAAATAAATCTTCGATTATCCCTTTTCTTTGTCCAAAAACATCAAGTTAAACTTTATAAAACCTTGCGCCCCAATAAATATTTTATATTTCACTTACCCAACGCCTGCAAATCTGTTACAAAATAAAACATCAAATTACGTATTGTTACACAAAACATTTTGTTTATGCCACTTGTACTTTAACGACGCCATTTTGTAAACAGTAGGTAAAGGACCATAAAATCTAAGAGGTTATGTTCAGGAAACGGAACGGGCGGTGTTGATGTGAAAGCGGATGGCAACTGGCTTTTAAAACACGGGTTGCACTTCTTTTTAAGGTTTTGAAAGTTAAAGAAAATAAAAACGTTTTACTTCCCGAGTACTCGCATTATTAAATCGGTTCTGTGTAGGAAACCAAAATAAACAGTGTTTTTAGATTTTTCTGCAGAAAAATTTTCTGCAGTCTTGGGATTTGATTGTTCATAAAACGGCTAGCCGAGAGCATTGGTGGGTTCAAACCCAGACAGGTACTTTATTTTGTGTAAACGCCATATCCTAGAATAAAACAATTTTATGACATGTGACACCTATCAATCCGGACTGCGCACAAACATACCAAGCGTGTTGCACAGTGCAAACAAAAATAAACCCTAATGGGCGTAAACTTTGCACACCTCGATTGTACAATGAAATGAGAAAATTAGAGGCATGACATTAAAGTTCAAATTAGATTTTCCATTCAAAACTCCAATCGCTTATCGCTTATTGCAAGCTCGCTCGGTACAAGTGCTTGGTATTAGCTGTCGATATGGGCATTAAATAGATTTATTGCGGGTCGCTCGTAAACTCGCCTTAAGCTCTTAAGGGCAAGCCAAGCTCTTTATATAGGATGTAATTTGTAGCTAGTGCTGTTTGATTATCGTTTCATTACCTACTTGCAGAAAAATAAAATTGTAGAAGATAGTCAGGTAAAATAAATAATACCATAAAAAGGTTCAAACACTTTTCAATAACATTATCAAAAATATTCTAGATAAAGGTAAGAACGAGGTTGAAGGGTTTCTGGCTAGGTAATGACGGCTACACTGGTCGATCAATCAGGTTAAGCTACGTGCCGTAGTTGGTCCGTGGATGGGTGACCTCGGAAACCACGTGAAGCTATTCCCTCGGCTTTCATTCGTGGATCTTTGACAGTTCTAACGGGTTGTCAGAAGCCCTAAAGTCTGACAACCTAGTAACTGGGTTGAGGAGGTCAGATAAGCAGTGGCGCACCATATAAAATACTGGTATTGAGTTGTATCCAGTTGGACTAGAATCTGACCGCAACATAATTAGGAATAGGCTAGGCAGATTGATTGAGGTAAGTACAAGGTTATCCACACAGTATGAATTTGTATCGTGTGGTGCCGGACGTAAAAGAATAGCACCATCCCATTTCTTCCCGTGGGTGTCGTAGAAAGCGATTAAGGGACTTATAATAGAATGGGCAGCAGTGTTCTCTGTGCATTTTACCACCAGACTGCGATCGCCAACCCGCCTGCCAAGCGTGGCGATTATGGCAAAACCCCCCTTTTGGGGGAGGCTTATGTCCAGCAGTGTTAACGTAACGTATGTTAACGCACACGTTAACACCACATACACACAACACAAGCATCAGCGAGCAGGGAGAGGGGAGCGGGCGGCGCGGCATCGGCAGCGCACCGGCTCGACGACGACGACACTCCATCTTACAACGCGACCACGATCGCATGCTTTTGATTAGTTCATATAAAACCAATATTGTAGAAACCTATTATACCAGCAAAGATATACAGTCCACTTTTATTCCACCTGGGCCTATCTAGACGTCTTTCGGCTGAAATGATGATGATGATGAATTTGAATGATAAAACTTTAAAATTAGTTTGATAACGTTTCGATAAAGTTTAACACATAGCTTTGTACGTAATAGCGGGAAAAAGTATTATATGTGTACCAATACAGGCAAAATTTATCTGTGTGCCGTGTGTGTGTAAGATGGTAGCATTGAAATCTGTTCAGTCGTTTTTGCGTGATTTAATGACAAACATCCAAACATTCACGTTAATAATATTAGTAGGATTTAAAATCCTAAATTGTTAAAAAAATATCAAAGTTACTTTAATTATCTTCAGCTATGCTTAATGCTGGATTTAGGGTCACTTCAAGTTAGGCTCGTTTCAGCAATCCCTTTCTTATGCCCCTAATATCGTTCTCCACCATAAACTTTCATGGGTCTACCCTTTAAGGTCATACCAATGGAGATCAATAAATAATACATAAAACCCCTGTCAGGAACATTTTGTCCTATTAATAAAATGGCAGTTTTATTGCCCAATACAGTGTAATTACTGATTCTATCGTGTTGAGGACTTGACATTGTTAGACTCAACATTACTTATAACAAAACATCACGCCTTTTCTATCCAATAGGTGAGGCAGAGATATACCTATAGTACACCCACATAATTTTCACAAATCCCGACTGCAGACTGCTGAGGAATTCTAAATACGGTTTAAGATAATTTATTTCTCTCAAAAAGAATACAATATTCACTTCTATGAGGAAAAACATAAAAATTGAGTTATGCGACGGTTTCGCTGGGTTAAAATCTAAAATTAAGTTACAAAATAATAGTATTAGCATAAAATTTTAAACACTATTTAAGACATAAGGTTTCGCTGGGTTAAAATCTAAAATTAAGTTACAAAATAATAGTATTAGCATAAAATTTTAAACACTATTTAAGACATAATGTTTTAATAGCCTTTTAAAAGTTGGAAGCGATTTGGATTCTTTAATGATTTTAGGTATAGAGTTATAGAGTTGAGTTGACTAAATCGAAAATAATAATTTACAAAATCAAAAAGCGCTGGGGACCACGACACCAACGGGGCAGTAGACCTCTGCAGCAGGCTTAGCACGACGGTTTCTATTTCTACGAAGAATAGACAGCACTTTTTTCAAGACAAAGTAACATTTCGTTTCCCCATTTATGATGTCGCACCGTAAATATCCTTCTACAATCTGTCATTTAGTCTTTCGTTTCCCTCGATCTTTGTATAGGTACTCATCATCATCATCATTTCAACCTAAAGACGTCCACTGCTGGACATAGGCCTCCCTCAAGTTCCGCCACTTCGACCGGTTCTATGCTTCTCGCATCCAGCGGACTCCTGCGGCCCTCACAAGGTCATCTGTCCACCTTGTGGGAGGACTTCCAACTTTACGTCTTCCGGTACGCGGTCGCCACTACAGAACTTTTCGGCCCCATCGGCTATCTGTTCTGCGAGCAATGTGCTCTGCCCACTGCCACTTAACTCTTCGGACTATTTCGGTTACCTTGGTTCTCCTGCGGATGTCTTCATTCCTGATTCGATCACGCAGGGAAACTCCAAGCATAGCCCTCACCATCGCCCTTTGGGTGACTTTAAGCCTTCTTATGAAGGCCATTGTGAGCGAACACGTTTCGGTTCCATATGTCATCAATGGCAACACCCACTGGTCAAAGACTTTCGTCTTGAGACACTGCGGTATGTGGGACGAGAAGATATTGCGAAGCTTCCCGAACGCTGCCCAGCCGAGCCAGCGTATGTATGTGGTCTACTGTGCTAAAGCCTTTACGGTATAGGTACTAATGTAGACTATTTCAGAAGAATATTTTCTTCCCAAACTGTCAAAATCACACTGACAACAAATCTTTCTGCTCGATGGCCACAAAGTATATACGATTATCTACAAAATCATGATTCGTTTAGAACGCATAACTGTGACAATTAATAGAAAAACATAGCTATCTTGTCCTATTGTACATAATTTAGTTAATAATCATGTCTATTCTTCCGTCGACAAATCTGTGGTCGTGCTAAGCCTGCTGCACCGGGTTTCTAATGGCAAGGATAATAATAAATGTATTGTTATAGGTACAATAGGTATAGCTGACTTTTTCTGGTACGGAATCTTTAGTACCTCCAAGGATTTTTTTGATTTGAACCACTTAATAACCTATCAGCATTGTATTACTGGGCATGAAAAAAGACAAACTGGGTCTAATATCACACACTTAATTGAACACACATACGCAGGCTAAACCAACACAATTAACCTGTACGCTCATTAATTGATGCTAACAATGTTACACTTTGCATAGGTAGTCAAAGAAACAAGTTTACTTCCATAGGTGCAACTAATGGACAGAAACTTTCGCCAAACGTATCGTACTGTGACCCATTTACACTAAAGGCCAGGAATACCAACGATGTACTTAGTTCATGCCGTATCAAATATATTCATACAAGCTTTATACTGTAGGGTTGTGTTTTTATAACCGACGAAAAAACGGAGGAGGTTACTCAATTCGACGCGTATTTTTTTTTTAATGTATGACCACGCATAACTTTTTCCAGAGTAGTCCGATTTTCATAATTCTTTTTTTATTGGAAAGGGCATACCCCGAAGTTGGCCCCATATAAATTTCAAAGAAAAATTCCAACCCTAAGGGGACAACAGGGGATGGTTGTTTACTCACAGATTTTAATTCTGAGTTGTGTATTACAAAAAAGTAATCAAAAATTAAGCATGTAGTAATTAGTAGATTATAGCCACAAAAAATCATAAAATAAAAACTTTTTAATAAAAAAATGAAACCGCCAAAAAACCGAAAAGTAAAAAATACTAAACTTCCTTAGTCCAACCCCAATAACTAAGTTCGGAAGTCGGTGACTTTGGATATGTATTTAATTATAGTATTTTTATTAAAAAGTTTTAGTATTTTTTACTTTTCGGTTTTTTGGCGGTTTCATTTTTTTATTAAAAAGTTTTTTTTTAGTCGCAGACTGCTACAATGTATTTAATTAACTTGTAAAGTCAACCGTCCCCTGCTACTTAGGTAGGATGGAAACTTTCTCCGAACTATGCATTTGTGCATGCTATATCAAATACTAGCAGCGCTCCGCGGTTTCACCCGCGTAGTTCCAGTTCCCGTGGGAATACGGGGATAAAATATAGCCTATGTCACCCGGGGATAGTGTAGCTTCCCAAGAGTGAAAGAATTTTTCAAATGGGTTCAGTAGTTTCGTAGTCTATTCAATGCAAACAAACAATCAAATCTTTCCTCTTTATAATATTAGTATATGCTTTTCAAACAAGCTTTATACTGTAGGGATGTTTTTTTTTTTTGTGGAGTGGGGCTTAAAGTATTTAATTACCTTGTAAAGTCGACCGTAGGATGGACCGAAACTTTCTCCGAAAGATGCACTTAATGCATGCTGTATCAAATACTATTCAAACAAGCTTTATACTGTAGGGGTGTGTTTATTTAGTGGCTAAAAAGTATTTAATTAGCTTGTAAAGTCGACAGTCCTCTAGTGCGTAGGTAGGATGGAAAGTAACTACGCACTTAGTGCATGCTGTATTAAATATTAATCAAACAAGCTGTTTAATGCGTGGGTGTGTTTATTTAGTGGCAGAGGGCTACAAAGGATTTAATTAGCCTGTAAAGTCGACCGTCCACTGCTACGTAGGATGGACCGAAACTTTCTCCAAAAGATGCACATAATGCATGCTGTATCAAATACTATTCCAACAAGATTTTTACTGCAGGTGTGTGTTTATTTAGTGGCAGGGGGCTACAACGCATTTAATTAGTCTGTAAATTCGACCATCCACTGCTACTTAAGATGTGCATGGAGAGTCTAATTATAGCTGCGTGGATTATTTCATAGCCATAAGCTAAAAATGATGTTAGATGGCTGAGGAATGATGTGATAATGCAGCGGTGAAATTGACAGCTGTAATTTTTCGTAGCCGTCAATTTCAATGACGCGTGCGTAGAGTTAAATACCTAAGCTAACCAATTTATACTTTTTCTTATTGCCTCACGTCTATGTGGTGCAACATTTTTGTATTCATGTATTTATGGACAACATTACAAGCAGATGACTCTTCAAGAAACGTATAAAAAAACGAAACCCAATGTATAATAACTTATATTAATAGGAACAGCATCTCTTATTATACTAACGAATGTTGGTCCTGTTAATTGCATTCTCCCACTTCTTCGAGCCTCTTTCCTTCCCTAATTGCGAAGATAAAATAAATTGTCTCTATTAGCACTGTACTAAGTTTTATGAACGCTGCTCTGCCATAAATAGTCAGTGGCTTTGTATTTTGTTGCAAGACATACATATTTTGCATCTGAATACCAGTATTTAATAGGAAGCGCCTACCTATCTCACCTCCTCAACCCAGTTGCTGGTACACACGGCTACACATCAAGCTAAACTATTCCAGTATAAGCTGCTCTCGCATGGTATAGAATTTCGGAACAGTGCGCATTTCGGAACAGTGCGAAATATTGCAAAGTTCCAGGACATAAAAGTGAAGTTAAATAAAAGCTTTTGAAATAATAATAATAAAAACAAAACAAATTCCACTTCACTGCTTCCTAACATATAAAACACGACTCCCCATTGACACGAACTATAAAAGTGTCTTGCTGAAATGTCTAGTTTCAAATTGAATTATATGTCTCAAAGGGCTCGTCGCTTTGACGTTTTTTATTGACCTGATTCAATTCACCACTCGGACGGTAGGTTGGTCCCATTTCGGTAGGTACCTAGGTATACGTGTAATGTGTGACGCGCAAACTGAAACCATGAATTCAGCAAATGATTCGAGACCCATAGCGTAGAAATGGTTGTCTATTGTTTGCCCGAAGATTATGTTATGGCATATCATAATTATGGCATGTGATAATTAGGGCTTACAGGATTATGACAAATGATGTTATGGTAAGTGACTTTATGGGAAACAATGATTCTGGCACGTGACTAATATGGCAAATGAGAGTAGGGCAAATGAGTATTATGTCGTATGATATTATGGCTTTTGACTATTATGGCAAATGATATTAGGGCAAATAAAATTCGGGTAAACGGCGGTATACCCGTAGAAGTTTATTATCGGTATAAAAAAACTGCTGTTTCATAGACACAAAAGTTTTTTGGCGGAGCAAAAGGCGGTGACAAATAATTAAAATACACATCCAAAGTCACCTACTTCCGAAATTAAAGTTATTTTGCACTTTGTAGTGTTTTTTTGGAAGTCAGTCGTTATTTTTTTGAGAAAAGTTTTAATTTTTCACTTTTTAGTTACCTACCCCACACCAATTCGAAATTTCATCATCCTTGGGGTCAAAACAATACATATTTATGCAATAACAACATTCGCGGTTGATTTGCTGTAATTTTTTGAAGAGTTCCGTTGTCTGTCTTCGAAAAGCATCATCAGATCTATATGAAATTTTAATGGGACTATTTTGGATAATTTTGCAAATCCATCCTAATAAGACGGAGATAAGCCCGAACATACATAAAAAAAACATGTCAAATTGATAACTTCCTTCTTTTTGAAGTCGGTTAAAAAGAGCATTACCTACACGGTCAAAATTTATGAAACAGGTTACCTTTTTTTTATTAAAAGATGCAAAATTCCAAAGCGTTTACTGATTCAATAATAATAATAGGTTGCGCGTCGATGTCCTTGACGTCCTATATAGGGTGTAAGTTAAATCGACGCTCAATCTGTTGAACCATGAAATCAGCACATGATTGCTTGTGCACGCTGGTGGGTCTCATTCCTCAGAATTATTTACTGTTTTCATGGTAACAGTTTGTGCATCGATGTATCGTAAACCCTGGTCAAGACCACACTTATCGACGCGGAATCGGCTTCAGTTTATCACGTATCACCACGCTCGGTCACTTCGGCGATTGAAAATTCGGCACGATGCAAATTCGTATCCGATCGATGTCGATTAGTTTCGTCCGAAATTAAACGAAGTGAATGGTTTTTTTTTTTTTCAAATATACTCATATAGCTCTTTCTAAACGGCTCAAGCCGATTCTGCATCGATAAGTGTGTATGACATAGATATTTTTTGTATATTTACATGTGATGGACATTGCAGATGTAGACAAGGTTCTGCAATACTAGGTAGAACATTTTTTTTATAAAAGCCTTCCGGAGAAGTAAAGTCTGTTATGCTTCTGCGCGTGGCGTGTAGTTGTGGTCAACGCCTGTGCCAAATTTTAACGAAATCCGCAGGGACAGCCGACTTTTAAGGACTTTTTATTGAAGATCACGTCTAAACGGCTTGTCTTATTTATTTATTTGAAAAAATTAGGTGTGAAACTAGACAATTTTCTTTGCATCGCTGTAGGTAGCTGTCATCTATGGTCGCCTTAAGACGTGAAATAGTAACAGACATACGGAGTTAATTTCGCATTTATCGCAATTCGTTAACGCAATGCCTGATTGATTGTCAAAGATTCGAAAACGTTCAACCGAAACCGACCCTTAACTTAGTTAAAACAACATATTTGCAAGATGACTCGCCACATGCACGTGCATACAATCTATCATCTTTACACAATATTATTAAATCGTTTATAGAAACAATTATGAATTAAATACTAGTAGGTAAATGTACATTACAGTGGAATGCGATAAGAGTTGATTTATGTTATAAATAATTATTTGAATTATTATTCGAATTGATTCTCCTAAGACTTCTATTTTTAGAATAATTCTATTAGGTAACTAGTTTTTGCTTGGAAGTCGGAAATTATCCCACGCATCATACCACCATGTTAAAAAGTATTCTGTCTTGACCCAGGTCATGATTTACCTGTTTGCCAAACCTTTAATTGAAATCCGTTAAGCTGTAAAGGTGCATCAGACAGACAGACATGGTTTTTTTTGGTAGGAAATCATCAAATAACTTCTCCCGCTGGGTGGAGCAGGAGGGCGTGTCAGACTTATACTGACTAAAACCTACCCGTATTCCCTCAGTTGCCTGTGTGCCAGGTGCCACGGTATCTCTTTCGAACAACCCGCACCCCTGGCAAAGACTGACATGGGGACTTTCACCACTCGCTCTCATAGAGAGAAGAGGACACAGGCCTCCTCTCTATGAGAGCGAGTGTGCATACACCACGGGCTGTCAGGGTTGGTAGAAGTCAAATGTTTTTGAATTTCTGGTTGTAGGACATGCCGGTTTCCCCACGATGTTTTCTATCACCGTTTTGAGAGCAGCGATGATGAACAAATTACACAAAGTAACTCGTCTGACTGGGTTTAAACCCACTCGTAAGTCGGGGCCGTTAGTAGGCCGTAACTGGGCCGCCACTGCTCTATAGTACATGCATGATGATACATGATTTTATTTCTGTAAGTAGGTTTGTACAAATGCTTTTAAACGTCAATCATATTTTTACAACACGTTTATTCGTTTAAATGCAAATATTCAATTTGGAACATTGTGGTAATTTATTTCTGAATTAGATTCTCAATTCAGAAGACACCCGCCGCGCAATCATCGATGTGACGATGTGTGATGTTAGAGCGACTGTCACCAGCCAGTATCACTCTTGTACGACCTCTTCAGTGATTCCAGTAACTTCTGAACTAAACTAGATGGCGCCACTTGCTGCGCCGTCATAGTAATTCCTAGATTGAGTCCTCATGTGTGTTGTATTTTACTTATACATGTAAAATGGCCGATGGCACCGAAAGGTTCTGGAGTGGTGACCGCGTACTGAAAAACCTGGCGAATATCGCAGGAATCCGCTGGATGCGAGAAGCACAGATCCGGTCGACGTGGTGGTGCTTGGGGGAGACCTATCTCCAGTAGTGGACATCTTTCAGGTGAAATCGTCGGCCTAATTCGTTAACCTGCTAAGTTCATTTTGACATAGTTTACAGGACAAAGAAAAATCTGAATTATATCTCTATTAATTTATCAATCAAAATTCTGAAAATCCCGTTGGTTTCTATAATTTTTCTTGATATTTTAACAATAAATGTAGCAGCATAACTTATATACATTTTATAAAATTTAGAAAAGCAATTAATTAGCAGTTTGTCGAGGTGAAGTTTCAATTTGCTTGAGGACTTAGCAGTTTTCTAAATAAAATAAAAATTGAGTTTGGTGTATAGATTAATGAACTGTTCATAATCAAACTATCAGTAAAACGAATTCAATCAGTACCTAATCAAAAAAAATATTACTAAAAAATTAACAATCAGTCTTCTTTAATAGGAAACAGGGTCAAAATATCTAAGATATACTCTTTTCATAAAAAATCTGTAATAGTTTTAATATAATATACGTTATTATGGTTTTGTAGTATTACGTGTCGTACAACACGTAATACTACAAAACCAACACATATTGACAGGATACTCCTAAGTATTTTTTTATAATTATTAATGACAGCCATTTAATATTGTTTTACGACGAGGGTGCGTTTTTAAGCTCGCGGAATGGCGGGGTTGAAGAGGGGTCTCATTAGCACGTCAACGAGTTGAGTGATTCACTATTAGTATAAATACCGAGTATTATTACGATGAACTACCATCAACCAAGCAACTTAATCGGGAAGGCAGCATTCACAATGGAAAAAATCGAGCAACGCGCCGTTATAAACTTCCTTACCAAGCAAGGAAAAACGTCCAAACCATTACGAAAGAGATGTTCTCCGTTTATGGAGACTCTTGCCCTTGTAAAACCATGATTTACAAGTGGCATCGTCTATTCAAGCAAGGACGAGAATCACTTGAAGACGATCATCGGCCTGGGCGCCACATCGAAGTGACCACACCAGAAATCATCGCTAAAGTCGAAAAAATAATATTGGAAGACGCTCGTCTTAAGAAGTTAGGTTAGCAGAAATGGAACAGCTTGCAGAAATGGTTGAAATATCCGATAAAAACATTTTTACAAATTCTTCATAACCATCTCGGTATGACTAAGGTCAGTGCAAGATGGGTGCCGAGAATGCTCACACCGCCGCAAAAGCAACAGCGCGTTGAGAGTGCACGTGCATTTTTGGACCTCTGTCACGAAGACAAAGAGGGTACCTTGAGTCGAATTGTGACTGGAGATGAAACTTGGGTTCATCATTATGAAACTGAATCTAAACAAGACTCTATGCAGTGGTATAAAAAAGGCACACCACCGCCTAGGAAGTTCAAGGTGTCGCAGTCGGCCGGAAAACTCGTAGCGACTGTTCTGGGATACGTTACTGAAGGAATCCTGCTGATAGATTATAAGGACAAGGGTTTAATATAACCGGAGAATACTGTGCGTCAATTTTGGAGCGTTTGAGGGAAGCTATCAAAGAGAAAAATTGACAAAAGGCATCTTGCTCTCGCACGACAATGCGCCTGCTCACAAGAGCCGTGTTGCCCTGGCTGCCCTACACAAGTCTGGGTTCGAAATAATTAACTAGGTACCCATATAGTCCAGATCTAGCCCCCTGCGATTATTATTTGTTCTCAAACATGAAAAAGTAACTTCGTGGCAAGAAATTTTCAAGTGAAAGACGCAGTTTTAGGGTATTTAAGGATTTTTTTTTTGTTTTTTGATGTATGCATAAGCTTATTGAAAGATCTGAAAAATGTATTAGGCTTGCAGGTGAATTTATCGAAAAAGAAAATTAAATACAATAATAAAACAGAAATAATTTTCCAAAAATCTGAAATTAACAATATTTAGAAATCAGTCTGAAAAAGTACAAAACTGAGGTCCCAACAGGATTTAGCAGGTTTTCGCTGTGGAGATTGACTGTTGTTCAGAAAGCAGTTTTTCGGGCATAGCATTTGTCACCTTTTTTGGCTAATATCGCACTTATTCCTTAAACGATACGGTAGATATTAGATTGAACTTTTTAACTGGTATAAAAAGTAAATTTTGCCAAAAAATGGACTTAGCAGGTTAACGAATTAGGCCGACGAAATGATGAAGATTATGGTATAAAAGATACTGTTACAGTGAACTGTCTGCCAAAAAACCGACTAAAACTCCTACTATTTTATCGTGCCAACAAAATGCACCTCGATGCCGCCGGCACAAAATCCAATGAGTTTAAGAATTAGGAATTCTTCCACCGTATTCCAGTTCCAGCCAAGCCAAGGTAGATTGTAAAAGCGTAATCGTTAAGATCTTGTGAATTCTTCATCTTGCCCCACAACACTATTTTAGTTGGAGATTGTTTATTTTAAAAATGGAGGAGGTATAAGGAAGCACTTAGGGCTGGGACAGATTCTAGCGAGAAATCGCCATTCTTGATGTCGGTAAGGCGATTTTGGAGATTTCTGCTTCAGGCCCCATTCACAGCCTCGAGCGATGCGACTTGCGAGCTTGTAACACGACTTGCGCCTTGCGGTCATCATCATCATAATCTGCCTTTTCCCAGCTATGTTGGGGTCGGCTCCCCGTGAAATCAGATGGATCTGCCTATCTGACCTCCGCAACCCAGTTGGTTATACGATACTGTACGGCAGATAAGACTGGTTGTCAGACAGTCATCAAAGATCCACAAATTGACAAAACCTACAACAAATAAAATCAACCGAAGTAAAAGAATTACCAGGTGGACAGTACATAATTATATCCTGAGCTCAGGATTTATTTACGAAAGCTGTTGCCCGCAGCTTCGTGGTTGATCCAGGATGAAAACTAGCCTAAATGTCCTTCTCCAGATGATGGTCTACCCATGTGGCAAATTTCATTCAATTCCATGCAGCAATTTTAGCGTGAAAGCGTAACACACAAACATACAAAAACTCAAATCTTATCTCTTTAAAATATTAGATTTGATACTTTAGTTAGATAAATACATCATCTAACTACAGTTTCAGTAACACTAAATAACACCCAAAACTCCCACTGTTGGATTTTTTTACTTTATGCTTAGCACCGAGAGTCGAACATCCAACACTGCAATAAAATGTTGGCATCACAGTACACATTAAATCAAATAACTAAAGACATAATGTGAAATTTAAGTACCATTCCAAGAGCTTCATTAAGGTGCTAAAGATGTATCTAAAACGCTAATGAGCCATAAAATAAGCGAGGTATTATTAGGGCTTTTAAGGAAATATGAGAACAACGTAAGTTCATTATACAATATGGGCTGGTGTATTAAGTTTCTTAGTACCTACCTCAGATAGAATAATGTGAGTGTTGCTCACCACTGCTTAAGCCTTTTGGAAATATAGGACTGTTGTCATAGCCAGTCTAACCATAATATGCAAATGGTTATGTCACCAGTATTTTAAATGTCACCAGTATTTTAGATACGGTTGCCGAGGTCAGTCCGTGGAAGGATGACTGTACGCCATTATAATATGCGGCTGTATTCTTGTTACAACTTTTTTTTAATCTCATAGTTATCTTGCATGTAATGTATCTATAGAGGTATGAGGAATAGGGTGTAAAATTCACTCATACTCTATTGAAAAAGAGGATCCTCCGACCAGACGGGTGTTGTGTCTGGTGGGCAACTACCCGACAGTTGATGTCGGGATATTGTATACGTTCGAGTGTCGTGGTAAACTCTGACTGCGCGATGTAGGAATTTGTAATTTAGTTCGCCTTTGGCACAGTAGATGGCGCCATTTCCCTTTTCGCGTTTTCTTGATTTGTTGCGAAATATTTATTTTGTAGTGTCGCTACATATCATGTACACCATGTTTATACAAATAAAGAATATTTGATATACATAACAACGCCCTGTAAATAGACACAAGGTGTGCCCCAGAGGTGGTTACCATAGCAACCGTGACACAAGAGGATTAGTGACCACAACACGTTATAACTAACAACGATTGTTGATATGTCGCAGAATAGATAGGTATAGAATGCCAACTCCATACAGCGAGATAAAACAGACGGGAATTTTGTTTTTTGAGGGTGAGATCAAATAATTTCTCCCCCTCTGGTTGGAGCAGGAGGGCGTGTAAGACTTTTACTAACTAAAACCCACCCGTGTTCCCTCAGATTCCTGTGTGTCAGGGGCCATAGTATCTCTTTCAAACAACCCGCACCCCTGGCAGGCATCGGCCCTTGTGGACTCTACCAATTGGTGCTGAAATCTCTTTGAGGCGTAGGTGGAACACACCTCGCCGTCGTCGACCCGGGCTTGGTCCTGACCGGGCAGCGAGCTACCCATTACTTGCCGTCCGCAAGCCCGTGCCTACGGTAGCCGGGAATCATCCTGGGATTCCCAACGCCCAGGGAGTCTCCTGCGGTGGCCAGGGCCATGAAGGCGCATATACTGCCTCTTCCTCACGTGCGCCGCGTCCCTCTTTGCGCGCATCACTACTTCGCAGAAGGAAGTGACGGCTACCCATGCACTCTCGCTTCGTACCATGGTCTGGACCAGGGCCGGACGCGAGAAATCGCCGCTGCCGATCGCCTCCACGAGTACACGGCTTGTCCTCTAAAACAAACGCCAGTCACGAGTCTACTTGCACTCTTTCTACGTGAAGAGTGTTTATGTGTGCATGCGTCGTCGCTCGTTGTAGGGAGTCAACCTTTTGCACAGTATTTTTGTTCCTCAAAGCGACGTGCGCTTAACTTGTGGTTGCCATGTGTATAAACACACTTTGAAGGTGTGTGTTAGCGCTGGAGCTCTCGGAAGCGGTACTGTCCGAGACAATTTCGAAGTTGGAAGTATGAGTGTATGTGCGTGTGTGTATTGTGTGCTCACACTACTCGTCCTCACACATTCACACGGTGCTTGTACACTTGATTACCACAAGTAAAGCGCGCCTCGTTTCGTGACATAAAAATATTATACATATTTATTTTGTGTAAATGTTTTTTGCCCATTGAAAGTCTGTGTGGGTATTATTAGATAGTATGGAACGAATAATTTCTGTCCCTTTATTGTGGTTTCGGCACAATAGTTGTTTGTTTCGGGGTGGCTTTTACTCCTGTTGAAAGTTTTGCGGTTTTTAGAGCAGATTTTTGACCATTTTGAAAGGACAAGTTTAAAGTGGAATTTTAAATATTTATGCTTTAGAAAACGGTACCTACCAGTGTCATCGATTTTGTAATAACAATAATCATTGTTTCATTTTTTTTTTTTGTTTTAAAAGAACATCCATAAATCGTTTTTAAAAAAGAACCTCAACAACTATGTAAATAAGCATTCAGGTTTAACAAATAATGGATCAACGACTAATACAGTTACCTTGAATAACATTCAGGAGTCTGTTCAAGCAGGACCCTTAGCAGCAACACGGCAAGATTACCTACGTCAGATTGCTGAGTTATCAGTAAGCAATTTTAAACGCTTGTGAATGTAAGAGAGTGGCAAAGAGGCTATCACAGAGTGTACCCTCCTCTATCATGGGCACGCCACGATTACGGCTTGAGAGGCGGCACGGCGTCCTCACCTTCCGCCTGACGCAAGTCCTCACCGGACACGGTTGTTTCGGGAGATTTCTGTTTCGGATAAGGCGGGAGGAAACACCCGAGCCACATGGCGCCCGGGCACCATGTCCTCTGGGCCATCCTTCAGGACATGGTGGAGCATATGGTGGAGGTCTGCGCAGCTTAGGCGGACCACCGCCGTATCCTTGTAGATCGGCGATCGGCGGCGGCGATCTCTCGCATCCGGCCCTGGTCCAGGCCATGGTACGAAGCGCGAGTGAATAGGTAGCCGTCGCTTACTTCTGAGCAGCAGTGATGCTCACGAGGAGGGAGGCGGCGCACGTGAGGGAGAGGCAGTATATGCACCCTCATGGCCCTAGCCTCCGCAGGAGACATCCTGGGTATTCTCCGGTAAGGACCAAGACCGGCACCCTAATTGCGTAACTCACGATTCATCATAATCTGTATCGTTTTGAAACAGATTGTTAAACCATTGCTTCATTTGTTCGAAAAATGTGTCTGTTCGACAACATAAATAACGCAATGAATGTTGTTTAACTGTGAAGACGAAACCAATTATGATCAATCGTGAGTTACGCAATTAGGGTGCGGGTCGACGGCGCGTTGTGTTCCACGCGCGCCTCAAAGAAATACCAGCACCAACAGAAGAGGCCCGCAAGGACCGATCTTTGCCAGGGGTGCGGGTTGTTCGAAAGAGATATCGTGGCCCCTAGCGCACAGGCAACTGAGGGAACACGAGTGGGTTTTAGTCAGTAAAAGTCTGAGACGCCCTCCTGCTCCACCCATAGCGGGAGAAGTTATTTGATGATGTCCGACCCTGAAAAAAAAAACCCCTCTTCCATCAAAAAAATTATGTAAATGCCTGAACAATACTTTACTTTAAGTACCAACCTATTGTTTATAAGATTTCATCAATGTTATAACATGACAGACATGTTATTGTTAATATGTAAAACTTACACTAAACATGTTTAATATTTTTATGCCAATCCATGGGGAAACATGTAAGATCATGATTTTATTAATATGACCTTATTGTACCATGTTTTTACGCAAATAAATATAATATTATTATATTCTATGTATTATAAATGATAAAACTTTGTTTCGCCGTCCTTGACAAATTTTCCCATATATCAGCACCTGTACATCATGCTTTTATCTTTCACAGTGGGAGGACAGCCCACGGGTCCTATCATATTCCCTGAAGTCCCATTTACGAAAAACCCGGAACGCACTGCGAAGCTTTCGGTGTTGCAAAATAAACCGTGTGTGGATGACATTAGGTACGTTTTGAAGTGTGGCCAGTGATGTGTTTGTGGCCGGTGAAGTTTAATACAAATATTTTTCGTGATAATATGAAGGTCTCGTTGACCAGTAATGTTCATGGTTGCTTGTGTTAAGATTTTTATTGTATTTTATGTGCAAATGCGTAGCTCAAAGGCAAAATTAAATTTAAAACTTTAATTCCGTTTTTCTTAGCGTATCGATGGCAAAACAATTCAAACTTCTTTGGACTAAAATTCAGCTTCGTGAACTCCGCTCACTGATGCAGTCATAAGATCGTCAAATGCAGTACGTAGTAACGTATGCGGCGCAGGATGGTAGGTGAGCCATTGTCTGTGGGGAGGTGCCGCATACGCACTTGAGATCCCCCCAACTCTGTAGATTGTCTTTACTCCAGCCGACTTGGGTTCGAAGTCTATTTAGAGATTTCCAAGTCAACCACGGTAACGCGTGCCCTGGCGGCCCAAAGGGTCAATTCTCTAAGTCCCTCAACGAAGATACGGTTCCGTCCGAAAGTAGTTGATCCGTCAAAACAAGTTCCTAATTTAATTTTCCGGGCGAGCAAATACACATCGGGTGAACGACAACTGACAAGCCGTGTTGCCCCTCATTCATAGTTCGGGCCCCTCACTAATCTCATGTCCGTTTATGTGAAACCGAGTAAGAAATGGTCGTAACTAGAGTAGACAGTAGACTCCCAGGCTCTCTGATGGTTCGATAAAATTGTCAGAGGGTACAGCTTCCGTCAATGGTTACTTCTCGCTGTGGAAGCGTCGCTATTGTTTAGGTCACTTAAGCGCACTACACACCAAAGCCGCCGACCCGCCGACATAGCCCGCCGACACAACCCGGCGGCTTATGTTGAAAGGAACATGTCGGCAACTTTCGCGCGCGCGTGTTGCCCGCCGACACGTCGTCGGCTTGCCGGCGGCTAGCGTACGCAAGCGCTCAGTTGCCCGGCGACATTTGAGCTGTAGTGACGTGCTAGTATTTTTGTTTTCTGATGTCGAGCCGCCGACATGCCGCCGGCAAAGTTTTACGACTTGCAATGACTGAAGCTGCCAACCTAGCCCGCCGGCAAAATGTTGCCAACATTTGCCGCCGGGCCGGCGGCGGCTTTGGTGTGTAGTGCGCTTTACTGACACACAACAATGAATATGAAAGTTAAAATAGTTAGGTTCTATAAACTATTTCCAAAAACAGAAAAACAATATTTACTGGACAAACACTATCTTCATTGAAACGTGCCTGAATTATTTGCTGTTAACTAAATAAAACAATTCGTTTGTGTTTACGTTTCAGTGAAATTAACTGTTTCAAATATTCTAGCAAATAAATATCATCGGAACTGTTCAAACCGTGAACAATCAAGAACATCACAGCGTCAGCGTTAAGAGCGACATACCTACATCTTTTCCACGCACCGGCATCACACCGTCAGCGCTAAGAAGTGACCTACTGAGATCTTCGCTTCATCGGCTCAATACACACACAACACACAAACAAATAGATGTCAATGTGTATTGACCAAAAAACCTGTATATAATTAAGTTAATTATTGTAATAAATTAGTCATCAAGCTGGAGTCGAGTGTAATTCATCTCCTATAACCTCTTACTGTGGCCAAGACACCTTTAGCCATCATCGATCCTATGAGTCTGTGGGATCGGCAGTGAGAAAACCATTTCCTGTGTACATTGCACGACGTACACAAACCCCTATTCCTCCCCAAATTCCGTCTGTTACCGTAGGTCTCCGTGTAACAGGCTTCCCTCTCGTCAACCGACGTAACTTACGAGTACGTTTGGTATGGTTTGTATGGTAGGTTAGGGCATAGGTATAACTCGGGTGCTAGGTAAAGTCTATAGGGCTAGGTTGATAGTCAGTTGGGTCTTAGATACTAGGCTCAATTGTTCTAAACGTAGCCACACTGTACGTAATTGGAATTACAGCCGTACTAAGCTGTGAGTCCTACTGCGTACAGAACGTAAAGTGTTTCATTCCGACATAGAACAAATAAATACATACCCTCATACATAAATTCACGCCTTCTGCCTATGGGGATAGGCAGAAACTACAGTACCTACGTCAACTACTGCGATCCTCAATTCCTCACGTGCATATTTTACTCCAAAAACAAATACAATAATGTCGTATTAAAAAAGAACAACCGACTTCCAAAAAATACTGCACTACTGTAATTTCGAAAGTCGGTGTCTTTGTATTTTTGTTTTTTGCCACCGACCGAACCCAGAAACCTCCTTCTATTTTTGAAGTCGGTTAATAATAAACGCACGTAAAAAAAATGCGTACAGACATAGTATTTTTCTTTTTTTACGCATTGCAGTGCACAAAGGACACTGGCCATTCCAACTTACGTCCATAAATCTATACTTTAGTAAAAAAAACGACTTAAATTCGAATCGATTAGACGATTTAAATTATGAAATGCATTGTGAAATTAAATATTTGCAGTTAATTTATTTAATCAGACATTTTGTAACGTTTAGTGATGATAACTGAAGGAATGTGATGACATTTTTAATAATTAAATGTATCGGGAAATTATGGGCCACATTAATAATATCAACATACTACTTTGTACATCTACATTTTGGCAAATAAAGCATTACTTACTTACTAAATAATTTCGTTTATGAAAGAACATACAACCAGTTTTTCATCCCTCGAGTGTGGGAATAACAAAGATTTACAAGTCAATAAATTTAAGTGTAGGTGTGGATTTAGTACTACGAGCGTCAGTGAAAATTTGTTTTTGGGACTCATCGATAAACTTGTAGGGATATGTGAAGGTTAGCAAACATGCAAAGACTCTCTCTCTCTTTCTTCCCACGGGTGTAGGCAAAAACTACAGAACGCAGGCAGAGCAGAGGTAGGAAATTCGAGTTAAAACTTATCATTTGAATTCTCTGTTTCGTGTCTAAAGGTAATACGGGCTGATATCCGCAACTCCACGTCAGACCGCGTACTTTGTATTTTGTAGGTAAAATGTATTTATATTTTGTATCAAAGTTACTTAATAATTATTATTTGTAACCCACCCTATCCATTAAAAGCATTTTCCAAATCAAACTAAAATAATCTTTACGTAGTATAAAACAAAGTCGCTTTTCGTGTTTGTACGCTCAGATCTTTTAAACTAAGCAATGGATTTTAATGCGATTTTCATCAATAGACAGAGTGTGATTCAAGAGGAAGGTTTATATAGAGTGACTGGTAATTAGTGACCGATATTGAAACACATGATTGTACTCATCATTATGAACAACTTTTACTATGGGACCAAACCCGAAATCGCGAAAAAAAATCAGCTTTTCCCTACATTTTGACGAGTTAGGCGAACATAAATGTAGGGAACAGCTGATATTTTTTTGTCGCGATATGTTTATTAAGTACACTGACTTCCACGCGCGCGAAGCAACTGGCAGAGGCTAGTATATTATATATAACAAAAAACTAGTCGAATTGAGAACCTCTTCCTTTTAAAACTGGTTAAAAAACTCTCTGAATCTCATTTAATTCGTTTTCTAGTTCAAAAAGCAAACATAACCTTAAAACTCTGCAAACACTTTTCTATGTAGGTCACCGCATTGCAGTTTCATCATCAGCTCTTTGGGATTGCTGCAAAACTATTTTTAATATTTAGGTATTTTATTTCATTTTTAATATGTTAGGTACTATTTATTTTCACATAGGAAATAAAATATTAATAAAAATTAAGATGTAATAATCGAACTAGCTTGAGCCAGTGGCTTCGCCCACCCGAAGGTCGGAAATTATACCACGGGAACGTGCTACCGGATAAAAAATTGTCTATGTCCTTTAGGATTAACATCCAGGAAATAAAATATATGTGTGCCAAATTTCTTTCAAATCTGTTTGGCCGTTTTTGCGTGATTGAGGAACAAACACCTAAACTCTCACATTTATAATATTAGGTAGTTGGATTTCAATCATTTCCTGCTTTGCTTATCTAGATTATTCATTTAAAGTAATGATTGAGTTGACCTTATGTTAGCTAAGCAATACGCTTGATTGAAGAATAAACGCCACTTTTTAAGGTTTCAACGGAAGCCCTATTTGCGGTGTGTCAATTATAAGAATTATATATCTATACTAATATTTTATAGAGGAAAGATTTGATTGTTTGTTAGTTGTTGCTCCGAAACTACTGAATCGATTTGAAAAAATATTTCACTTTTGGGAAGCTACACTATCCCCGCGTGACAGCCTATATTTTATCCCCGTATTCCCACGCGATCGGGAACTACGCAGGTGAAACCGCGGAGCGCTGCTAGTTTAGTGATAAAATGCAGTGTGTCAATTATAAGAACATGTTGTTACTTTATATTGACACAGGTAACATCCTACACTTCTTAAAAAGGCCACATTAAGCAATTCCTCTAAAAGCAATTCATTTCCTGAATTCCCAGCAGATCATTAGCAATTCCTCTAATTTTCGTAAAATGGTGACACAAGTTAGCTGAATCATATTCAATTCAATTCATATCAGAATCATATTTAGTGTAAATGTTACCGCATGCAAAAAATAAAGACCGTAATTTTACCGGTAAATATTTCTTTAAAGTTTTCGTTAATCAAATTGGTTTTTTATTTTTTATTTCTACAACTGAAATGTTATTTCAATATAATAACCTTTAATTTGATTAAAATACCGCAGATAAGCCCCGAAAAGGGAAACTAGAAACAATAAAAACTTAATAGACTGGCAACGCGTACAAAAAAGTTTTCATTTTATCCCTTGAGTTATGTCATTTATGTTGACGTGGGTAATTTAAAACTTCAGTTTTTCGTGAGCATAATAATATAAAATACTAATTTCGTGCTCGATTTCTTGGAGCGTAACCCCAACCTGGCTAGGGCTCGGGGTTATAATAATACTGCCCGAGGTAGAGCAGAGTCATCTCGCCAGTGGTCTAAGCTGGCTGGATTGCTCAAAGCTGAGGGTAGTGGTACAACCAAATGCCCCAAAGATTGGTCTGTTGTAAGTATTTGAATTTCATATTTCACATTTCTCATAGTGTGCAACATCACAATTTCATCTTATTTCCCCTCGCACTTGGCCGGTTTTTTTTTTAAACGTATACATATTGTTTTGCAGTATGTCAGTAACTACAAAAGTAAGCTCAAAAAGATTATAGCTGGCATAAATGCTGATGCCAACACAACAAGCGGAGGGCCTCCTAGTTTCCTCCTAATTTGTTCTGCGAATTTTAGAGAGGCAGTGGTGATTGCGACTGCGGATATGCTCAACACTGAAAGTGGGAGCTCTGTCGGTGTAGTGCAGCCTCAAGTCCTGGGCAGAGTAAAGCGTCTGCACAAAGCACTACCCCGGCCAATGCTATTACAGTGACTCTGCCTCGTCGAACTCTGCAGACAAGATACTGTAGTGTGTGGGATTTATAACCCTACAGCTATTTATTCATATAGCGATTAAGAATTATGATGACTATTGAAAACGATGATGTTACTAATTGTAATTATAACGTATTTTAGGTCGCCCTCTGGCTCCACTGGATGAGGCTCGGAGAGTTTTATCTTATGTGGAGATTCAAAGATTCTACTACTGCTCGTGCCAGTCAGCAAATAGCACAGAACCTCGGGAGGCTTGCTGATGCAGTCGAAAGATATTTATCTCATATTGGTGTCCTATAGAGATAAAATATTAATATTAAACATGTTATTACATTGAAATAATATATAAAGAAAAACAAAGAGGCAAAATAAAATTATCTAAATTTATTATCGCGCTGACCAAAGCCGTTGTACAAGTGCATCTCGTACTGATTGACCAGCAGCGAGGCGGTGATTTCTTCGTGATGCAGTTTCGATATGTGTATTTGTTATAAACCACACGTTTTCGTTTTCAGTCTGATGGAGTTGTTCCAAGTGGCTGTTAAGTGGATGGTGATTCCATATAAGCCCCTCCGTGGCTAGCATCGATACTCAAAATATTCAAATCAGAGTCGCAAACCTAAAGACAAAAAAATACTGATTAATTATTTTGTTTAAATAGTACTATGAATAGATGAGAATTTGATTTAGTAAAATGTATATCCTATTCCTATTGTTTCATTTTAATAATACGTGTAATGTTAGTTGTCCTCATTTATAGATACCTACTATCTAATAAAATTGAAGGGAAAGTATAGTAAGATAACATAACATCACACCTATACATTATCATCGAAGGGTTAGGCAGACGTGTAGCTTCTGGTACACCCACATTTCGCCTGTTATGTTTAAAGCCCATGTAAAAAGGCCCATGTCCCATGAGGGTTGTAAGATAACATTAAGAATATATGATTGACAGCAACAACGTTTGGTAACTGTATGGTACCTACTTACAATTCTCACTTCATCATCATCATTTCAGCCGAAAGACGTCCACTGCTGGACATAGGCCTCCCCCAGGCTCCTCCACTTCAATTCTTACATAGTTATCTGGTAAAACCAGAAAACATTAAACATAAACAAAGGGAAAGGCCGTGTACAAACTATAGAAGGAAGCTATTCCTTCTAAATTTAGTAGACATCGAAAGAGCGGCTTGCCTCACCAAAAACTTACAAAGTATTCATAATGTAGGTATTGTGGTGGTATAATAAATTTATTCTTCCTTACCCAGTTATGATAGAATTCCGTTATGCCTGGGTTAGCGGAAAACGAATATACTTCCTCCGGAAATGGTTATTGTTACACAATTAGAAACACTCACCTGATGCATCTTATGGTGTTCACTAGTCATCTCGGCGGGTACTAAAGTAAGGTTTCAGCTCATGGACGAGGTCGCGACACACACTTTTACCTAGCCTAAATAAGCCAAGAAATTCGTGGTGCGGTCCATTTTCCGAAGCGCTAAACTTTGTCGGCGACATAAAAGGGTTTCCATAACCCGCGCGTGCTCAAGGAAATTTTCATAAAGGGCCAAATCGGCCATTATTCTAATATTTCTTCACAAAATCCTTAATATGAATTGTTAGATGTTGCTCTTGACTAACTTCTTATGATTCTGCTATTTGACATTTAAACTTCAATAAAGCAATTCATTATTTGTGGACCATTTTACGAATCTCCATACAAAACTGTCACATATATGAATTGCGTGATATGAATTGTAAGCAGAAAATATTATGAATTGTCAGTTTGGGACCATTTTACGATTTTTAATATGATTCATAATATGATCATATTATGATTCTGCCAAAGTGGCCTTTTTAGACCCGTTCAGAATGTACATGCGAAGGTGACATTTTCCCAGCAAATGATAATGTATCAAAGCTGCTGGTGCATCATCGGCATCCGCAGCTGTTCGCAATATACAAATTGTTTTGCGTAAGGCATTCGATAAGGCGATGCTACTATTGTTTGCATACTCATTTGTTTATCATTCGCTTTTTTTTTTGAGTTAGGAAAATCATCAAATAACTTCTCCCGCTCTGGATGGAGCAGGTGGGCGTGTCAGACTTTTACTGACTAAAACCCACCCGTGTTCCCTCAGTTGCCTGTGTGCCAGGGGTGGCGGTATCTCTTTCGAAAAACCCGCACCCTTGGGAGGCATCGGCCATTGCGGTCCCTACCAGTTGGTGCTGACATCTCTTTAAGGGGCTTAGATGGAACATCAGTGGGTCCGGGTAAAATGACATTCTGTCAGAATGTTTTCGATTGACTTCTCTTCCTAGCCTTTTCCCAATTATGTTGGGGTCGGCTTCCAGCGTAAACGGATGCGGCTGAATATAGTGTTTTACATAGAGTGACAGCCTATCTGACCTCCACAACCCAGTTACTGGGTAATAAGTATTATACCCCTTGGCTAGACTGGTTGTCAGGGTTTCGGACTTGATCACCCATAATTACTATATCAAAGATCTACGATTGATAGCCAAGACCAACGGCTTAAAGCGGCACTCAGAGTCTCGATGTGTAATGGACTGTGGTCATTCTATTTTATATTTTTTAGAGCATAATTTTTCAGTGGGTTGTAGTTTTAAAACTAACTTTTATTTTTAGGTTAGCTCATAATATAGGTATACGTTTTTGTAATGTGCTAATCAAGATCTTTCATTTGCTTCCGAACACGGCGGCGTCTTTAAAAAAATGTTTTTTTGTACATCGCTTTATTTCCTCTAGCTAGAGGGTACCAATATCAATGTAATATAACATGACGGCAGAGAGCCACCGGACAGATAAGACGCTTCCAACAATTTCTCATTTGACAAGTTTCGAGTATGATAAGTTGCTTAGAAATTATGTGGGATCAAATGAAAATACATACATACCCACACACATACCGGTCAAAAGTATAACCCTCCTTACCTTTGGCTGTTGTGAGGTAAAAACAACAATAAAATCAATCTGAAAAACAAGGAAATATTCATCATCATCATTTCAGCCGAAAGACGTCCACTGTTAGACATAGGCCTCCCCTAAGCTCCGCCACTTCGACCGGTTCTGTGCTTCCCGCATCCAGCGGACTCCTGCGGCCCTCACAAGGCCATCGGTCCACCTTGTGGGAGGCCTTCCAACTTTACGTCTTCCGGTACGTGGTCGCCACTCCAGAACTTTTCGGTCCCATCGGCCATCTGTTCTGCGAGCAATGTGCCCTGCCCGCAGTGGGCACTTAAGTTTGGCAATTCTTTGGGCTATGTTGGTTACCTTGGTTCTACTGCGGATCTATGTCGGTTACCTTGGTTCTCCTGCAGATCTCTTTATTCCTAATTCGATCACGCAGGGAAACTCCAAGCATAGCCCTCTCCATTGCCCTTTGGGTGACTTTAAGCCTTCTTATGAGGCCCACTGAACCAGCTGATAACAATAGGTAATTGTCAAGCAAAACTTCTCACAAAAACAAACCCTTCACATCTAGATCCTTAGTAACGCACGTGTTAGGAATTCAGTTTATAACGCGGTGGCTCTTCGAAAATATTTGCTCGAATACTTTGAAAAATATCCCATCCAATCCGGGCGCGGCATTTGTGCAATATGCACCACCCTCCGGCGGGAATGATATTATAATTTGTGCTACCTACCTTACTTTAGCTTGAAGCTGCGCTGCCTGATAGAAATTGTTGTTATTTAAGTTATTGTTATTGTTATTCAAGGAAGTGTTTTGTGTAGTTTCTTTGTTGTTTTTTTTTTTTGGGAGTAAAGCTTCATTTTGTTTTATGTAAGGGCCATAGCAGAAACGATACTTCAAGCATCAGCGATCGGCAATTTGGCGACGGCATCGCGTTTTGGTAAATCGCTGCGTTCGATTTCGCAATTACTTTTTGTTACTCGCTGTACGGAGCTTGTGTAAATCGCTGGTTGCTAATTCTTAAAAAAAAAATTAAATATTTTTTTTAATAATAAAAAATTCGTTTAAATGCTTCGTAGTTTATTAAAAAAAAATCGTGTTCCATACATTTTACCGCGTTGGTTTTGCATTTTTCTCCGTTTTTTTTTTTTTTTTTTTTGCTAACTTATCGAAAATGTATATTCTGGGTAAAAAGAATCATGTGTTGAATTAAAGGTTTCAGTTTGTGCGTCGATGTTTTTGCCACCCAGTTTAGTGACCGTGTTTTAGTCTTCCTAATTATTTAATTTCAATATGGAAAAAAAAAATACGTTGATCCCTACACACTTTTAATATCAGTATTATTTTGTTTCTTACTGCAAGCCGCACCTGCACAGAGAAATAGGTACCAACAACCTACTTACATGAAACTTCAAAGTAATGCTGACGCACAGAGTTAGCGTACTTGATTACATGATCCGACATAGATGGAGCGAACACTCGCGGATTCTAATTAACGTAGCAGAGTGAGTTGTAAGCTTGCCGGCTAAGAATGGGAGTGCTCCATTACTTAAGTAATGCGTGATTAGGATATTGTAGGAGGCAAGGCAATCTGCCGTGGTAAATCAGTATGTAGGAACAATGTGTTTTTTTTTAAACGTTGCGCCACACTAGGAATTTCTCCTGTATTGTGGGTGCGTTTACAAACATTTAAACTCACATACACAAACAGCGAGACCCGGAACAACTACTTGTAGATCATACAAATATTAATTCCGCGACACGCAGCGCAGCAGTCAATCGCTTAACCGCTGCGCCAGCCGTCAAAATTAACCCATTCATTTTTATCAAGGTACAGAAGAAGAGGAAGAAGCCCTGTTCTCGTAACTTGTGCGGTACTGCTCCGAGTGGACCCAACATGCTGCTGCGCCCTGCTGTGCCTACAACGCAGCTGTACATTTCACGTCTGCATCATTCCACAAAGATTGAGGAAGTCGTGCAGTATGTGAAAGTGAAGACCAACTGGACTCTGAGGGTCGAAAAGTTGGAATCGCGCCACGACATCAACTTTAAGTCATTCGTGGTACGAGTTCCAACCCAGCATCTACAGATCTGCTTGAAAGAGGACTTTTGGCCGAAAGGTGTCGTATATCGACGTTTCCGAGGACGGTTACGCGACACCTCGCAGCGATACACGACGCCGACCACTTTACGTGTTTAGTTATAGGTACTATAGTTATAATAAGTTTCTTAATATGTATTAGTTTATTAATATTTTTAAGATTATTTTGTGTATTTTAGCTATGGGCCATAGATGCCTGATAATAAAATGATTGTTATTATTATCTTACCTATAGCCCAATTTATTTGAGGTTGGCGCAACATGTCTCCGTCTTCCATACTTTCTAGCTATATCTTCCTCCACACAGTCCATACATCGTTTCTTTGGAATTCACTACTCTTATACCCAAAACGTTTTCAGGATATTTACCACATAATCATCATCATCATATCAAGAAAAAAATATAAAAAATATACATGTTCAAGAAAAAACTTAAAAGCTTTTTGATAAATAAAGCATATTACAGCGTATCTGAATATTTGCAGGATAAAGTATAATATATTTCTTTTAAACAACTGTTATTGATCTCATTCTTATTTCGTTTTCATTCTATTGTACATAGTTTGCATGCCGAAAGGTAAAATATGGTGTTACTAATAAATGTGATATTCAACTATTACATTACAAATGATTTTGAATTTTGAATATCAGCAGAAAGTCTTCCACTGCTGGACATACCTAAGCCTCCCTCTAAAGGAGGGGATTTGCTATATTCGCCACGCTTGGCAGGCGGGTTGGCGATCGCAGTGTTGTGGTCAAATGCATAGAGAACGCTGCTGGCAATTCTCTAGTAAGTCCCTTAGTCGCCTTTTACGACACCCACGGTAAGAAATGGGATGGTGCTATTCTTTTACGTCCGGCACCACACGGAAATCTATATATCTATCTATATAAATAAAAAGAGAAGTCCTGACTGACTGGCTGATTGACTGACTCATCAACGCCCAGCCCAAACCCTTGGACCTAGAAAGCTGAAATTTTGCACAGAGGTTCCCTTTATAATGTAAACAAGGAATAAGGAAGGGTTTTTCGAAATTCAACCCCTAAGGGAGTTAAATAGGGGATGAAAGTTCCGCGCGGGCGAAGCCGCTGGCAAAAGCTAGTTTAACATATTGTGTCATTCAAATAACATTTCTGTGTAAAATGCCTTAAATATCTCTCATGCCAAAACGTCCAATGAAATGTTGGTTGAATAAAAACAATATTGTGCTTGTTTGTTTGAAACTTGGGAGTGCTTCATCACTTAAGTAACCGTGATTGGGTTATTGTAGGAAGCAAGGCAGATTGGGAAACCAGTTACAGAGAAACTAGTTATTTTTGCCTATTATTGAAAATCAACCCATTCCTCTTTATCTGCCCCTTTGGTCTCGTGCACAAAACAACTATTTTGGGAACTGTTCTATGTTCACAGTCAAGTGCGAAGTGACCTCGAATGGAACCACCACGAAAAACATTAAATGTAAAGTAGATTGCTAAGACTTAAATAACGCTTTCACTGTTAAAACGTTATCAGATCTAATGTCCCCCACGTCAAACTCCTAACTAAATGTAAGGGTTGTAGAGTTAGGCTTTGTAGACAAAGCCTAACTCTACAACCCTTACATTTACGTAAAAATGTAGGTACCTACTGTTTGCTACTTAACAGACAGCAGTAATACTGGGCAGTTTGTTACACCACTTTTTCCTAGCTAAAGCACTAGGAAGTGGCGAAGGGCGAGCATTTTGGAGGACTGTCTTTATGTAAATGTTTGACGACATAAATTACTATTTCACAGAAATGATCAATTTTTGTCTTGGTCAATTCAGTAGATTCAGAACAAATTGGAAGCAGTGGAGCAAACAGACAGACACACGACGGACAGAACGTTCTAACGTAGCAGAGTGAGTTGTAATCTTGCCGGGTAAAAATGGGAGTGCTCCATCACATAAGTAATGCGTGGTTGGGTTACTGTAGGAAGCAAGGTAGATTAGTGAGGAACTACGTGAGAAAAACTAGTAATTTTTGCCTATTACCATCGATCACTAATAAAGAACTTTATTACTGAAAAATAACCCATTTTGCAAAAATATTATTTCAATATCCTTCGAATCACTCGAATGACATTCCTAAAATTCTTTTTCTTACAGTTCCATAATTATGAAAAATTTACTACAATGTCTCCCTGAAGTATTTGTTGAACGTGTAAGCAAAACAACGCAATCTATTTATATAAAAGAAAAGTTCTGACTGACTGACTCATCAACGCCCAGCCTTTAAAACCCTTAGATCTAGAAAGCTGAAATTTTTGCACAGAAGTTCCCTTTATAATGTAGACAAGGAATAAGGAAGGATTTTTCAAAATTCAACCCCTAAGGGAGTTAAATAGGCGATGAAAGTTTGCATGGAAAATCGTCATTTTTGTAATAGTAGTATAAAAAACCACGTGTTTCAGTGTTTTTGGGAAACTAGCCCCTGTGGGCGTAAAATAGGGGATGAAAGATCCGCGCGGGCAAAGCCGCTGGCAAAAGCTAGTTATTTACTAAATGAAATAACAATAACGTCTGTATTTAGAAGGTTTCAACTTTAGACAATCACCACTTTTCCCAACAATTATAGTTGTAGTAGTGTTGCTTTAGTTCACTGAATTCCCTTTACCTATATATTATCATTACTTAAATATTTACGTCCAAAATGTTAAGTATTATGCTATGAAAAATATTTTTTAACACCGTTTTACGCTTGTTTTATCACGATAGTATTTTATTTTTATGAAATATTTTTGAATAAATAATTTCTTTGACAATTTTTGGCTTCTAATACGTACCGATACGCCTAATTGTGCGATTAGAAACTAAACTTTTACAGTGTCCTAGGGCAATGATTCAAAACAACAATATTAATTTTCCGAAATCCACGGGGGCTAAGCCGCAGGCAAAACCTAGTATGATCTAATTATGACTTGTTAATCCCCAAAATTGTGACGACCACTATGACTTTAACCAATCATAATCGTGTCCAACATGATCCATTACATTGGGTTGTATGTACGTAGTTACAAGAGGTAGCTCCACCATCATATATATTATTGGTAATCTCGTACATTATGACAAAACTATGACTGACTTAAGCGGTAATCTGCTAAAATTTTGAGAGTTCCACACAAACTCTTTTGTTTTTAACAAAAATCTAATCAACACACTCAAATGTAAATAAATATATTTCTAAATAAAAACAGATAAACGTCAGTAAGCAGTAATATCACATTTGACTTTGACAGCTAAACAAATAAAATATTATTGAGTTGTGAGTGTTTTGCTATTTACGAACTTCCTACTACTTCAGATTGCTTAAAACACTAATAAATAATATGTAAAATTATATATAAATAAAATTTGGCATTAATAAATGTTCAAATGTAGTTTTTCGAAAATCATTTCTACTAACGGGTTTTATAATAATGGCAATACGACAATGCCATTACAACACAATTCTATTACGAGACCATTGACTGATCACTGATCGACCATTATGAATTTAGCAGATTACGAACTTTTAGCAAAATGACGATGGGATCGTGTTGGAATGACGAATTTATAAAAATAGCAGACTAAGGCCTCTGAACCTCTGCCCACCCGCTCAACACGACAGATAATTGCAGCCTGCCCTCAAAGATGCCGAGTACCACACGGCAGTACGTGCCCCCGCATAGATCGAACGACCCGGTTCTAATTAACGTGGAGAACCGGCTGCTATGACCGGGCGGCGCTGAGAAAAGCCTCTAGTTTCTGGGAGATTTATTTGGGTAGTGGTTTCTTTAATAGAGTATTTGACTACTGTTCATACAATACTACATACCTACTACCATAAATTAAAATTAAAGTATCTGTTTGTAATGTCAAAAGACTAAGTCCAAAAACTAATACCTGACTACTGGAAAATCACTTAGTAAAAAGTACGAAGCAAGAAAATATTTTCGTTTGAAAGTAGAGGTGAAAAGCGGACGATCAAAACGATTTCAGCGATACCTCATTCGTCAAATTATGACAAGTACAGTCGACAGCAAGTCAAGCTATCCCAAACTGTCAAATTTTCCCAATTGAACATAAACCTTATTCCTTTGGAATAGAGTTGAAAACCTATCAAATAAATTTGACAAATTGGGGTAGCTTGATGTGCTGGCCTCTGTACTTTAGAAGTTTTGAGAGAACATAATACATACAGTGTGATTCTTTATAATGTGCACATATCAAAATGAGGGAATCTATGCTTAATTTTATCGCCAGAAAAAATGTAAAAAAAAAAAAACATTTTTTAAAGATTCTTAAGCAATTAAAAAAAAATGGTTCGCTACATTGACCCCAGTGTAAAGAAAACGGTGTAACTTTTAAACTAAATGATCTATCATGATAAAACAAACTCCATAATCATTATCATCGTCATCATTTCAGCCGAAAGACGTCCACTGCTGGACATAGGCCTCCCCCTAAAGTGGGGGGGGGGGGGCTTGCCATAACCGCCACGCAAACTCCATAATGATTGGAAGTAATTAGGCGTCCTTATAAAATTATGGAAAAAACTACCCTCAATTGGAAATAAACATGATTTTTTAATAAATCATGTAATGTATTAGTTATATTTCTTTTTCATCCAGTTTTACAACAATCGTAAAATAGCGAACAATTTTTTAAATTCCATAAAAATGTTAAGATTTAAAAAAAAAAGCGGTCAAGTGCGAGTTGGACTCGCGCACCGAGGGTTCCGTACAAACCTGTGGGTATATAAGTAAAAGTTCAAAATTGTCAAAAATATTTTTTTTTATATGACGAAACTAAAATTTTTCGGTTTTCGTAATTTTTCCTATATCTGTACTATAAGACGTGACTTCGTACAAAATTTCAAGATTCTAAGTTCACGGGAAGTACCCTGTAGGTTTTGATTCCCGTGCGAGTTTCGAAAATTTGCGGAATTTTGCGGCCTAAATGGCTGTATCTTTTGATTGCGTTGACTTAGAAGGTTGATTTTTCTACAGCTTCCAGGGACAGTAGAACTAAGTATCATATAGAAATTTCAGTTTGATACCTCCACGCGTTCCTGAGAAAAACGGTCTTGACAGACGGACGGACGGACGGACGGACGGACGGACAGCAAAGTGATCTTATAAGGGTTCCGTTTTTTCCTTTAGAGGTACGAAACCCTAAAAAACCGGTCATAAAATTATTAGCACATTATAAAGACACTATGTATAAGGTTCAATTTAAAAAAGATTTTATTTTTCACTTTTTAGTTATATAGTATCTACCCTATTCGAAATTTCATCATCCTTGTGGTGAAAAACATGCATATTTATGCGATAGCAGCAATCGCGGTTGATTTGCTGTCATTTTTTTAAGAGTTCCGTTATCTGTCTCCGAAACGCATCATCAGATTTAACTGAATTTTTATCGGACCATTTCGGAATAAACCCCTTTCGAACAAACATTTTGCAAATCCGTTTATATATGACGGAGTTCTGCCCGAACATACCTAAGTACATAGAAACAAAATATATATACGTGTCTAATTGATAACCTCTTTCTTTGTCAGCAACAAAAAACTTTTATTTTGGCTGTCTAGAAAAAGTCATCAAAAATGCTTAGTCGTATCACAAACTGACCTTATTATGACGGTTTTAAAGTTATTTTTCCAATAAATCCATAAATTGTTAACATTTTTGGAAGCTTTATTGCTAACGCATGATAATACGTTAATGGAAATCGGAAATTACATAGTAACTTCAGAACTATTTTTAGTTAGCTTAGTTACAGTATACTATACCTACCTCCACAATTGGCTCTTAGATATTATTCAAGCAGACCGAAAAGGACTAAAATTAAATTAAATTAATTTCAATGTAACTTGATAAAAGCGATTCGCAAAACCTATTTCATAAAATATTTTTTGACATACAAAGTTCAAAAGACTTCAAAATATTTTAAAGCACGAGAGGACTATGTGTGATAATTAATATCAGTCTAAATAAAATATTAATCTCTATGATAAAATATATCTTTCAAGCACTTAATACTTGATTCAAGTGTCATGTTCATATTAAACAAATATTATCTAAATGAGCACATGTCACCACGCTTGGATTCCTTTACGGGCTAGACTGAAATAATATATCATTGTCTTTAATTGTAAAGAGCAAGTGAAACATTAGGATTCATTAGAATAAATCTTTAGGTTTCGTGCATACTTAGCCCTTAAATTCTCAAGTAGGTACATAAGTAGTATTGTAGTATAATATTTTGAATGTAAAGTCAAGATTGTGGGTGTCGTAGAAGGCGACTATATAAGAGACTCACTAGAGAATGGGCAGCAGCGTTCTTTATCAATTTTACCATCATACTGCGATCGCCAACCCGCCTGCCAACCGTGGCGATTATGGCAAAACCTCCCATATTGGGGGAGGCCTAAGCCCAACAGTGGACGTCTTTCGGCTGAAACGATGACGTTGAATGATTGAGTTGACCTTATGTCAAGCAATTGTTAGCTAAGCAATACGCTTGATTGAAGAATAAACGCCTCTTTTGGAAGAGGCCTATGTCCAGCAGTGGACGTCTTTCGGCTGAAATGATAACGATGAAAGTCAAGATTTTTTTTTTTTTTACGGCCGAGACTGCAGTTGTAGGAGTAGTAATTTTATTCTGGGTGCATCGTTTTCACACATAATTATATACGTAGTGAATGTATGTCAAATATTGTAGTTAAATAATTTTAAAAGAGTAACGGTGGAGTTTCTTGCTCATTCTTCTCCATACGAAACTACATTTTGGTAGGGGCGACTAGAATCAATTCTATTTTAATGTAAATGTTGTCGTTCGAAAGTGCCTTTGAAGTGGCTATTTGAAATAAATGCTTTGACTTTGTAGGTCGAAGTTTCTATTTCATTTCATTACCACTGCCCTTAAAACGGTGAAAGAAAACATGGTGAAGAGACCGGCATGTCCTAGAGCAAAAATTTGCAGACATGTGACATCTACCAACCCGTACTGGATCCGCGTGATTGATTACAGCTCCCTCTCACTGAGAGTTCCCCTGGTAATTGTAAATGCAGCACTTGCAAAAAAGCGGTTTCGAGAAAAACGCGGAGATCTAACATTACAATTTTCATGCAAGAACTGTGAATATCGTTATCAAAATAACATGCTTCCAGTACCCAAATATTTTTAGTTTTCTCATTATATGTTTGCCCCTAAGTATGCCATTTCTGCAAAAGAGAGAAAAACCCAAAAGTGTCTATTACTGCAGATACAATTAGCAAGGCAGAGGCCTGTGTCTTAGCAGTGGGAATATTATAGGTGAATTTTATTATACTTATGCAAGTCTTTTACATTTGCAGCAGTTTAAAAAAATAATAGGTCTTTACCTATGAAATTGCCGTTTTGTATGAAAAAATTTAAACGAATTTTTTTCATGACTTTTTTATTTGTATTAATCGAAGTAATCACCCATGCAATCAATGCATCTTTGCCATCGCAGTGGCAGTTTATTGATGCCCTTCTTAAAGAAATCAGCTGGACGGGAGGCAACAAATTCTTCAAAGGCATTTTGTACTGCCTCTCGGGTATTAAATTTTTTTCCCGCCAAGAAGTTATCCAAATTCTGGAAAAAGTAGTAGTCTGTAGGCGCAAGGTCTGGTGAGTAGGGCGGATGACGGAGAGCTTCCAACCCCAGTTCTTGCAACTTGGAGACCGTCTGCTGTGCAGTATGAGGTCGCGCGTTGTCGTGCAGGAGCAGCGGAGACGAGCGATTGACCAATGCTGGTTGGAGATGCGCCAGCTTCTCCATCATTGTGTTCAGTTCTTCACAGTACACATCTGCAGTAATGCTCACCCCGTTTGGTAAGAAGCTGTGATGAATCACACCGGCGCTAGACCACCAAACAGTGACCATCACTTTTCTAGGGGCAAGTTTTCGTTTAGGGCATTGTTTAGGTGCTGAACCAGGATCCAACCAACTTGCTGAGCGCTTACGGTTATCAAACAGAATCCATTTTTCATCGCAGGTAACAATGCGGTTCAAAATTCCTTCATTTGTGTGTCTGTTGAGCAGTGCAAGGCACGTCTCGACGCGTACTTCGCGCTGGCGATCATTGAGTTCGTGGGGCACCCATTTGTCAAGCTTTTTTACCTTGCCAATTTGACGCAAATGGACCAATATTGTTTTGACGCTAACGTCGAAAGCTGCTGCTAATTCAGCCGTAGATTGTGTATCATCAGCTTCCACAATCGCCTTTAATTCGTCATTGTCGACCAAAGTCTTCGGACGACGGCGAGGTTCATTTTTCAGGTCGAAATTTCCAGAACGGAAGCGAGCAAACCAATAACAGGTGGTGCGTTGGTTTGTAGTGTTAGCTCCGTAAACGTCGTTGATGTTGCGTGCCGCTTGTGCCGCGTTGCTGCCACGACGGTACTCATATTCCATAATTACTCGAATTTTTAACGTATCCATGCTGACGAAAAAGATTGAAATGCGATGAAAATGTAACACTAATCAATAAAGAAATGACTACTTTTAGAAAAAAAAAACATGTTTTTAAAATAAAATTAATTTGAAATTAGAATTCTTAGCCAAACAAAAATTATTTTGATTTGAAATGGCCAGTACTACAGAACGGCAATTTCATAGGTAAAGACCTAATATTTCCTTTATGAAGTCAGGACACGTACCTATACCGATGTATTTGTGTACTATAAATTGTTGTATCTTTTCCCGTTTCTATTTGTGCAATCCAGTTTCTAGAAACGATAACGATGCATATTTCAACTGTGACATGGTAACATTTGTATATTATACTCTCGTTATTTTGCAATTTTTATTTCCAACAAAGTCCTACAGTAATTCCAATCACAGTGATTTCTGAAAACTAACAAAAGTTATAATCTAAAAACTACGCATTAAACGAAATTATATAGAGGTGAACGTATGAACCTCGAATCTTTCAACCGTGAATATTGTCTGAAGGTGAATTTAGACATTTTTTCCATTAATTATTTTTGTTTGATAACATTTCAAGTGGAATATGATAGCAAATGTAATGATTTTTTTAGCATATAATATGTACATCTTAAGTGATGTTCCTTATAACGATGTCTTAATTAGAGATACTAAATCGGTCAAGGACAGCCGGGACGCCCGGGACCAACGCTTGAACGTGCTTTCCGAGACATGGAAGACCCTTGCTGCTGTCGGTATTAAGCCACGCACCCCTCAAAACCCTACACCAAAAATAGCACAAAATTCATGCTGAATCTATGACCGTTTTCTTCCCACATAACTGGATTATGGAGGTCAGATAGGCAGTCGCTCCATGTAAAATACTGGTATTCTGCTGCATCCGGTTAAACTGGAAGCCGACTCCAACAATAGCTGGGAAAACTAGGCTTATTATGATGATAAATTAAATAAATCATGCGGCAGAAAATACAAGCAAAGATAAACTTTTAAAGACAACCAGAAAAAACTGCAATTCCATTCAAACTAACTACTAAAACCAAATTATCCGAAGCAATTTAAGAGAGTAAATCCTGGGGATACTCTATTGAATGCAGTCAAGGCGTCGGTAAAGAAAAACTTGATCATAACTTCATAACTAGCTAAGGATACACCACAGAGCACTGAATGCTGCAAGCGTCTAGATACGGGATCGTTATCTAAGTAAGTAAGTAAGTAAGTCTTTATTTGCCTTAAACATGGTACAAAAGGTGTTACAGTTTGGTAATATAATATAGTCCACATGTTTAGCTATACAACATCGTGTATCAATTGCATGCAAAATACTTAGAATTAATTAGTAAGTAGAAATAAAAATGTCAAAGCTATAAAACATTCTCCACAATACAATCATCATAACATAATATTATTTAATGTCAGAAATTAATCTCCACGAACAAAATCAAAAAGTCACAATAAAAGAAAACATTATAAAAGTAAACATTATTCGCAACAGTTCCATAACATTACATAACATAACTTAAAGTAAAAAAAAAGGAAATCAATAAAATCAATCATTATAAAATTAAAAATGTCAAAATTATAAACATTATCGACGTCATTATTTGTGAATTATAATTTAATGTCAAAAAAATCCTTAATGTCATAAAAATTATGTTCATTCAGCCATTTAAAGAGTCTGTTTTTAAAAGAATTAATATTAAATAACAATTTAATTTCTTTTGGAATTTTATTATAAATGCGTACACACATCACCAGAAAACTTTTAGAGTACTTGGCTGATTTAGGAGTATCCTGCAATACAAGTCTACATGGATCCCTATTACGAGAGTATATTTGATCGACTTTCTTGAATAATTCCTTATTATTATATACAAAATTACATATCTCGTAGATGTACAGTGAAGGAAGTGGTAATAAACCAAGCCTTTTAAAATGCGGTTTACAGGACTCGTCAGTACGGATCCCACAAATGGCTCTGATGCATTTCTTTTGCGCGATAAACACTCTGTTTTTATCTGTACTGTTACCCCAAAAAATAAGTCCATATCGCAAAATCGATTCTATGTAAGCATGGTAGGTTATAATGGCGGTTTTTTTATTCGTCACATTCTTGACTTGCCTGAGAGCATAAACGAACTTATTAGACTTGTTGCACAAATTATCTACATGTATTTTCCAATTTAAATCTTGGTCTATGAGTATACCCAGAAATTTTGTATGTGAAACTTCTTTCAATCGATCAATATTAAGTTTGAAATTGTATTTGGCATGTTTAGATTTATTAAATTGTATGTACATAGATTTATCTAGATTTATTTTTAATTTATTTACCTGTAGCCATTCTAAAATGTTGTCAATAGTATTATTTATGTCAATTTCGTGATCAAATTTTGATTTATACTTTTTATCAGATGTCACTATGATTGAAATGTCATCTGCAAATAATATACATTTATGATTGACCTGCTGTGGTAAATCATTTACGTATAATAGAAATAATAAAGGGCCTAATACACTCCCTTGTGGTACACCGCAATTTTTTACTTTGAGCTCAGAGGAGTATGAGGTTAGTAAATCTTCATTTACTTTACTAATAGCAACGTATTGATTGCGGTTACTTAAATAAGATGCAATCCACTGCAGTGCTACACCTCTTATTCCATTTCTTTCTAATTTTCCCAATAATATATCATGTGCCACAAAGTCAAATGCTTGAGATAGGTCAAAAAAAAGTCCTGTCGTGAAGTGATTGTTATTTAAAGACTTCAGGGTACGGCTCAAAAGATTATATATGGCTAATGTTGTTGACTTGTGCCTTTGAAATCCAAACTGTTCCTTTGCTATAATATTGTATTTGCTACAAAAGTCGATAAGCCTTTTGTGCATACATTTCTCAAACAGTTTGGACAAGATAGGTATAAGGGTAATTGGACGATAATTTTTAACGTCTTTTTTGTCGCTTTTCTTGTACAAGGGTTTTACAACTGATAACTTTAAAGCATCAGGAAAAGTTCCAGTCGAAAATGAAAGATTAATTAGATATGTCAATATAGGAGTTAATTCTTCTCTGCACGCTTTAATTATTCTTGTACTAAGTCCATCATATCCTTCCGAGTTAGTATTATTTAAAGCCATTATCTCTTTTTTATTTCATCTTCAGTCATAGCACTAAGAAACATAGAATTAGGAACTAAAGCGTTATTAAACTTATTTTTAACTTGTAAGTTTTTAAATGTCACAGTGTTAGTCGAGTCAATAAAATAATCATTAAACGTATTCGCTATGTCAGTGGGATCAGTCAGTATTTTCTTATCTACTTCTATTTCTGAAATATTAGTGTCGCATTTTATGTTCCCAATTTCATGGTTAATGACAGACCACGTTGCTTTGCATTTGTTTTGACTATTTTGTATATAATTAATGTTTGAATTCACTTTTGATTTCATAATGCATTTTTTGAGAATCGATGAATATTTTTTATATCTTATTAGGTACGACCGACTTTTATTTTTGTAATATATGTAGATACCGTAACGATCGTTTAGTTTTGCAACTATTTCTAAGACCCTTACTGATCCATTTTTGTTTATTTGCAATAGAGTTATTAATTTTAATTTTAATTTTAGGGAAGCATAAATTATATAATAGGCATAAAAACTCGTGAAATTTATTGAATGCCTTGTTTAAGTCCGTTTCGAGGTGCGTTTCTGACCACGATATGCTTGCAAGGCAGTCTTTGAATTTTTCCAAGTTTTCGTTGCATCCTTTTTATAAATAAAATATGATATGGTTCTTGGACTTTGTTCTTTTATTGGAAACTCTAAGAACTGTGCTGTATCGTGGTCTGATAAGTACAAAGGTAGAACATCAGCAGATGTAGTTTTTATGTTACTAAGTATGTGGTCTATACAAGAATCTTTTCGAGTGGGAACATTAATATGCATCTTTAAGTTATAGTTACTACATAAATATTTTAAATAGTTAGTGACCTTACTTGGTTTCAAGGTATTTATGTTAAAATCCCCAGTAACCGCTATTTTTGTACGTGGCCCATATCTTTTAGAGGTTTCGCACATTAATTGGTCGAACTTTTCTAAAAATATATTGGGGTCAGACTTTGGCGTTCTATATAGACACACTATCAGCAATTTGTACAAAGGGACTTCAATACCACATGCTTCGAATGAATTTTGTGTTGAATATTTTTTTATATAAGGAGGCTCATTATATATTATACCCTGTTTGGCGAGAATACAAGTTCCCCCTCTTTGTTTGTCTCTACTAAATGCTGCTGCTAAGGCGTAATTATTAAGTTTTAAATATTTCTCATTCCCCGCACGCATAAAGGTTTCAGACAAACATAATATGTCTGCACCCTAATTGCGTAACTCCAGATTCATCATAATCTGTATCGTTTTGAAACGGATTGTTAAACCATTGCTTCATATGATCTAAAAATGTGTCTGTTCGACAACATAAATAACGCAATGGATATTGTATAACTGTGAAGACGAAACCAATTATGATCAATCGTGAGTTACGCAATTAGGGTGCTGGTTCTTTATTCTCGTCTCGTAATTCTAGCAAAGTTAGTTCCAGTATTTCCTTTTTTGATTGAATACTAGCGATATTTTGATGCATTATTTTGAAAGTTTTTTGTTTGCCTGTAGCACCGTTGTTATTCACGAAAAAGCTGTTTCTTGTTTAAAACTTTAAAATAATGTGGAATAGTACCTTTTTTTGCTTTAGTAGAAACAATATCAGGACCATTTGCAGCATCGCATTCTGCCTGGCGTCGTGCAAAGTAATAAGGGATTGTACCCCTTAGAGTACTTTTTTCCTTGACGTCAGATTTCTTACAATTTAATTGATTCCGCAATATTAATTTCTTTAGTTCCTTAACATTCAAATACTTCTTTTCGTAGTCATAACAGTCAATAACATGGTTTATTAATTTACATGTATTGTACAATTTATGTTCAGAGTCAAGTATCTACCAAAGTTTTTCCCAACAATTTTTGGCGTTCGTTTCCAGTCTAACCAGATTTAGCTAAATAACAGCATGTTACGAGGAGCGACTGTTTATCTGACCTCCACAATTCAGTTACTGGGTAACATCTAACCCCGTGGTAAGACTGCTTGTCAGACTTCCGGGCTTCTAACCGAATAACAGCCGGGACCAACGGCCAACATGATTTTTGAGGCACAGATCCCTCCGTGCCCTCCCTTGCGGTGTGTAAAGACGGTTAGCCGTCCATGAACTGATTACAGCAAGCGTAGCTTATCCTTATCGATTGAACGTCTAGAGACGGCAGTGCTAATAAAATTCGTGACAACGCAAGTGAGTGCACAACAGCATCTGTCACGAGTCACGACCGCAAATCAAAGCCGTCGGCGTCGGTTTCTACAGGTACGTCATTTGTGTTGTAGTGCAAAAATAATCGTTGTTTTGTTTAGTGTACGGCATCTCGCAGGTCCTGGGTCCTGGGTGTCTAGTGGTTAGGAGGTGGTCTACTGCTTATCCTGTAAATGCCTTAGTAAATTAAGGGGTCCAGTCTCTACTACTAGACTACTCGTCATGGGTATCCCCTGTGGGATACGGACGTAGGCTTAGGGCGTCGCTGGGAAGGGCAGCTACGGAGGGGCTGGATCCGATCATGACTAATTAAGGGCGAATTTCTCCTAATGTATATAAGGGATCGGAATTTAAAATAAGTAGTTATATTGTAGGTAAATAGGTAAGTGTTATTTGTAAAAATAATAAAATAAAAAGTGTGTTAAGTACCTATTATTGTAATTGTAAAGTATTATAGTGTAATGTAGTTAGTATTGCTTGTAGTATTTTTTTGTTTTCAATATTGTCTTATAATTAATTTCATATTTTATTTCAATTTCTTGTCTACAACTGCCTTTTTTATTGAAATCAGCGGCTCGCCATCACACAGATAAACCCTGAGAGGTTTTCTTTGTGTGGCTAAAATCACTTGTGTAATAGGTTAAGTGTTTTGGAAATAAATAATAAAACAATAATTTAAAGCTAGTAACTCAGCGACACGGGATGGCTCGAGCAAGGGTCGGGGCGTACCACACTGGTCCCAAATTAAAAAAAAGTGGACATTGATAGTAGACCGCTGATATTTTTTTTTATTGTTGATATAATGATAACAGATAAGGCAAAAAAATATTATTGTCCTACTTCAAATACTTTTCTGTAAAAAAAATATTTCTTTTTTTTTTGTATGGGAGTGATTACATTTTACTCAATTTCTCAAAAAACTTAAGCGATGTCGAGATGGCATTCACATATGTTAGAAAACTAATAATTCTGAGTATTTGGCTCGAAGAAACTTATTGCTTATCTCTGCGTACTTTCGAGACAATAGTGACAGAAAATAAAAATTTTTTTTAATGTTAGTTGTTCGCTTTTTTTTATTCATAGCCTTACTCATATCGCAATAGGTCCGCTGGCCAGCAAAATGGAGCTTCGACGCGAGTTTGCCGGGATAACAAGATGGCCGCCTCTCATGACGTAACGTAATACGGTCACGAATCGCGCGCGTACACCTCAGTGTACAACTAAATGTGGTTGCGATAAGACGTGTCCTTATTTTTTCTGTGCGCTTGAAGAAATGCTGTTTGTTTGTTTTGTTATTTTTGTATTTTGAATCTTTGGATTTTAAAATCAAATAATTTTTGTTTGTCTTTCTTTCGTCGAATTTGTTTTCGTAATTTTTTTTTGTTAAAATCAAAGTCACTTTGTCTTTGATATCTTTGATTCTAATTTGTTTTCAATTTTCCTTAAAATTATAATATGTCCGCATTTGTCACCAACTTAGACTTATACGTTGTTCTTAAATCAGGAGGTGGTTTTAAAAATGTCGAATTTTTATTTAATGCCCTTATTGAACGTATTGGTGTTGAATTGTCTTCCGAAGATTTGAGTAATATTAAATTATTTTGTCATAATTTTACAAGTAATATCTCAAAAAGATGGTCTGCTTCCAGTAGAGCTCAAAAGACCTTTCTTAACAAAAATTCAGACTGGTTACAATCCCAAATAGTTTGGCCAAAATGTCAAAATATCGATTTAAGCAGCATTTTTAAAGTTGCCGAGGAAGTAATTCCAAATTTCGAAACGCAAGTGGATACTCATCAATTAAGTTGTGGTACAAGTAAAAAACCATTTGTTGATATATCTGATAAACAGAAGAAAAGGCGTTCTCTAACACTTCTAGATCACACAGAGGAGGAATTAGTTTATGCTTTATGTGCCAAATTAAAAAAGTTTAAAAAAACAAAATTAGCAGCTATATTAAACGAACTCAGCCAAAACAAGGAAAAATGTGAGATGGTACATGATGTACTATTCGCTAAAAAGACTGACAAACCGTGTTTACCAGATGATAAAACGTTAGCGCTTTACACCTCAACAAATTTGTCAAAATGGCAATATCGAAATTTAAGAACTATTCTTGCTTCAGAGAAAATGTATGGTCTTCCATCCTATCAATAGCTCCTGGAAGCTAAAAAAACTTGTTATCCTCCAGAGTCAGACATAACTGTAACTGAATCTGATGCTAAGATAAGACTTCAATCGCTTCTAGATTTGACAACCAATAGGATATTAAAAACAATTCAGCACAACTCTGCCGACAAAAAATCGCTAAAACTAATAAGCAAATGGGGTTTTGACGGGTCATCTTCTCAAAGTAATTATAAACAAAAGTCACACTCCGACACTAAAATTGACGATTCTTCAGTTTTCATGATTAGTTTGGTTCCGCTTCGTTTGGAAGAAGAGAGTGGTACTATCTTGTGGCAAAATCCTGCTCCCTCTTCAACAAACTATTGTCGTCCAATTGGCTTTATATTTGCAAAAGAAACAAATGAATTGATAAAGAAGGAAAGTGCATCCTTAGAGGAAGAAATTCGTAATCTTGTTCCCACAATTGTAGATAATTTTGATATTAAACATGTTTTGTACATGACTATGATTGATGGGAAAATTTCCAATACTTCTTCTGCAGCTGTTTGTAATATTTGCAATACCCTACCTAGCAAAATGAATGACTTGGACTTTGTATCCAAAAGACTCATCAGAGAAGATATGTATAAATATGGTCTGTCTTCGCTTCATATGTGGATAAGATGTATGGAATGTATTTTACACATTTCGTACAACTTAGACTTCAAAAAGTGGGCTGCACGAAAAGAAGATAAATTGTTAAAAGAAATTAAAAAGAATTTGACACAAGAAGAATTCCGGGAAAGAACTGGTTTGTTAATTGACATAGTAAAACAGGGATTTGGTACAACCAATGACGGTAACACGGCAAGAAGGTTTTTTGAAAATTATGAAGTATCTGCTGAAATAACGGGTATCCACCCTGTTTTAATCAAGAGATTTGCAGTCATTTTACAAAAAAATTCATCTGGTCAACTTATTAATACCAACTTGTTTAGGGAATATTGTAAAGAAACAGCAATGCTGTATGTAAACTTATATCCATGGTATTACATGCCTTCAAGTGTCCATAAATTGTTGATACACGGTGTTGATATTTGTGAAAATTTCTCCTTTATTCCGATAGGCATGCTTTCCGAAGAAGCTTCCGAAGCGAGGAATAAAGATTTCCGGAATGTTAGAATGGCACATACAAGAAAAATCGGTAGAGTTCAGACTAATTTAGACATTATCCACAGCTTTCTAATTAGCTCAGATCCTTACATCAGCCATAGCAAACCAAAGTTTGCTCGTTTACATAAACAGTTGTTTCCAGAGGCTAGGTGCTTTGATCTTGAACAATGAATTGCTTTCATTGGAAAACGAGGAAATAGAGATTTCTCAAGAGAATATAGACCCAAATATTAATATTTCACCATAATATTTTTTCAGAATCGTTTGTGAACATATTCAACTTTATGTTTGCAGCTTTATTTGTCTTCATTTTGATTGTTTTTTAAAACTGATGAAAATACTCCTTCAGAAAGGTCATAGCTTTTCAGTCATTAGTGAGCCCCCATAACCTCTTTTACAGAGAAGTCTCTTTTTATTTATTTGACATTACGCATACATTATAATTATGTGCAAAAAGCAAACAATTAACATTAAAAAAAAAAAATATTTTCTGTCACTATTATCTCGAAAGTACGCAGAGATAAGCAATAAGTTTCTTCGAGCCAAATACTCAGAATTATTAGTTTTCTAACATATGTGATTGCCATCTCGACATCGCTTAAAGTTTTTGAGAAATTGAGTAAAATGTAATCGCTCCCAAACAAAAAAAAAAAAGAAATATTTTTTTTACAGAAAAGTATTTGAAGTAGGACAATAATATTTTTTTGCCTTATCTGTTATCATTGTATCAACAATAAAAAAAAATATCAGCGGTCTACTATCAATGTCCACTTTTTTTTTATTTGGGACCAGTGTGCGTACATGGAAAAACTGTTGACTCTGTTTGTATTCGCACGTTCGCACGGACGGAAAGATATCGTGGTGGGATTTTATTGCGTACTGGAATTTCAACCTTCGGTGTTAAACCGAGCTTTGAGATTCCAACCGATTGCTTCCCAGCGCGTCGAAAAAACGTACTGCACGATGTTCAACTCTCGGTGTTTAGCAGCGCGGTGAAGATTCAGTGGCCAGTAACTTACTTAAGCGAGTGAACGGTGTGACGCTAGGTTTGTATGGAAAGTTTCGACAGTATCACCTCTAGCAGCGGCCGTCTATTCGTCTCCGTATACTGTAGAGGAAACTTCAATAACTTAGAACCAAGTAAAAATAAGCGAGATACTTCATCAAAGGGAACTATGAAGTTATCCAACTTAGTTGATAAGGAACGGACAAGATATTTTGTTACTAAGACGACGGTATGAACTTTGTTATAAAACTATTTGAGTAACTTTTAAATGACAATTTTGGTAATGTGCGCACGGCTACACATCAAGCTATACATTTCCAATATAAGCTGATCTCGCATTGTATAAGATTTCCGTACAAAGCGAGATCAGCGTAAACTGGAAATGTATAGCTTGATGTGTAGCCGTGTGTACATACGTGTTATTTATAACGCCTACTGCTCAATTTTGATTCTGAAATTTGAGCAAAAGAGCAAAAAACTGGCCAAGTGCAAATCGGACCCGCATACGTAGGGTTCCGTACCACAAGACGAAAAGAAAGTTTCTTTTAAAAAAAAGTTTCGTCTACCTATTACTGATCATGAGATATGACTGCTGCCCGCTGACAGACGGGGACGGACGGACAGAAGAGGCTTAAAAGGGTGGCGTTAGTTACCCTTCGGGTTCGGAACCCTAAAAATGGAATCTTGACACAAAAACAAATCAAAAGTCATTTATTCAAACTAGGCTGAGAGTCAGCACTTTTTGAACGTCAAAATTACTTATGACAAAACACACGAATTGGTATTTATAATAAGGTTTTTTTTTTTTTCGAGGAGGCCATCATCCTGCGAATATCCACAGCCGTTTCTTCTACCTGTAGGGAGGTACATCAGGGATAAACCCAGACTTTTGAGCAATTTTTTGTAATCCGAACCTTCTTCTAACTGAGGAAAAGTTATTATTACAAAATTGACCACTTTGACTCGGTTTAAAAGTCAGTTTCTGTAATTATAACTTTGAATTGGTTTGAACAAAGTTTGAAATAATAAATAGCTCGTTGGCCTCAACCTGGGTACTGTAAAGGTTGTGCGCTCACTGAAGGCAACCTCAGGTAACTGGCAGCCAATGGTTGGTCTTTGTCTATGTTCGAACAGTCAGGAAGTTCTAAAACAAGAACGTCAAATAATTTTACTTTAGTTTTGTACCGGGAGCTTTCATTATTATAATGACAGGCGCGGACTTGTAAGCTTCAAATTCTTGAAATTAACGTGAAGTTTCACTTTTTAACGCTCCTAAGCGTTTCATTGGAACTACATTTAATCCTCATACACAGAGGGCTCGGCAGAGCCCTCAAAGTACACCTACAGAAAAACCTAGTTTTCTAAATACGTATGAGCTCATACTCGATTTGTTAGTAACCAGTGCCATCGAAAAGATCATCATAATTAGCCAATAATGTTTCCAGTACTAGGGGACACAATCTTTCTTTCTGTGAGAGGGAGTGGGTCGTACTCTACCACGCGGGCCCAGTGCGAGTTGGTAGATGTCACATGTCTTCGAATTTTTCTAAGACATGCCGGTTTCTGCACGATGTTTTTCTTCACCATTTTGTGAGTAGTGGTGGTGAAATAATTTACATAAAGTGCCTGTCTGGTTCCGAGCCTACGACTCCCACTGGACCACAATTACTGCACTGCTGCAGTTATCACTCTGCCTAACCTTATCCAAACTATTTTATGGTCAGCTTCCAGTCTACCCGGATGCAGCTGAATACTAGTAGTTTACATGGAACAACTGCCTTTCTGACCTCCGCAACCCTGGTACTGGGTAATACCAAACATTTTATTTAATGTAAATTATATTACTAACCAAATATACAAATAAATACAAAAACAAAAGGACACTTAGGTGTTGAAGTATTCGTCCGCATCGCTGTCATCAGGAAACGTGCCCAGGAAACTGGCAGCAGGTCACGTGAAATATCGACCAGCTGGCGAGAAATGTCCCTAAAGAGGAGACGTGCACTCGGGCCCCATTATCCGAGCATTTCAACCCCAAACAGCTCAAAACTGTAGTTATTCATAATTTTACCGTATTTTTTACGCCGCTTTTGGGTCTCAGCAGCCACAGCAGCGGCGCCAACATAGCCCGCCGTGCTAGGAAAATGGGATACAATACAATACAATAAGTTTTATTGACATAAAAGTATACACAAATTTGAATCCCCTGGTCCCTAAACTAGTGTTAACTGTATCATAGGGACCAGTGTCTTCGCCTGTTTAATTTACAATGTCAACAAAAAAAGGTAATATAAAAAATAACTACTTAGAATCTAGAATTACAATTTAACATTAGATGAAGCGTGTTTGTGTATACTTTATATATATTACTATTATTACTATTTTGTTTGCTTTATATAAACGATCTTCCGGAAGCCACTTTGCAAAAATATATTCTTTTTGCAGATGATACTAAAATTATAATAAAATGTCAGGATAAAACGCTCATAAATCGGTTACCGAAAAGGCCCTATCAGATATAGTAAATTGAATGGAAAGTAATAATCCAAACATAAACATTAGTAAAACAAAATTAATTCAATTTAACTCCTATAATACTAAACCATTAACTCTAGATATTTTTTATAAAGACAAAAAAGTTGAACAAGCTAATGATCTAAAATTTTTAGGACTTAATGTAGATAAACATCTAAATTGGAAAAGCCATATAGAGTCAATTTGTCAGAAACTTGATAGATTCGTGTTTGCGTTAAAAAAATTAAGACAAAATGTGTCTGTAGAAGCTGCCCTATCGGCTTACCATGGTTATGTGTCATCTGTACTGAGCTATGGATTAATAATGTGGGGAAACTCGATCGACATCGACAGAGTTTTCAAAATTCAAAAACGAAGCATCCGGGTCATCAACAAGGCTTGGTTTCTGGACAGTTGTAAGCCTTTATTTCAAAAATGAAAAATTCTTCCAATCCCTTGTATGTACATAAAAGATATCTGCATCTTTACAAAAAAACACATGCACTACTTTAAACTACGTAGTGAAGTCCTAACTAGACAAAAGAGGGCTAAGTTTCGAAACCTACTGTATCAACCACCCTGTCATAAAGATATGTATAAGAAAAATGTGTATAATATGTGTGTTTTAGTTTTTAATAACTTACCAAATGACATAAAATTATTACAGGGTAATGTGTTTAAGACAAAATTGACAGAATGGCTTCTTAAGTGTTGTTTTTGGGATCCTGCCGTTTTGCCGAAAAGATTTTGCCAAATTTTCATTACCCAAACAAATTTTAGCAACTTTTTTTATACCAATGTAATATTTGGAATAATTTTAGTACGCACATTTTCATTTGGTCAAATGTTTACTTGGCAGATTGTTACCAAGGATAATGTCATTAAGGCTTTTGGTCTTTAATCAAATGATTTATTACGGCAAACAATATTTAGATAATAAACGTTTAATCAAATGATTTGTTATGACAAAAAATCTATGGTTACTAGGCATTAGGTTATTTATGGAACTAGTTACAGTAGGTTATTAATTTAAAAAAAATGGTTAGGTTAGGTTAGGTTAAAACTGTTACCACCTACGCACGAGCCGAGCGAGCGTAGCGAGCGGTGCCGCGGCAGCGGCCGGCGAGTGCCAGAAACGACTAGATTATATAGAAAAAATATGGAAAAAAGAGATTATTTTTAGGAGGCTATCGAGAGAAATAATATAATTATATTAACATTATTATTACCTGTTTAGAATTTGTCCCAAGTGGAATATTTGGCTTATTTAATTTTGGGTAAAATATGTTATACCAACTGAAATATTTGACTAGATAAAAAATGGTAAAAGTACTAGTTGGTGAACAAGTTATTGTTCAAACGTTCACTTGCCAAACATAGGTTTTCGTAACAATTATTTGTAAAGAGATTTTTTGGTAAGTAATAATTTGGCAAATGAAATTATGCGAAAATTTGTTTGGGAAGTGATAATTTGGCAATTTCTTTTCGGTAAAACAAGGGAGACCCGTTGTTTTTATAGTATTAAGGATTATATGGGACATAAAGTTAGTGTAATAAAATTATGATTAAATGAACGATATAAAATTAAACATTAGATGAAGCGTGTTTGTGTATACTTTATATATATTACTATTATTACTATTTTGTTTGCTTTATATAAACGATCTTCCGGAAGCCACTTTGCAAAAATATATTCTTTTTGCAGATGATACTAAAATTATAATAAAATGTCAGGATAAAACGCTCATAAATCGGTTACCGAAAAGGCCCTATCAGATATAGTAAATTGAATGGAAAGTAATAATCCAAACATAAACATTAGTAAAACAAAATTAATTCAATTTAACTCCTATAATACTAAACCATTAACTCTAGATATTTTTTATAAAGACAAAAAAGTTGAACAAGCTAATGATCTAAAATTTTTAGGACTTAATGTAGATAAACATCTAAATTGGAAAAGCCATATAGAGTCAATTTGTCAGAAACTTGATAGATTCGTGTTTGCGTTAAAAAAATTAAGACAAAATGTGTCTGTAGAAGCTGCCCTATCGGCTTACCATGGTTATGTGTCATCTGTACTGAGCTATGGATTAATAATGTGGGGAAACTCGATCGACATCGACAGAGTTTTCAAAATTCAAAAACGAAGCATCCGGGTCATCAACAAGGCTTGGTTTCTGGACAGTTGTAAGCCTTTATTTCAAAAATGAAAAATTCTTCCAATCCCTTGTATGTACATAAAAGATATCTGCATCTTTACAAAAAATCACATGCACTACTTTAAACTACGTAGTGAAGTCCTAACTAGACAAAAGAGGGCTAAGTTTCGAAACCTACTGTATCAACCACCCTGTCATAAAGATATGTATAAGAAAAATGTGTATAATATGTGTGTTTTAGTTTTTAATAACTTACCAAATGACATAAAATTATTACAGGGTAATGTGTTTAAGACAAAATTGACAGAATGGCTTCTTAAGTGTTGTTTTTGGGATCCTGCCGTTTTGCCGAAAAGATTTTGCCAAATTTTCATTACCCAAACAAATTTTAGCAACTTTTTTTATACCAATGTAATATTTGGAATAATTTTAGTACGCACATTTTCATTTGGCCAAATGTTTACTTGGCAGATTGTTACCAAGGATAATGTCATTAAGGCTTTTGGTCTTTAATCAAATGATTTATTACGGCAAACAATATTTAGATAATAAACGTTTAATCAAATGATTTGTTATGACAAAAAATCTATGGTTACTAGGCATTAGGTTATTTATGGAACTAGTTACAGTAGGTTATTAATTTAAAAAAAATGGTTAGGTTAGGTTAGGTTAAAACTGTTACCACCTACGCACGAGCCGAGCGAGCGTAGCGAGCGGTGCCGCGGCAGCGGCCGGCGAGTGCCAGAAACGACTAGATTATATAGAAAAAATATGGAAAAAAGAGATTATTTTAGGAGGCTATCGAGAGAAATAATATAATTATATTAACATTATTATTACCTGTTTAGAATTTGTCCCAAGTGGAATATTTGGCTTATTTAATTTTGGGTAAAATATGTTATACCAACTGAAATATTTGACTAGATAAAAAATGGTAAAAGTACTAGTTGGTGAACAAGTTATTGTTCAAACGTTCACTTGCCAAACATAGGTTTTCGTAACAATTATTTGTAAAGAGATTTTTTGGTAAGTAATAATTTGGCAAATGAAATTATGCGAAAATTTGTTTGGGAAGTGATAATTTGGCAATTTCTTTTCGGTAAAACAAGGGAGACCCGTTGTTTTTATAGTATTAAGGATTATATGGGACATAAAGTTAGTGTAATAAAATTATGATTAAATGAACGATATAAAATTAAAAGTTAATAGGAATAAAAATTGTGATATATACTAAATATTTGCACGCAGGCAGAATACAATTTCACTTAGGTTATAAGATCTCACCTATTAAATAATGTATTTCTTGCAAATAAACATTTGATTTGATTTAATTTGATTTAAAAATGATTTCGAAACTAGTTTTCGAAAGATTCTCATTATTTTAATACAAAATATATTGGCAGAAAATATCCCTGTTTAATCATTTAGATTAAACTAACTATATTACAGGGGGGACACTATTTTTGAGTGGGGACTTATTTAATGTTTTTTTCAAAAATTAAGTTTTTGCGAGGCATTTTTTGGGAACAGGATGCCTACCTGCCTACCTGGATAGATGCCTCATTAAAAAAGCGCTAATCGTTTTAAATAATCAACAATCAAAAATAAGTAATCACAATGAAATATTTGTTTATAATCTTCAGATACAGTTCTTATGACACGCATAACCATAATTTGAATACATGCATATCTTAAAAGAAAAATCTGTATCACCTCTAACGAAACATTTACGTTCCCTTTTTAACGTAGTTAGTAATAATAACTTAACATTTATTTTTTTATCAAGATTCTTATGCATCTCTTACAAAATTAAAATTAAAAATTTCGTACTACCTCAATAATTATTAAAAAAATAGAAAATCAATACATATTATTAGGAGGCCTTCACCTTCGATTAAGAGGGGTTCTTGCTATAATAAGACTTCGATGTAGTCGTTTAAATATTTATAAAAATTAAATGTGTTAATCAATTAAATAATTTGAATCTTAAATGACAGTAAATCAAATCATTAAATTAATTTTTATTGTGTTAATTATAAGATAAGCATTGTTAAGAATGGGCACGCCACGATTGCGGCGGTAAGTCACCTCTTTGAGGAGTGGTTTGAGAGGCGGCATGGCGTCCTCACCTTCCGCCTGACGCAGGTCCTCACCGGACACGGTTGTTGTTAAATTATATAGAACCGTGTGTTTTACAATGAAATATAATTGACAGTAAAAATGGAATAGAATGTCAGTTCAATACAATATTCAAAAAAAAAGTATTAGAACCTCTTCTTAACATTCCCTCCCTTCTTCACTTGAGGCTCATCAGCTCAGTCAGATAGAGCAGCCTTGGCTTGTATAGTGGCTTCGTTAACATGTCAGCCAAGTTTTGCGCCGAAGTAACTTTATTAGCCACCAAATTATTATTTAAAACACATTCTCTCAAGAAGAAGTGTCTTCTTTTGACGTGCATATGCTTAGTCTGATGGTGGTTCTCAATCGGATTCTTGCTGAGTTTCAGTGCAGACTCATTGTCTATTAGCAATTTCACTATTGCTACGTCCATAGCCATGTCATCAATAATTTTCTTTAGCCACAAAACTTCTCGAGCAGCTTCACTCGCCGCTACAATCTCAGCTTCGGTTGACGAGAGTGCTACAGTTCTCTGGCGATTGCTCCGCCAAGAGATGACACCACCTGAGTACAGGCAAACCATGCCAGATGTCGATCTTCCTGTAGTGGGGTCACCTCCGTGATCTGCATCTGTGTACATAACAATATCGTTATGCTTACCTTTATACGTGTACGTGATGCCGTAGTCCAGAGTGCCTTGAATGTAACGAAATATTCTTTTCACTCTTACTACATCTTCATTACTCGGGCTTTGTAGTGTTCTAGACACCACCCCCACAGCGAAAGCTATGTCTGGTCTTGTGCCAACCATTAAATAGGACAGAGCACCAACTGCCTCGCGATATGGAAATCGTTCCTTACAGTCTGTTGATTTTTCTGTTTGCGGATACTTCACAATCGGTGTTGGTGCTGGTTTACAGTTTACCATGCCAAACCGTTGCAGTACTTTCCTTGCGTACGCCTTTTGGTCTATTGTGATAGATCCATCATCAGAAGTATTTATCTCTATTCCCAGAAAATAGGATGCGAGCTTGGTCGTGATTTTAAATCTTTTCCTTAGCTCGGTGTAAACATTTTCCACTTCATTTTCATCACTCGCAGCCACCAATCCGTCATCGACATACAAAGCAATTATAGCTTTCTTATCCCCTCTTTTCCTGATGAAAAGGCATGGATCCCCTGAACTTTGTTCGAACCCAATTTGGATGATATAATCAGTTATACAGGTATTCCAGCATCTCGGTGCTTGTTTCAGTCCGTAAAGACTTTTCTTAAGTTTACACACCTTCGATCCACTCTGGTATCCTTCAGGAGGTTTCATAAAGATCTCTTCATTGAGCGTTCCATATAAAAATGCCGTAGACACGTCAAATTGTCCAATTGTCATTTTCTCATTTGCTGCAGTACTTAAGAGAGCTCTAATAGTGCTTGTCTTAGCTACCGGGCTAAAGGTATCGTAATAATCAAGGCCTTTTTTCTGCGAAAAACCTTTTATGACGAGTCTAGCCTTGTATCTTTCGATACTGCCATCTGGGTAAGTTTTTATTTTGTAAATCCACTTGCAAGGAATGGCTTTGCGTTTAGGTGGTAGATCAACCATTTCCCACGTGTCATTATCCTTCAGCGAATTTAACTCTTCATTCATTGCTTTTATCCATTTATCTTTGTCAGTACTGTTCATAGCTTCTTTGTATGTTCTAGGCTCCGGATTAACTTCATCATCTCTACTCACGGTCATAACAAAACCATCGTATCTAGAGGGAGGTTTGAGTTCTGATCTGCTTCTGAGTGTCTTGAGTCTTTCAGTTTCTATCTCTTGTGAAGATAAATACTCATCACTTTCAGGTTCTAACTCCATCTCTCTTTCCGATTCAATTGATCTGTCGAAATCGTTTTCAACACTCAAACTGTGATCATCATCTTCTTCATCAGTAACAGAAGGATGTTCTGCGGCTGATGTCGATGCGACTGGAACCAGGTAGGGAGGTTGAAGAATGATTTCATTACGTGGTGAAAAAGTTCGCTCCTGAAACGTTACATCTCGAGATCTTATGAGTGTACTGTTTTCTTTGCACCAAATTCTGTATCCATCATCATTGTCATATCCAATTAAGACTCCTTTTACGGCTTTCTTGTCCATTTTCTTTCTATTGCATTTTGGGATGTGGGCGTAGCAGGTGCTTCCGATAATTCTCAAATGTTTGATATTGGGTTTCTTGCCGAACCAGAGTTCATAAGGTGACTTTCCTTCTTGTGTCGGTCCAGTGCGGTTCAGAATGTAAGCGGCAGTATTGACAAGTTCAGCCCATAGGCCTTGAGGCATCTCTTCATGCGCATGCATCATGGCTCTTGCTGACTCTACAATTGTTCTATGGTCACGCTCACAACATCCGTTCTGTTCAGGAGTATAAGGCATTGTCAATCTTTGACGTACTCCGTTCTTGTGTAAAATTTCCCGAACTCTCGCATTGTCGAATTCACCGCCGTTGTCGCTAAGAATTTCTTTTACAATATGTCCAGTAGTTTTAGTCTCTGCCAACATTTGCTCAAGTTTTTCATGAACTTCTCCCTTTTCTTTCAGAAAATAGATTTGCCGATATTTTGTAAAGTCGTCTTTAAAAAGAACATAATATTTGAATTTGGAAAATGAATTCTTGAACGGGCCACATACGTCTGTGTGTAACAGCTCTCCAGGCTGTGACGCACGTTCTCTGGTGCCAAACTTACGTCGATGGGTTTTGCCAAATACACATCCTTCGCAGAGTTTACTGTCTACTTTTAGCGTTATGCCAAGCTCTGTCTCGACAACCTTCTTAACATGAAACTTATTTTGATGTCCCAGCCTCTCATGATATAATTGCATCTGGTCAGACATGTCTATGTGATTAATTTGATGAGAGCCCTTAATGTTTTTGACCTTTAGCTTGTAAAGCCCTCCATTTTTAGCTCGCACTCCAATCAGTAGATGTCGTCCGCCTTCATACTTCATAATACATTCTTGGGTTCGGGATTCAAATATAGTGTTTGTTAATTTGTCCTGAGCTGACAGTACCGAAAACAGGTTCTTCTTAATAGATGGTACATACCACACGTCGTTAAGAGTAATAATCTCTTTAGTACCATGTACGTCAGCTTCGATATCCAGCGCTCCCTTTCCAACGGCCTGAATGGCTGTACCATTTGCAGTTGTAACTGTGTGCGACGTAGAGAAGTACTCAAAGGTTTTAAATAAGTCTCCTCGATTTGAAACATGACTAGTAGACCCATTGTCGACATACCAGCTGTCTTGATCGATGTCTTCCACATGATTTACAATTGCCATTAGGTTCATGTTGACGTTTGATGTACTTTGATTATTTGGCGTGGGTTTGGGTGGTCTCCCATCGGCTAACCATTTCGGGCAAGTCTTGACTCTGTGCCCTAGCTGTCCGCAATAGTTGCATTTCCTTTTCTTGTCTTTCTGCTTGCTTTTGTCTTTCGATCTCAGTACTAAAGCTTCTTCAATAATGGTCTCTCTGTTTCCACTTGTTAAAGCCCTTTCATGAGCACACAACTGTGTCGTCAAGTTTTCGATGTTCCGATCGCTCTTATTCATTAACAGCCAGCTCGATTTGAAATGAAAATATTGATCAGGAAGTGTGTCCAAGATTTTGCAAATTAAAAGCATTTCGGGGAGATTATTACTTCCAATTTCTTTATTCAATTCGTACCAGATGTTTTTGAGCGTTGAAATGTGAGTAGCCATATCGTGATCTTCAGTCTTCTGAAAGCGGAAGAATCTCATGCAAAGTTCATAACTTCGATCCTCCTTGGCTCCATCATAAAGACGATGCAACTCTGTCCACATTTCACTTGACGTATTGCACCGCATGACCTTGTGCAGGGTTTCTTCTGTCATGTTTGTGGTAAGAATAAGCAAGGCATGACTGTCAAGGCTTTGGTAGTTATCCAATACCGTCTTATATTCCAACAACTTTGCTGGTAACGCCGGTGCCGCTGGTGGCTCTGGCTTAGTTACTTTACCCTGGATTATGTCTAACGTACCTGGGGTGCTCCGTAAGAGCAGGGAAACTTTGTATTTCCACGTCTCCCAGTTTGTACTTCCTTCTAAGCGCCCAATCTCAAATTTCACAGAATTAATCTTTCTATAACTTCTTGATAGATGCGCACTTATAGGTCACAAAATCCAGCTTCAGCACGTTAAAATATCGTTTTTACGCTCTGCTACCATGTTAAATTATATAGAACCGTGTGTTTTACAATGAAATATAATTGACAGTAAAAATGGAATAGAATGTCAGTTCAATACAATATTCAAAAAAAAAGTATTAGAACCTCTTCTTAACAGTTGTTTCGGGAGGTTCCTGTTTCGGATAGGGCGGGAGGAAACGCCCGGGTGTTTCCACTGCGAAGATCGCCCTGAGGACACGGTGGAGCACACGGTGGCGGTCTGCCCTGCTTGGGCGGAGCACCGCCGTGTCCTCGTGGAGGCGATCGGCGGCGGCGATCTCTCGCGTCCGGCCCTGGTCCAGGCCATGGTACGGAGCGAGAGGGCATGGAGAGCCGTCACCTCCTTCAGCGAAGCAGTGATGCTCGCGAAGAGGGAGGCGGCGCACGTGAGGGAGAGGCAGCATATGCGCCCTCGCGACCCTAGCCGCCGCAGGATACGGAGACGCCCTGGGCGTCGGGAATCCCAGGCCGATTTCCGGCCACCGTAGGCATGGGCTTGCGGACGGCGAGTAATGGGTAGCTCGCTGTCCGGTAAGGACCAAGCCCAAGTCGACGGCGCGTTGTGTTCCACGCGCGCCTCAAAGAGATGTCAGCACAAAAATGATGGGGCCCGCAAGGGCCGAAGCCTGTCAGGGGTGCGGGTTCGTTTGAAAGAGATACCACAGCCCCTGGCATACGGGCTAATGAAGGAACACGGGTGGGTTTTAGTCTAATAGTTTCATTGGAAAAAGGAAAACGTTATGGTTGACAGACAGTAATTTAATCTGAAAATCTAATTTAATGTAATCTTACATTCATAAAATACAATTCACAAGTTTTGGTTTCATTTTATGCACTTCTGTATTATTTTCTTGTTTATTTCTTTTACATGGCTAACCTGTAAGCAAGCTAAACCTTCTGTTTTTTGCTTTTTCCGGCATTGGGTGAGAAGTGATCTATAGTGTCACTGTTTGAACTATAAATAGCTTGTCTTATACGTGATCCCGGTTCCTGTTTAATTTTAAATAATCATCATTTTGTTTATCATTTCTATCAGTCAAGTCGTCACCTTTTTCTTTACTTGAGTCAAAATATTTCTTTGGCTTTGGCTTTCCTTTCTTACCTATTTATTGTTTTGTATTTAATCTTTGGCTTTTTCTTTTAACTTAGAATTCTAGTCTGTGATGTCCATATTTTCCTCTTTAAATCCAGGTAGACAATCAATTGAAGATATGTGAGGTATGGGCGTTGGTGTTATGCGTTCAACTTTAACGTGTTCACAAGGTTCTGCATTTTTGTTTAAAGATGTCTGGAGCAGTGATGTTGTAGTGTGATGTAGCACAAAAGGCTCTTCAGTATCTTTTTCACTGCCGTGTGCAATATCAGATTTAGAGAAAATAGAATCGGGCAAAGCATGAGAATTTATTGGATAAATTCCGCTTCTCCTAAAGCCACCAATAACATTTTCAGATGTAGCAGCATGTGTCCATGCATTGCTTATAAGGGTTCCAGCATTATAACGACTTATCTTTTTATTTGAATTTGCGCCCATGAACTGATTAATTTCTTTGTTAAAGTAAGTTTTAAATTGGCCAAACAACACATCTAATGGTTGCAAAACTGCGGTTGTGTGGCTTGGTAAACATAATAATATAATGTCGTTATCAGAAGCAACTTGCAGCATGTCTGGTGCAGTTGAATGTGATGAGTGCTCGTCTAAAATAAGCAGAACCTTACCTTGCGGCTTAAGAGCTATGAAGTGTTCAGTGAGCCATTTATAGAAAAGATCGGTATTAATAAATGCTGACTTTTTGTTCATGTACACTTTTGAGCCCAGTGGTAGACCGTTCTCGAATGCCGGTTTCTTATTCACACCTTTATTGATTACTACTGGTGTAAGACAATTACCAATAGCATTGCAACAGGCAACGACAGTCATCATTTCACCTTTTTCCGCAGATGTTACTGAATTGACTACTTTCTTTGCAACAACTCTTCCAGGTAGCTGTACTTCTGATTCATCCATAATATAAATCCTTTCTGGTTTATCCATAAGGTCATTTTCGGTCAGTACTTTGGTCAGTAGTTCATGAAATTTATTCACTTCTTCTCTGCTAAGACCAGCCATGGCGACAGGTAAGCCTTCAGATTGCTTAACAGACAAGTCTGGATTTCGCTCAAGAAAACTTTTAAGCCATTCATCCCCAGCTATCTCGTTTTCATCATCAAAATTGTGTTGAATCTGCAGCTTTTCAGCAAACTGGTACGCTAACATACATATAGATCGTCTATCTGGAGGGAATCCCGCATCGCCAAGTTTCAAAATGTGCGCCACCACCGTTTTTTCATTTTCAAAACCCAGAACAGGATGTTTTCCCAAAGTCAATTTAGTTTTGTTTTTAGTAGCGTAACGTCTGCGTAATGTTCTGGATGGAATTCCAAATTGTCTGGATATTTGATTGATCCCCAATTCTTTTTTGTCAATTTCATCAAAAGCTGACTGTAGCTGCTCCGTTGTCCAAGAGATTACTCGAGCTCTTACGCCCTCCTTTCTTTTATATTTCCTTGGCATGGCTTACCTACAGTAAGAAAAGTAGGTATGAATAAAATACATAATTAACTTGCAGAAGTGGACACACATTGCAATATCTATTAGTAAGTACCAAAATAGTCATGACGTAACGTAAAAACACTTTGTCAGGGCTCTAACAGCATACAGGTAAAAAAGCCCCTAAGGGCATCTTTCCTTTGAAAAATCGAGGCGACTATCCTTTACGCTAAGCATAGATGCCCTTTCGTATTTAAGATAAATATATGCAAAAAATCTGTGATTGACTCACAAAATTGTGTTCTAAATGAACCAATGTATAAACACAATAAAGAAATTAATGTAATCTGTGAGGGTAAAAGTCGAATAGTTACCACACTTTTTGGAATTACTTTATAATTTCTCAGTATAAAAAGGAAAATGTAAATGTATTATTTGTAAAACTGCCCGTTACTTTGGTTTTATATCTATACATTTATGAAAGTAAAAAACATTTTCTTTAAATTTCCAGAATATTAGCGATTTTTGTGGCCCGCTATATTTTGGGACATCTATCCCAAATTGGGGATAGTTGGCTAATCCATATAAATTACGTTTAGGAGAGATCCCCTGCCGAGAAACAACAGAACATCTATCCCGCAAAAAGTTTGATCGCATTTTGCCTTCCCATGCGACACGATCAACTTAGTGTTAGTTGGAAGGCCTTTCGAACGATTAATAAAATAGCATGCGATTCATACGCGAAACGAGAGTAATTAAAATCGGGGCAACTATATCCCTGGGGCAACTATACTGGTAAAACTAGGATAGTACTACTTATAAAAATATGGAACAGTTAATACTCACGTTTGAAACTTTGAAGCGTCCGCTGTGATTGTATTCAGACACACAAGGGAAATACGTCAGCCCTTCACAACAGTTTGCGTCTCACTGAGACGGAGGGCGCATGCGGCACGTATTTAAACAATGCATTTGCTGTTTTGTTGGAAGATAATGGGGTTCTTCGAAACGAGGCGTCTATCCCAGTGTGGCATCGATTCTGAGGGTTATTTGCGTAGGTAATCCTCCTAATACAATAGAAAGTTTGGAATCGAAAATTTAGATGCTTAGATGTTCGGATGTTTGTTACTCAATCACGCAGAAATGACTGAACGGATTTGTATGAAATTTAGCACACAGATAGATAATAACCTGGATTAATACATAAGATACTTTATATCCCGGTAATACGTTCCGATGGGATAATTTCCGAACTCCACGCGGGCGAAGCCGCTGGCAAAAGCTAGTACACTATAAGTAGGAATCGCTTTCATTTCACAGTTCCACAACATTCATGGCATTGTTTACGTTGCTAAGCAGACAATTTTTACGAACATATGAAGCATTGAATTAGCCCTCAAAATTATTCAGATTCTGATTACGTCGGTTATTAAAAATAACCTCCGTTCAGCACTTTTTTTTTTTAATATAATATATTTCAAATATTAACGGGGCCTAGAATCATGTTATCATAGTATTGTTTAAAGTTAGCTTATTGGAGTCATCTGCTAAAGTGGTGTTCTTCTCAAAGATATCGAACTTTTACAAACTGAAATAGTGCACAGCTACGTTCGATCCCCCCCGAGTGGGTTCCCGCATTGTCGTTGCGGGGGGCTCAGTAACCGTGGATTCCGGCCACGGTGAAGCCAAGAGGAACCCAAAGGTGGGGCCGCTCGTCAGGGCTTTTGCCTCAAAGCCGACGACGTAGCGGCCAAAAAGTAGGTTGCGGTGGGGTGCACCGCAACTGAGGTGGGTCGCGATGTCGAATGGGAGGCATCGCGGCTGAGGGTTACGGGCTGCCGGTGCCGGTGCTTCTGAGCAGCGCTCTTCCCTGCCGTGGCCTGGACGGGGCCGCCACCGTTTGATGGCGGACGCGGTGGGGCCGCAGGGGAAGAGGAGTGTCGGTATAGCGTCAGCCGCTCTCCCTATCCCCTGCGGCCGAAAAGTGGTAGACGGGACGGCGCGTTGTGTTCCACACGCGCGCCGTCAAAGATGTCAGCAACCACAGGTGGGGTCCGCAAGGGCCGATGCCTGCCAGGGGTGCGGGTTTGTTCGAAAGAGATACCACAGCCCCTGGCATACGGGCTACTGAGGGAACACGGGTGGGTTTTAGTCAATAAAAGTCTGACACGCCCTCCTGCTCTACTCAGCAGGAGAAGTCATTTGATGATTTCCCACCCAAAAAAAAAAAAAAGATACGTTCGATTATTTCCTAAAAAAAAACGTCATCATCAACATCATCTCAGCCGAAAGACGTCCACTGCTGGACATAAGCCTCCCCAAAACGGGGGTTTTGCCATAATCGCTACGCTTGGCAGGCGGGTTGGCGATCGCATTATGGTGGTAAAATGCTTAGAATGCTGCTGCCCTTTCTCTTGTAAGTCCCTTGGTCGCCTTCTATGACACCCACGGGAAGAAATGGGATGGTGCTATTCTTTTACGTCCGGCACCACACGAAAACAAAAACCTCTTGTACATTAATCGAAACTCATAAGCTCAGAAGGCCAATTCCAGACTTTTAAAAGGCACAAATTCAAGACGCTAGTCATCTCAGTGACAGTCAATGTCCAAAACTTGTCAAAAATGTACGTAAATTGGTCGTACTATTGACAGATTGATACTCAAAAACAAAATAATTTTATTTCACATAATTCAGAAGCTAGTTGCGTGTCGAAAAGTGTCGTAAAACAACTCCACGGTTACTCTTTAAAAAATTATTGCCTTTTGCAATGTTTTTAAATTACAGTGTTAATAGGTTTGGGAGGACAGGTGTGTAGGCCTGTCAAAATTTAACAGGTACTTATTAAAGCAGAAGATGGTCTACAAATATACTGTCTTTAAGGCCTTACAACAGACTTACATTCACAAAATATGAAAGATAAATAAAATAAAATAAAAATGGGCTTGGTCCTAAGTAATAATAGCCAGACGGCTCAATCGATCAGGTTAAGCTACGCTTGCCGTGGTTGGTCCGTGAATGGGTGACCATCTTTACATATCTACCAAGACCCCTCCGTGCCTCGGAAAGCACGTTAAGCCGTTGGTCCCGGCTGTCATTTGTGGATCTTTGATAGTCGTTACCGGTGGTCAGAAGCCCAAAAGTGTGACAACCAGTCTTACGAAGGAATATCGTTACCCAGTAACTGGGTTGTGGATGTGCAAATGACATGATTGCCACTGCAACCACTAACAAATGATTGAAATTAGAATTGGTGTTATGTTATGTCAAATAGTGCGAAGATTATGTCAATGAAATAAGTAAAAGTAATTAAATAAACATCGTTATTTGGGAGCAGTTTAGACATTTACCTACATAGTTATGCTGTTAAAGAGGTACCAGGGCAAGCCACATGCGCAAAAGGTTATTATTGCCAAACTTCCTTGTCTTAATTATACATAGTCTTTTCTCTTATATTATGCTTTTTTGTTAAGGACACGTCTGGTCTAGGTTTATAAGAAATTACTTGCTAGTTTTTGTTAATCTAAATTTGGATATCACAATTACATCTTTACTACGTGTATTTAATTTAATATTATGGAAATCGCTTCTTATTTTGAAAAGTCAAGTAAAGTTTTTCGAACACAAAAAATACTTTCGAACATTTATAGAGAGAGCAGCGTTAGTATATCAATTTCTTAGAATTTGTTTCTAAAAGATTCGCGAGGACCCGTTTTATATCTCTTTTGCAAAATGGTAATTTAATCTACGTCAGCTGCCGATCCCCTCAGCAGAACGCCATAAGAAATAATACTGTAGAATTTTGGCAAAGTATAGTTTAGTTATTAATTGTATTTAAATGCGTTATTTTTCTTACTGTATGTTGGAATTATATGAATCATTCCTTGTAAACTTAAAAGTTATTTTATATATATCTGTCCTTGTGAACAAATAGATTATGTGTCAGAGATGACTTGTGTCAACTCTTCCCCTTTTGCCTTCTACGACGATGTGTAACGCCTGTGTGTTTTCATAATACAATTTAATCTATTTAAATCGTGCAGTTACTTTGATTTATTCCCCTCTTTCTAACAGGTTATGGGCCCAGATAATAGTAATTGCGAAAATAGTTTATTATTTCGGGAGTTTAGCGATTAATAAATACGTCGTGACCGGAAAAATTTCATTGTAAAATGGCGAACATGGGCGCATCTTTTCCAATAGAAAAATTAAAAGGAATACAAGATTACCACAATTGGAAATTCTCAATGCGTATGATACTAGTGCACGAGGATTTATGGGAGTTTGTGGAATCGAAGGAGGTAAGGGATGAAAAGAAAAATTTGAAAGCTTTGGCGAAAATATGTCTTTCAGTACATAGCACTGCATATCCGCATGTTAGGAATGCAAAGACTGCATTCGAAGCTTGGAATAATTTACAACAAGCATTTGAAGACAAGGGTTTATGCAGACGGCTAAGTCTTTTAAGAAGTCTTTTCGGTATGAAACTGTGTGAGTGTGAAAATATGGATGCGTATATATTAAAAATCACAGATTTTGTACAGCAATTAAATGATATTGGATCACCCCTCGAAGAGGATTTTGTTGCTGTTATTATGCTGAGTGGATTGCCACCGGATTATGACCCTTTGATAATGACTCTTGAAAATAATAATATGAAACTCTCCAGTGAAACGGTGAAGTCAAAGTTGTTGCAGGAATATCAACGACGAACTGACAGTGGTGACCCAGCAACAGCTTTAATGGCCAAGAAAACTTATAAATGCTTCAAATGTAAGAAATCTGGACATATTATGAAGAATTGCCCTCAAAAATTTAATAAGAGCAAAGATAAAAGAGTATCAGATGAGGCGTTGTTGACAGCACTCTCCTCGGTCATAGTTAAAGAAGATATGTGGTGTATCGACTCAGGTGCTACAAATCACATGTGCAATAGAAGGAGTGCATTTAGCGGTGATTACGTAAGCATGAAGCCCATTGTAGTGAACGTAGCCAATGGTGAAAAACTATCAGCCGTCGGTTTAGGAAGCGTTCAAGTTAAGTTGCGGGACTGTTTAAAGACAATAAGCGGTGTGTATTTTGTGCCTAACCTGGCTGCAAACCTATTGTCAGTAAGCGCTATGACAAAGAAAGGTTTTACAGTATCCTTTGATTCAAAGGTTTGTAGAATAAAAAAAGGTAATAAGGTTATAGCTACTGCTAGTCATATAAACAGTATATATCAACTAGACGTGTCTGAAAGTGCCATACAATGCTCTGCAGCTGTGGAAACTGTATCAACTTCTCAGGTGAAGAAAGCTAATGGTACTGGTTTAACAGCGAGCTCAACTGGTGAAAGATCGATGATCTCTTCAAGTCCGGGAACACATACATTAGTCGGTAAGGTATCCCAGGAAATTTGGCATCGAAGACTGGCTCATCTTAATTCAAGAAGCATGTATGTCTTGAAAAAAGGTATGGTAACTGGCATTGATTATGATAGTAGTAATTTTCAGTCTTGCATAGCATGCGTTCAGGGTAAACAAACTAGAAAACCCTTTCCGCAGATGTCCCAAAGTAGGTCAAATGAGATACTTGGGCTTATTCATTCTGACCTGTGTGGCCCTATGCCACAGACTTCTTTTGGAGGTTCGAAATATTTTTTAACCTTTACAGATGATTTTTCGAGGAAGACTTTTGTTTATTTTTTGAAAGCTAAAAATGAAGTATTTCATTATTTTAAAATATTCAAGGTGTTCGTAGAAAATCAAACAGGTAGAAAAATAAAAATACTTCGAACTGATAATGGTTGTGAGTATATTAACAATCAATTTCAGGAATATCTGAAAGAATATGGAATACAAAGTCAAACAACAATTCCATACTCCCCAGCGCAGAATGGAGTTAGTGAACGCGCTAACCGGACTATAGTTGAAAAGGCCCGGTGTATGCTGCAGGATGCGGGATTAGATAACCGCTTCTGGGCAGAAGCAGTGCAGACTGCAGTTTATATTAAGAACAGAAGCCCGACAAAAGCAGTGATGGGTTCGACGCCTCAAGAGAGATGGACAAAAAGAAAGGTAGATATTAGTCATTTCAGAGTTTTTGGATGTTTAGCCTATGCTTTAACACAAAATAGGAAGAAATTTGATCCTAAATGTAAAAAGTATATATTTGTGGGTTACTGTGAAGAAAGTAAAGGTTACAGGCTAATAAATCCGGAATGTCCTACTACTTGTGTAAAGGCCAGAGACGTTACATTTTTTGAAGATCAATTTATTTCAATAACTGAACATAAGAATAATATGTCAAGTGATGACTTCATCATCACTGATAGTCTAGTACATCAGCTACACAACTCAGAAACTGAATCAGCTGATGGAAATGAGTCGGCTCCTGGATTTAGTGGTGACATACATAACAAGCCAAATAAGCGAAGGCAAGAAATAATTATTTCAGGTTCTGATAGGCAAGAATCTTCGACATCTAGTTCAGACGAATGTTCGGATGTTACTTACATTCCAGGATCATCAACACTAGAACATGAGGACACTGATTCTTCAAACTTTGAGAGCATGGATGATTCTGAAGAAAATGCTAATGTGGCATTTCAGTGTAATAATGATGAACCAATGACAGTCCAAGAGGCGTTGAGCGGTACAGATTCAGCTAAATGGCAAGCTGCAATGCAAGATGAGTACAACTCTTTTGAGAAAAATAATTGTTGGACGTTAGTTGATTTAAAACAGGGGCAGAAACCTGTGAAATCTAAATGGGTGTTTAAAATCAAACGAGGATTAAATGGAAGAATTCTTAAATACAAAGCTCGTTTAGTTGCCAAAGGATTCACGCAAAAATATGGGATTGATTACCAGGAAACTTTTGCTCCGGTGGTTCGTTATTCTACTATCAGAATTTTATTTGCTATAGCTGCAGTTAAAGAATTAGATATTGATCAGATGGATGTCACTACAGCTTTTTTAAATGGAGATCTTTGTGAAGATGTTGTAATGGAACAGCCGGAAGGCTTTCTACAAAAAGGAAGAGAAGAGATGGTTTATAAACTAAATAAATCCATCTATGGCTTAAAACAGGCTGCAAAATGCTGGTATGACAAAATAAGTTATGTCCTTACAAAGAAAATGCAGTTTAAGAAGTCATCTGTTGAGCCATGTGTATACTTCAGATACCAACTGAGGCGTTTAACAATAATAGCCTTGTATGTCGATGACATACTGTTATTTACATCCTCCAATGAAGATAAGGAAGAAGTAAAAAAACATTTAAAGAAAGAATTTGAAATGAAGGACTTAGGTTCAGTTCATGAATTCTTGGGAATGAGAGTAAAGAGAGAAAAAGGAAGAATTACGCTTGATCAATCTAACTATATATCTAATGTTCTGAATAGATTCAAGATGGAAGATTGCAAGCCGACTACGACACCAATGGAAGTTGGACTCAAACTTACTAAAGGTGATTCAGAAAGCTGTGGATATCGTAACCTGATTGGGTGCCTAATGTATATTGCTGTTTGCACTCGTCCAGACATCGCACATGCGGTAAGTTTTTTGAGTCAATTTAACAATGGTAGTTCTGATATCCATTGGAAGGCTGCAAAGCGAATATTAAGGTATTTAAAAGGTACGATTCATTATAGTTTAGTTTATGAGAAAACTTCTGCTGTGGAAGTATGCGGATATGCTGACGCCGATTGGGGTTCGTGTCCAATGGACCGTAAGTCATATACCGGATTTTTATTTCAAATAGGTAATTCTGTTGTCAGCTGGGAAAGTCGTAAGCAAAAAACCGTTGCACTGTCCAGCACAGAAGCAGAATATATGGCACTTTCTGATGCATGCAAAGAAGGTCTGTTCATAAGGAGCTTATTAAAAGAATGTCTGAATTCAGATTGTGAAATAAACCTATTTAATGATAATCAATCCGCACAGCGGTTAAGTGAAAATTCAATGTTCCATTCAAGGACTAAACATATTGATGTCAGACATCACTTTATAAGAGATATAGTGGTAAAGAATTTAATAAAGATTAAATATCTTCCTACAGATAAAATGATTGCTGACATGCTTACAAAACCTTTGACGCGAGAAAAGTTTAAAAAGTTTTTGTGTCAATTAAATTTGGGTACTTAATAATGTTTAATTACTTAAATGTAACGTTTTAGTTTAAGGGAGTGTGTTGGAATTATATGAATCATTCCTTGTAAACTTAAAAGTTATTTTATATATATCTGTCCTTGTGAACAAATAGATTATGTGTCAGAGATGACTTGTGTCAACTCTTCCCCTTTTGCCTTCTACGACGATGTGTAACGCCTGTGTGTTTTCATAATACAATTTAATCTATTTAAATCGTGCAGTTACTTTGATTTATTCCCCTCTTTCTAACACTGTAAATGCAGCTGAACTTAGTCTACTTGAAATCTAGAGTAATTCCTAGAAGTAATTCCTACAGTTACCTAAATAGCATGGCTTGTCAACAAATTTTTGAATTTAGACCCACTTGGGGTAGGTACATTTGCTAATGGGAGTTCAAAACATTTTATTTTGTTCGTATTATGTAAAAGATTATTAGCTGTAAACGATTACGAGAAAACGGCTAGACTGTCATGTTAACGTGTAAGACATCCGTTTATTTCTATCTATTCTAAAAATTATATTTAATATTACAACTAAGAGAAATTTCATCAGAAACAACAAAAAAGAAATAAGAAAGGGCTAGGATCTGAACCTTGCGATACGCCCATTTTAACCGGAGACCCCGAAGACGTCGCCTTGTAAACTTTTACTTTTTACTAAAATACGAACTTTTTTTTTAACTGTAACTTCGCCTTAGATCAAACTGGCACATTGCAATAGATTTACTTTGCACAGTATCCATAGATCTTTCATTCACAACATAGCACAATAGAAACAGAAACAGTAAGGCAAAAGATTTATTCCTATTGTTTCCCAATCTCCCCCGCCCAGGGGCAAAACGGCCAGAACGAAGCAGTCCAGTCGAAATGAGGCCAATCAGTTTTTGTCGTAACGTTCACTTGTCTCAGATTATACTGCTTCAATATCAAATACGTACTTAGCTACATCTGGATTTCATTTACCAGGCTTGCAGATCGATAGGGTACTGTGAAAAATAGACAAGGAATTTTGAACTTTATGTATAAGGTATAAGGTTGAGATTTGGGTGGTGTGTATTTAAATGAGAAAAACAATGTATCAGCTGGTTATCTGCCGCGTAAATCCTAAGGCTTGACTGGAACGGGTTATGGGCTTGAAGGCGTTGGCCCGACAACCTATAACTAAATTTGGGATAATAATGATCTTTGTTTCTAAGTCACTTTGTAGGTAGGAACAATTGTGTATTTATTGAATGTAAGAAAATAAAATAAAACGTTATGTAAATTATACTTAATATAAGTTAATATTAGGCAATAAACTATATAACGGAAAATAATAAAAAATTAGGAGAATATGTGAGAACATAAGAGAATCCGACTTCCTACTAATAAAACTTTATATGTCAAAGTTTGTGAGGATGGAAACGCAATGGACGCAAAAATGAGATGAAAGGGGTTCGGGCATTTTGGTCCTTATGACCAATGAACTTGAATCGTACCTCGATGGATAGGTCTTTTCAAGAGGAAAAAAAGTTAGTATCGGGTCACATTTTGGATTTGTTGTCCGATTCGAGATATCGGCTTTTAAAATATGTGTTTTCAGTATATCGGAAAGTACGCAAAAAATCAATAAAATACGTTTTGTGTAGTGATCATAAGCTGGAATGAATGTGTGAACTCCTTCCACATCAGGAAAAACTGCGTAGGTACCTACGTACCTATTTTTTTTTTTAATATGAATTATTATTTACATAAAAAGGAATTCATATAGATTTAGCCTTACAAGTTGATCCCCAGATCCCCGAACGGCTTTGGGTATTCTTGTCACCAAACTACGAACACGCAAACCCGACGAGAGACTTGCGACGTTGTTTTCTATGTCGGGAAGAAAACTGGAACGCATTTTGGCCATCGCTCGAGAGTGTCTCAGCAAAGATTCTGTGGTACATCATTTGGGATTTAAACAGAAACGACAGTTTGAATAGAAACTTCAGGATCCCAAAACATCTTTTCGGAAATGAGGATAATACTAGAGCTATAATTATTTGTGATGGAACGTATATTTACATCCATAAAAGTAGCAACTTCTTTTTCCAAAACATCGTCCTATCACATCAATTATGTAACATCAGATGGTTACATAATTGATGTCATAGGACGTCCATACGCAGCCACAAAAACAGATGCTGAAATAATGAGCGTAATTATGAATAACGATCAACACCTACTTCACACATTACTGCAGCCTAGGAGCCTAGGGCCATGGAGGTGGTAAATGGGCGATTTAAGGTCGAATTCACAGTATTCAGACAAAAATATTTTAATAAAGCACTGCTTCACATTTTCTGTGACTTAAAAATAGCAGCTGCCATAACAGAACACTTCCACATCCCAATCACGGACAGTCAACATGCAGGTTTTATTGAATGAATAACACAAAAAAAGAACAGAAGAGCTGATTTCCAAAGAATCGAAGCCAATAATATCGAAAGATTTCCTCGATTAAGCGAAGAAGATGTCATATTATTGTCCTTGGAAACTTATCAGCTCAAACTAACAAAATCATATAGCAGCGAGCACTTACATAATGGACTCTTTACTATAGAAATACATAGGGAAGGTGCCTTACATGACATACAAGAATATGGCACAAGACAATACATGACTTTTGCGAGACCGCATTCAGTCTCGACACATTAGGGCAAAGCAGTACTTTTACTATGTATTATTAAACTCAAATAATAATACAATTATTCAACATAATTGTACATGCTTGACAGGTCTTAATTATACTTCTTTTACGTTGATGATACACACACTACTCAACTAAAGGTATACACTTATGAATCAAAAAATTACCGCTTCTCATTCAATTTCTAGGCAAATTCAAGTCTCAATTTAGTTGCCTTATTATTCAGACCTAGACTGTATAGAATAACGAAGGTACATCTCATGATCTCAATCAATCCATTGCAGACACTAATATATCATAACTAAACGTCACGCTGTCAAAGATCTCCTTTAGCTACTTAAATATTATAACAGCATCGTACTGCGTAGTAATGTACTCACTATTATATTATTAAACACATCTAAGTACATATCAATACTAATGTGAATAATTTTGACATAATAATTTAAAGTACGAAGATGGATAGTTACATTTTGTATTAGAAACTATGTATTATTGAGCTTCTTGAAAACTAGTAATCGGAGTAACTCCAATCAAAAATGATAGAAGTTTGAAATACATATCAGTCATACAAGTGGAAATCGCTTTTATTCCGCAGAGCCTAAAGATTAAAGTCTTAAATCAGCGCGTCTTGCCTTTTATGACCTTCGGAGCAGCCGAAACGTGGACAACTCACGGTACGGGTGGTCCATAAATTCATGGTTGCTCAGCAAGCTATGGAACGAACTATGATTGGAGTCTCTCAGAGGGATAGAATCCGGAACGAGGTGATCCGGCAGAGAACCACAGATGTTGACATAGGTCTCAGAATAAGCAAGCTGAAGTGTCAATTGGCGGCCATATTAGCCATAGAATCAATTACCGTTGAATATTAGACGTGTTTTACGAGATACAAATAATAAAAAATACTGTAGAATGATCAGAGCGTTTTTTTTTTTTTTTTGGTTGGGAAGGCATCAAATTGCTTCTCCCGCTATAGGTGGAGCAGGAGAGCGTGTCAGACTTGTACCGACTAAAACCTGCCCGCATTCCCTCGGTTGCCTGTGTACCAAGGGTCACGATATTTCGAACAACCCGCACCCCTGGCAGGCATCGGCCCTTGCCTGACATCTCTTTGAGGCGCGCGTGGAACACAACGTGCCGTCGACCCGGGCTTAGTCCTTACCGGACAGCGAGCTACCCATTACTCGCCGTCCGCAAGCCCACGCCTACGGTGGCCGGGAATCAGCCAGGGATTCCCGGCGCCCAGGGCGTCTCCTGCGTAGGCTAGGGCCGTGAGGGCGCATATACTGGCTCTACCTCACGTGCGCCGCCTCCCTCTTCGCGAGCATCATTGCTTCGCAGAAGGAAGCGACGTCTACCCATGCACTCTCGCTCCATACCACGATCAGAGGGTAAGGACACTAAAAGAACAACTAATCTGCACACTAATTGCGTTACATACTAGTTACTAATCAGAATCATTTTTAATTTTAAAGGCCTAATTCTATTGCTTCATATTATGTTCAAAAAAATTGTCTGCTCAACAACGTAAATAACCCAATGAATTTTGTTTACATGTTAAAATGAAATCTATACCTATATTCGGATGTCTTACGAAATTTTCAAAGCTGGTTTTAAAATATAAAAAACAAAAATCCGTCAAACATTCTGAACCCTAATGCACACAAACACTAAAATAACTCTTCATCAACATCATTCCATATTCCCTCCACAAACGTATGATAAATCCCATGCAACGTTGTCAGATCCCATTAATAACGTCTAACAAAAACCATTCATATTTGAGCGAGCTGAAATGCAACCTCCCCTGTTCGAACTGGTTAACGCTAGAAGGGAAGATGGCTGTTAACTCTCGCCTTCGTGGTGGGTGAATACATAAAATTCTTGCTGCTAAGTTACTGATACACAATGTTGTAAAGCTTAGCTGACTTGTTTGCCAAGTTCATAGCATAAGTAAAATCAACCAAGTGTTCCGCCTCCGCTCTGTGAGCAGGAGCGGGCTGTAATCCACCACGGGTCCAATGCGGGTTGGTAGACGTCATATATCTTCATGTTTTTGATTCTAGGACATGCCGGTGTCTTTCCGATGTTTTCCTTCACCGTTTTGAGGGCATTGGTGATGAAATTAAATACAAAAAAATAAGTGCCAACCTAGGGTCGAACGTACATACATGACATTGGGGCACCACTGCTCACACCACAAACCTACCAGCTGCTCGCATATAGCTAAGTCCTTTAAGGATACTGATAAAAAAGTAAAAAAACTACAGTCACTTACAAAGCGTACTCAAATTGAAACAAGTAGCAAGTTTTCTACTAGAATTTGCATTGCTCACTAATCATTTTAGCTACACATCAATTTATCTGCTGTTCCACAAAGCCACTCGTATGTCACAAGCCCAAAGGAGTTCCTGCGATTTTATAGCGTGTCTCTGAAGGCCTATACATCCCGGCGCCGACTCGACGACATCTTTATGGACTTTGCCAAAGACGATATTTTGCACACTGTGGTACTATGTCTGTTAACGAATTTTTGATCAAGACTACGTTCGAAAATAGACAGTTTTGTGTTGTTAGCAAGAATGGCTGTTTATGGCCTAAACCTTTTTTACCTAAAGGGTTTTCCGTCATAATCATAGTATCATCATCACCATTGGCCAACCTTAGCTTGAGCTAGCAAAACAAAACACAGGCGACAGGTCTTTGTTCAGTGAGCCTAGCACGAACAATGGTGCCGATTCTGTTGTACACCGAACTAAACTAACTAAACTATAGCTAAAATTCCTTACTTTTTACTATGAGAATCTAAACGCTATTCTGCAAAAAAATATCTCTAAATTTAAAAACTATTTTGACACAACTAAAATCGAATTTGACAATCGCGACTCGCACGTGGTATGTTTTGGCTTCGCAACGTGGTACTTGTTTGCCCTACCCCGTGTTTTTTTTAGAGCCAGCAGCGCGCCGGGGTCGGCAGCCTCGACGTGATTTATATGGAATTTTCATGGAAAATATGAAAAATTATTATCCACATGTTGAGTTTTAGAGGTGTTTGGGGGTTTCCCAGGGGGTCGAAATTTTCATTATTTTTTGCGATAGGACACACCGTTTTCGAGATATAAGCAAAAGAAAAGAAAAAAATACAGTACTATTTTTGCACCAGAAGTCGAGGTGTCGGTGTGAATTTTGGTTCTTGACAACTAATTTTATTCCACACCTATTTAATCGCAATTAAAAATAGTCAGATTTAGTTAGACAACCAAAATTTTAGGTTGAATACAATAATGAAATTGACAACAACAGAATAGCAAAATTACCATTTTCACTAAACTAATAATTCAGTGCAATCTTAGTGCTGTCAAACTAAAATATAGTTAAGTTGTGTCACTTTAGTCAATTTCAGAATAGGAAATCGTCGTTTGACAGGAATAAACTAAATTTTGGTGATTTTTAGTCTAGTTTAGAGAATTTTGTGACAACAGAATCGGCACCAATATCTGGCAACCAACTCTCTAAGTCTATGAACGAAGACGTTCGATACTTCGAAATGAATCCTGCAGCCGTTCTATTAACTTATCAACGCTATTCAATTTTTTGGTTCACCAAAGCCAATCGTCGCCGATCGAGTTCAGATGTTTTAAAACACTGAATTTCTGAGCTTGGCCAATGAACTTCGTATCAACGTCCACTTAATTGTAGAAGCTAGGGCATGGCAAGGAATCGCATTTAACTCGACCCTTGACCACTCTCATCTTCCTGCTACCACCCACCCCGCGAAGATTGTCAAAGATTTTCATCGATAATAATGAATAATACGGGATAAAATATTTTATGGCTTCTTTCTCGCTTCTTTTACATTTAACAAAGGTTCTCATCAAAAGAGTTGATCACAAAATATCAATAATTTCAGTCTTGTTCTTACAACCGTGATGCTTCTTAATTTAAAATATACTAGAAAACAGAAAGAAAGCAATCTTGTGTAATAAGACTTATCTATATGAGGGTAGATTTATATTACTAATCTTATAGTGAACTGTGCATGGATGGGTCTTGTTATATTCGAGTTACGTTTGTGTCATTTTGGCAAAAGTCACTGTCAGTTATCAAATCATTTTGACATTGTGTTAATTGTCAGTTTAACGAGTTGACTATAACAACCGACGTGTGGGGGTCTTGAACGAGCCACCGGAGTGACAAGTTGTAAGGTTAGTGAAATAATGTAAAATGTACTGAACTATGTTGAATTATTGGTATTAAATATTGTTACTGCGTTGATTTATTTGTTGTTTAAATTCTATGATTCCCTTCTGAGATAAGTTTTACACTTGCAGTTACCATACTCTTTTGTGAAAATACAGCAGATTTTTATTTGATGGCGAGGAAACTTTGATGAATTGATAACATTTAAAACAATTTTGCTGACCCTAAGTTTGATTACAATTATTTCTGATTTAAAATTTATTTTGGGTTTGTAGTTTAAAATGTAGGTACTGTTTTAATCGACTTCAAATCGAAGGAGGTTATCAATTCGACATGTTTGTATTTTTACTTTTTTTTTATGTATATTCGGGCATAACTCCGTCACATATACACGGATTTGGAAAATTCTTTTTAATTCAAAGTGGTTTTATTTCGAAATGGTCCCATTTAAATTTCATATAGATCTGATGATGCATTTCGGAGACAGACAGCGGAACTCTTCAGAAAATGACATCAGATCAATCGCGATTGCTGCTATCGCATAAATTTGCATTGTTTTGACCCCAAGAATGATGAAATTTCAAATTGGTGTGGGGTAGGTACTACAAGTTAAAAGTGAAAAATAAAACTTTTTCGAAAAAAAAAAAACAACCGTCTTCCGGAAAAACATTACAAAGTTAAAATACATATATCCAAAGTCACCGACTTCCGAAATTAAAGCTATTTTTCACTTTCCGTTTGTTTGTTGTTTCATTTTGTTGTTTTTCGGGAACTTTTTTTTTTATTGTAGTGTTAATGCCACTATTCGTTAATATTTCACTAACGAACGTTTAGATGCATCGTCATCCTCTGCCTAGCCTTCTACCAACTATGTTGGGGTCGGCTTCCAGTCTAACCGGATGCTACTGAAAACTGGTATTTTATATAGAGCAGATTCCTATCTGACTTCCACAACCCATAAGATGTAATAAGACAGTCCTTGTCATGACTGGGTGTCCAACTTTCGGGCTTCTAACTACCCGTAACGACTGTCAAAGATATTGGATCGACAGCCGAGACCAACGGCTTAACGTGCTTTCCGAGGCACAGAAGAGTCTGGGAGTGTAATGGAAGGTCATTCATCTACGAACTGACCTCAGCAAGCGTAGTTCAACCTTCAATTGACTCGTGCAGCTGCTATTTCTTAGCCACGAGCATGCGTATAGAACTTTAAGCTTTAAAATTCAAAGTCAAACTACAATACTAAATGACGAATTTAATAAGACATGGTAACTAAATATCTTTGAAATTCAAAGTAAATACCTACTATAATTTTATAAAATGTATTCAAAGAATGGAAGTAAGTATGTGCTTCATTAACGATAAATAAGTCCCAAATTAATAGTGAGCGGTTTTTAACGAGCAAAATATTTTAACGAGCTTTTATTGGATATCAAATTAAGTTTTTTATTTATAAAATAAATATATTCTTCTAAAACCTTTAGAAAGCCTAACATTAATTCATTAGCAAAATAGGTAACTTTTTCGATCAAATTAAGCTTTAAAAAGGCCTGAAAATTTGACTACCTCCTTAGCACGAGCACCGATTTGTCGACGGAAGAATAGACATAACTATTAATGATGTACGAGTGCAATACGAGAAGATAGCTATGTTTTTCTATTAATTATTATAGTTATGCGTTCTAAACTAATCATGATTTTGCAGATAATCGTATATACTTTGTGGCCGTTGAGAAGAAAGTTTGTTGTCAGTGTGATTTCAACAGTCTTGGAAGAAATATTCTCCTGAAATAGTCTACATTTTAAGGACCTAGCGGCCTTATAGCCAGGAAAGATGGCAATAACCTCGAACAACTGATGGTTACCGGCAAGGTGGATGGTAAACGACCAAAAGGTCGCAGCCCTTTGCGATGATCCGATCAGATAAACTCTTCTATCGGAACGAAATTTCATGATGCGCTTCACTTGGCCAAGGATAGACAAAGATGGCAAAACATCGTCAGAGAAAAAGTGGTTTCAAGGGAGGATCACGACCCTCAGTAATGAGGACAAAGCTTTCTGGGAACTCCAGAGGAAACTCAAATCCCGAGAAGTAGCCACAATGCCGAATGCCTCGCCGATAGTCTTGAGGCCCAATGCGCGCCCAGTTCTCTACCTGTAGACCAAGCACACCTCGCTGAGGTGGACGCTGAAGTCGAACGTAGAACCTCTCTCCCGCCCGTCGAAGACCCTGATGATCCATTACCTCTCGTCACCCCGGACGAAGTTCACGAGATCATCAAAGGTCTGAAACCCCGTAAGGCCCCCGGAGCTGACGGCATCACCAATAAGGTGATCCAGATGCTACCTGCCCACCTGATCATGCTCTTGACCATCATCTTCAATGGAGCCTTGAGCAATAACATCTTCCCCCAAGCTTGGAAGCAAGCCACGGTCATTGGCATTCCAAAACCCGGCAAACCCAAAACGGAGCCCGCGAGCTACCGGCCCATCAGTTTACTGGACAGCCTCGGAAAAATCTGTGAGCGACTTATTTACAAGCGTCTCAGGGACTTCGCCGAGACTAAAGGCCTGATACCCAACGAGCAGTTCGGCTTCCCGGTTGTACGGAACTGTGCTGGGTTCGGCGAACCCAGCACAGTTCGACTTGAGGAGGAAGATAAGGACCTAGACAAAGATCGTTAGAAACGTAAGACAAAATGACAGATTGTAGAGGGATATATACGGTGCGATGTCAAAAATGGACAAACGAAATGTCACTTTGTATTGTTGGTGTCAGTGACTTTGGATGTTTATTTTAATTATTTGTCACCGCCTTCCGAAATTAAAGTTATTTTTCAATTTGTAGTGTTTTTTTGGAAGTCGGTAGTAATTTTTTTTTTTTTAGTTTTTATTTTTCACTTTTTAGTACCCCACACCAATTCGAAATTTCATCATCCTTGGGGTCAAAATTATGCATATTTATGCGATTGTTAGCATCTGCTGTTGATTTGCTATAATTTTTTGAAGAGTTCCATTGTCTGTCTCCGAAACACATCATCAGATCCATTTGAAATTTAAATGGGACTATTTTGGAATAAACCCCTATCGAAATTTTTTTGCAAATCTGTCCATATATGACGGCGTTATGCCCGAAAAAAAAAAAACATTTCGAATTGATAACCTCCATCTTTTTGAAGTCGGTTAATAAAAAGTAATGTCTATTCTTCGGAGAAATACATAGCGTCATGCTAAGCCTGCAGTAGCCTTATTTCGTATCGCACTAATAAACAGAATCTGTTTCATTTTGAACTTAATCTAAGGTAAGCTAATCCATTCTTTATTATTGTGTAATTTACAAAAGTTTGAAAAAGACATTAGTCATAGTACCTTAGTCTTAATATTTTGTTAGTTTTGTGTGTTGTCTTATATTGATATTGTTTTTCCTAACTGTTCATTTTTTATTTTATTTTATTTTATTTCAGCCGTTACCGTCCCACTGCTGGCCAAAGGCCTCCCTACTCTCTTTCCACCACTCTCTGTCCAAAGCTGTCAAGGACCAATCTTTATTAAAGGAGTCCAGCTCATCCCACCATCTCTGTCTGGTCCTGCCACGATGTCGTTTGCCATAAGCGGGACCCACTGGGTCGGAAGTTTAGCCCATTGATCGTCTGATATACGGCAGATGTGTCCAGCCCAATTCCATTTAAGTGTTCATTTACGTTATTTTTATTATTGAGCTATTATGAGGGGCTTGTGGCTAAAGAGGGGCTTGTGGCTAAATAACAATAGCTGCACGGGTCGATCGGCCAGGTTAAGCTACGCTTGCCGCGGTTAGTCCGTGGATGGGTGACCATCTTTACATACCAAGACTCCCGTGCCTCGGAAAGCACGTTAAGCCGTTGGTCCCGGCTGTCATTTGTAGATCTTTGACAGTCGTTACGGGTCGTCAGAAGCCCGAAAGTCTGACAACCAGTCTTACCAAGGGGTATCGTATTACCTAGTAACAGGGTTGTGGAGGTCAGATAGGCAGTCGCTCCATGTAAAATACTGGTATTCAGCTGCATCCGGTTAGACTGGAAGCCGACCCCAACATAGTTGGGAAAAGGCTTGGCAGATGATGATATGTCATTAACTTTTTTTCCTTTAAATATGATTTTCGTGTTATGTTTTTTTTTTTTAATTGTCAAACATAATGTACCAAACCTAGATTACAAGTAAATGATGTGATCTCCTATCATTGGAAGCGCACACTGTATTTGTCTCTGCTCAATGTAAACTTACATGTTATTGTGTGGCCCCTGTTGGACATCCAACAAATACATAAATTATATTCGAAAAAATTGTCTGCTTAGCAACGTGAACAACGCCATGGATGTTGTGGAACTGTCAAATTGAAAGGGAGTCCTACTGATATTGTTTTACACAATTACATCTCTGTCATATCAAGGGGTCTCACATGTCCCAGTAACTATGCAGTGGAGGTCAGAAAAGCAGTCGTTCCATGTAAAATTCTGGTATTCAGCTGCATGCATAGTTTAACAAGAAGCCGACTCTAATAAATTTGGGAAAAAGCCAAGCAGATGATTTGAAAAAAATAACCTTAACTAGAGAGCAGTGGAGGCCAAGTGGTAACGGCCGTGACTTACGAGTTGTGGGTCGTGAGTTCGAACCCAGACAGGCGCTTTACTTTGTGTAAATTATTTCATCACCACTGCTCTCAAAACGGTGAAGGAAAACATCGTGAGGAAACCGGTATGTCCTAGAATCAAAAATTCGAAGACATGTGACATCTACCAACCCGCACTGGGCCCGCGCAGTGACGGCCCCATCCCTCTCACGGAAAGGCGGTCTGTGTTCCAGCAGTGGGAACATTATAGGCTGATGATGATGAACCTTAACTATACTTATGATGCTGATTTCCGCCTGACCATCATAATATTTAACACTAGCACTTCGCCCCCGACGTTGTCCACGTGAAATTTATAGCTCATGTTAATCCGGAATAATGTAGCTTTCCTTTGGTGAAAGATTTTTCCAAATCGATTTAGTAGTTTTTGAGTTTATCCATTACAAACAACTTTAAAAATCATCAAATCTTGCCTCTGCATAACATTGGTGTTGAACTTTAGATGTAGATTCGTTTTTTTAAGTGAATACGCGCATTAACGATTTATTCGCCTATATATTTTTTTTTTTAAATTAAGTGCGTCATTTAAAACAAAGTGACGAATATAAGATAAATTCTTCGTAAAGCTACACAAAGACGAATTAACGGTTAGCTTCAAATAACACCTCAAAATTAATTTGTCAAGAAGCAAAGCCCAGGCCTTAAACATGAGCCCAAACAACTGACCTCAAAATTACATAATAAAGACGTTTATTACTCATTAAGAAGTTAATATAACGCCTTTAACTGTGTTAGCGGAGGGGCTTGTGGCTAAGTAATAACAACCACACGGGTCGATCAATCAGGTTAATCTATGCTTGCCGCGGTTAATCCGTGGATGGGTGACCATCTTTACATCCGTGACTCGGAGAACACGTTAAGCCGTGGGTCCCGGCTGTCATTCGTAGATCTTTGACAGTCGTTACGGGTGGTCAGAACCAGTCTTACCAAGGGATATCACGTTACCCAGTAACTGAGCTGTGGAGGTAGATATGCAGTCGCTCCATTTAAAATACTGGTATTCAGCTGCATCTGGTAAGACTGGAAGCCGACCCCCAACATTGTTGGGAAAGGGCTCCTCAAATGATGAACTGTTAATAGGTATACTAAATAAATGTAAATCTCAGATTATAAAAATTAAGCAGATAGACCGCGCGGAACACCAAGAGTGAAGCCAAAAAACCAAATACTAAAGCGTCGCATTGTATACAATGCGAGGTTTTAGTATTTGTTTTTTTTTTACTCTTAGGTATTCCCCGCGATCTATCTGCCTTTGTTTTATAATCTAAACAAAAAAAGAAAACTATAGCGTCGCATTGCATGTTACATAAAATGCGACGCTTTAGTATTTGGTTTTTTGGCTTCACTCTTAATGTTCCGCGCGGTCTATCTGCCTTAGTTTTATAATCTGAGGGAAAGGGCTACTCAAATGATGAACTGTATAAGTACTAAATATATGTAAATCCTCTGAACTGCGTTATTCAATGTAAATGTCCAAACTCCATGTCCTCGGCGAACTTGCGGGGGTAGTTTGTGATTAAAGCTATTCGTCAACGGTGCAGCGGACTAAGTTTATAATACACTGTCTAGTTTATGTTCACTGATCAGCTTAACGAGTTTGCTGTTTCAATATAGGAAGTAATATTGTGGTTTTGTTTAACAAAATATTAATGTAATTAAGCCATTCTCACTCAGACAGATGATTACGAGCATGTTGCTGGGGAGTTTGTTGCGATACTTTTTCCCATTTAAAACACAAAGTCCACGGGTTTTTTTATTTTTTTGTGTGGGAAATCATCACATACCTTCTCCCGCTCTGGGTGGAGCAGGAGGGCGTGTCAGACTTTTACTGACTAAAACCCACTCGTGTTCCCTCAGTAGCCCGTATGCCAGGGGCTGTGGTATCTCTTTCGAACAAACCCGCACCCCTGGCAAGGCGAAGATTTCTTGAAAACGGTCAATAAGGTGTTTTTTTTTTTTTTAAGCAGTGTATCTCTTTAACAGTAAATAATTTTAAAAGCAAAAAAAAATATGTTAATTTAAAGTATTTTTTTTTTTTTTGCATACAGTGATCGAACTCAAAACATAAACATTCTTATTAAAGAACATCAACACATCACACACACATATACACACACACATTATTATTATTAAGAGATTTTTTTGATGCATCAGCATCACAAAAACACAAACAGACTCAAACTTGAAAATACGAACGATCTAGTGCATGGCTGATTTTCTTTTTTTGTATTTAATTAAATAAGTAACGATAGCTGCGCGGGTCGATCGATCAGGTTAAGCTACGCTTGCCGCGGTTGGTCCGTGGATGGGTGACCATCTTTACATACCAAGACCCCTCCGTGCCTCGGAAAGCACGTTAAGCCGTTGGTCCCGGCTGTCATTTGTGTATCTTTGACAGTCGTTACGGGTCGTCAGAAGCCCGAAAGTCTGACAAAGTCTTACCAATGGGTATCGTATTACCCAGTAACTGGGTTGTGGAGGTCAGATAGGCAGTCGCTCCATGTAACATACTGGTATTCAGCTGCATCCGGTTAGACTGGAAGCCGACCCTAACGTAGTTGGGAAAAGGCTAGGCAGATGATGATGTATTTAATTAAATAATCACGAAAAACCGCCGTAAATGCGACGTTGCCAGTTCGCGTGGTTATAATTATGGTGATTTCATTCATACACGACGTGGCAAGTTGAAGGAGTAACACATCACGCTTGGTTTTCCCTGAACGGTTAGATAGAGGTGTACCTATAGTATACCAACATTTCGCCAGCTATGTCTAAGTCCCATATAATAGGGGGCGAGCCTATTGCCATCAACCGGGCAGAAATCCAGACTCCGGGGTGCTACTAAGGATAGCTAGTAGCACCCCGATAGATAGTTTTAAGCTGCTTAGCTTAGCCATACATTCTAGCCTATTCCTAACTGCCTTCTTTTAGACTTCCACCAGGACAATTCCTTGCATACGGACTTAGCCTTGGAAAATCTGGCCTGTTTCAGTTCTTACAATCTCTTTATCATTTTCCTGGTTTCCAACGTCCTTCAAATGTAATTTGGAAGGATGTTGCGGTGATTTTCTTATAACAAACTTTGAAATAACCACAATCGTTGTGTGAAAGAAAAACTTATTTAAAAACAAAATTATAAGTTTTGGGGAACTGGCTGCAACAACAGGATAACGGAAACAGTTAACCTTGAAAATGCAGCAGAAGGCCACGATGAGGAAAAATCTTCTCTCCGTTACCCTAAAATCATGCAAAACTTTTACAAATCTGTGTTTTTTCCTGACAAAAGATCTATCGAGTCAGTTTTCACCCTCTTTTTCCTTATGGCAAGGAAGTTCCGCAGTTACCTGAATTATTATACTGTTACTCTCTTCACTGTTAAGGTTATACCTACTGCCATTTCGTAGATACTGTGTCATGTTGGATGGAAGGTTTATGGACTCAGGTTGCCAGTTCTAAGGCTGGTCATGTACCAGCATGAAATCCTCAATATCTTTAAGTATTTTCTAATGTTATCTCAAGCTCCACTCACACAGGTATGGTGAAGCTAGAAATGTTCAAAATATCTCACAAATCGTGTATTTATCACTAACTTTTTCCAGTGGCTACGCCCGCATGAAGATCGGAAATTATTCCACGGGAACGTGCAACCGGGATCAACAATATTCTATAGGTATGTTAATCCAGGTTATAAACTATCGGTGTGCAAAATTTCATCCAAATCCATTAAGCCATTTTTGCGTGATTGAGTAACAAACATCCAAACATTTAAACATGCAAACTTTCACATTTATAATATTATTAAGATAATAGGATAGGTCTTGAAGTTAATAATTAAGTTTCCTTATTCATACTCAGACTTTTCACGCGCAAATTTATTTCCATTTTATACCTACAGGGTTATTGGAAAAACACCAAAAACCTCTTAACTTTTACTATGGGACCAAACCTGAAATCGCGACTAAAAAATCAGCTTCGCGATTTCAGGTTTGGTCCCATAGTAAAAGTTGTTCATAGTGATGAGTACAATGACCTCTTAAGAGGTTGTTGGTGTTTTTCCAATAACCCGGTATATGTATTTTTAAGTGAACGACCCATTTTGTCATAAAGTAAGACATTATTTCAATTTGATTTGTTTAATTATTAATTTACCGTGTCATTTGACGCATGAAACTCCGATTAAATGTAAAGCAACTCACCGATCCGAATGAAATTGTTTCAATATTAATTTTCCACCACATTATTCACAGTCTCACTCATAATAATTAATAGTATGTATTTTCAAGGGATTCATTATAAATAAGGTAATATAAATTCTTATTGGTAGAATTTATTAGTAACAACTACTGTTTTGGTCCCATCGGCCATCTGTTCTGCGAGCAATGTGCCCTGCCCACTTCCACTTAAGTTTGGTAATTCTTCGGGCTATGTGAAAGCCGCGGGTATCCGCTGGATGTGGGAAGCACAAGACCGGTCGAAGTGGAGGAGCCTGGCGGACGCCTATGTCCAGCAGTGGACGTCTTTCGGCTGAAATGATGATGATGATGAACTACCTACGATTTTTGCATCTGTATCTGTGTGAAATCATTCCTGAAATTAAACGTTACGTTAAAAACGTACAAAAGTTGCCATCAACCGGATAGAAACCCAGTTTCTGAGCTGCTACTGAGAAATTACAGATGGAAAAGTCCAATAACACTTTGAACGAGCCGCGAATCGAACCCAGGATCTCAAGTTCATCAGTAGTGCTAATCACCTCAAGACCAACGTGGTAGTCAAATAATGTCGGTCATTAACTTGTTAATGAGTGTAGGTGTTATGCTATTTCCCAAAGATTAAAAATATAAATTGTTACAGTCTTGTAAAAAAGCAATACATTCAATTGCATGAATATTTTATAAAAAAATATAAAAAAGCTGACTAAAGGGCAACGTCACACATGTTATGGAATAACAAAACGAACAGAAGTAAATTATCATCAAGCGAATATGTATAATTATTATATATAAGCAAGTTAATATACAGCTTGTAAAAATAAATAAACACGTCCTCCATAATTTATTCATCTTTGCAAATAAACAGATACCAAAAGCGAGGTGCACGAACAAAAATTAAAATTGTACTGCAAATGTAATGAACACGCCAAATGAGAACCCACACGCAATTGGCGAAAATAAGCCTAATTCCCTTTCTAAACCATTTCCTACCCTAACTGATTGAAATAAAGTTGTTATTGAAATAACAGAAGATACAGGAGTTATAAATTTTGATTGGGTTAGATACGCTGCTAAAGATAATAACAGAAGGGAACGTCGGGTTATTTTTGGGGATATTAATGAAAATTACCTTAGGAAAAGATGTTCTTGCGTGGTAGAATGGTCTTAAGAAACGAATGCTATATGTATACCTATTAAATAGCAGGTGCTGTGTGCTAAATAGTAATAGGATTTTATATTTGTCTTTAAGAAAAGAGAATTTTCTTGAACTTTGCCAAATCCTTCAGGGAAACAAGGCGTGATTTTGTGTTATGTATTATGTCACCATAAGATTGTGAAGACCGTTAGTTTATAATCTATTTCGTGAGATTATAAACTGTCGATAAATTGTGAACTGCATCATACTGCTTACCGATCGAATAGTTTAGGTTAGGTTAGAACTGCGACCAACCGCGCGCGAGCCGAGCAAGCGAGCGGTACCGCGGCAGCGGCCGGCGAGCGCTACTTCCAAATTAGTAGCAGTTACTTGACTATTTAGTAATAGTGCAAGGTACTATCCGTATTGATACCAGTTCACAATTTATGGACTGTTTAAAATCTTGTACCACAGATTTTAAATTGACGGTATTCATAATCTTACGGTGACATATCTAATTCATTTTAGACTGCAGCACTGCAGTTTCATCTCTCTGCTTAGTGCCTAGAGTTGAAAAACAAACTGTGTTTTTTTTGACGCGCTGGGATGCGCTCTGTTAGATTCTCAGTGGTCGGCTCAACAACGACGATCGAAAATACAGCGCGCGATAAAATCTCCGCTCGATAATCTTAAGTCCGTGCTAACGTGAGCTCATTCATTCAAAGTTTTCAATTAATTTCAGAATGTTCGTCATCTTTAATTTAATCGCGTCTATATTTATCGGTGAAAAACTGTCAACAGTCTATACGGAAACGTAATTTTTGTCTACTCTTCCGACGACGGGACGCTTGTCTACGGTTCTCGTGCTAAGCCTACTGAGCCCATCATTAAATATTTTGGTGTACCCATTTCCTTTTTTTTTTCTTCGACTTTGCGTCCATGTGTATATTATGAAGTAGTCATTAAGTGCTTGGATATCACAGAAATGTATCCACGAGAACACTGCCGACGAACTGTACAGCAGTTTGGCAGAAGATATATTATATTTTATGTAACTTTTCGGGAATAAAAATAATAATTAAAAAAAAAAATGTACGTCATCTAAACCTTCAATTACAGGTAGCATATTAATCGTAGATAGGATTTTATTTTATCTGAGACGTATAAAAGCTTCGTGGCTAATGACAGTCATAAAAAAGAACTGCAAGTAAAATCTCGACCTCTCGCCGACAGCATTGGAAGGACTGTTTTTTTTCTCCCATTCATAATCCCGTATTAGACCTTAGCAACAAGACCTTTACTTTTAATCCCTTTGGAAACGTTTTTCTCGTATTCCGATAAAAAAATTACACCAGTTTATTTGTGTGTTTACCTTTTGATGTAAACTTAAAAACAATTTGATGCGTATTCTATAGTTGTACACTGATTTTTTTTAAACTTACGCCACCATTTTGTTTTTAACACAGTTTCACACGAGATCCTTGTGACACTGTACTATCCAAAAACTTTGGCACACCTGCAATTGTTTATGGTTTTGGAAAGATACTTTTCAAAGACAATTAAAAACAGATGATATGACCGAGACCTGAGAGGCTATTTCCTTATGTTTATAAACGTTCTTATTCTCTCTGTCTCAATTTGACAGATATACCTCAAACCCGTGCTCAACCCTTCATTGTTCCACCGTAGGCATGAGCTTGCGGACGGCGAGTAATGTGTAGCTCGCTGTCCGGTAAGGACCAAGCCCAAGTCGCGACGGCGCGTTGTGTTCCACGCGCGCCTCAAAGAGATGTCAGCAAAAAGTGACGGGGCCTGCAAGGGCCGATGCCTGCCAGGGGTGCGGGTTTGTTCGACAGAGATACTGCAGCCCCTGGCATACGGGCTACTGAGGGAACACGGGTGGGTTTTAGTCAGTAAAAGTCTGACACGCCCTCCTGCTCCACTCAGAGCGGGAGAAGTTATTTGATGATTCCCACCCAAAAAAGAAAAAAAACCCTACATTGTTGTCAAGGACTATCAATGTCAAACATATAATCGCTTAGATGAAATTGAGACAAGATTTTGAACGTTGTAGGAAAATTCGTCATGGAAAACCGATAAACACTACCGTAAGACTTTAGGGGTATGAGGAACAGGGTGTAAAGTTCACTCATACCTATGGTGATAAAGGAGGATCTTCCGACCAGACGGGTATTGTGTCTGGTCCGGGCAACTGCCCGACAGTTGATGTCGGGATATTTTATCTATCTGAGTGGCGTTGGTAAACTCTGATTGCGCGATGTAGAATTGCTATGATAGTTCGCCTGTGGCATTGTAGATGGCGCCACTTTTCTTTTTACGATTTTCGATATTTGTTGCGAAGTATTTATTTTTGTAGTGCCGCTACAAGACCTCACGCTCACAAGTCATACTTGCAACCAATAGACTAACGAGGCAGAGATTTATAACAAACAAGATTTGGCCCGCGGGTTCACCCTCATGGAGGTAGGAAATTTGATCATTTCCTTTTTCCTCAAACTCCTCCCATCTAATCTCGTACTATCGGTATAAAAAGTATCCTACGTTCTACCCCCGCGGAGTAATTGCGTAACACGCCAGTGGCGAAAGCACCACATAACACGACTCCTACCGGCTTTCCTTCGGGAATTCGGCAAATCTATCGCTATTAAAAAATGACAAGTCAATAGTGGCTACTATTTTCATAAAATATAGTTACGCTACGGGCATTTAATTCACTGTAATATTCAAACAACAAAAACGGTTATTTTTAAAATTGGATTTTAATAAAAAAAAAACCAGATGGTTAAATTAACCCGGCGCCAAAACATCATAATTGGGAACTAAAAAATCATACAACAGCGATGTAATTCATATTCTGATGACGTAATGACATATTCTGTTACTTTAGGTCACGTGGCACCTCTTGATATAGATGATAGCAAGCCGCTGTACAACGGGTTATGTCATTCACAGATATAGGTATGGAAATATGCGTCAGCGATAGCGAGATTGAGGAACATTGCACATTTTATTTGGTTTTCGCAGACGTTCAATGTTATTGTATTTAATTCATTACATTCCTATATTAATTTTACAATAATAGTAATTATTCTCCTACACTTATATTATAATCTATCTACTAATATTATAAAGAGGAAAGATTTGATTGTTTGTTTGCATTGATTATGCTCCGAAACTACTGAACCGATTTGAAAAATTATTATACTGTTGGGAGGCTACACTATACCTGGGTGACATAGGCTATATTTTATCCCCGTATTCCCATGGGAACGGGAACTACGCGGGTGAAACTGCGGAGCGCTGCTAGTTATTTATCACAGTAAATTAAAGCCGACTTCGCTTCGGCTTCTCTCTTAGAAAAATTGACACCTCGCCGCTGTCACACGATCAGTAGGAGACTTTAATTTTGAAGTTTCAACAACATTAATTGCGTTATTTATGTTATTGCACAATCAGCCTTTAATGCTCTGACTGCTGGGACACACGCCTCCTCTCTATGAGAGGGAGTAGGCCACCACGCGGGCCCACTGCAGGTTGGTAGATGTCACATGTTTTCAAATTATTGGTTCTTGGTCATGCGGGTTTCCTCACGATGGTTTCCTTCGCCGTTTTGAGAGCAGTGGTGAGGAAATTAGATATACAAATTAAACTGCCTGCCTGGGTTCGAACACACGACCAAGCAATTCGTAAGTAGGAGCCAATACCACTGAGCAACCATTGCACGTTGTTTAGCAGATACATTTTGTCAACAAATAAAGCAATGGATTAGGAATGTGTTTTTTCCTGAGGGTGGGAAATCATCAAATAACTTCTCCCGCTCTGGGTGGAACAGGAGAGTGTGTCAGACGTTTACTGACTAAAACCCACCCGTGTTCCTTCAGTTGCCTCTGTGCCAGGGGCCACGGTATCTCTTTCAAACAACCCGCACCCTTGGAACAACCTGCACCCCTGGAACAATCCGCAACTCTGGAACAACCCGCACCCCTGGGATAGTGTCTGATAGAGTGAATTACGCAATTGGGATGCAGGTCATGGTCATCGAAATCCGTTAAACTATTGCAAAGTGAAAATATAGCAGGCACTAGCCGTCTGTATGGCTCTTATCTTTTTACGCCCTAAAGGCTTATAGGATTTCGATGAAATTTGCCAAATGCGAAAGCAACTCTATAGTTACTTTCGCATTTGTGATAATAGTATGAATAAAAGAACTAAAAGGGTTGCCTAAATCCCAATCGCGAAACCCACCTTACATAAAATATTCATACTTGAATCGCCAAACACTTTTTACCCACAATTTGAATGAACGAAAAAATTTATTTGAAATACGGTGTAAAAATATACACCCTCGTGGTCCGATAATTGCCTACCCTCAAGGGCAGAGGAGCCGCTGCCCATAATTTTATGTGATTTATTTTGGGGCGGACATATTTTTTTCCGAAATTACACGTATTTAGCCTTGAGCCTATAGGTGCCTAAAATTGGGGCAGATAGATATATATTTCTGGAGGTAGATTGTTATGGATAGCTAAGGAGTTACCTAATAGTAAAGGAAAAATCAGGAGCAGCGGTGGCCAAGTGGTAACGGCCGCGATTTACGAGTTGTAGGTCGTGAGTTCAAACCCAACCAGGCGCTTTACTTTGTGTAAATTATTTCATCACCACTGCTCTCAAAACGGTGAAGGAAAACATCGTGAGGAAACCGGCATGTCCTAGAACCAAAAATTCGAAGACATGTGACATCTACCAACCCGCACTGGGCCCGCGTGGTGGATTATGGCCCAATCCCTCTCACCGAGAGGAGGCCTGTGTCCCAGCAGTGGGAATATTATAGGCTGATGATGATGATGATGAAAGGAAAAATAATCATGAATATTAAAACCAAATTTAGGTACTGTAGAGGTTTTAAATAAATAGATAAATAAAAACGTTTTATTTCGGATGTCACGATCCATAGGTACACATTAATTATTTTGAAATTACAGACATAATGAATTTGATACACATACATCCTATTAGCCACAGTCTTCAGAATTTCGTTGTGGCATTCTGCAGATGAGAGAAACCGTCTTTTTGCGGATGACGGCATGAAAGCCATCAGTTTGATACAGCGCGAACATCCCCGATGCACAACATAATCGGCGTGGCAGCCCCAACAACATCCTGAAGATATTATTATACTGGATACGCAGGGCGTCCAACGATCTTTTGGTGTGACAAACCCACAAACTTCCCGTGTAAAAGCTCTGACAGTATGCCTTAAAAAGCGTAATGTTCACTTGTTCGGAGCAACGGGAGAATCTGCGGGCTAGCATATTACCTCTGACCGCTAGAGCCCTACACTCCCTCCCTCTCAATGTCAACATCGTCCTCAAGGCCAAGGTAAGGAAATGTCCCAGATATTTAAACTTCGTTACACGATTTACGCTCAAGCCATTTAGGGTAATATTGTGAGTGTGAACAGGACATCCACCGGCGGCTCTAAAGACCATGTATGTATTCACGGTTTTAGCCTGCACGGCTTTCTGTTGGCAGTTGGCAATCCGTTCCATCATTAAAATAACTGATTTCATTCGGAAATCTGCCAAGTTTAATATTTTTTTTTTTTTATATAAACTTTGCCTCTCACTAGGAATTTGTCCCGTATTGTAGGTGCGTTTACAAACATTTAAACTCATATACACAAACAGCGAGACCCGGAACAACTACTTGTAGGTCATACATATATTTGTTCCGTGCGGGAATCGAACTCGTGACATGCAGCGCGGCAGTCAATCGCTTAACCACTGGGCCAACCGTGCCGTGCCGTGGAGTCGGAAACCAAACTTACAACCCAACATTGCGACAGGCCAAGACGCAGATTGCAAGACACCTTTAATAAAGATTTTTCCTTGACAGATCTGGACAGATAGCCTTCGCCCAGCAGTGGGACTTTAGTGGCTAATAATGGAAACAAACAAATATTGGTATTTAAACAATACTGGCACAAGTTCGTCGAACAGCTGATGATTTAAACTTAAATAAAGTCACCAACACGAACTGTAAGCTCTTAAGACTTTGGAAACTGTACGTGCATACGATGTGCACTTAGTGCTATTAAATAGGGAACCTCTAAGTTAAATAAATAACAGACGAGGCGAGCAGAGGTAGAGAATTCGAACAGCATTCATTACGTTACATTAAGTTTACGTAACCCCGCTTGAATTGCAATCATGTTAAGCATATATGGAGAGGGTTGTAGAAATACTAGCACTAATTTAAATAACCCTTTTAAGTACAAACATACATAAATGCACGCCTCTTTCCCATTGAGGTAAGCAGAAACTGCATAAACAGCTACATGCTACAATCCTTACATACCGACCGCAGTGTCTCAAGACGAAAGCCTTTGACCAATGCGTGTTGCCAGTGATGACATATGGAACTGAAACTTGGTCGCTCACAATGGGCCTCATAAGAAGGCTTAAAGTCATCCAAAGGGCGATGGAGAGGGGTATGCTTGGAGTTTCCCTGCGTGATGGAATCAGGAATGAAGAGATCCGCAGGAGAACCAAGGTAACCGACATAGCCCGAAGAATTGCCAAACTTAAGTGGCAGTGGGCAGGGCACATTGCTCGCAGAACAGTTGGCCGACGGGTTCGAAAAGTTCTGGAGTGGCGACCGCGCATGCACCGCGCAGGTTGGCAGGCCTCAAGGTGGACCGATGACCTTGTGAAGGCCGCAGGAATTCGCTGGATGCGAGAAGCATAGAACCTGTAGAAGTGGCGGTGCTTGGGGGGGAGGCCTATGTCCAGCAGTGGACGCCTTTCGGCTGAAATGATGATGATGATGATGACGTTCATACATCCATACACGCACGCGTTGTGAGTATTACGCAACGGACCTTTCTGAAAAACACCACTTATGAGACTTCTTCTTACATGTGTGTTTAAAGTATGCTTGTAGTTTATATGTCGGTACGCTAAGTACAGTCAGCAAAATCAATTGCTTATCAAATATACAATGTATGTATACTACTACTAATATATACAACTGTCAAAGTATGACAGTTGTGATTTGCATATACGGACAAATATTTGGAAGTCAATTCGAGAAATAAAGACATTCCCTCCACCTCAGTACTTTTGTGCACTTCGCCCACTCTTCGCCACTTCAGTACGGAAGTAAAATACTAAAATCCACAAGTCACACAGTACCTTAACAAACCACCATCGAACTAATGAATTACATATTTGCTATAACCGTTACTACCAAATAACAAACTAACAAATTACATATTACCTATGATAAACTAATATTAGTTTATCGTTCGCCAAGTAACACGGAAGTACACAAGCAAACACTTTCCACACAGATTTACATCAAATCTTGCCGAAATAACCTCAAAACTAATTAAAGTTTCATCATTAATTAGAGTTTTATCGCCTCAACATCGAACTTTGCTTTGATTGATTGAATTATATAATGAAAAATATGGCAGGGTATTTTCGCGCACTTGATTTTCAAATCGCTAAAAATACAAATGCTCGATTCTTATATTTTAAAATCGGATCGTTTTGTTTACAAAGCTCCATTTTTTATTTCCAAAATGAGCAAATAAATAGTTTCGAAAGCTAATTTTATCTATGATAGCTACTTCCAAATAGGGGGTCTACTATGCGAGGGCATTTACTTCATTACTGGGAAAGATCCAAGAGTTTTAATTTTAACCATTATCGGTCTCTAGGTATATTATATGAATCGGCCATTAGAGTTTGAACAGACCACCTATCTATAGTAATCGAGCGACAACTTTGACAGAGGATTAGCCGAGATCATGGCGTTCTCGGTCGGTAAAGCTACGATTTCCGAGAAGAACACCCCTCGTGTAGAAAACCGTAGTTTTACCAACCGCAGGCTAACGGTTGTCATGAAAATATCACCAGTATATGACGTTAAAGTGTCAAAAAATGCTCTGTATTTGTTACCAAAAAACGTACAGAGCCTATTGACTTGGCCATGAAATAGTCATTCAATCGAGTTAAATTCTCTGGCTAGCCTGAAGCTTCCACCAACCTGTTTCTTCACTCTACGGACAGGGGAGCCAACATTACGGAGAAGGGAATTATTCCGTGAAACGTATTATACCGACAACGCCACCTGTCAATGTCATTCAGGCACCAACATCCTTGTTGCTACCTTGCTTTACGTAAACCACTTCTGTCCTAGTACTACCTACAGGACTTTTTTTTAGGGTGGGAAATCATCAAATAACTTCTCCCGCTCAGGGTGAAGCAGGAGGGCGTGTCAGACTTTTACTGACTAAAACCCACCCGTGTTCCTTCAGTTGCCTGTGTGCCAGGGGCGACAGTATCTCTTTCGAACAACCCGCACCCATGGCAGGCATCAGCCCCCGTGGACAGTAAGTACTACAGGAGCTAAGGTAAGCAATTAACGTTTTTTAGACCGATTAAAACGATGATCATCAAAGTCACTCATTTTTCGGACGCAATCGGTCGTCTGCCCACTCAGAAAGTCGCGAAGCCATGTTCTTCTCTTGATGGGCGATTCGGAAGATTTTAATCTGAGTAAATAATGGACGGAATTATTCAGTCCGCCATTATCTCTGTTTAGAATGAGACGATACTAATGGATCTGGAAGAATTTAATTCGGATTACGAGATAGGTAGTTTGATTAAGCTATCTTGGTTTTATTGTTTAACTTTTCATTAGCAAATAATTAAGCTCTTTTTCAATAATGCTTGTTTGCTTCTGTTTAAAAAAATCAGAGTCAGTGTTCGATATGAATATGAACCATATTGACATGTTCATAATGTTCATATTCGTATAAGCGAATATGAGAAAATGTTTCTTTAGAATATGAACATTAATGGTTGATGAAGCGACATAGTCAGTATTATGACAATGCTCCTTAATAAAGAATTAAAAAAAAAACATTAATGTATTACAAATAATGTTCACATTTGTATGCGACACATAATCTTGCCTTAGGAGAAGAACTTAACCAGTTCTAATAAAGCCCATTAATATCAAGTCTAGTTATTAGGACGAAACAGCTATTTTTCCGAGGTTTAAGAAAAAGGTTCTTCCATATAAACGAGGGAGTCCTATTTCTATCAGTGGATGTCTTTCGGCTGAAATGATGAAGATATAAACGAGGGTTTTTTCTACTCTCGTAATAATGGACAAAGTTTTTTTTTTGTAATTATATTATATTTTTCACTTTTTAGTTATAGTACAGACGCCAGCAAATCAAGCTGCTCATATTCTTTTGTAATAAAGTTGAAAATCTATCAAAGAAATTTGACAGATTGGGCTAGCTTGATGTGCTGGCCTTATACAACCTACCCAACACCAGTTTGTAAAACCACTGTTTGCCAGGAAGTATTATCAATATTCACAAAGTGGATATAATACGTATTAAAGATGTAAAAACTACCCAAGTAAAGTAACAAAATTTATATGACATCGGCCCTTACGGACCACACCAAAAAGGGGGTCGTTTTGGTGGAGTCGGCAGGGGCCGATGCCTGCGAGGGATGCAGGTTGTTCGAAAGAGATACCGTGGCCCCTGGCACACAGGCAACTGGAGGAACACGGGTGGATTTTTGTCAGTAAAAGTTTGACACGCCCGCCCGCTCAGCCCAGAGCGGGAAAAATTATTTGATGATTTCTCACCCCTAAAGAATACCACACATTTTCCATTAAAAAAATCATTTTTGAAATCGATCCAAAATTACCGGAGAAATCGCGGAACATGGTTACATGCTAGAATAAGGTGGGGCTATATACATTCATAAGTATGTATTTATAAAACAAATATCAAGCTTTGAATATCAGAATGGTTACTGCTTATTTACTGTATATTAAGGTCCTTATGAATATGGTTTGTAGGGAAGGATTTCATGAAGTAAAGCACAGAAAGACAATACTAAACATTTATTTAAATAAGGTTTGTCAGTATTTTATCAGAAAGCTAGTCGTCCGTTCCAAACTAGGTCTTCATGGAGAAGAAGGACAAGAAACTCCATGGAAACAGTACTGAAGTATTTTAGCAACACATGTTCTTACAATACCACAAATTATCCTAGACTCATTTAATTTTATCTCTTGGAGTTTGTCCAAGGTTATTCAAAATTTAGCAACATAATAATGGCTAGGAAAAGAACAGGAATATTCCATTCATAAGATTTTAAATTTTAGTAATATTAGCAATAATAGAACTTATACAACAACATTGTTACATTAAGAAATAATTTTTAGTATAGTATCAAATTACTTAACTTCTCTTTGTTTTTCCAACAACCAACTCCTTGCAACTGGCTTAAATTCGGTCACTTGACGCACCACCTTTGTTTCACCAGAGGTCCGTACAGCTCAAAAGCCGAATAGCAACTGCCCTCCCCACCAAACGTTCCGTCCTTTATATTATCGGTTCTTGTAAACAAGGTGGTGGGTTCAAGTGACGACATTACTCACCAACGATATCGAATACACATTCAAATACTATATTTTTAAATCAATATTCCTAAATGAATTTTAACAGAATTATACCTAAATAATAATAAATATTACCTTAGATTTTTTTTGATATTGTTCTTAAAACAAAAACATTATTATTCAAATTTACAATAACAAAGAATCATTTTAGTGTCTAATCGCACTTTAAGTTCCTTTAAGTATATAGTTTACAGGAATAAAATAAATACAACTTGTCACATACTTCTTAAACTGAAATGTACCCAAAATAATTACCAAAACGATTATAAATTCGAAAATAATCTATCACGGCCATACTGAACTGTACTTCGCTCTCGAAGTACAAGTCTCAAAAGCAATAAGAGGAATATTTATATTGTTCTCATTGGTCTATGACCCAAGTGATGTTAAGGCCCCACCTGCTGTACGTGAGTTAGTTAACACCAGGCCTGTGACCCCAGCAGCAATTATTCCATTGGTCTATGACCCAAGTGATGTTAAGGCCCCACCTGCTGTACGTGAGTTAGTTAACACCAGGCCTGTGACCCCAGCAGCAATGATTCCATTGGTCTATGACCCAAGTGATGTTAAGGCCCCACCTGCTGTACGTGAGTTAGTTAACACCAGGCCTGTGACCCCAGCAGCAATTATTCCATTGGTCTATGACTCAAGTGATGTTAAGGCCCCACCTGCTGTACGTGAGTTAGTTAACACCAGGCCTATGACCCCAGCAGTAATTTTTCCATTGGTCTATGACCCAAGTGATGTTAAGGCCCCACCTGCTGTACGTGAGTTAGTTAACACCAGGCCTGTGACCCCAGCAGCAAATCTTTCATTTATTTCACAATAAAATCAACCTCTAAATTGCAACTTATCAGTTTGTACCTTTGCATATTTTTGTTTATAAGTTGGTTCATTTCAGTTTAATTTAACAAAATTTCGTTCTACGTAATCAATTAATTACAAATACTTACACATCTATTTAAACAGATTGTAATACGATAAACATATTTAAAAGATAATAGTGCAAAATCATTTTTACTTAATCATCTGACTAATTAAACACAAGTAAACACGTAATCTATCACGGTTAATCATTTACATATTTTGTTGATTACAACGATTCTTCAAAATAAACGTTTTGCTCAGTCCATTCACCAGGCCAAAACCGTATTTTTTCTTTTGCGACAGTGACATTTCTTAAATTACCGTGACCTCTTAAAAGAAATCTATCATTTTGTAATATTTCAATGATCTCATAAGGGCCTTTAAATTTAGGACCTAACTTGTCATGGCGTCTATGCTCTTGACTAATGTAAACAATGTTTCCAAGGTTATAAGTTTTGTTGGTTCGTCTGGTACTGTCAAAACGCTCCTTACATTTATTTGCAACGTTTGTGAGACGTTGTTGAGCTAATTCACGATCAGCTTGCATATTGATAATTGGTTGTGTTGCCTCATCTACAACATCAGCCAGTCGAGCCTGTATGGAAGGGAGGTACCCTTCTATGCCTATCAACAATCGAATTGGAGAGAACCCAGTACTTTTCTGAAAAGTTGTGTTAAGGGACTGTTGCACCTTCCAAAGTACGTTCGGCCATTCTGGTAAATCACTAACAGTTGTAGCCAACATATTTGTTACTGTTGCTACGTATCTTTCTACTTGCCCATTACTACGTGGAGTACCGGTAGCTATCATATGATGTTCAATTTGCATCTCTTGAAACAATGACTGTATCTGATTGGAGGTAAAGTTCGTACCTCTATCCGTGACCACAAGACTTGGAGTACCAAAAAGCGTAATATTTTCTCTTAGAACAAACAGTAATTCTTGAGCATTTAAACTCTTAAGTGGTCTAAGTATACAATATTTTGTGAAACCGTCAATTATCAATAAGATATATTTAAACCCTTCAATTGATTGTGTAAAAGGACCAGTGCAATCCAGATGCAATGTGTGGAAAGGAATTGATTTTTGAATCGGATGTAATAGGCCTTGTTTTGGCCCAGAGTGACTTTTTCGTGATGTACATATCAAACAATGTGTAATGTATTTTTTTGTGAATGTTGTCAAACTAGGGAACCAGAAATTCTCTTTGATTTTATTGAGGGTCTTTTCATATCCCACATGGCAGTTATCATCGTGATAGAGACGTAATAAACTGAGTCTGTAACCTCTGGGAATATATAATTTTGGGGTAGCATCATGACAATTTTTATAATGGAGTAAATTGTTAATTATAATGTACTGATTGGAATCCACTTCACCACTCTGTACTTTGTTTATTAAAGTTTGAGTTTCGTTATCGTTTTGTTGTGCAACCTCTAACCAGGATGGTGGATTATTTTCATCATTAATAATGTTAACTACTAGAGGACCCATTGTCATAAGTTTGATAGGATTGCGGCTGAGATAATCCACATGACTCACGAACTTTCCTTTTTTATAAACTACTTCAAAATGAAAATCTTGCATAAAAGTCCACCATCTGGCAACTCGAGGTGATAAATCCCTCTTATTCATAGTTGGCTTAATGGCATTGCAATCCGTAACAATGGTGAAATGTATACCCAATAGGTACACTCTAAAATGATGAAGAGCGTTGTAAATTGCTAAGGTTTCTAGATCATAGGAACAGTATCTAGATTCAGTAGGGGACGTACGTTTGCTAAAATATGCTACCACCTTACTTTGGCCTTCCACTTTTTGCATCAAAATTGCACCATATCCCAAGGAACTCGCATCAGTGTGCAGTTCAGTAATTAAATTTGGGTTGAATATAGTTAACAGAGGTTTAGCAATCAAATGCTTTATTACGTAATCCCTAGCCTCATCCTGCTCTTGACCCCATTCCCATTTTTGATTATTTTTTAAGAGTTTTGTTATAGCAGAAGTACGTGAAGCGAACTCTGGTATAAACCGTCTAAAGTAGCTTGCCAGACCCATGAACTGACGGACTTCTCTAACGGTAGTAGGAGTGGGCGAATTAGCAAGAGCCGATACTTTATTGTTACTAGGCCTAACACCTTTTTCCGATATTTGTCTTCCTAGATATTCTATTTCTTTTACAAAGAATTTACATTTTTTTAAATTTACTGTAAATCCTGCAGAACTAAGGGCCTGGAGAGTCTGTTCTAAATAGTGTAGCCCTACGTCTTCAGTTTTGAATGGAATCAATAAGTCATCAATATAAACTAACAGGAATTTTAAATGCTGTACAGCTTTACTTATGGCTCTCTGAAAGACAGACGGACCATTACAAATTCCAAACGGCATTTTTAAAAATTCATAGTGGCCGTCCGGCGTTATAAAAGCAGTGTATTTGATTGAATCCCGAGCCACTGGAATTTGGTGGAAACCATTTTTCATATCAATGGAAATATAATATTTCGCATTTCCTAATTTATCTATCTGGTCCTCGATGAGAGGAAGAGGGTACCTTTCTTTTTCTATAATTTTGTTCAATGCTCTAAAGTCTACACACATTCTGTCACTTCCATCTTTCTTTTTAACGAGTAATACGGGACTAGCGTAAGAGGACTCACTTTCCCTGATAATTTTTTTTTTTAATAAGTCGTCAATCATTCCTTGTACCTTCTCTCTCTCAACAGGGGCCAATCTATATGGCCGGTAATATATTATTTCATTTTTTTTTAAACGTAAACACATTTCACCAGTATTTACTGTACCAATATGGTCTTGTAATGGTAATACTGACGAAAACTTTTCAAATAAACTTTTTATTTTTATTTGTAAATTGCTATCCAAATGGCTCACTGACTCATTCAACTGCACCATTTCACTCTCAATACTATGTGAAATATTATAAATAATACACGTAGGTTCAGGCAAACGGGTTCGGGTCAGCCTGCAACCAGAGGAGTCTAATATAACTGCAACATCCGGGTATTGGATAGCATTTCTTCCAATTAAACAGTCATAATAAAAGTCTCTATCTCTTGCTACATGAAATTCTATTTCGAGACAAATATCATCAAATTTTATGGGAGCAATTACTTTTGCAAATATATGCAATTTACCGTTACCTATTCCTTCAAGCACGGATGAATATGGTTCAAAGTTACAACCTAATTGCCTAGCAATGGAATCTTTTATAACACTACAGCCTGCACCGGTATCTATTAATGCCATAATTGTCTTGCCCTTAATATTGACCTTGGTTAGCTTCAGATTTACTTTTGTGAGACAGTTAACATTATTTTCTTTTGTATCTGGGGTACTGGCAGCTCGGTTTTTAAGGAAGCAAACAGACTCAACATGACCATTCCTTCTACAGTACGTACATTGAACTGGATTACTAGAAGGCCGAGAACCGTTAGTTGCAACTGAGGTTTTAGGATCAGAACAGGATTCTGAATTCTTTAATTTAAAACAATTTGCTCTTAAATGACCCGACCGTTTACAATGGAAACAAACTTTTTTAGGTGGGTCGTTTGATTTTAACTGTTTGCTAGGCGTTTCATGGTCACCTTCAAGGGATTTATTATTGGTATTTAATGGACGTTTTCTGGAAACTTTAACATATGTTGTGAATAGGGAAATTAGTTCGGCCGTAGTTTTTACACAACTGTTGTGAGATACCATTCTAACATTGATGTCGTGGATCCCTCCACAAACAAGCTCGACTAACTGTTTTTCGGTAAAAGAAACCTTACAATTCTTAAGTAGCCTTAGTTTTTCTCTAGCGTATTCACAATATGAACTAGACAATTCTGAAGTAAGTAGTACAGCCTTAGTTAGTTTATCTGTCAAATTTCGTTGTTCCGGATATAAGTCTTTAATAGTGGTTTTAAAATTTTCCCATGTTCTTCCCTCCTCGGGATCCCATGTCTCGTACCATAATGAAGCAGAGCCATTTAAGGCCTTACCTGCCTTTGCCACCGTCGTGATGCTGCTCCATTCAAGGTCCTTTGCGATAGAGTCGACAGTGATACACCAGCTGTCAGCGCCGTTTTCGTTCTTTTCTGGATCAAATGGTGGCAGCACGACATCTTCCCCTCGATGCTTTGTTGCTACTGCATCTCGTATGGCTTTAAGCAAGCTCTCCACAATTGCTGGATCCATTGGAAACCACGCTCACACTATCTGTCACAAAACAAAAACAGAATATATTAATAAGTGGTTATGTCAGTTCGAATCCCACTTCTGATGTCAGAATAAGGTGGGGCTATATACATTCATAAGTATGTATTTATAAAACAAATATCAAGCTTTGAATATCAGAATGGTTACTGCTTATTTACTGTATATTAAGGTCCTTATGAATATGGTTTGTAGGGAAGGATTTCATGAAGTAAAGCACAGAAAGACAATACTAAACATTTATTTAAATAAGGTTTGTCAGTATTTTATCAGAAAGCTAGTCGTCCGTTCCAAACTAGGTCTTCATGGAGAAGAAGGACAAGAAACTCCATGGAAACAGTACTGAAGTATTTTAGCAACACATGTTCTTACAATACCACAAATTATCCTAGACTCATTTAATTTTATCTCTTGGAGTTTGTCCAAGGTTATTCAAAATTTAGCAACATAATAATGGCTAGGAAAAGAACAGGAATATTCCATTCATAAGATTTTAAATTTTAGTAATATTAGCAATAATAGAACTTATACAACAACATTGTTACATTAAGAAATAATTTTTAGTATAGTATCAAATTACTTAACTTCTCTTTGTTTTTCCAACAACCAACTCCTTGCAACTGGCTTAAATTCGGTCACTTGACGCACCACCTTTGTTTCACCAGAGGTCCGTACAGCTCAAAAGCCGAATAGCAACTGCCCTCCCCACCAAACGTTCCGTCCTTTATATTATCGGTTCTTGTAAACAAGGTGGTGGGTTCAAGTGACGACATTACTCACCAACGATATCGAATACACATTCAAATACTATATTTTTAAATCAATATTCCTAAATGAATTTTAACAGAATTATACCTAAATAATAATAAATATTACCTTAGATTTTTTTTGATATTGTTCTTAAAACAAAAACATTATTATTCAAATTTACAATAACAAAGAATCATTTTAGTGTCTAATCGCACTTTAAGTTCCTTTAAGTATATAGTTTACAGGAATAAAATAAATACAACTTGTCACATACTTCTTAAACTGAAATGTACCCAAAATAATTACCAAAACGATTATAAATTCGAAAATAATCTATCACATACAACAAAAAACTCGCGATCTCTGCGACCCGGCGACGATGCCGTACAGTTTTGGGTCAACACAAATTACAAAGAAGACTATTATTTACCAAGAAGAAGAATATAATTTTAAACAACTTCCCGAATAATATTAGCAAATTGTCCTTCTAAGTAGGGGAAATAAAAGCTTTTTCTTGTCGCCATAACGATGTAAGAAGGCTACATGAATCTTTCAATCACTTCAGACGGCCGGAGTTTATTTCCATTATACTGTTCGTCCATCCGGGACTCTGTATTTGATAAATTGCCAAACGAAACAAATTAAACGGGAATTTATGCAAAATGTTTTAAGAGGGAAGCTATCGCCGTACCGGTATTGTGACGTATCTACGTCAATATCGGTACTGCGATGCCTTTTCTCTTTTACTGTAATGTCAGGGAATAAATTGTAAAGCAAGTTAACTGTCAACTTAAATTGTTCGTATATCCTGCGGATCTCTTCATTCCTGATTCGATCACGCAGGGAAACTCCAAGCATAGCCCTCTCCATTGCCCTTTGGGTGACTTTAAGCCTGCTTACGAGGGTCATTCAATAAATACGTAGCCTACAAAAAGTAAACGAAAATTTTGGAAAAGTGGCAATTTATTTTTCAACATAGTCTCCTTTTAGTTCGATACACTTAGCCCAGCGATGCTCCAACTTTTTTAACCCGTCCGAAAAATAGTTTTTGTCAAACTCTGCAAAATAGGCCTCCGTGGCGGCGATGACCTCCTCATTCGATCCATATCTATTCCCGGCGAGTGATTTTTTCAGATTAGGAAACAGAAAGAAGTCACAAGGGGCCAAATCTGGAGAATACGGTGGATGGGGCAGCAATTCGTAGCGTAATTTGACCAATTTGGCCATGGCAACGGCAGACGTGTGAACCGGTGCGTTGTCGTGGTGAAACAGCACTTTTTTCTTCGCCAGATGGGGTCGTTTTTTCTTTAATTCGGCGTCGAATCGGCCCAATAAATCGGCATAGTAAAGCCCTGTAATTGTTTTACCCTTCTCGAGGTAATCGATGTAGATCACACCTTGTGAATCCCAGAAAACGGTGGCCATTACTTTTCCGGCCGATTTTACAGTTTTCGCCTTCTTTGGAGCACGTTCCCCGGTCTGGATCCATTGCTTTGATTGCTCCTTGGTCTCTGGTGTGTACCAGTGGATCCAGGTTTTATCGACGGTCACAAAACGACGCAAAAACTCCGCTGGATTCCGCTTAAACAGCGCCAAACACGTCTCCGATGTGGTCTCACGGTTGCGCTTGTTTTCTGGTGTGAGTAAACGCGGCACCCATCGCGCCGACAGCTTTCTCATGCCGAGTTCCTCGTGAAGAATATGATGCACTGTTCCTTCTGAAATGCCTACAGTCTCAGCTAGCTCCCGAACCTTCAATCAGCGATCTGCCAATACGAGATCATGTATTTTTTTAATGTTTTCCTCCGTAGCAGCTGTTTTCGGTGCACCTGGACGTGGTTCATCAAAAACCGACGTACGGCCACGTGCAAACTCGTTGAACCAATTCTTGACGGTGGCCATCGATAGAGAAGAGTCACCGTACACAGCATCCAAGCGCTCTTTGATTTCGATGCGCGTTTTCCCTTCCAAAAATAGGAATCGAATTACCGAACGATATTGTTCTTTTTCCATTTTTGTAAAACCGATCGACACGTTCGCTTCCATAAGTTGTCAAATTAAAACAAATGAAGGGATTGGAATGAAAATTTGAAAAAAGAATTTAAAAAACCTTTTCCATAAAATAACAACCGACCTCCAAAAAAACACTACAAAGTGCAAAATAACTTTAATTTCGGAAGTCGGTGACTTTGGAGGTGTAGGCATTTTAATTCTATGTCACCGCCTTCCGAAATTAAAGTTATTTTGCACTTTGTAGTGTTTTTTTGGAAGTCGTTGTTATTTTTTTGAAAAAAGTTTTTATTTTTCACTTTTTAGTTACCTACCCCATACCAATTCGAAATTTCATCATCCTTGGGGTCAAAACAATGCATATTTATGCGATAGCAGCATTCGCGGTTGATTTGCTGTAATATTTTGAAGAGTTCCGTTGTCTGTCTCTGAAACGCATCATCAGATCTATATGAAATTTATATGGGACCATTTCAGAATAAACACCTTTCGAACAAAAAAGAATTTTGCAAATCCGTCTATATACGACAGAGTTATGCCCGAACATACATAAAAAAAAAAAAAAAAATATAAACGTCGAATTGATAACCTCCTTCTTTTTGAAGTCGGTTAAAAAGAATGTGCTACACTGTGGTAAAACTCTTTTGAAACTACAGCGCCCTCTGGCGATGAGGCTAGGTACTTATTGAATGCACCTCGTATGAGGTCCATTGTGAGTGACCACGTTTCGGTTCCATATGTCATCACTTGCAACACGCACTGGTCAAAGTCTTACGTCTTGAGCTACTTGCGGTATGTGAATGCTCCTAAACATTATGAATAACAAAGTACACACAAAGTTGCGGGCAACCGCTAATTATGAAATAACTCGCTAGCTTTTGATGTTCGACAACTTTCACAACTCTCACAACAATTTTCTCACAACTTCTACGACGTTTCAGACACTAATTTCTCTTTGATGCCTTTAACTGTATTACTTTAAACAAACTCCATTTAATCCTTTTATAGCGAATCTTTGTTAATTATTAATTAGCGAGTGCGATCGTCTTTAGGCACCCGTCTCAAAGTTGACGAAGGAGCGACTAGCTAATACGAGCTATCAAAGAGAGGTACTCGCTCAGCGACGCTCGCTTGGCGGACAGAACACTCGCTGGGAGACTCCCGCTTGGCAAAAACTAGAGATGTGCCGACTATGACTTTGGCCGAATAGTCAATTCATCATCATCATCATCATCATTTCAGCCGACAGGCGTCCACTGCTAGACATAGGCCTCCCCAAGAAACGCCACTTCGACAGGTTCTATGCTTCTCGCATCCAGCGGATTCCTGCGGCCTTCACCAGGTCATCGGTCCATCCTGTGGGAGGCCTTCCAACGCTACGTCTTCCAGTCGGTCGCCACTCGCGCGATCTGTTTTGCGAGCAATGTGCCCTACCCACTGGCACTTAAGTTTGTCAATTCTTCGTTCGAGCTATGACGGTTACCTTGGTTATTAGCCGATTAGTCGGTTGTAAAGAAGCCGACTAGTTGGCCAAGCCTTAGGCCAAGCTGATCACGGTTTCGGCTCTTCAATTTCAAAGTTATTTAATTTTTTCTTTACAAGTATTTTTAGAGACTGATCTCCGAAGGAAAGGTTGCTTTACATTTCAAAATGTGTAAGACTGATTTTAAAATAAAATGTTAAATTAAAAATTTATAAAACCCCCGACCCAAAAAAAAAACTCTAAAACGTAGAAAAACAATATTTATTGGCCTTTTAAGTTGTAGGTAATATTTGATCAAGGCATTGCCAAGTCTCTGTATGGATTTTTTTTTCTTTTTAGAGTTTTTGTTTGGGTCGGGGGTTTTTTTTATTTTAAATTTAACTTTTAGTTCCTACTTTTTAAACTTAATGTATTGCTTAAATCTGCGCAGCGTTGCGTATGTTTTCCACAGTGAAGTTTGTTAATAATTTATCCTCATTACTCGTGCTGTTCACCATTTATCTATAACCTATTCATTGAGACCTTTTTAATTAGTCCAAACACGATACTTCTGCTGTTTGTTGGTGAGTAACTTGGTTATCCTGGAAATTCCAGGTGTTGCTCCAGCATCAGCTCAACGTTACTTTGTTCGTCTAATATCATTGAAATAATAGAACACGAAATTTCGACTTGATCAGACCCGTGGAAGATGCTAAAATCCCTCCAACAACCAGTAAAGCGCTGATAACCTTCAAACAGCTGAACTGATTTTGATGAAACATGTCTAAGAACACTCCCGACTAATTCACCTTTCAAACAAAAAAACAAAATTAAAATCGGTTCATCCGTTCGGGAACTACGTTGCCTCAGACACACACACACAACACACACACGTCAAACTTATAACACCCCGTCGTTTTTGCGTCCGGGGTTAAAAATATGAACAGAAAATCAAGGTTTTAATTTAATTTAATTCCTCCTTTTTTTTTTTTTTTTTTGGGTGGGAAATCATCAAATAACTTCTCCCGCTCTGGGTGGAGCAGGAGGGCGTGTCAGACTTTTACTGACTAAAACCCACCCGTGTTCCTTCAGTAGCCCGTATGCCAGGGGCTGTGGTATCTCTTTCAAACGAACCCGCACCCCTGACAGGCATCGGCCCTTGCAGGCCCCATCATTTTTGTGCTGACATCTCTTTGAGGCGCGCGTGGAACACAACGCGCCGTCGACTTGGGCTTGGTCCTTACCGGACAGCGAGCTACCCATTACTCGCCGTCCGCAAGCCCATGCCTACGGTGGCCGGAAATCGGCCTGGGATTCCCGACGCCCAGGGCGTCTCCGTATCCTGCGGCGGCTGGGGTCGCGAGGGCGCATATGCTGCCTCTCCCTCACGTGCGAGAGGGAGGCGGCTCCCTCTTCGCGAGCATCACTGCTTCGCTGAAGGAGGTGACGGCTCCCCATGCCCTCTCGCTCCGTACCATGGCCTGGACCAGGGCCGGACGCGAGAGATCGCCGCCGCCGATCGCCTCCACGAGGACACGGCGGTGCTCCGCCCAAGCAGGGCAGACCGCCACCGTGTGCTCCACCGTGTCCTCAGGGCGATCTTCGCAGTGGAAACACCCGGGCGTTTCCTCCCGCCCTATCCGAAACAGGAACCTCCCGAAACAACCGTGTCCGGTGAGGACCTGCGTCAGGCGGAAGGTGAGGACGCCATGCCGCCTCTCAAACCACTCCTCAAAGAGGGGACTTACCGCCGCAATCGTGGCGTGCCCATTTCCTCCTTAGGTAAGAAGCCGGATAGTCTACGCTCTGTGCCGAATAGTGGCTGACTACGAAAGTGGCCGGATACTCGGCTCTACCGTATAGTCCGAATATCTCGTGTAAAGAAACATGCCACCGAGTAATCGCTCGTCGACGCCACTCACTCGCTGGTCCTTGCTGGCACAACTCGCTTCTCGTTTACCGCCCGTGGTGGGACAGGTGCCTTCATAAGTTGGTGCCTGTCTTCGTTATTCTATTAAAATTCGGGTTTAGTTATTATTAAGTAAACCGAAATTACGTTTTGATGATACGATATACACAGAGGTCTTTTGGTGAATAAAGTGGTTCGCTTAGGTTGGTTTAGCGGTAATTTCTCTTGTAAGTATTTAATTATTTAAAATTAATATCATCAATGCAAAAACGATGTTAACATTAAAACAGTTAGGTGAATTAGAAATTATATTGCACTGTTATTGTGTTATGAATTTTACCGACAGCAAGGATTTTTACTTAATTAATCGCAAGGTCATAAACAATAGCGTGTTTTCCACTTTATTATAATCTATTTTGATTTCGATTGGGACGAAATATGTAACAGATTTTTTTTTTATTAAGTATCCGTTTTCTCAGTTAAAAACGTTTTCAATCAAATTTACCTTTCTTTGTTTTGAATTTACCGCTAAAACGCTCCTTATTTTTTTACCACGTGACCACACGTCGCTGCCATAGTTCAATAGTAAGATATGTTGTACTTGACAAAGTATGTTTTGAGTTATTTATACTTTTATGATTTTGTCATTAATTCACTCGTTGTTAATTGAAATGTGTTTTTATAATTCCATATAAGGACATTTGAAGAAGTCTCAGTGTAGAAATAAAAGAAAAGTAAAAATCTTCCTGACTTTATACATATCTTCAGATGTCAGAATCTTGAACTAAAGGTCGGTAAAAATATGCTTAAATGTCTCAGTGAGACATTGAAATTTAGGCACTTTGGTTGCGTTTTACAAATATCCGATTTTTGAACCAGACAGAAGAGCAAATTTTTCACATGAAACAAAACTTATCTCAATTATTTTTTTTTTTTTAAGATATCTTACTGTTGAACTAGGGCAGCGACGTGACGTCAGCTTTGTGTACACGGCACCTGTACAAATACTTTGTGTGTCGCAGTTTAAGAAGAATTTGTGCACAGAGGCACCGCACACCAGTAGATACCATTTTCTATTCATATTATAAATCTAATTAATTGTACACTCGACATTCACTTGATAACAACTACTTTAGTTTACACAAAGTTGAAGTAACGTGTGGTCACGTGATAAAAAATCATCGTAAGGAGCGTTTTAGCGGTAAATTTAAAACAACGAGAAGTAAATTTGGTTTTAAAACGTTTGAGAAAATGGATATTAATCATTTTTTATTCTGTGACATATTTCGTCCCAATCTTCAAATTAAAATAGTTTTTAATAAATTGGAAAATACCCTATTATCAAAAACTAGGCGGGGGTTATCAGAAATCTTGTCAAAAACTTCCATCCTAAACTTAGACGATTAATAATGAACCGAGTCGAGGATTTCTATTAAAACAATAAATTCCCTTGAGAACAATAAATCTGTAATCGAAAATCCCGTTGAGGACAATACTCAATATAAAGTATCGCCGTTCAATTTGAGTTATTCTCCCAAGGAATATCTTGTCGACGTGAGAGATATTTAGAAATATAGACAAAAATTCTTGGATGTTGGTGACACCGAAAGTTAACGGTTGTTTAAAAATCTTGTAATAGGTAGGTATCTTGTAATATTAAACGAGTCTAGTGTCTCGGACTCCGGATTTGTGCTTGATTGATGGCAATAGGCTTATTACATGGGAGTGAGAGAGTAATCATTACTGGCGAAATACAGACGCCAGCACATCAAGTTACTACATTCTGTAAAATTTCTTTAATAGATTTTCAACTTTATCTCTAAAGTATAAGGTTCAATGTTAATTGGGAAAATTTGACAGATTGGAGTAGCTTGATGTGCTGGCGTCTGTACTATATCGGGTGGCACAACCGGCTACCATTAATTCAGTACATGAAACTGGATCTTCTGCGATGAAAGTGTTCGTAGGTATAAAAAAATCTGTTTCATACATTTTGACCACGTAGGTACTTAATGCACATGGTAACAGGGGCCCAAGTCTGCTATTTTTATAAATTCGTCATTCCAACACGATCCCATTGTCATTTTGCTAAAAGTCCGTAATCTGCTAAATTCATAATGGTCGATCAGTGGTCGGTCAATGGGCTCGTAATAGATTATAAAACCTGTTAGTAGAAATGTTTTTCGAAAAAATACTACTAAATTTGAACATTTATTCATGCCAGATTTCATTTATAAGTATTATTTTTAGGAACTGTCAAAAATTACCGCCAAGTCAGTCATTCATTTGTCACATTATGTATGAGATTACCAATAAATGCCATTTCTTTCAATGGAGTGTCATTGGCTGACCATTGGAAAGTCATAATGACGCCATTATATTAGTAGATTACCAAATTTGTCAAAATCAACAGTTATGAAATCAATGATAGACCATTCTGACACTATTGTGATAGCAGACTTGAGGCCCTAGATGTACGTCGATGTCATGCCACCTCGTATGTTCACCTCTACTTAAGCCTTCGGGGAAAACAAGTGTGATGACTCTGAAATTGGACTTTCAAGTTGGACAGCCAGATATAATCCCCTACATACAAACTTACAAACAAACAAATTTTACCTCTTCATAATATTAGTATTTAGAATAGAAAAGAAAAATATTTCTGCATGGAGTGTTTTCTTACAGTATGGATTTTCTGTTCCGTGTGTTGCCAGACGTAAAACAATAGCACCATCCCATTTCCCGTGGGTGTTGTAGAAGGCGACTAAGAGACTTACTAGAGAATGGGTAGCAGCGTTCTCTATGCATTTGACCGCCAACCTGCCTGCCAAGCGTGGCGATTATGGCAAAACCCCCGTTTTGGAGGAGACCTATGTCCAGCAGTGGACGTCTTTCAGCTGAAATGATGATAATGATGATGAATTTTACGAATCTGCCTTTACTGAAATTCATACTATCTTTAGTGCGATATTTATTTCGAGGTACAAAAGCAACACTGCAAGAAATATTTACACCAATTGAATAAAAAACATTCGGTGTTCAATTAAAATTTACACCTGAATAATTTGCTGAATTATTGATATGTGACGTCGACGGATGTCGTATTTTAATTAATACAACAGAAACTGCAACGTTATTAATTATTTACATGACCTGCCTGAATAGAATAAATATTGGGTCAATGACGATGATGTTATCACTACTTACTATTCGCCATGCTAAAAGGCAAATTACGTGACGTAACTTTGGCATGATATTATGATTCTACTCATAATCAGCCTAAAATGTACCCACTGCCTCCTTTCAGTGAGAGGGAGTGGGCCTCTGGTCCTACCAATATTATACATTCGAAAGTTTGTATGATTGTTAGTCAATCACGCAAAAACGACTGAACGGATTTGGATGAAATTTAACAAAGTGATCGTTTATAGCTGGAATAACACATGTGATACTTTTTATCTTGCTAATACGTTCCTGTGCGATAATTTCCGACGTCTTGCGAGGAAAGCCGCTTGGGAAAGCTAATGTTAAATAAAATGACCTTAACTTCCCGTCGCATATTTTCCGTAAGTTAATCTGTCAGTAGAGTTAACTACAAAAAAAAACGATACTTGCAATAAAGACACAAAACACGAAGACCAAAATAAAAATCGAAGAAAATACCAAACGAAAGTTTAACAAAATGGTGCCGTCGATCAATAGGTAGGTATCATCGCAAAAGTAAAATAAAGATAACAAGCGACTATCTCAAGGGACCCAAGAATAATGAGTTGCTTCGCCGTTCGACAAACTTGATACAAAACCAAACAAAATGGAACAAAGATTAGTTATTGAAACCTGGGAATTGAATGACAAAAAATTAATCAATTGCGGCAAAAGAAAATTAAATATTTTTGGGATTAGGTCTGAGAAAGATTTTTGATTATTCTTTTAGTGAATAATCGACACCCCACCCTCTGTTGAATGCTGTGGTGACGGCTGATAGAGATGTATGCAACAAGAAGACGTAGCAGTATCAGCCTATATCTAATTTTCCCACTGCTGGGACACAGGCCTCCTCTCTGTGAGAGGGAATGACCCGTAATTCACCAAGCGGGCCCAATGCGTGTTGGTAGATGTCATCATGTCTTCGAACTTTTGGTTCTAGGACAAGCCGGTTATCTGACGATGATTTCCTTCACCGTTCTAAGAGCAATGGTGATGAAATTAAATACTTACACAAAGTAGAGAGAGTAAGGGTTGACGAAAAATAATAAGATAGAAGAAGACATATCTACTCCGCCGAAACCTCATTTAAGTAAAAAGTAAAAGTAATTTGTATTTTGGGACAAAAACAAACATTTACAATAGAAACGATGATAGCTACAAAAAAGACCTGTATAAAACAACTAACTATATATAATATATGAAACTCATTATTAAAGACTTAACTGTGTCGTAGGTACACTTTAAGCTAAAATAAAGATCTTAAACACGCAAAAATAAAATAAAAGAAGGTTGGTGTGTTGAGTTGTGGTGCAATGTGGAGTGGTAGTTTGAGTGAGGGTGTGTGTATGTGGGTATGCGAAAGTAAGAGTGTGAGTGAGTTCTTGGACCAGTTAGGTTTTTTGACGGTTTTTTTTTTGTTGCATCATAATTATTTAAGATAGTGATAGACATCATGAATTGGACAAGACGATGATGAATTAATTTAAATACCAGCTGATTTTAAACTTGTCAGCTAGGATTCTATTGTCCTAAGAAACTTAAACGTAGAAAGGAAAATTCTAATAAAATAAGAGTCTTTGAGCTATAGTAAGATCAAAACGATTTACTTTGATTGAACAGAAATGGAATCTGACTAAGATAGTAATCCCAATTGACTTCAAAGTGGATTTTGGCCATTACAGCTACACGGGTCAATAAAATAAGGATCGTAAATATGCAAAAATTTAATTATTATTATTAAAAAGAAAGTTGTGTGTGTTGAGTTGTGGTGCAATGTGGAGTGGTAGTGTGAGTAAGAGCGTGTGTGTGATTGAGGGTGTGTGTGAGTAAGGGTGTGAGAAAGTGCTTGGACTAGTTAAGATTTAAGTTTCCACAATTTCTTCAGTTGCATCATTATGCTAGTGATAGACATAATTAATTGGCAAGAACGATGATGTATTAATCAAGTATCCACTGATATTAAACCTGTCAGTTCGGATTCTATTGTCTTATGAAACTTAAACGGAGAAAGGAAAATTCTAGAGAAATAAGGGTCATTGGGCGTTATTGAGACATAAATTATTTAATTAGAACAAAAAATTGAATTTTATAACGATATTGGTTTCTATTGACTTCAAAGTGGATTGTGGCTAAGCAATTACATCCACACGAGTCGATAGATCCGGCGAAAAAAGCGAGTTTTAAAACTAAAACCCGACAACTACTAACAAAGCACGCTCTAAAAAATAATTATGTACCAAGAATAGTATGCCACTGTGCCCTAAAGCTTATGATCACTTATCAGTGTTAGAATGTATTCTTTAGGTGGCACACGATCACGATTTTCAGATTGGAAAGTTTTCTCGTGCATGCTTAGTAGCTACGCTTGCCGCGGTTGGTCTGTGGATGGATGACCATCTTTACATCTTTCAAAATATTTTTGTTCAGCAAAAACGAGCTGTAGTGCAATTTACCAATTAGGTGCTAGAGTTTCTCTGAGAGATTTTTTTAAAGATATTGGTATCCTCACGGTGGCATCACAATTCATCTTCGCTAACATCTTATATATTAGGCAAAATATACACGTATACACTAAAAACAGTGATATTCATAATATTAATACTAGAAATAAGGACAAACTACGTGGTCCCTTTCACCGGCTTCATAAAGTTCATAACCCATTTGTTGGGCTCCGTTTCACCTTTATAACAAGCTTCCCTCTTCTTTGCTAGATTTACATTTTAATGCGTTTAAAGCTAAAGTAAAATCAAATCTTTGTTCTAAGGCATACTATCTGCCAGGGGTGCGGGTTTGTTCGAAAGAGACACCACAGCCCCTGGCTTAAGGGCTACTGAAGGAACACGGGTGGGTTTTAGTCAGTAAAAGTCTGACACGCCCTCCTGCTCCACCCAGAGCGGGAGAAGTTATTTGATGATTTCCCACCCAAAAAAAAAAAAAAAAAAAAAACGCATACTATTCTATCAACGACTACTTAAACGACAAGAATTGTTGGTCGCTGTGATTAACTCAAGATAACGTTTGTGTTCTTTCACCAGAATTAGCTTACCTACTGACAGGTTATATGAGTTACTACATAGCATTGTTTATTTTATTTGACTGTATAAACCATATTTTTTTTATTAATGCAATTTCCATTTTTTGATGAAAAATTACTTACCTATGAATGTATAGAATCAAGTTCTTCCAAATTATCAGACAGCTGTGCTGCTGGGGAGTTTGTTGCGCCACTTCTTCTTCCTAGCTAAAGCACTAGGAAGTGTCGAAGGGTGGGCGTTTTTGGGGACTGTCTTATTTAATTTTGACGTTCGAAAAGTGCTAACTCTCAGCCTAGTTTGAATAAATGACTTTTGATTTTGATTTTACATACCAAGACCCTTGCCTGCCTCGGAAAGTACGTACAGCCGTTCTGTCGTTGATCCCGGCTGTCATTTGCCGATCTTTGGCAATCGATCCTGGTCTGGAAATTCTCAGTAGCAGCCCGGAGTTTGGATTTATGCCCAGTTGATGGCAATAGGCTCACCCCCTTTTACATGTGACATAAAAATAAGTAGCGAATACGGGTGAACTATTGGTTCTTCTGCCTAGCTCTTCGAGGAATATATACGTGATATTATGATGTTATCTTATGACCTATCTAAAGTGAAATATTTCATAAGGCAAACAGAAAATAAACCTCTTATTTTTTAACATCTTCAGGACTCGTTTCTCAGTATTTATTTTACATTCTGGGAATAAAAATGTTTTTATTGAAGGCTTAACACTTAAGAAGATTATAATAATGTTTATATTTTACTGAAAAAAATGATGAGGTTTCGACCGTTCAGCTTCAGACGTCTGGTTTTTATTGTGCAAGTCACATCTACAATAATGCGAAACGAGATGCTTTCAACTACACAATCTAAAAATCAATTTTCGACGTCCACGAACTGCAGATGAATGATGGTGAAAAATCGAATGCTCTTTTCTTATTTGATATGCTGCCCGCGGTTTCGCCCGTGAGGTAATCAGAAATTATCCTACAGGAACGTGCTACCGAGACAAAAATCCATGTTATTCCGTATAATATCAGTAATCAGCCAGTAAAAGTTCCGCCTAAATCAATCCAGCCGTTTAGGAAATTAGCCGGAACAAATAATCAAACAGACAGACGGAAAAAAGGTAAAAATATGAAATTAATTTTATTAGTGCCGTATATAATACTTTACTAAGCATTTATTAAAAAGCTTATGTTTTCACTTTACAAACAGACATTTTTTTTTTTTTGTGGTGGGCATTGTGGGCAATCATCAAATAAGTTCTCCCGCTCTGGGTGGAGCAGGAGGGCGTGTCAGACTTTTACTGACTAAAACCCACCCGTGTTTCCTTAGTAGCCCGTATGCCAGCGGCTGCGGTATCTCTTTCGAACGAAACCGCACCCCTGGCAGACAAACAGACACTTCGATTTTATTTATTTGCCAGTAAAAGTATAAGTCATGTATGACAGTTGTTACGGGTCGTCACTACTCCTCAGAATGTCGACAGTCTGACAACCAGTCTTAGCGAGTATAGGTTTTTAGCGGTTTACCCAGTAACTGGGTTGTGGAGGTAAGACAGGCACGCGCCCCATGTAGAATTGCCTGCATCTGGTTACACTGGAAGCCAACACCAACAGTTGGGAAATGGCGAATGAAGTATATAGTAGATATAGATGTAGGTATCGATTTAAGAGAGACAAGAAGTAAAAATCCAATACCTATATCGACCATCTAATTAATTACAAGCGACTTCCCTCGTATTGTCAGTATAAATATCTCATGCTGTAGAAAAACATCTGTGTGTGTTAGCTGCTGACTAGCCAGAGTTCAAAAAACCTATATTTGAGTATCGTCCATCTTGAAGATTATTTTTAACCGACTTCAAAAAGAAGGAGGTTATCAATTCGACATGTTTATAATTTTTTTTTTATGTATGTTCGGGCATAGCTCCGTCGTTTATAAACGGATTTTCAAAATTATTTTTTTGTTCGAAAGAAGTTTACTCCGAAATGGTCCCATTGAAATTTCATATAGATCTGATGATGCGTTTCGGAGACAGACAACGGAACTCTTCAAAAAATTACAGCAAATCAACCGCGAATGTTGCTATCGCATAAATATGCATTGTTTTGACGCCAAGGATGATGACATTTCGAATTGGTGTGGGGTAGGTAACTAAAAAGTGAAAAATAAAAACTTTTTTCAAAAAAATAACAACGGACGTCCAAAAAAACACTACAAAGTGCAAAATAACTTTAATTTCGGAAGGCGGTGACAAATAATTAAAATACACATCCAAAGTCACCGACTTCCGAAATTAAAGTTATTTTGCACTTTGTAGTGTTTTTTTGGAAGTCGGTTGTTATTTTTTTGAAAAAAGTTTTTATAATACACCTGGTGACAAGAATTAGACAGTTTATTTTAAATCTATTAATCATCATTTTCCTTCGGCGTCGACTCTAACCTGGTACAGCTAATGCTTTTCTGATGATATATATATAAATTCAAAGTCAAAGCATTTATTTCAACTAGGCACTTTTGAACGTCAACATTTACATTAAAATCGAATTTATTCTAGGCGCCCCTTCCAAAATGTAGTCATGTATGGAGAAGAATGGGCAAGAAAGTCCACCGTTACTCATTTAAAATGTTTTAAGTAGGTACAATATTTAACAGAGTACATTAATTTTATAATGATGTGTGAAAACTATGCACCCAGAACAAAATTACTATACCAAAATAGATAAAAGAATGCAATTGAAGCAGTACCTACAGATAAATTAATTTTATGATAGATACATTACATACTCAGCCTATTACGTGCCCACTGCTGGGACACAGGCCTCCTCTCCGTGAGAGGGAATGGGCCGTAATCTACCACGCGGGCCCAGTGCGGGTTGGTAGATGTCACATGTCTTCGAATTTTTGGTTCTAGGACATACCGGTTTCCTCACGTTGTTTTCCTTCACCGTTTGAGAGCAGTGGTGATGAAATTATTTACACAAAGTAATGCGCCTGACCGGGTTCGAACGCACGACCAACTCGTAAATCGTGGCCGTTACCTAGATACATGGTGCTCACATATTTACTATTATATACGATGCCCCTTGGAGACTGTTTGTCAGACTTTCGGGCTTCTAACGATCCGTAACGGCTGCTGAAAGACCTACGATCTAGATTGAGATTTGGATTAAGAATCCAAATCCCACATTCTATTAATAGTCCCAATAATTATCAGCTCAACAAATCTATATAAAGAACCCCAAAACGATCGTGATTAATTGAACCAAGTTAGTTTTATCGCCCCAAACAAACTTCGGAGGAATAAGTAGTTGTTACAGAGAAAATAATAATTAAAACTTGCCGAAAGATTAATTATTACGTTGAGACGAGATATCGCAAATTTGCCGTAGTTATTCTACTGACGTCGTAATTACAAAGAAAAAGTTTATGAAACGATTGAAAGTTGTACGGCAATTGGTTTGGTAAAATGTTTGGTTATAATGTGAATATTGTTGTGTGTTGGATCATTCGGTCCCAACAAAATGGTTGAACTGGACGGTGCTAATCCACGCGTCAGTTCGTAAAGGGGCGCTGTCGGTTGAGGCTGGTCATCTCGTAGCTTCCAAGGCTTATTTTAAATCTTGCATTTAGAATTTTTTCTTCATTTCTTTACATTGCTCTCACATATAGAAGTAACAAGAAGGATGTACCCAGAGTTTTGTAATATCTTGATTTAAAAGTCCTTGTAGTTTCTTGCCCGTTCTTCTCCATAGAGATCTACGTTTTGGAATGGACAACTAGCTTAACTTTCCGACTTATTGATTGACTTTTTGACAGTACAAAAGTGCCTGTAAATGGTTTAATTGAAATAAATTCACTAATTTTGAGTTTCAGTTTGTTATTGCCACATGCATTAATAGCCTCATTGACTGTCTTGACCGTTGTAAAAGACTATTGCATTTGGAAGAATATCATTTAAAATAGATTGTTTTTATCTCCCGATTCAAAAAGATGGGGTGTTGTAGGTTTAACGTATGTATCTATGTGTCTCTCCGTGGCATCGTAGCTCCCAAACAGCTGAACCGAACTTGCTACTATACGAAAGCATCTATTGATCGTATTAAACAAAGAAGAAAAAACTTTTATTTGCGGTAAAACATAACGCAAAGAAAAGACACAAGCTCGAAAAATAACTAGTTGTGACAAAATATCAATCACATCAACGCAAAACGGCCATTGCTCAGCATAATGCTAAAGCTCCGAGATAGAGCCTTAATACCGGGACATTACACCAGTTTTTTCTATTTCTCGGAAACCTACATCTTCAGACATCCTCCATTCAGTTTCAAACACGATTAACTAAAGAAGATAGTCCCGCATAACATTAAGAACCTCACAATTTACTTTCAAAAGATAATCATTGAATATAATATGTCGTTTAATGAACATCGTTTAGGCATCCCGCAGTTTCCAAAACCGTGCCACATAAGTATATTATACAATTTGCATGCCTTAAATATCTTATAAGAGAAACGAAGGGGTTATTCTGATAGAAATGTGAGAGAATGTGGGAAATCGTGTGAAGGTATAATTTATTTTAACAAAACCAAGGGGGCTCGTGGCTAAGTAAGCTACGCTTGCCGCGGTTCGTGTATGGATGGGTGACCATTTTTACCCTTTCGAGCGTCGGAAAGCATGTTAAGCCGCTTAAGTAAAAAAGAAAATTTAATTAATTTTCTTACTTCGATTTGGTCACATTGCTACCTAATGTTTAGGTGGTTTTTGCTTTCAGGACCGCGAACAAAATCCAAACATTTTTATTCTATCCTATCCAATTCCTTTTTAAAAGCTGAAAGGTCATGCATTTATGAACGCAAACCATGATTGCTTTTTAACCGAAACGGTGTTTTACACTATTAAGGTTTTCGAACTACACTCAATACTTCCAAACTAACACGATGTACAGTCGCCAGCAGGTCAAGCTATCCCAAACTGTCAAATTTTCCCTTTGCAATAAAGTTGAAAAACTATCAAAGAAATTTGACAGATTGGGGTAGCTTGATGTGCTGGCCTCTGTACCTACTAATCTGTTTTGTTTTTTTTCGGTATCACACTTTTGGATGTTTTTTTTTTTCGTGTTTATTTTGTTCATATAAAATGAAGCAAATGTCACCCACCCGGACCATAATAACAAACCGATTGACACCTTATTTATTAAAATCGGTTAAGTGGTTTAGGCAGTACGTTGGAACATACGTTAATAAAAACAAAACCCTTCCTTTTAGCTTTGGCGTAATCGGGAAAAAAAATCCTTGCATCAGTATTCGTAGAATCATGATAACCCTTTGTTGTTCCCACTGCTGGGACACAGGACTCCTCTCTATGAGAAGGACTGCGCCATAATCCGGCCTAGTGCGGGATGTCACATGTCTTCGAATTTTTGTTTCTAAGATATGCTGGTTTCCTCACTGTGGTTTTCTTCACTGTTTTGAGAGTAGTGGTGATGAAAAATACACAAAGCAAAGTGCCTGCCCGAGTTCGAATCCATGACCTACATTTTGTAAGTCCGGGCAAATACCAATGAATGAAGGAATGTTTATACATTCTACGAAGAGATAAAAGCATGGACGTAGCATATCTCATTTTTATTTTTTTTCGTTTATTCATTTCAATAACAATTTAAATTGTATCTGAATTTTTACAAATAATTTTTTTAGGAAGTAATAAGCAAATAATTAAAATAATAACAAAATAAACACATGATTAAATTAGTTCAACACAATAATAATATCATTTCCTACCTACACTAATATTATTTACTTTAATAAAAGTACAAAATTTAAAAAAAAATGTCAACGAGAAAAAAATACATGTCACTTGAATTAATATAAAAGTGTCAGAGCCAGATACTAATATACAATAATCATCAAAATCTACTCATTCTTTCATCTATTTATTATTAGAACCAGTGTACAAAGTCCCAAATTAAAATTAATTTAAATTCGTTCATGTCAGCATTTCTGAAATAGGTACAGGAAAAGTTTTTATCCAGTGCGCAAATTGTAACCATGAATTCAGCATATCATTCTAGAAGCCCCAGCGAAGAAATTTTTCGCCGGATATACAACTAAAAATCAGCTGTTCCATACATTTTGACCGCGTAGTTATTGCACTTTTCTATGAAACAGCTGATTTTTTTTTGTATAACCGGCGAAAAATTTCTGCGCTAGGGGTTTTAGAATGATATGCTGAATTCATGGTTACAATTTGCGCACAGGATAAAAACTTACCCTGTATATGTAATGTGTAATGTAATGTTGTATCCTCTAGAGACCATGGATTAAACGAAGCTATAAAACACCATTTTAGAAGTACCAACATACATAGTTTCAAGCCAACGTTCTCAAGTCGGTTGAAGCCATATTGATGAAGCTCAAATTCTAAAGTACATTATTGGAAAAAGATTTGGAGCCATAAAACCTCACGCTCCCGTGCATTAAATTGACTTGTGTTACAAAAACTGCTGGCACTTGAAATTTTATAGACAAAAAGCTGAGAATATCCACTGAAAAATTTACTAAGAAACAGTTTTTTAGGTACTTTTGCGTAGGAGGGAGGTGGTACTTGATGCTCAGAGGAACATTGATGGGTAGACAATTTTTAGGCAGTTAAAGATCAATTTTCTTTAATAAACCTATCCGTTCTGGGAAAGGATGCCTGGAGGGATTTGGGCGAGGTCTTTGATCAGCAGTGGGACAGTGCAGGATAATTAAAAAAAAAACAGCGGCACTCCCGGAGTGGCAGAAGTGAAAGCTTAAACAATTACGTGTCTTTTTTTGAATCGTCAGGAATTAATTTTTTTTACCGTCAGATCAAACAACGTTCAACATACGTTCAACGTTCGTTTTATCAGTGGTTTCGGTAACAGTGTCGCGAGTTCAATTTTTTTTTTCCAATCCCAAAAAATGCCCAACGCGCCTAAAGAAGTTTTCACTTCAAAAATATCCGACCACCCGGCATTTAACACCTGAAATAATACACAGCTATCTGTTTACCTGACTGACTCGTTGGTCAAGTATTCGCAAGTGCTACTACTGAGTATGAGGTGTTGGGTGAAATTTCCCGGGTCGGGTAAAGTGTAATTGAGATTTTTCATCTGGAATTTCACAGAAGTAGCCCGAAGTCTATTTGTGTCGGATTGATGGCAATAGGTTCGCCCCCTATCATATGATACTTAAACATAACTGGCGAAATGTGGGTGAGTCCCTGTCTAACCCTCAGGTGTGATGTTATACCATATCTATCGTTTTTACAGTAAATAAATTTAATAATACATCTACAGGAACCTTTTAGATATTAGAATGAATAACCATACCATCTAAAGCCTCATTATTCTCTTGGCCCAGGTCGTATCTTTTTTGTACATTTTCAAACTCCCTTTTTTTTGGGTGAGAAATCATCAAATAACTTCTTCCGCTCTGGGTGGAGCAGGAGGGCGTGTCAGACTATTACTAACTAAAACCCTCCCATGTTCCCTCAGTTGCCTGTGTACCAAGGGCCACGGTATCTCATTCGAACAACCCGCACCCCTGGCAAGCTTGGGCCCTTGCGTGCCCCATCAGTTGGTGCTGATATATCTTTGAGGCTTTCGACCCGGGCTTGGTCCTTACCGGATTGCGAGCTACCCATTATTCACCGTCCGCAAGCCCGCGCCTGCGGTGGCCAGGAATCAGCCTGGGATTGCCGACGCCCAGAGCTTCTCCTGCGGAGGCTAGGGCCGTGAGATATATATATATATATCGCATATACTGCCTCTCCCTCACGTGTGCCGGCTCCCTCTTCGCGAGCATTACTGCTTCGCAGAAGGAGGTGACGGCTACCCATGCACTCTCGCTCCGAACCGTGGCCTGAACTCTTTGTGAGCGAAACTTATAAAAATGGCAATGGACATTTTTGACTACCACATTTTATCTCAGAAGGAAATATAGTTGAAACAATCCGGAAAAGAACCGGAGGTAGCGACATAGCTTGCAGAGTACACAAGCTAAAGTGGGAGTGGGCTGGCCATGTTTGTCGAAGGACCGATGGGCGGTGGAGCAGGCGAGTCCTAAAGTGGTGACCGTGTGGCGTATTGGCAAGCGTAGTATTGGAGGTTACCTAGATACATGTATCGACGACCTCCAAATGGTGACCGGGAGAGACTAGATGCGGAAAGCGGAGGATAGTGACGTGGCGCAGCCTAGGAGAGGCATAGGTATGACCAGTAGTGGACTGCGATAGGCTAAGTTGATAGTTAATAAACCATTGACATAACGAAATCTACCGAACGCTGGATGACGTTTGTCACGCTGAATTGTGCCAAATTCCTCAACAACATGGCCAAGAATTGACTAAGAATTATTTAAAAGGACATTACCCAAAACATTTCCAAGCTACTTCAAGTCCCTAACGACCTGTCAATCGCCTCGAAAGCACCAGAATAAGTCCGCAAGACTATATAGCGTCTCATTGAAACGCAAATTGGATCCGACGCCGGAGCAAGTGTCCCTTTTCCTGAGATTTGCATAAGAAACTCGTGTTGTGACGTCATCGGCTCAGTTCCATCAATGCCAACCTTAGGACAGTGTTGCTCAAGTGACACGCCTACTGCTTTGATAGTATGGATGCCCATGTTTACGATCAAGGGTATTTTTACCCGACTACCGTGAAGTAAAAGGGAGGGTTATGATTTTTGACGTGTGGCTAAATAATAACAGCTGCACGGTTCGGTCGATCAGGTTAAGCTACGTTTGACGCGGTTGGTTCGTGGATGGGTGACCATCTTTACATACCTAGACCCCTCCGTGCTTCGCAAGGCACGTTAAGCCGTTAGTCTCGGCTGTCATTTGTGGATCTTTGACAGTCGTTACAGGTCGACATAAGCCCGAAAGTCTGACAACCAGTCTTACCAAGGGATATTGTATTACGCTGTCAATGGGGTGTGGAGGTCAGATAGGCAGCAACTCCATGTAAAATGCTGGTATTCAGCTGCATTCGGTTAGACTGGAAGCCGACGGCAACATAGTTGGGGAAAGACTTGGCAGATGATGACTTAAGTATGTATGTTCATCTGTTCCCTTGTAACTTCTAAATTACTTATCATAATTTGATAAATGGTGTATCACTGGAAACGTCTTGATTGTCCGCTGGTGGTTATATGACGTCACATAGCAAACGGTGCCCTATAAAGAACATAGTGATGAACTAAAAAAAAATGTTTGTCAATGATGTGTGTTGGGTACCGAATGAAAGAGCTTATTGGCTGTTTAACAAACTACACATTTAATAATGTATTGTGAGCGAACCCAAGCGAAACAATTTAAATGGAAAGAAAGTTCTACTAAGTCATCATCTGCCTAGCCTTTTCCCAACTATGTTGGGGTTGGCTTCCAGTCTAACCGGATGCAGCTGAATACCAGTTTTTGACATGGAGCGACTGTTTCTGACCTCCACAACCCAGTTACTGGGTAATACGATACCCCTTGGTAAGACTGGTTGTCAGTATTTCGGGCTTCTGGCGACCCGTAACGACTGTCGAAAATCCACAAATGACAACCGGGACCAACGGCTTAACGTGCTTTCCGAGGCACGGAGGGGTCTTGGTATGTAAATATGGTCACCCACCCACGAACCAACCGCGGCAAGCGTAGCTACTAAGCATGCACGAGAAAACTTTCCCATCTGAAAACCGTGGTCGTGTGCCACCTAAACAATACATTCTAACACTAATAAGTGATCATACGCTTTAGGGCACAGTTGTAATAGGGTGTCATGTAGGGACGATTTTGGCTTTACCCTGAGATTCTGCTGGACCCCTGCAATGACATACGATCGTCGAGCAAACAAGATAGATAGGTTTTGTAACAAAATGTTATATGTATGAAGTGAAAGGACATGCCAGTTACCTCACAACGTTTTCCTTCACCCGTTTTGAGAGCAGTGGTGATGAAATAATTTACTCAAAGTTAAACGCCTGTCAGGGTTTGAACCCATGACCTGCAATATCTCTGTGGGTATACTCTCCAAGCACAAATTCCGCAGTTTCGGTCGAGGTTACTGTCGTGTCGAAATCCTTATCACGTACGGACATATGATTAGTACGGGACCCAAACAAAGAATGAATGACAACACGGTTCGAGAGTTAGGTACCTATTCGTACTCCCGATGTGATTTTACTCGTGGGAAAAGCTAATCGGGGTATTTTTTGGATGGGAAATCATCAAATAACATCTCCCGCTCTGGGTGGAGCGGGAGGGCGTGTCAGACTTTTAATGACTAAAACCCACCCGTACCCCCTAGTTGCCTGTGGGGCCATGGTATCTCGGTCGGTAATCGGGTACATTTCGAAGTATCGGACTACTTTCGGACGGGCCCGTATCTTCGTTGGCGAACTTAGAGAGCAGGTGGTACGAAGTTCTTTTCGAATTTGAAAAAGAAACATTGAGATTCACTGAACAAAATAAATGTAAAGGCTGATCGAGACATTTGGTGAGAACATTTGATTTGGGTTTAAGTTTGAAAGAAAAATGCGTGCACATATTCTTTTGGATTTGATCCCAGAGGGCACGGTCTGCGATTTGATAAATATAAACTGTTTATTTCGTTAGGTTTAAAAAATATATGGTTTTCATTGGAAAGCCAATTCGTGGTTTGTTCAGATTTGCACGTGAGTGTGGATTAGATTCATTGAATGACAAAGCATTCATCATCAGGAAATGAGGGATGAGCTTTGCTAGGTCCGATTGCGATAGCATTTTGAAATATGAATTCATCTATCTACCTATCTATATCCTACTAATAATAAAGCCGAAGAGTTCGTCGCGAATCATGTTTTAATCAACGTACAATCTGAGATTGAAATTTCTCAGGCTATGCTGTCGCTTCCTCTTTAAGCTAAAGATCGAAAGACCAAGTATTATTGTATTGCTGTGTCACATGTAAAAAACCAGAAGCATGCTATATGAGAAGCACAAGACCGGTCGAAGTGGAGCAGTCTGGGGGAGGCCTATGTCCAGCAGTGGACGTCTTTCGGCTGAAATGATGATGATGATGCTATTTTCTAGCAAATTAAAGTTTTAACGGCAGTATGTAGGATATGTTTTTTTTTTTTTTTAATTTTATTTATTTATTTATTGGCTTATAAAAAAGTGTTACAGTATAGGTGTGACACTGGATCCCGCACTAGGATACCCTGTATCGCAGGATCCAGTCTCTTTCAACAGATTGTATGAAATTATGATAGGTAAAATACAAGAGCAACGGTTTAAATAATAAATTAAATTCACTAAAACTGAGGCTAAATAATTCACTAAAACTAATACATACACACATACTTACACAGCCTATAAACGTTCCCACTGCTGGGACACAGGCCTTCTCTACATGAGAGGGAGTGGGCCGTAATCTACCACGCGGGCCCAGTGAGGGTTGGTAGATGTCACATGTCATTTTTGGTTCTAGGAAATGCCGGTTTCCTCACAATGTTTTCATTCACCGTTTGAGAGCAGTGGTGATGAAATTATTTACACAAAGTAATGCGCCTGGCTGGGTTCGAACGCACTACCCACAACTCGTAAGTCGCGGCCGTTACCACGGGGCCACGACTGCTCTCTAAAACTAATACTAAATAATAATTCAATAAAACTAATACTAAATAATAATTCGCCATAACTAATAAGAGGAAACGAAAAGTATGTTTGCGGTGATAGTGTACGTATTATGACAGTGTGATGATTGTTAGTGTGTCTGTGATTTCATTTAACGTAATAACCTCATTGTAAATAAATAATATTAAATACCTACTTCCTTTTAAATTCTAGGTGTAGGTTAAAATAAAACAAGAGAACTCCATTTCATAATCTTTATATTTGATTTTCAATAATTTGTCGATAACTTAAAATAAAGATAACATAACGCAGTCCACATTCAATAGTTTACAAAATATAATAATACTGTCAAACATCACGATATTATATTATTATATTATTTATAAAGAAGACTAGTAATGTGTGATGCATTACTAATATTCCTGTTTGTCCCTTCAGTTAGGTTAGATTTGGTGGATAATAAGAAATACTTAAATAGTACTTAATGAATAAATAAGGAAAAAGATAGGCCAATTTGCACGTCTAGATTTTAGCAACAGAAATATTGGACAAAAGAGTTAGCAAGTAGGTAAACTCAGACCTATGAAAATGAACAACTGAAATTACAACTGTCATACTTTATCAGTTGTTTATAATGGCCACGGCAAAATGATTAGGGTGGCGATTTGCTTAGTAATTAATTTGCCTGACTGTATATATACTGGGCAAAAATAAGGTAATAAAGTAACAATTAATCAGCCAGAATGCGGCTTAGATATCATTCGACAGAAGAATAAAATATCCAGGAAAGCTTTTATCCAGTGCGCAAACTGTTACCATGAATTCAGCATATCATTGTAGAACCCCACAAAACAAATTCAACAAAAAAAATCGTCAGTTATACAAAAAAAAAAGTCAGCTGTTCCATTCATTTTGACCGCGGCGGTATTGCACTTTTTTAAGAAACAGCTGATTTTTGTTGTAAAATCGACGAAAAATTTCTGCACTGGGGGGCTAGAATGATATGCTGAATTCATGGTTAAAGTGTGCGCACTGAATAAAAACTTATCCTGTATATTCGGAATTAATAAGGAAATTGACATCCAACTGACAGTTGAAAAATCGGCCCCAAGATGTTTTTAAATTAAGAACTACACGCTGAAATGTCGTTATAATAATTTTGTTCGAACAACCAATGTATATGAACAGTCCTCGTATATGAATATAATTAAGTACTTATAATATAAAAACGATTGTAGGACGCAAGTAACACGTCCTAACCATAAGCAAACGTCACGTGAATACGCGATCGTTGCGTTCATGTCACTTTTTGTTTGACGAACCAGAGGCCTTAGTGCGAGTTTAATTTAACCATCTCGCGCAACTCTCAACGCAGTGAGCGCGTTTGGCGCTCCGATTGGCTCTGGATTGGTGACGGACCAATCGGAGCGCCGAACGTGCTCACTGCGTTTGATCGAGATGGTTAAATGAAACTCACACTAGGGCCACAGCATGTTGATTCTGTAACCATTTCACCGCGTGTAGTGAGCGTGGAGTGACCTGTCAGTGTCATCCTACTGATGCTAGGGATTGACCAAGAGAAGGTGACATAACATTAGCAGCTCACACCACGCTCACTTCACGCGGTGAGATGGTTACTAGCAATGATGGACACGTGGTCGCGCCGTCACAGGGTGCATTAGCACGACAATCGCTTTTAGTTAGAACACGCCTGGTAAAAAGCATCAAACATTGTTCAACATTTCTACCTTAAAGTATAAATCAACGATAATAATCCTTAAAATACTAGAGCGATTAATTTAACCACTCTTGCTCATATAATATTTTAAAACTAATATCAATCTAAATTAAATTATATTTACAATATATACCTATGCTATTATCACATGGATAAAAATTCGTAAAAATATAAAACGATTATTTTTATCGATTTTCCATCGTTACGGTTACCTAGAAGAACGGTGTCCACCACATAACGGTAGCAATGACGGCTATCATGAAAATTATGGTAGCTGGGTTTGACTTTACGATGTAAAAAATCGCTGTCTACACTAATATAATAACATTCGAGTAACTTCGCCGGTATATCGTGGACACTCTCCACGAGAGTGTCGACAGCCACCGCTCTTTTAGGAAACCGTAGCTTTACACTTACGTTCTTAATCTTGTCTAATTAATATCAATAAATTGACATTTTTGGGGTATACTACTAGTAGTTTATTCTTTTATTTTATTTCATAATTGAAATAATTGATTACTTTAAAGGCAAGACAAGCATTTCAAAGTTTAACAGATGGCGAGCTAATCTTAAAATTAATTTCATCTTAGACATAAAACAGCTTCTTCATAAGTACTGTATGCAATGACTTCACTTAGACGAAGTGCGCACTGCGATGCGTTTTTAATAATCGTATGTTCATGCGAAATAAAATTGGTTAAGGTGATTCTTAAGCGATTTTTTTTTCTCATCTACATTATATCTGACTATTGAAAAATTTGCACTATGAAACGGAAAGTCAAATTAGAACAAAATCTTAAAGTTTAGGACAAATTTGTAAATTGTTAAAATTATCTGAACATTCTTTGATGAAGACGATTCTTCTAAAACTATTAAATGCCTAACGCCTAAGCCCTGTATCCTCATATTGCTTCATACCATGATTTTGTTGCTTTCCAAATCTTTTATACTGATTTCAATAGCTAATTTTAATGAAGACATTTCAGACCAAAAACAAATGTTAGGTCAAGTCTTCAATTGTTTTTTATAAAAATTTAATATTTGCGAAAACCCCTTTGTTTTAGAAAATTAATAAGAGCATTCATCCCACGTGGGTTGGCAACGGCGTATTTATAGCAGTTTTTCGCGATTATTTCATTAAATACAAACAAAAGTAAACATGTTTTTCAGCCATGCACTAGATCATTGGTATTTTTTTGTTTGTATGCAATTTTTTTTTGCAGTGATTAATTACAAAAATCGACATACCGTCAATTATTTTCTGTTTGCATTATTTAGTATGATTAAATATTTTTATTATACAGTAAATGTTAAAAATAATCATAAATACAGAAAATTATCTAGAGCTTGGCTGAAAAAAAAAATGGAATTTTGTTTGTATTTAATGAAATAATCACGAAAAACTACTATAAATGTGTTGTTGCCAGCCCGCGTGGAATGAATGCTCTTAATTGTTATTTGTTTAAAAATATTCCATTTTAAAAGATGTTTCAATTTTAACATAACCGCTGTGCCTTATGATAATAATGTATCTCTAAAAACTAAAGATCTAAGGTCTACGATATAATTGATCCATTGATTCCATGCAACATTTTCTAACTCCATTCGAAAGCCATTTATTTACACCTACATTAATTATAGTGATGATTTGACGAGCCTCCATTTTATAAAAGTTTTCAAAGTTGTCTTAATATACGTCTTTCAATCACTCATACAAGGGCAAACATCCCTTAGACTATTGATTGCATTAAAATTCTTTAAGTGCAGCCAAACCATCCATGTTAATACTAAAATGGCACTTAAGTGCACTTAGAATAAGATTCTAAATTCTTAACCTTAAAGGTATCACAACCGCGTTCTACTCCTACCAATGGAAGGAGTTGGTGATCCTCTGACGTCATATACGTCAAATAACCGACTACCCGTAGTTACAAAAACTGTTGGTTTTGGATCTAAAGTCTCGTTAGGCGTTGTATCAGTAACCGTTTCTTCAGTTTTCTCTGAAGAATCTTTATCAGCTTCTTTCTCTTCGGCAGGAGGTAGTTTCTCAGTAGTGAAAAATCTTTTTGGTCCTGGCAGCTTTCTTGCAAGTTTTGCTACAAAAGGATGCAGTAGTCTTTCGTCGAAAGCGTCACTCTTGCTGCCCGTTATGAGGCCGATGATGTTACCCAGGATCACGCAGATGACAGTGCCAATGACTGCGTACCACATGTAGGATATCGAGTAGAATTTGTAGAGACCCGACATTCTGTAAAGGAAAATTGATCATTATTACATATCAGCAACTTGTGGGGCTTGTGGCTAAGTAACAATAGCTGCACGGGTCGATTGATCAGGTTAAGCTACGCTTGCCGCGGTTGGTCCGTGGATGGGTAACCATCTTTACATACCAAGACCCCTCCGTGCCTCGGAAAGCACGTTAAGCCGTTGGTCCCGGCTGTCATTTGTGTATCTTTGACAGTCGTTACGGGTCGTCAGAAGCCCGAAAGTCTGACAACCAGTCCTTACCAAGGGGTATCGTATTACCCAGTAACTGGGTTGTGGAGGTCAGATAGGCAGTCGCTCCATGTAAAATACTGGTATTCAGCTGCATCCAGTTAGACTGGAAGCCGACCCCAACATAGTTGGAAAAAGGCTAGGCAGATGATGATGATGATTACATTTAAGCAACTTTCTATTTTGGACAAAAAGAAGCCAAGAGAATTTGTTTTAATTGGCGACATTACCGTAACCTGAACTAGTATTTTATATAGATGGGTTATATAGGCTTCTGAGTCCAAATATATTACTGTCTAAATGTATAAATGTATAATATACAGAATATTTGAACCCTTTTTTAAAGAACACAGTCTACAAGGGATCCATTTTGAGCAGTTGGCTTTCAAGATTGATTAATAGTATCGATCCTTAATAAATAGTAACAACCAAGTGATTTCAGTATTTACAAATAGCATAAATTATAATCCCACTGCTGGGCAAAGGTTTCTTGTCATACAGAGAAGGTACGAATATTAATCACCACGCTTACTCCTTGAATCCCCAACCCTTTTTGGGTTGGGGCAAGGATTGGGGATTTCGGACTTGACAATAAGCCCAGGTTTCGCCACGATGTTTTCCTACAACGATATCAGTAATGTTGAAGATAAATTCAGAAATGGATAACATTAATATAAATGACTTATTAAAAGGTACTTACACAGGAGTCATGGTCGATGCAGGAGCGGTAAAATTGATGGACTGTAGCAATGGTGCTAGGTGCGCCAGCGTCACGTTCACTTCAACTGGCAGAGCTTTGTGGGTCATCGCCGATAGAGTCGCGTTGGGACATTGCTGGAAGAGTAAAAATGTTATTAAAGCTTTAGTCTAGTCAAAACTTTTATTTCCCCGTCAGGTTTCAAATTCTTTCCTCTATCTATCAAGCCAGAACACAAAAAAAAAAAATTAAGCTACGTCATGTACTTTTTCATGTTTAATTAGGTACTTGAAAACAAAGATCAAAACAGCATACATCTTTGAGCAATGTCGAGGTGACATTAACCTAAATCCTTTTTTAAGGGCTTGCCATTTTATGAAATAAAAAAATTAAACCGCCGAAAAAACTGAAAAAAAAAAAAATTAACAGATTTATTATTTTTTACTTTTCAGTTTTTTCGGCGGTTTAATTTTTATGTTAAAAGTTTTTCTTTTATTCTTTTTTGTGGCTATGATCTACTCATTACTAAATGCTTAATTTTTGATTACTTTTGTAGTACACAACTCAGTATTAAAATCTGTGAGTAAACAATCAATCATCTCCTGTTTTTCTACCCTTACGGTTGGTTTTTTTTTTTTTCAAAATTTATATGACACCAACTTCGGGGTAGCCTTTCCAAAAACGAAAAAAATTATCAAAATCAGACTTCTCTGAAAAAAGTTATGCGTGGTCATACATAACATAAAAATCATTTAAAGAAAATGACTGCAACACTAAATACTAACCTCTGTAGACATAGGCAACATAGCAACACCCTTGTTGACATACATAAGCCTGCCAGCAGCCATCCACGTAGTCACCACGTGCGACGCAATCATTCCCCATAAGGCTCCCTTTCCATTGGCTATAGGACATAGCGCTGCTAAGATGAAGACTCCTAGTAAGGCTCCTGATGTTGCTGAAGTGACCAGTAAGGAGCCCTCGACGACTCCACCCACAATGCCCACGCAGAGTGATAGGCACATAATGATGAGGGCTGTAGATAAAGAAGATTTAATCATGAGTAAAGCTATGATTCGGATGTTTTCAAAGTTTTGATTTAGGGAGATTAATATGCTTGTTAATCGTAAATTTTGCTGCGATTCAAACCGTCTTTAGTTTTTGCAAATTTCAGCTTCGTTTCAAGTATTTTGGTTAAAATTCGATTTGGGACTGCAGGGAATGATATATTTACTGAATAATAATTTTCAATGGTTATGGAATGATATATTCACTGAATAATAAATATAATGATTATGCTAAGAAAAGTGTTACCTAAGGATATTCATATTCGAAAGAGATACCGCCGCCCCTGGCACAAAGGCAACTGATCCCCGCGGATTGGTTTTAGTCAGTAAAAGTCTGACACGCCCTCCTGCTCCACCCAGAACGGGAGAAGTTATTTGATGACTTCCCCCCTCCCCCCCCCCCCCAAAAAAAGCAAATTCATATAAAATATTCTAAGCTGGCAAGGTGCATTTGGTGGGCTCCTGCTGCGCATTCACCAGTTAAATAAAAATTCTGAATCGAACAAATTGGACATAAAAATTCTGCGACTGCTTGATGTGGCAGTAATCATTAAAAAAGGTATTAATCATCACCGAACCACAATTACAGAACTCATTATGCATTGGGCCATTGCCAGAGTCATTGCTTATACCTTGAATAATTAGTATTTTAAACATGGTTGTGACACATAAATGTCATAGCTAACAAGAGAAGGAAATGACACATGATTTTGATGTAATCTTAAAACAACATCAAATTACAATGGTTCTTTTTTGGCTCGCAGACCAAAGAAAAACATGACAATTGCTTCAGTGAACCCAAAGATGACGATGTAGATACTTTAACGATTAAAATTAAGGAAGAAAAGCCAGGCAAGTCCGCAAAATTAATATTTTCTTGAAATTATTATTTAGTGGGAAACCTTAGCGCATAAGTAGGAGATAATTTTAGTGATATTTCAAGGTTCAAGTGAGACATTTTATGAAAAGCATACCATAAATAACTCCAATAATCTTGATAACAGTCAGTTGTTGCTTATCACTGATGCCCTTGAAGGCAGGCGCGAAGGAGACGAAGTCTTCCCATGTCACCGTCGATAGAGAGTTCACGTTTGATACCAGGAAGCTGTAACACACAAAATGATTCTTGATTTATTTTGCAAGATCGATGAAGGATTTTATTTCTGTAAGTAGGGTTGTAAGAACTCTTTAACACGTCAAACATACTTTAAAAAACTACGTGGGATCGGCGTTTGTTATAGTCAGATAACAAACGCCGATCCCACGTAGTTTTTTCTATCTCTATGAAGAAAGGCGAAAATAAAATCAAAGGTCACAGTATATTTTAAAGTCCAGAAATAATCGTGGTCAGATCACGTGAGGACCATAGATAGAAATGAAAAAAAAAAAAATTGAAGGAATTGATTAAAAATTATACCGTCATTCCTAAAATTAATAACGCCAATAAAGTTAATATTATTCATAATAACGAGTTTGCCATATATTATTCTGCTATTACCAATCTAACTAAACCACAATCAGGACTCAATATTTTGTCGTCCTGTTTTCGAGACTGCAAGTCTAAATACTTTAAAAGTATTCCAATGATAATGATTTTATGATTATGTTACAATACATGTATCATAATTATATGCATATACTACTAACCTCAAAGCCCCATTGAACAGACTACCCAAAAACAGTCCAAGCATTCCAGGCAGAAAACTAAACTGATCTTGCACATAGAACGGCAAAACCTCATCAGGGGCTGCAATTTGTCCTGAAGCCAAAGGATCGCAGTACTTGTACATGGCATAAAGGGTCATGCCGACGACCCAGGACAGGCTGAACAGGACAGCTACAGCAGGAACGTTGGCCAGCAAGGTCCTCCTAACCCTGGCTTCACTGGACATGGAGCAGTAGCGTTGGACGAAAGTCTGTTGACAGCCATAGATAGAGACTGACATGAAGAGTTGACCGATGATGGCGGAGAGTGTGTCGACACGGACGGTTGGGTCTCCGGTTATTCTAGAAGTAGAAACGTTTTTTTTAGAGCATTTCTGCGTAGAACCATGTCACCTATGTGGACAAAATTTTGTATTTAACAATAATAGTATCGCCATTAATGTTTTTATGTCAAACATGTGTCGTATGGTTAAAATAATTTAACAAGACTTTAAATTGGCGACTTCTTTAAATAAAGTGGCATATTGTATAAGCAAAGACAAACTGGATTGAAAACCGTATATGATTTGAAATCTAAGCAACAGGCTTACTTTCAAGCTACCTAGTAAAGTCATTTTCTTAAAGTACTGTTACTGTTAAGGTTTTATACAACTTCAGATGATACCTTTTCGCATATTATAGTACTTGCTCATACATACTGGAAGAATTTCAGCCTTCCTCCGTCAATATTGTCATTGACTACTTTTTGTGGCCCGCCCGCCATGATGGTGGCTTGAATGATGAAAGCGCCGCTCACTAATATCATCGTTAGAGTTTGAATCACGTCAGCCCTGGAAAAGACAATAAATTTAATTAATAGTTTTCATTGCATATCGATGACGTTTTGATTAGGTTTCTTTCTTCTGCTTCTTTCTTCCAATGATTCATTTTTGAATGCTTATTTATTACTAGCGGCTTCGCCCGCACGGAACTTATTCAACTCACACCCAATTCATCCCCTATTTAACTCCCTTAAGGGTTGTATTTCAAAAAATCCTTCCTTATTCCTTGAACCTCTGTTGGAACCTCTGTGTAAAACTTCAGCTTTCTAGGTCCAAGGGTTTGGGCTGGGCGTTGATGAGTCAGTCAGTCAGTCAGGACTTTTTTTATATATAGATAGATTTGTCTGCTAAATTACTGTTGCTAGAGAAGCTAACGTATTTTTTTTTTTTTCGAAATTATTGTACCTATTTAATAAGGTTTTTGTATGAACCATAGTCGATGCAATGAATTAGTTTTACAATGACGTCTTTTTGGAAAAATACATCGATTTGAATTACTTGGAAGTTTTGTCACTAATAAGTGAGAATTTACCAATACCGTAAAACCAAACTTAAAAACATGCAATAACACATTTACGGAACCTCAAAAAAATAAGGCATATAAAAATACTAATCGATTTGTTTATGTACTTGATCGATTTGTTTATGTAGTGGTGTGTCCCAGCTTAATTGTGCCATAACTTAGATTTAGTGGCTTTTCATAGTTCTACCTTACCTAACCCGTATGTTCAAGATAGCTTAGTTTCTGCGACCAACGTCAAAAAGGAGCGCGTTTATAAAACAAAAAAAGGAAAATAGGAAAGAAATAGAGGATTAGAAAAATGCAATCAAAATAAGATCATTAAATTTTTTAGAGGATTCACTAAATATTTCCCAAAAAGCAACAATAATATCTACCTGATAGCTGCAGCCAAGCCTCCAAGCAAATTGAACACTATTCCCACAATAGTCAATGCTGCTGCTGATGCCCAGTGAGGCAATGCCAGTACAGCGTGAAGGGCCACTGTGGGCGTGTAGACTGTTACTGACAAGTTAAGGACCTGCCGTACGAGAAAGGTCGCGGCTGCCATACGACGTACCCAGCGGGATCCGAAGCGCATCTGGAATTGATAGAAATTGCTCCGTTAAAACTTGGTATGAGACATACATGTTAAAATTTAAATAGGTAAATATTTTATTTACGTAGATTCTTATATATTTTGTGGTTGTAAGAACGTTGTAGGCTTTCCATACTGTAGATTTGTAGACCATTTTCTATTCTTCATTTTGAGAACTATTTTACACTAACACTATTTACATTCATGTATTCTGTTTGTTTTTATCTCACGTAGCATTAATAATAGACAATTAGTAATAAGCGGATAATGTTGCTAGTAGTATAATAAGTGTTTTGTTTTAGTAAGATATTATTTATAAAATTTTATTGCACTCCTGTTTTTATCCCGAAATTTCTATATCTGGTACTTAACTAATTGACAGGCCTTCCATACGACTGTAATTTGAAAACATTGTAAAAGCCAAGGGCGTAACCATGGAGTTTCTTGCCGGCTCTTCTCCATAGGAAACGACCAATTGGAACCGTGCACCTAGCTTCTGACGTTTCATAAGGGCCCATGTAGGTTTATGTGAAAAAATATGTTTTGATTTTGATTGAAAGAGTTTTCAATTTAGGTATTTATTTACTTTTACTGGCGATAGGTACCATTCTTCAGTGGTATTTTGGTGTAGTAAATAAAAAACACGAGTTTTGAAAGTAGAAAATTACCTATACTGTATCTAACCGCGTCAAATAATTTTTGGGACACCGAGAGATGGGGACTCTGAGAAGAGGATAGTGACTAATTGGATAGTGTAAATTAAGCCTTTTTATGTATGTTTAACAATTATTATCTCCCTAGCCATTTCTCACTTATTTGTGGTTAGCTTCTAGTCTAACCAGATGCCGCTGAATAACATGATCTAAATCATTACGGGGTTTATTTATAAACGATGCATAAAGTTAAGAGACGTTTGAACGTCAAAAATGTACGATTAAATAGACGCTAATCACTGCTTAACTTTAAGGAATATGTTTATAAAAATGGGGTTTAACACGAAAATGGACCTAGTATTTAGAAATATTACATTACGACACGTGTGCTAAAAGTGAATCTAGTCGACATTTTTCCATACCTACAAACTTCGGTAATCTATTCTATATCTGTGGTGACTACACTGTTCGACAATATACATCAAAAATTATACATGATATGGTTTTGGTCCATTATTAATATTGTATGTGCGGAAACAGAATACTAAAATAAAAGCCATTACAAAGTTAGGAGCCCACAAAGATTCGTTTTTCTTGCAAATTTCACCTAACTTTGGGCGTGTACTAAGTAATAAAAGAAGTGAAATCTTCAAAACTAAGTCAGTACCGACAAACCTCAAATATCAAAAAATTCAATAAACGTCATTGATTTATGCAGTGGCTTTTTCATAAAATCCGATCTTCCGAAGGACTTTTCTTAATATTTCACGCGCCTTTTTTACTATAACAGAACTGATCCCGCATCTCACTCAATTACGTTGTGCGTGTAGACTAGCATCTAACTGCTCATCACTGATACTACCTCTGTCGGACACGATGCCTGGTCTAACAGCGTGCGTTTTAGCCAGGTGCACCAGTGAGTTCAAGCCCGCGACTAAATCCCCCTTAAGTAGTCCTATATTGCATGGCGTGAAATTAGCGCCCAAGCGTAAATGAGGCTGCTAAACGCGTGCTATTGCATTATTATGGACTACTTAAGTCACAGGTATCGTATACTATTTTATAGTACGTGTGACCTTAGTCCACCCTTAAGTCACGCTTTTCTATGTAAAAATGGACTTTACTTAAGTCGCAGAGAAAGCGTGACTTAAGTGCGGGTTTAGGCCACACAGCGCTAAAAATCCTTAAAAAGACTGACCTGTAAGTACTCATACACTGAGTTAGTATGTAGCCTGTAGTACACAGGCACAAAGATCCAGCACACCAGAGGGAAGGCGATGATGATCCCGTAAAGTGTCTCCCACATCGCAGACCCATAGTACACCAGCTCAGATGGAAAGCCTGGAATAGAACAAAAAGATTTTATTAGTATTGACGATAGTATTGTAGCGGCATCTACACAACTACATGCAAACTAACTACGCATCAGACTGACGACACGCAAAATCCTACATCGCGCAAGCTGAGTTCACGGCGCAATTAACATTTATACAGCGTCCCGACATCAATCAAATCGTAGAGCTCCTCAAGTTCTTAGTTGAGCTGCATGATTACTGATAAATGCGTGCACTGATTGGATAGGCGCACTCAATCTGTGTGGTTCTTTCCTCAAAAGACCATTTCAGACACCAATCCACATGGTCTTCACATGACCTGACCAAGATTATGTCTGGACTTTAAAAGAGACTGTGACCTCTGAGTTTGTTTCGGCCTTTCTTCTCAGAGTAGTCAGATAGGAAACGCCGACCTCATCTGGCTTAAAAAGATATGATATGATAGGGGATGAGGTTTCTGTGGAGCTGTCTGTACAAACCAACTTACAGAAATAATCTATTACCAATCGACTCCCATCGGACAGTTGCCCACCAGACAACACTCAACTAGTCGGAAGATTCTGCCTTTTCGTTGGAGGTTGAGTGAAGTTTACACCGTGTTCCTCATACCATACCAAGCAAGAGGTATAAGAGGTGTTACCCAGCAACTGGGTTGTAGAGGTTATAAAGGCAGTCGCTGCATGCAAAATACTGGTATTCAACTGTATTTTAATATTGTCATTCGTACGAAGGGGTATCGAGTTACTCAGTAACTGGGTTGCTTCATAGTATTCAGCTGCAACCGGTTAGACTAAAAGCCGACCTCAACATACTTAGTTCTGCTAGGGGTGCGGGTTTGTTCGAAAGAGATACCGCCGCCCCTGGCATACAGGCTACTGTCCCACACGGGTGGGTTTTAGTCAGTAAAAGTCTGACACGCCCTCCTGCTCCACCCAAAGTGGGAGAAGTTATTTGATGATTTTCCACCCAAAAAAAAAATGGACTTTTTCCTTCTTTCTGTCTCTTCATCACTCCTATACATTTTCCGCCAGAATCAATTTGTATCTTTCTTTAGTGTATTTATGGGGTTTCGTGTTTGTTAAACCCATATGCATAGATTTGTATCTTATTCTTAATTAGCTTTTGCATGAGAAGATTAATCATCGCGCAGCTTTCTAGTTTGGCGCAGAAAACCAATGTCTGTGTTCTGTCCTTGGTCATTTACATACAAAGATGACCAATCATTAACATCATTATTTATATACACAACGAACAGTGTTTAAGACCAATTTCAGACTTATGTCAACTATACTTTGGGCAAAAACCCGAAGTAATTTTACTATTTATATAAATAAAAAGAAAAGTCCTGATTGACTGACTGACTTACTCATCAACGTCCAGCCCAAACCCTTGGACCTAGAAAGCTGAAATTTCGCAGAGAGGTTCCCTTTATAACGTAGACGAGGAATAAGGAAGGATTTTTCGAAATTCAACCCGTAAGGTAGTTAATTAAGGGATGAAAGTTCCGCGCGGGCGAAGCCGATGAAAAACGCTAGTTATAAATATTTCTGCAAACTTCAATAAGTTTCGAGAAAATTCGTGGGTATTTCATTTGTTTTGTGTGACTAATGAACTGTTCCAAAGAAATTGTATTTACCTAGTAACAATATTTTTAGATGTCAACAAAAAGTAACAAGTAATTTTGGCATAAATCCAAAAATAAATGCTTCGTCAGTAAATGTACTCTTTGTACATTGATGTCAAATAAAACACACAGTAGGTACATGTTTAAATGGATCCTGCATATACAAGTACATAACAAGGGTATTCCCAATGAATCACGTAGTTAAAATTCGAGTTTTACTGGTAATCCACTACCTCTGACCAGTGTTATTTGCGTATTTTAAAGATAATATCCCTGCACCAGTTTTCAAGGTTTGTTGTGTCTCATACGGAGAATACACCGTGGCATTTTTATCGTCTTACAACGGCAACATTCTTCATGTACCCAATGACTACCCTCAGATTATAAAATAATCTGAGTGACTAACAATAATTTACATGTAAAATAGAAGATATTTATGAAAATATTAATAATTAAAAAAAATAACACTCACTAAACGCATGATGATGGAATGTAATGGAGTCGAGCAGATTATTCCAGATTATTCCCAACCTGACCCAAAATCCTAACCCGGTCGCGGGTTAGGTTAGGAATTTGAAAATCTTTATAATATTTGTTCCGAACGTAACCCTATTTCTAACCTGACCCGAAGTATCGTTCCTATCATAACCTGTATTGCGATATAGATACGTTTCCTCCTTTCCCCTTTTCTTAGAATAAAAAGTACAGAGACCTTCACATCAAGCTACCTCAATCTGTCAAATTTCTTTGATACATAATCCAGTTTAAACTGATCTCGCATTGTATAGGATTTCCGTTCAGTGTGAGATCAGCGTAAACTGTTAATGTATAGCTTGATGTGTAGCCGTATGCACACCATAACAAATTACTTAATAAAAGAACTTTACAGTTTTTATCGTCTCAACATAAGTTTTGTACTCACTACTACCGCGCTCCTATTTCATTTCGATCTACTCTCAAAGAAAACGCATATTTTTTGGATATGGTATGACTATGTTTCTTGTTCAATATAAAGGTGTGAGCAACTAAAATTGCTCCATCCTGGTCAATTCCCGTCAACTATGACGTCACGGCAATTGGGACTTTAGACCTCAGTATCTGGTATAAATTTCAACTTGCTAGGTCCACCCGTTCCTGAGAAAATCAGTCGTGACACACGGACAGACATACGGACAGACGGACAAGAGAGTGATCTTATAAGGGTTCCTTTTTTTACCTTTTGAGGTACGGCACCCTAAAAACTAGCCAATACGCCCCTCCCCCGTCGCCTCCTGCGCCGGCCGCTTCCTCTCGTAAATACGAGACGTTGTTATACGTACAAATGAGATAGAAAGAAAATGGACTAAACATTTCCAACCGATTGCTCCACTTAATTGATCCAGATTGATCCATTAGTGTTGCCGAGCAATAATTTCTAAAAAATATTGCCCATGTAAGAGCCCCCCGACCGTCCCTTTCTCGTTGATGTGCCAGCCCGCGCCGCAGCTGAGCCAATAGAGTTAAATTCCCCGAATGATAATAATAATGAAAATATTTTGATCCAGCCTGTCCCCACTTGCTGTCTTCCCGCCCCGCCAGTGACATCCTGAGCCGAGGTCCGTACCCCACAGGGGGTGCCCTCAGCGTGCAGTCGCTCTAGTTAAGTAGGTTTTATGCCCTGGCTGGAGGCTTTTAGTATCACTAAAAATGCGTTCACAAGAAAGTCCGGTTAAGACGTTACGGCCTCTCAAGGTCAACTTCGAGATGCCATTCACAAAAAAAAAACCGTGTAAGATCACCTTTAGTGAGGCAATTCCCGTTTTTTAAGAACGTTTGAATTCTAATCTGTCTGAATCTGTAAAAATATCTCCAATTTCCCTATAATTTTTATTTTGGTTGTCGCTGAGATGGGACTAGATTTTGAACGTTTTTAGTTATGAGAACTTCCTTTTGAACACCAATTCTTCAAAATTTAGGGAAATTGGATGGATTTTAATCGATGTCAAAAACCTGACCAAAATTTAGGGAAACTCGAGGTATTTTTGGATCCGGACCCGTGCTTCACCTTGCTTCTCCACCTGGGTGAAGCACGGAGACCATATAGGTCCCGTGCTCCAACCGATGACGTTATTGTACAGTGATGCACTAAATTGTTTTCCCTATATGATTGAAAAGATCCAAACAAATATTTAATAGGAGTGAATTTGTATGTACAGTAATAGACTTAGTCAAATTAAAATTATGATTTTCTGATATTCAATTTATATTATTTAATTACATATAAGCCTCATTGGTGCACAGAACAGTTTGAATATTATTTACAAACCTTTGCGGTGCATAAAAAAATGAAAAGTAAATTCAACGCATCTGCTTGAGTCTTTTGTTTCTGTCATTGCTAAGAAGTTTTAAGAAATAATTTTAGAGTTATGATATCTCAGGAGCAAATTTTCGAGAGTACAAGCTCCCAACAGCCCATTTTTATAAAAAGAAAAGGTGGAATCGTACTAATCTATGATGGCCTACAATATTATAAGCACAAGACATATAAAAATGGTAACCAATTTTGGGTGTGCAGTGAGTCCAAAAAGAAGAAAGGTGTGAAATGTCTTGGTTCAGTCACTTTACAGGTTAGACTTATCTTAATTAGTATGTAATCATCTAAAGCTATACATGTCGTGTTTGCGTTGAAATTTTCCACCTGTTTTAGCATCTAATATGCGTAAAAAATATGTACCTATGAGTTACTTAAAAAAACTAGAACATTTTTTTTTTCTACTTTTAAATGTAAAATAGTAATGTGTTGTAATCTAAGCTTTTTTCAGTTTCAGTTTTAAAAAACGGGGGCGGGGTAAGGGGTGTAAAATACCCCAGTTGATTTAGAGCACCAAACTAACGATACTCTATACTAGTGAATGATTTGGTTTAGGGTGTGATATAAATAAAAATAGTCAGGTATTGTAAATTAGAACATAGGTACATTTATTTTTATATTCCACTAGTTCAATTGTGTTGTCCAATAATTGGACAACTATATAATTATTATATATTATTTTAGGACGGCAAAGTAGTTAAGAAAATGGAACATGGAACAAAAAATGGTTATAATAGTTGCTGTATACCGGATCATGATAAAACAGAAGTACTGTTAGCTATAGAAAAGGCTAAAATGGAAGCTACTACTTCCAATGAGCCTTTAACTAGAATTTATAAAAGAGCCGTAGAACCACGGTACCGTAAAGGTCTCGATTTAGTTACCCCAGTTCCTTCTTTTTCGAGCAAAAAGCAAATTATGAATACGAAAAGAAAAGAAGGTTTTCAGTCAAAAAACACATTGTTCAAAGATATTTGGGATGTTGAAGTCCCCGGCAAATTTTTTCATTTGTTGTTAGCCGATTATACAAACGACACTGAACAGACGAGAATAATAGTGTTCTGTTCTGAGGAAGCACGCAAAAAGATGGAAGTCATTGAAGAATATTTCTTTGATGGCACATTTTATAGTGCTCCAAAACCATTTTATCAATTAGTTGTATTGCATGGTGATGTTGGAAGTAGTAGTACTAATACAAATACTGTGCCTTTGATTTACGCTTTGATGAGCAATAAAACAGAGAAGTCATACTGTACTCTATTTGACCTAATAACACACCGTATTAATAACTGGAAACCCAAAAAAATACACGCAGATTTTGAACCAGGACCAACAAATGCTTTAAAACTTTTTTTCCCAGATATAATAATCAAAAGGTGTTATTTTCATTTTACACAGAATACTTATATGGAAGAAATCCAAAAATATTGGCGTCAAAAACAAAATTTACACACGCATTGTCGGTCTATGTTCCAGCTTACCTCTATTGCCCCATGATCGTATTGCAGAAGGATGGCAATATATTTGTCAGAGAGTTTAACTTTTCAAAATGCAAAGATCCGAGAATTTAATCAATAATTTGAAATAAATTATATTAGTAAAAATGTAGATGAATGGTGTGTATTCAACGAGAGGCACCGTACAAATAACGTAGCGGAGAGTTGGAATTCCAAACACAATAAAGAGTTCAAGAAGCCTTAAGTTACCCTAAATAAATTGCTAACAGTGATATCGCAAAATACCGATTCTTTAGACTTAACGCCGACTAAACGCCGTAAAGAACACAGTGAAAAAGACCATTTAATTTCAGATTCGCAAATGCAATTAATTACTAACAAAATTTCATTGGGCCACTTTTTGGAAAAAATGCGTTAAAATAAACCCTAATATACTCATATAATGTATTTTTCTTAATTACTTGACTGTACTGATCATCAGTTGGAGCACGGGACCTTATATAGTCCCCGTGCTTCACCCAGGTGGAGAACCTAGGTGAAGCACGGGTCCGGTCCCGTATTTTTGACTAATTGAGACTGAGAACGTTCTTAAAATTTAAAATTATTACGGGAATTGGTCTTCGTATGACACGACAATGTGACGTTTATGGGACCATTTACTTCAGTTTAAATTCGACCACAAAACAAGTGCGTAATTAAGCTACCGTTAATCGTTCGAAGGTTTTAGAAGCCAAACAAAGTGAATCACGTGTATATAAGATCACAGTTCGAACCTTGTAATTACTTAAACGTAATCAGTAATCGTGACAATAGCAGCAACTTTAAGTGGAATATTTTAACCTGGCGTTTTTTTTATTTTTTTATTTCAGGCTATTAAATTACTACTTGTTGACTCTTTAATATTACACGCACGATTTGCATATAAATATGTGAGTCAAGTTTATTTTATTAGTTTCAGTTAATTCAGAAAACGATAAAGATGAGTACTGACTCATCTTTATCGTTTACTGAATGTCACCCAACTACGGCGAAGTAAAAAGAAGGGTTACAATTTTTACCGGTATGAATGTATATGGGAATGTATGCATAATATGTCCATCGCTGGGCATAAGTTAGTACTAATTCTATCTATACTACTACTTATAATAAAACTGAAAAGTTTGTTTGAACGCGACAGTCTATGAAACGACTAGCCTTAGGTACAGTAACACGGGGTGAATAGAGACTGCAGGGGTGAATCGAAACGAAACTTTAAAGTGTATTTTACTGTTGAAATTATGATAATTTTCTGCGAACAAAGGCACTTAATCGTTAATTATAAAACAGTAAACACATTAGAGTCGTTTTTGGCTGCAAACTATCTAATTTCAACATTAAAATCCACTTTAAAGTTTCGTTTCGATTCACCCCTGCAGTCTCTATTCTCCCGTTTTACGTACGTGAAAGAATGTTTCTGAATTTAATAGCCAAATTGAGCAAGGTTACATAAAGGTTATTTAACTTAATACACTGGGACCCGAAGCCAACATGAAAACAGTCTGAAAGAACGCCAAGCGAAAAGAATTAATAACATGGACAAGCGATGTGCAGCGACGTGGTAGGACGGGGCCTGTAATTTCACGTATGAAGTCGGGGGCGGAAGCTAGTAAACCCAATTGCACTTTTCCTAAACCTACATTCCTAGCATTTAAGGTGGGGGAAAACGTTGTTTTGTATTGTGTTTCATGCGTAGAAAAAACGGATCGAAAATTGAAAAAATAAAAAAAACATCTAAGTTCGGAAGGCGGTGACATATAATTAAATACATATCCTAAGTCACCGACTTCCGAACTTAGTTATTGGGGTTGGACAAAGCAAGTTTATTATTTTTTACTTTTCGGTTTTTCGGTGGTTTTTTTTTATATTTTTTTATAATTTTTTGTGGCTATAATCTACTAATTACTACATGCTTAATTTTGTATTACTTTTTGTAATACACAACTCAGTATTAAAATCTGTGAGTTAACAATCAATTATCCCCTGTTTTCTTTCCCTTAGGGTTGGAATTTTTCTTCGAAATTTATATGGGACCAACTTCAGTTATGCGTGGTCATATATTAAAAAAATACGTGTCCTCCGTTTTTTCCTCCGTTTTTTCGTCGGTTAAAAAGAAAAGTCTTGATTGACTGACTGACTCATCAACGCTCAGCCGAAACCCTTGGACCTAAAAAGCTGAAATTTTAGACAGAGGATTCCTTTATAATGTAGACAAGGAATAAGGAAGGATTTTTTGAAATTCAACCCCTAAGGGAGTTAAATAGGGGATGAAAGTTCCGCGCGCGCGAAGCCGCTGGCAATAGCTGGTCTTACATATTTCACACTTTGATCTAGATATTCCAGCCGAGCGATACATGATTACTTGCATTTTACTGCATCCAATTATATCGCAAAGTCAAGTCTAAATGATAGTCTTATATCCTGTTTCATTTGAGTTATTTAAGGCTTTGAACAATAAAACGTATCCATAATAAAAGTCGTTAAAAATATGATGAAAACTGGCTGACACAATATCTATATATATTATTTAAAAATGAATCCCTGTTTCCCTTGGTCACGGCATCACACGTGAACGGCTGGACCAATTTTGCTAATTCTTTTTTTGTTGTGTTTGTTATTGTCAGGAGAAGGTCCTTATAAAAAAAAAAACAAGAAAGTTGCGCGTAGTATTAGAAAACTAGCTTTTGCCAGCGGTTTCGCCCGCGCGTAAATTTCATCCCCTATTTAACTCCCTTAGGGGTTGGCTTTCGAAAAATCCTTCCTTATTCCTTGCATCCTTGAACCTCCGTGCAAAATTCCAGCTTTCTAGGTCCAAGGGTATGGGCTGGGCGTTGATGAGTCAGTCAGTCAGGACTTTTCTTTCATTTATATAGATAAAAAAAAAAGACAATATTCATAGTTAAGACAGTCTGTCTGGTCAGCTAGTGAACAATAAAAGTACATGTACCTACAACTAATCTAAAATCCAGTGTGTCAATTTTTCACATTTCAATAGTAATTTTGAATGTACTCGTCGTATTGTCGTTATGAGCGATAATAGTTCTTACTGCAATCCGATACGGGTTAAAATCTGTTGTAATAAATTCGAATAATAAATGAGCAAGCATTGTCGTAAAAATACAAATAAAATCGTATAAAATTAGATATTAACTATTTGATAATAAATAATCAATCGCCAGATCCAGTTTGGCATTTAAAATTTTATGGCATATTTTTAATAATAACTCGTAATTGTTTTTGAAGGGATAAACTGGTTTTAAAGATAATTAAAGGGTTAAGAGATGACTTTGATGATTTTTTTGATGCATTAAAGTATGTTTAATTATGTTTTGAGCACCGTCACTGTATGCCAAAAAAGACTTGAAAAAAAATTTTTTTTTTTCTCTCAAAATTATTTACGATTAAAGAGATTATTTACGAGTAAATTATTTCATCACCACTGCTCTCAAAACGGTGAAGGAAAACATCGTGAGGAAACTGGCATGTCGTCGAACCAAAAATTCGAAGATATGTGACATCTACCAACCCACACTGGGCCCGCGTGGTGGATTACGGCCCAATCCCTCTCACCGAGAGGAGGCCTGTGCCCCAGTAGTGGGAACAGGCCTCCTTATAGGCTGATGATGATGATATTGGTCGAGCAGACGATTTTTTACGCAAGGGTGTCAAAGCTAGAATCTCGCTCAGCTCGCTTGTGGCTACTAGACCAAAGCGATCCTATTCAAGGCCAGGCCAATTCTAGTTTTTTTGTTACTTTATCAACTAACCCATATATCTACTTCACTAAACATTAATATGTATTGCGGATACCGTAACAAGGATGTACCAATAGTCAAACAGATAATACATAGAATGTGTACTCAAAAGATAGTTTTAATTGCTTTACGTAGCGATCGCCCATAATATACGTTAATGTTACGTAGGTGTACATACTATTGATAATAATTTTTGGAGTAAATTATCTTTATTTAATTTTCAGTTTATACAACATGTAACATAGTTCATCATCGTCATTTCAGCCGAAAGACGTCCACTGCTGGATATAAGCCTCCCCCAAAAGGGGGTTTTGCCATAATCGCCACGCTTGGCAGACGCGTTGGCGATCGCAGTATGGTGGTAAAATGCATAGAGAACGCTGCTGCTCATTCTCTAGTAAGTCCCTTAGTCGCCTCCTACGACACCCACGGGAAGAAATGGGATGGTGCTATTTTTTTACGTCCGGCATCACACGGAACTGTCACATCATTAACTCACCCCAATTAGAGCATTAAGTAAAAAGAAATTGATTTTTAAAGCTAACTGTTTACCAACTATCATGAAAAAAGTTATGTTGCCTTAGCATTCCTTAATGCATTCAAAATTGAGTCTTACGCTCTTGACATAAGATCTAATTTCCGGTTCGCTTGGTCAGCTGTAGGTATGGCAAAACTATTTAAAAAAAAAACTGAAATCTATTCAGCAGTCAGTTATGAACAAACTACTTCCAGGACTTGCGTTTATCCTGTTACACCTTGTAGGTATACGAACTGATTGGTGAGTTTAAAGTAGCATCAATTTAAAGACTAATAATTCCTTCAGTCAAACTAATCTACAGGGTAAGTTTTTATCCAGTGCGCAAGCTGTAACCATGAATTCAGCATATCATTCTAGACCCCCTACCGCAGAAATTTTTTAACGGTTATAAAAAAAAAAATGCTGTTTCATAGAAAAGTACCTACAATATCTACGTGGTCAAAATGTATGGAACAGCAAATTTTTTTTTGTATTACCGCCGAAAACATTTTGCGCTAGGGGGTCTAGAATGAAATGCTGAATTCATGGTTACAGTTTGCGCACTGGATAAAAACTTTTCCTGTATACATCTACACTATAATATAATCTATACTAATATTGTAAAGACGAAAGATTTCATTGTTTGTTTGTTTGCATTGAATAGCCTCCGAAACTACTGAACCCATTTGAAAAATTATTTCACTGTTGGGAAGCAACAATACCCTCGGGTGACATAGGCTATATTTCATCCCCGTGTTCCCACGGGAACGGGAACTACGCGAGTGAAACTGCGGAGCGCTGCTAGTCATAAATAAAATACAGAACGCCTGATGCTGCTTCGCTACAAAATCAAAGTGAGTCATACCGCTTCATTCAGCTGATTTTCATAAAGAAAATGTATATTATAATCAAAAAACATTACGTAAACATCGTTCTAACTACGTACCTATCTATAAGTTAGCGATACTACTACTAGTATATACCAGGAGAAATTTTAGGTTAAGCAAATTGACTACCATCTTAAATCGTCCGCATATTCAAATCACAACTCTCATTCGTTAACAGTTGGCAGAAATGGCCAAGTACTACGCGGCAAATTGAAGTAGTGTATAAATTTGTTTCAATTGATTTCCCTGACCGTACTGTCTCATATGTCAGTCATCGGAGTCATTTGTTGGCAATCAATGTTTTCAGTCACGCCGACAAATACCTGGGATGACAAGGGGCGCCTCTTACGTCGCTTTGGCGGTAATATCTTAAAATATGATCTCAAAGTAGCTATTTCTGGTCATGTGCTCTCTTCCCTGGTCAGTGTAATTTTAGTTTATTAGCCTATACTGCATCTTATACTCTTGAACAAAGACTCTCCGCAAAAATGTTTTACACTCTAGATATTTTTCGTCTTCTTACAAATTCTTAAGGTGACACTTGTCCACATTTTTTCCATACAAACTTCGGGAGGGTTTTACTCCACTGTTTGACTATGTAAATCAAAAATAAAACATGGTATGGTTTTGTCCCGTTATTATTATTGTCTGTACGGAAACAGAATACTAAAATAAAAAGCCATTAAAAAGTTATGAGCCAACAAAGATTCGTTTTTCTTGCTAATTTAACCTAACTTTGAGCGTGTTTATGTAATAAAAGGAGTGTAAAATCTCAAAAACCAAGACTGTACCGACAAAGTTCAATTAACAATAAATTCATTAAACTTTATTCGTCATTGATTTATGCAATGGTTTTTTCATAAAACCCGATCTTCTGAAGGACTTTTCTTCATTTTTTCGTGATTTTTTTCCAAAAATGCTCCTGCATCTCACTCAATAACGTTGTGCATGTAGACTAGCGTCTAACTGCTCACCACTGATACTATCTCTGTCGGATACGAAGCCTGGTGAGACAACGTGATTTTTAGCCAGGCCCACCAGTGAGTTCGAGCCCGCGCAAAGTGTCCCCTTAAGAAATCATCGTCTTCCTTTCAGCCTTTTTCTAACTATTCCTACTAGTCAGCTTCCTGTCTTACTGGATGCAGCTGAATGCCTGTTTTTGTTTTTAAGAATTAATTTTAAAATACATTTTACTGTGCCCTATGGGATCCGTAATTTCACCTTAACTTTAAGCCATTTGTAATAACTTTCAATATTATGGAATGCAAATAAAGATCATCTGCCTCATCTGCCTAGCCTTTTCTCAATCACGTTGGGATCGGCTTCCACTCTAACCGAATGCAGCTGAATACTAGTATTTTATATAGAGCGACTGCCTATCTGATCTTCACAACCCAGTTACTGGGTATTACGATACCTCTTGGTAAGACTGGTTGTCAGACTTTCGGGCTTCTGACGACCCGTAACGACTGTCAAAGATCCACAAATGACAGCCGGAACCAACGGCTTAACGTGCTTTCCGAGGCACGGAGGGGTCTTGGTATGTAAAGATGGTCACCAATCGACGGACCAACCGCGGCAAGCGTAGCTTAACCTAGTCGATCGACCCGTGATATGGCTATCATATTATCAGAAATAAAATCATTACTCATTTCTCCTGTTTATCAATGTTCTATGTTAGTGGGTTTAGTTTCCGCACTTAGTCCTTCAACTGGACCATTGTGCGTGAGCCACGGCAGCATTCGGTGGTTATTCCACCCACCCCACCACCCTCCAGAAGTTGGCTATATATCCTGGTATGTTGAGAACGTCCGTGTAACATTTGGGTGCCCGAGGTTTTCTGTCCTAATCTGGGCTACACCTGTGCATTCAAAAAGCACGTGCACAACGTCCCTTTTTTTTTCAGCGAAGAAAATGCCTAACCCATACCACGCCGTACGGGGAAACGACGTGGTCGACGTGACGTGGACCTCCCTATTCCAAGCTAAGTTGACAGATTGGATTAGATATACCGTTCATAAAAGTGGTCTTTGTAAAGCTGTTCCGCACTGGATGTTTTCAAGTTCAAACAATGATGATTTCAAAACAGTTTTTCAGTAGTTTTGACTATCTGCATTCAATACTTCCGTCATATAAACTATGTCACGCCATGTAGATCGTTGAAACATGCTACAATTGAATGTTGTCGACTTTTGGTTTTTAGGTTTCATTTTTAATGGCTGAGAACCTTTTGAATCCAGAGGGGCTTGTGGCTACGTTAAGCTACGCCTGTTGTGGTTGATCCGTGGATGGGTGGCTTGCTTTACATACCAAGACACCTCAGAAAGGAAGTTAAGGCGCTGGTCCCGGCTGTCATTCGTGGATCTTTGACAGTCGTTACGGGTCGTCAGAAGCCCGAAAGTCTGACAACCAGTGTTACAAAGGGGTATCGTTTTTACCTAGTTACTGGGTTGTGGAGGTGAGATAGGCCGTCGCTCTATGTAAAAAATAATATTCAGCTGCATTAGGTTACCCTGGGAGCCGATCCGAGTTGGTAAAGGCTTGTCAGATGACGATGAGGAACTTCTGAATCCGGAACAATTTCTACTACGGCACCAGCTCTGAAAAAGCATCTCTGCTTCTTACAATTTTGTTAAAACAGCATATTTTTATTAAAAGAATGCTAATAAGTTCCTCAATAGTCGGTGTTCGTGATCTTCTTTTGTTTTATTTCGCCAAGTAGGTACCTAATTTGCAGTATTTTATTCCAAGCATAGGCAAGTACCGTAAAAGATATTTCGAGGTCAGTGGTTATAAAAATGCAATATTTGCATAACTTTGAATATTTATTGCAGAATTAGCTTCAAGTAATTAATTTACAGGTATTCATTTAAAATTAAAACATAATCACACGATGCACTGATCCGCAAAGAAGAAGAAAATAAAGGAAGAATCGTAAACCTTGAAGAAAAGGAGCAGGAGGGCGTGTCAGACTTTTACTGATTAAAACCCACCCGTGTTCCCTCAGTAGCCTGTATGCCAGGGGCGGCGGTATCTCTTTCGAACAAACCCGCACCCCTGGCAGGCATCGGCTCTTGCGGGCCCCATCGGTTTGGGCTGACATCTCTTTGAGGCGCGCGTGGAACACAACGCGCCGTTGACTTGGGCTTGGTTCTTATGGGACAGCGAGCTACCCATTACTCGCCGTCCGCCGTGCGCCGCCTCGCTCTTCGCGAGCATTACTACTTCGCTGAAGGAGGTGACGGCTACCCATGCACTCTCGCTCCATACCATGGTCTGGACCAGGGCCGGACGCAAAAGATCGCCGCCGCCGATTGGCTTTGAATTGTTAAACAGTTGACCAGTTACTCAGAAAGCTTAAGCTAGCTAGAAGCCTATTCCAAAAAACAAAGAAACTCCAAGGACACTCTTTTAAATGAAGACGTAACAAAAACCTGGATATATCATTCTTGTTGCTTCTTAAAGGGTACACTAGTCGCGGACTCGAACTCACTGATGGGCCTGGCTAAAAAGCACGCTGTATCACCAGGCTTCGAATCCGACGGAGGTAGTATCAGTGATAAGCAGTTAGACGATTGTCTACACGCACAACATTATTGAGTGAGCTGCAGGATCAGTTATAGTAAGACAGGCGCGTAAAAAAATAAGAAAGTCCTTCGGAAGATCGGGTTTTCTGAAAAAACCACTGCATAAATTAATTACCAATTAAGTTTATTGAACTGTTCGATAATTGAGCTTTTTCGGTACCGACTTAGTTTTGGACATTTTACACTTCTTTTATTACTTAAACATGTCCAAAGTTACGTTAAATTATAAAGAAAAACGAATCTTTGTTGGCTCATAACTTTTTGATGGCTTTTTATTTTACAATAGTATTCTGTTTCTGTACCGACAATATTAATAATGAGACAAAACCATACCATGTTTAAGTTTTGATGTACAATCGACAAACTTTAAGCATGCTCACTTAAGAAAATATTTCTGTGGCAGCGCATCTAGTGACAAACCACACCCCTTCCTGGTTTCGCCCAATTAGAAACAACATGTATTTGTGTGAGTGTATTCACACAAATCCATATTGTCTGTTGAATGCATGACGTATAGAGACGCAAACCAATGTCCATTTTTTTAGTCGCAATAAAGGTGTAGTCAACAAAGCACGCATTTCGTTCCCACAAAAATCCATACAAACAATTTTCAACCTTACTACCATCAAAACATGGTCGAAATCGAGCCGGATTACAGTGCACCGTACTGAGCGTCGAGAACAAAAGACATTTCATTCCTTAGATAAGAAGCGAGCCCGGACCGTCATTAGCAATGTTTGAGGGTTTTTTGTGCAAGTTATTTACAATATTATTACAAAAGGAATCTACGCATCGTAACATCACGTTATTTTGAAGAATATCACGTTTTTTTGTTGTTTACAAAAAATGTCTCAATTAGAACAATTACTAGGAGTATTAGAAGAAGTAGCGAAGACATTACAAAAAACACAAATATGTAAACATAAGGAAGGTGTGCTAAAATTATAAATTTATAATAAAACTTTTTAATTTCATTAGAATTGCCCGTGCTTAAAGTCTGTCATTATGAAACTATTTTTGATTTATTAATAATAACTTTACGATATGAGTGTAGATAAATACAAGTTGATGATAATTTCTGTGTAATTTTTATATTAATTTCTGGATGAATCTTTAAAATTTCCTTTTGAAATCTTGAAACACTCTTTAAAAATAAATAAGTTCAACTAAATTAAATTGCTTCTTTTCCACAACTACAAATCCTTAAAATTGTTCTTAAATGTTAACACATTTTGTATGATTTCACACGAAGATTGCAGACGACAGTTTCGCTTTAAACAAAAATGTTTTAATATACAGATTCGGTTTAAATATCAACCATAAGAAATCTTTAATCCTGAACAGCTTATTATTAAATGAACACGAACTGAAAAATGTATATTTCACTAATAGCTAATATTTCTTTTTTTTCAATCCTTTCACTCTCACTGCGGTCACAGTGACAGTTTTATTTTTTCAGGAGCCCACAGGCCTGGCTTTTTGAAAATATTTCTGTTATATTTCAGAAATTAAGGAGTATTTCTTATTGAAAATTATAGTACAGTTTAATTACTTGTTATGCTTCCGAATTTTAAAGTGGCCTATGAACTGAGTTATTGTTATATTTGTCAAAATATACTTGTCGTACGCAATGCGGGCAACGCGCTTGTCTCGTTGATTATAGCATGGTTTGTCAACCTTTTATTAAAAGACGGCCCACTCATAAACTCCAATCTTAGCGTCAATCCAATCCATCTTAGCATCCTGCAAAGCATGCCCGGGACATTGGAAAGATACCTTGTTCGTGTAATCTCGTTTATTTATGATCAGTGGCGGCTGGTAGGTCATGGAACTGGTGGTGCACTTTACTAGCTCACTAAGTATTAGGGGTAATAAGTAAATAAATAGAATTTATTTATTTCAGATAGGTAAGTAATTTAAATCTAGACGAATAAAAAATAAACAATAGTATTCAATTCCACGTAAACTAAACTTCGCAGTGACAATAATGAGTCGGTCATTCATTATGGCCGGCATGCAAACTTCGCCAAACCTCGGGCGCTCTCGCTAATCAACGTTCGGTAATATTCGACAAACTTCGGTTCCCCCGTGCGGCGCACGAGAATCGACAAATTACTCCATAACGCTCCATACAGTTGTCTGTATCACGCGCTAGGCGTTTTAACTCGGATCTCATAGAAATGTATGAGCATTCACTGTAGATCTTCTGTACCGCGAAAATGAGTCTTAATAGTTTAGCAAAGAGCTTATATTGTTTCCTCAGTTTTGTTAATATTACGTAGACCACAACCAGTGGCCACAATGCGATTATTAAACAATGTGTGATTCTTTCTACATCTATTAAAATCTGGTAGTTCAGCGCACGAGTGCACTAAAGGGACAGCCGCCTGTTTTTAATAATAAATAATAATAATATTTATTTTATTTCGGAAATGAAATTCATAGAGTGTTAGTAACATAATATGAAAACAACTTATTATCTAGTGTTCTACCAATCAACCTCGGCACAAACTGCTGTTATGATTAAATAAAAAATCAAAGGTGTGATAAATAAATGGATAAAACGAATATTAGAAGTACTCAAAGTATTCAAAATATACATACCTATAAGGAACACCTGCAAAACATTCGAGATAGGTAACATGGTAATAAAATAGTAGGCATACCTTAAAATTCTTTGTAATATTTCGCGAAAGTCTGTTTTTAAGCCATTCTATTGTTAAACCGGTTTTTCAGAAGTTCCTACTAAATAACAATGGTATAGATAATGAACGTATTATTATTGCAGTTGCAAGAGTTCCGACAACAGTAAACAAAAATCTCTGATAACATTGTATGAATTGCGCAAAGTATACCTATTTGTGTTATTCCAAACATAATATAGAGCAATAAACAAAAAAGATAATAACAAATGTTGCAAATTTCCAACAAAATATCTAACTTGCTTCGTTTTTGTATATTTTCAAGTTTACAACACATTGTAATGAAGATTTTTACTTTTCAATAGAACTGCGCAAGTAACAAGTCCCTCTTACGCCCGCGCCGCGCCGATAATACAGGTTTTTTTTTTAAATGGCATTAATAAGTTGACCTTGAAAGGCTGTAACTTCTTAACCGGAATTTACAGAAATGACAATAATTATTAACATTTTATAACTTTATGCAGTGCCAGTCAGCGTGCCTAGCGCGTCCGCTGCGTTTTGTATGGCGGCGGTATCGCATAACCATTGGACATCATGAAAATTGGGGAGGCAGTGAAAGTGTTCATATATAACAAAACTTATAGACCTGACGGAACATTATTATGTCAGAAAGAGGAAAATATTAAAGTTGACAGAATAGATATAAATTGTTGTTTAACATTTTTATTCCAAATTATTGATAAATAATCTATCTATACTAATAATAAAGAGGAAAGATTTGATTGTTTGTTTGTTTGCATTGAATAGGCTCCGAAACTACTGTACCGATTTGAAAATTTCTTTCACTGTTGGGAAGCTACACTATCTCCGGGTGACAAAGGCTATATTTTATCCCCATATTCTCACGGTAACGGGAACTACGCTGTTGAAATCGCGGAGCGCTGCTAGTAAGTAGCTGAATAAATAGAAAAACTAACAAAAAAAAAAAAAACATTAAGCTAATCGATAAGATTCTGTTTACAATTACTGTTTGATCTGTTGTGATGTCTTATTGCCTGTGGTAAAAAAAAAAAGTGACACCGTCTCTCTAGTCTCGTGTCAAGCAAGGCATGAATTAGTTTTATTCTCCTCTGCTAATAAAAAACAAACCTAAAACCTATAAAAATAAAACACATTAAGAACCTAACAATTATTTCATTTAACTTAAAGCAATAGCAATAATACATTTTCTAAACCAAAAAGAAGATAAATATGAGTACGAAATTACTTCGTGTCAACAACAATAATTCATAAAGAGCTCATACCGGCCGTGCCTATTCAAAAATAATCTCACAAACTAGTGAACATAGCACGCGCCTGTGTGAGTGTCACACTTCTATACACCATTACTACGAACACTACTAAAATATGTTTCGTGCATTCTATTGGTCAAAACGCATGCATTGTGCGATCGAGTCGTGAGCCTTGCTACGCGATTATCGCCTTAAAGGTGAGCGTGCGGAAGAAGTCGCGATTGTACATTGTCAAACAGTGGAGTAAAACCCTTCCGAAGTTTGTATGGAAAAAATGTGGACTTGTTTCACCTTAAGTAAAAACAATGAAATGTAAAACGACGAAAGAGTCATTGACCTTTCAATAACAACAAATGATTCAATGTGAGATGTCAGTGTAATAAAACATATCTACATACAACATATGAGTATAGGTATCGATATCTAAGCACGAAAAAAAATGGCAACCAGTATGTCCTAAGACCAAAAATTCGAAGACAATATGACTGTGACATCTCCAGCCCGCACTGGGCCCGTGTGGTGGATTTGATGGACGGCCCACTCTCTCCTACAGAGGCCTGAGTCCCAGCATTGGGCACATTTCAGGCCGGTTATGATGGCATCTTAAATGTTTAGTACTTATTAGCAGTGCTATACTGTTAGTTCATTGGTAATGAACTTGGACTCGATGGCCGTGACTTAGGTAATGGTCGCATGCTAAAAGTAATTACGCTCTAGTTGCTACTAGTAGAAAATAATTGGATTTACTATTTTTGTTCACAATTTCCTTGTCAATTTAAGGTAGAAGAAAAAACTACGTACAAAGTAAAATACTTAATAAATTATTGTTCTTAGTAGGTACTTTGTTTTAAGTAGCTCTGTAGAAAATGTTCAGGGATCGATTCTTAGTTAGGGCAGTTAGTATAATTTTTTCAAGTCTGTAATTTTCACATGATTTTCTTCAGGTACCTGCTAACAAAATGGTGCACAAACCATTTTTTATTTCTTCTAAAGTTGAATGATGTCATTAAATTATTAAAATTATATGAAAATGTTTTTTTTTTATACAACATATTAAATTACTTGACGTCTTCCTTTTGCAAAACTTTTTGTCCATAATTTGTGGCATTAATTTAGGGTTAAGGAAACTTTAGCATAATATCTGGGTCCCGTTGACACCCTTTAGGTAAGGACCCAAAGGGTGTCAATAGGGACACTATTACTAAGACTCAGCTGTACGTTCGTCACATCTTTGAACCGTAATAAGACATCCATGGAGTATGTACCTACTACTGTGGCCGCTATAACAACAAATAATAAAAATTAAATAAAGTCCCCATTCATAAACCTGTTTTTGCTCGATCTTATTTTTTTACCGTAGTGTAAAGTGAGAAAAAAAATACGGTTGTACGGAACTCTCCTGGACACTTTTTGTTCATATTAAGGCATAATTTTTTTATTAAATTTTACTTTCATTAGCGAAAATTACGATTGACAGACTGTAAACTAAATAAAAAAATATTTTGATGACTGTACGTAAGTAATGAGTAACTTGTCTTAAAAAGATAAGAACCATTAGGCAGTTGACATACAAACCGTGAGGACTGATTCTGATAACCGACTTTGTAGACCTGACCTAGTACCATTTTAAGTAAGTCTTACGTTAGCAGAACCATTGATAGATCACGTAGTTGTTATCTTCAGACAATTCATCTGTTAACGTTTGATTATGGACCTTATTCCACATGTAATTAGGATAGAGGAAAATTCTGCTTCTATTTTAAAACATAATCACTAATCAGCCTACAATATTTCGACTACTGGGACACAGGTTTTCTCTCTGTGGGAGAAAGAGAGGGCCATAATCGCGGGCCCAGAGCGATTTGGTAGTTGTCACATATTTTTTTCGAATTTTTGGTACTAGGACATACCGGATTCCTCACGATGTATTCGTTCATCCTTTTGAGAGCAGTGGTAATTGAATAATTTACACGTAAGTTAATTCAAGTAAAGTTAAAAGACATAAGTAAGTAAAGTGCCTGGTTGGGTCCCTAAGACTTATAGGTCATTCATAAGTTACGGCCGGTACCACTGGGCCACCAATGCTTTTAAGTAAAGTGCCTGTTTGGGTCCCTACGACCTATAATTCACGGCCGCTACCACTGCTTTAAGGCTCTTTTAAAGTAATCGAGGGTATTTCTCAATGGTACAATTTTCTTTGCCCGACGAAACCTATGATGAACAGTGAAAATCCAGAAACCATGACTATATTTATATGTTATTATTGTAGTTCTTCTACAATTACACTGACATTATATTATAAAGTTTGTTATTACATTTTTAGAGTTCTGTAGCTTCTGAAAAGTACTTACTTACTTAGGAAAAATTATAATTCCTTGTTTATTTATTTTTTTCTCGGGTGGCCCGTGGCTATATAATAACAGAAGTATAAGTAGATTGAAAATTAAGCTACGCTTGCCGAGGCCGGTCCATGGATGGGTGACCATAAATTACATATCGAGACAGCTCCGTGCCTCGTAAAGCAGGTTAATTCGTTGGGCCCGGCTGTCAGGCGTAGGTTTTTGACAGTCGTTACAGTAGGTAGTTCGAATTATGACAACAAGTCATACCAAGGGGTTATCGTGTTACACAATAATAAAATTCATTTTTCTCAAATATTTTGTAATTAGCGGCTCAGTATATTGATCGCGAATTATATCTTGTTCAAATTAAAAATACAGTCTGACACTGACCCAGCAAATTGGGCTGCGTACCCTGCCGCTTCCCCCTTAATCGTCCCATTAAAGAACTGCGGGGAGGAGATGCCATAAAGGACACACGGTAAATTTTTAACCAGTGCGAAAACTGTAACCATGAATTCAGCATATCATTCTAGACCGTAGCGTAGCAATTTGTTGTAAGTTATACAAAAAAAAGTCAGCTGTTATTTCATAGAAAAGGGCAATACCTACGCGGTCAAAATTTTTTTTTTTTTTTGTATAACCTACGAAAAATTTCTACGCTAGCGGGTCTAGAATGATAAGCTGAATTCATGGTTACAGATTGCGCACTAGTTAAAATGTTATCCTGTATAGTGACCTTATTGGTGATGTTTTTCAGAAAGGTCAGGTGAAGGAAATAAAAAATAAATTTTGCACAAACAAAACGCACATTACAAAAAAAAAATTATAAACAGATACAGAAAATGGACACATACAAAGTAACTGAAAGCCCCATCCATATTCAGATAGAAAATGTTTTACAATATTGTCCATTGACTGTTAATGTCAAGGTTATTAAATGGTATGGTATTGCCGCATTATTAATATTGTCTGTACGGAAACAGAATACTAAAATAAAAAAGCCATTTAAAAAGTTAGGAGCCAACAAAGATTAGTTTTTCTTGCTAGTTTAACCTAACTTTGAGCGTGTTTATGTAATAAAAGAAGTGTAAAATCTCTAAAACCAAGTCAGTACCGACAAATCTCATCTATCAAAAAGTTCAATAAACTTTATCGGTCATTGATTTATGCTGTGGTTTTTTCATAAAACCCGATCTTCCGAAGGACTTTTCTTAATGTTTTACGCACCTGTCTTACTATAAATGATCCTGCATCTCGCTCAATAACGTTGTGCGTGTAGACTAGCATCTAACTGCTCATCATGGGTAGGTACTACCTCTGTCGGACACGGTGCCTGGTGAGCCAGCGTGATTTTTATCCAGGCCCACCAGTGAGTTCGAGCCCGCGACTAGATTCCCCTAAAAAATGGTTTCCGAAAATGCTTGCAAAATCTACCTACGGGTCACAGCGCAAACTTGCTTAGTTTTTTGTAAACATTATATACCTACATATAAAAATAAGTGTGTGATGTGTTTCACAGTCCAGTGTCCACAATAATAGTACCTATACGCTTTTATTACGATGGCATTATTTTAATAATGACGATTATTTATTTATTTGATGAGATTGTTCACTGACTGACGTTTGAGTTCTAATGTTTTTATTTTAAAAGAGTCATTATTGTGAGAAATGGTAAATGCGATGGGTTTAATTCTAGCAAAACTCTAAAGTTGTGTTAAAGAAATATAGAATTATTATGTATTTTTTTTTTCTTGTATTGGGATTCACAATATGACAATAGCTAGGTTCCATAATGCCTGCGGTAGTCAAAATATCACGCAAGGTGACATTTTAGGTACCTATGTATACAAAATGTAACATTTTTAACGCATGACTTGATACACCCCAATTACAGTACTAAGTTAAAAACATATCTAAAAATAGAATATTGCTTTAAGGGGGTTGCCATATAGCAAACCATTCGACATGTTTTTTTTTTTCATTCTTTTTATGTATGTTCGGGCATATACAGGGTGGAAACTTTCAGCGGGGCAGTAAGGGGAAGTACCTTATCCGTTGCAGCTACGCGAAAATGGTCTTAGGAGACTATCCATAATTTTTTATGGAATTTTGATCCCCATTAACAGATTTTCGAAAAAAATTACAGTTAGCAAGAAAATAGCCATTTTACACAAAAACATTTTTTGATGCCAATCGACCCTGTTTCTAATACTGATCAAAAACTTTATGGGACCAACCATCGTTAGAGTACTCAAAAAGTCGCAAATTGCAAAAAACTTTTCCCGTACATTTGTATGAAAATTTTACGCAAAAGCTTTTTTAGTGACGGTTGAGATCTTTTTATTGAATGAATAAAAAGATAAAGTTTAAAAACAATTCAAATTTCGAACTCGTTATTGGTGTAGAGAAAATCCTGTCAGGTTTCGCGAAACACATAATCAAGTGCGATTTTCTTTTAATTGTTGGTGTGGTATAATTTGGAACCGAGTGGCTATGGTGGAATTTTATGAAGGCACCTTGAATTCCAACATTCATAACAACAGAATATTAGAGAATCTTGAAAACCTTGTCAATGATTTACCACTGTCGGAATCAAGAAGAATGTTTTTTTCACAAGATGGCGCTCCACCTCACAACAGGTGCAATACGCGTTCGACTTTGAACCGACAGTTTGGTGATCAATGGAACACATGGTCCTATTTCTTGGCCAGCGCGTAGTCCAGATCTGACGCCTCTTGTTTTCTTTTTGTGGGGCTACCTGAAAACTGAGGTTTACAAAAAGCAATACGATAGTGTTCAAGAACTTAAAGGCTCAGTAACCACAATTTTGTATGGAATTCATACAAATAAATTGTCAGCAGCCACTAGGTCGGTACAGAAACGAATTAATTTATGTATTCGTCAAAATGGCGGTCACTTCGAGCACTTGATATCGTAGGGCAAGAAACAGCAAGATTTTAAATAAGAATAACATCATCAAGTTATGTTATTTAATAAAAAATAAACTTAATACGCCATCTTTTTGATATATGTAAAATTCTACGTGATCATTTGTCTCTTATTTTATTTTTTGTATTTCAGTTACACAAATTCTTTACAAAATGTAAGGGAAAAGTTTTTTGCAATTTGTGACTTTTTGAGTACTCCAACGATGGTTGGTCCCATAAAAGTTTTTGATCAGTATTAGAAACAGGATCGATTGGCATCAAAAAATGTTTTTGTGTAAAATGGCTATTTTCTTGATAACTGTATTTTTTTTGAAAATCTGTGAATGGGGATGAAAATTCCATAAAAAACTATGGATAGTCTCCTAAGACCATTTTCACGTAGCTGCAACGGATAAGGTACTTCCCCTTATTGCCCCGCTGAAAGTTTCCACCCTGTATACATAGACGGATTTGCAAAATTATTTTTTTGTTCGAAAGGGGTTTATGCCTACATGGTCCCATTTAAATTTCATATAGAAATTAATAATGATGTGTTTCGGAGAGAGATACTCGTAACATACCTCTTACAAAAATTACAGTAAATCAACCGCGATTGCTGCTATCGCATAAATATGCATTGTTTGGACCCCCAGGATGATAAAATTTTTAATTGGTGTGCGGTAGGTACTATAACTAATAAAAATTGAAAAATAAACACCTTTTCCAACAAAAAAAAAACAACCGAATTCCGGAAAAATACACAAAGTGAAAAATAACTTTAATTTCCTTTTTTTTTTCGTTTTCAAGCTAATTTATAAGTTAAAAATGTATTCCTACTGGTAGTTCCAGAGATTAGCGCGTTTAGACAAACAAACTCTTAAGCTATATTAATACATCACTTAGAAAATGTGTTATTATTGTTCACGTGTATAAAAGATTAATATTTAACTTCCTTCTGATTTATACTAACGAAAGCAATACTTTATGAAGACGTAAAAGCCGTGCAAAGCAGATGTGGGTCTTTATTTAAGGAATAAAGAAACTTACCTACCTACCTTATACACAATGTGTGACACAATTAACGCAATCATCATCATCATCATCATATCAGCCGAAAGACGTCCACTGCTGGACATAAGCCTCCCCCAAGAGGGGGGATTTGCCATAATCGCCACGCTTGGCAGGCGGGTTGGCGATCGCAGTATGGTGGGAAAAAGGCATAGAGAACGCTACTGCCCATTCTCTAGTAAGTCCCTTAGTCGCCTTCTACGACATCCACGGGAAGACATGATATGGTGCTATTCTTTTACGCCCGGCACCACACGGGATACATTATAGTATTGAGTTAAAAACATTATTATTATCTAATACAATGACCACAACTTTTTTGAAGTGAAAACTTCTTTAGGCGCGTTGAGCACTTTTTGGGTTAACAAAAATCATGGACCTCGCGTCATCGTCACTGAACGCTTTCCATGAGCTGAATATATACTGTGTATATATTATAATAATTATGGGTGAACGAGCACACGGATGAATTGTGCGTCGATGTCTTTTGGAAAAGTCCCCATCTTTCATTAGGAAATTCTAATTCTTTTATCCCTTTCGTTCCTTTTGTATTTTTATCGCAAAAATCTGTGCTGTTACCTTTAATGGCTGAAGTCGATCGCTCGTTTATCATTTTTTACCAAATGACCCAAGGACCCAATGTGAAATCCTATATTGACGACTAGCTTTTGCCAGCGGCTTCGCCCGCGCGGAACTTTCATCCCCTATTTAACTCCCTTAGGGGTTGAATTTCGTAAAACCCTTCCTTATTCCTTGTCTACATTATAAAGGGAACCTCTGTGCAAAATTTCAGCTTTCTAGGTCCAAGGGTTTGGGCTGGGCGTTGATGAGTCAGTCAATCAGTCAGTCAGTCAGGACTTGTCTTTTTATTTATATAGATATTTATTTATATAGATAGTAAAAATACACTCGTAATTGTTCAAGTTTTCACTTCTGTCGGCACTCCCAGAGTGCCACTGTTTTTTTTTTTTTAAGTTACATGTTTGTAGGAAAATAGTGTCGAGCCCAGCATTACTTTATACATTTAAAATTGAGTCTTATCACCTTGAAATTAGATAACATTTTCTTTGGCTCAATTGGCGGTAGGTACAGCAAAATAAATATTTTTTGAAAAAAATCCCCAATTAAAAATGACTGAAATGGATTCAGTAGTCAATTATCTGTAGTCGTAATGCATATATATAAATATATCTATGTATTATAGTAAATTGTATCTATATTTTGCACCAATGGCAACCCTATTTTTAACCGACTTCCAAAAAAGGAGGAGGTTATATGTTCCACTGTGTTTTTTTTTTTAATGTATGTTACTCGATTTCTCCCCCATTTGAGGACCGGTTCTCAAAATTCTTTTTTATTTGAAAGTGTATACTCCTGAGGTGGTCCCATTGGCACCAAGTCAGGATCTGATGATGGAATCCCAGGGAAGTCGAGGGCAACCCTCAAATTTTGTAGGTATTAACAATGTTTTTCATTTATTTTCTAAAGCTATTGAGACATTTGCGTATGGTCATCATCATCTCATGACGCTGAGCTGATGAAGGAAGGTACAACTCTTTAACGGTTAGAAGTTAGGTGGAGGTTCGGGCATAACTCCGTCATAAGATCGATTTGCAAAATTCTTTTTTGTTCGAACGGGGTTTATTTCGAAATGGTCCCATTTAAATTTCATATATATCGGATGATGCATTTCGGACACAGACAACGGAACTCTTCGAAAAATGACAGCAAATTAACCGAGATTGCTGCTAGAGCATAAATATGCATTGTTTTGACCGCCAGGATGATGAAATTTCGAATAGGTGTGGGGTAGGTAACTAGGTACCTACTATAGCTAAAAAGTGAAAAATAAAACCTTTTTTCAAAAAGAAAACAACCGACTTCCAAAAAACACTAGAAATTTTTAAATCATTTTAAATTCGGAAGGTTTTTTTTTAAAAAAAAAGTTTTCATTATATCCACGCAATCACTGTCGATTCCAAGGTTGCCTGGAAGAGATCGCAGAAAGAGATAAGGCCGCCCATTGTATGTTTTTAGTGTTCAATGTTTTATTTTCGTCTGTATGTTTATGTTAAATGTGTTTTCTGGTGTACAATAAAGCATATATAAATAAATAAATATGAACAAACTGCTTTCAGGACATGCGTCTATTCTGTAACACCTTGTATGTAAACATGATTCAACAAAGAAAACTGTGCAAATATGTTTCAAAGGGCTAAATCTTAACCTACAATAACAATATCATTTACCTGGGAAAAATTAACCACAGCAATTGAAGGGTTACATTTAACCTTTAACCCTCTGACAAGTCAATGTGTCACTGTCTTAGTAACTAAGTTTTCGCTTTAAAAAGTTAGTATGACTAAAGGCAAGTTGTTGGATTTTCCTAATGACTTGGTTCGGTTTAGTTTTAGATGAGGTTCAGGGTTAAGGTGGGAACAAATTACTAGTGAGCACTGATAAAACAAATTAGACACTATTACTAAAACGTTTAAATGACTGAATAAAGAATCTAGTGACTCAGGTTTCTAATGCGCCGATAATTTTAGGTTTTTAATACCATGTGCGGTCACGTGGTATCAGTCGCATTTGAAGGGCTGATACCAGTCGGGAGTGCGGCGAACGTACATGATTGTATCTCCCGGTCCTACGACTAATGGTACACACGACTACACATCAAACGATATATTTCCAGTTTACGCTGATCTTGCCCTGTACGGAAATCTTATATAATGCATTTCAGCTGATATTGAAAATGTACAGCTTGATGTGTAGCCGTGTGTACTAGAAGGAACAGTGGGGTTTTAGTCGGTAGAAGTCCGACATAAAACTGTCTTCTTTCCAAAATGGAGGATTTCCCTGAGGATTTCCCCATGGAAAGCAAAGGTTATTTTAGCAGTCACGTTAAAATATGGAGAAAAAAGCTGTTTGTCCACTGTACCGTATTAATTCATGAAAATGGACAGTACAACTATTTAAGGTGGATACGATAAGGAATGGAACGTTAAAAAATGGAAAAGAAAATGAGTTTAGCCTTATATTTTGTGTGTCAAGTTGTATGTTGACAAAAACTATGACTCGCGACCGTAACATGTACATTATAGTAATTATGTTTATTACTGATACTGTACTTACGCTTCTTTTTTATTCATCCATACCATCTTTAAGTTTTAGTATTCTTTTACGACTTTCTTTTATATTTCACACTTCGTTTCCTGTGTTAGTACCCTGTGAATCGGTCTTAAACGATTCGTCCTATATAGAATTATCCGATTTTACATTAGAATTTTCCATCTTTTACATAATAATATTATTGCTATGACATTTAAGTCAAACGTGTTATACTGATGTCTACTTATTCTTTTAATTATCTATGCAGTCTATTCAAGGAAGATTGCGTTAAGACTGTATTTACTAAAAATAATTTCATATCGTTTTGGATAGAGCAATTTTTTTTTTTACCTAATTACGTTGTCTATTAAATAACGGAATTCTAAATTATAATTATAAGATTCTTAAACGCACTCTCGGTTTTTATCAAGGAGGTTATATACATCTTGGCTGACTAGACCGGCAGGTGAGACGATCTATGGCGGCGAGAAATACGAAAAAGAAAGGATTTGAATAAAAAAAGAGGGATGACACGAGAGAAGTCAATTTGTAAAAGATATAAAAAAGTACTCTGTGGTAAAAGATTTCTAAGCTGAAAGCTGAGGAATTGAAAGTGTCGGATTAAAGAAAAAGATACTCCTCTCACCGAGAATAGGAGGCTTGTGTGCCAGCAGTGGGAACATTATAGGCTGATGATGAAAGAAAAAGATACCTATTTGATCACCATGAAGAGCACGTTGTTTCCATAATTGCATCAATGTTACGCAAATGCCAAGTCAAATAAAAGACAACGGTCACTAGCGAAGTTCTCATGAAGAACACGATACGTCCATAATTGTATCAATATTAGTCAATCCTCAAGGCAGCCAAAGACAACGGTTACTTACTAGCGAAGCTCTCTGAAAATTACCTTGAAAAGGAGGACCGGCTCCTAGAGTGGCACTTCAAACATATGGACTAGGTGGATCGCACTTTTTGACACCAGAACTGAAGACATCGCCACTATCAAGTTTTACGTACTACTTTCCTCACCTCTTCTTTGAGTGCGTATTTTCAAGGCAGGTACCCTTTTTTTATAAGTTGACTATTTTGTTTGTTTTTCTCTCTTATTAAATTGAACTGTCTACTCTATTTTCATCATTTTATTTGTTAGGAATAGGTCGACAACATACATGTACCTTTAAACGAGCAATTCTTGTAAATATATATATTTATAGAATCTGGATTTCTGAAACGGCTCCAACGATTTTCATGAAATTTAGTATGCAGGGAGTTTCGGGGGCGATAAATCGATCTAACTAGATTTCGAGTTTAGAATACGTCAAACAAAAAAAAATCCGAGCAAAGGTCATCCAGATATATTATTCACCTTAGCGTGAGGAGTGTGCTTATGTGGCGAAAAGCACAAAAAAAAAATCGTTAAGATTTAGATAATTATAATTGTTAAAATCATCAATACAACGAATTACTCTCTTTCTTTTTTTTTATTTTTATTATTAATTCACCATTTCAAATTAAGCGTCTCAAACGTAAACAAAATATAACAATGAATTTGATTACTTATCCTAATGCATGCAATATTAGCATAATGGTAACTTTGAATAATTACTGCATTGAATATTAACCATGAAATAAGGAGACGTTTTTTTTTATTTTTTTTTAATTTAATACGACCGTTAGTCATTATGGTAATAGATGGGACTAAGTTAGAACTGAGAGAGCAGTGGTGGCCAAGTGGTAACGGCCACGACTTACGAGTTTTAGGTCGTGAGTTCGAACCCCGCCAGGCGCTTTACTTTGTGTAAATTATTTCATCACCACTGCTCTCAAAACGGTGAAGGAAAACATCGTGAGGAAACCGGCATGTCCTAGAACAAAAATTCTAAGACAAGTGACATCTACCAACCCGCACTGGGCCCGCGTGGTGGATTACCGCCCAATCCCTCTCACCGAGAGGAGGCCTGTGTCCCAGTAGTGGGAACATTATAGGCTGATGATGAAGTTAGAACTAACCTCCTGACTAGAATACGGCCTCTTATTTAAAACATTTCGATAGGTCATAGGAGCAGTGGTGCCCCGTGGTAACAGACTTACGAGATTTAGGGCCTTGGTAAGGCCTAAGCAGGTTCTTTACTTTGTGCAATTTATTTTTTCACCAATGCTCTCAAAACGGTTATGGAAAACATCGTGAAGAAGCTGGCATGTTCTATAACTAAGAAATCTAAGACATGTGACATCCACTAATCCGCACTGGGCCTGCGTGGTGATTTACGGCCAGTGCGAACGACATTGGCCGATTATGCTTATGCTTAGACGGTAGGTAATTTATCGATAGAAACACAACACTGCTACACAAGTAGGTAAGTCCAAACAATTGTCGACTTATCACAAATTTATTGTAAAATCGAACCTGACGTCATTGTCGAATTGTTACCAACAATAGTAATGATTTTGTAACTGGTTCGTTATCGGAAACTCCTAAATTGCGGAAGGTTATAATACTGCCTCGATGGGCTAGTGGTTGCAAGCACTACTGCTGATTTTGAGGTGCTAGGTTCAATTCCCTAGGGTATTTCCAACAGGAATTTATCAGTAGCACCCTGGGTTCTCGCAATAGTCTTTGCCAGGGATGCGGGTTGTTTGAAATAGATACCGTGGCTCCACAGGCAACTGAGGGAACTCGGGTGCGTTTTAGTCGGTAAAAGTCTGACTGCTCCACCCAGACCGGGATAAATTATTTAATGATTTCCCACCCTCAAAAAAAAGAGGCAAACCTCTGCCTAACCCTTCGGGGATTACAAGCGTGACGATATGTTAATGTTATCAAAATACGCTATCGAAGAAAACTACATACCTCCTGACCACGACAACGTCATTAGTTATAACCGTTATAACGTAGTAAACACATGTCTTAATCATCATCATCATCATATCAGCCGAAAGACGTCCACTGCTGGACATAAGCCTCCCCCAAGACGGGGCGATTTTCCATAATCGCCACGCTTGGCAGGTGGGTTGGCGATCGCAGTATGGTGGTAAAATGCATAGAGAACGCTGCCAGCCCATTCTCTAGTAAGTCACTTAGTCGCCTTCTACGACACCCACGGGAAGAAATGGGATGGTGCTATTCTTTTCCACCCGGCACCACACGTCATAATATTATATTAATTTATTTTAAATAACATCGTTAATTACAAAATCTGTATTTAATTCGTAGATCGAAAGTGGCGACGCAAAAATATTGTTGTCTTCAATAACTGCGTTCTTATAAACAGATAAGTATATATTTTATTTACTGCCTAATTTAATGGGACGATCGATATTTTTATTATTAACGATGATAAAAGACTAATGATATCTAATGTTAGTTTTCATTTTTGTTCAGGGTTTGATTGATAAGAAAAGCATTAGGGCAAAACCAACGATAGACATGAATACAGGTTAGCAGCAACATTGACGCGCAAACTTAGCACATAATATTCTAGTCTAGACCACGTAATCTGGAGCCCCTACCTTAGATGTTTTTCGTCGGTTAGCAAAAATGTGCCGTTTCATAGGAAAGTGCAATACCTCATCATCATCTGCCCAGCCTTTACGCCTAACCCCTAACCCTTCCCCCCCGAGTGGGTTCCCGCATTGTCGTTGCGGGGGGGGGCTCAGTAACCGTGGATTCCGGCCACGGTGAAGCCAAAGGTGGGGCCGCTCGTCAGGGCTTTTGCCTCAAAGCCGACGACGTAGCGGCCAAAAAGTAGGTTGCGGTGAGGTGCACCGCAACTGAGGTGGGCCGCGATGTCGAATGGGAGGCATCGCGGCTGAGGGTTACGGGCTGCGGTAGATAGAGGAGGAGTGCCGGTGCTTCTGAGCAGCGCTCTTCCCTTCCGTGGCCTGGACGGGGCCGCCACCGTTTGATGGCGGACGCGGTGGGGCCGCAGGGGAAGAGGAGTCTCGGTATAGCGTCAGCCGCTCTCCCTATCCCCTGCGGCCGAAAAGTGGTAGACGGGACGGCGCGTTGTGTTCCACACGCGCGCCGTCAAAGATATCAGCAACCACCGGTGGGGTCCGCAAGGGCCGATGCCTGCCAGGGGTGCGGGTTTGTTCGAAAGAGATACCACAGACCCTGGCATACGGGCTAACTACATACCTCCTGACCACGACAAAGTCATTAGTTATAACCGTTATAACGTAGTAACCACGTGTCTTAATCATCATCATCATCATCATATCAGCCGAAAGACGTCCACTGCTGGACATAAGCCTCCCCCAAGATGGGGCGATTTGCTATAATCGCCACGCTTGGCAGGCGGGTTGGCGATCGCAGTATGGTGGTAAAATGCATAGAAAACGCTGCTGCCCATTCTCTAGTAAGTCCCTTAGTCGCCTCCTACGACACCCACGGGAAGAAGTGGGATGATGTTAGTCCGGCATCACACGGCACACACTCGTATTTCATGCAACGTGTAACAGCCAAATCGGTGTAGCCGTTCTTACCAACGAAGAGCATTCCATTTTTATTTATGGGAATAGATTGATTACTACAATATCCATGGAAAATAGGTACATTTCCTCTGAAAAAGTAGCAATTTAAATGAATTATTGTTTTGTTGTTTATTGTTTAGGTACTTGTTATTGTGGTTCGCTAGAATTTTTCTGTCGATTGGTATAACCAAGAAGTAGGTAATTTTATAGTTATTCCATCGAGCACTCACCGCGGACGTAGCTTATGCGATATTTTACCGCAAAAAAAAATACTTTTTTTAGCAATAGGTAAGATATTTAAAACTGCATATTTTTAGTTAAGTATGAGGAACAGAGTGTAAAGTTCAATGAACCTCCATAGATACGGGGGAATACTCTGACCAGACGTGTGTTGTTTCTTTTGGGCGACGATTGAACGATTGATGTCGGGACGTTGTATCCAGGATAAGTTTTTAACCAGTGCGCAAACTGTAACCATGAATTCAACATAAATATGGGAACATGATTATGGGAGTGGCGCGAGGAGGCCAAACGCCGGGGCATAACTCCGCTGCCGCAGGAAATCGCGGCACAGCGGACAGAGCTCCGGCGGGATCTCATGGTGACATGGAGAGAGCGATTGTCGCAACCCAGTGCTGGGCACGTCACGATTGCGGCGGTAAGTCCCCTCTTTGAGGAGTGGTTTGAGAGGCGGCATGGCGTCCTCACCTTCCGCCTGACGCAGGTCCTCACCGGACACGGTTGTTTCGGGAGGTTCCTGTTTCGGATAGGGCGGGAGGAAACGCCCGGGTGTTTCCACTGCGAAGATCGCCCTGAGGACACGGTGGAGCACACGGTGGCGGTCTGCCCAGCTTGGGCGGAGCACCGCCGTGTCCTCGTGGAGGCGATCGGCGGCGGCGATCTCTCGCGTCCGGCCCTGGTCTAAGCCATGGTACGGAGCGAGAGGGCATGGGGAGCCGTCACCTCCTTCAGCGAAGCAGTAATGCTCGCGAAAAGGGAGGCGGCGCACGTGAGGGAGAGGCAGCATATGCGCCCTCGCGACCCCAGCCGCCGCAGGATACGGAGACGCCCTGGGCGTCGGGAATCCCAGGCTGATTTCCGGCCACCGTAGGCATGGGCTTGCGGACGGCGAGTAATGGGTAGCTCGCTGTCCGGTAAGGACCAAGCCCAAGTCGACGGCGCGTTGTGTTCCACGCGCGCCTCAAAGAGATGTCAGCACAAAAAGTGATGGGACCCGCAAGGGTCGATGCCTGCCAGGGGTGCGGGTTTGTTCGAAAGAGATACCACAGCCCCTGGCTTAAGGGCTACTGAAGGAACACGGGTGGGTTTTAGTCAGTAAAAGTCTGACACGCCCTCCTGCTCCACCCAGAGCGGGAGAAGTTATTTGATGATTTCCCACCCAAAAAAAAAAAAAAAAAAAAAAACCCCTAGCACAGACATTTTTCGTCAGCTATAGAAAAAAAAATAAGCTGTTTCATAGAAAAGTGCAATAGATACCTACGTGGACCAAAATTTATGGAACAGCTGATTTTTTTTTTTTTTGTATAACCGACGAAAAATTTCTGCGCTGAGGGATTTAGAATGATATGCTGAATTCATGGTTACAGTTTGTGCACTGGTTAAATACTTATCCTGTATATGGTAGCTGCATAGAACTCTGCTTGCGCGATGCAGGATTTTCGCGTGACTTTAGTGTGTTGCCTAGTTCTCATGTAGCACTGTTAGTACCGCTACACTATACAATCATACTTATCAACTTTTCGTAAAAAAAAAAACACGTTTCTACAATAATTCGGCAGTCAGGGTTCGCAATGCATTGAGATGCAAAGAGGAAATCTTCAGAAAACTTTCAAAAAAATAAGTTTATAATACTATTTCTTCACTTACCCAAGAACGACCTCACTCCTAAGGTCCCCCTGGCTACCGACAGAATCATAGCCAGGGTAGAGACGCCGCCTCCAGCGAAGATGTAGGCTTGCTTGGCGCTGCCCCCCGCTGCATTCACGTCCTTCCGCCGCCTCCAGAGGGGGGCACATGATGAGGCGCATACGAAGATGCCAAAGACTATGCACTCCCAGGCTAGCCACCCGGAATTCATGGTTCTGAAAAGACAGCAAAAATAAAGTAACATTCCCAAACATGATGCTGTCACAATTCCATACTTTTTAGTATCTTAATAAAGTTTGTACGTTTGGATGTTCGTTACACAATCACGCAAAAAGGGTCGAACGGATTTGGATGTTTGGTGCACGCAGTTCATAACCTGAATTATCACGCAGGACACTTTTTATCCCGGTCATCATCATCATTTCAGCCGAAAGACGTCCACTGCTGGAAATAGGCCTCCCCCAATTGGGGGGATTTGCCATAATTGCCACGCTTGGCAGGTGGGTTGGCGATCGCAGTATGATTGTAAGTACGCTGCTGCCCATTCTCTAGCCCCGGTAATACGGGATAATTATCGATCTCCATGAGGGCGAAGGCGCTGGCTAATGATTTTAGCTATTGCTAAAATCTAATAAAAAGCGACCTTTAAAAACATGTTTTTTTATCTAAACGTATAAGTCCACTTTAACAACACCTTGTAACTTTAGCTAAAGAGCGCGCAACAACACATGGACTTAAAATACAGAAGAATAATAAACTATCAAAAAAACATAGTAAACATTTCGGAACGCATCGACCAAAAACGGCGAAGTGCAAGGCGCAAAATAATTTGATGTCTCTAACTTAGTTCTTATGTGTCATCGTCCATAGCACAAGCTGTTAGTAAGAGTCTCTAATTTCGTAGTTGTACAGAGGCCAGCACATCAAGCTACCTAATCTGTCAAATTTCTTTGATAGTTTTTCAACTTTATTACAAAGGTATAAGGTTCATGTTCTTCTTCTTCTTCTTTGCTCCATCCCACATTATGTGGGGTCGGCTCTCCTAATTTTTCTGCGCCATGACGTTCTGTCTAGGGTTGTCGGGTCGGGTAGTTTTTCTTTATTTATGAGGCTGATCAAACTAGTGTACCATGTGTATGGAGGGCGTCCTCTACCTCTCTTTTTCTCCGGTAGATTTCAAGGTTCATGTTCAATTGGGGAAATTTGACAGTTAGGGATAGCTTGACCTGCTGGCGTCTGTACAAGGATTTTTGGTGCGTGGCGAAAATCGGAACTAACGCCGCCATCTTTGTATTTTTTAAATATTTTTTTCATGAAACATTTCACAAATATTTATCATTGTCCTGTAATTCATTTATTTAAACTTCTCGCACACAAAAAAGTACAAAAGCGGACTTAATGCCTTAGGCATTCTCTACCAGTCAACCAAGGGTGGTGAAGAGATTAGTAGGCAGGTGCTTAAGTTAAGAGAAACAATGATAAAAAAAACAATACAAATTATTCAAGCGTCAAATGATCCTAGTGGTTAGTTTAGTTTGTGATCAAGGAAACGGAGCCCTTCTAGATCAGTCTATCGTCAACGCGAGCATGATTGAATGAGATGTGACCTTCATTTTCAACTGCCAAAATTCAAATAAAATATTTGCAAAAAGGAGATTTTTTTCTATTTTTGTAGAAAAAGGTATTTTTTTACGTAAAACCTAGTTATAAACCACAATTTTTTCAAAATATTTGGAAAAAAATATAACGCCATAATCACGTTAGTATGAATAGAATAATAACGGGTTGGCCGCTCTTAACTATTTACATACATTTCTTGACTTTTAACACCCTTCAGCTTGACCCCAAAGAGCTGAAAATATGTTCTTAGTTCAAATAACAAAGATGGCGGCGTCCTGTCATATGTCATGTGTCATTGTTTAAATGTTCTACACAATAGTAATTATAGTGCTCTCTTTAATGGGTCTGCACTAAGATTATTGCCATAATTACTTATTATGTTGAGAATGAACTTGTATCCGGATGATTTGGATACTGCACATAGTTGATGTGTCTAAAGGTAGTGCACCTAGCTTCTGACGTTTCATAAGTGCCCATGCAGGTTTATGTGAAATAAAATATTTTGATTTGATTTGAGTCTTACACGGGCAATTTTTTGTGCAATTATTGCTCGGCAACACTAATGGATCAATCTGAATCAATTAAGTGGAGCAATCTGGAGCAAAAACAATAAATTGCGGATATGTTTTGGGAATATTGCTTCTAATTGCTCTATATATTTCACATTTCTCAATGTCGCCGTTCACATTTCTTAATGAGTTGCCGTATACGCAATCGGTTTGGAAAATTTTAGTCAAATTTTTATCCATGTCGTTTGTACGTATAACTACGTATACGTCTCGTTTTTGCGAGAGTAAAGGTGGCGAAGGCGACGGGGGGGCGTACTGCCTAGTCTTTTTTAAGCTGCTCCATATTGCATGGTGTGGCCGTATCTCTGCCAACAGGTTGCTATATCTTGCCATTGTCCTAAATTGCTGGATGTAGTCGTGACGTCATAGTTGACGCGAATTGACCAGGATGCAGCAATTTTAGTTGCTCGTGTAAACGCACCTTTAGTCGCCGTTCACACTGACGTAAAAATATCGCGATGGAATTTGCGTCCACTAGAACACATTATATGTCTATAGTACAGAGGCTAGCACATCAAGCAACTCCAATCTGTCAAATTTCTTTGATAGATTTTCAACTTTATCACATAAAAATAAGATTCATGTTCAATTGGGAAAATTTGACAGTTTGGGGTACCTTGATCTGCTGTACACCCACATTTTGCCAGTTATGTTTAAGTTCAATGTAATAGTGGGCGAGTCTATTGCCATCAATTGGGCACAAATCCATACTCGGGGCTGCTGCTGATAAATTTGCAGATAGAAAAACTCTATAGCACTTTGCTCGACCTGGGAATGGAACCTAGGCCAAGGAGGCAGTCAATAGTGCTAACACATACATACATACTCAGCCTATAACGTTCCCACTGCTGGGACACAGGCCTCCTCTCCTTGAGAGGGAGTGGGCCCTAATCCACCACGCGGGCGCAATGCGGGTTGGTAGATGTCACATGTCTTCGATTTTATGATACTAGAACGTTTCCTCGTGATATTTTCCTTCACCGTTTTGAGAGCAGTGGTGATGAAATTATTTACACAAAGTAATGCGCCTCGCTAGGTTCGATAGTGCTAATAGTTTAATAAAATACTAGCAGCGCTCCGCGATTTCACCCGCGTAGTTCCAGTCCCCGTGGAAATACGGGATATAATACAGCCTATGTCACCCGGGGATATGTAGCTTCCCTACAGTGAAATAATTTTTAAAATCGGTTCTGTAGTTTCGGAGCCTATTCATGCAAACAAACAATTTTAGGGGAATCACGTCGGGGTCACCAATTTAAGGGTATGAGGAACAGGGTGTAAAGTTCACTCATACTTATGATGGTAAAGGAGGATCCTCCGACCAGACGGGTATTGTGTCTGGTCCGGGCAACTGCCCGACGGTTGATGTCGGGATTTTGTATATGTACGAGTGGTGTGTGGTGTTGCATTGTAGATGCCGCCACTATTCTTTTTGCGTTTTTCGATTTTGTTGCGAAGCATTTTTACACAATCAAATATTTCCTCTTTATAATATTAATATAGATAAGTACGTAGTGACTAAGTACATGACTCATAGGTCCCTAGTACCTACGGCTACTTCTGGTCGATAAAGGAAAACGTCGAAGTTAGTGTGAATTTAATTAGAACAATCGCGATTAAGTGCGAGTTTCAGTATTAGTGAATCTAGTTCTTATACTCACTTATGTAATAGGCAAAGTAGGTACAATCGACCGCATGTTAGGATCACTTACGTACTAAGAAGACCTACTGCTACAGAACTAAAAGGCTGTGAAAGAAATTTACAATTTTTCAGAGAAAGTTCTAGAACATATCAATAAAAAATTAATTTATCTAATCTGAATGTTGTAAATGTTCGCCAACCCGCCTGCCAAGCGTGGCGATTATGGCAAAACCCCCCTTTTGGGGGAGGCTTATTTCCAGCAGTGGACGTCTTTCGGCGGTAATGATGATGATTATGATGATGAATCTAAATGTCATAAAATGCTGAAGGAAAACATCGTGGTCGTCGCAAGATGTCCTTTTCTTTCACACTTCAATATTAGCCGTCCTCTCCGTAGTCACACCCTTTCTAACCATATCATCATTCACACAGTCCATCCATGGTTTCTTTGGTCTCCCACTACTCTTATAGCCATCGACATTCATACTTAAAACTTTCCTCACGACATTTTCCGCATTCCTCCATATCACATGCCCATACCATGACAACCGATTTCCACCGAACGATTCAGTTATCGGAACCATTTCCACGATTCCTCCTTCTTTCAAAATGCTAAAGGAAAACATCGTGAGCAAACCGGCACGTTCTAGAGCAACAAATTCCAACATCTAATTTATACAGTCACCATTATACGTCCCATTCCCTCGCACCAAGAGGAGGTCTGTGTCCCAGCAGTGGGAAAATTAAAGGCTGAATATACTATACTTATACAGCAACACAAAGAAGAAGATTAAACACCGTTTCTCCAGCACGATTCTCTTAAAAGTACCTGAATAGGTAATACCTCCTGTATCCATTTCCTAAGACCGGTCGTGTCGTGATAACTATCTATTCAATATCTTTATTATATGAAAATCAAATGACATTGAAAGAAGAATGGTTAATCAATGAATAATGTATGATTCATAATGTTTCCGATACCTATAGAATTGGATGACGTTTGTTGAGAGAGGTCTATGTCAAGCAAAGAACGTCATTGCCAATTAAGGGTACACTAGTCGCGGGCTCGAACTCACTTGTGGGCCTGGCTAAAAGCACGCTGTCTCACCAGGCTTCGTGTTCGACAGAGGTAGTAACAGTGATGAGCAGTTAGATGCTTGTCTACACTCACAACATTTTTGAGTGAGCTGCAGGATCAGTTATAGTAAAACACGCGCGTAAAAATTAAGAAAAGTTCTTCGGAAGATCGGGTTTTATGAAAAAACCACTGCATAAATCAATGACCAAACTTTTCGATAATTGAGCTTTGTCGGTACCGACTTGGTTTTCGAGATTTTACACTGCTTTTATAACTTAAACACGTCCAAAGTTAGGTTAAATTAGCAAGAACAACGAATCTTTGGTGGCTCATAACTTTTTAATGGCTTTTTATTTTAGTATTCTGTTTCTGTACAGACAATATTAATAATGATACAAAACCATACCATGTTTAATTCTTGATGTACATAGTCAAACGGTGGAGTAAAACCCTCCCGAAGTTGGTATGGAAAAAATCTGGACAAGTGTCACCTTAATGTGGATGCGCTAAGGTAGCGCGCAAAATTAAAATTATCTTACGTTTTTAGCAATTCGCAAGTCAGTGGTAGGTTCTGTGTTGATTAAAATATATTGCGCGTTCTTAACATGGCTATACAGAATCATATTAATTAAAATCATGAAATAAGTTCATTTAATAAATACCATTGAAAGACTTTATCATGAAATAGTAATTCAATGGAATTCCTAAATGACACTAGCTTTTGCCAGCAACTTCGCCCGCGTGGAACTTTCATCCCCTATTTAACTCTGCTAGGGATTGAATTTCGCAAAATCCTTCCTTATTCCTTGTTTACATTATAAAGGGAACCTCTGTGCAAAATTTCAGCTTTCTAGGTCCAATGGTTTGGACTGGGCGTTGATGAATCAGTCAGTCAGGACTTTTCTTTTTATTTAAATAGATAGATCATGTATTGGCCCTTAAGAAGATTTGATTGTTTGTTTGTTTGCATTGAATAGGCTCCGAAACTACTGAACCGATTTGACGATTCTTTCACTGTTGTGAAGCTACACTATCCCCGGGTGACATAGGCTATATTTTATCCCCGTATTCCCACGGGAACGGGAACTACGCGGGTGAAACCGCGGAACGCTGCTAGTCTATACTCTATTCTATTATAGATTCAAAAATCGTTCAGTTATGTTACGTTTACGTTGTATGTTAATACTAAGGCCTTCGCATAGTCCTAATTGAGTCCCTAAAGTGACCCGGTGGCGTTAGGTTTTCGTATGGCAACGAGCAACATCGTCACGTGCTCTGTATAAAAGATTCACGCCTCAGAACACAAAGAAGTAACTCATGAATATGTTTAAAAAGAGTTTATCCTCATTTTCCATCTACTAATAATAGGCCGACGTTAGGAAATATACGGAAGTGGGTACCTAAGCACATGCATTCTCTTACAATATGATTGAAAAGGCCGTTGTTTTACAGCACAATCGGTAATTGTAATGCAGATAATAAATTATTACTGGATTGTTTTAATTGACGTAGGAAGGAAGAAAGCTGAATGGAATCTCTTCACGTGACGCTGCATGTAAAGAATTGAAGACGCGGCGATGAAATTATTTACACAAAGTAAATCGCCTGTGTCTGGATTTTCACTGGGCCACCACTGTTCATTCTCGTGCGAACACCTAAACCTGTGATCCTAAACTCGTGCAGTAGGTATGCATGCACGTGTCAATATCTATTATATTTTATAGAGCAGAAGATTTATTAACCAAAGTATAAATTACGGCAAATCTACCACAGTCATGCCAAAAACAACCGGCGCTTACTTTTATTTAGTTCTTGGTAAATCCGTCGAATCTTTGCCAAATATAACGATCGTTCTCGAATGGAGTGTGCACCGCGTTTGTTTTGATGGAAAATCCCAATATGGACATGTCCATTTACGAAATTTCGGTTTACTTTCATTCACTCTCTTTGTAATCAACATTTTCATCAACAAATGTTTATATTGTCACGGAAATCATCTACCTAGCCTTTTCCCTTCTATATTGAGGTCGACTTCTAGTCTTACCAGCAGGCTTAGTACGAGCACCGATTTGTCGACAGAAGAATAGACATGACTATTAACTAAATGATTTACAATTGGAGAAGATAGCTATGTTCTTCTATTAATTAACACAGTTAAGCGTTCTAAACGACTCATAATTTTGTAGATAACCGTATAAACTTTGTGACCGTCGAGTAGAAAGTTTGTTGTCGGTATAATTTTTACAGTTTGAGAAGAAATATTCTTCTGAAATAGTCTACATTATAAGGAGCTAGACAAAGATCGTTAGAAACGAAAGACAAAATGACAGATTGTAGAAGGATGTCAACGGTGCGATGTCAAAAATGGAGAAACGAAATGTGACTTTGTATAGAAAAAGCGTGTGGTGCCGGACGTAAAGAATAGCATCATCCCATATCTTCCCGTGGGTTTCGTAGGAGGCGACTAAGGGACTTAATAGAGAATGGGCAGCAGCGTTCTCTATGTATTTTACCACCATACTGCGATCGCCAACTCGCCTGCCAAGCGTGGCGATTATGGCAAGCCCCCCAAATTGGGGAGGCCTATGTCCAGCAGTGGACGTCTTCCGGCTGCAATGATGATGATGATAGAAAAGCAGTCTATTCTTCGTAGAAATAGAAAGCGTTATGCTAAGCCCGCTGATACAGCTGAATATCAATATTCACATGGAACGACTGCATTTCCCGTTTTATGAAGAACGTTCACTTTCTCATTTCCATCTGAATCTGTCAAAAAAGCCTCTATTTACATTACATTCACACACAATTCACAACACACAATACAATACACAATACAATCGTTTTTTTTTTTTTCTTTTTTTTTTACGTTTTCTAAAAATTAAACCTAGCTAGATCGATTTATCGCCCCCGAAACCCCCTGCATATTAAATTTCATGAAAATCGTTGGAGTCGTTTCCGAGATTCAGATTATACAGAGATTACAACTTGAATTTAAACGTTTTCTAAGTACAGTAATTAACCTTCTGACCTCCACAACCCAATAACTGGTTGACACAATACCCCTTAGTAAGACTGTCACAGAAGCACGTGCATGTAAAAATACAACTTCAATACGTGATGTTTGTTTGATTTATCGCGTGTGGATGAAACATGTATCGGAAATACACGTTTATTATTGCTCCAATAAACGAAATCAATGCAGAGGGTCAATGAAATTAGAGTAAGGCAAATGCAAGGCAAGGCATTAACTCTTTGTGCAGACTTAACTAGTGCATTATGGGAGATGCGCCAGGGAAACACAAATTTTCACGAAATGAAAATTTCATGAAATAGTCATTCGATATGGGTTTATATGGATTATCTATGATCTTAGAGGGTTCCTAGGGTTGTTTGATGTTTTAATTAATAAAATTATATAAAACAATTAGGCCGTAAAATTCAAATCTATTGACGATTTTAATTCTAATTAAAATGTTCATAATAGTCCGAATTAGGGTTTTATGGAAAAAACATTGGAAAAGTTCTCCGGAAAATAACTCAGTATTTTTTCTATGTGATTTTTGTATGAGTTTTTGGGATAGGACAACTTTATAATAACTAAGAAAAAAAAAAACACTTTTAACCATGTTCCCAGCACATTAATTTATACTACATCTATTTCCTATCTGTCCAAGTGTCCATATTTGTCCAGGTCCTCCATCTAGCTTCACCCGTTACTCGAGATCTAAAGATCTACATACATTCCAAGACTTATAAGTAAGAGGGTATTTATCATCATCAAGCGCAAGGATCTATTCGATTTGTTGCAACTGTCAAATATACTATAAGGAATAGGTAATACTGCATGCGATTTGAAATTCGAAGCACTAATAAATAAGAAATTATGTGCGTGAAGAATTTTAATAATCGAATTATTGTGCAAAACAAAACAGTAAATTTTTAAATTGCCTTGTTTATCGATTCTTTACTTTAAGTGTCACTTACAGCATTCTGAAAAGAAAATGAACAATACAATTTGAGCAGTGTGATTTCATTGGGAAAACCTCGATGCAAAATATTACGCTGAAGTGCCAATTTTTAAGTTCATCTTTTTCCTTACAGAAAAATTGCGTGTTTCTTTTTTAATATTAACTTTTTAATAATAACTAGCTGTCCCGACAGACGTTGTCCTGTCCATCCAAAAGTCATTCATACAAAATCCATACCCTACCCACCCTACCTACTCTACCTCACCTACACTACCCTACCTTACACTACCCTACCCTACACTATCCTACCCTACCTACCTACTCTACCTACGCTACCCTACCCTACACTACCCTACCTTACACTATCCTATCCTACCCTACCCACCCTACACTATCCTACCCTACCTACGCTACCCTACCTAATACCAGGATTAAAAGTATCCTATATCCGTCTCCTGGTTCTAAACTACCTCCCCACCAATTTTCAGCCAAATCGGTTCAGCCGTTCTTGAGTTATAAATAGTGTAACTAACACGACTTTCTTTTATATATATAGATAATAATACTCCAGGCGGTCAGGGCTCCAGGAGGTTCCTCTCTCTGGAGCCCTGACCGCCGGTAAATGATAATGATAAATGATTTATTTCTGTAAGTAGGTTTGTACAAACACTTTTACACGTCAATCATATTTTTTTTAAACTAGATGAGGTCGGCGTTTCCTATCTGACTACTCTGAGAAGAAAGGCCGAAACAAACTCAGAGGTCGCAGTCTCTTTTAAAGTCCAGACATAATCTTGGTCAGATCATGTGAAGACCATGTGGATTGGTGTCTGAAATGGTCTTTTGAGGAAAGAACCACACAGGTTGAGTGGACCTGTCCATTCAGTGCACGCATGTATCAGTAATCATACGGCTCAACTCAGAACTTGAGGAGCTCAACGATTTGACGAACAATACCAAAGAAAGGACATTTGGGTAAGCCGCATAAAGTACTCAAACTGCCAGATTAACTTTATAAATGAACTGAGAAAGAGATGAAACACAAAAACAAAAATACCACATAGTCCTCACATTCACAATAATTAAAGCAAAAATAATATTATACTTCACAAAGTAAATATTCATGTCAAAGTGTATATAATAATAATCAAATGTCAAAGTGTATATAATAATAATAGAATGTCAAAGAGCAAAACAACAATAAAAACTAGATTCAGTATACAAAATTGGAGCAGGTTAATCCCAAGCTTTTTTGTCCTCAATATAATCTTTAACAGTATAAAAGGCTTTCAGGCACAACTTACGTTTAATGAATGATTTAAATTTATTGAGACTTAGATCTTGAACATGGCTTGGAAGTTTATTATAAAAGCGTATACATTGACATCTGAATGACCCACCTATTTTCTTGAGCCTTGTTGATGGTACAACAAATTTGTGTTTGTTCCTAGTATTTATACTATGGATATCACTGTATTTTTTAAACAATTTAATATTTTTATGGGCATATAAAAGATTTTCATAAATATACTGTGAAGGCACAGTCATTACATTAATCTCCTTAAATTTCTCTCTGAGAGAGTGCCTCGGACTTAATTTATAAATTGATCGAACAGCTCTTTTCTGCAAGACAAAAATAGTCTGAATGTCGGCGGCATTTCCCCACAATAGAATACCATACGACATTACACTATGAAAATAACTAAAGTACACTAAGCGGGCTGTCTCTATATCAGTTAAATTACGAATTTTTCTAACAGCGTATGCTGCAGAGCTTAGCTTTTTCGATAATTTGGCTATATGTGGGCCCCACTGAAGCTTGGCATCCAAAGTTAAGCCCAAGAATACAGTGCTATCTTCAGGATTCAATTCTTCGCCCTTTATCAACACATTAGTTTTCACCTGCTTAACGTGAGGTAGCGTAAACTTAATGCATTTGGTCTTTTTTTCATTAAGAAGTAAATTATTAACATTGAACCAGTGAACTACTTTTGAGATTGCGCTATTTACATCGTCATTAACAAGTTGCTGACGTTTAAGTTTAAACAAAAGTGAAGTGTCATCCGCAAACAACACTATATCATGATGATCTTTTATGAGGTAAGGCAAGTCATTAATATAAATAAGAAACAAGAAAGGGCCAAGAATCGAGCCCTGTGGGACAAATTAGCAAATTAGCAATTAAGGTAGCTTGGACCCTGTTCCCGATACCGGTTGGCTACTATTTTTTATATTTTTAAATGTTTTTATATTTATACTAATATTTAAAAATGTAATTTATATGTATATGTGTTGAAATAAAGGAAATAATAATATTATGCAACTTTTTTTACTGTGGGAAATCATCAAATAACTTCTCCCGCTCTGGGTGGAGCAGGAGGGCGTGTCAGGCTTTTACTGACTAAAACCCACCCGTGTTCCTTCAAGTGCACGTGTGCCAGGGGCCACGGTATCTCTTTCGAACAACCCGCACCTCTGGCAGATTACTATGTACCTGCCAATTATGATACAAATGCGTAACAGACTATCGATCAGAATCTGAATCATTGCGAAGGAGCTAATCCATTGCTTCTTAAGTTATGTTCAAAATACTGCTTATCAACGTAAATAACGCAATGAATGTTGTTGAACTGTCAAAGTGAAAGGTTTTTCTACTGTTAGTGTGTTATGCAATTTCCCCACTGGATAAGACGTGCGCAGACCAGGGAAGTATGGCAGAAAAGGAGGCCTATAGTCAGCAGTGGGTGACTATAGTTCGATCCCAACTATATCATCGGAGATTATCATCGTTCTTCTTAAAAAAAATGTTTTTGCTTCATTGCGCACATGCTTTTCCAATTCACTTTAGACATTGGCAGAATAGTCGACATCGGCTTTGCTTGCCATAATAAAAAAAAAATTGAATATAGTTCAACTTTTAATAATTGTATTCAGTAACTTGACAGTTCAAAGAAAAATAATGTTACCATGCTAAAACTAATAATGTTCAGGTAGTGAACGATTTTGCATAAAGAGCGAATGATAAATATGGTTTCATTATAAATCAAACCATTTTTATCATTCGTTTTAAAACTTTAAAAATCTTTTGTAAGATGTGGAATTTAAGATTAGTTAATAATTTATTAACAAAAGTAGTTTCCTTTTTTAATTTATTCTATTAGAAAGAAACTAAATAAATTACCTTACTACTGAAAAACAAAATACTACTCTACCTTTTTTTAATAGTGCGTATCATGTTTTTAAAACAAGTTATTTTTTTTTTTAAATTGCATGTAAGTACAATTAATTTCAAGTTCATTCAATTTCGTTCATTCTGACACCACTTCCCTATCTTTTTTTTTGTCAAAATCTGGTAACTCTTCAACTTGGGTGGATTAAATGATCTAGGAGGGTTAACACAGACCTGCAAATTGTAAAAAAACGTACGAAAATTTGTTTGATACATTTTTTTCCTGAGCTGCCTTCCACAACGTCCTTAAAGAGCTTATGGCTGTCGTACAAATATTTCAACGACTGCTTTGTTTGTTTAAAAACTAAAGTCTGTTTTTTGAAACAGCCATTCTTTCGCTCGTCATTATATCTGTGACACCTGTAAATGAATATTTGAAAACAAAGACGCTTTTCAATACGTCAACTTCTGAGTATTTTGACGTTTTCGTTTTTGTATTTGGCAACATCAATTAACTGGATTGTGGGAATCATTAATTTGCTTTAAAATTATCAATGAATTTAGAGGACTTTCCCAGTAGGTATTTTTTGTAGCTGTACTGCTAATTCTGCGAAATCACATTTTAGGTACGCTCTGTATGCAATTCTTGGGAAAATCAGTCAATCTCGTCATCTGCGTAGTGTTTCCTAACTATGTTGGGGTCGGCTTCCAGTCTAACCCGAATCAGCTGAATACCAGTATTTTACAAGGAGTGACTGCCTGTTTGACCTCTACAACCCAGTTACTGGGTAACATAATACTCCTTGGTAAAACTAGCTGTCGGACTTTCGGGCTTCTGACAACCCGGAGCGACTGTCATAGATCCACGAATGACAGCCGGGACAAACGACTGAACGTGCTTTCCTAGGCACATAATATGTGTCTTGGTATGTAAAGATGGTCACCCATCCACGGACCGACCGTGGCAAACCTAGCTGAACCGGACACATCAACCCATGCGGTTGGTAAGCCCCTCAGAAATCTTCGGAAATCAATTAATCTGTTCTCTTAAAATCTCACGGTGAAAACTTAAGTGAAGTATCATTAGGTGGAATTTCAGCTCACATGACCTATGTTTTAGAGTACCTACATCCCAAAATAAACCACAAACCTAAATAAAGTCTCCCACAAGCAAGCGCGACACAAATATAACGATTTCTATGAAAACTTCATGTACATTTTTCTACCAGAAGTATCACATCGCAGCATGGCGTCATACCTGTCTGCAGAAGCCTTAAACGTAATCCAGGTTAACCAGGATTTCAAGTCACGAAACATACAAATTAATTACCAAAACTTCAAACCGCTTTCCGCTCGAACACAGACCTAGCCGTACGCTTCGCTCACAGCCTGTAGGAACGCTACCCAACCTGTAAAACCCGTCACCTGTCCCGTTACACTGACTTATCGAGATCGCCTCCATTTCTATAAATAACCCGCTGATTTACTTAGAATACTCGTGAAATTACGATGTGAACCAAGCCCTACAGAGCTCAGGTTATGATGGTAGTCCTACGAAAAGTTGGAGTGACTAGTATAAGTTGGCCTGTTTTGTAGTAGATTAATCATGATGCTTGTCAGTGTGTTTGGTACTAAGATACATTATAATGAGTATCGGCAAAGGAAATGCTTCATGTAAGATTTTATTTGCATTTTGTACTGTTATTCTGTGGATTTTAAAGCTTAGTCAGGACTCTGAACAGTAAATAGCTGTCAAGTAGAGACTGACATATCTTTAATCGGCCGAAAATGTTCCTAAATTAAAAAATAAAAGATCTTTATTTGTCAAGACGTTTTTGTTCGGTGAATGTAAAAGATATGCCGTATCAAACATTATGTATTTTAATAGCCCACGATTTTCGTATTTTTTTACGTATTTTGCATTTGCCAATGGCAGATTGTTTGTCGAAGAAAATATGATTTGCGATCGTAGCAAACATGGCTATGACAAATACCACCCTCTCAGTTAATTTATCTCAATGAACGACTTTTTCATGAAATAGTCATTCAATGCGATTAAATAAACTGGAGTCTTTCACCTTAACTGTTTAAATTTAAATCACATGAAAAACTTTATACTTTTCTACAAGACAAACCACCTGCAGCCTTAGCACGCTAACCGTATACAAACGTTTTGTCGTCGGAAGAGTAGACAAATATTACGTTTCCGTGTAGACTGTTGACAGTTTTGAACCGAGAAATGTACACAAGCGATTTCTCTTCTACGGTAGAGTAGAAATAGAAAGCGTCGTGAAAACCCCGCTGGTGATTTACCGATACACGAAAAAGACCATTTTGATTTATTACCGAATAACCGAAAATAGAATTCGGTCGCACTCTACTATCAAGTCAGTCAACTGTTGTGATTGGTGATTCAAAATTAGAACAGTTCAAACTGACCTTACAAACAACGGAGGTTAGGTTTTATGTCAATTCATAAATTACTCTCTTACTGACTTACGGTCGCTTTCACCTTAATTATTTATAGTAAATATAGTATTGAATGTGTTGGCTAACGGCCAGTGTAATGAACTTGAAATTATAAATACTCATTTAGTAAAAATATCACCAAGTTGTAACAAAGCTACGCTTTCCACGGTTGGTCCGTGGATGGGTGACCGTCTTTACATACCAAGATCCCTCCATGCCTCTCTTGGCAGGCGGGATGGCGATCGCAGTATGGTGGTAAAATGCATACAGAACGCTGCTGCTCATTCTCTAGTAAGTCCCTTAGTCGCATTCTACGACACTCAAGGGAAGAAATGGGATGGGGCTATTCTTTTACGTCCGGCACAACACGACACGGCCAAATATAGGTAAGAGAATAAAGGGGCACAAGGGGCTTGTGGCTAAGTAACAACAGCCACATGGGCCTATTGATCAGGTTAAGCTACACTTGCTGCGGTTAGGTGACCATCTTTACATACCAAGACCCCTCCGTGCCTCGGAAAGCACGTTAAGCCGTTGGTCCCGACTGTCATTCATGGATCTTTGACAGTCGTTACGAGTCTTGAGAACCCCGAAAGTCTGCCAACCACTTTATCAAGGGGTATCGTATTCCCAGTAACCGAGTTGTGCTGCTGAGACCGGCACTCACTCCAAGTAAATCACTGGTATTCAGCTGCATCCGGTTAGACTGGAAGCCGACCCCAACATAGTTGAAAAAGGCTAGGCAGATGATGAGGGTATGGCAGGGTAACGCACCTTGATTTACCACCAAAACTAGTTGTCAGAACTTATGATGCCGAAACTTGAGAAGAATTTCAAAACATATTATTATGTTTATCCTCTGCATATTCAGACCGTACGCATCATACGCACTTAAGAGTACACTAGTCGCGGGCTCGAACTCACTGGTCACGCTGTCTCACCAGGCTTCGAGTCCGACAGAGGTAGTATCAGTGATTAGCAGTTAGACGATAGTCTACACCCACAATATTATTGAGTGAGCTGTAGAATCAGTTATAGTAAAACAGGCGCGTGAAAAATTAAGAAAAGTCCTTCGGAAGATCGGGTTTTCTGGAAAAACCCCTGCATAAATCAATGACCAATTAAGTTTATTGAACTTTTCGATAATTGAGCTTTGTCGGTACTTAGTTTTGGAGATTTTACACTTCTTTTATTACTTAAACATGTCGAAAGTTACGTTAAATTATCAAGAAAAATGAATCTTTGTTGGCTCATAACTTTTTAATGGCTTTTTATTTCAGTATTCTGTTTCCATACCAAAAACAAAACCATACCATGTTTAAGTTTTGATGTACATTTCCAAACAGTGGAGTAAATCCTCCCGAACTTTGTATGGAAAAAATGTGGACTTGTTTCACCTTAATAACAGTGTTTTCCAACAAATCACTGGGTTATGCCAATCCATGAATTCAAGCTATAAAAAATTTTAATCGAGTTTTGACTTGATGCTAATCGATTTCTAGTTTATTAGTTGTTTCCATTTACGCAACTTAAAATTCCTCACTTCAAGTGAAATTAGTTCACTGTTTGGTACTTCTTTGGTACAATCCCTACTAATTCCATACTATTCCTAACTAATATTACAAATGCAAAAGTAACTGTCTGTCTGTAACGCTTTCACGCCTAAACCGCTGAACCGATCGTCATGAAATTTGGCAGAGATATATAGCCTGGGATATGTAGAAGGACGCAGGCTAGTTTTTTTCCAAAATAATAGATATCCACGCGGGCGGAGCCGTGGGCAAAAGCTCTGAATTATGTGTATCATGTCCAGTGATGGACAGGGCTTTGATTTCTCCCATATCGTCGTTACTATCTTTTCTGACATTGACATTTCGATGTTCCCCACGTATCCCCTAACTACAAATGACAAATTTTACAGGCGAGCGGTTCATAGTTTCAAACACGTGTTTATCATGTTCTAGTTAATGTAATGTCATTATGGATTAGATTTACCGCAGTGTCTCAAGATGAAAGTCTATAACCAGTGCGTTTGCCAGTGATGACATATGGAACCGAAACGTGGTCGCTCACAATGGGCCTCATAAGAAGGCTTAAAGTCACCCAAAGGGCAATGGTGAGGGCTATGCTTGGAGTTTCCCTGCGTGATCGAATCACTTAAGTGGTAGTGGGCAGGACACATTGCTCGCAGAACAGATGGCCGATGGGGCAGAAAAGTTCTGGAGTGACGACCACGTACCGGAAGGCGTAAAGTTAGAAGGCCTCCCACAAGGTGGCCGATGACCTTGTGAGGGCCGCAGGAGTCCGCTGGCACAGAATCGGTCGCAATGGCAGAGCTTAGGGGAGGCCTATGTCCAGCAGTGGATGTCTTTCGGGTGAAATAATGATAATGTTGAATTTAAAGTGCATTTTGCTATCTTAGACTTATTTTTGTTTAACTAAACGATAGTATAGGCTGGCCTGAAGGTCAAGAAAACAAAACATGCAAATCACGTATTTACCACTTAGCGGATTGTCCAGTAGCCAGCAGGTCAAGCTATCCCAATCTGTCAAATTTTCCCAATTGAACATAAACCTTATTCCTTTGTAATAAAGTTGAAAAACTATCAAAGAAATTTGCAATGGCTGTGACAGATTGGGGTAGCTTGATGTGCTGGCCTCTGTAAGTAGGGACCGTCAACTTGTTGTTTTGTGATGCCTCTTGCTTTATAAGCCTGGAATGCTGAGCATAGTAAGCATACCCAAATGAGGTCTAGAATGTATCACCGACTCAGCAAACTTTAAGAGCAGTGGGAGTGGCCCAGTTGTTACAGCCGCGAGTTGAAGCTCCTTTGTATAAATTATTTCATCACCACTGCACTCAAAACACTGAAAGACAAAGTCGAACCAAAAATTCAAAGACATGTGAATCCACCAACAACTGGTCCTGCGTGGTGGACTACGGTCTTCTCCCTCTTACCGACAGGAGGCCTGTGTCCCCAACTTTAATTAAATGGTTCGATATGATGGAAAATCTTGGTTACAGAACAGCAGGAAGGTCTGGATTTGTCCACGGTAACCAAATGGCAAACATCCTTTGGACTGAATGTTTTCAATCAAAAAGCAAGGATATGGAGTCTCTATGTTTGTAAACTATGCACAAACAGTGCATTTCATTCAAGTGTAATTAGAAACAACACGATGTTGCTTCACAGAAAATTTAATTTAAAAACATAATATCGTCATTAGAACCCTCATACATGACTGAATTCTAAATGCGATTATACTATACCTACTATAGTATAATCGCATTTTCGGTAGTATTAAATGGTTGACCTTCAAATTTAATGGATTCATTCAACATTAGTTTCTTCAACACATTGTTAGTCGGCTTTGTTGGTTTTGATTGGTGATTCAGCATGGCTTGGGTCCGGAGCTACCAACCACGGACCGATTATTTTTGTCAGCCATTATATTATTGATTTTTCAATTACAGTGATTTATCAGTCAGGAGTAGTAAATAAGTAATTAATTTACATGTTCAATACTAATATTCAGCTTCTGGTTTTTATACTGGAATCCAACCCAAAGATAGTTCTGCCCGGCTTGAGTGGAGCACCGCCGCGGTCGTATCAACTCATATTTTAAGCAACACAACATAATATAGTTGCGACTAATATTTTAATCAACATATTATAGTTGCGACTCATATTTTAATTAAAATATTATAATTGCGACTCATATTATAATCAACATAAACCTAACACTGACCTATTTTTTTTTTTTCATGATTTTTTTTTACAAAACGTGCCAATTTCCTAATATCTACGTTGTTTTGGAATTGTCGATTCGCACGCAAATACAGTAACTTCATACGAATCGCCTACGAAAAATATATTTCGGGAGAGATTTTTCATGCGAGTTGGCTATTAAGCCTTTAAGGGATCGTGCAAAGATGAATGTGTTAGTAAATGCATCCACATTACACAAAACGTTCGAGTACGGGCCAAAAACACCAATCAGTTATAACATCTAGCTAGCACATTATATCTACATTTATACCAATATGTACACTTTGCTAGAACTACTGCTTCTATTTTTAGCACGCTTCAGCAACATGCATTAGAAAAATCAACATAAATTGTAATTTGTGTCATTGCCCTGTCACCTATAGCCGTATTAATGGAGGGAAGCAGACACTTTTAACACCTACACTAGGATGCCTAGGTGTCGCTATAAGTATAAGTGACGTGCTAGGAATTCTAGGATATGTATGACTAGGGTAACCATTGGTGCACTGGCTAGGCAATTAGCTTGTTGAAGTAGTAGCTGTGCTGCGCTAACGTAACGTTCTTAGTTAACATGTTCCTTATAAGGGAGTTTTTAGCCATAGAAAACAACTATTTTGTATAGAGTCCGTTAAGCTTTCCGCGGCTGAACGGATGCGTACGCATCTAATACAAAATCGTTTTTTTTATGGACAAAAGCTGAACAGAGCTGAATAAGTGTGAGTAGTCCCTAAAAAAGACTCACCATCTGTTAACATGTGCCTAGCCTTTTCCCAACTGTGATGGGGTGAGCTTCTAGTCTATCCGGTCTTTTACATGGCACGACTGCTTATCTGACCTCTCTGACCCCCCAGATTACCCAGGTAATACGATGACCCTTGGTAAGGCTGGTTGTCAGACTTTCGGGCTTCTGACGACCCGTAACGACTGTCAAAGATCCACAGATAACAGCCAGGACCAACGGCTTAACGTGCTTTCCGAGGTACGGAAGGGTTTTGGTATGTAAAGATGGTCACCCATCCACGGACCAACTGCGGAAAGTTAGCTTAACCTGAACAATCGACCTGTACGGCTGTAGTTATTCGCCATTCATAAAAAAAACTATTAAGGAAAATATAAATATACTAGCAGCGTTCTGCAGTTTCACCCGCGTAATTCCCGTTTTCGTGAGAATACGGGGATTAAATATAGCCTAAGTCACCCGGGGATAGTGTAGCTTCCCAAGAGCGAAAGAATTTTTCAAATCAGTTCAGTAGTTTCGGAGACTATTCAATGCAAACAAACAAACAATCAAATGTTTCCTCTGTATAATATTGGTATAGATTATAATAGTATAAAGACCACTAAAATAATATTCGGACGTGATGCAGGAATGACAAATGTTTAAAGTATAATTAATTTCATGTTAACGTTGGCGTTGCACTACCATTTATTTATCGGGAATACAATTCTAGCACACAATTTTGCTTCGTTAGAGGAGATAGCAATGCAAAACCCATATTAGGTGGTATGAGTCTCCTACTTAGTTGATTTTATTTTTGCTTATTAGTTATCATATGAGTAAGTCGAGATATAAATAAAGTATATATGGAGTTTTTGAAAGTGGCGCTAGTGACAAAAAAGGTGGAAGAAAATCGTTTAGCTTGGTATGAGCATGTTATGAGGAGGGAAGAAACGCATGTCTATAAGAGACATCATCTGCCTAGCCTTTTCCCAACTATATTGGGGTCGGCTTCCAGTCTAACCGGATGCAGCTGAATACCAGTATTTACAAGGAGCGACTGCCTATCTGACCTCCACAACTCAGTTACTGGGTAATACGATACCCCTTGGTAAAGACTGGTTGTCAGACTTTCGGGCTTCTGACGACCCGTAACGACTGTCAAAGATCCACAAATGACAGCCGGGACCAACGGCTTAACGTGCTTTCCGAGGCACGGAGGGGTCTTGGTATGTAAAGATGGTCACCCATCCACGGACCAACCGCGGCAAGCGTAGCTTAACCTGATCGATCGACCCGTGCAGCTATTTTTACTTAGCCACAAGCTTAGTGTGAGGAATTATTATGAAGGAGAAGGAGTGAATGATAAGAGTGACGGCTGACATGAGAAAATTGAAGAAGAACGTATTGCGCAGACCCCAAGTAACGTAGGACATGGATAGAAAGATGATGATGAGTTATTTTAGTTATTTGACAGATTGGGGTAGCTTTTTTTTTTTTTTTTTTTTTTTTTTTTTTTTTTTTTTTTTTTTTTTTTTTTTGGGTGGGATAGCTTGATTTGCTGCCTCTGTACATATTTATTTTATTTTTCAGTTACTAGACACGTTTTATCTTATTTAAATCTATTTCCTTTTTGTTCTATATCAGTCCATGCAGCGGGCCCTATCAGAATACCAGCGCTACGACACTTTTAAATGTCGCAGCATCATGATGAGATAGTGGCCTTTTGGCTTCGTACAGGACTTGTTTTTAATCGACTTCTAAACATGTTCCAGCGAACGTATTTTTTTTTTTTGTATGTTCCCCAATTTCTCCCCCATTTGTGGACCGATTCTCAAAATTCTTTTTTTATTTGAAAGAGTATACTCCTGAGGTGGTCCCATTGGCACCAAGTCAGGATCTGATGATGGAATCCTAGGGAAATCGAGGGCAACCCTCAAATTTTACAGGTATTAACAATGTTTTTCATATATTTTCTAAAGCTATTGAGACATTTGCGTATGCTCATCATAATCTCATGACGCTGAGCTAATGAAGGAAGGTACAACTCTTTAACGGTTAGGAGTTGATTTCTTTTTCTCCCCCATTTGTGGACCGATTCTCAAAATTCTTTTTTTATTTGAAAGAGTATACTCCTGAGGTGGTCCCATTGGCAGCATGACAGCAAATTAACCGAGATTGCTGCTATAGCATAATATGCATTGTTTTGACCCCAAGGATGATGAAATTTCGAATTGGTGTGGGGTAAGTACATACTACATATAATAAAAAAAAACAACCGACTTCCAAAAAACACTAGAAAGCGAAAAATAACGTAATTTCGGAAGGCGGTGACAAGAAATTAATAAAATACATATCCAAAGTCACCGACTTCCGAAATTAAAGTTATTTTTCGCATAATTAGTGTTTTTTGGAAGTCGGTAGTTTTTTTTTTTAAAGTTTTTTTTAATTTACTTTTTTTTTGTTGTATAAATCTTATGTTAATTTTATTAGTAGTGTAGCATAGTAGTGTTTTAGTTTTTCTTTTTTATGTGTTTAATTATCGTATTGTACTGTAGTAAGTTTGTGACATTCCTGTGCACGTCCAATAAATATTTTTTCTTTCTTTCTTTATCACACGTGTGCCCAAAAAATAAATAAAGGTCAAATTTCATAATCATCATTTCAGCCGACAGACGTCCACAACTGGACATAAGCCTCCCCCGAAGAGGGATTTTGCCATAATCGTCACGCTTAGCAGGCGGGATGGCGATCGCAGTATGGTGGTAAAATGCATAGAGAACGCTGCTACCCATTCTCTAGTAAGTCCCTTAGTCACCTTCTACGACACCCACGGGAAGAAATGGGATGGTGCTATTCTTTTACGTCCGGCACAACACGGCACGGCCAAATAAAGGTAAGAGAATAAGGGCGCATAAGGAGCTTGTGGCTAAGTAACAAGAGCCACATGGGCCTATCGATCAGGTTAAGCTACACTTGCTGCGGTTAGTTCACGGATGGGTGACCATCTTTACATACCAAGACTCCTCCGTGCTTCGGAAAGCACGTTAAGCCGTTGGTCCCGGCTGTCATTCGTGGATCTTTGGCAGTCGTTACGGGTCGTCAGAAGCCCGAAAGTCTAACAACCACTCTTACCAAGGGGTATCGTGTTACCCAGTAACTGGGTTGTGGAGGTCAGATAGGTAGTCGCTTCATGTAAAATACTGATATTCAGCTGCATCCGGTTAGACTGGAAGCTGACCCCAACATAGTTGAGAAAAGCCTAGGCAGATGATGATGATGATGATGATAGGTAAGTGAGTAAACTATTTCCTTAATAAATAGAATTTATCAGATCTGGCTCAAATAGACACAAATCATGCCATTAGCACGTAACACTATTACGTACCTACAAAATAAATCTACATAGATAAGAGACATGTCATAGACAGCACATTTGGCACTGAACTTGGATCGTCAGACGTATCGAACAAACGTTTTATAAATACAGAAGTAGTGACTTGACGAGCAAGACGAAATTTAGGAACTAGAAATTACTGGCACTATCCCTAGTGCCAGTAATTTACGTAGGCAATTTTTTATCATTTCAGCCGAAAAAGGTACTTTTGCTTCTTAGCGTGTCGACAACAATCTGTATACAGACAGCCCAAAAATTTGGCTTCGAGCTTAGCACTTTCAGTAGGCTAAAAGCTATAAAGGGTGTAAAAAATATTTCGTTGCAAAGTATGAAAAAAAGTATTCCAGGAAGACTTTTTTTCATACTTTGCTACGAATTATTTTTACACCCAATAACCTATTACAAAGTAATTTTAGGCAAGTCCTGAAGTAATTAAGTAAAAACAATAATCAACATCATTTGTATAGAAACAGGTGTTCGTATGAGTAAAACTGTCAATTACTTAATTTGGCGCATATTATGAGATTCTTAACTATCATCATTCAACCAGAAGACGTCAACAACTGAAAATTGCCTGTGCTTCTCACATCCAGCGGAATCTATTAAGGCAATCCCTTGGTTGGCATTAAAATCACAAAATAAAACACCCAAATATTTTATTTCACATAAGCCTGCATGGGCACTTATGAAACATCAGAAGCTAGGTGCATGGTTCCAATCTGTCGCTTCCTATGGAGAAGAGCCGGCAAGAAACTCCACGGTTACTCTTTTAAAAATAATTGGCTTTTACAATGTTTCAAATTACAGCGACAATAGGTATGGGATAGTGCAGGCCTGTCAATAAGTACCATGTACTTAAAGGAATGAAAATAAAGAATAGAAAATCGTCTACAAATCTACAGTCTGCAAGGCCTACAACGTTCTGTCATTCACAATACTGCAGAGCAGAAGCCGTCGATATAGCGTTGCTTGTTAAGGCCTATAACCAGTGTACCTGTTCAGGTAGAGATTCACAGATTCCACCCTGGAGTATAAATATGGTGCTGTCACACAAACAATGGGGAACTTAATAGCGTGTCCTGTTGTCTCTACAGGAGTTGATGGGCGCTGCTGAAAGTGCCACACGCTCGAAGCTAAATTCTGGGCAATATTATTATTGACACGCTAAGAATTTCACCCGTCAGTAAAGACAGGCTAATCTTTTCACTACAGTACGAGTTATTCTCTTATGCCTCTTGTCGCCACGAAACACGTGAAGACCAACGTCGTCTATTGTGTACATAGCACAGTCATGACAGTTATGTCGGCACGTTCAGTACCCTAATTGCGTAACTCACGATTAATCATAATCGGTTTCATTTTGAGAGTTCAACAATATTCATTGCGTTATTTACGTTGTTGAGCAGACAAATTTTTCGAACATGTGAAGCAATGGTTTAACAATCCGTTTCAAAACGAAAGATGCAATTAGGGTGCTGAGCCCGCATTTATGAAACACGCGAGATACATGTGAAATGTTTTTTCTTATATTATAAAAATGGACAGTATTTATTTATTATACTAGAGGCCTATATTCAGACTTTGTTTTAAATGGTGGCAGTATCCCGTTTAATCGATGTTTAAGTTGCATAATTATGAATGAATGAATAAAAAAATGTCGTTCACATCGGCTGTGCGAGTATCTTGACTATTCTCGACCATCTTAGATGTTTGGTAAAAGTGCTTGGCATATGGAAATGTATAAAAATTTCATAATAATATGTAGGTATATTTTACATACATAAACTCACACTTTCTTCCTATGGGGTAGGCAGAAACTACAGAACGCCTTCTAATTTGCCTCGTCTACGTTCATGCAACAGGACATACACGCACGCTGGTTGCGAGTACTACGCACCTGACCAAGATTTGACTCCCTATAGTTTTCTATTTTGACAGCAGTGTCAGTGACAGTTTTTCTTACGCCTTAAAATTTTCATGGAAATTTCATCGATTTTAGTACTTAGTACCGCATGACGTAGGGTGGTGGTTCTATTTTAGTAACACTATCGATTAGTTCATCAAGTAGAAGAACATTTCATATACCTTCAATAATGTAGTGAAAACTACGTACGCTAATCTACAATGCGAGATCAGCTTATACTGGAAATGTATAGCTTGATGTGTAGCCGTGTGTACATTCTTTCTATCTTAGACTTGATCTTTTAGAAGGATGTAGCATGGTCCTAGGTCAACGTATACAAGGTATATTTGAAACAATTGAAAACCTGAAAAGGGGTAATTGTACTCGTCATCATGAATTCTGTTTTTCGAGACATTGCCAACAAGTTGCTCGACCTGTTACGTGACTAGAAAACTGGCCCATTTTTAGGCCAGAGTATCAGCATTGCCATACAACGTGGCAATGCTGCCAGTCTTTTAGGCATTTTTGCTATTGACAGCGATGCGGACAAGATAATGTTTATTTTTGTTATAAATATAAGTATCTAATATCTGGATGACCAAGCGTTGCTCGGTTTTTTTTTTGTTTGATATTTTCTAAAAATGAAACCTAGCTAGATCGATCCCGAAATCCCCTACATACTAAATTTCATGAAAATCGTTGGAGCCGTTTCCGAGATTCAGATAATATATGTTTATACAGGATAAGTTTTTATCCAGTGCGCAAATTGTAACCATGAATTCAGCATATCATTCTAGACACCCCAGCGTAAAAAAATGTAGTCGGTTTTACAAAAAAAATCAGCTGTTCCATACATTTGGACCGCGTAAGTATTGCACTTTTCTATGAAACAGCAAATTCTTTTTTGTTTAATCGATGAAAAATTTCTACGCTGGGGGGTCTAGAATGATTTGCTGAATTCATGGTTACAATTTGCGCACTGGATAAAAACTTATCCTGTATATACAAGAATTGCTCGTTAAAAGGTATTAGATATAGGTATTGGTGAGTATTATTTTTCGAGTTAATTGTCCCTTATGTTGCACTTGCCGTCTTTTGTCTCTGCATCACCCTAAGATTGACTGGTAGAAAATGCCTCAGGAATTAAATCCACCTTTATACAGTACTAGCTTTTGCCCGCGGCTCCGCCCGCGTGGATGTCGGTTATCGCGTAAAAAAGTAGCCTATGTCCTTACCCATATCCCAGGCTATATCTCGGCCAAATTTCATGACGATCGGTTCAGCGGTTAAGGCGTGAAAGCGTAACAGACAGACAGACAGACAGAGTTACTTTCGCATTTATAATATTAGTAGGGATTTTTACTTGAATAAGTTATCTATACTAATATTATTAAGAGAAAAGTTCTGATTGTTTGTTTGCATTGATTAGACTCCGAAACTACTGAACCGATTAGAAAAATTATTTCACTGTTGGGAAGCTACACTATCCCCGGGTGACATAGGCTATATTTTATCTCCGTATTCTCACGGGAACAAGAACTACGCTGGTGAAACCGCGGAGCGCTGCTAGTAATAAATAAATGTATGGACCAGCATTTCTTATTGCGATTTCACGTTAGTTCCTATAGTAATAATTGTTTCTAACGACCAGTTTCATGACCCCTCCAACTTTTCAGTTATTATCATAACACCTCGTTTAAAACGTACAGTCGCCACCAGGTCAAGCTATCCCAAACTGTCAAATTTTCCCAATTGAACATAAACCTTATTCCTTTGTTATAAAGTTGAAAAACTATTAAAGAAATTTGACAGATTGGGGTAGCTTGATGTGCTGGCCTCTGTACATAATTATGAAAACTATCGGTACGCAATGGAGTTTAAATAAACTAAAGTAATTGTAAACATTTTAATTGATAACTTCACTTATCATAAAATTACGCCTCGTTTCCTCAGAGGGTTGGGTAGTGGTGTACCTATCCGGGCTGCCACTGAAAAATTCGTGATGGAAAAGCCCAATAACACTTTGCCTAACCTGACAATCGAACCCAGAACCTCCTGTTCAGCAGTAGCCTTTGCGACCACTAGACAACGGGGCAGTCTGAAACGATTTCTTCAATAATACCATTTATCACTTGATAACATTTTGTACAAAATTTCCATTGGAGTATAGTATGTTTCTTACAAGTAAACGGTAATATAATTTACACTATTAAAGAGAGGAGGACGTAATTCCTATTCATGTAACATTTAAAATGTACAAAGGTACCGACGTAAATAGAAATGTTGAACTAGCCGTCACATTATTAAAGAAAAGAAAGGAATAAAATACGTTTATTTGCGGTAAAATACGACAGAAAAAATAATACAAAAACCAATAAGTTGGGGGAAAATATGCTTGACATCCACGCAAAAGGGCCATCGCTCACCATAATGCTACGATCCTATACAAAACAGATTAACAGAACCCCAGCGCTGGTTAGTAAATATTCTTCTATCTAATTATTTCGATACAAATATGAATGTGTTAGATAAAAAAAACAAAAGAAAATTGTTTTCTCTTTGCAAACGACTTCAAAAAAGGAGGAGGTTCTATGTTCGACTATATGTATATTTTTATGTATGTTCACTGGTTTCTCCCCCATTTGTCGACAGATTTTCAAAATTCTTTTTTTTTTTTAAGAGTATACTCCTGAGGTGGTCCCATTGGCACCAAGTCAGGATCTGATGATGGAATCCCAGGGAAATCGGGGGCAATTCTTAAATTTTATAGGTACTAACAATGTTTTTCTAAAGCTATTGAGGAATTTGTGTATGGTCATCATCATCTCATGACGCTCAGCTGATGATGAGCAACTCTTTAACGGTTAGGAGTTAGGTGGAGGTTCGGGCATAGCTCCGTCATTTATAAACTGATTTGCAAAATTATTTTTTGTTCGAAAGGGGTTTAGTCTGAAATAGTCCCATTTAAATTTCATACAGATCTGATGATGCGTTTTGGAGACAAGAACGGAACTCTTCAAAAAATGACAGCAAATCAACTGCGATTACTGTTATTGCATAAATATGTATTGTTTTTACCCCCAAGGATGATGACATTTCGAATTGTGGGGTAGGTACTATAACTAAAAAGTGAAAAATAAATCTTTTTCCAAAACAAAAAACAACCGACTTCCGTAAAAACACTACAAATTGAAAAATAACTTTGATTTCGGAAGGCGGTTGACAAGAAATTAATAAAATACAGATCCAAAGTCACCGACTTCAGAAATTAAAGTTATTTTTCACTTTGTAGTATTTTACGGAAATCGGTTGTTTTATTTTGAAAAAAAGTTTTTATTTTTGTGAATAAACACTACTTCAGCTTACCAGCAATTCTGTCGGTTTTTGGTGTCGATAACCAATTGATTAAAAAAAACGGAAAAATGGTTGAAAAATTATTTCACTAAACCGAAAAAAAGAACTATCAGGTATTGAACGGTTTTTTTTGGGTGGGAAATCATCAAATAACTCCTACTCTGACACGTAAAATTTTGACACGCCGCGCCGTCCTGCTCCGCGCAGGAGGGCGTGCAGAATTTTACTGACTAAAACCCACCCGTGTTCCTTTAGTTGCCTGTGTGCCAGGGGCCACGGTATCTCTTTCGAACAACCCGCACACCTGGCAGGCATCGGCCTTTGCGGACCCCACCAATTGGTGCTGACATCTCTTTGAGGCGCGCGTGGAATACAACGCGCTGTCGCGCGTCGAACCGGGAGGTATTATACGGTAATGTTGATAATTATTTTAGTATGGAAGTACCTGCTGCCCGCAACTTTTGAAATTACTTATTCCCCTACCAACCCCGTCGCATCACGTCGCTTGCTTTTTTCATACTTTTTAAATTTTTGCTTGGTTCCTAGAGTTCAACTGTGATATTATAAAGCCTAGAGCCTAAGTATTCAGAAGACCAATTCTCGTAATTAAAAACGTTCGCAGTATCATCTCGGCGACAATCGAATTTCAAAAAAATTACAAAACTGTATAGGAATTTTTGACAGATTGACACTGAGATCAGACTGTGAACGTTCTTAAAATTACCAGAATTGTCCCTCGGATATAAATGGAAAAATATTTTTTTCCAACGTGACTGGTGCTTTCAGAGATTTTCGCGGTCGAGCAACCAAACAATAAAAAAACCGGTTGTACAAGAAAAAAACAGCTGTTCCATACATGAACAAAATGTCACGTGAGCGTAGCCGCGGCTACAGCTAGTCGAAAATTAATATAATATTAAAAAAATTAAGGGGAAGTGGTGGCCCAGTGGTAACGGTAACCGCAACTTACGTGTTTGTGGGTCGTAGCTTCGAACCCAGATAGGTGCTGTACTTCGTGTACATTCGTTCATCACCACTGCTCTCAAAACGGTTAAAGGAAAAGATAATTAAGAAATTGGCACGTACTAGAACCACAAATTCTAAAGACGTGACAGCTACCAACTCGTACTGGGCCTGCGTGGTGGATTACGGTCCACTCCCTGTCATAGAGAGGATACGTGTGCCCCTACAGTGGGAACATGATTTTGCTCATATACTTGATAAAAAAAATCATAAAGTTATAAAATTTAAAGTTATAATATAGGATAAGTTTTTATCCAGTGCGCAAACTGTAACCATGAACTCAGCATAGCTATCATTGTAGACCCCCCAGCACAGAAATTTTTCGTCAGTTATACAAAAACCAATCAGCTGTTCCATACATTTTGACCGCGTAGGTATTGTACTTTTCTATGAAACAGCTGATTTTTATTTTTATAACCGGCGAAAAATTTCTGCGGTAGGGGATCTAGAATGATATGCTGAATTTATGGTTACAGTTTGCGCACTGGATATAAACTTACCATGTAGATAGCTGTTCCTAGCTATTATAAACAAACACCCCATAAATGAGTAATTACGGAACTATAATCAATGCATTCCAATGTCATTTCATGACTATAAATAATATAAACAAAACTACTCAGAATATTTCCATTCAGTAGTTGGTATAATCGCTACGGGTAACCCTACCAAGGGATACTGAGTTACCCAGTAACTAGGTTCTCTACAACGTTCAATACAATTCAGATAGGCAGTTGGTCCATGTTAAATACTAGCATTCAGCTGTATCCAGTTACTCAAAAATTAAGTCTAAAATTGGCAATTAACACTGTCAGTTTTGCATGTTAATGATGTAAGATAGATTAATTTAGACATCGGCTTTCTACGCCTAAAAAAAACCTAGTTATTGCAAATGGGATACACATCTTTGAATATGGGTGTGACAATCACACAACTCAATAAAAACACTAAAGAAAGATACAAATTGATTCAGGCGGAAAATGTATAGGAGCGATAAGGACTATCTAGGGGGAAAAGGCAAGGAATATTGATTGAGTAGATATAGTCGACCTTCATACTACTTTTGACAATAATTCTCATTCAATTTTCTAAGGTCGAATTTCACCAATGAAACTGTTCGCATTCGCGATCAGCACTTCTAAACTACGTTAAGGAGCTGTCAGTGTCAATCGCGCATGGATACACATCTATGAATACGGGTGTGACAATCACACAACTCAATAAAAACACTAAAGAAAGATACAAATTGATTAAGGCGGAAAATTTATACTTAGGAGCGATAAGGACTATCTAGGGGGAAAAGGCAAGGCATATTGATTGAGTAGATATAGTCGACCTTCATACTACTTTTGACAATAATTCCCAGTCAATTTTTTAAGGTCGAATTTCACCAATGAAACCGTTAGTGTTCGCGATCAGCACTTCTAAACCACGTTAAGGAGCTGTCAGTGTCAATCGCGCTGGTGAAATTCGCCCTAACTGTCAGATAGACAAATAGACCACGTCGTTTTTGAAAGACAAGTGACATTCATTTTAATGGTGCTAAAGCAAATAAACTGAATGAATGTCGACTATCATTTTAAAATTGTAGAACATATCACTTTAAATGCAGTGCGGTGCGGCCTGTTGCGGTAGTTACGAGCGCTTTGCTTTAAAAACTGACACACTTATTTTCAGTTAGCTGTGAGAAACAGACAGATGGACAAAAAGCTTAAAGTGTTTGTTTTTTTTATATATACATACCGTATATACTTTCATTTGTACATACCGTACATACTTTCATTTGCATTTGGGAAAAAGCTGTTATTTTGAAATTACAAACAGGTTTTAATTTTATTTGTTTGTATTCAATATGTATACTTAGATACTTTCAAAATGTCGATATAAACAAAGCAATGTCTTCAAAACTTTCGGCGAAAATCAATGCGGATGAACTTTCATGGCCAGGCAGACTGCCAAACGACGAACACACAAGACTAAGTTCAAGGAATATAGACGATCTTTCTTTGACCAAGGAGGATTTCGTCTTCAGAAATACTGGCAATTAACATTGATTTGACAATAACGACCCTTTGTGTACCTACAGCGACACAATTTTAACACTGCGTTAAAATATGATGCTGCTTACAAAGGATATTTGACAGTGTTGACATGTGTCAAAATCAGTAAGTTGTCAGCAATGGGTTTGACAAGTTTTTTTTTATTGGTTCAGTATTTTTACGTTGTCTTGTAAAATTTTATTACGGTTTTGGGAACTAAGTTATCAAATATGCATAGTATATTTTTTTAAACAGTGGCACTCCACACTCAGTGGCACTCCCACTGACAAAAGTGAGAACTTGAACAATTACGTGTGAATCGTCAGGAAATATTTTTTGATTCATCAGATTAAACAACGTTCAACGTTGTTCGTTCGTACGTTCGTGTTGTCAGTGGTGTCGGTAACATTGTCGGGAGTTCAATTGTTTTTCCAATCTCAAAAAATGCCCAACGCGCCTAAAGAAGTTTTCAATTTAAAAAAAAACAATAATTGAAGATTTAAATGTTTTTTATGTTAACCGTCCTACAGGAAAATGACAATAACAAATAGTGCGAAGAAAATAATAGTTCCTACTTTCTGTTCTTATCTGTGTAATTGAAATAGGTTAGTGGGTTTCCAAGGCAACCAAATAGGGACAGCTTACACACGGGAAAATAAAAAAATTTGACGCACAAAAAAATGTACCATTTTTTTTTTAATCCTATTTAATTTTGTTTGGTCCTATTTAAGATAATTTTGTAACTGTAATATTTCACTATTTACTTAACAAATCGAATAAATAAAAACATTTAAACAAAATCATTAATTGATATTATTGTTTACAGTTTCGAATTATCCAAACACAGTTTTTCAGAAAACCGTAAAAATTTCCTTTCCCACGAAATCCTACCACTGCTTTCCACACAAACGATTTCCTCAAACACCGATACATACATAAACAATAACAATACAGGAATCAAACAATACTCACGAAGATACAAGATCCGAAAATACACAATTATTGGCTTACAGCCACTTTAGTCACACACCGACTGTTGCAACGCGTGCGTTCACGAGGACGCTCGTCGCACGAATGCGTTTCATTCAGACCGTGGACGCAACGGAACTGGTGTGTTGATGCGTCTTTGCGTCTTTTTATGTAGTAAGTGTTGTTTGATATGTAAACATGTGTCTTGTACACAATGGGTCTCATGTGATTAATATTAAGGGTGCCAGTGTAGCAGGTCGCGAGGTTTGAGGCTTTACAACATGTAAGAGATGAAATGTTATGAAATTTCAGGTAAATTTTAATGGGACCTTTATAGGACCTTTTCTCTGTGAGAGGGAGTAGCGGTTTCCTCACGATGTTTTCCTTCACCGTTTTAAGAACAGTATGTTCAGGGGCCTAAGTCTACTAATTTATAAACGTCACAATGGTCTCTCAATGGTAAGTTTTTGACAGATTTGCCATACAAAAACTGTCAAAAACACACCATTGAGAGACCATTGTAACGTTTATAAATTAGTAGACTTAGGCCCCAGGTCATAATCATAATCTTTTATTAATTTTTCTCCCACAAATAGTAGGTGTAGGTGTAGTTGTTATGATGTTGATCATCATTTAAATAAAACATTTAGTTAAGGTCTTCTAGTATATTATTAATTAAAAGATTGTACAGTGCACATTACGGTGTTCAGGAGTCCATGATGTTTTTTTATGTAGTGTTGTCCAAGTCTCTAGTGATATAGTCCTCACTGCAATAGACTATAATTAATCTACTCGACTATTTTATACTTATAACAACAGTATACAGGTAAATTCAAGTTAATAGGGTATTGGGCAGCAGAAAATACATTTTTTTTGCCAAAGTAGTAAATAATGGAAATGAATGAATTCTTACCTGAGAATTTAATTTTGAATAAGTAGATACTCATTGGAAAACCGGAAATCCATGTGACAAGTTCGCTTCAATTGCTGAAAAACGAAAATGTCACTATTTGGCTTGAATTTACATTGTTTGAGAGTAATGTGTCGAAATAATGGCAATGCCATCTTTTTGCTTTTTTATTTCATATATTCACGCCATTTTCAGGTGAAGGGTATGTCACAGAAGATTATTCTTCTTCGTAGACAACGCGTGTAAGAGTAGAAGGGAAAACAAAATACGTAAAATCAAGATCAATCCCTAATTTAAATATACATAGACACACTTACATACTCCTAAAATGAATATCATTAAAATGTATATATTTTAATTTAAATATTAAATACCTAACTACTTAGCCATTATTACAAAGTGGAAAAATTGTGTTCTTTCACTCTTTTTTTAAACACTGTTACAGTTTGGCAGTTACTAATGTCAGTCGGAAGTGAACTCTACAACCGAACCGCGTGCACAGTGAAAAAGTAGGAGTAGAAATCGGTTGAGTGGGGAGGGAACTTGAGGAGATTTCTAAGATGTGACCTGCAACTGCAAGGCGTATCAAAAGGGCAGGACTAGGATAAGCGTTCCCGTAGGGAACCACTGGAGGAGAAATACTACGTAAGTACGAAACCCGTAGTTTCGGCCGAAATTACGGGAGTTTCCATCTCCGTATCACCTACCAACATAAGATTAGTTTAAGGCCCGTACTAAGAAAGAATGACTATAAATAATAATACTCAGGAATACCTTCGAAGTGCTTTTGCCCTTTCGAAGTTAGAACTACTTTCGGGCGGGCCCATAATTTCGTCGACAGACTTGGAAAGTAGTGTTTCCTGATGAATCATGATGACGACCGGACATATTTATTTTGATTGCTAGCTTTTGTCACCGGCTACACGTGGAGGTCATAAATCATCCCATGGGAGTGTATTATCGAGATAAAAAGTATCCTATGGGTTAATCCAGTTTATAAACTACTTTTTTGCCAAATTTCATTCAAATCCGTTCAGCCGATTTTACGTGATTGAGTTACAAATATCCGAACGTCTAAACATACAAACTTTCACATTTATAATATTAATAGAATAGTAGAATTATTCTACGCATCCCTTTGACATTTGCTAGTCATTTGTTTTTTACTGAAACCGGGGAATTACTTGACAACACACTGCAAAACAAATCATTAGGTTACATATCAACAACCACGTGGTTACAGTAATTACATATTAATTGACATAACAATTGCAGCCATTATTGTCAACATTTTGTAGGAGCGATGTCATAATGTCAACGGAATTTTAGACAAATTGTGTTCTTTCTTTAAATTCTTGTTTTAGGGGGACATTTTTCATTTATTTTTACTGAAACCGGGGAATTACTTGACAACACACTGCAAAACAAATCATGAGGTTACATTTCAACAACCACGTGGCTACAGTAATTACATATTAATTAACATAACAACTGCAGCCATTAATGTCAACATTTTGTAGGAGCGATGTCATTGTGTCAACTGAATTTAGACAAATTGTGTTCTTTCTTTAAATTCTTGTTTTAGGGGGACATTTTTTTCAAAATCAAAATTAAAAGTCATTTATTTAAACTAGGCTGAGAGTCAGCTCTTTTTGAACGTGAAAATTACATAAGACAGTCCCCAAAAACGCCCGCCCTTCACCACTTCCTAGTGCTTTAGTTGGGAAGAAGAAGTGGCGCAACAAACTCCCCAGAAGCACAGCTGTCTGTTAAGTTAGAAGAACTTGATTTTATACAATAGTCGGTTATTAACATTACGAAACACAAAAAAAAAAACATTCAATTTGCTATATGTGTGTAGTTGAAAACTATAGATTCGGATGTAAAAAAATAAAAAAAGAAACGCAAACAGAACTTTAAATCGAAATCTACAAAGCCTTCAGGTATAATGGGCGTGCCCGCTAACATATGTAATTCTGCATTATGTACAGACGCCAGACTGTACATTTTTACATACAAACTGTCAAATTTTCCCAATTGAAAAAGAAATTTGACATATTGGGGTAGCTTGATGTGCTGGCGTCTGTACCTAAATATTATCCACAAGATCAAATTATATGCTATTATACGTACCTACATTTTTACTGCATTGTAAACTCGCAGGGTGTTTCGATTCATTGGCCTCTTCCTATTTTGTTAATACTTACTTGTTGTCATTTAAAACGCATTAAATTCAGTAAAGCCAATTATTTTTTTTAAGAGTAGAGAGATAACCGTTGAGTTTGTATTTATTATTAACGACCAATAGGAACCGTGCACCAAGTTTCTGACGTTTCCTGCCCATTCAGGTTTAAGTGAAATAAAATATTCTGATTTTTATCTTAAGTAAGTATGAAACATAACAAATACATAGGTACTTTACCAAAGTTCACAAATGAATCATACTAATGTCTTATATTATATTGCCATTTATCTATGACTCATAGATCCATAATAATAACCATTCATCATCATCATGTCAGCCGAAAGACGTCCACTGCTGGACATAGGCCTCCACTAAAAGGGGGGTATCGCCATAATCGCCACGCTTGGCAGGCGGGTTGGCGATCGCAGTATGGTGGTAAAATGTATAGAGAACGCTGCTGCCCATTCTCTAGTAAGACCCTTAGTCGTCTTCTACGACACCGACGGGAAGAAATGGGAATAACTATTATGATAGTCTAATTTTATGCCCCATGGGAGACATATAGCGCTCGAAACGTAGCAAAGTGAAGATAGCTAGGAATGGTGAGCCGATGCCAGAGCATGAGTGTGCCCAGGCGTTCGCGGATTACTTCCATTCAGTTTATGGGGTGGTGGCGCCACGGCTGGATGCGGCTGCCGCCGGGCAGGCGGCGCCTGAGCGCGGCGCCCGCTTTCACGTAGGGCGATAGCTCTCGGCGAGGTAGGTGCCGCGCTCACGCGCCTCAAGCCCAAGCGTTCGGTTGGGCCAGACGGGGTGCCCCCCTTCATTGTTACCTAAAGATTGTAGGAATGTACTAGCCCGGCCGCTCATGCATCTGTTTAATAGTTTCTTACGGGAATGCTCGTATCCGGACGGCTGGAAGTTAACCAGGGTTACTCCGGTACCGAAAGGGGCCCCAAGCTCAGACGTTAGTGGATATAGACCAGTAGCAGTACTGTCACCATTTGCTAAAGTCTTCGAGACTGCGTTGTGTTCAGCTATCCACTCGCAAGTAGCCTCACAGCTCAGCGATGCGCAGCATGGTTTCCGCGCGGGCCGCAGCACGAATTCGAACTTAATGTGTTTCTTAAACCAGGCAGCCACAGTACTGGACTCTGAAGCAGGTGCACAACTGGACGTCGCTTACTTTGACTTCAGGAAGGCATTCGATAGCGTGGACAATGATATTCTTTTAAGTAAATTTGCGAGGGCTGGTTTTACCCCAGCCCTTTTAAAGTTCTTTGTCAGCTACTTGGGCAACCGCAAGCAAATGGTGGAATACGCAGGCTACAACTCTGAAGCGTATTGCACTCTTACGGGGGTAAGCCAGGGGACGAATTTAGGACCCTTGGAATTCATTATCATGGTCAATGATCTCCCTGAGGTCATAGAAGATGCTGGCTGCCTATTATTCGCTGACGATCTGAAGTTGTTCATGCGGATAACCAACGAGTCGTACTGTGAAAAGCTTCAGCGTGACATCGATCGGGTAGTAGCGTGGAGTGTAAAGAACAAGTTACACTTCAATGTGACGAAGTGTAATGTAATGTCCTTCACGCGGGCCGTGATACCCAGACGTCACGAATATACCATGGGCGGTCAGGTCATATCGCGGGTGGGGTCCGTGCGAGATCTTGGGGTCACCTTTTCGGAGGATTTATCTTTTCGATCTCATATCGTGCAGGTGTGTGAAAAGGCCTTCCAAAATCTTGGGTTTGTCATGCGAGAAACGCGGGACTTCACTAACATGGCAGCAGTGAAATCACTGTATAACGCATTGGTGCGAAGCAACTTGTAAACTAGTGCCATCATCTGGAATCCTCATGAAACTAAATATTCTCAGATGGTGGAAAAGATGCAGAACAAGTTTGCACGGTACCTATACATGAGACAATTTGGCGTCTACCCGTTTTACCCGCTTATGTACCCAACTCTCTTTGTAATCGGGATGGTGGGGTACTATAAGTTGGAAGTAAGACGCAATCTTGCTCTAGTAAAGTATGTCTTTATGGTGCTTCGCGGGATGCTAAACAACCCGCAAATCTTGGGATCGTTGGGATTACTCGTTCCAAACAGTAGGCTACGGTTGGGGCCGAGGGAGAGTCTGTTTAAAACTCCGGTAGCCCGTACAAACCTATTAAAGTTTGCACCCGTGTGTCGGGCTGTTAAGCTAATTAATATCGTCTTTGACATTTTTTCCTGCTCATTGGCGGAATTCCAGAGAGTGACAGTTAGTGTGTTGTCCTCCATGTAACTTGGGCCGTCACACAGAGCCGTTACTTGGGACTGGTCAGTCATGGACCGGTGTAGGTGTGTGTGATCTGGTTTTGAGTGGCGTCTCTGGGTGTCTACTTTTCTGTATATTTTACTTGTCTGTATGACTACTTTTATTACATTGGGTCCTGCCTGTAAAAATAATTGTATGTGTAAATGAATAAATAAATAAATATAATTCAAAAGAGGCCTCAAATTACAGCCTTTAATGGTACACCTCTAAGGATCATACATAATCAGCCTACAATATTCCCACAGCTAGGACTCTGGCATCCACTCTTTTCGAGAGAGAGAGAGGCCCGTAATCTACCACGCGGGCCCAGTGCGGGTTAGAGGATGTCACATGTCTTAGAATTGTTAGTTCTAGGACATGCCGGTTTCCTCACGATGTTTTCCTTTGCCGTTTTGAGAGCAGTGGTGATGGAATAAATTACGCAAACTAACTGGGACCGACGACGTAAAAGTTGTAAGTCTGGCCTGTTACTAGTAGGCCGCCACTGTTCTAAGAAACATAGGTAGGCAGTAGTTTACCCTTATTTTAAACGCTATCTTGCACCACCCAACACCCCTTCTCTTGAAAAACCATGTCACAGCATTTATTTCAAATAGGCACTTACAAGGCAGTTTTGAACGTCAACATTTACATTAAAGTAGAATTGATTCTAGTCGCCCCTTCCAAAGTTTCGTATGGAGAAGAATGAGCAAGAAACTCCAACGTTACTCTTTAAAAATGTTTTAACAATATTTAACATACATTCATTCAATAATTATGTGTGAAAACGATGCACCCAGAATAAAATTACCATACCGAAATAGCTAAAAAGAATGAAAGTGAAGCAATGACAGATAAATTAATTTTTTGATAGATATATGGTGCTCACATATTTACCATGACAATAACAGTTAGATAGTTTCAACCTTAGTGAAGTTTCAGGTCGAAGTTGTAGGTTGTGGGTTCGAACCCAGGCATGCGCTTTACTTTGTGTAAATAATTTAATCACCATAGCTCTCAATAGGGAAAAATCTGGCATGTCCTTGAACCAAAAATTCGAACAAATGCGACAGCTAACAACCCAGAAAAGCCCGTGTTGTAGATTATAGCACACCGCCTCTCGATGATTTTTAAAGAATAAATAGGCTAGAAAGAAAGAAAGTAAAATGGTTTTGACTTTTACAAAAAAACGTGCATACAAAAACAATCGACCCCTCACTACGAATATAAAGTTTTTTCCGAATTCCGAAGTTAATTTTTCATTCACCAACCCAAGTTTTTGTCTAGACTGACAAAGCAATAACTAGGTCGACAATACCTGCATCTGCAAAACATATACTTAACGCATGCACACCCACAAGTATAAAAATGCATAATAATGACGTGACGTTTTATACGCAACGCTACGACACAGCTACGTATGCGCAAACGCAGCGTTAGTCTTCGGACGTGCCTAATTACGTTAAATTTGTAGTCATTACAATAACATTATTCATTTAGCGTTAGTAAATTAAATTATCATTTTGATGTTGTTGTTTTTTTTTATGAACAACTTAATGTTTTGATGACTTTAGTTCTTGTCAACAAAAAAAGGTTTAATGGCAGCACCCATTACTGTAGTCTTTAATTGTGTTTTTACTCATCATCTGTCTATCCTTTTCCCAATTATGTTGGGGTCAGCTTCCAGTCTAACCGAATGCAGCTGAATACCAGTATTTTACATGGAGCGACTGCCTATCTGACCTCCAAAACCCAGTTACTGCGTAATACAATACCCATTGGTAAGACTGGTGGTCAGACTTTCGGGCTTCTGACTATACGTAACGACTGTCAAAGATCCACAAATGACAGCCAAGACCAACGACTTAACGTGCTATCTGAGGCACGGAGGGGTCTTGGTATGTAAAGATGGTCACCCATTCACAGACCAACCGCGGCAAGTGTAGCTTAACCTGATCGATCAACCCATGCAATTGTTATTACTTTGCCACAAGCCCCTCCTAATTGTGTGTGCTTACGGTGGACTTTAATTTACCGAAGGGTTGCTTCTCGAAGTTGCGGAGTATGTCTACCTATGGAAAGTCATCCAGTAGGATTCATTTGGGTTGGGCATCGTTTGAAAAACTCCGTCAAGTCTTCTCGTCGCCTTTCCCGCAATGTTTGAAGAGTAACGTCTTCGTCGTGAGTCTTACCAACATACGGCGCCGAAAGGTGGACTCTACAAATCAGGCTGGTCCCACTTTTTCGGTCGCTCTGTGCACTATGGTGTGGGCTATGCTCAGAGTGTCTTCAATGATAAATGAAAATCAGGAGTGAAATTATCCGGAAAAGAACCGCACGACATAGCTTGCAGTGAAAGCAAACTGAAGTTTTTGGAAATTCGTAAACAATATCCAGTTTACACGAAAAATTACAAAAATAGCTGGTCGAATATAAGTTTATTACCTACGAAAATAGAATGAAGAAAAAAAATGTGTTTTTTGTTTTTATGCCATCATAGAGAAATTGCATACGAACAATACAGATCATACATTTTTTACCTACTCAAGAACGGAGGGCATTCATGAGGACGACATAACACGATACGATATACATTTTTTTTTTTTGGGTGGGAAATCATCAAATGACTTAACGACTGCTGAGTAGAGCAGGAGGGCGTGTCAGACTTTTACTGACTAAAACCCACCCGTGTTCCCTCAGTAGCCCGTATGCCAGGGGCTGTGGTATCTCTTTCGAACAAACCCGCACCCCTGGCAGGCATCGGCTTTTGCGGACCCCACCAGTGGTTGCTGACAACTTTGACGGCGCGCGTGTGGAACACAACGCGCCGTCCCGTCTACCACTTTTCGGCCGCAGGGGATAGGGAGAGCGGCTGACGCTATACCGACACTCCTCTTCCACTGCGGCCCCACCGCGTCCGCCATCAAAAGGTGGCGGCCCCGTCCAGGCCACGGAAGGGAAGAGCGCTGCTCAGAAGCACCGTCACTCCTCTTCTACCGCAGCCCGTAACCCTCAGCCGCGATGCCTCCCATTCGACATCGCGGCCCACCTCAGTTGCGGTGCACCTCACCGCAACCTACTTTTTGGCCGCTACGTCAATGGCTTGAAGGCAAAAGCCCTGACGAGCGGCCCCACCTTTGGGTTCCTCTTGGCTTCACCGTGGCTGGAATCCACGGTTACTGAGCCCCCCCGCAACGACAATGACGCGATAATTTGGAACAACATCGAATGAGTCAAGTTTAGCTCAAATCGATTATACCGGAAGCCGACTCCAACATACTTCGGAAGAGGCAAGGCAGATAATGATATCGAATGAATCATGAGATAAGTTTCAAAGATAATTTAATCTTATGGGATATCGTCACAATCTCCCATGACAATCATGTGACGACCTCTACGTCACGACGTCGTTGAATTATTCACAAATCTCAGCAGACAGTTTATCAAAAATCTGTCTAGTTGTACCTATGCATGAATGAATCACATTCACAAGTCACGAAACCACGCATAAAATATTGATAGAAGATTAACTTGTAACAAGAATGATGTGATAAGACAACGATACGGGTTAAAATAAGATGTAGTTACAAAAATTTAAAAGGGTACAAAAAAAAAAATTAAATAAGGCAGATGTGAGTGGAAATGCTGGGACGGGACGCCCTAGGAGGACATATCGATGGTCATAACGTTGACAACTCGTAACACACATTTTCTCGCAAAATGAGTGATGTACTTCAAACATTTTTAAATTGAGCGCTTATTTAATGAAAAACCTATGTGGGCATTTTATTTTTTTATATTATACTAGCTATTGCCAGCGGCTTCATCCGCGCGGAACTTTCATCACCTATTTAACTCCCTTAGGGGTTGAATTACGAAAAATCCTTCCTTATTTCTTATCTACATCATAAAGGGAACCTCTGTGTAAAATTTCAACTTTCTAGATCCAAGGGTTTGGGCTGCGCGTTGATGAGTCAGTCAGTCAGTCAGGACTTTTCTTTTTATTTATATAGATAGAACACTAGCTGACCCGACAGACGTTGTCCTGTCTACGAATATTGAATTTATTATTATTAAAAAAAATAAGAATGTGGTACGCACCACATTCTTATTTTTTTTTTCTTTTATAAGAAGCTTCTCCTGACTATAACAAACACAACAAAAAAAGAATTGGCAAAATTGGTCCAGCCGTTCACGTGTGATGCCGTGACCAAGGGAATTATGGATTCATTTTAATATATATGAAGATAGATCAATAAATAATTCAATTACCTACCAATCACTTTTTTATTTGAATTTATTTTCGAAATTATGCAGATTTTCCCTCTCCTGTAAAATTTTACACGTTGCAGTTACATGTTGTCAACCTTTGACCATCGATATAGTGACCTTATTGCAGGCGCGGTCGCAGCCCCAAAAGACTTTGGGGGGGGGGGGGGGGGGTTCACAGACAAAGAGTACATATTAATAAGAAAAGGAAAAGAGTAAATTCCTTATGTTGTACCTGCCATGTTTTCTCTCTGAATCACCCTAAGGTTGACTGGTAGAAAATGCCTCAGGCATTAAGTCCGCCTTTATACAGTATTTTTTACTTGTGCATTAAGTTTTCATAAATAAATAAATTAGACCTTATTGCACAAAAAACAGGTTTACGTTATGGCTTTGGGGGGGTCAGGACCCCAGGACCACCCCTCGGACCGCGGCTGCCTTATTGGTGATGTACCTACTTCAGAAAGTCCAGGGGCGTAGTACTCGCTACCGGCGTGTGTGTATGACCAGAAGGCCAATTCTACTAATTAAAAACGTTCAAAATCTAGTCGCAGTATATTATCTCGACGACAATGAAAAGTCAAAAACTTGTCAAAAATGTATGAAAAGTTGAGGTATTTTTGACAGATTGGGACTGAGATTAGATTGTAAACGTTCTTAAATTTACGAGAATTGCCCCTCAGATGTGTGAACGTAAACGAGGCAAAAGCAGTAAGTATGTTAGGATCGTAGCAGGTAGCATTCTGCAGTTTCTGCTTACCCCCATGGGAAAAAAGGCGTGAGTATTTATGTATAGTTTATGTTCTTTAGAACGATGTGTTCCCATCAAAAACATTGACGGATTTATCATTCAAACTTTCACCCCCTATTTGTCCTTTTCAGGGGATGAATTTTCATAAATTCTTTCTTATTTCTTCTCTTTCTTCGATAGACATGAACTCTTGTACAAGAGTTTTTATACTCTCGTTTTTGATCAGCTGGAATAAAATGACAGCTGCGGTCGAACTTTTTTTGTCAAAATGACAGGCCATAGCTGGCCATAGCTGGCCATACCGGCTGTCATTTCGCTCCAGCATATTAAAAATCATAGTAAAGTTTTAAATTTCATGCTTTTATACACAGCCGGTTTAGAATGAGCGTGCAGAAAATAGTTTTTCCATTTAATTTTTACTTAATTTTTCATACAAGAAACGTGTTTGTTCGGCGTTTTAGTAAGTATTGGTAAAAATAGACTCGCACTTTGCCGCTTTAAAAAAATCGTTGCACTCTTTTTACCACGTGTCCAGTGTGTGTTAGATCTTCTGCTATTTCTTATTTTGCAACACAGTGTGTATTTTAGGCCTTATCTAATAACTCAGATTTAGTAACGCAATGTGACTGTACACGCTGTTTTTAGATGTTTTCATAAACATGTGAGTAAACAGTGAATTAGTTTCCGACTTTCCGCAGTAGACTGATGCCCATTTTCACTAACAAAAAGCGACACCTTAATGAATGCCCAAATAAAAGCACGCTGTAGGATTTTCAACTTTAGGCACTGAACCGACCGCTGAAAATCGAACAGCTGGATTTAGTATTGAATTTTAGTCAGGTGCTGGGTACGTCATTACGATCATCTTGCAGTGATTTTGTAAAAACACAAGTTAAAGTATGTACAGTCAGTTACGAAAGTTGGTAAAGAAATTATGAGGAAACGCAGTCACGTTGTAGTTTGCGTTCATTCCATACTAACGTAGGTATTCCTCTGTTTTCTCCCTGGTTAATAATCACCCAATCAGCCTATACTATTCCCACTGCTGGACAAAGGCCTCTTCTTCGGGAGGGAGTGGGCCATAATGCACCACACGGGCTCAGTGCGGTTTGGTGTATGAAAGAGTAACTCCGGAATCTTCACTTTGTTATGTTTTTATGGGGTTCGATTGTTTTTGTGTGCACATGTTTCTGTAAAAGTTAGAACAATTTTACTTTCTTATTTCCAGTAGCAACCGGTCTATTCTACAAAAATCTCACCCTGTAAACTTAGGTTAAGTGAGCAGGAAGTAAACTGTCATTCCACCTGATGGTTAAATGCGTCCTGGAGCGACTGACTTATTGACAGATCTCTTCACCTAAGTTTCACGGTGAGTTGTTACAGAATAGACAGCCTGGAAACTGTCACCTGTACTTCCAACGGTTCGACTTCATCTTAGTGACGTCATAATGCAGTATAATGTTCACGCACACTATGTATGGGGCTGGCAGCGGAATTTGCCAGCAGATTTAGGAGACTTTTCTTTTATGTTTGAACAGTGAACGCGTGAGCACCGTTTCAAATAATTTGAAGTTTTGGGAAAATTTCCAGTAGGTACTTAACCGTTGTTGGATAAGATTCACACTGGGGTCAGCGCATTCGTGCGCGTAGTGTTCCATGCGCGCCTAGAAAACACAGCGGGAGGAGTTCAACACCTCGCTCTCTCTTATGGGACGTGGCCTCCACGGCACGGGGCATAACCAGTCCGGGGCAGCAGTCACATAGCACCCACACCCCCTGACGTAGGTGTACGAGGGACACCACAGTGGTTTTAGTAAGTAAGACTCTGACAGAACCATCTGCCCACCCCAGGGTGGAAGACAACCATGAGGATTTTCCCACGACAGTAAAAAAAGGGCTTCCGGCTGTAGGTAGTATCGATAGGTAGGTAGTGAAAAGTTTTCTTGGTTGCACTTACACTTGGTTTACTGCTCATATACTTATTAAAAATTTAATAAAGTCATAAAATGTAAAGTTATAACACAGGATAAGTTTTAATTCAGTGCGCAAACTTTAACCATGAATTCAGCATATCATTCTAGACCCCCAGCACAGTTATTTTTCGTCGATTTTACAAAAACAAAATCAGCTGTTTCATTGAAAAGTGTAATACCTACATAAGGGGTCAAAATGTATGGAACAGCTGATTGGTTTTTGTATAACTGACGAAAAATTTCTGTGCTGGGGGGTCTACAATGATAGCTATGCTGAGTTCATGGTTACAGTTTGCGCACTGGATAAAAACTTATCCTGTATATTGTCCTGTATTATAACTTTAAATATTATAACTTTGTGATTTTTTTTATCCCTACTATATATAATATTATAAATGCGAAAGTAACTCTGTCTGTCTGTCTGTCTGTCTGTTACGCTTTCACGCCTTAACCGCTGAACCGATCGTCATGAAATTTGGCCGAGATATAGGACATAGGCTACTTTTTTACGCGATAACCGACATCCACGCGGGCGGAGCCGCGGGCAAAAGCTAGTCAAGTATATGAGCAAAATCATGTTCCCACTGTAGGGGCACACGTATCCTCTCTATGACAGGGAGTGGACCGTAATCCACCACGCAGGCCCAGTACGAGTTGGTAGCTGTCACGTCTTTAGAATTTGTGGTTCTAGTACGTGCCAGTTTCTTAATTATCTTTTCCTTCAACCGTTTTGAGAGCAGTGGTGATGAACGAATGTACACGAAGTACAGCACCTATCTGGGTTCGAAGCTACGACCCACAAACACGTAAGTTGCGGTTACCGTTACCACTGGGCCACCACTGCTGCTTACATTTTTTTTTTATTATATTAATTTTCGACTAGCTCTAGTCGCGGCTACGCTCACGTGACATTTTGTTCATTTAACTTTACATGTCAATGGGAATAAATTAAGTTAGGTATATGTAATAGTACCTATAATCAGAAATAAATTTACGCACATACAAAAAAAAACATCACGCCTCTTTTAATTTATGAATTACAACATGTATCTAATTGTAAAAATAATAATTCATTTTCAATTCCAGTGTTTCTGGTCTCTAGTCTGCTCTGGCCATTTATTTTAATTAAATTTTGGGCTTTTTTGCAGATTTTTAACTATTTTAAGTTCTAAAAATATTAAGGCTCGTGCAGACTAACGTGACGCGACGGTCGCACCGCGACTCTCGTAGAACAATTTATATAAAAACATTGTGGAAATTGTTTCTTTCAAGAGGCCAGAGATGGTACCTACGCTAATACAATACCATTTTATTAAGACACCAAGCCCTAATATAAAAGTCACAAATACCTACATAAAATTCACAATAAATGACAAAACTATGAAAGTCGCTGTTTCTTGTAATTTCACAATTACTTCGCAAACCGACTTAGCTTATAAGCAGAGACAGGTGCGGTGCGACGTGACTCCGGTAGAACAATTTGCATGATGTTTTTATAGAAGTTGTTTCAGCAGAGTCGCGTTGCGCCTCGCCTGTCTACGGAAGCCTTAATACGGACTGCCTTGTACCTAAGCTGGTAATCCAAATAGCTCTGCAAAAAACATACCTTGGTAAGATACCTACTGTTGTCATGACAATGAATGTTACTAAACCAAATTTTCATAAACTTTCCATTTCAAGAACAGATACAAAAATATTTATTTTGCATTTTATTTCCATTTAAGGTCGTTGTGATAAGAGATGGAAACTAGTTAATTTAGTCTGTCACAGTATGTCGTGGGAGATTAAAATGCACGCTGAAAGATTAAAGGTCGGTACTTAAATAGGGACCCACCTAATTAGTCACAAAAAGACAACTATTTTTTTTTAGTTTATAACTTTTGCAAGCAACTTCGCCCGCGTGTTGGTCGTAAATTATCCCACATGAATGTCTCGAGAGCAGTGGTTGCCAAGTGGTAACGGCCGCGACTTACGAGTTATATAGGTCGTAGGTTCGAACCCCGACAGGCGCTTTGCTTTGTGTAAATTATTTCATTACCACTGCTCTCAAAACGGTGAAGGAAAACATAGTGACGAAACCGGCATGTCCTAGAACCAAAAATTCGAAGACATGTGACATCTACCAACCCGCACTGGGCCCGCGTGGTGGATTACGGCCCAATCCCTCTCACCGAGAGGAGGCTTCTGTCCCAGCAGTGGGAACATTATAGGCTGATGATGATGAATGTCTCGAATCCAGATTATAATCAATCTGTGTGCCAAACTTCATCCAAATCCGTTCAGCCGTTTTTGCGTGATTGAGGAACAAACATCCAAACTTTTACATTTATAATATTATAGTAGGAAGTAGGAAATATATTAGTAGACATTATTGGTATTAGGTTTGGTCACAGTTAATTCCTAAACTATGACATCGCGTTCCCATTAGCTTATAATCGCTAATGGCAAAATTAAACGCAGTCACGGGAGCGAAGCTACTTAATAACTGCAAAATTCGTTGATTGCTAAGCCTGCACCCTAATTGCGTAACTCACGATTCATCATAATCTGTTTCGTTTTGAGACTGATTGTTAAACCATTGCTCCATTTGGTCGAAAAATGTGTCTGTTCAACAATGTAAATAACGCAATGAATATCGTTGAACTGTCAAATTATGATTAATCGTGAGTTACGCAATTAGGGTGCAGGTTTTTACGAACAAAAGTTAAGCTTATTAGGTAAGGCACACAGTTAGTATCCAATTTTCAAAGTTATGGTTTTCATTGAAGAGCCATAAATTAGACTGATAAACATTCAGGAGTTTTACTTTTGGAAAAAGTAACTGTGTTTTGCTTCCGTTTTCCTACTGATGGTTGAGAATTAGTCCCTTTTCTAATTTCGACATTAGGACTTTAAGCAGACGGACTGTATTTGAACCGCACACCAGCTGCAGGATTGCAAGCAGTTGACATAATGGCATCGAAGTTCGTTTGTAATTAATAAGTAACAAAATTGGTATCTCTAAAAATAAAATAAAAGCTGTGTGGCAGGTAATTAACAAAGAAACTGGAAATACAAAACAGCGAGATCAGAATGAGTTAGCTCTGAAAATTGATAATGAAACCATTTCAGATAAGTTACAAGTTGCTGAGACTCTAGAAAATTTCTTTACCAACATCCCAATAGAAGTTACGAAATCTCTCCCCTCATCATCTGTATTAGCTGAATCTCTTCTTAAAGAAAACTTCAGCAAGGACATTCCAAGTTTTGAATTCAAACCCATCTCTATTGCCACAATTAAAACAGCATTTAAAAGTCTTAACATAAAAAACACTGAAGACTTATGGGGGATTTCCGTTAAAGTTCTCGAAAATATCATTGACACAATTGCCCCTGTCCTAACAGGCATATTTAATCAATGTTTAGATAGCGGTACGTTTCCTGACTTAATGAAACATAGTAAAGTAGTACCAATTTTCAAATCGGGTAGTAAGAGTGATCCCTCTAATTATAGACCTATATCTGTGCTTCCAGCATTGAGCAAAATTTATGAAAAAATCATGCTGGACCAGATGTTATCACACTTTAACTCGAATGGGATTTTACATAGTCGACAGTTTGGTTTCACGAAAGGTAGGTCGACGACTGACGCAGGAGTAAAACTCATCAGTCACATTTTGGAATCCTGGGAGAATTCCCAGGACGCCATTGGCATTTTCTGTGACCTCTCAAAAGCGTTTGACTGCGTTGACCACAATACACTGATCTGTAAATTACACCACTACGGAATTCGTGGACAAGCTGCTGATCTTGTACTTTCCTATTTATCAAACAGGCAGCAAAAAGTAAACGTTAATGGGGCAACGTCCTCGGGGTCTCTAGTTAAGATGGGCGTGCCTCAAGGTTCAATTCTTGGCCCTTTTTTATTTCTAGTTTATATTAATGACCTTCCTTACCTGATGGCTAAATTCTCGGATATAATTTTATTCGCTGATGACACTTCTCTTATTTTTAGAATAAATAGGAAAGATACGGATGTCTTACATGTCAATGATAGTCTAGCTGTTCTTTCGAAATGGTTTGCTGCTAATAATCTTTTACTCAATGCGAACAAAACTAAATGTCTTAAGTTCTCGTTACCAAATGTACCCCAAGTAGGTCTAATCTTAAAACTTGATGGCAAGAAACTGGATGCTATTTCGGAAACTGTATTTTTGGGAATTACTTTAGATTCAAAATTGCAATGGGGTGCTCACATTAGAGCTCTTTCAAGTAGATTAAGCTCAGCTGCTTACGCAGTAAGAAAAATAAGGCAGTTGACTGATGTAGCCACAGCTACCTAGCTGTATTAGCCACAGCTACCTAGCTGTGGCTAAAGTAAACTAACCTTAGTTTACTTTGCTTATTTTCACAGTATTATGTCTTATGGCGTTCTGCTGTGGGGATCGGCAGCTGACGTAGATTCAATTTTCATTTTACAAAAGAGGGCAATCCGCGCAATCTATAAAATGGGGCCTCGCGAGTCTCTTAGAAACAAATTCAGCGAAATTGATATATTAACTCAGCCTTCTCTTTACATCCTAGAAAATATCTTATATGTTCGCAAAAACTTAGGCCTTTTCAAAAAACGATGCGATTTCCATAATCTGAATACACGTAGTAAAGATGAAATTGTGATTCCAAAATGTAGACTGACTAAAACTAGCAAGTCATTTCTAATAAACAGTATCCGCTTCTATAACAAGTTGCCAAAGTCGGTTACAGAACTTAGCGATGGAAAGTTTAAAACGCACATCAAACGTGTCCTTATCAAAAAAGCATATTATAAGATAAAAGACTACGTTGAAGACAGGGAAGTTTGGCATTAATTCCTTCTGCACATGTGGCTTCCCTGGTACCTCATTAACAGCATAACTATGTGAAAGTCTATTAACTGCTCTCAAATACAAAGTTCTTTTTTATTCTTTTTATTTTTACAATGCTGACATATTCTCGTCATTAATTGACATTATACATCAATTTTATTTAGGTTTATTTTATTTATGTAGATTATTTTACATATTGTGAATGAGAGAACGTTGTAGGCCTTACTGACTGTAGATTTGTAGACGATTTTCTATTCTGTATTCGTCTAAGTACCTGGTACTTATTGACAGGCCTGCGCTGTCCTCCCATACATTTAATCTCTGTAATTTGAAAATATTGTTAAAGCCAAGAGTAACCGTGGAGTTTCTTGCCGGCTCTTCTCCATAGGAAACAACAATTTGGAACCGTGCACCTAGCTTCTGACGTTTCATAAGTGCCCATGCAGGTTTATATGAAATAAAAATATTTTGATTTTGATTTTGATTTTGCAGTCAAATCAATCAAATCAATCAAAATATTTTTATTTCGCAGTCGCGGTGCACTTGTGTGTATTCCGTCTGTCTAAATCCCATAAGTTCGTCATCAGTTGGAAATGGGAGGCAAACACAGTCAGTTTTTACAAATATGAACATTCTGATAGGATATCCGTCTATCGCAATGTTCTGAGAATACCCAGTGCGGGAGCCTTTTTTTTGTCAATGGGTCCACAGCATCAACCCATCGTTTCTTTTCCCGGTCACTCTTATCTTACCTATCTCTAATCCAAGCCTTCCAAGGATTCTGTCACCAACATACGCAATGCGTCTACGTCCGGAAGAATGACTCAAGTTTGTATCTAATTGTTGTTTGACTTGGGTGCTCTGTATGATCAAGATAACGCTGTCTAGTAGCGCTAGTCTCAAAATCTACATTAGAGTTTGAGTAACATGTTACGGAAATAATATTAAAGAGATTACGTTGGAGGTGTCCCGGTCATGTCTTTGTCACATACCTACCTCGTCTTTTCCGGGTTAAGGAGTAAAGAGACTTCAACACGTGGTTTGACTGTCTTCTTAGCGTGTCGATAGCTATCCACCACTACCTACTCAGCCCATATTTTTTTTACGAATTCGGCATTTACAGTAGCGTCCATCAAATCCTGCAGGCTTAGCACGAGCACCGATTTGTCGACGGAAGAATAGACATGACTGTTAACTAAATGACGTCCAATAGGAGAAGATAGCTATGTTTTTCTATTAATTATCACAGTTATGCGTTCTTAACGAATCATGATTTTGTAGATAATCGTGTAGACTTTGTGGCCGGCGAGTAGAAAGTTTATTGTCAGTGTGATTTTGACAGTTTGGGAAGAAATATTCTTCTGAGATAGCCTACATTTATAAGGACCTAAACAAGTATTGTGACAAACGAAATACTAAATGACAGATTGTAGAAGGATATCTACGGTGCGATGTCAAAAATGCAGAAATGAAATGTCACTAACAAATAGAAAGCGTCATGATAAGCCTGGTGTAGCGTGCAGACAATGGACACGCTGGACACGATATTAAGTGCCCTATTGTGTCTGCGACAACCACACTTACACTCCATGGGGAGTCATCTATGAATCTCCAGCTGAGCAGGTTTTCTTGCTCCGGCCTAAAGAGTCCGAAGTCTATTATTCTGTTCTCGTTTAACTGCTGTATGGAAAATATGCCAAAGAGCCTTAATTTATTCTTCGGATAAAAGATAACCTGACGATTGAAAAATCAGCCAGGTACATTTCCAGTATAAGCTGCTAGCTGCAGTTGCAGTACTAATTAATGGCAATGACTAGCTTTAGGTACACAGCAATTGAGTTGTATCAAGCAGGTAATCTTTGTAGTTTTTTTTCACTGAATTCTGAAATATTATGGTCGACCACCCAGGACTTATCCTCTTATTATTTTTATTTATTTTCCTTTTGCTCAGCGCGCTATGGAGGGGGCTATGCTTGGAGCGTATTGAAATTATCCAGAACACGAACCGGAGTTACGTACATAGCATGCACAGTAAGCAAACTGAAGTGCCAGTGGGCTGGTCATGTTTGTCGAAGGACCGATGCCCAGTGGAGATGACGAGTCCTTGAGTGGAGACCGCGTATTCGGTAAGCATAGCGTGGGACGTCCCCTGCTAGATGGAACGTCCTTAAGTGCTGGGATAGACTACATGCGGAAGGCGGCCGACAGACTGTTGTGGTTGTGGCGCAGCCTGGCAGAGGCCTATGTCCAGCAGTGGACTGCGATATGCGAATGAGTTGAATGATTTATGTCGCGACATTTCTTCCTAGTACAGATATAATATATGGGATATTAACGTTCATTTTCAAACTTCCTCGAATTCCAGTTTTATCACGTTTCCACCAAAAAACAATAAGCTAAGTATAAATTGAGCTCTATTAATGCGTGGATTTTTCCTCTTTATTTTATATCAAAATTGCATAAGCCGTTAGGAACAAATTAAGAATTATTTCCGTTTCTTAAATACCCAATACTATTAGTTCTTAGTAGGTAAAGCTATTTTTATCACGAGGATAATAAACACATGACTGTCGCGGTTCTGATTTAATAATTAATATCATTAAGAATAAATAGCTGAATGTGATCATTTGAGTATATGTCTTTAATTATCGTTGACTGCGTCGTTGGTTTAGTAGTCTCAATCGCTACTGCTGAGCCAAAAGGTCAAAGTCGGTCTGTAAGTTAGAAAGTTGAAGCCAGTTGCCCATTCCAAAACGTGGATCTCTATGTAGAAGAAGGGGCTAGAAACTCCAAGGACACTCTTTTAAATCAAGATATTACAAAATCCTAGGTACATTATTCTTGTTGCTTGCATACGTGAGAATAATTTAAAAAAATAAAAGAAACAAATGTAAGTTTAAAATAGGTAAACAGAATAGCACTACAGTTGAATCCCCAACTTCCAGAGTTACGAATTAAACTGTAGGTAAAAATGTCACCGTGAAAACTAAGGTGAAGTGATTTTGAAATGAGCTGTCAATAGTGTCAATATGACAGCTCACTTTAAGCTCACTTCACCTTGCTTTGACAGGATACGGAGACACCCTGGGCGTTGGGAATCCCAGGCCGATTTCCGGCCACCGTAGGCATGGGCTTGCGGACGGCGAGTAATGGGTAGCTCGCTGTCCGGTAAGGACCAAGCCCAAGTCGACGGCACGTTGTGTTCCACGCGCGCCTCAAAGAGATGTCAGCACAAAAAGTGATGGGACCCGCAAGGGTCGATGCCTGCCAGGGGTGCGGGTTTGTTCGAAAGAGACACCACAGCCCCTGGCTTAAGGGCTACTGAAGGAACACGGGTGGGTTTTAGTCAGTAAAAGTCTGACACGCCCTCCTGCTCCACCCAGAGCGGGAGAAGTTATTTGATGATTTCCCACACAAAAAAAAAAAAAACCTTGCTTTGACGATGAGATTTTTACAGAGCCAAGCTGAACGCGATCAGCATATTAACCGCGTTCAAAGCTAGACAGATTCATCATAACATTGTTGTGGAATATTAATTCTTAAGTACAACTCTCACTCCGTCCGTCTGTGTGATCCATGTGGTGCCAGACTAAAATAATTGCACCACCCCATTTCTTTCGTGTGCGTCATAAAAGGCGACTAAGGTATTGTACTGGAGAATGGGCAGCAGCGTTTTCTATAAATGTTTAAAACCATACTGCGATCGCCAACCCGTCTGTGTGGCGATCATGGCAAACCCGACCAAAATTGGGGGAGGCCTATGTCCAACAGTGGACGTCTTTCGGCTGAATTGATGATGATGACAGCTCACACGGCGAAATTTTCCCTAAGGCGCGATAACTCACGGCGCGTGCAACTCATTCAAAATAATGTCAGTATAAAATGCATAGTGTATAGGTACCTACCATATGTTTATTATCTGAAACAGCTTTGCGTAGACAGTTTGATGCGACAATAATTTGTTATTTTTTAGTTTGCCGGGCATAAAGGGTTCCAACCCTATTACTTACTTAGCTTGCGCTGTTCATCCGTCTGTTTGTCTGTCTGCTTGACTGTAGGTATCTCATGAACCGTAATAGGCAGTTTAAATAAATACATTTGCACAGTGAGTATTTCTATAGCCGCTATAACAGCAAATTATAAAAATAAAATACCAGCAAATAAAAATTAAATAAAGTTAAAAATAGAACGGGGTCCTACCTACCCAGTTCCCATTCATTAACGTTGTTTTTTTTTATTATGTTGAATATTGTACGGTGGTACGGAACCCATCGTGTGCGGCGAGCCCGAATCGCATTTTTTTAATAATTATCTACTTATAAGTATTGCACCTAGTTACATAATAATTATCTCTCCAAAAAAAATATACTAAAATGTTGTTTTTAGCAATAATGGAAAAGTTCGCAGTTTGTTTACAGTCGCTTATCGATTTAGGTGAAGGTCTATTATGTGTGGTTAAAAAGAATTAAGTAGTTGTTATAATTTTATATCTTTATCACGCCTTTGGTGCATGGGGAAAACTAAATAGGCACCTTTTTCGTGTCGTCGACTGAAGATTATTAGCTCCGCTGAAGCGACGTCCTGTTGGTCCAGAACCCGACCGCTGAACGTGGTTTTGCGTTCGATTCCCCGGGCAGGCAGTGATATTGAGTATATTCTGTAGCTCCCAGATGTTTCATTTGTGCCTGGTCTATGCGGTTCCGTGTAGTGCCGGACGTAAAGAATAGCACCATCCCATTTCTACCTTTGGGTGTCGTAGGAGGCAACTAAGGGACCTACCAGAGAATGGGCAGCAGCGTTCTCTAGGCATTTTATCACTATGCTGCGATCGCTAACCCGCCTCCCAAGCGTGGCGATTATGGCAAATCCACCCAGGGGAGAGGCTTATGTCCAGCAGTGGACGTCTTTCGGCTGAAATGATGATGATGATGGGCTCGCTCGCTGTCGCTTTGGAGATTAGATGGCAATAGACACTAAAAGCAGTGGTGGCCCAGTGATAACGGCCGTGACTTACTGAGTTGTAGGTCGTACGTGCGAACCCAGCCAGGCACATTACTTTGTGTAAATAATTTAATCACCACTGCTCTCAAACGGTGAAGGAAAATATCGTGAGGAAACCGGCATGTCCTAGAACCAAAAATTCGAAGACATGTGACATCTACCAACCCGCACTGGGTCCGCGTGGTGAATTACGGCCCACTCCCTCTCACGGAGAGGAGGCCTGTGTCCCAGCAGTGGGAACGTTATAGGCAGAGTATGTAGACAATAAAAAAAAAATTTTTCCTCCGCATTGCCTCTTCGGAAAATGCAAGCGTGATGTTATATTTATGTAAACATAAAGATCACGCCTGAACCATGTAGGCAAGTAATTTGATTGTAGTAGGCAAACATTTCAACTTTTATTTGCAGGCCATACATTATACAACGGCTGTAAACATTGGTGTTCTGTTGGCATAGTTTTTTTACGAAACTGTGATATTGTGACGGTTATTGCCCCCGTAAATATGAAAATACAAGCAAACATTGAGGATACCTTATATCATAAAAGGTTTATCTAATATCTTTAAACGAGCAATTCTTGTAGGTATATATGTAAGTATAAATTATTATAATCTGAATCTCGGAAGCGGCTCCAATTATTTTCATGAATTTTAGTATGCAGGGGTTTCGGAGGCGATAAATCGATCTTGCTAGGTAGGTTTCATTTTTAGAAAACGTCAAACAAAAAAATCCGATTCCAGATATTTTACTTTAAATTGATAACGGGATGGATAGACAACAACACAACAACAACACGACAACAGTTATCCCAGAAAATAAAAGTGATATACCTACTGAAATTAAAATTTTCATATTTACTTATGTTTTTTGCAATTAGCAGGTCAGCGTCAGTAGTTGACTCGTCTAAACAAGTTTCAAAATTATATTTTACGGACGGGCAAATACGTTTCGTCATAGTCAAATCGTATCATTATTAGTTCGGGCCTCGAACTTATGTCCATAAGTTATGCGGAGTAGGAAACGCCCGTAATTACAGCCTATAACTACGCTTTTCGTACATAGGAAGTAGACCCTTTGTACGTATCATACCTACGCCCCGAAGCTATAAGCTAATAGGGCGATACGTTCAGCCTGGAGATTTCAAACCACAGTGGCCGCAGTACTCAGTTCTACCATGGCATATTTATGGCTCCAGCTTAGGATTAAAAAAACCTTTTTTATAGGTGTCTAGGTATAACATTTCTCCGTAAGATGTGATCTTACAATGGTTACTAAGGGGCAGTGGTGGCCAAATCGTATTAACCCCAACTTAAAGAGTTGTATGTGGGTCGTGAGTTCGAACCCAGGCAGGTACTTTACTTTGTGTTACAATACACTCATTTCATCACGACTGGGCCTAAATTCACTATGACACCTAACGATTCCTTACTCGTAACCCGTCAATCACACACGAATTCTGCTAATATCGTATTAATAATATCGACAAATTGTCTTGGAACATACAGAATATGACATTTCGATTCCTTACCGTGACGTTGGTTTCTAAAAAAACAATATTGACGTAGTTTGAACTTAGTAAGATTCCGCGGGGAACCCTTAAAAACAACGATACAGAATTGGGGCCCTGTTCTCAATACGGTGAAGGAAAACATCGGGAGGAAACCTGCATGTCGCAGAATTAAAATTTCGAAGACAGACATGAGTCATCCACCAACCCGAACTGGGCCCACGTAGGTTATACGGTCCACTCACTCAAATAGAGAGACGTGTGTCCCAGTAGTGGGAACATTATAACCCGATTATGTTATTTTATGTAATTACTAGCTTCCGCCCGCGGCATTGCCCGCGTGGAAGTCGGAAATTATCCCACGGGAACGTACAAAGGCCAGCACATCAAGCTACCCCAATCTGTCAAATTTCTTTGATAGTTTTTCAACTTTATTACAAAGGTTTATGTTCAATTGGGAAAATTTGACAGTTTGGGATAGCTTGACCTGCTGGCGACTGTACCGCCAGGATAAAAAGTATCCAATGGGTAGAATTTCGAAAAACCCTGATACGTTTTTCTTTATTTTTGATTTTATGTATAAATACTGAGTTTCGAGTTAATCAGACCGCGGGTTAAAATTCTTCCGTACAAACTTTGACGCCCCAAATCCCCCTTTAGTAAAAACAATAGTTTAGAAAAAACAATAAATAACCAACTTTATAATTTACTTAGATAAGCATTTGTGCAAAGTTTCAAGTTTATTAACTCAAGGAATAAGTTTTTTCATACAAACTAAATCCCCCCTTTTCACCCCCTTAAAAATCGAATTTCCAAAAATCCCTTCTTAGTGCTCCCCTACATTATAAAAGGAAGCTGTGTGCAAAATTTCACGTTCCTTATCCTAGTAGTTTCGGCTGTCCGTTGATCAGTCAGTTTCTTCTTTTTTATTTATATAGATTGCTTGTACCAAAAGAAAAACAATCACATCTATAAAATATCTATTTATTTGCTGGTAATAATAATTGACTATTGCGACATGAGTACACAATAATATCGGTATACTTATGTATCTAATTAATAATATACAATACAATACAATATACAAAAACACAACAATCGTATATTTGGTGTGGTATGGCCGCGGAACGAAGATTTTACAAAAGAATTAAATATATTTTTTATATGGAAGACCACAGATACAAATAATATCATTAACTAATATGTAAAATATATGTTTTATTTGTGTCCTAGGCTACGGTTTTCTAGGAAATCATAACGTAATATTATAATGAGGGTTTTCTTGAATATTCAAGCCACCAGTTGGCGCCACTTTGACAAGAGGTCTTCCAATTCGACAATGAACTTAAAATATTTGATGTCATTCGTTTCATTATTTCGTTCACCATTCAGTCCGTAGGCGCTTTGACACTTGACAGGTGCCCCGACCTGACGTTTCAGTGCTGCCAGAAAACCCTCATTACTGTCATGTATTTATACCATTTTCACCAGTATTTGACATTAAAAGGACTGCGCCAGGGTACCCGCGAAATTCAAATTTTTTTACGTTTTTTTTTTTGCAGTTTGCAGGTAAGTGCCAGGCTGTATTTTGAACAAAATATGATTTGCGACCGTAATATAATATGTATTTTTGGAATTGATAATCATTATACAATTATTAATACAACCCTCTAAGGACAGATTTTTGCTATAGTCCGATAACTTTTATCTGAGGAATAAATATGACGGTTTGACAGCTTTTTTAAGTATAGAAAATATGCCAAACTATCACATTTATTCTTCAGTTAAAAGTTATCTGACTATTTAAAAATTTGCCCCAAGTACATTTAATTACATTGAATGACCTTTCATTAAAAAGTCATTTAATGGGATTTAATGAACTTACTTGCGCATCCTTCTTAAGGTGTCAAAATCGGTTTGCATTTGAACAATTGTTATTTTGTGACGGTTATTAGGAAACCATATCTTCAGTGATATTCTATCGAATCTTTTATGAAGACTGTCTTTCTACGAGATTGGTTTTGATTTAAACGTAACAAGTTTTCTTGCCTCTCAAAAACGCTCCGCGATTCACGAAAGAAATATCAACAATAACTTAATATTACAACTAAATGACGCCATCATCAAACGCTACAAAATATATAAATAAACATTTCGCTAATTCTAGTTTGATCTGTTTATTTAAAATTAATAACAAAACTATGTACAGTCAAGCACATAACTTCATCACTTTTAAAACTCCTGACAATAGTGCGGTCGACTGTACTTGAATAATGTTTTATACTCAACTATTTATATTATTATAACTTATACATTATTGTCAAATAGACCAACTTGTGTATCTAATACTATACAATAATAATATTTATATACAAAACTCGTATTTTGTATATTTGGTGCTACGTATGGCCGCGAAATGGTATAAATTGGAATCTGATCCTTTTACTTATAAATTATTAATATTTAAAGGATGATTATAATCTTTAAACACATGTATATTGGACATACAAGCTTTTAAAAGATTTTTAAACTATTAAAATGGCTCCAATGTTGAATAAAAAAAAAAGGTTTTTGTAGTTTTACTGTCACTTCAGGAATCCAATTTGGCACAGAAAAAATTTAAAACAAGTGCTAAGGCAAAAGATGTTATAAGTATATCTAGGTTATATAAATATGGCGACAGTAATGAGTATGAATAAAACAAATCCAATAATTATTTTCCCAAACACATTATCAAACTTAAATAACATTTACGTATAAACAAAAAATACTGAATTTCTTAGTCTAAACTTGATTTTAATACATTTATATTTTGATTCAATGATTTATACTTTGCTCTTTAGAAATGTTTATAAAAAAGTACTTTAAAATGTACAAAATACCTACAATACTCAATAAGTTCCTTAAAATATCTGTTTCGGTAACATGTTCAAATATTAGGTCTTTACCTATGAAATTGCCGTTCTGCAGTACTGGCCATTTCAAATCAAAATAATTTTTGTTTGGCTAAGAATTCTAATTTCAAATTAATTTTATTTTAAAAACATGGATTTTTTTTTCTAAAAGTAGTCATGTCTTTATTGAATAGTGTTAAATTTTCATCGCATTTCAATCTTTTTCGTCATCATGGATACGTTAAAAATTCGAGTAATTATGGAATATGAGTACCGTCGTGGCAGCAACGCGGCACAAGCGGCACGCAACATCAACGACGTTTACGGAGCTAACACTACAAACCAACGCACCACCTGTTATTGGTTTGCTCGCTTCCGTTCTGGAAATTTCGACCTGAAAAATGAACCTCGCGGTCGTCCGAAGACTTTGGTCGACAATGACGAATTATAGGCGATTGTGGAAGCTGATGATACACAATCTACGGCTGAATTAGCAGCAGCTTTCGACGTTAGCGTCAAAACAATATTGGTCCATTTGCGTCAAATTGGCAAGGTAAAAAAGCTTGACAAATGGGTGCCCCACGAACTCAATGATCGCCAGCGCGAAGTACGCGTCGAGACGTGCCTTGCACTGCTCAACAGACACACAAATGAAGGAATTTTGAACCGCATTGTTACCTGCGATGAAAAATGGATTCTGTTTGATAACCGTAAGTGCTCAGCAAGTTGGTTGGATCCTGGTTCAGCACCTAAACAATGCCCTAAACGAAAACTTACCCCTAGAAAAGTGATGGTCACTGTTTGGTGGTCTAGCGCCGGTGTGATTCATCACAGCTTCTTACCAAACGGGGTGAGCATTACTGCAGATGTGTACTGTGAAGAACTGAACACAATGATGGAGAAGCTGGCGCATCTCCAACCAGCATTGGTCAATCGCTCGTCTCCGCTGCTCCTGCACGACAACGCGCGACCTCATACTGCACAGCAGACGGTCTCCAAGTTGCAAGAACTGGGGTTGGAAGCTCTCCGTCATCCGCCCTACTCACCAGACCTTGCGCCTACAGACTACTACTTTTTCCAGAATTTGGATAACTTCTTGGCGGGAAAAAAATTTAATACCCGAGAGGCAGTACAAAATGCCTTTGAAGAATTTGTTGCCTCCCGTCCAGCTGATTTCTTTAAGAAGGGCATCAATAAACTGCCACTGCGATGGCAAAGATGCATTGATTGCATGGGTGATTACTTCGATTAATACAAATAAAAAATTCATGAAAAAAATTCGTTTAAATTTTTTCATACAAAACGGCAATTTCATAGGTAAAGACCTATTATCAATGTAAAACTTTGGATCAATGGCATCTAGTGAAATTTAATATCACAAAAATATTTTTTTTATACATTAAAATAAGTAAAATACTATTAACTTAGATAACACATAAACTTTAAATTTTCTAAAATTTCTCGGTGGCTTTTTAGTCTGTAGAATTTTGAATGGCTATTTTTTTTCTTATTAATATAAGCTATTCACTGGATACTTTATAAAATTATAATCATAATATTCCCCATACTTGTAAATGGCTTATAAAATATTTTTAATTCGAAAGCATTTTGTTTTTTTTTTCTAAGCATACTTTTTCTTAATTTATATAAATAAGGAGCTACTAAAAGATGCATGTGTTACCCCTCTGTAAATACCTTTATCGATTTTGGTTTGTTCATTTTCTTGTTTACAATCCTCGGAATTATTTTTACACGAAAACATTACCTTCAAAGCAATGAGGAACCCTTTTTTAACAATGGAAATATTTTATAAGTACTGCAAAAAAAAACCGGTTCAGGTGGGTAAGTATTACAGTTGAAAATCAACTTTAAGGCGTCGAAATAAGGCATAATTTCAACACTGAGAGACACTAAACGCCCATAAATACAACTTATATTGTGATCGGTCAGTGTCATTAAAAAATCACATAGCGAATAAATAACAATTCAAATGAATGTTAGAATTGCCTAAAAAATACAAAAAAAAGTTGCGATTGTAAATTTATTGCTGTGACAATAAATAGTCCTTTTAAATATCAGTAGGTACCAATTATATTATTCATTGCATTTTAAAGCGCTGGTCTGTAGCGCAACGAGTCGGTATCGCCCCACGACGTTCGACGAACGTGTACGCTTGATAATAAGTATGCCTACTTCTATACCTTAAACATTTTATAGCCTTAAGTCTGTGCATTCCTCTTCTTAGGTGGAGGCGTAGGCGCCTTTTCATTCGTATTTCTTCTAGCTATAGAGTTGTACAAGAATGATCCTCTCGGCGCCCAGACGGTGTCATAGTTGTGTCGGGGAGGGAGTGGGTTCGAGTCTCCGTTGTTGTTAGTATCGCTCTCAAGGTCCATGCTTCGGTGGGCGTATTTCTTTGGTAGTGGAGGAGGCTCCTCTTCTTCTTGATTGGAGTCTGTTGTTCCTGGGGTTTGGAGAATAAGGTTATTGTGGTAGAAATTGATTGTGTTTTAGTTTCTGAAAGGCTAGCCAACATTATCAAAAGACTAGGTTATATCAGCGATTTTTGCGTGATTTTCCTTGTTCCCCAACCCACCGCGTCTACCATTGCCCACCCGCACTAATACTTTGTTTTCGCTTAGTGTTCTTTCTGATTTTTTTTTTCTTTGAACTCGGATCCTTAGGGCCGTGGCGTGTTAAATAATCTATTTAGAGAAAACTTTCTCAAAAATTCGGCTACCAAATACATTTTTTTTTTAATACGACTGTTCATAGATTACCGCGTTCAAATAAATAAATCTTTATTTTCAGTATAGATTTGATGAAGTTGAATAGCAACTCCGAATATCAAGCGATTGAAAATTGACAATCAATCGCAGCAGCTCAGTTTCGACAGCAGATACACTGATTATTTTTTAGAAACTATAGGCATCTTTTTCTGATTTCTGCTAGAGTAGTATATGAGAGCAGTGGTGGCCCAGTGGTAACGGCCGCGACTTACGAGTTGTAGGTCGTGCGTTCGAACCCAGCCAGGCGCATTACTTTGTGTAAATTTCATCACCACTGCTCTCCAAACGGTGAAGGAAAACATCGTCCTAGAACCAAAAATTCAAAGACATGTGACATCTACCAACCCGCACTGGGCTGGCGTGGTGGATTACGGCCCACTCCCTCTCACTGAGATGAGGCCTGTGTCCCAGCAGTGGGAACGTTATAGGCCGAGTATGTATGTAGTATATGATAGATAATATTCTTCAGGCTTAATATAAATTACAGCAGCAAAACACAGACAAATAGCTAAGGCCGGAAAGCGACAGACCGCTATTTCTAAATACCCAAAAACAAATTAAATAAGATAAAGATAGATCAAGTAGTACAGCTCCCAATAAAGCTTTCATTTCTACATGGATTACTGGCTACTACATCCTAAAAAGTACAGCAAGTTCCACTTATAGCGATTACTAAGAATAAAAACAAAAATAAAAACACAAACACAGTAGACAGTAATGCAGTAAATGGCTGCAAGTTTTTATTTATTTTATATTTACATTATTGTGACTCATACTCTGTTTATTCTATGATAATTAACGCTTTATAAAACTGACAAACAGTTAATAATTTCTGAAATAGATGCGATGCTACATAATAAGCATTTTGTTTGTTAAATTTGTTAGAAAATCATCATAAAATCAACAGAGAAAAGCGAAAGCTCTTATCTTAGTTAAACAAATAATACTTTGTATAGAAGCGATACTGGGCGTTTCATACTCGTACGCCCGAAGCTGTAGGCTAGTAGCCAGTCAGAACTTTGCTCGGTACAAAACTGACTGGTTGAAAGCACCTAAATTTTAGGATGTTTGCGCAGTTTTGAACAGCACACTAATAGCACTACACTGGCACTCTTGGAATGTCTCTTTTAATTTTAAATAATATCCATTCGGTTGTGTTTGCTGTTGAGCAGGTGAGTTTTTCAAACATAGGAAGCAATGGATTTCATTGTATCGTGAAAATGGATTGTCATTTTTAATGGGTTTTTTTTTATCCGCGTATGCTGGGTTGTAGTAAGAGAATAGAATACTCTTTATTAAGTACACCACATAAATTACAGATATAAATGTAGAAGGAAGAGGATCGCTTCATGATCATTTACCTAGCCTTTCAACCATGCTGGGGTAGGCTTCCAGTCTAACCGGATGCAGCTGAATGAAAGCTGAAAAATACTGGTATTTACATGGAGCGACTGCCTATCTGACCTCAGCTTTAGATTGGTATTTAGATTTTCGGGCTCATATAAATATCGCTTCTATACGAAATATGTCTATTGTATCAAAATTTTAATGAATTAAAGGTAGGTAAATAATATAACACTCACCCATAGAGTCTCGATTCGAGGGTGGTGCGGAAGAGGTGATGAGACTAGTTCGTTGCGACAGACGCCTTTCGCGCTCGACCTCGGCGCGAAGCGGCCGTTCAGTCACCAGCTGGTAAGCGAATGCCAAACTATACACTTGAATTTTGAACCTTAGATATCGACTTTAGTTGCATGTAGTTAAAGTTGGTTTTTAATTGACCATTTTTGATAAAAAAGGTCCTAAATACGTTTAGGTAGCAATAGAATCATTATTAAAGTTGTGATGTTGGTTATGAGAATGACAGCAATAGAGGTTTGTGATTCCAAAGCTTTTTGTTTCTAAGATTCTGAATTCAAGTTTCGTGTGTTATGTCACACTTTACAGAGTGGGGGAAATCAAAGAAAAGGGGCAATTTTTCCGCTATTAATAAGCACTCTCAAAATGTACGGTTTTCTAAATTATGGCTTCCAAAAGATATAAGCATACTAAAGATAATGTATATTATTATGTAACCCTTAATTTGGTGCAGTCTATACAATTGTAAAGTGCAAATACGATTATATTGAAAATTATATTTATGAAAAGTAGAAGAAATATCTAAAGTAGGTAACCAATAATTACAATTTCACTTATAAAATCCGTTTTACTAAGCCAAAGCAAAGCAAAAGTAGCATTTTTCGTATTAGTAAAAGTGTTAAAATAACTATGTATTTAATTTCTCAAAAACTTTTAAAATAATACAGATCCGTCGAAATACAGCATAAATATTCAGTTGAATGCGTAAATAACAGCGTGGCGAATTCACGAAAAAAAAAAACATGTAGGTAAGCAGATAAGACTGTTGCGGTAACTAATCCAATGTATTTAAAATACTTAACCTTTTTTTAAGACTCGAAACTTACAGCAAGGGCTTTGCTAGGTAAGCGACTCACACGAATATGAACCTTATTTTTTTTAATAATGTTCATATTCATATGACTAATACTTAACAAATTAAAGCCAAAAAACTGTTTCTGAATCTTGCCGCGAGATCACGAGTCGAGAAGATTAATTATTGATTTCATGTTATAACACTCCTACGGCGTATGACGTCAATAGCGTGTTTCCGATTCATGTTAAGTATAACAAATATGAACTTTATTCTTGCGATCAGTAAGTTGATTTTCGAATTATTAATATATTGAAATTGCAGCGGAAAATAAACTTTCCTAACATTATTGCAAAAAAAGATTTTTATTTGGATCAGGTTTAAATAGGTTCATTGTATGTATGTCGATTATTTTACATATTGTGAATGAGAGAACGTTGTAGGCCTTACAGACTGTAGATTTGTAGACGATTTTCTATTCTGTATTTTCATTCCTCTGAGTAGTCTAAGTACCTGGTACTTATTGACAGGCCTGCACTGTCCTCCCATACCTATTATCACTGTAATTTGAAAACATTGTTAAAGGCAATGATTTTTAAAAGAGTAACCGTGGAGTTTCTTGCCCGCTTTTCTCCATAGGCAGCGACAATTTGGAACCGTGCACATAGCTTCTGACGTTTATAAGTGCCCAGTCAGTGCAGGTAAAAAAATATTTTGATTTTTGATTTTGAACTACCAAGCCAGTTTTTAAATTAGAATCCACTAATCATAGAAATGCAGTTCTGTCTACAAAACTGACAATTTATTCCCGTGCTAAGTTTAAATTAAGTTAGATAGCGTTATGTAATAGGATGAATAGGTGCACATTAGTTACTTTCGTGATATCATAGATAGTGAACACAGTAATTATGTATCGGGAAGTAGTCCCTATAAACACGTCCCTACTTTACATACATTGTTTAGTTACCGAAAACAATCCCACTATGAAACAAATTCCATAGTGTTTTATCTGGCCTTCGAACACAGTTAAAAAACATTTTGTGTTACCAAGATTTAAGCTTGCTACGCGAAATACAATGCAATCAAAATAAGCATAGATTTGCCTTATTACCCACATTCTATTAACGCTTATTTTCGTGGGAGTCTCCTCAAGGATACACTCAACCTGGGGAAAACGAATAGTTAAATTAAGTAATATTTTTTTTTTGACTGAGCCGTAAATATGAAGCGAGATTCGGCCAATGACCAAAAAAGAGCGCAGAACAATTAACAGTAAAAAATATTATCAGCTGCATTAATCGCCGCCAAGACGCCTGAGAAGATGTTGACCACTCTGCGCTTTATGCCATTGATAATAAAATTAATTATTCGTCATTTCTGTGATCATTGTGAACGAGCGATTTTGTATCCTATTGCAAGCAAAATAAGCTTAAATAGGAAAACGCCAAGTAGCCCGCGAAATTCGAATTTTCTTACTTTTTTTTTTAGCAGTTTGCACGTCAGTGTCAGGCTGTATTTTAAAATCATCAATACAACCTTCTAAAGTCTGTTCGCTGAGAGTTGATAAATATTATGATACGTCTCCGAATAGCGACTATCGCTTAACTATCGCAAACTGTATGCAGCTGTCGCTTATCTTTCCGCTTTCGCCGTTTTCGTGGTACGAGGCACGCATATGTAGTGAACTGCGGCCCGAACGGCGAGCGGACGCGGCGGCCATAATTATTGCCATTCCGTTCTGGAATGCGTTTCGTGTGAGTAATTTGGGTGTTCGCGTGTTGTTTTCTGTATTATACTGTTAATTTTTATTTTTTTAATTTCAACCCAGTTCGAACCCCGACAAGTAACACAAAAATATGTCGTGTATAAGTTTTTTTTCAATACTCAATAATTTATTGCATTCCACATGTATTCTTAGGTGGTAAACTTATAATTAGATCATATATGGACCCTGTCGGGCACAGCAAAATAAGTAAGTTAGAGAGGAAGCATTTGTTAGTTATTAAACATTTAGCAAAACTACTACATTGAAACATTTATGATTGTAGGTATTTACTGAGATAATGCAATAGTAATTAATAATCTAAAATATAATAATTAATATAAAATAAAATTTTACTAACAAAATATAAACAAGTACTAATGCGAGATTTAATAGGTCAAATAAAATTTAAAGTTGTGGGTACATAAGTTATGACTTTATCCCCCTTATTACAAAACAAGGTTTTTCTTTAGGTATGGTTTAATCCATCGAGCCTGTTTTTGAAATAAGAACTTAGAACTGAAATAGAATTACAGTTCCTTTTCAAAAACTGATAATTTAGCACAAGACTAACTTGTCAGTTTTGTAAAAGGAGTTGTATTTCGATTTCAGTTAGGTTCTTATTTAAAAAACAGGCTCGAAGGTTTAAACCATACCTAAAGAAAAACCTTGTTCTGTAATAAGGGGGTATAAGTCTATCATTTAAATATTCGTTAATCGAGTAATAGCTTTTATTTTGCAAAAATTGTCTAAGTTTAATTTTTTTTAAATACCTTAATTTTCTCTTCTTTTTTATTACAGCGAGTAGTTTATTATATTTATATTTTAATGGACATTACATAGGGACTTGTAGAGCGCATTTTTAATCGAGAACTTGGTTTAAAAAAATTAGCGGGCCGCAATTTGTAATGAGTTAAGAAACTCTGACTTTATCAACTCTCGGCGAACAGACTTTGAGTGCATTTAATCACATTGAATGATTTTGTTATGAAGATGTAATTCAAAGTTATTATAATTCTGGAAATCTACGTAGTACGTGGCGCAAAAACTTTGTACCCCTTTTTACGACAACTACGCGACGGAGGAGTATGAAATTTGGCACAATTAAAGTGGCGAAGGAGTGTAGAAAGAATTTTATTTTTTATTTTTATTGTGGTCGAGTTTCGGCGTCTGGGCGGCACCCAAACTGTCAAATTTTCCCAATTGAACATGAACCCTATTCCTTTGTAATAAGGTTGAAAAACGATCGAATAAATTTGACAGATTGGGGTAGCTTGATGTGCTGGCCTTTGTAACAATAGTGACACGTCTGTTACGGTCGAGAATAACATTAAAATCAATATACAACAATCGACAATGTCCTGCAAATTGCAAAAATCGTAAGACAATTTAAATATTTAACCTTAGTTGGAAGGGTTTTTTTTTTGGTGGGATTTCATCAAATAACTTCTCCCGCTCTGGGTGGAGCAGGAGGGCGTGTCAGACTTTTACTGACTAAAACCCACCCGTGTTCCTTCAGTAGCCCGTATGCCAGGGGCGGCGGTATCTCTTTCAAACAAACCCGCACCCCTGGCAGGCATCGGCCCTTGCGGGCCCCATCGGTTTGTGCTGACATCTCTTTGAGGCACGCGTGGAACACAACGCACCATCGACCTTAATTGGAAGGGTTAAGACGAACACCTACAATGGACACTAGTAACATGGTAGCCACGTTTTTTCTAACATTTAAATAAGTTAAAAACATGAAAATATGGTGAAAAGTCAGTCCTATCCTTATTTTGATCACATTGAACACAATATCATTTCACTTTGCTGCATTGTGGTTGTTAAAAAGGTTAGAGTCAAAATTCTAGCAAAAAAAAACAAGTCGTTTTTTTTTTTACTAATATTCTTCTTGAGACAAAAATTAATATGGTATATCTTGTTATTTATTATATGATTAACAGTGGCCAAGCCAGTCAGGTTAACTCACATTAGACACAATTTCCGTTAAATAACTCACATTCAACACTCAGAAATGTATATCGTATCGACTGACCTTAGAAGTGTGCCTCACCTCTTGCCTCAACTCCCTCAAAGGGGACGCGGAAGGCGTGTCTGTTTGTGTATTGATGCTGGTGACGCTGTTGTTGTTGTTGGAGTTGTTGTTGAGGGTTGTTGTTGAGCTGTTGTTGATCGAGCCGTTCGGGGTTGAGTGGGAGGTGTACCATTGACTTCCGCTGGCTTGGGTGCCGACTTCGCTCTGTTGGAGTAAGTTGATGAAACATATATTGCCCTGGTTGTTCTTGAAAATATAACGTACGTGTAAAAGAAGTGGAACTTGTAACTAAAAGTCCAAATCAATCAATCTAAAACTTGGCAACTTCAAGAATTAAAACAATACCGTAAGTCAGGTAGCCTTTTATTGATGGATGTCTTTTGTATTCTTGAAACGGTGTTTTACTGATAACCTCCTTAGAGATGATTAGATGCTTAGGAAAGATGAATAAACATTTATTTTTTTATATCAATAAAGTTTTGAGTATGAATGTCGATGGCTATTAGAGTAAGGGGAGACCAAAGAAACGATGGATGGACTGAATGATGATATTGTTAGAAAGGGTGTGACTACGGAGATGACGACTAATAGAGAAGTGTGGAAGAAAAAGACATGTTGGGCCGACCCCAAATAAATTGGGATAAGGGCAGGAGAATGAATGATGATGATCAATAAACTTTTTTAAAGTATATCAGAACATTAATTTTGTCACATTTTGTCTCAAAACTGCGAAAATACAAATGCGAGAAAGAGATGGAAACATAAATATCTAAGCTAAAGAACGTGCTACGTAAAGTTTATCAATTTCGGCCTTAAAATCTAACGGGGGTTGACGTGTGTATGGGAACAAGTTCATGGGCAAAAACGAATTACGCTTACCTTTCTCAAATTCCTTTTATTCCGTCTTCCGGGCGAGTTTTGTAGCGTGGCAAAGCGGCTCACAACACCAGTGCTACTATTTCTGTGAACATAAATAAAAATATTGATTTTTATATAAATAAATAAAATTATTGATGTTTTTATAAATAAATAAAAATATTGATTTTTATATAAATAAATAAAAATATTGATTTTTATATAAATAAATTGAAATGTCTGTTGTCAAAACACAACAGCTTTTTACCAAATGCCTATGAAAGCTTAGAAGGAAGTTATAACAAAAAAACTTTTTTTTGATCTGGCTAACCTCCGAAACGGCTGGACTAATTTTAACGGGACCTTCACTGGCAGATAGCTGATCTTATAAGGAGTAACATAATAAGTTATCCCGGTCTCTTGGGACAATTTTTGACAACAACGCGGGCGAATCCGCGGGCACAGCTAACTAGTGTTAATATAATAAGTGATGGTTACGTTTTTTCTAAGTTACGTTAGTTACGGAAATTAAATATTTGCACACCACATGTAATGGTAGAATGTAAATGGGCCAAATTAATAATAACAACATACTACTTTCTACACCTATATTTTGGAAAATAAAGCATTACTTACTTACTTACTTAAGATATTGATAATAACTTACCTTGCAAGTGGGTTAATCGCAGCGTTGAAGCTGAAAAACCTGCCTTTGGATGAAGTTCTGAAACAAATACAATCATAATAAACACATTACTCTCCTTTGTGTCGGGCTTTCGGGTAATAAATTAGTAATAATATTAACAGCCAATTCGTGTATCACTGCAGGTAGGGCAATGGTACCGTTTCGCAAAAATACCGATATGTGGATACTAGTATTTATGGCAACCGGTACCATTGGCTTTGGTGAGATATCGATAACGGACGTAGTACCTGAAGGTACTATGGGTATTTCAAATCAGTACCAGTTGGTACAGTGCCGGTAAACAAACCTTAATCTGTAACTTACAAATATTTCTGAAAGTTCGAGTGAGAAAACCGATATCGTAGTACCTAAGCAAAACGAGTTAGAAAAATAACGTTGAAAATAACGCCCAAAGTACGAAACTATTTTAAAAGCGGCTTTATGTCGTAGCAGTAAGGGTGATTTTCGTAGCACAAGTGTTTCCACTGATGACTTAAGTTCTCAGTTGAGCTGCATAATTACTGACACATGCGTGTCTGGACAGGTCCACCCAATCTGTGTGGTTCTTTCCTCAAAAAACCATGTCAGACAACAATCTACATGGTCCTCAAATGATCTGACCATGATTATATCTGACTTTAAAAGAGCTATATTTACTTTGGCTTTTCTTTTTCGGAGTAGTCAGATGGGAAACGATGACCGCAACTAGTTTTTTAAATATGACGTGTAAAAGTGTTTACAAACCTACATACAGAAATAAAATCATTTATCATCCGTCCCCAGACACGACAATCATCATCATCATCATTTCAGCCGAAGGACGTCCACTGCTGGACATAGGCCTCCCCCAGGCTCCTCCATTTCGACCGGTCTTGTGCTTCCCACATCCAGCGATACCATTAAATGTTACCATCCATACTGCGATCGCCAACCCGCCTGCCAAGCGTGGCGATTATGACAAAACCCCCCAAAAATTACATGACAATGCTTTGATCAAAATATCACTCACTATTTCCTTCTTATCAAACTTAAAGAGCCAATATGTTTTATTATTTTACGGCTGACTGTATGCGAACGAGACGGATATACATGCGAATACTTACTCAGTGCCAGTGGATATGTCAGATATCCTGTTGTTCGAAGAGTTGTTGGAGTCTATGTGGAAACTGTCGCGGAATGTGTGCATGCGCAGTTGTACCTCGGGCGAGCCCACTTCTATGTCACAGTTCTGTAAAGAAACAATGTTCAATCAACGTTTTTCGTCTTATCAGTAAAGCTGTTCATATACGCAGGAGATGCGCATCTCTGCTACGCCGTGTTCGTGGCAGCCCCAATACCATCATTAGAACGTTGGCTGATAGGTGGGTCGCCGATCTTGGGGCGGTGGATACGACTGCACGCAGTCAAGTAGACAGTCTCCAGGATCGGCGTGCCTCAAGCAGTTTCTTCCTTAGTGTATTAAAGTTACTAACACTAGTTTTTTTTTATTTTAGGTTTTGGCTTTTTGGCTAAATGCACGGTTTGTGCATTTAGCCAGTGTCAAGTTATTTTACTTTTCAATCAAGTAAAGCAGCAGTGGTGGCCAAGTAACGGCCGCCGCTTACGAGTTGTAGGTCGTAGGTTCGAACCCAGACAGGCGCTTTACTTTGTGTAAGTTATTTCATTACCACTGCTCTCAAAACGGTGACGGAAAACATCGTGAGGAAGTCCTAGAACAAAAAATTCGAAGACATGTGTCATCTACCAACCAGCACTGGGCCCGCGTGGTGGATTACGGCCCAATCCCTCTCACAGAGAGGAGGCCTGTGTCCCAGCAGTGGGAAAATTATAGGCTGATGATGATGATGATGAATCAAGTAAATGGATATCAGGCACGAAGTTACAAAAAAGTCATAGTCAGTCAAGTCAAAGTTATTGTAAAGCGGTAGTAACTTTACAACAACCTATTAGGAGTTTTTGGGGGGAACACGAAAAGTTCACGTTAGTCACTTATTTTCACCTTCACTACACTTGTGCACTCACACGTAACTAAATTGAATAATTCACTACCAAAATTATATAATTATTTCACGAAAATTAAAATTCGTGCGCCATGTTCCAACGCGATCCCGCCAAAAACTCCACTAGCACTAGTTTGTAAGTCAACATACTAACAAATATGGAAGTGATTCTGTTTTTTTTTTTTTCAGTTCTTGCGTTTATTCTGTTACGCCTTGGATATCATTGAGGGGCTTGTGGCTTACTAATAACATCCGCGCGGTTCGATTGATTATGTTAAGCTACGCTGGCCGCGGTTGGTCCGTGGATGGGTGACCATTTTAACATACCAAGACCTCTCCGTGCCTCGAAAATAACGTTAAGCCGTTGGTCCCGGCCGTCATTCGTGGATCTTTGACAGTCGTTACGGGTCATCAGAAGCCCGAAAGTCTAGCAACCAATCTCACCAAGGGGTATCGTATTACCCAGTCACTGGGTTGTGGAAATCTGATAGGCAGTCGATCCATGTAAAATACTGGTATTCAGCTGGATTCGGTTAGACTGGAAGCCGACCCCAACATAGTTGGGAAAAGGCTAGGCAGATGATGACTTTGTATAGCATTGAGTATATAGTTTACCTTCCGTCCGTACCGCTGATGTACGTGTTGCTGAACTCTCCGGAAGCAGCGCAACAAGTGCGCGTGCAACTCTTCGAGCTCGGGCGGGGTACGCTTGCCGTGTACGTCCAGACCTATAGACATATTTAAAACGATTTTAAAGATTTGTGTGGTGCCGGACGTAAAAGAATAGCACCGACCCATTTCCTACCGTGGGTGTCGTAGAAAGCGACTAAGGGACTTACTAGAGAATGGGCAGCAGCGGTCTTTATGCATTTTACCACCATACTGCGATCGCCAACCCCTGCCAAGCGTGGCGATTATGGAAAACCCCCTTTTCGGGAGAGGCCTATGTCTAGCAGTGGACGTCTTTCGACTGAAATGATGATGATGGAACAACATCGTGCGAGCTAAATGCGCACCCACACTATGCTTTAGCTAGACGGATGCTAAATTATAATAGGTCTTTACCTATGAAATTGCCGTTTTGTATGAAAAAATTTAAACGAATTTTTTTCATGAATTTTTTTATTTGTATTAATCGAAGTAATCACCCATGCAATCAATGCATCTTTGCCATCGCAGTGGCAGTTTATTGATGCCCTTCTTAAAGAAATCAGCTGGACGGGAGGCAACAAATTCTTCAAAGGCATTTTGTACTGCCTCTCGGGTATTAAATTTTTTTCCCGCCAAGAAGTTATCCAAATTCTGGAAAAAGTAGTAGTCTGTGGGCGCAAGGTCTGGTGAGTAGGGCGGATGACGGAGAGCTTCCAACCCCAGTTCTTGCAACTTGGAGACCGTCTGCTGTGCAGTATGAGGTCGCGCGTTGTCGTGCAGGAGCAGCGGAGACGAGCGATTGACCAATGCTGGTTGGAGATGCGCCAGCTTCTCCATCATTGTGTTCAGTTCTTCACAGTACACATCTGCAGTAATGCTCACCCCGTTTGGTAAGAAGCTGTGATGAATCACACCGGCGCTAGACCACCAAACAGTGACCATCACTTTTCTAGGGGTAAGTTTTCGTTTAGGGCATTGTTTAGGTGCTGAACCAGGATCCAACCAACTTGCTGAGCGCTTACGGTTATCAAACAGAATCCATTTTTCATCGCAGGTAACAATGCGGTTCAAAATTCCTTCATTTGTGTGTCTGTTGAGCAGTGCAAGGCACGTCTCGACGCGTACTTCGCGCTGGCGATCATTGAGTTCGTGGGGCACCCATTTGTCAAGCTTTTTTACCTTGCCAATTTGACGCAAATGGACCAATATTGTTTTGACGCTAACGTCGAAAGCTGCTGCTAATTCAGCCGTAGATTGTGTATCATCAGCTTCCACAATCGCCTTTAATTCGTCATTGTCGACCAAAGTCTTCGGACGACCGCGAGGTTCATTTTTCAGGTCGAAATTTCCAGAACGGAAGCGAGCAAACCAATAACAGGTGGTGCGTTGGTTTGTAGTGTTAGCTCCGTAAACGTCGTTGATGTTGCGTGCCGCTTGTGCCGCGTTGCTGCCACGACGGTACTCATATTCCATAATTACTCGAATTTTTAACGTATCCATGATGACGAAAAAGATTGAAATGCGATGAAAATGTAACACTAATCAATAAAGAAATGACTACTTTTAGAAAAAAAAATCCATGTTTTTAAAATAAAATTAATTTGAAATTAGAATTCTTAGCCAAACAAAAATTATTTTGATTTGAAATGGCCAGTACTGCAGAACGGCAATTTCATAGGTAAAGACCTAATATATAATATTTTATTTATGTAGATTATTTTACATATTGTGAATGAGAGAACGTTGTAGGCCTTACAAACTGTAGATTTGTAGACGATTTTCTATTCTGTATTCGTCTAAGTACCTGGTACTTATTGACAGGCCTGCACTGTCCTCCCATACATTTTATCTCTGTAATTTGGAGACATTGTCAAAGCCAATTATTTTTTAAAAGAGTAACCGTGGAGTTTCTTGCCGGCTCTTCTCCATAGGAAACAACAATTTGGAACCGTGCACCTAGCTTCTGACGTTTCATAAGTGCCCATGCAGGTTTATGTGAAATAAAATATTTTGATTTTGATTTTTTGAAATCGCCACCCTTTATGTACTCATTCTTATTCTAAGCGTGTCAATAGCAATCTAAATACAGTAAGCCCAAAATCTGGCTACGAGCTTGATACTTTCAGTAGCGTCCATCAACTCCTGTAAAGTGCAGATAACAGGGCCTAGAGATAAAACGCATTTATGTTAGTGTTCACGCTAAACGCTACGCCAAAATGTATGGGAATGACATTACCTGCGGAAAGGACACGACGTAACCTCTCCGCAGGTAATTTCATTCCCATACGTTTTGGCGTAGCGTTTTGCGTGAACGCTAAGAGAAATGTGTTTTGTCTAGGCCTGCTGGACACGGTAGACACATCATTAGACGCTCCATTGTTTTTGGGATAGCCCCACATTTACACTCTGTACTCATTAGGTAACATGGATTACTTACCAAACTTCAAGAGCGGTATCTGGTCAGCGATGAGGTCCTTGAGTTCGGCGAGTAAGGACGCGTGGTCTGGATGCCTCGCCTCGTATGCAGGAGTTAGGAAAGCACGCTCGTAGTTCACTATGCCACCTTGGACCGCCGGGTCTAGAATACCTGATGGTAATAAAATAATATGTTTACTAAAATAATTACAAGGCATCAGAATGAGTACAGATTTGTGCAAATTATATTCCTAAGACTTACGTTAAACGTACTTAAACTAGGTATTTCAGGTTAGTTTTTTAGGGTGGGAAATCGTCAAATAACTTCTCCCGCTCTGGGTGGAGCAGGAGGGCGTGGGCCACGCGAGGGGCCAGTATATGTCTTTCGAACAACCCACACCCCTGGCAGATGATGAGCAGGTTAACTTTTAATTTCTAAAGATGTATGTGTAATTTGTAATATATTTATTAGTCTTTGGTGTATGGAAAAAGCGGTGTTTTCCTTGAATAGAATTTGTGAAAATAACTGGTTTTAAATGTAGAGTTATGGCGCACCTTCCTGAGTTTTCTTTTAAATAAGTCCTTATTGAAAGTCAACTTACCGCTTAGCCTCATAGTAAGAGGATGTAACGGCGCATCTGGAGCCCTGGCTTCTATGATCAGTGACCTCAGTCTTCTGTTGGTATCTTTTAACGCTTCCACTGCTGCAGTTATGGGTGACACTTCGTATGTTCGCTGTGTCTGTACTGGGAACCAGCGGAGAATGCCTGCGAATGTAAGGAGGTTTTGATTTATACGTCTATAGATAAGTTTACATATACAATAGTAAGAAAGTCAAAACTACAATTAATATTTTTGAAAAAGTAATTGCTACGAGATGTGGGAACGAGTCTGATGCAATTTTTTTTTTCCTTTTGTCTGAATGTATGTTTCGAATTGGCGCAAAAATAGCTGAATTGATTTGGCTGGATTTGGCACACGAATAGATTATTTGTTCGTATTCGGTAGTACGTTCCCGTAGGGTACTTTCCGACATCCACGAGGGCGAAGCCGCAAGCAAAAGCTAGATTTAAAATCCATTTATAAATGACACAGTGCTGAGGTAACAAACTATTCCTTTTTTGAAGTCGGTAAAAAAAAATAAGGTTGTATAATTTACCTGGTAACTTTTCACTAATTTCCAGTTCCGTCCGTTCCAGCCATCGAGTAGCGAATTCGTTTTGATTCGATAGGTCATCCGTTGAACCATCTAGTGACTCTTCTGTAAACAAACCAGTGTTAAATAGTATTAGGTAATTACTTCCTCTTATTCGCATACAATAGAAGGATTGTTTTTCCTTATCGGTAAATTATCGATACGTTTAATAAAATTGAATGCTTGTTTTCGTGATTCTTTTTTATCCAACTTTGGACAAATTCTGTGAAAGATGAAATAGCTGGAAAAGTGATTACTGAGAATACGGTGGATAGAGATGCATGGAAAAGACTCAGTAATTCACCTGTAAGTAGTTAGCGTATATAACTACTAACTAATAAGAGCAGGACGATTGTAGTTACAATGAACCTACGTAAAAAGAAAATTGGATTTTTCGACTAGACTAAGACACATAATAGTGGCGAAAGTCCCTTGTCCATTTTTACTATATTTATTGAATAGGGTATTTTCCAATTGAAAAGTATTCTAAATTAAAGATTGGGACGAAATTTGTAACAGAAAAACAAAAGTATCCTCCAAATAGAATAGGGAGGATCCTCCAACCAGCAGGCTTAACACAAGAACCGTATATAAGTGTTTTGCTGTCGGAAGAGTAGACAAAAACTTTTTAATAAAAAAATTAAACCGCCGAAAAACCGAAAAGTAAAAAATAATAAACCTGCTTTGTCCAACCCCAATAACTAAGTTCGGAAGTCGGTGACTTTGGATATGTATTTAATTATATGTCACCGCCTTCCGAACTTAGTTATTGGGGTTGGACAAAGCAGGTTTATAATTTTTTACTTTTCGGTTTTTCGGCGGTTTAATTTTTTTATTAAAAAGTTTTTATTTTATAATTTTTTGTGGCTATAATCTTCTAATTACTACATGCTTAATTTTTGATTATTTTTTTTGTAATACACAACTCAGTATTAAAATATGTGAGTTAACAATCAATCATCCCCTGTTTTCTTACCCTTAGGGTTGGAATTTTTCTTCAAAATTTATTTGGGACCAACTTCGGGGTATACCCTTTCCAATAAAAAAAGAATTATCAAAATTGGACTACTCTGGAAAAAGTTATGCGTGGTCAGACATAAAAAAAAAAAAATATACGCGTCGAATTGAGTAACCTCCTCCGTTTTTTCGTCGGTTCAAAAATGACGTTTACGTGTAGACAGTTGTCAGTATTGAACAGATGAATGTAGACAAGCGATTTCTATTCTACGGTAGAGTAGAAATAGAAATCGTCATGCTAAGCCTGCTGATGGGCGGTACCTGGTGGCTACTGCCCGACGTATGATGTCGGGACGTTGTGTAAAGCGTTGGCAAGGAATTCGAAGGACGCAGCGCGTTGAATATTTAGTCAGTAGTTTAAAAAAAATTTTGCTGTTCCATAATTTTGACCGTGTAGGTATAGCATTTTAGTGGAAAACCGCTGATTTTTTTCTTACATAATCGGAACAAAAAATTTCAACGTTAATCGCGCGTCGAACTTTGCTTGCGCGATGCAGGATTTTGTGTTGCCTGACCTCAGTGTTATACGTAGTTCGCATGTGGCGTTGTAGATGCCACCACACATACACACATATCTATCTTCAACTTACCTATTCTATGAAAAGGCCTGGAGAACTCAAACTTGTCGACGTTATTATGCTTGTAGTACTGTAGTATCTGTTCAGCTATCGGTTTGCCGGATAGTCGCTTCAGTTTGTCACCCATCACCGGTTCTACCGCGTTTATTTGTAGGTCTGTTGATTTTGTTGTTAAGGGTAATATTGTGGGATACAAAGTTTACTTTAACAGAATGTGTATAGTATGAATATACGTCAGTAAAATTTGCGTGTGGTGGGAATATTACCACTACCATTACTATAATATTATTCCTACCATCCCATTTCTTCCCGTGGGAGTCGTAAGAGGCCACTAAGGGACTTACTAGAGAATGGGCAGCAGCGTTCTCTATGCATTTTACCACCAAACTGCGATCGTCAACCCGCCTGGCTAGCGTGGCGATTATGGCAACCCAGCCCCCCCCCCCCCCCCCGAGCGAGACCTATGTCCAGTAGTGGACGTCTTTCGGCTGAAATGATGATGACGTCAGTAATATACGGGTACCGCAAAAGCACTCTTAAAAAAAGTAAAAAAAAAAAGAATACGAAACAATTTCGGATACGAACCTTCGTATCTTCAGCTGTTTCCTGGTTTTTTACAAAGCATTTTTTAAAAGATAGTAATATTTAGATTTTTTCCGAGGACGAATTTTTGATGCTGAATGCAAGCCATATAATTATCAGACAAAGTAATAAGAGTAGCATTGTATTTATAAAATATTCATAGATTTCATAGTCACGTAATAGACGACGACGTCCAACATTTCCAACAACTACAAAATAAAAAAAATTTAGCCGTGGCAGGTGTGAAACCTCGAAACTATTTTGTGTACGAGCGCGTGGTAACGCATCGCCACTCCAACAGCCGCCACATTAAATGTTTCACATCAAAAGTCACACATCGTAGTAAGCGGCCACCTTCTCTAGATGCAACTGAAGATTACGTAAGTAAGCGAGACCATACTAAAAAGGATACACTGTCCATCAGACTCGGTAATCTCCGGTCCGGGCGGGTCCAACTTCGGCAGTACTTCGGCGTCCGGCCACTCGTCTAGTAAGCGATCCTTGAACTCTTGTAGTTGCTCGTATTCGTTACCGCGGTAGATGTAACCCTGGAAAAAATGATTTAGTTATTGTTTGGTGCTTCCGGGGTAAAGTTGGAAATGCAAAAACTGGCTCAGAGCTTTAGGCTAGAACTAAATTAACATCGTGTTATGTATCAAGACGGATTGAGTTTTAGGAAAATGCGGCTTTATAGTGTCGTTTCGAACACTTGTACCAGCGTGATAGTTTATTTCTAAAGCTGCAGGCTTAGCACGAGCACCAATTTGTCCACGGAAGAATAGACATGACTATAAAATAGGTAAATGATGAACAATAGGATAAGATAGCTATGTTTTTCTATTCATTATCACAGTTATGCGTTCTAAACGTATCATGATTTTGTAGATAATCGTTATACTTTGTGGCCGTCGAGTAGAAAGTTTTGTTGTCAGTCTGATTTTGACAGTTAGGGAAGAAATATTCTTCTGAAATAGTCTACATTTATAAGGACTTAGACAAATATCGTTAGAAACAAAAGACTTAATGACAGATTGTAGAAGGATATCTACGGTGCGATAACAAAAATGTAGGAACGAAATGTCACTTCGTATTGAAAAAGCACTGTCTATTCTTCGTAGAAATACAAAGCGTCATGCTAAGCCCGCTGGAAGTGTCATATTAAAGGCAGGAAAAAAAACCGATTGTGTAGAAAGTGTAAAAAAAAAATGGAAACAAGAAACTTTTGTTTTAAGAGATGTTTATGTTTTGTTAGAAGAGAATCGACACGAATCGAGAACATGCATCCGACTGCATGAGATTGCTTATTGTATTTAATTGAATAGTCAACCTCTTAAAACAAACGTTTCTTGTTAAACAGGCGGTTTAAAAAAAAATTGTTTTTGATGATTTTTTGACATTCCATAAAATTTTGCAAGCTATTTATGAACATTTGAAACAAATCTAACAACGCCTCTCAAACTAAAATCCATAAAGCCGTTTAGTCTACAGAGCGCTCCAAAGAAATATACATACATATTTACATACAAACACTCGAAAAATATAACCTTCCTTCCGGCTCAGGCTCAGTCGGGTTGAAAACAACTCCTATATAATAGGTCTTTACCTATGAAATTGCCGTTTTGTATGAAAAAATTTAAACGAATTTTTTTCATGAATTTTTTATTTGTATTAATCGAAGTAATCACCCATGCAATCAATGCATCTTTGCCATCGCATTGGCAGTTTATTGATGCCCTTCTTAAAGAAATCAGCTGGACGGGAGGCAACAAATTCTTCAAAGGCATTTTGTACTGCCTCTCGGGTATTAAATTTTTTTCCCGCCAAGAAGTTATCCAAATTCTGGAAAAAGTAGTAGTCTGTAGGCGCAAGGTCTGGTGAGTAGGGCGGATGACGGAGAGCTTCCAACCCCAGTTCTTGCAACTTGGAGACCGTCTGCTGTGCAGTATGAGGTCGCGCGTTGTCGTGCAGGAGCAGCGGAGACGAGCGATTGACCAATGCTGGTTGGAGATGCGCCAGCTTCTCCATCATTGTGTTCAGTTCTTCACAGTACACATCTGCAGTAATGCTCACCCCGTTTGGTAAGAAGCTGTGATGAATCACACCGGCGCTAGACCACCAAACAGTGACCATCACTTTTCTAGGGGTAAGTTTTCGTTTAGGGCATTGTTTAGGTGCTGAACCAGGATCCAACCAACTTGCTGAGCGCTTACGGTTATCAAACAGAATCCATTTTTCATCGCAGGTAACAATGCGGTTCAAAATTCCTTCATTTGTGTGTCTGTTGAGCAGTGCAAGGCACGTCTCGACGCGTACTTCGCGCTGGCGATCATTGAGTTCGTGGGGCACCCATTTGTCAAGCTTTTTTACCTTGCCAATTTGACGCAAATGCACCAATATTGTTTTGACGCTAACGTCGAAAGCTGCTGCTAATTCAGCCGTAGATTGTGTATCATCAGCTTCCACAATCGCCTTTAATTCGTCATTTTCGACCAAAGTCTTCGGACGACCGCGAGGTTCATTTTTCAGGTCGAAATTTCCAGAACGGAAGCGAGCAAACCAATAACAGGTGGTGCGTTGGTTTGTAGTGTTAGCTCCGTAAACGTCGTTGATGTTGCGTGCCGCTTGTGCCGCGTTGCTGCCACGACGGTACTCATATTCCATAATTACTCGAATTTTTAACGTATCCATGATGACGAAAAAGATTGAAATGCGATGAAAATGTAACACTAATCAATAAAGAAATGACTACTTTTAGAAAAAAAAATCCATGTTTTTAAAATAAAATTAATTTGAAATTAGAATTCTTAGCCAAACAAAAATTATTTTGATTTGAAATGGCCAGTACTGCAGAACGGCAATTTCATAGGTAAAGACCTAATATTATCGATTTTTGTAACGACATTACTTTTGCTGCCAGTAAAAATGTTTTTTTGCCCTTTACCCCTTAGTCAAGTCAGTAATATCTACTACGCCAGATGCACAATTTAATAAAAAGCGAGAAAAATAAAAAACTACTTACATAAGGCGTCCGCAGCAACTCAGGGAAACCCTTTCCATGATATACAACTCTGTAATATCCTGGATGTGACCTCGGTGTCCTTAACATTGCATCATACAGACTCGCAAGTTGAGTATGTAAGTCCGCTAGAGGCGCGTACCCTAGCGCTTCCTCTTCGTAGACTGAAACTAACTCTTTGACTATTTCAACGGCCAACTCCCACTGTCGGCCCTTGTTTAAGAGGTCCGCTATCTCGAAATATAGGTCTTCCTGTGGAATAATTTGTGATATTTAGATTTGGACTGAGAACAAAGACGTTTTTATGGTGATTTAAATATTCTTGCGGTTGATTTTTCCAGATATCAAAGAAGGAAAGAAAGAAAAATATTTTATTTGAGACATGCACAGGAAATACAAACAGTAAAATAACAAAACAGTGAAAACATACGTGTGCCGACATAATACGTTGAACCATTCTATCGCCACCGAACGGGACAGCGATATCGCGTACCAATTCGGTAATGCTATCGAATTGGTACGCGATATCAAAAAAAGGTACGCTAACATCAAAAAAAGGTTAAAAGATTTCTCTCATTTATGACAGTTGTAGGAGCTTACTATAATTAACTATTGTGAAAGGGTGTTTGTTTGTCCTTCTTTCATGCAGCCAGGCAGCAACAGAACAACGTAATTTTTTGCATAGAAATAAAACTACCTCTACGCAAAAAATCCTCTTTCTCGGTATAGAAAGCAGTTTATGTCACTCTGCCGTATAAACCAGCTTTCTATACCGAAAAAAGGCACAGTTTCTGTGGCAATGACCTCAGAAGTGAAGCTATTTGCCGATATTCCCACATACCTTGAGTTCTCTATGTGTAGTGTGACTGTCATGTTGTACGTTAGGATGCCTCAGTCGCGGTGGCAGAGGGTCGTGGCTCCACGCTAACAGTTTAGCGTGGAGACGGAGAGAGAGACCTGCCTCCGCCCATTGTTGAGCCGCGTGGTGCATTTTAGCTAGTTTGTGGACGTAGCTGCAAGAAAATATAAGTGCTCAAACTTTACAAAAACATAAATCAAATCAATCATCTTTCATTAATTTATACAGGGTTAGTTTTCAAAGTCCTGTCAAATTGAAGTGTGTAGTACAGAACATCAGACTAATCGATTTTCTTCATGGGACTAATATTGCAATCGTGAAAATTTTATAAACTGTCTCATACAAAACTTAAATTCCTACTCTACCTAAATGTATTATAGGACAACTGAATCTTTTTTCGCAATAATAATCTTGGTCTTTGAAAACTAACGCTGTATAGTGTATACAACGTGTTGTTTTGCATCCTCGTCAAATTTCAGGAGGCTGTTCTGAAAGACATAAATAATCAAATAAAATTACGATACTTGCTCACTAATGAAAACATACTTGTTTTTTTAGTTATTTAAGTTTAACAGTATTTCAGAAAACACCTCTTTCAAAGAGCAGAACCGCCCCGTTCCGTATGCAGTAGGCAGTGTCGCACGACTATATCGCTGTGTGTTACAGTGCGGTATCACACGGGCCGCGTTTTAACATGCGTGTCCGAAAAAAAAAATGCCAAACGCCGATTTCCGAAAATATGGAAAAAATTACTACTTATTTTATTATTGATTCGTGTCGAGAATCATTAGCATATCATTACCTCCTTGAATTTGACGAGGATGCAAAACAACACGTTGTATAATTAAGCGTATAGTATTTTATTCCAAACGAAGGGTTTGTGCAGTGTGTTCTTGAATGCTATGAGCTATTTATTTATTTGTAAGAATGTAGTTTTAAATAGTATGGTGTTAATATTTTTATAGGTTCTGTATATTCTACCACAACATGTGGTTTACAAATGTCGTTATTACATAGTTTAATACAATTAATTCGCTAGTTAATTAGTGCTGTTTTTTATGGCTAGTCACTCTTGTATAAGGTTAATTATTCCCACTGATTAAAATCCTGAGAATGTCAGATAGGTATAATAATTTAACTGCATTTGTTTGATTAAATGTAAATCAAATGATTGAGGATTCAGACTGTTTTCTAACAATAGTGAATTTATAATAACTATGGTGTCATCAATCAATCAATCAGTTTATTTGTGAAACATAGGTGTTTACATAAATAGGGGGTGCGCTATGCTTTGTCATAATTAAGACATACAAATTTTAAGTGACCCACAAAAATTTTTTTTCAAGTCTCATAATCTAATGACACCTTCATTAGATTATGAGACTTGATTTTTTTTATTTTTTATTAATTAAATATACATATGAAAGGAGAAAAAAAAGAAACATCAATAACAATAAAATCAATAAATAGTCATAGTGCATGTTGTGAAAAGGTAAAAAAATGCATTATTATAATAATTGGTCGTTCAAAAATTCGTTTACAGTATATTAACATTTGTCAAATATCAATTTAGTAAGAACTTTTTAAACTAATACAACGTCATGTTTTTTATGTCATCAGGAATTTTACTAAACATTTTAGGTGCCATACCAAAACAACTGAATACTTATTTCTCTCGCTTCCACTTCTTTTGTGTTTCTAAAATGGTGAAGACGAACAAAGTAATTCACAAAACAGTAACTGACCGTATATACATATGCGGCCGCTCGATCTGCTGGTAGAAGTGCAGCACGCAGGTGGTGAGGTGCATCCGGTGCGGCGTGGCGGAGCGCAGCGCGGCGGCGCGGTACTGCAGCAGCGCGTCCAGCTGGCGCGCCGCCGCCGCCACGAGCGCCGCGGCGCCGGCGCGCAGGCCGGCCGGCGCCGCGCCGCACAGCGCGCCGCACAGCGTCACGAAGCGCGCGCGCCACACCGTGTCGCCGTAGCCGCGCTCCACTAGCACGTCTACCTTGTCTATCATCTCGCTTTCCAGTTCTTTTAGGGGGCTTTCGTCTGTGTGAAGAAATAGTTGAAGGTTTTTTTAGGTCTAGAATTATAATTCTATCAGTCAGCCCCTCGACCCTTAAAAAAACATCAATTTAGACGCTAAGCATTTCAAGAACATCCTTCGGTCTCTGTCAAATTGAAACTATTAACAGAAATATAATAATTACAATATTTTAAATTCGTTTATCACTAAATTCATCAATTGTTAATTTTGTGTTATCATGACAACATGCAACACAATAAAGTAAAAAATTCACTTTTTTTCTTGAGCTAAATTCCCAAACCAGTTGCATTTAAATGGGATAAAGATATCCATTTGTTGACGTTTTATTTTTATTAACAATAAGAGACCCACTAACACCACAAATTACTAAATACATTTAACACTAAACATTTACAGGGTGAGTTTTTATCCAGTGCGCAAACTGTAACCATGAATTCAGCATATCATTCTAGAACTCCTACCGCAGAAATTTTTCGCCGGTTATAACAATCAAAATCAGCTGTTTGAAAAAACGTATGGAATAGCTGTTTTTTTTTTTTTTTTTTGTATAACCGGCGTGATCATAATGCTGTCTGTAACATCTCAAAACGATTGACAATAAAAAGTTAGTTGAAAAACTAAAACCCGAGTACTCATCACGCTCTTGTCATCTTAAAGAAGTGGTCGAATGTATTATTTTATTAGGGTAAGTGGCTTCTTTTTGCTTCGCAGTATTCGGGTAAAAACAAAACTATGTTTTAAATTCGTCCTTACATCTTGAGTTGTTTATTCTAACATTCATTAAACCTTACAAAGCCAATTATGAGATATTTACAACAACTGTACACACTATAACACACTATTATAAAATCCGTCTAAACAATCATAAAACATAAATATACTTATGATGTCGTGGTGGCTCGTTTCTTATCAGCATTTTACGTCCCGAGGTGCGAGTTCAAACCCAGCAAGTACCAATGTGACTTTTTCAATGTTATACTTCCATTCTAAATTAGTCTTTACTCTTAGACACCACTGACTGACGGTGAGGGAAACATCGTGTGGAAACCCTGGACTTCGTTCTGAAATCACCAACCCGCACTCAGCCAGCATGGTGATCATGCTCATTCCTTCTCTTCATGAGAAGTGGCCTTAGCCCGATAACCTAGGCGTTACAGGCAATAAAACCCCATTTTGTTCCGTGTGTCGCCGGACGTAAAAGAATAGCACCATCCTATTTCTTCCCGTGTGTGTCGTAGAAGGCGACTAAGGGATTTACTAGAGAATTGACAGCTGCGTTCTCTATGCATTTTACCACCATACTGCGATCGCCAACTCGCCTGGCAAGCGTGGCGATTATGGCAAAAATCCCCCTTTTGGGGGCCTATGTCCAGCAGTGGACGTCTTTCGGCTGAAGTGGGACACTAATTAACCAATCTATACTCACTAGTTTCTCCATGCAGCACACTATGACTATACTCCGTCTGCATCATATCAAAGAACAGCGGAATTGTTGTGTTGCGAACCTCTTCGTCACGTAGGAAGGATACCTCTAAGAAAGGACCCACTAGGCACGGGATGAATGAACGCTTGTGATGGTCTGTGGACAACGGTGGAACATGTTAGGGAAGACTTTGATCTAAGGGATCCATTGCTGATTGTTCTGATTTATAGCAAAGTAGCTGTTGCCTGCGATTTCGTCTGCGTATATTTTGTATTTCATCTTTTTTTATTTTTTTATCCAGGATGAAAAAAAAAAAAAAAACATTAAACAGATCTGTCAAATTTCATAAGGATCGGTTCAATGGTTTAGGCACGAAAAGGTTATAGACAACCGCAACTGCCGTAAGAATTGACGTTTAGTAATTGTAGTATGTTGAGAAGTAGAATACTGGTTAACACTTAATATTTAGGCGATTAAAATTGTTCACTGAGAGATAATCTCTAATTAATCTTACCCAGACTGTACCACATCTCGCTAAGACACTCGGCGACGCCTCTCCTAACTTCGCCGTACAACGCGCTGAGCCTCTGTTTCTTCTTGGTTAAATGTCTCTAGTTGTAAAGGTGATCACGTAGCTACAGATGATGTCTTACCCAAGCTGTACCACATCTCGCTAAGACACTCGGCGACGCCTCTCCTTACATCGCCGTACAACGCGCTGAGCCTCTGTTTCCTCGCGGCTGGTAATGTTTCTAGTTGTAATGGTGATGACGTAGCTAAGGTCGCTCCGGCTTCGAACCATGTTCGACAGAGTGAATGGAGGGCAGTTAGTGTTTCTGTGTCGGCTTCGTCGGCTGAATGAAGGCGGTCGCGGAGCGTTGTGGCTAGTAATCTGGAATTAAGGTAAAATATTTATATTTTTTTCGTAACAGCTTATAGCCTGACCGATACCGCTGTACCGCGCCTTAGGTAAAGGCGCGGCGCGACGGGGGATCAGTGCTGGCCTCTGATTCGTTAGTGTAGACCGCTCATTCGTCAGTGCAAGCCGCTCATTCGTCAGTGCAAGCCGCTCATTCGTCAGTGCAAGCCGCTCATTCGTCAGTGCAAGCCGGTCATTCGTCAGTGCAAGCCGCTCATTCGTCAGTGCAAGCCGGTCATTCGTCAGTGCAAGCCGCTCATTCGCCAGTGCAAGCCGCTCATTCGTCAGTGCAAGCCGGTCATTCGTCAGTGCAAGCCGCTCATTCGTCAGTGCAAGCCGGTCATTCGTCAGTGCAAGCCGCTCATTCGTCACCACTCACAACGTCCGTCCCCCACCTCGCCGCGCATACCTAAGGCGCGGTACAACGGTATCAGTCAGGCTATAAACACTTTATGCTTTACAGCAAATTATATAAATCGTAGTAGCATGGTTGAGATAGCTGTTTAGTGGGGCAAAGCATTTAACATTAACCTGATTGCCAATTTTACTTTATGAGATATTGGCCAAATGCTTTTTTTAGTTTAACGCACAATGTGTAACGATTGCAGGCTTTTCAGGCAACATTTTAGCTTAAATACCTTAATTCTCTACAACAAAACACTGCCTTTGTCAAGGTAATGCGAAGCTGTGTGGCACAAATAACAAACCTTACCAGAAAATTATACATATTCGTATGTGTCGTTCTCTGTGCAGTATGGTAAGGTGACAACGACAGTGCAAACACTAGCAAAGTGGCAAAACCACCGACGTTCTCAGTTTAGACTTTTGACGTACCATACTTATTGATTGCATTTCGACCCTTAGATCCTCATCTACAGAAGCAAACTGATTTAAAAGACCCTTACCTTAACGCATGCAGCATAACATAATGCTGAAGATGCAGCATATCGGCCCAGTGCGGTCTAAACACTGGCCTCTGCAGTATGGCCAGGAACAGCGACAGTGCATCCACGACTAAACTGCCCGAACCACCAACGTTCTCAGCTTCTAACGCACGAACGACCATCGAGTATTGATGTTCGGACATTTGGCGTATCATGTCCAGTAGGACTGAGATGATTCGTCTCTGAAAACAAATCAAATCAAATATTTATTGGAACTAGAAAGAGGTTTACAAATTTTTAGTGTTCGTTAACAGCTACGATAGTTTAAAAAACTGTGTTGCAGCCATTAGCACCCACTTCCGAGAGAGGAGACGTCGGTGTTCCAACATTGATAATAAAATTAAAGCAATAAAATAAAATTAAAAAGTTATAAAAGAATCTAAAGTAAAAGTAAGTAAATACATTAACTATTTAACTAAAATATTAATAACTACATTTTAATTCCTATTATTTTGAATTATGAAATTAAATTAAATAATGATATTGTGATTAATTATTGAATTGTGAATAATTAATAATGAATAAATTAGGATAAGATCTTCCAGTTCTCTAAAGTGACATGTGTGTATGTGTGAATGTATGTATGTGTGAATGTATGTACCTATGTGTGTATGTGTGTAGGGTGTATCTTTAGTTGTATAAGTTTGATTGAATACTAAGGTAAATCATCATGAAAGGAACATTAATGCTAGGACATGTTTAACTCAAAGGTAAGTGTGTGTCACCAGTTTTTCTAACTCCTCATACGTCAGGCTTCGGAGCCATTTATCCGTGAGCGCTCTACAATCCCGTAAGGTCAGTGGATAAATATATAAAATCTTGTTTACTCTGTTGTACAAAACAGGTCCAAAGTAGTGATACTGACGTTTGACCAAAACAACATTGGCGGGCTCAGAAACAGGGATTGATATTCTTTATTGTACACGGAGAGGGAGAATAAACAGGACTCTGCATACATTATAACTACTGTACAGAGGCCAGCACATCAAGCTACCCCAATCTGTCAAATTTCTTTGATAGTATTTCAACTTTATTACAAAGGAATAAGGTTCATGTTCAATTGGGAAAATTTGACAGTTTGGGATAGGTTGACCTGCTGGCGTCTATACCTACATGATTAAAAGTTAGGTATGGTTTTATTAGTGACTATATAGCTTCTGCCCGCGGTTTCGCCCGCGTGTATTTCAGAAATTATCTCACGGGAACGTGTTTAACGAGACAGAAAGTGCCTATGCCAAAAAAAACTTGACCTTGTTTTACAGGAAAAGTTTTTATCCAGTGCGCAAATTTTAACCATAAATTCAGAATAAGAATAAATCATTTATTTGCATGAAACATGGTATAAACTGTTCTTAAATATAATAGTTATGGCACGAACATGTTCAGCTAGGATGAAACATAGCATGCAAAATCTCAGGGTTTTTCAAAATGGTACAGCTTACAGGGCGTCAACATTTTGTATCCATAAATTCTTTTAGACTATAGAAACTACACATTCAACCACTTGTAAAACTTTATCTTAAACAATTTTTGATGTAATATTTTGAAATGGCTTGGTATCTTTTATAGATACGCACGCACATTGCTAGGAGTCAAAATGTATGGAACAGCTGATTTTTTTTTTTTTTTGTATAACCGGCGAAACATTTCTGCGGTAGGGGGTCTAGAATGATATGCTGAATTCATGGTTAAAATTTGCGGACTGGATAAAAACTTTTCCTGTATAGGTACAAAATGGTCCAATCGGGTATGCACCTAAAGAAAAGACGTATTTTTTTGCGAATTCGAAATTGGTCCCATACTAAAAGTAGTTCATGTTGGTGGGTAGTACAGCACCTTCAATTTTGTCGATTATTTTAAAAGTCTCGCTATATAAGATTAGACTATTATGTGAATTATATTCAATGATATCCTGACCTTTAATTTTTACTATTATATTGATCAAAGTAAAATCGTTACGTATCTAAGATCACTGCCATTATTTTTGATTCCTGCTTGATAGCGTCACTCAAATGACTCAAAAGGAAGGAGTTTTATCAAACTGTATAGGTATTACAACATTTCAAATCATGACGCATCAATATTGTAATGACGGGACGGGACGTTACGATATCATCCCGGAAAGTGGAGAATTGTATCTACGCATAAATATGGTCACAGCTCCATAGGTTCGCGAAGAAACTACCGCAGGCTTAAATGAGTGCAACTATCCTACTAATATTGTAAATGTGAAAGTTTGTATCAAGATGTTTGGATATTTCGATGTTTGTTACTCAATCACGCAAAAACGGCTGAACAGATTTGGATGAACTTTGGCACATAGGATACTTTTTATCCCGAGAGTACGTTCGTGTGCGTTAATTTTCGAACTCTACGCGGGCGAAGCGGCTGGAAAAAGCTAGACTTTGGTATATATGGAGAAATGTGGTTCGTGCCTCTTTTCTATAAAAAAAAAGATCTGCTACCCACGCTCCCATAGCCAGCCAGTGTTACAACAAAAATAAAAGACATTTCAGTTAAGGATTAGAGATATTCGTACGCGGCGATGACCGCTCACCTTCAGGTGAACAACCAGTAAGCGAAGCACGAACGCGGGGAGTATACACGATGGAAATTCGAACGACTAAAACATTGTACGTTTTCGTTTCACCCACAATACTGACTTTTAAGTTTCTATCGGTGATCGGTAGTTGCAAGATAGAGTTGCATTTTTATTCAAAAATTGTTCGAATTAACGTCACATTACTTCACGCAACTGATTGTTAGCCAAACAAAAGAAAAGACAATCATCAACTCACCAACAAAGCATCGTCAGCATTAACACTCTGTCCCACACTCTTGCGATCTCTTAACATAGTCGCCGCAGTCTTCAGAACGGTCGGCAGTAATCTTCTAGCTAACTCCCCTCGGTCGGCTTCCACTGGACCCACGTCATCTCGTGCAAGGAGAGACATCACCTCTCCCAGAGTTTCCACGCAAAGCTCCACCTAGTATGGGAGCTTTATTAGCGCATTGTTTGATTAACTGAAGTAAAAAAATAACCTCCTCTTCTGCTGTCGAATCTCATGTTGTCTGTTGCGATTGTTATCAAGAAATCGTTACAGCCAATAACAAGAAAGATTTCAAAGGAGATATTATGCATTCAGATATTAATGTAAGTACCTACATAAATATATGAGACTGTGTACGGACTGCAATTCAATCTCTTTATGCAGTTTTTTAAACTGTTTTTTGCCCTTCACTTGTCACCCTAAAATGCACTTTAAGACACGCACACACCTTAATTATTACGCGTGAACACACTTTCCGAATGGACATTTAGACACAGTCAATGTTTCTTCATGTGTCACACAATAATAAATTACAAACAAAATTATTTTTTCGAAGTCTTCTAAAATGTAATGAAATTAATGAGACGTCATAAGCATGGACCTCACTGGATTTTTACGCGTCAAAGGACAAATACATACAAATATTGATATAAGCCGAATCAAGCAAAATGTTATTAATTTTAAATATAAAACAATAATTTGTACATAAGTATAATATCAAGTAATAAAAATATCAATCATCACTTAGGACATTTTGAGCCCATCAACTAGTCATATTCGTATTTTTTTACGAAAAAAAAAAATAGCTTTAATTTTAGCTATTTCTATAATACGATAAGTATTTTTCATTCCTTAACTTCATACTTACACTATCCTCTTGAGCGTGAGCACGGCTGCGTGAAATCAGAATATGATTAAACTATTTTCTGCATTTAATATATACACTAATTCTTTTAATACGCACTGTACAAATTATTTAATACATAAATAATATTAGGTCTTTACCTATGAAATTGCCGTTCTGCAGTACTGGCCATTTCAAATCAAAATAATTTTTGTTTGGCTAAGAATTCTAATTTCAAATTAATTTTATTTTAAAAACATGGATTTTATTTTCTAAAAGTAGTCATTTCTTTATTGATTAGTGTTACATTTTCATCGCATTTCAATCTTTTTCGTCATCATGGATACGTTAAAAATTCGAGTAATTATGGAATATGAGTACCGTCGTGGCAGCAACGCGGCACAAGCGGCACGCAACATCAACGACGTTTACGGAGCTAACACTACAAACCAACGCACCACCTGTTATTGGTTTGCTCGCTTCCGTTCTGGAAATTTCGACCTGAAAAATGAACCTCGCGGTCGTCCGAAGACTTTGGTCGACAATGACGAATTAAAGGCGATTGTGGAAGCTGATGATACACAATCTACGGCTGAATTAGCAGCAGCTTTCGACGTTAGCGTCAAAACAATATTGGTCCATTTGCGTCAAATTGGCAAGGTAAAAAAGCTTGACAAATGGGTGCCCCACGAACTCAATGATCGCCAGCGCGAAGTACGCGTCGAGACGTGCCTTGCACTGCTCAACAGACACACAAATGAAGGAATTTTGAACCGCATTGTTACCTGCGATGAAAAATGGATTCTGTTTGATAACCGTAAGCGCTCAGCAAGTTGGTTGGATCCTGGTTCAGCACCTAAACAATGCCCTAAACGAAAACTTACCCCTAGAAAAGTGATGGTCACTGTTTGGTGGTCTAGCGCCGGTGTGATTCATCACAGCTTCTTACCAAACGGGGTGAGCATTACTGCAGATGTGTACTGTGAAGAACTGAACACAATGATGGAGAAGCTGGCGCATCTCCAACCAGCATTGGTCAATCGCTCGTCTCCGCTGCTCCTGCACGACAACGCGCGACCTCATACTGCACAGCAGACGGTCTCCAAGTTGCAAGAACTGGGGTTGGAAGCTCTCCGTCATCCGCCCTACTCACCAGACCTTGCGCCTACAGACTACTACTTTTTCCAGAATTTGGATAACTTCTTGGCGGGAAAAAAATTTAATACCCGAGAGGCAGTACAAAATGCCTTTGAAGAATTTGTTGCCTCCCGTCCAGCTGATTTCTTTAAGAAGGGCATCAATAAACTGCCACTGCGATGGCAAAGATGCATTGATTGCATGGGTGATTACTTCGATTAATACAAATAAAAAATTCATGAAAAAAATTCGTTTAAATTTTTTTCATACAAAACGGCAATTTCATAGGTAAAGACCTATTACACAAAACAAAGCAGATGACCACGACATGACAATTCTGAAATGTTTGTGACATTCCTGTTTATAATATGTATGTACAACATGTTAAAAGCATGATTTATTTATAGAACACGATAAGGAAGTTGCAAAAAAATTATGATAATTTCAGTCAAATTACTTTATTAGGAAAAGCTGAAATAAAAAGCAATTATTAGTTTATGGTCAGCGATAATTGTTGTGATTCATAAATTCGAATGTATGTTTTATATGAGGTTTCCGCGATCTTCGACATATTAGGTGTAACATGATATTACACAATTTGACTGTGCCTCGATTTGAGTAAAAAATCCAAACCTCATTAAAAATAACTTATTGCGAGGCAGTAAAAATACCACAATTTATTCTTGATAATTTTATCAGAAGAACAAGGCACAAATAACGCCTTCAAAGTACGAAAGCTGCTCAAAACGAGTCACAGATTCTAAACTTAGTTCTAAAGGCGTATACATACGATCTGCTGATGATGCGTGTGGTCGTGCAGCCTCGCCGTGTCAGCGCCGAGTAGTCTCGCTGCCTTGCCCACCGAGCGCGACTTGTGGGCGGCCTCGCGATCCCACTGCCACACCCACATTGCTAGCGTACGCTGACTTATTCCCGAACTACTCAACTCAAGGCAGACTTGCTAAGCCTAGGGTTTTTGTGTCACATTACGGCGTATTTTTTTTTAGAAAATAAATTGTTACAAGACAATGCATTGTTATATGTGGAGATACTTTTGATAAAGTATTTTTTTTTTATTTAAGAGACTAATTAGGGTTTTTACTGGTTTTAGACACCAAAACACCATTCAGCTTTTAAGGTAATTATTTAACAACAAGTTTGGAATTATGCCATAATGTGAGCATTCTAGTCTAATGCCAATAAATAGGTCGGGTCGGGAATTCGTCTTAAGCGTACACTAATTGACTGATCGTTATAAACCAATATTTACTTTCAATAAAAAAAAAATACTATCTCTATTTAATTATTTTGAAAATAGAGGATAATTTTGCATTTATAATGATCAGTCGCTACACTAGCGAGTTGTCAGATGAAATCTGACACTGAAAGACGAAATCTGTCATCTGTCACATTGACAGCTGTCATATGACAACTCACAAGCGCAAAACATGCAACACATCAAGAGTTTGCACACAATTTAGTCTTCAAGCGACATCGAAGGCGCTTGTTATTAATTATTATTATTTTGCAATGTTTTTTTAACACCAACATCAAAAAAATGTTGCAATATTATTTTGAAAAAAATAAAGTCGTCAAGTGTAAATGAAATTGTATATGTATGGATACTTATAATAGATACGAACAAAATAATAGATTAAAGGTAAAATTATATAGTTTTATAAATAGTGCAGAAATATTTTCCATACATATTGTGAGAGAAGTTACAGAATATTAGTAAAGGTGTTCACACTGACAGACACACAGATCTAAATGGCATAAGCGTGGTTCATAGACAATGAGTCACTGAAACAGTTTTGTTTCAGGTATCAGTTTCCCTGTCTACTAAAATTTACCGAGTTTATATCGGCCATAGAAATATTGTTATATTCCTGAAGGCGAATTTAACAATTGAAACGGAACGCGGTCAACACCTCTAATCTGCGATCAAGATCTGCCAGTGTAATTATTATTGTGGAATATTGATACTGACAGCTCTTGAACGCGGCTTATACAGGTTAAGTTTTTATCCAGTGCGCAAACTTTAACCATGAATTCAGCATATCATTGTAGACCCTCCAGCACAGAAAGTTTTCGCCGATTCTACAAAAAAAATCAGCTGTTCCATACACTTTTACCGCGTAGGTATTGCACTTTTTTATGAAACAGCAGTTTTTTTTTTTTTTGTAAAACCGACGAAAAATGTCTGCGCTGGGGGTCTAGGATGATATACTGAATTCATTCATGGTTAAAGTTTGCGCACTGAATAAAAAAATTACATGTATGTGCTGGTCGCGTTCAGTCATTGTCATTGGTGAAATTCTAAATCTTATCTGATCTTCAGGTATGCTCCCAAGAGCTGATGCTTTTGTATAAATAACAATATACTTCACATAATTTTAATTCATATTCTATTCATTATTGAAAAGACCACAGTTTTAATTTTAATTTAAAACCAACGTTTTCACCCACCCATTTTAGTCTTCAAAACTATGCTAAATGGTACCCCGTTAAAAAAATAAACCATCTTTTGCCTATTTAACCGACAAATTGTGCGGCACACAACTACACACACACACAGTGTATAACACTACATGCACACACACAAACATAAAAAAGTGATGTTAGTAAATACATATTAATAATGCGAATATCTTTAGAAGGGTAGGTAGTGGTACTTACTGTATTATATTCTTGTAATTTTTAGTGAAATATTAATTAATTAATGTCTTATTTTATCGAGTGATGTTACTGAATCACGATTTGTGTGCATATCTCACGATGCGGGTGCGACGATGGCACGGTATTTTGTTATAGTTTAGGTTTTTGTAGAGAGTAACAAGTATGTAAGTCAAACAAAAGGCGAAGAAGAAAAGGTCTTGAAGCGCCTTGACTTGTGCGTCGCAGTTGATGTGATTTTGTTTTGGGAGTCTTCACAACGGCGTATCATATTATGATCGCACCATTCCACGTTTAAATTAGTCCGAAGACCCAATTCTGTGCTACAAATTTGGGCTGTGCCTTACCGTACTTTTGAGGTTTTTTTTTTTAAATCAAAATAAAATCATACTGCCGTGCCACACTGAGCTTTCCTTGTTTTGTTGGTCAAAAATTGGTAGAAAAAATAGAACATTAGAGTCTTCTTTTGTCTGACTTGCACGTTAATATTGATAAACTAAGATGCATGTTCATTAAGTATGCGAGAGCAGTAATGACGCATTCACATGCAAGTCTCTACGACACTGCGCAAAATTATACTATTTTGAAAATAAATGTAGTGTGTTCTTAGCCTTAACTACTTATTTGATTTTATTATGAAAATTAATAAGAGCCATTTCAAGGGCAACGTATTTTCTATAAAATGAGCGAGATAGTGCTTACTGCTCACTCCCTTCTACGCTCTGCCGTAGGGAAGTGCAGTTATCGATAAACTAGAGTGATTTATCGATAACAGTGTGGAAAGTTTTTGGTCCGATTATTAAAAAATATACATTGACTACGATTACTCTAAGTAGTTGAGGCTTATAATATAGATACGTTTGTAGTATTATTATGCCGTGTTAGTGCGATACATATTCGTTAGATGCATGCTAGTAATATGAGGATACATGACTCTAAATGTTATCCACAAGTTATTAATAATGTGATTAGAAAAGCTATCTTGAGAATAATTCTGTATCAATTATATTCCCAAGTTAGGTTTTCATGAATTAATTTAATGTATTGTTTAACTGATATAAGGAAAATATGATAAGCTTGTGTATTTTAAAAGGTGTAAATAATCGCGTATTATTTCTTTAGGGTGTAGAAAGATTTCGGAGTTAGGTAGTACAGACGCCAGCACATCAAGCTACTCCAATCTGTCAAATTTATTTGATAGATTTTCAACTTTATACCGTGAGCATAAGGTTCATGTTCAATTGAGAAAATTTGACAGTTTGGGGTAGGTTGACCTGCTGGCGTCTGTACTATCTAAAAAGAGGAGCTTTGTTCTTCCATAAGGATCTACTATACAGATGTGTTAGAAGAATTTCCACTGCGAAAAGCAATTCAAAGGTTTCAGTGCATTTTCCTTCTAAACGAATTATATTTTATGTCCCAAAAACTTGACTCGTAATCTAATCATTCGTTCAAACTCCCAGATCAAAATGCCTTAACTAAGGGTTTTCTACAAGAGTGCACTTGATGATTTCAAGTAACAAACCTTATAAACGATAATTTTGAACTGCTTAAACTTAACTGAAACTAATCGGAGTGAAAACTCACATAATAATAACCTCTACCGCATACGACACAAGGTGCATAACGGGCTGCATGCATCGGCGTGCGTGCTTACCTCGTAATTCCGCGACGCGCCATACGGACACACACATACCTTACTGGCTCCAATAGAGTTTGTGGGAGACGAATAATAAATGATTTTGAACTGAATTCCAGTAACCAGGGTGCTTACTCTCGAATATAATTCCGATAGATCGTCATTGGAATTCTTAGTCAAACTTCAGGGATTGGCTAGACTCAGTGATTCCAGCCAATCCCTGACGTTTAACTGATAATTCCAATGTCGATCTATCGGAATTATATTCCAGAGTAAGCACCCTGGGTGCTTACTATCGATTTAAGAATCATCAGAAGATGTGAAATAGAAATAATGAGACAAGAATATAAATTATTTTGTTATCTACGTTCAGCTAAAGAAATGAAGTAAATAGGCCATAATATAATTTCGAGGTACCGAATTATAGTTCACAGCACAAAAATATCGATGCTGGCGTAGATTTTTCCCAATTAGTTTAGGTTTAACTGAATAACAGTATTTATCGAGTCTGGCTATGAATGGACAGTTATGTATGTAAAATGTGCAATGTAATTTTTTTTTTTAACTATTGAACTGATAACTTGAAAACTCAGAAAGCTAGAACATAGCTCGACAACGTAGCTTTACTACTAAATTGCGAAAGAGATAGCTTGAAAAAGACAACCAAGATTGAAAGCATAAGATATTAATGTTTCATCATTCGTCTCCCACGTTCACCCCTTCCTTCATTGCGTTGAACAGGTTACAGATAATATTCCACAATACACGAACACAAAACGATTACATTACCTATTACAGTGCGGTGCTCACATTCACACGTACCGGTGGGTTTTATTCACTAGACGTACACATTGTTATTGACGAAGTAATATCTTAAGATAGGACATTTGAGTGTGGCCAGAAAATAAAAATAAAATTAGAAACACGTACATATTAAATTAAAATCGATTACGTGGTTGTAACTCGGAAATCGAGAAACTAATATCTGACACACTTTTTTTTCAGTCATTTATTCCTGGCTACACTCAAAAGTACTGCCAGTGAAAAAAATAAAAATACTTACCTAAATTATTAGCTATATTTCATTTCGATAGGCGACGTTACTTTTGACTTTGTTTAGTGTGGCAGGGACCTCGAAGCGCAAACTACAAATTTATGGAATTCATGGTTTTAGTTTGCGCGTCGGAAGTCTCTGCCATCTTGTGTACGAAAAATCAGTTAGTAGTCGTAGTTTTTTAAAATATTTTTTACATAAAAACTAACATCGCCTTTCGAATAATACTGTAACCATTTGCATGGAATGTATGGAGTGTTATGAATCCCATTAAATTGTGTACAAAGACATCTTGATACTATCGCAATTTATATTTTAAAACACTTTAATATAAAACAATCATTTACGATAAAATGTTTTTACGAATTCATACCATCGAAAAGTATGTTTTCTTTTTTTAATAGTTTTTAAGTGGTCTTTGGGATGAAACAATGTCAAGGTAGGTATGTATATTTTCAAGTTAAAGTAGACTTTTAGTTCTAAATGTGTGTGTAAAGTGTGTGTTAACGATATCTATCTAATGAGTACTAGACTATTATCATAATCTATATGAATGACAAAATCCGGTGAACATTCAACTACTTTGTGGCAATAGGTACCTAATATTCCCTCTTCGGGAGGGAATGGACTGTAATTTACTACGCGGGCCCAGTGCGGGTTGGTAGATGTCACATGTCTTTGTTTTTTTGGTTCTAGAACATTGACCGGTTTTCTCCGTTTTGAGAGCAGTGGTGATGACATTATATACACAAAGTAAAACGCCTGTCTGACTTGTTGAGCCAATACCACTGGGCGATCACTGATCTTTGGCAACAGCACAAATAGAATACTGCCGGCTGTATTTAATACCGACCAATTATTGACGACACCCAACGTTTATCACAAAAATTTGGTTGAAGAACTAACACTAGTTGTAGAAGGCGACTAAGGGACTTACTAGAGCAGCTATTCCAAAAGTGGGCGATAACGTCCCCTGTTGTGGGCGCTGCAGGCCTAAAGAGGGGCGGTAAGAGACCCGCTAAAAATATACTTAAATAAGTGGGCAGTGGACAAAATAAGTGGGAACTCCTGTACTAGAGAATGGGCAGCACCGTTCTCTATGCATTTGACCATGATACTGCGATCGCCAACCCACCTGCCAAGCGTGGCGATTATGGCCCCCCTTTTGTGGGACGCTTATGTCCAGCAGTGGACGTCTTTCGGCTGATATGATGATGATGACTAACACCGTTTTTTTTTTGGGTTCGGGTAAAGACAGATTAGTATGTCCAGTCTAGTACGCACTACATAGAAATCATCAGTGTGTTTGGAATAGTTGAAGCAAGCACCTCGACTTTGTCCCGCAGCAGCGCACGCGCGGTGGCGGCCAGATGCGGCAGCAGCAGCGCGCGCGCGGCCGCGTGCGCACACAGCGGGCCGCGCGTCAGCTCCAGCAGCGCCAGCATGCGCTGCTTGCTCAGGCGGCCCAGTGGCAGGGCTTCTAGTGCGCGCACTACGTAGGCGCTACAAGTTTATATTTTGTTACTGACAGTTAACACTTGTTTGGATAAGTAGGTACACTCAAAATCATTCTTCCTATTCTTTTCCCAACTATGTTTGGGTCCGCTTCCAATCTAACCGAATGCAGCTGAATACCAGTATTTTACATGGAGCGACTGCCTATCCGACCTCCACAAACAAGTTACCTACTGGGTAACATGATACCGTTTGGTGAGACTGGTTGACAGGTTTTCGGGCTTCTGACGACCCGTAACGACCGTCAACGATCCCCGAATAACAGCTGGGACTAACGGTTAAACGTGCTTTCCGAGGCACGATAGAGTCTCGGTATGTATATCCATAGATCCCTGCAAGTGTAGCTTAACCTAATGGATGGAATCGCGCAGCTTTTTAACTTAGCCACGAGTCCCTCAAGTAAGATACACTCATGGAACGAAAATCTTTCTATGATAAAACGTGAAATCAAATTCTTCATTGCAAACATAAGGTTGAAAAAAGGAATAATTCGAAAATCGAAAAAACGTTCGAAATTTATTTGAAATCCTAACCTTTTTTATGCGAACCAAGGCTTCAGAATTCAAATGAATTATTAAAAAGCAAACTTCACCTCACCTTTTAAAACCACACTAGATTTGTAAAACAGTTCTTGCATTGCAGTCTTGAAACTTGATTTATAAAAGCAACAAACCTGAGTTCTGTGTCGGGATAAACTTTGATGATGTGTGGCACCGCATGTGGGAGGTACTTGAGCGCAGATCCCTGGCATGTTAGAGCGTGGTCACCGCAACGCATCAGCCACACTAGCTTCTCTAATAGATCCTAAAAAGAAAAAAACGTTTAAAATCAGAGAAATATAGAGAGATTTATGTATCGAAAAATATAGTAAACTTCATTTAGGGCTGATTTTTCAATAGTCAGATAACTTTTATCTGAAGAATAAATCTGACAGTTTGGCAAATTCTCTATACAAAAGCTGTCAAACCGACGTATTTATTCCTCAGATAAAAGTTTGAAAGATTATTGAAAAATCTGGCCTTAATTTAGTTACACTTTATCTGTATCCAGGCCAAATATTTATATAATAATACTTAAAACTACCCAAAATCCTGTTTATTTACGTTTACAAAACAAATACGTGTAATTAAAAAAAAACTGTTCAAAGTTTTGAGTGACAAATGACAATCTGGGACCGGAGTAAATAACCGGACAGAGAGAAAACTTCATACAAACACGCAAAGATAGATACGCTACTACATAGGGCGGCAGTAAATAACTAAGGAGCTTTGTCTCTGTGGGGGATTTCGGCGACGCGCGCTGTTCGTACTTTATCGTAACACGATGATTCCAATCGTGACACTGGCTAAATACACAAACCGTGCGAAGCCAAAACCCAAAAAAAAAAACAAGATTACCGAAGAGCATACGTTTTCTGGTTTAGCTATAGGTACATTAAACTTCACAGCAGTACTTTCAGACTTTCAGAAATCGTCACATACCTCGAAAATAACGCAGAAATCATTATCCGATGCTCCACCGAGTGCACTTCTCAACTGCCGACTCCTCACAATCAGTCGTATAAGACTCTCTATACACTTCATACACACGAGTAGTCGCTTTAGCGCGGCGTCACCTGCGTTCGCGGCTGATATCACCCATACCATCACTGAGATTAGTTTCCTATAGAAAAATAAAAGAGAATTTGTATAAGGACTAGCTTTTGCCAGCGGCTTCACCCGCGCGGAATTTTCATCCCCTATTTAACCCCCTTAGGGGATGAATTTCGAAAAATCCTTCCTTATTCATTGTCTCTATTATAAAGGGAACCTCTGTGCAAAATTTCAGCTTTCTAGGTCCAAGGGTTTGAGCTGAGCGTTGATGAGTCAGTCAGTCAGTTGTCAGGACTTCTCTTTTTATTTATATAGTTTTAAAAAGCGGTCATCTTTATAATACGAACAGAAAATGGCCTAAGATTCAGCCTTGAGGAACACCTATTTACTGAAGGAAAGAACACAACTTAAGAGCAAAAAATTCTACTTTGTTTTATAGCACACAAGCTTGAAAACTTATGCGCGGATTTCTTAGCTAATATACGGCAAAGGCTTAATTACCTTACAAGTGAAAGTTGTGTTAAATGCAATCGAATGCCTTAGAAAAATCAGAAGAGTTCCCCGAAACATATTGTTTTAAAATAAAATTCTCAGACATTCCCTAGTAGGAATACAAGGTACCAGGGGCCTAAGTCTACTAATTTATAAACGTCACAATGGTCTCTCAATGGTAAGTTTTTGACAGATTTGCCATACAAAAACTGTCAAAAACACACCATTGAGAGACCATTGTAACGTTTATAAATTAGTAGACTTAGGCCCCAGGACACCATAGCTTAGTAGAAGATCGTACTTACTCATAGGCCAAGGCGTCGCAGAAGCTGTCATCAATATAGACGTGTAGCACCGGTTGGAAGTGTTGGTACTTGTGGTCTGCTACTAACGATATTACTCGAAGTAAGCATTCAAGTACTAGGACACCATAACTGTTGTCCGAGTATTCGTTCTCTTTGTGATCTTCTTGGACCTAAGCATGAAAGAAACATGTATTACATGGATGAAATGGTAACAATGGATGAAAAAGATGAAACCGTAAAATCAGGAGTCGTTCCCTGATAGAGCACGACATGGTAGCCATTTTTTTTTTTTGCGTAAACATAGTCAAAATAATAAAAACTGTAAGGGCAAAGCGGAGGCAATTGCCCAACAGTTGGATAAAATATAGGGTAATATATGAGCTATGGCATAATAAAGCACGACAATGAAGAAGCAGAAAAATATTGGATTTGTAGCAAAATCACCTGTGTGAGTATACTGAACAGCGCGTCCAGTATATCTTGTAGAAACTTGACTAGTTCTTCACTAGGCACGACTAGGAGTTGCATCAGTGCATTGCGAAGCGTACCCTCAGCGTGATGAGTGTTCCATTTCAATACGCCCAGGATCTCCTCTGTAATTTACAGATATTATAAAATTAATTAAATATTATGACATGTTTAACTGTCTTTCATGCGTCCCTCTCTTGGCTTAAAAAGGAACTCGGTATACAAACTCCATTGTGCCTTGCGAAACACGTTAAATTATTTCGTTTTTTTTTTCTTAGTCCCGGCAGTCATTCGTTGAATCTTTGTCAGTTAGTGTTCAGAAGCCCTAAAATCTAAGCAACTGGGAGTTCGATTTTGGGGCTTCAAGGGGGTTACCCAGTTATTTGGTTGTGGAGGTCAAATGGACAGTCGCTCCATGCAAAATACTGGTAGGTTCTCAGCTGCGCTCGGTTGGACTGGATGCTAACCCCAACATAGTTGGGAAGTTATCAGGCACATTTTATTCTCTAGCAAACACAAGGCTTATAGACTAGATAGAATATAGTAATATAAATACCTCTCTGCGTGAGTTTGGTGGAGCACAGCTTGGTGTGCACGGTGAGCACGTCCCTGTGCGTGAGCTGCAGCACGCCGCGCGCCAGGCCGTGCTCCGCGCCCGCGGGCAGCTCGTCGCGCCGCGCCGGCAGGTTCAGGCACGCTTCTTCGGCTTCACCTGCGGTGGCGCGTTTGTCGATCTGGAAGCAAGTTTGTGAAATAGCGACACACAAACGGAAAAACGTATCTGACATCGGGGGAACGAACGTGCGAGCACGCACGCAAGTAACGTGCGCGCTCGCATTCACTCATCCACGTAAAGCAATTGCAAGCGCACTCATGACTTGCATACATAGTTTGAGATCGCTGTACATACACGTCTACTACATAAAACCCGCCTTCTGTTCCTATCATATTGGTCCACTCGCATTTTAAAATATGCCAGGTGTTTAATCCGTATACAGTTCATTATTGGGATGTAGGGAAATGAAAAATAACCTGTTTAAACAATGTGGGTGCTCGTTGTTTTTTGCGGTTTATATTAATTTTGATTTTGTTTAATACCTACAACTGTGTTTATCTGGGATAGCAGACAATTTATATACTGTCCATTAATGAATGTATTATGCACTAAAAAAATAGTACTATGCTAATAGAAAAGAATATAACAATAACTCAGCCTGTTTTCTCCCACTGATGGGCAAAGTAAATAGAATTTAATAATTTAATATTTACCTTATAAACACACAAGTTATGTTGTGTATCTGGTGTGGTGGTTCCCTCGCGTTGCATCAGTCGTAAGTAAGAGAGAGCGAAGTGTCTTTCCGCCCTGTCTTTAGCCTCGTTTGAAGATCGATGTCGACAGAGGAAGACTAAGTGGGCTTCTTTGAACTCTTCGATGTTTAGACACACCTGTGATTTGAAAATACAACATACGACGTTAGATTTGGTTTTACAAAAAAATTAAACATTACGCGAAGTATGAGAACGATTTCATAAGGAATGAATAAAATGGGTGACCGACAAATTGTGAGAGATTATGAAGTTGCGTTAGTGATATATTATATAAAACATGTTGAACTCATCCTTAATATGGTTTAATGAACCTGTAATGTTCCCACGGCTGGGACACAGGCCTCCTCTCTATCAGGGAGAGTGGGCCGGAAATTTTAATAAATTGAGCTAAACTTGCGATTTTGCTTTTTTCGAAAGATCGATGTTCGCTTCTACAAGAAGCATTATTTATTTTTAGACAGTTTAGTGTTACTTAGTAGGAAAAATTCTACATATTCTTACCTTGAAAACTTCTTGCCATCTCGGTCGATCGTCGTGGTAATACACTACAGATGTGTACTCACTGGTTAAAGGGACTCCAGCGCCTACGGATATTACACCCTGAAAATAAGGTAGAAAAATTAGAACAATTGCATTGTTTCCGGGTCTATCTTTGGCTAATACTTATGTCGACTTTCGCTTTCCTTATACTTTCGTTTCGTTCAACAGCTAACGTCTAAATGATTATCAAACAAAAAACAATTTTAAGTCACCGTTAAGTTTCCGGTTGTGTGCGCCATTTCAAGCTATATTCTCGAGAAATAGGGACATTAGAATGATAAAGAAGAGTGTCGTTAGTGGGAAGCATGCCATTACACCGTAAAGGTAGCGTTTAGGTATAAAATTATTCATTACAACCCGTGTGCACGATGGGATTTTCAATCGACTAATGTGACGAATTTCCTTTCACACTTTCATCCCCCATAGGGTACAATATCCAAAAATATTTCTTTAAAGGAACTCTTGTACATAATAGGGTATTTTCCAATTTGATAAAAACTATTTTAATTTGAAGATTGTGAAGAAATATTTAACAGAAAAATAAAAATAAATTTATTTATATCCATTTTCACCATTAAAAACGCTTAAAATCAAATTTCTTTTTCGTTTTTTGAATTTACCGCCAAAACGCTCCTTAAGATTACTTTTTACCAAGTGACATCGTGACGTCAGCTTTGTGTAAACAGCACCAGTACAAATACTTAGTTTGGCGCAGTTTCAGAAGTATTTGTGCACAGAGGCACCGCACAGAAGTGATTTCACTTTCTATCCATAAAAAATCTTGTTAATTATAAACACGACACTCACTTGTTTACTTACTAACTACTTTAGTTTACACAAAGTTGACGACACGTGATAAAAAGTCATCGTAAGGAGCGTTTTGGCGGTAAATTCAAAACAACGAAAAATAAAATTGGTTTAAATCGTTTTTAATTGAGAAAATGGATATTAATCAATTTACTTTTATATTCATGTTACATATTTCGTCCCAATCCACAAATTAGAATAGTTTTTAATAAATTGGAAAATACCCTATTGTATAGTCCTAGACCCAAAAATTTAGGCTGTGTTCCAAAAAAATCTTAAATTTACTTACTGAGCAGTAAGTCAATTTAAAAAAAATATATCTCTTTTACAAACTTTTTTTTTTAAAGAAAACGTTGCCCCACAGGAATTTCTCCTGTATTGTGGGTGCGTTTACAAACATTTAAACTTGTAGGTCATACAAATATTTGTTCTGTGCGGGAGTCGAACCCGCGACACGCAACACAGCAGTCAATCGCTTTACCACTGCGCCAACCGTGTCGCACTATAGTGCACCTCCAATATAAATTTGGGGGTAAATAATTAAGTCAACTCACAGGAAAAGTCTGGCCATGTTTATCGACGACTTTGGCGATTAGTTCAATGTTCCTCTCAGAAGACTTCCCGCCTCCCTTAGAGAAGGCCCCCCCACACACAGTGACGTACAGGTCGTTGCGCGCGTCGCCCGGTAGGATTACTTCTGGGAAGCCCATCTTCCGAGCTACGGCAAAATTGCCAACTACGATGTGAGGGTTTTCTTCGCGTATCTACAGATGAAATAAAATTTTAGATTAAATATAGCTATACTAAGGGCCGATTTTTCAATCCTTCAAATAGCTTTCACTTTCTTTAAAAATCAAAATATTTTATTTCACAAAACCTGCAAGGGCACTTATGAAACGTCAGAAGCTAGGTGCACGGTTCCAAATTGTCGCTTCCTATAGGGAAGAGCTGGATAGAAACTCCACGTTTTTCAAATTACAGTGATAGTTAGTGAAGGGAAAGCATATTACAGTGTTCTAGAATTTCTCAATGACAATATTATCAATACATCTTTGACATAATCCATCCATGCAGCAACATATTATTGCTATGATGATAATTTATTTTAATTGACATTTAATAATTCTTGTGTGAAATTTAAATATTTGTACGCCACTAAGGTCAAACATGACTGATCTCAACTATTGTAATTTAATAACTTGCATGCTCTGTATGTGTACTCATGTTTCCACAAATAAAGAATCTTGAATCCCTTTCTTTTTGTCAATAGTGCTCATTTAATTATTTTTAATCATTCGTGTTCCAATATTCGCAAAAATATCGCACACTAACTTATTCAAACTATTATATTCTATTCATCTGAGGCAAATTGCAGTTTGACAACTTTTTTTCGAAATTATTATGTAATAACGCCATAATTATTCTTTATATAAAGGTTATCTAACAATAGAAAAATCGGCCCTAGAAGTCATAGCAGGGTATAGATAGTGCAGTCCACGAAGACGCGCCCCACTCTTTGACACTTGTACTGAGAGCGGTCAAAAACAAAGGAGAGGGGCAGAAAGGGGCGCGGCTTCGTAGATTGCACTACCTATAGTAACACTAAAGGTGAACACAGTAACACTAATGGTTGACAAGAATATTATTAAGTAACAAAATTAACATTTTGGTGTTGCTATGTGCTAACTAAAAAAAAAAAAGCGCCCTATTGATGCTACGCAATTACCGCTTATGCGGCAATGTGATAGTTTTGAATTCATTGGTGCTACGTTAGCTAATCGTAATACGCCTTGTAAGCTTACATCACAATAAAATATGGCCGTAAATGTAGAGCCACATCGTAACTTTACCATTAAATAATAATAATAATACATCTTCTGTGCAATGTTCTGCACGTGACCGCACTTAATCCAACTGATAATCACTTGGCTTAGGCCCGTGTTATCAGCTTTTCCGGCTAGCCGAGAATATAAAATATATGTCAAAATAATAATAATAATAAATCATTTATTTGCATAAAACATTACATCTTCTGTGCAATGTTCTGCACGTGACCGCACTTAATCCAACTGATAATCACTTGGCTTAGGCCCGTGTTATCAGCTTTTCCGGCTAGCCGAGAATATAAAATATATGTCAAAATAATAATAATAATAAATCATTTATTTGCATAAAACATGGTATAAACTGTTCTTAAATATAATAGTTAGTTAATAATATAGTGTTAATATCTGGATGACCGAGCTTTACTCGTTTTTGTTTTTTTTTGTTTTGAGGTTTTCTAAAAATTAAACCTAGCTAGATCGATTTATCGCCCTCGAAACCCTCTTTATACTTAACTAGCTTCTGCCCGCAACTTTGCCTGCGTCAAATTTCTTGCTCCCCGACTCACCCGGTCGCATCGAATCGAATGGCCGTGCGAGTACTTCGTGTTTGTGCCTTTTTTTTGCTCGGCTCCTAAGAGCTCTAGCGTAACGTTATTTAACACTGAAAGAATTTTTCAAATCGAACCAGTAGTTCCTGAGATTAGCGCGTTCAAGCAAATAAACAAACTCCTCAGCTTTATTTAATAGTAAGTATTGAGTATAGATGAAAATCGTTGCAGCCGTTTCCGAGATTCAGATTATATATATACAAGAATTGCTCATTTAAAGGTATTAGATGTGTTATTAAGGGCACACTTTGCGCGGGCTCGAACTCACTGGTGGGCCTGGCTAAAAATCACGCTGTCTCACCAGGCTTCGTACCCGACAGAGATAGTATCAGTGGTGAGCAGTTAGACTCTAGTCTACACGTACAACGTTATTGAGTGAGATGCAGGAGCATTTTTGGCAAAAAAATCGCGAAAAAATTAAGAAAAGTCCTTCAGAAGATCGGGTTTTATGAAAAAACCACTGCATAAATCAATGACCAATAAAGTTAATTGAACTTATTGTTAATTGAACTTTGTCGGTACCGCCTTGGTTTTCGAGATTTTATACTCCTTTTATTACTTAAACACGCTCAAAGTTAGGTTAAATTAGCAAGAAAAACGAATCTTTGTTGGCTCATAACTTTTTAATAGCTTTTTATTTTAGTATTCTGTTTCCGTACAGACAATAATAATAACGAGACAAAACCATACCATGTTTAATTTTTGATGTACATAGTCAAACAGTGGAGTAAAACCCTCCCGAAGTTTGTATGGAAAAAATGTGGACAAGTGTCACCTTAATAGAGTATCTTGTCAGCAAGGTTGCTAGTTTAAAATATTCTTACCTGCTTCAAATCGCCCTCAACCAGTCGCACAGACACCCACAATCCCTGAGAATGCTTAGCGTCCTTGATATCACGGTTGGCGATCACTTTCTTCAGTAAACAGTCCAGATTCTCCTTCTCATATCTGTAATGAGTGTCATATCTGGAATGTAACTGGGTATCATGTTTTGCACTATATTTTGGTTGAAGCCTTGATTTGTGGCAAAAAGCTCAGCTTAAATTAGGCCAGAATGCTAGCTTTAAATAACATAGCTTTTGTATTTTAGTAGCATTGGAATAATGTATGGCCGTTCCACTATCTTAAACAAAAGTAAAAACAATGTGAATGAATCAGCTGGTAGTCTAGCAAATTGTCATTGAAACTTACGATTTCTAAAGGTACGTACAGAAATGCTCGTCTCTTACAATCAACACGTGTGATAAAAAAGAAACAAGTACAGACAGCACATCAAGGTACCCTAAATCCGTCAAATGTCTTTGATAGATTTTCAACTTTACAGCATAAGCATAAGGTGACACTTGTCCACATTTTTTCCATACAAACTTCGGGAGGGTTTTACTCCACTGTCTGACTATGTACATCAAAAGTTAAACATGGTATGGTTTTGTCTTGTTATTGTTATTGTCTGTACGGAAACAGAATACTAAAATAAAAAGCTATTAAAAAGTTATGAGCCAACAAAGATTCGTTTTTCTTGCTAATTTAACCTAACTTTGAGCGTGTTTAAGTAATAAAAGGAGTGTAAAATCTCGAAAACCAAGACGGTACCGACAAAGTTCAATTAACAATAAGTTCAATAAACTTTATTGGTCATTGATTTATGCAGTGGTTTTATCATAAAACCCGATCTTCTGAAGGACTTTTCTTAATTTTTTCGCGATTTTTTTGCCAAACATGCTCCTGCATCTCGCTCAATAACGTTGTGCGTGTAGACTAGAGTCTAACTGCTCACCACTGATACTATCTCTGTCGGGTACGAAGCCTGGTGAGACACGTGATTTTTAGCCAGGCCCACCAGTGAGTTCGAGCCCGCGCAAAGTGTGCCCATTAGGTTCATATTCAATTGGGAAAATTTGACAGTTTGGGGTAGCTTGATGTGCTAGCGTCTGTACATATTATTATGTGAGCTAGCCAATAGACGATCGACATCGTGTTTTTGTCGATCAATACATAAATCAACGGGTGATGCTAAATTTAAAACTGTTAATAGGCGACTGTAACAATCACTACAATCTGTTAGATCTTATCTGTATGATCGTCAAAACACAGCATCTCAAACGACAATAACGATCGCCAAAAATCGAGCAAATCTGTAGGCACCTCAAGAATTCCGAAATAGATTAGATTAGTCAAAATCTGCTCAAAATAACAACTCAGTTTTAGGTCGCTAAAGCCACAATTTTTCTTCAGAATTTTAAGATTAATTCACGTCTGCCTCGGGGCTTCACGAATATATTGGTCGAACGCTTGCACGTGAAAATGTCGGTATAAACAATACTTACGCATAAAAAGGCACTTGTATATGTTTGTCGGGACAGTCAGCCGTGACAAATCGTTTGATATCGGCGCATGCGACGCCGAACGGACGACGCATTGATCGGCCGGACGCCGAGACTGGAGGCGTTATGGCTACGGAGCTGCGTCTGTGAATTAAATTAGCATCATCTTCTATACATCTATACAGATAAATAAAATTGGAGTGTCTGTTTGTAATATTAAAATAACCACTTTTTACTAAATGCATATGGATGTATACACGGTACACATACTAAAACAACATTTTTCTTTTTATGTTTGTCTGTCTGTCTGGCTGTTTGTTCCGGCTAATCTCTGAAACGTCTAGACCGATTTTGACGGGACTTTCACTGGCAGATAGCTGATGTAATAAGGAGTTTTTTAGGCAACTTTTTTAGATTATTAATTATGATTAATTAACGTTCCCGTGGGATAATTTTCAACATCCGCGCGAGCGAAGCCGCGGGCAACAGCTAGTCATTCATAATTTTCCTGCCCTTAACCAAATTTATTCTGAGTCGGCGAAACATGTCTCTTTCTTCAATTTTTCTCTACTAGTGATCTCCCTAGTCATAACCTTTCTAAACATATCATCATTCACACAGTCCATCCATCGTTTCTTTGGTCATCCCCTACTCTTATAGCCATCGACATTCATACTCAAAACTTACCTCATTTTTTCCCCAATTTGTGAATTAAATGATCATCATCATCTGCCTGCCTAGCCTTTTCCCAATTATGTTGGGGTCGGCTTCCAGTCTAACCGGATGCAGCTGAGTACCAGTATTTTACATGGAGCGACTGCCTATCTGACCTCCACAACCCAGTTATTGGGTAATACGATACCCCTTTGTAAGACTGGTTGTCAGACTTTCGGGCTTCTGACGACCCGTAACGACTGTCAAAGATCCACAAATGACAGCCGGGACCAACGGCTTAACGTGCTTTCCGAGGCACGGAGGGGTCTTGGTATGTAAAGATGGTCACCCATCCACGGACCAACCGCGGCAAGCGTAGCTTAACCTGGTGAATTAAATGATCATCCTACTAATATTATAAATGTGAAATTTTGTTCGTATGGATGTTTGTTGCTCTTTCACGCAAAAACTATTAAACGGATTCGGATGAAATTTGGCACACAGATAGTTTATAGCCTGGATTAACACATAAAGTACTTTTTATCCTAGTTTGTAGGTTTCCGTGGGATAATTTCCGATCTCCACGCGGGCGAAGCGGCGGGCAACAGCTAGTTGTAAACAATGTAAAAAAAATTGTCATCTTAGAGAACTTTTTATATTGATTTCATATCAGTACAGCAACTTATCTTCTTATAACACAAATCTCTATTAGCTGTGGTCAGTCTTTGTTTAGGCAGTTTAGGTTGCTTTTCGTTTGAAGGGTTGGTTATTAACAGAAACAACGTCCTTTTTGCTCGCTCCGTATATTGACACTAAAAATCTTTTCCTTCTAATGTGTGGACTGTATTAAATTGTAAGTAGCTATAGCTAGGTACGTACACACGCATACATTGATAGTTACGCACCCAACATCTCAGAATCACTTGGACATTCCGCCCACCAAAGAACATCGTTCTTTAATCACAATTAAACTTATAATCAAAGTCAGCACATAACACGACTTTAAAGGTCACTTTTACATAATCTACACAAACGATGTCAAACTGGTGAGTTAAGCAAACACAAAAATCTTCTAACAACAAATAGTACGTATAAGTACCTCAAACATAAGTGCACCTATAAACTCAAAAGTGTAGGCAAGTAATAATACCGATTACACGATAACAAAATATAACATAATAATAACTATAATTAATAGTACACATTAATAGTAAACTAGGTAACTACACTAAATAAGTTTGACCCGCCCACCGTTTGGTTACAATAATTTCAAGAAATGAAACAAAATCAATGTAGTAAAGGCACGAAACATAAGTATACACAGTTTGTAAAGTAGGTAAATATCAATTATATATGTAAAAATAAAGAAAAGTGTAAAATTAATTAAAACAATAGGTACAAGTAAATTCTTCATTTAGTTATAACGCAAATCTTACTAAGTGGACGCTTATATTCGCCTGTCTTACATTTAACAGTCACAACACGGGTTACGTTGTCATGACCGGTGTGTTTTTGTATAATTTTACCAAGAATCCACTTAGCTGGAGGAATGTTATCCTCTTTTAAGATGACAATATCACCAATTTCTGGTTCAGTACCTTTTGTATTCCACTTATACCTTTGGCTAAGACTTACTAGATATTCTTTTGACCATCTACTCCAAAAGTCGTTTACAATTTTTTGAGTAAGTCTCCACCTGTCTAAACCTACAACATTTGATTTAGAATAATCCTCATCAGCTATATTAATTAACGGCTCGCCTATCAAGAAATGACCTGGTGTCAAGGGTAGTGGGTCATTGAGATTGTCACTGAGTAAAGTTATAGGCCGTGAATTTAGACACGCCTCTACTTGTGTTAAAACTGTCGCCATTTCCTCATAAGTAAGTGTAGCATTACCGACTACCTTACGTAGATGTGTCTTGGTACTACGAACGCCAGCCTCCCACAACCCGCCAAAATTTGGGGCATGTGGTGGTATAAAGTGCCACGTTGTTCGCTCTAACGTAAGCAACTCCGCTATTTCCTTTGGAAGGGCCGACTTGGCATTGTTGAACATTTCTCTCATTTGTTTGTCGGCACCAACAAAATTAGTGCCATTATCACTATACAGGTCTTGACAGTGTCCCCTTCTCGCAGTGAAACGCTTGAACGCCGCGATAAAGCCCTTAGCTGTCAAGTCAGTAACAGCTTCTAAATGTACAGCTCGTGTTACCATACATACAAAAAGACATATATAGCCCTTATATGACTTAGAGCCTCTACCGGGTGAGAAACGAATATTCACCGGACCACAATAATCTACGCCAGCAGACTTAAATGGTTTACTGGGTTGTACTCTTGCCTCTGGAAGCGAACCCATTAATGGTACTGACTTCTTTGTGGAGTACCTTAAACAAACTACGCATTCTCTATAACACTTCTTGACACGTTCCTTTGCTCGTAGTATCCAATATTTTGTTCTCAAGAGGTTCAACATAACCTGTGGACCTCCGTGTAATGTCTTGTGATGAGCATCGATAATTATGAGCATGGAAAAATGATGTTTTGCAGGCATAATTATCGGATGTATCGTATCATTGCACGTATCTGCATGTGTTATGCGGCCACCTACTCTTAGAATCCCCTTTTGATCTAAAAACGGACAAAGAGTTCGTAAGGAGCTCTTTTTAGATACACATCCTCGAGTCTTTAACTGTTTGATTTCAACTTCAAACACGCGTTCTTGAATTATTTTAATCATTGCCATTAAAGTATCATTTAATTCGTTTGCGGTAATAAATTTAGGTAAACACGGTCGTTCACTTTTAGGTAACTTCAAAGTCAATATTCTCCTACAGTATGATATAACTTTTAATAATCTTGTTAACGAAGAAAATCTAAACCAAACACATAACTCGTTAATATTAGATGAAACAATTAAAGACTTGATTTTCTCTTCTTCTTGTGTATCTATTACGTTTGTGTTGACCTTTTCTATATTTTTCTCTGCCAGCCATTGAGGTCCCTTCCACCATAATGGATGGTTATTCAATTCTCGCGGTTGTAACCCTCGTGACGCACAATCGGCTGGGTTCGTATCAGTGGAGACATGTCCCCATTGTTCATAATCTAAAATATTTAAAATCGTGGACACCCTATTACTAACAAATGTCGTCCAGCGACTTGAACCTCCTTTGAGCCAAGCTAGGACAACAGTAGAATCTGTCCATCCATATAAATCTTTCTTGGGTATCTCCATTATCTGCGACACTTCAAATATAAGTTTAGCTGCCAAAGTTGATCCACACAACTCTAATCGTGGTATCGAAACTTCCTTATCAATTGGTGCAACTTTGGTTTTTGCAGTGACTAAATGTACATGTACATTATTTGATTCATCAGTGATTCGTATGTAAACGGCAGCTGCGTAGGCTGCTTGTGATGCATCTGAAAACACATGTAATTCCGTTTTAGAGGCTCGCGTAACGTTTAACCATCTTGGTATGGTAAACTCCCTTAAATCAATTAAATTATTTTTATAAATTAACCACTGTTGAAGTAGATCCTCCGTTAAGCAGTCATCCCATTCCAGGCCTGATTTCCAAAGTCTCTGTATAAAGATTTTGGCAACAACTACGACGGGCGCAATCCAGCCTAACGGATCATATAGTCGCGCTATAACAGACAGTATTTGTCGTTTAGTGATTGGCTCCTCTTTAGTGTCAGGTAAGTTGAGGACATATTCAAAATGATCAGATTTCCGACACCAGCTTACTCCGAGTACTTTAATTGAGTTATTTACCTTAATTGGTGTATTTTGGTCACTATATTGTTCTCCACTCTTGCCTATGTGTTTTAGAAAGGTTTCACTGTTACTGTTCCACTTTTGGAGTTCAAATCCACCTAATTTCATAAGCTCGTTCATCTCAAAATGTATCTGTAATGCTTCAGTTATTGTTTCAGCGCCTGACATCAAATCATCCATATAATAGTCTAGTTTCGTTATTTTTGCTGCTAACGGGTATTTATGTTCCTCCAGCTCTGCTAGTCTTTGTAAAGACTTAACTGCTAAGTATGGCGCACATGCCGTACCAAACGTTAGCCTCACAAGCTTAAAATGTCGTATAGCTTCAGATGGATTAAATCTCCATACAATTCGCTGAAAATCAGTATCTTCATCAGCAACTCGGACCATTCTATAGAATTTTGTAATATCTGCTACTAGACCTATTTTGTGGTTTCTCCATCTCATTAGGATATGCCTAAGATCTTGTTGTAACTTAGGTCCAACAAGAAGATCGTCATTCAATGATACGTTATTGCTTCCTTTGCTTGACGCGTTGAAAACAACTCTCACCTTTGTAGTATCTTTATCTTCTCTCACCACTGCATGATGAGGAAGATAGACTGCACGTGGATTCTCTATCTCTTGCTCATTTACTTCCGTCATGTGATTTAAACTTAAATATTCCTGAAATACTTTATTATACTCTATTCTCAACTGGGGAGCACGTGATAACCTTTTCTCTAAATACTCTAATATTTTGATAGCTCTCTGTTTTGACTGACCGTACTGACACTGAGGATCATCAGTCGCAAAAGGTAACCTTACTATAAATCTTCCACTATCATCTCGAACCGTGGTTAAATCAAATAAGTCTTCACATACCTTCTCATTTCCAGTCATCTCCTTTTGTATTATGTTAGGTTCGTTCTCCATTTCCCAAAATTTCTTAAGTAAATCAGTCTCTTCTAAATGTACATGCATGCTAGTCAGATTACTTGCTACCGACGAATGAGGTGCTCTTGACACTTTGCCTGAAATAATCCACCCAAAAAGTGTGTTTTGTGCAATTAAACTCCCGTGAGATTGCCTAACAATACCGTCAAGCAATATATTTCCATAGACTTCCGCACCCAGCAACATATCGATTTTACCTGGTGTTGCATAGGTGGGGTCTGCTAAAGGTAGACTATTAATTTCAACCCACTCATGAGTCTTCAGATTGGCTGTGGGAAGCATAGATGTCAAAGAATGCATTACATATGCGTTAACTTGAATAAAATTCGCTGGATTATGGCGTGATTCCACTTGAAATGAAACTCTGTGTTTTATTCTCGCATGACCATCTCCTAGCCCCGACACAAAACCATTTACTGGTATGCGTTTTAACCCAAGTAACTGAACTGTAGCCTCGGTAACTAACGAGGCTTGAGACCCTTGATCTAATAAAGCTCGAATATATTGTTTACAACCTTGTGCATTAAATACCTTAATTATCGCCGTTGCAAGAAGTACTCTGGCAGGCTGCAGCTCCTCCCTAGTAAATGTAGTAGTAATTTGGGTATCACCTCGTGGTGCGCTCGCCATCTCGTGTTGTTCACTCGGTGACACTGTTACCTCACTTGCTTGTTTGGCGATCTCGGTTTTCTCTCTCTCGAAGTGTAGCAACGTGTGGTGTCTTCTACCACATTTCTTGCAGCTTATTGACTGACGACACTTGATGACAGAATGTGTGGGTGACAGGCAGTTGAAACACAATCCCTTATTTTGCACGAACTCTTGTCTTGCCTTCGGCGTCATAAGTCCGAAACGTTTGCAATGGTAAATATAATGTTTCTCGTTACACATTGCACACTCAACATCATTTGACTTTGGTTTGTTATCAACTGACGTGTGGAAGGTTTTTGGTTTCTGTGCAGACTTTACAGTCTGTGTTGAACGTTGAGTTGTGGAGTCAATCATTTCCAAAGATCTAAATCGGTACTCTAAATAGTCTTTTAACTGCGACCAAGTGGGCAGTCCATCACTCGATAAAGTATTAAGATACTGTTCCCACTGTTTTATTGATTCCGCGTCCAACTTTGCGACGGTTAGATAAACAATTATTTCATCCCAGTTATCTGTCTTGATGCCTATATTCTGCAGTGACTTTAAACAAGTCGATGTCGTGTCTAGTAAATGTTTTATAGAATTAGCCGATTCAGTATTTATTTTCCTAAGTCCAATCAGGTTATTCATAATAGTATTGCAGTTGTAACGCTTGTTATTATACCTTTTTACTAGTTGATTCCACGCCTCCTCATAATTTGCTTCAGTAGTTGCAAAGTTTCGTAAAAGATTCATAGCTTCACCCGACAAGTTACTTTTCAAATAATGTAATTTTTGAACTGACGTAATGGCTTTATTGTTGTGAATTAGTGATGAAAACATATCATAAAACGTTTGCCATTCTTCATATTTACCTCCAAATGTAGGTAGTGTGATACGTGGTAGCTTAACATCACTGTAGCTGTTATCATTATTACTAGCGGCTGAAGCAATTGGCGATTGAGAAAGTGGCTGTGTCAAAAATGGCTCCAATGCTTCACGTAAACTAGTTTTATATTGCACGTACAGTTCCTCAAATTGTTCGTAATAGCCCTCGGTGAAATATGATTCCTTTTTATCTTTCGAAGCTGAAGAAATTATAATCTTATGTCCCTCTTTGAATTCTGTGTATTGTTGCTCAAGTACCTCCAATCTCGTTTCCAAATAAGGTCGTTTTATCCTTTCTTTTGGTGTTTTCTTATAATTTCGTTCGGCTGTCTTCAAATTGTTCATCAGTTGTTCTTGTAATGTAACTAACTTCTCCATTGTATTTGTATTAACAGACGCGTCACTGTTTTAATCCCAACTCACTCACTATTATAGTTATTTAGTCTCGTATAACACTGATTGTTCAAGTCTCTCACTCACATAAGTAATCTCACGTTATTAAAAGGGCTACACTCGTAAATAACTAAATAGTTCTCAATTTATTCACTCAGTCAGTCACCGTAATAATTTAAAACTCGTTAATTAGTTGTAAAAAATTGTCTCAACACGTGTAAGTTGCCGATCACCGGGCCAATCCTTATCTAAGGAATGCGTTCTTTTGTTCTCGCGGCTCACGGCGAAGCTCGATCGTAGGTGACACAATCCGGCTCGTTATGGACCATATGTTTAGGCAGTTTAGGTTGCTTTTCGTTTGAAGGGTTGGTTATTAACAGAAACAACGTCCTTTTTGCTCGCTCCGTATATTGACACTAAAAATCTTTTCCTTCTAATGTGTGGACTGTATTAAATTGTAAGTAGCTATAGCTAGGTACGTACACACGCATACATTGATAGTTACGCACCCAACATCTCAGAATCACTTGGACAGTCTTAAACCCCCTACCTAACCTTATAATTCAAACAGACCATAAATCTTTTATTTTTGGTCTTTATAAAGAAAGTTTTTTTATAAAGAAAGAAAAAACAGTGAAAGAAACCATCGTGAGGAAACCGGCATGTCCTAAAATCAAAATTTCGAAGACATGTGACATCTACCAACCCGCACTTAGCCCGCGTGGTTTATTTATGTCACCATAAGATTGTGAACACCGTTAGCTTATAATGTATCTCGCTAGATTGTAAACTGTCGATAAATTGTGAACTGCACCATATAGCTTACCGACCGAATAGGTAAGTTTTTTTTTTTGGGTGGGAAATCATCAAATAACTTCTCCCGCTCTTGGTGGAGCAGGAGGGCGTGTCAGACTTTTACTGACTAAAACCCACCCATGTTCCCTCAGTAGCCCGTATGCCAGGGGCTGTGGTATCTCTTTCGAACAAACCCGCACCCCTGGCAGGCATCGGCCCTTGCGGGCCCCATCATTTTTTGTGCTGACATCTCTTTGAGGCGCGCGTGGAACACAACGCGCCGTCGACTTGTGCTTGGTCCTTATCGGACAGCGAGCTACCCATTACTCGCCGTCCGCAAGCCCATGCCTACGGTGGCCGGAAATCGGCCTGGGATTCCCGACGCCCAGGGCGTCTCCGTATCCTGCGGCGGCTGGGGTCGCGAGGGCGCATATGCTGCCTCTCCCTCACGTGCGCCGCCTCCCTCTTCGCGAGCTTCACTGCTTCGCTGAAGGAGGTGACGGCTCCCAATCCCTTTCGCTCCGTACCATGGCCTGGACCAGGGCCGGACGCGAAAGATCGCCGCCGTCGATCGCCTCCACGAGGACACGGCGGTGCTCCACCCAAGCTGGGCAGACCGCCACCTTGTGCTCCACCGTGTCCTCAGGGCGATCTTCGCAGTGGAAACACCCGGGCGTTTCCTCCCGCCCTATCCGAAACAGGAACCTCCCGAAACAACCGTGTCCGGTGAGGACCTGCGTCAGGCGGAAGGTGAGGCTATTTCCAAGTTAGTAGCAGTTACTTGACTATTTAGTAAAGGCACAAGGTACGCACGGCTACACATCAAGCTATACATTTCCAGTTTACGCTGATCTCGCACTGTTAGGAAATGCTATGCAATGCGAGATCAGCTTATACTGGAATTGTATAGCTTGATGTGTAGCCGTGTGTACTATCCGTCTTGATACCAGTTCACAATTTGACGGACAGATTATAAACTAACGAAAAATAGTGCGTTAAATTGTAAATGTCTTTTTGCAGTTCACAATTTATCGAAAGTTTACAATCTCGCGAGATAGATTATAAACTAACGGTGTTCACAATCTTACGGTGACAAATACGACCCACTCCCTCTCGACAAGAGGCTGTATCCCAGCAGTAGGAACATTAAAGGATGATATTTTTTTAAAGTTTTTATAAAGAAGAAATTTATTTTCCTTCGTAAAGCAACCAACTCCTGCACTAAAGGCATTAAAATCGCTCTATTACTCTAAAGTTTCGCGACGAAGTATACGTTCGACTGGTTTACATTACAATTTTGTTTTACTATTTCGAAATTTTAAAGAATATATTAAACAAACTTACCTATTATCAGTATTCATGGCATCCATCGACCCTATCCGGTAAATATTGGAAACCAAGTAAATTTTTTCACTCTTTATTATATCGCTACCAAAATCCTGAAACAAAAGAAAGCATTAAATTAAACCCGTCTTATCTTTAGAGTTTTGTACCTTAAAATATAAAAAAAACGGAATCCTAAAGGTGCATCCACATCAAAGTTACTTTTTGTTGAACAATTACAACTGTTGCTGGACTACAACGGATAATTTTTTTTACAGAAAAAGCCGCAAAAGTTGTAGAAAGTTACTAAATGTTATCATGTTGCAAAATGTTGCTTTAGAAAAATTTACTTCAGTGTGGATGCACCTTTATAGAATCCCTTCGTTGTCCGTTCGTCTGTCTATCTGTCAGTTTATCAAGACTGTTTTTTTCCGGAACAGTAGTACAAATACGTAGGTTTATTACTTGGCCGGTTTTTATCTTTTAACTATCCAAAGCCATAGGTGACTTAGTTTAAATCAAATCAAATCAAATCAAATCATTTATTTGCATATTACAGGTTCAGAGGATGTTGTAAATGTTTTGTGGTCGAAGTACCAAAATGTAGGGGTTCGGAATACGTTAAGTTAGTGAAGATGCTTGTGATGTTGAACACACAAGCTTTTGATCGGATTTCAATGAAATTCGACTCACAGATCTTATCCCGTGAAAACACATAAATGTGGAGCTGTCCCACAAACAATGGGCCACTTTGCCTCTTACCCAGCGTGTCAGGTTGTCTGCACGCTACAGGAGTTGGGTGGACGCAGCTGAAAGTGCCAAGATTCTGGGCTGACTGTATTTAGATTGCCATCAACACGCTGAGAAGAACACATAAAATACTTATGCAGTTATATTTTATAGTTCATTTATGGTGTGAGTGTAACCGTGAGCAAAGCTATATTAAATTATACTCACAGTAAACACAACTAGTGCAGAGCTAATGTGGTTGGTTGGCCACCTGAGCAGTAAATGTTCTGTGAGCTTAGCGCCCGAAGCGTCATGTAACGCTAAGGCGATTTCTGCCGGCTCGTTCATTCGGCACACGAAGTTGTGGACCCGAACTGCGATCGTGTATGTTCGGGCGCCCGCTGGCGTCGCCGGTGGTGGGGTTACTGGTGTTGTTTCCTTGAAAATGTAGACAAAAAATTTGTAGTAAGTACATGGTACATGCACTAGTTGTCTGGAATTTATGCTGAATTAGACCTATTGGGCGCAGTCGTAAGGCACACAATGGTGTGAGGGAAGTTTTTTTTGCTGTTTTTATTGTGTGTCCTTATCTCGGTCAAATCAAATTTTCTTTCTCCTTTCTTTCTTTACATTAATGGCGAGGCGAGCCGATCCCAAATGAAATGAGATAAGGATAGGCAATGTTAGCGTCGTGTTTAGTACGAATTTCAAACAGGAATCGATGATTTGAATGGATATATTATAATCTTATTCACATAGAGCATGGGCACAGTGACGGGTACCTCTTGGTTGTTTGGCTAAATTACCAACCATTCCATACAAAACTTCAATAAGTACCTACTCGACCCAAAATTTATAGTATAATTTTTTTTCAATGTTGCGGTCTTTGCCACGCCCTAATTTTGGCAGGTCTTTGAAAAAAAGCCCTGTATATGTATCATTATCATTACTAGGTAAAGCAAATCATTATCACCCGATAAGAAGATAAACAGAAGAGACATTAAATATACCAGAAACTTACCATATTCTTGTCAATACGAGTATTAGCTTCATCGTGTAGTGCGTTAAGTTTATACGTGGACACTTTTAACGGATCTACCAGTTGTCCGTTCGCTGTTCTCACTGCCAACTCCATACCTAAAGTCCTGTTGACAAAGAAGTAAGAATAATGACAAAGCCACAGCATCTTTCAAAGAAATAGAGGCCTAGCAGAGCCCAGAAGGCCAATTGTTGTAATTAAAAACATTTAAAATCTAGTGGCAGTCTCATCTTGGCGACAATTAAATGTCAAAAAGGTGTCAAAAATGTAGGGAAATTAAGAGATATTTCTGACAGATTGAGACTGAGATCAGAAGGCCAATTCTCGTAATTAAAAACGTTCGCAGTGTCATCTCGGCGACAATCGAATTTCAAAAATTTGAAAAAAAATGTATAGGAATTTTTGACAGATTGACACTGAGATCAGACTGTGAACGTTCTTAAAATTACCAGAATTGCCCCTGTGATCTGTGAACGTTCTTAATATAACGGGAATCGCCTGTCTGATATCAGACGGTGATGTTTGTCCACTGAATGTTTTTTTACCGAAAAATATTATTATAGTATACCATCACCATATAAGAAGACTTAAAACATACACAAAGGTGCAAAATGTTTCTCCCGATAGTAGTATTTCAAAGGAGCTTGGTGTGAAGTAAAACAGTTTTTTATCAATGGCTCGCGCATACTCTTTATTTCGCAAATTCTTTTTTTAATTGATAGGGTATGAACTCTGCCGTCCTTTAACTAGACAGGGGTTAAGCCCTGAAAGATGTTTCCGAGAAAATGGCAAAAAACGCGCGTATCGTTATTTCTTAAAAACTGTGATACTTTACGTTACTGATTGTAGGACACATCAAGTGATATTTCTTTCTGTTTATCCTAAAGAATCCTTTCCAGTTAACGGCCTACAAACTCGCGTATCTTGGGAACTATTTGAATTGTAAAAATGTTTGTTAGACGGAAAGATAGAGAATTCTGAACTCTCTTAGATTCTATTAAAAAGTAAAAATTGATCAAGTGCCTCCTTTTTGAAGTCGGATAAAATACAGGTCATTACAGCTTTACATCATTGTTTGAAACGCTCATCTGTTATTGTAGATACGTTGAAACATCAGTGATCACTTGTAATCAGTGGACCACCCAGCTTGATTGTCACACAATTAAATAAAAAAGTTTTTTTTTAAAACGTTACTCCCGCACTAAGAATTTCGCCTGTATTGTGGGTGCGTTTACAAACATTTAAACACACACACACACAAACAGCCAGAACCGGAACAACTACTTGTAGGTCATACAAATATTTGTTCCGTGCGGGAATTGAACCCACGAAACGCAGCGGAGCAGTCAATCGCGTAACCACTGCGCCAACCGTGCCGTCACAATATGTACCTGTTCCCTTTATCGATGGTGAAAACAGCAGTCCTAGCGACTCGCCGCAGCTGGTCCTGAGGTAAAGCCCCGGACGCAGCTTGAGCTCTTAACTCTAGCAGCGCTCGCATGCTCACTTCCATAAACTTGAGACGCCCATCGTTATCCTGAACAAGAAGAATAATCAAACGTCTTCTTTTTTTTTTGTTGTTACATGAATATTGAGACGCCCATCGTTATCCTGGACAAGAATAATAATTTAGAACAATAATCAAATGTCTTTTTTTTTTTTGTTAAATGAATAAGAAAATATCACAAAAATAATATCTTTTAGTTATTTATTTAACAAAAATCCACAACAAAAACATCGTTTTGAGAGCATCACCACTGCTCTCAAAACGGTGAAGGAAAACATCGTGAGGAAGTCCGCGTAGTGAATAATGGCCCGCTGCTTCTCACTGAAAGGATTGTGGCAAAGCAGTGGGAATACAATAGGCTAATTATGCTTATGCATTCCATTGTAATATCACGCAGTTAGCACTGAGGTATCAGCAGAGAGATATTTTTCCTAAGACATAGACCGTGTGGTGCCGGACTAAAAGAATAACACCACCCCATATCTCTTCCTGTGGGTGTCGTAGGAGGCGACTAAGGGAACTACTAGAGAATGGGCAGCAGTGTTCTCTATTCATTTCTAAAACCATACTGCGATCGCCAACCCGCCTGCCAAGCGTGGCGATTATGGCAAACCCCCCAACATGACAAGCACAAAAAACCGGTCGAAGTAGCGGAGCTTGGGGGAGACCTATGTCCAACAGTGGACGTCTTTCGACTGAAATGATGAAACAAAAAGATGAGAGAAATATTATGCTTCAAACCGTCCCTACCCTAGGATTTTAGACCCTGTTTTTTCCTGGTAAAAGGATCTAACCCACTAAGTGCTATCATTTAGGTATAGCAATGCACGATCCGCAAAGCACATACCTTTCCCCAGACACGTAACCGACTAATTATTTATTTACAGTACGTGCAAGTGAATAATCAAGCATTATTGGCCGAATAATTATACAATGATGGCACTCATGTTTATGTAATCAAATGATAAATAAGGACAAGTTGAAAAAAAAAAAACGTTTTACGCAACGACATCATGTAGTTACCGTGTATGGTTAATAGTGTCATAGGCAAAAAAAAAAACAATCGGGTTTGATTTACCATCATAATCAACCTATGATGTTGCCACTGCTGGGACACAGGCCTCCTCTCTGTGAGAGGAAGTGGGCTGTTATCCACCACGCGGGCCCAGTGCTGGTTGCTGGATGCCACATGTCTTGGATTTTTTTATTCTAGGACATGCCGGTTTCCTCACGATGTTTTCTTTCACCGTTTTAACAGCAGTGGTAATTATATTAAATACAAAAAGTAAAGTGCATTCCTGGGTTTGAACTCAAGACCTACAATTCGTTAGCCGGGGCCAATACATCTGGGCCACCACTGCTGAATTATTAATCATAGGTTTAATAATATATATGGTGAATTATTGAGATAGGATCTTCAAAACAAAATATAAATAAATCGATTTTGGATCAAATTAAGAACAGATTTAGCGTTTTAAGCCGTCAAGCGTTTAAAAGTGTCACATTTGAGTTTGAGTTTTCCAAATTGGCAGTCATGGGACTGCCGACAGAAAAAAATAATGTTTTCCATTTGTAGGCAGTTCCCATGGACAAAGAAATTTTTTAAGCTATTGCATAGCTTCTATCGCGGGCCTTGAGCGTGGAGACCGAATCCAGAAATTCCGTAACGAAAATAACCTAGCACCTAGCAACAGGTCGGACTGTTGCATAGCTACGGAGGAATGACATGTTAAAATTGAAATTTTGACTGCTTTATCTGAATTTTCATACACAACATCGTATATTTATGGATAGTTTATGAAATTTTCTCACCGTTTTAGCAGTATTTTAGCCATTTCATACTGGGGGTGTTTTTTTTTTTTTTTTTTTTTTGGGTGGGAAATCATCAAATGACTTCTCCTGCTGAGTAGAGCAGGAGGGCGTGTCAGACTTTTACTGACTAAAATCATTCATACTGGGGGTGTTAGGTTATTTTCGTTATAATTGCAAGTTGATAAAAAATGCTATGCAATAGCTTTACCGCGGCAGTCTCCGAGTGCCACACGTTTTTTTTGCTTTTTTTTTCTAAATTACTTCGCTATCTCTACTTACGATGTACAGTTTCTTGCAATGTGTCAACCATTCTCGGAGTGTGACAGCGATGTCGTGGACCACACCGTTGCCTCCAGCAGAAGCGACCACTGTGCCACCACATCTGAAAGAGATATTGATAATTTGAGAATTTATCTGAAGTAGGTACCTAAACATCCTGTTCCATCTACGGTTTCTATTCGCTGGAAAGGAATTATATTATAGTAGAACTATAATTGAAGTTCTCCCACAAGGTGGACCGATGACCTTGTGAAGGCCGCGGGAATCCATTGGATGTGGGAAGCACAAGACTGGTCGAAGTGGAGGAGCCTGGGGAGGCCTATGTCCAGCAGTGGACGTCTTTCGGCTAAAATTATGATGATGATGAACTATAATTGAATACAAGCTTGTAAAAATAATATATTTTTAATACTCATAGTTCTACATTTCAAAAACGCGAACATCAATACCACTGATTTTTAGAATATGTCTATTAGATACCTTCTTTTGCTTTACCCTTCGCGGATTGCAGACATGATGTATTGTGTTATATGTCCTATTCTAAACATACTTTCCAATAAACGTAGGTACAATGCATACCGAGACTTGCATTAATAAAAAATGAGTCATTGAGGAATTAATAGCTTGCATAACCACAACTATAATACTGATTGATTTAAAACAGGGGAATTTTATTGCAGATGACTTGAACAAAAACTATAAACCTGGGGTTTATTGAACGGGATAAATCATTAGGGTAATTAAATGTCATCGTACATACGTCATAATAATATTATAGGCTAGAACTTCATTTTGCGCAGTACGTAAGCGTAATGTTTGGTCCTTTTCTGCATGAAACCACATTAACATTCACAACATCACAACATTCTACGAAAGGGATAATTAGGTACAATACTCGCTTTCTAATATGGAACTCGAATAATTTTATTCCCAACTAGCTGATCGGACGTTGTCCTGTCCAAAAGTTTGTACAAAAACCCCATGGGTAAAAAGGAGGTTTAGTTTTTCCCGTTTCTTTTTTTTTATGGGTATCTTTTCAATGTTTTCTTTCCTTAAAAACCTAATTCGGACTATTACGAACATTTTGAAACAAAAATAGCCAAATCAGTCCAGCCGTTCTGAAGTCATGCGCTTGCCAATGAACAACATTAGTAAGTCTCCAGACCGTGTTTCGGCCAGGGCGGCCAATCTCCACGGAGGCTATTATAGTGCACCAGTGTGTGCACAATTGCACATACACAGGGGCACACTTTATTCCTTCACTCCCAAAGCCCGATGGGACAGCACGCAATCCGACACGACGGTAGAGAGATCAGGCACAGAACCAACGGCTTAACGTGCTTTCAGAGGACCGGACCACCGCTTCGGAAAGCACGACATCAACATCTACTGATTGATGTAGGCTAGCCTGAATTTGGAGGTCCTTGCGGCATACTATTTTTCTTCGTTCCATTGCAAGTTTGACAGATCCCGCGAAAGTTTTTCCTCGCGCCATAAAATATCATTTTAATCACCATAACTAAGTCACTATCTGCCAAGCCTTTTACCAAATATGTTGGGGCCGGCTTCCAGTCTAAACGCAAGCAGCTGAGTACCAGTATTTCAAATGTGGCAACTGCCAAGCTGACCGCAACCACCCAAATACTGGGTAATACGATAAATCAAAAGTCATTTATTCAAATTAGGCTGAGAATCAGCACTTTTCGAATGTCAAAATACATAAGACAGTCCCCCAAAAACGCCCACCCTTCGACACTTCCTAGTGTTTTAGCTGGGAAGAAGTGGCGCAACAAACTCCCCAGCAGCACAGCTGTCTGTTTAGTCTGATGGACTTGATTCTATACATACATAGGCAAAGTAATGAACAATAAAGCATAATACCAAAATAAAAGCCTCCTGGTATACAGGGCGTGATAGCTTACTTTATGCAATGCTGGATTATTGTTAGGAATCGATCATGTCAATAACTAATGACATAATAATAAAAAAAAAACTTGGTCAAGAAAGTAAAAATAAAAATAAAATAAAAAATAGAACCCATTTAACCGGTCAGTAGGTACGCTAATTCTGGAGAAAGAACATAAACATTGTCTTGAGCTAATGACAGCGACCAACTATTCTCGTCATTTATGGAATAGTAAGCCTTTAAACAAAGGATGGATTTTACTTGAGCTTTAAACGCATCAAAAAGCAGATCTAGCAAAGAAGAGGGAAGGTTGTTATAAAAGGTCATACCAAGCCCAACAAATGAGTTATGAACCTTACGAAGCCGGTGAAAGGGAGCACGTAGTTTATCCTTATTTCTAGTGTTAAAAATACCCCTTGGAAGACCGGTTTTCAGAAAATCGGGCTTCTGAAAACCCGCAACAAAAGTTACAGATCTGCAAATGACACCCAGAACCAACGGCTAATCGTTCACTTATCAACGGACCGACAGGGACAGGTATAGCTTAACCTGATCCATCGACCCGTGCGAGTAATAACAGCCGTTATTTCTTAGCCACAAGCCCCTCAATGATGACAACTAGATACGGAGACGCCCTGGGCGTCGGGAATCCCAGGCCGATTTCCGGCCACCGTAGGCATGGGCTTGCGGACGGCGAGTAATGGGTAGCTCGCTGACCGGTAAGGACCAAGCCCAAGTCGACGGCGCGTTGTGTTCCACGCGCGCCTCAAAGAGATGTCAGCACAAAAAATGATGGGGCCCGCAAGGGCCGATGCCTGCCAGGGGTGCGGGTTTGTTCGAAAGAGTCACCACAGCCCCTGGCATACGGGCTACTGAAGGAACACGGGTGGGTTTTAGTCAGTAAAAGTCTGACACGCCCTCCTGCTCCACCCAGAGCGGGAGAAGTTATTTGATGATTTCCCACCCAAAAAAAAAAATTATGACAGCTAAATGATACGAGTATATATTTAATCGAACTTGCTAACCGCCACATTCCTTGACTCATACAACTAGACAATCAGTCTATAAGTCACCCAAGAAAGTGATTCATACATATACTTCCGACTAGTCTTCAAATGTCTTACTCCCTTCGGCTTAGAAATTATGTCCAAGAACCATAGCATTCCTAGTTTACATACATAAACTCACGCTTTTCCCCATGAAGGTATGCAGAAACTACAGAACGCCAGCTACTACGATGCATACATACTCTTTAGGCCTCGTTTACGTTAATACATCTGCATGCATGACGCTTTCTATTTCTAATCTAGCGTAGAATAGAAATCGCTTGTCTAAATTTCTCGGTGAAAAACTGTCAACTGTCTACACGGAAACGTCATTTTTGTCTGCTCTTCCGAGGATAAAACGCTTCTCTACGGTTCTCGAGCTAAGCCTGCATAACACGCAAGCCGGTTGCGAATAGCACCTGGCCTTTCTAAAGAACATCACCAACAATGTCACTATATGTGTGCTCCTATATATAGGGCGTCAACTCCCGGCGTTTCCATTCACATCTGCTTTGTGAATATATGCTAGTTTAAGCCTATACTAATATGATAAATGCAAAATATACTATAAACAGGAAAAAAAAAAACCGGTTTAGTGCGAGTTGGACTCGCGCACCGAGGGTTCCGTACAAACCTGTGGGTATATAAGTAAAAGTTCAAAATGACGAAACTAAAAATTTTCGGTTTTCGTAATTTTTCCTATATCTGTACTATAAGACGTGACTTCGTACAAAATTTCAAGATTCTAAGTTCACGGGAAGTACCCTGTAGGTTTTGATTCCCGTGCGAGTTTCGAAAATTTGCGGAATTTTGCGGCCTAAATGGCTGTATCTTTTGATTGCGTTGACTTAGAAGGTTGATTTTTCTACAGCTTCCAGGGACAGTAGAACTAAGTATCATATAGAAATTTCAGTTTGATACCTCCACGCGTTCCTGAGAAAAACGGTCTTGACAGACGGACGGACGGACGGACGGACGGACGGACGGACGGACAACAAAGTGATCTTATAAGGGTTCCGTTTTTTCCTTTAGAGGTACGGAACCCTAAAAATTAACCAGTGTGCAAACTGTAACCATGAATTCAGCATATCAAACTGGACCCCCAGCGCAGAAATTTTTATATGCGGCCAAAATGTATGGAACAGCAGTTTTTTTTTTTTTGTATTACCGACGATCCGTGTGGTGCCGGATGTAAGAGAATAGCACCATCCCATTACTTCCCGTGGGTGTCGTAGAAGGCGACTAAGAGACTTACTAGAGATTCGGCAGCAGTGTTCTCTATGTATTTGACCACCATACTGCGATCGCCGTCTGCCAAGCGTGGCGATTATGGTAAATGCCCCCCTTTTGGGGCAGGCTAATGTCCAGCAGTGGACGTCTTAAGGGTGAAATGATGATGATGATAACCGGCGAAAAATTTCTGCGCTCGCTGGGGGTCTAATGATACGCTGAATTCATGGTTACAGTTTGCGCACTGGTTAAAAATGTATCCTGTATGTCTATCATGGATTTGGCACACGAATAGACCTGGATTAGGACATAGGATACTTTTATCCCGGCAGGACGTTCCCGTGAGACAATTTCCAGGCGAAGCCGCAGGCTTAAAGCTAGTATTACCATAAAAAATTACTAATTGACGAGGTCACTGACCGTAATTGATAATCGTTGCCCATTGTCGAATGAATCACTACTATGTACAATTTATGAACGTTCATGAGGAAGTGTGTGTGTGTAACGTTGGTGTAAGTTCCGACCCGCTACCGTATAATTGAAATATTATCAGTTAGCGTCATTTGCTACTACGTTATTATATTGAATGTATGTAATGTAATATGTAGTAATCTCATCTAGTTTGTTGGAATAAACGCATGGGTGCAAAAATTTCTGATATTAACTTAGTCGTTTTTTTTTAACTTTTTTTGGAAATAGGTATGAATCGGCTTCCTGTCTAACTGGATGCAGCTGAATAGCATTATTTTACATGAAGAGACTGCCTATCTGACCTGCACAACACAGGTACTAAACCCCAATGGATGGATGGATGTAGGTATAAAATGGTGGAAATCCCATATTCAATATTCACCATTCTATTCGCAGGTCACGCATGCTACGAGTTTTACTGTTTAGTATATTAGGTCTTTACCTATGAAATTGCCGTTCTGCAGTACTGGCCATTTCAAATCAAAATAATTTTTGTTTGGCTAAGAATTCTAATTTCAAATTAATTTTATTTTAAAAACATGGATTTTTTTTTCTAAAAGTAGTCATTTCTTTATTGATTAGTGTTACATTTTCATCGCATTTCAATCTTTTTCGTCATCATGGATACGTTAAAAATTCGAGTAATTATGGAATATGAGTACCGTCGTGGCAGCAACGCGGCACAAGCGGCACGCAACATCAACGACGTTTACGGAGCTAACACTACAAACCAACGCACCACCTGTTATTGGTTTGCTCGCTTCCGTTCTGGAAATTTCGACCTGAAAAATGAACCTCGCGGTCGTCCGAAGACTTTGGTCGACAATGACGAATTGAAGGCGATTGTGGAAGCTGATGATACACAATCTACGGCTGAATTAGCAGCAGCTTTCGACGTTAGCGTCAAAACAATATTGGTCCATTTGCGTCAAATTGGCAAGGTAAAAAAGCTTGACAAATGGGTGCCCCACGAACTCAATGATCGCCAGCGCGAAGTACGCGTCGAGACGTGCCTTGCACTGCTCAACAGACACACAAATGAAGGAATTTTGAACCGCATTGTTACCTGCGATGAAAAATGGATTCTGTTTGATAACCGTAAGCGCTCAGCAAGTTGGTTGGATCCTGGTTCAGCACCTAAACAATGCCCTAAACGAAAACTTACCCCTAGAAAAGTGATGGTCACTGTTTGGTGGTCTAGCGCCGGTGTGATTCATCACAGCTTCTTACCAAACGGGGTGAGCATTACTGCAGATGTGTACTGTGAAGAACTGAACACAATGATGGAGAAGCTGGCGCATCTCCAACCAGCATTGGTCAATCGCTCGTCTCCGCTGCTCCTGCACGACAACGCGCGACCTCATACTGCACAGCAGACGGTCTCCAAGTTGCAAGAACTGGGGTTGGAAGCTCTCCGTCATCCGCCCTACTCACCAGACCTTGCGCCTACAGACTACTACTTTTTCCAGAATTTGGATAACTTCTTGGCGGGAAAAAAATTTAATACCCGAGAGGCACTACAAAATGCCTTTGAAGAATTTGTTGCCTCCCGTCCAGCTGATTTCTTTAAGAAGGGCATCAATAAACTGCCACTGCGATGGCAAAGATGCATTGATTGCATGGGTGATTACTTCGATTAATACAAATAAAAAATTCATGAAAAAAATTCGTTTAAATTTTTTCATACAAAACGGCAATTTCATAGGTAAAGACCTATTATGTAGTTGTTAGGGGCAAAATAGTTTACCTGTCAACTATACAGTCCCTTATCTGTACGTAGCTTTTAGGGAAGGCGCCGCCGCTTGCATCTTTCTTGAGGCTCTTACCCCAGTACCAGAATTCTGTCTCTCTCTCGATGTGCAACAACTCGCCGACGTCGAATGAGAGATGCAGGGAGCCAGGTTTGGCCGTGTAGTTGTAAATGGCTGTGGGAAAAGAGAAATACAGCTTGGTAAGTTGGTATGCAATAAGATCGTCGTCTATGGTTTGTTCCAAAAGTATCAGACGAAAGTCTTCTTAAACTTCTAAATATACCTAGGTCTAGTGCCACCCGGGCTGTCAGTTCTGCTGTCACCTATCTATGACTGGCCATATTTTGACTACGGTATAAGCCATGTTCCTACTGATACGAACTCAAGCTTAATATATTTGTGAATTAAAGCTATGTTCCACAATTGAAATTAATTGAGGAATCCATGTCGCGTCGTAGTGAATGAGTAATTGTGTTACGATAGGTCATATGGTCAGTTGGTCGAAATTACTCGAAATACAATTGATTGTGTTCCATATGACAAAGGCTTTAAGAGGTCCCTTCCCGGTCCGTCTATCGTCAACATGAGCACGATTGATCAGCTTTTTTGTTTTATCCAACGTTATGCAAGCGAGTAAGAAGAACACGATAACATCGAACTAAATATTTGGCGCGCGTAGATTTACTAAACTACCAGTAAACACGTGTTATTTTAAATAAACTCACAAGTTTCAAAAAATTTAATTGTCATTTAAAATTTCAATATATGAGTATGTATACTACATCAAGAAGTCTATGAACGGCCAAAGACAGTACAAAATTTGTGGAAATAAAACTGATTTTGTTTTGTCTTTTGGTGTAGAATTTTTTACACAAAGCAGTTTTTATTTTATTTAACAGAAACCTAAAAAAAAAACATAAACCATGAGAAACAGGGTGTGGTTTAAATATCTGGAAGAAAATTTGTTATAACGCCATAATCACGCACGAGCGGTTGTATGGGAATTATGACGGGTCGGCCGCTCTTAACTGTTTCAGACTTTAGGTACATCAGTTGATAGTCACATGCCTTGACCTATACTAGGTCAGTTAGTAGTCTGTCTTTAATATAAATGCATAATGATTTTATCCTTTATGGTTTATATGGCTTAGCTAATAAATTGCAGCTTAGGTTAATATTAAATACTAAGTAGGTCCTTATAATTATTGCAGATCGTGTACAAGCACTTGATTGAAACTTGGCAATAGGCCAGCTACATATCAAGCCTACAACGTACTTAAAGCAATAATATAATTGGGGAAGCTGATTTCCACAAAATAATGCTTCAAATACGTTTTAGGCTTAACACTTTAATTTTAAACTCAGTAAAAAATATGTTTCGAATTTTATCCGTCAATCATGGCAACACTGAAGCCATTGCAAATAAGCTAGGTATAAAAAATTAAGTAAACACAACGCGAAATTCAAATAGACCGTTACCCACAAAACAGATGCTAATGGCTCGTCAAATACTATGACATAATAAATGACGCCTTTATGGCTAACGTATCCTGTGGCAACAATCATAGGACGTAATGGCAATGCTTTCCAATTTGGCACAACAATACGAAACGATTTAGCGACAAAAATAATGTGTACAGTCGTCGGCGAAATCAGTCCCTGATTCCCGTCGGCGCTCCTCATGGGAACAGTTGTGATTTCCTTCAGTAAGTTCCCAGGATGAATTGACGTGAGACTGGGAGCCAATTTGTCCAAAAGATCCTTCAAAAATTACCCGTGAGAAAACATTTCATACCACGCCGTAATCATACCAAATAAACATTAAATAACTTCAACCTTGGTGACGATTGTTAAGTAACTTAAATGATTGAAGTGACCATCTTAAAAATATCTAACAACAGGCGGTCGCAAATTCATTAAATCGACATCAAGATTAACCAGAGCCTAACAACTCACATCCTGCGCAAAGAAACGCGCAAAAAGCCAAACATATTAATACGATATGAAGAAAAGGTTAATGTTTAACATTCATTCTACTTACACAAACAATTAATCCGGGACAATAGGGGCGGTATGCGTGTGAGTCACGTAAGACGAGACAGGCGCGAGCGCACCAAAATCGCGTATGAACGCAGCTTGAGCGCGTTGTGAATGCTGATGTGAGGGGAGTTAGATCTAGCAACTGTATAGATGGGATAGACCCGGGTTATTGATTATCTGATCGTGATAGTTCTCTGGTTGTTTAAGGGTTTTTTGAAAACATGATTTCGTTATCTATAACGACACCATTGTAGCAGAGAAAGAAGCACTACAATTTATTTATTTTGTGTAAAAGTATACTCTGCTAGTTTTTAAAATTTGAAAGTATCTTTGGAAGGTCTGATGCCAAAACGTTTCATAGTTTTAATGCATTCACATCGTCTAAAAATTATCATCATCATCATTCCAGCCGAAAGACGTCCACTGCTGGACATAAGCCTCCCCCAAAAGGGGGGTTTTACCATAATCGCCACGCTTGGCAGGCGGATTGGCGATCGCAGTATGGTGGTAAAATGCATAGAGAACGCTGCTGCCCATTCTCTAGAAGTCCCTTATTCGCCTTTTACGACACCCATGGAAAGAATACATAAAAGAAGACTTCCTTTACGAACAAATCAGTCGACCAGAATAATCATGTAACAATTGAAATAGATTTGTTGGTGTATTTGTATAAGAAAAGGACTCTAATGTCATTTCGATCACCCCTCGATTTCAATGAGCAGAGAAAATAGCTATTTTATTTAAAGACAAGGTCAAATTCTGGTCTGCAAGTAAATTAAGCTCTGAAAAAGTATGAAGTACTTTCTAAATGCATGAAGCTATAAAGAATTTTACAAGCAATGAAAAAGACTACTTAGATTTTTATAGTAACGTCTTTTAATAAAGTTAGATCCCCTTATAAAATCAGACTTAAAATTCCTTACCCAAGAGCCATCCTCGCAAAAACACTAAATCTCCATCGAACCACTTATCCAGGGTACCCTGAATCTATCAATTTTATGAGCTCCGTAAAACGGCGCGTCTACGAGACTTATAAATCTATCAGACATCAGATCTATCCACATGTCACCGATACTTGACGTAATGAGATACCGGTGCTATACTAGAGACCCAGCTGGTATAGAGCGTTTTCGGATGACAGCGTTAATGGTACAAATGGTACAGGTTCCATTTTATGGGCCATTGGGCACATTGTTCGTTGCAATTAGTGTTTATGTGCCGAAGTTAATTTATGGACAGTGAATTGGGTTGTAAAACCAATTCTTTGCATTATTTATAATACAATTTGCTGAAGCTAGATTCGCTGATATAATTCAAATATTATTAAAACTTGATGGCAAAATGACCCCCAAGTAATTGTCAAAAATAAGATCAAGATCAAAAGTCATTTATTCAAACTAGGCTGAGAGTCAGCAATTTTTGAAGGGCAAAATTACATAAGACAGTCCCCCAAAAACGGATAAGGATAGCGATAATGTCATAACCAGTCTGAGACAGAAATAAAATCAGTCCCGCTAGAAATCTACCAATAGTTAAATCAATGGACAAGATTTTTTATCAACCTACTTCCGATTTTGTCAATCGAGATCTGATGCAGTTGTTTACGCTAATATAACACAAAACCGGATTGGTATTTTTAAGTTTCACAGCTCGCCAAAAGTAACGGCAAGTTTTTGCGACCACTCCATTATTAAATGTGTGTCATCATAAGTCCAAAAAAGCAAGTAGCATCCCAAATGTTTAACAAAAACATATGTTGTTCACTTGCGACTCTTGCGAATGAGCAATGGGCACGAAAATCAATTGAATCATTTTTATTACGGTGAATTGCTGATTGGATAACATTATTGGCGGAATGATATTTTGACAGACATAATTGGACTTCCTCAGGTGACGGAAGGGGACTGAATGCGTCGATTGGCATGTAGGGACCTGTGCGAATATGCGTACTTGCGCGTAGGAATCTATCAGTTTGAATATTTTGATTTAACGGTATATGAAACCATCTAATCCATCATCCGTTCCGTGTGGTGCCGGACGTAAAAGAATAGCACCATCCCATTTCTTCCCGTGGGTGTCGTAGAAGGCGACTAAGGGACTTACTAGAGAAAGGGCAACAGCGTTCTCTATGCATTTTACCACCATACTGCGATCGCCAACCCGCCTGCCAAACGTGGCGATTATGGCAAAACCCCCCTTTTGGGGGAGGCCTCATCATTTCAGCCGAAAGATGTCCAGCTGTGGACATCTTTCGGCTGAAATGATGAAACCATCTAACTAACAATTTGAGACAAGAAAGAGCTTAGTTATAACCAGCCATCATCCAAAAATCCAAACCGTAAACTACCACATCAAAATCTATTACCTAATCAGTCGTGGACTCGAAAGTGCGAACCATCTTTTTGAGGATAATGATCCAGAACGCACGCGAAATCCGTAATTCAAAATGAAATCTCCCAACAAAATGAATAAGGAGAGATATGGCACACCGGAAAGGTCTGTAAATATAATCATTTAAGAAACCGATATATGACGAGTAAGTAATTGAGTACATCTGGCATCCTGACACGCACTACCGTGAGATGTGTCGCGGATTTCGAGTGTCACACCGGTGTGGGCGGCAATATGCGAGAGTGGACCAGACGGAGTGACGAAGTCACTGCTAATACACCTAACCTCGGCATTATTGAACGTGTGTCTGGGAAACAAGTCAACCAGACACGGCTATTACTGGGAGCGTTGTGTGCCAGACTGTGTGCCGATGGCACCCACAGAATAGATGACAGATAGAGCAAAGAAAGGATGCAGTGGATGGATTGTGGAAAAGAGATGACGGCTGATATAGATGTATGTGTAGAAGACGACATGCTGCGTCGACCTTAAATAAATAACCTGTAAGAGACGTTCGATCTGGTCAAAGCACTGCCGATACAGCAATTCCATAGACGGATTGATGTCAATTGAAGTGTTTCAGCAAGAATTTCGTCAAGGATTCGCAATTCAAGAACACGAGAAACACTCATCAAGTGGATAAAACGCTAAACTTCATGGAATTTGCGGAAGTAAATCAATAAGCAGCAGTTCGAGTGCTATTAACTAAAAGTTTTTGTAGTTCATTTGTACTCGAAGTCAAGTACTTACATTAATTACAACCGACAATTATCACTATATCACTAAATTTCCTATGCGTCGGACGGAATAACACATTGGAATCTAAAAGGACCCTGAGCATAGAAGGTTGGTCATTTCGGGCATATTGGGACACGTTAATAGAGATCAAAATCCTACTATGTCTATCCCACCTAGTGTTAGGGTCGCGCAGCATGTCTTCTTCCATATGCAGCCGATCAACTGTCATTTCAGTATACTTCCTCATAATATCCATATCATCTTTCATATCGAAAACGGTTCTTCAAAATATTACCTTATCTTAGATACTCCTATGACCTCTCAAAACGTTTCCACGACCAAATTTTTCCCAAAGTCTAGACCAAATCTCTTAACATTATCACGTTATATTTCATAATAATGAAATCCACTGAACTAGTATTATTAAGGCCACAAAATAACACGGTTCCTTGTTCCTTATGAACCAGAAATAGATTTAAATTGTACTGCCTGTCCCGCGCTATCAAGACTTACTGTGACGATTGAATGTAAAGATTAGCCGTAACTATCTCTATTGATATTGTGTTAATTGCAAGTCAGGTCAGTAGCGACGTGCCCCGAGTTTGTCCTAGTTGGTTATTTGGGTTGCTGGGTTCTCTAATCAAAGGCCACAGTTCGAACTGTGGCTTTCTGTAACCTGAGTAAAATGAGACCAAATATTTGTCAAAGTCGATATTTTGGGCCCTTTCACCTAAGTTATTTCTAATTAATTTATTGTTTGTCACAGGTGCAAGTACGTTCTTGTGATTACTGCATAAAGAATCGCTGTAACATACCTAATACAAAATGTATTAAAACATACATAAACTAATAAGATGAAGAGCTTGTTTGTTTTTGCTTGTTTGAACGTACTAATCTGTGGAACTACCGGTCAGATTTGAAAATTCTTTTCGCTTTTGATAGCCCAATGTTTGAGGAAGGTTATAGGCTATTAACCATCACTTACCTAGGAGTTCACTTACATAGGACCCTTAGGAGCCGAATAAAAAGAAAAAGTCTGAAAAGAACGCTAAGCGAAAACGAAGTTAAGCGCGACCAGCACCCTAATTGCGTAACTCACGATTCATCATAATCTGTATCGTTTTGAAACGGATTGTTAAACCATTGCTTCATATGTTCGAAAAATGTGTCTGTTCGACAACATAAATAACGCAATGAATATTGTTTAACTGTGAAGACGAAACCAATTATGATCAATCGTGAGTTACGCAATTAGGGTGCAGGTTATGCGATGCGACGCGGTGTGTAATGTGACGAAGTCGTGGACAGAAGCTAGCATTATTTTAAAATTATTATAAATTGTAGGTGGTAATGGCTGTCTGCTTTCCATGCCTTGATTACCCAGCGCAACTTTGGTAGCCAATCAAAACGTTGAACGAACGTTGCAGGTGCATGCAAGCACATAGCGAGCGCCGAAGGCCGAATTTGTTTACAGATAAAACAGGTTTTCGATTCTAAGGTCTTGACCTTCATAGATTGGTATTAATTCCGTCAGCAAAATTATAATTGGACCTATAAGCACAAACCAAAGTAAAACATAATCAGTAAATATTAAGATTCATAATAAGTAAACCAACTTGCTAAAAACTTTTGTATTATTTTATTTGTAAACGCACCATCATACCTTTAACCTTTGAGTGGTAGAAAGCCTAATATGCACTTATATAAGTCCTAATACTAAAAAGCCTTAGAAGTCGCTAAAGCGGATTTTCGCGGCTTTCACAAGGTCATAGCTTCACGGTGACCTTGTGAAAGCCGCGAAAAGCAGTTGACCGGTCGAAGAGGTGTTACTTGGGGTGGACCTATGCCCAGCAGTGGACGTCTTTCTGCTGAAATGATGATCATCGTCTGCTTAGCCTTTTCCCAATTATACGTGTAACGGAAAGGGTATACAGGGGTGTTTGGCAGAACGTTGAACATACGAAAATGGTGGATAGGTGGGGTCATCTGCTTACTCAGCCCTAATTTATTTGACCGTGGCCCCCTGGATATTTTTGTAATTTTTTTTTTGCTTTCTTCTAGTTTCACCTCTTTCATAGCTTTAAAGTGTAATTTTAATTAAAAATGGGTAAAACAGGCATTTTTTTTTTATCTTTAATGTTGGCAGATTCTTATAAAATTATTGCTTTATTCAGATGTTAGCTAGAAAAAAAGTTATGAGTCCTCAAACTTACAGAAAGATGTGAAAAATAAAAAAATAACATCATTTTTTATAATTATAATATATGACAGCTATTTGCAACGTTGCCTGCACATTCTTAATACATAACATAGGTTTTTGTTTATGTTGATTCTCGTCACATCAGCAAGCAATATTCAGGTATGACAGACGAGATGAGAAAGCCAGTGGTCTCTGACGGAGCTGATGTATTAACAGTCAGTGGGTGGTCTCTGACGGAGCTGATGTATTAACAGTCAGTGGGTCGTCTTAACTGTATAAGTTTACACACATTTAGTTAATAATAATATCAGGCATTGTCCACTATTAAATCGTAGTAAACTTTATAAATAGTTTTATAATTACGCTATATTGAGGATGTTATTATTGTGGGATGGGGACGAAGTATCATTATATATTTCCCTGTTAAGTTTCCTTGTTTCTACTGATACTGCAGCATCCAATTTCCATGGTTATGTTATGTTTGTGATTTATGACGCAAAATTAAACTCCGCATTACAGTCAGTAGAATTCTAATTAAAACTTTAGAATGTGTATGTTAAGTATAGAACTTCAAACCATCATCACGCACACTGTAATACTATGCCGTCTGTTTTTTACTACAGTGCGGAAACAAAAAACAAACTTAAATTGACTATTTTAATTCAAACGAATCTCAAAAGAGAAAAACATGAATGAAAAACGTTTATCCTGGAATAGGGCAAATAATACTCCAAGACAATTATGCTTATTCCTTTTTAAGTTACGATTTACTAACTATTATATTATGGCTTATTTGTATTTGTTTATGACAATAGCTAAGTATGTGACTAATCATTGGTATATTTTACCTGACCTTAAGCTGCATACAATCATTGATATACATGCACACACATCTCATCACAATTTCAGAAGGACAATTCCTGTTTTTTAAAACCTTCAAAATCAAAGTCCAAACTCATTTCAGCGACAAACAATTTTAAAAATGTTGATAAATTAGAGACATTTTTGACAGATTGAGTGTGATTACAATGTGAGTGTTCTTAAAAATATGAGAATTGCCCCTCAGGTATTTTTGCCAAGGGAGAAAATAGAATAACATTATTGCTACAACACTGAATCTTTTGACATCTTTGTATTGGGCAGAACTATATTGATAAGTTCATGCAAACAAGGCAGAAGTAGTATGTAACAGTCTACAAACACATGTGTACTTAATTTATACGTTTTTTTAAACATTGTTGAACATTTTTATAAGGAGTATTTAATTGTATTGTATCCATAGGTCAGGTCTGAATAAAAAACTGGTATTTTGTAGTTTAAAGGACAGCATTGCCAGTACATGAGATCAACAATAAATGATCTGCCAGATAATGATTAGTTACTAATCAATATTGAGTTAGAACTAACAACAACAAGGCTCCGGAATAAAATACAATGAACAACCTTGATGGTGAAATTATCGAAAGAAATGTGCTGAACATTCTAAGTTATGTTTACATACAATCTTCAATTTTCCTACATTCAATTCAACTCATTCCAATGTCAAGTAAGATACTTTATCTCATATGACATAAGGAAAACACGATAAACTCTTTATAAATAAAAGAATTTATTAGCCCAGTACTTTTTTTATCTATGATAGTTAATCAGCTCATAACATTAATCAATACAATAGTGACATTATTTGTATAAAAAGAATCGAGTAATAACATAACGGGCTCGACGTTTAATAAAGCAGTCTGCATTTAAAAGCAAATGGGCTTATTTGATCACAACTTTTGGGAGTGGCAAGCGACAACAGAATTAACGAAAATGACATATATACAACCTAGTTCTAGTAAATTGAGAACTGTTTCGAAGTTCTTACACAGGATAACTGTTGGTGAAGCTGTAAGCAGTACATATCACGTCTGATACAATGTTTATATTTATCTCTACTCAGCGGGAGGTAAACTACAAGATTACTATTCGACACCAATACATGAATTTTCATTAAAAATCTCGTAAATTGAATAGAAATACTCACCAATAGCGTAGACTTCTCCATCTTCGATTTTGCGCCAAACAGTCATTGTGATAAACACACGATTATTTAATAATTTTTTTATTGAACAAACATTGAGCAGCTCGTCATTTTTACCAAACCAATTTTGACAAATTGTGACACAGCCAGCGTGACAGCGCGTGCAGTGCTGCCATTCTATGAACTGATTTGAATATTTGAAGTTGGTAGCTTTGAGCAGCTGCGCGCTACATCGCTGTAAAGTGCTTTTTATTGGCATATATCTGATCCAAATGATTATTATTGTTTTCTAAAAATAAAATAAAAATGTTATTAATGTTCCAAAAATGGGTAGTTTATTCATACAGATAGCTGACAGACTAATAACAAGTCATTCGTAGGTAGGAAAAGCTAAGTTTCCACATGTGTAGAAGCTATATTATTATGAAATCAAAGGAAATAGCCAAAATTCTAAATCTTTCAATGTTACGAAATTACAATGAAATGGATGTTACTAAGACTAAATTGAAAACTAAAGTATACCATTCACTATTATTTAAAATCTAGCCACTATTATATTGTGTTTACGGCGTGAAAAACTTATTTGGGAAATTCAGAATTTGGAAAGAGTACAAATGGCAACTTATTTATAAAGTTTGTTGTTGCATCATACAGCTATGTTTTTTGGCCTTGTGTCTCTGTTTTTATAGAGGAATACACGATGATGTATAAACTGTGTTCAGACGCCAGCACGTCAAGTTATTATAACTATAAAATTTTCTCAATTGAACAATTTGTCATAAACTTGAAAAAGAAATTTGACAGATTGGGGTAGGTTGATGTGCTGGCCTCTATACTTACTTACTAGTACATAGTGAATGTACTGACATACAGCATTAAGACTATTGCATGCATCGTTCTAAGAAAAATCATTCTAAATCACCCTATAATTTGCCCACTGCTAGGACACAGGCCTCCTTTCTGCGAGAGGGAGTGGGCTGTAATTCACAAAGCTGCGCTGGCCCAATACGGGTTGGTAAGAGAGAAAATTAATAATGTTAGTTAAACGTCAAGAAAAGAATACGCTGAAAAATAGCTACCTAAATATTGCATCTGGCAATTCAATCAAAAGTACAGATAAGAAATATTTTTTCAAACTTTTATTACCTTCCCCGACTGCGAAGACGGGTTTTGCTTTTGTTTTTTTTAAACCCAGCACCCTAATTGCGTAATTAACCAATAACAGAAGCTGAATCATGTTGGTAGAAGGGAAAATATTGTCTGCTTTAGCAACGTCATGAACTTCTTACATATTTAACTCCGTGGTCATGAATATTGTGGAACTGTCAAAATTAACTCGATATCTACTGACAGTCTATTACGCAATTACCCCTCTGGATTGAGTTAATTTTTTTTTTTGTTTCTGAAATCATTAATGTAGGTAGGTCACACTTATGTCATTCTCATTCATAATCGACCACAGAACATTTTGATTTAGGTACATTACATACCTACACATAACATAACATTACGCCTCTTATCTCCCGAAGGCACATTTTGCCAGTTATTGTTAAATCCCATGTAATAGGCGGTGAGCCTATTGTCATCAAACGGGCACAAATCCAGATTTTAGGCTGCTACAGATAAATTAGGTACTTACCTATTAACACTTTTTCCGGTCTAGGGTTCGAACCCTGGCGACCACTAGACGAACCTAGCTTGTTTTTTTATTTTATCAGAGCTGCCCAATTGACACAAAAAGCGTTTTCAATTATCAGTTGGTCTGCTCTGGTTTGCCCAAACACAATAACCAGTTATTTGTTGGTTACCGAAAAAAGGGCTGACTACGGAGAGTAAAACAATTAAGTAATAAAAATAATTCCCACATACAAAGTCACGCAGCAGGCGGATAAAATTATCACATTGAGTAAACATTGGCTGCGATAAAACCTCTCGCATCCATCTCCTACTCGAGAAGCAGGATACGATAATATCTACCATAAACAACAAACAATTAAAACTCACAACCCAACCATAGTAAAAACTTATCGCTGAGTTATAAAGCCGTTATCTTCGGTGATAGCTGCCTATTCGTTTTTTTTTTTTTTTTCATAAAGGTAATGCTTGTCTATTGATAACTATTTTTTTAAATAATGCTGCTGCTGCCCACAGCCACTGTGGACTGCCGCTTGGTAGCGCGTGTTGGTTGACGGTTATTAACGGTTTAATTTAGCTTGATCTGCGGTACCTATTGACATTTTCAGCATTTAATGGGCCATCAGGGCCATGCGTTGGTATATTGGCGCATGCTAACTTGTCGGCTAGCGCGCGCCTATAAAGACAATTGATACAATTTATTATTTTGTGTTTTGCAATGTAAATAACTTACCTATCAAGTTCTTCTAACTAAACAGACAGCAACGCTGCTGGGGATTTTGTTGCGCCACTTCTACTTTCCAGATAAATCACTAGGAAGTGGTGAAGGGCTGACCTTTTGGAGGACAGTCTTATTTAATTTCGATGTTTAAAAAGTGCTGGCTCTTAGCTTAGTTTGAATAATGACTTTTGATATTGTTTTAATGGTTCCAAAAACGCGATGTTTGTTACACCTTAGAATTTCGAAAAATTCTGAGAAAATCGATAGTTGCGGTGTTTGAGAGTAGCTGGAAGAGAGTTGTTGAAAATCGAATCGAATGGCGTACAATAGGAGAGGCATAGATATGTCCAGCAGTGGACTGCTGTAGGCTGATGATGATGACCGAGAAAATCGCTTTTGTTATGCTTGTTTTTTTCATCCACATTTGTGTGAGCTACACACATGTTTAAAAGTAGTGCTTAAAAAACGTTAATTACCAGTATTTGTTTATGTTATCGGTTGTATTTTTGATTCTTACTTCATGCCTATTTTTGTCTAACTGCTATTTTTTAACACAGTGAATTCTTTAAACAGTAATCTGAAAGATTAGGTACAGAGACCAGCACAGCAAACTACCCCAAACTGTCAAATTTATTTGATAGTTTTTCAACTTTATGTAAAAAAATAAGGTTCATATTCAATTGGCAGTTCGGGATAGCTTGATGTGCTGACGTCTGTACCTACATAACTAAACAGAGTAGGTACCAAAGTATTAAAATTGTAACAGCCAAAAACATTCTGCTCTGCTTAATATATTATTTTTTAACCCCCGACGCAAAAACGACGGGGTGTTATAAGTTTGACGTGTCTGTGTGTGTGTGTGTGTGTGTGTGTCTGTCTGTCTGAGGCAACGTAGCTCCCGAACGGATGAACCGATTTGGATTTTGTTTCTTTTGTTTGAAAGGTGTATTAGTCGGGAGTGTTCTTAGACATGTTTCATCAAAATCGGTTCAGCCGTTTGAAGATTGTCAGCCCTTTTCTGGTTGATGAAGGGATTTGAGCATCTTCCACGGGTCTGATCAACTCGAAATTTGGTATTCTATTACTTCAATGATATTAGACGAACAAAGTAACCTTGAAATGATGCTGGAGCAACACCTGGAATTTCCAGGATGCCCAAGTTACTCACCAACAAACAGCAAATGTATCGTGTTTTGGGCTCATTGAAAAGGTCTCAATGAATAGATAAATAGTGATCAGGACGAGGAATGAGGATAAATTAGTAACAAACTTCACTGTGGGAAAAATACGCAACAATGCGCAGATATAAGCGAGCGAGACATTAAGTTTAAAAAGCAGGAAACAAAAATTAAATTAAAAATTGAAAAAACCCCCGACCCTAACAAAAACTCTAAAAAGTAAAAATATTATATTTCACTAATAAAATATTATACTTTTTGATATAGTGCATAAAGAATACCAGTCTACTTTCAAAACCAAAACCATTGACATTAATGGCACCTCCGTCGGCTTCAACCAATGGGCCACACCAGGTATTTATAAAAGTAGAGCGACACTATACGAGCTGTATGGTTTGAAAAAAACCGGTCAAGTGCGAGTTGGACTCGCGCACCGAGGGTTCCGTACAAACCTGTGGGTATATAAGTAAAAGTTCAAAATTGTCAAAAATATTTTTTTTTATATGACGAAACTAAAAATTTACGGTTTTCGTAATTTTTCCTATATCTGTACTATAAGACGTGACTTCGTACAAAATTTCAAGATTCTAAGTTCACGGGAAGTACCCTGTAGGTTTTGATTCCCGTGCGAGTTTCGAAAATTTGCGGAATTTTGCAGCCTAAATGGCTGTATCTTTTGATTGCGTTGACTTAGAAGGTTGATTTTTCTACAGCTTCCAGGGACAGTAGAACTAAGTATCATATAGAAATTTCAGTTTGATACCTCCACGCGTTCCTGAGAAAAACGGTCTTGACAGACGGACGGACGGACGGACGGACGGACGGACAACAAAGTGATCTTATAAGGGTTCCGTTTTTTCCTTTAGAGGTACGGAACCCTAAAAATACAGGTTTGATTCTTTCTTTGACTCCTTTCCTGGAGTATGTCAGAAATTATTCAAAATTATTTAAAAAGATCTGTGCTTTTGCTAAATCTAAATTTTTAAGCGATACTATGAAAAAATCTAATAATAAAATAAAAACCACATGGAAAATTATTAACAATGAAACGGGTAAATCGGTCAAACAGGAAAAACAACTAGAGATTATGGTCAACAACACATTACTTAATGAAGCTGCTGACATAGCTGAGGCTTTTAATGAGTTTTTTGCCAACATACCTTTAACTACGACTCGCACCTTAAATTCGTCCCCGTCTAAAGCTGAAAACGTTTTGCATAGTAGTGTGCCCAAATGTAGTAGCTTATTTAGTTTCGAACATGTAACGCCTCGTGATGTAGTAAATATTTTTAATGCACTTAAATCAAAAAACACTGGGGATTACTGGGGCATCTCTATTAAACTTTTAAGTAATATAATCGACATCGTAGCACCCTATCTTGCTGTTACTTTTAATAAATGTGTTGACTCGGGAACTTTTCCTGACCTCATGAAGATTAGTAAAGTCATACCATTATTTAAATCGGGTAATAAAAATAACGTGGGCAATTTTAGGCCTATTTCTATATTACCGGCATTTAGTAAAATATTTGAAAAATTAATACTCAAGCAGTTGCTAAGACATTTTAATTTAGATAGCCTCCTTCATGAGGAACAATATGGCTTTACAAAGGGTCGTTCGACTACAGATGCGGGTGTTGCTTTGTTGAAACACATATTGAACGCATGGGAGAACTCGCAAAATGCTATTAGAGTTTTCTGTGATCTCTCCAAAGCTTTTGATTGCGTGCACCATGAAACGCTTTTGCGTAAACTGCGTTATTATAGTGTCCATAACGAAGCTTTAAACGTAATAAATTCTTATTTACATAGTAGGTTCCAATGTGTAGAAAGTAATGGTGTAAAATCTTCCGGGCTACCAGTTCAGTTAGGTGTGCCTCAAGGCTCAATACTCGGCCCATTCTTGTTTTTAGTATATCAATGACTTACCATTCTATTTAAAGGGTATTTGTGATGTTGTTCTGTTTGCAGATGACACTTCTCTTATTTTTAAAGTAGACAGGAATAGACAAGATTTTGACGACGTAAACAGTGCACTCTCAATGGTTACGGATTGGTTTACGGCAAATAACCTAGTACTTAATGCCAAGAAGACAAAGTGTGTAAAATTCGCCTTACCGAATGTTAGAAATTTTGGTCCAAACATCGTGTTAGATAAAGAGGTGCTTGAAACCGTAGACTCGACAGTTTTTTTGGGCATAACAGTAGATGCTAAACTTCAGTGGGGCTCACACATATCAAGCCTAGCGGGAAGGCTCAGTTCGGCCGCCTATGCCGTTAGAAAAGTAAGACAATACACTGACGTTGAAACAGCTCGGTTAGTTTATTTCAGTTATTTTCATAGCGTTATGTCCTACGGCATTCTGTTGTGGGGCAAAGCCGCTGATATTCAAAATATTTTTGTTCTTCAAAAGCGAGCTGTTCGAGCAATTTACCAACTGGGTGCTAGAGTGTCCCTAAGAGATTTTTTTAAAGATATCGGTATTCTCACGGTGGCATCGCAATTCATATTCGCTAACATCTTATCTATTAGGCAAAATATACACTTATACACTAAAAACAGTGATATTCATAATATTAATACTAGAAATAAGGATAAACTACGTGCTCCCTTTCACCGGCTTCATAAGGTTCATAACTCATTTGTTGGGCTTGGTATAACCTTTTATAACAAGCTTCCCTCTTCTTTGTTAGATTTACATTTTAGTGCGTTTAAAGCCAAAGTAAAATCCAACCTTTGTTCTAAAGCATACTATTCTATTAACGACTACTTAAACGATAAGAATAGTTGGTCGCTGTGATTAAACTCAAGACAATGTTTGTGTTCTTTCACCAGAATTAGCTTACCTACTGACAGGTTGTATGAATTACATTCATATACTTAATTGTTTATTTTATTAGACTCTTTAAATCATTTTATTTTTACTATTGTATTGTACAGTATCAAGTTCTTCTAACTGAACAGACAGCTGTGCTGCTGGGGAGTTTGTTGCGCCACTTCTTCTTCCCAGCTAAAGCACTAGGAAGTGTCGAAGGGTGGGCGTTTTGGGGGGACTGTCTTATGTTTTCTTTTTTTTTTTTGACGTTCGAAAAGTGCTGACTCTCAGCCTAGTTTGAATAAATGACTTTTGATTTTGATTTGATTAATATTTATAGGCCTTTTAAGACGAAGGTAATAGTCGGGGGACGGTCAATGAAAACGCCAAACAGAGGCCTTTTTCATTAGCCGTCCCCCGCCTTTACAATGCCTTGATCAAAATATTACCTTCATCTTAAAAGGCCTATAAATATTATTATTTTTACTTTTTAGAGTTTTTGTTAGGGTCGGGGGTTTTTTAAATTTTTAATTTATTTTTTTATTCTATAATACCTGCTATTTATACCTACAATACAAACTGTTTGAAAGGCTACTGTTAGTTCATCATATTTATATTATAATAGGTCTTTACCTATGAAATTGCCGTTTTGTATGAAAAAATTTAAACGAATTTTTTTCATGAATTTTCTATTTGTATTAATCGAAGTAATCACCCATGCAATCAATGCATCTTTGCCATCGCAGTGGCAGTTTATTGATGCCCTTCTTAAAGAAATCAGCTGGACGGGAGGCAACAAATTCTTCAAAGGCATTTTGTACTGCCTCTCGGGTATTAAATTTTTTTCCCGCCAAGAACTTATCCAAATTCTGGAAAAAGTAGTAGTCTGTAGGCGCAAGGTCTGGTGAGTAGGGCGGATGACGGAGAGCTTCCAACCCCAGTTCTTGCAACTTGGAGACCGTCTGCTGTGCAGTATGAGGTCGCGCGTTGTCGTGCAGGAGCAGCGGAGACGAGCGATTGACCAATGCTGGTTGGAGATGCGCCAGCTTCTCCATTATTGTGTTCAGTTCTTCACAGTACACATCTGCAGTAATGCTCACCCCGTTTGGTAAGAAGCTGTGATGAATCACACCGGCGCTAGACCACCAAACAGTGACCATCACTTTTCTAGGGGTAAGTTTTCGTTTAGGGCATTGTTTAGGTGCTGAACCAGGATCCAACCAACTTGCTGAGCGCTTACGGTTATCAAACAGAATCCATTTTTCATCGCAGGTAACAATGCGGTTCAAAATTCCTTCATTTGTGTGTCTGTTGAGCAGTGCAAGGCACGTCTCGACGCGTACTTCGCGCTGGCGATCATTGAGTTCGTGGGGCACACATTTGTCAAGCTTTTTTACCTTGCCAATTTGACGCAAATGGACCAATATTGTTTTGACGCTAACGTCGAAAGCTGCTGCTAATTCAGCCGTAGATTGTGTATCATCAGCTTCCACAATCGCCTTTAATTCGTCATTGTCGACCAAAGTCTTCGGACGACCGCGAGGTTCATTTTTCAGGTCGAAATTTCCAGAACGGAAGCGAGCAAACCAATAACAGGTGGTGCGTTGGTTTGTAGTGTTAGCTCCGTAAACGTCGTTGATGTTGCGTGCCGCTTGTGCCGCGTTGCTGCCACGACGGTACTCATATTCCATAATTACTCGAATTTTTAACGTATCCATGATGACGAAAAAGATTGAAATGCGATGAAAATGTAACACTAATCAATAAAGAAATGACTACTTTTAGAAAAAAAAATCCATGTTTTTAAAATAAAATTAATTTGAAATTAGAATTCTTAGCCAAACAAAAATTATTTTGATTTGAAATGGCCAGTACTGCAGAACGGCAATTTCATAGGTAAAGACCTAATATTAAAATCGTAGTCTTTGGGTAGGGAACACTGAAAAGCAACATCACAAGTTCTTATCTGACAAAATGTGAATGTACAGTAGGTAGACGTCTGCCTTCACGTTCGGGTAACCCTGGCGTAATATTGGAGAAACATAAACCTGTCTAATTTACAATTCTGTCACTCGGAATTGTCCCTCTCCTAACTCGACAGACCCCAGGTAAGTCGACAAAAATAACGACCTAAATTATTTTTAACCCTGCTACTGCTAACATTTGTAGGTACTGCCCTCTGACCTTTGCCTCTTCCCTGTCATCATAAGTATAGGTACCTAGAGGAAAATACAGTCGAATATACAGTAGCTTTAACTGCCTAATGTATATTTAAAGGACACAATACCTATACTTATCTACCTACAATATTTTTGAAGGTGAGAGTATCCTGAAATAAGGAAGGACGCTGAACCAGTATTAGGTATCTACCTACCTACAGAAGCACGCATACGTTAACGTGATCTAGGCAGGTAAGTACACGAGTGAAAGAATGTGGGAATTCCTTCCAACCCTTTCTTTGCCTTCGGACTCCACTAAACATTTTTGCTTGTTAAAAAGCGGAAAGTTTGTAGGTACCTTGTCTCCATCCTCGGTAAAAAATTGAACACAGTCCATCGAATTGACATTTAAAAACATTTTACAAGAATGTTTAAAATAGGTACCTAAGTACTTTATTTGAACGGAAATAAGACAAAACTTTAACTGTTAATGCTAATAAATAGAAGAATTTAATAGTAATCTTACTTAAAGAAATGCAAGCAAATGCCATCTTTGCACTCATTGCTAACGTTGTTTATTCAGGCACTGTGTTGCAGTAGTTCTAAAGTTTTATTATGGAATTTTGCGCTTTAAAAACGATGTAAGTTACCTTTGTAGCATTTGTTATAGGGGATGCAATAGTTTGTGATTATAAATATTATTCTGACTAAACTATCTGCTGTTCTTCGAACGTGGTGTGCGTCTGCCGTGTGCTACGTCTAAAACACATATAAGTCATGTCCAGGTAATATTGAAATGTTAGCTTATCCAAATGACCAGTTCCGAGCAGTGCAGTGTCAATATGAAAGTTTCAATTTCCAATAGCATTGAAGTTATCTCATCACAAAACTTGCACAGGCGCTTACTTGCACAATGAACAAACGTTGCTAACAGTATTTGTGCAGGCGCTTAGATGCGGATTATCGTATTTTACACGTTGAATGCTAAAATGCATAATAATATCCTTGCTCGAATAGAAGCAGGAACATGCTCGCTGAGAAGTTTAATTGCTTGAGTTTGTGAGTATGTTGGTTTGCAGTTTCTAAAATAAGGTGATAATAAAGAGGTTGTCGGTTTTTTACAGTGAATTTTCATATGTAGAAAGTAAGTAGATACCTTTGTTTACCTGTCGGTGGTGGTCGTTTTTATTTTTTGGAGTAAAATACTCTTACCATAAGAATAATTATTTTCCTTGACTTTAAAACATGCCTGTAAACTTATGTAAGTATATTTTCCCCCTCTAAAATTCTATGTAGCATTCAGTTCAAAATAATATAAACCAAACTCACCAAACATCTCGAACCCAAACAATACGTAGGTCCCAGGTAAATAATAGATGAAGCAAGAACATCTCCCCTACGATTTCTCGCACAATTCTTCAAGAAGATTTATTTTGTTTCCTGTTCTCACCTACTTGAGTTCCTTTCGGCGAATTTTAATGAAATTGTAGAAGTAATTGTACTTGTGAGAGTACATGTAAGTGAGTAAGTAAATGTGAGAATTTGCAGAATCCTATTCTGTGAGCTGCGAGAAAAACGGCTTACATACTTAATGGTCCTTACTGCTCGAGCGTTTAATTGGACCTTCAACCCATGTTTAAGAAGTTGCGCGAAGTGGAATTGCGTTTTGTTATTCAGGAATACCTTGAAAACCTACATTGTTCTGTGATTTGTGTGATTCTCGACCCGGACAACTCGACCTCAACTAAATTGCTATGTGGTTTCAAACATAATATGTGTGAGTGTAATCTCTTGAAATGAACCATCTACTAGCTCGTTTCAATAGACGTACCTATCTACATAATTATGATATTCAAAGGAATAGCACAGCTTGTCCGAGTTCCGTTATTAAACCTATATTATGCTAAGGTGCAGTAATTCTGTGTCCCAGCTAAGGCAGCCATGAGACTTTTTAACACTTCCCTTTATGTTGGCAATCCCTTTGGTTTGACATTTTTATACGCACTATCAGATCGGCCAATCAGAGCTTCCCAAAAAACCTTGGAGCCAAAATGCTAACATAGTACTTAGTTACTGGGACAACAAACAAACGCTACGCTACCCTTTATATAGGTATCGTGCCAACACGGCAGCACCAAAAAGTGGGTAGCGAAACATTTTTACTGAAAACTTTACAGTGGGCCAAATTTTCATACAGTTTTTGCCACCCCGCACAAGTTGTTGTTTGAACGCGAACGCGACGCATTGCGTACCTATTGCGTTTTAAAACTCGCTTTGAAAGCACGCAAAGGGTTAAACGTTCTGACTGAGTTTGTGGGTTTGTTTGTTTAATATTTAGGTATAAAAGATTTGGTGGGTCTGATTAATTTTGGAATTCATGTTAAACTTTCCGTATCGTAAATTTTATGGTATGCGGCGTTACCGGCTGTTTAAACAGGATTCATTGATTTCAATAAAACAATCAATTGGCGTCCATGTTGGATTTAAGTAATGACATTTCTTATAGGTATTGCCCTCACACACCCGTGTTAGATTATTCTAACACGGCTGTGTTAGAATAATAATTTTGTGTTAGAATAAAAATAATTGATTATTCAAACAGCAGCAAACCTGAGTACTACAAACCTTCATTTCTAATGATTTATGTAGTTCTCCAAGCTAAGATTTCATCGCCTCCTAACACGAGACTGCGAAACAAATCTTTCCAACGACATCCCACATTACTTCTCTTCATAAATCCACCATAATCTTCAAAAAATAGTTCCTTTTTTACTCAACGGCGACTCGGAGCAAATTAATCATATTGTGCAAGACAATGCCCGTAGGAAAGCCGTAGGCGCTCCTACTTGTGTGAATAATCACAGGCTGTCGTGACGTAGAGATTGCGTGACATCATTATTGTTGGCATGGGTAACGAACCAGTCAGCATAATGTCGTATTGAAATTGAAACGTCCTGTTTAGTGATGGAGGGGGGTGACAGACGGATACTTTGAATGTGACTTCATGTTTTACTTGACATACATAAAACTCACGCCTTCTTTTAATGGGAACAGGCAGAAACGACAATACTCCACATGCTACAATCGTTTTAGAATTCGTTTGTTTATGTCTTAGATAAGATCAGACCTGATGACAAAATGTTCGTCTCTTAATGACATTTGTCACACCGGGTTTCCCAGTACATTGTCAGAAGAACGAAGAAAAGTCTTTTGTGGCTGTAATTCCATAGGTATCAAAACACAAAAGATTAGTAAGGTTAAGTACCTACCTACTTAACCACATTAAAATATGTATTGATTGTATGATCTGGGTCGGTCGTAGGTTCGAACCCAGACAGGCGCTTTACTTTGTGTCAATTATTTCATCACCAATGCTCTCAAAACGGTGAAGGAAAACATCGCGAGGAAACCGGAATGTCCTAGAACCAAAAATTTGAAGACTTGTGACATCTACCAACCCGCACTGGGCCCGCGTGGTGAAATACGGCCCACTCTCTCTCACAGAAAGAGGAGGCCTGTGTCCCAGCAGTGGGAACGTTATAGGCTGATTATGTATGATCTGGTACCAATTGATAACTACGTATCATCATTTTCTTGCCCATATGCTAATTTATTTGGGGTCGGCGCAGCATATTTCCTTTTTCCATAGTTTTCTATTAGATGTCATCACGGTAATCTCTCCTTTTCTAGCCATATCGTTTCTTTTTTCTTCCTCTACTCTTAAAGTCATCGACATTCATATTAATTCATACAAAACAATATTATAATAAATGCAATTGAAATGTCTGTTGGTAATGTCAACAGCTCTTTACTAATTGCATAGGTATAAAAGATTACAATTATTAAAAAAAAACATTTTTCCGTTTGTTCCGGCTAATCTCCTAAACGGCTGGACCGGTTTTGACGGGACTTTGACTAGTAGATAGCTGATTTTATACGGAGTGACACATTTTCGTCAAGGTACATAGCACGTTCACGTGGGATAATTTCCGACATCCACGGGGGCAAAGCAGCGGGTAACAGTTAGTTGCATAAGAGGGAATCTTTTTGACCAGTAGCTTGTCCCTGTGTTACATCCGTCCCTATTTAGCTCTCGGCAGTCTTCGCTAATAGGGTCCAACTTTTGTAGTGCGAGGCGTACTTGAGAATTTGGAATTTTAATGTAGAAAGTCCTTTCCGGCCGTGATTGTGATTCAGGACCCTTGAAACGCCTTTTGCTCAACCGAACTTAAATACTTACATAATAATGTATGTAAGTAAGTATTTAAGTTCGGTTGTGAAGTGTGTTGGTTCTACCAGGGGTGCGGGTTGTTCGAAAGAGATACCGTGGCCCCTGGCACACAGGTAACTGACGGAACACGGGTTGGTTTTAGTCAGTAAAAGTCTGAGACGCCCTCCCGCTCCACCTAGAGCGGGAGAAGTTATTTGATGATTTACCACCCACATAAAAAAGTGTGTTGGTTCGGAAGTGGTTGCTGTGCCTCTGGTTCAGTGTGCATGGACATGGTTTAATTCGTTTGGGTATCTAACACGTTATATGATCCATTTTATTACGTTTGGAGTCCTTTTTCAGGACATTGGCAGATTTTACGTTGAACGAAATATGATTCGCGATCGAAACACTTATTTATGAGCTTCTGGGTCAGTTAAGCCTACGTTCGTACGCACATAAAAATGGTACTCCGGGAGTGCCGACAGAACTGAAAACTTGAACTATTATGCGTGTATTTTTTAATCGTCAATACAGGATTTCACATCCTTGAGTCCTGATTGCTCTCGGTAAAAAATGATAAACGAGCGATCGACTTCAGCCATTAAAGGTAACAGCACAGATTTTTACGATAAACATACAAAGCGAAAGAAAGGGATAAAATAATTAGAATTGCATAATGAAAGAAAGGTACTTTTCCAAAAGACATCAACGCGCGACTCATCCGTGTGCTCGTTCACCCATGTATATACAGTGTATATATAGCTCATGGCAAGCGTCCAGTGACGATGACGCGAGTTCCGTGATTTTTGTTCACCCAAAAATTGCTCAACGCGCCTAAAGTAGTTTTCACTTCAATATTGCGGCGGGATTTATCGCGCGCTTGAGCTGGGCCCCAATTCTGTATGGTTATAATGATTCCCCACGGAATAGTACTAAGTTAAAACTTCGTCAAAATCGTATTGTGTAGAAATCAATGTAACGGTAAGGAATCGAAATGTCATATTCGGTACGTTCCAAGAGAGTTTCTCGTCCTCGATATTATTACAGTTTAGCAGAATTCGTGTGTGATCTAAGGAATTAACGTGGTTTCGAAGAAGGAATCGTTTAGTGGCTTTTTTTTTGGGTGGGTAATCATCAAATGACTTCTCCCGCTCTGGGTGGAGCAGGAGGGTGTCAGACTTTTACTGACTAAAACCCACCCGTGTTCCCTCAGTTGCCCGTGTGCCAGGGGCGACGGTATCTCTTTCGAACAACCCGCACCCCTGGCAGGCATCGGCTCTTGCGGACCCCTCGGTCACCCTGCGAAGGGTCAGCACAGTGGCCCCGCCGCCTACTACTTTTCGGCCGCAGGGGATAGAGAGAGCGGCCAACGCTATACCGACACTCCTCTTCCCCTGCGGCCCCACCGCGTCCGCCATCAAACGGTGGCGGCCCCGTCCAGGCCACGGAAGGGAAGAGCGCTGCTCAGAAGCACCGGCACTCCTCCTCTACCGCAGCCTGTAACCCTCAGCCGCGATGCTCAGTTTGACGTGTGTGTGTGTGTGTGTGTGTGTGTGTGTGTGTGTGTGTGTGTGTGTGTGTGTGTGTGTGTGTGTGTGTGTGTGTGTGTGTGTGTGAGTGTGTTCATTATCAGCTCTTTTCTGGTTGATGAAGTGATTTATGCATCTTCCACGTGGCTGATCAACTCGAAATTTTGTATTCTATTACTTCAATGACGAACAGGGTAACATTGAAATGATGCTGGAGTAACACCTGAAATTTCCAGGATGCCCAAGTTACTCACCAACAAACAGCAAAAGTATCGTGTTTGGCTCATTGAAAAGGTCTCAATTATTATTAAATAATGTGTAGAGTAGTGACTTTTACGAACTAATAGTAGGTATAATGAAGGATCATTCACATCTTATCAAAAATATCTGTTAGGTAGGCTCTGAAATAATGAAATCAAAAGAAATGAAACGTTTGTTTATGCAAGTACCTAGATCATAAAAGTCACTTTTACACGTCCACATTTTGTTGGTCAATATTTTAAAAACTAGATGGCGCTGGCGTTTTCTAGCTGACTGTTCCCTGACAAGAAAAGCCGAAACAACCTCAGAGTTCAGTCCAAATATTATATATTATTTGAATTTTATGGGAGTCCAACATTGCAGGGCATTGTATGGAAGGGCCTTTGAAGAAAAAGCCATTGCAGCTTTGAGCTCCCTAGCCGCCGCAGGATACGGAGATGCCCTGGGCGTCGGGAATTCCAGGCCGATTTCCGGCCACCGTAGGCATGGGCTTGCGGACGGCGAGTAATGGGTAGCTCGCTGTCCGGTAAGGACCAAGCCCAAGTCGACGGTGCGTTGTGTTACACGCGCTCCTCAAAGAGATGTCAGCACAAAAAATGATGGGGCCCGCAAGGGCCAATGCCTGCCAGGTGTGCGGGTTTGTTCGAAAGAGACACCACAGCCCCTGGCATACGGGCTACTGAAGGAACACGGGTGGGTTTTAGTCAGTAAAAGTCTGACACGCCCTCCTGCTCCATCCAGAGCGGGAGAAGTTATGTGATGATGATGATTTCCCACCCAAAAAAAAAAAAAAAGGTAACCTGTCCTAACCGACGGCATGTACGAGTATGTATCAGTCACCGTGTAGTACACCCTATTTTAGGGACCTCAACGACCCGTCACAAGACGCTACCAGATCTGCAGGATATGTGAGAAATGTTTATTTATATACAAAGTAAATACCTACTTAGAATTATAGTACCTATCTACGTTTCCGTTTAGGATCATTCACACGTTGCCAAAATATCTGGTAGGCTTTGAAATGAGAAATCTTGACGTTCGAATCCCAGCTCGTAAACCACAAATACATACACATTACTAGGATTTACACTAGGCTTTTCCTTTGCATATATATTTCAGCACCCTATTTCATGGATCTTAGGTAAATATAACTGGCATGCGTGAGCTCGTAACCCTTTGGGGATTACGACTGACAGCTACGTAGGAAATTCACTAAAATAGAACAAAATATTTTTACCTTTAATACAAAGTGTAACAGAATAGACGAAATTTCTGAAAGAAGTTTGTTCATAATTGACTAGGTACCTACTGAATCAATTTCAGTAATGTTTAAAACAGGTATTATTAGGCCCTGGTAATTTTGAATGTACAGTAGGATCCAAAAGCGGAGTACCAATCTCAAAAAGTAATAGATTGACACTACGGTTTAACTTACGACCTTCTTATATTAAGTAATTTCTATACTGTAGACACACACACTCTCATACGTCTACAAATGATTGTATTCCATAAATTCAACCGTTAAAGTAAATGACGTGATAGCTTAGTGGTTACTGTTCTTGGATTAGCGCCCTCGTGCGCAACGAGTCTCGGGTTCGAATCCCACGCGCGGTGTGCTAGCCTTTTTATTGTTTTAAAAATCGCTTTTGACTATAGTTTCTTGTTCTATTCGTCTTGTTCACTAAACTCGTAAAACTTTATCAATATACCCACAGAAACCTAAATAAATTTAAATGATAGTTAACTTACGACTCATTCGACGTGACATATAGAACGGTGTTGGTTGTTATTGTGTGCTAATGACGTGTGTTTAATCTATTAGCGGTCTTCTAGTTCATTTTAAAATGTAAGCAAATTGAATAATAGAAATGAAAGCGAATATTATTGCGCTGCATAAAAGCGGACTTAAATATCAAAAATAACTGATGAAACTGGCCTGAGTGTGAGTATTATGATTTAATTATTTTATTAAGCACTTATTTAAAGTATAACTGCTGATCCTTGTAGTAATTTTTAAACGTTTTATAAATATCATAACGTCTAAATAGAAGAAAAATATAAAATTTCAAAGTAAATTTATTTCCTAGATTAAATATTTATGTGAAATTTATATTTCAAATAATTTTGTTTCTAAATAGCATATTAGTATGTATTTTGTTTAGTAGCCTAACAGTACCCCTTTTTTGTTTTAGTGAAATACTGTGAGTCAGTGGATGAAAAGGAAGGAAGAAAGGAGGAAGGGGGTAGCCTTGCCCGTCGAAAGCAAAGTGGAAGACCCCAGCTTATAAAAGAAAGCAACAGCACAAGTGGTTTCAAAAAGACAAGACATTTTGCCAAATTATTCATAGTGCGCTGTGCACTCCACGCAGAAGGTTTGCATCATGGAAAACCAGCTCAAAAAACATAAACATTAACATTAAGATATAAATTAGAAATATTTATTATTATTGACTTTTATTGATTTTAGTAATATTCACATAATATTGTGTCATATCCGTAATATGGATTATTTCGAGGTTTAGTTTCAATCTTCTTTTCGTAATGAAAATGATTACTTAAGCTATAACTTCGATAAGTCCTAATAAATACAATTTGTTAACTTTGAGGTTTGAGAGAACTAACTCACTCGCAGTAGATTTATTCCAATTGTAGTACTACTGAGTCATTTAATTGTATTGTGACAACTTGTCTGCATTTGTTATTTTTACGTGGGTAGATTTGCGTAGAAAAATGTGATTTCTTTAGAGTACCGCACATTGTAGTAATTACAGCACAATATTATTATATTACTAAGATACAATAGCCTGATTATCATGGTTCACCAATTAGCTACTTTACTTCAATAATTGTTCTTTATGAGAAAATAAACTGTTAACAAGAAGTTATTAGTAGTTATTTTTATACCTACTTCATAAAATTATAACGAATAAACATTTTGTAATCACATAATCTTCTTAATCCTTTGTTTAAATAATAATTTAAGTAATTTAAAAAAAACATTCTCGTATAACGAATAATAAAAGAACTGATGAAATTGTTGAAAAGATAAATAAAAGTCTCTTCGGGAGATTTGAACCCAGACCATTGTGTTTCTTAAGCAATGACAATACGCTGCGAGCTACCGAGACTTGATATTAGAGCGTGAATTTTAGCGATCGTATGAACCGACCAAGGTCATACGTAGTTACTACGTAACACAGTACAGACAGAGACAGAGTACTCTGTGCGACGGTATGTTTTTTGTATCTTTCGACGACAGTGGTGTGTGAGTACCTACTGTGGTGTGCGGTCTGGTTACATCACTTATACACACAGCTGTAGGTACGGCCTGGACCGCGAGTCATAGCAATATAACCCTTAGCATGAGAATGGACTCTTGACCGCGACCGTACCTACTCGCCGTATTGTCGTTATGAGCGATAATAGTTCTTACTGCAATCCGATACGGGTTAAAATCTGTTGCAATAAATTCGAAGAATAAATGAGTAAGCATTGTCGTAAAAATGCAAATAAAATCGTATTAAATTAGTTATCTATTTGATAATAAATAATCCATCACTGGATGCAGTTTTGGTATTTAGAATTTTATGGTATATTTTTAATTATAATAATATTTTTTTTTGTCTTTTTTATTGATGGTATAAACTGGTTTAAAAGATAACTAAGAGGTGACTGATGATTTTTTTGATGCATTAAAGTATGTTTAATTATGCTTTGACTTCCATCACTGTATGCAAAAACACTTGAAAATATCACATATTTTTTTGCTTTCAATATTATTTACGGTTAAAGAGATACACTGGTTTAAAAAACCACCATTTTGAGCGTTTTCAAGAAATATAAAAAAGAATAGGGTATTTTCCAATTTAATAAAAACTATTTTAATTTGAAGATTGGAACGATATATTTACCAGAAAAATAAAAACTAAATTTATTTTAATCCATTTTCTCAACTAAAAACGATTTAAACCAAATTAATTTTTCGATGTTTTGAATTTACCGCCAAAACGCTCCTTACGATGACTTTTTATCACGTGACGTCAACTTTGTGTAAACTAAAGTAGTTAGTAAGTAAACAAGTGAGTGTCGTGTTTATTATTAACAAGATTTTTATGGATAGAAAGTGAAATCACTGGTGAGCGGTGCCTCTGTGCACAAATACTCCTAAAATTGCACCAAATTAAGTATTTGTACTGGTGCTGTTTACACAAAGCTGACGTCACGATGTCACTTGATAAAAAGTAATCTTAAGGAGCGTTTTGGCGGTAAATTCAAAAAACGAAAAATAAATTTGATTTTAATCGTTTTTTAATAGAGAAAATGGATATAAATAAATTTATTTTTATTTTTGTGTTAAATATATCGTCCCAATCTTCAAATTAAAATAGTTTTTATCAAATTGGAAAATACCCTATTGCCAAACAGCGATGGAACGCAGAATTCTGGGTGTGAAAAGACAGGACAAAATTCGGAACACCACGCTGCATTCCCGGGTATAAATGACGTAGGCAAGAAGGCTGCAGGCTTAAATGTGATTGGGCGGGTCACATCAGCCGCATGCAAGATGACCGCTGGGCAAAGGTCTCTACACAATGGGTGCCGATGGGTGAAGATGGACGACGCCGCCGCGGTCGGCCCTGAAAGCAGTGGCGAGACGACCTGGATGCGTACCGCGAGGGCTAGTTCGAAGTGGCGTGGGAAAAGAGTTCCTGGAAGGATTTGGGGGAGCCCTTTGCCCAGCAGTGGGACAGTATTGGCTAAACAAAAAAATCAATATTTTGCCATACCTACCTCCGATTGAACTAAACTACTATATAATAGGTAACTTTAGTAGGTAGTAGGTACATCCACATCTCGCCTAATAAGTATAAAGAGATACCGCGGCCCTTGGCACACAGGCAACCGAAGGAACACGGGTAGGTTTTAGTCAGTAAAATTCTGACACGCCCTTCCGCTCCACCAGAGAAGAAGTTATTTGAAGTTTCATGCAATAGGGCGGTGGACTTTATGCAATCAATCGGGCACAAATTCAGACTTCTGGCAGCTGCTAAGAAATGCTTGATGGAAAAACCCAATGTATCCGGCCTGGGAAAACGAATCGGACCCAGGACCTCATGGTCGGTAGTAACGCTTGCGACCACTATACAACGAGGCAGTCAGTACTTTGGTACACCATTTTTATTTAGTTTTTGTTAGTATAAACCAGGGAAGGCCAACCTTGCCAATTATGACTGGGTGACTAGGTACTGGAAAATTAAAGGTAGAATACAAGTTGAACTAGAATCATGTGATATACGGTTTCTGAAAATAACTATTCACAGGCAAATGTAGATGAAAGTATCCCGATCAGAATAGATCAGATAGAGATTGGCACGCGTGCCATTGGTTTACCATTCCTGTTATACCCAATGAGGTTTTACCAATATAATATCATTGGTTATACCCCAATTTCTAAGTAGGTGGCAACTATGGCATCTTTACTTTCCATGAGAAACTTTACCTATGAATGAAATATGAATTAGGATGAAATATCTCTCAACAACCGATGACCTTGTGAAGGGAATGATGATGATGATGATGATGATGATGATGATGATGATGATGATGATGATGATGATCTCTCAACAAATAGTCGAGTTTTCTTTTGATATTAAAGGCGGCAAGAGATGTTTAGTAATTGAGATATACGTTTATTTAAGTAGGTAAAGATGCCACAGTTGATCGTAGCCATAGAATCTGACTTCATTGCATGCTCCAATTCTGATAACCGTTCCCAAGTCTCCAAGATTATGAAACGACTCCCAGTCGCTTACAACGTTCTTCTCAAATATTCCGTGGTAAGTTTGGACGTATTTTCAATGCAGTAGTATTATTTCCGCGTCATTTCCTTTGGTCTGGGTCTAAACTACTGTAGTTAGAAGTTCTACGATAGTTTAGAAGTCTTCTGATTGTGGGCACCCACTGACTTGAGCTTAGAGATATCTTTCCCAACAACATAGGATATAGAAAGTTCCACGTTTTGTGAAATCATGCTGTGGTAAGGTCATTTTCATAAAGTTATGAGTGTTGTTAGATATTGTTTTAGCGTTTCTGTCACTTCGGCAACTTAATTAGTAGGTAACAAACTTTGAACCACAATCCGAAAGATTTTGAAGCAATATGCCAATCCACTGCTTCCATGGTTTTCAATGCCTCGTGCGGCGCGGAGTCGTTACCCGGAATATTACCATTTTACATAATAATAATAATAATGTTAATATGTACTTAATTATAAATATTTAGAACCAATTGTGTTTTTAAATTGTTTCTTATTTAGTTATTTTGTATTATATTATATGCTGTATCGGTTGGCGTTATTACGTCACAGGCGCGGTCGCAGCTAAAGACTGGGGGGTTCACAGACAAAGACTACATACAGGATAAGTTTTTATCCAGTGCGCAAACTGTAACCATGAATTCAGCATATCATTGTAGAGTCCCCAGAACAGAAATTTTTCGTCGGTTTAAAAAAAAAAAATGCTGTTTCATAGAAAAGTGCAATACCTACGCGGTTAAAATGTATGGAACAGCTGATTTCTTTTTGTAGAACCGACGAAAAATTACTGTGCTGGGGGTCTAGAATGCTACGCTGAATTCATGGTTAAAGTTTGCGTACTGAATAAAAACTTATCCTGTATAGGTACTATAAGAAAATTTACTATATTTTCGAAATATTACTATTTCAAGAAGGTATGAGTACGGCTTTGGGGGTCATGACCCCTAGGACGGCCTCCTCGGACCGCGGCTGTTCTGTCAACGCTGGGTGTCGCTTAAGTCTAGAAGTCGCTGGGTCGTATTTTGATTCTGAGCGACGACAGCCAATTTACGTGGATGTGATGTGACCACGGAGTATGAAAGAAGATGTGACAGATATTTTGCAGCCAATTGTTTTTTGGGTTTTTTCCTGCGTCAGGTTTACCGCAAATAAACGTATTTTATTTCTTAAATGTTTGAAAAATTCAACAGATTTAATGCTACGAATTTTTATGAACACGGTGACGCATTTCCCCGCTGGTTGTCTGGCAAAAATCACTCATAGGGATAAGACCTAAGAGATCGATTCACCTACTTCAATAAAGTTCTATGTGCTTAAACCTATAAGGTATGATTAATGATTCGACATCATTTTGGCCAAACTTTTTCTCCTACACCAAACCGTCTTTGAAGAAACTAACTACTCACCATTAGAGTACCAATCAAGTTAATGAGAAAATGTTCTATTCAACGAGATAGTAACTCAGTTAGACTTACTCGCCTAGTCTGGCAAGATGCCACATAACCCATCTGGCTGTGATAACCAGCAGTAGGTTAGCACGAATAGTTCTGAAACTTTAGACCTAAGTTTGCTTTGAAGGACACTGCAATACACAGCGTCTGCATTTGAAGTCTTCTCATTTATAACTTGTACGAAACTTCTCAATATAGAAAATCATCTTTGTGCAGCTGCTCTTGTTCTAATTTATTTGGGGTCAGCACAATAAGTCCTTTAAATATTTCTTTGGTCCAGTTTTTTCTTAAAACATAATTGTTTGGATAGAATGCAGCGTCCTGGGTGTCACAGACAGGACAGAACTCAGAACACCACGCTGTATTCCAAAACTGGTATGAAAGACGTAGACAAGAAGGCTGCCAGGCTCAAATGGGATTAGGCAAGTCACATCAGCTGGATGTACGATGACCGCTAGGCAAAAGTCTCCACATTGTGGCCGCCTGAAGATGGACGGCGCCACCAAAACGACGGAGAGATGACTTGGACGCGTCCCGCGAGAGCAGTTTCAACGTGGTGCGGGAAAATAGTTTCGAAAAGGACTTGGGGAAGGCCTTTACCCAATTGAGCCTAAACCAAAATAAGTTGCAAGGCTCAAATGCATCGTGATATTGTACATCATGTGTGTCAATGTTCTTCTTCATGTCGACGGCACGACAGTTTATGACATTTTGTTGGCCTACAACTCGCCACTTACACGGCGTGGACAGTGGCAGCGCAGAGGACAGTTTGGCTCCAGATTTTGGGACACAGAGAGCAAAATAGCAAGGCAGAGTATAGTTTTTGACATAGCTCTACAACTACATCCAGCTAAATCATCATCATCATCATCATTTCAGCCGAAAGACGTCCACTGCTGGACATAGGCCTCCGCCAGAATGGGAGGGTTTTGCCATAATCGCCACGCTTGGCAGGCGGGTTGGCGATCGCAGTATGGTGGTAAAATGCATAGAGAACGCTGCTGCCCATTCTCTAGTAAGTCCCTTAGTCGCCTTCTATGACACGCACTGGAAGAAAGCGGATGGTGCTATTCTTTTACGCCCGGCGACACATACGGGACATATCCAGCTAAATACTAGTCTCAATTATAACCTACTTGGAAACATGTGGTAGCGACACGGACTGGATGCAATACAAAACAATAAAGATTTTTAGTTTCGATTGCATTCGATGAAGACATCGACGCACAACCTGTCGCCATGGATTCAGTACATGATTAAGATTTTTGAATAGACTCGAAAAAAGAGAAAAAAAATCGTCGTTTATTAAAAAATACACCGTGACTTTTTAGTCGTCTTAAACGGCAGCCCACTTCATGTATCCAATGACTACAATATATTTAAATGAAAAAAAAAAAAAAACATTCATTAAGCTGCATGACGTAGTTTGAAACACCCTGTTATGGAGATGGAATGTAATGGTATAGGTATCTTTTACCCTTTGATACGTAAACATTACTAACAGGGTGTTTCATAATTCTAAAGCATTATATATTATTCTTTGTACCTTCTTTGTTTAACTTATTTAAAGTAACAATTTTTTAATCGCGCCTAGAGGTATTTTATGTCGAATACACTCAATAGTGAACCAACTTTGTAAGACGACTAAAATATCACGGTGTATATTTATATATATATTTTGACCGAGATATTGCACGTTTCTATGAAACATATTAATTTTGATGCATATTAATTTTTTTCATAACCGACGAGATATTTCTGCTTTAGGGGGGGGAGGGGGGGTTTAATATGCGCTGAATTCATGGTTACAGTTTGTGGGTCCATATCCCTGCTACCCTGAATATTATTGGTAGGTATTGGTCCCATTCTAACCTCAGATTAATCGTGGGAAAACTTCTCAAATCTCTGTTCTTATTAACTACTTGTAGTTTGTGTAACTACCGCATAACTTAACTTCTGGGTCTGACAACGAACATTAGACAAGTACAAGTTTGTTGCTAACTTCAGCTTAATGAACTTTTGTTTTCGTTTACTTTGGGATGGCAGGAATGAGATTCTTACATACTTACGTATTTATTTATTTATAGCCTTTATTTAACAATCTTCACATTTTTGTTTTTTAATTAATCTTAATCTATTTTGTTACAAATTATTTATATTTAAACATTTGACACCGGTAGCAGAAGATTGTCTTGCTTTGCAGCATAGGCGGAGGCCTATGCTGCAAAGCAAGACAATCTTCTGCTCTAGGGGAGCCTAGAGCTTTCCACTGTATGCGGTTCTGCGCACGTCTCATCCAATTAGTACCCGCTGTTCTCATAACGTCATCCTCCCATCTGCGACGTTGTCTCCCTTTCTTTCTTTTGTGTTGTCTTGGGCACCACTCTGTAACATTCTTAGACCATTTTTCCTTTTTACCCCGAACCATATGCCCGGTCCACCTCCATTTAAGTTTCTTAATACAGTAAGTAACATCAGTAATTTTGGTTTGCTTCCTTATAGTATCTAGTTTTATTCTGTCTTTTATTTTAATGTTAAGTATGCTCCGTTCTATGCTGTGTTGGCATGTTTCTAGTTTTCGTATATTAAGGTTAGTTAGGCTCCATGTTTGGCATCCATACGTCAGGACCGGTAAAATACACGAATCAATTATTTTTATCTTAGCATTCAGAGGTACGTGTTGATTCTTCATAATCTCCTTGAGGGACCAGTATCTTTTCCATGCTAGATTTATTCTGTTATTTATTTCTTTATTTGTTAGGTCTTTTGGAGATATGATCTGTCCGAGATACGCGTATTCGTCCACATACTCTATTGAGGTTCCGTTAATAGAGATCGGGGTATATTCGAGGTTTGTCATTAATTTAGTTTTTGCTGTATTCATTGATAATCCCACTTTCTCGCTTTCATACACAAGCTGTTCTAGCATTTCTGCTAAGCTTTTAGGATCTTCTGAAATTAGTATCAAGTCGTCTGTAAATCTTAAGTGGTTTAGTTGCACTCCGTTAATATTTAAACCATGCTTATCCCACTCGAGTCGTCTAAATACGTATTCAAGGACTGCTGAAAAAAGTTTGGGTGACATAGGATCGCCTTGCTTGACTCCTCTTTTTATCGGAAAGTAGTCCCCTTTTTTTGTTAAGTTGGTAATCAGGCGTATATATTTTTCGTCAATACCTTGTGTTCTTAAAGCTTCCCATATTTTTGAGTGTTTTAGTGAGTCAGATGCCTTATTGTAATCCACGAAAGCTAGATAGAAAGTAATACCATACTCATTACATTTCTGTATGACTTGTTTTATAGTGTGAATGTGGTCTATGGTTGAGAAATCGCTTCGAAATCCTAATTGTTCCTTGGGTTGGTTTTCATCCAGAATTTTTGTTAAACGGTGTCGCAGTATCTTTGAAAATATTTTGTAGACATTAGATATCAGACTAATGGATCTGTAGTTGGCTATCAAACTCAAACTCAAACTCAAAATAAATAAATAGGTCTGTTATAGTGCCACATGTTACTTCAGATGAACCTATAGCAGCTCGTTAGATATGCTGTCACTTCCTGGCGCTTTTCTTCTCTTCTGTGACTTTATTGCCTTATCGACTTCATTTATCAGTATACCTGGGATCACTTCTTCGTTGGTTTTATCATAGTGACTGTGATCTTCTATTGTTCCAACGTCATTGTATAACTCGCGGTAGTAGTCGGTTGCTATTTCTAATATTTCAATTCTGTTTGTCTTATTCTTTCTATTTGTAGGATGTTTCATAGTGTCGATCCAGTTTAGGTTTTCTCTTAGTTCAAACCATGCTTTTTTTTACTCCGCCAGATTTTTCTACGAAGTAGTTTATTGTATCGGTTCTTGTACATCATACTTACGTACCTACCCATTAAATAATAGGTACATCCCATATTTTGATTATTTAAGTACCAGGCTTGCGTAGCAATGTTGTTGGAGGGTAGCAGAGAAATAAGAGTTGTAACGTTAATTTTTTATTTTTTACCCTCTGAAGGAGCGTAACGTTTTTAATGAAATAAACTAACACCCTTGATAAAATGGAACGGCAGATTTTGTAATGCAATTATTTCTCCGATCGGATCTCTGATATTTTGTGTGCAAGACGCACTCGCAGACGTCACTCCTCACGCGTTGACGTAACGTAAACAAACCTCCTTTAATAACTCCGCAAATAACTTAAGGAGGCTGAAGCGGAGGCAGTGGTACGATTTCTTGCGGAAGTTCCGTTACAACGCAAATTGAAATCTTCTTTCTTATATCTATGGTGAGTAAACTGCGTCGTTGATCCAGTTGTCACTAGCATGACTAGGTGGGTTTCTAAGTTCCGTCCCAAGGTAAAGCCCTATCGGATTGCGTCAGTTGCAGTATAATATAACGGCTCGATTACATTTCTAATACTGCTGAATGAAATAAGAATATTGAGAACTAGCTGCTCGTCCCGGCTTCGCAAGGGTGGGCTACCTATTTTTTTCGTTCGACCGTTTTTTCAGGTTAATATCTAGCCTATGACATTCACAAATAACATGGCTTTCTATTGGTAAAGAAATTTTTAAATTCGGTTCAATAGATCTAGAGATTACCCCCTACAACCTTGCGCAGGCCACGATTGCGGCGGTAAGTCCCCTCTTTGAGGAGTGGCTTGAGAGGCGGCATGGCGTCCTCACCTTCCGCCTGACGCAGGTCCTCACCGGACATGGCTGTTTCGGGAGGTTCCTGTTTCGAATAAGGCGGGAGGAAACGCCAGGGTGTCGCCATTGCGAAGATTGACATGAGGACACGGTGGAGCATACGATGGAGGTCTGCCCGGCTTGGGCGGAGCACCACCGTGTCCTCGTGGAGGCAATCGGCGGCAGCGATCTCTCGCGTCCGGCCCTGGTCCAGGCCATGGTACGGAGCGAGAGTGCATAGGCAGACGTCACCTCCTTCTGCGAAGCAGTGATGCTCGCGATGAGGGAGGTTGCGCACGTGAGGGAGAGGCAGTATATGCACCCTCACGGCCCTAACCTCCGCAGGACATCTGCCTAACCCTTCGGGGTAACTAAGCGTGAGCGTGACGTAATCCTACTATGATACTACAAATGAGAAAGTTTTTGTTAAAATGTTTGGCTATTTAGATGTTTGTTACTCAATCACGCAAAAATGGCCGAACGGTTATGGATGTTTGGTACACATATAATAGTTAATAGCCTTATTATTAGCCGGATTAACATATATGATACTTTTCATACGCAAAAAAACACGGTAGCGAAAATAACCATATGTTCCGAAATTGAACTTCTCTCACATTCAGCACGAAAACGAGCATCTAATAATGAAATGTTGACGTCAGAAAGGTATCCATAGCACTATTATAACGTCACAATATCATCACGATAGTATCAATTAATCAGCTTGCACAAATGTTCGAACCACAATCCAAATGAACAACCACAACTAATGAACACGAAATAAGGCTCCGTGCAGACTAACGAGCATAATTTGGCAAACGGCGGTACATCTGGTTCGGACGGCCGACAGTCCATTTGCCAAGTTTTAGCCATCTAGTTTGGACCTAACTTTACCTTGACAAAGTTTAATTTTAATAGATACAGCTTAGTATGTAGCTCCAGTTTAAATTTTGTCACAGATTCATCCAGATTTGTTTTTTTATTCGACTCTGGCGGACATAGCAGCCTACTTTAGGTACTCATCACCGTCATACATCTTTTTGTATGCAAGTGTTTCTGTGACAAATAAATCAACTTTTATTTCTTTCTTTTGGGTTAAATGAAGGTTACTATTGGTACGCAGTGTTACTTAATCATCATCATCATGAGACTATAAATGTTCCTAATGCTGAGACACAGGCCTCCTCTCAGTGAGAGGGATTGGGCCGTAATCCACCACGCAGGCCCAGTGCGGGTTGGTAGATGTCAGATGTCTTCGAATTTTTGGTTCTAAAACATGCCGGTTTCCTTACGATGTTTTCCTTCACCGTTTTGAGAGCAGTGGTGATGAAATAATTTACACAAAGTAAAGCGCCTGGCTGGGTTCGAACTCACGACCTACAACTCGTAAGTCGTTACCACTTGGCCACCACTGCTCTCGCGTCTCGCGTCTGTTACTTGATAACTAAAGAAAAATTAATAACATAACAACAACACAACACAACACCACATTTAAAAAAAAAACAATACAAACAACATTTTTTAAAGGAGACTGGGTTTTGAGTTTTGATCTATGGACCTATACTATACGGTTTCTGTATAGCTATACGGATATTTGTGTAGGGATACCTCATCTTTATCCTTGTGCAAAGTGACATCAAATTCTGACCAGGCAATTTTGAGAAAGAAATACTTTTCACTTTTCAGATAAAATCGTCCAGTCTCCTTTTTTTTTGTTATGGAAATCCGTTGAATGGGCATGTGATGCGATGCGGAGGAATGAGGAAAATATCGTCAGCAAAGTTTTAAGTATGAATGTGGATAGATATACGAGTAGGGGAAGACCAAAGAACGAAGAAGAAGATGTATGGACTATGTGGAAGCTGGAGGCCAATTCTCGTAATTAAAATAATTCAAGAACTAGTCGCAGTCTCATCTCAAAAATGTATGAAGACCAAGACCGGTTATGCCAACCCTAAATAAATTGGGTTGAGGACAGAAGATTGATGACCCTTTTTGGGGATATAAAATCCTGTAAACAATTCATACTAAAAATTTACACGTAGATGTCCCGAATACTCTGTAGGTACGTTTGGGAATAGGTTACGTTCTCCACTATTTTCAACTTCTTCTTAGCGCATCGATGGCAAAAATAACAAGAAAAAATGTGTGCAAATGTATACTTTTCTAAATTAGTTTGGCCCAAAATTCAGCGACGCAAATACTGTCCGCTGACGCAGCCATGGTCTGCACGTGTGCAGGTGAGGACGTAATGGCTAATATGACTTCGTACCCAAGTAGGTCCTGCCAGGGGTGCGGGTTGTTCGAAAGAGATACCATGGCTCCTGGCACGCAAGCAACTGAAGGAACACGGGTGGGTTTTAGTCAGTAAAAGTCTGACACGCCCTCCTGCTCCACTCAGAGCGGGAAAAGTTATTTGATGATTTCCCCCCACCCTTAAAATAAGAGAAAAAAAGTTGGTCGCAGCAAGGACAACCTTCACAGATGGGGGTTCATTGACAGCTCAGACCTCTGGTGTGCATGCGGCGTCCTTCCACAGACAATGACTACCCTCCAATCTTGCACCGCATGTTACACGCATGTGCATCACCTGCTCACTATTTTCAAATCTAAGAATAACGAAGCTAGAATAGTATTTAACTTTTCCGCCGTATAAGATGGAATAGAGGAAGAGACCGCCTGTCCGGATGCTTGAAAAAAATACTCGTAAAGGCTTCTGCGGAAATAACTGGTGACATAATGATAGGTATCGTGAAGTTTTGCAACGTAGGGAGAACGTACGTTTTAGTAGAACATGGCACATCAAAGAATCTTATTAAAATACTTTAAAGTTAGTTGTCCATTCGACTGAAACGAACATTCTTGAAACAATTCCGAATAAAAATAAATAAAAAAAACTTCCCACTTTCTTTATGCTCGTCAAAAAAGCAAAAAAAAGCGATTTTGTTCAAAAATATGCAGCTCAGTATAACTATTCACCACCATTTTTTTTTTGTTCTTTTTATTGCGATCTATCATTTTGCAAATATTCAGCAATATGTATGGTATTTTACGGTTTTGTACGGAAGCTGTCCAGTGACAGCTCCGTTTATTCTTGAAGTCTCTTAAATAAGGTCTTGAGGAATCTTTCTTTTTAGTCTTCTAGCGACTGTTTGGATATTCATCAGGTTTACTGCTAGCATGTTTGGATGGTTAGTGATTCGTTCTTTGTACGCTTTCGTCCTTTTTAAGATTTCTTATGAAACAGTTTGGATGCTGAGGTCGTGATGGAGTCTCTTATTTGAAACATACCAAGGCGCGTTTGTTACGATTCTCAATACTTTTGACTGGAACCTTTGTATAATGTCGATATTTGTTTTGGCCGCTGATCCCCACAATTGCAGGCCGTATGTCCATATAGGCTTTATTATGCATTTAAATAGCAACAATTTGTTTTGAAGTGAGAGTTGAGATTTTTTATTTAAGTAGTAGCCAGTACATTGTGCGCAGCTGTTGGCCCATAGCCAACCGCTTTGTAAATATGTGTTTCTTCCAAGTTAGGCGTCTATCCAGATATATTCCAAGATACTTAACGTAGTCCTCTTGCGGGAGAGGTATTCCGTTTAGAGTAGCAGGGGGACACGGAACGGACTTGGTTTCGTTGGCTTTGATTCGCCAGTCTTTGAGCCATTCGGATACATGATCAAGACTATTTTGAAGCTTTTGTGTTGCAGCTTCAGGTGAAGTGTCTACTGAGAGGATAGCTGTGTCATCAGCAAATGTTCCAGTGACCACGCCGTCAGTCGTGAATAACAGGTACAGTGTTGGACCCGTTACACTGCCTTGTGGGACTCCAGCTTGGATAGAATGTAAGGAAGTCAGCCTCTCCTTGCTTTACAAAAAAGTGTCTGTCACTTAGATATGACTTTATGAGGTTGTAGAAGTTTATAGGCAGGTCCCGTTTTATTTTAAATAGTAATCCGTCATGCCACACACGATCAAATGCCTGAGATATATCCAAAAAGGCTGCAGCACAGTACTGTTTTAGCTCAAAAGCTTTGTTAATATTTTCCACCAATCTGTGGACTTGTTCTATTGTACTATGTTTTCGGCGAAAGCCAAACTGATGATCAGGTAACAGGTTTTTTGAAGAGATAATGGGAGACAATCTACGCAAGATAAGTACCTCCATGATTTTCGAGGGTATTGGAAGCAGACTAATAGGTCTATATGATTGTACTTCAACAGGATTCTTACCCGGCTTGGCCACCATTATAACTTGAGCTACTTTCCATTGAATTGGGACTATACCTCTTCGCAGGATAGCGTTGTATAGGAAAGTGAGGAATTGAATGCCTTTTTTTGGCAGTTCTCTTAAGATTTTACCTGTTATGAGATCGTATCCAGGGGCTTTATTTGGGTCTAGCGCCTTAATGGCTGCCTTTACTTCTTCCTTCGAGAACTTAGTAATGGGAGGATCCAGCTGGTGGGTTTGGTTTAGTAATTGGGTGACTTCATGGATTTTAGAAGACCCCATGTCTGGATTCGGTATGAAGGCCTGTTTAAGATGCTCAGCGAATGTGTTTGCTTTGTCCACGTCACTAGAAGCCCATTCGGAGTTACCCTTTCGGATAGGTGGTTGGTTAGATGCAGGACGTTTAAGCTTTTTAGTGACTTTCCATAGTGAGTAATTTGTTTCTGCAGTAGCGTCTAGGTTTTGTAAAGTGTTTTGGATATTTTTGTTTTCATTATCTTTTAGCAGTGTCTTTAATTTTGATTGTAGAAAGTTCAGATGTTTTTTATCAGGAGGATAACCTGTTTTTTGCCAATTTTTTCGAGCTTTTCTTTTTTCAGCTAATAGGTAGTTCCCGAACAGATTTAGGACAGTCTTGTTTATGGTGCGATTCTGTGGCAACTGGAGTAGCAAGCCAAGCAGATTGTTGAACACAATTATTGAATTGTTCAACTGCCTCTGTTATGTCGTTGTCCGTCATAAGAGGGATTTTTATGTCCAAGTTTTCTACCAGTAGCTGTCTGAAGATCTCCCAGTCAGTTTTGTGAGTGTACAGCTTGCAGGGCTTTTTTTTTTTTTTGGGTGGGAAATCATCAAATAACTTCTCCCGCTCTGGGTGTCGCAGGAGGGCGTGTCAGACTTTTACTGACTAAAACCCACCCGTGTTCCTTCAGTAGCCCTTAAGCCAGGGGCTGTGGTGTCTCTTTCGAACAAACCCGCACCCCTGGCAGGCATCGACCCTTGCGGGTCCCATCACTTTTTGTGCTGACATCTCTTTGAGGCGCGCGTGGAACACAACGCGCCGTCGACTTGGGCTTGGTCCTTACCGGACAGCGAGTTACCCATTACTCGCCGTCCGCAAGCCCATGCCTACGGTGGCCGGAAATCGGCCTGGGATTCCCGACGCCCAGGGCGTCTCCGTATCCTGCGGCGGCTGGGGTCACGAGGGCGCATATGCTGCCTCTCCCTCACGTGCGCCGCCTCCCTCTTCGCGAGCATTACTGCTTCGCTGAAGGAGGTGACGGCTCCCCATGCCCTCTCGCTCCGTACCATGGCTTGGACCAGGGCCGGACGCGAGAGATCGCCGCCGCCGATCGCCTCCACGAGGACACGGCGGTGCTCCTCCCAAGCTGGGCAGACCGCCACCGTGTGCTCCACCGTGTCCTCAGGGCGATCTTCGCAGTGGAAACACCCGGGCGTTTCCTCCCGCCCTATCCGAAACAGGAACCTCCCGAAACAACCGTGTCCGGTGAGGACCTGCGTCAGGCGGAAGGTGAGGACGCCATGCCGCCTCTCAAACCACTCCTCAAAGAGGGGACTTACCGCCGCAATCGTGGCGTGCCCACAGCTTGCAGGGCTTAGGTGTTACTGTGATTTTCCTTTTTAGAATTATTTCTACTGGGGAGTGATCAGAGGATAGTTCGGTGCTCGTTTTGCTTGTTAGAAAATTACTAGCAATTCCTTTAGTTATGCAAAAGTCAAGCAGGTCTGGTATTTTGCTCCTGTCCGTAGGCCAGTAGGTGGGTTCTCCAGGGGTAACTACATTGAGTTTTAATTTCTCTATGGCCATCAGTAGCTGTCTACCTTTCGTAGTTATAGTACGCGAGCCCCAGTAATGATGTTTGGCATTGTAATCTCCTCCTGCTATGAATCTGTGACCTAGTGTGGAGAGGAACTTCTCGTAGTCTTTTAGCTTAAGTTTATGTTTAGGTGGACTGTAAACAGCAGATATTATGAATGACCACCATTTGATAGGCTTTTTCTTTTTTTTTGGGTAGGAAATCATCAAATAACTTCTCCTGCTCTGGGTGGAGCAGGAGGGCGTGTCAGACTTTTACTGACTAAAACCCACCCGTGTTCCCTCAGTAGCCCGTATGCCAGGGGCTGCGGTATCTCTTTCGAACGAACCCGCACCCTTGGCAGGCATCGGCCCTTGCGGGCCCCATCGGTTTGTGCTGACATCTCTTCGACGCGCGCGTGGAACACAACGCGCCGTCGACTTGGGCTTTGTCCTTCCGGACAGCGAGCTACCCATTACTCGCCGTCCGCAAGCTCATGCCTACGGTGGCCGGAAATCGGCCTGGGATTCCCAAAGCCCAGGGCGTCTCCGTCTCCTGCGGCGGCTAGGGTCGTGAGGGCGCATAGACTGCCTCTCCCTCACGTGCACCGCCTCCCTCTTCGCGAGCATTACTGCTTCGCTGAAGGAGGTGACGGCTACCCATGCACTCTCGCTCCGTACCATGCCCTGGACCAGGGCCGAACGCGAGAGATCGCCGCCGCCAAATAGCCTCCACGAGGACACGGCGGTGCTCCGCCCAAGCCGGGCAGACCGCCACCGTGTGCTCCACCGTGTCCTCAGGGCGATCTTCGCAGTGGAAACACCCGGGCGTTTCCTCCCGCCTTATCCGAAACAGGAACCTCCCGAAACAACCATGTCCGGTGAGGACGCCATGCCGCCTCTCAAGCCACTCCTCAAAGAGGGGACTTACCGCCGCAATCGTACCATTTGATAGGCTAACGTGCCTATCGAAAATGACATATTTCGCTAACGCGGTCTGCTATTTGATTTAATGTTGAATTTTCAATTGTCACTTATCTGTTATCTGAAGAATAAATTGCGGTGTGACAACTTCAATATAGAAAACTATCTTGTGCCAGAGGCTTCGCCCGCGCGAAACTTTCATCCCCTATTTAACTCTCTTAGGGGTTGAATTTCAAGAAATTCTTCCTTATTCCTTGTCTACATTATAAAGGGAACCTGCACAAAATTTCAGCTTTCTAGGTCCAAAGGTTTGGGCTGGGCGTTGATGAGTCAGTCAGTCAGTGAGGACTTTTCTTTTTATTTATATAGATAGATAGATATGTCGAATTGTTAGATTTATGCTTCAGATAAAAGTTACCTGGCCGTTGAAAAATCAGCCTTTAAATTGACAAAATTTTCGGGTTTTGGATTTGTGAATAGTATATGTATAATTATGACTCCTACTACAACATTGATTGATTGAATTTGAATCGTATCGAATGATTGTATTATAGCTATGCAGATTCTCTATTGGGAAAGAATTTCTTAGCAGGAATGTTTGTTAAAGTAAATAGGTACTTACATAGTTTGGGTTCGTTTTTTCATTAAAATTTACGAATCTATCTACAGGGTTACTGGTAACTCGACGTATTCCTTGCAGGACGTCATAGTAGGGTTAAAATGCAACAAATTAAGCCACCAAATGTTCTACCGAAATTCAGTAGTTTTTGAATTAGTTAGAGTTTTAGTTTTTTTATGAAAAATCCCAGATTAAATCATTTGAAACCAATTAAAAAATGATTTACGGCGCAACTGTACTGAAATTTAAGTTATTATCATAATTGACGCCGTAGCAGACCTTTGTTAATAATTAAAAGTTCAATAATGCCTAAAACTTTGGCAAATATCACTAACCAAACATTAAATTTTTTGTAATTTTTGCTATTACTTCATAAAAATGTAGTCTAGTGCAAAAAAGAAATGCTACACCTGGTGTACAAATTACTAAGAAAATATCCTTGTCTTATCAGCTATCCAAAAAGGTATGAAAGTTAATACAAAATCATGGACTACATTATGAAAATCGTTTTTGATTTAGTACAGGCATGCGTTTCACAAAAAGGTGATAATTCGAAAAATCAAAAACAAAATCGTGAACATTATTATTCTTTTTAATCAATATTAAAAACTTTAATTACACACATTTCACACGTCTTGTTCGATGTGCTGCCCTCGGTTTCGAATACATGTTCTTATTCGCTTCCTTACTTCGGTTTTTGTTATTCTTGATGTTATTGTTGCCCTCATCTGGTCCGCCGCATTTGTAATTCTCTCCCTTAGTTCTTCAATTGAATTTACTGGGGTCACATAAACTAGATCTTTCATATGACCCCAGACGTAAAAGTCTAGCGGCGTCAGATCAGGGCTTCGTGCAAGCCACGGAATCGGCCCACCGCGCCCTATCCATCGGTTTGGATAGTTTTCATCCAGCAATTGTCGAATTGTGATTCGGAAGTGGGCTGGACATCCGTCATGTTGGTAAATCATGTTTGCTCTTCTTTCTTCCGGTACATCCGTGAGCAGTGCTGATAAATGATTTCTTAGGAAATCTTCATAAAGTTCCCCATTTAGTGTTCGGGGTAAATAATGTGGGCCAATTAATTTGTCGTCAATAAACCTTCGCTGGGATGCGGTTGGTTTCAGTTTTTAGGGTTTGTTTCTGCTTTCGGTGCCCAGTAATGTAAGTTGTGGTAATTTGTGATACCATCACGATCAAAACATGACTCATCGGTCCACAGAATGTTTTTTTAAAAGTTTTCGCTGTCGGCGTCGGCACTTAGCATAAAACGACAAAATTCAAGCCGTCTCGGCGGATCTCCTTCTTCTAATGACTGGACTGGTTGGTAATGGTATGGATGTTGGCCTGACAAGTGAACTACAGACCAGACTTTCCACTGTGACATACCATGCTCACGCGCTACGATGTTTGTCGATGTGTTAGGATCGTCAATAAAACGTTGAAGAATAAGCTCCTCGTCCTCAGCCGTGTATCTCCGGGAACGACCAGTGTCAACTTGCCTGCTTCTTTGGACGCTGCCAGTTTCAGATATTCGCCGATAAGTCGATCCGAAGACACTAACGTGGGGGAGTCGGCGGTTGGGAATGCGAAGTTGATATTCTCGCCGCGCCTCAGCAGCGTTACCGTCACAAAGTCCGTAACAGTACATTATGTCAGCGTATTCAGGATTAGAATATGCAGCCATAGTCAGCGCTTATGAAGGCACAGCACAGCACAAGAGCAAGATACGCAGCAACAGTTAGGGAAATAGCCAGTAACAAAACACGAGCTTGCGCGACGTAGAGTTGAAACTAACTAACGCTGACGACCAAAATTTTGCAAAATCGCACCCCCTGTCATGCCGAGAGAACAATAGCGACCAATCACAAAGCTCCCCGAGTGTTTGGAGTTCAAGCGCAGGTAAAAACTACGAATAATACGAATACGAAACAATAGGTTGACCGTCTCGCAATTTTACCTGCCCCCCATAAAACTCTTCTCTTCCCTGGCACACATGCAAAAGTATTGACAATCATACCTTTCTGAATAACTGATAAGACAAGGATATTTTCCTAGTAATTTGTACACCAGGTGTAGTATTTTTTTTTTGCACTAGACTACATTTTTATGAAGTAATAGCAAAAATTACAAAAAATTTAATGTTTAGTTAGTGATATTTGCCAAAGTTTTAGGCATTATTGAACTTTTAATTATTAACAAAGGTATGTTACAGCGTCAACTATGATAATAACTTAAATTTCAGTACAGTCGCGCCGTAAATCATTTTTAAATTGGTTTCAAATGATTTAATCTGGGATTTTTCATAAAAAACTAAAACTCTAACTAATTCAAAAACTACTGAATTTCGGTAGAACATTTGGTGGCTTAATTTGTTGCATTTTAACCCTACTATGACGTCCTGCAAGGAATACGTCGAGTTCCCAGTAACCCTGTATATAAATAAAAAGAAAAATCCTGACTGACTGACTGACTGACTCATCAACGCCCAGCCTTTGCCCTTTGACTTAGAAAGCTGAAATTTTGCACAGAGGTTCCCTTTATAACGTAGACAAGGAATAATGGAGGATTTTTCGAAATTCAACCCCTAAGGAAGATAAATAGGGGATGAAACTTCCGCGCGGGCGAAGATGAAAATATGCACAATTACTCAAGTTTTTTTTTTTGTGCATCATCTTTCTTTTTTCTATGATAAAGCTAATTGTGATAAAGGTAATTTGCCAAAGCCACAGCCAAACGATGTTCTGTCCAAAAATATGCAGCTCAGGTCCTCTCAACCTAAAACTAAGTAAATTCCTAAAATTCCGGTCTCAAAGGATCAAGTGTAGTATTTTGCGGGGCCGAAACTAGAACCATTATTTTCAAAGAGGATTATTTTGAGTCGCATTGTTTCGAGGTTATGTCCTAACGGTTCGGTGGACCTCAAGAGGGTTCGTATAAATGTTATACTATTAGGGTATTAGGACAAAGTTCCAAAATTGCCTATTGTTGTGTGTTTGGGAAATATTTCTATGTTTGTCCACACTTCTTTGTGTTGATGCATTGTTTGACGTCTATGTACAGTCGCCAGCAAGTCAAGCTATCCCAAACTGTCAAATTTTCCCAATTGAACATAAACCTTATTCCTTTGTAATAAAGTTGAGAAACTATCAAAGAAATTTGACAGATTGGGGTAGCTTGATTTGCTGGCCTCTGTACAAAAAAAAAAAAAACAACGAGAGCTTATAAAACAAACGTTTATCGTTATTTACTTAGGGACAACACAAGTAGGCCGCAGCAAGGACCACCTGTGCCAGCTCGGGTTCATGGACGGTTCAGATTCAGCCCTGCGGAGAGCCTGCCTAAGACATTGGTTCACCTGCCATGTTGCATTGCATGGCCTGTCAACACTGTATAAAATATACCCGTTGTCCTTTTCTCTCTCCTTAATTTAGGTACATGGATCTAGTTTTGGATTTACTTCGAGTTGTTTGTCTTATTGAAGCCATGGACTGCTGACAAACTGTTTTTCAGTTTGGCAAACACTGATTACGTACTGGTAGGTACTAACTAATCTCTTCTCTGATATTATAAAGAGGAAAGATTTGATTGTATGTTTGAATTGAACAGGCTCCGAAACTACTGAACCGATTTGAAACATTATTTCATTGTTGGGAAGCTACACTTCCCCGGGTGACAGGCTATATTTATATTATATCCCCCTATTCTCACGGGAACGGGAACTACGCGGGTGAAACCGCGGAGCGCTGCTAGTATTGTTTAATATTTTGCGGAACAAAAACAAACAATTCAAACATTGCTGGTTTTGTAAGCCTCGTATCCACTAGGCAACATTTGACGCACAATACGTGACGTTCAACATGTTCGGCAACGTTGCCCAACAACGCGCGACATTGCTAGCTGGCGCAGAATACGATGTGCAACAGTCAACGTTTCGTAACAAAAGTTCTTCGTTGCTGTTCAACATGATGAGCAACAAGGTGTGTAACATTGTTGCGCGTCACATGTTGCCTAGTGGATACGAGGGTTCATGCTACCATTGTGAATTTAAAGTAGGTAGTAGGGTATTTAAAGAGATATCTACTACTTTGCTACATCATAGGATGTAGCTGTGATATATAAGTGACTTCTGCCAAATAGACCTCGAAGTTGAAGAGCAACGTCAACCACTCTTCTAAAAATCGATTAAGTAACTTTGTACTCGTACTATGGAAAGGGGCGAACATTATTTAAAGCTGAACTATTTGTTCTAGCCCGCTTGGGCTCTTGCCAACGCATTAGAACCAAGATCCAAATACTTCAACAATGCTGTGTTAGAAATTACATTGTGTAAGTAGTGTTAATGAGTTTAATTTATTACAAGTTTTTTATGTACTTACCGCTCATTAACACACACGTCATAAGTTTCTGCTGTGCGTCAAGAGTTCAAGACGTTCCCAAAACTGACTGTTTAACGGTGTCCTAAGTTTTTCTATAGACACGAAAACTGACTTTCTTTTCCACAAGGTATTTAAAATTATTAACAGTTTTTGTTTTCCTTTTAAAAATGGGTAGAAGAGAGGAATGTCATGACGGGGTGCTAAGCAATAAAGATGCCAGTATCTGTAAGTGACAGATTAAATTAAACCATTGTCGACCGCATCATCCCGTAAGGCGCTACCCAAACGTAGGACATCGTTAAAACGTGTTTTGGTGACTTACTTACTTACGTACCTACTTACTTACTTGTAAAAAATCATAAAAATAAAGTAGTACCTAGATCATGATAAAACAATCGTAAAACAGAGCTGAAAAAAAAACGAAAAGATTAAACTATCATATTTTTACCAACTTCCAAAAAATTTTTTTGTGTATGTTCATCGAATTCTCCCCCATTTGTGGACAGATTCTCAAAATACTTTTTATTTGAAAGAGTATACTCCTGAGGTGGTTCCATTGGCACCAAGTCAGGATATGATGATGGAATCTCAGGGAAATCGAGGGCAACCCTCAAGTTTTGTAGGTATTAACAATGTTTTTCATATATTTTCTAAAGCTATATATTTTCTAAAGAATACGCAAATGTCTTACATTTGCGTATGCTCGTCGGTTGTTTTTTTTTTTTTTAACTTTTTTCAAAAAAAAAAACAACCGTCTTCCAAAAAACACTAGAAAGTGAAAAATAACTTTAATTTCGGAAGGTGGTGACAAGAAATTAATAAAATACTTATCCAAAGTCACCGACTTCCGAAATTAAAGTTATTTTTCACTTTCTAGTGTTTTTTGGAACTCGGTTGTTTTTTTTTTTTAAGCTGTTTATGTAGGTAATCATAATAAATTCAACAAACTAAAGAAATACCTGAAAATTATTCCATTGAGCCGTTCATTTATTTTTAAATTTACTAAAACCTCAAAATTACTTTTAATTTGGTGTCATGTCCGACGATTCAGCTAACATCAAATGCATCACTATTTTGAACCTTATTTATTGCCGCCATGCGCTTTTGTCGAATACCTAAAAAAAAAAACAGTGGCACTCCGGGAGTGCCAACAGAATTGAAAACTTGAACAATTACGTGTGTATTTTTTAATATCGTCAATACAGGATTTCACATTGGGTTCTTGGGTCCTGATTGCTCTCGGTAAAAATGATAAACGAGCGATCGACTTCAGCCATTAAAGGTAACAGCACAGATTTTTACGATAAAATACTAAGGGAAAGAAAGGGATAAAATATTTAGAATTTCCTAATGAAAGAAAGGGACTTTTCAAAAAGATATCTAAGCGCGACTCATCCGTGTGCTCGTTCACCCATATATACACAGTATACATATAGCTCATGGAAAGCGTTCGGATGACGCGAGTTCCATGATTTTTGTTCACCTAAAAAGTGCTCAACGCTCCTAAAGAAGTTTTCACTTCAAAAACTTGCTTTTTACCGCGCCTTAAAAGTTCACACGCCAATACAGCACATGATGTTTACAGCATTCAATTAAATGAACGTGCCTTCCAACAGCGATTAATGATGACTGATTAATAACCCTAATAAGTACTGCAAAAAATTTGCATTACAATGCTTTAAATACTACCGCTAAAAGCCTGACAGCTCCCACGTGGGTCGAAATATTCGCTTGCTGCATCGATATAGATCCACGTGGGAGCTGTCAGGGTTTTAGCGGTAGTATTTCCATAGACCGGAGGAAAGTCACAAGATTTATTTAGTAAGTACAAGCTTTTGCCAGTTCGCCCGCGTGGGCGTCGAATATTATCCCACGGGGACGTAGGTACTACCGGGATAAAAAGTATTTTATGTGTAAATCCAAGTTATAGATTATCCATCCAAATCCGTCCGGCTGTTTTTGTGTGATTCGAGTATCAAAAAACATCTGAACTGTCACATTTATAACGTTAATAGGATCTCTAATATCCAATATGATCATACCTTTCCACCATCATAACAGAAACTACTCCAATAAATTGCAAGTTTCGGATTGGTAGGACCAAAATAAGAAAAGTTTGAAAAAAATCCATTTCTCAAATCAATCTACCACATATTGGGTTGAACTAAAATCAAGAAGTTTTACCAATAAATCTGCTTCCAGTCTGGCTGTCAACAAGTTTTTAAAATATCGTGTGGCAATACCCTTACTTTGGCGACTGTATTTAATTTAGTCATGGCGACCTTTTTGTACCTTGGAAAAGGTTTGTAGGGAGCGAAAAGTATACGCTTTTAAAAGTTTGTCAGTGTGTATGCATGTGCCTGTTAAATTATGAATTTTAGAAACAGACAATCCATAGTTAATTATTTACTTAGTAGAATAAATACGAAACTAACTCTGTTTGTCACCTTTTCGGATTTCAATGTTGGCACGCAGGTAGTCCATGACCTGGGTCATAAGATACTTTTTATCCCGGTGTGACGTTCTCATGTAATAAATCGACCTTAACATCACTTCTGTTATCCCCAGAGCCTTAATTCACTATGACCACTTTACGATTCTTTACTAGTAACCAAGTCAATCACACACGAAATCTGCTAATATCGTATTTAATAATATCGACAAATTGTCTTCGAACTTACAGAATGACATTTCGATTCCTTAAAGTTCATTGGTTTCTAAAAAACACGATATTAATGTTGTTTGAACGTAGTAAGATTTTGCGGGGAATCATTATAACCCTACAGAATTGGGGCCCAGTAGGTTAGATATAGACGTGTATCTCAGGTACTTACACATTTTGACACTATGTTTAAGTCCCATGTCAAGGCTCCCGCAAACAGCCGCGAAGCGTCAGCGTCGTCCGACGACGCGGACGTGACTTTTATAGAATAATTACGAAACCTTCACGGAAATTTATACTAGAGTCGCGTCGCGTCATGCGTCGCGTCTGTCTGCGGAGCCTTAATTTGGGCTCAATGTATATTTCAGGTAAAAAATAAAGTTAATTTAATGAGTTGTTCGGGATGGAAAATATTCAGGTGTTTTTATTTTTACCGCAAAAAATACCAAATTTGAATGAAATCAGCCACAACAGTAGCTTGACACCTACAAAAGAAATATTGTGCAATAATGAACCACATTTCTTACACCGAAAAGTCTTTCGTCTACGGCTAGAAGGTTCATTTAAAATTAAGATATAAAGAAAATTAAACCTAACGAAGCGATGGATCTTAGTGAAATGTTACCTAGGGGAAATATCAGAGGGATGCCCGGAAAAATCCTCGGTTTGTTTGTGTTTAAGGTTACAATTAAAAATAAATAAGGATTTCTATTGCACCCAGGGTGACGAGAAGCAGAAATCCAGAAGCAGGGATCTAATTGGTTCTTATTGAGCAGGAAATCAAGTGCATTTGTACGGTTATTACCTAAATCTTCGTGATACGTTTATCTGCAGTTTCAAAGTAGGTAAGTAAATTGTGGAGAACACGAAGAAACACTCATCCACAAATCCTATATTTTTATCGACTACACAAAACGGAGGACGTACTCTTTCCAGTTACAGTTTTTTTTTTAGTGTTGAATGTTTGTTATCTCAGTACTCCGTCATTTATAAATCGATTTGAAAAATACTTATGGAGTGGTCCTACTATTCATTTGGTCAAGTTTTGGTCAGTGGTTTTTGAGTTCGTTTTTAATAATACTTTATTTTTCCATTTAGTTTAATGTCGATGATATTGTTAAAATTTCCTGTCACTGATATTTACTTAGCAAATGAAGTTATACGAATTTTTGTGGGGTAGGTACCATAACAATAAAGTAAAAACAGTTTTTAAAAAATTCTAACCTAATTAAACTTTTGTTTTTTCACTTTTTATTTGTGGTAACTACCTTACCTAACTTTTCATAAAGACATCACGACTTAATCACCCCCAATAGGGGTTTTACCTCCTAGGATGATGAAATACAAATGTATTTCATTAAATTTAGTGGGTAATCAAATCTGCCCGTTCCTTCAATAAAAAAAATAATAAAAAACATCGCATCGCAGAAATCGAATGAATGTTGTGCGCCAAAACTTCTTCAGCCGTCTTCACAAAGGCAACATACCAATTTGACAAGATTACCTCTTGAGATACCAAACAAAATGTCTCATAAGGCCTAAAACTACATGTCACACCCACACAAAACTGTGATGTGCCGCAAAAATCCTGCCATCAAGCGGACCCGACCCCACAATGTCCTATAACGCGCCCAAAGGCACTTGCGAAGTATTTGGGACCTCCATTCACAAGGGTAAGACTACAGTGGATTTACTCAGTTTATTACATCAAGTTTTGTTACCCGTGTAATACAATTTGGGACGTTGAAAGTGTTTATATAGAGGAACTAGTCGTCAGACACCATAATATACTAACATTAGCAAAAACACCACCGTACCTGCACCAAAATCTTGGATTATCATCAGCCTATAATGTTCCCACTGCTGGGATACAAGCCTCCTCTTGGTGAGAGAGAATGCGCCGTAATCCACCACGAGGGGCCGATGCGGTTTGGTAGATATCACATGTTTTCGCAATTTTGGGTCTAGGACATGTCGATTTCCTCACGATGTTTTCCTTCACCGTTTTGAAAGCAATGGTCATCACCGTTATAATACGTTTAAACACAGTAAAGTGCCTGTCTGGATTCGAACCTACGACCTACAACTCGTAAGTCGTGGCCGGTACCATTTGGCCATCTCTGCACACAATTGGCCATCACATCTTGCATTGCATGCCATGTGTGTATTGTATACTCATGTTTGGCTTTTCAACCCTCGGTGTTGAACTAAGTATTCAAAATCCAACAGACTGCATTCCAGCGCGTCAAAAAAATACACTGTTCGATTTTAAACTCTAGTCGCCTAAGCAGAGCGTTGATAATCCAGTGTGCGCACAAATCCCGCCGCGACACTCTTACGTCTACGTCCGTGTGCTTACAGCCACTGCCACAATTCCCACATGCGTTATTACTTTCTCTTCGTTTAGCGTTCTGACTTTTTTTTTGCTCGGTTCCTAAGTGTATCGTGACGTTAATATCCTAAGTACCTATATTTTTTTTTATACAGGATACATTTTTAACCAGTGCGCAAACTGTAACCATGAACATAAAACATAGGTAGGTACCCAAATATAGAACATCATTTGCACACAAATTTCACAATTATCTTGGTCCTAGCCTTTACAACAAAATAAGTAAAGAATCTTGATAGTCAAACATGCAAGGAAATTATGCATAAATACTTGAAAACACTAGACTAACAACAACAGCACTGAAAACCTACTTCAAAAATTGGTATTAATAAGGCACATACATAATAAAACAGACATAGCCATACACCTACAGACACATACGCATAAAACATATACATACCCAAACACAACAACACAGACATTTCCAATCATGTAACTTAATTAATATAACCTTACTATGATTTCCTCCCTATAAAGTGTGTAATTAATCTGCTTAACTAACCTAAGTGACTTATTACTAGAACCTTATGGGAATCTGTTGTTCTAAGGTCGAGGAAGACGAATCAGTCTGAAGACAATCAAGCTATCTTTACAATCCATCATCTCAAAATCTCCAAATGTTATCTATATTTTACTGTCGAAATAATTTTAAGCGATTTTCGTCTATTTTGTGTTTATTATTAAGTTACTCTGTTTGGTTGTCTCTTATTCGTGAATAAAGATTTTGGATATGATGATTATAATTATTTCCAAAAAAAAAAAAATTCTAATTCGACTTCAAAATTCTAGAGATCAGTGCGTTCAAATGAAAAATTAACCAAACTAGTTTAAATAAGACTAGAATAAGGAACATAATAACATGAAACTTATATGCATATAATATACCTACTTGGGACTGAAAATGAATTGCAAAAAATATTAACCTTTTGTGACCTAGATATTATTGTTCGTTCAAAAACTCAGGTTCGAAAGAACATTAGTAGACTTACCTACTTAGAAATTAAAGGAGAATTTATAGTTCCCTTGGGTCCTCATAAAATATATTTTTCAACCTCCATCATGATAATAGGCTATGGGCGTCTAGTTTGCTTGGGTATGGAACATGAAATTCTTCATAGACACTTGATCAGGAGCCTAAGTCTACTAATTGTATAAATTCGACATTACAACACGATCCTATTGTCATTTTGCTAAAAGTGCATAATCTGCTAAATTCATAATGGTCGATCAGTGGTCGGTCAATGGTCTCGTAATAGCATTGTGTTTTAATGGCATTGTCGTATTGGCATTATTATAAAACCCGTTAGTGGAAATGTTTTTCGAAAAAATACTAGGTACGAAATTTGAACATTTATTCATGCCAGATTTCATTTATTTGTATATATTTTTACATATTATTTTAGGACCTGTCAAAATTTTAGCAGATTACCCCCTAAGTCAGTCATTCATTTGTCATTATGTACGAGATTACCAATAAATGCCATTTCTTTCAATGGAGTGTCAGTGGCTGACCACTGGACAGTCATAATGACGTCATTATATTAGTAGATTACCAAACTTCTCAAAAGAAACAATTATGAAATCAATGATAGACCATTCTGACACTATTGTAATAGCAGACTTGAGGTTCTGTCCTACTAAAAGCTTGCCACTAAAACTAAGCTCGGGAAACAGTTTGCTAAAAACGTTATCTTCTAAATCCAGAACACGCATACTAAGACAACGCACTAAGCATACTCTTTTCAAATTAATATCTTGTACCAAATTTTCCCAAAATTGTTTGAAACAAAAGTTGACGTTAATTTTCGCCCCAGAAAATTAAAATAATAATTGGTTGTATAATTAGGCTGCTATGGAGAATTAATGGAATGCGCCCATTAATTCTCCATAGCCCACCACCATCATAAGGATAATGTACACTCAAGAAAATTGCTCCCAAACCTTAGATAACATGAAATACAAATATTTGCGTAAATTAGATTCGGTACACATGAATAGATCTGAAAGATGATAATTGGAAATTGGTTTGTCGTGATAGTGTGAATATCTTATTTGTGTGTGAACTAGTGTTTTTCGTGACTTTGTTCTTGTGATTTCTTCTGTTAATCTTAAACACATTTTCTGTTTTTTTTTTGTCAGTCTCTGTCCGCTCAACAAATATATAAACATATTACTCGTGAGAATTCAAGGAAAGAGACAGAAGACATTAAAACTATCTGAATTATTCATTTTCTGCCTTCAATTCACTGTGTTTTTATTTAGTCTATTTTTGGGACTAACATTTATTATTTTATACCGTTTTATTTCCTTTTCTATCTATATCGCAACGTGCAAACTACGCAGCATACTTACGTCACGCAAATCCTAATTCGCGCATGCATCGTTTACTGCGCAACTACCATAATTATACAAAGTCCCGACATCTATCGTCGGACCCCGACCTTAGCTCGACGAAGTTTCAGCCCGCGCTGTCTGAAGGATTTGATCCAGCCTGTCCCATTTGCTGTCCCCAGTTACGCCCTAAGTCGAGGTTCGTACCCAACACGGGTGCCCTTAGCGTGCAGTCGCTTAGTATTGTAAGAAGTTCTCTCCTGGCTGGAGGCTTTGAATCCGCTTAAGGCTGCGACAGGATAGTCCGGTAATGTAGTTACGACCCCTTAAGGTCAACTACAAGATGCTTCAAAAAATATAATAATTAAACAGTTCACTCATCACCGAAGAGTGAACTTCACATCCTGTTCGGCACACCTCTATCATACTACAAACTAGGCAAGATTTTGCTTGTATGATAAAACTTGTGTCAGTATCTCTCTACGCATACTTTGCCACGTCAGACCAATGACATTATAAATAGATGCGTCATACACGAACATTAGAGCCCTTGAAAACGGTTGTGTAATGTTTGGCATAATAACAAATGCTTTAATTTCACTTAAACTAACGTTCATATGACATAATTTTCATAAGACATAATATCAAATGACATAAATTCATATGACCGAATGTTTCGTATCATATAATATTCATTTAACATAATAACATTTAGTATAACGTTCATTTTATATAATTTTCAATATGTATAATATTCTTTTAATATAACGTTCATTTGACCTAATATTCTTATGACCTAAAATTCATGTTTAATGGGCACAGTTCTAGCCTAACTCAAATGGCACTTAACCAAACCTTAAAATATTCTATGCAAGGTCGAGGGTGGGCCTGGTCGACGGAGCCCCGCTTCGCGGGGCTCCTACTTATGGGTGGTTTATAAAAAAATAACCACGAAGGGTCACTGAGGTGGGCCGCGATGTCGAATGGGAGGCATCGCGGCTGAGGGTTACAGGCTGCGGTAGAGGAGGAGTGCCGGTGCTTCTGAGCAGCGCTCTTCCCTTCCGTGGCCTGGACGGGGCCGCCACCGTTTGATGGCGGACGCGGTGGGGCCGCAGGGGAAGAGGAGTGTCGGTATAGCGTCAGCCGCTCTCCCTATCCTCTGCGGCCGAAAAGTGGTAGACGGGACGGCGCGTTGTGTTCCTCACGCGCGCCGTCAAAGATGTCAGCAACCACTGGTGGGGTCCGCAAGGGCCGATGCCTGCCAGGGGTGCGGGTTTGTTCGAAAGAGATACCACGGCCCCTGGCATACGGGCTACTGAGGGAACACGGGTGGGTTTTAGTCAGTAAAAGTCTGACACGCCCTCCTGCTCTACTCAGCAGGAGAAGTCATTTGATGATTTCCCACCCAAAAAAAAAAAAAAAACCGTTGCGTCGCGCTTGTCTGTGCGAGCTCTAACTTGGAGGTGTTCACTGAGATGTGTGCAATTAGATCGAAGGTGTTAATTAATTTGTTATCTCTCTTAGTCTGTTTAAGATGACGTATGTTTGTCGCTAGATTAATTCTTAATTTGAGTTTTAAAGTTAGAAAGAAGTAAAACTATGTTTTGATTTGAAAAATATCAAACAGTAGGTACACCGATTTAGCCAGGAATAAACTACTTATCTTAACAAACTTTATCTCAGTAATAGCCTAGTCTGGGATTGTGCCCCCTTCTAGGGGCCATCCATAAATTACGTCACACGTTGAGGGGGTGGGAGGGGGTCAACAAAATGTGACATTGTGTGACAAGGGCCAGGGGGATCAAAATATTTGTGACATCACCATTAAGGTGATTTTAACATGTGACGTCACAAATCTTTGCGCGTGCTTAAATTATTTGACGTTTGTTGATTGTATGATGGAAAAACTGCTGTTTTCATTTAATTATGTACTTCTACATACAAAATTGAAAAATGTGTGACGTCGCAAAAGGGAAGAGGGTTTAACAAGTGTGACCACGTATGACAAGGACGGGGGGGTCAAAAACCTTGAGATTCGTGTGACGTAATTTATGGATGGCCTCTTACATAGGGCTTAAATACCTACATATAACTAACTAGTGAAACGTGAATGTAGTATAGGTACAACTCAGCTGAACCTTTCGGAAAATAAAGGCGCGAGCTCATGTTTTGTGAAATCATTTTCTTTATTTGCAGCACATACTGATTTAAAAAATAAATTGCCGATTCATGTGGAGAATTACACGAAAGAAAGTTTTGAATTAGAGAATTAAACTGAAATAATCCTGAATAATATAAACGCGAAAGTTTGTATGTATGGATGTTTGTTACTCTTTCACGCAAAAACAGGTGGATTATAACCTATATTAACAAATAATACTTTTATCCCAGTAGTCCATTCCCGCGGGATAACTTCCGACATCTACGCAGGCGAAGCCGCGGGTGGAAGCTAGTAATCTATAAAATAAAAAGTGTTGGCTGGAAAACGTTTTTACTATTACGAACTAGACGCAAGTTAGTCGCCTTATATTGGGTACACAAAAGGCTATGAAAAAGGACTATTAGTGTTGCGTTCACCTGCATCTTGGATGATCTAAATAATGCTACTGATGACGCAATAAACGTGGCCACCGACTGGGCACAGACTTTATTTAATAAAAAAGTGAACGAGTACCTACCATCGACACGAAAAGAAGAAGGTTGTTGCGTAAACGCTAGAAATAAACAGATTACATCCCCTTGCACTTAACATTTATCAAAACAAAAGCGAATCTAATAACAAAAGGGTCCGAGCGAATCCGAAGAGGGCGAAATGTGCCTCAATGTCGACCGAACAGAAAACCCGCAATGTCACCTGTCAAGAGAAACATATCTTAATTACAATCAGTCCTTATTTAACCGCACAAGTAATGGACGCTGAGACAAAGAAACGATGGCTGATGTTGGATTGCAAATTAAAATGATAATTGAAAATGTACTTATTCGTTAGTTTTTGAATAAAATTACGTAATCCAAATTAAGCATGGTTAATTAATCTAACGTTGCGTTGTACAGTCAGTACAGTGGGCAGGGCACATTGCTCGCAGAACAGATGGCCGCTGGGGCTGAAAGATTCTGGACTGGCGACCGCGTACCGGAAGACGTAGCGTTGGAAGGCCTCCCACAAGATGGACCGATGACCTTGTGAAGCCCGCAGGAATCCGCTGGATGCGAGAAGCGCAGAGCCGGTCGAAGTGGAGGATCTTAGGGGAGGCCTATGTCCAGCAGTGGACGTGTTTCGGCTGAAATGATGATGATGATGACATCTTCTTACGATAAGACTGTAGTCTTATAACAATATCAACATGGTATTTGAGACAAGATTGTCTGTTTAAAAAGTGTATGATGAAAGTGTTAACAAACCCAGCAGGAGTGGCTATAATTTTGATAGTACAACAACATACCCATTTATGCCCGCTGTCCTCATTTGGGGACATTTACTTAAGTACTCACATTTTTCAATTTATTTTAGTTATGTTTGGTTTAAAAGTGAATTTGTAGTGCCAACGAGTGTGGCTTACTAATAAAAATTGCAGTTTTGTGAGTTTATGGATAAAGTGGCCAAAAATAGGGATTTAATTTTTTTCATTTAGTTAATTGGTGTTTAACCATAGGTAAGTCACAACATTTTATACTTATATTGAGTTTTATTTTACATTTCCTGTATTTTTCATTAGGTCATAGTTTTTACTAGTAACCAATCACATTTTGTTGAGTATTTTCTTAAATTTGAAAAAGAGCATAGGTAATTTAGTATGGTGTCCCCAAATGGGTCCAATGGGCTAATGGGTAAATTTTCTTTATAATTTTTTTGCAGGTTTGTTTTGGCATAAACAATGAATAATCGGTCGTTTGATGTTGCAAATGAGTATCGAGGGTTGGAAGAAGCTATCGAAAATATTTTGAACAAAGAGGTAGACCCTGATGTCAGTTTTGATATAGTGGCCATCCCTCCCGACCCGAGTGTTCTGACGTATGAATAAGAAGGCGATAAGATGATATCCAGCAAAATATTCTTCTACGTGATATTCCAGGTCAAGTTGAAGTTTTTGAGGTCCGGAACATGAAGAAGAACAGAGCAGAACTTGATTACAGATTCGATACGGGGAATAAGATTTTATTCGTGAGATGGCTTGACAACAGTGTTTGTACCATGGGTACAAACTATGACTGTTCATCCTTTGGGTAAGGTAAAAAGATGGAGCTGTACCGAAGGAAGGAAGGTAGATGTGGACATCCCTTTTGTGTTCCTGAACCATAACAATGGCATGGGTGGAGTTGATCAAGCTGAACAATCAATCGCAGTCTATTGGACAGCTATACGAGGAAAAAAATGGTGGTGGTTCTATTTACCTACATGCTTGGTTTGGCTATGGCTAATGCTTGGCGTCTCCACGTCCTGGCCGCTAAAGATAAAATAGATCAGCTCCAGTTTCGCCGATTTTATTTGAAGTATGTAACCACAGAGAGATCGGATGGAAGACGCCGTAAACCTTCATTGATGGTGCCAAGTATGAGTCAAGACGGCGTTCGACACTTCCTTCAGAAACTGATAAGCCAACTACGATGCATAGTATGCCACATGAAAGCACGTTGGCAATGTAAAAAAATATTTGGAACATTGTGCATCGAAAATGATGCTTTGAAAAATACCACTCGTAAGCGCCCATTGTCCCCATTTGAGGACGGTGTTTTTTTATATATAAGGAAGTTATTTTTTTTAGTTTTTTCCTAATAATATATCTTACTAGTCTTTAATAGTTACGCCAATAAAGTTTTTTTTTTAAAAATATCGTTATTTTGTATTTGGGTCTAAATGGGTTAATTGCGATATTTATGTTGACAAGTAGACAAATTTTTCGAACATAGTCTGTTATGCAATTAGTGTGTAGGATAAACTATAAAGCAAACACTTAATAAAGGGAATTAGTAAAACAATCTGCATTCGAGGGCTTTCCCAATAAATGTTGAAAAAAATTGTGAGATATAAAATCTCACTAATTTTTTCAACATTTATTGTTTGAAAATACGACAAAGTACGACGGAAATTGAGGTTAAAAAGTTAACCTCAATAATTGTCAATCGAAAAACAACTATAAGGTGATTTAAAAGTAGAATTTCTGGTTAAAAGTAGTATTCAAATAATGAAATCAAAGCACTCAATTTGTAAGTAGCACTGATCCATTTGTCTACAATTTCATCAGAAACTTTCGGAAGCAACCATACGTAAAATGGCAAAAATATTGTTTAAAAAAATAAATACAAGTATACAATATTAATATTGTTTATTTTTCAGGGTCCCATGATCAATTGATCATACAATAGAGCAAATTCTCCAGAAATACTGACATTATTTTTTTCAATTTAAATGGGTTATATTAAGATGCTATCTCAGCTCAATTACAAAGTCTCGCCATTTTTTCTAGCAGCCTTTTAACTAAACTAACAACTTTAGTCTTACTTTACCAAACTCTCTCAATGCACTTCAAGTGGGTAAATAAATTTGCCACCTTGTGTACAAGCACTAAGAAAGTTGAGAACATCAAACTAAGCGATACTGTTTACTTTTCAACCAGTGCAAGTGGAGTGTTCGAAATGGTCAACAGTGTACTTATTTCGACGTGTAATATCCAGCGAACATTGCTCTGACGGATTGTATTTACAAATGTTTGGTCAAATATTTGGGACTGTTTGAGGAATGTGGGATCATGTCGTAGTTTAATTAATATTAAATGTGTGGAAGACTTAGTTCTACGGGTATTAGAGCTGTAAGAGGTTCTTGTGAGAGTTTGGGGGTACTGCTAACATAATTATGTGTTTAGTATTGCTGTGTACCACTTTAAATGGTATGGGTGTGATAAAACTACAGTCACGTAAGATTTGGGAAGTAAGGGGGCGTCCATTAATTACGTGAGGCGTTTAGGGGGGGAGGGGGTCGAGTTGAATGTTACTCAATCTCACGTGGGGAGAGGGGGGTTTACGCAATTATCACGTAATTTAAAAAAATAACCGCAAAGAAACAATGTAACATTACGGGAAAACCGGGTTAAATTATGTAAAACATGTTTTTCCGCCAATATGGGTAAATCCTACAAAATAATACTTATCGCGGTTATGCGAACGTCACAAAGTAGCACAGTAGCCCCTCGATGGTTAAACCGCCACCGGCCAGGCAAGCCAGCCAAATGCAACGCATAAATCCTACGCAAATAGGCACAGATTAACGTTTTTACACTAATAGCACGTATTTGAAATATCTCACGTGAGATTATGAAGAGGGGGTGAGGGTCGAGCCAAATCTCACGACATCTCACCAAAGCGGGGGTTTTTTTTTTTTTTTTTTTGGGTGGGAAATCATCAAATAACTTCTCCCGCTCTGGGTGGAGCAGGAGGGCGTGTCAGACTTTTACTGACTAAAATCCACCCGTGTTCCTTCAGTAGCCCTTAAGCCAGGGGCTGTGGTGTCTCTTTCGAACAAACCCGCACCCCTGGCAGGCATCGACCCTTGCGGGTCCCATCACTTTTTGTGCTGACATCTCTTTGAGGCGCGCGTGGAACACAACGCGCCGTCGACTTGGGCTTGGTCCTTACCGGACAGCGAGCTACCCATTACTCGCCGTCCGCAAGCCCATGCCTACGGTGGCCGGAAATCGGCCTGGGATTCCCGACGCCCAGGGCGTCTCCGTATCCTGCGGCGGCTGGGGTCGCGAGGGCGCATATGCTGCCTCTCCCTCACGTGCGCTGCCTCCCTCTTCGCGAGCATTACTGCTTCGCTGAAGGAGGTGACGGCTCCCCATGCCCTCTCGCTCCGTACCATGGCTTGGACCAGGGCCGGACGCGAGAGATCGCCGCCGCCGATCGCCTCCACGAGGACACGGCGGTGCTCCACCCAAGCTGGGCAGACCGCCACCGTGTGCTCCACCGTGTCCTCAGGGCGATCTTCGCAGTGGAAACACCCGGGCGTTTCCTCCCGCCCTATCCGAAACAGGAACCTCCCGAAACAACCGTGTCCGGTGAGGACCTGCGTCAGGCGGAAGGTGAGGACGCCATGCCGCCTCTCAAACCACTCCTCAAAGAGGGGACTTACCGCCGCAATCGTGGCGTGCCCAGCACTGGGTTGCGACAATCGCTCTCTCCATGTCACCATGAGATCCCGCCGGAGCTCTGTCCGCTGTGCCGCGATTTCCCGCGGCAGCGGAGTTACGCCCCGGCGTTTGGCCTCCTCGCGCCACTCCCATATTTGCGCGAGGACCTTTGCCTCCAGATCCGATGGCGGTAATCCGCAAGGAGGCCAGAGAGTTCGGAGGTACTGCTAACATAATTTTGTATGTAGTATTGCTGTGTACCACTTTGAATGGTATGTGTGTGATAAAACTAAAGTCACGTAAGATTTGGGAAGTAACATGTTGCATGTGTACATATTTATTTCTGTAGCATTTTATCACAGAGCAGTGGTGGCCCAGCGGCAACGACCGCGACTTTCGAGTATTTCGTAGGTTCAAACCCAGACAGGTGCTTTACTTATGTTTCATCATCACTGCTCTCAAAACGCTGAAGGCAAATATCGTGAGAATAGCCAGCCATAGCAGTTAGCATGACAAGCGAGATGTTACATCACAGGTACACATATTATACCCGACAATAAAATGTATGGTCTTAATAACGGCCTGGCCACGGGACACCCGCCATAGCGAAAATTCGCGCGGTGCGACCGCCGAGGCGTCTAGCGACTAAAACAAACGCATAGAAATGTACTAATCAAGCCACGCGGGGCGGCGACCGGCGGGGCGACCGGCGGAATGTACCAAGCGAATGGCACGGGCGACCGGCGGCGCGGCCGGCGAATGAAACAAATACATGAATCAGTACGGCGCGAGCCACGGCGTCAAGCGGCAGTCGCGGCGACTAGGGCAGCGATCAAACGAGTTTAGTTGTTTTCGCCGCGAATAATGAACACTGAGACTTTTATAGCTGAAATACTAGCAAAGCCACCTATTTGGAAGTCTGGCCACCCACAGCATAAATATAAACATATACCTAGTGAAGTGATTGTGGGAAGAAATTAAAATGAAATTTCCAGATTTTCTCGTACTTCTTGTGGAATTCTCCATCTATTATAGATGGAGAATTCAAAATTGAATAGGAATTGAGGTATAATACCTCAATTCCTATTCAATTTTATACTCCACAATCTCTTCAAAATATTATATCTTGAACCAAAAAACTATTACTTTCTAAGCAATATCGAGATAACTTTGATAAAAACATTTCGCTCTCGGACTTCCTTACTGGTCGCGGCGGCGTGACTCCCCGTGGCCTGCAAACGATGCCGCGCGAATTGTCGCCCCGCCTGCCGCACCGCCGTACGCACCGCCGATCCCCGTGGCCAGGCCGTAAAGAACGGTGACTTGACAGACATTGCTCATCAAAGCCTTCTCTCAAAATTGATTTTTCAAATTGTTTTGAAATGCATAATTTATGATATAATTTACAGCTAAACAATCAACTCAGCCTATCGCAGTCCACTGCTGGACATAGGCTTCTCCCATAATGTGGCGCTACAATACCCTGTCCCAGCTATTTTCTTTAGGTCGATGGTCCATCTAGCTGGTACAGAATAAATGTTACCACCTGGTCATTTACAGTAAAATACCTCAAAGACAGCAGTGATGGCCAAGTGGTAACGGCTGCGACTTACGAGTTGTATGTAGGTCGTGAGTTCGAACCCAGACAGGCGCTTTACTTTGTGTAAATTATTGCATCACCACTGCTCTCAAAACGGTGAAGGAAAACATCGTGAGGAAACCGTCATGGCCTAGAACGAAAAATTCGAAGACATGGACATCTACCAACCCGCACTGGGTCCGCGTGGTGATTACGTCCCAATCTCTCTCACCGACAGGAGGCCTGTGTCCCAGCAGTGGGAACATTATAGGCTGATGATGATGATGATGATGACCCTAAAGACAGATCCCATTTAAGATTCGTCTATATCATTAAAAATAAATGTTCCCACACACGGTATAAGCTCTACTAATGCACTAACCTCTCACACTACTTGGACCTCTGCCCATTCAAATTCAAGTAAAATAAGTGCTCCATTACTGTCATGCACATTCAAAGCATACTGACCATTATTCTCGAATTATTAAATAACATTATGCTAAATACTTTGGGATACGAGTAGAGGTAGTGCATGGCAAGAATCCAAGATGGTCGGAAAATTCAAAATCTTTCTTTGCCAAGAAAATGTAAGACTTGCTTCCATTGTTGCGATTTTTGCATGGAATTGGACAATAAGTGATAGCAAATACGGCACCACATGGAATCTTCCATGATGTAAAGAACAGCACCATTCCCATTTCTTCCCGTGGGTGTCGTAAAAGGCGACTAAGGGACTTACTAGAGAGAATGGGCAGCAGCGTTCTCTATGCATTTGACTACAATACTGCGATCGCCAACCCACCTGCCAAGCGTGGCGATTATAGCAAACCCCCTTTTAGGTGAGGCCTATGTCCAGAAGTGGACGTCTTTCCTCAGAAATGCTGATGATGATAGTGAAGCGCCTTTGCTTTTCATGGGTGTAATTTGCTAAAGAATAATTTCAGTAGTTAAAAACATGCAAAATCTAGTCGCAATCTCGTCTCAGCGACAATCAATTTCAAATCGAGAAAGAGAAAAGAAAAATCGAGAAAGGGAAAATCGAATTTGACAGATAGCCACTGAGATCAGACTGTGAACTTTTTATAACCACGGGAATTGCTTCTCTGATTTGTTGACATGCGATATCGGTGCTTCATCTTACGTAGTTAGTTAATTTTGGTTAGGTAGTTTTTTCTAGAATAAATTATCGAAATAACGGTTAGAATCGCATAAAAATCCATAGCGCGGTTTAGAAGAACTAAGCGCACACATAAAACACGAAAAACGACGTTCTTTTCCACAAGTCATTTATAATTATTAACGGTTTTTTGTTTTGTTTAAAAAATGGCAGACACGAATGTCATTAACACCGTAATTATATTTCTCTCTTCCACTTTTAAGCTTAGCAATAAAGATGCCAGTATCTGTTGGTGACAGATTAAATTAAACTATTCTCGACCGCATCATCGCTTATCGTCTGAGATAAAAAATTAAACGCTGCAAGGTTCTGGATCCACATTTTCTCGAGCAAGCTGCGGTTTTGTATTAAAATATACCGTCAGAAGAGGACACCCTAGGAAAACATATATGACCTTATTGGTGATGCTCTTCGGAAAGGTCAGGTGCATGATACTCGCAACATGCGTGCGTGTATGACCATTTGTATGAACGTAAACGAAGCAAATTACGTGAATGGATCATACCAGGTAGCATTGAATGGACAGGTCCACTCAATCTGTGTGGTTCTTTCCTCAAAAGACCATTTCAGACACCTTCACATGATCTGACCAAGATTATGTCTGGACTTTAAAAGAGACTGTGACCTCTGAGTTTGTTTCGGCCTTTCTTCTCAGAGTAGTCAGATAGGAAACGCCGACCTCATCTAGTTTAAAAAAATATGATTGACGTGTAAAAGTGTTTACGTACAAACCTACTTACAGAAATAAAATCATTTATCATTTAGCGTTCTGGAGTTTCTGACTACCCCCATGAGAAGAAGGGTAAGTTTATGTAAGTGTGTGTATGAGTAAATTAAATTAATCATTTTCAATTACCGGTCTTCAGAGATCCTGAGCTGTATTAGCATATATGTCATCTTTACCCTAAGCATCAAATAATTCAGAATGAACATCGTTCATAAGGTGAACCTTGTCGACATTTTTTCCATACAAACTTCGGGAGTGTATTACTCCACTGTTCGAAAATGTACATCAAAAATTAAACATGGTTTGGTTTTGTCTCATTATTAATATTGTCTGTACGGAAACAGAAAGCTAAAAAGTTATGAGCCAACAAAGATCCGTTTTTCTTGCCAATTTAACACAACTTTAGGGGTGTTTAATTAATAAAAGAAGACTTCTTTTATTAATTAAACACGCCTAAAGTTGTGTGTAAAATGTCCAAAAACAAATCGATACCGATAAAGCTCAAATATCGGAAACAATCAACTTTTATTGGTCATTGTTTTATGCAGTAGTTTTTTCTTAAAACCCACTGCATAAATAAACACATAAGCCCCCGGGATAGGCTAATTATGGAAACTGAAGTGGGTTGTCGGTACAGGATGCCTATTTCTGATTGAAACGATGCAAAGTATCAATACAAACAAACAGAACAAAATACTGAATATCTACAGGTAAGTTTCAGTTCATTTGCCAGTCGACATCTGGACAAAGAACCCCCGATACCAATATGTAATACAGAAAAACCCAATAATATTATGGAAATCGGATCCAAACCGGCCGTTGCGTTGCAGTAAAACAAACGTAAACGAATGTATTACTCGTACCTTCTTTATGAGAAAAACAAAACAATTTGCATCTGACAAAATCGTCACGTCCCCGTACAATACAAAGGCTCGAACCTCTGTTACAGTAAAATGAAAGTACAGTTAGGAACTAAAAGTTATGCAATATTCAAAAGTGATTTTCTCCCTTTTGAATGCGTTAAGGTACCCCGCGAAATACAAATTTTCATAAGTATATTGTTTAGTCGTGACTAATGATGGCTATTTCTTGAAAAAGTCTCTCGATGCGATTAAATGAATATAGAAGGTCATATTGATGATTTAATGGTTATAATTCTGTTAAGGCTTATTTGTTACGGTCGCGAAACATATTTTAATCAATTTAAAACTTATCATTGACCTGCAAATTTCTAAAAACCGAAGTAAATTTGAATTTCGCGGGGTTGCGCGCCTGGCGCTTCCCCTTCACGTAGTAGTACACACGGCTACATATCAAGCTATACATTTCCAGTTTACGCTGATCTCACACTGTACGGAAATCCTATACAATGCGATATGAACTTATGCTGGAAATATATAGCTTGATGTGTAGCCGTATCAAAATAGGAAATGCCTTTTTTACTCTACGTTTTTACTCCCATGTAATAAGAAGCGATCCTATTGCCATAGTGAGAGCCATGCGGAACAGGGTGTAAAGTTTACTCGTCCTTCACAGAAAAGGGAAGATCTTCCGACAAGACCAGGGTGTTGTGTTTGGTGGGCAACTGCCTTACATTTGATGTCAGGATGTTGTATAAAATAAGCATGTAGGATTTTGCGTGACGTCAGTGTGATGTGTAGTTCGCATGTGGCAGTGTAGATGCCGCCACATCATCTACCGGGCAAAAATCCAGACTCCGGGCTGCTACTGAGACATTCCTGACGGAAAAACCCAATAAAACTTTGCCCGGCCCGGGAGTAAAACCCTAAAGACTTGCGCTTGCGACCAATAAAACCAACGAGGCAGGCAATTTTAATTTTATAGAAAAACGCTTGTGAATTTTGCATAACCAAAAGGTATTTATGTACGTGACTGTACCGCCGCGGCACTTCACATAAATATTCCGCGATTATCCACTGCGGGCCATAATAACACAATTTAACACAAACTATGTCGCTTTATAAAAATATGACGGCACTGCAGCTGGGCTCTTGGACTCGCGGCCAGCTTGTTTTATTTATTGTTTTAAACTCAGGTTTTAAATTTGTTCGTTTTTTGTACGTTTTTGGTAAAATCTACCATACTCACTATGTTTCACGGCGTTGATATAATAAATAGATAATTATAAATACATAACATTTACATTACGCCGGTTGCGTCCCCCCCGAGTGGGTTCCCGCATTGTCGTTGCGGGGGGGCTTAGTAACCGTGTTCTCCCATCCACGGTGAAGCCAAGAGGAACCCAACGGTGGGGCCGCTCGTCAGGGCTTTTGCCTTCAAGCCATTGACGTAGCGGCCAAAAAGTAGGTTGCGGTGAGGTGCACCGCAACTGAGGTGGGCCGCGATGTCGAATGGGAGGCATCGCGGCTGAGGGTTACAGGCTGCGGTAGAGGAGGAGTGCCGGTGCTTCTGAGCAGCGCTCTTCCCTTCCGTGGCCTGGACGGGGCCGCCACCGTTTGATGGCGGACGCGGTGGGGCCGCAGGGGAAGAGGAGTGTCGGTATCGCGTCAGCCGCTCTCCCTATCCTCTGCGGCCGAAAAGTGGTAGACAGGACGGCGCGTTGTGTTCCTCACGCGCGCCGTCAAAGATGTCAGCAACCACTGGTGGGGTCCGCAAGGGCCGATGCCTGCCAGGGGTGCGGGTTTGTTCGAAAGAGATACCACGGCCCCTGGCATACGGGCTACTGAGGGAACACGGGTGGGTTTTAGTCAGTAAAAGTCTGACACGCCCTCCTGCTCTACTCAGCAGGAGAAGTCATTTGATGATTTCCCACCCAAAAAAAAAAAAAAAACGCCGGTTGCGTAGTAATGCAACCGGCGTGCATGTATGACCAGAAACGTTGCAAACAGTAGAGTATGTTAGGATTGTAGCAGGTGGCATTAACATTCTGTAGTTTCTGCCTACCCACATAGGAAAAAAGCGTGAATTTATGTATATTATGTATACAATTACATACATAGGTACAGAGGCCAGCACATCAAGCTACCCCAATCTGTCAAATTACTTTGATAGAGTTTCAACTTTATGACAAAAGCATAAGGTTCTTGTTCAATTGGGAAAATTTGATAGTTTGGAATACCTTGATGTGCTGGCGTCTGTACATAATCACCCTAAACATTCCCATTGCTGGGACACAGGCCTCCTCTCGTTGAGAGCAGGCCGTTTCTACCACGCGGGCCCAGTGTGGGTTGGTCAGAAATATCTTAATACACAAACAGTTGGTGGAAACAATATTACACATACACATTACATAGTTATTATACTAAAAACATCTTTCTGTTTCTGTTGTCACCTATTTTGTAGCTGTTTTTGCAGTCAATCAAACCCAACAGCAATGAAAAGAAAAATAACAATCAAACATTTATGCAGCTTCATTTCTATCAATGTCGTTTCCCTGTTAACAGTAACTGACAGACATATTGCTACTTTCCACCCTGTCAGGACCCGAACATTGATATAGCCCATTCCTCTTCTCCAAAAAGGGTTGATATAACGCATTATTGAGCACCAAAGAGCATATAAAGTCACGGACCGACACTGTCGGAGCAAATCCGTGATATCGGCCTATAATAAATCGTAGGACTAACCTGTCAAACGTAAGATTTATCTTTGGAAACACAGGGTGCTGTGTTCATTTTGGGCTTTCATGCTCGGTATTAGAAGGTTGTGGTTTGGGTGTTGTGGTGGACTGTGTTTTGTTTTGTGAAGTTTGTTGTTTGGGTTTTTAGTGGATTTGATTTTAGAATAGACGGATGTCGTTTTTAAATGAATAATCCAAGACTAATGTGGGAGTTTTTGGCGGGATCGCGTTGGAACGTGTCGCACGAATTTTCATTTTCATGAAATTTCGTGAGATAGCTAATTAAATTTAATAATTTTGGTAGTGAATTATTCAATTTAATTACGTGTGAGTAGCATAAGTGTTGTGAAGGTGAAAATAAGTGACTGACCTGGACTTAAAAAAAATAAAAAATAAAAACGTGGACTTTTCGTGTTCCCCCCAAAAACTTTTAATAGGTTATTGTAAAGTTACTACCGCTTTACAATAACTTGACTGACTATGACTTTTTGTATCTTCGTGCCTGATATCGGGCCATTTATTTGATTGAAAAGTAAAATTACTTGACACTGGCTAAATGCACAAACCGTGCGAAGCCAAAACAAAAAAAAAAAGACTAATGTGCATGGATTGCCAACCTTTTCCTAATATGTATAAATAAAAATAAAAAAAAATCGATTTTAGAAGCCGTGGCCCTATTTGAAAACTTTAGAGGATTTCAGTATGGTTGCTATTTAATGGTATGTATTTCACCTTCTTTTACTACATTATCTACACGTTTGTAGCCTATGTGCACCCTAATTTCGTAAAACACTTTCAATCACAATCTAAATGATTTAGAAGGAGGTTTCTAATTGATTGCTTCACATGTTCGAACAATTAGTCTGCTCAACAACGTAAATGAAGCAATAAATGTTGGTGAACTGTGAAAATGAAACCTATTGCTTTTTGTTTTTTGAAGGTGGGAAATCATCAAATAACTTTCCTTCCGCTCTTCGTGTAGGACTTTTAACTGACTAAAACCCACCCGTGTCCCTTCAGTTGTCTGTGTGCCATGGTATCTCTTCCGAATAACCAGCACCCCTGGCAGGCATTGGCCCTTGCTGGCCCCACCAGTTGGTGCTGACATCACACACATGATGTGGGTTACGCAATTATCCCGCTGTTTGCTGTTTACCAGAAGAGTGGAGTGTGGATTCTCGTACCGCAAAGCTCCAGGCATTATGTAATGTGAAAAAATATGTAATAGTTTATTTATTTTAAGTGAAATTGTTAAAGAGCTGTGGATTTTGTGAATAAATAAATAAAAAAATAAGTTTTGTAAATTGAAATTACCATTTTGTTTTATTATTTTGGACACTCAAGCCGGTCGTGCTAAACGGCGACATATTTCTTGCCAAACCGCTTGACCATTACAACGGAATTCCCGAAAAACCATTCAAAAAACATTCTATTACGAAACCATCCGAAATTTCCCGAAATAACCTATACACGTCGAACGTTAACGAAGGCCTATCAGTATTTTTATTCTATTATGAGGCGCATGTTCAATTGTGCTCACCTAATAAGAACTTATACTAAGTAATTGCTACACATTTCCAGGTGTCCAATATGGCCCACACGTGCTACATTCAGTCTCCGCAGGGAAATATGGCGAACGGGTACGGTGAAGTTGCGGTACAGAATTTATAGGCCAGAGGAAATTAGAAAGGGAATTAAGGTGATAATTTAATTAGGAATATGCCGTTCAGGCAGGGGAGAAGATAGGTATCTTTCATGAATATTAGAGTGAAATGAAATGATTATTTTTGTTCTCAAAATAGTATATTGGAATCACTTTTACACGTCATATAAAAAAACTAGTAGCGTTCCGCGGTTTCACCCGCGTAGTTCCCGTTCCCGTGGGAATACGGGGATAAAATATAGCCTATGTCACCATACCATGGATCACACTATCAATCAAAATCCAAATCATTTTCGAAAAAAAGTCAATTTTTTGGGTTCCGTACCTCAAAAGGTAAAAAAGGAAGCCTTATAAAATCAATCTCTTGTCCGTCTGTTCGTCTGTGTGTCACCACCGATTTCCTAAGGAACGGGTGGACCTAGCAAGTTGAAATTTATACCAGGCACTGAAGTCTATAATCCCTATTAGGTGTATAAAAATCAAGGTCCTGAGTCAACACGCTAAAAAGATATGGGCAAATTCAGATTTTCGCGAAAACTTATAAGTACCAAAATTTACCTTAGTTTTCAACTATTTTTTATTTTTCGGAATTTTCTCTTTACTTGTGCTATAAGACCTTGTTTTTAACCAAAATTGACAATTCAACCGGTCAACCGGTCAACAACAGGTCAACCGGATGTACCCTACAGATTTTGGGTCGAAAACCTATATGGTAGTTCCCGTTGACCTAGAAAAGCAAGGTCTTACAGCACAAATAAAGGAAAAATTCCAAAAATATAAAAAAGTTGAAAATTAAGCTACATTTAGGTACTTACAAGTTTTCGCGAAAATTTAAATTTGCCAATATCTTTTTTACTATGGCAGTATAATGGGTAGGTACGGAACCCTCGGCGCACGAGTTCGACTCGCACTTGACCGGTATTTTTTCACGTTCGAAGAACATAATCTGCTAAACAACAGAAATAACGCGATGAATGTTATTAAATTGCAAATATGAATATAAAGCCATTCCTACTGTTATACGTCAAATGTCAAGTAAATAACACAATTACTTTTCTATTGTTATCAGACTCAATTTACTATATTATTATTATAATACAGGTATGGCGAACCAATGGCACGCAACAAAATAATTTGGGTACGACAGCCTAAGTCACATTGTGGTAGGTTCAGTATGGTAGGAGTATGGTAACTTCATCTTCTTAGCCTGAATCGTTACTTTCAGAAACCGTACCTTGACATGATTCTATTCTATGTCATATGACCTTAATATCTGAGGGGCAATTCTGGTAATTTTAAGAAAGTTCACAGTCTGATCTCAGTGTCAATCTGTCAAAAATCCCTATACATTTTGTCAAATTTTTGAAATTCGATTGTCGCCGAGATGACACTGCGAACGTTTTTAATTACGAGAATTGGCCTGCATTGGGTTGCACTACTTTGTTCTTTCATATTAAATGAGGTGCGATGTTGATTTCTGCATTTTGGTACAAGAATATTTTCGTTTTCTGTTGAGTGCCAATGATTGTGAATGTATTTAGTGTTTTTCTAACAGCCAATAAGTCTAGATTGTTAGTTCGTACTTCAATGCCAAATTAAATATTTTATTGGAAGTAATGGCTTGTAGGGTTAAGAGGTTCACTATCTTTGTTATAGTATATTTATTCAGACAACCATTTATCCATTAGTTTTAGATTTACATTTACGAGTATATTGTAAGTATGAACTTAAAAACTATGTTAACTAAGAGAGACTTAGTCCTCTGTGCCAGGCTCCACACCAGTGGGCTGTCTATCTGCCTATTACTTTCAGGATGCTTTTACTACTCCCACGCAATTCTGCCTAAAAGACGAGGGTTTTTTTTTTGGGAAATCATCAAATAACTTCTCTGGCTCTGGGTGGAGCAGGAGGGCGTTTCAGACTTTTACTGACTAAAACTCATCAGTGTTCCCTCAGTTGCCTGTATGCCAGGGGCCACGGTATTTCCTTCAAACAACCTGCACCCCTGGCAGACAGACGAGGGGTTGATCTGTTACAAATCTCTAGTCATATATGCTACTCGGTTGCGAGTAATACGCACACTGAGCGTTCTTTCTCTTTCTTTTATTTCCTTTATACTCCACCTTATAGGAAACACAGATTGAGTCAAGACCAAGGGTGGCATTACAATAGGAAGCACTTACCTTATACTCTTAGATCACGACTCGGTATGTTCTCGTAGATCCATCTTTTCCAGAATATATCTACAAGGTCGAAACCATATTTTGATCAGTGAGTGCAATAGATTCTCGTGTCACACATCTTCTCGAACCCTATGTCAGGGGCAACCCCTATATATTTGGTACGGGTGTTTGTATATCCGAAGTCAATATCGTCTTCAAAAAGAGCAAGGAAGTCACTTTCGTTTCGCCCGGAATAGATGACTAAAAAGGATTTTTTGGCTAAAAAAATCTCATCATTAATCGACTTCAAAAAGAAGAAGGTTCTACGTTCGTCTGTTTGTATTTTTTTTAATACATCAATTTTTCTGTGATTAGAGAGCCGATTTTTTTTTCGCAATTTCAGGTTTGGTCCCATAGTAAAAGTTGTTCATAATGATGAGTACAATCATGTGTTTAAATGTCGTAACTAATTACCAGTCACCCTATATATTCCACCAGTTTTTCAATTTTTTTTTTTAATAACATCAAACAATTATATGATCATCATTATCTAACTTGGTAGACGATGACGATATAATTGACTTTTCCCAACTATATGGGGCCGGCTAAATACATTAATTAATTAAAATTGAAAGAAAATTCATAAACTAGTATGAAATAAGAATTTCCGGTTTAGGTATCAAACTAATCAAATCATTGTAATGATAATCTTCTAATCCGTACAAGACTTCTAAGACATGCATACAAACATAACAAAGAGAGAGATTTTTGCAGGAGTTTACAGTTCTGCCTGAGGTAAGGATAAATAAATCACTAGCTTATAGCTCAGAGCCCTTCGTGTGGCGCATAGAAATATAAAAAGCAGGAGAACTGGCAAGGGGGCGTGTCTGTGTCCGCGCGCCATGATCAGAATGATCATTCCATAAGCAAATGGCCGTCTCCGCAAACTAGTGTTCTTTCGACGTTGTCGTGATAAATTATAAGAATGCCGTGTTGTTTAGTGGTTTCTTGTAAAACCGAAGCCAAAACAAAAACCTTGTGAATAATGGAATTACTTACCATATTTATGTTCAAGTATTTTACTATATTTGCAGCATGTGTGGGTGTACCATTAAATGCACGCTGTGTTTGAAGGGATAAGGTCTATAATTGACTGTGTAGTACATTCTGATTTATAAATTCCGAGTGTGAGCGCGACTTCGTATCCATTGGTTTGACTAAATTGTATATGTGTAGTTGTGGCGCGGTAGTGGGGAGCAAGTGGAGACATTTTCAACTACTGGGCATATCTCCTTCTTTCATATATCTATGGTGTGGCGTATCTTTTGATATCAGCGTGGAACGTATAAAATATAATAATTTACGCCCTTACGTTCAAGGGAATCGTAACTCTCGGTTTTGCGAGTTTCTTCCGAAATTCTTGTTTACAAGGTAGGTAAGGTTTTAAATAAGATAAGAAATAGTCCCAATTATTTTTATATGACGTCTTATCTTAGATGCACCTTTTCTGTGACTCGTATACGCTACACCGAAACTAGAAATCCAGAATGAACGTTATCCCGAATAAACGCCGTCATAAATCAAGTTATCCCGAATCACTTTCTCCCAAATGAACGATATCCCAAAACCGAATCATGTTATTCCGAAACTCGTTATTTCGAATGAACGCTATCGCTAATCCCTTTATTCGGAATGGACCCTGTCCCAAATTACGATATCTCGAATGAAAACTATTCCAAATTACGTTGTCCCGAATGTTTGCTATTCCGATGCTATTTAGTAGACTCATTGCATTCCTTATGAAGTAATCTTTCACCGGTTATGATTTGTTTCAGTTTTGAGCAGATACACAGCCAATTTTAAACGACATCTTGAACTATTTTGCTATTTGCAACAAATCTTAAGGTTTCAGGCACTGCCGCAGGTATTGTACTTCCTCGGTTCTAGATTTTTTAGGCTCATTACATTTGTTTGCATGCGAGCTTTCTTAAATTGTTTTATTTTTTCATATCTGAGCATATTTACAGCCGATGTGACACGATATTTGGAGATATTTTGCTATTGTCAACTTCAAATTAATTTTTAACCCTATTTTGGCCAGTATTTTCGTTGTCTCTCTCCATGTCCTAGTAGTGCTTTGTCAAGTCTTGACAACGACTTCAGAATTAGTGTTCTAACTAAACACGTTTTTGCGCTATATGAATTGGAATTTCGACTCATTATGAAAAATAGACGGTCGCTTGCATGCGCATGCACACGCAGCGTGACGTCATAGGAAAATTATAATATCCTGCTCAATAATTGTTATAAATCTGACCTAACTTTTAAATGCTTAACATGCATTACTCTAGCATCGCCACAGGAGACGCCTTGGGCGTCGGGAATCCCAGGCTGATTTCCCAGCTACCGTAGGCGCGGGCTTGCGGACGGCGAGTAATTGGTAGCATGCTGTCCGGTAAGGACCAAGCCTGGGTCGATGGCTCGTTGTATTCCACGCGCGCCGGACCACGCCCACGCGGGCCGACGCCTGCCAGGGGTGTGGGTTGTTTGAAAGAGATACTGTCGCCCCTGGTACACAGGCAACTGAGGGAACACGGGTAGGTTTTAGTCAGTAAGAGTATGACACGCCCTCTTGCTCCACTCAGAGCGGGAAAAGTTATTTGACGATTTCCCACCCACAAAAAACAAAAAACGTTACTCTAGCACTAAAACTGTCGTAGTAAATCTCACATGTTTATGTCGGTCAGAAATATTGAACTTACAACCAGTAAGTACTACGAGCGAAAAGATACCTGTGATATTATGTTTTATTGTAAGTTGTTGTGCATTGTTGTGGAGCAGTGGTGGTCCAATGGTAACGCGACTTACTTACTTAGACAGGCGGTTTACTTTCTGTAAATAATTTCATCACAACTGCTCTCAAAACAGTGAAGGAAAACATCGTGAGGAAACCGGCATGTCCTAGAACCAAAAATTCGAAGACATGTGACATCTACCAACCCGCACTGGGCCCGCGTGGTGGATTACGGCTTTCTCGTTCTCGAGAAGAGTCCTGTGTCCCAGCAGTGGGATCATTATAGGCTCATTATGTTATGTAACCATTAGCCAGCATAATAATCACAAAGTCCGTGATATTATGTAAGAGCTTTCATCCCAAATATAAACATAAAAGACTTTTAACTGAAATTCAGAATTATGAGGTTTTCACGCATCGTGGTTCCTTTTAGAAACTCCGGCTTTACTTGGAAAAGCCGGAATTTAATCATTTATTTATTAGCAAGTACCTACTCCTGGTAAGTAACAGGTAAATATTCTTAAAATATATTCAAAATGGAGCCTGATATCCTTCAACAGAAATAAGTTTTAATGGAAAAGTTAAATAATTATTTACCTTATAGAATTCGCTTTGATGAAACAGAAAACGGATTATTAAATGCTTCTTCAAACAAGCGCGATACGATAGCGTGACGCGAAAGTTATTGAAAAATTTCTCTTGTGTTGCGTCGCGCCTGTTCGAAAAAGCCTAAATACAGTGCCAATTTGAGAATTATGAATTTACATTTATTACAAACTAGGCAGGGTTCCATGTGGTGCCGGACGTAAAATAATAGCACCATCCCATTTCTTCCAGTGGGTGTCGTAGAAGGCGACTAAGGGACTTACTAGAGAATGGGCAGCAGCGTTCTCAATGCATTTACCACCATACTGGGATCGCCAATCCTCCTGCCAAGCGTGGCGATTATGGCAAAACCCACCTTTTGGGGGAGGCCTATGTCCAGCAGTGGACAGTCTTTCGGCTGAAATGATGAATGACAAATTAGGACTTGCTCATGCTTCGCGTGGTTGCAATAATGGCGACATGTCAAATCATCGAGATTTCTGTGCTATTTCTAAGTCAAATATGTACTAGTTTTTGCCAGCTGCTTTGCCCGCGTGGATGTCGGAAATTATCTCACGGGAACGTGCTACCGGGATAAAATTATCCTATGTGTTAACCCAGGTTACAAATAATTTATGTGACAAACCTCCAAATCTATTCGGTCGTTTTTGTGTGATTGAATAACAAACATCCAAACAACCAAATATGCAAAATTTCATATTTATAATATTAGGTCTTTACCTATGAAATTGCCGTTTTGTATGAAAAAATTTTAATGAATTTTTTTCATGAATTTTTTATTTGTATTAATCGAAGTAATCACCCATGCAATCAATGCATCTTTGCCATCGCAGTGGCAGTTTATTGATGCCCTTCTTAAAGAAATCAGCTGGACGGGAGGCAACAAATTCTTCAAAGGCATTTTGTACTGCCTCTCGGGTATTAAATTTTTTTCCCGCCAAGAAGTTATCCAAATTCTGGAAAAAGTAGTAGTCTGTAGGCGCAAGGTCTGGTGAGTAGGGCGGATGACGGAGAGCTTCCAACCCCAGTTCTTGCAACTTGGAGACCGTCTGCTGTGCAGTATGAGGTCGCGCGTTGTCGTGCAGGAGCAGCGGAGACGAGCGATTGACCAATGCTGGTTGGAGATGCGCCAGCTTCTCCATCATTGTGTTCAGTTCTTCACAGTACACATCTGCAGTAATGCTCACCCCGTTTGGTAAGAAGCTGTGATGAATCACACCGGCGCTAGACCACCAAACAGTGACCATCACTTTTCTAGGGGTAAGTTTTCGTTTAGGGCATTGTTTAGGTGCTGAACCAGGATCCAACCAACTTGCTGAGCGCTTACGGTTATCAAACAGAATCCATTTTTCATCGCAGGTAACAATGCGGTTCAAAATTCCTTCATTTGTGTGTCTGTTGAGCAGTGCAAGGCACGTCTCGACGCGTACTTCGCGCTGGCGATCATTGAGTTCGTGGGGCACCCATTTGTCAAGCTTTTTTACCTTGCCAATTTGACGCAAATGGACCAATATTGTTTTGACGCTAACGTCGAAAGCTGCTGCTAATTCAGCCGTAGATTGTGTATCATCAGCTTCCACAATCGCCTTTAATTCGTCATTGTCGACCAAAGTCTTCGGACGACCGCGAGGTTCATTTTTCAGGTCGAAATTTCCAGAACGGAAGCGAGCAAACCAATAACAGGTGGTGCGTTGGTTTGTAGTGTTAGCTCCGTAAACGTCGTTGATGTTGCGTGCCGCTTGTGCCGCGTTGCTGCCACGACGGTACTCATATTCCATAATTACTCGAATTTTTAACGTATCCATGATGACGAAAAAGATTGAAATGCGATGAAAATGTAACACTAATCAATAAAGAAATGACTACTTTTAGAAAAAAAAAATCCATGTTTTTAAAATAAAATTAATTTGAAATTAGAATTCTTAGCCAAACAAAAATTATTTTGATTTGAAATGGCCAGTACTGCAGAACGGCAATTTCATAGGTAAAGACCTAATATTAAGCTGAACCGACAGACGTTGTCCATTGAACTCGCATTGGTATAATATTAGAAAAGTTAATATGGTCGTTAAGTTTTCTTAAATTTTCTAATGTCGCGCGCGAATTTATTTATTTTTTCTTTCATAAAAACCTTCTCCTGATAATAACAAACACAACAAAAAAGAATTAGCAAAATTGGTGCAGCCGTTCACGTGTGATGCCGTCACCAGGGGAAAATTGTATTTTTTATTTGTATAAAAAAAAACTGCTACCGTACTTATCGTACTTCGGAGGGGCTCATCGCTTAATGATGACAGCTGGACCTGCCGATCGAGGGTAAGCTACGCCTGCCACGGTCCATCTATTACATATAGACTCCTTCGTGCTTCGGAAACAACGTTAATAGCACCCGATCTCGCACATACTACATTAATAATATTTTGGACTATGGTTTGATCTTACTAAGTAATAACAGTCGCACGGGTCGACATATCAGGTTAAGCTACGCTTGTCGCGGTTTGTCTGTGGATGGGTGACCATCTTTACTTAACGAGACTCCTCCGTACCTCGGAAAGCAAGTTAAGCCGTTGGTCTCGGCTGTCATTCGTGGATGTTTGACTCGTTGTTACAGGTCGTCTGAAGCCCGAAAGTCTAACAACCAGTCTTACCAAGGAGTATCGTGTTACCAAGTAACTGGGTTGTGGAGGTCAGATAGGCAGTCGTTCCATGTAAAATACTGGTATTCAGATGCATCGGGTTAGACTGGAAGCCGACCCCAACATAGTTGGGAAAAGGCTAGGCAGATCGATTGATTTTGATTTGATCTTAGAATCAAACAATAATCCAAAATATTATTTTTGTTGTCCTTCTCCAGATGCAGGAGGCAAATAATAAAGTAAAAGATAAAGTTTTTCCCCGAAGTGGAAAGGGCTACCCCTTTATGGTATGTATGTATGGTACACCCACATTTCGCTAATTTGTGTAAAGTCCCATGAAATAAGAAGGTAATACACCATACTATATTTTTTATGTTAACGAAATTCCACAAACATATTCTTCACAACCAATTTGCTCATAAAACTCAAAAAGTTCCCCTCTTGTGCATAACGTGCACAAAAACAAAAGAATATGTGTCATTTCATAACAAAAAGTTCGTTATCGTTTTACCGATGATTGGCGAAAACTCCCGAAGCGGTACTAGTTAGCCGCGAAACCATTTTCCCTAATGCAAAAGTTTACGAGATTTCCTTTGAAAAACTTGGGAGGCCCATACACACTGGTGGTCGCATAGCGTATAGTATACATTGTAATGATTATTCTTTATACTTACATTTTGTTAACATTAACCTTGAAATTTAAGCATTCTCTATGTACCTTCATACTCATTTTCTGGAAGGAAATATAGTATTTGCGTGTTACAATAACTATTTCTTTAATATCTGTAATAAAATAACATTTGATCTTTGTAATTTTGTATGTTGTGACATGTATGTCAAGATTTGTCAAACTGTCAGTTACTTTTCTTTTTTCCCATAGAGTTTCTCACTAGTCTATAAAGAATTACTTTTTGGTTTAATTATTATAAATTATTTTTATCAATATTATTAGCTGGAATATTGTATTTTATTAACTATGATTGTTCACTTATTAATTTTAAATTATATCTTTAAATTCTTTACACACACATGGTTGTATAATATGTGCTGGCTGGTTACATGTGTCTGGCCACTGGAGGATATAATTTTAAAATGTAAAAAATGTTCTGGAACGGCTGAAACTAGTATAAATAGAGGACGAAGCGCAGAAAGCGGGACTACTACGAGAGGGAACTACGAAGAGGGACAGCGACGTAATTTGATGTATGGAGGTGCTGTTTATTTTTCTGAAAAGCCTCCACTAATAATACTACTACTGCTGCGGCCCTACTATTGAGCTTCAGAGTTTTGTCGGGTCCCTCCTGTTTCCACTGCTCGTCTTACTACAACCAATAGACAACAAGGCGCTCATACCGGATCCTCCTCACGACATATCCTCCTCCCAGTGTGTGTGACTTAAGAACCCTCCTCACAATATATCCTCCTCCCAGTTTGTGATACTAAAGGACTCTAGTGAAATAGGTAATTTTTATAAAACTATTTGTTTTTTTTATTAATTTAAATTAAAAATGTAAAAATCTGCTTAAATCTTTATTTCCCTTAGGTTTAAGTTTGATTTGTTACAACATACATGCGAGCGTATAGCCAGTAGGATGAGCCGTGAACGCGATCGCCGTGTGTTCACAGACAGCATTTATCAGAAAAGTGTGGTTATATTTTAGAGTGTGGTACAACAAACTATTAGAAAGAAAGAAAGAAAGAAAAATGTATTTATTTGTCACAGAAACACGTACATATAAAAAAAAAAATTAAATAACATATTAATAAAACAAAATAAAAAACATAACAACACAAATATTTTCATAAAGAACATAAATAGTCGGCAGCTGCACGCCGTGACTGTGACAAGAAGGCTTCCACTCAGCATGATGCTGTGCTATGGGACCCACAGCACAGCGCTGATTTTCAGTGGTCACCCGAAAACAACGTACGAAAATCAAGCCAGGATTTTTACAAATTAGGTAAAACAAGTAACAAAGTAAAATAATTATAATAAACAGTACACACAAATTGATATTACCCTACAACAAATATTATAAAATGCTATAGTAGCCACCAAAAATATTAGTACCTGCACCAAATGTACCGCGTTCTGTCTCGCTGAAACTGAACTAGTTTCTTCATGGGATCAACATTTGTAATCGCGTAAAAGTAATCAGCTATCCCATCACAAAACTTCAATACCTACTCGATCCAAATGTGTGGGACAGCGGATTATTTGACTATTTCATTGAATTACAGTCAATGAACGTTTTTGCAGTTTTTTTTTAATACCTAATTATTATTCTGTAAAATCACATTTGTTAGGGTGGCGAATCATATTGAAATCAACTTAAGTCAATCATTGCAAATAAGAAAAAAAAAACGTTGGTAAATTTGAATTTTGCGAGCAACGGTTGTCCAAAATACAAAGCCTTTTTTTGAAACCCTTTTATCAAATATTGGTGAAAATGATAAAGAGGTTTTTCCATGGTGGCCGTTATAATATTACGGATCCAGTATCCTAGAAAATCGAAGCCTCATAATTTTTCTGCCCTTACCATAATTAACTTGGGGTCTACTTCTCTATTAGTCGGCAGCAATATCGTTCAAAGTGATTCAGATTGTGATTAATAGTGTGTTACGCAATAAAGGCCCTAGGCCCTAATTCACTATGACCACTTACCGATTCCTTACTTCGAAACCACGTCTATTTCTTTCTGATCACACACGACATCTGCTCATAAATATCGACAAATTGTCTTGGAAAATACAGAATATGACATTTCGATTCCTTACCATTACATTCGTTTCTACAAAACACGAAATTGACGTAGTTTGAACGTGGTAAGATTCCGCGGGGAATCATAATAACCATACAGAATTGGGGGGCCCTGGGATACGACATAACACTTTTCATTCGGATAGTACATTCCCGTGGGAGTATTTCCGTCTTCCACGCGGTGACCAAAACAATGGGTAAAAGTTTTTATTTAATATTTTTCTTATGTTTAAAATATTATAAACGAAAACATAAAAGTTTGTTGGTTGCCTGTTTCTCAGCACCGGATATGCAACGTCGTACTTTATGCCCGTGGGTGTCGTTTACTTTACACAGCGTTGATATTTTTATTCCCAATTCACAGAACAACTCAGAAATTCGTTTATTTACTGAAAGGGGAGCGTCAGTTTTAGAAACCACAAATATATAAATACACATAATATAAATTACTTACTAGCTGTGTCCAGTCACGACTTCGCTCACGTGACTGTACTTTTAGCATAAGACGTGCCCTACACATAGTTACTATTTTTTGTTTTTGAATTCTCATCTCCCAGCTCAACCTTTGTCGGCTGCTCAACTGGACTTGCCCGTACACTTGTACAGTCACGAGTACTATCATGGCCAAATTCCTAAGCGATTTTCTCTTAAATAACGATTGCAACCTTGAGAAAACCTAGATATTAATTATAGTGTGGACCTTCCAAAATATTATTTTCATAATAACATAAAATAACAATCAGTACAATCGGAGAAAATCAGTTTTGAAAGTTGGTAGGCGTATGCATGTTCGTGCGTGTGACTGTACCTACCTACCTGCCAAATACGAACACATTCACAGCGTGTTTGTGCGCTTCGTAAACACAAGTAAAGTGCGCGGAGCTTCGGGAGATAAAAATACTGTAAGTACCTGAAACATGACAAGATATGATCCCATATTCTTTTAATAACATTTCCCAAATTCAGAGACACGACCAGAATAAATTATAAAACCTATCATCACACCTTTGTTTTCCCGTAGAGTTTTAGGTACAGAGAGGTACCTATTCAAACAGATTTAGACATTTTTGTTTAAGTTCCATGTACCGTGTGCGGGCCTATTATCATCAACCTGGCCCAAATACAGACTCCTAGCTGCTTTTGAGAAATTCCATATAGAAAATAGAAAAAAAAAAAATCCAGGTAATACAGTAAGCATATTGTAGGTTAGCAACAAGTTGAGACGACATATTAAGTAACTTAAATATTACTTACAGGCTTACAGCCATGTAGTTACATATATTATTTGCCGGTGAACCCCAAACTAGACAGTTAGTCTGTATCTTGTGGTTCAGGATACGAAATTCAAGACTAGAGAGGTGCTTTCAAGTATGGTATTTTATGAGTTTATGTGTTTTGTGAGTTTGTGTGGTGTGTGTGCGTGTGTGGTGTGTGTGTGTGTGGCGTGTAAAAGTCGATTCAGTGTCAGGTCAGGGTCGTTATATTAATTGTTCAGTCATTATCAGTGATCGGAGTAGGTAGATAGATTTTACGTACTCGCATCATGAATAGTCATAGAAATCATAACATGGATAAGCTTTTTTTCCGGATTTCATTTTGGTACTTACGGGATTGAATCAAATATTGTGAAATTTGTATTTTTAAACTACTACATTAGAAATTTATAGAATGCTATAGATTTATTTTTTCGCATTCAATGCAATAACTAGTTATGAATATGAAAACAGGTGAAAATTATATAAAAAGCAGTTTAGATCATTTCAAAATCCCGGAGGCATATCCATACTAATATATACGTGCCAGTTCATTGACCCCAAATCAATCTACCTACTCCGACCACTGGTAATCACTATATCCAGTAACATGCAGCATTTTCTTTAAAAACTAATTGCATTCGAATGTGTTAGTGTTTTTAATTTCGCGGAGTTTGCAGACTTTATTGTACGTATTAATGAGAGATTACGAGTATGAGATCCGGGCTCGATTCTCAGCGTTTGTAACCACTTGACCAACGAAATACATACATCGTCATCATCATAATTTCAGCCGAAAGACGTCCACTGCTGGACATAGGCCACCGCCACTTTAACCGGTTCTGAGCTTCCCGCATCCAGCGGACTCCTGCGGCCCTCACAAGGTCATCGGTCCACCTTGTTGGAGGCCATCCAACTTTACGTCTTCCGGTACGCGGTAGCCACTCCAGAACCTTCCGGCCCCATCGGCCATCTGTTCTGCGAGCAACATACATAATCAGCCTATAACGTTCCCACTGCTGGGACAGAGAGGGAGTGGGCTGTAATAATTCACCACGTGGGCCTAGTCCGGCTTGGTGAATACCACATGCCTTGGATATTTTTATTCTAGGGCATCCCTGTGGACGACTTGTCCACGTATTTAATATTTAATTGGATTGAAGATACCTCTTAGGACACAAATAAAAGAACACCACTTTTGATCACGGACATCTCTCCATTTTATTTTACTCAACTAACTTTGTCGAAGTATATTTCACAGATTAAAAATATTATGATAAAGGCGGATACACACATTACTTATAAAATAGTATGGCTGATACACACATTACTTAACAATGCCGGTTCCTCTCAATGTTTTCCTTCAGCGTTTTGAGAGCAGTCGTGATGAAATAAATTACACAAAGTAATGTGCCTGCTTGGGCTCGAACTCACGAAGTTATGACAGGTAATTCGGGGCCGTTAATATACCCTCAAAATACGAAGCAAAAAAATGTTCCCAATCAGATCGCGCCCTTAGGACTGGGCCTAAAATAATGTAAATAATGTCCAAGGGTTTACAATCCGCAGATACCTGTAAGGACTCGACTTCCGACCTTTTGCAAACGAAGGGTCTCTCCAGGGTCGGATGAAGAAGTATTTACGATGGTGCGAAACATGGAAATATTTCAACGTTTTTTATGAGATTTTCGTTTCAATTTTGTTTATATTGTAATGTTTATGTTGGGTAGGTACGTTTTGTGTGAGTTGATGTTTGTGTTAGGATTGTGCAAATACGTAGGGAAGGGTTATCTTAAAGATGGGTTAAAAGTTATGTTTTTATATCAGCATCATTTTTGCCGAAGACGTCCACTGCTGGATATAGGCCTCCCCCAAATGGGGGGGTTTGCCATAATCGCCACGCTTGGCAGGCGGATTGGCGATCGCAGTATGGTGGTAAAATGCATAGAGAACGCTGTTGCCCATTCTCTAGTGAGTCCCTTAGTCGCCTTTTACGACACCCACGGTAAGAAATGGGATGGTGCTATTTTTTACGTCCGGTACGACGCGGTACGTACGTTTTTATATGCAAGGTTCATTATATATTGTGTAGATGTGACTGTATACTTACTGCTGGTGTATTAAAAGTAATCAGAGGGGTCATTTTCTCCGTCACCCGTCATGCTATCATTCACTCCTAACTTTCTTGAGAGTTAATTGCGTAACCCAGCCTGCTAGGAATAGCTTTTAATTTGACAGTTTAACAATATTCATTGTGTTATTTACGTTGTTGAGCAAACAATTTTATTTAACATATGAAGCCATGGATTAGCAACAATCCTTCAAAATAAATCAGATTCTGATTGAAAGGGTTTTACGCAATTAGAGAGCAGTTGTGATAGAAAGAAATAAAAAAAGGTTTATTGACTAATAAACCTTATTTTTCTTTTTTTTGTATCTATTTGTATAAACGTATTTGTGACTGCAAATACGTGCATAGAAATTGATAATAATTCTAACGACAAACAGAAGTTTAAAAAAAATAGCTGTACTTACCTACATATAATCACGAGCAGAAAACATAGATATACTTATACATAAATTAATATAAAATGGCCAGCTTTACAAAATCTTTTATTGATGATTTTTCCAGTTTAACGGACCAAAAAGACTGCGTTGCTTATTTTATCATAGGTATACTTATTTGAAAGAAAGAAATAAAATATTACGCAGTCACAATTTTCTTCAAAAAGCCGAGCACAGCCCAACCACTAACCCAAAGTTGATAAGAAAGTTTTCACCCAGACACTGGGTCAACAGTCAATACTCTTCTCCGATACAGCAAAACTTGAGGACGTGGGTAGCATACCGATATTCTGTAATACACTAACCTACATGGAACAGTCCCTTATATGTCTACCCATACAAACACATCCCTAATGCGTTTTCCTCGATCTGATCTGTGACTACTGATAAGCACTCCATATTTATTATGCTCTGTTCCAAACGAATCTAGTAAAAGTGTACACAGAACCTGTTAAATTATTACGCAATCTTCTAAAAGTAACATATTCATCTGTACTTCGTAGATTTCAACTTTATATCACATTTTTTTATCTATGTATGCAACGTGTAACGGAAAGGGTATATAGGTACACACCAAAGGCACGGCTTCTTTGGATGATATCAAACGATATTGGAAGGGTTTTTTAATCCTATCGCTACATGTTCGCAAGTTATGAGAATGTTAATACATTGATACCAGAAACCAAATTATCAAATTGAAATAAACACATAACTCGGAAGAGATTTATCGTGGTATTGGCAAGTAACGTGGAAAGTTATTGACCTACGTAGTGCGGTGACACGTCTGGTATGATTTGAATTTAAGAAACATGAAACCGAAAATTTCATATCAATTCTTATAGTTCTTCGATATTTCGGATAGACTTTCTAAAATTAATTTACATTCGGCATTCACCCTTATCAGATACTGCTGTTTCGGTCCAAATTTCATGTATTTCCTCCGCTCTTCCCCCCTATGGAAGCAACCACACCTTTTAGACAAAGCCGATCAAATTATTAAAAGCACTTTAACATCCATTTTAAATGTGGCATTAGACGACCGCTCGTGGCTGCAAGCCACACTACCCATCCGTTTTGGTGGGCTCGGCGTCCGCAAAATTTCTAGTGTAAGCTTACCGGCGTTCCTGTCCTCGGTCCACAGCACCAAACAGTTAACCAAAAAAATCTTAGCCCCTTCTCAAGTTGAGTCTGAAGTGCCGTGTTTGACCGATGCTATGAACGCCTGGAAGATGGCTTGTCCGAATACGGTTCAGCCCTTGAACCCATCTTCCCAAAGACAGTGGGATGAGCCGCTCTGCAGGTTGGTACGGAATAATCTCATTAATACGTCCACCAATACTGCTGAGCGTGCCCGCCTGCTGGCTGTGGGAGAATGGGAGTCGGGACTTTGGCTTCAGGCGCTACCGTCACCTAACATAGGTACTATGCTGGGTGACTCTACTTTCCGGCTCGCTACAAGTCTGCGTCTGGGTGCACCTTGCGTGGCTCCGCATCGCTGTCAGTGTGGTGAAGCAGTTGATCGCCTCGGACACCATGGCCTTGCTTGCAGCAAGAGCGCTGGTCGGCTGGCACGGCACGCCAGCATTAATGACATCATCCGTCGGGCTCTTGTCACCGCCGGGGTGCCAGCTGTCTTAGAACCGAATGGCTTGGCACGCGACGATGGAAAGAGGCCAGACGGAATGACAATAATGCCTTGGAAGGTGGGTAGGCCTTTGGTGTGGGATGCTACCTGTGTCGACACCCTCGCGCCATCCCATCTTCTGAGCACGGCGGGCTGCGCTGGTGCGGCTGCTGCAGGTGCAGAAAACCTCAAACGGCGCAAATACAACAACCTTATTGGGAGCTATATATTTGAGCCGTTTGGGGTTGAAACTCTAGGGCCGTGGGGTCCAAGCGCTCATCGAGTATTTCGGGACATCGCCAAGCGGTTGGTCGACTCTTCACGTGACCAAAGGGCTGGCCTATTCTTAGGTCAAAGAATCAGCGTTGCCATCCAACGTGGCAACGCTGCCAGCCTTTTGGGCACTTTTCCCACTGACAGCGATGCGGACGAATTCTTTGATGCACAGTGAGCTCTTCCCTTTTTTACTTTATATATACTTGTACATACTGTCTAATTATTTTGTATATTTATGCTTGGTTAATATGTTTGTATATATTTATTAAGTGGATAATCCTATATCATTAATAGTTGTAATGAACCTAAATAAAATTCTTATAGTATTTTATTTTGAGCTGAAACTATGTATTGTGATACTATACTAGCTGTTTACGCCTGCACGTTATTTGTGAAGATGTTAAGTGTTGTGTATGTGTCGCAATTTGCTATTTGAAAAGGGCTAGGTGCCGTTTGGATTTTATTATGCAAATACCGTCATAAAATATATCAAAAGTCGTAATTTTTCATCATTGTCGCGAACTTGTACGCTCCTCACATAAATTGTGAAGAAATAGTAAAATCAATTAAAACAACCATACCTCGATACGGGAGTTTCATTGAAGTCCACTGAAGCCCCAACATCTGGCGACCTACGACAAAACCTGCAACTTTGGAGAAAATCAAGTTCGATCACTGCGACCACGCGCTGTCGGTATAGCCATTGCGCCGCAGCTACTTTTCATCGGAATCAAGCATCATACCTGGGTTCACTGGAGGTGCACCAGCCATTGCAGCCACCGCCGGTTAGCGATCAGCATTCAGCATCGCACCGCAACCTCGGCCAATGCAGCTAAGTGCCCATTTTTCCTTGTGAATTCCCCGTTACCTACTTACCCTTTATTCCCTTAACCTTAATACATCTATCCAATACCTATTTACAATAGCTTCTATGCGTGCATTGGTGTCTCTAGTTATTGCAGTATCTAATAATAGCATCAATACACCATATGCAGTTCAGTACCTAAAGTAAATTCACAGTACACGTTGGTAAACGTTTTTACGAATAAGTATTACTTTCATATATTATAAAATATAGACTACTTTCATAACGTATTATTGCAGTTTATAGTCGTGTTTCCTAACAGGCTTATAACTGTTACTATAAGCATATATTTTACCCTCATCGCCGAACATTCCAGGCCGATATCTCCGTATATCGCAACTTCGGGCCGCCTGCCGTGTCACCGTGTGATCGGAGCGGAGCCCTACCCACTGCTGCGCCGGGCCGGCCTCAGGTGACGTTAGGCGAGGAGCGTGAGCTAAGTTTTTAGTTATTTTTTCACTATTATACAAAGTTTGTGTGTACCTACATTTCCATAATCAAACCTACTAGGAATCAATTTGTTTATTTAATCCGATTGTAACATTACAATATTGGCACATTTTGAGTTCACAATGGGTAAAGATTATGGAGGTGAATCTAGCACAAACAATCCTCAAGAATTACAGGATCTTTTAGTGAAACGTAGTTCCATAAAAGGTCAAATTACTAAATTTAGAAATTATTTATCAAATATTACCTCTAAAGAAACGCTTACTCCAATTGAGTCAGTTGAGTTAACATTAAACCTAAGCAAATTTGAATCTATCTATAGTCGTTTTGATGACTTGCAAAACCAGATAGAAGTATTAAACTCTGATAATTTACCAAATGAGATTGATGAACGTGATACTATCGAACAATTATTTATATCTAACATTGCAATCGCTCAAAGTATTACACAAAAACATAACTCGAACCGTAATGGTGAAAGTAACTGTAAGGATTTGAATTCAAGTCAGTTAACCGCAGGTCCATGTAATCATGATCATCATGATATAGGTTTTAAATTACCTCAAATTCAAGTTGCGAAGTTCGATGGGTCTTGCTTTCGTTGGCTTGAGTTTCGTGACACATTCCTATCTATAGTACACAATAACGACCGCATCGCTCCCATTCATAAATTTCATTATCTTATTTCGTACTTGACTGGCGATGCAGCGCGCATTATTGCTAACTTAGAGGTGTCCAGCTCCAATTATGCGTGTGCTTGGAAATTATTATGTGACAGATATGACAATGCACGACAATTAATAACTCATCATATAAATTCATTATTATACATAAAACCAATCACAAGCGAGTCTGATAAATCATTACGATTCCTTGTGGATCATGTTAACAAGAACTTACGTGCTTTAACTAGTCTCGGTCTTGATTCACGTAACTGGGATATTTTACTCATTCATATAATGAGCCCTAAGTTAGACAGCCACACTAAAACCAAATGGGAAGAGTACCGGGGCACGTTGGATACCAATATCCCTAATTTGCAACATTTTTTCAAGTTTCTTATTGATCGCGCTGATGTACTTGATTCAATAAATAGTAGTAATTCATATTCTAAACCTAAGATCCAGACAACGTCAAAGCCTACAGATTTTAACAATAAAATAAAATCTCATCAATCCTACATTTCTAATAATGAAAATAATAATACTCTGATGTTATTGCATCGTGTTACGTTTGTAATGGTAATCATCGCCTTTATGATTGTCCCACCTTTTTGGCTAAGAGTGTGGATGATCGTATCAGTGAAGTGAGCAGCGGGTCTAAAAAGGCCACTTTGGCAGAATCATAATATGATCATATTATGAATCATATTAAAAATCGTAAAATGGTCCCAAACTGACAATTCATAATATTTTCTGCTTACAATTCATATCACGCAATTCATATATGTGACAGTTTTGTATGGAGATTCGTAAAATGGTCCACAAATAATGAATTGCTTTATTGAAGTTTAAATGTCAAATAGCAGAATCATAAGAAGTTAGTCAAGAGCAACATCTAACAATTCATATTAAGGATTTTGTGAAGAAATATTAGAATAATGGCCGATTTGGCCCTTTATGAAAATTTCCTTGAGCACGCGCGGGTTATGGAAACCCTTTTATGTCGCCGACGAAGTTTAGCGCTTCGGAAAATGGACCGGACCACGAATTTGTTGGCTTATTTAGGCTAGGTAAAAGTGTGTGTCGCGACCTCGTCCATGAGCTGAAACCTTACTTTAGTACCCGCCGAGATGACTAGTGAACACCATAAGATGCATCAGGTGAGTGTTTCTAATTGTGTAACAATAACCATTTCCGGAGGAAGTATATTCGTTTTCCGCTAACCCAGGCATAACGGAATTCTATCATAACTGGGTAAGGAAGAATAAATGTATTATACCACCACAATACCTACATTATGAATACTTTGTAAGTTTTTGGTGAGGCAAGCCGCTCTTTCGATGTCTACTATATTTAGAAGGAATAGCTTCCTTCTATAGTTTGAACACGGCCTTTCCCTTTGTTTATGTTTAATGTTTTCTGGATTTACCAGATAAATAAGTAAGAATTGAAGTGGAGGAGCCTGGGGGAGGCCTATGTCCAGCAGTGGACGTCTTTCGGCTGAAATGATGATGATGAAGTAAGAATTTTAAGTAGGTACCATACAGTTACCAAACGTTGTTGCTGTCAATCATATATTCTTAATGTTATCTTACAACCCTCATGGGACATGGGCCTTTTTACATGGGCTTTAAACATAACAGGCGAAATGTGGGTGTACCAGAAGCTACACGTCTGCCTAACCCTTCGAGGATAATGTATAGGTGTGATGTTATGTTATCTTACTATACTTTCCCTTCAATTTTATTAGATAGTAGTAGGTATCTATAAATGAGGACAACTAACATTACACGTATTATTAAAATAAAACAATAGGAATAGGATATACATTTTACTAAATCAAATTCTCATCTATTCATAGTGCTATTTAAACAAAATAATTAATCAGTATTTTTTTGTCTTTAGGTTTGCGACTTTGATTTGAATATTTTGAGTATCGATGCTATGCCACGGAGGGGCTTATATGGAATCACCATCCACTTAACAGCCACTTGGAACAACTCCATCAGACTGAAAACGAAAACGTGTGGTTTATAACAAATACACATATCGAAACTGCATCACGAAGAAATCACCGCCTCGCTGCTGGTCAATCAGTACGAGATGCACTTGTACAACGGCTTTGGTCAGCGCGATAATAAATTTAGATAATTTTATTTTGCCTCTTTGTTTTTCTTTATATATTATTTCAATGTAATAACATGTTTAATATTAATATTTTATCTCTATAGGACACCAATATGGGATAAATATCTTTCGACTGCATCAGCAAGCCTCCCGAGGTTCTGTGCTATTTGCTGGCTGGCACGAGCAGTAGTAGGAATCGTTGAATCTCCACATAAGATAAAACTCTCCGAGCCTCATCCAGTGGAGCCAGAGGGCGACCTAAAATACGTTATAATTACAATTAGTAACATCATCGTTTTCAATAGTCATCATAATTCTTAATCGCTATATGAATAAATAGCTGTAGGGTTATAAATCCCACACACTACAGTATCTTGTCTGCAGAGTTCGACGAGGCAGAGTCACTGTAATAGCATTGACCGGGGTAGTGCTTTGTGCAGACGCTTTACTCTGCCTAGGACTTGAGGCTGCACTACACCGACAGAGCTCCCACTTTCAGTGTTGAGCAAATCCGCAGTCGCAATCACCACTGCCTCTCTAAAATTCGCAGAACAAATTAGGAGGAAACTAGGAGGCCCTCCGCTTGTTGTGTTGGCATCAGCATTTATGCCATCTACAATCTTTTTGAGCTTACTTTTGTAGTTACTGACATACTGCAAAACAATATGTATATGTTTAAAAAAAAAACCGGCCAAGTGCGAGGGGAAATAAGATGAAATTGTGATGTTGCACACTACGAGAAATATGAAATTCAAATACTTACAACAGACCAATCTTTGGGGCATTTGGTTGTACCACTACCCTCAGCTTTGAGCAATCCAGCCAGCTTAGACCACTGGCGAGATGAGTCTGCTCTACCTCGGGCAGTATTATTATAACCCCGAGCCCTAGCCAGGTTGGGGTTACGCTCCAAGAAATCGAGCACGAAATTAGTATTTTATATTATTATGCTCACGAAAAACTGAAGTTTTAAATTACCCACGTCAACATAAATGACATAACTCAAGGGATAAAATGAAAACTTTTTTGTACGCGTTGCCAGTCTATTAAGTTTTTATTGTTTCTAGTTTCCCTTTTCGGGGCTTATCTGCGGTATTTTAATCAAACTAAAGGTTATTATATTGAAATAACATTTCAGTTGTAGAAATAAAAAATAAAAAACCAATTTGATTAACGAAAACTTTAAAGAAATATTTACCGGTAAAATTACGGTCTTTATTTTTTGCATGCGGTAACATTTACACTAAATATGATTCTGATATGAATTGAATTGAATATGATTCAGCTAACTTGTGTCACCATTTTACGAAAATTAGAGGAATTGCTAATGATCTGCTGGGAATTCAGGAAATGAATTGCTTTTAGAGGAATTGCTTAATGTGGCCTTTTTAGGACCGCAGATTGAAACTTTGTCACAACTGCTTAAGGTCTGGGCATTCTGCCCGCAATTGTCGCATGCATCCGTGTCGCATGTGCAATACACGACACAATAGACTTTTGCATAAACAATCTGTTAGCAAAAATATTTCCAGTGTTGTCACCATTTCACCCGACGTCACTGACGACACTATCGTAAATTTTTCAAACCAAAATAACCAGCAAGTTCTTCTGTCCACTGCATTTATTGAGCTAGCTAATCCCACGACCAAACAAACACAGAAGGTTCGCGCTCTTTTGGATTGCGGTAGTCAGTCATCATTTATTACTCAATCTCTTAAAACAAAGTTACTTCTAGAACCGACAACCACTTTGCAAGTCAATATTATTGGCATAGGCAATAAAACCACCACTCAGGCTACAGAAACTTGCGTGGTGCAGTTGAAGTCTTTGATGAAGCATTTTACAGTCACTTCTTCTTTTCTGGTGTTGCCAGTGTTGACCGGTAACATACCTAGAATACCCGTTGATGTTAAGAAACTTAATATTTCGAGTGATTATTTTTTAGCAGACCCTCACTTCCACCAACCAGCACCTGTTGATGTTGTCATTGGTGCTGATATTTTCTGGGACATTATTGGACGTGATCAACTCTCTCTCGGTCTTAATTCACCTGTATTAAGAAGTTCTCAGTTCGGTTGGTTGGTTTCTGGTCCAATGTATTTTAATTTACCCACAAATAGTAAGTCTAAGGAAATTGATAATAATATCGATTCTAATCATTTAGTTGTTTCTTGTGTTTCGTCTGTTGACAAAATACATCAAGAACTAACAAAATTCTGGGACTTAGAAAATGTTCCTCAAACTAAACCACTTATGAGTCATAGCGAGAAGGCATGCGAAACACATTTTTTATCGCACGCCCTTCGTTTAGAAACTGGTAGATTTTCAGTTAGTCTACCCTTAAAGGATACACCTGATTGTCTTGGTGAATCTTATTCACTAGCTAAAAAACGCTTGTTAAATCTAGAAAAACGATTTCGCAAACAACCACATGTGAAGTCACAATATGTAGACTTTATGCGTGAGTACGCAGACTTAGGTCACCTTTCAGAATCCGCTGTACCTATACCTTCTACATCTTATTTCCTCTGTCATCACGCTGTCTTCAAAGATAGTAGTGAGTCCACAAAAATTAGAGTCGTGTTCGACGGCTCGGCTCCTACTTCATCAGGTCAGTCTGTCAATGATATCCTCATGACTGGTCCTAATATGCAGGACTCACTGTTCTCCATCTTAATAAGAGCTCGACAACATAAGTTCCTCTTGACAGGTGACGTCGAAAAAATGTACCGTCAAGTCCGTGTCAAGGAGGAGGACCGCAATCTTCAACTTATTTTATGGAGAGAGGATGAGTCTTTGCCCGTCAAAACGCTTCAGCTAGGTACCGTGACTTACGGAATGGCAAGTTCCAGCTACTTGAGCACTCGGTGTCTATGGCAGATTGGTGAAGAGTCTTCTGATCCAATGGTAAAGGATATAATTCAACATGATTTCTTTGTGGACGATCTCATCACCGGTTCTGAAAGTGAGGATACCCTACGTTATATTCAGCAAGCTGTAACTGAAGAATTAAAGAAAGGATGCTTTAATCTTCGTAAGTTCAAGACTAATTTACCTTCATTGTTCGATCCAAATATTCAAAGTGACGATAAGCTTTTAGTGAGCGAGTCAACTAGCACACTAGGCATGGGATGGAACCCATCAACCGATCAGTTACATTTCCCTATCAAATGCCCACCTTTGTCTAACAATAATTTAACTAAAAGATCTTTTCTATCGTCTCTTTTTAAAATCTTTGACCCCTTAGGACTGATTAGTCCGTGTGTAATAAAAATGAAAATGTTGTTACAACAGCTGTGGCTACATAATTTAACTTGGGACTCTCCAGTCCCACATGAAGTTCAAAGAGATTGGAACAATTTTATGCAGTCTTTACCTTCTCTTTTAGCTCTAGAAGTTCCACGGCGTGTGCTCTGTAATGAACCCGCATCGGTGGAATTACATTCATTCAGTGATTCATCCCAACATGCATACGGAGCTTGCATTTATTTACGTTCGGTTAATGCTGCGAACGAGGTCTCAGTCCATCTGCTTTGTTCCAAGTCCAAAGTGGCTCCGATTAAGAGTACGACTATACCTCGCTTAGAATTGTGTGCTGCCCTACTGGCAGCTAGGTTATGCAAGGCTGTCAGGAAGTCACTGCGATATGAAGTTCAGCATCAAGTACACTGGTGCGATTCGTCAGTGGTGCTAGCCTGGCTACACACCAGCTTTATAAATTTGAAAACATTTGTAGCCAATAGGATTTCGGAGATCTGTGAACTAACAGATGCCTCCTCGTGGCGCCATGTCCCCACATCTGTCAATCCTGCAGACCTTATATCCAGAGGAATTAGTCCAGATAAACTCGGCAGTACCCAGTTGTGGTGGTCAGGTCCTCCATTTCTCACAGAACCTGAAAGTAATTGGCCTACCTTAAAACCTAATAAAATTAACACCACTGACTTACCGGAAACTAAACCTAATTGTACTACTACTCATGTTGCTACTCAAAATGAACCTATAATTAATTATAAAAACTTTTCTTGTTTGACAAAATTAAAACGATCTTTCGCTTACGTGCTAAGATTTATTAACAATTCAAAGGCCAATCAAGATAAAATTCTCGGCAATCTAACTGTTGATGAATTGAATCATTCCTTTCTTCATTTGTGTAGTCTCGCACAGCAAGAATCATTCTTCTGTGAATATAATTTGTTATCCAACAATAAGGCTTTAAGCTCTAAATCAAATATTTTATCACTGACTCCATTTTTCAGTGACGACAAAGTAATCCGAGTTGGTGGCTGACTAGGCTCATCAGATTATAATTATAATAAAAAACATCCTATTCTCCTACATGCATCGCATCATTTTACCAAATTGATTTTCGAGTACGAACGTAAACGCGGATTGCATGCTGGTCCACAATTACTGTTGGCCATTGTTAGGGAATATGTTTGGCCGATTAACGGCAGACATTTAGCTAGACGCATTTTTCATAACTGTTCGAGGTGCAGACGTTTGCAGGGTAAGACTATTGCGCCAATAATGGGTAATTTGCCATCACAACGTGTCACGCCAAACTTTCCAGTTCGAACAGTGGGAATTGATTTTGCTGGCCCATTCCTAATTGTAAACAGAAAGGGACGTGGTGCTTCGCTAGTCAAGTGCTATCTTTGCTTTTTCATTTGCCTTCGATTTAAAATTTCTCACCTGGAAGCCGTTAGTGATCTATCTAAGGACGCTTTCGTCATGACATTCCGAAGGTTTGTGTCACGAAGAGGTAGGCCAGCGGAAGTATTCTGCGACAATGGACGCAACTTTGTCGCAGGAGCTAAAGAAATTAATGACTTTTTCAAGATTTACCAAAACGATCTATCTGATTTTGCATGTTCGGAAGGCATTCAGTTTCACTTTTCACCAGCTTACGCTCCTCATTTTGGCGGTATTTTTGAGGCCGGTATCCGTTCAGCAAAATTTCACATTAGGCGAGTAATGGGTAATTCTCATTTAAGTTTTGAAGAACTTCAAACTCTTTTCGCTCAGGTAGAAGCGGTTATGAATAGTAGACCTCTCTGTCCTTTATCCTCTTCTCCTGATGATTTCCACTGTCTCACTCCTGGGCATTTTCTCATTGGTCGGGCTCTCACCGCGCTGCCTGAACCAGCTTTAGAAAATGGCCACTCAACCAACTTGCAGCGCTATGCCAGGCTCCAGCAAATATTTCAACATTTTTGGCGGCGCTGGCAGTGCGAGTATATCGCCGAGTTGCAACTTCGCCGTAAATGGAAGACCAACACTGCCTCGGTTAAAATTGGAGACATGGTCCTACTTCAAGAGGATGGTGTCCCACCCCTATGCTGGAGGCTTGGACGAATTACAAGGCTCTTCCCAGGACAAGATGGGATTTCAAGAGTAGCCGACATTAACACTGTTCGAGGAATTATACGTCGCCCTCTAGTTCGCATCTGCCCCTTACCAACCGAAGAGGAGTTATTGAAGGGTTGAAGCCTGTGAGTTTCAACGGGGGGAGGATGTTTACGCCTGCACGTTATTTGTGAAGATGTTAAGTGTTGTGTATGTGTCGCAATTTGCTATTTGAAAAGGGCTAGGTGCCGTTTGGATTTTATTATGCAAATACCGTCATAAAATATATCAAAAGTCGTAATTTTTCATCATTGTCGCGAACTTGTACGCTCCTCACATAAATTGTAAAGAAATAGTAAAATCAATTAAAACAACCATACCTCGATACGGGAGTTTCATTGAAGTCCACTGAAGCCCCAACACTAGCTGTTATCTAAAGTGCTTATGGATTGCAACAGGGTTTCTGTTAGACACACCCTGTAGTATAGGCATCGTCCACGCGGGCCCAGGACGGGTTGGTAGATGATGAACTTTTTCGTTCTAGGACATGCCGGTTTCCTCACTATGTTTTTCTTCATAGACCGTTTCGATACCAGTAGTTATAGAAATAGTTTACACAAAGTATAGGGCCAGTTTGGATTCGAACCTGCGACCTACAACCTCGTAAATTGTCGAAGTTACCACAGGGCCATCGCAGCTCTAAATCTGAATAACATTATTAAATTGTAATTGAAAGTCAAGGGAAAAAATTTCGGTAACAAGAATCGAAAACTAAAAACATCTATAAGGTGATTTATAATAGAATTTCGGGTTTAAGTATTCAAATAATCAAATCATAGCATTAAATTTGTAAGTAGCACCACAAATTAGTATTAGACGTAAAGTTGGAAGGCCTCCCATAAGGTGGACAGATGACCTTGCCTTGTGAGGGCCGCAGAAATCCGCTGGATGCGGGAAGCACAGAACCGGTCGAAGTGGCGGAGCTTGGGGGAGGCCTATGTCCAGCTGCAGTGGTCGTGTTTCGGCTGAAATGATGATGATGATGAGCGATAAGGCCGCCCATTGTATATTTTGTAGTGTACCTTGTTTACAATTGTACAATAAAGTACATATACATAATAAATAAATAATGACCACACATTGAGAAACAAACACGGACGATGTCTGACAACCAGTCTTACCAAGGGTTATCGCATTACCCAGTGATTGGGTGGAGAACAGATCCATGTAAAATACTGGTATTCAGCTGTATTCGGTTAGACTGGAAGCTGACTCCTAACATAGTTGGTGAAAAGGCTAGACAGGTACGACGGGTAGGACAGGTAGGACGTACGGTATCAGATCCATTTGTTTAAATTTTTATTAGATATCTTAGGAACGGACTATAGGCTATTGTAGTTTCTATCTCAATATTGCCTTGGTTCATCTAGGAAGGTTGTTTGTACTGAACGAAACTTGAACGTGATTCTGTAACTGATTTGTTCGAAACAGTATGATTATGTTCGTAGTTTTAAAATATTGATTGAGTTCTCATAAAAGATGATCATGATCTTGAAGTTAAAGAAATTCAGTGAATTTCTTTCTTTCTTCTTTATTTCTTCATAAACACAGTTTTATTGTTTATAGGCTTCAAAAAGGGTAGGAGTAGTATGTTACAACATGAAATGGATCGGAAAGTAGATATATAGGTAATAGTGGTATTGTACCAGCCATTGGTACTGTAAAGGTTGTGTGCAAAAGTCGACTTTATGTTCTATAGGATGGCGATAAAATGACTTCAATCATAGGTATTCGAACATTCGAGCGTTTTTTGAATTGGCTTTCAAATTAATTAAAATCTGTTTATTTTCAAGAAGACAGAGTACTATTGACAGGCTGTTGCTGGTAACATGAAAACGTGAAATGAAAGTAATAATTGGACGTGATCAGTGTACATTAATCCTGCTACGTCGGCCGCGGGTATCCGCTGGATGTGGGAAGCACAAGATCGGTCGAAATGGAGGAGCTTGGGGGAGGCCTATGTCCAGCAGTGGACGTCTTTCGGCTGAAATGATGATGATGATGATGACGTCGTGCAACACACAGGAATTGATAAAGAGAGCCCCTTAGACTCATACAATACCCACATTAAAATTCTGCAACGCTTTAAAAAGGAATAAATAGGTACAGTCCCGGACTTTAATTGATGAGCCACTTTTAAACTTTCCAATTTTGCAGTTTTATACATTCACGAGATTACAGAAACCTCAGATTACTGAATAAAGGCAGATGGACCACGCGGAACAGTATTGTGAGGCACGTTTCTAGTTATGTGTGCGTGACAGCACTGTAAAAACACGTTCCTCGCTGTGTGCATACGGTTGCCAGGATATTGGAAAAAAATACCCATTATAATTAATAAATAATTTATAGTCTTAGAAAAATGCAGAGTAGAGTTATACATAAATTGTTACGTATTCATAAAGTGAATCTTAGCCATTGAGTCAGATTGTCTAAATTTAATGTAGGTACCTACTTTGGGAATTTATTGATCTCAGATTACAAAAAAGAAGATGATAATTTTGAAATAATGGAACAATATCGAGACATGATAAATTTGTGTTTCGTCGGAAGTCTAGAATGATATGCTGAATTCATGGTTACAGTTTGCGCACTGGATAAAAACTTACCCTGTATATTCGCATACATACTTATATACATAAGTAAATACACACATACGAACAAAAAAAAGCGATTTATAAAACACTCATCGAGATTAATATTTTTGTAAATCGATATGCCTGCATCCTACCTATTTCCCTAACTAAGGGGTAAATGTTTTTATATAAACTAGCAACACCGAATGTTTTTTGTCAAACTTTTATGTTTCAAGATGTCACGAACAATAATCACGTAAAATAATATCCAAATAGATAAATAATCATTGTTTATGTATGAAAAGATACTCCATCTTGCTTCCTTAGTTTTTGGGAATTGTTTTTGCAGTGTTTAATAACACAATACGGCATTATTCTAAAAAAATATTGACATTAGCTGGGACGTACGTGCGATACGACGTTTCGTGACGTACTGATTCGAGAACGTATTCACTTGTTCAATCCGTATTTGGTTAAATGGCCTCACTCTCGGTGTTCCGCGCAGTCCATCTGCATTTATTCTCTAATCTGAGACAGAAACAAGATGAAATCGGAGATAGTCTTATTCATAGAGGTTGAAGGTTGACTAATAAGTTGTCAATGAATGTTACGTCAATACACTGTTGCATACGTTTATCCAATCTATTTGATACTGACCTCCTTTGAATTAGAGCTCATTAAATACTCGTTATTTCTGAAAACCTATCCGAAGACAGTGACAGTTGAAATGTCAACTACAAAACAGAAATAGTAAATAAAATTCGTGATCAATCGTTCCAAGATGGCGGCAGTTAGGTGTTATTTATGTTTAAGTGCAACAGTTATCATGATTGTCATGAACGTTATCTTGGGCGCTACGCATTTGGATAAAATCGTGGATACGAGTTTTTCCGATGTCGAAATGACCAATCATAATATTTCTCCGTACGCTTACGTTACTATCACTACGCTAAAACAATTGTCGCTAGGTTACGGTTGCTAGCCCTGCAATTGGTTGACTTTGGGTTGTCACTGTGGACTAATACGAGTATAACCGACTAAACCCGATTTGTATTACACGGCTAAAATAGGAACTGTGGCAAGTGGCTCATCAATTAAAGTCCGTGACTGTACATAAAACTCTCGTTTAAAACTGGCATATAAAATCCATATTCGGAAAAATGTCAACGATAATCGTATTACTCCATAAAAAGTGTACAACAATATACGAACAAAACTTTAAAAATAAAACCAACTGCAAAATAAAACAAAAACATTTTCCAGCCAGCTCATAAATTCACCAAAAAATGAACAAGTTAAAACCAGTTAATAGCATAATAAACTCTTTTGTCGCATTTTCAGTGCACTGTCATAATGCCCCTGTATTTTAACCGAACAACCCTCTAGAGGGAGGCCCGGGGGTAGTGTGGACATGTAGTTGGTTGTGGGATAAATAATAAAAGAGTATTTCGGTGAGAATTTCTTTAAGAGGATCATCTGCCTAGCCTTTTCCCGTCTAACCGGGTGCAGCTGAATACCAGTATTTTACATGGAACGACTGCCTATCTGACCTCCACAACCCAGTTACTGGGTAATACGATACCCCTTGGTAAGACTGATTGTCAGACTTTCGGGCTTCTGACGACCCGTACCGACTGTCAAAGATCTACAAATGTCAGCCGGGACCAACGGCTTAACGTGCTTTCCGAGGCACGGAGGGGTCTTGGTATGTTAAGATGGTACCCATACACGGACCAACCGCGGCAAGCGTAGCTTAACCTGATCGATCGACCCGTGCAGCTATAGTTAATGCGGTTCAGCTGCTTGGTTCTAGGTAAATAGTAGAGCAACATCATTCTATAAGTAGGTGCCGTAAAAGACAAATAGGGAAGATGGTACTGCAATGTGTATCCTTATTTAAAACTTCGTTATGACATCACCATTCCATTTTCTAAACGTGATGAAGCTTTGTAAACATGGGACTCTGTGCAGATTACAGTTTGCCAATTACAATGTGCAAAATATCGTGATATCACATGCACGAGGATGTGTGTTGAAATCCGGGCAAGTACCAAAGTATTTTTTTTTTTGAGTTTAGAGATTTATGTCATCGGTGTAGGGAAAAATCAGTAGGTATACCTTAGTCTGAAGTCGCTAACCCGTCTTCGGCAACCGTGATGATCAATGTTCGTGCCTTCTCTGTACGAGTAGAGGGTATTATTATAATATAAATGTCCCTTATTTACTTGCAGGTCTTTAAACGATTATTCATAGGTACGTTTACCTTTCGTCAACTAATCTGTTAATCCCGGCTAATGAGACACAATTAATGTTCTATTGTAATGTAACCGATAGGTTCCGCGCCGGACTTAACCCTAAGGGCCGAAACTGCGTTAAGCGGACGCCCGCGCGGTTTCATACAAATGTGCCCCGTCGCGGTCCCAAGCGCGGGCGTCCGTCGCGGGGTAGGCTACTTTAAGTCGCGGTAGCACGTTCCCGTGGGATAATTTCCGACATCCACGCGGATCCCGCGAAGCCGCGGGCAGTAGCTAGTCGTAAATAAAATGTCCCCGCGACTGACATCATTACGATCCCACCTCGCGTGTCCACGCACATAGACGGGCGCCCGCTTAACACAGTTTCGGCCCTTAAACAGAACTTTAAATTAATCAAACAATACTTTAATAGCTTTAAGACTAAGATTTAAAGGCTACGTCTAGAACTCAAGACAGATTTTTCATTTCAGTAGCACTCTCAGTAAATCTGAGTAATTTAAAAAGTACGTACAAAAACTGTTTTATCTGAATAACGTAGGCTCTATTTTAAAGTTTTTTCTGGTAGCCTCACAAGCAAGTTAAAGAGAACACGAGTACATGGCCTTAGCACACTTCTGTCATTTAGTAAACAGGACACAGAAGGTTTATGACCAAAGAAGTCATTCATGCCTTCAATTTTGTAATATGAAACGCTATAGGCAGGTACAGAACTGCTTACACGATCTCAGTACCGGCAATCCGGCACATGGAAATTAAACCACAGCTGACAGTTAGTCAGAGCAGTTGTGGTCCAGTGGTAACGACCGCGCCTTACGAGTTCTACGTCGTAGGTTCTAACCCAGACAAGCGCTTTACTTTGTGTAAATTATTTCATCACCACTGCTCTCAAAACAGTGAAGGAAAACATCGAGAGGAAACAGGCATGTCCTAGAACCAAAAATTCAAAGATCACATAACATTGAATTTTTGGTTCCAGGACATCCACATGTACCAATCCGCACTGGGCCCGTGTGGTGGATTACGGCCCACTCCCTCTCACAGAGAGGAGGTCTGTGTCCCAGCAGTGAGAAGGTTATAGGCTGATTATGATGATTCAGTAAGTCGTTTTTCAATAATTATTCTATCTTTAGTTTTTTTAAATATTTTTGTCTGGTCGGCTACTGTTTTTTTTTAACCGACGAAAAAACGGAGGAGGTTACTCAATTCGACGCGTTTTTTTTTTTTTAATGTATGACCACGCATAACTTTTTCCAGAGTAGTCCAATTTTGATAATTCTTATCAAAATTGATAAGAATTATCCCGTATACCCCGAAGTTGGTCCCATATAAATTTCGAAGAAAAACTCCAACCCTAAGGGTAAGAAAACAGGGGATGATTGATTGTTTACTCACAGATTTTAATACTGAGTTGTGTATTACAAAAAGTAATCAAAAATTAAGCATGTAGTAATTAGTAGATTATAGCCACAAAAAGTTATAAAATAAAAACTTTTTACTAAAAAAACAAAACCGCCGAAAAACCGAAAAGTAAAAAATAATAAACTTGCTTTGTCCAACCCCAATAACTAAGTTCGGAAGTCGGTGACTTTGGATATGTATTTAATTATATGTCACCGCCTTCCGAACTTAGTGCTTGACTGTCCGAGTACATCAAGAGTTATTTTATCGCCAGCCTGTTCTTCATAAGGTCGACTTTTGCAGACCAACTTTACAGTACAAGCTGCAACGCTGGCCGCGCTATTTGTATCGACCTCCTTAGTCACAATTATTTACGTTGCTTTAGACATTGTGTAAAATAAATCTTCTGTTCTATTTTCTGCTTTCTTGCTCGCACCACAGACGATACCTACTTCAAAGTTAGACATGCTTTTAACCCGTCTATGATCTTGCATTCGCTTTATTTGTTTCTTATTGTTCTTTTTATAATACTTAATGGCCCTTTTGAATAAAACCTTGCTAAACAAATTGTTATCTTGAAGATAAATTGTTGACTATTTATTACTATTTAATGTAAAGGAGCAAGACTCCTTAGATAAGTACCTACCCTAATTGCATAACGCACTATCAATAACAATATGTTTTTTTTTTACAATATTGCTAAGTTGCCATCTATAAATTACGTCACACATATGTCGATCCCCGCCCCGTCCTTGTCACAGATCACACTTGTGAAATCTCCTCCCCCTTATGTGGCGTCACATATTTTTCAATTTTATATTTAGAAGCAATTAAATTAAAACAGCAGTGAGTTTTAGTATTTCACATTTTAACATTTCTTGTGACATCAAAAAGCTTTTGACCCTCCTGTCCCTTGTCACACAACGTCACATTTCGATGACCCCCTCCAGCCCTAAACGTGTGACGTAATTTATGGATGGTCCCTGAATATTGCTAATCCACTTCTATAAGTGTTCGAAAAACTTGTCTACTGAGCAATGTTAATAACTGTCAAAATTAAAGCCATTCCAGTAAATGATAGCATGACGGGTGACGGAGAGAATGGAAGAAGAAAATGTGTTGTATCGACCCCTAGAAACACAGGATAAGGGCGGGTCTGCCAGGGGTACGGGTTGTTCGAAAGAGGAACCGTGGCCCCCGGCACACAGGCAACTGAATGAACACGGGTGGGTTTTGGTTAGTAAAACTCTGACACGCCCTCCTGCTCCACCCAGAGCGGGAGAAGTTACATGATGATATCCCATCCAAAAAAAAGGGGCGGGTAAGTTATGGTGATGAGGTCTCTTGGTTGTGCAGGTCAGATAGGTAGTCGCTCCAAGTAAAATACTGGTTTTCAGCTGCATCCGGTTAAACTGGAAGCTGACCCCAACGTAGTTGGGAAAAAGGCTAGGCAGATGATGATCGTGATGAAGACCTATTTCTAAAAGGACCAGGACTCATAATGTTAGTAACAATTTTCTTACAAGCTATGTTAGTAACATTTACAAAAAACGATGTCTAAGCAATTATATTAGCAGGCACATGTAGCTGGCTTAAGAGGCCTACGCAGAACGAATTGTCCATACAAACGTAATACCAAAATCATTTGCAACTCGAGCATATTTCCACCATATTATGGTGATATTCGGATTCAGACAGTATTTATCTAGGCTCGTAGAGGTTTTTTTTTTCAAAATTCTTACCTAAAATGAAGTTTAAGCGAATTGAATTTTGCAAATTTTTACAGCGTAAATGACATGTTTTCTCACAATTTTTTTGGTATTATAACCAACAATATTTGTAATATTGTTATCTCAGAAGCATAGCTCATATTATCAAGTTGTAAAATGTCGAAAAAAATATTAAAATACAATAAGTTTTCATTCATCATTTTTGGTATTACGGAACACATCCAAATTCATCATAAATATCAGTAGCTAGTAGCGCTATCGCGTCAAGCCAATGTCAATGTGTGTGTGATCGTACTGCTCACTGTAGGTGTGTATCGCTCGGACAGGTACTAACACTAGCGCAACATGACGGTATTCACTTGGATATAAAATTGTGATTTAGTATTGAGTAACCTACATTCTTACGAAGTTTTCTTTGTTTCCGGATTTGGATATTCAGGGTGGCAGGGACATCGACGCAAACCTGTGATTTTGATCCTTCCGCGTTTAATTTTTTGTAGGACTGCTGGCTTATGAAAAAAATATAATTTATAGGGTGGAAGGGACATCGATTTTTCTTCGGTTGTTTAAAAAATTAGCTACTGCATACATAATGATCGCGGAGATCTAGAATCATGTACTGAATGCATGGTTACAGTTTGCACGTCAATGTCCCTGCTACCCATAGATATATTTTTTTGTTCATTATGCCAGCCCTTTTGGCGTCCATTCTATAAAAATTATATACTTTATTTTTGCGGATTGTTATTTTGTAATTGTCCTTGTACCCGCCCAAGGGGGCTGAAGCCAATTGCAAGGTCAACGTGAAAATCCTAGTTGGCGGCTGAGACTGTTTTCAAAATTTTCTTCATGGGTGTCCTTTTTCTGGTTTTCTATGGTGCTGAAGCCAATATGAGGCGAAATGAAAATCCAAGATGGCGACTGCGAAAATTTACAAATTTTCATCATGGGTGTCGATTTCATGGTTTTCGGGGGTGCTAAAGCCGATGGTGAGGTCAAAATGAAAATCCAAGATGGCGGCCAAGAAAAGTTACGATTTTTCCATCATGGATATCGATTTCATGGTTTTCGGGGGTGCTAAAGCCGATGGTGGGGTCAAAATGAAAATCAAAGATGGCGGCCATGAAAATTTACGAATTTTCCATCATGGATATCGTTTTCAGGGTTTTTGTAGGTTCTAAAGCCGATGGTGACGGCTTTAGATCACCCAAAAACCTTGAAAACGACACCCATAATGGAAAATTCGAAAATTTTCTTGGCCGCCATCTTGGATTTACATTTTGACCTCACCATCGGCTTTAGATCACCCAAAAACCCTGAAAACGACACCCATGATGGAAAAGTCGAAATTATAGGTACCTTAGGTAGGTACCTACAAATATGAAGATTTTTTTTTTTAAATGTGCCGTATAAAGCTACGACGATTACTATTTAAATCTAGTTGGACTGTTTATTTCCAGTCTGCCACACCCCCAACCCTTTGATAGAATACAGGCAGAATGATGTTATGAATAAATTTCATTTCCTCAACTTTTTCGCGCAACCGTCCGTTTGCGCAATAGGATTCGCGCAAGTGCCCTTCGGGCAACTATCGTTCGCGCAAGTGTCTTTCGCGCAAAGGTACACACGGCTACACATCAAGCTATACATTTCCAGTTTACGCTGACCTCGCACTGTACGGAAATCCTATACAATGCGAGATCAGCTTATACTGGAAATGTATAGCTTAATGTGTAGCCGTGTGTACAGTCGCGCAAACGTCTGTTCGCGGAAATGTCTTGTCGCGCAAGTGATCCTTCGCGCAAAAGTCCGTTCGCGCAAAAGTCCAAGCGCGGAAATGTCTGTTCGCGCATGTGGGTTCGCGCAAGTGTGTTTCGCGCAAATGTTTTTTGTCCCAGATCCCTTCAACAGGTGTAGATTTCGCTGCCCTCACAGGACACGTTACTTCTATGATAGAGTCATCACCTATCAAACCATCTGGGTTTGTTCCGTTATCTATTATCATCATCAAGTCGGAAAAAATCCTGCCCTCTGACTGAGAGGTATCTTGGCATGCGCTGCCTAAACCGTAAACCCTATTACTAATAAAAGCACAGAATAAAGTTATTCCAAGTTTAAACCTATGAAAATGTATGGTTATTCCTTTCCTTTCCTTTATTTTTCCTGGTATAACATCGTTCTGTGTTTATTAGATTAGTAAGAGGGGTAGAATTAGACGAAGATATTGTATTGTGCAATTGTATAAACAGTTCTAAATAAAAGTCCGCGACAGCATAATTATATCTGTCTTTTATGTTATAGCCAAAAAATTGTGAGCCATAAAGGCATTTAAATTAGATACCTACTGTTTTTACAATGCACATTTTAGAGGATTTACTTATGCGGTCCGAAAGCGATAAAACAATTAATTTCGATAAGAAAAGGATTTATCGAAATTAATTATTGCTTTATCGGTTTCGGACTGTCTCGTTGATCTAGTGGTCGCACGCGCTACTACGGAGCATGACGTCTTGGATTCTATTCCCAGGTTGGGCAAAGTGTTATTGGCTATTTCTAACTGGAATTTCGCCGTAGCCGCCCGAAGTCTGGGTGTTTTTTTTTTTTTGGGTGGGAAATCATCAAATAACTTCTCCCGCTCTGGGTGGAGCAGGAGGGCGTGTCAGACTTTTACTGACTAAAACCCACCCGTGTTCCTTCATTAGCCCGTATGCCAGGGGCTGTGGTATCTCTTTCAAACGAACCCGCACCCCTGACAGGCATCGGTCCTTGCGGGCCCCATCATTTTTGTGCTGACATCTCTTTGAGGCGCGCGTGGAACACAACGCGCCGTCGACTTGGGCTTGGTCCTTACCGGACAGCGAGCTACCCATTACTCGCCGTCCGCAAGCCCATGCCTACGGTGGCCGGAAATCGGCCTGGGATTCCCGACGCCCAGGGCGTCTCCGTATCCTGCGGCGGCTGGGGTCGTGAGGGCGCATATGCTGCCTCTCCCTCACGTGCGCCGCCTCCCTCTTCGCGAGCATCACTGCTTCGCTGAAGGAGGTGACGGCTCCCCATGCCCTCTCGCTCCGTACCATGGCCTGGACCAGGGCCGGACGCGAGAGATCGCCGCCGCCGATCGCCTCCACGAGGACACGGCGGTGCTCCGCCCAAGCAGGGCAGACCGCCACCGTGTGCTCCACCGTGTCCTCAGGGCGATCTTCGCAGTGGAAACACCCGGGCGTTTCCTCCCGCCCTATCCGAAACAGGAACCTCCCGAAACAACCGTGTCCGGTGAGGACCTGCGTCAGGCGGAAGGTGAGGACGCCATGCCGCCTCTCAAACCACTCCTCAAAGAGGGGACTTACCGCCGCAAGCGTGGCGTGCCCACCCGAAGTCTGGGTTTATGTCCGGTTGATGACAATAGGCTCGCCCCCTATTAAATGGGACTTAAAACATAACTGGCGAAATGTGGCTGTACTATTAGGTACACCTCTGCCCAACCATTCGGGAAAACAAGGCGTGATGTTATGTAAGTATGAAGCCTGTGGGCACAATTATTATTGGCTCAGAATACTGTCATTTATCTGTATTTAGGCACATATAAATTATTGGAACATCTGTCTTGACACAGGCAACACTTTTATTATTTGGTTTGTAGTCGTTTTTTTATTAGTTTTAAAGTTTAGTAAAAGGAATAAAACGCCTTAGTTTTGTAAACTTGAGTTTACCCTAAATGTGTGGCTAGGTACTTCATGTATTTTATTTGTTCAAGAACACTAATACTTACCATACAAATTCAACATTGGTTTTCAAAAGTATTTACTTAGGAATAGTTCGTAAATGACGTAGGTATCTGTTAAATTCTCTACAAGGCCAAAATCTCGGGATATCCTAATATGTTGAGATCCCGGCACTGTAGAGGAATTTCCAAAAAACGCATTACTAGTCTGTACATTTACTAACGATTCCCCCAAAAAAGTCAACAAAACAAAGCAAATTATGAACATACCTAATAAATTACGAATAAATAAGGATGCCTACGACTCGTTACGCTCACACACACAGCTGCGCATCGGTGCTTCTTTTGTCAAACAGAGATAGCAATATTCGGACGAAATATTGTCTCCGCTCGAATCCTAGTTGCGAGCTTGGTTCGTCGGATTCTTAAAAAGTGCAATCCACCTTGGTAGCAATGACAACCAGGAGACTGTTGAAGCTGGCACGCACTTTGCGCAACAGAGATGCTGCACGTTTGCGTCTGATCGCAGCTATGCCGTCAGTTTGCGCGTCCGCGAACATACCCGAAGCATTACAAAAGCGTGGCAGCCTCAACAGAATCCTGAATGCATTATTGTACTGAACGCGAAGAGCATTAACAGCTTTTTGAGTGATGCAATTCCAAAGACTGTACGAGTAGAAAACTTGACAGTATGCCTTAAAAAGTGTTACTTTAACCGCCCCCGAGCAGCGTGAGAATCTTCGAAACAACTGTGCTACATGTGCCTGCGACAGCTTGGCTTCCAGACGCTGAAATTTCACAAGTGACTCTTGTCGGGGGTGCGCGTGCCCTAGTCTACCTAACCAGCCATGTTAAACATGCGGTCCTTCACGCATTTGCCTGCGGCCCGATCCAATTTTAAACACCTTGGGCCCACCCACCCACGTGGTCGCATATTGATGCGGCCCACGTGTGTCGCAAATATATCAAAAAACGGTCGCTGAAAGCTGGCCTGGATGGATATCATAGATATTATACTGCAAGACCCATTAGAAACAAAAAATTGACAATCTTGGTGCACTCGACAAAAATGTTGAATTTCCGGGAAAAGATTGATTGATTGATTTTCCCGGGGGAAGATTGTTTTTTCTTCTTTGTGGTTGGGTTTAACGCGTTTGGTCCGCCAGTGATTATGAGTTTGACATGCATGGTCTAGACGCTGCGACAAGTAGCGAAAGCGTGCGACTTCTTCAACCTGTCATTGCAACTCTGCAACTCGACACCCAGTGTACGAAGCTTTGAAAAAAAAATGATTGTTGTCGACCAATAAAACCTTTTTCTAAAGGCTTTGCTTTAGAAAAAGGTCTTATATTAATTTAATTAGAAAAAAACGTAATTGGTTGTAGGTAAAAGGTAGTGTGCTCCTAATATTTCAAGCAGTTGGCTGGTAGCCAAATGGGAGCAAATTAAAAGGTGCTCTCGTTGAGAAGAAAAAAATGGTGGTTAAATAAAGATATTAGAAAAATCTGAGTCTGTATGCCTTGGCTTATGCTATTAACATTCTTCGTAGTTGACAATTTTTGTCTTGCAGTACGAACAATACCGAAACCAATCTACATTGTCTTCACGTGATACGATCAAGATTATGTCTGGACTTTAAGAGACTGTGACCTCTGAGTTAGTTTCGGCCCTACTTCTCAGAGTAGTCAGATAGGAAACGTCGACCAAATCTAGTTTTTAAATATGATTGACGTGTGAAAGTATGTACAAACCTACTTACTGAAATACGTTTTTAAATCTCATATGAGTTTCATATTGAAAGTCGTTTATATGACGTGTAGGATCACTCGCTTGACAGAAGCAGGTGACTAAATGTCGCCACCTGTAAATTATGTTTCATAAATAAATGTTGAGTAATTTTAAAGTGTGGCGATTATGGCATAACCCCCTTTTGGGGGAGGCTTATGTCCAGCAGTGGACGTCTTTCGGCTGACATGATGATGATGAATTTTTTATGGAATTTACATAAACTACTATTAAGTGAAAACCAGCCAAAAACCATACCAGGACCATGCCAATCACGCCTCTATCTGAAAGCGATCCTGGAAATCAGTAAAAGTTCGTTTGAAAAGCAATTTATTATAGAAGCTCTGATATAAATATCCACACGTTATTATTATGTAAAAATTAGTCGAATCTCGCGCAAGAAATAAAAAGAAGACAAGGTTTTTGAGCGAAAATAAGGCATTTTCTTATAGGGTGTAGTGAACCTCATAATTGCGTTGCCACTTCTGACAGCATGTTCCTTAAAATTGAAACTTCACTAAGGATGAGACTATCCAACGGTCACTTACAATTAGACCTACCTTGTCTAATTAATGCGCGGTAAGAAGCATTTTTTAACAAATAAGGTTCAAAACAGCGATGCGTTTGATTTTAGTTGAATCGAATTACTACCAAAATAAAAGTAATTTTGCAGTTTAAATTAAATTAGAAAATAAATGCATGGCTCAGTAAAATAGTTTTTAGGTATTTCTCCAGTTGATTAAATTTCCGTTATTATCATTAGCATACAATACGATAGTTAACGCTCAACATTCTTGAGATCAATGCCATTAAACATATTTTTTTGATGTCTGTTTTACGATTGTCTTATCATAATAAATTTTTATGACACATTTTTGAAATTTTTATCCTTAAAAAATTTGAAAAAACACTCAATTTTTGTCTGGCTTTTAATGTGTACCAGTACGATAATTGTGGCACAAATACTGACCGTTTTATGTTGTCCTACGTTTAGGCAGCGCCTTCAGGCAAGTGACATTCAACCTTAGGTGGTAAACCAATTACGAAGTCGAATATACATAGATCATACTTTTACAAATCTCAGTAATAAGAATTTAGGTACATACTTGTCACTGAGTGTGGTAATAATATTTTACTTTTATTACACCTTTTATGGGTGAAATAACAAATATGCTCTCTTTCTAACTCATGTGATAATTTATATTTTTATCTCGTTTGTTGGATTGGAAGTAAAGGTGGTTTCTGGGAAAAGTCTCACCATATTTTTTTCGTGAAATTCCGGGACATATTTCCAGGAGTTAATGGTCTGTTTAATTTGTTGTTTCCATTATTTTTGTTTCTTTCGTGTTCCTAAGAGCTTGTAATGGGTATGAGCTGTGACTTATTTATTTTTATTTTTTTAAAGTTAAATTCATTCATTGTTCGCTATAGTTACCCTGCGTCCTAACCTCTAAACCTCTAAGTTCCTGCCAGGGGTGCGGGTTGTTCGAAAGAGATACCGCCGCCCCTGGCAACTGAGGGAACACGGGTGGGTTTTAGTCAGTAAAAGTCTGACACGCCCTCCTGCTCCACCCAAAGCGGGAGAAGTTATTTGATGATTTCCCACCCAAAAAAAAAGGAAACCGCCTTTAAGTTCATAATTATAATCTCATTGATTGACAATTTTTCATAATTGGTTTATGATTTTAATGATTGTAACTCTACAGGGTTATTGGAAAAACACCAACAACCTCTTACAGTCGTTACGGGTCGTCAGAAGCCCGAAAGTCTGACAACCAGTCTTACCAAGGGGTATCGTATTACCCAGTAACTGGGTTGTGGAGGTCAGGTAGGCAGTCGCTCCATGTAAAATAGTGGTATTCAGCTGCATTCGGTTAGACTGGAAGCCGACCCTAACATAGTTGGGAAAAGGCTAGGCAGATGATGATGACCAATACCCTCTTAAGAGGTCATTGTACTCATCATTATGAACAACTTTTATTATGGGACCAAACCAGAAATCGCGAAAAAAAAAATCTACTGTGCCTTACATTTATGTTCGCATAACTCATGAAAGTGTAGGGAACAGCAGATTTTTGGTTGGTCTCATAGTAAAAGTTGTTCGTATGATGAGTACAATGACCTCTTAAGAGGTTGTTGGTCATCATAGTCTGCCTAGCCTTTTCCCAACTATGTTGGGGTCGGCTTCCAGTCTAACCGGATGCGGCTGAATACCAGTATTTTACATGGAGCGACTGCCTATCTGACCTCCACAACCCAGTTACTGAGTAATACGATACCCCTTGATAAGACTGGTTGTCAGACTTTCGGGCTTCTGACGACCCGTAACGACTGTAAGAGGTTATTGGTGTTTTTCCAATAACCCTTTTAAAAAACATAGTTGAACCGAAAATTCGAAGACATGTGACATCTACCAACACGCACTGGGCCCGCGTGGTGAATTACGGTCCACTCCCTCTCATCGAGAGGAGGCCTGTGTCCCAGCAGTGGGAACACAAATAAATTAGGTTAAGGGCAGGAGAATGATGTTGACGTTGTATCTAGGTAAATGCATAAAAGGTAAAAGATTCAGTTGTGTACACAAGTATCTTTCCAGAAATTGTATTACCTATTTCTTACTGAAAGTCTGGGATTGGTCTCAGTTACAAAAACAAAACAAAAATATCTCCCACATTCTGAGATACAATATATTTTCTGGTTCCTTAAGAAATAAGCTGTCAAGTCCATTTTATCTTATTATGAAACAATTTGTAAGTTAATTCTCATTTAATAGCAGCGCTTCGTATTACAAACGGTATTAAGTAGAACAATTTCAGGCTTAATATTAGAGTAAATGGAAAATAAGTTTGTTTTTCTTGAATATGATTTGAAAAGTTTAGGATTTTACTTGCCCCGCGTACTGTGGGACCGGAGGGGTCCCTGTTACGGGGGTTTGATAAATAAACGCTTGCATGCGTGTAAAGATAAATTATGTCATATATTCCACGTTTAAGTCTTTACAGCTTTGCGCCTGTCTTAATCCTCTATTATCTCCCGCAACAAAAGTCGAAGCTAAATGATTTGAAGGATTGTTCTAGATCTTAATGACAGTTCGAATGTGACAAAGCCCTTACCTGCCAGTACAACGATGAGGTTGCGTTCGGTAAACAACCCAAGTAACAAAAGCTTCTATAACCAAGGCGTTTTGTCACCAAACAGTGATATAGAAGACCTATAATGGTAACCATTGTGACTGCTTGAACTATAAAAGTTTTAAACAGAGCGTTTTGGTTCTATAAGATTAAAGACCATTTAAGTTCTATAATTTAGCTCTTAAAACGCTTACAAGACCATACAAAAGAATCTTTAAAGTGTTGCACTGTAATAGATATGAAAAAAGCGATTATGGTACTATTTAGTACTATAGACGATCTTACTGACACTTTTATGTAACTATTTTGCACTAATAATGCGTCAAAATAACTTTTACAGTACTGGTATTGTAGCAGTATCGAAAACACAATTACAGCATCAATCTGCACTATAAAAGTAACTTTACAACCATTAGGTAACCTTTTAGCTTCTTAAAAACTCCTTCAACATCGCTATGGGGCTAGTTCTGTAAAAACTATGAAAACTCTTCTGTAGTACTCAATTGTACCATAGCGACTCCTGGCGCAGTTTTTAAATAACTTAAATCCTAAATAGTTATAAATGAGTTTAAATGGCTGCTTTTTTCTGCCATGATAGCACATTATCAGCACGGCTGGAGCCAATGTGTATTATAGCAGCCATAGTCGAGACAATTCCTTATTTTGTTAATTTAAATTTAATTAAAACACGAAAATTATGAGGGCGCATTGTCATATTTGAAATCAGCGTAATGATTTTATCGATGCAATAATTTTCGCAAGTGTAAGTTATGGCAGAGTTACGGTTCATGAATGTTTTGTAGTATGTCCATTTTATTAGGTACATGTTACGTTAAGCAACAATGGCAAATGACATAAAGCATAACTTACTGATATATTTTTTATTGGGAAACACTCACGATGAGACGATCACAACACGAATAAAATGGTGAACAAGTGTGATAAAAAAGATCACTGGAATCGTTTACGGTGCAAAATAGCACTATAAACATGTTTTGGTTACTTTTATAGTGCAAATTTGTGACATAAACTTTGCAGACAGCACTATTTTAGTACTAAAAAGCGTTTCCCGACACTTTTACTTTTCAATTATAGAGCTGATTTATCACCATGAGAGCCTTTATAAAATGTTTATAGAATAAATCAGTGATAAAACTAGGGCCTTTTTGGGGTTTTGTAAACGTTTACAACACCACTATAGTACTAATCATGAACACTAATTAGCACGTTCCAAAACGTTCTCAGGACTTTTATAGTACCAAATTTTGTTATTTGGGAACCAACCTTTTAGTACTAACCAAAGCGAGCGGTCGTGAGAATACAAGACCGTCGCGTCCATTAAGTCTCTTATTTGTTCGGAAAACGCGACCACACGTTCGCGTTCGCCAAACAAAATGTAGGTGATGGTTGCATATTCGCGCTAGGATCGCGTAGGTTAAGACGCGGCAGCGGTTTCACGCGATGATTGCTTTGGTTAGGGCGCAGTCTTAAAATATATTTTTAACCGACTTCAAAAAGAAGAACGTTATCAATTCGACATGTTTATGTATATATTTTTTTATGTATGTTCGGACATAACGCGAAATTAGTTTTTTGTTCGAAAGAGGTTTATTCCGAAATGGTCCCATTAATATATTATACTATATAGATCTGATGATGCGTTTAGGAGACAGACAATGGAACTACTAAAATCTATCTCCTTCATTGTTAACATTTTCGGGGCTCGGAGGGGTTTTGGTATGTAAAGATGGTCAAACATCCATTCAACCGCATCCAACCGCATTAAGGGTAGCTTAACGTGAGCGATCAAACTGTGTGGCTATTATTACTTAGCCACTAGCCCACAATAATAATTATAATGTAACAAATGATTTTCAACCCACTCTCATTACTCAGTTTCTAATAACCGACATAATCTCTTATCAATATAAACTTATAATAAAGATTGATTAATGGATGTTATTTTCTTCAACAGCTAACAAGAAGTTCGACGCTAGATTTGCTGATTAGATCCTCTGCGTTCTCAGTCTTTCATGTTTTTATTTCAAATCTTGTTTTTAAACAATACAGGGTGGGGGTCGACAGTAACTATAAATTCAGCACATGATTTTAAATCCCCTAGCGTATCAAGTTCTCGTCGAAAGATTGATCAAAACCGAATACTGAAATTATTATTGTTTAAGAATATTTTGTGTATTTTATTTATGGGCCTTAGTTGCGTGATAGCAAAATAATAATAAGTATTGTTAAAATAAACATTTGCCGTTTCATATACCTACCTACGCAGTCAAAATTAATGGAACAGCAGATTTTTTAAAATAACCAATGAAAATGTTCGACGCAAGGGTTTTAGAATCATGTACTGAATCCACGGTAACAGATTGCACGTCGCACGGTGGTCAATTTCAAATAATTAGCGGTACGAAAATCATACTTGTCGAGGTGAGGGTAGATAAAAAAAAATACTTCAATCTATTTAGGACTACCTACTACACAAAACATGTTGACAAAAAAGTCTATAAGTCAATACTCTGTGTGTTATTGTATATCCAAGTTATCAGTGAGTGAATTAGTTAATTCTCTTTGATTTTATTGCAATTTCTGTGTAACGTTAGTTACATTTTGCGAAATAGTTATAGATTTCTTGGATTTGAAAAAAATGGTACATATTAATGAAGATATTTACAATCATATCGTGTAACTTTTTTGATAAATATATTAAAGTTGTTTTGTAAAATAATTATTTATTATGACATTGAAATTTCAACTACATTTTTGCCTTTAAAAGCGTCCACATTTCAAGAAACATGTTAGAACATAAAAATTTTGGCGATAACAGCTGGAGTCAACATTTATCTGTTAGATTTGATTCGATTTTTCGCTGCATACTACCGCCCCCTGAACATTTTATGTTTATTTTCGGGGAACCGCACTAATTTAACAAATCATGATTTATTCAATCATCTCTTGGGAGTCTCCCAATTATACCTACAACTAAACAATAAAAGGAGAAGCTATTTAACTATGTTCTAGAAGTGATTGGCACTAATAATTTGAAAATTAAAATTCGTTTACAGGACACGGTACATAGTTTTTGTACATCTACCACCGAAAAATATACCACCATCTTCATGTGAGCCTGTCACTATGGGCCCGCAAAAACGACAATTTTCTGATATTTGCAATAAAACCAAAGGAAGACGATTAAACGAGGAAATATATTTAGCAGAATTTTGTTTAGCAGCTGAAATGAAGCTTCATTCTGTAGGAAAACGGAAGGCTACTCAAGCTCTTCAAAATATCTTGTTTTCTCCTGCAACCAGTGCTTCAAAACAACAAAATCATGATGATATTAATATTATCCAATATTCACCCGAAGAAGCACTAGTTTTGTTTACAGAGCTGAAATTATCTCGTCATCAGTATACTGAATTGCAGGTATCAGCTATACGCAAGAATTTAAAGCACCTGTATTATTAATTAATAAAACATATTATTATTATTAATTGTCGCTGGATACGGGAAGCACAGAACCGGTCGAAGTGGCGGAGCTTGGGGGAGCCTATATCCAGCAGTGGACGTCTTTCGGCTGAAATGATGATGATTAATTATTAATTCATTACAATTTTTTTTCTGTTATTTCACATATTTATATAAATTAACGTTTTTTTAATTATAAAAAATAATTACAATTAACTTAGACCTGATATTTTCATTAATATATTAACGTCCCCCTAAATGTTAAAATTTGACCACTGTGCGTCGATGTCTCTGTCACCCTGTGTATTATAACTCTGTAGCGCATCTACGCCGCCACATGCGAACTACGCATCATAATGACGTCATGCAAAATCCTGCATCGCGTAAGTACAGTTTACCGCGCAACTAGCATAATGTGCCCGACGATTGATGTCGGGATGTTGTATAATATTTATTATTATTTATTTATTTACGTGAAAACGCTACCGCATTAATTTGTAAATAAATATCCATGTCCCATACAATTTACAAATTAAAAACATAACACGTACCTATAACGTTACCCTTGCAAACTCTCTCAGTGAACATGAGAAAAGATCAATTCTGACGGCAACCAAATTTAGTGTGCGCTTTGTTCGCGTCAGGGGTACTTTGTCTACCAGCAGTGCGGGTTGTTCAAAAGAGATACCGTGGCCACTGGCACATAGGCAACTGAGGGAACACGGGTGGGTTTTAGTCAGTAAAAGTCTGACACGCCCTCCTGCTCCACTCAGAACTTATTTGATGATTTTCCAAACTCAAAAAAAAGGGGTAAGTTGTCTAACAGAAAATATATATGTCGGGCAGTTACCCACCAGACACAACACCTATCTGGTCGGATCCTCCGTTTTCCATAGAGGATGAGTCAACTTTACACCCTATTTCCTCATGCTTCTATGACCTATGAGACCAAGATTAGGTACGTCTGGACTTGAAAAGAGACTGTGACCTCTGAGCTTGTTTCGGCCTTTCTGCTCACAGTAGTCAGATAGGAAACGCTGATCTCATCTAGTTTAAAAAATATGATTGACTTGTAAAAGAACAATCGATGGAGCTATTGGCGATATTTAATAAGAAAGTAATATCATTAACATGGCGTCTGTTTTCCAGCTGTAGGAAATGGTATCTTTTGCAACGATGAGTGTAATCCATTGAGCATTGCCTCGGCTTATAATCTAGATATCTTAAAAAAAAAAACTGTATACTTTCTATTCGGGACTTATACACATCATACTGTGGGTTCCATACTTGAGATGCATATTCTAGCTGGCTGCGTACATATAAGATCATTTATCTATAACTTCCAAAAAATTCCGAGAAGACGCTAACACCTGCTCTCCCTAACCAAACCAAAGACAATTTACGATGGTTCAGTATACGGATTAACCTGACAATAGACCCTAAGTTACGACATCCCACCTGTTACTTTATGTTACTGCAAAAAATAATAACTTTCACCCACGACGTACTTATGGCGGCTATAAAACTCCGTAAATAAAGAGTTTCGGGACTCAGATTTTGTGATCGTAAATTCGAAAATATATTGTGGATTGGACGGAAAGTTTGATACATTTTGTTACGATTTTGCTTCTCGATTATAATTTAGGTATGTAAAAGTTGAGGTAAAAATCATGACCATAAAATGTTGTCACTATTCCCACTGTTCCCTTACGGCTTAATAAATTAAAGTATTGGTTTCGGCGAGTAATGGGTAGCTCGCTGTCCGGTAAGGACCAATCCCAAGTCGATGGCGCGTTGTGTTCCACGCGCGCCTCATAGAGTTGTCACAACAAAGTGACGGCGCCCGCAAGGGCCGATGCCTGCCAGGGGTGCGGGTTTGTTCGACAGAGATACCGCAGCCCCTGGCATACGGGCTACTGAGGGGACAGGGGTGGGTTTTAGTCAGTAAAAGTCTGACACGCCCTCCTGCTCCAGAGCGGGATAAGTTATTTGATGATTGCCCACCCAAAAAATAAAAATGTATTGGTTTACCTAGTTTATGGTTTGCGTAGGAAAAACGGACATCTGTGTACCCATAGATGCCCGTTATGCTTAGCTATGATAGCAGCAATAGTATTTAACTCTATAAGAAAACATTCTAAAAGTACATTATTACGTTAGTTTGGGCAAAAAAGTCGGAAAATGTTAGTTTTAGTTCATGAAAGAACAAAATACAAGATCCAAGATTATTTTGTTTGTTTTATCCATGGAGCTTAGCTGCTTGATAGTAAAATTATTATTCTTTTCATTACTATTTTAACGTATTATGAGAAATTCGTTTTTGTCTGCTATGTGGCTATAGCTGTAGGCTATAGCTATAGGCACTGTATGCTAGAAACTTCAGTGTCGCTTTTGTTAGATGTAAGAGTGCCAACTAAGGAAATTAAGTGTGGCCTATCAAATGGCATCAATATTATAGCGAAATAAGACAAACACTTATTATTGGATATATGGCTATAGCTTTAAAAATAAACCAATTTAATTATGTTAAGAACTGTATGCATATTATTTACACCAAAAATGTTTAATTTTAAGAAAATAAATTAAAAAAATTGTCACAAAATATTGACCAGAATAATTGTGTATTTCGTAGTATATACTCGTCATCATCATCTGCCTAGCCTTTTCCCAATCACGTTAGGGTCGGCTTCCAGTCTAACCGGATGCAGCTGAATACCAGTATTTTACATGGAGCGACTGCCTATCTGACCTCCACAATCCAGTTACTGGGTAATACGATACCCTTTGGTAAGACTGGTTGTCAGACTTTCGGGCTTCTGACAACCCGTAACGACTGTCAAAGATCTACAAATGTCAGCCGGGACCAACGGCTGAACGTGCTCTCCGAGGCACGGAGGGGTCTTGGTATGTAAAGATAGTCTCCCATCCACGGACCAACCGCGGCAAGTGAAGCTTAACCTGATCGATCGACCCGTAGTATATACTCGTATTTGTACAAAAAAATCAAGTGAAATAACACTCTTGATATTTATAAAAACGAACATTAACCCCCATCTACGGCATTATCAAGTAACTGTCAGACAGACACTGTAATATACCTAATTACTACGGGAGCGATTCAATATCACATTTCCTTAATAAGCTCCTTTTTGTCTCTAATTTAATTACTTAGGCACTTGTAGGTTTCCATTGAGAGAAAATTAAATATTTAAACTGTCCATTGAATGGCTGCACAGTTTGATTAATTATTTTAGAGTAAAGTATTAAATTATGCTTTTAATATTTACTGAATCTGCTGGTTTACATTTGTAAAGGCAAGGGAGAATTTAATGACTACTAGGTTTTACCAGCAGCTCCGCCCGCGTGGTGTTCGGAAATTATTCCACGGGAATGTAATCCCGGGAATTAAAATATCCTTTGTATTATTATTGTATTAATTCAGGTTACAAATTATCTTTGTGCCAAATTTCATCAAAATCTGTGTAGCCGTTTTGGCGGCATTGAGTAACTACTATATAAATATCTAGTAGGATAAAAATAAGTCAATAAGTAAAATTAACTGTAATTATTTAAAGTCTTCATTTAATATCGTTCCTTATATTTAATCATCTAAATTAAAATTTATCTAGTATTTAGGGTATGTATACATCTGTGTATATATCCTTACTATCTATATTAATAAAAAGAAAAGTCCTGACTGACTGACTCATCAACGCTGCATGTCTCCGAATTTTAGTTCTAGGACATGAATGTTTTCCTTCACTATTTTGAGAGCAGTGCTTATGAATAATTCATTTAATTATCCAAGTTATTTCATCATCAGTTCCGGCGAAAGACTTTCACTGCTGGACATACGTGGCCCCCAAGCTCCGCCACTTCGACCGATTCTGTGCTTCCCGTATGCAGCGGAGTCCTGCGGCATTCACAAGGTCATCGGTCCGTGGGTGTCTTAAAAGGCGACTGAGGGACTTATTGCTATACTGCGATTGCCAAGCGTGTCCATTATAGCAAACCCCCAAATCATCTATTATTATAAAATCCAAGCTACCTAGTCATCTGTTATTACAAAATCACAGGTTCCAACTCATCTCTTATTACAAAATCAAAGGTTCCATGTCATCTCTTATTATAACATCAAAGCTTTCAAATCATATCTTATACTAAAATCAAAGCTTCCAAGACATCTATTATTACAAAATCAAAACTTCCAAGTTAACTATTAATATAAAATCAAAGCTTTCAAGTCATCTATTATTATAAAATCAAAGCTTCCAAGTCATTTATTATCATAAAACCGAAGCTTCCAATTCATCTATAATTATAAAATCAAAGCCGAAATCCAAGTAAAATATCGTACAAATATACAATCGAATATCGCAGTCTAAGTTAGAACGTGGCCATGCAAAATACCCGTGAAGGGACTTTCGTGAAGATTACCATAGAACGTGCTTTGACTTGAGATTAGGGCTGACCGGAACGTTTGAAACTATTGCTGATAAACTTTTTGTTTGATAAAGCGGAGAAAAATGGTATTGGATTTAGTAAGGAGTGGAATATTAAGCAAGAGCTGGTGCCGAGCTGAAGGGGAAGACCTAAAAGTACTGGCTTGATTTCGTAGTGGATGACATGCGTGCTAATGGATTCACCTTAAGGGATGCAGGAGACCTTTCGAAGTGGAAGCTTGAAAGTAGAAAAGTGGACCCCGGAGCTCCGAAAGTATGCAACAGAGAAAACGCGAAGATGACGATGAGCTAGTGGTGAGCATGAGGTACTGGTTCGATTCCCTGGTAGAACGTTGTTGGGTTTTACCATTAGGACTTTTTACTATTCTTCTTAGTATTTCGGAGTGCCCAGTCGATGGCAATTGGCTCGCCCTCTGTTACATCGGACTCAAACATAACTGGTGAAATGTGGGTTTACTATTTACACTTCTGAACAACCCTTTGGGTATTACAGGCGTTTTGTTATGTTTTGTGGAATACAAAGGAAATCTATGGGTTCGGTTACTTTTCTATGGGTTCGGTTACGAGTACTTTAAAAGACGATACAATTTTTTTTTTACTAGCAGCGCTCCACAGTTTCACCCGAGTAGTTCCCGTTCCCGTGGGAATACGGGGATAAAATATAGCCTATGTCACCTGGAGATAGCGTAGCTTCCCAACAGTGAAAGTCTTTTTCAAATCGGTTAAGTAGTTTCGGAGCCTATTCAATGCAAACAAACAAACAATCAAATCTTTCCTCTTCATAATATTATTAAGTATAGATATTATTTCACCGAAATTGGTTGTTTGAATGTTCAAAATAAGAAGAAGATTAATAATCTTGACATGTAGATTATCGTTTAGTAACAACTATCTGACGACACATTACGGCAGGTCGCCAGAAGCCCGAAAGTCTGACCACCAGTCTTATTAAGGGCTATAGTTACTACTACCCAGTTATTGAGATTACCCAATACTGGTTCTGAGCTGCATTCAGTTGGACTGGAAGCCGACCCCAAAGTAGTTGGGAAAAGGCTAGGCAGATGATGATGTAGATTATCGTAACACGTTTTCATAGATAAAACTTTCTACTTTGGTATTACTTGTATTGTTTGATGATTTCAGAAAATGATTTGTGACAATTACTGCAATTGTACTCAAAAATAAAATAAAACATTTTTTTTTATTTGGTTGGGAAATCGTCAAATAACTTCTCCCGCTCTGGGTGGAGCAGGAGGGCGTGTGAGACTTTAACTGACTAAAACCCACCCGTGTTCCTTCCCGGACACCAAGCTACCCATTACTCGCCGTCCGCATGCCCACGCCTACGGTGGCCAGAAATCAGCCTGGGCCACCAGTTAGTGCTGACATCTCTTTGAGGCGCGCGTGGAACACAACTCGCCATGCAGCCGGGCTTGGTCCTTACCGGACCGCTGTCCGGAAGCCCGCGCCTATGGTGGCCGGGAATCGGCCGAAGATTCCCGACGCCCAGGGCGTCTCCTACGGCGACTAAGGCCGTGAGGGCGCATATACTGCCTCTCCCTCACGTGCGCCGCCTCCGTCTTCGCGAGCACTACTGCTTCGCAGAAGGAGGTGACAGCTACCCAACTTTAGATTCAAAAAAAGTAAAGTTACTTATTGTAGATTTAGCGGTAAAATAATGCTATATTACTACCTTTACCTCTAAAAATACTTCCGATATTTGAGTTTTTTTTTTAATTTGCCAAAATACCAACCCTACCTACTGGACAAGCTTTGCCGGCCGAAAATCCGTTCACGCTGTATAGCGTCGAAATGAACGATAGTCGCGATTTTTACGTAGTTTCTGTTACTTCGTCTGAAGTATAACATATGAGAGCTTTTATGAAGAGCTAGATGTTTTATGTTTTAGTTTAGTGTTGTTATTTGCGACCTGTTTTTGAAATGCTTTTATGGGTAGACTGGATTGATGGTGACCCATAATCGCTAAGACGTTTATATATTGTGTAACAAAAGCCTTGTCTGATAACACCGTATAAATACTGCAATAATCTGGCCACAAAGTAACAAAAATATTATCTTTGAAAATAAAAAAGTAATTGTTATTTAGAATTCACGTTTTTAGTATCAAAATTAACCCAATTTTGTAAAATGTTTAAATGCTAATTTTCAACGTAATTCCTAAGTTATAACTCGTGGACACACGCTATAAATCGACCGCCCATGTTCCATTTGTAACCAGGTGAAATTCGCCATTTTTTAATTTTTATATTTTTTATTGCTACATGAATCGACTCTTTTCTCTTCTCTTTAGTCTTTTACGGTACTGTTTTTGTTCCATGTTGTATAAATAAATGACAAGCAAGCGTGTATTTAATTCTAGGTAAAGAAACATGATCACTAAAACTTCGTAGCATGGCTACGACGTAGCGCAAAAGAAGCTACGCCGTAGCACTAACCGTAGCTTTTATGATCTACGTGTGTAGATTAGTAAAGTAATAAAAAGTCATGGCGTATTTTTTACGTGGTTGGCTGTGATCATGTTTCACTATCACTTTTTTTTCGAAAGTAAAGTTATAGATAAATATATTTTTTTATGTGTAAATCATATCTCTTTCTTTGAAAAGAATTTACACTTTTGCTCCATCACCTTTTAACATTTTTAACCTTCATAAATTTTTACCTCTTCCGTAGGGTTCTAAGCGGCTTATGCATTATGTTTTCTTTTTTACTGACAGAAAATGGTTGATCATAAAAATATTTCATCGTCTTTCGATTCGCTTTTTATTCGAAAGGTTAGTAGGAACACTTTATGCTACCTGATCTCCTATTCCTCTGAGATTACATTAAGCTGTACTGGGCTGATATTTTAAGTGATTTTAGACATCAGGGCTTTATATCTGAGACTTAAAGCATATCCATTCGAAATGTTAGTCACTAAGGGTGTTTTTATTATAACTTCAGGTATCGAAGGACCGAAAACTAAGCATAAAAACATAATCAGCCAATAATGTACCCTCTGTCTATTGGGATACAAACATCCTCTTTGTGAAGGGGAGTGGGTCGTGCAAATATCACTTGTCTTCGATTTTTTTTTGGTTTATGCCATGCTTGGTTCCCGGAGGACACGGTGGGGCATACAATGGAGGTCTGCCCAGCTTGGGCGGAGCAACGCCTTGTCCTCGTGGAGGTGATCGACGGTGGCGATCTCTCACGTCCGGGCTTGGTCCAGGTAATGGTACGGACCGAGAGTGCATGAATAGCCGTCATCTCCTTCTGCGAAGCAGTAATGCTCGCGAAGAGGGAGGCAACGCACGTGAGGGAGAGGCAATCTATGCGCCCTTACGGCCCTAGTCGTCACAAGAGACGCCCTGGGCGTCGGGAATCCCAGGTCGATTCCCGGCCACAGTAGGCGCGGGGTTTCGGTCGGCGAATAATGGGTAGCTCGCTGACCAGGCTCGGGTCGACGGCGCGTTGTGTTCAACGCGCGCCTCAAAGAGATGTCAGCACCAATTGGTGGGATCCGCATGGGCCGATGCCTGAGAACCTGCGTGAGGTGGAAGATGAGGACGCCATGGCGCCTCTCAACACTCCTCAAAGAGGGGACTTACCACCGCAATCGTGGCGTGCCTAATGGCGATAAGGTCACCCCCTATTAAATGAAACTTAAACATAACTAGCGAAATGTGGGTTTAGGTACTTTACCTAACCCTTCGCTGAATGCAGGCTCTGTCACGTTGATCCAAATTTTTCAACGCATTTATCAGGAGAGAAAAAATCTAAATTGCGGCGATAACTGCTTAGTCCATCAAGGTTTTTAATAACCGAAACAATATGAACATCTGTGAAAGCGGGCAAGGCCCCAAAACAGGGGAAAATCCAATTTCGTCCCAACATATTTATTATGACGTCATTAATCCCGAGAGACATGTGTCAAAATTCACGTTAAAGGTTGCAATAAAGTTTATACGAAATAGGAGTGATTTGAAAACTGTGTTGTATTTAGGACGTATTTGATAATTATGTCGCGATGTGTGGTTTAGATCTCGTCTCTCATGCACATGTTTGTAGCCTTGTAGGTTCAATTCAGACAAGTACAAATGCGACTTTTTCAACTATTAACTACAAGGTTCTGTGTGGTGCCAGACGTGAAAGAATAGCACCATCCCATTTCTTCCCGTGAGTGTCTTACTGGAGAATGGGCAGCAGCATTTTGCCACCATACTGCAATTGCAACCCCACCTGCCAAGCGTGGCGATTATGGCAAACACCCCCATTTTTTTTTTGTGTTAGCCTATGTCCAGCAGTGGATGTCTATCGGCTGAAATGATGATGATGATGAACTACACTGAATTTATCTAGGTTATTACTGATATCGGTGAAGGAAACGCTTGAGGCAACCTTGACTAAAATGTAGGGACCCAAATAAGAAACGTGTTTTATTCGGCGTTTTTAGCAGCGGACTTATATCTCGTGAACCGTAATAGGTATAAAGTTGAAATTTTCACAGAGTATATTATTTCTACTAGCTTTCGATCTGCAATCATCCCATGGGATTGTATCACCGGAATCAAAAGTATCTTATATGTTAATCCAGGTTAACTACCTGTGTTCCAAATTTCAACTAAATAGAAAGAAAGAAAAAGTATTTATTGCGACTCGCACAGGAAGATCACATAGTTAAATAAATACACTCTAGTACAAAATTATAAAAAAAAAGTAAGGGAGGAAAAAATAATCAAAAATAAAACAGATAGTCCTACATGAGGCCAAAAAACCTCAGCATAATGCTGCGACATTTAAAAAGTACCGCAGCGCTGGTTTTCTGATTGAGCCCGAGCGATGTGAAATACGTTCATAGGTTTATGCGTAATTGAGTAACAAACACTCAAACATCTAACCATAATTTTCACATTTATAATATTAGTAGGATTGCCGCTAAAACAAAAAATAATAAAATAAAATAAAGTTACTAAAAATTAGAGGAGTTTTTAGTGCAAAAAACGTGTTTTTTTTGGCTTTTTTGTCTTGTGGTTCGTGTGCGAGTCCGAGTCGCACGTGGCAGCTTTTAAAATTTTGATTTCTTTTGTGTAGTTGGTTACTTCTTTGTATAAATTTATTCTTACCCATTCCTTTTTAAATAGTTATATGCGGCATCTGTGATATAACGATGTCATTCAAACTCTACAACCATTCGGTGAAAGTAATAAATCATTATACCTACCAGCTTCAAAACATTCATACAAATCAAAAGTCTATTCTCATGTTCATAAGGACCAAAATTGTCTACCCCAATTTGTCATCCATATATTTATTTACGCTCATGCCCAACATTTACATGGCAATAGAAACATGTTCGGCGTCAAAAGCGATGAAAACGCATTGAGTTGTAGTAGGTACTGGATATAAATTGTAATTTGTCAAATGGAAGTGGCCGAGCGTAGCAACGTGTGTCTGTCACTCGAGGTAAGGTAGACTCGTTAAAACCATTTTTTTTTTCATTTATTGCTTTTGCCAACGGCTTCGCCCGCGCGGAACTTTCATCCTCTATTTAACTCCTTTAGGGGTTGAATTTCAAAAAATCCTTCCTTAATCCTTGTTTACACTATAAAGGGAACTTCTGTGCAAAATTTCAGCTTTCTAGGTCCAAGGGTTTAGGCTGGGCGTTGATGAGTCAGTCAATCAGTCAGTCAGGACTTGTCTTTTTATTTATATAGATAACTAGCTTTTGCCAGTGGCTTCGCCCGCGCTGAACTTTCATCCCCTATTTAACTCCCTTAGGGGTTGAATTTCGAATAATCCTTCCTTATTCCTTGTCTACATTATGAAGGAAACCTCTGTGCAAAATATCAGCTTTCTAGGTCCAAGGGTTTGGGCTGGGCGTTGATGACTCAGCCAGTCAGTCTGTCAGTCAGGACCTTTCTTTTTAATAATATAGATATAGGTAATAGATAGTTATTCTTAAAGCAGCGACCAGAAGGCCAATTCGGAATTCCGTATATAAAAACTTTCAAAATTTACTCAGTCAACAAAATTTAAAAAAATATGGTAAATGTGAAGCATTTTGATAGGTTGAGACTGAGATTAAAATGCGAATGTTATAAAATTATCGGGCATTGCTCCTCCGGAAAAGATTGAACATAATGAGAGTAAGGGAAAAAAGTATCGCTACATTTTATTGGAACTATACTCCTAGCTTCTGATGATTCATATATCAAAACAGCTACAATTATGTACTGAATTCTTGGTTACAGTTTTTGCATCGATGTTCCCGCCACCCTATAAATTAAAAAAAAAATTATATGTCTCATAAAAATTTCAACGCACGATCAGAAACACGTACTGAATCACAGGTTTACTTATGTAAAATAAAAGATATTCATTTGATTTTGATTTGAAGGTTCGGGAAGCAGCTGATTTACACTTAAAAATAAAATGAAATTTTATATGCATTAATTGAAGAAGCACAGAACTGGTCGAAGTGGCGGAGCTTGGGGGAGGTCTATGTCCAACAGTGGACGTCTTTCGGCTGAAATTATGATAATTATAGATGCATACATTGAACAGCGTCTTAAGAAAAATAAACGGTTTAAATCAACCGTCAGTATCGAGAGCACCCAAACCTTTCTTTCATTGAACGAGAATCACGTATATTGTAGATCAAATATTAACGACGCAGAAGGACTGAACATGAAGGACCGACACAGCGCCTGTTGCGGGATAACCCAACAACCATCTGAAATATAAAATGACCAGGTCATTAAAAAAACCCCCTAAAATAATTAAATTGCCCTTCTCATATATTTTGGCTAACAGTGGCAAGGGTGTAATTATGGCCAGGGTAAGCCATTCCAATAAAAAAAAACTCGGCGTGATGCAAGTTTAGAGATTTTAGCGACCAGAGATTATATCTGAAGGTTGAAGGAAAAAGCTTGTTGATGTATGAATATGAATGAGCATATATTACAAAAGATAACACGACTTAAATACTATTTACAATAAAAGATCTAACCAATAAAAACATGTACATTAAATAAAGTAAACATTTATAAAAAACTGTAGCAAATAAGATTATCGCAATTTCATCCAATCACACCACAGCACAATGTTGTCTAACGAATTCCGCACGGTGTCGCCTGTGTGTTCGGCGCAAGCGCGAGGCGTGCGCGCCAAAGGCATAAGTATGGGTGCCTAGCAATCCGCGCTTACATTTCGATCCAGCCGCCGTCGTGCGAACATGTCAGGGTGAGTAGTGAACTTGTTGGGCGCGGCGATAGAAGATGGAGGACGCCGCGTACTGAAGCTGGACAACCCTGGTGTTCCTGAAGAGCAAGATGACGGCGTGTGGGCTCTGCAGTCCTGATACTCCTGTTTCTTTAACGACTGTCAAAACGTGGTGACAGTTCTTCTCAGAACTGCTTGCTTCCGTGTTTCTTTTTGAGTTGTCAAAAACGTGGTTGTGTGCTGTGATGAATGGTAGCTACACAAGCTTAGTTTTCTCAGAGGATCAACCGTTCCTTCATACTGAGTTGGAATCAGAGAATTTTTTAAGATGGTTTGGTTTTCTTTGTGTGCATGCGTTTTTTCAGTAAAACTTAGAAACACAAAAAAAAATAATTGTACTTTGAAATAATCGGTGGAAGGTGGGATTTCTAAAGGTAAGCCGATGGGAATCTGTTTGTATTGACCCATCGCCACTGGTGGCTAAGTAAAAACAGCCGTACACTCCATTGATTTGACAAGGGTGCGAGTTTTTGTAAGAAATACCGTGGTCCCTCGCACACAGGCAACTGAGGGAACACGGGTAAGTTTTAGTCACTAAAAGTCTGACACGCCCTCCTGCTCCACCCAGAGCAGGAGAAGTTATTTGACGATTTCACACCCTAGTAAAAAAAAACGGGTCCATCGAAATGATTGCCCTTCTTATATAGCAACAAATAAACCAGTTGTTTTTGTTCCGCTGTCATTTTAAATGTCAGTGAGCGAGTTTCATCTACTTGAATAGTTTGTTGTTTGTTTTTGTTGACATTTTAAATGTCAGTGAGCGAGTTTCATCTACTTTAATAGTTTGTTGTTTGTTCTTGTTGACATTTTAAATGTCAGTGAGCGAGTTTCATCTACTTTAATAGTTTGTTGTTTGTTTTTGTTGACATTTTAAATGTCAGTGAGCGAGTTTCATCTACTTTAATCGTTTGTTGTTTGTTTTTGTTGACATTTTAAATGTCAGTGGGCGAGTTTCATCTACGTAAATAGCCTGTAATTTGATTCTAACATTATCATTAAATGCAGCCTCCATTATCCATCTGCTGAGCAAATGCTTCCGTTTTCATTAAATTCAAACTCGAAATATAGCAAAATACTATAAAATATCTAAGTTATCATCATCTGCCTAGCCATTTCATAACTACATTGGGGTCAGCTTCCAGTCTGAGCGGATGCACCAGAATATTTTACATGAAGCAACTGCCTATCTGACCTCCACAACCTAGTAATACCAGACCCTTTGCTAAGACTGGTGGCCAGATTTTCGGGCTTCTGATGACCTGCCTATGTATTTTGTAAAAATCTCACAGTGAGCACTGAGGAGAACTTGAAGTGAGCTGTCAATCCATCTGATGCTAAGGATTTATACTAATGATGGCTCACTTTAAGCTCACGTCACCCACGTTATCACGGTGAAATTTTAACAGAATAGCACTGTCGTAACTTTATATCCAAGCAACAATCTCTAAATCGTCCAAAATAATGAAACGTCCAACAATTCTCTATCCGAAACCAGATAAAAGAAACATCGATACAAATGACCGACCCAGATTAATGCTCGTATCGATTGACTTAACCAACATAACCGCCGACCGACGATTTTTCGGCGAACGACTGCAGTGCGAATTAGTTGAACGATTAGACCATTTATAACGAGCGATAGTAGTAAACCAATATATTGCTCTTGTGTGGTTTGGCGACCGAACTTAATTGATGCGGAATGTGTCATTAATTTTGGTAAGTGCGTAATTTTCAGTGTGGTTGTGATGTTTGTTTTTGGTGATATTATTAATGTTTATTGATATTTCGTGTGGGATTTGTGGGTACTCAACCATGGCATTATCAATCTATAATATTCCCACTGCATGACATGACGATTTCCTTCACCGTATTGAGAGATGAAATTAGGTATTGACGGCGCGGTTGACGCAGTGGTTTTTTTTTTTGGGTGGGAAATCATCAAATAACTTCTCCCGCTCTGGGTGGAGCAGGAGGGCGTGTCAGACTTTTACTGACTAAAACCCACCCGTGTTCCTTCAGTAGCCCTTAAGCCAGGGGCTGTGGTGTCTCTTTCGAATAAACCCGCACCCCTGGCAGGCATCGACCCTTGCGGGTCCCATCACTATTTGTGCTGACATCTCTTTGAGGCGCGCGTGGAACACAACGCGCCGTCGACTTGGGCTTGGTCCTTACCGGACAGCGAGCTACCCATTACTCGCCGTCCGCAAGCCCATGCCTACGGTGGCCGGAAATCGGCCTGGGATTCCCGACGCCCAGGGCGTCTCCGTATCCTGCGGCGGCTGGGGTCGCGAGGGCGCATATGCTGCCTCTCCCTCACGTGCGCCGCCTCCCTCTTCGCGAGCATTACTGCTTCGCTGAAGGAGGTGACGGCTCCCCATGCCCTCTCGCTCCGTACCATGGCTTGGACCAGGGCCGGACGCGAGAGATCGCCGCCGCCGATCGCCTCCACGAGGACACGGCGGTGCTCCGCCCAAGCCGGGCAGACCGCCACCGTGTGCTCCACCGTGTCCTCAGGGCGATCTTCGCAGTGGAAACACCCGGGCGTTCCCTATCCGAAACAGGAACCTCCCGAAACAACCGTGTCCGGTGAGGACCTGCGTCAGGCGGAAGGTGAGGACGCCATGCCGCCTCTCAAACCACTCCTCAAAGAGGGGACTTACCGCCGCAATCGTGGCGTGCCCAGCACTGGGTTGCGACAATCGCTCTCTCCATGTCACCATGAGATCCCGCCGGAGCTCTGTCCGCTGTGCCGCGATTTCCCGCGGCAGCGGAGTTACGCCCCGGCGTTTGGCCTCCTCGCGCTACTCCCATATCTGCGCGAGGACCTTTGCCTCCAGATCCCATGGCGGTAATCCGGCAAGGAGGCCCGCCGCCTCGCCGGAGATCGTGCGATATCCTCGGATCATCCTAATCGCCATGACCCTATGGGACGCCCTCAGCTTGCGAGCTGGTTGGCGCCTCAATGTAGGCGCCCACACCGGCGCCCCGTATAGGGCCATGGACCGCACGATCCCCGCGTAGAGCCTCCGGCAGGAGGCGTTTGGCCCCCCTAGATTGGGCAAGAGCCGCTTCAACGCAGCCCCGGCCCGCTCCAGTCTGGGAGCCAAACGGCGGAAATGCTCCGCGAAGTTCCACCGGCTGTCGAGGACGAGTCCCAGGTACTTCATCGTCGACTCGACGCCGATGTGAACCCCTCCCACCGTTATCTGGGAACCCGTCGGTGGCGCATTCCGAGGACCATGAAACCACATGGCCTCGGACTTGTGCAATGCCACCTCGAGTCCCAGTTGCCGGATCCTATCCACGATTGTCGCAACCCCTTGTGTCGCTAAGTCGGCCGCCGCCTGGTACGACCCCCCTTGCGCCAGGACCAGCGTGTCGTCAGCGTAGCAGACTACACTGACGCCGCCAGGGAGGTCGGCGCGCAGCACCCAGTCGTACCCGATGTCCCACAGATACGGCCCCAGGACCGATCCCTGTGGGACACCGCACGACATCTCTCGCCGGTTCCACTCTCCGAGGTGACCGGGGTAGATGACGGCCCTGTCCGTCAGATAGGCCTCGACCACACGACAGAGGTAGGTCGGCATCCGGTGATACCGGAGTGCCTCCCTTATGCAACTCCAGGGCAGGGTGTTGAAGGCATTGGCGATGTCTAATGACACCGCCAAGACGACCCCACCCCGGGCCACAGCATCCCCCGTCGTGAGGGCTCGCACGCGCATGATGGCGTCCACCGTGGAGCGCCCCCTGCGGAAACCAAACTGGCTCTCCGCCAAATCCGGCCCCACCCGCACCAGCCGCCCGACGAGGCGGTCTGCAATTACTCTCTCAAAGAGCTTGCCCACCTCGTCGAGCAGCACAATGGGCCGGTAAGCGGACGGAGAGTCCGCTGGGCGCCCCGGCTTCTTGATGAGGACCAGTTTCCCCGTCTTCCAGCGAAGTGGGAACTGGCCCTCCTCCAAGCATGCGCTTAGGAGCCCTCTTAGTCGAGGCCCGAGAGCCTGCAAGGCCAGGACCCAGGCTTTGCCGGGCAAGCCGTCGGGTCCTGGGGCGGTATTCTTGGCATTCAGCCTACGTACCGCCACTCTCAGGTCTACCTCGGTCACCTCTGGAGAGTCGTCGTCGTCGTCGGTGTGGTCCGCATCGGGCACCGCAGGAGGCGGAGCCATAGGCGGGGGAGCGTGCTCCCCTCGTGAGGGGAACAGAGCGCTCACCACGTCCTGCACGAGATGAGGCCGGAGACTCTGCGTCAGCGGGGGAGCCCACGGGCGGATTTTATCACGCACCGTTTTGTAGGGGCGTCCCCACGGGTCTCTGTTCAGAGTCTCCAGCGACTCCTCGCGGGCCACAACTCTGGCCCGCAGGATCTCATCCCGGAGGGGGTGACGCAGTGGTTAAGCGATTGACTGCTGCGCTGCGTGTCGCGGGTTCGTTTCCCGCACGGGTCAAATATTTGTATGTAAGTAGTTGTTCCGGGTCTGGCTGTTTGTGTATGTGAGTTTAAATGTTTGTAAACGCACCCACAATACAGAAGTAATTCCTAGTGTGGGGCAAGGTTTTTCTAGGCTTTTGCCAGCGGCTCCGCCCGTGTGCATGTCGGTTATTGCGTAAAAGAGTAGCCTATGTCCTTTTCCATATTCCAGGCTATATCTCTGACAAATTTCATGACGATTGGTTCAGCGGTTTAGGCGTGAAAGCGGGACAGACAGACAGAGTTACTTTCGCATTTATAATATTAGTAGGTATTTTCTTTCTTTTTTTTCCAACTATCTCAAACACAATCGATGGAAATGGTCTACATTGGCCATTTAAATTGATTGATGCTCATTACATCCCAAGTGGGCTGCCATTAAGACGCACATGAATTATTACAGTATTTTATTTAAAACCGCACGAACATTGAGCGATGGCTACCTATTTTGCGCTGGTATGTCGCATAATTTTCCACATCTTTAATTGTAATTTATTTTAACTTATAAGGTGTCATGTCTAGGTTCAAAATAATTAGGTCAGAAATACCTACGTTTTCTTTCTTTCAAACAAATACAGAATATTTAAATTTAGATGATGACAGCTACGTCGTCAAAGTATAATAAATGAGTCTTTACTAATGTAACTTAAACAGTTTGCATGCCCTAGTTAAGGTAATTAGTAAGGATCACTTAAACTGAACATCTGAGACATGTACCTACTTTCTGTGCAAATAAAGAACTATTCTATTCTATTCTAAGGATGTCGTCCATATCTACACCCTGTGATCTTATATTCAAACATTATTTTTCAACAGCCTGTACTGCTGCCTCTTTGTAGGATATATTCTATACATACACAAAATACACATACACAAATAAATAATTGAATTGTCTGTTTGCAATGTCAAAGCTAGCTACTAGCTTTTTACTAAATGTATACGAAAATATATACGGTACTTATAACAATAACTTTTTTGGTGTCTGCTTGTTCCAGCTTATCTCCTAAACGACCAAACCGATTTTGATAAAATTTGGTATGGAGATACTTTTAACCCATTACAGGTTACTTTTTATCGATATAGTGAAGCCACGGGCGGAAGCCAGTTGAAAATAAGTCTAATTTCCCACCCTCCCTGCGACTCGCACAATGCGTACAGACACAGGCATACCAAGTACAGTTCGGTTACGTTCCGATATAAATAATGCTGTCCACGACGTGCCTGCTGGCATTGAGACTGGATATAGACAAATAACTCTGGATACACACGCGATACGTTCCTGATACATTATTGGGTCCCTGTTTTTGTAGTTACTAATAAAAAATATTTTTCGAAAATAACAGAATATTGTTGTTGTAGATGGTACCGTGTGGTGACCTAAAAGAATAGCACCATCGCATTTCTTCCCGTTGGTTTCGTAGAAGGCGACTAAGGGACTTACTAGAGAATGGGCAACAGCGTTCTCTATGTATTTGACCACCATACTGAAATCGCCAACCCGTCTGCCAAGCGTGGCGATTATGGCAAATCCCCTTTTGGAGGCGGCTTATGTCGAGTAGTGGACGTCTTTCGGCTTATATGATGATGATGAGATGGTTAACAAATAAAGTTGGTCATAATTAAAAATATAAATAATTTCTAAAATATTTATAAAAAAACCAACTGTTTTGCAGACAAGTGCAAAACTATCAAAATGTAAATAACTAATTAATAATTTCAACGTAGGGATGTTTAGGATCATGCTGAATTTATTACGGTTATGGTTTGATTTAGTTTAGCTTATCTATTGTAATTTATCCGTAGGATTTTATAACTAACGCGAAATGGTTGAAATGGGGTCTTACATTGCGCAAGTAAAGAATTAGGCCATTGAAATTTTATCAACAAATCCAAAACGTAAATCCAGGAATACACATTTCAGTTACTTGCCACAAAATGCAAGTAAACTTTCATCCCGTTGCTATGACAAGCAAGCTACAGTACAACTATTTTGTTCGACTAGTTTGCTCGGGAATCATCGCATTTCCGAATAAAAACGAGCTTTTCTTCTATTTTTAAAATGAATAACATCAAGTTAAAAGAGTATTAACAACTCTATATACTTCCAAGTCGATTGAGAGCATCCGTCAACTGCAAAGGGTAACTGGCAGAAATACGACGATTGACAAAACACGAAGTTTGCCGTGGGAGGTTAACAAAATAGTTGTACTGTACTTGGTTACTCTTGTGCAAGTTACTGACACGTAGTCGGTCAAGAAAAGCTGGCTAGATAGCTAGCTATCGACTCAAATAAAAAAAAGAAGTGTGTTCACTCTCTTCAGAATTGTTTTGTTGTCTACGTTTCGTATCATCATCTGCCTAGCCTTTTCCCAACTAAGTTGGGGTCGGCTACCAGTCTAACCAGATGCAGCTGAATACCAGTATTTTACATGGAGCGACTGCCTATCTGACCTCCACAACCCAGTTACTGGGTAATACGATACCCCTTGGTAAGACTGGTGGTCAGACTTTCGGGCTTCTGACGACCCGTAACGACTGTCAAAGATCCACAAATGACAGCCTGGACCAACGGATTAACGTGCTTTCCGAGGCACGGAGGGGTCTTGGTATGTAAAGATGGTCACCCATCCACGGACCAACTGCGGCAAGCGTAGCTTAACCTGATCGATCGACCCGCGCAGCTATTGTTACTTAGCCACAAGCCCTTCCACAGCCTGTCCACGTCTCGTATATCGTCCCAATAGATTCTACGATTGTCAACATACATTTGTACTTAGTATGATTTCCCCTGACGTAACAAGAGAGCAAGGTGCGGACGCATGCGATGTGGGAGTATGTACGTCGACAATTTGGAACCGAGCCAAGAGCCTGCAGACGAGATGCCGTAGTTGAATTTATTACCGTCATTAAGGAGATGGCGACTCCAATATGTTTGTTGAATATCTTAGAGAGATAGGCCACGATTCAGTTTTGGTTTTGGTGAAATGCAGATTGTTTTAGATTGAGTTTGAGTGGGGTAGTGACGAACAGTTTAAAGTGGAGTAAAGTTTAGAAGCAAGTACATAACTTTTAATTTATATTTTCGCGCTGTCGCAATCTAAATTCAAAAGAATGATTTCACAATCTCTTGCAAGTCGTCTGTAAGACGATTCGTCGGTGTTTTTCTGCTAAGTGTATAATTTTTATTTGTTTTTAATTTTAATTTGTATGTTTTCATTTATCATGCGTTCGCTTTCATAATCTTATGTCATTTCGTGGACAATAGTGTGGGTTATACGTTTTTACTACTTTAATGTAACAACTTTTTCTGTAAATGTAATGTATAACTGTTTTTTGTCCCAAATAAATAAAATAAAATAAAATAACTTTTAATTTAATGTTCATTATACTACATACTACGAATACTAGTCTTTGTCACTTTGAAAACAATTTATTTATTTCAATTGTACTATAAAATATTAATAGGTACTATTTAAAATACTAACTATCTTATAATATATAGGTACAAGTATTTAAAAAAGGGAACATCTTTGTCACTTGTATAAAACAAAAGTTGTAACGTAAGACATTTATTTCATTTTAGTTAAAATCACCTGAGAATTAAATGCTTTTTTTTTTTCATAATATCACGTTTATATTTTGCGTCCTGGTTGGAACATTAATATAATATTTAGCGGATAGTTACAAGGTTATGGTGAAAAGCAACAGATTTTGCTAGAAAATATTTGAAGATAGCTGAGATGACGGCTAATAGAGATAAGAAGACAATTCGTGATGACCCCAAATGAATTGGCGGGAGGATTTTTATGACCATCTTCTACTTGGTTTCGATGACACGAGAGTTTATTAAATTTGGTTGTGCCCAAAATTTCGCCATGATTTTATTTTATGACTATACGGGGTTAGTTTTCAAAGACTTGGCAAATTTAAGAGTGTGGTACAGATTATCAAACTGGACAACTTTCTCCTTTGGACCAATATCGTAATCGTACAAAACTTCAATATTTATTCGATATAAATGTATGGGACGGCAGAATTTTTTTTCGCGTCGCGTTTTTTTAGACTTTTTTTGCCCGGCTCCTCAATGTCACAGCGTGATGGTAAATAGGTCCATACGATTTTTTTCAATCTGACTGGCAGCTCCAGAAATTTAAACTCTTCAGCTTTCTATTATCCGAAATAAATTCTGTTTCACTTCTGTCTCACCTCGCTTTGTCCGCCAGGTGGCGAGCGATGCTACTATGATACTGCATGTTGCTTGTTTTAATCTCACAGTTGCGTCATAAGGCTTTACTGCTGACATAACAGAGCTATTTAATTCGGAAACAATATTTTGCGATTTAAACCTCTCCCGTGATTTCCAACAATAATTGGAGCGATAAATTCTAGCTTTGCAAGTGGTTTAATGTGTATTTTTAACTGACTTCAAAAAAGAGGAGGTTCTGAAATCATCTGCATTTACTATTTTTTTTGTTTTTGTATGTACGTTCCGATATACAGGATAAGTTTTTAACCAGTGCGCAAACTGTAACCATGAACTCAGCATATCATTCTAGACGCCCCAGCGCAGAAATGTTTCTACAGATATACAAAAAAAAAAAACTTTTCCATACATTTTATTGCGTAGGTATTGCGCTTTGAATTCATGGTTACAGTTTGCGCCCTGGTTAAAAACTTATCCTGTATATAGATTTGTAGTGTTTTTCTAGTTATTGAAGATTAATATCTATACAGGGTCAAATTAAATGACCTGACAATACTTTACCCAATTGTTGGGTATCGAGTCCCTGACATTGAAAATAATGGATCAAAAAAACACAAAAAAATAACAAAGAATTCATCATTCGATGGGTGGAGGTCTGTTTTGAACAAAGTTGGAATGATGTTTTGTTTATTTCTTTCGTTTTCGGTATCGATACTCAACACTTAGATAAAGTATTACCAGTTAATTTAATTTGACCCGGTATTCATATTCATATTCATATTCATTTATTGCATTCCATATTGTATTATAGATGTTACAAAGGGCTTAAAGCTAGGTACAGAAATATGGACCCTGTAAGGGCACAGCAAAAACAATAAAATTAAGATTACCTATTTAGAACAAAATTAAAGCTACTACATAAATAAAAATAAAAATCCAGGTATTTAAATTAATATCAAAATGATAACATAAATTGCAATCTTTTACTTTAACACATATACAGAGACATGGTCATTATGGCACATTATCGGGCACAGCAGTGTTAACTACATAATTAGTTTGTATAGAATAGTTTATTCGTATATAAAATTAATTAAATTCTGTAAATGTAATTTAATGAAATGAAATTTAATGAAATAACAATAATTAAAAAACAATAAAGTACCTACCTACTAGACGAAAATAATAAGAATTATATAATTTAAAATTGGTCAATTAGAAATTCGTTTTTACTATTATAGCATTTACATAAAATAAATTGTTTCAATTTATTTACAAATGGATAAAATTTTCTTTCGTTTTTAATGATTTCTGGCAATTTATTAAATACTTTCATTGACATCACTAGGGTACTTGTTGAGTGCATTTTTAACTTAGAGCTTGGTAGGTTTTATCTGTTTTTATGGCGTAATGTGTATCTTGTCTGTATATTTTCTCTTGTAGTGTAAAAGTGTTGATACTTTTGTATGTACATTTGTTGCATGAATTCAGCTTATTTTCGCAGGAGTTCCAATGCAGTCAACGATGATATATGTATGTAATTTTCCTCAAGTGAATTGGTAGGTACTTAAAATTTGGCAACTTATTGCAATTCACTTGCTGATATATGGTTCCAAGGAAAGCGATTACCATTTATCAGATGGACAAGTCCGCTTGTTTGCCAACCTATAACATTAAGTTCAGGAACTAAATCTCTTTAATCTTCAAAACTAATGAATTTCGAAGAAATAGAACCATCATTTACTATCCGTTGCGTCTTTAAAACCACAAACAAGCTTTTAAATCTATCTATCTATATATTTATAAATGAAAAGAAAAGTCCTGACTGACTGACTCATCAACGCCCAGCCCAAACCCTTGGACCTAGAAAGCTAAAATTTTGCACAGAGGTTTCCTTCATAATGGAAACAAGGAATAAGGAAGGAATTTTCGAAATTCAGCCCCAAAGGGAGTTAAATAGGGGATGAAAGTTCTGCGCGGGCGAAGCCGCTGGCAAAAGCTAGTCATGAATAAAAGACGATTCTAAAAGCAGTATGTTTTATACTACACGACTTGTATACACTGGAAGACACGATAACGTACAAACTATTGCCGTATTCAATGCTGATATTCAGTGTTGTTGATATTATTCTATGTGTTATGATACAATATATACCTTTGTATTTTACTAAATACTTGTGAATGCTCTAATTTCAAAGCAATCAACGAATGTGAAATAATTAATAATACAAATAATTTGTAATATAATTTATATTGCAAATGGTTTGTATTATTAATTTTAAAATGTTTTTTTTTTTCGCAAGCATAATTTATTTTCATTATCCATTATTTATTTCTGCACATGCATGCTGTGGTCTCCTGTGATTTAAGGAGCACATGTTAAAGAGCCTTTTTTGTTTATGTGATTTAGGTATAACGAAGCAAATACAACTATGTCACTTCTCGTCGGTGTAAAAACGTCTGAAATAGGTTTCTGTCTCTAAAGAATCAGTAACAAGATCATACAATAAGTTTAAAATTTTCATTTTCTTAAAAAAAAAAACTGCTTTAATTTTTCCAGAGTTTTAACAGACCAAGCTCAAACGATTCTAAAAGGGAACAGTCAATACTGCATTGAGTCCACAATCTACGTGTGTAATAGGTACACTGGACACGATAAAGCACAAACTATTGCCGTGTGCAATGCGGGACCATTGAATGCTAACATAAAGTTTGACGCACGTTACGATTGTTATCGGCGCCAACGTTGCATTGGCTTCATTTTTATAGATAAGTAGGTACTACGATTTTGAAAAAAGAAATAATTGCCATCAGGAATTTGTTGTAGGCTCAGATTATAAAACAAGGCACTTGTTGGCCTTTGTTTTATAACCTGAGGTTTTAGGTATTTATTTATTTATTCACAAAATCCACAGCTCTTTAACAATTTCACTTAAAATAAATAAACTAATCTTACAGCCAATAACGGATTTACAATTTAATAACTGTACTTATGTGCATCAGAAACAAACACGATGTCATGCTAGCACCTTCTAAGCATATCTAAGTGTGCAGTGTGGGTGGGTGTGTAGGAGTGTGTGTGAGGAGTTGTAATAATGGTGTATGGTCACGGATTACTTTATAAATTTTTATTTAGAATGTTGTTGTTTTTTGAGTTAGAATAAATAACGATGTCCTTTATCTTGGGAGTCTTAAAGTGTCGGTTATTTATTACCAAAATTCTGTCATCATCGCCAATCTCACCCACCGTGATTATGACAATATTTTAAGGTTACTAAGATATCAAAATAAGAAAAAATTAACCCTCATAAATATTCCCACCAGAACGGGCACTTTCAAGTAGAAAGTATCCTAGCCGATCGGGCATAGCATAGCATTTCTATCATTAAAATATTTTGTGTAATCAAATCTTGCTGGATTCTTGAACTCACACTCACTCACTCAGCATAGGGTCGCAGCAAAATGCTGAGCGATAGCCGTTTTGCGTGGATGTGACGCATGTTCCCTTCAACTTTTTCTTATTTTTGTACTCACCTGTTTCTTTTTGCGTCATGTTTACCGTAAATAAACGTTTTTTCTTTCTTTCTTTCAACTATTTTCTTCTTAACATATAAGTACAGAATAATTTTTTAACCAGTGTGCAAACTTAAACATGAATTCAGTATATCATTCTAGACCTACCGGCGCTGTATATCAAAAATCTGCTGTTTCATAGAAAAGTGCAATGCCTACGTGATCAAAATGTACGGAGCAGCTAATTTTTTTTTGTATAACCGATGCAAAATTTCTACACTGAGGGGTCTAGAATGATATGCTGAATTCATGGTGAGAGTTTGCGCACTGGTAAAAAATTGACCCTGTGTACATGAACATCATCACTCATCATTTCAAAATCAAAATATTTTTATTTCATATAAACCTGCATGGGCACTTATGAAACGTCAGAAGCTAGGTGCACGGTTCCTAATTGTTGTTTCCTATGGAGAAAAGCCGGCAAGAAACTCCACGGTTACTCTTTCAGCCGGAAGACGTCCACTGCTGGACATAGACCTCCCCCAATTTGGGGGGCTTGCCATAATCGCCACGCTTGGCAGGCGGGTTGGCGATCGCAGTATGGTGGTAAAATGCATAGAAAACGCTGCTGCACATTCTCTAGAAGTCCCTTAGTCGCCTTCTACGACACCCAAGGGAAGAAATGGGATGGTGCTATTCTTTTACGTCCGGCACCACACGGAAACATTTAAATAACTAAAAATACTAACTTTCACTATATTACCCAGCTTTTGCCAGCGGTTTCGCCTGCGGGGGTCGAAAATTATCCAAAGGAAACGTGCAATTAGGATAAAAATATCTTATGTGTTAATCCAGGTTATAATTTTATCTCTGAGTCAAATTTCATACCAATCGTTTTTGCGTGATTGAGTAACAAACATCCAAATATTTAAACACACAAACTTTCACATTTATATTCTCTAGTAAGTCCCTTAGTTGCCTCCTACGTACTGTACATGAACATACGGCAAATAATTTAATTTAATGTTTTGTTTTTCGTAATGTTAATTACTTACCTACTTTTGTATAGAATCAAAGTCTTCTAAGTTATCAGACAGCTGTGCTGCTGGGGAGCTTGTTGCGCCATTTCTCCTTCCCAGCTAAAGGACTAGGAAGTGGTGAAGTGCGGGCGGTTTGGAGGACTGTCTTATGTAATTTTAATTATGATTTTGACTTTGACTCACGCCTTTTTCCCATGGGGGTAGGTAGAAGCTACAGAACCCCATCTGCTATGATCTGTCCATAATACTTTTGCCTCATTTACGTTCATACATCTGGTTATACATCCACGCCGGTTACGAGTAAGTACCTCCTACGCACCTGAACTTCTGAAGAACAAGATTTTTCTTCTGTATACAGTTCAAATGTAGATATCTTCATATCTTAGCCTATTACACAGAACTAAAACATAACTGGCCAAATGTGGGTATGCTGCTAGGTGCACCGCTGCCGATCCCTTCGTGGAATACAAGCGTGATGTTATTATAGTTCAGATAAAACTTATTTAAAGGAAATTGTGTGAAATTGCTTATTATGTGTATTCGTATATTTTTCACAATGCAGCCAAAATATCAGAAAAGCTAAAAGAAAACCAACAAATTGTACGTGAGCAGTTCAAATTAGTTTTCAGATCTTGTACGTGACCAATTAAAGGTTCCACCACCAAGGCTCTTGAATATGTTCTTGACAATGTGTTAAAGGTTAAGAGAAAGAAACGATTCTGTGGCAGAAACGGTTTTGAAACATTAATGAAAATCTGTGACGTCATAATTATGTTTTGTTGCCCTTGAGATTAGGAATAATGCTCTAGTCAAACTAAAATAAACTTTGCGCGGAATGCACGACTAAATTCGATTGCGCTGCTTGTGTGAACTATTTTGTGTGGAGAGTACTAACTAACAATTGATATAATCGACGCGTTAAGTTTTGACCGGCGTCCTGTGTGGGATTGGCCTCAATTATGCCTCGTTCCCATTGCCCGCTTTCTCAAAGGCCGCGTCGCGCCAGTTCAGCCCGACCATGAGAACCGTCGAATTTGATGAAGCCTGAGGCGGCCCGTCGCCGCCCGGCGAATCCGTCGGGGCCAACCCCCGTTCAAAGGTGCGTTTTTCGCGGTTTTTACGAGCGCGGTTCGTTTTGCTTTGTTTATATGGGAATGCTCGGCATCGACAGGCGTAGGAACACCTGGCGCGACTTATGTTTAAACAGACCGTGGGAATGCTGGGCACGGGCCACGACAGGAGAGTCCTCGACAAGCGTAGCAACGCCTAGCGCGGTCGTCAGTTAACCGACCGCGGCATTAAACCAGACCTTAAATCTTCAGAGTAGTTCTCTCATAGGTGACGTGTCTTGAGAACCGAAAACTGCAACTACCTTCGCCGAAAAACTCTCCGAAAAAGCTAAATTTTCTAAACTACACAGCTGCAATATTAATCAACGAAGAAAAATCAAAGCAGAAAATAGTTCTGCCCTTTCATAAGGAAGTGCTTCAAATGTGGGGTAAATTGGTGACCAACAGCCACAACTTTTGTAATCTATTGCAGAGTCCGAAACAGATTCGAGACTGAGTAAGCACTTTTAGCACAGGGTTCTAAGGGCGTCCACAGACAACCAACTGCGTTACCTACTTAAATGAGTACTTTTTTTTTAATGCATTTAATCAATCAATCAAAATATTTTTATTTCATATAAACCTGCATGGGCACTTATGAAGCGTCAGAAGCTAGGTGCACGGTTCCAAATTATTGTTTCCTATGGAGAAGAGCCGGCAAGAAACTCCACGGTTACTCTTTTAAAAATGATTAAGTACTTGGATAGGTCTTTATTTATTTAAACTTCTCGCACACAAAAAGGTACAAAGGCGGACTTAACCAGGGGTGGTGAAGAGATTAAATGGCAGGTGCTTAGGTTGAGAGGAACAATGATTTAAAAAACAATAAAAATTATCTCATAAAGAATAATAAATAAGATTGTTACAGAAACCAGCACATTAAGCTACCCCAATCTGTCAAATTTCTTTGATAATTTTCAACTTTATTACAAAGGAATAAGGTTTATGTTCAGTTGGGAAAATTTGACAGTTTGGGATAGCTTGACCTGCTGGCAACTGTACATAAATAGGTTATAAACGTATAATATACATACAAGTATACATATCTAATCTGCAACCGTTTGATGACGAGCCAACTATTGTGTCTTTCTAGTCAAGTCTAGTGGTAGTGCCTGTGACTATTTAGCGTACGATCCAGGGTTTCATAATTAGGTCTTACGTGGGGTTTTTCTTAAAGGAAATTCTCAATAATAGCCAAATTGGATGCTTGTTTGATTAATTGCATTGCAATAAGCCCCCAATTACGTGAGTTTATATCATAACTTGTTCTGGCAAAAAGAAGGTATATTCTATATCATAGCCTATTCGGGGAATATAGACACATCTGCATGATTAGGTATTTAAATAGTTATTTCGATGAACACTAGGCCATCTGCAGGTGCTGTTTACTTCCGATATATATGTTTAGTTAATTTTATAAGAAATCGCGACGCGGCAAGAGAGAATCCATAGTCCATTATTTGTAGCATTAGAAAAATAACGGCAAAATTACAACAGTTATTGTGCATTATTGGTCAAAGTGTACACTTTTGAGTAATTTTTTAAATGTAAAAGGGAAATACTCGTAGAGTACATTGTTTTGTATTAATAACGGAGTTACGAAACGAATACGAAATAACGAAACGTTGAAAACAGTTATTTTTCAAAACGGAGTTTCAGTGTAACACATTCGACGTAAAATGTCGCGCGACAATTCTCGTCAATGTGGAGGGAGCCTTCGTGAGAAGTGAAGGGCCACAGACCCCTGCCACTTAGAGCCACGCGCAGTGATAAGACATCGAGTTTACTGGAGGTGACAAGTTGTTTGTTTTCTTGTAAGGAATACGCTGACCGTAACAGTATGTTGTTTTGTGACAATAAAGGTCAATGTTGCATGGGATTGGAGATTATCAGCTATGTTGTGTCCTTTCAGGTTTATTCGTCAATACCGTAAAAGCTCAAAAGAAGACCATGCTATTATTTAGTGTTTCCTGAAACCTACTGGGTACTCGTATGTACCTACTGGCTTCAATACAATATGTATTGAATAACTTATCCATACTAATAATAAAGCTAAAGAGTTTGTTTGTGTGAACGCGCTCATCTTTGGAACTTCCAGTCGACTTGAAAAAAATATTTTGTATTAAATAGCTCATACTTGAAGGTAAAATTTAGTTTATTATTTTTTTATTATTTCCAATTCTCAAGCTACAGACACAAATTTATGAACTTTTAATGCTGTTTAAAAGTAACGTTTTTCATCTATCTAAATAAAAAGAAGTCCTGACTGACTGACTCATCAACGCCCAGCCCCAAACCCTTGGGCTTAGAAAGCTGAAATTTTGCACAGAGGTTCCCTTTGTAATGTAGACAAGGAGTGAGGAAGGATTATTCAAAATTCAACCCCAAAGGGAGTTAAATAGGGGATGAAGGTACCGCGCGGGCAAAGCCGCTGGCTAAAGCTAGTGTTTAATGTTTGTATCGTATTAGGTTTAATACGATACAAATATTATACATTGGATAAAGTAACTATCACATTTCTAGATCTACGTGTGGTTACAAGTAGATCTAGAAACGTGATACCTATTTTTGGCTTAATTACCTCCAAAGGGTATTAAAGAATTCAGGTCCAAACTCTCAACAGCCAATAACTCAGAATTTTGTTGATAAAGGCTACCGCCTTCCGATTTTTAACTTTATATAAGCATTTGGCTGCCAAACTGGCAAGGGGCCAGTTTTCTTACAATATAATACGATTTCTACCTACGGTTAATATATATGTTTGAAAATATTTTAACTTTTTGTTTTATTGGTCCAAGAATTTATGTGTTTTTGGTTTATGGAAAGTCTTTAGTGGACACACATACATACACACACTGCTGCTTACAAGATGGAGACGACTAGTCCATCCTATTTTTCCTACTATAAATAATAAATAATCTAACTATTAATATTATAAATGTGAAAGTTTGTGTGTTTAGATATTTGGATGTTTGTTACTTAATCACGAGAAAACGATTGGTATGAAATTTGACTCACAGATAAATTATAACCTGGATTAACACATAATATATTTTCATCCTAATTGCACGTTTCCTTTGGATAATTTTCGACCCCCTCAGGCGAAACCGCTGGGTAATATAGTGAAACTTTGTATGTTTAGATATTTAAATGTTTATATGTTTAATGGCAGTGGGCAGGGCACATTGCTCGCAGAACAGATGGCCGATGGGGCTGAAAGGTTCTGGGAGTGGCGACCGCGTACCGGAAGACGTAGAGTGGGAAGGCCTCCTACAAGTCAGACCGATGACCTTGTGAAGGCCGCGGGTATCCGCTGGATGTGGGAAGCACAAGACCGGTCGAAGTGGAGGAGCCTGGGGGAGGCCTATGTCCAGTAGTGGACGTCTTTCGGCTGAAATGATGATGATGTTTGTTACTCAATCACGCGAAAACAGATGAACGGATTTTGATGAAATTTGGCACACGTATAGTATATAACCTGGACTAACATAAATAATTATTTTCATCTCGGTTATACATTCTCGTGGGATAATTTCCGACCTCCAAGCGGGTGAAGCTGCTAGCAAAAGCTAATACGACAATAATTCAACTGCATACTTCTAATGACTTTTTGTCCATTTGTAGTGACCAATTTACAAATTAGTTAACAGCATAAACTTTTAGCAACAAACATACCTACATTACAATTCCATCACCTAAAAAATTCTACAAATTATTAGTGTTTATAAAACCAATAAAAATATCCGACAAAGTCCTTATAAATCATTTATCTCCGAAAACGACTTCAGATAGCTTTAAAAAAACAATTTATTCAAATCAAATCGCCAACCGGCAGTGTCTACGGCATTCCAATACAATGCAACGAACGGTTTAGCCGTGTTGAGAACAAACGATGCAGTACTGACCAGGGATGGGAAGCCGCGGATATTCGTATCCGTATCCGCATTGAGGAATCATCATCTGCCAAGCCTTTTCCTAACAATGTTGGGGTTGGTTTCTAGACAAACTAGATGCAACTGAAAACCAATATTTTACTTAGAGCGACTGCCTATATGACCTCCACAACCAGTTACTTGAGATTACGAAACCAGTTGGTAAGACTGGTTGTTAAACATTCGGTTGTCTGACGACCCAACTGTCAAAGATGTTGATGACAAAGACAACCGGGACCAAGGACTTAACATGCTTTCCGACACACGGAAGAGTCTTGGTATGTAAAGATGGTCACCCATCCACGGACCAACCGCCTGTTATTACTTAGCCACTAGCCCCTCTTACTTATGGAAATGGCATTCCGCAATAGGGGCAATAGACAAGTATGTATTATTTGGTAAAATTACTAAGACACTGTAATATACCGGATATACATGCACGGATCTTTTGAAAAAACTGCGCAATCACATCCTTGTTCGTAGATGTGAAAAATTCTGCATTCGCAACATCCCTACTACCGCCAACGTACTACGGATAGTTCGGAAAATTATTTGGAAAACAAAAGGAGTTCGTAATGGAATTTTAACTAGCCAGCCGGTGGAAGTGCGGCTTTTAAAATAGAATTTGGAAAATATTCATGTTTAGCTATGTTGTTACCAATTTATTAACAAAAAGGTAACTGCAATACGGTTTTTTTTTGAGCGGGATTTCTTCAATCAGCGTCGAATGTATGTATAGGTTTTATTAAGGTTGGAAATCATCAAATAAGTTCTCTCACTCTGGGTGGAGCAGGATGGCGTGTCAGACTTTTACGGACTAAAACCCACCCGTGTTCCTTTAGTTGTGTGTGTGTACGGTATTTCTTTCGAACAACCCGCACCATGTATGTTGAGGTGGTATTTTTCTACTGGCTTGTATCGCCTGAAAATGTAATATAATTATCTCCAAATGCATTAATTTGGTAATGCAAAGCAATCCGTCAAAATGCTTAAAAGAAAGATTTGTGATTGACGAAGAATGAAAATAAAGTAACTCAGATTATGATTAATCACATTTCAAACTTAATTATAAGTAATTAGGAACGCCACTTTTCTCTTCACAACACTGGTGGAAGCTTGGACAAAAATATTATGTTTCTGCATCGCTATTCACAACCATTCAATATACTTCAGGACAAAATCCTATAAATGCTGTTCACGAATCTAAAACCCGAAAATTATGTCCGTATAAATCGAATAGACAACCGTTATTCTTCCTAATGCTGTTTGCTATCGAGAGCTAATGAAGGTTATCGAAATGTGTCATTTTCGGTACGACAGCCTATTGGATGGTTGGGTACACTAAACTATTTATTATCCCTTTTGTCAGGGAAGTTTGGCATTAATTCCTTCTGCACATGTGGCTTCCCTGGTACCTCATTAACAGCATAACTATGTGAAAGTCTATTAACTGCTCTCAAATATAATGTTCTTTTTTATTCTTTTTATTTTTACAATGCTGACATATTCTCGTCATTAATTGACACAACAATTTTATTTAGGTTCATTTTATTTATGTAGATTATTTTACATATTGTGAATGAGAGAACGTTGTAGGCCTTACTGACTGTAGATTTGTAGAAGATTTTCTATTCCTTATTCGTCTAAGTACCTGGTACTTATTGACAGGCCTGCGCTGTCCTCCCATACATTTTATCTCTGTAATTTGAAAATATTGTTAAAGCCAATTATTTTTAAAAGAGTAACCGTGGAGTTTCTTGTCGGCTCTTCTCCATAGGAAACAACAATTTGGAACCGTGCACCTAGCTTCTGACGTTTCATAAGTGCACATGCAGTTTTATATGAAATAAAAATATTTTGATTTTGATTTTTCTCTTGAATAGTAACTAAAATGTGTGCGTCAGCGTTCCTCTACAACACCTTTAATATGTCGTCAATTTCTGGGGATTGCGTTTGGCTAATAAGAGCCGCCCGGGTCGATCGATCAGGTTAATTTAATTGATTTTATAATTTTTCTGATGCTTTTAATTTAATTTAATTTTTATTTGATTTCAATTAATTTTGATTTGATTCTAATTTAATTTTGACTTAATTTAGATTTAACTTCGACTTAATTTAGATTTAATTTTAATTTAATTGTAATTTAATTCAATTTTGATTTAATTTAGTTTAATCTGACCTTATATGTTACGTGCACCTACTAAAATAGTGTAAAATACCTACTGTACCTGCTAACAAAATATGGATTGTTATTGTCTGAAGTAAACGTTTTGAATTGAATTGAATTGAATAAGGTCTTGTCGCGGTTGACCATCTTTCCGTACCAAGACCCCGCCGTGCCTCGGATAGCCGTTGGCGGTTGGTCACGGCTACCATTCGTGGATGTTTGGTCGTCGTTAGGGTTCGTCAGAAGCCTGAAGGTCTGACAACCAAGGGGTATCGTGTTACCCAGTAACTGGGTTATATAGGTCAGATAGTCAGTCGCCCTGTGTAAACATTGGAATTCAGCTGCATCCGGTTAGACTGGAAGCTGACCCCATCATAGTTGGGAAAAGGCTAGGAAGATGATGATATCGTATCGTCACCCTTAGATACTATCTAAATGCATCATAACACATAAATCACTTTTAAAGAACATGCACACATCTACGAGTATATGTAGACGGGTATTGCTTAGTATTCGTTTCCTTGTTAATATTTGAATAACAAAACAGTATCTAAATAAACTTATTAAAAGCCAAGTGGAAGGGAACAAAGCCTCCAAAATTGGGCCTATTACGAAGCAGACGTTTATCGCAAACAAGGTTCAGAACGAGGTTCTCTTCATTGATTTTAAAGATGGCTGAAATGATAAGAATTGGGTACAAACATTACTTAAGTAGAACCTTTAAAGGTTTTAAAAGCGAAAATTGTTTTGGATTTACGTTATTGGGTATTGGATTGTTGAATAGTGATAATCTTAGGGTAGGGATAGTCCCAATAGTGCCAAAGACACAGTTTCTTTTCTTTATTCTTTTTCGGATTTCAGTAGGTGTCTAATTTTTTTACCGGTTTTAGCATTATTATCTTTATTCACCAACAAAAGTAGAAATTTGATTAGAATTCTTGCTTTTCTAATGTTTTCGTCGTAACGATCTGTGGATCCTTTTGAACGATTGTTTAACTATTCTTTAGGCCTCGTAGAAGCTTCTCAAACTCACAGTGTTACCCAAAATTTATTTATGGACACACATATAAATAGACAAGAAGAAAGGAAGGTCAAAATACGTACAAAGCTAATGCTTATTTCTACAGAAATCTCTTCAAGCACACCTGGAGAAGAGGGAATATAAAGAGAAGATAAAAGAGATGAGAAAATAAAATGATGATCAACGATATAATTATAGTGAGTATGTTGTCGATTAATTTGGGAGGGGCTAGTGGCTAATTTATAACAGCCGCTACGGTCGATCCATCAGGTTAAGCTACGCTTTCCGCGGTTGGTCAGTGGATGGGTGACCATCTTTACACACCAAGACTCCTCCGTGTCTCGGAAAGCACATTAAGCTGTTGGTCCCGGCTATCATTCGTGGATTTTTGACAGTCGTTACATGGAGCGACCCATGTAAAATACTGGTATTCAGCTGCATCCGGTTAGACTAGAAGCCGACCCCAACATAGTTGGGAATAGGCTAGGCAGATGATGATGAATTTGTCAATTAATTTATAATTTCTCAATTTGACATACTGAAAAAATACCTATACATAGGTATAGGTACTTATCTCTCAAAAGCAAAAGTCAAATAATTTATTTCAAACTTGCTTCTGCATGCGACTTCGTCCACTTGAAACTTGATCCCCTTACACACCCCGTCGCGTTGCATCGCATCGCGCTTCTGCGTCGCATCGCATAGCGCTGCTGCGTCGCATCGCATCGTGCTTCTGCGTCGCATCGCCCCGTCGCGTTGCATCACATCGCATACCCGCGGTATTACTTGTTTCTTACCTTTTTTCATTTTGCTCGGCTTCAAAGGATCTTAACTTGATTTTAAATAAGTATTGTGAATGAGAGAACGTTGTAAGCCTCACAGACTGTAGATTTGTAGACGATTTTCTATTCTTAATTTTCATTCCTCTAAGTACCTGGTACTTATTGACAGGCCTGCACTGTACTCCCATACCTATTATCACTGTAATTTGAAAACATGGTTAAAGACAATTATTTTTAGAAGAGTAGGTACCGTGGAGTTTCTTGTCGGCTCCACTCCGTAGGAAGCGACAAATTGGAACCGTGCACCTAACTTCTGACGTTACGTGCGCATGCAGTTTTATGTGAAATAAAATATTTTGATTTGATTTTATTGTATAGCCTTCCTCAAAAATTAGGCTAGCAATTGTTTTTTTTTTTTTTTTCAAAACCGTCTTGTAGTTTCAGAGATTAGCGCGTTCAAACAAACAAACAGACTCTACAGCTTATTAATTAGTATAAATAAATAGGCACATAAAAGGCACTTGTAAACGTAAAAATTTATAGGAACATAGAGTTGATTCAAATTGCCCATCGTAGACGTTTTCATAAAATACATAAAAGCAACAACCCTTAAACATAACAATATTTTTTCAACACGAAAACCAGATACTAAAATAATTTAATCTTGTAAAAATAAAGCGAAAGTTATAAAATAAACAAGCGGTACAAACATTATCGTGTTAACGACTATAGGATGACGTGGGTAATAATTTATGAATATTCACTAGGGATTATCATTCGTTCACATTTTACCACTGTTTTGGGACTTGGTGTAAGAAGTAAGCTTAAGCGTGTAGTTTTTCAGTTTAGGCGTTGGGCTTGGCAGTCATTCGTAGATCTGACAATCATTATGGGTAGTCAGAAGACCGAGTCTGACAACCAGTCTTACCAAGTGGTATCGTCTTACCCAGGAACTGGGTTGTGGACGTCAGAGCTCCATGTAAAGTACTTGTATTCAGCTGCAGCCGGTTAGACTGGAAGCCGACCCCAAACTAGTTGGGAAAAGGCTAAGCAGAAAAGGCTAAGCAGATTCATTAACTCTTACCGGGTGTCCTAATAGAAAGCGTTCGTGGAGCGAATACGTGGTATTTGTGATCAGTGGGCGGGTGCGTGGAAGTGTTTTCTATACGCGCATTGATAACGCGCAAAGAAGGCTTATTAAGTACAACGATTCTGAAAACTGCAAGTTTTTTAATGATTTGTTCGAATAGCAGTCCGAAACTACCATAGTAAAACTGAGCGTTGAAATTTGCATCAATCAAAATCAAAAGTCATTTATTCAAATTAGGCTGAGAATCAGCACTTTTCGAACGTCAAAATACATAAGACAGTCCCCCAAAAACGCCCACCCTTCGACACTTCCTAGTGCTTTAGCTGGGAAGAAGAAGTGGCGCAACAAACTCCCCAGCAGCACAGCTGTCTGTTTAGTCGGATGGACTTGATTCTATACATACATAGGCAAAGTAATAAACAATAACGCATATTACCAAAAATAAAAGTTTCCTGGTATAAAGGGCTCTATATGTCAATAACTAATGACTTATTAGATAGATGATAAAAAAACACTTGGTCAATAAAATTAAAAAAAAAAAAGTATTTAACTAAATAAATATATGAACCCATATAACCTGTCACTAGGTACGCTAATTCTGGAGAAAGAACATAAACATTGTCTTGTGTTAATCACAGCGACCAACTATTCTTGTCATTTAAATAGTCGTTAATGGAATAGTAAGCCTTTAAACAAAGGATGGATTTTACTTGAACTTTAAACGCATCAAAAGGCAAATCTAGCAAAGAAGTGGGAAGCTTGTTATAAAAAGTTATACCAAGCCCAACAAATGAGTTATGAACCTTATGAAGCCGGTGAAAGGGAGCACGTAGTTTGTCCTTGTTTCTAGTGTTAACGGTATGAATATCACTGTTTTTAGTGTACAAGTGTATATGTTGCCTAATAAATAAGATGTTAGCTAATATGAATTGTGATGCCACTGTGAGAATACCAATATCTTTAAAAAAGTCCCTCAAGGAAAATCTGCCACCTAACTGGTAAATTGCACGAACAGCACGTTTTTGAAGGACAAAAATATTTTGAATATCAGCGGCTTTGCCCCACAGCAGAATCCCGTAGGACATAACGCTGTGAAAATAACTAAAGTATACTAATCGAGCTGTATCGACGTCAGTGTATTGTCTTACTTTTCTGACGGCGTAGGCGGCTGAACTGAGCCTCCCTGCTAGTGTTGATATGTGTGATCCCCACTGAAGTTTGGCATCTACTGTTATGCCCAGAAATACTGCCGTGTCTACGGTTTCAAGCACCTCTTTATCTAAGACGATATTGGGACCTAGATTTCTAACATTCGGTAAGGCGAACTTTACACATTTCGTTTTTTTGGCATTGAGAACAAGGTTATTTGCCGTAAACCAATCCGTAACCATTGAGAGTGCACTGTTTACGTCGTCAAAGTCTTGTCTATTCCTATCTACTTTAAAAATAAGAGAAGTATCATCTGCAAACAGTACAACATCACAAATACCCTTTAAATAGAACGGTAAGGCATTAATATATACTAAAAACAAGAATGGGCCGAGTATTGAGCCTTGAGGCACACCTAACTGAACTGGCAGCCCGGAAGATTTTTTACCATTAATTTCTACACATTGAACCCTATTTTGCAAATAAGAATTTATTACGTTTAGAGCATCGTTATGGACACCGTAATAACGAAGTTTACACAAAAGCGTCTCATGGTGCACGCAATCAAAGGCTTTTGAGAGATCACAAAAAACTCCAATAGCATTTTGCGAGTTCTCCCATGCGTTAAATATGTGTTTCAACAGAGCAACACCCGCATCAGTAGTCGAACGACCTTTTGTAAAGCCATATTGCTCATTATGAAGGAGGCTATTTAAATTAAAATGTTTTAGCAACTGCTTGAGTATTAACTTTTCAAATATTTTGCTAAATGCAGGTAAGATAGAAATAGGCCTGAAATTACGAATGTCATTTTTATTACCTGATTTAAATAATGGTATTACTTTACTACTCTTCATGAGGTCAGGAAAAGTTCCTGAATCAACACATTTATTAAAAGTGACAGCTAGATAGGGGGCTACAATTTCTATAATATTGCTTAAAAGTTTAATGGAAATGCCCCAGAAATCACCCGTGTTTTTAGACTTCAGTGTGTTAAAAACATTAACTACGTCACGAGGCGTTACATGTTCGAAACTGAATAGGTCACTACATTTAGGCACACTACTATGCAAAAGGTATTCTGCTTTAGACGGGGATGAATCTAAGGAGCGAGTCGTAGTTACAGGTATGTTGGTAAAAAACTCATTAAATGCCTCCGCTACTTCAGCTTCTGTAATAATTAATTTGTCGTCGACCATAATCTCAAGTTGATTGTCTTGTTTAACAGACTTGCCCGTTTCATTATTAATTATTTTCCAAGTGGTTTTAACTTTATTGTTAGAATTTTTAATTGTGTCACTTAAAAATTTCGATTTTGCAAAAGCACTAATCTTTTTAAATAATTTTGAATAGTTTTTGACATACTCTAGGAAAGGAGTATCAAACCTGTATTTTTCAATCCATATAATTCGTATAGTCTCGCTCTACTTTTGTAAATACCCGGAGTAGCCCATTGATTAAAGCCAGCGGAGGTGCCATTAATGTTAATGGTTTTGGTCTTGAAAGCAGATTGATACTCTTTTTGCACAACATCAAAAAGGGCTTCATAAATTTCATTCGGATTCTCGTGTTGTGCTATGGATGGTGTAATTCTATGAGCTATATTATTTTTAAACCTTTTGCAACGACTAGCTGTATAAGGCCTACATTCAAGTGTACGTGGTCGCTTTTTATGTAATGGCATGGGGAAGCTAGCTAATAAACCACAGTGGTCGGACGTTAAGTCAGTTAGTACCTACTAATTTATTTTTGGCATCACAATCAGTAAACATATTATCAAGACATGTTAACGAAGATGCCGTGATCCTAGTAGGTTCAAAAAACAAGTTAATTAAATTAAAAGACCTAAACAGATTGAGAAGTCTAATACTTAATGGAGTAACATCTAAAATATTAATATTAAAATCTCCACATAAAATTATACTTTTATTACTTGATTTTAACTTATTGAGTAAATCCTCCATCACCGATTCAAAACGAATGAAATCCCCAGAGGGGGGTCGATAAACGCAAATTATAACATATCGCTCGAGTTCAACACAAGACAACTCAATAGTGCGCTCAATAGAAAGGTTAGCTAAATCTAAACGTTGTTTACATTTTAACTTGTTTGAAACAAGAACTAAAGATCCACCGCGAATAGCAGTTTTTCTTACAAATGCACTTTGAACAGTAAAATTATCATCATTGATAAACACTACTTCATGTTCCTTCAACCAGTGTTCAGTCAAACATAACACCTGAACATCATAGTTCTCCATAAATAAGCTTAACTCAAGCTCTTTGCCGGACAGACCCTGCATATTTTGATGAACAACATTCAACATATGCGGCTCACCCGTTGTCGCACCTAAAAGTTTAAACTACTAGGCGAATCAAAAGTAGTGTTAGTACCATTACTAACATTAATCAAACAAGACTTCGACATAGTACATATGTCTGGGTTTATATAAGCTAATAGCCTCGCTATTTTAAGTCTAAACCTAATGGGCAGATACACTGTATTCCTTGTCGATTTTAACTTAACAACAAAACTGTTGGTATCAAAAAATATAAGTTTATCACTGTAGTGAGTTACTAAAAACTGCATATGATTATTAAGTATATGTATATCATTGTTTTTTCTACTAGATAATCTCTCAAAATATGGAAGAGCACACAAAATAATTTTATTACAATTAATCTTTAAAATCTCAGTAACACTGTCAGTGATATCTTGTTTATTGACCTTTGAACTATTACCTACAAGTACAGTTATGTTGGTATTACAATCATATTGATTTCTTGTAACTGATGTCATTATTTCTTTGAAGGATTTCCCGGGTAAACAATTGTTTTGAGAAGAATTACTCAAGTTGTTACTAAGTAATTTCCCTAAACCTCTTCCTATACTATCAGAAAACATAACTGACTGATAACAAACTTGACTACAACAAGGGATAACGCTACTAGTTGACTGATCTTGAGATGGTACTTGCACAATATCTGGTAAATCTTGGCTGGGGTTACAGTCCAGAGCACTCACAACTTGGGACGGTTCTTCCGTTACCTCAGGCTGGAGGGCATCAAGGTTGGTTTCGCTTTGACAAGTACACAGAGTGTTGCTGAGAGTCAGCGAGTCCACTCTGTCTAACAACGCATTAGTAGCAAGGATATGTTCCTTAATTTGGTGCTGAGAGCATACATATTTTTTATAAAGGGACTTTAGAGAGTCATCAAGAACTTGAATTTCTGACTGTAAGCGTTGAGTGTCAATTTCATAAATATTGATACTGTTTTCTAATTTATATAAGTAATTTATATAAGTAATGCTGCACATACCCTTTTTTCAGTACATTTGAAGGATTTGAAGCTACAAAAAGACCCGTCACATTAAATATAATTCACAATGCGGCTGAGGAGTTAGTTGCGCGGCTTTTTCTTCCCAGCTAAACCACTAGGAAAAGGTGAAGGCAGGCGTTTTGGGGACTGTTTTATGTAATTTCGACGTTTAAAACGTGCTGATTCTCAGCCTGATTTGAATAAATTACTATTGATTTTTATACTACTACTGCAATGTCGGTTTTCTATCTACGGGATTTGTTATCGAGTCTAATTATTACTGGAGAACAGTTAAAATAAAATCGCTAACTCTTCTAACTTGTGTCCTTACACTTGAAAGATTTTGTCTGATTTCCATTTTCCGGATTGACAGTCCAACGGATCCTGCAGGTGGTGAGTTGCGAGTCCTCACGGACTCCTAAATATTTGTAGAAAACCTTGAATTTTATGGGCCTATGAACAATGGGGCTATTTTATTTTGTTCTGACATATTTTGGTAAAATGTTTATGCCCATTTATCTATTCCCACTGCTGGGACACAGACCTCTCTATGAGAGGGAGTGGGCTATAATCCACCACCCGGTGCGGGTTGGTGGATGTCACAAGTCTTCGAATTTTCGGTTCTAGGACATGCCGATTTCCTCACGATGTTTTCCTTCACCGTTTTGAGAGCAGTGGTGATGAAGTAATTTACACAAAGTAAAGTGCCTGCTTGGGTTCGAACCTACGACCGATACAACTCGTAAGTCGCAGCTGTTACCATTGGGCCACCAATGCTCTCCAGCCTATCCACACCTAAATTCAGTAAATTTTTTCTTTAGGTATGGTTAAAACCCATCGAGCCTGGCTTTGAAATAAGAACCTAACTGGAATCGAAATACGAGCTGTATTTCGATTTCTTTTACAAATTTGACAACTCAGTCCAGTGCTAAATTGTCATTTTTGTAATAAGAACTTTACCCAAATAGAAGAAAAGTTGGTAATGCAAAAACTGAGTGAGAGTTTTAGGCTAGAAATAAAGTTAGATCGCGTTTTGTAATAAGATGGATCATGTCTGTCTATGTGACGGCGTTGTACCTACTTCTAAACTACCCTATCGATATTGATGTGGTCTTCACCATCATTTTAAGAATCCGGAATTCCGGAACGATTATTACTAGATCAGTATTAAAGTTACATTAACAAAAAAACTCTAAAATACTAAACCAAAGATTACTTCCGAAATTAAAGTTATTTTTCACTTTATAGTGTTGTTTTTCTTTAAATACACTATTTATTTTTAGCTGTAGTAGGTACCCCACAAAAGTTAGTATTAATTCACTTGCTAAGTAATTATTAGTGACAGGAACTTATTAAACTATGACGTCACACTAAAGGATGTGACGTCATAGTTTAATAAGTTCTTTATATGATTCACTTGGTAGTCTCCTTATATGCCGCACAATTTTGGAGCTAAACAATAAAATATATTAAAAGTACGAGTAAGAGAATTGACTAAGACGCAGTACCTTCCCCCACTACGTTATCTGCACCCTCGCGGTGCGGATTGTTCGAAAGAGATACTGTGGCCCCTGGCACACAGGCTACTGAGGGAACACGGGTGGGTTTTAGTCAGTATAAAAAAAAACCTACTCCCTCGCCGCCATTACTCTGGTCATTTGCTTTTTTGTGCGGGCATCGCCACACCTCTTATATTTCGAGTATGCATGTGATAAGTGATAATGTTTATTTCTAAAAACAGTTAATTTCCAACAACATTTCCTTAAGATCTACATTATAATAACTAAGTTCCCATAAAGAAAAATTATAAGACGTTAAGGAAGCGTTTTGCTTTTGATTGATGTGATTTTGTAAAAACTGTGTTTCTTGATTTACTACAGTACTTTAGGTTAAACGAGGGATATAGGTACTTTATGGGGCTGTGGTACTCATGAGTGGACACCAAAATATAAAGAACGGCTGATTTTATTTTCGCGATTTCAGTGTTGGTCTCATAGTAAAACGTTTTTCATAGTCATGACTACTACACTCCCTTTGTCCCTCGTTACTCACCATGTAATGGCTAAACGAAAACACAGAGATAAGGAATCGCGTATTCGGAAGAAAATAAAACGGTTACAAAAGCAACGAAGGTGAGTCGTTCTTGTCGTGTTTTGTTGCTTTTGTGTCCTAGAGTCCGTTCAGCTTTCCGCAGCTGAACAGATGCGCACGCGTCACATACACAATCGTTGTTTTCTATGGACAAAAACTGAACAGAGCTTAATAAGTGTAAGTGGTCCCTTGGGCGTGAAAGCGTAACAGACAGACAGACTTTAGCAGTTAATATATTAGTAGGGATTACTTTAAAATACATAACTGCAAATGCAGTATACAATTATTTCTTTTCAGACTCCGAAATCAATTAAGGTAGGTATATAAGTTTTAACATTAATATGTCCAAAAATATGTATTATTCAAGCCAACGCAGACCACTTTTGATAACAAGGCCACATTATGGGAACACTCGATAAGTACGAGTATACATCGTTAGCTTTTTTTCGAATCGTTTTATGTTTAAGCTAGCTTTAGCCCGCGGCTCCGCCCGCGTGGACATCGATTATCGCATAAAAAAGTAGAGTATTTCCTTTTCCATGTCAGGCTGTATATTTCTGCCAAATTTCATGACGATCTGTTCAGCGGTTTAGGCGTGAAAGCGTAACAGACACAGAGTTACTTTCGCATTTAAAATATTACAAGGGACAACGAAATTTTGATGTAACTAACATGAAAAATATCGAAGGGAGAACCCTAATTATCGCAGTAACATAATACATTCCCTTGGCATTTTTTCATCGGTGCCAGTTCAGGGCCGAAAACTTGGCAGTATGGAACCAAAGCCACAATGTACCGACAAATGAAAGACTGGTCCAAGTTTTCAAACAACGGTTGTACTTCCTTTTAGAAGTATATACAATACACTTAGCAGCAGCAAAGTAATCTATTGTTTGAACTACAAATGCGATTGCTACAATCACACAATGTACTCAACTTGAAAGCAATATTTCGATTTACTTTATAAAATTCTGATTTAATTGAGTACTTTTTGGTTTAGGTAACTATTACTAGAACTTTAAATTCTTGTGTAATTAGGGTTGAAAGGTGAGTGATTTAAAGTAGAAGGTGACAGTGAACATGTTTTCAAATTATTTGAATACATATAAATCCTTAGGATTATTTTTCACGAAGATAGTTAGCCACACAGTTGAAATAAAGTTCAAAATCATTTTGGCTACCCGAATAAGAAAAGTTGAGGAAATATTGCTATAAGCAAGTGATAGAAGATTTTTAACAAATGTTTATCAATTATATAAACTTTTTTTTTTGTGTGGGAAATCATAAAATTACTTCTTCCGCTCTAGGTGGAGCAGGAGGCGTGTCAGACTTTTACTGAATAAAACCCACCCGTGTTCCGTCAGTTGCCCGTATGCCAGGGGTGACGGTATCTCTTTCGTACAACCCGCACCCCTGGCAGCAATCGGCCCTTGCGGACCCTTTTGGTCACCCTGCGACGGGTCAGCACAGTGGCCCCGCCGCCTACCACTTTTCGGCCGCAGGGGATAGGGGGAGCGGCCAATGCTATACCGACTCCCCTTCCTCTGTGGCCTCACCGCGTGCGCCATCAAACGGTGGCCGCCCCATCCAGGCCACGGAAGGGAAGAGCGCTACTCAAAAGTACCGGCACTCCTCCTCCGCCGCAGCCTGAAACGCTCAGCCGCGATGCCTCCCATTCGACATCGCGGCCCACCTCAGTTGCGGTGCACCTCACCGCAACCTACTTTTTTTGGCCGCTACGTCGTCGGGTTTGAGGCAAAAGCCCTGACGAGCGGCCCCACTTTGGGTTCTTCTTCGCTTCACCGTGGTTGGGAGACCACGGCTACTGAGCCCCCCGCAACGACAATGCGGGAACCCACTCGGGAGGGACGCCGACGATGGTTCGACGCGATTCTCGTAGAACAATTTCAATTTTAAAGTTTTCGTAGAAATTGTTCTAAGAGAGTCGTGTCGCGCTGTTGTGTCACGTCTGTCCGCGAAAGCCTTGGTTTAAGGCTTAAGGTTCTTTTTTTTCACTCCTGGACAGCGGCCATTCCACTTCTTCCGTCTTTCGTGAGCCCGCGCGTTCTCCTTCGTCCTGCCATCTCCTACATGACTTGCTTCGATCCCGTCTTATTGTCTCAGGGCACCAGTTCTGCGCTGTTTGGCCCCACAGTTTGTCAGCATGCGACGGACATGTCGTGTCTTTTTTCTATCCTTTGAAAATCTTTCGCTGCAACTAGAATCAAATATACCTAGTCCGGTAAAAAAATGGACCGTTGTCAGACTAGGTATTTGTTAACTGCAGCGGCTTTATTTGATCGCACGATAGGTATCAGCTCCGGTAGAACAACGTTACTGGATTTAGATTCACGTTTTAACTCGTTTTCAGGGTTCCGTAGCCAAATGGCAAAAAAACTGTTGCTTAGGTTTAGCGGTGCGTAGAATATATCTTCTTTCCAACAGAACACTACTTTTCTTTACAGACGGCCATGGCGAAATTACAAGGTGCCCGCCTTATAACTTCGCCATGGTCGTCTATCCACCCGTCCGGAAGACGAACAGTAATTTTATTTGGAGAATATTGGCACTATATCGATAAAAAAATTGCGTGTATTCTATGTACCGCTAAACAATGGTTCAGTGATATTACAATTTAAATTATTCCAGGAGACACCTAAACATGTAACCGAGGAACAAAACAAAATTAAAGCTCATAAACACGTGGAGTATCGTTGGATCCCATATTTAAATTATGATAATGTTGTGGCGGCCATCTACAATGCTAGATACGAAACTACAAATCAACAAACTTAAGAAACACAAAAAGTGATGTGGCGCCATCTACAATGCCATATGTGAACTACACAAGACTTGACGTCACACCGTAACTACATCGCGGAATCAGAGTTTACCGCGCGACCCGCATATATACAACAACCCGACATCAACCGTCGGGCAGTTGCCCACCAAACAACACCGGTCTGGTTGGAGGATCCTCCCTTTTCTGTAGAGTATGAGTGAACTTTACACCCTGTTCCTCACCTCTATATTGTTTCTACGAGCAAATTTTACCACTGAAACTAACCTCGATTGCTCATAAAAGCTGTCCGTGTCATTATCTTGACACCGTTAGCTCTAAAACGCGATATAAATGTACCTACTGATCGTATCGTACTTTTTAATTAAAGACAGTAGTTTGTCTTTTTCCGAAAATACCTATGAAATACTTTACTTTTGCGGTCGGTAAAACCAATAAATTTATTCATCCTAACTACGACGGAACCCTTCACCTTTCGTGGTCCGGCACGCACCGGGCCAGTTTTCTTTTAATACATAGAACAGGTAGGTAGGTACTTACTTTGGTTGTGTGCTGTCCTGCTGTCTAACGATCCAATAAAAGTCGTGATAGCTTTTGTGATTGGGCATAAAGGCTGCTCTTACATTTATAAGGTTTGGGCGTTATACAAAAAAAGCCTCTGTTGATTGCTTTGTAATCGAAAAATGATCGTTTTTATGGATTTCAAGTGTTGTAGAAATTGCTCTGTGGATTGGCTTACTAATGCCTGAGTGTGAAACATTACGCCTGTAATCCCCATATGGAAAGGCAAAATTAGTTTACCTAAAGAACACATATATATCCAGTTATGTTTAAGTCCTATGTTATAGGGGGCGTGCCTATTCCCATCAACTGAACACAAACCTAGTCTCCGGGTAGCAGCCCTACGGTGAGAGTCTGGATCAAACCCTATGGTGTCGAAACGTTATGTTAACAGTAGCGTTTGTGACAACTAGATAGAGCAATTAAGAGGCGTCTACAATTGTAACAGAACAATAAGTATTAACTATATCATCACTTTCTTCGAAAAAACTTTTAAAAATTATCTACCAGTTTTAAGTGAAAAAACTTTAAAAAAAAAACAACTGACTTCCGGAAAAACACTACAAAGTGAAAAATAACTTCAATTTCGAAAGTCGGTGACTTTTTATCTATTTTAATTTATGTTGTCGCCTTCCGAAATTAAAATTATTTTTCACTTAGTAGTGTTTTTTCCGGAAGTCGGTTATTTTCTTTTTTTGAAAAAGTTGATATTTTTCACTTTTAGTTATAATACCTACCCCACACTTATTCGAAATTTCATCATCCTTGGGGTCAAAAATGCATATTTATGCGATAGCAGCAATCGCGGTTGATTTGCTGTCATTTTTTGAAGAGTTCCGTTGCATTCATCCTCTCAATATGGCCAACCCATCAAAGCGTACACTTTTTAATTTTGTCATATCTTCTTTTAAACCAAACCATTGCCTTCTTGCCCGTTCTTCTCCATAGGTACCTGCCACGCTTTGGAATGGGCAACTAGCTTCATCTTTCTAACTCACCGATTCAAAAGTACCTGTAATTGGTTTATTTGAAATAAATGCTTTGAGTTTGAGTTTGATCACATCATTCTTCAGCCATAAGCCTATTCATAGTCACACCACACGTAAATTCAATTGCAGAATATTCGGTACAAAAGTTTTTTGAATTCGATTCGATTAAATGTTCGATAGTGAGGGATACTATCGAACATTTAGGGCTAATCCGAAAAAACTTTCGAACTTAAATACGAAACAATTTGCTGCAGTATAACGTTTATTCAAAACCAGTCTACTTCATACAGTCTTCTTTGCCCCATTCGTTATTTCAATATTTCATATTTATCTTACAAGGAAAACGTCTAAACATAAGTCAGCAATATTTTTCAATCTTACATACAAAACTCCCTCAATTTATAACACTGAAACGCGGAGGGTAATATGAATTTCCGAAATATGACTGAGCTAATATTTTAACTGTGTTAGGACGCTTGAGATGACAGATCTAGTCATCTACCCACACACATATTATACCTATAAAAATACCTATAATATGTTTGATATCGCTATCTTTGGAACTACCAGCCTCAGGCAAAAGGTAATTTCAAATGAAAATACATTTATACCTATATCATCATCATCTGCCTAGTCTTGTTAACTATTTTGAGGTCGGCTTCCAGTCTAACTGAGTTCAGCTGAGTACCAGTATTTTACATGGACCGACTGCCTATCTGACCTCCACAACCCCGTTACTGGGTTGTGGAGGTCAGATAGGCAGTGATACCCTTGGCAAGACTGGTTGTCAGACTTTCGGACTTAACGACTGTCACAGATCCACAAACGACAGCTGGGACCAACGGCTTAACGTGCTTTCCGACGCACGGACGGGTTTGGTATGTAAACATGCACCCATCCACGGACCCAATGTGGCAAGCACAGCTTAACCTGATCATTAGACACATACTATACAATGACAAAAAGGTTTTTTGATTCGTTGGTTAAAATTCTTGTTAAGAAGTTTTTTTGGTTTGTACACTAATTTTAATGAACAATCAAACCTAACTTAACCCAGATGTCAGCACCAACGGGTGGGGTCCGCGAGGGTCAGTGCCTGCCGGGGTTCGGGTTGTTCGAAAGAGATACCGTGGCCCCTGGCACACAGGCAACTGAAGGAACACGGGTGGGTTTTAGTCAGTAAAAGTCTGACACGCCCTTCTGCTCTACCCAGAGTGGTAGAAGTTATTTGAAGATGTCCCACCCTAAAACAAAAACAAAAAAAGCCAAGGTCACGGTCTATCTGTGTACCAGGCACTATACACATCCTTCAAATTGAATTATAGCTCCGTTTCTTGAATGTAAAAATAATAATGGTTCCTGTTACAAAAAAAAAAAAAAACTGTTTTTTTCATGATATTTTTTGTAACTCCCAGGGATACTTTTTAGTTTTCGTAATTTTAGTTTTTTGAATTTCGGTCAAAAGATGAAAATCTTCTGTCAAGTCTTATTCCTATAGCGATAAAATTAAATGTTTTTATTTCTGTAAGTAGGTTTTATATTTACAAATACTATAACACGTCAAAACATAATAGTGTGTAGTGTATGGTGTATCGAAATTATAATTATTACAACAGCTTTCAAAGGAAAACACACTACGCTGTATGCAACATCTAGAATAATTACTAAGTGTTTGCCATATTTATTAATTTCATTAAAAATAAACAAATAAAAATCTTTATTGTAGACCACATGATCCATAAAAATACTGTAAAAAAAATACAGTTCAAATTAAAATCAACGTTATTAAAAAAAAAATCGGCGGTGGCGGCGGCGATTATGGCAAACCCCCCCAAATTGGGGGAGGTCTATGTCCATCAGTGGACGTCTTTCGGCTGAATATGATGAAAAAGAATGAAGAAAAAATACAATTACATAGCATACATACACACATAAACTCACGCGTATATTAAGGTCTTAGTTTGTGTATTTTTCATTATAAAGTTTTTAGGATTCCGTACCCAAAGGATAAAACGGGACCCTATTACTAAGACTCCGCTGTCCATCCATATGTCTGTCTCTCCGTCTGTCACCAGGCTGTATCTCATGAACCGTGATAGTTAGACAGTTGAAATTTATACTGATAATGTATTTCTGTTATAACAAAAATACTAAAAACAGAATAAAACAAAAATTTTCATACAAAAAATTTTATGATTTGATGAACAATGATTTTTTTTGCTCGTTTTTGTTCGATATTGATATTTAGTTTCTAGTTCACTTTAAAAAAATATAAAAAAAAATAAGGGTGACTCCCATAGGTGTACAACAGACATGATTTTTTTTATTATATTCAACATAATTATTTCTGCTGTCAAGAAACAGTGCTATACATAATTCGATTTCAAGGGTATGCGTGCCTGGAACACAGGTAGTCCATGACCTAGGTTAAGTTAGGTAAGATTGTTATCTAGTTTTTAACAAATAAAAATAAAAAACAACAGACGAATCAAGAAACTGACAGCGAAAAATTATTCAAAAACCTTTATGACGAATAGGTCCTAGTCCTACTATACACGGTAAGTTTTTATCCAGTGCGCAAACTGTAACCATGAATTCAGCATATCATTCTAGACACCCTAGCGTAGAAATGTTTCATAGAAAAGTACAAAACCTACGCGGTCAAAATGTATGGAACAGCTGTTTTCTTTTTGTACAACCGGCGAAAAATTTCTGCGCTAGGGGGTCTAGAATGATATGCTGAATTCATGGTTACAATTTGCGCACTGGATAAAAACTTTTCCTGTATGTATACATCATATTATTACAAATGTGAAAGTTTGGATGCTTGTTACCTACTCCATCACGCTAAAACGTCTGAATGGATTTGTCTGAAATGTGGCACACAGACAGTTCATTATCTGGATTAACCCATAGGATACTTTTGTCCCGGTAGTACGTTCCCGTGGGATAATTTTCGACATACGCGCGGGCGAAGTCATTGGCAAAAGCTAAATAAACGCTTGAGTGGCCATGATGACGTCATCGCACCCATTTGCATCGTGGGTGATCCGCGCGCTCTTATCGCAAACTCGAAAAAACAATGGATCTTTGTATGTGGGTTGGTTCGACTGTTTATTGTTTTGGAATGGTGAATAAATGTACTTTTTAACTTGTCTTACTTTTATTTCGCCGACTCAATTTAAGTTATTCGTCTTCAGCTCATCATTGCAGATCAGGTACGTATATTTCTTCCATAAGTCTAGAGGTCTCTTCAGACATATCTGAAAATAAAAAGGATTTTTTATCATTCTGTTTAAAAGTATTCGGTAGACATTTTTATGAATTTTTTGGTATAAATATTGCTTCCAATTTATACAAAATTCAGTCAATCTAAAGTCTCCCAATTAAATAAAAACTAAAAAGTTCGTCTGAAATGTATTATACCTAATACTTATTTCGTATAAATCCTAAATTCTAGATGAATAAAGATTTTTGATTTTACAGGGATGTATGTTTGACTAATTCATCAACGTAGAGACATGGAACGTGGAAACAATGAACTAAGTAAATCGTTTATTTGCAAATATGGATACAGCACATGGTGATAAATAGACAGGTTAAGGTGAATCTAGTCCACATTTTTTCCATACAAACTTCGGGAGTGTTTTACTTACTCCACTGTTCGTCAATGTACACATCAAAATTTAATTATCTTGGTCAACTTATAATGAAATTGATACAATTTCTTCACTTTAAATAGGTAGATATAATAGGTACACTTACTCAATTCAGTCGAGAGTATTTTTAGTTCGAAACATTCTCCCATGTAGATGGCTTGCCAAGCTATAGGGAAAACATGTAATTAGTAGGTAATAAAAAAAAAGTTAATAGTTACTTTAAAGCCCATGGTATTTACTGCTGAAGAGGATCGCGGGAAAACCAAAACGAAGCGGCGACCGCATTGTTGGAATAAAGGCTTTTTCAAACAGGCGCGATGCGACACTTGTAGAACAATTTCCATGAAGTTACATCGAAATTGTTCTACGTGAGTTGTGTCGCACTGTCGCGTTGCGCTTGTTTACAGGAGCTTTAAACCCCAAGTGTCTATACTACTGCTACACAGAAAAAGTGACGTGATATTATTTTGGTGTTGTTGACACCCTTTATATACGCAACGGGTCGTTTTGCATCCTCGTCAAATTCAAGGAGGTAACTATGCTAATGATTCTCGACACGAATCAATAATAAAATAAGTAGGTATTTTATTAGGAAATTGTGTGGGACACGCATGTTTAAGCGCGGCACGTGTGACGCGGCACGCACACAGCGACATAGTTGCGTGACACTGCCTACCGCCACGTTGTATAGTATAAGTATAAACAAAAGTAAATTTCTATGTATGTTCGTATAAAATACTTTTGTAATCTATTTATGTACATAATTGTCTTATTTATCATGATACTTTATAGTATGTTAAGTTGTATTTTTATTCCTCTCAGTAAAAGAACCGCCATCTAATCTTTTGAACACCCTTGGAGGACTGGTAGAGAATGCCTAAAACTTTACGTTTAACGTAAAGTTTAAATAAATAAGTATAAAATGCTTTTTAACTGAAAACCTTATACGCACATATCCAGCTGGATCGAATATATACCATTAGGACCTGAGAACACTATGGAAAAATTGTCCGCGACGATTAAACGTGTGGAAATCTATGCAATAACCGCACATTTAGGAAAAACGGACTGCCGAAATTTAATACGTTCTGTCTGCGAGGACAAACTGTAAGTTGGTCGATTTCAAAGTCAGAGTGTACGTACTTTGATATCTAGCGATGCAATTCACATAATCCATCATACAATAGTTCTTGAAAGTCATATAGACACCATAAGTTGAACGACAGCATAGTTGGCCCGTTCTGAAAAAATATTACCCGCTTTTTGGTCTCCGCTGCAGAAGGGTAGAAACCGGATAGTTGCCACACTTTCTGAAAACACTCTATATCTCTCAATACAAAAAGCAAAATACTTTATTGATAAAATTGACCGATACTTTGGTTTTGAAAAGTTACAAACATTTTCGTTAATAATAGCGATTTTTGCCTACCTCTATAATTTGGGACATCTATCCCACATAAACACGAAGTTGACCAAATCTAGTGGGGATATCATCGTTTCGAAGCCGGAGATCCTTTCGGAAGTCGAAAACTTCTACAACCAACTGTACGCATCGCATGCATCTCAACCTGACCCCGAAAATTAGGATTCCAGAGCCACCTTAACCCGCCACTTCACGGAAGACCTGCCAGAAGTCAGCCAGGACGAAATCGAGGCGGCTCTTAAACAGCTTAAAAATGGAAAAGCCCCAGGGGAGGATGGGATTACGACCGAGCTCCTGAAAGCGGGAGGAAGTCCTGTACTGAAAGAGCTTCAGGAGCTCTTCAACTCTGTCCTGTCCTCTGGGAGAACTCCAGAAGCGTGGCAAAGGAGCGTGGTCATACTTTTCTTTAAAAAGGGGGATAAAACCCTTTTAAAGAACTACAGACCCATTTCGCTTCCAAGCCACGTATATAAGCTGTTTTCAAGAGTCGTCACGAATCGTTTAGCGCGGAGACTCGACGAGTTTCAGCCACCGGAGCAGGCCGGGTTTCGAGGAGGATACAGCACCATAGACCACATTCACACAGTGCGGCAAATTATACAGAAGTCCCAAGAGTATAATCGGCCGCTGTGTCTAGCGTTTGTGGACTATGAAAAGGCTTTTGACTCTATCGAGACCTGATCTGTTTTGGAGTTTCTGCAGCGATGCCAAGTCGATTGGCGATATATCCAAGTGCTGAGATGTCTTTATGAAAACGCGACAATGACCGTCCAAACTCAGGACCAGCGAACTGAACATATCCCCCTGCGCCGAGGAGTGAGACAAGGGGACGTTATTTCCCCAAAATTGTTCTCCAACGCATTGGAGGATGTGTTCAAAACGCTAAACTGGGAAGGGCGCGGTATTAATATCAACGGCGAGTACATCTCACACTTGAGATTTGCAGATGACATCGTCATACTGGCTTTATCGCTGCAGGACTTGCAGCTGATGCTGAACGACCTAGTTGATTCTTCTGTACGCATTGGTCTCCGGATGAACTTGGACAAAACTCAGGTTATGTTCAGTTCCGTTACTCCGGGACGGATTGCTGTCAATGGCGGTGATCTCAAGGTTGTTCGAGATTACGTTTACCTCGGGCAAATTCTGCAGTTTGGTAAGAACAACTTTGAGAAAGAGGCTAACAGAAGAATTCAGCTGGGTTGGGCAGCATTTGGGAAGCTTCGTCGAGTCTTCTCGTCGCGTATTCCACAGAGCCTGAAGACTAAAGTCTTCAACCAGTGTGTTCTACCTGTTATGACCTACGGAGCTGAAACGTGGACACTCACGGTACGGCTGGTCCATCAATTCAAAGTCGCTCAGCGAGCTATGGAACGAGCTATGCACGGAGTTTCTCTGAAAGATAGAATCCGGAATGAGGTGATCCGGCAGAGAACCCAAATTGTCGACATAGCTCACAGAATTAGCAAGCTGAAGTGGCAATGGGCCGGCCACATTAGTCATAGAACCGATGACCGTTGGGGTAGACGTGTTCTTGAGTGGAGCGCGAATCGGCAAACGTAAGGTAGGACGCCCTCAGGCTAGGTAGAGTGACGGTCTTCGCAGGGTTACTGGTAGCAACTGGATGAGAGTTGCCGAGAATCGAGCTGAATGGCGTGCAATTGGAGAGGCCTATGTCCAGCAGTGGACTGCTGTAGGCTGATGATGATGATGATCCCATATAGGGGATGGTTGACTAATTCATATAAATTACGTTTAGGATACCTCGCCGAGAAACAGGACATCTATGCCGCAACTTTGATCACATTTTGCCTTCACATGCAATCGTACAGAGACATGCGACACAGTCAACTGAGTGGTAGTTGGAGAGTCTTTCCATAGATTAATAAAATAGCATGCGATTCATCCGCGAAACTAGAGTAATTACAATCGGGGCAACTATCCTGGTTTACCCTATGGTACTAGAGAACCCGATCATTAGAAGTGACCATTTCTTTAGAAAACCAGTACCTTAGTACCTTTTAATATTTGATGACATCATCATCATTGGCAGCCTAGTTCCACCTATTTAATTGCAGAGTGTAGACCACCTCTCTTTTGTGTCATGCTATATGTAGGGGAGCAGTGGTGACCAAGTGGTAACGGCCTTGACTTCGAGTTCGAACCCAGACAGGCGCTGTAATTTGTGTAAATTATTTCATCACCACTGCTCTCAAAACGGTGAAGGAAAACATCGTGAGAAAAGCGCCATGTCCTAGAACCAAAAATTCGAAGACATGTGACATCTACCAACCTGCACTGGGCCCGCGTGGTGGATTATGGCCCAATCCCTCTCACCAAGAGGAGGCCTGTGTCCCAGCAGTGGGAACATTATAGGCTGATGATGATGATGATATTTAGGTGCATACAATATACCATAGTGGCTTGTAATTCAACGTATTCCTTCGATGACGTGTAAGCATGTTTGAAAAAAATTGTTTTTTTGATCTTTCCATTTTAAAATTTTCCCGAATACTTATTTATCTAAATAAATCATAAAGATCGTCAATAATATTTTTCTTAAATGACGTATAGTCATTTTAGAAAAATATTATCGTTTAAAAGGGTTTGGAGGGGGTCTCAAAACGCGCGCGCGCCACGCGTGTGAAGTCGCGGGCAAAGTGCTACTTATAATAATATTATGTAATCTAAACATGGTTTCGAAGACTAAATATTCGATCAAGTAATTTACTGGTAGGCTCTGTAGCAGGCAAGCGCCAAATAGTGACAAGGATCATGCACAGAATCGTAAGTCACTGAAGTACGATAGCGTGCGCTTGTTTTTCTCTTTTTTGATGTGTATCTGTAAGCAAATGAAACATGAATTATATATATATATTCATCATCATCATTTCAGCCGAAAGACGTCCAATGCTGGACATAGGCCTCCCCCAAAAGGCGGAGTTTTGCCATAATCGCCTCGCTTTGCGTTGGCGATCGCAGTATGGTGGTAAAATGCATGGAGAACGCTGCTGCCCATTCTCTGTAATTAGTTATATTACATTAAAGTATCATAAAGTGTGCTATGCTGGTCATTACACTCGAGGCAGAATTATTCACGCGAGCCTGCGACGAGCACGATATAAGAGCCGAGTGTGTAATGAAAATGATCAAAGCACACGCGTTTCATACGGCCCTTTTCAACACACGTGAAAAAACCAGACTTGCATTGTTAATTGCTCTTCTTCCCTACCCGAAGAATTAACAATACCAAGAAAACGTTAACAAATATTTATGGATAATGGCGAGCTGGGTTTGCTTTTACCGCGCGCCCATTTACATAAAGGTTCAGGGAAAACCGCTAAACAGGATTAAAAAGAAAACAGTGGCAATCCGGGAGTGCTGACAGAAGTAAAAACTTGAACAATTACGTGTGTATTTTTTTGAAACGTCAGTATAGAATTTCAAATTATTCATAATCATAATTTTGGTAATATCTTCTAAACGGGTTATCCGATTTTCATAATTCTAATTGGAAAATTAGTCCAGGACCTAAACCTATCTTTTGAGACTTAAATGATTGAAATAATAATAATAATAATCGGCCTATATCGTCCCACTGCAGGGCAAAGGCCTGCCTTTTGTTTTTCCACTCAACTCGATCCTGGGCCAATATGGACCAATCCCTCCTATAAGCGTCAAGTTCGTCCCGCCATCTACGCCTGGGTCTTCCGCGATGCCGTTGGACGTTTTCAGGGACCCATGCTGTGGTGGTCTTAGCCCACAATGCACCCTACATGCGGCAATCGTGTCCCGCCCAGTCCCACTTGGGCTTGGATCCTTTTTGGGTGACGTCTGCGATTTGTGTTTTAGAACGCAGTATCGTGTTCCGTATCCGGTCGGTAAGTCGAACTCCGAGGATACTGCGCTCCATCGCTCTCTTAAATAACTCTACCAAAAACAGAGGTGTTGGTAACGGTGTCACTAATTTAATTGTTTTTCCCAATCTAAAAAAAATCCCAACGCTCCTAAACAAGTTTTCACTTTAAAAACAATTTTTGGAGTAAATAAAAGTATAGTAAAAAACGCTAGTTTGGTAATGTAAAGTAAAAAATACTAGTTTGGTAATGTAAAGTAAAAACACTCGTGTATAATAAGCTGAATTATGAATCTAAATGCATTGCTATAAGAGTCACTTTACAAGCAAGTGTGTTGAAAAGGTATATTTTGTTAGGCCATAAGATCTGTTTTCATGTTGAATCAGAACTGCCGATCTATAAAAATGTCACTTTGAAAGTTTTGGTGAAAAACTTAAAAAAAAGCAATCAACTTCCGAAAAAAATCGGAAGTCAGTGTATTTACTTTTTGTCACTGACTTCCGAAATCAAAATATTTTTTCACGTTGTAGTATTTTTTCGGCATTCAGTAGGTACTTTGTTTTGGAAAAAGTTTTTGTTTTTCACGTTTTAGTTGTAGTACATACCCCACACTAATTTGTATACCACTACTTGTTATGTAAACAACACTGACAGGAAGTATTGCAATGTCACCAAGGTACACAAAGTGGATTAAAAACGTATTATCAAAGCTAACTCAAAAACAAACAAAGAATGGTTAATACAATTTATATGGGACACCGTACCTTACCACTAAAAAAAGGATTTTCGAAAAATTTGTTGCCAGAGATATCGCAGAAGAAACATACAAAAAAAAATACTGATGAATTGAGAACCTCCCCCTTTTTGAAGTCGGTTAAAAAGTGTCAATCCCTGGCATGAGATGGAATAACAGGTCGCTTCAAGCTACTTTCGTTAAGTTTTCACGGTGACATTTTACAGATAGATAGAGTGGTGTTTGTGGCGGGTCGATCGATCAAGTTAAGCTACGCTTGGCGCGGTTGGTCCGTGGATGGGTGCCCATCTTTTCATACCAAGACCACTCTGTACCATGGAAAGCACGTTAAGCCGTTGGTCCCGGCTGTCATTCGTGGATCTTTGACGTCGTTATGGTCATTACGGGTCGTCAGAAGCCCGAAAGTCTGATCATTATGAATAGTCTTACAATCGTACAATATGGCACAAACCTTTGTTTTTGTTTCTTAGCTTTATTATCGTCTGCACGCGTTAAACTTTTGCCCTGCTGCCGATTATCTTTTGCACGGAGACCCAAATGAGTCTCATCGCGCATAGGCCATTGTGTATTGTATACCCATCGTTGTGTTATGTGCGAAATTTGTTCCCCGTTAATACTATCATCGTGTAGTGCTATAAAAAAAAACTTTGTTAGTGTAACATTTTACCTCGTTTCTGTTTCCTTTTTACCCTACAAGCTGCAAAGACAGGGTTATGTTTTTCACGCCTGGTTAAAGTATTGACAGATAATTTAAATGATCTGTCAATACTTTAACCACGTGTTGAATATCGATATTAAAAACTAATAAAAAAAAACATAATTGCAGCTACTTTTTATGATACTGACATGTAGAAACGACTGTTATGTTAGTCTTAGAAATTCAGAAAAGACAGGGTACATTTTTTACCAGTGTGCAAACTCTAACCATGAATTCAGCATATCATTCTAGACCCCCCAGCGCAGAAATTTTCGTCAGTTATACAAAAATAATCAGCTGTTTCATACAAAAATGCAATACCGACGCGGCTAAAATGTATGGAACAGCTGTTTTTTTTTGGCGTATAATCAGCTGTTCCATACATTTTGACATCAACCGACATCAACCGTGGGTCCTTCTCTCTTCTATAGAAGATGCGTGAAGTTGACACCCTGTTCCTCATACCTCTGTAGGCTGACGCGTAGGTAGTTAAACCAAAATGAAATAAGAATAATACTTACACAGAAATACCGCTGCTTGAAGAGTTATGAACGTTGTTGCCCCACATTTCAACATTTTTTTTCGCTCTAATATTCTTAGTTTTTAAGAACACTGGATAATTCTCAAATCATATTTGAAATAGTTAACAATGTTGAAAGACATTCTACATTGTTAGGAATTGGATTGCAAATACAGGAAAATATCGAGTTTATACTCGTAACTAGCTACAATCTTATTCACATAAAATGTTGATTGAAATAAGGTATTATCGCTCATGATGCTTTCTTGGATTTAATTGGAAAAATGATTTACCGTGAAATTCGACCTTTCACTAAGAGTATTTTTTAATAAATATAAAAGCCTATGTCCAGCAGTGGACGTCTTTTGGCTGAAACGATGATGATGATGATAATGATTGAAAAAAAACAAAATCGAATCAAATCGTTTATCAAACCATTTATTTAATTTAACACTGCACATTGAAAGGTATTCTAAATTGAAGATTGGGACGAAATATGTCACAGAAAGATATAAGTAACTTGATTTATATGAATTTTCTCAATTAAAAACGATTTAAATCGAATTTACTTTTCGTTGTTTTGAATTTACCGCCAAAACGCTCGTTACGATGACTTTTTATCGTGACGTCAACTTTGTGTAAACCAAAGTAGTTAGTTAGTAAGTAAACAAGTGAATGTCGAGTTAATAATTAACAAGGTTTTTAATGTATAGAAAGTGGAATCACTGTTATCGCTACGGACCAACTGCGGCAAGCGTAGCTTAACGTGGTCGATCGACCCGTGCAGCTATTGTTGTTTAGCCACAAGCCCCTCAAAAATATATTGACATACAGGGTCAAATTAAATTGGGTACCCATATCGAAAAGTAATAAAAAATAGATATGTCACTTTTCCAACTTTGTTAAAAACTTTAGGCGCGAATAACACAGAAACGGCGTAAGGTGAAGGACTGAAGGCGCGGCGCAAGCGCAGAGTACAGGGTACATTTTGTATGAAAACGTTTAAAAGCGGCATCATGCCTGCACCTTACGCCGTTTCTGTGTAATTTGCGCCTTAAATGACACTATCATGTACATTAAGGACTGTACATTAAAAACAACTATGTTCGACGAAAACTTACAAAACCAGCTGATCGTTTACGGGCATGACCCTCTACGGATCGTTTACGGGCATCATGATGAAAATGTTTTATTTTGATATTTTTTTGTCTCATTAATTTGTTTGTACACACGGCTAGACATCAAGCTATTTTCAATATAAGCTGATCTCGCATTGTATAGTATTTCCGTGTAGTGTGAGATCAGCGTAAACTGGAAATTTGTAGTTTGATGTATAGCCGTGTGTACATTCATATTTAACTTAGATATAGCACAGAAATCACGATGTTGTGGCTTGTGTGCGTTGCGACACGTTGTCACATCAGTTTATTGCACCCAATGATTTATTATTAGACATCGGATTATATACACAAACAAAATGCCAAAATATGCACTAAAAAAGGCCGAAATATGTACTAAAAACGATTGATGTGCCTAAAATATGTACAATACAAAATCAAAAACCTTTATTTTTTTAATATTTTAATCAAAGAGTGTAAAAAAACAGCGAAATTCTCTTAAAATGTATAGTTTTTGTGGCAATATACAATTAAGTATTTTTCCAAATTATTGAGCGCAAATTTGTGACATTTGTCACCCAGTATTAATTTGTACGCCGAGAACGACCTTTCCACATCAACTGACGTCATCGGACAATATTTAAAATTCGGCGCCATTTTTGGAGATAACTGCTTGAACAGCAGGCAGGGTACGACCTGTGCCGTTGATGTAGGCATTCATATTTTCAGGTATTGAAGACTTGGGTTTTCGCACAAAACTTTGTCCAACTTTATGCGAACCTTTTCTGCTATTGAATTAGGAAGGGCGTTGGCGAGTTCAATCATTGTTTCGTACTTAACGAAATATGCACGATTGGGGAAAAAGGCTAAAATATGCACTAACGCCGTAATTAGACAGTTTTATGCATTTGCATATGCAAACATGCAAATGCATATAATCCGATGTCTATTTATTACCTTTAGATGTCTTACCTGCGCTCAATATTAGCAAGATAAATGCAAGATAGCTGCCTGTCGTGTTATTAGTCACGCGTCACCATCCAGTGACCCGGCGACACGTTAGTGACGTAACTAAATATATATGTTTATCTCTTTCTAGCAACAGAAATCAGGGTCTTCACTGTCCTTCGCGCATTGTATGATTGTATGTTCTAGTGGGTAACTACATGCTTAGTTTACGCTTTTTCTGAGTGCTCCAATGTTCGTATACGACGCGTCTATTTATAATACGTCAACTACTACGAATTATTCAAGCCTTTTATCATCCAAAATATAGTAATTATCCAGAAACATGTCATCATGATATGCGTACTCTGAAAAATAACAGTTCTGTTAATAAGGTTACTGATGATAACAGTTTGTAGTAGTTTAATAAACCAGTGTTTAACTTGAAATGTTGAGATGTTAATTCATGTCATATCCTCAGCCAATTTTCGCCTATCTATGGAATAATATTGAGTACAGTTAGGGTTCCGTACGTCCGAATAACTCGTGTCTCTCTCTGTCCGTCTGTCACAGCCAATTTTCTCGGAATCTAATGGCCCAATTAAGAAGAAATGAATTTTAAATAATACGGGGTCACTTTTTAGGCAAAACACGACAACTCAAAAAAATTGTTTGTCATTCAGTCCGGTATTGGAAATGTATGTGTAAAGGCGCAGCTTCACAAGAGTTAAGCTGTAGGCGGCCGGACATATTCTTGAGACGGAACTGTCAGGGTGCAATTCTTACCTATTCGCATTTGACAGGCTTTTTAAATACATTTCACATACACAAATGTTGACCAACTGCAACACGTACGGACGTAACTGCATGACCCTATCAACGCAATTGAAGCGCCAAAAAATCTCTCTAGCAGTATACGCAGGCATAATCAAATATCTACTGACAGGCCACACTACAAGTACATGTAGGTTTTCTGTCAATTTGCATTCCATGCGACTTAAAAATAAGTCGGGGGACGGTCAATGAAAACGTCAGAGGCATCATTTTCATTGGCCGTCCCCCGACTTGACAATGCCTTGATCAAAATATTACCTTCAACTTAAAAGGCCTATAAATATTATTATTTTTACTTTTTAGAGTTTTTGTTTGGGTCGGGGGTTTTTTAATTTTTTTTAAAATTTGTAATTCGCATGGAATGCAAATTGACAGACAAGGCATTGTCAAGTCGGGGGACGGTCAATGAAAACGTCAAACAGAGGCCTAGCATTTTCATTGGCCGTCCCCCGACTTGACAATGCCTTGATCAAAATATTACCTTCAACTTAAAAGGCCTATAAATATTATTATTTTTACTTTTTAGAGTTTTTGTTTGGGTCGGGGGTTTTTAAATTTTTTTAATTTAATTTTTATTTCCTGCTTTTTAAAATTAATGCCTCGCTTAAATCTGCGCAGCGTTGCGTATTTTTCCCACAGTGAAGTTTGTTACTAATTAATCCTCATTCCTCGTCCTGATCACCATTTATCTATAATCTTTTCATTGAGACCTTTTCAATGAGCCCAAACACGATACTTTTGCTGTTTGTTGGTGAGTAACTTGGGTATCCTGGAAATTCCATTTTGCTCCGGCATCAGTTCAAGGTTACTTTGTTCGTCTATTATATTTGAAGTAATAGAATATCAAATTCCGAGTTGATCAGACCCGTGGAAGATGTTCAAATCCCTTCATCAACTAGAAAAGAGCTGATAATCGTCAAACGGCTGAACCGATTTTGATAAAACATGTTTAAGAACACTCCCGACTAATACAACTTTCAAACAAAAAAAAACTAAATCGAAATCGGTTCATCCGTTCGGGAGCTACGTTGCCTCAGACACACACACACACACACACACACACACACACACACACACACACACTAAGACACGTCAAACTTATAACACCCCGTCGTTTTTGCGTCGGGGGTTAAAAAGAGAATAAGATTACTTACGCATATAATCTGTGACGGGTTGCACCTCGAAACATGCACCCGCGTAAACCATTTGCCATACTGCAAATATATTTTATTTTAAAATAACTTTCAAACGTTCTAAGAACTTATTTATTTAAATTTTGTTATAACTTTTTGTTTTATTTTTAGACCATGATATTTTGATTCTTCCTAAGGAATGATGTAATGTCAAACTTTGTTTTTGATTTTATATTTTTTTTTTAATGTACACACGACTACACATCAAGCTATCCATTGTATAGAATTTCGGGGCCAACGGCATGATATAATTTTCAAGGTACCCCGTGCCTGGTCTCAGTTTAAAAGGGATGGCCACCCGATCACGGATTGACCTCGGCAAGCCCTGCTTAACGTTGGTAGATCTACCCGTAGGTATACAATGTGTAACTAAATTAATGCACATTATGAATTAGTTTCTTCAGAATTATTTACTGAATCGTTTTCTATAACTTAACAAACTTTTATTAAACTTGCAATGCATGTTTTTTCGGGTCAAATCTTTAAAGCTGAATAAAGACCACTTCTTTGTATCCTAAGCAGATGAAATTTCACATATCGATTCTGTTTCGGAGCCAATGCATTTTTATGATGCATGATATGATTCTGCTCCATTGGCTTCAGACGAAGGAGCTCCTTAACGGTCAACGGTACAGACACGAAATTAAATAAACGCATTTAATTGCGATAGTCCGTTCTAAAGTCCACCATGACCCGGCTGCTGCACCCAGGTTTGGCTCCAGTCGCAGGAACTCCTCAGCGGTGAACAGTACAGGCATGAACTTGTTTCGTAGGTTTGTGCCGTCACAAGTACCTCCTCTATATGAGTTGATTCTGATAAAAATGAACAACAACATGTACCTTCATAGTCCTCCCTACAGTTGACATACTCCATCAAGCAATAGGTGTCAAACGACATGTATCTGTAACTAATTGTTCTAGCGCATATTTTGCCAGTCCTAAAACAAAAAAGCAGTTTATAGTACTTACCTACAATAAGTAAATAGTCAGCTATTGTAAACGATAATGGTCCAAAACCAGACTCCGGAAAGAAATACAGATTTATTCAAAAACTAGTTTTAGCTCACAGCTTTGCCCGAGTGGAGGCCGGTAATTATTCCATGAAGACATTCTACCGGATAAACTTATGCTGTGTTAGTTCAGGTAATAAAATACCTGTTATTATATATCAATAACGATCTTTGTATTCTGCTTGTGCTGATTTTGTTGACTGAAAAAACTTTAACAATTTTCGTCATGGGTGTCGTTTTCATGGTTTTTGAGGGTGGTAAAACCGATAGCGAGGTCAGAATGAAAATACAAGATGGCGATGACAACTTCATGAGAGCTTCTAAAAACATATACCTACTAGATGTGTTATATATCTTCTGTTAAATACGAGCGTGTGTTGCGTGCGAGAAACACGCAAGGGACTTCGTACTTGACAGGGGTCTGCCAATCGCACGCGTCTTTATTCATATTTGATTGGAATCATCGATACGCCAAAACACGCATATGATGCATTTTGTAGTGTAGTCAGAAAAAAGAAAAACATATTTCTGCCACATTAATACAACGCATAATTTTGCTATATAATATCACAAGAAAGATTTGGGCTTATCGCTAAGTAGTAACACCCGCACGTCTCGATTAATCAGGTTAAGCTACACTTACCGCGGTCGGTTCGTGGATGGGTGACCATTTTACACTCCAAAACCCCACCATGCCTCAGGAAGCACTTTATGCCAATAGTCTCGGCTATCATTCGTGGATCTTTGATAGTCGTTACGGGTCGTCAGAAGCTCGAAAGTGTGACAGTGAGAGTGTTTTACCAACAGGCATAGTTTTACCCAGTAACTGGATTGTGAAGGTCAGACAGGCAATCGCTCCATGTCAAATTCTGGTATTCAGCTGCATCCGGTTGGACTGGAAGCCGACCCCAACATCGTTGGGAAAAGGCTCGGAAGATGATGAATATCACACCAGAGATTTAAAAAATATAAGAAACGTTACAACGTAACTTACACGTAAGCGTGTAGGCAAGGCTTTGCCATATAGTCACAATAATGACCTTGTGAAATGAACTCGACCGTAGTTCGCGGTATTCGTAAACGTTTCTTTGTTTGCTCTGAAGAATCGTATCTGCGGGAGGAGAGTTTTTTTTTTAGTTCAGGGTTGATTTTTCAATAGTCAGATAATTTTTATGTGAAGAACAAATCTTACAGTTTGGCATATTTTTTATATTTATTCCTCAGGTAAAAGTTATTTGTCTATTGATAAATTAGCCTGGATCCCTTACATCTTAGAAGGCTATACATAGCTACAATTCGAAGTAGATTACGGTTGCTTTTTGTACGGAAACTGTGCAAACTGTAATCTTCTTAAGCTTGACAAAGTGAAAAATCAAGCAATGAGAATCATAGGAGAATTTATTAGAATCACACCTATCCACCTATCCATGTGATGGAAAGTGAGCTGTGCCTCTAACTGTTATTTGTTCGAAGACTATTTCTATCAGGTACATTTTATTTAAAATCAAAATTGATTCGTAATTATATTGTTATAAATACCTTGAGTGAACATTCCTTTTATTGCCATGGTTTTTACTGGAGAAACAAAAAACTGCCATTATTATTGTGGTTGTCCACAGAGTTTATTCAGAAAGCCCGATGTTAGATATTTTTTTTAGAAAGTTTCTTTGGACACTTTGGTAACCAACATAGATCTAGTTAAGGTAATAAGTTCGGCAAAAAGACTGATTAATGTAACGGATCTTAACAATGCGTGTTTAACAATGATAGATGATAAGTATAGTCGACACTATAAAATGTTTACTGCCGACTCCAAGGATGGTTCAGACTTGGGAGCTGCTTTCTTGGTCCTCAACTTAATACTAAAGCTAAATCTAAAATTAATGCCAAGATTTATATTATTTGTTGTGAACTTATAGCTATCTCTGAAGCTCTATTGTATTTACTGAGTATAGATTAGGAGAACTTTGTCATATTTTCGAGTCTTCGAGTGATCTCGATAGCCATAATTATTTTAGACTCAATTTGTGAGATGCAGTCTATGAATAAAGCATCCTCACATTGGAATCATGGGTGACGGGGAAGCAGAATTAGCAGCCTAATAAGTATAGCGTATGAGGGTATTAATTATACATGCACGCCGTTATACTCGGATTGACTTGTTCATGTCAAAGATTTATGCAGACAAAGACGGCACCTGCCAGGGTTGCGGGTTGTTCGAAAGAGATACCGCTGGCCCTGGCACACAGGCTACTGAGGCAACACGTTACAATCGTTAAGTGGTCATAGTGAATTAGGGCCCAGGAGTTATTAGAACACGAGATAAAGTGTAAAATCCAGTCGCAAGTGAGGTGTTTAAGGACCTGCATAATCCTCTACCACGCAGTCGTAGTACAGTTGACGCTGAACAGTCGCACTTGCGACCTTGTGGGCCGACCAACACGACAATTAGTTACCCAATACGTTCCCTATAGCCCGCGTGAGGCATTGGACTATCGAAAAAGTTGGTCGATAGTCGTCCCGCAAATACTACAATTATAAATATTGTGTGTCTACTTGTCTGCACCACCCCTCGCTGCCATCTTTTTCATCGTTTCGAAATCTTTCTCTTCATTGTTCTGACGTAAAGCTTCATGAAACGTAGTAAATGATGAAGTTTCTTCAACGCTGTACACTTGCCAATCAGAAAACCCTAAAACTAATTAGCACCCTAATTGCATTACATGTTTTCAATCATATACGTAAAAGCTTTGAAAAAAAATATATTTTTTTGACAATCTCATCTTGCATCTAGGAGGTTTTCAGTAGCTTAAAAGACTTGTCTGTGGCTGCCATAAATGAAGGTTTCGAGCCCGTGCTTAAAAACATAAAACGAAGCGACTACACCGCTAAGGGCACCTTGGCTTATGGTGTCGTTGGAAGAGGGCATCAAGGGACGGTCTGAATCGTAATGATTATTATTTATGGACAAAATTAAAGCTGAGCTGAGCTGAGCCTGTGTCAAGGACGCGGGCTGGCTCTAGCGAGGGTCGGGGCGGACATAGATTGGGACGATGCGGGCTTCGGCGGTGGTGAGAACGGAAGGACGGCGGCAGTCAGTGTTGATATATTTTAACCGTACCGGTGAGCTTGCTTGGTCGGGAATGTAGGCCTAGCTGCCGCAATCAGTGGATTGGGGTGCTTTATAGCAGAGTCGACAACATGCTTGCAAAGGCATTTCATGAACTGCCGAGCAGTAGGCATTCTGAAATCTAGATGTAATTTCTCATTGTAGACATAAAAAGAGGCTCCCATAACCTTTCTAAGGAAAAGGCTTTGAAGGGTCTGCAGCCTCAGAGAACGACCATGGAGGGTCAATGGGAATTTCTTTCGGGGGAGTTGAAGAGCGCGTTGGAGGAAACCTTGCGATGGTATGCCCCAGTGTCCGCTATCTATGTGATATCAAAAATCTATCTATTATAAATATAAAGCAAAGTCCTGACTGACTGACTCATCAACGCCCAGCCCAAACCCTTGGTCCTAGAGAGCTGAAATTTTGCACAGAGGTTTCCTTTATAATGTAAACAAGGAATAAGGGAGGATTTTTTGAAATTCAACCGCTAAGGGGCGCACGGGCGAAGCCGCGGGCAAAAGCTAGTATTAAATAAAACTTACAAGACAATTGCAGCATTACGAAATAATTGATGTTCCTCAAACTGCAACACATTTTTGTTAAGGTTAAAAAGTACCTTACTTCCAGTAAGATCAATAATGATATAATTATAAAACAGCGAAAACTTTTTCTTATAAACCAAAATAAATATTATTATATAGCCACAAAAAGTCACTGAAAATAAACGTTATGCGGATTACTCTTCGCTCGTGAATCCATTAAATCCGTCGAGTTATTCCTTATCAGCTCCATAGTTATAAATATTATAATAGAATTGTAACTTCAATAAAGGAGAATATGCACAGGTTATCAGTGTCACGTGGTCCCACCACGAAATATGCAGCCGTGAGTAAGGCGTCGCCGGTGATGATAAAGCTTGGTGACTGCCATTTTACCTCGAGGCGCAGCCGAGGCGATATCACTACAACGCTAATAGTGGCCTTTGCAGTATAGAGTTTCAAAGTAATAATGCTAAACGCGACGAGGCGATGCCGAACCCGTGGAATACTTATACTTTTGTCCTTAAATAGGCATAAGGATTTTTAATAAACCGCAAGTTTATTTATTTATTCACAAGGCAACTACAACAGGTAACAATCATATTATTTCACTAAGTTAACATTGTAAGTTTCGTCCTGATTATCACCCAAAGCGTATTCGCATAACATGACCAGCAAAAACAATAATTATAATGATGATGATGACTACAGTAAAAGGTTAGTTCACAAAATCACAGTTACAAGGTCTGTGCCTCTGTCCTCCGACACACTTCTACTTAGGCAGGGAATGTCACGCCAGGTAAATTACATAATTGATAAAAAGTTACATTATTTAAAGAATACAGTATTTAAGTATTAGGATATTAAAAGGAAATAGTATATACATGTCTTTTGAAGGCAACGGCACGAGAATCGAAGATGTCAATACTGTTAAGGTCTTTTGAAATTTCATTATAAAGTCTACACATTCTTACAATAGGGTTGTAATATGAGGTGTTATTTAGAAAGACCAGAAGTGTATAAGTTTTCGGTATTCGGGTGTTATACCTAGTGTTAATGTTTATGAAGGACAGCAGAGTTGAAAAGTCCACCTTGGAGTGTAGGATCTTATGCAGGTTAATTAAGTCTTGCTGTTTGCGACGAACATGCAAAGGTTTCAAATTGAACTTAACGTGGCGTTCGGAATAGCTTTGAAGTGTTCTAGAGAAGCCGTACCGGTACGAGACCCACTTAACACATTTTCTTTGTACACTCTCAATTCTATCAGAGTGTACTGCGTAACACGGTGACCAGATTATCGAACAGTACTCCAATATACTCCTCACTAGGCTTTTATAAAGTCATATGAAGCTTTGAGGTTTTATAAATCCTTTGGTAGACCTAGATACAAAACCGAGAAGTTTAAATGCTCTGTTCGTCAGGCTATAGTATATAGTGTTTGTAGTGTATGTATAGTTCTATGCATAATATATTTACATATTCTTCTACGCTTCTTCCATTGTTACTCCTATATTAACTTCAATTTTATCTTATCTGGTACTAATATGGTACTAAAGCTGATGGGTTTTTTTTAACGCACTCATTTTTGGAACTATAAATCTGATTGAAAAAGGCCAATTTTTTGAGGAAGGGTTGAGAAAAAATGAAAATGAAATGAAAAAGCGTTTATTCGTTGTTTCATCCGTACTACAAAATATTTTACTTCTGCCAAACTGTAAAACAGTTTGTTGGCAGATGTAGCTCCCATATGCAATTATAATATTGATGTAACTATTTGTTAGTATTATATCACTAACAACTTTTACCTAAAACTAAACACACTTATTTTAAACAAAGGCTGACTATAAGCGTAATGTTAAAACATTTTAAGTTGCGCAAGAATTTAAATTCACAACGGTGAAGCCGCAAAAATCAGGTAGTATGACATAAATTTAAACAACAACAAACAATCATAACCGGAATCTACACATCTCCAGTCATTAAGTTTTGACAAAAGGTGCCAAAAAGAAACTTCTCCATTTTGTTTTTAAAAGATACTTTCGTGGTACAGCTATTTTCTAAATCGGAAGGTATGTCGTTAAAAATTGTTGGCACTAAGCATTTTCTACATCTTTGCCCATAATAATTAGTACAAGTGGGTACCTCAAATCGTCTGATACATTTATGCCTTTTAGGTCTTATGCATACCGTCTCGATTTTAAACTCATCCTTGCAATAGTTCTCTATAGCCAATAACAATACCACCTTTCGATGAACTGGCAACATCTTACACTCAAAGAATAATTCTTCATAATCACTACTTTTACAACGTGTTTTTGTGTTTCTATCAACTAAAAGTTTCATAAATCTGATTTGTAATAGCTTTATTTTATCTAAATATGTTTTGAATGTGTTACCATAACATGCCAGTCCATATGAAAGTAGCGAGTCAACCAGCGCATAGTAGACCGTGTACAAAGTAGCCCTATCCAGCACAAAACTAAGATGGTGGAATTTTACAAGCACTAATCGGAGTTTGTCACAAAGGTAATTGATAATTAAAAAAAAAAAAAAAGAAAAAAAAAGAAAAAAGGTAATTAATAAGTAAGGTAATTAGGTAAAGGTAATTTAGGCTTTATATTTAAATTTAAGATTGCGCTAAAACCCTCATGAGCCGAGCAAAAAGAAAGCCGAGGAAGGACGAAGTACATACAGTTACGTTTAGTAGGTCGCTACATGTAAATAATTGACTCCGAACAATAGTGAATTGCATCTTTATTTAAAAATATATAGGTACTATACAACATTATTTTTAGTATATGCGAAACCTGAATATGTTTGTTCAGAATAAGTAGCGGAATAGATTCCAATAATTTTTGTCACACACATGTTATATTTTTTCCTAAAAATGTTTTATGAGTGTGATGGATAATGTGATCACCAGTTAATTACAATTTAATTGCCGTACGGTTAGGTGCCTTGGGCACGCCACGATTGCGGCGGTAAGTCCCCTCTTTGAGGAGTGGCTTGAGAGGTGGCATGGCATCCTCACTTTCCGCCTGACTCAGGTCCTCACCGGACACGGTTGTTTCGGGAGGTTCCTGTTTCGGATAAGGCGGGAGGAAACGCCCGGGTGTTTCCACTGCGAAGATCGCCCTGAGGACACGGTGGAGGTCTGCCTGGCTTGGGCGGAGCACCGCCGTGTCCTCGTGGAGGCGATCGGCGGCGGCGATATCTCACGTCCGGCCCTGGTTCAGGCCATGGTAAGGAGCAAGAGTGTATGGGTAGCCGTCACCTCCTTCAGCGAAGCAGTAATGAAGAGGGAAGAGGGAGGCGGCCATGTTTGTGTAGACAACAGGTAACATAAGAACTTAGAACTTTGTGATTTTTCATGATACAGTTTTAAAATTTTGTGCATAGATTCTGTACATAAAAATACTAGACCCATGTTTCGGGTTTTGCATATAGGTACTAAAACTAGGATTGTATAGGTACAAAGCGGCCGATGATTAATGGCAAGTCCGAATATTGACTTTGACCGTCGACCACGCAGTAGGCTGTGTAATAACATGTTTAGAAACCACACAGTGACATGAGGCGTTCGTATAGCCTATGTTCATACCAGCCATGTTTCATCGGGGTCCACAGTACATGTAAGTCACCGACTACCAGATGAATTGTCTATTGGAAAATTTGACTGGAACTAATTCGAGTGGCGAAACAGACCCTTTGATCAGCCCAGACTATTACCATACCCACTGCGTGTCATCCTCAATGTAGTCCCCATCCAAGAAGTAGTCATTTTGATATTCTTTGTCTGAAAGAAGACAAAAAGGCCCCTTTTTAGGGTAAACAAATAGCAAGGGTCATCATCATTTCATTTCAGAAAAAAGGCGTCCTCTGTTGGATATAGGCCTCCGTCAAGCACTGCTACTTCGATCGTTTCTGTACTTTTCGCATTCAGCGAATCCCTGCGGCCTTCGCCAGGTCATAGGTTCACCTTGTGAGAGGCATTCCAATGCTACGTCTTTCGGAACGCTCAACATGTCTTGCTTCGGGCTATGTCGGTTACCTTGGTTCTCCTACGTTTCTCCCGTTTTCAGTCCAAAACCTTGACGACATCCTCTAGTGCAGCGGTGAACAGATTTGGAGAGATAACGTCTCCTTGTCTCACACCTCGCTGTAAACGGATAGGTGTCGCAGACTGGTAATATAATTGGACATATTTAGTAGCGTTTTTGTCCACACATTTCAGAACCTCGATGTACCGATAGGTAATCTGGTAACGTTGGAGAGAATGTAGTGTAACCCACGTCTCGATTGAATCGAAGACTTTGTCGTAGTTCACAAACGCTAAGCAAACCAGCAGATTATCCTCTTCGGTGTTCTGCACAACCTGTCTACGATGCTGAAGCTACAAAATCCAGAGAAAACTACGTGAGGTTGTAAAAATATAAATAAAACGTATTCCCTGAAGAGTTACGCAGCCGTGAACTTATGGAGCACCCACATATCGCCAGTTACGGGGATATACAGGGGGCAAGCCTGGAGTCTGGGATTTATGCCAGGTTGATGGCACAAATCCCAGACTCTCCCGGCAACTTCCGGTTGCTTCTTCAGACTCTCCCGGCAACTCCTGGCAACTCCCGGCTACTTCTGATAAATTCCAGATGGAAAACCCCAATAACACTTTGCGTGGACCCGGGAATCAGACTAGACCAACGAGGTAGTCACAATAATCAGTTTAGAATGATCCCACTGTTGGGACACAGGCCTCCTCTCTGTGAGAGGGAGAGGTTTTAGCAAGTGCTTATAATACTTACGAACGTAGTCTGTTGCATACTTTGGCTCGAAACATTGACCCATATGCACGATTTGCCATACTGTAAAATTAAGAAAATAATTTCATTACTCTTAAATTAAAAGATTTTTTTTTACCTAATTTAAAATAGTATTAATAAAATAGAATGAAAGAAAACTAGATTTATTCATCACTTATCTTTTGGCACAAAAAGATGTTTAATAAAATTGATACACATTATCATCATCTGCCTAGCCTTTTTCCAACTCTGTTGTGGTTGGCTCCCAGTCTAACCGGATGCAGCTGAATACCAGTATTTTACATGGAGCGACGGCATATCTTCCCTCCACAACCCAGTTACTGGGTAATACGATACCCCTTGGTGAGACTGGTTGTCAGACTTTCGGGCTTCTGACGACCCGTAAAGACTGTCAAAGATCCACAAATGACAGCCGGGACCATCGGCTTAACGTGCTTTCCGAGAAACAGAGGGGTCTTGGTATGTTAAGATGGTCACCCATCCACGGACCAACCACGGCAAGCGTAGTTTTACCTGATCGATTGACCCGTGCGGCTATTTTAACTTAGCAACAAGCCCCTCAAAATTGATACACATATACTCGTATTTAATAACGAGCACAAAACAGAAATAGTAAGCGCGTGGCTTGAGAACGGCCGGACAGTAAAGTCCCTCAAAATTGATACACATATACTCGTATATAGGGTGACAGGTACGATATTTAAACATATGGTACTAATCATAACAAACAACTTTCCCAAAGAAACATTTTTTTTGGATTCGCTTGAACCCGGGGTCAAGTCAACTGACAGCTGATAGCGCGCGCGCAATCCGTATGAAAAAACGAATAATGCATGGTAAAAGTGTTGGAACGAAGTTCCTTATCGCGCGTTGTGAAAGGGGGCTAGACGGAAAAAAATCATAGGAAAAGTTGTTACGACACTTTTTGCTATAGTAAGCTACTGTAAGCCGTGCGGCGTGCGCATGTTTCTCTGTCTGTCTCTCTCTCTCTCTCTCTTATAGAAAGCAGTAACGATGGTGACGATGGTGACGATGGTGACGATGGTGACGATGGTGACGATGGTGACGATGGTGACGATGATGACGATGATGATGATGGGCTTTAAAACCCTGAAAACGCGAAGTTCCTTATCGCGCGGTGCGAAAGGGGGCTAGACGGAAAAAATTAAGACCAAAAAGGACTTCGTTCCATCCGGGTGTCCCTTGACACCTCTCAAGTTTTTTTTTGTTTGTTTTTGTTTGTATGGTGTGTTTTGATGGTGTATTATTCTTGTTAGGTACTCAATATTCTATTGGAATGAAGAGTACAATCATGTGTTCAAATATCGGTCACTAATTACCAGTCACCTTATATAATCACGAGCACAAAACAGAAATAGTAAGCGCGTGGCTTGAGAAAGGCAGGACAGGTTTTTGTTTTTTTTTAATGTAAGTAGTACCTCATTACAGTCCGTATAAGGTTTTGAGGGTAAAATAAATTAGAAAACTTGCCCGGAAAATTTAAGAAATTTGGAAAGACTGAAACTGCTTTCTTGTAAGATTTTTGTATGAGTTACAGTACTGTTCCATGAGTCAATATCAACTGAGCCTTAGTCCACTGCTGTACTCTCCCAGGCTGCACCAAAACACCCTGCTTTTTGGCTTTCGCATCCAGGCTAACCACCCTTTTAGGGTCATCGGTCTATCTAGCCCAGAGAAAAATACAAAAGGCCTGAGACCAGTTTATTATTTGCCAGAAATACACACGCACCTTCTAGCTTGAAACTCTGACAACCAGTCTTACCACGGGGTATTGTATTACCCAGTTACTGGGTTCTAGAGGTCAGATAGGCAGTCGCTCCATGTAAAATACTGGTATTCAGCTACATCCGGTTAGACTTGAAGCTGATTCCAACATGGTTGGGAAAAGATTAGGCAGATTAGGCAGATGATCACAAACGCACGTTCATATTTCTCTCGACAGTTGACATAATCCAGCATACAATAATTCTCAAACGTCTGATAGTTATAGAACATGGTTCTGCCGCATATTCTGGTCGTCCTGAAACAAAGCATTTTATTTAAAACATGCATAAATACGTAGTCGAATTATATTAGCTGGCAATACTTTACCCACGTATAAAAATCAATATCGACATTTTAAAAAAAAAGTTTCTTTTTTTGCAAATTCACTAATCACCCCAATCCACTTGCATGTGGATTACTTGATAATACCAATGTGGTTAAAAGACTGAAAGAAATCACATACTCTGAAGAGACAGCAAGTCATTAGCCTGCTGCTCATTAAAAACACTACATTCACAAAACATATATCTATTTATCTATATAAATAAAAATTAAATTTCTGACTGACTGACTCATTCATCAACGCCCAGTTCAAACCCTTGGACCTAGAAAGAGGTTCCCTTTATAATGTAGACAAGGAATAAGGAAGGATTTTTTGAAATTGAACCCCTCAAGGAGTTAAATAGGGGATGAAAGTTACAGGCGGGCGAAGCCGCTGGCAATAGCTAGTAGCGGATAAAGCTCTGGCGACTGATTGAAGATAAAATAACAGAAAATTTGCAAAAACACGTATGAAAATATGAATTTCACGGGCTCCCTTACTTATCGGAATTCTTCGAAAACGATTGTCGAAAAGTCAGACGATAGTGAATAGCTGCTCAAGGTCACACTATTATATTCTAGTTACTCAAATATGAATTTAAGCATGGGAAAATCTAAAAAAGTCGCTGTAGTATTTTATGTTTTTACTTGATGGCCCAGCAATAAGGGTTTTCTGGAATATTCAAGCCACCATTTGGCTCCACTTTGACAAGAGGTTTACCAGTTCGAAAATGAACTTAAAATATTTGATGTCATTCGTTTCATTCATTCGTTCACCATTCAGTCCGTAGGCGCTTTGAAGCTTTTATTTGACATTTTCCCGGACCTGACGTCTCAGTGCTGCCACCTAGTGAACGTAATTTCAGAAAACCGTCATTGGTTCCGCCCCATTATGTTAAAAAGCTGCTGGTATCACCGCAAAGGTCAGATAAAAGTGACACTAGCTAAGTGACAGTCATTCAGGCACAGAGTTGTATCGACGGTTACGTGGCGGCTATCTTCTCATCATCATCATCACCATCATTTCAGCCGAAAGACGTTCACTGCTGGACATAGGCCTCCCCCAAGCTCCGCCACTTTGACCGGTTCTGTGCTTCTCGCATCCAGCGGACTCCCGCGGCCCTCACAAGGTCATCTGTCCACCTTGTGGGAGGCCTTCCAAATTTACGTCTTCCGGTACGCGGTCGCCACTCCAGAACTTTTCGGCCCCATCGGCCATCTGTTCTACGAGCAATGTGCCCTGCCCACTGCCACTTAAGTTTGGCAATTCTTCGGGCTATGTCGGTTACCTTGGTTCTCCTGCGGATCTCTTCATTCCTGATTCGATCCCGCAGGGAAACTCCAAGCATAGCCCTTTCCATCGCCCTTTGGGTGACTTTAAGCCTTCTTATGAGGCCCGTTGTGAGCGACCACGTTTCGGTTCCATATGTCATCACTGGCAATACGCACTGGTCAAAGACTTTCGTCTTGAGACACTGCGGTATGTGGGACGAAAAGATATTGCGAAGCTTCCCGAACGCTGCCCAGCCGAGTCGGATTCGACGATTGACCTCTTTCTCGAAGTCCAGTTAGGTAGGTCCACTACCTAACTGGACAGTTTGTCCTAGGTAAACGTACTCGTCCACTCAACTTGGAGTGCAGCGCCTCCGACCGTTACGAGAGTGGGTGTTACACGGGCATTGGACATCACCTTTGTCTTGTCCATGTTCATTTTAAGACCCACTCTTTCGGAAGCTGTACTGAGGTCATCGAGCATTGTACTGAGGTCCTCCATGGTCTCAGCCATGACAACTATATCATCAGCAAACCGAAGGTGAGTGATGTACTCGCCATTGATGTTGATGCCAGCCCCTTTCCAGTCCAGAACCTTGAAGACATCCTCCAGTGCAGCGGTGAACAGTTTCGGAGAGATAACGTCTCCCTGTCTAACACCTCGCTGCAGAAGGATAGGTTTCGAGGTCTGCTCCTGGAGTCGGACTGACATAGTGGCGTTTTCGTAGAGACACTTCAACACCTCGATGTACCGATAGTCGATTTGGCACCATTGGAGGGACTGCAGTACAGCCCATGTCTCGATCGAATCAAAGGCTTTTTCGTAGTCCACAAACGCTAAACAGAGAGGCAGATTATACTCTTTGGTCTTCTGTATAACTTGCCGCAGCGTATGTATGTGGTCTACTGTGCTAATGCCTTTACGGAATACGGCTTGTTCGGGAGGCTGGTAGTCGTCAAACCTGCGCGCTAGACGGTTCGTGATGACTCTGGAGAACAGCTTGTAGACATGGCTCAGAAGTGAGATGGGCCTATAATTCTTAAGAAAGGCATTGTCACCCTTCTTAAAGAAAAGTACCACCACACCTCTGTTCCATGCCTGTGGCGTTTTGCCCCTTCCGGCTATTTTCTGATGACAAAAAAAAGCTGTCAGGGGAGCCGTTGTCGTATTATGTCCACGAAGAACTGCTTCATTCCGCCTATACTGTTGGATTATGGACAGTCGTGATGATATTGAAGATTCTGAATCAATAAAACGATAACCACTTCTAGTAAAGGCTATCCTGCGCCGTTACGATATTTACTCGTCGCCTCTAGGAACTCAAAAAAAACCCCATAAAATCCGATGAATGAAAATATTAAGGACTTGACTATACCTACTTCCTCAGGCGAGCTCTTTCACAAAAAGCTTTATTACTAAGAAAATTAACATATAAAATCCTATGATTATAGTTATTTATATTACTTGTAATTCCTGAGGCAGTATTTCGAAATGAAGTCACATTGCTCCTGATAAGTATCTCGAAAAGGAGCTGTCCTCCTTACTGTAGGACGAGTTCTTTTGGCTTTGGTATATCTGCGAACGGGAGATTTATTAATATCAATATCATAATACATACAGTAATACATCGTTCCTACTGATATATTACATTATCCTACTTGATTTTATAAATGTAAAAGTTTGTGAAGCTGTTTGGATGTTTGTGTTGATGCTTGAATTAAAATGTTAAATATTCACCTAAAAAAAAAGAACTTTGATGTAAATAAATTAATAAATTAGATAATATTTGTACGCTTCGCACCAAGAATCTTAACTAATATTGTGACACCTCACACACCGTGTGACTACCAATGTTTACAAATAAAGATTCTTATTCTTATTTGTTACTCAATCACACTAAAACGGCTCAGCGGACTTCGATGAAATTTGGCACACAGTTAGTTTATAACCTGGATTAAAATATAGGGTACTTTTTATCCCGGTAGTAATACGGACCCGTGGGATAATTTCCGAACTCTCGCGGGCCGCTGGCAAAAGCTGGCATATTATAAAATATCGTGGTGACACCAATGATATTATAAGTGTAAAAAGGTGGGTGACACCGCGTGAACGAGCCTTAGAATAAAAATCAAAATTCAAAAAATGGACAATAGGGTATTACACCCATTTTTGAATAGTGTCTTAATTCGATTCTAGAGTGCTAATGAACCACTAGAAAAAACACAAAAAAATAATTTAATTGATTAGGGGCGTCCATTAATTACGTGAGGCGTTTAGGGGGGGAGGGGGTCGAGTCAAATCTCACTCAATCTCACGTGGGGGAAAGGGGGTGGGGTCTACACAATTATCACGTAATTAAAAAAAAAACCGCAGAGAAACAATGTAACATTACCAGAAAACCGGGTTAAATTATGTAAAACATGTTTTTCCGCCAATACGGGTAAATCCTACAAAATAATATTTATCGCGGTTATGCGAACGCCACAAAGTAGCACAGTAGCTGCTCCTCTATGGTTAAACCGCCACCGGCCAGCCAAGCCAGCCAAATACAACGCAAATAGGCACAGATTAACGTTTTTACACTAATAGCACGTATTTGAAATATCTCACCTGAGATTATGAGGAGGGGGTGAGGGTCGAGCCAAATCTCACGACATCTCACCAAAGCGGGGGTGGGGGTCGAAAAATCGCCCCACGTAATTAATGGACGCTCCCTTAGTGCCATAAAAATGCATTCAAATTTTCAATTTTCGCGGATAATTTGGAAAAAACACTGGACGCAGTGGACGCCATATTGCTCTGTGGGTATGACGTCAGTTTGCTACTAAAACAAATACGCTGATATTTTATAAGATAATTTAAAAAATAAGTTATTTTTCTACTTATCATTGGTTTGCTGTTTCTGAATGAAAATTATTATTTAAATACAAATTACTTTGGTTACGAAAATAATAAAAGTTTAAAGTTGCTCAGTTGACATACCGTATGTCATAATAACATGGCGGCTACTATTTCATGGTGTTCAAAAACAAATTAAAAAAAGCGAAATCTTAAAATTGTATTTTAAAATTTATTTTGTCATTTCATGAACTAAAACTACGTTTTTCCGACTGCATTTTGGCTAAGCTATCTCAATAATGTATTTTTAGATTTGTTCTCAATACAGGATAAGTTTTTATCCAGTGCGTAAATTCTAACCATGAATTCAACATATCATTCTAGACCCCCTACCGCTACCGCTACCGCAGAAATATAACGCCGTTTATAAAAAAAAAAATGCTGTTTCATAGAAAAGTGCAATACCTACGCGGTCAAAATGTATGGAACAGCTGTTTTTTTTTTTGTAGAACCGGCTAAAAATTTCTGCCCTATGGGGTCTAGAATGATATGCTGAATTCATGGTTAAAGTTTGCGCACTGGATAAAAACTTTTCCTGTAGAATAAAATACCCTACTGTCTATGTAATGGTCCCACTACCTATGCATATTGAACTGGATAATATAAATGACCAAATGCCTCTTCATAATTTTCCTGACTTCATCCCAATTTGGGTTCCGCACAACATGTCTTTTTCTTCCATACTTCTCATTAGTCGTCATCTATTCTCATAGCCATCGACATTCATACTAACAACTTTGCTCACGACATTTTCCCCATTTTTTAGTTTCACATGCCGGTGTCACCGTAAGATTGTGAACACCGTTAGCTTTTAATCTATCTCGCGAGATTGTAAACTGTCGATAAATTGTGAACTGCACCATATTGCTTACCGACCGAATAGGTTAGGTTAGAACTGCGCCCACCCGCGCGCAAGCCGAGCGAACGAAGCGTGCGGTGCCGCGGCAGCGGCCAGCGAGCGCTACTTCCAAGTTAGTGGCGGTTACTTGACTATTTAGTAATAGCGCAAAGTACAATCCGTCTTGATACCACATTCACAATTTGACGGACAGACTATAAAATATCGAAAAATAGTGCGTTAAATTGTAAACGGTTTTCGCAGTTTACAATTTATCGACAGTTTACAGTCTCGCGAGATAGGTTATATTATAAACTAACGATGTTCACAATCCTACGGTGACACCGATACCATGACAACCGATTTCCACACAACTATTCAGTGACCGTTGGCACCAGGTGGCACCGGTAACTTTCTCTTCTCTTTCTATCACTTTTGGATACACGTGTTTCTGTGACAATTCATACCTGTTCTATTATTTATTTGTTATGTACTCATTTCTTACTCTATCCATTCGTGTTACACCATACATACATGCCTCTTAACATTCTCATCTTAGCTGCATGCAATTGCCTTTCATTCATCACTTTTGTGCCATTATAACCCACACAAAGCAACAGGTCTTACCACGGTTTTATATTTGTCAGCTCGTTTAATATATCGCTCGGTTAGTCTATTTTAGATATTTTCATAGCGTTATGTCCTACGGCATTCTGCTGTGGGGCAAAAACGCTGATATTCAAAATATTTTGTTCTTCAAAAACGAGCTGTTAGAGCATTTTACCAACTATGTGCTAGAGTTTTTCAAAGATTTTTTTAAAGATGTTAGTGTCACCGCAATTCATCTTCGCTAACATTATTAGTTCTAAAATTACCTTTTAAGGAGGGTGTTAAATTACGTTGGGAAAAGTCGTGCTAGGATTAGTAGATCAAAAAAAAAAACATCACAGAGCCATATAGTTTATAATTTGCCATATAGTTTATGTTTTGATTAATTAATTAATATAAATATATAGGGTAAGGAGCAATTAAACTTCGTTAGTAGGTACTTGTCTAATTATATTGTAAAAGAGTAAAATACAAAAAGGTGACCAATCGTTTGGTATAAGGAATAATATATGAAGTAAGTAACCTGAATTTAAACAGACTAAAATTGACGGACGACCGGATCGACGCTAGGCGCAGCGTGCGTACGTACTTAGCTTATCGTTAGCTAGCACATTTATTACCACTACGATTTTCACTATGTTTTCTCGGATGCCGCCTACATTTTACGTTGGACTTGCTAAGCGAGTCCCCGGCGCTGCAACACGAATTGAATCACTCGCCAGGCGAGTTCAGTGGCATTGCGTTAGGGTAAAAACAATGTTTTACAAAAAAAACAATGTTTTTTTTGTAAAATAACACACTGAACTCGACGGGCGAGTCTACGGCGCTGGAATAAAATTTACGTGGACTCTCCGGGCGAGTCGGTGGCACTAAATGTGCTAGCTCGCGTAATACTACTGAGTCTCGGTGGTGGGCGGGGGCAGCGCAGCACCGACTCGGGCGCAAATGCGGGCCGAGCGACGACTCGGTAGAGGGGCTTTAGGACTGCAGGCGTGTGGCGAACCGCGTAATATACTACGCGCTAAAAATACTTATTTATATTAATTAATTAATCAAAACAGCGAAATATTTCATAGCTCTGCGCTGGCCAGCTTTTAGAACATACCCCGACAATATTAGGTAGTACTTACGTTCAAAATTTTATACCGATATTTTCTTACTTTTTTCTTTTGCCGGCTCCAAGTTGCCTCCGATAGCTGGCCGACTGTATAGGGAACGTTGTTTCAGTAACCGTAGAATCGCAGGTCGACACTACCAACAAGGACATCTTTAGGAGATCAATACGTATGAAGCTCTTCCAGCTATGCCAGTCTCTTAGAGACAATGTCTTGGCCGTACTAGACGACGAGCTCGTTGTAGAGACAGCGTTGAGATTGACCGAGCGTGCAGCGCTGATACAAACGGTATTCCATATTAACGCAGTTTACGAAGGCTTTGCGGGCTTAACCATTTGTCTGCGATGCCGCAAGAAGACTTAACAGATAGATAAATGTAGTTTCGGAGTCTTGGTCATCGACGAACTCTAGGCTAGTAACGTCCCGTCACCGTTTGCATAGACTAATTAGGCCTTGCATTAAAGGAGAGCAGTGGCGTTTCACACAAATGTCAAAAAAGGGGGAGGTTCTCGATTCGTTTGTATTTTTAATTTGTGTATGTTTGTTTCGCAATATCTCCGGCAATGGGTGTCGATTTCGAATATTCTTTTTATGAAATTAGATAGGGGTTTTTTTTTAGGGTGAAAAATCATTAAGATCTAAGTCTCAATAAATTTAAATAATTAATTTTACGTAAGTTGTGCCTGAAAGCCTTTTATACCGTTAAAGATTATATTGAGGACAAAAATGCTTGGGATTAACCTGCTCCAATTTTGTATACTGGATGTTGTTTTTTAATTTTGTTTTGCTCTTTGACTCTTGATTATTATTATATACACTTTGACTTTTGATTATTATTATATACACTTTATGACATGAATATTTACTTTGAGAAGTATAATATTATTTTTGTTTTAATTATTGTGGGTGTGAGGACTATGTGGTATTTTTTTTTGTGCTTCATCTCTTTCTCAGTTCGTTTTTAATGTTAATCTGGCAGTTAGAGTACTTTATGCGGCCTACCCAAATAGTTCTGAGTTGAGCCGTATGATTACTGATACATGTCTGGACTTTAAAAGAGATTGTGACCTCTGAGTTTGTTTCGGCCTTTCTTCTCAGAGTAGTCAGATAGGAAACACCGATCTCATCTAGTTCAAAAAAATATGATTGACGTGTAAAAGTGTTTGTACAAACCTACTTACAGAAATAAAATCATTTATCATTTATCAAATAACTTCTCCCGGGTGGAGCAGAAGGGTGTGTCAGACTTTTACTGACTGACACCCACCCGTGTTCCCTCAGTTGCCTGTGTGCCAGGGTATCTCTTTCGAACAACCCGCACCATGCTTCAGGGTCAAAGTCAAAATTTATATGGGATGCTTCAGGGGTCCCATATTAATATTGACTTTGCTGGGATAGTTTTTGCATTAGCTTCGATACTACTTGTTTAATCCGATTTGTATACCATACCATGTACCATGGTAGCGAAATAGGATTACATACGTTCCTGTAACTTCTATTTATCTGGCCAGTAGTGATATACGGATAAGTATGGTACACACAGCGTCAGTATGTGCTAACCCCTCAAGGTTTAAAATTGTACACTGCTACAGCATTAAATTCGTTACGAATAATCTACAGAATACTCCAAAAAGAGTTTGAAGTTAAGAAGAAAAGGACTTGGATTCGAACCATCGCATCACCGATCGTCGTCATACTCATACGGGCAGTTTGACGAACTAGCCAGCGAGCCCATATGAATTTCAGTGAAATTGTTATCGAATATCGTCCGAGTCACTTCATCTTTAGGTATCTGTCTAATCCATGGAATTTAACTTATTACGTTTTCTTTATAAAATTAATCCCTACCCTCAAGTTATAACTACTCGTACATCGTTTGATGTGTACGTTCATTAAAACGTCTGTTTACAGAGACGACATGACGGACCACGTGATATTTCGTTAGTTTAAAATAGTGTCAATCTAAAATATTTCTAGCGCTTCCTATTTTATCGTTTGCGTTAAAAGAATATCACTTGTGTATTGACCCGTTTGTGTCAGTTGGTAAAATATGTATGTACAATAAGTTATCTGTAAATTATTAAATAAAATTGTTAAATTTTTTCAGTAAAGTAAGATCAAAGTTTTGTTAAATAATAGCAAGACTGTACTTCTGTCTTTTTAAAGCGAATCTGTCAATAAGCGAATCTGACCTAACGCGAATCTGGCGTAAAGCGAATCTGTCCTGCTTACAAATGATAAATAAATATGATGAAATGATTATGGAAGTATTAAATTCTTCTTGATTTTTTTATAATTGTTATTTAAGACAAAATAGAAAAATACTTCATATTAAAAAAAAAAATGAATGCAAAAAGCACACTTCGTGCCCTGAATTCGAACCTCCAATCTTATGCAAGACAAGCGGTCTTGTAACTTCCGGTCTAATAAGACGTTGAATGATTCCTCGTAAATGTTAACCATATTCACTAAAACAATACTGTAGTTATAATAAAATGGTTTTGCTAAATACAAAAAGTAACTTGGACCTAGCACGGATTTAAACTCTGATATATTTTGGAGGGGTAACTACTTAATGGAGCTGCCATAACTAAAAAATGATAAATAAAAACGTTTTTTCTAAAAAAACAACCGGCTGTTTTAGTAACAACAAAAAAACTTTTTACCTTTGTGCCGAATCTTTGCGACCATTTCATTTTCATGGTAAGAGGGACTTCCCCGACCGGGGTACACATTGTTTTAACTAGTTTTTAGGGTTCCGTAGCCAAATGGCAAAAAAACGGAACCCTTATGGATTCGTCATGTCTGTCTGTCTGCCTGTCTGTCACATGTCCGTCCGTATGTCACAGCCACTTTTTCCGAAACTTTAACAACTATGCTGTTGAAACTTGGTAAGTAGATGTATTCTGTCAGCCGCATTAAGATTTTTACACAAAAATAGAAAAAAAAAAAAACAATAAACTTTGGGGTTTCGGATACTTAGAACTGAAACTCAATTACCATGTAAACTTCCACCGAAAATTGCTTTGAACGAGATCTGGTAAGTAGTTTTTCATTAATACGTCATAAATCGTAAACCGCAATTTACCTTTAGTTACATCATTTAATAAAAATATGTTTAATATTTAATAAGTTAAGTAATAGGTTTGTACGGGACCCTCGGTGCGCGAGTCCGACTGGCACTTGGCCGGTTTTTTTATATTTTGGGCCTGATTTTGCTGATCTCCTTTCTTTTAAACATAATCGATCAATCTCGACTGTGATTTGGGAATAGGTTTAAAATGTTTGAGTTGAGTAGTTCTAACGCAGCCTCAAGCGCTAGTATAAGTACTCGCAGCTTAGCGAATACCACAGTGTTGTTTCGCCGCTGCGGCAGCGCTGCACCCAAGGCATCATGTCATAATTATCAACATAATTAAATCCTAAAGACGTCCACAGCTGGACATAGTCATCCCCCAAGCTCCGCAATTTCGACTGGTTCTGTGCTTTCCGCATCCAGCGCATTCCTGCAGCCTTCACAAGGACATCGGTACACCTTGTGAGAAACCTTCCAACTCTACGTCTTCCGGTACGTGGTCGAGGCATCATATCATATCCTTAAAGAATAGCCCTGCAGCACAATCACTGGGTGAATTTGCGTGCCCTTTGTGGAATCGTTCAGCCCATGCACAGTTGGTGGGTACAGCTTCGAATGAAACATGCCAGATCATCACTGATGAATCTGAGTGTTTGATGTCAACGGACGGGTGTTTAGTGGCACCTCAAAGTACCAACACCCTTATTACATAACACACTTTTAATCACAATCCGAAGAATTTTGAAAAATTCCTAATTCATAGCTTCCCATTTTTGAAAGAATACGTTGCACGGCAACGCAATGGACATTGTTGAATTATCACAGTGAATGACATTGGATTTATGTGCGAAAAAACTTACATGGTATTATCAAAATAAACTGAAAAATCAAAAAGTATAAGTTTTGATGTACAATGTCCATTTTAATAGCAAATTAACTCCTGGTCATATTCGAACACTGTTATTGTTACAAAATTTTTTTTCTACACAATACAATTTATTTCAGGATATACTGCACCATACTTGGATTTTAATCTTGAAAAGGTTAAACTAAATGTATATTTTTTTTACTTTTCTTTTAACATTCTTAATAAAAATTACTCGAGAGATTTAATCAACTTGTAGTAAAAAGTTAATTGAATCAATGTTTTATTGGTGGTTGACGATTAAATCGACTAGATCGATTGTAGCGGCCAAAAAGAAGGTTGCGGTGAGATGCACCGCAACTGAGGTGGGCCGCGATGTCGAATGAGAGGTATCGCGACTGAGGGTTACGGGCTGCGACAGAGGAGGAGTGCCGGTGCTTCGAGCACCGCTCTTCCCTTCCGTGGCCTGGACGGGGCCGCCACCGTTTGATGGCGGACGCGGTGGGGCCGCAGGGGAAGAGGAGTGTCGGTATAGCGTTGGCCGCTCTCCCTATCCCCTGCGGCTGAAAAGTGATAGGCGGGATGGCGCGCTGTGTTCCACGCGCACCGTTAGAGATGTCAGCAACCACTGGTTGGGTCCGCAAGGGCCAATGCCTGCCGGGGGTGCGGGTTGTTCGAAAGAGACACCGTCGCCCCTGGCACATAGGCAACTGAGGGAACACGGGTGGGTTTTAGTCAGTAAAAGTCTGATACGCCCTCCTGCTCTCTACCCAGAGCGGGAGCAGTTATTTGATAATTTCCCACCCAAAAAAAAGGGGGGTTTCCAGCAGGCTTAGCACAAGAACTGAAGACAAGGGTTTTGTCGTCGGAAGAGTAGACAAAAATGACGTTCCCGTATAGATACATTGACAGTTTCGTACCGATAAATGTAGACAAGCGATTTCTATTCTACTGAAGAGTACAAATTGAAAGAGTCATGCTAAGCCTGCTGAATTTTGTACTAAATGGAGGCTGCGCGTCTGTGTCCCTGCCACTCTGTATAATTATTTTCCATTCATTCGACCCGGCACAATTAGCGTTAACAGTACCTAATGAACTAACATGAAGGTCCCTTATCAGTATCTCACAATTCACAAGTCATGTCCCACTCGGTGTCACATCTGACATATTATAACGCTTATTTAGTGACAAATAGCTCTATTTTCTACGTGACTGCAAACTCCATACAAATATAGACTGTAAAAACTGAGAGACAAGCTTCATTTTACAAAGTTGATTGTTTTGTAATGCCAAGGAATCCTGTAGTGAATTCGCTTTGAGACATAATTTTTAGAATAAGTTGAGATCCTGCCATTTGGCATCATAAATATCTTGGTGTATTCATGGAGAAACAATGAAATAAATTAGAGGACCGTCTTCATCATCATCGTCATCATCATATCAACCGAAAGACGTCTACTGCTGGCCATAAGCCTTCCGCAAAAGGGGGGAATTGCCATAATCGCCACACTTGGCAGGCGGGTTGGCGATCGCAGTATGATGGTAAAATGCATAAAGAACGCTGCTGTCTATTCTCTAGTAAATCCCTTAGTCGCCTTCTGGCCGCCGCCGCGACACCCACGGGAAGAAATGGGATGGTACAAAGTAAGTAGTAAGTATTCGTTTCCGGCACACGGAACCGTCGTAAAAAAAAAAAAAAAATGCGGCAGCGGAGGACCTGCACAGCGGACCTCCGCCGGACAACATGTCCGAAATGCGGGCGGAGGTCGCCCGCTTGGCAGCCGCCATGGAGCGCGTCATGGAGGGGGTGGAGACGTATTCCGACCACCGGTACATCCGGTTTGACGTCTCCGCCCAGACCTCGAGCGCGCCGGTCCGACAGGCCCCGTGTGGTCCGCGGTGGGCGTTGAAGCAGCTGGACCGGGAGCTTCTCCTGGAAGCCTCGATCGTGCAGGCCTGGGTGTCATCACCGGACAGGCCTGCCGACATCAACGACGAGGCCGAGTGGTTCCGGGAGACCATGTCCGAGGTATGTGACGTGGCAATGCCCCGGGTCCAGCTAGGTCGTGCTTCACGCCAGGTGTACTGGTGGTCGCCGCAGCTGACAACTCTGCGCGAGGCGTGTGTTGCTGCGCGACACTTTTACTCCAGGCACCGCAGGCTCCGTATCCGCCCTCCGGATACGGAAGCCATTGAGGCGGAGCTGTACGAGGGGTACAGAGTGGCGAAGACCGCCCTCCGAGCTGAGATCCTGCGGGCCAGAGTGGTGGCCCGCGAGGAGTCGCTGGAGACTCTGAACAGAGACCCGTGGGGACGCCCCTACAAAACGGTGCGGGATAACATCCGCCCGTGGGCTCCCCCGCTGACACAGAGTCTCCGGCCCCAGCTCGTGCAGGACGTGGTGAGCGCTCTGTTCCCCTCGCGAGGGGAGCACGCTCCCCCGCCTATGGCTCCGCCTCCTGCGGTGCCCGATGCGGACCACACCGACGACGACGAAGACTCTCCACAGGTGACCGAGGTAGACCTGAGAGTGGCGGTACGTAGGCTGAATGCCAAAAATACCGCCCCAGGACCCGACGGCTTGCCCGGCAAAGCCTGGGTCCTGGCCTTGCAGGCTCTCGGGCCTCGACTAAGAGGGCTCCTAAGCGCATGCTTGGAGGAGGGCCAGTTTCCGCTTCGTTGGAAGACGGGGAAACTGGTCCTCATTAAGAAGCCGGGGCGCCCAGCGGACTCTCCGTCCGCTTACCGGCCCATTGTGCTGCTCGACGAGGTGGGCAAGCTCTTTGAGAGAGTAATTGCAGACCGCCTCGTCGGGCGGCTGGTGCGGGTGGGGCCGGATTTGGCGGAGAGCCAGTTTGGTTTCCGCAGGGGGCGCTCCACGGTGGACGCCATCATGCGCGTGCGAGCCCTCACGACGGGGGATGCTGTAGCCCGGGGTGGGGTCGTCTTGGCGGTGTCTCTAGACATCGCCAATGCCTTCAACACCCTGCCCTGGAGTTGCATAAGGGAGGCACTCCGGTATCACCGGATGCCGACCTACCTCTGTCGTGTGGTCGAGGCCTATTGGACGGACAGGGCCGTCATCTACCCCGGTCACCTTGGAGAGTGGAACCGGCGAGAGATGTCGTGCGGTGTCCCGCAGGGATCGGTCCTGGGGCCGCATCTGTGGGACATCGGGTACGACTGGGTGCTGCGCGCCGACCTCCCTAGCGGCGTCAGTGTAGTTTGCTACGCTGACGACACGCTGGTCCTGGCGCAAGGGAGGTCGTACCAGGCGGCGGCAGACTTGGCGACACAAGGGGTTGCGACAATCGTGGATAGGATCCGGCAACTGGGACTCGAGGTGGCATTGCACAAGTCCGAGGCCATGTGGTTTCATGGTCCTCGGAATGCGCCACCGACGGGTTCCCAGATAACGGTGGGAGGGGTTCACATCGGCGTCGAGTCGACGATGAAGTACTTGGGACTCGTCCTCGACAGCCGGTGGAACTTCGCGGAGCATTTCCGCCGTTTGGCTCCCAGACTGGAGCGGGCCGGGGCTGCGTTGAAGCGGCTCTTGCCCAATCTAGGGGGGCCAAACGCCTCCTGCCGGAGGCTCTACGCGGGGATCGTGCGGTCCATGGCCCTATACGGGGCGCCGGTGTGGGCGCCTACATTGAGGCGCCAACCAGCTCGCAAGCTGAGGGCGTCCCATAGGGTCATGGCGATCAGGATGATCCGAGGATATCGCACGATCTCCGGCGAGGCGGCGGGCCTCCTTGCCGGATTACCGCCATGGGATCTGGAGGCAAAGGTCCTCGCGCAAATATGGGAGTGGCGCGAGGAGGCCAAACGCCGGGGCGTAACTCCGCTGCCGCAGGAAATCGCGGCACAGCGGACAGAGCTCCGGCGGGATCTCATGGTGACATGGAGAGAGCGATTGTCGCAACCCAGTGCTGGGCACGCCACGATTGCGGCGGTAAGTCCCCTCTTTGAGGAGTGGTTCGAGAGGCGGCATGGCGTCCTCACCTTCCGCCTGACGCAGGTCCTCACCGGACACGGTTGTTTCGGGAGGTTCCTGTTTCGGATAGGGCGGGAGGAAACGCCCGGGTGTTTCCACTGCGAAGATCGCCCTGAGGACACGGTGGAGCACACGGTGGCGGTCTGCCCTGCTTGGGCGGAGCACCGCCGTGTCCTCGTGGAGGCGATCGGCGGCGGCGATCTCTCGCGTCCGGCCCTGGTCCAGGCCATGGTACGGAGCGAGAGGGCATGGGGAGCCGTCACCTCCTTCAGCGAAGCGGTGATGCTCGCGAAGAGGGAGGCGGCGCACGTGAGGGAGAGGCAGCATATGCGCCCTCGCGACCCTAGCCGCCGCAGGATACGGAGACGCCCTGGGCGTCGGGAATCCCAGGCCGATTTCCGGCCACCGTAGGCATGGGCTTGCGGACGGCGAGTAATGGGTAGCTCGCTGTCCGGTAAGGACCAAGCCCAAGTCGACGGCGCGTTGTGTTCCACGCGCGCCTCAAAGAGATGTCAGCACAAAAAATGATGGGGCCCGCAAGGGCCGATGCCTGCCAGGGGTGCGGGTTTGTTCGAAAGAGACACCACAGCCCCTGGCTTAAGGGCTACTGAAGGAACACGGGTGGGTTTTAGTCAGTAAAAGTCTGACACGCCCTCCTGCTCCACCCAGAGCGGGAGAAGTTATTTGATGATTTCCCACCCAAAAAAGAAGGTGCGCAAACTGAAACCATGAATTCAGATTGTCATTCTAGACTCCCCAGCACAACATTTCTGCGCTGGGGAGTTGGTTACAGTTTGCGCACTGGTTAAAAAATTATCCTGTATACAAGAATTGCTCGTTTAAAGGTATTAGATATGTAGGTAGTTACATAGTGTAAGGAAGGTGGTACATAGTGGTGGTTTATAAATAAACGTCTAAGGTTGACACAAGGTTCTAACGCTAAGAAAAGGGTCACCAGAACATTTGAAATAACTTTCGCGTATCCACATAACTTTATGTTATTCGCTTTCGGGATAAGGGTCAAGTCTGAATTTGCTTAGAAAGTTAATTGGCTAGCCCTCCGGGTGAAGGATCTATCTTTTACCGAATCACAGCTAAGTTAGTGTGCGCCATATTATTATTGCACAGTAAGATCCTTGCGCTCAAACAAACGATCGACTATTATCACGCAATAACATATTGCGCAAAATGATACGCAACAACATAAGCCCAGCTTCAATTTTTTCATGTAAACAAAACCTGCGCAATACTTGGGCGGCAATAAGTTTGCGCAATATTTATATTGCGCCATATGTTAGAAACAGCTCTTGCACTTAAACGATCCATTATTTTCACGCAATAAAATTGACGGCATACGTTTCAATGTTTTCACGTGAGCAATACAGCACTATATAGGATGTAGTGCTTGCATGGTTTTTTTTTTTGAGGGTGCGAAATCATCAAATAACTTCTCCCGCTCTGTGTGGAGCAGAAGGCCGTGTCAGAGTTTTACTGACTAAATTCCACCCGTGTTCCTTCAGTTGCCTGTGTGCCGGGGGCCACGGTATCTCTTTCAAACAACCCACACTCCTGGCAGGCATCGGCCCTTGTGGACCCCACCAGTTGGTGCTGACATCTCTTTGAGGCACGCGTGGAACACAACGCGCCGTCGACCCGGGCTTGGTCCTTACCGGACAGCGAGCTACCCATTATTCGCCGTCCGCAAGCCCGCATATCCAACAAGATGCAATTACAATATAGTGCAACAAAAATTAAAGTCTCTCGAATTCGATCTAAACGGTCAAAACATTTGTTGGAAGAGCAGTGCCGCCTTACGAGTTTTAGGTCGTGTGTTTATACCCAGGCAGCCGCTTTACTTCGTGTTCATAATTGTATTCATCACCACTGCTCTCAAAACGGTGAAGGAAAAGATCGTGAGGAAACGGGCATGTCGTAATAATATAAATAATACCAAATAACTATGAATTCACCACATTATTTGGACCTCTTAGCGTATTTCTCATCAGTTGTCAAAAATGTTAATCAGCCGTTTCATAGAAAACGATATTATATATTGACGCGGTCAAAATGTATGGAAAGGCATTTCTTTTAACTGACGAATATTTGATCGTAAGAGATGTCAGCACCAACTGGTGGGGTCCGCAAGGGCCGATGCCTGCCAGGAGTGCGGGTTGATTGAAAGAGATACCGTGGTCCCTGGCACACAGGCAACTGAAGGAACACGGGTGGAATTTAGTCAGTAAAAGTCTGACACGGCCTTCTGCTCCACACAGAGCGGGAGAAGTTATTTTATGATTTCGCACCCTAAAAAAAAACCATGCAAGCACTACATCCTATATAGTGCTGTATTGCTCACGTGAAAACATTGAAACGTATGCCGTCAATTTTATTGCGTGAAAATAATGGATCGTTTAAGTGCAAGAGCTGTTTCTATCATATGGCGCAATATAAATATTGCGCAAACTTATTGCCGCACGTGTGGGTTTTAGTCAGTATAAGTCTGACATGCCCTCCTGCTCCACACGCAGCGGGAGATGTTTTTTTTATGATTTCCCACCCACAAAAATAAAGTAAAAATTAAAACGAAAATTAAATAAAAAATAAAACGTTGATCAGTCGCATCTGACTGTCATCGCGTGTGCACATGCACCGTGCATCTAAACACTGCGACAGGTAACGCGAGCGTGACTTCCCCCTAGCCCCGAATTGCGACTCTGCAACTCGACGCCAACTATGTTAAACCTCTAACAAAATTATCGGCCGCAGCTTTTCGGTGCGTCTAGTCGCCGACCTGGCGCAATCGCATGTCGCATAGTGTGCGAGATGGTTTAAAGTACCGGAACGATTGAGATGGTGGATCCACGTACACGTTACACGCACGACCGGAATTCGTCCGAAAACGAATTCAAAGGAAGCTCGGTAACTATGCGACTCTTTTTAATGGAGCCCGCTTCGTTAATGACCGTTAATAATGGACTAACACACAAGGGACTTTCAGTACCTTCAAAGAAAGACTTCAGTTTCTTTGGCACATGTCAAAAAGCGTTACTAAAGTAGTATAATACTAACTATAGCTGCTAGCTGCAGGACGTCGACACATCTGTCCGTCGGCACAGCGAACTATTATGTTTTTATTAATGGCTTCTCGTATTTGACTTTGGGAGGTCGTGACTACTTAACCGGGCTACCCTGAGGCTGCCTTAAGTGGACTCAAAACCCCCATCCAGGTGGCGTTTACTATTATATTAATACGCGACTGCTGGCTAAGAGTACCCCTATCAGCAAGATGGGAAGGCGGAAGGCGGAATCAAATCTGGAAATTTTTCATTATTAGTGTAGTATAGCTTATATAGTCGGTGACTTTGGATATGTATTTAATTATATGTCACCGCCTTCCGAACTTAGTTATTGGGGTTGGACAAAGCAAGTTTATTATTTTTTATTTTTCGGTTATTCGGCGGTTTCATTTTTTTATTAAAAAGTTTTTATTTGATAATTTTTTGTGGCTATAATCTACTAATTACTACTACATGCTTATTTTTTGATTACTTTTTGTAATACACAACTCAGTATTAAAATATGTGAGTAAACAATCAATCATCCCCTGTTTTCTTACCCTTAGGGTTGGAATTTTTTTCTTCGAAATTTATATGGAACCAACTTCGGGGTATACCCTTTCCAATAAAAAAAGAATTATCAAAATCGGACTACTCTGGAAAAAGCTATGCGTGGTCATACATAAAAAAAAAAACGCGTCGAATTGAGTAACCTCCTCCGCTTTTTCGTCGGTTAAAAAAAAATATACGCGTCGAATTGAGTAACCTCCTCCGTTTTTTCGTCGGTTAAAAAGAAAAGTCCTGACTGACTGACTGTCTCATCAACGCTCAGCCCAAACCCTTGGACCTAGAAAGCTGAAATATTGCACAGAGTTTCCCTTTATAATGTAGACAAGGAATAAGGAAGTATTTTTCGAAATTCAACCCAAGGGAGTCAAATAGGGGATGAAAGTTCCGCACGGGCGAAGCCGCAAAAGCTAGTTATAAGTATGTTTAATAACAGAGGCCAAAAATGAAATCCAGAAAAAAACAAAGCTAATCTGACATCTTGTTCGCATAACTTGACAAAATAAGGGATACAGCTGTTTTCTTTTTCGCAATTTCAGAGTTTTGCCAGTTAGACAATACCCTTTTGATTTATGTTTTTTTCAGGGACTGCGGGAGTAAGCCACTACAATCTTAATTAATTCACAGTACTTAGCATAATATTAAAGTACCCTAATAAAACATTTTAACAAATTGCATTTTTAGTCTAAAAAACCCTTTCACGCTTAAGGAACGAGCTTTGTTAAAGCCACGAATATCTAATTGGCAGAAATAAACTTGCTACCTTAAAATGCACGGAACCTAACATTATACAAGAAATTAAGGATGCATGAAAATATGCAAATTTTGGCATTAATCTCTCAAAGGACAGCATTATTCAAATGACCTCCGACCTCCGATTTATGTAACGCTTAAATAGATATTCAAGTGAAACCAGGGGATAGTTTACTGCATGTAATGATCGTAATAAAATATGCACAGATTTAAAAGCGTTTATCCCGCGCAGGCTGGCAACGTCGCATTTCTAGTGGTTTTTCGTGATAATCTTATTGAATGTAAATCAATTTACTATTTTTCTTCAGCCAAGCACTAGATCGTCGATACTTTTAATTATTTTTTTAACAATTAGGTACTTAATTTTAAATAAAAACGTTTCACACACATAAGTACCTACTCACTGCAAATAGAAAATAATTAACTACATGTCGGCTTAAGTAAATACCAAAATAACTATTAAAAAAGCATACAAACTTATAAATACTAGCGATCTAGTCCTAGGCTGAAAAAATTATAGTATTTTGATTTAAACTTAGTAAGATAGTCGCGTATTAATATAATAGTAAACGCCACCTGGATGGGGGTTTTGAGTCCACTTAAGGCAGCCTCAGGGTAGCCCGGTTAAGTAGTCACGACCTCCCAAAGTCAAATACGAGAAGCCATTAATAAAAACATAATAGTTCGCTGTGCCGACGGACAGATGTGTCGACGTCCTGCAACTAGCAGCTATAGTTAGTATTACTACTTTAGTAACGCTTTTTGACATGTGCCAAAGAAACTGAAGTCTTTCTTTGAAGGTACTGAAAGTCCCTTGTGAGTTAAGTCCATTATTAACGGTCATTAACGAAGCGGGCTCCATTAAAAAGAGTCGCATAGTTACCGAGCTTCCTTTGAATTCGTTTTCGGACGAATTCCGGTTGTGCGTAGTAGTAGTAGTAATTAGTAGATTATAGCCACAAAAAATTATAAAATAAAAACTTTTTAATAAAAAAATTAAACCACTGAAAAACCGAAAAATAAAAAATAATATACTTGCTTTGTCCAACCCCAATAACTAAGTTCGGAAGTCGGTGACTTTGGATATGTATGTCACCGCCTTCCGAACTTAGTTATTGGGGTTGGACAAAGCAAGTTTATTATTTTTTTTTTTTCGGTTTTTCGGCGGTTTCATTTTTTTTTTTTTAAAGTTTTTTATTTATATATAGATAATGAGTACACGGTCCCTTTTAGGAGTTTTCAGTTACTTCGACTACACCATGTTTAACAGTTTTAATGTATTATTGTAACATCTAATATATTGTTCTATTTTAGTCGGTACTGTAGGAGCTGGCACTCATTGCATCAATTCTTGTGTGTTGTGGCTTATAGCAGAATTAATACACCGATCATATTAAATTTATTACGTTTATTCCACGTTTTCGTGCTTACAGCACCGCACCTGTAGTAGTACTTTGTTTTTTCGAAACAAAAACCGTCGCCCGTACGTCTTCCGGTACGCTGTCGCCACTCCAGAACCTTTCGGCTCCATCGGCCATCTGTTCTGCGAGCAATGTGCCCTGCCCACTGCCACTTAAGTTTGGCAATTCTTCTTATACTTCTCTATAAATAGGACTTCGGATGATATATATAATAAAATACAAAAAAAAAGAGGAAGGGAGTCCAGTTCGTCCCGATATGTCAGTCTGCATCTGCTAGTATCGTCATCATCCACACCTACAGTTGGGCATACACCTCTCTTTGCTTGTGCCAGTCTCATCCAAAATCTCCCAGGCCTGCTACTGTACCTAACACCTAAAAAAAACTGTGTTGCCTGATGAGATCTTTGCGAGAGGACGTCTCGTACTGAATAGGTGCAGCGGGATAATTGCGTCATCATCTTCCTACTTAGGAATGGAATTTTAGTGTGTTGTGAGTTAACCTGATTGCTTATAAAATTTAACTTAATACCTTAATTTTATTGTCATTGGCAACATAACATTGTTTTATAAATTGGCAGCACTGCTGAAGTTTATAAGACTCGGTGAGTCATCACCGAGTCTTATAAACTTCATCTTTGTAAAAGAATCTGTTGTTCCATATAAAATCTTAAAACAAACTAATTAAACTGTGAATATAATGCAAAACTTTTGTTTTACCAAAAAAATGACTGAAACTATTAATCAAACAAGGGGCAGCCAGCTACGAGTTCACAACGCTGACATGTATCCCTGGTGTGATAGAGTACCGTGGGGCTAATATACAGTTTCTTGATCTGCCTGGTATCATTGAAGGTGCCGCTCAGGGCAAGGGTAGAGGACGACAGGTAACTTTCTAACTAGTACCTCTCGTATGGAAGAAATAAATGGACATTGGTGCCCAATTATCATTTGATTGGTTAACTACTTTGCAAACTCTTCATAATGTCTGTCAATATAACATAAAACTTCCTATTGCATAGAAATTAGTTCTAAAACTTCCTATTGCATAGAAATTAGTTCTAAAACTTCCTATTGCATAGAAATTAGTTATATTTGGTTCATTTACCTTAAAACTAGTTAGTTTACTTAACAGTATTATGTTTGTTCTAGAGTCACAGGCACAAGGGCCCGTAGAAAGAGAAAATATTCACAGATTATATATTCAGCAATAACTCAAGCTGTAACCATGTCTAAAAAATCATTTCACAAACAAAATTATTATGGTTTAACGTTCGGCATATTTTGAGTGCACCAACCGCACAAATACAGAACCAAGTTGTCGCTGGCCCCATATCGCTCATTAAGCTCGTAAGCGAAGAGCTCGCGAGCGAAATTAACGTTCAATTTGCAGCCAAGCGTTATGTTGCCACTCTTGCACGCTTCTTAAACCACTTATGAGGGTAAATTTATGAAAATTAGCTTTACAGTTTAATTTGTTGATGGTTTTAATGTTGGTGTAGCAAAAACTTAAATGGTGGATCTTAGAGATATATTTTTAGAGTATATTTTTGTTGAAATCTTAAAAAGTGAAACTTCTTTGGTACTAGAATTTCTGTTGCTAATTTTTGGCCCGTTTTTTTTTTCATCTAACCTGTATAAGGTTATTGAGCAGACTCACGCTTTAATCAATGGCTATGATTCTGTTGTGCACCATCTTAACTTAATTGTGGCTATTGCTGTCCTTTTTCTTCTAATGAAACAAGAAAGAGACGGATTTTCTTCGACGCAACAACGACGATCGAAATTCATCGTACTTAAAATCACGCCAAATTCAAGGCAATCGAGAGAAATATCGTGACGAACAGCTTGTTCAAAATGATCTCAATAACTTAGAAAATTAAACGTTATCTCAACTGGATAAAGTTCTTGTCAGAATGACAGCTGTCTTGTACTGTCTTCATTCTGAAACTGTGTCATAGAGTTAATATTTAATTTGCACGGTTGTTTTGATATTATTAACGCTGACTGTAGATTAAGTACGGCCACCAAACGGCTGTAACGTTTTTTTTGAGGGTGGGAAATCATCAAATAACTTCTTCCGCTCGGGGCGGACTGGGAGAACGTGTCAAACTTTTACTGACTAAAACCCACCCGTGTTCCTTCAGTTGCCTGTGTGCCAGGGGCCACGGTATCTCTTTCGAATAACCCGCACCCCTGGCAGGAACGAATGTTATGTTATGGTTTTTGGAAATTCTTAAAAAATATCTGTATTCCATGAAATGTTACTAAACCAGCTGATCGGTTACTGGCATTGACCTTCGGCTGAAATTATAAAAATATTTTTTTGTTCCTTTCGATTTCGATATCGAAAACCAACACGTGGTTAAAGTATTGCCAGCTAATTTAATTTAACCTTGCATAACACACACACATAGTATGAATTAGTAAAATTCACAATAATCAAGATGAATCTTCTTCTGCTCTTCTGTTGACAAAAGCACGCGCCGACTAAAGAATCAGGTCGTTTTGTGAACTCACGGCTAGTGACGACAAAGCGTACTGATTCTAATGCCGGCGACGAACTTCTCTTCTGACCTCTTCTTGCTTCTCTTCTTATATATTCTTGCTTCTTTGTCTTCTTATTTTGTCCAAAATCACTAAAATCGACGTAGAAAAAACATGTTAATTCACAATCTGCTGGTCACCCTTGTTTGATAGAACAACGTTTGATATAATATTACTAAATCGAATTTTAGTTGCAATAAAGTCATTTCGAAGAATTATTCATTTGACCGAATAATTCATTGGTAAATTTTTATTTAGCGTAGTTATTTATTTGAACTAATTTCATTTGAACTAATTTCATTTCGCCGAATTTTCAAATGCACTAATTTTATTTAAACTAATGTTTCACTACACTAATAACGATGCTAAATTGCTGTTCGGTGTATTTTGTCCATGGTATTTTATTATGTTAGTGACAGAAACGAATCGCTGCAAAACCGACTCCACGTAGTCTCGTCTGCCCTACCCCTAGAGTGTAATTTAAATCCGCGTAGGCGCGGAGGGGCGAGGCGGCCCGCTAGCTGAGGAGCAGGTGGATGTAACGCTCGCCGCCGCAGCTGAGGCTGGCTGGCTCAAGGATAAGCTCGCGTGGGACCGCCGGAGCCTCGCAGCGCCGCCGGAGCCGTGACAGAAACCATGCCTGCTCGCATGCAACGTAAACAGAACTGGATTTACTAAAAGCAATTGCAAGTAATTTAAGATTAGTTTAACTATTTTCTTGTTCAAAATAAATAATTTTTCAAATATTTACAATGTTTTTTTTTTCTGCATTACATGACACCAATTGAATATTCAATAAAATACATGGTTTATACCATCTGAACATTACATCAAATGAACATTATACCTTTTGATCATTAGCGCAAATGTTGTTGTAGCAAATAAATATTCGATGAACTGAAAATACTGTCAAACGATATTATACAAAGTGATGATTTTCTAAAACGTTGTTCGATTTAGTAATATTATATCAAACGTTGTTCTATCTAACAAGGGTGAACCCAATCTGCTTACCCAAGAGAAGAGACGATGTAAGCTCGATCTGAATCCTGTTGAAATCCTTTTATCCGACTGTGGTGAAGTCAAATATGTGCGTATTTTAACCTGTTTTTTTTTTAATGTATGCATGTTCTTTGTTTCGTTTTACACAAATAGAAATTAGGACATTCATAATTATTTTTATTAATAAAATAATTCTGTATTCGCTTGATACCTGAGTATGCTAAAGAAAACACACCATTGTTCTGGTTTGTGTCATTAAAAAAGTCAAGTCACTGTGACAGTTAGTGGCGGTCAGCTTCAAATTTATATGAAACCATTCTAGTGTTTTGTAATAAATGTCCAGGAAGTGTATTAATTTTAATACAGCTTCGAAAGCTTGCCAAGTAAGTGTTAATAAACGAAAAATAAAATTTATATCCGTAAAGCAAACTACCCAGCTGGTTGGCTATCATAAATACATTAAGAGTGCGGCAGATGCGAAAAACTTGTCTGAAGCAATGTCATACCTATATTCAGTCCAAAACCGTAATCTAATGTAGCGAGCCTTATTCGATATTTCATTATTTATCTACTACTGAATCAATCTCCTAATACAATAAAATATCTCTAGGATTCGATCATTTCGGTACACGGATGAATCTGGAAAAATATTTCCTTAGAGCAGAATAAATACGGGAAACCCACATCGAATATCAGAAAGAGACAAGTTGTGTGAACATCGGTTAACATGGTATGGGCATGTGATGTGGAGGAATGAGGAAAATGTCATGAGGAAAGTATGAATGTTAACGAAAGGTTATACGAGTAGCGGAACACCAAAGAAACGATGGACTGTGTGAAACACGATAATTATGGCTAGAAGTGTGGCGGCATCTACAACGCCACATGCGAACTATGCATCAAAGACTTGACGTCACACAAATCCGCGCGAGTTTACCGCGCGACTCGTATATATACAACATCCCAACATCAACCATCGGCCAAAGTCCGGTTAAGAAGTCACGGCCTCTCAAGGCCAACTTCGAGATACCATATCCAAAAAAAAAAAAAAAAAACACCGTCGGGCAGTTGCCCACCAGACACAACACCGGTCTGGTCGGAGGATCCTCCCTTTTCCATAGAGTATGAGTGAACTTTACACCCTGTTCCTCATACCTCTATAGAAGTATGGAAGGAAAAGAAATGTTGCGCTGACGCTCAATAAATTAGGATAATATCAGGAGAATGATAATTGTCCACTGGAACGAGTGACAGGGAGGACGATCAATGATAACTGTCCACTGGAACGAGTGATAGGGAGGACGATCTGCTATGCTGAACATGTACTAAAACTTGTTTTGCCTTATTGTACTACCCATGGTATTTACTTCTGGGTATAGTATTTTTATCTTACGTAGTGACGCCCATTTTACATGATTGTGGTACAAACACCTTCCCACTTCGCCATAGTCTCAGATAGTACCAAGATTTACTGCACTCATACACTCACAGCGTCTTTGTACGCTTGGTAACCACAAGTAAAGCACCCATCGGTTCGTGAGATAAAAATACTGTACTGCAAAGCACACAAAGTACGAGATTCATTTTATGTAACAGGCCATGACCTAGACAAATGTGATTGGGCTGGCTTAATTACTAAAGTTCAGCTAGATAGCGACGTAGGAAAAGTAATAGTTAAGGGTGAAGCAGACCCTAGTGAAAGTTTGGCAAGAGACTTCGTTAACTCCTCTTTTGAACTCATAACTCCGGATAGAAGTTCGTTCGGACAAAAAATGTTTTAAAAGTTCGTGAACTGGAAAATTATATTCGACTTCACAGGTTGAAAGACGATGTAGAGGAACAACTAAACTGATTATTTCATTATCTACTTGGTAGATTTACGTACCTACAAATTAGCATTTAGCATATTTCATCGTTCCAGCTCCAGGACGTCCACTGCTGGACCTAAGCCTCCCCAAAGCTCCGCCACTTCGACCGGTTCTGTTCTTCCCGCATCCAGAGGATTCTTGCGGCCTTCACAACGTCATCGGTCCACCTTGTGGGAGACCTTCCAACTATACGTCTTCCCGTACGCGTTCACCACTCCAGAACCTTTCAGCCCCATCGGCCATCTGTTCTGCGAGCAATGTGTCCTGCCCACTGCCACTTAAGTTTGCACATTCTTAGGATATAATATAACATAAATAATAATTTAATCTAAGTAATAATAATCGTGATTTTGTGTTTGAGTTTCACCTAGTGACAGATAATAGTGACGACGGAACACAAACGTCACGCGCGAAAAGAAAATAGCAGAATCGAAATTAAACATGTCAGCAATCTTGAAAATGTAACGTTATCTACTTTATAATAAAGGCATATAAAAAGACATCGTCAATGAATGATAAATTGGTCTTTATTTAGCTAGGAAAAAATCATAACTAATAACAGCTCTTAATTCTTTGAAATTGTACAATAAAGAACAGAAATTTACAATAAAATATGGGTATTGCTACAACATTAAATTTATAGTAGAATTGAGAAATAAAATTTGGCCACACTTGGCTTGGCTTCCTTCCAAATCTTTCCGAAATAAAAGTTACATTTGTGGTAATACAGTTATGAAGATTTAAATTCCCTTGTTGTAGGTTATATTAACATCACTTAATACAAAAGTAACGTTCGAGTCTACAAATTCTGGTTACATGAAATTGTCTATTTTTAAAACTCAATGCACCTGGAAATAGTATTTGCATTAAAATGTCTTACCTCCTTTTATCCAGGCCAAAGCATTGTAAAGAAATCACGAGAAGTGTATCCAATTTTTATTACCCTTAAAGAAATTCCATTACACGGGTTTTGCACAAGTTATTCCAGAAATATGAAGGAGATATATAAATAGCTAACAGTAAGAATAATTTTATTCTGAACCCATAAAATACTCCATTTTCTTTTGAAATTATCTCAACAAAGAAAGGGAAAGATAACGTTTCTCAGCCATTTAAAATGTTGAATGCGTTACGTGACGTTTTTGTATAACTTTAAAGTGACTTACATAAATTTAATTCTTATACTAATTATTCATTATAAATTTTAAATATATTATAATTTAGAATATTTCAGCTTCTTGATGTTACGTGATAAAATTACTATAAAGCGTTAGTTTAAATAATTTATGTTCTTTTAGTAAAGATTGTGAATTTTCATTTCATAGTGGGTGAAGCCGACCCAGGCTTATTTAAGGTACCTACTGTATATTCAGTCAACCGTTTTCAATTTTTGCTAAGAGAACAAGAATCATTTTACAATTATTATAATACGTTGAAATTATATTAAATATTAAAGTCTATTATATTGTAAGACATAATATCAATTAGGGTAAGATGATTCTAATTTAAAATTAGGAACTGTATGAACCGCGTATGTTGACAATTAATGCGATCACCCTTAATTCATATCATGTCTAGGCACTGTTAATATAATGTTATTACATACACTATTTAACCAAAAAAAAAAAAAAAAAAATATAATTTTAAAACACATTTTAAACTTTTCCTTTAGAATAAACACTGGGAATTTGAAAATAAAAGAGCAAGAATGGGTTTCACTATTGTTCAAGCGTAAAAATAACCACGAGCCTCTCTCGAAACAAAACGTTAGAAAAAGAAACCGAATTAACATTTTACCAAAATACTGGAGCTCGCGCTGCATTCATAATCAGCCCATAATGTTACCACTGCTGGGACACAGGCCTTGTCTCTTTATGAGGGATGCATTCAATGACAAAAAAAAAACATTTATTTATCATTCTGGTCGTCATAATTTATCAATGTTTGATGAAATCCTGTAGTGTATTGCTACCTGAATTCAAGTATCTTCAATATTTATTTTCCCATCATCATCTGTATCTACAACATCAACAAAACCTTGTCTTCCAACTAAATCTTAAATATTAACATCTCTATAATTTGTATCTCCGTAATCCAATCCCGTATAAGCTGAATCCCAATTAGATATGGTACATTGAGTGGAGCGCTTCGCGGATGCCCACACAATTACTCCTTCACTGTCCGAAGCTAAGTGTGTAGACTACTAGCGAGAAATAAGATAAGCAGAGCTGAAGACTTATAATTTAGCAGATTTATAATTTAGCTCAACAAATCCCAATAACAAAAGGGTGTTTTACTTCATAGTGCATTTGGTTAAAACCTTTAGCCAAGTCTATTGCATTTCGGCTACGTGGTTGCACATTGTCTCGTACGAAATCACTATATATTTAAGTTTACGGGTTTGCAACTTATATAGTATTTGTCGGGAATCATACAGTCCCGATAAAATAACATGAAACAGTCAACTTAGTTCCGTGTGGTGCCGGACGTAAAGAATAGTATCTACCATTCCATCTCTTCCCGTGAGTGTCGTAGAGAATAGGAAGCAGCGTTCTCTATGTATTTTACCACCATACTGCGATTGCCAACCCGCCTGCCAAGCGTGGCGATTATTGCCAAACCCCTCAAATAGGGGAGGCCTATGTCCAGCAGTGGACGTCTTTCGGCTGAAATTATGATGATGATGAGCTAATTTAATATCTCAAAATATAATCCGAAAAATATAACAATATTGCATACATACACAAACATTACGAAGTAGGTAAACAAATAAAATCTAAAAGCCCAGAAACAATTCATTCCCAAATGGTTCCCCTTATCAAAAGCAAAAACATACTCTCAAACTAAATTAACGAAACTTCTGGAACAGCAATACAGAGTATTAGGTTCACAGAAGTTATCAAAATAGATATTCTATTACATAAAGAGGCTCACAAGGTAAACTGTACTGAATATTAAATGAGCTTGTTCTCAGAGTGGAATCACGTAGTCTCAGGTACATTTTAAGCATCCCAATGTGGTTTCAGGGCTGCTATACGGACGCTTAGGTTTATCTGTTTAGGTGCGTCCTGTATGTCTGCTTCAGTCTTTATATTTCTTTATATAGAAATACCATTATGGAATTTATCGTTCATCTTGCACCGTATGTCCGTATGTAATTTTTGACGAACTGATTTATTAACTACTACTTAATTAGTTCAAAACTTTGTCTTACTGTGAGTTATATTTTTTTAAATGATTCCTCAATCGAGACATCCCTATGTTACAAATCAAAATATTTTAGTAGATACCCATAGAATTATGAATAAATTGGTATCATGTTCAGAATTTACTTGAAAAGTTACAGCCAAATTCGTATTCTATATTGTCCTCTGGTGTTAATTCATGAACTTATCTTGATTGTCCAACAAAGTTACTCAAAAGTTCTTAGTCTTAGCATCTTTTGTATCATTACAGCCATTGTTATAGTGAATAAATAACACTGTTGGAATATTTCAAGTTGTTTATTATACAACACTTCTGTTTAATTTTATGTCCTTGGTTAAAGTCATTTTATTATTTACGCCGGCACCAACATAGAAATAATAAAATCTTTTTAATTACTTTGATTTCTAATTTAAAGTAATTTCAAGTAAGTAAAATTATTCAGTGTTATGCGTGCCAATTTATTTCTATTACTTGTTTTATACGTTGTTGATCTGACCTAGTTTTATTTTATTTTACTCCCGAAAGCTTTACAAGTATGACTCAATTTAAAACACTCTCTTAATCATTAACTTTTTCTTATCGCCCTTCTAGTCAACAAAATAGACTATGAGAAATATCTTAAATTTATATGCTCCTCAGGTAGGTACAGACTGAATTTTAAAACTTGTTTAAAAAATACATAAGTTTATGAAACCTATTCTTGCTCATTAAAATTTGATGTATATCATAGAATGGAACTAACTCCGTGAACTAAAGGAATTTCATAAAAATCTAACATAACATCAAATTTCCTATTCACTACAATAAATTAATACAGTGAATATTAATATTTTGTACATCTATTAGTTACAGCTAGATATAGAAAAGAATTTGATTGTGATTTACTTAATAAAGCGTTCAATCGTGAGTGATAATTATTATTCTATTTACATTTACAACTATCTATTGAAACCATATTTTATATTCTGCTTTACAATTTTACAACTGTGAGGGTTTTATAAATACAATGAATAAGAATCCCAAGAATAATATATGGAATCAAGAACAATGAACCTACACGAGAAAAATATAAAAACGTCTAGGGGACTCGATTTTACAGACATTTTATGAATAGAAATTTAAAAAAAAATGTTGGACTGCAGCTGTCAAATTGTAAGTAGAATTTAAGAATCACTTTAACATCGTCTTATCCATTTCTGATAATCCAATTTTCAATTAAATGTCCGTCAAGTCACAAACAATTGAGTTTTAGGAATGTGCGGCAGATCAAATTCTAAACTAAATAATTCAAACAAAAAAACGAATATAAACCACACAAATCGTAATAAACTTTGAGTAAAATGAACAAAAATCTCATGTTTAAGATTGTGTCCAAACAATGATGCTAAATAAAATCCCAAGAATGAAACTGATTCTTTGAAACAACCCTTTTACTTAATGGAAAACGGGGGTCCCATGAGTGAGCAGATAAACTTGCTTATTCACTCTTTCGGATTTACCCAGGCACCTATCAACTCCCAAATACCCATAACACAACAGTCTGCCAACGCACCCCAATCATAATAAAATACGCATTAAAAAAACCTTTAAACAAAGTAAATTAAATTTCCTCTCGAGTAGACTATTAAGAATGAGGTTAGTATTAAAACGCAGTGATGGATTTGGTACATTAACGAAATTGCAATGTAATTCTTTGGAACGATACCCATTACCGTCGATGTCAGGCATATATGTAACAGTAAACAATCATTATGGAGTATATTTAAGGAGAGATTAACGCAGCAGTGGGTGATAGAATGAATTTAATAATGGTTTATGTCCAGTATAAGTTCAGTGGCAGTACTGTTGCAGATAAATATCCTCTTGCATTCGTGTTTGGTCACATTAATGTGACCAAACTTAATATATTTTATAGATTTCAATGACTTAACACAACTTTTTTAAAGAAATTACTGCTTTCACAAATTATCTTAGAGTTTTCAAAAATGCCAAGATACCGTTGTATCGTTGTAACTTTTCTTAAGAACCCGTTCTATTTTATTTTCGGATTTTCTATAAATACATTATAAGCAAAAGGGCCTTCGGCTCTATTGTTTTGTAGTCCACTACATTTGGGACAGACGACTCCTTTGGGGACAATACCTTCGAAATCTACAATCCTCAATCAACTGCCTTGATATTTTATATGGTTTCTTTGTTTTCCAATGATACTTTATTTTTAGAGCTGTAATTTTATTTCAGTTTTATTGATAGCCAACAATAGTTTTTGCTGTATATTTTATAAATTAGACTCTTCATGTAATTGTTGTTTGCTTTAAATTTTTCAGAATAATTTAAGTATAGGTACCAGTTTATCTTTTCCGTAGTGCTAGTTAAACTGATTCAAAATATATACATAAATAGCCGTTGCAATCAACGCCAACCGCTTCCGAGTAGATGCAATAAAACATCTGTTATTTTGGAAAATTATTTTGATAGAGTTTGTTTAAAAGTATTCATAACTCGATTTTTCATCACCTAGTGACATTGTTCTTTGTTTAGATTTTATTTCTATCACAGAGTGATTCTCCATTTCACTGGCTGTCCTAGTTCGTTGCGATGTGGGGTCTATTTTGCATGTTTATAGCATGAAAGGCAATTTCCATACGTACAATGATTTCCTTTACAGCACTGGTAGTGGGACATCTGGTTTTTATTATCATTTTTGAGTCAGGGTCTATTTGTATCGGCAAAAATATTTTGCATAACCTACTGATATTTCTTCTTTTTTTTATGTTTTATAGAATCGCTTTTACTTTTATTTATTTTTGCAAATGCACGTCACGTAATTATGTATGATTGTATTCTTATTTGAAATAATTTCAATTTTTTTTTTTAATTAGAAATCCGTCACTGCATTTTAATGGGAACTTTTATAAATAGTGATTAGGTTCACAGCTGGTGATGATCTATCTACTATTAGTTTGTATTTATAATAATTTATTGTTGTTAAGGACACATTTTATAGATAGGTATAGATTTACTTTCTAAAATTATATGTAAAATAACTCATGGTAAGTCTGTATGGATTGTATAAAACAGGCCTTGTTTTATTTAATTTTGAATGGTATTCTAAACTCAACAGAGGTTACTGGATAGGTATTTTACTAAATCAATTCATATTATTACATTCGTTCAATAAATAATCGACGACAAGTTATGAATGCTTAGTAAAAAAAAAAACTATTGAATAGTTGATCAGTAAAGGTGATTGATCACGACAAAGAAAATTCTGTAATTGATGTTTCATTACCATTGATGTAGTCATTCTAATAAGTAGCATCGTTTCTCGTATTCTTATGCTATCAACATCTAACCTATTTACAAAAAAAAACATATTATTTGATTTATACATTACAAATCTTATCAGATCTTTTTTGTGATCAATCAATCAAAAAAGTTAAAATGAAGTTAAAGGTAAAATGATAGCAATAAATTTTCAATAGAACATGAACCAATCTTAAACTTATGAATCAATCAAAAACAAAATTTGAAACAATCAATCGGTCGTAATGTTGGTCTTACAGATGTCGGAGCGGTCAGCGTGCAACTGCCGCGGTGATCAACACTGCTATAACAGATAGTGCTGTGAGGGGCCGCGTTGCGTACGCGCTGTTGCATTCGTCTGAATCACAGCAGAAGGTCCTTGCGCCCCACCATTCTGGAAAAGAGAAGGGTTTTTAGTATAGCAAAGCGAGTCTTACCTAGTGACGTAAGTTTGCCTCAATTGCCTTGGTAATTGGATTGTTGAACGATATGGAAACCTATTGGCAAACAATAGTATACTACCCATAGTCCTAACATAACAATCAAGCCACAACTAAAGCAAAACCCTTAGGTTTGACTCCATTGCATGGTTGAACTACATCGTCACAATGGAAAACGCGGAATATTTATGAGCAGTTTAAGATGCCCAAAGCAAATGATTGATTCACAAAACAGTGATTAATTGATGGATTCAGGATCAATTGTTCTTATTTCTATAGTTAGTTCCCTTTTGTCAGCAATGTGGTTGGCGTACGATTTACAAATAATTCAATCAATGATTGATGTGATTTTAATGAAATACACAATCATAATTATAGCCGAGCCGCAGTTGAACTGTCAAAATCAGAATTAATTACTTTTGGTATGATCCCACGGGACAAACAAAACACTGAGGGCATTGACACTCAATTATAAGCACGTTTCAAATAAATATTAAAAAAATCGGACAGTAGAATTGAAATGAAATACTGTATTTTGTAAATAAGATACCGGACGCAATTTTACGTACCTATAAAAAAGAATGGAGTTGACATTTGCTATCTCACTAATCCTCAGAAGAAAGACGAAACAAACTCAGAGGTCTCTTTTAAAATCCAGACTTAGATAATCTTGGTCAGATCTTGTAAGGACCATGCAGATTAGTGTCTGAAGAGGTCTTTTGAGGAATCCACACAGATTTGAGTGAAGAATAAAATCATTTTCCAGTCCAACTTAGTTGTGTGTAGTAACGAATATGTTAATGAGGACCTCATATTCTGTTTTCATAGTCAAATGTAATGTGAATTCGTTAGTTAGACTGTAGGTATGTCTACCACGTAACGGCCTGGCCACGGGGATCGGCGGTGCGTACGGCGGTGCGGCAGGCGGGGCGACAATTCGCGCGGCATCGTTTGCAGGCCACGGGGAGTCACGTTCGCCGCCGCGACCAGTAAGGAAGTCCGAGAGCGAAATGTTTTTATCAAAGTTATCTCGATATTGCTTAGAAAGTAATAGTTTTTTGGTTCAAGATATAATATTTTGAAGAGATTGTGGAGTATAAAGTTGAATAGGAATTGAGGTATTGATGGAGAATTCCACAAGAAGTACGAGAAAATTTGGAAATTTCATTTTAATTTCTTCCCACAATCACTTCACTATATGTTAATATTTATGCTGTGGGTGGCCAGACTTCCAAATAGGTGGCTTTGCTAGTATTTCAGCAATAAAAGTTTCGGTGTTCATTATTCGCGGCGAAAACAACTAAACTCGTTTGATCGTTGCCCTAGTCGCCGCGACTGCCGCTTGACGCCGTGGCTCGCGCCGTACTGATTCATGTATTTGTTTCACTCGCCGGCCGCGCCGCCGGCCGCCCGTGCCATTCGCTTGGTACATTCCGCCGGTCGCCCCGCCGGTCGCCGCCCCGCGTGGCTTGATTAGTACATTTCTATGCGTTTGTTTCAGGCGCTAGACGCCTCGGCGGTCGCACCGCGCGTATTTTCGCTATGGCGGGTGTCCCGTGGCCAGGCCGTATGGGTGAAGAAAAACGAGCCTAATAATATTGTTAGTTGTGTTTTCTGAGGCGCGTAATCTACGCTGCCCAAGTTGCTACTTCTGTTTTTTAACCGACTTCAAAAAGGAGGTCATCAATTCGATAAGTTTTATAATGTATATATTTTTTAACGTGTTTGGGCATAACTCCGTCATATTTATACGAAGTTGCAAATTTTTATTTTTGGTCGAAGGAGGTTTATTTCGAAATGGTCCCATTTAAACGTCATATACATCTGATGACGAGTTTCGGAAATAGACAACGGAACTCTTCAAAAAATTACAGCAAATCAACCGCGATTACTGCTACCGCATAAATATGCATTGTTTTGACCTCATGGATGTTGAAATTTCGAATTGGTGTGGAGTGTGGTACTAGAACTAAAAAGTAAAAAATGTTTAAAAAATAAACAACCGATTTCCGGAAAAACTACAAAGTGAAAATAACTTTAATTTTGGAAGGCGATGACAAAAATTTTAAACAGGTATATCCAAAGTCACCGATTTCCGACATAAAAGTTATTTTTCACTTTGTAATATTTTTAAAAACTAAACGTTTTTTTTAATCTCTGGTTTGTGCCACACAACAACGCAAAATGGGTTGTCTGTGAAATTCGAATATAAATTACGGAACTCATTCTCGCAATCGAATTCTTTTATTTTGCCCTAACCCGTTAAAGCCCGGTTTTTAAAACGCCCATCATGTATTAAATCGAAAAATCTCAAAAATTACCGCCAACCACATTTGTATTAACATAATTATTATGCGACAGTTAACAAAATCGATAACCTGCAGGTTTAACTACCAGAGACACGTGCCACAAACTTGTCATTACTTTAGTTTATTACTTTTACTGGTACAATACAATGTGCACCTAGTTAGTTATTATCAGTTGATATAATAGACTAGATCACGTGATGGTAAATGTCTCTTATCTTTCTGAAAATGCATGCGATCGTATCTGATAATGATCAGCACACGATAACAATTAAACCGTTTTTTTTAAATGTAGAATGTCCTTATAAATAAATGACAGATTTTAATTGGGCTGGAAAATCTAGAAAACATAATATCAATAACTTAACATATAATTTCATTTTTTTCATGGGATGAAGACACTACCGAATATATATATATATTTTTTTTTCATTAAATTTTAATTTTACTAGCGTACATTTGTTTTTGTATTTATTCGTAAAGTTACCTAGTCATTTAATTTAGTAGCTGGTGTAATTAGATAGTTTTTATCTATAAAACTGTCCACATTCTACAATAAATTGGATAAACTCTCTAAATAAGTAAATATTCTCCCGCTCTGGGTGGAGCAGGAGGGCGTGTCAGACTTTTACTGACTAAAACCCACCCATGTTCCCTCAGTAGCCTGTGTGCCAGGGGCGGTGGTATCTCTTTCGAACAAACCGCAACCCTGGCAGGCATCGGCCCTTGCGGGCGCCATCGGTTTGTGCTGACATCTCTTTGACACGCGCGTGGAACACAACGCGCCGTCGCACACTGGTCCCAAATTAAAAAAAAGTGGACATTGATAGTAGACCGCTGATATATTTTTTTATTGTTGATATAATGATAACAGATAAGGCAAAAAAATATTATTGTCCTACTTCAAATACTTTTCTCTAAAAAAAATATTTCTTTTTTTTTGTATGGGAGTGATTACATTTTACTCAATTTCTCAAAAACCTTAAGCGATGTCGAGATGGCATTCACATATGTTAGAAAACTAATAATTCTGAGTATTTGGCTCGAAGAAACTTATTGCTTATCTCTGCGTACTTTCGAGATAATAGTGACAGAAAATAAAAATTTTTTTTAATGTTAATTGTTCGCTTTTTTTTATTCATAGCCTTACTCATATCGCAATAGGTCCGCTGGCCAGCAAAATGGAGCTTCGACGCGAGTTTGCCGGGATAACAAGATGGCCGCCTCTCATGACGTAACGTAATACGGTCACGAATCGCGCGCGTACACCTCAGTGTACAACTAAATGTGGTTGCGATAAGACGTGTCCTTATTTTTTCTGTGCGCTTGAAGAAATGCTTGTTGTTTGTTTGTTTTGTTATTGTTGTATTTTGAATCTTTGGATTTTAAAATCAAATAATTTTTGTTTGTCTTTCTTTCGTCGAATTTGTTTTCGTAATTTTTTTTTGTTAAAATCAAAGTCACTTTGTCTTTGATATCTTTGATTCTAATTTGTTTTCAATTTTCCTTAAAATTATAATATGTCCGCATTTGTCACCAACTTAGACTTATACGTTGTTCTTAAATCAGGAGGTGGTTTTAAAAATGTCGATTTTTTATTTAATGCCCCTATTGAACGTATTGGTGTTGAATTGTCTTCCGAAGATTTGAGTAATATTAAATTATTTTGTCGTAATTTTTCAAGTAATATCTCAAAAAGATGGTCTGCTTCCAGTAGAGCTCAAAAGACCTTTCTTAACAAAAATTCAGACTGGTTACAATCCCAAATAGTTTGGCCAAAATGTCAAAATATCGATTTAAGCAGCATTTTTAAAGTTGCCGAGGACTTCCTCGGCAACTTTAAAAATGCTGCTTAAATCGATATTTTACTTAATTGTTTAATTATTTTACTTACTTACTTAATTGATGAGTATCCACTTGCGTTTCGAAATTTGGAATTACTTAATTCCAAATTTCGAAACGCAAGTGGATACTCATCAATTAAGTTGTGGTACAAGTAAAAAACCATTTGTTGATATATCTGATAAACAGAAGAAAAGGCGTTCTCTAACACTTCTAGATCACACAGAGGAGGAATTAGTTTATGCTTTATGTGCCAAATTAAAAGAGTCTAAAAAAACAAAATTAGCAGCTATATTAAACGAACTCAGCCAAAACAAGGAAAAATGTGAGATGGTACATGATGTACTATTCGCTAAAAAGACTGATAAACCGTGTTTACCAGATGATAAAACGTTAGCGCTTTACACCTCAACAAATTTGTCAAAATGGCAATATCGAAATTTAAGAACTATTCTTGCTTCAGAGAAAATGTATGGTCTTCCATCCTATCAAAAGCTCCTGGAAGCTAAAAAAACTTGTTATCCTCCAGAGTCAGACATAACTGTAACTGAATCTGATGCTAAGATAAGACTTCAATCGCTTCTAGATTTGACAACCAATAGGATATTAAAAACAATTCAGCACAACTCTGCCGACAAAAAATCGCTAAAACTAATAAGCAAATGGGGTTTTGACGGGTCATCTTCTCAAAGTAATTATAAACAAAAGTCACACTCCGACACTAAAATTGACGATTCTTCAGTTTTCATGATTAGTTTGGTTCCGCTTCGTTTGGGAGAAGAGAGTGGTACTATCTTGTGGCAAAATCCTGCTCCCTCTTCAACAAACTATTGTCGTCCAATTGGCTTTATATTTGCAAAAGAAACAAATGAATTGATAAAGAAGGAAAGTGCATCCTTAGAGGAAGAAATTCGTAATCTTGTTCCCACAATTGTAGATAATTTTGATATTAAACATGTTTTGTACATGACTATGATTGATTGGAAAATTTCTACTGTGATTTCCAATACTTCTTCTGCAGCTGTTTGTAATATTTGCAATACCCTACCTAGCAAAATGAATGACTTGGACTTTGTATCCAAAAGACTCATCAGAGAAGATATGTATAAATATGGTCTGTCTTCGCTTCATATGTGGATAAGATGTATGGAATGTATTTTACACATTTCGTACAACTTAGACTTCAAAAAGTGGGCTGCACGAAAAGAAGATAAATTGTTAAAAGAAATTAAAAAGAATTTGACACAAGAAGAATTCCGGGAAAGAACTGGTTTGTTAATTGACATAGTAAAAACAGGGATTTGGTACAACCAATAACGGTAACACGGCAAGAAGGTTTTTTGAAAATTATGAAGTATCTGCTGAAATAACGGGTATCCACCCTGTTTTAATCAAGAGATTTGCAGTCATTTTACAAACAATTTCATCTGGTCAACTTATTAATACCAACTTGTTTAGGGAATATTGTAAAGAAACAGCAACGCTGTATGTAAACTTATATCCATGGTATTACATGCCTTCAAGTGTCCATAAATTGTTGATACACGGTGCTGATATTTGTGAAAATTTCTCCTTTATTCCGATAGGCATGCTTTCCGAAGAAGCTTCCGAAGCGAGGAATAAAGATTTCCGGAATGTTAGAATGGCACATACAAGAAAAATCGGTAGAGTTCAGACTAATTTAGACACTATCCACAGCTTTCTAATTAGCTCAGATCCTTACATCAGCCATATCAAACCAAAGTTTGCTCGTTTACATAAACAGTTGTTTCCAGAGGCTAGTGCTTTGATCTTGAACAATGAATTGCTTTCGTTGGAAAACGAGGAAATAGAGATTTCTCAAGAGAATATAGACCCAAATATTAATCTTTCACCATAATATTTTTTCAGAATCGTTTGTGAACATATTCAACTTTATGTTTGCAGCTTTATTTGTCTTCATTTTGATTGTTTTTTAAAACTGATGAAAATACTCCTTCAGAAAGGTCATAGCTTTTCAGTCATTAGTGAGCCCCCATAACCTCTTTTACAGAGAAGTCTCTTTTTATTTATTTGACATGACGCATACATTATAATTATGTGCTAAAGTAAGGCTATGATTAAAAAAAAAGCAAACAATTAACATTTAAAAAAAATGTTATTTTCTGTCACTATTATCTCGAAAGTACGCAGAGATAAGCAATAAGTTTCTTCGAGCCAAATACTCAGAATTATTAGTTTTCTAACATATGTGATTGCCATCTCGACATCGCTTAAAGTTTTTGAGAAATTGAGTAAAATGTAATCGCTCCCATACAAAAAAAAAAAGAAATATTTTTTTTACAGAAAAGTATTTGAAGTAGGACAATAATATTTTTTTGCCTTATCTGTTGTCATTGTATCAACAATAAAAAAAAATATCAGCGGTCTACTATCAATGTCCACTTTTTTTTAATTTGGGACCAGTGTGCGTCGACCTGAGCTTGGTCCTTACCGGACAGCGAGCTACCCATTACTCGCAGTCCACAAGCCCACGCCTATGGTGGCCGGGAATCACGCGCCGCCTCCCACTTCGCGAGCATCACTGCTTTGAAGAAGGAAGTGACGGCTACCAATGCACTCTCGCTCCGTACCATGGCCTGGACCAGAGCCGGACGCGAGAGATCGCCGCCGCCAATCGCCTCCAAGAGGACACGGTGGTGCCCCGCCCAAGCCGGGCAGACCTTCACCGTATGCTCCACCGTGTTCTACCTCACATAAGGCTAAATCGTTTTTATTAGATGCTACATAAATGTGACAAAAATATTCCATGCGATTCTGAGTTCTGATCTAACATATTCAAGCATAAGCATAATCTAAAAAGGAGAATCTCCATTTGTTTTCATTTGAAATGAAGTCAAAACAAACACACATCTACAAAAAAATCTTTGCTCTGCGCGAACATAATGAGCTTTTTCATGACACCTTATATTCGAGGGAAAATACACAACTGATTCACAGAATGAAAAGATTTTCTTTTTTCACAGACTTGATTTTGGCACTGAGCAAAACGGGACATAGCATTTTTACCCTTATATTTGGTTTCCCTTCTAAAAGCAGATTTTTTTGAATAACTGATTGATCAGTTTGGAACAAATTACCTTGTGAGTAATCTATTCGTTCTTTGATAAAGTTACTTATGTCGGGTCGTCGAATTTTATTCGTAAACATCTATCGGTCTTCGATAATTATCTCTTTTGATGACTGTACATTGTCATCATTATCATTTCAGCCGGAAGACGTCCAATGCTGGACATAGGCCTCCCCCAAGCACCGCCACCTCCACCAGTTCTGTGCTGGTGACTGTATGTTCATTCAAATTTCCAACTACTTTGTCCTCCACCGTAAGACAGTGGAAACTGGGTAACTTGTCGATTACAAAAAGTCATATTGAAATTAGAAGCATTTTAAACTCGTCACTCGAAACCAACTCCCGTATTTTTAAAAGGGTTCGCATTCGAATCTGTCTCTATCTGTCTTAAATACAATTAATTTATTGACCTACAATAACAAGAATTGGATGTTCTATGAAAAAACTCAAACTCAAGTCATAATCTCATCTCGGCGAGAGTTGAGATTACGACTTGAGTTTATGTTTTTTTTTTTCATAATACGGGAATTGACCTTCTGGTATTTTTGAAGTGAATCTGCAAACCCTCACATTCATTGTGCCCCCACCACTTAATAAATCAGCTTATAATGTCCCCCACTGCTGGGACACTACCCTCTTCTCGGTGAGAGTGGGCCGTAATCCACTACTCGTGCCCAGTGCGAACTGGCAGATGTCACGTCCTCGAGTGTTTGGTTCTAGGACATGCTGGTTTTCCCACGATTTTTTCCTTTACCGTTTCGAGAGCAGTGGTGATGAAATAATTTGCGCAAAGTAAACCGCCCGTTTGGGTTCGAACTTCAAACCCTACAACTCGTAAGTTACTGCGCAAGGTATTATCACTGGGCATCCACCAATTAGTTAAATTAATCAAATAAACAACAAATAAATCTTTACTCCTTTATTCATTGCCACTCATTTTCCAATTACTAATTCACGCAACAGCTTTCCAATAATGTATCGTCTGGTATGAAAACAATACAGAATAATTAATACATTAAGCACTATGTAATTACGCGAACCGCTAAATAATAATGTGTAATCAAACCGAATAATTAAATGGATACATTGTCAGTGTGAAACGGTTTTAAATACACAATAGGATACTGCTACGATGGGGTGTAATTTTGGTAATTAATTAAAAATAGGTTGTTTATGATACTGTTGTTTGTAGACTCGTAGATAGAAGAAGTATGGAACAAAAACATATCTAAGAACCAGCGCTAGAAAACCTACTATTAAACAAAGAAAAACCGCACGCAAATCGTTTCACCTGTTTAAGAGCTACGTTGCCCCAGACAGACACATAGGGGTCAAACTTATAACACCCCTATTTTTGCGCTGGGTATAGAAAAAGACATGTTGTACCGACTTCAAATAAATTATGCTAAGGGCAGGAAAATTATGAGGTGTATTTAAAGTACACGATATTTGTATGCAGGCTTACGTTGTTCATCATAAACCACAAACACTTTAGTTTGAAATCATTGTAAAAGCCAATAAAAAAAAAAAATACCGTGGTCATAGAGGTGTACAATTAACATAAACCATCATCATCATCTGCCTAGCCTTTTCCCAACTACGTTGGGGTTGGCTTCCAGTCTAACCGGATGCAGCTGAATACTGACTTCCATAACCCAGTTACTGGGTAATACGATACCCCTTGGTAAGTCTGGTTGTCAGAGTTTCGTGTTTCTGACCAACAACTGTAAAAGATCCACGAATGTCAGCCGGAACCAACGGCTTAACGTGCTTTCCGAGGCACGGAGTAAGTAAAGAGTCTTGGTAAGTAAAGATGGTCACCCATCCACGGACTAACCGCGGCAAGAGTAGCTTAACCTGATCGATCGACCCGTGCAGCTATTGTTACTTACGGTCTGTGTCACAGTAGTGGGAACATTATAGTCTGATTATACTTATACAGGGTGTCTTGGTACAAGACATCCTGTATAAGTATAATCAGACTACTTATATACAACGTGTAACCGAAAAGGTATATACATACCAAGGGCGTGGCTTCTTTGGATGATGTCAAACGAAATTGGAAGTGTTTTTAATCCCATCTCTACATGTTGTAGCGTAAAAAAATAAAAGTGTGAGAGAAACACAAACCGCTACTTAATACGTTTAATTTTGATTTTTTTTAAAAAAAGGTACAAAACAAGTAATTAAAATATAAAAAAAGTTAAATTATCTATTTCTAAAAAAAAATGATTTTTTTTTCCTTTTTGGGACCTTAATGCGTCGAGGTGGGTTTGCTTAGTGGAAAAAGAAAAAATATTATTGAAAGTATTATGCAAATATTTTAAATCTGACCTAACAAAAAATCGATTGCAATCGGTTAAAGTTAGGGGAGTAAGCAATATAAGTAATTTTAATCGCGAAAAACACTAAGAGAATCCAACGCGTGTTGATAGGCCTTAAGTCAGAAAGTTGTTATTTTTTTGACATGAGAATTTTTGATAAAAATTATATAAATCGGCTGCACTTTAAAATAGGTCTCTTGCTGCGAAAAACACGGATAATTGCTGGACTGCTGAACACGTCTGTCGGGTGAAATGTAGAAATCAGGGAACCACAGAACTGCGGCGTCCGCCTCTAACTCGAACACGTCTCAATCCTTGTAGATAGTCGTCTCGGCACGTGAGGTGTTTGGATTACGGGCGAGAGTGTCCCGACCTCCGTCGTCGATAACAGACGTCGCTTGGCCGTAGGGTGGAGCCAAAAATCGGCTTGTAACGGGATCTAAACAAAAAAGAAACTTCAGACCACCGATACAAGCTGAATCTTGATTAATTATGAATCTAAAGTGAAATAGATCGAAAAGAAAAAAAAAACGACAATACATACCAAATTAACCAGAAAATCACAGGGTCACTGTTATACTAAACTTGTGCTAAGATACTTTATATTATTAGGTTTGCACCAACAGTAAAACCTTTACCAAACAAGATAATTTTCAATATTAAACACCAAAAAAGATAAGCTCGACCATTCGTATCGGGTCCCAAAAAAGCAATCACATCGTTTGAAAGGAAACAACCGACGATTTTTTCCGGATTCCTGGTTCAAATGAGAATAACAGCCATGAAGAAAAATTTTGTTGAAAAGTTTGGATTAGGATTGGAAGAGGTTTTAACCGTAGCGATTTTACGCTACAGTACCCCAATTCCAGTAAAAAAAAAAAAAAAAATTTTGAGAGTTGCAACACTATTGAAAGGTGAATGGCAACCCTAAAAGAAAGGTGAGTGATGACCCTAAAAGAAAGGTGAGAGACAACCCTAAAAGAAAGGTTAGAGACCATCCCTAAAAGAAAGTATCAACCAGATTGACAACACTAGAACAGATCGACAACACAATAGGGATAGAATCAACCCTATAAAAGAGTGATGATAACCTTAAACAAACTAAATAAACTAGCCTAACTAACCTTAAACTAAATAGATCAAATCAACAACATCGAAGTGCAGCTGATACTGAATAAAATTGAAAGTCGGCCTTCAGTTTAGACGTTATCAGTGCGAGCTTCAGATGCGTCTCCTAGACCTACGAGTTATCTAAGAACTAGAAGAACAAACGACATGAGAACTAAGAATCCCATAAGTATTTACAAGCACAAATACTACTAAACAACAAGTCAAAGAAACGACTTGGCGTCTATAATGCAACTCGAATACAAGTCAAGTCAAAGAAACAAAGAAAGACTCGAAGTCAAACAAAGACTCGAAGTCAAACAAAGACTCGAAGTCAAACAAAGACTCGAAGTCAAACAAAAACTCGAAGTCAAACAAGGACTCGAAGTCAAACAAGGACTCGAAGTCAAACAAGGACTCGAAGTCAAACAAGGACTCGAAGTCAAACAAGGACTCGAAGTCAAACAAGGACTAGAAGTCAAACAAAGACTTGAAGTCAAACAAACGACTCGAAGTCAAACAAGGACTCGAAGTCAAACAAAGACTTGAAGTCAAACAAAGACTTGAAGTCAAACAAAGACTTGAAGTCAAACAAAGACTTGAAGTCAAACAAACGACTTGAAGTCAAAGACATGGACAGGACTTAAGTAAAAAAGGGGCTTAAGTCAAAGAAGACAAGTCACAAATGGACAAGACAAAAGAGGACCAGACAAAGGACATGCAGTCAAAAAAGAGGACGTGCAGTCAAAAAGAGGACGTGCAGTCAAAAAGAGGACGTGCAGTCAAAAAGAGGACGTGCAGTCAAAAAGAGGACGTGCAGTCAAACAGGAGACTAGCAGTCAAACAGGTAGACATGCAGTCAAAAATTAGACATGCAGTCAAAAAAAGGTAGACCTGCAGTCAAAAAAAGGTAGACATGCAGTCAAAAGGGAACATGAGACGTCAGTCAAAAAAAATATGCGACCTCAGTCAAGAAATAGACCATTGTTTAAGCATATTTCAACACGTGCTTAATTAAGTCGACTTTCAGCTAAATAGATGCTTAGAGTCTGACCCTTCAAAACACGGATTAAATATGAGGGTTTATTTATGCCAAGGGAGGACGAATTCGACACGAGTTAAGTCCGACTTTCAGCCAAATAGATGCTTAGAGTCTGACCATAGCACCCGGAAGAATCCATAAGGTCTTCCCTATCAAACAAAGAGGTTGTGTGTTTAACCGAGAGGCTAAACTAAAATATGAATTAAACTTCCTATTTGAAAAGAAAAAGTTATTTTTTAAATCTAAGGGGTACCGTACATTTATTTACATTAATTGAAGAAATGGAGAACGCTTCTACAGAAGAAAATAAAAACCTTTACAAAAACAGAAGAGGGAGATCTGTTCAGTGTTGACAACAAATAAAAGAGAAGTTTGGTAACACCAAAAATTAGTGATAAAAATTTCCATCATCGCCAAGAGGAAAAATTTCATCATCGCCAAGAGTCTATGAACAAAGTCCCAACACTAAAGTTACAAATAACGCCATCTGTGTGCATAAGCAAAAAACAGACAGTAACCAAAAATTGTCGGCTAATAAATAGTTTCCTTCGTAGCAACTAGATGTCGCTATTTTGGATCCGCCTAAAGTAAATTACGTAAAAATATTTGAAATAAGCTGTAAAAGTTTAGGTAAACAATAAGGGAATAAAATATTATCTAAAACTAACATTCCAGATGAAACCAAATAAAAATCGGACAAAGTGTGTATAAGTTGTTGGAAAACCGTATCAAAATCGGTTCAGCCAAACGCGAGAAAATCGCGGACAAACATACCAACACAGGTCAAACTGAGAACCTCTCTTTTTTAAGTCGCTTAGCAAATTGTATGAGGGAAATTATACCGAACTCTATTTAATGAGTTTATGTTCTAAAACTTTAATGTTGAATTATGAAAGTGAAACAGAGGTTCGTCGTTCGATAAAAGGCGTACCATTTATCGGCACTTCTGTGGCAGAACAGCGGTCCGTGGGTTCATCTGCCATGTTAGAAAACACATTCACAACAGACGATTCCAAAGAATACACAAAACTGCTGTCTGCTAGTATGTAGTTGGAAAGTGACCAAATTGAGTAATGTGGCTGATAGAGGAATGGTGCGGCATTACGACGGCAAAGGAACCGATTGCGCTAAGTATCAAAAAATAATTGATACTAGCAAACAACAGGAAAGCAAACAGTTGGGCTAAGAATCAAAAAAAAAAGGTAGACACTAGCACACGACCGTTCAAAAAGCTTACCTTTGGTCACGACGCCTAACCATCCACACACCAAACACACAATACGGGAAACTAACTACAACTACCTACAGGGATCAAAAACTCGGGAATAAATATGTATTTTTTTGGGAGAAAATAAAAGAATTAGAAATTGGGTATAGTTACAAAGTTAATCTTTAAAATTGTATTTCACAAACACCACACAATTAAGCAAAGAACATAAATTCAGTTAGCAGTTCCGTAGTCCAGTCGTATGAATATATGAAACATTCAAGATAGGTAATCCTTTTAATTTCCACACGGGTATCTGACCAATTCTAAAACCTGAAACTCACAATAAGAAAGATGAAAATTAAAGATTGCTCTCAAGAGCAACCACACACGAGATAACAAAAAAATAGGTATTTCAGTAATAATGAGTGTAAATACATAAATACTTACTTTAATTCGGGCGCCATATTGTAGCGTAAAAAAATAAAAGTGTGAGAGAAACACAAACCGCTACTTAATACGTTTAATTTTGATTTTTTTTAAAAAAAGGTACAAAACAAGTAATTAAAATATAAAAAAAGTTAAATTATCTATTTCTAAAAAAAAATGATTTTTTTTTCCTTTTTGGGACCTTAATGCGTCGAGGTGGGTTTGCTTAGTGGAAAAAGAAAAAATATTATTGAAAGTATTATGCAAATATTTTAAATCTGACCTAACAAAAAATCGATTGCAATCGGTTAAAGTTAGGGGAGTAAGCAATATAAGTAATTTTAATCGCGAAAAACACTAAGAGAATCCAACGCGTGTTGATAGGCCTTAAGTCAGAAAGTTGTTATTTTTTTGACATGAGAATTTTTGATAAAAATTATATAAATCGGCTGCACTTTAAAATAGGTCTCTTGCTGCGAAAAACACGGATAATTGCTGGACTGCTGAACACGTCTGTCGGGTGAAATGTAGAAATCAGGGAACCACAGAACTGCGGCGTCCGCCTCTAACTCGAACACGTCTCAATCCTTGTAGATAGTCGTCTCGGCACGTGAGGTGTTTGGATTACGGGCGAGAGTGTCCCGACCTCCGTCGTCGATAACAGACGTCGCTTGGCCGTAGGGTGGAGCCAAAAATCGTGTGTGGTTGCTCTTGAGAGCAATCTTTAATTTTCATCTTTCTAATTGTGAGTTTCAGGTATTAGAATTGGTCAGATACCCGTGTGGAAGTTAAAGGATTACCTGTCTTGAATGTTTCCCCGATTTATACGACTGGACTACGGAACTGCTAACTGAATTTATGTTCTTTGCTTAATTGTGTGATGGTTGTGAAATACAATTTTAAAGATTAACTCTGTAACTATACCCAATTTCTAATTCTTTTATTTTTCTCCCAAAAAATACATATTTATTCCCGAGTTTTATTTGATCCCTGTAGGTAGTTGTAGTTAGTTTCCCGTATTGTGTGTTTGGTGTGTGGATGGTTAGGCGTCGTGACCAAAGGTAAGCTTTTTGAACGGTCGTGTGCTAGTGTCTACCTTTTTTTTGATTCTTAGCCCAACTGTTTGCTTTCCTGTTGTTTGCTAGTATCTACTATTTTTTGATACCTAGCGCAATCGGGTCCTTTGCCGTCGTAATGCCGCACTATTCCCTTATCAGCCGCATTACTCAATTTGGTCTCTTTCCAACTACATACTAGCAGACAGCAGTCTTGTGTATTCTTTGGAATCGTCTGATGTGAATGTGTTTTCTAACATGGCAGATGAACCCACAGACCGCTGTTTCGCAACAGAAGTGCCAATAAATGGTACGCCTTTTATCGAACGACGAACGTTTCATAATTCAACATAAAATTTTTAGAACATAAACTCATTAAATGTAGTTCGGTATAATTTCCCTCATAAAATTTACTAACCGACTTTAAAAAGTGAGGTTCTCAGTTTGACCTGTGTGTTGGTATGTATGTCCGCGATTATCTCGCGTTTGGCTGAACCGATTTTGTTACGGTTTTCTAACAACTTGCACATACCTTGTCCGATTTTTATTTGGTTTCATCTGGAATGTTAGTTTTAGATAGTATTTTATTCCCTTTGTGACAAAAATTATTTACCTAAGCTTACAGCTTATTTGAAATATTTTTTACGTATTTTACTTTAGGCGGATCCAAAATAGCGACATCTAGTTGCTACGAAGGAACTATTTATTAGCCGACAATTTTTGGTTACTGTCTGTTTTTTTGCTTACGCACACAGATGGCGTTATTTGTAACTTTAGTGTTGGGACTTTGTTCTTAGACTCTTGGCGATGATGAAATTTTTCCCCTTGGCGATGACGGAAATTTTTATCACTAATTACCAAACTTCTCTTTTATTTGTTGTCAACACTGAACAGATCTCCCTCTTCTGTTTTTGTAAAGTTTTTATTTTCTTCTGAAGAAGCGTTCTTCATTGCTTCTAGTAATGTAAATAAATGTACGGTACTCCTTAGATTTAAAGAATAACTTTTTAATTCATATTTTAGTTTAGCCTCTCGGTTAAACACACAACCTCTTTGTTTGATAGGGAAGACCTTATGGATTCTTCCGGGTGCTATGGTCAGACTCTAAGCATCTATTTGGCTGAAAGTCGGACTTAACTCGTGTCGAATTCGTCCTCCCTTGGCATAAATAAACCCTCATATTTAATCCGTGTTTTGAAGGGTCAGACTCTAAGCATCTATTTAGCTGAAAGTCGACTTAATTAAGCACGTGTTGAAATATGCTTAAACAATGGTCTATTTCTTGACTGAGGTCGCATATTTTTTTTGACTGACGTCTCATGTTCCCTTTTGACTGCATGTCTACCTTTTTTTGACTGCAGGTCTACCTTTTTTTGACTGCATGTCTAATTTTTGACTGCATGTCTACCTGTTTGACTGCTAGTCTCCTGTTTGACTGCACGTCCTCTTTTTGACTGCACGTCCTCTTTTTGACTGCACGTCCTCTTTTTGACTGCACGTCCTCTTTTTTGACTGCATGTCCTTTGTCTGGTCCTCTTTTGTCTTGTCCATTTGTGACTTGTCTTCTTTGACTTAAGCCCCTTTTTTACTCAAGTCCTGTCCATGTCTTTGACTTCAAGTCGTTTGTTTGACTTCAAGTCTTTGTTTGACAAGTCTTTGTTTGACTTCAAGTCTTTGTTTGACTTCGAGTCTTTGTTTGACTTCGAGTCTTTGTTTGACTTCGAGTCTTTGTTTGACTTCGAGTCTTTGTTTGACTTCGAGTCTTCGTTTGACTTCGAGTCTTTGTTTGACTTCGAGTCTTTGTTTGACTTCGAGTCTTTCTTTGTTTCTTTGACTTGACTTGTATTCGAGTTGCATTATAGACGCCAAGTCGTTTCTTTGACTTGTTGTTTAGTAGTATTTGTGCTTGTAAATACTTATGGGATTCTTAGTTCTCATGTCGTTTGTTCTTCTAGTTCTTAGATAACTCGTAGGTCTAGGAGACGCATCTGAAGCTCGCACTGATAACGTCTAAACTGAAGGCCGACTTTCAATTTTATTCAGTATCAGCTGCACTTCGATGTTGTTGATTTGATCTATTTAGTTTAAGGTTAGTTAGGCAAGTTTATTTAGTTTGTTTAAGGTTATCATCACTCTTTTATAGGGTTGATTCTATTCCTATTGTGTTGTCGATCTGTTCTAGTGTTGTCAATCTGTTATAGCGTTGTCGCCCTCTCACAGGGTTGATACTTTCACTTGAGGTGGTCTCTCACCTGTCTTTTAGGGTTGTCACTCACTTTTAGGGTTGTCACTCAATTTTTTTTTTACTGGAAATGGGGTACTGTAGCGTAAAATCGCTACGGTTAAAACCTCTTCCAATCCTAATCCAAACTTTTCAACTAAATTTTTCTTCATGGCTGTTATTCTCATTTGAACCAGGAATCCGGAAAAAATCGTCGGTTGTTTCCTTTCAGACGATGTCATTGCTTTTTTGGGACCCGATACGTAATGGTCGAGCTTATCTTTTTTTGTGTTTAATATTGGAAATTATCATGTGTTGGTAAAGGTTTTACTGTTGGTGCAAACCTAATAATATAAAGTATCTTAACACAAGTATAACAGTGACCCTGTGATTTTCTGGTTAATTTGGTATGTATTGTCGTTTTTTCTTTCTTTTCGATCTATTTCACTTTAGATTCATAAATAAAAGATTCAGCTTGTATCGGTGGTCTGAAGTTTCTTTTTTGTTTAGATCCCGTTACAAGCCGATTTTTGGCTCCACCCTACGGCCAAGCGACGTCAGTTATCGACGACGGAGGTCGGGACACTCTCGCCCGTAATCCAGACACCTCATGTGCCGGGAAGACTATCTACAAGGATTGAGACGTGTTCGAGTTAGAGGCGGACGCCGCAGTTCTGTGGTTCCCTGATTTCTACATTTCACCCGACAGACGTGTTCAGCAGTCCAGCAATTATCCGTGTTTTTCACAGCAAGAGACCTATTTTAAAGTGCAGCCGATTTATATAATTTTTATCAAAAATTCTCATGTCAAAAAATAACAACTTTCTGACTTAAGGCCTATCAACACGCGTTGGATTCTCTTAGTGTTTTTCGCGATTAAAATTACTTATATTGCTTACTCCCCTAACTTTAACCGATTGCAATCGATTTTTTTGTTAGGTCAGATTTAAAATATTTGCATAATACTCTCAATAATATTTTTTCTTTTTCCACTAAGCAAACCCACCTCGACGCATTAAGGTCCCAACAAGAAAAAAAAATCATTTTTTTTTTTGAAATAGATAATTTAATTTTTTTTATATTTTAATTACTTGTTTTGTACCTTTTTTAAAAAAAATCAAAATTAAACGTATTAAGTAGCGGTTTGTGTTTCTCTCACACTTTTATTTTTTTACGCTACATTATGGCGTGTGGCGTAAAAAAATAAAAGTGTGAGAGAAACACAAACCGCTACTTAATACGTTTAATTTTGATTTTTTTTAAAAAAAGGTACAAAACAAGTAATTAAAATATAAAAAAAGTTAAATTATCTATTTCTAAAAAAAAATGATTTTTTTTTCCTTTTTGGGACCTTAATGCGTCGAGGTGGGTTTGCTTAGTGGAAAAAGAAAAAATATTATTGAAAGTATTATGCAAATATTTTAAATCTGACCTAACAAAAAATCGATTGCAATCGGTTAAAGTTAGGGGAGTAAGCAATATAAGTAATTTTAATCGCGAAAAACACTAAGAGAATCCAACGCGTGTTGATAGGCCTTAAGTCAGAAAGTTGTTATTTTTTTGACATGAGAATTTTTGATAAAAATTATATAAATCGGCTGCACTTTAAAATAGGTCTCTTGCTGCGAAAAACACGGATAATTGCTGGACTGCTGAACACGTCTGTCGGGTGAAATGTAGAAATCAGGGAACCACAGAACTGCGGCGTCCGCCTCTAACTCGAACACGTCTCAATCCTTGTAGATAGTCGTCTCGGCACGTGAGGTGTTTGGATTACGGGCGAGAGTGTCCCGACCTCCGTCGTCGATAACAGACGTCGCTTGGCCGTAGGGTGGAGCCAAAAATCGGCTTGTAACGGGATCTAAACAAAAAAGAAACTTCAGACCACCGATACAAGCTGAATCTTGATTAATTATGAATCTAAAGTGAAATAGATCGAAAAGAAAAAAAAAACGACAATACATACCAAATTAACCAGAAAATCACAGGGTCACTGTTATACTAAACTTGTGCTAAGATACTTTATATTATTAGGTTTGCACCAACAGTAAAACCTTTACCAAACAAGATAATTTTCAATATTAAACACCAAAAAAGATAAGCTCGACCATTCGTATCGGGTCCCAAAAAAGCAATCACATCGTTTGAAAGGAAACAACCGACGATTTTTTCCGGATTCCTGGTTCAAATGAGAATAACAGCCATGAAGAAAAATTTTGTTGAAAAGTTTGGATTAGGATTGGAAGAGGTTTTAACCGTAGCGATTTTACGCTACAATGTTCAGAAGTTATGAGAATTTTTATTTGATTGATACCAAGTAACCAAATCATCAAATAGAAATAAACATCACTCGGAAGAGATTTATCGTGATATTGGCAAGTAACGTGGAAAGTCATTGACCTACGTAGCGCGGTGACACGTTTGTTATGATTTGAATTTAAGAAACATGAAACCGAAAATTTGGTATCAATTCTTAGAGTATTTTATTTTGAGCTGAAACAATGTATTGTGGTTCTATACCAGCAGTTATCTTTAACGGTTAAGGATAGCAATAGGGTTTCTTTTACACCTTGTTTCTTACATAAGTGAAAATTACATGGAACGCACCTACGCAGTATTCAATTCTAAGGCATACAAAACCATTTAGTTTCATCCAAAAATTACATTTGAATCTTGAAAATTACGAATACAAAGACAGTGTAGAGGTTCCACACGTATCAATTTAACAAAGTGGCACACAACACAAGCTTCGTGTGAAACCGATGTCAAACAGACTCCTTGTCGCGAATTAAAGGCAAGCAAACATGTTCGACAAACACGGATCGCGAGCGGGCCAAGTGACGAAACGAACAAGACGTGACGTGTTTAGGAAGTCGTAAATAACCGCAAAATAAGTTACTTAGAAAAGAAGGCCCACTCTATTTCTGAAAACTTTTCTCTAATTTAGAGTTCTGATCTGTTATGCGGAAACCGATGAGGCCTGTAGTTACTATAATTTAGTAACTATAAACAGAGGGGTAATTGAGTTACACTCTAACGGTGGAAATGACTTTTATTTGACAGTTCAAAAACATGAATTGTGTTATTAATGTTTTTTTTTTCTTTTGTTTTTAAGATAGTTAATCATTTATTAATAAATTTAAAAAATAATCAAATTTCCTATATCCTAACTTCACTATTACTATTGAAGTTGTTGAGCGGACAAATTATTCGAAAATGCAAAATTCTTCAGAACGATTCCGATTGTTGTTGGTAGCGTGTTACGCAATTAGCGGCCAGGTGATAGGGGAGCAAGGTCACTTTTTTCACGCACGTTTTAAGCCATCAACATCTACGGTACCAACAGTCATCCATACAACACTGATATCCGAGTCTACGAGTAATTAATCCTAGATTTTTACGCCGAAGTAATGAATGTGAACAAGAGGACTGGGTTAAGTGAAAACTTGAACAACTTTATTTATTAGAAAACTTTTATTAGTAAACGAAGTGTTATTTTCGTTGTTCTGTCTACTTTTAGTATGAGCGTTTGTTATTTCAAATCAAATCAACTCTTTCAACACCCATACACCATTATTCAAATTAGTGAAGTGAGCCTTCTGCTCTCGTTCATTTCACGACAAATCCAACAATTTTATCGCATGCAATTTTATGCGGTAATTTTTCTTGGTGAGGACTAAAATATATATTTTTACAGCAGAATTTGAATTTTTGTGCTTAAAGTTAATTTTTTGTCATGTTTTACGGCTTGCATCCATTTCGGTGAGTGTCGTCTACAATTTACATTTCCTTCGGTTGGCTTTTACATCTTGGGGAGCAATAATGAATATATTCGACGCTGTGCAATTTTAAAAGGCGATAGAAATAAAATAAGTATCTTGTGTAGCTAGTTAGATAATCATAAAATTTAGTACCTAGTATAATTAGTTACATGTAATAATTGTATAAGTATAAGCATTTGAATGTTAAGGGTACACTAGTCGCGGGCTCGAACTCACTGCTGGGCCTGGCTAAAACGTACGCTGTCTCACCAGGCTTCGTGTCCGACAGAGGTAGTATTAGTGATGAGTAATTAGACGCTCGTCTATACGCACAGCATTATTGAGTGAGCTGCAGGATCAGTTATAGTAAAACAGGCGCGTAAAAAGTTAAGAAAAGTATTTCGGAAGATCGGGTTTTCTGAAAAAACCACTGCATAAATCAATGACCAAAGTTTATTGAACTTTTCGATAATTGAGCTTTGTCGGTATTGATTTGGTTGTCGAGATTTTACACTGCTTTTATTACTTAAACACGCCCAAAGTTCGGTTAAATTAGCAAGAAAAACTAATCTTTGTTGGCTCACAACTTTCTAATGGCTTTTTATTTTAGTATTCTGTTTCCATACAGACAATATTGATAATAAAACAAAACCATACCATGTCTAATTTTTGATGTAAATAGTCAAACAGTGGAGTAAGACCCTCCCGAAGTTTGTATGTAAAAAATGTGGACAAGTGTCACCTTAAGAATAAAATATAATAAATACATATTACGAATTAAAACAATAATTTATGTACTTAGTTAATTTTATTTCTGTTGCAAAAAAGACACGAATTGTGGCTGTCTCGTCTCTCTGAATATGGATTGGGTTCCTAGAAAATCTTTAACGGCTAAACATTCTGACGAACGTTTCGAGTCAAAAGCTCTGTTTTACAAATTATTTTATCGTAAATGAGCCTCTTCTTGCTCCTTATCTCCCTTGGTTGCAATCGATCGAGGTCTATGATGGGACGAGAATGCCCAAAAATACCTATTCACTTTTGCTTTGAAGAATCATATAAAGGTGAATTCGAATTACGAATTCCAATAAGAATTCCTTATTATAAGAATTCATAGTATACAGCAAATACAATTAACGCTGTATCATTTGGAATCCCAAAAATTCAAGGGGCATTCTTGACCTTCGTAATTTTACCTCAATTATAGATAATTTTCTACGACCCTCTGGTCGATCGGTAGTGTATTTGAGGAAATTGTATGTGATTTTTATGATATTTCGTGATGTTCATACATCACGAAATATCATCAAAATCACATATAAAATTGTCTCAAATACACTACCGCTGGTTGATAATAAAACAAAGTGTACTTTTAACAGCCATTTGTAGACCTTTATGGTAATAGGAGATGTCCAAATTGCGGTTTTATTCTGAGCTGCTCAAAGCCAACGACTCTTTATGTAATTTGTTACCGTGGAAGTCTGAATCGCGGTACGATTTTAGATGTAAAGGGAAATCTTGTATCAGTGATTCCGTTAAAAGCGACGTATTGGGGTTTGGTAAGATTTATTTATTTATTTAAACTTTAATAATGTCAGGAAAAATATAAAATGAATCATAAGATTTTTTTTCGGCTAGAAATTCGTAGACAGCATATTATGTCTTAGGCGAAAGAAACATTTTATTAGTCGCCTGAATGCCTTACCTAAGCTAAGTTTAGTCAGCTATTTAGTTTAAGTTTTAACTTCTGTTATGTGTTTGAGTATAGTCGTTTTGAGTTTAGTTGAATTGTTTGATTTTATTCCTTGTTCTAAAAAATAGAAGCAACAAGAATAATAAAGATTTATTTTATCCGACAAACAGCACCAACAATACTTACTAAAATGCATGTCGTGGAAATTTTCTATCTTGAAATTACAAATAGACACTTCAATTTTATTTATTTGTATTATGTTCGTGACTAATACCTATTCATTAGCAATAAGAAAACCTTGTCAAATAAATTCCCAATTAAAATCTACAAAGCTCCAGTATTCAGACATTTACAGTAACGTAAGGTCTTATAAATGCCTGTGGCGTGGTCTCAAGTAGTCTCTCGTCTCGTAACTTGATGCGTCGAGCCAATTTGGGGTTTTTTTTTTTTTTTTTTTTGGGTGGGAAATCATCAAATAACTTCTCCCGCTCTGGGTGGAGCAGGAGGGCGTGTCAGACTTTTACTGACTAAAACCCACCCGTGTTCCCTTGCGGGCCCCATCATTTTTGTGCTGACATCTCTTTGAGGCGCGTGTGGAACACAACGTGCCGTCGACTTGGGCTTGGTCCTTACTGGACAGCGAGCTACCCATTACTCGCCGTCCGCAAGCCCATGCCTACGGTGGCCGGAAATCGGCCTGGGATTCCCGACGCCCAGGGCGTCTCCGTATCCTGCGGCGGCTGGGGTCGCGAGGGCGCATATGTTGCCTCTCCCTCACGTGCGCCGCCTCCCTCTTCGCGAGCATCACTGCTTCGCTGAAGGAGGTGACGGCTCCCCATGCCCTCTCGCTCCGTACCATGGCCTGGACCAGGGCCGGACGCGAGAGATCGCCGCCGCCGATCGCCTCCACGAGGACACGGCGGTGCTCCGCCCAAGCAGGGCAGACCGCCACCGTGTGCTCCACCGTGTCCTCAGGGCGATCTTCGCAATGGAAACACCCGGGCGTTTCCTCCCGCCCTATCCGAAACAGGAACCTCCCGAAACAACCGTGTCCGGTGAGGACCTGCGTCAGGCGGAAGGTGAGGACGCCATGCCGCCTCTCAAGCCACTCCTCAAAGAGGGGACTTACCGCCGCAATCAGGGCGTGCCCAGCACTGGGTTGCGACAATCGCACTCTCCATGTCACCATGAGATCCCGCCGGAGCTCTGTCCGCTGTGCCGCGATTTCCCGCGGCAGCGGAGTTACGCCCCGGCGTTTGGCCTCCTCGCGCCACTCCCACATTTGCGCGAGGACCTTTGCCTCCAGATCCCATGGCGGTAATCCGGCAAGGAGGCCCGCCGCCTCGCCGGAGATCGTGCGATATCCTCGGATCATCCTGATCGCCATGACCCTATGGGACGCCCTCAGCTTGCGAGCTGGTTGGCGCCTCAATGTAGGCGCCCACACCGGCGCCCCGTATAGGGCCATGGACCGCACGATCCCCGCGTAGAGCCTCCGAGCCAATTTGGGGTCAGAACAGAGACATTCGTAGAGTACCTATGTCTAGTTAGTAACTTTATGCTTTGTTCACAAAACTAAAACATTAAGTTATGTTCTGTGCTTTGTGCCAATTTGCCCATCTGTTCTCAGTTTAGAGTTTACTATGACGTTGTGTATTCTCCTGCGATGTTGTGGTAGACAGCATTTGTGTCTGTTTTTGAGGTATACTCTTTCATACAAGATTCGGTTAAGCTAAGCTTGCCACGATTGGTCCATGGATGGGTGACCATCGATGATGATGATGATGGGACTTCCTTTTCCGCACGTAGACTCCCATTCGGTCCGTTATGCGTGGGGATTCTGGCTAACTAAGCCAGCCTAGCTCCGCCCAAAAGCACAGAAGCTTCCTGGGAGCTTCACAGGCTTCGCGGAGCGACCTCACTGTTCCGAGGATTTCTACACATTGAAAAATGGGTGGAAAACTCTTTCGTGCTTTGGAAAGTACGTTAAGCCGTTGGTCCCGGCTGTCTTTCGTGGGTCGCAATCGTTACGGCCCGTCTGACAAGCAGTTTAACCAAGGGGTATCGGGTTACCCAGTAACTAGGTTGTGGAGGTCAGATAGGTGCATCCGGTTAGATTTGAAGCAGACCTCAACATAATGTGGAAAAGGCAAGGTAGAATAATTTTCCACAAAGTAAAAAGGCAGCGTTCGGGAGGCTTCGCTGTGTGTGTTGCCAGTGATGACCTATGGCACAGAAACGTGGTCGCTCACAATGGGCGTTATCAGACTTAAAGTCACTCAAAGGGCAATGGAGAGGGCTATGCTCGGAGTTCCCTACGTGATCGAATCAGGAATGAAGAGATCTGCAGGAGAACCAAGGCAACCGACATAGCCCGAAGAATTGCCAAACTTAAGTGGCAGTGGGCAGGGCACATTGCTCTCAGAATAGATGGCCGATGGGTCCGAAAGGTTCTGGAGTGGTGACCGCGTACCGGAAGACGTAGAGTGGGAAAGCCTCTCACACAGTTGACCGATGACCTTGTGAAGACCGCAGGAGTCCGCTGGATGCGGGAAGCACAGAACCGGTCGAAGTGGTGGAGCTTGGGGGAGCCCTCTGTCCAGCAGTGGACGTTTTTCAGCTGAAATGATGATGATGAAAAAGGTAAAATACACAACAACTTGAAGAGTCGAGTAGGTACAGTAGCCTCCACTAATGGTGCCCCAATCTCAAAAAGCAATAGATTGACACTTCGCTTTAACTTACGACCTTCTTATAATAAGCAATTTTTATAGGCTATAATACTATAGACACACACACTCTCATACGTTTACAAATGAATGTATTTCCTAAATTCAACCGTTAAAGCAAATGGCATGATAGCTGAACGGTTACCGCACTTGATTATCGCGTTTGAGCGCAGCGAGTCGCGGTTTCGATTCCCACTCGCTGTGTGATAGTATTTTTATTGTTTTAAAAATCACTTTTGAGTATAGTTTCTTGTTCTGTTCTTCTTATTCACTAAACTCGTAAAACTTTATCATTATACCCACAGAAACCTAAATAAATTTAAATGATTTACGACTCATTCACCGCGACTTATAGAACGGTGTTGGTTGATATTGTGTGCTAGTGACGTGTGTTTCATCTATTAGCGTTCTTCTAATTCATTTTAAAATGTAAGCAAATTTAAATATAGAAATGAAAGCGAATATTATTGCGCTGCATAAAAGTGGACTTAATACCTATATCACAAATACCTATGTGATGAAACCGGACTGAGTGTGAGTATTATGATTTAAATATATTAGGTCTTTACCTATGAAATTGCCGTTCTGCAGTACTGGCCATTTCAAATCAAAATAATTTTTGTTTGGCTAAGAATTCTAATTTCAAATTAATTTTATTTTAAAAACATGGATTTTTATTTTCTAAAAGTAGTCATTTCTTTATTGATTAGTGTTACATTTTCATCGCATTTCAATCTTTTTCGTCATCATGGATACGTTAAAAATTCGAGTAATTATGGAATATGAGTACCGTCGTGGCAGCAACGCGGCACAAGCGGCACGCAACATCAACGACGTTTACGGAGCTAACACTACAAACCAACGCACTACCTGTTATTGGTTTGCTCGCTTCCGTTCTGGAAATTTCGACCTGAAAAATGAACCTCGCGGTCGTCCGAAGACTTTGGTCGACAATGACGAATTAAAGGCGATTGTGGAAGCTGATGATACACAATCTACGGCTGAATTAACAGCAGCTTTCGACGTTAGCGTCAAAACAATATTGGTCCATTTGCGTCAAATTGGCAAGGTAAAAAAGCTTGACAAATGGGTGCCCCACGAACTCAATGATCGCCAGCACGAAGTACGCGTCGAGACGTGCCTTGCACTGCTCAACAGACACACAAATGAAGGAATTTTGAACCGCATTGTTACCTGCGATGAAAAATGGATTCTGTTTGATAACCGTAAGCGCTCAGCAAGTTGGTTGGATCCTGGTTCAGCACCTAAACAATGCCCTAAACGAAAACTTACCCCTAGAAAAGTGATGGTCACTGTTTGGTGGTCTAGCGCCGGTGTGATTCATCACAGCTTCTTACCAAACGGAGTGAGCATTACTGCAGATGTGTACTGTGAAGAACTGAACACAATGATGGAGAAGCTGGCGCATCTCCAACCAGCATTGGTCAATCGCTCGTCTCCGCTGCTCCTGCACGACAACGCGCGACCTCATACTGCACAGCAGACGGTCTCCAAGTTGCAAGAACTGGGGTTGGAAGCTCTCCGTCATCCGCCCTACTCACCAGACCTTGCGCCTACAGACTACTACTTTTTCCAGAATTTGGATAACTTCTTGGCGGGAAAAAAATTTAATACCCGAGAGGCAGTACAAAATACCTTTGAAGAATTTGTTGCCTCCCGTCCAGCTGATTTCTTTAAGAAGGGCATCAATAAACTGCCACTGCGATGGCAAAGATGCATTGATTGCATGGGTGATTACTTCGATTAATACAAATAAAAAATTCATGAAAAAAATTCGTTTAAATTTTTTCATACAAAACGGCAATTTCATAGGTAAAGACCTATTATTAAACATTTATTTAATTAAAGTATAACTGCTGATCCTTGTAGTTATTTTTAAACGTTTTATAAATATCACAATGTCTAAATAGAATAAAAATATAAAATTTCAATGTAAATTTATTTCCTAGATTATAGAACGATGAAAATAACAATAAACTTAATATCTATGTGAAATTGCCCTTTTAAATAATTTTGTTTCTAAATAGTAGGTAATACATAAAGCGTGTATTTTGCTTAGTAGCCTAACAGTACCCCTTTTTTGTTTTAGTGAAATACTGTGAGTCGGTGGGTGAAAAGATATGAGGAAGGCGGTAGCCTTGCCCGTGGAAAGCAAAGTGGAAGACCCCAGTTCCTATAACAGGCACACGTTCAGCGAATATGAAACAAGTGGTTTCAAAACGACAAGACATTTTGGCGAATTATTCGACACATCTTTACGAACCGTGCGCCGTGCACTCCACGCAGAAGGTTCGCATCAACCAGCTCGAGAATCAGCTCAAAAAACATAGTTAACGGAAAAAACATTAACATTAAGTTATAAATTACAAATATTTATTTATTTTAGTAATATTCAAATAATATTTTGTCTTATCCGTAATCTGGATTATTTTGAGGTTTAGTTTCAATCTTCTTTTCGGAATGAAAATGAACACTTAAGCTATAACCTCTTTAAGTCCTATTAAATACGATTTGTTAACTTTGAGGTTTGAGTTAGAACGAACTCACTCGCAGTAGAATAAAAGTAGTACTACTGAGTCATTTAATTGTATTGTGACAACTTGTCTGCATTTGTTACTTTTACGTGGGTAGATTTTTGTAGAATATTGTGATTTATTTAGAGTACCGACACACAGTAGTAATCAGCACAATATTATTATATTACTAAGATACAATAGCCTGATTATCATAGTTCACCAACTAGCTTATTTACTTCAATAAATTGTTCTTTATGAGAAAATAAACTGTTTTAACAAGAAGTTATTATTAGTTATTTTTATACATTCTTCATGAAGTTATAACGAATAAACATTTTGTAATCATTTATTATTGGTAAACCTTTATTTAAATAACAATACGAGTAATAATAAAAAAATGTTACATTATTATTCTGGTATATTAATAAATCGAATTATAAAAGAACAGATGAAGATGATTGTTGAAAAGAAAAATTAAAACTTCATCGCGAGGTTTGAACCCAGACCTATGAGTTTCTTAATCCAAGACGATACGCTGCACGCTACCGGAACTCTTATTACACAAGTAAATTTTAGCAATGGTATGAACCGACCAAGGTCATGTCTGTCGTTGCCGACGGTATGTATAAAATACAGAGAGTAACGCCAGTGTGTGAGTGCAGCGGTGTGCTGTAGGTACGGCCTGGACCGCCACTTCATAGCAATATAGCCCTTAGTATGCGACTGCATTAGTGAATCTTGATAGTACCTACACAGGTGTTTGCAAAAATAAATTCCGGATGCAAAAATATTTTTCAATAAGGCTCACTTTCTGAATCACACCAATACCATTCCCAGCAAAGAATAGAAATGCAATTCCGTTTGATGTCAGAAATCATTGCAGACGCGAGAATGTGGCAATAAATTTGAAAGACAGGTATTCAATGTAAGTAACATGTTATAAATAGATGCTCTTTTATCAAAATTGTGAACACTTTGAATTCATTTTTCTTATTATTGTGGTTTGTTTGTTTCAAAAGTAGTCATTAATGCACTCTGTAATCGGCACTTTGTTTTTGTTTACATTGATAATATACCTTTAAAAAACTAAAAAAAAAACCGCCGAAAAAAACTGAAAACCAAAAAATTATAAACCTTTTTGTTTAACCTCAATTACTAAGTTCGGAAGGCGGTGACATAAAATTAAAATACATATCCAAAGTCACCGACTTCCGAACTTAGTTATTGAGGTTAAACAAAGAGGTTTATAATTTTTTGGTTTTCAGTTTTTTTCGGCGGTTTAATTAATTTGTTAAGTTTTAAATTTTAAATTTTTTAATTAAGTTTTTATTTCATATTTATTTAGGCTATAATCTACTAATTACTACATTATTAATTTTTGATTACTTTTTGTAATACACCACTAGCATTAAAATCTGTGGGTGAACAATAAATCACCCTGATTTCCCAACATTTTTTTCCAAATTTATATGGGACCAGTGGCGGCTGGTAGATCATGGAACTGGTGGTGCACTTTACTAGCTCACTAAGTATTAGGGGGTAATAAGTAAAGAAATAAAATTTATTAATTTCAGACAAGTAATTTAAATCTAAACGAATAAAAATAAACAATAGTAGGTATTCAGTTTTACGTAAACTAAACTTCGCGGTGACAATAATGAGTCGGTCATTCATTATGGCCGGCACGCAAACTTCGCCAAACCTCGGGCGCTCTCGGTAATCGACGCTCGGTAATATTCGGTTCAGTTCGCCAAACTTCGGTTCCCCCGTGCGGCGCACGAGAATGAACAAATTACTCCGTATCGCTCCATACAGTTATGTCAACTATCTTCTGTCTCACGCGCTAGGCGTTTTAGCTCGGATCTCATAGAAATGATAAGCATTCGCCGTGCGATTCGGAATAGCGCACGAGGGATCTTCTGTACCGCGAAAATAAGTCTTAATAGTTTAGCAAAGAGCTTATATTGTTTCGTCAGTTTTGTTAGTATTACATATACCACAACCAGTGGCCACAATGCGATTATTAAACATTTTGTGATTCTTTCTACACCTATTAAAATCTGGTAGTTCAGCGCACGAGTGCACTTAAGGGACAGCCGCCCCTGTATGGGACCAACTTTGGGGTATTATACCCTTTCCAATAAAAAAAGATTATCAAAATCGAACCTACTCTGTAAAAAGATATGCGTGGTCATACATTAAAAAAACGCGTCGAATTGAGTAACCTCCTCCGATTTTTCGTCGGTTTAAAAATTCCCAATATCGTAAGGCAGATCCATCTGTATTGTCTTTGGTCACTAACCCTGACATCAACAAGCAATGGACAAAATTGTTAAACCTTTTCCACTTGAATACGAGGCTTTTAACTACTTTGTATGCCTGCATTAGATGTGTCTTTTTTTTTAAATTTGCGTTTTTTTTTGTACAGAAAAGAAAAACAACTTTTGTTTCCTTCTTTCTTTTTATTTTTTACCGACGAAATAAAGGAGGTTCTCACGTCAACGCGTTTATATTTACGAGTATATAATTTTATTCAAGTTTGATTCAGGATTTACGTTAAAATAATTAGTATTAAAGTCTCATTTTGGATAATAGAAAAATGCAATAAGTGCTTATAGAAAAAGGAACAACGAAAACAGTTTTTTTACCGAACTCACAGAAGAACAGGTTGTCAATTCGTCTGTTTTTTTCATACGCATTTTCCGGTATATTTAGGTACTTAAGTTGTGGATAGATTTCCAAAATTTTTTTTTTTTTAGTTGATGGTTCCAAAATAAATTTAGCGTTAGTTTCGATGATTCGTATTGAATCCAATCTATGTATCTTGATGATGTTCGAATACTTCTCGTCACTATTTTGTAAAACACATAAAATAAAAAAATGGAAACCGACTTCCAAAACACAACACTACAAAGTGAAAAAAAACTTTAACTTCAGAAGTCGGTGGCCACAAACAAAAAGACACATCCAAAACTTCAGTAAGTAAATTTTCAGTTTTTGGAACTCTGTTGTTTTTCTTTTGTAAAAAAAAACGTTTTTTTAAATGTAGTGTATTGTATAATATGTTCAATAATTAGTAACCCTTTTATACCTGTTACATAAGAACGTTTAATAATTAACATCTTAATGTTTTCCGCCCATTCCTCAACATTTCCATAATTTATGAGTTACCATCGCAAAGGGCTAAGTAATTATTCTTTAAATTATTATATAGTCGAGGTGCCCGCGATGATGAGGCTTAAAGTTAATCTCCCAATTACTGCTTCAGTCGTCTATCAAATAGCCAAAATCCTGTAATGGTGGCGATAGTGGTTTGTTTATTGAAATTACAATAAGTCTCACGAATGTTTCTATGAATTCCTTAAAGTTATCGCTAACTTTACAATACTAAGGGCCGATTTTACCAATGTTGGATCTTTTATACCAGGATAAAAAAAATATTTTGACAATTTAATGTAACACTAATTTACATCAATCATCATCATCATCATTTCAGCCTAAAGACGTCCACTGCTGGACATAGGCTTCCCCCAGGATGAGGGGTTTTGCCATAATCGCCACGCTTGGCAGGCGGGTTGGCGATCGCAGTATGGTGGTAAAATGCATAGAGAACGCTGCTGCCCATTCTGTAGTAAGTCCCTTAGTCGCCTTCTACGACACCCACTGGAAGAAATGGGATGGTGCTATTCTTTTACGCCCGGCAACACATACGGGACATCAATCATCATGGAAAAATAATAAGAGACTTTATGTTGTTTGATATTATTTAATTTAATCCCAGAAGGAGATTGCGAAACGGCTGGACTCCTTTTTAATAATGATGAGTATTTCGCAGTTCTAGACAGAGAGGGGTGGAAAGACAATAAGAAGGCCTTTACATAGACATTAAACGCTAATAATAAACAATAACAATCTGACATGGAACAGTGGACACCCAGGCATTGATTCTGGGCGCAGTGGTAACCGCCCCGAGTTACGTATCGTAGGTCGTGGCTTCGCCCAGCACTGCTCTCAAAACGGTGAAGCAAAATATTATGAGAAAAGGCATGTTCTTAAAACAAAAGTTCGATGTGACATCCCCAACCCAAACTAGTCCCACTAGGTGGATTCCAGCCCACTGCCTCTCATAGAGGAGAGGCATGAGTTCCAGCAGTGGGAACGATATAGGCTGATTATGATGCTCCATAGGACAATCTAGATTCTAGACATAATCAAACTGGTTGCGAATTGAATTCTATAAATAATTTTTCAACACACTTGCTCATAAAATGGCTCTAATTTCACTGCAATTAGGCACATAATGACACCTATTATCAAACTGTGACTTTTTCATTACTATTATTTACTAGTGAGTTATAGAATTGGTTGAGTTGCTTTGTTCTTAGTGAGTTATAGGTTGTTTTTTAATTGGTTGAGTTGCTTTGTTCTTAGTGAGTTATAGGTTGTTTTTTAATTGGTTGAGTTGCTTTGTTCTTAGTGAGTTATAGGTTGTTTTTTAATTGGTTGAGTTGCTTTGTTCTTAAAAATAACGATGATGATGACGATGACGACGATGATGATGACGATGACGATGACATGACGATGACATGACGATGATGACGACGATGATGATGATGACGATGACGACGATGATGATGACGATGACGTTGACGATGACGATGATGATGACGATGACGTTGACGATAACGATGACGATGGTATGACGATGACGATTACGATGACGATGACGATGACGACGACGATGATGATGATTTTGTAGTATTATTTTATTCGCAAGTGTGTTGAAAAACGTCGTATGATACACGTGTGTATTGATGATTATCGTCCTCGGGTCTCTTAAGACCCTCGCCTAGCGGCTCGGGTCTCAATGGCGCCTCAGCGATTACCAACGTTACACACTTGTACCATAATGTACTAATATTTATGACATTGATTTACACTCAGTGATTACTCTAACTCACACACTGACTCATTACTTGTTAATATTCTAGGAAAATTTTATATTTACTCTTACAATGTATGATTTTTTACCTATTTTGGTATAGTAATTTTATTCTGGGTGCATTGTTTTCACACATAATTATAATTATAATGAATGTACTATGTAAAATTGTATTGAAAACATTTTAAAAGAGTAACGGTGGAGTTTCTTGCCCATTCTTCTCCATACGAAACTACATTTTGAATGGGCGAATAGAATCAATTCTATTTTAATGTAAATGTTGACGTTCAAAAGAGCCTTTAAAGTGCCTAATTGAAATAAATGCTTTGACTTCGACTTTGATGATCTGAAAACGAAACATTTGAAGACATGTGACATCCATCAATCCGCACTGCGCCCGCGTGGTGGATTATGGCCCTCTCACAGAGCGGAGGCATGTGTCTCAACAGAACGTTATAAGTTGATTATAATGATCTGACGTTGATGAAATCTGCTCTAAGTAGTAGGGAAAGGAATAGATAGTCAATTCCATGCCGGGTGCATGGAATCTATACAAAATCGATCAACCTACACTAACAGTATCCACACGTCCTACGTTGATAACGTAGTCCACCTTAGTACGCTCACCGCTGTTTGAATTTCGAAATCCCCTCCGTGAAATGAAGAGCACGTCGTGTTACGTCCGTTCCGACCGTTCCGAATATTCCCGAATGCCTTACGATCTATGACGAACGTCCCGATATTGGTATCTCGAGTTTGAATGTAAGACCTTGTTTGCTTTCGTGAATGAACGAAATAACAAAGGCTAGTGATCCGTCCACCTACTCACTAGGTACATCTATACCAAATTAATACGACGACGACGCGTGTCTGCGTGTCGCAGGTTCGATTCCCGCACGGAACAAATATTTGCATGATCTACAAGTAGTTGTTCTGGGTCTGGCTGTTTGTGTATGTGAGTTTAAATGTTTGCAAACGCATCCACAATACAGGAGAAATTCTTAGTGGGGGCAACGTTAAAAAAAAAGCAATAAAAATAGTTTAATTTGTTTGTTTGCTGGGGATAATCTCTGGAACTACTAGTAAATATAATAATCAGCCTATAATGTTCCCACTGCTGGGACACTAGGTCTCCTCTCTGTGAGAGGGAGTGGGCCTTGATCTACCACGCGGACACAGTGCGGGTTAACTAACCACCAGTGAGATTAAAAAATAAATAATAATAGCCCAATTATTGTAGGAGGTTATAAGTCTCTATGACCCCAACAAGCCGACTAAAAAGAAAAAAAAAACTGAGTGATGACGAAATGCGTAATGCCTAATTGTTCTAAAAATTAATACTAGCTTCTGCGAGCGACTTCATCCGTGTGAATTTTCTTGTTTTAACATAGGTAAAATATTTTAACCTACAGGAAAAGTTTTTATCCAGTGTGCAAATTGTAACCATGAATTCAGCTTATCATTCTAGAACCCCCAGCACAGAAATTTTTCGCCGGATATACAAAAAGCTGTTCCATACATTTTGACCGCGTAGGTATTGCACTTTTCTATGAAACAGCAAATTTCTTTTTGTATGACCGGCGAAAAGTTTCTGCGCTAGGGGCTCGAGAATGATATGCTTTTTTTTTTTTTTTTGGGTGGGAAATCGTCAAGTAACTTCTCGCGGTCTTGGTGGAGCAGAAGGGCGAGTCAGACTTTTACTGACTAAAACCCACCCGTGTTCCTTCAGTAGCCCGTATGCCATATGCTGAATTCATGGTTACAATTTGCGCACTGGATAAAAACTTACCCTGTACCTATACCTATGGCAACGAATCTCCTGTTCGCGATAATACTTCGTTTTCTATTAGCGCTTTATGACTTTTTTTTTACTCTGGTCATTAGGTCATATCGTGATTAAACTATTCTTTCACAAAAAAAAAACTAACTAAACTATTCTTTCACAAAAATCGGGCTATCAAAATCAAAAATGTTTATTCGAATCTATTCTAGTATTTTGAACTACGATTCTTGGCTTGTCAATAATTCCAAGCAAATCTACACAAATGCTGAATACTGTTCCAAAAACAAATTCTAGAAATCAACCCGAAAACATTATGAGGAAGTAGGTAGGTACTTATGTCCTAGTAACTAATGACGCAAGAGTTGACACAATACATAGCTAATGACAACTCACTAGGCCATTGTCTCATTGTTGGCACATTTCTTCCCGTCTTCTTAGAGATGATATAGGATAGCCAATATATTATATTTTGGTTTAGGAAATGAAAGAAAATAATTTATTATTAAACAATGTGGGGATGACGATACGAAAATACATTAAACTTGGGCAATCACTAGTATGTAAATTATTCCGAAACAAACAATACTAAAATTAATACTTAGTGAAAAGGAATTTTAATGCTTTATTATGCACTAAGTAGTATTTCAACACAATTTATTTATTTGTCTACTATTTATTTATTTTTGACAATAAATGTTTCTGATCTTTTTTTAGTTTTTTATTGTTTTCTCCACAGTGTGACTTAGGTTAACTAGAGAAACCTATCTACCTGAGCTTGCTTTTCCGTTTTGCTTCGTTAAAAAAACACTTTTCACAAAAACTTCTTTAAAAAAAGGACCTTCGATTTTTTTTTTTTAAGAAAGTGTTTTTTAGAATCATTCGTTTACAGAATAAACAAATCATTTATTTCACGTCTTCAGTCTTTCACGCCGGTTTTCCGGAGTACTCGTATCTCCTTTTGAGCTCCAATTTTTAGAGTACCTAATACATTGAGCACCAAAGTATTCCTATACCTTTGGTTCTCTTGGTGCTCAAACGGGAATACTTCGGTTTTCCAATATATGGGTATGTGAAACCTTAACAAATAACCACACAAATGATTTTAAAATAACCACCACATCCTTGAGCATGATCACGTTAAACGAGTTATTTGACGGCTCCACCTAAATTCTAGGACTAATTAATTGCAGTTTGAAGTATTGAACAGTCAAGAGGATGCATGCAAATTACGCTAGAGCAATAAGTAATTATATACTTATCATTTCAAGAACCATAACTCAATTTCATATTTAAAAACCCTAATCTGTTAAAAGCCAAATAAAAGATAATGCTAACCCTTCATTAAAACCCTAAAACTCAGTATAAATGATGGGCTGTTTTATTAAAAACGAAACGGTTGTGATCGTACAATAAATTGTTATTTAATTTTAGGAGCTTGGAGCGCTGACGGCCTGTAATTAGGTATGTAAATTTAAATTGATTGGATCGCTTTGTTCTGTTTGATACTCGCTTTGTTAGTGATATGTTTTGAAATCATACAAATTTTGGCAAAAAAACATTTTGTAGAGAAAAACCAGCGAAAGTAAAGTTTGCATTATTAAACGGTACATTTATCTTCTAAAATCTTAATGGCGATCAGTTTACCTGCCAAAACTGTTTGCGCTTATGATGCAAACATTTTTAATAAATGAGCCTCGTTCTCGTAGTCGCAGTAACTAAGGTAACCCGACCTGATGGGTTAAGTTAGGTGATAACTGAGACTACGCTGCTTCCCAATCTGGGGGCACCGGCGCCGCCCGTAGGCGGCTTTACGAGGGGATCGTGCGATCTATGGCCCTGTATGGGGCCCCGATCTGGGCGGCTGACCTGACGGCCGGCAGCGTCGCTGTCCAGCGGACGCCGCAGCGAGCAATGGCTGTCAGAGTCATCAGGGGATATCGAACAATCTCCTACGAGGCGGTGTACTCGCTGGGCCCTCACCCTGGTACCTCGAGGCAAAGGTACTCGTGTCACTGAATCGGTGGCGCAAGGACTCAAGGGCGCAGGGCGAGTGGCTGATGCAACGATATTTTAAGCTGCGTCGGTCACAGCTTCGCGCAGCCCTGGTGGCGGAATAGTGTGACAGGCTTTCACGCCCTACCGCCGGCCTCGCCACCATCGGGGTGGTCTGGCCGGTACTCGAGCATTGGCTCGGGAGGACGGCCGGACCACCCGGCGATGGCACGGCAGCACGGCTCCCTGTCGTTTCGGGTGACACAGGTGCTCTCGGGGCATGGTTGCTTCGGAAAGTGCCTGTTTCGCATAAACAGGGAACCGGACACTGGGTGTCACTATTGCGTCGACTGTCGGCAGGACACGGCTCGGCACACGCTGGCAGAATGTGCCGCTTGGGAGGAGCTGCACCATGTCCTCATCTCAGGAGTAGGCAGCAACCTGTCACTGCTGGCCATTGTCGACTCGATGGTCGACAACGAGGAGTACGCGGTGGTATCCTTCTGCGAAACAGTAATTTCGCAGAAGGAGGCTGCCGAGAGAGAGTGGGAGATTGCTTCTGCTAACCCGATCTGCGGCAGACGCACCGAGCGTTGGCAGACGGCGGATAAAGTCCTCTTCCAGCCCCCCTAAATGGGTCCAGGAGCGATGGATCTGGGGAAATCAGTCGCCCCCTATTCCTTAGAACCTTAGATGGTGGCGCTTTGTGTTGCACATGCGCCTCTCTATGATGTAAGGGGGGAGTTTAATACCTCAATCCCCCCCTAACTCGAGGTGGCCCGCAGAAGTGGGCTGGAACTAGCCGGGGATCGCGGAAGTCGCATTAGATCCCGTGATCCGCGGTGCAATTGTGAGACGGAACCCCGGTGTAGTTTTAGTCAGAAAGAGTCACACACCCCTCCGCCCTCCCCAATGCGGAGGACATTAATGAGGACTTCCCCAGTCATCAAAAAAAAGGTCATAACTAAGACCAACCACACGTGAGCCGAATTGGTCGCGGTAACGAACCTAGGTCACACCGACCAAATGGGTTGAGTTAGTCTCAACTAACTGCTACATTCACATGGTTCGCTGTTCCGTAGCTATTTAGTAAGCATTTTTAGGACCTCAAAATAAGAATAATTTTATTAGTGTCCAATTATATTTTTGGGAGTGCAAAATGGAAATTATTCGAAGTTCAATTATATACGTGCCTTTTTAATTTCATTTAACTGCGCAATACAATTTATTGGTGGGAGGTTACAGAACAGAAAGGGTTACCCATTTAAATAATAAACAAAATACTGGCGCCGGCTCAAAACAATGCAATGTCAGGTTATTGGGGTCTGGGTTGTTTATTGGTTTGCCCAGCCAACATTATAAATTATGAAGATAATAGCATTTTTTTTGCATAAATTGTTTGGCTTATTTTGTCGGCTGTAGGAAAATACGACCGTGGAATGAGAACTCGGAAGTTTGGTTTTATTTTCTGCTCTTTGTAATGATTTCAACGTACCTTATCTAATCAATACTATCCAATTGGCGCAAATGGTTTCCATGTATTAAACAAATTATTCTAAACCCCTCAACATAAAAACGTTTTTGTCGTATATTAAAAAAAACATCTGCTGTTTTACAAAAAAGTGTAGTCATGTCGTCGAAAAAAAAAACAGCTGTTCAACAGCTGTTTTTTTTTTAAATAATCAATGGAACATTTCAACAACTTGTGGATCTAGAATCAGGAAGGTACTGAATTCATTGTAATAGTTTGTGTATCAATGCTTATTAAGGGTCCCCGAAACGATCACTCACAATTGTAAATTTTCACGTGAAACACATTGATGCGCGATTTGATAGTTTACAAAATGCAATTGAAGCGATTGGCAATATTAGTATTACAATTGAAAAATCTCAATGGAATGTTTAGGGCACCCATTACGCCGTGTATGTCATATAGGTACGTGCGATAAGAGATACTGGCGAGCAGATAAAGAATTAAGTTCTTAGGGTACGTTACCTTTTTCACTGCACGTTGGCACGCAGTCTCGAACGGTCGTCAGTTCGCTCACATATTTCTGTAACAAAACGATGACGTGAGCAAAACACGTGCGAATTTTTTTAATTAAGGGGTCCAGTACAAAGGAAAACATACTTTGTACAACAAAAAATAGGACAGCTTTTCCATTACCTCGTTTTACGTGAGGTGAAATGCAAATTTTGGGAAGTAAAAATGTTGGTCTAAAATGTCCTTGTGTTTTTTTTTGCTTATTGTTTTTTATGCCATAACGTTGTTGGATAATGGGTACAGCGCAGTATTCTTTATGAGAATGCACGTATTCTTTGTATTTTTATGTTTAAAGTATTTTTTCCACTTTAGAATCCTTGGACGTATTACATCATATAAAACTTTAAAATGAGCAAATAAATATTAATTTATTAGATATGCCATAGGTGAAAAGATGAGGGTAAAGGTACATTGAAACCATGAATTTAGACGGCATTGACATTTTTCGTCAGTCATTAATAACTAAAAAAATTCGTTGTTCGATACATTTTGACCACAAACCAGCAGATTTTTTTATCGATAACCGGTTATAAATTTCTACGCCCTGGAATCTTATTATGAAAAATACAAGGTGTAACAGAATATACGCAAAACGTAAAAGTAGTTTGTTCCTAATTGACTAGTGAATCGATTTCAGTAGCTTTTAACACAGGTATTTTTTTCAAAAATTATGTTTTTTGCCATACCTACCACTGATTGAGCCAAAGCAAATTAAATCTTATTTCAAAGACATAAGACTTAATTTTAAATGCATAAAGCAATGCCTGGATCAACACGTTTTTCTTAATACTAACAGATAGCTTTAAAAAAAAAGTTTTGGTCATTGTATTATGTTTTTAAGGCGACGATAGATGACAGCTACCTACAGCGATGCACTGCCGCCCGTCGCTCGCAAGAGACCAATCAAGTTTTTCGAAAAACAACCCATGTTGATTTATCAAACGCATATCAAAGAAAAGCCGTATAATAAATTTTGGGTGATTAAATTGTCTTATAGATGGTGAAAGTTTCATGGAAATACACCCGATAGTTTTTGCATGATTATCGTTTTTATGTCCGCGATAGACATTACTTTACCAATTAATTACATTATGTTATTAAAATATTCACATATCAAATGACGAAGAAAATTGTCTAGTTTCACATATAATTTTTTCAAATACATAAGACAAGCCGTTTAGACGTGATCTTCAATAAAAAGTCCTTAAAAGTCGGCTGTCTGCGCCTTAACTCAATACTCTAATTGGGGTGTATGAGGTTTTACGCATTTAACGTTACACGTTGTATATGGTTTTAGTATGTGTGTAGATAGATGTCCCTGCCAACTGTGTGCTGTGCTGCTGGGGAGTTTGTTGCGCCACTTCTTCTTCCCAGCTAAAGCACTAGGAAGTGTCGAAGGGTGGGCGTTTTTGGGGGACTGTCTTATGTATTTTGACGTTCGAAAAGTGCTGATTCTCAGCCTAATTTGAATAAATGACTTTTGATTTTGATTTTGATTTCAACCTGTATAATGTTTGTCTTTTGCTCTCAAAATAGGACTGATTTAAGTGAAGTTTGTTGTTCACTTTACGCACTCCATAATGCGTAGGTATTGTTTTCTTGTGTGTTTTTGCCGCGTTTCAGTAAAACAATGAAGTAGTTGTGAAAAATTAATTAAGTGTAAAGTTGTACCTACGTACACCATACACCCCACAGACCGCCCACCTCTTTGGTCCGGCCATTTCTCTGGCTATTTGCTCACCTAGATACATATTATCTCTACACGGTTAGCATAATCAGCCTATTGTTCTCACTGCTTCCAGCAGTGGGACACAGGCTCAGTGACTGAGAGTGGGCTGTAATCCACCACGCGTGCCCAGTGCGGATTGGTTGGTAGATGTCACATTTCTTAGAACTTTTGGTTCTAGGATATGTTTTCTAACGATGTTTTCGCTCACCGTTTTGTAGCGGTGGTGAAATAAATTACGCAATGTGCGCCTGCCTGGGTTCGAACCCACAACCTACAACTCATAAGCCAGGCCCGTAATCGCTCATAACTGAGCCACCGCTACTTTATCCTACTCATCATCTGCCTAGCCTTTTCCCAACTATGTTGGGGTCGGCTTCCAGTCTAACCGGATGCAGCTGAATACCAGTATTTTACATGGAGCGACTGCCTATCTGACCTCCACAACCCAGTTACTGGGTAATTCGATACTCCTTGGTAAGACTGGTTGTCAGACTTTCGAGCTTCTAACGACCCGTAACGACTGTCAAAGATCCACAAATGACAGCCGGGAACAACGGTTTAACGTGCTTTCCGAGGCACGGAGGGGTCTTGGTATGTAAAGATGGTCACCCATCCACGGACCAACCGCGGCAAGCGTAGCTTAACCTGGTCGATCGACCCATGCTGCTATTGTTATTTGGCCACAAGCCCCTCTTACTTTATCCTACTATTGTACTATATGCCGAATGGGCTGGAATAAAATTTTGCACACAGATAGATTATGACCATAGGATACTGTTTATCCCGGTAGTACGATCTCATACGATAATTTTCGACCCTCACGCGGGGGAAACCGCTGGTAAAAGCTAGTTATGCATAAAATATGGTGAAAGGTACGCACTTCCATTTCTTCCCGTGGGTGTCGTAGAAGGCGACTAAGGATCTTACTAAAGAATGGGCAGCAGCGTTCGCTATGCATTTTACCACCATACTGCGATCGCCAACCCGCCTGCCAAGCGTGGCGATTATGGCAAAACCCCCTTTTGAGGGAGGCCTATGTCCAGCAGCGGACGTTTTTCGGCTGAAATGATGATGATGATGATGATGAGGTACGCACTGATTCCTGCCTACTAATCATTCGATAAAGTTAACGAGATTAGTTCTTTTTTAACGGACTGATCAGAAACGTATGTTCATAATTTGTAACGATATCGAAACAATAACACGGTTGAGTTCGACCAACTCCGGTTAAAAACAGCTTAGAAACGTACGTTTTGTCAGACGTAAGAGGTTTCAACCAAAACGTTTGATAATTATGACACAAGGCAATGCTACGGCAATAAGAACACGAAGAACAAAATGAAACTAGTGCACCAAAAGAGAACAGCAAAGTGCTCAAAACGTCGGAAAATGGAACAAAGTTTAATAGACTCCGAAATTTTCGGTAAAACTAGTTTCATTGCGAAATGGAGCTTTATTTTTTTACAAATAGACTCTTTTTTTACATTGTGGTAACCTGTAATGTGATGTACATTAAGACTGACAACAAAAATAGGTTAATTCATACTAACACATTACATCACGGCGGTAAACCCTGGAAGGTTCGTATCCATAGTACACCCACATTTCGCCATTTATGTGTGTAGTTCTGTGTTGTTTGTTTGTGTTTGTGACGGCTTAATTAATTTAAATAAAGTTATCATTCTATTGAAAATGTTACATTAGTGAGACACAACAAAAATCGTTCGCTTGGGACAGTGCAAAACAAGAAACAAAACACGTTCAAACAGGTATCAAGAAATCCCTTTGCGATTATAAAAAAAAATTAATGGCGCAACAACGATTTCGTAAAAAACATGACGATTTTCAGCAAAATATGTTATTTCAAGAGCTATATTTTTGAGCGACACAATTAGCAGAAAACGTAAGAAATTTTACATTCCGCAGACTACGATCGTGGCTAAGTAATTATAGCCATACTGGTTAATCGTTCAGGTTAAGCTACACTACGATGGGTGACCGTCTTTACATACCAAAACCTCTTCCGTACCCCAGAAATCACGAAAGCTGTTTGTCCCAGCTGTTATTTGTGGGTCAAAGTCAAAGTCAAAACATTTATTGCGAACTAAGTGTACAATGTTAGTGTTATCTTATGTTAGTTACTTATGACTTAGCAGCCTTTTACAAACGTTGCAATTTTATAATTGGCCTGCCCTTGTCATGTCATTCAAAATCAAAATATTTTATTTCACATAAACCTGCAAGGGCACTTATGAAACGTCAGAAGCTAGGTGCACGGTTCCAAATTGTCGCTTCCTATGGAGAAAAGCCGGCAAGAAACTCCACGATTACTTTAAAAAAAATAATTAGCTTTAACAATGTTTCCGAATTACAGTGATAATAGGTATGGGAAGACAGTGCAGGCCTGTCAATACGTACCAGGCACTTAGAGAAATGAAAATACAGAATTGAAAATCGCATACAAATCTACGTTTCTTTGACAGTCGTTACGGGTCGCCGGAAGCCCGAAAAACTAGCAACCAGTCTTACCATGGCCTATCGTGGTTTCCACTAAATGGGCTGTGGAGTTCAGATAGACAGTCGATCTACATAAAATACTGGTTCAGCTGCATCAGGTCAGACTGAAAGCTAACCCCAAAAATAATTAGTAAAAGGCTAGATAAATTATGATAATGACGTAGAAGGAATCACTAAGTAGAACAAAATACTGCGTCAAAACCTGGCACATCTTCAAATTTCAATACAAGAACATATCTCCCTTCCTACTTTCGTAGGCGCCCCGTACACAGTCAATCTCGATCGCGATCCGTGATCAAAATCAATGATCGCGATCCAGATTGATAATATATGGATTAGATTGACGGATTGATGCGTATATCTCTGGATTGCGATCATTGATTTTGATCGCAGATCGCGATCGAGATTGACTGTGTACGGGGCGCCATTGACTATGTACGAGGCGCCATACTTTTCTCCAACATCACAATGAACTAAGTGGCAGCGTGCACTTAAAAGGCTTATCAAAACCTTCCTCAGCGTTTCTTCATTTACTTCAGTCGCGAAATATTAACAGACGAAATATTACCCCATTTGCAAGCTTACTTAATATTCTACAAAAGGAAAGTCTGAAACCAGGGCCACTGTTAAGAATTTCACAGTACGTGCTGGAAAAAGTGTCCAAACGCGAGTTGGTCTTGCACGCGAAGGGTTCCGTACCACCCGTGCCATATTTTTAAGTGAAGTGTTCACTTTTCCTTAGCTGATTTTTGGTAGGGGCAAAAGTTATGGGCTCGCGTCACCGACATGCCAGTGTGACCGCGTCATTGACATGCTAATGAGAAGTGTTCTTTTTTGTCAATGTTTTAAGGTTTCACTTCTTTCGGCAGTCCGACTGCCTAACGCTTCATATTAGAAAACAAAGTCCCTCGCCACGCGATAAACTCAAAAAGTACTGAACGAGTTTTCATGCGATTTTCACCAATAGGCAGAGTGATTCATGAGGAAGGTTCAAGTGTATAATTTGTTAAGGTTTTGTTACCTTAACAAACTAAACTTTATTTAAATTGGGTGACGTGGACGAAGTCGCTGGCAAAAGCTAGTCCCTACTAATATTATAAATCCAAAAATAACTTTGTCTGTCTGTTACGCTTTCACGCCTAAACCGCAGAACCGATCATCATGAAATTTGGCAGAGATATAGCCTGAGATATGGAGAAGGATATATACTACTTTTTTACGCGATAACCGACATGTGGATGTCGGTTATCGCGGAGCTAGCGGAGCCGCGAGAAAAGCTAGTTTTTAATAAAAGATTTTGTTATTATTATTTTTTGTTATTTTTATCTTTATTCCGCTAAATATACAAATAAATAACATTTTCAAATATTATTATAAAAATATAAAAACATTTAAAAATATATTAAAAAAAAAATTGTTATCCGCTTGAGCGGCCAAGCGAATTAAATTAAATACCGTAAAGCGCCCACGTTGACGTCATCGCACCCATATAGCGGTCATAGTATTTATTACAAACTCTGTGCAGATTTCATGTGTCTACCTATTACGGTACAAAAGATATAGCCTTGTGACAGATGGTCGGACAGCGGAGCCTTAACGGTTTCCGTTGGCACCATTTGCATACGGAACCCTACAAAGTAAATATTGCGGTGCTTCTGAAAGCTTTATGTCTTCGCATAAAAAAACGGCTTTAATTTTTTTAAATGGATGGACGAGCCCTTTTGGATAAAATTAATTACGTAGGAATCGGTCATGAGGTTAGCTGGTGGCGCGTTTTTTGTTTTTGTGGAGTGTTTTGTTTACATACTCAGCCTATTACGTTCCCACTGCTGGGACACAGGCCTCCTCTACTTGAGAGGGAGTGGGCCGTAATCCACCACGCGGGCCTAGTGCGGGTTGGCAGATGTCACATGTCTTCGATTTTTTTGTTCTAGGACATGCCGGTTTCCTCACGATGTTTTCCTTCACCGTTTGAGAGCAGTGGTGATGAAATTATTTACACAGAGTAATGCGCCTGGCTGGGTTCGAACGCACGACCTACAATTCGTAAGTCGCGGCCGTTACCACTAGGCCACTGCTCTGTGGTTTGTTTGGTTGTGTTTTATTTGGTACTGCAGTGCTATCCTGCAATAATCTCATCGTGAGAACTTGGGTGAAGTGAGCTTAAAGTAACCTGTCATGACTAACAATCTCTAGTACTAGATGAAATGACAGGTCGCTTCACCTATGTCCTCACGGTAAGATTTTAACAGAATAAATCGGCTGGTGTGTTGAAGTGCTATTTATGTGAGTGATCCGCTTACTGTGAGGGATTGAATTCGCAACTTGTATGTAGGTTTTTTAAACAGACGCGAATAGTCGCGTTATTTCCTAATTATTACCCAACTACGGTGAAGCAAAAGGAGGGTTATGATTTTCCTATATGAGTAACTTCTAAATTACTTATCTTAATATTATAAAAATTAGGTATCGTTGGAAGCGTCTTTATTTATTGCTAGTTATAGGCTGTATGGTCGCGGATATATTCGAAAGAGTTACCGTGGCCCAGGCACAGACAACTGAAGGAACATGGTGGATGAGCGGGAGAAGTCATTTGATTGTCAGCACCAACTGGTGAGGTCCCCAAGGGCCGATGCCTGCCAGGGGTGTGGGTTGTTCTAAAGATATACCGCAGCCCCTGGCACACAGGCAACTGAAGGAATACGGAAAAAATTTACATCCCATCAAAAAAAGGCTATGTGACATTAAATTGAAAACGGCGCCCTAACGGACAAAAATGAGAAAAAACTCATCTGAAAGCCGTGGTCGTATGCCACTTAAACAATTCACTCTGACAGTAGTAAGCGATCATAAACTTTGGGGAAAAGTTGCATACGACCACTGCTTTAAGATGAATGGTACATTATGGTACAAGTGTGTAATGTTGGTGATTATCGCTGAGGCGCCATTGAGACCCGAGCTGTCAGGCGAGGGTCTTAAGAGACCCGAGGACGGTAATCATCTATACACACGTGCATCATACGACGTTTTTCAACACACTGGTGAAGAAAATAATACTGAAAACAATTTTGATCCTTGGAGTTTTTAGGTAGTAAACTTTATATAGCGTTAAGGGCTTCACATCTCATATCGGGCGGTGTACAACATAAAGCATTTTCTTCTTATCTAGTACTTGTAGACATTTTAATTAATAAATAACTATAATTTCAATAGTGAAAACGAGTTGTGATTTTTTTTTCGCAATGGCGGGGAAAACTAATCAGTTTTCCTATGCGCCCGCATCTAACAATGGCGATCGGCCGTAGACTAAAAGAATGAGGTTTCTTTTTTGGCTTTTCGCGGAGAGCGTTTTAGCCACGTACTAAATGGGGAATTAAAATTTACTTTATAACAGAGAAAACAAAAGTTTTTTTGAGTGAAAGTTTTATTTATTGAAAACGTACAAGTTGAAATTATCTATTTAAATACGAAGTTGCATGAAATGAGCAAGCAATAGGTACATTAATTTATTTGTACTATTGAACACTATCTTTTTGTATCGAAACTTTTTAAGAACAAAGCAACTCAATCAATAAAAAATAACCCTAGAACTCACTTGTGAATAATAGTAATGAAAATGTCACAGTTTGATTGTAGGTGTCATTATGTGCCTAATTACGGTGAAATTAGAGCCAGGCTTAGGGGCGCGGGCTTGAACTAGTTCAAGCCCGCGCCTAAGTTCCCCTTAATGGACGCCCAAGTCACTAATAGTATTGCACCTTGGCAAGACCTGTCCCGCCAAAGCATAAGTTGTGGCTAGGACTGCACGCTTTCTAGTGTACGTGATCACCAAGCACTGGCTGGCTAAAAATCACGCTGGCTCACCAGGATTCGTCTCCGACAGAGGTAGTACCCATGATGAGCAGTTAGACGCTAGTCTACTCGCACAACATTATTGTGTGAGCTGCAGGATCAGTTATAGTAAAACGCGTAAAAAATTAAGAAAAGTCCTTCGGAAGATCGGGTTTTCTGAAAAAATCACTGCATAAATCAATGACTAATAAAGTTTATTGAACTTTTTGATAATTGTGCTTTGTCCGTACCGACTTAGTTTTGGAGATTTTAAACTTCTTTTATTACTTAAACACGCCCAAAGTTAGGTTAAATTAGCAAGAAAAAAAAATCTTTGTTGACTCCTAACTTTTTAATGGTTTTTAATTTTAGTATTCTGTTTCCGTATAGACAATATTGATGATAAGACAAACCCATACCATGTTTAATTTTTGATGTACATTGTCAATTAGTGGAGTAATACACTCCCGAAGTTTGTATGGGAAAAATGTGGACTAGGTTCACCTTAAGGCAGTAAGTTAGTTTTTGACACACGCAACTGTCTAAAAAGCTTCAAAACTACTTTGCTTTATAATACGTCGGTCTTTTACTGATGCTAAAATACAAAAATAAATTGTATTGCACTTTTGTAACTAGTATCTTTGCTTTCATTAAAGGATTCCATCTAATCTAATCGACTAACTGATCCAAGGATCAGTTAGCCGATTATCTTGGACTCTTTAAGAAGTATCATCTGCTACCACTGGTAGATCGACGTAAAATTGCAGACTGTTTATTCCTGTTGAAAATACGAAATAATAACATTGATAACCCTGAGTTATTGTCAAAATTTTATTTTAATGTGCCAAGTAAGACGCTTCCTTTTTAGGGGACACTTTGCGCGGGCTCGAACTCACTGGTGGGCCTGGCTAAAAATCACGCTGTCTCACCAGGCTTCGTATCCGACAGAGATAGTATCAGTGGTGAGCAGTTAGACGCTAGTCTACACGCACAACATTATTGAGTGAGATGCAGGAGCATTTTTGGCAAAAAAATCGCGAAAAAATTAAGAAAAGTCCTTCAGAAGATCGGGTTTTATGAAAAAACCACTGCATATATCAATGACCAATAAAGTTTATTGAACTTATTGTTAATTGAACTTTGTCGGTACTGTCTTGGTTTTCGGGATTTTACACTCCTTCTATTACTTAAACACGCTCAAAGTTAGGTTAAATTAGCAAGAAAAACGAATCTTTGTTGGCTCATAACTTTTTAAGAGCTTTTTATTTTAGTATTCTGTTTCCGTACAGACAATAATAATAACGAGACAAAACCATACCATGTTTAATTTTTGATGTACATAGTCAAACAGTGGAGTAAAACCCTCCCGAAGTTTGTATGGAAAAAATGTGGACAAGTGTCACCTTAATCCACCCGTACGGGTGCATTAAAACGAAGCGTACCTCATACATCTTCAAATTATTGGTAGAACAGTTATATTGCGGGCACAAGCAGGAATTTCAATGATACTTAAATGTAAGGAATATAATTTTGATCCTTTCACAATTAGTGTGAATTCGGCCGGCTTAAGCCATACATTTTTCAAGTAGCGGTAGGTTATATTATTTGTTTTGATTATTTTGTCCATTTTTTTAGTCGTATAAGTGCATACTTCGTATTTATATTATTCTTCTCTGTTTATTAAGGCGATGTGATTGTTGTTTTCTTTGTTTTTGTGCACCATAAACTATTATTATAATACTTTTCTACTTCTATACGTGAGGATTTCTAATTTTTAGGTTTTCTGCGACTACAGTTTTCTTTCTTTTTGTCCATTTTTATTAGTTATAAGTCCTCCATGTTCATAAATGAATAAATTTTAAAACATTTGACGCTCATTGTTACTTCCTGCGTCGCGCTTAGGATTTGCCTAAGCTTGAACAGTCGTTTATTGAAAACCTAAGATTTTGTCTTACAAAAATGTAATCGGCCAAAGAATTAGCATTGCCATTCAACGTGGCAATGCTGCCAGTCTTCTGGGCACGTTTCCTGATGACAGCGATGCGGACGAATACTTCGACGCCTAAGTGTCCTTTTGTGTTTTTATTTGTTTAGTTAGTTAGTTTACATTTTTGTGATAAGCGTATGTATTATATATCAAATAAGGTAAGCCCACAATAAATACGTGAAAAAAAAAAATCTAAGGTTTTCAATTATGATTGGTACTGGCTACTTCGAAGAGATTGTATTCTGCTTCATGTATTTTTATAAGATAATAAGATGGCACTGGCTGTTTTTTGAATTTATGGAATCTTCTATCAATTACAATTAATTATTACTGGTAGGAGCCATATTGAGAACTAGGACATACCTCGTTAAACTACCCAAGACACCAAGTAACAAAGCTGACCAATACTAATTTGTCAGTAACTTCTCTCGAATTCAAAGCCAAACCAAAGCTGCTCGACAAACTCAAATGAAACTAGATTTACCGGTGATTAAAATTTAATTTTCTCCCATTTCTCGTTCATTTCACTGGTCAGCAGCTGTCATTTCTTAAGCCTTTATATTCACTGTCGGAAAGCTTGTTATTTCACAGCCATAGTGACGTCAACATGAAGTTGAGTCTGTTTGCCTACCCCTGTTTGATGTGGTGACGAAATGGCTTTAGTTTCGAGGCTAGAGGCAGGCTAGAACATCATGGCATGTCCTTTTGATAAAACAAGATGCCTTCCGAGCGATTATAGCGTTGGAAAAATTTGGTTAGTTCTGGTTGAAAGGTGTGAATGCAGAGAGTATTGGACCGGTCGTGACAAAGGCGAGGCTTTAACTTGGTGGTGGGTGCATGATCTGTAAGCAAAATACACGTTTCGACTTTTAGTACCTACCTACCTAGCTAGAATGACATAGGATTTTATTAACATTTTAAATTTTTCACTTTATTTTTATACTTTTTCTGAACTGATACTTTTTTCTCTTAAATACCTATAAAGTGTTTTTTGTTTCCCATTTTTTTTCTTTTTTTTTGTGTTTTCATAGAACAACATTATACTTGTGTCTTAGTATTACCGGAGGACACTGGCTCCTGGATCACAGTTATGACTAGCGCAGGAATCAGAGACATCTGCAACTTGTTTTATGTCAATAAATACATTTTGTATTTAGAGATTGAGCACCGTTATTCTTGAATGACTCAATAACACAATGTTCTCAACAGTGCTGTTTTTTATTGAGAATTCATTTCCCGAAGAAAGCATCGCACCAAAAAAAAAAAAAATCTGCTACGTAGCAAAATATTGGAGTTTTTCACTAAAGCTCAGGGTTCTTCAAAAACACATATCCATATCAACATTCATAAAGAATCTTCATATTTTAATGCCCGATTAAATTTTTTCCGGTAATTTCCATTGCAGAAGCTTTCATTAATGTACGTAATCTGATTTCAACTTTACTTGCAGCCAATAAAACTGTATGTTAATCGTATATCACCCTTTCAGCATCGCTTCAACCATTACCATTTTAACTGACAACGCAGCTACGTCCTGCAAACGGCCAGTAATTTTAAAGGGCCATAATTTAATTGCTTTTAACGTTAAATTAACGGAACCACACGTCGACGAGCGACCCGGCACGTACCATCTGCACACTGTTGAGTGTGTGTACCGTACTTTAAAATGATAAAGCAGACAGTTAATATGAAAAGCGACATTTTGAATTAGCGTTCTTTATTTTGTACTGGGTTTTTGTTAACAGTGAGCTCTTGTATTTTAAAAAGTGAATGTTGTCTGATTTTACAATCACGGATACATTTGTTTTCCGAAGTTCTTTTTTGCTTTTGTCAGTACGAGCTACGTAGGTTTTAGCTGTAGTATGCCGGACGTTATGGAGCGTAGCTTGGCTTAGATCTGCTGGAAAAGATTCTAGTAGATATAAACCAAGCTACGCTGTGAAAATCAAACGATCCAATTGGTTCATATCACACACATCAATCGCTGCATAGTTTTGCAGATGTCTGGTGCAAATGAAACCTAAAACAAAAGCCGTTCGGCTAAGCGTAGTGCCCATTCTCTCTTCAATTGTTTAACATGTTAACTAGAAACCAGTCATGGTAGCAGAATGTCACGAAACAAGATTGTTTCAGCCGACAGATTGAACGCTGCAGGCTTGGGTAATTCAATATGACGATGTGCCATAGACGAGTATGTAGGAGCTTTTGAGTTGAAGGAGTTTGGGTTGCAGTAGGCTTTGTATTACCTACCTAAATATTGTATAGGGATAATAATACTGGCATGAAATGGTCGCCCTGCATGCAAAGGCTCTTTTTGGTACAGATTTAAATAAAGAACACGTAGTGGTCACCACGCTTTGTGTTACGGTAAATCGTAATATAAATTCTTTCAATACCTACGGTCTATTCCAAAAGGATCTTATGAAAATGTTAACAAATGGATCAGAAAACGTTCCCGTGGATGCCAATTCGGATTGCCAATTACAATTTTAGTGCTTTGGCTTGATTATTTAAATACTTACACCATTCTAATTTCTGATAAAAAAAAAACAAATAATGAAAAAAAAAAAACACCACATTTGACGATTGACGTTAGTTTTATAACCTAATTTCTTGTTGTTCAAAAACTAATTGTTCGAAAAGTTGGATGTGTTGTTACTCATTCACTATAGTGAGTAATAAATTGCGTAATAATTATAACTGAACAGTTTTGCTTACTCTTTCTTCAGATAAATTTTGAATAGGCTATATATATCTACTTGTAAGAATTGTAAGGGATCCTTCATTAGGCAATATCTCAAAGACACTATTTAATCAAGTGTTCCTTTAATTTTAAATTATTCAAGAGACGTGATCTTAATTTTAATTTAATTAAATTTCTCTTTAACTGATACTTCTGGAGTTATTTATTAATGGCACGATCAACGCCTTTATCCATTAAATTTTATTATTTATTAGGGACTGTGACTAATTAATTCTTATTAAATGTCTGAAATACTTGAACTGGCTTCTACCTTTCCAGAACTTTTAATCATGTTATTTGACCATAGTGTTATTTCTATGTTGTTTATGATTATTATAATTTCTTAATAAAACATCACCACATATTATGAAACGGAAGTCCCCCGTCGCTTCTGTCTGTCTGTTAGCGATAAACTCAAAAAGTACTGAACGGATTTCAAAACACCTGGTCCTCAGCTCGCGGCCCGCCCCACCCCTCCGCGCCTACGCAGGCCTTAAATTACACTCTAGGGGCAGACAAGACTGCATGAAATCAGTTTTCCACCGATTCGTTTCTCACAAAATTTTGTAGCACAAAATGTTGACTTTTTATGACACTATTTTAATTTTATATTGAAATTGCTAAGGCTATATATTTGTGACCAAATAATATTCCGTAAAATGTTGTTTCTGTGTGGTGAAAATATGGCAAATAAATCATTTGGCTAATACAAAAAGTTCAAAAGAGGCTTCGGCCAATAGCAAAAAGTATTTTGTAAATCACATGATACTTCGATGATCTAAAAATATGTCAAATAATGCATATAGCAATAAAGACGACGGTCAATAGCTTTCGGTAAAATGAAATTCGGACAAAAAACATTCGAAAAAGTGATCGGTTCCCGGTGGCCCACACTCTCTCACAACGAAGAGGCCTGTCTCCCAGCAGTGGGAACAATATGGGCTAATTATAATAAGTAAGTATGGGTTAGCTATTTTTTTGTAGGTGCCGAAACGAGAAAAGATAAATACAGCATCAGGAAAGTACACTGTAGCGGTCAATATAAATACATGTATTTCCGTTATGAAGAAGAGTTTGTTTGTTTGTCTTGCTTTCACGGCTCAACGCTCTAGCGGATAGGCAATCGGTGAATTTGGCTCACGGCTAGTTTGGCACAAGAAGGCGGAGAAAGGCTTTGTACTATACTAGGCGAGCAAAGCTGCAGGAATAAGCTTGACGTCAATAAGATGCCTAATAGGTACAATTAGAATGAAGTGCACTGAAATAAGCTCTAGTTGTAATAAACATAATTATATGTCACCGACTTCCGAACTTAGTTATTGGGGTTGGACAAAGCAGGTTTATTATTTTTGACTTTTCGGTTTTTCGGCGGTTTAATTTTTTATTAAAAAGTTTTAATTTTATAATTTTTTGTGGCTATAATCTACTAATTACTACATGCTTAATTTTTGATTTATTTTTGTAATACACAACTCAGTATTAAAATCTGTGAGTAAACAATCAATCATCCCCTGTTTTCTTACCCTTAGGGTTAGAATTTTTATTCGAAATTTATATGGGACCAACTTCGGGGTATACCCTTTCCAATAAAAAAAAGAATTGTCAAAATCGGACTATTCTGGAAAAAGTTATGCGTGGTAATACATCAAAAAAAGTATATATACATAAGCGTCGACTTGAGAACCTCCTCCGTTTTTTCGTCGGTTGAAAAATAGAACAGACAGTTTGAAATGAAATGTGTTCATTTGTTTCTTGGCATATTCGAGACCATAGACGCTACACTTTCTTTTAAGATTTTTCTTAGTAAGTAGTTTCTTGACTTATGACAAATCTAATATTTTTACTTGCACATAACAAATATTGCATGTGATGTGCAAGTAAAAATTAAGTTTTACCTATCATCGTTAAATAGTTTGTTGATAAATTGAAACTATATGTTATTAAGAAGTTTCGCAATATTTTTTGATCCATTTAGAACTTTTAATTAAAAAGCTTCACGCGCTTAATTCAGAGAGAACAAAACAAGAGCATACATAGCATATTAACAGTTTCACAAGGCGCCGTTACTTTAATTGGGTATGCCCAGAAACTTCTCTCATAATTGAGTTAGGGGATTACACAGTGTATTGTGTAGCGAAACTTATTTACTTGTTAGGGTAAACTTACAAACAAATACATATTAAAATTGGCAGTTATTTATCCACTGGGATCAGCGGGATTTTGTTTATTATTTTGAGGTAAAGCTCAACTGCAATGAACTGGCAATTAAAAAAATACTAGGTACCGGTAAACTTGTGAGTGAGAGGTGAGTTTGATTAAAACTTCCATTTCATATAAAATCGCTAATTGCGTAAAATGAAACGCTACATGGTAGTTTTTTTCTTTCTAGCTAAGCAACACCGAAGAACTGTTAATTCGTTTCCTGAGGAATTCACTAATAATTTTAATTAAAAAAGTTAATTATTTTTCGTGTTGGCAGATTTTGATTTTTGAAATTGTATTGGCATTATAATTGGGGTTACTTTGTAGCTACGCAATAAAATAGGGGGGTATCAAAGTAACCCTACATCGTACGTATAACTTTGATCAGTCAGTTTTATTTTTTTCTCATAATAAAGTTATACCTATTTATTAACGTATTTATTACAGGAATCGAGAGTTATAAAACAATCGATTATTGGACATTTTTTTTATTTTTTTGTAACCACAAATTTAAGTTAAATGTACCTTCAAAGGTCAATATTAATTAAAGTAACCTCTGTTTACGGTACTGAGTGAAAAATAAATTTAATTTCGAAAGTCGATATCTTTGGTTTTGTATTTTCGTTTTTTTTGCCGGTTATTTGTCTTACCTGAGCCACACAAATTCCTAAATATTATACAGGGTAAGTTTTTATCTAGTGCGCAAATTGTAACCATGAATTCAGCATATCATTCTAGATCCCCTAGCGCAGAAATTTTTCGCCGGTTGTACAAAAAAAAAATCAGCTGTTTCATAGAAAAGTGCAATACCTACGCAGTCAAAATGTATGGAACAGCTGATTTTTTTTTTGTGTATCCGGCGAAAAATTTCTGCGCCTGGGGGTCTAGAATGATATGCTGAATTCATGGTTACAATTCGCGCACTGGAAAATACTTTTCCTGTATTTCTATGTAAATAACAGTGGCAGGAAAGTATTATATAAAACATTATCAACCTAAACTAAGTGGAAGAAAAAGCTAACTAAAAAATCACAAATCAGAACTTCACCAAATGTATATAGGACCACTCGGTATGTAGGTACGCATAAATTGGTAATATGCATGTATTTTTTTGATCAATACTTAATCGCTGAAATTATAATAGTAACAAAATTTGGCGCACTTTTTGTGACGACATGGTCTGTGCCATTGACAGCAGACTGAATCGCAAACACTCCTTTATAAGACATTGACATTTCACATATCTTTTTGTTTTCAAAAATTTGAATTTTGCACAGTTTTCTTGCGCTTTTAAAATATTAATTTCTTGCTCATACATAAATTAGAAATATTATTATTCTGAAGTAAAACAGATTATTAAAAATAATTGACGTTTATTTGAACGGCATAGATAACCCTAATACTTTACCAAGGATTGGACAAATCATTATTACATTATTCATTAGTGTCCAGCGGTCCAGTGGCCATTAACGTCAAGAACAGGATAACCTATCCTTCACACTAATTTTTATCATAAGTATTTCTTCCCAAACATGTCCTTTATAAAATATCAATCAACTTAGCCTATCGCAGTCCACTGCTGGACATAGGCCTCCCACAAGCTGCGCCACAAGACCCAGTCCTCTGCCTTCCGCATCCAGTCTGTCCCAACCACTTCCCTTAGTTCGTTGGTCCATCTAGCTGGGTTGCATCCCACACTACGCTTGCCGATACGTGGTTTCCACCCCAGGACTCGTCTGCTCCATCGGCCATCAGTCCTTCGACAAACATGGCCAGCCTACTTCAGTTTGCTTGCTTTGCAAACTATTTCGGTTACTCCGGTTCTTTTCCGAATAATGTTATAAAATACCTAGTCTATTAAATATGGGGTATTTAAATTACTCTTTAACCCCATACCTACAGCCAAAAAGCTAAACAACTGACATCCCACTCTAATAACCAAGGGATAATTGAACAAACAAAATTATGGTAAGTGCACAAAATCTAGGCATACCTAAATCAAATTTAAGTGCTCTCCATTAGCGTAACGACCTCTAATGTATTCAAAGTGCGCAACAGGGGCACGAACCTGAATCACCGAAGATCATACCCGTTGATAGTGCTACTAATTAATTGGTATGATGATTACGATGTAATTATCAAATTGGATAAGGGCCATTACCGCATGCGGATTACGCAGCTAACTGACGTCACGTAAAATCCTGCATCGTGCAAGCAAAGTTTTCCGCGCAACTACCATATAAGTATAAGTATATTTTATTTGTTCAAAAATATACAACATTTATTCGTATGATGATACATTTTATGACACTTGTTTCTACAAACAGATTTTGAACATCTGTGTCTGAACTAGATAATAAATATCTGTATTTCAGACATCAGCACTCGTTGTAGGCGACACTTAGCCAATGACTTTGTTTGACTTCTACACATATGTATTTATAAGCACACCGTAAAATTTGATCAAGTTAAATAACAGAATAAAATAAAATAATAACAACAAAAGAAGTGACAAAATGTAGGAGAATAATCTTAAATAAGTTGTGCAGTGATGGCCTCCGGTGAGTAGAGTGTAAATAAGTGGATATGTGTAGGAAGAACGACGGTATCTCTTTCGAACTACCTGCACCCCTGGCAGGCATCGGCCCTTGCGGGCCCCACCAGTTGGTGCTGACATCTCTAACGGCGCGCGTGGAACACAACGCGCCGTCCCGCCTACAACTTTTCGGCCGCAGGGGATAGGGAGAGCGGCCAACGCTTATACCGACACCCCCCCCCCCTGCGGCCCCACCGCGCCCGCCATCAAACGGTGGCGACGCCGTCCAGGCGACGGAAGGGAAGAGCGCTACTCAGAAGTACCGGCACTCCTCCTCCGCCGCAGCCTTTAACCCTCAGCCGCGATGCCTCCCATTCGACATCGCGGCCCACCTCAATTGGGGTACACCTCACCGCAACCTACTTTGTGGCCGCTACGTCGTCGACTTGAAGGCAAAAGCCCTGACGAGCAGCCCCACCTTGTGGTTCCATTTCGCTTCACCGTGGTTGGGAGACCACGGCCACTGAGCCCCCCCGCAACGACAATGCGGGAACCCACTGGGGGGAGAGGTTGAGTGAACTTTAAACCATGAATTTGTACTCCATTGCAAGCTACTGTGGGTTTCCTTTGGTGTGATTTTACTACCTTTTATATTAGGGTCACCCTTGTAGGTCTCGTGGCTAACAGTGGGTCGATCAAGCAGGTGATCAGGGTGGCCATCGTTGCATACCAAAACCCCTCCATGTCTCAGAAAGTTCTTTAAGAAGCCGTTGGTCCCGGCTGTCAATTGTGGATCTTTGACAGTCGTTACGAGTCATCAGAAGCCCGAAAGTCTGACAACCAATCTTACCAAGGGGTATCGTGTTTCCCTGTTTCTGGGTTGTGGTGGTCAGATACGCAGTCACTTTATGTAAAATACTAACAATCAGCTGCTTTCGATATGAATGGAAGCCGACTCCAACATAGTTAGGAAAATCTGCGGATCATCATCATCAGATGATATTTAGTTTCAGCCATGGCACAGGAGCTTGAGAACGCCACCTGCTACGACCATCCATCCTCATTTTGCCTCGTTTATGTTCATACATCAGATCATTCACGTACCCCGGGTTGCAAGTGTTACGCACGTGACCTTTCTGAAGAAGTAATAGGGTCAATATAATGTCCTTCTAATCACCTGCCTTTTTGCCCTTTTGTTGGTCGCTTTTCATTCAACTTCTCAACATGAACAAACCATGTAAGTATGCATACACTCGCTCTTTTCTGTTTTTATTTTTTTCTCCTGCGTGTGGCTAGTATATTTATGTGTATTTAGTTTCAACTATTAGGGCAAAACAATCCTGCCTTGCGAATATGGATTCTCGCAATGTGGACATAGCATTTCGACAACTCGTTCTGTTCCGATGACAATACGTCCAACTCTTTGGTGGGGATGGCCTGCATTGCTGTTCAAACACTCGACAACATGTTGTTTCGAAAATAGCGGTAGGAATAATAGCAGTCTTCTATTTGATTTAAATTGACTACTGAAAACATTCGGGAAAACGTTCGAATTTGCGAACAGCGAGAACACCTCGAAGGTGTATCACACCGCGAGACGCACAAAACCGGTCGAAGTGGCGATGTTATTTGGGGGGGCCTATGTCCAGCAGTGGACCTCTTTTGCCTGAAATAATGAGAACACCTTCGATAACTGTATTTGAGGACGCTTCCGTGCAAGCAATCAAATTAATGAGAATCTGAATATTTTTTAAGTAAACTGTTAATACATTGCTTCATTATATTCGATATAAATGTCTGTTCAACATCGTAAATAACACAATTAATGTTTTTTAACTGTCAAAATGAAAGACATTTCTAGTAGTTTTTATGTTAGTGTAATATGCGGTTACCCTTCTGCACCGTCTTTAGGGAACGGGAACTATATTTTCTATCACCAAAATTTATATTTGTCATCAAGTTGTATCACCTAATAAATACATCTATCGCCACGAAATATTTTCGTTCTCAGATAAACAAAAATTGTTCCCAGGTATGAATTATCAAATTAATGTTAATATATGTGTAAAATAAGAGATCGATAACCAATAAAATTATATTGCATTACATGAATATAAACTTCGTTCTTATAATAACAGTTTTGTTACTTAAATAATAGCTCTGTGCTCAGAATGGTAGATCTGTCACCAAATAAATCGATTATCGATCCCTGACTGCGACTCTTTTTTATTTGATATTTTGTCACCAATACAGTAGTAACATTTTATTTCGTTCAGATATTAAATTAATAGTATTCGTTACCAATTTAATACATCAATTTATAATTTTAATGAAAAAATGATCAAAGGGGCGGAGACAAATTGGCGCGCTTTAAAAATTGACCAATCCGGCCTCAACGATGGGTTGTAGGTAACTAGGTTCGATCACACGATGCGCGACGCGGGCGGCGTGCGAGAGAGATGCAAGTTTACTTCATTCGCGATTTCACGTTCATTGTTGTAGGTGCATTTTATTATCGTTGTGGATAATTTGTTGTTTTAGTTAATTTCTTAAATGTTTATTTTTGATTATGGCATCAAGTAGTGGTGAAGGTAATGCAAGTCATTCAAAAAGTTTATCGTCGTTTGTCGAGCAATCATTCGTGGAGAAAGTGCCGATATTGGAGTCTGATGAGGAAAATGAGGAAGGTACTGACACTGATGAAGGCACCATACCAAAGAAGAAACGGTCGCAAAGCAAGGATTGGATTTTCGTTAAAAAATTTGAAGACAAACACAGTGCTGAGGAGTATATAAAGGCTGAAAAAATTTGGTCTTTTCTGCGAACGCATGATGTAGAGGAAGGGAGAAAAAAGTACTTTAGATGTAATAAAGTGGTGCGGAAGGGACCACAGTGTTCAGCTCAGTTGTATTTACTCATGTACTCATTCTCGGATGAAGTATTGTTGTTTCGGACAGATTCTGATCATGACCACGATTCAAAAACGCTCGCTTGTTATGGGCTTAGTGACAGAGTAAAGGAAGAAATAAACAAATTATACGACTTACATCTCAAACCAAAAGCCATACTTGCAAATTTGACTAAAATTGATGGTATTAAAGTGCCAAAATTGTCCCAAGTAAGGACGTATTTAATTGACAGACGCCGTTGTAAATACGGACAGCCCACGATCAGCCTAGGCGAATTGGAAGCTTGGCTAAGGTCTCATTCACCAATTCCTGACAACGAACATGAAGTTTATGTTATTGGGTATGAAGTGATTGAAGAAACTAGTTCACCACGCTTTAGATTTGTACTATCAACAAAATATTTGCTGCAAAAAGCACGTGACGTAAAAGTTATTCATGCTGATGCTACATACAAGTTGTTGTGGCAAGGATTCCTCGTTCTTGTCGTTGGAAGTACAGACAAAAATAAACGATTTCATCCATTCGGGCTTGGGGTTGCCACTAATGAGGCAAAAGAAGACTTTAAGTTGTTGTTCGATGCCATCAAGACTAATATCTTTAACTTGTACTCACAAACCTTCAAACCAAAAGTTCTAGTATGTGACGCAGCGAAAGCAATACAAAATGCATTTATAGAGGTATTTGGTGAAGATGTCACAATTCGAATGTGTTGGGCACATGCTAAAAAAAAAATTCAGGCTCATGTAGAGAAAGATACGCGAAAAAATGTTCACAAAGATTTGTTGACAGATGTGGATTCTCTCCAAGCAGTGACTGATTCAGAAACGTTCGAGTTAGCTTCACAAGCATTCTTGAAGAAATGGGAGGATGAGACAACTTTCATCCAGTATTTTAAGGAGCAATGGCTCATACAAAACCGTAACTGGTATTTGGGGGCTCACATGGGTTCACCAGCGACTAATAATGCACTAGAATCACATAACCGAGTAATCAAAGATGAATACACGCTCCGTGAACGTTTGCCACTGTCTCGTTTTTTGACAGTTGCTTCAGAGTTTGTAAATGGATGGTCGTTAGCTGTCGATGAAGTATTTGCGACATTACCAACTATGACTCTGAAAGACTGGACAGAAGCCTACCAATGGGCTAAGTTGCCTAAAGAAGTAATACTGACGTATAGTGACGATGCTTTTAAACACTACGAAGTACCGGCTGGTAAGGCAAACAAAATACAAAACTTTGACAATACATGGACTGATTTTGATGAATACAAAGTCCAATGGTTCAGCAAATGGAGAGTGGATCTACCGCACAATATTGATTGGATGCATGGGAAATGCAACTGACCTGCGTTTTACAAGAAATATATGTGCAAATATATTATCGGATTAGCCATACGCTTAAAGCTGGCCAACCCCCCACCAGAAGCAAAAAATGTGCTTATCGGCAAGAAAAGAAAAAGGGGGCGCCCTTCGAAATCCAAACCAGCGAGTAGTAAATAAAACAATTAAAGTCAAAATAATCAATATTTATTCTTAAAAAACAATAATCACTGAATAATCATTCAGTGATTATTGTTTTTTAAGAATAAATATTGATTATTTTAACTTTAATTAAGTGTTTTATCTATTATTCTGCTAGCCATCAGCCAGCTATTTTAAACCAGCGCTGATTGTTCAGTGGTAATTATTTTAAACAATAAATATTGATTATTTTGACTTTAATTGTTTTATTTACTACTCTGCTAAAATTTTTATTTAAATATAATTTATACTACCAGTAGAAATTTAAAACCTTGGGAGTCTAGTTAAGTAGCAGAATCTTTTGGTTGAAACGATGATGACAACCCTAATTTTTTATTTGAACTTAATGCAATTTTCTAGTAACATAATATGATTTATTGGTGATCTCTTTAAATTAGTTTGCTTAAATACTTATTAGGACACACCTATTATTATACATACAAAAACATTTATTTGGTACTAGACCTTCTATCTCAGGATTTTAGGTGATTTATTGTGGAACTGATTTTGCATTGTTTGGTGACTACATTTTGGTGACAGATCTACTATTTTGAGGACAAACCCTATTATTTAAGAAACACAAAACTAATTAAATTGGTGATAGCTTAAATGATACCCTTAGGGAACTCTCGTACTGAAGTCCTGAAACTGGCCACACTCGCCAAGATTAGATACGAGTAAGAAACGTCATGATTATTGTTTTCGTTTATTTTCTTTCATAAATATTATGTACATTTTTAGAAAAATCATACAAAAGCATTCAAAAATATAAAAAAAATTGTGGCCCATCGGCATCAGGAGCAGGGTACAAGATGTCAGTGGTCAGGGCTTTAAGGAAAGGAACCTCCTGACTATGCGTGCCGTGTCTAGGAGTACTGCTTTCTGAATCAAGCCCTCGATCCAGCCGCGCAATGAGAACCTCCTGAGGTGTTGGTCGAGGCTCTTCGCTTTTGGGTCATTTACTGTAACGATTACCGGTAAAATGATTGCTGAGTCCACGTCCCATATGTCGACAACCTCGTGAGCTAAGTCAAGGTACTTGATTTTATTATCTTGCTCAGCTTTATTTATTATTGTTATTATTATTTGTAAGTCCTTTAAATATGTGTTAACTGTTTCCAAAATTTACCTATAAATTATATTTTTACTTTGTTCGCTTAGTTGTTAACTCTATTGTGCATGCTGTGGTGTCCTATAAGTGAAGGAGTACACCTACTAAACACCTGACGTTGCCCTTTATTTATGTCCTGTATTGTGTACCTCTTTTATTGGAGATTATAAATAAATAAATGATTCATTTAATAAATGAAAAAATCTTCTAACAGACTAATATGGAAGTCAAACCTTAAAGTTTAATGAACTGCATCAACGCCTTATAAAATATACTTAACAATCAGTACCCATAATGTCTCTCATTGTATTCACATGCATACAGTTTATGTTCAAAGCCAGGTGGTGCTAACGATCTACGCTTGTAGGAAATTACACGCGTTCAGAATATCATATTAATTCGGCCGTCCCGAATTATTCCCAATGTTTCCCCGATTTAGTTAATTTCATATAATATTATAAATATAAAATTGTGTGCAGGCAGCACACCATTTTGGTGAAAGTTTGTATAGTTGGATCTTTGTTACAATCACGCAAAAACAGCTTAAAGGATTTGGATGAAATTTGGCACACTTATAGTTTATCACCTGGATTAATACAAAGGATATTTTATATCCCGGTAGTACATTCCCGTAAGATAATTTTCGACCTCCATGCATGCGAATTCGCTGGCAAAAGCTAGTAAGATTGTATTTATACAGGGTACATTTTTATCAGTGCGCAAACTGTAACCATGAATTCAGCATTACATTCTTAATCCCCTAGCGTACAAAATTTAAAAAAAAAAAATCAACTGTTTCATAGTAAAGTGCAATACCTACGCGTGTCAAAATGTATGGAACAGCTGATTTTTTTTTTTGTATAACCGACGAAAAATGTATGTGCTAAATTCATGGTTATAGTTTGCGCACTGGTTAAATTTTTATCTTGTATAAATAGGGGAACGGACGGAATGGACGAAAGTACTTACCTACATTGTTTTTAACTGATGAAGGTCATAACCAGTATTTTACATGAAGCAACTTTCTACACATAACCTAGCTACTGAGTAATAAGATACCTCTTGATAAGACACAACAACCATTTAAGTTAAGGCATAACCTACTTCCCTTTAAACACAAAAACAGATGCAATAAAAAACAAATAAACCTTCACAAAGCCTATTTAAAACGCTCCCATTTTATTTCTTGCTTACTGAGCAGAAATTCTCTTGAAACAAACGATGCAACTTGTTTATAATAACGGCTGCCTTTTTCAGCACCCTGTATTTCTTTATGATGACTTGTATTTGCATGGATGAGAATTGAAGCGATGTTGTCTTAAATATTACTAACAACTGGCTTGGAATGGGTGAGAAGTAGTTAAAATTTCAAGAGGGGAAGTAAATTAAAACTGAGAGAAGAACGTAATTATTTCAAAGAAAGAAAGAAAAGTTGTTTATTCTGCAAAACAAAACGGAAAAAGATACATACAATGTTCAAATACAACACTTTGTATTTGTGAATTTTATGTATCACATTTTTAAAATGTTGTCCATTGCTTGTTGATATCAGCGCTAGGGACCAGCATTGCCAGAAGATTACATATGTAAACTTTTAGATGATTTTTAACTTCTTTAGCATGTCGGTTCTGTAACTATCTCACCGCATGAAGTGAGCGTCGTGTGAGCTGTCAGGGTCAACCCACTGATGCCAGGGATTTACTAAGCATCAGGTGGAATGATACTGACAGCTCATTCCACGCTCACTTCACACGGTTTTTTTTTTTTTTTTGGTGGGAAATCATCAAATTACTTCTCCTGCTGAGTAGAGCAGGAGGGCGTGTCAGACTTTTACTGACTAAAACCCACCCGTGTTCCGTCAGTAGCCCGTATGCCAGGGGCTGTGGTATCTCTTTCGAACAAACCCGCACCCCTGGCAGGCATCGGCCCTTGCGAGCCCCATAATTTTTTGTGCTGACATCTCTTTGAGGCGCGCGTGGAACACAACGCGCCGTCGACTTGGGCTTGGTCCTTACCGGATAGCGAGCTACCCATTACTCGCCGTCCGCAAGCTCATGCCTACGGTGGCCGGAAATCTGCCTGGGATTCCCGACGCTCAGGGCGTCTCCGTATCCTGCGGCGGCTAGGGTCGCGAGGGCGCATAGACTGCCTCTCCCTCACGTGCGCCGCCTCCCTCTTCGCGAGCATCACTGCTTCGCTGAAGGAGGTGACCATGCCCTCTCGCTCCGTACCATGGTCTGGACCAGGGCCGGACGCGAGAGGTCGCCGCGGCCGATCGCCTCCAATAGGACACGGCGGTGCTCCACCCAAGCCGGGCAGGCCGCCACCGTGTGCTCCACCGTCACTTCACACGGTGAGATCGTTACAGAATATTAATGAAGGTTACTTCTAAGTAACACGCTTATTTGGTGATTTGGCTTAAAACAAACCGCCAGGGTAGCTTGCAAAATTCAAATTTACTCATGTTTTTTTAAAAATTTGAAGGACAATATAGTTGTTCAAATATGTTTCATGACCCGGAGAGAGTTGTATTGATTTAATAATTATTTGGGAAATACATATTTTTCCCAGTTGCGAATGATAATATGATTATCAAATATTTATTTATCACACACATGATAAATAAATAAATAAAATATATAACATATAACACATATAACCAGACAGTGACGGAAATAAGCAAAAACCAGAAGAAAATTTGAATTTCGCGGTTTACTTTTGCGCATCCCCTTTGATTGGTGCTGGTTAAATAGCTCAGATATGCACCTACCTAATCTTTTTGACAGCAATCTTAGGATATCCTAGCTTAACAAAGTTCGCACAGACGTAAAAATATCGTGGCGAGGTTTTTTTTTGCGCACTGGATTTTCAGCGTTCTGCTGAGCGCCGGGAATTGTAAATCGAACAGACTGTTTTTTCGACGAGCAGAAATGCACTCTGTTTTTCGATCCTCGGTTCAACGCCGAGAGTTGGGAATCTAATGCGCTATGACATCCCGTCGCGATATTTTTACGTCCGAGCGAATGTGGTCGTGGATTTATCCTTCTTAAGGTTCACACTAATTCATTCAACATAGTGAGCCTATAACGTTCCCACTGCTGGGACACAGGCCTCCTCTCTGTGAGAGGGAGTGGGCCGTAATCCACCACGCGGGCCCAGTGCGGATTAGTAGATGTCACATGTCTTCGAATTTTTGGTTCTAAGACATGCCGGTTTCCTCACGATGTTTTCCTTCACCGGTTTAAGAGCAGTGTTGAAATAATTTACACAAAGTAAAGAGCTGTCTGCCTGGGTTCGAACCTACGACCTTCAACTCGTAAATCACGGTCGTTAAACAATTATAATAGCTTGGCGATTAAATAAAAAATAAAATCGCCATAATATTAAGTAAAGTCTACACCTACCCTTACACCCTAAGAACACATTTCGGAAAATTAATATTAATTATTATCGCCACTTATAACTAAGTTAATAGCCCATGCTCTTAATAGCCTATTAAATGAAACTGTGTAATATCATTAACGGTTATTTTTATCGTAAACCCTATCTTGGGTAGCCTCGATAAGTTTTAGGGTTAGTAAAAAGATGGTAACGACGGACTTTTGGCGAGAATTTTTTGGGTTCTGTATACGTAATAAAGGAAGTTACAAAATTATTTTCTACGGGACCTGTCTTGTCATGTCACGAGGATAGTTTAAAACTTAACGAAGCTCTAGAAGAGCTTGTGCTGAGCTTGTGTTTGTTAACTGATAAGGCTGGTTATGGCGCTGTCCAAACGTGGGACACCTGACTTGGTAATTTTTTCAAACAAAAGACCATTTCATAATATATTTCACAAAAATACAATAGTATCATCATCTGCAGCTGAATACCAGTATTTTACATGGAGCGACTGCCTATCTGACCTCCACAACCCAGTTACTGGGTAATACGATACCCCTTGGTAAGACTGGTTGTCAGACTTTCGGGCTTCTGACGACCCGTAACGACTGTCAAAGATCCACAAATGACAGCCGGGACCAACGGCTTAACGTGCTTTCCAAGGTACGGAGGGGTCTTGGTATGTAAAGATGGTCACCCATCCTCGGACCAACCGCGGCAAGTGTAGCTTAACCTGATCGATCGACCCGCGCAGCTATTGTTAGCCATTTAAAAATAAAATTGTATCATGATACAAAAATCGTAAAACAGAGCTGCAAAATTAGTGTGAGTTAATTATTTCAATACCATTACTCTCAAAACGCTGAAGGAAAACATCGTGATGAAACTGGCATGTCCTAGAACTAAAAAATCGAAGACACTTACGAACCAGCACCTGACCCGCGTGGTGGATTATGGCCACCTCATAGATAGGAGGCCGGTGTCCCAGCAGTGGGAATATTATAGGCTGACTATGCTAGTCAGCTCAGTTCGTCAGTAGGCAGGGAATAAAAAAAGTTTTCAGAATAGTGAATAAAAAAATAAAAAATCTATTTATGCTTCAGTTTACAAAAAAGGGTTTCACGTTTGGAGCCTCCTTTTAAGCAAACAATGCCTGTGTTAGGAGACTCCGCTCTTCCATGAATACCTAACTAGGGAACCTATTTCTTCAAAAAATATTTAGCTAAACCGGGTATCACTTACAATAATTAAATCAACAATAAGAATATTCCAATAATACGCGAAACGAAGACAAAAAACTTTCTCCAAAACAAGCAAGAAACGGCAAAAGTTAGGGTGAAAACACCCGTTATCGTCCATGACGGAACAAACTGCGGGGTAATAACTTCGCTTTGTCAATACGATCGGGTCATTGGGTCAGCTAAATGGCGCTCGATGATTGGATGTGTCGCGTTATTGTGATTGTCACCCTAAAGTTAGTTACAGGATGATAAAATAGCAATTTGTTGTTCTTTTGTTTTGTTTTTCTATTAGTTTGTTGTAGTTATTGTGAGAACTTAATAAAGCCGACATCGGACGCTTGATGCCGCGGTTCCACGACCCGTTGGCTGACGGGTCGTGCCGCAGTCAATCGCCGCCCGTCCGATCCAACGCGAATCGGTTACCACAAAAGCGTGGCGTACGCGGCCTGTCGGGGCCTTTACGGCCTATGCGGCCGCATTTCTTTTGCTTTGTTTATATGGGCATGCTTGGTACGCGCCACGTCTGGCCCCGACAGGCGAAGCGACGCCTGGCGCAGCCTGTCCCGTTAACGGGCCGTGGGACTGCGGGATCTCTTAAGTGAATGGTTCATACGAGTGCACGTTAATTTTTTTGACACCGAAACCGCGAAGACATTTTATTTATCGACCATTGGCTAAGCGAGAGAAAGAAGCCGAACCGAAATTTAACATCGTTGGATCGGTTCACAACATGGTACTTCATATTAAAGAGAAAACATTATAATTTTATATGTTGGTTTGTTACGTTTCCACGATTTGGATGAAACTTGGCATCTGACAAGATCAAGATCTGGATTAGTAGGTACTTTTACCCCGATATTCACACGGGATCGAGACTAATACGACCCCGCGGGGCGCAGCTAAAAGAATCTATAAATATAAATCAAATATGTTTTACTTATCTGTAAGCTCATCTGTTTAAACACACATTTATGAACCGCCGATGTCAACCGATTAATCTTACATCCTATAGTTCTGTCATTTTTTCCTAACATATTGCAGAACATCTTTACCGAACGTCATACAATGCGAAGAAAGCGCATAGACTTCGTAGCGCAAAGCGAGCTACGGCGTAGCACACTACGGCGTAGCTTTGCGCTACGAACTCTGCGCTTTTGTAGAAATCGACTTTTGTACTTCGACAAAATTTCATGCACACCAAAATAATATCAATGCAATAAAACCACAGTACCATTTGAAAATCCGGGTGTTCGGAATTTCCGGAACAAAATAGCGTTAATGAATGCAAAAATAAACTGCAATAGGAAACATTACAATTCAAAATGTTACTGGTTAACAGTTTAGAAATTATTAATGGCTTTAATAAACATTTTGTTTTCCTGCAATATATGTCAAAATTGGCTGTTTCATCATAAAGTAATTATATCGAATCGTTGTGATAAATATTTAGACCAAATCAAAAGTCATGTATTCTTTAATTAGGTTGAGAATCAGCACTTTTCGAGCGTCAAAATACATAAGACAGTCCTCCAAAAACGCCCACCCTTCGACACTTCCTAGTGCTTTAGCTGGGAAGTGGCGCAACAAACTCCCCAGCAGCACAGCTGTCTGTTTAGTCTGATGGACTTGATTCTATACATACATAGGCAAAGTAATGAATAATAAAGCATAATACTAAAATAAAAGCCTCCTGGTTTATAGGGCGTGATAGCTTACTTATGCAACGCTGGATTATTGTTAAGAGTAGATCATGTCAATAACTAATGACATAATAAATAATAATAATATAAAATAATATAACACTTGGTCAAAAAAATAAAATTAAGTATCTATATAATTATATGAACCCATATAACCTGTAACTAGGTACGCTAATTCTGGAGAAAGAACATAAACATTGTCTTGAGTTCCACCACCTGACATTGGGTATTGAGTTGTATAAAGGTGAATCAAAGGTGACTACCACAAGGCCATTTACAAAGCAGATGTGAGTGAAAACACCCGTGAAGGAAATATAGTGAACAAGTATTCTTCGGAAGAGTCAAGTGTGTAGTACTCGCAACCGGGGCGCCACCGGCGTGCATGGATGACCAGCTGTACGAACGTAAACGAAATAAAAGAAGTATGTCAGTATCGTGGGCAGGTGATGTTTTGTAATTCCTACCTACCGTCATGGGCAGAAGGTGAGATTTTGTTTATGTATTGCAAGTTCGAAATGATTAAACGTTTGATTTATTAATGCTTTTTAGAGGTGCGTCCGTCTGTCTGCCAGCGGGCTGTATCTTATGATCTGTAATAGGTGGAAAGTTGAAACTTTCATAGAAAATCTATACCTGTTGCCGCTACAACAAAAATAAACGAAAATAAAAACAAAGTTAAAAATTAAAGGGATCTCTGCAAGAAACGTGATTTTTTCGGCGTTTTTTACCTTGTGGTACGGATCCCTTCGTTTGCGAGTCCGACTCGTACTTGGCCGGTTTTTTATAAAATATACGAGAATAACCACCAATTTACTCGTAAAATAGGGTTGCCCAAATTAAGTGGCTCTTCCACTTAATTTGGGCAACCTTATTTTCCGAGTTAAGTACAAAAACTTTTTATTTACTAAGTACCTAGTTATTTCTTTCAAAGAACTTATCATCAAAGAAAATATTAAGAAATCATTAAGAGGCTTTAACATCAGAACTCCTGACTTTTTCAACAACTTTTCTTTAAGGCCTACCGTTCCATTAGTAGATGGAAAAATTAAAAAAAAAAATAACTTAAATTTGAAAACGTTGTTTACTCAACACAATTTGAATGATACTAGCTTTCACTCGCGGATTTGCCCGCGTGGAAGTACCGCGGGTAGGTTCTACCAGGATAAAAAGTATCCTACGTGTTAATCTAGGTTATCGGATACATGTGTGCCAAATTTCATCCAAATCCATTCAGCAGGTTTTGCGTGAATGAGCAACAATCATCCTTACATCCATAAATACAAACTTTCGTGTTTTTAACCCCCGACGCAAAAACGACGGGGTGTTATAAGTTTGACGAGTCTGTGTGTGTGTGTGTATGTGTGTGTGTGTGTGTGTGTGTGTGTGTGTGTGTGTGTGTGTCTGAGGCAACGTAGCTCCCGAACGGATGAACCGATTTTGATTTTTTTGTTTGAAAGGTGTATTAGTCGGGAGTGTTCTTAGATATGTTTCATCAAAATTGGTTCAGCCGTTTGAAGATTCATTCATCAGCTCTTTTCTGGTTGATGAAGGGATTTGAGCATCTTCCACGGGTCTGATAAACTCGAAATTTAGTATTCTATTACTTCAATGATATTAGACGAACAAAATAACATTGAAATGATGCTGGAGCAACACCTGGAATTTCCAGGATGCCCAAGTTACTCACCAACAAACAGCAAAAGTATCGTGTTTGGGCTCATTGAAAAGATCTCAATGAATAGATTATACATAAATAGTGATCAGGACGAGGAATGAGAATAAATTAGTAACAAACTTCACTGTGGGAAAAATACGCAACGATGCGCAGATTTAAGCGAGCGAGACATTAAGTTTAAAAAGCAGGAAATAATTTTTTTAAAAACCCCCGACCCTAACAAAAACTCTAAAAAGTTAAAATAATAATATTTATAGGCCTTTTAAGATGAAGGTAATATTTTGATCAAGGCGTTACCTTCATCTTAAAAGGTCTATAAATATTAGTATTTTTACTTTTTAGAGTTTTTGTTAGGGTCGGGGGTTTTTTAAATTTTTAATTTAATTTTTTAATATTAGTAAGGACATATATATATATAGACATAGACAAGGACATATAGATGGCCGATGGGGCCGAATGGTTCTGGAGTGGCGACCGCGTACCGGAAGACGTAGAGTGGGAGGGCCCACAAGGTGGACCGACGATCTTGTGAAGGCCGCGGGTATCCGCTGGATGTGGGAAGCACAAGACCGGTCGAAGTGGAGGAGCCTGGGGGAGGCCTATATCTAACAGTGGACGTCTTTCGACTGAAATTATGTTGATGATGATGATGATGATGATGATATTATATCACTAGCTGCGCCCCGCGGTTTCACCCACGTAAGTTTCGATTCCATGGGAATATCGGGATAAAAAGTAACTGCTATAGGTAACAGCTATGTACCTATCAAGTTTCATCGTAATCGGTCAATTCGTTTTTGCGTGAAGAAGTAACAAACATACTACGTACATAGGTACTAACACAAACTTTCACGTAGGATTTGATTAATGTAGACACAGTAATAAAATCTTTCACAGCGAATATTTCAGTTACTATTGGATGGAGGAAATAAAAATGGAAAATATAACAAATTATCTTTTATCCATTCCGCAGTCGGGTAAAAAAGATATAAAATAAGAATGAAATATAAATACATATAAAGAATCATTGCAAGGCTTCGCTTTAAACCACTGGGTAAGTTTTTATCCAGTGCGCAAATTCTAACCATGAATTCAGCATATCATTCTAGAACCCCTAGCGCAGAAATTTTTCGCCGGTTGTACAAAAAAAAATCTGCTGTTTCATAGAAAAGTGCAATACCTACGCGGTCAAAATGTATGGAACAGCTGATTTCTTTTTGTGTATCCGGCGAAAAATTTCTGCGCTAGGGGTTCTAGAATGATATTATGCTGAATTCATGGTTACAATTTGCGCACTGGATAAAAACTTTTCCTGTATATTTGATGTACTATTCGTTTGAAGCAACGTTAGCTATAACAGCCGCACGAGCCGATCGATCAGGTTAAGCTACGCTTGTCGCGGTTGGTCCGTGGATGGGTGACCTTCTTAACATAACAAGACCCCTCCGTGCCTAGGAAACACGTTAAGCCGTTGGCACCGGCTCCCATTCGTGAATTTTTGACAGTCGTCCGAAGCCCGAAAGTCTGACAATCAGTCTTACTAAGGATATCGAGTTACCCAGTAACTGGGTTGTGCAGGTTAGATAGGCAGTCGCTCCATGTAAAATAGTGGTATTCAGCTGCATCCGGTTAGACTGGAAGCCGACCCCAACATATTTTGAAAAAGGCTAAGCAAGTGTCGTTTTCCGGATTGCCGTACTTTAGCTAAAATCCTATTCGCAAGGAAAGTTTTACCTGATTCAACAGGAACGTCCAAACACATTTTTTTCCCCGATTATTTTCTACGCTGTTAATTACCTCATCATAAGCATTTTTTTTGGTCTTGAGGGCTTGTGGCTAAGTAATATTAGCCGCACGGGTCGATTGATCAGGTTAAGCTACGCTTGTCGCGGTTGGTCTGTGGATGGGGGACCGTCTTAATATACCACGGCCCCTCCGTGCCTCGGAAAGCACGTTAAGCCGTTGCTACCGGCTCCCATTCATGAATTTTTGACAGTCGTTACGGGTCGTCAGAAGCCCGAAAGTCTGACAATCAGTCTGACTAAGGTTATCGAGTTACCCAGTAACTGGGTTGTGGAGGGCAGATAGGCAGTCGCTCTATGTAAAATACTGGTATTCAGCTGTATTCGGTTAGACTGGAAGCCAACATAGTTGGGAAAAGGCAAGGCAGCTGATGATGAAGAAATTTTTTGGCCAGCATATTTTTGAATTGATAATTTCCTTCTATCTTTACGCACCTAAGTAAGTGTAAACGCCAGCACATCAAGCCATCCCAAACTGTCAAATTTTCCCAATTGAACATGAACCATAAAGTTTGGTATTAAAGTTGAAAATCTATCAAAGAAATTTGACAGATTGAGGTAGCTTGATGTGCTGGCATCTGTAATAACAAGTAAAGCTTAGCGAAGATGTCCTGCAGATCTGACAGTGGCTGTGAACGGGTCGTTAAGTTCCTTAAAATAGGTTGAGGTACACGATGACTGATGCATTCTTGCCAGGGGCAGTTCAGCTCATAGCTACATTGGCTCTTACAAACATGACCCTGCATTGTTATCAAATTCTAATAATATAATGTTTTGACTTTACAAGAAACCAACCTTTAAAAGGGACCAGTCAGCTAAGAAACGCCGGCGCCAGCAGACAGCTTTGAAATATTTTCCAACAAAATATGGACGTGTGAAAGTGTCTTAAAAAATCTACTTACATCATTTCATTCGTAAAATCTTCAATATCACCATCATAATTTCAGCCGAAAGACGTCCACTGCTGGACATAGGCCTACCCCAAAAGCGGTTTTGCCACAATTGGGTTGGCGATCGCAGTACGGTGGTAAAATACATAGTGAACGCTGCTACCCATTCTCTAGTAAGTCCCTTAGTCACCTTCTACGACACCCACGTGAAGAAATGGGATGGTGCTATTCTTTAACGTCCGGCACCACACGGAACATTCTTTTAATACCCTAATAAAGAACAAACGGAAAAAATACAAATGAACAATTGAATCCCTGCTAATATGATACTTGCGGAAATAACTTTGTCTGTCTGTTGCGCTTTCACGCCTAAACCGCTGAACCGATTGTCATGAAATTTTACAAAGACATAGGATGGGATACGGAAAACAACATTACTATTTTACGCGATAACCGATATCTTCGCGGGTAGAGCCGAGGGCAAAAGCTAGTATTAATATTATATAACACAACAAAACACTGCACAGTACACGGAATCATGGTTATTAAATCACCCGATAATTTCCCTGCAGCGCTTGATATCGGTAATTAACACAATAACTCGATACTCGCCAATAATAAATATTGAAGGCAATAAATGGAAAGCGAATTTACAAAAAAGGCATGTATTTAATCGAATCTCTAATAATTCCCATTTTGCACAGCTAAAACCATTATTGAACATTCTAATAAAATGAGCAGTGGTGGCCCAGGGATAATGGTTTGAACCCAGACAGGCGCTTTTCATTGTGCAAATTATTTAATTACCACTGCTCTCAAAACGCTGAAGCAGAACATCGTGCGGAATCTTAATGTCTTAGTCACAAAATTTCGAAGACATGTGATATCTTTCAACCCGCATTGGGCACGCGTGGTGGATTACGGCCCGCTTACTCTCACCGAGAGGAGGCCTGTGCCCAACAGTGGGAACATTATAGGCTGATTATGTATGTATGGTATTTTTTTTTTGGGTGGGAAATCATCAAATCACTTCTCCCGCTCTGGGTGGAGCAGGAGCGCGTGTCAGACTTTTACTGACTAAAACCCACCCGTGTTCCCTCAGTAGCCCGTATGCCAGGGGCTGTGGTATCTCTTTCGAACAAACCCGCACCCCTGGCAGGCATAGGCCCTTGCGGGCGCCATCATTTTGTGCTGCAAATCTCTTTGAGGCGCGCGTGGAACATAACGCGCCGTCGACTTGGGCTTGGTCCTTACCGGACAGCGAGCTACCCATTACTCGCCGTCCGCAAGCTCATGCCTACGGTGGCCGGAAATCGGATGTATGTATGGTTTACATATAATATAATGATTGCAACTCTTTTTGTGAACGTCTAATTACAAATATTTTTGGGTCCTAAAATACTTCCACCGTTGCCAAGTTAGTCACAGCTCAAAGGTAACTTAACTCATTTGGTTCGGAACCCTGACTTAGTTACTGCGACCAAATATGAGAAACGACCAGAAAATTAAAAAGAGGCGCAATGATTTATTAAGTGCCCAACATTTAAAGCACAAAAAGTTAAAGGTTAATTATCATCATCATCAGCCTATAATGTTCCCACTGCTGGGACACAGGCCTACTCTCAGTGAGAGGGATTGGGCCGTAATCCACCACGCGGGCACAGTGCGGGTTGGTAGATGTCACATGTCTTCGAATTTTTTTGTTCACACACATGACATGCCGGTTTCCTCACGATGTTTTCCTTCACCGTTTTGAGAGCAGTGGTGATGAAATAATTTACACAAAGTAAAGCGCCTCTCTGGGTTCGAACTCACGACCTACAACTCGTAAGTCGCAGCCGTTACCACTTGGCCACCACTGCTCAAAGGTTAATTAATAAAAAATAATCGTAATACAATCAATAGATTTTTAAAGTATCAGTTAATTCCGATAAACAAATAATAGGTATTCAGCGCAATAAATGGGAAGCGAATAAACAATTATCTGAGATTTTATCAGTATCGCTTCGCCCCAGTTAATGCGGAGTGCATTCCGGTGTCCGGGCTGCGGTCAATATAGACTTTATTTTTAAAGCTACTGCAGTTAGCATTTTTTATTGGATGTTTGTTCAATACAGGGCTTTTTCAGGTACGAAAGAGTATTTGTGTTTGTATTGATGAAAACGTACTGTGATTACTTATCTACCATTGAGCAATTGAAAACTTTGACTACTGGCTGCACGAAATAATTTATCACATTCAAGCAAAAAGGAACATAGGTTCATTTTGTTGTAGTGAAAACTTCTTAGGCGCGCTGGGCATTTTTTGAATTGAATTCGCGACACCATTACCGTTACGGATACCGACACCTCTGTATATAGGGTGACTGGTAATTAGTGACTGACATTTAAACACATGATTGTACTCATCATAATGAACAACTTTTACTATGGGAACAAACCCGAAATTGCGAAAAAAAAATCAGCTGGTCCCTGCATTTTGACGAGTTATGCGAACATAAATGTAGGGAACAGCTGATTTTTTTTTTCGCTATTTCAGGTTTGATCCCATAGTAAAAGTTGTTCATAATGATGAGTACAATCATGTGTTTAAATTTCGGTCACTCTGTATATAAATTTCGGTCACCAGTCACCCTGTATAAGTATTGATTTAGTTCGTATAAGCATTTTTTGAGATGGGAAAAACAATTGAACTCGCGAAACTGTTACCGCTACCGACACCTCTATACAGCAAAGCCAAAATAGCCACCGAAAGTATTTTATAACAAAGTTAAAAATAACCAACCCGGTTACCTTGGGAGGTAGCCGGTAAACACCCTCCATTTTGGCGCGCTTGGTGTGACGTCACCGTCTATGACATTGACAACATACTGAATTGAAAACACTCCTTTATAATACACTAGTTGTTGCCCGCGGCTTCGCCCACGTGGATGTCCGAAAATATCCCATGGGAACATAGTACCGGGATTAAAAGTACCTTATGTGTTAATCCAGGTAAACAACGTCTTCTCACACTGCTTATGTATTATATGTAGTACCCGAGGTGCGGGGCGCCGATTGATATATGATTGCTGGACGATAACAAATCCCTAGGTCTACGCTTAGGGGATGATTTTACAAAAACGCCAAAAGGGTTTTAATACCAATTTTATAGGTTAGCTTTAAAATTTACGGGTTTCCCATACAAATTTTCATCCCCTATTTAATTCCCTTAGGGATTGAATTTCGGAAAATCCTGCCTTACTCCTTGTCTACATAATAAAGGGAACCTCTGTGCAAATTTTCAGTTTTCTAGGTCCAAGGGTTTGGGCTGGGCGTTGATGAGTCAGTCAGTCAGTCAGTCAGTCAGGACTTCTCTCTTTATTTATATAGATTTACATGTTGTCATAGACTTATATGTCATATTGGCTCCGAAAAATGGCATTACTTTTCAAATATTTGGTTTTCCCACAGATTTTTAGTTTTGGAACATCAATTTCTTGCTCAAAAAGAGATTATCATTAAAAAAAAATTGATTGAAGCATAATTCTGAAATAATATCGTTCCTTAAAAAAAACATTTACCCTTATTTGAATCACATACATATATCCCTATTCCATAAAAAGTTATAACTTTTCATTTAACTTTTAGGGTAACAATCTCACAGATAGTAAGTAGGTTAGTTTTATTTTTATGCAGTCTTTGAATTAAATAGGCAGGTAAGAGTTCATAAAAATATTATGACGATTTAATTTACGTAGTTACTCATAATGTTGAGTGCTATTAGGATGCAAAATAACTGCTGCAATGAACTCGGAAATCCGTTTTACGTTGTCATTTTATTGACATTTAAGGAAATTTCCTTAACACCTTTTTTGCATGTTATGGGTAGGTTACTCGTATCGTTTTCCAAGTATTACCTTTAAGCTTTATTAATATTATTAAAAATGTCAAGCTATATAGCATTACAAGTATCGGCAACACGGAACGTTAAACATGCTTAGTTGACACGCTTTTTGTGTAAAAATACAATATTTACTATTAACTATAATAATACACAAGGTAATTGAAAATAAAAACTAGTTATATGTAAAGAGGTCAGATCATAATCACGTGGAATTATAAAAAAAAACTCTCTCCTATTATAGTACATAATAGTTATTATTATAATGTATGAAAAACATATGCTCGTGCACTGCGATAGTGGCTTATTTTCCGAAGGCTACATAATTTATTTAAAATTAAAAGTTTTTATTTTTACAGGAGGAAGACATTGTGATATTTTAGAATTGCTTCTATTCAGATATGAATGCCATAATGCTAAGTGTAAAACCATAGACATAGTTTACCAAACGATTTCCAAGTGGTATTGAGTTTTTCCATCAGGATGCTGGTTTATGGACGACCCTAATTACATAGGATTAAATAAAATAAAAAAAATCACAGCATAAAAAATTAATTAAAAAATCATACAAAATCTAATAATAAAACTTTAACTAATAAAGATGGAAAAAAGAAACTTGTTTTAAAAGGATGACTATTAGACTCATGCAGTCGGAGGCATCTTCTTAAATTTAACAATAAAGACCTTTATTGCCTCCGACTCATCATCGTCATCTTTTAAAACAAGTTTCTTGTCCCCATCTTTTTTAATTAAGGTTCACTTTTTAGACAGTCGTGTTCTTTGATTTCGTATTTTTTTTTTTAATAACAGTTTTTAGTTGATATCATTTTATTATTTTTGACGTTAATGAGACCTATTTATGAAATCTTTATTTTGATACCCCACTCACACAGTTTTAAGAAAAAAAAAATTAAAGACAATATGGCGCCAAAAATCGGCCATTTTTTTTTTCAATTTTATACCCAGTGTGAATCTCACAATTCCTCTCATGCTGAAATCGATCAAGCCGTTTAGGCTACAGAGAGTGCCAAAGAAATATACATAATACATACACACATTCATGCATACATACGCTCGAAAAACATAACCCTCCTTCTGGAGCAGTTGGGTAAAAAGAAAACTGGCTAATACTATAGGTACACCTCTGCCTTATTAATGCTATGCTTTGCACAATACTAAAACTCCTCACATAACAAAAAATCAACTAAATTTAAAAATAATACTTTACGAAACAAACCTACAAACTTAATAAGCAGACACCGCTACTAATCCAACTAGATATACCAAACGAGATAAACCAGCAAATTCACAATTTGTAAACTACGAACCTGCTTCAAATAAACTGCAATCTCGCACTGCTAATCCTACAGCGCTGAATCAAGCGACCAACTAAAGCTTTTTAGCGCCAACGAAATTTCACTTGCAAATAATTCGCGCTCTAAATAACGTTCTGGATTCGAAATTTCCATTTCTATTGGCGGATGGATCTTTTCTCTTATTGGATAAGGCTTTTGAGTGTGTGCTGGCTCTGGTGGTGGTATTTTTAGGAGGTAATGGTATGGTAATGTGGTTGGTTTGAAGGATGTGAGTGTACAGAATCCGGTAAGCAGGTTTTAGTAAGTCCATTTTATAGTTAGCAGAGAGTTTCTTTCTCTGCTCACTAAAATAGAAAAGGTCTTAGTATTCTAAAATTTGGGACCTGGAGAAGTATGTAAAGGAGTATATGCCGTATAATTCGGTGTTGAGACGAGACTTTGTTAAATTACTTATGTTTTGTTGCAGTAGAATGAAGATGGCGGGACGAACTTGACTCCTTCCGAATGGACTGGCCAGTGCTGGGAAAGGAAAGAATTGTGGGTAAGAGGGAAAGGCCTTTGCCCTGAAGTGAGACAGTACACGCTAGATAGTTAGTTAGTTTGTGGTAGTAGACAAAGTAATGTCAAATAAGCTCAGTACAGGCTAGTTAATTAGTTTGTTGCAGTAGACGAAGTGATGTCAAGTAAGCTCAGTACAGGCTAGTTAGTATGTTGCAGTAGACGAAGTGATATCAAATCAGTTCAGTACATGCTAGTAGTTAGTTAGTTTGTTGCAGTAGACGAAGTGATGTCAAATAAGCTCAGTACAGGCTAGTTAGTTAGTTCGTTGCAGTAGACGAAGTGATGTCAAATGAGCTCAGTACATGCTAGTAGTTAGTTTGTTGCAGTAGACGAAGTGATGTCAAGTAAGCTCAGTACAGGCTAGTTAGTATGTTGCAGTAGACGAAGTGATGTCAAATGAGCTCAGTACAGGTTAGATAGTTAGTAAGCTTATTGCAGTACATGAAGTGATGTGAAATAATCTCAGTACAGGCTAGTTAGTTAGTTCGTTAGTTTGTTGTAGTAGACAAAGTGATGTGAAATAAGCTCAGTACAAGCTAGTTAGTTAGTTTGTTGCAGTAGACGAAGTGATGTCAAATAAGCTCAGTACATGCTAGTAGTTAGTTAGTTTGTTGCAGTAGACGAAGTGATGTCAAATAAGCTCAGTACATGCTAGTAGTTAGTTAGTTTGTTGCAGTAGACGAAGTGATGTCAAATAATCTCAGTACAGGCTAGTTAGTTAGTTAGTTTGTTGCAGTACATGAAGTGATGTCAAATAAGCTCAGTACATGCTAGTAGTTAGTTAGTTTGTTGCAGTAGACGAAGTGATGTCAAATAAGCTCAGTACATGCTAGTAGTTAGTTAGTTTGTTGCAGTAGACGAAGTGATGTCAAATAAGCTCAGTACAGGCTAGTTAGTTAGTTCGTTGCAGTAGACGAAGTGATGTCAAATGAGCTCAGTACATGCTAGTAGTTAGTTTGTTGCAGTAGACGAAGTGATGTCAAATGAGCTCAGTACAGGTTAGATAGTTAGTAAGCTTATTGCAGTACATGAAGTGATGTGAAATAATCTCAGTACAGGCTAGTTAGTTAGTTCGTTAGTTTGTTGTAGTAGACAAAGTGATGTGAAATAAGCTCAGTACAAGCTAGTTAGTTAGTTTGTTGCAGTAGACGAAGTGATGTCAAATAAGCTCAGTACATGCTAGTAGTTAGTTAGTTTGTTGCAGTAGACGAAGTGATGTCAAATAAGCTCAGTACATGCTAGTAGTTAGTTAGTTTGTTGCAGTAGACGAAGTGATGTCAAAAAGGCTCAGTACAGGTTAGATAGTTAGTAAGCTTATTGCAGTACATGAAGTGATGTGAAATAATCTCAGTACAGGCTAGTTAGTTAGTTCGTTAGTTTGTTGTAGTAGACAAAGTGATGTGAAATAAGCTCAGTACAAGCTAGTTAGTTAGTTTGTTGCAGTAGACGAAGTGATGTCAAATAAGCTCAGTACATGCTAGTAGTTAGTTAGTTTGTTGCAGTAGACGAAGTGATGTCAAATAAGCTCAGTACAGGCTAGTTAGTTAGTTCGTTGCAGTAGACGAAGTGATGTCAAATGAGCTCAGTACATGCTAGTAGTTAGTTTGTTGCAGTAGACGAAGTGATGTCAAGTAAGCTCAGTACAGGCTAGTTAGTATGTTGCAGTAGACGAAGTGATGTCAAATGAGCTCAGTACAGGTTAGATAGTTAGTAAGCTTATTGCAGTACATGAAGTGATGTGAAATAATCTCAGTACAGGCTAGTTAGTTAGTTCGTTAGTTTGTTGTAGTAGACAAAGTGATGTGAAATAAGCTCAGTACAAGTTAGTTAGTTAGTTTGTTGCAGTAGAGGAAGTGATGTCAAATAAGCTCAGTACATGCTTGTAGTTAGTTAGTTTGTTGCAGTAGACGAAGTGATGTCAAATAAGCTCAGTACATGCTAGTAGTTAGTTAGTTTGTTGCAGTAGACGAAGTGATGTCAAAAAGGCTCAGTACAGGTTAGATAGTTAGTAAGCTTATTGCAGTACATGAAGTGATGTGAAATAATCTCAGTACAGGCTAGTTAGTTAGTTCGTTAGTTTGTTGTAGTAGACAAAGTGATGTGAAATAAGCTCAGTACAAGCTAGTTAGTTAGTTTGTTGCAGTAGACGAAGTGATGTCAAATAAGCTCAGTACATGCTAGTAGTTAGTTAGTTTGTTGCAGTAAACGAAGTGATGTCAAATAAGCTCAGTACATGCTAGTAGTGAGTTAGTTTGTTGCAGTAGACGAAGTGATGTCAAATAATCTCAGTACAGGCTAGTTAGTTAGTTAGTTTGTTGCAGTACATGAAGTGATGTCAAATAAGCTCAGTACAGGCTATGTTACTCGTAGTTAGTTAGTTTGTTGCAGTAGACGAAGTGATGTCAAATCAGCTCAGTTCAGGCTAGTTAGTTAGTTAGTTTGTTGCAGTACATGAAGTGATGTCAAATAAGCTCAGTACAGGCTATGTTACTCGTAGTTAGTTAGTTTGTTGCAGTAGACGAAGTGATGTCAAATAAGCTCAGTTCAGGCTAGTTAGTTAGTTTGTTGCAGTAGACGAAGTGATGTCAAATAAGCTCAGTACATGCTAGTAGTTAGTTCGTTAGTTTGTTGTAGTAGACAAAGTGATGTGAAATAAGCTCAGTACAAGCTAGTTAGTTAGTTTGTTGCAGTAGACGAAGTGATGTCAAATAAGCTCAGTACATGCTAGTAGTTAGTTAGTTTGTTGCAGTAGACGAAGTGATGTCAAATAAGCTCAGTACATGCTAGTAGTTAGTTAGTTTGTTGCAGTAGACGAAGTGATGTCAAATAATCTCAGTACAGGCTAGTTAGTTAGTTAGTTTGTTGCAGTACATGAAGTGATGTCAAATAAGCTCAGTACATGCTAGTAGTTAGTTAGTTTGTTGCAGTAGACGAAGTGATGTCAAATAAGCTCAGTACATGCTAGTAGTTAGTTAGTTTGTTGCAGTAGACGAAGTGATGTCAAATAAGCTCAGTACAGGCTAGTTAGTTAGTTCGTTGCAGTAGACGAAGTGATGTCAAATGAGCTCAGTACATGCTAGTAGTTAGTTTGTTGCAGTAGACGAAGTGATGTCAAGTAAGCTCAGTACAGGCTAGTTAGTATGTTGCAGTAGACGAAGTGATGTCAAATGAGCTCAGTACAGGTTAGATAGTTAGTAAGCTTATTGCAGTACATGAAGTGATGTGAAATAATCTCAGTACAGGCTAGTTAGTTAGTTCGTTAGTTTGTTGTAGTAGACAAAGTGATGTGAAATAAGCTCAGTACAAGTTAGTTAGTTAGTTTGTTGCAGTAGACGAAGTGATGTCAAATAAGCTCAGTACATGCTAGTAGTTAGTTAGTTTGTTGCAGTAGACGAAGTGATGTCAAATAAGCTCAGTACATGCTAGTAGTTAGTTAGTTTGTTGCAGTAGACGAAGTGATGTCAAAAAGGCTCAGTACAGGTTAGATAGTTAGTAAGCTTATTGCAGTACATGAAGTGATGTGAAATAATCTCAGTACAGGCTAGTTAGTTAGTTCGTTAGTTTGTTGTAGTAGACAAAGTATTGTGAAATAAGCTCAGTACAAGCTAGTTAGTTAGTTTGTTGCAGTAGACGAAGTGATGTCAAATAAGCTCAGTACATGCTAGTAGTTAGTTAGTTTGTTGCAGTAGACGAAGTGATGTCAAATAAGCTCAGTACATGCTAGTAGTTAGTTAGTTTGTTGCAGTAGACGAAGTGATGTCAAATAATCTCAGTACAGGCTAGTTAGTTAGTTAGTTTGTTGCAGTACATGAAGTGATGTCAAATAAGCTCAGTACAGGCTATGTTACTCGTAGTTAGTTAGTTTGTTGCAGTAGACGAAGTGATGTCAAATAAGCTCAGTTCAGGCTAGTTAGTTAGTTTGTTGCAGTAGACGAAGTGATGTCAAATAAGCTCAGTACATGCTAGTAGTTAGTTCGTTAGTTTGTTGTAGTAGACAAAGTGATGTGAAATAAGCTCAGTACAAGCTAGTTAGTTAGTTTGTTGCAGTAGACGAAGTGATGTCAAATAAGCTCAGTACATGCTAGTAGTTAGTTAGTTTGTTGCAGTAGACGAAGTGATGTCAAATAAGCTCAGTACATGCTAGTAGTTAGTTAGTTTGTTGCAGTAGACGAAGTGATGTCAAATAATCTCAGTACAGGCTAGTTAGTTAGTTAGTTTGTTGCAGTACATGAAGTGATGTCAAATAAGCTCAGTACATGCTAGTAGTTAGTTAGTTTGTTGCAGTAGACGAAGTGATGTCAAATAAGCTCAGTACATGCTAGTAGTTAGTTAGTTTGTTGCAGTAGACGAAGTGATGTCAAATAAGCTCAGTACAGGCTAGTTAGTTAGTTCGTTGCAGTAGACGAAGTGATGTCAAATGAGCTCAGTACATGCTAGTAGTTAGTTTGTTGCAGTAGACGAAGTGATGTCAAGTAAGCTCAGTACAGGCTAGTTAGTATGTTGCAGTAGACGAAGTGATGTCAAATGAGCTCAGTACAGGTTAGATAGTTAGTAAGCTTATTGCAGTACATGAAGTGATGTGAAATAATCTCAGTACAGGCTAGTTAGTTAGTTCGTTAGTTTGTTGTAGTAGACAAAGTGATGTGAAATAAGCTCAGTACAAGTTAGTTAGTTAGTTTGTTGCAGTAGACGAAGTGATGTCAAATAAGCTCAGTACATGCTAGTAGTTAGTTAGTTTGTTGCAGTAGACGAAGTGATGTCAAATAAGCTCAGTACATGCTAGTAGTTAGTTAGTTTGTTGCAGTAGACGAAGTGATGTCAAAAAGGCTCAGTACAGGTTAGATAGTTAGTAAGCTTATTGCAGTACATGAAGTGATGTGAAATAATCTCAGTACAGGCTAGTTAGTTAGTTCGTTAGTTTGTTGTAGTAGACAAAGTGATGTGAAATAAGCTCAGTACAAGCTAGTTAGTTAGTTTGTTGCAGTAGACGAAGTGATGTCAAATAAGCTCAGTACATGCTAGTAGTTAGTTAGTTTGTTGCAGTAGACGAAGTGATGTCAAATAAGCTCAGTACATGCTAGTAGTTAGTTAGTTTGTTGCAGTAGACGAAGTGATGTCAAATAATCTCAGTACAGGCTAGTTAGTTAGTTAGTTTGTTGCAGTACATGAAGTGATGTCAAATAAGCTCAGTACAGGCTATGTTACTCGTAGTTAGTTAGTTTGTTGCAGTAGACGAAGTGATGTCAAATAAGCTCAGTTCAGGCTAGTTAGTTAGTTTGTTGCAGTAGACGAAGTGATGTCAAATAAGCTCAGTACATGCTAGTAGTTAGTTAGTTTGTTGCAGTAGACGAAGTGATGTCAAATAAGTAATGAGTCAAAATCTGCCTAGCGTTTTCCCATTTATGTTGGGGTCGGCTTCCAGTATAACCGGATGCAGCTGAATACCAGTATTTCACATGGAGCGACTGCCTAGCTGAACTTTACAACCCGATACCAAACGATACCCCTTTGTAAGCCTGTTTGTCAGACTTTCGAGCTTGACTTGACTTTCGAGCACAGATCCACGACTTTCGGGCTTCTGACGACCCGTAACGACTGTCAAAGTTCCAGGAATGACAGCCGGGACCAACGGCTTAACGTGCATTACGAAACACGGAGGGGTCTTGATATGTTAACCAACTGTTGCAAGCGTACCCGTGCGGCTTTCAATACTAATTGACTAGCCCCTTCATTAGGTACAATAATTATGTAGAATAATATTACAAGTAACCTAGAACTAACGATCCAGCACCCTAAATGCGTAACGCACGATCTATCATAATCTGAAGCATTTTGTAACGAATTGCTAATCCATTGCTTTATATGTTCGATAAATGTGTCTGCTCAGCAACGTAATTAACGCAATGAATATTGTTGAAATGTCAAAATGAAACAGATTGTGATTGATCGTTTGATACGCAAATAGGGTGCTGGAGACATATCAATATTTATTTTAGTAATAGAAATATAGTCTGTCAAAAAATCCAGATCAGTGATATTAATCTACTCAGGTATATGAAACATGAGAAAAGGATCAAGTTAGTCAATTTTAAAACTAACATCATTAATAATACGCTGCAATTTCCAATCAAGACTTCGTATACCTACAAAATACTGAAACAAAAAATCAAAAGCCTTGAATAATAACTGCGAATACGACTATCAATTTAAATTACATTCAGGAACTCAGCATTCTAGTTTATCAGCATTAAAAAGATTGCAATTTAATAATAAATAGCACTGGCAACTTTGTGGCTATGATAATGGCAATTAGCCTTTTTGCTGGACACTTTTATACAGTTTGAAGTGGTAATAAAACCTTTTTGCTGAGTTTCTGGACTGCGAGTTTTTATAATTGACTAGCTTTTGCACCCAGCTTCACCCGCGTGGAGGTTAGAAACCATCCCATGGGAACGTACTACCAGGCACCCCCAGTGGGTTCCTTCCCGCATTTTCGTTGCGGTAGGCCTCCGTAGCCGTGGTCTCCCAGCCACGGTGAAGCGAAGAGGAACCCCTAGATGGGGCCGCTCGTCAGGGCTTTAGCCTTCAAGCCGACGACGTAGCGGCCACAAAGTAGGTTGCGGTGAGGTGCACCGCAACTGAGGCGGGCCGCGATGTCGAATGGGATGTATCGCGGCTGAGGGTTACAGGCTGCGGCGGAGGAGGAGTGCCGGTACTTCTGAGTAGCGCTCTTCCCTTCCGTGGCCTGGGCGGGGCCGCCACCGTTTGATGGCGGACACGGTGAAGCCGCATGGGAGGAGGAGTGTCGGTATAGCGTTGGCCGCTCTCCCTATCCCCTGAGGCCGAAAAGTTGTAGGCGGGACGGCGCCGGCGCCTTGTGTTCCACGCGCACCGTCAGAGATGTCATCACCAACTGGTGGGGTCCGCAAGGGCCGATGCCTGCCAGGGGTGCGGGAAGTCATTTGATGATTTCCCAGCCTCAAGAAAAAAAAACGTACTACCGGGATAAAAAGTAGGTATTCTTTGTCCTAACCCAGGTTATGGTTTATTTGTTCGTTTTATCCAAATCTGTTCAACCGTTTAGACGTAAAAGGTTACATAGACACAGACAGACGGAGTTACTTTTATAGTATTAGTAAGGAATAAAATTCTATGGTTTTGTTTTATGTGTTCATTTTGAGTAGGATTTTGTGTGCTTTCCTATTTTTTTAATTATATTGTAAGCTGAAATCGCAGTATATTTCGCAGTTTATAGACACGTCTATTTCAACTTGATTGCAAAATAAAATAATAACTTTAAGATCAATTATTTCGAGTTACAATTTTTTTTTTTTGTGTATGGCATTTCGCAGTTGACCTTGAGAGGCCGTGACTGGTCAACTGGATTTTCCTATGACGGTATTTTTAGTAAAACTAAAACCCAGCCAGGGCATAAAACCTACTTAAACTAAAGCGACTGCACGCTAAGAGCACCCCCTATGGGTTACGGACCTCGGCTCAGGGCGTCACTGGGGGGGGGGGGGGGGGGGCAGCAAGTGGGGACAGGCTGGATCAAAATATTTTCATTATTATTAACAATCGGGGAATTTAACTCTTCTGGCTTAGCTGCGGCGCGGGCTGGCACATCAACGAGCAAGGGACGGTCGGGGGTCTCATCGTTAACTCGGTCGGTCTTCGTGGGGCGCGAGGACCTCGGCGGCGAGGTAGGAAGGACGGTTTTTTGTTTTTGCGTATTTTACTGGTGGCCCTATTCTTGGAGAACAGTAATGGGGTCATCTGGGTCGGAAAGGAAATAAGTTTTCTAGAGTGACCCAATAAATAACCTGATTCCTACACCTACAAGCTGTTAACAGACTACAGTATTTAGAGAAATCTCTTATGGAAAAACCTAATAACTCTTCGACCGACCTAGACATCGAACCCAGGATCTCATGTTCAACAGTAGTGCTTGCAACTACTAGACCAAAGAGAAGGAATATTTTATTTTATTAAACCTGAACAACAAAACAAAAGTGAAAAAGCGAGAGGAAATGGTTGCCTATGTCCCATAGTAACAGAATCCGGTAAGCAGGTTTTAGTAACCGAAAGGTTCCAGTAACTCTTCTCTCGTAATTAATAAATGGGTTCTAGAATCATCATCATCATATCAGCCGAAAGACGTCCACTGCTGGACAAAAGCCTCCCCCAAAAGGGGGGATTTGCCATAATCGCCACGCTTGGCAGGCCGGTTGGCGATCGCAGTATGTTGGTCAAATGCATAGAGAACGCTGCTGCCCATTCTCTAGTAAGTCCTTTAGTCGCCTTCTATAACCCCCACGGGAAGAAAGGGGATGGTGCTATTCTGTTACGTCCGGCATTATATGTTACTTTAGAATGAAACTATCATAAAGGCAAGGGTAGTTTGGTTTCATTACCGTCACTATTAGTTACTTTTGGAGCTATATACGTATGCGGAAGCAAATATGGAACTTACAACTGCTTCTTGAAATCTTATGCCGCTATTATACAACTTGAAGCTATAAAATCGCACCTTTAGAATTATACAGACCTAATGCGAAATTAGCCGCAAGCAAAATAGGTCTCTGTAATTCTAAAGGTTCGAAATGTGCTGCTATTTACACCAGAGCGTTGGTTCAACATCCTACTGACTCTATAATATGGTATTGTTACCCCGAACCCTATAAAGAATACCCACAGACCCTTGAGACCAATAAAAAACACACAAACGGCCCATGTTCATATACCCATATGACCGTTTTCTGTGACCCCTAGTATAGCTCATATTCACGGCATATGCGGGAGACACAGGGAGATTTATTTTTAACTAGCTTCTGGCGCTCCAGTTGATGGTGAAAAATGATCCCACGGTAACGTTTTACCGGGATAAAAAATATCCTTTGGTCCTACGAAATTTCATCGAAATCTGTTCAGCCGTTTTTGCGTGATTGAATAACAATCATCCAAAAATCTGAACATACATAATTTCACATTTATACTTCCGGATCCAACTGTGAATCTAAAACGGTCTCGAATCCACATGAACACACACAAAAACATCAAAATTGGTCCAGCCGTTTAAGAGGAGTTCAGTCACATACACACGCGCAGAAGAGTTATATATAAAGGAGATTAGTAGGAGACTAAGATTTACATCATTGTAGGTTTTTCTCACAAAAAAAACGATGGACTGTGTGAATGTTGAAAGATCTAGAAAAGGGGGCGATTACCGAAATAACACTAATAGAGAAGTTTGGAAGAAACAGACATGTTGTGTAGCAGGCTTAGCACGATAACCGTAGAGAAGCGTTTTGTCGACGGAAGAGTGGACAAAAATTACGTTCCCGTGCAGACAGTTGACAGTTTTGAACTGGGAAATGTAGACAAGCGATTTCTATTCTACGGTAGAGTAGAAATAGAAGGTGTCATGCTAAGCCTGCAGACCACAAATATATTGGGAGAAGGGTAGGAGAATCAAGATGATTGTAGATGTGACTTTCTACTTGATGGTGTTTTTAAAGTTAAAAAACTATTTTAAAACGCTGATTTTAAAACAGTTTTTTGAGTTATTTTGCACCTTAATGCTGATGTAGGTACAAAATAACTCATCTGCCAATCTTCGGAATAACGATTATACAACCCTAATTTTATTATAAGCGAAACCCGAAACACATGTCTAGTATTTTATGTAAAGAATCTATGTACAAAATTTCAAAACTGTATCATGAAAAATCACGCAGTTATAAGCTTGGTATGTTATCTAATTATCTACACAATCATGGTCACCACGCGGTCTCCTGCGTTGCCCGTGCGTCCAGGCGTCGTATTGAGCTCACTGATAACAACTATGCAATAGGTTAACTAACCTTTTTTTTTTTTGATGACGGGGGGAAATCCTCTTGGATGTCTGTCCGACTCTTACTGACTAAAACCACCCCGGTGTTCCGTCTCTCACTTACGCCGGGGATCACGGGAACTAGTAAGTCTTTCGCGATCCCTGGCTAGTGCCGGCCCGCCTATGCGGGCCACCTCGCGATAGGGGGGGAGGGAGGTGTTAAACTCCCCCCCACATCAATGAGAGGAGCGCGTGGAACACTACGCGCCGCCATCTCGGGTCCTAAGAAGTAGGGGGCGACGGATTCCCCAGTCCGTCGCACCTGGACCCATTTAGGGGGGCTGGAAGAGGGAGTTGTCCGCCCTCCGCTGACGCCCGGTGCGTCTGCTGCGGATCGGGTTAGAGGAAGCGATCTCCCGCTCCCTCTCCGCAGCCTCCTTCTGCGAAATAACTGTATCGCAGAAGGACACCACCGCGTCCCAGGACTCCTCGCTGTCGACCAACGAGTCGACAACGGCCGGCAGCGACAGGTCACTGCCTACTCCTGAGATGAGGGCACGGCGCGGCTCTGTCCAAGCGGCACACTCTGCCAGCGTGTGCCACGCCGTGTCCTCAGAGGTTAACTAACCTAACCTAACCGTACGGCGATTGTATTGTAATTAATTGGTGATAATATTTTCCTTCGCACCTGCAAAACTTTTTTGGGAAAAATGTTTTTTTTTGGAATTGATTCATTTACTTATTCTGAACAAACTATATTATATATATATAATCTTCGCATTTACTAAAAATAATATTGTAAATCCCAGTAGTACCAATAAACACGAGTATATCTTTCTATTTCTCTTAGTGCAGTTTCTTCATGCAATTCTCGTTATGACACAAAAAGAATGTCCACCCTGTATACAGAGAGAAAACAATTTACTTTTATTGTTACTGCGACCTCTCACAGTTATGATACACAGGCAAATAAGCTCTCAAAGGGATTATTCAAATACGTTGAATCGTCCTGAAACAAACTCTCTTTTGTTTGAAACAAATGTTTTCAAATCTAGTTGAAATTGATTTTCATGTGTGAAATTATTTTCCTTACGTAGTTCGTGTGTTTGGATATTTAGCTATTTTCATATTTGTTACTCAATCACTTAGAAACAGCTCAGTGGATTTGGATGAAATTTTGCACACATATAGTTTATAATCTGGATAAATACGTAGAACACTTTTTATCCCGGTAGTACGTTCCTGTAGGATTTTTTGACGACCACGCGGGCGAAACCGCTGGCAAAATCTAGTAAAAATATTAATGCAAGAGGAAACATTAGAACACCGCGGAAATTCATTTATGTACCTAAGTACCCACTATGTAAATGTTCCCGTAAGATATCACGGAAGAAAATCCGTGTTAAAGCATTCCTTCGGATTTTCTCTGTGAATCAGGTGCCCACTGCGCGTTAAATGCAATTTTTTTTTGGGTGTGAAATCGTCAAAAAACTTCTCGGGCGTGTCAGACTTTTACTGACTAATACCCACCCATGTCCCCTCAGCTGCCTGCGTGCCAGGGCCATGGTATCTCTTTCGAACAACTCGCACCCCCGGCAGGGCCTTGCATACTGAGGCAAATAAATTAGCAACATTTACACACGACTAATAACAGGATTTGTACCTTAGAATTAAGTTATCAACAAAGCCTGCTTGCACAGAGAAGCTGAAGACCGAGGTTGGCAAAATGCCAGAACTGTGAAGACCTTGAGTTTAAATATTTACAATCATAAAACTCTTGCACGTTTTTGTAATACCATGAGGCAATACTAGCTTAAGGGCGAATGCGGACAAACCTTTATACCTAGTAGGTACGTGTTATACTACGTGCCATATATTTAATATTATAGCATACAGTATAACTACAATATATTTATAACTAGCTTTTTCCCGCAGCTCCGTCCGCGCGGATGTCGGATAACGCGTAAAAATTCAGCTTATATCCTTCTCCATATCTCAGGCTATATATCTGCCAAATTTCATAATTATCGGTTCAGCGGTTTAGGCGTGAAAGCGTAACAGACAGACAGACAAACAGAGTTACTTTTGCATTTATACAACGTGTTACGGAAAGTACGTAAGTTACATACCAAGGGCACAGCTTCTTTAGATGATATCAAACGATATTGGAAGGTTTTTTAATCCTATCTCTACATGTTCGGAAGTTGTGTGGATTTTTAATACATTGATACCAGAAACCGAACTTTTCAAATTTAAATAAGCACATCACTCGGAACAAATATATCGTGATATTGGCAAGTAACGTGGAAAGTTATTTACCTACGTAGTGAGGTGACACGTTTGTTATGATTTGAATTTAAAAAACATTGTAAAACCGAAAATTTGGTATCAATTCTCAGAGAATTTTATTTTGAGGTGGAACTATGTATAGTACTTCCATATCAGCTGTTATCTTTAGTGCTTAAGGATAGCAATAGGGTTTCTGTTACACCCTGTAATATTGAGTAGATTCACCTTACAAAAACTTCAGACGTAATTCCTGAGCATTTCTGACCTTTTTAAAAGCATCCCTTAATGTGATAATATACCGAGTTGAAAATAATTTATTACATTATAACATTGTTTTCATTAGTAAAATTATATAATATTAGATTAATATTTCCTTTATTTATTTTCTATCCATATTAACTACATTTTAAATGTTTTTTATAACAGTAACATTACAAAAAACATTTAAAATATTTAAAAAAATTATGGTTCCCCGGTATCGGGAGCAGGGTCCAAGCTACCGGTGGTTAGGGCTCCAGATACAGGAACTTCCTCACGATGCGAGCCATATCGAGGAGTACTGCTTTCTGAATCAGGCCTTTCATCCAACCGCCTGACGAGAGCCCCAGGAGATGTTGATCGAGGTTTTCGGCAATCAGTCCGTTGGCTTATATAACAATCGGCACGGTTACCGCCGAGTTCACATTCCACATGTCAAAATCTCGCATGCTAAGTCAAGATATTTTCTCTTTCTCCTCTTTCACGAGGTTTCCGTTGATATTGAAAATATGTTATTAGATTTATTTATTACACCTAGTAATAATTGAATTATTATTTTTTGTGCCGTTTGCTTTTATACCAATAAGGCAGATAATGGCTGCAAGAGTCATGTTCGATATCGGGTTCTGCAAAAGAGATTATCGTTTTTCGTTTGAAAATTCCTTGTACCAGTCTACGTATTTTAACGGCACAACGCCGATTAACTTTTTAATCTGGTTGTAATACCTGAATCTCTACCTAACATTTTTATAGAATGCAAGCTTGATTTTACATAGTAAGTTTCCAAAGTAATCACCGCTTGTTTGCACAGAAAAATAAACATGCTGCCTGCAGAATGCTTCACCCATATTCCATTAAAACAAATTCGTTTAATAGTAGCCATTTTAATAAAAATTAACAGGTCAATAGAAGCTTACGAGAGTAAGGCTTGCCACACATTTATTCGAGTGCATTTATGTATCGAATTCATCATCGAGAACAAGCCGCATGGCTTAGCTCAGTGCCGAGCCGACCCAAACATGATTTACTGAGGGTAACTTCCAAACAGAGTTTGCCAATCAGCACAGGCCAAATGTAAGCCGAATATGTTTCGCGTCATCTGTTTTGTTCAACAAATACACTGGTTTTTTAATATATCGCGCGAAAACAAGACTAATTTCCAATCCTTTCAAGAGCTCTCTGATGATATGCATAATCAAATTTGATTTTTTATAACGGCTTTGGGCGACTGTTGCAAATTGTTTAATACAGGATAAGTTTTTAACCAGTGCGCAAACTGTAACCATGAATTCAGAATATCATCTTGCGCTGAGGGGTCTAGAATAATATGCTGAATTCATGTTTACAGTTTGCGCACTGGATAAAAACTTATCCTGTATATATTGCCTGAATGTGCCGACCCGTACTAGTGGGTGCGTCCCCTAAAACAAACGAATGTATGCCGATAATATCAGGAGTGGATTGCTTTATTAAATTAAAACTCGTCCATTAGTATTTTTAAGTGGTTCTATTTTTCACTTCGCGAATGAGGTCGGATACTATTGGACTATTGGTCGTGTCAAATGAGATTTAATTATAGAGAACTTAATTAGTATACTTTGAAAAATGGTAGTCTTATTAGTCAAGAATTGTAGTGCTTTTCCATCTTGCTATCCTACTTCCAATCAATATTATAAATGTTAAAGTCTGCATGTCGACAATGGATGTTTTAGATGGATGATGATGATGCATGATTGATGGCCCTTTTGAATGTTTTAATTTGGCGTATGTCTCAATCATGGCGGCTCTTGTATTTACTCCCATACAAACTTGCCCACTATCCTTTGCCTCTTAAAATTGGATAAGAACCCTGACCAGCGCTTTACTTAGTGTAAATTATTTCATCACCACTGCTCTCCAAATGATGGAGAAAAACAAGGGGTGAAAATCGGCATGTCCTAAACCAAAAATTCGAAGTCATTTATTTAGTCAGTAACATTTTCAACAAGCACTGGACCCGCGTTGTAGTTTACGGCCCACTCCCTTTTACAGAGAGGAGGCTTGTGTCCCAGCTGTGGGAACATTATAGGCACACTCTGTTGCTGTTAAAACATTTCACACAAACTACAATTTTGTCTTTCATGTTGCCAGATCAATAATATTATTTCTTTCTTTCTTTTAATCTATCCATCGTTTCTATACTTTTTCTCTACATTTATCATAATTCCGACGCAAAATATAGCTATCAAAACCAGTCTGTAGTTTAGGTACCTACTCATCCACATGAAAACATTTATCGCATCGTTCCTATTCAAAAGAGCTTTTCAACTGTAAACCATTGCTACAACAGAACCTCTTCAATATTTCTCGCCTTATCGTCTCTAGCATTTGTTTTCTCTGAAAGAATGTAAAACGGAGCTCCTCGAAAATTCCGGCATCGCGATGCTAGCGAGATTGCAATGCAGGTACAAATAACATTGTCTTGCTGCCGACTGACTTATCACTTAAAAAATGTTCCAATGAGCGAATTCCTTTACTTAAGTGGAACATTTCTTACTGAGGAAATAAGACACTTCCTTCGATGTCTCAGTTTTGTTTTTTCCTGTATTGGATTGTTTTTTTTAAATGTGTTTTTGGTTCTATGTTATTTATTCATGACGGGAAGGGGAGAGAAAATCATGGCTATAGGATAACAACCGTACCGGTCGATTGACCCCCCCGAGTAGGTTCCCGCATTGTCGTTGCGGGGGGGCTCAGTAACCGTGGTCTCCCACTCACGGTAAAGGTGAAGCCAAGAGGAACCCAAAGGTGGGGCCGCTTGTCAGGGCTTTTGCCTTCAAGCCAATGACGTAGCGACCAAAAAGTAGGTTGCGGTGAGGTGCACCGCAACTGAGGTGGGCCGCGATGTCGAATGGGAGGCATCGCGGCTGAGGGTTACAGGCTGCGGCAGCGAAGGAGTGCCGGTGCTTCTGAGCAGCGCTCTTCCCTTCCGTGGCCTGGACGGGGCCACCACCGTTTGATGGCGGACGCGGTGGGGCCGCAGGGGATGAGGAGTGTCGGTATAGCGCTGGCCGCTCTCCCTATCCCCTGCGGCCGAAAAGTGGTAGGCGAGACGGCGCGTTGTATTCCACGCGCGCCGTCAGAGATGTCAGCAACCACTGGTGGGGTCCGCAAGGGCCGATGCCTGCCAGGGGAGCGGGTTGTTCGAAAGAGTTACCGCCGCCCCTGGCACACGGGCAACAGAGGGAACACGGGTGGGTTTTAGTCAGTAAAAGTCTGACACGCCCCCCTGCTCTACTCAGCGGGAAAAGTTATTTGATGATTTCCCACCAAAAAAAAAACCCGTCGATTGGAGATTAAACGACACTTCAGACGTTCGGTTTGTGGATGTATGACCATCCACATTCTTATTCATATTCAAATTGAACAAAAGGCTTAGAGCTAAGAGCCGTTGTAGACCCTGTTAGGGCACAGCAAAAGGTCCTTTACAAATCGAGACCACTCCGTGCCTCGGAAAGCACGTTAAGCCGTTGATCGGGGCTGTTATTCGTAGATCTTTGACAGTCGTTACGGGAAGTCAAAAGCCCAAAAGACTGACTACCAGTCTTACTAAGGAGTTACACAGTAACTGGGTTTCGGGGGTCAGATAAGCAGTCGCTCCATGTGAAACGGCTTCCAGTCTAACCGATTGCAGCTGGCTACTTACATATGTAAAATCACTAGCTTTTGCCCACGGCTTTGCCTGCGTGAATGTTGGTTATCGCGTAAAAAAATAGCCTATGTCCTTCTCCATATCCCAGGCTATATATCTGCCAAATTTCATGACGACCGGCTTAGCGGTTTTTAAGCGTGAAAGCGTAACACACAGACAGACAGAATTACTTTCGCATTTATAATATTAGTAGGGATTTATCAATCATCATCATCATCAGCCTATAATGTTCCCACTGCTGGGACACAGGCCTCCTCTCGATGAGAGGGATTGGGCCGTAATCCACCACGCGGGCCCAGTGCGGGTTGGTAGATGTCACATGTCTTCGAATTTTTGGTTCTAGGACATGTCGGTTTCCGCACGATGTTTTCCTTCACCGTTTTGAGAGCAGTTGTGATGAAATAATTTACACAAAGTAAAGCGCCTGTCTGGGTTTGAACTCACGACCTACAACTCGTAAGTCGCGGCCGTTACCACTGGGCCACCACTGCTCTGCTTTATTAATACCAGTAGGTATTTAGCTACATCCAGTTAGACCCAATGTAGTTGGGAATAGGCTAGGCAGATAGTTATTTATTGATGATGAAGAAGTTACCTAAAACGTAAACAAAACCGGTCAGTTGAGTATCTTCAAAGATAGGGAGGAAATTGAGGTTCTGTTCTGAACATTTTTTATGGGCTGGTACAATGATTCACTCTAGCAACAGTATTCTTACGTGTCCATGCAAAAAATGAGTGTCTTTTTTTAACAATAATTTATTTATTTATTTAAAGACTTTAAAACTATCCTTATAGGTCTTAACCTAATACGATAGCAAAGTCACACACGAAAAATTAAAATTAAAGCACACAACAAAGATCATTGTTTGTAACATAATATAATAAACATTGGCTCGAATTTGTCAACCTTTTTAGCATTTCAAAGGTTAGGTGTTATTGGGGCAGAATTTAATAAAACTGTTAATTTATATCGATCACCTAACTTTTTAAATCGGCTTAGAGATGTCCATTATATTCCACACATAAGTTCTGTTGAAATCCTTGGTGATAGAGGCAAGTCTTTTACCACTAGCCTGGTATAAATCCAGACTGCGGACATACTGGTTACAAAATCGTAAATAGTAAAACAAAACAAAAAATTTTTTTTTACATTTAGCTCAAAATAAACAAATTTTCTTCCCCAAAATAAAAAATAAACAAACAAAACCTATCCAAAGAAAACTATAATCCCCTAGTCTTTTCAAAACAATTGGAACCACGGAATCGCCTTTGACAACAAATCGTTCTCACTAAAATCCGACAATTGTCATTCCAGCGACGCTCGCCTTATCGCAACGAACGTCTGAGTTCACTTCGTAAGTCCCTAAAATATTTTACTGTCACAGATTTCCTCTCAGAAAAATAAATACACTCTTTGTAAGATGTAGGGCCTCTGAAATTGTGTTTTGCCTTATATGGAGTGTGAAGTTCGCGGTGATAAGGAATGTTTTAGTGTGTTTGAATTTTCTGTTGGTGTTTCTTCCTAATACTTTTGTTTTCAAGGTCTTCATAAATCTGCAAACGCACGAAGTGACCATTCAAGTTGATCGTTTTAGTGACTCGTTAGTAATCTTCATCTTAAAGTATTTTTGTAATTTAGAGGGAATTTATATTTTGTATTGATTGATAATTGATATTATAAATGTGAAAGTTTATATATTTGGATGTTTGTTACTGAATCACGGAAAAACAGCTGAAAGGATTTAGATGAAATTTGGCACACGATTTTTAACCTGGATTATCACATAGGATACTTTTTATCCCGGTAGTTCGTTCCCATGGGACTATATCCGCCACATAAACGGGTGAAGACACTGCAAAAACTTAATAACTAAATATTTGCAGCGTAAGCGCTAACTATTTACCTACCCTACATTGAACGCTGTCCTACTTAATAAATTATTTATTTTCTTCTAACAAATTTGCAGGTTTTTTGGTCTAAGTAGGTAACTATTTGCGCGCTCATTACTTTTATTCGCGTGAGCAGTTTCTGAAGTAGAATATTTACTAATGATTTACCTCTATGTCTCCATTAATCAAGCTAAGATTACTTGAAGTAGCCCTCATGTTCCTAATTGTCCATCCGTATTCTTACTAATATTATAACGCAAAAGTGAGCTTACTTGCTTATTTGTCTGTTTGTTTGTCACTCAATCACGCCAAAACGGCTGGACGGATCTAAATGAAATTTCGCACACATATAGACCATGTTATGAGTAAGGACATAACCTATATTTCATTCTGGATCGCAGACGAAGTGGCAGGCAACAGCTAGTATTATAAAAGAAGAAAAAATTTAAAGTTATGAATCTCTGAAAAAGGTTGGAAAAATGACCCCAAAGATTTGAATACTTCTACTTTTATTCAAGTGTTTCTATTTATCATAGTTTGCAGAAACACTTACAAAACTTACAAGTTCTAGAAACGTTTTAATAAATGTCCATTTTTATTTGCGACACACGAAAGAGTTTTCAGAACATTTTCAATGCTTCTTGTCCAACAACAAATCGGTGCAAGATATTTCAGAATCGCCATTTTAGATATTGGAGCATGCCATATTGTGACGTCATATGACATACTAACTTTGGTAACTGTGATTTCAAATGTGTTTTCGTCTTTCTTTGATAACAATATCAAGCCCGCACTGTGTCGTGGCGTTATTCGATCGTTGGGTTTTTAAGCTATTTCTACCGGATTGTGAACTTGACGACTAATAAAATAAAAACACTGCAAAGTGAAAAAAATACTTTAAAAGGAGAATCTAGTCGACATTTTTTTCATACAAACTTCGGAAGTGTTTTGCTCCACTCATATACAATGTACCTACATCAAAAATGTAACATGGTATGGTTTTGTCTCATTATTAACATTGTCTGTACGGAAACAGAATACTAAAATAAAAAGCTATTAAAAAGTTAGGAGCCAACAAAGATTCGTTTTTCTTGCTAAATTAATCTAACTTTGGGCGTGTTTAAGTAATAAAAGAAGAGTAAAATCTCAAAAACTAAGTCGGTACCGATAAAGCTCAAATATCGAAAGTTCAATAAACTTTATTAGTCATTGATTTATGTAGTGGTTTTTTCATAAAACCCGATCATCCGAAGGAAATTTCTTAATTTTTACACTCCTGTTTTACTATGAACGATCCTGCATCTCACTCAATAACGTTGTGCGTGTAGACAAGCGTCTAACTGCTCATCACTGATACTACCTCTGTCGGACACAATGCCTGGTGAGACAGCGTGAGTTCGAACCCGCGACTAGATTCTCCTTAATTTCGGAAGTTGGTCGGGTCGATGTGGTGTAGCTTGGGGGCGGCCTAGAGCTAGTAGTGATGATGACGTTTACAGCCAACGGTGCTGACTCACGAATCTCTTCCATTCTAAATATGATATAGTTTTAACATCCTTCTATTTGCTAATTACTTATCACTTCGTGGAGTTTGGATGACAAAGCCATCCATTTTAAACCTCTAAAGTACTCATCATCATCATCATTTCAGGCGAAAGACGTCCACTGCTGGACATAGGCCTCCCCCAAAAAGGGGGTTCTGCCATAATCGCCACGCTTGGCAGGTGGGTTGGCGATCGCAGTATGGTGGTAAAATGCTTAGAGAACGCTGCTGCCGTTTCTCCAGTAAGTCTCTTAGTCGCCTTCTACAACACCCGCGGGAAGAAAAAGAATTGGTACAATAATGTTTTCATTTATTCCGTGATATATTTGTGAGGACGTAACGGAATTAATACACCTATAACATTACAATTATTACGTTTATTCCACGGTTTCGTGCTCACAGCAATGTGTTTTAGTAACCTGTAAAAAGGCAGAACTACATGGCAGGCACATTATTTAGTAGATACCTAAGTGTTTTCTCGTGTCAGAATCACAGTACCTGTTCCTTGAAGATACGCTTTCAAAGACAACGTTCGAACAACAAATTGGTGTCGACACGATGTGACACTTGTCATATTATTGTAGATAATTTTAGCGAACCTATCTCGAAATGTCACTGTAAACAATGTAGGTCTGTCTTTTTCATGTTAAAAGCACACAACTCAGTAAACAGAAACCACATAGTTATGTAAATAGATAGCACATAATTCACTAAACATTTGATATGGTACACTTTTTGGTACCTATATGTATGTAAAGTGACTATGGTGTTTTTAGCTTATAGCATGGTGCCTAGGAACCCATACCATGCCATGGACAAAACGGAGGTAATGTTGAATGCCCATGTGACACCTACTCTTATGAAGATTCGAGACTCTATACTCGAAGTTGTAGACGATTATGTTTACCTAGGACAAACTGTCCAGTTAGGTTAGGTTAGGTTAACTTCGAGAAAGAGGTCAATCGTCGTATCCGATTTGGCTTGTCAGCGTTCGGGAAGCTACGCAATATCTTCTCGTCCCACAGCCCGCAGTGTGTCAAGACGAAAATCTTTGACCAGTGCGTGTTGCCAGTGATGACATATGGTACTGAAACGTGGTCGCTCACAATGGGCCTTATCAGAAAGCTAAAAGTCACCCAAAGGGCAACGGAGAGGGCTATGTTCGGAGTTTCACTACGTGATCGAATCAAGAACGAAGAGATCCGCAGGAGAACCAAGGCAACCAACATAGCCCGAAGAATTGCCAAACTTAAGTGGCAGTGGGCAGGGCACATTGCACGCAGAACAGATGGCCGATGGGGCCGAAAGGTTCTGGAATGGCGACCGCGTACCGGAAGACGTAAAGTGGGAAGGGCTCCCACAAGGTGGACCGATGACCTTGTGAAGGCCACGGGTATCTGCTGGATGTGGGAAGCACAAGACCGGCCGAAGTGGAGGAACCTGGGGGAGGCCTATGTCCAACAGTGGGCGTCTTTCCGCTGAAATTATGATGATGATGATGATGACCCATTGTAATACCTATAGTCATTTTATTCCAGGTATATTCCTTCACTGCCGATAAATTGCTTTGCACTGCCGACAAATTGCTTTGCAGTTTGGCAGAAAATGTTTAAAATTAGGCTGTAACATATTGAATTAAATAAACACTTGAAAAAAATAACATATACAAAAAAAAATACAGAGTAGCTATGCCCATTCTTGTCCATACGAAATTACCTTTTGAAAAAATCAATTCTATTTTCTTAGAAATTTTGACATTCGAAAGTGAATTTTCATAATCTACTTAAAATAAATTATTTGACATTCAGTATGTAAGTCTGATAAGAATTATTTTTATTGTTTTTACTACTTTTATAATATATATTTCCTAGTGAAATTAAAAGAATTATTTCAAATAGGCCCAAGGCACCTTTGAACGTTGAAATTAACAAAAAAAAATATTGATTCGCCCCTTCTAAAAGGAAGTTTATGCCAATCCCATTATCATAAAAATAATAAATTATACAATTAAATTTGCAATCACCATGATTTTGTCTACTTATGGGAGTTTGATCCTACAAGCTTGTAAACCACATCTTTTATATGGCACATAACCACAGGCCTACGTTCAAATATAACATGCAACATAAAATGTTTGGGGCGATAAATTGTTATCATAAAAGCGACTCCAATTCGGAACACCGTATAAAGTGGACATTGACATAACAGCGCCATATCACTCGTGTGGACATAAAATAAAAAAGAACGGTTGTGGGCTTGTTACACGCTATGCTTTACGAGGCATAGAACATTCAATAGAATGTACCTACATCAACAAGGGATATTTTTAGGCAATTACCTCCTATATAAAATAACGGAGTTCCTTTTTGTTTTACTCCTGGCTAAGTGGCCGTGTGTCAAAGAAAATTTGCTGTTATGTTCTTTTTTTTAATACTTATAGAATGATGGGCAAAGTTGTATGAAACCTGGGCGTAAGACCAACATAACTGCAACTAATGCCAATTATTGGGACCCAATTCCAGAATTGTAATATATAAATAACCCTAGCCATATCCACCGGGTTTACTTGAAAATAATGTTTAAAAAACACGAATCTCAATAATTACATAACGTTTTATTGTTAATGAAACAATGCAATTATGCGTAATTATTAACAGTGATAATTATATCCCTGTTAATATTTACGTTAAAAAATGTTTAGTATCTATCGTTTTTTTACAATTCTAATTTCAACTCTTTATTTATTTATTTATTTGCTCTCATGCACATCACACATTTTACAATATTATTGTCGGTTTTTGTACATGAACCCTGTCAGGGCACTGCAAAGCACAATGTTTGTTTGCTGTTGAGTATCTGATTATCATAATTATCACTTTAACGAAAACTAATCTTATTATGACGAATTTAAACACATTATGACACATATCAGTAATAAAAGATTTAAGAAAAAATACATGTCGCAAAGTCATTTCGATGTCACAATTTAACAGTAATAAATAATAAACAATAACACACATAAAGTCACATTTAGTCAGATTGCAGTAGTACGAGTAGGTAGGTAGTAAAAACAGTAGAATTAAATATTTAAGGAATAGGTAATACATAGTTATAATCATGTCATGTCAAGTTATTAATTGAATTATGGTGTGTAATTATACAATACAAAATAAATAAAAGACTCGATATTATGTCACTGGAATAAACAAAATGCCTTTGATTAGGCCGGATCTAAAAGAGAAGAGGAAGCTCTGAGTACGTAACTCGTACCTATATCTATAACGTTTTATCCGTCATGTATTCGTCAACTGTGTAATAACATTTATCTATTAAAAATAATCTTAGTTTGCTATAGAATGAATTTGCATTATCGTCATCTTTTATATAATTCGGTAATTTATTATAAATGGTTGCGATTCTATAGTTGGGGCTATTTTTCATAATTTTTAATTTTGGTGTCGGTGTAATCAACTTATTTTTGTTTCTTCGGTTATAATTTTGGTTTGCTTCTATGTTTGATTGAAAGTAATCTCTGTGTTTTTTCACGAAGGTAACTATTTGTAATATGTAAAGGGAGGGTAACGTCATTATTTTATTTTTTATGAAATGTGGTTTACAACTTTCCCATGGCTTAATGTTCATAAGGATGCGTATACATTTCTTTTGCATGATGAAAATATCATTAAAATCTGTGCTTTCACCCCACAATATTATGCCATAGTTAAACCATGCATAAGCGTAGGCATAGTATGTTGCGAGCGCGGTCTCATAGTTTGTGTTGCTTTTTAATTTGCTTAATGCATATATAAATTTTGATAACTTAGTCTTCAGACTTTCGATATGCTTTTTCCAGTTTAGATTATTGTCCAATGTTAAACCGAGAAGTGTTAAATCGTCTCTTTCTGGGATATTTAATTTAGTACTAAGATTATTTATGTTAAGCGGCTTTCGTTGGTATGTCCTAAATTGTAGTAGATTACTTTTGTTAGCATTAATTTGTAGATTGTGCTTCTCTAGCCACGACTTAACTATTTCATATGTATTTTCAATGTTGGTCAAAGTTTCTGTGTTTTCAGTGCTTCTAAACACTAGTGATACGTCGTCCGCGAATAGAACGCACTTCGAGTCAATTATTTTAGGTAGGTCGTTTATATAAATAATAAATAATATACACCCCAAAACAGTGCCTTGTGGAATGGAGTGGTTAAGAATCTTTGTCCGTGATTTTACAATTTGTATTTCTTTTGCTTCTTTGTCGTAGTATTCTATTTCAACATATTGTTTTCTATTTTTTAGGTAAGATTTTAGCCATTTATAGCCCGTACCCCTAATTCCTATGCCATATAATTTTTGTAACAAAATGTCATGGGAAACCCTATCATATGCTTTAGTCATGTCTAGGAACAGGCCTATGGCATATTGTTTGTCATTGATGAAGTTATATATTTCTTGTACGTAATTATATACCGCGAGTGTGGTCGATCTTTCTTGCCTAAAGCCAAACTGGTTTATGTCCAAGAGATTGAATTTTTCCAAAAACTTGCTAATTCTATTGGCCATTGTTTTCTCTAAAATTTTAGATATAACTGGTAGAAGGGCTATTGGTCGGTAGGAACAGGGATATTGTGGCTTGCCGCCTTTTTTAAATATTGGTCGTAGTTTAGCTTCTTTTAATTTATCCGGAAAGATACCTTCGTCAAAGGATTTATTTATTAGTATAGTTATAGGTGGTGTCAAATCATTAACACATTCTTTGATTAGGAAAGCCGGTATTTCGTCTACTCCGGCACTGCGCTTGTTCTTCATTTTACGTATTATATTATAAATTTCACGCTCCGTGGCGGGTTGGACGAATAGGGAATTTATTGAGGGTGTAAGGACTGGGCATGTATTCGACGTGCTTTTGGGTAACGGTTCGCCGACCGAAGCAAAGAAATCATTAAAGATATTAGCAACCTTTGTTGGTGTACTTGTGGTTTTATTGTCATCATAACGCAAGGTAACACTTTTAGTATGACACTTGAGGTCTGGTTTAATGTTGTTTTTAATAATGTTCCACATGGTTTTAGATTTATTTTGTGAGCGTTTCATTTCCTTAATATGATTATATTTCTTTGACAGTTTTACACAATTTTTCAATATTTTTTCATAACTTTTGCAGTGTGTTTTTAAAAGTTCGTTATTAGTCTTTTCTATAAACATTTTTAGCAATCTTTTGTGCTCACATGATTTTTTTATACCTACAGTTAAGTAAGGTTTCTTTGTATTATTTTTGATTTTTACACGTTTTTTAGGTATGGTTTTATTTAGTAACACATGCATCTTATTATCAAATTCGGTGTAAATTTCATTAACGTTTTTATTTTTGCATAGTATTTCGTTCCAGTCAATGCCAGTCGTTCATGTCAACGCTCACCGGGAATAGAAAAACATATTTTTTCGTCCTGAAGTAAGAAAAAATATGTTTTTCTATTCCCGGTGAGCGTTGCGAATAGTTTAGGCTTTTGTGGTCAGAAATACCAGTATTGTCAATGGTTAGGTTGTATTGTCTTTGATTTGTAAATATTAGGTCTATGCAGGATGACGTAGTCAGTGTCTGTCTAGTTGGTTCGTTGACGATTTGGTGCAGGTTGTGTTCTAACATTATGTTTTGTAGTCGCTGGTAGTCTTTGTTTTTAGATGATTTGTCAATATTAAAGTCGCCGGTCAAAATTATATGGTTTTTGTGAATTTTGGGTTGTACTTTTTTAAGTATTTCTTTAATGACAGCAAAAAAAGTTTCAATGTCGCGATCCGGTCTGTAAATATTAATAATAATTGTATTTTGTGATATGATTTCTACAGCGCAACATTCAATTACACATTCTATAGATAAGTTAGTACAGTCTTCTAGGTGCTCGTATTCTATGCCGTTACGTAAGAGGATAGCTACTCCTCCTCCTCGATGGTTACGTCGGTGATAAGCAGAAGCAAATGTGTACCCGTTTATGGTGACGCTATCCTTTTGGTCTTCACGTATCCATGTTTCTGTCAGGCATATTGATTGGTAGCTCTTGTGTTCTATAAAATCCTCGAGTATGTGTGTTTTATTGTTTATGCTTTGGATATTTTGGATCAATATCTTAAACACGAAAGGGATCCGGTCTGGCTTGGTCAATAGTGGGTGATAGGGTGTGTCTCGTTATGTTTGGGTCATCATATTTCTGTGTTGGAGCTTTCTTTGCGCAATAGTCAAAGGTAGTATTAGCTTTACCGTTTTGTTGTGTTATAGACCGTCCCTCTCTTTGTTGTCTCCGTCTCTGTAATGTTTCTTTATCAAGAAATCCAGATACACATAAACCTAAACTTTTTACTAGCACCCCATGCATATTATCACTGTAATTTGTAACCATTGTAAAAGCTAATTATTTTTTAAAGAGTAACCCTAGAGTTTCTTGCCGGCTCTGCTCTATAGAAAGCGACCAATTGAAACCGTGCATTGATGATACCAAAAAGACAAAACACAACGACTGAACTGAATCGATCAACGACTGAGCGCAAGGCGTGCGCGCGGTGTAGTGGGGGTGAATTCGAGCAAACATAGTAGTGCCTGCGTGTGCGCCATTTTTGTAACACGACCTGTTTTTTTGAACGTGAAAGATGTATTGATGATATGAAATACTGAAAAATCTTAAGATTGGCTAATCTCTGGCCTGTAATAAATGGGCTTAATATTTTCAAGCCACACTTGACAGAATGTAATAATACCATTTACGAATCTTAAGACCTTTATTGTACCATATTCTGACAAGTAAATTATTATGATTATAATGAAAATTCCTTTGAAACAGTAATACAATTTTCGCAGGTTTTCATCTCTATCTAGATATCAATAACAATCAAAACCTCTGTACAGGGTTATTGGAAAAAGCATCATTGTACTTATCATTATGAACAACTTTTATTATGGGACCAAACCTGAAATCGCGTAAAATAATCACATGTTCCTTACATTTACATTCGTATAACTCATCGTATACCCATGCACACTCGCTCCGTACCATGGCCTGAACCAGGGCCGGACCCGAGAGATCTCCGCCACCGATCGCCTAGGGAGACTAGTTAAATTATAATACGGCTAGTATGTAATTGCACACAAAAACAAGGGCCCGATTCTGGGTCAAGCCAAAAATTATAAATTTGCATATGTACGAGTTGCCGCTTTTAAATGCGTGAAAACCCATCCAATTTTCCACTTAAAAACACTCCAATAATTTTCTTAATCCACTAGTCTCTTTACGAACTCCACTTTTCACTCACCAGCCGAAAAGATAAGCGGATTTTATCAAAAAACTCCGTAATTCCGTGTTTCAAAATGAGAATAATAGCCCTGCCGACAGGTTTACCGGATCTGGTTTTACTGCTTTAGCTATTTGACTTTTTACACCTTTTCCCGCTAAATGTAAGCCCGACTTTTCGGGGTATTCGTTAAGCTTTTTTTGTCTGACAATTACCAGGTATCAAGCGGAATTAACTCTTGTGCTCCGAATGTGTATTTAAATGAACTGCATTTTAAATGCAATGTGCAACGGACTGTGAAACGTTTGGGCTTACATAAACGTATTTCACTGTGACATTGGAATGAATCACATAAAACTTGTTGCATGAGATGATGGCATGTGACATCAAAAAAACAATGTGGAAATAAGATGCAACCATCCTACTAATGTTATAAATGCAAAAGTTTTGTATGTTTAGATGCTTGGATATTTGGATGTTTGTTAATCAATCACGCAAAAACGGCTCAACGGATTTGGATGAAATTTGGCACACAATTAGTTTGTAATCTGGAATAATACATAGGAAACTTTTTATCCTAAAAAATTTCGACCTACATGCGGGCGAAACCGCTGGAAAAAGCTAGTCACTTATAAAAACGTGATTTAAAGCAAGAATTACCATAACCGTCATTCTTTTACAGCTGTATGACGTGACTATAATTTGGAAAATTTACGAAGTGTGTCAATTGATAAAGAATTAATTTCCCTAACCGTTTGTATCTAGGTACATGTAGAGGTCGACACAAAGGGTCTTGTTTACGCACATTAATCCCAAGTGCTGGTGCTGTGGGATATGTGCTTATATTTGGTGAACCACGGCTAAAAGGTTGGACTTCAGGAAAAGACAACTGCCTGCACTGTCCTCCCATACATTTTATCTCTGTAATTTGAAAACATTGTTTAAGCCAATCATTTTTAAAAGAGTAACCGTGGAGTTTCTTGCCGGCTCTTCTCCATAGAAAACAACAATTTGGAACCGTGCACCTAGGTTCTGACATTTCATAAGTGCCCATGCAGGTTTATATGAAATCAAAATATTTTGATTTTGACTAGGGACTCAAAATAGAGAGAAACCTAGATATTAAATATTCCCGTAAACTTCAAATTTCTCAAACGTTTAGGAGCAATAATTGCATACCATTAAGCATTTTCAATTATTGACATTCAAGAATTGTATGCAAGTGTTTACACGCGTACGATTTCCATAAAATGGCATACAATAATTGAATTCAAGTCTTGCCATTCAATAATTGCATGTGATTTCTGGTTACTTACACCAAGGCAGTTATTGCATGCAAGTTTTGCGTCGTCTAAACACAGAGTTGCAAGTCTTTTTAATTACACTTGATTCAAGTATTAGGTAACCACATTCGCGCTTCTAAATAATTCATAGAATTTTCGTCTTAACAAGATATTTTTAACTTGTTTCATTCATATTTGTATGATAGAAAAAATTTAGGCCAGAATTTCATGCAATATTATTGTACGTGCTGTTTACACATTATACCAGTTTTAAACGACAACGATCTTGCCCGTATCAATAACAATAGCACGTTTTGTTTTGACGTTGTCGGTCAATAACATTGTTCCTTCAATTTTATGGTGTACTACGAGTACATACAATAAACTTGCACCGTTTAAATGGGGCTTTATATAGAAAATTGAACAAACATTCGACAATGTTCAGTTTGGTATGTAGTTTATACTTAACTGTTCTTCCCCATAGAGAAAATCGGGTTAGGATATTCTTAGTCTCTCTTTATCACCAAGGCGATATTTCTAATGTCTTATACAAGAATTGGTAACGAGAGGTACTCGTATATTAACATGAAAAATTAGAAGGTGGGGATTCCCAGAATTGACTCAATACAAGGCAGATGTTGTTCGTATAAACAATTATTTGATCAGAAATTCTAGATAAACAAAAAAAAAACTGTTTTGTTGATATAACAAAGAAATATCTCCCTTATGACACATAACAACTGTGTTATTCTCCTAAATGGATGTTTCATTATTACTATAATATTTTCCAATACAAATGGTCATCAATAATACGTTGAAAGTACTATTGCTTGATAGCAACAGCATTACTTATGAAAATGCTTTTATTAAACTTTTTTCAGGCCATCTCATTTCTATTTTGGGTCATTCACCTCCGAAAATGGAATGGAGAAATAGGTACAAAATTACAAACGGTATCAATTTAAACCATCTTACCAAACAGTACTCAACAGAAGAAACATTTCGTATCGGACCGTAAACTTGCGCAAGGATATGGGCGTTTCCACACGACCCCAATTTCGTTGGCCAGATCGGCACTCAGTTTGCTGATCAAAATATTCGCTAAAGATACCGAGGCACGTGTGTGCTTCCAATAAGAGACTATCAATTAACTGGTAACAAAGTGGTTCCTGGGGAACTAATTGTCCTCTTCCAATCTGTTATACAAGACTTTGTGCTAAATTGTGAGACCCTTCAAAAATATCGTAGTTTCATATCATCTGTCTAGCTTTTTCTCAACTATGTTGGCGTCGGCTTTTAGACAAACTGGATGTAGCTGACTACCAGTATTGTCATGGAGCATATCTGACCTCCACAGCCTCCCCCCCGAGTGGGTTCCCGCATTGTCGTTGCGGGGGGGCTTAGTAACCGTGGTCTCCCATCCACGGTGAAACCAAGAGGAACCCAACGGTGGGGCCGGTCGTCAGGGCTTTTGCCTTCAAGCCATTGACGTAGCGGCCAAAAAGTAGGTTGCGGTGAGGTGCACCGCAACTGAGGTGGGCCGCGATGTCGAATGGGAGGCATCGCGGCTGAGGGTTACGGGCTGCGGTAGAGGAGGAGTGCCGGTGCTTCTGAGCAGCGCTCTTCCCTTCCGTGGCCTGGACGGGGCCGCCACCGTTTGATGGCGGACGCGGTGGGGCCGCAGGGGAAGAGGAGTGTCGGTATAGCGTCAGCCGCTCTCCCTATCCTCTGCGGCCGAAAAGTGGTAGACGGGACGGCGCGTTGTGTTCCTCACGCGCGCCGTCAAAGATGTCAGCAACCACTGGTGGGGTCCGCAAGGGCCGATGCCTGCCAGGGGTGCGGGTTTGTTCGAAAGAGGTACCACGGCCCCTGGCATACGGGCTACTGAGGGAACACGGGTGGGTTTTAGTCAGTAAAAGTCTGACACGCCCTCCTGCTCTACTCAGCAGGAGAAGTCATTTGATGATTTCCCACCCAAAAAAAAAAAAAAAAACCTCCACAGCCTAATTACTGGATAATGCGATACCTCTTGATAATACTGGTTGTTCGAATTTCGGGCTTTTGACGACCCGTAACGACGGTCAAAGATCGACGAATGACACCCATTACCAACGGCTTAACGTGCTATCCGAGGCACGGAGGGGTTTTGGTATGTAAAGATCGCAGGAAGCGTAATTTCACCTGATGGATCGACTTCTGCGGCTGGTACTTAACCACAAGCCCCTCTACTCAAACTGCCAATATGACAGAATAACATCTCAATAACTTCCAACTCACCAATCCAACTAAACACGAATCTGATACAAAACGTGAAGTAACTGAAACTTCGCAGGTACTAAGCGAAGCGGGTCCGATAGTGGAACTTACTGAGACGTTCATTGAGAATGCCGTTATCTTAATAACCTTATCTTAGGAAACGCTTACTAAGGGGCTACCGGATAGCGGGGAATAGGACGATAAATTAACAGTCGGATACATTTAGAAGCGATCTTCATTTGTTTTTGGATTAAAGAATGATAAAATGCAATTTTTGGATGAAATGAGTTATGAGGTATGTCTCACTATTTTAGGATACCTACAAGATAAATTCAAAAAGACTAGAAAAAAAAAGACGCCAGATATGCCAAAAGGAATATCTTCGGGTTGTTAATAAGATGATGATAACAAAAAAGTTTATTTGTCTATGACATCGGGGAACAGGACGATAAATTAACACTCGGATGCATTTAGAAACGTTCTTCATTTTGGAGTTCAGACAAATTAATGATGAAATGCAATTTTTCGAAGAAGAGAGAGTAGGGTCCTGTTTTTATTATTTTTAGATACGTACCAGATCAATTCAAAAATGGAACAAAAAAAAATAAAGAATTAATGCCAGATATGTCAAAAGAAATATCTTCGGGTTGATGTTGACAAAAAAAAGTTTACTTGACTATGACAGCGCGGAAAAGGACGATAAATTAACAGTCGGATTAATTTAGAATTGGTCTTCATTTGTTTTGCGAGTTAAGACAAATGAATGATGAATTGCATTTTATCGAACAAGTGGGATTAAATACTGGTTTTCAGATACCTACAAGATAATTTTAAAAAGAACAAATAGAAAGAAATAACTAATGCCAGATATGTCAAAAGGAATATTTTCGGATTGGGAATAAAATAATGATGACTACAAAAAGTTCATTTGACTATTTGTCTAATGGTTTAATTATGATGGCAGAGGAAGTGGCTCAAGTGTGCTTATTTATGCATAATTGTTAATTAAGATTTTAAAGAGCTTAATTGTTTCAAGTATAATTTCAAAATGTCTAACGTTTTATGCAATTTGCATGTTGTCCGGTTATATAATGATTAAAATATGATTCGTGACCGAACCAATTATGGCTTTAAGAATTATAGTCATTAAAGTAATTAATACCACCCTCTAAATACATTTAATCCCTTTGAATCACTTTTCATGAAATAATATTAGCGCATCTTCCATACGACAAGAAATAAATAATCCTAATTAGAGATGGGCCGACTATGACTTTTGCCGACTAGTCAGCTGCAAAATGGCCGACTAATTGGCCGAGCCGATCATTGCTTTCGGGTGACATTGGCAATGTTCGTGACTATGCTTTCGGCTCCTAGGTTCGCGCGCCCGGCGACCAGGCGGAATTGTCAGGACATGTTTTTATTTGCTTTGGATTTATTCCATCATTGTTTATGTGCGAGCCGGCATTTCTGCCTATCTTCTAGATTGCACTGAAAGTAAACTGTAAAACTGATTCTATAATAAAAATAATAACAGTATAGATTTCATTTCAATCACTGTATTTAATTTTTTTAAGCACATTAATAAAAAAAAATGAGTAAAAAATAGTCGCCGACTAATCGCCACTAATCTTATTTTTTGTACTGGTACCTATATACGAATACCCAAGGCCAACCTGGCTTACTTCCTAAAAAGATAATTATTTCTGACAGTTTATTTTAACTTTGTACTTATTTAATTAACTCTGTATAATAATCTTATTACCCACTCACTATTCCAAGCACATAACCTCATTTAAACCTAACCTCAAAAAAATAACGCTTCGTAATTTAAATTTCGCGCCTCATTTTCTCACCGACTGTGGAACCTTAAGCTTTGGGAAGCTCCAAAATCCGGGCAAAGCTGATGTCATCTTGTAAAACGTTTGGCGAATGTCCGGATAAACGTCTTGCCGTCTTACCGGATATTGGACGCGCCATCTATCGGACGGGTGGCGTAACTAAGATTGGAAGCGATTGTTGTTCTTGATTAAGGTGGTAACCCACCTTAAGGCTTGGATTGTAAGAGGGGCGAAGTAAGTTATAATATTCTTTGTATAAGAAAATATGTTTTACGAAAAAAACAAAGGCATAAGGAAAACCTTTTCTATTGAAGTAAACAAATCGAAGGGAAATGATCGGACATAATTGGCTTGTAAAGTTGTTCTTTGGTATAATTTAAAACCTTTGTTCAATTACCCTGAGGAGTTTTTTTCGTTCTTTCTGGTTCCATCGGTTTATCTAGGCTATATGTCATCACCATGAAAAATAGAATAGGTACCGTTTATTTGGATACTGTTCCTTAAACAAAAAATACAATAAAAAATAAAAATAAAAATATATATATATAAATATTTTGATTTGATAAAGTAAAAAAGTGAAAAATTAGTCAAAGTTTGTCTATTTGGAAACTTAGATGTTTGTTTCACAATCACGCAGAAACGGCTGAACGGATTTGCATGAAATTTGGCAAAAAGATAGTATATTACCTGAATTAGCACATAGGATACTTTTTATCCCGGTAGTACGTTGCCGTGGGATAATTTTCGACTTCCACGCGGGTGAAACCGCTGGCAAAAGCTAGTAAATTATAATAATACTAGACATCTGCCTAGCCTTTCCTCAACAATGTTGAGGTGGGTTTCCAGTCTCACCGGGTGCAGATGAATACCAGTATTTCACATGGAGCGACTGCCTATCAGACTTTCAAAACCCAGTAACTGGGTAATACGGGACCCAGTTACTGGGTTCTGAAAGTCTGATAGGCAGTCGTCAGTCCACCAGTACCATGGGGGTACCATGCAAGAGATACCCCCATGTTATGAATTTCAGACTTTCGGGCATCTGACGACCCGTAACGACGGGTACGTTACAAATCCACGAATGACAGCCGGGGTGGCGGTTTTTGTATATCTAAATGGTCTTGGTCACCCATCCACGGACCAACCGCGGCAAGAGAAGCTTAACCTGAGTGATTGAGCCGTGCCACTGTTATTACTTCGCCACAAGTCCTTTTGTCTAGGCTGTACAAATTTAATTCCTAATTTCAAGTAAATACAACATAACAGTAAATTATTAAATATTTCCTCCCTTACTTCACTTTCACTTCAGACCCTTCAGACAATACAGGCTGTTACACAAATGATGTCAAACACAAATACCACACCATAATCAAAACCTAAACACACACGCCAAAACAATTGCGAAAATTGGAGGCAAAATTATTCCAGTTTACACAACCTGGCAATGAAACAGAGATACTTACACATAATTTCCCCAAACACACAAATCACATACAGACAGGTTAAAGGCCAAAACAGACTAGCTGCTTTTCCGAAAGCTCCTATCTGCACACGTAGGTATACGGAAATTCATTTTTAAGCAAATTCATAACCATCTGAAATTGTTCTAATATTTCATCACAGCTGTCATGTTTTAACAGTGATATTTCATAGCTATTGCTATAATACGGGAAACTGACAATTAAGGATTAACTTCCTTGACTGTACACACGGCTACACATCAAGCTATACATTTCCAGTATAAGCTGATCTCGCATTGTATAGGATTTCCGTACAGTGCGAGATCAGCGTAAACTGTAAATGTATAGCTTGATGTGTAGCCATGCGTACAAAAGCCAGTCGCGGCAATCGAGTCGCTTTTTGGACTCTCGATGCAGCGACTGAACACTCGCGATTTCGAAACAATTGGTTTGAAACACGCAATTTTGATACAGCAATCGAAATTCCATGCACGAGGAAGTGGTAATAAAGGCTTTGACTGACTGGTTAATGTATTTTTGACTACTGAGCCTAGTTGAATAGATGATTTATGATTTGAAAGCATAAAATGACCAAAGCAAGCATCATCAAAGAAAACGCAATAAAACGCGCGATTTCGATACAGCAATCGAACACAGAAAATTGCCAAAACATAACGCTTGCTTTGAAACAATCGCTATAAATTGCGCGATGTTGAGCAATCAAACGCAGATATTTTCCAAAACGCGAAACAGTCGCAAAGGAGAAAGGAACGATTCCATAGTTTCCTGGGCCCAGGTGTTAACTCAATCAAACTAGCCTTATTTGTAAGAGGATATAATAACAAGGCCTCACTAAAAATTTGGTGAAATTTGGCTATCCAGGAATCAAGTTATATGAAGTATAGTAAAAGTGAGGTTACATTATACATTGTAGTTATTTTTTAATGTTATTTTCGAAATATTTTGAATGGTTTCGGTTATGTAATGGTTTTATGCACGGAGTGTAAGTAGAGAGCCTCCATGCGCAACGTTTCGAAGATCTAACACGTTTGGCACGCCCTGGATAGTCGCTACAGTCGAAGACAAGTCTTACTTAGAAACAGTAGGTACTTACTTTTTTTAAAGGGAGAAGTGGAAGTAAAATACAAGACTAATATATTTTATAAAATATTTATTATTCATCTTCAATAATTATGAGAATATCGTATAAGAATTGTGCAGGAGGTACTATATTTTCTTGGTATCTTGCCCAACTGAGATACCACACTATGCGCATTACGTGGGCGTAGCAGCCTACAGTCCTTCTACCTACAACACAATTACAATAATATAGCTTAATATTGAATCTAGTCCTCTTCGACAGCTGTCAATTAAAATGGAAACGAAATATGTTTGGCGACTTATATGGCGGGATTGTATACGTCGCTCGATTTTAATAGGTACATACAGGCTGAGATGCACGCCACTGTCGAATAAATGATAAAATCGCCTCATCATCCAAGACTCTTCTGCCAATAGAGTTACTGCGACCAGTCGCAATGGTACAATTCACCCAGCGATCCATGTCGTCACCGATCGATAGGCGTAATCAGCTGTCCAAAATAGAGAGCCAACCAGGTGATTCTAAGTAGCAAGATTCGTCGAACAGTCCTTTATACCTAATATGTAAAGCCGAGGTCGTGGGGTTTTACAATAAAACATGGAATATACGTGAGCACTCAGAACGAAAGAAAACGAACGAGTGACGGTTTTTTTCTGCCTGTCATCTGTCAGTCGGTGACCAGTGTTGCCAACTGAAGAAAAAATAAAGGAATTCGATTCGCTATATATCGATTCCATGAAACGATCGATGAGCACTTGTCACTCGATTTTCATACATATTCTGAGAATTGAATGATTTATTCAGTATCGATTACTGAGGTGATATGCAATATGGACAACCTCCTTGATTGTACCTAGTATTTATGGTGACAGTAACAACTTTGGACAGACGTTTGTCACAGCTATCATATCTTTGTCATAATTTATTATTCTCTAGTATGTGTAATTCTTTTAGTTAAATAAAGCCACATTTCTTGATTGGTTTTACGTCTATTATATTACAATTTATTTAACTAAAAATGCCTGACGAAAAACTAGAAAAATCGTCACTGTCAAGGTATCTCCGACCCGACAAGTTTGACGTCGAACCTGATGTCGCAGATGCAGACGCAAAATGGCTGCATTGGAAATCGACCTTCGAAAGCTTTCTCGCTGAAGAGATTACTGAAGACATATCGGATTCTCTCAAGTGTAAGCTGTTAGTCAATCATTTATCCGCTTCAATCTACAAACATATCAAGTCTTGCACGACCTATAAATCATCTATGAAAGTTCTAGAAGACATCTATGTCAAACCAAAAAACACGATACTAGCTCGACATGTTCTATTCAGTCGAAAACAAAGAGCGGACGAGACTATTTCCGAATATGCTAGAGCTCTACGACTCACTGCTAAAGTTTGCAAATTTGAAGCTGTCACCGCGACAGAACATGAAGAACAGGCAATTCGTACTGCTCTTATCTCCGGCCTGCTCTCACGAAAAATTCGTGAACGACTTCTAGAGAACTCTACGCTCTCTCTTGCCGACGCTCTCAATAAAGCCATTACCTTGGAAACTGCTGAGAAAGATGCACAGACGATGAGTACTAACTCTCCGCATCTAAATGCTGCACCTGAAATCCCCCGAGACAAGGAATCATACAATTTGGCGGTAGCTTCATCGTCTCGAATGCCTCAGACTGCTTCGGTCGCACCATCCTCCACAACACAATTAGCCAAACGCTGTTTCTTTTGCGGCGGAAATGTACACCCTAGAATAAGGTGCCCAGCTAGCAAAGCTACTTGTAAAAAGTGTTCGAAGAAAGGCCATTTTGCCAACGTTTGCAGATCCGTGCATAACATAAACTCTGTGTGGTCTGAAGAACTTGCCAACTCGAGCAATGACCAGTTTTATAGCGGGGCTATTTCTGCTGCTTCTCCTTCGTGTCTTAGGAGTGCGACAATCCCTATCACAATAAACGAATTCAAAGCTGATGCTCTCGTCGACACTGGAAGTTCAGTCAGTTTTATAAACAGTAAAGTGGCTCGCATCATGAAGTTGTCCAAGAAACCGTGCAAACAAACTGTCAATCTCGCCTCTCTTAACCAAGTCTCGTTCGTTGAAGGGGTATGTTTCGCAACTATTAAAATTAATCAACATACCTACAAGAAAACGCCTCTTTTAGTTGTTGACAACCTCTGCGCAGACGTTATCGTGGGTCACAACTTACTCAAGCAACATTCAAGCATTCAGTTCAATCTGGGAGGTCCCGGCGAGCCCTTACAAATCTGTAATGTTCTGCAAGCCTCAGTTCCGCCGGCCTCCATATTCACAAATCTTTCGCCAAACATTCAACCGATTGCTGTCAGAAGTAGGCGCTACACTAAAGAAGACGTTGACTTCATACAAGAAGAAGTATTCAAGTTGCTCAAAGATGGGGTAATTGAAAAAAGTATTTCCCCTTGGAGGGCCCAAGTCCTCGTAGCGGGAGGAGGGGCCCATCGTAAACGACTCGTGATCGATTATTCAATGACAATCAATAAATTTACTGACTTAGATGCCTTCCCCTTGCCAAATATCGAAACGGTTGTGAACAACGTATCGAAATTTAAAGTCTTTAGTCAGATAGACTTGAAATCTGCATATCATCAAGTCCCAATCCTGGAAAATGAGAAGAAATACACAGCATTTGAAGCAAACAGCAAACTTTATCAATTCACACGCATCCCATTCGGAGTTACTAACGGCGTAGCGGCCTTCCAGCGGACTCTAGACTTTATAATATATGAAGAAAAATTAGATGGAACGTACGCATATTTAGATGATGTAACTGTTTGCGGCAAGGATGATAAGGATCATGAGCACAATCTAAAACGATTCATGGACGCCGCTAAGAAGTTTAATTTAACTCTCAACGAACAAAAAAGCGTTTTCAATCAAACTAAAATCAATCTGCTTGGCTTTACCGTAGAAAATCATATTATCCAACCTGATTCTGAAAGGCTAAAGCCTCTGCTAGATCTCCCCGCACCAACTAAAGCAAGTGAACTGAAACGAGTCCTAGGAATGTTCGCGCACTATGCAAAATGGATTGGACGTTTCTCAGAAAAGATAAAACCCCTCACCTGCGTCACTAGCTTCCCGTTATCGCACGACGCTCTCAAATGTTTCGAGGAGCTCAAACAGGACATCAAATCGGCGGCTCTTGTAGCGATTAATGACGACGATATCTTCACAGTTGAGACTGACGCTTCAGAATTCGCTCTAGCGGCTACACTTACTCAACGAGGACGACCAGTAGCATTCTTTTCACGAACTTTGTCAAACTCTGAATGCAAGCAATCCTCAATCGAAAAAGAAGCTTGCGCTATAGTGGAAAGTTTAAAGAAATGGAGACACTACCTAATTGGCAAACATTTTCTTTTAATTACGGATCAACAATCGGTAGCCTTCATGTTTAATCAGAATCATAATAGTAAAATCAAGAACGAAAAAATCTTACGTTGGCGATTAGAGGTGTCTTGTTTCAAATATGATATTGTTTATAGACCAGGCTCCGAAAATGCAGCTGCCGACACTCTATCCCGCGTATGTGCCTATATGAATATCAGCAAGCTAAAAGAGCTCCATAACGCGCTCTGTCACCCAGGCGTGACAAGAATGTATCACTGGGTGAGATCCAAAAACTTGCCCTATTCAGCAAACGACGTTAAGGAGATTACCGCCTCGTGCCCGACCTGCGCCGAGATAAAACCAAGGTTCCTCAAAGTCAAAGGTCACTTGATCAAAGCTATGGCCCCTCTCGAACGTATCAACATAGACTTCAAGGGGCCACTGCCGTCTAACACCTCTAACAAGTACATATTGACGATAATTGACGAGTACAGCAGATTTCCATTTGCCTATCCGTGTGAAGATATGACATCTGCCACTGTCATCAACTGCTTGAAAGATCTCTTCCTTACTTTTGGCCAGCCTCTCTATGTTCATAGTGATAGAGGCTCATCGTTTATGTCCGAAGAATTCAAGTCATTCCTAAGAAAAGCAAACATAGCCTCATCTAGAACGACACCTCACAACCCTCAGGGTAATGGACAAGTGGAACGTCTAAACGGGACTCTCTGGCGAACTATCCAACTCAGCCTCCGGTCAAAGGGACTATCAGTGGAAAACTGGGAAGTGGTAGGTACTGAAGGATGCATTGCACTGTGTACGTTCTCTTTTATGTACAGCTAATAACGCCACCCCGCATGAAAAGCTTTTTACATATCCTAGAAGATCCCCGAATGGAGACTCACTGCCGTCCTGGCTGTCACCAGGCCCGATATTGGTAACGAAGAATGTCCGACAATCTAAAACAGACCCCCTAGTCGAAGAAGCTGAACTTCTGGAAACTAATCCTCACTATTCTCTTATTCGACGTGACAATGGGGAAACATCAACAGTATCGAACCGTCAATTGGCACCGTTCCCAAATACCGTGGACTACAGTGAAGATGATAGCTTTGAAACAGCTTCTGAAGAGATGGAAGACAGCGCTACAGCTCCACTCGAAACTGTCATCCCATCGCCGCAACGTTCACAGGATTTACGTAGCTCGTCACCTTCTCCGATACTCCAGACCGAAACTCTCCCTCGGAGATCAAACAGGATTAGAAAGCCGCCCTCCTACCTGAGCGATTTTATTTTATCAAAATGGGAGTGAAAACTCCACCGGGGAAGAATGAGGTGATATGCAATATGGACAACCTCCTTGATTGTACCTAGTATTTATGGTGACAGTAACAACTTTGGACAGACGTTTGTCACAGCTATCATATCTTTGTCATAATTTATTATTCTCTAGTATGTGTAATTCTTTTAGTTAAATAAAGCCACATTTCTTGATTGGTTTTACGTCTATTATATTACAATTACTAAGAATTCAAACATGTATTTAATCGATTATTTAGTATCATAACTTAATTTCATTTTTCTCGCTTCCTAGATAGAAACTTAGTACTGTATTTTGTGATTTCCTTTAGAAAAATATAACGGTTTTTTTAATACACATTTCAACTAGTTAACTGCTGGGCCCAGGATTTCCCATCTCCTTTGTCAGTTCCAGTAGGTAGTCTACTTTGGCCCTTACACAACAGTGTTGCCATTAACATTGCGCAAATATACCTTCAAGGAGGTTCCCCGCATTTGAGTGTTTCTCACGAACTTAAGTCACAAAGGAAGAGCCGACAAGAGGTTGATTAAAGCCATTTTAATATATACCGGAATCATAATTGCCTGTACTGTATTTCGATGACGCTATTTATTTTTTTGAAAACAGCTTTTTGATGTTGGTAAAATGTGCTTTGAGTGAGGTTGGTATTTTTATTTATAGGAGGTAATTCTTAGAAGGAAATGTGTTGTTATTGCTTTGTAAAGATTTGACTGTACAAATATAGTTTCATCATCATCATCATCTGCCTAGCCTTTTCCCAACTATGTTGGGGTCGGCTTCCAGTCTAACCGGATGCAGCTGAATACCAGTATTTTACATGGAGCGACTGCCTATTTGACCTCCACAACCCACTTACTGGGTAATACGATACCTCTTGGTAAGACTGGTTGTCAGATCTTCGGGCTTCTGACGACCCGTAACGACTGTCAAAGATCCACAAATGACAGCCGGGACCAACGGCTTTACGTGCTTTCCGAGGCACGGAGGGGTCTTGGTATGTAAAGATGGTCACCCATCCACGGACCAACCGTGGCAAGCGTAGCTTAACCTGATCGATCGACCCGCGCAGCTATTGTTACTTAGCCACAAACCCCTCTATAGTTTATTGAGACAATAAAGCAAGTATAATAATTACAAATGAATTAGCATGGTCTTTGCGTAACGCTTTTGTAAACCCAGCCGCCGCAGGATACGGAGACGCCCTGGGCGTCGGGAATCCCAGGCCGATTTCCGGCCACCGTAGGCATGGGCTTGCGGACGGCGAGTAATGGGTAGCTCGCTGTCCGGTAAGGACCAAGCCCAAGTCGACGGCGCGTTGTGTTCCACGCGCGCCTCAAAGAGATGTCAGCACAAAAAGTAATGGGACCCGCAAGGGTCGATGCCTGCCAGGGGTGCGGGTTTGTTCGAAAGAGACACCACAGCCCCTGGCTTAAGGGCTACTGAAGGAACACGGGTGGGTTTTAGTCAGTAAAAGTCTGACACGCCCTCCTGCTTCACCCAGAGCGGGAGAAGTTATTTGATGATTTCACACCCAAAAAAAAAAAAAAAAAAAAAACGCTTTTGTAAACGATTTGTTCTTTTTTTTTTTTTTTACAAATGCTTATATGGATCTAGCCTAGATATACAAAAAAAAAAAAAAAATCCCAGCCACGACAAAAAAGGGAACTGTAACGTATGAACAATATATCACAGACAGACAAATTAAAAATAACATCGGTTTTCATATAACCGGAGTTACACGTAATCTGTATGACTTATGCTTTTATTATATAGGTAGTATGTATTTGTGAAAACTACCAATTTATGATCTAGTTTAGGCAATGGTAACTCCTAGTGTGCTACTTTCCATATTAAGTTTGATTGACCAACGATCCATTCAATGGGTAATGGGCATTAAGAGATTTTTTTAAAGATATCGGTATTCTCACGGTGGCATCGCAATTCATATTCGCTAACATCTTATATATTAGGCAAAATATACACTTGTATGTTTTATTTTTTATTTTTTTTGACGTTCGAAAAGTGCTGACTCTCAGCCTAGTTTGAATAAATGACTTTTGATTTTGATTTTTTGATTTTGGTAAATACATTTTTATTAATCTTTAGTCATTTAACCATACATAAATAAACTCACGCCTTCTTCATAGGGATATACAGACTTCTCAGAGATCCTTACATACTATTTTTGCCTCGTTTACGTCCATACATCTATGGCCCTAGTATGTTTCATTTAACCATCTCGATCAAACACACCAAGCGCGTTCGGCGCTCGCGATTGGTCCGTCACGAATCCAGGGCCAATCGGAGCGCCAAACGCGCTTGAAGCGTTTGATCGAGGTGGTTAAGTGAAACTCACACTAAGGCGTCTAGTCATACACGCACGCCAGTTGCGAGTACTACGCACTTGACCTTTCTGAAGAACATCACTAATATGCACACTATACATATATATGTCTTCCTAGAGCGTCTCACGGCGTTTCCACCTCCCTCTTATTAATTTCTAACTTAATAAATACGGATGAACAAATTAAAAACGTTAATAATACTCACAATACAATATTTGGCGTTGCTCGGGCACTCTTCAAGCTTGACTAAAGTTCTGTTGCTACACGGCGTGATGGAGCCGACTCCGTCGCTGTACTGTCCACACTTCCAGCACTTTATAGCGCTAGCAGCGGCTGCGAGGGTAAGCAGGAAGTATACGGTTGCCAGCCGCGTTGTACTCGCCATTGCCTGGAAAAGAAGAAAACTATGTTAAGTTATGAGATCATTTCCTATTGGTGATCGGAAAAATGTGGCCCAATAGTAACGACTCCGACTTCAGACGGCGAGATGTAGGTCGTAGGTTCGAACTCTGACAGGTACTGTACTTTAAATTATACATTATAAATCATGTTACAAAATATGTTTAATCTTGTTCTTAAATTCATAAATAAAAACACTAACAAAAATAATATTATTTGAATTTTTCAAAATAGATTTTATATAAAACATAAAGGAATTATAAAAATTACTAAAATAAAAAAATGTATAAGTAGATGTGTAAATTATTTCATCACCACTGCTCTCCAAACAGAGATGGAAGACATAGTCAGGAAACTGGCATGTCCACAAACAAGAAATTCGAAGACATTTGACATCTACCATCCCACACCGAACGGCCCGCTCTCGCTCGAAAAGAGGCCTGTGTTCTAGCAGTGGGCACATCATAGGCTGATTATTTATTCTACTAATCGATAGAGTGTGCTTGGGGAGGTTACACAAGCACACTCTACACTTACACTCTCATACAAAACTCACTCCCACATGCAAAACATTAAGCACTTAACTATATAACATTTTTTTTTTAATTTGTAAATATTTTATATTTTACTATTTTACTTTTACTATTTTTATTTTTAACCCTGTATTGTCATATCTGGAATCTGGAACGCTGTAGTCACCCTCTTGGAAGTAGGCGACACAGTTTTGTAACTAATGTAGCTATTAACGTACGTAATCAATGTGTAAAATGCGTTTTTGTTCCAATAAAGATATTATACTATTAAAAATTAATCTATTTGAGAAAATATTAAAAAAATGTTTTCTTGTCTTGTGGGTTTTGTAAAGATGGTCAGTAAAAGCAGCAGTAGAATCAGTTTCCAGCTTTAGAACAGTCCCAATGTGTACGGCGAGAGCTCGTTCATCATTCAGTGACAACTAAATAAATTATAGGCGGTTTGACACTTTTGACACAAGTCTCAGTGCTGCCATCTAGTGAATATAAACCCTTATTAAATACCAGTACACTAATGTTTAAAAATATTGCCAAATTCAAAAAAAATATTCTATTTGGCCTCTATTTTTAGCCAATACACCATTTTACAAAAATAAAATTATTTTTAAGAACATATGAAGAATTTAAAAGTGCAATTAGATCATTCACTGAGACGCATAACGTAGTTTGAAACAGCCTGTTAAGGAGATGGAATGAATGATGAAAATGTAGTAGACATGGAATCTTATTAATGTTTTCTACCGTTTGATACGTAAACATTAATAACAGGCTGTTTCATAACTCTAAAGCAGTTTTTTTTTGCACCTATTATTTAATGGTAACATTTTTTTAATCGCAACTCGTGGTATTTTATGTCGGATGGATTGAGTAAACCGCCTTTGTAAGAGACGTCTAAAATGTCACGGTGTATTATTTATAAAACAAAACACTATCACAATGTAATGAATCATTGCTTCTGATATCAATTAAGTCTGTGTTTGCTACAAACACTCCCGCTATGATTGATTAGGTCTAACCCTAGCCTGTATCTATGTAGTTTATATTAATCAGGACTCATAGTGTATCCATTTTCTTTACACAACAATAGACTTCCGTCTTACAAAGCCTCGCTACATATTAGGCGGAATCTTTAGACTTATTTTTCGGCGCCAGCTATTCTAAGGGGAACTAAAAGAAATGGAACGAAATTGTTTTACGCAAAACATGAATCGTGAGTCGTGCTGTCGGCTAAGTATTAAAAAAACTGGCACGTTTTGAATTTAATGCAATAAAGTTTAAAAAAGTACACAAAAAATATGATTTTTCCTTATTTGTTTAAGAAAAAATATTTTCTTTTACACTGCGCTAGATGACTTTTTTCTTATCTTTACTGTATAACATTCAAAACATGCCAATTGCCTAATACGTTTTTCTAGAATTGTTTATTCGCCCACAAGTAAATTCACTTCATGCGGATCGCCGATACCTATTAAATAATATTATAGAAGTGTCGATTCGCCCGTTTCGCGAGAGTAAATTCGTACGAATTGACTAACAAGCCGTGCCGTCGTGTGGACGAGATTTAAGCCATGACGGATAAGGATTATCACTGATAGGGGCTCATAGCGGTTGGCTTAACTCCACGGTATTATACTACACCATAGTGAATTATTATGAGCTGTCTTACGCCCTAAGCTACGTGTTAAAGCAATATTTGTTCAGTAACATAGCAATTCAAAGGTTAAATCCCTTTGTCCCGTCAAATGAAAGCCCGACTTACAGAAACTAGCATGAATAGTTAATTAAAATCATTGTTTAGTTTTAGGAGCATTAAATATAAAGCAGGATGTGAATGAATATTACACAGTTTAAGGACCGCGGGTTGATGTGATCGGCTGTTATATCATTATCTGTTATATCGGGGCATAGAAAAAACTTGGATGAGAAATATCACATATAAACACAGATGAAGAATTTAGGATTTTGTCACTAAATAATGTATTTAAAATGCCATCAATATTGGCCAGCACCCCGCGTATCAATCTCGCTCGATGTAAAGGATTTAAAAGGTTTCACATAATCCATCGCGTCATATCATAATACACCGAACCACTCTAATGGCAACATAAATGTATACGGTTTCCAGTTCGGTTCATTCAGTTTCATTTAATGAACGTAATATTTTGATTTAATTCAATTCAATTTTAGTTTTATGTTGCGTTTTCTAAAATAGTGGCACGCTGTATATTGTGTTTGTAAAACTTGTCTACTTATTTATTTATTGACAACGTGAATATCAGAAAAAAAATATTTTTGAATTTATTATCAAAATGAATGTCATTGGGATTGAATGTGTTCCGTAATTCCCCTGCTGCCTTGCTTTCAAACAACTTTGAAAAAAAAAGAAATCTAAAAACGTCACAAAATGCATCACAGACACTCCAAATCAAAACCATTGTTCAATCATCCGACAATTTTTTTAACATAAAATCATTGAAGATCTCCCAACAATGTAGCCGACTACAAAAACCCAACTAACTGGCTGGTATTAGCATCCTCAATGAAACAAAAGACTGCCCTCAATTTCCTATCCATTCAGCATTCAGACTTTGTATTATGAATCTTATGAAGCTGCAGCAGAGAGATGAAAATGTAATTGTATTAATCGTGATTGGCGAAAAGATTTGTTAAGTTTGTAAAGAGGATAACTTACAAGCAATCGTTGCTTAACAATATTATTGTGAAGTCACGGCAAAGAAATGAGGAAAAGTCTCTGATAACTTCAGAAGTACCTAATGAAATAAGTGTTCTATTCTATCGGAATCATCTTACTAGACACAAAAAATCAGCGTATAATGCTTATAATATAATCTAATATGAGCGGATGCCTGTGTCCTAGCAGTGGGAACACAGGCCTTCACTCAGTGATAGGGATTGGGCCGTAATCCATCACGCAGGCCCAGTGCGTGTTGGTTGATGACACAGGTCTTCGAATTGTTGGTTCTAGGGCATGCCGGTTTCCTGACGATGTTTTCCTTCACCATTTTGAAAGCAGTGGTGATGAAATCATTTACACAAAATATTGCGGCTCTGGTTCGAACCTCCGACCTACATCTACAATAATAATAAGAAATAACAGCAGCTAGTTTTCCTGAATGCGTTTAGGTATATCTGAAATGAGAATTCTCCTAAAATACCAAAATACAGAAGACAATCTAATAACGTAGCTAAATAACTTCCTCAATTCAGTACCACAGTGGGGCCTCCCACAACACAATTATCACAATAAAACGTCAGAACCAGGGAAATAATATAGAGATATGAACAAAGCATTTCGTATTGGTATATAATGAGTATCATTAGATAGACCGAACGGACCATAACTCACGAATCGGAAACAAGGCCGGGTGACATTATCAGTATTGTAATGCCGGTAGTAAATTTGGACAGTACTGCATCGGTAAATACGGATTTCGGGATGATTTTGATGTTTGGCGGCTTAATTCAGCAGCATCGCATAATGGTGCCGATTCTGTTGTATTACCGAACTTAAACTAACTAAACTATCACTAAAATTCTTTAATTTTGGCTATGAGAATCTTAAAAGCTATTCTGCAAAAAAAAAACTTGAAATTTAAAAATAATTTTGACACAACTAAAATCGAATTTGACAATCCCGACTCCACGTATACTCACACTTATTCAGCTCTGTTCAGCTTTTGTCCATAGTAAACAACGATTTTGTATAGTCTGCTTTCCGCGTCTGAACGGATGCGTACACATCTCATACAAAATCGATGTTTTCCATGGATAAAAGCTGAACAGAACTGAATAAGTGTGAGTAGTCTCTAAAGCGTAAGATCGCTTACTACAGGTAGAATTGTGACCACCGCTATCAGATGAGAATGTTTTTTGGTTTATACTTTTTAGAGCATGACTTTACAGTTGTCGAGTTTTAGTTTTAACAAACTTCCAAAAAACTAGGAGTATTTTTTTATGCATGTTCATCGATTTCTCCCCCATTTGAGGACCGATTCTCAAAATTCTTTTTTTATTTGCAATAGTATACTCCTGAGCTGGGCCCATTGGCAAGAAGTCAGGATATGATGATGGAATCCCAGGGAAATCGAGGGCAACCCCGAAATTTTGCAGGTATTAACAATGTTTTTCATATATTTTCTAAAGCTATTGTTGAGCTGATGAAAGAAGGTACAACTGTTTAACGGTTAGGAGTTAAGTGGAGGTTCGGGTATAACTCCGTCAAATTCCGATTTGCAAAATTTGCAAAGTTTTTTATTTAGATTATTTTGAGGTTAGCTGAGGTTTTCTGCATCATCGTCATCATTTCAGCCGATAGACATCCACTGTTGGACATAGGCCTCCCCAATTTGGGGGGATTTGCCATAATCGCCACGCTTGGCAGGCGGGTTGGTGATCGCAGTATGGTGGTTAAATACATAGCAGAACGCTGCTGCCCATTCTCTAGTAAGTCCCTTAGTCACCTTCTACGACACCCACGGGAAGAGATGGGTTGGTTTTGTTCTTTACGTCCGGCACCAAGCGGTTTTTTTTTTCTTAGAAATGTGCTAATTAAGCCCTTTCATTTGATACCAAACACGGCATAACTGTCCTGGTTTTTTTTTTGTTTGTCACTTTCATCATCATCATCAGCCTATAATGTTCCCACTGCTGGGACACAGGCCTCCTCTCTGTGAGAGGGATTGGGCCGTTATCTACCACGCGGGCCCAGTGCGGGTTGGTAGATGTCACATTTCTTCGAATTTATGGTTCTAGGACATGCCGGTTTCCTCACGATATTTTCCTTCACCGTTTTGAGAGCAGTGGTGATGAAGTAATTTACACAAAGTAAAGCGCCTGTCTGGGTTCGAACTCACGACCTACACCTCGTAAGTCGCGGCCGTTACCACTGGGCCACCACTGCTCTCTTTACCTTGCTTGCTTGTCACTTTACTATGTCCTATAAAGGGCGCCATATTCAATTTATTGTGACGTCACATAACCTGTATACAGCGAACAATTAAAACGCTTCTAAAGATACATTATTCGTCAAATTGTGTTAAGTAGTTCAGAAGTTATGAGGGAACAGATGAACAAACATACATATATACTGGTCAAAAGCAAAACCCTCCTTTTTGCTTAACATTGTCAAGCGTTCATAACGAATAATAATGTGGTATCACTGCTATAACCAATATTCGATCTGCGCTTACCAATACACCCTAGTCAACTCAATCGAACATCATCATCAGCCTATAATGTTCCCACTGCTGGGACACAGGCCTCCTCTCGGTGAGAGAGATTGGGCCGTAATCCACCACGCGGGCCCAGTGCGGGTTGGTAGATGTCACATGTCTTCGAATTTTTTGGTTCTAGGTCATGCCGGTTTCCTCACGATGTTTTCCTTCACCGTTTTGAGAGCAGTGGTGATGAAAATAATTTACACAAAGTAAAGCGCCTGGCGGGGTTCGAACTCACGACCTACAACTCGTAAGTCGCGGCTGTTACCACTTGGCCACCACTGCTCTATCAACTCAATCGAACGCTTTACTCAAATACATAAAATCCGTTCTGCGCAAAAATTCGTCAGTCATTATTCCTTAGTTCACCTCGACATTTTACGGGTATTTTTAATTATTGCGGCGGGTCGGCCGACATGGAGTAGTGTCGAGCATCTACTAACAATGCCGAGGCGCACAATGATCTCCACAAAACAAATGTTCCACACAGCAATACCTCTATTATTCGTTGTTTCGCTTTTCTGCTTTCTTATGTCTGGATTAGCATCTTGCTTGAGTTTTGGTCTGATGGATGAAGATGGAACTTTTAGGGCCTTATGATTTTAGAAGTAACGTTGTATAGGTCAAGTTGAATTGTCTGCAGTGTGAGCAGAACCGTCTAGTAGGTACTTCTGATTAATATTGAAGAAATACTATTTTTTTAAATATTATAAATGCTAAAGTGAGTTTGTTTTCGGCACATTGATAGACCATGACTCGGGTTAGGACATATGCTATTTTCATCCAGAATCACAGACAAATCCAGGGGCAACAGCTAGTGTTAAATAATTTCAAAGAAAATTACGCTTGAATTTATACTTCATACTATTATGTTAATATTAACATCAAACTATGTTATGTTACATTCTTACATATTCTGATTCTGACAATAATTACTGACTAAATTATTTAACCCATTGTCGAGTAAAACTAACTTTATTCAATAAAGTTCACTTAAACATACCCCTAACTATAATAAATTGAATTAATGGTTACCATGGTAACACAAGTGCAAACTACAAATAAAAATATCTCACATAGCCACTTAAATCAAATTGAACCCAATGTAATTACCTTAACACAATGAGACACTCTTTTTTCATTCTCTACAAAAACAAAACTATTACTTTGCGAGCAAGTACTCTATTAATCCATACTGAAACTAATTCTCAAATTAAATTGCTATCTAAAGAAAACATACCATACATTAACCAGATTAAATTCAAGAAAACAACGTATTGCTATTATGAATAATTTATTTGTGTGTCTCTGGGTTACGGGGACATTAATAAAAGGAAATAAATATTTTTGTTTGTAGTAATAAATTCAGGCCTTGAGTCATTAGAAAAGTTTTAGATACTGTCAATCATAAAAAATATTAAAATGATTAAAGCTCGTAGACAATAACTGTCAAACTCCTTAACCAAAGTGGTGTTAAGTTCAAAGTCATCAATACTTTGTTTAACTTGGCAGACACTGCTATCTTAAGACCCAATAATTCGTGACTCGAAGATAAGCACGGAGAATAAATTACATAAAATTAAAAAGGCCGATAAAAATGTTGATCTAAGTTTGACAGTTGATAAATGATTTTATTTCTGTAAGTAGGTTTGTACTAACAGTTTTATATTTCAATTACTTTTTTTTAAACTAGATGAGGTCGGTGTTTCCTATCCCTCTGTTCTGAGGAGACAAGCCAAAAAAAAAAATTAAAATGTAAAAAATACATACAGGCGTTAAGCTCTAAAAGTTGTTTCCGAGAAAATGGCAAAAAACGCGCGAATCGTTATTTCTTAAAAACTGTGATACTTACGTTACGGATTGTAGGACACATCAAATGATATTTCTTTCTGTTTATCCTAAAGAATCCTTTCCAGTTAACGGCCTACAAACTCGCATATCTTGGGAACTATTTGAATTGTAAAAATGTTTGTTAGACAGAAAGATACAGAATCGTGAACTCTCTTAGATTCTATTAAAAACTGACCAAGTGTGTTAACTCCTTTCTAGTTAAAGAACGGCAGCATAGTTGAGAAAAGGAAGGGATCAGAATGTCAATAACACGTTCGTTGATGGTAACCAATGTCAACAGCCGTATTAATAACTGGCCACTGATAAATTCCAGTGACAAAGCCTACTGGCAGATGCTCAATACTGAAAGCAATCACTTTGCGAACCGTTGGCTGGCTTAAAAAATGGATGACAATCACAAAGAACATTCAACTTAACCTCTGACACGTAAGGTCCACATTTGGATGCTTTCCCAATTGGCTTGGTGCCAAAATCGAGTAATGAAAGCGATAGGCGGCGTGCAAAATTTTAATGCGTTGTCGAAACTTCATGAGGACCCTCTTTTGTGGTATCTTAATAGGATTTGTATTCAAACTATTGTTTTAATAAATCGTTCCAGTATGCCTGATAAAAAGATTTTTTCGTCTAAATGTGCAATTGACTTCTCATCAATCTTTCTGGTTCAAAAAACTATTTGTGCTTATAGCTAAGCATTTTTTTCTGTGGGATTTAATTTTAAAAGCATATTAATGGATGCCCATTTTTCTTTTTAGTAAACTGTCTAATGTCTTTTTCATCAAAAGATACAAATTTCTGAATTGATTTAAAGGTTCTTTTAGATCACTAATAAAGATTTAATACTTTAGTAAAAAAAAAAAAAATTACTGTGATAATGAATAATGAGATCCCAGATATTATGCTTAATCAAATTTGAATAATATAATTGGATCTTGTAACAGATTAATACCTACAGCCCTGGAGCGTTTCTGGAATAAACTCAACAAAAATAAAACCAACATTCTAATAAGGGAGAATCTTGAAAGAGATATTTGTAAAGATAATAATGGAAATGGAAGCAAAAAGAATATTGTATTTAATTTGGAATACAATATTGAAGAAGAAATGGTAGTCTATATTGTGCTTTGCACAAAGCTGGATTTAATTTCCTAATTGATGATACGAAGAATGGAGGGGCTTGTGGCTAAGTAATAACAGCCGCACTGGTCGATAGATCAGGTTAAGCTACGCATGCCGCGGTTGGTCCGTGGATGGGTGACCATCTTAACATACCAAGAGCAAGTGCCTCAGAAAGTATGTTAAGGCATAGATCGTGGCTATGTCATTCGTGGATCTTTGACAGTCGTTACGGCTCGTCAGAAGCCCCAAAGCGTGAAAACCAGCCTTACCAAGGGTATCGTGGTACCCAGTAATTGGGTTGGGGAGGTCAGATAGGCAATCGCTCCATGTAAAATACTGAAATTCAACTGCATCCGGTTACACCGGAAGCCGACCCCAAAATAGTTGAGAAAACTCTAGGCAGATGATGATAACAGAGAATGGAAAAGAAATATTATTAGGTAATAAACTTATAAGCCATAAATAGGCGTGCTAGCAGTGTGAAACATTTCCAAATTGTATCTTGAAGATACTATGACATGACCACAGAAGCATCCTAATTCAATTAAGCTTTATAGCACCCTGAGACCGGAGAACCACAAACTCTTGCCCGCCATTACCACTCCCATCCATTTACGTTTCAATGATGTTTATTCGTAATTTAATTAAAAGTTTACCTATTAAAAGCAACGATGCTCATGTTTATGCAAAATCGCTATACCAGGGTTTCGCGACAACTTTGGAAAATTTAATAACGCTGGACACCAGTGGCCAGTTTAGGCTAAATAGTTAGAAGTTGTGAAATGAGATTAGAAACGGACGAAACTCTAGACTATCTGACAATCGTTGCAAGTTATAATTGGCGTGCAATCGGGACTCAAAACGTTGAATCAATTCGATTGGGAGGAGAATTAATATTACACACTTTGTGGATTGATGAGTAGTGATTTTGGTTTTGTGGTTTCTAGTTCCTGATTATCATCATCATCATGATCATTTCAGCCGAAAGACGTCGACTGCTGGACATAGGCCTCCCCCAGACTCCTCCATTTCGACCGGTCTTGTGCTTCCCACATCCAGCGGATACCCGCGGCCTTCACAAGGTCATCGGTTCCTGATTATGTAGTCTGTTAATGTAGCTATGGCTGACGTTACATATAAGAACAATGATGGAAGACGAGAAAGAAGAAGACAAAAACCATTGCCAGAGTAGTTTTGAATATGAATGGCACTAAGAATAGGCAAAGACCAAGATGGAGCAGTGTTGGCCTAATGATAATGACCGCGACTTCGCGTTGCAGGTGCAAACCCGGTCAGGAACTTTGTGTAAATTATCCGAAAGGACACCTGTATCCCAGCAGTGGGAGCATAATAGGCTGATTAGTTGTTATTTATTAGGCTTGTGGGGGTCCTGATAACGGCAACTATCATTAATACCCTACCTCGTAAAGTCTGAGAAGTATCATATTCTATTCCAGGTTATTAAACCCAAAAACAGATATAATCTTGGTTGCGTTCACCCGTTATGGTGTACCTAAAGTAGTTACACACATAACATTCACATTGATAGTGCCTTTAAGAATTATGTATGTTATGCCAACTAACTCCAAACTGTTAATGACGTGTTAGTTTTAAGGCTGGGCCCGAAACTTGTAACTTACACTTAATATAAAGTTTTGAACATGCTCCTAAATTGAATGAACGTTACGTGCGAAGCCACCAAGTGACGTCATCACTGGTTTGGAAGAGATTAGGAGTTTGTTCTTTTTATGATGATATCAATGGCAGAAAATTAAAACATCTTTGACCCAAAATTTACCTGAGCGAACTCCGGTCACTGACGCAGTCATAAGACTGTCAAATACACAAGTAACAGGGCATGTGGCGTAGGATAGTAGGAGGAAGCTTTGATAGTGTCATATTTGTAAGTGGTAAGTAATGCCCTAGTGAAAAAGATCACAAGATAATCTGGATGTAGCTGAAAACCAGTCCTATTTTAGATGGAGCGACTGCCTACCCGACTTCCACAACCCAATTCCTGGGTAATACTATTATTATACCCCGTGGTACGAGTAGTACTGGTTGTCATACTTTCGGGCTACTGACGACCCTTAACGACGTCAAAGATCCGTGAATGATAGCCGTGACAAACGGCTTAACGTGCTTTCAAGGCACGGGGGTCTTGGTATGTAAACATGGTCACCCATCCATGGACCCACCGCGGCAAGCTAAGCTTAACCTGATCTATCGACTCGTGCTGTTGTTACTACTTGGCTGCAAGCCCCTGCTAAATCTATACAGTGCTAAATTAAATTGGCTAGCTAAACTGCGAGTTGCGATAGGTAGGTAGATCTAAACGTGATAAAACTAAAAAAAAATGAATTTGATAATTTTTTGTGAAGTCATCGACCGAAGTGAATTATTATTGATTGATTGCGTCATCTCATGAGGAGATGACCTCAAATCGATTGCAATTGTGAAACGTAGAAGTTATCGTAAATTGACTTTTGGTGTGGCCTCCAAGTACATGGCACTTTTTTAAACTAGCTAAGCCGACTGACGTGGTCCTGTCCTATCAATCCATAGAAAAAAGCACGTTCTGTGTTTCCCAAATCTTTAGTTTTCTTTCTTCTACGAAAATTTTAAAACGAAATGGCCAAATCGAGCTAGAAGTTCACATCACTATGAATGTGGTTATATGCTTTGTCAACATATTATTTGCGGCTTCAAATAATTTGTTCAGCCTTCAGATAAATTATTTTTTTCTGGTTCTACAACTAGTATCAACATTACAGTAGGTACTTTGATGTTGTGGTCTTCTAAAAATCCTACAAAAAATTACCTACCTAAAATATATAAGTTTGGATGTATATACGTTTGGGTGTTATTCAATCACGTGAAAACCGCCAACGGATGTAGAGGAAATTAGGCAAACAGGTAATTTATAATCTGTAGTAAGGGTAATATAGTCACGGGCTCGAACTCCCTGGTGGACATAGCTAAAAAGCATGCTGTTTCACCAGGTTTCTTGTCCAACAGAGATAGTATCAGCGATGAACAGTTAGACGCTAGTCTACACGCACAACGTTATTGAGTGAGATGCAGGATCATTTATAGTAAAACAGGCGCGTAAATTTTTTGAAAACTCCGTCGGAAGATCGGGTTTATGATAAAACCACTGCATAAATCAATGACCAGTAAAGTTTATTGAACATTTGGATATTTGAGCTTTGTCGGTACCTACTGACTTGGTTTTGGGGATTTCATACTTCTTTTATTACTTAAACACGCCCAAAATTTGGTTTAATTAGCAAGAAAATCGAATCTTTGTTGGCTCCTAACTTCATAAGGGCTTTATATTTTAGTATGCTGTTTCCGTACAGACAATATTCATAATGAGACAAAACCATACCTTGCCGCGCGTCCCTTAAGATAATTTTTGATCTCCACGCGCGCAAAGCCGAAGTGAAGCAAAATCTAGTCATGTATAAAGTTTACCTCATACACAAATCACATTCTCATGTAATATGGTTGCAATTCGCACAACCGCACCCTCTGATCTATCTCGATTTAAATACCAAATGATTTGTCTAGCCGTACAATAATTATAATATAATTATTATACGGCTATTATTATTATACGGCTATTATTATTATAATATAATTATTATACGGCTATTATTATATAATATAATTATTGTACGGCATAGACTTGACTGATTACGTGCGTATATTGTCTGACATTAAGCTAGACTAAGAACATGTTTCGAGGTATTCCTAGTGACAATTGACCTACATGTCATTGCTACGACAACCATAAGCAAGCATAATCGGCCGATAACGTTCTCACTCTGTGAGAGTTAACGGGCCATAATCTACCCTATGGGCCGAGTGCTTGTTAGTGTAAGATTTGTACATATTACTCAGCAGAATACCATAATGATCATTAGTCAATGTATAGACACCAGCAGATCAAGCTACCCCAATCGGTAAAATTTATTTGATAGATTTTCATCTATAAGACATAAACATAAGGTTCATGTTCAATTGGTAAAATTTGACAGTTTGGAGTAGCTTGATGTTCTGGTGTCTGTGCATACTGATAAAACAAATGTTCGAAAAAATATAAATTCCTTGACTTTCGCAAATAAATACTCGCATAATAGCCGCAAGATTTTTTGAGTATTTCTCAGTTGTAGTCTGTATGTCTATATGTATCGTCCAGTTTCTCAAAAATGGCTGAACGGCATGGAGTTTGGCACATTTATAGTTTATAGCTTGAATAAACATGTCATGAGGTACTTTAAGTCCCGGTTATTTGTTCCCGTGGGACATTTTCTAGGTAAAGTCTAGTACAAAATATAAATTTATGTAAGATTGTTTTTACTAAATGACTAAATGGAAGATAGATTGTCGATGGCTGATGGTATATAGCTACCGTCACCTATAGAAACTTTGAACATCAAAGGGTTTTAAAATGTGTTTCCAATCTTAGACACTGAGATTGAATGTATATTTCATGAGTCTGTAATTATACTGGCACCTAGACTCTGAAATCGAAATACAGCAATCTTACCTGACGGTAGAAATTCGTCCTTAAGAATCCTCGGGTCTGTAGTTCCCTTGGAAAGAAGAACCAATCGTTTGAAAAATTATGCACTTAAAACGTCGCTCTTCTTTTCAAATTGTTAAGTGATATTCGAAATTCCAAGACATATTTTCCCATCAAGATGATAATCACATCAACATAAAAAATACCTTTTAAGGCGTGATTACCTGTCACACTTGACATAAATAAATTACAGACATCGCATATAGTGGAATCACTTAAACCATAAATACAACCGCTTGAAACGCTTGATATCAAGCGAGCGACAGCTTGTCAATCTGCATTTCCCACACAAAATACTAAATCCGAGATGTTGCATGGTACAGTCAGGAAATTAAGTTTCGAGCAGTCTTGATGTCGCAGTTTCGCATTTGGAGCTGCTCGAGATGTAGACTGAACTAGCGAAGTTATAATCTAACGCTTTTCATGTAGTTGAAACTGATTCGGTGTTATTACAAAATAAGGTTTTTCTTTTAGTATGGTTTATTAAACCATCGCAGGCTCGATGATTTTAATATTGAATTATGAATCCAATTAATATGGATTAAAGTTCTTTTTACAAATCTGACCACTTAGGCCAGTGCTAAGTTGTCATGTTTGTATTAATAACTTTACTTAAATCAGAATCAAGTTGAAAATGCAAAAACTGACTCGGAACTTTAGGCCAGAACTAAAGTTAAATCGTGTTTCGTAATATGACGGATAAGGTTTAATTTGTTCAATGGCAGCAGTGTAAGGTTTTTACTAGAAATCAATGATTTTTTTGAAAGAATATCTATATAAATAAAAAGAAAAGTCCTGACTGACTGACTCATCAACGCCCAGACCAAACCCTTGAACCCAGAAAGCTAAAATTTTGCACAGAGTTTCCCTTTTTAATGTAGATAATGAATCAGGAAGGAAATTTCGAAATTCAACCCCTAAGGGAGTTAAAATAGGGGATGAAAGTTCCGCGCGGGTGAAGTGTGATTGTGCTATATTCTTTGCGTTCTTGATAGGTATTTTAATTTAATACATTAGTTTATCACAAAAATGTAAACTAAATAACTAAACAAATAAAAACAAAAGGACACTTAGGCGTCGAAGTATTCGTCCGCATCGCTGTCATCAGGAAACGTGCCCAGAAGACTGGCAGCATTGCCACGTTGAATGGCAACGCTAATTCTTTGTCCGAAGAATGACCCAGCCCTCTGGTCACGTGAAGTGTCGACCAACCGGCGAGAAATTTCCTTAAAGAGGAGACGTGCGCTCGGGCCCCAAGACCCGAGCGTTTCGTTTCGTTCTTGATTGTATTTTTGCTAATTTTATTGTTTGTGCTCTAGTCTGCTGCTTTTCAGATTTGCAAGAAAATAATTACTTAACTTTGTCTTAGAGCATATATCCTGTCCGCGGTATGTTGCATCGAACCAATTTGAAAGAAAGAGAAAGAAAGAAAAAATATTTATTGGACTTGTACAGGAATCTTACAAACTTGCTACAGTATAATACGATAATTAAACACATAAAAGAGAAAACACTACTATGCTACACTACTATTAAAATTAACATAAGATTTATACAAAAACAAAAAACAAAAGTAAAATAAAAAATTAAGTCCTGTACGAAGCCAAAAGGCCACTATCTCAGCATGATGCTGCGAAATTTAAAAGTGTCGCAGCGCTGGTATTCTGATAGGGCCCGCTGTGATGTCACGGACAGATATACAACAAAAAGGAAATAGATATAAATAAGATAAAATGTGTCTAGTAATTTAACCAATATTTGTCACAAGACAATGGAATCGACACGTCAAATTTAAATATTTTAGGCATGTCTGATATTGAATGATTACATAAGAACCTAAGTACTTCTTTGAAACGGGTTGTATCAAGTAAATATTTAAGGTTTTTTATGAAATATTTGTGTGACAAACAAAGCCTTTTTATATCTTTAAAAGTACCATCAAACAAATGAACACTCAAGATGATACATATTTCTTTTCATTTGGTTTTCCTTTAGATCATTGTTCATGACAAAGGAAATATGAAACACCAATATTCTAACAGAAGTAGGAATATTGCTGTGAAATCAGAAATATATACGTTTAGATCTATGGACACAGGTATTTTAATGGACTATACAGGAAAAGTTTTTATCCAGTGCGCAAATAACCATGAATTCAGCATATCATTCTAGACCCCCTACCGCAGAAATGTTTCTCCGGTTATACAAAAAAAAACAGGTGTTCCATACATTTTGACCGCGTAGGTTTTTCTATGAAACAGCTTTTTTTTTTTTTTTTGTATAACCAACGAAAAATTTCTGCGGTAGGGATGCTCTCTGCTCTAGGGATGATATACTGAATTCATGGTTAAAATTTGCGCACTGGATAAAAACTTACCCTGTATTAAACGTGTGGTTGGGAACACCGAAGGCAAACGATCGCGCGGTCGATCACCAACACGATGGACCGATCAGGTGAAAGAATCATCGTCCTCTAAATTCTACACGGTGGTGAGGGATGCGCTGGACAGAAACCGGTGGAGGCGGATCATCCGCTCCAGATGCAACTCCGAAGCTGACTACGATCCTCAGATATGAGGGACCGACTACAGAGAGTATTAAACGTAAAAAAAACTTTTTATTTGTTCAAGTTTTCACTTCAATCGGCACTCCTGCGGGCAGCATGCAGCATGCAGCATGACGCTTTCAATTTCTACGAAGAATAGACAGTGCTTTTTTCAATACAAAGTGACATTTCGTTCCTACATTTTTGATATCGCACCGTAGATATCCTTCTACAATCTGTCATTTAGTCTTTCGTTTCTAACGATAATTGTCTAGGTCCTTATAAATGTAGACTATTTCAGAAGAATATTTCTTCCCAAACTGTCAAAATCACACTGACAACAAAACTTTCTACTCGCCGGCCACAAAGTCTACACGATTATCTACAAAATCATGATTCCTTTAGAACGCATAACTGTGATAATTAATAGAAAAACATAGCTATCTTCTGCTATTATACATAATTTCGTTAATAATCATGTATATTCTTCCGTCGACAAATCGGCGCTCGTGCTAAGCCTGCTGGAGTGCCACTGTTTTTCTTTTTTCAAAATTAATCTAAAATTTCCGGAGAAATCACGGAACATACATCATCATTATTATCATCATCATCATCCTAATTTAAGCAGAAAGACGCCCACTGCTGGACATAGGCCTCCCCCAAGCTCCGCGGAACATATGTATATACAAAACTATAAAAAAAATACTGATATATTGCGAACCTTCTCCTGTTTGAAGTCCGTTACAAATATAAACTAATTTATTGGTCTATCTATTTAGTCTCGATTTAAAACTAGATCCAGTCGATGTCATTTTAAAATCATGATTTCACACTGACCATTGTTTCAGGGACACAAATTTTAATTTTTATAAGTACCCTTTTTCTAGAAAATATATATACATTCCTACTCAAGCATCTTTGACCTTGACATTAGTCAATAATACAAACAATGAACATTGTATAGTCGACACCGTAATTGCTTTATCGTCCTAAGTTTGAATGTTACGTCATAAACCGACAAGGTTTATTTGTCTATGTGACAGTTAGATGATTTCAACCTAAGTTAGAATATTTTGGTCATGTTGAGAGAAACAATTAAGGGCGTCAAGCAAAAGGTTTGAAAAGACATATATGACTGAAAATGCACTAGGAGGTTATAAAGTGACCTTTTTGGTGATGTTATACAGAAAGGTCAGGTTCGTAGTACTCGTAATCGGCGTGTGTTTATGACCAGCACCAACATACTATGAATCATAATCTGTTTCATGTTGACAGTTCAACAATATTCATTGCGTTATTTACATTGTTGAGCAGACACATTTTTCGGATATATGGATTCGGAATCAATGGATTAGCAATCTGTTTTAAAATCATTCAGATTATGAATGAACGTGCGTTACGCAATTAGGGTGCAGAGGGCCGATTCTCGTAATTAAAAACGTTCAAAATCTAGTAGCAGTCTCATCTCAGCGACAATCAAATGTAAAAAAATAAATAGCCAAAAATGTATGGAAAAGGTCTTTTTCACAGATTGAGTTTGAGACTGAGATCAGACTGTGAACATTCTTAAAATTACAAGAATTGCCCCTCAGACATGTGCCAGATACATGAACGTAAACGAAACAAAAGGAATATGTAAGGATCCTAAAAGGCGTTCTGTCCTTTTGCGTACCGCCATATAGGCAGAAAGTATGTATGTTGTCAAAAGTGATAAAGCAGTTACGAGGTTTGCAAAACTCACGTCACTTGTATTGATTTCACAGCAAAAACGATCGGGTATTTCTTCCTCAAACAATGTCGTTGTGATCTGTCTTACTTGATTTATGCCCCTGTTTACCGCAAAGAGAAGGGCTAACATGAACGTACAATTTATTTGCCCTCAAACACATTTCCGATTTTCAATATAGATTATTATTAATAGTGTCCTTGTCTCTATGGAGTTTAATGAAAGGGTTAACGGCAACAATTTCACCAATAATCAATAAGTATTTTGCAGATTATTTATTTATTTATATTTATGTATTATAGGTTTTCTTTCATTGCTGGACATTAAGGTAAATCTAGTCGACATTTTTTACATACAAACAAACTTCGGGAGTGTATTACTCTACTGTTTGGCAATTTACATCAAAAATGAAGCAAGCTATGGTTTTGTCTCATTATGAGTATTGTCTGTACGGAAACAGAATACTAAAATAAAAAGCCTTTATAAAGTTAGGAGCCAACAAAGATTAGTTTTTCCTGTTAATCATCCTAACTTTGGGCGTGTTTAAGTAATAAAAGAAGTATAAAATCTCCAAAAATAAACTCTATTGATCATTGACTTATGCAGTGATTTTTTCATAAATGCCGATCTTCCGAAGGACTTTTCTTTATTTTTTACGCGCCTGTGTTTACTGTAAATGATCCTGCACCTCACTCAGTAACGTTGTGCGTGTAGAATAGCGGCCAACTGCTCATCACTGATACTATCTCTGTTGGACAAGAAGCCTGGTGAGACAGCGTGATTTTTAGCCATGCCCACCAGGGAGTTCGAGCCCGCGACTAAATTCCCCTTAATTATAAGCCTTCATTCCTTCCTTTCAACGTTAACTGTCAAAAGAAAAGGTTACGAGTTACGACCGTTGGACGTGGAAATCTATAGGAAAAAGCTTATAATGTCTAGACGTACTGAAGACTGTCCGCCTTATAGGTCATCTTACACTTGACTTACCAGCACCTTAATTGCGCAACAGACTTTCGATTACAATGTGAATCATTTTGAAGCATATTGCTCAACCATTGCTCCATATGTTCGACGGCGTAAATAACGCAAAAAGTTTTGTCGAGCTGTCAAATAAAATCCATTGCTAATGTGAGTGTGTTAGACAATGACCCCGCTGTTCGAGGTCATCATTTTAGAACTTAACTCTCCTGAAAAGTTCTCGGTCTTTCCAGTAACGACCTCCCCACGGTCGCCTCAACTTGTGTATACCGGGGTCAAATTAAATTAGCTAGCAAAACTCCGACGACGGTAATCGATATCCAAATATACATCAAAAAAATCTTATGGTCGTCAACCGCAGCCTACTCTCATCACTTGAAATTTCACTTTGAAAAAACAGTAATTTTCGTGATAAGACCCATCAAGACTGGAGTTATACTAGCTAATTTAATTTGACCCTGTATTCTTTATCATTAGAGCGCGCTTTTCTGTGTTGATTTTAGCAGAGGCAGCGATCCAAACAACGATGTCTAACGGTAGACGCATTATAGAACTACTAGACCGCCACATGTAACTTCAATATTAATGTGTACTGCTGCTTTACAGATGACCTTGACCGATTTTAAGTGACCTCTGACATTTTAATGACAATAAAAATATTTATTTATTTATTTACTATTAACACATACAATTGTTTTTACAGGTTGGAAACCCAATACAACAATGTAGTCATAATTTTCCCACTTAGAGACTTTACCCAAAAAGTAACTGAACGAACTGGTTTTCATTCCACTTACCAACCGCTTACTAATATCGCATACCATGTGTCACCAGTTCATCATTTGCCTACTCTTTCCCAACTATGTTGGAGTTGGCTTCTAGTCTAACCGTATGCAACTGAATGCACGTATTTTACATGGAGCGCCTGCCTATCTGACCTCCACAACCCAGTTACTGATACGATACCCAGACTGGTTGTCCGACTTTTGGGTTTCTGACCAGTGACGTCTACCGAAGACCTATGCATGACAACCGGGACCAACGGCTTAACGGGTTTCGAGATGAATTGAATGGTCATCCATCCACGAGCCAACTGCCTTAACCTCTGATCTACCGGTGCTTCTGTTTTTATTTAGCCACAAGCCCTCTCTCCATCACGAACCATGTGTATAAAGCATACATAATCAAGAAAGACAATAATTATTTTCTTGAGCAATATTAATCAAAGAAATATGTCGCTACGTCAATTTCATTGAAGCTCACACATAACACATGTGTCGCCTCTTATTAATATAAAAATCAATAAAGCTTACTTATACTGAAATACCTAGTCTCTAACTGGATTAATTTATCTGTTATTTCATAAACACAATATCACGCCTTGTTTTTCTAAGGGTTGGGCAGTGTTGGCTTTTTTAACACAACGATATTTTGCCAGTGATGTTTGAGGCTCATATTATGGGGGCGAGGCTACTCCCTCCCCAACTTTAATCAGGAAACTCCGCCACTACGGGATCCGGAACACCGCTCTGGATCTTCTTATTTCATACTTGTGTAATAGGATTCAGTGTGTTGATTTAAACGGAAAAAGATCTCCCGGATCCGTAGTATCAATGGGAGTCCCACAGGGCTCGATTCTTGGTCCTTTCTTGTTTCTTATTTATATTAATGACTTGCCTTACCTCATAAAGGATAATCATGATATAGTGTTGTTTGCGGATGACACTTCACTTTTGTTTAAACTTAAACGTCAGCAACTTGTTAATGACGATGTAAATAGCGCAATCTCAAAAGTAGTTCACTGGTTCAATGTTAATAATTTACTTCTTAATGAAAAAAAGACCAAATGCATTAAGTTTACGCTACCTCACGTTAAGCAGGTGAAAACGAATGTGTTGATAAAGGGCGAAGAATTGAATCCTGAAAATAGCACTGTATTCTTGGGCTTAACTTTGGATGCCAAGCTTCAGTGGGGCCCACATATAGCCAAATTATCGAAAAAGCTAAGCTTTGCAGCATACGCTGTTAGAAAAATTCGTAATTTAACTGATATAGAGACAGCCCGCTTAGTGTACTTTAGCTATTTTCATAGTGTAATGTCGTATGGTATTCTATTGTGGGGAAATGCCGCCGACATTCAGACTATTTTTGTCTTGCAGAAAAGAGCTGTTCGATCAATTTATAAATTAAGTCCGAGACACTCTCTCAGAGATAAATTTAAGGAGATTAATGTAATGACTGTGCCTTCACAGTATATTATGAAAATCTTTTATATGCCCATAAAAATATTAAATTGATTAAAAAATACAGTGATATCCATAGTATAAATACTAGGAACAAACACAAATTTGTTGTACCATCAACAAGGCTCAAGAAAATAGGTGGGTCATTCAGATGTCAATGTATACGCTTCTTTAATAAACTTCCAAGCCATGTTCAAGATCTAAGTCTCAATAAATTTAAATCATTCATTAAACGTAAGTTGTGCCTGAAAGCCTTTTATACCGTTAAAGTTTATATTGAGGACAAAAAAGCTTGGGATTGACCTGCTCCAATTTCGTATACAGTTTTTTTTTTTTATATTTTTGTTTTGCTCTTTGACATTCGATTATTGTTATATACACTTTGACACGAATTACACACACACTTTGAGAAGTATAATATTATTTTTGCTTTATTTATTGTGAATGTGAAGACTGTGTGGTATTTTTGTTTTTGTGTTTCATTTCTTTCTCAGTTCATTTTTAAAGTTAATCTGGCAGTTTGAGTACTTTATGTGGCCTACCTTAATATCCTTTCTTTGGTATTGTTCGTCAAATCGTTGTGCTCCTCAAGTTCTGAGTTGAGCCGTATGATTACTGATACATGCATGCACTGAATGGACAGGTCCACTCAATCTGTGTGGTTTATTTCCTCAAAAGACCATTTCAGACACCACTCCACATGGTCTTCACATGATCTGACCAAGATTATGTCTGGACTTTAAAAGAGACTATGACCTCTGAGTTTGTTTCGGCCTTTCTTCTCAGAGTAGTCAGATAGGAAACGCCGACCTCATCTAGTTTAAAAAATATGATTGACGTGTAAAAGTGTTTGTACAAACCTACTTACAGAAATAAAATCATTTATCATTCCCATCAACCGGGCACAAAGATAAAGCATTTATTTGAAATAGACACTTGTAACGCACTTATATGAACGTCAAAATTTACATTAACGTACAATTGATTCTAGTCGTCCCTTAGGTAGTTTCGTGTGGGGAAAACTAGGCAAAACTCCACCGTAGCTCTTTTAAAAGGTTGTCAATAAATTCAGTATCCGGGCTGCCAGATACTCGTAGCAAAACCCTATAAGATTTTTTCTGATCTGGGAGTTGAAACCCAGGAACATTATACTTAACGGTAGCACTGTGGCTAATAAACCAGTGAGGTAGTCTAACTTGTATTCCACTTAGGGAAATGTTGACTTACGAACATGTAAGTGACAAGTGAAAACCAAGACTCGAACTTTACCAAACACAAAAAAAAAAAAACTGAATTCTGTAAAAACAAGACTCACATTAGGGCCTGTGCACACCACGTTTTTTAAACGCACGCACGTTTCTTAAAACGCGCGTCAACGGCGCGCTTTTATCCTACAGAAAGGTCTGACTTGCGTGATTATCGCGTCTGTATCGCTACAAACGCGCGTCAACGGCGCGTTTAAAAAACGTGGTGTGCACAGGCCCTCATAAAAAAGATACATAAATGCACATATAAAAAGTAGCCAAAAGCCCCGTATTCAAGTAGAAAACGTTTTTCAATTTTGTCCATTGCTTACTTGTGTACAGCACATGAAGCTATCCCAAACTGTCAAATTTTCTCAACTAAATATGAACCTTAAGTTTTTGTTGTAAAGCTGAAAAACGATCAAAGATATTTGACAGATTAGGGTAGCTTGATGTACCTACATCTATAACCATCATTTTGTTTCGTTTGTGGGCTAACCCATCTACTGTATTAATGGTTGCTTAACCAGCCTATAATATTCCCACTGCTGGGACATAGGCCTCCTCTCTTCAAGAGGGAGTGGGCTATAATCTACCACGCGTTGGTTGGCGTTTGGTTGGCAGTTGCTATATATCACATGTCTTCGAATGTTTGGTTCTAGGACATGCTCGTTTACTCATGATATTTTCCTTCACCGTTTTGAGAGCAGTGGTGTTGAAATTATTCACAAAAAGAAAAACGTATGACCGCTGGGCAATAATAGTCGCCGACCTAGACGCGTATTGCAAGGGTTAGATCGAATTGGCCCTGTAAAAGGATGCCTGGAGAGATTTGGGGGAGGCCTTTGCTCAGCAGAGGGGTATACTAATGGGAGGGGGCGTATGCTAATTAAAAAAAAAACCGCCTGCCTGGGTTTGAACCCATGATTTACCACCACGACTCTCTCTCTATGACTGACAAGGTGTAAACCCCGAACATTATACCGATGTTGCTAGAAACCCATTGGCGTATGACGGGTACATACTATATCCTAGTCTTGGAAAATGTTCTGTGTTAACGTCAGTCAACGTGGATACTTGGTGTAACATGCCAACAACTAAGCCATCAAAATGATTTAGACTTTGGTTGCCCTGTGGAGTCGAGGAAGGGTTAAATTTCAGCATAGCCAAAAATAAAACATTTTTTCTGCGTTCATGATTGATTGTTTTAGGGTTAACCCTGTCAATTCTAATAATGGCTTGAAAAGCCCCCAAAATGATTTTTTTTATTTCACAATTCTGTTTCGTAAGGGAAAAGGGGAAAATAACACAAGAAACTGTATTACAGTTTCTCCAAAATTACACCAATGCTGACACGAGACTTCCTATAATATACACCCCAGCTTTCCTCGCCTTTTCGCTGTCTTTTAACGGAATTTGAGCTCGGAATAGTTTGATGTTGACGTTTCATTGCTTTAGCGAAACTTATTCAAATATTATATTTCGTTTCGCGATTCAAATGACATCCCTGAGGGTTTGTTTACTAAAACCACGGGACCCCGAATTTTTACCGAATGTTTTGGGTCGTTTTATTTTAGGCAAACCTTTGTAAACGTTGATTGTACTATTGACTTTTATTAGCGGTGTGCGTCTGACTGATTTTCGGTTCGGTTCTAATGGAGGGGCTATTTTTTCACTGTTCTTTTTTGGGGAATTATTTTAAGGTCGGCGTTATTTTTTACGCGTGATTTTTCCACGTTTGTTCGGACGTAAAAATATCGCAGTGAGATTTTATTGCGCATTGTATTTTTGATTCTCGATATTGCACCGAGCATTAAGAATCTTATAGTGAATCCGAGGTCGCCGAAAAAACACATTGTTCGATGTACAACTCATGGCGCTAAGCAGTCAAAAGACAAAAAAGTAAAATACCTACATTTATTTGTCACATAAACACGTGCATATAAAAAGATGACATCACATTTAAAAAAAAACAGCTGCACGCCATGACTGTGACAGGAAGGCTTGCACTCAGCATGATGCTGTGCTATGGGACCCATAGCACAGCGCTGATTTTCAGTGGTCACCCGAAAACGTCAAACGAAAATCAAGTCAGGATCGAATTATAAAGAAAGAATTCTTTCTTTCTAATTCGATCCTTGATCCTGACTTCTTTCTTTCTAGAAAGAAAGAAGTGCGTTGAAGATGCCGTGCGACAAAAACTCACTGCGATATTTTTTGCTTACTTGGTCGAATAAATGTGTAGTTATTGTTTAGACTCGCTAAATCATTTGTCGTAAGTGGGGTTATTGAGTATGGCCACAAATTTCAAATAAAAAAAATGGTACCCGAACATACTCTGTACATCGTAGCGTGGCGTAATATTTATTTTGTACTATGTAAATACATAAATATCCCCAAAACCATCACAGCAGCTTCATGTTTAGCTAAGCTAACAGACCGAAAAATCAAAACAATCATAAACAGATAAAGTAAAGGTCGTGACGAATTGCCTCCATAACCACCTTAGTTATGGATGGGTTCATCGGTAATAACCTCTACAAAATACAAAACCACGTTTTTTTTTTTCTTGTAAAGTCAAATACAGAGGCAGGGCAGTGGTGGTGTGGTAACGGCATCGACTTAAGAGCCGAACCACAGCCGAGAGTCCTGGGTTCGAACTCAGGCAGGAGCATAGGCACTTTGCTTTGTCTGCCAGAACCAAAAATTCCAAGAAATTGTGACATCTATGTACCAACCCGCACTGGGCCCGCGTGGTAGATTACAGCCTATTCCCTCTCGACAGGAGGCCAGTATTCTAGCAGTGGGAACATTCATTATAAGGTGATTATGCAAAAACATACACAAAATTCGTTATCACGATCCAAAGATAAAGATTTTTATAAGATCAGAAATTAATAACCAAAACTTGGAATGTTTCAGCCAAATTTATTGCAGGGTAAACAATACTTAAGAGACCAGTTTTATGACATTCAGCCATGTTGTTCCAAAATAAAAAATAATACATTTTGAATTGATTCCCGCTACTAAGCACAGCTACAAAAAAAAAAAAAAACTCAGACATCTTCCGGACTATACAGATTCATTTGCATCTTTGTTAACAGCTGTTGATAGTCACACTAATGTTCAGTTTGTGCCAAATGTAGAACAGTCTCGTCATCATGAATAGGCATTTGTATTCATAATACTCCTCATCGAGTATTTTGTACGGAATTTGTAGTAATCTGTCTCAGAATTGGGAACGAAAATAATATCTCCATTTCGGGTTCTTAAAGGATTTTATGGAGAGTTCGTTTATTTGAATAAAATAGGCTTTAACAACAAAAGGAACGCTTATTACGAGCGAATTTGTGTAAAGAGTCCTTACCAAAAAAATTTTAAGTCCGTCAAAAGTTCTTTGAAGACCTCCTTTTATGTTGCATAAAATTAAATAAAAAAACTTTTTCGCATTATAAAAGCTGACTGATCTTTCGCATGGACGTAAAAGATGCACTGCTGACCGCCAAGAGTAGAAAATCCAACAATACGTTTCATAGCGCTAGATGCACTTCTCACCGAGCATTGGAACAGCAACAATTACAGCAACACCGTGAGTTGAAAATCAACATGTTCACCTAAACCCATAGTCGTCGGCAAAACTCATAGTTCATTGATTGTCGTAACGTCGTTTGCACGTTCTAAAGTAAATCAAGTACGTTGAAAACCTATTCAAATCTCAAAACGTTTAAGTATCTAAAATCGAAGGTAAGAAAGTATTCAATTTAATTTTACCAACTTTCTACCTGCTTCTTACAATACTTTTGTTACCAATTGTTAAACTCAAACAACAAAAATAGTAACAACGATAAAACTTTTCAATTCAAATGGAAATCTTGTGAAACTATTCCAAATACAAAAACATCGGGACTGACCGGCCAATTACGGGCCTTCGCCCGTTATAAACTAAAAAAAAAAACCGCCCGAGTTCATTAGTATTTCCCGTTTTGCCGGGGAAACTTCTGCCCCCTTTCCCCCACAAATTCTGGCTGGCGAGAAACGGTGACGGATTTAGAGTGATCGACTGAATCGAATTCTAGAATTGAAATTGATTGGATTTTGTTTTGGGTGTTCTAAATCTAAAATGATTCGATCAGTTTGTGCAGGTGAACTTTCAAACTGTGTGCTGCCAGTTTTAAATAGGGCATGGTACGAGTAGATTTAGGTGACTAGGTATTTGGAGTGGTGGATAGATTTATGTCAAACTCAAACTCAAAGCATTTATTTCAATTAAACCATTTACAGGCACTTTCGAACTATCAATAAGTCGGTTAGTTAGTCATAAAGTTGAAGCCGCCTTTTCCAAAACGTAGATCTCAATGGAGAAGAACGAATAAAAAACTCAGAGCACACAAGATGTTGCAAAATCCAGGGTAAGATAATCTTGTTGCTTCTATAAGCAAGAACATTTTACAAAATAAAGAAACAATTCCAAATTTAAGATTATACGCCCTGGAAGTTAGGAGACGACCAGTCTCAATTGATGGCGCTCGTTCACGAACATGTAGCGTGGATCAGCACCATCCAGCTCAACAATTTGTTAGTGAACCGAATTATTGAAAACACGCCACCATCAGTGAGACATTTAAGTGAAACAACGTTTATATAACCCTTTAATAAGTGATCAATTAATTGCCTTCTATAAAAACCGATAAAACAAAATTGTGATTGAGGATTTCAAGAAAAATTAAGTATTATTTTTCGTTAAGTATATCTAAAACAATATTATATACCTAAAAAACACTCTATTTTAAACACTCTATTTTAAAACATCTAAAGCTCCACAATAAACTGCATGGATTTTTATAAATTTGTTTATTAAAATTAACAAGTTCATTCGTTGTGTTAAATAAACAAATTTAATATAAACGAAATACACACATACATGAGAGCAGTGGTGGCCCAGTGGTAACGACCGCAACTTACCGAGATGTGTAGGTCGTGAGTTCGACCCCAAGCGGGCCCCCCCCCGAGTGGGTTCCCGCATTGTCGTTGCGGGGGGGCTCAGTAACCGTGGATGCCGGCCACGGTGAAGCCAAGAGGAACCCAAAGGTGGGGCCGCTCGTCAGGGCTTTTGCCTCAAAGCCGACGACGTAGCGGCCAAAAGGTAGGTTGCGGTGAGGTGCACCGCAACTGAGGTGGGCCGCGATGTCGAATGGGAGGCATCGCGGCTGAGGGTTACGGGCTGCGGTAGAGGAGGAGTGCCGGTGCTTCTGAGCAGCGCTCTTCCCTTCCGTGGCCTGGACGGGGCCGCCACCGTTTGATGGCGGACGCGGTGGGGCCGCAGGGGAAGAGGAGTGTCGGTATAGCGTCAGCCGCTCTCCCTATCCCCTGCGGCCGAAAAGTGGTAGACGGGATGGCGCGTTGTGTTCCACACGCACGCCGTCAAAGATGTCAGCAACCACCGGTGGGGTCCGCAAGGGCCGATGCCTGCCAGGGGTGCGGGTTTGTTCGAAAGAGATACCACGGCCCCTGGCATACGGGCTACTGAGGGAACACGGGTGGGTTTTAGTCAGTAAAAGTCTGACACGCCCTCCTGCTCTACTCAGCAGGAGAAGTCATTTGATGATTTCCCACCCAAAAAAAAAAAAAAAAAAAAAAAAAACCCCAAGCGGGCACTTTACTTTGTCTAAATTATTTCATCACCACTGCTCTCAAAATGGCGAAGGAAAACATCGTGAGGAAACCAGCATGTCAGCAAAAATTCGAAGACATGTGACATCCACTGACCCGCACTGGGCCCGCGTGGTGGATTATGGCCCACTCCCTCTTACAGAGAGGAGGCTTGTGTCGCAGCAGGGGGAACATTTTAGGCTGATTATGCTATGCATACATGAAGTGTAGGTCCTGTACTTTAAAAACCACATTTCAACAATTTCCATCAACCGAAAAGATGATTTCCCACGTTGGTTTTACTCATTTTAAAATGGCTCAATTTTGAATATTAAACTCATTCACTTTGCGGTTTTAAATAGAATTACATTGACCGGTACGAGAATTTATTTTCCCGGTTTTATCACATTAAAATCATGTTGAAAATGAGGTTAAATTGTTATAAAGGGTGGTTTGTCCAACAATGTTAATTTAATGAAAGATCATTCTGCCTTCACAAAATTAAACCAATTATCTGAAAACACTATCCTATTTTTACTCACTCCCATTCCATTATGGATCATACAATTTTGTATAGCTCTTTGTATTTATTAATTGAAGACTAGCTGACCAGTACCCACTTCGTTGGGCGGTAAACATTTTTATATCACTCAATAGATTACGACACGGTCGCGGTTCCATATCTATGTCGTATTATCTCTTTAACCATTCGTCCAAATTATATGCAGTAAAAGGGATAAGTCTTTTGTTTTAAACACTTGAGACGATAAATTTACTTATTTTGATAAGAATTCATAATTGTTGATAATATGACGAATAAACTTGACCTAACGATTTAAATGATTTTTTAATATAAATAAGTACTTTTTGTGACTTAAATATAAAAGTTAGACATTTGCTGTCGCTTACTTTTTTGTAGGCATTATCAAGCTCTACAGCTTTTTTCGAGAACTCAATCATATATCTCTCATGGTTAAGGCAGCGTTCGTAAGGTTGTCTATTGTTTGCCCGAAGATTATATGCCATAATCATCATTTTCCCGAATTTCATTTACCCGAATTTCATTTGCCCGAATGTTTCATTTGCCCTAAAAGACATATGACATACTTTTAATTGCCCGAATTTTAGATACCATAAGATACGAATGCCATAAGTATTGTGTGCCTTATTTTATGTGCCATAATAATTATTAAACATAATATTTAAATGGCATACAAAAGAAGAATTTTTGCGTGCTTTAGCATCAAATTTGTATTTGCATTAAAAAAGAAATTGTACTACCTAATTATAATTATATAGTTTGATTATTAAACTTGTTTTTAATTCTAATACTTACCTACTTATTAGCTTTCTGGCTGTCGATGTCGATGGGTGCGCAATGTTTGGTATAATAAGAATAAACTTATTTATTCTGTGCATGGTTGATGGTGGGCTAGGTCGACGGAGCCCCGCTCCGCGGGGCTCCTACTTCTGTGTGGTTTATAAAAAAATAACCACGAAGGGGATGGCGCGGTCTATTCGTTCGCTTCGCTCGCTCACACGACCCCGCCATCCCCTTCTAACCTAACCTGTCCGAGTCGGGGTGCCCTAAAGTCCCAATTGCATCCAATTTCTCTTGATATAAACAACCGTTACACACCCGATGTCGATGGCAAATTATGTTATGGCATATCATAATTATGGCATGTGATAATTAGGGCTTACAATGATTATGACAAATGATGTTATGGTAAGTGACTTTATGGGAAGCAATGATTCTGGCACGTGACTAATATGGCAAATGAGAGTAGGGCAAATGAGTATTATGTCGTATGATATTATGGCTGTTGACTATTATGGCAAATAAAATTCGGGTAAACGGCGGTATACCCGTTCGTAAGAAACGTTTTCATTCGACCGTTTTTTCTCCGATTTACTTTGCAAATCCGACTACCGCGAAAAAGTCTTTTAGTTTTTCGGGTTCATTATACAGGAAAAGTTTTTATCCAGTGCGCAAATTGTAACCATGAATTCAGCATATCATTCTAGACCCCCTAGCGCAGAAATTTTTCGCCGGATACACAAACAAAAACCAGCTGTTCCATACATTTTGACGCGTAGGTATTGCACTTTTCTATGAAACAGCTCATTTTTTTTTCTACAACCGGCGAAAAATTTCTGCACTAGGGGTTCTAGAATGATATGCTGAATTCATGGTTACAATTTGCGCACTGGATAAAAACTTACCATGTATAATAGCCTATGAGACTCAGAAATAACGTAGCTTTCTACTGGTAAAAGAATTTTCAAAATTGGTTTAATAGATCCAGACATTACCCCCTACAACCTCACACCTCACAAACTCACAAACTTTACCTCTTTATAATATTATTATAGATATAGATTGACTAAGTAACAATAGCTGCACGGGTCGATCGATCAGGTTAAGCTACACTTGCCGCGGTTGGTCCGTGGATGGGTGACCATCTTTACATACCAAGACCCCTCCGTGCCTCGGAAAGCTCGTTAAGCCGTTGGTCCCGGCTGTCATTTGTGGATCTTTGACAGTCGTTACGGGTCGTCAGAAGCCCGAAAGTCTGACAACCAGTTTTTCCAAGGGGTATCGTATTACCCAGTAACTGGGTTGTGGAGGTCAGATAGGCAGTCGCTCCGTGTAAAATACTGGTATTCAGGTGCATCCGGTTGGACTGGAAGCCGACCCCAACATACATAGTTGGGAAAAGGCTAGGCAGATGATGATATAGATTGACAATAGGTAGTATAACTTACATACAACGGTATCACTAGTTTTTTACCTTTTTTTTCTGTAACTAGGAACAGTTTATTATCGATATTTAACGCATTGATAACAAAAATCAATCTGCCTAGCATTTTCCCAACAATTATTGGGGTCGGCTTCCAGTCTAACCGGAAGCAACTCACACCAGTATTTTACATGACAGAACTGCTTATCGGACTTCCACAACCCAAATTATCCCACGGCAACGTGCGTAACGTTGCCGTGGGATAATTTGCCGGCACAAACAGACAGACAACATTTTATTTTTATTTTATTCGTTACGTTTTAAATAAGTAGTTAAAGGATAGTAAAAAGCTGTTTTTTGACATAATTTGATTATAAACAGACACTTCAATTTTAATTATTTGTATAGAATTTACATTCTTCTCGTACATTTTCTTTTCTAGCAATGTGTCTTCAGTGTTGAGCCTTCAAGCACTGTAATTTAAGCTTTAAATCAAAAGACATAACAACTATTCAATCAGTCAAATCACTGAACACAAACCACCCAATCAATTTATTTCAATAAATCCATTTACTCATTCCCAACTTAACCCAAACTTAGGGGACTATTTCGTTCATTTTCCCGTGTCGCCCCCGATGTTCCGGGCCAGCTCTCCAAGGGGCACTTAAGCGTATGACACGTCTCTGCGAGCGATCCCGTGACATCTGCCCGGAGCCCGGAGTGACCGCTTTCTGTGGCTAAGAGGAACGCCCATGCCTTTATGTAGTTTAGAAGTAGGTAGTTTCAAGTAGGTAAAGACAGCTTTAGTAATAGAGATCTTTGTATAATCCAATCCTATTATACTAATATTACAAATGTGAAAGTTTATATGGTTGGATCATAAGGTATATTTGAATATTTATAACTCAATTATGCAAAAACGGGTAAATGGATCCGGATGGAATTCGGCACACACTTTAAGCCTAGTTTTGAAGCTGATTAACGTATGATGTTGCTTTTAATCCCGGTAGTATGTTCCCGTATGATTAATTCCGACCAAGCCGATGGTTATAAATAGCTTTGATTTACTATAGTTAAGAAGTATTGAATAAGTAACAATTTATTTTTCAATTTACTATGAATATAACTAGAAATACAATTAGCAGGATTCCTTAAAGCCACATTGTACTTGAGGCTACGATCACGTGACTTCCAAAAAAAAAAAACAGTAACTTATGAAGAACTCTTAATTTCTTTTCATTCACAGCTTCACGTTTTTTAATTTGGATAAAAAACGGAATTGAATTAAGTAAATAATCAAATCATCAGGGACACGTGTTGAAAAAGTAATTAAGCAACTTTTGTCATTTTATAAACATCAATTTCTGTTTCTGTGGACTACACGTGGCTTCAAAATGTTTCGTGGTTTCAGGCTTAAAATAATTGAAGCACGCTAAACTTTTGGGGTAGTTTTTATCCTGGACTTTGAGACGGGTGAACGCGCCACGTGTCCAAAACTCAAAAACTGTTTTGGGGTAAATTATACTTTCACCCACGAATAATTTTTTTTATTTTTTAAACAGCTATGTGTTGATGATGCAATAGCTAGCCCTGTAAAATATGCAAAAATAATAACTTTAATTTGTCCCAGTATCCTATACGATGAACACACTGAAATGAGGCTATGATACCTACCTTTTTTTTTTTTTTTTTTTGAGTGGGAAATCATCAATGAATATGAGAAATGTGTATGAACAACAATCCTTTTGAAAAAAGAACTTAACTTGGTTGGAAGATAGAGAGTAAAACTTGAAGAAACAAACAATCTAAAAATCATGTATGTCATAATGACAATTACTTATAATAATCCCTACAGAAAAGAAATCTCCTGCCCTGAATATTTCAAGAATAGACCCCTCATTCTTATACATGAGCGCCATTTAAAGTCACAATGAAGGCGAGACACCGAGATAGACCCCTAATTGGGTCCATCAAAACCGTTGTCCTACTTTGTATCGTGTCGATATTATCATAGACCTCAACTGACTTAGTTATTATGTTATCCTAGAAGTGAAATGACATGGAAACAGGGCGTGTAGATTTGAAAATTTGTACTGTTTTTTTTTTTCATATACAAACTTGAAAAACATGAACAAAGCAGTTGCGGTGGCATGTCAAAAGGCTTTCCTACAGGCTGACTTACTCGGGCTGACACAAGGTGGAACGATGACCTTGTAAGGGCCTCAGGGATCCGCTGGATGCCGGATACCTATGTTTTTCCTCCGAGTTGCATAGGTACTACAAGCAACTCCGAGGACAAACATTTTTAAAATCCTCTAATTTTAAATGCAACTCGTACGAGGCCAGCTCAAATTCAAAGGGACATGGCACCTACGTGCTGTCGACTGAACCCACACAATTGAATATGGGTTACACATCCTTTCGGAATACCTCCTACAATGAGTGTACCATATACTTTGTCGACCCCTTAACCCGTACCTACAACCATGATGTTACGTAAATAGGGAAAAAGGACATACATCCCTGTCGTCTTATTATTCCAAGGTAGGTGTTAGCACGACTCACAAGTCGTCGTGGAAACGGATAACCTTACCCTGACATGTGAGAAATGTAGTTTTGCCGCGTGGGCCAATCGATCTATCAATTTAAAAGTAGTTCACAGGGTATTTGAATTGGATATTTTCCTTTCTGAGCGAGGTATGTTTGGTTTTGACTTTAATGCTTCTTCATAAGGATGCGACGACGCGACTCTCGTAGAACAATTTCTAGGAAAACTTCATGGAAATTGTTCTGCAAGTATCGCGTTGTGCCTGTCTGAGAAACCTTTAAGTTCTTAACAATATTAAAGTCCTACTATAATATATTTTCAGAACTACCGAAAGGTTCTTACAGGTGCGTTGCCCTGTCTTTTCCTTAAAAATATGACCTCATTCCTTGTTTACCACAAGGCTTTGTAAAGTATCAAATGAATATTTTTGAACTATCAAGACGCTTAGCTTTTTTCTTTGTTCTATTGAGGACAAAAAATATCATTATAATGTGCTAAGCTAATGATCTTTGGTAACATGACCAATATGATCCCTAATGTAGCGTCTAAGTATCAGTCAAGGTAGGAATGGATTCGGATGGTGAACATACAGAACTGTAATTTTATTGTAAGAGGGGGGCTTTGGTCCGTCTTTCTCTAACGTATGTTTGATTGAAAAGCTTGCTGTTTCATCCAACGCAATGTAAGCGAGTGAGAACGCGATAACATTGAACGAACATTGACGCGCAAAGATTTTACAAAATTTGTCCCAAGAACTAAGTGTTTTTGAGAAAGATTTGCAATTTTTTCAAAAATATCTTTCTCGTTTCTAATCTTTATGACATGTACGCACGGCTACACATCAAGCTATACATTTTCAATATAAACTGATCTCGCATTGTATAAGATTTCCGTACAAAGCGAGATCAGCGTAAATGTATGACTATTTTATGAACAGTCAAATTTTACAATTTGTGTGATTTACAGACGTCTTTACTGAATTTGTATCTCAATAAGAAGTTTTTGTTTTGGTTACATAGTATCTATATTAATAAAAAGTCCCGACTGAATGACTGACTGACTGACTCATCAACGCCCAGCCCAAACCCTTGGACCTAGAAGGCTGAAGTTTTGCACAGAGGTTCCCTTTATAATGTAGACAAGGAATAAGGAAGGATTTTTAGGAATTAAATCCCTAAGTGAGTTAAATAGGGGATGAAAGTTACTCGCGGGCGAAGCCGCTGGCAAATTTAGTCCTAGATATAAACCACAAGATACCTGTGTTATCAAAATACCTGGAGGAAAGTTTTTTTAACGCCATAATCATGTACGAGCGCTTGTATGAGAATTATGACGGGTAGGTCACTCTTAACAAGAATTACGGCTTCATTATGGCAGTGACTGCTATACTTATAACAAAAAACCATAACACAAAATAGGTCTAGTAAAAGTAACTACATAATAACCAACACTTTTTCCCAAAAACAACCATAAAATGTAACCTCATTTCACCCCAAGAAAGCTTAAACGCAACATATAAAACAAAAAATGTTCCCAAGCACCCTAATTGGGTCCTCTCGTGTTGGTGTCAGGAATTTATTCGTCAATTATCATTATTTATGCTCTCTTTTAGCATATAAGCGACTGTTGGACTTTTTTGGCAATCGTTTTGGTAAACAATCGAAAAAAAGGAGACAGATTTAGATGGTCCATGATTGGAGTGAACGTGGTAACGGAATGGATAAAAACTTTGTGTTATTGATATTTGGGTGCTGTCTTTTAGAATCATTTAGCTTTCCATATGTGAGATAATGTTTAGAATGGGTTATATAGTTTTGCGTTTATCCATTACAAAGAATTTTATAAACAATCAAATCTTTCCACTTTATAATATTAGTGTAGACAAATAATTGGAAAAACGGTCAAATCTTTCCTCTTTATAATATTAGTGTAGATGACGCTGATAAGGTTAACTGGTAGAAAAACTATTGAACGATAGTGACCTGGGCCTCAAGTCTGCTATTACAATAGTGTCAGAATATTCTATCATTGATTTCAAAATTGTTGATTTTGACAAGTTTGGTAATCTACTAATACAATGGCGTCCGAGTGTCAGTGGCTGACCGTCCAATGGTCAGCCACTGACACTCCATTGAAAGAATTGGCATTAATTGGTAATCTCGTACATAATGACAAATGAATGGGGTAATCTGCAAAAAAAAATACTGTTCCTAAAATAATATGTTAAAAACTAATATGTAAAAATATTTATACATATAAATGAAATCTGGCATGAATAAATCTTCAAACTTAGTAGTATTTTTTCGAAAATCATTTCTACTAACGGGTTTTATAATAATGGCAATACGACAATGCCATTATAACACAATTCAATTACGAGACCATTGACCGATCACTGATCGACTATTATGTATTTAGCAGATTACGAACTTTTACTTTTACTGATAGATGGCAGGATTATAGTCCTACAATATTGTTCAGCATTACCGAAAGGTTTTCCCTGTTGTGCCCAGAAAGATGGATTATCAACAGCTAAGGAATGGTGAACCCATTATATGATAGAACTAGCTTTTGTCCACTTTTGCCAGCGGTTTCACCCGCGTGGACGTCTAAAATTATCCCACAGGAACACACTATCGGGATAGAAAGTATCCTATGCGTTATTCCAGGTTATAAACTATATCGTCCCCGTAGAGCGAAAAGTCATTAAGTCGAAAAATCTTGTTTTGAGATAATCAGAGTTAAAGTTTTTTTAAATAATAATCCTTATAACTTTGGCGTGCCTTTACATAACTTTATGTTTTTAGCTTTAGTTTGAAGTAAATGAAATCTAATTTATATAATAAGAGCTAAAACACGTGAAAACCCTCTAATAATTGAGAAAAGTTAAAAACATCAAGCTAATTAATTGTTTTCTTTAAAATCTCTGACTTAGTTGGGAATTAGTTAATTGTCGAACGTAGTTAGTGATTTTTCTCTCAGGTCTAAATTATTTTGAAGAAAAACAACTAGACTTAAGTAAAGTGGAACTAACTGTTAGATGTACGAAATGTGTATTGTGAATACTACTTAACTGGGTATTCGAAGGTTGTGTGGTAAGTTTTGTTTTAAAAATGACATGAATAAGTAATAAAACTATCGCAATAAATTCAATTAAGTTTTACTGAAGGAATTATTCGAAAAAATCAACAAAATACTATTAGTATTAAGCAAAAACAAAAAAACGCAAGATCCTCATGCACACAAAGTGAAAAATTAAATAGAACATGGCCATTTAAAACAAATATGATTTCAGTCCACTACTTCTTCTTCTGGCTCCAAAATTCTGTCTACTACGTCTCTACTTGTTGGTAAAGACTGGTACCACAAGTGGAGCTCTTGTGGGATTATCCCCTTTGCACATAAATTATTGAGGTCCTTCTTTTTTGCCTCTGTAATAGGCAGTGGCGAGGAGTAAGCTAGTGGTATTTTATAATTTTTCAATTCTTGCATCAGTTCTTCTGTCCCTTGTCCATCCGTTTGTTCTTCTTGTTTCCTCCTCTTTCTAATAATAACTGTAGTTTTTGTCGGACATTCTAAAATATTACATTCTAAGTAGGGACCATCGTGTTCATATCTAAACTTAACTAGACCCGGGCATTTTCTCTTGAAACGAAGACACATAATTTTTAGCCATTTTATTTTATTGCCTTCTTTATCTCTGTTTGTATTTTTTGCAATTTTTTCTTTAAACTGCTTAAATTAACCATTTCCGTGTATTTTAATTCCTTAAAACTATAAGGCGGTGCTGAATCTGTTTTTTTTAGAGCGAGCACGTTCCATGATCGACTTCCAATCAATCATGGAATAAACAGGCGTATGTCTTTGCTGTCTTTCTATTGCACTATCTATGGAGTCCACTTCCATATGAGTGTGAGCACTCTCTAAGTATTTTTGCTCAATAACTTCTAGCTGGAAATCCGATCTTTGAATTAAATGAACCATAAATGCCGTGATAAATTGGTTTCTATCTGGCCCAGCGCACATGTCGCTATACATGGTGACCTCTTCAATATTGGTTGGTATCTGACTAATCCACCGGTTCATTGCACTGGCAATTTCCACACTACCCCTTTTTACCATTAATCTCACTTCAAGTTATACAAAATGCTTCATGCGGTGGTTTAGACGTGTTTTTTTTTTTTGGGTGGGAAACCATCAAATAACTTCTCCCGCTTTGGGTGGAGCAGGAGGCCGTGTCAGATTTTTACTGACTAAAACCCACCCGTGTTCCTTCAGGAGCCTGTGTGCCAGGGGTGCGGGTCCGATGCCCGATGCCAATGCTCTTGCGGGCCCCATCGGTTTGTACTGACATCTCATTGAGGCGCGCGTGGAACATAACGCGCCGTCAACCCGGGCTTGATCCTTACCAGACAGCGAGCTACCCATTACTCGCCGTCCGCAAGCCCACGCCTACGGTAGCCAGGAATCAGCCTGGGATTCCCGACGCCCAGGGCGTCTCCTGCGGCGACAAAGGCCGTGAGGGCGCATTTACTGCCTCTACCTCACGTGCGCCGCCTCCCTTTTCGCGAGCATCACTGCCTCGCAGAAGGAGATAACGGTTACCCATGCACTCTCGCTCCGTGCCATGGCCTGGACCAAAGCCGGACGCGAAAGATCGCCACCGCCGATCGCCTCCACGAGGACATGGCGGTGCTCCACCCAAGCCGAGCAGACCTCCACCGTGTCCTCAGGGCGATCTTCGCAGTGGAAACACCTGGGCGTTTCCTCCCGCCTTATCCGAAACAGGTACCTCCCGAAACAGCCGTGTTTAGTGAGGACCTGCGTCAGGCGAAAGGTGAGGACGCCATGCCGCCTCTCAAGCCACTTGTCAAAGAGGGAACTTACCGCCGCAATCGTGGCGTGCCCGTGATTTAGACGTGTGAATCGTATAATTTTGAACGCTTTATTTTCTGGTATAAAATATTACCAACACCACTGACTGGTATATGCAAAATAGACTGCATGTCTGCCGTTACGACTAGTTAATTGTCATCAATAATAGACCGCTGCTTGTCCGATTCTTTCGCTTGCTGTGCATCATTTTTAAGCCCCGACGCAAGAACGACGGGGTGTTTTAATAAATTGTATTGTGGGTGTGTGTGTGTGTGTTCCGCCGTTTAAAGATCATCAGCTCTTTTCTGGTTATTGAAGAGATTTGAGCATCTTCCTTGGGTCTGATCAAGTCGAAATTCGCTATTCTATTACTTCAATGATATTAACCTAATAAAGTAACCTTGAACTGATGCTGGAGCAACACCTGGGAATTCCAGGATACCCAAGTCACTCACCAACAAACAGCAGAAGTATCGTGTTTGGGCTCATTGAAAGGGTCGCAATGAATAGGTTTGAATTTATCTATTTTTCTTGTAATATGTGAATCATATTCCTCCTTCAAATGTTTATTTATTTGTAGTAACCCTGTCAGGACACTGCAAAGTACAATGTTGGTGTTCTGGACGTCCTTTATTAAAGTTTTTTCATTTTTCTTCAATAAATTAATAATAAACGTAGCACAAGTCATTGTTATACAGCGCCTAATGTTTATGGAAATCCAGCAACAACGACACGCGTGTCTGTGTCGGTCGACTTCAACACCGTGAATAAGTCACCACGCTCTGCGCTTGTCACTATAGCCGCGACAAACTCACTAACTCGCGGGCGAAATGTACCTTAATTGTAACAATGTACGTCGAAGTTGTATAAATAATAATTAAAACATTTTAATTATTATTTGCAATCGATCTTAAGTATACACCTTTAAAATAAAATGATCATTAAAATGGGTTGATGATTTTTCGCTTTTGTAGTACTGTACAAACCATTTAAAAATAAAGAGTGAGTAATCACTAAGGCGAGTTAGTTATTTTTCGCTTTTGTGTGTTTTAGCAAACTACTGACTTTAAAAACTCACTAAATCATTTTAGTGATTTTTAGACTACCTAAAGACATTATTATGCATTGATAATTCAAGAGAAAAAGTAATTAAGTCGTTTTAATTTCGCGTGATGTAAATTTTCGATAAATGCATAATAATTAACCAAATTAGTTATTTCTCGCATTATGCTTTGGGCTGCAAAGGGTAGACTTACTTACTTTTCACATTTCGTAAAACAAAAGCCTGAGTAGCTACAAAAATGACGGTTAAACAGATATTTAGAGAAAAAAATTATGATTTTAGTGACATTGATAAGTAATTTTGGCCATTTTTCGACTTAGTGACTTTTCGCTCTACGGGGACGATATGTGTGTCAAATTTCATCCAAATCCATTCAGTCGTTTTAGCGTGATTGAGTACTAAACATCAAAACATGTAAACATACAAACTTTCACATTTATAATGTTAGTTGAATTAGTAGGATAAAGAAAAATTTAAAAATTATTAACAGTAGTTCTTCTTGAAAGTCAGTGCCAGACTTGAAGATGATTTTCAACAGAACTTTCTGACTATTCTGTTTTGATTAAAACTCCTGATAAATAACCAGTTTTTCATCATGCCCCACACGAAAAAACCCAAATAAGTAAGCTACGAACGGTGTTGCACTTAAAATATTAAACTCTGTAATCTCGACCCTTCCATTACGAGATCTCGGGAGAATTGCAAATTTTCGACAACCACCGTTAAATAAATGTTTCCTCGAACTCTGTGAAAGTTTCACAACTTTACGTCGACAGGATTGACTCATTACATTTTCATGTCAACACTCTGTCATCGGGATAAAATAAATATTTTGTTTCGGGCTGACTTAAAGCCTGCAGGGTGTTTCGTACAGAACTGTCAAGTTATAATGTGTGTATTTAAAGGGGCCTGCTTGTAACATTTCCTGTGGAGTTCCTGACAAATTATAATGTGTTCATGTTTTCAGAGCTGTAGCAGTTTTGTACTATACATAGCCGGAGACTCAATCGACTGATTTTGTTTTTTTGGAATATTTTTTGTAAATTCACTTGTTACGTAGGTAAGTATCACCCTTATTGCGTAACGCACTGTTATTCTCTATCTGAATCATTGAAGCATATTGCTAATTAATACATTGCTTCATATTATGTTCGAAAAATTATGTACGTCAGAACCACGGGTGTACTTTTCAGAAATTGCCTACATTTATTACAGTTATTTGGTACTTTCTGTGTACCTTTACGTAGCTCTCTTGAAAATCTGTGTACCTATACCCGTATAATGATATTTAAAAAATTAGGTACACCCGCCATCCTGATGTCGAACCGCGGGTGCGGTGTACTGCTAACCAATATAATGTAGCTAAGCAAACTGTATAATTAGATTTGGTACCTCTTGTGTACCTGCAGAAAGACGTATTTAATAAACAAAATACTGTAAGGTTGCTGCGAAAAGTAAAAAAAACTATTTTCTTTCTTTAACGTACACAGATTTTAAGGAGAGGTACGTAAAGGTACACAGAGGGTACCAAATAATTGCAAAAAATTTAGGCAATTTTTAAAAGTACACCCGCAATTCTGATGTTCATGAAAAATTCGTCTTCTCAACAATTTAAATAACGCAATGAGTTTTGTGAACTATAAAATTGAAAGCCTCCGTCAGTGTGATACATAATTACCCGCAGGTTGCACAGCATAACAGGACCTTCTAAACTGGTTGCTTTTTTAATAGTATAAACTTTAGCATAAACTTTTAATATTCAAAAACCATTAAATTATTCCTGCTCCGTCTAAAATTTCAAGGTATTTTTACGTAACCAACAGAATATTTTTATGACGCCTATAAAAGTATAATTTATTCTGTTTACTCAACGACTGTAAAAACAATGACTCGTTAGCTAACACTGTAAAAATATAAAATTGTTTTTGAATCTTGTGCCGACATTTTTGTTTATATGATGAATTTTATGCAAATCTGAGAGTGGGGGCACTTACTCGGTCATACCTCGTTCTTTTATTCCCTTTTTGTTAGTGAAAGCGAGGTTGTACGGAGATTTAAATTGACGAATCATATTTTAGGCAATATGGGCAGCTTTTAGCGTCTCGGCTACCTGAAATAACGGTGACTGCTGGTTGTTAATTTTCGAAGTTGCTGAAAGTTAATTTTCGACACGTGTAATATTTTTGACACTAATTATAATTAGTGTTAGAAAGTTAGTGTTCCTAGTGTGGGGCAACATTTTTTTTTAAGTGTTAAAATCTTTATAAATAAAAAGAAAAGTCCTGACTGACTGACTCATCAACGCCCAGCCCAAATCCTTGGATATAGAAAGCTGAAATTTTGCGCAGAGGTTTCCTTTATAATGTAGACAAGGAATAAGGAAGGATTTTTTTTTAAATTCAACCTTTGGACCTTAGGAGTTAGGGGATGAAATTTCCGCCCAGGCGAAGCCGCAGGCAAAAGCTAGTTTAAAATAAAATCGAATCGAAGCGTTCTTAGTAGTGAGATAGATGATAGACATTTTTATTTGACATTTTTTTGTATTTTTTTTATTGTATCACAGGTTTTAAATTATTAGTATGACCAGAAAATTGATGTTGTGACGTTTATACGCGCGCGTATAATATAATAATAATCATTTTATTATCAGGCAACTAAGGCCCATAGCTAAAATACACAAAATAATCTTAAAAATATTAATGAACTAATACATATTAAGAATCTTATTACAACTATAACTAAACACGCAAAGTGGTCGGCGTCGTGTATCGCTGCGAGGTGTCGCGTAGCCGTCCTCGGAAACGTCGATATACGACACCTTTCGGCCAAAAGTCCTCTTTCAAGCAGATCTGTAGATGCTGGGTTGGAATTCGTACCACGAATGACTTAAAGTTGATGTCGTGGCGCGATTCCAACCTTTCGACCCTCAGAGTCCAGTTGGTCTTCACTTTCTTATACTGCACGACTTCCTCAATCTTTGTGGAATGATGCAGACGTGAAATGTACAGCTGCGTCGTAGGCACAGCAGGGCGCAGCAGCATGTTGGGTCCACTCGGTGCAGTACCGCACAAGTTACGAGAACAGGGCTTCTTCCTCTTCTTTTCTACCTTTGTGAAACCCTCCTCATCAACTAGGCCCGTTCTTGGCAAGGGGCTGCGGACCGCAGTCAGGGCAGGTTGTGTACCCTTTTTCAGATTATCCCCTTTTCCAGTTTTTCGCTGAAGCTGTGACGCATCAGATTTTCCTGTGGCGACAATAGCAGCGTAGACACGAGGGGTCGACGTACCTACGTGTGACGTTACCGCAGCCGGTGTTGCGGTGCGGGCGACGGCGGCAGCGGGCGGCGCTTGCTCAGCGTTATCGGCAGCTGGTGACGCACTTGTGTTCGCCGATCCAAAACTGCCGATAGATGCATTTTGCGCCCCTCGACGCGTGTTCACCTTTGAGGCCTCTGGTGACCCAATTACCGAACCAACGTTGCGCAATAATGCTATTTCTGAACGTAGCTCAATATTGTTCTTTTCTGAAGCCTCCATTCTGGACTGCATCTTGGTCATCTCCGCTTTCAAGGTAGTGATGTCCTTTAGCAGTCGTGTAGCGTCGACGTGATCGAACGTGACGGGGGGCAGTTTACTCAGCTCCTTCGCCACGAAATCAGGCACGTCGTCCGGGTCAGTCTTCTTCAACATATCAATGATATCTTGAATACTTTTCTCGGTTCCATCTCTGCGGCGAGACGGCATCTGGTCTAGTTTTCCAAGTGACTGGAAGAGTAACTGTTTTCCGCTGCTGATCTCGTCCTCCTTGAAATTGGATCGGCATATCTGCAGGATGCTTACCTCGTCCATGTAGTCGATAGCATGGACTAGGAATGCCAGCAATTCGTTAACTATGAGTGGTTTGGAACTCATTGCGTTTACGGGCAGCGACTATAAGGCCGCGCAACACGCGAATAAAATTCGTGCCGTGCACAGTGAATACACATCCGTGTTCGAGCGCGCGCACTGCACTGATAATACGTGTCAGTTGCGTGGTAAACTCTGCTTGCGCGATGCAGGATTTCGCGAGACGTCATCGCGATGCGTAGTTCGCATTTAGCGATTTAGATGCCGCCACATTACTTTTAATTCACTTAATAATCACATTTAACATGGTCAAACCATATTTAATGCCGATAAAACTAAAAAAGTACTTTCTCAATTCATAATTGTAATTCCCATAGTTTAGTTTATTAAACGAAAAACATCTTGAAAACCTAGTTTACCGTTGAAAAGTTAAGAATGCGGGAGGTGCTTATGTGTGGGTCCACCAGACAAAGACCTGTGAAGTCTGAATCGATACTAACCTCTTTAATATAAATTGTGAAAGCCTCACTGTATAGAATAATTAAAAAAAAACTATGTTTGTTTTAAATTTAAGGAATGCAACAGAATGCAAGAGTAGTTTTAACTAGGTGGAAAAGTGTCATTATAAAAAGAAGTTATTAATTAGACGTGTACAAAAGTATAGCTACGTCTGCCAACAAACTGCTATCCTGTTTCGCGGACGTAAATGTAACGTATTTTCTGTGAATAAACACTTTTTTTTTCATGCCTCTAAAAGATTGAGCGTTATTTTTATGTAAAAACCTGATGGATACATGCGGGAAATAAATAGTTTTATAAGCTATTGCATAACTTTTATCGCGGGATTTGAGCGCGGCGACCGAATCAAGAAATTCCGTAACGAAAATAAAACCTAACACCCCCCACTCCGCCTACCATGTAGCTCGGCCGAGCGTTCGCTTAACGTGTATGTTTATGGTAAGACTTTACGATAAAGTAAAATTTGTTTTCTTATTGGTCACCACGCTCAAAAAGTGTAACTTAAATTAATATCAAAGAAAAAACTTGAATTAATATCAAAGAAAAAAAAAATACTGCATAAATAAAAAATTCTATTGCATAAGTTGATAAAAAATGCTGTGCAATAGCTTTACCGCGGCAGTCCCCGAGTGCCACACGTATTTTTTTTAGTAACTACAGCTGACTTCGAGGTCATCGGCCGCTGGTAGTCTTGTTACTTGAATGTTTTCATCATAATCTTCCTAGCCTTTTCCCAACTATATTAAGGTCGGCTTCGAGTCTAACCGGATACAGCTGAATACCAGTATTTTAGAAGGAGCGACAGCCTTCAAGTTAGGTATAGAAATACTATATCCCTTGGTAAGACCGGTTGTCAGACTTTCGGACTTCTGACGACCCGTAACGAATGTCGAAGTCCCCGAATAAGAGCCGGGACCAACGGCTTTACGTGCTTTCCAAGGCACGGAGGGGTCTAAGTATGTAAAGATGGTCAGCCACCCAAGGAACAACTGCAGCAATTGTAGCGACTGTTATTACATAGTCACAAACCCCTTTTGTTCGAGGTAATCGAAAATTGTGATTTTAGAAAAAAAAAAAAAAATATCCTCAACCGGTCAAGCCCATCAAAAGGGTTACGATACAGTAAAAAATCATTTGTGTCTCATTAGCGGGGCTTGATAGAAAAGCTAATGTAATTTGTAAACTCTTTCCGTCTTATTACAAAACGCGATCTAACTTTAGTTCTAGCTTACTCGTAAAACTCTTAGTCAATTATTGCATTTACAACTTTTCTTCTATTTGGGTAGTTTTTAATACAAAAATGACAACTTAGCACTGGACTAAGTTGTCAGTTTTGTAAAAGGAGCTGTATTTCGATTTCAGTTAGGTTCTTATTTCAAAAACAGGCTCCATGGTTTTAACCATACCTAAAAAAAACCTTGTTTTGTATTAAGGGGGTTTACCCGAGCAATAGGTTCACATGTTTAATTACCTGTGTTAGAGGGGCTTGTGGCTAAGTAGCATAAGCCGCACGGGTCGATCGATCAGGCTAAGCTACGCTTGCCGCGGTTGGTCCGTGGATGGGTGACCATCTTTACATACTTAGACCCCGCCATGCCTCGGAAAGCACGTTAAGCCGTTGGTCCCGGCTGTCATTTGTGGATCTTTGACAGTCGTTACGGGTCGTCAGAAGCCCGAAAGTCTGCCAATCAATCTTAGCAAGGGGTTGTGGAAGTCAGATAGGCAGTCGTTTTATGTAAAATACTGGTATTCAGCTGCATCCGGTTAGACTGTAAGCCGACCAAAACATAGTTGGGAAAAGGCTAGGCAGATGATGATGTTTAATTACCTGTTTCCAAAATTAGTAGCAACATCTGCAACCTCCATGTTTTTACTGCCGGATCATGACACGAACGGATATGGCGCCCATAATCCAGGGATTACTTACGCAGCAATTACTTTTAATATCTCTCGCGCGAACATTAGCGTGTGCGCCTCTTAATAACCCTTTTCCGCTAAATTGACTTTTACGAGAGGCGTCGTACTTACGAAGACATATCAAGATGCCCAATTCCAGTATAAGATGACCTAGCATTTAAATGGGTGTAAGTAAAAAGACGCTTAGCCAAGATTCGGTTGTTTTTCCCATCATTGTGATCATTTTTTGTTCTGGACCATACCCGGGAAAAGATTATTTACTTAGGAACACACTAAGACATTCCTGTCCCTGAAAAAATATATATTATACCTTAGTATACGTAAACAATCTGTGATTTATGTGATTTTTAAAGAAATAAATATATTATATTTTAATACCACATCGTTTCATTTTAATTTAATTTAGAATCCGTGAGATATAATTTCTTACACAATATTATGTGGAAAGTTTTCTGTGAACAATAAGCCATGATAACCCTGTCTAAAAATTCAAAACGTATTTTAAGGCTGTATAAAACGATTTTTTTACCCTATTATCACTAGTTCCACATATTAATAGTTGTTGTTTAGAAAAATCTTGCTTATATTTCCTTCGATAGATAATCACGACTTATTTCAACGCAATAGCGTACTACAGCTCCTGAAATATAAACCTAGGATATTGTTGCGTATTTTTAAAAGTTTCAAATTTATGTAGGTTTTACAAAAAACTTCAGATATCTGCGATGCTTTTTCAGCGAGATATCGGCAATAATGTGTTTTTCACCGTTTCAATGGCGCGTCCAGGGGTTTTAGTCTTACAGCTCCTGAAATATAAACCTTGGATTTTTTTTTACATAATTATTCAATCTACTATCTACCTAAATTTCAGCTCTCTGTAATGCTTAGTTTTAAAGATCTCCGTGTCCACGCGGTTCTCCGCGTTTCAATGGCGTGGCCGCGTTTAAACCCTTATGACTTTTTAACCTTATTTTTGACAAATTCATGGTTTTGGAAATCGACGTTTTTGTTTTTACAGAAACTTGTTTTTTTTTTAATATCGCAGTGGCCGTTGAAACGCACACAGTCATAAAATATAGTTTGTTTACAATACGAGCTTGCCGGCGTCCCGTCGCGCGGGGGGAATGAATTGCAATTTTACTTGTACAATATTCCTTGGTTAGAGTTTCAGGGACTCGTGGCTAAGTAATAACAGCCACACTGGTCTATTGCTCAGGTTCAGCTAACCTCCCGCGGTCAGTCCTTGGATGGGTGACCAATTGACCATCTTTACATAACGATATCCCTCCGTACTTCGTACATAGTCGTTGCGGGTCATCGGAAGCCCGAAACGATGGCAACCAGTCTTGCCCAGGGGCATAGTATTAACCAAATAAATGGGTTGTCGAGATCAAATAGGCAGTCCATGTACAGACGCCAGCACATCAAGCTACCCCAATCTGTCAAATTTCTTTGATAGATTTTCAACTTTATCACATGAGCTTAAGGTTCATGTTAAACTCGAAAAAATTGACGGTTTGGGGTAGCTTGATGTGCTGGCGTCTGTACAATACAGCTATTCAGCTGCATTCAACCGGAATATTTTGGAAAACTCTAAGCAAATGATGAAGAGACCAGCTTATTGGTCGTATTGTTACTGCCTACCATACCCAGAAAATGACGTAGTTAAGCGGAAAGGACTCAAGCCACTCTTTGTCCAAAATTTAATTAAGTATGCTATCGTACGTCTGAGGGTCCTATCTATCAAGTAGTGAAAACCCTATTTTTAAAATCTACACGGAAACTAGTATTTTCACTACCCCGACTCAACCCTCAGTATAAAGAGCACATAAAATGTCAAACTTCAAACGCCCATAACTCAAAAGTGACTTTGTGTGAATTCAGGTCTTTCTGCTTAATTACGTCCAAATTAGATATTGGTGATGATTCTTGTGCGTTTAGTCCACTCTCGACCCCTTGACCCCCAATAATTAATGTGTCCACTGGTCCCCTGACTATAGTTTATTCTCGACCCTTGGGGGTCGAGAGTGGATTTTATTTTCCAGCCAAGTCCTTTGTATGAAAATCCAATCTCACCCCCTGGGGGTCGAGTGTGAAACTATGTTTAAGGGTCGAGCGTGGACTCAACGTTCTTATGCACTAATCTTAATATAATATATTGCTATATTTTCACTGTCCTCCCATACCTATTAACACTATAAATTGACCCCATTATAAAAGCCAATTATTTTTTAAAGAGATACCGTGGAGTTTCTTGCCTGCTCTTCTCTATAGGAAACAACCAATTGGAACCGTGCACCTAGCTTCTGACGTTCCATAAGTGCCCTAGGTTTATGTGAATTAATGTTTTTTTTTTTTTCCTCTTAATGGAACAAGAAAGAGACGGAAATAGTTTGATGTGCAGAATGCATAGATGACTGGTTTACGATGGGTCTTTTTACCCCTTCTATAAAATGAGAGGTCAGGATATACTGGGTGTGTATAACTTGATATGTCTTGAGCGTACTTGTAACAGATGCTGGGAATCACATGCGATCGTGAGTGTCAAGTGGAGTGGATTACTATAAGACGATATCTCCGTATCTTTTGTAATTCCCTTTTTACTACCCGTTTTGCACGAAAGAGGGTCGTGTGTTTATGTGAGTTTAAGTATGTATGTTTTTTAATAGAGCCTAAATGAGGACATCGATTAAGAAAAAGGAGGTTTTTATACATCTGAAATCTTTCAAACATGGGTTCTGTGTAAAGAAATCTCCAAACGGCTGGTTGGCAATTCCTGTGATCCAAGGGCTGACTTTTACCTTGATCAGAGGCTAAGCATTGCCATACAATCATACAACGTGGCAAAGCTGCCAGTCTCTTGGGTACATTAATAATATAGCCATAGCATTTAGGTACATACTTTGTAACTTTCATGTAATGTGAACAATGTGTCAAGAATCGCACTTTAGCTATTGTTGATAGTTGTATAGATGTTTTCTTTCGCTACTTTATAGTTAACTTAGGTTTATAAATGCCGCGGAACTCTGTTATTGGCTTAAGAGATAATTGTCATCATCTCACTATCACTGAGCATTGTAAGCAAACTGTTAGATGCTAGTAACTTTGACGACAATGCATTGAGCTGTTCATTGATATTGAGGTGAACATTCACATTCATACTCATGTAAATTAATTATAAGCTGTTGAGTTTCCAAATAAATAAATAAAAAAATACTTACCAGCTGACAGCGTTATGCAGGATTTTTTGACGCCATATTTAACAGTTGAAATCTATTAGATACATGAAGTCGGTTAATTATAATAAAATCGTAGCGAAGTCAAAACTGTACATTAATTTTTGTTCTGAAGTCATTTGGGAGATCTGAGAACGAATCGAATGCCTATTTTTTCGATTTAATTTATGGGTATTAGTCTGAATATTATTTTGTTCTAGCATCACGAAAAAACTGCGTGATAGATTTTGTTAAAATTTTGCATAGAAATTTCTATAAGTCTGGTTAGGCTGTAGGCTATAAGTTATCACGCTATTTACTATGAGGGATGTGTTATTTATTTTTATTTTACTATAGTTTACCGCAAATTCTAAAAAGAAATATCGTTGAATAGGTCTAGTTAGCTTTCTCTAATAATTTTGAATGATCATTTAGGATCTAGACCTAACGATTTAAAGTATTAAGTAGTGATAAAGTTCTTATGTAACCATACACTAGGTCTTAATAACGTGAAAAATAATTATTATTTACCAAAAAGTGTGATATGAGAAATATCATGCAGTCAGAGGCCTCTTAAAAAAAATAACACCCATATTGCCTCCGGCATGAGATTGTTGATAGTTATTCATTTTGTTAATCAACCTCTTAAAATATTTTTGTCATGTTTCCATCTTTTTTAAAGATCACTTTCTATGCAGCCTCGTTTTTTTATTTCTAAATTTACTTTTTTTCACGTCAACAACACAACACCACATTAACACCAACCTCTTTTCACAAAGTATAAAAATAATCTAGCATTATTTCTCCCCATTCACTTCAAGACAAAAGCCCGAGTGTTTTCTCATGCAACACACGACTTATATGGCACGATAAACAGGGACAACATTCTGTTGTTTACCGAGTAAGATAATAAAATGTCTGTGATACTTGTTATGTAGATTGACATTCCATGTTTTTCCTTATACTTTGTTCTACTGCTTTATTATATGGAGTCGATCATTGGCGGCTGTTATGACAGCTGCGAAAAGTGATGTTAACTGTTAACAGTTTGTTTTTTTTTTTTTTTGAGGGTGGGGAATCATCAAATAACTTCTCCCGCTCTGGGAAAAGAAAAGATGTAACAGAGGAATTAAATTAAATTATATAGTATAATAATGATTCTAACTGTTACAATTAAATTATTTCACTATATAAAACATTTATCAAAAGTTCATTATATTATACTAAATATTAATTAATTAGGTCATTTTATTAAAATAAATCATTATTGTCCATGCATTTGTTTTGGTCATAAAAGTAATAACTCATTATTTATTTTTTCCATTTACATCAAGCACATGATTAAGGTTGATCGATTCACAATTTTTCAGTTTTAAATTCCTCAACGGTATAGCCTTTCTTTATTAGAAGTGATTTCAACTGTTTCGAAAAATTTGAGTCTTTTGGTAGGGATTTTACACTTTCCGGTAGCTTATTAAATATATTAGCTAGTCTTGAGAATGGGCTTTTCCCGATAACTTTTAAGTTTGTGATGGGTATACTACCCATCACAAACTTAAAAGTTATCGGGAAAAGTCTATTCTTGTTCCGTTGGTTATAGTTTTCATTAAGTCTTTTTTTTTTGATGTTCTATTTGAACAGGTGCCTATTTTTTCTAACGAAAATAAAACTTTGCGAAAACGGCACCCAAATTGCTTGCCACACTATAAATTTGAGTCTCTATATTTTTAAGGATATCCATTGCCTCATATATTCGAAAAATTTGTCTACTCAACAACGTAAATAGCGCAATGAATATTGTTGAACTCTCACAAGGAAAGGTAGGTATTCCTACTAAAAATGCAACGTATATTAAGTAGCTTCGCTTCCAAACCCCTGACCACCACAAACAGTTTCCATCAGCAAATACGTTTCGTTCTTCACAGTATTAGACTGCGGCCATACATAGCGGCATTTTAAATATTCACGGCCCTAACGCGTTGGGATCACTATACAGGTATAATCAGAAGATTCATTCAATATAATGCTATTTACACTGAGGGATAAATTACAGTCTTAAATCAATCTGCCTAGCCTTTTACCAACTATGTCGGGGTCAGCTTACAGTCTAACCGGATACTTTATTTCTTTATTTATTGGTCTATCGACAATCGTTATACTGTTCAACTAAATTTACACAAGCCAAGTGCAGAATATGAAGCGATAGATACAGCTGAATACCAGAATTTTATATGGAGTAATTTCCTATCTGACCTTCAGAACCCAATTAGGTAGTGGGTAATACGATACCCCTCGGTAGAACTGGTTGTCAGACTTTTGGGCTAGTGACGTAAAGAAAAATACCTATTAGTACCTATTATTATAGCCAAAGTTTTGCAAAAATGGTCACAGGTTCTTTGATTGCGCAATGTTAAAAGGTAATATTTTTATTTACTGTACACTTCTTGTACAAAAATTGGCACAGAAGGCTATAGAAATCATTACGATCAACTCCCTCAAATAAGCGCGTCATTTAACTAAATTCACAGCTAGTCTCTTGCCCTTGACTCTGCATTTGCCGAGCGAAAAAACCTACAACTTCCGTGCATCGTTAAGAGTGGGTCTTCTAAAAATGCTTACATTCTGTCCGCAGCCCTAGAGCGCTCTAGTCACAGTGATTTAGTTCAGTGTGATTGCGTCAACGAAGCCCTGCGGCTGTTCCCGCTTCATTCACGATGTGGACATTTTCCCAAATAGGTTATGTTTGGACACAGACTTTTTTGGGGGATTTCTTCTGTATTACAGGTACTATGGGCAAATTTTAGCTGCACTAGAATCTTTTGGCGCGTGGCTAACATCAGAGGGGCAATTCTGCTAATTTAAAGAACGTTCACAGTCTGATCTCAGTGTCAATCTGTCAAAAATTCCTCGAGTTTCCATACATTTCTGACACATTTTTGAAATTCGATTGTCGCTGATATGACACTGCGAACGTTTTTAATTACGAGAATAGGCCTTCAGAACTAACACCGCCATTTTGTTTTTGAAAACATTTCATAAAACAATTGCACAAATGTTCTGTCACCGTCATCCGAGCGCCAAACGATTTTTGTTGCAATTTCTTTCTTTCTGCAGTGTACCTGGGAGACAGAAGGAAAAAGTCCACCGCGATGGGGTACAAACAGTTGGATTGGCTGTCATTTTGACAGTTAACCAGCATTCATTGCGTTATTTATGTGACTGAGCAGACTAGTTTTTCGTATATTAAAGCAACGGATTAGCAATATGTTTCATAATCATTCAGATTGTGTTTGATAGTATGTTACACAATTTTGGTACGGATTCAGGAATATTCGGGACTGGATCGTAGTAACGAATACTGCTGAGTCTGAGGTGCTTCACCTTGCAAAATACAAGGACAAATATTCGGAGTCAATGGGTAACCTTTATTATAAGGCCTGTGTCGCAGCCGTGGGAACATTATAGGCTGATCATCCCTATTTTTATGCTTACGCTTCAATAATAGAAGAGCTACTAAGAGAAGAAGACTCAGTCACTGTAACGTTTGTATGACACCAGTATTGCTAAATACTCTTCAATAATCATCGCGGGACTCGGGAAGTCAAGATATGTAATTGGCATCCCGTTGAAGTAGTGCTTGAGCTACCTACGTTCAAAACACTGCAATGAACCTGCTATCAACTTCGCTGTCTAGAGATATCATATACTGGTGCAGTATATTCGTCTCGGTATCAGCCGGTCTATTCAGTAAATTTTTCACTGTCTAAGCTGTCATTCGATCTGACGCTAGTGATTGACACAATATCACTTCCAGCTTACGTACTTCACCGAAGTTTTGACGTTGAGACTTTATTGAATACTAGATTTTTCCCAACGCTCCGCCCGCTTGGATGTCGGTTATCGTGTAAAAAAGTAGCTGCCAAATTTCATGATGATCGGTTCAGCGGTTTAGGCGTGAAAGCGTAACAGACAGAGTTACTTTTGCATTTATAATATTAATAGCTGTTTTTTTTTTTGTAGCTAGCGAGATCGATTTATTCGCCCCGAACACACAATTTCATGAAAATCGTTGTAGCCGTTTCCGAGATTCAGATTATAAATATACATATATACAAGATTAGTTCGTTTAAAGGTATAAGATTAGGCATTAGTAGGGATATTATAGGCAGTTTTAACCCTAATACATATCTACTAATAGTAGGTACTTGATTCGTAGTCCCAGATAAGAGGAGCTACGGTTCCATTCCGATCGTTGAGTACAGGACCGGTTCCCGATCCCACAGTTTCCGTATGTAGGAAAACATGATTCTTTTATTCCTTTGTTTCCCAAACAGGCCTAGTTTAGTACAAAAGGTTTACATAAAAGCAAAGTAAAAGACTGAATTTATAGACGACCTTAATCTGAAACCGAAGCCTATCTCGAAAAATTGGACAGAGCAAGAGCTAAGGTGTAGTTTAGTTTAAACTTTGTTTTGAGAAAAAGCGTTTTTGTTAATTTAAAATAATATTCAATCATTTCAATCATTTTGATATAAAAGAACAACAAAGAAACTTCATTCAAGATCAAATGCATTTAGAACAACAGAATTTGGACTTGACGTGTATTTCATTTGTTCTTACATACTACTTCATTCAAGATCTAATGCATTTAGAACAACATAATTTGCACTTGACGTAAATTTTTTCTTGTCGAAAATTAATAGAGCACGCATGTTTTTAGAAGTAGTAGCTAACTGGGTATGTATTATCGTACTTCATTCTCCTATGGTATTAATACTATCGTATTATTAATGCAATGGTGATTTATTTGACCTTACGACAAGTTTTCACGGCTAAGCTGCCCCAAAAATGATAATTAAATTCGCCTGGGATCTTCATCTTACATACCTACTTGAAAAGGACAAGGGTCCCATTGATCATGAAGAATTAAAAAGGTTTCATTCACGCAGGTTCTATCTAAAGCTATGTATTTTTAGGTATAACGAAATAAACGGGAGCTCTGTAAGTAGTTTATTCATAATTTGTTCCTCACTCAATCGATTTCAGTAAAGTTGAATACGGCAATTTTTTCAAATATTTGTGTTCTGCCATACCAACCGCCAATTGAGCCGAAGGAAATTCAATCTTATTTCAAGGCAATAACATAGTTTTGGTCATTGTATTATGGTTTTAAGTCAATACTCAAATGGGCGTGTATGAGATCTTTATTCAGCAAGACTGGTGGCACGCTTCGAACGTGGTTAATGATCACACAAGGGTTACAGCTGAAAATCAGCGTCAGGTGGTGCATTCTGTGTTGCCATCTGACATTATGCTGAGCTGAGGCCCTTTTGCCATTAATAACATTGTTCTGTTTTATTTATAGTTCTAAGGTTTTATAAGCTGTAATGCCAATAAACGCATCTTTCTTCTTTCTTTCAATGACTGTTCAAAGAGAGCGTTTATGGAGGCACGAGGAACATGGTTCCACACGTTTACTTAACCTCCATAGAAAAACAAAAATCCTCCGAACAAACGGGTGTTGTGTCTGGTGGGCAACGGCCCGACGATGCCCGATGATGGATGTCGGGACGAATCAAAAATCAGCTGCTCCATACATTTCGACGGCGTAGGTTTTGCACTTTTCTATGAAACTGATTTGTTTTTGTATGACCGGCGAGAAATTTCTGCACTGGAGGTTCTATAATGATATGCTGAATTCATGGTTACAGTTTGCGCATTGGATAAAAACTGATCCTGTATATTTATTCTAGTAGCGCGGTAAACTCTGCTTTCGCGATATAGGTTTGCGTGAAGTCAGTTTCTTTCTAGACACCTTAATGTCAAAAAGTGAAAATGTCTTATATTTTTCACTGTGTCCTTTATAATATGACAGAAACGTTATTCTAGGAAACCATAGCGTCAATCATTTGCTCTATATTTGTTTGATCCAACAGCTCCTTCAAACAAACTTCATCTCGAATTCCGAAAAAGTCTACAAATATCGTGTCCACGGAAATATTGTACGATGGACAAAAAATATCATATTGGTTTCGTGCAATTCTTTTTTTATGCAGAATTTTTTCTTACAGATTTCGTATGTCGCCAAGGGAGCTACCTACTGAGGTTTTAGTCCGAGGTTATTATTTAACAAATAATATAAAATCACGCCTGTAATTCCCAAGGCGTTAAGTAGAAGTGTACCTACAGTGCTTTTTTTTTGGGAATAACACCTTGCTGGCTGGAGTTTAAAAAAGTAAAACTTAGCGACTACACGCTAAGGGTACGGACCCCTCCCACCCTTTGAGGTACGGACCCAGGCTTAGGGCGGCGCTGGAAAAGGGTAACAAGGGACGGGCTGAACCGGAATGAACCACTTTTCGCTAGGTATGTATGTACGAGTATATGTCCCATTTAATAGGGGGGTGATAATTAAATGTAGCGTAATAGGTTTACTCTTCCAATGGTCAATGTGTGTTACTATTACCGGGCGCAATTGACCATATTACCCAATTGTTACTAGATTGAACCGTCTTTACTCCATGGCAGCTGGGGCAGTAAATTATCCCCGGTAAGTGACGACAATCCTGAGCAAGTCTTTAAAAAGTAGATCTGATGTAGTGATTTTCCAGTAGCCGGGTTTCAGTTAAGAAGTCCTTTTTAATTAAATTATTTTGGGGTTAGCGTACAACATAATTATATGTATAATACCTATTGAAATGTGCAGATTAAGCTCTATCCAAAACGGCATCATTAATTTTATTTCAGTTTATTGTTTTATGTCCCTTAGAGGGGGTACATTTGCCGGGCGATCAAGACGCATCCAACGATATCTCAATTGTTAAATTATAATAAGCGGTTTAGAAGTTATAAGGGAACAGGTGAACATACATACCTACATATCCACATACATAAATACACATACCGGTCAAAATCACAACCCTCCCTTTTGCTTCGCCGTAGTTGGGTAAAAAGCAAAAAAAATTACCCAATTGGCGATCCTATGAACTAACTAAGTTTCCCAACAATTTTGTTGGAAAACAAAGCAGTTATGAGTAAGGCGCTAGTTTAAGCAGCTTTAACCCGAAGGTTTTCAAGATTTTTTTCATCTTTGTTTTTAAAGATCGATAGTTTAAAGTAGTCTTTTCAATTAAACTTTTAATGGAAAGGCTTTCCGCAGAAGATGAGTTTAAATTAAAGTCGGTAATTTGGTTGGATGCTGGGCTCTCAATATATGCCAATAATCTCCCCATTTCGATCGAACTCGATGACGTCATCATCCAATCAGCCCGCAAACATTCTGTATTGCAAATTGGGTCTACTGACAGACCAATACCATGAGCTGTGAGCCAATATTTGGCCATCGCTTGGCCAATATTGGTTATTGCTTCTATCTTGAAAAACAAAAGACGTTTGCTTGTAATGCTGGGACACTTGCTGGTATCCACATGGAGGTCGGGTCTTTGGTATTTTATTTTCGTTTTTTTACCATCGATTTCCGAAATTAATGTTATCTTTCACTATGTAGTGTATTTTTTGGAAGTCAATTGCTTTTTTAAAACTTAAATTTTTATCATATACTTTTTATTTGTGGTACTTAGGTACCCCACACAAATTCGTATATTTTCACTTGCTAAGTAGATAACACTGTTAGGAAATGATTATAACGACGATGATTATAATGACTTAAAACATACACTAACGCCCGGTTTCTCGACGGCTGTTCAAATCTATAATCAACTAACAAACCTGTTAAATTAACAGAACAGTCAAATCAAATTGGGTTGCTGAATTGGCGATTACGATAAAATTAACTAATCAACAATCAATGTCAACTGATTAACGAAAATAGATTATGTGCATGGCAACATCGTATTCTTCATTCATTTTGTTAAATAGTTCGTTCAATTTAACAAGGGCGCATTCCGTATTAGACAAACAGTGATAATATCGCGAAGCCAACCAAAATAAAAATCAGTACTAATGATCTGAAAGCTCTTAAATTTTTTGACTATTCATTTTGGTCGGGTTCGCGAAATTATCACTTTTGTTGCATATCGGAACACGGCACATGTTGAAACTGTTGACATTTCTAAAGGCGGAATAATTTTGAGTTTGAATGTTCGAGGTATTTAAATATGTAGGTAGATTAAAAACTTTTTAGTGCTTTTCATTTAATTATGGCATCGGCATCGACATCAAGAGGGAGAAACTATACAGAACGCGAAAAATGTTCTCTTTTGAGTATCTCATCATTGTAATGTTCCATTGGACACATTCTTTGGCGATAAACTCTAGACCTAATACTTGTTTGCTCATCTTCACTGCTACTAGACAAAGACAAAGACGACAGGGAGGATGCCATTATCTATAACAAAAATATGTACCGTAGTTAAAGTACCTACAGAATTTTTTTTTTTGGTTTAGATTTTTATACAAGTAAATGATAAGAAGATGACTGTTAACCATTGCTACTTACATGTGTATTTCTGATTTGTATACAATCCTTCGTAAGCATCTCACGGTTTCGTTTGTTTGTAAGAAATATTTGTCCGGTTATCAAATCTCCAGTAGAAAATTGATCAATCTCGAGTCCGCTATGAATAGCCAAAGTTGTTTTAATAATTATAACTAGAAAATATCCAAAGAAAACAGAAAATCACAGGGAACGCAAAGATAATCGCCCGAGCTCGACAGATTAGCTAACATAACATTTCACAGTTGCTTAACATGACATTCAAGCTTAATCGTTCGTTTAGAAACCCAAAATTTGAATTGACAAGGGATTTTTGTACTAATTTGATTGCTGTGTTAAGTGATCAACGATATAAATCAAAGTACTTGATTAACGTTCGTGCAACTCGTTTTCAACTTAACAAGAGATTTGACACATGGTTAGTTAATTTTAGATTTGAATAGCCGTCGAGAAACCGGGCGTAAATGTAACAAATACATATTATTGAAGCTACTACTAACTAATTAGAACTTAACCAAATGTATACGGGACCACCCTATATGTAGGTATAACTTTTCAAACAAAATAATAATTTTTGTTTTTAAATCGATTCAAAAATGACGGGTTCCGAGGTAACAAACAAAACAAATAAATTAAAAAAATTAACAATCGAATTGAGAATATCACCTCCTCCTTTATGAAGTCGATAAAAAATTACATAAATTGGTGTTCGTAGAGGAATAGGAAATAGCACTGTACCTGGTGTTCTTAAACCATTGTTGTTGTTAACCACGTAAAATTCTAACAGTAGTATAATGTTTGGCCTTTAAAAGAGGCCATGACCTCTGAGTTTGTTCCGACATTTCTTCTCAAGGATCAGTCAGCTAGAATATGCCAGCGCCATCGAGTTCCTAAAATATTGACCAACAAAATATTGAGGTGTAAAAGTGTGTTATAAGATCAACTTACATAAATAAGCATTTCATTTAATTTCATTTCATCGTTGTGTGGACGGAGGACAGAATACCAAAAAAAAAACAAGAATTTTGTTACGTAATGCTGGCAACATTTTTTTTCTTTTTTTAAATCATCATCTCAAAAGGTTTTCAAATGACACTTCAAAGGGGAAGTTCTCAAACAAGAGTGATTTATTCATTCGTACTTTTGATAAGTATCTTCCCGGTACCGTCAGCGACAGACTAAGGTTTGAATTAAAACTTGTTAATAAAAGGTAACCTTATATGAAAATGCTTATTAATTTTATTATAATTTTTTATAGCTTTTTAATTTTATATAGGCAAACTATGTAAGTACTGTGCACACTTTTAAGTGACAAGTTCACTGTATTAGGTTTAAAAGTTATAATAGGCTCTGAGCTGTTAGTTTTTTTTCAACCGACTTCTAAAAGAAGGAGGTAATCAATTCGACATGTTTATATGTTTTCGTGAACACTAGTTGGTTACAGTGCCAAAATAAATTAATAAATAACTGAATCCTTATACAATTAGATGGAATTTGGGTTTTAAAAATCATTTATAATTTCAATTTCCTTAAATAATAAGGAGCCAAATTTTTTTATGAAAAAGTTCATGAAATTAAGCAACCTCAATTCAAAAATTATTAGTAACCTTGGTTGCTAACTGTTCTTGACCTTATTTTTATTTTTTACAGTTTCTGGAAAGTGATGAAGGCAACACAACAATTTACTAACAAGCTGTCAGATCTTTTTAAATAAAAACAACAGATCACATCACTTGACATGCAATTTGACAGGTGTCAGTTAAGACACTAAAGTTTAAAGATGCTAAGTATAGCACTTTTCTTTTTAAAATCAAAAGTCGTTATTCAAACTAGGCTGATAGTCAGCACTTTTTGAACGTCATAATTATATAAGACAGTCCCCCAAAATGCCCGCCCTTCCCTTCTTTCACCCCTTACTAGTGCTTTAGCTGGGAAGAAGTGGCGTAACAAACTCCCCAGCAGCACAGCTCTCTTAGAAGTTAGAAGCACTTGATTCTTTAAAATAATAGGTAAGTAATTAAAAAAAAAACTTTATATTTATGTGAGTATAAGTTAAAAAAAAAACATAGGTTAATGCGGCGTTCCACTTTCCATGCTTTCGTCGTAAAACATCGTCTTTTTAAATCTAACACCACTCGCTCCTCAAACGTCCCGATGCGGATGAAAACGAATCCGGACCTCGGACGAAATCCTCGGATGAAGTTTTGTACAAAATCCTTGTTTCAAATTCCGTAAGGCATTTGTGAAGCGGAATTAAATCGGTCTCCGGCAATACATCAAAGGGATTGTCGTGATTAGTCTCCGTTTGAATAATAGCGGAATCTCACAGATTTATTGGGTTAGGACAATGCCAAAAGTTGCGTCTTGGTAGGAGCAATGATATTGTGGGATTTGTATGGAGTTTGTTTGTTTATTGATTCTTTTTCAGCTTTGTGTCATACCATCGAGCTGTGAAGATTGTTTTCTCAGTTTCAGTTCCTTAAAATACATTACTATTTTATTAATTTGAATTCTCTGCCCTCCAATCATCATCATCATCAGCCTATAATGTTCCCACTGCTGGGACACAGGCCTCCTCTCGGTGAGAGGGATTGGGCCGTAATCCACCACGCGGGCCCAGTGCGGGTTGGTAGATGTCACATGTCTTCGAATTTTTGGTTCTAGGACATGCCGGTTTCCTCACGATGTTTTCCGTTTTGAGAGCAGTGGTGATGAAATAATTTTCAAAAAGTAAAGCGCCTGTCTGGGTTCGAACTCACGACCTACAACTCGTAAGTCGCGGCCGTTACCACTTCGCCACTACTGCTCCACTTCACTGCTCCACTGCTCTGACCCTTAAGATTCGACATTTAATTTTAATTTCAATTCTTTTACTATGCTCATTGAATACGATTTAATCAGCACTAGCAATATGTAAATCTGCCTCCTTTTTACTCATACGGTAAAAGTTAACTACAGTTGCCAAAACGATTTTCAGTATCGCTATGTAAAGGTTGGTCAGTTGGTCACCCATCCACAAACTGACTGCGGCAAGCATAGCGACCAACCATGCGGCTATTATTGCTTGTGGCTAAATTATCCATGAGACCCTCGCCCCCAGAACCAACATCCTCGTATTCAAAATGATGATGTCGTCATCACAAACCAGCATGATATTTTAGTTGACGTTAAAAATAGGTCAAAAGCTTTGAGAGGCTTTGCAAAAATACCGCGTAATTTTAGTGCGGAAACATTTTACGCGTATTTGGATACGTTATGGCAGGAAATTTACACTTTTATGTTACCTATCTAGTGTTATGGTGTAATATTATTTGGGGAAAAAATCTTGCAGCAAAGGTTACTAAACTCTAGGTAAGTGGAGGTGGTAAATGATGGTACTGCCATGGCTCACCTGAAAATCTGTTATTGGACTAAGAAGCCAAGCGGGCCGCTGCCGGTACCTACAACTTGGTCAGGTGGGTGTACTCTGATGAGATGCAGTGCGACTATTGAGCCACATTGCAAACTATGCCCCACCGCTAGTCGTGCTCTCTGTACAACAACACCTGCACTATAGAAGATCTTCACAATGCTGTCGAAATGACAGAATTGTGGTTGAATTTTGTTTATAACCAACAATTGGAATAATCGACACGGCGAAGAAGAAGAGTGGAGGTGGTAAAAATAAATCAAATATTGTTAACGTTGTAAAGTATATTTTCAAAGCACCCATAATTTTATGTATCAAGATTTGATTGATAGCAATCATGCTGCAAGTGCCATCTGCGATCATGTCAGTGCCATCATCTGGGTGTACTATATATGCAGTAACTCTTTGGAAAATACAGGCGAGAGGATGTTTATGTAACACATACATTTCCACCATCTATGGGTATTGTTTAATTTTTTAAAGAGTAACCGTCGTATTACTTGGCGGAACCGTTGGAACTGTGCACCTAGCTTCTGACGTTACATAAGTGCCCGTGTAGGTTTATCTGAAATTAAATCATTTGATTTTTGAATGTAGAAATATTTTTTCCAACTATCTCCGATGTTTTATACGAATGAGAAAAATTGTGCATACACACACGAACACTATATAGAACAATTTCCTAATGGCTTTGCTTATGCAATTTCATTTGAAACCAATAGGTTACTACAAGTAAACAATGCCCATCAAACAATCTTAAATAATAAACATCGCAGGAACAACAAAACCGATTTATCCTAATGAATACGCGATACGGAAGTTGTTAACCAGAGTTATAACCATTTAACTTTGGGGACATTTCCTACAGATTGTTCTCGATCGGAGTGCGTTTATGCCCCGCGAGGGGACACTGTCGCGAATTTGGAATTGGAATTTATCGAAGATACCGTTTTCGAGTTCAATTTTCGAATGTCATTACGGAAGTTGAGGTTAAAAATGGTATTTAATGAGAATTGTGGGATCAAATCATTTTCAGTGATGCTTTTGCTACCCCTGAGAGTTCCTGCACTCTAATTACGTTAATCACAATCTGAATACTTTTGAAGAATATAGTTTGCTCGTAGAACAGATGGCCGATAGGGCTGAAAGGTTTTGGAGTGGTGACCACGTACGGACGTAGGGTTGGAAGGCCTTCCACAAGGTGGATTGATAGTCCGGTGAAGGCCACAGGAATTTGCTGGATGCGAGAAGCACAGAACCGGGTGAAGTGGGGGTGCTTGGGGAGGAATATGTCCAGCAGTGGACGCCTTTCAATGAACGTTGCTGAATTGTCTAAATGAAATCCATTTCCACTGTTAGTGTGTTACTATGCTAAGTACGAACTTCAATCGTTGGGTTATAACTCCATGTTTATCTGAAAAATCACTCACTGTAATTTGAAAACATTGTAAAAGCCAATTATTTTTAGAAGAGTAACCGTGGAGTTTCTTGCCGGCTCTTCTCCATAGGAAACAACAATTTGGAACCGTGCACCTAGCTTCTGACGTTTCGTTTCAGCGGCTTCGTCCGCGCGGATCTTTGGATCTTTCATACCCTATTTGACTCCCTTATTTATTTATTTATTTGGAAACTCAACAGCTTATAATTAATTTACATGAGTATGAATGTGAATGTTCACCTCAATATCAATGAACAGCTTAATGCAATTTTGTCAAAGTTACTAGCATCTAACAGTTTGCTTACACTGCTCAGTGATAGTGAGATGATGACAATTATCTCTTAAGCCAATAACAGAGTTCCGCGGCATTTATAAACTTAGGTTAACTATAAAGTAGCGAAAGAAAACATCTACACAAGTACAACTATCAAGAATTGCTAAAGTACGATTCTTAACACATTGTTCACATTACATGAAAGTTACAAAGTATGTACCTAAATACGATGGCTATATTACTAGTATTAATATAAAAAAAGGAAAAACAAAGTAAAATATTTTGTTTAACATTGAATTAAAGAAAAAAAAAGAATGAGTTAAACAAATAAAAATAATAGAGGAAGAAGAATAATGAGTTATGGCACAACTTGTTTACTAAACAATATCTTCTATCCTTATGGGTTTAATTTCGAAAAATCCTTCCTTATTCCTTGTCTACATTATAAAGGGAACCTCTGTGCAAGGTTTTGGGCTGGGCGTTGATGAGTCAGTAAGTCAGGACTTCTCTTTTTATTTATATGGATAAAATATATTTTTTTTTTTTTTTTTTAGATACGGTAGGAAAATCAAAGGAATCTTACTTAATTAAACAAAGACCTTAGCAATCCTAGTGATAGGAAATAGCACAACTTCGACGATATAAAGACTATTATAGCACAACAATAAACAATGGAAGCCTTCCAAACGTCCCAATTGAATGAATAAAATACGGAAAAGTTTTTGTTTTGATACTTTTTCGGGCACAACCCTTCCTGTTTTCCAAACGATGATTAATTACACTTTTTTGATATTAATACATAGCGAGGAAAGGGGATGACAACAATATTCATATTCTAAACATGTCAACATAACTTTCACATCATCATCTGCCTAGCCTTTTCCCAACCATGTTTTGGTCGGCTTACAGTCTAACCGGATGCAGCTGAATACCAGTATTTTACAAAGAACGACTGCCTGTCTGACTTCCACAACCCCTTGGTAAGATTGATTGACAGACTTTCGGGCTTCTGACGACCCGTTAGGATTACCAAAGATTCACGAAAGACAGCCGGGAACCAACAGATTAACTTGCTTTCCGAGGCACGGAGGGGTCTTGGTATGTAAAGGTCACCCATCCACGAACCAACCGCGGCAAGCGTAGCTTAACCTGATCGATCGACCCGTGCAGCTGTTATTATTTAACCCCTCGAATCATCATCATTATTTCAACCGAAAGACGTCCTTCGACGATTTCGACCGGTCTTGTGCTTCCCACATCCAGCGGATACCCGCGGCCTTCACAAGGTCATCGTTCTACCTTGTGGGAGGCTTCGAATAGTGATACTATAATTAGAATTAAGTAATACTCCGTACAATTGCCATAAAATCTTGATATTGATCTTGAAACTAATAACAGTCGTGTAGACTAAGCAAGAAAGCAATTTTCTTTAAGATTTAATCTTAAGCAACTAACGAAGCGATTTTCAAAGCCTTCCAAATTGAATTTAAATTACGACTAACTCAACTTGCCTCCGGTTTTCAATTAGGAGTCACGCAAAAAGTATAATTAGTGAAATGTAGGTAATAGGTTATTATTATTATATTATTAGGTAGGAAAGACTATTTAAAGATTAAATAAATGATGTACAATAGGAGAAGATGGCTATGTTTTTCTATTCATTATCACAGTTATGCGTTCTAAACGAATCATGATTTTGTAGATAATCGTACCCATACTTTGTGGCCGTCGAGTAGAAAGTTTTGTTGTCAGTGTGATTTTGACAGTTTGGGAAGAAATATTCTTCTGAAATAGTCTACATTTATATGGACCTAAGGAAGAACAATTATCGTTAGAAACGAAAGACTAAATTACAGATTGTAGAAGGATATCTGCGGTGCGATAGCAAAAATGTAGGAACAAAATGTCACTTTGTATTGAAAAAGCACTGTCTATTCTTCGTAGAAATACAAAGCGTCATGCTAAGCCCGCTGATGTAACTAATGTGTACACTCATATTATACAAGTTGTAATACTAGTTTTCGAGAAGTCTTGTATGAGACTTGTCAAAAACATGTATCATACATGTATTGACGTTGTTTCAAACATTTTTAGTTAAATATTTTGTTACCTTTTTGACACATTCGACCAGCTTTTTTTGCAAGTTTTGTTTACAACTAGTCTTTAGATATCTGCAATTTGTTTTAAATGCTAAACGATACACGAAAGTATACACAACATGTAGAATATTTTTTTATACCATGGTCTACACGCGATCTTAGAATTATCTCTGTACTGTATCTCAAAATTGTAAGTAGAACACTTTAAATTTTGAGACTGAGAAAGGATTAGGAACGATACGCATTGATTAACAAGCTCCATCAATCGTCGCATGAAGGTGATAAATTAAAAGTGTGTTTAAAAATAAACAATCGGCTTCAGAAGTCGGTGTCTTTGGTTTAGAATTTTAATTTTTTGCGACCAACTTCCGAAGTTAACGTTTCTTTAAGTTTGTAGTTTTTTTTAGAAGTCAGTTGTTGTTTTTTTTCTCCATAAGTAGGTACCCTGTAAACAAAAAATATATTTTTAAATCGATTTATAAATGACGGCGTTCTGAGGTAACAAATATTTCAAAAAATAAATACAACCGAACTGAGCATCTCCTCCTTTTTTGAAGTCGATTAAAATAGTAATACTACGACAAAATAAAATAAAGCAGTTAAAAGTAGGCTACAATTTCCATCCGGTTTCCAACTATTTCAGTACCCATTTTCCACGTAAATATTTCTGGGTATATGCCACCAATTGCATCATCCGCGTTTAACTTTATTGGATCAAATTGGAAAGTAATTAATTCGCTTTTCATTCAGTTATACGAGTAAGTCAAACATCTGATCGAATTTTTAGCTTCAAACTTTTTAGCACATGTATTTTTTACATAACATCACGCCTGTATTCCCCGAAGAAATGGACAGAGGTGTTTCAATAGTACACCCAGATTTCGCTTGTTATTTTTATTTTCCATTTAATAAAGATAAACTTACGGCTGCTTGCGGCTAAGTTAGAAAAGCCGCATGCGTCGGTCGATCTGGTTAAGCTACGCTTGCTGTGGCTGGTCCGTGGATGGGTGACCATCTTTACACACCGAGACCCAATCGTGGCCAAACGGTTGAAAATGCTTTCAGATAATAAGAATAATTTAATATTCCATAACAATAATGACACTCACAGCAAGAGCTGTGTGATCAGCAAATCTAAACAACGTTCAAAAGAACGTGGTTTAGATGTGCTGATCGCGTTCAGCTTCATTGGTGAAATTCGCCCTTAATATGTATCACCGTCAAAAATCTGTAGCACATTACCTACACCTCTGTTTATCCCCAAAATGCCAAGGTACGTAACTGTAACATTAGCTAACAAATCAAATTCAAAGGTCACACCGCTTTCTAAATAATTAGAGTCAATATTTTTCATCGTTAACGTTTCTCGTGATTTGGACGCAAACAAAATTGAGCAGAAAATTGCCTTTGACCGCTCCGGTAGCCCTGGCGTGGTAAGTGTTTTGCTCGACTCGATACCGGGGCAATGTGATATTGCACTTTTTCGGATACAATATTTTTGCCGGTATATAAAAGCTTGGGTTTCGATATTGTGCTTGATATATGAGACTAAGCTCGCCCAATTCTGAATGTTTTATATTTTCAGTAATTTTAAGGATATTTATCATCGTCATCTGCCTATGCAGATGACGATGATAAATATCCTTAAAATTCCCAACATAGTTGGGTAAAGGCTATCCTTTACCCAACTATGTTGGGAATGGCTTCCAGTCTGCCTATCTGACCTCTACAACCCAATTACTGGGTAACACGATAACCCTCTTGGTTAGACTGGTTGTCACACTTTCGGGCTACTGACGACCCGTAACGACTGTCAAAGATTCCCAAATGACAGCCGGGACCAACGGCTTAACGTGCTTTCTGAGTCATGGAGGCATCTCGATATGTAATGTATGGTCACCCATCCACGGACTGACCTCGGCTAGCGTTGCTTAACCTTGAAGATCAGCCCTATGCGGCTGTTATTATGTAGCCCTAAGACGAATAGAAAAAATATTGACGAAGTGACCTTTGACGTTTTTTGGATCGCTGAGATTTGATTACGCAGCCCTAATTTGGGTGATCGTCAATCGAATAGGGCTTATGAATAGGAGAGTGTGACTTCAAATGAATTAAAGAGTATCTGAACCAATCAATACTTACAACTGTTTTCAGGGGCTAAGTCATAACATTTGCACGGGTCAATCGATCAGGTTAAGCTACGCTTGCCGCGGTTAGTCCGCGGATGGGTGACCACCTTTACTTATCAAGAACCCTCCGTGCTTGGGAAAGCACGTTAAGCCTTTGGAACCGGCTGCCAGATCCTTTGACAGTCGTTACGGGTCGTCAGAAACCCGAAAGTCTGACAACCAGTCTTACCAAGGGATATCGTATTATCTAGTACCTAGATTGTGGAGGTCAGATAAACAGTCGCTCTATGTAAAATACTGGTACTCAGTTGCATCCGGTTTGACTGGAAGCTGACCTCAACATTATTGGGAAAAGGCTAGACAGATGATGATAAAGACTGGAACCGCTTTCAATTAGAACATGTTTCTCTGCTGCAGTTAAAACCAAATGAACAGCGTCTGTTGACGCTGTCCATTTGGTTTTTCAACTTTCAGTGGGAGCACTTCATCACCCTTGGTGTAGCCACTGGGGCGTGTCATCAAGGTCTTCCCTGGCTGCGACGGGATCACACAGGTATTTGAATTGAAGACGAAGAGAGGAACGGTTGTGCGTGCTTACAACAAAGTCTGCCCACTTCCTCTCACTTGAATGCATAAACCCGGGGAGGATGTTCGGGTGCCACCGACCACTCGACAATCTTCGGCCGCTGTCGTGAGATAGCAGAATGCGGCTGCGGGAGGTGGCGGCGCAGAGGAGTGGCGTGCCAGACGCGCGCCGTCGAGCTACTTCACTACCGACCTCCGACGATGGCACGCGTGCGCACTCCATACGTTTACCAACTTAATTTTGTACATAATTATACGGATTATATCCATTTAAACTACAGTTAGCCTGTCTCTTTGAGTTTTAGTCCTTAGTTAGGGTCCTTAACAAAGACTTACGACTGTCACAGAATAGGGAGATTTTGTAAGTAAGACTAACTTTTGAAAGATCATTCTATTAATTACTAAAGAAACGTTTAAGGATAGGGACAGTGATCCTACTATACTATTAATCTAATAAACTAGCTTTTGCCGGCGTTAACCAATTTACACCAAACCTTAAGAAATAATATACTTAAAATTTTCCTCATGAATCAGTGTCTATTGGTGAAAACCGCATGAAAATTCGTTCGTATCGCGAACAGACAAACGCTGCGGGGCATTTTGTTTTATAATATGTAGTGATGTGAAAGTTTGTATGTTAGGATGTTTGTTACTGAATCACGCAATAACTGCTGACCGAATTTGAATGAAATTTGGGTTATAGATAGTCCTACATTAACACGTAGTATACTATTTATCTCGTTAGTGCGTTCCAGTAGGATAATTTTCAGCCTCCACATGGGCGAAGCCGCTGAGAAAAGATAGTCTGTGTATAATTTGAACTAGGCTAGGCTACTTAACATTTTTTAAACTTAACTGAAGTAATTTTAATATTGAACGTGAAGGTTCAGGTTAGACTTATTCTATCGTATCTATTATCTATAACATATAAATAAAAAGAAAGGTCCTGACTGACTGACTCATCAACGCCCAGCCCAAACCCTTGGACCTAGAAAGCTGAAATTTGGCACAGAGGTTTCCTATATAATGTAGACAAGGAATAAGGAAGGATTTTTCAAAATTCAACCCCTAAGGTAGTTAAATAGGGGATGACAGGTCCGCGCGGGCGAAGCCGCTGGCAAAAGCTAGTCAATTATATAATTTCTAAAAAAAAATCTGTCTGTAGAGAACTGCTACCTACCGTATCTTAAACCCTCAACTAGGCCTGAATTCACTATGACCACTTAATGATTCCACGAGAATCATTAAGTGGTCATAGTGAATTCAGGCCACCACGGTGGTCCACCACGTCACTCACACACGAATTCTGCTAATATCGTATTAATAATATCGACAAATTGTCTTGGAACATACAGAATAAGACATTTCGATTCCTTACCGTTACATTGGTTTCTAAAAAAAACGATATTGACGTTGTTTGAACGTAGTAAGTAATATTCCGCGCGCAATCATTATAACGATGCAGAATTGGGGCCCTGAAATGACTCCTGGCCCTGAATTTACTATGACCGCTTAACGATCCCTTACTCGTAACCACGTCAATCTTGCGGCGGTAAGTCCCCTCTTTGAGGAGTGGCTTGAGAGGCGGCATGGCATCCTAACCTTCCGCCTGACGCAGTTCCTCACCGGACACGGTTGTTTCGGGAGGTTCCTGTTTCGGATAAGGCGGGAGGAAACGCCCGGGTGCTTCCACTGCGAAGATCGCCCTGAGGACACGGTGGAGCAGACGGTGGAGGTCTTCCCGGCTTGGGCGGAGCACCGCCGTGTCCTCGTGGAGGCGATCGACGGCGGCGATCTCTCGCGTCCGGCCCTGGTCCAAGCCATGGTACGGAGCGAGAGGGCATGGGGAGCCGTCACCTCCTTCAGCGAAGCAGTAATGCTCACGAAGAGGGAGGCGGCGCACGTGAGGGAGAGGCAGCATATGCGCCCTCACGCCCTAACCTAACCTAACCGCCGCAGGAGACGCCCTGGGCGTCGGGAATCCCGGGCTGATTTCCGGCCACCCCGTAGGCGTGGGCTTGCCGTCGGCGAGTAATGGGTAGCTCGCTGTCCGGTAAGGACCAAGCCCAGGTCGACAGCGGGTTGTGGTACGCGCGCCTCAAAGAGATGTCAGCACAAAATGACGGGGCCCGCAAGGGCCGATGCCTGCCAGGGGTGCGGGTTCGTTCGAAAGAGATACCGCCGCCCCTGGCATACAGGCTACTGAGGGAACGCGGGTGGGTTTTAGTCAGTAAAAGTCTGATACGCCCTCCTGCTCCAGCCAGAGCGGGAGAAGTTATTTGATGATTTCCTACCCAAAAAAAAAACCACGTCTGTCTCACACTAAATAGATACAGAATTGGGGTCCTGGGCCTGACAACCGGCAAAATTCAGACCTCGTTATGAACCCAAAGCTTTAATTACGAAACAAAAAATCTATAGTATCATACCAACTTACCCTGTTTTTCAAGACAACTAAAACTGTCAAGAAAATGCTTTATAACTCATTTCAATATAAAAACTTTCTCCTTTAAAAAGTCGCATAAAAAAAACTCCGAGATTCTGCGGCATTTTTATTAAAATCTCCGGACGATATTTCTTTCGGCAATTTTTAAGGGATCTCTTCAAATGTTAGAATAATGTGAAGACGGAATTTCATGAATGTTCTAACCCTCGAATGCAGGGCAATTGCAAAATAGGATTGAACGAAAGTTAGGCTGAGATTGAAGAGCAGAATAGGGTTTAAATAAGATGCTGCCCTATTTCGTGCAAACTTTAAATATGGTAGAAAATTGGGGCTTAGAAAAAATTACTGTTTGTTTTTTGTGTGTAGGTACTTGTACTTCGTACTTATTAATCTCGAGAGCAGTGGGTCAAGCAGCTTGGATTAATATTTTAAATTGATGTAGGTAATTTGTTTCTCATATAGAATTCTATCAATGTTCATATTAGGTATAAATAACTAATTAGACTGTTTTATTTAGTTTCATTCATTTTCGATAGCGATACTCAACACGTGGGTAAAGTATTGCCAGCTAATTTAATTTGACCCTGTATAATGCAGGTAGAGGCTTTGCAGTTACATACTGACAGTTACGTACTGACAGTTGCGTACTGTCATTCGTGGATCTTTGACAGTCGTTACGGGTCGTCAGAAGCCCGTAAGTCTGACAACCAGTTTTACCAAGGGGTATCGCATTACCAAGCAACGAGTTTGTGGAGGTCAAACAAGCAGGCGCTCCATGTTAAATGCTCATCTCCATCCGGTTAGACTAGAAGCCGACCCAAATACAGTTGGGTGAAGGCTAAGCAGACGATGTGTATTAACAAACAACCATATTCAAAACATATTGAAAGAAGAGAAAGAAAGAAAAGAAAGAAAAATTGTTTATTCTGCACAAAGAAAATGCACATTACACAAAATAAAATAAAATGCACACATACAATGTAGCCAAAAGCCCCGTATTCAAGTCGACAATTTTCACAATATTGTCCATTGACTGATAGTGTCAGTCAAGGCTTGGGACCGACCCTAAACAAATGGATTACGTACGACACATCCAATTATATAATTATTATCCAAAAAAATAAAAAACCGACTTCCGAAACAACACTACAAAGTGAAAAAATCTATTTTTATTATATTATATTATAATATTTTTCACTTTGTAGTGTTTTTTGGAAGTCTGTTGCTTTTTTTTATTTTAGAATAAGTTCTAATATTCACTTTTTAGTTTCAGTACCCAACTCTCACAAATTCGTGAACCACTACTTGCCATGTAAGCAGTGATAGGAAGCAGCAGAATCCTCCTCTAGATACATGAAGTGGACAAAAAATGTATCATCGTGGTTAACGCAAAAACTACAGAAGAAAAGTTTATAAAATTAATTTGAGACTACCCCTGAATACATACCCTATCCATTAAAAAAGATTTTTTAAAGCCAACCACAATTGACGGTGATATCGCGTAATGAGCAAACAAAAAAAAAAAACATGCAGATGAAATGAGAAATTCCTCCTTTTTGAAGTCGAGTAAAACGGGAAATTATCAAACTTTCCCTTTGTTTCTTCTGCACTAAAATTTTGACTATGGCTTTTATTTTATTTTCAGGTACTTAAACTTAACCGTAACTTAAATACTTATTTTCCCTCCAACTCTTACTTAAACCATTTCTCCTGTTAAATTAAAACAAAATTATATTTTGCGAAAGAAGTGAAATACATTTTAATTACAGACTTTTTATTACACTTCAGAGAATAATAACTTTATATTAGTGGGTCGTAAAAACTGGTTAACTTATTTTAAAAGTTTAAGGACCCGTAAAAAGTAAGTTTAAGGGTAGATACTTACTTACTGCTAACTTATAAATAAATTAATATACTGAGTTTCGACAGCATTGCGATAAGGCTCGTCAGAAGGATAAAAGTTTAAAATCCAAGAGCGCACTTTTTCCTTTCCGACCCAGATGACCCCATCACTGTTCTCCAAGAAAAGAATAGGGCCACCAGTACAGCACACAAACACAAATGACCGTCCTTCCGACCTCGTCGCCGAGGTCCTCGCGCCCCGCGAAGACCCCTGAGTAACGACGAGACCCCCGACCGTCCCTTGCTCGTTGATGCGCCAGCCTGCGCCGCAGCTGAGCCAGTAGCTTTAAATTCCCCGAATATAATCAAGAAAATATTTTGATCCAGCCTGTCCACACTAGCTGTCCCCTCCCCCGCCAATGACGCCCTGAGCCGAGGTTCGTACCCCACAGGGGGTGCCCTCAGCGTGCAGTAGCTTTACGTTAAGTAGGCCCTGGCTGGAGGCTTTTAGTATCATTAAAAAACTTCACAGGAAACCCTGGTTAAGCAGTCACGGCCTCTCAAGGTCAACTGCAAGATGCCATACACAAATAAATAAAAAAAGCGCACTTTTATTAAGACACTAGGTTTTGCCAGCGACTTCGGCCTAGTGGGATTCAGAAATTATTCCACAGGAACATACTACCAGGGCAAATCATATCCCATGTATTATTCCAGCACCCCAAATTGCGTAACTCACGATTCATAATAATATGCTTCGTTTTGAAACAGATTGTTAAACCATTGCTTCATATGTTCAAAAAATGTGTCTGTTCAACAACGCAAATAACGCAATGAATACTGTTGAACTGTCAAATTGAAACAGATTATGATTAATCGTGAGTCACACAATTAGAGTGCAGGTTACAAACAATCTGTGTGCCAAATTTTATACAAATCCGTTCAGCCGTTTTTGCGTGATTGAGTTACAAACATCTAAATATCCAAACATCTGAACATACAAATTAATAAATAGGATTATTTCTTAAACTTTTCAAGAATAGATGTGTGTGTGATTTGTGTAGATATGATGTTGTTGTTGGTGTGATTTGTGATTATGTGTAGATGTGTGTTAGATGCTTTGACAGTTTTTACAATCAGAGGGGCAATTCTACTAATTTTAAGAACGTTCACAGTCTGAAGGCCAATTCTCGTAATTGAAAACGTTCGCAGTGTCATCTCGGCGACAATCGAATTTCAAAAATTTTACAAAAATGTATAGGAATTTTTGACAGATTGACACTGAGATCAGACTGTGAACGTTCTTAAAATAACCAGAATTGCCCCTCTGATCTCAGTGTCAATCTGTCAAAAATTCCTATACATTTTTGTCAAATTTTTGAATTTCGATTGTCGCCGAGATGACACTGCGAACGTTTTTAATTAGTAGAATTGGCCTTCAGATTTCTGACCTCGGTTCAACTACAAATGGCTTTCTGACGGAATTATTATCATGTCATCATCAGCCTGTTATGTTCCCACTGCTGGGACACAGGTCTCCTCTCGGTGAGAGGGATTGGGCCGTAATCCACCACGCGGGCCCAGTGCGGGTTGGTAGATGTCACATGTCTTCGAATTTTTGGTTCTAGGACATGCCGGTTTCCTCACGATGTTTTCCTTCACCGTTTTGAGAGCAGTGGTGATGAAATAATTTACACAAAGTAAAGCGCCTGTCTGACCTGCAACTCGTAAGTCGCAGCCGTTACCACATGGCCACCACTGCTCTCATATCTACTCTCACTGTTATCATGTACTAGCTTTGAACAATTACACTAGCAATTTAAACAAAACTGTAACAAATTATACACCTAAACCTCCCTCATGAACCCCCCCGAGTGGGTTCCCGCATCGTCGTTGCGGGGGGGGCTCAGTAACCGTGGATTCCGGCCACGGTGAAGCCAAGAGGAACCCAAAGGTGGGGCCGCTCGTCAGGGCTTTTGCCTCAAAGCCGACGACGTAGCGGCCAAAAAGTAGGTTGCGGTGAGGTGCACCGCAACTGAGGTGGGTCGCGATGTCGAATGGGAGGCATCGCGGCTGAGGGTTACGGGCTGCGGTAGAGGAGTGCCGGTGCTTCTGAGCAGCGCTCTTCCCTTCCGTGGCCTGGACGGGGCCGCCACCGTTTGATGGCGGACGCGGTGGGGCCGCAGGGGGAGAGGAATGTCGGTATAGCGTCAGCCGCTCTCCCTATCCCCTGCGGCCGAAAAGTGGTAGACTGGACGGTGCGTTGTGTTCCACACGCGCGCCGTCAAAGATGTCAGCAACCACCGGTGGGGTCCGCAAGGGCCGATGCCTGCCAGGGGTGCGGGTTTGTTCGAAAGAGATACCACGGCCCCTGGCATACGGGCTACTGAGGGAACACGGGTGGGTTTTAGTCAGTAAAAGTCTGACACGCTCTCCTGCTCTACTCAGCAGGAGAAGTCATTTGATGATTTCCCACCCAAAAAAAAAAAAAAAAAAAACCTCCCTCATGAATCACTCTGTCCTTTTGTGAAAGTCGCATGAGAATCCGTTTAGTATTTTTTGAGTTTCTCACGAAAAGACAGACAGATAGACGCAGCGAGGGAGTTTGTTTTATAGTGATAGTGATGCTTAAAAGCTTAAATTGCGATAATAAGGTCAACATTGAATTCCAACCTATCACTTTTTTCTGCCAGGGGTGCTGGTTGTTCGAAAAAGATACTGTGGCCCCTAGCACACAGGCAACTGAAGGAACACGGGTTGGTTTTAGTCAGTAAAAGTCTGACACGCCCTCCTGCTCCACCCAGAGCGGGATACGTTATTCGCAGATTTTCCACCCTAAAAAAAAAATCTTTCACTTTTTTCGTTAGCCTATCTCGTGTCCCACTGCTGGACAAAGACTGTCCCTTATTCCTTCCAAACCTTCCTGTGTTGTGCGATTTCTGGCCATATTGACTCTGCAAACATGATCAGATCGTCACATCAAATTTACCATGGTGTTACATCCACCTAGGTAGAACCTATAAATTTGTTTAGACCGTCAAAAGAATTGTCACAAAAATACCCGGACACAAACGAACGACGCAAGTTGCTAAAAAGCTTGAAAAAATCTTCAAATTTTTCTAACAGCGACTACGCCCCAAACTAAAAGAAAACTTCTGCGTCTTTGCAGTATCATCTCACACAGTTATTTATCAATATCGGCCACAAGTACCATCCTCAAGATTAATGGATCCATTCAGTTACATTTAACACGTATATTTCACCTTTTTCACGCTTTCTTCGACAGCCTGTTTTGTGTGAAACTAATTTTTCATACAAACTGCAAACAAATGTACCTAACATAATAAACGCAAATCCCGAAAGTAGTTGGTTCATAATTGACAACTGAATCGATTTTAGTAACTTTAAACTTATGTTTTTTGTTTTTCATTTGTTTAACTTGCCATACCTGCCGTAGATTGAACGCCGATTGAAAATACTAACCTCTTTTCAGGAATATTGACACTGACAGAACGCGGTTCAGATGTGCTAATCGTTCAGTTTCATTGGTGAAATTCACCCAAATTTTTTCACAGTTGTATAAATTGCTCTAATACAGCAAATTGACGTAATGAGCCATATATTGGCTTAAAAACTGTGCTGCTCGACATATATTTTCAATTAAATAGTTAATTTCGAGAAATAGGTCACCTCACTACGTTCTATGAGTACCTAGTCGGTAAGGATAGAAGATGCCGAATCGTCGAGTGTCGTCTTACAACGTACAATCCATCCCTAATTAATGTGAACCCGCCATAAAATGACCCTTTAACCAAAAACCTATACTTATTCCGACGTCCGTGAGGTAATTCCTTAATTGGGCCCGTAAGTTGGGTCATTTTGGGGTCTACAGGGCTATTCTGTAGAAACGATTTCTTTTGACGTGATCGTTAAAAAGTACTCTTTTACTTTTAACATTTCACATTGTTGTACAATAGTCTATGCTTGGAGTATCTCTGAGGGATTAAATCCGGAATGAGGTGATCTGGCAGAGAATCAAAGTTGTCGACATCGTTCACAGAATAAGCAAGCTGAACTGACGATGAGCTGGCCATATTAACCGTAGAACCGAAGACCGTTACGGTAGACGTGTTCTTGAGTAGAGACCGCAACACGGCCGACGTAAGGTAGGACGCCCTCAGCCTAGGTGGAGCGAAGATCGCCGCAATTTTGGCTGGTAGCAGCTGAATGAGAGTTGTCGAGAATTGAGTTGAATGACGTGCGATTGGAGAGGCCTATGTCCAACAGTAGATTGCTGTGGGCTGATGATGACGATGAGTCTATGCTCATTATTCTGTCGATTTGCAGCGTTTGCAAGTATTTATCTAAGACCTGATTTGAAAAACCAGTCAAATACTTAATAAAATTCGCTTTTTTTTTTTTTAAACTTATATAAGTTGCTGATGTCCGCAGATGTTGCTGACCCTATAATAGTTAACAAAGGCTATGCGGGTGATAATAATGAGGCCATAATTTTTACCTAAACTGTTTTTCTGACCAATATTTTTTTTACTTCCTTCGCCTGAAGAGCCAGGAATACATTCGGTTTATAACCTATTTGTGTACTTGTACCTATACCTATCCTACAAATTTTATGTTTGGTACTCAATAACGCAGAAACAGCGAAACGGATTTCGATAAAATTTGGCAAACAGAAACATTATAATTTACAACCAAAAATACCATTTATATGTTAATGTATAACACATAAATGGTATTTTTTTAACCGCTGCGCAAACTACTAACTGAATTCAGCATATCATTCTAGACCACCTTGCATATAAATTTTTCGTCGGTTATACAAAAACAAATCAGCTGATTCATAGAAAAGTGCAATACCTACGCGGTCAAAATGTATAGAACAGCTGATTTTTTTCTTGTATAACCGACGAAAAATGTCTACGATATTCTATTCCAGAACGATGAGCTGAATTCATGGTTACAATTTGAGCACTGGTTAAAAATGTATCCTGTATAATACTTTTTATCCTGGTAGTATGTTCTCGTGGAATAATTATCGACCACCATTCATTATTATATATTATTTTACAGAGCATCATCTAATTTCTTCACACAGGCATTCCCACCACCCTTTTTTTTTTTTTTTTTTGGGGTGGGAAATCATCAAATAACTTCTCCCGCTCTGGGTGGAGCAGGAGGGCGTATCAGACTTTTACTGACTAAAACCCACCCGTGTTCCTTCAGTAGCCCGTATGCCAGGGGCTGTGGTGTCTCTTTCGAACAAACCCGCACCCCTGGCAAATTCCCACCACCCTTGGGTGACCCCAGTCAACCAAGGGTGATGGGAATGCCTGTATTTTCCTGTAAAGTGTTTTTTTACACCGTAAAGTCAAACCCTGGTGGGTGCCATCATATTCATGACAGCCGTTACTGCGGCTATTACGTGGCGCCAGTGTTTCTCTAGAAAACCGTAGCTGTACTGACCACAATAAAAGAATAATGATTTTAGTTTGGAACTACTACATTGGGAGGTACAGACGCCAGCACATCTAGCTACCCCAATCTGTCAAATTTCTTTGATAGATTTTCAACTTTATCACATAAGCATAAAATTCATATTCAATTGGGAAAATGTGACAGTTTGGGGTAGCTCGATGTGCTGGCGTTTGTACCTACTAGACCAGGAATGACGAACCATGGCACGTGTGCCTTTGGTGCCTTAAGACAACGTAATTTGGGCACGGCGGCCTAAGTCACAGTAACAAACAGAAATCTGAGCGTGATAATTTCATCAACCTACGCTTAAGAGTCGTTATTTTCAGAAGCCGTACCTATGTTACACTATTCCAGTTCAGGTTGCATTCTGCTAAAAGTAACTGACATCTAGTTTGCAACAGCAGAAGTTGCACTAATTTGTTCTATCATTTAAATAAGGTCGTGAGATGTTGATTGCCTAACAGTATAATAGAAAAGCCTATTTTTGTTTACTATTATAGACCTATTAATAAAAGTATTTCGTTTTTTTTTTTTTCAGCAGTCACTAAGATTTTTGGCACGATATGGCGACATTTTTTTTCTTTTTTTATTTGAACGTAGATGTTTATGGTTCGCCATCCCTGTACTAGGCCAAGTAATGAATAGTAAAGCAATTTCTCACAACTAGCTCCGATTAAAAACGGGCACACTACATCAAGAGGCTATCCAAACTCGACCTGAATATTTCAGATACAGTTGAAAAGAGGCCTACGCGCTTTCAGGTCCCCATTCATTTTTAAACAGTTTCTACTCCGATAAGATTTAGTTAGGTAACTGAAAGTTGATGTTTGTTATTCGAATTTTCAAATTTAACGGTTATTTCGGTTTACTTTATGATTGGGTCCCGTCCCTACTGGGAATTGAATTAGGAGAATTAAGTGGAGTTTCTGGGACAGTATTTTAAGGGATTTTAAAGTTTTGGGAAATGATGGGAATTATTTGAATAATTAATATATAATGGCTTAAGGACAGTTTGTGTGTTGACTAGTTACATATAATCCAATTTATTATTCCAACCCATCATTTTTACGATATTTTATAAAGCTTTTGTTGAAAATGAGATCGCCATGATTACTTAATCGAGTCTGTTGTAAAAAAACAAAGAACATTATTTTTAATACAAACCACAAATTCTTCTACGTTTTCCGTTGATATTTATGTCCTAAATTATTGATTCATCAAATTGCGTAATTTATGAACGACCAATTTTTTCAAAGTCGTGGAACAATATTTTCTTTGTATGTCGCAGATCAATATTTGTTTCTATCTCTGCGTTTGAATACGTAAAATTTTATTATAATAAATAACATAACCAGATTTTTTTCAGTTTTCCGGGCAATAATTCTATCTCTAAAAACCTTGCTTGGACTATAATTAGGAACATTTAAAACACAAATCTGTTTAGCCGTTCTCAAGTGATGGGCTTCACCAACGAACAGCATTTCGTTTCGATTTCTGTAGATAAAGCCATCTCATTTGACTCTACGAATTAGTCGATATTATTGGTACTTTAATACTTTGATCTCAGATTATCGTGTTGCCCTTCATGGCCTCGATGGAATTTACATTATGTAAATTAAAGAATATTTCCAGATGAAAATCGTTTTTCAGTGAAACATACATTTTTATTGCTTTAATTCGATTTTTGACAATAACCTAAATCTGAAAAATAGGTTTTAATGAAGTTCATTGTTACACACAGGGCCCGATCTACCGGGGGGCAAGCCGGGCAAATGCCCAGAGCGGCAAAAATGAGGGGCGGCAAAATGTATACTTACGAACGTACTCTCATGAATTTTTGTATACACTTGTTCAGAAGCCGTAGTAGACTAACGTATGTGAATATTATATAATTAAAAGAATGTCACATATATATCATACCATCTTTGGAATAGCAAGCTCATTACTTATATGGTGTTAGTGTGTAAGGGCGGCGAATATTATTTTGGCCCGGAGCTGCTAAATAGCTAGATCGGGCCCTGGTTACACATGCAGTATGTAGTGAGGTCATAAATAATAAAATAATGTGTTATTTACTAAATTGTACAAACATTAAAAATAAACTTGGATTTTATCATAAAATTAATTGGATTGACATTATTTACAACCGACTCATTCGATGATTGTAGAGCACAATCAATTTTTATATTCAAGGTTATTGGTGTCTTAAAATTAGGTCTACTAATGATTGTATATCGTTGACAATATTCACAGGCAATCTCCTGGACCATTTAAAATATAATTTGCAGCTTACAAATCATGAAAAAAAAAAGTTTACGTAACTTTAAAACTTACCTGAAACTTTCAAAACTTTTTCAAACACCAAACACGATAATACAAACCACTTTGAACTTTAAACCACGAACAACATAAGAAGTACTTTACTTTAATCGAAGTATTTTTTTACAAGTATATTTTTTTAAATACAGTCCGCGGAACGTGCGAACCAAGCCACGTCGAACGCTAAACTGAAGCCGCGGTCCTACAGACCAATTTAGCTAGAGCTCTGAACTTTCTCCATGCATCTCTGCATTACCCTCTGACGTTAGTACAAAGGGGGCGGTGAAGGTCTTTCTAAACTGGTTATAGCCCTTTGCGGGTTACGGTAATTGAATTTCAATTTACGATAGTAAGTAAACATTGGTTGGAATTATGTCCTAGGCCTGTAGACACGTAGTCATAAATATTGTTTTGAATTAATTTCTTGAGTAGGTACTACCTATAACCAACTTGTATGTTTTATTGAATTAGGATTAAAGTCATTTATTTATTAGTTCAGTCACAAAACTTACTCGTAAAATACTCGAAATCTATACAAACAGATCCGTGTGGTGTCGGACGTAAAAGAATAGCACCATCCCATTTCTTTTCGTGGGTGTTGTAGAAGGCGACTAGTCAGGGGTGCGGGTTCGTTTGAAAGAGATACCACAGCCCCTGGCATACGGGCTACTGAAGGAACACGGGTGGGTTTTAGTCAGTAAAAGTCTGACACGCCCTCCTGCTCCACCCAGAGCGGGAGAAGTTATTTGATGATTTCCCACCCAAAAAAAAAAAAAAAAAAAAAAGGGGGCTTACCAGAGAATGGGCAGCAGCGTTCTCTATGTATTTTACCACCATACTGCGATCGCCAACCCGCCTGCCAAACGTGGCGATTATGGCAATCCCCTCCCTGTTTGGGGGAGGCCTGTGTCCAGCAGTGGACGTCTTTCGTCTGAAATGATGATGATGAGATCAGACAGAAAAAATACAATGAAAAAAAAATTTTTTTTTTTGAAGTGAAAACTTCTTTAGGCGCGTTGAGCATTTTTTGAGATGAGGAAAAGCAATTGAAGTCGCGACAATGTTACCGAAACCACTGACAACACGAACGTACGAACGAACAACGTTGAACATTGTTGATCTCACAATTCAAAAAATCTTTCCTGACGATTCAAAAATTACACACGTAATTGTTCAAATTTTCACTTCTGTCGCCAATCCCGGAGTGTCAATGTTTATTTAAATAATTTATAGAGAGAGCTCAAAATAAGAGAAACTTCCTCGTTGCTATAGTGGTTGCAAGCGCTACTGCTGGACTCGGTCCTGGGCTCGATTCCCAGGTTAGGCAAACTGTTCTCAGGTTTACCATCTGGAATTTCGCAGTAGCCTGTAGTGTGAATTTGTGCACGTATGATCGCAATACATCCCTTTTACATTCGACATGATTGGCAAAATGTCGGTGTACCTGCTATAAGTATACCTCTGTCCGACCCTTTGGAGAAACAAGGCGTGATGTTATGTATGTATGAAGCTTAAAATAACTTCTCAATTAAGTATTCGAAATTAGAGAGGGTCAGTTTTTTCACGTTTGAAAATTATCTTTTACCAACATTGTTTCGTATTTTCATACCCAAGCCTAAGGGTGAAAAATTGTTGGAATTTCATCATGAAAAAATTAAATTGAGAATTAATTTAAGGGCAATATTTCGTACAAGGAAGGGTTCCCGTTTAAGTATAATGTAGAATTTCCGGGTTCGGTGGGGTGCAGCTTTTTCACGGTTAAGTAAGGTTATTTTATAAAATAATATATACTTAAATTATAATGTTAGAAAATAATATAATAATCGAGAAAATATTTGTTATTAAAATAATTATTAATATTAAAACTCTATGATTGGAAGTCATATAATTTCCTCATCAATAAATATAAATTTAAAGGAATAATGAACTGCAAGATTAATATTGGCGGTCCAATCATCAAGTCATATGTTCAAATCTATACTATACAGGATACATTTTTATCCAGTGCTCAAACTGTAACCATGAATTCAGTATATCATTCTGGACCCACTAGCGTGGACATTTTTCGTCGGTTACATAACAAAAAATCAGCTGTTCCATACATTTTTAGCGCGTAGGTATTACACTTTTCTATGAAATAGCCAAAACAGCTGATTTTTTTTATGTAACTGACGAAAAATTTATACGCAACGGGTCTAGAATGGTATGCTGAATTCATGGTTACAGTTTGCGTACTGGATAAAAATGTATCCTGTGTAGATACCTACTGTAGAACAAATAAATTAAATTGTAGTGTCTGTATCTATTGTAAAATAACAATTTTTTACTAAATGTACATGAAAGTATTTACGATATATACATATTCAGCCTATTACGTTCCCACTGCTGGGACACAGGCCTCCTCTCCGTGAGAGGGAGTGGGCCGTAATCCCAGTGCGGGTTGGTAGATGTCACATGTCTTCGAATTTTTTGTCCTAGGACATGCCGGTTTCCTCACGATGTTTTCCTTTACCGTTTGAGAGCAGTGGTGATGAAATTATTTACACAAAGTAATGCGCCTGGCTGGGTTCGAACGCACGACCTACAACTCGTAAGTCGCGGCCGTTACCACTGGGCCACCACTGCTTTACGATATATAAAACAAATAATACTATTTTCAAATATTTTACTGGGTAACACGGTACCCTTTAGTGAGACTGATTCTCAGACTTTAGAGTTTCTGTCTACCCGTAACGACCCGGAACGGCTCACCGTGTTTTCAGACGCGCTTTCACGGTTCCATCCATCCAAACCCCTCCGGATGGATGGAACCCATCCACGAACGCAAAGCGTAGTTAATCTTCGATCCACTCGTACGGCTGATATTATTGAACCACGAACCAAGGTCCCGTATCAAGGTACCCAATATATGGGTACATTGGGTACCCAGGTACCTTCATACGGGACCTTGGTTCGTTCACATCTTTCAAAGACCAGTTATTTTCATTTCAACTTGTTGACTATCGTAGTTACATTTCTTGTGTCACTACTCGTACCTACCTACTGATTCTAACATTCAAATGTTGTTATTTTTATGCAAAAAAAATAGACGCCAACCCCATATCAAGTCCGTTCTATTTCTGTAGCTATTATTATGCAAGTAACATAGTAATAGGTTGTGTTGTAAGTAGCCGTCGACGTTACTCTTCGACAGCTAATTTCCTCTTTCGCCTTTTCCTACATGTGAATAAGGCAGCTGTCCTACCGGCGACGATTATCGAGATACGAGTGGAGCTAGCAACTAGAAACGAGTTGGAGGGTAGCGAGTGAGCGATGGTTACGAGCAATTACTCGTCCGTGGATCGGTGACCATCTTTACTTGCCAAAACCCCTCCGTGCCTCAGAAAGCACGCTAAGCTGACGGTCCCGGCTGTCATTATTGGATCTTTGACAGTCGTCACGGGTCGTCAGAAGCCCGAAAGTCTGATAACCAGTCTTATCAAGGGGCATCGTGTTCCCCAGTAGCTGGGTTGTGGAGGTCAGATAGGAAGTCGCTCCATGTAAAATACTGGTACTCAGCATCTGGTTAGATTGGAAGCCGACCCCAACGTAGTTGGGAAGAGGCTAGGCAGATGATGAAGCGTATGTATCAAGCGTGAGTGTCTTAGCGAGTGTTCTGTGTTGTGAAATTTTAACAATTTTATATATTGAAAATGTTTGCATGCCGAATAGTAAAATATGGCAGAACTCTATGTTGTTATACCTACATCTACTCATGTATTATCCATATTTGCAAATAAATTATATTCTATTATATTCAAGCAACCGTCGCTGAGCGGGTACTCTCTATGATAGTTCTTGTCACCGCGAAAAACTAGTGGAGAGAGAATTCTCGCCGGTCGGTGGTCTGATCAGTCAACGATCATCTATTAATACATGTATCTCTTTTACTTACATGGGACTTATATTGTCACCATAAGATTGTGAATACCGATAGTTTATAATCTATCTAGCGAGATTATACATACGCTGTCGATAAATTGTGGACTGCATCATACTGCTTACCAACGGAATAGGTTACGTTAAGTTAGAACTGCGACCAACCGCGCGCGAGCCGAGCGGGCGAAGCGAGCGGTGCCTCGGCAGCGGCCGGCGAACGCTACTTCAACGTAAGTGGCAGTTACTTGATTATTTAGTATTAGCGCAAGGTACTATCCGTCTTGATTCCAGATCACAATTTGACGAACAGATTATAAACTATCGAAAAATAGTGCGTTAATTGTAACTGGTTTTTACATTTCAAAATGTATTCGAAGGTGGTATGAAGATCCGATGACGTTTACTGGGCCAGTATGGCCTGATAATGTACAAGACGGGTAGTTTTGGACGGAAAAGGGCAGGCCTTTGCTCAGCAATACAGGACATAATAAAAAAAAGGTTTATTATACCAACATAAATAACTTATTCTAGTTACAATGGGGAAAATCCTGTTAAGCAAATAGTTTGCTTGTGTTAGTATGCTCAGCCCTTCCCAAGGTTATTGAGTTTCTATTAAGTTATTGCGCATGTACAAAATAATTGTACCTATGAACTTAAACAAATAGAAACAAAAGAATGAAAAGAATACATCAAAAACCGCGCTGGAATGTGTGTGTGGAGATGGTGTGGAGGCACTGAAGGTGAATGTATATCCTTCAACTGTCCGTGACAGGCGAAGGGGCATGTGAGTAGTGTGTGTAAGTGTGGGGGTGAGGTTTGGGCCTACACATTATACATGTTGAGGATTTATTATTATCTACTAATTAGTGACAAAATGGACATCTTTTTTTTTGCTGGCTTACCCTACGACTAGTTTTGGAGTCGGAAAGTAATGTAGCTAGAACATTATTTTACATTAACAGCAGAAATAACATAGCGGAAAAAAAGTACCCCGCGTCGCCTGCCTCATTGGTCTAGTGGTCGCAATAGGCTTATAGAGGTATGAGGAACAGGGTGTAAAGTTCACTCATCCTCAATAGAAAAGGAGTACCCTCAGACCAGACGGGTGTTGTGTCTGGTGTGCTACTGCCCGACGGTTGATGTCGGGATGTTGCTTAAAAATATATTTCTTATATGTATGGGTGTTGTATATTTGTCACCGTAAGATTGTGAACACCGTTAGTTTATAATCTATCTCGCGAGATTATAAACTGTCGATAAATTGTGAAATGTAAAAACCGTTTACGCACTATTTTTCGATAGTTTATAATCTGTCCGTCAAATTGTGAACTGGTATCAAGACGGATACTGTAGAGGTTGTTCGCTTCTCGAGGGACCTCGCGTGCTTGCTGGTAGCCAATAGTTAGGCTCAATACCGTCTTTACCATAAGGGCACACGGGGCCCGTGCCCAGGGGGCCCCGAAGGACTGACAATTTTTCTCACATTTATTCTCAAAACATTTTGCCAACGCCATAATTTTGTTTTTCGGGTTACATTAATAATTCGCTATCTTTACTTTCCGAAAGGGCCCTAAATTCTTGTGTGCCCAAGGGCCCCAGCATAGTTTAAGACGGCCTTGGTTAGGCTGTATCTATGTTCAAATAATCGAGAAGCTTTTGTCTTTGGAATGTCAAATAATTCTACTTAGGTTTTTTTTTATTACGGCTGATTCATTCGATTGTCAGGCGTGACGTCCTCATGAGCTAATTCCTTATTAAAGGTGGAGTCCCACCGTTAAAAGACCACCAAGTATTTTATTTAATATTTATTATTACACCCGGTACTTTGGGAGCTCAGTAGAGCTCTCACAGTACCATGCGCTATTACTAAATAGTCAGGTAACTGCCATTAACTTCGAAGTAACGCTCGCCGCCGGCCGCTACCGCAGCACCACTCGCTTCGCTCGCTCGGCTCGCGCGCGGTTTGTCGCTTTTCTAACCTAATTTATTCGGTCGGTAAGCAGTATGGTGCAGCTCACAATTTATCGACAATTTATAATCTCGCTAGATAGATTATAAACTAACGGTTTTCACAATCTTACGATGACATATAGGTATATCAGTAGCACGGTAAACTCTGATTGCGCGATGCAGGATACGTGTGACGTCAGTCAGGTCATCGATGCGTAGTTCGCATGGGGCGTTGTAGATGCCGCCACAAGCTCACCCCTTGTACCAGGGGACCTAAAAATAATTGGCGAAATGGTTGTGTACTGTAGATACAACCGTGCATGTCCCTTCGGAGATTACAGGCATATAGCATATGGCCTTATGTATGGTACGTACCTTGTACCTACTGAAAAAATAATCAATTTTTATTTCATTTGGTTTTAATAGCATTGGCTTGACTCACATTGGGTGAGCTAACCAAAACAGAACAACAAATCTTCAGGGAACAGTAAAAGTTAAATGAATCGATTTAATTGAACTGAATTGAATTGTTTTCTACGATTGGCAGTAGTCCAGATCCCTAGTTTTTAGAAATAGAGGTAGCTTTAATTAACGAATCAATTTATTAATTGCCTTGTTTGTCTAGTGGCCACGTGCGCTTTTGCTGAGCTTGAGGTCCTAAGTTCGCTTCCCGGGTTGAGAAAAGTGTTATTGGGATTTTTCATGTCGAATTTCTCAGTAGCAGTTCGGAGTATGAATTTGTGCCCGATTGATGCATATAGGGTTGCCCCATTTTACATGGGACTTAGATTTAATTAATGAAATGGGTATAGATACTATAAGTGCACAGCCCAACCCTCCAATAAATACAGGCGTAATATTATGTTATTAATTCATGCATTTCCACTGTTTCAATTGGAGCGACTGGCTATTTGACCTCCACAACCCAGTTACGGGGTAATACCATACCCCTTGGTAAGACTGGTTTTCAGACTATCGGGCTTCTGGAATGAACTGTCAAAGATCCGTGAATGAAAGCTAGGACAAATGGCTTAACGTGTATTCCAAAACACACAGGAGTCCTGCAGATCTGGTAGCGCCTTAGACGGGTCGTTGAGCTCCCTAAAATAGGGTTGAGCTACACGGTGACCGATACATACATGCCGTCTGTTGGGACAGGTCAGCTTTTTTTTTTTTGGGTGGGTAATCATCAAATAACTTCTCCCGCTCTGGGTGGAGCAGGAGGGCGTGTCAGACTTTTACTGACTAAAACCCACCCGTGTTCCCTCAGTAGCCCGTATGCCAGGGGTTGTGGTATCTCTTTCGAACGAACCCGCACCCCTAACAGGCATCGGCCCTTGCGGGCCCCATCATTTTTTGTGCTGACATCTCTTTGAGGCGCGCGTGGAACACAACGCGCCGTCGACTTGGGCTTGGTCCTTACCGGACAGCGGACAGGTCAACTCAAAGCTGCAATGGCTCTTTCTTCGATAGGCCCTTCCAGACATTGCCCTGCATTGTTAGACTCACATAAATCCAAATAGTATAACGTTTGGAAATTAAAAGAGACCATGACCAGTTTGTTTCAGGTTTTCTTCTCCGGGAACAGTCAGCTAGAAAAAACCGGCGTCATTTAGTTTTAAAATATTGACGTCTAAAAGTGTCTTATAAGATCTACTTACATAAATAAACATTTTATTTCACATTTCATTTCATGTAAAGATGGTCACCTTCTTTCTTAACTCCGTGATGGTCACCAATCCATGGACCAACCAAGACAAGTTATAAAGCCACAAGCCCAAGAGCAAACAGAAAAGTCTTTATGTAGATCTCAATCTTAAAACGCTGCGCTTTTTTTTTACAATCCTCATTTGTCTTAGGACATGAACTTTATCAGTTAGAAGTTATTTGGTGTATGATTTAAGGCAGATTCATCATCATCATCATTTCAACCGAAAGACGTCCACTACTTAACGCTTAGCGTACATAAGCCTTCTCCAAGCTACGCCACTTCTACCGGTTCTGTGTAGCAGGTTACTTGCACTTTTCTACAAACTGACATATGGCAAAAGCTACCGCATTATAATAAACTAACATGGTCCATGTTTACGCCACATTACCCAAAGTTACTTTAACATTACCTGTATTGGACCCGGTCCAAACCAGCACCCTAATTGCGTAACTCACGATTCATCATAATCTGTATCGTTTTGAAACGGATTGTTAAACCATTGCTTCATATGTTCGAAAAACGTGTCTGTTCGACAACATAAATAACGCAATGAATATTGTTTAACTGTGAAGACGAAACCAATTATGATCAATCGTGAGTTACGCAATTAGGGTGCAGTTTGGACTACACCCCGGTATAATTTACAAGATACTATTACTTATTCAAACCACCCTTTACTGAAGTTTTAGATTGTCCCCTATTTAACCACTTCAGCAGAACCGCTTGAATTAGAGGTGTTGATTTGAAGCTTTTGTTTCTGTCTGACATCGTGGTTCGCAAACAGTTCGGGACAAATGCAGGAAATCGTGTGTCATTCATGTTTTACGAGCAGGTACAATATTATCTAGCTACATTATTATGTATTTCTGACAGACACTCAGGAAGTAATTTCAAGATTAAGCTGATATTGATATGATAGGTAGCTTCATAATATCAGTATATGTATAATCTTAAAATTAGGATAGAAAGCTTTTTTTACAAAAATATCGGTTTAAAGAATTTATTTCTCATAAGAACTTACAGTCCACTTTAATGAGATACAGAGTAGTATGATAATACAGTACAATACAATTTCGTCTAGAGTATTAGAAGCTACAAATTCAAAATTAAATAAACTCAACAAACATGTATGTATGTACATACATTAATGTTGGTACACATACATGTTTGTTGAGTTTCTTTTTAAATGTATTCATGCTAACGCATTCTTAATCAATTATTAAAAAATCATCAATCATTAATCAATCATCAATTATTAATTTTTTATCAATTATTTATTTTATTTATTTCTTATTTTAACTTTTTTGCTGTGCCCCAGTAGGTACTAAAAAGTTTTTAAAGAGTTTCAAACCTTCTCGTAACGTTACACGTTATCAAAGTCATCTTTCTCACTTCCACATCTTCAACAACAAATCGTTTACAAACACCAAACAATTTTCCCTCACATTACATTCACTAAATAATAATAAACTTAACAAATGTGCTTCCTTCCTTCGCTAAAGCCCTCACACACGACACCCGTATTTCGTCTTCCCAGTGTAGTTCGCTCAAACATCTAATTTCCGCACTCCTGTCTAGTCTCTCATTTATGTAATGCTTATTCCTTCTGCTGATATCAGACGCTTCATATTTTATTCTTTTAAAAATAACCGACTTCCAAAAAAACACTACATATTAAAAATATCTTTAATTTTTGAAATCAGTTGCTAAAAAACGAAAATATAAAACCGACAAAAAGACTTGTTTTTGTTTTTTGGGAAGTCAGTTGTTTTTTGTTTTAATTCACTTTTTTTAGTTTTCACTTTTTGGTTGTGATATTTCTCGACACAAATTCGATTGTTTTTTTTTTATTGCACCTTCAATTGTTAATCTATTATTGTTGTCTAAGTTAATTAAAGTGCCAGGAAATTACACCATTAACTAAGTGGAAGAAATACATATTATTGAATCTAACTCAAAAACCATTAATAAGAACTTGAAGACAATATGGGACCACTAATATAAGTATAGTGTTCATTCAAACAAAGGAAGAATTTTTCAAATGAGTTTATAAATGATGGAGTTCTGACATAAAAAAACATTTTCTTTAAAACGTTTGAATTGGAAATCTATTCCTTTTCTTAAAGTCTGTTTAACAAGAATTTAAAAGCGTTAAATCGAAATGAAAATATTTTATTTCACACATACCCACATAGGCACATATGAAACGTCAGAAAATAGGTGCACGGTTCCAAATGGTTGTTTCGTATGGAGAAGATCCAATGATCTCATCAATCATGAGTGAACCAATCCAACGATGTTGGATTTTTTCAGAATTGTACAATGGTTATCTTTCTCTCACAATCCCAATGATCGAATAATGAAACGTCATAGAGATAGTTTACTTGTCTTTGGACATTTTATTTCTCGTTCTCTGAAAATACATGTAAAGTACCTACCATTCTCGGAAAAATGGCAGATGAATGTTCATTTCTATGTCATTTTGCCAGTCATGTGAATGTGAAATGATAAGAATGAACACTCACTCGAATCAAAATCAAAATATTTTTATTTCATATAAACCTGCATGGGCACTTATGAAACGTCAGAAGCTAGGTGCGCGGTTCCAAAATGTTGTTTCCTATGGAGAAGAGCCGGCAAGAAACTCCACGGTTACTCTTTTAAAAATAATTGGTTATAACATTTTTTTCAAATTACAGAGATAAAATGTATGGGAGGACAGTGCAGGCCTGTCAATAAGTACCAGGTACTTAGACGAATACAGAATAGAAAATCGTCTACAAATCTACAGTCCGTAAGGCCTACAACGTTCTCCCATTCACAATATGTAAAATAATCTACATAAATAAAATTAACCTAATTAAACATAGTGACATGATTAACATGACAATCACTAAAAAATTAAAAAAATACATTCAACCGAGTCATGTGTCTGATACGAGTATCTGCCTTATAAACAGTCCCAGGAGTTTTTCTATGTTCTTTGATAATGAACCCCAACGTGCCAGTAATTGCGGCCGTTCTATTGTAATATCAAAGCTAGAGGTTGGAAAAATGAAATTTGGATGGTAGATAAAGTTTGGGATCTCGTTTGAACCAGAATTTTCGATTCGAGATGGGCTTTGGTTAGAAATTGTTTTGAATGTATTTAACGTAGTTGCTAACATTGAATTAAACATAGCCAAACTCTATTTTAGTAAGTTCTTATGGTATGGGCTCAATTTGTGAACGTAATGCAATTATATTTCCTTGTAATGAAGAGTTATACTTCTTCCAAACTACGACAAAGCAAGGCAAAATCTGCGTTTCTTCGAGCGATAATTAATGTTAGTAGATTTATGCAGAGATGTATTTCTGTTTGTCATCACGACATATTTTTAAGCTACATCATTAATAAGTTTTTTTGTGAATACTTCTTCCTCCTTCTGGCGTTTAACCTCATTATTAATTATCGCCCTTTTTCCTCTCATTATTAAATTGAAGACAAAACTTCAAACGAATAAAAAGAGACCCGAAATTCTTTTCATTTTCCCTAAACTTTTATGGTATTAGTTACTCCAAGATTCCTCTTTGCCTTGAAAATTTCAGGATGCATAAAATGCTACATTATACTCTAGGGACCAGACCCAAATTGTGGTGAGAGAAAATGAGGCCAAGTGTTTACTTCGGTGATGAAATTGCATACTTAATGCTGCACATAACTTTTTTATTACATCATTTTACTGGTCGAAAATGTTTACGAATTCAAACTGGGTCTCTAATGGTTAAAAGTAACACTCCTTTTTTAAAGTAACATAAATTGAGGGGCTCGTGGCTAAGTGATAACAGCCACACGGGTCACTTAAACAGGTGAAGCTGCGCTTACCACGGTAGGTCCGAGGATGGGTGACAATGACCATCTTTACATACCAAGACCCCCCGTGCCTCGGAAAGAACGTTGAGCTGTTGGTCCCGCCGTTGGATCTTTGACAGTCGTTACAGGTCTTCAGAAGCCCGAAAGTCTGATAAGCAATCTTACCAAGGGGTACAGTGTTACCCAGTAACTGGGTTGTGGAGGTCAGATAGGCAGTAGTTCCATGTAAAATACTGGTATTCAGCTTCATCTTGTTAGACAGATGATGATGATGATGACTTAGAAGGCAGTTTATTCGTTTAATAAAATTTGCGAATGCAATGAAAGTTGGCTAACTTACATTAACAAAAGTTTTGTTATGGTTTACCTACGAACCGCAAGCAAAGTATAAGAACAAAATACTTGAAAAAATAATAGGTACCTACCTACGTAGCTACTGAATTTCAGACAAGAAATGAAATGACCAAGATCTTTATTCCCACAGGTATCGTAAAAGCGGCTAAGGGTTAATGTCAGCCATCTTTTATTATCTTTGATGTCTAGTTCCTTTTGTCCCCAGTGCATTTAAATCTCAAGCGAATTACCATTCTGTTCTCAGATTTGTCAGATCGAAGACATTGACCTTCCTTTGCCTTGCTTCCGGATTACTATTTAAAAGAAGAAGACTGCTAAGGAAGGATTACCGTCAGTATTAGTACCTACCTACATTTCCATTAGGGCTATCATATATGGGGCTACCATTAATGAGACTTCAACATTTATGACATATTCCGGGAATGTGTTACTTTTGCTATAATTGAATTGTAGTCAGTTATCAAGTACAGTGAAACCTGGTTAATTGGGATCTCAAGGGACCAAGGATTTTGTACCATTTAAAGAGGTTTTCATTTATCCAGTTTTCCAATTAGACAGGTTTAAAATTTAGTTGTCTCATTTACAGAGGGCCCGCTTATAGAGGTCGAAATGTACCGTTATTCCATTTATAAAGGTGGAAATTTTGTGAAAGAAATTCAAATGTTTATAAACAATCGTGTCGTAACCTGTCCCAACCTGATAAATTGTCTCACTTATAAAGGGAATTGAGCTCCAGAGTCCCAATTATAGAGGTAAACATCGAAAAAATCCTAGAAATCAAATCTCATTTAACCAAGTTCGAAAAGTCCCATTAACAGAGGTAATTCGATGAAAAAGTGCCGGGACCTCATTGTAGTTCTCAATAATAGAGGTTTCTCACTTATCCAGGTCCCACTTAACCAGGTTTCACTGTATAATAAAACATGTTTTTTTTATAACTACAGTCACATAAAAAATCTGTACAATCAACTACATGTAATTCTCCTCGTGCCGATAACTTAAATCGGAAATAATTTACCTAATGTCAGACGTAATCAACGATGGTCTGCATAAGGCTTTACTCGCAGCTAAGCTAACCTTAGCTTAACTATATATCAGGGATTAACGAAATCTCGAGGGGCTACGGCCCCGGGTGGTAACCGAAGATTTATGCCTTAATTTTTTTTAAAATGATGCTTCGATTATTCAAATAACGTCGAACTTAAGATGAATGGGACCTGTTACGATAGTATATGTGTGTTTATTATTTTAATTTAAGGTTTCACGGATAGGACATTTTAAGGTAAGTTTGATGTATTTGATTTCTTGCCCAAATTAACGTAGGTACCTAACATTTGATTACATCCATGTCTGTGAGGGTCAGAAGCATTTGCCTGGACGTGTATTCCAAAGACAAACAATAACTAAAATAATCAATAAACGTATTTTATTCAAATGCTGTGTGATTGAATTTGTACTGCGTGGGAATAAAACCCGCAACCCAAGTAACAAAGCCCAAACTCTCAGGCTTTGTGTCAAATCAGACCAAATCATCATCATCATCATCTGCCTAGCCTTTTCCCAACTATGTTGGGGTTGGCTTCCAGTCTAACCGGATGCAGCTGAATACCGGTATTTTACATGGAGCGACTGCCTATCTGACCTCCACAACCCAGTTTCTGGGTAATACGATACCCCTTGGTACGACTGGTTGTCAGATTTTCGGGCTTCTGACGACCCGTAACGACTGTCAAAGATCCACAAATGACAGCCGGGACCAACGAATTAACGTGCTTTCCGAGGCACGGAGGGTTCTTGGTATGTGAAGATGGTCACCCATCCACGGACCAACAGCGGCAAGCGTAGCTTAACCTGGCCGATCGACCCGTACAGCTATTGTTATTTAGCCACAAGCCCCTCAAATAATAACAGATATATTACGAACACTAACTTAACGTAATTACTAAATAACTTCAAGTTAACTTTGATATAGCCTGTAGCCTCATCACATAACGTTGCACTTTCTAGTTTTATAAATAAACCAATTAGAGAGCTGCAAAACTTTTGCTAATTAGAGCTGCGTTCGACTGATCAATAGGTTGATGAGTTATTAAGGGTGAGCACACAGCGGCTCCGTATGGTGTCGGACGTAAAAGAATAACACCATCCCATTTCTTCTCGTGGGTGTCGTAGAAGGCGACTAAGGGACTTACTAAAGAATGGGCAGCAGCGTTCTCTATGCATTTTACCGCCATACTGCGATCGCCAAACGGCCTTTCAAGCGTGGCGATTATGGCAAAAACCCCCCCTTTTGGGGAGGCTTATGTCCAGCAGTGGACGTCTTTCGGCTGAATGATGATGATGATAATGACACAACAGTCCACCTGCCCAATGGTCAGACTTTTAATGTTAATTTTAGCAGATCTAGTAGGTAAACGACAGTTTGCTGAGTTGGCTTTAGTACTCGCTACCTTTTACAGTGTTGTCAGGCCTGCACTCTCCTCCCATACCTATGATCACTGTAATTTGAAAACATTGTAAAAGCCAATTATTTTTATAAGAATAACCGTGGAGTTTCTTGTCGGCTCTTCTCCATAGGAAGGGACAAATTGGATCCGTGCACCTAGCTTCTGACGTTTCATAAGTGCCAATGCAGGTTAACATTTTGATTTTGAGTGTATATTATAGTATGCGTTTATTTTAGTACTTCCACCATTGTCCATCTTCACAGTGACTGGTGTCTAGTCAAAAGTCCACGAATCACACACACTCACACATGGCACATTATAGAGTCTCAATGGAGATTCTTGTCCGTTCTTCTCCATAGGAACCTACTACGATATGGAATGGGCAACTAGCTAGCATCGTTTTGACCGACCGACATCGTGACAATTTAAATGTGCTCATAATTGAATTGATTGAAATAAAGGCTTTGAATTTGAAGTACGTGTTCAATAAACTATCTACCTCCCTTTCGTGGTTAAAGAGAAAGGTACTAGTTGCCTGGCATTTTTGCTGAACTAGGCCATTTTGGCGCAGCCGTGAGGCATACTATGTTAGTTTCTGACATGAACCTTACACTTTTTATTTTATTTTTATTTTACTCTGCCCTGCTGTATATTGTGTGCATTTAGTCTGTGCGAAATAAATGTATTTTCTTTCTTTAACTTGTTTTCCTGGTTTGCGTCAATCTTATCCTGGTTTTTCCGTCCAGTTAATTGAAGTCATCTGCCCATCCGTCTCACTGCATTAATTTGACTGTCCATCCATCTAGATTATTTTCGTGAACGGTCTTCCTTTGCTCCTGTGTCAGTCTGCGTCACAATGAAATGAGGCGTCTACTTCACCTTACTACAATCTTAATATACTTAGCAATTTAGAGCAGTTTTGCTCTTAGTGGCAACTATTGTGATAGGTAAACTTAATTTCTCATTGGAGAATAGCGAAAGATGGAATATTTAGAAATCTCGAATGCGCTGTAAGCAAGTATATTCGTCTGGTCAATGCAAGCAAGCAAGCCTGTTCGTTCCCTCTATAACTGCGTTTTCAGTTAGTATTCTGAACAGTTCTGAGCGAGGAACCATTTTGACGGTCCCTACGTAAAATCTCCAAAGTGATTGAGTGAAGTAGATACATGATTTGCATGTTTTGTTTTCGTGACGTTCAGGCCAGCCTGTACTATCGTTGAGCTTAACAAAAATAAGTCTAAGATGGCAAAATGCGTATTAAATCCATCATGATATTACATTAACTAGAACATGATGTACACGTGTACATGTGGTCATTCGTAGTTAGAGGATTATACGTAGGGACCGTCGATTTGTTCGCGCGGTAAATGAAAATACTTGAAGCGAGCGAACATGTTTGTTCAGTGTGATGTTCGGTTAGACTTGGCGAACGAATGTTCGCTTGCTCATTCATTCAGTGACAGGACGTCAGTGGCGAGCGAGCAGGGCCTCAAGTCTGCTATTACAATAGTGTCAGAATGGTCTATCATTGATTTCATAATTGTTGATTTTGACAAGTTTGGTAATCTACTAATATAATGGAGTCATTATGATTTTTCAGTGGTCAGCCACTGACACTCCATTGAAAGAAATGGCATTTATGGTAATCTCGTACATAATGACAAATGAATGACTGACATAAGGGGTAACCTGCAAAAAATTTGACAGTTCCTAAAATAATATGTAAAAATATATACACATAAATGCAATCTGGCATGTTTAAATGTTTAAATTTAGTAGTAATTTTTCGAAAATCATTTCTACTAACGGGTATTATAATAATGGCAATACGACAATGCCATTATAACACAATTCTATTACGAGACCATTGACCGACCACTGATCGACCATTATGAATTTAGCAGATTACGAACTTTTAGCAAAATGACGATGGAATCGTGTTGGGATGACGAATTTATTAAAATAGCAGACTAAGGCCCCAGTTGCTCTGTTCTTCTTCGCTCAACATTGGACGTGCTCGGTTAGTGTCCGATCTTTTTACGAACTTTTGTTTAGAATTAGTGTTCGTTTTCACATACATACATCCTCACTAACGCCTATAACTCACGCCTTTCTCTGTTTGTTTGTCTCTTTTTCTGGTTTCTGTTTTGAGCGAACATCAGTTGAAAAAACATTTGTTCAATGTACGGAATCGTACATTATTTTACAGACTTACGCGCCGTGCATTCTGCAACCACAGCATTTGTACCTTGTACCTACCCATTATTGCAAATAATAATGTAAAAATAGATTTCAATAAATCAGTGTTTAACGAACATTCACGGCGGTCGGTTTTATTTCATCATCCCAATAGAATCACCCCGTTATCATATCACCAAGTGTAGGGATTCCCTACATTCAAAACAAAATGTCCGCTCGGCAATGAAAATGCGGCTTATGAAGAGAATCAATTTGCTATAAATCCAAACAAATGCAGACAATTATAAGAATACTATTCCCAGCATTCAAATGATGAACTTTTGATTATATTGATTGCACTTGGCATCTCAACGTTCAAACTTTGAACAAACACTCTAATTAGTTTTGTGAGTTGCCAATCAGGAGTTCTTCTGATCAATTAGCAGATGAGTTCCAAATGAGCTTCGTCTGTTTTACCTACTCTAATTATCCCACGTCAGGAAGAGATGTTACAGCTATTCCACGTAAAGTTAAAATTCTACGTAGGTACGAGTACATTTATGAGGGTTGACGTAGCACTTAACTCATTATGTAAGTTATTGGTTTCTATATTTAGGCCTTTGCGTTTCTCTGTGAAAGTGTTCTTTCTCTTTTCAGTTTTTATATAATTTTAAAGTGGACAAATTTCACATAGAATATAGACCTGGATCATTAAATGTATTGTCTTACGAAGTCTACATATCTGCCGGGTTGATAGCAATAGCAACATAACAGGCTCACCGTGGTGGGTGTGAGTTGAAATAACAGGCGTAATGTTGTTTTAGGTATTGTCTAAAGATCCGTGAATTCCATCAACTATCAGATCGATTAATGGTATATCATTTATTTTACCCAAAATTGCACATTCTTTTTGATAATCATTTCACATTTAACGCTATGTTTCAGAATAAAACCGACGCAGCATAGTGCTGGACTAAAAAAAAACACCTACTCCATAAAATAAGGATGCCACACAACATCACCGTAAAAGTGTTACTCTTTAGTCTAAATAAAAAACGTATGTAAAAGGTGAAGTAAGTTTCACGGTACGTTTAGCTGTGTAAAAGGGATGCACGATGCACTGTGGCGAGCGACGGCCAGTAATTAAAGTAATGGCTGGGAGTAGGGTTGCTACCTGTCAGAATTCTGGCTAGGAAAGGGGAGGAATTGGATTTAGCGTCCTATTGCCATATATGGGAAAAAGCGTACACAATGGGGTACTTTCGGTGTTGAAAAATAAATTATGAAATTTTATAAAAATTAAAATGTATGTAGAAATGTACTAAAATATTCGGATTTTGAGTCATAAAGGCACATTATTGTTTTATTATATTAAAATTAAAAGTCGTAATTTTTTTATCTGTATATCACGTGACCTAAAACACGAGCCGCCATGGTGTGACGTTATATAGGCTAAAATTGTCAATTCAGTGTAAACAGCTAGGTACATATTTATCGTTTTAATGCTACAACTCGATACTCGTTAGTCGTTGGTGCCTAGACACTACACATTAATGAGCGATTGTAATTCATTATTTTCCCAAAAAACACGAAATATTTGTAGCTGTTAACGTTGAATGAGTGCCGGTCGTTCATACACGACTGTTGTTTTTTCCAATATTACGTCACCAGAATGGCTGACAGCGTTTTTGCGGGAATAAAACGTTTAAAATTTAATTTATGGCGATAAAGCGTTATTAGGAAAGTCAAAATTTTGAAGTATTTTTTCAAACATAGTAGAATACCCTATTGCTGTAGCATCGCAATCTGTCTTGAACTTACCGCTTCATCTTACTAAAAGTATTTTAGGGATCTATGTAGGTATGTATTGATCACGCCGTTTGGCAGGTTTATGTAATGTGTGTGTTTGGTCCAAAATAAATTATTTTATTTATTTATCAGCAGACAGAGAGAAAGAGATTGCAAAAACATTAACGCACTTGAAAATTTTCGTACATTTTACACTGTTTTTCTTTTTAAATGTTCATATTTCAAAAGCGTGGCAGCCCTACACATTCACATATTACGTTTCAATGGATGCGGCAATATCCGTATAGACTATGAAGAGTTTTATCCGTTTCATTAATTAGTGATGTGTCGATGTGCAATGAGGATTATTGGCGACAGATTAAGGCCAGTTGGCAAGGGTGTTCTGATGCAATTTTTATACAGATTGGCAGGTTTGTACCTACAAACCAACCTAATAACCTAATAAGGTTTGTTGAACTGGCCCAGCTTAGGTCAGCTTAGGTTTTTTGCCACGAACATCTTGTTATGAAAAAGGTTGAATTACGTTAGTCTGTTATGCATTTCAAACGTGCTAGAGTCTTAATTCGGTAAATTAAAGCTTTCGAAACTTCAGAATCTACAACTAAACCTGTCATTATTATAAAGTGTACACCATGTACTGATAACAATTGAATTTCTATTGTGTCTGCTAATTAGACACGCGACGGGTTAATTGAAGTCGCAGAAAATAATAATTAGAGAATTTATTCCGAAAGGTGTAAGCGTAAGTATACAGGGTGTATGGGAAACGCTTCTGCAAACGAAGACAGGTGATAGGGCTTGTGATTCTCGATACAGAATTGTTTAGCATTTCTCGTACTCTATGCTGTGAGAACAGTTAAAAGAACCATTATTTGAGATTAAACACATTTAAAAACGACCACCCAGGCGGTGATTTTACGTTTAGGCATACTTTGTAAAGCGCCGACAAAATAAAAAAAGAAACAGCTCCTGTTTCTACTTATTTTATTTTGGGATAATTTCCGATATCCATGCGGGCGAAGCCCCGTGCACAGCTAGTCAAAAATAAAAGTCCTTGAACGTGGTGTTTTCACAAATATTACTTACGAACAATATTCGTCTCACAGTTCTACGGCAGGTAGGTACTGTGATACGAATATTGTTCGCAAGTTTTATTTACCTTAAGTAAATAGGTAGGTAAGCTACCTCTTTACTTAAGGTAAATAAAACTTTTCAAACCTCCCGCAAAACTTCTGTATTTTTTACCTTTACAGTCCATATTTTACAGGCAACATTCATAAAACTGTTCATCAATCATCATTCAGTGTAATGAGCAAAACTCAAAAAGATTTCTCGCTTGTTTGTTTATGCTCAGGTGTCTAATTCTTTCAAAGTTTCTATTAATAAACAAAAGAGGGACCGTTTTTTTTACGCATTAGATATGTTGCTATCGTCTAAAGTCGTGGACTTTCGTACCTACGGACGTAATAATATCGCGACAGGATTTTTCGCACACCGGATCTTCAAAGCTCTGCTTACCGCCGAAGGTTGAAAATCGAACAGTGTATTTTTTCGACGCTCCGGGATGCTCTCTAATGGATTTTCAATGCTCGGTTGGACACCCAGAGTTCAAAATCCAGTTCGTGATACAGTACCGCCGCGATATTTTTACGTCCTTACCAACGTTGTCTACAGGTTTAATACCATACCTACAGCCAAGCAACATAACTTTAATTGCTTTTGGTAGTGCTTTGGTGCCGGTGAACACGCAGTTTTTAACACGCTGTTATTAGTTTCGCCTGTTTGTTTGTTAGCATGTTTGTAACCGACTCCTTTGAACTTGATTTTGACCCACTTCAGACGGTCAGATTTCATCTAAACTTTGTAGACTTATCGAGGACCGATGACTTTTCAATAATTTCAATAACAAAAACTGGCAAAATCACGCTTTTGTAGTTAGCAGAACCAAAAAATAAATAATAGATTAAAAAATCTAAAACACACGCCATAAAAACCAAACTAAAAACGCAGAAAATCATTTCAAAAAGCGCGCGGTTTATTTTTTTGTATTATTTTTTAACGTTACTTGCGTACCTAACACAAACAGTGGGAATGGCTTTAATTTTGACAGCTCAACAACATTCATTTCGTTATTTACTTTGTTGAGCAGACAATTTTTTCGGACGTAAGAAGCAATGAATTAGCAATAACCTTAAAAATATTCAGAATTTGATTAGGGGCCATACATAAATTACGTCACACGTGAAGGTGGGTGGGGGAGGAGGTGAACGAAATGTAACATTGTGTAACAAGGGACAGGGGCTTCAAAAGCTTTGTGACGTCACATGTTAAAATCTAAAATACTAAAACTCGAAATTTATATGTGAATCAAAAACTTAAAAATATTATACCATCTCGATCTATATTTATAAGGCTATTTTAAATTAAAATTAAAAAAAAGGGAAAATCTGCTGTATTAATTTAATTATTTCTAAATATAAAATTGAAAAACCCCCTTGTGTGACGTCACATGACATCACACAAGGGGGTTCCACGTGATGCTATTTCAATACTAATGACTAGTTTCAAGCTTTCGCCTTAATTAATGCAACAGTGCATTTTTATTTATATTATTCAGCATGTTTGTGTCCCCATAAACGCACCATAAACAGACGTTAATCACTGCTTAACTTAAGCAACGTTTTTTTTAAATAAGGGGGTTAAAAGCTACGAAATTTTTAACACTCTTTGGTAACGCACATCTGCCGGTACAAAAGTATTTATAGCTGCATTAACCATTTTAAGATTCTTCAGCACGTATGCTTTTACAAAAATGTCGCATAATGTAGCTCCAATGCCTAAAACGCAGTCTATCTAGACTACACAGGTTGCTAGTTCGCCAGCCTGTTCATTTTTCCCAGTTTCCGCGGCCATCACTAACGACCACTGAGCACGCTCTATGACGTTCTACTGCGTTACCCTTATTGCAGCACTTAGTCTGTTTTTCAAACTTAATGGTCTGGTATTAAGTTAGTGTTTTTAAGTCGGTTAGACCGTTTTGTAGTGTATTTTCTGAGGGATAATTTGAGAGGTGAAAATGTGGAGATGTTATCTCTTTAAATTCTTGATACAAATTCTAGGTAGAACATAACAGTTTTTATGTTATATTTCCAGCTAGAATTAGTGTATGATTTCCAATCGGATTTCAGCCAATAGACGTGAACTGCTAGACATAGATCTCCCCGAAGCAACGACACTTTGACCGGTTTAACCCACATCCACTTCGGGCACAAAATAAAAATATCAAAAACCAAAGCCATTTGTTTAAATTAGGCTGAGAATCAGCACTTTTCAAACGTCAAAATACATAAGACCGTCCTCCAAAATGGTAAAGGTAAATGGTTAGGGGCTATGTCTGTTATCTAGGTTCTCCTAATGATCCCTTTATTTCTGATTCAATTTATATACAGGGTGTGACGTAAATAATGGATAACCCTGAAACTGTCGATTAGCCAGATTACTTATATCGCCATATCGCCACAATGCGGGGGGGCTCAGTAATCGTGGATTCCGGCCACGGTGAAGCCAAGAGGAACCCAAAGGTGGGGCCGCTCGTCAGGGCTTTTGCCTTCAAGCCAATGACGTAGCGGCCAAAAAGTAGGTTGCGGTGAGGTGCACCGCAATTGAGGTGGGCCGCGATGTCGAATGGGAGGCATCGCGGCTGAGGGTTACGGGCTGCGGTAGAGGAGGAGTGCCGGTGCTTCTGAGCAGCGCTCTTCCCTTCCGTGGCCTGGACGGGGCCGCCACCGTTTGATGGCGGACGCGGTGGGGCCGCAGGGGAAGAGGAGTGTCGGTATAGGGTCAGCCGCTCTCCCTATCCCCTGCGGCCGAAAAGTGGTAGACGGGACGGCGCGTTGTGTTCCACACGCGCGTCGTCAAAGATGTCAGCAACCACAGGTGGGGTCCGCAAGGGCCGATGCCTGCCAGGGGTGCGGGTTTGTTCGAAAGAGATACCACAGCCCCTGGCATACGGGCTACTGAAGGAACACGGGTGGGTTTTAGTCAGTAAAAGTCTGACACGCCCTCCTGCTCTACTCAGCAGGAGAAGTCATTTGATGATTTCCCACCCAAAAAAAACCCTGTATACTTACCAGTATTTTCCAGCGGCGTCGCCCGCGTGGTTTTGAAAATTATGCCACGGGAACGTACTACAGAGATAAAAGTATCCTATGTGTTAATCCAGATTATAATCTATGTGTGTGTCCACTTTCCTCCAAATCCGTTTAGCCATTTTTGCGTGACTGCGTAACAAACATCCCAATTTTTAATATACAAACTTTCATATTTATAATAATAGAAGTATCTACTCATAATAAAGGTTATTGTATAATTTGACTTACATACATTTATACTAACGATGAACATGTATTTGTTAAACAGATATTCCTTCAATACGTTTTCCAGCTATTTGAACATTGAAAACATCTTCAAACACTCTTTACGCCTCTTAACAAAAGCGTATCTAATTACAATAACGTAACAATTCCGTCTACGTAAAGTAAGTACAGGTACTCGTTATGAAGTTAAAATAACGATATAACAATAACGTGTTAGATCTTGTTATCTCACGTTTCGTATCGTTATTGTTAAAACTTTGTAACGTTTGCGTCAAGTTTTCATTTAAAGTTACGAGTAGGTAACAACTTGTTGGCTGTGTGTTACTTTCGTGTGCCTATTGTAAGAGATATAGATATATACCTGCCGATTTTTTTTTTTGGCGGTTTTGATGTGGTTTTCACCGTAAAAGGGCATTTGCTCTGCAAGGTTTAAAGTATTATACGCATAGGAAACGCAGTTCCTTGACGGTACGGTCAGGACAAATACAGGAAAAGTTTTTAACCAGTGCGCAAATTGTAACCATGAATTCAGCATATCATTCTAGACCCCCTAGCGCAGAAATTTTTAGCCGGATACACAAAAAAAAATCAGCTGTTCGATACATTTTGGCCGCGTAGGTATTGCACTTTTCTATGAAACAGCTGATTTTTTTTCGTACTAACAGCAAAATATTTCTACGCTAGAGGTTCTAGAATGATATGCTGACATCATGGTTACAATTTGCGCACTGGATAAAAACTTACACTGTATGGTGACCCGCAGATTTGTCCGTTGCACAAGAGAAGTAAAGATTACATTATTTCAATAGTATTGTCAGAAGTTTTACTCTAGCAGTCTGTGGCTGCACGCATTCATGATGCTGCTGAGACTCCCTTCGTTTTGCAGCGCATCCACCATGTTCATAGAGGCACGCACAGGTGGTTTCGTGGCAAATTCTACGCAAGAAAGCGGCGTCTCTGCTGCACAGAGTGCGTAAGAGGAGCAACAGCATCCTGAGTGTGATTGCAAACAGGTATGACTGTCTGTTCTTTAAAAATTGTATGCGTTTATGTGTGAACTAACATAGTTTTAAGCACAATATCTTACTAACAAAATGGATCACGTTGTTCCTTCCGAAAAACCAATCAACTATGAAATAAACTGATCTATGGGAAATAAGGAAACGATGTTTTGTCAAGGCGTAAAAACCGTGTGAATAAGGGGCAGATCGCTCCATCTGTTTCATCATTCATATTATCATCATCATTTCAGACGAAAGACGTCCACAATAAAAAAAAAATCAAAATATTTTTATTTCATATAAACCTGCATGGGCACTTATGAAACGTCAGAAGCTAGGTGCACGGTTCCAAATTGTTGTTTCCTATGGAGAAGAGCCGGCAAGAAACTCCACGGTTACTCTTTTAAAAATAATTGGCTTTAACAATATTTTCAAATTACAGAGATAAAATGTATGGGAGGACAGCGCAGGCCTGTCAATAAGTACCAGGTACTTAGACGAATAAGGAATAGAAAATCGTCTACAAATCTACAGTCAGTAAGGCCTACAACGTTCTCTCATTCACAATATGTTAAATAATCTACATAAATAAAATAAAATTAACCTAAATAAAATTGTTGTATAGTGTCAATTAATGACGAGAATATGTCAGCATTGTAAAATAAAAAGACAGACACAGCTGGACATAGCCCTCCCCCCCAATTTGGGGGCGCTTGCCATAATCGCTACGCTTAGCAGGCGGGTTGGCGATCGCAGTATGGTGGTAAAATGCATAGAGAACACTGCTGCCCATTCTCTAGTAAGTCACTTCGTCGCTTCCTACGACACCCACGCGAAGAGATGGGATCGTGCTGTTCTTTACGTCCGGCACCACACGGAACACCTGTTTACCAACAAGTAATATGGATGCAAATGTTATATTTTAAGACTTTACATCACGCCTGTATTCCCCAAAGGGTAAGGCAGAGGTGTATATAGTAGATAGTGTACCTATCTACATGTGATGTGTGGGTGAGGGTGTCCTCATTTTGCCAGTTATGTCCAGGCCCCATGTAATTAAACGCAATAAAATGAAATTGTAAAAAGGTTATCAGAATTACTTTAAGGGTAGGTACCTACGCATTATGCGGTTAGCCGGAATGCGGTCAGCCGTCCGGTTGACCGCAATCAAAAATATGTACGAGAAAGTAGTTTTAATCCGCACTACGATGCGGCTGCCCGCTGACCGCTCGTTCTGAGCGCTCCGGCCCGACCGACGTTGTTATTCACACTTCGCGGATAGTGCTACTCGTAGTTCGCGGTTGCCCGCCATTGACGGTGGATGTGTTCACCGACGCTCGTGCATTTTATTGATGACAACAGTTAACTATGGATTTTGATACAGACAAATTTATAATTGAGATACAAAATAGGCCTTAGGTTTATTATAACGCGAGTAAATGTGATAAATAGCTGCGACTTCTTCGATGTCCATCTGCGAAATGAGTGGAACCAATCATAAACCACGATGGTTTCGTTCCGATTGCGGTTCCGGCTACCCGCCACCCGGCTAACAGCAAGCGCAACCTCATGCTGCGGCCAGCCGGTCGGCTAACCGCATAGTGCGTAGGTACCGTTACACGTCATAGTAGGTATACAAACGAAGTTAGAAGAAGTTGACATATCCTAGCCGACTAGTGACTACCCTAAGAAGAAAAGCAATTAATAGAGGGAGAGTCCATTAGCATTATTTTCACACAAAACAGATCCCGGCTACTACTGACAAATTCCTGTTGGAGAATCCAATTACACTTCGCCCGACTTGGGCGTCAAACCTAGAACCACATGCTCAACAAAGCACTTGCAACCTTGGATCGACCAGGCAGGAAACAACAAGCATAATTATTAGCCTATAACGTTCCCACTGCTGGGACATAGGATTCCTCTCGGTGCGAAGGAGTGGGCCGTAATCCACCACGCGGGCCTAGTGCGGGTGATGAATGTCACTCACGATGTTTGCCTTCGGCGTTTTGAGAGCAGTGGTGATGAAATAATTTACACAAAGTAAAGCCGTCTGGGTACGAATCTATGAATTATTCCCGTTTGAGCACCAACTTTTAATGCACCTATGCATTGAGCACCAAAGGTTTGGTCTTGTAAAAATGACGTCTCTTACAAAGCCAAAAAAATGCCTTTAACCTTTTACTGCTCAATCCGACACGCTTGGGTAATTGCATCATTATTCTAGTACCCACATTAAGAATTGACATACAATCTCAACGGCCTTATTCAGTAAGTATCAAATGGCCTGCTAACCTTTCCCTGACTGATCTCTCGACACGTGTAACATCACCGTGCCAAAAAAAGTAAATCTATTGCCGTCTTCAGTTACATCATACTTCACAATTCAGATACTTGAAACTACGTCCGTAAGCGGCAAACACGTGCCAAAAATGTTTGGAGATGGTTCTGTAGCTATCCAGAAATTTTCATTAACAAGAATAAAATATTAGCAAGAATTGGAGAGTGCATCTATTTTTCTGTCGAAAGCCGTGTGAAGGTGTGTTGTAAAAGTCGTGGCTGCCAAGCGCATTATGGCTCTGGCTGGTTGGTTATTGTAGCTACTTGTTCTTCGTTGTGTCGACGCACTGAAGCCTTAAAACCTCATACGCTTCGAACGGGCGCTACGCGACACTCGTAGAACAATTTCACAATGAAAACTTCATGGAAATTGTTCTACAAGTGTCGCCTTTAGATTGATAGCCCAAATCTTCGCCACTTCCACGGCATCGTCAATGGGAATGCATAGGTCATTATGGCTGCATGTTTTGGGGCAGGATAAGATTTGGGATATAATATACAACTGATCCTTTAAAAAGTTAGTGACTTTGTAATGATGTACCCTTTTTTTAAATAAATGAGCTTCTTTTAACGTTCTTGCCTTTTCTCACAATTGGTTACAATAACTAAGCTAGCCACCAAACGGGTTAGGTTAGGTTTCAACTTTGAGTAAACCACGTGCGAGTTAAATTGGTCGCAGTAACTAAGCAAGGGCTTTTATTAAAAATCAGCCTATAATGTTCCTCTGCTGAGACACAGGCCTCCTCTCTGAGGAGAGGGAGCGGACCGTAACCACCACGCGGGCCCAGTGCGGGTTGTTAGATGTCAATTTTTGGTTCTAGGACATGCCAGTTTCCCCACGATGTTTTCCTTCACCATTTTGAGAGCAGTGGTGATGAAATAATTCAATATATTCTCGTCCCACATACCGCAGTGTCTCAAGAAAGTCTGACCAGTGTGTGTTGCCAGTGATGACATATGGAACCGAAACGTGGTCGCTCACAATGGGCATCATAAGAAGGCTTAAAGTCACCCAAAGGGCGATGGAAAGGGCTATGCTTGGAGTTTCCCTGCGTGATCGAATCAGGAATGCAGAGATCCGCAGGAGCACCAAGGTAACCGACATAGCCCGAAGAATTGCAAAACTTAAGTGGCAGTGGGCAGGGCACATTGCTCGCAGAACAGATGGCCGATGGGGCCGAAAGATTCTGGAGTGGCGACCGCGTACCGGAAGACATAGCGTTGGAAGGCCTCCCACAAGATGGACCGATGACCGCAGGAGTGTGCTGGATTCAGGAAGCAACAGAACCGGTCGAAGTGGCGGAGCTTGGGGGAGGCCTATGTCCAACAGTGGACGTCTTTCGGCTGAAATTATGATTATTATTATATCGTTTTATTAATTAAGCAGTAAATATAGCCAATAGTTAATTAATTTAAAAAAAACATTGAATACTAACTTAACTAAACCTATTCACAAAGAAAAATTGAGTCGATAAATTCATCCGCATCGCTGTCAAAACATTTTAAATCGCTGCAATGTTCCCAAGACTGGCTGCATTACCACGTTGTATGGCAAACAAAGTATAATTATTTTAACGAAAACTACGAAAACAGCTGTTGTGTGTCACCTACCCTTGACCGAATATTTTACGGGTCATAGTTGTAGGCAAATAAATTAGATCTTAATGTATGTATCTATTACGTCCCTAATATATCACGACTTGAATCCTATATGTCTTGGAAACGTGTGCCTTGAGGTCTCCCCCGGAGTTCAAACGTGAATGATTTATTTGTTTGTATGGGACGATTGTGAATAAATCTTTTCTTGTTGAACTGTCCAAGTTTTTGCGAACTTACTACGTGTTTATTAAAACATGTTGAGTCAGGGAAATTATTTATGTAGCCATATATTATGTTCGATGGGATTTCCCATCAGTAAGTATGACCATTTATGAATTTTCAAAAATCCTTCCTACGCGAAGCACGCGAGCACTAGCTCGCGTACTTTCACGATATACAACGTGTAACGGAAAGGGTATAGGTATTCGTACCAAGGGCACGGCTTCTTTGGATCGATATCAAACGATTTTGGGAGGGATTTTTATTCCTATCTCTACATGTTCGGTAGAATTTTTGATACCAGAAACCGAAATTTTCAAATTGAAATAAACACATCACTCGGAAGAGATTTATCATATTATTATTGGCAAGTAACGTGGCAAGTTATTAACCTACGTAGTGCGGTGACACATTTGTTATCATTTAAATTTAAGTAACATGAAACCGAAAATTTGGTATGATTTCTTAGAATTTTTTATTTTGAGCTGAAACTTCATAGATAGATAGATAACAGCCGGTATAGAATAGTGATTCTATACCAGCTGTTATCTATCTTTAGCGCTTAAGGATAGCAATAGGGTTTCTGTTACACCCTGTATAAAGGGAAATCTTTTGCAAAATTGTATGGTTCTAGCCCCAGCAATTAAGGCTGTGCATTGTCTATCAGTTAATGAATTAAATTAATTTACAGAGGCTTAAAGCCCTCATATTTTCAAAGCCTTTCATTATCTCTTAAAGCCAAGCAAAATCTAGAAAAAAAATCGGTGGCATACCTAATACATCTTTCATTTCTTTGCATTAAACATCCTTTTTTTTTCAGTATTGGTAAATACAACACTGGTTTTTCCCTATTCACAACATAAACGGGTCCCTAAAAACGAGTTTGATAAATGATCGTGGAACCCTCGCTAGACGTGTATACGAAACCTTTCAGTGTCTGAGAGAATAAAGAAAGAATTAACAATATAGCTGTTTGTTGCAACTTCATCGTCTTTATGTAATGCTGAACGCGACGTTGTAAAATCTTTTCTAGATTGGAAATTATTCCACGGGATCGTACCTACTCATCATCATCATTTCAGCCAAAAGACGTCCACTACTGGACATACGCCTCCTCCAAACGGGGAGGGGATTACCATTATCGCTACGCTTGGCAGGCGGGTTGGCGATCGCAGTATGGTGATAAAATACTTATAGAACGCAGCTGCCCATTCTCTAGGAAGCCCCCTTAGTCGCCTTCTACGAAACCCATAGGAAGAAATGGGATGGTGCTATTCTTTAACGTCCGACACCACACGGATCGTACTGCCGGGATAACATGGTGTATCCATTTGCCGAATTACATGGATTTTTTTTCTGCCATTAGGCTGGAAAGGTAGCAGAGACAGTGGGCAGTGTTTAATAGCTAACACGTTGGAACCAGCTGGACAAAGGTGATCCGACATACTTTTTTACTCAACACGATGGAGGTTTCAAGCAATTGAATACTGGTATCTATGTAACATGAAGCGATTATCGACAACTATTTAACAAAAAATGCAGTCTGGCTGAAAATGAAAAACAATGGCTAAAACAAATAACAGAGGAACAATTGCTTGGTAAAATAAGTTTAGCGATATTTTAGCTAATATTAGATGTTAATATGTTATTATTGGATTTTCATATTAAGGGTATAAGTACGAGAACAACAAGAAATGAGCAACAAACAAATAACAAACTTTCCGAACACATTTTGTATCTATTACGTATATTACTTTGTTAAGAGGTTCTTTCTGTTTTAATGTCTGTTTTGTGAAGGATTAGACGTCCAATATTTCGAAGTCCAATCCTTATTAATATAATTCTTCTGGACGTGTATATGTCACTAAACGACTGAACCCATTTTTGAACCGACGAAAAAACGGAGGAGGTTACTCAATTCGACGCGTACCTATTTTATTTTTATTTTTTTATGTATGACCACGCATAACTTTTTCCAGAGTATTCCGATTTTGATAATTCTTTTTTTATTGGAAAGGGTATACCTCGAAGTGGTCCCATATAAATTTCGAAGAAAAATTCCAACCCTAAGGGTAAGAAAACAGGGGATGATTGATTATTTACTCACAGATTTTAATACTGAGTTGTGTGTTAAATCAAAAATTAAGTATGTAGTAATTAGAAGATTATAGCCATAAAAAATTATAAAATAAAAACTTTTTAATAAAAAAAATTAACCGCCGAAAAACCGAAAAGTAAAAAATAATAAACTAGCTTTGTCCAACCCCAATAACTAAGTTCTTTAAGACTTTGGATATGTATTTAATTATATGTCACCGCCTTCCGAACTTAGTTATTGGGGTTGGACAAAGCTAGTTTATTATTATTTTTTTCGGTTTTTCGGCGGTTAATTTTTTTTATTAAAAAGTTTTTATGATTAACCTTTTTGAATGTGTTCCTGCATGGTTTAGATTCACAATTAGACTCGATGATGGCGCTGTTCGGGCAGGACGTCTGCCAGGTCCGGGTGTAGGTAGTGTAAGGACTCCGAAGAGTCCTTGGTAACCGGGGTCGAATAATAAACAAAAAACGTGCGTAAAAATATAAAATCCCCAATCGTTGGCTGTATGTGTGTGAGGTAGCCTTCGGTAGGCGAGCAACCTTTACCTGCAGTAGATAGGTAGGTAGGTAGGTTCTTTGTGAAGGTGCTAATCATACTATCCTAATAGGATAGGTAGATAAATGTGAAAGTTTGCATGTTTAGATATTTGGATGTTTGCTACTCATTCACGCAAAAATGGCAGAACGGATTTGAATGAAATTTGGCACACAGACCGTATACAATCTAGATTAACCAATGGGATACATTGTATCTCGGTACTATATTCCCCTAGGATAATTTTCGACCTCCTCTCGCGGGCGAACCGGCTGGCAAAAACTAATCTACCATAAAATTACGCGTCTACAGAAAAGTGGCAATAATTTGTTCTGCTTTTAGTTTTAAAACTCTTGCCTCTTCAAACGACCATGTTGTGATACTGAAAACTATAATAAAATCCAAACTGTGCTTAAGCAGATTATCGCTAACACACGAGCGCATTCCAGAACTTTGTTATATCAAAATGTAGTTAAAACATTAACTCTAAGCTGCCTCAATGCGTTATTTTAGTAACTACGTTATTATTAGTTGTGGGTATAATCCTAAGTGATGTTACTAGTTCGGCAGTTTAATCTAAACTTAGTTCGTGTTGAGGAAGCTCTTTAGAACTGGTTGTTTAAAACATTAATATTTTTGAAAACCATAGTGGGTTTAATTTAATAAAAGAGGCTGGCACAATTTCATAGCTATTTATTTCTTTATAATCAGCACACCAACAGCACTGTCACTTATATTTCAAATGAACTAACATCTATAATCGGCATTTCAGTATCCGTGCAAATAACAGGTACCTATGCATGACATTGTCATAATGAAAATGAGAAACATAAGAATTAATAAAATGTGTGTCCAGTAAGTAGACCTAAGTCCAGAACACTACGAAAACAAAATAATTTGAGCTATAGATAAGCATACATTGTTCACACTGTTTATAAAGGGAACGTCTGCAAGAAACGAAACTCATGGAGATTATTTTTTCTTTGTTACATAAAGAAAGAAGCAACAAGAATTTATAATGTTCCCAATATTTTGTAATACCTAACTTGATTTAAAAGAGTATCCTTGGGTTTGTTGCCCGTTCTTCTCCATAGAGATCTACGTTTTGGAATGGGCAACTAGCTTCAACTTTCCAACTGATCGACTTTCTGACAATTCAAAAGTGTCTGTAAATGCTTTAATTGAAATAAATGCTTTGAGTTTGAGTTTGAAAACTGGACTGATAGGTATCGATTCCTAATAATTTCTTAGCCAATCTGATAGGAGAATAAATTTTGAAAAAAAATATAAAAAAATGGCCTATCTTCATCATCTGTCTTCGTCATTAGATACAGACCTATCACATCTGTGAAGTTTCGCTAGCTAATTTCATTTTGATCTTTTATATTTAGCACATCATAATCATCAGGCCAAAAAGTGTGATGGACTTGTGTGGTGCTGGACCCCAACGCTTTTCCAATCTCACGCCATTTAACAGGATCCTCGACTACTCATCTCATCTAGCTGCTGCCGCCCTGTGAGTGAGCTTGAGAGTGCTTTTCTTCACATTTTCCCATTCGCGCACTAAGTTCAAGAAGACGGCTACACCCGAATGGTCATTGGTTCTACGGCTAAGGCTCTGTTCGGGCGCCTCCGACCACTCGGCAATCTTCGGCTGCTGCGTTCTTCGTGAGACAGCGGAAGGCGGCGGGCGGCAGCGAGAGGAGGAGCGTGCGGGACACGGACCGTTGAGCCACTTCGGCTTCGCTACAGATCTCCGACGACAGCAAGCGCGCGCTCACCATACGCTTACCAACATCGAATTGATATTGTACCTATCTGGAATATATCTCTCTTAAATTACAGTTAACTGCTTTCGAGTTTAGTCCTTAGTTAGGTCCCTAACAGCTCCGTTCACGGCCTAAAAGCGATGCAACTCATAATCATAAGTTTCGTCCGTCACTGCGCAACGCAAGTCGCATCGCGGTGACACGTGGCAAGCTCTTAACAACCTCTTTATAAGTAGGTGTTTAAAGAAAAACTTTTCTACAACTGCATGTTTTCAATCAAGATTGTTTAGTGACCACAGAGTTCCAGAAAATTGAACGAAAACAGCTACACATGAATAGGTACCTACCCATGCTTCCTACACCACTTCTCAAAATATTTTGTATGTAAATTATGTACATACTTATATTGCTTACTGAGAATAATTATGAAACTTCTAAGTTTGGTTGGTACTATAGCTAAGTATTCTCATTAAAGATTCTTCGAACTTTGTCCACAGATCTTTGTCTGAATAATGGTATACCTACCCATAAATACATGTATGTAAGAGTCATACTAACACAAGGTACTAGTCATCTATATTAACTAATATGTAAAAATCTCGTTTCACAGTGTTTGTGGTTGCACTCCTCCGAAACAACTCGACTTTTTAGGGTTCCGTAGCCAAATGACAAAAACGGAACCCTTATGGATTCGTCATGTCTGTCTGTCCGTCCCATATCGCAGCCACTTTTTTCCGAAACTATAAGAACTATGCTGTTGAAACTTGGTAAGTAGATGTACCTATTCCACAAAAATAGAAAAAAAAACAATACATTTTAGGGGGTAACTTAGAACTGAAACTCAAAAAAAAAAAAACATCAAACCCATACGTGTGGCGTATCTATGGACAGGTCTTCAAAAATTCTATTTGTATATTTGGTAGGTATGAGAATAAGTCATAAATAATTTTTCACCCTCCTACACCCTCCATTTCATATCAGGATTTTAGTATTTTTGTAGGACCTTTTTTTTAGGTGTCAGCTAGAACGTTGTCATAACTTAGTAGGAGCACTTCTTGATAAAACCATTCAAACTTCTGTTCCTACTTAGCTTTAAATTTCAGAGAGCCTCTCAAACATTTTACCTGTGTATGAAGCCGTTATTTGCTTCTTGTTAAGTTTTTATTAAGATTTCCTCATGCGTTGAACGGAAAGATTAATCACTTAGTAAGATTGGTTGCAGGGCTGATTGCGCAGGTATAGTGGAGGAGCTCTTATTTAAAGGTGGTGTTCTTCTTGTTTCCAGCTTGCGTCGCTTTCTTCATCATTAAGGGGCAGACAAGCAGGCACTGCAGCCGTTGGAAATCTGCAATATCAGCATCGCAAATAGGTTCCTACCACCCCAGAGGGGTCTACTCTCCAATTCCTTCAACGAAGATACTGTCGCGTCCGAAAGTACCTGGTCCGTAAAAATAATGTACTGTCAAAATATTCATTTCGGAGTAGGGACACCCATCAAATTGTGTTGTCATTCATTATGAAAGCTCAACTGTCAACTATTTCACACAATTACTTTTTAAGTATATTGTTATCAGACTCAATGAGCTTGCCTAACAGACGAGAGGACATAACATACATATATAATCAATCTTTAACGTTCCCACTGCTGGGACTCTGCAGGGAGTGGACCATAATTCGCCATGCGAGCCCATTGCGGGGTGGTGGATATTCATTATACTTATTCATTCATTATGTCGGTAAGTAACGGGCGTTCCTTTACCCGCATTAGCGGGGTTATAAACGCCCGTACCTTCGGTCGAAACTACGGACATCGTGCATAAAGAGTTGACCCCGACAACAGTACCTACCTACGTAAAGTCTCACGTGCTTGCAATTATTTTTGCAGGTTTGTATTTATTATAATAATAATATTTTTTTATTTAATAAAAACGTATGCAAAACGAATACATTTTGCCAACGAATACATTTTTTTAGTATTCTGTTTCCGTACAGACAATATGTATAAAAAGACAAAACCATACCATGTTTCATTTTTGATGTACATTGTCGAACGGTGGAGTAACACACTCCTGAAGTTTGTATGGGAAAAATTTGGACTAGATTCACCTTAAGAACAATAGACACCATGGATGAGTGTAGAAAATGTCTGCTTTTGGATGCATGATGCTCGCAAAGTTTGACACCGTTAGTAAGGTACTCGTATTTTGGGTTACTCAGTTTGGAGACCAACCGTTCCATAGTCAGTCATTGACTGGTTAGACCAGTAATTGTTCCCGACGTAGCATTCTTGGTAAAATAGGCACACATAACGTTACACCACGCCTTTTATCCCCAAAGAGTTAAGCAGAGTTGTAGGTTTAGTACACCCGTATTTCACGAGTTATAAGTATTGAAGTCCCAAGTAATAAGGGCGTGCCTATGCCTATTGCCATTAATCTGGCACAAAGTCCAGGCTACTGAGAAATTCGACATGGAAAAACCTAAAAACACATTTCCCGACCCGAGAATCGAATCCAGTTCCTCATTCCTCTCTTGGTAAAATATAGGTTAATTATACCTCAAAGAGGAGTAGATCTGAGTGTTCTATAATTATAACATCCCTGCAGCATAATTAAAAACCAACGAGCTACTCTCTCCACATTCGTTTAACTCAATATTCGAATCCAGAAAAAAAAAACGATAAAAAGAGTCGAAAACACCTCCACATTCGATTAACTCAATATTCGAATCCGCAAAAAAAAACGAATAATAAAAAGAATCGAATACACCACTGCACTCGCCGCCCTACTTCCTTTGTTTACTTAATTCGATGAACAGCTACCCAGTCAGTATTGCCAGTACAAACACACGAAATGAAATTTGTACATGTTTCTAGAACGACGCAGAAAATTGCTTTTACAGCTCCGTAGGGTTTTGATTAAAACATGTTGCCAGATTTAAGGTGTATTTTGAAAAAGGAGATGGGGTTCCTGATTATGAAACTGAGATAAAGCAAATTACTGCAACGACTCAGTGTATTCAGTTTTTTTATGCGAATTATACTTACGACTGGAGAATTCTGTCTCTAGGGTTTTAAGGGCTTGAAAAATGTTACTGCCTAACTTATTGTTTTTTTTTTTTTTCGAAATGGGCCTGCTCTTGATATCTATCTAAACTGATGGAAAGCGATAAATGAGGTCTACGATGGAAAGAGTGTGCCCAGAAGATGCCTGTTTACACTAGCTGTGAAGGCTAACGGGTAATATGAGAAAGGGAGCAGACGCTTGCATTATTATGGTCTTCTTAATCACATTCTACAACACCCATTAAAATGTACCTACATAATATTTGATTACTAGGGAATTATAATACGCGGCATACGATTACAAACACGTTACATTACAGTACATATTTAAGACTTATTGTTGCTACGGCGTGTTTCCATGTAAAATGTTGGTATTGTGCTTCATGCGGTTAGACTGGAGGCCAATCAATCAATCAATTTATTTGTGAAACATAGGCGTTTACATAAATAGGGGGTGCGCTATGTTTTGTCATAATTAGACATACAAATTTTAAGTGACCCATTAGGTGTCATTAGATTATGAGACTTAAAAAAAATGGAATTAATTAAATACATGAAAGGAGAAAAAAATCAAAACATCAATTACAATAAAAATCAATAAATAGTCATAGTGCTTATTATCAAAGGTAAAAAAATGCATCATTATAATAATTGGTCGTTCAAAAATTCGTCTACAGTATAATAACATTTGTCAATTAATATTTTAGTAAGAGCTTTTTTAAACATATACAATGTCATGTTTTTTATGTCATCAGGAATTTCATTAAACACTTTAGGTGCCATACCAAAAAAACTTTTACGCATCAATGCGGTCTTACATTTTAAATTACATAGTTTGTTTAAGTATTGGGCACGCAATGGAGTTTTTCTAGTAAAAGAAAGTCTGTTCAGATAATTCTATGTTTCTTTTCACAAACAACGCAGTTTCCAAAATGTATAATGCTGGAAGGGTCAGTATTTTTAAAGACTTAAAATAGGGTCTACAGCTATCCGTTGTTTTTTTATTACACATTGCTCTGACACATCTTTTTTGCATCCTAAATATAAGCTCCGGGTCAGTCGGCTGCCCCAAAAAAATTACGCCATATCGCAACACAGAAGCTACAAGTCCATGGTATGCTACCAGTAACGTATCTTTATTTACCTTTTTTGATAACTGAAAGAGTGCATAAGCAGATTTACTCAGGCGTTTACAAAGTTCTTCTATCATGGGTTTCCAAGTAAGCTTGCTGTCGATGGTAATACCCAAAAATTTTACATTTTCAACTTCTTCTATTTTATGGTTATTATACGTCACATTAATATTTGGATGTGGTTGCCGTTGATGAAAGTGCATCACCTTAGTTTTATTTAAATTAATCACTAGATTATTATTATTCGTCCAATGGATGATATTGAGAAGTGATTGATTAATGTCATTTTGATAAGTTGTCACACTATTACATTTTATAACAGCTGTCATCGGCAAATAGGATCATTTTGTGTCGTATTATTTTTGGCCGAACCCAATATGGTTGGGAAAAGGCTAGATAATTTGTTGCTACGGCGTAGCCAAACTGACTGCTACGCCGGCTACGCCGCAGGTAGTGTAACTCGTAGCCGGTCAAATTTTATTTTTAATGCGCAGACAGCCGACTTTTAAGGACTTTTTATTGAAGATCACGTCTAAACGGTTTGTCTTATGTATTTGAAAAAAATATATGTGAAACTAGACAATTGTCTTCGTCATTTGATATGTGAATATTTTAAATAATATTTTTATAACATAATGTAATTAATTGGTAAAATAATGTCTATCGCGGACATAAAAACGATAATCACGCAAAAACTATCGGGTGTATTTCCATGAAACTTTCACCATCTAAAAGACAATTTATACGGTTTTTCTTTGAATTTTGTTTGATAAATCAACATGGGTTGATTTTCGAAAAACTTGATGCGCGTTGAGGCGGGGTCTCTTGCGAGCGACGGGCGGCAGTGCATAGCTATAGGTAGCTGTCATCTATCGTCGCCTTAATATTCATATTCAACCAGGAAAACGAATTGTTAAGGAAATTGTACATACGTCAATTTTCCGTGTTTGGCAGCAAAGTTCAATAGAATGACGTTGTGATTTGAATAAACGCATTGAGCGACAAGGGTTCGGGCTGGGCGTTGCTGAGTCAGTCAGGACCTTTCCTTTTATTTATATAGATTTGTATTTTGTTGTTATAAACGTTACACGTTAAATGTTCCGTTTATTTATAAACGTTATTCTTTTATTACAGTGGCGGTATTTACAACACCACATGCGAACTACGCATTTGACGTAAAACCCTGCATTGCGCAAGCAGAGTTTGCCTCGCAAGTAGAATTGTATGTACAACGTCATGACATCAGTTGCCCACCAGACCCTACACCCGTCTGGACACGGAGCATCCTCCCTTTTTTAAAGAGTATGAGTGATAAAATTAGACTTCAACAAAAATTACTTTAATTTGTATGAAATAGTTTTTATTTAAACAACATTTTTGTGCACCTAAAATTCATGTGTCGTCTGGCTTTTTCCTATTTCGAGCCGTTTTTTTACCTTTTCCTTTTTCAATATAAGTGATATGGATTTCACCTGTAAAAAAAATTATAAGTAAAAGATAACAAAAAACCTAAACAGTACATATTTCATCATCATTTTAGCCGAAAGACGTCCACTGCTGGACAAAGGCCTCCTCCAAAAGGAGGTTTTGCCATAATCGCCACGCTAGGCAGGCGGGTTGGCGATCGCAGTATGGTGGTAAAATGCATAGAGAACGCTGCTGCCCATTCTCTAGTAAGTCCCTTAGTCGCCTCCTACGACACCCACGGGAAGAAATGGGATGATGCTATTCTTTACGTCCGGCACCACACAGTACGTACATATTTAGAACCAAAATAATATATTAGAAAACATATCTTACCGTACTCATCCACTAAAAAAAGAGGAATAAATGAGTAATTAAAATATGGCTTACAGAATTAGGTACTGTTTCTTAATTTTATCTACAGGAGATCTCGAATGATTTAAAAATAAAAATCTGGGTACAAGCGTGGTATTAGCATTTTTTTTTATTTTTTGGGTGATTGAACCGTTAAATCATTTTACTGAAGCAACGTAATAATCTTAAGCTAGGTCTTCCTAGAAGAGTGGTATATAGTGGACGATTGCCATATAGCATCCACAATTTACCGGTGTAGACGGCGCGTTGTGTTCCACGCGCGCTTCAAAGAGACGTCAGCACCAACTGATGGGGCCAGCAAGGGCCAATGCCTGCCAGGGGTGCAGGTTGTTCGAAAGAGATATCGTGGCCCCTGGCACACAGGCTACTGAGGGAACACGGGTGGGTTTTAGTCAGTAAAAGTCTGACAAGCCCTCCTGCTCCGCCCAGAACGGGAGAATTTATATGATTTCCGACCCTCCAAAAAAAAAAAAAAGACGTCGCGTGACCGAAACGTTATTTTAAATAAATAAGTAACTCATTTATGAAAGAAAGTTGGTGTCTTTTTCTACAGAGCGTGCGACAACCGGTCTTCTAGGAAACCGTAACTTTGATAATAAACAACATAACATGTTTGGACAAATTAAGGGGGAAGTAGCCCGCGAAATTCAAATTTTCTTATGTTTTTTGCAATTAGCAGGGTGCTTACTCTGGAATATAATTCCGATAGATCGACATTGGAATTATCAGTTAAACGTCAGGGATTGGCTAGACTCAGTGAGTCCAGCCAATCCCTGACGTTTAACTGATAATTCCAATGACGATTTATCGGAATTATATTCGAGAGTAAGCACCCAGGTCAGTATCAGCCTATTTGTTGAACAAATATGATTCGCGACCGAAATACGTAGATATGTATTTATAGAATTATGATCATTAAAATCATCAATACAACCCAGTTTGGTGCGGGTTGTTCGAAAGAGCATAGCCCCTGGCACACAGCACAGGCAATTAAAGGAACACGGGTGGGTTTTAGTCGGTGAAAGTCTGACACGCCCTCCCGCACCACCCAGAGTGGGAGAAGTTATTTCATGATTTCACACCCAAAAAAACCCGCATAATTTGAGGTTTTTTTGTTATTTCATGAACTAAAACTAACATGTTCCGACTGCATTTTGCCTAAGCTATCTCAGTACTAATAATTACAGGCATACAAAAAAGAAAATAATCATAAGGCATCAAAAAATACGTCTGCATCGTTGTCAATGGGGAAAGTGCCCAAAAGGCTGGCAGCATTGCCACGTTGTATGGCAATGCTGATTCTTTGGCCGAAAAATAGGCCAGCCCTTTGGTCACGTGAAGAGTCGACCGAGTTTATTTAATCCCATCGAATGACTATTTAATGATAAAATCAGTCGTAACTGACTTCTTCATCTAACATTCATTCTATTCATTCTATCTTCTTCTTTGACTTCTGACACTGATCTGCAAATTGCGAAAAACGGAAGAAAAAATTGAATTTCGAAGGCTTGTTTAGCGCATCCACTTTAAAGAAAAAAATAGTGTGAACACGTTACCGTCAATATCTTTTATTTTCATTTTGTGTTTCTTCTCTAATGCTGAAATAAATAATTAAATATTGTTACAAAACAAAATGAAATTAGATTCATTTCTATAAATAAATATTTGAAACAATATTCTTACTCGACAGTGTTTGTAGACAAATTGTCATGTTTCCCTAAACTCATACATAACGGAGTATAGATACCCGCCCAACAGTTGGTAGTACCTAGATGATAGTGGTTGGTGTTGCTAGCCCAGACCTTCGTAGTGGACGGCACTCCGTCTCACGGAGAGGAAGCTGCGTCCCACTAGTGGTGGGAAGATTATAGGGCGATCATTATTTATATAAGGTACTTACAAGCAATGACAGGTTTTGCACGCTCTAGAACTTCTTGCTGTGTATAACGTGACGTCAGGTCTTTGATGAATTCCTTAAGATCTTTCACCCAAACGGGCTTTGCTACAAAAGTAAAAACAAAAATTACATGGACTTCTTTCACAGCGTCCGGAACTCCACTCACTATAGTATCAACTCAAATTAGCTAGATAGAAATAGACCAGAATTTGTGTGAAATTTTCTGCCATATTATACTGGTATGTGGACACACGTTTTCTAATTGTTTTTTTATTGTTAGGGCTGCTCTTGACCGAAAGGGCAATAGATCGCATCGCCTTTCATTTTAACACCCATTGCGTTAGTTACACCCATGCGGTTAGTGCGTGAAAAGTCACGCATGTGGTTTACGACAGAGCCAAGAGATGGCTGTTCAAAGGAAATCAATTTTTTTAGGGTATTTAAAACACCTACGTTCTTCGTCTTTAGGATTTTTCGTTTTGTGTTTAGTTCTCAGTGCACCGTCCGTGTCTGAAAACATTAATTAAAGTTATTCATTATTTCGCAAATTTCCTGCAAGTCTGGTAGCATCTTGTGACGGGCTGAGCTCCCTTACATAGGGTTGAGTTGGATGCATTCATACCGTCTGTTGTGACAGGTCAGCTCAAAGCTTCAATGGCTCTTTCTTCAAAATGCCCTTCCAAACATGGCTCTGCATTGTAAGACTCACATAAAATTCTAATATATAATGGTTAAATTTTATACTGTATGTATGGTGGTTGAATTTTCACGGAGCTCCTTCACAAAGATCTCATCTACTAGGTACTTGTCAAATATTTTCGCATGAAACCACATGTGAATGCATGTTTTTCTACGGCCAAGCAGCGTCGTCGAAGCTCGAACCCAGACAGACGCTTGATGCCTCACAGCTTTATTTAGGTTTAGAGTTAAGTATTATTTATTCACTTACTTTCATTTTCCCCTGAAGATTCCACTGAACGTTCTACTCGAGGTGTCACTGGATCCTCAGTCAGAGGGAGTGCTTCCGTGGTTTTAGTTTTAGAAGTCACTTCGTCATCATCTTCATCTTATAAGTAAAAAAGGTTAAGGAAATTACAACCTACTAAATTAAAATCCCGAAATCATTCATTTAATAAGAGACTATGCATAGTCTAAGCCGCAGGCTAGAAGCATGAAATTTTACACAGGTGTCCCTTAATTAACTTTGGCAAACAGTAAGGAAGGATTTTTGAAAATGATACTCCTAAAGGGGTTAAATTGAGGATGAAAGTTAATACAGAAATTCGTACTTTTTACCGCCGGGAAATCCGATCATACGCAAGGCATGTTAACTACCCCCCCCGAGTGGGTTCCCGCATTGTCGTTGCGGGGGGGCTCAGTAACTGTGGTCTCCCACCCACGGTGAGAGGAACCCAAAAGTGGGGCCGCTCGTCAGGGCTTTTACCTTGAAGCCAATGAAGTAGGTTGCGGTAGGGTGCACCGCAACTGAGGTGGGCCGCGATGTCGAATGGGAGGCATCGCAGCTGAGGGTTACAGGCTGCAGCAGAGGAGGAGTGCCGGTGCTTCTGAGCAGCGCTCTTCCCTTCCGTGGCCTGGACGGGGCCGCCACCGTTTGATGGCGGACGCGGTGGGGCCGCAGGGGAAGAGGAGTGTCGGTATAGCGTAGGCCGCTATCCCTATCCCCTGCGGCCGAAAAGTGGTAGGCAAGACGGCGCGTTGTGTTCCACGCGCGCCGTCAGGGATGTCAGCAACCACTGGTGCGGTCCGCAAGGGCCGATGCCTGCCAGGGGAGAGGGTTGTTCGAAAGAGTTACCGCCGCCCCTGGCACACGGACAACTGAGGGAACACGGGTGGGTTTTAGTCAGTAAAATTCTGACACGCCCTCCTGCTTTACCCAGTGGGAGAAGTCATTTGATGATTTCCCACCCAAAAAAAGGCATGTTAACTATAAAATGACTTATTTTTTGTAAACATGCCTTAAAAGGTTGTTCTATGAGGTCTATGTGTAACAATATAATTGTAATAAATACCTGAATTGGAATCGACAGTGTCGGTAAGGGGCATGCGAAGTATTGGCTTGCCAGTTTCATTGCCATCTAATGAAACAATAACGAATTAGGGTCGACGCAAATTGGGTACGCAGAATTGACTTACGCAATAGCAGAGTAGGTAAATAAAATTATAAAATTTTTTTTTCTTTCATTGACCTATGGTCAACAAAATTATGCAGGGTGGCCCTTTGACAGTGGTTCTTCTGAACGAACATTTTAGCCACCTGGCCATAACAGTTTTTAAAACTACTGGAAAATCTGCCTTTCTCTTTATTTAATTTTTAGACAGAATCTTTTCGCCCGTTATGTTAAAATAAGTCAAATGTAACAGAGGGCGAACTTGCCATAAAGCGGGCACAAATTATACAGGGCTGCTGCCGAGAAAGTTCAAACGAAAAACCAATAACACTGCCGACCCGGGAATCAAAACCCAGGACCTCATCATGCTCAGCAGTAGCGTTGCAACACAACGACGTAGGTATGTAGTTTTAGAAATTGTGCTTTTATAAACACTGGACAAACTCACCATTGTTATTCTTACGACCCTGTGGAACCACATCGTAGCTGAAGTTTTCTATCAACCATTTGACGAGAAGTCCCAGATCTCTCACCAATCTTGGGTATTTCGTTTTAAAAGGTGGAATTGTCTGTCTGCCTTCATCTAGTAGAAAACATGGGTAGGTATTATAACAACATACCTACTGATACACTAAGACTTGTTTTTTTAACGGTTATTTAGCTTGCCATGTTTGTTTTTTGTTTTTTTGGGTCAAATTTGGTACTTGAATATTACCCCCTTCCTGTTGGCAGATTGATCTGATATTTGGTCCACACCTTTAGTTTTCATAATAATAAAATATTTTTATTTTACTTCATATTTCTCATTCTATTTAGTTCTTTTTAGAACTAAATATAATGAGAAATATGAAGTAAAAAAAAACATGAAAATAAAGTAAGTAAAAAAGAATTAAGTTGTAATGAAAAAAATGATGTAAATAATGTACGAAAAGATGAAAAAATATTCGATAAAATAAAATCGTGGGGCGGAGCGTAGGTAACCTGAGTAAATAATTATGTTTCACGCGCTCCACGATTTTATTTTACCAAAATATTTTTTAGCTTTTAGTACATTATCTACATCATCATTTTTATTAAAAATGTTTATTATACATCCATAAACTTACGTCTTTTTCTCATGAAGGTAGGCGGGAAATACAGAACGCTACCTGCTACGATTCTTACATACCTACTCCTTTTGCCTCGTTTACGTTCATTTCATACATCTGTGGCCCCAGTGTGAGTTTCTTTTAACCATCTCGATGTAACGCATCGACCGCGTTCGGCGTTCCTATTGGCCCTTCAGTGATCCAAGGCCAATCGGAGCTCCGAACGCGCTCGATCGACATGGTTAAATGAAACTCACACTAAGGCCACAGATATATGAACGTAAACGAGGCAAAAGGCGGACTCTCAACCGGCTCCTGTCTATGACCCCTCTGGTCATACACGCGAGACGGTTGAGAGTACAACGCACCTGACCTTTCTGAAGAACATCACCAATAAGGTCATTTTAAATGTCCTCCTAGAGCGTTCCTTCCTAGCGTTATCACTCTCATCTGCCGAGGCAGATAAGAGTGACTTAGTCGTGGGTTCGAAACCAGATAGGCGCTTCATTTTGTGTACCTAAGTAGATAATTTCATCACCACTGCTCTCAAAACGGTGAAGGAGAACACCGTGAGTAAACCGGCGTAACCTAGGACTATAAATTCGAAGCCATCTTAAAACCCGTACTGGGCGTAGATTACCTATATCTTCTCGCTGTCGAAAGAGGAGGCCTGTGTCGCAGCAGTGGGAATATAATAGGCTGATTATGATGATGAGATACGTATACCTAGAAGTCTAAGCCAGAAAATACAAATCTTAATAAGTACCTACCTGAGTTGGATTCTGCGTTTTCTGTGTTAGGGGACATCCGAAGTATTGGCTTGTCACCTTCCATGATATCTAGGTAATATAAAACAAAAACGATTTAGGGTTGAAGCATAAATGTATAAATAATAATATTAACATTATTTTTATATTGTAAACTGGCGATAAATTGCGAACTGCACCATAGGTTGCTTACCGACCGAATATGTTAGGTTAGGCTAGAATTAGAACTGCGACCAACCGCGCGAGCCGAGCGAGAGGTACTTCCAAGTTAGTGGCAGTTAGTTGCCTATTTAGTAATAGCGCAACGTACAATCCGTCTTGATACCAGTTCACAATTTGACGAACAGTGGCACTAGTGTGGGTTTCATTTAACCATCACGATCAAACGCATCGAGCGCGTTCGGCGCTCCGATTGGTCCGTCAGCAATCCAGGGCCAATCAGAACGTCAAACGCGCTCGATGCGTTTGCTCGAGATGGTTAAATGAAACTCACACTAAGGCAGATTATAAACGAACGAAAAATGGTTTTTGCAGTTTACAATTTATCGACAGTTTACAATCTCGCGAGATAGATTATTATTAGGTGTTCACAATCTTACGGTGACATATACCTACAACGGCAACTGCTCGACATCAATCGTCGGACAGTTTCCCACTAGACACAATACCGTCTGGTCGGAGTATCCTCCCTTTTCTATAGAGGATGAGTAAACTTTACACCCTGTTCCTCATGCCTCTTAACATCCAACAATTCAGTGGCGTAGGTAACTAGTGGGCAGGCAGGGCACGAGCCCTGGGGCCGCCTATCGAAGGGGGGCGCGAAAAGTCGTAAAAAAATACTTACTACCTACTACTTATCTGCTTGAATTTATTGTGCAATAAGGGGATGAAAGCGTATTTCCAAATCTGCATATTTTCATAAAAATTATGCTTAAAATTGCAGTGTTGCAAGTTGTGAGCGAATTTTTAGCAAATAGGGTATTTTCCAATTTTTCAAAAACTATTCTAATTTGAAGATTGGAACGAGATATTTAACAGAAAAATACAAATAAATTGATTTCTATCAATTTTCTCAATTAAAAACGATTTAAACCAAATAGATTTTTCATTGTTTGGAATTTACCGCCAAAACGCTTCTTACGATGACTTTTTATCCCGTGACGTCAACTTTGTGTAAACTAAAGTAGTTATTATAGTAAGTAAATAAGTGAATGTCGAGTTTATAATTAACAAGATTTTTAATGGATATAAAGTGATACCTATTACTGGTGTGCGGTGCCTCTGTGCACAAATACTTCTAAAACGGCGCCAAACTAAGTATTTGTACCGGTGCCGTATAAACAAAGTTGACGTCACATGTCAATTGATAAAACGTCATCGTAAGGAGCGTTTTGGCGGTAAATTCAAAACAACGAAAAATAAATTCGATTTTAATCGTTTTTAATTGAGAAAATTATTGTTATGTTTCTGTTAAATATAGGTATCGTCCCAATCCCTCAAATTAAAATGGTTTTTATGAAATCGGAAAATACCCTATTGAAATTAATACCTTCGTTTATAAAGGCTATTATTGGTCAAGAAAGGTTTGGACCTAGCTTTGCTCAATGTAGGTAAACCGAGAAGATAATTTACGAAGGGGCGCAAATGTTATGTGTACCCACCCTAGGCGCTTTTTATTGGTAGGTATGCCCCTGCATAAATTACGTCATATGTAGGTACGTTAGTTCGTAAACAGAGTTTGACAAGGGGGCATCGGGTATATGGACGTTAATACTTAAGGGTTCATCGATTAGGTATTTCTAAAATCTAATGATATAAGGCTATTTTTTTTTCTATAAAAACTTACTAGATCGATAACTAGGTCCATCGATTTCTCTTGCTGCAGTTATAAGTGGTATCTGAAAATATAACATAGCAAAATAAAATAATAAAATACATACATAGAGCAAAATGATCATGATTAGCACCTATCATATTATTAATTTTACACACGGACATCGACGCGCAAACTGTAAACTGCAGCACACGATAGGTACTGTTCCATGATAACAGGTTCCCGGGTCGACGGCGCAACGTGTTCCACGCGCGCCTCAGAGATGTCAGCACACTAGCGTATCTAGTCCTAAAGGGGCCCTGTATCAGAATTTGTTAGGGGCCCCCCTTTTTAGCCCTCTGCGGCCAGGCTTAAAAAGACGATTTTGCTTATTTTTATTCAAAACGAAAGTCCTGACTGCGTCCTGACTCAGGAGGAGAGAGAAAGTAAGAGTGACATCATCAAAAAGTATTTGAGGTGTGTTTTATTTTATACGTCGGGGCTCGAGGGGGGCCCAGTAGCTTGGGGGCCCCGTATTATTGATACGGCTGATACGGTAGTAGCTACGCCACTGTGTCAGCACCAACTGGTGGGGTCCGCAAGGGCCGATGCCTGCCAAGGGTGCGGGTTGTTCGAAAGGGATATCGTGGCCCTTGGCAAACAGGCAACTGAGGGAACACGGGTGGGTTTTAGTCAGTAACAGTCTGACACGCCCTCTGCTCCACCCAGAGCGGGAGAAGTTATTTGATGATTTCCGAAACACAAAAAGAAAAAAGAAACAAACAGGTTGCGCGTCCATATCCGTGCCGCCCTGTATTTTTATTACGTTCGTACTTACCAAAATTAAAAAATAAAAGCAAACCATGTTGGTGTTCCCGTACCCGACTTCACTCAATCATTTTTCATGGAAAATTGAAAGTAATTCAATTATAATAAAATTGAATAGTGAACCATCCGTAACATTGGTATTTTCCAATCATACATAAAACATTCAAACCTGTACATGTAGATATGCATTGATTGAATCATCCTCGATCAAGATAGTACAACAACATGGGTATAAAACGACTAATGGCTGATTCCCCTATTTTACGGACCGTTATCGGTTGAAATTAAGACTCTTGTACAGATGCTGGCCAGAATATCAAGGTACCCCAATATACCTTTACCAATGATAAATCAACGTTTATTTCTCTTCCACAAAGGCACCTTAATTAACATAATGAAGATTAGAACATCTGAATAAATCCTTTGTGGGAGACTGGTATCTGCATTAGGAAAAACCTGTCACCTGTCAATAATAAAGCAAGGACCTCATAGCTTTGCATAGTTAGCATCCCCATAGGGAAGTAGGTAGGTACCTATCACAGGTAAAATTAGCTTGCGAATCTATTTTAATTGGTTATTTTATTAAATTCTTATTGCTAATAAACCGCTAAAAAAGCACAACATTTTTATTTAATCGATTAGTAGGTACCATCAAAATGCATTTGAATTTTACATTTTTAAATTTCGCGCGTAATTTGACGGAAACGCTAGACGCAGTGGACGCCATATTGCTCTGTGGGTATGACGTCTGTTTGCTGTTTATACAAATGCACTGATATTTTTTATGATAATTGGTTAAAAAATGAGCTATTTTGTTACTTATCGTTGGTTTGCTGTTCCAGAATTCAAAATTTAATTTAAATAAAAATTACTTTGATTAGGAAAATAATAAAAGTACAAAGTTGCTCAGTCGACATGCCGTATGTATGACGGAATAACATGGTGGCTACCTCAGATTACTGAATAAAGGCAGATGGACCGCGCGGAACATTATTGTGAGGCACCTTTCTAGTTATGTGTGCGTGACAGCACTGTAAAAACACGTTCCTCGCTGTGTGCGTACGGTTGCCAGGATATTGGAAAAAAATACCCATAGTATTCCATTATAATTAATAAATAATTTATAGTCTTAGAAAAATGCAGAGTAGAGTTATACATAAATTGTGAAAAGTGAAGTGAATCTTAGCCATTGAGTCAGATTGTCTAAATTTAATGTAGATACCTACTTTGGGAATGTATTGATCTCACATTACAAAAAAGAAGATGATAATTTTGAAATAATGGAACAATATCGAGACATGATAAATTTGTGTTTAGTCGGAAGTCTAGAATGATATGCTGAATTCATGGTTACAGTTTGCGCACTGGATAAAAACTTACCCTGTATATTCGCATACATACTTATATACATACGTAAATACACACATACGAACAAAAAAAGCGATAAATAAAACACTCATCGAGATTATTATTTTTGTAAAACGATATGCCTGCATCCTATACCTTTTTCCCTAACTAAGGGGTAAATGTTTTTATATAAACTGGCAACACCGAATGTTTTTTGTCAAACTTTTATGTTTCAAGATGTCACGAACAATAATCACGTAAAATAATATCCAAATAGATAAATAATCATTGTTTACGTATGAAAAGATACTCCATCTTGCTTCCTTCGTTTTTGGGAATTGTTTTTGCAGTGTTTAATAACACAAAACGGCATTATTCTAAGAAAATATTGACATTCGGTGGGACGTACGTGCGATACGACGTTTCGTGACGTACTGACTCGAGAACGTATTCACTTGTTCAATCCGTATTTGGTTAAATGGCCTCACTCTCGTTGTTCCGCGCAGTCCATCTGCCTTTATTCTCTAATCTGAGGTGGCTACTATTTCATGGGGTTCAAAAACAGATAAAAAAATACTAAAATATAAAAAAAGTTTTTTTTAATCATGACATGTAAGTACATTTTTCCGACTGCATTTTGCCTAAGCTATCTCAAAAAAATATTTTTAGATTTTTTCTCTTATAGAGTAAAATACCCTATTACGAAATTGGCAATAGGGTATTTTCCAATTTATTCAAAACTATTCTAATTTGAAGAGTGGGACGAAATATGTAACAGAAAAATAAAATAAAATTGATTTATATCCATTTTCTCAATTAAAAACGATTTAAACCAAATTGATTTTTCGTTGTTTTGAATTTACCGCCAAAACGCTCCTTACGATGACTTTTTATCACGTGACGTCAACTTTGTGTAAACTAAAGTAGGTAGTTAGTAAATAAACAAGTGAGTGTCGTGTTTAAGTGAAATCATTGGTGTGCGGTGCCTCTGTGAACAAATACTTCTAAAACTGCGCCAAACTAAGTATTTGTATTGGTGCTGTTTACACAAAGCTGACGTCACGATGTCACGTGATAAAAAGTCATCGTAAGGAGCGTTTTGGCGGTAAATTCAAAAAAACTAAAAATTAATTTGATTTTAATCGTGAAAATGGGTATAAATAATTTTTATTTTTATTTTTTCGGCCCAATCTTCAAATTAAAATAGTTTTAATCGAATTGGAAAATACCCTATTTAAAATTCTACTTTTAGTAAGCAAAACGATCCGTTTTTATTTATAGGAACCGAGCATATATGTAAATCAACATTAATTATTTTTAAATGACGTCGTCGGTATTCACTTAATCCTAGATAATTAGATCAATCATCAAGGTGGTGGAAGCTCAAGACTAGCCCGCGTCAGTGTCAATATTCCGTAACAATTTTGACACTGACAGCTCTTGAACGCGGTTTAGATGTGCTGAACGCGTTCAGTTTCATTGGTGAATTTTGTCATTTTCTTTAGTTTGTTGCTAATTGCAGATCAGTGCAAGGTTGTATGTTGATTAAAAATAATTTGCGACAGTAAGAAATATGGATTTACATCAATACGTACTACACAACCCTCAACTTTATTTAATTCGATTGAATGGCTATCTACATACTCGGGGCGGTTGGATTGCCCCAACGCTGATATATACGTACATCCGCGGTGGGCAATACCGTCTTTACCATAAGGGCACACGGGGCCCGTGCCCAGGGCCCCCCATGCTCTGGGGGCCCCGAAAGACTGACAATTTCTCTCACATTTATTCTCAAAACATTTTGCCAACATCAAAATTTTTGTTTTTCGGGTTACACTAATTAATAATTCGCTATCTTTACTTTCCGAAAGGGCCCTAAATTATTGTGTGCCCAAGGGCCCCAGCATAGTTTAAGACGGCCTTGGCGGTGGGGTAATCAGACTGCCAGGCACTTCTTCTCCTGCAACCGAGCGGGTGGGCAGGTTGCGGATAGCCCAACTCCGGGGGCGAGGTCGATCATAATGGCTGAACTTGCACCCGGAGCATCTTGTAAAAGATCCCGGACAAGAGAAGTTCCCGTTGGCCAAAATCCCAGGCTTAGGGTAACCTATGCACCTCTTCCTATGTACCAAATACCCCAATAAGCCCACACCTACCTATCCAGACCATCCCGCCTACTCCGAAACCCTTGGGCCAAATCCCAGACCTAAGGTGACCCCAAAAGAAACCCGTCCCTTCCCACTAAAACACCTCCCTCCTGTCCTTACATCCTGTCGGTCCTAGAGGAGGGGTAACCTCGCTTCCAAAAAAGCCCACCCCCCAATTAAAACAAAGAAAATGCAGAAGGCAAAAGAACCTACCCAGGTGGGTCCCGGCCAAGCCGGGGAATCCCACACCGCTACGGCGGTCAGCCCCCATCGTATTCTGGGGGGGGGCAACCGACTGCACACCTTTGCCGCGCTCTTTAGCGCAGCCGGCTGCTGATACAGCGCCCAACACTCAGGCAGCGAATAACGCGCCACTAAACCCAACTCTGGCCGCGACCAACGCGCCCTCAAACCCGACTCCGGCCGCAACCCAAGCGCCACAACCCACGACCCGGTGTATGCCACCCACGAGCCTCTGGCAACAGAGTATTGTGCGGAATAGCATCACCAACCCAGACAACGACCAAGACCGACACAGACGAAGAGGGACGGGGAAGGAAGACGAGCCTGGCAGCTCAAACACTTTCCCGGTTGATGAAGTACGCCTGCTGAACAAGTGCGGAAAAATCCCTGACGGGAAAGAAGAGTTGGCGACCGAAAGCGTCATACCCGCGGAGGCAGTAGCAAACGCGAGGCGCAATCGGCCGCCGAAAAGGCAGAGGCAGCGGCAGTACGCGACCAGCCGTTAGTCCGCGAGGGGGAAACCCAGCGCGAAAAGCGGCCGGACGCGGAACCACGCAACCGTCCGTTAGTCCGCGAGGGGGAAACCCAGCGCGAAAAGCGGCCGGATGCGGAGCCACGCGACCAGCCGTTAGTCCGCGGAGGGGCAACCCAGCGCGAAACGCGGCCGGACGCGGTGCCGCGCGACCGACCGTTAGTCCGCGAGGGGGAAACCCAGCGCGAAACGCGGCCGGACGCGTCAAAGTCTGCCGGGACCGCCAACCGACCCCAAAACTCCGACAACACCATCGACCGACCTCGACCAAAACAGAACAGAGGTAGGCGGTATAGACCAGCACTCGCACAGGCGCCGGCAACTGACACCATGCCGGGCACCTCCAAGCCGCAGCCTGGACCAAGTGGTACAGGGCCGACGAAGAGGGAGCGCCCCGACGACACGGCTTCGCCGAGTACGCTACAGGGGCACGCCAAACGTGTGAGGGTTCACTCCGCTCAGGGGGAGCAGAGAACGTATGCGCGAGCCACGAAGGATATTCCTGCGAGGCTGGCCGTAGCAATCTGCTTCCCTCCACCCTCTCGTGACCTGACCAGGGAAGAGGCTGAGCACGTTAAGACCGACCTAGAAGACCGACTTATGGACACAGACCCGACGACACCACTCCCGGCCTTCCGTGGATACCCACGGGTAGCGGAAGGCACCGTGCAGATGTGGTGTGAGGACGACTATGCCCTGACCTGGCTAACCCAAAACGTGCCCCTTATCAAACTCACAGACACTGACCTTGCACTGACAGTAGTCAAACAGTCCGACGTGCCCACCCGTGTCCGAGCCTCGCTTTTTGTCCCCCGTTACAAGGGCGACATAGCCAGGCTCCAAAGTGTTCTGATCCGTCAGAACACTTGGTACGACATCGCGAGGTGGTCACTGTACAGGGCGACTACCGTCGGTGGCGACAACTACGGGACATACTTGACCCTAGGTGTGCCACCGGAGGAAGCCGAAAGGGTCCTAGCCCGGGAGCGACGGATATCGTACCTCTTGGGGTCGATATACGTGCGCTTCTGGCCCACGACCCTACCCTGTGACACTAAGACTGACTGCACAGATGAAAAGACCGCACCGACAATGACAAAGACGAATGACACCGACATCGCCCAGCTCGAGGAGGTCATGGCCCGAGCAGCGATGGACGACGATGACGACGCCATACCACCCTCATCGCCTGGCTGGAACGAGCAATTGCTTGCCTCGTCGCCGGGCGACGCACACGAAGACCAGCTCAGAGTGGAGGCGGCGGAGAGGCTATCCGATGGATCCATCTCCGACTAACTCCACCTCACCGCCGTCACCGCCCATAAATATCATCCAAACTAACCTCCAACACAGCCAGACTGCCACGGCTAGCTTACGCAGGGCCTTGGAGGTTAAGCCCCGAACCATCGCACTGATCCAAGAGCCGTGGATCAGGAACAACAGAATCTGCGGCTTCGGCAATATCGGAGGTAAGCTAATCCTCGACACGCATGGTGCAGAAAAACCACGTACCTGTGTCTACATTCCCAAAGAAATCCCGACCACGACACTCACTCAATTCTGTTCCAGAGACCTAACAGCTGTCAGGCTCCAGACCGCATGTGACGTTCCAGATGTTGTACTGGCCTCGGTGTACATGCCAGGCGAGGAGGCGAATTGCCAGCCAAAAGAGATGGCCGATCTGGTACAACACTGTGAGCGCGCCAAGCTGGAACTGATCATCTGCACCGACTCCAACGCCCACCACCCGCTCTGGGGCAGTGACTCAGCGAACTCCAGAGGAGAGGTACTATCCACCTATTTATTCTCTACTAACCTTAACATTGTTAACCGAGGTTCTGAACCCACTTGGGTCACAGTCCGAGGACAGACAATCATCGACCTAACTCTCGCTACAGAAACCGCGACAAACCTCATCGCTAATTGGCACGTATCGGACGAGCCTTCCAGCTCAGATCATAGAAGAATCCGATTTACACTAGCTACCCACATAAAGGAACCAGAGCCGAAACGTAACCCACGTCGCACTAAGGTGCCCGAGTACAAACGGCTTCTGGCGGCCCTACTAGAGAGACACCTATCACAAGTAACTGTAAAGGACACTGCACAACTGGAATACACCGTGACAAAACTATCAGAGTACCTAATTGAAGCATACCACGCATGCTGCAAACTGAGGGCGCCAGCAAACAACAGCGTGAGAAACCCATGGTGGAACGCTGAACTAGGTAAACTCAGAGATACACTCAGGCAACAATTCAATAGAGCCAAAAACACTAGGCTCCCGGACGACTGGGAGCAATACAAAGAAACCCAATACTTATACAAAAAGCGAATTAGGACTGCCAGAAGAGCGGCATGGCGGAAATTCTGCGAATCCATCGAAACCAACAATGAAGCCGCAAGGGTACGAAAAATCCTATCGACTGATCAGGATCGAAGCCTCGGCGCGCTGAAGAAACCCGATAACTCTTACACACTAACCGACCATGAAACCAGTAAAGTCCTTCTCGAGACTCACTTCCCAGGCTGCAACCTCCTAGAGAACAGAACATGGGAGGCTGAGCCAGAACGGACACCTACAGACCAAGACTGGTCCAGAGCCCACAGCATAGTAACAGAAGACAGGATAAAGTGGGCTATAAACACCTTTCAGCCCTACAAGTCCCCAGGACTAGACGGAATTTTCCCAGCCCTACTGCAGTGGGGGGTTGACCACTTAACACCATGCTTGGTGAAGATCTACCGTACCTGCATAGCACTCAGTTACATACCCCTGGCGTGGCGCGAAGTGAAAGTCATTTTCATACCCAAACCGGGAAAAACAGACTATACAGAACCCAAGGCCTACAGGCCCATAAGCCTCACATCCTTCCTACTGAAAACCCTTGAGAGACTCTGTGATAGGCATATCCGAGACGGACCTCTCCGAGTTAAACCACTCCATAAACAACAGCACGCCTATTCCACTGGCAGATCAACAGAATCCGCGCTCCATAGCGTAGTATCCAAAATTGAATGCGCAGTGGACCATAAATGCTCAGCACTGGCAGCTTTCATTGACATCGAGGGCGCCTTTGACAAGACTATGTTCAATAGCATTAGCATGGCCCTCGACAGACACAACATAGACACGACCCTGAGTGGGTGGATCACCAACATGCTCAAATTGAGAGCGGTGCAAGTCACCGTAAACGACACTACAAGGGCAGTAGTGGCGAAGGGCTGTCCACAAGGGGGCGTCCTCTCGCCGCTTCTATGGAACCTGGTCGTAGACGGCTTCATCAAATCACTGAATGACAAAGGTTACTTCACCGTAGGCTATGCCGATGATCTAACCATAATAATAAACGGCACCCATGAAAATACCCTATGTAACCTTATGCGCCAAGCCTTTAAAATAGTCGAGGACTGGTGCAACAAACACCAACTATCAGTAAATCCTACAAAAACCGAACTGATCCTCTTTACAAAAAAGAGGAAACTCGCGGAACTGGAACTTCCGCGTCTGTTTGGCTCTACTCTAAGCCTAGCAACTGAAACCAAATACCTGGGCATATTTTTGGACAAACAGCTGAATTGGGCAAAACACACCAACTACATCACCACAAAAGCCAGCATATCCCTGTGGCAGTGCAAGCGAATGCTTGGCAGGAACTGGGGCATAAGCCCCAGAGTCACCCACTGGCTGTACACCACGGTTATTCGACCAATTATTACATACGGCTCAATAGTCTGGTGGCCCAGAACGGACTTAGGCACAGCACAAAAGGACCTTGAAAAACTGCAGCGGTGCGCCTGTGTGGCAATCACCAGCTGCATGAGGACTACGCCCACCGCTGCCCTACAGGCAATGCTGGGGCTGCCTCCTCTACACCTCATCGTGCGGGAGGAAGCAGCACTGGCTGCCTTGAGGCTCGACATAGCAGGAAACCTAAGCAAAGACTCCAGAGTCAAGCACACACGCATTAGGGAAGATGCGATCAAACGACAACCGATGATGGCATCACCCTGTGACAAAACCCCGAAATTGCACTACTTTCAGAGACACTACAACGTAGTACTCACAGGAGAACAGAACGACTACTCAGGCCCGGATGAGCTTAGAGTCTACACTGACGGATCAAAGACCGACTCTGGAACCGGAGTCGGAGTTTTCTCACAAGACCTTAACATAAACATATCCAGCCAGCTGGGAATGTTCAACACCGTATACCAAGCGGAATGTGTGGGCATTATACAAGCGGCGTATGCCATAGAAGCCAGGAGGGTCACGGATGCACACATACGTATACTCTCCGATAGTGCTTCAGTTCTTCAATCCCTACGGAAAAAATACATCACATCGAGCTTAGCACTAGAATGTCACAATGTACTAGAAAGAATAACGGTTGCCAACCGCAACACTGTGACACTGCAATGGATAAAAGGACACAGTGGGTCACTGGGCAACGACGCCGCAGACGAACTAGCCAGAAGGGCATCCAGCGTGTCAGTCTATGGTCCCGAGCCCATTGTGCCCATACCCTTCAACCAACTACGCAGGTGGCTCCAGGAATACACCCACAAACAAGCCGAGAGCTGGTGGACCCTGACACCAGGCTGCAGGCAGTCTAGGGAAGCAATGCCATCCCTGGATAGCAGGCTGACCAGACGTCTGTTACGCCTGGACAGAATAGATCTGCGTCTGGTGACTGGAACCATCACAGGACACTGCTCGCTGAACAAACACTTCCACACAATAGGCATAACGGACAGCCCCTTGTGCAGGGCCTGCATGGAGGCTGAGGAAACCGTTGCGCACGTGCTTTTCGTATGCACAGGCGTAGCACAGATTAGAACAGAAACCCTCGGGGAACCCAAATGTTACACGGATTCTGAACAAACCAGGAGTCATAGCCAACTTCTGGAGGGAGGTGGGCTGGCTGGAATAATACCAAAAGGCCGCCATGGCTCACGCACAATGGTCCACTTAAAGGACTAAGTGCGGAAACCAAACCCCATAACATAGAACATGGCTATCTACATGATAAGTTTTTATTCAGTGCGCAAACTGTAACCATGAATTCAGCATATCATTCAGGACCCCCCAGCGCAGAAACTCGTCAGTTTTTGCAAAAAAAAAAAAAAACTGCTGTTTCATAGAAATATACAATACTTACGCGGTAAAAATGTATGGAATAGCAGATTTTTTTTTGTACGCTGACACTGGCAGATATTGAACGCGATTTAAAAGTACCTAATCTTTGGTGAAATCCGTAAATAGAAGGGAAAAATTGTGTGTATAACTGACAGGTGTCAGATCCCCCCCGAGTGGGTTCCCGCATTGTCGTTGCGGGGGGGCTTAGTAACCGTGGTCTCCCATCCACGGTGAAGCCAAGAGGAACCCAACGGTGGGGCCGCTCGTCAGGGCTTTTGCCTTCAAGCCATTGACGTAGCGGCCAAAAAGTAGGTTGCGGTGAGGTGCACCGCAACTGAGGTGGGCCGCGATGTCGAATGGGAGGCATCGCGGCTGAGGGTTACAGGCTGCGGTAGAGGAGGAGTGCCGGTGCTTCTGAGCAGCGCTCTTCCCGTCCGTGGCCTGGACGGGGCCGCCACCGTTTGATGGCGGACGCGGTGGGGCCGCAGGGGAAGAGGAGTGTCGGTATAGCGTCAGCCGCTCTCCCTATCCTCTGCGGCCGAAAAGTGGTAGACGGGACGGCGCGTTGTGTTCCTCACGCGCGCCGTCAAAGATGTCAGCAACCACTGGTGGGGTCCGCAAGGGCCGATGCCTGCCAGGGGTGCGGGTTTGTTCGAAAGAGATACCACGGCCCCTGGCATACGGGCTACTCAGGGAACACGGGTGGGTTTTAGTCAGTAAAAGTCTGACACGCCCTCCTGCTCTACTCAGCAGGAGAAGTCATTTGATGATTTCCCAGCAAAAAAAAAAAAAAAAAAAAACAGGTGTCAGATTGACACTTGTCTATTAACCAGGGCGACATTAATAATTCTCGAATTTTATTTTGTATTCTCAAATGATTAATGTTCAGTTCATAAATAAAACTAAATAATTTCAACATAATTGTCTAATCACTGTCTATATAATACAAACATTCTTATCAACAATGTATACAATATTACATAAATCTATACAAAAACATAAACGTACTGGTTTTTTCTATCGTGAAACAGAAATTGACTTCATTTATTTAAATAAATATTTACCCACGGTTGCGCAACGGTACAGGATTTTTTTTTTTTTTTTTTTTTTTTTTTTTTGGGTGGGAAATCATCAAATGACTTCTCCTGCTGAGTAGAGCAGGAGGGCGTGTCAGACTTTTACTGACTAAAACCCACCCGTGTTCCCTCAGTAGCCCGTATGCCAGGGGCCGTGGTATCTCTTTCGAACAAACCCGCACCCCTGGCAGGCATCGGCCCTTGCGGACCCCACCAGTGGTTGCTGACATCTTTGACGGCGCGCGTGAGGAACACAACGCGCCGTCCCGTCTACCACTTTTCGGCCGCAGAGGATAGGGAGAGCGGCTGACGCTATACCGACACTCCTCTTCCCCTGCGGCCCCACCGCGTCCGCCATCAAACGGTGGGGGCCCCGTCCAGGCCACGGAAGGGAAAAGCGCTGCTCAGAAGCACCGGCACTCCTCCTCTACCGCAGCCTGTAACCCTCAGCCGCGATGCCTCCCATTCGACATCGCGGCCCACCTCAGTTGCGGTGCACCTCACCGCAACCTACTTTTTGGCCGCTACGTCGTCGGCTTTGAGGCAAAAGCCCTGACGAGCGGCCCCACCGTTGGGTTCCTCTTGGCTTCACCGTGGATGGGAGACCACGGTTACTAAGCCCCCCCGCAACGACAATGCGGGAACCCACTCGGGGGGGAACGGTACAGGATAAGGTATAAAAAGAACTTCGTTGAAAAAACAAAATAAATCATCAACAGAGGTAAAAAGGTATAATACAAAGCTATTTTATTAAATTAATCTCAGTTCTGATATAACAGGTTTTCTTACCAAATATCCCAGTCATGAGAAAGTTCTAAAATTGTTTGAAAAACTAATAAATCGTCATAGCTCCGCGTTTTCACGAAAGTATCAAACATTTAGCCCATTATTACAAAACAAGGTTTTTATTTAGATCAGGTTTGAACCACCAAGCCAGTTTTTATTGTTATTTAGAACCCATTAATAAATAAAAAATTCCAAAAGGTGAACAAAATAGCTGATAAGACATGTCTGAAATAACGTCAATACATTCACAAATTACATCTGCATCATTAGATCATTATAATTTATCTTTCACTATCATTATAATTTTTCTTTAATTATCATTATAATTTATCTTTCATTGTTTATTAAAAATATTTACAAACAAACTGAACTGGTAGTTTATCTGCTTACCATTACGATAAAAGGGCGTAAGTTTATGTATTTATATAATAGAAGAAGCCCAAAACACTTACAAAATAACGATAGGTAACTTGATTTTTCGTAGAGAGGATGTGTATTTTTCATATGATTATAAAATAAAATGGCAAGACAAATCTCAGACACTAGCAGCGCTACAAAATTAATTTACACCGTTACAAGTTTACTACAGCACCTCTTCATCTATCAAGCTTCAACTAATGGCATCGTAAGTAAAAGGCCCATTTAAGCCAAAATGAACCAACCCACGTCAATATTTCCCTTTTCCCGAAACAATTCGAATTATTTTGGATAGTTAACGCTGATTTAAATAATTTCGATAGTAAATAATGTTGCTTTAGATTGACATTATTAAAACATTGACAACTGCGGGGGTTCGTTTAGCCCAGGTATGTACACAAGGGCGATTAAACGCATCGAGAAAACACACTAGGATTTCCACTCTCGGCCCTAAGCAGAGCTGGAAATGGATTATTTGTGCGAACTTGAGCTTAAGCATAACTGGGACCAATTATGTATAAAATTCGTGGCTCGCTTGCGGTATTGAAAGGTTAATTAGTCGTCAGTGAATTTCAGGAGTAATTGTGAGTGTTAACCGTTGGCGCCCTCTGACGATTTCAACGAGCAAACTCCCGGTAGTGTTTTCTAGTAACGTGTAGATGTCGCTGGCAGTTCGAACTGGCTGCGTGTTTATACTTATTACAATGTCTCCGGGCTGTAGGCCTCCACTGAAAAAGAAAGTGCAGAGTTAAAAATTTAGTTTACAGCGATGGTGCGTGGAAATTGTATGGAGGTATGGATACTATATCCTGTTTAAATAACAACCTAATGCACACATGGGCAGTTTAATCAGGATGTAGTATTTCTTTTTACATAATAAGAGTATGGCCAAAATTTTACAGCGCCGCTTTGGCCTCGGGCGGGTAAAATTGTGTCAGGTAGACCCTTAGTCCCTTAGTATCCCGTAAAGCCTTAATGGATTACTAGCTAATTTACTACCAGGCAACAAAAAAACGTTGGCAAAAAAGTCTACAGATCACCCCATTTGTAACAAGTAGGTTACTAAGTGTATATTCGTAACCTTTTTGCGTAGCTGTACCTTCCGACACGTGTAAATCGGTTCAGAAAAAATGCCCAAGCAATTTACTAACTCCGATGGAAATAGGACCGTATTATCATAACCTAAAGTAGAAAATTGTATGAATATCGAGCACGCATTGAACGCTTTGCATCTGCAATTCGATAAACGCTCTGTTGGCCATCAGAATTCTTCAATAGGTCGCATCGACAGAAGCCTCGCCTAGAAGTTAGTCATGAATCGGTTTAAAAATGATACCCACTTGTAAGCTGGTGATCCGATGATAACCTTCCAAACAAGAATTCCATGTTCGATATCAGTCGGCATCTGAAAGTAAAAAAAAAAATTACTAGCATACATATTTTAATCCAACAATTACATATATCCACCGTGACACTTTAGTCGTCTTACGAAGGTGATCCACTCAATATAATTATCTGAAATAAAATACCCGTAGGATTATAAAATTGTTATCATTGATTAAGCTAAATAGGTGCAAATCAAAATGAACAATGCTTTAGAATTATGAAACACCCTGTTAATAATGTTTACTTGTAAACCGGTAGAAGATACCAACCCAGCGCACGAGTCGAGCAGTCCATCTCCATAACAGGGTGTTTCAACTTTTGAACAACTACGTCTAGTGAATGATATTTATTTTTATTTTTATTACTGTATTTTTTTTTTTATAATTAGTAGTCATGGATACAAGACATCTATACCTATATCTATGAAATTCTACCCTGCTCCTCGGAAAAATATTCAAGTATTGAAATGTTGCACCAACTCAGTTCAGTAATTGTCACATAATGATTTCATTAATTTTTTTTGAGAAACGTTGTGTAATTATCGTCTTAGATAGTGCAAACTAAGTTATTGCTTTCCAGGAGACACGAATTTTATAGGCGTCCCAGTAAAAAAGAAATTTATTCTATCAAAACCAATAAGATAAGTAATTAAAGTGTCAATTTTAACGGGAGCCCCAAAAACAGCAGTAATTTACCTAATTTTGACAGAGCAGCCTGTGGTCTGTGAAGTGTGGAGTGGGTACATCATGGTGATTGGTGGTGGCTGATGCGATCAAAAATAGAAAAAGCACCAAGCACTACCATTTTTTATTCAACCCAATACATATTTTTATACTTATTTCAAAATGAATTTATTTATTTAAGAAAAATTTATAGTAGTATCAATCGGGACCAGTTCGAGAGAATTAAGGGCAACCTAGTCGCTGGCTCGAACTTACTGGTGAGCCTGGCTAAAAAGCACGCTGTCTCACCAGGCTTCGTGTCCGACAGAGATAGTATCAGTGATAAGCAGTTAGACGCTAGTCTACACGCACAACATTATTGAATGAGATGCGGGATCATTTATAGTAAAACAGGAGAGTAAGAATTAAGAAAAGTCCTTCGGAAGATCAGGTTTTATGAAAAAACCACTGCATAAATGAATGACCAATAAAGTTTATTGAACTTTTCGATAATTGAACTTTGTCGGTACCGACTTAGTTTTGGAGATTTTACACTTCTTTTATTACTTAAACACGCCCAAAGTTAGGTTAAATTAGCAAGAAAAACGAATCTTTACTGGCTCATAACTTTTAATGGCTTTTTATTTTAGTATTCTGTTTCCGTACAGACAATATTAAAAATGAGACAAAACAATACCATGTTTAATTTTTGAGATAAATTGTTCCTCCCGAAGTTTGTATGGAAAAAATGTGGACTAGATTCACCTTAAGGTTTTTACATGATTTTTCTTTATCTAGAATATTCTTGAACGAATGTAAAAAGCTACCAAGCGACACTTACCTCAGGATTCCTCATGCGTAGTTCCATGAGTATGTTCGGCGTCAGCGACAGCATTGTGATGCCGAGGTACCTCCGCGACACTTGCGGCGCCTTCGTCGTTCCTAGGGAACGTTCTAAATTACCAATATGTATTATTAATCAGTATAAAAACAGAATAATTTTATTAAAACAGAGATTTTTTTCCTAAGTTGAGTAAAAAAAAACATATATACAGTAAAGTACGAGCCAGGAAAGCTCACAAATCGTGTCAGGTTTGCTGAATCAAATCGACGGTCCCTACGTACATAAAGACATGTCAAAAACCGAGGTTTACAGGAAAGCGTTATTTATGTTCAAACTGCTCTAGACATAATTCTATGTACATTTATAAATATATATTTTTTTATGATGTTTTATTAGCTTTTGGAACTTTATAATGGTACAGGTATATGCAATTGTGCCATAAAAAGCCACTTTTGACATGTCTTTATGTACAGTCACGAACATTAATATGTACACATCGCCAAATTCAAAAGCGATTTTCTTTTAAATAGCGATTGCAACCTTGAGATAACTTAGGTATTTCATTATAGTGTGGGTTCCAAAATATTATTTTCATAATAAAATGAGATTACAATTAGTAAAAGTGGAAAAAATCACTTTTAAAAGTTGGTAAGCGTATACATATTATTACTCGTGACTGTACGCAGGGACCGTAGAAATATGAGCATAAAAGTAACGAGCTAGGTACTATGTAGTGATCAAAAATCAGTCTTATGCATTCAACTTAAAGTCTATTTTTTATTATCTAACTACGATTATCGGTCAGTTTGGTAACTGAGGCACAGAGGTTGGAACTCTGGCTCATGTGGCCAGTGCCCCATACAGCTATCGGGATTCATTTTAGAGTATCATGAACATTTGTCAATATAATAGTGTTGTTTGAGAATTTGCTTTACAAAAGAAACATACAAATTATATGACATTATTCAAAACAAAAATTGCAACATAAAAAGGTAGGTACAATAAGTACACAGAATCTATTCATATAATTTTGTTTGTTATCATCATCATCATCTGGCTAGCCTTTTCCCAACTATGTTGGGGTTGGCTTCCAGTCTAACCGGATGCAGCTGAATACCAGTATTTTACATGGAGCGACTGCCTATCTGACCTCCACAACCCATTTACTGGGTAATACTATACCCCTTGGTAAGACTGGTTGTCAGACTTTCGGGCTTCTGACGACCCGCAACGACTGTCAAAGATCCACAAATGACAGCCGGGACCAACGGCTTAACGTGCTTTCCGAGGCACGGAGGGGTCTTGATATGTAAAGATGGTCACCCATCCACGGACCAACCGCGGCAAGCGTAGCTTAACCTGGTCGATTGTCCCGTGCAGCTATTGTTATTTAGCCACAAGTCCCTCAATTTTGTTTGTTATCATAAATGATAAATTTTGTTTGTTATCATAAATGATAAATAAGAAATCCGCTTAATTAAATAATCTTGTATGCAGATACTTATTTTGATAAGCATTTTTTGCAACTATACAATACAATAAACCCAAGTTGCACAGTCTCGAACAAAAGTAACACTCAAAACTGTCCCCAATTATACGTCAGTGGTTATAGTTATGATAAAACACATTTTATTGCAAATTCAACCTTACATGCATGACTTAAAGTGGTTTTTACAAAACAATGTCCAATTAAATTTAAAATTTAAAAAACCCCCGACCCAAACAAAAACTCTAAAAAGTAAAAAATAATATTTATAGGCCTTTTAATTTGAACGTAATATTTTGATCAGGGCATTGTCAAGTCGGGGGACGGCTAGGCCTCTGTTTGGCGTTTTCATTGACCGTCCCCCGACTTGACAATGCCCTGATCAAAATATTAGACGAATAAAATAACCTTGAACTGATGCTAGAGCATCAGTTCAAGGTTATTTTATTCGTCTAATATCATTGAAGTAATAGAATCCCAAATTTTGAGTTGATCAGAGGCTAAAATCCCTTTTTCAACCAGAAAAGAGCTGATGATCTTCAAACGGCTGAACCGATTTTGATGAAACATATCTAAGAACACTCCCGACTAATACACCTTTCAAACAAAAAAAACTAAATCAAAATCGGTTCATCCGTTCGGGAGCTACGTTGCCTCAGACACACACACACACACACACACATACACACACACAGACACGTCAAACTTATAACACCCCGTCGTTTTTGCGTCGGGGGTTAAAAAGACACAAGACTGAAAAATGACTGACACCTGCGCACAATGCGCCCTATTTATGCCGACGTTTTTGAGATGTTGATTGTGTATCTTGGGTTTTTTGTATATCAATTTCGGTACCCCAAGATACCTTTATCTTACATGCCTAAGTAAAAAACATTAATACAACCATATTTGCGTAAAATAAATTGTCAAGCAAACACATTTAACAAAATAAAACAAGAAACCCACTCAATTATTACTAAACAAGTTCCAAATTTAAAACAAAACAATTAAAATACAAAATTATAAAACATATTAAAAAAACCAACAGACACACATTAATAAAAAATATATATATAAACTTACTCTTTGCCAAAAATTCCTTGACATAATCGATGGGTATGGCAAAAGAGATACCGGAAGTGACCTTCATACTGTTTATGCCTATCGCTTCTCCGTCTAAGTTCACTAGGGGCCCACCACTATTGCCAAACGTGATTGGCGCATCTGTCTGTATGTACACCATGTCTTTGCCTGAAATTTTATAAAAGAGTTGGATGAGTATGACAAAAGAGGTGGTAGAGTTCGAGAAAAGTGACTGTTGATTTTGCGAGAAGTGGTCTAACCATTTATTTAAATGGGTTTTTCCTATAAATACGGGTGTGGGTTCCCGTTTACATTTTTTTTTTATAGTGGCCATAGTAATTCTGTTACTGTACTTTACTTTTTCTTCCAACAATGATTTTTCGTTTAAGTATTTACCATCTTTAGACTAATGATATAATACAAAAATTTGTTGCTATTTATCTAATGAGGTTTTGATGCTATTTATCCTGTAGAGGGGAGGAGTACCCGGTGTCCTGAAATACGTGTATTGTAATATTGTTGTCCATTTTTTTTTAAATATCTAAATATTATTTGTGGAAGAAAATAAACATTTTTATTATTAACAGACAATTAAAATTAAGGTTGTTACTGTTAAGTACAGTCAACTGATTGTCGTAGCTAATACTTTTACCATCAGCTGGACTTAGTAGTATAGAAAACCAATAGAAAAAGATACTGCCTAATACTGGTTTTGTTACAACACTAGAAATAATGGTAAAACATTAATGAGCCCACCTTTTAAACCAAGTTCTTCACTAGCTCTTTGAGTAGAACTGACGACACCAGCTGTCACAGTATTACTGAGAGCTAGAGGACTACCCATTGCCACCACCTGTAAATATATAAATATTGATAGTCATTAGATAATCGGATTGTACTGTCCAACTTGCAGTGGTGACAGGTCAGTATAAGCCGATGCTTACTTTAAAGAAATCTCGCCTGCTACGGATCCACCATTCATTATTTCAAAGTACAATTAATTTTATGTATTACTGAAATCACGCGCAAAGAAAAGCAAATCTTGCATCCAAAATTCTCTGATTCCAACTGAGTATCTGTGAAAGGAACAGCTACTGTGGCTTACCCTGACCATAATTCCACCCCTCGCCACTGTCAACTTGTCCATTCCGAAATGGGAAGATATGTGACAGCTGAATGCATATGACAGCAAGAACTCTTGGACATCTTACGTCATTATCATTATTCTCCTGGCCTAGTCCCAATTAATAAGAGGCCAGCGCAATATCTTTATCTTGCTTATAACAATTCCTTACATAATCCCACATTTATGTAGTACAATCAAACAAGTTATTTGTTATGCAGCCAAAAATATTTGTCTCTGCACTATACTGAAAATATGGTGCAAATAAAATATCATTTAATTTGAATTAACAGTAGGTTACAAACCCACTCGCCGGGCTGAATGTCTGATGAACTGCCTAGTTTCATAACAGGTAATCCTTTAACAGGGATTCGGAGAGTAGCTAAATCAGATTTCAGGTCCACATCTTCAACAAAACCAGTGTGTATGGAGCCATCCTGAAAATTAAATTAAATAATGCTGATTAAGAATGTTATATGAAATAGTGCCCTTTTAGGCCTTTGTTCATCGGTGGACATCTTTCAGCTGCATCTGATGGTAAGGCTATTGTACGGTCACCAAAAACGATCGGTAAGTTACCAGCATTGTAGGATATATACATTGATGAAATTTAGTAAGACAGCGATGGATGTTGTTGATTAAAATTTATTTCAATTTATAGAAAACAACAGGTTCATTTGGCTCTTCAACTATATCCAACTATCCTGGTAACTTTTCTCTTTAGTTGACTGTACCTACCCATTTCGAATGTTAAAATTTACATTAAGTACCTAGTATCTATGTAGGATATTCAACTGCAATCTAGTAATTGGCTATTTAAGCATATCAAGACATGGTTCTTTTTAACTAAAACTAGTATTTATATGATAATATCCACATTCCGCAATAGTGCAAGTGGTTAACTATTTTAAATAGCCTGATTTTAATTAGGCTTTAGTTCGTGTATAAAGTTACGAAACCACACATAAAAATTGCGCAAGTATTGTGACTAAGGATTCTGTTACGGGCTGATGTAATAAAATGCTGCAATGAAGTAAACAGTACACAACATAAAAAACCTGAATAACGTACGAGTTTCATCAAATCAAAGATTTTTTATTCACCAAGTCACCAGCTTATATAGCCTAAATACTTGTAACCTCAGATTACTTGTAACTATAAAATCCATGAATAAAAAAATACTTACAAATAGCCGTACGTTCACTATAGCATTAGGCTTATTCACTACAACGTGAGCGTTCGTCAATATAAGCCCATCTTCCTTCACTATGAACCCAGACCCGTTCGATAGAGTCACAGGCTGACCAGAAAACAGGTCTAGCCGACGACCATCTTTTATCTCTATATACACCACAGACGGAGCCGACACAGCCACCACATCAGCTATAAAGTTAAACTTCTCTCTTCTGCCCTGTAAGTTATTATTTATAACAGTAGCTGCTAATAGTTTATCTTTTAAACTAATATAACCTATCACCCCGGCCGCGACCGCCAAAATTCCACTATAATAACAGTTCTTAGTATCATTTCTATTGTTTTTGCTATTAAAAGCTTGTTGTAGAGCACGGCTAGAACATCTAACGCTTGTATTTATAACGGGTTTTATAAGAAATATACGAGAAAATCTCGAAATATTCATAGTTTAGTGAATATATTGTCAGGACGACAGTGATTGCAGATGAAGTCAAAATAATGTAATGTCATTAATGTCTTTGACATGAGTTTGACACAGATCAAAGTGACAACATGGTGATGTTATTGCAAAATTAAACGTGTTTTATCCGTTTTAACTCTCGTAAAACGTTTATATTTTACTGATAAATATTAGGTCTTTACCTATGAAATTGCCGTTCTGCAGTACTGGCCATTTCAAATCAAAATAATTTTTGTTTGGCTAAGAATTCTAATTTCAAATTAATTTTATTTTAAAAACATGGATTTTTTTTTCTAAAAGTAGTCATTTCTTTATTGATTAGTGTTACATTTTCATCGCATTTCAATCTTTTTCGTCATCATGAATACGTTAAAAATTCGAGTAATTATGGAATATGAGTACCGTCGTGGCAGCAACGCGGCACAAGCGGCACGCAACATCAACGACGTTTACGGAGCTAACACTACAAACCAACGCACCACCTGTTATTGGTTTGCTCGCTTCCGTTCTGGAAATTTCGACCTGAAAAATGAACCTCGCGGTCGTCCGAAGACTTTGGTCGACAATGACGAATTAAAGGCGATTGTGGAAGCTGATGATACACAATCTACGGCTGAATTAGCAGCAGCTTTCGACGTTAGCGTCAAAACAATATTGGTCCATTTGCGTCAAATTGGCAAGGTAAAAAAGCTTGACAAATGGGTGCCCCACGAACTCAATGATCGCCAGCGCGAAGTACGCGTCGAGACGTGCCTTGCACTGCTCAACAGACACACAAATGAAGGAATTTTGAACCGCATTGTTACCTGCGATGAAAACTGGATTCTGTTTGATAACCGTAAGCGCTCAGCAAGTTGGTTGGATCCTGGTTCAGCACCTAAACAATGCCCTAAACGAAAACTTACCCCTAGAAAAGTGATGGTCACTGTTTGGTGGTCTAGCGCCGGTGTGATTCATCACAGCTTCTTACCAAACGGGGTGAGCATTACTGCAGATGTGTACTGTGAAGAACTGAACACAATGATGGAGAAGCTGGCGCATCTCCAACCAGCATTGGTCAATCGCTCGTCTCCGCTGCTCCTGCACGACAACGCGCGACCTCATACTGCACAGCAGACGGTCTCCAAGTTGCAAGAACTGGGGTTGGAAGCTCTCCGTCATCCGCCCTACTCACCAGACCTTGCGCCTACAGACTACTACTTTTTCCAGAATTTGGATAACTTCTTGGCGGGAAAAAAATTTAATACCCGAGAGGCAGTACAAAATGCCTTTGAAGAATTTGTTGCCTCCCGTCCAGCTGATTTCTTTAAGAAGGGCATCAATAAACTGCCACTGCGATGGCAAAGATGCATTGATTGCATGGGTGATTACTTCGATTAATACAAATAAAAAATTCATGAAAAAAATTCGTTTAAATTTTTTCATACGAAACGGCAATTTCATAGGTAAAGACCTATTAATATCAATCAATGATTTTTAATTGAACTTTATTTCATTCGTTCAATATCACGCTGTGGTATAGGTGAAAACAGTACACAGAATTTATACAGTGAGAACGAAGAATTTAAAAAAAATCTGTTATTTTGCCGCTTCATCTTTTTCAATTTTGAATCATCTAAATTATGTAGTTTCAACCTTGGATACAAAATAGAGTAAGTAAATAATTTTAAAACATCAAGATCAATGAATAGCCTACAAAATTGTTTTAAAATGACTAAACGGGAGCATGCAAAGAAATAAACCCACTAGTTTGTTTACTTTCCACCTTGACCTTGCTTGTTACTTGAGTACTTGACCGAAGGCGGGTATATCAACATTTATATTTGAACCGGTTTATCGGCTTTGCTCAAATTATTGGGTACTAAAAAATAAAAAAGGGGGCACAGGTATTACGTTCAACTTACATGTTCAGCCTTTACATAACAGGTGATTTAGAAAAATAAGCCAAGGTCACAACCAAAATATTCGACAAAAGATGCGACTTGGTTGTTAGTTGAAACCTGTTTTTTATTGTTATTTTATGTATAATCTTAATACAAAAAAACGAACGACGAAAGTGATTGGATGCACGTTCGACTTTTTGTAAAATTATATTGACATTTTATATGTTTCTGATGATAAATAAACGAGCAGGTGTTATTATTTTGAATATTAAATTTCTTTAATCAACTTTTTTGTTAAACTAGGTATTTTTAAATAATTTATAGATAGACTTATTAGTTGTTTTCACCAAATATAAAGAGAACTTACCTACGACTTACGTATGACTACATGTCCCATTAATACAAAAATCTACTTCATGTGGCTCGCTTATTTTTTTTTAAAGTTATTTCAGTGTTGGTAAAGAAAACAATGAAAATATCACTAAAAGATCAATACAATTATTTAATTTTTATTTATAGGATTGTATAGTTTACAATGAATAGTTTACATTAAAGTAATATTTTACAGTAACTTATCTATTGTGTCTATCATAAACAAATCAAGTTTACTTATTCCTAAGTAAAAATAGGAACTATAACTATGTACATGGATTTTATGTCCTAAAAAACTCACTAGGCCCAAAAGCATGAAATATCTAATGTCATAGAACACTTTTTTAACTATGACATAGATACTTATGCGCTTATGCCTAGGAGCCATAAAGTTCTGCCCAAACTGTAGCGATCCCGCGCGGGATCATCAGCCTATAATGTTACCACAGCTGGGCGACAGGCCTCCTCACACACAGAGGGAGTGGGCCATAATCCACCAAGCGGGCCCAATGTTGATATCACATGTCTTCGAATGTTTTATTTTAGTTTCCTCACGCCAAAATTTGGTTGGCTCTGAAAGTATTAACTAACTTGTTGAAACTATAGCAAACAGTCGTGTGAATCATTAAAACAATCGTGTCGTGTATCGTGTCTCATGTCCCGCGCGAGACTCGCCTCAGTGTGACCAAAGCTTAAACAATATTTCCCGCCATTTTAAAAGTCAATCAGATCAATGTGTTGTGGCAACTGTCAGATCGTTTTGTAATCTCTGTGCATTCTAGGTTACATTACAATATTCATCATTTCATAATAATTTTCCGTCAAATGTCTAAATACACTTTTAAATAATATAAAATATGTGATATGTAGATTTTATCCAAATTTATTACTTAATGCATTTATAATTTAGATTATCTGTGGTACTTCCTTAACTCATCATGAGTCATTAGCTCCATACAATTGTTCTTTCATTTTCTTAAAGAATTATTCTCATTATCTTCACTACTACATAGACAAACACAGGTATTATGACAGGGCCAAAAGGCATAGATGATACAATATTTATCAAATTTAGATTCTTCCTTAGTTTTTTTTTTTATGATATGTAATGTATGCATTAGTAGGAAAATCGGAACGTATGCTGCTATTTTGTTTTTTCTCCAACAGCGCCTCCCTATCAATACCATTCTAGCCCCAAAAGATCTTTGTAACACTGTAACTAATCTTAAAGCTTGTCACTACATTTTCTTGACTATTCATTTATGTACCATCAGAATGCGTTTGCCCACATTTCTTTTACCATCACAATTTCCTTGTCAACATTCCATTTGGTATATTAAAATTCATAGGTACTTAGCATAGACTTAGTTCAAAACGTAATTTTCACAAAAATTTGAACCCTCATTGACCAATGAAAAATAAAGAAAAATTTATGTGCATTAAAAACAAACGTGCAACTAATTTTGGCACCGGAAACATTTTTGGGAAAATTACGCGGTTTTTAAATTACAGCTTGTCAAAAAAGAATAGAAAATAATGAGGGCACCACTATCGCTAGTTGTGGGACACAGTATTACTTGTCAAGGTTTAATGTACCAAAGTATTTTATTATAGACAGAGAATTACATACTTATCTTGAAAGAAAGAAAGAAAAAGCATTTATTAGACTCGGACAGGAATATCACAAACTGCATCACACAATATGCTTAACAAAAAAATCAAATTTAAACAAAATAAAAAAACAACAATAGTCATGACAATATTATTTCTAGTCTTTTTTGCCAAGCCATACATTTACAAACAAAACTACTATTAGCTCCACTCTTCGGTGTGAATGCTGCCATTACCGTTCGCTAAACCGTTACCGTTCAGTTTTCCGTTTACCGCCTTACCATATACCGCATCCCCGTTACCGTTGACCAAACCTTCTGGATGGTAAGTGTAGAACACTGTGCAGAAGGCTGAGTCGTCTCGTGGCAATTCGTAGTTTACGTGTTTAGCTGCAAGCCAAGCTGCCCCCATGGCACTTGACACTCGGAGTCTTACCAGTTCAAGCTCTGTTTTTACCTGTAAATGGAGGAAAGAGGATTGTAAAGTCGGTGAAATGAGTGCTTTAAAGGAGCTAGACATTATACATACTTTACTTGAAATATTAATGGTATTTATTACTGTTAATTTGTTCGAAGAACACTTTCAGACGTCGAAAAGATCATTTATGCGACAGACAATGACCCTTATCATACCACAGCGTCTCCCCCGAGTGGGTTTCCCGCATTGTCGTTGCGGGGGGGCTCAGTAACCGTGGATTCCGGCCACGGTGAAGCCAAGAGGAACCCAAAGGTGGGGCCGGTCGTCAGGGCTTTTGCCTCAAAGCCGACGACGTAGCGGCCAAAAAGTAGATTGCGGTGAGGTGCACCGCAACTGAGGTGGGCCGCGATGTCGAATGGGAGGCATCGCGGCTGAGGGTTACGGGCTGCGGTAGAGGAGGAGTGCCGGTGCTTCTGAGCAGCGCTCTTCCCTTCCGTGTCCTGGACGGGGCCGCCACCGTTTGATGGCGGACGCGGTGGGGCCGCAGGGGAAGAGGAGTGTCGGTATAGCGTCAGCCGCTCTCCCTATCCCCTGCGGCCGAAAAGTGGTAGACGGGACGGCGCGTTGTGTTCCACACGCGCGCCGTCAAAGATGTCAGCAACCACCGGTGGGGTCCGCAAGGGCCGATGCCTGCCAGGGGTGCGGGTTTGTTCGAAAGAGATACCACAGCCCCTGGCATACGGGCTACTGAGGGAACACGGGTAGGTTTTAGTCAGTAAAAGTCTGACACGCCCTCCTGCTCTACTCAGCAGGAGAAGTCATTTGATGATTTCCCATCCAAAAAAAAAAAAAAAAAAAACATACCACAGCGTTAATTTAGGGATGGGCATTTTTAAGAAAAGCCGAAGCTGCATAAATGTAACTGTATTTTGAGACCATTTTATCATTGGCAGAGTGATAATAAGCAAGTTGAACGTAGCCTCATTTTTAGGGTTCCGTACCTCTAAAGGAAAAAACGGAACCCTTATAAGATCACTTTGTTGTCCGTCCGTCCGTCCGTCTGTCAAGACCGTTTTTCTCAGGAACGCGTGGAGGTATCAAACTGAAATTTCTATATGATACTTAGTTCTACTGTCCCTGGAAGCTGTAGAAAAATCAACCTTCTAAGTCAACGCAATCAAAAGATACAGCCATTTAGGCCGCAAAATTCCGCAAATTTTCGAAACTCGCACGGGAATCAAAACCTACAGGGTACTTCCCGTGAACTTAGAATCTTGAAATTTTGTACGAAGTCACGTCTTATAGTACAGATATAGGAAAAATTACGAAAACCGAAATTTTTTAGTTTCGTCATATAAAAAAAAAATATTTTTGACAATTTTGAACTTTTACTTATATACCCACAGGTTTGTACGGAACCCTCGGTGCGCGAGTCCAACTCGCACTTGACCGGTTTTTTTTCTAAAATGAGGCTACGTTCAACTTGCTTCCAACTTCCGCTTGGAACCAATCAGAGGTTGTCTGACCATTTCTATGAACTTAGGTCAGACAACCTCTGATTGGTTCCGGTCCCCCAAATAGCTGGGTTATCATTTTCGCCATGGCATGAAATTTTTGCATAAAGATCGAGAAAAGTAACTAATCGTCAGAAAACGAACCTTTCTATTCCTCAACTGTTTCAGTACACCAGGCTTTAATATATCCCAGCTCTTCCACACAGAGCCGACGCACACAACGCGCAGGCGCGGCTCGTCACAGCGCACGGCGAGCGCAGCCACGTGCGACGCTAGTGCGGCGCCCGCGCACGAGAATATGTGGCGAGAGAGCTCGTCTCCTTTGTAGGCTAGAGATGACAGTTTTGATGTCACTCCTGTGGACAATGTGTTTTTTTAGCATTTACCTAAATGCCTAATTTGAAATATCTACTTTTTTCTATCAACATAGGTACCTACCTATGTTGGTAAAAAAGGTAGATCTTTCAAATAACATTTTTGGGGTCGGGTTTTGGCCTGTATTTTGCGTTACAGCCGTGTCCCGTAAGGATTTCCGATCGGCTAACATGACGAATTTAAAAAAATCATTCTGGAGTGCTCACATGAAACTACTGTACAGACGGGCGCACATCAAGCTACTCCAATCTGTCAAATTTCTTTGATAGATTTTCAACTTTAATACGTACACATAAGGTTCATGTTCAATTGGGAAAATTTGACAGTTTGGGGTAGCTTGATTTTCTGTCGTCTGTTCAAAATTGCATGCTTCTAGACCCGATAGTTTATTAACTGCGTTATCGGTGAGTGAATACAGATCTACTAAATTAAAATCTTAAATTCATTCATTTATGATTTTTATTTAGTAGCTCTTAGATTTACAACTCTTATAAATATTTAATAAAAGTGGTTTTGTTAATCGTGAAATAGGCTGATTCGATCCTTCTTGGTCTCTCAGTCTCCTTGGAAAGATATTAAAAACTGGTTGTTCATTCTTGCAACACTATGTGAATAATAATTGGTAATGCTGCCAGCTTCAGAAACCAACATGAAATGTCTCTTATTCCTGTAAATTCAACGGCACCCATTCCATTCCACTTCTAACCGCGACCACAATAACGCTCCTCAGCAATATTAGTTGTCTTTATGGTAAATGCAGTGTACACCTATAATTGGCTTACATACCAGTACTTTTTTTTATGGGATAGTAAAGTCAAAGTCAAAGCATTTATTTCAATTAGGCACTTAAAAGGCACCTTTGAACGTCAACATTTACATTTAAACGGAATTGATTCTAGTCGCCCATTCCAAAATGTAGTTTCGTATGGAGAAGAACGGGCAAGAAACTCCACCGTTACTCTTTTAAAATGTTTTACATACAATTTATCATAGTACATTCATTATATAATTATATGTGAAAACGATGCACCCGGAATAAAATTACTATACCAAAAAAGGTAACAAATGCAACTGAAGCAGTAAAGATAAATTAATTATATGATAGATAGGTACATGGTGCTCACATATTTACAAACATTGTAGGAGTAAGTATACAATTTTCCTAGAATATTAACAAGAAATAAGTCAGTGTGTGAGTGTAAATCAATGTCATAAATATAATTATTTATATAATTCAATTAGCAACCAGTTTGATTTTGTCTAGACTCTAGATTGTCCTATGGAGCAGGACCAGCATGTTTCCAAGCATTCTTATCTTGGATATAATCCTCTAATTTACTAATGCTAACTACTAACTAATGCTACTAACTTAATGTACTTTTAATATGAGTTTTAAATTTCCTTTCATTTAATTGCAATATATCACAAAGTATTTTGTTATAACATTCAACACAGTAACCCCATAAAAGATGAAAGTACTTTAGCTAATCTGAAAAATGGTTGATCTATTTAGTCTTTGTTTCTAGTATTAAAATGATGTCTATCACTTATTTTATTAAAAAGATGTAGATTTTTTTAATCACCCAATTACTCCCGCTCTGGGCGGAACGGGAGGGCTTGTCAGACTTACTGACTATAAAAACTTTTTTCAAAAAAATAACAACCGACTTCCAAATAAACACTACAAAGTGCAAAATAACTTTAATTTCGGAAGTTGGTGACTTTGGATGTGTATTTTAATTATTTGTCACCGCCTTCCGAAATTAAAGTTATTTTGCACTTTGTAGTGTTTTTTTGGAAGTCGGTTGTTATTTTTTTGAAAAACGTTTTTATTTTTCACTTTTTAGTTACTTACCCCACACCAATTCGAAATTTCATCATCCTTGGCGTCAAAACAATGCATATTTATGCGATAGCAACATTCGCGGTTGATTTGCTGTAATTTTTTGAAGAGTTCCGTTGTCTGTCTCCGAAACGCATCATCAGATCTATATGAAATTTCAATGGGACCATTTCGGAGTAAACCCCTTTTGAACAAAAAAAGAATTTTGCAAATCCGTCTATATACGACGGAGTTATGCCCGAACATACATAAACAAAAAAAAAAAAAAATATAAACATGTCGAATTGATAACCTCCTTCTTTTTGAAGTCGGTTAAAAACCCACCCGTTCCTTCAGTTGCCTTTGCCACGGCCACGGTAACTCTTTCGAATAAATCCGAGACCCTGGCAGTACTTACATACCAGTACTTACATTTCATTTTATTATTGTACTCTTTTTAATTCTTTGTTTGTATTGAATTACTGATCTTGTATTGTAAACCAAATACATAAATGAACTTACCAGCAAACATAGACTTGTCGAAGTGCTTATAAGCATGCGGCAGCAGATCGGCTCTAGTATCAGCATCGAAATGTTCTCTTATGACTTCCCACACTCTGTCAGTCGGGTGCGGTGAAGGTTGTAAGCCGTCCACATCGTCGAAGACTGTCTTCACTGCTTTGTGGGCTATCCAGTACGCTGGGAAAGGAAGTTGAGAGTATTTAAGATTTTGTGTGAGGTGTGCTATCAGGCGTTACTTTTCCGAAATCAATGAGAATTAAATGCTATGCAAAAGTATAGTTTCAATTCCGCGAAAACTACATCTAGTCTTAGATGCAGAATGCAGCCCCGCAAAAAAATGCACATGCAGGTGTGATAAATTAGTTAATTTATTAGTTTTTAATGTACTTCACGTTGATTTAGTTTTTCTAGGATCTTTTCAAATATTTTGACATAATTATATAACAACAATGCGGTGCTGGTCATCATAAACCAGCAACATTAAGGCTATACGAAAACAGAAGTGCTAAGTCTATTAATTTTTACTTGTTCACAAAAGTATTCTGAACTGTATGTCCCAGTAATAACGGATTGTTTCTAATTAGGGCAAGGCCACTGGCCAATACAGTAGGTCAAGACTTTTGTTACCTCGGTAACGACTTCAGGCCCAACAAAAATTTAAATAGAATATATTGCTGGGTAGGTTCTTGCTCCACATATTTTCTAGCATACCTAAGCACTTTTGAGAAATTCTGAAATGAATACTTAGTTCGTTCTCCGTCTATTTGACGTAAGTTTTGTATTTGAATATGCGGCAAATGCTACTCAAGTTAATGTAGCTTCACACGATACAAAAGGACATAAAACATAGATTTCACAGAGGCCAGGTCAGGCAAATAATTTTTGTTTTTTTTTAAATTAGGAATCTCTCAGTAGCAGCCTGGAGTTTGTGCCGGTAGAATTGCCTAGTCCCCTATTACATGGAATTTAAACATAGCTTTGGAGGTGTACCGAAGGCACACTTTTGTGGGGTACAAGGCGTTATGTTATAAATATACGGCAACAACTACTCAAGTTTTTGAAGCCTCATACGATCCACGATCCAAAAGTATTCAACCAATAAAATTGCAATAACTGTTGTACATACCACCACCTTCATCTCCTAGAAGGTATCCCCATCCGCCGCAGCCATGCTGCTGACCGTCAGCTGTCCTCAGTAAAGCGTTCGATCCAGTACCTGAAAACAATGAAAATACCATTTAAATTGATGATTCTTTGACCAGTACATTAGTGGACCGCTCTTTTTCTCAATATTTAGTAACTTTCGGAGAAGTTTAATAGGTTTAACGAAATTATTATGATCTCACTAGATTTCTGTACCTAATAATATTATTGGACTACTCCTCATTTAAAATACGATCGCATTATAATCATCTAAAAACCGTGTCAACCCACGGCAGGAAAGGAGACTAAGGCTATAAGAGACTCATGAGGGAACCGCATCTCTCTACAATTTCATCACCATTGCTCTCAAAACTGTGACGGAAAACATAGTAATGACCTAGAACCGAAAATCCAATGACAAAGTGTCATCTACCAACGTGCACTGGGCCCGCGTGGTAGATTATAGCCCATTCTAGGAGAGCGGAGGCCTGGTCCCAGCAGCAACATTATACCCTGATTATCAGTGATAGGAATAGGCAGTGCCTATTTCCCTAAACTTCGAAGAACAGAGACATGAAACGGAGACTTCCTTAGGGCTAAAATGTTTTTCTCGTGATTCGGGAAAAATCTTCAGTAAGTTGAAAATAAGCTTTATTTAAGATGTGTAAAAGCTATATTTAACTAAACTTGCAACTACCAAATTTTCAGGATGTTCACGTAAAATCCCGAAATAAATAATCTAACTTTAATTCTTGATTTGATACAACGGTTAGTTGGATTGTAAATATAATTCGAATACATGAATTATATATGTAAAAATATTTAATAAATAAAAATATGTTAGTATAAAACTATTTAATTATATAAAAAAAAAATATAAATCTATTATTTATTTATATGATAATAATCGACTCGTCATGCCATCTTTTTATAGGTAGGTGCTTTCTGCGGAAATACTACTACTCAAGTTGAAGAGGACACCAACGGACATCAACACCACTTCAAAAATGAATCGAGCTAAGAGTCAACACATTAAATTGCTATTCTAATTATAAACGCAGCTAATCTATCTGTTATCAGGACCGAGTTTTACAGTTTGTGCTCGTAAATAAGGTAGTTGACAGCACACTGTAATCGGTTTATTTGAATTGAATGATTTGAGTTAGAGTTTACATTGTTTCCGTGAACCATCAATGTGGCCGTGTTATGTTTTGTGATTTTCCTCAACATTCTATCTTTCTTCGAAAACTTCACAATGGAAGGTACTCACCGCGTTTCGCGAATTAATGTTCGTGGCGTAACAGAAGCTCATACTATGAATCTTTGCAAAACAAATGCGTGAAGCGAATTCTCGCAGTCAGTACAAAAACAACAATAAGCTTGTATTGACACAACTCTGCACAATAAAGTGGGCGTCTCTGAAAAAGTGATATAAACCACCACAGAATAGAAACATTAAACCAGAAGGGTAACATTGCGTAACAAACTAACTCTGCTTTCATTTTGACAGTTCAATGGGATAAAAATCAATGGAATCATGTTCAATGGAATATTCAAGCCACCTGTTGGCGCCACTTTGACAAGAGGTCTTCCAGTTCGACATCATCATCTGCCTAGCCTTTTCCCAACTACTTTGGGGTTGGCTTCCAGTCTAACCGGATGCAGCTAAATATCAGTATTTTACATGGAGCGATTGCCTCTCTGACCTCCACAACCCAGTTACTGGGTAATACGATACAGCTCGATTCAAACTTTATGGCGGCTCGGAACACGAGGCGAGTCGCTGCGCAGTAACAAATTCATGGGTCAGCGGGGTTGAGGGGTGGGGTACTGCGCAGCGTGTAGCTCACTTCAGAGCCGCCATTAAGTTTGACGCGATGTATACCCCTTGGTAAGACTGGTTGTCAGACTTTCGGGCTTCTGACCACCCGTAATGACTGCCAAATATCCACCAACAGCTTAACGTGTTTTCCGAGACACGGAGGGGTCTTAGTATGTTAAGATGGTCACCCATCCACGGACCAACCGCGGCAAGCGTAGCTTAACCTGATCGATCGACCCGCAGCTATTGCAACTTAGCCACAAGCCCCTCCCCTCGACAATTAACTTAAAATATTTGATGTCATTCGTTTCATTCAATCGTTCACCATTCAGTCCGCAGGCGCTTTGACACTTTTGGCAGGTGCCCGGATCTGACGTCTCAGTGCTGCCAACTAGTGAACGTCATTTCAGAAAACCCTCATTGCTTTATTTATTATTTACGTGGTTCGGCGGAGCAATCTTTCGAACATACACTTAACTGTGATTGACAATTGTACCACCTTGCGCACTGTTGTAAACTATATTTACAAATAAAAACTATTGATTGATTGATTCATTCATTCATTAATAAGAACCAATGGTTTCGAAATCTCTACTAATATTATAAATGCAAAAGTAACTGTCTGTCTGTTACGCTTTCACGCCTAAACCGCTGAACCGATCGTCATGAAATTTGGCAGAGATATAGCTTGGGATATCGAGAAGGACATAGGTTTTAAGCGATAACCAACATCCACGCGGAGCCGCGGGCAAAAGCTAGTATCCTTATAAATGATTCTGATTCTGATGATGGTGCAAATAGGGTGCAGTGTACGACTACACGCCGACAGACACTACGCCGACAGACTGAACACCGATAAAAGTTTACTTCGACGGGACTCTTCGCCGACAGGACACTTCGCCGACAGGGATCATCAGGTGGGTAATAGTTAAGTTAGGTTAGAATTGCGACCAACCTACTTCCATGTTAGTGGCAGTTACTTGACTATTTAGTAATAGTGCAAGGATGAGCCCTGTCGGCGAAGAGTCCTGTCGACGAAGTGTCCTGTCGGCGACTCTTCCCGTCAATCGGTTTTCAGTCTGTCGGCTTAGTGTCTGTCGGCGTTTAGTCGTACACTCATTAGAGTGCAGGGTTTTAATGCATAACGAATGTCGCTACAACGCCAACCCCGAAATAGTTTGCGTTCTAGTGGAGATTTCCTAGATACCTATCTCTGCTGGAAGGAAAACGCGCTCAAGGCAGAGCACCGGCAAGATGTTCAGACGCGGTCAAGAGGGCTGTGGGAGGCAGCATCAACCGTGCGGTTCACTCTGCAAAAGACCGCATAAACTTGGAGACGCGTCGCATATGCGATTGAGGGAACGACGAAGAAGAATCTTTGCTGTACTTACTTACTTACTGTTTTTCCGGAAGTCGGTTGTTTTTTTTTATTTTTCACGTTTTATTTATAGTACCTACTCCACACCAATTTCATCATCCTTGAGGTCACAACAATGCATATTTATGCTGTCATTTTTTGAAGAGTTCCGTTGTCTGTCTCCGAAACGCATCATCAGACCTATATGAAATTTTAATGGGACCATTTCGGAATAAACCCCTTTCGAACAAAAAAAGAATTTTGCGAATCGGTCTATATATATGACGGAGTTATGCCCGCAAATACATTCAAAAAAACATGTCGAACTGATAACCTCCTTCTTTTTGAATTCGGTTAAAAATACTAAAACTGAACAAAGCCCGTTTATACCAAATGGTGATGTGGTAGCAGAAGTTGCTCGATATCTACAAACTGTGTAGCAATATGGGTAACCCCTTCCTACACGTAATCAGCATTGTTGACATGAAGCCGCTAGCATGAAGGTTGGGGGTTATCTCTCGTTGAGCCTCGTCCTATTTCATTGCGACCTACTTCTGATTATCATGACATTTCTACCAGATACCAGACATTGGCTGTCACTCTTGTTATCCTATATGGAGCCAGAGACTGAATGATTCATTTCTTCTTTGCAAAGACTTGTAACATATTTAACGCAAGACCTCATACACTAATTAGAGTATCAAGTAGTAAGCATATTAAAATTACCAAAACATTTTTTTTACCAACTTCAAAAAGAAGGAGGTTATGAATTCGACATGTTTATATATTACTATTTTTTATGTATGACGGATTTGCAAAATTATTTTTATGTTCGAAAGGGGTTTACTCCGAAATGATCCCATTTAAATTTCATATAGATCTGATGATGCGTTTCGGAGACAGAAAACGGAACTCTATAAAAAATTAAAATCAGCAAATCAACCGCGATTGCTATCGCAAGGACCCCAAGGATGATGAAATTTTACTAAAAAGTTAAAATAAAAACTGTTTTCAAAGAAAAAAAAAAGACAACCAACTTCCGAAAAAACACTACACAGTGAACAGTAACTGTAATTTCCGCAGGCGATGACAAAAAAGTAAAATATATATATTCGAAGTCATTAAAAGATTTGGCTGATCTAAGAAATGGTTGATCTATTTTGCCTTAGTATTAAAATGATGTCAATCACTTATTTTATTAAAAAAGATGTAGATTTTTACCCGACTGCGCCAGAAGGAGGGTTATGTCTAAATAGCTTGATCGATTTCAGCTTGAGAGGTGCCGTTAGATTCATCTTAATTGTGAGAGTGACTCTGGGTATATCAAAATTGACGCTTTAGTATTTGGTTTTTTGGCCTCACTCTTGGTGTTCCGCGCGGTCTATCTGCCTTTGTTTTATAATCTGGGTGCTATACGATGTATTTTGTTTTTAGAGTAAAGACGAAGTCGCAGGCAGAAGCTTGTATAAGTACAATAGTCTCCAACAGGCCAGAATGAGGCCATGATATGACAGAAGCGGCTTGATAGCAATCGATTTCTAAGCTCATGTCAGGACTAATTTACCACCCGGATTGCCAATAACCACCTAATTGCTATTTTAATATCAAACGCAATAAAGCCAACATAATATTAACATGAATAGAGCCGGTGAGAGTTAATCAAAGCTGTCAGCTAAATTACATACGCAGGAAGATAAATTGATGGTTATTTTTGCAGCATATTGTTGGGTATAAATACGTAAGTGGGATGCAGGCGTTAGAATAGATGCATGTTTATGATTTGACTTGCTTTTGGTCGCAGAAGTCTATTGGTTCACGGCTCCCAGTCACTATAATTATTTTCTGACATCTTCAACAACCATCGTCATATTTCAGCCGAATTACACAAAACTGTTATGTAACTTATACAGGAAAAGTTTTTATCCAGTGCGCAAATTGTAACCATGAATTCAGCATATCATTCTAGACCCCCCGCGCAGAAATTTTTCGCCAGATATACAAAAAAAAAATCAGCTGTTCCATACATTTTGACCTCGTAGGTATTGCACTTTTCTATGAAACAGCTGATTTTTGTTTGCATAACTGGTGAAAAATTTCTGCGCTAGGGGTTCTAGAATGATATACTGAATTCATGGTTACAATTTGCGCACTGGATAAAAACTTACCCTGTATGAATTATTCCTACACATAAACCTTCTTTATGAAAATCCGTTCGGTCGTTTTTGAGTTTATCGCCTTTAGACAGACAGACCAAGAGAAAAAAACAAAAAAAAATTAGGTACTCAGGTACCTAATAAATTCTTCTCTACCATTATAAACCCTCTTACCGTACTCGTACCCCTGTACGTTTTATTCTGTTTTTTCTTCTTTTAAATATGTTTGTATACATAGGTTAACCACCTATGGACCTAACCTAAATAAATACCCTACTACTTAAATTCTTTTCTATGGAAGTTTATCTTGAATAACCAAACTTACTTATAATTATTTCTACGAAACTTATCATTTTTATGCTAAGCTCAAGGCAGCCTAATGTCAACCGCCCTTGAATTTGTTTAATTTCCTTTTGTTAGATGTCTTTGAATATTGACCGGTCACGACAAGGTTATTTTAATTTAAATGAGAATTAATACCTAAGTGAATGTTCTGCCGTGTTCAAACGGAAAGATGGTTAGCCGATTTGAATTAGATTTCATATTAACATTGATTTATAATTATATTATACACTAGCTGTGCCCGCGACTTCGTTCGCGTGCATGTCGGAAAACAATAATGTGTCGCTTTGACGGTGTAGGTACCACTCCTCCGATCTTCCGATCTATCCTGGTAGGAATCTACCACAGCTTTCGAATGCAGTCCAGAGCCTAGAGACAAAACACATTACTCTTGGCGTTCACGCTAAACGGTACGCCAAAATGTATGGGAATGACATTACCTGCGGAAAGGACACGGTAATGTCATTCCCATATATTCTGGCGTAGAGTTTAGCGTGAACGTTAACAGAAAGGTGTTTTGTCTAGGCCTGCAGGCGTCTTTAGGGGTTATAATGATATTGCGACGAAGTCTCACTCAGATTTTTAAGAATAAATATAGATCAAAGCGCCTGGTCAAGGCTCATTTTATAATAAATGTGCACCTGCCGTAGGTACAGTAAAAGCTCTTTATTCGCGAGGTATACGTTCCGTAAAATACCTACCGCGAATACAGAAACCGTGACTATGGAATGGTAATTTATATGGGATTATAGGGGATACGTTCCTAAGTGACAAAAAAAAACAATTTAATTGAAGTTTTTGACCATATTGATTAATTGTATGAGCGTGATATGGATGCAAGCGACTCTCCAAGGCGTAAACGATCAAGCATTTCTATGCGTTAAACAGATTTTTTCGCGTCGAAAATCGTTTTTAAGTAAAAAAAAAATTTCAACATTTTGCAATAAATGGAAAGATGAAACAATAGGTAAAACACGCAAAGCGGCTCGTACCAAAGGATGGAATGTCTATTAAGTCGCAGCATTTATAAATGTGGGGGAGGCCTATGTCCAGCAGTGGACGTCTTTCAGCTGAAATGATGATGATGATGATATATAAATATACTTTATGGTGATGAGGTTGGTTTCATTATGTTTGTTTACATTCTCAAAAAACTTAAAAAAAAAAATACCAACCGACTTCCAAAAAACACTACAAAGTGCAAAATAACTTTAATTTCGGAAGTCGGTGACGTTGGATGTGTATTTTAATTATTTGTCACCGCCTTCCGAAATTAAAGTTATTTTGCACTTTGTAGTGTTTTTTGGAAGTCGGTTGTTATTTTTTTGAAAAAAGTTTTTATTTTTCACTTTTTTGTTACCTACACCAATTCGAAATTTCATCATCCTTTGGGTCAAAACAATGCATACTTATTTATGTGATAGCAACATTCGCGGTTGATTTGCTGTAATTTTTTGAAGAGTTCCGTTGTCTGTTTCCGAAACGCATCATCAGATCTATATGCAGGGCCCAATCTAAGGGGGGGCAAGCCGGGCAAATGCTCAGAGCGGCAAAAATGAGCGGCGGCAAAATGTATACTTACAAACATACCTACTCTCATGAATTTTTGTATACTTGTTCAGAAGCCGTAGTAGACTAACGTATGTGAATATTATATAGTTAAAAGAATATCACATAATTATGGTCATACCATCTTTGATGGTGTTAGTGCAAAGGGCGGCGAATGTTATTTTTGCCCGGAGCGGCTAAATAGCTAGATCGGGCCCTGTTTATATGAAATTTCAATGGGACCATTTCGGAGTAAACCCCTTTCGAAAAAAAAAAAGAATTTTGCAAATCCGTCTATATACGACGGAGTTATGCCTGAACATACATTAAAAATATAAACATGTCGAATTGATAACCTCCTTCTTTTTGAAGTCGGTTAAAAACACCGACCGCGGCGAAGGCGGCTATTGTAGATGTCAAAGGCCGAACCAATACAGCAGCGGCGATATCATTTGACAATGTACTTTAGGCGAAGTTGTAATAAGGTCTATTTCACTTTTTTATAGTCCATCTGACGACGCGTTTACAAAGGATATTGGGTTGGATACCTATTGGAATCCTTTTTGTTATTTGTTAATATGTATGTACCGATTAGACCCGCAAATAAATAAATCTTTAGCCGCGGATATAGGAATTGGGTCGCATTTTTTTAATCCGCGAGTTGTGAAAACGCGAATGAAGGAAGCACGAATAAGGAGCTTTTACTGTACTTACTCAATAAATCGACTGCGCGTCTGGTTGAGTGTGCTGAAGCATTATTCCACGCGGGGGCGGGCGCCTATCTCGGCCCGTACAGGCGCGTGTCTTTTAGCTTTGTTTATCAAACGTTGACCACTGAATAAAACCACAGCAGTGGGAATGCTCTGCACGGACTGCGATAGGCCTCGACAGGTAGCAGTGCAGTAACACCTGACGCCACCTGTCAGTTAACGGCCCGTGGGACCATGGCGTTATCACGATGAAGAAAGATCACGCTGTAAAGGTGGATACTGACCGGCGTCACGGGTCAAAATGCACCTAATATGTTACCAAGCAAGTATTCGTGCAGTCAGTAGTACCTACGGCAAAACATGCGAGCGAGCAACACTGATTTTAGCACACGGCGTAAAGACATGCTCGCTGCGAATGTTACATTACCTACGCCCCGTAACGTCGGTCATTATCCACATTAAAAGCGCTGTTGAAAAAAAAACCAAACCAGGCAAAAATAACTATTTAATTGTATAGCACGGGTTTTCTATGAACATAGTAAGTACGATGTTGTTGCTACGTAGTGCCATACCGCGCGCGCCCCCACCTCTCTCCCCGCTGCTGACGCAGGCAGCAGGAAGAGAGAGAGCCCGATCCCGAGGATAATGGACGTAACAGAGCGATCCTCCGCGACTCTCAGTTGCGATGCCTTTTTATTGTAAATTGTAATCAAAAATGTTTCAGTGTTTCTTTTGTTCAGCCATACATTTATTTGTAGACCAATAAATAATTATATTTAAAGAAGCGACTTTAAAATTGTCAATATTTTACTATTGTGATTTCTATTGTTCCTGTGTAGGTAATGTATCCTTTGTTGGAGATGCCAAATGGATAAATAAATACATTTTTAAACTTGTTTTAACTAAGAAAATGCTTCTCTGTAAGCGATGTTGCTCGGAAGAGCATCGACATAACTACAGTTGCCCGTGTGAAAACCTATCTATTTACTCAAATCCACCAGTAGTTATGGTCGCAATTTTGGATTTTTTTTCCTGACTTTCACCATCCGACCTCGCTTGAACCCCTCCCTACCTCGAAAACTAACATCACGAAAATTAGCACATAAGTATTTACAACTCTTTACTCCCAAAACTCCCATTATTTGAATCGAGTAATGCTGTAAACACGCATTTAAATTTAACATTATCAAATTTCGCGCGAAATCAAGTTGTTGTCTTTGCATGTTTGCTATTCAAACCTAGATGGCGTTACTGACGCTAGAGATTAAGAATTTGGAGATGTTCCTCTAGCCGCTCTAATTTTGCTACATTATGCTAGATGGCGCTACTAAGACTTTTATCACAATTAAAAATGAGATTTCTTCCCCTCTATTTGTATTAATTTGATTGATAAAACTAATAAATATTTATCTAACATTGCATTCTAGGTATATGACTCAGAACACCACGTCAGTTAATATTATCACAACTTTTTATTTAAAATTCTTTTAGCTTTTTTGATTCGTGGGAATCAACCACCAACGGAAAGCGATTTTAGTAATCAGTATCATTACTTTTTGAAATAACACAGACACAGTAAGTAACTTAAATGAGAATGACGTGTTAATATTAAGTATTCGTTAGTACCGTTTCACGCCAATAGATGTCGCTAAGTGTTTCAACATTACGTAAATAAATTCTTCTTGAACACTTTAAATTATTTAGATAGGTTGACCGAAGCGATTGCGATGAAACAAAGACTAATATAAACTCTGAGTTATAAACAATATTTGAGTATGAAAGATAACCATATTAGTTTCGTTCTTTTGACGTGATACTTGATCTATTCAACATAGAAACTGAAAAACCGAGCTACAGACAAAAATTTTGATAAGGGTTAAAATGTCATCTGTTGATTATCCCTTACCACCCCAAGCAATTATTTTCGAAATATTTTAAATGTACAGAAAAAGTTCCTTTACAGATTTATTATATGTATAGATATAGATTTACAGGGAAAGTTTTATCCAGTGCGCAAACTTTAACCATGAATTCAGCATATCATTCTATAGCGCAGAATTTCTGCGCTGGGGGATCAAGAATGATATGCTGAATTCATGGTTACAATTTGCGCACTGGATAAAACCTTTTCCTGTATATAAATGGGGTGGGGGGCCCGCACACGGGCAATTTTTTGAGAAATTATTGCTCAGCAAAACTACCGAATGGATCAATTTAGATCGATTAAGTGGAGCAAATCTGGAGCATCAACATTTAAAAAAAAAACTTTTTAGAGGTTGTTTGGGTCGGGGGTTTTAATTGAATTTTATATTGATGTAGGTAACTAAAGGTGCGCTTACACGAGCAACTTTTTTTTTACTTTATAGAGGTTTTTGTTTGGGTCGGGGATTTTTTCAATTTTGAATATAATTTTGTTTCCTGCTTAACTTAATATAGTAATAGTAAACACGCTACGATCGACACATGTCACGCTTTGATCTGCGCAGCTTTACGTATGTTTCCCACAGTTGAAGTTTGTTACCAATTCTGTGGCCTGGTGCTAAAAGGGCCAAAGTACTTTTTTGTATGAAATGAGGTTGTGAGGCCAGTTTATTGAAAAAGTATGATATATTTATTTTTTTGTGCTTAAAGATCGACAATATTACAAAAGTTACTATGCAAAAGAAGCCTACTGTAGTGTGGGCTTTCATAGGTACCGTTTAGTATAAAAAATTGTGATAAAAGGGCTGCAGTGTACTTTTAGCCATTAATAAGGTACTTTGGCCTTTTTAGCACCAGGCCACAGAATGTATCCTCATTCCTCGTCCTGATCACCATTCAGACCTTTTCAATGAGCCCAAACACGATACTTCTGCTGTTTGTTGGTGTGTAACTTGGGTATCCTGGAAATTTCAGGTGATACCCTCCAGCAGCAGTTCAAGGTTACTTTGTTCGTCTAATATAATTGAAGTAATATAATACCTACCAATACTGTAGGACTCTGCCTCCAAACACAAAAAACAAGTCCATTATGGGATCAGCTACCCAATAAAATAAATCATGATTCACATCACACACATTCACAATAAAAACTTACATCATCAAAACATGGCATTATTTATTATTTTATAACGAGTAAAAAAAAACTGCATTAAATCAAGCCAATAAATATTTTAATCGATTTTCATGAGCATAAAAAATTGTATATTTAGTGAGAACACGGCATTAGACACAAGAATAATAAGTCATTTGACTGGTTGTATGAAATTTGGGTCACGGTCTCTAAAACTAGCTTCCTCATAACGGCATGTAATCGGTAACTGGTTTATGTAAATCGAATTATTTAATAAAAAATATGCATAAAGTCGATGGTTAGTAACGCATTTTTTTTAGGACAATTATCACTCATCAGGGCACGCGGTAGTGTGTCAAGCCAAGTTCGGAGAAGAAATGTTAGAGGCAACAAACACCCCTGTGTGAAATCTGTTTTGTAATTAAATGTTATACAAATCATTTTGAGCTACTTTCGGCTACCGCCTAGATCAACATACTTATATGTATTTGTATAATTAATACGTGAAGAAAAAGCTTTGTTTACGAAAATTACGCCGACGAAGGAGTATGAAATTTGGCACAGTTAAAGTTTATATGGAGAAGGAGTGCAGAAAGATAATATTTTTACATAGTTAATGCATTCGTTCAAACAATTTTCGAATGGTCGAATTTCGACCATTGGACGACCACAAATTTATAATTATAATTATATTGTTAATGACAATTTGGTCTAATTTAAACCAAGCATAATTTTAGTTTAGAAAGACCTTCACAATCGCAATGTTCATGAATTTATTAACCCGAACTACGGGGAAGTTTCAGTAATCAAAGAAACGATCATTAACTTGTATCATCAATACATCGCTCAGCCATCTGTTTTGCAACGGCAGAAAGGTCCTTAACCTTTTACTATTTAAAGTTAGCGTGTGCTTAGCAAGCAAATGTATGTTTAATGTCATCATTCATCCGATAGCGGTCGTCAATTTATTTTGCAAGTAAATAATTGTAAACAAGACGATGATTCCTTTTCTTTGGGTTTCTCGTAGAGTTTTTTGTAATGCTGCTTACCTATAATAATTCATACTTTATTAATATTATAAACGCGATATAAATTATTGATATTACGTTGACACGCTTAAAGACTCCCGCAAACAGGCGCGACGTGACTCTTGTAGAACAATTTATATGAAAACTAAACTATCTTAAATAACATAAGATACTTGTACAAAACAATAATATACGCAGTTGCGGGCAACACCTACTCTCAGCTTTTATTAACTAAATAACTTAACGAGGACGAAAACTAATTGGCGAAAATCGACAACTCTTTCATCAAAACTGTTACTTAAGCAGGTATGTACCACGTACCTTGTTTATCAAACAAACACAATAATGACTGGTTCTAACATAAATACCTACTTCAGAAAAACATACATTATTATATTATAACAGCTGATTGATAGACGAATCTAATCGCACGCTCAAACGTTCAAGTACAAACATCCGATTGATGAATCAGACGTTTTTTTTGCCACTGATGTGTCAATGTCCGATAAACGATGTTTCTTTTTTTGTTATTTAAAACACAATGACCGTATCAATTTCAGTCCAAAATAATAGGTCTTTACCTATGAAATTGCCGTTTTGTATGAAAAAAATTAAACGAATTTTTTTCATGAATTTTTTATTTGTATTAATCGAAGTAATCACCCATGCAATCAATGCATCTTTGCCATCGCAGTGGCAGTTTATTGATGCCCTTCTTAAAGAAATCAGCTGGACGGGAGGCAACAAATTCTTCAAAGGCATTTTGTACTGCCTCTCGGGTATTAAATTTTTTTCCCGCCAAGAAGTTATCCAAATTCTGGAAAAAGTAGTAGTCTGTAGGCGCAAGGTCTGGTGAGTAGGGCGGATGACGGAGAGCTTCCAACCCCAGTTCTTGCAACTTGGAGACCGTCTGCTGTGCAGTATGAGGTCGCGCGTTGTCGTGCAGGAGCAGCGGAGACGAGCGATTGACCAATGCTGGTTGGAGATGCGCCAGCTTCTCCATCATTGTGTTCAGTTCTTCACAGTACACATCTGCAGTAATGCTCACCCCGTTTGGTAAGAAGCTGTGATGAATCACACCGGCGCTAGACCACCAAACAGTGACCATCACTTTTCTAGGGGTAAGTTTTCGTTTAGGGCATTGTTTAGGTGCTGAACCAGGATCCAACCAACTTGCTGAGCGCTTACGGTTATCAAACAGAATCCATTTTTCATCGCAGGTAACAATGCGGTTCAAAATTCCTTCATTTGTGTGTCTGTTGAGCAGTGCAAGGCACGTCTCGACGCGTACTTCGCGCTGGCGATCATTGAGTTCGTGGGGCACCCATTTGTCAAGCTTTTTTACCTTGCCAATTTGACGCAAATGGACCAATATTGTTTTGACGCTAACGTCGAAAGCTGCTGCTAATTCAGCCGTAGATTGTGTATCATCAGCTTCCACAATCGCCTTTAATTCGTCATTGTCGACCAAAGTCTTCGGACGACCGCGAGGTTCATTTTTCAGGTCGAAATTTCCAGAACGGTAGCGAGCAAACCAATAACAGGTGGTGCGTTGGTTTGTAGTGTTAGCTCCGTAAGCGTCGTTGATGTTGCGTGCCGCTTGTGCCGCGTTGCTGCCACGACGGTACTCATATTCCATAATTACTCGAATTTTTAACGTATCCATGATGACGAAAAAGATTGAAATGCGATGAAAATGTAACACTAATCAATAAAGAAATGACTACTTTTAGAAAAAAAAATCCATGTTTTTAAAATAAAATTAATTTGAAATTAGAATTCTTAGCCAAACAAAAATTATTTTGATTTGAAATGGCCAGTACTGCAGAACGGCAATTTCATAGGTAAAGACCTAATATGTTAAAGTATTTTTAAACCAATAGGTAGGTATAAGGAATACATCTGATCTAAATAGGTTTATTTGATACGTGAAGCAAAAACTTTTACGAAAAGTAATGCGGACGAACTGTGCCACATTTCATACTCCTAGTTTGTAATTTGGCACAGTTAAAGTTTATATGGAGGAGAGCAGAAAACTTATAATTTTAATAAATAATGCATTTTTTTTTTTTGGGTGGGAAATCATCAAATAACTTCTCCCGCTCTGGGTGGAGCAGGAGGGCGTGTCAGACTTTTACTGACTAAAACCCACCCGTGTTCCTTCAGTAGCCCGTATGCCAGGGGCTGTGGTGTCTCTCTCGAACAAACCCGCACCCCTGGCAGGCATCGGCCCTTGCGGGCCCCATCATTTTTTGTGCTGACATCTCTTTGAGGCGCGCGTGGAACGCAACGCGCCGTCGACTTGGGCTTGGTCCTTACCGGACAGCGAGCTACCCATTACTCGCCGTCCGCAAGCCCATGCCTACGGTGGCCGGAAATCGGCCTGGGATTCCCGACGCCCAGGGCGTCTCCGTATCCTGCGGCGGCTAGGGTCGCGAGGGCGCATATGCTGCCTCTCCCTCATGTGCGCCGCCTCCCTCTTCGCGAGCATTACTGCTTCGCTGAAGGAGGTGACGGCTCCCCATGCCCTCTCGCTCCGTACCATGGCTTGGACCAGGGCCGGACGCGAGAGATCGCCGCCGCCGATCGCCTCCACGAGGACACGGCGGTGCTCCGCCCAAGCCGGGCAGATCGCCACCGTGTGCTCCACCGTGTCCTCAGGGCGATCTTCGCAGTGGAAACACCCGGGCGTTTCCTCCCGCCCTCCGAAACAGGAACCTCCCGAAACAGCCGTGTCCGGTGAGGACCTGCGTCAGGCGGAAGGTGAGGACGCCATGCCGCCTCTCAAGCCACTCCTCAAAGAGGGGACTTACCGCCGCAATCGTGGCGTGCCCAGCACTGGGTTGCGACAATCGCACACTCCATGTCGCCATGAGATCCCGCCGGAGCTCTGTCCGCTGTGCCGCGATTTCCCGCGGCAGCGGAGTTACGCCCGTTTGGCCTCCTCGCGCCACTCCCACATTTGCGCGAGGACCTTTGCCTCCAGATCCCATGGCGGTAATCCGGCAAGGAGGCCCGCCGCCTCGCCGGAGATCGTGCGATATATTAATAATGCATTAGAAATACATTAATTTTTAATGAATTATGGTCGAAATTCGACCGCTGGATGACTACTAGTACTTATCATTCATTTATTCATCATCATGCTAATGCTAAATACTGTTCTTCGACTATTATGCCGATTTAATTTTGTACACACACACACTACATACCTACATTTGCGACAGAGTTACAAGTTCTGTCTCATTTCTTCTTCTAACTGTGCTTTTAGTTCAAATAGCATTAGATCGTTGACCGTTTTGTACAGAGGCCAGCACATCAAGGTACCCCAATCTGTCAAATTTCTTTGATAGTTTTTCAACTTTATCACAAAGGAATAAGGTTCATGTTCAATTGGAAAAATTTGACAGTTTAGGATAGGTTGACCTGCTGGCGTCTGTACATCGCTTTATAGCGAGTTCAATAGGAGTCAATTACTGTCATTCAAAAAAGGAAAGGCATTGACCGTTAAATAAACTGTTACTTTTCGCTTAGAGTCTAAGTACCTTATGCTATTTACGAGTAGATGCAGTTTAAAAATTACTTAGATGCAACTACTCCTAACTAATGTTCCACAGAAAATACTCACCTATATTTTACTGATCATTATGGTGATACGACAACTGGTAGGCCATTTGATAGAATATGAGTACTGTCTGTGCCATTTTTTCAAATCTCAGGGGATGAGACCAGAACAACCTCAGAGGCAAATTCTCTTGAGTCTAACAAAATATTAAATTAATCGTCACCCGATTGATACCAGCTTAAAGAGAACTAGAGAATCATTTTTCAGCGATTTTTTTCCCATTTATATTTTAGGTCGGAAGTTCGGAACTCATGGTCTTTAAGGCTGTTGGCAAGAAGTGTCCAGAAAATGTACGATCAATTAAAATAAACAACTTATCAATTCGTCTGGTACACCAGTTCAAATACCTTGGACATGTTATTGCTGACGACCTTAAAGACGATGCCGATATTGAGCGGGAACGCAGGGCATTGGCGATGGGCGATGGCGGTACGGGAAAATATCTTGGGCCGTAGGTTCAAGCGATGTACAATCGCCAATGGGTCAAGCTATCCCAAACTGTCAAATTTTCCCAATTGAACATAAACCTTATTCCTTTGTTATAAGTTGAAAAACTATCAAAGAAATTTGACAGATTAGGTAGCTTGATGTGCTGGCTTCTGTACAGATGCGGTCAATATCACGCTTTTTAAAGCATACTGCACAACCTCCTAAAAGGTATTGCTGATGGACCTGATGAAAGCCCCATAATGATGCATCTTATTAAAACCACCCTGTCGGTATTAGAATTTAATTACTAACATAACAAATAAGTTAAATTGTTACTAATATCTAGAATTGAAAGTATTTTTGTTGTATTATAAATAATTATAATTATATTGGATTTAGTCGTCTGCTAAATAAATAAAAAATAATAAATATTTCCAACCTTCAAGAAAGTATTTTAAAAACTCACCAGCAATCAGCACCATCCCTCCATTAGGAGCTCCAGTAAACAAGGAGCCAGCAGTATCGGAAGCAACGTAGATTGCCTTTGCAGCATCTTCGTCCCTTTCTTTCACACGGGCAGCCAGCTCTGAGTTACTGCTCTCCTGCTCGCACCCGGATAATGTCAGCCCCTGAGGAGGCGAAGGTCGAATTGATAATAGTTAATGGAACCTATACAATTAGAACTGATTGGATGAATGAGGTACTTGTCAAGGAATGAGTTAAAGTAAATTAATGATGAATGCATCTTCTAGAATGCCCGGTCTTTTATAATGAGAATAATAATAGGACGGCCATTATCCACTTGGACCCATCCCACTATCCCATGGGATGGGTCCAAGTGGATAATGGCAGTGCTACCTACTTGTGTCATTTATTTTTAGAATGTGGACATGCTTTGAAATTGGTTCATTTAATTTAATGTATGGTTTTAGAGTCCCAAAAATGTTTCACCCTCTCCCTTTTGGTGGTTATCTTAAGTTGACTAAGGATTTACGCGAAGACGATGCGCATCAGTATGCTTTTATTAGTTTAGTAGTAAAGCTGGAGTATGGTTTTATTAATAAAGATCTAGGACGGCAAGTAAGCCGACGGCCCTGCGGGCTTAGCATGACGCTTTCTATTTCTACGAAGAATAGACAGTGCTTTTTCAATACAAAGTGACATTTCGTTCCTACATTTTTGTTATCGCACCGTAGAAATCCTTCTACAATCTGTAATTTAGTCTTTCGTTTCGAACGATCGTTGTCTAGGTCTTTATAAAAGTAGACTATTTCAGAAGAATATTTCTTCCCAAACTGTCAAAATCACAATGACAACAAACTTTCTACTCGACGGCCACAAAGTATATACGATTATCTACAAAATCATGACTCGTTTAAAACGCATAACTGTGATTATGAATAGAAAAACATAGCTATCTTATCCTATTGTACATCATTTATTTAATAGTCATGTCTATTCTTCCGTCGACAAATCGGTGCTCGTGCTAAGCCTGCTGGAGGTAAGTGGGCACCCGCCTCCGGGTAACATCTGTGGTACTGCAGATGTCCGGAGGCGGCGCGGCGGCGGCGGTGTGGTTTCGCAAATACGTTGCTTTCTAGAGACAAAGCTGAAACGTTACATGTGCCCGTGGCGACATCGGCTTCCAAACCGGAACACAACAATGCTGATTGGCGGTAAAAACAATTAAGAGAATTAGTACTAATGCACAACATGTTTAACATGCATGTTTTAACACTTTGACAGCCGATAGCGACCCTGGGTCGTGACGCTCAGTTTTGCTCCATGCAACACGACCCCACAACCAATTCATTTACGTAAAGAGTTGAGTGCCAGGGGAGGGATTCTACCAATTACTAAAGCAAATATCAGACGCTTCACTTTTTGTTCATCATTGTCTTTCATTTGGCACCTATCACTTGAAGTGAAACGTCTAAACCCAAAATAAATCAAACATGAAAATAAACAATGAAAGATGCTGAATGCCGAAATCCAAAACCGTTGGAACGAGGCATTTTTCACTCGCAAATAAATACTACTACTTACCAAAGAATCCAAAGGTCTGTCCTTAGGTATGTTCGCATCATCTTTAGCGGAGTGTAGCATATCAATGATCCTTTTAGCACATTCATCGATGCCGAGTGTCCAATGGTTGGTGCCGGGCCCTTTAGCCCTGCCCACCACATAGCCTGTTTCGTCACATATGACCAGGTTGGAGTGGGTTGCTCCCCTGTGAAAAACAAAAAAGAATATAGTTCGTGTGGAAGCTCTTTGATGACTAGAGTAGATATGTATGGAAGAAGACGTGTTGCGCCGATTTCATACAAAGGGCATAAGGCATAGGAAACGGGACAGGAGCTAAACATAAGCGTTATTAATTGTAGGCAATAAAAATAAATAGACGCGTCATACGCGAATATTATGGCACTCAAAAACAGCGTAACCCATGAATGTTTACCTACTAGACAATCATACAGTGCGTGAAAAACAGGAAAGATCCATACCGATTCGTGTTTTTAGAAAGAGATTAACATATTTATTTAGTTACGTCGCTAGCGTGGCGCCGCTGTCACTGGATGGTACGTGACTAATATCACGACAGGCAATTACCTTGCATTTTAATTTCTCAATTGTTATTTTATTTTAGTTTGAATTGAATGTGCACATCTTTTTACATCGTTCTCACATTGACAATTTCAACATAATGATGTAACCAACTTTTTTTAACAATAACATGATTTTAAAAGAGTGTCCATGGAGTTTCTTGCTCGTTCTTCTCCATAGGTACCTACGCTTTGGAATGAGCAACCAGCTTCATCTTTCTAACTTACCGACCTTGACAATTCAAAAGTGCCTGTAATTGGTTTATTTGAAATGCTTTGAGTTTGAGTTTGATTTACGGGTGTATGGGTAACATTATTATTAATTGCAGGTACGTAATTTTGCTCGATCCTAGGCCATTCTCATCCAGCTTACAGAGAAACTATTTCAAAACTAAATACCTAGGTATGAACAAAGTAGGTATTTTTTCTCACAAATTATCGGAGGCGCAGCATTGCCTCCCGCCAAGTCGACTGCACTTTATATTTCACTAGCAGCGCTCCGCGGTTTCACCCGCGTAGTTCCCGTTCGCGTTCCCGTGGGAATACAGGGATAGATTGCATTTTTGCCTATGTCACCCGGGGATAATGTAGCTTCCCAACAGTGAAAGAATTTTTCAAATCGGTTCTGTAGTTTCGGAGCCTTTTCAATGCTAACAAACAATAAAATCTTTTCTCTTAAAATATTAGTATAGATAACAGCAACGTCATATAATTTGCATTCAACACGTAACTGAACTTTATAGTAGGTACCTACCAGCTACCTTATTTTGCCTAACTACCACTTTATTAGTTTTTCATAGAATAAACTATATGTATTACTGTGTGATAGGTATGGGATAAACAAGATTAGAAAGAATACTACGAAATATTGCATCTCTATACAGTCATGTAAGTATTTACACAGGTGTAGGTTCTTTTTTTTTTAAATCGCAAGATTAAGCTGTTTTGACGTTATAGGGTTTTATACCCAATAATATGAATTTTAATTATTAATCTGCCATAGCACAAAATTGAAAATAGTATTCGTTATGGTAAAAATCTAGGTACCTACCTACTTTTATACGGTGATGCTATTGTCACACACGAGAAAGTGTGTAGGAGGGTTGCCAGATGCCCCAATATTTAAATTTAGGGTGTTTTTAGCGCTTGATTAATCAACCATTGAGGTTACATGGCCCTAACGGGTAAAAAAGCAACAGATGCTTGCTTCTGTGCTCTACAGTTTAAAACACGGCTGTATTTTGATATATTCCTTCAGCCGAATATGATTTCCTCGTTCGTTTAGAATAACATAATTAAATATTTCGATAAGTAAGAATCTTTTCCTCAAATCTATCAGTAGGATAGATCGATGATACCTACATATTAACTGCATACCTACATAATGTAAGCAACTACTTTGACACATACCTGCATTATATAATACATATAACAAGTACCTACGAGAATGTGCAATGAGTATGCAAACATGTGCAAAAATATGCCTGCGATTGTCATTTCGGAGTAAGTAGGTAGGTACTTATATACCATTGCCAAGGACAAAATGACAATGGCCGTTTGTGTTATCATTATATGTGACGTCATGAGACTAACTGAGCGCATTTGCAATATGCGTTCAGTATTTTCATTAACCGAGAGTAATTGGACGTAGTTAAGCAGAAAGGACTCAATCTACGCAGAGTCACTTTAGAGTAGTTTGGAGTAATGGGCGTTTGAAGTATGACATTTTATGTGTTCTTCATATTGTGGGTTGCGTTGCGTCGGGATACCGAGAAAAACTAGTTTCGGTGTACATTTAAAAAATAACAGTTTAAAAAACTAAAAAAACACGCTTTTATTGCTGACCGAACTAAAAAGTGGAAAATAATTTTGAATTACCTACAAAGAGTTTATGTTACAGTAGTAGGAAGTCAATAATTCAATTCAGAGTAACAAGCGTGGGGTGCATTTTCCTATATTTTCATGACTCTCCTCTATAAGATAAGATAAGATTTTTTATTTGTTTAAACATGGTGTACATGATACATTACATGCAAGTTAACTAGGAGATAAATGAAGTTCTGACATGTTCAGCCGCATATAGTGGCGTACAAATTGATAGGAAGAGATGGTGCATAAACCGTGATAATATTAATTAAAATTACATAAAAAATTGGGTATCATTACAATTCAAAAAGCATATTTTTAGATAGATGGTTGCCAATAGAATAGTTGTAAAAATTAAAATATCAAGCACCCCACGCTTTTTACTCTGAATTGAATTATTGACTTCCTACTACTGTAACATAAACTCTTTGTAATTAAAAATTATTTTCTACCTTTTAAAGTATGTTTTACGGTCAGCAATAAAAGCGTGTTTTTTTAGTTTTTTTAAACTATTATTTATTTTCCATTTTTTAATTCGATCAAATTTTTATCGGGTTTTTTTTTTTAATTAATTATTTTTTTAGAAATTTTGAAATTTTTTATCGGGTTATTATTGCGTTGTCATCGGCCCTTATGACGTGTGCAAAGTTTCAAGTTGATCAGACGTCTAGAAACCAGTGAAAATTAGGCTCAAAGATTCCGTTACATACATAGATACATACATACATACTCGTACAACCCGAGCTAATAAAAACGTTATAAAAATAGAGTTTTCACTACATGATAGATTCGACCCTCAGGAGTAGGTACGATGGCATTCAACTCAATTTTGGCCAAAGTGAGGATTGAGTAATTTCTGCTCAACTACGTCCAATTAACCTAGAAGAATAAACTAAAGATTTTTCGAGGAGCACGGCAGTGTGGTAGCCAAGTTTGGTTGTTAGTTTTTTCAGTGTTTTCTCTCTCTGTTACAATTTGCTGCCTCTCGTGATTTTAATATCAGAATTATGTTTCATGTACTTCTTTTCTTTTCTTTTTTTAAAAACTTGGCCCCACACTAGGAATTTCTCCTGTATTGTGGGTGCGTTTACAAACATTTCAACTCACATACACAAACACCCAGACCCGGAACAACTACTTGTAGTTCATACAAATATTTGTTCCGTGCGGGAATCGAACCCGCGACACGCAGCGCAGCAGTCAATCGCTTAACCACTGCGCCAATCGTACTTCCTCCTCATTGTTTGTGATTGAAGATATGCTTCATTAGATCTTTATCAGTATTTACATCAAATTAATAGGCATCATTTTTGTACAATGTCTGATGTTAAGATTAAATTCTCTATCTTTGTGATAAGGTGATAAATAACTCAATTGAATTATTAAATAGACAGATTACTTGGATGATAGCAAAAAACGACCAAGTTCAAGAAAACTCAGAGTTATCAATACTATAAAGGAAATAAAATATTAACAAAATCTATTTATTGTTGGCAATAAATCGATTTTGAAGAAGAATGGTAATAAAGCAGCTTAAGGTGGCTTTAGGCTTATATTACTATTGACCGAAATAAATTAAATGTAGACTATTCTAGAAGAATATTTGTTCCCAAACTGTCAAAATCACACTGACAATTAACTTTCTGCTCGACGACTACAAAGTACCTATATCCAGTTATCTACAAAATCATGAGTCGTTTAGAACGCATAACTAGAAGAACATAGCTATCTTCTCCTATTATAGGTAAATCTTTTAGTTACTAGTCATGTCTATTCTTTCGTCGACAAAACGTTGCTCGTGCTTAGCCTGCTGGTAGGTATGTTAATAGGAATTGATCCAAGTAAAGAAGGGACTATGCCCAGCGGTGGGTGTAGTAGGGCTGTGGATAGTGATGATGATAATGGTGGTATGTTCATTAGCATTGCTGCAAAACAACGATATAACTTAACAATGCGGGTGCGGGTTGTTCGAAAGAGATACCGTGGCCCCTGGCACACAGGCAACTGAAGCAACACGGGTGGGTTTTAGTCAGTAAAAGTCTGACACGCCCTCCTGCTCCACCCAGAGCGGGAGAAGTTATTTGATGATTTCCCACCCTTCAAAAAAAAAAAGTACTGGTACTTACGTAAGCCAATTACGAGTATAGATGTACACAGCATTTACCATAAAGACAACTTAGTTATTTAAAAAAAAACCGTTAAGTAAATATTTTTCCCCCCTTATCTCGATTTACACGTGTTTTAAAACATACTTAAGTGTTTTTTTATACAGTTCAATACAATACGGAGTGACGCATCAACTCAACTCTTCGCCACATTCTCAATTACTTTGTACACAAAACACGTAGACTTTGCAGTTAAATCGTGATTTGGTTTTCAAGTCTGCATTTTATCTTATAGCTGGAATGTCGCTCTAGTATTTGAACCTTTCTCTTTGTTTCTCCTCGATTCCTAGCTGAAGTTTTTGATTTGACTTAAAAAAAATCCCAAGTTATAATTAATTACATTAGTTCATTCATATACGGACTAAAAACATGTCTAGCAGGACAATGAGAATCGATTCCTTATAACATACAGAGTAGCACGGACATCGCTGAGCAAACTGTAATAATGAATTATTCAACACATAATTCTAGACCCCATAGCATAGACATTTTTCGTCGGTTTACCTACGCAGTCAAAATGCAAGGAACTGCATTTTTTTTAAATAATATCATACACCACAAACTATGGTAACAGGTTACGCGTCAACGTCCTTGCCACCCTCTAACAGACAGACTCAGATTACGTTTTGGTTTCTCTTCCTACGACAAACACTACCACTCACTCCTAACAAACATCCACGCTTCAGCACCGCTGATGATTCAAGTGAATATTTCTGCTGCTGGGAATCCCTCAGTCACCAACCGCCCATGACTTGTTTAGAACTATACCTTCAGCGAATTCGAAAACATTCGAGAACATCCTTTTTTGTACAATTTTATCAGACCTCTGCCACTTGCCAGTTTTATCATGCATCACTTTAATCAATATTGTACTCCTACGATTTGAATAATAACAACTGTTTTTGAAGTGTACACTCAAACGAAGAGGAAATTGTTTTAATTTAACGCATTACTCTAATCTTGTTCATGTTTTACCGACTATAGAGCGCTAGATACTTTTTGTTTCATAAAAAAATCCTGGTCTGCAGATCTAAACCAAAATAATTTGGTTAATGTTAATTTATACTGCAGTTTTAGAGGCCAATAAACTTATTTCCCAATCAAAGACTGTTTGCCTACTTATTGTGTGTCTCTCTTAGTTCCCCAAACTCAGTTCTTGTATAAGTATATGTATAGTCAAGTCCTTCGATGAATTTATGGAACACCAAGTCTTTTGTGAGAAGTGGTGTTACCCGCGTCTTACGAGTTGTAGGTCGTAGGTTGTAACACAGACAGGTGGTTTTTCAGCACCACTGCTCTCAAAACTCTAAAGGAAAACATCGTGAGTAAACCGGCCTGTTCTAGAACCAAAAATTTGTATCCATGTGACATCTACCAACCCGCAGTCTGGGCCCACGTGATAGATTACGGCCCACTTCCTTTTACCAAGAGGAGGCCTGTGTTCTAGCAGTGGGGACGCTTTAGAATGATTATGCTAAATCTCTTGTAACAGGTAGACTTGATAATGCCAGCCCGCAAAGCTGTCCCAGTCGCAGTAAAATGAACAATATTACACCGACAATTAAATCAGAAAACAATACCTGAAGCCAATAGGTACTATAAACCAGTCAGCGATTGCACAAGGCACAACTTTCTGTTGCACTAACTCGTTTTCATTGCGTATCCTTTAGGACAGCTATTTTAAGACTCATAGAGGAATTCCACATGTCAGATTCCTGTCTTTATAAACACAGAAACGGAATTGCACAAACACAGATAGCACAATAACAAAAACGTGTTTAAATAAACTGCATTTATCAGAATGATAGATAACATAACAGACAGTATTAGTTGTATCAAGGATATCAACATTTCTTATCGAATAATCATGCGGGGCTATAGGAAGTTTTTTTGCGGAAAGAACCTCCGTTTTGTGAAATTGAAATCATGACCTATATGTATAAGTATTATCCTATACCTAAAACATTTTCGTTGTCTGGAGCATTTATTTCAGTTAAATAATTTAGAGGCACTTTAGGTAATCTGTTATTCGATCCACCCCAGCTCCTAGAGGAAGGCCAGCAACGTCTTGGTGTTGCTGATAAAGTCACGTAGGGTACCTTAAAGGCACTATTCAGTCAGTAGTTTCCTATAGAGAAGAATGGGCAAGAAACTTCATGGCTACTATTTTAAAGCAAAATGAAAAAGAATAACAAGCCTATGAACTGAACAAAACATTGTTTGTGCGAAGCCTTATCGAAAAAAATCTTAGAATGGTGAACTTTTTCTGGGCATTTTTGTAAGTTCTTGGTTTGGGAGGCATACGAAAAACGTTTTGTAGGGGAAAACTCTTATAGTAAATAGTTCAAAGGTGACGCAGTTAACGCCTAATGCTTAGATTTAATTTACAGATTTTTCCTTCTTGCAATTGTTCTTAAAACATTGAGGCTACCTAGAGTGCAAAAATATACCAATTATACGTCGGTCACCAGAAGAATAATAAATAGAGGCTTGGCCTGTACAACTGGGTTAGTCATTTATTGACGATAAAACTGGTGTACGCGGTTCTTTTTATATCGAAACTTACATTGTAGACATAGCCTAGTTTGAATTGCAAACAAACCGTTGTGACTTGGCTCTATTTTTGCACGTAATATTTATTTGTGAAGCTACAGTTCATCAGAAAGTTTCCGTTCGCATACCTACTCATTGTGTGTGGTGTGGGTGACCCAAATCTGTCAAGCACTCTCACTTTTCGTGTTAAATAATGAACCAATTTCGTTTGTTTGGATTTCTTAAAATAGAATTAGGTAACACACGTCTTAATTGACGGTTCACGTTATGACTTTTTTACGACTATCTAGAAACTGAAAAAATCATCAAGATGACGTGAGGAGGGCGAAATTCTGGATTCTAGATATTAGAGGCGCATTTAGAACAGGCATATTTCTAGCAGCGTTCTGCAATAGGCTGAATTATTAATTTACTATGAAGCTATAGATTGGTTTGCGCGGTATAGCGGTAAAAAGTTCCTACCTATAACTTTTTGCTACTGGACCATATAGTGTTTGCTTTTGCAAATAACTACGACCTACTTGATTTGTTTTATATGTAATTCACCCACCGTTAGGAAATCGAGATAAAACAGTTCACACATGTGGGCTTAGGAGATAAGTTAGGTACTCAAATTGTCTTTTTAACAATAAAATAAACGCACGAAATACACGAAGTCCCAGGGGGCTATATTTAGTCTGATGCATCCTGGTTGTACGTTAACAGCGTCCTTGCTGACAGGCAAATCTTTTCACCGCCACAGCAGGAGCTATTCTCGCATACCTATGAGGGGTATAGAAGCAAAAACGCCTCTGTACAATTTTTTTTTTTAAATCTATGGATATCATATTTTGCAATATATGATTTCCATAGATTAAAAAAAATTGGACAGAGCCTCTGTCCAATTTTTTTTTTAATCTATGGAAATCATATATTATAAAGCCTCTGTCACAGAGGCTTTTTTGCTTCTATACCCCTCATTTAAGCTTGTACCAACATTTAAGTAGTAGTAAAAGTAGGTACTTTGGACATACTTTCACATTGCCTGCACCACTAGGCCGATGCTATTTTTATATGCATCGATACGCCCTGATAAACAGCCTACATGCAATCTCCTACCTGTAATATAATCTTACTATCTTATATCCTACGTCATTCAGTTCGATATTTAATTACTGTTTACTTTATGCCCGCGGTATACATATACATATAGAAAGTAAACAATGAGTTGTAAAAAGTATAATAACGTATCAAGCCACCTGCTGTCAGCTTTTGCAGATAAGAATGATTAAAAAACACAGGTAGCTTTTGTACGTTATTTAATCCTTTTTTTTTCGCCCCGATGCGATGGTCAAGTTCTTGGCATTATCTTCAAAATTCTAAAGGTGGTAATTTTTTTTGGGAATGGCACTTCGCAGGAGTCGCAGGTCAACCAAGGAGGTTGTCAGCTGCTTAACCGGTACTTTGCTCTTCATTGGCTCTGGTCAAGGTCAGCAATTACGACCTACATTTATAAGGTTTACCAAGTCATAGACAGGGTCTTCTATTGCAAAGACAATGTTTACAAACATACCTATCTAAGCAAAATAAAATAATGTGCCGGGTTAGTGACAACTTGGCTAGTCGCACTGCCACTCACAACTTTCACTTCTTTAAAACTACTTTGAGTATGGGGGTGTGTCGAAGCATTATCTTATTGGCATTTAGCTACGTGCATCGTGACTTTATCAACTGCACTAAAACCAGTTGACATTTATATCAATCTGAATCAAAAAGTAAACGTTATAAACATTCAAGGCCAGCCACCAATGAGAATAATGAAATAACTGGAATTCCATTATGCTTACTAATTAAAATTCTACTGTAATCGCGGCTGATAAAGTTTAATTTAGCCTGTTTTTGTTTTGTCGGCGTGGCTGACAAGCCGCTCGAATGCTAGCCGCTGATTGGTCGAATGTTACGCTTGTGAATGTAAGCATGTGAAATGCATTGTTTGTATTTTACACAATACGGACACTGTTTAATGTAAAAATTGGCTTAAGTATTTTTTTACTATTGCAAGTATTATACGAAATATGTCGCAAGTTAATTTAATTCTAAAATCAATCTTAGGTACATTCGTTGGTAAATAATTCGATTTTCAAAATAACATTTTAAATTATTTTTTGCCAAGTTTATTTCGACAAACGTAAAAGTTTAAGGAAATGGGTAAAATTACAAATCTTTCCATAATTCTATTTAATTAATTTCACACAAGAGTTTTGATCGTTTTATCCACTAATAATTCCTAGGATAAAACGACACAGGCTCCGAAATAGACCCAGTTAGCATTGGAATTAAATGATAAATACATTATTTTGCATTCCTAAAATCGGCATTGACATTTCGGCTGGCAGAAAAATTCCGGCAGACGGAATGAGGCAAAAATAAATATTATAGGTTATCAATAAATTAAATTTAGATATTAATTAACTTGTTGCGAAACCTAGGAATGCTTTAATCTCAAGGCGAGCCTTTCAACTTTCGATATTAAATATGAGTAATTTGAGTACACTCACCCTTCTACGCCTCCAAAATACATATTGATATCACTGACTTATATCCCACAAGAAAAATATAAGTAACGTTTACAACACAATTAATAACTAAAACGATTTAGTACTTTCTCTATGATAACAACTCGTTTGTTATTACGTTAACCACAAACGCAACCCACGACGACGAAAGCGGGCGCTCAACTGAATGAATGAAGTTTGTTTGAATGAAAACAAAAGTGAGAACGACGGAATTGAACGAATGCTAACGTTCGTAGTGCTGTCACATTCAAGTTAACGTTGCGCGTTGCTTGATAACGGTTTAAAGGGAAAAAGTTATGTTATCAGAATAAAGTCATCATGGTTATTTTAATGTTAACCATAAAATAACATTTTGACTGATTCTCGCCACAGTGTTGTTGGTTAGCACGTGTGTTTAGAATCTTTAGCTGTTTTTAAGTGATTGTTGATACTTTGTGACTTTTATTTTATTGTAAACGTGTTGTCCTTGTGTTCGTAACCAGGTAAGTGTTGTGTTTGTTTTGTTTTAAACTTCGTTTCCTCCAAAATGGATAAAAATAAACCCCCTGATCCTGATCCACCCGACATCCCACGTCCTCCTACCTCTTTCTCTCCTAATCCACTTTCTCAATTCGCGGATGTTGTGTGTAGCATTACACAGATGGATGTATCACAGACCCAACAGAACCCACGCAAACGCCCCGGTGACGAGGAAATTCGGACACCCACTCCTCCAAATAAGCAGGCAAAAAGCCAAATAGGCCGTATAAAATACTCCTCAATGGATAAGGCTCCTTATCTGGTCCATGTTTCTCGCGTAGAAAATCAACCAAATACTGGCACGACCTTACATCCCGTAAATTTTGGCAAATTTCTCATGAATAACAACATTACAAACATTGTTACTGGTGGTGTCAACAGAGTCGGTAGAAACCGTGTGTCAGTGGAGTTTGCTTCCCCTCAGGACGCCAACTCTTTCTTGGTAAATAGTATGCTGTCCAAATATAGCTATACGGCATCAATACCTACATTCAATATCACAAGGATGGGCGTTGTTACCGGTGTTCCTTCCGATATTACAGAAGAAGAAGCCATAACCTATTTGTCTGTACCCTCAGGTTGCGGACAAATCCTAAAAGTTCGCCGTATCAATAGAAAAACTCAAAGAGACGGGATTAATGAGTGGAGGCCCACTGAAACATGTGTTCTGACCTTTGATGGACAAATATTACCAAACAGAGTTTTCTGCTGTTACACATCCCTTCCTGTTAAGCAATATATATACCCGACAATTCAATGCCGCAAGTGTTGCAGATTTGGGCATGTAGCAACCATATGCAGGTCTAAACCACGCTGCAGTAAATGTGGCCACGATCACCCAGGTGATGGTTGCAACATTGCTGAAGGCGAGGCCTTCTGTGTGCTTTGTTCGGGTGATCACTTTGCTGATAGCAAGTCATGCCCCGAGTATGGCAGACAAAAGGCTATTAAGACTGTCATGGCTGAGAAAACAATCTCCTATGCTGAGGCTAACAAGATTATCCCAGTAGCTTTCCGTAAATACGCTAACATTGCCAAAACCCCAATTTCTCAGTCCTATCGCAAAACTGTGACACTTAAACCGAGGACCCATGCTCCCCTTTCCCCATCCTATGATAGTGTTGCTCATCAACAGATAATTAGTTCTCCCCAACCTTCACAGCCAAATGGCTGTGCTCTTAATAACAACAATCCCATGTCTAATAATGTCAGCTCTATTATTGAACTCCTTATGAAACTTTTACCTACTCTTATTTCTTCTTCTTATTCCAACTCCCAATCACCGTCCAACGTTGCCGACCAACTTATCTCTCTTTTATTTCAATTTAAAAATGGCATCCCGCCTAGTTTTCCTTCAGTGGAATGTGAGGAGCGTGTGGCATAAAAAGCACGACCTCATATAACTCTTAAATAAGTACAAGCCGTTGGCTTGTTCTATAGCTGAGACTTGGCTCACCCCAAGTCTTAGCTTTCGTATGCCACACTTCAACATTCTCAGATGTGACAGATGTGATGGCTATGGAGGTTCAGCTCTCGTTGTCAATAATCGGGTCCCTCTTTTGTCCTTTTCTTTACCTTCACTCACAGGTGAAATGAGTATTGCGGCAGGAAGGGTAGAAGGCATTACAGTGTTTTCAATATACATTGCCCATCCAGAGCGTGACTTTTTGATCACTCTGAAAAACATCTTTTCCAGTGTCCAAGGACCAATTTTGGTCATGGGCGATTTTAACTGTCACCACTACAGATGGGGGTCTGAGCGCTGTGATGCCTTTGGTGTAGCTTTAGTTGAAATTTTGGATGATCTGAATCTGTGCATTCTTAATAATGGTTGCTCAACACGCAGATCGCTTCCCGGTCAGCAAAAGAGTTGTGTCGACCTTACATTTTGTTCAGTTGAGTTAGCCGCTTCGACCCATTGGGAATGCACGACCTTGTCGCATGGTAGCGACCACTACCCTATTGTCATATCTTTAGTTAATAAAACTTATTTAGAGAAAACATCTCCTCCACTTTTGAAATATAACTTATCCAAATCAGATTGGGAAAATTTTAGATCATTATTGGAGGATAAAATTGTTGCTCTTCCAAATTTAAACTCAAATTTATTAGATCCTTCTGGTCACTGCCATGCCAAGAACTGTTATGAGGGCTTTGTTAATGCCATTTCCTCCACTGCGGACTCCTGTTTCCCACTGAAAAACAGTGCCTGTTACAAAATTCCCTCTCCCCCATGGTGGGACCCAGAGTGCACCTCGGCAATCAGGGGTAGGAACGAGGCTGAGGAATGTTACAATGCAGACATGAGCACTGAAAATCTGTTGGCATATTGTCAGATCAATGCTAGAACCAAACGTCACCTACGCAAAAAGAAACGGGCGGGCTGGGTTAAATTCTGCACCTCTTTATGTCCCTCTACTCCTGTTTCGATAGTTTGGAAGACCATCAATAGGTTTAGACGTGGATGCTCCCCCTCAGTCTCTTCACCTATCACTAGGGAAACAGCTGAACTTTTTTTTGATAAAATTGCACCTCCATACGTTCCGCTCCCTTCTGAATGTTTTAATATGTCCCTGCAAAATGAATCAGAGGATCCTCTGGATGTGCCATTTACTTTGGAAGAATTGAATGTGGTGCTCAATCATGTCCGGGACTCAGCCCCTGGTATTGATGGCGTGCCATATTCTTTTATAACCAATTCTGGTGTCAGGGCTAAGTCCTACTTTTTAAACATTTTAAATTTCTGCTATGCGCATGGATGGGTACCAGTTCAGTGGAAATTACAAATTATTATTCCATTACTGAAACTAGGTAAACATGCAGATGATCCGACTGGCCTTAGGCCAATTGCTCTATCTTCAGTCCTGGCCAAATTACTAGAGCACCTGATTAAAAACCGTCTTGAGTGGATTGTCGAATCAAGAGATCTACTGCCGAATTACCAATTTGGTTTTAGGAAAGGACTTAGCACAATGGACAGTGTTGGTATTTTGGTTACGGATATCCGCTTAGCATTTTCGAAAAATGAATCCGTGGTCGCTACTTTCCTGGACATCTCCTCTGCTTATGATAATGTTCTTCTTCCGGTACTCAGGCATAAATTGCAACAGCTGAGCCTTCCGACGAGGATGATACAATGCATATGCGAGCTACTGCTGTCCCGTTCATTGGTCTTGAGAATCCAGGGAGAGGAATTCGATAAAAGACAGACATGGAAAGGACTTCCACAAGGCTTTGTCCTCAGTCCCATACTTTACAACCTGTATACGGCTGATATTGGGTCCTGCCTAAATAACAATTGTCAGATCTTACAATATGCCGATGACATTGTTTTGTACGTAACAGACGCCTCCATAGTTGACGCTAGTAGTATATAATTGGGGTATCTGGATCAAAGAAGCTCCAGACACCCCAATTATTAGTATTCAAATAGATAAAAAGTATCTATTCAAATAGAAGAAATCTTGTTTGTTGAATTGGTGGTCTATTAGAATATACTGTTTAATTCATCGGAACATATCTATTCAAATAGATTAAATTTTATTTATTGAATACCTAGATTGTCTAGTCAAATAGACTATTGAAATGACATTATCATTTCTATTCAATTGGTTTGTATTTATCGTATAGTTATAGGGTGATAAATTAATGAAGATTTATTGATTCATCAGCTGTAAGTAATTTATATTTGACTATTTAAATTAATGGGATCATCAGGAAATCCAAACACTATCTATCCTATCTTCAAATAGTTAAAACCTTTTTTTCAAATAGACGGAATCATGTTTGTTGAATTGATGGTCTATTAGAATTTAGAATATACATCGGAACACTAATTCAAATAGATTCTGAATTTTAATACATTTTAAATGAATAATGATCCAAGATACAGAACTGAGTGATAGGTCTTAGAGGTGTCACAAGTATTTTAATAAATAAAACAGAAAATAATGTTAATTAAACATATTTATTTGTGTTCGGAAACAATCTTTCACTGTAGTACCATTTTTTACACTTTTGTTTCTTTATAAAATTGACGTTTGAGTTTATCAACATAATCTGTTCCTTTTACAGCATTTAAATAAAAACAAGCAGGAAAAAATATTGCATGCTGCATCCAAGGATCATCGTAATACTCCCAATCTTTAATATCACCTCCGCACGAAAAACACATAACTTTATCGTTTAAACCATTTCCACAGTAAAAAAAACCTGCATCAGCCATTTCCATCACCAATCTTCGTTTTGAATCTACTGTAGCCCAATAATGTCTGAATGTACATAATCGAATTTTATGTTCATTATATATTTCATATCGAGGGTTAAAATAATTTTGAATCATTTTATTAAGGTCGTGATACGGGTATGTATATAAGAATAATGAAGTCTTATATCTGGTGTTGTTAATTTATAAAGATGTGATGTTGTCGTAGTCATAACGCATAGGACAGAAGTTTAGTTTTTTTCCAGTATATTTAAAATTATAGCATAGTTCGGCGTGGTTATATGTATTGTATATGCTGTGTATATTTGTTTTATTTTGTTATTAAATGAAACAAGGAAACATCAATTAAAAAATTTATTTTCATCTGTACACCATTTTCTTAAACACGTTACAGTTTTTAAAGCACATACATTCGAATGATACACACAACTAAATATATTACTAGACATTCTATAATCATCAAACAATTTTTGTAAACGAGGACAGTTCTTATCTTCTAAATTATATATTTTCTCATGTTTAACAATGTTTTTTAACCACAACACTTTTTCACATCCTTTAACATAAATGTTTTTATCTTCCAGATAAGGTACAATATATCGATTTAAGTTTAAGTATGGTATAAAACCCTCTTTCCAGAAAAGATTTCTGTTTCTCTCTATCCAACTTACTTGCAATCTTTCTTTTTTTGTAAGACAGTAAAATGGGAATGGTGGTTTGATCAATAATACCACAATTTTATTTCCGCACGCAATTGCTATTTCTTTCACGATAAACTCGTTACTTTCCGTCTTAAACCCTTGCACATCGACTATAGCGTTCATAACAATTTCTTTACAATACCGCTTAAAGGTTTATATTCGAAAAGACGATCGTTGATGATAAGACAGTAGGCAGATGTATTTGCTGGTATATCTTCAGAACTTTCTATTTCCAGCCTCACATCTACAGCTCCCGTTTTCAAAGCTTCGTTCTGTCTTGAGCAGTCAATTACAAATAAAGGGGCCTTTTCTTTAAATTCGCTCAAACCAAGCATTGGTTCAGACCGGGTGTTGTAATAAGACTGACGAAATTTGGTGAACATTTCATATAATATATAATACTTATCTTCAGAAAATTTCACATTCACTGATTCGTATGGGTAATATTGAGAATTTAAGAGTGACATTAGTTAATTTACAATGATCAAAAACTGAGCAGTCTTTACTTTTAATATTTTTTCTATTTGTCTGCAAACCAAAGATCACATACCTCGGTTTTTCGAGTTGTGAAGCAGTCTTAACAACCCAGGAATGTTTTGTAGTTTTAGGTAATAAAGGGTATTCGTACAAGTCCCAATTTCTGAACGCCATTTGAATAGGACGATCCTTTTCTAAATGTTTAAGTAAAGTTAGTCTTTCCCGATCTGAAACTTTTATATGAGGCATACGCCATTGCAGTCTCTCTATATTTACTTCAATGGAGTCGTCATTATCAAGTACAACGCTATTAAGATTCGAACTGTTTCTTTTAAGTATTAGTTCATGTTTACAGTTAACGATAATTTTGTTATAATCTTCCGCAAATCCTAAAACTTTATTCAGAGGTATAAGTGCACTAAAAATACCATCATTATCTTTAACCCCGTTCAAATTCCAACCCCAAATAGCAGCAGCCTTACTTTCCCCCTCGTTCATTGACACATATGATTTAAGAGTTGTAGAAATACCTGCATTTTTTATTCGATCTATTTCAACACCGTTAATTTCATATCGAATGTCTTGGAATAGAAATGATATAGGATTATTAGTGAAATTAACACTCTTTCGAGTAAGTTTTCCTGATGCATCTTTAGAAGACACTGTGGCTCGACCTTCAACGTAAATGTAGCTGGCTGAAGGTAAGACGTACAAATCTTGCTGATTTATGGGTATACGTATTTCATCATTTTCATTGAAACTGTTGCTATATGGATTATATGTATGAATTTCATAACTCACTATAGAGTTGTCAAATTGCGGTAAATCATTCACTTGAAGAATGCTCATAATTTAAATCCCAAAGCTCGAAGAAATAATTTATTATCCTTAGTTATTCTTTTTATATTCCGTATAGGTCTTCGTCTTTTGAAGGTACGAGAACGAGTAAAAGTATTAACATTGGCAGTTGATTTTATATTGTAAGCGATCATTTTTTTAAATTTTATTGACATTCATCTCTTGCGACAGATAATTTCAAAGTGTTGTCTTATGTTGTCGACACCTAACATTTAAACCTTTTTAAGCGATGATTTTATAAAACCGAGCTTTTTCCAAAAATCTTTTAGAAATTTAATGCATAAATGTCCGCAATTGAATAAGTTATTATTTTGCAAATTATTGTAGTTATAATTAATATTGTTAGAACCTACATATCGAACAAATTCTATTGGGGGTTTCAAGTTGCCGTAACTGTCAAAGTACTCAACATATTTATTTAAAATTACATAGGCTACCCAATGTGTACCAGAATTTTTAGAACTATCTAAATTTATGATTCCGCACTCTTTAGAAAAAGGAGACTTTGGTAACATATCTCTCATATACACTCCGCGAAAATATGGGACGTTTTCTGTGAAATGTATGATATCTATATTTGTAAGAGCACGATTAGGTAGCCTATGATTTAGTTTTTTTTCTTTATATTTGTATATATTCCAAGTCCATCCTTGTAACGGTTGAGCTGTAGTCCGTTTCCAATACAAACACCTTCCACATTTTTACTATGTCTTTTCATTTCTTCTAAACGCTTTTTTGCATCTCTATATTCATTTATGGTTTTGACGATTCCAGCAATTCCACTTGCAATACTACCAGCAGCGGACAAACCAGCAAATATTGGAATTAAAGGTAAAACCCCTCCAGACTTAGGAATTGGTATTATACGTGGAATTCTTGGAGATGAATCCCGATTCAATTCTCTAGCAGCAGCATAGGCCAATTCTATTAATTTTTTCCTACACTTTGGTTTAACTTTTTTAATGCATTTTTTTGTATTGTTTACTAAATTTTTAAAGTTTCTTTTTAGCCCTGCTCCAGAACTTACTTTTGTTAACATTATATTACTAACTAAATTGGCAGCAAGTTTTTCTCCTGTACTTGCATCGGAAGACAATGCACGCTTTTTTGCCATTTTTAATAAAATTATATCTGCTTTGTGACGATCCTTCAAACTTTTGGAATTGTTATATGAAATATCGTGGTATTTACAATATTCGTCTAAATTGTTTATTCCTTTATCACCTCGAGCTAATCTTTCACGTAATTTAGTTCCTGGACCACAATAATTATAACCGGGCAAATGGAGCTCAAATGGTAAATTATTAATTAAACCATTGATAAGTCCTTCTCCTTTCATGTATACAAACAGAATGAGATCACTATCGGGGACCATGATTATATATTGATAAATCACTCATAAAACATTTGTATCGTTAATCCAACTATTTTCGCATGATGATAACCCCAACCATTTCACGAAAACTTTTTTGCCTTTTCGTTTTACAACTTTTTCAACAAGGTAAATGTCAGGATGTTTAGTTTTTTGTAATTCTTGATTGTAAAATGCTCCTAAAATAGGTTGTTGTTTCACATCTTGTAATAAATATGTAACAGGATTTGTGTTTTGAACTTTACTGATCTTAAATATCTCTGTCGACCAATTAGAAGTGTAACCTTTTTCGAAACAACCTTTATGTTTACTTATTCGAACAAAATCGCCAGTCTTAAACTTAGGACATTTTGTTTTCATTCGATTTTGATTGAAATATCTCTGTAGTACTTTATTTTTATTGCTATGATTAACTTGGGTAGGTGCTAAACCAATTGTTCTATGCATTGTATTATTATATCTAGCAATGGTTTTTGCAAGTGTTCCGTCAGTCCATTTATAATTCCCCTTGAAACTAAATTCCTTAAAAAGCTTACTCTTTATCGTCCTTATTAACCGTTCTACAATTGAAGCCTTTTTCGTGGAATAAGTGCAGTAATGGTTGATAGAATTGTTTACCAATATTTTTTGAAAACTTTTATTGTAAAATTCTTTTCCAAGATCTGTTTGCAAGTTTTTAGGGATGCGTTTTTCTCTACTCAATAAAGTAATAAAAGCTTCAGATACAGCTTCTTTGTTTTTTTGTTTAAGTGGTATAGCCCAAGCGTATTTAGAGAATCCATCAATTATAGCTAAAATGTATTTATGGTTGTTGTTGAATTTGGAGAAACTTTGCATATCCATTAAATCAGCTTGCCAAAGATCATCAATATCTTTTAATATTACATGCCTTCGAGGAAAATTTATTCTTGCACTTCTATGAATTTCGTTTATAATGTCTCTTTTCACTTTGCTCATTCTTTCAACTGTCACTTCTGAATTACAAAATTATACTGATATTCAGTTTATATGATTAGTGTTTTTATTCTTTTATAACACCAGCTTCTTTTAACTCTTCAATAATTGATAAGATTTCGTTGTCAAGATTAGTATTACCTGCAGTTTTGGATGCGATCAAAAGTTTAAGCCGGTCCACTAATTCATTAGGATCATCCCAATAAACAAGTTCGGTATTTTTTTTATATTTTTTAAGATACGGTAGACCAGCAACTCGTTTTTGTTTAGATTTAGCTTCTGTGGGTTCTTGTAAGCGTTTACTAGACTCAGGAAACAACGGTTTGATCACTTGAGAATATTTTAGACCCTTATCACCTTTAACTTGACCAGCAGGATCAAAGTCTCTTTTATGAGCATTAGTTGTGATGAGTATTTCTTTGTAAACTAATTTATCTTTTAAATTGACCAAATTTAAATCAGGCTTCTTGCGAAGCAATAATTCTTTTAGGCCTGGTGTTATTTTATACTGCTTATTAGCTACGCGAATATAATACACTTTATCGGAGTTCTCGCGAGTGGTAGAGAAATTAACTATTGTACTTCCAATCATATGCTTATCATTCTCACGACGTACGCCAAATGGTATATTTATATCATCGTATATCTCAAAGACATCTTCTTTTTTCAGGGATATATTATTTACGTTTTCTGATTCAGATGTGTTACTTTCTTCGCCTTCTGAATAAAACTTTTCTGATTCAGATGATTCATGTTTATACATATCATATGATTTATCCTGCAAAAACATTTTTGAAGCTATACCAATGTTTTTAGTTTGATCATCATAAGAATCTTCATTTTTTTTGTATTGAAATTTGCTTATTAGCTGCTATAGCATTAAGTGGGTCAGCAAGAGGTTTAAAAAAATACTTCAGTTGAGTGTCGTTACTAAATTCATAGTCTTTCATTTGTTTCACCTTTTCCTTTATAGCGTCCGCAGACTTTATTAATTGATTTGTAATGTTATGATCCATTACACGACTTGTATGCAGAAGTATTTATGCACAAATGATATTTTTTTGTTTTCATTCATAATTTATATAATCATTAATCAAAATAAATAAAGTTGTCAAAGGACTTTCTATATCTGCCTTTGTTTAATTCACAATCCTTATTAATTGTTAAAAAATCGTAAGGATGCATCCAGATTTTAGAATACATATCTTTGAACTTAGGCCACTCCATATCAGAACTTACATGTTCATCGTATATATGTTTCATGTTAACTACATCTTGCTTGAAAATGATCAACAAATTAACATTATCGCGTAATAACTGCTTTGGTATTTTAGAATACGTCTGAGATAAATAAAAGCAGTCTATACCTCTATGTCTACCCATTGTAAAATAATTTCGTATGTTTATTTGTTTTTCACAAACTACATCATCGAATATGATAACAGAGTTCGACAATGCGTTGTTAGGATGAATAACATCGTCATCAAAATTAAAAACAAAAAGTTTTACGTCAGGAACTTTTTGCAAAACTTGTTTTAGAAAACTGTATTTCGGCTGAAAGCTGGTCTTTGAATACAGATAAATATTGTTAAATTTTAATCCGTTTTCATGAATTAATAAACTAATCATGACATTCGTTTTTCCACAATTCGAGGGACCACATATTATGCATCTAATATTATTTGGAAGAAGTACGCTGTGTTTTGGGCGTAGTGAATTTTCCTTTACAACAATATTTTTAACATCTAATGATACTTGTTGCTTGACCCACTTCATGTTTGTATCTGTTATGAAAACAATTCAGGCTCTAGTATTTATAATTCTTATCAGAGTTATTAATCGAACCAACATTTGAGTTGAAGATTACCTATACAATTTTTACTACTCAACTAAATGCGTGGACAGCATAAATTGGTAAATAAAATAAATAAAACAAAAATTCGTTTAACTATTTTATTAAATCAAATTATATCTATGTAATACATCATACACATTTGTTAAGAGATAGTCACAATTGTGTCTATTAGAACATAATCATATTTCAGCTTTTAATTTTACACTTTATTTAAGTAGGTACATTTATAAATATAAAATACTAAGTACAATTCATGAAATTGTATCGCAATGACCCCATGGTAAGGTTTCAATTTGATTTGGAAGTATTTGTCTTTTGTCGTCACTTCTATTTAATGCAATTTTATTCACTTGTTGTGAATAGAGAACGTGTTTAATTGATTTAATTACATTCATTTTACGTTTGACAATTTTGTTATTGTATAGAGCAGCATTATAATCAGAAAGCTTTAATTGATTTGTTACAGGTTTTGTTATACCTTTTGCCTTCTTTAATGTTGTCTTTACACTTTTCAAGCAATAAAGTTTAGCCCTTAAGCCAATGAATTCACAAATTACCGAGCCCCCGAGTTCATCTTTAAACAAGCCTGGTACTTTTTCATTAATTTTAGGTATTCCATATGGATTATTCTCAGCAAAATTACTGGTATCAAATACCGATATATTATCAACCATATCCTTATAAAAATTATCCGTTTCTACTAAGTAAAGAAGGCTATCCGTGTCAGTGTAACATAGCTTAGCTTTCTTGCCATATTTGTTTTGGATGAAATCGTAGTGGAATTGGTATAAGTGTTGTTTGGCATACTCCAATACAGTGAAACCAATGTAAATCGGTCTATCCAATATTAATTTTTCAGGGCTTAACTGAACAGCCACAAAGTTTTCAGAAAAGATTGAAATACTCTTCAGGTTGGGTTGTACAATAAGTTTTTCAGCACCAATATATTTATTTGTTTTATTATCAGAATCTTCCCACTTTGTTACTAACTTTACGTTTACTTGCTTGCGTTTGTTTTCTATTGTTTTTCCAAATACAGCATTGTTCAAAAGTTTGAAAAAATCTTTTTCGAAGGCTGACGTAGAAGCTTGACGCAAACGAGTATTTAAATCTATGTACTTTTGCAAAAAATGGTCTTGTCTAAATCTGAGAATGCGATGTATTCGGCTTAAAATCAACCCCTTGTTCAAGCATTGTTTTAAATGTATGTAATGAATTACGTAATTGTATTTGTCATATAGATTCGCAATTAATTTTGTGGTTTTCCCACCAGGAGGCACAAATCTTTCTGGTGCGAATGGTAAGTCACTATGCGAATTATGCAATATTTCTGGGTAGGTCAGATCGACTTCCAGAATGTATCCATATTCAGAATCATCAGATATATTCAAAACATCAAAATAAGCACTTTCGTTTTCTGATAAAAATTGAAATTCCGATACAGGCATTCTTTTTCTCATCGCATATCCGTAAAGATTGTTGCAATCAAGATATACTAAAAAAGTTGATGGCTTAGTATCATTGAAATAGGGAAGAAATGTATTATTCGCTTTTGCATGTCGTAGGGAACACTGTGCTAATCCCCCACGTATTCCCTTTTCAAGTAGGTTATACATTTCCAAGTCATGCATAAGCTCCAATTTAACACCAGTACACAAAAGCATTGCGTCCCAGCTTAAACTTGGTGCGGATACATAATATGCTGGATCGAGATTGTAATATTCTAAACATGTGTTTCTAAAATGTTCAAATATGTCACATAATAATAAAACATCACATTTTAGGTAAAGATCAGTGTATTCACCAAGAGAATTCATTTTAAAAGAATACCAAACTCTTTGTGCATGTGTATATTCATCTTTAGAAATATGTTCCAACTTCATTGTATTATAAAAATACTCTCTAGGTGGCAAACATTTTTCATCATACTTAGACCATTCATCAACATATTCGTATGGATAAATACCCTTTTGCCTCAATAAGCATAAATCGGCTTTATCGTCAAATTCTCTTGTCAGGTTTATGAAATCTTCTACATGTAAATTCTTAGACAATTCATCTAAACTCGAACTTAAGAACTGATAAGAATCTATAAACTTTATTTGAACAGAACTAGGCTTGTTCTTAGATGTGAGGCTTTTCATTACACAAATGTATTTTTCTTTTGATTTAGGTATTATTTTAATAGGACCATCGTACTTGACCAGTTCTTTAATGAATATATGAGAATCATAACCAGACAAATTATGGAAAACAACAGGTATAAACGGACATATTTTAAACGTTAAATTGCAACGAGAGTGCGCTGCTCCTCTGTATTCAGATGTGACATGATCGTGATCCCGAACTTTGTCACCCAATAACAAATGTTTACAAATATGGCATCGAGTAGCCTCTTCGTACTCTATTTGTTGTGTGACAGACAAAGCTTTCATGGGTCTATTTTTAGACAGTATGGAATTTATGTGAGTGACATCTTCAATTAAACGTTTTATAAACACTTCTACACAATCCAGACCTCTATACGTAACATATTTATTCAAATCCGGATCGTGTGAACAACATATATAATATGCGAAACAGGATGGTTCATGCACTTTTAAATTCTGAGTATTTTTAGATCTATTTTCAGAACAGTTTAGTAAAATACTTTCAAAATCAGCGTAGATAATAAAGTTTATTCTTTGTTGTCTCTCATAATTTTTAAATTGTATAATACTATTTTTTTCTGGTAATATAGTTAACACTTTAGAACAATTGTGCGAGCCATATTTTAAATCACTAGAAAAAAATTGCAAACAAGCATCGCAAAGTAAAAAGTTACCTTTGTGATGAGTAACTTGACGACGGATAACTTTCGCCAGGTCTTTAATTAGACAGTAGTGTCCTGAACTATTCCGCTCGAAGTACAACAAATTAACATGTTTGTTTTTCCTTGAGCTGGTCATGTATAGAGGTCCAGTAACGCGACACGTTTTATCTAAACCATAAATATTAACACTGATATCTGAGTTATTTTTCTCAAACAATTTTATGTCAACCAAACTTGGTGGAAAAGACATTCCTTCAATATTTAAAACATCTGTATAGTGTGGATATGATTTTATTCTACAAACATTATTCTTTGATGGAAATAGGGAAGCAACAATACTCCATAAAAAACAATGGTTGTCATTGTTCTGTATATTTAAACAACTTTTCGTATTCCTTATAGCTGGAGGAAGCTCAATATACGTGCCACCTCTCATCGGACAATATTTGTTTATATTAATTTCTAAGTGACTTATAGAGATAAACGACCAACCGGAATCACGTTGGTTAAATTCAGACATTTTTCTCTGAAAAGTCTCTTTAGTATTCATGTATAATTCATTTAAATCAGTATTTAGGTAAACATTGGCATACTTTGTATTAAAAGATTTCAGTTGCTGCTCACTTGTTTTTGGTAATACGAAGTAAGCAAACAGCTCGAAATTTACTTTAATACAATTATGTTTCATTAAAAATATTTCAATTAGTTTCAAAATATCGCTTTGATTCCCAATCAGAAAAGCCTCTGGAGTTAAATACTCGGCATCTGGTGCTGGGTTTAAGCGATACGTGTTTATTCTATTTCGAAATGCAGTTGCAATTATTTCAACATTTTTCAATTTCGTTTTGAGTAAACAATTTGATTTATGCATATTAGTTCTCACATGATATTTATATGTCTGTTTTGGTAATTCGATTTTACATTTATCACATTCTATTAAAATATCGTTTTGAATTGAGTTGGTAGTTGGTGCAACTGGAAAGAAAACAAAATTGATTATATAAACGTCTAATTATAAATGAAAAACAAACTTAATTACATGATTAGCTTAACTAATAACTATCTACTAGGATTATAAATGTAGATAGAACCTGTAAGTAATACTTATATGATTAACATGTATACAGTATTCACTAATAATACATTTAAATTAACGTTTAGATTAATAACTACGTCGGTACTACATAGGACACATCGTGACGTATATGATCAGTATGTGTCTAAATATTTATGAGTTCCTACTTTTAAATTCTGTATCTAAAAATAAGAACTCATAAAGGTCTGAGGGCTAGATTTAAATTCTTTGCGGGTTGCGCATATAAATTTAGTCAGATGGCCCCAAGCCTCAGTCCCCTCATCCGTCCGGTTTTTGAGAGCTACAACAGCCTGACGCCATCGATTCATCGGTGCTACATTTTCAATTTCATCGCACCGATAAACCTTTAGTTCGATATAATGCGTACCCGTTTTGGTAGGCAAGGTTTGGCGAGCGTGGCCTGTTGCCAGCCTTCGAGTTATCGTCGAATTAATAACAGTACAGGGTTTTTTACCGGTGTTAATCTGCGTGTCCTTGTCTTCTTCATCGCTGTCAGTGCCGAATAAATCTGTTGCGGTGAGATGATGCTTACTGACCGGATTAATTCTCATCTTCTTCGAAGATGGAGCTGACGACGTACACGGAGTGGTTTTCGGTGGTTGATGGTGTGATCTCGAGTCCGCACTTGACGGCTTCGATCGTTTTTTCTTTTTTTCGCTTATCGCCACATCTTGCAGGGAACTTTTATCGTCATCCGACAGAAAGAGGTCGTCAGCAAAACTGGACCTGTAATAATATAAATAACTGTGATTAGAAACTATTTGTGAGCACATATTACATATCAGAGAACTTTCCAATTTATTTCTACTTTATACACCAAATATCGAATAGACAATATGTCATAAAAACTGTTAAATTACCTAGGAAATCGAACCCAGGGTCTAACGCTCAGCAGTCGCACTTGTTAACTAATTATTCTATTCATAGCATATTTAATTTTAATTCTATTCACAATAACTGTGATAAAAACAATACGCAAGCAGATAAATATCAGAGCCTTGCTCAATTCCTTTCCCTAAAATACACACCAACTATCTCATAGACATTGTGTAAGAATAAATGAAAAACACTGTTGAGTGACCTAGGGAATCGAACCCAGGGTTAAACGTTCAGCACTTGCTATTCTATTCATAATAACTGTCTAGAACCTATCTGTGAGCAGACACATTATCTAATAGAAGTTTGTCCAATTTCTTTCCTTAAGATATACACCAAAATATATCGAATAGACAATATGACATAAAAACTTTTGACTGACCTAGGGAATCGAACCTGGGGTCTAACGCTCAGCAGGCACACTTGCTTGTTCTATTCATAAAAGAATAGCCTCACAAAACATTAAAGAATTGATGATACTTATTAAATAGATAGGTACTTACATGATTAGCCGTTGAAATTTCACTTTTCACTTTAGATTAGGTAGACAATTAATTAGAAGATGTGAGGTCACCAACTTCAGGAGAGCTAATGTTGATCCAGGTTGCTGCCCAACGACTTAAATACCTTTGATGATAATACGTCACAACCCCAAATATGGAGAGAGCACACGATTTTAAAACTGCTTATTCGGCTAATCTTCCTAACAACAGATGCAATTGCACATACTATAATAATATCGCGGGTTTGCTTGTAAAATTTTGTTAATTAATAACAAAGAAGCGGATTTCATACTTAATGTATTTTTTAAATATACTAGTATTGCTTGCTCTCTCGATTTCGATTGGGTACTCTCTTTACTCTAAGTATCCCTTTATACACTAACATTGACATACTAAAAGACAATAATCTATGAACAAACATACATTGTTATTTATTAAAGATATACTAGAGGTAAGTATTTATATTAGATGTATAAGTGTAAACTGTTCAGGGATGGTGAACCTTTTTACCCGACTGCCAAGGAAGGGTTATGTTTTTAAATCTGCGTGCTGTTGACTTTAAGATTTTACGTGGCCAGCACCCTAATTGCATAAAACACGATTCATCAGAATCGGTTTCATTTTGACAGTTCAACAATATTCATTGCGTTATTTATGTTGTTGAGCAGACACATTTTTCTAACATATGAAGCTATGGTTTAACAATCTGTTTCAAAACGAAACAGATTATGATTAATCGTGAGTTAGGCAATTAGGCTGGAACGATTATGTGTTTAAAGTTTTACCGTTGAGCCCAAGGTCACACGACATCCCTGCTCTAGTTTGACGCTTGGTTTTGAATTTCATCTTACCTTTTATGTCGAGGAATGCTAACATTAATAATCCATCTATATTGAACTCTATTAACAAAATAATAATAATAATAATAATAATTCTTGAATATAAATAGCTGAAAATATCACCGGAATTCATGTCCATTTTGAAGACTGAAGGGAACGCTTGGCGCGATTGTTCCAGTATGTCGGTAAGTACTCAATAAATATTTAAATTATTTTAATGTAACTACTTAGAGCAATATATTAGTTATTTTAATAGGTATATTAGCACTATATTTCAAATCACATCTTCTATAATAGACCCTTAACGAGAACCTATTTTCAAACATTTTAAAGGTTTGTTTTCTTTTTTTCAGGATACGGATGAACTATTCAATTTTGTGCCAATGGAGCAGCCAGCCACTATTCTAAAACCAGGACAAAAATCCCTGGGTCTTGTTCCACCTTCCCGAAAGAGAGCAAGAACAGAACCAACAATATATTCATACATAAAGAAACCAGTGACACGGGGTACAAAAATAATTAAAATTGAAATTTACGACGCTGATAATATGCCAAAATCCGAAAGTTCTATCTGTAACTGTGAAGCTGAGGTGTGCGCTCAACATGTGGTTAAAACTGTGTTATTTGATGACATATACAGCAATGCTAAAGACATTATTAGTAAAATTCAGGATGAAATAGAAAATAAATCATAGAAATCTGCTCTATTCATGTAACTGACAAAAATTGTGTTATGGTTAAGGTACTTTTAAAATATAAGTAGTTAACTGTTAATACGATGAAGAATATAACTTGTTTGTCAAATTAGTTTTAAGTAGGTGCCTATGAGATAATACAAAAAACCTATATTAAATAACGATTCGTTTTATTTTTAACACTTGGTACCTAACTAATATTTTGCTTTTAATTCAAATTAAGGAAAATTTACGAATTGTAAGAATTAATAACTTTGCCTCGCCGGGATGGAATCGAACCCAGAACCTAATGTTTGGCATTTCCACTTGTATTTTTCTGTCAACTTCATCACGAGACAGTTATAAAATAATAACAAACAATGAAAGTTAGGCGCCATGCAGTCGTCGGTGTCAGATAGCTTGACTGATATGGTATTGAATTAAATAGTTTCTCATAACCGATGACGTTACTAAGTCAAGTCGTTTCTTGTCTGATCGAGTTTGTGTGTTCTAATTCGATCAGACAAGAATAGATAGATATAATAGTTAATTGTAATTTAGTTATAGCTGATGATTATTAAATCTTAGTCACTTTACTACCCTCCATCATTTCAACTCAAGAAGAACTATTCAATAAATAAAAAAATAACTATTTGAATAGAAATGTTATTGTCATTTGAATAGTCTATTTGATAAGACAATCTATTCAATAAATAAAATTTAATCTATTTGAATAGATATGTTCCGATGAATTAAACAGTATATTCTAATAGACCATCAATTCAACAAACAAGATTTCTTCTATTTGAATAGATTATTTTTATCTATTTGAATACTAATAATTGGGGTGTCTGGAGCTTCTTTGATCCAGATACCCCAATTATATACTACTGACGCTGCATCATCTCTGTGCCTCTCCCTGGACTCTTTAAATCAGTGGCTTGTAAACCATGGTCTATCGCTGTCTGCCCCAAAAAGTTCGGCGGTAGTTTTCTCTCGTAAAAGACACGTCCCTCATGTTTCAGTGAGCATTTTAGATAAAAATATTCCTGTAGTAAATAAAGTTAAATTTTTAGGTGTTATCTTGGACACAAAATTAACTGGTAAACAACATGTAAATTTTGTAATAAGTAAATGTGAAAGAATTATTTCAATTTTAAAAGTTCTTTCAGGTGTTTGGTGGGGTGCTCACCCCTACACCATGAAACTAGTTTACAATGCTCTGGTTCGTAGCGTTGCTGACTACGGATTATACCTCCTCATTCCGTGCAATAAAGGTGCTTTGGTTGGTCTGGATAGGGTTCAGTTTAAATGCCTACGAATCATCTCAGGTTGTATGAAGTCCTCCCCCGTTAACGCATTGCAGGTTGAATGTGCTGAACCTCCTCTGTCACTAAGACGACAATATCTGGCCTCTCGTTTTTTTATCTAGAATGATATGTAGATCTTCCCATCCTCTTACAGAAAAACTGAAAGAGTTAGATACCTTATGCAGAAGCTCAAATTATTGGAAAAATAAAGAAATCCCCCTAATATTAAAATCCTTTCGTCAAATCCTAAATCTAGTATGCCCAATTGTTCACTATCCTAGTCTACCCCTTTTTAATTACACTTATGAAGTTTTAAGTTATGTTCCTAAAATTGTTTTTGATATTGGAATATCCAAAAACTCCCCATCAGCAAACTTGATTTTCAATGCGGTAGTGGGTGAGCGATGGAATGGTTTCCAATTATTTTTCACGGACGCTTCGAAACTAACAGATCTTAATCATACTGGAGCTGCGGTCTACTACCAAAGCTCTAGAATAATTTTACAGTTTAAATGTCCTAAGGAGTCTTCTGTATTCACTGGAGAGTGTGTGGCTATACTGGAAGCGTGTCTTTATATAGAGTCACACCTTAATATCGAGAAAGCTGTAATATTCACAGACTCTCTTAGCTGTCTACAAGCACTAGCAAAAAGTCCGTTTAAAAGTAAATTGCACAGCCCCCTTATTCTTTCAATTAAAAAGTCCTTATTATCTTGTGCTAATTGTCAAAGAGAGGTTCAGTTAGTTTGGATACCTAGTCATTGTGGCATTAAGGGTAATGAGTGCGCTGATGCTTTGGCCAAAGATGCTTGCTCATCAGCAGTAGCCGACCTCACCCACAATGCTCTTCAGGGGTATGACCTGCTAAACCTTCCACGAGTTAATCTCCAATCTTCATGGCAAGAACAATGGAATACCACTGGAAGAAGAAAGGGCAGGTTTTATTATGCAGTACAACCAACCATAAAACCAAAACCATGGTTCTACGGTTATAAAAAGTTATCAAAATCTATCGTATCCGTCCTTTGTCGTATTCGTCTAGGTTTTTGTAGTACTCCCGTGTTTTTACATAAAATACGTGTTCGAGACTCCTCTCTCTGCGAGTGCGGATTGGCGGAGGGCACTCTGGATCACATCTTTTTTGAATGCTCAAACAACATTCCACCTCTAGATCTGTATAGCCGTCTCCCTAAATTTAAAATCCCTCTTCCTATTAATTTCCCCTCCTTGCTAACTTTTTCCTCCCCTGAACTGCTTGTGGCGTTGATGACGTTCATCCGTCACAATGACATAAAACTATAAGTTATTCTTTCTGTGTGGGTGTGGTATGCGTATATTTTATGTTTTAACAATTCTATTACTTATATATTTATTTTTTGTTTGTTTCAGTCCCATACTAACTAATCAAGATCTACATTGTGCTCAACTGTATCAATCGAAGAATTTTACTTGTGTATTTATTATTATTACCAATTTTAACATGCACACTTGTTTTTCCAATTCACTTTAGACATTGGCAGAATAGTCGACATCGGCTTTAATTGCCATTAAATAAAAATAGAATAGAATAGAACATTTTGACTTTTTTCTTTAAACGTTTATTTTTGTGTTTTTCAGTTTATTACCGTACTCTGATTGAATCAGTACTTGTCGGTAAGTATTTTTTTTTTTAAATAGGCTTATCACGCAGAGGAGACGCAGAGCATAATTATTATGTGTGTATAATTATTTGATACGCTGACGATGGCATAAATTCTAAAATACTATTCCTTGGCAAATTTCACTAGCCACAATTGTCCTTAAAGTTTTTGATAGGGTGCTCAATACTCACCTGGTCATCTCAGACTGCATGATGGCAGCTTCATTTTCAGCTGGGGCTTTTTAATATATTATGGAAACCTTCACTCATGTTCATTGTTTTCACTCAATACTACTAGCAAGATTGTTCAAAGACGACTTTAGGTAATGAAACATAAGCTATGGTTGTTTTGTGTAAAATAATTAAATGATGAAATTATTAGCGACAATGATCTATTACGTAATATGGTATAATGTTTGTCTTAGTGCAACTGGGTGTGAGTCAGTGAAGATGATATGGACATAGAAAGGGAACACAAATCATTGAGCTGTTTTATATAAAGTGTTGGCTCGTAGGTTTGCCAAAGTGCTCAGTTATTGTTAATGTCAGGGCCTTCTGTCAAACTTTTTCCACCCACCGCCTATGATTCCATTTTACTTAGAAAGCCAATACAAGATGTAACAGAATGAACACAATTACAGAGAGTAGTTTGTTCATAATTGACTACTGACTTAATTTCAGTACCTAACTTGCTACACAGGTCTTATAAAAAAGTATTTTGCCATACCTACTGCCGATCGAGCCAAAGAAAATTCAATCTTGTTACAAGGAAACAAGACTCAATTTTAAATACTAATAATAGAATTTTCTTAATAAAACCAGTTAGCTGTACAAAAATAAGTTTCGGTCATTGTATTATGCTTTTAACGCAAAACTTTAATTGAGGTGTATGAGGTCTTGCGTTAATTATGCTACACGTTGTAAAATGCGTTGCGTATTCAGTATAATAACGCATTCCAGGCCAGGCTCAGGCCAAAACAGACCATTTTTATGCGATAATAAGAAAGAAAGTGGCCTCAGTAGTTCACATGCTCTGGAGAAGCCCTAATAGCATATTTATTTATTTATTAATCGTTTATTTCAGGCATTAGCACCCATATTGACGGTCATTAAAAAAAATGTGCCCAAAACTTGAAAATATTGATCTCATCGTTAGGTATTTTTATGAATCAGTCAGTATATCCGTCCACTACTTACTACTATCTAACACTCATTTTGGACGTGGACACAGGAACAGGAAAGAAGGATTGGGAATCGCTTGCTTGCAAAAAATAAATTGGGGCAGTAAAACGACAAATAGGTAACATCTCGTATATTAATCCATAGTAATATTGATATCGCTCACACATAAACATACAACTCTCATCTAACGAATATATTGTTAAAACATCGAATACACAATCGAATAAACTTGAGGAACGTTGAGATCTTTAACTATCCATCGACTATTTTAGATACCCGTTTATGCTAATCGTAGGCTGGTAGGTAAGTCATTGCCTAATAGATAAAGTTAATTTATTCGAAATGCTCCGACTACATTATTCTAATTGTACAGCCAATCAAGTTTGTTCAGCTAATTGAAATCTCTCTATAGTTTTTGTACATTTGCCTTATTTTTAAATATGCTTCGAAATAAATTTTGTCCAATTTCATAGTCTCTACGTTCAAAGATACAGTTTACTTAAAAAAAAAACAGGCACTGTCAACCGATATATGTATTTATGGTCAGTTTTTGAACTACCAGTATATCCTATATTGACTTATTTTGAGATAGTATAATATCGATTATTGCTTAGTTCTATAATTCTATTTAAGGTGTTTTTAACAAAACCTGTCTTTATTTTCATAATAAGGCATAATATGTTTTGTGTTTGTTAATTATGGTTACACTTTAAAACACATGTGAATTTGTATTTCTAATCGGTCAAATAAAAACCAGATGATTTTAATTGAAGTTAAAGTGATTTCAACAATTGAACAAACAAACAATAACTCGATTATGACACTGATGATAATCTGGGTACAGACGCCAGCACATCAAGCTATCCCAAATTGTAAATTTTTCCTAATTGAATATGAACCTTATGCTTTTGTTATAAATTTGAAAAACTATCAAATAAATTTGACAGATTGGGACAGCTTGACGTGCTGGCCTCTGTACATAATTTACAAATAAATAATAGAGGAAAACAACGACATGGAAATAAACTTTAGCCTTAAAAGGCTACTAGCTCATTTATTTAAGGGAAAGGTACATGATTATTCACAGGCTTTAGTCATAATACTTAGTAAATATACTCTTTAGGGTTGAGTGAGGATAAATTAACTAGGACAAGTAGGTACTACATATGTATTAGTTATAAGCGTTTTAAATTTGGAGTTACTAGAGCAGATTTAGAGCGTGTATAAACATGAACATGAAATATCCCGTGCAAATCACGCCCTATTGTCGAATTAGGACTACTTAATTATCTAACTTAACACTTTAAAGTTCCTCTTTATAATATTCGACATCATTTTTATTACGTAGTATTAGGTACAATTAAGTTCTGACAGTCTTTTCAATAAATAAATTCACATTTAAAAACATTCACTGAAGTACGCACATTTATAGTTTTAAAATAGCTCGTTACTAAGCTATTCCGACATCGTAACGGTTAAATAACTAAGTTATTTTTACGTTACAAGGATATAATTTTTACACACATTTATAATAGATTAACAGTTATGTTGACTTCTCTACATAACAGTAGGACGCGTTTAAGTAACAATATACAGATAAAAAACTGTTTTAAAGACTGTATTACGTTATTTTAACGGTTATCATAGCGTTATTTTCTAAACACATGCGACGGTTGACTGGAACTGTGGGTTCTGCCGTCGCATTGCTTGTCGTCACCTGAAAAGAATAATAGTATTAGCAATGTATGCACTATTGCAAACTGTGACAATCAATTATGCATAGTGACATCTGTTGAATTTGTAATGCATCTATCAATGTTCAATTATTTATACTATAAAGTGGAGAGGGCGTTGCAATTAAGTACAAGTAACCACATAGATGGCGTTATATTACGTTTTGTATTTAGGCCTAGATGTAATAATTTTTTCTGTATCTTGCTTGGAAATTCATGCACTATTTTGACAACCTCCTCCGAAATAAATCGAAAATTCTGGCCTACTGGTAAAATCCATACGGAGCAGCCCCCGACAATGAATAAAATATAATTACAAAGAAAAGTACTCATGAATAGCGTGTACCTAATTTAAAAATTGAACGAACTTTTTACTTTGAAACATGGCAACCAAAGAGGTGATTTATCAAAGGCTTTATTTAAATGTCCAACTGGCTTGTAAATAGAGATACTAATTACAGTAAATAAAACCTGACAAGTGCGAGTTGAACACGCGTGGAGAGGGCTCCGTACGATGAGTTTGTAACCCACCAAAAATATTTCGTGTAGAGAAAGAAGTTTGCCAAGACTTACATAAAGCTTTCACTGTTAAGGCGGAGATTTCTTGAAAACGCTCAAAAAGGTGTTTTTTTAAACCAGTGTATCTCTTTAACCGTAAATAATTTTGAAAGCAGAAAAAATTATTATATTTTCAATTCATTTTTGCATACAGTGATGGAACTCAAAACATAATTAAATATACTTTAATGCATCAAAAAAATAATCAAAGTCACCTCTTAATTATCTTTAAAACCAGTTTATCTCTTCAATAAGAATTATTATTATAATTAAAAATATACCATAAAATGCCAAATACCAAACTGCATCCAGTGATGGATTAATATTTATTAAATAGTTAATATCTAATTTTATACGATTTTATTTGCATTTTTACGATAATACTTGCTCATTTGTAATTCGAATTTATTAGAACAGATTTTAATCCGTATCGGATTGCAGTAAGAACTATTATCGCTTATAACAACAATACCATGAGTACATATAAAATTACCATGGCCTTAAATAGATATCAGATCTAATGTGGAGCCAAGCCCTCTGAACTCTACAAGGCTTAACTCTAAAAACAATGGATTGCTTTTTTAGGTATGCTAACCCATTATTATATCCTGCGAATTTGAGCTCTCTGGCTTTATCCGGGGCGAAACTGTATGAAGGCATGAAAATATAAATAACGCTTCGAGAAAAGGTTGGTACTGCTCTTCCTTTTTTTGTTTCTGGGTGTTCTCTTGTATAGGTATTTTCACAACAATCCCTAGCTTTTTTTTTTGGGTTTGGCTTCGCACGGTTTGTGTATTTTAGCCCACGGAGCAAATCTCCGTGAGTTAGCCAGTGTCAAGTAATTTTACCTACTTTTCAATCAAGTAAATGGCCCGATATCAGGCACGAAGTTACAAAAAAGTCATAGTCAGTCAAGTCAAAGTTATTGTAAAGCGGTAGTAACTTTACAACAACCTATTAGGAGTTTTTGGGGGGGAACACGAAAAGTCCACGTTGTCACTTATTTTCACCTTCACTACACTTGTGCACTCACACGTAACTACATTGAATAATTCAATAGGTACCAAAATTATACAATTTAATTCGCTATTTCACGAAATTTCATGAAAATGAAAATTCGTGCGACATGTTCCAACGCGATCCCGCCAAAAACTCCTAGCTTTCATTTGATAAGAAATGTATGTTTTTGGTTTTACTTTTTTGATTTTCTCCCCAAAACTGACAGTCTTATTCAAATTCATTTATTTACGAAAAGTAGTAAACAAGCACCCTAATTGCGTAACTCACGATTCATCATAATCTGTATCGTTTTGAAACGGATTGTTAAACCATTGCTTCATATGTTCGAAAAATGTGTCTGTTCGACAACATAAATAACGCAATGAATATTGTTTAACTGTGAAGACGAAACCAATTATGATCAATCGTGAGTTACGCAATTAGGGTGCGGCCTTGGTCGCAAACCTCTTAGGTAGACTGCTATAGTACTCGTAATCCTACCAATATTACAAATGTGAAAGTTTGTGAGGATGGATGGATGTTTGTTACTCTTTCACGCAAAAACTACTGAACGGATTAGGATGAAATTTGGCACACAGACTTTTAATCCCGGTAGTACGTTCCTGCGGGATCATTTCTGACCTCCACACGGGCGAAGCTGCTGGCAGTATATTATATTGATTAAATTCTTTTCAATCCAATATAATTACCTAGTTAAATTGGATTAAAAAGAATTTATTATTTATTCTTTCTTTGTAAAAATACTTTTATAAAATGTACCTATCAGCAGCAGTGGTAGTGGTGGTAGAAGTAGTGTGGTTGTTCGCGTCGTGTTCTTCAAGGGAGTGAGAGTGAGTGGGCCTGTTGTGCTGCCGACGAGAACCTTCGCCGTCTGACTCTCGCCTCGGGCCTCCGCTGCCGCAGAAACACTTGCAGATTATGCGTTTGAATGCGAATCTGAAAAAAAAAAACATTGTTTTATGAAGTGATTGTTTTCTTAATTTGGCAAAATATTTAAGTAACCAATATTCTGTATGTCCTAAGTAACATAAAGAATATTGGTTTGATATTGTTAACCCACTCTGAACAAGCTTGGTGATTAGTGCTCGTTCCCTAAGTGCAGTGGGATATTCATGTATTTACCTTGTGATTGCTTGATTAAAGTCGAAATGCTCAAAAATCGAATATAGTAACCTCATCATACCAGCCGAAAGACGTCCACTGCTGGACATAAGCCTCCCCAAAAGGGGGTTTTGCCATAATCGCCACGTTTGTCAGGCGGGTTGGCGATCGCAGTATGGTAGTAATATGCATAGAGAACGCTGCTGCCCATTCTCTAGTAAGTCCCTAGTCGCCTTCTACGACACCCACGGGATGAGATGGGATGGTGCTATTCTTTTACGTCTGGCACCACACGGTACAATATAGTACCTATTTAAACTTAAATAATAATTTGACCTTGTGAAACCTATCAATCAATCTACCTAACCTTTTCCAAGCTATGTTGGGGTCGGCTTCCAGTCTAATTGGATGCAGCTGGATAACAGTATACCTAAGATGAAGCCACTGCCTATCTGACCTCCACAACCCAGTTACTGGGTGAGACTATACCCCTTTGTTAGACTGAATTTTATGAAAATATGGTATTTAATTATGTTTGCTTGCTAAAACAATATCATAACGTGTTGAATACTCTCGCACTTTGTATAGGATGTCAAGTTAAGATGAATAGATTTTTCATAATTATTTGATTCGGCAAGTTGGTACCTACTGCAAAATATGAATCATCAACAACATCACAATTTCAACCGAAAGACGGTTAGTATAGATTTCCTCCAAGCACCGCCACTTCTGTGCATTTGTTTTTTTTTTTTCTTTTTTTTTTTTGTAAAATAATATAATCGCCACGCTTGGCAGGCGGGTTGTGCGATCGCAGTATGGTGGTGAAATGCGTAGAGAACGCTGCTGCCCATTCTTTGGTAAGTCCCTTAGTCGCCTTCCACAAAACCCAAGGAAAAAATAGGCACCACACGGAACAAAAAACATGAATAGTGATCTGATATTGTTAGGTACCTACTCGCATTGGCCAAGCTTGGTGATTAGTGCTCGTTCCGTTAGTGCAGTGGGATAAATATGAATATCTCAAGTCTGAGTGCTCAGAAATCTAATATAGTATTCTAACAAGTAATAGTCAGACCTTGTGAAACATTAAATGTAACTTTCTCACCTAAAGTCTTTAGAAAACAGCGCATAAATCAGCGGGTTGATGGCCGAGTTGCAGTACCCCAACCAGAACAGCACGGAGAAGACGATAGGACTAACGCAGTCTCCACAGAATGCCCTCACGACGTACACGCTGAAAAAGGGGAGCCAGCAGAATACGAAGCCTCCTACTATGATGCCGAGGGTCTTGGCTGCTTTCGTCTCCATTCGGAAGCGTTTTACCTGAAAATAATGAATGAATATAGGTAAATTAGGAATTGCGGCTAGTCCGTAAGGGTTCAGTCTAAAAATCAGTGTTATGTACTTATAACTTGGGGCTTAAATATCACGAGCTATATATGGGTGTGCTTACACCTCTGCTGCAAGAGATGATTGAAATTACAGCCATCGATAGGTACGCTAAGAAGATCATTAAAATTTTGAAACTGCAACTAACATGTTCAATATAATCTCACTCTTCAAGCAGACTGATGCAATTCGTAGCAGATATTTAACTTGATCTAGACGACTCAATAGACACCTCATACATTAAAAGACACCCACCTTAGCATGACGCTTTCTATTTCTACTCTACCATAGAAAAGAAATCGCTTGTCTAAATTTCTCGGTACAAAACTGTCAATTGTCTACACGGAAACGTCATTTTTGTCGACAAAACGCTTCTCTACGTTCCTGCTGGCGTTAGGACCTACACGCGAAAAATAGAACCCTTGTTTTTGGTATCACGCAGTCGAGTAATATGACCAACCTGTGCTTTAATATTCCTCTTCCCCATCCTCCGAGTAGTCCGGGGCTTATCATCATACTCATCGTACAGCGGTCCTGGCGCCAGATGGTGTGACGGTCTCACCCTCAATCTGCTTTCTGTCAGTTCTCTCCCATCTCTTTCATAATGTACTGCATAGAGCGAAGGGCTCGGGGATCTGCTTGAAGACATGGAATTCTCGTGTGCAGGACATATCTGTTCTGATGAAGGATATGACACGGAGATTTTGACTTTTTCGTGAGCACGTCTCGCGCTTGAATGTCTGTAAGGAGATCTTTTGTTAATATACACTAATACATAATATCACATAATCAAATGGGGCCACCGTTTGATCAAGGTTAGGACAAAGAAACCGGGTCGTCCAAATGCGCGTCGTCAAAGTGGCGGGAAAGGCCGGCCGAGATGAGAGACAAACGAATACATGTAATATGGCAAAAAAAACGGTTTTTACCGATTTTATTTTAAAATCGTGAGGCGTAGCGTAACCTGAGTAAAAATGTTTCACGCGCCCCACGATTTTATTTTACCGATTTTTTTTTTAACTTTTAAGTTAAAATCCTTTAACGTTTAAAATTATTTTTTACTTATTTTATTTTCAGGTCTTTAGTTTTTATTTCGTTACTTAATATTTCTGATTTCGTGTATATATTTAAATATTTTTATTAAATTGTGTTGTTATTAAAACTAAAGGTGTGTACCAAATATCAGATCAGGATAAAATTTCAAGTACTAAATTTGACCCAAACAAAAACCAACAACAAACAGGGCAAGCTAAATAAAACCGTTTAACAAAAAGGGGAGGCCTATAACCACCAGTGGGTGATTCCGGACTGAGATGATGATGATGATGATGATGATGATGATGATGATGATGATGATGATGATCACATCACCAGCCTATTATGTTCCCACTGTTGGACACAGGCGTCCTCACTTCGAGAGGGAGTGGGCTGTAATCTATCAAGCGGGCCCAGTGTTTGTTAGTCGCGGCCATTAACACTAACAACAATAAATCTTTATTGATAGTCAAAATTGGTAAGATGCAATAAGAATCTACGATTAAAAATGTAGATATTACCAAAAAATATCGATTGCATTTACTGAGTGCATGGGGATTGTGGAGACGTGAACGGTTAAGATCCCTACTTATAATGGTAAGTGGCGATGATCAAGTTTTTACGAAGTATTGGGTCTCAGGGTTCTTATTTCATTTTCATTAAATTAACCTGGGTTTTGCTATACGTGGAATTTGCAGTAGCTGCAAGTCGCAGTACTTCAGTCACCAGATTAGAGAGGACAACTTAAGTACTGCATTATGTAAGTAGCTAATTTCACCATAAAATTCTTAAGTAATTTACCTCCTTAATCGTTCTGGAGATGCACTAAGCGACGTACTGGTGGAGTGGTTGGAAGCATTTGATAGTGGAGATCCGTGTGGCCGGTTCGAACCCCGTCCCCGATGTATCCGGAGAGTGAGGCGGTTGTCATCAAAACGACTGCCCATACCTCCTTTTCCTGCAAATTGTGAACAGGCTGATAATACAAATTATATTGCTCTTTGACACCATTATTTTTGTTATATTTAATTTAATTTATGATCACTAATAATAATATTAACTTCGTTTTAATGTTTTAGTCCGGAAGTCGATAATAAAAGAGCTTCGATTCTTGTTTAGGACATATCCAACATAATTTTTACTTTATCCGAAACCTGAATATAGTTTGTTCAAAATAAGTAAATGAATCAATTTCATTCATTTTATACCATGGTACATATTTTCCAAAAAAAAAAAAAATTGATGTGTGATGGGAAATATTATCACCAGTTAATTACAATACAATTGCCGTACGGTTATGTACCTACTGCCTAATTATTTAATAATAATGAGCACAATACGACGTCGCTACCGCGCGGGGGGAGCGAAGGCGCTGCGTGGTGAAAAATTTGTGTAGAGAACTGGGTAACATAACATGCATATAACTTTGTGATTTTTCATGGTACAGTTTCGAAATTTTGTACATAGATTCTTTACATTAAGATACCTAGACACGTGTTTCGGTTTTCGCATATACAAAAATTACGGTTGGATATATCCTTTTACTCATAACAGATTTGTTTTTCATTTTGTCTCATCCGCATCCGACTTTCCTCTCAAGCATTTCAACAACAAGTCATCGAAGGAAAACTTCATCTGGAAATAGGTATCCTCACCTTTTGTTGTCCTAAAACCCTGATTAATTGCTTTGGTAGTCCTCACGGCAGCTTTGTATATCCTCCAATAGAAGAACAGCATCACGAACATAGGTATGTAGAAGGAGCCGAGGGCTGAGTACACGACGTAGCCAGCATCGTTGGTCAGCTCACAGGTCCATTCACAAGGTGGGTTGGGTACCCAGCCGTCTTTCATGTCTGCTTCTTCAGGCTAGAAAGAAAAAGGAGGTTTTATAAGTAGTGTTTTGGCTTGTGAGACAAAAATAGGACTACCACAGTAAACGAAAAAGAGACGACGCAAGACAGGATTAAGTGAGAGAGTGAGAACACGACCGACGCACGCAAGACCCTAGTCTTTCGAGCGTCGCGTGTTGGGCGTGTTCTGACTCTCACTTACTTCTGCATGTTAAGGCCCAATTACACAATGTAACAATCTTGGTGTATGAAAATATACAGAAATGTAAATTTAGAAGAAAGTTTAGAAGTCTACGTTTTACATTTCTCTACATTTTTTATTCTAAGACAGATCTCACTTGCGGTTTTGGTCAGACATGTTATACAGGATAAGTTTAAAAAAATCAGCTGTTCCATACAATTTTATAGCGTTCTACGAAACAGCTGTTTTTTTTGTTTTGTAAAACTGACGAAAAATTTCTGCGCTGTGGGGTCTAGGATGATATGCTGAATTCATGGTTAAAGTTTGCGCACTGAATAAAAACTTTTCCTGTATAGGAGCGTTTGTGTCATATATTAGGAGTTAGTATCTACAGGTTTAACCATGTGGATTTTATGCCTGACTATTAGTTTTGGAATGAATCTGTACCCGGTAGCGTAAGACCGAACCCCTAAAGGTGAAGTGGACACAAGGCGACGATGCGACGTAGCGAACCTAACCTTTAGCTTTACCTATACCTAGGTATATAGGGGGACAAGGACATCGCCGTGCAAAACTATAACCATGATTTTAGCAAATAATTCTAGAATTACCTTATAGGGTAGACATATATCGTCAGAAAAAAAATTGCTGTTTTATACATTTTGACTGCGTTTACACTTTTCTATGAAACAGCATTTTATCATCTGCCTAGCCTTTTCCCAATCACGTTGGGGTCAGCTTCCAGTCTAACCGGATGCAGCTGAATACCAGTATTTTACATGGAGCGACTGCCTATCTGACCTCCACAACCCAGTTACTAGGTAATACGATACCCCTTGGTAAGACTGGTTGTCAGATTTTCGGGCTTCTGACGACCCGTAACGACTGTCAAAGATCCACAAATGACAGCCGGGACCAACGGCTTAACGTGCTTTCCGAGGCACGGAGGGATCTTGGTATGTAAAGATGGTCACCCATCCACGGACCAACCGCGGCAAGCGTAGCTTAACCTGATCGATCGACCCGTGCGGCTTATGTTACTTAGCCACAAGCCCATTTATTTTTCGATAATCGACGAAAATTGTCAAAACATGTCTTGGGCTGAATCCATGGTTTCAGTTTGGTCGACATACCCTGCCACCTTATGTGCAAAAAATTCAACGAAAAATATGTTTATTTTAACACTGAGAGTAATCACCTACGTAACTGTTACACGTGAAACGCTATTAAATTAAATTATATTAGTATGTATTTATTTATAAATCTACATATAAAATGTTTTTCTACGTGAGTAAAGCCATAAAAACTCTTCTCTGCAAAACGTTTGCCATATTTGTATTTAAAACAATTTCATAAATTAACAATCCGTCACGCAAACTTGTCACAATGAAACCTCTTATTTTCCAATACAGCGTAATTACCGGCTGATAAAAGACGGCTCGGAAACGGGGCGGGCATGTCGGAACAGAAGCTATTAAAGGGGAAAACGGACCGGGACGTCAAACAAGACATACGCGTAACATCCCGGAACTCCGCCGGTCGTCAGGCAGAAAATGATGCCTTTTGTGATACGACCTTTTGAATCAATGGGCGGGTAATTTACGGTTTTGAATGAACGTCAGTTTGTGAATGGTTCTGATCTTGAGGCTTTCGAATCTATTCGAAATTAATCATAAATACACTCTGCATGAGACATCAGCGCGCAAATTGTTACCATAAATTCAGTACAACATTCTATATCCCCAGGTATACGACGTTGAAATACATCGGTAATAAAAAAAAGCAGTTGTGCACACAAATGTTGTGTGTTGTCGTGTAGTATTGTGTGTGTATACATTTTCGTGGTGTAGGTAACTTTGCGATTTGCACCTAAGAATGGAACAGCGAATTTTTGACAGCCTATATCGTTTTTGGTGCAGTACCAGTCATAAAAGAAGACTTGTCAATCACTTATACTATGCATACATAGATTATTGTAATGAGCTTGAATTTCCACACAACTCCAGGAAGAGCTATTAAAATGTTAAGTGATGTAAAGTTGTTTTAAACAGAATACATTTTAATAACCACACATTTTAAGAAAATCCAAAAGAGCTTATTAAAATTAAGATGGTTTACACTTTCGGAACCAAATCTATGCAAAGTAAACGGGGTAAAACACCATGAGAGCGTCTCGCCCATTAGAGACTTATTAAGTACTAGGCTTTGCCTGCGGCTCCGCTTGCGTGTATATCGGTTATCGCCTAAAACAATTGCCTATGTCCTTCTGCATATCCTAGGCTATATCTTTGCCAAATTTCATGATGATCGGTTCAGCGGTTTAGGCGTGAAAGCGAGTTACTTTCGCATTTATATTAGTAGGGATCGCAGGGATTTCAAAATAACTTAAGTATTTCATACATACTTAAGTATTTCACGTAACTCCTGTTTTCACCGACGAAAATTGAGATTATAAAATTAATCTCAAAATTGAGATTATAAAATTAATCTCAATTGTTAAATGTATTAAAAGTGATTTAAAATTTGAACTTTGGGTTAATGTATTTAAATAATTAAATCAAAGTACCTATTCAAATTATTAAAGGCACTACAAATTGGCATCCAAATGGATCGAAAAACGTACGTTTTCCGATCCATTGCTTAGGTACGTACATTTTATATATTCATCCTATTCTACACAGTAAAGCCCCTTAAGAGCTGCATGATTACTGATTAATTCGTGCACCGATTGGACAGGTTCACTCAATCTGTGTGGTTCTTTCCTCAAAACACCATTCCATACATCAATCCACATGGCTTCACATGATCTGACCATTATGTGTGGACTTCAAAAGAACCTGTGACCTCTGAGTTTGTTTCGGCTTTTCTTCTCAGAGTAGTCAAATGGGAAACGACGACCTCATCTGATTTAAAAATATGATTGACGTGTAAAAGTTTTTGTACAAACCTACTTACAGAAATAAAATAGAAAAGAAAGAAAAAAGAAAAGAAAAATGTATTTATTTGTCACAGAAACACGTGCATATAAAAAGATGAAATAACATACTCGTATTAATAAAAAATAAAAAACTTAACAACACAAATATTTTCATAAAGAACATAAATAGTCGGCAGCTGCACGCCGTGACTGTGACAAGAAGGCTTCCACTCAGTATGATACTGTGCTATGGGGCCCACAGCACAGCGCTGATTTTCAGTGGTCACCCGAAAAAAACGTACGAAAATCAAGCCAGGAACAGGTACAGTCTTTATGCATTTTTGTTGTCTACAGGGTGTAAATGCTTCCGAAGCTAGAACGTAGGATATATAAAAAATTAAATTAAAAATTTAAAAAACCCCCGACCCAAACAAAAACTCTAAAAGGTAAAAAATAATATTTATAGGCCTTTTAATTTGAACGTAATATTTTAATCAGGGCATTGTCAAGTCGGGGGACGGCTAGGCCTCTGTTTGGCGTTTTCATTGACCGTCCCCCGACTTGACAATGCCCTGATTAAAATATTACGTTCAAATTAAAAGGCCTATAAATATTATTTTTTACCTTTTAGAGTTTTTGTTTGGGTCGGGGGTTTTTTAAATTTTAAATTTAATTTTTATTTCTTGCTTTTTAAACTTAATGTCTCCCTTAAATCACCATTTATCTATAATCTATTCATTGAGACCTTTTCAATGAGCCCAAACACGATACTTCTGCTGTTTGTTGGTGAATAACTTGGGTTTCCTGGAAATTCCAGGTGTTGCTCCAGCATCAGTTCAAGGTTTTTTTTTTCGTCTAATATCATTGAAGTAATAGAATCCCAAATTTTGAGTTGATCAGACCCGTGGAAGAGGGTAAAATCCCTTTTTCAACCAGAAAAGAGCTGATAATCTTCAAACGGCTGAACCGATTTTGATGAAACATATCTAAGAACACTCCCGACTAATACAACTTTCAAACAAAAAAAACTAAATCAAAATCGGTTCATCCGTTCGGGAGCTACGTTGCCTCAGACAGACACACACACACACACACACATACACACACAGACACGTCAAACTTATAACACCCCGTCGTTTTTGCGTCGGGGGTTAAAAACCTAAATGCAAACGGATACCAATAACCTTTCGCCTTAAATTGGTTATTTTGCATCAATTTAAAACGTTTGACGCTTCTGTTCTGTAGTGTTTCTACAAGGCCACTCTTAAAGTATTTATGTATGTATGATTCAAAAAAAGGTTTAAGGTATGAGACACTGGCCAGTTATAATCTATTTTGAAAATATGATTATTTGTAGGTAAAAATAGGTACGTTCCAATTTCAAAATTTCCCTCCACATTGTTTGCGAGCTAATTTAAATTAAAGTGTGTCATTAAAAAATATATCTGCGCCGGGAATATTTTCGCGCTATGATTTTGTACGATTTCAAGTATGGCCCAAAACCGGACGAATCGTACGATAGATTTCAAATGACATTCATGGATGAAGGCCCTTCTAAGGCAACCGTGTATTGTTGGTCTAACGAATTCAAGCGCGGTCGACTAACTTTGGGGGATGAATGATGAAGAGAACGTGCTATCGGTGAAAAATTTTATCCGGGACAGTAGGCGAGTTACGTATCAAGAGATCCAGCACATATTGCAGGTTGGGTCGAGAACCCTTCACAAAATTCTACATGTGCATCTTCACGTGAGGAGGATAGTTTCACGCTGGATGCCGCACAACCTCACCGATGCTCAGAAGCTGGCCCGGGTGGAATGGTGCCGTGATATTAATAATATATAAACAAATTTGAAGTAGGCTCGTTTCGACGTATTTACGACATCATTACAGGTAATGAATCTTGGATTTATCAATACGACCCAGAAACGAACCGCTAGTCGAAGGTTTGGGTATTTCAAACCGAAACAACGCCTACCATACTGCCGTGCTAATTGTATCTACAGTAATCGACACTTTTAGATTTTCACTTTCTTGCAGAAATGGCATCCTTCTTTTTTTTTTAGATGCATACCTGTATGGGAAAAATAAAAATATTTGGGTACTGGAAGTATGTTTTTTTGATAACGATATTCACAGTACTTGCATGAAAAATTACTTTTAGAATTTCCGCGTTTTTCTCGAAACCGCTTTTTTGCAAGTACAGCATTTACAATTAGCAGGGCAGCATAGTGAAGCGATCTAGAAGCGGGGTCAGATTTCAATCGCGAGCTTTTTCAATTTGACTGGCTACTTGGTGTCAATTCCTTTACGGAACCAAAGAAACATCAACGCTGAATGGTAGGTATACTATAAAATGCTTGACAGAAGTTTTCTTTGTTGTGAGCAAAAAGCGACCAAACAAAGGGCTCCGCGGGCTACTGCTCCACCACGACAACGCGCCTTCGCACACCGCGCTCAAAACAAGGGACTTCCTGGAAAGCACGCCGGTCAAACTCCTGGGTCACCCTCCTTACAGCCCTGACCAAGCACTGTGTGACTTCTTTTTACTCCCGAAAATTAAAATTCAGCTCGAAGGGATACAATTTTTCGTCACCGGAAGATGCGCTCAGCGTCAGCTTTCGACTGACCTGATTTTTTAATGGTATTGTATCGAGAATCACTAGCCCTATCACCTGTGTCCGTTTCCGAAGCGTTTCGCTTATACCCTATATAGTGTGCGAAATCTCCAAGTATCTTCTACTAACCTTTTTATCCTTCCAACCAACCAGCGGCGGGAAACAGATCACAAAAGACAGGACCCACAATCCAGCTATGAGGGCCTTGGCTCGCTTTCGACTCATGATACTAGGATAGCTGACGGGTCTCGTGACGGCCACGTAGCGGTCCAGGGATATGGCGCACAGATTCAAGATGGACGCCGTACACATCCACACGTCGACGGCCAGCCATACCGAGCACCAGACGTCGCCGAATATCCAGACCTGGAATTGAGAGAGAAGGTATGTTAGATGATAAGTAGGTATGTAGGAGTGCTGATGAGTAGCAAGAGTTAAGTCTTTTGAGAGGATAGTTGAAGCGTCAGATATCACACCAGCAGGCTTAGCATGAAGTTTTCTATTTCTACGAAGAATAGACAGTGCTTTTTCAATACAAAGTGACATTTCGTTGCCTCATTTTAGACATCGCACCGTAGATCTCCTTCTACAATCTGTCATTTTGTCTTTCGTTTCTAACGATCTTTGTCTAAGTCCTTATAAATGTCGTATATTTCAGAAGAGTATTGCTTCCCAAACTGTCAAAATCACATCGACAACAAACTTTCGAACACAAAGTATAAGCCTCGTGCTAAGCCTGCAGCAGGCTTAGCAGGAGCACCGATTTGTCGACGAAAGAATAGACATGACTATTAACTAAATGATGTACGATATCAGAAGATGTAACTATGTTTTTCTATTAATCATCACAGTTATGCGTTCTAAACGAATCATGATTTTGTAGATAATCGTATATACCTACTTTGTGACTGACGAGTAGAAAGTTTGTTGTCAGTGTGATTTTGACAGTTTGGGAAGAAACATTCTTCTGAAATAGTCTACATTTTTAAGGACCTAGACAAAGATCGTTAGAAACGAAAGACAAAATTGACAGATTGTAGAAGGATATCTACGGTGCGATGTCAAAAATGGAGAAACGAAATGTCACTTTGTATCGAAAAAGCACTGTCTATTCTGCGTAGAAATAGAAAACTTCATGCTAAGCCGGCAGGTGATAAAATAAATCTTTGATTTTGATAACCCCGTCATTTTTCTACGCAGTTTCCTTGCTATACTGCTAGATTATTTTTATAGTCTTTCCCAATATCCCATTTGTTGTCAACCAAAACCATGGATCTAAATCTGCTGCAAAATCAAGATTATAGTTAAGTATGGTGGTGGGTGATGGTGGCGGTGGTGTGGTCTTAGATGATGGAGGAGGTGGTGTTGATCTGACTTGGATAATGTGTTAGGTATATCCGTGTTTTGACTTGCTGAGCTATTCTGTATAGGTATATCTCACCGTGATAACTTAGTTGCAGTGAGCGTGAATTGAGTTCGCAATTATTACCACCATGGTTAGTTCACTTCATGCTCACTTACCTAGCATTAGCGTCAGTGTGATTTTGACAGTTTGGGAAGAAATATTCTTCTGAAATAGTCTACATTTATAAGGACCTAGACAAAGATCGTTAGAAACGAAAGACAAAATGACAGATTGTAGAAGGATTTCTACGGTGCGATGTCAAAAATGGAGAAACGAAATGTCACTTCGTATCGAAAAAGCAATGTCTATTCTTCGTAGATATAGAAAACGTCATGCTAAGCCGGCAGGTGATAAAATAAATCTTTGATTTTGATAACCCCGTCATTTTTCTACGCAGTTTCCTTGCTATACTGCTAGATTATTTTTATAGTCTTTCCCAATATCCCATTTGTTGTCAACCAACATCATGGATCTAAATCTGCTGCAAAATCAAGATTATAGTTAAGTATGGTGGTGGGTGATGGTGGCGGTGGTGTGGTCTTAGATGATGGAGGAGGTGGTGTTGGTCTGACTTGGATAATGTGTTAGGTATATCCGTCTTTTGACTTGCTAAGCTATTCTGTATAGGTATATCTCACCGTGATAACTTAGTTGCAGTGAGCGTGAATTGAGTTCGCAATTAATGCCATCATGTTTAGTTCACTTCACGCTCACTTCCCTAGCATTAGGTAAAGTGACAGGTCACTTCACCTCAATTTACAAGGAGACTTTTACAGAATCGCCCGTTGCACTAGAGGTTTTTGCGGAATCACAGGTGCAGATGCATATTATAATATCTCTGTCAGGATTCGTAGCAAGGTGTCACTATTTATTGATCCACTCTCAAACTGTTAATTTTAAAATGTTGATGAATACACCTGGCTATCGCGATAGGCAAAAGTGCACTGAATCTAATATTAAATAACAAGAAATAAGTAATAAAATTCGGTCAACGCGTCACGCCGATATTGCAAACTAAGATGTTCTGTGAAAACAATGAAAAATCTCTCTAATACAGAAAAATCTATCCAGAACACACTTTTTCAAACTGATTACAATTTTTCAAAGGCAAAAAACTTTAAAAATTAAAACTTTTCCACCTTGAACTCTACACAAAACATTGGATAAGCTTATGCAAATAAAAAACTCTTCAAACTTTCCCTGTTTAACCGCCATATCGGTTTAAGAACTTCCCTGTAATAACGTAAGCCTCACGGGTGCTGTCCGAGGCATCGTAAACTCAAGCTGAACTTTCAAAATTGCAATATGAATGGTGACAGGCTGCAAACTTCCGCTATGTATCTTGTTAACGACCCATTCCCTTCATCTGGTCCTTATTGCTTTTAAGGAAACTGTTCTGCTGTGTGTTTTTGTTTGTTTTAAGTTCCATTTTAACAAAACATGTTTATACTGCCTTGCAGTCAAAGTCAGTGGCCCAATGGTAACTGAGGTCACTTACGAGTTGTAGGTCGTTCGCGCTTTGCTTAGTGTAAATTATTTCATTACCACTGCTCTCAAAACGGTGAAGGAAAACATCGTGCGGAAACCGGCATGTTCTAGAACCAAACATTCGAAGATATGTGACCTCTACCAACCCGCACTGCACCTGCTTTGTGGATTGCGGCCCACTCCCACTCACAGAGAGGAGGCCTGTGTCCCAGCAGTGGGAACGTTATAGGCTGATTATGACTGCCTCGATAGTCTAGTGATCGCAAGCGCTACTGCTAAGCATGAGGTCCTGGGTTCGATTCCCAGGTCAGACAAAGTATTATTGGGTTTTGCTATCTGGAATTTCTCAGTAGCTGCCTATTTGGATTTGTGCCCGGTAGATTGGCAATTGGCAATAGGTTTGCTTGCTTTTCTCTGTGACTCGGAAAGTACGTTAAGGCGTTGGGTCCCGGCTATAATTTGTGGATCTTTGACACTCGTTACGGGTCGTCAGAAGCCCGAAAGTCTGACAACCGGTCTTACCAAGGAGTATCGTGTTACCCGATAACTGGGTTGTGGAGGACAGATAGGGAGTCGCTCCTTTTAAAATACTGGTATTCAGCTGCATCCGGTTAGACTGGAGGCTGATCCCAACATAGTTGGGAAAGGGCTAGGCAGATGATGATAAGATGGCAATAAGCTCACCTCCTTTTACATGGGACTTAGACAGAACTGGCTCAACCCTTCGGAGGTACAAGGCATGCTGTTATGTTTAGCAAAAAAATACTTTGCAACGAGAACTGTGTTGTGATGTGTAAATATGGTGTGTAAATCCAAATGACGTTCACTTTCAAATTGTCAGCGGTCATTTGAATGAAGCTCTCGAAAAGTCTCCTCTAATTTTTTGAAGGGGTAGGGTAAGTGAGAATTGACTGCAAACCGAATGCCTCTGTTCATTTAGAGAAGGAACAAGCATTAATTACCAGGCTTCCTAATTGCGTGTTCGCGATTATTCTTTCGTAAGTCTGGTGCCGGACGTAAAAGAATAGCACCATCCCATTTCTTCCCGTGGCTGTCGTAAAAGGCGACTAAGGGACTTACCAGAGAATGAGCAGCAGCGTTCTCTATGCATTTTACCACCATACTGTGATCGCCAACCCGCTTGCCAAGCGTGGCGATTATGGCAAAACCATTTTGGGGGAGGCCTATGTCTAGCAGTGGACGTCTTTCAGCTGAAATTATGATGAACATGTTTTCGTAGCACGAAATATATTCAACTTTATTACATAAAGAATATGTTTGGTTCTAACTATACACATAATATTTAATATCCAGGTGGCAAATAGCTGTTTCGTACAAACGGATATTGTTCATAGCACTTTGAAATAAAACGTTGCACGCAAAATGAATGCTAAACACGTAGGTTTTGGGAGTGCTGGGAAAATATTTTTATTTTGCATGTTCACGTGTTATAGGTGGATACTCGGATAGTAAGTTCATGCCGTGTTAAAAAGATTACCAAAGCAGCAATTTTGCTAACAGAACTGACTGCCTTGTGCTGATTTACAGAAGCGATTCTGTAAATTGTTCTAATACCTCGTTTTCATTAATCTAATACCTTTAAACGAGCAATTCTTGTATAGGTATATGTAGATATACAGGGTAAGTTTTTATCCAGTGCGTAAATTGTAACCATGAATTCAGCATATCATTCTAGAACCCCTAGCGTAGAAATTTTTCGCCGGTTGTGGAAAAAAAAAGTCGAAAAATTTCTGCGCGAGGGGGTCTAGAATGATAAGTATGCTGAATTCATGGTTACAATTTGCGCACTGGATAAAAACTTTTCCTGTATAATCTGAATCTCGGAAACGGTTCCAACAATTTTGTAGGCAGGGGGTTTCGGGGCCGATAAATCGATCTAGGTTTTATTTTTAAAAAACGTCAAACCTAAAAGAAAACCGTTCCAAGCTCGGTCATCCAGATACTAAGCATTATTAGCCGAAAGGCGTTCACATGGTTTCCGATCTAACCGGCTGCAGCTGAATACCAGTATTTTACATGGAGCGCTTACGCCCGCCTATTTGACGTCCACAACCCAGTTACTGGGTAATACGATACCCCATTGTTAGACTGGTTATTAGATTTTCGGGCTTCTGACGACCTGTAACGACTGTTAAAGATCTGGTAATGACAACCGGGACCAACAGCTTAGTGTGCTTTCCGAGACACGGGGGGGGGGGGGGGTGTTGGTATTTGCCTGGATGATCACTTATCCACGGGCAAACCGTGGCAAACGTAGCCTAACCTGATCTACTTACTTACTTTACAAGCTCGAAACGCATCGTATTCGAAAATGCCGTGACTTCGAGAGGCATGTGAATAAATATATTTTCTTAGCAAACTGCTTGCAATCTCACCAAGATAAGTTATAACCTACCTAAGTGCGATTTTCTGCTTTAATAAAGCACAAAAACTCTAACCTACACCCTAATTGCGTAACTCACGATGAATCATAATCCGTTTCAATTTGACAGTTCAACAATATTCATTGAGTTATTTACATTGTTGAGCAGACACATTTTTCGAACATTTAAAGCATTGGTTTAACAATCTGTTTCAAAACGACACAGATTATGATTAATCGTGAGTTACGCTTTTAGGGTGCTGGTCGATGGATCCGTGCAGCTATTATTGCTTAGCTTCCAAACCATTCACTCTTTTATTCGACAGCTTGTCACTAGTTCAACCTGCCGACTCGTATAATGCATGACTACTATTACCGCCATAGTGTACCTACACAAGTTCTTTGTGCGAGCTGTTTGCCCGGTCAGCGCCACAGTGCCAGCGAATTAAATACATCCATCGTCCCTTTGATACTCCCACTCATTCAGTGAATGGCGCTATGTGGGTCATTCTGTATCCTATACGCTGCAGCGCTGTAGGCGTGAATCTAGCGCACGTGTAAGCGGTAAACTTCGTGCAGTTTTAATGTTGAATTTTACACGTGTAACTAATGGGTATGCTGTTAATGTAAAATTTGAGTCACGGAAAAAAGACACCGTCGTCATTTAGAAATGGGACGTAAAGTTCGTTGTCATAAACAAGGCCTTGTTAACTAGCTGACAAAATTAGACCTGTTACCGACCGCTGTTAAGGGTACACTAGTCGCGAGCTCGAACTCACTGGTGGGCCCTGGCTAAAAAGCACGCTGTCTAAAAAGCAAGCCAGGCTTCATTTCCGACAGAGGTAGTATCAGTGATGAGCAGTTAGACGCTAGTCTACACGCACAACATTATTGAGTGAGCTGCAGGATCAGTTATAGTAAAACGGGCGCGTAAAAAATTAAGAAAAGCCCTTCGGAAGATTGGGTTTTCTGAAAAAACACTGCATAAATCAATGAACAATTAAGTTTATTGAACTTTTCGATAAAATAATTGAGCATTGTCGGTACCGACTTGGTTTTCGAGATTTTACACTCCTTTTATTACTTAAAAACGCCCAAAGTTAGGTTAAATTGTCAAGAAAAACGAATCTTTGTTGGCTCGTAACTTTGTAATGGCTTTTTATTTTAGTATTCTGTTTCCGTACAGACAATATTGATGATGAGACAAAACCATACCATGTTTAATTTTTGATGTACATAGTCAAGCAGTGGAGTAAAACCCTCCCGAAGTTTGTATGTAAAAAATGTGGACAAGTGTCACCATCAGTTCACTGTTAGCGGTTTCTTAATTCGACGATTGGTTTTGTATTCAAACAAAGCCCCCTTATCTTGACAAATAGTCCATACTTTAAACTATTTATTATCTATATATTAATACATGAAGCAAAAATTTCCCCTTTTTACGTAAATTACGCGGTTGCTTGGAGGAGTATGAGATTTGTCACAGTTAATGTTTATATGGAATGGGAATGCAGAAAGCTTATACTTTCACATAATATTGCATAACATACATTATACTTTCATATAAATATACATTAAATTAATTAAAAAAACATATGGTCGTATTTCGCCAGCGGGCGACCACTAGTCAATATAAATTCGAGATTAACAGTGTATATTATGTTACGAGTACCTTTACACGCCACTGAACGGATTCCGATTAAATTTGACATGCATGGAGACGGATGGAAGATAGACTTACTTATTCTTGTTGTATCGGTAACACGTTCCTATGGGATAATATCCGACATCCACGTGGGCGAAAACCCGGGAATAATCTTCACATCATCATCATCATTTCAGCCGAAAGACGTCCACTGCTGGATATAGGCATCCCCCAAAAGGGGGTTTTGTCATAATTGCCACGCTTGGCAGGCGTGTTGGCGATCGCAGTATGGTGGTAAAATGCATAGAGAACGCTGCTGCGCGTTCTCTAGTAAGTCCCTTAGTCGCCTTCTACGACACCCATGGGAAGAAATGGTATGGTGTTATTTTTTTACGTCCGGCACCACACGGAACGATCTTTACATAGTATAAAACAAAGTCGCTTTTCGTGTCAGTACGCTTAGATCTTTAAAACTTCGCAACGGATTTAAATGCGGTTTTCGTCAATAGACAAAGTGATTCAAGAGGAAGGTTTAAATGTAAATGTAGGATTCAGTAGCAGGAATGATTTAAAAAAAAAAAACTCACACCTTAAATTGTATTTAATAACAAAAACGAAATACGAGCTAATGATTTCACTTGAAAGAAAAAATTTGATAACATTTTGGCTAAAATAAAACACCAATCTCAGTAAAATATTATGTACCTACTTACGGAGTTTTACCAGCTCAAATTATAATTACAAGTACTCACAAATCGCATGGACATTTGGACAACTACCGTTTCGTACGAAAGCCACGAGAAAATAACCGATACTTTTTTTTTTTTTTTTTTATATTGGCATCTCGCAGTTGACCTTGAGAGGCCGTGACTGCTCAACCGGACTTTCCTGTGAAGGTTTTTAGAACTCTAAAAGCCTCCAGCCAGGGCGTAAAACCTACTTAAACCTAAAACGACTGCGCACTGAGGGCACCCCCTGTGGGGTACGAACCTCGGCTCAGGGAGTCGCTGGCGGGGGGGGGGAGCAGCTAGTACTACTGGGGACAGGCTGGATCAAGATATTATTTTCATGATTATTATACGGGGAATTTAAAGCTACTGGCTCAGCTGCGGCGCGGGCTGGCGCATCAACGAGCAAGGGACGGTCGGGTGACCGATACTTGTGCACTCACCGCCTTTTATAGACATCGTCGTATAATAGAAATGCCTTCCCCAAATGTATAATATACCCAGCACCACGCGGGCGAAGCTACTGGCAAAGGCTAGTAGGTAAATTTATAATGCAGGAAGGCCACGGAAACGCAAAAATGAAACATATCGCATAATAATATGTAGTTATTCCAAAACAAAAAACAAAAGAACTGTAGGTATACTATTTGTAGTGAAAATCTGCAAAAACTGCTTAGTGCAGTAAAAATGTATAGGTAAAAAATTAAATTAAAAATTTAAAAAACCCCTGACCCAAACAAAACCTCTAAAAAGTAAAAAATAATATTTATAGGCCTTTTAATTTGAACGTAATATTTTGATCAGGGCATTGTCAAGTCGGGGGACGGTCAATGAAAACGCCAAACAGAGGCCTAGCCGTCCCCCGACTTGACAATGCCCTGATCAAAATATTACGTTCAAATTAGAAGGCCTATAAATATTATTTTTTTACTTTTTAGAGGTTTTGTTTGGGTCGGGGGTTTTTTATATTTTTAATTTAATTTTTATTTCTTGCTTTTTAAACTTAATGTCTCCCTTAAATCACCATTTATCTATAATCTATTCATTGAGACCTTTTCAATGAGCCCAAACACGATACTTCTGCTGTTTGTTGGTGAATAACTTGGGTTTCATCAAAAAGCATCAGTTCAAGGTTATTTTTAGGGTTCCGTACCTCTAAAGGAAAAAACGGAACCCTTATAAGATCACTTTGTTGTCCGTCCGTCCGTCCGTCCGTCCGTCCGTCCGTCTGTCAAGACCGTTTTTCTCAGGAACGCGTGGAGGTATCAAACTGAAATTTCTATATGATACTTAGTACTACTGTCCCTGGAAGCTGTAGAAAAATCAACCTTCTAAGTCAACGCAATCAAAAGATACAGCCATTTAGGCCGCAAAATTCCGCAAATTTTCGAAACTCGCACGGGAATCAAAACCTACAGGGTACTTCCCGTGAACTTAGAATCTTGCAATTTTGTACGAAGTCACGTCTTATAGTACAGATATAGGAAAAATTACGAAAACCGAAAATTTTTAGTTTCGTCATATAAAAAATTTTTTTTTTGACAATTTTGAACTTTTACTTATATACCCACAGGTTTGTACGGAACCCTCGGTGCGCGAGTCCAACTCGCACTTGACCGGTTTTTTTTTCGTCTAATATCATTGAAGTAATAGAATCCCAAATTTTGAGTTGATCAGACCCATGGAAGGGGCTAAAATCCTTTTTCAACCAGAAAAGAGCTGATAATCTACAAACGGCTGAACCGATTTTGATGAAACATGTCTAAGAACACTCCCGACTAATACACCTTTCAAACAAAAAAAACTAAATCAAAATCGGTTCATCCGTTCGGGAGCTACGTTGCCTCAGTCAGACACACACACACACATATACACACACACACATATACACACACACACACACAGACACGTCAAACTTATAACACCCCGTAGTTTTTGCGTCGGGGGTTAAAAACGAATCATTTTAAAAATGATTCTTATGTGGGTACGTAAAGTGGGTCAGAATTTCCATCATAGTGAATTCATAGAACCTCAACTAAGAATAGACCAGCGTATCCCACGGATTAACATAGCTTAGAAGGTAGATGTGACATGTACGTAGACACTTGGGTTTAATATCCAACGTGCGACAGTGCTCAACCACAAATCTGTTTAATATCTGTATATAGGTTGATCAACAGATGTTAATCTCCTACTATTCGTTTATGGTTCGAGTTTTATGTGTAATGTGAGTTATGAAGAAAAAAGAAATATCTTGACTTATGTCTATGCAGATTTTTGTCCGTTCTTCTCCAAAGAGATTCATCTTTTTGAACTGGCAACCAGCTTCAATTTTTGACAAACTGACTTGCGACTTCGAAAGGGCCTGTAAATGGTAAATTAAAAACAAAATCTTTGATTTAGATGACGTTGTCTTTTTAAGATGTGGCTGTGGTATTTTCGTCAGAATTAAATAGATAGTCAAAAAAATCTGAAGGAATACACTCTTAAATGCTGCAAAAGTTTTGATAATCAGTTATCCATTGTGTTACAAAACCTTGTCCAGCCAAGTCGCTTACGAAAAGTCATTCAAAAACATTCAATTTGGCTTTATTGTGGTTGCAAACTAGAATAAGCATCCGGTAATAAGAAACTGATAAGATTTAAAAACGGAAAGCTGCTGTTTAATTTTCAATATATAAATTGCAAATCGAAGAAAGAAAATAGGAAAGCTATAGTTATTGTAGACGTTTTTAGAGTACCCACTTAAATCTGCATAAAACCAAGAAAAGTGATATTCTTGCAAGTCTTGGAGGTCTATGCAATATATTACAACTTATTGCTTCTTCAAAGCAAATGAAAAAGTACAATGGAATTGTAGCCGATCTATGTAAATACGAATATACTGCAGGAAGCACAGTATTGTGGTTTCTAGGGTTGGCAGAACACAGTTGGGAGCAAAAAACTTGAAAAGCTGGAATTTAGCCAGTTTTTACATAACTAGAGATTAAACAACTTTAAAATTAAAACCGAGTAGTGGATGTATCAGTATACATACATACAATCTGCGCCCGTCATTTGCGCCAGTGAGCAGCGTATACGGAAGACGTAAAGTTGGAAGGCCTCAAGGTGGACCGATGGCCTTGTGAGGGCCGAAGGAGTCCGCTGGATATGGGAAGCACAGAACCGGTCGAAGTAGCGGAGCTTGGGGGAGGCCTATGTCCAACAGTAGACGTCTTTCGGCTGAAATGATGATGTTGAGCAGGGTATATAGATGCTCATATCAAATGCAATGGTGGATATTTTGTAAAAATATAATTTTGACGATCGGTACGTTGTTTTTAGTACTTCTGCACGACTTTTCTTTTCGTCTTTCTTCATGCCGAAGAAGAAGAAGTACTAAAGAAAGCACATGTAGATTGACAAAAATCTAGCAAATATCGAGGCTCCTGTAGTTAGAAGTCTATAAGTTGGCAGCAGGAATGACTGCCAAATCTTACACTGAATGATATTGCGAAATACTGCGATTCCTGGATATGCTACTTCAATGCTTCTTTCACAGCCAGCATTAAATGGCTATTCAAGTACAAAAACGTAGACCAGGTCTTGGTCAACAAAGACCCCTATTGAAGTTGTATCGTTCGTGACCTTTTTTCTAAGAGATCTATTTATAACTTTGTATTGAGAGGTGGAGTTGAATGAACCTTTGAGGTCCCAACACAAAAATAAATATTAGTTAGCAAAAACGTATTAGAAAAAGACTCTAACCTAAGAGTAAAAGAGTTCCACAAAACATATATTTGATTAAAATCATTGCTAATCTTCCAAACATAAACAGTAAAACTCACAGAAACAGAACTATCACTCAACTCGACTCAACACTTGAACTTTTTGAAGCCGTTAAATAACTTTTCTGTCAACCCTGACATGGCGCAGGGATAAAGTGTTCCAATGGTCAATATTTGACATACTACTGCATTCTCTAAACCTGATACATTATTGTACTATATAGTATCTTTTTATTACTGATACTGTTTAAACGCTTCTTTTTCATTCTATTTTATTTACCTGATTTTATCAACTATAGATTTTATCTTTTACCTACTACTTTCCTCACCACTTCCTTGAGTGCGTATTTCCTAGGCAGGTACCTCTTTTTAAAACTACACTATTTTGTTTACTTACTTATTAAATTGAATTGTCTACTCTATTCTTACCTTTTATTTGTTAGGAATAGGTAGACACGACAACTACTAGCAACCTGCCCCAGCTTAGCAAAGGTTTTATGACCTGAACGAAATCGAGATTTCAAAAATGTATGGAAAAGGTACATTTAATGATAAACTGATTTGAGTTCAATTTGTGTATCGAAACTGATAAATTATCAACCCGAGGCGAATGCTATGCAGATACTGATTAGAGCACCGTTAATGAGACACAACAGATTTTCTATTGTATCGTACCCTATAGGGTGCGGGCGGGGCTGGACCGGGACTTATTTTAGGCATTCGCTCCGCGTCGATATCAGCATAAAATCGATGCAATTTGTACGGGTTTTCTAATACAATTTCTTAAAGTTTTATACACAAACCTTTCGGAATAAATTCTCCAAATTACAGTGAAAACTGCATCAAAATCCGTAACGTAATTACGAAGAACACATGGACAGACACGAAAAGCGACTTTAGTTCAAAATATTTCTTCACACATTTAGAAAAAGAATTCTTAAAAGTACGTGTCTATCCTTTCGCAGGGTCGTATAGAACGCAATGTGGGGCAACATTAAAGATTTCAGGATTTTCGCCGAGGCACAGAATTGGTTTTAAAAATACGATTGCTTTAGTAAAGTATGCTGTCGTTGTGTGTGCTAGTGATTTTAGGGTTTGGCTGTAAAATTGGGTCTTGTATTGAATTTTATTGAAGTTTGGGTAAAGCCATTCGATTTTGTATTTCAATGCCTGGGTTTTGTACCTACTTTATGTGATCCTTTTATATAATATGAAATATTTACTGGATATGGGTTGCAAGCGCTGTGTTATTTCAGTTAACATTTGAAGTCGGTTGGCTCCCGTAAGCGTTATGTCTTTTAACCGACTTCAAAAAGGAGGAGGTTCTCAATTCGTCTGTATTTTTTTAATAACTTTGATTTCGGAAGTCGGTGTCCGCACCTGTATTTTTTTAGTTTTTTAACTACTGACTTTTGAAATTAAAGTTATTATTCACTTTGCAGTGTTTTTGTTAGAGGCAAGTAATTCGATTTTCTACGATTTATCTATGTTTTCTACTGTGATAATTGACTATTTGTCGGTCCTAAATATGACGTGGCGAGAAGAGAGCAACAGGGCTTTATAAATATTGTACTGATCTTATATTAAAGTAGAATTAGGATGTTTGGAGTCCTAAAGTTCTTGTAAAATCAATATTAAAAAAAAAACCGCAAAAAGTGCTCGAAAATATAATAAATATTTGTTTTCTCTTAACAAGTTAAGTATGTCATTACTTAATGCTAAGCTTTGACTACTGTCAAAGACGGCACGAACAAGAAGGTAACTTGAGTGACCGGTGCCTGAACTAGGTTTTTATAAACCTGTAGATATACAGGTCACCAGGACCCTCTGGCTGGATTTGGATCATAGTTATTATGGTTTGGATCAGAACAACCAACGGCGGGAGGCAGGACTAAGTAAGAAACATAATATAACATCATTCTTCTTCCCAGCTAAAGCACTAGGAAGTGGTGAAGGGTGGGCGCTTTTGGGGGACTGTCTTATGTAATTTTGACGTTCAAAAAGTGCTGACTCTCAGCCTAGTTTGAATGAATGAATTTTGATTTTGAATAGAAATAGGTGATTGACTGAATGTATGTAGTGTATTTGTTTTCACGTCTTTATCGAAATAGTTAGTAGTGTGTCATTCTACTAAATACATTAGTAGGGGCTAACTGTGAACGGAAACGACAGATGTACGTATGTTACGTATGTAGAGATTAAATTTAATTGACTTTAATTAACGGAAAACGGATTAAGGAACTACTGTAAACCTCCTTGAAATGTTGACATACTTAATTACCGTAAAATTAATTAAATTACTCCAGGGACCACGTAGGTATCTGCTGTGTTAAAAGACTGTCTCCATTGTCTCGCTAAAAAAAGCAAGTCTTATTGGGTAATCAGTGGCAGCTAGGGTTGCCAACATTTTCTAGAAGAAGAAGAGTATTTTTAAATTTCGGAGAGAGTAAATAAAGGGTACGGATTAATAAAATAGAGCATAATTTATTTATTTGTCTTCATGTATTTTCTAGCAGCTTTTGCGGTACATATTTCTTTGGAAAAAGAGTACATTACTCTATTTTAGATGACGGTTGGTAACCCTAGTGGCAGCCTGGTGGTCGGATTTGTACCCAGTTAATGACATAGACTTGGTCTCTGTAGAATTTAAAAATAACGACCGATCAGTTGAAATCTCATCGTGAAAACTAAGGTGAAGTGAGGTTGAAGTAAACTGTCATTAATGTCAATCCCATGCTGAAATGTGGAATGACGGCTCACTATAGATCAGTAGGTGCTATCATCATCATTATTTCAGCCGAAAGACGTCCACTGCAGGACATAGGCCTACTCCAAAATTGGGGGTTTTGCCATAATAGCCACGCTTGGCAAGCGGGTTGGCGATCGCAGTATGGTGGTAAAATGCAAAGAGAACACTGCTGCCCATTCTCTGGTAAGTCCCTTACTCGCCTTTTACGATACCCACGGGAAGAAATGGGATGGTGCTATTCTTTTACGGTATTATCGGTAGGTGTGTTGTAGGCAATATGGGTGTACTATTCACATGTCTAACTAAGTCTCCTGGATTTTAAACTTTCGGTGTTGAACAAAGCATTGAGAATCCAACAAAGAGCATTCCGACGCGTCGAAAAAACACACTTTTTGATTTTCGACTCTCGGCGCTTATACAGTGCATTGAAATTTCAATGCGCGAAGAAGTCCCGCGGCGATATTTTAACGTTCATGCGAAAGTGGACATACATAAAACAACACTTTTATATGAGACTGACCCTGTTTTTCTGCTTTCTTTTCTTCGCCCACATTTTTAATATAACTGGCTTATTTCCATCTCTCTCCCTCTTTAATTAATACAAGTCACAAACAAAAACTAATACTCCACTTTAGAATCAAGCGTAAAATATCAAAATAAATCGTGCTAGTGTACCATATTAACCCTTGTCATGCTGACACCTTATTTCCGTGTGTTTATAGTTGACAAAGTATCAAGTAGGGTCTAAAGGCCCGCTTTACGATCGGTGCGAGGCGAAATGCCTCGTCATTTATAGGGTTAACATCTCTATTAAATTGATGGGTACATAATAGGGTGGTGTTGGGTTAAATAAAAGATAGTGTTTCGTGATTAAAAACCATGTCTGAAAGTCGAGACGATTTGGGAATTTAGATTGCTCGGGCAACTGGGACTACTGTCAAACTGGGACGATTGTATCCTTTATTCGGTTAAGGACATATTCTGGTTACGGCAGATTCTTTTTATGGCAGATTCATGTTTTTTTTTTGGGTGGGAAATCATCAAATAGCTTCTCCCTTTCTGGGTGGAGCAGGAGGGCGTGTCAGACTTTTACTGACTAAAACCCACCCGTGTTCCCTCAGTAGCCTGTATGGCAGGGGCGGCGGTATCTCTTTCGAACGAACCCGCACCCCTGGCAGGCATCGGGTCTTGCGGGCCCCATCATTTTTGTGCTCACTTTTTTTTTGAGGCACGCGTGGAACACAACGCGCTGTCGACTTGGGCTTGGTCCTTACCGGACAGCGAGCTACCCATTACTCGCCGTCCGCAAGCCCACGCCTACGGTGGCCGGAAATCAGCCTGGGATGGCAGATTCGTGTTGCGGCAGAAATTGGGCAGTCGCAAAATCTGTAATACTTAAAAATATCACCAGGACTGGAATGAAAGAAAATCTATGTAACAAATCCACTATTTTGTCATCTTGTTTTGAGCATAGACGATGACAATAGATACGCACACTTTTATAATAGGTACTACTAAGTTTAACAGTTATTTTATAAGCAGTAGATGAACAAAATTACGTGGCACACAGGCAACTGAAGGAACACGGGTGGGTTTTAGTCAGTAAAAGTCTGACACGACCTCCCCACCACTCAGAGCGGGAGAAGATATTTGATCATTTCCCACCTTCAAAAAAAAAAAACCCAGTGACGGTATTTGCCTTCCATAATAAACTTGCTGTGCACGACAGGGTCCATATTTATTTAAACCGCCTAAATTCTGACAGAATGATGCCTCTTCTAGAGGCAAACGAAATATGAGGTCTCAACTCAATCTCACAGTAGAGGCAGCCAAAGTGGAGAAGAGTCGCAAATTACAAAAATCCGGAATAACTCGTTTCTTGTATGGAGACCCCTTTTATTTTTAACTTTCTTCTTTTGTTATTTGTTGTCTTAGCGCCAACAGAAATACACAATTTGTGAAAATTTCAGCTGTTTACATATGGATCAGAGATCAGTGGTGGCCAAGTGTGTCGTGAGTTCGATCCCAGACAGGCGCTTTACTTTGTGTAAATTATTTCAACACCACTGCTCTCAAAACGGTGACGGAAAACATCGTAAAGAAACCGGCATGTTCTAGAACCAAAAAATTCGAAGACATGTGACATCTACCAACCCGCACTGGGCCCGCGTGGTAGATTACGGCCCAATCCCTCTCAATACTCAATACTCAAATTTTATTTGCATTCAACAATGTGTACTTAGGTGGTAAATAATAAATAATTGTGGTCATTATGGACCCTGTCGGGCACAGCAAAAAATAGTAGGAGAGAGGAAGCCTTAAATAAGTAGCTAAACATACATCTAAACTAAGTCCAATTATACCACTTTATGGGTTCTTTATACCTACAAGCTATAATATGTAGAAGAACTGTGATTTTATTGAGATAATCATGAGCTACTAATTCTGAATGTAAATGATAATTAGATGATTTAAATTATTATTTTATTTTGTTAATTCTAATTTATTGATCTACCTATACATTTTATATTATTAATTTTATATAGTTAAATCAATCTAAATCTAATATTATTGTTATTATTTTTAGTTTTAAGGCATTGACCATGACTTTATTGTTATTTTGAGTTATTTGTCGAAATGCTATTGAAGGCAATGTAAATTTCTAGTTAATTGTTGATGTCATTTATATTTAAAAAAAAAATGTGTAAATTCAAATACAAAATTACTTGTTTGTGGACTGTGACATAATATAGGATTCTTTATAATTTATCGCTTAAAAATTCGTTTATACTATAGTAGCATTTTTCGATTAAAAATTGCTTCAGTTTTTTTGTAAATAGGTTTGTTGTATCTTCTTTTTTAATTATTTCAGGTAGTTTCTTATAAATTTTATGGACATCACGTAGGGGCTTGTAGAATGTATTTTTAGCCGAGAATGTGGAATATTTAATCTCGATTTGTATCGGAGTGTGTAACGTGATTGTATATCCTCACGCTTTGTATAAAATTCTTGATACTTACGAACAAATTTGCAGGTTTCTAATATGTATATACTAGGGAGTGTTAAAATATTATAATTTTGGAATTGAGGTTTACAGCTGTCAGTTTGATCGATGTTTACTAGGATTCTCAGTAATTTCTTTTGGAGGGTAAATAATGTTGGTGCATCCGTGCTACTTCCCCAAAGGGTAACGCCGTAGCTTAGTCATGAATAAGCATAAGCATAGTAGATGGTGAGCGCTGTATGAAGATTGGTGGTTTTTTAATTTCACGGAGAGCATATGAAAAACTTGAAATCTTTGATCTAAGTTCTTGTATGTGGGATTTCCAATTTATATGCGTATCCAAATTTAGTCCAAGTAAGGTGAATTCTTTAACAGTTTCTATTTTTAAGTTATTAAAAGTAAATTTTATATTTAAGGGTGCTTTTTGATGGGGATGAAAGGTCATAAGTTTAGTTTTAGAGAAATTTATTTCGAGGTTATGTGAGTTCATCCAAGTGATGATTTGGTGAATATTAAGCTTAGCTCTTCGTTTAGATTTATGTTGTTTTGACATGAGATTAGTAGAGAAATGTCGTCCGCAAATAATACACATGGTCCCTCTATGATTTTAGGTATTTTTGGTAGGTAATTTTGCTCATTTTATAAAATTTTTTATCAATTTTGCTAATTTTATCATTTTTTTTTATCAATTTTGCTCATTTTATCAATGTTATCATTATTTTTTATTAATTTTTATCTGTTTCAATGAGAATTTGCATTAATTTCTTATTCGTCAGTTGTTGTCTTTACACTAATTGAAAAAGAAATCAAAAATGAAATCAGCATGTAAATCTGTTTCGTAGTTAAGAAGAACAACGTAGTCATACGTTTTTTGCCAAATAGCTAGGTAGGTGCTTTCTAAGTTTCTACTTAAAGATTTCCTATTTAATGTAGGTAATATGCAGATATTAGTATTTAATTCATTTTTCATTAGTCACAAAAAATACACATTCACGCACTTGTATGCCACAACATTTTATTTTCTTATTATATTATTAATTTATTACGGACACACACTTCACTATGTCTTTTTTATTATTCTAGCGTATGGTACTCGTGGGTTGCAGCTGAAAATCAGCGTCAGGTGGTGCATACTATGTTGCCATCTGACAATATGCTGAGCTGAGGCCCTTTTGACATTCTTATCATTGTTGAGGTCATTGTTTTGTTTTTTTTTTCTTTTGTTTTTAAATAATTTAAGGTTATAACTACCGATATAATGCCAATAAACGCAATTTTCTTCTTTCTTTCTTTCTCTAAACCAAAAATTACAATCAGTCTTATATACCTAAAGAAGTCCTACTTGAAATGATCACATGAGACACTGCTACTGTAGCACCGTCGATAGTGTCTCATGTGATCATTTCAAGTAGGATGTAATCCACGAATGCACTGTTAGTTCAGTCTTAATAAAATACTATTCTGGGGAGGTACGAATCGTTTCAAAAAGATGACGTAAAATGCAAAGCGCCATCTAATAGCGACAGCCGGAACTGTTACGGCAAACATGGTCGATGAATCTTTGTTACCAATATATCCATTACATGATAGGTGGCGTAAATAAACGTTTGTTACAAAAGTTCATTTACAAATTAAATTTCATTCGAAATCATCCATCGGTTTCTTAGTACACACTACAACTATATCCAACGACCTCAGTAAGTTATCTCTATGGTTACTGTACTTACGTTAAAAACTCATTTAAGAAAATGAAAGCTACTTTCACCCCTTTACTTCATCATTTCAGCCAAAACACGTCCACTGCTGGACATAAGCCTCCCCCAAAAGAGAGCCATAATCGCCACGTTTGGTAGGCGGGTTGGCGATCGCAGTACGGTGGTAAAATGCATAGAGAACGCTACTGCCCATTCTTTGGCAAGTCCCTTAGTCGCCTTCTACGACACCCACGGGAAGAAATGGGATGGTGCTATTCTTTTTACGTCCGCCACCACACGGGTTACTGTACTTACGTTAAAAACAACCACTAATTTAAGAAAATAAAAGCTACTGTCACCCCTTAACGTATTTTACTTTTTTTTCTTTTTGTTTTTGTATAATGTTAATTTTAATAGTAGTGTAGCATAGTAGTGTTTTAGTGTTTTTTCTTTTATGTGTTTAATTATCGTATCATACTGTAGCAAGTCTGTAAGATTCCTGTGCAAGTCCAATAAATAATTTTTCTTTCTTTCTTTCTTTCTATCACATTTACTTAAGACTAACTTCTATGTAGACTTTCAAAATTAAATATTAAGAAAATCCGACACAGACAAACAGTTCCTTGAAATGTCATCATAAATAACGTAGAATAGGCTCCTAAGAACGTGAAGACGCTACAAAGTTAGGATCCCTAGAAAACTGAATCATAAACACTTGAGACTAGAATTTTGATGCTATATTTTGTGATAGAACCGGCTTTAGTAAATTATTTTTCCAGCCAGTGTTGGCTTCACTTGCTCAATCTTTTAGATGATTGGAAAATCCACTTAAAGATTATAAGAATTTTAAAAAGTACGTTTATACATATTGAATGAAATTGCAAAATGCAGCCTATATACACACAAACAAACATACTCAGCCTATAACGTTCCCACTGCTGGGACACAGGCTCTCTATGAGAGGAAGTGGGCCGTAATCCACCACGCGGGCCCAGTGCGGGTTGGTAGATGTCAAATGCCGTCGAATTTTTGGTTCTAGGACATGCCGGTTTCCTCAAATGCAGCATGCGTGGTGTGAACTACAAATAAAGATTTATGAAAGACAACAGTTTTCTTCGGTGTGCAATTACTTAGCTCAATTTACTGCTTTCACCAGTCATTTATCAATGATTGACAGTCATTACGGGTCGTCAGAAGCCCGAAAGTCTGACAACCAGTCTTACCTAGGGGTATCGTATTACCCAGTAACTGGGTTGTGGAGGTTTGATAGGCAGTCGCTCCATGTAAGATATTGGTGTTCATCTGCATCCGGTTAGACTGGAAGCTGACTCGAACATAGTTGGAAAATGGATGATGGAATGGAATGGATGAGGAATGATGAAAAAGATTAAAATCAATTTAAACTAAATTTACTAAAAGCCAAGCTAAACTTGGTAAAAGATTCCCCCAAATCTTCCATTAACAAATCAATTAATACCTCCCCAATGTTTAATATTATTAAACCAACTCTTCTTTAATCTTTAAACTAATTTAAGATTACACTTAATGAACTTGGAGCTCCCTCAGTAGTTTCAAAGTCGTGGCTTAACTTCCTTAAAGCATTCAAACTATTTCAATCTTAGTTGTTACCTTCGTAAGGATTACATTATGTAAATAAGGACGAGATTCCCTTACATTTACGTACGTAATTATATTTGTGTAGGTAATACTTGTATATCTTTGGGTTTTGGTAGGTGTTTTGCTGAGAAAAAGGTTACGTGATATTCTAGATATTTTACATAAAGTATTTGCCCAAAGAGCGAGAGAAAGCAGTAGTGGTTCAGTAGTAACGGTGTCGACTTATGAAATGTAAACAATTTCATCAGCACAGCTCTCAAAACAGTGAAAGATAAAATTTAAAGAATCTTAGGCAAACGCTAAAAATGCTAGGCCTCCTCTGTTTGTCGTTTTCATTGACCGTCCCCCGACTTGACAATGCCTTGATCAAAATATTACGTACAACTTAAAAGGCCAATAAATATTACTTTTTACTTTATAAGGGTTTTTGTGTGGTTCGTGGGTTTTTATCGTGTTACCCAGTTACTGGGTTTCGGAGGTCAGATAGGCAGTAGCTCCATGTAAAATACTGGAATTCAGCTCCATTTGGTTAGACTGAAAGGCGACCCCAACCTAGGAAAAGGCTAGGCAGATGAGTAAGACAAATAACTACTTATTAATACCGCTGGGCTTTGAAAAGTATTCGTCAAACAACACTAATGTTGTCCCAAGTCTGAAGTAAGTATAAAAGAAAAGCCTTTCAAAATCAAAATCAAAATATTTTAATTCATATAAACCTGCATGGGCACTTATGAAACGTCAGAAGCTAGGTGCACGGTTCCAAATTGTTGTTTCCTATGGAGAAGCACCGGCAAGAAACTCCACGGTTACTGTTTTAAAAATGGTTTCCAAATTACAGAGATAAAATGTATGGGAGGACAGTGCAGGCCTGTCAATAAGTACCAGGTACTTAGAGGAATGAAAATACAGAATAGACAATCGTCTACAAATCTAGTCTTTAAGGCCTACAACGTTCTCTCATTCACAATATGTAAAATAATCTACATAAATAAAATGAACCTATTTAAACATAGTGACATGACTTCCATGAAAAACACTAAAAATTGTCGATATTAAAATTGATGTACCTTTACTTCTATTCAACTACTCGACAACGATCGAAGTGGCTTACAAGATAGCCAGTCTTACCTGATGCCTATCTTCTATACCTATCCTTTAAAGCCACGTCTTGAAGCCGGCCTACTTTCGCGGCGGCTATGCAAATACAAATAACAAATACCTAGAATAGTTTTCAAAACACAAGTTTCGTAAATGCCTGCACGATTCAACGGTTTACACTGAGATTCCCAAAGTATTTGAGTTAAAAATGTAGCTGCTTGAAATATTTTATCAAGATTTGTCGTTCTTGCTCGAGAGGAAATAAAGAGAAATAAAGGTTGAATTGAAGTATTATATAACGTGGTACTACCACGCCTGTACTCTTCGAGGAGATAGGTTGTGGTGTATAGTAAAACTAGATTTCGCCTGTTATAACCTACGTATTTAAGTTACCGTATGATAATTGGGCACGCCTCGATTGTGGTGGTAAGTTTGAGGAGTGGATTGAGAGGCGCCACGGGACGTCCTCACCTTCCGCCTGACGCAGGCGGAAGGTGAGACCGCAGACTCACCGGACACGATTGTTTCGGGAGGTTTCTATTTCGGATAAGGTGGGAGGAAAGGCCCGGGTGTTGCCACTGCGTAGATCGCCAATTTTTCAATTTCAATTTTATTTTTATCCGTCAATTGTCATTAATGTGGAGAACGAAATTTGTAGTTTAAAAATTGCCCAACATTTTCGCTGCTTTGCCTTACGTACTTGTACCAGCTTGTAGTACTTGCTCTAGTTAGAACTCACTGCCTTATTGGTTATAAGGCAGTGAGTTCAAGTAAAATCTACAACCTCGTTATTTTATAACAACTTCTAAGCTGAGACAAGTACTGGATTAGCAAGGATGAGTAGATAGATATACCTGTTTTTGAGCCCGGCAAATCAAAGATGAGAAAACACAATTCTTTTTTACGGATTATGATCTGTTACATTATTTTACAGACGTGTCTAAGTCCATTTGTATTATAAATCATAAAAGTAAAATCAAAAGATTTTGTTGCGGTCATTTCATTTTTTGTCTTTTAGGTAGGGTGATAATCTTTATGAACTGACAGATTATTCAATAAAATAAAACATTACAATGAATACGTTTTTTCCAAATGTTCGTACTAACATCAACGCGTCTATATCTTCACTGCTTATTTTCCAACAACCTAACACAAAAAAAAATTGAGCCTATTTTTGTTCGAATGCAACCAGCACCCTTATTGCGTAAATTAAATAATAAAAAAAAAAAAAAATCAGAATCTGAATACTTCTGAAGGATATTGCTAATAGCTTCATACTTTTGAAAAAATTGTCTACTCAACAACGTAAATAACGCAACGAATATTATTGAATTATCAAAATGAAAGCGATTTCTACTGATAGTGTATTTCTCTCAACAGACCAGCACCCTTATTGCTTAACTCACGATTAATCATAATTTGTTTCCTTTTGAAACAGATTGTTGAACCACTGCTTCATATGTTCGAAAAATGTGTCTGCTCAACAACGTAAATGACGCAATGAATATTGTTGAACTGTCAAATTGAAACAGATTATGATTAATCGTGAGTTACGCAATTAGTGTGCAATAGCTAACTTCTGGAGCGAGGTGGGCTGGGCGAAATAACCACTGACGGCCGCCATGGCTCTCACAAAATGTTCCACTTGAAGAAGTGGACTAACTGCGGAAACTAAATGATAAATTATGTTATTTCTGTAAATAGGTTTTTACAAACACGTCAATCATTTTTTTTTTAACTAGATGAGGTCAGCGTTTCCTATCTGACTACTCTGGGAGGAAAAACCAAAAACATAGGACAAAGATAGTGCATTACGTTACTTAATAATTAAGTAACGTAATACACTATCTTATTACCCCTCAGAGTTATTTTATTTCCAGCGTGTACTACATAAGGTCGACTTTTGCAGATAACCTTTACAGAGTAAGTAGCTACTTAGTACAGTTCATGTATATAGTGCAATAGACGGGGTTCGTATTGCCCCTCGAATGCCAATAAGCTGTGTTGTATTTTCCCAAAATAGGTGTTTTTTATTACCATTTTATGGCTAGCACCGTTTCCTGTCACGTCACGAACTACAAAAAATATGATTTAGATAATAAACGTCTAATAAAATAATTAATGGAATGTTTTTATTTTAATTTACGATATTTTCCGCCTTTCGTAATGCTGACACTCACGCGAGTTAACACCGAAAGTTTGTGTTTTTAAAAAGGAAATATTTTGCCGCGAAAGCGGAAGTCACAGTAGCAGGTTTGCTCGGTTTTGTTGGGTCCTACTGATAGTGTTACTGTTGGCCGAAAACATTCCACTGTCGGGCAAACACTTCTCCCTACGACTTCCAGTACTTGCGGTCCAGGGCTAGCGTGGACCACTGGTCGTTTGCTTTCTATAGCTCGTCCCGCCATCTTCTACGGGGTCTATCGCGACACTAAATAAACAGTTAGATCTAAGGGGTACTAACACCAGAATAAAAAAAATGCCCGACGCAAAATTGGCACTAGTGTGTCAAGGCATTAACTTCTTTATCCTGAAGCGTCATAGTTGAATTATTAGATTCTCTCATATTGTTTTGAGTGATCTGAGTTTTGCAAGTCATATTAATTCATATCTGATAGCAAGTCTTGTCAAGGGGAATCGTATTACCCAGTAACTGGGTTGTGGAGGTCAGATATGCAGCCGCTCCAAGAAAATACCGGTCGTTAGCTGCATCGGGTAAGACTGGAAGCTGCCTCTAATATAGCTGGGAAAAAAGCTAAGCAGATGATGATGATTTATTATTAAGAGTGGTCGCCCAGAGTTTGCAATTCGACCATGAATAAAAATATTAGCTTTTTGCACTCCTCCACATAAACTGTAACCGTGACGAATTTCACATTCCTCCGTCCGCATAATTCTCGTAAAAAGGGATAAAAAATATTAGCTTCAAATCTTAATATAATTATAAAGATTTGGATTACACAAAATTTATAAGATCATGCGGGAGGCGGACGTGTTGTGGCGCAGCCTGGGAGGCCTCTGTCCAGCAGTGGACTGCGATAGCCTCAGTTGATTGATTACCTAAGATCATGAGTAAGGACTCTGATCTCTCTCTCTCTCTCACTGTAATCCCGAATCTAACAAACATTCGGTCCAAATCAAACTTCTTTGGGAAACACAGTCAAATATTTGGTAAAAACCCAGTAATTTTGGGTTGCGTGTTGCAATTATTTCGCTCCACGTACTTCCCCTAATCTGGCGAGCACATTGATTTTTGTTCGGCCGTACTAATCCGATTACAGTCACATTAGTTCAGTAAATTAGTTTCCCCATGTGGTTTCTGTAACAGGGGATTGGTTTCAAATAATCGGAGGTAATCACGAGAATTATAGGGAGATGAGACGATGGTAGACTTGAGAAAATATTGTGGCTAAAAAGGGATAACGAAGACATTAAAATATAAAGAAAATGTAGCCCACCGGTATCGGGTACGGGGTCCACGCTATCAGCGGTCAGAGCTCCAGGGAGAGGAATCTCCTATCAATTCGAGTCGTGTCCAGAAGTTTGTCTTTCTGAATCCAGTCCATCCGTCCATCTGCCTAACAAATCCTCATCAGGTTTTGGTGGACGCTTTTCGCTATTAAGCCATTGGCTATCACGATTATTGGCATAATGATCGCTGAGTCCATATCTTACCATACTTGATTCGTCTTTCACGAAGTTCCCGTCATGCGGTACCATTTTGTCAACAATCATTGCGCGCCGCTCCACTCGATTCTACCACTTTACCAGGCTTATTGGCAACAATAGACTTGTCTCACTACAACTGTGTTACTACTATGGACAAAATAATGTGGACATGTTTTGAGTATGGCAAACGCCCGTTCTGCTACGCTGCCTACAAGCTAAGTACCAACATATTCTCGATAAAATGGGTCTTAAGGTACCTAAACTACATAAATTATTCAATATTCCAATGGATAAAAAATATTTAATTGGACACAGCTACATAAAAAACTGGGTTTGTGTTTAGAGGTATCAATTTACCTGTCTTGTGAATAATAGAGAGCGCCTTGAAAAATCAGCCCCTTGTAATAGTTCTGTTCCCCAGGTTATACATTAGTTATTTGTTTTTTTTTGGGTAGGAAGGTGGTATTTATGTATCTATTTTAAGTTCAAAGAAAACAAGCATTTGTGTTTTGTTTCTATTGTTTTTTGTTCAAATTGTGTTTGTTGTTTTTTGTTTAAATTGTGTTTCATTTACCTTTTTAGAATTATATTTTATTTACCGTTGACATTTCAAATTAATTATTATTTGTTGGATTCATTTTAAATTATTTAATTTACATGAAATTCATATTTGCACGCCATTTTATGTGGCAAACATGTCTGAACCTGTAAAAATTTCTTTATGTTATCTTGCATGCACGTTTAGATATATTCTTGTCTTTATGCACATGTCTTAGCAAATAAATATTATCTTATATTATCTTGATTTGTCATTGTCATTATCATTCACTTGGCCTTATCCCGATTTATATACTTCTCTAACATCTTTGATTTGTCAATGTACTTTAAAACATGTTTTTATTTTATTCAAATAATATGGAATAGCTTGAATGGAGCGTTGTCAGACACGTTTGATGCATGTCGAACGAGTCATGGGCCAAATCGACCACCATGTAAGTCTCAGAAAAGGTCCGGCGTCATCGAGGCAGACCCAAGAGAAGATGGCGGGAGAAGCTTGACGACTACAGACAGGGTTAGTCTGCATTAGAATAAAACAGAGAAGAATTAGAAGGAGAAAAGGAGGGTAAGTATTATCTTGCAGTGGGACAACATCGACTAAAAATAAAATAAATAATATGGAATACTGAAATCTAACATTATTTTAAACCTTAATAGACTGGGCACGCCACGATTGCGGCGGTAAGTCTCTCTTTGAGGAGTGGCTTGAGAGGCGGCATGGCGTCCTCAGCTTTCCGCCTGACGCAGATCCTCACCGGACACGGTTATTTCGGGAGGTTCCTGTTTCGGATAAGGCGGGAGGAAACGCCCGGGTGTTTCCACTGCGAAGATCGCCCTGTGGACACGGTGGAGCACACGTTGGAGGTCTGCCCGGCTTGGGCGGAGCACCGCCGTGTCCTCGTGGAGGCGATCGGCGGCGGCGATCACTCGCGTCCGGCCCTGGTCCAGGCCATGGTACGGAGCGAGAGTGCATGGGTAGCCGTCACCTTCTTCAGCGAAGCAGTAATGCTCGCGAAGAGGGAGGTGGCGCACGTGAGGGAGAGGCAGTATATGCGCCCTCACGGCCCTAACCTCCGCAAGAGACGCCCTGGGCGTCGGGAATCCCAGGCTGACTTCCGGCCACAGTAGGCGTGGGCGTGCGGATGACGAGTAATGGGTAGCTCGCTGTCCGGTAAGGACCAAGCCCAGGTCGACGGCGCGTTGTGTTCCACGCACGCCTCAAAGAGATGTCAGCACAAACCGATGGGGCCCGCAAAGGGCCGATACCTGCCAGGGGTGCCGGTTTGTTCGAAATAGATACCGCCGCCCCTGGCATACAGGCTACTGAGGGAACACGGGTGGGTTTTAGTCAGTAAAAGTCTGACACGCCCTGAGCTCCACCCAGAGCGGGACACGGTATTTGAAGATTTCCCACCCAAAAAAACCCTTAATAGAAAGAAAAACATGGAGTTGGGCATTAGAACCTAAAAATAGTTTGATCAATAGGCACTTAATTGTCAAAAGTTTGTAAATAGTTTCACCCATTAAATAAACTTTATTCAAAACACTATTTTTAACCGAACCCATTCTTTAATAGTAAAGGTTAATGTGACCCAACTCGGCCACCGGAATATTACGACGTCACAAATCGTCACGCACACAATTTGGGCATATTTGGCTATACAGCATGTATCAGGACGGTGTTGTCACATTTCTTGCGCAGTAAGAAGTACTTTTTTAGGTATTTGACAATGGCGAATCGCGATAACCAATAAGTCTGAATATAGCGAAGTGAATCTGACCAACAAAATGAAACGAATTTTGCAGTTTTAATTCAATTAAAAAGTAAATGCACGGCTCAGTGGATTAAAATGCATTTTTTTTAGTTTATTGAATTCACTTTATTATCATGACATAAAATAAGATAATTTACTCAAAGAAAAGCATTATGCGGTTTATTTATTTCTCTTTTACGTTCGATATATCATGATACTGTTTTATTTCTATTGAATAATTTTTAAATTAGTCTATTCTTTGGTCATTTAGACACTTTATTAATGGCGTGCAATATGTATCAATACGTATAAATGTGCGACGTAAAACTGAGCATTTTACGGTATCTTACGTTTGGGTAGTGCCATCAATCGAAATTTATGGGACGGCTGAAGATTTTTTCGCAACTACGATGTTGGTCTAATGGAGAAAGTGGTTAAGTTTGATGCTCTGTACCACACCCTTAAATATGACCACACTTTTCTGTTACATGCTGTATAAGGCCATATTAGGCGACCCATAAACATCTTGTAAGATCAATATCGGCGTAGAAAATAACGCGAAACATTAACTATGAACATTAACTTTGTGGGCTATGAATAAAGAAATGATTTTGTTCGTGCTGCGTCGCTTTTTGCGAGGGTTATGAATGAAAAATGTAAATGAAGTAATTGTAGATGAGGATTATAGTGCCAGAGAGAAGCGTGGCGGTTGAATGTTGAATGATTACTCATTCAGCCTATAATGTCAGCTGGGAACACAGGCCTCCTTTCTTTTTGAGAGGGGCCGTAATTTACCTCGCAAACCCCGAGTTGATAGATGTAAATGTCAAACTTTGGGTGGGTAGGTCATACCGGATTCCTCACGATGTTTTCTTTCATCTTTTTGAGAGCAGCGGTGATGAAATAAATTACACCTATGGCCACTTGTAAGTTATCATTGGGCCATCATTTCTCAAAGCGGAATGTTGAATGAACGGTTTATGCTATTGAAGATACATGGAATATTTGATAAAGGCTCCCGAGTAATTACTAGTTTAAAAACGTAGCTGCTTTATCTATCTTTTGCCAGCGGCTTCACCCGCGCGGAACTTTCATCCCCTATTTAACTCCGTTAGGGATTGAATTTCGAAAAATCCATCCTCATTTCTTGTCTACATTATAAAGGGAACCTCTGTGCAAAATTTCAGCTTTCTAGATCCAAGGATTTGGGCTGGGCGTTGCCGTTGGTGAGTCAGTCAGTTAAGACTTTTCTTTTTATTAACCCCCGACGCAAAAACGACGGGGTGTTATAAGTTTGACGTGTCTGTGTGTGTGTGTGTGTGTGTCTGTCTGAGGCAACGTAGCTCCCGAACGGATGAACCGATTTTGATTTTTTTGTTTGAAAGGTGTATTAGTCGGAAGTGTTCTTAGACGTGTTTCATCAAAATCGGTTCAGCCGTTTGAAGATTTTCAGCTCTTTTCTGGTTGGTGAAGGGATTTGAGCATCTTCCACGGGTCTGATCAACTCGAAATCTGGTATTCTATTACTTCAATGATATTAGACGAACAAAGTAACCTTGAAATGCTGGAGCAACACCTGGAATTTCCAGGAACTTGGGCAAGTTACTCACCAACAAACAGCAAAAGTATCGTGTTTGGGCTCATTGAAAAGGTCTCAATGAATAGATTATAGATAAATAGTGATCAGGACGAGGAATGAGGATAAATTAGTAACAAAATTCACTGTGCGAAAAATACGCAACGCGGCATCGTTGCGTATTTTTCGCACAGTGAATTTTGTTACTAATTTATCAGATTTAAGCGAGCGAGACATTAAGTTTAAAAAGCAGGAAACAAAAATTAAATTTAAAATTTAAAAAACCCCCGACCTTAAAAACTCTAAAAAGTAAAAATAATAATATTTATAGGCCTAGATGAAGGTACGAGTAATATTTTGATCAAGGCATTGTCAAGTCGGGGTACGGTCAATGAAAACGCCAAACAGAGGCCTAGCATTTTCATTAGCCGTCCCCCGACTTGACAATGCCTCGATCAAAATATTACCTTCATCTAGGCCTATAAATATTATTATTTTTACTTTTTTGAGTTTTTAAGTTCGGGGTTTTTTTATATAGGAGATGCATTGCATTGCCGTTTGGCATATTGTAGAATTTCAATTTCAGGTCTGAAGTATCTAAATGGCTTTTTAGGTATGTGTGCTTTTTTGTTTGGTTGGGAAATCATCAAATAACCTCTCCCGCTCTGGGTGGAGCGGGAGGGCGTGTCAAATTTTTACTGACTAAAACCCACCCGTATTCCTTCAGTTGCCTGTGTGCCAGGGGCCACGGTTTCTCTTGCGAATAACCCACACCCCTGGCAGTAGGTAAGTCTGCTTGAAGTTCAACCTAGGAGGTTGTCGGCTGGTTAACCGGCCTTGTCAGTGATGCCTCAATAAATTAAGGCCTCTAACCAGGGACCTAAGGGGCAATGCAATGTACCTGTTTTTAAGTTTAACGAGAGTATCTACTTATATCACAAGTTGCTTCAAGTTAAAGTCACAACGAATTTAATATACTTTCATTAAAATGCGCAAAAATGAAAACGATGTCGGGCAATTAATGATAGATACAATTTTGCTTACACAAGTTTGCCTCATTCATTTTGATAGGCATAACTGTATCGTTTGAATAGCCGTTAAATAATTTTAAAAAACAACACAGTATGACAGTAACTTTCAATGAACGTGTAATGTTTCAGAGTTACTGTTTATCTCCCCGTATAAAGTGTATGAAAAATACCAAAGCGGAAACGTTGCCAGTCGCCGCCGATGGGCCGGTTATTTTATTCAGGCTGAATATTAATAGGTCTTTACCTATGAAATTGCCGTTTTGTATGAAAAAATTTAAACGATTTTTTTTCATGAATTTTTTATTTGTATTAATCGAAGTAATCACCCATGCAATCAATGCATCTTTGCCATCGCAGTGGCAGTTTATTGATGCCCTTCTTAAAGAAATCAGCTGGACGGGAGGCAACAAATTCTTCAAAGGCATTTTGTACTGCCTCTCGGGTATTAAATTTTTTTCCCGCCAAGAAGTTATCCAAATTCTGGAAAAAGTAGTAGTCTGTAGGCGCAAGGTCTGGTGAGTAGGGCGGATGACGGAGAGCTTCCAACCCCAGTTCTTGCAACTTGGAGACCGTCTGCTGTGCAGTATGAGGTCACGCGTTGTCGTGCAGGAGCAGCGGAGACGAGCGATTGACCAATGCTGGTTGGAGATGCGCCAGCTTCTCCATCATTGTGTTCAGTTCTTCACAGTACACATCTGCAGTAATGCTCACCCCGTTTGGTAAGAAGCTGTGATGAATCACACCGGCGCTAGACCACCAAACAGTGACCATCACTTTTCTAGGGGTAAGTTTTCGTTTAGGGCATTGTTTAGGTGCTGAACCAGGATCCAACCAACTTGCTGAGCGCTTACGGTTATCAAACAGAATCCATTTTTCATCGCAGGTAACAATGCGGTTCAAAATTCCTTCATTTGTGTGTCTGTTGAGCAGTGCAAGGCACGTCTCGACGCGTACTTCGCGCTGGCGATCATTGAGTTCGTGGGGCACCCATTTGTCAAGCTTTTTTACCTTGCCAATTTGACGCAAATGGACCAATATTGTTTTGACGCTAACGTCGAAAGCTGCTGCTAATTCAGCCGTAGATTGTGTATCATCAGCTTCCACAATCGCCTTTAATTCGTCATTGTCGACCAAAGTCTTCGGACGACCGCGAGGTTCATTTTTCAGGTTGAAATTTCCAGAACGGAAGCGAGCAAACCAATAACAGGTGGTGCGTTGGTTTGTAGTGTTAGCTCCGTAAACGTCGTTGATGTTGCGTGCCGCTTGTGCCGCGTTGATGCCACGACGGTACTCATATTCCATAATTACTCGAATTTTTAACGTATCCATGATGACGAAAAAGATTGAAATGCGATGAAAATGTAACACTAATCAATAAAGAAATAACTACTTTTAGAAAAAAAAATCCATGTTTTTAAAATAAAATTAATTTGAAATTAGAATTCTTAGCCAAACAAAAATTATTTTGATTTGAAATGGCCAGTACTGCAGAACGGCAATTTCATAGGTAAAGACCTAATATATAATTCTGATATTTATTATAGAGGCTTTGGTCACCTAGTTTCACGGGTTATAGTACTTGATGGCACTACCGGTACTAGCTGACCAGGTAAACTTTGTACTCGAATTAATAAATGTTTTGTTAACTTATTTTTTTTTTTTTGTTTAGCCTATATTGTCCCACGACGAAAGTCTTTGAGCAGTGTGTGTTGCCACCTATGGTACAGAGACGTGGTCGCTCACAATGGGCCTTATCAGAAGGCTTAAAGTCACCCAAAGGGCAATGGAAAGGGCTATGCTCGGAGTTTCCCTACGCGATCGAATCAGAAATGAAGAGATCCGCAGGAGAACCAAGGCAACCGACATAGCCCGAAAAATTGCCAAACGTAACTGGCAGTGGGCAGGGCACATTGCTCACAGAACAGATGTCCGATGGGGCCGAAAAGTTCTGGAGTGGTGACCGCGTACGGGAAGACGTAGAGTGGGAAGGCCTCCCACAAGGTGGACTAATGACCTTGTGAAGGTCGCGGGTATCCGCTGGATGTGGGAAGCACAAGACCGGTCGAAGTGAAGGAGCCTGGGGGAGGTCTATGTCCAGCAGTGGACGTCTTTCGGCTGAAAAGATGATGATGATGATGATATTGTCCCGCTGCTGAGCAAAGACCTCCCCTATATCCTTCCAGGAACTCTTTTCCCGCACCACTTCGAACCAGCCCTCGCAGTATACATCCAGGTCGTCTCGTCACCGCTTTCTGGGCCAACCGCGGCGGCGTCGTCCATCTTCAGGCACCCATTGTTTAGAGACCTTTGCCCAGAGGTCATCCTGCATGCGGCTGATGTGACCCGCCCGATCCCATTTGGGCGGGTTAACTTATTATGCATTTTATTAAGATTTAATGATTACTCAAAATGAATAAGGTACAACATACATACATACATAAACTCACACGTTTTTCTCATGGGGGTAGGCAGAAGCTACAGAACGCCACCTAATACTATCCTTATACAACCCTAGTATTAGTATATGCGAAACCGAAACACGTGTCTAGTATCTTTTATCAACGTCAAAAAAGAGGAGGTTATTATGTAAAGAATCTATGTAAAAAAAATCAAAACTGTCTCATGAAAAATTACAAAGTTATAAGCTTGTTATGTTACCTAGTTGTCTACTCAAACATGGTCACCTCGAGCCAGCCTCGTATTGTGCTCATTGATACTCATTCATTAGGCAGTAGGCACCTAATCGCACGGCGATTGTATTGTAATTAACTGGTGATAACATTTAACGTCACACTTGCAAAAATTTTTTGGGAAAAAATATTACATGGTGTAAAAATTATCGGAATCGATCCAGGTACTTATTCTGAACAAACTGTATTCAGGATTCGCATTTACAAAAAAAAAAAAAAAATCGTATACTCCTTTTGCCTTGTTTACGGTCATACATCTGGTCACACATGCACGGCAGTTCTGACTACTCCGCACCTGACGTTTCTGAAGAACATCTCCATTAAGGTCACTATATGTCCTCTTAAGGCGTCCTCTTACGGTATGTCCACTTACATCTGCCTTGTAGCTTTTTTTAGTCGCTCCTCATTTACCCTCTAAACATGACCAAACCATCTAAACATTCGATTTTGGAAACTAAATCTGCTTTTAAATAAAATAAATAAATTAAACTCTATTTCAGTTGACGGTCCATATTTTTGTTAGTATTTTGGTGTTAGTAACAATAGTGCTTAGAAATAATGTTAGTTTTCACAAAATTAATTAATTATTTAATCCTAAGACTATCGCCACCCAGTGACCCTGAAAGGTACAGTCCGCTCTAGCAGCGATCATTTTTAGAATGCTGTTGTCACTACCATGCAAACGCTGTAGCATGGAGCCCGCTTTCTTTCTCATGATGGCATGGAAACCACCTGTGCACTATTGCTTTATATAATTCTGCTATTTATTACAGAGGCTTTGGTCACTTATTTTGACCGGTTTATATTACTGGATCGTACGGTTTTGGTTTTATGAGCTATGCGACCGTGGAGAAAGTAATCAATATTCTGTAGATTGTGGTAACTTTATGGGTTTAGTGAGCGGTTTTTGCCCGGGAGCAGTGGTGGCCCAGTGGTAACGGCTGCGACTTATAAGTTGTATGTCGTATAGGTTCGAACACTGACAGGTGCTTTTCTTCGTATTAATTATGTCACCAGCACTGCCCTCAAAAAGGCGAAGGAAAACATCGTGAGGAAACCGGCATGTCCTAGAACAAAAAATTCGAAGACATGTGACATCTACCCATCTACCAGTGCGGGTTACTGGGCCCGTGTGGTGGATTACAGCCCACTACCTCTGGAAAAGAGGAGACCTTTGTCCCAACAGTGGGAACATTATTGGCTGATTTTGCAATGCATTATTAATAATGCTTTGAAAGATCCTTTAAAACAAATTCTTCTTAAAATAAATAATCTAAAATATTTCAGACATTGTTATCTGTCGACACTCAGAACTCGACCTTCACGAATCAGGGTTCAGTTGGGGTTGTACTGCATTAAATAATAATGCTAAAACGCAAAGGGTTTAGCGCATGCATTAGTTATAAGACTGCCAATCTAGCGTAAAGTTGTACTATACTGCTTCGCTGTCCGAAGTATTTATTTTTACTCAAGTGTTTTAAAGCTGGAAATAACTTAGTTGCCTCTTGCGACTAATAGGAACTTGTTTGAACTCGATTTGACTAACTTAGGATCGGGGTTTTTTTTTTGGTGGGAATCATCAAATAGTTTCTCCCGCAGGAGGTATCTATCTGGTATCAAACTTTTACTGACTAACTGGCAACTTTCGCGTTTCAGTTGCCTGTGTGCCAGGGCCCGCGGTATCTCTTTCGAACAACCGTGAGCAAGCAATTAGGCAAAAACGTACATTACTGTGAAGGAGAGCAATGAGGCCAAATGGTAACGGCTGCGACTTACGAGTCGACTATAGGTCCTTGGTTCGAACCTAAACAGGCAGTCTACCTTGTGTAAATTATTTCATAACCACTGCTCTCAAGACGGTAAATGTAAAAATAGTGAGAAAACCAACATGTCTTGGAACCAAAAATTCGAAGACATGTCATATCTATCAACCTGCATAGGGCCCGCTTGGTGAATTTCGGCCGACTCCTCCTACCGAGAGGAGGTATGCGTCTCAGCAGTGGGAAGATTGAAGGCAGATTATGCACATGCACAAACTATAGTAAGGTAAGTAAATGAAGTAACTGACAAAATATAAGAGTAATGTACCTACATACATATTATGTATATAACTCACAAATCACTTTCATCAATTCACTCCCATGTATGTAAAAGGAGGCGAGCCTATTGACTCTTACCAGGCACAAATTAAGACATTTGGCTACTAATGAAGATGTAAGAACTAATAGCAAATCCCAACATTTTTCCGGACCTGGGGGTCAAACAGAGAGCCCCATGTTCAGCAATTACGACAACCCTTTATCGAAGTCGTATTAAAACAACCTAAACGCAATATATTGTAACTTCAGCAAGATTACGAAACGCACAAGGTCTTCGTCCCAAAAATCTGAGCCCCGTAATCAGGAACAACAAACCTTTTACACATTCTATTTTTTTTGCAAACGGAGCCAAATGACAGCGACAATACTCGCAAATCCTATACGAACAGGGATCTCAATTTGCCTTTGTACCAAATCCTCTTATTGCTTTCAAAGCGTATTTTATGTCTCGACTAGCTGAGTATGAATCTACGTTAAGGTTAGTGCAAACTAGAGCGTTGCTTTGTGGCGTAACATTCGCGCGAATGATACAAAACCAGCGATTGATACTTAATTGTAGCCAAAAATTTATAAAATCGTGTCAATGTAAACTGCACGCCCCTCTACGGTTTGTTGCATACATATTTCAATAATTGTTTTGAAATTCTAGTCAAACTAAGATAATCTTAGCACAAATTATAGACATTGAAATGAATTATTGTCAACGTATAGGTACATCTTCTGTCTTTTGTGTATCTTTGACAGTCTTTTTCTAATATCTCTCCGTAGGAACCCAAGCAATGAACTATTAGGGTTTTTAGTTATTAGAAAATGTTCTAGTTTGTTTTCATTTCTACGCTAGGGAAAATCAGCTAGAATTATACAGCATTCAAGGTTTTTATTAATTTTGTCGAATTTTTCGGCAACTTGATATTTTAGCTGTAAGTAAATCTTAATATAAATGATTGTTTTTAAAGGTTCTATAGTTTAGTAATCAAGTTAGATAAAAAAACTGAGACGAGCGTTAGTGCCTGCCCCATGTTCGACAAACTATTCGCCGGACTCGAATGAATACTCCAGTGTGGACTCACCCTTATAAAAGCAAGATCATGGGTACAAATTGATTTTGTCAGTCGTACTTATAGCCTGTTGAGTCTGTATTTTGTTTCGTGATTTTTGTTGAGTGTTGTTTGGTACCTACCTACGTGTAAAGATTTTTAAGATGAGACTTCAGACCGAGTCGTGAGCAATTATTTCCATTTGGTTTACAATTTGTTTTTGTTCTATTTGAACCTTAATAAGTTGTGATCGCATTCAAAGCGTTTCGTATTGCTACAAAGACTTTCCACCGGATTGGCATGAGATTTTCGGTAGCATATGTTCTCTCAATACATTTTTAACTATCCATCATCGTTATCTATGATATAACTAGCTTCGAAGAGAAGTCGGAAATTATCCCACGGAAACGTACAACCGGTATAAAAAGTGTAAAATAAAAATTCTATGCGTTAATATAGGTTATAAAAAAAAAAGTTGCTCCACACTAGGAATTTCTCCTGTATTGTAGGTGCGTTTACAAACATTTAAACTCACATACACAAACAGCCAGACCCGGAACAACTACTTGTAGATCATACAAGTATTTGTTCCGTGCGGGAATCGAACCTGCGACACGCAGCGCAGCAGTCAATCGCTTAACCACTGCGCCGACCGTGCCGTCAGTTATAATCTATCTGTGGGCCTTTCATCCAAATCCTTTCAGGAGTTTTTGCGTGAGACAGTAAAAAACATCCACATATACAAACATTCGCGCTTATAATATTGGTAAGGATATCACTTTTTCTAGACATATCAGGCAAATCATTGTCAGTACTAACAGACAGCGTGAAAGAATCTCTAATCAAATTGTGATGACTCTAAAAAAATGGTAGCCCAAACGTTGTTACCAATTGCATACGCATACTCAGCCTATTCTTTTCCCACTGTTGGGACACAGGCCTCCGTTCTCCGAGAGGGAGTGGACTGTAATCTACCACGCGGGCCCAGTGTGGGTTGGTAGATGTCACATGTCTTCGATTTTTTTGTTCAAGGACATGCCGGTTTCCTCACGATGTTTTCCTTCACCGTTTAGAGAGCAATGGTGATGAAATAATTTGCACAAAGTAAGGCGCCTGCCTATAAACGGCCCGAACTTACGACCTCATTATAATTATATGGTTATTGTTTAATTACGTGTGGTGCCGGACGTAAAAGAATATCACCATTCCATTTCTTCCCGTGGGTGTCGTAGAAGGCGACTAAGGGACTTACTAGAGAAGAGGCAGCAGCGTTCTCTATGCATTTTACCACCATACTGAGAGCCAACCCGTCTGCCAAGCGTGGCGAATATGGCAACCCCAAGTGGACGTCTTTCGGCTGAAATGATGATGATGTTGATGATGATAATTGAATATAAATAGTCTTGCAGTTAATTACCTGTATACATCCCATATCAAAATACGTAAATTATATCGATAAACAATCATAATGGGCCAACAATTAAAAATAATAATTTACACAGAACATAATTACATTTACAATTCGTGGAAAGTAAGCCCATTGGGTGTCAGGACAATTATATTTTTGTCAAAGGTAACGACAGGGTTAATTACGTTATTATTTTTATTGATTAAATAACTGAAATTTAAATATTCAATGACGGGTGGAATTAATTAATTCATAAAGTTTTTCTGTGCAAAAATTCCAATAATTAACATTTTATGCAAAACATCAAATCATTTATTCAAATTACGCTGAGAATCAGCACTTTTCGAACGTCAAAATACATAAGACAGTCCCCAAAAACGCCCACCCTTCGCCACTTCCTAGTGCTTGTGATGCTTAAAGCTTAGTTGGCTTTAAGGACTTTTGACAGTTTTTTTTGACAGAAATTTTGAACCTATTACAAGAAACTCAAACTCCTACGTTGCATAGGATTTTTTCGAGATCTATTCTCGTTAAAATCCTATGTGATAGACGTACAGACGCATCAAGCTACCCCAATCTGTCAAATATCTTTAATAGATTTTCAACTTTATTGCGTGAGCATACGGTTCATGTTCAATCGGGAAAATTTGACATTTTGGGGTAACTTGATGTGATTGGCGTCTGTAAAAGAATTTTTCCATAAATATGTTATTACCTAAGTAGATATTATTATTTATTATACACACAGATTTTACACATCACTCAAAAAAAGAAAGGATTAAAATACATCATTATTCATTGAACTTACCCCTGGCAGCGATTGTTCTCTGAACAGACCTATCAGTAAGAATTTGTTTTTCTTGATACTTTAATATACTTATTCTTGAATGTTCTTGTTCACTCCACGCTTTTATTGATGGCACCTTTATTCGAATATCTTTATTGCTGGTCTTTTGTATACGTATGTTATTTGTCTTTTGTAAAAATCATAATTTAATAGCATTCTCAGTCACTTGTTTATTTGCATTTTTCCAATTAATCAATGCCGTTAACTCACTACCACACACCACTTTTATTGTATACTAACTATAATAATTTAATTTTTATTTAATAATAATTTATTTAATAGAAACGTATACAAAAAGAGTACATTTAGCCTACAGTAATACATTTCCCATACAATGATAGTGCCTAAAAATAAAATATTTCTAAAATATTTTTATTACAAGAGCAAGTGACAATGTTTCGGAATTAGAAATTTAGGTAGCGACCCGCCCGATCTAGGTTTATTTAAACCTGTGTTTCGGGCCATCACTTTACATTTTAATTAAATTAGGACATTAACATTTAAAATTAAATTGATGTAAAAAATAATCTATTAACAACTATGAGAAAAAGCATATTGGTAACATTAATAACTACAACTAAGCAATGTAAATAAAACCGAAGTAAATACTTACGAGGGAATAATTAATTATCGTCATGACATAATTTCTAGCAGTTTTTCTGTGTCTGTGTAATTGAGTAACGCTAAGTATTCTGATAAAATAGTACTACATTTTTTATAGCTTAAACTATAGATATTCATTAATTTGTTAAGTCATATTATATATATTATTATACAGAAGGGGACCTAAAAACACATAAAATCGATTGGCAAACGCATGTCTAGTTTGGGGCTTTATGCAAACTAAATCCTTCCCACTATAACTAACTACACTACTGCACTGTTCCCGTGTATGTCGGCGCCTGCGACCCTTTGCTTGTCACAAGAATGCCACAGAGTGTCCCAGGCACATAAGGCATCGCGGCATTCGCGCTGACGGTATTTTGTTTTATTGGCTAACATATTTAGATTATATGTAAATTTAATACTGATTATTTATTTATACTGTAATGTAACTGCCCGTGACATCACATCACTCGGGCCGCTATCAGAATACCAGCGCTGCGACACTTTTTAAATGTCGCAGCATTATGCTGAGGTAGGAGCCTTTTGGCCTCGTGCAGGACTTTCTGTTTTATTTTTAATTATTTTTTTACTTCCAAGAAACTTGTTCTATAAAAAAAAAAAATGTACTAGAGTGTGTTTATTTTACGATGTGATCTTCCTGTGCGAGTCACAATAAATACTTTTTCTTTCTTTCTCTATTCGTAGTCTTTCAAACACCCGTTAGTATGTTTATTTCAATTCCAGTCAACAAACACACCAAGATTTAATTTCACCTGACCCATCAATCAGTCCAATTTAGCGGCTATAAAGTTAGGCACTTAGTATGCCTAGACTTCAAACTCCAGCCGAGCAGTTTAACGTAACTAAAAGCTCAGTTAAACCTTAAGGCTATTACGATAACGAACTTGCAGTCTAGCCTTCGGCTTTAAGGCTAGAACAACACAAAGCCGCAAAGGTCGGCTATGGGTTGGACTGGGACGATGGAATGTATAGAAGCGAGTCTGGGGGTCTAAAAAGGCCACTTTGGCGGAATAATAAAAGGATCATATTATGAATCATATTCAATATCGTAAAATGTTCACAAACTGACAATTCATAATATTAACTGCGTACAATTTATGTTCCGTGTGCTGCCGGACGTAAAAGAATAGCACCACCCATTTTTTCCCGTCGGTGTCGTAGAAGGCGACTAAGGGACTTGCTAGAGAATGGGCAGCAGCGTTCTCTATGCATTTTACCACCATACTGCGATCGCCAACCCGCCTGCCAAGCGTGACTTTGTGGCAAAACTCCCCTTTTGTGGGAGGTGTATGTCCAGCAGTGGACGTCTTTCGGCTGAAATTATGATGATGATAATGACAATTCATATCACGTAATTCATGTAATTTGCAATCAATTCTTATTTGATCCTTTTATGATTCTGCCAAAGTGGCTATTTTAGAGCTGCTGGTCTAAATTGCCTATGCGCAGTGTTTAAATATTCGATACAAAGTTCAATTTTAGCATCGAGTTTTCTTTTTTGTAGGAAACTATATAATTTGGAACTTTCTGACTAAATTACTGTGTCTTTGACAATCTACTATCTCATGTACCTGCATAGCATAATCGGCCTATAATGTTTCCACTGCTAGGACTTACGCCTCTTCTTTTCTCTAAGAGAAGTGAGATATTTACCATCGCACGGCCCATTGCGGGTTGGTAGATGTCACAGTTTTAAGACCAGAGGTGATGAAAGTAATTAGGTACACATAGTAAAGTACCGGCTTTGGTTTGAACTCACGACCTACAAACTCGTAAGTCGGGGCCACCTCTGCTCTCTCGTGTACCTGTATGATTTATTGATTTACTTCGGATATTTTGACTTGGTTTAAATGGTTATGATTGTAAATTAATAACCCGGTTTTGGCTTAAGGCAAGCGTGGGTCAATGCCGGGGATTAAGGGTGATTATTTCGGCGTCACCATCGGAAAGTAGGCACTGTATGAATTTCGCTATCAAACGTATTTCTAGTTCTATGGTGCAAGTTACCATATGCGATGCGTAGTTAGTTAGTGTGTGAATTGGAATTGGTTGGTGAAGTAATTAACGTTAGTTATTTATTGTAATGTAAAATGACTGTGGTGTGTATACTCAATTATAAATAGAAAAGTCACGAAACATTTTAGTCACTTGAATGCTTGAAATTCTTTTAGATAAAACTACAAAATCATGTAATTAACTTAAACACTTAGGTAATGTTTATCGAAGATGTTAAGTTCCTAAACTCCAATCGAATAATAAACCTTTCATTCAAAGATAAAACTCGTATCAATATAAAAAGTCACGCAAACATGTTGGGAGATTTGCTACGACTACGTAGCAAGCGTGGCAATGACGTCAGTTACTACGCTACGAACGATAGGTTCCGACAGCTACAATGTCATGGCTACGCCACTCGTAGCCACTACGATAACTATTTTAAACTACGTAACAGCTTTTTAAGCTTTGTGTGACGAATAAAAAGGAAATATATTGGATAATAGAGGTTTTTAACTTAAAAAAAATAACTTTAAAATAAACCTACACAAAACACTTCACCGATTTGCTACGACCTACGTAGCAAGCGTAGCAATGACGTCAGATACGCTCCGAACTGTAGGTCTCGACAGTTACAATGTTACGGCTACGCCACTCGTAGCTACTAAGATAACCGTTTTAGAGTATGTAACAACTCTTCAAGCAATATGAGAAAATAATAAAACGGAAAATAGATAAGAAAATGGAGGTTTTTAACGTAAGAAAACTTCATTCAACTTAAAAACAAACCTACGCAAAATACATCGCCGGTTTTCTACGACCTACGTAGTAAGCGTAGCAATGACGTCAGATAATACGCTCCGAACGATATTCCCCGACATCTACAATGTCACGGCTACGCCACTCGTAGCTACTATTATGCAATGTGGGTTGGTTGCACAATACTAGTACCTATTTGTGTTGATCCTTCGTACTAAAACTGAATCCTTGTCAGTACGAACAATTAACTCATGACCTATTCCCGACTCCTGCTTTTCTCTTATCAGATCTAAGTATATTGGCTTTATTATATAAACAGTGGTGGTGGGAGCAGTGGTGGCCAAGTGGTAACGGCCGCGACTTAGGTCGTGAGTTCGAACCCAGCCAGGCGCTTTACTTTGTGTAAATTATTTCATTACCACTGCTCTCAAAACGGTGAAGGAAAACATTGTGAGGAAACCGGCAAGTCCTAGAACAAAAAATTCGAAGACATGTGACATCTACCAACCCGCATTGGGCCGCGTGGTGGATTACGGCCCACTTCCTCTCATAGAGAGGAGGCCTGTGTCCCAGCAGTGGGACAATAGAGAGCCCATAATGTTGGGCTGATGATGATTTAAATAATCATTACAGTTCTCGGAATAAAGTTCAAATTACTAAAATTATCGTGGACCGAGGGTTTAAGCTGTAATGAAAGTTGGAACTTGTTATATAATAAAATAAAAATGGAATGAATTTTTTTATTCTGTAAATCAGAGCCACTTTTGCACGTCATAACCATCAACATTTACAGCTTAACTAAACGAGAGGTTAAACATAAATTTGGTAATTAGTTGCAATCTTTAGATTATGCTGAAACTGAAATGCTTCTGACTCTATTAAGAAAAACATAAAAATTCATTCAATGTGAAGGTAGGATATAAACATTATTATCATTTTTTGCCTATAATTATTATTTTTAATGATTTTTTCATTTCTTTTTCTTTTGTAAAACAGGTGCGTAAAAAATTAAGAAAAGTACTTCGAAAGATCGGGTTTTATGAAAAAAACCACTGCATAAATCAATGACCAATAAAGTTTATTTAATTTTCGATAGTTGAGCTTTGTCGGTACTGACTTTATTTTGGAGATTTTAAACACGCCCAAAGTTAGGTTAAATTAGCAAGAAAAACTAATCTTTGTGGGCACCAAATTTTTTAATGGTTTTTAATATTAGTTTTCTTTTTTTTAAGACATAAATATAACAAGTTTAATTTTTGATGTACACTGTCAAACAGTGGAGTAATATGCTCCCGAAGTTTGTATAGGAAAAATGTGGACTAGATTCACCTTTTTTCTAATGTAACGCGCGACTTTCCAAATTTTTTCTTACATAAGTACCTTATCCTGACAATAACAAACACAACAAAAAAATAATTAGCAAAATTGGTCCAGCCGTTCACGTGTGATGCCTTGACCAAGAGAAATAGGTATTCATTTTTAACCGACTTCCAAAATAGGAGGAGGTTATATGTTCCACTGTATGTATTTTTTATGTATGTTCATCGATTTCTCCCCCATTTGTGGACCGATTCTCAAAATTATTTTTTTATTTGAAAGAATATACTCCTGAAATGGTCTCATTGGCACCAAGTCAGGATCTTATGGTGGAATCCCAGGGAAATCGCGGGCAACCCTCAAATTTTGTAGGTATTAACAATGTTTTTCATATATTTTCTAAAGCTATTGAGACATTTGCGTATGGTCATCATCATCTCATGACGCTGAGCTGATGAAGGAAGGTACAACTCTTTAACGGTTAGGAGTTAGGTGGAGGTTCGGGCATAACTCCGTCATAAGACCGATTTGCAAAATTCCTTTTTTGTTCGAAAGGGGTTTATTTACGCCATGGGATCTGGAGGCAAAGGTCCTCGCGCAAATATGGGAGTGGCGCGAGGAGGCCAAACGCCGGGGCGTAACTCCACTGCCGCAGGAAATCGCGGCACAGCGGACAGAGCTCCAGCGGGATCTCATGATGACATGGAGAGAGCGATTGTCGCAACCCAGTGCTGGGCACGCCACGATTGCGGCGGTAAGTCCCCTCTTTGAGGAGTGGTTCGAGAGGCGGCATGGCGTCCTCACCTTCCGCCTGACGCAGGTCCTCACCGGACACGGTTGTTTCGGGAGGTTCCTGTTTCGGATAGGGCGGGAGGAAACGCCCGGGTGTTTCCACTGCGAAGATCGCCCTGAGGACACGGTGGAGCACACGGTGGCGGTCTGCCCTGCTTGGGCGGAGCACCGCCGTGTCCTCGTGGAGGCGATCGGCGGCGGCGATCTCTCGCGTCCGGCCCTGGTCCAGGCCATGGTACGGAGCGAGAGGGCTTGGGGAGCCGTCACCTCCTTCAGCGAAGCAGTGATGCTCGCGAAGAGGGAGGCGGCGCACGTGAGGGAGAGGCAGCATATGCGCCCTTGCGACCCCGGCCGCCGCAGGATACGGAGACGCCCTGGGCGTCGGGAATCCCAGGCCGATTTCCGGCCACCGTAGGCATGGGCTTGCGGACGGCGAGTAATGGGTAGTTCGCTGTCCGGTAAGGACCAAGCCCAAGTCGACGGCGCGTTGTGTTCCACGCGCGCCTCAAAGAGATGTCAGCACAAAAAGTGATGGGACCCGCAAGGGTCGATGCCTGCCAGGGGTGCGGGTTTGTTCGAAAGAGACACCACAGCCCCTGGCTTAAGGGCTACTGAAGGAACACGGGTGGGTTTTAGTCAGTAAAAGTCTGACACGCCCTCCTGCTCCACCCAGAGCGGGAGAAGTTATTTGATGATTTCCCACCCAAAAAAAAAAAAAAAAAAGGGGTTTATTTAAAAATCGTCTCATTTAAATTTCATATATAGATCTGATGATGCGTTTCGGAGACAGACAACGGAACTCTTCGAAAAATGACAGCAAATTAACCGAGATTGCTGCTATAGCATACATAAATATGCATTGTTTTGACCCCAAGGATGATGAAATTTCGAATTGGTGTGGGGTAGGTACTATAACTATAAAGTGAAAAATTGTGTTATCAAATGACAAAGTTAAAAACAAACAAGTTGTTATCGACACACAATTATCTCAATGTTAAGATGCTCAACAATTCACTAAAGCTGATGTGTAGCAACTTTAAAATACGTCATTTTTGCCGCTGGATCTAAATTATACTGATACGAAATTAGCTTCAAAATACATAAATACAATGAGAAGAAGTAGGCTAATCCATAAGGAAATACTTCGCTTAATGTACAAAAATGACTATTTAGAATATGTAAAAATGAAATCTGATGAATTATCTACTATAAAAAACTTTTTAATAAAAAAATTAAACCGCCGAAAAACCGAAAAATAAAAAATAGTAAACTAGCTTTGTCCAACCCCAATAACTAAGTTCGGAAGGCGGTGACTTTGGATATGTATTTGATTATATTTTTTTAATTTTTTGTGGCTATAATCTACTAATTACTACATGCTTAATTTTTGATATAATACACGACTCAGTATTAAAATCTGTGAGTTAGCAATCAATCATCCCCTGTTTTCTTACCCTTAGGGTTGGAATTTTTCTTCGAAATTTATATGGGACCAACTTCGAGGTATACCCTTTCCAATAAAAAAAGAATTATCAAAATCGGACTACTCTGGAAAAAGTTATGCGTGGTCATACATAAAAAAAAAAAAAAAAAATATACGCATCGAATTGAGTAACCTCCTCCGTTTTTTCGTCGGTTCGAAAATAAAAACTTTTTTCAAAAAAATACAACCGACTTCCAAAAAACACTAGATTAGAATCAGGATTAAGATTTGGAGTATAATATTATGAAGGTACTATTAAAATAGATTCACGTTACAAGCATTCCCCAAATACATTCCCAAAAAAGTAAAAAATAACCAAATCTTTATCCTAGTTAAACCTGATTGCGTCGGATAGCGTCTGCCGGACCGTGAAGCCAAGTGAACTGGGTAATCTAACAAAGGAACTAACTGTTAAGTCGAAATGGTATTGGTTACAAGCTAGTACTGTTCTATTGTTAATTAAGGCTCTTTGTTCTTTTATAGCATTAAGTTACGAGTGGTGCCGGACGTAAAAAGAATAGCACCATCCCATCTCTTCCCGTGGGTGTCGTAGAAGGCGACTACGGGACTTACGAGAGAATAGGCAGCAGCGTTATCTATGCATTTTACCACCATACTGCGATCGCCAACCCGCCTGCCAAGCGTGGCGATTATGGCAAAACCCCCCCAAAAATGACAAGCAGCCTTGCAAAACGGCCCCTCGGTCCGCCTACCCTTGGCTACGGTAGCGGCCAAGGTTACGGTGAGGCAAGGGGTGCTAAGAATCTCCAGAAGAGATCCCTGGGGAGGCCTATGTCCAGCAGTGGACGTCTTTCGGCTGAAACGATGATGATGTTCTTTTAAGGATAAAGAAGGGTTTAGGGAGATCCATGTTTAGCAGTGGAAGAAATCGTCGGAGCTTTTTATTGCACATAATGATTCATAGCTTGTGTGTGAACATGTCTAAACCAAATCGTGGTCATACGTGTCCTGTCGACTTTTATTTCCTACTGGATATTACTAAATACGCGCACACACACACACATAGATAAACTAACGTCATCTTCCTATGGGGTTAGGTAGAAACTACAGAACGTCGCCTGTACCGATACAAGACTTACTCATTCTACTAGTATGTTTAGATTTGAGGATTGAAAATCATCAAATAACTTCTCCCGCTCTGGGCGGAACGGGAGGGCGTCAGACGCGGACGGCGAGTAATGGGTAGCTTGCTGTCTAGTAAGGACCAAGCCCAAGTCGACGGCGCGTTGTGTTCCACGCGCGCCTCAAAGAGATGTCAACACAAAAAATGATAGGGCCCGCAAGGGCCGATGCCTGCCAGGGGTGCGGGTTTGTTCGAAAGAGATACCACAGCCCCTGGCATACGGGCTACTGAAGGAACACGGGTGGGTTTTAGTCAGTAAAAGTCTGACACGCCCTCCTGCTCCACCCAGAGCGGGAGAAGTTATTTGATGACTTCCCAACCAAAAAAAAAAGGGCGTGTCAGACTGTTACTAAAATCCATCCGTGTTCCTTCAGATGCCTGTGTGCCATGGGCCATGGTATCTCTTTCGAACAACCCGCACCCCTGGCAGGCATCAGTCCTTGCGGACCCCACCAGTTGGTGCTGACATCTCTTTGAGGCGCGCGTGGAATACAATGCGCCGTCGACCCGGGCTTGGTCCTTACCGGACGGGTCGTGTATAACCAAATGTAGGAACGTAAAGGAAGCAAAAAAGTAATTTTCAAGTAGAATCGGAAGTTAGCAGGCCATTTATGCCAAAGGTCAATTATTGGATGTGGTAGAAAAATATTACAATGGAAATCCAGAACGTATGCGCCAATTTTTATACATTGACGTGTAAAAGTGTCTCAGAAGATCGTAGGCTTACTGTTTCATTATATTTACCTACGTAGAATACACGAACTGGAGTTTCGATGGCTGCTGTCAAGAATTTTGCAATGTACACCTCGATAACAGTTTTCCCAACACGGGAATCGAAATAAGTATGGCAAGTTTACTAGAAAAAAACATATATATTTTTACCTTTTGCTATTCGTAGAGATTTATTAGGAGGCCAAAATGCAACAGCAGAGGTTGTCTGATCGATATCAGGTCAATTTGATACCAAAATATATTGAAACACCGTTCAAAGGACTGACCTATTCCAATCCGGTAATTAACAAAACGTCACAACAAGAAAATTAATTGAAAACAATTATTTTAATTGATAGGCCATTTTGTTAATTGAATTGATGATGTTATTAGGAATACAAACGGAACGGCCAGAGACGTTGTAGAATGGTAGCCCGAGAAGGAAAGAGGAGTTTAGGAAGACCATTTCAGAGATGGGAAAAAGACTTGAAAACTGCGGGAGAGACAAAGAGGTGAACAGCTAACGATCGTGAGCTCTGGAAACGCCTGGCTGCAGGCCCATGCTTAACACCATAATCAGCATAATATAATGTCCCCACTGCTGGGACAGAAGCCTCCTCTCTGTAAGAAGGAGCGAGCCGTAATCCACCACGCGGGCCCAGTGCGTGTTGGTAAATGTCACATGTCTTCTATTTTCTTTTGGTTCTAGGTCATGCCGATTTCCTCGCGATGTTTTCCTTCACCGTTTTGAGAGCAGTGGTGATGAAGTAATTGGCTTGTGTTTTAACGCCTAGCAGAAAAGTATCTATTTTACTACCAAAAAATTCAAATACCTGCTAGAAAGGATAAATGCTCACCAAATTGTGTTTCATAAAGTGTTCTATTTTCCTTTTTATTCTATGCCATAAAGATTTATAAACGCCTTTAAAGTGGTGAAGGGCGGGCGTTTTTTGGGGGACTGTCTTTTGCAATTTTTGACGTTCAAAAAGTGCTGACACCAGCCTAGTTTGAATAAATGACTTTTGATTTTGCTTTTTCTTTAATTTAAAGTTAATTTCAGACCAAATATTTTATATTATCGCATAAATAGAAAAAATATACAAAAAGTAAAACACCTCGCTAGGTTCGAACCTACGACCTACATTTCGTAAGTCGCGGTCGTTACCACTGGGCCACCATTGCTCTCATGCTTAACAGCAATTTAGAGAATTAGAAATAAAGAAAGAAAATGTATTTATTGTGATTCAGAAAAACCTGGAGAAACCAAACCATCGTGGGTTAAAGGAGTGGGACCAATCCGGTAATTAATTAACAAAATGTCAGAACAAGAGAATGGTTTGAAAGCAATTGTTTTAATTGATAGGCCATCGAGTTAATTGAGTTGAACGGTTACCAGAAGTAATGACAGTACGTATTTCAGTTGGATATAGATTGTTTAGAGGAATTGTCAGTAAAATTTTCAATTCATTTCCTTGTTCATGTTTTGTAGTTTTAGGAAAACTTCTTGAAATTCTGATTGAGTTCGTTTGGGTTTAAATAAATGTACATATTTATAGAATAGAACGGTCTGTTTTTGTTTTTTTAAAGTTGCCTCACACTAGGAATTTCTCCTGTATTGCGGGTGCGATAACAGACATTTAAACTCACATACACAAACAGCCAGACCCAGAACAACTACTAATATGTCAAAGAAATATTTGAACCGTTCGGGAATCGAACCCGCGACACGCAGCGCAGTCCATCGCTTAACCACTGCGCCAACCATGCCGTCAAGGTTCTGATGGCTTATTAGTTGATTCGCATGAATTTACTCACCCGATAAGGGCGAACTGACATTTTTAAATAATTTATGTTATTTTCTGTAGGCAATCCGTTTGAGTAAAACGTTAAGGAATCCACGAAAAGTTAAGCAAAAAGGAACTTTATTACATAAAAAAACTTTTTTCAAAAAAATTACAACCGACTTCCAAAAAAACACTACAAAGCTCAAAATAACTTTAATTTCGGAAGTTGGTGACTTTGAATGTGTATTTTAATTCTTTGTCACCGCCTTCCGAAATTAAAGTTATTTTGCGCTTTGTAGTGTTTTTTTGGAAGTCGGTTGTTATTTTTTTGAAAAAAGTTTTTATTTTTCACTGTTAAGCTACCTACCCCACCCACCCATTCGAAAATTCATCATCCTTGGGGTCAAAACAATGCATATTAATGCAATAGCAGCATTCGCGATTGATTTGCTGTAATTTTTTGAAGAGTTCCGTTGTCTGTCTCCGAAACGCATCAGCAGATCTATATGAAATTTGAATGGGACCATTTCGGAATAAATCCCTTTCGAACGAATTTTGTAAATCCGTCTATATACGACGGAGTTATGCCCGAACATACATAAAAAATATATATATATAAACATGTCGAATTGATAACCTCCTTCTTTTTGAAGTGGGTTAATTACACAACGTGACAATAGCCCAATAAATTGACGATTCGCTCGTTTCGGGATATATTCCTGCGGAATGACTAAGAAGCCGTTTTGATTGACAATATTTTGAATAATTTTATCAACTCGTTTCAATTCGTCCTTTATTTCATCGAATCAAGGACTCCTGTTCCAACGGCCATTTTTCCTTTGACACAAATGGCCGGCTGTTATGCTGGAAATTCTTATCCTTTTCTGGATAATTTTATTCCAGACCCTCCTAATCTTCATAAAAAAACTTGCTTACAACGTCAAAATCTGCACATTTGATTCGGCAGATTTTGACGTTTTATTATATTTATATTAGTTATATACGAATAGCTTCCGCCCGCGGCTGCGCTCGTGTGGAAGTCGGAAATTATCTCGCGGAAACGTACCACCGGATAAAAGTATCCTATGTGTTAAGGCGACTATAGATGACAGCTACCTACAGCGATGCACTGCCGCCCGTCGCTCGCAAGAGACCCCGCCTCAACGCGCATCAAGTTTTTCGAAAAACAACCCATGTTGATTTATCAAACACAATTCAAAGAAAAACCGTATACTACATTTTGGGTGATTAAATTGTCTTTTAGATGGTGAAAGTTTCACGGAAATACACCCGATAGTTTTTGCGTGATTATCGTTTTTATGTCCGCGATAGACTTTAGTTTACCAATTAATTACAATATGTTATAAAAATATCTTTTAAAATATTCACATATCAAATGACGAAGAAAATTGTCTAGTTTCACATATAATTTTTTCAAATACATAAGACAGGCCGTTTAGACGTGATCTTCAATAATAAGTCCTTAAAAGTCGGCTGTCTGCGCCTTAATCTATCTGTGTGCCAAATTTCATCCAAATCCATTTAGTAGTTTTGCGTGAAAGAGTAACAAACATCCATACATACAAACTTTCGCGTTTGTAAATTAGTAAAGATTTTGCGCCCGGCTGTGTCGATTATTAACGCCCCGAACAAGTGATACAAGCCCAATAACACTTTTACCTTCTTCTTCAACCACCCGTGGCCACGCTTGCAGCCGTCAGATAAATGAGGCTTCGTAGTCTACGATATAAATATTGACATAAATCAGCTCGAAACACGTGGGCACCCCGCAGCGAATATGGCGGTTGTATCCATAGAGCGTTTATAGAAAATAGAAGTGTCTATGGGTTCTTAGATCGTGCTGAAATTATTATTTAATCAATATTTTACTATAGGGACGCGGATAACTTAAGATCTTAGTAAGGGAGTTTGACGATCATGGATAAACTACTTCTGGTGTCAATGTTAATTACAAATGAAGGATTAAAAGCCTCTATATTTTTTAACGACTTTAAAAAAGAGGTGGTTCTCTGTTCGTCTTTGTGTTTTTTTTTGTGTATGAGTGTTCTGCGATATCTCCGGCAATTGTGGATGGATTTAGAAAATGATTTTTTCAATGAATATTGTATGCCTCAGGGGTGGACTCATATCACTTTTACTAACTTCGTGCTTTCATCAAAAAGCCTGAAGCAATAAAATATAAAGGTATCCTACTTACCTACCTGCTATTCTGCCTAGCCCTTCGGTTAATATAGACAAATTGTTTAAGCCAAAGAGCTAGCAGGCACCTCTGTTTTTTAAACGCTCTGTGGTTGGACCCAACAATATTGACTACCTACTCGTTTCCAATGATACTTTTTTTCCTTAGAAAATAGACTATACTGGTGTGGTGCAAGGCATAAACTGTAGCGATGTAAATATAATTAATAATATTGTGTTAGATCAAAATCTGACACGGATCCAGGATGATTAGTATTGTTACTGGTTTTTTTTAAACTCCTTGATTGCACTTAGTGAGGTTACACAATGCCTTTTTATTCGACATTACATGATATAGAGAGATTTTTGCTTTTTAAATGGGTCCTTTACAAAATGTTGTTTTAATAAATCTGCTACTGTTATTTATTTAATTTAGTAAGAATAATGGTAGCCCAGTGGAAAGTCAGCCGCGACTTACGAGTTTGAAGGTCGTAAGTTCGAACCAAGATAGGCGACTTACTTTTTTTTCTAATTTTGTCACTCTGTTCTAATAACGGCGAAAGGAATAATCGCGGAGAAGAACCAAAATTTCGAAGATATGCAACATTTACCAACCCACACTGGGTTCGCGTGGAGGTTACAGCTCACTCCCTCACGGAGAAGAGGCCTGTGTCCCAGCAGTGGGAACGTTATAAGCTATTTATGCTACTGTTATTAGCGTTACTGCTTGGCGTCGTATAGTTTTGCTACAAGTTATACAGGTCTTTAAAGGTCGGATAAGAGTGACACTGGCTGGTGTCAGTCACTATTATAGCCGAGCGTCGCATCGATGTTTGAGTGGTGGGTGTCTTCTGATGACATAGATAATATCAGGAGAGCCGCTGTCGTACCACATTCACCTATACGCAAGAAGCTTATAGATACAAGTGGAGGAAAGACGACTGTGGTCAAACGCTCTCTTTCTAAATACACACATAAGAACGAGACAGTGATATGTGTTTTCTATCTCTTATGAAAATAGAGTGCCGACCACAGTCGTCTTCACGTAGTTATTGAGAGTGTTGCCTCCACTTTTATCTTTAAGATTCTTTCCTATATGATGCTCTGTGACTTTCAAAATGAACTGCTATATTCCCACACAATCTTGATGATATTGAAGATGCTACTGAACCACTAATACAATAACCACTTCTGGCAAAGGTAGTATCCTGCGCCGTTAAGATTTGAAAAAGTAAGAATAAGAAGATCCGTTTGATTTACCACACACAAAGAGATTTAAGATATTGTTAAGTAAATAATTTCATGACTTTCACCACACACTTACAGAGGTTTCCGGCGACTGGGAGTGCAATAAACATTTTTTCGTTTGACTGTACTGTTTTTGGCTTCAACAACGGATAATTTTTATTCATTTATTGGTGGTCTCAGTCGCCGTAAGGAAAATATCAAAATTAAATGGATCTGGCAATTGGGATCGTGGTTAGAGTTAATTGCGGTCCCAGTCGCCGGAAACCTTCACTTAAATATTGTTACAAAGTTCACCATTCCTCTATTTAGTTGTGAAGTTACAATTATTGTTACGACCTTTCTCTTCTTTTCCTTCCATAGACTGAGTTTAAAGGTCGTTTAAAACTACTGTAACTAACTACTGTTTGTTAAATTGGGTGAAAAATAAATAGTGAACGATCTGAAAGTTATAATGAGATCTAAAATTCGGTGTAATTCTACACTAGTTTATAAAGCAAATAAAATAATATTTTTTTGAGTCCAATGATCCGTTATCATTCTTAATTTAGATATGTTATGACTAAAAACATTTGTTTACATTTCAACTCTCATCATTACCTACATGAATATTCAAACCTATTCTGAATCTATTTGTTCAGATAGTTTAGTGAATAAAATTAATTAATTAGCCGTTGGTCCCGGCTGTCATTTGTGGTTCTTTGACAGTCGTCACGGGTCGTCAGAAGCCCGAAAGTCTGAAAACCAGTCTTACCAAGGGGTATCGTATTACCCAGTAACTGGGTTGTGGAGGTCAGATAGGCAGTCGCTCCATGTAAAATACTAGTATTCAGCTGCATCCGGTTAGACTGGAAGCCGACTCCAACGTGATTGGGAAAAGGCTAGGCAGATGATGATGAGTTTAGTGAATAAAATAATAATTTACTATTCTATTTTAGGCTCATTCATCTTCCATTCATTCAGTTCAAGTGAATAACTATTATTTTGGTACCTAAGTAGTTAAAAATAATCCCTCAGTATTGTTTCATGGGATTTTCTATAGGTAACTCGTTACTTGTAGGAATTATTCACGTGACCAGAGGGCTGGCCGAATACATATTAGGTCAAAGAATCAGCATTGCCATCCAACGTAGCAACGCTGCCAGCCTTTTGGGCACTTTTCCCACTGACAGCGATGTGGACGAATTTTGATGATGCACAGTGCTCTCCCCTCCTTTTTTTATAATAATTTATTTAATTTAATACTTCACACATAGAAATATACAGAAGTAATGAGCGGAATGTAATGCCAAAGGCATTTTCTACCAGTCGACTTTTGGGTGATGCAGAGACAAACAGTGGTAGGTGCAATTACGTAAGTCGTGTTCTAAATATTTATTCAAATACACGTAATATTGTTATACCTATATAAATCTAAAAGTACATATGACATAAATACATTCTTGATAATAATATACTTGTCCATAATATATTTACATTAGTATCACTTTGTATATTTTTTAACATGGTTATCAAAATATACCGACTTCCGAAATTAAAGTTATATTTCTAGAAATTTCCATAAAACGATATAACTTAGACTAAAACACTAAAATAATAAATTTAAATGGGTTTCTATTTATTATGTTAATTAGTGTTTTAGTTTAGTTGGTTTCAATAATATTATTTCCTAGCGAAGAAAACGAAGGAGATTCTAACTAGAACACTGTAAATAACTACGTAAGTGGCGCAAAACAATACCTGGTCTATTAGGATTACTTTTGTGCCTTACACTAAGATAACTTGGGGTGACCTTCGTCAAACCTTCGAATACCGAAATGATTGTACTACAAAATGCACACTAAACAACTGCATCAGTAGTCTATTATTTTATTGAAGTATACCGAAAAAAGTATTTATATAACGGACTTGGGGCTAAGTAATAATAGCCGTATGATTCAATCGGCCTAGGTAATGCCCAAATTTTTGTGCTTAGACGAGTAATGGTAAAATTCCCTCCTGTCGTTTATAGCTTGGACCACACCACATCGTCTCAACCGATTGCTTCCCAACCAATACAGACCGAGCCACAGTTTAATGTAAATCCAGATGTGTGTGTGCTAAATAATTTACCGAACGGGATACGTATAGTCGACCTCATAATTTATATACAACCCTAAGCTGTTTGCCATTATAAAATATCTAATATCATAATAAAAGACATTGTGTTGGAAATATTATAGTGATGATAAATTGAAAAATTAGAAAACAATAAGTACATTCATATTTTAAAATTTATTACTCATTTAAAATGTGACAACCAGTAATAAAATAATTATTTGTCAATAATTCCGTTATAACTAATAAAATAATCACCAAAGTTGCATTCAAATTTACCATTTTTAGATAAAAATAATGTAAATACATTTAAGAAATACAGATTTTATTATGATTTTGTCATTATTAAATTTAAAATGAAAGTAATCAAGTTATAATGTAAAAACTAAAAATACTGCACGTCATGAAACGACAAGATCTATTTGTGTATGTTACAATTACATAATTTTAATCTTAGAAGTGCTCCAAGGACCTTTTGAAATGACATTGACAGTGTGGTACTCTTGATAAACATATTTTGTGAACGTGTTTTGTAAAAAAAGATGGCAACGTTACTTCCAATGAAGGCCGCGTAAGACGTATAGGTGTACTGGGGATTATTGTCAAATCTGCTAAATCAATTACGAGCTCGACTATACCTACACAAGTGTGAACCGAGCTAACTGACTTGCTTGACCTGTGCCAAATTGTATTAGCCTCATACATCGTTAGGCTATGAACAGATAATAGGATTGGACGATTTAATGCCTAGACAGTGTTTAGTTCAGTTACTGTCTTGATTGAAGATCTTGCTCACAGAATATTAGATTATTTTACTGTGGAATTGTAAAAAAAAAACAATTGGTAAAATGTTTTACGTATTGCATGACGGAGCATTTTGAGGCACGTGCCATGTTTATTTTTGTTGCTGTGCTATTGGGATAGGTTTAGCTGAAATATTAATTCGCATTTGCTATCTGGAATTGTATTTATTTATAGTTCTTTAGTTTGTTTATACTAGCAGCCTAAAGTATTGATTTCTGCCCGATTTATGGCAACAATCTCTCCTCCTATTACTTGGGGCTTAACATAACTGGCGGAATAGAAATACCTCTGTCTATCTCTAGTTATTTTAAGAAGACATTGGTGCCGACTCTGTTGTCACAAAATTCTCTAAACTAGACTAAAAATCACCACCTGTCAAATGACGATTTCCCATTCTGAAATTGACTAGATGACACAACTTAACTATGTTTTAGTTTGACAGCACTAAGATTGCACTGAGTTATTAGTTTAGTGAAAATGGCAATTTTGCTATTCTGTTGTTGTCAATTTCATTATTCTATTCACCCTAAAATTTTGGTTGTCTAACTAAATCTGACTATTTTTAATCGCGATCGCGGTGTACAACAGAATCGGCACCATTATAAACTTTAAAACCCTTATTTATAAATATTGCTAAAACTTAAGTACTGATTAGCGACTGTTTAACCATACATTTTTGACGTTTAAGCATCTCTAACTTTAAACAACGTTTATAAATCAAACTCAAAGCATTTATTTCAACTAAACCATTTACAGGCACTTATGAACTGTCAAAAAGTAGATCAGTTCTAAAGTTGAAGCTAGGTACCCATTCCAAAACGTAGATCTCAATGGAGAAGAACGGGCAAGAAACTCCACGAACACTCATTTAAATCAAGTTGGATATTACAAAATCTTGTGAACTTTATTCTTGTTGCTTCTGTATGTAGGAACAATGTAAAAATAATAATAAGCAATTCTAAATATAAGCCCGGGAAGTTAGGAGATGACCAGTCTCAACCGACAGCGCCCGTTCACGAACATGACGAAATAATAGGGTAAATCACAAAATCGTTCTAAATCGATAGACTGCCCTTAGCCTTAATTGCGTAAACAAAATAGCAATTGAATATCTTGACGATTCTAATTGGTAACACGAGACGTTTCCAGTAATTGAATGCGTTCTGCTACTAAGCGTCAGAAATAATGGTTTGCTAAAGAGTGAAGACAGATGCATGTGATCGACATGTGTTTGTTTTAGTTAAACAGTGGAATACGGTAGTAGGGCTATTTTAAGGATACAAGACTAAACACTAACCTTACTGGCTAAACACAGCTAAAAAGCTGTTTAACATGACATTTATGTGTGGAGTGTGACGTAAGGCTGAATTTAGACACGTGTTAAATAATTCCCTCGTTTTGTAAGTTCACGAGGGGGAAATTCTCGTATTTTTAAGTATCTTCACGTTCTAACCTTAGTCAAAATACCTCTGATTTACATACACTTTTGAAAAGTTTTTAACACTGAAAGTACGCACCTGGCGTAGTACTCTCAACCGCCGTGCGTGTATAACCAGGTGTTTAAACGTAGAAGAGACAGAAGGAGTGTGTAAGGATTGTATCAGGTGGTGTTGTGTGGTGTCTGCCTACACACATGCAAAAAAGGCGTGAGTTTATGTACGTTGTATTTATGACTTTGTTTGTCATTGAGAAGATTACCCCTTTTTTTTGTGTTTTGGCTTCGTACGGTTTGTGAATTTAGCCAGTGTCAAGTAATGAAGCTTCAAATAAATCTTTTTGATCAAGTAAATGGCCCGTTATCAGGCACTAAGTTACAAAAAGTCATAGTCGTCCAAAGTCAGTCAAAACAAAGTTATTGTAAAGCGGTAGTAACTTTACAACAACCTATTAGGAGTTTTTGGGCGGAACACGAAAAGTCCACGTTAGTCACTTATTTTCACCTTCACTACACTTGTGCACACACACGTAACTAAATTGAATAATTCACTACCAAAATTATACAATTTAATTCGCTATTTCACAAAATTTCATGACAATGAAAATTCGTGCGACATGTTCTAACGCGATCCCGCCAAAAACTCAGAGATTACCACTTGAATTTAAACGTGTTTTAAGTACCATGAATTCTGGGCCCCAATTCTGAATTAATATAATGATTCCCCGCGGAATCTTTTTATGATAGGTACTTATACAGGGTAAGTTTTTATCCAGTGCGCAAAATGTAACCATGAATTCAGCATATCATTCTAGACCCCCTAGCGCAGAAATTTTTCGCCGGTTGTTAAAAAAAAAAGAAACGTGCAATATCTACGCGGTCAAAATGTATGGAACAGCAGTTTTTTTTGGTACAACCGGCGAAAAATTTCTGCGCTAGGGGCTCTAGAATGATATGCTGAATTCATGGTTACAATTTGCGCACTGGATAAAAACTTTTCCTGTATACATATATTTTTTTTTCGGTGTACTTCACCAATTTATGTAGGCTATGGATTGTAGGAATAAAATGGGACATTTAGACGATTAAAACTATGCACTCCCTTTCGCTACTCCATTTAATTTACTTGAAATTGCTAAGTTTTAAAAAGCACTGTAATGAAAAACTTGGTCTAAATAAGAAAAGTCTACGGAACATTGTCAGAACACGTGGTCATAACTTGAATGGAGTCTTTGAGAAAAAAACAATTGGGTACTGTTCGATTCAGCATACAAGTTTGCGTGATTCTTGGATCCATAAATAGAGCCCAATTTATTATGGGAGGATTTACTCGAACAATTCTTAGAAATAAAACCGATTATATAGATAATTTGGCAACCTTCATGAATGTTCAAATGACCAGAGTTGAATGTGAAAAGTTTTTCAATGGCCAAAGAGTATAGTGGGATTCTTCATTTATTATTTACTAACTTTTGCAAGCGGGTTCACCCACATGATGGTCGAAAGGTTGTTCTAGGTCGTAAACTATCTGTGTGCCAAATTTCATCCAAGTCCGTTCAGCCGTTTTTGCGTGATTGAGTAACAAACATCCAAACTTTCACATTTACAATATTAGTACTCACATAGGATAGTTTGAAAATATTGTAATGTATAAAAAATTCAAAAAATAACATAACTTTCTTTCCGGAAGTCGGTGACTTTGGATGTGTATTTTAATTATTTGTTACCGCCTTCCTATATTAAAGTTATTTTGCACTTTGTAGTGTTTTTTTGGAAGCCGGTTGTATTTTTTTTTTTTTAAAGTTTTTATTTTTACCTTTAGTTACCTACCCTACACTAATTCAAAATTTCATCATCCTTGGGGTCAAAACAATGCATATTTATGCGATAGCAACATTCGCGGTTGATTTGCTGTAATTTTTTGAAGAGTTCCGTTGTCTGTCTCCGAAAAGCATCATCAGACCTATTTGAAATTTTAATGGGATCATTTCTAAGTAAACCCCTTTTGAAAAAAAAATAAAGAATTTTGCAAATCCGTCTATATACAACTGAGGTATGCCCGAACATACCTACATAAAAAATAAAAAAAACATGTCGAATTGATAACCTCCTTCTTTTTGAAGTCGGTTAAAAAGAGTAAGAGAGAGAAGGGAACGAGACTGTTTTTTCATCTCATTTATAGGGTCTTTGTATAATTATAACCTTGTAGGTTACCTTAATGATATTATGTTTTTAGAATATTTTTGAGTGAAATAAAGTGTCTTAAATGCTGATATTTTAAACTAGCTTTTGCCAGTGGCTTCGTCCGCGCGGAAACGTCATCCCCTATTTAACTCCCTTAGGGGTTGTATTTCGAAAAATCCTACCTTATTCCTTGTCTACATCATAAAGAGAACCTCTGTGAAAAATTTCAGCTTTCTAGGTCTAAGGGTTTGGGCTGGGCGCTGATGAGTCAGTCAATCAGTCAGTCAGTCAGGACTTTTCTTTTTATTTATATAGATTGCAATCGCGTCACAACATCAATCGAGGATGACCAAAATAATCCAGCATTCGCACAATTAGAACGATGATTTCTCCACAAGTGTTGGGAACCTTTAATATTTTATTCGGTCAGAAGCCCGAAAGTCTGACGACCAGTCTTACTGAGGGGTATCGTGTTACCCAGTAACTGGGTTGTGGAGGTCAGATAGGCAACTGCCTAGCTCCATGGAAAATACTGGTATTCAGCTGCATCTAGTTCGATAGGCTAGGAAAAAGCTAGGCAGATGATGAAACCCACTTAAGCTTAGATACATCTACAAGTCGCAAGTCTCTTGAAAAATAAACAAGCTTTGAAAGAGCAAACGAGTCTGAGAACCAACTTTATCCATTCCAAACTTTAAAGGAGGCAATATCAATAAACATTCAACCAGTACAACTCCTCTTCTAAAAATATTGACCCACATAGTGTCCAAGCTTGAAACTTCGCTGACAAGTGTGAAGGTTAAGTCCCTCAAGGTTGAAGACAAAGCTCTCGTGACCCTCGTTTTGAATGTGAGAGTCATGACGTCATTCGATCAGTCCACAGATTTGGTAATTTCAGAAGGCTCACTTCATAACAGACAGAATGAAATGAGCAATTTTTCCAAGCGTATTTTTACAGCTACAACGTTCGTTCAGTTTCCATTGGAATTGTTGTATTATTTGCAATGACAGTACCTTATGAAAACATTTCGCAGTTTAAATGTGACCAAGTGTAGGCACTACTATACCGTTGCCGTCCATCAGTAACCGCTTCTATAACAAGTTGCCAAAGTGGGTTACTTAGCGATGGAAAGTTTAAAACTCACATCAAACGTGTCCTTATCAAAAAAGCATATTATGAGATAAAAGGCTACGTTTAAGACAGGGAAGTTTGGCATTAATTCCTTCTGCACATATGGCTTTCCTGGTACCTCATTAACAGCAGAACTATGTGCTGCTCCCAAATTACAATGTTCTTTACTGTTTTTATTTTTTACAATGTCTAACATATTCTCGTCATTATTTGACATTATACATCAATTTTAATATCGAATATTTTTTTAGTGTTTGTCATGGAAATCATGTCACTTTGTTTAAATAGGTTCATTTTATTTTATTTATGTAGATTCTTTAACATATTGTGAATGATAGAACGTTGTAGGCCTTACAGACTGTAGATTTGTAGACGATTTTCTATTCTGTGTTTTCATTCCTCTAAGTATCTAGTACTTATTGACAGGGCTGCAGTATCCTCCCAAACCTATTATCACTGTAATTTGAAAACATTGTTAAAGCCAATTATTTTTATCAGAATATCCGTGTAGTTTCTTGCCGGCTCTTCTTCATAGGAAGCGACAATTTGGAACTGTGCACCTAGCTTCTGAAATGCAGGTTAAAATTTTTTTTTTTTTTGAAACAATTCTACTAGCAAGATTCCGGACAAAAATGAGATTACATACCAGCAGCCTAATTGCGTAACACACGATCAATCATAATCTATTTCATTTTGACAATTCAACAATGTCCATTGCGTTATTAACGTTGTTGAGCAGACACATTTTTCGAACATATGAATAAAATGATTCAGATTATAATTGATCGTGCGTTACGCAATTATGGTGGTGGTTAGAAGATTATGCCTTTCAAGATTATGCCTTTCATCATCATCAGTATCCGGCCCTTTTACCAATTTATTTGTGGTTGGCGCAACATGTATTTTCCTTCATACTTCTCTATTAGTCAGCATATCGTTACTAATTCGTTAACACAGTCCATCCATCGTTAGTAGATTATTTCTACCTTAAGTTTAAAAATAATACTATCCCACTTTGAAATCCCACGTTTGACGTACCGTCAACGTACAGCTACCCCTAGCATAGCAAAATATCGGTTATACTGTTGTAAAACACTCTACCGACTAAATACCATAAATCCACCGTCTCCTCCAATCCATTTCGTCTGTACAGTGAAGCTTCTGAACCAATTTACTTATTCCGTGATCGATCACTTTACCAAAAACAAAGACAGAAGAATGTTTTTAAGAGATCAAATGGAATTGTTTGCCTTATATTAATATGTATGATTCTATCTCTTAGGGGATTAACTAGACTTTCATTTTGAGGTGTAGAATTATTAATTCCATCTATTTGTGATTTTAATATGTCTTGTTTTTGTTAATTTTTAACCTTTCTAGACTAGTCTGTAAAAAGGTGATTGACATTAATTGTGGTTAAATAAAAATAAAATGTATGTTTTACCTTTGTGATGATAACAAATCACTTTTGAAAATTTACAAAATCGAAATTCCATCGCGAATACTTGTTTTTTTTTGTCATCTTATCATAATGGCTACTCCTAAGATTCCGAGTTGTAGTAGTCAAAGATTTTTAAACGCTACATATCTCGTATTTTGACATACATACTACTGTCACTGTCACTCAGGTAACTGTCAAACTACAATTGTATGATTGAGGACGAGTACATAAATATCTAAGTCTTACCCCATGACCACGAGCTAAATTCTCGAGCGACAAATATCTAAAAATTTAAAGAAGTTGTTTGTTTTTTACGATCCGCCATGACGCGTGAAACAGGTGTTGTGGCCACGTGTCGCTTGGCGCAAATCTTATCGCTCAAGGCCGTAAATGGAGCCTTAGTAAGGGCTGCAAAAAGCGACTTGCCAGAGCCTATATTTGCATAAATATTGAAAGTTAATGATCAATTAGTTCGTCCAGCAACAGAACATGCACTTTGTCGTTTTAATGACTTAATCAACATTGTCCAGGAACGATACAACTGGCTTTAATGATTTGACTGTCGCTGGTCTATTTGTGTACATTATTTAATCACCACAGCTCTCAAAACGGTGAAAGCTACTAACTAAAAAGACATGACATGATATCTACCAAACCAAACTGGGCTCGCGTGGTGGATAACGGCCGATTCCGTCTAACCGAGAGGAGACCTGTATCCCAAGAGTGGGCACATTATAGGCTGTTATGTAAGGTCTATTTGTTTCGTAGATCATGAGTGTGATCAATGTCACTATACAATTTTTTCACTCTCTTGAGTGTCCATGCATCGTTTTATAGAGAAAAGTGTTAAACACAACACAATTCGGAACAATGTATTAATTCTAGAACGTCTTGTTTCACGATTATTTATGTTGATTTCACCCTTGTAAAACCATTACAATATTCAACAGTCAAAGATCAACTAAAAGGCTTTATAGAGCATAAACCATGTTTCATCTTCCTATATAAATAACACAATTGTTTTGACTCCATTTCCTTGAAACATCAATGACAAACTGCCAATTTTAAAAATATTTACCTTCTCCAAGCCTCAATGAACGCAAAAGCCTAGAAATTGCCGTTTACTGCGCTCTAATAATGTCATTGAAAACACCGCCTAGATAGATAACAAATTCAAAGGAAACTGGATCTTATTTTCTTGTGCATAATTTATAAATTCCCTCACCAACTTCAAAGAATTCCGTTCCATTACACAGAAAACGAGCGTCTATATCTTCGCGAACAAAGTTTAAAATCAGTTTAAATGATATCGAATAGTATGCTGTTTAAATTAGGACTTTATGATGGGGTTTTAAAGTTGAGAATCATTATGTGTACCTACCTTTACTTTAGAAGCATCTGCAGCTAGAGGGCTCTTAAAACGTCTAATTACTGAAAATGATGGTACCTTGTGATATTTCATGAGGGTAATGTCGTTAATTTGTTATTTCGTAACTCTCCGTGCAGTAAATGAAGGACAGCGGTACTAGAGACGCATGAATGCGTGTGTTAGGAAGTTAGTCCATGATAATTATTTCCCCTGAAGAGACATCTTCATGTTCTGTTTTGGAGCGTTTGTCCTTTTGTATTAAGTTAGTTCATTACCAACCCTGCTTCTATTGTGCACAGATTCTTCTTTGGCTGGGTGCGACAATTATTTAATAATTATTATTCAGAAACGTCGTTCTAGCAAGGAATAAATAGAATTTAAAAATTAAATGCGTGACTTTTGTATCAGTATTTTGCCCATCTGTTAAGCCCCATTTTCAAGAGTCAATTTTGGTGACTGTGGCGTTCTATTACATCGAAGCAACAAATTACTGGCATCGTTTTTTTTTTTTTTTTTTTTTTTTTGGGTGGGAAATCATCAAATAACTTCTCCCGCTCTGGGTGGAGCAGGAGGGCGTGTCAGACTTTTACTGACTAAAACCCACCCGTGTTCCTTCAGTAGCCCTTAAGCCAGGGGCTGTGGTGTCTCTTTCGAACAAACCCGCACCCCTGGCAGGCATCGACCCCTGCGGGTCCCATCACTTTTTGTGCTGACATCTCTTTGAGGCGCGCGTGGAACACAACGCGCCGTCGACTTGGGCTTGGTCCTTACCGGACAGCGAGCTACCCATTACTCGCCGTCCGCAAGCCCATGCCTACGGTGGCCGGAAATCGGCCTGGGATTCCCGACGCCCAGGGCGTCTCCGTATCCTGCGGCGGCTGGGGTCGCGAGGGCGCATATGCTGCCTCTCCCTCACGTGCGCCGCCTCCCTCTTCGCGAGCATTACTGCTTCGCTGAAGGAGGTGACGGCTCCCCATGCCCTCTCGCTCCGTACCATGGCTTGGACCAGGGCCGGACGCGAGAGATCGCCGCTGCCGATCGCCTCCACGAGGACACGGCGGTGCTCCGCCCAAGCAGGGCAGACCGCCACCGTGTGCTCCACCGTGTCCTCAGGGCGATCTTCGCAGTGGAAACACCCGGGCGTTTCCTCCCGCCCTATCCGAAACAGGAACCTCCCGAAACAACCGTGTCCGGTGAGGACCTGCGTCAGGCGGAAGGTGAGGACGCCATGCCGCCTCTCAAACCACTCCTCAAAGAGGGGACTTACCGCCGCAATCGTGGCGTGCCCAATGACTGGCATCGTCAAAGAACTATTTAGACGGCGATATTTTTATTGTTGCTTAGAGGTACTAAATTAAAAATACAGGTAATTAAATCGCACGGTTTACATCAGGCTTTATTTTCGAACGAGATTCTACAATACAATCTTTCTTATCTTTGACCCACAAGACATAACATAAATCGAAATTAGTTTTTCAGTTATTTATCAATTGATTTTTGAAACTAAATATTGTAGCAGTGGGTATTGGAGCAGTGGTGGCCAAGTGGTAACAGCCGCGACTTACGAGTTGTAGGTCGTGAGTTCGAACCCAAACAGGCGCTTTACTTTGTGTAAATTATTTCATCACCACTGCTCTCAAAACGGTGAAGGAAAACATCGTGAGGAAACCGGCATGTCCTAGAACCACAAATTCGAAGACATGTGATATCTACCAACCCGCACTGGGCCCGCGTGGTGGATTACGGCCCAATCCCTCTCACCGAGAGGAGGCCTGTGTCCCAGCAGTGCGAACATTATAGGCTGATGATGAAATATTGTAGATCTCAAGTCACTACTGCAAAAAGTTCATGTATATCATAATACGAAACGAAGAACCATCGTTTATATTGTAATACTCGGTTTCGGATTTAAGAGTGTGAAGTTCAAAATCAATTTCAGCATCCCTATGGTGATTCCTTCAATATAAACCGCGAAATTAAAAAAAATGCTCAAAGTTTTATTTACATAAATTTATTTTATTTTATTGTATCAGCTGAAATATAGTTTGACCAGTCTTCACCTATAAATTCTGAAAACAGAAACTGGGTACTAGCCGTATTTCAATGCTCAAAAGATCTCAATTCTTATCCTAGAGCAATAAACAAGTACTTTTTCCATCTCAAGACTTGATAACTCACTGCCTGCGAGCGACTGAATAACTTATCACTGCAATAAAACTATCTTTATGGGCTGTTCCTGAGTTTGTTTAACTTTTTTCATCACACCGCCTCTCGGGGCCGGGGCGGTGAATATCCAAATCTGTCGGTTATTACGCGGTAGCTTCGCTTTGGAGCCGTGTTTGAGTGAAACGAGTATGTAGTAGGTTTTTATATGGTTTGGTATGAAGCTCGTGTACCTGGTAAAGTTTAAGACAAGTTCTGGTGTCATCAATGATTTATCTCACACGTAATCAGTCGTTACGTCAACGATCACGGGATATTCTTTTATCTATTAATCATTCATATTTTCCTAATGAGTGTAGGAAAACTTATACATGGTATTTATTTACGGCAGCGGCGGCTGATTTCATTATTATCGTTCTCCCACATTAAAATTGTCAAAATAGAATTTGAAACTTCTGGAATATCTGTTTACATACCTAATATACCAAAAGACAAAAATTGGCTAGCTTTGGTCTAACCAAAGCGAGTTCATTTTTTTTTTTTTAAATGAGATGATTACATCATTTTTATGAGATAAAACTTTGAGAATATCATATCATATAGCTAATCTTAAAGTTTTAGCTGTTTCATTAAATGCAGTCAAGCAATTTATTTAATCATTTTGTATCAATTTAGATATCGGTAAAATTTACAGTAATAATCGAGTTTTTACCATCGATTCCCCAATTATCTGGGTCGCTTACATTCGATAGTTATTCTTTGCTAGACCAATTTCAGGTCCAATTCGAGTTCATAAGGCGCGACACTTTGATGCCCACTAGCAACCGGCTTTGCTCCCAAGACAAGAAATTCATAGATGGGTAAAACATGACCTACCTCAAACACTTCTCTGGTAGCTGAAAACGGCAGTACGGCGAGGCCGACCAACAGGTCAGCCACCGCTAGCGACACAATGAACAGATTGGTGACACTGCGCAGCTTTGATGAGCACAGCACTGCCGCTATCACCAGGCAGTTTCCTGAAAGAAGAGAGTACTGAGTTAGAATCTTTTAGATGCGATAAATCTATTGGCACGTCTTGGGGGTGCGAGAAACTCTTCAGCCGAGACGGTGAACGGCATGACGCTCAAAATAGCGTCGGAGCGGGGCATGATGGCATGAGAGGCCATCATGCTCTCCAAAACCGTTTTTTTCGTTGTTTGACATCTACCGGGTGTCCCTTGACTGTCACATTTTTACGTTCTGTATATGAGTTTTAACAAACATAGTTGGGAAAAGGCTAGGCAGATGATGATGATGATATGAGTTTTAACAAAACCACAGCCTTTTGCATCCATTTGGCTAAAGTAAACCCTTTACTAATACAAAAATGGAGAACGAAAGTTATTTCCAAATATCCACAATAAATTCTATTTGGGTATGATTAGGTTTCAGTTTCATGAATAACTAGAATAAACAATTTTACTATTCAAACAAGTTTTATTAAAAAATGAAAGTAGTTTTCTGATATACATAGTTTATACAGTTTTTTCTTTGAAAATATATGATAAATATAAAAACTAGCTGAAGTAGACATTTTTTTTGATGGTGCCACAAACAGGTTTCTTTGAGAGACTGAAGGAATTTAAGAATGAACTCAAGTTGAAATGTAATGAATGAAATGAAGTAAATTGATTTTTAGGTTAAATTATTGCTCATACCAAGCTAGAATGCTTGAGGGACTTGTCATTAAGTAACAGTAGCTCGGGTCAATCGATCAGGTTAAGCTACGCTTGCCGCGGTTGGTCCGTGGATGGGTGACCATATTTACATACCAAGACCACTCCGTGCCCCGGAAAGCACGTTAAGCCGTTGGTCCCGGCTGTCATTTGTGGATCTTTGACAGTCGTCTAAATTATAAAGACAACCTCTGTGCTAAATTTCAGCTTTCTAGGTCCAAGGGTTTGGGCTGGGTGTTTATGAGTCAGTCAGTCAGGATTTTTATCTTTATTTAAATAGATCGATGTTACATTGTGTTGTAAACAAGAGTTCGAATTCTCAAATGACACTAACTACAATTGCATTTAAAAAAAAACAGCATTAAGGTTTTGACCAAACATACCTATGTACATACACTCACGCCACCTTCCCTTGGCAGTATGCAGAAACTACAGAACTCCACTTGCTACAATCCTTACATACTTGTTTTGCATCGTTTACGTTCTTACATCTGTGTCCCTAGTGTAATTTTCTTTAAACCATCTCGATCTAACGCACCGACTGCGTTCGATCGAGATGGTTCAAAGAAACACACTAGGGCCACTGGAAATACACGCACGCCAGTTTCGAGTACTTTACGACTGACCTATCTAAAGAAAACCACCCATAAGGTCACTATATTATGTCCTCCTGGTCCAGGCCACGGTACGGAGCGAGAGTGCATGGGTAGCCGTCACCTCCTTCTGCGAAGCAGTAACGCTCGCGAAGAGGGAGGCGGCGCACGTGAGGGAGAGGCAGTATATGCGCCCTCATGGCCCTAGCCTCCGCAAGAGACGCCCTGGGCGTTGGGAATCCAGGCTGATTCCCGGCCACCGTAGGCACGGGCTTGCGAACGGCGAGTAATGGGTAGCTCGCTGTCCGGTAAGGATCAAGCCCGGGTCGACGGCGCGTTGTGTTCCACGTGCGCCTCAAAGAGATGTCAGCACCAAGATGTGGGGTCCGCAAGGGCCGATGCCTGCCGGGGGTCCGCGTTGTTCGAAAAAGAAACGGTGGCTCATGGCACACAGGCTACTGAGGTAACACGGATGGGTTTAATCAGTAAAAGTCTGACACGCCCTCCTACTCCACCCAGAGCGGAAGAAGTTATTTAATGATTTCCCAACCTCAAAAAAAAGGGCGTGTTCGCCCGCGGCATTTCCATTTACAGCTACCTTGTAAATTAAAAACTACATACATGACTAAAACGTAAAAAATCAGAAGTATATCAGATGCGTATCCTATCTGATTTTTTACTTCAAGATGACACGCGTCTTTTGGTGCCACCACATATTAACATTTACTTTTAATAGAGAATCGTGTCTCATTTTACAACGAACTCATTTGTCTAGACGCTGATGCGGCACAGCTTTATCAAACTCATAATTATTACAGCCAAAAGAATCTTTTAATACTCAAAAGCCAAGTCCCAAAAGAAGTGAGGAATTCAAAACATTGTAGAGAGAAAAAAATCTTTTGAAACGCCACATTAAATTCACTAACGAGATGAAGTCGTGAAAAGCCTCGTCCGAAAAAGACTTGCATTTAAGACTCTTTTAGATACTTCCAATTTACTTTAGTGTAATTACTGCCCACAGTAAGTGCCTAAAGGAGTTTGTAAGTCCGTGATTTATCGTTTTTGGTGGGAATTGTTAATTGTTTTGCCTTCTTGGGGATTATTATGAGTGATAAATTGAGAGAAGCCAGCAGACTGCGTGTGATTTTCTTTATCGTTCAGTGTGCCTATAGCTTGATAGCTTTACGTTATGTAAGGTGGTTATTCTAGACGTTTTTGCAATGGGAGGCATAAATTAAAGACACAAGAAAAATGAGAGAGCGGTGGTGGCCAAGTGGTAACGGCCGCGACTTACGAGTTGTAGGTCGTGAGTTCGAACCCAGCCAGGCGCTTTACTTTGTGTAAATTAATTTCATCACCACTGCTCTCAAAACGGTGAAGGAAAACATCGTGAGAAAACCGGCATGTCCTAGAACCAAAAATTCGAAGACATGTGACATCTACCAACCCGCACTGGGCCCGCGTGGTGGATTACGGCCCAATCCCTCACACTGAGAGAAGGCCTGTGTCCCTGTAGTGGGAACATTATAGGCTGATGATGATGATGATGATGACGTGCCAGCAAAAAAAAAAGTGAATTTTCATATATTCATAGAAAATACTTATTTCAAAATATTTTAATAAAAACTAAACAGTATCATGATGATCCAACAAAAGATGGAGTGACGACATGTCAGGATTAATAGGAAAAACATGGAGCAGACTAGATAGAGACACAACAAGATGGAGACAGATGGAGGAGGCTTTTACTGCACTAGGCGGTCCTTATGACGAAAATAAAATAATAATTATGTAAGTAATACTTACTAATAACTAAACTGACCACTATGAAGTCTATTTTAATTAAATTGAAATGTGTTTTTTATTAAAGTAAAGTAATGCATATATTGTAATAATTGTAAGGAATCAATAAAAGCTTTTTATTTATTTATTATTATTATAGTATCATGATACATATGACAATCGTAAATCAGAGCTCAAAAAATATTTTACGTCACATAACTCTTAAAAAAGTTGAGAGTAAGTTCGCATGTTCTATTTTTTGTAAAAGGTGTTCAATCAAGTAAAGAAACATCTCAAATTATTTCACTGAACCAGTTTTATTTTGGTGGTCATTCGATTCAATTACTTAACACCAAAAACATCGCTAGTTTGAACCTTATTTTGTTGCCACTATCACATATTGTCAAATGTCTAAAACTGTATCTTAGCGCGCTTTAAGGGATTTATCCATAAACGTTTCTTGAAGTCAAGAGATGGTTAAACGTATTATGGCTAACCAGTTAATCATGACTTTAGTTTTATCATTTTTATGATTAGATTAATGACTAATGTCTTCATATCCCCGTAAGCATTCAAGATGGTAACAAACTAAGAAATATCCATAAAAACTTGGACCCTTAAAAAAGTTCTCGAAATATAACATCATTATAAATTCTTGCAACGTTACAAACGCTAATTTATTACCAAAAGAAATCGAAGCATAAGGTTCCTCTTCAATTATTCCGCGAATACTTATATCGAATCGCAAAGTTTCGATGAAGTAAGTTTCAGGGATCGAGTAGGTGATTTTAATCGATTTCCCAAAAGAAAATTGTATTTTTTTCCGACATATCGTTAGAAAAGTTTGAGTGAGTTGGCAGTTTTCGATGATATCAATTACTGAGGCGGAATGGATGGGGCAATCTTGTTAGGAAGAGTATGAAACTTGTAATGTAATTTTGAAACTCTGAATTTTCGTTTATGCTGAACTGTAGACGATATGAAAATAGGAGTTATTGCTAGCTCAATTTGATTATCTGGTTTAGTGACAATTTCACGGTCATTAGTCTGAAAGTAAAGAAATACATGGTTGGAAAAATTATTAAAGATTGTTAGGAAGAGTATGAAACTTGTAATGTAATTTTGAAACTCTGAATTTTCGTTTATGCTGAATTGTAGACGATATGAAAATAGGAGTTATTGCTAGCTCAATTTGATTATCTGGTTTAGTGACAATTTCACGGTGATTAGTCTGAAAGTAAAGAAATACATGGTTGGAAAAATTATTAAAGAAAACAAAGATAAGTACGAGAAGCGATTGCTAAAATAATTCTTAAGCTATGTAAATTTTCCGTTTTAAACAATTGCCAAAGAAAAACAGTTCGGATATAAATACACGAACAATTTAAGTTGTTAGTCATTTTTACCTTACAAAAGGAACTTAGTAAAATCATAAAAACAGATCAGAAACAATTGAAACGAAGATATTTCAGGACATGACTATAACAACTAAGTCTGAAACACACATCTTTTATCTTTATCCATGTGTACCAGTAGACAGAACTTCAGAAAAAAGACGAGGGTTAAGATAAGTCGATATAAAAGATATACCATAAATATGTATGTTCTGATCATCGAAAGGTAAACACGCACTGAGAATCTCACGCTACACTAAGTAAGTAGTTTTTTGTATATTTTCCTTTAGTTCTTCAAATGATTTATGTAGTACCAGTGCGGTAGTAACTGTTTCATAGTGTACATAAATCTGAAACATGTGACTTGCAAATAAGAAAGTTTTGAGTCGCAATGCGATTTCTTTTTCAGATGAAAAAAGTGATAATCTACCTAGCTTTTTTCGCAATTATGTTGGGATCTCCTTGGAGCTACATGGAGCACTATGGTAGATAGGCATGCGCCTATCTGTCTTGCACTTTAACTTACACACTGACTTATTACTTGTTAATATTCTAGGAAAATCGTATACTTACTCTTACAATGTTTGTAATTATGTGAGCACCATGTATCGTATCATAAAATTAATTTATCTGCATTGCTTCAATTGCATTCTTTTTACCTATTTTGGTATGATAATTTTATTCTGGGTGCATTGTTTCCTCACATAATTATATAATGAATGTACAGTCGCCAGCAGGTCAAGCTATCACAAACTGTCAAATTTTCCCAATTGAACATAAACCTTATTCGTTTGTAATAAAGTTGAAAAACTATCAAAGAAATTTGACAGATTGGGGTAGCTTGATGTGCTGGCGTCTGTAAGTTGACTATTGTACTTAAAACATTTTAAAAGAGTAACGGTGGAGTTTCTTGCCCGTTCTCCTCCATACGAAACTACATTTTGGAAGGGGCGACTAGAATCAATTCTATTTTAATGTTAATGTTGACGTTCAAAAGTGCCTTTTAAGTGCCTTATTGAAATAAATGCTTTGACTTTGCACAGCCCAATTACTGGATAACACGATACCCCTTTTTCCCGAATTAATTTCTCTGTAGTAGTCCGGAATCGGGATTTGGGCCCAGTTGATGGCAATAGGCTCGTCCAAGAGACTTAAAAGGGACTTACACTATTACGTGGGACTTAAAACATAACTGGCAAAATGTGGGTGCACATAGGTACACCTCTGCTCAATCCTTCGGGGAAACAAGGCGTGATACCACCCTATTTTGTATGCCTTGTGGCGGGAAATAGTATGGACAAACATAGTTTTATATAACATCTATAATTTTTACTCTATGTTTACAAAATAATAAATGAATTTGAATTTTGATATTATGCATCGGAAAGGTGTTCATATTTAAGGGTGTACAAAGATCAGACCATGAAAATGAACAGCTTTGTACATGGGACCAAAATCGAAATCGCAAAAAAAGTATCAGCTGACACATACACTTCGTTGCATAAGTATTGAAGTTTTCTGTAACAAAGATGGTCTGATATCTGTACTATATGATTAAATATTACTGTACTATTTCTGATACATGCTGTACATACGACAAGCCTGCCACACTATTCCTAATCAGTCAATCCACAGTGTCCAAAAACCGCCACCGAAATGTTGAAGCTCCACAACCCCCGTGAAACGATTGAACTACTTTTCAACCAGAAATAAAATTAATCAGAACAGTTAAGAAAACCATCGTTTCCATAACATCCTAAGGACTATAATGATGACGAATTTTTAATAATTATATTCATTCAATTTCAAGGCAGCAATATATTCATATTTAATTAAATGTGTTGTGGTGAACGCTATGTGGGCTTTAATTAGTCTTGTGTATTATTTGTTTAGCTATATGTATGTGATGTAACCGTGCTTTAAATTAATTTTCATAATAACCTTGCCATAGAGGAAAGACATCGCACAGAGCGAAGATAGTGTGTCGATCTGATAAGGTTTGAAGGGCCAACTTAGCCAGAGAACGCACAAGACTGGGAGGTTTGGAAGGAAAAAGGAGAGGCCTTTGCCCAATAGTGGGGCACAAACATGCCAACAAAAAATAAAAGTTGCGAGGAGGATTGTACGACAAATTTTGATGAAAATAGAAAGATCAAAAACCCTCTGTTGAAGGCGTTTTTGTTTCTTCCCGAGTTCTAAAACCAATTCCATCAGCAGCCACTACTCTCCAATAAATTGAAAACCCACGCAAAGACGAAAGGAAATTGGATAAGACAGAAACACGCACAAATAATAATGAACTAAAACACTCACACAGCTAATTACTAACCAATAGAGATACTAAACTGTTAAAATAACAAGAGAACAATGCTGAAACATTAAAGGATCTTCAAACCTTTGATGTGCCACAGTTTGGATAGCTCAAAAACGCTGTCTCACTAGGCATCGTGTCCGACAGAGATAGTATCAGTGATGAGCAGTTAGATGCTAGTCTACACGCATATCGTTATTGAGTGAGATGCACGATCATTTATAGCGTAAAAAATCATGAAATGTCCTTTGGAAGATTCAGTTTTATGAAAAATCTACTGCATAAATCAATTACCTATTAAATTCATTGAACTTTTCGATATTTGAGCTTTGTCGATAGCGACTTTGTTTTTGGAGATTTTACACTTATTTTATTACCTAAACACGCCTAACGTTGCGGTTAAATTAGCAAGAAAAACTATTCTTTGTTGGCTCATAATTTTTGAACGACAATATTAATGATTGGACAAAATCACACCAGGTTTAATTTTTTATGTACGTTGTCAAACAGTGGAGTAATATACTCCTGAAGTTTTTATGGAATAAATATGGACTTGTTTCACCTTAAAGTAACTCTATAGCGTAGTCATTTTCCTGTCACACGAAAAAGAGGCTTATAGTCTTAAAGTTAAGTACGATACTATATTCAGAAAATTGTCCAACGCATGACTATGATAATTTATTACCTTTATAAGGAGGTTTTTTGTGTTTTGTTAAGTACGGTAAAACCAGTTGATTAATGACAATTTATGCTCGTAAAGCGCCTTCATATAATTGACTAATTGAATAAAGTTTTTGTCTTATTTTACTAAACTTGTGGATGTTACTTCGTTAAAAAGGTTCTTATATGCAAAGCGTTTTGGTTCATTATCATTTGTGGCAATAATAATATTAATAAGAAGCCCAGGTAGGCTTGATGTTGTGGTGGGGCTCGCGCGCTCCAAACTACTAGGTCTGTGCCGGTAGATATTTTACTTTCCCGGAATAGGTCTACGGTGAAGACCTTTACCGTGTGGTACCGGACGTAAAAGAATAGCACCATGCCATTTCTTGCCGTTGGTGTCGTAGAAGGCGACTAAGTTACTTACTAGAGAATGGGCAGCAGCGTCCTCTGTGCATTTTACCACCATACTGCGATCGCCAACGATTAAATGTCCAGCAGTGGACGTCTTTCGGCTGAAATGATGATGCTGATGATGATGAAGAGCCAGGCCAAGAGAGATACAGGAAACTGCATGGCAGCATGTGGCGAGCTATTGGGCAGTAGTGACCCCACGGACCCTATCTCCCGGTAGAAGTTTTGTTCCTCATCTCTGGCTTGCGTTTTTCGGTCGGCTGGAGTGGAGTTTAGCAAAGGCCAACGTGCTCGGAGGAAGGAAGTATTCCAGTTAGTGCTGGTATCTTCCGAGCTTTGCGATTCTCCTGATGTCTTTACTTCACCTTTATTCATGGAGTGTATCGGGCCTCTGCGAGTTGGTATCGGTATTTCGTTTGCTTATTAAAGGTCCGAGACCCTATGCTCCTGATATATGCGAAGAGTTTAAAAATAAATTCTTTATTTCGAGAAACGATGAGGCTCATATAATGTAAGTAACAATACGTATAAAACTGTTAATAATACAAGAAAACGATACCCACAAAATAAAAGCAATATTCGTCCTCATTTCCGCAATTAGTTTTGTGGAAATGCCGATTAGTTTTACCATTGTTTCAACTTTTGGCAGTTAAAAGTTAATATTTGGCCTTTACCGCCTATCTTTTGTTTTCATAATAACACGCTTCCATTTACCCGTTTTGAACAACATTTTTCTCAACGATCCACAAGGTTTTCATGGCGATAATACCAGGATGTCACACCATGAAACCGGCTTGCTAATACCGTCATGCGTTTATCACCGTGCTTGCATGGTAATTATCGCAATTAGCTGCCAGGCTCGATCATTATGGGGGCCTATGACGCTACCGTACTTTCGGCAGTCGGCAGGGAGCAATTACCGTCTGATATGGTATTACCTTAAAATTGGGCACAGCGAGGTAAGTGTATAGCTTGCTTACTGTGTAATTGTATGTGTGAATTTGTATATGATGTGTTCTTCGCGAGCATCACTGCTTCGCTGAAGGAGGTGACGGCTCCCCATGCCCTCTCGCTTCGTACCATGGCCTGGACCAGGGCCGGACGCGAGAGATCGCCGCCGCCGATCGCCTCCACGAGGGCACGGCGGTGCTCCGCCCAAGCAGGGCAGACCGCCACCGTGTGCTCCACCGTGTCCTCAGGGCGATCTTCGCAGTGGAAACACCCGGGCGTTTCCTCCCGCCCTATCCGAAACAGGAACCTCCCGTAACAACCGTGTCCGGTGAGGACCTGCGTCAGGTGGAAGGTGAGGACGCCATGCCGCCTCTCAAACCACTCCTCAAAGAGGGGACTTACCGCCGCAATCGTGGCGTGTGCCGTATATGATGTGTAAGGATAGAGTTATGTGGCCTTCTTTTGTAGGAAAACGCGTGTTAAATATGATTTTTGATGTTGTATTACATTAGGCGTCAAAGTATATTGTACGTTTGGATTATTAACCAAAGAAAAATCAATTAAAAAAACTTTTTAATAAAAAAAAAACCGCCGAAAAACCGAAAATTAAAAAATTATAAACTAGCTTTGTCCAACCCCAATAACTAAGTTCGGAAGGCGGTGACATATAATTAAATACATATCCAAAGTCACCGACTTCCGAACTTAGTTATTGGGGTTGGACAAAGATAGTTTATTTTTTTTTACTTTTCGGTTTTTCGGCGGTTTTTTTTGTTTTATTAAAAAGTTTTTATTTTATAATTTTTTGTGGCTTACTAATTACTACATGCTTAATTTTTGATTTAATACACAACTCAGTATTAAAATCTGTGAGTAAACAATCAATCATCCCCAGTTTTCTTACCCTTACAGTCTTATTACGAAAAAATGCTTAAGTCCTGGTTTAAACCAAGACTTATAAGTCTTGGATTGTTACGGTACTAAAGTCAGTACCAGGATCAACTTGCGTCTTTATTACAAAACAAAGACTATCTGAGGATCAGTTAGTACCAAAGAAGGTCCATGGATCAAATTTTATCTACAGATAATAAACAAAAATGGCATTCTTTCATTCATTCATTCGGGCTTTATTTGAAACAACGTTCCGTTTCTCTAAATATTGTAATTAGAATAACACTTGAAATGATTAAATAATTATTTAACTATACAAGAATACGTCATAAATTATTCTATGTTTAGGTTACAATATATTGAACAAGTCCCACTTGTGCTTTTGACGTGCTTTTTATAATCAACTTGTCATATTTGTAACACCTCTGGCGTGAAGTGGAATGCTTAAAATTCGGCGGCAGCGTGCGTAATAAGAGACGAATGTTTACGTTGCGACCGTTTTAATAAATAAATGCAGTTTTGCTGACAACTAGTTAAATCAAACCATGCAAATCAGCTGTATCGTTTTGAATCTACGAATAAAACTATATTAATAGGTACCTTGTACATTATTAGGATTTTGTCTAATGTTATAGTAGCATCGACCAGGGGTACCTATTTCGTGTAGAGCCGTGCGTTATGCGCAAACCACTTGCACTTCAGGACTCAATGGGCATCCTCGAGGGTCGTGGGATAAGTCTTCACATAAAACATGCACTATTATTAAATTTGACCAAAACGTTTTGTAAACCCATTTTAATATCTAAAATCTTCGTCAGTCAATTCGAAAAAATTAACACGATGGCGATGTCTGTAAGATCACCGAGACGTCTCCAGCATATCTAAATCATCCAAATCCATCAAGTCAATCACATAAATATCCATTTCTATCGATTTTTAAATAAAAAGACACAAATATAATCAACGCTAACCTCAAATCCAAAGATAAACTAGGGGTCTCAGCGGACTAACTTTGGTACCACAGATAGTTCAAGAACTAGAGATAAACTTCATTTTATAATAACGTTTTATTTAGTCATGGTTTAAACCTAGTAACAATCACAGTACTAAATTTAGATCGCGTTTTGTAATAAGACGGTTAGGGTTGGAATTTTCTTCTAAATTTATATGGGACCAACTTCGAGGTATAACCCTTTCCAATAAAAAAAGAATTATCAAAATCGAACTACTCTGGAAAAAGTTATGCGTGGTCATACATAAAAAAAATAAAAAAAATATACGCGTCGAATTGAGTAACCTCCTCCGTTTTTTCGTCGGTTCAAAAAGTTGTGAGATCCAGTAGGTTAATTTATTCAGTCCCTACATACGGGTCGTTCTGTCTTAAGTTATTACGTAAATGTACCCTATGTTAAAAAATATATATTATATTCTATTCTACTTATTCTAATTAGCTAATCCAACAAATCTTATAATTACCATATCATTATTAAAAATCTTTTATGTTTTAAATAAATAGATTGACTCGGCCATCGCATGAAAACACAATGTATCTCACAAGTAATACATATTATATTCAATTAGATTGCTTAGTGCGATTACACTCGCTGACTTTATGCAAATCAACAACCGTTTGGGGCAACACACATAGCTGCGCTGCCTCGTAATAATATATTGGATTGAACCTAAAATATCACAGCCCGAATCGATCACCCTTATCACTCGAAACCTATACCATAAACCATCAAAGAGACCCAACTCCGTACAATCTGTTGTTTTCTTTTCATGAAGTAATCCAAACAGATGCTGGTGACAAGAAAACGGAAAATATTGGAAAAGTTCTAAGTAAATAAAAGAGAAGTTTGGGATCTGAAAGAGCCGTTTGTTACTATCAAAAAGGTTTTATTGTGCCTTTGTAGTTTGATACTGGCTGGCTCGACGATGTTTTTAAATTATGAATGACGTTAGCACTTAGTGGCCAGTACGTTTGTGTGGGGGACATCTGTGTGGGGATTTGTATGGAGATTTTGATTGAATGATGGCTCACTTTACAAAGTTGCCTATCGACAATTGTAATATAGATTAAACTTTTTAATTATTTATCGTGTCGGTTTACATACTTGCATGCCTACGTGGATTTTTGGAATTTAGCCAATTTTCTGCCGCAAATTATATTTGTGACCATTATCGATTTTCATCAGTATTGTCACACGACCACAACCTCAGTTTGCAATAGCAGTGCGATATTAAATGTGGTAGAGTGAATGTGACATAATATTTTTTTACTAGTTTTTGCCAGCAGCGGCTCCGCCCGCGTGGTTGTCGGTTATCGCGTAAAGAAGTAGCTTATGTCCTTTTTCATATCCCAGGCTATATCTCTGCCAAATTTCATGACGATCGGTTCAGCGGTTTAGGCGTGAAAGCATGACAGACAGACTTTCGCATTTATAATATTATATAAAATATAAAATAATAATAAAAATACAAATCAAGTATCTTGACTTGGCTCGCGAGGTTGTCGACATGTGGGATGTGGACTCAGCGATCATTGTACCGATAGTCGTTTCAGCCAATGGCTTGATAGCCAAGAGCCTCGACCAACATCTGAGGAGGCTCTCGTTGGGCAGCTGGGTCAAGGGCTTGATCCAGAAAGCGGTACTCCTGGATACGGCTCGCATCGTTAGGAGGTTCCTCTCTCTGGAGCCCTGACCGCCGGTAGGTTGGACCTTGTTCGCGATACCGGTGGGCTACTATTTTTTATATTTTTAAATGTTTTTATATTTTTATAATAATATTTAAAAATGTAATTTATATGTATTTTTAACGGAATAAAGGAAATATAATATAATAATATACATAATTAGGGATTATATTTTTTTTAGCTAACTGCATATTCTCTGCAGCATAGGCTTCTTCAGAGTCTATGTAATAATCATAGACAGCAAAAGACAATCCTACTACTTACTATAATTATTTACAATATTATAAATTTGAAAGTTTGTATGTTCAGATCTTTAGATTTTTGTTACTCAATCACGTAAAAACCGGCCGAATAGATTTGGATGAAAACCACACAGATAGATTATAAGCAGTATTAACATATAGGATCATTTTTATCTCGGTAGTACGAGCACGTTCCCGTGGGATAATTTCCGTCCTCCACGAGAGCGAAGCCGTTGGCAAAAGCTAGTAAGTCTAATAAGGGGGCGGATCGACCAGCGATAGGTCTTACTTTCAATCGCACTAGATGTACAATCAGTATAAGCGTATTTCTAGCAAAACCTGTTAAACATAGTTTAGAAGGAATAGTACCTATTAGGTATATACAAAACTAGCAGCGCTCCGCGGTTTCACCCGCGTAGTTCGCGTTCCCGTGGGAATACGGGGATAAAATATAGCCCATGTCACCTGGAGATAGTGTAGCTTCCCAACAGTGAAATAATTGTTCAAATCAGTTCAATGGTTTCGGAGCCTATTCAAAAAAGCCGTTGGTTCCGGCTGTCATTCATAAGAATTTGACAGTCGTTACAGAAACGCGAAATCTGATAACCAGTCTTACTAAGAGGTGTCGTATTACCCAGCAACTGGGCGCCATTTAAAATACTGGTATATATTCAGCTGGATTCAGTTGTAGACTGAAAGCCGGCCCCAATAGGCAGATACCCAGATGATGAGCTAGAGTAGTATTCAGTCAAATATGTATATTAGATGTGTCTACCTATTTTATTTCAATAGTCATCATAATCATCATCATTTTAACCGAATACTGGACATAGGCCTCCCCCAAAAGGGAGGGTTTGCCATAATCGCCACGTTTGGCAGGCGGGTTGGCGATCGCAGTATGGTGGTAAAATGCATAGAGAACGCTGCTGCCAATTCTTTGGTAAGTCCCTTAGTTTCCTTCTACGACATCCATGGGATGAAATGGGAAGGTGCTTTTCTTTAGGTACGTCCGGCACCATATGGAACATCACTACATATTATAAAATAAAGTCCTCCGCCGCGTCTGTCTGTTCGCGATAAACTCAAAAACTCCTACGCCGATTTTCATGCCGTCTTCACCAATGCAGCAATGGATAGAGTGGTTCTCGAGGAAGGTTTGAGTATATAACTTGCCAAGTTTTTGTATACATTGGCTAAAATACCATTATGATATTTGTTAGAGGTGTCAGAAAAAAATAGCCATCTGGGAGCTTTCAACGAAAACGCTGCCCAAACCTTTTGAGATTATCCCCCGCGAATGGGTTCCCGCATTGTCGTTGCAGGGGGGCTCAGTAGTCTACCAGCCACGGTGAAGTGAAGAGGAACCCCAAGGTGGGGCCGCTCGTCAGGGCTTTTGCCTCAAACCCGATGACGTAGCGGCCAAAAAGTAAGTTGCGGTGAGATTCACCGCAACTGAGCTGGCCCGCGATGTCGAATGTGAGGCATCGCGGCTGAGGGTTACAGGCTAAGGTGGAGGAGAAGTGCCGGTACTTTTGAGTAGCGCTCTTCCCTTCCGTGGCCTGGACGGGGCCACCACCGTTTGATGGCGGACGCGGTGGGGCCGCAGGGGAAGAGGAGTGTCGGTATAGCGTTGGCCGCTCTCCTTATCCTAAGCGGCTGAAAAGTGGCAGGCACGGGGCCACTGTGCTGATCCGTCGCAGGGTGACGAGAGGTCCGCAAGGGACGATGCCTGCCAGGGGTGCGGGTTGTTCGAAAGAGATACCGTCGCCCCTGGCACACGGGCAACTGAGGGAACACGGGTGGGTTTTAGTCAGTTAAAGTCTGACACGCCCTACTGCTCCACCCAGAACGGGAGAAGTAATTTGATGATTTCCCAACCAAAAAAAAACCCTTTGAGATTATAACAAAATGATGTATGGTGGAATTATGTATCTTATATAGGTCTACAGACAAATCCCCGATGGCTATCTCTTAAGGATAACATACTATATCCATTTATTTACCTAGCGGCTGGTGGCATGAGCGCCATGCATCTATATTTTTTCTGGCTAGAATATCTAAGCAGTTTCATTGATTTCACATAGATGGCACGTATTTCTAGAAGGTGAGTATTCTATGTACGTCACCGCGGGATAATTTCCGACTTCCACGCGGGCGAAGCCGCGAGTGGAAGCTAGTTATATATAATAGTAGTGCCATCTTTTTTACTGTCTCACTGTCTCCTTTCTCATAAAGAGAAGGCAAAAGCATTGATCGCCATGCTTTCTCAAGACGGGTTAGCAATTTCCTCGAGATGTTTATCTATCATCGATGTCACTAATATCCAACATAAACATAGAAAGTAACATATGAATAGAAAAAGTCGCATTGGCTTTTGCTAGGATTTGGGGGGGGGGGGGGGGCGGGCATGAGAGGCGACCAATCTAAACCACTTATTTTACGATACAATATAAACATTCATAGCTTGAGAGCTGTACCTAAATTCGGTGGTTATAATATAAAACAAACAAATCTATTACCATTTGTATTGGAATAGCAATTCAGCATTTCCACATTTCAATTCGAATTCATTTTACCTATAAACCATCGTTTATTGCTCGCTAGTCACGCAAAACTATTTGGCTAATACTTTTATAAGAATAGTGGCTTTCTGGGGGTTTGTTTGTGCGGTATAAATCTTAAAAGCTTTACCTTCCATTTTCTCGAATAATATTTGTTGAGGAGGAATTACTTTTAAACGAAACTGCTGATAAGTAACTTATAGACTTTGCGTTTACACAAATTATCGTGCTTGTACACACGGGTGTGGTGCACCAACTGGTGGCGTCCGCAAGGTTCGATACCTGCCAGTAGCGCGCGTTGCTCGAAAGAGTTACCGTGGCCCACGCGCGTAGCCAGGTTTTAGTTTCGGGGAGGGTTCAAGAAAATAAAACAACTAAAAGTACATAAAATAACCCTTTTATAAGAAAAATATTAAAGATGTGAAAAATACATACCTACAGAAAAAATCTCCTTGAAGGAATTAGAGGAGTCCTTTTTCGAGCAGTGGGACAATATAAACTATAAGCTAAAAAAAAAAATGTTCCAAAAATCCAAAACACTGTATTTTAATGTAGGTAATAAGTAATTCTAGTTAGTAATCAATGAGATATGCCGCACGCCTGTTTTTATTTTAATTCTATGAATGTTAATATCTGAACTTTTCGGGGGGGTTTGAACCCCCAACCCCCCCCCCCCCCGGCTACGCCCGTGACGTGGCCCCTGGCACACAGGTAACTGAGGGAATACGGGTGGGTTTAAGTCTGCAAAAATCTGACATGCCCTACTGCTCTACCCAACGAGAAATAATTGATGACATCACACCCTCAAAAAAATTAGTTATTAAAATCCGAGGTTTTTTCCCGTAATTTTCCTTTTACTCCGTACAGGTAATATTTATTTTCAAAATGTATCGTTAATTCACCGTAAAATGGTCCTATTCAGATTTAAGAGCGACATATTGCTTCCACATACATTTTGCTTTACAAAACACAACAACGGTCCATTGTACGGTATTATTTATTGCGGACCCTGTTTTCTTTGAAGAAATCTTTATCGAAGGAATTGAAGTATGATATACGGGTAGATAGGACCCTATTGTGTAGCCTGGAGTGCCCATGATATTCTTACAATGGGAGTGATGAGCAGAAGTCTAGATGTTTCGGTAAAATTGAGGAACGGAGAAATGATTTTCAAAACTCGGTTTTGTCAGCGGCTTGCCCGAGTGGATAAGATAAGTTAATGTTTATTTTACCAAAAAACTTAAAGTCTACATTAGTATCTACGTTAACAAGGAAGAAAAAAAATCGGGAATAAGACGCAAAGGAAACATTTTGCTTATGAACTCCACACTAGGTCAAGCCTGTCTTGTGAAAAACAAAAGAAAGAAAGAAAAACTATAAAATAGACTCGCACAGGAAAATCACAAACATAACTACAACACAATAAAATTTGACACTAAATAACTAAAACACAACTACGCTACGCTAGGTACTTAATAAAAAAAATTGATTGATACATAAAAAAGTAAAAAAAATACGAGATCCCGTACGAGGCCAAAAGGCCACTATCTCAGCATGATGCTGCGACATTTAACGGGGGGTTGTCCCAAATTGCCTGTTTCAGAATCAAGATTAAATGATCAAATTCATGTATTTAGGCCTTGAAAAAAACATATGTCATAGATAGATCCTTGTTTGAGGGAAATTAAAGGTTCAAAACACGATTAATTGCAATTTGTTCGATGAAAAAAAAAATCCGAAACAGGGTCGATTTCAAAACCAGTTTCCGTCTCATTTCCTAATAAGAGCACAAAATTATGTGAAAATTGCATGTACGATGAGGGAATCGTATTTAAGAGGGAATCTAAAGGTTCAATTTTTTAGTTTAGTAGATTTTTTTTGAATAAACTCAAAAAGATCTAAATCCAACTAAATCAGCTCACGCTCAGTCTGTCAGAGTCCTGCGGGACGTCATCGAGGGTGGACCTGTGTCAAAATTTTCAAAAACTCGCTCATTCTGCGCCTGTACAAAAAAATCAAGTAAAATAAAAACTAATTAATTTATGAAATTGCGATAGCTCAGAAAAAATATCTTGTAATTTTATAATAATTTTAATTCATAATATTGTTTTCGAAAATGTGATTATTTCTAGGCAACATGATGACATTTAATTGTCATCTTAAAATTGTGTTGACACATTACAAATTATTATCGATGAAATAATAGTCAAGTGAGAGTCGTATTCGTCGTTTATGAAGAAGTTTGTACAAATCACAGTTTTATAAGATTCTTTTAATCAGTTTCATCCATATCAACTATGATATTTCCTCTGCACCGAACTGTGTTCGCTACTATCATATATCCTACATTAATATTACATATTATACAATATGTCTGGTTGTCGGTTGTTTACTAATAATATAAAGAACTTTCAGTCTGACACCAACAGAGAAAATAGGAAAAAATTTGGTCAGACAAAAGTGCTATAGGGTACACGACCAAATGGAAGGAACACGATAACAACTTTATTGATATTTCTCGAATAGCGGAGCTAGCAATACAAGATTTTTTCTCGAATCCGTGATTTTAAAATATTAATGTTGATGTCCTAAAATAATAGTTTCGATAAATTATAGCTGGAGCAGTAGGTACGTCACTAGACAATAAAGTACGGCAATTGTTCCTTCATATGTAGCTCACAATATTTACGGTTCTTTCTGAGCGATGGGAAACACCAAAAACAAAAGAATATTGTTACAGTGTAACCGAAACAGTATGACCATTTAAACGTATTCTACTTGATAAAAATCTGTCGCAGTGCTCTCAACAGCCTAAATATACGAAGAAACAAAGCAAACAGGACTGGTGTCGCGGGATCAATTGTCGTGCAGTTGTGCGTGTGAGAAGCAGCTAGTACTGAGGTTGAAACCCGTAGCAATCATAATAATAGTAAAGCCGGGTTTGTTTTTTCATAAATGTTTGAAATCGCTATTTCTGGAACGTTTACGTTTTGAATGAAAATACATTTCTTGATTTTCATTCGAAACTAGTTGATTACAACACTTTAACAATTACTTTAAATTACAACACAGCACATTAGCCGATTCCGACACCGCCACGATACCGGGTATTAGATTTTTGCAAACGTTTAGTACCTAATAAACGCTTTTATATAGAGTTGTTATTGTCACATAAGTCGTCGTAGACAGTGACTGGCTCCGATATCAGCAGGCTTAGCATGACGCATTTCTATATCTACTCTTCTATAGAATAGAAATTGCTTGTCTACTTTTCTTGGTACAAAACTGTCAACTGTCAATAGGGAAACATATTTTTTGTCTACTCTTCCGACGACAAAACACTTGTCTACGGTTCTCGTGCTAAGCCTGCAGCACAATAGAGGTGAGAGAACTGGCCATTCTTTCAATTGAACACACTTATTCGCATTGCTGACTTCGAGACATCGATACTTAGGTACTGTACCTACTGTGGTCGTTTGGTGAGTCGCGATGGTCATCGATATTCGCCAATATCATCAGGCCGATACTAAATATATCGGTTTCGAATCGGTATGTGTACAGCTGCCGACATATCGGTGTCGGGTTGGTATCAATATCTGATAATATGAAAACGCTCAATAGGTAACTTACAGGACACTTACCCTACACATGGAACTTTAAGTAATATTTTTAGTTTTACCATACCGTACCTAAAACTAAGGAATTTTTTTCGAACCTAAGCAAAAATAATTCAGTTGATCAACTGCAATATGTTATACTATGGCATGGATTTTCTGCCAAATGGTTGACAGTTCATCGTAAATAAATACGTCATGCCGCATTTGGGGGAGGCGGAGGTAGCGTTTCAAAGGCCTACATGCCGGAACAACCTAGCCTTAAAAAGTGTCGCAGCGCTGGTATTCTGATAGGGCCCGCTGTGATGTCACGGACAGAAACATAAATAAAAAAGTAATGAATAAAATAAAATAAGATAGGTAAGTGTGAAATTACTAAAAACTAAACAATAATGCATATATGGTAAAATAATTGTAATCCGCGTGTCTGTACCCCACGTAACAACTATCATCGTGGAGTCCATGATCTCGAAAATTATCCCACAGGAACGAATTAAGGGGATAAAAAAGTTTGCGGACGGCGAGGAATGGGTAGCTCGCTGTCCGGTAAGGACCAAGCCCAAGTCGACGGCGCGTTGTGTTCCACGCGCGCCTCAAAGGGATGTCAGCACAAAATGATAGGGCCCGCAAGGGCCGATGCCTGCCAGGGGTGCGGGTTTGTTCGAAAGAGATACCACAGCCCCTGGCATACGGGCTACTGAAGGAACACGGGTGGGTTTTAGTCAGTAAAAGTCTGACACGCCCTCCTGCTCCACCCAGAGCGGGAGAAGTTATTTGATGATTTCCCACCCAAAAAAAGAAAAAAAAAAGGTGATAAAAAGAGGATGTTAAGTGTTAATCTGGTTTATAAACTACCTGTGTGCCAAACTAAATAGAAATGCGTTCAGTAATTTTTGAGTGATTGAGTAACAAACATCATTGACTTTCACATCTACTCGTACAATATTACAAGGATTAATTTTGCGGTAGAACTTTTTTCTTTTTATTTTTCTTAATAAACTAGCTGCCCATCCCGGTTTCGCACGGGTGGGATCCCAAATTTTTTTTCGTTCGACCGTTTTCTCCGACTTACTTTGCAAATCCAACTACTACGAAAAAGTGTTTCCATTTTTCGTATTAATATATAGCATATGACACTCACAAATAATGTGGTTTTCTATTGGAAAAAATAATTTTCAAAATCCGTTCAGTATATCCAGAGATTACCCCCTACAAGGCTACAACCTCACAAACTTTTTTCTCTTTATAACTTAAATATATGTATATTACAGGAACGAAGAAAATGCAACTGCCTTTAATGACCGTTTTCACTAACACTAGGAAACACCTAAATGAACGCCTTAATTTGACTGCACTGTTGGATCAAGTTTGCTTGTATGTAGGTGTCACCTATTGTTTAATTATTAAACAACACGAGAAATAAAAAGGGAAACCCGGGACCGGCAAGGTATCGGTAATACTTTTGTGTCACAAGTTCATCGGCGCCGGTAACCTCTTTAAAACAGGAAGGCCGGTTGTCTTTGATCATCGTCTTCTTTTATAAGACTAAGCCTCGCACAAACACTCTAAGGACCCTTGCCGGCGCGCCATTGACAAAATTTTGTAAAGGACAGCGCCATATGAAGAAACTAGCCTTTGCCCGCGGCTCCGCCCACGTGGATGTCGGTTATCGCGTAAAAAAGTAGCCTATGCCCTTCTCCATATCCCACGCTATATCTTTGCCAAATTTCGTCACGATCGGTTTAGCGGTTTAGGCACCAACAAATCAAAATTAAAAGCCATTTATTCAAATTAGGCTGAGAATTAGCACTTTTCGAACGTCAAAATACATAAGACAGTCCCCCAAAAAACGCCCACCCTTCACGACTTTCTAGAGCTTTAGCTGGGAAGAAGAAGTGGCGCAACAAACTGTCCAGTAGCAAAAAGCGTAACAGACAGGCAGACAGAGTTACTTTCCCATTTATAATATACAAGCTAACACTAAAATATATTATATATTAGGTTTTGCCCGCGGCTCCGCCCGCATGGAGGTCGGTTATCGCGTAAAAAAGCCTATTCAGGCAAATTTCCTGACGATCGGTTCAGCGGTATAGGGGTGAAAGCGTAACAGATAGACAGACAGAGTTACTTTCGCATTAAAATATTAGCAGGGATAAAGTAGGGATTTGGAACTAAACAAGTATTGTAAAGTAAGTTTCTTAATTTTCAAACAAAATATTCCTAGAATTTATAAACCCGTAGACTGAAATGTTAATATATGTACAGTAGCCCCCACTAATGGTGCCCCAATCTCAAAAAGCAATAGATTGACACTTCGCTTTAACTTACGACCTTCTTATAATAAGCAATTTCTATAGGCTATAATACTATAGACACACACACTCTCATACGTTTACAAATGAATGTATTTCCTAAATTCAACCGATATAGCAAATGGCATGATAGCTGAGCGGTTACCGCACTTGATTATCGCGTTTGAGCGCAGCGAGTCGCGGTTTCGAATCCCACTCGCTGTGTGATAGTCTTTTTATTGTTTTAAAAATCACTTTTGAGTATAGTTTCTTGTTCTGTTCGTCGTATTCACTAAACTCGTAAAACTTTATCATTATACCCACAGAAACCTAAATAAATTTAAATGATTAACAGCCACACTCAGAAAGGTACATTAAATTAGTCCTAACGATTACTTAACTAAGTAGCCTTAAATAAATTAATCAACGGTGTATCCCAGAGACACAATTTAAGGGTTCGTTAGCAAACGACAGGTTTAAGTAACCGTAGGGCGAAGCATCTCCAAATCGTCTTATCGATTTCATATCGATAAAGCCTTGGTGTAGCCACATTTAAAAACAGTTGATGATAAACCACAAAAAAGATTATATAAACACGTTGAAAACTATTATTCGTAGTAATATAAATGATAATCAGTTCTCTAAATGTATTTTTTCACTAAAATACAAAGCGAAACAATTATTTTCACTATATAAGTTAGAGCGATTGCGACTTTTTTGCTATGGCAACCAATTGTCAATGTCAAAACAGGGAATAATAATTTATGTTTTTGTTTGTGTTTCATTCGCCGGGCGAGAAAGTTTTGTGTTGTGAATTTTAAATTTCATCTGAATGTGCAAAACGGCCAATCCCATGGTTTTAGCTTTAGACTAAAGATAGTTCTAGACCCGTGTTATTTAAGATCTATGGAAACAAATAGGTGCCATTTGTATAGTTAGCATTTTAGAAAGTAGCCAGATGTTATGGACCTCACGGCAACTCGGGAAGTTTTGGTATTTGTTTATTGCCGAGCGTTGTAATAGAATTAATTATTTAATTATTTCCGTAATGTTTTGTTATTAGTATGAACGAAGGTCTTTGTTGGAGCCTATTGATAAAAATATTTGCATTCCCTTTTAGTTCTTTAATATTTTTGACAGTTTGTAATAATAGTTTGTGCCTGCTATTCTTATCCGCACCAGATGTGTTTCTATAGATTTCAAATAAACAACAACCTAGCGAGTATGAAAAAAAAACTGCATTATTGGAGGAAGAGAGAAACAAAACATTGTTAGCAAAAGCTAAAACAGAATTAGAAGAATTTAAAAATAATAATTGGAAAACAGTTATCCTGATTTGACGCTTTTTGGTGAAACAAAATAAAAGTATAATTATTTGATTAATATGTGCATTTTTATTAAGGTATCAATTTTAAGTAAAAAACTTTTCAACCAAGGCTTGTCGCACTGTAAAACCATTGCTGTTGGAGTTTTCATTCATTTGTGCTACATCAACAATGTATATCTAAATTTAAATCTAAATGGTGCATGGAATTCTTGAATAGAGTAGGTATTTAGTAAAGGGATCAGAATAATCTCATAAATACCGCTTTGATCCTACTTCTCTACATCTTCTGGGATAGTCCACAAACTCAATACAGTCTGCTAAATCAGATATTATTGCTTTTAAATAAATGCAAAAGCTAATTCACTGGTAAAAATAAAAAAATAACCACAATCTTAAATTTCAAAATCAATAATTAACAAGTTAAGTAAAGGTCTTGCTGTACTTAACTTTAACTGTCACTAAGGGCCACTAACGAACCGTTAACTGACTCTGGGAGTGAACTATTTTTAATTCTTACTAAGGAGCCTCTTAAGTAACCGTTAGGCGTCTCTGAGTGTAGCTGTAAGACTCATTCACCGCGACCTATAGAACGGTGTTGGTTGATATTGTGTGCTAGTGACGTGTGTTTCATCTATTAGCGTTCTTCTAATTCATTTTAAAATGTAAGCAAATTTAAATATAGAAATGAAAGCGAATATTATTGCGCTGCATAAAAGTGGACTTAATACCTATATCACAAACACCTATGTGATGAAACCGGACTGAGTGTGAGTACTATGATTTAAATATTTTATTAAACATTCATTTAATTAAAGTATAACTGCTGATCCTTGTAGTTATTTTAAAACGTTTTATAAATATCATAATGTCTAAATAGAATAAAAATATAAAATTTCGATGTAAATTTATTTCCTAGATTATAGAACGATGAAAATAACATTATACTTAATATTTATGTGAAATTGCCCTTTTAAATAATTTTGTTTCTAAATAGTAGGTAATACATAAAGTGTGTATTTTGCTTAGTAGCCTAACAGTACCCCTTTTTTGTTTTAGTGAAATACTGTGAGTCGGTGGGTGAAAAGATACGAGGAAGGCGGTAGCCTTGCCCGTGGAAAGCAAAGTGGAAGACCCCAGCTCCTATAACAGGCACACGTTCAGCGAATTAGAAACAAGTGGTTTCAAAACGACAAGACATTTTGCCGAATTATTCGACACATCTTTACGAACCGTGCGCCGTGCACTCAACGCAGAAGGTTCAAGGCATCATCGAAAACCAGCTCGAGAATCTGCTTAAAAAACATAGTAATATAGAAAAAACATTAACATTAAGTTATAAATTACAAATATTTATTTATTTTAGTAATATTCAAATAATATTTTGTCTTATCCGTAATCTGGATTATTTTGAGGTTTAGTTTCAATCTTCTTTTCGGAATGAAAATGAACACTTAAGCTATAACCTCTTTAAGTCCTATTAAATACGATTTGTTAACTTTGATGTTTGAGTTAGAACGAACTCACTCACAGTAGAATAAAAGTAGTACTACTGAGTCATTTAATTGTATTGTGACAACTTGTCTGCATTTGTTACTTTTACGTGGGTAGATTTTTGTAGAATATTGTGATTTATTTAGAGTACCGACACACAGTAGTAATCAGCACAATATTATTATATTACTAAGATACAATAGCCTGATTATCATGGTTCACCAACTAGCTTACTTATTTACTTCAATAAATTGTTCTTTATGAGAAAATAAACTGTTTTAACAAGAAGTTATTATTAGTTATTTTATACATTCTTCATGAAGTTATAACGAATAAACATTTTGTAATCATTTATTATTGTTAAACCTTTATTTAAATAACAATACGAGTAATAAAAAAAAATTGTTACATTATTATTCTGGTATATTAATAAATCGAATAATAAAAGAACAGATGAAGATGATTGTTGAAAAGAAAAATTAAAGCTTCATCGCGAGATTTGAACCCAGACCTATGAGTTTCTTAATCCAAGACGATACGCTGCACGCTACCGGAACTCAAATTATACAAGTTAATTTTAGCAATGGTATGAACCGACCAAGGTCATGTCTGTGCGTCGCCGACGGTATGTATAAAATACAGAACGCTTGTGTGTGAGTGCAGCGGTGAGTTAGGTTAGGCGTTCTGTGTTAATACATCACTTATACACACAGCTGTAGGTACGGCCTGGACCGCCACTTCATAGCAATATAGCCCTTAGTATGCGACTGCTATTGTGAATCTTGATTGTACATGTGTAATAAACAGAAAGAAAAAAAAAAACCAAAACAATTCAATAAATTCGTCCGCATCGTTGTCAATAGGACAAGTACCCAAAAGGCTATACTTATTGGAATCAGTGAGAACAATACTTTTTATAGATACCTAGATTAAAAATACCTATTTACTATTGTTATTTTACCCTTTTAACCTTGTAAGGAAAAAAGAAAATAGAAATGGATTCAAAATTATGAAAAGAGATAGAATACTTAACTTTTTTTTTTTCAATCTATGGACTGTAATGTCTGTTCTTTTTTTTTTTAAACAAATATTAATATAAAAGGTGGCAATATAACATGGTATTTTTTGAATTATTGGGGTTATGCCGATGTGGCGTTGAATAGTAAGTCGGAAAGTATGACCGGAGGTGTCGCTTGAGTGCTACGATCGCGTGAGAATCGGCTTCGAGGATTGGCTGTTGAATATAACGCCATATTCGTGAACGGTTATTGGTCAATCGATGCAGTGCAGACATGACGTGATTTTGAGCGTTGATGATTGGTCAAGCAGTGGCGTAGACTGTAGGTATATAATATTTTATTACGGTCTCATTAATAAACGAAGTCACAGTGAGAGAAAGTTGCATGGAGGACGCATAACGCCGTTTTAGCGTGAGGCTTAAGGTGACACTTGTCCACATTTTTTCCATACAAACTTCGGGAGGGTTTTACTCCACTGTCTGACTATGTACATCAAAAATTAAACATGGTATGGTTTTGTCTCGTTATTACTATTGTCTGTACGGAAACGGAATACTAAAATAAAAAGCTATTAAAAAGTTATGAGCCAACAAAGATTCGTTTTTCTTGCTAATTTAACCTAACTTTGACCATGTTTAAGTAATAAAAGGAATGTAAAATCTCGAAAACCATGACGGTACCGACAAAGTTCAATTAACAATAAGTTCAATAAACTTTATTGGTCATTGATTTATGCAGTGGGTTTTTCATAAAACCCGATCTTCTGAAGGACATTTCTTAACTTTTTCGCGATTTTTTTGCCAAAAATGCTCCTGCATCTCACTCAATAACGTTGTGCGTGTAGACTAGAGTCTAACTGCTCACCACTGATACTATCTCTGTCGGGTACGAAGCCTGGTGAGACAGCGTGATTTTTAGCCAGGCCCACCAGTGAGTTCGAGCCCGCGCAAAGTGTGCCCTTATGTGCCGCGTGCCGCGTTAAGAAACTTTATTCAAAAATCGAGGTAAGGCTCCGGCAGACGGGTGCTACACGACAGTGCGACGCGGCTCTAGTAGATCAATTCCTACGATTTTTTCGCCTGTTTACGGGAGATTTAAAGCTATCTATCGTTACTCCAAATGTTGATACAGATATAAAACAAGCAAGTATTCATCCAAAATCCAAACTATTCACTCCGAATTCACCGATGAATGATAAGACAAGTGTTATCGATACACATTCACACAATGGGTCTGTACGGCCGCTATCGAACGCTCGATTGATTCCTCAGATTTATGTAGGTATGCATAGCTTTTGTACACAACTACTACCTTTTGTGAGGGTATGTCGTTATTTTTGTATATCGACGTATTGAGCGATAAAATGTGATATGGTTGGCGGTGGTTTTGTATTTTATATGGTTTTGGATTTTTATGCGGATGAGAGAGATTTTGTTAAGGGTTTTTTAGTTGATGCTGCGTACCTTAAGGCCTTCACCCGTACCTTAAGACCCCAGAAATCCATTACAGGGAGCTGTCACCCAGAGACCAGAGGTAAATACTTTATTTTAGAATAAGTGTAATTTATGTGTTACTAGCTTTTGCCAGTGGCTTTGCCCACTTTGTCGAAAATTATCCCATGGGAAGGTACAAAAAGTAAGTCGGGAGTCGCAAAAAAAAAACCTGGAACAACACATAGAGTACTTTTTGTACTCTATGTGTTGTTCCAGGTTTTTTTTTTGCATGGGAAATCAAATAACTTCTCCCGCTCTGGGTGGAGCAGGAGGGCGTGTCAGAATTTTACTGACTAAAACCCACCCGTGTTCCCTCAGTAGTCCATATGCCAGGGGCTGTGGTATCTCTTTCGAATAAACCCGCACCCCTGGCAGGCATCGGCCTTTGTGTTATTCCAGGTTACAAACGAACTGTGTGCCGAATTTCTTAATTACCAAACAAAATTGACATCATTCTAGCCGCCCCTAGGTATTCCCTCATACAAACACGTTAGGATAGTTGGCATTCTAAACACAATTTCACGCAACAGAAACGTGAAAAAAGTCCGAACAAACCAACTATTAGTGTAACATTTTTAACAATGTAAACACTGAGCCTTGTGTACTTTGCGATTGAAATGTATAGTCCCCGATGTAATCGCCTAATGGAGTCTCCTCGTCCGAGCGGGCTCACCTTCCGAACTAAATAGATAGGGGCAGAAGGTCCATTTAACGCAGATATACTTATATGTAAATGTTACTGAATAAACAAGACTTGATTCTGGAAATAATGCACAAAAAAATGCGTGATCTGATATAAATTGCCTACCACATGTTAAATTTATAGCGGCAATGGTATATTTTGTTGGAGATAAATCCCACTACTTCTTATCCGTTCAGTTAAATGTGAAAATACTTACATAATGCATAAGGTCACATGCGAACTACGCGTCAAAGACTTGACGTCACATAAATCCTACATCGCGCCAGCAGAGTTTACCGCGCGACTCGTATATTTACAACGTCCCGACATCAACCGTCCGGCAGTTGCCCACCAGACACAATACCCGTCTGGTCCGAGGATCCTCCGTTTTCCATACAATATGAGTGAACTTTACACCCTGTTCCTCATACCGCCATACGCCCATTACGACGAAGTCCTTTTTTAAAGAGCGTGCCTTGCCAACATCATTATCATCATCATTTCAGCCGAAAGACGTCCACTGCTGGATATAGGCCTCCCCCAGGCTCCTCCACTTCGACCGGTCTTGTGCTTCCCACATCCAGCGGATACCCGCGGCCTTCTTCTTTCGCGGCCGGTCCACCTTGTGGGAGGCCTTCCCACTCTACGTCTTCCGATACGCGGTCGCCACTCCAGAACCTTTCAGCCCCATCGGCCATCTGTTCTGCGAGCAACGTGTCCTGCCCACTGCCACTTAAGTTTGGCAATTCTTCGGGCTATGCCTTGCCAACAACCAGGAACAAATTCTGACTTCTGGCTACTACAACGAATCTCTAAATGAAAAAGCTCAGTCACGCAATTGCAAAACCGAGGATCAAACCCAGGATAATTTGCTGAGCAGTCGAACTTGCGACCACTGCATCCAAGAAAATTTCAATATTTAAATACCAAATACTTTCAAGCAAATATTTTTTTATGTTTATGCTATATGTATCTTCTTTCAGATGATGTATAGCAAAGCACGTTAAGCCCTTGGGTCCGGCTGTTACTCATGAATCTTTGTCACAGTCGTTGTAGGTTGTCAGAAGCCCGAAAGTCTGACAACCATTCTGACAAAGGGGTATCGTATTACAGTTTCCATGCCATCATGAGAAAGAAAGCGGGCTCCATGCTACAGCGTTTGCATGGTAGTGACAACAGCATTCTAAAAATGATCGCTGCTAGAGCGGACTGTCCCTTTCAGGGTCACTGGGAGGTTTAAATAATTAATAAATTTTGTGAAAACTAACAATACTAACCTATATTTCTAAGCACTATTGTTACTTACATCAAAATACTAACAAAAATATGGACCTTAGTCTGAAATAAAGTTATATTTATTTTTTTATTTATTACTTGGTAACTGGGCTGTAGAGGTCAGATAGGCAGTCGCCTTATATAAAATACTGGCATTCAGCTGCCAACCCCAACTTAGGAAAAAGCTAGCGCAGAGATGTGTATCTTCTTTCCTTCCCTGCCTAATGTGTCAGGTATAAATGAAAGCCGGTTACATAAAGAGCGTATGCTTTTATTTCTAAAGCGTGGCGAATGTTGTAAGTTCAGATTTGTTTCATCTCGAAAGTATTTGAATTCAGTGTCCTTTTCAGAGATATTTGTTTGAGTTGTGAATGAAAAGGTGAATGGATAAAACACATCAATATCACTGTGAAAATGTGTGTGACGATTTAGATGGATATTTAAATCCTACTTAATATTATGAGTGTGAAAGTTTGTGAGATGTTTGAATGTTTGTTACTCAATCATGCAAAAACGGCTGAACGGATTTAGATGAAATTCGGCACACGGATAGATTATAATCTAGACAAACACATAAAATACTTTTATCCTGGTCGTACATTCCCGCGGATTAATTTCCGACTTACACGTGGGCGAAGCCGCGGGCGGAAGGCAATTATAAATAAATAAATTACATGGAATGAATGAATGTGAATTGTCTCTTAATCAGCCTATAGCCTTCAGCCTGTTCCCACTGTTGGGACATAGGCCTCCTCTCTTCGAGAGGGAGTGGGCTACAATCTACTCCGCGAGCCACGTGCGGCATGGAACTTGTCACATGTCTTCGAATTTTTGGTTCTAGGACATGTTTCCTCACGATGCCCACTTCATACGTGCCCATGCAGGTTTATATGAAATAAAAATATTTTGATTTTGATGTTTTCCTTCACCGTTTTGAGAGCAGTGGTGGTATGATTCGAACTCACACTCGTTAGTCACAGCCGATACCACTAGGCTCCCACTGCTCAAACTAATCTACGAATAATGATCCTAATGTGATTGAGGAACGCGTTTTTCTAAAATGGGTGTTTCAATCTACGTATATCTTTATAAATAAAAAGAAAACTCCTGAGTGACTGACTGACTAACTCATCAATGCCCAGCCCAAAACCCTTGGACTTAGAAATATAAAATTTTGTACAGAGGTTCCCTTTATAATGTAGACAAGGAATAAGGAAGGATATAATTCAACCCCTAAGGGTTGAATTTCGAAAAACCCTTCCTTATTCCATGTCCAGAGGCAGTTGCCTCTGCACATTTTGTTTTTCATAATAATATAAACTCGAACATCGCACCGAACAGTACCTTAACATGTTTTGTTTTTATTTCGTATACTATACTATACGTAGCCCGTCTAATGGACGATACCCGATACCTTTTAATCAGAAATTTTCTTTTAAAACACTTTTTACAGTAAAGAAAATCTCTCTTTGAAATCACTCACTAAAGTGCATGTGCTACATATAAATCACGTAGAGCTTCGTAGTACGTGCTACGACGTAGCGGTGTAGCGCGTAGCACGATACAATGGGGGAATGGAATTCAATGTGGAAGGTTCGAATGTGTTTAGATAGGAAGAGGCACAAACGAAAATGCTTGGCGAGACTTCAAAGGGTGACTTCAAAGTACCTGCTAAATTTGCTGTCTTGTTACCATTCGATTTCAATTTAGAAAATACACCTTTGAATTTTGCTTTGTATAATCCTTATTCTGTTTTAGATAAGCCAATGAGAACATGTTTGTTATTAAACTGTTTTGGTAAATTAGTTATTTTTATAACATTCTCGCTTCTTTCCACATACAAATATACACATAAAAATAATAACATTTATAATGTTTGTAATGTCAAAATAACAGGTTTTACTAAATGCATATTCACACACCGGTAAAATTAGAGGAACACAAAGAAATACATTAGTTTTTGAGATTTGATGTCGTTTATTTATTGTTATCGATTCATTTGACTGTTTGTTTATTTTATGTAAGAAAAAAACATTTAGAGATTTCAATAAAAGTGGTTTTCAAACGCATAAGAGGGTATTTATGTTAGAAGTTTGAAAACTGTCAAAATTCCCATTAATTTTGTATAAAAATAGGTTTTCATTAAAATAACAGAACCACTTGTCGAAACACTCACAAGACTTTTTTTAAAGGCATCTTTTTCGTGGTTCGCTAATTTTGACCGTGTGTGTATTATGACATTACATGCGGTACATAACTTTTTTATTTGTCTGTCTGTTTATTTCGGCTGATCTCCGAAATTGCTGAACCGATTTTGACGGGACTTTCACTGGCTTACTTTCATATAGCCGATATAATAAGCAAAAACTTGGGCTACTTTTATTTTAGGAAAATAATTAGTAAAGAAATGCATTATTGTTTTCTGACATCCACATGAAAAGTCGCGGGCACAGCTAGTTTCATATTAAAATGGATCGTGTACGTCACAGCCTTAACTTTTGGAAACGTTATCCTGTTCTTGGTTCTATAAAAAGACTTGTTAAAATCGAAATCAAAAATCATTTATTCAAACTAGGCTGAGAGTCAGCACTTTTTGAACGTCAAAATTACATAATACAGTCTCCCATAAACGCCCGCCCTTCACTAATTAACATTACTTCTAGATTACAAGATTGAAATAGTATTCAAAGCTATGGAAGCCCACTACTTTTTTTTTTTTTTGGGTGGGAAATCATCAAATAACTTCTCCCGCTCTGGGTGGAGCGTGTCAGACTTTTACTGACTAAAACCCACCCGTGTTCCTTCATTAGCCCGTATGCCAGGGGCTGTGGTATCTCTTTCAAACGAACCCGCACCCCTGACGAGGACACGGCGGTGCTCCACCCAAGCTGGGCAGACCACCACCGTGTGCTCCACCGTGTCCTCAGGGCGATCTTCGCAGTGGAAACACCCGGGCGTTTCCTCCCGCCCTATCCGAAACAGGAACCTCCCGAAACAACCGTGTCCGGTGAGGACCTGCGTCAGGCGGAAGGTGAGGACGCCATGCCGCCTCTCAAACCACTCCTCAAAGAGGGGACTTACCGCCGCAATCGTGGCGTGCCCAGCAAGCCCACTACTTCAAAGATATAAGATGTATAACTATCTAGGCAGTTATTATTTGTTGACGTAATAACCCAAGGCTGTCCCGTTGTACAGGCAAAGGCTATTATACAGAAAACGCCTGAACACTCACATACTGGTTCATCATCATCATCATTTCAGCCGAAAGACGTCCACTGCTGGACATAGGCCTCCCCCAACAAGGGGGGGTTTGCCATAATCGCCACGCTTGGCAGGCGGGTTGGCGATCGCAGTATGGTGGTAAAATGCATAGAGAACGCTGCTGCCCATTCACTAGTAAGTCCCTTAGTCGCCTCTTACGACACCCACTGGAAGAAATGGGATGGTGCTATTCTTTTACGCCCGGACACCACATGGGACACACTGGTTACCCAAGGCAAATTGGCGAATTCTAAAAGTAAAATCTTCTTTAGGCGCGTTGGGTATTTTTTGAGATGAGAAAAAAGCAATTGAACTGGCGGCACCGTTACCGACACCTCTGTTTTTAGTAGAGGTATTTCAATAATTTGAGTCTTAAAATATAGGTTTAGGTCCAGAACAAATATTAAAATTGGAATTATGAAAATCAGATAACCCGTTTAGAAGATATGACCAAAATGATGAATGTGAAAGCCTGTATTGACGATTCAAAAAATACACACGTAATTGTTCAAGTTTTCACTTGTGTCGGCACTCCCTGAGTGCCACTGTTTTTTTCAGTATCTCTCCGTGATGCGGTCTTCAAAGCGATATTTATGGTTATCATTTTTGGTATAATAGGGTAGAACATTAATATAATACCTTTACACGAGCAATTCTTGTTTATATATAATCTGAATCTCGGAAACGGCTCCAACGATTTAGTATGCAGGGGGTCTCGGGGGCGATAAATCGATCTAGCTAGGTTTCATAAAAAAAAACAGTCAAACAAAAAAGCCGAGCAAAGTTCGAAAAATTATAAAATCATCAAAAATCAAAAATCCAAAAATTATAAAATAATTACTGTCCCAGTTCACTGGTAAAGGCCTCTTCTTGTTTAGCGAAGGCATGATCACCACGCTGGATCAAGACAGATTGGCGATTTTAGACTTGAATTAATTATAAGTACAAGTTTCATAACGATATTTTCCTTCATCCATGATAGAGACGCTTTTCACACAGTTTTATACAATTTGATTTTATTTATTGATTGATTATGTTTGATGATTGATGCTAGCCGCATATTGCTTTCTTTACAGATTAATCGATTCCCCGTAATGATCTCCACTTGTAACATCATATTATTGTGATGCGTATCACAACTCCATTAGCAACAGTGCAATTAGTTTATAAAAAAAGCATGTTCATTTTTGCCATTTTCACATGAATTACTACAGAATTACTCGATGAACATGCGGTATTGACGTATAGAAAGGTGATTGTAAGTAAGCAAGCTGCAATTCTGAAGGCCTGTAGTGTGTGACAGCCCGAGAGTGAAGTGACAGTCACAACGGACCTTAATACCGAGACGTGATTGAAACAAATGAGCACGCTGGACGGATTCATCGCTCAACGTTTTGTCTCTTTTCTGCGAAATCCAAGGTCACGCTTATAACAGCTCATTTATACCTATCTCACGCTTTTATCCCGCTAATAATATATCTTCGAGTAATGACTGATATTCTGTTTCGTTACAGAAATAGTAATGTAACGCTTTTTCACTACCCGCAATCACTAGCACGTCAATGAGGGCGAGTAATGCTAAGATCCAGCATTAGCTAAGTTTGGTGATTACAGAGCTTATTATGTCACGCTGTTACGTTAGAAAAGAGATACTAATGTCACGCTTACCCGCAATCACTAGCACGTCGATAAGCGCAAGTATGGCTAAGCTGACGAGGCTGACGGGCTCGTCCCAGCGGACGTCTTCGAGCAGCGCCTGACACGCTGTTTCGTTCAATGAGCGCATATTACGCGCGTCGCACCGCGCGCGCGAACCGCCGCGCGGCGCATCGCCCGCACTCCGTCAGGTTGTCACTGGCATAGTGCTTGGTTCTGTAACAAAAAAAAAGTAAATTTTAGTGCCTAAGTTATTTTATTTTCTGATACCTTCCAGCATTTGCTATTTAGGCCTGTCAGTATAAAATAAAGTATTTCTATAATTTATGAATTCCGAACAAATGTAACCGAGACTCTCATAATTTCACTTTTTTGTCTGACCGGTCCAGAGGTTTTTCTCGACATCTATGGAACGCAGAAAACCTTACTTAATGCAGTAATCTAGTCAATAATAATTAGTCTCAATTTATTTATCTACCATTACAGCGCTCCCGGTCACCTTGATATGCAATCTTTGCAGCAACATGAAAAATGAGACTTCAGGAGCTAGTGTAAATCTTGGGGTTCATTCGATTTATCGACTCTCGTTAAACCATGATGGGGTCGGTGGATGTCATTCATGCATTCATTAGGCATTGTTTAAAAGAGCTAAAGTACTTTAAGGGTTTTCGTAGTTATTTTAAGGGTTTTTCGTAGTTATTTTAAGGGTTTTTCGTAGTTAGAAGCAATCCTACCCACTTATTCTGTAACTCACTATTAATCAGAATCTAAATAATTTGGAATGTTATTGCTAATCCATTCTTTCATAAGTTCGAAAAAAATGTCTGCTTAGCAACGTAAAAAACGCCATGCATGTTGTCGAACTGTCGAAGTGAAAGAGATTCCTACTGATAGTGTCTTAGATTGAATGCCTTGCCCTTTACCCGGGAATTATTATTTTATCCAGTGTTGATACACGCACACGTACACCTCAATAACCCCTAAAGTCTGCTAAAAAAACGTAAGAGATTATTGAAAAATACCCAGCTGAAAGTATCACAGTTCGAATTAACACCCACGCTTCTGTACACACTGCCTGAATTAAGAACCATAACTCCCCACACCCGTCTGCCGATCAGTTAGATGGATTATGTGAAGCAGAGGTACCTATACATAATCATGAACACACAAGAGGTACGAATAAATTAGCCATTTACATTCGGGTTTCTACGTACTGCCCAAGGTTTATTAAATCAAAACTTGTTTATTAAATACCATGTCTTGAAAATGTTTAAATCTTATGTTTTTACTAATTTACCTATTGTTTTTGTAACTTTTTACTATAGTTTTATTTTCCTGTGAAACCGTCGCTTAACTTGTTGCCTTCATAGACGTCAATTTGCGTATTTTGCTCATGTTATAGGAATCTACCCATTCTATTTAATAATAAATCTTTCTTTAGGGAATTTCCCTGTAACTTAACAGCTGTTGTCTTCTTTCAAATTCGCAATTCTAATTCTTCCTTCCAAATGAAAGAGATGGTGGTATGTGTGTGGTTCGTTTATGAACACATGTTCCATATGTCAGCAGTGGTATACAAAATAGGCTAACAGAAAAAAAAAACCGCAATATGACAAGACTTCAAATTCATGACATCATCGGATAGATAAACAGCAAAAAAAAAAAACTCCTAAAAATTAAATCACAGAACCGCTACATAAAGGCAAATAAGTGAAAAATAAAAATAACCTACAATTTTCCAGTAATAATTGAAAAGCGTGGGTACGGTTTGAAACGTACATGTCGCCCTGAAGCGACGGATGACTGTGTTACATTGCACGTCAGTGTGTCTACGTCACAGAATATGTCGGGTTTGTCTGCGGATTGTTAGGTAAGTCTGCTTGGCTATTTTTAAATGCTGGTAGCAATGACGTATGATAAATAGTCGCGTCATACACGAACCTTAGAATACTAAGAAGTCGGTTAAAAACAGCGTAAACCATGAATATGGCTATCTACAATCATACAGTACACGAAGAACAGGAAAGACCCCTACCGATTTCTGTTGTTAGAAAGAAATAAACATATTCATTTAGTTACTTCACTAGCGTGTCGCCGCGTCACTGGATGGTACGTGACTAATAACACAACATGCAATTACCTTGCATTTATCTTGCCAATATTGATCGCCGGTAACGCATCTTTGGGTTGTAGTGTATAATAGACCGGGCTGTGAATGTAATACGACGAAAGCCTTTTGAAGAAATAGAAATAATATCACGAGATTGTTGGGGTAGGATGCTAATGAATCCTCGAAACTGACAGAAAACAAATTATTCTTTGTTGAAATAACGTCCCATTCACAACGTTGTCATGTCATTCATCGAATACCAAAGAATTCAAATTTTGATTTGTTTTAAATATTAATGGACACATTTAAATAAAATACTGAATCGACACGCTAAGAAAGTGAATCTTCATATATTATTGTGATTAGACCATCAGCCTGGCAACTGCGACCAACTTTAAATTTTGATCAAAAAACCAAAAAGCTTTTAAAGAATCATCAAAAAAAATTCATCTTGAGAAGACGAAACAGTTTCTAGATAAAAAAAATGTTTTAGAATAGAATAGAAAACATTTATTCGACAGATACAAAACAAAAGCAACAAACACATTAAAAAAAGAGAACGTTAAACATAACAAAAAACATTCAGTATCAGTTGTGCTGAGCGTGTCCATACCGAAAGGGTTACCATCTCAGCATTTGCTGGGCGTGAGACACCCAGCGCTGGTTTTCAGTTGGCACCCCGCAGCGACACACGGGCGTAGGTGAAAAAAATAAATTGTCATCATTCAAAGGTCGATAAAAATTTACCTTACTTTAAATCTAAAGTGATCCGTTTTCAGTGTTTTTCAAATGAGCAATCAGATCTACCTAACACGTGATGACGAAACACCACTCTCTTTAAATAAATGGGATTGCCATTTCCCAAAATTGTCAAGAACCATGTCTCACAGAATCTCATTAATATTAATACTCAGTACACACTCCCTTAGGCTGCCGTCCCACCAGCGATAAGCGAAGAAGGGACGAAGCTATGGAGGCATGAGGACACAGAGTGGAAAGTTACAAAGTTCCCCATCCTCCTTCCAAGGAGGATTCTCCGACCGGTGTTATGCCTGGTGAGGTCTGCTCATCGTTTTATTGGTTTCGGGTTTCTGTACATAGATTAAACGAGTGGATAACTCTGTATGTGCTATGCAGGATTTATGTGACGTCAGTGGTGAAGCTTAATTCAGAAGTGGTATTGTATAACTATTTGTCTATTTCTACGAGCGCCTAAATGTGCAATGAAGAAGCGCTTTGCAAGTCATCATTCTCCGTTACCTCATTTTTTTTTGTGGTCGGCGCAAAATGTCTTTTTCTTCCACACTTCTCCATTAGTCGTCATCTCGGCTGTCACACCCTTTCTAACCATATCATCATTGACACAGTCCATCCATCGTTTCTTTGGTCTCCACCTACTCTTGTAGTCATCGACATACTCAAAAATTTCCTCACGACATTTGCATTCCTCTATATCACGTGACCGATTTCCACAACTGTTTTCTGTTATCGGTGCCATTTTCAGACTTCCTCTTATGTACTCAGTTCTTATTCTATCAACATAATTATGTAAAAATTTTGCTTCGTTGAACCTTTTTCCATCAGAGGTAAGCCAATAAGCTACGAAAGGAAAAGATCTTGTTAGTTGATATCATACATATCCTTCGCTACAAAGCTTAGCACATCTTTAGTGGAAAGACACCCTTAAGAATTTCCATGTATATACATACTACGTGACTACTTCAAAGGCGTATAATTGTGTGGGATAGAGGTTCTCAATTAAACTAAACTCAGATTAACAAATACGAATTCGAACTACATGTTATAGACACACGATTGGCTGTGGTACAAGCAACGATAATTATGTTTAAATCGTATATTTTGGGTCGACTTTTTCTTCATTCAGGATAAGAAGCGTAATTAATTCATTATGAAGCTATTGTCTAACAGAAGATCTGTAGATGAATTAAGAACTAAGTTAGAAAATCAATTTCTTTTGTTGAGGATACCTACCCTATTTTCTTAAATAAAACAGATGTTATTTGATGCTACCTACTGTTTCATGAAAATAATTTCAAGAACACTTGAAACGAGACTTTGATGCGGTCGCCTGTATAGCGATTAGATCCTGGGTACATTAGAATTAGCAAGTTTTATTCCTCTGCTAAACAAAATAGCTAAACTACAAACAATTAATTGCCAGCAGTGAAACTGAAAAACTTTTTGTAGCAAATTTGCTATACAACATGTCCTAGAATTAACGCACTCAACCAGACAATCCAATTAGAATTGTATGTTATTATCATAATTTATATACTGATTTTTTACTGTCCTGTTTAAAACATTGATAATTGATTAAATTAGTTATATTGATTGTGTAATAAAATTGTGGTCACACTACAAATCTCTGCACGCACAGAGCCGCACATGTGTGTCAAGCGTAGAAGATATTTCAACCATTTTGATTTGTTTTGACTGCTTATTGTATTTTCAATAAAATTTGGGATAAAAATACCTACATTAAAAATGACAGAAATCGATTCAATAAACCAGTTACCTGTTGTAGATTTGCTATCATGTAGCATGACTAAGCTTTATGTCACTCATGGACACAGTTTACAGCGTCACTGTTCAAAATATATGGGTTAAAAACTGCAGGTGTAAACGCAGACAATGAACAACCTACCTACCAACCCTTTGACACCAGCCCATCGAGATCTAGGTAACATATTCTTGCACCACACCCCAGCGGGTCAAGTGAGCCAGTTCACTAATTAACCCCTCACGTTCGTAGGCTTTTGTTTGACTTTCTAATCACTACACAGAAACTGTTTCTGGTCAGACTATCGCTTTGGATTAACCCGCCTAATTGTAAGGTTAACATTTAAATTGAGTTCACAAATATTTTGATTAACGGTAAGGTTTGGGTGTCCATTTGTTTGATAGTGTTTTGTTTTATGATTAAGTTACTGTCGTGAAACTTGTGTACCTAGCAAGCAAATAGAAGTTTTTTTTTTTTTGGGTTTTGGCTTCGCACCGTTTGTGCATTTAGCCAGTGTCAAATAATTTTAATTTTCGATCAAGTAAATGGCCCGAAGTTACAAAAAAGTCATAGTCAGTCAAGTCAAAGTTATTGTAAGGTGGTAGTAACTTTACAACAACCTAACTAGGAGTTTTGGTGGCAACACGAAAAGTCCACGTTAGTCACTTATTTTCACCTTCACTACACTAACTTGTGCACTCACACGTAACTAAATTGTATAATTCACTACCAAAATTATGCAATTTAATTCGCTATTTCACGAAATTTCATGAAAATTAAAATTCGTGCGACATGTTCCAACGCGATCCCGCCAAAAACTCAATAGAAGTATTGTACACGTGTTCTTTCGCCGTTCTTCTTTTGTTTCATAATGCGATCAATATTTGGAGTATCCAGTGCTTACTCCTCCATATTCAATCCGGGACACAATTGAAAAAACACGTTATTATATGTGCATTTTTTCATAATTCCAAAGACTAATCTCCAACTAGCTTATGCCAGCGGTTTCGCCCGCGTGTAGGTCAGAAATTATCCCACGGGAACGTGCTACGTATCCTATGTGAATCCAGGTTCTTCACTAAATATAATAATCCGTTTAGCCGTTTCTGCGTGATTGAGTGACAAACATCTAAACATGTAAATAACCAAACATACAAACTTTCACAGTTATTAGTTTTATTCATAATTCCAGAGACTTACATTCAATGTCTACCCGAAAGTAACAAAACTTTTATGTCTGATGTAAATAGGGTGACTGGTAAATAGTGACCGAAATTTAAACACATGATTGTACTCATCATTATGAACAACTTTTACTATGGGACCAAACCTGAAATCGCGAAAAAGAAATCAGCTGTTCCCTAAATTTATGTTCGCATAACTCGTCAAAATGTAGGGAACAGATGATTTTTTTTTCGCGGTTTCGGATTTGGTCTCATAGTAAAAGTTGTTCATAATGATGAGTACAATCATGTGTTTAAATGTCGGACACTAATTATACCAGTCACCCTGTATAGAACCCGATGTCATTCATGAATACGTTTATACTATTGGTTTACTGGCCCGGCAACTGATGTGTGTGCAGGTGACGTGGAGATACGCTCAGTCATCGTCCTCGAATCACTGGCGGTCCACTGCACATATTGTGGTCACAACAGACGTCACTATCGAATCGTTCAGTGACCGCATACGATAGAGATTTGATGATATTCAGAGCTTTATAGTGGTTCTTTTGACGTTCAAAAGTTCCTTTTATTTGCCTATTTGAAATAAATTACCATAGTTTTTTTTTGACTGATCATATTGTTAAAATAAAGAACTCTATAAATCACGCAGTCTGTGGTTTGAATATTTGTCAGAACGTTAGTGATTTTGACTGCGAGATAAATTAATGACTTCTAAACTGTCTGCAAGTAGTTGGAATCATTCATAAAAATTATGGCTTTGTTAGTTATATGTAGCCAATTTTAGGGGTTTTATAGGAAACAGATAATATTTGTGTAGTGACATATTTATTATTTACGTAACAAATGGTATGAAAAGATCTGTAGAACAACCGAGGTAACTAACATAGCCCGAAGAATTGCCAAACTTGCCCCATTCCCCCACAAGATGGCCAATCTGCTGGATGCGGAAAGCACAGAACCGGTCGAAGTGGCGGAACTTAGGGGAGGCCTATGTTCAGCAGATGATGGGACGAATAGGCAGACTCGGAAAAACTATCTGTCAGCCATAAGTATAAATAATTGTAAATTTTGGGTCCAGGTTTTCTCTCTATGTTTTCATTTTTATGTCTACGTTAATTACGACAAAGCTTAACAAAGAGATAACACAATTTATATTATAACATTGAATGAAGACTGATTCCTGACAAAGGTAGACACTTTTGTCCGGTTCCCAATCTACAGCAATCCCTCCCGACCTTCTGGCCGTCACGATAGACAAATCATTTCATAAAAACATTTTTTTCTAAAACATTATTCAATATCAGCTGTTTGTCTTCGGAACGAGTCTGTGGCATGCCACAAACTCCTTAATAAAAAAAAACCTTGCAATTCATTCATGAAATTGATATTGTTACGAGGTAGCCTCCATAATATTGTTTTTTATGGCGGAGCAGGCGCATTGCAGATGCTGAAACTATTTTATGGAATACGGAAGAGCATATGAATGTGTAACTTGAGAGAAATATCATAGGTGAAATATAATTAAACAATGATTCAATAAATTGGAATCTTAGACACACATATTAATACGGGAAGCAAAAACTTTGTGCCCCTTTTTAAGGAAAATACGCAGACGGAAGAGAATGAAAGGCACAGTTAAAGTTTATATGGAAATGGATTCCAGAAAGCTAATATTTTCATATAATAATTCATTCGATAACTATTTCGTTTTAAATGAAGTATGTTCGAATTTCAACTACTGGGGGACCACTGGTTCCTTACTATTCAATAGAATGAAGGCTTCTAACTAAACAGCAGTTGTGCTACTGTGGAGTTTGATATGCCATTTCTTTTTACCAGCTAAAGCACCAGTGGGCTTAGCATAACGCTTTCTATTTCTACGAAGAATAGACAGTGCTTTTTCAATACAAAGTGACATTTCGTTGCTCCATTTTTGACATCGCAAAAAAAAAAAACCGTAGATATCGTTCTACAATCTGTAATTTTGTCTTTCGTTTCTAACGATCTTTGTCTAGGTTCTTATAAATGTACACTATTTCAGAATAATGTTTCTTCCCAAACTGTCAAAATCACACTTACAAAAACTTTCTACTCGACGGCCAAAAATTATTTACGATTATCTTCAAAATCATGATTCGTTTCGAACGCATAACTGTGATAATTAATAGAAAAACATAGCTATCTTCTTCTATTGTACATCATTTAGTTAATAGTCATGTCTATTCTTCCGTCGACAAATCGGTGCTTGTGCTAAACCTGCTGGAAGAGGTGGGTTTTGGGGGACTGTCTAATGTAATTTTGACGTTCAAAACGTACAGATTCTCAGCCTAGTTTGAATACATGACTTTTGATTTTGAGTTGAGTGGGGACATCATAAAGTTAATAGTGCGATCACCAAGTTGATTACTAAACATGGTGATTGTAGGAATCGACATCCTAATGTCTACTTGTCCTAGACAAACTTTGAACATTTTTGGAACGAAGTTCGTTAACATGCCTTATAACATGCCGTATTGACTGAGGGTAATTTTCATGTAAGTAAAAAGCGTTATGCGGCGTTTAACCCCTTCTCCCCATAAGACTTCTTTCTCTCTCTTTCTATTCTATCGGACTGTGTGTGTGCGTGCGAGCATCGTGTAAGGAACTTCTTTCTTGACTGGGTCCCGCGATTGCACACGTCTTTTTCTCCATTTTAGTTTCGCTCGTTTACAATAAAACCCTTAATGAAACTGACGGTTTTTTCTGAGGGTGGAAAATCATCAAATAACTCTTCTCCCGCTCTGGGTGGAGCAGGAGGGCGTGTCAAACTTTTACTGACTAAAACCCACCCGTTTCCCTCAGTAGCCTATGTGCCATAGGCCACGGTTTCTCTTTCGAACAACCCTCACCCCTGGCAGATGACATTGACGGTCAAACTGACATAGCGATGAAATAATTATTATTCGCTTTTATAAATATCGCTTCCCACGTTAGTCAATATGTAGTTTATTCAACGTGTAACATAATTATCGCAAGACGTCATACACCACAATTAGAGTATTGAGTTAAAAGCTTAATACAATGACCGCAATTTTTTTTTAACGCTAACTGTTACTGGTTAACAAAATCGCGTTGACCCTAACATTACTTTATGCATTTAAAATTGAGTCTTATTGCCTCGACATAAGTTAGAATTTCCTTGTCTCAATCGGCAGAAGGTAGAAAAAAAAAACTTCTACTTTCAAGACTTGCGTCTATTCTGTAACACCTTATATTGAGACTTGGAGAATACCAGCAGCGGCGGTTTCAATGAATGGGTTAGGTTTCTATAAAGAACGATAAATGCAATGTAGATCAGAAAACGACACGTGTACGTGGGAAGCGACATTTATGCACCATTTATAAGCATTGCCTGACTTTTTATAACCTTGACTTTTATAAGAATGCGTGTGGCTACAAATGCAAGGTGAGGTGGTCGGTAAAATGGATAAAAACGAAGGATAATTGATGTGGCGTTGTTAGAATAGGTATACTTCTCACCAGCGGCGAGGTGTAAATTTTTCTAAGAGAGAAGCCGGCGCGAAGCCAGCTTTAACTTACTGACTTATCAAAAAATTATACTTACTGTAATTCTAAACTTAATAGAAATAATTAAATACAATAAAATTGAACAGCTTAAAATCATTTTTTATTGTTGTAGTAATACAAAACTAAAAGCAAGCGTTTTTGTTGTTTGAATGTTATGGTGAATGAAATACCCGTAATGTAACGATAAGAGCAGTGGTGGCCAAGTGGTAACGGCCACGACTTACGAGTTGTAGGTCGTGAGTTCGAACCCCGCCAGGCGCTTTACTTTGTGTAAATTGTTTCATCTCCACTGCTCTCAAAAACGGTGAAGGAAAACATCGTGAGGAAACCGGCATGTCCTAGAACCAAAAATTCGAAGACATGTGACATCTACCAACCCGCACTGGGCCCGCGTGGTGGATTACGGCCCAATCCCTCTCACCGAGAGGAGGCCTGTGTCCCAGTAGTGGGAACATTATAGGCTGATGGTGATGATGATGATGATGATGAATGTAACTATATTTTTTTGGCAATCATCATCATCATCATTATTTCAGCCGAAAGACGTCCACTGCTGGACATAGGCCTCCCCCAAGCTCCGTCACTTCGACCAGTTCTGTGCTTCCCGCATCCAGCGGACTCCTGCGGCCCTCACAAGGTCATCGGTCCGCCTTGTGGGAGGCCTTCCAACTTTACGTCTTCCGATACGCGGTCGCCACACCAGAACTTTTCGCCCGTTGGGTGACTTTAAGGCTTCTTATGAGGCCCATTGTGAGCGACCACGTTTCGGTTCCATATATCATTACTGGCAACACGCACTGGGCAAAGACTTTCGTCTTGAGACACTGCGGTATTTGGGACGAGAAGATATTGCGAAGCTTCCTGTTATTTTTTGGCAATAGTAAACACTATTAACGTGCCATTTTTTAAAAGCGGTAGACATGCGAATCACCGAAGGAAAGCCGGTAGGAATCATGTTATATGGTGATTTCGCCCCTGTCTCACGCATTAAAAAACTTTTGTTGTCGTAACTGCAACAGTCTATTTTCAATCTATGCCTGAGGGCCTAAAATGTGACAATCGTTTTAAAGCGTTCCGTATTTCTATAACAACTTTCAACAAGTTTGACATAAACATTTCGACAGTTTACATTCCATAACCTTTCCATTATCTTAGTTAGAGTATAACGTATGAGTTTTTTTGTCCTACGTCAAGATCGCCCGTATTCAGAGAGCCATTGCTGTAACTTGATTTTGGTGCCGATAAAATAAAACAATTGAAAATTAAATGAAAATGGTTTACTTACCTTTTTTAAATAGTAATGTGATTAAAGGCTGGAGACCCCGCTCTTCAATATTACTGGTTTTATTTTGATTCTAATAAACGTAGATACTTAATGAAATAATAATATGAACAGATCATTAAAATTGTAAAAGTAGTAAGCATATAGGCATACGAGTGTGTTAGAATGAGGGTGTGAGAATATGAATGTGAATGAATCAGTGTATGCGTGAGGTTATGCAATAGTTCCATACATTTTTACAAACATGTAATTATAGGAAAGGGTCTAAATGAAAAAAAAAAAACCCAGCTCTTTTAAACGACTTCAAAAAAAGGAGGACGTTATATGTTCGACTGTATGTATTTTTTTTTTCTAGTATATTCACCGATTTCTCCCCCATTTGTGGACCGATTCCCAAAATTCTTTTTTTATTTAAAAAAGTATACTCCTGAGGTAGTCCCAGTCAGGATCTGATGATGGAAACCTAGGGAAATCGAGGGAAACCCTCAAATTTTGTGGGTATTAACAGTGTTTTTCATATATTTTCTAAAGCTATTGAGATATTTGCGTATGGTCATTTGCATATCATCTCATGACGCTAACCTGATGAAGGAAGGTACAACTCTTTAATGGTTAGGAGTTAGGTGGAGGTTCCAGCATAACTCCGTCATATATAGACTGATTTACAAATTATTATTATTTTTTCGAAAGGGGTTTATTCCGAAATGGTCCCATTTAAATTTCATATAGATCTGATGATGTGTTTCGGAGAAAGACAACGGAACTCTTAAAAAAATGACAGCAAATCAACCGCGATTGGTGCTATCGCATAAATATGCGTTGTTTTGACGCCAAGGATGATGAAATTTTGAATTGGTGTGGGGTAGGTAGTATAGCTAAAAAGTGAAAAACAAAACATTTTCAAAAAAAAAAAAAAACTGCGAACTTCCAGAAAAAACACTACTTAGTGAAAAATTACTTTAATAACGGAACGCGGTGACAAGAAATTAATAAAATACATATTATCCAAAGGCAGAAATTATAGTTATTTTCAGTTTGTAGTGTTTTTCCGGAAGTCGATTGTTTTTTTTTTGGTAAAAGTTTTTTATAATAGTTTTCACCTTTGTGGCTCCGTGATAATTAATTCACAATGTTCATATTAATCAATTGTTTTAACCCCCGACGCAAAAAGAGGGTTGTTCTCAGTTTGACCGCTATATGTGTCTGTGTGTCTGTCTGTGTATCTGACTGTAACACCGTAGCTCTTAAACGGAAGAACCGATTTTGGGGGCGTTTTTTTATTCTACAGGAGGTTTTCTAGCGGTGGTTCTTAAACACGTTTCATCAAAATCGGTTCAGCCGTTTGAAGATTATCAGCTCTTTTCTGTTTGATTAAGAGATTTGAGCATCTTCCATAACGAGTCGAAATTTGGTATTCTAATATTTCAATGATATTAGACGAACAACGTAACCTTAGGGGCAATTCTGCTAATTTTAAGAACGTTCACAGTCTGATCTCAGTGTCAATCTGTCAAAAAATTCCTCGAGTTTCCATACATTTCTGACAAATTTTTGAAATTCGATTGTCGCTGAGATGACACTGCGAACGTTTTTAATTAGTAGAATTGGCCTTCTTGTCTTCTAATTCGTTCACACTTCACTGTCTAATAGCCTTTCACTCAATGCTTTCTTCGTTCATAAACTTATCACAATCATCCATTTGGAAACACTTAATATTTTTGAACATATTTTTAACAATGAACATCCTACATAAATAAAAATTTCGTCCATAATTTATTAACTTTACCCCATCATAGTTGGGAAACGGCTAGGTAGACGATACTAATAAATAATTTAAGTTAACTGTCCGTGATACCTTAATGTAGGTATATTTTTCAGGGCCATCATAATTTAATTGATATTTGTCTGAGTGCGGGGTTCTATGTTTCTACTGAGAATAATGAGCCTATTGTGAATAATGTATAACATTTATCGTACCTACCAACTTATGGTTGACTAAAAGGTAAAAAAATTACCTTTAAAACTTAAAACACATGACTATTTTCATTATTTATGTATGTATGTCTTTCTACACCATTAGTAATTGTACATTCAATCGAAATTTGCCTTAGAGACAGATCAAATGAGCACGACACACAACGAGCATTATTTATTCCAAGCTATTAGATATGAATGCGACTAATGGGACTCTTAGAGAAGAAACCTGTGCCCCAGCACTATTATGCACCAATTACTTAGTTTCATTAAGGGTTCGTTTTTAAAAATAATATGAATGTTGAGGCCCGTTTCTTAGTAAAACTATAGAACCCTGAATAGTTATAACAAAGTAAGTATTGTATTTGAACTATAATATGTTTTTTTTTAACTTAGAAAAATCCGTCTGAAGTCTGGAGCAAAGTTGGTGCAAGCTATTGCCAGTAAATCTTGGAGATGTTAATTGGTAAGTTGACATCAAAAACTTAAAGTCTAAACAAAATGTTTAATGACGCCATGCCATTTGGAGACTCCTATACTCATTGCCTCTAACCGGAGACTGATCCAGAATCCGAAGATTTTGTAGGTCCAATAACACTTTTCGCAGCCTGAAAGTGGTACCGAGGACCTCATGTTCCAGTAGTCCACTTTGCGACCACTAAGACCTACGTAACAGTCGAGCGCGCGTACCTGTATGTCTTTAGTGATACGCGAAGGTGCAACACTAACTCTATGGAACATATCATAGAATACGCTCCAACACTGTAGGTTCGATAAAATTGTCAGAGGGTTGAACCAGCTCCTGCCATAGATTTAGAGAGAGCTAGAGTATTCCGCCTGGGCACTCGTTACCCTGACTTGGAAATCTCTAAATAGACTTCATAACCAACCTTCGGAGCGAAAGCAATCTCAACAGATGGGTATCGCGGACGGCTCAGGACTCAAGTGCGTATGCGACACCTCCCCACAGACAATGGCCAACCTTCCATCTCATTTGATGATCTTATGACTGCGTCAGTGAGTGGAGTTCGCGGAGCTGAGTTTTGGGCCAAAGATGTTTAAATTTTTGTCATCGATTTGCTAAGAAGAAGAACTTTGTGGGTATTTAATATGCGTTCGGTTCAAGAGTTTCCTTTCTGTACATTATTATTCTATGCTACTGCAGTTGTTGCACATCACAAGCACACGTCAACCATTGTAATTTAAACTCTATGCCAATGTCTAAAAGGTCAAAAATGCGTGTTCGCGATTTGCGAGGACTCCATCAAGAGATCGAGTTGGAACATAGTTGAAATCGTGGGCGGTTGTAGAATCACAAGCGGTGAATGTCGATAGATTCGTTCCGATCAATTGAGTTCCACCGGAATCTGGAAGTATGTATGTTGATCATGTCTGTGATTGGTTAATTATGGCGTCACATTTGCTGACGTCACGTTCAATGTCGTGAGTGATGTTTTGAATGGCTTTATGAATATGGGAACATCTAAATTATTATAGATAGCCTTGTGAAAGATGGTGACTGCCGAGATGACTAATAGTAGAGAAGTATGAAATAGATTTGCTGACATCACGTTCAATGTCGTGAGTGATGTTTTGAATGGCTTTATGAATATGGGAACATCTAAATTATTATAGATAGCTTTGTGAAAGATGGTGACTGCCGAGATGATTAATAGTAGAGAAGTATGAAATAGATTTGCTGACATCACGTTCAATGTCGTGAGTGATGTTTTGAATGGCTTTATGAATATGGGAACATCTAAATTATTATAGATAGCTTTGTGAAAGATGGTGACTGCCGAGATGACTAATAGTAGAGAAGTATGAAATAGAAATATATACACCAAGTAAATTGGGATAGTGGTGATAAGATACTGGGAGTCTTTAAGAATAGTAGACTTTTCTTGTAGCAGCCGCAACAAGAAACATATATTTAATCTTCTATGATACATATACCTAAGTTACGATTTAGTACACGCACGGCATAAAATGGGACAAAATAAGAAACTTAAAAAAGAAGTATAATGCTACAGTAAATCTATCAGTATTCAATAATTAACAAGATTAACTTCCCTTTCAAACAACTATTTACCCGACTACGGCGAAGCAAAAGGAGGGTTATTATTTTGACCAATAAGTATATGTGGGTATGCATGTACACGTACTCGTATGTCTATTTATCTGTTCTCTTATAAATTCTAAACTTCTGTTCAGAATTTCACAAATCAGCACCCTAATTGCGTAACTCACGATTCATCATAATCTGTATCGTTTTGAAACGGATTGTTAAACCATTGCTTCATATGTTCGCAAAATGTGTCTTTTCGACAACATAAATAACGCAATGAATATTGTTTAACTGTGAAGACGAAACCAATTATGATCAATCGTGAGTTACGCAATTAGGGTGCAGTTATCGTTGGAAGCGTTTTGATCGTCCGCTGGTTATGTGACGTCACATTAAATTGAAAAAAAAAAACACTTTTAACCTACCCTAACAAAACAATACATTGTAACAGTAATAAGCGATGATGAAGCTTAATGGCAAAGTACCATAACGTAGGCTTTCAGATGTGAATATTTCCTCGTTTCATAGATTTTTCAATAATCGGATTTTAGTTTTTGAGCTTACTTTTTTCAACATCAAAACCACAACTTTATCAATGAATATCAGTACGAACGGCTGTCATTTGCCTGCGTAGGCAAGCAGTACAAAGCGTTAGCGTAGGATCGTAATTGAAAATGTGGGCGGATCGAGCAATTGCTGACGATAATACTATAGTTAGATGCAAGGGGTAGAAGTAGTGGGTGGTGCGTGGTAGTTTGAGTGCAATCCATAGTGCCTAGGTACTATAATTAATTATTGTTTACGTTTATAACTATCTGCGTATCTGTTTAATTACCGCTTACGTATAAACAGATCTATCTATTTAGATAGAATTAAATGCCACGAGGAGTTTATCTGTGAGTTGGTGTTTTAGATTACGAATAATTTTTGAAGTGAAAACCTCTTTAGGTGTGTTGGGCATTTTTTGAGATGGGAAAAACAATTGAACTCGTGACACTGTTACCGACACTAATGAGAACACGAATGAACAACGTTGAACATACGTTGAACGTTGTTTAATCTTACGATTCTAAAAATATCTCTTGACGATTAAAAAAATACGCACGCAATTGTTCAAGTTTTCACTTCTTTCGGCACTCCTGGAGTGCCACAGACTAAAAAAAAAAAAAAAACAATCATAATGGAGATATGTATGTACCTCATCCAAATAAGGGTAATTTTTTTAATAATCTGTATTACTTCAGAATTATGCCTCTATCAGTACTGTTGATTAAATAAAATTTCTTTCTGAGCATGAAATTAATGTTTCAAAAGGGCAATGAAACTGTGGAAAATTCAAATATTTAAAAAGCAATACGATTGGTCAAAGCGAATGTGATGTAAAAATCAACGACAGCAAAACTTAATTGTTAAAACGGTATGTTGGCGATTCAGTCCGTTTTCAATGTCTTAGACAATGACGTCACACCAAGTACGTTAAAATGGAAGGCTTTTAAAGGTGCCGTGTCAGTTGGCTATTTTTGAATTTTTGTAATATTTTCAATTCCTTTTTTAGCGTTTTTTTGTTTTTATGCGGCGATGCAAATTATCGAGTAAAAATGTATGAATAAATGAATGAAATGCACCGACCCCAGCGTGGTTTGACCAGACTCGATAAATCTAATGAACCTGGAATACATGTATATTCCCTATAGGCTGGAGCCGCGAATATACCTAGCAGTGTAACAATATTTAGGTATAACTTCAGAAAATCCCTATTTGTGTTATTTCCAAGACTTGTGGCGTTAATAAAACCATTTACATTTTATGAAACTATCCACCAATATTTTTTTTTACTTAACCAAGTGGCTAAATTAAAAGCATAAACACAAAAAAGCTTGAACATTTTTTAAACCGTATCTTTCTCATTTTCTTTTAACGTCCTTTTTAAGCTTTTTGTTCATTAAAAGCACAAAATTTTAGTCTCTAAGCTAACTAACCGTAGCTGAAAGCGAGTCTCCTTAAAATTTTAAAGGTAACCTAAATATTTAGGCATCCCAATTATCGTCGTCTGCCTAGCCTTTTCCCAACTATGTTCGGGTTGGCTTCCAGTCTAACCGGATGCCAGTATTCTAACCGAATACCAGTATTTTCCATGGAACGACCATCTGCCCCCCACAACCCAGTTACTGGGTAACACGATACCCCTTGGTAAGACTGGTTGTCAGACTTTCGGGCTTCTGACGACCCGTAACGACTGTCAAAGATCTACAAAATGACAGCCGGAACCAACGGCTACTAACAGCAGGAATCAATATCGGCCTATCCTGGTCTTCGAGCACTGTATTACCGTATACCGATTCTATGTACTAGTAATCAAATCAAATCAAAATATTTTATTTCATATAAAACTGCATGGGCACTTATGAAACGTCAGAAGCCAGGTGTACGGTTCTAAATTGTTGTTTGATATGGAGAAGAGCCGGCAAGAAAATCCACGGTTACTCTTTTAAAAATAATTGGCTTTAACAAGATTTTCTAATTACAGTGATAGTAGGTATGGGAGGACAGTACCAGGTACTTAGACGAATGACAATACAGAATAGAAAATCGTCTCAAATCTACAGTCTGTAAGGCCTACAACGTTGTCTCATTCACAATATAAAAAAGAATCTACATAAATAAAATGAATATATTTAAACATAGTGACATGATTTCCATGACTAGTAAGTAGGGAGCTAGATTCATGGTTTACACTGTTTTTGAGTATTCTGATGTTACTATATAACGTCTATTTATAATATGTCATTGTTCAGCACATATTCTTCGTTACATAAGAGTATGGAACGAGCTCACCTGGAAATAATACGTAGTACACACTACACATAATAATCACGCGGAAAAATACACTAGAAATCTCGCCGTTCCTTAGATAGGCTTTCTTTAGTCCCATTGTTTATTTCGCTAATTGCTTTCCGGCAATTTGAGAAATGTCTTCAGTAAAACGTAAACAGTTTTAAGCTAAACGGGATTGGAGTGGGCCATATTATACGAAATATATTGAATTGCCCTCAACGCTGTGAGAGGCGAAGGGGGAAGAGACAATCGCGGATAATCACGTTAATACTGGATGTACATGGGAATCTGAAGAGTTTTATACTATGTTAGGACAGGCCTGAAGAGATTTTATTTACATAAAATTCTGTATACATAAAGGTGATATTTGTTCTTAAGGGTGACTTTCGATTGAGACCTTGATGTTGCTGCTGTGTTGTAAGAACTACACACACATACACATACTCAGCCTATAACGTTCCCACTGCTGGGACACAGGCCTCCTCTCCGTGAGAGGTAGTGGGTAGTAATCCACCACGTGTGCCCAGTGCGGGTTGGGAGATGTCACATGTCTTCGAATTTTTGGTTCTAGGACATGCCAGTTTCCTCACGATGTTTCCCTTCACCGTTTGAGAGCAGTGGTGATGAAATTATTTACGCAAAGTAATGTGCCTGGCTGGGTTTGAACGCACGACCAATAACTCGTAAGTCGCGGCCGTTACCCAGTTGTAGCGGTCGCGAATTACGGTTCAGGACTTACGACTTACGAGTTGGCCCAGTGGCCACCACTCCTCTCAAGAACTACACATCTAACAAAAATACATGCGTCACAACTACAAATCTATGAAAGCATGCAATAGGCAACCAATGTGCGTGGAGAGCAGAGGTGGCTCAGAGGTAACGTTCCCGACTTACGAAATATAGGTCATGGGTTAATTAGAACCCAGGCAGGCGTTTTACTTTGTGTAAATGATTTCATCACCGCTGCTCTCAAAAACGGTGAAGGAAAACATCGTGAGGAAACCCTTTCCTAGAACTAAAAATTCGAAGACATATGACATCTACCAACCCGCACTGGACCCGCACGGTAGCCCACTCCCTGTTGAAGATGTGTCCCAGCAGGGTGAACATAATAAGATAAATATGAGCGTGTTTAACAGATGAAAGGAATTTGAACGTGGACCAATTAAGGTTCCTGTGGTTACCTGGAATGCTTCCGATCTCTGCGTTAAGAATAAAATAGGAAAATTGAGACATTTTGCGTTTCCCGACTCTTAAATTCTTAAGGAATTCACAACAATGAAGACCTTCTTCGATTTTCTTTAAAAAACATCCCTGAAAAACAAAAGTATGAATGATAAATAGGTATGCGCCACCGTCTTATCGTCTTTATCGATAAGAAAGTTTAATTCGATAAGTTGCGACGCCAAGTTCGAGAGTCGGATGAATTAATGTGTGCATCGATAAGATCCGCCATTTTAATTGATCCTATAAATCTAAAGTTCACCTGTGAATTGGCTGTTGATTAACAGGAGTCGCGTTCGGTTCCCGGTTCAATTTTGTTTAAACTTTGTAATAACGTTTTATGTTCACGTCAATCAGAAACTGAAAGTGGTTTACGTTACAAATTGCTATTACTTAATCGTGAAGGGTGAATTATGTTGATCAGTTAGTTTGCGTACTATTCTGATAGGAGTAGGTACACAGTAGGTAGGTACCTCAAAAAAAAAAAAAATTAGTATGTAGGTAAGTAATAGAATTTGTTTTTGTAAAAATAAATAAATAGGAATTTAGCGAGTAAGCAGAAAGAAGTATAAAAATAACAAAATAATAAAAAAAAAACATCTAAGAAACAAGGTACCCAAACTAACGTCTAAGAATTCCAATATCCAACTTGATAAAATCAACAGCCAATTAATTATACACTCTGAGTTTATCTCCGTAAAGTCTATTCCAACTATTGTCGCTAGACTAATATTTTTTCACATTGTTGTTTGCATAATAAATATTTTCGTTTTTAACAAAACAACAGGACAGTTCTCGGCGGATGAATCCCCTTGCAGCTGGTTTTTCAATTAACTCGGCTGTTAATGGAAGAAACGCTCCGGCGGGTACGGCTGAGGACTGCCTATCGATATGTCGAGTTCTAGTGCACAACACTATGCATATTTTTCTTAATAGAATGTAGTGCTGTGACATCGATGAATTTGAACTATTTTATTCTGACGTTTGACATGTCATCAATTACAGTTGACAATTACTTCTTTGGCGACTACAAGAGTTATATTTTGTTAGCTTTTGCCAGCGGCATTGCCCGCGTATTGGTCGGAAAATATCCTACGAGAACGTACTGCCGGCATTAAAAGTATCCTTTGTGTTATTGAAATTTTAAACTATCTGTGTGCTAAATTTCATGCAAATCCATTTAGCCGTTTTAGCGTGATTGAGAAACAAACATCCAAACATACAAACTAACGCATTTATAACATTATTAGCTTTTGCCAGCGGCTTCGCCCACGCGGAACTTTCATCCCCTATTTAACTCCCTTAGGGGTTGAATTTCGAAAAATCCTTCCTTATTCCTTGTCTACATAATAAAGGGAACCTCTGTGCAAACTTTCAGCTTTCTAGGTCCAAGGGTATGGGCTGGGCGTTGATGAGTCAGTCAGTCAGACAGGACTTTTCTTTTTATTTATATAGATAGTGGGATATAGAAGCAGTGTGAATTAATTTATCTACGAAATTAAGTCATGATGGATTCTTTTCTGTTGATAAATTCTGTAAAATTCTCAGCGTGACAACAGGTGTAGTGAGATTGAAGTGAGCTGTCAATAGTGTCAATCCCTGTTATCAATCCTTGGCATCAGGTGGAATGACAGCTCTTTCAAACTCACCTTTGTTTTGACGATGAGATTTAATAGAATACCACTAATCATATGTGAGCACCATTATTATAAAATTAATTTATCTGTATTGCTTCCATCGCATTCTTTTTACCTATTTTGGTATGGTAATTTTATTCTGGGTGCATCGTTTTCACACATAATAAATAACGAATGTACTATGTTAAATATTGTACTTAAAACATTTTAAAAGAGTAACGGTGGAGTTTCTTGCCCATTCTTCTCCATACGAAACTACATTTTGGAAGGGGTGACTAGAATAAGTTCTATTTTTGAATGTAAATGTTGACGTTCAAAAGTGCCTTTTAAGTGGCTAATTGAAATAAATGCTGTCTGACCCGCGAACCTAACATAACTTTATCGGCTTTTCTTGAAATTGGTTTACAGAAGAAAAATAGTCACTGTCTGAAAAATCTTACTAATATTGTAAATGTGAAAGTTTTGCGTTTAGATAGGGTTCCCGCATTGTCGTTGCGGGGGCGCTCAGTAACCGTGGATTCCGGCCACGGTGAAGCCAAGAGGAACCCAAAGGTGCCCGCTCGTCAGGGCTTTTGCCACAAAGCCGACGACGTAGCGGCCAAAAAGTAGGTTGTGGTGAGGTGCACCGCAACTGAGGTGGGCCGCGATGTCGAATGGGAGGCATCGCGGCTGAGGGTTACGGGCTGCAGTAGAGGAGGAGTGCCGGTGCTTCTGAGCAGCGCTCTTCCCTTCCGTGGCCTGGACGGGGCCGCCACCGTTTGATGGCGGACGCGGTGGGGCCGCAGGGGAAGAGGAGTGTTGGTATAGCGTCAGCCGCTCTCCCTATCCTCTGCGGCCGAAAAGTGGTAGACGGGACGGCGCGTTGTGTTCCACACGCGCGCCGTCAAAGATGTCAGCAACCACCGGTGGGGTCCGCAAGGGCCGATGCCTGCCAGGGGTGCGGGTTTGTTCGAAAGAGATACCACAGCCCCTGGCATACGGGCTACTGAGGGAACACGGGTGGGTTTTAGTCAGTAAAAGTCTGACACGCCCTCCTGTTCTACTCAGCAGGAGAAGTCATTTGATGATTTCCCACCCAAAAAAAAAAAAAAAACATGCCAAAACGGCTCAACGGAATTCGATGAAATTTGGCAGACATATTAATTTATTAACATTTAGGATACTTTTGATCCCGCTAGTATGTTCCCGTGAGATAATTTCCGACCACAACGCGGGAGTAGCCGCTATCAAAAGCTAGTTAATGTAATAAAGGTACTGGCTAGGCTTAGCTAAACGTCAACATAATTAAACTTCCAGCTAGTTTCAAAGTCCTATCGTTATCTTCAAGAGTTTCTGAGTTAAAAAAGCTTTGTGCTGAGAAAGATATTCATTATCTTGATTACATCGCTGGCCCCTACAATAAGTCGCAAGAATTTACTGGCATTTGTCTTCGCCTTGAAGAAATAAATTCAAAATTAATTACCAACTGTGAAATAATTTGGTTTGTGCTATCAGAATATTGAATAGAATATGTAAGTAGGGGTTTGTACATTGTTTATGTGTAGGTCACCTTGACTTTTTGGAGCGTCTGATACGTAAATGTCGGTCTTACTATATGTGTATTTAGTGGAAGAAATAAATAATAATACACTGATAGCAATGAAATAACTATAAGAAAAAAGTACTTTATTTTCATATGACTGTAAGAAAAGAAAGTTGGGTGGTAAGGCTTAGCTTATGTTAAAAAAATAAACCGACTTCCAAAAAAACACTTCAAAGTGAAAAATAACTTTAATTTGGAACTCGGTGTGACTCCCGATTTTTTTTACATAGTAGTGTTCTTTTTGGAAATAAGTGTTTTTTTTTTTGCAAACAAGTGTTTATTTTTCAGTTTTTGTTAATGGTTACCCCACTCTAACTCATATACAGTAGGTATATACGACTGTATACGAATTAGTGTGAGATACTTCGTATTAAAGCATCATCATGTGGATCATCAACATGCATCACAAAGTGGATTAAATTTATAACATCGAAGCTAACGCAAAACCTTTCTAAGCAAAGTCAATCAAATTTATATGACCACCTATTCATATTTATTCTTCGAGATCGACCCACAATTGCCGGAGATATCGCCATACATAAATAAAAATAAAACAAATACATACGAATTTGAAACCTCCTTTTTAAAGTCGGTTTTTAAAGAAATTGTGATTTTGGTGATATAGTATCTACGTACATTTGTTCGACCACTAAGATAATTGTTGCAGGCACGTACCTGTTATAGAATAATAGAAAAGCAAGTAGATTCTATAGAACGTCACGGTCCTTCCCCCTCCATAGCAACATTTCCGGAGGAAATTTCTATTACCTCCTTAATTACCTTGGCGTTAAATAATCTTATCTCAGCGGCTCTTTCCCTCGTTCACCTTAACATCCGTTTTCACTAACACAAAAAGACACTTAAACGAACTCCTAATGTTACTGCACTGTTAGATATAGAGCTGAAAGTCCTCGGCACTGAGCTGCGGGCTGAAAATCCAACAATACACTTTTAATGGATCATCATTTCAGTCGAAAGACGTCCACTGCTGGACATAGGCCTCCCCCAGGCTCCTCCACTTCGACCGGTCGTGTGCTTCCCACATCCAGCAGATATCCGAGGCTTTCACAAGGTCATCGGTCCACCTTGTGGGAGGCCTTCCCACTCTACGTCTTCTGCTACGCGGTCGCCACTCCAGAACCTTTCGGCCCCATCGGCTATGTGATCTGTGAGCAATGTGCCCTGCCCACTGCCACTTAAGTTTGGCAATTCTTCGGGCTATGTCGGTTGCCTTGGTTCTCCTGCGGATCTCTTAATTTCTGATTCGATCGCCTAGGGAAACTCCGAGCATAGCCCTCTCCATTGCCTTATGGGCGACTTTAAGCCTCCCGATAAGGCCCATTGTGAGCGACCACGTCTCTATACCATAGGTCATCACTGGCAACACACACTGGTCAAAGACTTTCGTCTTGAGACACTGTAGTATTTGGGACGTATTTGTATTTTAATGGATATAAGATTAATATAATAAGTTTATTTAAATAACTGTTTACAATGATACACATGTAATAGGCTATATAATCTGGTAAAACATAAATTAGACATCTGTAGCCGAACTAGGCGAAAGCCTGTATTTCAGCTATCATCCCCCGAACCCTCAAATATAAACACTTAAAAATAGCCATCAAGTAGAGATGACGTTTAGTAGATTTATGCAAAATAAATGATTATAAATAACATGATGATTTGATACATTAACATAATGTAATCGGCAATATTATTTCCAGAATATTTCAAATATTTATTTAAGTTCCATTCATACTAGCACTAGTGACCTAGTGCTAGTATGAATGGGAACACATTCCCTTTTGCATAAGTACGATTTGCCGATCGAGGTATACCCTAGGCATTACCAACGACGATACAACCCACCTCCAGGAGAATAGTGAGCTCACCATCGCGCTCATAATACACCAACACTGACCGCTGTCCTTGCTGACGCCCGCCATGACGTCCCAATATGGATTGGAACGTCATGTCGGGCCTCAGCAAGGTCTTGACTCTTACTCGAGCCAGCCCGCGCCACTGAGCGAGCATGTGGCTTTAAATTCGTCCCCGAATAATAAAATCTATGACGTCCCTTGCTGCTCCTCCCAAGGTCCGTACCCCACAGGTGGTACGGACCTTGGGAGGGGCAGCAAGGGGGCCCCACAGGGGCGTGCCCTTAGCATGTAGTCACTCAATTTTAAGTTATTAAGCTCTGGTTGGAGGCCTTAATTTTTTGAGGTAGTCACAGGGAAGTCCGGTTAAGCAGCTAACAACCTCCCAGGTTAACTTGCCGAATCATCATCTGCCTAGCCTTTTCCCAACTATGTTGGGGTCGGCTTCCAGTCTAACCGAATGCAGCTGAATACCAGTATTTTACATAGAGCGACTGCCTATCTGAACTCCACAACCCAGCTACTGGGTAATACGATACCCCTTGGTAAAGACTGGTTGTCAGACTTTCGGGCTTTCTGACGACCCGTAACGAATGTCAAAGATCCACAAATGACAGCCGGGACCAACGGCTTAACGTGCTTTCCGAGGCATGGAGGGGTCTTGGAATGTAAAGATGGTCACCCATCCACGGACAAACCGCGGCAAGTGTAGCTTAACCTGGTCTTTCGACCCGTGAAGCTATTGTTATTTAGCCACAAGCCCCTCTCTTACCTTGCCGGATATGATTCCCAAAAGAAAAAAATGTTAATGCGAATTAGTTCCACTATTTAAAAAAATCCGTATACTCGTCTGTAAGCCTGAACATTGTGACAATGTAAGACTGTCATTGTTGTGTCAGTGTGCCCGCCGGGTATTATGTTATGCAATCACTACACAGTTTCTCTGTCTCAATATCCGTAGATGACAGTATTCATCGCAAGTTTAGATACAGTTTTAACTAGTTTGTAGTCAAATATTGTTATATCCGCCTGTATTTCACTAGGGAGATTGGTACACAATTTTTCATTAATATTTTAGAAGACACTACAACAATAACAACTAAAAATCAATCATTTCAATTCAATTTGGATTTTTGGTAACATTTCTTTCTTCTATTTTAATAAGTACGAAGTTTACTACGAATTTCCTAACAAAAAAACTCAATAATCTTATTTCCGACTTTTGGGAATCGAATCTTACGATAGGCAACTGAGATTTGTTTTATACTCGAGATGAAAAGCTAAATAAAGCACCTAACAAATATTTGCATTTGCGAGTCGATTTGTAGCTGTTCCTATTTTAGGCCTGCTCTGTAAGTTACTCCTAATGGAAAGCAAAATACTCATAATTAATCAGCCTACATTTGTCTCATTGCTGAAACACAGGCTTAGTCTCTTCGAGAGAGAAGCGCTGACATCAAACTCCACGCGGGCCCAATACGGGTTAGTAGATGTCACATCAGTAATCGATTGTTTTGTTTCTAGGCCATGCCGGTTTCCTCACGATGTTTTCCTTCACCGTTTTGAGAGCAGTGGTGATGAAATTATTTACACAAAGTAAAGCGTCTGTCTAGGTTCAACCCACGACCTACAATTCGTAAGTCAGGGCTGTTACCACTGGGGCATCACTGCTCCCTAAAATACATCAATATTAAATACAACTAATCACAAAACGATTGTTCTAAAAATACCGCAGGCCTAAACGATTTCTCTACCGAGTTAATTTTACATAAAAACTAGCCAACATTTATGGGTTTTATTTAATGGACCAATTACCATACAAGCTACGATCGGTATCGATTTCACCTTGGCACATCACTAGTTCTTCGGATATTGTGCTACTTAGCCCAGGTAATTTTAAAACCACACGGAGAGTTCAAGTTTTTAAGTCAGTTAAAGTTTTAACTTAGTAGATTGCAGCTTTGAAACTTTCAAATAGTTTGTCTTATCTGGAGTTTTGTTTCGTTGTTTTTCTATTTATTTTCTCTATCTACTTTGTGTTGTATTGCCTGTTGCCTCAATCAGCTAAAGCCAACTCATTCTGTAGTAGGTCAGCGCTTCTTACGAGAAGTTCGTCTTCTTGTTTTGTATCAGACAGTCAGCAAGTTGGTAGTCTAGCAAGGCTACCACCACGAACGTATGTAGATTAGAAGGCAATGTAAATACCGTTTATTTTTTTACTTTGTTTAAAATATTTAAATTAGTGCAGATTTGCAGCTGTGAAACACGAACTTGATTAGCGTCTATAGTATAAATCTGCTCTCACGTTGCAGTAAATAGGAATCGACTGCAGGATATACAGTATTGTGGTGTGTAGGGTTGCCGAAACACAATTGGGATCCAAACATCTAATAAAGCTGGAATTTAGCTAATTTTACATAGCTAGAGGCGCGTTCCGGAAGACGTAGAATGGGAAGGCCTCCCACAAGGTGGACCGATGACCTTGTGAAGGCCGCGGGTATCCGCTGGATGTGGGAAGCACAAGACCGGTCGAAGTGGAGGAGCCTAGGGGAGGCCAATGTCCAGCAGTGGACGTCTTTCGGCTGAAATGATGATGAGAGAGGCCTAAGCCTATCCTGCATTGTCGAACGCAAATAAATAATATGATTCACATCCCTTATTCTTGTACCTTAAAATTATAAAAATAATTAGGAAATTAATAATATACCCTTAAACTCTTAACATACGTATGTGTATGTTTAGAGTTTATTTAAGATATTATTAATTTAAGATATTATAGAGACGAATGTAAATAATATATTCCTGCAACGCTTTGTCACTTAAAACTGCAAATAGAGTACGTACCCAAAATAGAAAGCTGATAAAAAAATGTATCTGTCCCAATAATTTGGCTACTTACTGTATATAATAAGTTGTACCTTAGCGATTGAATGTAATATTACTGACAATTTCACATATTTTTACATCATCATCATCATTTCAGCCGAAAGACGTCCACTGCTGGACATAGGCCTCTCCCAGGCTCCTCCATTTTGACTTGTCTTGTGCTTCCCACATCTAGCGGATACCCGCGGCCTTCACAAGGTCATCGGTCCACCTTGTGAGAGGCCTTCTCACTCTACGTCTTCCGGTACGCGGTCGCCACTCCAGAACCTTTCGGCCCCATCGGCCATCTGTTCTGCGAGCAATGTGCCCTGCCCACTGCCACTTTACATATTTTGAAAAAAATGCGCTTTTCGTGTTTGTACGATTAGATCTTACTTCCAAATGGATTTTAATGCAGTTTTCGTTAATAGATAGAGTAATTCAAGAGGAAGGTTTATAATTATAATACACTGACCTCCACGCGGGCGAAACCGCTGTCAAAACTTAGTTTTTCATAAATGACACATTTTCTCGTACAGGTGCTGGACGTCGGGAATTTGTTGGTTTGTTTGTTGGTGAAGATCTGAATGATCTATAACTACAACATGACAACGCCTTTATTTAGGTCACTTTTTTTTTCGATTAGCCTACACTGTCTTAATGCTGAGCAAAGGCCTCCCACAAATCGTTCCAGGTATCCTTTTCCATGGCCTCCTCGACCCAGCCCTTGAAATACGCGTCTAGGTCGTCACGCCACCTTTTCTTGGGCTGGCCTCGGCGGCGCCGTCCATCCTCGTGTATTATGGGTGACGACTATTGCCCAGCGGTCACTGTGCATGCGGCTGGTGTGACCCGCTCAGTCCCATTTTAGCGGGCCCTTTTTTCAAGCTCTTATTTAACATGCAATGTATGTGTATGTAACTATGTTTGTTCGGGTGGAATCTTGCAACTCAATATTGAAGCAGATATCTTTATCCGATTGAACTGAAATTTTGTAAACACGTTTAGTTTTGATGAGAATGAATGGTTAGGTGTGTGACGTCATTCTAAATCCAACATGGCAGAACACCGAGATAGTGGACTATTATTTTTTAATGCACGCCTACAATATGGGTATCAAATAAAAGGGCTTACTGAGAATAACGGGAAAATAATTATTTTTTAAAACAAGATTTTATTTAAATGCGCTAAAAGAATAAAATAAACTTGTAAAAAGTTTATTTTACTCTTTTAGCGCATTTAAATACCGCAGAAATTTTTCGCCGGTTATACAAAAAAAAATTCAGCTGTTCCATACATTTTGACCGCGTAGGTATTGCACTTTTCTATGAAACAGCTGTTCTTTTTTTGTATAACCGGCGAAAAATTTCTGCGCTAGGGGCTCTACAATGATATGCTGAATTCATGGTCGCACTGGATAAAAACGTGTCCTGTATAATTTTTTTTTCTTAGCGAGCTTCTAAGACATTTAAATCATTTTATATCACTTCATGAATACGTGGCCTAGTTTCTTTTAAGGTGGGCTCACATGACAAATGGCTCTTAAACACAAAAATAAAACAGATGTCCTTTTTAAATAATAAACTAACGCTTTGATCCCGTTCTGTTCTCGCTAACAAAATCTTCCGCGCAAATTGCTACAATTTAGACATCACAACTTTAATGAAATTAATTTGCTTTGTAAATCATGTTGATATAACTAGGTTAGATTCAGCAAAAACGTCGAGTCCTCTTGCCCGGTTGAAACTGGCCGGATAACCGGATAGACGGGTAGCTGGGTAACCGGGTAGCACGGATATCCCGGCTCCAGTTGGTAATTAACTTAAGAATTTCCGAGGCACGGATCGAGATTTCAACGTCACTTTCAACTGTTTCCTTTTAAAGGAATGACAAAGGTAGAAGAGTAGGTAGTTAAAAATACTAGCCTATTACTGTCTCATTGCTGGGCATTGAATTTTAGGTGGTAGGTTCGAATCCAGACAGGCACTTTTTTTCACATTTCATTACTTATGCTCTCAAAACGGTGAAGGAAAACATCGTGAGCAAAACTGTCATGTCCTAGAACCAAACATTTGAACCCGCACTGGGCCTGCGTGGTGGATTACAGCCCACTCCCACTCATCTAGAGGAGGTTAGTATCCCAGCAGTGGGAATATTATGCAGGACAAAGGCTTAACATTGGGCCAGCACTACATCATATTTTAAGAATAGTTAGTTACCTACAGGTGATTACTGGTTTTCTTTTCTTTTGAATTACTCCAATTTAATTTTAATTTTGTCAACTAGATAACATAAATTTAATTATCATTTTAATTTCAAACGTAATAATTAGTAGATCCAATTTCCAGGAAAACTTTCCTATATACCTCCTAATGAATTCTTCACAGGAAAAGGTACCAAGGTTGTCCGATTTGGAACTTGAAATCTTCATTGCGTGGCTGATCTTGTTAGTTGTAGGGACTAAAAATGGCTAAAATGAACTGATCGACTTTTTGACAGTTCAAAAGTGCCTGTAAATGATTGAATTGAAATAAATGCTTTGAGTTTGGTTCTAACCAGATGCAGATGCATTGCACTTTTCAATGAAACAGCTGATTTGTTTTTGAAATATAACTGTCGAAAAATTCCCCCTGAATTGACCCTTAGGTCTAGAATCATACGCTGAATTTATGGCTTCAGTATAACTTGTAAAGAAGATATTATAATATAAAGCCCTTTTTATTACAATATAATGTAAACAAACAAAACGTATCTTGTCACATGTAATCATGTCAATGTCCAATAATGAACATTATAAATGTTCATTCTATGTATTCAACATAAAGAAAGGTGTACACTGACACACCAATGTATGAATGATTCAATTGTTTGTTAATCTTACATTTCGTGTGTTCTTTTTTATTAAATTATCTTAATTATTAGATTATCTTCTTTTGTTTTTGGCATATTGTTAACTAAGGATTGATGGAAGATAAGTTTGATTTTTTGTGCAATTATTAATATTTTGACGGTGAGAAAAGTGATATGTAGGCATAATAATGTATTGTTTAAGAGGTCCGAAGTTGACCAATACTGTCTCTACGAAGTCGAAAGGACGACATTTTGCTACGATTGCTACAATTCAACTGACTCGGACGTTCCGCTACACGAATCGCAACATGGTGTAGTAATGTTTCTTAGCCGAATTTGTGAAGCGGTTTCCCATTATTATTTTTCCGGCAGAGGTGTATTATGGCCCTTAAGGACACTTGAATACAAATCTGGAAAACTCAATTTTATTTCAAAGAAAAAACTTCATGATTTCTTCAAAGCCGTATCAACTAGATAGGTATGGTCGACCTTGTTATTACTTCAACATCCTAAAGTTCAATGTCACTTTCACGTTCTGAAACGACAAGGCCTGTTTGTTTATGCAACTGTTTGATAGTTTACCTTAGTGAAGTTTGAATGTCATTTTATTAGCTTCACCTGGATGTTTGTGAGCATGTTTGTTTGTTTGTATCGTCGGTTACAAACAAAAAAACATCCGTTTGAAGTAATTTCTTTTAAACTTTGAAGACTTATCGCGGACCGATGCCAATTCAATCATTTTAAACAAAAAAAGAACACGCTTTTGTGGTTAGCAGAACTAAAAAAATAGAAAATAAATAATAGTAAAAAAAAAAACACGATTTGAAAACCGAACTAAAAAGTAGAAAATAATTTAATTCTATTAAAAAGCGTGGGGTGCTTTTTGAGGTATTTCTATTATCAATTAATATCAACCACCCCACGCTTTTCGTTTTTTTTCCTACCCATAATCCAATTTATTCGGGGTAGGCGCAATATGTCTTTTAAGTCATCTACTTTTTAACCATAACATATTTCACAAAGTCCATCCATTGTTTCTTTAGTTTTCCCCTACTCGTATAGCCATCAACTCATACTCAAACATTTCCACACGACATTTTCCTCATTCCTCCGCATCATATACCATGACAACCGATTTCCTCACAACTTTTCAGTCACCGGTGCCAATTTCCGACTTCCATATATGAAGTTTCAATGTTGTACTGGGAGTTATTGTAACAAGTGATAAAACATTGAAGAGGTCGACTATACGTTTCGAAAACGACCTCATAATATTTGAATAATCTTAAGTATTATAATGAATAATTCTAAGAATAGACTTTTCCGACATGCTTGTCAAAACACTAGAATTTATCAACTTTCATTAATTTCAACACTGTTTTTTCTGCCAGTGTACCTTTTTATCCCCAAAGAGCTTTTTAAAGTGCCAAGTGTAGGCGTTTATTTACACCGCCCACAGGAATTGTTTTATCGAATGACGTGTCTTGTGGCTAGTTTTGGTGGCAAAAGTGATTACGTGAGTCGGGAGCCGTTACATACCTACACAGTAACTGTTTTATTGAATTTGGTCAGAAATGCTTGGCTAGTTCACAAGAAGAAAATGCGCAACGTTCTTTTGGTATCTACTCTTACAATTTGATTGTTTTGTTGTTGATTTGATTTTCTTGTATTTTAACAGCATTCTTTTTAAAAAGGAGATATCCCCATATGGCCTTCGAAAAATTACTTCGTAATGGAATCTAGAATCATGTGCTTTATTCATGGATATTGTTTGCGCATCGATGTCCATCACACCCTGTTTGTCCTTATAGCTAACCGTTTATGGCTAATCATCAAATAACTTCTCCCACTCTGGGCAGAGTTGGAGGGCGTGTCAGACTTTTACTTGATAAAACCCACCCGTGTTCCTTCAGTTGCCTGAGTGCCAGGGACCACGGTATCTCTTTCGAACAATCCGCACCCCTGGGCAGGCATCGGCCCTTGCAGATCCCAGCAGTTGGTGCTTACATCTCTAACCCAATGAGAAGAAATTTATAAACCCACGCCGGGTTTATAAATGTATGATAATATAATGGCAATGTTTTACTACCCACTTAATCATATCTTCAGTAATACAGGCTGGGAAAATTTCTTTGGTAGATTTTCAACTTTATTACAAAAAATATAAGGTTCATATTCAATTAGGAATTTGCCAGTTTGGGATAGCTTGATGTGCTGGCGTCTGTACCTTATTGTTCGTATTCGTGGTGGTAGCTAATATTAATATCTTTAAAAGTCTGACACGTCTTAAAATCATGAAAAGTCACGCGTGCGTAATTGTTAATTCTTTGATTCTATTCACTGCTAGGAACAGAGGCCAGCACATCAAGCTACCCCAAACTGTCAAATTTTCCCAATTGAACATGAACCTTACGTTTATGCAATACAGTTGAAAATCTATCAAAGAAATTTGAAAGATTTGGGGTAGTTTGATGTGATGGCTGCTGTACATAACATCACGAAGTAAACATATTCACTTGAGTGACAGCTATAAAAATGTCGTATGGTCATTTCCCTTTAAAGTCTTTAAGTCACCATTCTCCTATAATGCACAATTTAAACTTAACTATAATAATAAACTGTCGTCTGTCTTACAATAAAATAAAACAGCGGACAACATTATAAGGCTGTTTTATACACCGCCGCTGACCCTAATTTAATTTTATTGCAAAGATTTGTTGATATTGCTTGTACCAGCGGTGCGTTGACAAAATATAAATAATGTCAGAAGGTAAACTTTCTAATAAATGTTAAGAAAAATGTCAGTGACAACAAAAAGACTAATTCTTGTACCTGGGCCCCAATCCTGTATGGTTATAATGATTCCCCGCGGAATCTTACTACGTTCAAACTACGTCAATATCGTGTTTTAGAAACCAATGTAACGGTAAGGAATCGAAATGTCATATTCTGTATGTTTCAAGACAATTTGTCGATATTACTAATACGATATTAGCAAATTTTGTGCGTGATTGACGTGGTTACGAGTAAGGAATCGTTAAGTGATCATAGTGAATTTAGGCCCAGTAGCACACAGTACTGGGCCTAAATTCACTATGATCACTTAAATTTCCGTTTTTACATAACACCATGCCTTGTTTCCCCGAAGGATTGTGACGAAGTTTACCTATAGTACACACGACTACACATCAACCTATATATTTCCAGTTTACGCTGATCTCGCACTGTTCGGGAAACCTATACAATGCGAGATCAGCTTATACTGGAAAATATAGCTTGATGTTTAGCCGTGTGTACACCTACATTTCGCCAGTATGTTTAAATTCCATGTTATATACATTCTATTTTTTTTTTGGGTGGGAAATCATCAAATAACTTCTCCCGCTCTGGGTGGAGCAGGAGGGCGAGTCAGACTTTTACTGACTAAAACCCACCCGTTTTCCCTCAGTAGCCTGTATACCAGGGGTGGCGGTATCTCTTTCGAACGAACCCGCACCCCTGGCAGGCAGCGGCCCTTGCGGGCCCCGTCATTTTGTGCTGACATCTCTTTGAGGCACACGTGGAACACAACGCGCCGTCGACCTGGGCTTGGTCCTTACCGGACAGCGAGCTACCCATTACTCGCCGTCCGCAAGCCCAAATATAGACTTGGCTTCTACTGAGAAATTCCAGATAGGAAAAGCTTTACTTTTTTAAATCAGTCTTAATTGCAAGTGATCTATACATTTTAAGTACTGAACTAGTTTATAACCACCAAATTATAACATTCACGTTATTTATCAACAGGTTCAATCAATCAAACAAAATATTTTTATTTCACATAAGCCTGCATGGGCACTTAAGAAGTGTCAGATGCTAGGGGCACGGTTCCAATTTGTTGCTTCATAAGGAGAAGAGCCGGCAGGAAACGGTTACTCTTTTAAAAGTAATTGGTTTTTACAATGTTTTAAAATTACAGTGATAATAGTTATGGGAAGACAGTAAAGGCCTGTCAATAAGTATCAGGTACTTAGAGGAAAGAAAATAAAGAATAGAAAATCGTCTACAAATCTACAGTCTGTAAGGCCTACAACATTCTCTCATTCACAGTATGTAAAAGAATGTACATTTATTTAATGAAACTTTTTAAACCAAGTGACATGATTTCCATGACAATCGCTAATAAAATTTAACATTGATCAAAATTCGTGAGCAAGGCTTTAAGATCAACTGGGGCTACTCTGAATGTCCGGGCCCGCCAATGAAGATACGGGCCCTTCCGAAAGTAGTAGGATTCAACGGAATTCATTCTATTCCCGATAAATTAATTCTTTGGACGGGCAAATATACACATCGGGAGTAAGGACAACTGTCAAATCGTTTTGTCATTCATTTTTAGTCCGGGCCTCGAATTAATCTTATATCCGTAGAACATACGGAGTAGGAAACGCCCATATATTTGGCTAAAAATACGGATTGCATTGACTAAACCCCTAGATTAACACCACTTAGTAAATAATTCGCGGAGCGCAGCGCATTTTATGAAGATCCCCACGAAGGTCTACTGTTCCTTCAAAGTAATATTATACGTTGACCTTCTGTTAAATCTTGTATAACACAGTACCATTGTGCATCTGTGTAAGACAGTCGTAACATTTTATTTAAAGTGATAGAGCCGCGCTTAGTTTGGGACCAGTCCGGAAATATCCGTCCGAATTGATAACTATTACAGGATATTGTTTTAGAGCATTGATGCCACATATACTAAGGGTTTTGTGGGGATAGTATTTATTTTTCATGGGTTTTCGGTGGTTGTTAATTTGGAGGACATTTTGGTGCTTATGTAATTCAGCATTAGAAGTAACCGTATAAGTTGAGAATACGTCTACTTCTAAACGTAATAAACGAATTAATTAAATAAATTTACAAAGCAGATTTTTCACATAAACCTGCATGGGCACGTATGAAACGTCAGAAGTTAGGTGCAAGGTTCCAATTTATCGCTTTTTATGGAGAAGTGCTAGCAAGAAACTCCAAGGTTACTCTTTTAAAAGTAATTGGTTTTTACAATGTTTTCAAATTACAGTGATAATAGGTATGGGAGGACAGTGCAGGCCTGTCAATAAGTACCATGTACTTAGAGGAATGAAAACAAAGAATACAAAATCGTCTACAAATGTACAGTCTGTAAGGCCTACAACGTTCTCTCATTCACATTAGGGAAAAGGATCTACATAAGTAAAATGAACCTATTTAAAGGAAGTGTCATGATTTCCATGACAATCACTAATAAATAATTGATATTAGAATTGATGTACAATGTCAAAAATAATGACAAGAATATGTCAGGCATTGTAAAAAAACAAAAGAAAAAGTTAATAGATTTTCGCAACAAATTCGATATTCAAAGATAATTTACTCAAAAAATAATGATCATTAAAATGTAAAAGACTTTTACATTTATAACATTAGTAGGAAGAATTATTGTTGTTCGTTCATTCCTTATTAGAAAATGATTTTAATGATCATTATTTTTTGAGTAAATTATCTTTGAATATCGAATTTGTTGCGAAAATCTATTAACTTTTTCTTTTATTATTATTTATTTATTATAGTATTTGGATATTTAGATGCTTGGATATTTGTTACTCAATCACGAACCAACAGGTGAACGGATTTGAATTAAATGTTGCACACAGAATTCATAACCTAGATTTATCTAAAGGATACTTTTATCCTGATAGTACGTTCCTGTGGGATAATTTTCGGCTTCCACGAGGGTGCACCTGCTGGCAGAAGCTAGTTTTAAATAATAAAAAAACCTCAGTCCAAGTTTATAATTAAGTCTATCGTCCACCGGTTGCGACAATGCTGGCTTGAGTATCGCGCGCTACTTGTGGCACAAAGCGTAGCCACTTGTGGCACTTTAACACGGAGGTATAGTTAGTTGTATCATAGTAGGTAAGTACGAGCGTTTTCATAGGGGTGTTAGTGTAGTTTTTTTGTAGTGCTAGAATGTAGTAATGTACGGACTTGCTACTGTTGTGATGTTGAGCGAATAAAATATTATTGTGTGTACTATTAGCTGGAGTATCGCGGGGCCACTTGTGGCACTTCAACATGGAGGTATAGTTAGTTGTATCATAGTAGGTAAGTACGAGCGTTTTCATAGGGGTGTTAGTGTAGTTTTTTGTAGTGCTAGAATGTAGTAATGTACGGACTTGCTACTGTTGTGATGTTGAGCGAATAAAATATTATTGTGTGTACTATTAGCTGGAGTATCGCGGGTTGCTAGTAGCACAAATCGGGGCCACTTGTGGCACTTAAACATGGAGGTATAGTTAGTTGTATCATAGTAGGTAAGTACGAGCGTTTTCATAGGGGTGTTAGTGTAGTTTTTTGTAGTGCTAGTATGTAGTAATGTACGTACTTGCAGCTATAGTGATGTTGAGCGAATTAAATATTGACGTGTGTGCTATTAGTTGGAGTATTGCGAGTTGCTTGACTTGGTTGTAGAACAAATCGGGGCCACTTGTGGTACTTAAACACGGAGGTATAATAATAGTTCATTGTATCATAGTAGGTAAGTACGAGCGTTTTCATAGGGTTGTTAGTGTAGTTTTTTTGTAGTGCTAGAATGTAGTAGTGTACGGACTTGCAGCTGTAGTGATGTTGGGCGAATTAAATATTAATGTGTGTACTATTAGCTGGAGTAACGTGGGTTGTTTGTCGTATTTGAATTAACCTTTTAGCATTTCATAACCCAATTATTGAGGAAGGTTATAAGGTATATTTAAAATCACACTACGTCCCTTAGAAACCGAACAAAATGGAAAAAGGTCAGAAAGAACGCAAAGCGAAAACGAAGTAAAACCACGGGCGGGCTATTGAAAGCGACGCAATGCGGGTCCTAAGCCAGAATTTCACGCGGACGAAATCGCGGGCAGAAATTAGTAAAAAATTAATTAATATATTTACTGCTAGCTATATTATTGCGAGTTATTTGAAGAACAAAGTGGGGCCACTTGTGACACTTTTTCATGGAGGTGTAAGTACGTATGTATGTTTTCATAGGTATGTTAGCGTAGTTTTTCTGTAGTGTTAGTGTGTCGATAATAGTGTTAATGTGCGGGCTTGCGGACGGCGAGTAATGGGTAGCTCGTTGTCCGGTAAGGACCAAGCCCGAGTCGACGGCGGGTTTTGTTCCACGCACGCCTCAAAGAGATGTCAGCATCAACTGGTGGGGTCCTCAAGGGCCGATAGGCCTGCCAGGGATGCGGGTTGTTCGAAAGAGATACCGTGGCCCCTGGCACACAGGCAACTAATTGAGGGAACACGGGTGGGTTTTAGTTAGTAAAAGTCTGTCCTGCTCAGAGCAGAGCGGGAGAAGTTATTTGATGAATTTCCACCCTCAAAAAAATGGTCTGCCCGCGTGGTTTTTTTTTAAATTAAAAGTTCTTTTATGTTAGGTTTAGTGAATAAATGTGCCTAGTTTTGCTTTAAAGTTGTTATTTTGTTTATAAAGCACGAGACAGTACTGTAATAGAACATCAAGGTATTATTTTAAACTTAGTAAAATTTAGCTTCAAATGTAATTTAATCTTTACAAGCCCTGAGGGATAACAGGATTAAAAAGAAAAATAACATTCCAAATACTCTTTAGAAAGTTAGTATCAAATTCTACAACGGGGACTATGTAAATACTGAAAATGAAAAAAAGCATCGCCATATTTTTCAGCGAAACCAAACAAAAAGTAGAGAAAATACGAGTATACCTACTTTTTGTTTTAAGCTTGAAACTAAAATATAACTGGCAAAAATATTCAAATGTGTAACTTTATACGCCCTTTGTGAAAGTTCTGTGCAGAACAGAATGAAAGTTTGACAAAAAGGGAACGCAAACATCAAGGAATCAGATATTCAACACACCATGTAGTTTTGGGTATTATTTGGATAGGGCTACCACGTATTTTTTGGATGGTCTAAACAATCCACATGGGTAATGTACACACGTAAACAAAACCACAACTGCACCCGAATTGCGTAACGCACGATCAATCATAAATCTGAATCATTTTGAAATAGATTGTTAAACCATTGTTTCATATATTATGTTCGAAAAACATGTCTGCTCAACAACGTTAATAACGCTATGAATATTGTTGAACTGTCAAATGAAACGGGTTATGATTGATCGCGTGTTACGCTATTAAGGTGCAGGACAGAATATTCTTGCAATATCAAATGCAAATTTTTCAATAGTCGGTTATCTATTACCTGAGGAATAAATTTATGATGGTTTATCAGTTTTTGTATAGAAAATATGCCAAATTTTCAGATTTAATCTTCGGATACAAGTTATCCGAATATATAAAAAAACAGACCTAAGTAGTTTTTATTTCACAAAAATTATATTCAATTTATGTGTTTGTGTTGTTAATAGTACTTATCGGGACAGAGTATTATTTCAATAGATTATGAAGGTGCAATTTTTTTTTTACTCTATTAATAAGAACGAAACTTTTAACAATAAAATACAATTACACAACAATTACAATTATACAATGCAATTTTAGTAATTTATTACAGTCTAGCCTAATAGACTATTAAGCAATTTAACTCTAACTTAATATTTCACGTGGTAGATTACGTTATAACTAAGAATAGTAATGCAAAACGTGTAAGGTAGAGGTGTATCTATTGTAGTTTCGTCACTTATGTTTAAGTTCCATGTGATTGGGGATGAACCTATTGCCATCAACTGAAACAGACTGCCCCGGAGTCTGTTTCAGTTGATGGCAATAGACTTCGGGTTGCTACTGAGAAAATTCTGCAATCTAAACTAATGTTATTATTATAAGTGAAAAGATTTCATGTTTTGTATGTTTGTTTGTTACGCTTTCACGATAAAACGGTTTAACGGATTCGGATGTTTGGCACATAATTCATTCCGATATTCTCACAGGATCAGAAACAATGCGAGTGAAACAGCGGCGCATAGCTAATAGCTGATATACCTAATTAGTTGATCACGTTGTGGAGAAAAGGCGGAAACCACGGAGTCAGAATGTAGGTAAGCGCGTTGTTTAAAAAAAAAAAAACAATTTTTAATTGGACCACGCACAGAAAACCAAAAAGGATAAAGAAACATAAATAGAAGAGCTGTGCGAGGCCAAAAAGGCTCCCATCTTGATGCATGATGCTTCGATATTTAAAAATAAAACAAATACCGCAAAGCCAGTCATTCTCTGGTGTTTGATGCTGAACACCATCTACAGTTACTAGGGTAGCTATTAAATAGTAACGGTCCACTCATTTGGGTCATCCCTCGTTCGTCACAAACACGACGCACAAAATACAGGTTGATGTTTAAAAATAACCATTTATAAAGCCTCTCTCAAGCGTTCACAAATAACCGCGATCATTTATTCAACGCACACATGGCGTAGGGTTCCCACCGTCATGCGGTTAGGTCGAAATTAAGGAGGGATGAAAAGTAAATTGCAAATCGATGTTAGGAGCGGAATGCATTAATCTTACCTTTAAGTGAGGACAAGTGGATGAAAAGTTGGGGAAAGGTGGGTGAAATTTGCTTGATTAATGTTTATTCATTGAAATATTGTGGGTTAATTAATTACTGCAGTGAGTGTATTGATTTATTTTGTCACGATTTAAAAAGCAATGTGGGTGCGATGAAATTACAACTCTACAACTTTTTATTACACTAGCTGTACTGAACTTTAAAATTATCCCACGGGAACGTACTACCGGGATAAAAAGTTTTATTTACATGTTCATCACCATCATCATTTCAACCGAAAGACGTCCACTGCTGGACATAGACCTCCCCCAAGCTCCGCCACTTCGACCGGTTCTGTGCTTCCCGCATCAAGCGGACTCCTGCGGCCCTCACAAGGTCATCGGTCCACCTTGTGGGAGGCCTTCCAACTTTACGTCTTCTCGGCTTTCGGAAAAGTTTTCGGCCCCATCAGCCATCTGTTCTGCGAGCAATGTGCCCTACCTACTGCCACTTAATTTTGGCAATTTTTCGGGTTATCTTGGTTACTGGTTACCTTGGTTCTCTTGCGGGTCTCTTTATTATTGAATCGGTCACGCAGAGAAACTCCATTGCCCTTTGGGTGACTTTAAGCCTTCTTATGAGGCCTATTGTGGGCCTTAAGTGTTAGTGCAGTTTATTTTCTACAGTGTGTCCCTGGATAAAGTGCACAAACGAAAATGGGTGAAACTAGACCATTATTCATCGCCGATTTTTTTTTTAATAAGAATCTAAATTTATTGGAAACTTTAGACAATTTTCAAAAAAAAAAAAACATATAAACGTATTTTTGACTTGATGGCTGTATTTTAAGCGGTTTCTTTGTATTTACTATGCAGCATCAATTATCAGTCAACATTATAGTTTTTATTTAACGAAATTCCCTCAACCAATAAAAAGTTATTAAATTTTCAATACAGGCGTCTTTAATAGGCAAAAAAACGATAATAATAATTATTACGATTTTTTACATATATTTTTTTTTCTAATTTTTTTGTCGATTAATTATGGTCTAGTTTCACCCATTTTCGTTTGTGCACTTTATCCAGGGACACACTGTATATGTATGCCAAAATGTCATGTAAATCCGTTCAGTAGTTTTTGCGCGAAACAGTAACAAACATTCATTCATCCATACAAAGTTTCGCGTTTATAATATTATTAAGGATCTGTATTCTGTCTGTCTACGAAATCTGTAATTCTATCAGGCATAAAAACAAACGGCAATTTCTATTCCGTGATGATTGTGTGTTGAATTTCATTCATCAATTGTGAACAGACGTGAACGTGTAGTGAACTTTAACACAAGAAATATGAACGTTTAATATTTAATTGATTTGTTTTTGTATTTCATCTAGAATAGAATTTCACATTAAAATATTAGTAGGATAAACTACACAAACTCACGCCTTCTTCCAATAGGGGTAGCCAGCATTGCAAATAATTTATTTGTAAATGTCGGAAAGTGTCTGGCTGAAAAAGTTCGGGGCCAATCGCAAAATCAAACACGCACACCATTTACGTGTAACAACACTATTTTATCATCCTTTGCGTTGATAGACATTGACGAGGTAGCCTCGTCAGTGTCTGTCCCAAAAATTAAAATAGACAACTAAATACCTTGGTATAATAATGGATGAAACAGTTTCGTTCAAACAACATATACGAGCTTTAAATAGTAGAATTTGCAAGATGATATTTGTTTAAAAAAAGTTATATTATATTGCTGATTACTAACCATCGAGAGAGCTCAGAGGGCGATTCTCAAAGTGTCTACTTCCCGCCCTTTTCTCTTACCTACTATACAAATCCTGCGAAATATTAACAGTTCGACAGTTATTTATAATGGGCATTGTATTAAAACAATACACAGCTTTACCTTACAGTACAGAATATACTAATAAAAGACGTAAATATGTAGTCGGTCCACAAATTATGAATCTAAAAAAAAACCTGCTTTTAAATCCAAATTTTACCTGTACCTCGGTCCTCTCCTCTATAATAGATTAAACTCGGAAGCAAACATTTATTCCTTGAACTCCACATACTGTAAGAGAACTGTCAATGATGTTCTCCAAAGTATGTTTTACGAAGAAACAGAGAATTTACTTTGTTAAAATAAATATTCACACATTAATATGAATTTTAGAAACTAAGAGTTAATAGCTACTCAATATTTATTTATTTAATTGTCTATTGTCAACTTTTGATTGTGCATTAACTTTTAAAGGCTGTTTTCGCTCTTCTTGCCTGAAACACAGGATTACAAAGTTCAGGCACGTACATCTTAGGAATATAATTTACATTTAAGCAAAACTGTACATATTTTTAAGCCTTGTAATTTTTTGAATAAATTTGTTACATTGTTATTATATTATTTGCCATGCTCAACAATCATGTTTTTCTAAAAATAAAAGAAAAATACGTCCCGTTCTGGAACCAATATCCTCTTTGATCTCATTTTCTTAACCAATAAATAAATCTACCATTTCACCACAAATATGTATGTATGAATTCATCGTTTCCATCTTTCGCCTATCTAATATATTCATACGGAACCCGTTTTCACAACAAACTGACATCCGAACGTTTTCATCCGTACATCATGTATAGGGTGTTATCGTTTTAATAAATTTTGTTTTGTATTAATAAACAAAGCGCTTGCCCCAGCAAGTAATGGCATGGGCCCTCCGTGCCTCGGAAAGCAGGTTAAGCTGTTGGTCCCGGCTGGCATTCGTGGATCTTTGACAGTCGTTACGGGTCATCAGAAGCCTGAAAGTCTGACAACCAGTCTTACCAAGGGGTATCGTATTACCCAGTAGTTGGCTTGTGGAGGTCAGATACTGGCATTCAACTGCATCCAGTTAGACTGGAAGCCGACCCCAACATAGTTGGGAAAAAGCTAGACTTAATAAACAAAGCGATAGTGATAAATATTAATTTTCGCCGAAAGTCATCAATTTATCTTGTGAAGTATGAAGCTGAAGTACCAATTACTTTACAGTGTGTTGATGGCTGGCAAAAACTAAAATAATGTTAAGAAAATATTTTTTTATGAAAAATTGCGGGTAGATGGACTTATTAAGTCATTACTTAGTGATGGCTTGTGACCTGAAAAGTAAAATAATTTGTAGGTTTAAAGCGTGTAGCTCAGACATGCTTTTGTTTACGATATTTTTTTAATATTACCTATACGTATTTTTTACCTTCCTTTTTTCTTTCCGGGTTCCTGTTTGTGAAATATTTTTTGGACTTTATCAGCCTCATCAGCACCTTAATTGTGTAGCATACTGAAGAAGCAAAGGATATTAATCCATTGCTTCATATGTTCGAAAAAATTGTCCGCTCAGCAACATAAATGGCGCAATGAATGTCGCGATTCCTTTTGTTGTTACCCCACAGTAGTTCCGAAGCGCTATGGAGCGGGTTATGCTCGGATTTTCTTTGAAGGATAAAATCAGGAATGAAATTATCTGGAAAAGAACCGGAGTCACCGACATAGCTTATAGAGTGAGCAAGCTGAAGTGGCAGTGGGCTGGCCATGTTTGTCGAAAGACTGAGGGACGGTGGAGCAGACGAGTCCTGGAGTGGAGACTGCGTATCGGTAAACGTAGTGTGGGACGCCTCCCAGATAGATGGACCGACGACCTTAAAAAGGTGGCTGGAACAGACTGGATTTGGAAGGCGGAGGATAGAGTATTGTGGCGCAGCCTGGGAGAGGCCTATGTCCAGCAGTGGACTGCGATAGACTGAGTTGATGAGTTCTTAAGATTACACCCTTAACCTTCTTCTTTAATCGGTCCCTCATTACTGAGGATCGTGGTCACTGGACCCCTTTTAGCGAACAATCTGCCTCAATTGACTCCGGTCTAAAGTTGCCATCACCGTCTGCTGAAATTTGCTGGAGGACGTAGCTTCTTTTATTTGGTCAGATCATCGTGTTGACACCCTTTATTTAAACTCACAAATTTTATCTCTTTTTACAATGTTTGCGTAGATTATTTCCATACAATTTAACAAGCCGCGGGAAAAAATAAATAATTTCCTGCCACTCTCGCTACGAATGGGTACAGACCCTAACGCCACCAACGGCCATTACCGGCGGTTATTAAACGTCAAGAGTCCTTAAGAATATTTCATTTAAGGAGAAAGAAATTATTCAATATTCGAGTGTCCTGTTAAAAGGGCTCTGAATTATATTTTAAAGCAGTAATTTGTCTTCCATTCTATGGTTTTAACGAGACATTTTTGTTGGAAACGTATTATTTTACTGTGTAATTGATTTATTGTTACATTAATTTATTTTTGGTAAATTTAAAGTTAAGTGAGGGGCTTGTAGCTCACACGGGTCAAACAATCAGGTTAAGCTACGCTTGCCGCGGTTAGTCTGTGGATGGGTGACCATTTTTATTTACCAAGACCGGTCCGGAGTGTTCTCGTTTGAGCGTCAATGTTTAGAGCACCTATGTATTTGCACCAAGGTATTCCCATACCTTTGGTGTTTAATGCATAGGTGCTCTAAAAATTGGTGCTTAAACGGGAATACTTCGTTGGTCCCGGTTATCATTCGTGAATCTTTGTAAACGTTTTAACGTTTAAAACTTTCGTTAAGGGGCGTTAGTAGCCCGAAAGTCTGACAACCACTGTTACCAAGGGGTTTCGTAATACCCAGTTATTGGGTTGTGGAGGTCAGATAGGCAGTCGCTCCATGAAAAAAACTCATAGTAAGCTGTATCCGGTTAGACTGGAAGCCGACCCCAATGTAGTTGGGAAAAGGCTTGGCAGATGAGATTGAAATTAAGTACAGTCAAGTCAAACCTTCGACCGGTTCTGTGCTTCCCACATCCAGCGGACTCCTGCGGCCCTCACAAGGTCATCAATCCACCTTGTGTGAAGCCTTCCAACTTTACGTCTTCCGCTACGCGGTCGCCACTCCAGAACTTTTCGGCCCCATCGGTCATCTGTTCTGCGCGCAATGTCACCACTGCCACTTAAGTTTGGCAATTCTTTTCAATCAATTAGGCGCTTGGGGGAGGTCTTGTCCAGCAGTGGACGTCTTTCAGCTGAAATGATGATGATAATGAATTCAAACCTAAGAAACATAGGAATTCAATCAATCAACGAATCGACTCCGACTTACGAGTTGTTCGTCGTAAGTCAAACTCACCAGGCAAGCAGTTTACTTTGCATATTTCATTTCATCACCACTGCTCTCAAAACTGTGAACAAAAACATCCTGAGGAAACCGACATGTCTTAGAACCAAAAATTTGAAGACTTGTGTCATTCATCAATCCGCACTAGCTAGGGGCCTAATCTTTAACTCCGTCAACGTAGATACGGGCCAGGCCGAAAATTGTTCGAAATTTCTTAGTGAATCCTACAGCCAATTACCTAACTATCTTTTTTGGACGGGCAAAAGCATATCGAGAGTAGGGACAGCTGTCAAATCGTGCTGTCATTCATTCTTAGTTCTGGCTCCAAACTAATCTTCTGTCCGTCAGTGATACGGAGGTGGAATCGCCCGTTACTTCGACCGAAACGACGGACTTCGTGCTTTTAGGGAGTAGGCCCCTAGGCCCGCTTGGTGGATTATTTCCCACCCCCTCTCATAGAGAGGAGGGTTGTGTCCCAGTAGTGGGAACATTTTTTTTTTCAGTATATAAAAAAAAAAAAACGTCCATGCGTACGTGGGATTAGTGGTCTCTAAATAATACGGTTGACGGTCGTCGGTGGAATCGTGAAAGGGAGACGCCTTGCCACACGAAATCTCATCGCAGCAATTCGTGTCGCAGTTTTGTGCGTTGCGAATTCGCATCGCCCTGATTCGTAGTTTTGTGTACAAGCCCTAAGCCCACGTATAGCACGTAAAAATATCGAGGTGGGATTTTTTGCGCACTGGATTTTTTACTCTCGGCGTTGAGCCAAGCGTTGCAATCTAACATAGTGCGCATCGTAAATCACATTGTTTGATTTTCAATTCTTGACGCTTATCAGAGCGTTGAAAATCTAGTGTGCAAATATATCTAGCTGCGATACTTTTACGTCCATGGAAATATGAACCAACAGTTTTGAAATTGACCTTTATGACCTATTCAGCCCACTTCCTTCCTTCACACTAAAATGAATGCATTTTACCAAAATACTGCGATCGCCTACCCGCCTGCCAAGCGTGGTGATTATGGCAAGCGCCCCCAAATTTGGGTAGGCCTATGTCCATCAGTGGACGTCTTCCGGCTCAAATGATGATGATGAATGACTAAAATGAATGGATGTGTCCTACATGCCTAAAGTGTAAGTCAACGAGCTCGCGTGTAGCTAATGTTGACGACTGATATGAATCCACACCAGCTAACCACCAATCACGGCTATGAATGGCCCGTTGCCAAGGACTTTAACTGTAGTTAGACTAATTTACGAGTCTAGGTTTAATATTACAATTCGAAAGCCACGGTTAATGTAGCTTTAAGGTGAAAACATTTTTTTTTGTGTACTCTTTGTGCTTGAAAGGTAATGGGTATTCCATTAGCTTTAAAGCACGTTGATAGATAATCTGGTTACGTGTATCTGTATAGTAAGGTACCTATCATGTCCTGATGCAATTTAAATTGAGAATACGTTTTTAGCGGCGTTTTAAGTTTTGGAATTTAAGGTGAAAAAAGCCACATTTTTTCCATACAAACTTCGAGAGGGTTTTACTCCAGTGTTTGACAGTGTACATAAAAACTTAAACATGGTATGGTTTTGTCTCATCGTTAATATTGTTGGTACGGAAACAGAATACTAGAATAAAAAGCCATTAAAAAGTTATGAGCCAACAAAGATTCGTTTTTCTTGCTAATTTAACCTAACTTCGGGCGTGTTTAAGGAATAAAAGAAGTGTAAAATCTCCAAAACCAAGTCGGTACCGACCAAGTTCAATTATCGATAAGTTTAGTAAACTTAATTGGTAATTGATTCATGCAGTGGTTTTTTCATAGAACCCGATATTCCGAAGGACTTTTCTTAATTTTTTCGCGAATGTTTTGCTATAAATGCTCCTGCATCTCACTCAATAACGTTGTGCGTGTAGACTAGCGTCTAACTGCTCATCACTGATACTATCTCTGTCGGAAAAGAAGCCTGGTGAGAGCGTGATTTTAATGTTGTAACATTCCGTCGTGCGAAGTACACGCCTTACTCATCAGATGATAAATTCATTATTTCAAATCCAAATTTTTTTTGCTTCCTCCTGTAATTATATCAAATATTAACTTAAACTTTCAATACGAGTAGTCAGAAACGCAAAAATCTGACAACCAGTCTTACCAAGAGGTGTCGTGTTCCTTAATAACTGTTGTGAAAGTAGCAGTTGCTCGATTTAAAATACTGGTATTCAGCTGCATCCAGTTGGACTAGAAACTGCCCCAACATACATACAGGTTGTTTGGCAGAAAGTTGAACACACAAAAATGGTGGATAGGTGGGGTCATCTGTTACTTACTCAGCCCTAATTTATTTGGCCCTGGCCCCCTGGATATATTTTTAAATGTAAGTTGAAATTAAGATTTAAGTATCTTTTACATCTTTCTGTAAGTTTGAGGACTAATTTTTTTCTAGCTAACATCTGAATAAAGCAATAATTTTATGAAAATCTGCCAAAACTAAAGATTAAAAAAAATTGCTTGTTTTACCCAATTATAATAAAAATTGCACTTTAAAGTTAAGAAAGTGGTGAAACTAGAAGAAAGCAAAAAAAAAAATTTAATATCCAGGGGGCCAGGGTCAAATAAATTAGGGCTGAGTAAGTAGCAGGTGACCCCACTATCCACCATTTTCGTATGTTCAACGTTCTGTGAAACACCCTGTAGTTGGGAAAAAGACACAGGCATCTTCTATTCGAGAGGGAGTGGGCTATAACCTACCAGGCGGGCCCAATGCGGGTTGGTAGATGTCACATATCTTCGAATTTTTGGTTCTAGGACATGCCGGTTTCCTCACGATGTTTTTATTCACCGTTTTGAGAGAGTGGTGATGAAATTATTTACACCAAGTAAAACGCCTGCCTAGGTGACTGCCCACGAACTACATACAAATCGTAAGTCAGGGCCGTTATCACTGGGCCGCCGCTGTTTCAGGCAGATTGAATTTCAATAAAACCCAAATCAATCACTTAACCTAATCGCAGCTAGTCAGTCGGTGCAACCGGGCGCACGAAGTCCAATCGAGTCGAGTAGCATGCGAACCCGTTGATTAGCTGTCAGTTCGATAATGAGTCCCTGATCACTACCAATGTGCTTCTAAATGATTGGATACATGCTTCACCAGTCAATCCGATATCTTTTGCGTTTTGTGCTTTGGTTTTGATTTTGTGGTGTCATTTGCATTTGGTAGCAGCCCGGAATTTAGATTTGTACCCAGTTGATGGCAATAGGCTCGCCCCTATTATTTGGGATTTAAACATAACTGGAGAAATGTGAGTGTACTATAGTAACATTTCTGCCCTAACCTTCGGGGAAATTAGGCGTGATGTTATGTATGTATGTAAAAGAGTTTTGAATCAAGGATTATTATTTAAGACATGTAAATTAAACCAAATAATACCAAGATAAACTTACTTCAAAAGTAGAACGAGTCCCACAAAATAGAAAGTCTCTTCGAAAAATGTATGATTGATCGTCAAAACAATATTTTCTTTGCGACAACGCATACCTACTTTACTGAAATATTGATGTCCTTGTAATGTGTAGTTTAGCTTTTATTTCCATTAGAATTGAAACACGTGTAACCATACAAATTCCTTTGTTCGTTGTTCGAATGATAATAAAGTATTGGAAAGAATTTTACGTTTATTTTCGTATAAAATCAATGGGTAATTGTGTCCTAATCGTCCTAGGACTAAGGTAAATCCATTTATGTTAAATGTCACGTACAGCTAAAATCGGACTGACGATAAATTATTTACTGAACATAATTATTTCATTCGGTTCTTTATTTTTATACCAGAATAGCTAGGTTAAAGACTAGAAAGTTCGGAGTGGTACTGAAAAATCGTTCTAAAAAAATGTTGAATCATTATGGTTTTTCAATATTACTCTGAATGAAGAATGTTTTATTTGCGACTGCCTATACCTATATTACTAAAACCCACATATTGAAAGCCTTGTCATGTACAGATTAGCTTCTATTTCCATTGGAATTGAAATATGTCATCATCATCATCACAATCAGCCTATAACGTACCCACTGCTGGGATACAGGCCTCCTCTCTGTGAGAGGGAGTGGGCCGTAATCCACCACGCAGGCCCAGAGCGGGTTGGTAGATGTCACATGTCTTAGAATTTTTGGTTCTGGGACATGCCGGTTTCCGTACAATGTTTCCTTCACCTTTTGAGAGCAGTGGTGATTAAATAATTCACACAAAATTAAGCGGCTGTCTAGGTTCGAACCTACGATCTACATCACGTAAGTCGCGTCAGTTACCACTGGACTACCACTGCTCTACACTCTCTTGAAACTCGTGTAAATAAACAATCCTTTTAAATAATAAAGCATTGAAAATCAATCTTACTTTTGTTTTTGTACAAAATTAATAGGCAGGTAATTGTGTCTTAATCAACCTAGGACTAAGGTTAATAGTTTAATGTCACGTACAATAAATATCAGAGGAGGGCTGTACTTGGCGGTGGGTGGAACAAGGCTGCCAATGGTGGTAATAATGATCTAAAGAGAAAACGTGCATGATTTTCATAACTTTGATAAAAATCAATTGTAAGTTAAAATAAGTGTAGAAATAATCCTTTTCCTTTATATAAAAAGAGATAGGTATGTTAAGGGGGTAAGCGCCAGAGTAACCAGCGAAATACAAATTTTCTTACTTTCTTAAAGATTGCAGCCGAAAGATGCCCACTGCTGGTCATAGGCCCCGACAATTCAACCGGTTCTGTGGTTCCCGCGTTGAATGGATTCTTGCGGCCTTCATATGATCATAAGTCCACCTCATCAGAGGCTTTCCAACTTTACGCCTTCCGGAACGCGGTCACCACTGTAGCAACCCATTTCCCCCCCACGACACACACACACATTCCTTCTACATACTACATACGTAAAATAAAACAAAGACATACCTACAATAAATCACTCACGAAGGTGCCTATTCCACAAAATCGATAAGAATCTGACCACAATATTCCTTCTGTTTCATGAAATGATGATACACGTGTCTTCAACAATTCATTATCGATTGCATTATATTATTGCCCTGGCTTTACGTCCTTCGTAAAAGTTCATTGACGCGTCTCAAGTGGCTTGTTTAACTTGTTGAATGGATATCAAATTCAATACAATGACGTGCTTGACTGAATTGAATTTGATACTACACAACAATGTGCTTTCGTGTGATTAGATTTAGCTCTGATTTGTTAAGGGGACAACGCCAGAATAGCCCGCGCAATTTAAATTTGCTTACGTGTTTTGCAATTTTCTGATCAGAGTCAGGTTGTACCTATGTTGTTAAAGGTCATTAAATTTGGTAACGAAAAGGTCATTCAATGGGATTTAATGAACTCAGAGTGCTATTTTGATGATTTTAATGATTATAATTCTACAAATAAATAATAAATAAAAATCTTTATTGCAGACCACTATCCGTAAAAAAAAAACACAAGGTTTTTTTAAAAATTAAATCCATACTAATATTATAACTGTGAAAGTAACTCTGTCTGTCTGTGTGTTACGCTTTCACGCCTAAACCACTGAACCGATCGTCATGAAATTAGGCAGAGATATAGCCTGGAATACGGAGAAGGACATAGCTACTTTTTTACGCGAAAACCGACATCCACGCGGGTGAAGCCGTGGGCAAAGCTGGTTTAGAATAAAGAAGAAAAAGTACATACATATTACGGTCGCGAATGATATTTTAATCAACATCAGGATCTTTACATACCACGACCTGCTATTGGTCCCGGCTGTCATTCGTGGATCTTTGACAGACGTTACGGATCGTCAAAAGCCCGAAAGTCTGATTTCTAGTCTTACCAAGGGGTTTCGTATTTCCCAATAGCTGGGCTGTGGAAGTCAGATAGGCTGTAGCTCCATGTAAAATACTGGTATTCAGTTGCTTCCGAATAGACTGGAGGCAAAGCTAGGCAGACTGATAGGTATAAGCAAAATAAATGCTTATTCTATTCTAATTAATAATTACTATTTGTATAGTAGAGCAAAGAGGATATTTATTGCCTGCAGTCAGCATTCTTGAATTATATTTGATGACCTTTGATGACCTTTGTCATTGCTTTCAACATAAACTTATCCAACATTAAATTATTACAGTTAGGATTATCAAAATTAACCTTACGACCTACGTGCTTCATTAATTTAGTCTAATCAATTTTCCACATTGTACCTAAATTGGATGATAAATTATATCTGGGAACATTATTCGCAGACAGGTTTTAAATCACGTAAAACTAAATTCGATTCTATTTGTGTTATTTGCTATGTCCTCACTGGAATTCTGATTTGAAGTTATACGTGTAGAAATAAATACTACTTTATCGGAAAGTAGTCAGAAAAATGAATGGATGACTAACTTATTTGAATAAATTACAATTTAATTGATATTCAATGAATTGCAATTGACATCGGGTGCCGGACGTAAAGAATAGCACCATCCCGTTTCTTCCGGTGGATGTCGTGAAAGGCGTCTACGGGACTTACTAGAGAATGTGCAGCAGCGTTCTGTATGTCTTACCACCACACTGCGATCGCCCATCCACCTGCCAAGCGTGGCGATTACGGCCAACCCCCCTCGGGGAAGCCTATGTCCAGCAGTGGACTTCTTTTTGCTAAAATTAAGAAATTATGTCAACATACCGTGTCAAAGGCATTTCATATTACTCTCAAAGAATGACAGTTGTGATTTGAATTCATGGACAACTTGAGCCATTCGTTAATTTACTTCTCAATTTATTTCGCTGACTTCACAACATCCCTTCCCTTTATTTATAAACGATGCTTAAAGTTAAGAGGCATTTAAACGTCAAAAATGTAGGGTTAAACGGTGGCTAATCATTACTTAACCTTAAGCAACGTTTATATTAGGTCTTTACCTATGAAATTGCCGTTCTGCAGTACTGGCCATTTCAAATCAAAATAATTTTTGTTTGGCTAAGAATTCTAATTTCAAATTAATTTTATTTTAAAAACATGGATTTTTTTTTCTAAAAGTAGTCATTTCTTTATTGATTAGTGTTACATTTTCATCGCATTTCAATCTTTTTCGTCATCATGGATACGTTAAAAATTCGAGTAATTATGGAATATGAGTACCGTCGTGGCAGCAACGCGGCACAAGCGGCACGCAACATCAACGACGTTTACGGAGCTAACACTACAAACCAACGCACCACCTGTTATTGGTTTGCTCGCTTCCGTTCTGGAAATTTCGACCTGAAAAATGAACCTCGCGGTCGTCCGAAGACTTTGGTCGACAATGACGAATTAAAGGCGATTGTGGAAGCTGATGATACACAATCTACGGCTGAATTAGCAGCAGCTTTCGACGTTAGCGTCAAAACAATATTGGTCCATTTGCGTCAAATTGGCAAGGTAAAAAAGCTTGACAAATGGGTGCCCCACGAACTCAATGATCGCCAGCGCGAAGTACGCGTCGAGACGTGCCTTGCACTGCTCAACAGACACACAAATGAAGGAATTTTGAACCGCATTGTTACCTGCGATGAAAAATGGATTCTGTTTGATAACCGTAAGCGCTCAGCAAGTTGGTTGGATCCTGGTTCAGCACCTAAACAATGCCCTAAACGAAAACTTACCCCTATAAAAGTGATGGTCACTGTTTGGTGGTCTAGCGCCGGTGTGATTCATCACAGCTTCTTACCAAACGGGGTGAGCATTACTGCAGATGTGTACTGTGAAGAACTGAACACAATGATGGAGAAGCTGGCGCATCTCCAATCAGCATTGGTCAATCGCTCGTCTCCGCTGCTCCTGCACGACAACGCGCGACCTCATACTGCACAGCAGACGGTCTCCAAGTTGCAAGAACTGGGGTTGGAAGCTCTCCGTCATCCGCCCTACTCACCAGACCTTGCGCCTACAGACTACTACTTTTTCCAGAATTTGGATAACTTCTTGGCGGGAAAAAAATTTAATACCCGAGAGGCAGTACAAAATGCCTTTGAAGAATTTGTTGCCTCCCGTCCAGCTGATTTCTTTAAGAAGGGCATCAATAAACTGCCACTGCGATGGCAAAGATGCATTGATTGCATGGGTGATTACTTCGATTAATACAAATAAAAAACTCCTGAAAAAAATTCGTTTAAATTTTTTCATACAAAACGGCAATTTCATAGGTAAAGACCTATTAATAAACCCCTAAGTATCAAAAAAGTTAAAACAACTTACGAGTATTTGCGAAGATTTCGAGTTGTATTTTGTGAGATTATTATATTGATTCCAATCATCTTCACTCACTTATTAACTGCGAGTTGGAAAATGTAGGGTAGCACGATCTCAAGCTAGGCAAAGCAATGATCTTAATAAGGCAGTTGGTCGTAGATTGATGAGATTAGCCAAGCATTAAGTTAAAGTGGGATGAAATTGGAGTAGCCTTGATTCCCTATCAATGGATTTTTATAGATTGGTGCAGAAAACTGCACGAGACTTGATGAAAGGTCAACATGAGCGAGATTTATCGGTAGTCATGTAGGTAGTCATCAAAAGAGAGAGAGTAACCAGAGTCGTTGGAGTCGTAGTTTGGTAAGAAACCGTGGACGTTTTCGAATGAAATCTCATTAGAAAAATGAACTGTTTGTTTTCTATTCATCATCATCATATCAGCCGAAAGACGTCCACTGCTGGACACAAGCATCCCCCGATAATCGCCACGCTTGGCAAGCGGGTTGTTAATCGCAGTATGGTGGTCAAATGCATAGAGAACGCTGCTGCCCATTCTCTAGTAAGTCCCTCAGTCGCCTTCTACGACACCCACGGGAAGAAATGGGAAATGGGATGGTGCTATTCTTTAACGTCCGGCACTACCAGGGCCCGATCTAAGGGGGGGAAAGCCGGGCATTTGCCCAGAGCGGCAAAAATGAGGGGCGCCAAAATGTATAGGTACTTACAAACATACTTGTATGTTTGTATAAAGATGATGATGATTTTTCTTCACTTATTCAGAAGTCGTAGTAGACTAAATATAAACGTACAAGTTTGTATGTATGGATGTTTGTAACTCTTTCACGCAAAAACGGCCGAACGGATTTGGATGAAATTTGGATACAGATATATTATAACCTGGATTAACACATAGGATACTTTTATCCCGGTAGTACTTTAACGGGGGATAATTTCCGAATTCCACGCGGGTGAAGCTGCGGGTGGAAGCTAATCTATGTACGCGCATAACTTCCGAACGACTGCACCAAATTGGATGATTCTTTTTTTTATGTGTTCCTTATTGTCAGGACAAGGTTTATAAATAAGAAATATTTTAAAAAATATACAGATTTGAGTATTCCAACTGATTTCATTTTACCGGAAGGGTTATATGTACCTTTTTCCTCAGTCGCGACTGGAGAAATAAAATATGGCGGTAAGAAGTTCGCCGGGTCAGCTAGTATTATATAATTAAAAGAATATTACTTAAACATCATCCCATCTTTGGAATAGCAAGCTCATGACTTATATGGTGTTAGTGCAAAGGGCGGCGAATATTATTTTTGCCCGGAGCAGCTAAATGGCTAGATCGAGCCCTGGCAGTACACGGAACCGTTTTCTATTAAATAAATAAATTTTATTCGAAATCATCCGTCGGTTCTTCATAAACTTCAACTATATTTGATGACCCAGGTTACCTAACTCTTTCGGTGACTACCTATCTACCTATCAATCTCGCTCGAACTGACCTTTCATCAAAAGTACCATACAACATCGCCTCTGGTTACATTATATTTATTTTAGTGACTTTACATAATATAATATTACTTGAATACGTCTCATCATCTCCCTGCTTTTGTCTTACGTGACTTGGGGTCGGCGGAACAATGACTGACAAATTTTCTCTGACCTTTATTCACAAAACTTCCAAATAAAAAATATTGTTTAGGTGTCTGTTTTTCTTTTATCAAGCGTGGTAATCACGGTCAATAATTCACAAAAAACAAAACCTCGCCACATCTATAATTAACCTTTAACTAAATACTTCCTTGAATTTGATAAATGAGGTGTTGTCCGATTGTTATCAGTCACGAAACTGGAATATTTCTACTGGTTACAGTGTATTTAGCTACGCCAACATGCCAATAGCTTCATGTAATTACTTCCACGTATTATAATAACACGCTATCACAGAATAAAAGGGGACAAAAGATCAGGCTGTATTCAACGAACGAAAACGCACGCACACAGACACGCTTTACGTACAGCGATTCGTTGGCTGAGCTGAATGGTGCTGATCCATACGTCATGTTCGGGAACGGACAAGGGAGCAGGGACTGCACCCTAATTCATCAACGCATGGTTAAACCACTGCTTCATATGTTCGAAAAATGTGTCTGTTCAACAACGTAAATAACGCAATGAATACTGTTAAAATGTCAAATTGAAACCGATTATGATTAATCGTGAGTTACGCAATTATTATGGACAATTATAATGTGCACGTGTTTAAACATTGTATGTACTCAGTTGTATAATTTCAATAAGAATGATGCTGCCAATTTTTTGTAAAAAATATTTTGATTTAAGGCCATGTTAACATTCAATAGTGTCGTTATGAGCGATAATAGTTCATATTGCCATAAGATACGGCTTCAAATCTGTTGTAAAAAAATTGAGAAATAAATGAGCAAGCGTATGTCGTAAAAATTTAAATACAATCGTATAAAATGAGATATTAACTATTTAATAAATCATCACTGAATGCAATTGGTTTTTGACATTTTATTGCATATTTTTAAATATAATTATAATTGTTGTTGAAAGGATAAACTGTTTTTAAAGATAATTAAGAGGTGATTTTGATGATTATTTTGATGCATTAAAGTATGTTATATTATGTTTTGAGTTCCATTACTGTATGCAAAAAGACTTGAAAGTATCTTATCTTTTTTGGTTTCAAAATTATTTACAGTTAAAGAGATACACTACTTTAAAAACCACCTTCTTGACTGTTTTCAAGGAATCTTCGCCTTCAAAGTGTCCGTGGAGTTTTTTGCCCGTTATTCTCCATACGTACTACGCTTTGAAATGGGCAACTAGCTTCATATTTCTGACTGACTGACCCCTTGCTATTTCAAACGTGCCTGTAATTGGTTTATTGTTGAAAGAAAAGGTTTGAGTTTAAGCCTTTCGACAGGCATTTGTTTGGGATCGGCCGCCATACACTTTTGTGTGTGTGACCCTGTTTTAGCCCATTGTATGAAGGCCAATAGGCAGTCGCTCCATGTCGCTGCAACCGGTTAGACTGGAAGCTGACCCCAAAAATAGATGGCAAAAGACTAGGCAGATGATGGTGATGATTAATATATGTTGGCTTCTAGCTTATTATTATTTTTTAAGTGAGATGTCATCTTTTTGTATGCTCGTATTTCTGTAACAAATAATATTTATTTCTTTCTTTTCTTGTACCTGTAGATCACCTATCCCAAAGTGGTCACTGTTAGTAAAGTATTAAAATTCTCTTTTTATTTATATAGATAAAAAGTGTTATTAACTTACGTCAGCCGTTCATATGAAAATCCAGACTCCAGACATCAAGCTACTTACAATCCACGCAGAATCATTAATAAAAAATACACTTAGTTTTTCTAAGAATGAGTCTGCGAAAGACTAGACTTATTTAAATTTTTATCTATGTAAGTAGTAGAAATAGGATTAATCTACTTGAAGAACAAAGTACTGTAAAAACCAAGGCGAAAACCGTGCGTGACGCGCGACGTCGGCGTCGCGTCGATTGTGTAAGGCTTTGGCCAAACTGAAGCAAACATCTCGCGGGATGCAGGACGAAATTCCCTCGCGCTGAAGTCAACTAACTTGTATGGAGGTATTTAAAATGGGCGAGAATAGTCGCGTTATTTCAATATGATAACACCGACGACCACGACGACGATGACGATTGTATTGAGGTATAACTAAAAACAATCGACGCACACAGTTGCGTCTTATTAGGCGATTTGAACGAATTTACTCGGTCGAATCGAAATATATTATTTTCTAAACGCGAATTACACGAAGTTACTTATTTCTGGGCTAATCGACAACTCCAGAAATACATATTAGGCTATGTATCTCTAGAATTTTATGCACATTATTGCTTGTACTTGCAGTGATCTTTTTTCATAATTTTAATGCATCAAATACGTGCCAAGTATAATAAATAATAATAATAGAAAGTAACTGAAACCTTCAGTAGCGCCATCAGGATGGAATTTGGTGTGGACAAATGTGCGGTCATGCATGTAAAGCGAGGGGAGATTATGGAATCCGTGGGAACCCAACTCTCGGATTCCATAAACCTTCGAGCTCTCTCCGCAGCCGAAACCTATAAGTATTTGGGTATGTCGGAAGCGTTGGGCATCAATGTCACTGACATGAAGCAATCGTTGAAGGAGCGCTTCTTTGGCCGCCTGAAGAAAGTATTTAATATTCTTTTATCAGGCGGAAACAAGGTGCGCGCCTTCAACGGTTGGGTCATGCCGGTTTTGATGTACTCTTTCGGCATACTCAAATGGACTCAGACCGAACTCGACGCCCTGGATAGGAGGGTCCGTACGCTGCTGACTGCATATCGAATGCACCACCCACGGTCATCGGTAATGAGACTGTATATCCCGCGAAAATGTGGAGGTCGAAGGTTCTTAAATGCTAAGACTCTCCACAATCGCGAGATATGCAGTCTCAGGGATTATTTCCTAGAAACCAACGTGGGGATGCATCGAGATGTAGTTGGGGTGGATAAGGGCCTCACCCCGCTCTCCTTGGCTAAAGAGAACTGGCGCAAACCTGTCGTGCTTGACACTAAGGATCGCATGGAGGTATGGCAGAGTAAGGAGCTCCACGGACGCTTTTTTCGGGCCCTACATGGACCCGATGTAGACTTACTAGCGTCCGTAGCCTGGCTGCGTTTCGGTGACCTCTTTGGGGAAACCGAAGGTTTTGTCTGTGCAATTATGGACGAAGTTATCATGACGAACAACTATCGGAGATTTATTGTGAAAGATGGTACGGTTGACATCTGTCGGGCATGCCACCGTCCGGGAGAATCAATCCGACACATAATCTCCGGTTGTTCTCGTCTAGCTAACGAGGAGTACTTGCATAGACACAACCTTGTAGCCAGGATTATCCACCAGCAACTTGCTCTGAAATACAGCCTTGTGGAATCAGAAGTGCCGTACTACAGGTATGTGCCCGACCCAGTTCTCGAAAATGGACATGTCACACTGTACTGGGATCGATCCATCATCACTGACAGGACTATTGTTGCCAATAAGCCTGATATAGTGGTGGTGGATCGACTAGAGCGGCGTACAATGATCGTTGATATAACGGTCCCGCATGACGGGAACCTCGTGAAAGCCGAGAAAGATAAACAAATCAAGTATCTTGACTTGGCTCACGAGGTTGTCGACATGTGGGATGTGGACTCAGCGATCATTGTACCGATAGTCGTTTCAGCCAATGGCTTGATAGCCAAGAGCCTCGACCAACATCTGAGGAGGCTCTCGTTGGGCAGCTGGGTCAAGGGCTTGATCCAGAAAGCGGTACTCCTGGACACGGCTCGCATCGTTAGGAGGTTCCTCTCTCTGGAGCCCTGACCGCCGGTAGCTTGGACCTTGTTCCCGATACCGGTGGGCTACTATTTTTTATATTTTTAAATGTTTTTATATTTTTATAATAATATTTAAAAATGTAATTTATATGTATTTTTAAAGGAATAAAAGAATAATAATAATAACACCTGAGGAGGCTCTCGTTGGGCAGCTAGGTCAAGGGCCTGATTCAGAAAGCGGTACTTCTTGACACGGCTCGCATTGTTAGGAGGTTCCTCTCTCTGGAGCCCTGACCGCCGGTAGCTTGAACCCTGTTACCGATACCGATGGGCTACAATTTTTTATATTTATAAATGTTTATATATTTTTTAGACTAATATTTAAAAATGTAATTTATAATATGTGTATTAAGTGAAATAAAGAAAATAATAATAATAATCTTTTTTTATTATCACTCCCAGAAATGCTCGAACATTACATTGAACAAGGCACAAATAAAAACATGGCTTAAGCTAAGTGATTCACACTAAAAAAAGACCCTGACCTACAAACTAGGGACAAATAGATACAATACGCATTTCTGCAGTTGTCGATTCGACAAAAAATTAATTAACTTCGTACCATTCGCCCGATTCGGGTGAGTAATTTCGTGCAAATAGACTAATAACCCGTTGCGCTTAAGACTAGGAAGTCACGCAACTATTGCAATGAGATAATTTCCAGACAAGTAAGTTATCACAATTGGTGCGAGTGAATTTCGTCTCGCATCCCGCTCGGGATTCGCTTCAGTTTGACGAGAGCTTAAATAGAAGTATTTCAGAACCTGCGGAACATGTTAGTTTTGATACGCAGTCAGATTAAAAACTCGTTAACGTGAGGTTTTCACCAAAATTCAAACATTTTTTTCGACAAAGATTTTGTTTTTTCATAGTGAGGTTAGGCTAAAAAATTTTTTTAAAGCCTGAGTAGTATTTCCAGAATGGTATTTTTTTAAAGCTTGTAACTCTTTTGAATTGGGATTAAAATAAAACTTTGATGTGATACGATTTACGGATTTATTTTTGGAGTACGTTGTGATATTTCATCACATAAATAACGTGGGACTGTTTTTGAACGAACGTACTTAAAATATGCGAAACACCCTGAAGTCTTGCTTCTACCATAATTTGCGAGGGATTTTCCCATACAGTCAACCGCTCATCAGTGGCAACAATTGAACATTGACAGCACTTTATTGTCGGAGCAATAAGGACGATTTTCGTTGTGTTTTCCTAGGCATTATTTATGATATTATTGAAGGTAGCATACGAATTGTTTGAAATGGAATAAATTACACATTATTTTATTTACAGTACCTATCACGTACCTAACGTTTTTTTTTTATTATCTTCACTAAACTGTAATACTTGGCTTAAATGGGCTTGTGCTTAAGTAATAACACCCACACTGCACCCTAATTGCGTAACTCACGATCCATCATAATCTGTTTCGTATTGAAACGGATTGTTAAACCATTGCTTTATATGTACGAAAAATGTGTCTGCTCAACAACGTAAATAACGCAATGAATATTGTTGAACTGTGAAAACGAAACCAATTATGATTAATCGTAAGTTACGCAATTAGGGTGCGGGTCGATCAATCAGGGCCTCAAGTCTGCTATTACAATAGTGTCAGAATGGTCTATAATTGTTGATTTTGACAAGTTCGGTATATCTACTAATATAATGGCGTCATTATGACTTTCCAATGGTCAGCCAGTGACACTCTATTGAAAGAAAAGGCATTTATTGGTAATCTCGTACCTAATGACAAATGAATGACTGACTTGGCGGTAATTTTTGACAGTTCCTAAAATAATATTTTAAGAAATATTAAGTAAAAATAAATACGTATAAATGAAATCTGGCATGAATAAATGTTCAAATTTAGTAGTATTTTTTCGAAAAAAAAAATCGACTAACGGGTTTTATAATAATGGCAATACGACAATGCCATTATAACACAATTCTATTACGAAACCATTGATCGACCATTATGAATTTAGCAGATTACCTACTCACTTTTAGCAAAATTACAATGGGATCGTGTTGGAATGACGAATTTATAAAAATAGCAGACTTGAGGCCCAGGTTGAGCAACGCTTACTGTTTGTACCGTGGATGGGTAATCTTTACATATCAAGACCCCTTGTCGTCAGAAGCCCTAAAGTCTGAACAATTCTGAAGGGATATTGTATTACCCAGTAACTTAGCTGTGGAGGTCAGATTGGCAGTCGCTCCATGTAATATTCAGACATATGTAGACTATAATAGACAGATTCAACATAGTTGGGAAAAGGCTTGGTATATTATGATGAACCAAACTTAAAAGAGCGAAAGTTAATTGAACTAGAACAATTTGTGTCACTAAACTGGTACTCTAGTAGATCATTATGTCGTGGTTTGGCTTGTCACTTAGGTAAAGTTAGAAAGGCCGGAATTCTGTCACACAGTTTGCTAATACTAGAACATACATCAGCATTTACTGTCTGAAGATCGCTAATAGTGACAGACCGACATTAATTAATTATAATAAAACCTTCAATATAATAATAAACACCTCAATAATAAGCAGAAGCCTCTTGGAGTGTTCCTGGATCTTTCGAAGGCCTTCGACACCGTTTCTGTCCTTAGCCTCTCAGCAGCTTCCATTTTATCAGTAAGCAAAATTCCGAGAAACTCACTTAAACAAATTTTTTGTTTCTTTAGCTTTACAAAACAGTCGTTTGTTTCTCAAGTAACTACTTCAAACGGCCATAAATTCAGTTTTATTACGGATAGGCGCACCGCGCGGAAGACCGCGTCGGTTGTGAAGCACTTTGTGCCCGCGCTTTTTTTTTGCCCAAGCGCGTCAGTGGCTAAATTGATTGAAAAGATGGAACGAATTGGCATTCGTGGCATTGCCCTCGATATTTTTCGTAGCTACACCTCCGGGCGAAAACAGGTAGTAAAGGTTGGGTCATTCATCAGTAATGAGGAAAATTTTACTTTTGGGGTTCCCCAAGGCAGTGTCCTAGGACCAACCCTCTTCCTCATATATGTCAATGACCTGTGTCGGTTAACTATCCCAAACACAAAAATTATTACATATGCGGATGACACAGCTCTAATAACCCATGGCAAAGACTGGTCTGAGACTCGTGAGGGGACAGAACTGGCTCTTGGAATGGTTATGAAGTGGTTAGCCTCGAATCTGCTCACGCTCAATGTTTCTAAGACCAAGTTCATCTCTTTTACTCCGAGTATTACTAGTCAACCACCACTGTCGTTTAAGATCAGGGCCCATGTGTGTTCAGTCGCTAACACCTGTAAATGTGCCCAAATAGAAAGGTCTGACAGTATAAAATACCTTGGGGTTATATTGGACAGTCTCTTGACTTGGAAAAAACAGGTTAACTCTGTTTTGGTTCGAGTCAGGAGACTAATTTATTTATTTAAAAAACTTCGAGCGGCTGCTGATTTCCAATCCCTAAAAATGGTTTACTTTGCCCTCGCTCAATCAATTCTCAGTTACTGTATAACGATATGGGGGGGGGGGAACCCACAAGACAACCATGCTGCGGCTAGAGAGAGCTCAGAGAGCAGTTTTAAAAGTACTGGCAAAAAAGCCTATTAGATTTCCGACTTCTGAACTGTACTCACTTTGTGAGGTCCTCACAGTGAGACAGTTGTTCGTCCTACAAGCAGTCTACAAGAAACACCTGCTTCTGCCTTACGTCCCTCAGCCCCTAACAAAAAAGCGGCGTCCCGACAGAGTTTGTAAGACTGAGCTCTGCAGGCTAGCGTTGGTTAGTCGCCACTTCCACCATACCAGTTCTAAACTTTACAATTACATAAATTCAAGATTTAATATTTACCCTATGACTAAAAGTCTGCTAAGGAGAAAATTGACTGACTGGCTTAAATCTTTGTCTTACCAAGAAACTGAGGAACTTATGGTATCACAAACACGGTAAACTCACGCGCATACACACACGCAAACACACTCATACACATACACACACACATATTCACTTCCCCCCACCTCCACTCTTCACTTATACACATAGTAACCTCCACATAGAGTATATTGACTTAAAAAAAAAATATCCTCAATTAATTAACTTTCTTTGTAATTTTTTCTTCTTTTTTGTCTTGTCTGGAACAATGTCTTTGTGTATATATTTTTTTGGATTGGGCGTTGATAGCTGCGCCACAGTATTTTACTTTTGTGGCTATCTTCGTTTTCCTTTGTAAATTGTTGTAACCTTAAGTTGTTCCAAATAAACTTTTTTATTTTATTATTTTTATTAATTAATTGACGACATCCTTAATGATCAATCACTGACCGATTGACATGCAATTTTTCTTTTTTTTATACATTTTTTGTTTCTATTTTAATTTCGGAAAGTGGTGACAAAAAAATAAAATACGAGTACCTATCCAAAGTCGCCGACTTCCGAAATGAAAGTTATTTTTCACTTTGTAGTGTTTTTTCCGGAAGTCGGTTGTTTTTTCTCATTCCCAAAAAATGTGTTGTCACAAGAGGCCCAAGTTGTAAGAGTCATCAACAACTTAAGTTGTTCGACAGTAAATTGTCAACTCAAAGCCTTATAAAGTTGGTTCACAATAGTTTAGCGAGTAGATCACAGCCCATAGTCATTACATGGGGTTAATTAGAGGTTTTAAGGGCTCTTTACGAGGGGTTCCTGGTTTAATGGGTGGTGTGACGAGCGAGGTATGTGGGACCCAGCTGCACTTGCACGGGTTATGGCTTAGATGGGCGATTGTTTTCCGGAGCTCCCATACATCTAAAAGTCGGGGGTAAAGGTATCGGTGCCATACCTCAAAAGGGGACTTCCATGTTATGTCATTATCCTGCTAATAATAATTTATACTTCCTACTAATATTATAATGTGAAAGTTTGTATGTTTAGATGTTTGTTACTCAATCAAGCAAATAACGGCTCAACGGATTTGGATGAAACTTGGCCTGGATTTTGACATAAAATACATTTTTACCGTGAAAGTTTTGAAGTTTGAGCCTAGATTATCACATAAAATACATTATTACCGGTAGTCCCCGTGGGCTAATTTTTCAAAAACCATCACGCGAGGAAGCCGCTGGTAAAACGTAGCACATGGATGTTACCGTATTTTTGAATGGTGAAATTCGAAAGAAAGGGTAAGAAAAAAGTAGGTAGGTACCTAGTAATAAAATAAATATTGAATTTAATCGCATTGAGCCGTTATTTCCAATAATTAAGACCTTAGGTACGATTCTTTAAAGTATAATTTGGGATAGAATAGGATTCTTGGAACCCACGTGAAATATTGTCTTCATGAAGATTTCACTGTAAAATAATTAATATCTGTATGGACCGATAGGCTCTTCCCTAACACATTTATAAAAATGCTATTCCATCAATAAATGATACTCGATTTAATTATAAACGAACGAGAATTACAACGAGTGCCATAACCAGTGTCGATAATACTGCGAAGATCGCCCAGAGGACACGGTGGAGCACACGGTGGCGGTCTACCCAGCTTGGGTGGAGCACCGCCATGTCCTCGTGGAGGCGATCGGCAGCGGCGATCTCTCGCTTCCGGCCCTGGTCCAGGCCATGGTACGGAGCGAGAGGGAATGGGGAGCCGTCACCTCCTTCAGCGAAGCAGTGATGCTCGCGAAGAGGGAGGCGGCGCACGTGAGGGAGAGGCAGCATATGCGCCCTCGCGAGCCGCCGCAGGATACGGAGACGCTCTGGGCGTCGGGAATCCCAGGCCGATTTCCGGCCACCGTAGGCATGAGCTTGCGGACGGCGAGTAATGGGTAGCTCGCTGTCCGGTAAGGACCAAGCCCAAGTCGACGGCGCGTTGTGTTCCACGCGTGCCTCAAAGAGATGTCAGCACAAAACAGTAGCCCGTATGCCAGTAAAAGTTTAGTTTTAGTCAGTAAAAGTCTGACATGCCCTTCTGCTCCACCCAGAGCGGGAGAAGTTATTTGAAGATTTCCCACCCCAAAAATAAAACCAGTGTCGATAATTGCAGACCTATTAGTGAATGGGTTAATACTGCTTATTACCTGCTCACCTGATTAAATTAATCCCAATAGATTCGATTGTTGCATTTATGGATGTATTTTGATAAAATTCACGTATTGTTTATATGCAAGAAGAGTATAGTGAAATGGATGTTTAGCTTCAAATGATAAATATTTAGTAACTAGTACCTAGTAAGCAAGACACACCGAAAATGGCTGGACTTGAGCCATGAAAGATCTAATGAAAGTCATCCCCAAGAATGTTATTTTCCTCACACCCGAGGCTTTTAAAAGAACCCAAGATTAAGAGATAATAGACATCAGACAATGGACATAGCTCATTGGACACACGGAAATACGTATATACGATAACTAGTTGTCGTTTATGCCCTGACCGATACCGCTGTACCGCGCCTTAGGTATGGGCGCGGCGCGACGGGGGAGCAGAGCAGGCCGCTGATTCGCCAGTGCATACCGCTGATTTGTCAGTGCAAGCCGCTCATTCGTCACCACTCACAGCGTGCCGTCCCCCGCCTCGCCGCGCATTCCTAAGGCGCGGTACAGCGGTATTGGTCAGGCTATAGTGGATGAAGTTCGTCCATAATTCATTTACATAAAAACATTAGCCATCTGCACTCCTCTTTATAGAATTTAACTGTATCAAATTTCATATTCTTCCATCCTCGTATTTTTTAAAAAGGGGTGCAAAGTTTTTACGTTGCATTTTTGCATCAAAATCTGTTAATTAGAAATCATTTCTACAGTAACATTTTTCAACATGTCGTGTAACAAGAAGTCAATATATTTTCATTCTTGGGAGCTGATGTCCCATTTAGATGACTATGCTTTCTACAGGTTGTCAGCTTATGAATTTTATTTCATGACTTTGTCTTCTCGCAATTGACTCAAGCACTGGGTGAGCCAATATCATCTACAGCAGCATCTACCGCAGATAACACGGAAAGCCTCTTTTTTAATGAAAGTAAGTACTTTCGTTTAAAAAATATTTTCAATGCCCTATTTTGTTAGGACAAGTGTGTTCCATTAAACTTCATAATTGCAAGTTGATAAAGCCTATCGTTTAGGTACAATTTTATACCCAAATAAGAACTTTAAGGCATGAGTGTAGGTAAATGTTCAAAATAGAATTATAGAATTATTAGCTTCCGCCCGCGGCTTCGCCCGCGTGGAAGTCGGATTTTATCCCGCGGGAACGTACACTACCGTGACAACCCTATACGGGGCGCCGGTGTGGGCGCCTACATTGAGGCGCCAACCAGCTGGCAAGTTGAGGGCGTCCCATAGGGTCATGGCGATCAGGATGATCCGAGGATATCGCACGATCTCCGGCGAGGCGTCGGGCCTCCTTGCCGGATTACCGCCATGGGATCTGGAGGCAAAGGTCCTCGCGCAAATGTGGGAGTGGCGCGAGGAGGCCAAACGCCGGGGCGTAACTCCGCTGCCGCGGGAAGTCGCGGTACAGCGGACAGAGCTCCGGCGGGATCTCATGGTGACATGGAGAGAGCGATTGTCGCAACCCAGTGCTGGGCACGCCACGATTGCGGCGGTAAGTCCCCTCTTTGAGGAGTGGTTTGAGAGGCGGCATGGCGTCCTCACCTTCCGCCTGACGCAGGTCCTCACCGGACACGGTTGTTTCGGGAGGTTCCTGTTTCGGATAGGGCGGGAGGAAACGCCCGGGTGTTTCCACTGCGAAGATCGCCCTGAGGACACGGTGGAGCACACGGTGGCGGTCTGCCCTGCTTGGGCGGAGCACCGCCGTGTCCTCGTGGAGGCGATCGGCGGCGGCGATCTCTCGCGTCCGGCCCTGGTCCAGGCCATGGTACGGAGCGAGAGGGCATGGGGAGCCAAGCCCAAGTCGACGGCGCGTTGTGTTCCACGCGCGCCTCAAAGAGATGTCAGCACAGAAATGATGGGGCCTGCAAGGGCCGATGCCTGCCAGGGGTGCGGGTTTGTTCGAAAGAGATACCACAGCCCCTGGCATACGGGCTACTGAAGGAACACGGGTGGGTTTTAGTCAGTAAAAGTCTGACACGCCCTCCTGCTCCACCCAGAGCGGGAGAAGTTATTTGCTGATTTGCCACCCAAAAAAAAAAAAAAAAAAAAAAAACCGTGACAAAAAGTATCCTGTGTGTTAATCTAGGTTATAATCTATCTGTGTGCCAAATTTCATCCAAATTCGTTTTTGCGTGATTGAGTACCAAAGATCAAATCATCTTCACAAAGTCTGACATTTATAATATTACCCCTTTAGGGGTAGATTTTAGAAAAATCCTGATACACGTTATTCTTTATTTTCGATTTTAGGTTTAAATATTGAGTTTCGAGTTAATCAGACAGCGCGTTAAAATTCTTCCATACAAACTTTGACACCCCCAATCCCCCTTTAGGGGGTAATTTATAAAAACAATAAATGACCAACTTTATAATTTACTTAGATAAGTGTTCGTGCCAAGTTCTAAGTTTATTAACTCAAGGAATAAGATTTTTCATAGAAACAAAATTCCCCCCTTAAAGGTTGAATTTCCAAACAAAAAACCTTTTTAGTGCTCCCTTACATTACAAAAAGAAGCCGTGTGTAAAATTTCACGTTCCTAGTCCTAGTAGTTTCGGCTGTGCGTTGATTTGTCAGTCAGTCAGGTTCTCCTTTTATATACATTATAGATAAAAAAAAAACTTGTTCCTGAGATTTTTTCCGCATTCCCAAGAGAAAATTAAAAATCCAATCAAAAACATTTGCTTGAATATGGGTAGGTACATGAGGTTGTATATACAACAAAAGATTTAGAGATTAAGGGACGTCGGACAATAGACATAGCTCATTGAGCACACGGCCCATTGAAATTTAAAGAAGCGTGCTTATAAATACGTATTAATGAAAAGAGGGATCATGTTCACTTAATAAGATAGAAATCCCTTCTCCAGTAAGTTTTTCAACACGTGTAACAAGAAGTCAATATATTTTTATTCTAAGGAGCTGACGTCACAGATACATTACTATGCATTCTACAGGTTGTCAGCTTATGAATTTTATTTCGTTACTTTTACTTTTCGCAATAAACTCACGTACAGATGAGCCAATAAGACGTCCTGCTTAATAATATTATCATGAGAATGGTTTTATGCTGATCAGGACTTAATCTAAACTCGTAAAATGAGACGGTGTTCAAATTTCAATTGTCTTGGGGTATCAATAAGAGCTGTAGTTTGATATGATTTTTTATTGGCGGTTGAAATCTTACAAGTTTTTGTCTGTCAGTAATATGTATTGTCTTTGATCCCTAGCCATCAACAAGCAATGAACAAAATTGTAAAATTTGTCCAACCTGAATACGGGGCTTTTGGCTACTTAGTATGTGTGCATTTTATGTATCTTTTTTTTTTGTAATATGTATTTTGTTTGTGAATAATAAATAATTTTTCGTTTTTCTTAAATATTGAATTTACTACCACGTACCTACACCGAGCGTAAAAAAACGTTTTCGCGTCAAAAATCAATTGGTTTTTAAATTAATAGTTTTAGAGCTGTAAAGTTATTAGAAACTATGTTATTGTAAAGTTATGTGCATCTTAAAACTAAACTTTTGCTTCTAAGTAATACTGAAAATGTTCGATCAATCTAACTTCAGAATCTTTAAGGCCTATTTGAAAAAAGCTCAGGTAATTGTACAAAGGTAAGGTAACTTCTATGACAGATTTACAAAAGAAACCTACGTTCAAATTCATACATAATCAGTCTTTAATGTTCCCACTACTGGGACATAGGCTTCTTTGTGAGAGGGAGTGCGGGTTGATATATATAACATGTTGAATTTTTGGTTCTAGGACATATAGGTTTCCTCACGATGATTTCTTTCACCGTTTTGAGAGCAGGGGCCGTTACCAGGCCACCATTGCTTCCCTGTCTTCTTAACCTTTGTCTGATTCATACTCAATATTTATTCGGCGGCTCTCCTATAATTCAAATCCATAGAATGTTGAGATAATCAACAGAGGGACCTGTTCCGAGCAACACTGACTATCCTATTTATCTTCCGAGATCTTTTAGCGAATCTCCAATTTTCCACCTTGGATAATTCACTGATAAAGGGCGGGATTCTTTTAGGGATCCTTGAGCCAAAGCGGGCTTAAAGCATGTTTGTCTTGCTCAAAACCTCGCGCATGGGCGCGCTTCATCCAACCTGAATGCGGAAAATGTCGAAGATATCCGAAGTAGCCGTAGTACTATTTGTATGAGGAGTTGCACACTGGATCCAAACTCCATCCGTCCGAATTTAGAACGGAAGGAGAAATAAAGTGGAACGTGATAATGATAAGTAAAATTATTGTACGCTTTTCTTAAAGATAAAAGAATATTAACTTACCTACAGCCAGTGTTCTAATTAAATGAGCTGTTAATTTACCTGAAATGAAAATATTAATGACATTAATTATGATTCTCGTAATAATACTCTTGAATGACTTAAGAAATAGACACCAACCTTGCTACGGGACCGAATGTATGTAGATCAGTACCTACATAAATTCAAGGTCTGGTGACAAAGTGACATGATTGTTTCGTTCACATAATAATTTTATATGAAAGTCACGTCATTGACCGTTTTATCTTTTTTCCTTTGGCTATGGGAACAACTTAACGAAATAGTAATTTATGAATTAAGCAACCTAACTTTATATATTTTGGGCTATACTATCTCACGGTTGGCCAAAGGCCCAAATCCCCCCAAATCCTTGCCACCTTGAACCAGCCCTCGCGGTATGCATCCAAGTACCTAATCACCATTTCTTTCTGGGCCGACTTTGGTGGCGACGTCCACCTGCAGCCATCAATTTTGTGGAGATTTTTACCAGCGGTCATATATGCGGCTAATGTGACTTGCCCAATCCCTTTTAAGCCCAGCAGCCTTTTTTTTTGTTTGGCAAGCTATCAAATAACTTCTCCCGCTTTGGTTGGAGCAGGAGGGCGTGTCAGACTTTTACTGACTAAAATCCACCTGTGGTCCCTCAGTAGCTTGTGTGCCAGGGGTGGCGGTATCTCTTTCGAACAACTCGCACCCCTCGGACTTACTTATTAGATGTAAGAAAGAAGGCCGCTGCCTTCTTTTTTACATCTAATAAGTAAGTCCGTTTTTGAACGTAGCGTGTCCTTCCAAATTCTGTCTATATTATTGCTATAAAATAAGTTTCGTTAATCATAACCATAAAACGGTGAATTTAGGTAAAATTTAAATAGAGAAAAAAAAATTGTACGGAACACTGCTCTAAAGTCTCGCCCACCCTTGTTGCCTTCATTACACAGCATGCATTTGAGTTCCGTTTTACGTTAATGAAACGTAAAATTATTTCCATTTGAGTGGTTATTTTAATTACTTACGCTGATTGAATGTTTGAAAAGTTAATAGAATGTGTGAATAATTTAATTTGTTTGGTTTAAACATTTTCTTGGACGCACGAAAAGTATTAAATAATGTACAACTCCATAGTTTTTTGTAAGAAGATATTCGTATTTAACCGCGTGCATTTCGTACGACAAGCAGCGCAATTAAATTTGCGTAAGTCATAAGTCATAAGTAATTTATTTCATAACAATATAGGTACATTGTGTTGAAAATTTAAAAAATAACATTATAAAATTGCAACTAAAATTAAATTGTTAAAATACATTTAGAAAAGTCAATAAAAACAATAAAGGTCAATTAAGAATTAAAGTACAATATATCATAAATAATAAATGTCAGAGTAATAAAATCAATCATAAGTTACAATGTCATAGGATTCATAGGTCATCTAGGAATTCATTGATGCTGTAATAGCCTTTCCCCAATAAATAGTTCCTCAATTTGTTTTTAAATAAGTTAACACTGTAAATGGTTTTGAATTCTATAGGTAACCTGTTGTACAAAAATACAGACTGGTACCTCGGGCTATGTTTGACAACTTTTAATTTCGGTTGAATAGTGTTGGGCAAATCTTTCCTACGTGTGCTAGCTCTAGTATGTCTTTGCTCATCAGTCTCCATTTTATGCAAATTTTTAACTAAGCTGGTTAGCAACACTAAAATGTAAAGGCATGGCACTGTCAAGATTTTTTGTCTAATAAAATGGTCTTTACATGATTCCGCCTGTTTCACGCGGAGCATAGTCCTTAGAGCTCTTTTCTGAATAACGAATGCCATTTGTATGTTGTACTTATAGCTATTGCCCCAGAACTCAATGCTGTATCTTAGCTTGGACTCCACCAAGGCAAAGTACACATTTCTAAGTTGAGGTAAACTCAATTGTTCCCTCAGTGTTCTAATCGCGTGGTCCAATAGCGCTTATCAACAATTTGTTTCAGTGGGTATATTGGAAGCTTAGGTAAATGGCATTCGCTCTGACCCTAGAGCGAATGGAATTTACCTAAGTGTTGAAATCAGTGCTCTCAATGACATAGGGCAGTGGTCGGCAACCTTTTGAGTCGGAAGAGTAAAAAATGACAATTTATACAATTTTGAAGTTTTTAAAGAGTCACAAAAATATAAAATATCATAAAGATTACGAAACAAGTCACAGTTATTATTGGTTTAATAGGAAAATTGCGTGAAATCAGGATTTAAACGCAAGGTGACCGAAAAGGGGCGTGGCCTAATCTACGGCATTTGCAAACTAGCCATTTTTTTTATTTGATCGCTCGTCAGGTGAAGGGAAAAAAGATAATATTTTGCGTATGGAACTAAAGAGCCGCAGCGTCACATCCAAAGAGCCGCATGTGGCACGCGAGCCGTCGGTTGTCGACCCCTGACATAGGATAGAGTTGGCATAAACCGAGTCCCTAACGGCCAATTGCTATATCTAAGCTCAGAAAGTATAAGAGAAAGATTACTAAAATTGATCGACGGAATATTTATTTGGCTACAATACTGGGGTTTCAAACGTAAAAATATTAGTAGACATTTGTAAATTTACAAATTGTAAGAAATGGGAAATCGCGAAATTAGGGAACCGGTTTGATAAAACCGTGTTCGCACTTTTGCAGTGAAATGAGAGTGTTACAGCGGAAAATGTCACGAATACAATAAGACTTCATTAATAAATCTTACATAAACAAATGATATTATTAGGAAATAAACAATAAAAACACAAAAAATAAAAACATTTTTGAGAGCAATGGTGATGAAATATTTTACACAAAGTAAAGCGCCTATCTGGATTCGAACCTATGACCTACAACTCGTAAGTCGCGTCAGTTACCACTGGGCCACCACTGCTTCACGACTATTTAGATGCAGTAAAAACTAATGTTCCACGGAAAACTCTCATCCTATAATTATTATTCCTGGTCATATGGTGATACGGCAACTGGTAGGCCATTTGATAGTATATGAGTAGGTACTGTCTGCGCCACGTTTGCAAATCTCAGGGGATTGTCGAGACCAGAAAGACCTCAGCAGCAAATTCCAAATTTTATACAATTGAAAATTACAAAGAGGCTTGAATTGATAATTTTAAGTATTGAAATTCGATAAATACATAGGTATCTATGTGTCGATGGTCCATGTCTATATATTCGAGGGCTACCCCGCGCTTCCCAAATTAACATCATTTCAAAATCAAAAGTCATTTGTTCAAACTAGGCTGGTGTCAGCGCTTTTTGAATGTCCAAATTACAGAAGACAGTCCCCCAAAACGCCCGCCCTTCACCACTTCGTAGTGCTTTAGCTGGGAAGAAGAAGTGGCACAACAAACTCCCCAGCAGCACAGCTGTCTGTTAAGTTAGAAGAACTTGATACCATACAATGGTAGGGACGAAATTAACGTTACGAAACACAAAGCATAAAATTTTAATATTTGCCATATGCTAGCACACGTCAATATACCAAAAAAAATATTAAAAGAATTTACTCAAGCAATACGACGGTACCTAGTGTTTTGTTAAAAAAATACCTAACTTATCTTTAACATCGTACACACTTAACATCAGACTGTTGATCGTGATGTATTCGGGCGACCCTCGTTCTAAGCCTTGTTATATCCATAATAGGACACTACTATTACGTCCCTACCTAATACACGAAATGGTCCAGACCATTATGTATTAAATTCGGACAATACTATTTTCGTAAATTATTTTACTAGCTTTGTTATCTGTTTATTAGAGTCGGCTGGTGGGGGATGGTGAAGGGGGCTTGTGGCTAAGTAATATAAGCCACACGGGTCGATTGATCAGGTTAAGCTACGCTTGCCGCGGTTGGTCCGTAGATGGGTGACCATCTTTATATACTATGACCCCTCTGTCATGACTCCCCGTGTGCCTCGGAAGGCACGTCATTCGTGATTCTATGACAGTCGTTACGCGTCGTCAGAAGCCGGAAAGTCTGACAATCAGTTTTACCAGTCTTATCGTATTAGATACTCAGTAACTGGGTTGTGGAGGTCAGATAGGCAGTCACTCCACGTAAAATACTGGTATTCAGTTGCATTCGGTTAGACAGGGAGCCAACCCCAACAAAGTTGGGAAAAGGCTTGGCCTAAGATGATCTCTTTATTAGAGCTGATCTTGAAATGGATTTTTCTTTCAACAAAATAAGTTTGCACAATGGTTCTTGCTTGTTAATGTTTGCAAAATTTTACGAGTATATGTCTATAATTAAAGTGTTGCTCTCTTAAGATAATAACATTCTTTATTGACATGTTTGTAGCATCTATCATTATAAACTAATTAATCTAAATTTGTTTCGTGCCGTCTCAATCTATTGACATATTATTAATTAGATATTAGTGTTTGGAGAGACATTGTGACACCTTACCTACTGATTTTACTTTTTGTTTTAATTTTGTTAATTGACATTCGATTTACCACCCAATTTTGTATGCCCTGTGGCGGGACATAGTATGGACAAACATAGTTTTATATAACATCTGTATAATTTTTACTCTATGTTTACAAAATAATAAAAGAATTTGAATTTGAATTTGAAAATACACAAGTCAACCGTAAAAATCACATATTCAATACGAAATCTAACAAATCAAACTTCAAAATATTTACGCGCCGCTCGAAAATCTAATAACATTTTATTAAAAGTGTTACCCTCAAGTAAAAATTCTTAAGCAGAAAAAAAGGTTTGCATAAAACCTCCTCCGATTTCACCACTAGTATTAAACTCGACCCCAAAAAGCCTTTGTAATCTTAAATTGACGTTGGGAAGTTCGAAATCATAAAACTTTGGGTTGCAAATCATCCTTACTTCGGTCATGCGTTAGTGGGGACCTTTTTCGTCCCCAATTTTAACCCGTGACTTGCTCCACGTTGTGGCCAAATGGTCGCTGTGTGAGGGTTAAGGAGTGGTGAAAGAAGTGACCTTTGAGCGTGTTGTAAGACGATGCTTTTCAAATATACGCGGTGTATTTGAATAAGCAAAAAAGGCTTCAAAGTCCACAATTCAGGACATCTGGCTTTTGGAGTCTGAAGGTATTGTAATTGACAAAGGCAGTAACGGAATTGATTTAGAAAATCAATAGAATATAAATTTATTTTGCAAAAATAGGTATACCGACATAAGATACATGAAAATTCAGCTATATTTCACAAAAAAATAATCTAATCTCGTTTTGTGAGTCATGATGTGGTTAAGCCCTCGCCTCTCATGCACGAGACTGATCCGGGCCATTCCCAATGTGATTTTTTGAGTTATTCAAAGTACTTTCTGGGTTTATCTTGGACGTTACTGACGTCGTTGAAGGAAAAACTTGGACTACTTTATTTATGAGTTAAAATAAGTCGGAAATTGTAAATCCGTCTAGAGTAAGCGTAGTGATTAATGCTCACGCTTTCTCCATATGAGCAGAGACCTTTGCCCTGTTGTGGGACAATCATCATCATCATAATTTCAGCCGAAAGACGTCCACTGCTGGACATAGACTTCCCCAAGCTCCGCCACTTCGACCAGTTCTGCGCTTCTCGCATCCAGCGGATTCCTACGGTCTTCACAAGGTCATCGATACATCTTGTGGGAGGCATTCCAATGCTACGTCTTCTGGTACCTAGGTACGCGGTCACCACTCTAGAACCTTCCGGCCCCATCAGTCATCTGTTCTGCGAGCAATGTGCCCTGCCCACAATAGTAGGCTGGTATTATACAATTATAATCTGATCTTGATTTACAATATCTGAAGCGATATTAGCATCTATTATTCATTTTATTAAAAACTAGCTCTTGCCAGTGGCTTCGCTTGCGTGAAATTCGAAAATTATCCCATCGGAGCGTATTACCGGAATAAAAAGTATCCTATGTGCTAATCAAAGTAATAATCTATCTGTCTGCCAAATTTCATCCAAATCCGGTCAGCCGTTGTTACGTGATTGAGTAACAAACGTCCAAACATCTAAATATCCAAACATACAATCTTTCACATTTATAATATTAGTAGGATTTACGCACAAGTAAAGAAAATACTTTACCAGAAGTCATCTGAGGCTGATCTATTAGCCGTTGAGAAGACGTATTTTTAGGTGTATCGACTCAACCATTTTAATACTTTGCAATTCAATCTAGAGTTGTAGTAGTAAAATCCTTAATTAAGCCCGACTTGTTCTTCTGACCGTGCAATTAAACAAAATGGTAACAACAATAATCTCCTAACTTGCACCACAAACCGAAGGTGTACGGTCGGCATATTAAGACGGTACGGAAATAAGCAACGTCCCCCGTATCTCAGCCGGCTCGTGCTTGACCCGATTCTGGATTAAGCCAGTTCGTTAACCAGCACACAGCTGCGTCCCCTAAATGAATTAATATGAAACATTTATTTAATTAAACAATTTTGTCAGGACAAAACATGTTGTTTCGTTTTGACGCCTTTTTGGGACGCTTGTATGGGAGGGTTAATTCGATGAATAAAATTCAATTTATATTTTTGATCGTATGTGTGTTTTTGTAAATTACTGGGACAATTTCGAAGGAAACGGTTTATTGCGTGGGGAAATTGGCCCGTTTTCTACTTAAAAGCGTCAAAAAAGACAAATTAGACATCAATAGAGTACGAAGTTGTTTATTATTAACAGACAAAGGGACGCCTGTCTGTTATTAACAAAACACTGCCGTAAATAAGTCGCTTCCAGAAAATGGTTAACGAATTTTACTAAAAGCCTTTTCAGATGTAGACAATTCAAATTGCGAAATAAGTCTACGAAATAATACTTTTTCTGTTACCATAAATTAAAATATGATAATGGCAATTATTTCTGTAAAATTGGTTCAAAATAACTTTTACACGTCAAAATTGTATTACGTTTTAAAATTAGAGATTTCGGTGTTTGTTTTCTAACTGACTACGCTGAGAAGAAAAACTATGTAGATACAAAGTCAGAGGTCAGTTTATTTTATAGTCCAGACATAATCTTGGTCAGACCATATGAATACCATGCAGGTGTACTGCCTGTGATTGTCTTTTGAGGAAAGAGCCACACAGATTTAAGTGGCGCTGTCTAGTCAGTGCACGCATTTATCAGTATCGTGTATCTCAACTCCAAACTTAAGGAGCTCAACGAATCGATAAGCAATACCAAAGAAAGGACATTTGGGTACGCCGCATAAAGTTTTCGAACTGCTAGATTTTCAAAAACTTACTACGAAAAGAACCAACATAGTCATCACATTCATATTAATTACAGTTCTCATAAAAATAATATAAAACAAGAAGAAACACGGAACTTAATAATTTCCTAAGTGAGTAAGTACAACATGTTATTAACGATGAATACATAAGTTAGTTTGTAACGCCTGAAGCTAGCACCAAGATTTTCTAAAGTAGGTACTTGTAATTTATTTTCTTTTCATTAAGTGAAGTATGTTTTATAATGAAAAGGTAACATTTAAAAAAATTGCGACGTTTTTATTCTGTGGTCTTATATAGCCGTGGCTACGAGCTATACGCTCAAGCGTCACGCGTCATCAACTGAGAAATATGTGAATTAATTTTTAAGAGTATACCACAATACCTCGCAACCCGGCGACGACGCATCGACGTATAGACGGTCAGGAGAAGCGTGCGCGTGTCGCTTGACGCAAGTCGCCTCCTAGAGTGCTTATTACACTATCCAATTTCAAGAAACTCTATTTAGGAACACTCTAATAGTTAAGAAATTGGAAGCTAGCGATGACACTGCTGCACTGGACTGAATCGAATTCTAAATCGGACAGTGACTCTAATGCGCTTATGAAGTAAAACTCAAACTCAAAGCATTTATTTCAATTAAACCGTTTACAGGCATTTTTGAATTGTCAAAAAGTCTATCAGTTTGAAAGTTTAAGCTAGCTGCCTATTCCAAAACGTAGAACTTTATTGAGATGCAAGAATTTAGTAAATCTTCCAATCTTACTAAATCGGATCAAACTGTTCTAACTTCGATTACATCTTCCGATTTCCTAATTAGATTTCCAAAAAAATAGATAGTGTGTAATACGCACTTAAGTCGCCATGCTCGGGTGACCATGAACGGTGCCTAAGGGGAAAATGTAGTGTGTAAGGTTCATGGAAATTACCTTAGTAGTGGGTTATTCTTTGTCTTTCAGTATGCCATAAGTCAAGGATATCAGGAAGATTGTTTTAGATTCCTATTGAGTGCAAGTTAAAAGTTTTTTCTAGTACATAAACCAAGAGTTTGAGGATAACGAATAAGTAAAAGTGTGAAGAGACTAGTTGTGAATTATTTTGGAAAATAACTTCTAAATTTTACTTAATTAGAGCAGTTTGTATTTTGTAATCAGAAAATTCTTGCTTCAATACGATCATTTTTAAAGTAGGTAGGAAGACAGCGGGATCACTGTCACCTTAAAAGATACCGACAGGTAAAAAACCGAAAGATCTTTTCCCGGACAATACACAGCTTAGAAAATCCAGATTTGAAAAATCTGATCACTACAGCCAGTAGCAGCTGCAATCATAGTCCTTTTATAAACGACTAACGAGCGCCCAACTCTTTGCATAGCAACAGAATAGTTGAGAAGGTCTGCTACATATAGTGAGCAAAAACGCACGAACACAGAAACGCTTCACGTCCTCGAGCGGTTCGTCTAGCGTCAAGCGTCCGTCTTCGCGCGTCGCTCCACCGTTCGCGTCGCGATGACTTGTTGCATGCTTTGTGGCTCGAATCAAATTCTTTTATTAGTTTTCTCCCCAGTCGCTATCAAAAGACGCACGTCGCTTGAGCGTGTAGCTCGTGGTCACAGAGAATGCCAGTCGCGAGTGTCTTTCCACTCGCTACACTTGAAGCGTGTCTATACAGGATGTAAAAACACCCATCGTCAAGTGTGCGTACTCTGTACATCAAACTAAGTAATATTGCACAAAATAATTGCCGGGAAACGACTTTCATTTTTGTTGTGATAGTTTGCTGCATGCCGTAATATCCAATACTTTTTGGTGCATGCGAAGGTACAGAGGCCGTGGGGCATTTAAAGTGTGAAACGACATTAAAAAAAGGTTTAAAAAAAACAGTAAAAGTTGGTATTTGGACTTTCAATATTTCTGTAACCAGAACGTACCCAGGATTTTATAACGACGGCGATGGGGAGTACAAGTGACTGTCAGCTTCATCAAGTGTTTTTTATCACTATTATTTGAGTGCGTTCCCGCTGACTGTATGGAGCGAACCTTCTGTACCTTTATATTTTGTGGCATAACCCTCGCAATGTTCCAGAAAAACGTTAGAATAAAAGTGGAAAAACAATGATAAAACTCTAGGGACCCTATTTTTTTTAGTTTTGTATGAAAAACGACGCTAACTGAGAGATCTGTCCCATTTAAGTTTTTAAGCATGTTTGTATAAATAAATGAATGTTTTATAAGCTTTCACGAAGTTTGTCTGTGTAGAAGATTTGTGTGTACATTTTAATTTCTAAAGCTTAGCCTTTTAGGCCTTTTGTCTACCGGTACGTCAACGGGACGTAAACGGGTTTCTCGTTGACGGTGTTTGACAAACAATGAAAGGTTGAATCTTGCACGTCATAAAACAACAAGGTCTATTTGTCTTCATGACAGTTAGATAATTTCAACCTTAGTGAATTTTTAATTCGCGGGAATTGCTAGCTAGAGATGGTAGGTATATCAAATACGAGGTTAACCAAACTACCACCATATTAATCATACATAAAATTGTTTAGTTATTTAAGCAACTATTTCTCCATAATTTAAGAAAATATCAAACGAATAAAATGAATACCTCTTCAATATCAATCTGTCCTAGCCGCCAAGCCGGTTTTTGACGTGAAAAAACGGCTACTCCCTACAATAATGATATTATAATTAAAAAGAGGTAGAAAAAAAATGTGCCACTTGCAGTGCAGTCCAGTTGCAGTGTGTTTTTTTGAAGCGCTGTGTCCCAGCGCGTCTACGTCTGTGCGATCGTGGACATAATAGTATGACATTGTGCTGTTTTCGAAGATTGCATGTTGAGTAGATAACCTATCTACCAATTTTTACTAATTATACTAGCTGACCCGACAGACGTTGTCCTGTCTTAACTATGAATATGGAATTATAATTTTGAAACGCGCAATTTTTTCTTTTTTTCTTTCATAAAAAAAAGAAAAATATGCGCGTTTTAAAATTTCCTGACAATAAAAAACACAACAAAAAAATAATTGGCAATATTGGTCCAGCCGTTCACGTGTGATGCTGTGACCAAGAGAAATAGGGATTAATTTTTATATACTGGGTAAGTTTTTATCCAGTGCGCAAACTGTAACCATGAATTCAGCAAATCATTCTAGACCAGAAATTAAACCTACCGCAGAATTTTTTCTGCGCTTATTTAAAAAAAAAAATCTGCTGTTTCATAGAAAAGTGCAATACCTACGTGGTCAAAATGTATGGAACAGCTGATTTTTTTTTTGTATAACCGGCGAAAAAATTCTGCGCTACGGGGTCTAGAATGATATGCTGAATTCATGGTTACAATTTGCGCACTGGATAAAAACTTTTCCTGTATAAGACTAGCTGACCCGACAGACGTTGTCCTGTCTTAACTATGAATATAAGTTTTCTTACATTTTCTAATGTTACGCGCAGATTTCTTAATTTTTTCTTTCATAAGAATCTTCTGACAGTAACAAACACAGCAAGAATTAGCAAAATTGCTCCAGCCGTTCACGTGTGATGCCGTGACCAAGAGAAATAGGGATTCATTTTTATAAATATAAATTAAGATTATTGCCTACAAGCATCTAAACTGCGCAACAAATCTTACTTAAACACTATATTACAAGTTATGTTTGTTTAAAAAACCGCCCCAGTAGAATCAGTAGTATTCGCAGGCCGAAACATGTCCTCTCAGACCCAGACGACCCCATCACTGTTCTCCAAGAAAAGAATAGGGCCACCAGTACAGTACACAAAAACAAACGACGACCGTCCTACCGACCTCGCCGCCGAGGTCCTCGCGCCCCGCGAAGACTCCCGAGTAGCGATCAGACCCCCGACCGTCCCTTGCTCGTTGATGCGCCAGCCCGCGCCGCAGCTGAGCCAGTAGCTTTAAATTCCCCGTCTAATAATCATGAAAATAATACCTTGATCCAGCCTGTCCCTGATAGTACTAGCTGCCCCCCTCCCGCCAGCGACTCCCTGAGCCGAGGTTCGTACCCCACAGGGGGTGCCCTCAGTGCGCAGTCGTTTTAGGTTTAAGTAGGTTTACGCCCTGGCTGGAGGCTTTTAGATTCCTAAAAACCTTCACAGGAAAGTCCGGTTGAGCAGTCACGGCCTCTCAAGGTCAACTGCGAGATGCCATTCACAAAAAAAAAAAAAAAAAAAAAAAAAAACCGCAATTGGAATTTCAATCAAGATAAGAATAACAATATTATGTTTATTATTAGGTCTTTACCTATGAAATTGCCGTTCTGCAGTACTGGCCATTTCAAATCAAAATAATTTTTGTTTGGCTAAGAATTCTAATTTCAAATTAATTTTATTTTAAAAACATGGATTTTTTTTTCTAAAAGTAGTCATTTCTTTATTGATTAGTGTTACATTTTCATCGCATTTCAATCTTTTTCGTCATCATGGATACGTTAAAAATTCGAGTAATTATGGAATATGAGTACCGTCGTGGCAGCAACGCGGCACAAGCGGCACGCAACATCAACGACGTTTACGGAGCTAACACTACAAACCAACGCACCACCTGTTATTGGTTTGCTCGCTTCCGTTCTGGAAATTTCGACCTGAAAAATGAACCTCGCGGTCGTCCGAAGACTTTGGTCGACAATGACGAATTAAAGGCGATTGTGGAAGCTGATGATACACAATCTACGGCTGAATTAGCAGCAGCTTTCGACGTTAGCGTCAAAACAATATTGGTCCATTTGCGTCAAATTGGCAAGGTAAAAAAGCTTGACAAATGGGTGCCCCACGAACTCAATGATCGCCAGCGCGAAGTGCGCGTCGAGACGTGCCTTGCACTGCTCAACAGACACACAAATGAAGGAATTTTGAACCGCATTGTTACCTGCGATGAAAAATGGATTCTGTTTGATAACCGTAAGCGCTCAGCAAGTTGGTTGGATCCTGGTTCAGCACCTAAACAATGCCCTAAACGAAAACTTACCCCTAGAAAAGTGATGGTCACTGTTTGGTGGTCTAGCGCCGGTGTGATTCATCACAGCTTCTTACCAAACGGGGTGAGCATTACTGCAGATGTGTACTGTGAAGAACTGAACACAATGATGGAGAAGCTGGCGCATCTCCAACCAGCATTGGTCAATCGCTCGTCTCCGCTGCTCCTGCACGACAACGCGCGACCTCATACTGCACAGCAGACGGTCTCCAAGTTGCAAGAACTGGGGTTGGAAGCTCTCCGTCATCCGCCCTACTCACCAGACCTTGCGCCTACAGACTACTACTTTTTCCAGAATTTGGATAACTTCTTGGCGGGAAAAAAATTTAATACCCGAGAGGCAGTACAAAATGCCTTTGAAGAATTTGTTGCCTCCCGTCCAGCTGATTTCTTTAAGAAGGGCATCAATAAACTGCCACTGCGATGGCAAAGATGCATTGATTGCATGGGTGATAACTTCGATAAATACAAATAAAAAATTCATGAAAAAAATTCGTTTAAATTTTTTCATACAAAACGGCAATTTCATAGGTAAAGACCTATTATTATTCTAATCTTCATTGAAATTCAAGTTGCGGTTTTTAAGATTGGAATATTCATCGATAAACCACAAGATATTAAATGTCAAAGTTAGATCCGCTGATCAGCTTTCGTACCTTTATTATTGCTCTAATCCGACTATAAATAGTACGGTTACTAGTTTTACCTGCTGCGGGTATTGAAAGGGAGAGCCTTTTATATTTGTGTAGGATTTTAAAATAATAAGTTAGATACTAATTATGTGTAAAAAAACAACCGACTTCAAAAAACAAAAAAAACTCCGCAAAGAGATAAATAACTTAAATTTTAGTTATTTTTTTTGTAAGTCGATTGTTTCTTTTTAAATTTTACTTGTGGTTTTAAAAGCGTGGGGTGCTTTTTGAGGTATTTTTATAATCAATTATTATCAAGCACCCCATGCTTTTTAGAAATTATTTTCTGCTTTTTTACTTTGGTTTTTAAAGCGTGTTGTTTAGATTTTTTCATCTATTATTTATTTTCTATTTTTTAGTTCTGCCAACTACAAAAGCGTGATTTTTTTCTTTTTTGTCATCCGTCTTCGATAAGTCGACAAAGTCTAAATGAAATCAGACCGATTGAAGTGGGTCAAAATCAAGTCCAAAGGAGTCGGTTACAGACAAACATTAAAATGTTAAGTTGGCCGTAATCCATCACGCAGGCCCAGAGCGGTTTGGTGGATGTCACAAATCTTCGAAAGTTTCGTTTTAGGACATGCCGGTTTCCTCACGATGTTTTCCTTCACCTTTTTTGAGAGCAGTGGTGATGAAATAATTTACATAAAGTAAAGCGCCTATCTGGGTTTAAACCTACGACCATATTTAAATCATAACTCACGGTCATTACCAGGGGCGCAAGTCTCTAACTCCGTCAACGAAAATACGGCCCGTCCGAAAATAGTTCAAAACTTCGAAGAAACTCCTACAGCTGATTAATTAACTTTTACGGACAGGTAAAACCATATAGGGAGTAGGGAAAGCTGTCAAATTTTGTAGTAATTAATTCTTAGTTTGGGCCCGAAAGTAATCATAGGTCCGTAAGTAATACGGAGTAGGAAACACCCGTAATTTCGACCGCGATTACGGATTTCGTGCTTGATAATAGAGATGAATGGAAGAACAAGACATCTGTGCCGGCTCCACATAAATTGGGATTACTACAAAAGGATGATGACTAATATTTTAACTTTATAACAAAATTAAGGACCACCCACAACAAGTTAACAAACTCATTTAATCTTAAACCACGTCGTAATCAAGTTCAAGCACATTACTTTGGCAGACAATGCTTTTAATATACTTTTTTCACCTCATATAGACTTCCTTTCAACGTTTAGAGCTCATAAAGGTATTGTCGTAAAAATGTAATAAAGGCTGCACTCCACTGGATTAGCTGGGCGATTAATATAGCTCTCTTTATTTCTAACCCCGCCTTAAGAGGTGAGGCTTGGTATAGACATGCGATGTTCCCTTTTGTTTTAGTTTTGCACACCACATGTAATGGTAGAATGTAAATGGGCCACATTAAAAATAACAACATATTACTTTGTACACCTACATTTTGGGAAATAAAGCATTACTTACTTACTTACTTACACACACTAAAAAAAACATCCCTAAATTATTGCGTTATATTTATTTCGATGAAAATTCTAGTTAACCTGTAAGCTTCTTGTTAACGTGTCGATGGCAATCTAAATGGACCAGAATCCGGCTACGTGTTTGGCGCCAACACTAGCGTCCATCAGTTTCTGTAACGTGCAGCGTGCAGTATCCTATCGTTTCTAGAACAGCACCACATTTTCACTCCAAGACGGAGTCGTCTATGATACTCCACCAGAACAGGTTGCCCTGCTTCGGCCAACTTGAGTCCGGAACCTGTTTAAAAAGTTCCAGGTTACCCAAGGCAACTCATGCCCAGGTTTTTTTAGCTGTAGGAACGAATGGTTTGGTAAAAGCAGCACTGTCTCGCCACAGTTTCTAGTCTTTCATTTGATGGTTCGCCAGTGAGTGTGACGACACTCTTTAAAAAAACTGTTTCGACTTTTCAGCTTTTGTGGCACAAGGATCAACCATGTGGCATTTGTGTTAAAAATTAGTTAGAAATATGTCGGTTTGAAAGCTTTCGTATAGAAAACATGCTAAATCGTCAGATTTATTTTTCAGATAAAAGTTATTTGAGCATTGAAAAATCAGCCCTAAGACAAGTGGTTATCTATGCTTAAGGTGAATCTAGTCCACATTTTTCCCATACAAACTCCGGGAGTGTATTTCTCCACTATTTGACAGTGTACATGAAAATTTGTATGGTTTGTCTTGTTATTAGTATTGTCTGTACGGCAACAGAATACTAAAATTAAAAACCATTAACAAAGATTCTTCCGAAGGACTTTTCTTAATTTTTACGCACCTGTTTTACTAGAACTGATCCTGCAGCTCTCTTAATAATGTCGTGCGTGTAGACTAGCGTCTAACAGCTCATTACGGGTACTAACTCTGTCGGATAGAAGCCTGGTGAGACAGCGTGCTTTTCAGCAAGGCCCACCAGTGTGTTTGAGCCCGAGATTAGGTTCGCCTTAAGTTATGTTGTATACAGAAGCTGATACATACCTATATCATTTAGTTCGACTTGCAGAAAATAAAAATAAATAGTTGAAATTGAATGTTTTTTTTTTTTAACCTATATTGAAAAATTGAACCAGTACAACAAAGTTATGGTTCCTGCTATATTATTGGGTCATAATACGTAAAACACGAGTGAGCTTTTTTCTTTTCGAAAATTTGTTTTCCTCAAAGTCGATTCATCGTTTATGAACACCACCAGAAGAAATTAATTTTGCAAAAGTCTCAAAAGTCAAATAATTTTCTTTGGAGAAGCAATCTTTGCTACTTTGAAAAATAAACCTTGTTATTAACTTTTGTTTTAAAATACACGCGTAACTTTTGGTATGAGCTGCAAAGCTCAGATATTTTTATTTTTGATTCATTAGTATTCGACATCGCGACACGTAAGTTGAACCAAAATGTCGGATTTTGTTTCAACTTACGTGCCGCGATCTGTATTTTTTTTCCATGATTCAGTACATGTTACATTACAGTACACGTAACATCAATGACTATGCTAGAAGGTGACCTCATTCTTTTTCCATGCGAGGCAACGAGTGCACGCGCTCCTACCTTCGGTTGTTTGTACTGATTTTATTTCAACTTACGTGCCGCGATCTATACGAATAGTACGAACAATGAAACAATTTTGCAGTATTATTAAATGTAGTTTATTTCGATATCGACTAGCTTTTTTACACCACTTTCTCATTATAAAGCCTGTTTATAAACAACACTGGACTTTCTTGTCAGTTAATTAAACTGAAGCCTGTGTGAATGGCTGCCATTATAACATTCATATCTTCACAAAACCGCAATAAAGTGGTTGACAGACTTGTCTAGACACTTAAAGGCTTAGGGTTAGTGATAAAGTTTTAGTGGTGAGACTTTTGTCCGATACTTTATTTGAATTAGGTCTATTTACTTTTGGTTGCGGGATTTTTGAGCTAATATTGTAATCATTTTATCGACCTGAGGGGCAATTCCCGTAATTTTAAGAACGCTCACAGATTTTTTTTTGGAGGGTGGAAAATCATCAAATAACTTTTCCCGCTCTGCGTGGAGCAGGAGGGATGTCAGACTTTTACTGACTAAAGCTCACCCGTGTTCCTTCAGTTGCCTATGTGCTAGGGGCCACGGTATATCTTTCGAACAACCCGCACTCCTGGCAGGCATCGGTCCTTGAGGACGCCACCAGTTGGTGCTGACTTCTCTTTGAAGCGCGCGTGGAACACAACGCGCCGTCGACACTTGGCTTGGTTCTTACCGAACAGCGAGCTACCCATTTGTCGCCATCCACAAGCCCGCGCCTACGGTGGTTGGGAATCAGCCTGGGATTCCCGACGCCCAGGGCGTCTCCTGCGGCGGCTAGGGCCGTGAGGGTGCATATACTGCCTGTCCCTCACGTGTGCCACCTCTCTCTTCGCGAACATCACTGCTTCGCAGAAGGAAGCGACGGCTACGTATGCACTCTCGCACCATACCATGGCCTGGACTAGGGCCGGACGCGAGGGATTGCCGCCGCCGATCGCCTCCACAAGGACACGGTGGTGCTCCGACCAAGCCGGGCAGACCTCCATCGTGTCCTCAGGGCGATCTTCGCAATGGAAACACCCGGGCGATTCTTCTCGCCTTATCCGAAACAGGAACCTCCCAAACCAACCGTGCCCGGTCAAGACCTGCGTCACGCGGAAGGTGACGCCGTGCTACCGATGTTGATCACCCCTCGTCTGCTCATTCCGTTTCAGTAATTTCAGAAGTTACTGGTCCTGGATTCTCTTTTTTCTTTATCGTGAGTCAGATATAATTTTAGTTGAACTAAGATGAAGTAAATTTTGCTTGAAATGTTGTCAATCAAATGTCACTGGAAAACAATATTAGGCATTATAATCTAGTCGAACGTTAATACATTTTATAACCTACGGAACCGAAACGTGGACACAGTACGGCTGATCCTTAAATTCATGGTCGCTCAGCGAGCTATAGAACGAGCTCTGCTTAGATTCTCTCATAGAGATAGAATCCGGAATGAGGTGATCCGGCAGAGAACGAAAGTTGTCGTCATAGCTCACAGAATAAGCTATCTGTAGTGGCAATAGGCTGGCTATATTAGCCGTAGAACCAATGACTGTTGGGGTAGACGTGTTCTTGAGTAGAGACCGCGAATCGGTGAACGTAAGGTAAGCCCTCAGGCTAGGTGGAGCGACGATCTTCGCAGGGTGGCTGGTATAAGCTGGATGAGTTTTGCCGAGAATTGAGCTGAATGGCGTGCAATTGGAGAAGCCTATGTCCAGCAGTACACATCTGTAGGCTTATGATGAATATTAAAACGAATATACGTGTATCAGTAACCCTTTTTAATAAATAAAATTATATATTGGCATTATAAGTGTCCCGTATGTGTTGCCGGGCGTAAAAGAATAGCACCATCCCATTTCTTCCAGTGGGTGTCGTAGAAGGCGACTAAGGGACTTACTAGAGAATGGGCAGCAGCGTTCTCTATGTATTTTACCACCATACTGCGATCGCCAACCCGCCTGCCAAGCGTGGCAATTATGGCAAAACCCCCCCAAAAAATGACAAGCAGCCCTACAAAACGGCCCCTAGTACCCGGCGGCCCGCCTACCCTTGGCTACGGTAGCGGCCAAGGTAACGGTGAGGCAAGGGGTGCTAAGAATCTCCGGAAGAGATCTGGCTACCAAAACAAACGGAAACTGCACCTGGCAACGTACAACACGCGTACACTCCGGACCGACGAGAAGATTACCGAACTCGAGGAAGAATTGAGCAGGTTACGGTGGGGTATAGTAGGGTTATCTGAAGTTCGAAGAGAGGGGCAGGACTCGATAATCCTCAAATCCGGTAACCTGCTCTATTTCCGGGAGGGCGACCAGCAGTCCCAAGGTGGTGTCGGGTTTATTGTCCATAAGTCCCTTGTGACAAACGTGGTGAAGATCGAGAGTGTGTCGACCAGGGTGGCGTACCTTATACTCAGAATATCCGCAAAATATTCGCTGAAGGTCATACAGGTCTACGCCCCGACCTCGACACACCCCGACGATGAGGTGGAGACCATGTATGAGGATATATCCAAAGCCATGCATGGCTCTAAAACTCATTTCACCGTTGTCATGGGGGACTTCAACGCGAAACTGGGCAAACGGAACGAGGATGAGCTGAGAGTGGGGCAATTTGGAGTTGGACGACGGAACCACCGGGGTCACTTACTGGCCAGTTTTATGGAGAAGGAAGGCCTCTTTATGATGAACTCCTTCTTCAGAAAACGGGAGCACAGAAAGTGGACCTGGCAGAGCCCTGATGGTGCAACTAAAAACGAGATTGACTTCATTATGTCGACGAAGAAGCAAATATTCAATGATGTCTCTGTGATCAACGCGGTGAAAACCGGAAGCGATCACCGCATGGTAAGAGGCACATTGAATATCAACATCAAGCTAGAAAGATGTCGACTAATGAAGTCTACGCTCCGTCCAGCACCGATCCAGGTCCAAAACCCCAAGAGCTTTCAGCTCGAACTCCAGAATCGTTTCGAATGCCTAGGGAGCTCCGTGGACGATTATAACGATGGGTTCGTGGAAACTGTCCATACGGTCGGGTCTAAGTTCTTCAAGACCCGCCGTACTAATGGCAAAAAGAAACTCTCTGATCCTACTCTGCAGCTAATGGAGGAGAGGCGTGAAATGATCCTGCAGTCTTCAGACGACGCGCTAAAGTACCGACAGCTCAATAGACAGATATCTAAGGCCTTGAAAAGCGACCTTCGCCGTTTTAATACGGACCGCATAAAGGACGCGATAGAGCGGAACAAGGGCTCCAAGGTCTTTTCAAGAGATCTGTCTATTGGACAGAGTCAGCTTGCGAAACTGAAGACCAATGATGGCAGGATCGTTTCCTCCAAGCCGGAGCTGTTGAGAGAGATCGAGAGTTTCTATGGACAGTTATACACGTCAACAAGCAACCCCGTTACGGATCTGGCAAACGACCCAAGAGCCAGATTGACCCGACACTATACCGAAGATATCCCGGACGTTAGCTTGTACGAGATTAGGATGGCTCTGAAGCAGCTAAAAAACAACAAGGCGCCGGGTGATGACGGAGTCACGGCCGAACTCCTGAGGGCCGGCGGAAAACCCGTTCTTAAGGCCCTCCAGAAGCTGTTTGATTCCGTCATACTCGAGGGCAAAACGCCACAGGCATGGAACAGAGGTGTGGTGGTACTTTTCTTTAAGAAGGGTGATAATATTCTTCTTAAGAATTATAGGCCCATCTCACTTCTGAGCCATGTCTACAAGCTATTTTCGAGAGTCATCACGAACCGTCTCGCGCGCAGGTTTGACGACTTCCAGCCTCCCGAACAAGCCGGATTCCGTAAAGGCTTTAGCACCGTAGACCACATACATACGCTGCGGCAGGTTATACAGAAGACCGAAGAGTATAACCTGCCTCTCTGCTTAGCGTTTGTGGACTACGAAAAAGCCTTCGATTCGATCGAGACATGGGCTGTACTGCAGTCTCTTCAACGGTGCCAGATCGACTATCGGTACATCGAGGTGCTGAAGTGTCTGTATGAAAACGCCACTATGTCAGTCCGACTCCAGGACCGGACTTCGAAACCTATCCTTCTGCAGCGAGGTGTGAGACAGGGAGATGTTATCTCTCCGAAACTGTTCACCGCTACACTGGAGGATGTCTTCAAGGTTCTGGACTGGAAAGGGGCTGGCATCAACATCAATGGCGAGTACATCACTCACCTTCGGTTTGCCGATGACATAGTCGTCATGGCTGAGACCATGGAGGACCTCAGTACAATGCTCAATGACCTCAGTAGAGCTTCCGAAAGAGTGGGTCTTAAAATGAACATGGAGAAGACAAAGGTCATGTCGAATGCCCATGTAACACCCACTCCCATGACGATCGGAGGCGCTACACTCGAAGTTGTGACCGAGTACGTTTACCTAGGACAGACTGTCCAGTTAGGTAAGTCCAACTTCGAGAAAGAGGTCAATCGTCGAATCCGACTCGGCTGGGCAGCGTTCGGGAGGCTTCGCAATATCTTCTCGTCCCAAATACCACAGTGTCTCAAGACGAAAGTCTTTGACCAGTGTGTGTTGCCAGTGATGACCTACGGTACAGAGACGTGGTCGCTCACAATGGGCCTTATCAGAAGGCTTAAAGTCACCCAAAAGGCAATGGAGAGGGCTATGCTCGGAGTTTCCCTACGCGATCGAATCAGAAATGAAGAGATCCGCAGGAGAACCAAGGTAACCGACATAGCCCGAAGAATTGCCAAACTTAAGTGGCAGTGGGCAGGGCACATTGCTCGCAGAACAGATGGTCGATGGGGCCGAAAGGTTCTGGAGTGGCGACCGCGTACCGGAAGACGTAGAGTAGGAAGGCCTCCCACAAGGTGGACCGATGACCTTGCGAAGACCGCGGGTATCCGCTGGATGTGGGAAGCACAAGACCGGTCGAAGTGGAGGAGCCTGGGGGAGGCCTATGTCCAGCAGTGGACGTCTTTCGGCTGAAATGATGATGATGATGATGATTATAAGTGTTTACCCACAAACAAATTGAAGCCTTGACTCCTGCGCTAGGTAAAAACACCTGTATTACTGGAGGCAGTGTCTTCTCCCAGTCAATAGTTATTTTTTAGATTTTGGCTTCGCACGGTTTGTGCATTTAGCCACTTTTCAATCAAGTAAATGATATCAGGCACGAAGTTATAAAAAAGTCATAGTCAGTCAAGTCAAAGTTATTGTAAAGCGGTAGTAACTTTACAACAACCTATTAAGAGTTTTTGGGGGGAACACGAAAAGTCCACGTTAGTCACTTATTTCCACCTTCACTACACTTGTGCACTAACACGTAACTAAATTAAATAATTCACTACCAAAATTATACAATTAAATTCGCTATTTCACGAAATTTCATGAAAATGAAAATTCGTGCGACATGTTCCAACGTGATCCCGCCAAAAACTCCCATTATATTTATATTGTGATAAACAAAATTAATAATTAAAAAGCAAAATAGTAGTGACGTTCATTGTTAAAATTATAATAATAAATTATAAAATATGTTACGGAACAAATAGTTATTAAGAAACGTTTTTACAGAATAAATTGGCTACAAAATCTACCCATTACAATAAACAATCGCCAATAAATCGACGGTTTCCATTCGTACCAACTAACCGCATTAATCGGTGACTCGAATTAACGCGTCGGGGACTCACCCCATCACCGACCATCGGTTAGTCAAACCACAGTATAACTACTAACAGTAGTTAAAGCGGAGAGTTTGCTATTGTTAAGAATGGGCGGAGCTTGTATTCCGGATTGCCATAGTGCAGTTCGGGACATAAGAGAGAAAACGTGAAGTCAGGGAAATTATATTAAAATTGTTTATGAAATTGCCGTGCTTATAGCCATTTTATACATCTCCCAAAGAATTACAGTTATGACTTGAATATTCGGGCAATTTAATGTGATAAACATTTAATTTTCACAACTACTTTTTATAGTAAAGAGGAATTTCAAAAACGTGTCAATTCGCAGGTTCTAACAAATTCATGCTTTGTCAGAGGCTTCACCTGCGTTGAGATCAAATTTATCCCACGGGAACGTATTACCGGGATAAAAAACCGGATCATAGTCTACCTGTGTGCGAAATTTCATCCAAATCCGTTGAGCCGTTTTTGCGTGATTGAGTAACAAACATACAAACGATCAAACTTTCACATTTATAATATTAGTAGGATCATCATCATCATCATCTCAGCCGGAAGACGTCCACTGCTGAACATAGGCCTCCCCCAAAAGGGGCTTTTGCTATAATCGCCACGCTTGGCGAGAACACTGCTGCCCATTCTCTGGTAAATCCCTTAGTCACCTTCTACGACACCCACGGGAAGAAATGGGATGCTGCTATTCTTTTACGTCCGGCACGATACGGAACAAACAACAGATTTTAGTAGGATATCGGTAATGTACCACTGTAATTACTTATACTGTGGTCGTACCCCGGCGATCAATCGGGCTAATTTGTAGCCACTTACACGGATTGGATTCCGAATTACCACCCAGAGGTTGGTCTAGCCGTTAGTCTATATTATGATTCGAATAGACTCGATCGTTTTGTGGATGACCTTCTAATGGTCGACCATTTTTTTCCATGGCTGGTGATTAATATTGATTCTGTTAGACTTACCTATATTTATGTTTATTTAAAAATGAGTGGCTATTGGCATGTATCAGTTCATTTTCATGTAGTAATCTGATAGAGAATCGAAGACAGAAAGACAAAAAATAAATAGGTACTTATGCCAAAAGGACCTCAGCTCAGCATACTATCAGACGGCAACATAAGGCGATTCACACACGGCACCGCGCACCGCCGCGGCGGCATAAAATTCGACCGCGTGGTCGGGCGGTGTTCGTGTGTTAGGCATCAACGGATTTCTTAGAGACCAATGGGCCATGAGATCTGCTTCACCGCCTACCGCGGCGGATTGCGGTGCCGTGTGTTAATCGCCTAAGGTAGGTACTTACAATGACCTGATATTAAGAATGAAAGAAAAATGCGTTATCCCTATGTGATAGGTACCCGTTAATAAGACTAGTTGTCAGACTTTCAGGCTTCTGATGACCCGTAACAACCGTCTAAGATCTAAGAATTCCAACCGACACCCTGATTGCGTAACTCACGATTAATAATAATCGGTTTCGTTTTCACAGTTCAACAATATTTATTGCGTTATTTATGTTGTTGAGCAGACACATTTTTCGAACATATGAAGCAATGGTTTAACAATCCGTTTCAAAACGAAACAGATTATGATGAATCGTGAGTTATGCAATTAGGGTGCGGGACCAACGTGACCGAGTCAACAAAACGAATATCTAAAAAAAAAACTTGTCTCACGAAAGTTCTAAGGAAGAATAGTCAAACAGAATACAAAGGAGATCAATTATTTGTAACTGAAGGCACAACCAAAGCAATGTACGTGTCTGTTTGTGTTAACTACTTTCAGACCACGATCGAAACTACTTACTCGGTAATTTAACGTATTTTGTTTTCATTCCTACTTTCATACATTATTCATCAATCTTTTCAAGTGTGGTGTGGTTGTGTCAATAATTCATAGGTATTTTCTATGATTGTGTCCTTGACCTTAGAACAGACTACGGACGTACACTATTTTCTAGGTACAATTCGACAATTTTTGGATCGAGTACTTGTTTGTGGCGCTGCGTTGATTAGATTTTTTAGATATATTGGCGTGTGCTAGCTGACGAAAGACAAATATTTTAATTGAATTCTATTCTATTCTATTTTTTAGTATGGCAAGCAAAGCCGATGTCGCCTATTCTGCCAATGTCTAAAGTGAATTGGAAAAGCATGTGTGTGTGTGTGTTTTTTTTAAGAAAAAACTGTGGATAATAATCTTCGATGATACAGTTGGGCTTAATGTTGATCTTGTGGATGTGTTAGTATTGGATCGGTTAGGGGCGATGATCACTACACGAACGTTGGACACAAACTCATTTTCATTTAATGTTTTGTGTTTCTTTATGTATAATACTTACCTAACATTGTAAAAAATCAAGTTTTGCTGCCTAAAAAGTGAACTTTAATAAACTTTAATAAAACATGGAAACTAGAAACTTGTTTTAAAAGGATGACTATTAAACTGAATACTACAAGCAATCTCTTGCAGTCGGAGGCATCTTCTTAAATTTAAAAATAAAAACCTTATTGCCATATTTTTTAATTAAAGTTCACTTTTAAGGCAGTCGGGTTTTTTGATTTTGTAAATATATTTTTTACTTTTACTTCTTATAGCAGCAATTGAAATACACACTCAGTGAATTTCAGCTATATGCCTATTACGGTTTATGAGATACAGCCTGATGACAGACAGACGGACGAATGCTCGGACCGTGGAGGCTAAGTAATAGGGTTCGGTTGGCACCATAAAAAAAACAGACATTGAAATCTTTTAAAAACACATTAATTTAACATACTTTTTCATTGAATACTAGCTGACCTGACAGACGTTGTCCTGTCCGTCCAATAGTCATTCATACAGAATCCCTACCCTACCTACCCTACCTACCCACCCTACCTACCCACCCTACCTACCCTACCTACCCTACCTATCCTACTTACGCTATAAACCTCACGGAGCCCGAGACCTTTCCAACGAATGCAAAACCGTGGAAATCGGTTCGTGCGTTCTGGAGTTATAGCGTCAGGAAGGAAAACCTGTTATTTTTATATAGTAGATTTAACAGGCGCCTTATTAACAGATTTGCTACCAACATAAGACTGTGGCTTTCATAGTGTGAAAGGGAAACGCTTCTGAAATCGAATACAGGTGATAGAGCTAGTGATTCTCGATACAGGTACATACCATCAAACAAACTTTTTTTTCGCCTGTTTTTTTTTTGCATTTTTTGTACACTCTGCTGTGAGAACAATTAAATGAGCCATTATTTGAGATTAAACACATTTAAAAACGATCCCAATTCCAGGTGGCGACTTTAGGTTTAGGCATCCTTTGTAAAGCGCCGCCAAAATAAAATAAGTAGAAACATTACAGAAGCGTCAAACGTTTCAAATTAATGCAAAATAACCAATTTAAGGCGAAAGGTTATTGGTATCCGTTTGCATTTAGGTCGTATATAACCTATGTTCTGGCTTCGGAAGCATTCCCCCTTACACCCTGTATAATGTACGTGTAATACAAAAGCCGCGCAAGTGATAATATCCTGAAACTCCGTGGTATAGTAATAAATTAATGTCTATGTGTATAACTGTGTATTATGCGAGGTGTTATAATTATGAACGCGTGAAAGTAACGGTACGTTAATTTCATTTTAAAAGCAATCAGATTAACATAACAATTAATGTTACCATTTAGGTTACTGTGGGAAGAGGCGCGGTTTTCTTATTTGACAAGTGTTTTATTCGTAGATTTTCGACCAATTCTCATGGAATATCCGATGGGTAAAAATTGCAGCAAGCTTTAAAAAAAAAACCTTTACTTTAGGCAAACCCATATTACAAATTAAAAAAAAAAAGACAATGCTGCCACAGAAAAAAGAGTAAATTGTTATCATCATCATCATCATTTCAGCCGAAAGACGTCCACTGCTGGACATAAGCTTCCCCCAAAATGGGGGTTTTGCCATAATCGCCACGCTTGGCAGGCAGGCTGGCGATCGCAGTATGGTGGTAAAATGCATAGACAACGCTGCTGCCCGTTCTCTAGTAAGTCCCTAAGTCGCCTTCTACGGCACCCACGGGAAGCAATGGGATGGTGCATTTTTTTTTTAAAGATGGAATAAAATGTCATTAAGAGAGGCCGTTGTCCAACAGTGGAAGTGTTTCGGCTAAAACGATGAAGCTTGTTAGGATACAAATAAATTGTAAAGTATAATTGATTTCACTTCCAGCTATTTGCGTCTTGCTATTTTTCCGATCAATCTCAGTTATTGTTTAGCGCCAAGAAATTGAAATATCGCGACTTGAATGTACATTCAAGTGGTTACATTTCAATTTCTTGGCTATCAGCAAGTAGATTCTATACACACCATTTTTAAAGTCTGCCTGACTGACCAGGGCCTAGAGACAAAATACATTTCTGTTAACGTTCACGCCAAACACTACGCCAAAATGTATGGGAATGACATTACCTGCGGAAAGGTTACGTCGTGGCTTTAGCTAAACCATTCTTTCATATGTTCGAAAAAATTGTCTGCTTAGCAAAGTAAACTACGCTATGAATGTAGTGGAACTGTCAAAATTAAAGCGATTCCCGCAGATAGTGTCTTACACAATTAGACCTCTGCAGAAGAAACAAATATACACTGCTCGTAACTTGAATGGACATAAGTTAGATTGCTTTCTGATTGTTGAAAACAAGAACACTATATTCTCGGTACGAATAGCTAGTAGGTACTCAAATTCATAAATCAACGTAGATCTGCATATAAATCAGTCTATAGCATTCCCACTACTGGGACCCAGGCCTCCTCTGAGCGAGGGAGATGGCCAAAATCCATCACGCGGGGCCTGAGATTGTCATATTGTCTTTGATTAATTGGTTCTAGACTCAGTCCGCATCGTCCCATCTCTTTCCGTGGGTGTCGTAGGAGGCTACTAAGGGACTTACTAGAGAATGGGCAGCAGCGTTCTCTATGAATTTTACCATCATACTGCGATCGCCAACCCGCCTACCAAGCGTGGCGATTATGGCAAGCCCCCCCACGTTGGGGGACGCCTATGTCCAGCAGTGGACGTCTTCCGGTTGAAACGATGATGATGAGACTCAGTCCGATCCAGCCTGTCCCTAGCTGCCGTCTACCAGCGATGCCCCAAGCCGAGTTCCGTACCACACAGGGGGTGCCCTTAGCGAGTAATCGCTCTAGTTTTAAGTTAAGCCCTGGCTGGAACCCTTAATTTATTAAGGTAACCATAGGCAAGTCCAGTTAAGCACTTGGACTTAACTGGACTTGCCTATGTTTGATCTGCGAGGTGTCATTCCATAGAAAAGAGCTAAGAAAACAGTTGAACCTATCCAAGAAGCTCGACCTGAATCAACCTGCCGACGACGTCGTGAAAGGACAAAACGGTGGCTATAAATAAATGCCACCCGTCTCTCCACTAGTCCAATACTTACTCAAGAATGCATATGCGGTAGGCTCGTAATCCTTTCCTATCCTAAGGACACGTCTACCTGACCATTACCGCGCCCCTCGGTCTACTTCTTGATATGCGATGGCCTCTGTAACACCATGAAGCATAAGGTTCCAGGAGCTAGTGCAAATCTTGGGGTTTATTCGATTAATCGAGTTTGGTCAAGCCACGCTGGGATCGGTGCTTTTCATTAATTGCATTAATATACTCACATTGTTTTCTTTTTTGTGAATGGCATCTCGAAGTTGACCTTGAGAGGCCGTAACTTCTTAACCGGACTTTCCTGTGAAGGCATTTTTAGTTGTAGACTAAAAGCTGGGGCATAAAACCTACTTAACCTAAAGCGACTACACGCTGAGGGCACCCCCTGTGGGTTACTATTCTCGGCTCAGGTCGTCACTGGCGGGGGGGGAGGGGGGGACGACAGCTAGTGGAGACAGGCTGGATCAAAATACTTTCATGATTACTAGCATTCGGCGAATTTAACTCTACTGGATTTTTTTTTACCTTGTGGTCGCTCACTAGTTAACCTCACGTTATAATACATTGCAACGTGTTATCTAGTGACCTCGACAGTTGTTAATAATAGTACTTGTATTGTTATTATTAGTAATAATGTTCCTATTTAAAATGAGTAAATTGTATTTTTACGATATCAGAGTATTTTTAGGTACATTTATGTGCAGTAAATAGTTTCCTCATATTTATACCAATCGTGTTTTATTTATTACGTATTTATTATGAAATGAATTTGATTGACTTGCGGATTACGACGTATCTCGCAAATATTAGGTCTTTACCTATGAAATTGCCGTTCTGCAGTACTGGCCATTTCAAATCAAAATAATTTTTGTTTGGCTAAGAATTCTAATTTCAAATTAATTTTATTTTAAAAACATGGATTTTTTTTTCTAAAAGTAGTCATTTCTTTATTGATTAGTGTTACATTTTCATCGCATTTCAATCTTTTTCGTCATCATGGATACGTTAAAAATTCGAGTAATTATGGAATATGAGTACCGTCGTGGCAGCAACGCGGCACAAGCGGCACGCAACATCAACGACGTTTACGGAGCTAACACTACAAACCAACGCACCACCTGTTATTGGTTTGCTCGCTTCCGTTCTGGAAATTTCGACCTGAAAAATGAACCTCGCGGTCGTCCGAAGACTTTGGTCGACAATGACGAATTAAAGGCGATTGTGGAAGCTGATGATACACAATCTACGGCTGAATTAGCAGCAGCTTTCGACGTTAGCGTCAAAACAATATTGGTCCATTTGCGTCAAATTGGCAAGGTAAAAAAGCTTGACAAATGGGTGCCCCACGAACTCAATGATCGCCAGCGCGAAGTACGCGTCGAGACGTGCCTTGCACTGCTCAACAGACACACAAATGAAGGAATTTTGAACCGCATTGTTACCTGCGATGAAAAATGGATTCTGTTTGATAACCGTAAGCACTCAGCAAGTTGGTTGGATCCTGGTTCAGCACCTAAACAATGCCCTAAACGAAAACTTACCCCTAGAAAAGTGATGGTCACTGTTTGGTGGTCTAGCGCCGGTGTGATTCATCACAGCTTCTTACCAAACGGGGTGAGCATTACTGCAGATGTGTACTGTGAAGAACTGAACACAATGATGGAGAAGCTGGCGCATCTCCAACCAGCATTGGTCAATCGCTCGTCTCCGCTGCTCCTGCACGACAACGCGCGACCTCATACTGCACAGCAGACGGTCTCCAAGTTGCAAGAACTGGGGTTGGAAGCTCTCCGTCATCCGCCCTACTCACCAGACCTTGCGCCTACAGACTACTACTTTTTCCAGAATTTGGATAACTTCTTGGCGGGAAAAAAATTTAATACCCGAGAGGCAGTACAAAATGCCTTTGAAGAATTTGTTGCCTCCCGTCCAGCTGATTTCTTTAAGAAGGGCATCAATAAACTGCCACTGCGATGGCAAAGATGCATTGATTGCATGGGTGATTACTTCGATTAATACAAATAAAAAATTCATGAAAAAAAATCGTTTAAATTTTTTCATACAAAACGGCAATTTCATAGGTAAAGACCTATTATATGACTTTCCGTCCAAAAAAGTAACAAAATCATATCCACCCTACAAAAGTTTCTCCTATAGAAAATTGGAAATCAATTTTCTCTTAAAGTATGGCATTTAGAAGAATCGACGATGTGTTACATTTTAGTTAAAAAATAGTAAAAAAAGGTATTCTAATTTGCGTTAGGCTATGAGGTTGAATCTAGCCAATAAAGCCAAAAATATTGGGCTCTCACTTCAGACGTTTTAGTAAAATTCAACGTTCAATTACTTTTTAACAAATAGCTTTTGGGTCATTATTTCTTTTTAACTAATTCACAGAGGTATCTAAGTAAAATATATTCAAGTCGTATGTAAGTATTTCTTCAGATAAATTCATGTTTTGCAGATTCCTCAGTAATGACATGAGTGAATCTGAGGGCCCTAGAAATACCGCCATAAATCTGTAATCTCATATTCTTCATTTTTAATTTAGTCTGTCACACTCAATTGTAATGTGTAACTGTTTTATGTCCCAATAAAGTAAAATAAAAAAAATAAAAATAAAATAAAATAAAGTATTTCGCCCTACAATTTCCACACGAAATATTTTGCCTATAGAAAAAATAGCAACACGAATCGGAACACAATAATGATTGATGATCCGGTAGCCACAGAATTAGGTCCCAAATGAAATGTTATCATTAGTGAATACAGGTTACAGGAACCATTCATCAATGCCCGACCCTACCCTAAATATTGGCGTGATATTTGCTCGATACTCAATACTCAAATTTTATTTGCATTCCACAATGTGTACCTATTTAGGTGGTAAATAATAAAAAATAGTGATCATTAAGGACCCTGTCGGGCACAGCAAAAAGTAGTAGGAGAGTGGACGCCTTTAATAAGTAGCTAAACTTACATCTAAACGAAGTCCAATAATACCACTTTATGGGTTATTTATACCTACAAGCTATAATATGTAGAAGAACTGTGATTTTATTGAGATGATCATGAGCTGTTAATTCTGAATGTAAATGATAGATGATTTAAATTATTATTTTATTTTATTTTGTTAATTCTAATTTATTGATCTAACTATACTTCTTCTTTGTCCTCGCCTTGTCCCGTTACTCGGGGTCGGCTTTCCTGATCATTCGGCGCCATCTATCTCTCATTGATCTAACTATACATTTTACATTATTATTTTTAATTAGTTAAATCAATCTAAAGCTAATTTTATTGTTATTATTTTTAGTTTTAAGGCAATGACCATGACTTTATTGTTATTTTAAGTTAATTGTCGAAATGCTATTGAAGGCAATGTAAATTTATAGTTAATTGTTGATGTCATTAAAAAAAAAAATAATGAGTATTTTATTGTTTATACTGTAATTGTATAATTTTATGTGTAAATTCAAATATTTGATAACATGTCGTCATTTTAATACTCGATTTTTGAAAGCTTGATCAATTCTATCTTTCTGGCTTTATGGCTACATAAGTTCCCACTGCTGGGACACAAGCTTCCTCTCGGTGAGAGGGAGTGGGCCATAATCCACCACGCGGGCCCAGTGCGGGTTGGTAGATGTCACATGTCTTAGAGGTTTTGGTTCTAGGACATGCCGGTTTCCTCACGATGTTTTCCTCTACCATTTTCAGAGCAGTGGTGTTGAAATAAATTCCAAAAAAATAAAGCCGTCCGGGGCACGAACCTATGACGTCTAACTCGGTAAGGTCAGGGCCAGTACCATTAGGCCTGCACTGCTCCATCTGGCTAGCATTCTCGCAACTATGTTGGGGGTAGTTTCTAGTCTATCCGGATGCTAGCCGCATATCATACCAGTACTTTAGATAGACCAATGCCGATCTACCACCCATAAATCATTTACTGGGCGAAACGATACCCCATATAATAAGACTATTTTCAGACTTTCAGGCTTCTTCTGACTACCACGATACTACGATTACGATTGCTGCAAATTTACAAATGATGGCCGGGACCAACTGTTTAATGCTTTCCGGAGGGATCGAGATCCTTCCGTGCCTTGGAAAGCACGACCAACCACAGACCGATTTCTGAAAGCATTGCTTAAACTTGAAGATCGGCGCGTAGTCATTATTTAGCCCCTGTGAAGCTTGACAGATTAGTTGTAAAAAGTATGGCATTTAGAAGAAACGATGATGATGAGACTCAGTCCGATCCAGCCTGTCCCTAGCTGCCGTCTACCAGCGATGCCCCAAGCCGAGTTCCGTACCACACAGGGGGTGCCCTTAGCGAGTAATCGCTCTAGTTTTAAGTTAAGCCCTGGCTGGAACCCTTAATTTATTAAGGTAACCATAGGCAAGTCCAGTTAAGCACTTGGACTTAACTGGACTTGCCTATGTTTGATCTGCGAGGTGTCATTCCATAGAAAAGAGCTAAGAAAACAGTTGAACCTATCCAAGAAGCTCGACCTGAATCAACCTGCCGACGACGTCGTGAAAGGACAAAACGGTGGCTATAAATAAATGCCACCCGTCTCTCCACTAGTCCAATACTTACTCAAGAATGCATATGCGGTAGGCTCGTAATCCTTTCCTATCCTAAGGACACGTCTACCTGACCATTACCGCGCCCCTCGGTCTACTTCTTGATATGCGATGGCCTCTGTAACACCATGAAGCATAAGGTTCCAGGAGCTAGTGCAAATCTTGGGGTTTATTCGATTAATCGAGTTTGGTCAAGCCACGCTGGGATCGGTGCTTTTCATTAATTGCATTAATATACTCACATTGTTTTCTTTTTTGTGAATGGCATCTCGAAGTTGACCTTGAGAGGCCGTAACTTCTTAACCGGACTTTCCTGTGAAGGCATTTTTAGTTGTAGACTAAAAGCTGGGGCATAAAACCTACTTAACCTAAAGCGACTACACGCTGAGGGCACCCCCTGTGGGTTACTATTCTCGGCTCAGGTCGTCACTGGCGGGGGGGGAGGGGGGGACGACAGCTAGTGGAGACAGGCTGGATCAAAATACTTTCATGATTACTAGCATTCGGCGAATTTAACTCTACTGGATTTTTTTTTACCTTGTGGTCGCTCACTAGTTAACCTCACGTTATAATACATTGCAACGTGTTATCTAGTGACCTCGACAGTTGTTAATAATAGTACTTGTATTGTTATTATTAGTAATAATGTTCCTATTTAAAATGAGTAAATTGTATTTTTACGATATCAGAGTATTTTTAGGTACATTTATGTGCAGTAAATAGTTTCCTCATATTTATACCAATCGTGTTTTATTTATTACGTATTTATTATGAAATGAATTTGATTGACTTGCGGATTACGACGTATCTCGCAAATATTAGGTCTTTACCTATGAAATTGCCGTTCTGCAGTACTGGCCATTTCAAATCAAAATAATTTTTGTTTGGCTAAGAATTCTAATTTCAAATTAATTTTATTTTAAAAACATGGATTTTTTTTTCTAAAAGTAGTCATTTCTTTATTGATTAGTGTTACATTTTCATCGCATTTCAATCTTTTTCGTCATCATGGATACGTTAAAAATTCGAGTAATTATGGAATATGAGTACCGTCGTGGCAGCAACGCGGCACAAGCGGCACGCAACATCAACGACGTTTACGGAGCTAACACTACAAACCAACGCACCACCTGTTATTGGTTTGCTCGCTTCCGTTCTGGAAATTTCGACCTGAAAAATGAACCTCGCGGTCGTCCGAAGACTTTGGTCGACAATGACGAATTAAAGGCGATTGTGGAAGCTGATGATACACAATCTACGGCTGAATTAGCAGCAGCTTTCGACGTTAGCGTCAAAACAATATTGGTCCATTTGCGTCAAATTGGCAAGGTAAAAAAGCTTGACAAATGGGTGCCCCACGAACTCAATGATCGCCAGCGCGAAGTACGCGTCGAGACGTGCCTTGCACTGCTCAACAGACACACAAATGAAGGAATTTTGAACCGCATTGTTACCTGCGATGAAAAATGGATTCTGTTTGATAACCGTAAGCACTCAGCAAGTTGGTTGGATCCTGGTTCAGCACCTAAACAATGCCCTAAACGAAAACTTACCCCTAGAAAAGTGATGGTCACTGTTTGGTGGTCTAGCGCCGGTGTGATTCATCACAGCTTCTTACCAAACGGGGTGAGCATTACTGCAGATGTGTACTGTGAAGAACTGAACACAATGATGGAGAAGCTGGCGCATCTCCAACCAGCATTGGTCAATCGCTCGTCTCCGCTGCTCCTGCACGACAACGCGCGACCTCATACTGCACAGCAGACGGTCTCCAAGTTGCAAGAACTGGGGTTGGAAGCTCTCCGTCATCCGCCCTACTCACCAGACCTTGCGCCTACAGACTACTACTTTTTCCAGAATTTGGATAACTTCTTGGCGGGAAAAAAATTTAATACCCGAGAGGCAGTACAAAATGCCTTTGAAGAATTTGTTGCCTCCCGTCCAGCTGATTTCTTTAAGAAGGGCATCAATAAACTGCCACTGCGATGGCAAAGATGCATTGATTGCATGGGTGATTACTTCGATTAATACAAATAAAAAATTCATGAAAAAAAATCGTTTAAATTTTTTCATACAAAACGGCAATTTCATAGGTAAAGACCTATTATATGACTTTCCGTCCAAAAAAGTAACAAAATCATATCCACCCTACAAAAGTTTCTCCTATAGAAAATTGGAAATCAATTTTCTCTTAAAGTATGGCATTTAGAAGAATCGACGATGTGTTACATTTTAGTTAAAAAATAGTAAAAAAAGGTATTCTAATTTGCGTTAGGCTATGAGGTTGAATCTAGCCAATAAAGCCAAAAATATTGGGCTCTCACTTCAGACGTTTTAGTAAAATTCAACGTTCAATTACTTTTTAACAAATAGCTTTTGGGTCATTATTTCTTTTTAACTAATTCACAGAGGTATCTAAGTAAAATATATTCAAGTCGTATGTAAGTATTTCTTCAGATAAATTCATGTTTTGCAGATTCCTCAGTAATGACATGAGTGAATCTGAGGGCCCTAGAAATACCGCCATAAATCTGTAATCTCATATTCTACAGATTTGGGAATTTCTTAAAACATTTAAGAAAATCTTAACTAAATTCGAAAATAAAAATTACTAGCTTTTGCCCGCGGCTCCGCCCGCGTGGATGTCGGTTATCGCGTAAAAAAGTAGCCTATGTCCTTACCCATATCCCAGGCTATATCTCGGCCAAATTTCATGACGATCGGTTCAGCGGTTAAGGCGTGAAAGCGTAACAGACAGACAGACAGAGTTACTTTCGCATTTATAATATTAGTAGGGATTAACCCAGAGATAGTACTTTCTCGATTTAGGCTATGCCACTTTATGCACGCGTCTGGATTGAGGGCCCAAGTTATTTGATCATAAGATTTTTAATTCACGTTTAAGAAATTTATGGCCCTTTGCTTTCTTTTTTACTATTTTTAACTAATTTCCCTATAAGTGTTATTTCGTTTTGGAAGGGTTTTAAAAATGGGCCCTCAGTCCAGGTGCACATGATTCTACTGGGGACATAACTAGCGGCCTTCACAATCAAGGGATTGCGATGTATCTCGGCTTTATCGAAGAAACGCTTCGAGTTGCGTTTCAGAAATTGAGCTATCGTGGGCATTTTCAGATCGAGATGGAGGATCTCGTTCCGAACGTGCCATGGGGATTTATTCACAAAATATTTCTACCAATTTATATCTGTGACTGACTGTGGCGATCTACCTATTATCTTATACATACTTTCAAGGGCACATACTTTGGTAATTCGAGAGACGTGTTTGAGACTGTTTTCTCGACTTCTTTTTTCCGCAGAGTACTCAAATTCCACACGTCCTTATTACGTTATAGGTTATGTTCTTGTTTTTGGGGATTTTGTTCGTGGAAGCTTTATAAAAGAAAAGTTTTCTGACATTTTTTTTGTACGTGTGTAGTACTTGTCGTCCACTGCTCGCCAGATAAGGTACCTAATTATTTCTAGGCGTCTTAGTTCTCCTGCAAATTCTTAATTCTAAAATATCACTGCCTCGTTTATTCATTTAACCCTTCATATGTGACGCATTGTAAGTGGTACTTACTAATTTACTATCTACCATCAGTTGTTCATGTCTCTTTTCGTATGAATATGCACTCAGCGGGGTCCGCATGAATTCATGCGGGCCAGTACCAAGCCGGGGAAATGACGTGACGAAATGTGCAAGCACTCCAGTACTCCGGCTGAAGGTAGCAGCAGAATAACGTGTGGTTTATTCAGTAAGAGCCTGACAGACCCTCCAACTCACCCCAGGGCGAAGGACATCATGAGCAATTTCACACGACAAAAATAAAAAAAAGGTTGTGTGCGTTCATTCCAGGAGATGTTGTATAGGTACTGGTTAGGCCTGCAGCTTGTAAATCTCCTGCATTATGATGCGCTATCGAAGGTCTAAACTCCCAATATGATCAGGTATCTAATAAACTGTATCAGACATTATTAGCAGTCATTAGATCTATAGTTCAGCTAATTGTTTTAGTGTATAATCATGCTTTATGTGTTGACAACAATTAGGTATCAAGTGTCGATTAATTTGATTAGTGTGCATGCAGAAACAAAGTAATAATCATTGATTCACCTGCGTATGTTGCATTTACAGGTAATTTGGGATTGAATCAAATCAAATGAAATTGTTTTATTTCACATAAACCTATATTCCATTTAGTGCCGGACGTAAAGAATAGCACCATCCCGTTTCTTGTGTCGTAAAAGCTAAGGGACTTACTAAAGAATTGCAACGATCTCTATGCATTTTACCACCATATTGCGATCGCCAACCTGCCTGCCATGCGTGGCGAGTATGGCAGCCCCCTGTCCTTGGGGGAGGCATACGTCCAGCAGTGGACGTGTATTGGCTAAAATGATGTAACTTACATGGACACGTATGAAACGTCAGAAGCTAACTAAGTGCACGATTCAAAGGTTCAAATTGGTCGTTTCCTACGTAAAAGAGCCGACAAGAAACTCCACGGTTTAATCTTTTAGCTATTTTTGTTATTGAAACGCAGTCGATGTGTAAAAAAAGTTTTTTTTTAAAGTGCGCATTTGAGTTTTACCTTCATTTACTGGATAATTAGTAGCTATAGACTAAGGGTAGATTTTTCAGTAGTCACTTAAGTTTTATCTGAGGAATAATATATCGGTTTGACAATTTTTGTATAGAAAAATCTTTTTCCACAAAAAAACAACCGATTTCTGGAAAAACACTAAAAAGTGAAAAATAACTTTAATTTCGGAAGGCGGTGATTTTGCATATAATGTATTGTATTTTTTTTTGTCACCTTCTTCCGTTTTTTTTTTTTACTTTTTGATTTTAAATACCCACACGAATTTGAAATTTCATCATCCATAAGACAAAACAATGCATATTTATGCGATGGCAACAATCGCCGTTGATTTGCTGTCATTTTTGAACAGTTCCGTTGCCTTTCTCCGAAACTGATCATCAGATTTATATGAAATTTGAATGGGACCATTTCGGGATAAACTTCTTTCGAAATAATTTTTTTTTGCAAATCTATACATACATAAAAAATTTGAACATGTCGAGTTGATAACTTCCTTCTTTTTGAAGTCGGTTAAAAATATGCCTAACTGTCACATTTATTCTGCAGACAAAAATTATCTGACTATTGAAAAATCAGCCCTAAGTAGTATTAGTTAGTTATTGTTTTGCATGTCAAATTATGTCTGACTATGTATTGGGAACTCAATTACCTACTTTAAGACCAACACTGTACCAATACTTCTTGCAAATAAATGATTATGATTATGAAATGATTATGATTATTGAAATACAAGGGTTAAATAATAATAAAAGAATAATTTTGAACAAAAGAACCTTTGAATATGAATAACTTTATTCTTGTTTAGTATAAAATCAAAAGAAGCTAGCCTAACTATCATGTGCCTAGCCTTTTTCCAATTATGTTGGGGTCGACTTCCAGTGAAACCGTATACCAGTATTTTGCATGGAGCGACTGCCTTTAGAACCTCCACAACCCAGATAATACGATACCCCTAGGTAAGACTGGTTGTCAGATTTTTGGGCTTCTGATGAGCCGTAATGGCTGTCAAAGCTGCACGAATGACAGCCTGGACCAAAGGGTTAGCGTGTTTTTCAAGGCACGGAGGGGTTTTGATATGTAAAGATGGTCACCCATCTACGGACCTACCGTGGCAAGGGTAGCTTAACGTGATGGAACGACCCGTTTGGTTCATCATCATCATCATTTCAGCCAAAAGACGTCCACTACTGGACATAAGCCTCCCCCAAAAGGGTGGTAGCTGGAATAAAACCAAAAGGCCGCCATGGGTCACGCACAATGGTCCACTTGAAGGACTTAGTGCGGAAACCAAACCCCATAACATAGAACATAGGGTGGTTTAGCCATAATCGCCACGCTTGGCAGGCGGGTTGGCCATCGCAGTATGGTGGTAAAATGCATAGAGAACGCTGCTGCCCATTCTCTAGTAAGTCCCTTAGTCGCCTCCTACGACACCCGCGGGAAGCAAAACGGGAAAAGCTTTTTTTTTTTTTTTAACCTATTACACAATGATTTTAGCCACACAACGAAAACCTCTCAGGGTTTATCTGTGTGATGGCGAGCCGCTCATTTTAATTAAAAATAAAATAAAAAAGTAGTTGCAAACAAGAAATTGTACGGACGTAAAAGAATTGCACCATCCCATGATGGTGCAATTCTTTTACGTCCGTCACCACACGGAACACGAACGGAACACGGAACGTTTGGTTGTTGTTACTTAACCACAATAACCAAAAACAACTAATAAGTAAATAAATTCTCACAAAAGCAACAAAAATTTCATCTTTGGAAAAAAATTGTCACGGTAAGTATTTCAAATTTTCAACACGTTCCAATATCCAATGACGTGGCGTCCCTCCATTGGTCCGTACAAATTGTATTGAACACTGATTGGTTGTGACGTCAATATTGTTCCGCTGTCAGCTATACTTGAAAGGAGACGCGTAAAATGTCTTATCCCCTCCTTTCTGATGCCTGAAGGACTTTTATGTCTGAGTCGATATTTCATATTTGCTTAGGACTAAGGAAGATGGTAATTTAATCACGGCCAGTAGATTGTGACCTTTTTGGGCATTTGGAGAAAACATTTTTTTTTTACCTATTGTGGGATACAGACCTACACCGTCCGACCTCACAGTCAAGACTTTTGAATATATTCGTTCTGTGTCACTTTGACTAGAGAGATAAAAAAGTGTTATCGTGTGATGGCTTATTTGTATCCTCTGTCTTTTACTCCTTCTGTATTACTAGTATTGTTTGATTGTGTCGTGTACGTATAATATAATTGTAAGTAGTACAATACCCTACACACACACAACCTACCCCAAACTATTATTAGAAAACAGTGAGAAAGTTGTGTGGAAATCGGTTATCGTGGTATGGGCATATGATTCGAAATTCAACCCCTAAGGGAGTTAAATAGGGCATGAAAGTTCCATGCGGGCGAAGCCGCTGGCATAAGCTAGTTATATATAAGAGGACCCATGGTTAAAATATTTTTTTTTAAGAAAAGACGTGCTATGCTATACTATTAGATACATAAACTGAAGACCAGTGGTGGCCCAATGGTAACGACCGCGGCTTACGAGTTTTAGGTCGTAGGTTCGAACCCAGACAGGCGCTTTCACTTTGTGTAACTTATTTCATCATTAACTGCTCTCAAAACGGTTTCTTCAGTTGATTAAGGAAGTAAAGACAGTGAATGTTGTGTCTCGTTATTTTGGCGTGTCTTGTCTACCTATATAGTCATTGTTTGCTAAAAACAGTTAGGTGCAAACTAAAATTGGAATATGCTAGTATACTTATATTTGTTGGGATACACGTCAATTATAAGATTTTTAAATTTTAAATTGTAGGTAAACTGGTTGTCAAAGGTTTCTGTCTCGATCCACAACCTTCACAGATTTTCGATGACTGTCCGGAGGTTAATTAACTACTAACTAAAGGACTAAGAAAGACTCATGTAATAGTCCAGAAAATAAATCTAGAAAATATTGTAGGTATTCTTCTGAATCTTAATAATTTCTTCTTATAATTAAACACGACTTTCGAGTTCCATCACTCAAAAAACCCTCCAAACATAACACACAAACGCACCTAATTATCAACTCCTTTCATATCAAATGAAGTGTATAATCTCTTGTACGGAACCCTCCATTATAAAAGGTGTTCACACTCGACCGATCCTTGTTTGGTTACAAGCCCGCCTTTTGTACCGCTGAGGATTTAAGTAAAGGCGCTGCTCCACAGCAGCCCACGGCTAAGGGGGCCTACTCTCCCTAAGTCTGTCAACAAGGATACGGGCCCGTCTTTAAGTAGTTCGAATTTTCGGAATGAACCCTACACCCGATTAATTAACTTTTTCGCACGGACAAAATTGAAGATTGAAAGTAAGGACCGCTGTGAAATCGTGGTCACATACATTCTTAGGTCGGGCCTGTGGTGTCTTGGATGTTGAGGTTTTTTTTTTTTTTGGGTGGGAAATCATCAAATAACTTCTCCCGCTCTGGGTGGAGTAGGAGGGCGTGTCAGACTTTTATTGACTAAAACCCACCCGTGTTCCCTCAGTAGCCCGTATGCCAGGGGCTGCGGTATCTCTGTCGAACAAACCCGCACCCCTGGGCCCCGTCACTTTGTGCTGACATCTCTTTGAGGCGCGCGTGGAACACAACGCGCCGTCGACTTGGGCTTGGTCCTTACCGGACAGCGAGCCACCCATTACTCGCCGTCCGCAAGCTCATGCCTACGGTGGCCGGAAAAAGGCCTGGGATTCCCGACGCCCAGGGCGTCTCCGTATCTTGCGGCGGCTAGGGTCGCGAGGGCGCATAGACTGCCTCTCCCTCACGTGCACCGCCTCCCTCTTCGCGAGCATTACTGCTTCGCTGAAGGAGGTGTCGGCTACCTATGGCCTGGACCAGGGCCGGGCGCGAGAGATCGCCGCCACCGATCGCCTCCACGAGGACACGGCGGTGCTCCGCCCAAGCCGGGCAGACAGCCACCGTGTGCTCCACCGTGTCCTCAGGGCGATCTTCACTGGATGTTTAGGTTAGGTTACAATAAAACACTGTTTCCAATATTACTGCGGTAGGTCACTACGGCTGCTCGGACTAGACTGAGACCATGGCGTATCGCCCCACACTCCTTCATTCATTAAACGTCACAGGGCCCCAAATTATTTAATTCAGTCTGATCCAGCCCGTTGGCCCAGGTTGGAGGCCTTAATTTTTTAAGGCCGGATAGGTAACTCCGGTTAAGCAGCAATTCCCAAAAAAGGCCACAAACGAAGCTTATGTCCGTTGCTTGGGGCCTACTCCCTAAGCACGAAGTCCTTCGTTTCGGTCGAAGTAACGGGCGTTTCAACTCCGTATCATTTACGGACAGAAGATTAGTTTGGAGCCCGAACTAAGAATTAATGACAACACGATTTGACAGCTGTCCCTGCTTCCGATTTATGTTTTTGCCCGTCCAAAAAATGTCCTTAATTGGCTGTGGGATTCACTAAGAAGTTTCGAACTACTTTCGGATGGGCCCGTGTCTTCGTTGACGGAGTAAGAGCGTAGGCCCCCTGATACAAAGTAAGTGTCACCCGTAACTGTGTCCGAGCCTACGGATTTCCTGGTTAGGAAGTGGACCTTAAGTTTCGCTTTGTATGAAAATGTAAGCGGGATCGTCCACTGCGACCGATGGCTACGCCACGCACAGTTTCGTGGCAGGTAAATAAACAATTGAAGCGTGCAGCTAAGATAGCAAACCTCTCCATGCACATCCTACGTAGCTGTGGAAGGTTGACTTAATGCCTCGCCTCGGTATATATGGAAAAGGTAGCTTTTATTGCAAATGGACAAAGTAAAAGGACTGTATAATGTCCCGTGAGGACTATTGTTGTCTTTTTAATAATGACTATGGTGAAAGAAAGACGAAGGTAAATGTTCTGTGTGTTGATATTGAAATTATATTATTGTTCATTTGTTCTTTGATCATGCAATTCAATAAAAAAAATCGACAAACAAAAATAAGATCAAAAACAAAACCCACCAATGGCTATACAAAAAGGCTAAAATAGAAATGGGCTGACCACGTGGCGAGGCTTTCACACCGGATCTGCGTGAAAATAACAATGTAGAGAAGCCCACAAGGAAAACGAAACAGAAGAAGACCACTGACACGGGAAGACGAGATCAGCAAAACAGCTGGCTCAAACTGGAGCCTAAAATGGGCATCCTTGGAGGTGGGTTTCACCCAATCTGGGGTTTTTGCAGAAGAAATAGAAAAAAGCTAACAAAACTAGAAATTACATTAAATTAGAGTTATATTCATCATCATCATCATACTGTCTATTACGTTCCCACTGCTGGGACACATGCATCCTGTCCGAGAGTTGGAGTGGGCCGTAATCCACCACGCGGGCCTAGTGCGGGTTGGTAGATGTCACATGTCTTCTAATTTTTTTGCTCTAGGACATGCCGGTTTCCTCAAGATGTTTTCCTTCACCGTTTGAGCGCAGTGGTGATGAAATTATTTACAAAAAGTAATGCGCCTGGCTGGGTTCGAACGCACGACCTACAACTCGTAAGTCGCGGCCGTTACCACTGGGCCACCACTGCTCTCAGAGTTATATTAACCCACTAGAATATACCTAGTAGAAACTAGGAATAGGTAAATTGTGTAAAGAAATAAAAGGCTTATCTCCTGAATCGGTTGATTAAATTCGTCAACTGTTAATACAGATGATATTAACATAGGTACTAGTCATCATTTAAGATTTAATTCTAGAAGAATATTGGTGAACAAAACTGTTTTAAATTGTGGAGTGCTATTTTCTAGTTCACTAAATTTCAATAATTTCTTAATATCTAGATGAATTCGGTTTACCAAAATAAACAGACCATTATCAGAAATGGTCTACGGATAATTTTACGTTTTGCTCCGAAGGCGTTAGTTTTAGTACGAACATAATATAAAAGTAAAAATATAGAGCCTACGAAAACACTAAACTGATAAAGTATCATTATACCTAACGGCAAAGTTACTAAGCGTTAGTCCCATTTTATCGTACAGAGACCGACATAAAGACGAGCCTAAATGACGCCTGACGGACATAGGGGTCCTTGACCTCTTCGTGCCCATATTAGGATGCCTTATAAGGCAGACAGAAATGTGAGACGGTGAACTCTGTGAAGTGAGATTACGTGGGTAACTTCTGAGTTCAAACCAGGGTGTCTCAATGTGACTTTCAAATGTGTTGTTGTGAATGGGACGCCTTATGAAGTTCTTGTGTAAGTATTGTCTGGCGATTCATTGTGTTTGAATGTCATTTTGTTTACATTTGGGGTGTATTTTAGTAGCTTCCATGAATGGCAATACTTAAAAATTTACTAGGTCTTGGCTAGTCAAGCCTACTAGCTTTTATATTGAAGTCTGGCTAGTATTTTTATCGTAGGACTAGCTGACCCGATGGACGTTGCCCTGTGCAAACAGTAGTTTACACAAAAATCCCATACAAAAAAGGACGTTCAGTTTGTCTCAAATATAAACATTTGGCGGATTTTTTTCCATTTTTCTTTCCATGAAAACCTCATTTAGACCAACACGAAATTTTTAAACCAAAAATTGCGAATTCGGTCCCATAAAAACGAACACCATTTCATTTTTATTTATAGTGTATTTATAAATAGCACAAACGAGCATTTTCTCTTTAGATACTGTTTTTGCCGGTATTACAGGTGAATTTATTTTGGAATATTAAAAATGTAGTAGTTTCATCGATAAGATATTTAAGGAAATGATAGATTTTATAAATTAAACAAATTGAAAATGCCAATGCAAAATACATAACATAATAATATGTTATGACGAAACACGAAATAGGAACAATATCGTAAAATTGGATTTCAAATATACATGAATGTCTTCCAATTAATCATACACTGCAACATTCTGAAATCAATTCGATCAATCCAGCAATTTGAACTGAATCAAGAACATTGCATACCGTTGCCGATTATTTGAAATAACGGCCTGCACTCCAGTGAGTTGAATCACGCGATATTACGATACCATTGACTGCAGCAAAGATTTAAATAGCTAGATTTACCCACACCGTAGGTACTTAGTTATACAGGATAAGTTTGCGCACTGGTTAAAAACTTATCCTGTAGTATTTTTATCTCACGAAGCACCGCGCGCTTTACATGTGATAATGGCGGGTTCACACTGTTCGATTTCAGATGATCAACTGCTGAATCGTATGCAAATTTTTAGTTTTTAATTCTTTCGCTATTTTCCTTCATGATGAAGGCATCAAGCAGTGTCGCAGGTGTCACTAGGGCTCGCGAGCATAGCAAGGAAGCTCTGAGTAAACTACTGGGAGAAGCGAGGGAGTTAAGACTACAGTCCTGAGTCGCAAGGGATCCGACTTTGCCAGTGTCTCGAAACGTACCGAGTCCCGAAAGCTCCTGCACTTACGCACACAATCAAAAGCGTGTTTGTACACTTGGTAATCACAAGCAAAGCGGGTATCATCGTGAGATAAAAATACTAAATGCGAAAAAGTATGTATAATGGGAAGAGTGAGCTGTCAAAACGGAACAGAAACACGACTATCTTTTGATACTGTTGCGCCGCACAATTAATGTTTGGTTGCCACTAGCGACATCTCGTATCGAGTAGCGGAGTTAATCGTCAAGATCTTTCTATAAAGTTCGATGATGTTCTAGAACTTTCTGGAACTATCGACATGTGTTCGGTCAGGGCCGATATGTACTCGAACATTCTAGATGCTTCTACGGTAGAAGGTTCTGGAACTATCCGAGGGCCCTATTTAAGCGGGAACGGAGCGCGTCCCGGGGTAGTTCATTGGAAGCGATACATGCGAGAAAATCTAAAGCGATCTTCAAGTGCGACTTAAGAGTGATCCGTAGTGCTATTGTGTTGTGTTATTAGTGAGTTTAATTAAAGTGTTATTTTTGGTAATTCATATCGGCAGTCTTTAATTGTCACGAACCCCTAGCTCGTAACAATACGGTAGAGCGAATCTTACGATTAAAATCTTTGGACAGCGCGTCTACAAGTGATTGCTCAACTATGTTTATATTTTGCATATAAAAAGCTCCATTACAAACGAAATAAGACTACTGCAAGCAATTTCGTCGGTCCAACGCTACGGGTTAAAAAAAGATGGTTGTTTTGATGCAAACGGCCGTCTATGTAGATGGACATCCATTAGAGTAATGGAATTTTGGCTCGCTTTTGGTACTATAGATGGAAGTATAATATTGCAATGTTAGTGCATAAGGTATTGTATGATGGATCAATCGATTTTCGTGATGGACTAAGTTGATTGTCTTATTTGTAAATTTTCTTATAGTTGCAAATGTCAAGCAATATCTATATCATCGGCTTAGATTGAAAATATCATATTTGCAGAAAAGGCATCTTTAGATGAAGAAGAAAAACTGCACCCTATATAATTTCAGTACCTCAGCTTCTTCAAATAGGTGTCTCTTACTGTGCAATATGGATAATATCAGATGTATAAGATGTAAACCCCCCAGTTTGGTGGAGTTTACCATAATCGCCACGCTTAGCAGGCGGGTTGGCGATAGCAGTTTAGTTGTAAATTGCATAGAGAACGCTGCTGCCCATTCTCTAGAAGTCCCTTAGTCACCTTCTACGAAACCCACGGGATGAAATGGGATGGTACTATTCTTTTACGTTCAGCACCACACGGAACAAACGGTTTTATTCGGGATAAATCGAAAATACGGCGATTCTATTGGTGATGAATCTTGAAATCATTTTGCGTGATGACTATGCTGCTGGCGAGTATGTTGCGCCACTTCTTCTTCCCAGCTAAAATTCTAGAAAATGGTGAATGGTGAAGTTTTGGAGGACTGTCATGTGTAATTTTCACGTTCGAAAAGTGCTGTTTCTCAGCCTACTTTGAATAAATGATGATTTTATTTTGATTTTTGATAGTGTATCCTTACTTTTACTATGACTGACGCAAGCTACCTACTTCTTCTTCGTCTTAATGCGAACCAGCAAAAATCGAACCATCAATACAGATTCAATTAACTGTCAGTAATAATAATTGTAGTCTGATAAAATCTTACTTAGAAATAATGACTTAACAAGAACTAGATTACCTAGACTAGAGCTAAGAGTTCCGGAGGTCAATTGGCCGTAGTGTTTATTCACGGTTCTAAAGCGCACCAAAGCCGCCGACCCGCCGACACAACCCGGCGGCTTATGTTGAAATAAGCATGTCGGCAACCTTCGCGTGCGCGTGTTGCCCGCCGACACGTCGGCAGCTTACGCAAGCGCTCAGTTGCCCGGCGACATTTGAGCTATAGTGACGTGCTAGTATTTTTGTTTTCTGATGTCGAGCCGCCGACATGCCGCCAGCAAAGTTTTACGACTTGCAAAGACTGAAGCTTCCAACCTAGCCCGCCGGCAAAATGTTGCCAACATATGTCGCCGGGCTTTGGTGTGTAGTGCGCTTAATGTGTATTAATGTTTCCGATAGTTAAGATAAATTTTAATATTGTATGTGTCTACTGGTGGTGCAAGAGCAGGTGGCCCAGAGGTAACGGCTGCAACTTACGAGATGTAGGTCGTAGGTTCAAACCCAGACAGCCGCTTTACTTTGTGTAAATAATTTCTTCACCACTGGACTCAAAACGGTGAAGGAAAATATCGTGAGGAAACCGGCATGTCCTAAAGCTAAAAATTCAAAGACATGTGACTTCTACCAACCCACACTGGGCCCGCCTGGTGGATTATGGCCCACTCTCTCCCACCGAGAGGTCTGATTCCCAACAGTGGAAACAGTATAGGCTGAATATATAATCCCACTAATATTCTAAATGTGAGAGTTCGTACATAAAGTTTGAATGTTTGTTACCTATATACGCAAAATCGGATTTGGATGAAATTTGATACGCAGAAACGTAATAATCAGCACCCTAATAAAATTGCTTAACACACTCTTAAACACAATCTGAATCATTTTACATTCGAAAAATTTGTCTGCTCAAACGAGTAAATAACGCAATGATTATTATTGTTGAACTGTCGAAATTAAAGCAATTACTAGTGTTAGTGTGTTACTCAAGAAGTTATTAGATGATTTCCCACACAAAAAAAAAATCCACGCTGGGTTAACACATACAATACAATAACTTTCAATTCCGTTTCGACATCCACGTGGGCAGAGCCACGAGGAAAAGCAAGTAGGTACTTTAAAGGTGTTACATCATTGAAATACTCATTGACAAGGAGTTCTAAAAATATACTGAAGATAATTATAATTACCTCTTACAAGCTAATCACAACGTATTAAATGTCACATGATAAAATAAGTTATAACGAGACGAAGATAAATAATAATATAATAAATTACGAACATTAGTCTCCAAATTAACGCACAGAAAGTGATTAGATACAATTAATTACCTCACAGGTTGTTCGCACACAAATAAAGTACGGTACAATGTCCTACATGCCATAGCATTTTGACACTTATTGCTGACAGCATACGGATAGTTTCGAATACCCGTCAATCACAAGGGTGGTGACATTTTGATGGTATACCAAACAAAATCAATTTGGCACTCTATTTTGTACGAGGTAAGGTGCAATTCAGGTTGTGAAGTTGTAGGTGTTAGGAATGATGGAGTTAATTTGGCGTGTGGTAGCGAATAGTTGGCCGTAGCACAAATTACTATAGGAATTGTTCTAGTTAAAGTGGTTTGTGCACATTAAGCGGTAGTGTGGGCGTAATGTTGTAATGCAATGCTGGAGTTAGGAGCGAATTTTGCTATTGTGGTAGGTCTGGTCAAAACTTTGTCTCTTTCCATGAAACGTCATCCAAATATTTGCTTTGAATCGGATTATAAAAGAGAGGAAAAGAACTTAATTACTAACAGTGTCATACATTTTTGTGGTGGATGGAGGGAGAAAGTGAGATCAAAGAAAATATGAATCATACGGCACTAATAATGTTGCTCATGATAGCTTTGCCTAATACCGCATTTGCCTACCTCGCTGGTATAGGGTAGCGCTCAGTGCTCAGCAGTAGCGCTTCGCAAGCTGAGCAGAAGTTCCTGGGTTGCGTGGTAGTGCCCCGGAGTCTAGAATTTGTGCCCTAGACTCAGAGACTTAAATATACCTGGGTGTTTACTATTCGTACACCTCTATTAGACCCTTTGGGGATTACAGACGTGATATTTTGAGTGTATGATGATGATGATGGGACTCCCTTTTCCGCACGTAGACTCCCATTCGGTCCGTTGTGCGTGGGGATTCTGGCTAACAGAGCCAGCCTAGCTCCGCCCAACAGCACAGAAGCTTTCTGGGAGCTTCACAGGCTTCGCGGAGCGACCTCACTGTTCCGAGGATTTCTTAACGTTGAGAAGCCACGGCCTCGCATTCCAGGATGACGTAGTAGGGAGACGTTTGAGTGTATGATAAAATGTATTTACATATTCTACAGTCATTTTGTTTTTGTAAGTGTGGGGATATCTTTAAATAACTGCTCCCGCTCTAGGTGGAGCAGGAGTGCGTGTCAGACTTTTACTAACTAAAAACCACCCGTGTTCCCTCAGTTGACTGTATGCCAGGGGCCACGGTATCTCTTTCGAACAACCCGCACCCCTGGCAGGACAGTCATTCAATGGCTATCAACTGCATTATTCATAATAGCTTCATTTATAAGAGTTCTATTACTGTATTTAAGTTAAGGCATTGTTTGTTAATATTTTGTTACTATAAGTACTTGCACGATATTTAATACCATTTGTATGCCACTATATCTGGAAGAACCTTGGCTCCTAATACACAGACTTTTGGCGTAGTTTAGGAGGCATCAGTTCGCCCTGTAGGGCTGTCAGTCCATTGGAGCGGAAAGGAGCGGAGCTGTGCTTATTTTAACCAATAGATTTCAAACCCTGCTCCGCTCCATATGGATGAATATAGGCACAGCTCCACTCCTTTCCGCTCTTCTCTGCTTCAATGGAGAGGCAGCCTGATGTGACTCTGCTGTACAATATTTCCCCAATCTTTGTGTACATATGTATGTTCTTCTATTTGTACAAAAGTATAATACATAAGCTTATCACAAAAATGTAACTAAATAACTAAAAAAAAACAAATAAACGTTTTATTATGATTTATTTATTAGTCAAGGAAAAATTCGTGGAAATCTCGCAGTTTCATAGATTAATACAGAAAAATGAAAGCAAAAATTATATTAAGTAGATATTGTCCGATACATAAGAAAAAAGTAAATCAATCTGCCTAGCCTTTTCCCAACTACGATGGGGTCAGCTTCAAGTCTAACCGAATGCATCTGAATACCAGTATTTTACATTGAGCGACTGCCTATCTGAACATGTTCGCGTTCGTCTCACTGAAAATCCGTTCAGTGGCGTGAAAGTTAATATACATACAGACAGAAAAACATTCAAATTTATAATTAAGTATGGGTTAATTAGGATGTATCTTAATCTCGTCGTCAAAATTGGCTTTACCAATTATACACCCGTTATTTACCAAAAAACTTCTCAGCCTGAGTAGAAATAAATAACCTTAGAATAATGATAGGAGCAATTACGGGCCATAATGATAAATGATAAATGATTTTATTTCTGTAAGTAGGTTTGTACAAACACTTTTACACGTCAATCATATTTTTTAAACTTGGTGAGGTCGGCGTTTCCTAACTGACTACTCTGAGAAGAAAGGCCGAAACAAACTCAGAGGTCACAGTCTCTTTTAAAGTCCAGACATAATCTTGGTCAGATCATGTGAAGACCATGTGGATTGGTGTCTGAAATGGTCTTTTGAGGAAAGAAACCACACAGATTGAGTGGACCTGTCCATTCAGTGCACGCATGTATCAGTAATCATACGGCTCAACTCAGAACTTGAGGAGCTCAACGATTTGACGAACAGTACCAAAGAAAGGACATTAGGGTAGGCCACATAAAGTACTCAAACTGCCAGATTAACTTTAAAAATGAACTGAGAAAGAAATGAAACACAATAACAAAAATACCACATAGTCCTCACATTCACAACAATTAAAGCAAAATAATATTATACTTCTCAAAGTAAATATTCATGTCAAAGTGTATATAATAATAATCAAATGTCAAAGTGTATATAACAATAATCGAATGTCAAAGAGCAAAACAAAAATATAAAAAAAAAAAACTGTATACAAAATTGGAGCAGGTCAATCCCAAGCTTTTTTGTCCTCAACATAATCTTTAACGGTATAATAATAATAATAATAATCTGTCTATGGCGTCTGTCAACGTCACAATGAAAAATTCACGCTCATCATTTTTTACATTAAATAAATAGTATCAGTGTCCAGATTCCACCTTAATATTAAATAAAAACAACCACAATAATACCAATATGAAAGTAAAAATAAAAAACCTTGTTAAAACGGACCACAAATATGTACAAAAAATGGACCAAACATTATCCAATGTGATTTGTAAATGTGATTAATATGCAGACAAGAGCCAAGACACGACGACAGGCACACCCACCATCTCCGGTCTCGTCGCTCAGCTCCGCCTCGCAGCCACCGGCACGCGCCTCAACAGTGAGCGCTGTGTCACCGGTCGCTGCAGTTGCGTCGAGCTCGAGCGACGAGTTTTTCTCCCCACCGTCGTCACCGACACCACAACGGCGGCGAGGAAGAGGACGGCCACCAGCGGGCTTGGGGCCTCGAAGCCAACAGGCATCGAACAGGGTCCCCGCTGCCGGTGGAAATGTGTCGCGCATGCGATGGACGCAGTCCATGAACGAAAATGTGATGCGCGCATATTACGGGGCTACAGAGGGAGGAATTAACCTTACAGCGTACCGAGTTCGGATGCTCTCTCTGTTTCAGGTGCTTGAACCAGCCGTCAACGTCTCGGCCCAACGATTATCGGATCAGGTGCGCGTCATTCAGCACAATCATAGATTGGATGACGCTACACTTGATCGACTGCGCTCGGAAATGCAGAATAGTTCTGCTAGTAACCCTCCTCCACCCCAGAATGTCGTGCATATGCCTGCAGACGTACCATTGCAGGCAAACCAGCAGGATAAGGAGGACGAAACCAGTGCTATATCTGCAGAAAACCAATGCAATGTGGACATAAGGAGCATTCTGGAGGATGCCATCCGTGAGTACCGGTTCACATCACCTAACCTTAGACCACGGCTACCACGTTTGCCCATGAATAAAAAAAACAGAGCACTGGTGTGTGCCCTGGATGCGCTGTTACCAAATTTTATTGAAAGCAGCGCAGACCTTTGCGATACACACTCAATCTTGTATTGCACAGCTGTTGCGGCATGTCGTATAGCTCATGTCAAATTTCCAAATACTGATCGAGCTACACAACCGAAAGCCGCCGCACCAGCCTGGCAATGCAGGATTGAGCGTCGTATTAATGAGGCCAGGGTACTCATCGGGAAGCTCATCTGCTTCAGGGAGGGCAATACACGCCCAAGGGTGATGCGCTTTGTGAGGCGGGCGTTCACGGGAACTAGTATTAGTCCTCGTGAATATGCATCCCGTGTCACAGAGCGCATCGACTTCCTGAAGCAGAAAGTTTATGCATGGGCAAACCGTATCCGTCGGTATAGGCGAAGAGTGGACCGGTACACTCAGAATCGCATGTTCCAGAACGATCAAAGGTGGGTATACAGAGCTTGGGAGCGACCCATTCCCACTCAAGGTGTGACTGACGCGTGTCTACCAGATAGTGATGACATGAGTGCGTTTTGGCGAAGCATTTGGTCGACTCCCGTCAGTCACACTGAAGGTGATTGGATGCGTGTTGTTGAACGGGCGTGTGATTCAATACCAGACATGGGGGCTATTACCATCTGCCCCCAAGATGTAGCTCGTGCAGTCCGTCCGTTGCCTAACTGGAAATCTCCAGGACCGGACGGACTGCACAATTTCTGGATTAAATGGCTACAAAGGTCACACGCTTGCTTAGCTTCACAATTCCAGTCATCTTTAGAGACTGGTTCGCTACCACAGTTCTTTACCACAGGTATTACCCACCTGCTCCATAAATCGGGTAGTACTGCGGAACCTAAAAATTATAGACCTATAACATGTTTACCGACGGTCTATAAAGTTCTTACATCCATTCTTAGAGCAAAAATTTCACACCACGTCGAAAGCAACGCAATTATGTCGGTGTCTCAGAATGGATGTAAGAATGGGTCCCGCGGTACTAAGGAGCTGCTCCTTATAGACATGGCCATAAGCCAACAGGTTCGTAGATCCCGGAAGGATCTGTCGACATGTTGGATAGATTATAAGAAGGCCTATGACTCGGTGCCACATACATGGCTCATGAGGGTGCTGGAGTTGTACAAAATAGACGCGACTCTACGCACCTTCTTGATGTCATGTATGAGGCAATGGAGGACAGTCCTTCTGTATCCAGGAAGTCGACAGATCCGGGGGACCGATGAACCGATAAGGATTGAGCGTGGAATATTTCAGGGCGATAGTTTGAGTCCGCTTTGGTTTTGCTTAGCCTTGAATCCTTTAAGCACACTGCTAGAGGATTCAAGTCTGGGCTATCGGTTGAGAAGAGGTGGTCAGGTGATATCACACCTCCTTTACATGGATGACCTAAAACTCTTTGCCCCCAACAATTTGCAACTGATGGAGCTACTGAAGGTAACAGAAACCTTCAGTAGCGCCATCAGGATGGAATTTGGTGTGGACAAATGTGCAGTCATGCATGTAAAGCGAGGAGGAATTATAGAATCCGTGGGAACCCAACTTACGGATTCTATACACCTTAGATCCCTCTCCTCAACCGAAACCTACAAGTATTTGGGTATGTCGGAAGCATTAGGCATCAATGCTGACAACATGAAACAATCGTTGAGGGAGCGCTTCTTTGGCCGCCTGAATAAAGTGGCAAATAGTCTTTTATCAGGCGGAAACAAGGTGCGTGCCTTCAACGGTTGGGTCATGCCGGTATTGATGTATTCTTTCGGCATACTCAAATGGACTCAAACGGAACTAGACGCCCTGGACAGGAAGGTCCGTACATTGCTGACGGCATATCGGATGCATCACCCACGGTCATCAGTGATGAGACTGTACATCCCGCGGAAGTGTGGGGGTCGAGGCTTTTTAAATGCTAAGACCCTCCACAACCGCGAGATTTGCAGTCTCAGGGAATATTTCCTTTACACTGACGTGGGGATGCATCGAGATATGGTCGCAGTGGACAAGGGCCTCACCCCGCTCTCCTTGGCGAAAGAGAACTGGCGCAAACCTGCAGTACTGGATACTAATGATCGTAAGGAAGTATGGCAAAGCAAAGAGCTTCACGGACGCTTTTTCCGGGCTCTTCATGGGCCTGATGTAGACTTTTTGGCGTCTGTATCCTGGCTACGTTTCGGCGAACTCTTCGGAGAAACCGAAGGTTTTGTCTGTGCGATTATGGATGAAGTTATCATGACGAACAACTACCGGAAATACATTGTCAAGGATGGTACGGTTGACATCTGTCGGGCATGCCACCGTCCCGGTGAATCAATCCGACATATCGTTTCCGGTTGTTCTCGTCTTGCTAACGGCGAGTATTTGCACAGACACAATCTAGTAGCTAGGATTATCCACCAGCAACTTGCTTTGCAGTACAACCTTGTGGAGTCTGAAGTACCATACTACAGGTATGTGCCCGACCCAGTTCTCGAGAATGGTCACGCCACATTGTATTGGGATCGATCTATCATCACTGACAGGACTATTGTAGCCAATAAGCCTGATATTGTGGTGATAGATCGACGAGAGCGTCGTGCAATGATTGTTGATATTGCTGTCCCCCATGACGAGAATCTCGTGAAAGCTGAGCAAGATAAGAAAATCAAATATCTTGACTTAGCTCACGAGGTTGTCGACATGTGGGACGTGGACACAGCAATCATTGTACCGATAATCATTACAGTAAATGGCCTAGTAGCGAAGAGCCTCGATCAACATCTCAGGAGGCTCTCATTGCACGGCTGGATCAAGGGCTTGATTCAGAAAGCAGTACTCCTAGACACGGCACGCATAGTCAGGAGGTTCCTTTCTCTAGAGCCCTGACCACCGGCATCTTGGACCCTGCTCCTGATGCCGTTGGGCCACTATTTTTTATATTTTTAAATGTTTTTTTTAATGATTTTTGTAAAAATATTTAAAAATGTACTAAATAAGTATAAAAAATAAAATGAAAGAGATAATAATAATATATACATATTACGAAACTTGAAGAGGACAGAACCATGTACTGCACACAATTATTTGATAAATTTAAATTACAATACCCAGATATTAACGTAACAGAACAGAGAATAGCAGACCAAAGACGGGTTATTATCAGAAACAAGCTGTTATCAGACGACATTTTAAATAGAATTCGATCTGAAATAGGAGAACAGCTAAAAAGTGAAGAAGAAAGTATGAATCTCACACAATCAACAAACACCTTACAGATAACCCAACCGCTTACAACATATCATAATCCTTCCTTAGAACATGACATTAGGTCAGAGACTGAATACTGTGCCACAGAACATAGCATGCCCACACAGCACAACAATCAATCTACGACAGATAATCTCACATCAATACCAACACAGAATAATATTGAGGTTGACCCTTCCATAGTAGAATCATTAAGTAACGAATTAGAAACGAATATGTTAAAATACAACGGAATGGATCCTGCGTGTAGACCTTTATTACCAAAATTTAGACCATCTCGCCAGTTGTCAGATATCGTTAGTGTGTTTAATCAGAAAATTATCCCTCCTAAACTATCATCGCTAGAAAATTTAAACGACACGCATTCTTTAATCTATTCCGTCGCTATAACAGTTGCAATTCACTTTAAACTAAAAATAAATATAGATAGGACTAGTAATAATAAAAAAGTAATAAACGACCCACCATGGCAAAAAAGATTAGAAGCAGACATAGATCAGCTAAGAAAAGACATAAACAGATTAACACAATATAAAAACGGCAACACATCAAGAAAACTTTTTAGAAAAGTAGAACTTATAATTAAAAATACTAAACAACACAGTTCACATGATAACTTTAATAAGAGAATAGAAGATCATTTAGATACATTGAAACAAAAACTTTTAGTGAAGAGTCATAGACTAGCACGATACAAAAAAGCCAAAGAAAGAAAAGATAATAATAGATTATTTAAAACAAGTGAGAAACAATTTTATAGAAAGCTTAAAGGTAATAATGTGACCATTTTTAACCCGCCATCTCGAGAGTCTTTAAAAGAATTCTGGCAAGGAATCTGGTCAGACAGCACTGAACATAACAAAGAAGCTGGATGGATCCAAGAAGAAATAGGCCGATCAGAAACAATAGATGAAATGCCGTTCGAAGATATAGATGCTCTTGAAATAAGCAAAATTATAAATAAAACACATAATTGGAAAGCAGCAGGAATAGATGGTATTCATAATTTTTGGATAAAACGACTTTATTCTCTTCACAGCACGCTAGCAGAACAAATAAATGATATTTTAAAAGGCAATCAAAATATGCCGGAAGTTTTGACTAAAGGAATCACATACATGATTCCAAAATCTAGTAGAACCCAGGATCCTTCACAGTATAGACCAATCACTTGCCTGCCAACCTTATATAAAATCATAACGTCATGTATAACTAATAAAATTATTAAACACACTGAACAATATAATATCCTGACTGAAGAACAGAAAGGATGTAGGCGCGGTCACATGGGGTGTAAAGAGCAATTAATTATCGATTCCACAATTTTAAAATACGTTCAAAGATCTAGAAAGAACTTATACATAGCATATATAGACTACAAGAAAGCATTCGACAGCGTTCCGCACTCATGGTTGATCGAAGTTTTAAACATTTATAAAATCAATCCATTAATTACAAATTTTCTTAAGAATACAATGGGCTCCTGGAGAACTACACTGAAGTTACAAACTAAAACAATAAACTTATCCGTAGATGAAATAGCGATTAAAAAGGGTATTTTCCAAGGGGACTCATTAAGCCCTCTATGGTTTTGTCTAGCCCTCAATCCACTCTCCCGAGCATTAATTGAATCTAAATTAGGCTTTGATATTAAGAACGGAAGGTCGATATTGCACCAAATTACACATTTATTATACATGGATGACTTAAAACTATATGCTAATAAAAATACAGATTTGCACGATTTATTAAACATAACAACAACATTTTCGAAAGACATAAGAATGGATTTTGGACTAGATAAATGTCGAAAACTTAATATAGAGAAGGGAAAGATTAGAGAAGGAAGCTACTCAATAGATACCGAAGAAGTAATAGAAGCAATGAAAGACGAAGAAATGTATAAATATTTAGGTTATAATCAAGCACGATTATTAGAACATAGAGCTATTAAGGATAAACTAAAAACAGAATACAATATTAGAATACATTCGTTATGCAAAATGCACCTATCTAGTAAAAATTTATTCAAATCCATAAATACATACGCAATTCCAATACTAACTTATTCTTTCGGTGTAATTAAATGGTCTAACACAGAATTACATGCTCTCGAAGTAAAAACAAGAACCATACTAACACAGCATAGATATCACCACCCCAAATCAGCAATAGAAAGAGTCATAATGACCAGAAAAGAAGGTGGTAGGGGCCTTATCGAAATATCACATCTTCATAAAAGACAAGTCATAAATTTAAAACAATTCTTTAGGCGGAAGAAAAACAATAGTCAATTACACAAAACAATTATAGAGATAGACAAACAGTATACACCACTAAACCTTAGCGATGATAGCAATATTGAGACAGTAGATAAAGCGAAACATACAGAAGAGATTCACAAGAAGTGGAGGCAAAAAGAACTACATGGAAGACATCCCAACGATTTATATCAAATATTCATAGATAAAGAGGCATCTAACAAATGGTTAGAGTTAAGTGAGCTGTTTCCTTTTACAGAAGGATTTATGTTAGCCATTCAGGATCAAGTCATTAATACAAAAAATTACAGAAAATACATTATAAAAGATAGTACAGTAAGAAATGATTTATGTAGAAAATGTCACAGCAAACCCGAAACAATACAACATATTACAGGAGCTTGTATCACACTTACGCAAAACGACTATACGCATAGACATAACCAACTTGTTAATATCATACACCAAAAACTCGCAAGTAAACTTAAACTCATGCAGGATCCCTACACACCATATTACAAGTACACGCCTAGAGCTGTATTAGAAAACCAATTATACAAAATATATTATGACCGCACTATAATTACAGACCACACCATATATAACAACAGACCTGATATCACACTAGTTGATAAAGTAAGCAAACACACATTTATAATAGACATAGCAGTTCCAAATACTAATAACATACAAAAAACTATCACAGAAAAAATCAGGAAGTATACAGAATTACAAGAGGAAATTACCAGAGTCTGGAAAATGAATAGAGTCACTATAGTCCCAATAGTAATATCTACGACGGGTGTTATCCCGAAACAAATATTCAATAGTTTCAATGCACTAAATCTATCCAAATACACATACATAACACTACAAAAAGCTGCCATTTTAAACACTTGCCGCATAGTAAGAAAATTTCTACAACTAGACTTAGATAATAATTTCACTGCAGTACAGAGCAATTTACCTTCTCAGAATAATAACTAGAATATCACCTTGGTTCACACCCGTGAGATTCTAAAAATACCAGGTACTAACCTGAGAAAATTCAATTAAAAAAACAAAAATAATAATAATAAAATTTTTATTGACACAAAATACAGGTGGAACATACTTAATTGAAGCCCTGGCTCCTGTGCTAGGTAGCAACCTGTGTTACAGGAGCCAGTGTCTTCCCCCGTTTGTGGTACATTTCATGACAGTCTGCGCAAAAAACTAATTAGGTAATCAAAACAAAAAGAAAAAAAAAAACATGGTAAAATAAATAAATGAAAGATGCATGCAAGCTCTTTTGGTATGCAATAACTGTGCACATATGAGTGTGGGATGGTGTGTGTGTGTGTGTGTGTGTGTGTGTGTGTGTGTGTGTGTGTGTGTGTGTGTGTGTGTGTGTGTGTGTGTGTGTGTGTGTGTGTGTGTGTGTGTGTGTGCGCGTGCGTGTGTAGGTGGGTGATGGTGTGCGGGTATGTGTTTTACGAGTACTGCTGGTGTACTAGGTCTTCCGTCCGGTGATAATCCAGTGTTTGAAGCCATGTGGTGATTTTCTTTTTACTTTCTCTAGTTGTTAACGGGTTTATGTTAAGGATATTGTTTATTTTATTGTAAATGTATGAGGCCATGTAAAAGTGCTGTCGTCTGGCGGAAGCTGTTTTACAAAATACTGGTCTACTTATGTCCGTACGAGTAATAGTTCTCTTTAGTTTTGTGGTGTGAATCACAGGTAGAATGTGATGTTGTTTGATTGTGAGATTAAGAAGGTACAACTGTCTCACGGTAAGTACTTTACAATTTTCATACAGATCTTTCGTAGGAAACCGGTATGGTTTGAATGTCATGACCTTTAGCAGAGATCTTTGGGCTCTTTCGAGGTGAATCAGAAAGGTTTTGCAAGCGCCTCCCCAGGCCGTTATACAGTAGCCTATGATTGACTGCGCCAGCGCAAGATACACCGTTCGCAATAGTTTAAACTGAGCCACGTGTCGAAGTTTCTTGAATGCCCATATAAGTTTTCTAACGCGGGAAGTGGTCAATTCAATGTGGGGACGCCAGGTAAGACGTTCATCCAGAAGTACCCCTAGGTACTTCACCGACTTTTTGCGTGAGATTGGAAGACATGGGCATTGGTGACCGTTAAAATCATTACAGGAGTGTGCTTTGAGACTTATTTCCATGGGTCTAGTATTGGCGAAAGTAAATTGTAGATATGAGGTCTTTGATATATTCAGGGTTAGTAAGTTACTTTCTAGCCAACAGATTATCTCACGTAGGCCCAGCTCTGCCGCTTTTTGCGTTGCTTCCCAACTCTCGCCATGACATATTAACACGGTATCGTCTGCATAACTAAATATTTTACCGTTATTAAAATACTTCTCGCACAGGTCATTAACATAGATAAGGAAGAGGCTTGGGGATAGGCAGCTACCTTGTGGTACACCATAGTCAATTCTAACTTCATTGCTAATCTCTTTACCAACCTTTACTTTTTGTGTTCTATCAGTCAGAAAGTCAGTAAATATGCTCAGAGGCTTTCCCCTAATTCCGATATGGTCTAGCTTCTTTACAAGGGTTGAAATACAGACAGTGTCAAACGCCTTGGCTAGGTCCAGAAAAACACCCAGACATTTCTGCTTGGTATCAACTTTCTCAGTAACGTAGTCAACCAGTTGATTGACTGCATCTACGGTGCTTTTCCCAGACCTGAAACCAAATTGTGAGTCTGATAATATTTTGAAATGCTCTAGGTATCTGATGAGTCTATGGTTCAGTAGTTTTTCCAAGATCTTTGACAGTGCTGAAAGTACTGAGATAGGTCTGTAATTTTCAATCTCTCCTTGACCCCCTCCCTTGTGAACAGGCGTTATTAAGGATTTTTTGAAGATACGGGGAAAGATTCCTTGTTCAAAACATATCTCAATGAGTTTTGTAAGAGGAGGGACTAGTACATCTTTCCCCAGTTTGAGTAGTTTGGCCGGAATTGAGTCCCATCCTGTGGCACAATCGTTTCTCAAGTTATTAATCACCGACTCAATTTCGGCTTCATCCGGGGATAGCAAAACCATAGACTCACTGGCCACGGATGTTTCAAACTTATATGGAGCACTTGGGGAGTTTTGATTTTGAATAATAGTGTCTGCTAGTTTCTTACCAATGTTTGAAAAATAATGATTTATTTCCTCAATGGCATTATTATTCGCAGTTAAGAGTTTGTCCGCTGTTATTTTTTGTCCAGATTGGTTAGTAATCGTTTTAATAATATTCCATGTGTCTTTATTGTTTTTTGAAGATTCTAAAGCGGATCTATCGTGATTTAATTTAATTTTCCTAAGTAACAAGTTGCAGAAATTACGATATCGTTTATAGACAACTCTATAGTTCTGTTTTTTGGATTAGCTAGAGATGTTTTATGAAGATTATCCCGGTGTCGAATACAACGTAGTAGGCCGGGTGTAATCCAGGGCTTAAGTACTATTTCACGATTTGGAAGTTTCTTTACTTGGGAGTGTTGAGATATTGTGGACATCAAACATTCGACAAACTTAGTTGCAGCTTCATTTGCATCGCATTTGTCAGATATAAATGAGAAGTCGGTATTTTTAAGCTGCTCTACAACTGCCTCATAATTTACTTTTGTGACGTTTTTATTCATGTGTGATTTGTTTGTAACGCCCCTATTTAAGCATATCAATACTGAGGCATGGTCGGTGACTGTTGAATCTATTACTATGACAGTCGCACAACTAGATTTGTTAAACATTGCGTGATCGAGGCAGTTCTGTAATCTTGTCGGATGTGTGTGTCCCGGTAAGAGGCCCAGTTCAGCGGTCAGATTAAGATACGACGAACTGTTCCTGTCAGTATTACTAGGTTTTATGTCAATATTAATATCTCCTGTTAAAATGATGTTGTTCGCTTTTTGTTTACTTAAAATGTTTCCTATGGAATTTAGGAAGCTGTCAATACTATATATCGATGGAGATCTGTAGGATGCTAGAATACATGTATCTGAATCAATTTTTAGTAAAAGAAAGTTGGCACCTATCGAATCTGGTTCCTCCACTGTACACTGAATACTACTCTTAACATATATTGTAATGCCATCGTTTTGATTTAAGCATTTTTTACTGGAGTATGTCACATAATTTTCAATATGAGGAATCGGTTTGTCGTCATTAAGCCAACACTCGGTTAGAATTATAATGTCCATTTCACTACATGCTAATTGAGCCTGAAAGCCGTCTAAATTTTTATATATGCTTCGGATGTTCTGAGTAATTATTTTTAGTGAATCCTTCGAGGTTTTTAAAATATTGTTACAGATATTAGTATCACAGTAATGTGAAGACGCCACCGCGAAGTTATCTATTTGTGATGTAATATTAGTGTTTATGTTAGCCATTGGGTACCGTTATATTTTGAATGTTGCATGCTAATGTGCGGGAACTCATCTTAGGCGTGGTATAATATAGTAGTAAGGGATTGTCGGTGGGTCCGCTCAGAGAGGAAGATGTAAGTATGCTGATAGTAATATGTTTATGGTGTATTTGTGTTTGGTGTAATGAGTTGTTATTAAAGTGTTTGATCGTTTCATGTTTATGTGTTATACAATAACAGAGCAGGCGTAGAACAAAAAATAGTAAAACAATTATACAATAACAGAGCAGGTGCAGATAAAAGAAGAGTATAACAAAAACATCCAAATAAATAGAACAAGCAATTTCCTGGGCCAGTCATTGTACTAAGCTTGGTTTAAGGTCATCCTCGCTTTTTATATATATGTGTTGAGTACCTTCTCTATGACGAAGAAAAACCTTTCCAAATGACGTCCAGCAGAACTTGTAATTATTTTCACTAGCAAATTTCCTTGCTAGAAAGAACAAGCGCTGTGCCTTCATAGTCAGGCTCTCCGACAGATAAATAGGTTTTATGTCACCTGGTATATTGATATGTGATGTGTTTAACTTGGCTTGGGCATTCTTGCGATTGTAATTGCGCACTTTTTGCAAAATATTTTCCCTTGTGGTAACTGATACGAAGTCGACTATGACAGATGATCCACCATCCCTTCTACGCAAGCGAAAAATATCCTTAACTTCATGACGCTCAAGAGGGACATCCAGAACTTTAGCTGTTTCCGATACTATATTACACAGATCCTCTTTACTTTCTCCTTCCTTTTTTGGTATATTTCTAAGCTCCATTTTTGTTAGACACATAATCCTTTCTAAATTCTCCACTTTGTCTTCCAGCAGATTTATATATGAACGATCGGCTTTTCGGTCTCTTTCAGTATCAACCAACCTTATTTTCATGTCGTCGTATTGCTTATTGACAAATTCTATGGATTTCTTCAATTCTGCATTCTGCGCTATAATCTCAGTCATAGATTTTTGAAGTGATGTAAATTTGTTTTCAAATTGAGCATTAGACGCTTCCAACAAATCCCGGATTTCCTCCATAAAAGTGACCAATTCGGGGCCGCATTTACTTTTTTGTTTACGTGACGTAACGTTTGTACCATCTATGCTGCTTAAATTTGGGACAGTTCCGGATAGAGTAGTAGCTGTAGTAGTCTCATCAATAGTTCCAGAGCCACTAGCTTTAAACGCTGCCGGTGACATACATGGAGGCGGCGTACGTCTCATATTTTTATTGGTTGTACCTTATTTGTGTGCGGGCGCTGTGCGTGTTGCTCTCGGTAGGTAGCGGTAGTTCGGAGTTGTAGGTGATTCACAGGAGTGCGCGCGGTCGCTGTGCAAGCGGGACAGCAATTATGGGCAGCGTACCGTTCTCGCGGAGGCGAAGGCGGGCGCGCGGTTAGCTCACACAGCGCACTTTGTGACCAACGAATATAGACTCGACACTACGCGAGTTTGACCACTATTAATATTAACATTTAAGCGACAATTCTGTTTACGGAGAAATGCAGAATCTATTTTTATGTTTTAATTTTGACACACGTCCACACTCGATCGCAGTTACGGGCGAAGGGGATATAAAAGGCTTTCAGGCACAACTTACGTTTAATGAATGATTTAAATTTATTGAGACTTAGATCTTGAACATGGCTTGGAAGTTTATTATAGAAGCGTATGCATTGACATCTGAATGACCCACCTATTTTTTTTTTCTTGAGCCTTGTTGATGGTACAACAAATTTGTGTTTGTTCCTAGTATTTATACTATGGATAGTCCCCTGAACAAGCATCTTTTTAATATTGGCGCCACAGGCAGCCCGCTTTGCAGGGCCTGACTTGACGCCAAGGAATCAGCCGCCCACGTCATTCTGGAATGCGAGGCCGTGGATACTCAACGTGAAGAAATCCTCGGAACAGTGAGGTCACTCCGCGAAGCCTGTGAAGCTCCCAGGAAGCTTCTGTGCTTTTGGGCGGAGCTAGGCTGGCTCTGTTAGCCAGAATCCCCACGCATAACGGACCGAATGGGAGTCTAAGTGAAAAGGGAGTCCCATCATCATCATCACCATCAGCATAGGATAAATCGTAATATGTTTATTAATCAGACAAAAAATATTTGGAAGAACCAAGTAGGGCCAATATAAAACAAAACTAAAATTACTGTATTATTCGACAATGGCTGTTGGACGAACGGGAATAAACGTATCTGACTTCCAAAACCTAGTTACTAGGTTACACGATAGCTTTTGATAAGACTGGTTGTCAGACTTTCGGGGGGCTTGTGGCTAAGTAACAATAGCTGCGCGGGTCGATTGATCAGGTTAAGCTACGCTTGCCACGGTTGGTCCGTGGATGGGTGACCATATTTACATACCAAGACCCCTCCGTGCCTCGGAAAGCACGTCTCGGCTGTCATTTGTGGATCTTTGACAGTCGTTACGGGTCATCAGAAGCCCGAAAGTCTGACAACCAGTCTTACCAAGGGGTATCGTTTTAACCAGTAACTGGGTTGTGGAGGTCAGACAGGCAGTCGCTCCATGTAAAATACTGGTATTCAGCTGCATCCGGTTAGACTGGAAGCCGACCCCAACATAGTTGGGAAAAGGCTAGGCAGATGATGATGATGGTTGTCAGACTTTCGAGCTTCTGACTACTCGTAACCATTCACAGAGACCAAGGGATTAACGTGCTTTATCGTGAGTCTCGCTATGTAATAGATGGTAACTCATCCACAAACCTTCGATCAACCCATGCGGTTGTATATTTATTTAGCCACAAGCCAATGTCCTTTACTCATAAATCCATATCCACGTAACATCCCTTGGGACAGGGGGCGGAATTCCAATTCCAGTCTATAATTGAGACAGAAAAATCCAATTATTTTGTTTATCCGCTCTGTAAATCGAAGTTGGAACATCACGGGTCGTACTAGCTAGTCAAGCGGAAGACTAATTCCTTTAGGCAAAGCTAATCTTGACCGGTATTTCAAAAAACCTTAAGATGGAAGTTAATTTAGGATTTAAATAAGCTCTTTGATCTTTAGCATGAAATTAATCTTTTTAGCCCTCAGGAAAGTGAAAGGCGATCTGACTATCCGTAGTCAGAAGCTTGACAGTCTGACAAGAAATCTTTCCAAACAGGTTTTTCCAAAAACTCAAGTTATGCATGCCAGATAGAATACCATCATCATCTGCCTAGCCTTTTCCCAACTGGGGCCTGAGAACTGTGTCTGGCATTAGGCTACGATAGTGGTTTATTTTTTTAGAGTGGAAAATCATCAAAAAACTTCTTCCGCTCTGGGTGGAGCAGGACGTCGTGTCAGACTTTTACTGACTAAAACCTACCCGTATTTTCCTCAGTTGCCTGTATGCCAGAGGCCACGGTATCTCTTTCGAACAACCTGCTCTCCAGGCAGGAATCGCCCCTTACGGACCCCACCAATGGGCTCCGATTGGGTGAGTTGATGATTCGATTTGCTTTTAGTATTAAAATTGTAGCAACTCTATTAGTGAGTAATTGGAACTGAAGGAGTATTTAATAAACACTTTGATACCGACATGAAGTAGTTACTATGTAAACACGTAACTTACAGTTGTATCGTATTTAGTTACTAAATAAATATACAGCTCATGGCTCAAGCTTAATTACGTTCGTAATCAAAAGAATGTAATAGAAAACAAGACAATATTGTTATAGCTTACAATTTTCCTTTTAATCTAGTTATTAATTTCTTTGTCATTTTTTTTCATCATAACATTAATTACCTACATAATACGCCATGACATAATATACTATGTAACCAGTATCAAAAAACGTCAAACTCATAGATCGTTTTATGGACGTCACGCGGATTTCCGCAAAAGATAACGACAGTTTGCACTGATACGTCAAAATAGCCGTGATAGCTCAGAGGATAAACATTTAGAATTAAGTATTAAGTAAGTCCTAATTATTTTTATATTTTTTATCTCATTGTATTCTGCATCGATTGACGTTCTATGGTTAACGTTATTGATCATTTTTGTATTCATTTTCTTTCTTTGTAAAGGTAAGCATGACGGCTTACCGCAAATTTACATATTTTATTTCTTTTCTTTCGAATTTCTGGACTTTTGACATTCAGCGCGCATTTTTTTTTTTGTAGTTTGCTTTGCATTTGTGCAGTAGTATTTATCTTTCCTTCCTTTAAATATTTTCCCCGGTAACGCTCACAATCTCCACGAACAGTCAAAATATACTCCATATCAGACACTTGTAGATATTCCTATAAAAATACTTTAAATATAACTAATTTTGACCGCATAAATATAAACGTCTTATCGCCTTGTGGGCACGCCTGAAACTCAGCGACTTCGAGATGCCTGGCCCAACGCCCGACATTTCTTGGCAGAACGTGTCTTCTTTACTTAGCAATACTCTGTGGTTTGATATATATAGAAGTACATTGTGTTTAAATACAAAGTGTTTTATTGAAACTTCAAACGCTTTGGTTTTGAATATTGCTCGCGGGCAATGTTCAAAATTGCTGCCACTGAGCGTCAGGTTCTATCATCATCATCATCATCATTTCAGCCGAAAGACGTCCACTGTTGGACATAGGCCTCTCCCAAGCTCCGCCACTTAGACCGGTTCTGTGCTTCCCGCATCCAGCGAACTCCTGCGGCCCTCACAAGGTCACTTTTGTGTTTTGATTCTGATGCTAAGCCATAAAATTATAATACATATTTCGTAACAAGAAAATTATCAGTTAAACCGGTTTATAATTTGCATTTAGGTTCTACAAGGTGGCCGGGACATAGACGCGAAAATACTTAACATGAATTCAGCACAGCTACACCCTGTAGCGTGGAAATTCGTTTCGTTTATGTTTCCATTGATGTACAAGAAAACCGTCTCATAGAAAAGTGCAAATCCTGCGTGGTTGAAATGTATGAAACAGCTATTTTTGTTTTAAACAACCGACGGAACAAAACTGAAAAAGACTGACGAAAAATGTCTACGCTACAGGGTTCAGAATCCATTGTAACTGGTTGCGCGTCGATTTCCCAGCCATTCTGTTTTTAACTTTGTAAACTAAACCTTGTTATGCAAGGGCAACGCAAAATATTTGTGTTTCTGGAGACGAGACATGTTAATATAGTGTATTATTTGACATTTTAGAAGCTCAAACGTATATGATTGATGAGATCCTGATCTTGATATTTTGGCTCTTTAGTGTCATATGTATCAAAATTCTCAGGCATTTTTTAATGTCGTATCCCACGTTCCCAATAACTGTGAAAAGACACATTGTTAACACGTAGTCAAATCAAGCCGATCAATACTCGTTCTTTGTCTATCCCTGAAGTGGTTTTGATTTTTTTACAGTCGTTAAACTTACTGTTTGATTTATTATAAGTAGGCAAGTAATATTATCTCTATCCAAAGTAATTTTATCTTGATAATTATCAATATCAAAATATTTTGTTTCACATAAACCTGCATGGGCGCTTATGAAACGTCAGAAGCTACGTGCACGGTTCCAATTTGTCGTTTCCTATAGAGAAGAGCCGGCAAGAATCTCCGCAGTAACTCTTTAAAAAAATAGTTTTCATATTCCTTTTGTGGCAATTTAAAACCAATACGGATACGGATTCCAATAAAAATAATTAACAAATCCAAGATTATTTGTCTAAAAATACACCTACAAAACAGTCTGAAAAAATATCTCTACAATATATTATATCTGTAGTCGATAGTCGTTACAGTTACTGTTTGATTTATTTTATGTACAGACGCCAGCACACCAAGCTACCCCAATCTATCAAATTTCTTTGATAAATTTTCAACTTGACCACATGTGCATAAGGTTCATGTTCAATTGGAAAAAATTTACAGTTTGGGGTAGCGTGATGTGCTGGCGTCTGTACATCTGTAATATTATCTTGATAATTTTCAAAGTCAAAAATCTTTTATTTTACATCACATAAACCTACATGGGCACTTATGAAACGTCAGAAGCTAGGTGCACGGTTCCAATTTGTCGTTTCCTATGGAGAAGAGCCGGCAAGAATCCCCACGGGGACCGGGAGCCGACGACCTAAGGAAAATGGATGAGACAGACTGAAATCGGAAGGCGGAGGAAATGGTGTTCTGGCGCAACATAGGAGAGGCCCATGTCTAGAAGTGGACTGCGATAGGCTGAGTTGATTCCTTTTGTGCCAATCTAAAACCAATGATACCGGTTCCAGTAAAAATAATCAACAAATCGAAGATCACTAATCTAAAAATACATCTCCAACAGTCAAAAAAATCTCTCTAAAATATGTTTTACCTGTAGCCGACTAAGTAACCAATATCGCCAAGGTTCACATTACCAAACTCATAATGGAAGCTTTTTAATATTATGTTACACAAGCAAATGTATTTTCGTTGTCATAATAATAAAAATATACGACATTATGATGTATTGTTTGAGTAAAATAATGTACTTAGTAAAATTGTATGTTGAAAATGCGAGAGAGACGTTAAGGTGAATCTGCCTAGTCGAAATTTTTTCCATACAAACTTCCGGAGTGTATTACTCCACTGTTCGATAATGTACATCAAAAATAAAACTTGATGTGGTTTTATCTTACTATTAATATTACTTGTGCGGAAAGAGAATACTAAAATTAAAAGCCACTAAAAAGTTATGACCCAACAAAGATTCATTTTTCTTGCTAATTTAGCCTAACGTTGGGCGTGTTAAAAGTAACAAAAGAAGTATAAAATCTCCAAAATCATGTAGGTATCGACAAAGCTCAAATATTGGAAAATTCAAGGAACTTTATTGGTCATTGATTTGTGCAGTGGTTTTTTCATAAAACCCGAAGGACTTTTCTTAATTTTTTACGCGCCTGTTTTACTAAACCTGATCCTGCATCTCACTCAATAACATTGTGCGTCAAACTGCTCATCACTGATACTACATCTGTCAGTCACAATGCCTAGTGAGACAGCGTGCTTTTTAGTCAGGCCCACCAGTGAGTTCGAGCTCGCGAGTAGTGTTCCCTTAGGGCGAAGCACCAGGGTAGCCCGGGAAAATTCACATTTTCTTACGTTTTTTGAAATTTATAGATCATTTTCACATTGTGTAACATAACATTGCACGTGTGTTCCCCCAAGGGTGAGGCAGACGTGCACCTACCTATTAGTACACCTACATTTTGCCGGTTAAGTTCCATGTAATAGAAGGCGAGCATATTGCCATCAAGTTGGCATTAATCCAGACTGCGAGTTCGTACTGAGAACCTACTGAACACAAGCGCTTCAAAATTTTAACAACTAAAATAATCGATACAACTTTCTAAGTTCAAATAATACTGTCGAATAAATATTTCATGAAATCATGAACTTTGAGGTGATTTCAAATCTCACGGTTACTACCAACACGCACTGGGCCCGCGTGATAGATTACGGCCCACTCCTTCTCACAGAGAGGAGGCCTGTATCCCCCTGTGGGAATATTATAATATGCTGATTATGTGAGGCCATTTCTAATTATGAGAGTTGGATTCTAAAGATTACAATTATTACAAATGTGAATCTTGTCGACCGCAACATATTTGTTGCGGTCACGAACCATATTTTAATCAACATACAACCTAACAAACGTTTAGTCAACTATTGGCCCCCCCGACCCCCATTAAATAAAGCGGTCCACTGGAACCCTGACTATAGTTTATTTTCGACCCTTGGGGGCAGAGAGTGCATTTTATTATGTAAAAAGTAATCTCTACCTTACTATCCCAAAATGTTAATTTGAGGTACTTACCAAACTAGGGGTTGAAAGTGGACAATGTATGCCTGCTTCTTCCTGCTCCACCCAGAGCGGTAACTTCTCCCGCTCTGGGTGGAGCAGGAGGGCGTGTCAGACTTTTACTGACTAAAACCCACCCGTGTACCCTCAGTAGCCGGAGTGCCATGGGCGGCGGTATCTCTTTCGAAGAACCCACACCCCTGGCAGGCATCGGCTCTTGCGGGCCCCATCAGTTTGTGCTGACATCTCTTTGAGGCGCGCGTGGAACACAACGCACCGTCGACCCGGGCTTGGTCCTTACCGGACAGCGAGCTACCTATTACTGGCCGTCCGCAAACCCACGCCTACGGTGACCGGGAATCAGCCTGGGATTCCCGACGCCCAGGGCGACTCCTGCGGCGACTAAGGTCATGAGGGCGCAAATACTGCCTCTCCCTCACGTGCACCGCCTCCCTCTTTGCAAGCATTACTGCTTCGCAGAAGGAGGTGACGACTACCCATGCACTCTCGCTCCATATCATGGCCTGGACCAGGGCCGGACGCGAGAGATCGCCGCCGCCGATCGCCTGCACGAAGACACGGTGGTGCTCCGCCCAAGCCGGGCAGACCTCCACCGTGCCCCCTGAGGGTCGAGTGTGATCTATATTTAAGGGGTGAAAGGATACAAATAAACAAATCTTATTTTAAGGGTCGAGGGGCCGATAGTGGACTAAACGCTGACACCTACCTGCAAAATTCTTAACACCTAAGAAATGTTTAATTTAGCGGGCTACCCTACGTTATGCTTCTCAAGAATCTTTCATAGTAATCACTGAGCTAAAACAATATCTATCCAACAGATAAAATTACAAGCATTTAGGGAAATGTGATAAAATCACCCAATATTTCGCTAATTGGCGCAATAGCTCCTCTTAAGTTGAGATTCCTATGAAACGGAATGGGCAATAAACCCCAGGCGTTCCATTTTCATCAAGTTAAAATAGAACTACGTAGGGATAAAGTAAGAATTTGTCTTTAATAAAATATTTAATAAAGGTATTACCTGAATTTCGTTGGAACCTGTATCCCAGAAGGTTTGCTCTAAAACACAAACTGTGTCACACCATCAAGTCACTTATTTCTGGAAATAAAGAAAAATTATGCTTAGGAATATTTCCATTTTGGTTTTTTGTGTCAAGTTCACACGAAAAGGCAAATTTTTAAAATACGATCTATCGGTTATTCTAAGTACAGACGCCAGAATATCAAGCTACCCCAATCTGTCAAATTTCTTTGATAGATTTTCAACTTCATATCTTAAGTATAAAGTTCATGTTCAATTAGGAACATTTGGCAGTTTGGGGTTGTTTGATGTGCTCTCCAGTCTGTACGTATTCTTTCCATTTGTTCCGTAATTTTAAGTATAACATATCACGTCATCAATATTGTGTTTTTTTTTACATTTTTTTTTTTAATAGATTGACTGTCACATTGTTTGTTCTAGCTATTTATCGAACACTATGGGGAGATTCAATGCACAGGTAAGGTATTCTGAACCAATAACCATAATTATCATAATTCAGCCGTGCCAATTTGGGTATAAGCTGTCCCCAAGCATCGCCATATTACCTTTCCTGTGTTTCTCGCATTCATCGGAAACAAGCGACCTCCACCAGATCATTTGTCTACCTTGACCTTAAAATTCACCCCTATTTAACAATACCAGTTTTACCTACGATTCATACATTTTCACAACCCGATTAAAGGCACCTAATTACGACCAACTAAAGACTATTATAGTCTACCGCTACCCAAAGCAATAATTCATTCCAACAATATTGTATGTATTATATAAAACCTGATTCTTTATCTCCATAATAATACGGGAATGCGTCCTTCGAAGCAGCAGCTAATTACGTTGGTGACGTCATGAAATCAGTGAAGCATGACGCCAGATAGCGTGCGCCAGTGATCGGGAGCTTATTACGAATATGTTCAGAATGTTCATACATATTATAAGTAAATACATACATAAAAGATACATAAATGTCTTGATTTACAAATATTAATAAGATTTGTAGTGATTTTAAATAATAAATGTATTATTGAAAGTATGTGATTTGTAGCAAATGATTTTTGTATCAGTGTAGTCATGAATTTTAAAAAGAATTGACATTTGACCGTTGCAAATGGAATGGAAAATGGACGAAGATATTTCAAATCAAAATCAATCAATGGAAAATGTAAATATGATGTTTGGAGCATCGGCAAAATAGATTCTAAGTTAGTTTTCTTAGAGTTTCGAAATCAAAAGGAGAGTCTTCAAGAAGTTTATTCTATATTTATATAATGTTGAGTAGATACCGAATTAAATCGTTTCTTAAATACAGTGATTTTTTAGTCACCGTTAAAACTTTTCAGAGTGATAGTAGGTACCCGTGAAATTGAACAACTTTCTCCAAGGAATATGGGTCAAAATCTGAAAAAAAAAACGGAGCTCCCATACAAAATCAATACTCAGCTGATCGATTTTGTATGGGAGGTCCGAATTTTTTATAATTGAAAAGGTGTGTTAATTTCACAAAGTATGAATGGTATTAGGTGTAGCACAGGAAATACTAATGGATTATTATTGCAATCGCGGGCAAAACTTGGATGGAACTAGCACAAGAGCGTGGAATTTCTACAAGAAAATAGAGACTTGCGCCCAGGAGTGGCTGACGTCAGGCTGTGGATGGTTATAAATCTGAAGGTGTATCAAATAGATTGCAGTAGGTATTCGATATTGATTAGCTAAAACGTAAATCGATTAACGTGATCCGGCTGTCAGGTATCACAATTCACACTGGATTGATCAGAACTTTCGCTGTCATCTACCGTTGTTACTTATCTAATATACATATATTTTACGATGCGGTTCTGAACACCGCCTGCACAGCAGTTAAAAAAGTCAAAAAACAAATTAGTAAAATGATTACTAACTTTGTTTTTAGTTCTATTAAATACACTTTTACGTTAGGTACTTAAATGTACGTTCGTGAAAATCAAAGAAAAATCGAACTATATTTTGATCAAGACGACGCGAAGGGGCATTTCAATCAAAATATTATTTTGTTTTATAGTGGCTGTTCCACTAATATTTCCTTTTCGTCTTTATTTTTCCTGTTAAAACTGTTTTTTACTCCGTATCGCTTGGCCGTTTTCTTATCATGGGTTGTTGTAAGCGGCGCTTCTTTATCTTCGTTATTACGCAATCGGAAGGCCCATTGGCGGCGCCTTTATGTTGAAATCACGGTGATAATAACACCATTGATTTAGGGCTGGGTCGGATAAGAAAACCTTGTATTTTTAGGAAAGGTTTTGTTAAAGAAAAAATGTACTGTGGATAGTTTGACTGATTTGTACATATAGAAGTAGATTATTTGAGTAGGGACTGTAAACATTTTGAGAAGGGCGTTCAAGGTGGTTTTATACTATGTACTAGAATCTTCCTACCATTTTTCAAACTACATTGGGGTCGGCTTCCAGTCTATCCGGGTGCAGCTGAATACAAGTATTCTACATGTAACGACTGCCTATCTGACTTACTTATGACGTAAATATGACGTTCCACATGGCATAACTGCCTAAATGACTTCCACAACCCTGTAAGTCCAGTAACGGCACGGATGGCGTAAAGGTTAAGCGATTGACTTCTGCGTTGCGTGTAACGGGTTCGATTCCCGCACGGAACAAATATTTGTATGACCTACAAGTATTTGGTCCGGGTCTGGCTGTTTGTGTATGTGAGTTTAAATGTTTGTAAACGCACCCACAATACAAGAGAAATTCCTAGTGTGGTGCAAGGTTTTTTAAGAAAAAGAAAGAAAAGAAACTGGGTAACAAGATATACCCTGGTAAGACTGGTTTTCAAACTTTCAGGCCCCCGAATAGCCGTAACGACTGTCAAAGATCTAAAAATGATATCTAGGACCAACCATTTAACGTGCTTTACGAAGCACGAAGAGGTCTTGGTATCTTAAGAAAGGTCACCAATCCACAGACCGACCTTAGCAAGCGTATCTTAACCTTGAAGGTCGACCCGTGCAGCTGTTATTACTTAGCCACAATCCCCTCACGATCGCATCGAAAATCAATCTATCATAAATGGTTTTGTTAATGTTATCATTTGTTTAGGTATGGTTTTATTCTCACGGGCCTGTGCATCATTCCTAAAAACCTTCAAATTCAAATTCAAATTCATTTATTTGCCAGAATATAGGTTTACAACTGTGACAGTGTATGATCTTATAACTATAATGGCCCCTTTACATTCTACCATCACATATGGTGTGCAAATATGTCTTAAATTGTATACATTACTTATAATAGATAATAAAACAGACAACAACGAAACACACATGCATTAGGATTTTTAAGGAACAAATTAATTAATCGATGTCAAAGTTATACCTACGAGAGTGTCAGTTAAAAAGATAAATAAAATGTCAGAACGCAATAATTATAAAATATGATTGTTAATGTCATACTTATTGTAATGTCAAACTCTTGAGTAACTGTCGCTTAAAAACTGTAATCACAGCAACTTTTCTTTTATATTATCAAAACCCACACCACCGAAAGTCAAAACACTTTAAAAGAACAAAAAAAAAAAACATCACGACCTTTACTTCAATTCCCTGAAGCCTGAAACACGACGTCACACACACCAAAAATACCCACACACTTTCTAACCCACATAAAAAATACCATCCTGACTGTAGTAACTTTTTAAACGAGACAGGGGCAATGTCAACTCACTAAGAGCGGACTACTAAATCAATAAGAAAGCAGACAGCCAACACAAAAATCTTATACTCCTGGGTAATTTAATATATCCAAGATCGAGTTAGGCGTCGCTTTTTGGCACCCTCTGTTTTTCTTCAATGCGTAAAAAATGTATAAAATGAAGGATGTCTTGTTTGCCAAGACTTGAGTGGAAATATTTAAGGCTTTCGGGTAGTGTTACGGGATTTGATCACGTTGATGTGGGTTTATTTTGTCAATATATTTAAGTGAATATACGGTTTTACGTGTGTTTTGATACTAGTAAATTAGTAACACGATAGGCTTAGCTTTAGTGGGCTGTCTCGATGAACGATCAAATTGATACCATAGCATAGGATATAGCATAATCAGCCTATAATGTTGCCCCCTGCTGGGCTACAGGCCTCGCTATAAGAGGGAGTGGACCATAATCCACCACGTGGGCTAAGTGTTGGTTGGTTGAATGTCACATATCTTCGAATTTTTGGTTCTAGGACTGATTCCTCATGTTGTTTGCCCTTCACCGTTTTGAGAAAAGTAGTGATGAAATAATTTACACAAAGTAAAGTGCTTGTCTGGGTTTAAACCTACGAACTATAAACTCTTAAGTCACGTCTCTCTACTTGGTGTCAATTGTGAAAGAGCTGTGGTGGCACAGGTTTTCCACAATTGACACCAACGTATAACTAGATTGGAGAAAATGTATCCTATTCAGCCCTTGACAACAGCTTTAGGAAGTCTACGACGCACATTTTTTGATTCTGTAAGCTTTTTTATGCTGCTCATCTAGTGGTATAAAAATAGGAAGATATGATCAATATCCTTTTTTATTAAGTTTAAATACAGTGTTAAAAGAAATAAAATAAAAAACACGTCCTGTACTAAGCCAAAAAGCATGTTGCCGCGACATACACCGATATTTCGCCTCGGAGGCGCCTAGAAGGAGAAGGTATACCTCTCTCCGCCCCTTTACGAAATTCAGACGTTATGTTATGCCGCACAAATATACTTGACGTCACAGTTGCTAGCTAGGTTATCTGGAATAGTTCGAGTAGTGTTTCAATTTGTGTTATCATTCTCAGCTGCTGGCTACTGTATGGCCACTTGAGGATCTCGCTGCTCTTGACCTTGCCTTGGTTGAAATATACGCTGCAGATTTTCATTGTATTATTGTTGGTTTTGTATCGATACAATTAAATAATGTATCAAATCAGGAATGAAGAGATCCGCAGGAGAACCAAATTTAAGTAACCGACATAGCCCGAATAATTGCCAAACTTAAGTGGCAGTGGGCAGGGCACATTGCTCGCAGAACAGATGGCCGATGGGGCCAAAAAGTTCTGGCGTGGCGACCGCGTACCCGAAGACGTAGAGTTGAAAGGCCTCCCACAAGGTGGACAGATGACCTTGTGAGGGCAGCAGGAAACCGCTGGGTGCGGGAATCACAGAACTGGTCGAAGTGGCGGAGCTTGGGGGGAGGCCTATGTCCAGCAGTGGATGTCTTTCGGCTGAAATGATGATGATGATGATGATGACAAATAAATAAGAGAAGAATGAAGAATATGACTTGTCTGTTGTTTGAAGAATAAAAAATACATAAAAAGTCTCTATGGTACTTAAAACAAAAATACTATTTTTCAAACAGTTTGTCTGTCAGTTTTTTCCGGCTAATCTCCAAAACGGCTGGAGCGTTTTGACGGTACTTTCACTGACATATAGCTGATGTTATAAGAAGTAACATAGGCATAGATACTTTTGGTCCCGGTCGCATGTTCCTGTGGGATATTTTCCGACATCCACAATTTATGTTTTTCAACTACAATGTCCCAACATCCCAACTACGGAACCCTTTATTGTGCGTAGTCTATTACGCACCGGGCCGGTTTTTCTCAGGAGCAGGAAATCTGGGTTGTAGGTGTTCTATAATTTCTGCTTACCCCGATGAACGCAAACTTCAATCATTGTGTAATGGCTGCCCATAATCCAGATAATATTGCGTACAATGCCAAATCTACTCGACCTTGGAACATGCATTACAATCCAGATGAAATTACTGAGCAATACAATACAATACATCATATAAAGATAAACAAATATTATTTGGTCTCTTACTAATACTGAGATATCAAGAACTATGTATTTTATTAGTCATTTACATATCTAGCATGTTATTTATCTGGTAATGTTCCTTCAGTTAGATCGAATGTTTCCTTAATGTGAACAACTTTTAAATCGTCATGTCTGGTAGTTGGCATGTGGTTTCCTTATAGCTGATATGACGATTAATTCTACGTTCACACGACCGAAAAAATCGACATCGCAATGAACGTTCATTTGCTCCTTCCATGAATTTTTTTTTGGGTTTCGTATGACCGAATAAAATGGAACACCCTTATAGGATCTCTCGTGTGTCTGTCTTCCTATCACAGCCAGTTTTCTAGGAATCGTGATACGCATTATAAATTTCTGTGACATAGACGCGGACTGGTATCTAGCGTCACTTAACTAATTTTGAATATGGAAGTTACTTTAGGGAGGCAAATGGGAAAAAAAAAAGCTTAGCGAGCTATGCGGTTTAACATATCAAATTAAAGGGCTTATTGTGAGGGTTCAAATATGTTTCTTTTATAATTTAAAAGTTTTTTTAAGAATATAGGTATATGAAAATTGACCATGATTACAACCTTATCTCCGAAACTGTTGACCCTAAAATAAAAAAATAAAAAGTACTGAAAAGAGTTCCAACATACAACTTGAGTGGGAAAACTGCTGACTAATTTTAATTATGAAAATAATAAAGGAAGTTATCCCACGTTGTAAACGTTTACTAAAATACATAAACGGTTTCTTCATAATTGCTATTTTAAAACATAATAAACTTTACAAAAGCTGAAACCTTGGCTAATATTACTTTGCTAACTAAAAATAATAATTACCAACGCGCTTTTACGTTGTCGTAAGAAAATCTTATTCAAATTTTTAAACACAATTTACCTAATTTTGTACAAAGAAAATCACTGTCTGCTTAATTAGGACATTTTTGACACTAATCTGATAAGCTTAAACAAGTTTTACCCATTTTAGTCTTGTCAACTTTGCTCAAGAAACGTAATTTTTTTTAAGGGTTATTAATATTCTTTACAAGTTGTTCAAATCATGTTTTATTAGGAAAAACTTTATTGTAGAGGTATTTGTTGTGATAACCTGTATGATGAAGAAGTTTTTGACAAACTAATACATGTTTATAGGACACAGTATTACTTGGTATGTACGTACGTGTATGACCGTGGAAGACGCTATAGATCGTTACATATTGTAATGATGGTAGCACGCTTTGCAGTAACATTTCCTGTCTCATGGGAAAAATGCGTTAGTTTATGAATGCATGCACTTTTTATTTAAATTATATTTCCAATATAAATAAATAAGAATCAACAGATTTAGAACAATTGAAGAAACAAAACGACAATACCCTGAACGCCCAGACTTCATCACAAAAACCCAGTCCCCAAAACCCCACATTTCATCAGAAAAACATAGTACCCAAAGCCCCAGAATTTGTCGCAAAAACACAGTCCCCAAAACTCCCAGACTTCATCAGAAAAACATAGTCCCCAAAACACCCAGACTTCATAACAAAAACATAGTCCCCAAAACCCCCTACTTCATCACAAAAACACAGTCCCCAAAACCCCCAGACTTCATAACAGAAACACAGTCCCCGAAACACCTAGACTTCATCACAAGACATTCCCGAAAACGACCAGTCTTCACCACTTCCTAACGTTTAAGCTGGGAAACAGAAATGGCGTCACAAACTACCCAGTAGCACGCCTGTCTGTTCCGCTAAAATAACTTCTGATCATGATGTCAGGTCCGGATTTTTCCCACCAAAGAGTAGGCGACCACATCCTCGTGTATGGATTTATTTAGTCTCGTTCGGTTCCCAGCTAAGTCTAGGCCACCACTTCCTCGCCTGTGGGTGTCGTAAAAGGCCACGGCGATAACGTTAAGGGGATAGGCAGTGTCTTCCTGTCAGCAACAATCGTCTGTGACTAAAACTCCATTTGGTATAAAATTGTTGTGATCTTTTTTCTTCAGTTGATGATTATTGGGTCTGTATTTAATGGTGATGATGAAAGGAAGATTAAATGCTATTTTATTATTTCTTGTTTATAAATGCCTCTGTACAGTCACGAGCAATAATATGTATACACATCGCCAAGTTCAAAAGCGATTTTCTTTTAAATAGCGATTGCAGCCTTGAGGTAACTTAGATATTTCATTACAGTGTGGGTTCCAAAATATTATTTTCATAATAAAATAAGATTACAATTAGTAAAAGTGGAGAAAATCACATTTGAAAGTTGGTAAGCGTATACATATTATTGCTCGTGACTGTACGTGTGCATGTCATTGAACTCCTCATAAATATCTGGACTGATTTTGATGGAATTCTTTGTGACTATTCGAGTGGTACCTTGGATGGTTTAGATTCACACTTGGCCCAGTAGGTTCTAGGAAACAGGACAACGTCTGTCCGGTCAGCTAATAATGCACATACATTGTGTAACAGAAACACTATTGCTATTCTTAAGCATTAAAGAAAGCTAGCTAGCTTCTCAAAAACTGATCACCTATACAACCGCTCTATTTAGCCTTCGTAGATTATACGAAGGCTTTCGACAGTATTAAACACTCAGAAATATTTATGTCGTTAGAAAACCAAGAAGTGGAACAGCAATATATAGACCTCCTCAGAAATAATTACCACAACAGCACCGCAGACATCAAACTTATTACTGCGGTACCGTCGCGTCGTTTAGGATACAAAAGGGTGTTAAGCAGGGCGACCCGCTCTCCCCGAAATTATTTACAAGCACTCTCGAGGAGATATTTAGAACTGGCAGCCTCATGGACGACCAAAGGCATTGAAATCGGCAGCAAGAGGTTAATAAACCTCCGTTAACAAACACTCAGATTTGTCGTATATCACCAGCCCATTCCTTGCAAAATCATAACTCATCCCCTCAACTCTCAGTCTAACAACATAATAAGAATGAATAAAGAAAGCGGTACTTAGCAGCAAAGATAAGACAAAGCAATTCGCATCCAGAATATAATCGCGAGATAAAATGTCGTGAGAAAAGTTTCAAGTATTTGGTACTTCACAATCCGCTGTGAGATTCTCAAGACTATCTTCGATAGCAGATACTAGTTGTCTCTACGTGTACAAGTAACTCAATTTACGCTTCAATTGTTTCAATTTCTCAAGCAACATTTTATAGCCGATCAAATCCATCTTCATTTTATTGGACTACCGGAAAATACGTGACAATTCAAGATCTTTCAAAAGTAGCGTTTGTAGATAGTTATAAGTATGAAGAAAGTTAAAAGATACTGAAGGGCTATTCATATTTTTATGAATTTTTGCATTCAAATCGCAGTCTAATTCTCTCAGGTATAAGTACAATCTACTAAAATTTGCATATATTTTGACGAGTTTTTGACAATTATTGTCGCTGAGATGAGCTTGTGACTAGAATTTGATCTTTTTTAGTACAATACGACAATTGGCTTCAGGACCAAATTAATAATTTTGGATTACTTGCTATAAGAGCCGATTCCTATAAATTTACGGATCGCTGTTAGTTGCCTCCTGTATCTTTACCAAGTATGAAGCAATTACTTTTGCTTAGTAGACCCTCCTATATGAAAGTAGCTATCACAGGTAAAATGAGCGTAAGAAACTATTTATATGCCCAGTTTGTCAATTAGAAAAAACTACCAAAAACGATCCTTTTTTGTTTATAGGAATCGAACATAAAACGATATAATGGTACTTATGATGGTATTCTCCATTCCAAAATTTAAACATGAATCATCGAATACTTCAAAAACAAATGAGTTCAAATTCGAGTTGAATGAGGTCACTTGAATGAGGCTCGTCAAACTTTTCAGAACAACACTATTGGTGTAACAATGTCATTCATACATAACTAACAAAAGACAAACGTTCCAAACAAATTCTTATTACACACTGGAGCCTTCCAGAATTGTTATGACACAAATACGAGATAATTACCTTCGTAGCGAGTTGCAAGCCCCCGATAATTAAGTTAGCCACCGCCCTGAAGCGAATCACGCGAAATGATAGGCTTTTGATGCGCGTGTTAGGGAATTCTCTTTCACTTTTTCGAGAGGGTTTATTTTGCTTTGATTTTTTTTTTTGGGTTAAGGTCAAAGAGCATGATTGGGCTGTGCGGTAGTTTTTCCTTCCCTTCTATGTCTAGATTTTGTGGGCTAGATCTCCAAAAATAGGTTTTACAAGAAAAATATTAATGTTCAGCCGCGTTTCGTGAAAAATTTTGTAACATAATATTAGTATCAAGGCCGAGAACTTAAAGGCTATTTTTATTCAACATCTTAGCTTTTAAACTATCAAAAAAGACATCAGTCATCGATTTATCTTCGTTACACCTAAAAGAAAATCTTAATTAAAAAGTTTTTTTTTTCGACACAAGATTTTTTGGTGTCAGAGTTTTAACAGTTTCACTCAAGGCAAAGGAACTCCTCTGTGCAGCCTGCTTAGCGATCTTTCCATAATTAACCTCCTTTGAACGAAAATATTACACGGAGCGTAAGTTATTTAGATAGGACCATAAATTAAGGTTTAGCCAAATTATTCATCAAAACTGTACTAAAATAAAGATTAGAAGATTACTGTTCAAAAAGAAAAAACAAATCACACGTCAAAAACGCCTCTATCTTACGAGGGTAGATAGATCGAATACTTGTTACTTATTATGTACCTATACCATAAAATTACAGATCATCATCTGCCTAGCCTTTTCCCAATTATGTTTGGGTCGGCTTCCAGTCTAACCGGATGCAGCTGAGTACCAGTATTTTACATGGAGCGACTGCCTATCTGACCTCCACAACCCAGTTACTGGGTAATACGATCCCCTTGGTAAGACTGGTTGTCAGACTTTCGGGCTTCTGACGACCCGTAACGACTGTCAAAGATCCACAAATGACAGCCGGGACCAACGGCTTAACGTGCTTTCCGAGGCACGGAGGGGTCTTGGTAAGTAAAGATGGTCACCCATCCACGGACCAACCGCGGCAAGCGTAGCTTAACCTGGCCGATCGACCCGTGCAGCTATTGTTATTTAGCCACAAGCCCCTCATTTAAATTACAGATATAAATGTAAATTTTTTACAAGGAGGGTAAATTATTAAAAAAAAAAAGACTAAAGGTATTACAGAATATTTACTTTTGCTAATAACATTAGCACCAAGTATGTAAGTAGTAGTCAGATATCCATAAAAGGTACCAAACTCACACATTTAAAAATAACGCAAAATAGAAATGATATAACCTTCCCATAAATCCGTATTTTCTAATAAAATAACAGAATTATTATTGTTTTGCCACATAATGTTATGTTTACGAAAATACGGTTAAACCCTTTCAACGCTGTGGGATGGACTTTTTCTTCCGTCACTTAGCGGTTACCTCGCGTAAATCCATTTTTTATTAAAATTTGTAAATATTCTGGTTTGCCCCAATCCTGGTTTAAAGATTTAAAAAAAGCATTTTGCTTGGCTTTAATCTGCTGGCCAGAACTGCCTATAATTAATGATGATGCCCTCACTCACTGCTGTAAACTGAGCCGTGAGTTTATATCGTTACCTATCTTATTTGATCGCATGCGGTCAAAATTTATTTACCCTCAAACTAACTCTATGTGAGTTACCGGATTGGAAAGTGTCAAACTTGAATGTCAACGTCTGAAGAAACAGAAAATTATGATGGATCTCGACAGTATAATTTAAGTTAAAAAAATGGCTGAACAACATTTTTATTGTGGTCCTGAACAATTTCCAGTCATTAAGAAAAGAAAAAACAAAAGCATTGTTAAGAAAAAAACGTTAAAAAGATTTCTGTATAATTCATAATCTTTTGTGGGAGATGAAATGCGAACGAATCTTTTTATTTCGTCCCTTCGAATTAGAATAATAATGATTTTTAATAAAGCTGAAGTAAAGTGGTGGCTTAATTAAAAAGAACCGAAGAATAAAAAAGAGGCCCAGTAATAATAGCCCTATATTTAAAGCTAAGATATCGTAATAACTGAGAAAAGAGATTGGAAACTGAAAATAAAATAAGGTTTTGTTGGACCACAAAACTGTACTGAATTCACAATGTTTTAAATGTAATGTAGAGTTGTAGCACGTGGCATTCTAAAGATTCTCGCTTCCCACATGGAAGAAGGTATTAGTTTATGTAGATATTTAAAAGTATCCAATATTCCTAAGTAGCTCTGTATATCAAAGTACGCCGATAATATACTACTTATTAATCTTTTTGTTTCACACATTTTTTATTATTTCAGTCACCCAAAGTAAGCTCGCACATAATAAAAAGCGTCAGAAGGGCCACGGTGACTTGGGCTTCAGACGTAGCTTGCAACGTATATTTTAAGCACCAGACTCCTACAAATGTACTTGCTTATCCTAAAGCTAGTTTTAAGCAGTACCACTGTGAATAAGAGAAAATAAATATCGATATACTATTTTAGAAGGTTTCTTTGGTTTGAAAGTTCCTCAGATGTCTTCGACAGCAAGCAGAACGCAAGTAAAACACTAGTGTAATTTTCTCAAAATAAGCAAAGCAGCTTCTCTCAAGAGCAAGACCAACATTTTACTAACAAGGCTACATACACAATTATACAATTTATCAAGTTCCTATAGTTTGAAACTTCGTAAGATTTCTTCGACAGAAAGTAGGACGGAGGTAGAACGAAATTGCAATTTACGCAAAATAAGCTAAGCAGCGTCTCTCAAGAGCAAGACTAACATTTTCCTAACAAGGCTACATACATAACCTTAAACCATCTCTTGAAAAACTGCTCCAACTCCGCTTGAAGAATAAAAGTAATAATGTTGAACCCATCGGAGTTTTCTCAAGGAAAAGAACAATAAATTCCGTACCCCACTTGGTTGCGCAAAGTGAAACTTTCTTAGGGGATTATAACCTCAGCAAGTTTCTTGAAACACAGCTATTAGTAAGTATATAACAAAGCATTTGTACAAAAGTACCAAAGTCTTAAGTCCGGGAGTCCGTTGCGGTGGGCTTGGAGGAACTATTGTTTTAAGTTCGGTACCACTTAGCAGTGGTAGGGTTGTCGACTGTGTGTTATTTTGCTGTTTATTTATTACGGAAGTGTTGGTACGTTTTGGTTGATTTAGGATTCAACTGTTAGATCTCTTCATCAGGTCGTCCTTTGAAATTAATGTATATAGCTGTCATAGGGTTAAAATCATTGGAACTAACACAACATCACGCCTGTTGGCCTCGAATCATTAAAACTGACTCTAATTAATTATTATGCATTTTCAAGACGAAGATTTTGAATGTCAGAATCATCAAACAATACCTTTCAAAACCATCGGGGTAGTGTATAACACACTAGCAGTAGGAATCGATTTCATTCTGACAGTTCAACAACTTGAATTTTCATTCTGACAGTTCAACAAGTTGAACTTTCTTTCTGACAGTTCAACAAATTGAACTTACATTCTGACAGTTGAACAACTTGAACTTTCATTCTGACAGTTGAACAACTTGAACTTACATTCTGACAGTTCAACAAATTGAACTTTCATTCTGACAGTTGAACAACTTGAACTTTCATTCTGACAGTTGAACAACTTGAACTTTAATTCTGACAGTTGAACAACTTGAACTTTCATTCTGACAGTTGATTGCGTTATGTACGTTGTTGAGAGCAGACCATTTTTTCCAACATATAAAGCTCGAATAAGCCTGTAACGCAATTAGGGTACTGGGCCAGTAATTTTTCAGTCACTTTTTTTTGAGAAGCTTCTTTTATCAAATAATTTAATAGCATGAAAAATAATCACAGTTTTAACCAGGTTTTATTTCTCCACCATCACGCCAACCAATCACATGTCCCACGACACACCACGCTCTTCAATTCTTTAAACCGATTACGTTCAACATTCTTCACATAGCTAACACGGGGATTTCGTTCAGAGCCCGGATTACTTTACAAGAATAACGTGCTGCGACTTTTGCAAATACGTGTGGAGATGATGTTCGAACCTCCCCAATAATCTTCAATAGGGTGTTTCAAATTCGTGTACCAATCATTTGAAAGGGATCTAGCATTTACGTTTATGACATCATCCCGAAAAGTAATGAGTCGTGTCTGAATCAGTAGAAATATTACTTCATAGGTTTTTATTGTATTAAAAACACAGGGGACATTTCAGTGTCCCGAATAAATTTATTGGAATGCCTCGCCCCCATTTAAATGAGACTTAAATATGACTGACAAAACTTGGGTACACCTCTGCCTAACTCTTCGAGGTTCAAGTATGATGTTTTGATATGTAATGTGTTAAAAATGAGAGACATTTCAGTGTTTTGAATAAATCAAAGGAAGGTCCGATAGATCGAGAGGTTTGGTTGAAAGAATTAGAAACGAATACTACCTGTAGACGCGTTATACATAGAGAATACCAATAGCACTCGTAAAGCAAATGACTGGTTCCCAAGATTAGTTTTATCCAATCGCATCAGAATCGCACCGTGATCACATCTGCCAGGGGTACGGGTTATTCCAAATAGATACTGTGGCTCCTGCCACACAGGCAACTGAAGGAACACGGGTGGGTTTTAGTCAGTAAAAGTCTGACACGCCCTCCTGCTCCACCCAGAGCGGGAGAAGTTATTTGATGATTTCCAATGTTAAAAAAAACGCATTAAGTATACTTAGAGACTTCCAATAGCACTCGTATAGCAAATGACTGGTTCCCAAGATCAGTTTTATCCAAAATCAAACCAAGAATAAAATTATTAAAACTTCGTGTAGAAAGTTTTGAGTATGAGTGAGGAAAGACCAAAGAAAAAATGATAATGGACTGTGTGAAAGGTAATATGGACAAAAAGAAAAATTATAAAGACTATAGTATTCTATGACAACTAATAGATAAATATGAAATAAGAAAACATTACAGGCCACGCCAACCGAAAAAAAATGATAATGGACTGTGTGAAAGGTAATATGGACAAAAAGAAAAATTATAAAGACTATATAGTATTCTATGACAACTAATAGATAAATATGAAATAAGAAGACATTACAGGCCACGCCAACCGAAAATAAATTTGGATAAGGGAAGCATAGCAACATTAACAGAAACACTACCAGACAAGAGTGGAGTGTTTAAAAATGTGTTTGAGTTTGATTTGGTTTTTCATGCACACACTATAGTGTCAAATTAAATTAGCTGGCAATAATACCTTACCCACGTGTAAACAGCTGAAACAAAAAAACAACACAGTGGTTCTCCGGGAGTGCTTGTGTGTATTTTTTGAATAGTCAGGAAATATTTTTTGAATCTTCAGATTAAACAACGTCCAACGTATGTTCAACTTATTTTGGTTATATCTTCTAAACGAGTTATCCGATTTTCTTAATTCTAATTGGAATATTAGTTCTGGACCTAAACCTATCTTTTGAGACTTCAATTATTGAAATACCTCTACTAAAAAAACAGAACTATCGATAATGGTGTAGCGAGAATTTCACATTATTCATAATCATAATTTTGATCATATCTTCTAAACGGGTTATCCGATTTTCATAATTCCAATTGGAATATTACTTCTAGACCTAAACCTATATTTGTATACTTAAATTATTGAAATACCTCTAATAAAAAAAAAACAGAAGTGTTGGTAACGGTGTTGCGAATTCAATTGTTTTTTCCCATGTCAATGCCTGACGCGCTTAAAGAAGCTTAAACATAAAAAAAAAAACAAAAGAAAATCTTCATTCGAACTTTGCTCTGTATGAAATAATTTACACAAAGTAAAACGCCTGTCAGGATGATGTTTAAGTTAAGCCAGTTACTAGAATTCCTGGATTCGGAATTCCGAGCCCACCTAATTACAATTTGTATAATACTACGATAGATTTACCACATATTTATTTTAAAAAAAATCTACAGTCGCTCCCTTATACTCCACATCCTACGATATCAATCATCAGGCTTTGACAAAAACCAATTTTATTCCGTAACCAGTTGGTTACGGAATAAAATTGGTTTTTGTCATATACATGTCAATACAACTTGACATGCACACATACCAAATCTTGATTCCTTGTATATCAAGTGCACACAGTCCGTACCTATTGTCTAAGCTAAATCAATGTATTCTGTCTCAAATAAGATCGTCTTTCTATTCCGTCCGTTCATTAGAGACAGATTGTCATTTTTAGATCTGCCGTCGCCTTCCAACCTACTTTTGTCGATACTAAAATGTTCAATCTTGGATAGAATCTGTGTCGCACTGATGTAGAACACGATTTCATTCTGACAGCATTGATTTGGACGATTGGATCTGGAATGAACCATTGTCGTTAGGTATCTATCATTACATTGATAGAAAAAAGACTATCGCGTGTTGCCTATACATACAGGGTAAGTTTTTATCCAGTGCGTAAACTGTAACCATGAATTCAGCACATCATTCTAGACCGTCTACCGCAGAAATTTTTCGCCTGTTATAAAAATAAAATCAGCTGTTTCATAGAAAAGTACAATAGGTACCTACGCGGTCAAAATGTATGGCACAGCAATTTTTTTTTTGTACAACCGGTGAAAATTTTCTGCGCTAAGGGGTCTAGAATGATATTCTGAATTCATGGTTACAATTTGCGCACTGGATAAATCTTTTCCTGTATATACGCGATGCTTTGACATATGGCAAGAAAGTAATTTACTGTTTCGTGTTTCACAATTTTAATTACTCACCTACCACTGTATAGAATGAAGTTCTTCTAACTTGACAGACAGCTGTGCTACTGGGGAATTTGTTGCGACACTTCTTCTTCCCAGCTAAAGCACTAGGAAGTGGTGAAGGGCGGCCGTTTTGGGGGACTGCCTTACGTAATTTTGACGTTTAAAAAGTACTGCCCAGTTTGAATAAATTACTTTTTATTTTTATTTTGAACTATCTACAAACGTTACTTTCGAAAGATCTAAAATTGTCACGTATTTTCCGGTAGTCCAATAAAATGAAGATGGGTTTTATCGGCTATAAAATGTTGCTTGAGAAATTGAAACAATTGAACCGTAAATTGAGTTACTTGTACACGTAGAGACAACTAGTATCTGCTATCGAAGATAGTCTTGAGAATCTCACAGTGGATTGCGAAGTACCAAATACTTGAAACTTTTCTCACGACATTTTATCTCGCGATTATATTCTGGATGCGAATTGTTTTGTCTTATCTTTGCTGCTAAGCACCGCTTTCTTTATTCATTCTTATTATGTTGTTAGACTAAGATCTGAGGGTATGACTTTTATTTTGCAAGGAATGGGGCTGATGATTTAAGAGAAATCTGATTGTTTGATGAAAGTCAGGTGCGTAGTACGCGCAACCAGCGTGCGTGTAAGGCAAATATGAACGGTAACAAAGTCAAAACATTTATTTCAATTAGGCACTTAAAAGACACTTTTTAACCTCAAAATTGAATTGATTCTAGTCGCCCATTCCAAAATGTTAGTTTCGTATGGAGAAGAACGGGCAAGAAACCCCAACGTTACTCTTTTAAAATGTTTTAAATACAATTTAACATAGTACATTCATTATATAATTCTGCGTGAATACGATGCACCCAGAATAAAATTACTATACCAAAATAGGTAAAAAATTGAAATTCAAGCAATACAGATTAATTAATTTTACGATAGATACATGGTGCTCACATATTTACAAACATTGTAAGAGTAAGTATATGATTTTTCTAGAATATTAACAAGTAATAAGTCAGTGTGTGAATTAAAGTAATCACTGAGTCAACGAACGAAGCAAAAGGAGTATGTAAGCATGTGATCCTGGGTTAAATTCCAAGGGCAGAGTGTTATTGGGTTATTCGATCAGGAATTTCTCAGTAGCAACTAGGAGTCTTGATTTGTGGTTGGTTGATGGCGATAGGCTTGCCTTCTATTACATGGGACTAAAACATTACTGGCAAATATGGGTGTACTATATACACCGTGTCATTTTAGTCGTCTTACAAAGGTGGTCCACGCAATTTTCCCGACATAAAATACCTCTAGGCGCGATTAAAAAATTGTTACTATAATTAAAAAAAGAATAGGGCTTGTGGCTAAATAACAATAGCTGCATGGGTCGATCGACCAGGTTAAGCTACGCTTGCCGCGGTTGGTCCGTGGTGGGTGACCATCTTTACATACCAAGACCCCTCCGTGCCTCGGAAAGCACGTTAAGCCGTTGGTCCCGGCTGTCATTTGTGGATCTTTGACAGTCGTTACAAGTCGTCAGAAGCCCAAAAGTCTGACAACCAGTCTTACCAAGGGGTATCGTATTACCCAGTAACTGGGTTGTGGAGGTCAGATAGGCAGTCGCTGCATGTAAAATACTAGTATTCAGCTGTATCCGTTTAGACTGGAAGCCGACCCCAACATAGTTGGGAAAAGGCTAGGCAGATGATGATTGTACAAAGAATAATAAATAATACTTTAGAATTATGAAACACCCTGTTAATAAAGTTTACGTATCAAAGGATAAAAAATACCTATACCATTACATTCCATCATTCGTTCCATCTCCATAACAGGGTGTTTCAAACTACGTCATGCATCTTAGTGAATGATTATATATTATATATTTTTAATTATTATTAATTACTCAAAAAAAAAAACATGTAAATGTATTGTTGTCATTGGATACATGAAGTGGGCTGCCGTTGTAAGACGACTAAAAAGTCACGGTGTATAGGTACACCTCTGCCTAACCCTTCAGGGATTACATGCGTGATGATACGTTATATAAGGTGTTAAAAAATTAACTTCAAGAATTTCGTCCACTTACTCGACATCGAAAAACGAAGACATAAAAAAAAAATTGAGAATTTTTATATTTTCACATAAATAAAACAATTGGTTAGAATATTTTTTGTGCACTTTGCGCAGGGCTGCGCTTGCGTCTTGGGCCGCCATTTTACCGATGTGAGGGGAAAATTAGAACCAGCTGTTTACGAATTTGCGCCGTCGCGTGTCGTGTCGCAGGTGTGAACGAGTCACGCCTGCGCCGGGGAGGCAGCGGTGCGCGTGCGGTGTACAGTGCGCATATTCAATAATTTTTTTCGAAATGAAAATATTGCATATCTCGGAAACGGGTTGTTATTTTGAAATCTTTTTTTTGCCAATATTTTGTATTTATAATTCTAAACGAGTCCTTTCTTTTCTTGCAGTTAATTTTTTAACACCTTATGTATGCGTTGCTTTGCTGTGTTCCACGATTTGACATAGACATATCAGTTGCTATAGTTTGTTCTAAAAGTATGTGGTAAACAAAACCTGTTCAATTAAATTCTTACGCAATCACTTATTAAATGGAATTGGTAATTCATTCAACTGTATTAAGAAAGGTTTAACCTTATATCTCATTACTTTTTCTAACATTTATTGTTAAATTAACATTATCAAATGGTTATTGAAACGTCATGGACGAAATTTTTGAGGTTATTAAATTGACCTCAATATTGTGAAATGAACGTTAGCTAAATGTATTTAGTTAAACCGATTTGTTTTGCTGATGTTTACTTCTTGGTGTCTCTAACAAGAAGGCCGGCTGTGAGCAGTCTCTCATGGAAAACGACAGTGAATGTCCCTGATAAACGAATAATCGATTGAGCTACATACGAGTATTACTCGATTGATTAAGTAGGGTTACCAGATACAAGCAAACAATAGGGTAGCACAACAGGCGGGTTGATGGTTAAGCGAAGTAGGCTAATTTTAACAAACAGTAAAACTATTCAGAAAGGTGCACTAAAAACTTCGCTTTAATCCCTCGAGAGCAAACAACGCAACATTAAAACTTCATAAAACAAAATAATACAACAAAGAAATATCTTTTGTTACCAGTACAATGTTATTTACACGTTCTATATGGCTAACACCAGTACTATCGTGATACCCAGGTATTGGGTTTATAAAGTTCAAATAGGCACGCGCCTTTTGGCCTCGTACAGGATCTTGTTTTTTTTTAATTTTTACTTCTTTTATGTATAAATCTAATTTTAATTTTATTAACTACCTAGCGTAGCGTAGCAGTGTTTTAGTGTTTAATTTTATTGTGTTGTAGTTGTGTTTGTGATATTCCTGTGCGAGTCTAATAAATACTTTTTTTTTTCTTTCTTTCATGTAAAGTACTTTCCATCAACGATAGTGGTGGTGAAAAAAACTTTTTCCAAAAAAAAAAAACAACCGACTTCCGGAAAAACACTACAAAGTGAAAAATTACTTTAATTTCGGAAGTCGGTGACTTTGGATATGAATTTTAATTTACTGTCACCGCCTTCCGAAATTAAAGTTATTTTTCACTTTGTAGTGTTCTTCTGGAAGCCGGTTTTTTTTAGGAAAAAGTTTTTATTTATCTGTTTTTAGTAAATAATGAAAAAGTAATTTCGAAATTTCATCATCCTCAGGGTCAAAACAATACACATTTATGCGATAGCAGCAATCGCGGTTGATTTGCTGTCATTTTTTGTAGAGTTTCGTTGTCTGTATCCAAAACGCATCTTCAGATTTATATGAAACTAGCTGTCCCGACAGACGTTGTCCTATCCATCCAAAAGTCATTCATACAAAATCTATACCCTACCTACCCTACCTACGCTACCCTACCTACCCTACACTACCCTACACTATCCTACCCTACCCTACACTATCCTACCCTACCTACCTACTCCACCTACGCTGCCCTACCCTACCTACCCTACACTATCCTACCTACCCTACCCTACAGTATACTACCCTACCTACCTACCCTACCTACGCTACCCTACCTCCTACACTACACTACCCTACTCTACACTATCCTACCTACCCTACCTACGCTACCCTACCTAATACCGGGATAAAAAGTATCCTATGTCCTTCTCCTGGCTCTAAACTACCTCCCTGCCAATTTTCAGCTAAATCGGTTCAGCCGTTCTTGAGTTATAAGTGAAGTAACTAACACGACTTTCTTTTATATATATAGATTTAAATGGAACCATTTCGACGACCATTACCCCCTTTCGAACAAAAAAAGTATTTTGCAACTATATATGACGGAATTAATAACCTCGTTCTTTTTGAAGTCGGTTAAAAAGCAAAAATAATATTGAAATGCCACAACGTGCCAGCTATCAGCCCCCACTTACGAGTTGTAGGTCGTGAGTACGAACCCATATTGATATCGAAAATTAATGAAAAGAAAATCTATGGGCGAAGGTAATTGCCCGAAATTGGAACAGCTGTTTGTGAATATCCAAAAATCATAACTTAATAGTGGCTTGGTTAGGCAGTATATGCCCCCTCTCAACCCTAGTCACCGCAGGAGACGCCCTGGGTATTGAGAATCCCAGGCCATGATTCACGGCCACTGTAGGCGCGGGCTTGCGGATGGCGAGTACTGGGTAGCTCGCTGTCTGGTAAGGACCAAGCCCGGGTCGACGGCGCGTTGTGTTGCGCGTTGTGTGGTCGACGCGCGCCTCTAAGAGATGTCAGCATCAACTGGTGGGGTCCGCAAGGGCCGATGTCTGCCAGGGGTGCGGGTTGTTCGAAAGAGATACCGTGGTTCCTGGCATAGGCAACTGAAGGAACACGGGTGGGTTTTAATCAGTATAAGTTTGACACGCCCTCCTGCTCCACCCAGAGCGGGAGAAGTTATTTGATGATTTCCCACCCACAAAAGAAAATAAAAAATTCGTCACATCCTCAGAATACAGGTATTGTTCAAATTCGAATTAGTTTGCGAAATGACGAAGGTCTTTCGCTGCGTCTAGTAAAACTGGAAGAGATCGCCATCTTACTAGGGAAAAGACTTAAGTTGTGTTCACATTTAATTTGATATTGAACAGACTACTACTCCATGCGACAATGGGACGCCAGTTCTAAACATCACCTACATTTATGTCCAACGCCCTTACATATAAATGAGAACGTTTAGATTTGCAACCAGCAAACATGATGAATATGGTAAAATGTTACATGCATATTTATGTACATGTAGTACTGTGCTGTTTATCACTAACTAAACCTTAAAATTCATAAATGTATTTTTGTGAACACGCGCAGCGGGATTCTTGGTTTTTGGTGGCTTGGATTTGATTCGTGTTTTTACAATTTTAGATTCTATTTGTAAGCTTATTTTGACTTCCTTTCCTTTCCCACCAAACGAACTCAAAAACTTTCTTTGATCCCATAAAAAAGGGACCTTTATGGAAGTAACCAGCTGTGAGCGTCATTAATATAGTGTCCTCTTGCGGTTATTTTACCCAATTTTTTCGGCTCAGTAATCTTGATTTTGATCTTTATCTTCGTAGCGTTAAGATTCGTAATTATATTTAAATGGATTCCTGTCAGAGGTAAAATAATTGTGAATGGGCTGTATAGTGTACTGGGGCTCCTATAAGCTATAGGTCATTAATTCATTTGTTAAACTTAAATGTAGGTTAAATAATAGTGGTTTATTAATCCGTCTTAATCTTTGGACTCATTGACATAAATTAACAATGATCAGTAACCTTATTCAGTTATTTAATCACACATTGTTATTGATGCGTGCCAAAATTATAATATTTTATAACTGTGAACATAATAATTAAAATTCGCCGCAGGTTACCGTCGTTATCCAATGCTCGTTTCGCTATAAAACTATTTCGCAGATACTATGGTGTAAGTGATGAGAAAATAGTACAAAAAAAAGTTTAAACCTGTCTTAGCAGGTTTTGTTTTCCTAAGAGTTAAAATAATATTGTGGCGGCATCTACAACGCCACATGCGAACTACGCATCAATGATCTGACGTCACACAAATCCTGCATCGCGCAATCAAAGTTTGCCGCGCTACTGGTATATACAGCATCCCGACATCAATCGTCGGGCAGTTGTACACCAGACACAACACCCTCTGGTCCGTGGATCCACCCTAGGATGAGTGAACTTTACACCCTGTTCCTCATACCTCTATAATATGGACCCAAAATAGCCTTCACTAGTGTTGATACGTCCCTAAACCACTAACTACTAACTTCTGACTGGCTAACATTCGCAACAGAAGAATAATCCGCATTGGTGGGCATTTAAATCCACATCCTAATACTTAAGTAGCCTACCCTACAAATGAAATTAAAAGAAATTAAGCCCATAAAAGATGAAAGAACAGAAAGCCCTTTGAAAATATGAAACCACCATTCGTCCGGGGTTCAGACCGCATCATGGCGGGCGGCGCTTCGCAGAGATTTATCATTATCACGGGACGCGGTATAAAAATCATTCGAGTGCGAAATAGGAGCCGAGGCGGACGCGTCTGTGGCCACTGAGGTCATAAGGATGTTTCTACCGACTGTGACGATGAGTGGAGTTGGGTGCTTGAATGTTGGGGATAGCTATTTTGTTTTTATAAGATAGACTTTTTTATGAGGGTAAGAAGGTTCTTTTTTGAAATCTATTTATAAAATCGTCACCACCATCTGCCTAGCCTTTTTAAACTATGTTGGGGCTTCAAGCCTATCTGCAGTTGAATAATAGAAAAAAAAAGACATTTGAGAAAAATGGTGAGAAAATGTCGGTGTACTATCGGTACACCACTGGCTCCGTTCGGGGAAACAAGTCGTGATGTTATGTTATATTGTATTGAGAAAATGCAATATTAAAATCTCGCTAGCAGCAATATTCCGGAAGCAAGGTTCCGTGTCGTGCTGAACGTAAAAGAATAGCACCATCCCATTTCTTCCCGTGGGTATCGTAGAAGGCGACTAAAGGACTTACTAGTGAATGGGCAGCAGCGTTCTTTATGCGTTTTACCACCATACTGCGATCGTCAACCCGGTTGCCAAGCGTGGCGATTATGGCAAAACCCCCCGTTTAGGGTAGGCCTATGTCCAGCAGCGGACGTCTTTCGGTTAAAATGATAATGATGATGATGTTAACAGGAATTAAATAGATGTGAAAAAACTAGGTATCACGATGATTGACAGTACAGAGATGAAAAAAATATTGTGATCACTATTTAGTTTTGCAAAAACTTTGTTTTTGGTGCTGCTATTGATTTTAGCTTTAATGAGCTTAGAAGTTTCAGGCTAGACTTAGACTTGGAGTTATTAAAGTTGATCCTAAATATGTATAGGTTAAGGCGACATTATAAATATGTACCTATAGGTCAAGGCGATTCAAGCGAGCAGTGGTGGACCAGTGGTAACGGCCGCGACTTACGAGTTACTCACGAGTCACTCACGAGTTGTGCGTTCGAACCCACACTGAGAAAAACGGGCTACTTAAAATTGGCAAATTTGTAATGTACTGGCAGCCAGATACGTATAATGTGCTTTTGACATGAAAATTATAAGAGCCATACTTATAATGAAACGACACCATGTTAAGTAAGTATGCGGCATAATGCTCTGTAAAGACAATGTAAACAAGTTACTTGTAATGAGGCCGCATCCTTAATACGTAAGCCGCATCATGAAATTACTGTGCCCGCATTATTAACGTTTACGTATGCGGTTTAATGATGCCGCATATGTATTAACAGAGCAGCATACGTAATTTACTTAACCCGCAACAGGAAAAATGTATGCGCTATACGAACGAAGATATACAGCCGCATTATTTCAGTATCTAGGCTCTTTACAACAGTAACTGGTTGCCAAATCATTGTACTGACTCCGACTCATTAAGTAATGGTCCCGGTTACGTACATAATGTACGAGCAGGGTCGGGGATATGCCGATACATTTTACGCACACTAGATAATTAATAATGTCTCCGCCTACATAATCATTTACGTATCCTGGCTCATTTTACGAACTCCGTTTACTTACTGACTGTGTTCGGTGCATAGAATCTTTATGACGTCCGCCGCATCATGAAATTACTGTGGCGCACTCTTATCATTTACGTATGCGGTTTAATGATTCCGCACAGAGCAGCATACGTAATTTACTTAACCCGTAACATAAAATATGTATGCGCTATACGTACGACGTTGTACAGCCGCCTTATTTCAGTATCCAGGCTCTTTAAAACAGTAACTGGTTGCCAAATCATTGTACTGAATCCGTCGCATTAAGTAATGGCCCCGGTTACGTACATAATGTACGAGCAGGGTAGGGGATATGCCGATACATTTTACGCACACTGGATAATTAATAATGTCTCCGCCTACATCATCAGTTATTACGTATCCTGGCTCATTTTACGAACTCCGTTTACTTACTGACTGTGTTCGGTGCATAGAATCTTTATGACGTCAGCCGCATCATGAAATTACTGCAGCGCACTCTTAAAATTTACGTATGCGGTTTATTGATTCCGCACAGAGCAGCATACGTAATTTACTTGACCCGTAACATAAAATATGTATGCGCTATACGTAAGTACGACGTTATACAGCCGCCTTATTTCAGTATCCAGGCTCTTTATAACAGTAACTGGTTGCCAAATCATTGTGCTGAATCCGTCTCATTAAGTAATGGTCCCGGTTACGTACATAATGTACGAGCAGGGTAGGGGATATGCCGATACATTTTACGCACACTGGATAATTAATAATGTCTCCGCCTACATCATCAGTTATTACGTATCCTGGCTCATTTTACGAACTCCGTTATTTGCTGACTGTGTTCGGTACATAGAATCTTTATGACGTCAGTCGCATCATGAAATTACTGTGGCCCAAAAACAAAAAAGTTGGCCGCCACATTGGATTTTTTAATATTTTCAACACTGCGTTATTTCCTTGTCAAAATAGTACCAAAACCGAGTTTCATTGAAATCGGCCCACAAACAAAAAAGTTGGCCGCCATATTGGATTTTTTAATATTTTCAACATTGCGTTATTACCTTGTCAAAATAGTATCAAAAACCGAGTTTCATCGAAATCGACCAAAAAACAAAAAAGTTGGCCGCCATATTGGATTTTTCAATATTTTCAACATTGCGTTATTTCCTTGTCAAAATAGTAGTATAATTTGTATGGTAGTTTGATTTGGTATGTAGTTTTGTAAGTTATTCCAGAATACCTGCTGTAATACATAATTATTGTATGTCTACTCGGCAGGACATAGTGGAACTTAATTAAATTAAGCTCCACTATGTCCTGCCGAGATGATCAAACAATAAATTTTATTGTTTGATCATCTGTATAACCTATGCCCACAATAAAAAGATTTGATTTGATTTGAAGGATAATAGTATTTTTTCAAACAGTGGGAAAAATATAGTATTTTAGGGAAGTTCATGAAAATAAAAAGTAAACAAACATGTTAGGTTGCCATGCTGACGTGTCATGAATGAGTTTTGTTGCAAAATTACATAATTTCCGTTGCGGGTGCATTCCAGTCACAGTTTAATACAAAGAAGTGCGAAAATTTAACTAACAACAGTAATGTGATAGTAGTAAATAAAATACATCATAGCGAAGGAATTAAAAACAAAAAAAAACATGTAATCATCAAAGTTTTAATCAAATTAAATGTTAAAAGTCTCAAAGATACATTTATTTTCTACGTCAAGTAACATTAGTATTATCTAAAAACTAGTATTGTTAAGCTAATACAGCACTTCAGAAAAAGTGACTAGTGATTTTTGAGGAAGCTTGCCCTGAAAATAACTCATGACAATAAAGGTACCATATAACTCGATAGTCAAAGCATTCACGGGGATTCCCGAGTACCTAAGTAAAAAAGCAAACAATGGAATGTCGGTAAAACAGACATCGACCGAACGATCTACTCACTATGTCCACCATTAACGCCATCTAATAAATCGATTGACAATTAATTCCAGTCCGATAATAGTAGGTTTTACTGAAGCTAACTTAGTGTACGGACTACGTAGCAAAGAAGAATGCTTATTTTTGACCTGACTATGTATAGAAATGAAATAAATCTTAAAATATAGCTTATTGAATTGTATATTGATTACGCTTATCACAATGATAAAAGAAACGCAGGAAAAAAAGATTTTTTAACATTAATTTAAGCTAATTCTACGTCATGACATATCGTATTGACATATTTTGAACGCATCCAATCATTCTTTTTTTTTAAACGTTCCATTTTAAACATTGCTGGTTGACCATATTTAACTTCGTTTCGTAGTTTAATACTTATTTTACGTTTAATTTGATCAGTAACTATTTCTTTATTAGTCATGGGATAAATTAAATTATATAAAAATAACACAATAATTGAATTAAATTAATCATTCAGTGTTTCATTGAGTGTGCGCAAGTGAAATGGATTTTTTGACATTTAACAGTTCTGTGATTTGCATCGGCGGTCGGCGCCAGTGTTGCCATATATACGGATTTGTCCATATTTGTACGGATTTTGGAAGTCCAGTACGGATGAATCATGCTTACGGACTTTTATACGGATTTACGTACAGATGGACTCAACCTCAGCCAGATGCTGTACAGAGCATATTCCGAAGTTTTTTTCGTAGTATTCATTATAAATCACATTTTAGTCCTCTGTCGCAACTATTATTTTCATTTCATGGAAATATAACATAATAGAGCCGTAACACAAACATGATATGTGGGGAATACCGTGCCATAGGTCGCGTTCGAAACCGTGTATCAAAGACAAAACCTTTAGAGCTATTGTCTTTGATTGAAAAGGACATTAAGTGTAGTTTGAAAACAATGGCTGGAAATGCAAAAAATCAGGCATAATTTAGCGCTTCAACTTAGATTGGTTGGCTGAATCTACTTTCAAGGTTTTGCTGAAACGTAGCAAGAAGGATTTTGCACGTTTGCATTATGTAAAAAGAAATTGAGTGACTTATCTATTGGACGCGGAGGTAAGACGAATATTTTTAAGTATGTACATGAACACGACTAAACATTGAAATTCAGTACCTATAACGTCCTAAAGATCTGTTACAGGTTTTTTTGCCAAAAAACAATGAAAAATGGTGAGATTTTACTGGTAATACGGATTTTTAAAATGAAAATATAGATTTCACGCCTCCTCCATATGGCAACACTGGTCGGCGCAGTCTTAGCATTGTTGACTTAGGGGCAGTTAGTTTCAAGGAATTAACAAAGTAAAAAGGATGTTTTATACCATAGTTAGGTAAATACTCCTATTTTAGACAAAACATCGAGCGTACCTAATTAATTAGTTCATGCACGTTTGTTTCATTATTTTTGGTACCTAACGCCAAATCCTAACCTAAAAAGAAACATTAATATTTTTTGGACTTCGTGGCGTTTAAATCGCCAAAATGACTATAAGACATTATTTTATAAACTTATATGAAGTATTTCTACTATATCATATAACTATACATATACTTTCATTATCAGGTTTTTAAATGTATGGAAGGTGGGCATTGTTCTTTTTTACTGAAGCTGACTTAGTATACGGACTACGTAGCAAACAAAACAGAGACACCATCATCTTAAATAAAAAACTTTAGATTTCGAGGCCTAAACTAAAAACTGAGAGAATTTACAAAAAACTGTAGATCTACAGTTAAAACTGTAGGGTTGGCTACACTGACCGCACGTTAGAATAAACGCACCGCGCTCCCCCGCAAGGCACTGCGCAGAGGCTCTAAAACAGGGAATCAGCCAAAAATTGGACATTATAGAATCGAACACTAGAATTTACCAGAAAGTGAAGAACTATTATAAAAAAAAAGACTTTGCATTTTGCCTTTGATTACAAAATGTGTTAATCAATAACATAAGATCAGGCTGCATGGGCTAGATTCCTTTGCCTTCCCGCAAGGGTAAAGAAAAAAAAAAATAAAGAAACATCGCGAAGGTCACGAAACGCTACCAAATAAGGTAATGTGTTGCATCAGCCCGTGACGCCCCGCCCCCGGCGGCGCCAGAGGCGGGGGCGCCTCGCGGCAACGGCGCGGCAGTCAGCAGTCGCCTGAGAAAAACAGACCGAACAACACGAAGTCTGGCTGAATTATGATTAGTGATTTTGTGCTAAAACGCGTCGTAGCGTAGCCATCATGGAATTTATGGAAGAGATATTAAACGCCGGTTTATCTGAAATAATACCATTCCTTCAAGGTAAGCCAGTTTCTCGGTTTTATTTAGTCAAGATTTTTTGTTTTATTTAGATTATAAATTTTCTTAGATCTGTCGCACTTTGAAATAGTATGTTGCGTCATAACATAACCCCTCGTTTTCACTCATTGAGTTATTTTCACTCTCATCTTTGGTGGCATGTTTGAACTTGTCTGATAGCCTTTTACATATAATACTACTTACAAACAAGTTTAAAACCTTATTATTGCTTGTTGGATAAAGTTGTAAACTTTACTAATCGGTAACGGACAGCATTTTTTAACCGACGAAAAAAAAAGGAGGAGGTTCTCAATTCGACACGTATATTTTTTTTATGTATGACCACTCATAACTTTTTATTGAGTGGTCCGATTTCAAAAATTCTTTTTTTATTGGAAAGAGCATATCTAAAAATCGGTCCCATTTAAATATGAAAAATTATATCTGCCCCTAAGGGTAGAAAAAAAGGAATTTATTGATAATTTTCCTACTGAATTTTCAATTGTGAACCGATTCTGTTGAAATTAACCAAACATTTATGATGTGTGATGACACCACAACATAACACGGATCTGATGATGGCGTCTCCATTATTAGATCAACTCCAGATCCCTGTTATGTTGTAGTGAAGTCAGTTCCAAGAGGTCCTCAACAGTGTACAGGTGGCGCCAAACAAACTTTGGCGCCGACTCGAAATTAATGTGGAGCTTAGCTGGACTAAAACGTTAATTTTTTATTTTTTCCTTTTTTTATTTTTTCGTCGGTTCAATTTTTTGTTAAAAAGATTTTTTTTTTTGTTGAAAACCAAGAGACCGCCCAAAAACCTGACTCTCCGACTGAACATGTAGGCAATTATAAGTAGGTAGGTACTTACCTACATAACAAGTTTTGTACATGTTTGTATTTGTATTTTTCAGACAATCTTATAACATCACTTGAAACTGCCATTCTGTTAAACGATGAAGATTTGAAAGAAATGATTCCAAAGATTGGCCCCAGAATAAAATTTAAAAATTGGCTACTACAACATCAAAAAGCGACCAGTGTCAATGTACGTACCTACTTGTTTATTGTACATCTTGTATTTAGCTAATAAAAATGTTTTCGATTTTTTCTCTTGGACCGATGCCGTATACTTTTAAATTATTTTTCTAGAACCTTGAAATTAGGAATGCTGGGCTAAACGACTCAACTCAAAACGCTGTACGGGACACTGATGTCAGTGATAATGCAAAAATCTCTACAGATTGTACTGCTGCAGCTAATAACACTGTGAGTTACTTATAATAATAAAATTACTCAGTTTGATAACAAAACGTATTTCATCGGCCTAATTCGTTAACCTGCTAAGTCCATTTTTGTATAGTTTACAGTGATTGTAATACAATACTGACAGGCTGCCCCACCCTTTTTTGGTGCTCACTTAAATTTTTATTTTGTAGCTTAATTTGGTAGGTACTTTATGTTTGTGTTATGGACCAAAAGCATTGTTTACATAAGGCCATCGCTGGCTGCCAGTCTCACTGGCTTGAAAAATAGACGGGCACTTTATTCTCGCCAGCGTTGCTGGCTTGGCTTGCGATGGCCTCGTGTAAACCTTGCTTAAGATAAAATTGAAAATGCCCATCATTAAGATAGGACCGGGTACCTATTTAAGTTTGTAATAATTCTTAGATTACGTTTTGTTTTGTTTCAGGTATTGAAACTATTAAATGTAATGTTATTTTCTTTAGTAGATTGTATGAGTATTTAGAAGGCACTAGTCAAAGTTAGTGTGCTAGTAGAATATTCATAGTTTAGGTATATTGTTTAACCAGCAAAAATGTAAGTACATCCGTATGTATAGTATTTATTTGGTACATTATTAAAACCCGTATTATTACAACTCGTATAGTTATGCAGGCCATACACCATCAATTCGATTGTACAATTGGCATGACACTGCCGATTGGATCCAATCGAATTGACCGTATGTGGCCGTGGATCGGCAGGCAGGACAGATCGAATTGGCGGAACAATCAAAATTCAATTATTTTGGCTGGATCATGCCGATTGGACCGTGTATGGCAGTGGGCGATCGATCGTATGATTTTTCTTAACCGACTTCAAAAAACAAGGAGGTTCTTAATTAGATTGTATATATTTGTTTTATCATTGTTTGCGCATATCTTCGATATTTATAGACCGATTTTTATGTTTTTTTTCTTTTTCTTTATTTGTCCGATTGGACAGTTAGAATTGATCGTGTGTGGTGTAGGTATATGGACGAACTGCAGATTGGATCCAATCAGCAGTATCATGCCAATTGAACGATCGAATTGGACGTGTATGGTCTGCATTACTAAGTAGTATATACCTATTTAGTATTCAATAGTATTTATCATTAGCTAGCTTAACTTGGTAACTGCGCGGCATTTAACCGACTTTAAAAAGGAGGACGTTCTCAATTCGTCGGAATCAGTTGGAGTGTTGCCTTTGGGGCCTATGGGAAAAAAGACTCAGAATCTTTTTAATTTTTTTTTTTTGAAAAAAAAAATCGTTTACCGATGACTTTTTTTTGCTTTTTTTTTATTTAGGGCACATATAGTAACATGTTTAAACTTATAATTTTTTTTTCGTTAAATGCATATTTACTGAGAACTTATATCGATTTTCGATCATTGTCCCCATCAATTTATGTCATGGGCATGATGTGTCCCCGACTCACAGTTATTTAATTATTATCACGAGATATTTAATTATTAAAAAAAAGTAAAAAAATCTTCAAAGTTAAATTACTCGAAAAATATGCATTTTACGAAAAAGTGTATAAAGCCTAAATTGTTTCTATGGGTATCCTCAATTAAATAAGAGCAAAAAAAGGAGGGACAATCGGTCACCGAAAAAATTTTTTTTTACAATTCTATTTTTTTTTTTTTGGTTTTATTTACTACTCATAGAGCTCCGAAGGCTGTTCTCCAACTGGACCATTTACTCATTAATTTATCAATTTGTTCAACAACTTTAAAAAGTTGGTATCAATAGTGTTTGTGTTTTACATACAGGAAAGTTTAGACGGCAGAGCAATACTCAAAGAGGGAAAAGGAGGCTTACTGACGGAGGGTTCCCGAAGGAAATTGAGCCAGCTGCTAATACACCACATACTAGAAAACAATTGTGCGAAGAAAATTTCCAGTGAAGAATTTTATAAACTAGCTACCGAAATTGTGGAAATATTTCACAAGGAACGCGTTGTAGTGTATTATTCTGCATATTTATCAGCTACAAATAAATTAGCTAAAAAAAATGCTAGCGGAAAGCTCTACGAGAGCTATATAGCTCGAAGGAGAAAGTTGCGAGAAAGTGGACAGTTGCCGGGAACTAGCCGTTCATCCTCGAAGTCGTCCAGATCATCGCTCAGATCCACGCCAACTATCACAGATGATGACATTTATAGCCTGGAATCTCTGGAAAGTGGTAAGCAAATAATCGCTAGTCACCTTTTTCGTGATTTAAATGTACTACGGGCGACTGTACTATGATGCCCTTCCTCTTGTTGACTCATCCCACCATACACATATAAATTACAGGTATTGTCTATGAAGAAACATTACTATGGCTGAAAAACAATGTCGATCCATGGAAATCTGTTGAAGAAAAGTGGGCAGAAACTGCAGATTACCGCCTAAATCGCATCCAATGTGGAAAAGGTGATATAGCAGATTACTTCAAGGATTTCCCAGCCTTAAAACAATCACAAGGCTATACCTTGGTAAGCATAAACCGCAGCCGCTTATTTTTTACATAATCCTTGTGGTTTTTCTATAAATAACCACAAGGATTATGTAAAAAAAAAACTTGTAGAATACTTGTCAAAACTGTCTCAAACATTATTTCGTTCAACTGTGTAGCCAGCAAGTATTTTTACAAGTATAAAACACATTTGCGTTTACAATGAAGTCTGTGACATGTATTAACTCGTCTGTGGCCCTAGTGTGAGTTTCTTTTAACTATCTCGACTTTACGCATCGATCGCGTTTTGCTCTCTGATTGGCCCTTCACCAAACGAGTGCCAATCGGAGAAAAGCGGTCGATGCGTAAAGTCGAGATGGTTAAAAGAAACTCACACTAGGCCCTCTGATACATTGACAGCGTTCTCACCTACAAAATACAAACGTGGTTTAGACAATTAATGTTTATTTTATTGCAATTTCTGTATATGAGATCATAAACATGTAGGCGACTAGAAGTTTTCAACTAACAAGTTTCATACAAGTTTTGTATACTTACAACAAGTTTTATACAATCATGTAATATAGTTTCATAACAAGTTTTGAACAACATATTTAATACATGCGAAAAACTAAAACATTGCATTCAATTTGTAAAATACATGTATTATACTTTGGTGAAAACGAGGGGTTATAAGACAAGTGTCTGAATTTCGATTGCCATGTAAAATTCGTAATGTTAGTTCCCGTATCTGCCACGGTTCTTCTCTTTTCGCACAGACTCTAGTCACTTGCAACACTCGCGCGCTGCCGACATTGCAGAACGAGATATTGTGCAGGCACTAAAAGAGACAAGCTATTCTAGTTCTCGCTCAACAACCCAATAACCTATATGGTAGCCATCCGGACCTTTCTCACCAGTGGAAATAACGTGGCGCACATTTATTGTATTCTTTTTTTCAGTTAATGAACGATTTCAGTCGTCTGTATCCGGGAAAGGAAAACAAATTATTTTCCTCTATCACCCTCAAAAATGAAGAAATTATAAAATATGCTTCATTAAAATTACGAAAAATTAGAGACCAAGATACGAGAACAAAAATAGCAAATATAATTGCACTGATTGACGGTAAGAAGTTTTGCTCAAATATTAGTTCTTATTATTAATCTTTAACTATGACGTGGAGTCTCAGAGGCCCCGCCCATTCTAGAAATCGCACAGATTTGTGACTTCCCCCTCCCCTCAGCACCGAGCCGCTCAGTTAGTGTATTGAAAAAATGACGTCCATAGTGTTTTTTTTTTAATTTTAGTAAAATTAAGTCTTAAAAATTAACCGAAACTTTTTTTTTTTCTTTGAATACAGAAGATGAACCAGAGACATCTAGCAATGTTGCTTTGATGTTGCTGGCTTATGTCATCAACATTTCACCTGCACGGAAAATAAAAGGAAAGCCAGCGTGGAAGCCATCCAGAGCAGAAGTATGCGACGGCTATATATCGCAAGCTGCTTCTGAAGCCGACGTTACCAACAAGATCATTCAAAAAAAGGAGAACCTGCAGAGGCTAGGCCGCACAGTTCAACCCTACGTTATTTTTGTTGGCCTTACCGTTACTGAGGTAAAAGTAGCATATGTGGTAATAAATGACACATTGTATAGTTTCAACAAATTAGTAACAGCAGTAGACTGTGCATTTAAAATATTTCAATCGATAGGAGCTTGTTACCCGGAGGAAGCTGGAGACATATGGCTTTTTATTCAATTGGGTTTCTACGATATTAAAACTAAATTTGACAGGCCCACACAGGCTGTGAATAGTCTTTTAACTGATCTAGAGTTAATACTTTAAAAATGTTTACCTGTTACTATTGCAAAAAAGCCATTGTGTCTCCGAATTTACTTATAACTCATGTGCGAACTTTCTGTAAATTAACGGTAGAATTTTCCGGATTTCGGTGTGGTGAACAAGGGTGTTATCGTCATTATGTTTCCTCTGCATCTTTCAAAAAGCACTTAGTTAGAGAGCACCAGTCATCATTGTCAGTCTTGCCTCATCCAAATAGTAACAAACCGATTGATACAGAAGCCAATATCTCAAATTTACCTTCAACGTCAAGCAAAGAAACTTACGAAACGGCAAATACGATGGAATCTCTACCAACTCAAAGAGACGAAAACTCTCTTGGTCACCATGCTGCAAGTCTCGTTTCCACTCTATATGCTAACCCAATAATACCGCGTAAAGCCGTACAAGTTCTTGTAGAAAATCTTCAATTATTTCATTCTAAATCACAATGCATTATAGAGCGACAGTTTAATGATATGGTACCACCAGACCAAGATAATGTTCATGTTAAAAATGCTTTAAAAAAAATATTTAGCGCGTTCAGCGATGCGTTTGAGAATTTAGATTCGGAACACAAACGTTTAAAATATTTTAATGAAATAGGAACTTATTCTGAGCCCCTTGAAGTGGTTGTAGGTCAACGTAATGAGTCTAAAAAAACAGCGGCTGGTTTGTTATTAGTACAAGTAAATTGTACAATGCAGGTGATTCCGTTAAAAGAAAATTTAAAACTAATTTTTTCATCAAAAAATTTCATTAAGGATACTCTTGAATATTTGGACACAGTACAAAATGACTCTTTCGGTATTGAGAATATTGTTCAGGGTTCAGTATGGAAAAAAATGACAGAAAATTCTGTAGAGCATGATGCAATGATTTTACCATTAATAATCTACTTTGACGATTTTGAAATAGGCAATCCCTTAGGAAGCCACGCTGGGATTCATAAACTTGGAGCTATTTATGCCTCAGTACCATGTCTTTCACCTCACTACGTGTCGCTTTTGCAAAATATTTTATTATTGGCTCTTTTTCACTCATCAGACAGAACAAGCTTTGGAAACAACATAATTTTTCAAAAAGTTTTTGATGTTCTTAATGATTTAAGGAACAATGGTATTCATGTTGAAACTGATGTGTATACTGGCAAAATTAAGTTTTATGTTGCAGCTGTGACGGGAGATAATTTAGGATTGAATGCTATGTTAGGTTTTGTTGAAAGTTTTTCTGCAAATCGGCCATGTAGAATTTTTACTGCTAATAAAGAACAAATCAAAACACTGCTTTATGAAGATGACACGTTGTTGAGAAACAATGTCAATTATGAAAATGATTTACATTTAAATGACATTCATATGACTGGTCTTAAAGAAAAATGCTCGTGGCTTGCTTTAGATGGGTTTGACTTATTTCAAAACGTCGCCGTAGATGTTTTACATGACTATCTCGAGGGTGCTTGTCGATATGTGATGCCATTTGTGATACAGAATCTAGTGTGTACTCAGATGCTAATTTCTTTTGACAATTTAAAATCAAGAATACGGTATTTTAATTATGGACCTGATTCTACATCGACACCGTGCGATTCTGTAGCAAAAGAAGGCTCAACATTAAAGTTAAAATGTTCGGCTTCTGAAATGCTTACCCTTGTTCGATATTTTGGGCTGATTGTCGGATATAATGTCCCAGATGAAAACGAAGTTTGGTTCTTATACATCAAATTAAGACAATTGTTGGATAAACTTTTGAGTCATAGAATCCATGAAAATACTATTGATCAAGTAAAATTTTCAGTAGCTGAATTAAACGAGCTCTATCGAAAATTTGCTGAAACAGACTTAAAGCCAAAGTTTCATTTTCTTACACATTATCCAGAAATGTTAAAAAAATTTGGCCCACTTACCCAAATCTGGACAATGAGGTTTGAAGCCAAGCATCGTATATCTAAATTTGTGGCCAGAGCATCACACAACAGAGTAAATGTTTGTAAAACAATAGCTATTAAACATCAATTAATTTTAAACGATACTTTTCTTAAAAATGAAACTGTAAAGACGATCTCTTATGGCAAAAAGGCAAATATGACAGAAGCGCAAATTGAAAATGTAAGACAAAACTTTCATTCTCGAGGTATAATCGATAATAATTGTTGGTACTCATTATCATGGGTGAAACTGTATGGTGTCCGATTTGAGCTGTCGTCAATTGTCATTCTAGATATTTCAGAATCTTCAGGCTTACCAAAGTTTGGTGAAATAAAAAATATTTATTTACTTGACAATGATGAAGTTACATTTGAGTGTGTTTCATTAGAGTGTATAGATTTTAATCAGCATTACTATGCGTATCAAGTGATGAGAACCAACGATTACCTATTACATAATTATAATACCCTTGTTTCGCCTGTACCGGCTACAATTACTATAATGTCAGATTTAAAACTTTATGTCACTGTTCGATGGACTTTAGAATAACAACGACCATTACACATCACATACGACGTACGTACCCTTGGGGTAGGACTTCCCATCATATTAGCACCAACCTTCTTCGTTTATTTTTCTCTCATCACACACTTACATGCATATGTAGTCAAACTCCGAAGTCCCGGCGCTCCTAGGTTTGCCTAGTCAAACCTCAGGTTTGACAAGAAGCCTTAGTCAAAGTCCAAAACTAAAGCGTGTTTTGGCCTTTGACAAAAGAATTTATGGTCAAACCTTGGAGAGACCAACTTGGGTAGTCAAACGCCGAAACTCAGTACGATCAAATCGGGGTTTGACTAGTCAGACTTAAATCAGGGACAGAATGGGTTATATAACCTAAATATGTATGAAAAACTTCATTCATTTCCGATGTTAGATTCAAAACTGCCTTACTCCTGTAGGTCACGTGGTCCTGCAGGTTAGAAATTTCGCAGCGGAGTAATCTTCTTAAAATTCGTGGTTATTTTTTTAACAGACAACAGCAATCTTTGTTTCACAGGCTGATTGTTAATTTAATTTTCTCTCTTAAGAATGTGTTTTTCATACATATAAATACAAAAAAAAAAACTGTACCTAATTTAAGTTTGACTGGTCAAACCCCGATTTGATCAAATTGCGTTTCGGCGTTTGACTTTCCAAGTTAGTCTCTCCTAGGTTTGGCCATAAATGCGTTAGCCAAAGGTCGAAACACGCTATTAGTTTTGGACTTTGACTAAGCCTTCTTGTCAAACCTGAGGTTTGACTAGGCAAACCTTGGAGCGCCGGGACTTCGGGGTTTGACTATAACACATACAACACGTGCAAAAATTCAGAAACACACCCACCTGTGCGGATCTGTTGCCCGCAGGTGATACAGTTTACACATTTACGTACCCATACCTTATATTATATACCGTTTTGCAAAAGCGTGAATACGGGCCCACCACCAATTTGTTTCTTTAACTTAACTTCAGGTTAAACATCAGCTGAGTTTCATTTGTTGTTTGTATTCTTTCATCGTATTGTCATCTAAGCTTTTAAAATCAGTCAAATTTCGTAAAAGTAGAACTATCGAAACTCGGTACTGATGTTTAACCTTCACCTAGGCCATGGGGTAGGGGTGCACCGCCCCTACTGCCAAAAGGTGGCTCTCGGATCGCTACCAAAACGGGGCGATCCCCACATTTTTTTTTTTTTTTTTTTTTTGTAGAATACCGGTTATATCAGTTTAAAGTCGGGCCTTGCGACATAGGTTCCGCAACTAGTTAGGTTTATGCGTATGTATTAGCGTTCGTATGCGAACGAGCTTTAAGTTAAGTTTACCGTAGGCCTAGATGCATTGGTTTCCAGCGACGACCACGCGGACTCCATTGATGCCAAGGTACCCTTAGAGCCAGTCCACACGGCGCGTTGCGTCGACGCAACGCAAAATGTAAAATGACGCAACGGCAGCGCTGCGTCGACGCAACGGAGACGCAACGCGCCGTGTGGACTGGCTCGTACTAGTGATTCTTTGGTCGGGAATCCTAGGTTGCTCTTACTTACCCGCTTCCGGCTCGTGCTACAAATACCGGAGATCTGAGACATTGTTCATGTTGATAATGGACTGTCTGTTGTTATACCTAATTAAGTATTTATAATTGCCCTAAAACATTCAGACGAAATCTATATAAGATAGGATATCTACTGACGCCCTTATATTTTAATAAATATCTAATCGCCAATCCTCTCGTCCTTTCCGTATTACGTTTTGTAAAGGCCTACTCAAACCTGACCGATATCCCGACCGGTATTTTGTATGGCATTACCGGCAGCAGTTGCGGAACACCTTTGAACAGCGCGTTACCGCATACCCATCGGGATATCGTTATCGCCACCGGTACGGGATACCGGTCAGATTTGAGTAGGCCTTAAATCTTGCAATGGTGGACGCCTGTCAACAACCGACAGACGGTGAAATTCCTCGTTCATAGTTGACTACCATGTAATTCTAGAATAGTATGATTAATTAAGCTTGTGGTTTTTTTGTATGTCTCAAATTTACGATTGAAAATAAATAATATGAATCTTTTATGTCTATTTCCTTTTAAGCATGTAAAGTTATAAAACTTGTACAGGGTTTGAGAACAGAACTTCTTCAGAATTTCTTCTGTTAATAACCTTGTAAAAGTTTAAAAAAATAAAAAATGATGTATCATTGCTGTGTAGGTAGTACCTACACTAAATGTACATGTATCGTGAAGTATTATTTTATCTAAATTACCAATTAGTGTATGCTTTTCACTTACAGGTCCGATTTGGTGCTATATCGGTGTAGCTGTTAAGTTTGCTACAAAATTATTTTGCATAATAATAATAATAGCCGCACTAATATCGTACAAATTCAACAACAGTAGGTAAAGCCTGACCAGAGTTTTAAAAAAACCCTGCAATGAGGACGCGACCTTTTGTGATATATTTATACGTAACTATTGCCAGTAAAAGAAATTAAATCTGAAAAATACCGCACGCGGGTTTTAAAACATCTGGTCAGCTTTATAATGATACATCATTCTTTACCGTACCCGCACCATTATTTATAAGTAGATATCTATGTGACCAGTGCAGGTTGTACTACTTATACTACAAAGCATAATGTGTATAAAACTTATTAACTGTTATAGTAGAGGTATGAACGGGAAGTCGAAGCGTAGGCAGACCGCCATTCCTAAGATGGCAGGGCCGACCTCGACCAGATACGCCGCATCGAGGATGACATAGAAAAACCATGGGAGAAGCATAAATGTCCAGCAGTGGACGAATATATATGCTGAGAAGAAAAATAAAAGGTATGATTACTAGTGCGGGACAATATGGCACCATACCATTCACCATACCCGTCCATCTACACGCCCGAGTACATGCGATACTGCTACGGGTATAAGGCATGGTGCACTATTGCACTACGTGTTACGTATTGCACATCATGCCTTACGATACTTGTACCTGTATTTTCCTTATGCTGGCATGGTTACAGTCAACGTCATTAATATATAAATATATACAGCCATCGAGTCAAAATATGTAAACACCAACCTTATTGTCAGTGACATAGAGGCGTGTAGATATTTTTGAGCTCTTGTTAACGTATATATTTTTATGACGCTGGCCGTACATACAAAGGTGTTCAGATATTATTATATATTAACCAATCAAAGTCAATGAAATTTTGTACACACGATCGAGAAACTAATATCTAGCTAGGTCTGTGGTTTATTACATTTTCGTAAAAATGTATAGTTTAAATATTGCAGGGGGTTTTCATATTTTCATTCAAAACTCCCTGCAATATTTAAACTATACATTTTTACGAAAATGTAATAAACCACAGACCTAGATATTAGTTTCTCGATCATGTCTACAAAATTTCATTGATTTGAGTGTTTAATATTCAAAATAAGTATCTGAACACCTTTGTATGTACCATGCGCCAGCATAAGGAAAATACAGGTGCGAGTATCGTAAGGCATGGTGTGCCATACGTAACACAGTATAGTGCACCATGCCTTACTATACCCGCAGCAGTATCGTACGTACGCTAGCGTGGTACATAAGTATGGTTCACCGTGCTTTACTGGTCCCGCACCAGTATCGTACGTCCACTGCCGTGGTACATACGCACGGTTCATCATGCCTTACTGTACCGGCAACGGTACCTTACCTCTACTACGACAGTTAATACGTCTGACACATCATGCTTTACTGTGCCTGCCACAGTATCCTACGTATGCTGCCACGCTGCACACGTATGGCGCACTATGATTCACCGTGTCCGCCATAGTATCGTAAGTATGCCGCCATGGTGTACACGTATGGCGCACCATGATTCACCGTGTCCGCCATGGTATCGTAAGTATGCCGCCATGGTGTACACGTATGGCGCACCATGATTCACCGTGTCCGCTATAGTATCGTAAGTATGCCGCCGTGGTGTACACGTATGTCTCACCATGATTTACTGCATCCGCCACAGTATCGTACGTATGCCGCCGTGGTACACACGTATGGCTCACCGTGCTTTACTGTGTCCGCCACAGTATCGTACGTATGCCGCCGTGGTACACACGTACGGCTCACCGTGCTTTACTGTGTCCGCCACAGTATCGTACGTATGCCGCCGTGGTACACACGTACGGCTCACCGTGCTTTACTGTGTCCGCCACAGTATCGTACGTATGCCGCCGTGGTACACACGTACGGCTCACCGTGCTTTACTGTGTCCGCCACAGTATCGTACGTATGCCGCCGTGGTACACACGTACGGCTCACCGTGCTTTACTGCGTCCGCCACAGTATCGTACGTATGCCGCCGTGGTACACACGTACGGCTCACCGTGCTTTACTGTGTCCGCCACAGTATCGTACGTATGCCGCCGTGGTACACACGTACGGCTCACCGTGCTTTACTGTGTCCGCCACAGTATCGTACGTATGCCGCCGTGGTACACACGTACGGCTCACCGTGCTTTACTGTGTCCGCCACAATATCGTACGTATGCCGCCATGGTACACACGTACGGCTCACCGTGCTTTACTGTGTCCGCCACAGTATCGTTCGTATGCCGCCGTGGTACACACGTACGGCTCACCGTGCTTTACCGTGTCTGCCACAGTATCGTACGTATGCCGCCGTGGTACACACGTACGGCTCACCGTGCTTTACTGTGTCTGCCACAGTATCGTACGTATGCCGCCGTGGTACACACGTATGGCTCACCGTGCTTTACTGTGTCCGCCACAGTATCGTACGTATGCCGCCGTGGTACACACGTATGGCTCACCGTGCTTTACTGTGTCCGTCACAGTTTCGTACGTATGCCGCCGTGGTACACACGTACGGCTCAACGTGCTTTACTGTGTCCGTCACAGTATTGTACGTATGCCGCCGTGGTACACACGTACAGCTCACCGTGCTTTACTGTGTCCGCCACAGTATCGTACGTATGCCGTCGCGGTGCACAGATATGGCTCATCATTATTTAACGTGCCCGCTACAGTATCGTACGTAAGCCGCCATGGTACACACGTAAGGTTCACCGTGTTCTACTGTGCTCGCAACAATAGTATACGGGTGTTGCAATCGTAGTTTCAGGAGTATTCAGTGCGACTTGCGCACTACGTATTACGTAGCCGGATGTCGGGCTACGTACGTACGTACAAAAATCGACCACGAGTAAATTACGTAACCCGCTCCATGATGAGCGTCAGTATGCCGACTACGTATGACTGGCTACTTACGCGTAATGGAGCGGGTTACACACGTCATTGTGGTCGATTTTTGTCCTTATTTTACGTAGTGCGGCAGAGGAAATTTTTCTCAGTGCAGCCAGGCGCATTACTTTGTGTAAATAATTTCATCACCACTGCTCTCAAACGGTGAAGGAAAACATCATGAGGAAACCGGCATATCCTAGAACAAAAACATTCGAAGACATGTGACATCTACCAACCCGCACTGGGTCCGCGTGGTGGATTACAGCCCGCTCCCTCTCACGGAGAGGAGGCCTGTGTCCCAGCAGTAGGAACGTAATAGGCTGAGTATGTAAGGTGACATTCCAGCTTCCACTAACAAAAAATCAGTCACCGATTGCCAAACGTTAGCAAACTACTCTATCCTACAAATAGTGTTTTCTATTTACGCAGTGTGATCAAATCCATGTCCAAACTCCAATGGTCATAAATATGGAAATAGTGGTGAATTCTGAACCACTATTAATAGTGTTCAATCGTGTGGTGTTGCAAAAAAAAGGTTACATGAAAAGTTTGATTCGAACGGTTCGTGAATATTTTTATCGCCTATTTCTGGGCGTGGTGTAAAGTTGAAATTGTTTTTGTTTTAAAACCAACGAATGAAATGGTTGATAGTTCGCCGGTTGTCGTCTGCCTAGCCTTTTCCCAACTATATTGGAGTTTGCTTCCAGTCTAACCGGATGCAGTTGAATACCAGTATTTTACGTAGAGCGACTGCCTATCTGACCTCCACAACCCAGTTACTGGGTGATACGATATCCGTTGGTCAAACTGGTAGTCAGTCTTTCGGGCTTCTGACGACCCGTACGACTGCCAAAGATCCACAAATGACAGCCGGAACCAACGGCTTAAAGTGCTTTCTGCGGCACGGAGGAGTCTTGATATGTAAAAATGGTCACCCATCCACAAACCAACCGCAGCAAGTGTAGCTTAACCTGAACGATTGACCCGTGTTATTACTTAGCTAAAAGTCCCTCAAGAAAATCTCGCACTAGAAAATGCAAATTCTATCCAAGACTGTTCTAACGAAGCATGCAACCAATCGATTAGACAGTACGAGTTATCGATATACGCGTCTCTATCGATTTTAATAAATGTTACGTGTATTGAACTGGAGCCATAAAAAAACATATGGGTATGTAAACCGCGTAAAGCGTAGCTTAACTTGATCGATCGATTCGTGCTGCTGTTATTAATTAGCCACAAGCCCCTCGATAGTTTGACGGTATAAGTGATAACAGTAACACTTCGAACTAAAAACACGTAGGACTTAAAATTAAGTATACAGCAAGCGACGAAAGTAGACAAGCACTGTCCAAAGAATCAAAAACATATAAATGAAAAGTTAGAAGTGATTAGGCTAAACCGGGTCTACCCGTAGCACACCTACCTACATTTCGCTAGCTAAGCATTTATTTATTAATAACCAACTTTCATTCACAGTTCGCATTACATCACACATACCAGTTTTCGGCCAATAGTACTACTACTAGTTTCACTTAAAATGTGGATAAATTACATACAACTAGACAAAATTGGATGAAATTTAAATTAGATTAAGTACCTACATAATATAAACATCAAGGCTTGTATATCCAGGGCAGTGGTTACCTACCTATAGTAGGCCCACATTTCGCCAGTTAGGTTTATGTCCCATATAATAGGGGTGAACCTATTGCCATCAACCGGGCACAAATCGAGACTCAGGGTGGCTACTGAGAAATTTCAGATAGAAAAACCCAATCAAATCATTTGTTCAAGCGGGGAATCGAACCCAAGATCTCATGCTCAGCCAGTAGTGCTTGCCACCACTGAACCAACGAGGCAGTCAGTTTCAGTAGATTAAGTATTTGTTTTAACGAATTATTAAAGAGTGAACAATACCTCGAATACTAGTATAACTAAAACTATTTAATATTTCGACTATAAATATTTTATATCATATAAAATAACTATAAATATATACAGTATAACCAGCTATACCTAATTCTCTCCGGGAAATCATATATTTGATTACTTTCGCAGCCTTCAATATTCCGTTAGAAGCGAAAGTCCTATACACAGGAAATTGAGTCATTTGGGGTCCCAGATTCTATCGGACATCCTTGAGCATCTTCCCACATACCTACAAGCATGTACGCATATGTACATAATATCGATGTAACTATATGTGTCATATAAACATGATGACGTAAATATCGACATGTTTCAGGAAATAATGTGATATGCTAAAGTTCTAAACGATCTCTGATGTTTTACTATTTCTGATAAATGATTTTATTTTTGTAAGTAGGATTGTACAAACACTTTTACAATTATTTTCAAATCTAGGCGTTTCCTATCTAACTACTCTGAGAACAGAGGCCGAAACTAACTCAGAGGTAAGTCCCTTCCTGCCAGGAGTGCAGGTTGTTCGAAAGAAATACCGTGGGCCCTGCCACACAGGCAACTGAAGGAACACGGGTGGGTTTTATTCAGACAAAGTCTGAAACGCCCTCCTGCTCCACCGAAAACAAGTATCTAAAGTCTCTAGACATAATCTTGGTGAGATCATGTGAAGACCATGCAGATTGACGTCTGAAATGGTCTTTTTAGGACAGAACTACACAGATTAAGTAGGCCTGTCCAGTCAGTGCACGCATTTGCCAGTGTAATCGTGCAGCTCAACTCAACTCATTCATTTCACTCACCTGTGAGAGCAGTGTATTTTCAAATTCCTTAACAAAGTTAACATATTTTTTCATTGATAAAGAGTTGTGAAATAATCATTTTGGGTCCATTAAAATTGCCACCAAGATTCGTAGTGTGTCTGTCCGACGCGACCTGGAAAACTTAACTTGCTTACTGCCCTCTCAATTTTACCCCAGTTTGAGCTCGTTTGTTAGGTCTTCAGCCCGAAACTACTTCACCATACATTTGGTTGGGCACGCCACGATTGCGGCGGTAAGTCCTCTCTTTGAGGAGTGGTTTGAGAGGCGGCATGGCGTCCTCACCTTCCGCCTGACGCAGGTCCTCACCGGACACGGTTGTTTCGGGAGGTTCTTGTTTCGGATAGGGCGGGAGGAAACGCCCGGGTGTTTCCACTGCGAAGATCGCCCTGAGGACACGGTGGAGCACACGGTGGCGGTCTGCCCTGCTTGGGCGGAGCACCGCCGTGTCCTCGTGGAGGCGATCGGCGGCGGCGATCTCTCGCGTCCGGCCCTGGTCCAGGCCATGGTACGGAGCGAGAGGGCATGGGTAGCCGTCACCTCCTTCAGCGAAGCAGTGATGCTCGCGATGAGGGAGGCGGCGCACGTGAGGGAGAGGCAGCATTTGCACCCTCGCGACCCTAGCCGCCGCAGGATACGGAGACGCCCTGGGCGTCGGGAATCCCAGGCCGATTTCCGCCACCGTAGGCATGAGCTTGCGGACGGCGAGTAATGGGTAGCTCGCTGTCCGGTAAGGACCAAGCCCAAGTCGACAGTGCGTTGTGTTCCACGCGCGCCTCAAAGAGATGTCAGCACAAAAAATGATGGGGCCCGCAAGGGCCGATGCCTGCCAGGGATGCGGGTTTGTTTGAAAGAGATACCACAGCCGCTGGCATATGGGCTACTGAAGGAACACGGGTGGGTTTTAGTCAGTAGAAGTCTGACACGCCCTCCTGCTCCATCCAGAGCGGGAAAAGTTATGTGATGATGATGATTTCCCACCCAAAAAAAAAACCATACATTTGTTTAATATCTAGATGGCCATGATAATGATTCATAATATACTTAACTCATTTTGTAGGGTAATGTAATATCGTGCACGGAGTAATGAACTAATAATAATGGTATTTTTAGATTTTCTTCTTCTTTCTTTCCGCGTAGAGGTCGGAAATTATCCCACGGGAACGTACTAACGGGATAAAAAGTATCCAATGTGTTAATCCAAGTTATATGCTATATGTATGCTAAATTTTATTTTTAGAAGAGTAACCGTGGAGCTTCTTGCCGGCTCTTCTCCTTAAGGACGCATTTACGAATTCACGCGCTTCAATTTTAGGTATTGAGTCTTACTACTACACGTGCACGGCTCACACACACAGCGATTTACCGCGAAGCGGCGAAATTATGAGTTAACTGACACGACTTGATACTTGAGCATACCTACTTGTATTTAATTTTTAGCCATGTATTTTTTTATGCTTAGGTACATTGATACGTTTTTTTCAAAAAGTTGGTAACGTGATTTGTTCATAAAAGTAGATACCATTCATTTCATTTGCACACTGATTGGTTGGTGAGCAAGTACTTGCCAAAGTACCTATGTATTTACAATTTATGCAACAATTATTTGAAAACAAATGATTAAAAACATAAGCTTATGTTATTTGTTTTATTTAGTATTTCATAATTACTACATCATATCAATTTTTTATGTTATCGAATGTAAGTGGGTTCTCGAAAACAAGAAAGCAAAGAGAAAAGAAAGAAAATGCGTTTATTTGTCACACACACTGTGCATTATACATAAACTTACAATGTTCATTGCTTTATAAATGTTTGAAAAATAGTTAGCACGCCAACAAAAAACAATGCAATGGATATTGTTGGACGGTCAAATTGGAATGTGTTGCCATTCCAAGTGTGTTACACATTTAGGAAGCTGGGCTAGGAGCTAAGCTAGCTAAATTATAAAAATGAACAAAACGCACGAAAAAAAAAAAACATTTAAAAATATCATTTTTATTCGTTTTCATTATATTATTATGATGACAATGTGAAGAATGTTTTGTAGTTCCATTTCTCTTTTGAAACCTAGATCGATCAATTCTGAAAGGAGGCAGTTCTTCTCTTCTGCGTTACTTCTACAGGCACGAAGTTATTTACGAGATTTTTTCCCAAACGTCTTAGGCTTTGGCATCTAAAACAATAATTGCGTTATAAGAGGTATATAAACTATAAACATTCTTATCAGGTAGCTCTATTAGTTTATTACTTCCAGTAGCAGTCTTCAAATTACACATTCAGGTCTTCCGTCGTCCAGACGTAAGATCTCAACGTAACTAACATAACGAACCAAAACTCGGCTCACCTAGCTCTGCTCGTCTACTAGTTTCAGTAGCAGTCATGTACACCTTCAGGTCACTCCATCAAGTCCGGAGGTAAGATCTCAACATAACTAATAAAACGAGCCCAAACTCGGCACATCTAGCTCTACTCGTTTATTATTTCCAGTAGCAGTCTTCGAAGTATACCTTCAGGTCACTCCATCAAGTCAGGAGGTAAGATCTCAACATAACTAACAAAACGAGCCCAAACTCGGCACATCTAGCTCTACTCGTCTATTAGTTCCAGTAGCAGTCTTCGAAGTATACCTTCAGGTCACTCCATCAAGTCCAGAGGTAAGATCTCAACATAACTAATAAAACGAGCCCAAACTCGGCACATCTAGCTCTACTCGTCTATTAGTTCCAGTAGCAGTCTTCGAAGTATACCTTCAGGTCACTCCATCAAGTCAGGAGGTAAGATCTCAACATAACTAACAAAACGAGCCCAAACTCTGCACACCTAGCTCTGCTCGTCTACTAGTTCCAGTCGCAGTCTTCGAAGTACACCTTCAGATCACTCCATCAAATCCAAAACAAAATAATAATACCTATGAATTTATATAATCCCTATTTACTTCTAGCAAAAGTATAAGAAATTGTGAATCAAATCTTACCTTTGCTGTTCGTAGTCCGTCTAAAATGCGTGAAGTATCATGTTTATTACGTCAATTATTTTGTATTCGTACAGCGATCTTTTTCACCATTAGCCGCTGCTTACAAGCGACATAAGGTCCACTCACGACGGCGGCCGAGCGCAGACTAATATTTCATTACAAAATTTTGTGCAATAAATCCAGACAACAACCACTAAAATAACCCTTAATTCCATTCAATAAGATTCACGCGTGGAAGCTAAATATGTGATAAAAACTTTTTTCAAAAAAATAACAACCGACTTCCAAAAAAACACTACAAAGTGCAAAATAACTTTAATTTCGGAAGTCGGTGACTTTGGAGGTGTAGGCATTTTAATTCTTTGTCACCGCCTTCCGAAATTAAAGTTATTTTGCACTTTGTAGTGTTTTTTTGGAAGTCGGTTGTTATTTTTTTGAAAAAAGTTTTTATTTTTCACTTTTCAGTTACCTACCCCACACCAATTCGAAATTTCATCAACCTTAGGGTCAAAACAATGCATGTTTATGCGATAGCAGCATTCGCGGTTGATTTGCTGTAATGTTTTGAAGAGTTCCGTTGTCTGTCTCCGAAACGCATCATCAGATCTATATGAAATGTATATGGGACCATTTCGGAATAAACCCCTTTCGAACAAAAAAATAATTTTGCAATCCGTGTATATATGACGGAGTTAGGCCCGAACATACATAAAAAAAAAAAATATAAACATGTCGAATTGATAACCTCCTTCTTTTTGAAGTCGGTTAAAAATAATAGATTCGATTTTTATTTTTTTCTGAGACTATTTAATACATTTTGATAATTCTTTTTTCGCTTTTTAGGAGTTGAACATATCTGCTTATATAAAATATTTTTAAATAACTGAATTTATGTTATAAAATAGAAGAAAAATCTTCCTAAACTCAACACGTTATTGTCAATGTTGTGTGAAGAGGTAACGGAAATTATTTTTTACAATGGTAAAAACAAAAATGTTCAAGTAAAAAAATTCACCTATTTGAAGGTGAAGAAGTAATCTATCTTTGGCAATTATTTGTTACATTTGGTTTAGTATCGTTTTGCCGCAAAAAGCACCGAAAAACTGCTTATTTTTGTCAGATTTGCAAATGCGTCCTTAAGAAACAACATTTTGGAACCGTGCACCTAGCTTCTGACGTTTCATAAGTGCCCATGCAGGTTTATATGAAATGAAAATATTTTGATTTGATTGATTTGATTTATCCAAATAGGGTATTTTCCAATTTATTAAAAACTATTCTAATTTAAGGTTGGGATGAAATATGTAACAGAAAAATAAAAGTAAATTGATTTATATCCATTTTCTCAATTAAAAACGATTTAAACCAAATTTATTTTTCCTTGTTTTGAATTTACCGCCAAAACGTTCCTTACGACGACTTTTTATCACGTAACGTCAACTTTGTGTAAACTAAAGTAGTTAGTACGTAAACAAGTGAGTGTCGTGTTTATAATTAATAAGATTTTTGATGGATAGAAAGTGAAATCACTGGTGTGCGACGCCTCAGTGCGCAAATACTTCTAAAACTGCGTCAAACTAAGTATTTGTACTGGTGCTGTTTACACAAAGCTGACGTCACGATGTCACGTGATAAAAGTCATCGTAAGGAGCGTTTTGGCGGTAAATACAAAAAAACGAAAAAAAATATTGATTTTAATCGGTTTTAATGGAGAAATTTGATATAAATAAATTTATTTTTATTTTTCTGTTAAATATATCGTCCCAATCTTCAAATTAAAATAGTTTTTATCGAATTGGAAAATACCCTATTCGTTCTGCCATTTTTGCATGATTGAGTAACAAACATCGGAACATCCATACTACACACAAACACTACACGAACATACATACAAACTTTAACAACTTTAACATTTATAATATTAGTAATATAGTAGAAGGATTATCCGTAACTAATTTGTTAAGCAAACGACATTTTATTGATAAATGATATAATTTCTGTAAGTAGGTTTTTACAAATACTTTTACACGACAATAATATACATATTTTTATGACTATATAGATGAGGTCGGCGTTTCCTATTTGACTACTCTGAGAAGAAAGGCCGAAACAAACTCAGAGGTCACAGTCTCTTTTAAAGTCCAGACATAATTTTGTTTAGATTACGTGAAGACCATGTAGGTTTGTTTCTGAAATGGTTTAACTTCAAGACGTCATGTCTCCCTCTAGGTACTTTAAATAAAATGGCCAGCATGATATTTTTAACCCTAATTACTATGTAATATTGAGTCAGTTGAAGATATCAGCCACTAGAATTTTCTCATTGTTTTAATTATTATCTTAACACCGAAATGTTTCATGAAAGCCGCAACGATTATTTAATTTTAAAGTGACCAATTAACTTTCTGCAAATCCGCAGAACTCAATTTGGTGGGTAGGTTCGTAACTGTGGTGAGCGACAGCCCTTACCTTCCAAAAATGGAAATTGCTTTAATTGATATGCTGTATAACAACCTTACGAGTGACAGAACAGGGTTTATTTCCCTCTGGCACAGGTTCCAATTTTTTTGCCGGAATTTGGTCGAATTTGTTGTAACCATAAATGGGTAACGCGTTTACGTTTTAAAACGTTTTCGTGCCCTTGAGGTCTTGTACTAAAAGGTTTACAATGAGTTCACATTCCTTTTCGAAGTTTTTACTGCCGATAATGTTAATGTTTTAGTTCGAGGCGTAATGTCTGACGCCGATTCCTGTAATATTAGAAATGTACAGAGTTACATAATCTGGTCATGATCTAGGCGCTCAAATGAAACGCGTCTTACGAAAGCGACTACGGAGAAAACATCGATCGTTCAGGTTAAGCTACGCTTAGCGCGGTTGGTCCGGGGATGGGTGACCATCTTGACGTACCAAGATCTCTCCGTGCCACGTAAATGACGCTAATCCATTGGTCCCGGCCGTCATTTATGGATCTTTGACAGTCATTACGGGTCGTCAGAAGCCCGAAAATCTGTCAACCAGTCTTACTAAGGGGTCGTGTTACCCAGTAACTGGGTTTTGGAGGTCAGATAGGCAGTTATTAAGGTATTCAGCTGCGTCCGGTTAGACTGGAAGCCGACCCCAAAATAGTTTAGAATAGGCTAGGTAGATGATGAGCTACACTGTAGAAATATGACATTTCAGTTATGTAGGTGCCTTCTAAGTATTTATTGGCATCATTACTTCTATGGTGTTGGAAAACATCGTGAGGAAACTTAGACTTATAAATGTATAAACATGATCAGCCTATAATGTTCCCACTGCTGGGACACAGGCTTCCTCTTCGTGACAGCGAGTGGGCCGTAATCCACCACGCGGGCCCAGTGTGGGTTGGTATATGTCACATGTCTTCGAATTTTTGGCTCTAGGACATGCCGGTTTCCTCACGAAGTTTTTTCCTTCACCGTTTTTGAGAGCAGTGGTGATGAAATTATTTACACAAAGTAAAGCGCCTGGCTGGATTCGAACGCACGACTTTGTAACTCGTAAGTCGCGGTTGTTACCACTGGGCCATTGTTGCTCTTGTAAATGAATAAAAATTTGAAATTCGACTTTTCCTTGCGTGTTGATTAATGCTCGTGTCTTCTCTTTGTGAGAAGACTCCTTTCCCCTGCAGTGGGACACAATTGGCTGGAAGTATTATTATATTATATCCGTTATTCTTAGAAGTAAAGAGAAACCCAAGCACCTGCAGGCTTGCAGCATGACGCTTTCTATTTCTACTCTACTGTAGAATAGAAATCGCTTTTCACATTTCACGGTGAAAAAATGTCAACTGTCACATTTGTGTTCTCTTCCGACGACAAAACGCTTGTCTACGGTGGTCTTGCTAAGCCTGCTGCGGGGCGAGCACGGGCGTTCTGAAGACGTTTGTAACAAGACGTGATAAATTATATAATTTCTTACAATGTCTCTTAAATGCACGGGTCAATCATGCGACATAATCTAGAGGCACTAAGTGGCTTTATTATTGAATAAAATCTCATGTTTGCCAAAATGTAAGGCTCTAGAATCTAAGTGTTATTAATTTTTCTTTCAGATTCCTTTTCATCAGGGATTATTTAACAAAGTAAGTTGTTATTCTCACCCATATGAGCAGAGTCACCGACAGAAGCTAGCTATACTATTTTTACGATACAGGGTCAAATTAAATTAGCTGGCAATCGGTTTTTCATTCTCTCTATTCGAAAATTGTCGTTTTGTTCCTCTATAAGCGGTAGCAAAGTAGCTCTTTACTCCACTAGACTTTTTAGCGGGCAGTAATGAGATTTGAATTTGGAATATGAATCGTTCATTGAAATCGAACAAAAATCGTAAAAATTACTCGCGGTAAGTGTTGGCTGTAGATACGGTGCGGGGAGGCACGGAAACTAAAAAAAAAACAAAGGCGCGCGATTTATTTCCCGGTTCTTGTAATCGGTACGGAATTTATTGTATTTTGCAAAAAAAATGAGTTCTACGTCGAGTGCTGAAAGTGATAGTGTATTAACTCTTGAAACAATACAAATAGAAGTTAATATCGTCATACAATTACAAACAACCAAAATATAAATAAATCCACAACTATCTCAATCCCAAATAAAACAGTGACACTAAATTTTCAAAATTACGCCTGTGTTTCAAATTTGCAATTGACCTTTTTACATTCATGTAATTTTTTTTTAAATTAAACTTATTCATGTATTATTAATTACATTAAAGTGTCTCTTATTTATTTTCTCATAGAAAGAGATGAAAAGTATAGTTAGGCTTATATGACTCGAGAGCAAAAATATTTTTCCCTCAGGCGATGTACTTTGATTCCCTCGCTACGCTCAGGATTCTATTTTAGAATCCGAATATTTTTATAACCTTCATCTTTACTGAACTAGTAAACCTTACACATCAAAGATATTGCACAATAAAGCCTTCACTTTAGATAACAGATGTAATCTTGTTTGACCCAACCTAAAACAATACCGACTCAAACAGTTTCGGCCTAAATACTAAAGTTAAAAAAAAAAAACTTTCCTGTGCATCGCCGGACGTTTATATTCTAGAATTCTTCGCTTCGCTCTGGATTCAAAATTGCGCCCTCGCCGTAAAAATATTATTTTTCTCCCTTATCATACAATCTACTACTCCAATTGTTTAACAATATCAAAAATTTACTGAAGAAAAAAATATAATTCCGTGGGTGGAGGTCGTAATCGGTCAGGGGGACCACGTCGGCTGCCCACGCGTAGATCGTTGAGCAGTCTTTGTAATTTTTCATGGAACTTAGATATTGTTTGCGAATTTGTCATTTAAAGTTTTGAACAAAGTTCGAATTATGGAAAAAAATAGCTTTCTTTTTTGTTTCATTCATTTTCCACATCGATACCCAAGGTGTGGTTAAAGTATTGCCAGCTCATTTAATTTGACCCTGTATAACCTATGTAGATTGCTGATATCATGTCCTACACAGTCCATAACTTGCTTATCTTGTGAACTGTAGGTCATTTAATAGTAAAACGGCTATTGTTGCACTGAATGTAAGAGCACCTCGTTAACGTATACAATAATAGTTGTAATAATAGCCTTTTATTTGTTGTTCATGTACCGACACGTTTTACGATAACCCATAAAGATATAGGATTTAATTACCGTATGTACGAGTATGCCTTTTGTCTGACGGTATAATGTATCATTTGGTTACTAATTGTGTTATTTGTAAATAGACTATAGCTATGAAGAAACTTATAGTGATCGCCCAAAGTATATGAAATAGTACATTTAACAATTATTCAAATCTGTGTCACGTCACGTATGCTTGACTACGAAATAAGATTACACTTCCAACGGACGGACGGAGACTGCTACGCCACGAAAATTATGCCATGCTACGAATACTCTGCCACGCTCACTTTACGCTACTAGGACTGCGCGCTACGCTGCAACCTGGAGAATGCACTACGCCGCTAAAACTACACAACGCTACGAATATTATGCTACCCAACTATTCATTCTCAATCGTTTTGTCATTACATAACGTAGAAATACTTTACCTAATATTACTTCAAATAATGGTCGGAGATCCGTGAAGCCCAAGGCTTTACGAAAATCCCAAAGATTTACAAAAAGAACAAGTCCAGTTCGTAACACAGTGTATATTTAAGACTCATTATTTTCCCTGTGACAGCTTAACGACCCACATGATATACGTACCGTTAATTTGTGCAAAAAAACCTCGCAAAGTGATTTTTTTATACGGCCGTGAAGAGAAGAGAGCTTAGATAAATGTATTTTATCGCTATTTTTCTGCTATTGAATAAACTTTTTTACTCGAATTAATACTACGGAATTATGAGTATAATTTGAGGAAAAAATATCTTCGTGGTGATTATTTTTATGGATTCCGGAAAGAAAGTCTATTAAGTAGGTTTAGGGAGATTATCTGAAGTTTTTCTTTTAAAAGCGAACTTATTACTTATTTATTTGATATCGACTCAAATAAAATCAGCTTATTTAACTACTGTGGCTTTGCTGTTAGGTTCGCGAGATACCGAGCATATATTTCAAAGCCTTGGCGTACTAAAAAATAATTAAAAACTATCAAGCCATCCCAAACTAAAATTTTCCCCATTGAACATGAACCTTATTCTTTTTAATTAAGTTGAAAAACGATTAAAGAATTTTGACGGATTTTTTTTTTCTATTTTCTCATTGTTTTTTTTTTATCTCTCGTCTTAAAATGCGTACAGATTTGCTCGATTTTTCGCGATCGGAATGAATATTGTTGCTCAATACAGGAAAAGTTTTTATTCAGTGCGCAAACTTTAACCATGAATTCAGCATATCATTCTAGACATAGGGCATTTATTTTTCGTCGGTTTTACAAGAAAAAATCAGCTGTTCCATACATTTTGACCGTGTAAGACTGTAGGTATTGCACTTTTATATGAAATAGCTGATCTTTTTTTGCAAAACTGACGAAAAATAACTGCGCTCGGGGTCTACAACGATATGCATGCTGAATTCATGGTTACAGTTTGCGCACTGGATAAAAACTTATCCTGTAGGTATACTGTGTTTTGAGGATCAATACTAATCTGTCATATTCTTAAAGATTTGCTAGATTTTATCAATCTTTATTGTCGCTTGTTAACGATCAATTAATATCAACAAAACCGATACACAGTGGCGATCGACAAAAAATATGTCGATAATTTGTTGCTTACCTACACTTTCACTCGATTTTGTTTGTTTACGCGTGTCGACTATTAGGTCATTATTCTTTGTCATCTCGCATTCATTGTTTAAATAATAATGTACACGTATAGAATACCTGCACATTTTTTTGAAAACTTTTATGTTATATCGCTTTTCAGTACCGTGAGGACCAGCTGCCTTCGATAAACTCAACAGGTTGCTGTATCAACACAATAATCTTTGTTGAAGTCAGTGAAAATACTGGTGCTCTTGCTTGTGTAAAAGACTGAGCTATGTTCTGAGCACCAAAATCTAAACTAATATATATAAAAGAGGTAAAGTTACATGTAGGTGTCATCTTTAGACGGTTTTTTTTTATAGCCTGTACTGTCCCACTGCTGGGCAAAGGCCTCCCCCAAATCCTTCCAGGAACTCTTTTCCCGCGCCACTTCGAACCAGCCTTCGCGGTACGCATCCAGGTCATCTCACCAACGCTTTCTGGGCCGACCGCGGCGGCGTCGTCCATCATCAGGCACCCATTGTGTTGAGATCTTTGCCCAGCGGTCATCCTGCATACGGCCGATGTGACCCGCCCAATCCAATCCCATTTGAGCCTGGCAGCCTTCTTGCCTACGTCTTTTATACCTGTTCTGGAACGCAGCATGGTGTTCCGAATCTTATCCTGTCTTTTACACCCAGAATGGTGTGTTCCATCGCTCTTTGGCAAACTCCATTAGATAGCTAAAACTTCTACATGCTACGGTATTAAGGAGCCGAGTTTGCAGAAAATAAAAATCAGAACGCTAAGAGTAAAACGAAGTAATTTCGGTGCCCCGATTCGATGATATCACAATCATCATTTCAGCCGCAAGATGTCCACTGCTGGACATAGGCCTCGCCCAGGCTCTTCCACTTTGACTGGTCTTATGCTTCCTACATCCAGCGGATTCCGGATTCAATGATATATTTTATGTCAAAACCAAAAAGTTCACAAGGGTGACGTCGCGGGCAGAAACTAATATTTTATATAAACGTACCCAGTTTCTTATCAATGCATTTCATATATTTTGTATCTTACGTTCCTGTCCTGATCTTAATCAGCTCATTCATAGATATCCTGAAATAATTACTTTGAGAATCAACCTTGATAAAAGTTTGTCCTAAGGGTTGTTAGAGATTTTGTATTATTTATAATAGAACGACCGAAGTCAATTACAATTTCTGGTGCTAAACACAAGAAATTATACGTTAGAATCATTTATTTTTATTTTTATATCATTGTTAAAATGTTATTGATGCTGATCAGTTATTCATAATTTTGCACGATTTTTTACTGTGATAATTAAAATTCGTGCAAACGAATACTGCATCCCATGCACGTAATTTGTTTTAGAAATGTGTGTTTCATCGCTTACTTACAGTGGCAGTAACTACAGAAGCATAGGTACTGCATTATACTCAATAACCACACTTCAAAAAAAGAAATATTCAAAAACACAGCCACGCTTAAATTTTGTACGCGGGATCAAAAACAGTTTGGCTGACAGTTATGCGGAGTTTGAGTGGCTTCGGCTTTGCAGAGTGAAGCCAAAACTGCGCGGTATTCCCGAATGTGAGTTTATGAGCGGTACATTGTTTTATTTGATCAAATATTTTTGCTAGTAAATAATTTTAAAGTGAGTAGAGCTTCACCAAAAAGAAAAGTTGGGTTTTCTTCCTCAGAATCCCAGTGAGCGTCTTTTCAATACAGAGAATACAGAAACGATGGTTAAAATTTGGTTGAGGAGGTCAGAAAGGCAGTCGAGCCTAGTAAGTTACTAATCTTCAGCTGCATTCAGTTGCATTTAAAGCCAACTCCAACATAGTCGAGATAAAGCTAGGAATATTGCAATGAGCTAAATGTATAATAAAAAGCGGGGTTTGAGGTCACCAGCTCATTATACAAAAAAAGTACAATTCTAGTCCTCTCGCTTGCTTCGTCACTCATCATTTCAGCTAAAAGACGTCCACTGCTGGACATAGGCCTCGGCCAAGCACCGCCAGTTCGACCGGTTTTGTGCTTCTCACATCCAGCGTATTCCTGCCTCCTTTACCAGGTCATCGGTCCATCTTGTGGGAGGCCTTCCAACGCTACGTCTCCCAGTATGCGGTTGCCACTCCAGAACCAACGCAAAAGCAGAAGCAACGTGCCCTGCCCATTGCCACTTAACGTTGGTAATTCTTCTCGCTTGCTTACTTTAAGCGTACAGCTGAAAGACTGACTAATAACCGGATATCTAAGTTTAAACTCCACTCAAAAATTAGCATCATTAAATTATGCACACGACAATACTTTCCTATTTAAACAACATATTTAAAGCGCAACAAATCGGCCATCGTGTAATGGCTATTTTACGCTCCAGTTTACGACCAATAAATCTGCCAAACGGGGAATCGAACAGGCCATTTTAGAGTTACACTTTTTCATGTGACGTGCGATTAAACATTTGTGAGGAACAGTTTGTGAATGTGCGACAAGGGTACTTTACACAATGGATCATCTTGGCGTTATGTTATTCTTCTCTGGATTATCTTTTTTTATTTAAATAGGGCGATAAACTCTTTATAAATAATTTGATGATCTCCTTTATAAATAACTTGTTAATTAATTTCATGTTTAAAATAAATAATGTAAATGTATTTCACAAATGATTTATGAATATAAATGTAATTTACAGATGAGTATAGTTTTTTTTTTTTTTAAGGCAGTGTGATTCGGAAAAACGTCGTTTTGTATTTCGTAACTGATAAAAAATCACAAACGCAATAAAAACAGTTACGACACAATATTTCTGATTGACATCTGCTAGTTGTGAATCTAGCATGAATATTTTACGTAAATCTTCTTATTTATCTTTGAGATAAATCCAAAATGCTTTTCTGGTCAAATACGGCATTAGCAAAGGCTGTATGAAAATCCATATCGAGTTCAGGGGCCGAATTAATTACTGAGAAAACTTATCAGTTTGTATCGTGTAATTAAAAATGAAACGAAGTTTTTATTTCAAATCATGGCAACCAAGGAGGTAACACATCAAAGATTTTATTTAAATGCCAAACTGGCATTCAAATATACACGTTTAAAGGAAAAAAGAAACAAATGAACATATCGGTGCGAGAAAAAAATTGTTGTTCGTAGATAATTGGTTCTGGAATTTATAATTAATTTGAGTTTACGCGCGAGTTTCTTTGAGAAAAATGTTCTACAACCCTTGGCCGTAACCAGACATTGATGCTCTCACGATTATATCTCCTTTGGCTTTATCTGGACCCACATTTTCACTTTCGTTCATTGCTTCTGTTGCAGGCTACTGTGCATTTTTTCATTGCGTATAAACAACCAACGTAAAAGCAGTATAGACAGTTTCTTAGTTCTTCAAAAGAAAAAATCGAATAACCAACTTTCGGTTTCATGATCAGCCAAAAGTTTATTATTCTGTCTAGTTTCCATCCAGTACTTCCTAAGAAAGTACCTACGTGCTTACCTACTACTACATAAGAATGAACCCAAGCGATTTTCACAAATGCATCTAAGTACCCTCATTTATCATCGTGACAAGCTCCAGTGAATCATTGCTCGGATTACCACAGTGTGCTCTCACCCTATCATTAGGGCACGTGTCCACGAGGCGGTTTTTATCCGGCTTTGTGCAGGCAAGTTACAACAAGACTAAAGGTGCAAACGGGCCATTTTTTGAGCAATTATTGCTCGGCAACACTAATGGATCAATCTGGATCAATTAAGTGGAGCAATCTGGAGCAACTACAGTAAATTGCCGATGTGTTTCGGCAATCTTGCTTGTGATTGCTCCATATATTTCATGAATTGCCGAATATCCAATCGGTGTGGAAATTTTTAGTAAATTTTCTTTTCTATCTCGTTTGTTTGTATAACTAAAAAAAAAAAAAAAAAAAAAAAAAAACATTTATTTCCATTACAAAGAAGATACGTTTACAAACAAAATTTGGAGATCACCTTTAAGCATGAGATGCTTGTGTTAGGTGACTCCGCTCTTCCACTTGGCATTGACCATTCATTTGCAATTGGTTATAAAGTAAATATAAAATAAATAATAAAAAAAAAAAAAAAAAAAATTAAGTAACACAAAGTAATACAAAAAAATAAAAATAGGGATGAACGTTATACAGGTAAAAGACAGGACATGCGCGTATTGAAGTGTTATGAGTGGATGTGTGTGAGGGTGTGTAGTGTGTAGTGTGTATGAATTAAAATTAGAATTGATAATTAACAACGTTATACGTTTAGGTGTGAGTTAACCCTGCGACAGTGACTTGGGAACAGAAGAGGTCAAATGCTGCTTTACCACAAAAGTAAATTAAGTTATTGAAGCGTAGAAACGATTGACTCAACATCGTCGTAGGTACTCGTCATAAGCCACTCAGTTACGACTTTTTTACAGTCTCGGAGCTTCAGGGAGTATATACGTAGCTTTTTATTGAGGAAGTTGTAAAGGTGGGAAGATTGTCTTGCGTACTGCCTTTTAGCAAAAGCCGATTTAGCTGTAACAGTTGGGGCGACTAAGTAGCTCCTTCTGCTAATTGGTTTAGAGGGATCATAAGGGAGAGATTTGTGTTTTCTTAGTATAAGTTGAAGCAAATAAAGTTTTCTTACGGACAGAAGGTCAGATAATACGTAAAGGCTTTGTGTAGGGAATCTATAGGGTTTAAAGTACATAACCTTAAGCAAAGTTCTCTGCGCCCTCTCAAGTTCTAAAAATTTCATTTTTGTTTGTCCTCCCCAGCATGGCAAACAGTAAGTGAGGATTGATTGGGCCAATGATATGTACACCTGCTTCAGAAGTTTATTTGAAGCCACGTGACGCAGTGTTTTAAAGGTCCATATCATTTTCCTAACTCTTTTCATAATCAGTTCGGTGTGCATGTGCCAGGACAGGCGCTGGTCAATCATTATGCCTAGATATTTAGTATGCTGTAATCTGTCAATTTTTACGCATGTGCAATCGGGGATTAAGGGGTTTGGGCAGTTGTGGATTTTTAATTGGAAATCTAGTGACGGTTGCGAGTTATTATATTTCGTAAAACAGATGAAATTAGATTTGGAGGCGTTTAATGTGAGGAGATTACAGTTTAGCCAAGCTGCTATCCTAGCCAGGCCATCTTCCGCCGACATTCTTACATCAACCCAAGTCTTAGCAGCAAAGACAATGGCTGTATCGTCTGCGTAAGAGAATATGAACCCACCATCAATCTTCATGTTGCATAGGTTATTAATATAGACGAGAAACAAGGTCGGGCCGAGGACACTGCCTTGTCCGACTCCAAAAGTAACAGATGCTTCAGAGCTAGTGTACTTCCCAATTTTAACTGTTTGCTTGCGATTACTCAGGTAAGATTTAAATAGTTCAAGAGAGGGTCCCCTTATGCCGATGCTTTCGAGTCTATACAAAAGTATGGGGACAGACACTGTATCAAAGGCCTTTTTAAGGTCGAGGAAAACAGCTAGACATTTGCTGCCATTGTCTACTTTATCTACCAGGGCAGAAGTGAGTGACAGAACTGCATCCTCAGTAGACTTTCCCTGCCTGAATCCAAACTGAGATGGCGACAGTATATTATATTTATTGAGGAATTTAATTAGGCGTGAGTTTATAAGTCTTTCAAGGATTTTTGAAATGGATGGCAGGACTGAAATTGGCCTGTAGTTTGACGGGTCAGTGACGTCCCCAGACTTGTACACAGGTGTTATCAAGGCTATCTTCAAAGCATCCGGGAAAAGTCCCTGTTCGAAGCATAGATTTATCAAATGGGTTATAATTGGCACTATTTGCTCGTGCGCCGCTTTTAAGAAATTGACGTATATCCTGTCCCATCCAGGTGCACTATCTGATTTCAGACTCATTAGAGTAGCACGGACTTCGTCAAGGTCTGTGTCGAGTAGAACAAAAGATGAGGCCAAAGTACATTCTGTCGAAGACGAGTCGGGATTGGTATTATTTCCCTGAGAGGACTGAGAGGTCGTGATATTATCTGCTAGAAGTTTGCCTATGCCAGAGAAGTAATCATTAACCTCGTCAACAGACCTCTGTGGGGTAGCGGATATTTCCAACAGTTCCAAATTATTTGTTTTTTTAGGTTTGCGCTGTGTGATGTTGTTAATGATGTCCCATGTTTTTTTAGGATTTTTGTGTGCGGTAGAAAGTTGATCTCTGTCATGTTTTCGTTTTTGTTTTCTAATAATGCAATTGCAGTAATTTCGATACCTTTTGTAGGTTATTTTTAGTACCTCGTTGAATGGATCAAGTCTCAGACTCTTTTGCATGCGATTTCTATTAAAAATACAGCGCAACAAGCCAACAGTCATCCATGGTTTTAAAATTCTATTTTTCAAAGGTATGTTTAGCGTAACTGAACTGAGTGTGACACAATTTTGTAGTATTTCGATTAAATTATTAGTAAGCGTATTAGGATTATTTAGTTTTAGCAGGTCTGACAGGTTACTGGCTTTGAGGTACTCAAGGCCCTTTACCAAATCAAAAACTGTTTTTGTTTTTGAGCATCGTATTACGTCACTGTGGGTTGAGATTTTTAAGAACGTCATGAAGTGATCAGTAATGGTTGTGCGAATAATGGCAATGGTTGCGGTTTTCCTTTCAGGTTTGAGTTTTACTATGAAATGGTCGAGACAACTTTTGCCTCTCGTGGGGAGTGAGTGACCAGGGAGAAGACCATGCATTGCTAACATGTTAAGGTAATTAAGTCTATTCGTGCGTTCGTGTGATTGCTCGTTCTGATTGTATATCAGATTTATGTTTATATCACCAGTGATTATTACGTTTTTAATTGATGCAATGGTAGCTAGGTGATTGTTTAAGGACTGAATGAATTGGTCCGCGTTCACAGTTGAGGGGGACCGGTAAATCGCTATAACTAAAAGGTCAGGTTTGATATGGATCTCTAGGCAAGATGCGTGAGTTAGCTTTATTTCTCTTGTTTTGATTTTATGATTGCCTTTTATATAGGCGACTACACCATCAGCTTTATTAAGGTGGTTTGTAGTTTGGAACGAGCTATAGTTAGCCATTTGAGGTATTGGTTTAGTTGAATTCAGCCTGCATTCAGTAAGAATTAACAGATCAATATCAGATTTAAGATTTACTAAGTTCAGTTGAAGATCATCAAAGTTATAGTAAATAGATCTGATATTTTGCGAAACAATAGTAAAGTCGGAAGAGTTAGACCTCATACGCTTAGCAAAGTCATCTATTTCATAGTCAAAGACTTGGGCTATTTCAGTGTTGTCTATATCGTTCAAAGTTATTAAAGTATTATCCATAATTATATGCTTTATAAGTGCTAGATAACGTAATTACATAGTCATTTCGTGTGCAAGTGTAGATGCGTGTAAGTATGTGTGAGTGCGTAGTGGTATTGTGTAGTGTGTATAGTGTGGTCTGAAAGTTTGTGAGTATGGTTTCCGGGTAGAATGAAGGCTTGAGTGATGAAAAATGGGTGTTAGTGCGCAATTGGTTAACATAATATAACTTAATATATAACTTAGTGTTTAACTTAAGGCTAATAAATTTTAAGTGTTTTAAGTTTCGGTGAGAATTTCGCAGACAGGTGAAATAAAGTAAGAAGTTAATACTACGACGATAGATCGTTTGTACGATAACAATTAGTCATTGAAGCTGCAAAAGATTATGTATCTGTGCCTCACTATTGATAATAATAGTGGGAGAATTATCGTCCTTCTTCACATGTACTTTACCGTAGGCAGTCCAACAGTATTTGTATTCTTTGGATTTTGCCAGATTTTACATGGAGCGACTGCCTACTTATCTGACCTCCACAACCTAGTTACTGGGTAATACCTAGGTAAGACTGGTTGTCAGACTTTCGGGCTTCTGATGACCCGTAACGATTGTCAAAGATCGACGAATGACAGTCGGGACCAATGGCTTAGCGAAAAAGGAATATCTAACTATCAAATCATGAGGAAAATAACGGAATTTGTGTGAAATTAAACTAACTAGAGCTTAACCGTGGTAGCAAAACTGAGATAAGGAAGCTTTTTCCGACACGTTCTGGTTCTGACCACCGGATAACCGGCTCCAGGTAACCAGTGGAGTGTGTACTCTTGGACAAGTGTCGAAATATGTTTGAAAGCTATCTTAAAATGCACTTTTCCCTGAAGCTCATGATCACTTACTATTGTTCGAATGTATTGTTTATGTGTGTTATTTGTCCACGGCGATACATATATGCCGGTCAAAATCATAACCCTCGTTTTGGCTTCACCGTAGTCGAGTATAAATCAAGATGACGGCATTGGATCAGATTTTGAAAGATCCTTGTACGGCTATACTTACCTTAATGCGTTGCTACCGTGTAGCCGGCATCCGGAATGTGGGAAAGGATTCAGATAAGGTAAACCATTGCTACTGCATCAGGCATCGTTAACAATCCCCCTTAGTGTACAGACGCCAACACATCAAGCTACCCCAATCTGTCAAATTTCTTTGATAGATTTTCAACTTTATCACTTATGAATAAGGTTCATGTTTAATTGGGAAAATTTGACAGTTTGAGGTAGCTTGATGTGCTGGCGTCTGTACATACATACATAAACTCACGTCTTTTTCCAATAGGGTTAGGCAGAAACTACAGAACACCACCTGCTAAGATCCTTTTGCCTCGTTTATGTTTAAACATGCGGTCACACTCGTACACGCACGCTGGTTGCCAGTACTACCTGACCTTTCTTAAGAACTTCACCAGTAAGGTTTTTTTTTTGGGTGGGAAATCATCAAATAACTTCTCCCGCTCTGGGTGGAGCAGGAGGGCGTGTCAGACTTTTACTGAAACCCACCCGTGTTCCTTCATTTGCCTGTGTGCCAGGGGTGACGGTATCTCTTTCGAACAACCCGCACCCCTAGCAGGTCAACATTAAGGTCACTATTATATTCTCTTAGAGCAGCCTTTTCCGGCATTTCCACTCACATCTGTCTTAGTATACCTACTTAACTAACGTTGGAACCGGCGATAGTTTCCGGCGCCGTGACCGGTGGATCTATCTTGTTGGCAAGTACCCTTACAGCCGCCTCGGGATGCATCTTAAGTGTAGTTTAGATCATGGAGATGTTGATTCGATTAGCATGCTTGAGACGTGTTTAATTAAGAAGACGTTAGCTCCTCTTGGGAATTCGATTGAACCTGAGAATGGTGATGGTGGCAGACTACTATAGGGTGAACCGTCACAAAAAAAGAAAAAAAATATTTGGATAAAGACGGCAAAATTAATAGAATTCTGTAACACAAGTCTGAATATTCTGAAATAAAATGTCAATTGCAAAAAAAAAATGTAAGTTACAAATATTTCGTATAAAATAAATTAAAATATGAGTGCATTTTAAATTAAATAGTTCCCAAAAAAAAAAGTTTTTGTCTTATTTTTTTTTTTCACTAATAATCTGTTATTTTGACTTAATGTTTACTGTCTAAAGACTGTTTGCTGTGATAAATCATTTGATTAAAATACCTTACTGACATTGTGCTTGGTAATATTCGCAGAGTAAAAATTTGACCAAATGAAAACGTGCATATTAAAATCATTCCAAATTTTGCATTGGGATAAAAAACGGGTGCTAAAATTTGTTTGGATAACGAAATTTTGTCAAAATCATTTTGGCAAAACGGCAGGATCCAAAAAAAATCTAATCTGGCAAAAAGGCTACATAATTCCAACAAGATTAGCAGAGAGGTTTTGAAACATATGTGACGCCGACGCCGTACGCGACGTTCAAATTTCAAGAAATTTGACTCTGGATAAGCACTATTACCTGCCTAGCGGTTTCCCAACTATGTTGGGATCGGCTACCGTCAGTACAGTCTAACTGGATGCAGCTGGATACCAGTATCTTACATGGAGCGACTGCCCATCTGACCTCCAGAAACCATTTACTGGGTAATACGATACCCCTTGGTAAGACTGGTTATCAGACTTACTCGATTCTGACGACCTGTAACGACTGTCAAACATCCACAAATGACTCTGCATAAGCACTAGAGATGTGTTAACAGATACCTGAATCAGTCTCAGTATGTAATCGCACTCAGAAGTTGTCATGGACGTTCATAATATCTGGTCATACACGCACGTCGCTTGCCAGTACTATGCACCTGAACTATCTGAAGAACATCACCATTAAGGTAATTTGATCTTTATTAACACACAACTGAATGGTAATAACAACAAAAATTGCATCTACTCGTAAAATCGACATCGGATTCTTGATCATTGTTGGCCGATTCTTAGGTATTTTCCCATTTTAATTCAGTAAATACACTAAAATAATATAACATCGCAGATCAGAGAGCAGTGGTGGCCTAGTGGTAACTGCCGCGACTTACCAAGCTTTACTTTGTATAAAAAATTTCATCACCACTGCTCTCAAAATGGCTAAGGAAAACATCGTTAGGAAACCGTCATGGCTTAGAACCATGCAAGTCGAAGACATGTGACATCTGCCAAACTGCACTGGGCTCTCGTGGTGGCTTACGATCCACTCCCTCTCACCGAGAGGAGGCCTGTGTCCCGTAGGAACATTAGGTGTTTGCTGATTATGCTATGCTTTATCTAACATGACATCATAACATCACAACTGTATTCCCCGAAGAGCAAGGCAAGGAAAGTACACCCACATTTCGCCAGGTAAGTTTAAGACTAAAATCCCACTAATTGTAAATGTGAAAGTTAGAGAGGTTTTTTTTTTTCTTTTTGAGGGTGGGAAATCATCAAATAACTTCTCCCGCTCTGGGTGGAGTAGGAGAAGTTATGTTTTGGGCGTGTCAGACTTTTACTGACTAAAACCAACACGTGTTCCCTCAGTAGCCTGTGTGCCAGGGGCCACGGTATCTCTTTCGAACAACCCGCACCCTTGGCAGGCATCAAGTTAGTGAGGTTGGATAGATGTTTGTTACTCTTTCACGCAAAAACGACTGAACGGATTTGGATGAAAATTGGCACACAGATAGCTTATGAGCTGAATCCAGACATAGGGTACTTTTTATCACGGTGGTATGCACCCGCGGGTTAATTTCCGACCTCCACACGGGCGAAGCGCTCTGCTGAAAAAAGTTAGTAATTTCATTAAATACCTAAGCAATCTTGTACCTGCCAACTTTTATCAGCAACATAACAAATACAATACCAATTTTTTCTATACCACAATGCGTGAAACACTCCAACCGTCCCCCATTGAATATTTTTGTCTTCTCAAGGCCTACCTACGTAGTATGGTCGGAACAAATGGCCTCAATTACAGAAGGCTGCACAGAACGGGCCTGACCGTAATTGATACCAGTCGTTTACCGTAATGATTGCGAAGCTTCTGAAGGTGTAAATGGAAGCCTGAACTAGGCTGGGAATTATGGTATTTAGTGGCTATATGTTGGGAGGCTGTATTTTTCGTATATCAATACTAACCCATATATCCTTTCCTACTTATAGATGTGAAAGTTTTTGGATGTTTGTTACTCAATCACGCTAAAACGGCCGAACAGATTTGGATGAAATTTGACACACGGATGGATTATAACCTGGATTAACGTGTAGGATACTAGCTTTTGCCAGCGGATTAGCCCGCGTGGAGGTCGCAAATTTTCCTACGGGAATGTACTACTGGGATAAAAAAGTGTCCTAAATGTTAATCTAGGCTATAAATATATATATGTGCCAAATCTCATCCAAATCCGTTCAGCCGTTTTTGCGTGATTGAGTAACAAACATCCAAACTTTCACATTTATAATATTAGTAGGATAGGATTTTATCCCGGTTGCACGTTCCAGTAGGATAATTTTCAGTACCCACGCGGGCTAAGCCGCTGGTAAAAGCTAGTATATTATAAATGTGAAAGTTTGTATGTTTGGATATTTGGATGTTTGTTACTCAATCACGCTAAAACGGCCAAACAGATTTTGATGAAATTTGGCACACAGATAGATTATAACCTGGATTCACAACACATATGATATTTTTTATGCCGGTACTACAGACGCCAGCACATCAAGCTACTCCAATCTTTCAAATTTCTTTGATAGATTTTCAACTTTACTACACAAGAATAAGGTTTATATTCAATTGGGAAAATTTGACAGTTTGGTAGCTTGATGTGCTGGCGTCTGTACATCCCCGAGGGATAATTTTCTACCTCCCCGCGGGCTAAGCTGCTGCCTGGTATTTTTTTTTAAATCTAAACTAGTAATAGAGCCGAAGAGTTAATTTGTTTTCTTGTTTTTTTTTGAACGCGCATATTGCTGGTACTAACGGTCGCCTATAGCCTTACTCTTGAAGAAGGTTATGGGCCATTTCATATCACGTTGGACACTTAGGAGCCCATCAAATTTTTTAGATATAAAACGAAGTTATAGCGCGAGCAGCTGATGTGATGCGACGTGGTGGGATAGGTCAAAATTTCACAAGGATGAAGTTGCGAGAAGAAGCTAGTAAATGATATATTTATGTGTTCCCGACTACTCTGAGATGAATGGCCGAAACATACTCAGAAATATTTTTTAAAGTCCAGACATAAAATTGCTTAAGCCACATGAGGATCATGCAAATCTGAGGACGAAAATGTTAGCAAATTACATTGCCAGTGTACCTACATATTTTATGTGAACTAGTAAATTTTAAAATTCATAATCAACATTTTTATTTCAGACCAGGGATTCCATTTAGCATTTGTATGATTTAGTCTATGTTAGTAAACTCGATAACTTACAAATACAGTAATAATACATTAATTGGCTACATTAACGTGCATGCACATTTCTGCCAGCTCAGAGTCTGAAAATTAGTCCATCAACTTTGTCCGCCAGTGTAGCTAAAATACTGTTAGTCATAATATTTTATTCATTGCATTTTCACAGCATCTAATTTATTATAATTAACTTTGTTATTTCTGAAATGCAATCAAGACACAGATCTGCTTGCAACATTTCAAAAAACGCTCCCGTGAACATATTCCTTACGAAACCCTATCAATTGGTTCAGTGGGTTCCGAGATTAACGAACACACAGCTGTACTAAGAGCTAACGATTTCAGTGTTATTTATAGTAGTTGGTGGAAATTTACGATGAAAATATAGCTACGATTTACTAAGAGAATGATGCTGTATAAGGCGATATTAATTAGCATGGGTTCCTGCTGAGTAATTATGTAACCTATTGTGAATGGACGGCGCGTTGTGTTCCACGTGCGCCGTCGGAGATGTCAGCAACCATTGGTGGGGTCCGCAAGGGCAAATGCCTGCCAGGGGTGCGGGTTGTTGTTGAAAAGAGACACCGTCGCCCCTGCCACACAGGCAACTAAGGGAACACGGGTGGATTTTAGTCAGTAAAAGTCTGACACGCCCTCCTGCTTTCTACCCAGAGCGGGAGAAGTCATTTGACGAATACCCACCCCCAAAAAAAAAAAAAAAAAACAATTGTGAATAATGCTTTTCATTTTGTCGAGCACACAATTTTTTAAAGACATAATTTTACTATTATTTATTTATTTCTAAAACGGTTCATCATCATTTCGAGCCAACAGACGTCCACTGCTGGACATAGGCTTCTCCCAAGTTCCGCAACTGCGACCGGTTCTGTGCTTCCCGCATCCAGCGAATGCCTGCGGCCTTCACAAGGTCGTCGGTCCACCTAGTGGGAGGCCTTCCAGCTCTACGTCTTCTGGTACGCGGTCAAAACTCCAGAACCTTTCGCCCCATCGGCCATTTGTTCTGCGACCAATGTGCCACACACTTTCATAACATTATTCCTACGCTGAAATTCCAAAAAGGTTCACCAAAGATTGATATTCGCAATTTATCACACACGACTAATAACAAACTTAAGTAAGAAACTGCGAAGCGCAAACGTGGCTGATTTGCAATGCAAATGGCAGCACGTCGCTCGTTGCAACGTATGCATGGCAACAGTAAGTGATTTTAGGACATTTGCAAAGTTCGTGTCAGGTTTAGCCTACTTGCAGTCTGGCTTTGACTTCCGCAGTCTTTTAGTGTGTATTTTTAACGTTGAGTGCTGTGTTTTTGAGGTTATTATTGTTGTTAAAGCTGGATTTTGAAAGCTTGACGTCGAAATATGATGTTATATGATTTTTAATAGCGTTCGTAAAAAACTATGAAACGAAAAACTTATTGTTAGCATCTTGTTGATTAGGTGCAGATTATTTTGCAAATGTTTTATTTAATAAGCTTTGGCCAGCAGTTTCGCCCGCGTGAAGTCGAAACTTATTCCACAGGAACGTACTACCGGGATAAATGTGCAAATCCAGGCTATAATCTATCTGTGTGCCAAATTTCATCGAAATCCACTAAGCCATTTTTGCGTGATTGAGTAACAAACATCTAAACATACAAAATTTCACATTTATAATATTAGTAGGATAGTAAGATTTAAGACTCTCTGCAGCCGACTTCCGATGTTTAAAATAGGTTTCATCTCTGGTTAGTGAACGGAATTATATATTTAATTTCTGCAAGTTGCTAATCTTGATATTTTTAGATGTATAGTAGATAGGTTTAAAAGAAAATATCAGTGAGATACAAGTCTGTACTGTGTACCCAAATCCATTCAAATACGAAGACTAGTCAAATATCGACACTACAAAGTCTCTCCGCCCGAAACCAAGCCACCAAGACTAGTCCACCAATTCCGAAGACAATTACATTGGAAGTGCAGACACAGCGCCCTTATAATTTTACCACACCGATCTGCCAAACGCTCTGATACCGAGAGATCCCACCACAATAGCACTCCAGTGAGTATGTCATGGATGAGTAAATAAATGGAGCTCCTGGTTTGGCAATTATTTTTAAAGTATGTTACTTTATTATTATTTTAAGACTGCTAGTTTTAAGTTTTGTAAATATCTATTGAAATAAATGATATGTATTAAAAAAAAAAAAGTTATAACACGAGTTTAGGTCATTATTTTTGGTGATTACCTACTGCACTGTAAAATACCCTTAAGTTAATTCTCGTGTTTATACTTGTCATGTTCAGTAACTTTTCATGAAATTTATATTTTGGTGCACAAATAAGTCATCAACATCTTCATAATCAGCCTATAATGTTCCCACTGCTGGAACAGAGGCCTCCTCTGTGTGAGAGAGAGTGGACCACAATCCACCACCCGGGCCCAGGATGGATTGGTAGGAGTCACATTGTCTCGGAGTTTTTGTTTTTAGGATATGTCGGTGCCCTGACGATGTTTTGTTTCACCATTTTGAGAGCAGTGCTGATGAAATTAAATACAAAATGTGAACTACCTGCTTGCGTCGAACTCACGACCTTCCAGTCGTGAGTTCGACACAGACAGGTAGTCGGGCCGATACCACTGGGCCACCACTGCTCCACGTGTATTCTTAACTTGTGTTTTTCGGGTTACAGATATCTTTATTCGCTTAAGAAATAAATTTCACTTACATACATGAGCATAATTTAAAACATTGTTGGTGTAACGTACAGTTTTGATAAGGAGAAAAAAAATATACAACATACAGAAATAGTCAAAAAGTGTAGGGTAATCGCTAATAGATTGAACACAGCTAAAATGTAAACACATTTTCTGGTCTTGTTCAAAACCTTTTCATGTTTTTTCTTAAGAGAGCTCGTGCTCAATTGGGTAGATAATAAACAGCTATTTCAAATCTTATAAAAATATTGAAACAAATGGTGTTCAATGGCTAAGATAGTTTGGATCTAGTATCGAAAAATTCTTAACAACTATCGCTTGTAAAAATCTATCAGTAAATTCCTCTGATACTTACAAAACTATTGAAGAAAATTTTCACGTGCGCGCTCCATTTGTATCCCTACTCCGTGGACCTAGTTAAATCCGCTGCGCGTTCTACAGATAGTTTGCATTCAGAATAGAACGGACAATCGAATGATAAACAGACAGAAGGGATTAGTATGAGCGTGTGTTGTGATAGGCCGTCATGGTATCAATATACCTACTTATATTTACTAGTAGTGACCGAAATTCAACCTTAATTCATTTAAATAGAAATACATTGTTACCTTCTCCATATAAAACTCCATCTGCGTAATTTATAACCGACTTCAAAAAAGAGGAGGTTATCAATTCGAAATTTTTATATTTTTATGTATGTTCGGGCATAACTCCGTCATATATAGATCTTCATCATCTGCCTAGCCTTTTCCCAACTATGTTGGGGTCGGCTTCCAGTCTAACCGGATGCAGCTGAATACCAGTATTTTGCATGGAGCGACTGCCTATCTGACCTCCACAACCCAGTTACTGGGTAATACGATACCCCTTGGACTGTTTGTCAGACTTTCGGGCTTCTGACGACCCGTAACGACTGTCAAAGATCCGCAAATGACAGCCGGGACCAACGGCTTAACGTGCTTTCCGAGGCATGGAGGGGTCTTGGTATGTAGAGATGGTTTATTCCGAAATGGTCCCATTTAAATTTCGTATAGATCTGATGATGAGTTTCTGAGACAGGCAACGGAACTCTTCAAAAAATGACAGCAATTCAACCACGATTGCTTCTATCGTATAAATGACTTTGGATATGTATTTAAATTTTTTGTCACCGCCTTCCGAAAATAAAGTTATTTTTAATTTTGTACTGTATTTCTGGAAGTAGGTGTTTATTTTTGTTTTTTGAAAAAGTTTTTATTTTTCACTTTTTACCTAGGTATATTAGCTACCCTACACCAATTTGAAATTTTATCAGTCTTGCTGTTTTTTTTTTAAATATTTTTCTTAAAAAGCGGTTCATAGTTTTTGTTTCACATAGTATTATGTAGATAATAAGGAGCTTTTCCTTTTTTATTTCCTTCAAGATACCTACTGAAGTTTATTCGATAGTTAAAAAAAAAACAATTTGTAACCCTAGCGATTATTAATTACACTGTTTTGTATTCTAGTTAATCTGTCACTTTGCATAAATAGGCTCATTTTATTTATGTAGATTATTTTACATATTGTGATTGAGAGAACGGTTTAGGCCTAACTTTCTATTCTGTATTTTCATTCCTCTAATTACCTGGTACTTATTGACAGGCCTGCACTGTCCTCCCATACCTATTATCACTGTAAATTTGAAAACATTGATAAAGGCAATTATTTTTAAAAGCGTGGAGTTTCTTGCCGGCTCTTCTCCATATTATGAAGCGACAATTTGGAACCATGCACCTAGCTTCTGACGTTTCATAAGTGCCCATGCAGGTTATTGTGAAATAAAATATTTTGATTTGATTTGATCTGTAAACAGTGTTGTGGGCTTTTATATTGTCTAGTTTTATGCACTTCTTATGTTTTATAATGTAACTGTATGTTCTTCCTTTTGAATGAAAAATAAAACCATATTTTTACTTATACTCAGATTTTTAAGTAGCTAGAATAAAATGACAGCTGCGATAGAGCTTTTTTGTCAACATGACAGATTTATAATAATAAAAATAAAAATAAAATATTGTCAGGCATCAAGGCCCATAGGGTGTTAGTAGGTATTACATCTTAAAAAACTATATTAGTAACATGCTAAAACACTAAAAAAGAAAGAAAAAGAAAATCACCATCAAAAAGAGGGAAGGTTTAACAAGCTTTGTTGCTAACATGTAGCTTGATAAACCTGTCCATTGTAGGCCCATCCAGCCTTTCTGCAAACACCCTCAGAATGCTGTTGCTGCTTTCCCTCACTCGCGATATTATTGAGGCAACTTTCTTCCACATTATCGCAAAGTAGTCATCAGTGTGCGCATCAGCAAACACACCTGACGCACTAAAGTAAGGTGGCAGTCTCAACAGCGCCCTGAAGGCATTGTTGTATTGAATAATACAATATTAAATATCCAAAAAATATTAATTGGTAAATATCTTTTTTAAGCTAAATTTGAGCGATAGACACAGCTGTCATTTTATTCTTGCTAATTCAAACCCAGACCCCCTTATTACAGAACAAGGTTTTTCTTTAGGTATGGTTTAAACCTTCGTAATTCTATTTCAGTTCTAAGTTCTTATTTCAAAAACAGGCTCGATGGTTTAAACTGTACCTAAAGAAAAACCTTGTTTTGTAATAAGGGGGAGAGAGTTAACGTTTGAACAAATTAAATTTAAATAAATAGTACACAGATAAATAATCAATTAGTTATCTGTGTCAAAATTGAAAAAAACAGTAACTCTTATCGAGTTACTCCTGATTCTCTCGAAACACTTTGATTATTTAGATAAATCTTGCCTAAAATACAAACAAAGTGTTCAAAGAATCACGCTTGTGTCAGTCTGGCTGTCAAAGGCGAAGTTCTTCGAAACTACTTGCTCTATAAACTTTTAGTGAGCGCAATAATAAACAGTTGTGCCCTAGTTGAACTCACTTGGAGAAATAATGTTATTATTTTAATGTCTTATTCTGAACTAGCTTTTGACAGCTGTTTCGCCCGCGTGGTGGTCAAATTTTTTCTCACGGGAGCGTACTACCGGGATTAATAGAATCATATATAATTATCCAGGTTATAAACAATCAGTATGCAAAATTTCATCCAAATCCGTTCAGCCATTTCTGCGTGATTGAGTAGCAAACATCCAAACATAAAAACAACAACATACAAACTTTTACATTTGTAATATTAATAAAAAGTATGATAGTAGGAGAGGCGTTTATTTCCAGATAACTACGGGAACGAATCTTAAAGTGATCAAAAGTCTCTGCCTCGTTGGTGTAGTAGTCTCAAGCGCTACTGTTGAGCATTTGGTCCTGTTCATTCGTTTCCCGGGCATTGTGTGATTAGATTTTATCCTCTGGAATATCTCAGTAGCAGCACGGAGTTTTAAAAACTTAATGCACAAGTAAAAAAAAAAAAAGAAAAAAATTGTATATTTATTATTTGTGCCAACAACATCCATCCATCCATCCATTTTTTATCCAGACCAATCGCTGTCCATGCCAAGGTTGCCTGGAAGAGATCGCGGAAAGCGATAAGGCCGCCCATTGTATATTTATATTTTGTTGTCTGCCTTTTATTTTTTTGTAATGTAATTTTTGTGGTGTACAATAAAGTATTTATAAATAAATAAAAAATACTGTACAAAAGCGGACTTTAATGCCTGAGGCATTTTCTACCAGTCAACCTTAGGATGATGCAGAGACAAAACATGGCAGGTGCAACACAAGGGATGGGTACCTAACTCTAAAAATAATACATAGATACATAATTAATATCTTCGATTACTGATACTTGCGTGCACTGAATGGACAGGTCCACTCAATCTGTGTGGTTCTTTCCTCAAAAAAACCATTTCAGACACCAATCCACATGGTATTCACATGATCTGACCAAGATTATGTCTGGACTTTAAAAGAGACTGTGACCTCTGAGTTTGTTTCGGCCTTTCTTCTCAGAGTAGTCAGATAGGAAACGCCGACCTCATCTAGTTTAAAAAAAATTGATTGACGTGTAAAAGTGTCATACAAAATGACTTATCATTTATATATATACCTAAAACGCAAATAAACTTTGTCTTGAGAAATAACGATAGGTAGAGGAGAAAACGATTCCAGCAAATCAGCGCTGGGATGATTCTGCCAACTTCTTACGAATATGCTCACGAGCCTTCAGTTAAATTTGTGCCTGATTAATGGCTTCCCTTTGTTACATTACGATTATTTAAACATAAAATGTCGAGTGTGTACTAGGTAGATGTACCTCTACTTACTCTTCGAGGAATACAGTCGTATTCCATATCTATACTATACTATTAATAAGTTTGCATTGAATAGGCTCCGAAACTACTGAACCGATTTGAAAAATTATTTCACTGTTGGGAAGCTACCCTATCCCCGGGTGACATAGGCTATATTTTATCCCCGTATTCCCACGGGAACAGGAACTACGAGGGTGAAACCGCGGGGCGCTGCTAGTGTAATAAAATGTTAGGTATGAAAATCGTCAACCAGATAAATTAACCGAAAATAGTCCAGTATTCAAACACAGAAATAACATTATACTTCAGTTTATTCTGACTTGACATTAAGGCTGAAACCGTGCAACCTTGTATGAAAGCGATTCAGCCGTGACTGCCATACTTTTCATTCTATCGGTCAAGGTCTAACACTTGCATAAACCAAGGCCACATAGCGTGATATGAATTGATTGCACCCCATTAAATTGTTCAACGTAAACTGGGCAAGAGAAGGGTTTAAAAATAACTTTAATCGTTTTGAAGTCAGCAGGCTTAGCACGAGCACCGATTTGTCGAGGGAAAAAATAGACATGACTATTAATTAAATGACGTATGTACAATAGGAGAAGATAGCTTTTGTTTTTTTATTAATTATCACAGTTATGCGTTCTAAATGAATTACGATTTTCTAGTTAGTCGTATACACTTTTTGACCGTCGAGTAGAAAGTTTGTTGTCAGTGTGATTTCTACATATACAGGTTGAAATTGAAAACATGCGACAAACCGAAATGGGAGATTGTACTCATCATTATGAACAACTTTTACTATGGGACCAAACCTGAAATTGCGGAAAAAAAAACAGCTGTTCCTTACATTTATGTTCGCATAACTCGTCAAAATGTAGGGAACATCTGTTTTTTTTTTCGCGATTGCATCTTTGGTCCCTTAGTAAAAGTTGTTCATAATGATGAGTACAATCTCCCATTTCAGTTTGTCGCATGTTTTCAATTTCAATCTGTATACAAGGACCTAGACAAACATCGTTAGAAACGAAAGACAAAATGACAGATTGTAGAAGGATGTCTACGGTGCGATGTCAAAAATGGAAAATAAATTGCACTCTATTTTGAAAAAGTACTTTTTCTTCGTAGAAGTAGAAAGCCTCATGCTAAGCATGCAGGTCTATTTAGTTTATTTAAAGTTTATTGTCTTGTCTAGTTTTTGTAATTTAAACCACATGTCAACAACGCATTCTCTCCTATTTCGGCCACATAGTACGCAGAGGCGATGAAAGTTTGGACAAACTGATTGTGGTTGAGAACACCGAAGGCAAACGCGCGATCGTTCACCAACACGATGGACCGATCAGGTGAAGGAATCATCGTCTTCTAAATTCAACACACAGACAGAAACCGGTGGAGGCGGATCATCTGCTCCAGATGCAACTCCGAAGCTGAACACGATCCTCAGATATGAGGGACCAACTACAGAGAGAGTGAGAGTTTTTGTCAGCGGTTTAACCCGGGTAGAGGTCAGATAATATCCTACGGGAACGTATTACTGATATAAAGAGTATCCAGTGTATTAATCCAGGTTATAAACTACCTGTTTGCCAAATTTCATTCAAATCCGTTCAGCCATTTCGGCGTAACCGAGTTGGAAACATCAGAACTTCTAAACATACAAACTTTTTAATTTAAAACATTAAGTAGGATAGTAGGGTAAATATTACTCGTTATGTAGAATATAATATTATAACATCAAGCTTGTATTCCGCCGGTAAAAAAAAAAAACAGCTGTTTCATAGAAAAGTGCAATACATACGCGGTCAAAATGTATGGAACAGCTGATTTGTTTTTGTATAACCGACGAAAAATTTCTGTGGTAGGGTGTCTAGAATGATATGCTGAATTTATGGTAAAAATTTGCGCACTGGATAAAAACTTATCCTGTATAGACAAAGCGATAATTATTTATTTTATTTAAAGCCTATGTTGTCTCACAGCCGATGAAAGGCCTCCCTAACATCTTTCCACTCATTTCTGTCTTGTACTAGTGTGGACCAATCCTGTCTGTAGGGGTCAACCTCTTTCTGCCATCTTTTCTTGGGTGTGCCTCGATGTTGCCAGACGTTTTCTGGGACTCACTAGTGACCAATACCAGATGTGCTTGGCTGCTTTTTAGGTGACGTCGGTGATTTGTGTTTTAGAGGGCAGTACTGTGGTCTCAACATGGTCCGTAAATCCGACTCCAAAAAATATGGGATATTCAAACATTAATCATAAATGCATATTCTAATTATAGTAAGTCATCATCTGCCTAGTCTTTTCCCAACTATGTTGGGGTCGGCTTCCAGTCTAACCGGATGTAGCCGAGGTATTTTACCTACATGGAGCGACTGTCTAGATGATATGGCCTAGTGTTGTTTTCAAGTGAGTGACGTTCTTTATTGAGAAATAGTTTTTTTTTTAAACATAGCTACAAAAACTTCGTACATTTATCATTTTATTCATCGCGGCAGCGACACAGCAGTCCAATCCTTTGATGTTATAATTTTAGAACATTATCTCGTCCGGGATGTGACTAAAGAATGTGTTATTCGGATACAATTATAATGAGATGGATTATCCTACTAAGTTTGTATGTTTGCACGTTTATACTTTTGGATGTTTATTACTATTTCACGAAAAAACGGCTGAACGGATTTAGATGAAATTTGGCACACAGATAATACCCTGGATTAACACAGAATACTTTTTATCCCGGTAATACGTTCCCCTGGCATAAATCCGCGCGGGCGAAATCGCTGGCAACAGCTAGTGAATTAATATGAATTCTGTTACAAAATGTTTGGTTATTTTTAATTCTTTGTTAAGTTCAATGAAGGCTAGCTGCACATTGGTAGTGGCATATTCTTTGTAAAAGTCATAACAAACATGACCTATGTTTCACTGAAAAAGGTACATTTCCCATCAATCACGACCAACCAATACACTATTCACTGCTGTACCAACAAAAGTGATAGGAAGCCTACATACACTTCGTAGTACGAAATAAATAGAAGGAAAGTAGCACATTACACACACACAACACATCACCACATGACATCATCATTGACGTTTGTAAGTCACATCATGTGGCAAACATGTCTGTACCTAATAATGTTGTTACCATCTTGTGTCATGTCTTTTATTACATGTATGACACAAGTTAAAGCAAATCAATATTATCTTTTCTTAATATATTCGCTGAATGGAATCGAAACGTGGTCGCTCACAATGGGCCTCATAAAAAGGCTTAAAGTCACCCAAAGGGTAATGGAGAGGGCTATGCTTGGAGGTTCCCTGCGTGATCGAATCCGGAATGAAGAGATCCGCAGAAGAACCAAGGTGACCGACATAGCCCGAAGAATCGCCAAACTTAAGTGGGAGTGAGCAAGGCACATTGCTCGCAGAACAGATGGCCGATGGGGCCGAAAAGGTCAAGAGTGGCGAACGCGCATCGGAATACGTAAAGTTAGAAGGCCTCCCACAATGTGGGCAGATGACCTTGTGAGGGCCGCAGGAATCAGCTGGATTCGGGAACCGGTCGAAGTGGCGGAGCTTGGAGGAGGCCTGTGTCCAGCAGTGGATGTGTTTCGGCTGAAATGATGATGATGAATATATTAGCATGTATAGTCAACATCATCATCGTTCTCCTTTTCCCAATTTATTTGGTATCGAAGCAGCGTTTTCCATACATCCATAATCAATCACCCGTCACCATGTTTCTCGCTATATTATCTGTCATAATATCTAGGCAAAAATATGACACATCAAGGCTTCAGAACGAGACTCTCACACTGGTACTAGTAAGAAAGACGACGCGACGTTCCACTTATCAAAATATAAATAACCATCTAAAAAAAATGTTCAAACAATATTTTTTTAACTAATTATTTACTAAATAAAGCTGTCAAATAGACTTTTGCCAAAAAGCATTAACAAACAGGAACATCGAGAAAAATATAGCTTGGGTTGGCCGCATTTTAAAACGGGACGATTTTTTGAGATCAGCCAAAATTCCACAATGTCTGAAGTCCCACCTTTATAATCACAGTGTTCTGCCCTGTGGTTCTGCCCACCGTGACGTACGGTGCTGAAACGTGGATAATCACGCAGGAGGCTGTGTACAGGCTCAGAGTCGCACAGAGCCATGGAGCGTCCCATGCTTGGTATCACGCTAATAGACAGAGGTTCAAACTTCGCTCGACATACGAAGGTCATCGCTATAGGAAAGCGTATTATGGAACTTAAATTGAGTCGGGCAAGACACATAGCAAGGCACAGTGATGACAGGTTGAGTAAGCCTGTGACAGATTGGAGTCCAAGGACTGGAAGACGAGATGTCGGTCAACCGGCGGCAAGACGGGCGGACGACATTTTTGCGATCTCGGGCAAAACCTGTTTGAGGCTGACACAGGAGCGTGGTGATGGGCACAATAAAAGATGAAGAGAGCATAGGTCTTCTATGCCCAGCAGTTGGTGAAGTCAGGTTGTAGATGATGATGATGATATTTTCAAATCGAAGTCCTCCTCCACTTTCCTTCTATACTTACCGACTGGGGGACTAAGTTCACTTTTTTGGGTGTAAACTTAAAATATATTGAGTTAATATTGAGAACTTAATTTGAAGCACAATGTGCCATCATATTTACAACCGCATACTGTAGGTGCCAAGGGGTGCGCGTTGTTCGAAAGAGATACCGTGGCCCCTGGCACACAAGCAACTAAAAGAACACGAGTGGGTTTTAGTCAGTAAAAGTCTGACACGCCCTCCTGCTCTACCCAGAGCGGGAGAAGTTATTTGATGAAAAAAAAAAATCCAGAGGCACGAAATAAACACAAAAAGTGAATGTATTGGCATGGCACGTATGTTGACACGGCTGTCAGTCGAATGTATTATTCAATCGTGAAGTTACGATGTTTTCAAACATAATATTGATGAATGTTGCGTCATGTGGTATGCCGGTGACGTATTGTTTTCAATAGTATTATTGATTGCACTTCACTTATACACTATGCTTTTGACGAATAGTGTATGATTCCACTGCTGGGACACAGGCCTCCTCCTCTTCTTCGAAACAGAGTGGGCTATAATCTACAATGCGGGCTTAGAGAGGTTTGAAAGATGTCACATGTCTGCGTTTTTTTTGGTTCAATGACATTCCAATTTCCTCACAATGTTATCTTTCACCGTTATGACAGCAGTGACGATGAAATAATTTACTCAAAGTAACGCACCAGTCTAAGTTCAAACCCACGACCTACAAGTCGTAAGTCGGGGCCGTTATCACTGGGCCACCACTGCTCTTTTTACGAGTAACTTAAGTAAACTCCTGTTAATGTTATCCATATGGAGGAGGGTTTCACTAAGGTAGAAAAGCAGAAGAAGAAGCACTGCTCTCGTAACTTGTGCGGTACTGCACCGAGTGGACCCAGCATGCTGCTGCGCCCTGCTGTGCCTACGACACAGCTGTAAATTTCGCGTCTGCATCATTCCACGAAGATTGAGGAAGAGGTGCAGTACTTGAAAGTGATGACAAACTGGTCTCTGAGGGTCGAAAGGTTGGAATCGTGCCACGACATCAACTTCAAGTCATTCGTGGTACGAACCAACCCAACATCTACAGCACAGTATGAAGGAAGACTTTTGGCCGAAAGGTGTCGCATATCGACGTTTCCGAGGACGGTTACGCGACACCACGCAGTGCAACACGACGCCGACAACTACGTGTATAGTTATAGTTTAAATATATGTATTAGTTTGTCATTATTATTTAAGATTATTAGTGTATTTTATCTATGGACCTTAGTTGCTTGACAATAAAATGATTATGATTATATTTGACAATCGTCTATCATCTATTTCCTTTGTTTGTTTAATAATGAAAGAAATAGCCCACCCAGTTATCGAGAACAGTTCAAACTATCGGCAGGTAGCTAGGGCTTCAGATAGAGGAGCCTCCTAACAATATAAACCATGTCTAGAAGTAGATTAACGTAGAGCTTTGATGTCGGTCTTCAGTCACAGGCTTTTTGCTATTTTGTCATTGGCTGTCATGAAAATCAGTACCTACGTATCGTAGAGACTTGAGTAATGGTTTGCTTATTTATATCTGCTTTCACGAGGTTCCCGTTATTAATTTGTTAGGTTCTATCTGAATTGATAGACGTTGTCCTAACCAAACTTTAGAAAAAGCACTTTCAAATATTCAGAGTTTTCCAATTTTGCGGACAAATTTTCGAATTCTCCTGTCCGTAAAACCTTGTTCAGACTGACTACGAATTAATTATATATCAATTAACCACATCGATCCAGACGTTCTTGAGCCAACGAACAGCATGTCATTTTATTTATACAGTGTGGTAGAGAATCGATGCGCAACCTCGTTACCTTGGATTCAGTACAGTGATTCTAATAAACGGTATTCTTTCCTGTTTCTTTCTATTCTGAACCTCACTGGGTTGAAATATTCCGACAGTTATTTAAAAAATAAAACCGTGTTTATATAAATTTAAACCGGGTTGGTCAGTTTTCGACAGGGACCGGCCGGATACTCGTTGAAAGGGTTTTTGAAGGGGTTTTTTTAAGCGCTTAAAAAATAAACCCTTTGATACATGTTACACCCTCGAATGGGTGCAATGTAACCCCTTCCGAACAAGTTAACCTTTTAATACCCTGTAACACTGTAACAGGGTAAGCCATTACATTCCAACACATTGTAATATCCAATCTTTGTAATCGACATTAGTTTGAAAATTGTATAACCACGACCGCACGTGACATCTTTCTGCCCGGCGGCGCCATGGTTGCATGTACCGAGCGACTTGTAAACATGTAATTCTAATTATTGCCTAGGTATATGATTTTACAGTTCAATTTTGTTTGTCGCACATGCTAAACATTGTAATAGACGTAGTTATTTCTTTTTCGTGTCTATACTTGTTTACATTCTCATCATTCGTCATTTAATTCGAAACTCGGACGGAATATTTCTTATTATAATATTTAGTTTCTTTTTCTGTGGAAATGCCACAACCGAGTCGAGATGCTGGACACCGTATATAGCCCAGTCAAATTAGCCCGAAAAATAGGTGTCCTCTTGCATAAATTCCCAAGAAACATATTTTTGCATGAACGTTAGGGATACCATTATAGTGAAACTGTGAAAGTCGTCCCCATCGTTCCTCTGTGTGCATTTTTTTTTTACAAGGTCATAGTTCGCAAAGATGTTTTATTTTTTGCGAAACTGTTTTATGATAAAATTAGCTCACTCACAAAAAATTTAGATCATGCAATTATCTAAGTACAGAGGCCAGCACATCAAGCTACCCCAATCTGTCAAATTTCTTTGATAGTTTTTCAACTTTATTACAAAGGAATAAGGTTTATGTTGAATTGGGAAAATTTGACAGTTTGGGATAGCTTGACCTGCTGGCGACTGTACATACATAAATTATCCTTACACTTTATACCCTAAGATTCAAAATTTCTGAGAAAAAGCGATTCTAAAATATACTCTCTGTCCGTCAGAGCACCCCCTACAGAAACCAAACCGGTTCCGATCAGATTAGATCCGGCCCCTCTCTTGCCATGTGCTGAATGAGAAGGTTTGCAATAATTCTCTCGAAGAGTTTTTCCACCTCATCCAGCAACACAATGGGTCGGTATGCGGATGGAGACCCCGCAGGATGCCCTTCTTTTTTTTAGCAGGACCAGTTTTCCAGTCTTTCACTAGCCTGGAAACTGGCCCCTCTCCAGACATGCACTCAAGAGTCCTACTTAGCGGGGCCAGAGAGCCTTGATGGCCAGAACCCATGCACAGCCAAGAATGCCGTCTGGTCCTGGAGTGTTTTTGGCTTTAAGCCTTTGTACTGCCGGTCTCAGTTCTACCTGGGTCAATTCAAGCGCGTCGTCATCTTCGTTTTCCGTGTTGGGCGCAATAGTAGGCGGAACCATATTAGGTGGTGTGTGCTCCCCTTGAGAGGGGAATAAAGCACTCACCACTCTCTCTAGCAGCGCTGGAGGCTATGGGACAGTCGGGGCGCCCACGAGCGAAGTTTGCCCCTAACCAAACGGTATGGTCACCCCCACGTATCCCTTTCTAGAATTGCCAGCAATGTATCATGAGCGTCGGCCCTTGCTCGCTTAATTTCCAGCTGAAGAGCCTTGCCTTCTTAAGATAAGATAATTTTTTATTTGTCCAAAACATGAGTATACACACACATAGCATGCAAGATGTTACGTCAAATTATGAGTAAGACATTCATGTTTTGCCCGAACGGCGTACAAATATAAGATGTCGGACGCTACACAGCATCAATTGATTCTAAATTCGTCCATTAGACACAGCAAATTATATTTCAATTAGCAATACAATTTACCACCCACCACCACCACTCCGCCACCGCCACTTTGTACACTTCACACCGTTCCGCCTCTCTTACTAGCGCTTCTGGTGTTCGTCGGCGCATTCGTCGGTGCCTAGTGTAAGGGCGCCACGCCGCTACGCATGCGATGTGCAACTGCGCAATATCTTGTGACGTCCAATGCACTTGGTGCCTGGCAGATGGAGACTGAACGCGGACCAACACAGCATCACAGATTTGGGTTATGGCCTCCCGGAACCATTCTGCTTCGTCGTCAATATCAATAGACCTGACTGGTGAGTCTAACCAGGCATGCACCATTGAGGCCACCAGATGATGAACAGTCATCCTCAACCCTGGCCGGGGCCGCTTGGACCGGGCCACTCGAAGTCTGGGCGGAAACATAAAACTGGATGTATCTGTGGTCTGACAACGTCTCCACCTCCTACAATACACGCCAGTCCTGAACAGAGCGTGCCACAGCAGGACTAGCAAACGATAAGTCCACTATAGACCTACCCCACTGCTGCACACATGTCTGAACGGATCCCCGGTTTAGGAGCAGTAGGCCTGACTCCATCGCCCACTCTTCTAATATCACACCCCGTGCATCCGTTGCTGGGGAACTCCAAGTTGTGAACTCGGCGTTCGTAAGTAGAAGTCGAAGTACCCCATGACAAGGACGGGGTGAGGACGGCTTCAACTGACGACTGGGTTCGATTCCGAAATAAAGTCTCAAAGTCAGCGAGAGGTCGGTTGGGTGAGAAATAAATCTCCACGACCATATTTTCGACTAAGGCTGCTACAAAGCCCCGTCCCGACTGAAGGACTCAAGGGACAGAGTGTCAGCGGCCAGCCTCAAGATAAGTGTCACCAAGCCATCAATGTCACCCATCCTGTCATCCTTGCGAGGAACAAAGTATGTTTTGGCGGCGATGGCAACGTTGATCAACCACTTCGCCTTGCCTGGAGCAAAAGGTCCTGAGCTCTGGTGCAAAGATTGATATTGGCTTGGAGAAGACGAAGGTCTGGTAATTACTCAGTAACTACCGCCTCCCCGTCAGCCCTTTCCTGGACGTTATTTCCGGCGGGCGGTGAGCGAGCTGACTTCGAGGGCAGCTTTTTATCCCTCGTGCATGCCTTGCTGCCCGTCTGATGGTCAGCCGGCCTGATCAATGGCGCTTAAAAAAAAACGCGTCAAGTACACTACCTCGTAGGTGGCGTGGAAATGTGTGCATATAATGGGGAATACAACTTAAGTAAATTTTAGAATCCATTTTTCTCAGAAATGGTGAATCTTAGGGGATAAAGTGTTCCGGCTAGTCCCGGGATACCGTCCGAACTCCGGTGAGGCAGCGAGCCACTTTTCCGGATTGCCACCCTGAGATCTGGAGACTTCGCATGTGTGAGAGCGGCGCGAGGAGTCAAAACGCCGGGGCGTAACTCCGCCGTCGCAAGAAATTACGGCACAACGGACAGCTCCGGTGGGATCTCATGGCGTCATGGAAAGTGCGATTGTCGCAACCCAGTGCTGGGCACGGAGGGAAAGAAGGGTCTCGGCGTCCTCACCTTTCGCCTTACGCAGGTTCTCACCGGACACGGCTGCTTCGGGAGGTTCTTATTCTGGATAAGGCCGAAGGAAACACCCGGGTGTCACCATTGTGTGGATCGCCTGGACGGAACGATGGAGGTCTACCCTGCTCGAGCGAAGCACTGCCGCGTATCCTCGCGGAAGCGATCGATGTAGGCTATCGGTGGCGACGATTTCTCGTGTCCGTCTCTGGTCCAGGCCATGGTACGGAGGAAAGTGCATGGGAAGCCGTCACCTCCTTCAGCGAAGCAGTAATGCTCGCGAAGAAGGAGGCGGAGAGCGTGAGGGAGAGGCAATCCTTGTGCTGTCGCGCTCTTAGCCGCCACCAGGAGACGGAATGGGCGTCGGGACTCCGTAGCGGACTTAAGGCCACCGTAGATGCGGGCTTGCGCAGTGCGAGCAACGGATAGTTCGCCGTCTGGTACGGACCAGGCCCGGGTCGACGCACACTGGTACCAAATTAAAAAAAAGTGGACATTGATAGTAGACCGCTGATATTTTTTTTTATTGTTGATATAATGATAACAGATAAGGCAAAAAAATATTATTGTCCTACTTCAAATACTTTTCTCAAAAAAAAATATTTCCTTTTTTTTTGTATGGGAGTGATTACATTTTACTCAATTTCTCAAAAACCTTAAGCGATGTCGAGATGGTATTCACATATGTTAGAAAACTAATAATTCTGAGTATTTGGCTCGAAGAAACTTATTGCTTATCTCTGCGTACTTTCGAGATAATAGTGACAGAAAATAACATTTTTTTTTAATGTTAATTGTTCGCTTTTTTTTATTCATAGCCTTACTCATATCGCAATAGGTCCGCTGGCCAGCAAAATGGAGCTTCGACGCGAGTTTGCCGGGATAACAAGATGGCCGCCTCTCATGACGTAACGTAATACGGTCACGAATCGCGCGCGTACACCTCAGTGTACAACTAAATGTGGTTGCGATAAGACGTGTCCTTATTTTTTCTGTGCGCTTGAAGAAATGCTTGTTGTTTGTTTGTTTTGTTATTGTTGTATTTTGAATCTTTGGATTTTAAAATCAAATAATTTTTGTTTGTCTTTCTTTCGTCGAATTTGATTTCGTAATTTTTTTTTTTTGTTAAAATCAAAGTCACTTTGTCTTTGATATCTTTGATTCTAATTTGTTTTCAATTTTCCTTAAAATTATAATATGTCCGCATTTGTCACCAACTTAGACTTATACGTTGTTCTTAAATCAGGAGGTGGTTTTAAAAATGTCGAATTTTTATTTAATGCCCTTATTGAACGTATTGGTGTTGAATTGTCTTCCGAAGATTTGAGTAATATTAAATTATTTTGTCGTAATTTTTCAAGTAATATCTCAAAAAGATGGTCTGCTTCCAGTAGAGCTCAAAAGACCTTTCTTAACAAAAATTCAGACTGGTTACAATCCCAAATAGTTTGGCCAAAATGTCAAAATATCGATTTAAGCAGCATTTTTAAAGTTGCCGAGGAAGTAATTCCAAATTTCGAAACGCAAGTGGATACTCATCAATTAAGTTGTGGTACAAGTAAAAAACCATTTCTTGATATATCTGATAAACAGAAGAAAAGGCGTTCTGTAACACTTCTAGATCACTTAGTGAGCCCCCATAACCTCTTTTACAGAGAAGTCTCTTTTTATTTATTTGACATTACGCATACATTATAATTATGTGCTAAAGTAAGGCTATGATTAAAAAAAAGCAAACAATTAACATTTAAAAAAAATGTTATTTTCTGTCACTATTATCTCGAAAGTACGCAGAGATAAGCAATAAGTTTCTTCGAGCCAAATACTCAGAATTATTAGTTTTCTAATGTAATCGCTCCCATACAAAAAAAAAAGAAATATTTTTTTTACAGAAAAGTATTTGAAGTAGGACAATAATATTTTTTTGCCTTATCTGTTATCATTGTATCAACAATAAAAAAAAATATCAGCGGTCTACTATCAATGTCCACTTTTTTTTAATTTGGGACCAGTGTGCGACGGTGCGTTGTGTTCCACGCGCACCTCAAAGAGATGTCAACAATAATGAAAGGGGTCCGCTAGGGCCAATACCTGCCAGGGTCGCGGATTTGTTCGAAAGAGGTACCGTGGCCCTGGCACAGGCAACTGAAGGAAAGGTCAGTAAAAGTCTGACACACCTTCCCGCTCCGTCCAGAGCGGGAGAAATAATTGATGATTTCCCATCCAAGGTAAATTTTTATAGATGCATAATTGCATGATCTACAATTTTTATCTGACCTATTTTATCATAAAACTAACCGTTTCCTAAAAAAAAATTCCAAAACACCCATTTTAGCGAACTTTGACCTTGAATGGAAACAAATTGCACTCAGGGGATCGATGGAGAATTTTCATTATAATGGTATCCCTAACATTTATGTAAAAATTCAGCGTCATAGGAATTTATGCAAGGGTGAATGTCTATTTTGACCGGACTATCGCTTATCTATCGTCACTTGTTGTCAAATTTGTAATAATTAAATAAAGATAGTAAGTAAGACAATGAGGCGCCACACCGCCGCTCCGCGCTGTCGCTCGGGTACAAGTATCAACATGCAGCTCAAGTGGATTAGGTAATTCAGGGTAACACGAATAAAAGCTTTTCGTGAAGGTAACCCCTTCAAAGGCTTAAGACATTGAAGGGGTTAACCCCTTCACGTGGTTACCATAATAAAGGTGTTAACCATTTCGCTGGGTTTCGCGCATGAAACTCGAACAAAAGGTAACACTGCGATATGAATTACCCCATGTACGGGTTACCCTGTCAAAAGGCTTAACTCTTAAGCGGGGTTGTCCGGTCCCTGGTTTTCGATGAAAAACTGGTTTCTTTTTGAAAACTGACAACATTATTCTACGCAAGGGGGTTATCATGTGCTGAATTCTTGGTTACAAATTGCACGTCGATGTTGTGGCCACCCCAAATCAGAAATCTTTTGCTCACTGTTTAGTTCTTATGTGTGTGAGTGAGTCGTCAACCAGTTCAGGCTATTTTTGATTGACCCTCATTTCAAATTCAAATGACAAAATCACTCACATTACCTGTGTGTGACCCGTCGCTACCTGAACTAGACATTAAGCGATAATATATATTATTTAAGGGTGCGGCACAGACCATCCAACTGAACAACTCGATAGGACTAACACCTTAATCGTAAAAAAAATATCGGCAAACTTTCAATACCAAATAGAACCAAAATGTATATGTCCCATGTAGAAAGTTGTAAATGTTGATGGTTTGTACAGTCACCAAAAGGGAAATGTAACCAGAGTCATCGTGTATAGTTGAAGTTTGTTAAGAAACCGATGGATATTTTTGAATGAAATTTAATTTGATAAATGTGCTGTTTGTTTTCCATTCATTTGACTTTATTTTATTCGAAAACATACATCGGCTTCTTACGAACTCTTATAGCCTGACCACAGCCTTAAATACCACCACACATTTCTGATTCACGCTGTATAATCACTGATTACTAGCACAGATGACCTATTTACACACTGGAAGTGTGACGTAACTGTAAGTAATGCCAGCTGTCCCACGCAAAGCGTAGGTGGCGATAACCCTTCTAGTAAAAGCGTGGACAATGATGCATTGTTATAGGGTTATATGTGTGAAGTATTATGAATGGAAATTTTATCGTTGGCCTGAATTGAAATAATCGATGAAAATAAATGCCATCGGGTCGATGGTTGACTGTGGATTAAAAGGTACTGCAAAAAGGCGCGCGACGCGTGTCACGTAGAACAATTTCAATGAAAACTTCATGAAAATTGTCGCATCGCGCCTTATTAAAGAAGCCTTAAATCTACCTGGCCTATGAATATTTTTATGTCGTGTTGGACCAATAATGTCGTAGCTGACCCCATGGTTATGACCTCGTCTTTCATGCACGAGGTTGTAGTTTCAAGTCTGGGTAAGTATCAATGTGATATTGATACTTTAATAAATTTTTATTTCTTGGACATTACTGACCTTGGTGATGGAAAAAATTGTGCCTTACCATTGCCACACAACACCAGTCGATCAATCGTCAGCCGTTAAAATCTCACTGAGAAAACTAAGGTGAAGTGAACGATAGGTGAGCAATGAATGTGAGCAATGAATAGTGTCAACCCCTAGCACCAAACATAATTTTAGCTCACCTGTCAGCTCACTTTACCGAAATTTTCGCGGTGTTATTTTAGTAGAATAGATCGGCTGGACTTACAATTAGTTATGGCCCTGGTAATTTTGAATGTACTCGTCGTATTGTCGTTATGAGCGATAATGCAATCCGATACGGGTTAAAATCTGTTGTAATAAATCCGAATAATAAATGGGCAAGCATTGTCGTAAAAATGCAAATAAAATAGTTTATAATTAGTTATTAACTATTTGATACTAAAAAATCCATCACTGGATGCAGTTTGGCATTTAGAATTTTATGGTATATTTTTAACTATAATAATATTTTTTATTGAAGGGATAAACTGGTTTTAAACATAATTAAGAAGTGACTTTTATGATTTTTTTGATGCATTAGAGTATGTTTAATTAAGTTTTGAGTACAATCACTGTATGCATAAAAGACTTGATATTTTCATATATATTTTTTCTTTCAAAATTATTTACGGTAAAGAGATACACGGTTTTAAAAAACCAAAATTTTTTGCGTTTTCGAGAAATCTCCGCCTTAATATAAGTTTTACATCACCAGCCCGTCGCATCTTAAGCAATCGTGGTGATGACAAAGGTTGAAAAGTCGCAAAAGCTTTTTAAAGTGTGTGTCCCCCTCTCACTGGCGAACAGTCTAAAGAACGGCAAAGCCAGATAAAGGGACACAGCGGATCACTAGGCAACGATGCTACTGATGAACTGGCTAGAAGGGCATCCAGCGTGTGAGTCTGTGGACCCGAGCCCATCGTGCCCATCCCAATCAACCAGATACGCAGGTGGCTTCAGAACTACACCCACGCACAAGCAGAGAGCTGGTGAACCTCGACACCAGGCTGCAGGCAGTCTAGGGAAGCAATGCCATCTTTGAATGGCAGGATGACCAGACGTCTGTTACGCCTGGACAGAAAGGATCTGTGTCTGCTGACTGGGACCATCACGGGACACTGCCCGCTAAACAAACACTTCTACACAATAGGCATAACGGACCCTGTGCAGGGCCTGCATGGAGGCTGAGGAAACCGTCGCGCATGTGCTTTTCGAATGCACAGGCGAAGCCCAGATTAGGACAGAAACCTTCGGGGCACCCAGATCTTACACGGATGTTCTAAACAGACCAGGAGATATAGCAAACTTCTGGAGGGAGGTGGGCTGGCTGGAACAACCACCGACGGCCACCATGGCTCACGCACGATGGTCCACTTAAAGGACTAAGTGCGGAAACCATACCAAATAACGTAGAACATAGAACGGCAAAGCCAGTGGCGAGACGGTGCTTCCTTGCCAAACCCATAATTATGTTCTCTCGCACCTGGACTTGAGTTGCCTTGGATTTCCTGGAAGTCTATAAATAGACTCCGGACTCAGGCCGAAGTAGAGAAAACCTGCTCAGGTCGAGATTCACCGATGATGAGTGTAAATGTGGTGCTGTCTCACAAACAATGGGGCTCTTATTATCTTGTACAGCGTGTCCTACTGTCTGCGCGCTACAGGAGCTGATGGACGCCGCTGAAAGTGCCAAATCGTAACCAAATTCTGGGCTGACTGTATTTAGATTGCTATCGACACGCTAAGAAGAAGAATGGTCGTGCCTTCTTTGTATAATAAAAGGCTTGCAATCATGTGAAACAGTATTATCCTGGTATTTTCATTACAACTATTAATGATATAGGATTATCCACTTAATAAATATATACAAACATATTAACCAAGCATAAATATACAAAATAATTAGACAGTATGTACAAGTATATATAAAGTAAAAAAAGGGAAGAGCTCACTGTGCATCAAAGAATTCGTCCGCATCGCTGTCAGTGGGAAAAGTGCCCAAAAGGCTGGCAGCGTTGCCACGTTGGATGGCAACGCTGATTCTTTGACCTAAGAATAGGCCAGCCCTTTGGTCACGTGAAGAGTCGACCAACCGCTTGGCGATGTCCCGAAATACTCGATGAGCGCTTGGACCCCACGGCCCTAGAGTTTCAACCCCAAACGGCTCAAATATATAGCTCCCAATAAGGTTGTTGTATTTGCGCCGTTTGAGGTTTTCTGCACCTGCAGCAGCCGCACCAGCGCAGCCCGCCGTGCTCAGAAGATGGGATGGCGCGAGGGTGTCGACACAGGTAGCATCCCACACCAAAGGCCTACCCACCTTCCAAGGCATTATTGTCATTCCGTCTGGCCTCTTTCCATCGTCGCGTGCCAAGCCATTCGGTTCTAAGACAGCTGGCACCCCGGCGGTGACAAGAGCCCGACGGATGATGTCATTAATGCTGGCGTGCCGTGCCAGCCGACCAGCGCTCTTGCTGCAAGCAAGGCCATGGTGTCCGAGGCGATCAACTGCTTCACCACACTGACAGCGATGCGGAGCCACGCAAGGTGCACCCAGACGCAGACTTGTAGCGAGCCGGAAAGTAGAGTCACCCAGCATAGTACCTATGTTAGGTGACGGTAGCGCCTGAAGCCAAAGTCCCGACTCCCATTCTCCCACAGCCAGCAGGCGGGCACGCTCAGCAGTATTGGTGGACGTATTAATGAGATTATTCCGTACCAACCTGCAGAGCGGCTCATCCCACTGTCTTTGGGAAGATGGGTTCAAGGGCTGAACCGTATTCGGACAAGCCATCTTCCAGGCGTTCATAGCATCGGTCAAACACGGCACTTCAGACTCAACTTGAGAAAGGGCTAAGATTTTTTTGGTTAACTGTTTGGTGCTGTGGACCGAGGACAGGAACGCCGGTAAGCTTACACTAGAAATTTTGCGGACGCCGAGCCCACCAAAACGGATGGGTAGTGTGGCTTGCAGCCACGAGCGGTCGTCTAATGCCACATTTAAAATAGATGTTAAAGTGCTTTTAATAATTTGATCGGCTTTGTCTAAAAGGTGTGGTTGCTTCCATAGGGGGGAAGAGCGGAGGAAATACATGAAATTTGGACCGAAACAGCAGTATCTGATGAGGGTGAATGCCGAATGTAAATTAATTTTAGAAAGTCTATCCGAACACGGTCACCAGTAGATTGGGACTGCTATACAATAGCTCGTAAAACTTATAAAAAACTGATACGCCTAAGAGGAAAGAATAGCTGGAGGCGTTTCTGCACTAACATCGAAAGTAACAACCAGGCAATGAGGGTTAAAACCTGTCTTGCTCAAGACAAAGACCACTCAATAGGATGCCTGAAAAAAACAGATAACACCTACACTACAAACGACGCTGAAACAAGCGAACTACTTCTAACCACCCACTTCCCAGGATGCCAGATTGCCACCCAGCAAAGCTGGGAACCACATAGGGAGAGGGCCACGAGTAGCCTGGATTGGGAGGTGGCGTTAGAAGTAATTGACAAAGACAAGATAACATGGGCAATCAACACCTTCTTACCTTTCAAGGCAGCAGGGCTGGACGGTATTTTCCCAGCTCTGCTCAGGTGGAGCCAAGATCTACTGGCTGATTACCTCCTTAAGGTATTTCGAGCCTGCCTGGCCCACCGCTACATCCCCTTGAACTGGCGGGAAGTAAAAATAATTTTCATACCGAAGCCGGGCAGGGGTGACTACACCCAACCCAAGTCTTTTAGACCCATAAGCCTCTCCTCGTTCTTCCTGAAGACACTGGAGAGGCTGGGGGATAGGAAGATTAGGTCCCAAATTTCGGTACATATTCCCTTACATCCTAATCAACACGCCTACTGTGCAGGCAAATCAACTGAATCAGCACTCCATAGCGTAGTTTCACGCATAGGAAGTGCTCTTAAAGCAAAAACCCCAACCCTAGGCGCCTTCATTGATATAGAAGGTGCTTTCGATAAAACTAACTTCGCCAGCATCGAACAGGCACTTGCCACGCACGGTGTTGCGCGAACACTCATAGAATGGATCAATAACATGCTAAAATACCGTGCTATTCGATTTACCGTGAACACCACCACGCGAGGTATCGTAAGTAGAGGCTGCCCACAGGGTGGGGTGCTGTCACCACTACTGTGGAACTTGGTCGTAAATGAGCTCATCGCAGAGCTCAACGCCAGCAGTCTGTACTCGGTGGGATACGCGGACGACATAGCAATTTTAATCTCGGGGAAATTTGAGGGCATCTTGTGTGATCTCATGAGAAGTGCCTTCAAAATAATCGAGAGTTGGTGCACGAAACACGAACTATCGGTTAACCCCTCGAAAACAGAACTAATAATGTTCACCAACAAAAGAACCCTGGGACCCCATAGGCTTCCAAAACTCTTCAACACAGAACTAACACTCAAAGACGAAGTCAAGTACTTGGGGGTGATCCTTGACAGCAAACTGCTCTGGAACAAGCATCTTGACTACAAACTCAATAAAAGCACAATTGCACTATACCAATGTAAAAAAATGTTAGGAAAAACATGGGGGCTTTCTCCGAAGATTACCCTGTGGCTATATAAAGCGGTGATCAGGCCAATGTTGGCTTATGGCGCTCTGGTTTGGTGGACGAGGACCGAACTCTCGACCACCATTACTAGACTACAGCGCTTCCAACGACTGGCCTGTTCAGCTACCACTGGCTGCATGAGAACCACCCCAACAGCAGCCATGGAGATAGCCCTTCAATTAACTCCCCTGGACCTGTACATACAGCAGGAGGCCGCACTAGCTGCTATCAGGCTAATGCATCTGGGCATATGGGGCAAGAATTTAACCAGCCCACACGCTAAAATCCTGGACCGGGCGATTGAGTACCAGCCACTCATCGCTGCCCCGTGTGATAGAACACCAAACCAACCTATGTTCAACAAAAACTATATTATACAAACAGTAGAGGAAGAAAGGGATCAGTCGGGAGCCAATGAAGTGCGCATCTACACAGATGGCTCAAAAACACAAAACGGTTCAGGTGCTGGCGCACACTCCCTTGACCTCAACATCAACTTTCACATACCGCTAGGCACACACAGTTCAATCTTTCAGTGTGAATGTATTGCCTTAACACAAGCCGCTACAGCAGTAAAGCGCTTAGGCATCCGGAACTACGGCATTAAATTCCTATCCGACAGCCTATCTGTGCTCAAAGCTTTAGAAAACAAACAAACTAACAACAAACTAATTTTTGAGTGCCATCTTGCCCTGGAGAGTTTAGCGACGTCCAATCGTATTGCACTCCAGTGGATCAAAGGGCACAGTGGATCTTTAGGCAATGATGCCGCAGATGAACTTGCGAAGAGAGGCTCTGATATGAAAGTGCTAGGCCCGTACCCACTTCTCCCCCTGCCTTTCTCACAATTTCGTGCGTGGATTCGCCAAAGGTCGACCGAACTCCATAACAATAGATGGTCACGGGCAACAGACTGTAGACAGTCAAAATTGGCTTTACCAACTGTACACCCGCGATTAACCAAAAAACTTCTCAGCCTGAGCAGAAATAACCTTAGAATAATAATAGGAACAATTACGGGCCATAACACCCTTAACAAACACCTTTTTAACATAGGCGCCACAGACAGCCCGCTTTGCAGGGGCTGCCTTGACGCCGAGGAATCAGCCGCCCACGTCATCCTGGAATGCGAGGCCGTGGCTTCTCAACGCGAAGAAATCCTCGGAACAGTGAGGTCGCTCCGCGAAGCCTGTGAAGCTCCCAGGAAGCTTCTGTGCTTTTGGGCGGAGCTAGGCTGGCTCTGCTAGCCAGCATCCCCACGCACAACGGACCGAATGGGAGTCTACGTGCGGAAAAGGGAGTCCCATCATCATCATCATCATCAAGTCTATCCGAAATATCGTTAAAATGTTTAATTTTGTCGTCAATGAAACGTGAAAAACTGTCTTCTAGAATTGGGGAACCTAGGAGGTGAACTTTTTTCCAAAACTTTGATATCTGGGGCGATTGAATTAAATTTGTGTATAGTCGGTTCTCTATCGGTGTTGTCACTAAGGTAAATTTCGCATTTTGCGTAGTTGAGGTCAAGGCCGATGGATTGGAAATGCTGCTTTAAGAATTGAAAATCTTTTAGAACGGTGTCTACGTCACCTCCTATTGTTCCATCATCTAAATACCACACATTAAATTTTGAATTTAGTTGTTGTATTATGGGATGGATAGCCAAACTGAAAATGACTGGCCCGAGAGGATCACCTTGTTGGCATCCGACTGCAGATTCCAAAACATTGTCTTTATATAATAATTTTGATGGGTGCCTGTAACACTGCCACATAAAGCGATACATTTCTGGTAACTCTTTTTTTACTTCGGCCAACAAAGTGTCCCTGTTAACGGAGTTGAAGGCGTTCTTAACGTCAACCTTGAGGATTACCTCACCTTTACCGGCATTTAAAAAACTAGAAAGGGCATGTACGGCAGCCTCGCAGCCCCCTTTGGATCCAAAGCCAAGCTGTAGGGGTTGGAACTTGTTAGTCAATATTTCGCTGTACAATTTGCAGCATATTTTGGCTGCCGTACGCCTGTAGGTGCATCCAACGGCAATGGGTCGAATACCGCCGTCCCTCTTGCGCAGGGCACATAAATTGGCCCCATACAACACATCGACGACGGCATCATTCACACCGCCGTTGAGCATCAAGTTGATTAGAGCCGCAAGCTCCTTCAAAAGCGACTCACCAGCTTCCCCGGCGCCTGAACTTAACAAATCCTTAAGATGCTGAGGAGTCAAGCCATCAAGGCCGCCGGCGGAACCACTTCGGAAGGAGCTGACGGCTGCAAGTAGCTGGGGAGCAGTAATATTAAAAGGGGTTGAATCTGGATCGAGAGGGAGGGGAGGGTCGGGAAAGGTGAGATCAACCGCAGGCGCTGGATGTTTACTCTCCAGAGCTGAAAGAGTTTCTGGAGAGTAAGGCGCCACCACATCGCTACTGAACAGTAGCCTGGCCGCTCCCCTGATGTCACCGTCACTTATTTTGGATTCTACATATGAGCATATGCCTCTTCGTGAAGGGTTATTGAAAATGGGTAATTTATGATCTAAAATAGGGGTCGAATTGTTGCAGTTATCTTTAATTTGGTTTGTTAAAGTTTTTTTGGTTGCCAAACTTTTTTGGACATGCAGAATCCTATATGGGAACGTCAGTAGTTGCTCCCAGGCACTATAAGAATTCTCCTGGGTCGCAAGGCGGAGACATCGGGCCAAACTTAGAGCAACAGACCGCCTTGCGCCCCGGGGAACTCTCTTTAAGACAGGGGTAGAATTTTTTAAATTTGAAAGTGTTTTCCAAAGGGTTTGCTGTGAATGAATTAAGGTTGTGGCTGGGGGGCACATGGGTAAACTATGAGGTTTGTGAACCTTGCCATAGTGTATCCGTAGCCCCCGGTCGCCTTTAAAAAAGCGTGGCTGGGAGCAATGGGGACATCTCACCTGAACATCGAGCGATGTAGTAGGTTGACTGGCGCTAGTTCCGGTGTCGCTACAGGCGGCATTTAACATTAGTAGAAATGAACTTACTTATCAAAAAACACAATATTAACACGAAAAAAAAGCACTCAAAATAAACTATACACTATATACATTGGTATAAAACACAAAAGTCAAAATACAAATTTTCTTTAAGAAATGTCACTCCACTGACGGATGATCCACAGACGCGCGGGCCGAGGGCGCCGCGGGCGATGATTTTTGCGCCTTGATGACCGTTGCTTTGAGGCCTCGCGTCCCGTAGTCGTCCGTCGTTAAACAGGCGTAGGTGTCGTCGGGTATACTTTTTTCGAAATATAATATGCTTGGCGAAATATTAAATAGTTGCTAAAAAGCATGGAGTTAGGAAGTATCTACTACTGGAAGTAGAGATTATTTTATATTGAACTTTGACTTATAAAGGTTTATATCTGGCTGTCATTTCTGCTTGGAACTTTGAAAAAATGGAGACTGAATAAATGATAAATATTTTTATCACACTTTTATTAGCTTCACCTGTACGTTTGTTTGTAACCGACTCCGAAAGAAATTCTACGAATTTAAGAATTTCTACGGTATTTTATTTATTTATTTTTTACTTATAAGACGCAAAAATTGACGTTCGATCCAACAAATCAATCAAACATAAAATTTGGTATTATCCTGGTATTTATGTTTGGTTTACAGAAATTGTTTTGTTTACAAACAAGAATCTTGACGTAATTTTAAGAAGAAATTGTTTGTGTTTTTTTGAGAAGATTCCATTTGTTTATTCTCACTTTGCGAGAGAGGCTTTTGGCTCAGTAAAACACAGCCGCACGGTTCGATCGATCAATCAAGCTGCGATTGCCTCGGTTGGTCCGTGGATGGGTTTTTTTTTTTTTTTTTTTGGGTGGGAAGTCATCAAATGACTTCTCCTGCTGAGTAGAGCAGGAGGGCCTATCAGACTTTTACTGACTAAAACCCACCCGTGTTCCCTCAGTAGCCCGTATGCCAGAGGCTGTGGTATCTCTTTCGAACAATTAACAATCTGTTTACTGTCCCTAAATAAAATAAAATAAAACAAACCTGCACCCCTGGCAGGCATCGGCCCTTGCGGACCCCACCAATGGTTGCTCACATCTTTGACGGCGCGCGTGTGGAACACAGCGCGCCGTCCCGTCTACCACTTTTCGGCCGCAGGGGATAGGGAGAGCGGCTGACGCTATACCGACACTCCTCTTCCCCTGCGGCCCCACCGCGTCCGCCATCAAACGGTGGCGGCCCCGTCCAGGCCACGGAAGGGAAGAGCGCTGCTCAGAAGCACCGGCACTCCTCCTCTACCGCAGCCCGTAACCCTCAGCCGCGATGCCTCCCATTCGACATCGCGGCCCACCTCAGTTGCGGTGCACCTCACCGCAACCTACTTTTTGGCCGCTACGTCAATGGCTGGAAGGCAAAAGCCCTGACGAGCGGCCCCACCTTTGGGTTCCTCTTGGCTTCACCGTGGCTGGAATCCACGGTTACTGAGCCCCCCCGCAACGACAATGCGGGAACCCACTCGGGGCGGTCCGTGGATGGGTGAAGAGCCGTCCGTGCCTCGGAAAGCACTAAGCCGTACAGTCGCTACGTGCCGTCAGAAACCCAAAACTCTGACAACCAGTCTCAAGGGGTATCGTGTTACCCACCAACTGGGTTGTGCAGGTTAGATAGGCAGTCGCACCATGTAAAAAATACTGGTTTTCAGCTGCATCCGGTTAGACTGGAAACCGACCCCAACGTAGTTTGAAAAAAGCTAGGCAGATGATGATTCCCACTTTGCGAGTGTTTTTAACTAAACTACGTTATAAAATTAAGTGTACTTACTCACCTACTTTTTAATTAGTGAATGCATGCTAATTAAAATTATAGACGTTAATTGTACTTTATTTACCTACATATGTAGAAACTAGGCATTAATCCTTCTGAATATTGAGATTGATCACGCCAAGAATAATCGGTGCTGAAAGGTTCAGCACTAACCTTCGATATACGAGCGGACGTGTTAATTTAGTGAATCGGCAGTGACAAAAGTCGAGGCGGGAAAGGGAGGAAGAGAAGGGATATGCAGCACTCACCAGGGGCAGGCCAGCTGAATCCAATCTCCTTCGAACTTCGCACAGCAGTATTTCACTTCACGGGTCGCGCGACCATATTATAAAATATAGTTTAGTTCTTATTACACTGTAAGTAATCAAACACAAGGGTGCGTTTGGCGGAGCGGGAATGTACTAAATATTGCGGAGAAAGTCTCGATATGATCCTCGTCTCCTCGCGGATGATCAGACGAAAAGACACGTCATGCGGTGCGGGTGATTCGATAGATCCGTTACACACGGGTGTTCATGTGCAATTTCTTTGTCGAACTGTCAGCTCATAGCAGCTGTCAGTCCTCGTTCTCTCGTTCTCACGTTCACGTTCTTGAATGATGATAAAAGCGCTGCATGTGCAGGTGGGGAAAAGGAGCGGGAAATACAAACTGCCTCATATTAAAAGAATGAATCTATCTAATCAGTGTTGGCGTTACCAGAGATAATCAGTAAATAATTTTGATTTCAACAACGAGGAAAAACTTTCTTCTAGCAAAAGGAACGTGTTGTTCACCGTGGGTTGGCGACTTTGGACTTCAAGGTCTACTTTCAATGATTTCCTTCACCTATCTTAGATTATCTTACAAAGGGTCCATACTTTTCAACCCACAATTTGATACTTTACATGAGAAGCAATCAAGAAACCTTTGGGCTACCACCAAAGGTAAAGGCAGGAAATGAATTTACCTACAAAATTTAAGGTAGTCCTTTTTGAAGTGAAAATTTCTTTAGGCGCGTTGGACATTTTTAGAGATGGGAAAAAACAATTGAACTCGCGGCACTGTTACCGATACCACTAACAAAACGAACGTACAAACGAATAACGTTAAACGTTGTTTAATCTGACAATTCAAATAATACACAAGTAATTGTTCAAGTTTTCACTTCTGTCGGCACTCCCGGAGTGCCACTGTTTTCAATTTATTCCTCCATTTTAAATATACAGTGAGAAGCCAGTTACTTCAGTCAGAACATTATTTTGTAGATCTATGTCATCATCATCATCTTATCCTTGTCCACACTTTATTAATAACCTACTTATATTAACAGTTTGCACTACACATACAAGTTATATGTCAAAACAAGTTATAACATATATACAATCTTAAAAAAATAGAACAAGGTTAAATTACATAATATAAAACTAAACAAAAATAGAAGAAATAAACGATTGAACACAATTATACAAAATAAGGTAAAAGTAGATAACATTAGGTACAATTAAATAACATTAGATCAAATTTGCCAAGTGGTAACGGCCGCGACTTATGAGTTGTAGTTGTGAGTTCGAACCTAGCCTGGCGCTTTACTATGTGTAAATTATTTAATTACCACTGCTCTCAAAGCGGTGAAGGAAAACATCGTGAGGAAACCGGCATGTTCTAGAACAAAAAAATCGAAAACATGTGACATCTACCAACCCGCACTGGGCCCGCGTGGTGGATTACGGCCCAATCTCTCTCACAGAGAGGAGGCTAGTGTCCCAGCATTGGGAATATTATAGGCTGATGATCTAAAAATAGAACCGCAATGTGTCAGTCTACACGTTGAACTTTTCAGAATATCAAGCGAGCACTACAGACTACCCACATTATCACTTCACTACCCATTAAAACTGCCGATCTATTCTGTTAAAATCTCATCGTGAGAATTTTGGTGAAGTGACCTTGAAGTGAGTTGTCAGTCCATGATGCTAGGTACTCACACGAATGACAGCTCATTTTAAACTCACGCCACCCAAGTTATTACGATGAGGTATTAACAGAATAGCACAACTGCATTGCTACTCTGTAACCATCTCACCGCGTGAAGTGAGCGTGAGGTGAGCTGTCCGTCTCATTCCACCTGATGCTTGATCAATAGCCCTAGCATCAGTGAGATGACACTGATACATACCATACAAGTTCGATATGCTAGTCAGTTTTTAGAGCACGTAAATTTCAAACTGAAAAAGTTTTAAAAAGAGAGGGCGCTATCGTCTTGTATAGCTCCATCTCCTTTTCGCATTGGAATGTTTGACACTTCGGTATACGGACCCAGGTGTCCTGTTAATGACGTCCCGCTCCTAAAATCGTTGGTAACTGTCGCACGCAGCATTTTAGCGCGGTATCGGATCGGAAAATAATAAAGAACATTTTTTTGTGAACATTTTGTAAATTTACGATCGTTTCTATCGGTCGTTTTAAATGATGTGTGTTACTGTCGCATTTTATTTGTTTTAGTATTGACCGAAAAAAAATGTTTGAGAAGTAAAATTGTTGGTTGAATTTGAAATCGAAGTTAGCCTGAAAAACATCAGGTAATATACCTACATAGATAGAATATGTTATGCTCAAATGGTGCAATCAGGAAAATTCCGAAATTTCTTTAAGAAAGTTTTTAAGGGTCTCCAAAATTGTCTGTTCCAAAACTGTTCAGTCTTTAACCAAATCGATTTTGTTGTGAGATACGCGTCCAGGCATTTTCATTGCCCAAAAAAACCATATCACATACATAAACTCACGCCTTTTTCCCATTTGGCCAGGCAAAAACAATAGATGCCACCTGCTACGATCATTAATACTTCTTTTAACATGTTTATGTTCATACATCAGAGACTTTAGTGTGACTTTCTTTTCACGATCTCGATCAAACGCATCGAGCGCGTTCGGCGGTCCGATTGGACCAGTCGGAGCACCAAACGCGCTCGATGCATTAGATCGAGATGGTTCAAAGAAACTCACACAAGGGCCATTGGTCATACACACACGCCATATCACATACGTACATAAATTTACTTATAAACGCACACCAGCTGCAAATACACCATTTGACATTCCTGTAGGACAACCATTAAGCTTGAAAAACAATGAATACAATAATTCAATAAATACCAAATTTCATTGTCAAGTACCTCTTCATACGTTCACATGAAGAGTCAATTTGACACCCTCGTTGAAGCTGCGATATTAGATACTTAGTTACTTCAAGTACTAGTTAAGGATCGACTTCGTATGTAAGTTGAAGAGTTGAGACTCTTTTGAAGTTATAAGTGCAAAATCTTCCTTTATGTTACTACTTGTAGTTGGTAACGATCCTGATACGAGTTGGGTTACGGGGTATCAAGTCTTTTGGTAACAAGCACACTGTTGGAAAAGTGATGAAAGTTCTTTTTTTAACGTGTTAGTGTATCGGGTGTCTATTGTTTTTAAGTAGGTATTAGCTTTGTGTTAATAGTCTCACTAACTTTTTATCCAAGAAAAATAAAAACAAAGGTCATTTATTCAAACTAGGCTGAGAGTTAGCGCCCTTCACCACTTCCTAGTGCTTTAAGCTGGGAAGAAGAAGTGGCGCAACAAACTCTTCAGCAGCACAGCTGTTTGTTAAGTTAGAATAACTTGATTCTATAAAATGGTAGGTAATTAACATTACAAAACGCAATACACATTTCAATTTTATTGACTATAATTTACGGTCACTATAAGTGTAAAATATGTTATAAACAAGTGATATGGGTCGTCATGTATAGTTGAAGTTTAGTAAGGAACCTATGGACGTTTCCTAAGAAAATATAATAAAATATACATTTCATTTACCAAATTAATTTTCATTTGAAAACATTAATCGATTTCTTAATAAACCATAACAGAACTATATCCAACGATCTTGGTTACTCGTCTCTTTTAGCGACGCGCGACGGTACAAAAGTAGCCTATAATCACAGTATTTACTTGGATTTTGTAAGATAAAATTAGTCATGTCTAGCTCACCTAAATACTACAACAAAACGCGAAAATACAAACTTTATTTTGTGACTTATAAGCCACTAACAAACAAAAACCGAAACAATTCCAAAGAAAAGTACAATAATAAAAATAATCGATGAGACCAATTTATCCGGCGCTTCTATTCCTTGACAATTAAAACTGACAGTTTAACAAAGATGGCCGACGCCCGGGAAATACTAGTACACAGATAACCTATTCAATCTTTAAGTCTAGACTACAATCGTATCTGCATAATGTGTCACTTATTATTTTAATTGACACATTATACTAATAACAAAATCATAAATGGATTAGAGAAAAACAATACAATTGATGATTAATTCGCAGAATTTCAATTGTTGTGCGTCGAGTTACTTGTTTAACCTCTGGATCAGCGGTCACTGACCTTACACGATAACGTCACACATCGTAAATGTTGTAGTAAATAAACCGTTAAAAATAATAAATGTATGGTTGATTGAAACCAGTAAAACAGTTGTTTATGTTTTCCGAGCGTAGTAAAAGTGAAAACGTGTTTTGTATTGAGATGTTAAATTTTGGACGTGGACCAAAACGCAATGTTGCCATACCACATTTTGCAAATGAATCCATGAACACAGTAAGTAACTAATAGTCTTGCCAGCGTAGGGTAGCATGCTTATTTTTGCTTATACAGATACAGTTTAATGGATCTGAAGGCCAATTCTCGTTATTAAAACCGTTCAAAATCTAGTCGCAGTGTCATCTCAGCGACAAGCAAATGTCAAAAATATATGAAAAATCGAGGTATTTTTGACAGATTGACACTGAGATCAGACTGTGAACGTTCATAAAATTAGTAGAATTGCCTCTCTGATCTACTAGTGGTGATTTTTTTATATTATAGATCATCTTTCTCTTGCCTATATCCAAATTTATTTGGGGATCATATCGTCTCTCACACAGTCCCTTCATCATTTCTTTAGACTTCCCCTACTCTTGTAGCCACCATCCTCAAAACTATTCTCCTAACATTTTCTTCATTCCTCCTCCATCACATTCCCATTGAACGACGATCGATTTCCACACAACTTTTCAGTCACCGGTGCCACTTTCAAACTCAACAACTCTTAGATTAAAGACAGATATAGCCGCTGAACATCGAGGCCAGCCTTTTGCTAATTCTGGCACTGAAAGTAACAAAAACGCCGCGGTACACTAAGGGAGAGTTCATATCTGACGTAAAATACGTCGTGCGTATCATCGGTCGCGTCTATTCGGTCGAATGTGTCGGTGCATATCAAACGGAAAATGCGTCGAGCGTAGGTATCATCCGTACTGCCACATGTCAGTTTCTGCGTTTAACATCTATAGAGCGGTTGTGTTGTGTGATACTGAATTTTAAAATGAAGCCTATCGAAATAATTGCTATTTGGGAAGCTTTAGAACAAGACCGAAAAAGAAAACGTCGATATTGGGTGTATCCTTTAAATACTAAAATAATAACAAGTGGCGTGCGACGTTGCCGCTCTTACGTCGACCGACAATGCGTTGACGGAAACGGAATAGACGCTGTACGCTCGACGCACTAACGTATCATCGGTTGAGTGTGAACGGTCAAGTGTTTTTCTATACATTTGTCTGTTCTGGCGTTACGCGACCGATAATACGCGACGCATGTTCCGTCAGATATGAATCTTCCCTATAGGCTTCTTCAAATTGGCGCAACGCGATTCTCGTATGGTCCTTAATCCGTTAGTGCCGGAAATCCGTGTGGTGCCGGAACTAAAATAATAGCACCAATCCTTGTCTTCCCGTGGGTGTCGTAAAAGGCGGGGACTAAGGGGCTTACCAGAGAATGGGCAGCAGCGTTCTCTAGGCATTTTACCACCATAATGCGATCGCCAACCCCCCAGGGTCGTCTGCCAGGCGTGACGATTATGGCAATCCGCTCCCCGTTTGGAGAAGGCTGATGTCAAGCAGTTGACGTCTTTGCCTGAAGTGATGATGATGATGATGACTCTCGTAGAACAATTTCTATGAAAACTGAATAGAAATTGTTCTACGAGCGTCGAGTCGTGCCTGTCTGGAGAAACCTTAATAATCAATCAGTGATCTATCAGGGTTCCGGGTGGTGACGGACGTAAAGAATAGCACCATCCAATTTCTTCGCGTGTATGTCCTAAAAAAAGGCGACTCTTTAGAGTCGCCTTTTAGGACATCCTTTGACTTACAAGAGAATGGGCAACAGAATTCCCTATGCAATTCACCACCATACTGCGATCGCCAATCTGCAAAGCGTGTGGCCAACTACCCATTTTATAGGGTAGGTCTATTTCCAACAGTGGACGTCTTTCCGCTGAAACTATGGTGGTGATGATGATCTAGCAGGGTGGACTGCCTAAGTTAACCATATCCTGGTTTTTCTTCTATATCTACTTCTGATACAAGTGAAGATTATTTTTAGACAGGTGTGTGTAGGTACGTCGTAAGAAACGATAGATGGACTGTGTTAATGATGATATGGTTAGAATGGGTGTGAACCTGGGTCGACGGTGCGTTGTGACCCACGGGCGCGTCAAAGAGAGATCAGCACTAACTTGTGGGGTCCGCAAGGGCCGATGTCTGCCAGGGGTGCTGGTTGCTCGAAAGAGATACCGTGGTCCCTGGCACACAGGCAACTGAAGGAACACGGGTGGATTGTAGTCAGTAAAAGTCTGACACGCCCTCCCGCTGCGCCCAGAGCGGGAGAAGTTATTTGATAATTTCCCACCTCAACAAAAACATTGAAAATGGGTGTGACTACCGAAATGACGTCTAAAATTGTGATGTGGGCAGAAGAATGATGATGATGTCGTAATATGATATTTGTTCGTGCAAAAGCTACTTCTGGTGAAAGCCCCAACAAAGCCGAGAAAAGGCTCGACTGATGAGTTACTACGAAATCACCTACTTATTTAGTTTAATTAAATCGTAATAGCCCAAACAAATTCACTTATACAAAGTGCACAAGTTTTAATGCGCGCAGTTCGCAACTCTTCATTCTGCGCAGAACTTTTGATTACAACAATAAGCAGTTAATATGCATTTTTAAAATCTGTTTAAGATTATTCACTAAAACTTATGCGACCTTCTTGGTAAATATTGGTTTTTTTAATTCAGTTCTGGATTTCGATCAGATTTGACTTCAGTAGATTAGTTTTCCAAGCCATCATCTGCCTAGCCTTTTTAACCGATGAGAAAATAGGAGGAGGTTCTGACGTTGACTCGTATATATATTTTAATGCATTGCCTTTTTACAGAGTAGTCCGATTTTGATAATTATTCTTTTCCCAATTATGTTGGGGTCGGATTCCAGTCTAACGTGGTGCAGCTGAATACTACAATTTTACATGGAGAAGCTGCCCATCTGACCTTAACAACCCTATAACTGGGTACCACAATATACCCCTGAGGCTATCGTCTCATCATTCAAATCAAATCAATCAAATCAAAATCAAAATATTTTTATTTCATATAAACCTGCATGGGCACTTATGAAACGTCAGAAGCTAGGTGCACGGTTCCAAAATGTTGTTTCCTATGAAGAAGAGCCGGCAAGAAACTCCACGGTTACTCTTTTAAAAATGATTGGCTTTAACAATGTTTTCAGATATAAAATGTATGGGAGGACAGTGCAGGCCTGTAAATAAGTACCAGGTACTTAGACGAATCCAGAATAGAAAATCGTCAACAAATCTACGGTCTGTAAGGCCTACAGCGTTCTCCCATTCACAATATGTAAAATAATCTACATAAATAAAATGAACCTAATTAAACATAGTGACATGATTAACATGACAATCACTAAAAAATAGTTGATATTAAAATTGATGTATAATGTCAAATAATGACGAGAATATGTCAGCATTGTAAAAATAAAAAGAACATTGAGAGCAGTTAATAGACTTTCACATAGATATGCTGTTAATGAGGTACCAGGGAAGCCACATGTGCAGAAGGAATTAATGCCAAACTTCCCTGTCTTCAACGTAGTCTTTTATCTTATAATATGCTTTTTTGATAAGGATACGTTTGATGTGCGTTTTAAACTTTCCATCGCTAAGTTCTGTAACTGACTTTGGCAACTTGTTATAGAAGCGGATACTGTTTATTAGAAATGACTTGCTAGTTTTAGTCAATCTAAATTTTGGAATCACAATTTCGTCTTTACTACGTGTATTCAGATTATGGAAATCGCATCGTTTTTTGAAAAGGCCTAAGTTTTTGCGAACGTACAAGATATTTTCTAGGATATAAAGAGACGGCAGAGTTAGAATATAAATTTCGCTGAATTTGTTTCTAAGAGACTCGCGAGGCCCCATTTTATAGATTGCGCGGATTGCCCTCTTTTGTAAAATGAAAATTGAATCTACGTCAGCTGCCGATCCCCACAACAGAACGCCATAAGACATAATACTGTGAAAATAAGCAAAGTAAACTAACCTAGCTGTGGCTACATCCGTCAAATGCCTTATCTTTCTTACTGCGTAAGCAGCTAAGCTTAATTTACTTGAAAGAGCTCTAATGTGAGCACCCCATTGCAATTTTGAATCTAAAGTAATTCCCAAAAATACAGTTTCCGAAATAGCATCTAGTTTCTTCCCATCAAGTTTTAAGTTTAGACCTACTTGGGGTACATTTGGTAACGAGAACTTAAGACATTTAGTTTTGTTCGCATTGAGTAAAAGATTATTAGCGGCAAACCATTTCGAAAGAACAGCTAGACTATCATTGACATGTAAGACATCTGTATCTTTTCTATCTATTCTAAAAATAAGAGAAGTGTCATCAGCGAATAAAATTATGTCCGAGAAGTTAGCCATCAGGTAAGGAAGGTCATTAATATAAACTAGAAATAAAAAAGGGCCAAGAATTGAACCTTGAGGCACGCCCATCTTAACTAGAGACCCCGAGGACGTCGCCCCATTAACGTTTACTTTTTGCTGCCTGTTTGATAAGTAGGAAAGTACAAGATCAGCAGCCTGTCCACGAATTCCATAGTGGTGTAATTTACAGATAAGTGTATTGTGGTCAACGCAGTCAAACGCTTTTGAGAGGTCACAGAAAATGCCAATCGCGTCCTGGGAATTCTCCCAGGATTCCAAAATGTGACTGAGAGTTTTACTCCTGCGTCAGTCGTCGACCGACCTTTCGTGAAACCAAACTGTCGACTATGTAAAATACCATGTGAGTTAAAATGTGACAACATCTGGTCTAGCATGATTTTTTCATAAATTTTGCTCAATGCTGGAAGCACAGATATAGGTCTATAATTAGAGGGATCACTCTTACTACCTGATTTGAAAATTGGTACTACTTTACTATGTTTCATTAAGTCAGGAAACGTACCGCTGTCTAAACATCGATTAAATATGCCTGTTAGGACAGAGGCAATTGTGTCAATGATATTTTCGAGAACCTTAACGGAAATCCCCCATAAGTCTTCAGTGTTTTTTATGTTATTTTTTCATTTTTTCATTCATCATCATTTCAGCCGAAAGACGTCCACTACTGGACATAGGCCTCCCCCAGGCTCCTCCACTTCGACCGGTCTTGTGCTTCCCACATCCAGCATATTCCCACGGCCTTCACAAGGTCATCGGTTCACCTATTGTCCATAGGCTATCGTCCAATAACTTTTAATTTAATTACACAATAATCACATTCAAATGTCAAAAACTACATCATATTATAAGGGACATGCAAATATTTCATACCGTGGAATACGAATTTATGTTTAAAATGCTCTCTCAATATTGCCTTAAATACTAATACACTTACTTGCAAAATGAGGGTTAATAAGACCACTCTTTTAACTGATAAATGGAGGAATACAATATTAATTCATATACCTTTGACAGGGGTTCCATGTGATTTTATGCCACGTTGCCAGCATTAGATACGCGTCAATGAACTGATTGTGTGCTCATCAGCGAGGGTACGTCCTCATTAAAGGGTACGTCACGTGCAGATATATTTTATTGTAGAGGGATAAAAAGAAGCCTACCCATTTCATTTTTTCCGAATTCCAAGTTCAGCCAAATACATGGTGGCGATTTATTAAACTGAACTGTGTTAGTCTGTAAAATTTATTTTGATAGATTTTCATCTTTATTACTTAAGTATAAGGTTCATGTTCAATTGTGAAAATTTGACAGTTTGGGGCAGCTTGATGTGCAAGCGTCTGTAAATGTTTTGTTGTTTTTCTTGGTTAACCTAAAAATTTCGTAGTCGTACCACAGATATTGGTAAAATCGCACCTACCTTCTATATCTACAACCTGATTAAGGGGTTCCCTAATCATCACATAAAAACATCCTTGTTGACGGCTTTTCGTTCTTTCCACTTAAGACCTTCTTTCTAGCTTTTAGCAGCGGCTTTGACCGCGTTAAAAAAATTATAAAAACCTCAAAAAACTATACACATAAACCTTCCTCATGAATCAATCTGTCTATTGATGAAATTCGCATGAAAATCTGTTGAGTTGTTTTTGAGTTTAATGCGAACAGACAGACAGACGCAGCAAGAGACTTTGTTTATAATATTATATTAAACTAGCAGCGCTCCGCGGTTTCACCCTTGTAGTTCCCGTTTCCGTGGGAATACGGGGATAAAATATAGCCTATGTTACCCGGGGATAGTGTAGCTTCCTAACAATGAAAGAATTCTTCAAATCGGTTCATTCGTTTCGGAGCCCATTCAATGCCAACAAAAAAACAATAAAATCTTTCCTCTTTATAATATCAAGTATAGGTAGATGATTCCTGTGTCGACAGTGAAAATAAGATATAGGTGCTGTGGGCTAATGCTTCATATTTCTTTACAAAATAGTCTGCGAAATCCAGTCCTATACAGGGTTGCGAAAGTAGAAAGATAAGCCAGTCAACAAAATTGTCTTTATCTTGGTGATTAGGGGGTCCCTTAACCAGGTTGAATATATATTAACGGTAGGGGGTGATTTTAACAATCAAACAAAGAAAAACATGTAGTCAGCAGCAAAAATCAAAACAGAAGTAAAATTAAAAGAAAATATAACTCTTCGCTATTAGTTCTGTAACGTAAAATTTTGCAAATACCTGTTTCGAATTATTTTGTGTCAGGTTAAGATGTGTCAAAGTTGCAGTGGATTTGTCGCTAAGCGTGTCCTCATGTGCAGGTATACTTGCTAGCTGATTTGAAGTCGATAAAACGTACTTCTGGGATAAAAAGTGTACCATATGTGTTACACAAATTTTTCGAGAATATTATAACTGAAAACTATATTATTTACATTAAGGCAATGTTGTTTTTTTTTTTTTTTGTGTATAATTACTTCATCATTATCATCATTTCAGCCGAAAGACGTCCACTGCTGGACATAAGGCTCCCCCAAAAGGGGTGGTTTTGCCATAATCGCAACGCTTGTAGGCGGGTTGGCGATCACAGAACGGTGGTAAAATGCATAGAAAACGCTGCTGCCTGTAAGGCCCTTAGTCGCCATCTACGACACCCACGGGAAGCAATGGGATGGCGCTATTCTTTTACGTCTGGCTCCACACGGTACATATGTAAGTAATGCTTTAATTACTTGCATGACAATTATTACCAGTTGTACTATGTAATTATACCTGGAGGAACTTTTACTCCTAAAACACAGACTTTTCACGCCCTTTAATGTGACTCTATTGTACAATGTTTCCTTAATCCTTGTGTACTTATTTATATTTTTCTATGCATACAAATAAACACTTTATTCGAATTATCATTTACTTGCTTTTGCCAGCGGCTCCACCCGCGTGGATGTCGGTTATTGCGTAAAAAAGTAGCCTATGACCTACTCCATATCTCAGGCTATATCCCTGCCAGATTTCATGACGATTGGTTCAGAGGTTTAGGCATGAAAGCGTGACAGACAGACAGAGTTACTTTCGCATTTATAATAAATATTAGTAGGGATTATCATTGTTAATTCAGGTTATAATCTATATGTGTGCCAAATTTCATCAGAATTCGTTCAACCATTTTAACGTCATTGAGTAACAAACATTCAAACATTTAATGAAACATCCAAACTTTAACATTTATAATTAATATTATAAATGTTAAAGTTAAAGTAGGATTTTTCCGATGAGATGAAGCACATTTACCTTATAAATTCCTCTAAATATCCCTACTATATGAAGTTAATACCTACGTGTTTAAATACAAAATCAGCTTAATTGATTCAATGCTCATCAATGGACCTAAAACCCAGCTCAATGAATGGCATCGCATTTTGCACTGAATGCCTTTCAAGCCTCTTTCGGGGTCCATTTAGAAGCAAACATTACCTCCCAGGTATTAATAGATCCAAGGTTCTTGAATATAAACGCGCCAGCAATTAGCTTAATGAAATCGACGCCAGGTCGCCAAGGAATAGGTCAATTATTTATATACTATGTTCTTTTTATGATGAATTATATGACAATTTATTAGCTGGCTCTTATTTTATGGAGACTTCCATGCCTAATATTATAAATGCGACAAATAACTCTGTCTGTTTATCTGCTACCTTCTTCAGCACATAGACTATGATCCGGGTTTAGGACAAATAAAACTTATTATCCCGGTAGTACATTCCTTATTTTTCTACTTTTTAGAAAAAAAAGAAAGAAAGAAAAATGGATTTATTTGTCACAGAAACACGTGCATATAAAAAGATGAAAATAAAATAATAAAAAAAACATGATAACAACACAACTCCACTGCACTTTTTAATTCTATTTTAGTAAATGATAAATGATTTTATTTCTGTAAGTAGGTCGTACAAACACTTTTACACATCAATCATATATTTTTTAAACTAGATGACGTCGGCGTTTCCTATCTGACTAGGTACTCTGAGAAGAAAGGCCGAAACAAACTCAGAGGTCACGGTCTCTTTTAAAGTCCAGACATGTAAATGTTTGCGTTCAAAGGTGCCTTCAATGTGTCTATTTGAAATAAATGCTTTGAGTTTGAATTTACATACACTATAAACACGAATTTGCAGAGCAAACCATACATTCCTGTATCCAATAAATCTAGCATTCCAAGTTTTTTTTTTTTTTACCAAACTTCTTTTCACTCATGTTCGCTTTTCGTGTCCCCCTGGTGGCCAGGAACTATCAGCTCGGCTTGTGAGAATTTTTGTTCCTTTTGTACCCCAATACCAACTTTAGACGCGGCGTTAGGGCTTGTTGGCCGTTCCTTCAGCACGCACATTCTTACTCGTCCTTGGTTCTCGCACTTGCAATCCTGAATGCTGTACAGCACGCGTAGCATGGTTATGCTGTTTATATTTGTGGTATTCTGTGGCCGTTTCTATCGGGGTTTCCACAGAAACAGGTTTTTTCGACGGAAGAATGGACAGAATGACAGACTGTAGAAGATTTCTACCGGCTTAAGCATGGCGATGTTAAAACTGTAGATTATGTTTATATTCTTCAGTCGACAAAAGTCTACGATATCAAAGCATGAAGACCAATTTTTCTCTACTTTTGACAATTATTGGTGGAAACATTTTTACAGAATTATAATAATTAAAATCATCAATACAACCCCTAAGTTAATTTAATATCATTGAATGACTATTTCATGAAAAAATATTAAGCCTTAGAGCATCCACCTTAACCACATCACTATAGCTACTTCTCCGTTGCTATGGTAAGAATACTTTGTCTTCATAGAAACGAGAGTCTACGGATCGCCCCGTGCTCAGGGAGAAGAGATCTCAAGTTGGATGGAAAGAACTTTGTCTATACTTGGTAGAATTTAGATAAAATTGGTCAAGTTACATGCATGACGCTTTCTATTTATACACTACCGTAGAATAGAAATCGCTTGTCTACATTTCTCGGTGAAAAACTGTCAACTGTCTATACGGTAACGTCATCTTTTGGCTACTCTTCCGACGAAAAAACGCTTGTCTACAGTTCTAGTGCTCTGCTGCTGGCATCGACACAAGACTGTTATTTGTTAGCTACGAGATGGATTGACGTATGTGATATGTCGTGTAAGAGATTACATGGGAAACGTACTCCTCTGGGAACTAAATGTGACTACTACCGCTATTCTTGTTTTTTCCGCTAAGCAGCATTGCGGTATTACTATTTGCGGGTTCTTTTATGGAGTACCTGCCAGTGAAATTGCGGGCACATAAAACTTTAATTTTATCTCTTTGGCAGCAAGTAGAAAACCCTCTTTTTATTGCAATATTATGAGTGCCTTTGCATCAAAAGTACAACCAAGGAACGGGTGGGATTGTGCATTTTCATTTAAAAATATCTGCAAAAGCCACCTAGTTTCTTAAAAATTTCAAAATATTCGAATTTCTCGAGAATGTTTAGGTGTAGAATTTTAGTTTTTCTAAATTTAAGGGCGGTAAATATTTTTTTCTAAATGACTAGAATTATTGGCAAACAATTGGCCCCAAAATTTGGTTTTAATGTAAATCTTCGTGTTCATGTTATTTCCACCTAAATATTTTCAACACGAAGTATTACATTAAAACCATTCCCAAGTCCGCCCTCTAAGTCCCTGTCCAGACGGCAATGATCAGTTTGATATTTCACTATATAATTTTGGGATTACATGGCAGTTCATACTGCATTTGCTATGTGACCGAATGAACAGCGGGAGATTGAAGTGTGATCCTAACTTTTTATCAAAAAATACCGTACTGTTCAAACCATGTGAACAGTGCCTGACTGTCTTTGTACTTACGCTGGTAGAAAGGTACTATTGATTCTTACTAAACTGGAGATTAATATTTAATTAGAAGTTTTAATTAGGAAATCATTCTTCCCCACTACTCCGTGACATTAACATGAAAATAATTAGCTAAATGAAATCACGCGTTAATTCACAAAGCCTAGCCGTGGCAATATAAACTAGGCTGTCTTTTCACACCTTTTTAATTATTTAATGACGTGAACATAAGTGTTGTAATTAATTCAGGTGCCTGGCTTGTTGTTTATAAATTCTATGTGTTGAATACTTGATTAACTGATGACCGCTTCTTTTGGGGTTTTCGGCTTATTTTAATCGTTGGTTTACTTTTATTTTTCTTTTGCAGAATTTCCCGATGTTTAGATTAGCCGGCCCTCATTTTAGCTGTTTATGTTTTCAGCAAAAAACGATACTTTACTTCATAATAAATGTCTGGTGGATACGTTTGTTGTAAATCAGATGACGAGAGGTTGAATAATAAATATAAACAGTCTGTATTCACGCCTTATGCAGATGAGATTCGGATTCTGGTAAATAATCATACTATACTTTGGTATTAACCACACCATATATTTATCTTTGATGCGGTTACTAACACATATCTCGCAGAGACTAACACGAATCCCACACAACTATCTGTTGACCTTGCAAATATTAGTTCCGTGCGGAAATTACACTCGCACTCCGTAGTACAGAAGTTAATGGCTTATGAGATGCTCTAAGCATTACTACTGATCTTTAAAGCACATCTTAATGGCCGATTCCCTATAATTCACGGATAGTTGTAGGTTAAAAATTAAAACTCTTGTATCTTTAACTAAAATGAAGCAAATACCTTATACCTTTTCAAAGTAGACCCCCCATTTGAACTTTTAAATGGGGGGTCTATTATAGTTACTTAGCTATCACAGGTAAAATTAGCTTACAAAACTATTTATTTGCCCAGTTTATAAAAAAAAGTAATACCAAAACGATCCGTTATTGTTTATAGGAACTGAGCATAAGTCATCGTCCAGCAGGCTTAGCATTACGCTTTCTATTTCTACTCTACCGTAGAATAGAAACCTCATGTCTACATTTCTCGGTACAAAACTGTCAATTGTATACACGGAAACGTAATTTTTGTCTACTCTTCCTTAGACAAAACGCTTCTCTTCGGTTCTAGTGCTAAGCTTGCTGAGGGACGTAAAAATATCCAGGCGGGATTTTTCCCGCACTAGATCTTCAACGCACTGTGCGCCTAGAGTTGGAAATCTAACAGTGATTCATTCACTCTGTTGAATTCTCAATGTTCGGTTCAACACAAAGAGTTCAAAATCCAGTGCGCTATGCTATGAAATCCAACCACAATATTTTTACTTCCATGTGGACGATGACTTACTTGCACAACTACACCAAACGCCATTTCTCGTATTTTACGTTCACCAACGTTTTTTACGTTCAAATTCAAGTCACAATCTTATTTCAGCGACAATCTATTTCAAAAACTTAAGCGAAAAATTTAAGCGATTTAAAGTATTTTTTTCTTGTCAAATTGAGATTGAGGCACTAATATACAGTTTATTGCTGTTCATCACACTATTGTTCCCTGTGGCGCTTAGACCTCGCACTCTTTTGAAAAGACAGCTTGATATAGATCGCAGCACGTAAGTTGAACCAAAATCAGAACAAACAACCGAAGGCAGGCGCGCGTGCACTTGTTGCCTCGCCTCGCACTGAAAAAGAATGAGGTCACCTTCTAGCACAGTCATAGACTGTACGTGTACTGAAGTTTGGAAATAAATCACAGATCACGGCACATAAGTTGAAACAAAATCCGCCATTTTGGTTCAACTTACGTGCCGCGATCTGTAATAATAGTTAACATGACCTAATAATTTAGCCAAAAGTACAAAACTAGTTTAATGAACGTAAGTAGGTACTTACCTACTTCAGCAATGAGTCATACCTACGATAGTAGGTATATACCGCATCTGATTACAGGATAATCTCTGTCACCTTAAATGGATGAACAAGCAATTAAATCGCCCAAATGTTGATTACGGGCCACAGCCTAAAATAACCGCTAATGTTTTCATTACAATAAACCAGTGCGCCCATATTTGAAACTAATGTACTCATTTACCTACTGTATTAATGATATTTATTCTGATTCAGACTAATAACAATGATTGTAATTCAAATGTTTTGCTTTATGTGACCGTTATTGTTTAATTATGCTGGGTTATAATAAAATTATAATATATTTACGTTATAAATATAGACGTTAAGAATAGCACCATAAAATTTCTTCGCGTGGGTGTCGTAAAAGGTAACTAAGGGGCTGTTTCGACCCAGGGTTCGATGAATGAAAATTTGACTCCAACTTTAAATGTGTTTATTATTAATTTTCTTTACAAGATATGTTTCCACAAGCTAATGCTACGATAGTGGTTTACAAAAGAATGGACATCTATCTATTTAAATAAAAAGAAAACTCCTGACTGACTGACTCATCAACGCCCAGCCCAAACCTTTGGACCTAGAAAGCTGAAATTTTGCACAGAGTTTCCCTTTATAATGTAGATAAGGAATAAGGAAGGATATTTCAAAATTCAACCCCTAAGGGAGTTAAATAGGGGACGAAAGATCCGCGCGGGCGAAGCCGCTGGCAAAAGCTAGTAATATAAGAACGTATGGACGAATCAACGGTCGCGGTGCGGGTTCGCTTGCTTGAGTCGCTCCAAGACATCTCAAATCAGTACGGTGCACGAACAGGGACTTATCAGAGAATGGGCAGCAGCGTTCTCTAGCTATGCTATTTTACCAATCGCGTACGATAGTGGAAACCCCCCGTCCCCTATTGGGGGCCTATGTCCAGCACTGGAAGTTATTCGGCTAAAATGATAAATAAATCTGACTTAACTCGAAAAGCACGTTAAGCTGTTAGTTCCAGCTGTCATTCGTAATCTTTGACAGTCGTTATGGGTAGGCAGAACCCCAAAAGTCTGACACCCAGACTTACTAAGGGGTGTCGTGTTACCTATAGTTCGACTCTTAATTGTATTCAGAAACAGCAGTTGAAGGGTTACCAGATTTTGACAAGAAAAAGATAGTGAGGTGGAGTAAGAATAAACGAAATTGAATGAACTTGAAATAATGTACTTACGTGCAATTTTATAATTTGAAATTTACATAACTTGTCTTAAAAACATGACACTATTAAAAATTGTAGAATTTGTTATACTCGTATATTTTGTTTTTCAGTAGTAAGGTAAATTTATTTAGTTTCTTTTTATTAGAAGAAATAAAAAAGGAAATGACTTTTATTTTATAATTTAATTATTATAATATTCCACAATTGCAAATGAATTTTAAAGTTATCTTTCGAATGTTAAAAATGGTTTAGTTTAAAATGAAACCATTTGTTTTATTCGCTCTTTACGCATAATCGTTCACTACCTCAACTCTATTCGTTTTAGTATGGTAACATTATTTTTCTTTGAACTGTCAAGTTACTGAATACAAACAGGTAAAAGCCCTGACAGCTGCCAAGTGGATCTCTATAGATCCGACGCAAGCGCAAATATTTAGCCATCAGGGCGTTTACCGGTTAAAAGTCGACCTATAATAGTAAGTGAGGTAGGCAATCGCTCCCTGTAAAATAGGGATTTGAAAACAGTACCTACTGTACATTATGTATGTACGACGTTAGATATTTTAAATCCAAAGAGTTCGATTGCCTAACCTTACTAATATTGTAAACGCGAAAGTTTGTATGTAAGAATGTTTGTTAATCTTTCACGCAAAAACGGCTGAATGGATTTGAATGAATTTTGGCACACAAATGGATTATAACCTAGATTAACACATAGAATACATTTTATCTTGGTCGTACGTTCCCACGGGATTAGTTGTGACTTCCATGCTCGCGGAAGCTAGTAGGGTTATATGTAGAAGTCTTTTTAAAGCTCTGCGCTTTTCTAAATCCAATACTACGACAATCAGTCCTGTTATTTTGTAACACGGAAACATAGATTTTTTAGGGTAGTTTTTTTTTGTCACTGACATTTTTCCATCATACTTTATTTTAATCCTCTTTGCATTCAACGAACGAGTCATCACGTAGGTAGGACTAGAAAACTAAATATTTTCCGAACAATAAACCATTCACTCACAAATTATTGCGATCATCGAAGTCCGTAAATAGGATTTTATTTTAATACTATGTAGGTCTAATTTAATGCAGTGGTGCCCTAGCGGTAACGGCCTTAAAGAGTTGTTAGGGCTGGAATATAAACCAAAGCAGGCATTATATTTATGTAAATTATTTCGTCACCACTGCTCAGGAAACGATGATAGAAAACGTCGTGAGGTAACCGGCATATCTTAGAACCAAAAATTCGAAGACATGTAGCATTTGAGAACCCGCACTGGGCCCGCTTGTTGTTTTATGGCTCATTCCCTCTAATAGAGAGGAGTCCCAGCAGTGGAAACATTGTAGTCTGAATATAGGTACCTGACCTATAAATAAGGCATGCTCGCGAAGAGGTAGGCGGCGCACGTAAGGGAGCGGCAGTCTATGCGCCCTCGCGACCCTAGCCGCCGCAGGATACGGAGACGCCCTGGGCATCGGGAATCCCAGGCCGATTTCCGGCCACCGTAGGCATGAGCTTGCGGACGGCGAGTAATGAGTAGCTCGCTGTCCGGTAAGGACTAAGCCCAAGTCGACGGCGCGTTTTGTTCCACGCGCGCCTCAAAGAGATGTCAGCACAAACTGACGGGGCCCGCAAGGGCCGATGCCTGCCAGGGGTGCGGGTTTGTTCGAAAGAGATACCACAGCCCCTGGCATACGGGCTACTGAAGGAACACGATTGGGTTTTAGTCAGTAAAAGTCTGACACGCCCTCCTGCTCCACCCAGAGCGGGAGAAGTTATTTGATGATTTCCCACCCAAAAAAAACCTATAAATAAGGCCAGGTTTCCTCACGATGTTTTACCATCACCAATCTCCAAAATGAACTCAGAAATTATCATAAAATAACAATAACTTTGACTAATGTAATCCAATCGTGGAGGTAAATGAGATACTTAAACAACGCCATCCAATTACGTACTGCTTATTGAATTGAAACCACACCAATATCGCTTTAAGGTGATATTATCGGTTACGACTTAGTAACTAACTTAGCCACGTACCCGGCTTACCTTAACAATTCTAATTATTTTGATTAGATTAGCAGTTGATACACTGTATCCATGTTAGGTAAACATTACTGTCATGGTCCTTGAAAGTTTAGGGTTGTGTTGTAATTAGCTATGTGTGTTGTTATACTGTAGTCCCTTAAACCGTGGCACCTTTACTTACTAGATTAGCTACGTGTGAAAAAAATTATGCTTCGTGGTATCGTAGTAGAAGTTTGTAGGACCTATTTTTTTATATTTATTTGGAGTTTATAATGTATTATTTATTATTTATATATACTTTATTGTACACCACAAAAATACATTACCAAAAAAACAAGGTGCACTACAAAATATACAATGGGCGGCCTTATCGCTTTCCGCGATCTCTTCCAGGCAACCTTAGCATGGACCGCGATTGGTCTGGATATAAAATAGTTAATCGAATAAAGAATATTTTACTGAGTAAAATACTGCCCGATAATTCTCCCATTCTGCAAAAAAATAAAAACATTATTGTCAACTGTTATTCGCGTGAAAGTAGTCTTCAACCGTTTCGGTAAAGTCATGACGTCATTCTCCGCCACAATATAAAGTCTTTATCGGAATCAAAATGGCTGTTTACCGCTAAAACAGAACAGTAACCATATCCAGAGCCATTTGAAGTACTTCCCTCTCAAATTTAAGCCACTTTATGTCCTTTCTAACCTCACCACGTCTCTTCAATGGTAATCCAAATCCATTTTATTCGACATCTGAGAGCATCAAATGATGCCGATTACTGTAGTAGTAGAAGCGTACATACGGAGTTTCCTTTTGGTCTCGACGACAGCGAATGCGGAGAAAACATCGATCGATCAGGTTAAGCTATGCTTGCCGCGGTTGGGCTGTGGATGGGTGACCATCTTTACATATCAAGATCCCTTCGTGCCTCGGAAAGCACGTTAAACCGTTAGTTCTAACTGACATTTTTGGATCTTTGACTTTTGTTACGGGTTGTCAGAAGCCCGGAAGTCTTACCAAGGGGTATTGTATTACATAGGTACCCAGTAACTGCATTGTGGAGGTCAGATAGTCAGTAACTCCATATATATGTGTTCAGCTGCATCCGGTAAGACTGGAAGTTGACTAAAACATTGTTGGGATAAGCCTAGGCAGATTGATAGTACCTATCGATTAGATAACACGGTATCGTATGACGAAAAAATTAATAATGGTTTAGAATTATGAAACATCCTGTTAATAATGTTTACGTATCAAACGGTAGAAGATACCAGCGTACGAGTCGAGCAGAGGGCCAATTCTCGTAACACAATCTAGTCGCAGTGTCATCTCGGCGACAAGCAAATGCCAAAAACTTGTCAAAAAAGTATGGAAACTCGAGGTATTTTTGACAGATTGCGACTGAGATCAGACTGTGAACGTTCTTAAAATTAGCAGAATTGCCCCTCAGATCATTCCATCTCTATAAGAGGGTGTTTTAAACTACGTCATGCGTCTTACCGAATTATTTTTTATTATTATTATGTTTATTTTTATTTTTTATAAATGATTATTAGTCATTGAATACATGCAGTGGCCTGCCGTTGTAAGGCGATTATAAATCTAGCTAGTCAAATAGTACTCGCGTATTACTCGCGCGAAGGAAAGCGATGTTGAGCGATTAGACGCGCTAGTGAATCAGATGCACGAAGCCTTTGTCTTGGCGTATAAGAACGGTAATCGGTCACCGATTTGCGTCAGGTTCCTGTCGGATTCAATCTACATGCAAAGTTGCAGTCTCAGTCTTCATGCAAATGGGTGACAATTGACTTGATCTATAAAGAATTGTCTGTAGGACGTTTAAATCTTGCACTTTATTTCCGAAATAGGGTTTGTTTTTAAGTTTAATTTGTTATTGTTATAATAATACAAAGGAGAAAGCTAATTCCAGTCCCCTTTTATTCGCAATAATTGGTTTAATATTCAACGGTGGAGAAAGGAACCCAAGGCATAACGTCTGAATACCAATTAGTTCTCATCTTTATCTCTTTGATTTATAGTTCACTCAACCATTGGACAGATTACAACAACAACCTATACCCGGACTATAACAACCCGTAAGTTGTTGCCGAAACCTTTCGGCAACAACTTACGGGTTGTAGGTCGTGTGTTCAAGTCCAGGAAGGAGCTTTACTTTGTGTAAATAATTCCATCAGTACTGTTCTCAAAAGGGTAGAGGAAAAACATCGTGAGGAAACCAGTAAGTCTAAGAACCAAAAATTCATGTGACACCTACCAATCCGCACTGTGCCCGCGTGGTGGATTACTACAATACAACCCATATTCTCTCGAAGAGAGTTGGACTGTGTCCCAGAATTGGGAAGATAAAAGCTGATAATGATTTTCGCTCGTGACGGGCTCGCGGCTAAAAAATAACTGCAGCACGGGTAGATCCATCAGGTTAAGCTACGTTTGCCGGGGTTAGTCTCTGGATGGGTGATCATCTTTACATACCGAGACTTCTTCGTCGTATCGGGCATCGTATTACCTAGTAACTGGGTTGTGGAAGGCAATGAGGTAGTCCCTCCATGCATATTAATGGTATTCAGCTGCCCGACATACATAGTTGGGGAAAGACTAGGCAAACTGAATGATAGTCGCTCGTCTGCGCACACACTACATTTAAAGATCTAGCTCTAAAAAGGTTTGAATGGCTAAAACGCACGATGATAATGGTACTGTAACGTTGATCGGAAATAAAAAGAATACATTAAAGCCTACTTTATCTCACAGTCGTAATGTTGGATTTGGAAGCTTATTAGGACGATTCTGACGTCATTTATAGGTATTATTGCTGGATTTACAACCGAAGTCTGAATTTTCTAGATACTTAGGTGGAGTTTCTTGCCCATTCTTCTCCATACGAAACTACATTTTTGAATGGGCGACTAGAATCAATTCTATTTTAATGTGAATGTTGACGTTCAAAACTGCCTTTTAAGTGCCTAATTGAAATAAATGCTTTGACTTTGACTTAAGTACGAGTAGGTAAACTTCACTGCAGACTTCGGATAATATAATAGTGCTACACAAGAAAAGAAATAAAGAAAAAACTTTTTTCAAAAAATAACAACCGACTTCCAAAAAACACTACAAAGTGCAAAATAACTTTAATTTCGGAAGGCGGTGACAAATAATTAATTTTGCACTTTGTAGTGTTTTTTTGGAAGTCGGTTGTTATTTTTTTGAAAAAAGTTTTTATTTTTCACTTTTTGGTTACTTATCACCACCAGATCTTTATGAAATTTTAATGGGACCATTTCGGAGTAAACCCCTTTCGAACAAAAAAATAATTTTGCAAAACCGTCTATATACGACGGAGTTATGCCCGAACATACATTAAAAAAAAATATATATAAACATGTCAAATTGATAACCTCCTTCTTTTTGAAGTCGGTTTAAAATAAGCCTAACCTACTAGATAAAAAGACGCATTTAGTAAGGCTTTTGTTTTTCAAATGCGCCCATTTTACTTACAGAGCGGGAGTACAGATACACTACGATCGCTCAAACTGGCTGCCAAAAGTCGTAAAAATAGCGAAAATGGCTGAGCGGATTTGGATTAAATTTGGCACACAGATAGTTTATAACCTAGATTAACACATAGGTTACTTTTTGTCTCGGCTGTAAGTTCCTGTGGGATTATTTCTGACTTCCACGTGGGTGAAGTCGCTAGCAAACGCTGGCAATTCATATTTATTTAGACAAGTAAACAAACTCAAAGTTCTATAATCATTTTAGGGCAGAGAGTAATGATATTATTCGTAGGCAATTTCCGTGTGGTTCGAACCCAGCCTGGCGCTTTACTTTGTGTAAATTATTTCATTACCACTGCTCTCAAAACGGTGAAGGAAAACATCGTGAGGAAACCGGCATGTTCTAGAACAAAAAATTCGGAAGACATGTGACATCTACCAACCCGCACTGGGCCCGCGTGGTAGATAACGGCCCAATCCCTCTCACAGAGAGGAGGCCTGTGTCCCAGCAGTGGGAACATTATAGGCTGATCATGATGATGATGATGACCATTGGAATAGCACCATTCCATTTCATCCCGTGGGTGTCATAGAAGGTGACTAAGGGACTTACTAGAGAATGGACAGCAGCGTTCTCTATGTATTTGACCACCATACTGCGATCGCCAACCCGCCTGCCAAGCGTGGTGATTATGACAAAAACCCCCTTATGGGGGAGGCTGATGTCCAGCGTCTTTCGGCTGATTTGATGAAGCTATTTGGTACTCATTGAATATAATTTTTAACCTACTTAGTTTTACTTATTAGCCTCAAGCGAAACATTACGCCTACAATTCATCATGAGGTCGGCTTCCAGTCTAACCACATGCAGCTGAATATCAGTATTTTACAAGGAGCGACTGCCTATCTGACCTCCACAACCCAGTTACCGGGTAACATGCTACCCCTTTCTAGTTGACTAGTTGTCAGAATTTCGGGTTTCTAACGAACCGTAACGACTGTCAAAGATGCATAAATGACAGCCGGGACCAATGGCTTAGCGTGCTTTAAGAGGCACGGAGGGGTCTTGGTATGTAAAGATGGTCACCCATCCACGAACCAACCGTGGCAAGCGTAGCTTAACCTGATCGATCGATGTTTTCTCCGCAGTCGCTGTCGTAAGACGCGTTCCTTTAGAGCGCATAGATCATGACTAAGAGGTAACTATGTACATTTATTTACACTATTATAGTAATCGGTGTCAGACATTACGCCTACAACTAAAACAATAATGTTCTCGGCAGTAAAAACTTCTTAATTCAAACGAAAATGATTGTGAACTCATTGTAAACCTTTTAGAACAAGACCTCAAGGGCACGAAAACGTTTTAAAACGTAAACGCGTTACCCATTTATGGTCACAACAAATTCGACCGAATACCGGCAGGAGAATTCGAACCTGTGCCAGAGGGAAATAAACTCTGTTCTGTTACGTGTAAGGTTGATATACAGCGTATCCATTAAAGCAATTTCCATTTTTGGAAGGTAAGGGCTGTTGCTCATCACAGTTACGAATCCTCCACAAATTGAGTTCCGCTGATTTGCGGAAAGTTAATCGGTCACTTTAAATAATTGTTGCGGCTGTCATGAAACATTGCGGTGTGAAGATAAGAATTAAAACAGTGAGAAATGTCCAGTGGCTGCTATCTCCATCTGACTCAACAATTTTTAGTGCTTAAGGTTAAAATCTCATGCTGTCAATTTCATTTCAAGTACCAGTAAGGCATAAACATGACGTCTTGAAGTTACACTATTTCACAATCCAACCTACATGGTCTCCAAAATATTATGATCTGACCTAGATTATGTCTAGACTTCTAAAAAGATTGTGACCTCTGAGTTTTGTTTCGGCTTTTCATCTCAAAGTGGTCGGATCGGAACCGCCGACCTCGTGTAGTCTTAAAAATATGATTGACGTGTAAATGTGTTTGTACAAACCTACTTACGGAAATTAAATCATTTATCATTTAAATGTCGTTTCCTAATCAAATTAATTGTGGATATTCATCCTACTATTCTACTAAAAAAAAAAAAAAATGTGTAAGTTTGTATGTTTCGATATTTCGATGTTTGTGACTCACTCATGCAAAAACGGCTAGACGGATGTGGATGAAATTTGGCACACAGATAGTCTATCACTTAGATTAATACGTAGGATACTTTTTATCCCTGTAGTACGTTTCCGTGGGATAGTTTCCGTCCTCTACGAGGGTGAAGCCGCTGGCAAGAGCGAGTAAGAAATATTAAGTTTGAGACTTGTGTTTAAGACAAAATTGACAGAATGGCTTCTTAAGTGTTGTTTTTATAGTATATTTTAAGGGACATAAAGTTAGTGTAATAAAATTATGATTAAATGAACGATATAAATTTTAAAAGTTAAATAGGAATAGAGTTCCTGGGGAAAAAAAGTTCCGCGGGAAAAGAGTTCCTGGACGGATTTGGGGGAGGCCTTTGCCCAGCAGTGGGACAGTATAGGCTAGTAAAAAAAAATAGGAATAAAAATTGTCATGTATAATAAATATTTGCACGCTTGCTTGCAGGCAGAATACAGTAATTATGCTGTAGTATGTACCTAGTAACCTAGTGTGAATGTCCTTAGAATTTAACTTTTTTTTAATCTGTATTTTATAAGTGGAGACCTGTAATTGGCTTTCTGTCTAATATACTGTCTTTGATCTGTTTGATTTAGCTGTAAGTCTCCCATGTTATTTAAATAAATAAATAAAAAATTTCACTTAGGTTATAAGATCTCACCTATTAAAAAAAAATATTTCTTGCAAATAAACATTTGATTTGACTGGCCCGACCTCATCATCATCATCATCAGCCTATAATGTTCCCACTGCTGGGACACAGGGCTCCTCTAGAGTAAAAATAAAAAGCGTCTTGCTAAGCCTGCTGGTGTTAAACAAAATCTTTTAGATATCTGTCAAGTCCAGCTAATGAGACACAATTAATTTTCTATTGTAATGGCGATATCCAGGGGGCCAGGGCCAAACAAACTGGGGCTGAGTAAGTAGCAGATGACCCCACCTATTCACAATTTTTGTATGTACGTTCTGCCAAACATCCTGTATAGTGTGTTGCGCTATTATAGTGCAACATTTCATCATCATCATCATCATCATCATATAGAATGAAAAACTATTAGGCTCGCACAGGTATATCACAAACATAAAAAGTACAATAAAAAACAAAGTCCTGTAAGAGGCCATGATGCTGCGACATTTAAAAAAGTGTCGCAGCGCTATCTTAATCAGCCGTGAAATTTCCCACTGCTGGGACACAGGCCTCCTCTCGGTGAGAGGGATTAGGCCGTAATCCACCACGCGCGCCCAGTGCGGGTTGGTAGATGTCACATGTCTTCGAATTTTTTGGTTCTAGGACATGCCGGTTTCCTCATGATGTTTTCCTTCACCGTTTTGAGAGCAGTGGTGATGAAATAATTTACACAAAGTAAAGCGCCTGTCTGGGTTCGAACTCACGACCTACAACTCGTAAGTCGCGGCCGTTACCACTTCGCCACCACTGCCCCGACCTGCATCAGTTAAAATCAATGAAAAGCTAAAAATACCATAATTATTAGTTCATTACTCCGTTCATGATATTATAGTAACCTACAAAGTGAGTAAGTATTTTATGAATCATTATCATGGCCATCTGGATGTGAACCAAATGTATGGTAAAGTTTTTTAGCTGTGGTGTATGCTTCTTTGTTCACTAATATAAATAGATTTGATGCTTATCCTGAAGTTTCATAGAAACTGCTTTCATACGAATCAAATTTTTATACTTTTTATTTTGCTACATGCATGCTGAGCAGTGGTGGCCCAGTGGTAACGACTACGACTTACGAGCTGTAGATCGCAGGTTCGAACCCCGCCAGGCACTTTGTGTAAATAATTTTTAAGCTATTGCATAGCTTCTATCGCGGGCCTTGAGCGTGGAGACCGAACCCAGAAATTCCGTAACGAAAATAATGTCACACCTAGCAACAGGTCGGACTGTTGCATAGCAACGGAGGAATGACATGTTAAAATTGCAATTTTGACTGCTTTATCTGAATTTTCATACACAACGTCGTATATTTATGGATATTTTATGGAATTTCTCTTACCGTTTTAGCAGTATTTTAGCTGAGGGAGAGGCAGCATATGCGCCCTCGCGACCCCAGCCGCCGCAGGATACGGAGACGCCCTGGGCGTCGGGAATCCCAGGCCGATTTCCGGCCACCGTAGGCATGGGCTTGCGGACGGCGAGTAATGGGTAGCTCGCTGTCCGGTAAGGACCAAGCCCAAGTCGACGGCACGTTGTGTTCCACGCGCGCCTCAAAGAGATGTCAGCACAAAAAGTGATGGGACCCGCAAGGGTCGATGCCTGCCAGGGGTGCGGGTTTGTTCGAAAGAGACACCACAGCCCCTGGCTTAAGGGCTACTGAAGGAACACGGGTGGGTTTTAGTCAGTAAAAGTCTGACACGCCCTCCTGCTCCACCCAGAGCGGGAGAAGTTATTTGATGATTTCCCACCCAAAAAAAAAAAAAAAAAAAAAAAGCAGTATTTTAGCCATTTCATACTGTATAGTATCTGTTTATTACGTGATACTGTACTTACGCTTCTTTTTCATTCATCCACATCATCTTTATGTTTTAGTATCCTTTTACGACTTATCCTTTTACATTATTTATATTTCACACTTTGTTTTCTGTATCGAACTATTACTCTGCGAATCGGTCTTAAACGATTCGTCTATTTAAAATTACCTGATTTTACATAGAATTTTCCATCTTTTTACATAATAATATTATTGTTATGACATTTAAGTCAAACGTGTCAAACTGATGTCTACTTATTCTTTTAATTGTCTATGCAGTCTATTCAAGGCAAGGAAGGTTGCATTATGATTGTATTTACTAAAAATAATTTTATATCGTTTCGGATAGCCCAAATTTGGTCTTTTCTACCAAATTACGTTGTCTACTAAATAACGGAATTTTAAATTATTATTGTAAGATTCTTAAACGCACTCTCGGTTTTTATCAAGGAGGTGCATAAGTTGATAAAAAATGCTATGCAATAGCTTTACCGCGGCAGTCTCCGAGTGCCACAGGTTTTTTTTTTTTAGGTCTGCATTCATCAAATGACTTCTCCTGTTCTGGGTGGAGCAGAAGGGCGTGTCAGACTTTTACTGACTAAAACCCACCCTTGTTCCCTCAGTTGCCGGAGTGCCAGGGGTGACGGTATTTCTTTCGAACAACCCGCACCCCTGGCAGGCATCGGCCCTTGCGGACCCGTCTGTCACCCTGCGACGGGTCAGCACAGTGGCTTCGCCGCATAGCACTTTTCGGCCACAGAGGATAGGGAGAGCGGCCAACGCTATACCGACACTCCTCTTCCCCTGCGGCCCCACCACGTCCGCCATCAAAAGGTGGCGGCCCCGTCCAGGCCACGGAAGGGAAAAACACTAGTCAAAAATACCGGCACTCCTGCTCCGCCGCAGCCTGTAACCCTCAGCCGCAATGCCTCCCGTTCGACATCGCGGCCCACCTCAGTGCGCGGTGCACCTCACCGCAACCTACTTTTTTGGCCGCTACGTCGCGTCGTCGGCTTTAAGGCAAAAGCTCTGTCGAGCGGCCACACCTTGGTTCCTAATCGCTGCACCGTGGCTGGGGGGAGACCACGGCTGCTGAGCCCCCCCGCAACGTCAATGCGGGAACCCACTCGGGGGGGTATAGTACTCTTTCTTTGTAACAAAATTAATATCTGGTTGCAAGTTCCCCTGCAGAACATGAGACATTTCAGTTTTTGATTCTAAAAACTCATGCGTTGTATCCAGAATGAAAACGCGCCTAAAATGCTTGTGATATTGAAAAAAAACAAGACCTAATACGACACCCAACCAATGGGTCATTGTTTCAAGTGTATAATAAAAAATATGCCATTTATCAAAACATTTTATGCACTTGAGATAAAGGGCCGTTATCACGAGCGGATATTAGTTTATAGCTTATACAAATTTACTGAAATGGTCACCAATAAATCATTTGAAGCTAGCCTGCTATTTCCATCTAAACAAACGAATAAAATTAAATGTCTGTTTATAATTGAAATAAAAATAAATGTAAGTAAATGTAAAAATAGCTATTTACTTTAATACGTATACTAACGAAAAAACTGCTTTTTAAATTTTTGTCCGCTTGCCTGTCTGTTTGTTCCAGCTTATCGCCGAAACGGCTGGATCGTTTTTATTGGAACTTTGACAGGCAGATAGCTACCTCTTTTTATTTTTGTCGCGGTAGCAAGTTCCCGTGAGATAATTTTCCGACATCCGCGTGGGCGAAGCTGAGGGCAGCAGCTAGTTTATAAAAATAATAGTTAAATATAAATCCAAAAATTATCTATGACAAAAACGACTAAAAGTATTCTATCCTCGTTCATTCAGCAATAAAATAATCCGTCGCATGATGACGAAGGCATTAAGCATGCAAATTGAAATTGGCTGCTGTTCGGAAACCCGCGAAGTGACGTTTTGCTGTCAGGTTTTTTTTTAATTGACAATAACTATCTGATAATATTAATTTTTAAATACAGAAATTGAACATATGTAAATAGAATGTGCTGTGTCTTATTTACTTTTAATTTCTAATTTATTTATTTATATACTTTATTGTACTCCACAAAAAATACATTACAAAAAAAACAAGGTACACTACAAAATATACAATGGGCGGCCTTATCGCATTTCGCGATCTCTTCCAGGCAACCTTGGCATGGACAGCGATTGGTCTGGATATAAAATGGGGATGATGTTGGCACAAATAATAAATATACAATATAATAAAATAGATTCACAGATTTATACATATCCTATCCTATATAATAGATACATAAATACATACATACTAAATATATAAGGAACGAAAATAAATGAAGACTTTACTTCGAAAATTAAAGTATGAGAACCGGCACCCTAATTGCGTAACACACGATTCATCATAATCTGTATCGTTTTGAAACGGATTGTTAAACCATTGCTTCATATGTTCGAAAAATGTGTCTGTTCGACAACATAAATAACGCAATGAATATTGTTTAACTGTGAAGACGAAACCAATTATGATCAATCGTGAGTTACGCAATTAGGGTGCCGATTACAACGACAGGTAAAGATCCTTGACAATTGTTTTATTTAAGTTGGGGTCGCCAGAGCAACACGCAAAATTCATATTATATTTCTTAAGTTTTTTGCAATTGTCAGGTCAGTGTCGGGCCTACTTTTATCTGAGGAATAAATATGTCGATTTGATAGCTTTTGTTTGTATCTGTAGAAAATATGCCAAACTGTAATATTTATTCTTCAGACTCGCTTTTTTCAGCGGCTATGCCTGCGTCTAGGTCAAAAATTATCGCACTGGAACTTACTACCAGGATCTGTTTATTCATATTCATTATTTATATAAATCATATATTTATATAAAGTATCTTGCGTTAATCCAGGCTACAAACTGTCTGTTGGCCAAAGGAGACAGGGATTTCTGGGCCTGATTGTAATAAGTTGAGGTATGGTTTAAAAAAGGGTTAAATTTTTCTATTTCAAAATGTGAAAAATCTGCTCAATTTACAAGCTGGAAAATGAGAAATCCAAACATTTCATTTTGGTGACGTTTAAAATGAAAATTGATTAAATTATAATGAATTTCCGTGACAGAGCTAGTAGTATAAAAAAAAAAAACCAGATGATTAATTTAATTAGGTACAATAATCAAGTCTATTAGAACTAACGTATTGTATAGTTTAAACAAATTAAATATTTACATAATAAAGATAAATCTCACAATCGATTCACGTCTGTTAATCAACTATTGTATTTTTAGTCTGTGCATTCAATCACTCGCTTCGTACCGTTTAGTGCGTACCACGTGCTTTGTCGCAAAATTTATTTTGTTTACATTTTAGTCGACAGCTCACGCAGAGGTGGATAAGCAATACTAACATATTATTGTAACTGCATCGTGGGCAAATGGACTGTAGGCTGCTGCGCCCATGTAATGTCAATAATATGGTACCTTAGTTGGGCTAACTAATTAAAACGACTTCTTTTTTTAAACATCATCTCGAAGACCTATGATTTTTAAGTCTTTGTGTTTCCTAACGTCCTCTAGTTATAATTAAAATCCTAATGAAATAACAAACAAAAATCGCACTCCAAAAATCTGCTGTTAAGTAAAGATTGTTACATAACCTCACTTTTACTAAATCTCTTTTAACTCAGCTCTCAGATTGGTAAAATCCGCAAAATTTTCAATGATGGTTTGATAATATAGAAGTTATCATTTGACACCAATTCAATCTTTTTACATCCAGGCCCAAGGTTGTATGAAAGCGTATCCGTCTCCTTTCATCAAAATATCCAAACATACAAACTTTCACATTCAAAATATTTGTAAGATAGTGACTACTACTGAACACTATAGGAATGAAATGAGCAACGTTTCGATAATATTCATATAGTTGCACAGAAGCCTATAAATATCTATCGTTTACTAATTTAAACTATGAACTTTCATCCAAGGTAACTCGTAAAGTAGACAGACGAATACAAAAAAAAAAAAAATTGAGGACATTCCGAAAACTCCTGAATTTAATTCCGAAACAATTTAGCACGAAAATTCATTCGTGTACCAACCTACAGAGTACTCGTAACATTCCCGAAATTGATAGACTGATCCTACCCTTTATCGAACTTTTAGCTCAATTGGACGCAGTTGTGATAAAAAACCTAATTAAACTTCACTGTACCTATGGATCTAATCCATTTTAGTTTAGATCCACAGGTACAGTCGGCAAAAGAGATAAGTAACCGGGGTAGTCGGATACCTATAGTTGAAGTTTATTAAGAAACCGATGTATGTTTTCGAATTAAATTTAGTTTAATAAAATAAAAAATAAACAGTCTATTTTTCAAATTAAATTTCTTTTAAAAACATCCATCGGTTTCTTCATCATTTCAGCCGAAGACGTCCACTGCTGGACATAGGCCTCCTCCAAACGGGGAGGGGATTGCTAAAATCGCCACGCTTGGCAGGCGGGATGGCGATCGCTATACGGTGGTAAAATGCATAGAGAACGCTGCTGTCCATTCTATAGTAAGTCCCTAAGTCGCCTTCTACATCATCCACGGGCAAAGATGCTATTCTTTCACGTTCGGCACCACATGGAATGGGTTTCTTACTAAACTTCAACTACATTCAACGCCCTTGGATACTTATCTCTTTTGCTGATTGTACATAAGCTACGAGTAAACGTGAACCACGTCTGAAACGGCTTAGAGCCGAATTCAATAGAATCTGTAATACAGCTTTTACGGAAATAACGGTAAAGAAATTCTTTGGAATATCGAATTTTGTTCGGATCTTGAATATCAAAAGGTATCGTGTTTTCTAGTAAGACCAGTATTTTCATTATTTTCGGTTGAATCATCATCATCATCATCATCATTTCAGCCAAAAGACGCCCACTGCTGGACATAGACCTTCCCCAGACTCCTCCACTTCGGCCGGTATTGTGCTTCGGTTGAATATTTTAATACAATTACTGCTGGTGATCATTTATTTGTTTTATAGATCCTAGAGACAGACACGACGCGACGAGAACATCGTGAGGAAATCTGTATGTCCTAGAACCAAAAACTCGAAGGCATGTGACATCTACCGAACCACACTTGGCCTGTGTGGTGGATCACGGCCCATTCCCTCTCGGAGAGAGGAGGCCTGTGTCCCAGAAGTGGGAATATTTTAGGATAGTTGCCACCCTTTTTAAAATCACTGTATGTCGCAAAATATTCTTGTAAAACTGGCCGATACTTTGGTGTTTTATCAACTTTATGATAAGTAATTTTTATTTTTATTTTTTTAATTTTCTTTTATACAGAGTATTATCGATTTTTGCGGACCTCTATAATTTGGGACATCTATCCCACATGGGGTATAGTCGCCTAACCTATTTATAAATTACGTTTAGGATAGGTATCCTGTCGAGAAACAGGACATCAATCCCGTAAAAATTTTGATGGCATTTTGCCTTTCTATACAATCGCACAGAGACATGCGACATTGTTGTTGGGGAGTCTTTCAATTGATTAATAAATGATAATACCATGTGGTTTTATCGACGAAACTACAGTTATTACAATCAGGGCAACTATACCCCTGGGGCAACTATTCTTGTTTTACCCTACACGTAAAAACATTCCACTATACGTTAAGAGCTTCAACTAGGTATATTTATCAATACTAGACATAAAATAACATAGAATATGTTATGCCTGCTTATCGTACCTCGACTTGTAGGAGGAAATTAAAGGAAATGGGTCACTGAAAATCATAGCCGGCGAAGGGTTACCGTTAAAGATTTCAAACTACTTGATATGCATAAAGATGGATGTTTGTGTTTATGTTCTATTTCTTTTTATATTTTATGGAAGTGTTTTATTTACAGGAAATGTAGAACAACAGGGAATGTATATTAAGTTATTTAGAGAATAGGTCCTTCTGCTTTATAATATGATCAGCTTTTAAGGGGAATCTAGTCGCGGGCTCGAACTCACTGGTGCGCCAGGCTAAAAAGCATGCTGTCTCACCAGGCATCTTATCCGACGGAGGTGGTCTCAGTGATGAGAAGTTTAAGGCTAGTCTACAGGCAAAACGTTAATGAGTGAGATGCGGGATCATTAATAGTAAAACAGGCACGTCAAAAATTAAGAAAAGTTCTTCGTAAGATCGGTTTTTATGAAAAAAAAAAAAACACTTAATAAATAAATTACCAATAAAATTTATTGAACTTTTCGATAAATCAACTTTGTCGATACCGTCTTTTTTTTGAGATTTTACCCTTCTTTTATTACACAAACAAATTTATTAAATATATTATTACACAATTTTAAACACGCCCAAAGTTAGGTTAAATTATCACCAATCTTTGTTGACTTAGAACTTTTTAATTGCTTTTTATTTTAATATTCTGTTTCCGTACAGAAAATACAAGTAATGAGAGAAAACCTTACCACGTTTAATTTTTGATGTACAATCAGCATTCGTTAAGCATGCTCACTTAAGAAAATATTTCTGCGGCAGCGCAGCTAGTCACAAACCACACCCCTTCCTGGTTTCGCCCAATTAGAGACAATATGTATTTGTGGGAGTGTATTCACACAAATCCATATTGTCTGTTGAATGCATGACGTATATAGACGCAAACGAATGTCCATTTTTTTAGTCGCAATAAAGGTGTCGTCAACAAAGCACGCATTTTGTTCCCACAAAAATCCATACAAACAATTTGCAACCTTACTACCATCAAAACATGGTCGAAATCGAGCCGGATTACAGTGCACCGTACTGAGCGTCGAGAACAAAAGACATCGCATTCCTTAGATAAGAAGCGAGCCCGGACCGTCATTAACAGTGTTTGAGGGTTTTTTGTGCAAGTTATTTACAATATTATTACAAAAGGAATCTACGCATCGTAACATCACGTTATTTTGAAGAAAATCACGTTATTTTTGTTGTTTACAAAAAAAAACTCAGTCAGAACAATTACTATGAGTATTAGAAGAAGTAGCCAAGACATTACAAAAACACACAAATACGTAAACATAAGGAAGGTGTGCTAAAATTATAAATTTATAATAAAACTTTGAAGCAATTCTAATGAAATTCATTAGAAATGCACGTGCTTAAATTCTGTCATTATGACACAATTTTTGATTTATTAATAATAACTTTACGATATGAGTGTAGATAAATACAAGTTGATGATAATTTCTGTGTAATTTTTATATTAATTTCTGGGTGAATCTTTAAAATTTCCTTTTGAAATCTTGAAAAACTCTACTAAAAATAAATAAGTTAAACTAAATTAAATTGCTTATTTTCCACTACTACAAATCCTTAAAATTGTTCTTAAATTTTAACACATTTTGTATGATTTCACACGAAGATTACAGACGACAGTTTCGCTTTAAACAAAAATTTTTTACTAAAATGTTTTAATATACAGATACGGTTTAAATATCAACCATAAGAAATCTTTAATCCTGCAGCTTATTATTAAATGAACACGAACTGAAAAATATATATTTCACTAATAGCTAATATTTCTTTTTTTCAATCCTATCACTCTCACTGCGGTCACAGTGACAGTTTTATTTTTTCAGGAGCCCACCGGCCTGGCTTTTTGAAAATATTTCTGTTAGATTTCAGAAATTAAGAAGTATTTCTTATTGAAAATTATAGTTCAGTTTAATTACTTGATAAGCTTCCGAATTTTAAAGTGGCCTATGAACTGAGATATTGTTATATTTGTCAAAATATACTTGTCGTACGCAATGTGGGCAACGCGCTTGTCACGTTGATTATAGCATGGTTTGTCAACCTTTTATTAAAAGACGGCCAAACTCCAATCTTAACGTGCTGCCTCTTGCAAGCCGTTTGTTAACCACCCAACGGTAAGCATCCTGCACAGCATGCCCCGGACATGGGAAAGATACCTTGTTCGTGTAATCTCGTTAGATTTATGATCAGTGGCGGCTGGTAGGTCATGGAACTGGTGGTGCACTTTACTAGCTCACTAAGTATTAGGGGTAATAAGTAAATAAAAATAATTTATTTATTTCAGATAGGTTAGTAATTTAAATCTAAACGAATAAAAAATAAACAATAGCATTCAATTCCACGTAAACTAAACTTCGCAGTGACATTAATGAGTTGGTCATTCATTATGGCCGGCATGCAAACTTCGCCAAACCTCGGGCACTCTCGCTAATCTACGTTCGGTAATATTCGACAAACTTCGGGGGAACCGTGCGGCGCACGAGAATCGACAAATTACTCCTTAATACTCCATACAGTTATGTCAACTATCTTCTGTGTCACGCGCTAGGCGTTTTAGCTCGGATCTCATAGAAATTTATGAGCATTCACCGTGCGGTTCGGCATAGCGCACGAGAGATCTTCTGTACCGCGAAAATGAGTCTTAATAGTTTAGCAAAGAGCTTATATTGTTTCGTCATTTTTGTTAGTATTACATAGACCACAACCAGTGGCCACAAAGCGATTATTAAACATTTTGTGATTTTTTCTACACCTATTAAAATCTGGTAGTTCAGCGCACAAGTAAGGGACAGCCGCCTATTTATGATTAAATAAAAAATCAAAGGTGTGATAAATAAATGGATAAAACGAATATTAGAACTATTAAAAGTATTCAAAATATAAGGAACACCTGCAAAACATTCGAGATGGTAACATGGTAATAAAATAATAGGCATACCTTAAAAATTCTTTGTAATATTTCGCGAACGTATTTTATGGTCCTTCAATAGAAGGGCCATAAAGTTTGTTTTTAAGCCATTCTATTGTTAAACCGGATTTTCAGAAGTTCCCACTAAATAACAATGGTATAGATAATGAACGTATTATTGCAGTTGCAAGAGTTCCGACAAAAGTAAACAAAAAGCTCTGATAACATTGTATGAATTGCGCAAAGTATATTTGTGTTATTCCAATCATAATATAGAGCTAAAAAAAAAAATACAAATGTTGCAAATTTCCACTAAAAGTTTTTTTTTTTTTTTGAAACGGATTTCTATGTTGACCTTGAAAGGCCGTAACTTCTTAACCAGAATTTACAGAAATGACATTAATTATTAACATTTTATACCTTTATGCAGTGCCAGTCAACGTGCCTAGCGCGTCCGCTGCGTTTTGTATGGCGGCGGTATCGCATAACCATTGGACATCGTAAAAATTGGGGAGGCAGTGAAAGTGTTCATATATAACAAAACTTATAGACCTGACGGAACATTATTATGTCGGAGAGAGGAAAATATTAAAGTTGATAGAATAGATATAAATTGTTGTTTGACATTATTATTCCAAATTATTGATAAATAATCTATCTATACGAATAATAAAGAGGAAAGATTTGATTGTTTGTTTTTTTGCATTGAATAGGCTCCGAAACTACTGAACCGATTTGAAAATTTATTTCACTGTTGGGAAGCTGCACTATCACTGGGTGACATAGGCTATATTTTATCCCCATATTCGGGAACTACGCTGTTGAAACCGCGGAGCGCTGCTAGTAAGTAGCTGAATAAATAGAAAAACTAACAAAAAAAACATAAAGCTAATCGAAAAGATTCTGTTTACGATTACTGTTTGATCTGTTGTGATGTCTTATTGCCTGTGGTAAAAAAAAAGTGACACCGTCTCTCTGGTCTCGTGTCAAGCAAGGCATGAATTAGTTTTATTCTCCTCTGCTAATAAAAAACAAACCTAAAACCTATAAAAATAAAACACATTAAGAACCTAAAAATTATTTCATTTAACTTAAAGCAATAATACATTTTCTAAGCCAAAAAGAAGATAAATATGAGTACGAAATTACTTCTTGTCAACAACAATAATTCATAAAGAGCTCATACCGGCCGTGCCTATTCAAAAATAATCTCACAAACTAGTGAACATGGTACGCGCCTGTGTGAGTGTCACACTTCTATACATCATTACTACGAACCCTACTAAAATATATTCCGTGGATTCTATTGGTCAAAACGCATGCATTGTGCGATCGAGTCGTGAGCCTTGCTACGCGATTATCGCCTTAAAGGTGAGCGTGCGGAAGAAGCCGCGATTGTACATTGTCAAACAGTGCAGTGATACACTACCGAAGTTTCTATGGAAAAAATGTCACCTAGATTCACCTTAAGCATCCCACTACTGGGACACAGTCTTCCTCTCTTCGAAAAGGTGTGGGCTCAGGGCTGTAATCTACCACGCGGGCCCAGTACGTGTTGGTGGATGTCACAAATGTCTTCGAATTTTTGGTTCTAGGACATGTCATTTTTCTCATGTTGTTTGTCTTCACCGTTTTAAGAACAGTGTTGATGAAATCATTTACATAAAATAAGGTCCCTGTTTGGGTTCGATTGTATGACCTACAACTCGTAGGATGCAGCCGTTACCAAAGGTTCACCGCTGCTCTCATAAGAGTAATTTTATTTTATTTATTTATTAAAGGTAACTTCACAGCTGACAATAAGTATAGCATTATTAATTAATCTAAACATTACGTCAATGACGAAGTACACAGAAAATAAGAAAAAAAATATATTACCGAGAGTGACTTAATTACTAATACTTAAAGTGTGGGTGAGCATGTATCTGTGCGATGTAGGTGCTGTGAATGTATATGATGACGTGTATGTGTCTGTGTGTCTAAACTGGCACTACTGATTTGGTTTGGTTGTAATATTCTAGTGATAAATTAATAATATTGCCATCGATAATACTGTAATGTTTATAAACAAATCACACTCCTATAAACACTTACCTACTTACGTAATCTATTACTATCGCTATAAAAGCAATATATAATATTTATATACATGATCTTCGAGGTTATGTCAAACATTGTGATATGTAGATAAGTGATTTTAGACATAAATGCATCCATTATATTTGCCTGCAGGTAAACTGGTTTTAAGTAGCAGTTGTATCATATCTGTTGATATATGTTGTAACTCAGCTGCCAAATAAAGAAGTGTGTGAATTATGCAAACCGTATCCTGCGTCTTATGGGGAAGCTAGTCGCTGGCTCGAACTCACTGGTGAGCCTGGCTAAAAAGCACGCTGTCTCACCAGGCTTCGCGTCCGACAGAGGTAGTATCAGTGGTAAGCAGTTAGATGTTAGTCTACACGCACAACGTTATTGAGTGAGATGCAGGATCATCTATAGTAGGTAAAACAGGACCGTAAAAATTAAGAAAAGTCCTTCGGAAGATCGGGTTTTATGAAAAGCCCATGGCATAAATCAATGATCAATAAAGTTTACTCAACTTATCGATAATTGAACTTTGTCGGTACCGACTTAGTTTTGGAGATTTTATACCTCTTTTATTACTTAAACACGCCCAAAGTTAGGTTAAATTAGCAAGAAAAACGAATCTTTGTTGGCTCATAACTTTTAATGGCTTTTTATTTTAGTATTATGTTTCCATACCGACATTATTAGTAATGAGACAAAGCCATACCATGTTTAAGATTTTATGTACATTATAAAACAGTGGAGTAAAACCCTCCCGAAGTTTGTATGGAAAAAATGTGGACTTGTTTCACCTTAAGCCACTTCCCAAATGTAAAACGCTTAATTTTTAGGCACAGTTTGCCATATCTGTATACAAGCCATTAAATTGAGTATGTTCAAAGAAGACATTCACAGGTTAAAAAAATGATGTTGTTTCATAGAAAAGTGCAAAATTTATCGAACAGCTTATTTTTTTATTAATAACCGCCATAAAATATGTATGCACCTCATCGAAAATCGTATACTTACTGAATACATGGTTATAGTTTGCACGTCGACGTGTCTGGCAACCTGTAATATTTGCCAGTATGAGGTAAACCAATTAGCTTGCGAGTTATTTACCTCTATTAAAACTAAGTATCAATCAACATCCAATAAGGTATGAAAAGGGAAGAGGCAGAAAGAGTTACACAAACCCGACGACAGTTTATTTACGGTCACCAAAAGAAATGAGTAACCAGGGTCGTCAGATACAGTCGAAGTATACAAATTTATTTAATTAAAACGGTTTAATACCAATTCCAGAAATTAGAGATACAGTTTGCACAAAAAGTAAAAAACATAGGCACAAAACAGAGAAAATAATACAAAATATTATGACAAAGTAAAAACTTAACAACACTTTCATAAAACCCTCTCACAGTACTTCTGACATACCGATAAAATCTTCGTCCCTTCGTCCGCAAACAGATTGTTTGTTGGGTTAGTGTCCAAGAGATCATTAATATTTAAGTTTTAACCAGTGCGCAAACTATAAAAATCAACTGTTCCATACATTTTGACCGCGTAGGTATTGCACTTTTTTTTATGAAAAAGTTGTTTTTTTTTTTGTATAACCGACCGACGTAGAAATTCTGCGCCAGGGGATCTTGAATGATACGCTGAATTCATGGTAACAGTTTTCGCACTGGTTAAATACTTACCTATAGACGGATTTGTAAAAATCTTTTTTTTTTGTTCAAAAGGGTTTTATTCCGAAATGGTCCCATTTCAATTTCATAATTATAGTTCTGATGATGAGTTTCGGAGACAGACAACGGAACTCTCAAATCAACCACGATTGCTGCTACCGCATAAATATTCATTGTTTTGATTTGATTGACTTTGAGAATACCCCAAGGATGATGAAATTTCAAATTGGGTTGTTGTGGTCACTAAAAATTGAAAAATAAAACACGACCGATAAAAAAAAAACATTACAAATTGAAAAATAACTTTAATTTCGGAAGGCGGTGACAAAAAATTTAAATCCATGTCCAAAGACACTGACTTGCGAAATTAAAGTTATTATTCACTTGGAGTGGTATTGTTTTTAAGTCAGTTGTTTTTTTTTTTAGAAAAGTTTTTCTATGTAAATCAACACATAGGAATGAATAAGTAAGATTATGTGCTGTATGTTTTTGTTTTTTCATGGACAGAAAACGCTACTACATTTTCTAAAAGTAGGTATACCCTAGACGTAATCCTTAAAGGCTCCCGCAGAAAGGCGCGATGCGACGCGACTCTTGTAGAACAATTTCTAGGAAAAAACTGAAAAGTAAAAAATAATAAAACTGCTTTAATAACTAAGTTCGGTAGGTGGCGACATAAAATTAAAACGAAAATATACAAATTCACCAACGCAGGTTAAACAAAGCAGGTTTATTATTTTTACTTTTCAGTTTTTTCGGCGGTTTAATTTTTTGTTAAAATGTTTTTATATTATAATTTTTTGTGGCTATAATCTACTAATTACTACATGCTCAATTTATGATTGCTTTTTGTAATATATAACCCAGTAGTAAAATCTGTGAGTAAACAATCAATGATCCCCTGTTTTTCTAAATTTATATGGGACCAACTTCGGGGTATACCCTTTTCAATAAAAAAAGAATGATCAAAATCGGACTATTCTGAAAAATGTTATAAGTGGTCATACATAAAAAAATAGGCGTCGACTTGAGAACTTACTCCGTTTTTTCGTCGATTAAAAACTGCGTCACATCGACGTGTTGCGTACTGTGCTATGGGAGCTTTACGTCACCTTTACTGACACCCACACATTCCAAAGGGGTAGCTTGCTCAATACGTACAATTACGTGCATAAATATATTATTATGGACAGTTCGGCAATAATATCTGATTTCATGATTCATGAATCCATCGTCAAAATGACGTCATGTTTTGGAAGCCGATGCAGGATCCCATATTTTGGCGTCGATTATCTCGTCAAAAAGTTTTTGAGTTCCTTCAATGTCAGTCATATTAATTGTGCTGCCACTTGTTAGTATATGTCTTTCACAAATGATCATAAATATATTTGCCGCCATCTTGACGACAGATATTAATGGATGAATCCTCAAATCAGATATTATTGCCGAGCTGTCCATAGTAATATATTTATACTCGTGGGTGTACAGTGAGCCTCAAAAAGATGGAAACAACGAAAATTTATGCATTATACTTTATTTTACAATTTATTATTTTATGTATCGTTTTTCTGGTAAAACGGAACGCAAGCTCAAAAGGCATTTTGGGCGTTTTTTGCCTTTGGTAAGGAACCCTTCTTGCACGAGTCTGACTCGAATTTGGCCGGTTTTTACGATACATACATAGATAAAACGTAGGTACTCAAAGGTACACACGAGTACCTACAATAGTAATACCTACAACGTAGCAGTCCTGTGGTTCTATATAAAACATTGGATCAATTCTTTTTTCAAACACAAAGGTACATGTCGCTACATAATTTAGTACTTAACCTACCCTTTGCTAATATTACCGTTTGTTAACAAAATTCTCAGAAATGAAAATGTGAATAATGTTAAAATCATACGGTTTGTGGGTAAGTATAGTACCGACCTTAGTACTTAATTAGACAGTAGGTAATAAGTGTTCCCTGCGCTGTCATTATAAGAATAAACACAATGCTTTAATTAAAGATAATTACAAGCCAGTTTTGTTCTGGGCTCATTACAGTTTTATAGTTTATGTTCACATAAGGCAATATTTTTATCTTAATGTGTGTACTAACAGATTTTTTTTAATTCGTTCGTGCATATTTTATTTTGTAATCTTATCTTTCTCTTTGTGTGTAATTTTATATTTGCTTAATTATTTTTAAATGTTTGTTGTAAATATTATTTGTCTTGTATTTTAAAAAAGTTGACTACTTGTGACATTATGTTTTATTTTTCAAATAAATATAAATGCTGTATCTTCTTCTTCTAGGTTCATCATGAATCATGATTTACCTTACTTCACCGCCTTATTTTCATTTTAGGCAAGGACATCATTCTTTTGTTACCTTTCATGAAATGAGAAAAGTGGGTTACCACAAGCCTAACCCTGATAGTCGAGAATTATTCTTACTTAATACGCATGAAAGTGTTTTTCAAAAGTTCACAAATTATTTTTTTATTAAAAATGATCAGACGTGCATAAGTGATGAGATTGTTGATGGCCTTATTTACTTAATTATACTACCTACCGCAGGAGATATTCGCCTGTCATAAAACGATATGTACAAAATGTAATACATCAACGATTTTAGTTTTAGCAGAGGTATATAGATGAAGGTGTGTTCGGCTTTTCCGAAACTCAGGGCTATATTCCAGAACAATAGGCACCTAAAAATTATGAATTAAAATTAATAGTAAAAAATTCACCTTTTCGCTGTTGACTGTATTAAGTCGACGAAAACCGCAAGAGGAAAATTGTATTTCGCACGCTAAAGTGATTTAAGTGCGTTTTAATTCCGGCCAGTGACATTATTAATGACAATATTTCATTGATATAAATGGCCGTCGTTAATTATTATTAAAAACTTTTATTAATAATAGTCGAATTTATCTTAATTTTGCTACGGAAGTTCTTCTTTTTCTGCTGACGTTTAAATATCATTATTTCCGTTCAATTTGTTTGGTTGCTTATGATGAGTAGGTATGTTGATACTTGTGGATAATGAATAACAACTAATAATGGATTAAGAGTCATTGATAAATTGATAACCTTCTGAAGAATTCTTTAGTAGGTTATCAATTATTATGAAAATTATAGTTTTATTTGTATAGTAAGAAATTCGTTTTGATTTTTCTAAGTTAAATACCGAAATATAATTATTTAGAGTTGGGTGCTTAAAGTAAAGCGATAAAAATTATAAATCATTTTTTTAATGCCAGACGCTCAAAAATACGCCACGGTTGTTTTCCTTAATAGCTAGTAATTTTCTTTTAATTGAGCAAACCAGTAAAAATGTCTGGACAATTAATTGTAACTCCCTAAAATTACGACTCACTTTAATTAGACACCACTTGTAGCTTTATAGGCGAAAGAACGTAAAACTGGTATTGTCTAGTTAAAAGTCGTTAACTTTTTAACTAAGTGGATACGAAAAAAATATTACTTTGTATTATAAAAGAGTGTTCAAAAGTTTTAGAGCTTATATAAATTAAGTTTAGATTTATGAATACCTACTATTAATATTTTTATACTTTAAACAATAAAAAAAAAAAACTGAAAACCATTCCTGAAATATTTATTTGTACTATAATTTAAAAAGACTAACCTTTTCAAAAACTGGGATCTCAAAACTCACAAAACAAAACACTTCACTCAGAACCAAATTTTCATAAAAAGAACACTAGAAAAAAAAAAACAAAACTGTATTCCTCACACACTGAAAAAAAAAAAATTGCGTTCGACTTTTAAATCGTATTATTTTCTGTTCCAAAAAAGTTTATTCGTTCCGCGAAAATATTTTACTCAGTGATGCGACGCGCGCAATGCTCGACGCTCGCTTACCGCCACTGAACGTCACCGGTTTCTTTACGCGTGCGCAAAGGGAACTCTGTCAGAATCGCCAAATGCTTTATTTTTAGTGTTTCGCTTTTACCTGCGCTTTCAATTACGAATGCATTGTGACTTACCTACTTTACCTTTTTTTTTTCTTCGTTTTTAAGAAATGTTCTTCTATCTTGAAAATTCAAATTCCTAACAGTTTTGTACTGTTTTTTTGCAGACAATGGACAGCTTTAGGAAGGGCTTGTAACTGGGTTGTGGAGGTCAGATAAGCAGTCGCTCCATCCGCCAAAATACTGGTATTCAGCTGCATCTGGTCAGACTGGAAGCCAACCAAACATAGTGGGGAAAAGGCTAGGCAGATAAAAATGATGATGGACAGTTTTTCAATATAATTTTACAACAGAAGAGGAAAAAAAAACGGTGTTGTTTTATTGCATTTAAAGGTAACTAGGTGTCGTAAACTATAGCATCTTTACTTTCACACGAGTAAAATACGATTATGAATGAAATATCTCAATTACTAAAGATATTGTATCTACACAGTTTTCTACTTTTGTATCGCTTTGATATTATATGACGGCAACAAATGTTTAGTAATTGATTTATTTATTTATTTAGGTTAGGTTATATTTAAGTACAGTACTCATGGGTAAACTTGCTCATAGAAAGTAAAGAAGCCTCAGTTCATCATAACCATTTGCTTAAATAAAAATTTAGATTATTGAAACTTTCAAAATCGCCCTAATTTAAATTATTGTATGTATAAGTGTATTGCATAATATATTTTCGATAGCTTATCAACACCAGGCAAGCTGGAGGTCGGAAGGTCATACCCGTACTGTGACGTTTCACATCACTAGTCATCGTCTGCTGTTGCACGAATGCAATGTGTTCGAATTTATTCAAAATACAAAACTATTTCATTTCAATTAGGCCAAGAATCAACAATCTTTGACCGTCAAAATTACAGTTCCTTAAACGCCGCCCTTCACCACTTCCTAGTGCTTTAGCTAGGAAGAAGAAATGGCACAAAAATACTCCCCAGCAGTACAGTTGTTTGTTAAGTTAGAAGAACTTGATTTTTAACAATACCATTCAAAGTAACAACAAATATTCACAAAACGTTAAATTGAATAATTTGCCATGTCAGCTAGCACACGCCAAAATACCAATAAAAACATTAATAACTATACCCAAGCCGAAATAAACATAAGCAGAACTTAATATGTAAATTAAAGTCTCCAGCCAGAAAGTACAGTCGCCAGCAGGTCAAGCTATCCCAAACTGTGAAATTTTCCCAATTGAACATAAACCTTATTCCTTTGTGATAAAGTTGAAAAACTATCAAAGAAATTTGACAGATTGGGGTAGCTTGATGTGCTGGCCTCTGTACCCGCTTTGCCTTATCCGGATCCCATCAACTCCGAACCGCAAATCCATAATTAACTTGCACATGCATGCGATTGTCACATTCACCTTGAAATTAAACAATAAGTTAATAAATTGTAAGATGGCAGGCCACGTAAGAGATGGCGGGACGAACTGTATATGTAGGTTTCGAAAAATCTGGAAGGAGGACACGCGGTCTCACAAAAGGTGAAAGGAGTGGAGGGAGACCTTTGTCCACGAGTGGGACAGCGCAGGCTCGTAAAAAAATAGATAATTACGATGCCGACAATACATAAGTTAATAGCAGTTCATGTAACAGTTGCATGTTAAGGGGTATTACAACACGAGTGTGTTAATGGTATCACCTATCACACGATGCTTTTTTTTTAGTATGGGTATCATCAAATAACTTCTCCCGCTCCGGGAAGAGTGGGAGGGCGTATCATACTTTTACCGACTAAAACCCACCCGTGTTTCTTCAGTTGCTTGTGTACCAGGTGCCACGGTATCTCTTTCGAACAACCCGCACACCTGGCAGATCACACGATGGTTTTGTGCAGTTTCGTACACTAATTTATCCACTCCCCACACTTTGGGAACCTTCTTCATAAAATATCAAAGTTAAAAGTGATGGAAACTCCTTGGTGATATTACATGCGTTCTTGAATTTGCCCTGTATTGTATTGTTTAATCTTTGTATTGTGTTTGTAAAATATGTCAACATAATCTCGTTTTGACGTTTATGAGAGTAGATAAAAAACATTTATAATCAATTGGTTTTGCTATAATATTAAGAATGGCCGAACCTTGTTATAAAAAATAAATAAAAATACATGTTAACATCTGTAAATGATCCCATCTTCACAGTCCATGAATTGTAATGACTTAAAAATATTTTTCCTACTTCCTGTTAAGTTAAATACCTGTCTCGCCTTGCAACAAAAATCCTTGAAGGATGATTTCCACCAAACGGCTCTCATCGCATCGGTTCGGAACGGATTTTACAATCTTTAAACGATATTAAATCGCGTGTGTACACAGTATTTAAAGTAAATATTACCGAGCCGCACACAGCAGGTTGACCGCGAGCGTCTTCCGCGACACGCGATCGTAGCCGAAAGTATGCTGCGACGGGCAATCGGCTCCATTCGCTTGGCGTCGTATCCGATCTGATCCCTTCGGCTGTCTTCATTCGTTCGTCTGCCACTGTCAAAAATTAGAACACGTCAACACGGTAGGAATGAAATTATTTGATTAGGTGCAGAAACGGATACGTTCGCAAGCGACGGTACGGAGCCGATCGTATACGTTGACATCCTGCCGCACGCGATCGGCTGTCACCGCATCCGTTCGCATCCGTTTCGATCCGATGCGATGCGAGCCGTTTGGTGGAAATCATCCTTAACACTTGAATTCCGTATCGTCGGTTACAAACTTGTTATATCTTACAAGGCAAACAATCCAGTTGCCGAGTTCCCAACTGTCAATTTAGGTAAACTGAGTAAGTACAGTCAGCAACAAAGTTCATGAACTGCATTGCAGGAAGTGACAATTTACTGGTTTATCTTTTAAATTGACGTATCGCTACTTTGTTTCTCTCAAGAAACTTTTTGACGTGAATTTTCTTCGACAATTGGGCGAGAATTTTATTGTGAGTGAAATTTTAAGGACATGCCACGTTTACTTTAGGCACATTTCGATAAATGAGAGAGAAGAAAGATCTCAAATTTCCTCTGTCTCTCACACAAAATCTTTCTTATTGTTTATTTATTACTGGCTTTTGCTAGCGGCTTCCCCGCATTTTTTATACACTTAAACCTTTTGGCGGCCATCTACAATGCCATAAACGAAAACTACAAATCAACAACCTTGAGAAACACAAAAAGTGATGTGGCGCCATCTACAATGTCATATATGCAAACCATACAAAACATGACGTCACACCGTAACTACATCGCGCAATCAGAGTTTACCGCGCGACTCGCATTTATACAACAACCTGACATCAACAGTCGGGCAGTTGCCTACCAGACACAACATCCACCTGGTCGGAGGATCCTCCCTTACCAAAGATATGTATGAGTGAAATTTACACCCTGTTCCTCATACCTTTATAACCTTCCTACCTTTATAATCACTCTATCTATTGGTGAAAATCGCATGAATATCCGTTCTGTAGTTTTTAAGTTTATTGGGAACAGACAGACAGGCGCAGCGGGGGACTTTGTTTTATAATATGTAGTGATTCTATCATGTTTACTGTGCTGCACGCCCAACTTTGTCTATTGCTTACTGTCTTGTTTTTGGACAAAGAGGATCTGGTTATTTGTAGATTTTGTAGTAGGTATCCATGAAGATCGTGGGGGTCATGTTGGTTTTCTCGCATTATGCTTACTTTAATACATAGTTTGAATGTAATTAGCGATGCATAAATCAACTCAGCATATCGCAGTCCACTGCTGCACATAGGCCTCTCCCAGGCTGCGACACAACGCCCTGCCCTCCGCCTTTCGCAATCTGTCTATCCCAGCCTTCATTTTTTTTTTACTGCCATCCAAAAAGGAGAAAGTTCTCAATTCGGTTGTTTTTTACCTCAGAACTTCGTCATGAATAAACTGATTTGAAAAATTCTTCTTTCGTTTAAAAGGGTATACTTAATACTTATAGAGTGGTTCCCAAGAAGCTAATAGATGAAAGTGGAGGCAACACTCTAAATACCTAAGTGAAGACGACTGTGGGCTAACGCTTTCTTTCTAAATACAAAGATAAGAACGAGATGTTGATATGTGTATTCTCTCTCTTATGTATGTATTCAGAAAAAGAGCGTTAGCTCATAGTCTTCTTTAGAGTGTTTCAACCACTTTTATCTATAAGCTTCTTGGTGGTTCCATAGACATTTGTTCATGGTCTAATTACTAGTTTTTGAGTTAGCTTCAATAACACATATTTATTTCTACTTAGTGTTTGTTGATCATCTTATAATGACTTTCTGTCACAGTTTTTTTCGAAGCCTGTGAAGGTAAACGAATTTAATTTTCAGTCTGCGGTTTTGTATTTTTGCCACCGACTTCCGATTTTACTTTTGGAAGTTGGTTGTTTTTTTTTTTTAAGGGTCGGTCAGGTATTGACCATTAAATCAATTTATAATATTAACAAAACATAAAACTAACTATCAATACCATAGTTAAAATATTTATCCAGTTCTTGTTGTCATTTAGGTTGTCAGAAAAGGTCTCCCTGCCCACATTCGAATTTTTGACCTTTGCAGGAGTTTGAAACATTCAACAGGTCTGAAGCAAACCGGAGCGATTATGAAAACAATGTTTCGGTTCATGTATGTCTGATAATATTATCTTTTTAAATGTCAAGGTGTCTTTTTTTTTTGAGCTCGGGACATCATCAAATAACTTCTGTCGCGAGGCCACGGTATCTCTTTCGAACAACCCGCCCACCTGGCAGATCACACGATAATCTACTCCCATACATTGGGACTGAACCTTTTAACTTCTTAATTCATTATTAATTAAAAGTGGTGGAAACTCCTTGGTGATATTAAGTTCTTGAATTTGCCCTGTATCGTATGGTTTCGCATCTTTGTTTTGTGTTTGTAAAGTATGTCAATATAACCTCGTGCCGTTTATTATTAGAATTTTATGTTATGAGAGTAGATGAAAAACATTTTTACTGAATCGGTTTTGTTATAAAATTAAGAATGGTCTGAACTTTGTTATAAAAAATAATAAAAAAAAACATGATAACATCTGTTGTAAATGATCCCATCTTCACAGTCTTCACAGACTTAAAAATATATTTCCTACTTCCTGTTAAGTTAAATACCTGTCTTGCCTTGCAACAAAAATCCTTACAGGATGATTTCCACCAAACGGTAGGTACATACCTGCGGCTATTGAGATAAAAAAAATTGTAGCCAATTGTACATTGCTCGGCCGCACGGACGTAGCTATAGCTTTGACAAGCCCCCCCCCCCCTTGTCAAAGAGTCGCGGTTACTCTAAGTAGGTGCCTTTAAATAAAAACTCATATGTAATGTAACTTAATGCGATATAAATTTATTCAAAAGTAAGAAAGTTGAAGGTTTAAAGTTATAAATTTAGTCTTTTACGTTTTATTGCTAACTGATTAATAATTTTAAATGGGGGGGTCCGGGCCCCCAAAACCCCCCCTTATATACGTCCGTGCTCGGCCGTGCGAAAAGAACAAAATATGCTTGTAAATGGAACAGTTTTTTGCTGTTGTATATTAAGGGATATTTTAATTTTATTTTTAAAAAAAACTTGCATTATTTTTTATCTTGAACATATCAGAGTAACACCCATGCTCTAAAACTCTTTGAACTAAATAATTTTAGAGCGGGATCTACATATTTGCAATGATTCTTTTACTGTGGTCGTAACGCGACAACAATGTATCTTTCTGTGGAAGGCACTCGTCACCCGGTACCCAATGCCTATTCATTGAATGTGAAGCTGTTTCACTAACTATGTTCCACTTCATATCTTGTCCTCTGTGCCCCAAAACATTCAAACAAGGTGACCTCTACCGGGTTGATTCCCGGCCACCGCAGGCGTGGGCTGTGTATGTGTGTGGATGGCGAGTAATGGGTAGCTGGCTGTCCGGTAAGGACCAAACCCACGCGTCGTGTTCCACGCGCGCCTCAAAGAGATGTCAGCACAACCTGATGGGCCGATGCCTGCCAGGTGTGCGGGTTGTTCAAAAGAGATACCGCCGCCCCTGGCACACAGGCTACTGAGGGAACACGGGTGGGATTTAGTCAGTAAAAGTCTGAACCGCCCTCTTGCTCCACCCAGAGCGGGAGAAGTTATTTGATGATGTCCCATCCAAAAAAAAGGTGACCTCTGCGCTGCCACCGATGACGCTGTGGAAGTGGAGAAGTTTAGGGCCAACAACATTTAATAAATGTCGTGCCAGCAACCCGCAGAAGATTGCCTATCCACATCAGGGCCCCAATTCTGTATGGTTATAATGATTCCCCGCGGAATCTTACTACGTTGAAACTACGTCAATATCCTGTTTTTTTAGAAACCAATGTAAAGGTAAGGAATCGAAATGTCATATTTTGTAACATGTTCCAAGACAATTTGTCGATATTATTAATACGATAATAGCAGATTTCGTGTGTGATTGACGCGGTATTGAGTAAAGAATCGTTAAGTGGTTATAGTGAATTCAGGCCCTGAAATGTACACTAACTTGGGTTGCGGGCGCTCAGAGTGGGACTCGCATATTGATCACACGCTGCCTTGCGCACTTGCACAGCGTAGCTCAGGGGAAAGCCTTGTACAGTTTTCCCCAGGAATATGCATTAACAAGCGTTGCACAAAAAGAGTTCCGGGGTGGTCTTATAAAAGCACATGGTACGTCTACCATATGGTGGTGACCACCGGAGTGGTTTTAGTGAGGTAAGAATCCCACACTTCCCGGTCTTATCTTCAAATTCCAGGCAACTTTTCAGATGTTACACTTAGATTTTAGTAGTTGTCCCATTGAGGTGTCAACCGGGCACGAACCTGGGGGCCTGCTTTCTAAATCCGTCAACGAAGCTATGGGCCTATCCGAAAGAAGTTCGTAACTTTGAAATGGACATAACTTGCGATTTATTAACTTGTTTGGGGTTTTTTTTTAAATCAGAGTTAGGACAACTTTCAAATGGTGGTGTCATTCGTTCTTAGTTCAGAACCCGAAGTAATCTTATGTCCGCAGATGATACGGAGTAAAAAACGCCCGTAACTTCGGTCTTAACTACGGACGTAGTGCTTACAGAGTAGACCCGCAGACTCAGGGCTCAAAATCGAAATATTTTATTTCACTTCGTCTCTCTCTCTGCCTGACCTTTTGTTTGGGAAATACAGGCGTGATTTTATGTAATGTGTTCAGCTTTGCTGTTGTTTGTTTTCATGCAACAAGTAGCTATATTTCTCCGTTGAGAGGGACGCACTTATTGTTTCAAGACTTTTAGCTCGGTAGACGATCATTTTCTGTATTGAAGAAAATTCTACGAGAAAGTTTAAGTTTTGTATGTAGTTCCTTGAAGTCTTAAATTAAATAGCTGTTGTAGCAATTTTTTCAACTTTTAAAAGTACCTAGTTTAAAGGGTGATTGAATTATTGTGTCCGGTCCAATCAGGGTGGGAATCAGCATTGTTCGTTCTGTGTGCTGATACAACGTTAATATTTTCATACACAAATCCCGTTCCCACATAATCAGCCAATAAATTTTCCACTGCTGGGATACCACCGTTTTGAGAGCAGTGGTGATGAAATAATTTACACAAAGAGTGCTTGCGTTCGAACCCGCGACCTATAACTCGCAAGTTGCGGCCTTTACCACTGGGCCGCCACTGCTCTATTTGTCCACAGCATTGACGAATTATAAATAGACACGTCATACACGAATAATAGAGCACTTAAAAAACAGCATAAATCATGAATGTAGCTACCTACTATTAGTACATATAATCATATAGTGCGCGAAGAACAGGAAAGGCCCATACCGATTCCTGTTGTTAGAAAGACATAAACATTTATATTTAGTTACGTCACAGTCGTCAAAAACCCGGGCGTTTCCTCCCGCCTTATGCTAAACAGGAACCTCCAGAAACAGCCGGGGAGGACCTGCATCAGGCGGAAGGTGAGGACGCTATGCCGCCTCTCAAGCCACTCCTCAAAGAGGGGACTTACCTTAACCCTGTATAGGTAATACTGAATAACATTGAAATTACTTATTTTTATTCGTTGCTTAAATAATTTTATCGTAGCTGTTCAATTTAACTCAATGAGCTGTTCCCTAAAAATTAAGAAATAAAAAAGGAAATTTCACATCCTGACAGAAAGATATCAGCCACCATGTCTAAGGTCGCCAGAATATGATCAAGGCAAGTCAGATTACTGAAAGAGCTTCTCTTGAGCATTAAACTTGTATGTGTTCCACCATACATTTTACAAAACAACGTGCTCATGTTAGAGCCTCTTGGCAAGCTCATGTGACAATCTGTCAGACTTCTCGACATCCTGCCACGTTAGTGACAGCCCGCCACAGAGGTATATTAGGACGGAGTTCGTATACTGCTAAAAATACATATTCAATCATAATTTACAAAATAGCATAAGAGCGTTCATCACGCTGGCAGCGTCATGTTGATAGTGGTTTTTCGTGATTATTTCGTAAATTTTATTTTTTATATTAAATTATAAATCAAAGAATTTTTTTTCTCAGGCAAGCGATAGATCGTTGGTATATAATATATTTTGATGTTTCCTCTTTATTAAAAACATTTCATAACTGACGGTATGTCGATTTTTATAAGTACCTAAATACCAAAATAACTGTAAAAAATTGGAAACAAACTCATAAATACTAACGATCTAGTGCTTAACTGTAAAAAATAGTACTTCAATATAAGCGTAATAAGACAATCACGAAAAACCATTTGAAAGGCGACGTTGCCAGCCCGCGCCGGATGAACGCTCTTGTGCCACAAAAAGTCTTCCCACATCACAAGACACCTGATATTTTACACCCGGAAAAAGAAATCATGAAAAATTACACCATTTTCCTTCAGATACATGTCAGTGATGCCACAAAAATATAACGTTCCTACGTGAGAGGTAACTCGTATTATTTACGACGAATGTTATAAGTTGACGGCGAAAACAAAAGACGATCGTATTGCTACTTTTTATAATTTTTGTATATTTTTCTTATCTCAATTTGCCGCAAAACTCGAGTTATTGCACTTTTCGTAAGGACGGCAGATTAGGAACGGGGTGTAAAGTTCACTCATTAGAAAAGGGCGAATTCTTCGATAAAACGGGTGTTGTGTCTGGTGGGCAGTTGTCGACTGATGACTATTTTTTGTGAATGATGTCTCGCAGTTCAACGTATGAGGTCTGCTTAACCGGACTCGCCGTCTGACTGTTGATGTCGGGACGTTGTATATACATAAACCAGTCGCGTGGTAAACTCTGACAGCGCGATGCAGGGTTTATGTGACGTCAGCACCCTAATTGCGTAACACACCATCAATCTTATTCTGTTTCATTTTGACCGTTCAACAATATTCATTGCGTTATTTACGTTACTGAGCAGACTCAGTTTGTGAACATATGAAGCAATGGATTAGCAATCTGTCAAAATTATTGAGATTATGATTGATCGTGCGTTACGCAATCAGGTTGCAGGTCATTGATGCGTGGTTCGCATGTGGCGTTGTAGATGCTGCCACAGTATTGTGGCTTGTTGGTGTAGGTTTCTTTGAAATGGTCTTGTTGAAAATAGGATCCAAATCGCTGGGACCGATGGGTCCAAAGCATGGTGGAAGGCCAGTTTTCTCACAGATGTGTACAGTAATACTCAGTCAAGTACTTGACAGTTGAAGAGTTTTCATATTTGTCAATTTTCATAACTTGTCTTACAAACATAACATGCACTGCAAAAATTGTCGAAATTTGTTTTACATTTTCTTTTTCAGTAATTTGGTAATTTATTTATAGTTTGTTTCTATTAAAAGAAAATAAAAAGGCATTACTTTTTTTAATAAATTACTGATTATTCATAATATTCCACATCTTACAAACTAATTTTTAAAGTTTTTTAACGAACTAGCTTTTACCAGCGGCTTCACACGCACGGAACTTTCAACCCGTATTATACTTCCTTAGGGGTTGAATTTAGAAAAACCCTTCCTTATTCCTTGTCTACATTATAAAGGGAACCTCTGTGCGAAATTTCAGGTTTCTAAGTCCCAGAGTTTGGGCTGGGCGTTGATGAGTCAGTCAGTCAGGACTTTTCTTTTTATTTATATAGATTATACACAAGACAGATGATAAAAATGGCTTAGTTTTAATTTAAACCATTTTTATCATTCGTTCTTTACGCAAAATCGTTCACTAACCCAACACTATTCGTTTTAGTATGTTAACATTATTTTTCTTTGAACAGTCAAATTACTGAATAGGGACAATTAAAAGTCGACCTATAGCTACATTTTTACGTTTTTACATCTCTCAGGTTTAATCAACGTTAAGGAATAATATACCCTTTCTGGAAAAGTGTCCGCCAAGCAAATAGACAAAACACTTAATAAAACCGATTTAAACTTAACCAGTATTTCTCAGTAGTGTAAGCAAGCTAAACTTGAGACTTGAAAACAAAGTACGTAAGTTAAAATAACTTAAATGTAGTAATAGTAATCACATAAATTTTAATTTAAAAAGTCTTCATCTTCTTATTTTTAATACTAAAACTGTGTTAAGGATTATAAACTTTTAGGGATGGGTAATAACAGTTTCGTCAAGGTATTTGTTTTTCATGCACACACTTTAATGTCAAATTAAATTAGCTGGCAATAATACCTTACCCACGTGTTGTGTAACTTGTTTATCGATATCGTAAACGGCTGAAACAAAAAAAAACCGTGGCACTCCGTGAGTGCCGCCAGAAGTTAAAACTTGAACAATTACGTGTGGATTTTTGAATCGTCAGGAAATATTTTTTGAATCGTCAGATTAAACAACGTTCAACGTTGTTCATTCATACGTTCGTGTTGTCCGTGCAGTTTCGGTAACAATTTGACGAGGATTTCACGTTATTCATAATCATAATTTTGGTCATATCTTCTAAACGGGTTATCCAATTATCATCATTCCAATTGGAATATAAGTTCTGGAACTAAACCTATCTTTTGAGACCTAAATTATTGAAATACCTCAACTAAAAACAGAGCTAACGGTGTTGTGAGTTCAATTGTAGAGTGAGCAAGCTGAAGTGGCAGTGGGCTGGTCAAGTTTGTCGAAGGACCGATGGACTGGAGTGGAGACCGCGTATCGGCGAACGTAGTGTGGGACACCCCAGCTAGATGGACCGACGACCTTAAAAAGGTGGCTGGAACAGACTGGATGCGCAAGGCGGAGGAGAGAGTGTTGTGGCGCAGCCTAGGAGGGGCCTATGTCCAGCAGTGGACTACGATAGGTTGAGTTGACGTGAATAAAGTCGCGTTCAAAAGCTATCCCCATCACAAAAAGTCTCCAATCACCGTGAAATCATATTAAATCGGCACCAAATCAATTTGGCACGATAATTCTCATCCATTTGCGAATGTAAACAGGGCGAGCTCTGATTACAATAAACATTCGACTTGATTATTCTACGTTTCATCATTTTGAGTGGTTGTTCGTTGATCAATTGATTGTGGGCTTCGATACTTTACTGTACCTCACTGTGTGTGATTATTATTTTAAAGTTTTTAAATGACTTCAAGAAAGGAGGTCCTGAATTCTGATGTATAAAAATTTCGTTTTCACTTCTCATGCTCTATAAGTACGCCAATACAGCCCTACGAAGCGGTACTAAAGTGACCACTTTGTCTCTAGGGACTGAAAAGTAATTAGTTTTTAACCGACTTCAAAAAAAGGAGGAGGTTATTTGTTCCACCGAACGTATTTTTTTTATGTATGTTCCCCGATTTTTCCCTCATTTGTGGACCGATTCTAAAAATAATTTTTTATTTGAAAGAGTATACTCCTGAGATGGTCCCATTGGCACCAAATCAGGATCTGATGATGGAATCCCAGGGAAATCGAGGGCAATCCTCAAAATTTGTAGGTATTAACAATGTTTTCATGTGTTTTCTAAAGCTATTGAGACATTTGCGTATGGTCATCATCATGACATGACGCTGAGCTGATGAAGGAAGGTACAACTCTTTAACGGTTAGGAGTTAGGTGGAGGTTCGGGCATAACTGCTTCATATAGACCGATTTGCATAATTCTTTTTTTTTAGAAAGGGGTTTATTTCGAAATGGTCCCATTTAAATTTCATATAGATCTGATGATGCGTTTCAGAGACAGACAACGGAATTCTTCGAAAAAAGACAGCAAAAAAACCGCAATTGCTGCTATCGCATAGATGTGCATTGTTATGACCCCAAGGATGATGCAATTTCAAATTGGTTAGAGGTAGCTAAAAAGTGAAAAAAAAAAAACAACCGATTTCCTAAAAAACACTAGAAAGTGAAAAATAACTTTAATTTCGGAAGGCAGTGACCAGAAATTAATAAAATACATATCAAAAGTCACCGACTTCCGAATTTTTTTCACTTCCTAGTGAAATTTTTTGTCGAGTGATTTGTTCGGTTTTTATAATAAACTTACTAGGAATTTCCAGTGACAGCGCAGAGTCTGACGTCGAGCAAAGAGCAAAAGACATAATAGATAATCATTTGTGATTTTATTAAATGTTTTTGTAATAAATTGACTATTTTTCTCGCACTCAAAGCGAAAAGTACAGCTTGCACCTCGAGACTAAACGCCAACTGATTATACCCTCGGTTTCATTGGCTCCCATTGCACGCTCGTGAGTCAAACCACTTCTGGTATTTTATGCCCCATATGTTATACAGTCCCTCGATATAAAATATACTATTGTTACCCCAGAGCTCCGTCAATCGTTCATATCATTATCTTCATCCATCATACATTCTTACTTTGGGCTCTGAATTAATCTTATGTCCGTAGATGATACGGAGTAGGAAACGCACACAACTTTCGCCAAAACTTCGGATTTCATGCTAAGAGAGAAGACCCCCTGGATAGATAAATAGAGTACTCATTATGCCCTATCGTATTTTTTTTTCTTACCAACAGGTATCGTATTACCCAGTAACGGGGAGGTCAGATAGGCAGTCACTCCATGTAAAATACTGCTATTCAGCTGCATCCGGTTAGACTGGAAGCCAACGATAATGTATTATTTACCGATTAGATAAAGAATTAAGGTGACCAAGATTGTTATTAAACGAGCTATGGTTGTTGTGTATTACAGTACAGCACACAGAATTTTCATTCACGAACGCATCATCATCTGCCTAGCCTTTTCCCAACTATGTTGGGGTCGGCTTCCAGTCTAACCGGATGCAGCTGAATACCAGTATTTTACATGGAGCGACTGCCTGTCTGACCTCCACAACCCAGTTACTGGGTAATACGATACCCCTTGGTAAGACTGGTTGTCAGACTTTCGGGCTTCTGACGACCCGTAACGACTGTCAAAGATCTCCAAATGATAGCCGGGACCAACGGCTTAACGTGCTTTCCGAGGCACGGAGGGGTCTTGGTACGTAAAGATGGTCACCCATCCACGGACCAACCGCGGCAAGCGTAGCTTAACCCGATCGATCGATCCGCGCAGCTATTTTTACTTAGCCACAAGCCCCTCAATTTTCATTCACGAACGCATTAAAAAAAAAAAAAAGAACTCAGTTTCAAGAAATAATTTTCCTTGTAAATTCTGCAAGTTAAATATGAAAAATAAGCCGTATTCCTGAGAAGAAGAACAAAAACTTGTTCCACTAGTTCCAACAAACGGTGCAAAGGATAAAGCTGCGTGCCCATTGAAGAGGAGCGAGTGAACAGACCGGCGAGTTGTAACGGCGTAACACACATATAGTACTGGCAATTGATAGCATTGCTTGTATTTTGCCATCTTGCTAAGCCACGGTTAGCCAAAGATCTACGAATGACAACTAGGATCAACGGCTTAGCGTGCTTTCCGATTCACTGTGGGGTCTTGGTATGTAAAGATGGTCACTCATCCAAAGACCAACCGCAGCAAGCGTAGCTTAACCTAATAATACTTAGCTACAAGACTGGTGACTGCTGGTTAGGTGTTGTAATATGGTACAACGGTCTCAAGCTCGGCATGCCTCCGTGGACAAGATTACAGAATCTTATCAACGGAGGCATGCCGAGCGGTAACATGAATTCAGTGGAATTCTTTTACAAGTGAAACACTTCCCCGGCTATGATTTTCTCCACTCAAATGGACAAGTAGCCTCAAGAACTTTTTAAAACGATCAAATACTATGAAATGTAATCTTTATTATTAGTGATAGAGACGTTTTAAAGACCTAATTTAATTTAATGGGCTGTTCGTAACTTCTTGCTTTCTGAAGCTGGGACAGTATTTATCTTTAGCTTGTCTTTATTATTGAAACTCCTTTGTTTGCATTCTAACGCTGCTACTGAAACTAGCGGCAACCTTCGTGGATATTAACCTTCGTGGATATGAAACTTGTAGGTAAATGGCCTTCGGTTTCATATTGTTTAATATATCACTGTGTGAGATAACTGTAAGTTTTCCGAATAAAATAAATAAGAAGACAAACTTCTGCCTCTTCTTCGTATAAAAATCAATTGCCGTGCGTAAGTCTTGCAAAATCTCTAAAATGGCTCGTCCGATTATGATGAAACTTTGGAAAGTTGTAGTGTGTGCTCCGGAAAAGGATCATATAAAAAAAAGGTATTAGCTAATATACAATAATAATTGCTGAGCCATCATGCATCTCTTGAGGGGTCTAGAGTTTGAACTGGTGGGTCCTGGGTCGTATAAAGTGTTAATGGGTTCGTTCAGTGATAGCCTTTTGTTCGTATGCCCAATGAATGAAGACAAATGAAATTGTTAGAGGCTAGCCCCAATTACATGAGATTTATAACATCACAGGCCAAATGCATGTGTACTTAATACACCTTTGTGTAAACATAGGAGTGATGTTCGGTCTTTTCTGCGAAATAAAAGCAACGCATTTTTGTTAACTTAAAATATTTTTCATAATTCATCATTAAATTTAAGTAACCATATATTTACAGAAGAACCATCAATAACACTAAACTATTAAACTTACTTTAAAACCCTGTCAACAAGACAATAATTCATTAATGTTTTTCTTTTTTTAATAAAATAGATAATCTCGTGACGTCACTTCTCGACCTTTATGAAATAAATGAAATGCACAACAAAGAGGAGCGCCAATAATGATTAATGACTTTAAAAGAATAAATATCCCTCCCTAGCTTAGTTTTATTTTAATCTAAAGGAAATTCATGAATTCAGTAGGTAGGTCTTTTCAAAGATATTTAAAATTGGCTTCTTGTTTTAAAATAATTAATTATGTAACTGCCTTTGAGTTGGTTCAGTTGGTTTTGTTAATAAATGTAAGTTTTCATGGGAAATTGAAGCCGGGCTTTCAAACATAAATATTTAGTTTTACAGTCTTATTAGGCTTGTGGTGACTTTGAAGTTGATATTTATTGAATGAATTTGCTATAGTATTTTTGTTACTTATCACAAACAATTTAGTTTTAGTGTGACGGATCTTAATTAACTTCCACAGAAGATTATGAATTATGTACGGTACATACAACTTAATTAAAGAACAGATTAAGATTTAGTTGGATTCTAGTTAGTTGTGAACTTTTATTTTAACAAAATATCTTATTCTTATTTCTAGATTTTTTAATTTTAAAACCAATGACAACCCTATTTCTCCAAAAAGAAAATTGAGCATCCAATTGCATTGCCAAGTCTATATGGACCTATGGCATCCCCAGCTATGTGGAATAGCATCATCCAGCTCGCTGTATGATATCGATATTAGAGTGTGAGAGTGTGTATGAGTGTGTTCTGGCATCGCTGCAGCGATTCCAGAACACACTCATACACACTCTTCTCTCTCAAGCTTCTCAGAACAATTACAAACGTCCCGTATGTACAAATGTAGCTCTACATCATGATTTGAAAATTCCGACAGTCAAAGCGGAAATAAGAAGCTATATCAAGTCATACAAAGAAAGAATAACACGCCACCCAAAACCTGGAAAACCACCTAATTGATAAAGAAGGAATACGCAGGCTAAAACACAAAATTCCACAGGATTTCATCGGAGACACTTAGCCACATGCTATATAAGAACTAGGATGTGTCATAAGACGCATACGAAGCTAGAATTTTAACACGTCAAAAAAATTACTAAATGTCCTAATAGATAGTGACATATTTTTGCAAGAAAAAGGAGACAAAAATACTGCATCGTTACGACTAAAATTTAAAACGTACTAGCCGCTTTTATCGCACTTTGTATAATTTGGTCGGTTAAGTCGAAAGTCGTGTCAGACTGTCTGGGTAAATTACCTAGGTAACTAATTCAGTTAAGTTATATTTCGGTATAGCAAATGCATTTTCTACGTATGAGATAATTCGGTTTTTCATTGAGACGGAAAGATTTTTTACAATGCAAAATAGAAAACAAATTGTTGTAGAAACGAATAAAAATTAATCCCTGTTTCCCTTGGTCACGGCATTACACGTGAAAGGCTGGATCAACTTTGCAAAAAAAAAAAAATGTTGTGTTTGTTATTTTCAGAAGGTTCTTAGGAAAGAAAAAAAATAAGAAAGTTGCCCGTAACATTAGAATATTTTAGAAATCTTTCGACCGTAATATTTTTTACCAATTCGAATACGTTATTCATAGTTAAGACAGAACAACGTTTCTCAGCTCAGCTGGTTTATAGTAAAATTAATGTAGTTTAATTGTAAGTAGGCTTAATTTCTAAGCAAATTGAATGCAAACTTTAAATGTCCGTTTATACAAATCACAATTGTTATTCTATGACAGACCTGAACAATTATTTTCGTAAAGCGTTTTGTTTGTGAAGCGTTGGTGAACCAGCAGTAACCGCCGCAACTTACGAATTCTAGGTCGAACCCAGACTGACGCTATACTTTCTGTAAATTATTTCATCACCACTGCTCTCAAAACGGTAAAGGAAAACATCGTGAGGAAACCGGCATGTCCTAGAACCAAAAAAATTGAAGACATGTGCAGGCCTCAGTGCGCGCCCACTCCTTCTCGAAAAGAGGACGAAAGTGTCCCAGCATTGGAAATATTATAGGCCGACTATGGATGTCATTTATTTTCAGGACTGTAGGTACCTACAAACGTAGTAGGTATCTAAAGCTCACCGAGTATAAGTAAGGCACACATTCATTTTCACATTTGGGTATTGAAAACATACTATAAAGATAAAGATAATTTTATTTTGCAAATATGGGTATAGCAGATAACAAAAAGGATTACCTACTAGATCAGCCATATTTTACCATGTAGGCATGCAAAAGGTAAACAACAAAAAAACATACTAAATTACAAAATCTTTTTCGTTACGGAACTCACTTAAATTATAATAAGATTTCCCCACTAAAACCTTCGAAGTGATTTTTTAAACAAAGAAAGCAGCAGCTCTTTCCAACTCTTGGGTATTTTGTTAAATATTACTGGAGACATGCAGTAGACACTTTTGCCCATAAGCGCTGTCTTGGCTGACTGTAGACATAGCACGCTGTTGTCACGTCTGTTGCGGGGAACTACGTCGGCTAGACGACTAAAACGACTTGGGTTTGTCTTCACAAACACAGCTACTTCTAGTATGTACAGATAAGGTAATGATAATATTTTGTACATTTTAAAGTACGGTACACAGCTATCCGTTGTTCCGTTGTTGTCCGTCCATATAACGTCTTTGCAAACGAAAATGATCTCAATACATTCAGAGTGTAATTACTGAATTCTATTTTCGGAATCCTCTCTAAAGTTGAGCCTACATAACACCACCGATCAGTCGGACTGGAAGAGTCAGAAAAAATAACTGGCCAAGTAAGAGACGAACAAATACACGAGTTATTTTTTTAATTTGTCATGAATTATGCTATACTAATACGTATTTTGAGCAAACGCAAAATACGCGCTTTGATGCGCTTACTATAAGTTTATTGAGAAATTTTCAACTAGCTATCTATTACGAGTAAAAGATAAAGCTACAGGGTAGGCAGTAGGATGGGAAGACTGAGGGACAAACGATGACTATGTAGTAGTGCCCGTTTTAACCCGTTAAGCACAGCACCTAAAAATAAACCGCCTAAAATTAGATTTCGGAACCGCGCCACAACATCGTAAAACACCCAAAAACATTTCAATATGTCGGAAATTCTATATCCAACGGAAACTAGATCACATTGCAAATCGTCCTGAGTGCCTGTAAATTTCGTTACTCAGACCCGTAAAGCCGAATTAGGCCGAATCAATCCGAACTTGGGCCCACGTACCACCGGTAAAAAGAACTCCGTTTTATTTGCGCCCGGGCTTTTTAGGACCCCACTGGTGGAGGATATCTGATGAATATAAATAGAAGGTTATTGTAGCTGTCATCTGTTTGTTTTCGTTTTTGGAATACGTATTGTCTATTGCCGTCTTTTGTTTTTCAGGCTGGCGAACTTTTTGGCCTGTTTTAAAATTTGAAGCAAAGCAAAAATAAATGGGTGGATTTCTCTTTTACGTCCTTCATATAGGTTATTCCGTGTGCATGCGAAATAAGGGCATGTAAAGAACTGACGAAATCAAAATTTATGTAACGTCAGAAGTGCACGGTTCCAATTGGTTGGTATCCTAAGAAGAAGAGCCGGCAAGAAGTTCCACGGTTACTCTTTAAAAATAATTGGCTTGTACAATGTTTTCAAATTACACTGATAATAGTTATGGAAGGATAGTGTAGGCCTGCCAAAGTACCAGGTAAGTACTTAGAAATGAATATGAACAAAATAGTCCACTAATCTACGATACAGGTGAAATGTAAAGCAACTTAGGGCAACGTTTTTAAAATTACGAATATTTTCTGCCCTCTGGTAATTTTGTAACTCCGTGTGCCATCATCATCTTAAGTAATTCGCAAATTCGGTGGTTAAAAATTTCAGTGTCATAAACCTCGTTACCGGGTCTACCTCCAGGCCCATTTCCCGAACAGCCATTTACCCCTATTAGTACTGGGGTCAGATTTATTTTTTTCATTTCCAATTTACATAGAAATATGAAAGTAGCTGGTCGGTTTATGCTAAATTATTTGGTAATACGGTCGACCCGATGGTTCAATTTGTGTAAAGGTGCGTCTACACTGCAAAATTAATATCTTTAATTGGCAGCGTATGCCTGAGGGGTTCAGTATAAATTTTATTAATAGATACTACGTATTTAATCTATTTTGTGTATGATGCTGGTGTTATAATACTTTCTGTGACTGTTGTTTACATAGCAAGTAGTGGTATACGAATAGGTGTGGTGAACGGGTGGCAAGACTTGGTTGCTCTTTTTCGAATATCTGTGCCGTAGAACGGAATGCTCGCTTACGAATAGTTGCGGTGTAGACTTACCTTAATACGGTCTACTTTATTATAAGCTAAATGTTAAGGTTAGGTCCTATATTATTCCCTTGTCGGTCCGATAGCGCAGAGGTTTTATTCAACAAAATACGATGTCTGTAAATGAAACTGGTTATTGCTTGCTCGGCCAATATTATTGGTGAAATCATGTAGGGTAGCCTAACTTGCCGTCCTAGAATAGTTATTGGACTATTGTGACCGGAAAATAACGAAAGTAAAAAAAAATTAAATGGATTTAATTCTTCACAACACACACAAAATTAAAAATGGATTTAATTATTCACAACACACACAACATTAAAAATGGATTTAATTATTCACAACACACACAAAATTGAAAATGGATTTAATTATTCACAACACACACAAAATTAAAAATGGATTTAACTATTCACAACATACACAATCAGCCTATATTATTCCGACTGCTAGGACATTATCATCATCATCATTTCAGCCAAAAGACGTCCACTGTTGGACATAGGCCTCCCCCAATTTGGGGGGTTTGCCATAATTGCCACGCTTGGCAGGCTGGTTGGCGATCGCAGTATGGTGGTATGCATGGAGAACGCTGCTGCCCATTCTCGAGTAAGTCTCTTTGTCGCCTCTTACGACACCCACGGGAAGAGATGGGATGATGCTATTCTTTACATCCGGCACTACATGGACGGTGCTGGGACATAGGCCAATATTATTGGTGAAGTCATGTATAGTTGGTAACCTAGCTGGCCGTCCTAAAATAGTTTTTGGACTATTGTGACCTGAAAATAACGATATTTTAAAATTAAAATGGATTTTTGGACAAAACACACAATCAGCCTATAATATTCCCACTGTTGGGACATAGGCCTCCTCTCGGTGAAAGTGAGTGGGCTTGCGGACTCCACCAATTGATTAGTTAGCGGCAATTTTGTGTATGTTCGTTGGCGTGTCACAAAGACAGTGAAAAATCACTGCGCGTCTCTAGTGTCGCGCCGTTTTGCTTGCTCCATTCTCGCGAACCGCCCACATCACATCGATGGTGTTAGTAAGTTTTTATTGTTTTGGCTTCACACGGTTTGTGCATTTAGCCAGTGTCAAGTAATTTTACTTTTCAATCAAGTAAATGGCCCGATATGAGGCATGAAGTTACAAAAAAGTCATAAGTAGTCAGTCAAGTCAAAGTTATTGTAAAGCGTAAAAGTGGTAGTAATTTTACAACAACCTATTAGGAGTTTTTGGGGGGGAACACGAAAAGTTCACGTTAGTCACTTATTTTCACCACACGTAACTAAATTGAATAATTCACTGCCAAAATTATGCAATTTAATTCGCTATTTCACGAAATTTCATGAAAATGAAAATTCGTGCGACATGTTCCAACGCGATCCCGCCCCTGCCAGGGGTGCGGGTTTATTCGAAAGAGATACCACAGCCCCTGGCATACGGGCTACTGAGGGAACACGCAAAACTCCAACTCCAACCAGAGCGGGAGAAGTTATTTGATGATTTCCCACCCAAAAAAAAACGCGATCCCGCCAAAACCTCTGTTAGTAAGTTGTCGCCAGTAGATGGCGCTGTGGTTGTCAACACAAGCGCTACTGCTGAGCGACCTGCTCCTTAGTTCGATTCATTATTGGGTGTTTCCATCTGGAATTTCTTAGTAGTAGCCCAGAGTCCGGATTTTTGGATTTACAAGATACACCTTGGTAATACTGTTTGTCAGACATTCTGGCATTATTGTTTTACCTTTATGCCAGTTTGAGGAAGAAGACCGCATCCCTATTAAGCAAAATGAAAGCTATTTATTTTAGTAGTATTTATGTATGTTTTTGTATCTATGTATATTTTTAGAGCAGTGGTGGCCAAGTGGTAACGGCCGCGACTTACGAGTTGTAGGTCGTGAGTTCGAACCCAGACAGGCGCTTTACTTTGTGTAAATTATTTCATCACCACTGCTCTCAAAAACGGTGAAGGAAAACATCGTGAGGAAACCGGCATGTCCTAGAACCAAAAATTCTAAGACATGTGACATCTACCAACCCGCACTGGGCCTGCGTGGTTGATATAACGGCCCAATCCCTCTCACCGAGAGGAGGCCTGTGTCCCAGCAGTGGGAACATTATAGGCTGATGATGATGATATTTTTATATGATATGGAAAAAAATATATAAAAAATTCCATTATAATTTGTACTATTATGTTTTCCCTTCTATTACTATTACACGCGTTGTCTACATCTCTGTTATCTTCTCTCCTATCGCAGGTGTGCTGGAAGAGATTTCTGTAGAAATAAGCATTACCTTTGTACGTATTTTTCTGTTCCTTTATTCTTGTCTGTTTATATGTGTGTGCTTAAATGTTTAAATAAATAAATAAACAATATCATGAAAACTCTAGCTGAATAACACGATGTACCAATAAACAAATCGTTTATTTTCTTTAACAAATTTGTGTACTACTTAGCTAGTGATAGAAGTGTCACTCTTCCGCAACTTGAATTCACGTAATTACATTCAAAATTCAAGAATTATGCCAGTATTCATAATTATTTTACTTTTAAGACACTGTCCGGTTGCTTGTGCAGCAGGGATAAATAAACATGATGTGCTTCTCATCATCATCATCATCATCAGTTCAGCCGTCAGACGTCCACTGTTGGACTTAGGCCTCCCCAAATTGGAGGGATTTGCCATAATCACCACGCTTGGCAGGTGGGTTGGCGATCGCAGTATGGTGGCAAAATGCATAGAGAACGCTGCTGCCCATTCTCTAGTACTTTCCTTTAGTCGCCTGCTACGATACCCACGGGAAGGATGGTGGTGCTATTCTTAACGTCCGGCACCACACGGATGTGCTTCTACTTAACTGAAAATACTTACCTTTAGTTGAAAAGTTCTTTTTACTAACCAGTGGACCAATTTTGTCAAATAAAATAAAATGTTATTATTATTCTTCAATACAAATATATTTTAAAAAAACCTATATCTATGACTATACAGGCAGCCCAACATCAGCCCGCGACGATGCGATCAAACCGCTGACGGCTACCTATAAAATCTTAACCGAAGCATTTAATTTACTCCATCTACAAAGCTAAATCACCCTTATCACATTGAAGCAAGGTTTAATATTGTACAGCCGCCAGTAAAATGAACGTAAAACTTTTGGTTAGCAGTAAATTAAAATAATCTTTCATCGTGAACAGTTTATGGCTCTGAAGAATTTATTCAGCTTCAGGTATCAAGTAGAGTGGTCTATAAATTATCTATTGATACTGTTTAATCCCTTTTTTAGAGAGTCTTTATGACGTCACGTATTTAAGCTATTCTGGAATTCTGAAAACCAATTCAAATTATAGCACTTTCGTTTTGAAGTCAATGGATTTAAATTGACAATCCAATTTAAGTAGGCAATGGTGCCGTTTCTGTTGCCACAAAATTCTCTAAACTAGACTAAAAATTACCAAAATTTAGTTTATTCCTGTCAAATAACGATTTCCTATTCTGAAATTGACTAAAGTGACACAACTTAACTATATTTTAGTTTGACAGCACTAAGATTGCACTGAATTATGAGTTTAGTGAAAATGGTATTTTTGCTATTCTGTTGTTGTCAATTTCGTTATTCTATTCAACCTAAAATTTTGGTTGTCTAACTAAATCTGACTATTTTTAATCGCGATGAAATAAGTGTGGAATCAAATTGGTTGTCAAGAACTAAAATTCACACCATCACCTCGACTTCTGGTGCAAAAATAGTACTGTTTTTTTTTTCTTTTTTTTTGCTCATATCTCGAAAATGGTGTGTCCTATCGCAAAAATAATGAAAATTTCGACCCCCTTTAATGAGCCCCAAACACCTCCAAAACTCATCCTGTGGGTAATTTTTTTTTCATATTTTCCATGAAAAAAGTGAAAATTCCATATAAATCACGTCGAGGCTGCCGCCGCTGCGCGGCGCTGGCTCTAAAAAAAATGATCTACGTATGGTATTCCGAAATACCGCTCACCGAAAGGACGGTTTTCCGATAACACTCTACTCCGACGGTTTGTTGAACGAAAAAATGATTGGCCGATGAAACGTTTCGCCGAAAATATTATTCATCGACGGTTGGTAGTCCGAATGAATCCTTCGCCGATGTAACGGTTCACCGAAAACACTCTTCAACGACGATTGGTTGAACGAACGAATCTTTCGCCGATAGCACTCGTTGTAGGGGAATTCTTTTGCCAAATGGATAGTTTTTCTTTCAGCTTGACAACACCCTTAGGTCTTGTAGAAGTCATGTTAAAAATACGGGTAATAATAAAATAATACATGGAAGAGTGGCAATAGAAAAAAAAAATAGTTTTTATTTAACAATAAGAAAATTAATCAAAAAGGCAAATTTATATTGTTTTTTACAATAAAAAATATGTTTATGATTATTATGATTTCTCTATTAGAACTGCGACAATAGAAAAATTTTTATTAAACTGTGCGAACAAAGCAAAAAACAAATGAAAGTAACGCAACGTGATAAATTGTTGAAGTTATAGTAAATTGTGAGTTATTATTATTATTTGTACTTATTATTATTTTAATTCTATAATGATATAAAAAATATATTTATTTCTTGTTTTTCAGGTATAGAATATGGGCCAATCCACCTAAGAAAGATTCAATATTTATTTCACTCTTTTGTGATAAGTGTGTTTGTATCCTAGCATCATATTCAACCTGTGCATTACGTCTACGCTTTGGGTTCCGAGGAGTTGATTCGTTCAATGACACATTCTGTATGCTTCTGCTCTTTAGCAAATTCAATAATTGTTTTATAAATGTTCCATTTTCTTCTATGGAGAAGCGTGTTCCATCGTTCATGCCACGATTCTAATGCATTTTGCGTCCTTGGAACACAAAGTGTGCGATCGTAAACTGACCACATAGCTGGTGGAAATAATGCCTGATTTCTTTTTATTATCAAACCCGTGTTAGTTCTTTGCTGTGTGTGATGTGATCCAACATAATATTTCTTAAACCAGTGGGCAATTTCAGCTGCTTCTGTCGGCAATATTTTATTTTGGATGATTTCGAAGGCTTCGGATATCTCAGCGGGCTCAAGAAAAGCGAGGGCAACTAAGTGTCTGATTTTGTGCGCAAATGTGAAATCTTCAGCATATCGCCTTGCGAGACCCTCTGACTGGACATGACGCCAAATACTTTGGGTCAAATGGAATAAGCATAGCTTGTGGGCGCAGTCTGGAAACTGTCATTTGACTGCATTGATCACTGCTACTTCAAAATCAGTTAGTATATTAGCTGGTGGCAAATAGGTATTTAATGTATTGATCGCATATCTTTTCAAAATCTCCAAAAATATGAAATAACAGCTTTCAGTCTTATGTGACAGTAGTGCGTATACCATAGGTAGAAATTTATTTGTGCCACCTGCAGTTCCCACTAAAACATGAATAGAAAAAACTTGACAGAACGAAGTTGGACAACTCGAAAATGTCCCGTCCATGATCCAGCATTGTGCATTATTCATACGCTTAACATTAGCTTTAGTACCAAAAATTACAACACTTTCATTGTTACATGTATATTGACCAAGCAAAAATTGCTTTCCATTATTTTTAGCGAGATATTGTGGTACATGAAATTCGTTGATTGTTTGCGGTATCTTAGGAAGTCCTTTATTTCTAACACGCTGCACAATCATTCGGCAAGCTGATTTATTGGGCAATTGAGGCGCACTTATGGTAGCTACGTCTTTTAAACAACGATTTACAATTTGTGACGGACTGTCCATAGATTCTTTCGCACTCGTTCCCAATTTGTTTTTAAAATTCATATCAATAATTTTTTCAGGCTCAGGTAAATATGTGCATGATCACAATTTTGACTAACAAATGTATGTTCATAACGATCAAATAAAGTTATTACACTTACACCACAACCACTTGTTTGTTTTTTTGTTCACCGCCAATAATACTTGTTATCATATTTTTTATTTAAGTGATAAGAATATCCATTCACTACTAGCACATGTCCTCCGCGTTTAGATTTAACTAAATTGCACGTATTCATTTTTAATTAAACAAAACACGAGCGAGAAACATTTCATGTAACGAGGTCTGTCGTCACAAATTTCGCAACTACCCACAAAAAATAAATAAATACTACCATAGATATTTGTTGTTTTGTTACATGTAACTATTGCAAGTTTATTCAATACTCGTTTAATCTCAGTACCATTATTAATGAGTGCATTATGCGTCATTTAGGGACTTATCTTTAATACGGAAGCTCCCGGTATTTATTTATTCATCTATGCTGATAAAATTAAACATTGGACTCGAGTGTTGTTTAGCTGCATTGCACATAATTATAAAATATAATAGCTAGCGTAAACTGAATGCTATCGGCGAAAGATTCGTTCGTTCAATCAATCGTCGTTGAAGACTGTTTTCGGAGAACCGTTACATCGGCGAAGGATTCATTCGGACTACCAACCGTCGATGAATAATATTTTCGGCGAAACGTTTCATCGGCCAATCATTTTTTCGTTCAACAAACCGTCGGAGTAGAGTGTTATCGGAAAACCGTCCTTTCGGTGAGCGGTATTTCGGAATACCATACGTAGATCAAAAAAAATCACGGGGTAGGGCAAACACGTACCACGTTGCGAAGCCAAAACATACCACGTGCAAGTCGCGATTGTCAAATTCGATTTAGTTGTGTCAAAAGAGATATTTTTTTGCAGAATAGCGTTAAGATTCTCATAGACGAAAGTAAGGAATTTTAGTTATATTTTAGTTAGTTTAGTTCGGTGTACAACAGAATCGGCACCATTGTCGGGTATAGATTGATAAAACATAACGTGAAATGTTACACAAATGAGCCGATCAAATTAATGCAATCTAAACATCCCAATATATTACGTCACACAGTACATTTTTTTTTTTAACAAATACAATATTATTATTTGTAGTTTTAATACATAAGCTTATCACAAAAATGTAAACTAAATAACTAAACAAATAATACACTATTTACATTTATTTATTCACATTTACATGTATTCTTTACATACATAAATAAAAAACCTTTTTTTCAAATATTTTTCACTTTCTAGTGTTTTTTTGAAAGACGGTTGTTTTTTTTTTTTTTTAAGTTTTTATTTTTCACTTTTTAGGTACCATCCTACCCCACACCAATTCGAAATTTCATCATCCTTGAGGTCAAAACAATGCATATTTATGCGATAGCAGCAATCGCGGTTAATTTGCTGTCTTTTTTCGAAGAGTTCCGTTGTCTGTCTCCGAAACGCATCATCAGATCTATATAAAATTTAAATGGGACGATTTCCCTGGGATTCCATCATCAGATCCTGATTTGGTGCCAATGGGACCACTTTAGGAGTATACTCTTTCAAATAAAAGAAGAATTTTGAGAATCGGTCCACAAATGAGGGAGAAATCGGGGAACATACATAAAAAAATACGTACGGTGGAACATATAACCTCCTCCTTTTTTGAAGTCGGTTAAAAATAGAATTGTCTGTTTGTAAGTTCAAATAACAGCTTTTTACTAAACGCATATGAAAGTATAGTGCGGGTTGCAGGATTTCAAATGTCTACGAATTTTTGGTTCTAGGACATGCCGGTTTCTTCACGATATTTTCCTTCACCGTTATGAGAATTATGAAATAATTTACAGAGTAGTAAATAAATTATTTACACAAAGTACAGTTCCAGTTTGGGTTCGACTCTACGACCAACAACTCGTAAGTCGAAGCCGTTACCACTTGGCCACCACTGCTTTCGTTGGCGACCTACCGAAAAAACTCGTTGGAAATTTGCGTACGTACAGAGGCCAGCACATCAAGCTACCCCAATCTGCCAAATTTCTTTGAAAAATTGTCATCTTTACAACAAAAGAATAAGGCTCATGTTCAATTGGGATAGCTTGATTGCTGACGTCTGTACGTAGAGATTAAAGCGCTGGTTAGAGATTAAAGTTACAGGTTTCATGTAGAAGTAATCTATATTCTCAATCGAGATTATTATTTTAATGAATAACAATGTCACTTCAGCAACCACAAAATGTAATAGGCTATAGGAAAACTGTGGTTTCCTATTACTTGTTGATGAAAGAGTAACCACAAACAGGTCTTTGTACGTTAATAGAACTCTCAAAACCAATATACTGCTTATTAAGGCGTTTTTACAATGTGCAAATATAGGTATTGCACGTGGTTTTGACGTAACATCTTTTAAGCAAGGACAGTTTATATGTTTCCACATGTGGGATACAGGATTGCTCTCTACGAAAGGGAGTGGGCCATAATCCACCACAGGGGCCCAGTGCGGGTTGGTAGATGCGCACAGGTCTTCGTATTTTTGGTTCTAAGACATGCCAGTTTTCTCACGATGTTTTTCTTCATCGTTTTGAGAGCAGCGTTGAGTACCTGCCTGGGTTTGAACGTACGCCCTACAAATCATAATTCGCCGTTTTCACAGGGCTACCACTGCTCACGTATCTACCTATAAATTCATTCACTGACAGATAACGCATTCAGTGATAGATAACGCATTCACTGACAGGTAACACATTCACTGACAGATAACGCATAGGCGAAACCGGTGGGTCTTGAAGCATGAAATTACATTATAATTCTTTATAGTTTTAGCCGACACCACTGCTCAGATATAGGGTAAAAGCCGAATATTTGTAAAACTGGCCGCTAGTTTAATTCTACTTTATGAAGAGTAATAAACCTTTTCTTAAATATATCCAGAGTAATAGCGATTTTTGCGATATTTTGGGGCATCTACCACACATAGGGGATAGTTGTCTAATCCTTATAAAGAAATCTACCTTGCAAAAACTGTGATTTCATTTTACTTTCCCATGCAATCGCACAGAGACATATGCGACACAGTCAACTAAGTGGCAGTTGGAGAGTCTTTCGGTAGATAATTAAAATGGTATGCCATTCATCCGCGAGACTGGAGTAATTACAATCGGGGTAACTCTATAGCTTTAGGGCAACTATCCTGGTTTCACAGTAATTAGGCTCATATTGCAATGGTCTATTATGCAGATGGAATGAGGTGGGTTTAAAGTTTCTACCACCTTTTTTGTTCACACGTTTCGCTGGTACATAATGATTATGGAAGAGTATTAGGTTATCGTTTAAATGATAAATGATTTTATTTCTGTAAGTGGGTTTGTAAAACAGTTTACACGTGAAACATGTTTCTAAAACTAGATGAGGTCAAACTCCGCAAACTTAGAGGTCACAATGTCTTTTAAAGTCCAGACATAATCAAATCAAAAGTTATTTATTCAAACTAGGCTGAGAGTCAGCACTTTCTGAACATCAAAATTACATACGACAGGCCCCCAAAACGACCGCCTTTAACCTCCAAGTGCTTTAACTGGGACGAAGAAGTGGCGCAACAAAATCTTGGTCTCATCATTTCGATTGGTGTCTGCAATGGTCTTTTGAGGAAAGAGCCACACAGATTGAGTGAGACAGAGTTTAATTTAAAATGTGAAAAGACAGCATGGCAATTATAAAGGCTAGCGTTTTGGTTTTTGGCTGCGAATTCAGATGTGACGAGAAAAGCCAGGAGGGGACGCCTTAGAAGAACATATAGTAAGGTCACCTTCAAAGAAGGACAAAGGCTGACCTTTCTGCAGAATATCACCAATAAGGTGGGGAAACTCAGTCCATACGACTCGCAGCCGACATCCTAGTAAGACGTTGAATGTAAATATAATATAAGGATCGAAGCAGTTGGCGGTCTATAATTTCTATCCACCACTTTGAGAAGAAGGCGAAACTTTATATATTAGTGTTATGTGTTTCAACTAGGCTGAGCAGACTCTAAGTTATCGCTAATTACGATCAAGTTGCTTAATGTATAGTGTAGTATACCTAGTTGTGAAATATTAGAGACGTGTATATTAGCCCTTAGAGTGTTAATGATGAAGTAGAATTGTTGTTCGAGACATTTACCACATCATACATTATTCCACATCCTTAGAAGCTGTGTTTCGTTCCAAATCCAATAACTAAGAGTTTCTTAGTCTAGCCATATCGTTGCTTTGGTATAATTAATACATCCAAACCTTTATGGAGTGTTATACTCGTATTTCACTTTATAATGCGACCATAGCCAGTCGCATTGAAAGGGTGAAACTACAGACTGACTCACGTCACCCAATGCACAACTACGTCTCAGTGCCCCAGAGGCTAAAGAGCCGAAAAAGTGTTAAAGGGTGCGTGGGTCTAGCTAGTTCAGTCAATAGCGATGCCTCCACAGTGATATATAACCTGTGGCGGGAGCTGTATAAGCCCCTTGACAACTTTATCGAACCATCTGAGAGCCTTCCTCCTGGGCACGCGTTACCGTGGCCGACCTGAAAATCTCTGAATAGACTTCGAACCCAAGTCGGCCGGAGCAAAGACAGTCTGCACAGATGAGGGTTCACGGATGGCTCAGATCTCAAGTGCGTGTGCGGCACCTCCCCACAGACAATGGTTCACCTTCCATCCTGCGCCGCATGCCCTGTTACTTGTGCATTTGACGATCTTATGACTGCGTCAGCGAGCGAAGTTCGCGTAGCCGAATTTTGGGCCAAAGATGTTTGATTTATTTATTTTTTGCCATCGATACGCTACGAAGAAGACTATATAAGATGTACGTAGGAGTACTACTACCAAAGATTTGAATCTCTAGATTCGGTTACCGCATTAAAAGGTGATCACGTTTCTGTTTTGTTGACAATTGCCTTTGAATAGTACCTAATGGTTCATTCACTCATACTGAAAATCGGATCTATCGTTTCATGAGCGATATCTGAGCTTACTCTTTTCGCGGGACCTCAGTACGATCAGGGCAATTTAGAAGGAACGATTTATATCTTTGCGCACCAGATATTTACAGTAACATGAAAATAGAATATTTCATATTGCGATTTACGTATTTTTGCGTTTATCATAATCAAATTAACCTATCGTAGTCTTATGTTGAACTATGGTCATCTGTTTAACTGCGCCACAACACAGTTCTCTATTCCTCTTAATAGCTGTGTGACGTATCTATTAGTTCGAAATAAAACGCAGCCCGTATCATTCACATTTTTTATTTAAAAGGTATACTCACGAAAATTTAAGTAGTGTCTGCTTCGAAAGACACGTGTAACATCCACGTAAATACGGTGCAAAGGCATTTACGTGGGTGTGTACCTACTACAAAGTTGACAAGTTTATTATACTAGTAGGTAATTTCATAAGCTCATACTCTTCAAACTAGAAATTGCTTGAAACTTGGCTAGAAATAGAATAGAAATAATAGTTCAAAGAAATTACATTTCTCTATCTTAACATAATATAAAACAAAGTCGCTTTTCGTGTCTGTACGCTTAGATCATTGATATACAAAAACCCAAGATACACAATCATCGCCTTAAATGTCCGCATAAATTGGGCGCAATGTGTGCAGGTGTCAAATAGTATCCTTAATCAGTCTTTTTGGACATTGCTTTGTAAAAACCACTTTAAGGATACACAAGCCGCGGGCTCGAACTCACTGGTGGGCCTGGCTAAAAAGCACGCTGTCTCACCAGGCTTCGAGTCCGACAGAGGTAGTATCAGTGATGAGCAGTTAGACGATAGTCTACACGCACATAATTATTGAGTGAGCTGCAGGATCAGTTGTAGTAAAACAGACGCGTAAAAAATTAAGAAAAGTCCTTCGGGAGATCGGGTTTACTGAAAAAACCACTGCTTAAATCAATGACCAATTAAGTTTATATAACTTTTCGATACTTCAACTTTGTCGGTACCGACTTAGTTTTGGAGATTACACTTCTTTTATTACATATACATACATGTCCAAAGTTATTGTTGGCTCATAACTTTTAATGGCTTTTTATTTTAGTATTCTGTTTCCGTACCGACAATATTAATAATGAGACAAAACTATACCATGTTTAAGTTTTGATGTACAACATTGTAAAACAGTGGAGTTAAACCAAGCGAGTGACGTTGAATTTGCAAAAAAAAAATGTTTTATCATAATAACTGACGTATTATATACGGGATAGTTTTTGGTGTTACTTTTGTTCGAGACTGTGGATCATGGGTTTTTTTGTATTTGAATGTCTTAGATCCTTTCGCAACCGATTTTAATGCGGTTTCATATCAATAGACAGAGTTATTCAAGAGGAAGGTTTAAATGTATTTTCATTTCAGCCGAAAGACGTCCACTGCTGGACATAGGCCTCCCACAATTTGGGAGATTTGCCATAATCGCGACGCTTCGCCGGCGGGTTTGCGATCGCAGTATGGTGGTAAAATGCATAGAGAACGCTGCTGCCCATTCTCTAATAAGTCCCTTAGTCGCCTTCTACGACACCCACGGGAAGAGACGGGATGGTGCTATTCTTTACGTCCGGCACCATACGGACATAAAGAATAACACCATCCCATATTATATGTATAACACATGCATAATATAGTAGGGAAAAAACGGGAAAATTTCAAAGATTTCTAACGTGATGTAGTAAAAAACATTTGTGTGCTAACATTGAAAACGCTGGCTAAACCTTACTAGACAGATCAAAATAATGTAACACGGATTTGTATATCTTAAATAGATCTACAAAAACTTCCGTATAGGTTATGACTATCTCCTAAGGACAACCCACAGTAACCATTTTTATCTTTTACATATTTCAAAGAAAGGGTTATTTACGAAGCATTTTAAACAATGCCATAACCAATTAAATATGTTCGATACGTTGTGCATATAATGTGGATAATTTAAATGAATATCTTAGGAGTTTTCGCAAAATAAAAATTTACGTGCGCGAAAATAAATTCACGCTACAATGCGCGCTTATTCCTTTAACAAACTTAATTTTACAGTTTTTCCAAAATGGTGATGACTGAAGGCGTTTCCTATACAAGGAAACTGCCAAAAAAAGGTAGTATGAAATATAACAAAGGTAATGAAAAAGCCCAAAAGATCGTGCTAACAAATCCAAGGAATTTCTTTTTTAGGCGTAAAACCGTAGCTCAGAACTAAATTCCGTACTAAATAAATCTACCAAAAAAAGTCAGCAATTCGAACGAAATAACAGAAATAAAATAAATTTAAAAGGAATTCCTTAAGCCCCTCGGAGACGACGCAGAGCAATTATAAAAGATTTTAGAACCACTTACAGAATAGGTACAGAAATCTTAAGATATCAGTTTCTTTTTCAGCGATATCAGCTTCTTTTTTACATTTTTGTAAGGTCACGTTTGCAATGGGGACTTTTTCGTGAAAAATATTCCTTTTTGTGAATCATTAATTCGACCTAAGAATAATAAATATTTCTTTTTGGATTCAAATATCTATTGTATCGGTTCGAAATATAACACACTAGCTTTTTCCTACGACTCTGCCCGCGTGGATGTCGGATAAAGCGTAAGTAAGTAAAGTAGCCTATGCCCTTTTCCATATCCCTGGCTATAACTGTGCCAACTTTCATGACGTTCGGTTCAGCGGTTTAGACGTGAAAGCGTAACAGACAGAGTTACTTTCACGTTTATAATATTAATAAGTAGAAAAATAGGGCTTACGTTTCTGTGAGAAATGTACAGATAAAGTCATCAAATTAACAGCTATAGTACTAGCCCCCGAGATACAGACAAATGCCTATTTTAGAGGTCACATTATTATTACTTATAAATAAAAAACCTTGAAAGTTTGAAACCCTTCCGATTCAAACGTGACTAAGCTCAACTCGATGTAACTGATTATCCAGTGGTTCTTCATTAATAATGTTAGTTACTCCAATATACTTAAACACACATAGAACCTTCCCTCCCACACGAAACAATTTATCTCACTGCCTAATTTGTTAAACTGCTGAAACATGTTCAAGACGTACCCTGTACAAACCTTTAACTAGGAATTTGCATTTAATCACGAAATGGTTCCATCTCCAGTTGTAAACGAATCTATTACGTTTAAAGTCGAGGCTGCCTCGTACTTGTAGAACATTTGCTTTTGATATTGATCGTAGTGTGTTCTGTATAAATTGTCTACTCCGTTTTCAGATGGTTGCGAGGTGACATTGATGTTTTCTTTTGTTTGACATTGATATTATTATCAACAAAATACTGTCTAACATGATTTCAAAATAGGAATTCGAACACAACACAACTCTTTAAAAATAAACGTGGTTTTTTTTTGGCGGGATCGCGCTGGAACATGTCGCACGAATTTTCATTTTCAATAAAATTGCATAATTTTGGAAGTGAATTATTCAATTTAGTTACGTGTGAGTGCACAAGTGTAGTGAAGGTGAAAATAAGTGACTAACGTGAACTTTTCGTGTTCCCCTCAAAAACTCCTAATAGGTTGTTGTAAAGTTACTACAGCTTTACAATAACTTTGACTTGACTGACTATGACTTTTTTTGTAACTTCGTGCCTAATAACGGGCCATTTACTTGATTGAAAAGTAAAATTACTTGACACTGGCTAAATGCACAAACCGTGCGAAGCCAAAACCCAAAAAATAAAAAAATGTAAACAAAATTTCGAATTGCAAGTGGTCCTACGTAACGTACAGAATAACATCAAGAAGTTCGTAAATTCGTTCCTTATTTGAAAGAATACAAAATGGTGGTTATTCGCAATAATTATCATAGTGATGTAATTAAGAGTAGCTCAACTCACAAGCACTTCGCGTGGTCATCTTATTATTAAGGGCCCCATTTTAGTTGATACACTAAATGGTTAAAATGTTGACAAAATTATAACGAGTACCAAATGAATCGCAATATGGTGTTGTTAAACGACTAATTTTTGACATGATTATCTACGTCAATCATTCTACGACTTGCAAATGACGGGCATTCATGCATTAATGCATCATTGAATTCAATGCATCATTCATTGAATTTCTGCTAAATCCATTAGACAGTACCTACACTTATTTGGTACACTAAACCATTGTTCTTTTACGTAATTTAAAGTACGACATTGAACAAATAAAACATAATTAATCATAACAAAAATTGTGTGACAAATAAGACTTTAATGCTAACGCATATGTTTACAAAAGAAATTTATTTCATTTGAATGAGAAAGAAAACGTGACTTGTTTATTGTGAACATTGTGAATGAAAATGTATTGTTATGAATACAGCAAAAACCTCACTGAGGGCCAGAATAAAGTGACATTCTATTAGAAATTATAATTGTCAAATTGGGAATCAATAACGTATTGGACGAACGTTAGCTACAGAATAGCTTATCGGTCAATCCTGCTGAAAGTCGTTACTTAAGTAAGTACGAAACACTTTGAAAGCTAGTCACTTTCAAGCTCTAACTTTATTAGATAATAATTTTAGTGCATTGTACTCTTTGGTACATTCACGTAAAAGTGTGTTTTTTTTTTTAAATTAAGTATTTTAAAAAAACACACTTTTACGTGAATGACCTTAATCTTGAATTCTAATGAGCTACGAATTAGTGTTCAAAGTGTCTTACATGAAAACTTCTTTAGAAAATAATGCTAGCACTTAAACTTGAAGTACAGATAAGATACATTTTAATTACGATCTTTTGCCAAAAACAATAGTGTCGAAAATAATAACAATACAATTTTACGCTTGACAATGCCTTTGTTGTATCTCTTGAATTCCTTACAGTAACACAATTGGGCACGCCACGATTGCGGCGGTAAGTCCCCTCTTTGAGGAGTGGTTTGAGAGGCGGCATGGCGTCCTCACCTTCCGCCTGACGCAGGTCCTCACCGGACACGGTTGTTTCGGGAGGTTCCTGTTTCGGATAGGGCGGGAGGAAACGCCCGGGTGTTTCCACTGCGAAGATCGCCCTGAGGACACGGTGGAGCACACGGTGGCGGTCTGCCCTGCTTGGGCGGAGCACCGCCGTGTCCTCGTGGAGGCGATCGGCGGCGGCGATCTCTCGCGGCCGGCCCTGGTCCAGGCCATGGTACGGAGCGAGAGGGCATGGGGAGCCGTCACCTCCTTCAGCGAAGCAGTAATGCTCGCGAAGAGGGAGGCGGCGCACGTGAGGGAGAGGCAGCATATGCGCCCTCGCGACCCCAGCCGCCGCAGGATACGGAGACGCCCTGGGCGTCGGGAATCCCAGGCCGATTTCCGGCCACCGTAGGCATGGGCTTGCGGACGGCGAGTAATGGGTAGCTCGCTGTCCGGTAAGGACCAAGCCCAAGTCGACGGCGCGTTGTGTTCCACGCGCGCCTCAAAGAGATGTCAGCACAAAAAATGATGGGACCCGCAAGGGTCGATGCCTGCCAGGGGTGCGGGTTTGTTCGAAAGAGACACCACAGCCCCTGGCTTAAGGGCTACTGAAGGAACACGGGTGGGTTTTAGTCAGTAAAAGTCTGACACGCCCTCCTGCTCCACCCAGAGCGGGAGAAGTTATTTGATGATTTCCCACCCAAAAAAAAAAAAAAAAAAAAAAAGCAGTAACACAATTATAATTTTCATTTTCATAAATCTTCGCATCAATCTCGCTTTTAAAGTTTACGAAACCGACTGTATTTTCCTTATATTTAAGAAAGAATCCTGCTAATCTGTTGTGAAGATTTCTGGCTACCATTAGACGAGCCTAATCCCTAATGTAGTGGAAGAAACGTACTAACGTTTTATCTTTTAGACGGGAATTTTTTATTCATTTTTAATCTGTCTGAAATGGTGTGAGGAATCAGGAACCGATTCGGAACAACTGGGATTGTTCCGTTTGTTTTATGTAATTTCTTTCTTTCTTTTCTTTTGTTGTTGCTACGTGTGCGTATAATTTTCATTTCACCTTTCATTGTGAGTTACTGTTTTCGAGTTTTATTAAAATGTGATTTCTCGTTGGATACTGAATGAAATGGAAAATCGCACCTACCACAATAATTTTACTTTGTTTTTCTAATTCATATCACGGGTCGATCCATCAGGTTAAGCTACGCTTGACGCAGTTGGTCCGTAGATGGGTGACCATCTTTATATACTAAGACCCCTGCGTGCCTCGAAAACCACGTTATGCCGTGGGTCTTGGCTGTCATTTGTGGATCTTTGTCAGTCTTTACGAGTCGTCAGAAGCCCAAAACTCTGACAACCAGTCCTACCAAGGGGTATCGGATTACCCAATAACTGGGTTGTGGAGATCAGATAGGCAGTCGCTCTACGTAAAATACTGGTATTCAGCTGCATCCGGTTAGACTAGAAGGCGAGGCTAGGCAGATGATGATTACTAATCCTACCCAGAAACATAAGCTAGACTTACCTACACCCGTTTTCTGAGTTCAGAATTTGATGTTTAGAATTTATCAAACGCGTAATCTAAAGGAATTCCGTCAATGGGCACGCCACAATTGCAGTGGTAAGTAATTTGAAGAGTGGCTTGAGAGGCGGCACGGCGTCCTCACCTTCTGCCTGACGCAGGTCCTCACCGGACACGGCTGTTTCGGAGGTTGTTGTATCGGATAAGGCAGGAGGAAACGCCCGGGTGTTTCCTTTGCCAAGATCGCCCTGAGGACACGGTGGGGTTCTGAATTCAGAAACCGTTTGTTTCACTTCTCTTTAAACTTAGATATCTGTAATGCTTATCAATCGTATTGGTTACTGCAATATTAAGAGCTATTAGCAGTTAGCATACGTGAGGACCCTGCTGCCCATTCTCTGTCCCACTCTGTTGCTTGTAAGAAAATCCTTTGCACATGAATTTGGTACAATATCACCTTACGTAGTATACTCCTATGGAAGCATAGCATCCTGGATTATTCCAAGTTTAAGTTTCGCAGATACGACGTTTTAATATTCGTACTTTCAAATAACGCCAGGTGACATTTCTTTAAGCCCACTCCTAGTTTATTTATCAATTCATAAGAAAACAGACTATTAGCATGGCAATTTTAGTATCAAAACCTAAAACAAAAAAAAATGTTTATCCAACCTAATTAATTACTCAAAAGGAAACAAAACAAAACAGACTTCAGCAAAAGTCGATTAACAGATAAGGTTCTGCGAAACTTACGCAATAAATTTAAGCAAGGTTTTAATGTGAAATAACACAAAAATATCGGTATTATGATAACAACTCCAGGATGATAATAATCATCATCAGAATTTCAGCTGAATGCCGTCCTCTGCTGGACATAGCCCTCCCCCAAGCTCCGCCACTTCGACCGGTTCTTCAACTGTGCTTCCCACATCCAGTGGATTCCTGTGGCCTTCACAAAATCATCGGTCCGCCTTCCAACTACGTCTTCCGGTACGCGGTCGCCACTCCAGAACTTTTCGGCCCCATCGGCCATCTGTTCTGCGAGCAATGTCCTGCCCACTGCCACTTAATTTTGGCAAGTCTTCGGGATACATCACGTAAGTAAACTACGAGTATAGACCTCTCCATTGCTCTTTGGGTGACTTTAAGCCTTCTAATAAGGCCCATTGTGAGCGACCACGTTTCAGTGCCATAGGTCACTCGTCATTTGTCACAATGACAATCGGACGGACACAATGGAACGTAATTATTATACGAAGAGATTAACGTTGGTAATAAACAGAAAAATGCTTGATTCCGAATAAAAAATACATTGGATGATATTTCAAATAAAAATAATAGGTCTAAACGCTACATTTAGAAAACTTTGCTGCAAAGGCAGCTTACTCATGTAAATAATTGCAACAAAAAAGCAATGGATGATAAATAAGTAAAAAAGTCGTTATTGTTTTCATTCACGTGTTCATAGGGTTGGGGTTATTATGAAATGACTGATGATTTACTACTATACTATTTACTATTTTTTAAACGTTGCCCCACACTAGGAATTTATACTGTATTGTGGGTGTGTTTGTGTAAATGTGACTTTAAATGCAGTAGTTGTTCCGTGTCTGGACCCAGAACAACTACTCGTAGTTCATACAAATATTTGTTCCGTGCGGGAATCGAACCCGCAACACGCAGCGCAGCAGTCAATCGCATCATGGCTGAGATTTCTTGAAAACGCTCAAAAAGGTTTTTTTTTTTTAAAACCAGTGTATCTCTTTAACCGTAAATAATTTTGAAAGAATAAAAATGCATGATATTTTAAAGTCTCTTTTGCATACAGTGATGGAACTCAAAACATAATTAAACATACTTTAATGCATCAAAAAAATCATCAAAGTCACCTCTTAATTATCTTTAAAACCAGTTTATCCCTTCAATAACAATTATTATTATAATTAAAAATATACCATAAAATTTCAAATGACAAACTGCATCCAGTGATGCATGTGTGATATTGTGAAATAGTTAATATATAATTTTATACGATTTAATTTGCATTTTACGACAATGCTTGCTCATTTATTATTCGAATTTATTACAACATATTTTAACCCGTATCGGATTGCAGTAAGAACTATTATCGCTCATAACGACAATACGACGAGTACATTCAAAATTACCAGGGCCTTAACCACTGCGCCAACCGTGCCGTCTAAAACAAAAAAAACAAAAGAATCATTTTCAACGAGTCCAACTACAAATTCGTAAAACTCATTTATTTTCTGTATATTTGATGTGCATTTTAAAGTATTCCGATATACATTTCTTTCATTCGACTAATGGATTCTAAGTTCTAAAATGCGGAAAGAAAATACAAAGAGCGAGACAAAATAAACCCAACATTACGTACACTACGTGCGAAACCTTTTACCGCACTGGTGACACAGAAATGTATGTTCGCGCGTAAACTAAATCGATTGAATGAATGAATGAAGCTCATTCATTAAATGAAGCGAACAAGTGAATAAGTAATACTCATTTTATGTAAAGGATTGGTTTTATCGGAGCAGTAGTTTTCTCTTATTGTTTTTGCATGAGAACTTTTTTGCCGTATTGAGGTTAGAACAGAGTATACAAGAACTTTCTTGAATATAGATAATTTCTGTGTTTGGTTTACGTAATCATTTATAGGGTACCTTGCAAAAGATTTCGGAAATGCCCAATTAAATTAATTAAGTACTTTGCTCTGGGCAAAGTTCGAGTCGGACTTGCACACGAAGGGTTCCGTACCACAAGGCCAAAACACCGAAAAAAAACACGTTGCTTATAAACAGGAAAAGTTTTTATCCAGTGCGCAAATTTTAACCATGAATTCAGCATATCATTCTAGACGCTGCAGAATTTTTTTGGCGGTTATACAAAAAAAAATCAGCTATTCCATACACTTTGACCGCGTAGGTATTGCACTTTTCTATGAAACAGCGTGTTCTTTTTGTATAACCGGCGAAACATTTCTGCGTTAATCTGCGCGAATGATATGCTGAATTCATGGTTAAAATTTGCGCACTGGATAAAAAACTTATCCTGTAGAGTTGGAGACACTTGAATTTTTGACTTTGTTTTTATTATTTGTTGTTATAGCGGCAACAGATATACAAATTCTGTGATATTTAAATTCAACTGTCTATCTATTACGGATCATGAGATACATCTCGCTGACAAACAGATGGATGGACGGACGGACAGCTGAGGCTTAGCAATAGGGTCACGTTTATTAACCTTCGAGTACGGAATCCTAAAAAGTGTCCCTTTAAATTCTTCATCAAAAGTCTCAACTGGCAAAAAAGACGAGCGAAATAAAAGGTATAAACGTAACATTAAATCCCAAACCAATAAGAAGCGAGATTGAATGAAATAATGAATGAACGATAAAATCCAAAGGAATATAAAAGTCTATTGCGTGTGAATAAGCAATCGAATTAAAAAATGGCCGTAAACCATACTGGAGAGTTTTTTAACTTCCTCAAAGATAAAGTGGAATTAGTTAGAAACAATGGAATGGTATAATTATTATTTTTATCTGGATTTTGTAACGGATATTGTGAACTTGAAATCGAGCATGCGACTGTTGTTAATGTATAGTCCATTTGAAATAAGATTAGACATTTAACTAAACCTTATTTACAGTCTGATCAACCGATTTTCACTTCTATTTCGTTGGTGGCATGACAGATGGCAGTTGCGGTAAACAGTTGGTATTGTAACTACTTATTTGCTTTTAATGCCATCCTTGTGCCTATAGAAGTCAGAATCGGTTGAACGGACTGTAAAAAGGTTTGTTAAAATGTCCAATCTTATTTCAAACGGAGTATAGATTGATAGAATTATGAACCAAAAGGCACATAATACTTATATTAATATTTAAAAAATCTGTTCTTAATGAACCTTTACGTGGATCTAAATTCTCTTTCTTTCTTTCTTTCTCCTGTCTCCTTCAATTATCTTTTTCGTCTTTATCCAACTATGTTAGGGTCAGCTTCCAGTGTAACTGGGTGCTGCTGAAAACCAGTATTTTCATTGTAACACGATACTCCTTGGTAAGACTGGTCGTCAGACTTTTGCAAGACGGTCAAAAATTAATAATGTCAGGACCAGCGGTTTACGTGCTCTCCAAGGCACGAGGGATTCTCTATATTTAATAGATGTTGACCCATTCATGAACTAACTGCGGCAAGCTTATCATTTAGCCACAAGCCCCTCTTTTGTGTTGCTGCTCATTTCGTGCTTTATCTGGATTTAATCAACTTATTTTCTTTCTTCAGAAAGTATGCTATGGAATACTCATGTAAGAATAGTTACCTACTCAATTATGTGAGGAGAGATTCGATGCCTGTTCTTGAAGCTATTTTTACGAATTGTCAGTTTTGATTGAGTGTGGTATGTATGTATGGTACTTCTTGGTATGGCGTATGTGACACTTATGCATGCTTTTCTTTTTCACAAAGGTGTAGATTTCTACTTCGAAACCCGTAGGAGCTTAAAACAAGGTAATACCTGACTTATCCAAAAAGAATATTAAAGTAGATTACAAGAAATTTCTTTGGCATCTTTCGAAGTCTAACAGTGATCTTCATCAGTAAATATTGTGACAAATCTTTAACCATTTAGGGGTTTATTTATTAACGTTGTTGGGGCTTCAGTGGACTTCAATGAAACTCCCGTATCGAGGTATGGTTGTTTTAATTTGATATAACTATGTTTTTACAATAATATGTGAGGAGCGTACAAGTTCGCGACAATGATGAAAAATTACGACTTTGATATATTTTATGACGGTATTTGCATAATAAAATCCAAACGGCACCTAGCCGTTTTCAAATAGCAAATTGCAACACATACACAACACTTAACATCTTCACAAATAACGTGCAGGCGTAAACATCCTCCCCCCGTTGAAACTCACAGGCTTCAACCCTTCAATAACTCCTCTTCGGTTGGTAAGGGGCAGATGCGAACTAGAGGGCGACGTATAATTCCTCGAACAGTGTTAATGTCGGCTACTCTTGAAATCCCATCTTGTCCTGGGAAGAGCCTCGTAATTCGTCCAAGCCTCCAGCATAGGGGTGGGACACCATCCTCTTGAAGTAGGACCATGTCTCCAATTTTAACTGAGGCAGTGTTGGTCTTCCATTTACGGCGAAGTTGCAACTCGGCGATATACTCGCACTGCCAGCGCCGCCAAAAATGTTGAAATATTTGCTGGAGCCTGGCATAGCGCTGCAAGTTGGTTGAGTGGCCATTTTCTAAAGCTGGTTCAGGCAGCGCGGTGAGAGCCCGACCAATGAGAAAATGCCCAGGAGTGAGACAGTGGAAATCATCAGGAGAAGAGGATAAAGGACAGAGAGGTCTACTATTCATAACCGCTTCTACCTGAGCGAAAAGAGTTTGAAGTTCTTCAAAACTTAAATGAGAATTACCCATTACTCGCCTAATGTGAAATTTTGCTGAACGGATACCGGCCTCAAAAATACCGCCAAAATGAGGAGCGTAAGCTGGTGAAAAGTGAAACTGAATGCCTTCCGAACATGCAAAATCAGATAGATCGTTTTGGTAAATCTTGAAAAAGTCATTAATTTCTTTAGCTCCTGCGACAAAGTTGCGTCCATTGTCGCAGAATACTTCCGCTGGCCTACCTCTTCGTGACACAAACCTTCGGAATGTCATGACGAAAGCGTCCTTAGATAGATCACTAACGGCTTCCAGGTGAGAAATTTTAAATCGAAGGCAAATGAAAAAGCAAAGATAGCACTTGACTAGCGAAGCACCACGTCCCTTTCTGTTTACAATTAGGAATGGGCCAGCAAAATCAATTCCCACTGTTCGAAATGGAAAGTTTGGCGTGACACGTTGTGATGGCAAATGACCCATTATTGGCGCAATAGTCTTACCCTGCAAACGTCTGCACCTCGAACAGTTATGAAAAATGCGTCTAGCTAAATGTCTGCCGTTAATCGGCCAAACATATTCCCTAACAATGGCCAACAGTAATTGTGGACCAGCATGCAATCCGCGTTTATGTTCGTACTCGAAAATCAATTTGGTAAAATGATGCGATGCATGTAGGAGAATAGGATGTTTTTTATTATAATTATAATCTGATGAGCCTAGTCGGCCACCAACTCGGATTACTTTGTCGTCACTGAAAAATGGAGTCAGTGATAAAATATTTGATTTAGAGCTTAAAGCCTTATTGTTGGATAACAAATTATATTCACAGAAGAATGATTCTTGCTGTGCGAGACTACACAAATGAAGAAAGGAATGATTCAATTCATCAACAGTTAGATTGCCGAGAATTTTATCTTGATTGGCCTTTGAATTGTTAATAAATCTTAGCACGTAAGCGAAAGATCGTTTTAATTTTGTCAAACAAGAAAAGTTTTTATAATTAATTATAGGTTCATTTTGAGTAGCAACATGAGTAGTAGTACAATTAGGTTTAGTTTCCGGTAAGTCAGTGGTGTCAATTTTATTAGGTTTTAAGGTAGGCCAATTACTTTCAGGTTCGGTGAGAAATGGAGGACCTGACCACCACAACTGGGTACTGCCGAGTTTATCTGGACTAATTCCTCTGGATATAAGGTCTGCAGGATTGACAGATGTGGGGACATAGCGCCACGAGGAGGCATCTGTTAGTTCACAGATCTCCGAAATCCTATTGGCTACAAATGTTTTCAAATTTATAAAGCTGGTGTGTAGCCAGGCTAGCACCACTGACGAATCGCACCAGTGTACTTGATGCTGAACTTCATATCGCAGTGACTTCCTGACAGCCTTGCATAACCTAGCTGCCAGTAGGGCAGCACACAATTCTAAGCGAGGTATAGTCGTACTCTTAATCGGAGCCACTTTGGACTTGGAACAAAGCAGATGGACTGAGACCTCGTTCGCAGCATTAACCGAACGTAAATAAATGCAAGCTCCGTATGCATGTTGGGATGAATCACTGAATGAATGTAATTCCACCGATGCGGGTTCATTACAGAGCACACGCCGTGGAACTTCTAGAGCTAAAAGAGAAGGTAAAGACTGCATAAAATTGTTCCAATCTCTTTGAACTTCATGTGGGACTGGAGAGTCCCAAGTTAAATTATGTAGCCACAGCTGTTGTAACAACATTTTCATTTTTATTACACACGGACTAATCAGTCCTAAGGGGTCAAAGATTTTAAAAAGAGACGATAGAAAAGATCTTTTAGTTAAATTATTGTTAGACAAAGGTGGGCATTTGATAGGGAAATGTAACTGATCGGTTGATGGGTTCCATCCCATGCCTAGTGTGCTAGTTGACTCGCTTACTAAAAGCTTATCGTCAGTTTGAATATTTGGATCGAACAATGAAGGTAAATTAGTCTTGAACTTACGAAGATTAAAGCATCCTTTCTTTAATTCTTCAGTTACAGATTGCTGAATATAACGTAAGGTATCCTCACTTTCAGAACCGGTGATGAGATCGTCCACAAAGAAATCATGTTGAATTATATCCTTTACCATTGGATCAGAAGACTCTTCACCAATCTGCCATAGACACCGAGTGCTCAAGTAGCTGGAACTTGCCATTCCGTAAGTCACGGTACCTAGCTGAAGCGTTTTGACGGGCAAAGACTCATCCTCCCTCCATAAAATAAGTTGAAGATTGCGGTCCTCCTCCTTGACACGGACTTGACGGTACATTTTTTCGACGTCACCTGTCAAGAGGAACTTATGTTGTCGAGCTCTTATTAAGATGGAGAACAGTGAGTCCTGCATATTAGGACCAGTCATGAGGATATCATTGACAGACTGACCTGATGAAGTAGGAGCCGAGCCGTCGAACACGACTCTAATTTTTGTGGACTCACTACTATCTTTGAAGACAGCATGATGACAGAGGAAATAAGATGTAGAAGGTATAGGTACAGCGGATTCTGAAAGGTGACCTAAGTCTGCGTACTCACGCATAAAGTCTACATATTGTGACTTCACATGTGGTTGTTTGCGAAATCGTTTTTCTAGATTTAACAAGCGTTTTTTAGCTAGTGAATAAGATTCACCAAGACAATCAGGTGTATCCTTTAAGGGTAGACTAACTGAAAATCTACCAGTTTCTAAACGAAGGGCGTGCGATAAAAAATGTGTTTCGCATGCCTTCTCGCTATGACTCTTAAGTGGTTTAGTTTGAGGAACATTTTCTAAGTCCCAGAATTTTGTTAGTTCTTGATGTATTTTGTCAACAGACGAAACACAAGAAACAACTAAATGATTAGAATCGATATTATTATCAATTTCCTTAGACTTACTATTTGTGGGTAAATTAAAATACATTGGACCAGAAACCAACCAACCGAACTGAGAACTTCTTAATACAGGTGAATTAAGACCGAGAGAGAGTTGATCACGGCCAATAATGTCCCAGAAAATATCAGCACCAATGACAACATCAACAGGTGCTGGTTGGTGGAAGTGAGGGTCTGCTAAAAAGTAATCACTCGAAATATTAAGTTTCTTAACGTCAACGGGTATTCTAGGTATGTTACCGGTCAACACTGGCAACACCAGAAAAGAAGAAGTGACTGTAAAATGCTTCATCAAAGATTTCAACTGCACCACACAAGTTTCTGTAGCCTGAGTGGTGGTTTTATTGCCTATGCCAATAATATTGACTTGCAAAGTGGTTGTCGGTTCTAGAAGTAACTTTGTTTTAAGAGATTGAGTAATAAATGATGACTGACTACCGCAATCCAAAAGAGCGCGAACCTTCTGTGTTTGTTTGGTCGTGGGATTAGCTACCTCAATAAATGCAGTGGACAGAAGAACTTGCTGGTTATTTTGGTTTGAAAAATTTACGATAGTGTCGTCAGTGACGTCGGGTGAAATGGTGACAACACTGGAAATATTTTTGCTAACAGATTGTTTATGCAAAAGTCTATTGTGTCGTGTATTGCACATGCGACACGGATGCATGCGACAATTGCGGGCAGAATGCCCAGACCTTAAGCAGTTGTGACAAAGTTTCAATCTGCTCACTTCACTGATACGATCATCCACACTCTTAGCCAAAAAGGTGGGACAATCATAAAGGCGATGATTACCATTACAAACGTAACACGATGCAATAATATCAGAAGTATTATTATTTTTATCGTTTATTTTCTTTTGTACATATTAGGTATATTTTTAAATATGTTTACAAAAATAAAATAAAAACATTTAAAAATATAAAAAATAGTGGCCCATCGGCATCAGGAGCAGGGTCCAAGATGCCGGTGGTCAGGGCTCTAGAGAAAGGAACCTCCTGACTATGCGTGCCGTGTCTAGGAGTACTGCTTTCTGAATCAAGCCCTTGATCCAGCCGCGCAATGAGAGCCTCCTGAGATGTTGGTCGAGGCTCTTCGCTATTAGGCCATTTACTGTAATGATTATCGGTACAATGATTGCTGAGTCCACGTCCCACATGTCGACAACCTCGTGAGCTAAGTCAAGATACTTGATTTTCTTATCTTGCTCAGCTTTCATGAGATTCTCGTCATGAGGGACAGCGATATCAACAATCATTGCACAACGCTCTCGGTGATCTATCACCACAATGTCAGGCTTATTGGCTACAATAGTCCTGTCAGTGATGATAGATCGATCCCAATACAATGTGGCGTGACCATTCTCGAGAACTGGGTCGGGCACATATCTGTAGTATGGTACTTCAGACTCCACAAGGTTGTACTGCAAAGCAAGTTGCTGGTGGATAATCCTAGCTACTAGATTGTGTCTGTGCAAATACTCGCCGTTAGCAAGACGAGAACAACCGGAAACGATATGTCGGATTGATTCACCGGGACGGTGGCATGCCCGACAGATGTCAACCGTACCATCCTTGACAATGTATTTCCGATAGTTATTCGTCATGATAACTTCATCCATAATCGCACAAACAAAACCTTCGGTTTCCCCGAAGAGGTCGCCGAAACGTAGCCAGGATACAGACGCCAAAAAGTCTACATCAGGCCCATGAAGAGCCCGGAAAAAGCGTCCGTGTAGCTCTTTGCCTTGCCATACTTCCTTACGATCGTTAGTATCCAGTACTGCAGGTTTGCGCCAGTTCTCTTTCGCCAAGGAGAGCGGGGTGAGGCTCTTGTCCACTGCGACCACTTCTTGATGCATCCCCACGTCAGTGTTAAGGAAATATTCCCTGAGACTGCAAATCTCGCGGTTGTGAAGGGTTTTAGCATTCAAAAAGCCTCGGCCCCCACACTTCCGCGGGATGTACAGTCTCATCACTGATGACCGTGGGTGATGCATCCGTTGTGCCGTCAGCAATGTACGGACCTTCCTATCCAGGGCGTCAAGTTCCGTTTGAGTCCATTTGAGTATGCCGAAAGAGTACATCAAGACCGGCATGACCCAACCGTTGAAGGCGCGCACTTTGTTTCCGCCTGATAAAAGACTATTTGACACTTTATTCAGGCGGCCAAAGAAGCGCTCCCTCAACGATTGTTTCATGTCGGCAGTATTGATGCCTAATGCTTCCGACATACCCAAGTACTTGTAGGTTTCGGTTGAGGAGAGTGATCTAAGGTGTATAGAATCCGTAGTTTGGGTTCCCACGGATTCTATAATCCTTCCTCGCTTTACATGCATGACTGCACATTTGTCCACACCAAATTCCATCCTGATGGCGCTACTGAAGGTTTCTGTTACCTTCAGTAGCTCCATTAGTTGCAAGTTGTTGGGGGCAAAGAGTTTCAAGTCATCCATGTAAAGGAGGTGTGATATCACCTGACCACCTCTTCTCAACCGATAGCCTAGACCTGAATCCTCCAGCAGTGTGCTTAGAGGATTCAAGGCTAAGCAAAACCAAAGCGGACTCAAACTATCGCCCTGAAATATTCCACGCTCAATCCTAATCGGTTCATCGGTCCCCTGGATCTGTCGACATCCTGGATACAGAAGGACCGTCCTCCATTGCCTCATACACGACATCAAGAAGGTGCGTAGAGTTGCGTCTATTTTGTACAACTCCAGCACCCTCATGAGCCATGTATGTGGCACCGAGTCATAGGCCTTCTTATAATCTATCCAACATGTCGACAGATCCTTCCGGGATCTACGAACCTGTTGGCTTATGGCCATGTCTATAAGGAGCAGCTCCTTAGTACCACGGGACCCATTCTTACATCCATTCTGAGACACCGACATAATAGCGTTGCTTTCAATATGACTTGTAATTTTTGCTCTAAGAATGGATGTAAGAACTTTGTAGACCGTCGGTAAACATGTAATAGGTCTATAATTTTTAGGTTCCGCAGTACTTCCCGATTTATGGAGCAGGTGGGTAATACCTGTCGTAAAGAACTGTGGTAGCGACCCATTCTCTAAAGATGACTGGAATTGTGAAGCTAAGCAAGAGTGTGACCTTTGTAGCCATTTAATCCAGAAATTGTGCAGTCCGTCCGGCCCTGGAGATTTCCAGTTAGGCAGCGGACGGACTGCACGGGCCACATCCAGAGGACTGATGGTGATAGCCTCCATGTCTGGTATTGAATCACACGCCCGTTCAACAACACGCATCCAATCATCTTCAATGTGACTGACGGGCATCGACCAAATGCTCCGCCAAAACGCACACATGTCATCATTATCCGGTAGACGCGCGTCAGTCACACCTTGTGTGGGAAAGGGTCGCTCCCAAGCTCTGTATACCCACCTTTGATCATTCTGGAACATACGATTCTGAGTGTACCGATCCACTCTTCGCTTATACCGACGGATACGGTTTGCCCATGCATAAACTTTCTGCTTCAGGAAGTCGATGCGCTCTGTGACACGGGATGCGTATTCTCGAGGACTAATACTAGTTCCCGTGAACGCCCGCCTCACAAAGCGCATCACCCTTGGTCGTGTATTGCCCTCCCTGAAGCAGATAAGCTTCCCGATGAGTACCCTGGTCTCATTAATACGACGCTCAATCCTGCATTGCCAGGCTGGTGCGGCGGGTTTCGGTCGTGTAGCTCGATCAGTGTTTGGGAATTTGACACGAGCTATACGACATGCCGCAACAGCCGTGCAATACAAGATTGAGTGTGTATCGCAAAGGTCTGCGCTGCTTTCAATAAAATTTGGTAACAGCGCATCCAGGGCACACACCAGTGCTCTGTTTTTTTTATTCATGGGCAAACGTGGTAGCCGTGGTCTAAGGTCAGGTGATGTGAACCGGTACTCACGGATGGCATCTTCCAGAATGCTCCCTATATCCACATTGCATAGGTTCTCTGCAGATATAGCCCTGGCTTCTTCCTCCTCATTGTGCTGGTTTGCCTGTAATGGAACGTCGGCAGGCGCATGCACGACATTCTGGGGTGGAGGAGGGTTACTAGCAGAACTATTCTGCATTTCCGAGCGCAGCCGATCAAGTGTAGCGTCATCCAATCTATGATTGTGCTGAATGACGCGCACCTGATCCGATAATCGTTGGGCCGAGACGTTGACGGCTGGTTCAAGCACCTGAAGCAGAGAGAGCATCCGAACTCGGTACGCTGTAAGGTTAATTCCTCCCTCTGTAGCCCCATAATATGCGCGCATCACACTTTCGTTCATGGACTGCGTCCATCGTATGCGCGCCACATTTCCACCGGCAGCGGGGACCCTGCTCGAGGCCTGTTGGCTTCGAGGTCCCAAGCCCGCTGGTGGCCGTCCTCTTCCTCGCCATCGTTGTGGTGTTGGTGACGACGGTGGGGAGAAAAACTCGTTATTATTTTCATTATTAGAAATGTAGGATTGATGAGATTTTATTTTATTGTTAAAATCTGTAGGCTTTGACGTTGTCTGGATCTTAGGTTTAGAATATGAATTACTACTATTTATTGATTCAAGTACATCAGCGCGATCAATAAGAAACTTGAAAAAATGTTGCAAATTAGGGATATTGGTATCCAACGTGCCCCGGTACTCTTCCCATTTGGTTTTAGTGTGGCTGTCTAGCTTAGGGCTCATTATATGAATGAGTAAAATATCCCAGTCACGTGAATCAAGACCGAGACTAGTTAAAGCACGTAAGTTCTTGTTAATATGATCCACAAGGAATCGTAATGATTTATCAGACTCGCTTGTGATTGGTTTTATGTATAATAATGAATTTATATGATGAGTTATTAATTGTCGTGCATTGTCATATCTGTCACATAATAATTTCCAAGCACACGCATAATTGGAGCTGGACACCTCTAAGTTAGCAATAATGCGCGCTGCATCGCCAGTCAAGTACGAAATAAGATAATGAAATTTATGAATGGGAGCGATGCGGTCGTTATTGTGTACTATAGATAGGAATGTGTCACGAAACTCAAGCCAACGAAAGCAAGACCCGTCGAACTTCGCAACTTGAATTTGAGGTAATTTAAAACCTATATCATGATGATCATGATTACATGGACCTGAGGTTAACTGACTTGAATTCAAATCCTTACAGTTACTTTCACCATTACGGTTCGAGTTATGTTTTTGTGTAATACTTTGAGCAATTGCAATGTTAGATATAAATAATTGTTCGATAGTATCACGTTCATCAATCTCATTTGGTAAATTACCAGAGTTTAATACTTCTATCTGGTTTTGCAAGTCATCAAAACGACTATAGATAGATTCAAATTTGCTTAGTTTTAATGTTAACTCAACTGACTCAATTGGAGTAAGCGTTTCTTTAGAGGTAACATTTGATAAATAGTTTCTAAATTTAGTAATTGGACCTTTTATGGAACTACGTTTCACTAAAAGATCCTGTAATTCTTGAGGATTGTTTGTGCTAGATTCACCTCCATAATCTTTACCCATTGTGAACTCAAAATGTGCCAATATTGTAATGTTACGATCGGATTAAATAAACAAATTGATTCCTAGTAGGTTTGATTATGGAAATGTAGGTACACACAAACTTTGTATAATAGTGAGAAAATAACTAAAAACTTAGCTCACGCTCCTCGCCTAACGTCACCTGAGGCCGGCCCGGCGCAGCAGTGGGTAGGGCTCCGCTCCGATCACACGGTGACACGGCAGGCGGCCCGAAGTTGCGATTTAAGGAGATATCGGCCTGGAATGTTCGGCGATGAGGGTAAAATATATGCTTATAGTAACAGTTATAAGCCTGTTAAGAAACACGACTATAAACTGCAATAATACGTTATGAAAGTAGTGTGTATTTTATAATATATGAAAGTAATATTCGTAAAACCGTTTACCAACATGTACTGTGAATATACTTTAGGTACTAAACTGCATATGGTGCATTGATGCTATTATTAGATACTGTAATAACTAGAGACACCAATGCACGCATAGAAGCTATTGTAAATAGGTATTGGATAGAATAGATGTATTATGGTTAAGGGAATAAAGGGTAAGGGTAAGTAGGTAACGGAATTCACAAGGAAAAATGGGCACTTAGCTGCATTGGCCGAGGCTGCGGTGCGATGCTGAATGCTGATCGCTAACCGGCGGTGGCTGCAATGGCTGGTGCACCTCCAGTGAACCCAGGTATGATGCTTGATTCCGATGAAAAGTAGCTGCGGCGCAATGGTTAAACCGACAGCGCGTGGTCGCAGAGATCGAACTTGATTTTCTCCAAAGTTGCAGGTTTTGTCGTAGGTCGCCAGATGTTGGGGCTTCAGTGGACTTCAATGAAACTCCCGTATCGAGGTATGGTTGTTTTAATTTGATATAACTATGTTTTTACAATAATATGTGAGGAGCGTACAAGTTCGCGACAATGATGAAAAATTACGACTTTGATATATTTTATGACGGTATTTGCATAATAAAATCCAAACGGCACCTAGCCGTTTTCAAATAGCAAATTGCAACACATACACAACACTTAACATCTTCACAAATAACGTGCAGGCGTAAACAAACGTTGATTAAATTTAAGAGGTGTTTAAATGTCAAAAATGTACGGTTAAACAGTCGCTAATCATTACTCGTCTTTAAGAAACGTAAAGGGGTTATTCCATTACATAATCATCATTTCAGCCGAAAGACGTCCACTGCTGACATAAGCCTCACCAAAAGGGGGGTTTTGCCATAATCGCCACGCTTAGCAGGTGAGTTAGCGATCACAGTATGTTGGTAAAATGCATAGAGGACGCTGCTGCCCATTCTCTAGTAAGTCCCTTAGTCGCCTTACGACACCCAAGGGAAGAAATGGGATGATGCTATTCTTTTACATCCGGCACCACACGGAACGGGTTATTTACTGGGTAGTAAATTAACACCGAAAAAAAACACGTTGCTTATAAACTAACTAATTGCTAACTAACTAACTAATTGTTGTGAAAACGATGTTTATAATTGTAAGGGTTTACAATTATAAACATCGTTTTCACAACAATATCAAACACATTTTTGTAAAGCAAAAAGTTCAGAAACGTTCGCATTCCAAGATCAGTCTCAATCTATCAAAAAATCTTGAAATCCTATTCAAAAAGCATCTTTGATCACCCATCACTGAACACTAAAACAAAACCTCTTTTGAGTCTTCATTCCATACCGTATGCAAAGTTTCAAATAAACACACAATTCCCGCTAGAAATCGGCCATGTTTGTTGTTTACGAGTACAGTAAGTATATTCATGAGGTAAACAAACGACTTCAGCTGGTAGAAACAGCGATGTGCAGTACGACATAACTTGGAATTGACATTGGTCGGATCGATCGTCTAGTTTGTTAGAGCACGTCATTTTCACTATCCAATTGAGCGCTTTGATTTCCAACGAACTGGTTGTGAACGTGCCAAGATATAAAAAATATATGCGTCGAATATACGTTATAGAAGCGTTTTTTAAATGATAATAATATCTAAAACATTTCCCCTTTTTTCATCTGTAACTATCTATCAATGAATCTTGTTTGGAAAGCTAGGATTGAGCTAATAATAATCGTTTAGTTTTTCAAATACGCGGAATAATACTCTGTGAAGAAAATACCATGAAACCAAAGTCTGTGATGATCTCTTGAGAAAATAACTATCCGGATTTCAGTGCATCTATTCGGATAGTTTCCACACATTGACATGTTTTTTTTTTTTGGGTGGGAAATCATCAAATGTCTTCTCCTGCTGAGTAGAGCAGGAGGGCGTGTCAGACTTTAACTGACTAAAACCCACCCGTGTTCCCTCAGTAGCCCGTATGCCAGGGGCCGTGGTATCTCTTTCGAACAAACCCGCACCCCTGGCAGGCATCGGCCCTTGCGGACCCCACCAGTGGTTGCTGACATCTTTGACGGCGCGCGTGAGGAACACAACGCGCCGTCCCGTCTACCACTTTTCGGCCGTAGAGGATAGGGAGAGCGGCTGACGCTATACCGACACTCCTCTTCCCCTGCGTCCCCACTGCGTCCGCCATCAAACGGTGGCGGCCCCGTCCAGGCCACGGAAGGGAAGAGCGCTGCTCAGAAGCACCGGCACTCCTCCTCTACCGCAGCCTGTAACCGTCAGCCGCGATGCCTCCCATTCGACATCGCGGCCCACCTCAGTTGCGGTGCACCTCACCGCAACCTACTTTTTGGCCGCTACGTCAATGGCTTGAAGGCAAAAGCCCTGACGAGCGGCCCCACCTTTGGGTTCCTCTTGGCTTCACCGTGACCGGAATCCACGGTTACTGGCCCCCCCCGCAACGACAATGCGGGAACCCACTCGGGGGGGACACATTGACATGATGTAATAATAATATTGACTAATCGTTAAGCTCAACTCAAAATTCTTGCATAGAAACCTTAACCCCCCTTTGAGGGGTAGTTTTGAAAATCTAAGGAGCTTTAGAGATATTATTTGGTCGATCGATTTGGTTCATCGATGTGACCTCTGGCTTGTGTCTCACTGTAAGAGCGATGTATCACCAGTTATCGTCAGCGGAAGTTCGCGCATCGGTTCCACATGCGGGCTTTGTGACTGACGAACGAATGTATTCTCTTTAATGTGTTAAAATATAAAATTTGTTTCGTTGTTTGTAATTAAACGGAAATTTTAAGATGTTTAAATCCTGGCATTGTTTTTAACAACAACTCCTGCTAAAAAAAAAAAATAACAGACAATGGCTGATTGTGTCCTTGTTGTCTTGTTTTTTTGTTTTCTCATAGAAATACTATCTCAATTTGCTCGAAATTTTGGAGTTTACTTATTGAATAGACTAATAATCGAACAGCAGTATTTTTTCTGGGAACCGGCTCAAAATATTCACAATATTTAAACTCAAACTTCATATCGCGCGAAGGTCAACTCCCGTTTTGTGCACTCGAACATTCAAAGGGTTTATAAAACAAGATTACGTATTGAAATGGCGAAAATTTAATATGAATAGATTAATAAAATGTTTACATACCATTTTAAACACCACACCACACTTATTTCACTGTGAAACACTAAAAAAACACAAAATTCACTCAACAATGAACACTGGTTGGAACGGTTTGTTTACGTTTTATGTTTTGTCGCAAAAACGGTATTTATGATGCTATTTGATGCAAATATTATCTAAAACGATGTAATAACTACTTTTAAATGAATATTTATCCACTTAACATCGAAAACGCACAGAAAATAAGAAAAAACACTATAAAACTAGAGAGCATAACACGAAAATCCCTCAGATCCCGTCGAGTTCGAAACGTCACTTTCAACTTTTTAATTTTGTGCTGCCAGATTATATTTTTCATAGAGAATTAGTGAGGTGACGAGTGTGTGTATCCAACATTTTAGTAAATTTACCACAGACGATATAAAATCTTATTTATATTTTAAATAAAGGCAAAAACAGTGCGCACCGGGGTGGGACGCTAGCGTCCCAGCCGTGCTTGAAGGGGGGTTCACTTTTTGGAACCCTGTGGTCCCAGCCGCCTGCAACCGGTAACAATGTTTTCAGAGATAAAATGTATGGGAGGACAGTGCAGGCCTGTCAATAAGTACCAGGTACTTAGACGAATCCAGAATAGAAAATCGTCTACAAATCTACAGTCTGTAAGGCCTACAACGTTCTCCCATTCACAATATGTAAAATAATCTACATAAATAAAATGAACCTAATTAAACATAGTGACATGATTAACATGACAATCACTAAAAAATAGTTGATATTAAAATTGATGTATAATGTCAAATAATGACGCGAATATGTCAGCATTGTAAAAATAAAAAAAGAATAAAAAAGAACATTGAGAGCAGTTAATAGACTTTCACATAGTTATGCTGTTAATGAGGTACCAGTGAAGCCACATGTGCAGAAGGAATTAATGCCAAACTTCCCTGTCTTCAACGTAGTCTTTTATCTTAGAATATGCTTTTTTGATAAGGACACGTTTTTTTTTTTTTTTTTTGGGTGGGAAATCATCAAATAACTTCTCCCGCTCTGGGTGGAGCAGGAGGGCGTGTCAGACTTTTACTGACTAAAACCCACCCGTGTTCCTTCAGTAGCCCTTAAGCCAGGGGCTGTGGTGTCTCTTTCGAACAAACCCGCACCCCTGGCAGGCATCGGCCCTTGCGGGCCCCATCATTTTTTGTGCTGACATCTCTTTGAGGCGCGCGTGGAACACAACGCGCCGTCGACTTGGGCTTGGTCCTTACCGGACAGCGAGCTACCCATTACTCGCCGTCCGCAAGCCCATGCCTACGGTGGCCGGAAATCGGCCTGGGATTCCCGACGCCCAGGGCGTCTCCGTATCCTGCGGCGGCTGGGGTCGCGAGGGCGCATATGCTGCCTCTCCCTCACGTGCGCCGCCTCCCTCTTCGCGAGCATCACTGCTTCGCTGAAGGAGGTGACGGCTCCCCATGCCCTCTCGCTCCGTACCATGGCCTGGACCAGGGCCGGACGCGAGAGATCGCCGCCGCCGATCGCCTCCACGAGGACACGGCGGTGCTCCGCCCAAGCAGGGCAGACCGCCACCGTGTGCTCCACCGTGTCCTCCTCAGGGCGATCTTCGCAGTGGAAACACCCGGGCGTTTCCTCCCGCCCTATCCGAAACAGGAACCTCCCGAAACAACCGTGTCCGGTGAGGACCTTCGTCAGGCGGAAGGTGAGGACGCCATGCCGCCTCTCGAACCACTCCTCAAAGAGGGGACTTACCGCCGCAATCGTGGCGTGCCCATGATAAGGACACGTTTGATGTGCGTTTTAAACTTTCCATCGCTAAGTTCTGTAACTGACTTTGGCAACTTGTTATAGAAGCGGATACTGTTTATTAGAAATGATTTGCTAGTTTTAGTCAATCTAAATTTTGGAATCACAATTTCATCTTTACTACGTGTATTCAGATTATGGAAATCGCATCGTTTTTTGAAAAGGCCTAAGTTTTTGCGAACATACAAGGTATTTTATAGGATATAAAGAGACGGCAGAGTTAGAATATCAATTTTGCTGAATTTGTTTCTAAGAGATTTTTTTTTTTTTGTGAATGACATCTCGCAGTTGACCTTGAGAGGCCGTGACTGCTCAACCGGACTTTCCTGTGAAGGTTTTTAGGACTCTAAAAACCTCCAGCCAGGGCGTAAACCTACTTAAACCTAAAACGACTGCGCACTGAGGGCACCCCCTGTGGGGTACGAACCTCGGCTCAGGGAGTCGCTGGCGGGGGGGGGGGGGGGCAGCTAGTACTAGTGGGGACAGGCTGGATCAAGATGTTTTCATGATTATTAGACGGGGAATTTAAAGCTACTGGCTCAGTTGCGGCGCGGGCTGGCGCATCAACGAGCAAGGGACGGTCGGGGTTTCTAAGAGACTCGCGAGGCCCCATTTTATAGATTGCGCGGATTGCCCTCTTTTGTAAAATGAAAATTGAAAATTAAAATAAAATCCAGTATTCCACAATTTTCGTCTGAATTTGTGTAGAGATGTTGGAAATAATTTTGTTCCTCATGACATGCCTACACAATGTCAGGAAGTAAATCCACATAACTTCTATAATTTTATAAGTAAAATGATAGAAGTATTCTATATTTGAGAGCAGATTTGAGAGCAGTGGTGGCCAAGTGGTAACGGCCGCGACTTACGAGGTCGTGAGTTCGAACCCAGTCAGACGCTTTACTTTGTGTAAATTATTTCATCATCACTGCTCTCAAAACGGTGAAGGAAAACATCGTGAGGAAACCGGCATGTCCTAGAACCAAAAAATCCGAAGACATGTGACATCTACCAACCCGCACTGGGCCCGCGTGGTGGATTACGGCCCAATCCCTCTCATTGAGAGGAGGCCTGTGTCCCAGCAGTGGGAAAATTTATAGGCTGATGATGAAGATGATGATTCGATATTAACTTACCTCTGACTTACTCGTCGGGAAATAAAGGCTTATTACTATAATTGGGTTAAAAAATGTTCTGCCAGTGAGATCTGCAAATGCAATAACAAATTAAACCCACTGTCGAAGGTGAAGGTATCTTCACCTCATCAAATGATAGAGACAAAATAAACAAGAAAGATAAACCCATGGCGCCACCTGTTTATTTTTATTTCCTGAAAAAAAAATAACCGTATAACATTTTCCTGATTTCAAGTTACCTCTCAGCAAAATCTAATCAAAATCTGTCCCGCTGTTTGTTTAGGTGTGAGACGAAACAAACTGGGGATATTTTTCTCGATAAGGGATATTTTTGTTCATTCACACTTAAAATAATAATCAAAAGAATGGAAGGAAGCCTTTGTTAAGTGGGACAGTACAGGCTAGCTACCATAGTTATAATAACCAAGATTTTGTCTTGGAGTGTGGGTTCATTTGCAAAACAAAATCTCTAAACATTTATGTCGATCATTTCCGACACCAATATACTTGGTGTTCACGTGATCTCACTTGGCCAAGAACATGTCTGGAGTTTAAAAGAGGCTATGATTTGTTTCGGCATTTTTGCTCAGAGCCGTCACATATGTAGTCTGTGATGTAGCTTGGCCGTTTTTTTAACGTCAGATGGGCCTAAGGTGAAAAATTGATTCACTGTAGTAACGAAAGGCTAAGCCACATATTTTGACTAAAGTGCACAGTTTGTGAAGTTAGGGCTTGTAGAATTAGGGCGTGTAGAGTTAGAAATTGGGCTCCACATGATAACTGAAAACATTTTGGGAATGCGAGCCATATGATCTCGTCTTGGCAAAATTTTACATGAAAATGTTTTTGGTCGGACATTTATAATATTAGCAGAATTAAAATTTTAAAGGACAATATTTACTTTGGTTGTTTATTCGATTATCTTCTAATACAACATTATCCTTGTATAATGTGATACGTATAACAAAAGGATTATGTATCGTAAACATAATTTTGGACTCGAATCAATCAATGTCGGTGTCGCGTGTTATCAATCTTTAGCATGTGCGGTAGCGCAAAGTAATCACTTCTATACCGAAAGATGACGTCATGGTTATCTTTTTTATGAAACTGCGTAAAAGAACCTACATAGGAAAATATGAAATTGATTAAGGGAGACTGAGAATAGAAACGGATCCTTATTATTACCAATTCCATTTCATATTAAATCGCTAATTGCGTAAAATGAAATGCAACATGGTAGTTTTTTTTCTAGTTTAACAACACTCAAGAACTGCACTCAAAATCGTTTCCTGAGAAATTCACTAACAATTTTAATTAAAAAGTTAAATAATTTTCGTGTTGGCAAATTTTTATTTTTGAAATTGTATTGGCATTATAATTGGGGTTACTTTGTAACTACGCAATAAAATAGGGGGGTATCAAAGTAACCCTACATCCTACGTATAACTTTGATCAGTCAGTTTTATTTTTTCTCATTATTAAGTAATATTTACTCACATATTACAGGAATCGATAGTTGTAACAAAAACGATTATTGGACATTTTTTGTATTTTTTTATGACCACAAATTTAAGAGATTTGAACCTTCAAAGTTCAATATTGATTAAAGTAACCCCGGTTTACGGAGGGTAGGTAGGTCTTTTCTATGAAACAGCAATTATTTCTTAAATAACCGCATAAAAAAATATTCTTTGCGCGTCTATTAGTCCTGAATTCATGGATTCAGTTTGGCCGATGTCTTTGCCACCCTGTATGTAAAATTTTCCCGACTGAACATGAACCTAATAGTTTCGTAATAAAGTTGAAACCCTATCGAAGAAATTTGTCACATTGGGGTAGCTTGGTGTGCTGGGGTCTGTAGACAATTATTAAAGACATAAATAAATTATTGATTTAGAAAAAAATACATATAATAAAAATCAAAGTAAGATCTAGCTGCTATATACTAAGTTTACTGGTATAAAAAAAACACGTCGAATTAACGGTTATCTTTTACCTCGCACGTTCATGCCAGGCCTCTGGTCTTTGACCACCTCAAAAAGTCTTTCTGATGACAAGTTTAGATACCTGTTCACTTTTCAATAAAAAAATTATGCGTCTATGACGAGATATGAAAGCTACGAGTATGCTTCCTTTCATCTACATTGTCAAAAATGAATAGGTACATAACGAGGTATGAAATCTATGCTAAAATAAATACTACAAGAGAATCGGGTAAAATTCACCAAAGAGCGTTCAATATTTATTAAAAATTTATAGATTTCTGATAAGTTAGAAATAAATGATTATTTGTCACCGACTACGCCTTGCTGCATAACTAATGAAACGTCATTTGTCATCAAAGGCGGCAACATTTATCATAATGACTGATTCTTCTGAAACAATTTTCGTTTACGGTGCAAAGGCTCCAAATATTTCTTTATTGTCATTAGATAACAGATTTTCCATGAAGATTTTAGACTGAAGACTTTTAATTCTATATTCATTCATCATACAATTTTATGATACAACCGGGCTTTTTTTTTGGGTGGGAAATCATCAAATAACTTCTCCCGCTCTGGGTGGAGCAGGAGGGCGTGTCAGACTTTTACTGACTAAAACCCACCCGTGTTCCTTCAGCAGCCCGTACGCCGAATGCCCGTATGCTGAATCATCATCATCATCATTTCAACTAAAGGATATCCACTGCTGGACATGGGCCTCCACCAATTTGGGTGGGTTTGCCATAATCGCCACGCTTAGCAGGCAGGTTGGGCGATCGCAGTATGGTGGTAAAATGCATAGAGAACGCTGCTGCGGGCTGAATACTGGCAATGAATCGATAAATCTTAATCTAGTCTTATTTTAACTATTCATAGAAGATTGAGAAGTCCTGAGCACAGTTGGTACAGCGAAAGGCAGTTCACTGCCATGTAAACTGCCTTGATTAAGCATCAATTAGTTGTTGACTAAAAGGTTATACAAGTTAAATTACAGGAATAATTCCACAAAATGTTTCATTAAAAGCTTTTATTTTATCTCTAAGGTGGGCAATATGGGCAACTTCCTAGGTAGTTTCTACGTGCTTTTGTTTAGGCCGAAGCTACATGGATAGGTCTGCATGCTCCGCTTGGTGAGCAACGAAGCTCGAACACTAGACTTTACCCTCCTTTTGGGCTTCACCACATTTCGTTTTATCATACGATCTGGCACCAAGTTTCACTAAGGTCACTACAATAGCAAACCCATGAATTTGTTCGCAAGAACATGTCACTTAAAATGCAGCATAGTAAGCACTAATCACCAAGCAGTATTTTTAAAAATAAAGGCATATTCAAACAGTACTTTTTGTAAATCTAAATAATATTACGTTGTCTCCCAAAACGCCCAATCTTCACCACTTTCTACTATTTTATCTAAGAAGAAGAAACAGTGTAATAAACTATAACCAGCACACAGGACACGAATTTCATAAATAGGTAGGTACTCTAGGTTTAATTATTGTAATACATAGATAAACGAATGAGTAATGTAACTCCTAGATATTAGTTCAACTGTTATGGTAGGATAGGGTTTAAAGAACTGCATATATATTATATCACCTCGTATATTACTCAAATTTAAAATAAAAATTAATATATCCGTGGTACTTTTAAGGTCGCAAAGATACAGGAAAAGCTCTGCGAAAGCCGCTTTCGCTGGTACGGACATGTGATGAGGCGGAATGATGAACACATGACAAATAGAGTCATGAATATGCATGACGGAAAAAGAGGCCGTGGACGACCACCAATGACCTGGCTACGAACATTAGCGACGGACATGACAGCGAGCAACACAACGATAGAGATAACTCACAACCGTGCGGTGTGGCGCAGAAGTACTAGGAGGGCTGACCCTAAATATTGGGATAATTACATACGAAGCAAACAAAAAACAAATTTACATACGAAGATTCCTCCGTGCCTCGGAAAGTACGTTAAGCCGTTGGTCCCGGCTGTCATTTATGGATCTTTGACAATCGTTACGGGTCGTCAGAAGCCCGAAAGTCTGACAACCAGTCTTACCAAGGGGTATCATGTTACCCAGCAACTGGGTTGTAGAGGTCAGGTAGGCAGTCGTTCCATGTAAAATACTGGTATTCAGCTGCATCCGGTTAGACTAGAAGCCGACCCCAATATAGTTGGGAAAAAGGCTAGGCAGATGATGATATTACCCAAATACAAGCCAATAAAAGATTTTATTTGGAAGAACTTGATGATATTCAAAAGTGTGCAAAGAAATAACATTGCAAAAAATGAAATATAAAACATTTTAAATTATAAGTCACTTATCGTATAGGAAACGCCAATATACCTCGACCTAAGATGTTCCGTCTCCCAGGCCAGCTATTCAAAACCATCCCTACAAAGGAAAATCTGAAATTACTTCCAGATTGATACAATCTTCTGTCTTAAAACCTTTGCGGTTAAGTCCATGATTGGGATAATCTATTTGGGTCCAACACCTAACACAGGGAAAACGATTTTCTTTATCCACATCGCTATTTTTCTTTAAGCTGTTGCCCTTTCCCATATATACTGGGAGTTTTCTTGTGCGAAAACCACGTAGGAGGCAAGTTTAAGTCAATACCATTATTTATACTTGTGACATTTGGGTGTTGTGGATGTAACAGACTGTGTTGTAGTGGGTTATAGATTGTCTTGCCTTATTTTTTATGGTTGGTTGTTAAGGTGACACTTGTCCACATTTTTTCCATACAAACTTCGGGAGGGTTTACTCCACTGTTTGGCTATGTACATCAAAAATTAAACATGTTATGGTTTTGTCTCATTATTAATATTGTCTGTACGGAAACAGAATACTAAAATCAAAAGCCATTGAAAAGTTATGAGCCAACAAAGATTCGTTTTTCTTGCTAATTTAACCTAACTTTGGGCGTGTTTAAGTAATAAAAGGAGTGTAAAATCTCGAAAACTAAGTCGGTATCGACAAAGGTCAATTATCGAAAAGTTCAATAAACTTAATTGGTCATTGATTTATGCTGTGGTTTTTTCAGAAAACCCGATCTTCCGAACGACTTATCTTAAATTTTTACGCGCCTGTTTTGCTATAACTGATCCTGCACCTCAATCAATAATGTTGTGCGTGTAGACTAGCGTCTATCTGCTCATCACTGATACTACCTCTGTCGGATATTATGCTTGGTGAGACAGCGTGATTTTTAGCCAGGCCTAACAGTGAGTTCGAGCCCGCGACTAGTGTACCCTTAAGGTAAGAAAACCGATGTTGTCATGTAGGTATATCAAAAGGAAGGGTAGGAATTTCTTTTGGGCATCCCGGAGTTTGGAAGTTGGCTGTGTAATACCTCCGTGCCTCGGAAAGCACGTGAAGCCGTTAGTCCTATGCTTGATCTCTATCTGGTCGTATCGGATTGTCGTTCCATTGGACTATGAGAGCAAGTGTCCCTGTGTTTGCGCACCCACTGGTGTACTATAATGTCTTCAGCGTTGAAAGCTAAAATGCGGTCTGGAGGACTACATAAATGTAATATATTATGTATAACAATAATATTAATGTGGAATCGGAAGTGCCGTACTACAGGTATGTGCCCGACCCAGTTCTCGAAAATGGACATGTCACACTGTACTGGGATCGATCCATCATCACTGACAGGACTATTGTTGCCAATAAACCTGATATAGTGGTGGTGGATCGACTAGAACGGCGCACAATGATCGTTGACATAACGGTCCCGCATGACGGGAACCTCGTGAAAGCCGAGAAAGATAAACAAATCAAGTATCTTGACTTGGCTCGCGAGGTTGTCGACATGTGGGATGTGGACTCAGCGATCATTGTACCGATAGTCGTTTCAGCCAATGGCTTGATAGCCAAGAGCCTCGACCAACATCTGAGGAGGCTCTCGTTGGGCAGCTGGGTCAAGGGCTTAGAAAGCGGTACTCCTGGACACGGCTCGTATTGTCAGGAGGTTCCTCTCTCTGGAGCCCTGACCGCCGGTAGCTTGGACTCTGTTCCCGATACCAGTGGGATACTATTTTTTATATTTTTATATATTTTATATTCTAATATTTAAAAATGTAATTTGTATGTGTTTATTGAAATAAAGGAAATATTAATGTATTTAAATATATCAAAATATTGTATTAATTTACATTAAGGGTCTCAGGTTAAATTGAATTAAATGATAAAGTGTCTAAAAGAATGAATTGAATCTTAAATCGATATTTTTGCTTCCGATACCTGCATCAAAATATTGTATTCCATAACATTACCAATTGTAATAATTACACGTTATAACAATCTATTCGCCAAAAAAACATCCATAATCCCTTACATACGATCATTACTTCTCGAGTATTAGTAGTATATAGAATGTATGACAGAATGTAGGAAGTTATTTAGTTGGAAAATCTCGAGGGATATCAACAAGTGTCATGAGTGCCAATAATCGTATTACCAACAGTTAACAAGACTAGCTGTAACGACTGGACAAGCAATGAAAGTAAACTTTTAATGAGACAAAATTATTAGTTAATAAAACAGAATAATGAAACAGAAACAGAAGCCTTAATACGTTATGCTCATTAGGTCTCACCTATTGAGTAAATCGTGTTAAGGTTTCTGCACATAGGCGCGACGCGATAACGAGACGTGACAATTTCCATAAAGTTTTCATAAAAATTGATCTTCTGCGTGAGTCGCACTGTCACGTCGAGCCTGTTTGCAGGAGCCCTTTACTCAGACACTGCGTTGTGGAGGTAAGATAGGCAGTCGCTTCTTATAAAATACTTCTTATAATACGGTTTGATTGGAAGTCGACCCCACCAGATGTACCTACTTAGGAAAAGGCTAGGCACATGAGGATGAGAGACTTACTAGAAGGCATTGTAATTTTTTATGAGTGACCATCTTTATAGACCTCGGAAAGCACGTTAAGCCTTTAGTCCCGGCTGTCTTTCGTGGATCTTTGACAGTCGTTACGGGTCTGCAGAAGCCCGAAAGTCTGACAACCAGTCTTACCAAGGGGTATCGTGTTACCCAGTAACTGGGTTGTAGAGGTCAGATAGGCAGTCGCTTCATGTAAAATACTGGTATTCAGCTGCATCCGGTTGGACTCGAAGCCAACTCAGACATAGTTGCAAAAAGACTAGACAGACGATTACAAAAATACGGAATGTCTTCCTATGAATATCGAAAATTAATAATGATGTTGCAGTCACTATTAATATCTTTACAGGATATCTGCAGACCAACTCTTCGCTTCATTCCACCGAGACCAACTGAAACTAGTTAAGTACCTACCCTCAATGGAGTTGTAGTGCAATTTAATTTGCATTAAATCCGAGTTCTCTTAGTTAGCTGTTAAAATATTTTTAGTGAACAATACTTGTAAAATTAGTTGAGTTGTTTCAACTCATTGTAACGGTCCATTTGTGTGTAAGAGTTTTAGTTTACTGTGAACGAAATAGTGCTAAATATCGAGTGCTGTTTTTTATTTATGTAGTGGAGATATTTATGCATTTTATTATTTACTGGCTTCTGCTCGCGACTTCTCCCGCGTGGACATCGGAAATTATCTTATATTATATACAACCGGGATAAAAACTTTCACATTTGTTATATTAGTAGGATTAGTAAAAATACGATAGTAGTAAAGTATTTTATCCTCCCACTGGAACGTAAACCAGCAATGAGGGTTTTCTTGAATATTCAAGCCACCAGTTGGCGCTACTTTGACAAGAGGTCTTCCAGTTCGACGATGAACTTAAAATATTTTATGTCATTCGTTTCATTCTGTCTTTCACCATTCAGTCCGGAGGCGCTTTGACACTTTTGACAGGTGCCCGGACTTGACGTCTCAGAGCTGCCACCTAGTGAGCGTCATTTCAGAAAACCCTCATTACACCAACAGTGTAAAAGGCTGCATAATATGCTGCTTTCCATCCGTCTTGTGCTCGGTGGACATGGAACGGGCGGCGATGGATCACGCATGCTCACGCAGCGCAAGACACTTCTATTCTTTGCGATTCAATGAATTTATTTTAAAACATACATTACAATTTAAAAAAACCTTAGTATATTGATGTGACGGATAACATTGCATGATGGGGTATGCTAGCTGATTGGCTATTTGGTCATTACAAAAGCTGGGTTAAGTGTATGTTAAGGCGGCAGTGATGACCACGAGTTAAAGAACAGAATTCACTATCTGTCTTCAATATGTAGGTATCTAGGTAGTCTAAGCAAAGGCGACATTAATGACTACGAATACCGTCGCGGGTGCGTTTGAGTTGGTACCCTTCAAGAATCCATTCTGTGGCCATATTGAAGAATTTTCATTTTGCCTTTAAACTTAATAAAGGTATTTGCGCATAAGATAGGTCAGTCTGATGACTTATTTAAATTAAAATATTATAAGAGGTAGAATTTGTGAGATTTTATCTTTGAAACTAATGATCCAATTCCGACAATTCTTGCATTAATGGGAAGCTACAATATTACCGAGTGTCATGATTTCATAAGATTTATTTAATGGTAAAAAAAAAAAATTTTACGCCGCCGTAGTCGCGGTCAGAAGAGTGCATGTTTTTTTCTTAAAGCGTTGGGATGCTTTCTGTTGGATTCTCAATGTTCGGTTCAACACCATGAGTTAGGATACGGAGACGCCCCGGGCGTCGGGAATCCCAGGCCGATTTCCGGCGTAGGCATGGGCTTGCGGACGGCGAGTAATGGGTAGCTCGCTGTCCGGTAAGGACCAAGCCCAAGTCGACGGCGCGTTGTGTTCCACGCGCGCCTCAAAGAGATGTCAGCACAAAAAATGATGGGGCCCGCAAGGGCCGATGCCTGTCAGGGGTGCGGGTTTGTTCGAAAGAGATACCACAGCCCCTGGCATACGGGCTACTGAGGGGACACGGGTGGGTTTTAGTCAGTAAAAGTCTGACACGCCCTCCTGCTCCACCCAGAGCGGGAGAAGTTATTTGATGATTTCCCAAACAAAAAAAAAAAACAACAAAACACCAAGAGTTGAAAATAAAATCCCTTGCGTGATAAAATCCCGTGCGCGATAAAATCCCATGCGCGATAAAATCAAACGCGGTTTAATGTATCCTGTACCTATGATACACCAATTTTCCCTTCCCCCAGACACCCTTTACAAGAAGTTCTACTACAACCAAAAACATGCATAGATCTACATAAAAACAAGCTTGAAGCTAAATAAGCACCAAAAACTTCCTAAACTGCCCATCTAGGAAATAAATTAGCCAGTATTCTCGTAATATCAAGGTTCAACTATCCCAGTAGACAGCTTAATCAGTGTTCCGTCATAAGCGCTTATGTTGAAGCCTGTCTCACTAATTGGCACCGACAAATGTGCCTTTAAGTGACAAAATTGCTGTTGGCATTTTGTTGTGCGTGTGATTTGTCTTTTAAATGATTGTTTTATGTGTCTTTTTTGGGGACAAATGGTCTTTCAAATAGGTAAAGAGAAGAAAGAAGGTTATGGAAGTGGCTTTCAATAGGAAGAACTGGAAGGGCAGTGTTTCTTAAAGTTCTTCTTGATTTTCTTTTCTGGTTTGTCAAATAGACGTCGTGTAAATAATATTATTTTGAGTAGAGAGATAGAGTGGTGTAGTTACTTACTATGATATGATGTGATTCTGTCTACCCGTATGGGAAGAAGGCGTGAGGTTAGGTATGTAATTAAAAATATCGGAAAAGTGCGATTCATGAACCTCAACAAATACCCTTTAATTATTAATACAGGGTTTTTCAACAAGAACTTTGTTTTCTGAAACAAAATAAAACAAAGAATATGTATGAAGATGATTCAAATTTTTATTGTATTACGAAGAAAAACGTTTGGCAATTATGAATGAAAAATGATATCTGACAAATGTCCACCACGAGCACGCTGACAGATGTGGATTCTTTCATCAAAGTTTTTAATCACTTTTTGGCCAAAAACGGCCCAAGCACGCCTCCAGATCACATAGCGCACCATACAGTGACACGTTGAGCATGCAAAGGCTTCTCAATAATTGCTTTTGGATTTTCAGAAGCCCAAATGCGGCAATTTTGCTTGTTGACGTACCCTGACAAGTGAAAATGGGCTTCGTCTGAAAAAAATGTTTTTTTCAGAGAAACCAGCGGGTTGCTCCTGAATGAATTGAGCAAATCTACGGCGATGTGAATGGTCGGTCAGCTTCAATTCCTGCACCAGTTGAATCTTGTAAGGCTTCAAAGCCAAATCCTTACGCAAAATTCGCCATGTGGTGGTTTTGGATAACCCCAATTGTTGAGAACGACGAGGAATAGGCAAATGTGGATCTTCTTCAACACTGTGGCTCACGGCTGTGATGTTTTCAGTAGAACGACCCGGTCGAACACGCGTTGGTGTTGGCACATTTTGTACCGAGCCTGTCGACTCAAATTTAGCGACCAAATTCTTAATAGCGGTCTCAGAAGGACGGTTATGTTGTCCGAAAATATCACGAATTTTACGAAATGTAACTTTAACAGAACTACCATTTTCATAGTGGATTTTAATTATTTCAATGCGATTTTCGAGCGAAATTGAATGCATTGTAACAATTGCCAAAGCATATACTACGAATTCGTCAAAAAACTAAATTTCAAAACTCTCATGCTATTGCGCCAATTGAAAAACAAAGTTCTTGTTGAAAAACCCGTTATATTAATTGAGAATGGGCAGCAGCGTTCTCTATGCGTTTTACCACTATACTGCGATCGATAACCCGCCTGCCAAGCGTGGCGATTAAGGCAAACCCCTCCGTTTTTTTTTCGAGGAGGCCTATGTCCATCGCTGGTCGTCTATCGGTTGAAATGACGATTATCATATTAACAAAACTACACGATATTCTACCATGACTGAGATTTGCACTACATTTTTATGGTCAGTGTGACGATTTTAGACCTTTATAATAAAGTGTAGGTATGTTTTCTTTCATCGTTCAACAGCGGTGAAAAGTACTTTTCCCTTATTTAAAAGCTTTAACTCAAGCTAAAGGCGTCTGTTCCTAGATTCTGAATCTAGATTATAAAATATTGCTGTTACGAGCAGCAAGCGGCTACCGGCTCGCGTGTCTATCGTTAAATAGAAGCACCTTGCTAGGTTGTTTCCTTCAGTTTCCGAAAAGTTAATCAGCTAGCCATTTTATTCGCTATCTAATTTTAGAGCGCGTTAAGTATTTGTGTACCTAAATATTTACACTTTCATAGCTTACGCTAACTTTTACCAGCGGCTTCGCACCCCTGGTGGTCGAAATTTATCCCACGAAAACGTACTATCGGGATTACTATGTGGTAAAGCAGGTAACTAACTATCTGTTTGCCAAATTTCATCCAAATCCGTTCATCCGTTTTGGTGTGATTGAGTAACAACATCTAAACATACAGGATGTGGCGTAAATAGTGGTCCATCGTTAAGGATTCGATATACCAGATAATTTACTATAACATATTAAAAAATTCACCATTTTTATAGGATTTCGAAAATATTTTTATTGTATTTGCGAAATTTCTACCTTAAAAAATCTTTCTTTAAAAAAAATGGTTTTTATTGAAATTACAATTGTAATTTCAACGAAACACATTATTTTTAAATTTTTTCATTGGTTACAATTCTTCATCATTCATCGCCCTTTGGGTAACATTGAGCTCTAACAATATAGCAACAGCTAAGAAGACTACCACCGATACGAAAAGAAGCAGACAGCAATGAATAAGGTATTCTTTTTATGAAGTTGTGTTTTTAGATATTTAGTTATGGTTCGAAATTTGTCTAAAGGTCAATCCATACTGGTAGCAACGAAATGAGAGTTGTCAAAAATCGAGCTGATGGCGTGAAATTGTAGGCGCCTATATCCAGCAGTGGACTGCTGTAGTCCGATGATGATCATGATCATTATGATGATTATGAAATGTAGTGTATGTGTTCTCTGTTAAGAGAGTTTTACTGAACCTGTTAGGTGGTTTTTTCACAGAGGTAATGTGTGTTTTGTGTGCCACTGCTCTCAAAATGGTGAAGGAAAACATCGTGAGGAAACCGGCATGTCCTAGAACCAAAAAATTCGAAGACATGTGACATCTACCAACCCGCACTGGGCCCGCGTGGTGGTTTACGGCCCACTCCCTCTCACCGAGAGGAGGCCTGTGTCCCAGCAGTGGGAACATTATAGGCTGATGATGATGATGAATGTGTGTTTCTTGGATTATAACGAACATGTAATTTTTTCTGCAATATAAAATTGTCACGTGTGGAAAAATGTATTCAACCAGTTAGCATAATTTTGTGCTTGCAAAGGGAAACGTAGGCTGTTTTAAAAATTATGCATAAACACATTTTTTCATACACTTATAAAAAGCCTGCGTTTAGCTTTGCATACAAATTATTACGTGGAAAGCTAAAACGAATGATAATTTAATAAAGTGACGGACTCATGTTTAACCACTCGTCATTATGTCTCGCTGGAGCTGAAAAAAGTTATTCCCTGTGAACACTCTTGTATAAAAATTAAAGTAACTGGGTATACTTTACACGGGAATAACATTTTGTTAACATTATTATTCCATTTGTCATACAGTCCGTGTGGACCGATGACCTTGTAAGAGCCCAGGAGTCAGCTGGATGCGGGAAGCATAGAACCGATTGAACTGGAGGAGCTTGGGGAAGCCCTATGTCGGACGTCAATATGACATATACATTAAAATTTGTTTAATAAGTAATGTGTATCACGTTCCCAGCATACAACTAAAATTCAATCAAATACCTATCCTACTTTACTGAAATGAAGAGGTATGAGTTTATATCTAGAGTTGCCCCCCTTTATTTTTTATTGGTCAGAAATAGATGGACACTATAGCGGATATCGCAGATGGATTATTCTCGACTTATTTATCTAATTTACAAAATAGACTAGTATTGGAGAAGACTAGGCTACCTATCGCGGATGGGCCTATTCTAAAGACGTACCTTTTATTAGCACCTGCAGCTCGATACACGCTCAAGGTCAATATCCTGTTCCCACTTTCTCTCGAAATTTGGAGTCAAATCAAATCAAATCAAATGTTTATTTGCAAGAAATACATTATTTAATACGTGAGATCTTATAACCTAGGTGAAATTGTATTCTGCCTGCAAGCAAGCGTGCAAATATTTAGTATACGAGTACATCACAATTTTTATTCCTATTTAACTTTTAAAATTCATATGGTTCATTTAATCATATTTTTATCACACTATTTGGTAAGTTATTATAAACTAAAACACACATATTATACACATTTTTCTTATACATATCTTTATGACAGGGGTCAGTGTATGTTGTTTTCATCTATTCATGTCTACCAGCTGCTATCATCAATATTAGTATTCACCTCATTCCAGCAGTATGATCTTTCACACAATACATCCATCATGTCTGTTTTTATGCTTAAATCCTTTCACATTTATACTGAAAACTTTTCTCACTTCCCTCATCATACATCATTTCAGCCGGAAGACGTCCACTGCTGGACATAAGCCTTCTTCAAAAGCGGGGTTTTGCCATTATCGCCACGCTTGGCAGGCGGGTTGGCGATCGCAGTATGGTGGTAAAATGCATAGAGAACGCTGCTGCCCATTCTCTAATAAGACCCTTAGTCGCCTTCTACGACACCCATGAGAAGAAATGGGATGGTGCTATTCTTTTACGTCCGGCACGACACGGAACAAAATTATTGTATGAAAATACATTATTATTGGATCTAACTTATGCTCAGTTCCTATGAACAAAAACGACTCAAAATGCTACCAATGCAATGGCATAATTTTTTAATTCTTAAGTGAGCAAATGTAGTTTCGTAAACTAATTTTACATGTGATAGCAACTTGCTAATAGGAGGGTCTTCTACGCAGAGGTATCAGGTCTTTGCTTTATTATTGCTAAAGAAACAAGTCTTAATTTAAACCTACAACTGTCCGTAAATTAAAGGAATCGGACCATAATATTCTTGCCCTTGCGGGCCCCATCACTTTTTGTGCTGACATCTCTTTGAGGCGCGCGTGGAACACAACGCGCCGTCGACTTGGGCTTGGTCCTTACCGGACAGCGAGCTACCCATTACTCGCCGTCCGCAAGCCCATGCCTACAGTGGCCGGAAATCGGCCTGGGATTCCCGACGCCCGGGGCGTCTCCGTATCTAGATGCGGTTTTGCCATTATTTTAATATCTTATTCTGGAAGGTATATGTATTTAACACATTAGTATTGAACTAACAGAAGATTAAACGAATCCCAATGTTTCTTCAAGTCGTAAAACGGGGTTACTAGTGCAACAATAAATTGAGTCACAATGCAAGTGTGGCAGTAACTTGTCCTCCCACACAAGCAAGTAGTTACGACTCTTATTAACTTTCCCCATCATTTCTTTCCCACTCGAGCTATAAATAGTATTTTCATGGGTTGTAATAACACGAACGTGTATCATAAATCTGTAAGGGATGACGGTAGGGGGACCAAGTTAAATGTCCCGGAAGAATTAGGGACAGGGACACTTCTGTTACTCTAGGCACAGACTTAGTAATTCTCATAGAAGCGTCAATGCAGTTTCCTTTCTAAGTCATCATTTCAGCCGACAGACGTCCACTGCTGAATGTAGGCGTCCCCACTTTTACCATAATCGCCACGCTTGGCAGGTTGGTTGGCGATAGTAGTATGGTGAAAATGAATAGCCCATTCTCTAGTAAGTCCCTTAATCGCCTATTACAACACCTACGGGAAGAAATGGCATGTTGCTATTCTTTTCGTCCGTCACCATACGGCATTCGTGTGGGGAGGAGAAAAGAGAGGAAGAGGGGTCAGCTTGTCGATTTTGTTTATGATCCAGCACGGAAAGCAGTGGCGAATCCATGACTACGTCAAACGTTAACTTTACAAAAAATAAATCAACTACGAAAAAAAAAATGAAAATGATCATGAGGAACGATAAATGATGTTGACAATAATGATGATCTTTTGGAGCTTAAATGACATTGATATTAACTGTGAATTTTCACAGAAATATTGTTGATGGCAATAATGCAGTGGCTCGCCCCCTGTTAGAAATGTGGGTGTACTCAAAGTACATCTCTGCCTGAACCTTCAAGTAAACAAGGCGTATTATTTGTAAAAGTGTATTGGCAACAAGATGGCGGCGTTAGTTTTGACGATTTAGGATTTTTTTTTGGACTCAGCATGGAAATTACACTTCTGTACATTTTGATTCTATGCTCTAGGTGAGTTCCAACGTCAACGGCTGTCAGACAGGCGGATAGATTAGACGATATTTTTATCTATAAGTTAACATCAAAACGAGGAAAAAATTCGTTCGATGATTGATGTTCCGATTTCTCATGATAGTTTATTTTCATCGAGACGTTATAATTTGAAAACTTTGACCTCCATTCGTCCGACTTTCGTGGTGATTGAAGTTTTATATTATTTACTCCTGGGTTTTATATTAAGGTCGAATATTAGTCTGAAAACATTTTGTTTAAGTATTGATATGTTCTCTCATGCAGCGGACTCCTGCGGCCGGTCGAAGTGGCGGAGCTTGGGGGAGGCCTATATCCAGCAGTGGACGTCTTTCGGCTGAAATGATGATTGATATGTGTTTGAATTTCAATTTAAGGTCGCTCAGCCCGCTATGGAGCGACCTATGCTCGGAGTTCCTTTGCCGGGTTAAAATTAGAAAGGACTGGAGTCTCCGACATGGCGTTTAGAGTAAGCAAGCTGAAGTGGCAGTGGGCTGGCAATGTTTGTCGAAAGACCGATGGACGGTGGAGCAGACGAGTCCTGGAGTGGAGACTGCGTATTGGCAAGGGTAGTGCGGGATGCTCCCTAGCTAGATGGACCGACGACCTTCAGAAGGTGGCTGGGACAGACAGGATGCGGAAGGCGGAGGATAGAGTGTTGTGGCGCAGCCTGGGAGAGGCCTATGTCCAGCAGTGGACTGCGATAGGTTGAGTTAATTGATGTGTTTGAATGTTCAGTGCTTTTCAGCATAAAACAATATCATGTTTCAAAATATCTAACCCTAACAGAATATTAATGTACAGTTGCTAAAAAAGCGTCCTGAAATAGAACAACGCTCGTCAGCACTCCCGTGAACAAAAAGGATTTCTGTGAGAACTATCTACTCAACGCCTTTTGAATACGTCAACGATTTCCGGACGCTTTCTCGACCTTGTCGAAAAATAATGCGTGGGGTACACATACACACTGAAAACTTTACACAGGGAGGATAAACCCTGCCTCGCCGTCCGCCAATGTGCGCTGTCCTTAATTGATCCAAAATTCAAAAGTTAAAAATAAAAAACTGTTCGATGCTGTACCTCTAGATCTCACCGTGAATACGTGATGTGAGCTGTGAATAATTTCATTCCCTAGCATCAGCTTTGCTATTCGGTAGGTACAAAGCTCACCGTGAAAGCATGGGTGAAGTGAGTTGTCATTCTATCAGAGACGCTAGAAATTGACACTAATGACAGCTCACTTCACCTTAGATAACACGATGAGATTTTTACATAACCTATCGGCTGGACTGCTTTCGAATTAACAAGACCAACTTATTACCGGTCTATGGATAACTTTAATTACCCATTTTTTTTTAAACCAATCAAAATCTATAAAATCAGACCAAAAAAATCCCAATATATTTCCAGCCATCTATCTGTTTGAAACAGCTATCCCGTTCACTTCACGAGTCGGTAGGTTGTAGAACTTTTGTTTCTATTGCAATGTCTCCGACCCTCGATCGTCCCCTGTCCAAGCTGTGATAGGTAACATGGAAAATATACTATGTGGTCGATTGCAAAGTTTTTCAAAAAAGAAAACATTTTTTGTGGCATTACAGTTTTAAGGTTCTTTAGAACCTTAAAACTATAAATTAAACATAAAACAATGATAATAATGCCAAAAGGGCCTTAGCTCTGAATAATATAGATGACAACACAAGGTGTACAAACTGACGCTGATTTTCAGCTACAACCCACAAGTACCATACGCTAGAATAAAAATACAAAGTGAAGTGTGTGTCCGTAATAATAAAATAATAGAATTAAAAATTAAAATGAATAAAATATTGTGGCATACATGTGTGTGAGAGTAGATGTTGTCTTCAAGTTTATAAAGGCTGGGTATTTGAAGTTTCGATCATCTTCACAACTACTATAATTGTTATTCGAGAGGGTTTCAGATAACCTGCAATTAATAGGAGTGATATATACGATCAGAGTATCTAGTTTTTTTTTATGTTCATAAAACAGAGAATATTGAATGTAAGAAGTGGATAAAAACTTCCAGAAAAACAGATATTTTTCCCTTTAAGCGAATAATTATAATTTACCAAATCACTCCAACATTTTTCAACGGATTTGTATGATTATTTTTTTATGAAAATGTTGCTTCATACAGCTTAACTTTTTGTGTCGTTATGTCGCACTTTTACCCTCACAAATTCTAATAGGTTTTCAGGAAAATATGCTTATTTTTAAGCTGATTACTTTTTATAGCAACAGGGTAATATGATATTATAAATTCCCATATCCCTTCAAACATGAAAACATGACGGTTTCATAGTTGCGTAATAAACTAAAGAATTGTTATTCTAAGGGTTCCGTGTCTCCGTTAGTCTTGTGGTCGATTCGATTCGTTCGATTCGTAGGTCGGAATTTCTAAGTAGAGATTTGAAGTTGGCGGTGTGATACACCCGTGCCTCGAAAAGCACGATAAGGCGTTGGTCCTGCGCCTGATCTCTCTCCGGTCTTGTCGCATTGCCGTCCCATCGGATTACGAGAGTGACGGAAGATCGAGCACACCTATGTCTGCGCAGACACGTGTGCACTTTAATATCTCCCTCGCCGAAGTCTATTCTCCGTTGATATTGGCCGCCATGGCAGAAAATATGGTCTGGAGAACTATATCTATATTATATGTACATATGTTTTTTCCTCAAGACTCTCCAAAGACGCTTACCATGCATCATTGATTGACATTTTCCTACCCCATGAGATTTTTACCTTGTATTCGCAATTACTTTTTATAAACAAAGAAAAAGCCAGAAAAACCCCCTTTTGTGCTCCGATATCGGAGACGAATACACTGAAATTCAAATGAGAGCACGTTTCACGTTATTTTAGACTGTTTGGCGTGATCTCTGACGATTCTGTCAACACTTTATTACCAACCTTATGCTTTCGACCCAGAGTTCGTTTTTGTTTGGCCTAATATATTTATTTTAGGAGCTAAATTATCTTAGAGTTGTAATTCACAATCTTTCTCGGCCCTGTACAGAGGATAAGTTTTGAATTTTGCGAATAAAAAGTTAAGGTTTTTGGTTGGGAATTTCTTTTGGTCGGTCATAGCGTTGAATATTTCTGTAGGGCAGTTTTTATTTTGGTCAGTCTGGCGTTTTTCTTCCTTTAGGGATTACGCAACGATTTACGTTGTGATTATAGAATGAGTAGGTACTATGTTTTTGTACCTACAGTATTTTTTCTGGGAATAAAATTGTGTGGACATAAATACCTTGATTTGTAAACTTTAAAATTTTAGAATATGAGGACATAAAACCAGTGTCATTAATCACGTATAATTAAAGAGAAGAAGCGCTACATATGCTTATTTCCAACCAGAAATCATTAAGGCTTCTGCAGACAGGCACAACACGACACTTGTAGAACAATTGCCATGAAGTTTTGTTTCCAGAAATTTTTCTACGAGAGTCGCGTCGCGCTTGTTTGAAGAATCCTTTGCTAGGAATGGAATATAATTATATATTTGAGCATAACGCTCTGCATTACCTATACAGGGCTCGTCTGCAAACATTAAGTACCTATTTACTGAGTTTTTTCACGACTGCGGAGGAGCCCAATAGTATTAATCGGTAAATGCAAAAGTATTAAAATAAAACAATACAACGAAATTCGTAAATCACGGTTACAAGTACATATTCTTTTTTCCGTCTGTACAAAATCCATCAGACTGACGAAAACTGTACTACGGAACTGGTTGTCAACATTTTCATAAGACAGGCATTTACATATAACGGGAATCTAGTCGCAGATTTGAACTCACTGGTGTACCTGGCTAAAATCACGCTGTCTTACCAGGCATCGTGTCCGACAGAGATAGTATCAGTGATTTGCAGTTAGACGCTAGTATACACGTACAACGATATTGAGTGAGATGCAGGAGCATTTATAGTAAAAAGCGCGTAAAAATTAACCAAAGACCTTCGGAAGATCAGGTTTATGAAAAAAACACTGCATAAAATAAATTTTATTGTATTTTTCGATATTTGAGGTTTGTCGGTACCGACTTGCTTTTGGAGATTTCATATTTCTTTCATTACTTAAACACGCCCAAAGTTAGGTTAAATTAGCAAAAAAAACTAATATTTGTTGGGTCCCAACTTTTTAATGGCTTTTTATTTTAGTATTCTGTTTCCGTACAGACAATGTTAATAATGAGGGAAAATCATACCATGGTTAATTTTCGATTTACATTGTTGAACTGTGGAGTAATACACTCCCGAAGTTTGTATGGAAAAAAAGTCGACTAGATTCACCATAACACGCGTAAAAGCAATACAAAAGAGCAGTATAAAAAGTTTAGGGTCATCCGATCGCTCGGCAAGTTTAACTGTTCATCGTTAACTGGTATTGATAGTGGAGCTTCAAAGGCCTTTTAAAAGAACGGGCTATTACAGTAAATAATGGGTTTTGTGGTCCTCGATTTATAAGTCAAAATGAGCAGTATTGGATTTTCCAGGGAGAGATTAAGTGTCAGTGGAGTATCATCAGTTTTTCGGTCGATTGATTTTTGGGGTACAAGTGAAATGCGGTATCGACTTGGTCGGTTTGTTACTCAACATTATCGTTTTCTAACTCAAGTCACTAACTGGGGACGCCACGATTGCGGCGGTAAGTCGGGGTCTTTGAGGAGTGGATTGAGAGGTGCCACGACTTTCTCGCCTTCCGCCTGACGCAGGTCACACGGGTGTTTCGGGTGTTTCGTATAAGGCGGGGAACGCCAGCGAAAGGCTGATCTACGCAGTGGAAACATCCTGATGTTTCCACAGCGTAGATCAGCCTGAGAACACGGTGGAGCTTACGATGGAGGTCCAGACAGGTACTTTACTTTCTGTAAATTAATTCTTCACCACACTGCTCTCAAAACGAAAACATCGAAGACATGTGGCATCTACCAACCAGCAATGGGCCTACGTGGTGGATTACGGCCCCTTCCTTCTTACCGAAAGAAGGCCCGTGTTCCAGCAGTGGGAACGTTATAAGCTGATTATACTAAATGATCCGTACACGAAAATAGAGTTAGATTGCTTTCGTCGCGCGTCGTGTGACGATGGGATTTAGACTTATTTTCAACAATGTTTATAAAGGTGCAGGATAGCCTTCACCAGAAGTAGTCATCGTATTCACTAATACATACATGTATCTACACATAACAATCCTAATGATATTGAACAGTGGTTCAGCAGCTTCAATATCATTAGGATTGTGATAGTGCGTCGTTGACATCAGCGGCTCTCCTGACACCGTCTCTGTCACCGGAAGACAGCCACCACGCAACCATTCATGTGTCCTGTAAACAGAAATTCGAAGACAAGTGACATCTACCAACCCACACTGGATTACAGCTCACTCTCTCAACGGGAGCAGGCTTGTGTCCCAGCTGTGGGAACATTATGGATTGATTATTTATGTAAAATTTTGCCAAGATATTCTGGTGTAACTATTCGACTTCCTCTGGCGGAAAGAAGGTATTCCTGATTTACTAAACAAAAAATCCCATACAAAATGGACTGTGGTTAAATCTGTTCTGTATCGATATCACGTGCCGCAACAAACTGCAATTACACCTTTAAATCCATTTACTTAGAACTTAAATCCACTTGTTATAAAATAGTTGTTTGGAACTTATTTAAAAACAGAGCGCGTGGCAGCTGGGCCCCGCTTTGAAGAGCTTAAGTCAAAGAAGTGGGTTATTAAGGCGGGTGGACTTGCTAGTCTGGCTTAAGAAAGTCCAAGCTTCTGCTCGAGGTTAGCTCGCGTACATATCGGATAATTATCCCACGGTAACGTGTTTTCGGAACAAAAGTAGTCCTATATCCTTCCCCAGGATGCCATCTGTTTCCATGCAAAAATGTATGGAAATTCATTCAGTACAGTAGAATTTATCAAAATGAAATAGAACGTGGACAAGGGAATTTTATTTCACAATTTTTCGCCACAGTAGTTAAAACCGTTTATGAAAGATTCTGGTGATTCCATCTACTTATCTAACCATGGTACCATTAGGCATAGGTAAAATGTTGGATTGTAGGCGGTAATCTCATACATTACTAATCTAATTACAAAAACTCTTTCAGCGAAAACAAAGCGACACTATCTCCGGGTGTTATAGAATAGTTATATTTTGCTAGCTTTTGCCAGCGGCTTTGCCCGCGTGGAAATCGATTATTATCCAATAAAAAATAGCTTAGGTGTTAACACAGGTTATAAACTATAAGTTTGCTAAATTTCATCCAAATCCGGCCAGTAATTTTTGCGTGAAAATCTTCTCCATCCATCCATCCTTAAAAACGATCACATTTATAATATTAACCGTAACATTATTAAACAATAGCCACCAATAATTTATGTCTTTACATGTTTGTGTGCATAAATATTTGACTCAGAACTTCACCCAGCATTCGCCAATGCCGTAATTTGTGACGGGCTGCTTACATATCGAAAGGTTAAAAGTGTGCAGACAGCTTCTCTCAAACGTAACCTTTACCTGAACATTTGATAGTTTCCAGGCCGATTTCCGGCCACCGTAGGCATGGGCTTGCGGACGGCGAGTAATGGGTAGCTCGCTGTCCGGTAAGGACCAAGTCGACCAAGTCGACGGCGCGTTGTGTTCCACGCGCGCCTCAAAGAGATGTCAGCACAAAAAGTGATGGGACCCGCAAGGGTCGATGCCTGCCAGGGGTGCGGGTTTGTTCGAAAGAGACACCACAGCCCCTGGCTTAAGGGCTACTGAAGGAACACGGGTGGGTTTTAGTCAGTAAAAGTCTGACACGCCCTCCTGCTCCACCCAGAGCGGGAGAAGTTATTTGATGATTTCCCACCCAAAAAAAAAAAAAAAAAACATTTGATAGTTTTAGTACTTTATGCGGCCTATCCAAATTGTCCTTTCTTTGATATTTTTCTTGGAATCGTTAAGTTCCTTATGTTTTGAGTTGAGTTGAACGATCACTGAGAAATGGGTGCACTAACTGAACAGATCTACATAATCTGTATGGTTCTTTCCTCACGTCATTTCAGAATCTTTGGGTCTTCACATGATCTTAACAAGATTATGTCTAGACTTTATAAAAGACTGTGACTTCTGAGTTTGCTTCGGCCTTTTCTTATCAGGGTTGTCAGATAAGAAACGTCAACCGCATCTTGTGTGAAAATATAATTGACGTTTAAAAGTGTTAGTACAGACGCCAGCACATCAAGCTACCCCAAACTGTCAAATTTTCCCAGTTGAACATGAACCTTATGCTAATGTGATAAAGTTGAAAATCTATCAAATAAATTTTACAGATTTGGGGTATCTTGATGTGCTGATGTCTGTACAAACACAAACCTGCATACACAAATCCTACTACCGTAAGGGAGTTTTTGGCGGGATTGCGTTGGAACATGTTGCACGAATTTTAATTTTCATAAAATTTTGTGAAATAGCTAATTAAAAAATATACAATTTAATTCGCTATTTCACAAAATTATCCAATTTAGTTACGTGTGAGTGCACAAGTGTAGTGAAGGTGAAAATAAATGACTAACGTGGACTTTTCGCGTTCCCCCCAAAAACTCCTAATAGGTTGTTGTAAAGTTACTACCGCTTTACAATAACTTTGACTTGACTGACTTTAGACGACTATGACTTTTTTGTAACTTCGTGCCTGATGACGGGCCATTTACTTGACCGAAAAGATTTTTTTTGAAGATTCATTACTTGACACTGGCTAAATGCACAAACCGTGCGAAGTCAAAACGCAAAAAAAAAAATACAATGTATACTACTAATATTATAAATGTAAAGGTTTCTATGTTTACAGATTTGTACGTTTGTTACTCAATCACGCAAAACTGATGAACGGATTTGTATGAAATTTGGAACGAAGATATTTAGTAACCTGAACTAAGACATAGGATACTTTTTATCCCCATAGTACGTTTCCATGTGATAATTTTCGACCTTCACGTGGAGAAGCTAGCAAAATCATATAACATTTAAGCTGAAATCGGTTCCTAATGTTGTAACCAGGAGTATTAAGCCAGCTTTATTTTACTTAGAGCGATTACCACTGATCCTCCACGTCGCAATACCTGGGGATAATGAAACCCTAACATTAGTTCCTTCGTCTATCCTAATACAATAGTAATGTCTATTAGTTGACAAATCCAGCTTCCCTAAACATACTTGTGTAGAAATAGAATGTTATGAAAGAAAAAAAAATTAAGCAGAATATTTCCCTGAGGTGTACAATAAAACGTGTTACATTATCGTTACGGGCTGATGCTCTGTTTACAATGGGAGAGTAGGAGCTGTACTTGCTTACTTTACGTTGGTTCTGTGTGTATTTTGGGCAGAAAAGAGTATAGGTTTTCTCGCGGTGTTGACAGAGGATTGATCACTCTGATTGCTAATAGGAGGTCTTGATATTTACTTTATACAATCTTCTACCTTTTCCACTTTTTCTATATTTTTCGATGTATCCGGTTCTATTAAAAAAATAAAAAAAATTAATAAATTTATCCAAAAAAAAACATGTTACAGCATAACTGCAGTCCTTGGCTGGTAAAAAAAAAATGAAATATCGTAATGAGATCAGCTCATTAGTTACACAACCCTTTCACAGCGGACGCAATCCCTACGATGTAAAACCCAGTAAAAATATGCACTTACTCGTAAACAAACTGTTAAATCCAAACGCAGCACCGCAGATGGGTCCAGAAACAGAAAACAGAATAACAAAGTACCATAAAGCCTTGAACCGTCCAACTTCAAAACTAGTAACGAGGCGAGTTCAAATAATATTTTTTTATTTGGACAAAATATCGCTCCAATGGGTGAGCTTTTTGAATCATTATCGTTTGGGATAGGGATCTCTTTTTGAGGGAACTGCGGAAGTTTTCGAGACGGAGGGAAATGTTTCGGGACCCGTTAGTAGATTTTCTGTAGGAGATTCCATCTTAGTTTTTGGTTGGCAGAATAATATTTTACGTTTTCAAAATTATACGGGGAAGATTTAAAATAAAATCGTTTTAAAATCATCTTGTTAAGTTGGAACTCTGACTCCGAATTAATTACATTAATAATAATTATAATTGTTTTTTTGGTCTGGTAAACGTATACATAATTATCTTTATATTTATAGAGATATTTTTTTATAGTATACGCTTTATGTATACATTAACCCCCCTTATTCATAAACGTTGCTTAAAGTTAAATAATGGTTAGCGTCTGTTTATCCATACATTTTTGACGTTTAAACATCATTTAACTTTAATCATTGTTTATGAATATGACCCTTTGTTTAAGTAAATGGTTAACCACAGACATTCATTCATTCGAAAACATTTGAACTTGGTTACAGAGTTGTTTATACCTTTAGGTGACTCTTTGCAAATTACCTACAATTGTAGGTGGGTATGTCTATCTAAAATATTTATGTTTCACCCGCGTAGTTCCCATTCCCATGGGAATACTGGGATAAAATATAGTCATTGTCACCCGGAGATAGTGTAGCTTCCCAGCAGTGAAATAATTTTTCAAATCGGTTCAGTAGTTTCGGAGCCTATTCAATGCAAATAAACAAACAAATATTTCCTCTTTATAATATTAGTATAGATATAATAGAATACTCAACGTTGTGTAAATAAAGATTATTATGTAATATTAAAAACTAGAAATGACAAATGACTATCACGCCAATATATTAAACAGTGAACGGCAGTTAACGAAACGTATAACAATTATATAGCCGACATCAAACCAGTTACCAACATGCATAAGCAAAGCACATAAAATCTATTTTTGAGTACAAATCCCACCTGAATGACTGTTTGCATGTAAACGCTTATATTTCTATTTCAGTTTCAACGTTCTGTAAACATTACAACCAAATTGGCAATCATATCAAATAATATTGACTTTCATTCCCAAATTCACCAAACTTTCATTCCTGGAGTACATTTAATATTTTCAATATCAACTGAATCGGAACTTTTTGATAGCCAACAATTGTACCAATGTAGAATCAGATAAATTAAATTGTTTAGTAAATTGATTACCCACTGAAATCGTCCGCATATTAAAATTAATTAAATTACCAAAACAGATAAGAGATTCTTCATCAGTGATGACAGACCGTGTTATTGCAATAACATAAAAAAATCAATTGACAACTCTTTCGAGGCGAGAAAACAATAATCTATATAAATAAAAAGACAAGTCCTGACTGACTGACTGATTGACTGACTCATCAACGCCCAGCCCAAACCCTTGGACCTAGAAAGCTGAAATTTTGCACAGAGGTTCCCTTCATAATGCAGACAAGGAAAAAGGAAGGATTTTTCGAAATTCAACCCCTAAAGGAGTTAAATAGGGGATGAAAGTTTGTATGGAAAATTGGAATTTTTGTAGTTATAACCATGAAAATTGATGTTTCTCATTCTGATTAAAAATAAAAAAAACCACATGTTTCAGTGTTTTCGGGAAATCATCCCCTGAGAGCGTAAAATAGGGGATGAAAGTAGGAATGAGAAACCCGTTAGTTTTGTTGTTCGAACCATGAAATTTTGTATTCAGCCTTTTGTATGGTAATAATTAATCATACATGTATCAGCGTTTTTGAAAAATCATCCCAGAAGAGGGTAAAAAGTTATAGAGGGGATGAATTTTTTTTTTAGGAAACCCGTAAATTTTAAAGCTTACCAATAAAATCTATATAAATAAAAAGACAAGTCCTGACTGATTGACTGACTCATCAACGCCCAGCCCAAACCCTTGGACCTAGAAAGCTGAAATCTTGCACAGAGGTTCCCTTCATAATGTAGACAAGGAATACGGAAGGATTTTTCGAAATTCAACCCCTAAAGGAGTTAAATAGGGGATGAAAGTTTGTATGGAAAACTGAAATCTTTGTAGTTATAACCATGAAAATTGGTGTTTCACATTCTGATTAAAATTAAAAAAAACCACGTGTTTCAGTGTTTTCGGGAAATTATCCCCTGAGAGCGTAAAATAGGGGATGAAAGTAGAAATGAGAAACCCGTTAGTTTTGTTGTTCGAATCATGAAAATTTGTATTTAGCCTTTTGTTTGGTAATAATTAATCATTACATGTTTCAGCGTTTTTGAAAAATCATCCCAGAAGAGGGTAAAAGTTATAGAGGGGATGAATTTTTTTTTAGGAAACCCGTAAATTTTAAAGCTTACCAATAAAATTGGTAATAATAGCCTTTTGGCGTTGTTGTGAAATCATCCCCTAACTCATCATCGCTCAGCCCAATTTTGCGCCATCGCCAAAGACACCTTCGTAATTATGAGAACAATAACTTTACTAAGGGATCCAGTGAGTAATAAATACTTACATTTGGATGGTATTTAAAAGTACTTCAATTTATTCCCATTTCATTTACCTAATTTTGCCTGTGTTCCACCAAATAAACTGAATGTGCACCAAAATATGTTCAATAAAATATGTCATAACGAGCATCTATTTAACAACGTAAAAATAGTAATACGAGTACATCTAATTTTAAAAACAAGCGTTTATTTTTGTAGTTTTACTTCAGATAATGCACTGCAAAGTGTATTTGAATCAAACACCAATTAATGTCCAATATAGCTTTATTAATAAAAAAAAAAAATATCGCGTTATCGTCCATATTTCGACTCGGATGGTCTCAGGGAGCCTAATTATTAATAACGTAGCAAAAAAACCGGTCAAGTGCGAGTTGGACTCGCGCACCGAGGGTTCCGTACAAACCTGTGGGTATATAAGTAAAAGTTCAAAATTGTCAAAAATATTTTTTTTTATATGACGAAACTAAAAATTTTCGGTTTTCGTAATTTATCTTATATCTGTACTATAAGACGTGACTTCGTACAAAATTTCAAGATTCTAAGTTCACGGGAAGTACCCTGTAGGTTTTGATTCCCGTGCGAGTTTCGAAAATTTGCGGAATTTTGCGGCCTAAATGGCTGTATCTTTTGATTGCGTTGACTTAGAAGGTTGATTTTTCTACAGCTTCCAGGGACAGTAGAACTAAGTATCATATAGAAATTTCAGTTTGATACCTCCACGCGTTCCTGAGAAAAACGGTCTTGACAGACGGACGGACGGACGGACGGACGGACAACAAAGTGATCTTATAAGGGTTCCGTTTTTTCCTTTAGAGGTACGGAACCCTAAAAACAGCGTCAAAATGCGTCACCAGGAAGCAAAGTTAGGACGATTCTACGAAAACTTGGTTCGCTTTTTTTTTTTTTTGGGTGGGAAATCATCAAATAACTTCTCCCGCTCTGGGTGGAGCAGGAGGGCGTGTCAGACTTTTACTGACTAAAACCCACCCGTGTTCCTTCAGTAGCCCTTAAGCCAGGGGCTGTGGTGTCTCTTTCGCAGGCATCGGCCCTTGCGGGCCCCATCATTTTTTATGCTGACATCTCTTTGAGGCGCGCGTGGAACACAACGCGCCGTCGACTTGGGCTTGGTCCTTACCGGACAGCGAGCTACCCATTACTCGCCGTCCGCAAGCCCATGCCTACGGTGGCCGGAAATCGGCCTGGCATTCCCGACGCCCAGGGCGTCTCCGTATCCTGCGGCGGCTGGGGTCGCGAGGGCGCATATGCAGGCAGCATATGCTCCCTCACGTGCGCCGCCTCCCTCTTCGCGAGCATCACTGCTTCGCAGTGGAAACACCCGGGCGTTTCCTCCCACCCTATCCGAAACAGGAACCTCCCGAAACAACCGTGTCCGGTGAGGACCTGCGTCAGGCGGAAGGTGAGGACGCCATGCCGCCTCTCAAACCACTCCTCAAAGAGGGGACTTACCGCCGCAATCGTGGCGTGCCCAGCACTGGGTTGCGACAATCGCTCTCTCCATGTCACCATGAGATCCCGCCGGAGCTCTGTCCACTGTGCCGCGATTTCCTGCGGCGGCGGACTTACGCCCCGGCGTTTGGCCTCCTCGCGCCACTCCCATATTTGCGCGAGGACCTTTGCCTCCAGATCCCATGGCGGTAATCCGGCAAGGAGGCCCGCCGCCTCGCCGGAGATCGTGCGATATCCCCGGATCATCCTGATCGCCATGACCCTATGGGACGCCCTCAGCTTGCGAGCTGGTTGGCGCCTCAATGTCTACTTGGTTCGCTTAGGTAGATTTTGATTGCTACAAATTACATAGAACGAAGATAAATTAAAGTGGCTATATACGCTAGGCGCACGGGCGAGGTGTCGGAGGACGCGTTTCCGCGCGAGCCACATGACTGCAGATGATAAATATAATTATCTTTTTGAAAAAAACACACCACATCTAAACGTTTAAATTCAAGCGAGCAGGCATGGTTTCTGTCACGGCTCCCGCGCTGCGAGGCTCCGGCGGTCCCACGCGAGCTTATCGTCGCAGATGGCTTAACGCTCACCACCGCAGCTTCGGCTTGCTGCCCGGCTTCGCCGGCCAGCCTCAGCTGCGGCGGCGAGCGTTACATCCATCTGCTCCTCAGCTCGCGGGCCGCCTCGCCCCTCCGCGCCTACGCGGATTTAAATTACACTCTAGGGGTAGGGCAGACGAGACTACGTGGACTCGGTTTTGCAGCGATTCGTTTCTGTCACTAACATAATAAAATACCATGGACAAAATACACCGAACAGCAATTTCGCACATGTAACATTCAGGAAACTTTTGTGCCCGATCAGTATTTTTCGGGGAAGAATAAAATAGTTATTGTTACAATAGAATATTTGCAGCGCACTACAATAAAAAAGTGTTATATCTTGGTGTTAATTTGGAATTTGTTTGATGTAACATATTTTGCTGGCCGAGTAGTTTAATTATAGTAAAACAATTAAACGGGTTTAAGATCAATATTTTAGAAATGCATACATAGATGACCCTTTAGATTTTTGGTGAACACAAAAATATTATCCCTTACATTTTCCTTATTTCCGTTATCATCATCATCATTTCAGCCGAAAGGCGTCCACTGCTGGACATAGGACTCCCCCAAGCTCCACCCCTTCAACCAGTTCTGTGCTACCCGCATCCAGCGGATTCCTCCATTTCAATTGGTTCTGCGTTTCTCGCATCCAGCGGATTCCTGCGGCCTTCATAAGGTCATTGGTCCATCTTATGGGAGGCCTTCCAGCGCTACGTTTTCCGGTACGCGGTCGCCACTCCAGAATCTTTCGGCCCTATCGGCCATCTGTTATGCGAGCAATGTGCCCTGCCCACTGCCACTTAAGTTTGGCAATTCTTCGGGCAATGTCAGTTGCCTTGGTTCTCGCACGGATCTCTTAGTTCCTGATTCGATCACGTAGGAAAACTCTGAGCATAGCCCTCTCCATTGCCCTTTGGGTGACTTTTAGCCTTCTGATAAGACCCATTGTGAGCGACCACGTTTCAGTACAATATGTTATCACTGGCAACACGCACTGGTCAAAGACTTTCGTCTTGAGACACTGCGGGATGTGGGACGAGAAGATATTGCATAGCTTCAAGAACGCTGCTCAGCCGAGTCGGATTCGACGATTGACCTCTTTCTCGAAGTTGGATCTACCTAACTGGGCAGTTTGCCCTAGGTAAACATAATCGTCTACAACTTCGAGTGTAGAGTCTCCGATCTTCATAAGAGTGCGTGTTACATGGACATTCGAAATTTTCTAAGTTTTGTCCATGTTCATTTTGAGACCCACTCTTTCGGAAGCTCCACTGAGGTCATCGAGCATTGTACTGAAGTCCTCCATAGTCTTAGCCATGACTAATAAAATCATCGGCAAACCAAAGGTGAGTGATGTACTCGCCATTGATGGTGATGCCAATCTCTTTCCAGAACTTTGAAGACATCCTCCAATGCAGCGGAGAGATAACGTCTCCCTGTGTGAGACAGGAGCTGCAGGAGGATAAGTCTCGAGGTCTGGTCCGCTATTTACATACCTGTTATTATTTACGTAACGATTTTTTTTCTTATTCTCACAGCATAGAGAATAAAGTGGATTTAATAAGTATTTAACTTTAAAGTGGCCTTCAAATTTGGCATGCAAGTAGTTTTTCCGTTCCGTTATTTATTCCGTTCCCATTATTATTTCTAAGTAATCACAGCCACACGGGTCGATCCATCAGGTTAAGCTACGCTTGCCGCGGTTGGTCCGTGGATGGTTGACCATCTTTATATTCCAAGACCCCTCCATGCCTCGGAAAGCACGTTAAGCCATTGGTCCCGGCTGTCATTTGTGGATCTTTGACAGTCGTTACGGGTCGTCAGAAGCCCGAAAATCTGACAACCCGTCTTACCGGGGTATCGTATTCCCCATTAACTGGGTTATGGAGGTCAGATAGGTAGTCGCTCCATGTAAAATAATGGTATTCAGTTACATCCGGTTAGACCGGACGGAACCGGAAGCCAGTTCCAACATAGTTGGCTAGGCAGATGATGATGATGATGATCCTCCATCAATTGTTTATCAATCCACGCACAGCTCCTCGGATACTATATAAGCAGTGCGAGAAGACATTGTTTACCTGGATTAACACATAGGATACTTTTAATCCTGGTAGTACGTAACCGTGGGATATTTTCCGACATCCACGCGGGCGAAGCCGCGGGCAAAAGCTAGTAAAAGATAAAAGTATCTCCCAACCCAGCTTTTAAACGTGAAATCCCTTCACTGGAACCACATGAATTATTAATGGGAGTCCTCAATACACTTAGACCTACAATTGAATTAAATGGCTTCTTTTAAAATGGAAACGCTAAATGTGAATCGTATTTTATGCCAAAAGATCTGGGAGTGAGAATTCCAGTGGTATTTTAGGAACCAGGAAATGAATTTTGTTGGAGACTTTTGGGGTCTGTTTTAAATGTGGTGAATTCTCCGTGAAAGGGAAGGTTAAAAGGTCATTTGCAAAATTTGCACTGAGTCCGCGTGCGTATTACAGCCTACTCGTGCGAACATAATAGGTTGACTGTGCTATACTTATGCAAGCAGTATCTAATATGTATACAATATTTTTATAAAATATGTATACCAAGGCTGGCCCAAGAAAAGGTGGCGTGATGACCTAGACGCGTATTGCAAGGGCTGGATCGAGGAGGCCCTGGAAAAAGATGCCTGGAAGGATTTTGGGGAGGCCTTTGCTCAGCAGTGGGACAGTGTAGGCTAAACAAAAAAAAAAAAAACTAACCATACAATATTTTCTTCTTGTATAACCGCGGGCTACTCGCTGTATTATTTTAATGTTATTTTACCCGACTGCGCCAGAAGGAGGGTTATGTTTTTCGAGTGTATGTATGTATGTACGTATATTTCTTTGGCACGCTCTGTAGCCTAAACGGCTTGATCGATTTCAGCTTGAGAGGTGTCGTTAGATTCATCTTAATTGTGAGAGTGACACTGGGTATATCAAAATTGAAAAAAAATAAAAATGGCCGATTTTTGGCGCAATAAAGAGTCTTAAAAAAAAAAATATTCTCAAACCCTATTGAGTGGGATATCAAAATAAACGGTTTCATAAATAAGTCTCAATAACGTCAACAATAATTATATTATTAACTAAAAACTGTGAAATACAAAAATAATTTACAAAATAAAACAACTCGACTGCCTAAAAAGTGAACTTTAAAAAGATGGAAACAAGAAACTGTTTCTAAAAGGACCACTACCTATTAGACTGAATACTATAAGTAATTTCAAGCAGTCGGAGGCAATAGAGGCAATAAAAGTCTTTTCAACACACTTGCTCATAAAATGGCTCTAATTTCACCGCAATTAGGGACATAATGACACCTATTATCAAACTGTGACTTTTTCATTACTATTATTCACTAGTGAGTTATAGCTTTTTTTTTTATTGGTTGAGATGCTTTGTTCTTAAAAAATTTCGATACAAAAAAAGGTCGTGCTCAATAGTACAAATCAATTAATATACCCATGGCTTGCTCATTTCATGCAACTTCGTAATTTTATAGATAATTTCAACTTGTACGTTTTTAATAAATAAAACTTTCACTCACAGATAATTTTTGTTCTTTTCTGTAATAAAGAAAACTTTGAATTCCCCATTTTGTACGTGGCTAAGCCCTATCCGCGAAAAGCAAAAAAGAAAGAAACGTCATTCTTTTAGGCCACGTTCCGAGTTACAACAATATCGATTTGACCGCGCTCACACACGACGTCCCGCGAATCGTCATAGATGACGTCATGACATGCGCCATTTTGTCAAAAATGACAGTTGTGCTGTTTTGTTTTAAGTCACGTCGAATCTTTAGTTAATTTAGATTTATTTGAAATAGTGCTACTATCTAAGAAGAAAAAATGTGTGGTGTATACAAGTTTAATATGGTGAATATATGTTTTAACGTTGAGTGAACACTTTTATCGCAATCACGAGCGTTCCGTATTGATGACAAAAATGACGGTTCTTAGCTGTCAGAATCGTGATATCTAACTCGGAACGCAAAATATCGAAGTGAGCACTCACAGCGTTATTTTTCTAATTCGGAATGCGGCCTTAGTATAAGGCCGATCGCCATTTTTAGATGCGCGCGCATTGGAAAACTGATTACTTTCTTCTCCCGCCATTAGCAAAAAAAAACTCGTTTTCATTGTTGAAATTATAGTTATTTATTCATTAAAATCACTACAAGTACTAGTTATAAAGAAAATTATGTATGTTGTAACACCGCCCGATATAAGATGTGAAGCCCTTAACGTTATGGAAATTTTACTACCTAAAAACTCCAAGGACAAAATGATTTTTTAGTATTATTTTCTTCACAAGTGTGTTGAAAAACGTCGTATGATACACGTGTCTATTGATGATTACCGTCCTCGGCTCTCTTAAGACCCTCGCCTGACGGCTCGGGGCTCAATGGCGCCTCAGCGGTAATCACCAACCTTATACACTTGTACCATAATGTACTATTATTGTTAAATTTAAGATGATGCAGTTCACTTTTTAGGCAGTCGGGTTTTTTGATTTTGTAAATTATTTTTTACTTCAAGTATTTTTAGATAGAAAACCGGGAATTACTTTGGACTGCCATGTTTTAACTGTCTCGTTGGTCTCGCAGTGGCAAACGCGACTGCTGAGCGTGGGTTTGGTTCTCGGGTCGAACAAAGTGATATTGGGTTATTCCATTAGGAATTACTTAGTAAAAGCCCGGAGTTTGGAAGATGGCGGTGTGATACTTCGTGCCTCGGAAAGCATGGTAAGCGGTTGGTCCTGCTCCTGATCTCTCTCCGGTCGTGTTGGATTGCTGTCCTATTGGATTATGAGAGTGAGTGAAGAGCGAGTGCTCCTGTGTCTGCGCAAACCCTCGAGCACTCTTAAATCTCCCACGACGAAGGCTAGTCTCCGTTGAGATTGGCCGTCATAGGCGAAACGGTCTGGAGGAGTATATTGCTTTCCGGGAAACTTCCTCACTTCTTCCTCTTCGTCGTCACACTCTTGTCCGTCACATCAGGGGTGGTGGCAAGCTTCACAATCCCTCGCCATTCCTCCCGTACTGTGGCTTTGATTGAGCATTCATGGAGTGGACCATTGACTTACACTCTAACCTACAATCTCACAAACACTTTCATATTCAGACACACTACGCACAGGTATTCACACTCGGATAACACTCTCACTAACATACCTGTTTTTATTTGATGTTTTAAGTCCATACGGATTTCTTGAGGGTCTTGTGGCTAAATGACAATAGCTGCATGGGTTGATCGGCCAGGTTAAGCTACGCTTGCCGCGGTTGGTCCGTGGATGGGTGACCATCTTTACATACCAAGACCCCTCCGTGCCTCGGAAAGCACGTTAAGCCGTTGGTCCCGGCTATCATTTGTGGATCTTTGACAGTCGTTACGGGTCGTCAGAAACCCGAAAGTCTGACAACCAGTCTTACCTAGGGGTATCGTATTACCAAGTAACTGGGTTGTGGAGGTCAGATAGGCAGTCGCTCTATGTAAAATACTGGTATTCAGTTGCATCTGGTTAGACTGGAAGCCGACCCCAACATAGTTGGGAAAAGGCTAGGCAGATGATGACGGATTTCTTGTAATAATATTATGCTGAACTATGGAAGAGCGGAGTCTCCTAACACAAGCATTGTTTGCTTAAAAGGAGGCTCCAAACATGAAACCCTTTTTTGTAAACTGAAGCATAAATTAAAAAAAAAAAAAAACTTAATTTTTTATTATAAACTTGTATTTTTTTTTCTAATCTCCACAAAATGAAATCCACCATGCTCTCCAAAATTTTACGTAGGTTTGTTTAATATTATCATGTATATGTCCTATTAAATTTTGGTCAAAGTTTGAACAGAATTGCCTATTAATCGGATAAGCCGGCTTAGTGTCAACCCGTAATACGTAAACAAACAAAACTTTCCTTTTACACTAACGAAGTGTACAGAGTGTTGGGTATAACGTATTCATTATGAAGAACACACGTGGAATATGTGGCATGAAAGTATCATTTGAAAAATAAAACGTTCGAGAAAAACTTTAATCACAATCAGTCTATACAGAGTGTAAGGGGAACGAGTAGTATATTATTGGGCATCCTACTCCACCTTCCGTTCCATCGGCTCACTTCGTTCGCCTCGTCACTCTCGGTGGAGTAGAATGCCCAATAATATAAATGAAAACCTACATAGTGCAGTAAAATACTGGTTCGGCGCCTATTCCACTCGATGGGAACGGAAGGTGAAGTATGAATTCCTACATAGTGTAGTAAAATACTGTTAGTATCGATGGCTTACCTCTATCAACTAGGTATCGCAGATTCAGATTCATGTAATTATACTCACCAGGTTAAAACAGCTAAAACTTTACTATACCTTGATTCAAACATACACAAACTTTCGTTAACATAATCAGCTCTATATTTGAACGAACCAGTAACCTAAAATTCAGGACAGATTGTCTCATGTCTCTCCACATACTTAGGGATGGTGCATTGCCGCTTAGGATAACACACATACCTGTTTTCGTGACCAGATTGGCTCGAGGACATCTGAACTTTAAGCTACCGCGTACATTATAAAACTTTACTATACCTTGATTCAAACATACACAAACTTTCGTTATCAGCTCTATATTTGAACGAAACAGTAACTTAAAATTCAGGACAGATTGTCTCATGTCTCTCCACATACTTAGGGATGGTGCATTGCCGCTTGGGATAATACACATACCCTGTTTTCGTGACCAGATTGGCTCGAGGACATCTGAACTTTAAGCTACCGCGTACATTATAAAACTTTACCATACCTTGATTCAAACATACACAAACTTTCGTAACATAATCAGGTCTATATTTGAACGAACCAGTGACCTAAAATTCAGGACAGATTGTCTCATGTCTCTCCACATACTTAGGGATGGTGCATTGTCGTTTAGGATAACACACATACCTGTTTTCGTGACCAGATTGGATCGAGGACATCTGAACTTTAAGCTACCGCGTACATTAAACTAAAATTTAGAACAGATTGTCTCATGTCTCTCCACAAACATTTTGTCTGTGACCAGATTGGTTCGAGGACATCTAAATTTTAATTTAACACATTACAGACGTTACATCCTTTTACATCAACACGTAACGATCAAGTGGTAATTGTGGTCACACGGATACTCCATCATTGCTTTACATTTATAAAGCTAAGGTGCAGATACACTTGACAACGGCAGCCGGATCAGAAACGTTTCTCACATTATTCAATCTAGCGTACAAACTGTGTGTGAATCCGCAGCTGTAAACAGTTCCGTTGACGGTAACCGTATCCGGTGGTTGTTAATTAGATGTAAATTAGCTTTATGTATAAATCTGCTTTGTTAGTTCAAATCGGCAAAGTTCAATGTCAATGCAATCCGCGCTTCCCACGCAAACATAAATTGCATTCCATGCATTTATATTGTAAAGTAACATGAACGTTATGTTGTAAACACTAAATTTGTCATTTATAGAACTTCCTAAATAATATTTCCAGATTCATTTTTGAAGTTTGTAATCGCTTCTAATTTCAACATGTTTCATTCTTCTAGGTACTATGATTATTTATAATTATAATATATTTTGTATTAAGTACGACACGTACCTATTATTGGTTAAATCATCTGCCTTGAAAAAAGAGAATCTGTGTCCAATAAGGTTATTTAGGAGTATTGTAATAGAATTAAACTAAAGTTGTTACTGATAAATCGGATAACTATAAAAATAACTCGGAAACATGCGTTCGATCCCCACACAATAGTTTCTTGGATTCTTTCATTGCGGATTTAGGTGGTTATTATAAATATTACAAATGAAAATGATGTTAGTTAGTATCTATTTAAACGAACTTACTCCACAATAATATTTTATGTGATGATAAAAAGTCTCGAGTTTAACTGCAACTTACTATTAACAATCACATGGATTGGTTTGTACGTATTACTAAATGTTTTTTTTTTTCGTTAGATTAATTTCAACTACTTCAACTTGAACTTAACCAACTGCTTAACTGATTTTAGTGAGTCAACTATGCTCACAAATTTACTTTCAACGACGAGAGAATTAAAAAAATATAAAATATACACCTACCTACGAGAATTAATTTGACTTTTGTTAGTTTCACCTCTCACATAAACCTAATTGTGATGTTTAAAATTCTCAACAAACCTACATCAATTATTAAATTGATTATACATATTATTTTAGTAATGAATCATATAACATAACAGGGATCGGGTTTACTTTGTCGGCTTTATTTTTCAGTTCTCATTACTAACGAAAATTGCAATTTAGTAAAATTGGTATGCAATCAATACGGTTCAATATGACGTAAACGCCATATTTTTTCACACAACTTTATGACACATACTTAGAGTTTAAAATTGAACTAACATATTTTTGTGCTGAAATAGTATTTTTTGTGTATATAAACGAATTAATTTCAATCAATAAATTACATTCGCTCCAGAATCTTCAAAGTGACAAGTAGTACTAGCAATACCTTCTTCAAATCGACTTTCTAACATGTAAGTGAGTACTTCTTAATTTAATATTTGTAGTCATAATGCTCAGCTTCGGACCTGGTTCTTGCCTGCCGGCTGTTGTAATTATCATGTCCTATCTTTCCATCATGACTGCTACTTAGCTACGGACCTGGTTTTTGCCTGCCGGCTGTTGTAACTATCATGTCCACCTATCCATTGTGACTACAACTCAGCTACGGACCCGGTTTCTGCCTGCCGGCTGATGTAACTGTTATCATCCTGTATGTCTGTAAATTGTTTGACTTCTTATTTATGGTATTTTTTATGTTCTATATTAGGTCTGACTCCGACGTTTCCCGTGTGTCCGACTACATAAAGAGCCCGCCGACTGCTAAAAAAGCCGTGCCGAGCAAGATCCTGCCTACGAAAAAAACAACAAAGCGCAAAGCTTCTTCGGTCGCGGAATCAGAATCAAGGTAGTTTATGAGTACTCTTTATCTGAATTTTCCTTTTTCATTAGTCTAATATGTTATATTAAAACGTAGATCTCAATAGAGAACTTTGAGTTGCAAAAATAATTTTAAGAACATACTTATTTTCATACAACATTAAGTTTGTATCTAGAAATGTGTTTCTTCTAGATTATTAAAATATTTTTTATTTTTATTTGATTACAGTAACAAGCAACCGGGGAGCACCGACCTTTTCGGTTTGGAAGATTTGGATACCCTTCCTCCGCAGTCGGAGTTAGCTTCATCCTTGCTGTCCCGCGTCGCCAACGGGAAGGTACGACGGACAGCGGATCTAAGGGGTGCCTTCTACGTGGAACTCAAGGTATACCATAAAGAAGATATCATCTCCACTCCTCCCGAGGAGCGCTGGAAGAAGTCACATGTTGCTCTAAAACTGCAACTGGATAAAGGTAGCTCGCAATGGAACTCACTACAAAAATTCATGCACAAGGCTCATGAGTTGTTCAATAACTCGGAAGGTGTATATTATAGTGATAAGATCCATTTTAAATAAACTTACTTAATAATATAAAATTTAAATTTGAGGCATCCAAATTTATTTTTAAACTTAGTAGATAATTAATTAGGCTAATACTTTAAATTCATGCAAAGGCTCAGGAGTTGTTCAATAACCTAGAGGGTGTATATTACAGTGCTAAGATACATTTTAAACATACTTAAATATTACATAAAATTAAACTTTATTTTTATACTTAGCAGGTAATTAATTACACTAGAATGCCTTTCTGCACTGTTTGTAACACAACTGTTAAGCGCAGTCACTGGACAGGTCATCTACGCAGTACCGATCATAAAAATAAAAATATTTCATATGTTTGCGAAGGTGTTGAATTAATTAATTCTGCATTTTTAAATCGTATAGCTTCTTATATAATTATTGATACTATTGAAAATTATTCTTTAGATTCGTTTTTCAATAACAATCAACAAAAAATCAAAACATTAATAAACAAATGTCTTAAGGATCATACCTGTCTAAAAATTAATTTTGAATATTTTGCTTTGTTTTTGATGGTTAAAAATGATATTCAGGAAGTGAAATCATTTGCTACAAAGAATTATGTAGTACATCAGAATTATGAATATGATACATTGACATCTCAGGTTAGAAACACGTTGAAAAAGAGATTAGAAGAATTTCAAGATCGTGACAGTGGGTGGACATTTTTAAACAGTTTGCATTTGGAAGTTAATGTTAACAAGTATCAACCCTTGCGCGGTTCAAGCTTTATCGAGTTGCCGACAGCAATTAAATCAAAAAAAGCATGTATTAATATTCGTAATAAAGATAGTTATTGCTTTTTATGGTCAGTTGTTGCTGCTTTATATCCAGCTAAATCTCATCCTGAAAGAGTATCGTCTTACCCCGATTTTCAAAGCGTGTTAAACATAAAAGACATTCAATTTCCATTGAGTTTGACAGATATTATTCGATTCGAATTAAATAACCCTGAAATTTGTATATTTATATATGGCTTAAAAAATAATACCGTGATTGGACCTTTTTATAAACCAAAATCTTTGAAGGGAAAAGTGATTCATTTACTGTACTTGGAAAAAGATGATTTATCACATTACTGTCTCATTAAGGATTTACCGCGTCTTGTTAAGAATCAAATAACAAAGCACCACAGTAAATTATACTTTTGTGATGTTTGTTTAATGTTCTTTGATTCATGTGATGATCTTAGTTCACACAGTTGTGGAGGAGTTGCTACTGAACTACCTCCAAAAGGTTCTTTCATTCAGTTTGAAAATTATGGTAGAAAGCAATTTGTGCCATTTGTTATATACGCAGATTTTGAAACAATGCTAGAGCGGTATGACTTTTGCGAACCTGACCCAACTCAGGCGAACACCGTTACCAGACAGAGACATGTACCAATCGCTTTCGCATATCATATTACGTGCACTCTAGATGAAACCTATAATCGTTATGTCTCGTATCGTGGCTCGGATTGTGTTTCGAAATTTGTGAAGTCTATCTATAAAGATGCTAAAAAACTTTACAGAATTTTAATGAATACTGCTCCCATGATTTACACGAATGAGAATGCTGACGACTTTGAAAACTCTGATACATGTCATATTTGTGAGAATTTCTTGTTTGGTGATAGGGTTCGCGATCATTGTCATTTGACCGGTAAATATCGTGGCGCAGCTCACAGTTACTGTAACCTACAATATAAAATGCCTAAGTTTCTACCTGTATTTTTTCATAACTTATCGGGTTATGATTGTCATCTCTTTATAAAAGAATTAGGGAAAGCTCCGGGATCTATTAAACTCATACCTAAAACAAAAGAAAATTATATTTCTTTCACGAAGTACATTCCGATTTCCGATACTGAAAGCATACAAGTACGATTTGTAGATTCTTTCAAGTTTTTAGGAACAAGTTTAGAAAAGTTGGTTAGTACAATGAAAAAACAAGAGTTTAAACAATTAAAATCTTATTTTCCTGAAAAAACACAATTTGATTTGCTTACCCGTAAAGGAGTTTATCCATACGACTACATGTCTCAATGGAAACATTACGAAGATACGTGTTTACCCTCTAAAAAAAATTTTTTTAACGTTTTAACTAGTGAGTCAATTACTGATGAAGACTATGAACACGCTCAGTCCGTTTGGTCAGTATTTAATATTCGTAACATGGGTATGTATACAGATTTATATCTTAAAACCGACGTTCTTTTGCTTACAGACGTGTTTGAAAGTTTTAGAAAAACTTGTAAACGACATTATAATCTCGATCCCGCGTTCTATCTTACAGCACCAAGTCTATCATTCGATGCAATGCTTTTGAAAACTAGAATTAAATTAGAATTGATTAGTGATGTTCAAATTTTTAGGATGATACAAAAAGGTATTAGAGGAGGCATTTGTATGTGTTCCAGAAGACATGTTAAAGCCAATCATAAATACCTGGATTCTTACGATCCGTCCCTTCCGAATTCATTTATTATTTATTTAGATTGTAACAATTTATATGGTTATAGCATGTGTCAAAATTTGCCTTATTCGGATTTTAGATTTATGAGTAGACAGGAAATAGATGATTTGCAATTGAACTTAATAGATATAAGCGATAACGCGGAAAACGGGTATATTCTTGAAGTTGATTTATTATATCCTAAAACATTGCACATTGATCATAACGACTTTCCATTTTGTCCAGAAAAATTTGTTCCACCGGGTGGCAAGAATAAAAAATTAATACCGAATTTGTATGACAAATACCACCACGTTATTCATTACGTTCATTTAAAAAAATGTTTGCAACATGGATTGGTATTACGAAGGATTCATCGTGCAATTGTTTTTAAGCAAAGCTGTTTTTTAAAACAATATATTGATATTAACACTCGGTTACGTCAAAAAGCAAAGTCAACGTTTGAGCAAGATTTTTTCAAATTATTAAACAATAGTATTTTTGGAAAGACTCTGGAAAATAACGAGCATCGGATAGATGTTAAGTTGGTAAACAAGTGGTGTGACTTGAACAATAAAACAAAAAAGACTACTTGTGCTGAGAAATTGATCAGCAATCCGTATTTTCATAGCGCCTCTGTATTTTCTGATGATCTAGTAGCAATCCAAATGAAACCTTCTCGTGTTGTTCTTAATAAACCAATATACATAGGATTTACTGTATTGGAACTATCTAAGACTCACATGTACGACTTCCACTATTCAATCATAAAACCTTTCTATGGTGACCAAATTGAATTGTGTTATACTGATACGGATAGTTTAATTTATGATGTAAATACCGATGACATTTATAAAGATGTCAATGATCATTTTCTAAAATATTTTGATACCAGCAACTATGATTTAAACAACATATTTAACTTACCAATTATTAATAAAAAGATTCCAGGGCTGTTTAAGGATGAAATGGGCGGCAAAATTATCAAAGAATTCGTAGGACTGCGCTCAAAGCTTTATTGTATTAAAACTTTAGACAAAACAATAAAGAAAGCAAAAGGTACAAAAAAAAGTGTTACGAAAAATTTAAATATGTTAGATTATAAAAACGTGTTGTACAATTGCAATGTCATTCGCAAAAAAAATGTTTTGTTTAAGTCAATAAAACATGAAATATTCACTCAGGATGTAACTAAAATAGCACTTTCAAGCAATGATGATAAGCGGTTGCTATCGATTGATAAGGTATCTACTTTAGCCTGGGGTAATGCAACTATATTTGTGTAATGCATTACCGTTATTTTTAAATATAAGTATTTTTAGTAGTTACATTTTTTACTTTGTATTTTATTAGAAATCGTTCAAAATGTAAAGATAGGAAATATTATGTACAGACGCCAGCAGGTCAACCTACCCCAAACGGTCAAATTTTCCCAATTGAACATGAACCTTATGCTTACGGTATAAAGTTGAAAATCTATCAAATAAATTTGACAGATTGGAGTAGCTTGATGTGCTGGCGTCTGTACTTAATAATGACAATTACTTAAAGTTGGGTCAAATAATCTGTAATGTTATTGTAAAACTTAAATTTTTGGTGCCTCAAATAATATTTTTATTTTAACTATTACTTGTAACAAATAATTTTAGAACTTATTTCGTATTTATTTCGTTGTAAGAGCGTTCACCCGACATGACAGTTCGTAAAAATTATCAAAACATTCTCTACTAACTTTTTATATTGTATCCTGCATAAACGTACCAAGTTTTATTAAATCATATTGTTTATTTCGAAAAGTTTTGTACAGTCGCCAGCACATCAAGCTAAACCCTATACATAACTATAACTACGACGATGCATGGAGTGTTAGAAAGAAAGTATCTTTGGCGTGATTGGAAGAATTTTAAACGTTTCTAAAACTGCCCAATTGCTGCACATACTAATATTTGTGAGCCAATTACCATGTTTTACTAGGAATAAGCCACACCCACACCCCACTGCGCGTACGTCACCGCTCCCGAGTTTCACTCATCACAACGTTCGTTTATTCTTTACGTCAGTGATAAAAGTTCGTGGAGCCGTACTGTAGTCGTCCTGTGCGTGATATTAGTAACTCTAAATCTATTAAATAATATTAATATGGCGACTGGCGCCTCAGTTGACGCAAGTTGAAAGAGAGTGTATGATAGCGCATCGATTGAGTGGGTGACAGAGGTTTGTCGGCAGACGGGCATAACGGTAAGTAATATTTTTTATTATTATTATTTTTTATTTAAAATAAACATAGGCTAATAAAAAATGTGTATTAGGTGTTTTTCTATGGAATATTCGAAATAAGTTAACAGAAGGGTTAATTACGTAGGTAAAGTTTTTAATTGTGAGCGTTGTTCCAAGTAGCATATAAAAAGTTATTTTTTTCATATTTAACTATTCTAGGAAAACGCAGAAGTAGGTAATTCGTTTCTATTTCTTAGGTTATGTGTGTGTTTGTCAAGTTTATGTTGGTTTGTGTAGTGTTATCTAAAATATTTTTTATTATTATGCAAATATTATAAGTTGTATAGTTGACAGAGATTGAATTGTTTGATTTTTTCGTATAACTGTTTGGAAGTCATAACAATAAAACCGTTTTATGATTTTTTTTTGGGTCCTCTGTTTGGAATTGAGGTTAGGCATGGATGCTGATCCCCAAATCTCAATCAGGTATTCTAGATTAGGTTTTGCTAAAGAATCGTATATAGTGCGTTTAATCTTATATGGTAAGCAGTTTCCCATTTTGCATAGAGCTCCATATAGTGACATAAGTTTGGCTTTTACGTGCTCGGCTCGATATGAGGTTTCCAGACAGTTTGTCATCTAATAGTAGACCAAGATACTTTTCTGCACTGGACTGCTTGATAGTAAGATTATTAACAATCAAGGGGCATGGGGTGGAATCTTTTTGTTTTTGGCTGCAAATATCATGTTTAAGATGTTTTCGAAGTATTTATAGTAATTTATGTAGAAACCACTCATTTATTACGTTTAAGTTGTTTTGCGTCTCACTAATGATATCGTGTATGGATTGACCACGGATGACCAAAGTAAAATAGACTTGTATCATCTGCGTAAAGTTTTAAATAACCTGTTAACACTATCTGATTGATGTTGTTCACATAAATTAGAAATAATGGTGGTCCCAGAATGGATCATTGTATTGTATGTTGTTGTTGTGTTATGTATTACCTAGTAACTGGGTTTTAGAGATCAGATAGGCAGTCGCTCCATGAAAATAGTGGTATTCAGATGCATCTGGTTAGACTGGAAGCCGACTCTAACATAGTTGGGAAAAGGCAAGGCAGATTATATTTTGTAGGGAATTATATTTAAGTTTTAATACATGTTTGCCTGTAGTAATAAATTAAGTAAAAATGTGTAAATAAACTAGAGCTATTTATTTCGTTCCAGAAAAAAGAAAACTTTTTACTTCTGGCTTCGGGCGGCGGTGGCAAGAAAGCGGAACCTTAGAAGCCCACCACCGCCAACTCTAGGCGAGAACCACGACGGCGGCAGACGATGCGATTATGGTCGGTGCCGATCATTTTTTGAGCAGACGAGCGTACAGCGTGAGTCCATGCATAGCTTAGCTTGTAATCACACTTATCACATTAACTTATTCATCATTTACTTATAACATGGTGTTCCTAAGAAGTGAATAACAAACTTGATTAATATAGGTAATACCTACTACTTAATAGACATGTATTAGTAAGAACGCTCGGCGCGCACTCAAACTGGGTTTACGCGCGCCGCCAGACCAGACTCAGTAAAAATTATTACTATTAGACAAATGTTCAGTTGTTTACAACCTGCCTCAACAAAGGTGGAATTTCTCAATACGACAGATTATTTATCTGTATGTTTATATTTTGAAGAATATTATTTTTAACCGTCCCATACCTACTCATTCAGTTAAGTTGGCCCGTCCCGTACAATATGTCAAAATAAAGAATTTTATGTAAGTATTGAAATTGAGCAGTGGTGACCAAGTGGTAACGGCCGCGACTTACGAGTTGTAGGTCGTGAGTTCGAACCCAGACAGGCGCTTTACTTCGTGTAAATTATTTCATCACCACTGCTCTCAAAACGGTGACGGAAAACATCGTGAGGAAACCGGCATGTCCTAGAACCAAAAATTCGAAGACATGTGACATCTACCAACCCGCACTGGGCCCGCGTGGTGGATTACGGCCCAATCCCTCTCACCGAGAGGAAGCCTGTGTCCTAGCAGTGGGAACATTATAGGCTGATGATGATGATGATTGAAATTGACAACATTTATTTGTTTCAGATTTCAATAGACACCATCAGAACGCGCCTAAAGAACGTCGGAAAGAAATGCCGCCGTCCTGCCAATATTTTAATGACCTAGGCGCAGAAGGAAGCACACTCTGTGCCGGAAACTGAGTGCACGGTGTATAGTGTCGTAGCCTTAGCTTTAGATGACGAACTCCGATTCTAGGGCACTAGTAAATAATGCACTTTATTTACCCGGGTTTCTGTATGAACCAATCCTATGTGTTCATACAGGTCATGGTCAATTTAAGTGCCAAGTTTCACTGAAATCCGTTTTTCCGCTAGCGTGAAAAAGTAACAAACAATATCTATCCATTCTCACAAACTTTCACAATAAACAGTAGCACAGTTTTACAATCCATAAGTAGTATTTTAATTTTGTAATTATTTTATTTATAAAAATAAAAGAATTAAGGTATTTCTAAGCATTGTTTTTCAAACACTGATTCTTTCTTCCATTGCTCGATTTGGGAAAGACGCCAGTCATGTCGTTCGTTGATGTTGTGTCATAATTAGAGATCGGATAATCGGATGCATATTTAAAATTAATTTTTAGTTATGAAAGTATGAAAGTGGCTTCTTAAATTATTATTTTATAAAAAATATCCTGGGATTCCAGGAACACCGGGAATTTATAAAGCTTTCTAGTCAGGTATTTAATATGGAAGTGACTTAAATGATCAGGATTGCATAAGTATTCACATGCATATTTATTTAAAACTAGCAGCGCTCCGCGGTTTCACTTCCGTAGTTTCCATTCCCGTAGGAATACGGGGATAAAATATAGCCTATGTCACCCGGGGATAGTGTAGCTTCCCGACAGTGAAAAAAATTTTCAAATCGGTTCAGTAGTTTTGGAGCCTATTCAATGCAAACAAACAAACAATCAAATCTTTCCTCTTTATAATATTAGTATAGATTAACCCCGATGCAAATTAAATACATGTTTGTGTATGTAGAGTGTAAGTCTGTAAGAGAAGGAATGGTGTGAGTAGTTATGTGCCGTTCCCGGGAATATTACCAAAAGAATATTTCCAGTGCCCGGGAATATCAATTGCTGGGAATGGGAACGTGTCGTTGAAACCACATAGAATTATAATAAAAGTAAAAATATAAGTACTAAGTTGCTGGTAAGATTTTGTAAGTAGAAGTGACATGTAATAAGTGCTCATTTAGTAACTTGTCGTTCAATTTTGCATGCTATACTTAATCAGAAAACATACACCGACCTTTTTCCATGTAACTTTTTGAAGTTGACCGCGCTATCTGTATTACTAATGAGCGGCAGGCTAGATAATAGAAGTTTACATTTCTGGAGCCTATTACCTATTATGTTTGCTTCTTTTGCTACGCCGACCCGGTTATTTGTGGCCATAAATCATGCACAAAGGATTAGTAAATACCATTTCTCAAAATTAGTATCACACCTGCACAGTTAAAAGGATGTTTTTTTTTTGTTATCAGTAAACTGTCGAAAATTCTCAGTAACACATTGTGGGTGTAAAATATATGCATTTAATTTCTATCTTTTATAATTTTATTAAGAAACATGCGATAAGAAAGCTAATCTAAAAAGTTCAAAATTGAAAAAAAAAAAAATCTTTAACTTATGTGTTAGTATTCCCACTAACTGGGAATGTTCTCGGGCACCAGCCCAGTCAAATTATACTAATCTATCCTCCGTTTGAAATAACATTGGATAGTTAAATAAACCCTTTTTTACAGTCCGTCCAACTGATTTTGACCTCTATTGCGTTGTATGCATGATAAATGGAATTATTCCGATCTGTCACCCCGCTTTGTCCCCTTAGGGTGACAGATAGGAAAAAAGAGTTTGATCTGTCCCCCTGTTAGCAATGAGGGGACAGTTCGAACTTTATTCACTCCATAACGGTTTCATCTGTCCCCCTATCACTGACAGGGGGACAGATGAAACTTTTTATTCCTGTTTGTCCCCCACAGAATTTAATATATTAATTCTTAAAACTAATGCCACACATACTGCAACATTACATTAAATTAAAGACTAGTGGTTTAGGTTTATAATCATCTGTATTTAAATAAGTTACAAATATTTCTTTTGTTTTTCTATTAATCAGCGACAGACCCATATATCACGTCGTAGGTATTCCGGGTATAATAAGTATAATAACAATCAGTCCTCTGATTTGACTTCATATTACAAATGTTAATTTTTACTAACAATATGTTAACTTTTAGATGAGGAAATGTTCCTAATAAGAAAATTTTACTTGTTTAGATAAAATTGCAGCTTCTATTAAGGTAATTAATTCTGTATTATTCAGGAATGAAGTAAATAAATTCAAGTTGACGTTTTCATTCCTATAGGAGTTATCAAACAAAATAAAATTTCTGCCTGTGCTCTGTATGTCAGTACTATAGTTAATATCAAAACTTATTTTGCGAATGACAACTTAAAGATTTATACAATATGGTTGAGAATTACTTGCACTCCATTATTGTTTCCAAAAAAGCCGGCTCTTCCGGGAATTTACTCGGTGCAAATAAACAATAGATCGGTTCTCTCTTTCTTACTCAAGGGGCCATACGGGCAGCCGCAATGATGCGCATTACTAAGAGAACTAGTGCAAATTGCCAATTTTTGAAGGTGACACGTCAGTGTTAAAATGTTCGTAATAATTAATTTGAGTGAAGTGTTTATATTACTAAGTATGTAGTTTTCAAGCGAACTATTGCACAGTATCATTAAACTGAGAGGAAATTACAGACAGAAGTAAGTTCATATAGAATGTACACTACAGACAATACGACTTTTGGAAATTGTTAGCAAGTTTTAATGCAAATTTTTAGAAAACATACCTAGAACAAAAGTTATTGAGCACCAATATTTATTTTTCAGATTACAATAACATGTCAGAATTCAAAAACATACCTGATACTTCTGCTACAGTAGACAACCAATGGTCTTTTATAAAAAAAGGTGGTGGCCAGGTGCTTTTACACGCCGGTCATCAATATTATAAAAAGAAGAGTTTAAAAAATGGAGTAATTTGTAATATGAAGTCAAATCAGAGGACTGATTGTTATTATACTTATTATACCCGGAATACCTACGACGTGATATATGGGACTGTCGCTGATTAATAGAAAAACAAAAGAAATATTTGTAAGTTATTTAAATACAGATGATTATAAACCTAAACCACTAGTCTTTAATTTAATGTAATGTTGCAGTATGTGTGGCATTAGTTTTAAGAATTAATATATTAAATTCTGTGGGGGACAAACAGGAATAAAAAGTTTCATCTGTCCCCCTGTCAGTGATAGGGGGACAGATGAAACCGTTAAGCAGTGAATAAAGTTCGAACTGTCCCCTCATTGCTAACAGGGGGACAGATCAAACTTTTTTTTCCTATCTGTCACCCTAAGGGGACAAAGCGGGGTGACAGATCGGAATAATTCGATAAATGGTATCTGCAGTAAACAGTTGGTATTGTAACCACTTTTTGCTTTTAATGCCATCCCTATGCCTACGGAATAGAAGTCACAATCGGTTGAACCGATTGTAAAAAAGGTTTGTTTAAATGTCTAATCTTATTTCAAATGGAGTATAGGTAACAATTTACATTTGTTTCGCGGCAGCATTTAATATTGCTTGGTAGTCATTGATAGACTGTATAATTAATATGTTACAAATATCAATAAAAAAACTTGTAAAAAATCGTTTATCAACTTGTTTTTAATCTATTGCCTATTTGTATAGTTTGGTTTTATAAATTTTGTTGTAAGTATATTTTCATTTAGAGTAGGTGTAGGATTTGTTTTTAAGTTTTCAATTATATTAATGTTTAAAAATAAAAAGGTTACGATATTTTTTCTGCATTTTATTTAAATACTTTTCCCGCGGTTTCACACGCGTTCCCGTAAGAACGTATCCTTTGTCCTTTTCTGATAGGTAGGTTCCCTCTCACCGAGAGGAGGCCTGTGTCCCAGCAGTGGGAACATTAAAGGCTGATTATGATAGCAGGCAGATAGGCAGGTAGGTTTGCAAAATTCCATGATGATCGGTTGTGTAGTTAAGGCGCCAGAAGTAGCTCTAGCTACCACTGAATCTATTATTCGGGACCCCGACGCTGACGGTATATTTATTTACTTAAAAAACGTCACCGTCCATTTTGCAAAAGACCCCGCCAAGATATTTTTAAATGGGGCTTTATAGCTAGCCCCATAAGGGCTAGCTACGCCACTGCGTAAAAACTAACAAATAAACACTCACTGTAGTATTTTATGCGGCTTCATCCGAGTCTTCACAGGAATAGGTATTCTTATGAGAATTCGGGTGTAGCCGCATAATGAACCTCGTATGGGAACCCACGTCCTTCATGATGATGCGTAACAAACAAAGAAACTCATATTCTTATTTACAAAATATTTTGAATGTAATGAAGTAACGATAATAAATAGATTCGAATTTTATTTCATTAGAAATCGTATCTTATTTCTTGCGCAATAAGTTTGAACTTTCATGTAAAAGCAAACTTCGGTAGGTATAGGTAATTCCGTTACTAAGTTCAACCTTATTACTTTGGGAATAAGATCGTGTCAAACGTTAATCTCAAACAAGGCGGACTGACAAGAGGCGTTTTGTAGGTATTATGAATTAAAACTTCGTCCACGTTTGTGGTGGGTAATCATCAATCTATATTGTTTTCGAAATTTCAAGCCGATTGTGTCATGGGTTTTTGCATTGAACTTCGTAAAAATACTTAGAATAGAAGAGCAAGGAACGCACGAAAACAGGTGACCGCCAGCCCACCAGTAAGTAGGTAACAAAACTCGGAAAAGTAATTAAAACTGCCGTGAAATAATAAAAAAAAGTGTTTTTCTCACATCAGATTACCTACCTGTCTACTTAACATTATTCTCCGAGAGCGTGAAATTTCGCTACCTACCTGTTTAAATATATGAGTAGGTAACACCTACTTAATACTTACAGGTATTTCCAACTATTAAGTAAAACTGAAGAAATAAAATATAAAAACGATTATAATATCTAAGCTTTCTTAAGTCGTTTATGCAATGCGCCGTGCACGGGCCGCTTCTTTCATTACCACGCTATTATTTGGATTCTATTCAAGTATTCAACCTGCTACGCTATTTCTTATCGCAAAGCATCTTATTCTACACCACGACGCGCATACGCACACACTCTCACGTACGCACTGCAGCACGAAACATTACGAGTAAGAGCGAACAAAAAGCTATATATCTCTTTCACACGTTTCTCGTTGTTGCTGCTTATAAAGCGTTCAAGGTCAAAGTGGGGTAACTTGATGTGCTGGCGACTGTACTTAAGTTTGTATGGAATGTCGTGTTATGTTTTAGTTTATTTGTAATACTTAAATAAATAAATAGTATTTTATGATCATAATTCTATCTGTTTCATTTCCATTCCTGATTGATGACAAGCACACAGGGCTCGCAGCGTGTTGCTCATGAGGATACAGGTTCCAACTTGATAAAACATGTATCTATTTTTGATGACAAAGCACTCATGGCTCGAAGTTCGCGCGGTGTAGTATTTGACACCGATCAGGTGCAAGCGCATCAGGTTGAACTTGTTGAAACATGAAATTGATTCACAGCGCAAGGTTTTATGGAGTTTGCATTTCATAATAATATGATTAGTACATTCATCACAAGATAGTCAGCCGGACCGGTCACATCACATCGAATAAAAACGAAACAAATTGTAAGTACCTATTTTATAAGCGTATAAGTACTTATAAAATTATTTTCTAATGCTGTTTTATGTCATTATACTTAATTATTATTTCGTTTGTTTCAGATCATTGATAATGTGCGATTCTCCAGATATTATTGACTTCTCGCAATACGCTCAAGGTTTTCCGACTCCGAGTTTAAGTTGGCATATCCCAGATTTCTCAGAACAACAAAGACCTATCAGCAAGGAGCCTAGAGCAAGACAAGACTGCGGACCTGCTAACAAAAAGCCTAGAACAAGACGGGAATGTCTAAAACAAAAGTCATATCTGCCTACATGTCAATCCTTCGTTATAAATAATGAGAAGAAAAAAGGTTTACGATTGATCATGGTACAAGTTTTGGATATAAGTGATCAAAAAGAACCTGCAAGTGACAATCAGGACGTGGTAGTGTTAAGTGCTCAGTATGTAGTGACTGAATCGGTGGACCATGTTATGGAGGAGACGCAATCGTTAATTAATAAAATATCAAAAAAACTTTGTGGGGACAGTTATTATTAACTAGTGTCATTATTTTGTAAATACTTTATAAGTTATTCTGTAAGATTTTTAGGTAATAAGCAATAATAAATTATGTAAGTAGTATTATAGATAGTTATTAGATATATTATTATTAGGTATGTTTAACATTTATCTGTTTTCTTATTCTTTAATGTTTAAACATCATAGGTTTTTATGTTGTGTAAATTTAAAATGTATAGGTTATTGAAATATTAATAATGTAAGATTTATTGTAATGAACTTTTTATTTTGTCATGTACATAGTACAAAAATTATAATAAAGTTAAATGAAATGTATATATAAAATATAATAATAAAAAATAAATGTAGGTAATATAAATTTCTTTGTTTAATCTAGTTGGGATAATGATCACAATTTGTAAGTTAAGTATATATAGAAAACATTAAATAACTATGTGAGGAATTATTATAGGGTAATAATTGAAAATAATGTAAAAAGCAAATAAAAACATTTTCTTTCATAATTTAAATTGTGTTTTATTATACTTATGTATACTCGAACTCTAAATTAGATCTAGTGTAATGATATAATTATTATTAATTATAGATTTTTTGCCTTCAATATTTCATATTAGAATCATCGTTTTAAAATGAAGAAGAAATATCATTTCACTGCAGATAATTTAAAGTTTGTTATGTAGGTTAAACTGATTGTATTAAATAAAACACTCTTAATTAGATATACATTTTTATTAAATGTTCAATCAATAATGATTAAAATAAATTGAATACAGACATATTATTATCGGCATACCATTTTCTAATGCACACCGCATTATTCAATGCACAATTTTTTTTATGATTCACACAATTAAAATCAGCTTTATTTTTACAGAACTTATTTTTTAATGTTGAAAAATTAGGACACCCTTTCTCGCCTACGTCAATCACTTCACAGTTTGCACATAAGTCTTTAATCCACTTAATCTTCTCCAAACCCTTTGTCATCATTTTTTTATTTTCTAAATATGGTAAAATGACGCGTTGAAACTCTTTGTGGTCTATGTAACCCTCACTCCAGTAAATTCCACGATTTCTTTCTAACCACCGCACCTGCTTTTTTTCTTCTTGTGTTAGATAATGGAATGAATATGGTGGTTTTACCAAGAACGTCTGTGTATGATCCTGACTCGCAATAGCCAATTCTTTAACAATAAAATTATTTATGGAATCTTTAAATCCTTGGAGTTCTACTATAATGGTATCTGCATTCATGATATCTTCTTAACAATGTTACTTAATGGTTTGTATTCAACAATGCAATCGTTCAGAATGAGACAGTATGCTGAAGTTTGATCTGGTATCTCTGAATCACTCTCAATTTCTACTCTCACATCCACAACCGAACCTGTCTTTAGATTATCCGCTTGTCTAGAGCAATCAACTACAAACAGCGGTGCTAAATCTTTAAATTGTTTCTCGCTTAGTATGGGCTCCGACCGACGTCCGTAATACGACTGTTGAAATCTTATGTATTGCTCGTATAATAAAGCGATTTTGTTATTAGCAAAACTCACATTTAGGTTTTCATACGGAAAATAAGTTGAATTGAGATACACTCTAACGTCTCGAACATGACAGTGATCGAATTGAGACATGTCAGAACTTGCATTATTTTTTCTATTTGTCTGTAGGCCAATAATAATGTATCTTGGTTTTTCTATTTGAGATGAAGTTTTGATAGACCAGGTATGTGTTGTAGTTTTAGGCAAAGATGGATATTCGTACAGATCCCAATTTCTGTATATCATTTGAAGTGGTCGATCTTTTTCTAATACTTTTAACAAACCAATTTTTTCTTTGTCTGATACTTTAACATGCGGCACGCGCCATATGATTTTGTTGATCTGAACATCATCCACTACTTCGCCAGTATTCAGTTTTACAGCGTTCAAATTAGTGTTACTTCGTAACAATATCAGTTCATGTCTACTATTTATCACGACTTTTTTAAAATCTTCAGCAAAGCCGAGGAGGTTACGAAGTGGTATGGAAGCAGAAAATTTTCCTCCATTGGTATTTTTAATGCCATCAATATTCCAGCCCCAGGCATGAGATATTTTTGACTCACTTTCGTTCATTGAAATGAGTGATTTCATGGTTGTTGTTATACCTGCATTTTTTATTTTATCAATCTCTACTCCATTTAGCTCATACCGAATGTCTTGAAACAAGTAGAGTAGACCGTTGTTCGTGAAATTAACACTAGTAGCTATGTCTTTCACATCTTTTTTGCTAACGATAACAGTTCCTTCCAAATATAGGGTGCTAGCTGATGGTAATATGTACAAGTCCTGTTGGTTGATAGGTATGCGGATTTCATCGTTCCTGTTGAAACTCGTTACATATGGCTTGTAGGAATGAAATTCGATTCCTTCTATAGTATTATCGTAAGTCGGAGCGGATAGAACGTCTAAGATATTCATTTTAACAATCCGATCGCTTTAAGGAATGCTTTATTGCCTTTGGTTAATTTTATTTTCTTCTTAGAGACAGGTGTTATTTGATAGGTAGCTCGAGCAGAACTGATATTCTTTACTTGTTGGGACACAATTTTATTATAGTCAATCATTTTTTTCTTCTAAGATGCAGATATACCTGTACTTCTTCACCACGTAAATTGATTAATCGTTTGTTTATATCTAACAGTCTGATATGTATGCAGCTTATGTTGTTTTGATTGATTGGAAAGTATATTGCGTTCTTCGGGATTTCTATGATCCTGTATCCAGGCGGCACATTAAGTGCAAATTCGTGAATAATATGACTTGGTTCACCGTTTACATATGAACCGCTTACAATATCACATTCAATCCTGACTACGGTCGTAGGTAGAATGCTGACTGGAGACTGTGACACATGCCATTTATTTGCTTTCAAGATTTGTGTGTTAAACCCTAACAGACCTCTAAAAGAGTCTTCTTTGATAAAATTAATGTCTTTGGTACAGAATATAGCAGTTTTTAAAGTATTATTATTGCACTGCAGTTTGATCGCTGCATCTTTTATTTCGGATTTTAAATAATCGCTGATATCTTGCAATTCATAAGTGCCTTCCGGTATTTCAATAACTTCATTTAAACCATAATAGAACTTATTATTACTTTTATCAATGTTTGGAATAGAATTAAAAGTTGAAAAGTGTAATAAAGCACATTCATACTCTCCATCTAGTTGCAACGTATTAGAATAGTATGTAGTTAATACTGACGAGTCTCCAGTTATCGACAAAGTGAGTGACATCTTGCAAATGATTGAAATAAAAGAAAAGCATATATTTATAATACATTTTTATTCCAAAAAGTCCGCAAATAATTTAAACATAAATGACCACAATTGACTTCGTTAAATTTTTGATATCTTGTATAGTTATAAAACACAGTACAATTTTTGAAATATTGCGTCAATTCCATTGGAGGTTTTAAATTTCCATAGCTATCAAAGTATTCGCAGTGATCATATACTTTAGCATAAGCTACCCAATGCGTTCCTTCGTTCTTAGAATCGTCTAAGTTAACGATACCACATTCAATGCGTTTCGGCATCCGAGGTAGTCGATCCTTCATGTAAACCCCACGAAAATATGGGATGTCTCTTGAAAACTTTCGGATGTCTACATTAGTTAGTGGACGATTGGGTAGCATATTTTTCAGTTTTTTGAAGATGTTATAAACAATCCTTTACCACTTTTATACGGCTTAATGTATAAACCCTTGCCCAACACTAAAGCCTCCATGGCTTTATTGTGTCGTTCTGTTTCTTGCAAATTTTTTTTGCTTGCTTTGTAATCATTGACGGTTTTTGCAATGCCAGCTGCACCACCAGCTAAAGTTCCTAAAGCCGATAAACCAGCGAAAATTGGAATTAAAGGTAGAATTCCTCCAGTCTTTGGTATGGGTATTACTCGGGGTACTCGAATTCGATGATGAATGTTTGGAAATAACTTTTTTGCGGTTAAGTAAGCTGCTTTTATTAAAGTCTTATTATCTTTGCTTTTGACTTTCTTAATTTTTGATTTTATTTTTGAAACTAAGCTTTTGAATGTTTTAATGCCGGATCCAGACTTTAGTTTCGCTTTCATAACTTTGTTCACTAGCCAAGAGCTCAGTTTTTCTCCTTTCCCTGCATCTTTTGATTTAAGTCTTTGTTTAGCCATGTTAAGTAGTTGTAAATCGGCTTTGTGGCGATTTGATAAGTCTGTATGGTTTGTATACGCAATATCGTGTTGCATGCAAGCTTCGTCTAGCTTATTTACACCTCGGTCACCTCGTGCTAAGCGTTTGTGAAGTTTGGTTCCTGGTCCGCAATAATTGTATCCTGGCAAATGAACTTCGAATGGTAGATGATTGATTATGCTGTTAACTAGTCCACCCCCTTTCATTACCCAAATTATAATGATAGGGTTTTAAATGAAAAATGGTTATATAACATCTTAGTCCATTATTGCAGCTTTTTCAATCCAACTGTTTTCTGCACTGTTTAGACCTAACCATTTCACGTACAATTTATTTCCTTTCTTTTTCAAAACCTTTTCTATTAAATAAACATCAGGATAGTTAGATCTTTGCAGTTCTTGTTCATAAAAAGCTCCTAAAATGTTTTGCTTTCGTTGATCTTCTATATGATACGTCACTGGTAATGTTTTATTTACCTTTTTGATAATAAATAATTCAGTTGACCAATTAGGAGTGTAACGTTTCTCAAAATTATGTTTGTATTTACTTATACGAACACAATCACCTACTTTGAATTTAGGCTTCCACTGAACTAAATCATGTTTGTTTATTTTTTTTAAATTTTCTTTGATTACTTGTTCATTACATTTATTCACATCAACCGGTTTAAATTGAATAGTACGATGTTTTGTGTTGTTATATTCCTTCATCGTATCTTCCAATGGTAAACCTAACCACTTATATTTTCCACTGAAACTAAAATATTTATATAATCTTTTTTTTACAGTTCTAATCAATCTCTCTACAATTGATGCTTTTTTAGTAGAAAACGATGAGTAATGGTTAATATTATGCTTTTTCATAAGTGTTTGAAAAGTGGTGTTATAAAATTCTGTCCCCATATCAGTTTGTAAGTTAACAGGATTGTTATGGCTACTAAGCAGAATATGTTCGAATGCATGAGTAACGACAAATTTATTTTTCGATTTTAATGGTTCAGCCCAGGCATATTTTGAGAAGCAGTCAATCACCACTAAGATGAAATTGTAACCTTTGTTATACTTTTTCAGGTTTTGCATGTCCATCAAATCTGCTTGCCATAAGTCGTGGATTCCTTTCAAAATAACAGAACGTCGAAGGAAATTTCTCCGAGCCGCTTTGTGTATTTCATTTACAATTTGTTGTTTTACCATTACGGAGTTTTTTGAAGTAATTTATCTACCTCTGCTTTAGTATAAAACGTATCTTGCAAATGATTTGAAACCTCAAGTATTCTTGCTTTTAAAGTAGTTTGAACTGCACCTTTTGCATCTTTTATGATTTGAGAACGCAATGAACCAATCATATTATTAAATTCTTTTAGCATATTAGCATTCAATCGATCTACATAATCCTTATTCACAGCCAAATTATTTAATTCTTTTAACGTGTTATCATTGATACGATCAACATAATCCTTGTTGACAGCATCGTCTGCTTCTACTGGAGATCTAATTCCTCTTAGTCTTGATGTTTTTAAATCAAAATCTCCGTTTTCCGATTTTAACAATGCATTCTCATTAAACTCGAATAACTCTGATAAACGCATTCTTTTGTGAATGTAGTGTCCGAATTTGTCTACGTTCATGATTAAGGTGTATTGTATTGAAAGGTTATTAGTAAAATAAACACGTTTTAAAATATTTATTTATTTATAACTTTACTTTCACGCAATTCTTCAATGATAGATATAATTTCATTATCTAATCCTGTGTTGCCAGCATCTCTAGACGCAATTAATAATTTCAACCTTTCCACTAATTCATTAGGATTATCCCAGTACACTAAATCTACGTTTTTTTTCCACCTTTTTAGTAACGGTAGACCCTTTCCCTGAACTGCATTCTTCAGCTTAAAAAGAGGTTTAATAACTTGCAAATATTTTTGTCCTTTATTACTTTTTATTGGCTTATTTGGCTCATAGTCTCGACGATGTGCATTTGTATCAAGTAGCATCGACTTATAATTTTGTATATCGCTATCTGTAACCAAGCTTAAGTCTACATCTTTCTTAAGCAACAACTGTTTTAAACCAGAGGTATTTCGGTATTTACGTCCAGCCACGATAATGTATTGATCGCTTATTGTTATGCAAGCAGAACCTAACATTAGTTTCCCGCGGTCTGCTCTAACCCCAAATGGAATATCTACCAACGCTTCTGAAGATACTGACCAGGATGACGTATCACAATCTTGATTCGTTTCAACTACTGATTCATAAGAAGACTCACTGTTGATATCGGATTCATATTTGTCTTCATCGTCATTATTATCATCATTTCCTGCGCTACCAGTTCCTTCTTTCTGCAAAGTTTCGTTAGTAAACGGAATATCGCCAAAATCATTACTAGCATGCAGAAACGGAGTTTGCTTACTAGCATTAGCAATTAGGTTGAGAGGTTCTGTTACAGGTTTGAAAACAGATTCCAGTGCTTGTTTATTGGTAATCTCAGCATCTCTCATTTTTCTTACTTTTAACTTTACAGCTTCTGCCGCATCAACAATTTGTCGTTTCAATGATTTTTCCATATTGGTAGAATAGGTCGTAATTGATTTAGCGTTGTAAGGTGAATAATAATGACATGCAGGTAATGGTCTTATATACTTACGTATTCGTGTTCTTAGTCAAAGACTGCAAACGTGTCAAATTTACTTCTATAACACCCTCTGTTTTTGGAACAATCCTTATTAATTACAACGTAATTGAACGGCTCACTCCATATTTTTGAGCACATTTCACGAAATTCAATCCATGACATGTCAGTGTTGACGTGTTCATCATAAACATGTCTCATATTTTTTTCATCTTGTTTAAAAAGTACGATAAGGTTCGCATTGTCTCTTACTAGTTGCTTAGGGATTTTACTATATGTCTGATTTAGATAAAAACAGTCGATGAATTTATGTCTCCCCATTGTAAAAAAATCGCGCATACTGTTTTGATTTTCACAAGCAACATCATCAAATACAATCACAGAATTTGGTTTTGCGGTCTGAACACTTATTACTTGCTCATTTTCATGGTATTTCTGGAACGAAATATCTGGTACTCGTTGCAAAACTTTTTCTAAAAATACGTACTTGGGTTGTTGCAAGGTTTTCGAATAAACATAAACATTTTGAAATCTTAATCCATTCTCATGTATAAGAAGACCAACTAATAAATTAGTCTTTCCACAATTTGACGGTCCACAAATGATGCATCGTATGGATTTAGGTAATAATTCTCCATGACGAAAACCAGTTTCCTCAGACTGAACGCAAAGTTTTTTTACATTTAACGAATGTGGTTGTTTTACAAATTTCATGGTGTCTCATTGAAATGATTATAACAACAATGGGTCAATTAATCGATTACATCGACATTTATATGTTGTTATGAATTTTGTGAACGTTTAGTTTACTATTTAGTATGTAAGTACATATATTATACCTATGCACGGATCGAGCAAGGTAAGTCAACACATTACAGTCATCAGATATCTATATTAACAATATGTCCACACATCTCTATTGTATATTTATTAGTCACTACAAATAGTTGTCTTCATTAAACTTTTATACACAGACATATCAAGAGCTCTTGAAATGAATAAAGAAAAATACCGTCCTAGATATGAAATTTATAACAAACATCAAATTCGTATATTCTCGTTCAGACATTATTGGGCGACAACCGATTCACAAAGAAGATTGGTGATGGAAATGGCTGATGCAGGTTTTTTTTATTGTGGAAATGGTGTAAACGATAAAGTCATGTGTTTTTCTTGTGGAGGCAGTATCAAAGATTGGGAGATTTACGATGATCCTTGGTTGCAGCATGCAACACACTTTCCTGATTGCTTGTATTTAAATGCTGTGAAAGGAAAAGATTATGTTGATAAGTTCTATCCAATCCATCGGGTGGAATAGGCGCCGAACCAGTATGTCACCGCACTATGTAGGATTTCATTTATATTATTGGGCATTCTACTCCACCGAGAGTGACGAGGCGAACGAAGTGAGCCGATGGAACGGAAGGTGGAGTAGGATGCCCAATAATATACTACTGGAACGCTTCCGAGGCCAGAACGTAAGTAAAATACAACCTAAATGCAAAACGGATACCAATAACCTTTCGCCTTAAATTGGTTATTTTCCATCAATTTAAAACGTTTGACGCTTCTGTAATGTTTCTACTTATTTATTTTGGCGACGCTTATCAAAGGGGCTTATTTATGATGCCTAAACCTAAACTCACCGCCTGTACTTGTGGTCGTTTTTAAATTTGTTTTATCTCAAATAATGGTTCATTTAACTGTTCTCACAGCATAGTATACAATAAAATGCTTACAATTGTTTTAAAAAAAGAACAGAATTTTTGATGGTACTGTATCGAGAATCACAAGCCCTATCACCTGTCTTCGTTTTCGGAAGCGTTTCCCTTATACCCTGTACTGTTCCCACTGCTGGGACACAGACCTCCCTTTGAGAGAGTTTGGGCTGTAATCACCACGTATACAAGGTGTAACTTAAATAACGCACAACCTCTTTAGGGGTCATTGTACTCATAAACCTGAAATCGTGACAAAAAAATTAGCTGTTCCCTTTTATGTACCACATTTATGTTGGCATAACTCGTCAAAATGTAGGGAACAGCTGATTTTTTTTTCGCGATTTAAGGTTTGGTCCCATAGTAAAAGTTGTTCATAATGATGAGTACAATGACCCCTTAAGAGGTTGTGCGTTATTTATTACACCTTGTAGAAGGCACTTGTCTCCAAATTTTTGTCTCTAGTACATTTCGGTTCCCTTACATTTTCATTCACCGTTTTGTGAGCAGTGGTGATGAAATTAAATACACATAGTATAGTGCCTCTCGTAAGTCGGGGCCGACAAGACTGGGCCACTACAGGTTTCTTTGAAAAACGATTACCGATCACATTTTTTTTTTGTGTTATTCTAATAAAAAAATCACTCCTTATGTTGTGATCACTTATCATAAAAGTACAAGGCAGTGGTGAAGGGTGGGCATTTTGGGGGACTGTCTTATGTATTTTGACGTTCGAAAATTAAAGATTTTGAGCCTCATCATCTGCCTAGCCTTTTCCCAACTATGTTGGGGTCGGCTTCCAGTCTAACCGGATGCAGCTGAATACCAGTATTTTACATGGAGTGACTGCCTATCTGACCTCCACAACCCAGTTACTGGGTAATACGATACTCTTGGTAAGACTGGTTGTCAAACTTTCGGGCTTCTGACGACCCGTAACGACTGTCAAAGATCCACAAATGACAGCCGGGACCAACGGCTTAACGTGCTTTCCGAGGCACGGCGGGGTCTTGGTATGTAAAGATGGTCACCCATTCACGGACGAACCGCGGCAAGCGTAGCGACCCGTGCAGCTATTGTTATTGATGATTTTCAGCCTAATTTGAATAAATTACTTTTGATTTTGATTTTCAAATTTTTTCAATATTCTTTTGAAATAAGAATGCAACATGTTCATGATCTATTTGAGCCGTGACATTGAAATAGTTTATTTTATTTATTAAGGGTTTGTAAATAGCTACAATATACATAGTACAAAAGTACTTCAGGTACCGACATTGCCGCAATAGTTGAAAACCACTTAAAAAAATCTAATCATATAATCGAGAAGACCCTTTCTTATTAGTCACAAATTTTTTTCTAGCATATCTCGTGTCGTCTCACACCCTTAGGCTACGGTCTTCAATTTCTTCTTCTGAACCTCTCTGACTTGTGCGATCTCTGGCCAGCTTTACCATATTTAAAATTGAAAGAGCGATGAAACTTGATGAGATAATGGCAAACTGGGAATTTTAAATCGCTCAAATGAATCAAAGACAAACAGTTTCAACTACATAAATATATAGGTTCTAGTATAGGAACGTGTCGTTAGGTGTAAGTTATCGCGTAGTACCGCGAGTTCTCAGTCTCGACTCGACCAAATTAAAGAAAGCCACACAATTAGGCAGGAGAGTTAAGGTGAATCCGTATCAATCCTTACCTGTATTTTTGAACATCGTTGCGAGTATTATTTTTTCCATTTCAAAAAATGCCCAACGCGTCTAAAGAACTTTTCACTTCAAATTCGTGGGTACAGATGTGTCGTTATCGGTAACGGTAACAGTTTCGCGAGTTCAATGGTTTTTTCCCATCTCAAAAAATGACAACATGCATGTCTAATGTACAAAAAAAAAAAAAAAAAAAAAAAAAACAAAAGTCATTTGTTCAAATTAGGCTGAGAATCAGCACTTTTCGAACGTCAAAATATATAAAACAAACCCCCAAAAACGCCCACCCTTCGACACTTCCTAGCTGGGAAGAAGAAGTGGCGCAACAAATTCCCCAGTACGTACATACATTATGTGTACATACTTATATACAGAGGTGTCGGTAACGGTAACAGTGTCGCGAGTTCAATTTATTTTTCCCATCTCAAAAAATGCGTAATGCGCCTAGGGAAGTTTTCACTTCAATAATCAATTAATTATCGGGTGACTAAGGCCCATAGATAAAATACACAAAATAATCCTAAACAGAAAATATTAAACTAATACGTACAAAAAACCAGATTATAACTTTACACGTAAAGTTGTTGACGTCGTGTTTCGCTGCGAGGTGTCGCGTAACTGTCCTCTGAAACGTCGATATAAGACACCTTCCGGCCAAGTCCTCTTTCAAGCAAGTCTGTAGTATGTGTATAAACAGACTTTCCAATTATACAAAATCTAGGAATAATTATGAGATTAATATAAAATGCTTTGCTTTTATTAATTAATCGCGGTAAAATAAGATCCCGCAGTACGTACCTACTACTGAAACTTAGACAGCCAGAACTCCAAATAGATTATGTTCTATAAATGCCTTAAAATATAGTTCAGATTAAAATAATGAACTTTATGGAAAATAAAGATGCCACACTGTGCCTGCACGTGTGCTACGAGATCGTAGCACAGTGTGAGCTACGGTGTAGCTTGACTCTTAGCGTAGCGAACCGTAGAGCCGTAGAGAGACAAGCCAGTGTTTTTAAAATTAATTTTAAGTATTTTTTGCATATCACCATTTTGAACTTGTGTGAATTTTTGGTTAACTTTTGTATTCGAATGTGTGTTACATCCAAATAAAACAGCATTTTAAGAGGCCGTATTCAATTTTGTCGATTTCGCTTTTATTTATTAACACTTTTCGCATACAAAAAAGGTACAAAAGCGGACTTAATGCCTTAGGCATTCTCTGCCAGTCAACCAATGGTGGCGAAGAGATTAGATGGCAGGTGCTTTGGTTGAGAGGAATGATGATACAAAATACTATTCAAAATACAATCATCAGAATGAATTATACTTATCAGGATACACTAAGATATAAATAGATTATAAACTTATAATACACATACATAAATATTTACTATAATATAAACTGATATACTGATCAAAGGGAGAGGTGATGAGATGACTACGCTAATTGTTTTGAAAGTAATTCTGCAATTTCCGCTTAAATGCATACCGACTGGAGGCCGACTGGAGGTCCTGATATCAAGAGAAAGCGCATTCCAAAGAAGAATGGACTGGATGTGAACGGACGAATGAACAAAGTCAGAAGTATGAGAAGGACAGAGTAGCAGAAGATTGTTAGAAGAACGCAGATTTTTAGCGACACAAGATAAGAAGGAGGAGTGGGAGAGTTGAGAATGGAGACAAGCGTGGTCAAAGTGCGCAAACTTCTTCTTTTGCGAATGGACATCCATTTGAGCTTATGATAACTGACTGAATAACCACCGACGGCCGCAATGGTTCACGCATAATGGTACACTTAAAGGATTAAGTGCGGAAACCAAACCAAATAACACAGAACATAGAGCTCAAACCTATATCTCGACAGATTGCCATATTTTCTGAGGTTGAATATGAACCGTATATTGTTGAGCATCCTGTCGAGCTTATGCAACAAAACCGCATTCAAGTCAAAGTAGTAAACGTCACTATAGACGATCATAGGGAAATCAAAATTTACTTGATTTTGAAGATTTTATTTATTAAAGTCAATAAATAAAATCTTCAGTACAGTAATACTGCATTTCCTTAAGTTTTAATGCACAACATAAAATATCGTTTCAACTGTCATGTAATAAAAAATATATTTATGTCGAGATGAGAGGTAAAAAAAATAACTACAGTAATAAACTTCAGTTCAAGATAAATCCAATCCCAAAAAAAAAATGCAAAACATTAAAAATAATTGGCATCTAATGCAAAACATTAAAAATAATCTTTCAAAACAACTTAAATCTCGCATTATAATTCTCGAAAAAAATAAAAAACCAGCTCATTAATCAGATACTAAGTGAAGCAATATTTCAAGTAGTGCATTAAATCAAATAGAAATGCAGTATTTTAACTGTCTATCAAAACTAACTATCAAATAAATAAGCGAAATCGACAAAATTTCGTATTGTTTCGACCTCTTAAATACCTCATGTGTTTTAGGATCAATGAAACTAAGTACGATTTTCATTTTAATTACAATTTTGGTAGACCTTGTCTGTGCTATAAACTAAATATTCTACACGCCCTAATATGGCTTTAAAGCTCCACATACTAAACATAAAACTAATAACATTAGTTACCGCGAATGAAATCAACAAGCCTCTCCTTAACACGGAGTCGCGAACTTCATTACTTAGAAGAAACCTTCCAGCACTTGGGGGCACAATATATACATATACAAGTAAGTACCTACGAGTATCTCTCGTTATTTAATGTATAGCCCTGCGGCTGCGACTAGGGTTGGCACTTCCAAACAATATAAATTAAACGTCGGTCCCTAGATGGTTAATGGGCTGGTTATCGCAAGCTCGGTTTAATTCCCCGTGTCACACGTAAGGCTGATATTGGGGGAAGTTTTGTGAGAATCTTTTAAGATTTTGAGGAGGTAGTTGCTGTTGTAATTTTAAACTAGTGGATACACGAGATACAAGAAATAGATTTTGTTTATTTGTTACTTGCTTTTGCTAGCGACGTCGCTCGCGTGGAGGTCGAACTTTATACATCAGAACGTATTATCAGAATAAAAAGTACCCTGTGTTGTTAATCAAAGTTGCAAACGGTCTGTGTGCCAAATTTCATCCAAATACGTTTAACCATTTTTTGAATAACAAACGTCTGATCATACAAACTTTCACATTTATAATATTAAGTAGGATGGTAGGTTTTTTTTTTGTCTGTTTTATATTTTTTTGTCTTTGTGGTCTAAAACCATTTTCGCATGGCCTTTCTAATGAAACCGGTTGGATGGTTTCCAAGTCTATAACTGACATAGGTAGAAACCATTTTTGTGTTTTGTGTATACAGGTAGATAGATTGGGGACCAATACGATTTTTACTCTACATTGTGTTAAGATAATTTTTTTTCCTGCAGGCTTAGAATAACGTTTTCAATTTCTACGAAGAATAGACAGCGCCTTTTTAATACAAAGTGACACTTCGTTTCTTTATTTTTGACGCTGCACCGTGAATATCCTTCTACAATCTGTCATTTTGTCTTTCGTTTCTAACGATCTTTGTCTAGGTCCTTATAATTGTAGACTATTTCAGAAGAATATTTCTTCCCAAACTGACAACAAACTTTCTACTCGACGGCCACAAAGTATTTACGATTATCTACAATATCGTGATTCGTTTAGAACGCATAACTGTGATAGTTAATAGAAAAACATAGCTATCTTCTCTTATTGTCTATTCTTCCGTCGACAAATCGGTGCTCGTGCTAAGCCTGCTGATGGTAAATGGGCATGCTTTTAGCCTCAATCTCACCTTAAAGAAACGTTGGATGAGGTCTGCGTCAAATAGGCCCAGTTTAACCGCATCACAATTGCAATACTGGTGCTGTGACATTCTGGCTACTCATTGGTGATTTGAGTTTGTAACACGTTACTTCTGAGTAGCGTCGAAGTCGATTGACCTAAACACTTGGTCATACAAATTATTCCAACAGGCTTGCTCGACATCCCTTAATGTGTTAAGACAAGATTCTCCGCCTTTTGTTTCAATATCTCAGTAAATTGTTAATGAGATTTCCCAATATTTGGTAGTTCGTGTCGTGTTTCTGACACCTTCTCTCACTATATCTGGCTTATTTATAATCAAATCAAATCAAAATATTTTATTTCACATAAACCTGATTGGGCACTTATGAAACGTCAGAAGCTAGGTGCACGATTCCAAATCGTTGCTACCTATGGAGATGAGCCGGCCAGAAACTCCACGGTTACTCTTTTAAAAATAATTGGTTTTAACAATGTTTTTAAATTACAGTGATAATAGGTATGGGAGGACAGCGCAGGCATGTCAATAAGTACCAGGTACTTAGAGGAATGAGAATACAGAATAGAAAATCGTCTTCAAATCTAGTCTGTAAGGCCTACAAAATCCTCTCATTCACAATATGTAAAATATAAATAAAATGAATCTATGTAAACCAAATGATCAATTTTAAAATTGATGTATAATGTCAAATAATGATGGATATTCCCATCATTATTTGACATTATACATCAATTTTAGTCTGTATTGTTTGTAATTGTAGTCAGACATTGTAAAAAATAAAAAGAATAAAAAAGAACATTGTATTTAAAGACTTTCACATAGTTATGCTGTTAATGAGGTACCACGGAAGCCCATGTGCAGAACGAATTAATGCCAAACTTCACTGTCTTCAACGTAGTCTTTTATCTAATAATATGCTTTTTTGATAAGGACATGTTTGATGTGAGTTTTAAACTTTCCATCGCTAAGTTCTGTAACCGACTTTGGCAACTTGTTATAGAAGCGGATACTGTTTATTAGAAATGACTTGCTAGTTTTAGTTAATCTAAATTTTGTAATCACAATTTGATCTTCACTGCGTGTATTCAGATTATGGAAATCGCATCTATTTTGAAAAGACCTGAGTTTTTGCGAACATACAAGATATTTTCTAGGATATAAAGAGAAGACAGAGTTAGTATATCAATTTCGCTGAATTTGTTTCTAAGATACTCGCGAGGCCCCATTTTATAGATTGCGCGGATTGCCCTCTTTTTAACCGACAAAAAGAAGGAGGTTATCAATTTCACGTTTTTTTTTTGTTTTTTTTTAATGTATGTTCGGGCATAACTCCGTCGTATACAGACGGATTTGCAAAATTCTTTTTTTGTTCGAAAGGGGTTTACTCTGAAATGGTCCCATTGAAATTTCATATAGATCTGATGATGCATTTTGGAGACAGACAACGGAACTCTTCAAAAAATTACAGCAAATCAACCGCGAATGTTGCTATCGACAGCATCAGTTTTTGCACTTTGTTTTTGTTTTATTTTCATCGTTTTTTGTCTTTTTTAAATCGGAATACTTATTCCTCTGAAAACCGTAGTTTATCTTCATTTCTCCAATTGCCAATAATTTTCTGAATTACAATACAGCCGTAACACTTTTAAATTTATATAAGATTTTTGATGTTTTTAATTGCCACAAAACGTCGGCGCCTGCGTATCATTACTTGTCAAAGCGGTGCCATAGTGTAATAGTCACTAATGGCATAGATAAGTAATAGATGTTACGTAGGGTGCACACACGCGGATTACAATGTTTTACTACTTATGTTGTTACATATTTATTTTATTTCTCAGTTCCTAGACACATTTTATCTTATTTATATCTATTTCCTTTTTGTTGTATATCTGTCCGTGACATCACAGCGGGCCCTATCAGAATACCAGCGCTGCGACACTTTTAAATGTCGCAGCATCATGTTGAGATACTGGCCTTTTGGCTTCGCACAGGACTTTATTTTTTATTTTACTTTTTTTCTTTTTGTTTTTGTATAATGTTAATTTTAATAGTAGTGTAGCATAGTAGTGTTTTAGTGTTTTTTCTTTTATGTGTTTAATTATCGTATCATACTGTAGCAAGTTTGTAAGATTCCTGTGCAAGTCCAATAAATAATTTTTCTTTCTTTCTTTCTTTCTATCGCATAAATACGCATTGTTTTGACGCCAAGGATGATGAAATTTCGAATTGGTGTAACTAAAAAGTGAAAAATAAAAACTTTTTTCTAAAAAATAACAACCGACTTCCAAAAAAACACTACAAAGTGCAAAATAACTTTAATTTCGGAAGGCGGTGACAAATAATTAAAATACACATCCAAAGTCACCGACTTTCGAAATTAAATTTATTTTGCACTTTGTAGTGTTTTTTTGGAAGTCGGTTGATATTTTTTTGAAAAAAGTTTTTTGTAAAATGAAAATTGAATAGATTCATGATTCATGGGGACATCAGCTGCCGATCCCCATAGCAGAACGCCATAAGACATAATACTGTGACAATAAGCAAAGTAAACTGACCTAGCTGTGGCTACATTATCCGACTGCCTTATTTTTCTTACTGCGTAACCAGCTGAGCTTAACCTACTATATTAGGCATAACCAGTGGATGTTAATTATTACAGGACATCGACGCACAACCTATAACCATGGAATTAGTGCATGATTCTGGACAGCCCTCGGTTGAATTGTATCGTCGGTTTATAAAAAAAAGAACTAAAATATATACCTACGCTTTCAAAATGTATGGAACATTTTAAAGGCGTACGGAGATATTGCGGTTTTGTGGTGAAACAGAAAGAAGAACAGGGTGTAAAGTTCACTCATACTCTATGGAAAAAGGAAGATTCTCCGACCAGACGGGTGTTGTGTCTGGTGGGCAACTGCCTAACGATTGATGTCGGGATGTTGTTTATACAGGTAAAGTTTTTATTCAGTGTACAAACTTTAACCATGAATTCAGCATATCATTCTAGAGCCCCCAGCGCAGAAATTTTTCGTCGGTTTTACAAAAAAAATATCAGCTGTTTCATAGAAAAGTGCAATACCTACGTGGTCAAAATGTATGGAACAGCTGATTTTTAATTATAATATTTTAAATTCGTGGTTAGATTTTGCGCACTGGATAAAAGCTTTTCCTGTATACGAGTCGCGCGATGAACTCGGATTGCGCGATGTAGGATTTGAGTGACGTCAAGTTTTTGATGCGTAGTTCAGTGTGGCATTGTAGATGCCGCCACAAATCCATGGTTAAGGTTGTGCGTCAATGCTAGCCTGTGTAATATTTTTAATGTGAAAAGGAACACGGTCTGTAATTATGTTTGTCTGTCTGATACCTATTCACGCCTTAACAGCTGTACGGAATTCGATGAAAATTGGCGTACAGGTAGACCATGACCTGGGTTAGAACATTTTAACTGCGGTAGTACGTTGCCGTGGTATAATTTCCAATCTCCACGTGATTGAAGCCGTGAGCAAAAGTCAGTTATCAATATTTCATTCACACGACCAAAAGCACAAACATCAACTAAAAATTGCATTCCAAAATATCACAACAAATTCTTAAAAAACATACAGCTTAGTATTTCCACAAAGTATAAATCTCTAGTACGATAATACTATTCCGTTGGAAATCAAATATTTTGCATCTGAAAAATGAGTTCCAATACCGCGTAAAAAACTTTTGCGGCAAACTCTTAGGCGTATTTGTCGGTAACTGTACGCGGCGCAGATTCTGACGCAGTGTGTAGACGAACGCTTTGTGCGACTGAACAACCTGTGTGGCGGACTGTACAGGCGAGAAGAAAAGTGTTACAGGGTAGTATTACTAGACAGTCAAATTACGTATTATGTTAACGGATTGGTTATAAAATCAGTAGGTATAATGATTTTGTTTATGCTAACGCGCATTATTTCATTTCCATCAGTTGGTCAGCTACGTAAAGTGGGGCTTGTGGCAAAGCGCTAAGAGCTAGTGGTTAAGCTACGCTTACCGCGGTCGGTACAGTTACCTATCATAAGTTTGAAAAATATTTGACCGAATTTCGTTTCACCTAAAACTTTTCAACTATTATAATTTCTTTTTTTTTTTTACTTCACCGAAGTCAAATCTGCCACTGTATCAGTTGAACTATTTATTATGAATGTTTTTTTCCGTTACTCCGACGTTTCACTTGGGCGAAAAACTTTTTACCGAAGTTACACTTCTTCTTCTCACTAATTCCCGTGATCCCCGGTGTAAGTGAGAGACATAACACCGGGGTGGTTTTAGTCAGTAAGAGTCTGACAGACCCCTCTCCGGGGCGGAGGACACCCGTGAGGATTACCCCAGTAATAAAAAAAAAGGTAATGGTGTATTACCTAAAGAACACTTCCAATTTGCCAGTTATGGTTAAGTCGAACGTAAAACGAAAGTCAATTATTTCATCACAAAGCTTCACAAAAAAAAAACAAATGAACAAAACCATGAAAATGTCAAAAAATAATTCATTAAGGTAAACAAATCATTCGTTCATTGTTATTAACCCGTATCCCCCTCCATCATTGTTTACTCTACCCTGAACAATTACTTCTGTTTGCCAATTTTAGATCCTTTGCAAAACTCCTAATATTTACCTTCCCTTTTATACATAACTCGATTGAACGCGGAAGAAAAACGGCTTTTGTTTCACGGATAATTTATCTTATGATTCGATTGTAAAAGAAGACAGCTGAGAAATATTTGGTAAAAGATTGATTTGATATTTCAATTGATTTTTGACGTTGTTTAAATTTACAAGTATTACAAAAGAAAATTAAACATTTACGCGATAACATAACACCAGGCGTTTCAATTACATATGTGATACAATTGAGGCTCTAACGAATTAGAACATAAATAGACTTAATTTATATCTTTTATTGACGACGTGCCTACTATACCTCTATAGTCACTTGCTCTTGTAATAAAAATCTTTTAGAAATAGTTTATTTTTAGGCAATGTGATTGTATGGGAAATGTATTACTGTAGGCTAAATGTACTCTTTTTGTATATGTTTCTATTCTATTAAATAAATTATTAAAAAATATTCATAAATGTTGCTTAAAATTAAGTTATGTTTAGCGAATGTTTAACCATACTGACTTTGCTCTTGTTTCACGGCTAATTTATCTTATGATTCGATTGTAAAAGAAGACAGCTGAGAAATATAAGGTGAAAGGTAGATTTGACAGATGTATGTACTCGTATCAATAGAGTATTTTCCAATTTATTGAAAACTATTTTAATTTACAGATTGGGACGAAATATGTAATAGAAAATTAAAAATTAATTGATTTTTATCCATTTTCTCTATGAAGAACGACGTAAATCCATTTTCTTTTCGTTGTTTTGAATTTACAGCCAAAACGCTCCTTACGATTACTTTTTTATCACGTGACCACCCGTGACGTCAAATTTGTTTAAATTAAAGTGGTTGTAAACAAGTGAATGTCGAGTTTATAATTAATAAGATTTTTAATGGATGGAAAGTGGTATTACTGGTGTGCGGTGTCTCTGTGCACAAATACTTCTAAAACTACGCCACAAAAAGTATTTGTACTAGTGCCGTTTACAAAAGGCTTGTAGTCACGTGATAAAAGTCATCGTAGAGTGTTTTGGCGGTAAATTCAAAACATCGTAAGATATATTTGATTTTAATCGTTTTTAATTGAGAAAATAGATATAAACAAATTGGGACAGGTAACAATTAATTGAGTGGACGATGTATGGTGCACAAATAGAGTTTACTGTCACAGATCTTAACTTAATGGTTATACAAGAAAATCACGGTACAAATTATAGAAAATTACGATTCGTGACCGTATGGGACAGCGATGCGAGCCAGACTGGCTAGGGCGCGGCGCGGTGCGGCAACGTGGGGTGGCGAGTGGTTTAGTACCTATTTGCGCTCGCTACTAACAAACAGCGGGCGCCTTGTGGATATCCTACAAAATTTATTTTTATTCTCAGTTTTCAAATGAAAATTGTTTTTCATAAATTGGAAAATGCCCTATTCATTTTTGACACTGTTCAAATACACATTTTTTTTTAAATTATACATTTATGCGAGGGAACAAGTCTAGGCTATTCAATTAAGTAAGTTACATCATTGAGTCTCTAAGAAATTAGAACACCATCAACATTCTCATTCTCCTACCCCCAATTTATTTGTGATCGGCGCAACATGTCTTTTTCTTCCACACTTCTCTGTTAGTTGTTGTTTTGTCTGTTCCTTTCTAACCATTTATCATCATTATGACAGTCCATCCATCGTTTCTTTGGTCTCACTCTACTCTTATAGCCAACGACATTCGTAGGTACTCAAAACTTTCCTCACGACATTTTCCTCATTCCTCCTTATCATATGCCCATATAACCGATTTCCACAAAACTTTTTAGTTATTGTTGACATTTTCAGGCTTCCTCTTTTGTACTAATTTCTTATTCTTTGAATTCGATTTGGAATTAGAACAAAAATAGACTTATTTTTGTGTTGAACCTTATGCTCACGCAGTAAAGTTGAAAATCTATTAAAGAAACTTGACAGATTGGGGTAGCTTGATGTGCTGGTGTCTGTACAGTGTTTGGGGTCAGAAAGTGGCAAAACTAGCCACGTTGTAGCAAAGACAATATTTTGTTACACAGAACCCTATTTATGAATTACCGATGTTAAATATTATTAATTTTTTTCAAACACATCTTCACACGATGATATATTTAATAAGTTGACGAAAGTAAACACTTGTGTTGTCACATACCCAAGAGTTTGTATGTGAATGGTTATTCGCGTCGCATTGTGAGCCCAAGACTATTTCTACACTCGTCTCCACTCCACAAAAGAATACCGAGGCACACACAAACACTGTGCAAGCTTTTGCTATGAGATTTCTAAAGTTTGTAGAACACTTTACGTTTTAGTTGAAATACGTTGACAGTCAAACAATTGAGATGCAAAAATTTTGTTTTGCAAGACTGCTTTTATTTTATTAATGACTGTGGGCTAGACTAAGACTACAGCTAAGTATTTTCTTGGATCATTAGCCTAGTGGAATGGAAAGGCCTTTCCTTAATAAGTATTATTTTACTTTAAAATTATGTTAAGTATAGAAAATTAAAGCATATGCAAAATCAGGCTTTAACATTCCCACTGCTGGGACACAGGCCTCGTCTTTGTGAGAGGGAGTGGGCCTTGATCCACCTTGCGGGTTCAATGCGTGTTGGTGGATATCAAATGAAAAAATTATAATATTGGAAAATTGTAGCAAAGGGGTTCAGGACGACGCATGAGAGTTTCAACTATTGACAACGCGTCAATACAACACGATCAAACTCTGCTTAAAGTACTTATAGTTTTTGTCACACTGTTAGAAAAGTTTTCAGATAGGAGACATCTATGTACAGTCACGGACTTTAATTGATGAGCCACTTGCCACAGTTCCTATTTTAGCCATGTAATACAAATCGGGTTTAGTCGGTTATACTCGTATAAAGTCCACAGTGACAACCTAAAGTCAACCGATTCCAGGGCTAGCAACCGTAACCTAGCGACAATTGTTTTAGCGTAGTGATAGTAACGTTAGCGTACGGAGAAATATTATGATTGGTCATTTCGACATCGGAAAAACTCGTATCCACGATTTTATCCAAACGCGTAGCGCCCAAGATAACGTTCATGACAATCATGCTAACTGTTGCACATAAACATAAATAACACCTAACTGCCGCCATCTTGGAAAAATTGATCACGAATTTTATTTACTATTTCTGTTTTGTAGTTGACATTTCAACTGTCACTGTCTTCGGATATGTTTTCAGAAATAACGAGTATTTAATGAGCTCTAATTCAAAGGAGGTCAGTATCAAATAGATTGGATAAACGTATGCAACAGTGTATTGACGTAACATTCATTGCCAACTTATTAGTCAACCTTCAACCTCTATGAATAAGACTATCTCCGATTTCATCTTGTTTCTGTAATCTCGTGAGTGTATAAAACTGCAAAATTGGAAAGTTTAAAAGTGGCTCATCAATTAAAGTCCGGGACTGTACCTATTTGTATTATTATTACTCTAATACATCTTCTTAGTACTTAAATAACAAAGGAAAATCATAACCAGGTGTGAAAAAAATGATTTTTTGAAAAATCCATTTCATATCAGTTGCCATAAGAACGCACTTATACAAAACACAGGCCAAGCAGTAGATATAGCCAGTCTTCAAAGGCATCTAAAAACACACCCAAATAAAAATAAAAAAACAGTAAATACTAACATAACAAATTGTCTGAATAATACATAACCTAGTAAGAATTAATTTTTACTTCGTATAAACCTCAGGATTTCCGTCGACTTAATTTATTGAACTTGAGCAATGAAACGGAAAATTAGGTACACGTAACATACACGTTTTTGTACCAAATCAACTGAAGTGTTGCGTGATAAAGAATAAATAGGTAAAGATTTTCTTAGTATATTTTCTTTACTGATTTATTTATAAGAGGTTGGTATATCAATTTATGAAGAGCTCTACATCTCCAAAGTCAGCCTTGATCAACACTATTTTTCCACTACTTCCATCTTTGCGAGCCCACGCGTCCTCCTTCCAGTTTTGACGGAACCTATCCAACTCGTCCTGCCATCTCCTATGTGGTCTGCTGCGACTCCGACATACATAATAATACCTCACCATCATCATTTCAGCTGAAAGATGTTCACTGCTGGACATAGGCTGCCACATCGACCAGTTTTACTGGTTATCTCTTAGCTGCCCCGGCTTTTTTTTGTTGGTGGGAAATCATCAAATAACTTCTCCCGCTCTGGACGGAGCGGGACAGCGTGTCAGACTTTTACTGAATAAAACTCACCCATATTCCTTCAGTTGCCTGTGTGCCAGGGGCCACGGTATATATATCGAACAACCCGCACCTCCGGCAGGCATCGGCCCTAGCGGACTCCACCAGTTGGTGCTGACATCTCTTAGCTGCCACTGCTTATTTTGTTTTTTTTTTTTTAACGGACACTTTTAATGTACACCGTTCTCACATGTATAATTAATTCCAACATCAATCAATTTTCTTGTAGCAATTATTTAATTTTAAAAGAGTGTCCGTGGAGATTCTAGGCCGTCCTTCTCCGGGGCCATACAAGTTATACGTAATCAGATTTTTCAATTACTAACCCCCTCCCCCTCGTCACTAAACCTCTTACCCCCCCTTCCATCAAAGTCAAAGTCAAAGTCAAAACGTTTATTGCGAACCATGCTCATGTAAACATTGGTTTAATAATATGCATTTTTCAATGTGTTATGATTTATTAATATTTGTTTCCTGAGCAGTAGATATAAGTATATAAAAAGGAATTGGCTTAGAGAACCTTAACGAATAAAATATTTACTTAAGCAAATTTTATTGAGATGGTATTCAGTTATAATAATCTTTATTATTAACGAACAAAACAAACTTCTTTTAAAATTTTGGTATATAAATTCAAATTAACAGTCTTCAGTCCATGACTCTAAGTCTTTGATGACATTGAATGTTTGCTGCTTAATATTGTGTCTGCTCACTTTCGTGTGATTTTGGAATATCGACCTCGTTTTCTTCGAGCCATAGACAAGTAGGGTTGCCTTATGTGTCGAAACCAAAATCGACTAAGTTTTATAGAAAATCCAAAAGACATAAAAATTTCATACTGCTGACGTAACCATCATTCAGACTCTCCCATCCCCCATGTCATCAAAAACAAGCAAAGCAAAGACCCCCCTCCACAGGTAACTACAACACTTTGGAATAGGCAAGTCATCATCATCATCATTTCAGCCGAAAGACGTCCACTGCTGGACATAGGCCTCCCCCAATTTGGGGGGTTTTGCCATAATCGCCACGCTTGGCAGGCGGGTTGGCGATCGCAGTATGGTGGTAAAATGCATAGAGAACGCTGCTGCCCATTTTCTAGTAAGTCCCTTAGTCGCCTTCTACGACACCCACGGGAAGAAATGGGATGGTGCTATTCTTTTACGCCCGGCGACACATACGGGACATATAGGCAAGTAGCTTCATCTTTTTGACTTACCGACACATGAACAATTGAAAAATGCCTGTAATTGGTTTGTTTGAAATAAATGCTTTGAAATTGAGTCTGAGTTTTCCATTACAATCAGAATTAAGTGAGGTCGCTCCATGAAGCCTGTGAAGCTCTCAAGAAGCTTCTGTGGTTTTGGGCAGAGCTACGCTGGCTTTGTAAGCCAGAACCCCCACGCACAACGGACCGAATGAGAGTATAAATGGGAAAAGCGAGTCCCCATCATTCATCATCATCATCTGCCTAGCCTTTTCCCAACTATGTTGGGGTCGGCTTCCAGTCTAACCGGATGCAGCTGAATACCAGTATTTTACATGGAGCGACTGCCTATCTGACCTCCATAACCCAGTTACTGGGTAAGCGAGTCCCCATCATTATCATCATTAAAATCAGAATTTGCAGCAGTAATGTTGTTAGCCTTTACCGATGACGCTAAGGGCACTTCTTACACATCTTATATTTAAAAAGTACCCCAGAGTATAAGGTACCTAATCCTATTCTAAGGTACTTTTATTGTAACAAAAAGGCTCGATTTTCCAAATTGAAAGGCACGGTGAGAACGTGTAAGTTAAATTACAAAGTCTTCAAAGATTTTCAAAGTGTGTTACAGTCTCACATAACTCGGCAGATTTATGTAAGTTAGCCTCTTCAGTTTGTCTGCCAATTATCGTTAGACATCTCGGTGGTCTAAAAACAAGCTGACAGCTAAATTTAAATATTTTTGTGTATGGTCCAAGGACCGTTTTAATTTTTAGACGATTGGCGTTTAGGATCTAATAAAATTATGTAACTTATTTATTCATTCCAAAATAAAAATGCTGTAAGCTTATCTGAGCTTACAGCATTTTACCAATATGCTGTAATGATATTAACAAAATATTTAAGAGCGCCAATACTACAAATAGGTATTCTTTTTATTCAAGACTGGCTTTTGCCAGCGGTTTCGCCCGCGTTAACCAATTTACAAAAAACCTTAACAAATAATACACCTAAATCATCCTCATTATGACTGGAGCACCGCCGTGTCCTCGTGGAGGCAATCGGCGGCGGCGATCTCTCGCGTCCAGGCCATGGTACGAAGCGAGAGTGCATGTGTAGCCGTCACCTCCTTCAGCGAAGCAGTGATGCTCGCGAAGAGGGAGGCGGCACACGTGAGGGAGAGGCAGTCTATACGGCCTCACGGCCCTATCCTCCGCAAGAGATGCCCTGGGCGTCGGGAATCCCAGGCTGATTCCCGGCCACCGTAGGCGTGGGCTTGCGGACGGCGAGTTATGGGTAGCTCGCTGTCCGGTAAGGACCAAGCCCAGGTCGACGACGCGTTGTATTCCACGCGCGCCTCAAAGAGATGTCGAGATGATGGGTGCGGGTTATTCGATGCCTCTAAGAGATGTCCGCATCAATTGGTGGGGTCTGCCAGGGGTGCGGGTTGTTCGAAAGAGATACCGCAGCCCCTGGCACACAGGCTACTGAGGGAACACGGGTGGGTTTTAGTCAGTAAAAGTCTGACACGCCCACCTGCTACACCCAGAGCGGGAGAATTTATTTTGATGATTTCCCACCCAAAAAAGAACCATCGTTATCACACTAATCACTCCGTCTATTGGTGAAGACCGCATGAAAATCCGTTCCGTCAGAATCCGAAAAGCGAACAGACAGACAAACAGACGCGGCAGGGGACTTTGTTTTAAATGTAGTGATTCCATACAAATGGTGCAAAAACAGGGGTGTGCTTACAATTACATCTTCAAGGCTATTTATCATGTTTACCTGCGTGACAAAGACGGCAATACACATTTCTGTAGCTCTATTTCTCTATAACTGAACATAGGTACACTCTATTACTAAACCGTTGATGTACTGAAAGCCTGTAAAGGGTGGTATGACGTCATAGTTGCTAGTGACAGATAGATTTACTTTACCTTTGTTGAATGGTTATAACTCTTATAACATTAGCAAGATCTTCAAGACCCATTTAGATGTTTGTAACAAAAAATGAAGGAAAAAAAATTACGTACTCTCCGAAAAAAGGCCTACTCAATATTTTTCCCGTTGAAAGTTATACGATACTTATAAGTTCTTGTCAAAGTTTTGATTAAACGCTATTAAACGCATATTTTTTAGGCTCGCCCTCTGTGTATGGAACTTATACATTACTAGCTAAATGCGGGTGTACTATTAGGTACACCTCTACCGGAGATTACAGCAGGCTTATCATGACGCTTTGTATTTCTACTCTACCGTAGAATGGAAATCGCTTAGCTACATTTCTCGGTTCAAAACTATGAACTGTCTACACGGAAACGTCGTTTTTGTCTACTCTGCCGTCGACAAAACGCTTCTCCACGGTTCTCGTGCTAAACCTGCTGGCATGATGTTATGATATTTGATATTGGATTCGTGAAGGAAGGGAACAACTGCTCAAAATGAAACGGTGGTGTTTTGACGTAGGGCAAAACTTTACTATGTCTATGACAAACACAACTATTTTGTTTCTAATGTGCGCAGTATCGTATTAAGGCAAAACAAGAATAAAACTCACTAGAGTACTACCTAAAAAACTCATATGAATTTAAATAATTCAAATGTGTATGTACATATAGCACGGTTTAATTTATGTTAGTAACACGAGTTACGAGTACCTGTCACCGCTTTCAGAACATTACATTCGTCACATTTTTTATTTTATGAATATTTAAACTTCTTGGAGCGGTCTCATTTGCAGTTGAGAATATTTTTGACATAAATTGTTGTCGTTATATGCAAAGGTTTTCATAGTAGTTTAAATAAGTTTAGCAAGGTGACAAAAAGTATACAAATAAAAAAAATACCTGTATACATATAATTTAATAATATATTCTAAAACCTAAGCTTATTGCGTTGCAATTATTAATTCATTTATTTTCTACGGTTCCACTAACATATTTAAATGTAGGTACATGAAGACATAATGTGCATCAAAATGATTAATTTACTTAATATTTTTTATGGTTTTCTTTTTAACACAAATAGTTTACAAGTTAAAATGAAAGTGTAGTTGGTACTTATTTGGTATTTAATCAAAATGTATGATCTGTGTCCTTTTTTCTGCCACTTCCGAATTGGTACTTTTACCCTCTAGGAAGAATACATACTCACGAATTCAACCTGCTGGTAAATTTATTATTAAACATAACTTAATGCCTATATAAGGTGACTGGTAATTAGTGACCGACATTTAAACACATGATTGTCCCATCATGAAGCCCAGTCCCATTCTAGCCGTGCGCACTGTGCACCAGCTATCAGCAGATGAAAAACACCGCTTCCCGCGCGCATCCATTGTTGCTTCTCATGAGTTATACATGGATGACTTGGCTAATTCGACCTCGACTCTGGAGGAGGCCAAAATTCTTTACGCTGAACTTATCGCCTTATTTAAGGGTGGTGGCTTTGACCTTACTAAGTGGGCAAGTAATTCCTTGGAACTACTAGAGACCATCCCACATTCCAATCGCTCTTCTATTAATTTCTCTGATGGGGATAATTTAAAGATTCTTTTACTTTAATGGATTCCTTCCGAGGACTGTTTCTCCTTTACTATATCTAATTTGGATAATAGTTGTACCAAACGCTACATACTTTCCACTATTGCCCGTCTGTGGGATGTTCTCGGTCTTGTGGCTCCTGTAGTTTTATTCGCGAAATTACTCATAAAGGAATTATGGAAATTAAATACAAATTGGAATGAAACTCCGCCCGATTCTATTGTACTTCTCTTTCAAAAATTTAAAGAGCAACTACCTTTACTTTCTTCTTTAAAATTACCTCGCCATGTAGCCGTTACTATGGGTCGCGTGACAAGTATAGTGGGTTTTGCTGATGCCAGCCTGAATGCATATGGCTGCGTCACATACTTACATGTCACCGATACAAATGGTAACACACACTGGTGATTACCAGTCACCCTATACAGTAAATAAAATATATTCAGGACTTAATCTCTCTGTCCAAGACTCATTACTCATAGTCTTGTATCTAAATGAACAAAGTTACACCATTAGCTCATCCGTCGACTCTGCGGATGATGGTCCGCATCCTGCCCTGCTCAACGTCCCTAATTAGCCACTGAGACTTATGCGTAATCATGCATAAAGCTTATACATAGATAACCAAGCAGATGTTTATTTTGTTCATTTGAATAATTTTCCGTAAAGCGACTTGGAAAAGAACCGATAATGATAATAATTAACAATTATTATTCTAATACTTATTAATTATTATCATCTTAGCCTATTCCAGTCCACTGCTGGACATAGGCTTCTCCCTGGCTGCGCCACAATACCTTGTCCTCTGCCTTCCGCATCCAGTCTGTCCCAGCCACTTTCTTAAGGTCGTCGGTCCATCTAGCTGGAGGCGTCCTACGCTACGCTCGCCTATACGCGGTCTCTACTCCAGGACTCGTCTGCTCCATTGGCCATAGGTCCTTCGACATATTCATTATTACTGATTAAATTATGGACTTGCTCTTGACTTTCGTGCCTGCACATTGGTATCTTAGTGGCAGTAAAAATTGGAACCAAGAATTCCAAAACAAATAATTCCAGCTATATTTTTCCTGTCCCTAGGAACAGCGTCCATTTCCAGTTACTGGCTAAAAGCAATTCTATAACCTAGTCAGTCGAAAATGGCAAAAAACCAGACACATTTGAGCGCCTTTTAACGCTGACACCTTTCGTCTACTTGGGCCACATCTCTACGTAAAATCGAGTCAGTTCTATATAATTTGATTGTGCCCCGGATCGAACGTGAGTTGATTCCTAAGGTGCCAAACGGCCCGCCCTTTTAGTCCGCAAAGCCTACGTGCCGCGAGCCTTGCAAATTGGAAGCGCACTTGGAAACCAAGATAGTTACTGAGTTTCTTTAGATTTTCGTGTGTTCAGATAATTGAAGTGTTCTGTAATGTCTTTGGTTAAAATTTGATCACTTAGCTTGGGACATGAGAATGGTGAGTGGGATTGTGCCCGGTTGATGGCAATAGGCTCGTCCCCTATTGCAGAACTGGCGATACAAAGGTGTACTTTAGGTACACCTCTCACGTTTAAAGATTCGGGGAAACAGGTAAACCTGTTATGTTATTAGAATGGCACACATATTGATCAAAACTCTTCTAAAGAATAGGATACTGACACATTTTGCACTCTGTCTAGGATAATTTATGGTGCAGCCACCTAACTAGGTAACGGAGGTGAATGGTGCAAAGATTTTCATAGACAAAAAAAAAAACACATTTTTAACCGCTTCGCAACCAAATTGTACATCGTTATGCATTGAAACCTATTCATACATTTCCGCCTAAGTATAACATACTAATTTAACAGAAAACGTAACAGCCTACTTGGCACAGTAATAAAACAGGATAAAACAAAACGCTTTATTTCATACTCTACATAAAAAGTTGAGCAAATACAAATCCAAGATGGCGGCAATTCGACAGTCACGTACATGTCTTATTTTACGTCAGTCTGCTTTATCTTCGCACGTTGGATTGCTTGAATAAAGCCCAAATGATCGAAATACATGTTTCGCAAGGTGCTGAATAAAATATAGCTGTGTTGTACTTTTATTCCTTTAAGGTTATTGGTCTATCGAATATTCTGGAGTTGTTTCAGCTACGTGTATAAAGGATGCTAGGTTTAATGAATTCGATTGTCACAATAATGTGAATTGCTAACTGTGACAAAAAAAGCAACGACGTGTTATCCATTTGCCTTTTTAGCCACGCGTTTTAATTTGCCTAGCATGGCAATTATAGCAATTCTACTCACATCTTTCTATTGCAGCTCCAAAGTAGAAGGCTCAGAATAAAATTCTGCAGAGTGCGGTTACAAGCAGAAATAAAAAAGTCTGCCAAACATCTTGGCAGACTTTTTTTAGGATTGTTTTCGTACATAATATTTTTATCAGCAGATTATGTTTTTCATCTAAACGTGTCGATGGTAATTTAAATTGACTCGGCCCTGAATTCGGCTACATACAGGACACGCAAGACACGATGTTCACTGGCTATGAAGCTCCATCTGAATAGGTTTTTTTAGGCTAACCTGGGTCCGGAGTCTGTTTAAAGACCAGGTTGGCCAAAACAACTTATGTTCAGCTGGGAGATTTTCTGGGCGATTTACTGATCGTAGGATTGATCTGGCTGGAAAATTGTAATTTTTGTTATCACAAGGTAATGTGTGATACCTACACATCTTATATCTCACACTGAGTGGAAGCCTTCTTGTCACAGTCATGGCATGCAATTGCCGACTAATTATGTTCCATGTGCCTATGTATAAATGTCTGTGTTGTTATCATTTTTTTGTATGCACGTATGTTTCTCTGACAAATAAATCTATTTTCCTGTCTTTCGTTTCTCACGTTTGCAAACCATACAATATCCTACGTCCATATTGCATCTATTTACAAAACTCTACAGGTAGATAGAATACTGAATCTCCGCAGAACCCAAAACCCGTGATCGTTTCCTATAGGAAGCATTTCGAGTAGGTATATGCTTGGTTGCAAATCGCAAACGGAGCGTAGGGAATTGATATGAACGATATGGAAATGTGCAAACAGCATATTGCGACGGAGAACGTTCCAGTGCACGTTGGCGGTGACTCTGTTTCGTATCGACAACAATTTCAGGTTTGAATTTTTTTTAGGTACGGTAATCTGACGTGGCGTCTATACTTTTAATGAGCAACTTTACCAATGAGAACTGTATTAAATTATCTCTCGATTGCTTTAATTTGTTATAAAAAGTAAATTATTCTACTTTTGTATCGCTTAGATATTGAGTAGCGGCAACGGATTTTTAGTTATCGATAAAAAAATAAGTATAACACTCATGAGTAAAGTTGAGGGGCTTGTGGCTAAGTAGTAACAGCCGCACAGGTCGATCAATCAGGTTAAGCTACGCTTGCCGCGGTTGGTCCGTGGATGGGTGACCATCTTTACATACCAAGACCTCTCCGTGACTCGGAAAGCACGTTAAGCCGTTGGTCCCGGCTGTCATTTGTGGGTCTTTTACAGTCGTTACGGGTCGTCAGAAGCCCGAATGTCTGACAACCAGTCTTAACAAGGGATATGCCCCATGCAAAATACTGATATTCAGCTGCATTCGGTTAGACTGAAAGATGACCCCAACATAGTTGGAAAAAGGCTAGGCAGATCATGAGTAAAGTTGCTATGGAATGGACAATCACATAATAGAAAAAGTATTTTTAACCCCCGACGCAAAAACGACGGGGTGTTTTAAGTTTGACGTGTCTGTGGTGTGTGTGTCTCTCTGAGGCAACGTAGCTCCCGAACGGATGAACCGATTTGGATTTTGTTTTTTTTTTTGTTTGAAAGGTGTATTAGTCAGGAGTGATCTTAGACATCTTTCATCAAAATCGGTTCAGCCGTTTGAAGATTATCAGCTCTTTTCTGGTTGATGAAGGGATTTGAGCATCTTCCACGGGTCTGATCAACTCGAAATTTGGTATTCTGTTACTTCAATGATATTAGACGAACAATGTAACCTTGAACTGATGTTGGAGCAACACCTGGAATTTCTAGGATACCCAAGTTACTCACCAACAAACAGCAGAGGTATCGTGTTTGGGCTTATTGAAAAGATCAATGAATATATTACAAATAAATGGTGATCAGGACGAGGAATGAGGATAAAAATTTGTAACAAACTTCACTGTGGGAAAACTACGCAACGCTGCGCAGGTTTAAGCGAAACAATAAGTTTAAAAAGCAAGCAATAAATAAAAGGTCAACTTAAAAGATCTATAAATGTTATTTTTTACTTTTAAGAGTTTTCTGTTTGGGTTGGGGGTTTTATAATTTTTTTTTTTTTAATTTTCATCTACAACACAAGACTTTAGAACACTCTTTAATACACAAAGTTTCATCAATAATTACGTTCCCTCGTAGATCTTTAATTTATTTTATACAGAACCCGCCTCAACTTTTTTCGGAGAAAGATGCAGATGTTCTGCCAAGTTTAGCATTTCTCTTTAATTTTATCTTGGCTATCTTCAGATGGTGTCTCCCTTGTGACAAGGCTAAGTACCTTTAAGATTTAGTGAATATCCCTAATTGGACGGTAGGGATCGCTACTGGGTTTGTTGTAGTTTTGCACTAATTTATAGTTTTGTTATGAAATTCGTATTGTTCTTGCCTCTCTCTATGTCTTCTCGTATAAGAAAGGCTTAGCAATAACGTAGGAGAATTATGGGTTTTTTGTTTCTTTTCTCGGGTGGGAAGTCATCAAATGACTTCTCCCGCTCTAGGTGGAGCAGGAGGGCGTGTCAGACTTTTACTGACTAAAACCCACCCGTGTTCCCTCAGTTGCCCGTGTGCCAGGGGCGACGGCATCACTTTCGAACAACCCGCACCCCTGGCAGGCATCGGTCCTTGCGGGCCCCTTGGTCACCCTGCGACGGGTCAGCACAGTGGCCCCGCCGCCTACAGCAGCGTTGGCCGCAGGGGATAGGGAGAGCGGCCAACGCTATCCGGTGGCGGCCCCGTCCAGGCCAAGGAAGGGAAGAGCGCTACTGAAAAGTACCGGCACTCCTCCTCCGCCGCAGCCTGTAACCCTCAGCCGCGATGCCTCCCATGCGATATCGCAGCCCACCTCAGTTGCGGTGCACCTCACCGCAACCTACTTTTTGACCGCTACGTCATTGGCTTGAAGGCAAAAGCCCTGACGAGCGGCCCCACCTTTGGGTTCCTCTTAGCTTCACCGTGGGTGGGCAGTCCACGGTTACTGAGCCCCCGCCACGAAAATGCGGGAACCCACTCAGGGGGGTACTTTGCCATCGTTACTTGTGGATTTGACGATCTTAAGACTGCATCAGTGTGCGGAGTTCGCGCAGCCATATTTTGGGCCATAGATGTTTGAATTGTTTTGCCATCGAAACACTAAGAACAAGAATTTCTACTTTAAATGTACACATTATATATATATAAGTATATAAATTCACGCCTTCATCTCATGGGAGTAGGCAGAAACTACATAACGCCATCTGCTGAGAATCAAATATTAATAAGTGGTTCGTATATCAAAACAATAAAATACAGTTAGTATCTTGACAGCCTTCGTTGGGGACTATATCATAATATTTGATAAAACTATCAAATACATAACTATTCGTATAGTTTTATCAAATATTTATCATTTATACGTTATTGATAGTATGATAAAGACAGTCTTTTTAGATTATGGCAATCTTTTTTGAAAAAATCCGCACGTAACGTAGTTCGATGTTCAAACGGTCGTAAAAATATCGAAGCGCAATATTTTCAACTCTCGGTATTAAAAATGAGTATTGAAAATTCAACAGAGGGCATGTTAGCGCGTCGAAAAAACACACTGGGCCCTAATTTACTATGACCACCTAACGATTCCTTACTTCGAAACCACATCAATTCCTTAGATCACACACGACATTCTGCTAATATTGTATTATTAATATCGACAAATGGTCCTGGAACATACAGATTAAGACATAAGTCAATTTCTTACAGTTACATTGTTTTATAAAAAAACACAATAGTGATGTAGTTCGAACGTAGTGAGATTCCGCGGGGAATCATTATAACCATACAAAATTGGAGCCCTGGGCCCTGGCCTCGCAATGTCATAATCTGTATGTTCCAAGACAATTTGTCGATATGATTGTTATTATTGGTGGTGGGTTGGTTTGTTGTTCGTTGTGTGTTGTTGTTTGTGTTGTGTGTTTTTGTTGTTGTTTGTTGTTATTATTGTTGTGTTGTTTGTTGTATTGTTGTATCTGTTCTTCTTTTTGCGTCACGTTTACCGCAAATAAACATTTTTTTTTCTTTCTTTGTATATTAGCAGATGTGTGTGATTGACATGGTTACGAGTAAGGAATCGTTAGGCGGTCATAGTGAATAGAATAGAATAAAATAGAAAACATTATTCGACACAGACACAACACAACAGCAACAAACACATAAAAAAAGAGAACGTTAAACATAACAAAAAGCATCAGTATCAGTTGTGCTGAGCGTGTCCATACCGAAAGGGTTACCATCTCAGCATTTGCTTGGCGTGAGACACCCAGCGCTGGTTTTCAGTTGGCGTTAGTGAGTTCTGGCCGAGTACGATTTTCAACTCTCGGCGAAAATACTGCTTTTCGCCGAGAGATGAAGATGTGCGCGAAAAAAACCAGTCGCGATATTATTGCGTCGGTGTGAATGTAGACCAACGCGGTATTCAATACGATAATCAACACTTGTTTTGACATTATCTATTTAGCTAAAATCGAACTGTCACTATCATTTAACATGATAACATTATCTTTGAAGTTCATGTTGCTGTGAAGTACACAACTATATTTTTGATGGAACAGCCAGACTTACAATTTGGATGTTGTTTGATAAATTATTTTATTTCTGTAAGTAGGTTTTTACAAACCCATGTTTTTAAAACTAGATGAGGTCGGCGTTTCCTATCAGACTACTCTGAGAAAAAAGGCTGTAACGAACTCCCCTGAGTTTGTTACGGCCTTTCGGTCTTCACATAATTTTGGTCAGATCATTTGAAGACCATGACCATGAAGACATGGCCTTGTGAGGAAAGAACCACACAGATTAAGTGGACCTGTCCAATCGGTGCACACGTTTATCAATAAACATACAGCTCATCTCAGAACTTGAGGAACTCAACGATTTGACGAACAATACCAAAGTAAGTATATTAGGACATTGGTGTATACAGAAAGAATCAAAATGAGCGTTATTTAAAGCGGTAAAACTGTATACAACGTGTTACATAATTGACGCAGGAGCTCATATACCCCAATTAGAGTATTGAATTAGAAGCATAAACAATGATCAAAACTATTTTTTTTAAGCTCACTGTTACTATCAAGAATGTCATGTGTTAACTTTTTATGCATTTAAAACTGAGTCTAATTGCCTTGAAATGTGATTGAATTTTCTTTGGCTCAGTCGGCAGGCAGTAGGTTTGGCAAAATACATAATTTAAAAAAACGAATTAAAAAATTACTGGAAACGATTCAGTATTCAACTATGAATAAAAAAAAAAAAAAAAATATTCAAACTAGGCTGGTGTCAGCACTTTTTGAACGTCAAAAATTACCTAAAACAGTCCCCCAAAAACGCCCGCCCTTCACTCCTTCCTAATGCTTTAGCTGGGAAGCAGAAGTGGCGCAACAAACTCCCAGCAGCACAGCTGTCTGTTATATTAAAAGAATGAACTATGTACTTTCTGGAGTTGCGTCTATTCTGTTAAAATTATTTTCACGGATAAGGAGACCGTAAATTGTACGCCCCATTGATTGTGATCAGTAACATTGTTCTTGTTTATTAACTCATAACATTGAATATTAGATCGGAGAAATGATATTAGGTAAAATTGATAGAGAGTTAAATGTTATTTTCTGGAGGTTACCCATTTGAGGTCTTCAGTAATTAATGTGGCATTATAGCGGCCCCTATCGTAATACCAGCGCCGCGGTAGTTGTTTTCTTTTACAAATATCGCAGCATTATGCTGAGATAGGAGCCTTTTTGGACTCGCATAGAACTTTTTCTTGTATTGTTTTCTTATTTTATTATAGTATTATTTGTATTTTACCACAATGTTCTTCCTGTTAGTTTATGTTTCCTGTGCGTGTCTCCAAAAAAAAAAAAAAAAAAAAACTGTCTTTCATTTCTAGGCAGTTGTGGTGGTGAAGGTCGCAGGAATTTGCTGGAGGTGAGAAGAATAGTACTGGTCAATAGGGCGCGGGTTAAATATTTTTTTCAACCATGCGAAGCAATGGATTTTGTTGTAATCAGATATTGTCGAAATGAAAGAAATTTTCTTTGAATTAATAATTCATGTCGAAAACTATATATTTAAGTTATCAAAATGCACGCTTCCCTAAATAACATGGTAAAGAGCCACACAAAAGTAGGTACTTACTAACAAATAAGAAAAAAACTTCAAATTGTTGACTTGCGTGAAGTCAACCATGTATACCTCGCAACTACATAACGCTTACATATTTAAATTACTCTGTTTAGAGACGCTATGTTTAGCAATGACTACATTTACCTACTTAAATTGGTTTTATTATCTTGTTATACTATTCGACCTTTAGCAGTAACATGTGCTCTAGTAAAAATATTTCGGTTGGTTATAACGATACGAGGAGTGAGTGATAATACTCGGTTTTGCAAACTAGAAATTGGTACTTATTTACATAAGTAAATAGTTCTCTGTAACTTCAGTTACCTTCAATTGTTTCTGGCACTCACACACAATGAGGTAAGTTTTTAAAAACACATTTCTTATAAGGTCAATTTTTAAAGGCATAGTATACATGGTGGGTTCTAACTTCGGATCCGTCTGATCTGACTAAAATCTGTATTGCGTGATGCAGATTTTATAGCCTGAAGGTCGATGACTTATGATAACCGGAACAATTAGGAACTTACTATTGAATAATATAATTAAAATAAAATAATGATAATAATATATTTAAAACACAATAATTGCAACTCGTTGCTATTAAAAAATCCAATTATCAATTTGACGCAGATTTACATGTTAAGATTAATAGTGTTAATGTCTCATGATATATGCGTTGGGTTGATGATATCGTTAAAGTCGCGGGAAACATGGATGAGAGATGCACGGAACTGAGAAATTTGGCGCAAAAAGGGGGAGACCTATAGCTAGCAGTGGGTGATTTTGGGCTGAGATGATGATGATGTCTCATGGAATGTCTCCAAACTGTATTCCGCGAATGTAACGGAAACAATAACATCAAATTCTTAATTCTGTAGTGATTGACCCACCATTCCGATGTCTATCAAATGTTGTGATTACAGTTAAATAATTTCTTAGACATACTTATCATGCAGGTTAGGTAAATAAGAACACTCTTCATCAAATATACATAAATTCATAAACAACAGAGTATTCATGGAATTGTGTGTTCTGTAATTTATGTAATCTTATCATCTACTATCTTCACCTAAATCGTAATTAAAATATTAAATAAACACTCGTTTGATAAAATTTATTCGCGACAATGCTACTTCAAGAACGAATTGAAGTTCAACGCTCTTCGTCAACGCAGTGTTTTGGTTCTCAACAGATTATTGTACAAGATATTAACAGCAGTGATTGCAGTTTCACTGGTTACTGCTTGCACGGAAGATAGTTCTAAAGCAGAAATGAGAAAACTACCGGAAGGGTTGAAGATCGGCGTGGCAACTGCCGCATTCCAAATTGAAGGCGGTTGGAATGCATCAGGTACATACTTAATAGTTACTTACGTCTTAAATAATCCGTCTTGAGTTGAAGTCAGAAACTGATGTTTGTCCTACAAATTTAAAAAGAAATGCCTCACGCATTGGGAAAACGTTATAAGCCGTTTGTTCGCTATGAGAATAAGAGGCCATTTTCTTGCCGGAAGTTTCAATAAATCCCTACATGTTTAATTTCAGACAAATCTCCAAGCATCTGGGACACCTATAGTCATACTCCAGGTCTCATAAAAGACGGTACAGATGGAAATGATACTTGTAAATCCTACGAGTACTATCAGCGAGACATAAAAATGCTCAAGTTTCTGGGGGTCGACTTTTACAGATTTTCCATTTCATGGCCACGAGTTCTGCCAAGTGGTTTTGCAAATAAAATTAGCCAAGATGGTATTGGGTATTACAGTACTTTGGTTGACGAATTATTGGCCAATGGTATCGAGCCAGTCGTCACAATGTTTCATTGGGACTTGCCACAAAGTTTGCAAGATTTGGGAGGTTGGGCCAACCCTCTTATTGCTGGTTGGTTTGAGGACTATGCCCGTGTGTTGTACGATGTCTTGGGTGATCGAGTAAAAACCTGGATAACTTTGAATGAACCGAAGCAGTTTATAATATTTGGATACGGACAAAACAGGTTTGCTCCTAATATTGTTTCACCTGGAATTGGGGACTACATTGCTGTAAAGAACGCACTGTTGGCACATGCCAGGGCTTGGCATTTATACAACAACGAATACAGAGAAAAACAGAAAGGTAAATTATTATTATTTTAGTGATTTTATCCAACGGGCCAAGCAAGCCTTGCCAAAATCGGGATTCCTTCAAACGTGTTCTCGCCCTGGAGTCTCTTTGATGATAATTAATAACAAGATCTAATTTATTGTTTTTAGGCACGTGTGGTATAACAATAGCGACAGATTTCCGTGAAGGCGCCACTGATTCTCCCGCAGACATAGAAGCTGGCAACGTGGCGTTGGACTTCGAAGTCGGATTCTACAGTCACCCGATCTTCTCATCCACTGGTGGATTCCCTGAGAGGATGGTGAAACGTGTTGCAGAGAAGAGTGCTGAGCAAGGCTTTCCCAGAAGTCGGCTGCCGGAATTGTCACAGGAGGAAATTGATTTCATAAAAGGTCAGTGCTATTGACATAACGCATACTCGAACTAGAATAGATGGCTACAAGAAATACATTTTCTAGGCGCTTAGATATCGACACCGATTGATCTCAGTCTAGTTGCACTGTAAGCCAAAAATATGCATAAGCCGAGGCATTAGAAAAAAGTGAATCCATCTGGATCCCTGACATTTTTTGAAAGTGACGTAGTGTATTTAAACGGCAACTTGGCTTAATTTGGCACTTGTTACAATTCGCAGCCTTCTTTTCCGTTCACTCCCACTTGCTTAGCAAAATGTCATCTTATGCGCAACAGCACAGTCCAAATATGTGTTTTTCTCTATCTGTTTAAGGACAGCTATTTTACAATGCTGTCCTATATATCTTGTCTTCATTACGGATATTTTCAATTCATCAGTACCTAAATTGAACTATCTCTAAATATTACAGGTACTAGTGACTTCTACGGGTTCAACCACTATTCTACTAAATTCTATACAACGGAAAATTATATGAAAGGATCATTCGCAGTTCCTTCATATGAAGACGATATCGGGGCAGTAGGTGACTACGGGGGTTATGATCTAGCCCCCATGATTCATACTACTGTGAGTTTTAGATTCCCATCTAATGAAACAATTTTATGTATCTGAACTATGCTAGCTAATAAATTTTTTCACCACATGATCAGTGAACAGAATGGAAATCGTAGCTACCATCTTCCAAGCAATTTCCTCGGTTAGATTCTCCTTTAAGTAAAATAAAGCTCCACAACCCAGTTAAATGCTGCCAGAAATTCTCGGTGCCAGTTGTCAGACTGTTCATTCATGCGACATTCAGCTGATTTTACTTTGACTAGGACCGACAGTATACAATGCTCTTCAAAAGAAACAAATGTTTTGGGTTTGCATCGGTTTAAAAAAGTTTTCCTACGCCATTGAATCAGAAATGAAGAGATCCGCAGGAGAACCAAGGCCGACATAGCCTGAAGAATTGCCAATTTTAAGTAGCAGTGGGCAGGGCACATTGCTCGCAGAATAGATGGCCGATGAGGCCGAAAGGTTCTAGAGTGGCGACCGCGTACCGGAAGACGTAGAGTTAAGGCATCCCACAAGGTATCCGCTGGATGTGGGAAGCACAAGACCGGTTGTGTGGAGGAGCCTGGGGGAGGCCTATGTCCAGCAGTGGACGTCTTTCGGCTGAAATGATGATGATGATGAAAAAAAAACCTTGTTACCCATCTTAACATATAAATAACTTTATAAACTTTCAGAAAATCCCCAACGGCATCAGAAAAGCTCTAAATTGGGTGAAAGATACATACAACAACCCGCCAGTTCTGATTACAGAGAATGGCTATGGCAATTATGGCGGAAAAGATGACATTGACAGAATTGATTTCTACAAAGCGTATTTAGACGCCATATTGGATGCCATTGAAGTGGATGGCTGTAACGTCGTTACCTATACCGCGTGGAGTCTTATGGATAACTTTGAATGGGATTCTGGAGTGAAGTAAGTATTTTTCATGACATGATTAATAAATAAGTATTATTTTTCCCGTAATTCGAATTGCCATTATTGCTGCCACTATAATTGCAAGACTGTCAAACTACAAGTGCTAGAAAGAGACGGGAACATAATCTAGTTACTTATGTTCGAAGTAACGTTTATTAATTTGACTTACCGAATAAAGCTACAATACTAAACAGCAGTGGGCTTGGCGCAATGTGCCAAGCCCACTGCTGTCATAGATGGGCTGATGGGGCTGAAAACTCCTGGAGAAAAGACCGCGTACCAAAAGATGCAACATGGGAAGGCTCCGCAAAGGGTCTCGGATCTAATTCAAAGTGTTAATCGTCTGCACAGCCATTTACCAACAATGATGAGATCGCCTTCCAATCTAACCGGATACAGCTGAGGACACGTTTTTATACCGAAAAAAAAAACGGTGGACGTTCTCAAGTCGACGCGTATTTTTTTTAATGTATGATCACGCATAACTTTTTTCAGAGTAGTTCGATTTTGATAATTATTTTTTAATGGAAAGAGAATACCCCGCAGTTGGTCCCCCCCGAGTGGGTTCCCGCATTGTCGTTGCGGGGGGGCTTAGTAACCGTGGTCTCCCATCCACGGTGAAGCCAAGAGGAACCCAACGGTGGGGCCGCTCGTCAGGGCTTTTGCCTCAAAGCCGACGACGTAGCGGCCAAAAAGTAGGTTGCGGTGAGGTGCACCGCAACTGAGGTGGGCCGCGATGTCGAATGGGAGGCATCGCGGCTGAGGGTTACAGGCTGCGGTAGAGGGGGAGTGCCGGTGCTTCTGAGCAGCGCTCTTCCCTTCCGTGGCCTGGACGGGGCCGCCACCGTTTGATGGCGGACGCGGTGGGGCCGCAGGGGAAGAGGAGTGTCGGTATAGCGTCAGCCGCTCTCCCTATCCTCTGCGGCCGAAAAGTGGTAGACGGGACGGCGCGTTGTGTTCCTCACGCGCGCCGTCAAAGATGTCAGCAACCACAGGTGGGGTCCGCAAGGGCCGATGCCTGCCAGGGGTGCGGGTTTGTTCGAAAGAGATACCACGGCCCCTGGCATACGGGCTACTGAGGGAACACGGGTGGGTTTTAGTCAGTAACAGTCTGACACGCCCTCCTGCTCTACTCAGCAGGAGAAGTCATTTGATGATTTCCCACCCAAAAAAAAAAAAAAAAAAAAAAAAACCCCGCAGTTGGTCCCATTTACATTTTGAAAAAAGAATCCAACCCTAAGGGTAGGAAAACAGGGGATGATTGATTGTTTACTCACAGAAAAAAAAAACAAGCAATTAGTAGATTATAGCCACAAAAAACAATAAAATAAAAACTTTTTAAAATGCATATGTGCATATCCAAAGTCATCGACTTCTGAACTTAGTTATTAAGGTTAAACAAAGCAGGTTTATTATTTTTTGCTTTTCTGTTTTTTCGGCGGTTTAATTTTTTTCATACTTTTGTTATTAAATGGAGCGACTGCATACCTGACCTCCACAACCCAGTTATTTTGTAATACGAAACTTTCGGGCTATTGACGATCCGTAACGACCGACAAATTTGCCACCCATCCACGGACCGATCAATCTTAAACTAAGTACCTACTATAATATTTCTTTATTTTCAGGGCTAAATTCGGTCTTTTCGAAGTCGACTTCGAAGATGATAAGAGGACCCGCAAAGCAAGATTATCAGCTCTGTGGTACAAAAATCTAATAGCCAATAGGACTTTAGACCATGCCGACGTACCGAAGTTTGAAGAAATTGTGTTTTAGTGTAAATATGAAATAAACGAACTGTCTTAAAACTATTATTAAAAGGTTGTTTAGAAAATATTATTAACCTAATGTTTTTGATTGCTTTAAATACTAAATTGTTCACACCAGCTGCATAATTTATACTGGCTATTTTATTCTATTTTTAAATTTCATCGTGCCTTATGGGATCACCCATGATATAGCAGAGGCAAACTTTCGTAGACTTTTCCAAAAAAAACCCTATGTGCCATAAGGCCGTGTTTAAGTATAGGCTATTTACACCTACATTTTCATAAAATCCTACTTATCGAACCTTTTTAGTCTCCCGAGTCAAAGTACATCATTCCGTAAGTTCCTTTCTTGTGTCAGATTTGCCAAATTGTCAGCGACTGTAGGTACCCCTCATTACACTGAGCCTCTTTGTATCAGCTCGGCTCCCTTACAAGGCATATTTTGCGTTTCAAATGTCATAAATAGTCTCGAATGTTCGGGAATATTTCGTTGGAAGTGGTGCTATTTTCAGATATTGTTAGGATTGCGTTTGAATAGACCTATTGTTGTTTGATGGTACTTGTTTTGGAGCTCATTTAACGGATAATGATAAGACCTACCTTTACAATTACTACCCGAATTGAAAATTTACCTAGATGTATTTACTATCTTGACAATTTAGATGTATTTACTATCTCTGATAATATTCTCCTTTATTTTGTGAAGAATATTATCCCTTTTGCCTAGTACCTATTACTTATATTAATATTATTTTCAACCATCGTGTTTCTTATAGGATTATCGAAAATTTCGCAGTCTATGCGATTCTTTTAGGGCTCTACTAGAGACATAATACTCGGACTAGCCTGAAACAAACATGAGAAATCCTTTAAGAATAAGTTCAAAATAAAGCTGTGAGTACGAATTAATATGTGGCAGTTATTATTCATTTCTATGAAAATAATAAATACAATTTCTATGAAACTCATGTTGAACGAACTCGTTAAGATCTTGCTACGTGTAAGAACGTGTTAGACGACATGTTTATTACCTCACATCCGTCGCTCCAATCGTCGATAGGATCCGGCAACTGGGACTCGAGGTGGCCTTGCACAAGTCCGAGGCCTTGTGGTTTCATGGTCCTCGGAATGCGCCACCGACGGGTTCCCTGATAACGGTGGGAGGGATTCACATCGGCGTCGAGTCGACGATGAAGTACTTGGGACTCGTCCTCGACAGCCGGTGGAACTTCGAAGAGCATTTCCGCCGTTTGGCTCCCAGACTGGAGCGGGCCGGGGCTGCGTTGAAGCGGCTCTTGCCCAATCTAGGGGGGCCAAACGCCTCCTGCCGGAGGCTCTACGCGGGGATCGTGCGGTCCATGGCCCTATACGGGGCGCCGGTGTGGGCGCCTACATTGAGGCGCCAACCAGCTCGCAGGTTGAGGGCGTCCCATAGGGTCATGGCGATCAGGATGATCCGAGGATATCGCACGATCTCCGGCTAGGCGGCGGGCCTCCTTGCCGGATTACCGCCATGGAATCTGGAGGCAAAGGTCCTCGCGCAAATGTGGGAGTGGCGCGAGGAGGCCAAACGCCGGGGCGTAACCCCGCTGCCACGGGAAATCGCGGCACAGCGGACAGAGCTCCGGCGGGATCTCATGTCGACATGGAGTGTGCGATTGTCGCAACGCAGTGCTGGGCACGCCACGATTGCGGCGGTAAGTCCCCTCTTTGAGGAGTGGCTTGAGAGGCACATGGCGTCCTCACCTTCCGCCTGACGCAGGTCCTCACCGGACCCGGCTGTTTCGGGAGGTTCCTGTTTCGGAAAGAGCGGGAGGAAACGCCCGGGTGTTTCCACTGCGAAGATCGCCCTGAGGACACGGTGGAGCACACGGTGGCGATCTGCCCACTGCTGGCATACGGGCTACTGAAAGAACACGGGTGGGTTTTAGTCAGTAAAAGTCTGACACGCCCTCCTGCTCCACCCAGAGCGGGAGAAGTTATTTGATGATTTCCTACCCAAAAAAAAAAAAACATCCGTCGCTCAAATGTGGAAGAGATTGTTTGAATATTGAAATTAGGGTTGGCAAGAGTTTTAGAACAAAATACAAGAAAAAAGAATTCTTATTCACAGAATTAGAATCTATCCAAAGATAAGAGAAGATGGATACATTTTTATTAACAGAATAAGAACCTATCCAAAGATAAGAAGATGCATCGATTTTTACAAAGACAATTAGAATCTTTCAATTTGCTTTTATCTTATTAGTGACTGACTGACCAGTACCAATACGGCGACATCAAAACATCGAAATACATACATTTAGGTGCTAGATCTAAGTTAAATATGTATATAAAACCCTTACGGAATAAATGCGTTAATTTTTTTTTTTTTTGAATACACGTGTATAATACACATAATATAATACACGCGTGCTGTACACGTGTGTGCTTGAAAGCATAGGTATTTTCTACCAGTTGACCTTTGTGTGATGCAGAGACAAACAGTGGCAGGTGCATTAACTTTAAGGAATAAGTCTCATTACTCATAGTCTTGGATCTAAATGAACAAAGTTACATCATTAGGACTTACTCCGTGGACTCTGCGGATGATGGTCAGTATCCTGCCCTTCTCAACGTCTCTAATTAGCAAGTGAGACTTGTGCGTAATTATGCATAAAGCTTAGATAACCAAGCAGATGTTTATTTTGTTCATTTGAACAATTTTCCGTAAAGCTACTTGGAAAAGAACCGATAGTCACAATAATTAACAATAATTGTTATTCTAACACTTTTTAATTATTATAATCTTAGCCTATTCCAGTCCACTACTGGACATAGGCTTCTCCCAGGCTGCGCCACAATACCTTGTCCTCTGCCTTCCGCATCCAGTCTCTCCCAGCCACTTTCTTAAGGTCGTCGGTCCATCTAGCTGGAGGCGTCCTACGCTACGCTCGCCTATACGCGGTCTCCACTCCAGGACTCGTCTGCTCCATTGGCCATAGGTCCTTCGACATATTCATTATTACTGATTAAATTATGGACTTGCTCTTGACTTTATGGCTGCACATTGGTATCTTAATGGCAGTAAAAATTGGAACCGAGAATTCCAAAATAAATAATCCCAACTATATTTTTCCTATCCATAGGAACAGCGGCTGGCAAAAAGCCATTCTACGACCTAGTCCTTAAAATTGCAACAAAAATAAATCTGACACAGTTAAACGACTTTTTACGATGACACCTTTCGTCTACTTGCTACGTAAAATCGAGTACTCGTAATTCGATTGTGCCCCGGATCGAACGTGAATTTAATTTGTTTATTTAAGGAAAAACAAATAGTAGCACAATAAGGGATAGACATAAAATTATCTTAAATATTAAGTTTTAAACAATTATGCTACCCAAGTATTTAAAAACTAGCTAGTAACACAGATACAGTACCTTTACAACAGTCATTGTCATAGAACTCATATCTGGATTTTCATTTTATGAAAGAAAATAAAAGTCAATTAAAAAAAAAGTTACTTAAATTTATGTGCGTACATTATTTTCAATGACTTTGTAGATTCTTTGGGGTTACTTTTTTTTTTTTTGACTAAAACCCACCCGTGTTCCTTCATTAGCCCGTATGCCAGGGGCTGTGGTATCTCTTTCAAACGAACCCGCACCCCTGACAGGCATCGGCCCTTGCGGGCCCCATCATTTTTTGTGCTGACATCTCTTTGAGGCGCGCCTGGAACACAACGCGCCGTCGACTTGGGCTTGGTCCTTACCGGACAGCGAGCTACCCATTACTCGCCGTCCGCAAGCCCATGCCTACGGTGGCCGGAAATCGGCCTGGGATTCCCGACGCCCAGGGCGACTCCGTATCCTGCGGCGGCTGGGGTCGCGAGGGCGCATATGCTGCCTCTCCCTCACGTGCGCCGCCTCCCTCTTCGCGAGCATCACTGCTTCGCTGAAGGAGGTTACGGCTCCCCATGCCCTCTCGCTCCGTACCATGGCCTGGACCAGGGCCGGACGCGAGAGATCGCCGCCGCCGATCGCCTCCACGAGGACACGGCGGTGCTCCGCCCAAGCAGGGCAGACCGCCACCGTGTGCTCCACCGTGTCCTCAGGGCGATCTTCGCAGTGGAAACACCCGGGCGTTTCCTCCCGCCCTATCCGAAACAGGAACCTCCCGAAACAACCGTGTCCGGTGAGGACCTGCGTCAGGCGGAAAGTGAGGACGCCATGCCGCCTCTCAAACCACTCCTCAAAGAGGGGACTTACCGCCGCAATCGTGGCGTGCCCAGGGTTGCTTGGATTTGCTTCTTAAATACATTTGTACTAAGAAAAAGAATGTCGATTGAATTAAACTGATTGTTGTATAGACATACAACAATCAGTTTAATTCAATCGACTCACTTGATCGTTTGGTGGAGACCCACCAAACGATGAAGTGGTGACCGCGAGCCAACGTTGGATTTACAGAGGCTAGTAGCAAATAGACGTCGAGTGCGTACCTCACGCACATGAACTGTTCGAGGAACCAGGTAACACAGACTCCCAACTAAGTCCGGACAATCAAAATGATTGCGGCACACATTGAACAGAGTCATGACTTCCAGAAGTTTTCGTCTAGACTTTAAGGTCAGAAGGTCATACTTTTTCTCCTATAACATCTGAAATTCATAGCACGAAGGTATTTACGTTGTACAAGTTCTAGTCTTTCACTATATTTTACGTAAAAGGATTCCAAATAGGTACTGCAAACTCTAACTGTGGCCTAATTATTGATTTGTACAAGTACAAAAACGTGGAAGGTCGACGAAAATCCCTGGAAGATCTCATGACAAAACCAAACATTTGGTAAGCTTTATTATCAATTTTTTCTATATGAGCATCCAGATGGAGCTTTGAATCTAGCAGAATACCAGGATCGCGGAGAAAACTTACTTTACTAAGTGGCGTATTGGCAAGACGCTATACGAACTCAGTAATATTTTTCTTTTTGGAAAATGTTATAACATGACACTTTGGAAGACTAAGATAAAGCTTATTGGAAGAACAGTAGCTAGAGAACCAATATAAATCCTGCTGGAAGTTAAAACAATCGACTTGATCAGAAATAATTTTATAGACCTTTAAATCGTCCGCGTAGAGAAGAAATTTGGAATTTTGAAAACAATCTTTTATGTCATTAATGTATAAAATAAATAACAAAGGTCCCAAAATGGAACCTTGTGGTACACCGGAGGTGACCCGAAAAGAGCCAGATTCAAAGCCATTAACAACCACCTTTTGTGTTCTTTTAGTTATATAAGATATAAACCACCGTAAAAGGTCCCCTCTGATACCATTGTATGCAATTTTATTAAGTAGTAGTGTGTGGTCAAGTTTATCAAAAGCCTTCTGAAAATCTGTATAAACCGCATCAATCTGCTGTCTATTATCAAGGCAATCAAACAGTTGGTATGTGAAAATGAGGAGATTGCTAATGCAAGATCTGTCTTTAACAAAACCATGCTGTTCTTTTATTAAAACATTGCGAATAGCAGGATATAATTTATTATGCACCACTCTCTCAAATAGCTTGGAAAAAGCAGATAGTATAGAGACAGATTGATAGGTCGCTACGTCATGCTTGGAGCCACTCTTATGAACTGGTACAATATTTGCATGTTTCCAAACTTCAGGGAAAATACCACATGATAAACATTTATTAAATAATATAAGTAAAGGATAGCATAATGCATCACACGTGTTTTTCAGAAAAACCGAAGGAATCCCATCAGGACCAGGACCCTTGGTTGAATCCAGTGATTTTAATTCTTTACGTACTTCATCAAGGGACAGTTGCAGTTTGCACAGGAAAACATCGTGGTCAGCATTTCTAGATAGCGGTTCCCAAGAATTATAGTCAAATGTTTAGAGCTCATATGCAGACTGGAAAAATGTAGCAAACAATTTGCAAGTAGTAATGGGATCATTAGATGAATTTTGGTTAAAATGAACCGTGGATGGTATTTTATTTGTAGCTTTACGGCTAGCAACGTATGTCCAAAATGTCTTAGCATTAGTAGCAACACTGTCTTTAGTAGCATTAATATATTTCCTATAGCATATGTCAGCGACTCTTTTAATTTTTTTCCTGTTACTCGAGAATATCTCATAATGACATAAATTCCCATACTTCTTCCATCTAATCCAGGCTTGAGTTTTCTTTTTGCAGGTATGTATGAGAGATTTGGAAAACCAATTTGGAAAATTAACATTTTTTGATCGACATGTGGGTATGTGTGATTTTATAATTTCATAAAGTTTTTCATAAAATGTAGAAACAGATTCATTAGGTGTTGAGTTATCCAACAAGTCATTCTAATCTACGTAACTTATATCATTATTTGTTTTGTTATAGTTAGCTTTGTGATAATTTAGTTTATTGTCAGTAGTACATTTAGGAATATGTGAGGAGTGAGAAAAAGAAATGTGTAGATAGAAGGCTGGATGATAAGTGTCAATAGGCAAAAGGGGGATATCAGGAGAGCATGTGTCTGCATGAATATTACAAAAAAATAAGTCCAAGATGCGAGTTAATTCCTAAGGTGCCAAATGGCCCGCCCTTTTAGTCCGCAAAGCCAACGTGCCGCGAGCCGTGCAAATTGGAAGCGCACTTGGCAACCAAGATAATTACTGAGTTTCTTTAGGTTTTCGTGTGTTCAGATAATTGAAGTGTTCTGTAATGTCTTTGGTTAAAATTTGATCACTTAGCTTGGGACATGAGAATGGTGAGTGGGATTGTGCCCGGTTGATGGCAATAGGCTCGTCCCCTATTGCAGAACTCGCGATACAAGGGTATACTTTAGGTACACTTCTCACGTTTAACCTTTCGGGGAAACAGATAAACATGTCATGTTACTAGAATGGCACACATTTTGACCAGAAATCTTCTAAAGAATAGGATACTGACACATTTTGCACTCAGTCTAGGATAATTTATGGTGCAGCCACCTAACTAGTTAATGGTGGTGAATGGTGCAAAGCTTTTCATAAAAATAAAAAAAAATAAAAAATTGCGACCTGTTCGCAACCAAATTCTAGATCGTTATGCACTGAAGCCTATTCATACATTTCCGCCTAAATATAACATACCAATTTAACAGAAAACGTAACAGCCTACTTGGCACAGTAATAAAACAGGATAAAACAAAACGTTTTATTTCATAATCCACATAAAAAGTTGAGCAAATACAAATCCAAGATGGCGGCAATTCGACAGTCACGTACATGTCTTATTTTACGTCAGTCTGCTTTATCTTCGCACGTTGGATTGCTTGAATAAGGCCCAAATGATCGAAATACATGTTTGGCAAGGTGCTGAATATAATATAGCTGTGTTGTACTTTTATTCCTTTATGGTTATTGGTCTATCGAATATTCTGGAGTTGTTTCAGCTACGTGTTTAAAGGATGCTAGGTTTAATGAATTAGATTGTCACAAGTATGTGAATTTCTTACTGTGACAAAAAAAGCAACGACGTTATCCATTTGCCTTTTTAGCCACGCGTTATAAATTTGCCTAGCATGGCAATTATAGCAATTCTACTCACATCTTTCTATTCCAGCTCCAAAATAGAAGGCTCAGAATAAAATTCTGCAGAGTGCGGTTACAAGCAGAAATGAAAAAGTCTGCCAAAAATCTTTCTTTCAGGATTGTTTTCATTCATAATATTTTTATCAGCAGATTTATTTCTTCTTCTAAACGTGTCGATGGTAATTTAAATTGACTCGGCCCTGAATTCGGCTACATACAGGACACGCAAGACACGATGTTCATAGTCTATGAAGCTCCACCTCAACAGGTTTTTTAGGCTAACCTGGGTCCGGAGTCCATTTAAAGACCAGGTTGGCCAAAACAACGTATGTTCAGCTGGGAGATTTTCTGGGCGATTTACTGATCATAGGATTGATCTGGCTGGAAAATTGTAATTTTTGTTATCACAAGGTAATATGTGATACCTACACATCTTATATCTCACACTGAGTGGAAGCCTTCTTGTCACAGTCATGGCATGCAATTGCCGACTAATTATGTTCTATGTGCCTATGTATAAATGTCTGTGTTGTTATCATCTTTTTGCATGCACGTGTTTCTCTGACAAATAAATCTATTTTTCTTTCTTTCGTTTCTCACGTTTGCAAACCATACAATATCCTACGTCCATATTGCATCTATTTACAAAACTCTACAGGTGGATAGAATACTGAATCTCCGCAGAACCCGAAACCCGCGATCGTTTCCTATAGCTTTCGAGTAGGTATATGCTTGGTTGCAAATCGCAAACGGAGCGTAGGGAATTGATATGAACGATATGGAAATGTGCAAACAGCATATTGCGACGGAGAACGTTCCAGTGCACATTCGCGGTGATTCTGTTTCGTATCGACAACAATTTCAGGTTTGATTTTTTTTTTTGGTACGGTCAACTGTGGCGTCTATACTTTCCATGAGGAACTTTACCAATGAGAACTGTAGTAAAATATCTCTCGATTGTTAAAATTTATTAAAAAAGTAGGTTATTTCTACTTCTGTATCGCTTCGATATTAAATGGTAGCAAGAGATTTTTATCGATAGAAATGTAAGTACAATACCCATGAGTAAAGTTGAGGGGATTTTGGCTAAATAATAATAGCTGCACGGAACGCACAACAAATCGAATGGGAGTCTACGTGCGGAAAAGGGATTCCCAACATCAAAAACAGCCGCACGTCTCGATCGATCAGGTTAAGCTAGGCTTGCCGCAGTTGGTCCGTGGATGGGTGACCATCCTTACATACCAAGACCACTCCGTGCCTCGGAAAGCACGTTATGCTGTTAGTTCCGGCTGTCATTTGTGGATCTTTGACAGTCTTTACGGGTCGTCAGAAGCCCGAATGTCTGACAACCAGTCTTACCAAGGAATAATCGTATTTCTCAGTAACTGGGTTGTGGAGGTCAGATAGGCAGTCGCCTCATGCAAAATACTGGTATTCAGATGCATCCGGTTAGACTGGAAGACGACCCCAACATAGTTGGGAAAAGGCTAGGCAGATCATGAGTAAAGTTGCTATGGAATGGACGATCACATAATAGAAAAAGTATTTTATCTACAACACACACGACTTAAGAACACTCTTTAATACACAAAGTTTCATCAATAATTACGTTCCCTCGTAGATTTTTAATTTATTTTATACAGAACCCGCTTCAACTTTCTTCGGAGAAAGATGCAGATGTTCTGCCAAGTTTAGCATTTCTCTTTAATCTTATCTTGGTCATCCTCAAATGGTGTCTCCCTTGTGACAAGGCTAATTACCTTTAAGATTTAATGAATACCCCTAATTGGACGGTAGGGATCGTTACTGGGTTTGTTGTAGTTTTGCACTAATTGATAGTATTGTTATGATATTCGTAATGATCTTACCTCTCTCTATGGCTTCTCGTATAAGACAGGCTTAGCAACGAAGTAGGAGAATTATGGCGTTTTTTTTCTGTTGGGAAATCATCAAATGACTGCTCTCGCTCTGGGTGGAGCAGGAGGGTGAGTCAGAGTTTTACTGACTAAAACCCACCGTGTTCCCTCAGTTGCCCGTATGCCAGGGGCGATGGTATCTCTTTCGAACAATCCGCACCCCTGGCAGGCATCGGTCCTTGCGGACCCCTTGGTCACCCTGAGACGGGTCAGCATAATGGCCCTGCCGCCTACAGGGGATAGGGAGAGCGGCCAACGCTATACCGACACTCCTCTTCCCCTGCAGCCCCACCGCGTCCGCCATCAAACGGTGGCGGCCCCGTCCAGGCCAAGGAAGGGAAGAGCGCTACTCAAAAGTATCGGCACTCCTCCTCCGCCGCAGCCTGTAACCCTCAGCCGCGATGCCTCCCATTCGACATCGCGGCCTACCTCAGTTGCGGTGCACCTCACCGCAACCTACTTTTTTTTCCGCTACGTCGTCGGCTTTGAGGCCAAAGTCCTGACGAACGTCCACCCCACCTTGGGGTTCCTCTTCGTTTCACCGTGGCTGGGAGACCACGGCTACTGAGCCCCCCGCAACGACAATGCAGAAACCCACTCAGGGGGGCTTGTTATTGGTTACGCAGATATTTTGTGGGCTGCATTACTGATGGTTGCGTCAGTATATATTAAATTAATTATTGTGAGCTACATTAGCGAAGATTAAACGTGAAGTATGGTGTCCTGTTGTAATATAGGTCTTAGTCAAATTCGTTTCTTTTTTAAACTTTAATATAATTACACAAGAGGGAGAGGTGGTGACGACAGTATTCCCACTCAGGTAGGGGGGGAGAATTATGGGTTCGTGTAGTATAGTTTTAAAAAACTGAAAAGGTATCAATAGCTTCTTTTGACAGAATGACTTAGTAGAAGTTTTTATTGAAATGACGTTGTAACAGTTTTTGTTTTCTCATTGCTTAACAATAATGAGAAGGACGTGTTAATCTCGGTTATTCATAATAAAATGTATCATCCACACTTGACGCATAGCTCACAATAATGTTTTAGTTACCAATTTCTACTTTGCCATCTTTAATTTTGGATTTGACGATCTTAAGACTGCGTCAATGTGCGGAGTTTGCGCAGCCGAATTTTGGGCCAAATATGTTTTAATTGTTTTGCCATCGATACACTAAAAAGAAGAATTTATACTTTAAATGTACTATCAAGATTCACTAATGCAGTCGCATACTAAGGGCTATATTGCTATGAAGTAGCGGTCCAGGCCGTACCTACAGCTGTGTGTATAAGTGATGTATTAACACAAAACTCACCGCTCCACTCACACACTGGCGTTAGTCTCTGTATTTTATACATACCGTCGGCGACGACAGACATGACCTTGGTCGGTTCATACCATTGCTAAAATTTACTTTTATAATTTGAGTTCCGGTAGCGTGCAGCGTATCGTCTTGGATTAAGAAACTCATAGGTCTGGGTTCAAATCTCGCGATGAAGCTTTAATTTTTCTTTTCAACAATCATCTTCATCTGTTCTTTTATTATTCGATTTATTAATATACCAGAATAATAATGTAACTTTTTTTTATTATTACTCGTATTGTTATTTAAATAAAGGTTTACCAATAATAAATGATTACAAAATGTTTATTCGTTATAACTTCATGAAGAATGTATAAAAATAACTAATAATAACTTCTTGTTAAAACAGTTTATTTTCTCATAAAGAACAATTTATTGAAGTAAATAAGCTAGTTGATGAACTATGATAATCAGGCTATTGTACCTTAGTAATATAATAATATTGTGCTGATTACTACTGTGTGTCGGTACTCTAAATAAATCACAAGATTCTACAAAAATCTACCCACGTAAAAGTAACAAATGCAGACAAGTTGCCACAACACAATTAAATGACTCAGTAGTACTACTTTTATTCTACTGCGAGTGAGTTCGTTCTAACTCAAACCTCAAAGTTAACAAATCGTATTTAATAGGACTTAAAGAGGTTATAGCTTAAGTGTTCATTTTCATTCCGAAAAGAAGATTGAAACTAAACCTCAAAATAATCCAGATTACGGATAAGACAAAATAATATTTGAATATTACTAAAATAAATAAATATTTGTAATTTATAACTTAATGTTAATGTTTTTTCCGTTAACTATGTTTTTTGAGCTGATTCTCGAGCTGGTTTTCCATGATGCGAACCTTCTGCGTGGAGTGCACGGCGCACGGTTCGTAAAGATGTGTCGAATAATTCGGCAAAATGTCTTGTCGTTTTGAAACCACTTGTTTCATATTCGCTGAACGTGTGCCTGTTATAGGAGCTGGGGTCTTCCACTTTGCTTTCCACGGGCAAGGCTACCGCCTTCCTCATATCTTTTCACCCACCGACTCACAGTATTTCACTAAAACAAAAAAGGGGTACTGTTAGGCTACTAAGCAAAATACACACTTTATGTATTACCTACTATTTAGAAACAAAATTATTTAAAAGGGCAATTTCACATAGATATTAAGTTTATTGTTATTTTCATCGTTCTCTAATCTAGGAAATAAATTTACATTGAAATTTTATATTTTTATTCTATTTAGACATTGTGATATTTATAAAACGTTTAAAAATAACTACAAGGATCAGCAGTTATACTTTAATTAAATAAATGTTTTATATTTATATTTAAATCATAATACTCACACTCAGTCCGGTTTCATCACATAGGTATTTGTGATATAGGTATTAAGTCCACTTTTATGCAGCGCAATAATATTCGCTTTCATTTCTATATTTAAATTTGCTTACATTTTAAAATGAATTAGAAGAACGCTAATAGATGAAACACACGTCACTAGCACACAATATCAACCAACACCGTTCTATAAGTCGCGGTGAATGAGTCGTAAATCATTTAAATTTATTTAGGTTTCTGTGGGTATAATGATAAAGTTTTACGAGTTTAGTGAATAAGAAGAACAGAACAAGAAACTATACTCAAAAGTGATTTTTAAAACAATAAAAAGACTATCACACAGCGAGTGGGATTCGAAACCGCGACTAGCTGCGCTCAAACGCGATAATCAAGTGCGGTAACCGCTCAGCTATCATGCCATTTGCTTTAACGGTTGAATTTAGGAAATACATTCATTCGTAAACGTATGAGAGTGTGTGTGTATATAGTATTATAGCCTATAGAAATTGCTTATTATAAGAAGGTCGTAAGTTAAAGCGAAGTGTCAATCTATTGCTTTTTGAGATTGGGGCACCATTAGTGAGGGCTACTGTACACATTATATATAAATATATAAACTCAGCCTTCATCTCATGGGCGTAGGCAGAAACTACAGAACGCCATCTGCTGAGTATCAAATATTAATAAGCAGACAGCCTTCGTTGGGGACTATTCTTAACAAATACATAAGTATTTGTATAGTTTTGTCAAATATTTATCATTTATGCGTAATTGATAAAGTATGATAAAGACAGTCTTTCTTATCTGCGCAATATTTTCAACTCTCAGTATTAAAAATTAGTATTGAAAATCCAACAGAGTGCATCATCATCAGCCTATAATGTTCCCACTGCTGGGACACAGGCCTCCTCTCGGCGAGAGGGATCGGGCCGTAATTCACCACACGGGCCTAGTGCGGGTTGGTAGATGTCACATGTCTTCGAATTTTTGGTTCTAGGACATGCCGGTTTCCTCACGATGTTTTCCTTCACCGTTTTGAGAGCAGTGGTGATGAAATAATGTACACAAAGTAAAGTGCCTGGCTGGGTTCGAACTCACGACCTACAACTCGTAAGTCGCGGCCGTTACCACTTGGCCACCACTGCTCACAGAGTGCATGTTAGCGCATTAATAAAACACTGGGCCCTAATTTACTATGACCACTTAACGATTTCTTACTTCGAAACCACGTCAATTCCTTAGATCACACGACATTCTGCTAATATTGGATTAATAATATCGACAAATTGTCTTGGAAAATATAAAGAATAATTATGACATTTCGATTCCTTACCGTTACTTTGGTCTGCCAGGGGTGCGGGTTGTTCTAAAGAGATACATCCGCCCCTGGCACACAGGCTACTGAGGGAACACGGTAGGGTTTTAGTCAGTAAAAGTCTAACACGCCCTCCTGTTCAGGAGGGAGAAGGTCACCAAAAAAAAACCCTTACATTGGTTTCTAAAAAACACGATATTGACGTAGTTTGAACGTAATGAGAATTCCGCGGGGAATCATTATAACCATACAGAATTGGGGCCCTGGGCCCTGGCCTCAATATGTCATATTCTGTATGTTCCAAGATAATTTGTAGATGTTATTAATGTGGGGATGACAGTATTGAGTGAGTGAGAGCGAGAATGTGTGAGAGAGAAAGAGTATTACGTGAGGAATGTCAAGTATGTGATTTGGACGTAAGACGAGAAAGACGTAAAGATATTAATTGTAAAGACTATTTATTTAAATAAAATAGCTTAAAGTTATTAAAAGTGTTTTGATTTCCCACATTTCACGCCCACAAAAGTGGAAAGGCTGGGAAATCATTAAAAGACGGGCCTACAAGGTAAAACAGAAAAAAAATAACGACGTGCCGACGACGTAGAAAATTTTCAGTTTTTCAAGGCGGCCATTTTTTTTGGGGCAACAGACGCAACGGGTTTGAATTACAGTTATCCAGAAGACGAAATGGCGAGGGCGGAGAAAAGCCAAAACCCTATCATGCAAGCCGGTGCGCCCTATTTTGCGGACGATCTGGTCAAAAATTTCAGTGGCCAGGATAAGACTTATACGGTATCGAAATGGATCCAGGAATTAGATGACAACTCTGAAATTTTTATGTGGACGCCTTTACAACAGCTCATAATAGCTCGAAGATCCCTGGTGGGAACAGCGGCTCTGTGGCTCCAGTCTGAACGTCCGTTTAAGTCATGGGACGAGCTGAAGGTTGCGATCGCCAAAGAGTTTCCTGATGTTTTAGATCAAAAAACAGCCCATGAAATGATGAGTAGCCGGAAAAAACAAAACAATGAAAGCTGTATGGACTACTTATTAGTAATGCGCGAGCTGGGGAAGAGGGGAAAAATGCCGGATTATGTTGCGATTAAATATATCGTTGATGGGATAGAAGACGACGAAACACATAAAATAATGTTATACGGAGTTACCACGTATCCAGATTTAAAAGAAAAAATCAAAATTTACGAAACTCTGAAAGATAAGATGAAAGAATCTAAGATACGACGAAGTCAGTCGAAATATAGTGATGTGGTAGAAAAAAAAGTGATCAGGTGTTTTAGTTGTGGTGGAAAAAGTCATCAGTCCAAGGAATGCCCAAATAAACATCTCGGGCTAAAATGTTTTAAATGCAATGATTTTGGCCATATTGCGCCACAGTGTAACAAGACGGAAACATCCGAACAGGCACCGAACAAATTTCGAAGCGGCAGTGACCAAGCAGGTGCGACTTTTACAAGACGTCAGCAGCACCCGACCCGGCAAGTTGTTGGTGAAAAACCGCCAGGTGGTGTGAGTGCGCTGAGCGACACGAACACGAAACGCACGATGTTTAACAAGGAGGCCGACAACGTTAATTTTACGTCCGCGGGTGGCAACGCTGTGTTGTCAACTATGAACGGAAAAGGTTTTAACACTGATTTATTAGCCACGAATAAAAAAGAATATGACGTCTTGTTTGACAACGACAATGATGTAAACAAAGATATCTTGATAAGAAAACCCCGGAAAATCGTGAAAATTTTTGATAAGGAGACGTGTGCATTGATCGACACCGGCAGTGACGTTAACTTGATTTCTGAAGAATTTTACACGATGATTGGATCACCGAAAAGTGAAAATGATTTTCTTTCGTTATTTGGTTTTGGACATGTAAAAGTGTGTTCCATGGGGAAAATTACAGTTCCTGTTGTTATTGACGATCAAAGCTATAGAGATGTGTGTTTCCATGTGGTATCTAATGACTCTATGCCGTATGAGATTATAATAGGACATGAGTTTTTAAAAGATGTAACATTGTTTATGAAGGAAGGAAACATAATGGTTTTACCGTCGAATGAGAATTGGTTGCGTAAACTTTCTTGTTATTTTACAGACGTTCCGTATGTTATCGGAGGTGAAGTTAGCAAACATATTCAGCAACAGGTAAAGCATCTTGTCGAGGGATATCAGCCGATGAAGACGAAAGACGCCCCGGTAAGGTTACATATTATTTTGAAAGACGACATCCCGGTAGCACAGCGGCCACGCCGTTTAGCTATTAGTGAACAAGAAGAGGTTGAAAGACAGGTTGAACAGTGGCTAAAAGAAGGAATAGTGAGGGTGAGTTGGTCAGAGTATGCTAGTCCGTTAGTCTTGGTTCGGAAGAAGGATGGAGCTATCCGGATCTGTGTGGACTACAGATTAATCAACAAGAAGATGTTAAAGGATGAATATCCTTTGCCTATTATTGACGACCACATTGATAGACTTGCAGAAGCTAAGATTTTCTGTACGATTGATTTAAAAAATGCGTATTTTCATTTACCAGTACATGAAGACTCGATTAAGTACACTGCTTTTGTCACGCAAAATGGACAATATGAGTTTTTAAAGGCACCATTTGGTTTGACGGTCTGTCCAAAAGCATTTACAAGATTTATAACGACTATTTTCCACGATTTGATTTTTAGACGTATAGTTCTGATTTTTATAGACGATTTACTCATTACAGCTCAGAATGAACTAGAAGCTGTAGAAAGATTGAAAGAAGTGTTAAACGTAGCGTCACAATACGGGTTGGACATCAACTGGAAGAAATCACAACTTGTGGTAAGACGAGTAGAGTATTTGGGCCATATCATAGAGAATGGTCAAGTAAAACCTTCACCTGAAAAGACTGATGCTGTTAAAAGGTTCCCGGAACCTAAGAACACCAAACAACTGCAAAGTTTCATTGGCCTGACGTCATATTTTCGTAAATATATACAAAATTTTTCACTGATTGCAAAGCCATTGACCGATTTACTGAAGAAGGATAGTATTTTTAAGTTCAATCAAGAACAAATGAGTGCATTCGAGACGTTGAAGGAAAAACTGTCCAATAATCCAGTACTTAAGATTTATAATGCTAAGTCGTATACTGAACTACACACAGATGCCTCAGCAGTTGCGTATGCTGCTATTCTGATGCAACGGAGTGACGATGATGGAAGTTTGCATCCGATTTACTATATGAGTAGGAAGACGTCAGAGGCAGAAAGTCGGTATTCTAGTTATGAGTTAGAGGCACTGGCTGTAATCGAAGGGATTAAAAAGTTTAGGAAATATTTATTTGGTAAAAGATTCAAGATAGTTACGGATTGCCAAGCGTTTCAGATGACATTGGAGAAGAAAGATATGGCTTCTTCACCAAGAGTTGCCCGGTGGATAATGCTACTTCAAGAATACGACTTTACCGTCGAGCACAGGAGTGGAAGCCAGATGCGACATGCCGATGCATTGAGTAGATACCCGTATGTAGCTCAAATCACATCAGACTTTTACGAGAAATTAAAAGATAACCAAGCTAAAGATACTACTTTGAAAGCGATAATTGAAATTTTGAAAGACAAGCCCTATGACGACTTTTGGCTTGAAAATGAAATCTTATTTAAGGGTCCTGAGAAACATTTGGTAGTACCAAAGAATATGGAGATGGAGTTAATTCGTAGTGCTCATGAGAATGGACATTTTGGTAAGAAAAAGACTATAGAATTGCTAAAAAAAAATTACTACATTAAGAGTTTAGACAGAAAAGTTGAAGAATACATTCAAACATGTATACCTTGTTTGTTGGCAAGTCGTAAAGCAGGAAAGCAAGAAGGATGGTTGTCTCCAATTGAAAAAGGCGAATTACCATTGGATACACTGCATTTAGACCATATTGGACCTATGACTGCAACGAAAAAACAATACAATCATATTTTGACGGTGATAGATGCATTCACAAAGTTCACTTGGATATTTCCCACAAAAAGCACAACAAGCCGAGAGGTAATAGCAAAACTACAGGTTCACCAGCAAGTTTTTGGTAACCCCAGGCGTATTATTAGTGACAGAGGAACTGCTTTTACCAGTGGGGAGTTCACAGGTTACTGCAAAGACGAGAAAATTGAACACATTACTATTACGACGGGTATTCCCAGAGCAAACGGGCAAGTGGAGAGGATTCATAGAGTAATGGTTTCTGTACTAACAAAACTCTGTATAGAGCAACCAGGTAATTGGTACAAACATGTTAGTCGTTTACAACAAGCGCTGAACAGCACTTATCAGAGAAGTGTCAATGCTGCACCTTATGAGTTACTCATTGGCGCAAAGATGAGACGGCAAGCAGATCCTGAGATTTTGGAGTTAATTGAACAGGAGAATAAAAACATTTTTATGAATCATCGGGAAGAACTGCGAATGAAGGCGAAAGAGCAGATTTTAAAAGTTCAAAATGAAAATAGACGTGATTTTAATAAAACTAGGAAGAAAAGTCATATCTATAAAGTTGGAGATATTGTAGCTATTCGACGCACGCAGTTTGGAGTAGGCATGAAGCTTAGACCAAAGTATTTAGGTCCTTATCGGGTCACCAAAGTGAAGGGTGCCGATAGATACGATGTAGTTAAGCTGGATTCTGCAACCGAAGGGCCGAATAAGACGAGCAGTGCGGCGGATTCTATGAAGCTATGGCCTAGTGTGCAGGAAAACGATGCTGTAAATGACTGAGGTTAGAGCATAGATTTAGGATTCAATTTAATTTCTTCAGTTCAGACGGTGAAACAGTATGTTCCCTAATCCCTTTAATGTTAAGATTTGTTTTTGTTTATGTCGTAGTTATTTATGTTTTAATGATTTGTTGTTATAATTTAAGTATTTTAAGTAACAATGTAAGATTTTTATTGTTTTCAATTTTATTTTTGCGTTTACAAGCTGTGTTATGTGTTTTAAAGATTTCATATTTATATTAGTCTAGGGACAGACTAATTGCAGGACGGCCGAATGTGGGGATGACAGTATTGAGTGAGTGAGAGCGAGAATGTGTGAGAGAGAAAGAGTATTACGTGAGGAATGTCAAGTATGTGATTTGGACGTAAGACGAGAAAGACGTAAAGATATTAATTGTAAAGACTATTTATTTAAATAAAATAGCTTAAAGTTATTAAAAGTGTTTTGATTTCCCACATTAATACGATATTAGCTGATGGCGTGTGTGATTGACGTGCTTACGAGTAAGGAATGGTTAGGTGGTCATGGTGAATTCAGGGCCTGTTCGATTTTCTACTCTCGGCGAAAAGCAGTGCATTGAAGATGTGTGCGAAAAAAATCTAGTCGCGATATTTTTACGTTGGTGTGAATGTTGACTAACGCGGTATTCAATACGATAATCAACACTTGTTTTGACTATATCTATTTCGCTAAAATCGAACTGTCACTATAATTTAACATGATAACGTTATCTTTGATGTTCATGTTGCTGTAAAGTACACAACTATATTTTTGATGGAATAGCCAGACTTACAATTTGGATGTTGTTTGATAAATGATTTTATTTCTGTAAGTAGGTTTTTACAAACCCTTTTAAATGTCTCATATTTTTAAAACTAGATGAGGTCGGCGTTTCCTATCAGACTACTCTGAGAAGAAAGGCTGTAACAAACTCCCCTGAGTTTGTTTCGCCCTTTCGGTCTTCTTGGTCAGATCATTTGAAGACCATGTGGAATGGTGTCTGAAATGGCCTATTGAGAAAAGAACCACACAGATTAACTGGACCTGTTCAATCAGGCCACAAATTTATCAATAAACATGCAGCTCCTCTCAGAACTTGTGAAACTCAACGATTTGACAAACAATAACAAAGAAAGAAAGAAAGAAAGAATACAGAAAGAATCAAAATGAGCGTTATATAAGCGGTAAAACTGTATAAAACGTGTAACATAATTGACGCAGGAGCTCAAATACCCCAATTAGAGTATTGAGTCAAAGCTTAATACAATGATCGTTTGGTAAGCGGAATATTGAATCTCAACATCAAGCTGGAAAGATCTTGGCTGATGAAGTCTACGCTCCGTCCAGCACCGATCCAAGTCCGAAAGCTTTCAACTCGAACTTCAGAATCGTTTCGAGTGTCTAGGGAGCGCTATGGACGATTTTAACGATGGGTTCGTGGAAACTGTCCATACGGTCGGGTCTAAGTTTTTCAAGATCCGTCGCCGCGTCGTATCAATAAAAATGAGAGACTATGATCCTACTTTGCAGCTCATGAAGGAGAGGCGCGAGATTGTTCTGCAGTCTTCAGGCGATGCGCTCGAATACCGGCAGGTTAATAGACAGATCTCTAAGTCCTTCAAAAACGACCTCCGCTGCTTAAATACAGAACGTATTAAAGAGGCGATAGAGTGGAATAAAGGCTCCAAGGTCTTTGCTAGGGATCTGCCTATTAGGCAGAGTCAGCATACGAAACTGAAAACCGATGGAGGCATGATCGTATCCACCAAGCCTGAGCTGTTGAGAGAGATTGAGAGGTTCTATGGACAGTTATGCACGTCAACAAGAAACCCTGTTACGAATCTGGCAAACGACCCACGAGCTTGATTGACCCGACACTATCCTGAAGACATCCCGGAAGTCAGCTTGTACGAGATTAGGATGGCTCTGAAGCAGCTTAAAAACAACTAGGCGCCGGGTGATGACGGAATCACGGCTGAACTCCTAAAGGCCGGCAGGAAGCCCGTTCTTAAGGCCCTCCAGAAGCTGTTTGATTCCCTCACACACGAGGGCATAACGCCACAGGCATGGAACAGAGGTGTGGTGGTACTTTTCTTTAAGAAGGGTGACAATGCCCTTCTTAAGAATTATAGGACCATCTCACTTCTGAGCCATGTCTACAAGCTGTTCTCCACAGTCATCACGAACCGTCTAGCGCGCAGGTTTGACGAATTCCAGCCTCCCGAACAAGCCGGGTTCTGTAAAGGCTTTAGCACAGTAGACCACACAGTAGACCACATATATATACTGCGGCAGATTATACAGAAGACCGAAGAGTTTCTGCCTCTCTGTTTAGCGTTTGTGAACTACGAAAAAGCCTTTGATTCGATCGAGACATGGGCTGTACTGCAGTCCCTCCAACGGTGCCAGATCGACTATCGGTACATCGAGGTGTTGAAGTGTCTGTACGAAAACGGCACTATGTCAGTCCAACTGCAGGGCCAGTCCTCGAAACCTATCCTTCTACAGCGAGGTGTAAGACAGAGAGACGTTATCTCTCCGAAACTCTTCACCGCTGCACTGGAGGATGTCTTCAAGGTTCTGGATTGGAAGGGGGCTGGCATCAACATCAATGGCGTGTACAACACTCACCTTCGGTTTGCCGATGATATAGTTGTCATGGCTGAGACCATGGAGGACCTCAGTACAATGCTCGAAGCAGTATAACTTCCGAAAGAGTGGGTCTTAAAATGAACATGGACAAGACAAAGGTCATGTCCAATGCCCTTGTAACACCCACTCTCGTAACGGTCGGAGGCGCTGCACTCGAAGTTGTGGACGAGTACGTTTACGTAGGACAAACTGTCCAGTTAGGTAGGTCCAACTTCGAGAAAGAGGTAAATCGTCGAATCCGACTCGGCTGGGCAGCATTCGGGAAGCTTCGCAATATCTTCTCGTCCCAAATACCGCAGTGTCTCAAGAAGAAAGTCTTTGACCAGTGCGTGTTGCCAGTGATGACATATGGAATCGAAACGTGGTCGCTCACAATGGGCCTCATAAGAAGGCTTAAAGTCACCCAAAGGGCGATGGGAAGGGCTTTGCTTGGAGTTTCCCTACGTGATCAAATCAGGAATGAAGAGATCCGCATAAAACCCAGGTAACCGACATAGCCCGAAGAATTGCCAAACTTAAGTGGCAGTGGGCAGGACACATTGCTCGCAGAACAGATGGCCGATGGGGCCGAAAAGTTCTGGAGTGGCGACCGCGTACCGGAAGACGTAAAATTGGAAGGCCTCCCACAAGGTGGACCGATGACCTTGTGAGGGCCGCAGGAGTCCGCTGGATGCGGGAAGCACAGAACCGGTCGAAGTGGCGGAGCTTGGGGGAGGCCTATGTCCAGTAGAGAACGTCTTTCGGCTGAAATGATGACAATGATCAAAACTATTTTTTAAGCTCACTGTAACTATCAAGAAAATCATGTGTTAACATTAATTTTTATGCATTTAAAACTGAGTCCAATTGCCTTGAAATATGATTGAATTTTTTTTGGCTCAGTCGGCAATAGGTTTGGTAAAATACATAGTTTTCGAAAAAAAAAACCTATTTTAAAAATGACTGAAAATTATTCAGTAATCAACTATGAATTGAAATAAAAAACAAAAGTCATTTATTCAAACTAGGCTGGTGTCAGTATTTTTTGAACGTCAAAAATTACATAAGACAGTCTCCCAAAAACGCCCACCCTTCACCACTTCTCCTAGCGTTTAAGCTGGGAAGAAGTGGCGCAACAAACTCCTCAGCAGCACAGCTGTCTGTTATGTTAAAAGAATGAACTACTTTCTGAAGTTGCGTCTATTCTGTTAAAATTATTTTCACGGGTAAGGAGACCGAAAGTTGTACGCCCCATTGATTGTGATCAGTAACATTGTTCTTGTTTATTAACTCATAACATTGAATATTAGATCTGAACATTGTCACTAGGTAAAATTGATAGAGTTAAATGTTATTTTCTGGAGGTTACCCATTTGAGGTCTTCAGTGATTAATGTGGTATTATAGCGGCCCCTATCGTAATACCAGCGCCGCGGTAGTTGTTTTCTTTTACAAATATCGCAACATTATGCTGAGATTGGAGCCTTTTTGGCCTCGCATAGGTCTTCTTCTTTTATTGTTTTCTTATTTTGTTTTACTATTGTTTGTATTTTACCACTATGTTCTTCCTGTTAGTTTGTATTCACTGTGGGTGTCTTAAAAAAATCTGTCTTTCATTTCTTTAAGGTGAAGTAGTGTATTGGTGAAGGTCGCGTGAATTTTCTGGAGGCGAGAAGCATGGCACTGTTAAATTTAGCGAAGGTTGAAGAATTTTTTCAACTTAGTTAAAATTAGGTTTACTATATTGTTATACTATTCGACCTTTGGCAGTAACATGTACTCTAGTAAAAATATTTCAGTTGGTTATATCGATACGAGGAGTGAGATAATACGCGGTTTTGCAAACTAGAAATCTCTGTACCTTCAGTTACCTTCAATTGTTTCTGGCACTCACACACAATGAGGTAAGTTTTTAAAAACACATTTCTTAAAAATCAACTTTTAAAGGTATAGTATAACATGGTGGGTTCTAACTTCGGATCCGTCTGTATTGCGTGATGCAGATTTTATAGCCTGAAGGTCGGTCACTTATGATAACCGGAACATTTAGGAACTTACCATTAATATCAACTCGTTGCAATTAAAAAATCCAATGAACAATTTGACGCAGATTTACATGTTAAGATTCATAGTGTGAATGTCTCATGATATCAAGAAATGTGCGTTTTTTTTTTTTGGGTGTGAAATCATCAAATAACTTCTCCCGCTCTGGGTGGAGCAGGAGGGCGTGTCATACTTTTACTAACTAAAACCCACCCGTGTTCCCTCAGTAGCCCGTATGCCAGGGGCTGTGGTATCTCTTTCGAACAAACCCGCACCCCTGGCAGGCATCGGCCCTTGCGGGCCCCATCATTTTGTGCTGACATCTCTGTGAGGCGCGCGTGGAACACAACGTGCCGTCGACTTGGGCTTGGTCCTTACCGGACAGCGAGCTACCCATTACTCGCCGTCCGCAAGCTCATGCCTACGGTGGCCGGAAATCGGCCTGGGATTCCCGACGCCCAGGTCGTCTCCGTATCCTGCGGCGGCTAGGTATAGACTGTCTCTCTTTCGCGTGCGCTGCCTCCCTCTTCGCAAGCATTAATGCTTCGCTGAAGGAGGTGACGGCTACTCATGCACTCTCGCTCCGTACCATGGCCTGGACCAGGGCCGAATGCGAGAGATCGCCGCCGATCGCCTCCACGAGGACACGGCCGCCCAAGTCGAGCAGACCGCCACCGTGTGCTCCACCGTGTCCTTAGAGCAATCTTCGCAGTGGAAACACCCGGGCGTTTCCTCCCGCCTTATCCGAAGCAGGAACCTCCCGAAACAACCATGTCCGGTGAGGACCTGCGTCAGGCGGATGGTGAGGACGCCATGCCGCCTCTCAAGCCACTCCTCAAAGAGGGGACTTACCGCCGCAATCGTGGCGTGCCCAGCACTGGGTTGCGACAATCGCACACTCCATGTCGCCATGAGATCCCGCCGGAGTTCTGTCCGCTGTGCCGCGATTTCCCGCGGCAGCGGAGTTACGGCCTGGCGTTTGGCCTCCTCGCGCCTCTCCCACATTTGCGCGAGGACCTTTGCCTCCAGATCCCATGGCGGTAATCCGGCAAGGAGGCCCGCCGCCTCGCCGGAGATCGTGCGATATCCTCGGATCATCCGGATGGCCATGACCCTATGGGATGCCTTCAACCGGCGAGCTGATTGGCGCCTCAATGTAGGCGCCCACACCGGCGACCCGTATAGGGCCATAAACCACACGATCCCCGCGTAGAGCCTCCGGCAGGAGGCGTTTGGCCCCCCTAGATTGAGCAGGAGCCGCTTCAAGGCAGCCCCGGCCCGCTCCAGTCTGAGAGCCAACGCGACGGCGGAATTGCTCCGCGAAGGCCCACCTGGCAGCGGAAGCACCTCAGAGGTCTGGGTTCCAGCAGCTTCACCTGCGCAGAAACCCAGCCCACCAGGAGCCTTCGACCCTCCTCCGTGATCTATCAGGCCGCTGACACGGGGCAGCTCACCGTAACGGTTCGCATCTCCGTGTTGTCAAGATGAATGGTGCCTGCCCTCAACTGCTCGGCAGAGCATTCCCCAGTCCTGACCACGGCGGCCACTACCTCGCCCTCCGTCACGGAGTCCTCTAGGCCCAAGATGCGCATGTCAGCGCACTTGGCGGGCCTGGACACTCGGACCTCGTCCGCGTCTAGGGACGCCCTAAGCCTTTCGGCCAGGGCGTCAGCGGTCGGGCTACTGGCCGCACCAGGGATCTCCAATATCCGGGCTACGGTCGCAGTGACCCTCATCCGCATGGCGTTGGAGACTCCCAGCTCCGCGAGGTTTACCGCCGCCCTGGCTTTCGAAAGCTGTAGTGTGATCACTACAGCTGCGGACTTTGTGGCGCGTAACCTAGCCGCGGTGCTACGCTTTTTGCGCCGTTGCCGCATCTCCTTCCTTTTGGCCGCCCTTGCTGCCTTGCCCGCCTTCTTTTTCTCCCCGGCTACTTCCCATTCGGCTTCAGCCGCGGGAGATGAAGGAGATGATGGAGGTGGGGCCAACCGTCCTGGCACCACGGCTGGGGCCGTCGCCACCTACGCAGCCACCCCGCCCTTCTTGGGCTTGGTCTTGGTCGGCACTGGTTTTGCCGGGGTCCGTTCCGACTGCGGTGCTGACTTGGCCGCGGCTGACGTGGCGGTGGCATACGTGGCCTCCTTCTGCTGGCCCGAGGCCGGCCGGCTCGCCGCTAGTAGGGAGCGAAGGAATATGGCCTCCAGGGTGGAAATCCGACTCTGGAAGGCAGCCAGTTCCTGCCGCACCAGAGTCAGCACCCGGTCCTCCTCAGGCACGGGTCCACCCTGACCATGCCGCGCCCCCTTCTGAGGCACATCCTTAGGGCCAGCTCCTCGGAGCACGACCAGTTCCGCTTGGAGCTCCTCGTTCTCCTTTCGGAGAAGCTCCATGGCAGCCGTCAAACGGGCGACCTCCGCCCGCACCTCGGACATACCGTCCGTCAGAGGTCCGGAGTATATATCCTCCGCTGCCGTCATAATGGAGGCTATGGCTGCGGTAATGGCCTTGCCTTTAGAGGCCTGAAGCCTCTTCAAGGCCACACCCTTGACTGCAGCAGCAACAACCTCCGCGAGCCTGGCCGTTCGCTCCGAGTAGGAGCCGCCGGCGTTGTCTGGCTCACCGCCAGACGACTCTGAGAGGGCCCTGCTGCTGGTCCCTCCAGAAAGTTGCCCCTCGGTTTCCGGAGCCTCAGCTGCTTGGGCCGCCTCGCTCGGCTCTGTGGGTTCTTTTGGGGTTAGGCTTCGGCCTAACCGAATCCCGACAGAATTTGCCAAGCTTTAGAGCCGGGGCCGTCCCGCATCCGAGGACGACCCCTGGCCATCCTTTGGTTTGGGGCGCTTCTTGAGGAATTCCGTCCTCCTCGAAGCGCCCACCGCCGCATGCTCGGGCCCCTAATAGAGCCCTTCGCGTTCTATGCGGGGTCAGAGTCGGACACCGCATCGAGCGCGAAGAGCTCTCACTCTCCTCCTCTTTTTTGGTTTATATTTGATTTATTTATTTCCATTTCTGTTCCCACGAGTATAAAATTTGTATCGTCTCAAAATATAGTGGTCCGCACTAGAGACTAATTTAGCTACCCATTAGTCAAGCTGACAACGTCCCTCACGGTGCGCCGCCGCTTGGAGGTTTGGGGTAATTTTTTATAGAGGTATTCTTCCTCGCGGCCCGGGCGGTTAAGCCAAGGCCCTCGACCCCCGTCAAAAGTCAGAGACATGACCGTGACAATCTTCGGGGCTACGAGATTAACAGTGGCAGAAGGAGAGTACTCCTTCTTGCCTGCCCGGTGGCAGGGTGAGTGCACACCGAGCCCGCTCTTACTCCGCCGCTGTGCGTCTCTGCATGAGCGGAGAGATACACGCGTTGGAGCGTCCCACCGACAGGATATTGGCATACGGGCAACGACACCCCTTAGGCACACAGTACCTAATGGGGGACATTGTCCGCATCACAGGGTACACCGTCCCGGAGACCTCCGCCTTTGCCTCAGACGCATTCAAGGGAAACTACAGCCCACGGGCACACGGGGAGGTTTCCTGTCCCAGCACCCCAAGATATATGCGTTGGGTTGATGATACCGTCAAAGTTGCGGGAAACACATGGATGAGAGATGCACGGAACTGAGAAATTTGGCGCAAAAAGGGGGAGACCTATAGCTAGCAGTGGGTGATTTTGGGGTGAGATGATGATGATGATGTCTCATGGACTCGTCTCCAGGCTGTATTCCGCGAATGTAACGGAAACAATAACATCAAGTTCTTACTTCTGTAGTGATTGACCCACCATTCCGATGTCAATCAAATGTTGTGATCACAGTTAAATAATTTCTTAGACATACTTATCATGCAGGTTAGGTAAATAAGAATACTCTTCATCAAATATACATAAATTCATAAACAACAGAGTATTAATGGAATTGTATGTTCTGTAATTTATGTAATCTTATCATCTACTATCTTCACCTAAATCGATATTAAAATATTAAATAAACACTCGTTTGATAAAATTTATTCGCGACAATGCTACTTCAAGAACTAATTGAAGTTGAAGCAACGCTCTTCATCAACGCAGTGTTTTGGTTCTCAACAGATTATTGTACCAGATATTAACAGCAGTGATTGCAGTTTCACTGGTTACTGCTTGCACAGAAGATAGTTCTAAACCAAAAATGAGAAAACTACCGGAAGGGTTGAAGATCGGCGTGGCAACTGCCGCATTCCAAATTGAAGGCGGTTGGAATGCATCAGGTACATACTTAATAGTTACTTACGTCTTAAATTATCCGTCTTGAGTTTAAGTTAGAAACTGATGTTTGTCCTACAAATTTAAAGAGAAATGCGTCACACATTGGGAAAACGTTATTAAATTAAATTAAATTAAACTTTATTTCAGAATAAGGTCCATATTTTTGTTAGTATTTTGGTGTTAGTAACAATAGTGCTTAGAAATATAGGTTAGTATTGTTAGTTTTCACAAAATTTATTAATTATTTAAACCTATGACTGTCGCCACCCAGTGACCCTGAAAGGGACAGTCCGCTCTAGCAGCGATCATTTTTAGAATGCTGTTGTCACTAACATGCAAACGCTTTAGCATGGAGCCCGCTCTCTTTCTCATGATGGCATGGAAACCATCTGTGCAGATCTCCGCGAACATTCCCGAGGCGCTACAATGCCATGGCAGTCCTAACAGCATCCTAAAAGCAGTATTAAATTGCACACGCAGGACGCTGTAAGCTCGACGTGTGTATGCCACCCACAGGCCACTCGTGTAAAACGATTGACAGAACGCCTTAAAAAGAGTAATTTTGTCGACTGTAGTACAACGAACGAACCTGCGGGCAAGCATATTGCTCCTCACTGACAACGCCCTGCGCTCCCTTTCCATGTCTAGGTCATCTCTTAGGTCGCATGTGACAATATGGCCAAGGTACCTAAAACTATCAACAACCCTAAGTGCTACGCCGTTAAGTATTATGGGTGGAACAGTGCGCGGCTGCTGCTTAGGTGCTTTAAATACAAGAAGCTCGCTCTTCTTCGAGTTTTAAATTAAGCCATGCTCCACCGCATAAGCCTCGCAGGACGATAACAACTTTTTCAATCCGCCTATCGAAGGACTGAGAAGCACCATGTCATCGGCATAACTTATATTGTTGACACATGTTCCGTCAACGTGGCAGCCAATGTGTACCGCTCAGTCGCTCGATAAGCCGTTTGATATAGAGGTTAAATAGTAGAGGCGAGCTTAACCTCCCCTGTCTTACTCCGCATTCCAGACCGTACTTGTCCGACATAGTACCCACCCACCTCACCCGGTTCTTTTGGTTAGAGTACCAATTTTAAGAAGGGAGGTGTACTCCGCCGACACACCCGCGTCCCTCAACTTGTCCCACAGAACGTCATATGCAACCAGATCAAATGCTTTTGACGAGTCGAGGAAACACGCATATACCGGCGTCCTCCTTGATGTGTAGTACATGACAGTTCGCTTCAGACTCAGAACAGCGCTCTCTGTTGAGAGTCCTGCTTTGAACCCGAACTGAGCATCTTGCAACTTGACCTGTGCACTAAGGCGACTATTCAGCAGACTGTCAAGTACCTTGGCTGTTGTAGTAGCGAGTGAGATGGGCCGGTAGTTACTATTGTCAGACGTATCACCCGTCCTATTTTTAACGATAGGAACGACTATGGTCCGCATTAGCGGCTCCGGCAAATACGAATGATCTATGCACAGACTGAAAAACAGATACAGTACGCGTGGTAAATGAACCCCCGCAAACTTATAATGCTCGATACTGAGCCCATCGTGACCAGGAGATTTACCGCGCTGCATTTTTGTGATGATTTTGGCCACAGTCTTGGCAGGTATCTTAACATTTTGTCCTGTCACGACGGGCCCACCACCGCTCACCTCACCAGACGTGTGACCTAAGGGCGACCGCACAGTAAAGTGCTCTCTAAACGCCTTGGCAATGTCATTGTGGTCAGAAGAACCATTGACATTCATTGAGAAGCTAGGCTCAACGTTCATTTTTTTGTACGTTTCCAAAAACTTTTAAAATCCTTAGAGGAGTGATCGGATACAAGGATGTCCATTTTAAATTTCTCTTAACTATCCTGACACCATTTTAATTTAGCTTTAAAATGTTTCTTCGCCTCCGACATCTCATCAAAATTTCGACGATTACGTGGTCGCCCAGCTAAATTTCACAATTGAAACTTAAGCCGAGCCTCCCGATGAGCGCCCGCCACGTGCTTATTCCAACCAATGACATAACCTCCCCTCCTACGACACTTTTTTCTCTAGGTTTGAATAGTTGCTTGTGATAACGTATCAGTAATTTGCACATATAATTTATCAAGAGCTGAGCGATGTACCTGGTTATTACAAAAACCATCACAACACTGACTCAACTCCTGCGGTAAATCTATCAATCGTAGTTTAGAATGACAAATGTCATGGTATTGTTTAATTTGATGTTCTTGTCTCTCACCCCATACGACACGGTTGACAAGTTTTTCCGATACCAAATCATTAACCTTAGGCTTAAGTTTGTTAAGGTTACATTCCACTACAAGTGGATAGTGGTCCGACCAGTACACGTCGTAGCGCACTGCCACACTAACTACTGAATCCCGTGCTGACTCTGTGAGAATGCAGTGGTCCAACCATCTTGTACACCCGTGAGCATCACTATAAAAGGTATAGGTAGTATTAGGACACATATTTACATCTATACAAAGCCAATCAAGATCCATACAAAATTCCATCATTTAATTGTAAAACAACTCGTTCGGATGGGCATTAAAGTCGCCCAGTATATAAAAGGCTTCAACTCCATTTTTCTCCTCCTCTTCAACTACCGATCGAATCACACCAATACACGCGGTAAACTCAGGTAGATTGTCATACGAGTTTGTAGGCATTTATACACTAAAGAGTACTGCTAAACTATCACACACAGTTACCTTTATCGCACAAACCCGCACGTTATTAATTTCTATCACGGACACAAACTCAAACGCACTCTCACGCCACAACAGGGCTACGCCACCATACGGCCGCCCGCTGAGTACACCTGCCGCAGTGTCGACCGCAGTCGTGCCGGTGCACCCGAACTTGTCATCGACCGTGTTGAGCAGCGGCAGATCATGCGGCAGCAACCAAGTCTCCTGGAGGGCTACTACATACACTACAACTACTACAACCTAGAGCTAGTCTCACCAGAATCAGTAACCACACTGCCTCTCTGATTAATCAGACGATTTTTAAATCTCTGTCTCTGTACCAAATGCCACGCCTCATCCTTCTCTGGCATCTTCCATTCACCCTCTCTCTGAAGTACCTTGGCAAAAGAAACATGTTTCGGCGGCGATAATGCATTATTATTCGTTACATAACACTCCTTATCGTTAGTTATAATAGTATTAACCAACCTGCTAGTGCGTTCAACAGCTGTTCCATTCACCGTAGCTAGACCCCGTTGCGCCGCGTTATCATCGCTAACAGTAGTAGTGCTATGGCGCAACACGCACTCACCTACCGTCCCGCTCTCGCTCTCTGCGCTGGCGTATCTCGCCGGCAGTTGCACCTTCTCACCCACTCCTTTCTCAATTATGGGCGACGAGTGACAAGACCGCATAGATTTGTTTGTTGATTTACTTGAAAGTGATAAACACTCACTGGGATCGTTGATAAACACTCACTGGGATCGTTGACGTCGTCAGTGAAAGATACGTTGTTGCATGACGTTGATAGTGCCATTGGCCCACTGTCAATCGTATTATTTAATCCACCTCCCCAAATTTTTTGTTTCTTTAGCTTTACAAAACAGTCGTTTGTTTCTCAAGTAACTACTTCAAACGGCCATAAATTTAGTTTTATTACGGATAGGCGCACCGCGCGGAAGACCGCGTCGGTTGTGAAGCACTTTGTGGCCGCGCTTTTTTTTTGCCCAAGCGCGTCAGTGGCTAAAAGGACTATTCTCTTAAGTAACGGCGTCACATCGACGTGATCGAAAGTGACGGGTGGAAGTTTCTTCTAGGTTTTTTGCCACAAATATTGGTACCTGCTCGGGTCCATTTCTTTAAACAGGCAAATGATATCCTCAATCGCTTGCTCACTGATTCAAATAGTAACGATTTCGTTACTTCTATTTCATCCGCACTAAAAAGCACTTTCACATAATTATGTGCATGAGGCTTACTTCCGTCATAACATATTTTATTTTGAACAAAAGCTAACACTTCACAAGTGACATTATTGCAATTAGAACATTTTAATCGTGTGTTCCATTATAATATATACATTACAGTATAATTATAACCCGTGTGTTCGCTATGCGAATAAGAGGCCATTTTCTTGCCGGAAGTTTCAATAAATCCCTACATGTTTACTATTTCAGACAAATCTCCAAGCATCTGGGACACCTATGGTCATACTCCAGGTCTAATAAGAGATGGCACAGATGGAAATGATACTTGTAAATCCTACGAATACTATCAGCGAGACATAAAAATGCTCAAGTTTCTGGGGGTCGCCTTTTACAGATTTTCCATTTCGTGGCCACGAGTTCTGCCAAGTGGATTTGCAAATAAAATTAGCCAAGATGGTATTAGGTATTACAGTACTTTGGTTGACGAATTGTTGGCGAATGGTATCGAGCCAATCGTCACAATGTTTCATTGGGACTTGCCACAAAGTTTGCAAGATTTGGGAGGTTGGGCCAACCCTCTTATTGCTGGTTGGTTTGAGGACTATGCCCGTGTGTTGTACGATGCCTTGGGTGATCGAGTAAAAACCTGGATAACTTTGAATGAACCGAAGCAGTTTATAATATTTGGATACGGGCAAAACCTGTTTGCTCCTAATATTGTTTCACCTGGAATTGGGGATTACATTGCTGTAAAGAACGCACTGTTGGCACATGCCAGGGCTTGGCATTTGTACGACAACGAATACAGAGAAAAACAGAAAGGTAAATTATTCATCATCATCATCATCATTTCAGCCGAAAGACGTCCACTGCTGGATATAGGCCTCCCCCAGAATGGGGGATAATCGCCACGCTTGGCAGGCGGGTTGGCGATCGCAGTATAGTGGTAAAAGGCATAGAGAACGCTGCTGCCCGTTCTCTAGTCTAGTCTAGTTCTCTTCTCTAGTCCCTTAGTCGCCTTCTACGACACCCACTGGAAGAAATCGGATGGTGCTATTCTTTTACGCCCGGCGACACATACGGGAATTATTATTATTTTATACAAAATCGGGATTCCTTCAAACGTGTTCTCGCTCTAGAGTCTATTTGATGAGAATTAATAACAAGATCTATTTTTGTTTCTAGGCACTTGTGGTATAGCAATAGCGACAGATTTCCGTGAAGGCGCCACTGATTCTCCCGCAGATATAGAAGCTGGCAACGTGGCGTTGGACTTCGAAGTCGGATTCTACAGTCACCCGATCTTCTCATCCACTGGTGGATTCCCTGAGAGGATGGTGAAACGTGTTGCAGAAAAGAGTGCGGAGCAAGGTTTTCCCAGAAGTCGGCTACCAGAATTGTCACAGGAAGAAATCGATTTCATAAAAGGTCAGTGTCATTGACATAACGCATACTCGAACTAGAATCGATGGCTTCAAGAAATAAATTTTCTAGGCGCTAAATATCGACAATGATTGATCTAAGTCTAGTTGCACTCTAAGCCAAAAACATGCATAAGGCGAGGAATTAAAAGTGAATCCATCTGGATCCCTGACATTTTTGGAAAGTGACGTAGTTTATTTAAACGGCAACTTGGCTTAATTTCGCACTTATTAAAATTCGCAGTGTTGACGCCAATTTAAATTATATTAAGAGAAGCATGACCCATATGATTTAGTTGCCAATAAACCTCGTAAAGGACAGTCGCATTTCATTTCAAAAATCATTGTTAAACACAAGTCAACCTTATCCCCACAACATATGGTCCTTCGAGCCAGATCGAACCTCATTAAGTATTGACGGAGCGCCACCGTGAGAACAAAAGAACCGCATTCCATTGAGCGATAAGAGAACACCTGGTGTTGTATTGCACGGATTTCTTAGAATTGGTAAATAAGTGTGTGTGTAAAGTGTATCTGTCTATTATTTGAACATTAATAATAACTTTCAGCAAATAAACTACATTTTTAAAGACTTGTGATTTACACCTAAACAATGACAACTCAAGCAGACAAAGCGTTAAGTGTACTAGAAGATTTGGCGTTATTACTCAAAAAGACTCAATAAACCTTAAAAAGTGTCCAAAAGAACGGTTATCGAACCCGGGATATTTAAGAACGCGTATTCAAACAATTCAAGAATACTGGGTAGCCTTTAAGAATGCACACCATGATCTGTTGATAAATACAACTCGGGAACAACATGCAGTCATCCCGTACTACGTGAATGATGAATTCCTCCTTCATGAAGACTTATATCTATGTATATTTGGAGATCTTAGAGACATGTTGGCTTCACGTACTTTGGAGACGACTGACCAACCTTCATGCAGCAATACATCGTGTGATGGAAAATCACGACCTAAAGTGATGCTACCTAACATACAACTCCCTCCGTTTTCCGGTAACTACGAAGAATGGCCTACATTTAAGGACTTGTATGTGTCATTAATCCATGAATGCACTACAATAAGTGAAGTTGAAAAATTATTGATAAAATTATAGCGGCATCATTATTGAAGCACATTCAGGTGACGGGTGCTAATTATGTTCAAGCTTGGGAAACGTCGGCGGCCGACTTAGCGACACAAGGGGTTGCGACAATCGTCGATAGGATCCGGCAACTGGGACTCGAGGTGGCATTGCACAAGTCCGAGGCCATGTGGTTTCATGGTCCTCGGAATGCGCCACCGACGGGTTCCCAGATAACGGTGGGAGGGGTTCACATCGGCGTCGAGTCGACCATGAAGTACCTGGGACTCGTCCTCGACAGCCGGTGGAACTTCGCGGAGCATTTCCGCCGTTTGGCTCCCAGACTGGAGCGGGCCGGGGCTGCGTTGAAGCGGCTCTTGCCCAATCTAGGGGGGCCAAACGCCTCCTGCCGGAGGCTCTACGCGGGGATCGTGCGGTCCATGGCCCTATACGGGGCGCCGGTGTGGGCGCCTACATTGAGGCGCCAACCAGCTCGCAAGCTGAGGGCGTCCCATAGGGTCATGGCGATCAGGATGATCCGAGGATATCGCACGATCTCCGGCGAGGCGGCGGGCCTCCTTGCCGGATTACCGCCATGGGATCTGGAGGCAAAGGTCCTCGCGCAAATATGGGAGTGGCGCGAGGAGGCCAAACGCCGGGGCGTAACTCCGCTGCCGCAGGAAATCGCGGCACAGCGGACAGAGCTCCGGCGGGATCTCATGGCGACATGGAGAGAGCGATTGTCGCAACCCAGTGCTGGGCACGCCACGATTGCGGCGGTAAGTCCCCTCTTTGAGGAGTGGTTCGAGAGGCGGCATGGCGTCCTCACCTTCCGCCTGACGCAGGTCCTCACCGGACACGGTTGTTTCGGGAGGTTCCTGTTTCGGATAGGGCGGGAGGAAACGCCCGGGTGTTTCCACTGCGAAGATCGCCCTGAGGACACGGTGGAGCACACGGTGGCGGTCTGCCCTGCTTGGGCGGAGCACCGCCGTGTCCTCGTGGAGGCGATCGGCGGCGGCGATCTCTCGCGTCCGGCCCTGGTACAGGCCATGGTACGGAGCGAGAGGGCATGGGGAGCCGTCACCTCCTTCAGCGAAGCAGTGATGCTCGCGAAGAGGGAGGCGGCGCACGTGAGGGAGAGGCAGCATATGCGCCCTCGCGACCCCAGCCGCCGCAGGATACGGAGACGCCCTGGGCGTCGGGAATCCCAGGCCGATTTCCGGCCACCGTAGGCATGAGCTTGCGGACGGCGAGTAATGGGTAGCTCGCTGTCCGGTAAGGACCAAGCCCAAGTCGACGGCGCGTTGTGTTCCACGCGCGCCTCAAAGAGATGTCAGCACAAAAATGATGGGGCCCGCAAGGGCCGATGCCTGTCAGGGGTGCGGGTTCGTTTGAAAGAGATACCACAGCCCCTGGCATACGGGCTAATGAAGGAACACGGGTGGGTTTTAGTCAATAAAAGTCTGACACGCCCTCCTGCTCCACCCAGAGCGGGAGAAGTTATTTGATGATTTCCCACCCAAAAAAAAAAAAAAAAAAAAAAAGCTTGGTAAACGTTAAAGCACTGATACGATAATAGGCGCATAATAGTAAACGCATTAATGAAGCGATTATTTTATCTGAAGAAATGTACCAATCAAACTGCGGCACAGCTGAAAGCCCTCCTAGATTGTACCACTGAGGTTATTAACAGCTTAAAAAACGTAAAAGTGCCTGCTAAGGATCCAGTAATTATATTTCTGGTTGTGCAGAACATGGACCCGGAGTCACACAAAGAATGGGAACAGACTGCCTACTCGGTGAACGATCAAGAGCTGCCTACTTGGAAGGAATTGCGCGAGTTTTTAGAAGCCAAATTCCAGACGCTTGAAATGGTTTCGCCGACGACTACCACAAAACCTACCAAAGAGCGTGTTCTTCATGTTACAGCAACAGAAAATGATAAACAAAAACCATGTGCTTTATTTAAACAAACGCACACACTGTGTCATTGCAGCATATTCAATAAAATGACGATTAATGAAAGAAGCGAGCATGTCAAAGCAAACAAACGATGTTTCAACTGCCTTGGGAAAGGACATTCGGTGTTCAAGTGGCGTATGCCAATGTCGTGCCGCACCTGTAAGAGACGGTATCACACACTTTTACATCAACCTAAGAAAATTGATGAAGCGGCTCCAAATGTAGAAACCAAGCAACCGACTTCATCCAGCCAAGCAGATGTAGAAGAGAAGAAAGACAATCACACAATGATTGCATCTCATTATACCGCGGGGCAGAAGATATCTCTATTAGCTACCACAGTAGTAATTTTGAAGAGTGAACATGGACACACTACTGTTCTAAGAGCGCTGACAGACTCAGGATCTCAAGCATGTTTTTTTAAGCGAGAAGGCAACTCAGATCCTGAACTTAGAAAAATCACCCGTAAATCTTATCGTCTCCGGAATGGAATCCATGAAAGTCAGAGTCAAGCATGAGGTCAATTTTCAAGTATTATCACGATGGGAAAACCAATTAAATTTACCTATCAGAGCCTACGTGATGTCCAAGCACTTGACCTCTAATATACCAATAAACACCACGATGGGGACTGATTGGCAGCATATAGCAAACCTCCCACTAGCAGATACAAACTATCATACATCAGGACCTATAGATATGTTGTTGGGTGTAAACGAATAAGCATTAATTCTCAAGCAAGGACTTATTAAAGGTCCACCAGATACACCATGCGCCCAGAATACCTACCAAGATTTTAATTCAACAACTCTGGCAAGAAAAGATTAATTGGGACGAAGTATTGAATACGACACTGGCTGAAAAATGGGCTATAATACGATCTGATCTTGAACATGTAAACGGAATATACATAAATAGATGGATGGGAACGTCAAGCTCAAGAAAATACTCTATAGAAATCCACGGATTTTGCGATGCCTCTGAACAAGCATATGGTGCTGTGGCTTACTGCCGTGTCACAAACTCGGATGGCACAGTAAAAAGCACAATCATTGCTGCAAGAACAAGAGTAGCTCCCTTGAAAGCCATTTCATTGCCTCGATTAGAACTGTGTGGAGCTTTACTTCTATCCAAACTATTGAAGCAAATAAGGCAAGCAATGAGGATACCTACAATACAAATCTATGCTTGGACAGATTCTTCTATTGTTATATCTTGGTTACGTGGAGATCCGAACAAATGGAAGGTGTTTGTGGCAAACCGCGTTGTCGAGATTACAAACAATGTAAGTTGCAGTCAGTGGCACAATGTCCAATCTCACGATAATCCAGCTGATATTGCATCAAGGAGTATGTTAGTGGCCAACTTGAAAAGTTGCGACCTTTGGTGGAACGGTCCACAGTGGTCATTACACCAGAAGATACAGTTCACTAAACTAAACATAAGACCAATAGACCTAGAAAGAAAGAAAAGCACCATACGAGCTCTGAAGATAACAAAAAACGAAAACGAAGAAAATAATAAATTATCCGCACAGCTCGACGACTTTGATACTCTGACTGAATTACTGAGAGCAATCACCTACTGCTGACGATTCCTGAAACAAAAGAAATTAAAGGAAAACATAGCTCGTACAATCACAACGGAAGAACTCCAACTATCCTTGCAAACCTGTATAAAAAGAGAACAAGAGGAAGAATTTAAAGAAGAGATAGAAAGCAAAAAAAGAAAGAAAAGAGTAAAAAAATAAAGCAAATTAAAATCATTAAATCCTTACCTTGACGAGACTGGTGTCCTCAAGGTGGGCGGCCGGCTCAGGAACGCAGAGTTGAGTGACGAATGCAAGCATCCAATTATTCTGGGTCGAAACAGTAAACTTACCTATCTTATAATAGCAGAAGCCCACTCGAAGACGTTGCATGGAGGTATACAATTGATGCTTACTTACCTCAGATCCAAGTATTGGATACTGCCAGCAAAAACGTTGGTCAAACAATACATCCATCGTTGCTTGGTGTGTGCTAAGCTAAACGCAAAGGTGAGAACACAAGTAATGGGTGACTTACCAAGCGTACGGGTGAAACCAGCGCGACCATTCCTCAATTCAGGTGTTGACTTTGCGGGACCTTTCCAAGTATTGATGAGTAAGGGCAGAGGAGCCAGAACTAGCAAGGCCTATATAGCTATATTCATTTGCATGTCCACCAAGGCACTTCATTTGGAATTGGTTGGTGATTTAACTACAGCAGCATTCATGGGAGCCTTCAAAAGCTTTTGCGCCCGCAGAGGAAAATGCATAAATCTGTGGAGCGACCAAGGGCGAAATTTTGTTGGCGGTAACAAACAATACTGTATAAAGCCTGGAAAGAAGCTGGTTTGCAATTTGATGGAAAAATCGGTGAATTACTTGCTAACGATGGGACTCAGTGGCATTTTATACTCATTATATTCACCTAACTTTGGAGGACTACGGGAGGCCGGAGTAAAATCCATAAAATATCACATGAAGAGAGTTCTCACTACAAACCTGACATTCGAAGAAATGACAACGGTTCTCTGCGAAATAGAAGCATGCCTGAACTTGCGTCCGTTATGTCCAATGGACGACGACACCATGCAAGCACTGACTCCTGGTCGTTTTTTAATAACAGAAGCACCAGTCACCGTCCCGAACCCAAACATAAAGGACGCTAAAATTAGAAATTTGACACGCTGGCAATATACTCAAAAACTGTTGAGCGACTTCTGGTCGAGATGGCTGAAAGAGTATCTTACGAGACTCCAGCAAAGACCAAAATGGTTAAAACGCGAAGAAGAGTTTAAGAAGGGAGATATAGTGCTGATCAAGTAAGACAAACTCCCACCGGGCAAATGGTCCACGGGACGCATTACGGACAAGCACCCCGGCCCCGATGGTTTAACCAGAGTGTATAGCGTAAAGAGCGGTGACAGTATAACTAAGCGATGTGTGACAAAGTTGTGTCCAATCGATACAGTACCAGATGAAATTATTTAACGTACTCTTATTTAACTTTATTTTGCATGTAAAACTGAACTTAATAAATATGTAATTGTTTTTAAAGGACTATCTTAAGTCCTTTGGTGGGCGGCTTATGTTGACGCAAATTTAAAGTATATTAAGAGAAGCATGACCCATAATGATTTAGTTGCCAATAAACCTCGTAAAGGACAGTCGCATTTCATTTCAAACATCATTGACACCGTGTTAAACAAAGTCAACCTTATCCCCACAACACGCAGTCTTCTTCTCCGTTCACTCCCACTTGCTTAGCAAAATGTCATCTTATGCGCAATCGCACATTCCAAATATATTTGTCTGTATCGGTTTAGGGACTGCTATTTAACAAGACTGTCTTATAAATTGTCTTCATTACAGTACCTAAATTGAACTATCTCTAAATATTACAGGTACTAGTGACTTCTACGGGTTCAACCACTATTCTACTAAATTCTACACAACAGACAAATACACGAAAGGATTATTCGCAGTTCCTTCATATGAAGACGATATCGGGGCAGTAGGTGACTATGGGGGTTATGATCTAGCCCCCATAATGCATACTACTGTGAGTTTTAGATTACCCTCTATGTAAATACCTTTATCTGAACTTAACCACACTTGCCAAGATATATTTTTAACCCCCGCTGCAAAAACGACGGGGTGTTATATTAAGTTTGACGTGTCTGTGTGTGTTGTGTGTGTGTCTTTCTGAGGCAATGTAGCTCCCGAACGAATGAACCGATTTTGATTTTGTTTGAAAGGTGAATTAGTCGGGAGTGTTCTTAGACATCCCACATCCGCGGGTATCCGCTGGATGTGGGAAGCACAAGACCGGTCGAAGTGGAGGAGCCTGGGGGAGGCCTATGTCCAGCAGTGGACGTCTTTCGGCTGATATGATGATGATGTTCTTAGACATGTTTCTTCAAAATCGGTTCAGCCGTTTGAAGATTATCAGCTCTTTTCTGGTTGATGAAGGGATTTGATCATCTTTCACAGGTCTGATCAAGTCGAAATTCGGTATTCTATTACTTCAATGATATTAGACGAACAAAGTAACCTAGAACTGATGCTGGAGTAACACCTGGAATTTCCAGGATACTCAAGTTATTCACCAACAAACAGCAGAAGTATCGTGTTTGAGCTCACTGAAAAGGTCTCAATGAATAGATTATAGATAAATGGTGATCAGGACGAGGAATTAGGATAAATTAGTAACAAACTTCACTGTGGGAAAATGTTACCTACAACTTAAAAGGCTATTTTTTTTTTTTACTTTTTAAGGTTTTTGTTTGGGTCGGGGGATTTTTTAATTTTAAATTTAACTTTTATTTTCAAGTTCACTGAACACAATGGAGATCGTAGCTACTATCTTCCAAGCCATTTCTTTGGCTAGACTCGACAACCCAATTAAATACTACCCAATACTGATATTGTATGGACCAGTTGTGTAACTTTTACATTTATGTTCACTCATGTGACAGTCAGCTGATTTTCCTTTGACTGGGACTGACAGTGTTCAATGCTCTTCAGAAGTAAGAAATATATTTTGGAGCTGAGATAATGTATCGTTTTAAAAAAGAATCCTTATTACCCAACATAGCAAATATATATATTTTTTTAATTTCAGAAAATCCCCAACGGCATCAGAAAAGCTCTAAATTGGGTGAAAGATACATACAACAACCCGCCAGTTCTGATTTCAGAGAATGGCTATGGCAATTTTGGCGGGAACGATGACATTGACAGAATTGATTTCTACAAAGCGTATTTAGACGCCATATTGGATGCCATTGAAGTGGATGGCTGTAACGTAGTTACCTACACCGCGTGGAGTCTTATGGATAACTTTGAATGGGCTTTTGGAGTGATGTAAGTAGTTTTCGTGACATGATTAATAAATAAGTGTTACTTTTCCCGTAATTCGAATTTCCATTATTGCTGCCACTATAATTGCACGACTGTCAAGCTACAAATGCTAGAAAGAGACGGGAACATAATCTAGTAACTTATATACGAAGTCACGTTTATTAATCTGACTGACCGAATAAAACTACAAAACTTAACAGTGGGGCTGAAAACTTCTGGAGCAAAGACCGCGTACCAAAAGATGCAACATGGGAAGGCTCCGCAAAAGGTCTCGGCTTTAATTCAAAGTGTTAATCATCTGCCTAGCCATTAACCAACAATGATGAGATCGCCTTCCAATCCAACCGGATACAGCTGAGGACCAGTTTTTTAACCGACAAAAAAAACGGAGGAGGTTCTCAAGACGACACGTATTTTTTTTATGAATGACCACGCAAAACTTTTTTCAGAGTAGTCCGATTTTGATAATTATTTTTTATTGGAAACGGTATACCCCGCAGTTGGTCCCATATACATTTCGAAAAAAGAATCCAACCAATGTAGTACACAATGTGGTAATTAGTAGATTATAGCCACAAAAAATAATAAAATAAAAAGTTTTTAAAATGCATATATATATATCCAAAGTCACCGACTTCCGAACTTAGTTATTAAGGTTAAACAAAGCAGGTTTATTATTTTTAGCTTTTCAGTTTTTTCGGCGGTGTAATTTTTTTCATAGGCTATTGACGATCCGTAACGACTGACAAATTTGTCACCCGGATGGGTGACAAATTTGTCAGTCGTTCAGTCGTCAGTTCGACCGATCAATCTTAAACTAAGTACCTACTATAATATTTATTTATTTATTTTCAGGGCTAAATTCGGTCTTTTCGAAGTCGACTTCGAAGATGATAAGAGGACCCGCAAAGCAAGATTATCAGCTCTGTGGTACAAAAATCTAATAGCCAATAGGACTTTAGACCCTGCCGATGTTCCGAAGTTTGAAGAAATTGTGTTTAGTGTAAATATGAAATAAACGAACTGTCTTAGATCTATTATTTGAAGTTTGTTTAGAAAATATTATTAACCTTATGTTTTTGATTGCTTTAAATACTAAATTGTTCACACCAGCTGCATAATTTATACTGGCTATTTTATTCTATTTTTAAATTTCATCGTGCCTTATGGGATCACCCATGATATGGCAGAGGCAAACGTTCGTATACTTCCAAAAAAACCCCTATGGTGTCTTATGGCCATGTTTAAGTATAGGCTATCTACACCTACATTTTCATAAAATCCTATTTACCGAACCCTTTTACTCTCCCATGTCAAAGTGCATCATTCCGTAAGTTCCTTTCTTGTGTCAGATTTAGCAAATTGTCAGCGACTGTACCCCTCATTACACTGAGCCTCTTTGTATCAGCTCGGCTCCCTTACAAGGCATATTTTGCGTTTCAGTTGTCATAAATAGTCTCGAATGTTCGGGAATATTTCTTTGGAAGTGGAACGCAATCCTAACAATATCTGGAAATAGCAATTTGCAGATATTGTTATGATTGCGTTTGAATAGAACTATTGTTGTTTGATGGTACTTGTTTTGGAGCTTATTTAACGGATAATGATAAGACCTACCTTTATTGACAATTTACCTAGATGTATTAACTATCTTGACAATTTAGATGTATTTACTATCTCTGATAATATTCTCCTTTATTTTGTGAAGAAAATTATTCCTTTTGCGAGTACCTATTATTGATATCAGCCATCGTGTTTCTTATAGGATTATCGATAATTTCGCAGTCTATGAGATTCTTTTAGGGCTCTGCTAGAGACATAAAACTACTCGGGCTAGACCGAATTAAACACGAGAAATCCTTTAATCATAAGTTCAAAATAAAGCTGTGAGTATGAAATATATGGCAGTTAACATATATTTCCATGAAAATATTAAAAACAATTTCTATGAACCTCAAGTTGAACGAACTCGTTAAGATCTAGCTGCGTATAATAACGTGTGAGACGACATGTTTATGACCTCACATCCGTCGCTCAAATGTGGATGAGATTGTTTGAATATTGAAATTAGGGTTGGCAAGAGTTTAGATAAAAGAAAATAGGATTATTATTCACAGAATAAGAATCTATCCAAAGATAAGACGATGGATACATTTTTATCAACAGAATAAGAATCTATCCAAAGATACGAAGATGCATCGATTTTTATAAACACAATAAGAATCTATCCATTTGCTTTTATCTTACTAGCGACCAACTGACTAGTGCAATTACGGCGACATCAAAACATCGAAATACATATATGTGCTAGGTCCAAGTTAAATATGTATATTTATATATATATATTTGACTTAGACCAGTACATTTATTCCGCAAGGGTTATCCCTTGCGGAATAAATGTACTACTTTTTTAATACTTTAAGCACACGTGAGGTTTGTGGTACAACAGAAGATGCACAGCATGTGTTGGTGGAATGTGTCCGGCATACTAATAAAAGACACGGACTGCTGAATTCTTTGAAATTATCGGTAATGGATGTTGGAATGTTTCATGGCATCTTAGCCAATCCAACTTCTGAAGCAGCAAAAATATTATATACTTTTTTATTAGATAATTATTTATAATTATTTAGTTTAGGAGTAAGGTATCATGTGTAAAAGCACGATGGGATTGACATTGTCACATATGTGTACATAAATCCCTTAAATAAATAAAGAATTTAAAAAAAATGCTTTAAACACACACGTGTACAGAAGCGGTCTTAATGCCATAGGTATTTTCTACCAATTGATCTTTGGGTGATGCAGAGACAAACAGTGGTTGGTGCAATACATTTACGGAATAAATATAAGTGCATAAAACGATTTAAACTAAAAATGTAATAAATGTACCTAACTATTTATAAATATTTATATATACTTAGGTTAATTCGTTTATTTATGTATATTTCATAAATAAACGAATTTGCTAAAAACAAATGAGACAAACAATGAGAAAACGTTACCGTTGTGATGATACGATTGATAAATCATTATGAAATCCGCTTTCAAATTCAGAGTGTAGCTTAGAAGATCTAGGTACTCCAACAGACCAGTTTCATTTGTAGTATCTTTAGTGATAGATTATTTAGATAAATATTGCATAAAGCTAAAAGTCGAATAGTTGCTACATATACTTCGCTGGCTTACGCTGGCGGATAAACAAACACATTTATACAGATTGCACAAAAATACCGTCATCGCTATCATCAATTTCAGACAAATAAGGAAACGAAGATAAAGAGCATGTCAAAAAGAAAAGATTAGTACGAGTATATCTATGACGAACACGTTATAGATATAATTTATTAGCAACTAGCTCCTATCCGTGACTTCACTCGCATGAAGCTCTTTGTTTAAACATAAAACATTATTATTCTATTATACGCGACACCATACACAAATAGTTTTCATCATCATCTGCCTAGCCTTTTCCCAAGTCTATTGGGGTCGGCTTCCAGTCTAACCGGATGCAGCTGAATACCAGTATTTTACATGAAGCGACTGCCTATCTGACCTCCACAACTCAGTTACTGGGTAATACGATACCCCTTGGTAAGATTGGTTGTCAGACTTCCGGGCTTCTGCCGACCCGTAACGACTGTCAAAGATCCAGAAATGACAGCCGGGACCAACGGCTTAACGTGCTTTCCGAGGCACAGAGGGGTCTTGGTATGTAAAGATGGTCACCCATCCACGGACCAACCGCGGCAAGCGTAGCTTAACCTGGCTGATCGACCCTCGCAGCTATTGTTATTTAGCCACAAGCCCCTCATATATAGCTTTCATATAACTTTATATTAGTGAAAGCATTGCTGTAATCAGATCAGCAGCCCCTGAGATTAGCTTTAAAAAAAATGTTCTCCTCCTCATAATATGTATTAAGTTTAGATATGCAAAAACATACTAAAGCCGATCTAAAGCTAAGCCTTTTAAAGTACATTTTGTAATAAACCTTTTACAAACTAAGTCAATTAACCCACTTAATTAAATACGTAATCCATATCTGTACGTAGCACATGTGAAGCAACGGTGCTTAGGGGAGGCCTATTTGCAGCAGGACTTCTTTTGGCTCAATTGACGATGATGATGATGACGTAGAAAATGGAAAAGAGTATGACGCTCTGTCTTTCCACCGGTTAGGTCTCCTCCATTACACGGTCTCGCAATTTATTTATTGCATTCATTGTAGAAAAAGATGTAACAAAGGTCTTAAAGCTAGGTATAGAAATATGGACTCTGTAAGGGTATGGCAAAATGATAAAATTAAGTTAAGTTAAGAATAAATTAAATAATAATAATAAATTAATAATAATGGCAACACTGATACGTCACACACGTCAATTTTTTTTTTCCATTTTCCTATTTTCTATTTAAATTAATTCCTGTGAACCCAAAGTATAAAACCACAGGAAAACGCTCAGAATAAATCAATAAATCTGCACAATAAAACAAAACATCAATAAAATGAAAAAACGTAAAGAAAATATATTACACCCGAAAATGACGGCTGTCAAATGCAGCCTCGTATAATGAAAAACTTATGGAAAATGAAAAATAAGCAATGTGGACAAGATCAGCTGCTCGACGTGCACAACTACTATCCCCGGACTCGTCGCTCAGCTCCGCCTCGCCGCCGCCGGAACCCAGCCCCATCGAGAGTGCTGTGACACCGGCCGTGGCAGTTGCGTCGAGCTCGAGCGACGAATATTTTTCCCCGCCGACGTCGCCAACACCTGTACGTCGGCAGGGGAGAGGCCGGCCACCGAAGAGCTTGGGACTTAGGGGCCATCCGGCCCCGAGCCGGGTCCCCGCTACCGGTGGTTGTGTGCAGCGCATGAGATGGACTCAGTCCATGAACGAGAACGTCATGCGCGCATAATAAGGGTCTACAGAGGGGTAACCTCACTGCGTACCGCGAAAGGATGCTGTCTCTGTTCCAGGTACTAGAACCAACCATCAACGTCTCGGCCCAACGACTGTCGGATCAGGTGCGGGTCATCCAACGCAATCACAGGTTGGATGATACCGCACTTGATAGGCTGCGCTCAGAAGTGCTGAGCAACCATATCGTCTCGTCCCCGATACAAACCGCGGCACATGCGTCAAGTATTGATGCGATCTCGCCGCGGTCTAATCATGTTGAAGAGGATGATAGGGTTGTCACAGTAAGTAGCCAGTGCAACGCCCGACTGAGGAGCGCACTGGATGATGCGATTCGCGAGTTTCGGTCCACCCCGACCGAACTTAGACCCCGACTACCACGGTTACCTATGCACAAGAAAAATAGGGCGCTGGTAAGTGCCCTGAACTCGCAGCTAAAAAGTTTTTTCGAGAACAGCGAGAATCTCGTTGATACACACTCGATCTTGTATTGCGCGGCTGTTGCGGCATGTCGTTTAGCTAACGTCAAGTTCCCAAACTATGACGGAGCTACTCGACCGAAACCAGCCGCACCAGCCTGGCAGTGCAGGATCGAGCGTCGTATCGATGGGGCCAGGGTACTTATTGGCAAACTATACTGCTTCAGGGAGGGCAATACACGTCCACGAGTGATGCGCTTTGTGAAACGGGCTTTCTCGGGGACTGGAATCAGTCCTCCAGAATACATGTCTCGTGTCACAGAGCGCATCGACTTCCTGAAGCAGAAAGTCTGTGCATGGGCAAGCCGTATTCGGCGGTATAAGCGGCGGGTTGACCGGTACACGCAGAATCGCATGTTCCAGAGCGATGAGAGGTGGGTATATAGAGCTTGGGAGCGACCCGAACAAAATGTGACAGACGTGTGCCGCCCGGATAATGCCGCTACAAGTGCCTTTTGGCGGAACATTTGGTCGGTGCCCGTCTGTCACGTTGAGGCAGACTGGATGCAGGATGTTGAGCGATTGTGTGAACCAATACTAGAAATGGAACCGGTGTCCATTACATCAATAGACGTAGCCAAAGCAGTCCGTCCGTTACCGAATTGGAAATCACCGGGACCGGACGGGCTGCATAATTTTTGGCTAAAATGGCTAACTAGTTCACACAATCGCCTGGCATCTCAATTCCAGTCATCCTTAGAGTCTGGGTCGCTACCACAGTTTCTAACAACAGGCGTTACCCACCTGCTCCATAAATCAGGCAGTCCCGCGGAACCCAAGAATTATAGACCGATCACATGTTTGTCGACGGTTTATAAACTTCTTACATCCATTTTGAGAGCGAAGATTAATACGCACATTGAGAAAAACTCGATTATGTCTTCCTCTCAAAATGGATGTAGGAACGGGTCCCGCGGTACTAAGGAGCTACTCCTCATCGACATGGCCATAAGCCAACAGGTTCGTCGATTCCGCAAGGATCTGTCGACATGCTGGATAGACTACAAGAAGGCCTACGACTCAGTGCCACATGCATGGCTCATGAAAGTGCTGGAGTTGTACAAGATTGATGCAACTCTACGTACCTTCCTTGAGTCGTGCATGGGGCAATGGAGGACAGTTCTTCGGTATCCGGGGTGTCCACAGATCCAGAGGAATGATGAGCCTGTATGGATCAAACGGGGAATATTCCAGGGCGACAGCTTGAGTCCACTTTGGTTTTGCTTAGCCCTGAATCCTCTAAGCACACTGCTGGAGGATTCAGGTCTAGGCTATCGGCTGAGGAGAGGTGGTGAGGTTATATCTCACCTCCTATACATGGATGACCTTAAACTCTTTGCTCCCAACAAATTACAACTGATGGAGCTACTGAAAGTAACTGAAACTTTTAGTAGCGCCATCAGAATGGAATTTGGTGTGGACAAATGTGCAGTCATGCATGTAAAGAGAGGTGAGATCATGGAATCCGAGGGAGTTCAACTCTCGGATTCCATAAACCTCAGATCCCTCTCTTCATCCGAAAGCTATAAGTATTTGGGTATGTCGGAAGCGTTAGGCATCAACACTGCTGACATGAAACAATCGTTGACGGAGCGCTTCTTTGGTCGCCTGAAGAAGGTATTAATCAGTCTTCTTTCAGGCGGAAATAAGGTGCGCGCCTTCAACGGTTGGGTCATGCCCGTTTTGATGTACTCTTTCGGCATACTCAAATGGACTCAGACTGAACTCGACGCCTTGGATCGACGGGTCCGTACATTGCTGACTGCAAACCGGATGCATCACCCACGATCATCGGTGATGAGACTGTACATCCCGCGGAAGTGCGGGGGTCGAGGCTTTCTGAATGCCAAGACCCTCCACAACCGCGAGGTGTGCAGTCTCAGGGAATACTTTATAAAAGCCGAAGTGGGTATGCACCGTGATGTGGTCGCGGTGGACAAGGGACTCACCCCACTGTCCATGGCTAAAGAGAACTGGCGCAAACCTGTAATACTAACTACCGATGATCGCAAGGAAATATGGCGAAGCAAGGAGCTTCACGGGCGCTTTTATCGGGCTCTTCATGAGCCCGGTGTTGATTTCTTAGCATCCGTATCCTGGCTACGTTTTGGTGACCTTTTTGGGGAAACTGAAGGTTTCGTCTGTGCAATTATGGATGAGGTTATCTTGACGAATAACTACCGGAAACATATTATGAAGGACGGGACGGTGGACGTGTGTCGGGCATGTCACCGTCCGGGTGAGTCCATCAGACATATTATCTCTGGTTGTTCTCGTCTGGCTAACGGCGAATACTTGCACAGGCATAACCAAGTAGCCAGGATTATTCATCAGCAACTTGCTTTGCAATATAAACTTGTGGATTCTGAGGTACCGTATTACAAGTATGTGCCCGACCCAGTTCTTGAAAATGACCATGTCACGTTGTACTGGGACCGATCTATCATTACTGACAGGACTATTGTAGCCAATAAGCCTGATATAGTGGTGATAGATCGGTTAGCGCGCCGCACAATTATAGTCGATGTTACCATTCCACATGACGGGAACCTCGTGAAAGCTGAGAAAGAGAAACAAATTAAATATCTTGACTTAGCTCACGAGGTTGTTGACATGTGGAATGTGGACTCGGCTGTAATTGTGCCGATAGTTGTATCAGCCAATGGACTGATGGCCGAAAGCCTCGATCAACATCTCTCGAGGCTCTCGTTAGGCGGTTGGATCAAAGGCCTGATTCAGAAGGCAGTACTCCTCGATACGGCTCGCATCGTGAGGAGGTTCCTGTCTCTGGAGCCCTAACCACCGGTAGCTTGGACCCTGCTCCCGATGCCGGTGGACCACTATTTTTTATATTTTTAAATGTTTTTGTTAATTTACTTTTATAAAAATATTTAAAAATGTAGATCATAAGGAATGAAAATAAATAAAGGAAATAATTAAATTATTAAATTACATAATATAATAATGTTTCAAATTATTACAATTTAATTATTTATTTCAACTCTTGCTTGGTACTTTGAGCAGGTTTTTTTTTTTTTTTTTTGGGTTGGAATGACTTCTCCTGCTGAGTAGAGCAGGAGGGCGTGTCAGACTTTTACTGACTAAAACCCACCCGGGTTCCCTCAGTAGCCCGTATGCCAGGGGCTGTGGTATCTCTTTCGAACAAACCCGCACCCCTAGCAGGCATCGGCCCTTGCGGACCCCACCAGTGGTTGGTGACATCTTTGACGGCGCGCGTGTGGAACACAACGCGCCGTCCCGTCTACCACTTTTCGGCCGCAGGGGATAGGGAGAGCGGCTGACGCTATACCGACACTCCTCTTCCCCTGCGGCCCCACCGTGTCCGCCATCAAACGGTGGCGGCCCCGTCCAGGCCACGGAAGGGAAGAGCGCTGCTCAGAAGCACCGGCACTCCTCCTCTACCGCAGCCCGTATATGCAACCCTCAGCCGCGATGCCTCCCATTCGACATCGCGGCCCACCTCAGTTGCGGTGCATCTCACTGCAACCTACTTTATGGCCGCTACGTCAATGGCTTGAAGGCAAAAGCCCTGACGAGCGGCCCCACCTTTGGGTTCCTCTTGGCTTCACCGTGGCTGGAATCCACGGTTACTGAGCCCCTCCGCAACGACAATGCGGGAACCCACTTGGGGGGGACTTTGAGCAGGTCATTGGTCCACTTGGCTCGTGGCCTGCTTACGATTCTACGTAGCAGTAGGTAGGTGCAGGTGGGAGTACAGCTGCAGCCATTGATATTATGTCGGGCAGCTGAAAGCGCCCTTAATTTTCATTCCGTAACCATGAACATCAAAACATGGTACTAGCTCTAGTTCCGTACCCACACCAATAAAATCATACAAAACAGGAATACTAAATATTCCACGGTCCTTTCATTTTTCTGTTCACGCTTTTGCGCTTTTACTACAGAAACGGTAGTGATTCTGAAAATGAAATCTTCTTTGATCTGTGTTAAATTGCAGTCATGGAAATCGTTCTTTAACAGACATTGTAGTTCAGTTAGTCATTGTTATTTTGTATCAACATCTGTGTTTTCTCCTTCCAAAACTTGATTTTTATCTTCCTTCACTGAAGATATATTAAAAATATTGCCTTTAAGATCTATGATCTTCATTGCCTCATGTTTCTTTAAACGTTTTTGCTTCTTCTCCTTGTATTTCACATGTAATGTGCATGCAAATATTCAGGAATACAACAATCTACTTAAAAAAAAAAAAAACTTTTAATTCCGTTTTCAAAATGTTGTGGAATGTAAGTTAAACCAAAGAAAAAATCAAAAGAACAACAAATTCAAATGCCAACTTTTATGACATTATCATATCAGTCCCCAAAGAAAAATAATCCGCATAACAAACATTTCCTTCAGCAAAAATCTTATACAAACATCCATAACGAATTCCATCCGACTATAATCCCTTTGCCATTCGAAACGACGCCCGTGGGAAGCCATTTCAGCACAACCCTATTCACTCGGAACAAAGCTCGACAAAATAAATCCAGAAAGAAAAACATCGGAACACAGCTCACCTATTCGGTTATAAAGTTTTCCGAATTCGTCAACCCTAGTTGTGATTCGGGGCAGGGGTGCCCACAATGCGGTGTGTTTGCAATAAAAGAGCATTGCGCAGCGGCCGACGTGGACGCGATATTTGGCACCACGAACTATAGAGCTGTTGGTGCTATAGAAGTGACTTCTGAGCTGTTTTGGGGAAGAATACTGACGCAACTTTGTAAAGGTCCTGAAATTGAATAAGCTGAAATGTATTTGCATATTTAAAATAGGTAGGTAATAGATAGAAAGACTCTTTACTATTTTACTGTGCACTATAATAAATTATCTTATTACTAGATTTTGCTAGCATTTTGCTTCGCCCGCGTGGCGGTCTAAAATTATCCCAAGCAAACAAATAATCGGCATAAATAGTATCCTATGTGTTAATCCAGGTTATGAACTATATGTGTGTCAAATTTCATCCAAATCCGTTCAGACGTTTTTGAGTGATTGAGTAACAAACATCTAAACTTACAAAAGTTTGTATATTGTGATACAAAACTTCACATTTAAAATATTCGTAGGATAGTAAGATTATAGAAAGGTATTATAATAGGATACAACTATTGTCTTTGTATTACAACACGGCCTTACGAAGGCAATTTTGTCCGTCTAAGGCTTGTATCCCATGCACAAGAGGATTGGGTAATCAGGAAGCTGTATATGCTCTGGTTAATATCTAGGGAATACAGAGAAATAGGAAATACTTGTAGCAACTTTATTCTGCCGCCAAATAGTGTATTCCGATATACCCATACCAAAAAATGTGTGGAACAAGCGCTTTAAAAATTGAGATTTTTAAATTTGTGTCTGCTGTAGCTGCGTGGAAAATGTCCATTGATTACTATTGGTTAGTTAAATATCAAAACCCAGTGGAAATACTATAGTGGGCCCGTAATGTTCCAACTGCTGGGACACAGGCCTCCTCTCTTCGAAAGGGAGCAGACCGTAGTCTAACACGCGGGCCCAGTGCGGGTTGGTTGCATTGCAATTTTTTAAATTTAAAATTTGACCTCATTACAATTTCAATTTCGAGTATAGGTATGACTAACCTGGTTGTAATATTTAAACACTTATTTATTTAAATACTAATTTGTTAAGGAATACGAGAACTGACACATAATCAAGTTCCCAAAGTTCTCTACAGATTACTCCAAGTATTTATGGCCATTTAAGTCAGCCAAATTATTTGGAGAAGGATAGAAAAATTCCCTTTGCAAAACACCCCTTGTATTAAAGACAGCAAAATATCATCGACCTAGCTTATTCGATTTTCCTCTCCCACCAAGAAGGAATGTTTGGAATTCATTAGCCGCATATTTCTGTGTCAACCCTAGTTATGATTCAGGGAGTGCGGTGTCGCAATGCCGACGGGAATTTTGCGACGGTTTTCTTAAGGCTGCAAGAATTTGATAAAATTATTATTAGCTGTTCTTCAAATCTATATTTATATCGTTTTGGTGGCGTTGTTTATCAGTTGGTACTTATGTTATGGGTAGGTAATAATTAATCACTTATTGTTGGTTTCCGAAAGCAACGTATACAAATCGTCAGTAAATTGTACCATTATCTTGTTTGCGGTAATGTGAACACGGTTTTTTGTTTTTCAAGTTGGGAAATAATCAAATAACTTATCCTGATCTGGGTGGAGCGGGAGGGCGTGTCAGACTTTTACTGACTAAAACCCACCCGCGTTGCCTGGCAGGAGCCACAGTATCTATTTCGAACAACCCGCACCCCTGGCAGACGTGAACACGGTGCGATTCCGATCACTAATTCGTTAGCGAAATACATATATTCGATAGCCTTGGCGTTTATTACAATAATATTACATAGTCTTTATTCGTAACTAGCTGGCTCTCGCAATTTTATCCGCGTGAAATTGATTGTTCCTCTGACCCATCGCAGGCGCGGGCTTACGGATGGCGGGTAATAGGTAGCTCACTGTCCGGTAAGGACCAAGCCCAGGTCGTCGGCGCGTTGTGTCAGCACCAGTGGGTTCCGGAAGGGCCAATGCCTGCCAGGGGTGCGGGTTGTTCGAAAGAGATACCGTGGCCCCTGGCACACAGGCAACTGAAGGAATACGGGTGGGTTTTAGTCACTAAAAGTCTGACACACCATCCCGCTCCACCCAGAGCGGGAGAAGTTATTAGATTATTTCCCAACATTAAAAAAACCCCGTCGCATCGCATCACCCGTCCGTCGCTATTACTTCGTTTTCGGTTAGCATTCTATCTGACTTTCGTTGAGTCTTACTCGACTCCAAAGGGTTCTAGCGTGATGTTAAATAATCTATAGCCTTCCTCATGAATTGGGCAATAAAATGTATGAAGATTTTTTTAACGCGACGGGTATATCCATGGATTAGCGTGTTCAAACCAACAAACTGTTCGAGTTTTGATCGATCACTCGGCAAGAATGCATATTCGCTCGTCGACCAAATTTTTGGGCCAGTTCGCGTTTCTCATTAGAGACATCTCGGACTCATATCATAATCATTACCATTTTACTATACATTCTACCCATAACTTAATTATAGAGTTTTACTATTTTTACTATTTCTTGTATAAGTGTTATAGTGATTCAATATAGCTACGAGTATTTCCCATATAACTCGAGACTTTAACTTTTACCACCTAAACCATCCTATCAATACGAGAAAGGTGTGTTAGGTCACCATAGCTCTACTCTTGTAAATTAGTTGATAAGTAACCATAACTATAACTACCTATATAAGAAGAACTCAGTTTTATGTTTAGCATAAGTTTTGAAATAACTGACTCCCAAGTCACAGGCAATAAACCTAGTTTGGGAGCCAGGAGATAAATTACTTTCACATCTCTGTTCCAAAAAATTTTACAATTGATTTTTGTCACCAAGTTATAGATAATAATAAAAAAAAAAACTAAATCTAAAAAATCTAATAGCGTCGAACACTACTCTCTACACAAACTTTTCAGCTTTATTTATGGGTTTAGTTTATATCTTTTGCTTTCACAAGATTATCTGGTGATAGTGATTTTTAATACGTACGATTATTACACAAAATAATCAGAAGATCCTGTACATAGTTACGATATTATATTGCAACAACTTCTTAATTAATATTTGTTAAAATAACTACTACATAAATTTACGTTACTGTTGTTGAAATAACAGGTATTTAGATTGGTGATAAAATCAGTATTTCGCAATGTCGAGTCTAAATTGTATCAGATCTACTTACCAACGGCATTGGGAGGAGAGATTGTTGCAATATTGAAAACTTTGCATTTGAACGGTAGTTCGGACCGGTGTTGCGAGTTTGTTCATTTTCGTATTCATATTGCTAAAAAAGGCAGCATTGGACCCATTTTCGTTTATTATTTAACCTTTTATTTTGAAACCGGTCTTAAGGGAAACACGGGGTCTGGCTAATTGATGATGGTGGACCTGGGTTTCCTATACAGGAAGAATTTCTAACCAGTGCGCAAACTGTAACCATTAATTTAGCATATGATTTTAGACCTTCGTCGGTTATGTAAAAACAAAAAACAGCTTTTTCATAGAAAATTTGCAATACCTACATGGTCAATAAATTGTATACATTTGATTCCGTTATCAAGCTATTGCGGAATACCACTTCAACCAAAGAAAAAATCAAGTGAACATCAAATTTAAATGCTAACTTTTATGAATGTAGCATAATAGATACTATGATTATAGACATACGTGTCAGTTATCTAAAAAAAATCCGCGATTTTATACGGGATAAGTTTTAACCAATGCGCAAACTGTAACCATGTTTTCAGCATACATTCTAGACCCCCAGTGCCGAAATTTTTCCTCGGTTATACAAAAAAAACAGCTGTTCCATTCATTTTGACCGCGTGGGTATTGCAGTATTCTATGAAACAGTAGGTAGATTTATTTTTGTATAACCGACGAAAAATTTCTATGCTGGGGGGTCTACAATGTATGCTGAAAACATGGTTACAGTTTGCGCATTGATTAAAAACATAACCTGTAGAAAAGTCCAATACCTACACGGTGAAAATGTATGAAACAGCTCTATTTTTTTTTATTACCAGCGAAAAATTATGCGTTAGAGGGTCGACAATCATAGGCTGAATTAATTTTTACTTTTATTTAATCCTGTATTCTGTATCTACAAATCACACCTTTACAAAAACCGTGTTTGCTTTAAGAGAATTTCTTATCCGACAAGAATCGAGAATGTCCTTGCAAGACTCAAGAATTGCAGTGTGATTTTGCTCGTATTGCAATCATGATATATTACGAAAAAAAAAAAAATTCTGGAAGTAGGTCTGTACAAACACTTTTACATGACACTCATATTTTGAAACAAGATGAGGTCGGCGCTTTTTATCCGACTACTCTGAGAAGAAAGATCGAAACAAACTCAGTGGTCACAGTCTCTTTTAAAATTCAAACATAAACTTGGTAATGTGAAGACTTAATTGATTAAATCATGTTTTTTTTTTTTTGGTTATTGGCTTCGCACGGTTTGTGCATTTAGCCAGTGTCATTTAGCCACAAAGATAATTGTTAATTCACTCAGTGCACAAGCAAACATGACTATCTCTTCTGCCACAAGGTTATGAGTGCGAAGCGCCCGCGTCAGGGGCGCCTCATTCAGCAGATTAGTGCTGCCACAAGGTACCGCCAGCAGCTGAGGCCGACGTCGCCTCCACACATATCTGTCAGGCACACTCAAACACACTCCCCCTTATTCATAAACGCTGGTTAAAGTTAAGTAATGAGTAGCGTCTGTTTAACCATAAATTTTTGACGTTTAAACATCATTTAACTTTAATCATCGTTTATGAATATGGCCAACCACCTCTAATATGTTGGCGTTATGTATCTTGGCTCTAATTAATTTAAATAAATATGAGACAAGTGGGAACTCACGCCTAACTCTCAGTTCGTTGTATTCAACCATGCTTAATATAAACAAGGTGTTAACTCATCGCGTAAATGAGGCATTAAATTCTCAAGTTACTGAGGTGTGTAATAATTTAAAGAGCTTTCTACGTCCCACCTTGAGCTGTCACATCCACGTTACAATACAAATTGTTCCATTTCTTCGTCAAACATCTGTTACAATGTCAACATCCTGCTAAACGGTGTAAAACTGAAGCACATTATTCAGAATGTGTACATATTGTTATGTATGTATTCGTGTTGCCAAATGTTTCAGTATGTGCTCGTTTCCTTTAAATAATCACTTGTTGACAGACTAAAGACTTGAACGAAAATGTTTTCAATGAGAATGGTGCTTGTCGCTTTATTTATTTTTGTTGTTTCGCTTAAATTTTCAAGTAGACTTATACAACGTGTAAAGCAAGACCTCATACATCCCAATTATAGTATTGAGTTAGAAGGATAATACAATGCTCAAAACTTTTTTTAATGCTGTTATTATTAAGAAAAACGTGTTGTCCCGAGCATTACTTTTTGCACTTAAAATGTAGTATTATTACCTTGACATAAGATTGAATTTTACGTCAGCATAATGCTGCAACATTTAAAAAGTGTCGCAGCGCTATTCTGCAGGCTTAGCACGAGCACCGATTTCTCGATGGAAGAATAGACATGACTATTAACTAAATGATGTACAATAGGAGAAGATAGCTATGTTTTTCCATTTATTATTGCAGTTATGCGTTCTAAACGAACCATGATTTTGTAGATAATCGTATGTATGTGGCCGTCGAGTAGAAATTTTGTTGTCAGTGTGATTTTGACAGTTTGAGAAGAAATATTCTTCGTAAATAGTCTACATTTATAAGGACCTAGACAACGATCGTTCGAAACGAAAGACTAAATGACAGATTGTAGAAGGATATCTACGGTGCGGTGTCAAAAATGGAGACCGAAATGGCACATTGTATTGAAAAGGCATTGTCTATTCTTCGTAGAAATAGAAAGCGTCATGCTAAGCCCGCAGATAGGGCCCGAGCGATGTGACGTCACGGGCAGTTACAGTCTAAAGTTAGTTAAAATGTAATATATTAGCGAATAAAACAAAATACCGTCAGCGTGAAGCGTGACCTCATTATTTGTCGATGCCCTAAGTGCCATTAGGGTACTATTCAAATATTTTTAGGTTTTGATACAATATATTATGGCCATTATGCTCCATACCGAACAAAAATCGCTGAGAACTGCTTAATCACTCCGCTTATATCTAAAGTTACGTACATCGGAAACAATATCGCGCCACCGTTTGGCGTCCTATTAAAAACCGTTCAGGCCGCAATCATAAAATAAATTGTTACAGAAGATCAGCTCCTTACAACAAAACAAAAAAAAATAAAAACACACACGTACACATCGTCTATTCAAAAAGTATCTTACAAAAATGGAAACAAACGGATCAACACGTACGGTTACCAAAAGAGATTTATATAAGTAACTACGGTCGTCGGATATAGTTGAAGATTCGTAAGAAGCCGATGGATGTTTATGATGTCGAATAGAATTTAATTTAACTACTAGATAACAAAAAAAAAAAAACATTTATTAAACTAAATTTCATCCGAAAACATCCATCGATTTCTAAACTTCAACTATATCCGACGACACTTGTTACTTAGCTCATTTGGTGACTGTACTTACCTGTGAATCCTAATTTGTAGTGCTATTTAGAAACTAGCTGCTTCGATTTTATTAGTTAAATAGTACCTGTGAATCCTAATTTGTAGTGCTATTTAGAAACTAGCTGCTTCGATTTTATTAGTTAAATAGTACCTGTGAATCCTAATTTGTAGTGCTATTTAGAAACTAGCTGCTTCGATTTTATTAGTTAAATAGTACCTGTGAATCCTAATTTGTAGTGCTATTTAGAAACTAGCTGCTTCGATTTTATTAGTTAAATCCGACATTCTAATTAGAAATCACTTTTTTTTTTCAATATACAATAATTGATGCTAATTTTATTTATAACCTTAATTTCGGTCGATGATTTTTCAAGTAGTTTGCAAGATTCTTGAACGTTTTACTAATTCCCTTGAGTGAGTGATTGAACCTGTTGAGCTATTCTTTAAAATGTCACCGTGAAAACTAAGGGAAGTTTCATAAGTCTCAAAATCATCAGGTGAATTGACAGCTTATTTTATGCTCACTTCAACCAAGTTTTCACAGTGAGATCTTGACTGACTGACTGTACAGAATTTGTTTACACTTTCATCAGTAACTTATGTAACAGACTTTATGTTGACGCTTACGTACGACGATCTGGGTCCATCTCGGTTGAATGAAAGTTGGAAGTGCGCTTTCCCTCGCTGTACTTAAAGCGTATGTCTGTGCATTTTCACCTGTTGTATGGAAATGACCTTCTGTTCTTATATATTCTGTGGCCAAATGTTCCCGACTCATTTGCATACGCCCCTTGCTCACCGAATTTAATACCTTGCGGGAGCAACGAAAGAATAGCTGTTCTAAAGTCTAAGGAATTTAAATAAAGTTTGTTTTGATACTCTCTTAAATAAGAACTTGATTTTTCTGAGGGGAAATTAGCGTTGTTTAACTTCACAGGTAGCGACAAAAATATTTCATCATCATCATCATTTCAGCCGAAAGACGTCCACTGCTGGACATAGGCCTCCCCCAAGCTCCTAGCACATAGCCCGAAGAATTGCCAAACTTAAGTGGCAGTGGGCAGGGCAAATTGCTCGCAGAACAGATGGCCGATGGGGCCCAAAGGTTCTGGAGTGTCGACCGCGTACCGGAAGACGTAGAGTGGGAAGGCCTCCCACAAGGTGGACCGATGATCTTGTGAAGGGCGCGGGTATCCGCTGGATTTGGGAAGCACAAAAATATTTGTTTTTACTTAATTTGATCTGCGATTAAGTTAGGTATTATTGAGAATACTTATCCAAGAAAACTTTTTGCCTGAGGAAAGCAACGTAGGATACGCTCCTGATGATTTTGATTTTGATGAATAGTGCTTTAATTATCATACAAGAAGCTCGAGATCTTCAAAAAAACACACGGATAACCCTTAGTCAATTATGATATTTATCTTATATTGCAGTAGTTTCACATTTATACCTTCATCATCAGCCTAAAATGTTCCCACTGCTGGGACACAGGCCTCCTCTCGGTGAGAGGGATTGTTCCGTTATCCACCACGCGGGCCCAGTGCGGGTTGGTAGATGTCACATGTCTTCGAATTTTTTGGTTCTAGGACATGCTGGTTTTCTCACGATGTTTTCCTTCACCGTTTTGAGAGCAGTGGTGATGAAATAATTTACACAAAGTAAAGCGCCTGGCTCGGTTCGAACTCACGACCAAAGTCAACAACAACATACAACAACAACTCATAAGTCGCGGCCGTTACCACTTGGCCACCACTGCTCTCCCTTATACCGTATTATTTATTTATTATTTTAGAATATGTTACAAAAGAATAACAAAGAATCAGTATTGCCATCCAAAGTGGCAACGCTGCCAGCATTTTGGGCATTATTCCCACTGACAGCGATGCGGACGAATTCTTTGATAACCAGTGAGCTCTTCCGTTCTTACTTTATATAATTGTACATAATATATTTATTTTAGTGTTAGTTTGTATATTGTTTAAAATTGTTAAATAACACTTGACGTTAAGAAAGAAAAATACAACAAAAATTCGACAGAAAAGAATGGTGTATTTCTTTAACACCACAGCACACTCAACAAATTAGGCTCTATTAGGCCCAGGATAATTGTGGCACAATGTCATGGGTTTGAAGGTCGTGAGTTTGAACCAGGCAGGCGCTATACATAAATAATTCCACTGTCACTGCTTTCACAACGGCGAAGGAAAACATGGTAAGGTAACCGGCATATTCTAGAACTAAAAATACATCTCATCAACCCACAATGGGTCCACGTGGTGGATTACGCCCTACCCCCTCTCTCCGAGTTCTCTCGGAGAGAGGGGGTAGGGCGTAATCCACTTGTATATACCATTGTATATAGGCCTTCTGGCCTATATACAATTTTTAGCATAATCACCTATATTTCGAATTAGCACTCCCTAACGTGTTACGACACCATACTTAACAGTTTCCCCAAGCGTCTATTACGTACACCACGTCGAAAACAAGGTAACGAACTTTGTAAACAAATCAAATCATTAATTAATATGCAAAATCTAAATACAGCCTCATTTAAATGAGCATTAGAGCGCTCGGGTAACTTTCTGTAATAAAATATTCTTAAGGAGAATCGGTGAACGCTTTTAAGCTATCGATACCGTATTGATAGGTACCTACTTACTGAAGGAGTTTTTATTGCAGATGTAGCTTATAAAGAAAAACTGAAGATGTAGGAATTGTTAATTTTCATAAGATAGTAGCTTACCACATGTGGGAAATTGGTTTATAGGAGAGTAGTTACAGTTTTTGAAATCAGTCTATTTCTCTCAGTAACAAAGCAAAATACTTTATTTGTTAAACAGGCCGATACTTTCTTGTTTTTATCTACAGATTTATGAAAAACCATCTTTTGCCAGCGGCTTCGCCCGCGCGGAACTTTCATCCCCTATTTAACTCCCTTAGGGGTTGAATTTCGAAAAATCCTTCCTTATTCCTTGTCTACATTATAAAGGGAACCTGTGTGTAAAATTTCAACTTTCTAAGTTCAAGGGTTTGGGCTGGGCGTTGATGAGTCAGTCAGTCAGAGTTTGGTAATCTACTAATATAATGGCGTCATTATGATTTTCCAATGGTCAGCCTCTGACATCCATTGAAAGAAATAGCATATATTGGTAATCTCGTACACAAATAAAATATTATTGAGTTGTGAGTTTTTTGCTATTTACAAAATTCCTACTACTTCAGATTGCTTATAACACTAATAAATAATATGTAAAAGTATATAATTTGGCATTAATAAATATTCAAATTTAGTAGTATAGTGTGTTTTTTTTTTCGAGGTATAGAACTTTAAGTTGGCATTACTTTTCAAGATGGCGACCGATTTTACAGCTGTCAAGTAATTTATTTTCAGTTTGGTTTGGCAATTCATCATGAATAGACTCACGCCTGAACAACGCTTGCAAATTGTGCAATTTTATTTTGAATTATTGAAAGACACGTTTGGTGACCGTCTAATTTCACGTTTTGGACCTGTGAATTGGCCTCCAAGATCTTGTGATTTAACACCGCTAGACTATTTTCTGTGGGGCTATGTAAAGTCATTGGTCTATGCGGATAAGCCACAAACGCTTGACCATTTAGGACACAACATTCGCCGTGTTATTGCCGATATACGGCCACAAATATTGGAAAAAGTCATCCAAAATTGGAAGTCTAGATTGGACTACATCCGAGCCAGACGTGGCAGTCATATTCCAGAAATCATATTTAAAATGTAATGCCACAAGATTAACTTTCGAATAAAAAAAAAAAATCATATCAATCGAATAATCCATCGTTGTTTTATTGCAATTTAAAGTTCTATACCTCTAAAAAAAACACCCCTTAGGTATTCGCAAATCATTTCTACTAACGGGTTTTATAATAATGGCAATACGACAGTGCCATTATAACACAATTCTATTACGAGGCCATTGACCGACCACTGATCGACCATTACGATTACGAACTTTTAGCAAAATGACAATGGGCGATCCCATTGTGTTGGAATGACGAATTTATAAAAATAGCAGACTAGGGATTAGATTTAGATTTACTTGAATACTGATTTACTTGAATAATTTACCAAGCGCCAGACAATAATAGCAATTCACTGACTATTATTCCAAAACATGACTAATATTATTTTGGACTTTAAATGAGACCATGACCTCTGAGTTTGTTTCGGCATTTCTTGTCAGGGTTCAGTCAGCTAGAAAATGCTGGCGCCATATAGTTTTAAAATATTGGCGTATAAAGGTGTCTTAAGAGATCTACTTACAAATAAACATTTCATTTAATTACCACAAAAGAGTGCACATTTTTCAAAAACTAATTACACTATAGAAAGGAGAATTTGTATCAAAATATGTAATTATCGCTCACATGTACAACTACTACTGCTTGTATTTATCAGCATTGATTTGAGACCTTCCTATATGATTTATGTAATGAAGCATTTCATTTCGTGTCGTTTCGCATCCGTGACGGACATGGAGCGAGCGGATGTCGATATCCTATGTGGAGTTACCACAGAGCATGGCAGCGTCTAGAGAGGGCAGTACTTATGAAATTCGTGGTGTCGAATGTGTGTTGGGCACACAACTTCTGATTTGGACAACCTTATAAGCCGTCAGTTTCTTCATAATAGGTACGTCATTTTGTGTCGTAGTGCGAGAACGGCTACACGCTTGTGAAATAAACATATCTTTTCCGGTTTCCGGTGTCCGTCAAAGATTTCTGTTAATTAAATTCTTGCACACATACAAACCTGCTATTTAGCAATATTTAACAAACTACTTATTTAAGTAGCTACTCCAAATAATATCGATATAGATTTCTTTAAGACAATCTTGTAATTTCGAAGCTCGAAACTACATAGGTGATGCTGCACAGATCATTTTCCATTCAGTTTGGTTAAAAAACCAATACTTTTGTGGTAACTGTCAAATGAAATGCTTTTTGCAGTTCATGACTTCACTGAAACAAAGTAATTTGAGGCAAATCACATACTCTCGAGGGCAGTGGTGGCCCAGACGAGTTGCATAGGTTATAGTTTTGAACCCAGCCAGGCGCTTTACTTTGTGTAAATAGTTTCATCACAACTGCTCTCAAAACGGTAAAGAAAACCATCTTGAGCCCTGCACCAACATGGTGGATTACGGCCCAGTTCCTCCCAGTTCCTCCCAGTTCCAAAGAGAGGAGTTCTATGTCCCAGCAGTGGGAATATTATAGGCTGATTATACAGACTTTCAATTTTATAATTACTGTTTAAAAGAACCACAAAACTTATATAATATTTGGAAATCATGACACTTGGTTTTAATGGAAAATGTTGACAATGCCGCCTCTAACAGAAACCGAGGCATCTCCATGCTCTGTGTGGGAGGGAGTTACGAATGGAAAAACGTAACTTTTGCCTTTGATCCTGCTGAAGGAAAGTTTTCTGACATCATTATCATTTCATGTAGGCATTTAGGTAATGTTATGAATGGATACGAATTATGTAGGTAGTGAACAATTATCGCGATTTTTTTCTGAGCGTATCTTATAAGAGTATCTTTTTGTTTTATTTACTGAGATTAAGTAATGTAAAACATCCTCATATATATAAAACGACGGTCGTAAGGAAGGACATGAGTTTGAAAGTGCATGTGGAATTTAAAAAAAAATTACTAGTTGCTAAAAATAATTATTGATATTTAGTACGAGATCTTTTCCGGTGCCCATTACATGCATTTGGGTCTTTAGTTTTCTATTCTAAATCCAAATAATATACTTAATTTTTTTCGATAGTTTTTTGTAAAGCACTGATTTAAAACGGCAGTTGATTATAGTAGTTTTACCGAAATTCCAGCTTTGTCTCCATTGTTAAAGTGGTTCGTAATGATGAGTTTAATGAATGCTTCTGAGGTTATACCGTATACGTTATTTCAGTTCAGAACACCTTGGATATGTATTGATAAATAACTATGTAGTTCAAAACTGCCCTTTACAATTCGTCATTACAATATTGGGTATTTACATGTAAATATAAAAACAAATTATATCTAATACTAACTTAACTAAACCTATTCACAAATTAAAAAATGGCGTCAACAAATTCATCCTCATCGCTGTCGGCTGGTAACGTTCCCAAGAGATTGGCAGCTAGCCGCTGGCCAAGGTAAAAATCAGCCCTTGGGTCAATAAATAAATATTAAATTAATAACTATTATTTCTTAACAATAAAAATCTACATGAACCACCTAACGCTAACTACATAGCGACATAACACGTTTGTGGTCGATTAATACAAGCATTGCGATCGGTACAAGCATCAGTATATACATAGGTGTTCTCATCGCTGTAAGTGTACTGAGAGATAGTCACACGGCCACTAAAATCGATACCAGAATATCGTAATCGTCGAATGTAACACCAAGTGAAATGGTGTGGCAGATTAGTATAATAGTGGCATAGTGGCAGATTTAGTATAATAAATCTAGAATGCTCTATGATAGCTCCGTGATCAATGCAAAAATCGTTCGAATTTACGATAACTTAATTCACTCCTTTGTTCTGCACGTTCATCGTCAGCTTGTTCGCCATTATTAACATTCTCGAAAGCATTTAGTTGTACCGCTTAGATTGTCTTGCCATTCCTAATTTGCTTTTCCTATTTTGGTGTCCTTCATCAAGAAAAAAAAAATGGTGACTGTTTAAATATGTGCTAAGCCGCGGCGAAAATACGCCTAAACTATTAACAGACATTAGACGAACCGCACCGTGACGTAAGAAACGTCATACATTATTACTTTCATATATATTGTATGCTCAGATTCGAGAGAGAGCGTCGCATTGTATACTTATATAAAGCGAGGCTTTAGTATTTGTTTTTTTGAGTCTTGGGTGTGCCGTGCGATCTATCTGCCTTTGTTTTATAATCTAAACCAAAAAAAAAAACAAATACTAATGCGTCGCATTGTATGTTACATAAAATGCGACGCTTTAGTATTTGGTTTTTTGGCCTCACTCTTGTTGTTCCGCGCGATCTATCTGCCTTTGTTTTATAATCTGAGATTGTATAAACCATCGCAGACTACAAGCGGGTCGCAGCGCGCTTTTTTGTATTGGAGTCCGATGCGCTGCAGCCTGATGCAGCCGTAATACCTTCATATCTTAATAACCCCGTAACCATGAACTAAACGCAGCACGCAGCTTGCAACAGCGATTGCGGAAAAAACGAATAAAAGAAGTGGTTTACAGTACGCCACGAATCACCACGACCCGATTTGCGGAGCAACGAATGGAAGCAGGTGGCATACGCGTTTGTCGCTTGACGCAAGTTGCATCGCTCGAGGCCGTGAACGGGGCTCTAAGACCAAACAATTACAGAACACAAATCAAATTACAAAACCACTTCCCGCTGTCTCCGTGGCCACTCCAAACTGTTTGTTTGTAGTGCTAACTCAATATAAGTTAGCTACAGTATGCACCGTACCTGCATACATTGAGCGACTGTAACTGTGTTATACCTACTATTACTACTGTGGTGACGTATATACTACTCTGTGATGTCATGTGGTAGTGTTTACGTTTAAGGTGAATCTTGTCGACATTTTTTCCATACAAACTTCGGGAGTTTATTACTTCACTGTTCGATAGTGTACATACAACAAAAATTAAACATAGTATGATTTTGTCTCATTATTAATATTGTCTGTATGAAAACAGAATTCTAAAATGTAAAGTCATTAAAACGTTATGAGCCAACAAAAAATCGTTTCTTGCTAATTTAACCTAACTTTGGGCGTGTATAAATATTATAATAATAAAGGAAGTGTAAAATCTCCAAAACCAAGCCGATATCGACAAAGCTCAACCATCGTAAAGTTTACTAAACTTTATTGGTCCGAAAGAATTATCTTAATTTTTCACGCGCCGTTTTATAGTATTAAGAACGAATTTAAATGGTGAGTGAGCTCAATAACGTTGTCTATGTAGACTTGCATCTAATTGCTCATCACTGATACTACCTCTGTCGGACACGATGCGTGGTGAGACAGCGTGCTTTTTAGCCAGGCACACCAGTGAGTTCCGAGCCCGTGACTAGCTTCCCCTTAAGACGCCAATGTTGCCCGCGAATTTTCTTTTACTTTTTTGTACTGTTCCGTACAAATATGATGTATATTTCATGTACACCATGAATTCAACACATGATTCTGGACCAGCCAGATCAAACATTTTTGGTCCGTATAAAAAAAAAAAAAAATAGGTTTGTATGGGGCAGAGCTAATCTTTTTTTAAATATCCAACGAAAAATTTCCACGCAAGGGTTTTAGAATCGTGTAGGTACTAAATTCATGTTGATTTGATTTTCAATTATCGGTGAAAATCAAATCAACTATCGCGTAGACTGGATTTTTTAGTATCGGTGCTGACCCGGGCATTGACAATTCAACAGAGTATCTTAGTGTGTCGAAAAAAAAAACTATTCGTATTTTTACTCTCAGTGCTAAGAAATCGGCGGGATTTTATAACATGTGAACGTGTGAACGTCGATTTATATCACTCCTTTTCTATTTTTATTTTCAGAACAAAACCACATATGTGAGCAATCCTTTCATCTTTCAGCTTTGAACCTAATTTAGAGACTACCTGTAGCCTGTAGCTACAAGCTAGATACTCAAGGGACTTTAAAACAAACGCGAGCAGGTGAGGTTGGGGACTTAAATAAATTGTGACGTAATTTAGGTGTTTGTTCTCCTGGAACGTACGTGTGGACCACAGAGCACGGAACGACGATGACAATACTAATAAAATTTGCCGGTGCAGCTGTACTCCCCATCAATACGAACATTTTTTGTTCCGGACTATACCTGGAAACCTTCTGGTTACGGATATATTGAAGGTCAAAATTACGAGTTTTACTGGCATTTTTGTACGAAAATATGTTTTTAACCCCCGACGCAAAACGACGGGGTGTTATAAGTTTGGAGTGTCTGTGTGTGCGTGTGTGTCTATCTGAGGCAACATAGCTCCCGAACCGATGAACCGATCTTGATTTTGTTTTTTTTTTTTGTTTGGAAGGTGAATTAGTCGGGAGTATCAACTCTTTTCTGTTTGATTAAGGGATTTGAACATCTTCCACGGGTCTCATCATGTCGAAATTTGGTATTCTATTATTTCAATGATATTAGACGAACAAAGTAAACTTGAACTGATGCTGGAGCAACACCTGGAATTTCCAGGATACTCAAGTTACTTACCAACAAACAGCAGAAGTATCGTGTTTGGGCACATTGAAAAGGTCTCAATGAATAGGTTATGGATACATGGTGATCAGGCCGCCAATTTAGGATAAATTAGTAACAAACTTCGCTGTGGGAAACATACGCAACGCTGCGCAGATTTAAGCGAGACATTAAGTTTAAAAAACAGGAAATAAAATTTAACCGGCGAAAAACCGAAAAGTAAAAAATAATAAACTAGCTTTGTCCAACCCCAATAACTAAGTTCGGAAGGCGGTATATACATATAATTAAATACATATCCAAAGTCACCGACTTGCGAACTTAGTTATTGGGGTTGGACAAAGCTAGTTTATTATTTTTTACTTTTCGGTTTTTCGCCGGTTAATTTTTTTTATTAAAAAGTTTTTTTTTTATAATTTTTTGTGGCTATAATCTACTAATTACTACGTGCTTATTTTTTTATTTATTTAATACACAACTCAGTATTAAAATCTGTGAGTAAACAATCAATCATCCCCTGTTTTCTTACCCATAGGGTTGGAATTTTTCTTCGAAATTTATAAGGGACCAACTTCGAAGTATACCCTTTCCAATAAAAACAGAATGATCAAAATAGGACTACTCTGGAAAAAGTTATGCGTGGTCATACACAAAAAAATAAAAAATATACTCGTCGAATTGAGTAACCTCCTCCGTTTTTTCGTCTGTTCAAAAAGTTAAATTAAACAATTTGAAAATCCCCGACACAAACAAAAACTATAAAAAGTAAAAAAAAAAAAATATTGGCCTTTTAAGTTTTAAGTAATATTTTTATCAAGTCGGAGGACGGCTAGTGAAAATTCTAAGCCTCATCTGTTTGGCGTTTTCATTGACCGTCTCCGTCTTTGCTTGTATCAAAACACAACTTTAAATACCCCCTTGATCCCTGTACCGTTACATAAAACCATTTACATAATGTTTTGCGTGCGTTATATTGCGCAATACCAAATAAAAGCAAATTTTGACACAATAATTAAAGGCGTTTAAAGCAATTATTTTGTGCAATGTTACTTATTTAGAAGAAGAGGAAGCGTGGTTGACGGCTATGTGATGTGTCTTTTTACACGCTATACACCGGGTAATTTTAAATGTTATTTTCTCGCAGTGAAATGGTTTTGTCTTGGTAATACAATCGTTTTATAAACAAATAAAATATTAGAAACAAAAAATGGCAGATGTTAACCGTTATGAAAAATCATCAAGTGCGAGATTTTATTTTGCTTTGAACATTTATGCATTGCTGTTCCTGCGCGTGCGACTTAAGTAGTACCTAAAAGTTACCGCTAGTGTTAATATTGATTCTCACGTTTCGAGTGGATGAATATTTTTTAAATTATTTTAAAACCAAAACATCTTTATTTTTTTACTTTTACTCTATGCTTCTAAAGTATTCCTTATGACAAGTTATTCTGCTGCGGGAAAATAACCGTTCTCGGTGTTTAAGTAGTTGGTTTTCAATCACGCACAGCACCTAACTCAAAGCATTTATTTTCAATTAAATCTTTTACGGGCACTTTGCACTTTTGGCAGTTTTTATCAAATAATCAGATAGTTTGGGAACGAAGTGAATCTAGTTGCCAATTCCAAAACAATAGTACTTAAATTCCCTATGGAGCAGAACGGGCAAAAACTCTGTAGAGGCACTACAGAAAAATACTTCGCAACAAATATCTTGAACCACAAAAAGTGATGTGTCGCCATCTGCAACGCCACATGCGAACTACGCAAGTCTGGACGTCACAGAAATCACGCGGTCAGAGTTTACCACGAGACTCACATATATACAACATCCCGACATCAACGGTCGGGCAGTTGCCCACCAGACACAACACCCGTCTAGTCGGAGGATCCTCCCTTTTCCATAGAGTATGAGTGAACTTTACACCCTGTTCCTCATACCTCTTTAACTCTACTGACACTCTTTTAAATCAAAATATCATGTTACAGAAGTTTATTGTTCGACAATTATAATTTCAATTAAAAATTTTAACTGGACTCTCTCCGGCCGGATGCGTACTGAATATTCAAAGACAGAATCTTATTACTCAGTTTCGTTTAATAAAACTTACTAACATGCTCCCATGCCTATTATCGCTGTAATTTGAAAACATTATTAAAGCAATTTATTTTTTTAAAGAGTACCTAACCGTGCAGTTTCGTGCCGGCTCTTCTCCATAGGAAGCGACAAATTGGAACCGTGCACCTAGCTTTTGACGTTTCATAAGTGCCCATGCAGGTTTCTGTGAAATAAAATATTTTGATTTGATTTTTGAAAAGTTACTAACAATGCTGAAACGCTTATCAGTTATGGAAAAGAAAATTTGCTATTCCATACATTTTGACCGCGTAGCTTTGCACTTGTCTTTGAAACAATTTTTTTTATCTGACATTTCTCATGGCAATTCAGGCTATGGTGACTATTTCTTAATTGCTCTGTATTATTGCATCTAGCTTTAGTGAATAAAATATAAAAACGGAAAAAAAGAAGGAAAAATAAGCATTACCTTTGTACGTATTTTTCTGTTCTTTTCTCCTTTTCTGTTTATATGTATGTGTATGCATAAATGGTTGAATAACTAGCTGAGCTTTAATGTACCACCTTTTATGTATTACCCACATTTTATAAAATATATTATGTTTATTCTATTCTGATTATGCTAAGCGCCTCTAATGTTTTGCCAACTCCTCGCAGCTAAGTTACAATTACATCCATACGTAAACACTCGAATTCCAAAATCAGTACCAACCTACGATATGCTAAAACCACTAATTGAAAGCAGTAACTACATACCTATATACCTGTATATTTCAGATACGTAAACGAGAATTCCCTAAAGCACATTCATTGAAATTCTATTAGCAATAGACACGTATCTACATTTGTCGTGCCTACGCATTTGATTGTGACGGTGTAAATGAATCTATTTTAGTATACGAAGAGTACGTAATGAATGGGTGAGCAATGTGATCTAGTTAAGGTGATACGCATTTGAAAGATGCATGATGAAAATGCAGTTGATTATTGATCTTTTGTTTTAAACATACTTCTTTGACATACCATAACCATAATCTTAAGATATTTCATATTATGTAGTCAAATAAATCATTAGAATCTGACTTTATTGTATTTGAAGAAAATAGAAGGAACAAACTTAAAGCTACACATAACTTATAAGGTATTCAATAAGATAAATCATTGTGAAGATGTACCAATATACAAACAAAGAAGCGCAGTTCTTGAATAATTAAGTACCTATTTTGGGGGCTTTTGTTTCGACCCTGCTTCTATTTGGCCTTGTACCTTTAGTGTTCCATACCTCAGGGGAATTATTTCGGGCTCAAACTTTCAAATCTTCTGTACTTATTGCGAATTTCCTCTTTTAAGGTTAGTTTTACTGTTTTGTATTACACAAAAGCGATTTTGTTTGTAACTACGTTCGTGCAATTTGCTTTTCTGTTTGTCAGGAGTCGCAAAATGGTTGTATATCCTACCTGCGGAGTAAACGCCTCTCTTTACAACGCAAACTGAAAATGATTGTCCCCTTAAAAACCAATGTATCAACAAGCAGATTTACCTCAAATATTCTAATTCGGTATACATTAAGGATTCAGTAATATTAACGGCGGCTTTGGTGACAGACAGCCGACGGCGGTTTAAGAGTCCCCGTAATTTGTGTTAATTGGCCTTGACTTGATTATTTCGTTCATTTTTAGTGCTCTTTTAAACCGTTTCCGCAAAGTGCTTGGACGGATTCGACCGTTTTTAAGTCAGTGTATTTTTATTCGGTGGGCTGTACGTATAGATTTTTGGGTAAATAATTTTTCGTTTTTGAAATACACAGAGTATAAAAAGAAAAACCGATCAAGAATTTCAACTCAGAGGGGTTTTTTTTTTTTTTTTTGGGTGGGAAATCATCAAATAACCTCTCCCGCTCTGGGTGGAGCAGGAGGGCGTGTCAGACTTTTACTGACTAAAACCCACCCGTGTTCGTTCAGTAGCCCGTATGCCAGGGGCTGTGGTGTCTCTTTCGAATAAACCCGCACCCCTGGCCCCTGGTTGATGTCCCTGCCACCATGTATATCCATACCTAACTGATTTAGTGGGTCGTGTCTATTCCTTACAATATGTTTTAGTTTTGAAATCATGGATTGATATGGATCAAAAATGAACAAAACATCATTATTTCAATGTAACATAAAATCACGCCTCGTGCAAAGGCTTTTGAGGGTTGATTTGACATTTCACCCAGTTACTTTTAAGTTATACATATATCATAGAGAGCCTATTGCTATCAACCGGACACAAATCTTGCCACGTTTGGTCCGTGGGTGGGCCCGACCATCTTTACATACCAAGACCCCTCCGTGCCTCGGAAAGCACGTTAAGCCGTTGGTCCTGGCTGTCATTTGTGGATCTTAGACAGTCGTTACGGGACGTCAAAACCCCGAAAGTTTAAAAATACCAGTCTTACCAAGGGGTATTGTATTACCCAGTAACTGGGTTGTGGAGGTCAGATAGGCAGTCGCTCCATGTAAAATGTTGGTATTCAGCTGCAACCGGTTAGACTGGAAGCCGACCCTAACATAGTTGGGAAAGGGCTAGGCAGATGATGATGATGATGATCTGTCTAGCCCTTTCCCAACTTTGTTGGGGTCGGACCAGTATTTTACATGGAGCGACTATCTGACCTCCACAACCCAGTTACTGGGTAACACGATACCCCTTGGTAAGACTGGTTGTCAGACTTTCGGGCTTCTGACGACCCGTAACGACTGTCAAAGATCCACAAATAACAGCCGGGACCAACGGCTTAACGTGCTTTCCGAGGCACGGAGGAGTCTTGGTATGTAAAGATGGTCACCCATCCACGGACCAACCGCGGCCAGCGTAGCTTAACCTGGCCGATCGACCCGCGCAGCTATTGTTATTTAGCCACAAGCCCCTCTAGAGGGCTAGACAGATGATGAAATGAATTGCACTAACATCAGTCTTACATAATTTAAATCGAATCTACGATTTTCCAATCTTTTAAAATGCTAATTGAGTGTATCGTATTTTTATACGAGGGGACATTTTCCTGACGGTTCGTTCATGTAACAGAATACTTTGTGGAAAATTTGTAGCCACTAAACGACGTACAGGAGAGGGGAATGATATATGAGCCTGGATTATTTTTAACGATATTTTTTAATTTATTTATCACTCTACGACGCGAAAATTGTTTGAATAATAAATTTTGAGGATCCATTTAAATTTTTATGGCTATGAAATTAAAAGAAAACAGATTAACTTTGAGCATGCATAAACATTTTTTCACACATGGGAACGATGGGGACTTTTCTTCACAATTTCATCATAATTGTGGATCCCATTCATTCTAACGTTCATGTAAAAATTCAGCTTCTTGGGAATTTATTCAAGGGTGAGTCTATTATGACCGGATTAAAATTGGTTGACATATGACGATAATAGTTGAATCTGTCGGAGAAAATCATACTGAGTGGAATATTTCCTGCCGTGCGCCACACTAACCAGTAGAGTTGTTGATGTGAAAACATAATATTACGGAATTATTACACATCGGATACTTTTTATCCCTGTAGTACGTTCCCGTGGGAAAATTTCGGACATACACGCGGGCGAAGCCAGGGTCAAAAGCTAGTAAAATAATTATTTATAAATGAAAATGGCGCGCGCACATTTAATATTCATGCTTTTTTTTTTTTTTTTTTTTTTGGGTGGGAAATCATCAAATGACTTCTCCTGCTGAGTAGAGCAGGAGGGCGTGTCAGACTTTTACTGACTAAAACCCACCCGTGTTCCCTCAGTAGCCCGTATGCCAGGGGCCGTGGTATCTCTTTCGAACAAACCCGCACCCCTGGCAGGCATCGGCCCTTGCGGACCCCACCGGTGGTTGCTGACATCTTTGACGGCGCGCGTGTGGAACACAACGCGCCGTCCCGTCTACCACTTTTCGGCCGCAGGGGATAGGGAGAGCGGCTGACGCTATACCGACACTCCTCTTCCCCTGCGGCCCCACCGCGTCCGCCATCAAACGGTGGCGGCCCCGTCCAGGCCACGGAAGGGAAGAGCGCTGCTGAGAAGCACCGGCACTCCCCCTCTACCGCAGCCCGTAACCCTCAGCCGCGATGCCTCCCATTCGACATCGCGGCCCACCTCAGTTGCGGTGCACCTCACCGCAACCTACTTTTTGGCCGCTACGTCGTCGGCTTGAAGGCAAAAGCCCTGACGAGCGGCCCCACCTTTGGGTTCCTCTTGGCTTCACCGTGGCCGGAATCCACGGTTACTGAGCCCCCCCGCAACGACAATGAACCCACTCGGGGGGGTAATATTCATGCTTTAGGTACATTTCAACGACTGTCAGGCATTTTAACTTAATTATTGGTAATTCATTAGTATCTAGTACGTGCTGTTCTGGTTTTGACATCAGATAAAATTACGGTGGAATGGGATCATTTATTCATAATTATATTCATAGTGTAGGTATTTATCTTTTGATATCGTTTTTTTGGACACGCTGGATTGGTGGTGATATGTCACACTGTCCTCTTATACCTGTTAACACTGTAACTTGATAACATTGTAAAAGTGAACTAATTTTAAAGGACTAACCGTGGAGTGCCGGACGTAAAAGAGTAGCATTCTCCCATTTCTAGGTGTCGTAGAAGATGACTAAAGGACTTACTAGAGAGTGGGTAGCAGCTTTCTCTGTGCATTTGACCATCATACTGTGATTGCCAACCCACCTGCCAAGCGTGGCGATTATGGCATATCCCCCCCCCCCTTTTGGGGGAGGCTTATGTCCAGCAGTGGACGTCTTCCGGCTGATCTGATGATGATGAACCGTGGAGTTGCCGGCATGTCCTAGAACAAAAAAGTCGAAGACATGTGACATTTAACATCCCGCACTGAGCCCGTGTGGTGGATTACGGCCCACTCCCTCTCACCGAGAGGTCTGATTCCCACCAGTGGGAACATAATAGGCTGATTATGCATATTATGCAACCGTGGAGTTTCTTGCCGGTTCTTCTCCACAGGAAACTATCAATTGGACCCGCGCTCCTAGCTTCTGACGTGTCATAAGTGCCATTTCGGATGTGAAATAAAATATTTTGGTTTTGATAGTCACATCACGTTTTTTTTTTTCGATTGGCATATTCGAATTAAGGTTGTTTGGCCTACACGCATAAGCATTATCCTGCTCATTATAAAAAAATACTCTTTTAGAGAGTTGCCGACATTAGACTAAAAGCCTTCTAAATGACGTAATTGGTTTATTAAACGGCAAAATACCAGTTTATGTTGTTTCCAAGTGCTATAAACTGCGCCGTTTTGTTTATGAAAAATATTTTTGTTAGTTCATTAAAAACGGATTTTGAGTTACGTCCCGTCAACGAAGCTCGTAAAAAGACGGTTCGTTTTACTGCTGGCTCGTTTAAGGGCGTGTAGTGGCTTTAAATCATTTTGTTGAGTGAAAAATATATTTTTGATGACATTCGTGATGGTAAAATTTATTTTGATGTTCAGTTTGTTTTCTTTTAAAATGGTTGTTTGAAAGGGTTGCATTACATATGTATCTGCCGAAACTGACGTATCGGAAATTCTGCGAATAGATACGACTACAACTTTTAGCCACTCACGCGCTTGGATCTCAAAAAAAGCGTGGGCACAAAGTGCTTCACAACCGACGCGGTCTTCCGCGCGGTGCGCCTATCCGTAATAAAACTGAATTTATGGCCATTTGAAGTAGGGCTGAAATTACGTCACGTTATTGTTATGTAATGTAAATTAAAAACGCCGAGTTTATGTCGCATATTTTCAGCAGGCGTAATTGACGCTTAGATGAAATAATAATACTAAAACGAATCTGTACGTACATACCTATATATTTTAAGAAAATCGTAGCGAAGTTAAACTTATTTTTGAATATTTTTGGAAAATTAATTGCTATGAGGTCTGGGAATGGTTCTAATGCCGAAAACATAGTTTTAGATTTTTTGTCTGTTTGTATAATAATTCAGTTTCACGTCAATACTATTAGATATATTTTGTTCCATGATTGCATTCATATTCCCTATAAATATGGTCAGTCTGTAGGCTATAATATATATTATCACGTTATTTGATATGAAATATTGCATTAAATTCGTATTTTTCCATAGTTTATCGCCGTTAATTGTAAAATGACGAGCCAAAAGATTAGAATATTGCAGTAGTTCCCCCAAGGGGCAGGCCTATGTCCAGCAGTGGACGTCTTTCGGCTGAAATGATGATGATGATGACAATAGTTACATATTGATCCTTATTATGTCTCACGCCGAAGGCTGGTCACCACTGAGATTGGTCGCCATTACCGAAATTCGTTCTGGAGGGGTATGGTATGGTTTGGTACCTATTTAAATTGATGAAGTCAACCATCCATTTAAATAAAAAGAAAAGTCCTGACTGACTAACTGACTCATCAACGCCCAGCCCAAATCCTTGGACCTAGAAAGGTGGAATTTTGCACAGAGGTTCCCTTTATAATGTAGATAAGGAATAAGGAAGGATTTTTCGAAATTCAACCCGTAAGGGAGTTAAATAGGGGATGAAAGTTCGACGCGGGCGAAGCCGCTGGCAAAAGCTAGTGACAAATAAAGAGTGGATTTTTGAGATGGGGCAGTAAAGGCTTTAACCGTTGTACTACAGGAAATTCAGTCCTTTTTGAGAAATTAACAGTCAGATTGACAAAATAACAATTGTACCTATAGTCAGCAAGAAAATGGGCAAGTTTCAAAGTAAATTTTTTGATGCTTCTCGAACCTGTCCCTTATATCTAAGGGTCAAAAATCTGGTGGACCAACTGAGGTATGAGTACTAGAAAAGTTAGAAATCGCAAAATCTTTTCCCATTTATTTCGTAGGAAATGAGACACCAACAAATTTTTTTTTATTGATGTACAGCTATAACTTATTTTTCGGGTTCGTCGACTGCTTTGCATCATCATCATATCAGCCGAAAGACATCCACTGCTGGACTTAAGCCTCCCCCAAAATGGGGGGATTTGCCATAATCGCCACGCTTGGCAGGCGGGTTGGCGATCGCAGAGTGGTGGTAAAATGCATAAAGTCCCCTAGTCGCCTTCTACGACACCCACGGGAAGAAATGGGATGGTGCTATTCTTTTACGCTCGGCACCACACGGAACTGCTTTGCATATCGATTACCAATAATTGGTACTTAGTAAAAGGAATCCAACACATCAATTATTGTTATATTTTGGGATTCAGTTTTTTGACAGCGGCTTCACCCGCGTTTTATGCAGGTAAGTCTTTCTCATGAATTACTGTCTATTGGTGAAAATAGAATGAAAATCCGTTCAGTTGTTTTTGAGTTTACCGCGAACAGACAGATAGACAGACATACAGACGCTGTGGGAGGCTTTGTTTTATAATTGTAGTGATGTTATACTAAGAATAAAGCTTTTGTGTTTGTTTGAACACCCCAATCTCTAAATGTCCCAGAGGGATTTGAAAACATGTTTTTGTTTTTGATAACTCCATTTTTGAGAAAGATCATCTTCGTCAAAAATGAAGGAATTGAACGGGCTTGATAATAATAATAATAATGTTTAGTCTCCCCTACCCTGATGATGACTATTACAATTCACAATAACACAGAACATCCAGCTGTTTCCAGAATATCCAATCGCCCCGATAAAATTAAATATTAACCATAAAATATCCTCATTTCAATATCTCGCTATCACTTATGGAAACAGTACCTATAGCATAGCGAAGACACGGTGCCTCGTAAATCTAAGTCGTCATAAAGATCCTGCTCATACACTTCCAATTTTATCGAGAGCCCAATTTACCGTTCGACGTCGTAAAATATTTGGATTGGAGATAGTGCCTTATCTACATCGACAGTTTTATACCGGGCGATGTTTGATTGGCTGCGTTTTGAAGATATTTTTAAAGAAGTATTACGTTAGTTGTTGTGTGGTTTTTCAGCTTCAGAAAATATGAATGTGATACGAAATGATATGTTTATTTACATCAATATTTCTCTGACACTTTTACACGTCAATATTTTTTGGTTAATATTTTGAAAACTAGATGGCGCCGCGGCGTATTTCTTAGTTGACCGTTCCCTGAGAAGAAATCCCAAAACAAACCCAGAGGTCATGGTCTCTTTTAAAGTCCAAAAATTATATTAAAGATAGATTCGAGTGATAGAGATATTATGGAGACTAGCAGTGAGCAGTGTAATGTCCCCTAGTTACGAATTGTAAGCCATGGGTTGAAAAACAGGTAGGCGTTTTAATTTGTGTAAATAATTTCATTACCACTGCTCTCAGAACCGCGAAGGAAAACATCGTGAAGAAACCGGTATGTCCTAGAACCAAAAATTCGAAGACATGTAACATCTACCAACCCGTATTGGGCCTGCTTGGTAGATTATACCCCCACTCCGTCTCACTGAGAGAAGGACTGTGTCCCAGAGGGGACATTATAGGCTGATTATGATAGATGGATTGTGTGAAGAAGACATGGCTAGAAAGAGTATGGCTGAAATTACGGCTCATAGAGACATAATGGTAAAACAAGACTCAACAGAGGTAACACTGCAGGCTGATTTGTCTAATAGTAGTGCGTTTACTGCAAGAGTTCAATTTGTGAGTGTTTTGTTTTTAGAATGGGACATCATCAAATAACTTCTCCCACTCTGGGTGGAGCAGGAGGGCGTGTCAGAATTTTACTGACTAAAATTCACCCGTGTTCCGTCAGTAGCCTGTGTGCTAGGAGCCACGGTATCTCTTTCGAACAACCTTCACCCCTGGCAGGCACCGGCCCTTGCGGACCCCACCAGTTGATGCTGACATCTCTTTGAGGCGCGTGTGGAATACAACGCGCCGTTGACCCGGGCTTGGTCCTTACCGGACAACGAGCTACCCATTACTCGCCATCTGCAAGCCCGCGCCTACGATTGCCGGGAATCAGCCTAGAATTCCCGACGCCTAGGGCATGTCCTGCAGCGACTAGGGCCGTGAGGGCGCATATACTGCCTCTTTCTCACAAGCACCACCTCCCTCTTCGCGAGCATTATTGCTTCACAGATGGAGGTGACGGCTACCCATGCCCTCTCGCTCCGTACCATGGCCTGGACCAGGGCCAGACGCGAGAGATCGCCGCCGCCGATCGCCTGTGCAAGGACACGGCGGTACTCCGCCCAAGCCGGGCAGACCTCCACCGTATGCTCTACCGTATCCTCCAGGCAATCTACACAGTGGTAACACCCGGGCGTTTGTGGGTGTTGATGTTTTATTAGCCAGTTTAGGCTACGTCTCTCCAAATCACACTATGCTTGTAAATGAAGAACCGCAAATCGTATTTACTTAACTAGATTTTATTTTTATTTGAAGTGCAATGAATGTAAACAAATGACGACACTATTCCTTCTTCTCTAAAGATCTTACTGAAAATGTTTTACTCTTTTAAGTTAACTTAACTTTTAACTTAACAGTCTCAATTAGTTGCGTATTAATTAATGTGAAATAGACTGATATTAATCTTTTAGACAGATGTATTGCAGGCGTTGTATCTATTTCCGTTAAAAATAAGTCAGTCTTATATATGTATTCCAATTACTCTGGTAATATAATCTCCGCCGGAATCATTAAAACGCCCAAACATTCTAATAATCCTGGAATGTAGACACAAATATTTGGACAAACAGAAAGAACAAAGAATATTTTATTAAGAAGCTTAAATTAATACCTATTATATCTTCATAATAATACCTTTTAGCGATGTTAAATAATAATCATAATATGTATTATTTCGGTATTTCAGAAACAACTACGTAAGTTGGTAGAAACATACCTATATGTTTAGTTTAGGTAAATGATATTAATAGTAGCCGAGAAAAATACTACGAGAGTTGCCTATTACTAGAATTGAAATAACAACAATAAAAAGAACTGTTTTAAAACTATAAAGAAACGAAAACATCGTGTTTTTGAGAAGTTCGGTACTGACCGGCACTTTCAAAGTCGTTTGTTACTTTTCTTTTAGTTTGAAACTTCCAGGAAATTTTAGGTTACAGACGCACATCAAGCTACCCCAATCTGATAAATTTCTTCGATAGATTTTCGTCTTTAATACATAAGTGTAAGGTTCATGTTCAATTGGGAAAATTTGACAGATTGGGGTAGCTTGATGTGCTGGCGTCTGTACCTATAGATTTTCACTATTTTTGTAGGAAAGATAAAACCATTTCAAAATATTATATCTCATTGCGAAAACGTTAACGCATTAACAATCTGACTATTAGTTCAACTGCCAATCGGCCAGCCAGAATTCCAACACCACTATTATTGTTGTCAAGCAACTGAAGGAACGCGAGTGGGTTTTAGTCAGTAAAAGTCTGACATACCCTCCTGAACCACGCAGAGAGGGAGAAGTTATTTGATGATTTCCCGACCAAAAAAAATAATATTATTGTGGTACAGTCGCCAGCAGGTCAAGCTATCCCAAACTGTCAAATTTTCCCAATTGAACATAAACCTTATTCCTTTGTAATAAAGTTGAAAAACTATCAAATAAATTTGACAGATTGGGGTAGCTTGATGTGGTGGCCTCTGTACATACACGCTCTCTATGACAATTAAAATAATTTTGAAGGTTTATAATCCTTTGTTTTCTTGTCGATACATGATGTAACGGAATAGACGCAATAAAAGTGGTATGTTCCTAATTGACTACTTAATTGATTTCAGTAACTTTCATATACCTTGGTATTTTTTCAAAAATATTAATTTTGCCATATCTACCGCCGATGGAGCCAAAGAAAATTCAATCTTATTTCAAGGCGATAAGACTCAATTTTAAATGCACAAAGTGATGCTAGGATTAACACGATTTTCTTTATAATAACAGTTATTGTATTATACTTTTATCTTAATGCTGTAATTGGGGTATATGAAGTCTCTGATCTTATATGTATTATGGTACATGACAACATGTACCATAATACATAATAGGTCTTTACCTATGAAATTGCCGTTTTGTATGAAAAAATTTAAACGAATTTTTTTCATGAATTTTTTATTTGTATTAATCGAAGTAATCACCCATGCAATCAATGCATCTTTGCCATCGTAGTGGCAGTTTATTGATGCCCTTCTTAAAGAAATCAGCTGGACGGGAGGCAACAAATTCTTCAAAGGCATTTTGTACTGCCTCTCGGGTATTAAATTTTTTTCCCGCCAAGAAGTTATCCAAATTCTGGAAAAAGTAGTAGTCTGTAGGCGCAAGGTCTGGTGAGTAGGGCGGATGACGGAGAGCTTCCAACCCCAGTTCTTGCAACTTGGAGACCGTCTGCTGTGCAGTATGAGGTCGCGCGTTGTCGTGCAGGAGCAGCGGAGACGAGCGATTGACCAATGCTGGTTGGAGATGCGCCAGCTTCTCCATCATTGTGTTCAGTTCTTCACAGTACACATCTGCAGTAATGCTCACCCCGTTTGGTAAGAAGCTGTGATGAATCACACCGGCGCTAGACCACCAAACAGTGACCATCACTTTTCTAGGGGTAAGTTTTCGTTTAGGGCATTGTTTAGGTGCTGAACCAGGATCCAACCAACTTGCTGAGCGCTTACGGTTATCAAACAGAATCCATTTTTCATCGCAGGTAACAATGCGGTTCAAAATTCCTTCATTTGTGTGTCTGTTGAGCAGTGCAAGGCACGTCTCGACGCGTACTTCGCGCTGGCGATCATTGAGTTCGTGGGGCACCCATTTGTCAAGCTTTTTTACCTTGCCAATTTGACGCAAATGGACCAATATTGTTTTGACGCTAACGTCGAAAGCTGCTGCTAATTCAGCCGTAGATTGTGTATCATCAGCTTCCACAATCGCCTTTAATTCGTCATTGTCGACCAAAGTCTTCGGACGACCGCGAGGTTCATTTTTCAGGTCGAAATTTCCAGAACGGAAGCGAGCAAACCAATAACAGGTGGTGCGTTGGTTTGTAGTGTTAGCTCCGTAAACGTCGTTGATGTTGCGTGCCGCTTGTGCCGCGTTGCTGCCACGACGGTACTCATATTCCATAATTACTCGAATTTTTAACGTATCCATGATGACGAAAAAGATTGAAATGCGATGAAAATGTAACACTAATCAATAAAGAAATGACTACTTTTAGAAAAAAAAAACCATGTTTTTAAAATAAAATTAATTTGAAATTAGAATTCTTAGCCAAACAAAAATTATTTTGATTTGAAATGGCCAGTACTGCAGAACGGCAATTTCATAGGTAAAGACCTAATATAAGATCAGAGACTTCATATACCCCAATTTCAAGCAATACACAAGTATTACTTGAAAAATTTCGCCGATTTGACCACGTAAAGAACGCAATGATATGGTCAAATTTTCAAAATGAAAGGTAGGTATTGGGCAGCGTGTTACGCAATCATCCCGCAGATATTTTTCAAGAATAACAGCAACACACTCCTCTAGTGAATACAAGTGTAACATTACCTCAAAATACAATTTCGGCCCCAAAAATAACCCACAAATCCACTAGACCAGAACATCTACGAATGATATACGGCAAGCGTTTCCTCCAGCTATCTAAAATTTTTCATCGCCTCGATAAACAATGGAATGCTATAACTCAAAGGCAGAGTTGTGTTCAACTTACACACAAGTTTGATTAATCTTTAAACCTCGCTGCGTGCGGTGCGCTTCATAAAGATGTGTACACACAAGGATAAAATTAATGGGGCATTTTTGTGTGTTCTGACAATGACTAATTTTACTTTTTTTTATTTAATTGAGGGGCTTGTGACTAAGTAGTACCCGCCGCAAAGGTCAGTCGATCAGGTTAAGCTACTCTTGCCGCGGTTGGTCCGTGAATGGGTGACCATCTTTATCATACCAAGACCCCTCCATGCTTCGGTAAGCACGCTAAGCCGATGGTCCCGCCTGTCATTTCGTCGGCCTAATTCGTTAACCTGCTAAGTTCATTTTGACATAGTTTTCAGGGTAAAGAAAAATCTGAATTATATCAGTATTAATTTATCAATCAAAATTCTGAAAATCCCGTTGGTTTCTATTATTTTTCTTGATATTTTAACAATAAATGTAGCAGCATAACTTATACACATTTTATAAAATTTAGTAAAACAATTATTTAGCAGTTTGTCGAGGTGAAGTTTCAATTTGCTTGAGGACTTAGCAGTTTTCTAAATTAAATAAATTCAGAATGGTGTATAGATTAATGAATTGTGCAGTAAAACGAATTCAATCAGTACCTAATCAACAAAATTATTACTAAAAATTAAACAATCAGTCTTCTTTAATAGGAAACAGGGCTAAAATATCTAAGATAAATACTCTTTTCATAAACAATCTGTAATAGTTTTAATATACGTTATTATGTGTTGGTTTTGTAGTATTACGTGTTGTACTGTTGTTACGTGTTCGTAATACTACAAAACCAACACATATTGACAGGATACTCCTAAGTATTTTTTTATAATTATTAATGACAGCCATTTAATATTGTTTTACTACGAGGGTGCGTTTTTAAGTTCGCGGAATGGCGGGGTTGAAGAGGCGTCTCATTGGTACGTACGTCAACGAGTTGAGTGATTCACTATTAGTATAAATACCGAATATTATTACAATGAACTACCATCAACCAACTTAATCGGGAAGGCAGCATTCACAATGGAAAAAATCGAGCAACGCGCCGTTATAAACTTCCTTACCAAGCAAGGAAAAACGTCCAAACCATTACGAAAGAGATGTTCTCCGTGTATGGAGACTCTTGCCCTAGTAAAACCATGATTTACAAGTGGCATCGTCTATTCAAGCAAGGACGAGAATCACTTGAAGACGATCATCGGCCTGGGTGCCCCATCGAAGTTACGACACCAGAAATTATCGCTAAAGTCGAAAAAATAATATTGGAAGACGCTCGTCTTAAGAAGTTAGGTTAGCAGAAATGGAACAGCTTGCAGAAATGGTTGAAGTATCCGATAAAACCATTTTTACAAATTCTTCATAACCATCTCGGTATGACTAAGGTCAGTGCAAGATGGGTGCTGAGAATGCTCTCACCGCCACAAAAGCAATAGCGCGTTGAGAGTGCACGTGCATTTTTGGACCTCTGTAACGAAGACCAAGAGTCCTTGAGTCGAATTGTGACTGGAGATGAAACTTGGGTTCATCATTATGTGTCGCAGTCGGCCGGAAAACTCATGGCGACTTTTCTGGGATACTGAAGGAATCCTGCTGATACATTATAAGGACAAGGGTTTATTAATATAACTGGAGAATACTGTGCGTCAATTTTGGAGCGTTTGAGGGAAGCTATCAAAGAGAAAAATTGGCAAAGGCGTCTTGCTCTCGCACGACAATGCGCCTGTTCACAAGTGCGGTGTTGCCCTGGCTGCCCTACACAAGTCTGGCTTCGAAATAATTAACCACCTACCAGTCCAGACCTGGCCCCCGCGATTATTATCTGTTCTCAAACATGAAAAAAGAACTTCGTGGCAAGAAATTTTCAAGTGAAGGACGCAGTTTTAGCGTATTTTAAGGACATTTTTTTTGTTTTTTGATGATATGCATAAGCTTATTGAAAGATCTGAAAAATGTATTAGGCTTGCAGGTGAATATATCGGAAAAGAAAATTAAATATAATAATAAAACAGAAACAATTTTCCAAAAAACTGAAATTAACAATATTTAGAAATCAGTCTGAAAAAGTACAAAACTGAGGTCCCAACAGGATTTAGCAGGTTTTCATTGTGGAGATTGACTGTTGTTCAGAAAGCAGTTTTTCGGGCATAGCATTTGTCACCTTTTTTGGCTCATATCGCACTTATTCCTTAAATGATACGGTAGATATTAGATTGAACGTTTTAACTGGCATAAAAAGTAAATTTTGCCAAAAAATGGACTTAGCAGGTTAACGAATTAGGCCGACGATTTGTGGATCTTTGACAGTCGTTACGGGTCGTCAGAAGCCCAAAAGTCTGACAACCAGTCTTACCAAGTGGTATCGTGTTACCCAGTAACTGGGTTGTAGAAGTCAGATAGGCAGTCGCTCCATGTAAAATACTGGTATTCAGCTGCATCCGGTTAGACTGGAAGCCGACCCCAACATAGTTGGAAAAAGGCTAGGCAGATAATGATGATGTGACAATGACTAATTTGTAGAGCATCATCATCATTTCAGCCGAAAGACATCCACTGCTGGACATAGGCCACCTCCAAACGGGGAGGGGATTGTCATAATCGCCACGCTTGGTAGGCGGGTTGGGGATCGCAGTATGGTGGTAAAATGCATAGAGAACGCTGCTCCCCATTCTCTAGTAAGTCCCTTAGTCGCTTTCTGCAACACCCACGGGAAGAAATGGGATGGTGCTATTCTTTTACGTCCGGTACCACACGGAACATTTCTAGAGCAGTTGATAAGAAATTATTGATTATTATGATAGGTTTTTTTTTTTTTCCTTTTATCTTTTCTTCAATGGTTATGTAGACAATTTTACAACCCGCAGTTGTAAGCCAGTAAAAGCTTTACTTTCTGCTCTGGCCCGTCTGAAAATGGTCGCAAAATCCAGGCGAGACGACCAGACGAGAGTAACCTGACCATTTACCTTCCTATCTAGATAAGAAGGTAAATGGTCAGGTTATCAAAGATCGGGCTCTATCGATTCAGCAAGGAAGGAGGTATTCTTCTTCTATTTTTCTATATTCTGTCTCTGTTCTCTCCGATATTTTAAAAATTTAAAACATATAGGTAACGATTATAAAACCGATTCTTTTTTTAATTTCCTTAAAAACTGGCTGAAAAAGGACCGCGATGCTTATTTGTTTTATTCATCCAAATAAAAGCACGTTATTTATTGACTCCAACACAAGTTTATACTCACTTTGATAGATGACATCGAGCATACAATTTATTGGAATATAAATAACTGAACTGCATTTGCTCAAAAAATTGTAAACAACATAAAATATTATGTTCCTTTACATGTTCGAATGTAAACAGCGTGAATGATTCCTTCGATGTGCATATTTATATTTTATTACTTGGAGATAAATCCTTCGAAATGAAGGTTCTGTTGCCTCGCAGTAAAAAGATGTTAAACCTTTTACATCTGTTGAACGTAAAATCAGTCTGTTTGTGAAACGCCTGCAAAATATTTCCAAGCTGATATCACAATGGAATAAATAGAACGTAGCGTTTTGGTGGTAAATTCAAAACAATGAAAAATAAATTAGATTTTAATCGTTATTATTTTTCTTTTAAATATATAGTCCCAATCTTCAAATTAAAATAGTTTTTATCAAATCGGAATATAGGTTACCCTATTATAATAATATTATTTGATGAAAATTATTACAATCTCATCATCAACATCTGCCTTGCCTTTTCCCAGCTATTTTGTGGCCGGCTTCCTGTCTAACCGGATGCAACTGAATACCGACGACGACTCCCTATCTGACCTCCACAACCCAGTTACTGGGTAAGACTGATTGTCAGAATTTCGGGCTTTTGACAACCCGTAACGACTGCCAAGGTTCCACAAATGACAGCCGGGACCAAAAGCTTAACGTCTACTCTAAAATTGTTACAACCTACGTTAGCTAAATAATCACATAAAAATAAACAGCAAACATGAGATGGGTCATGTCCTTTACATAATTATTTTTATAGTTTTTTTTAGAACTTTCTTAGGATAAACCCTTGCATACGAAACAGGGCAAAACACATATACTGAATTTACATATCACACTAAAATCCATATTATACTAACATAGCCCAGTCAGCTTAATTTGCCCCACTGTTATTCACTCATATGCTAATTCCATGCCCTCCAACCTTTTTTAATTAACATTATTTAATCAAGTCAATTATGCACTGGTGTATAAACAGCTTAATTTTATCTGTCTGAGAACTCGTGTCAGTTGACCCGTGCGTGGCACGTTTTCATGACGCATTACATTATAGGTATAATACACGGGTCCATATTGGCTCAACTAAAGTTCTTTACCCGAAGTTGTTCTTCCTAACGATTTGTAATCCGAATGATCACTCTTCCTAAAATTTTTCATCCTAAAGTTTTCATTCATACTATTTGTAGTGCTACCGGCGATGTTCATAACACTCATGTTTCCGAAAATTGTAATTAATAATATCATTAATGTAAATATGTTTAAACTCCTACTGTTTTTTATCATAACGCTAATCCCTAAACATAATTACCATATTATTTTCACTCATACTCAGAAAGAAACATTTACCATGACCATGCATGCAGCAGGCATGCAGCATGCAAGCATGCAAGCAAGCATGCAGCATGCAACATGCTGCATGCTTGCTTGCATAATACTGCTACATTAATGATATTATTAATTACAATTTTCGGAAACATGAGTGTTATGAACATCGCCGGTAGCACTACAAATAGTATGAATGAAAACTTTAGGATGAAAAATTTTAGGAAGAGTGATCACTGTCACGGCTCCGGCGCTGTAGGGCTCCGGCGATCCCACGCGAGCTGCTCGTCGCAGATGTGTTTAACGCTCACCACCGTAGCTTCAGCTTGCTGGCCGGCGTAGCCGGCCAGCCTCAGCCTCGGCGGCGGGCGTTAAAACCACCTGCTCCTCAGCTCGCGGGCCGCGTCGCCCCTCCGCGCCTTCGCGATTTTAAATAACACTCTAGGGGTAGGGCAAACAAGACTACGTGGAGTCGATTTTGCAACGATTCGTTTCTTGGGGGCACTATGAATAATAGTATAAAAGATGGTTATGTTGAGAAAATATAGGGAAACAAATAAAAGTATAATAGATGTTTATTGCTACTGACATTATGAAGTTGAATGCTTCGGAATTATGAACATTAGAGACAGAGTAGTTAGGAATTGTGATTGTTAGGATGAAAAATGTTAGGAAGAACATTTTCGGATTTCCAATTATCGGAGTTGAAAATTTAAGTGAACTTTGGCGCACCCATAATACACATTTATGTATATGTACAGAGGCCAGCACATCAAGCTACCCCAGTCTGTCAAATTTCTTTGATAGTTTTTCAACTTTTTACAGAGGAATAAGGTTCATGTTCAATTGGGAAAATTTGATAGTTTGGGACAGGTTGACCTACTGGCGTCTGTACCTATATATAATATGTCACATTAAAATTGTAAATAGTTAGATTATAATCTATTTCGCGAGATTGTGAACCGTAACATACTGCTTACAATTTAACGCTAGATTATTTTTCGGTAGATTATAATCTATCGATGTAAAACTGTTAAATCTTAGTCTATCGCGCGTTAACTTGTCAACTGTCCGAAGGCTGTCCCTGATTGGTCGGTCTTACAGTAGGCCGTTCTGTGTTCATAGAGTTACGACAGTTTACAATTTATCGACAGTTTATAATCTAGCGATGTAGATTTATAAACTAACGGTATTCACAATCATACGGTGACATATACACCGTGGTATTTTTATCGTCTTACAGCGGCAGATCACTTCATTTATCCAATGACTACCTATTAATCACATAAAAAAAAAAAAAAAAAATGAAAATACCAATCATTTAAAAAATGAAAATATCATGCACTAAGACGCTTGACATAGTTTGAAACACCCTGTAATGAATCTTAAAAATGGAATCTTCTACCATTTTATACGTTAACATTATTAACACGGTGTTTCATAATTCTAAAGAATTATTTTTTTCTTTGTATCTAATTTTCTTAATAAATGGTAACAATTTTTTTACCGCGCCTTGATATATGTCGGATAAATTGTGTGGACCGCCTTTGTAAGACGACTGAAATCATCATCATCAGCCTATAATGTTCCCACTGCTGGGACAGAGGCCTCCTCTCGGTGAGAGGGATTGGGCCGTAATCCACCACGCGGGCCCAGTGCAGGTTGGTAGATTCACATGTCTTCGAATTTTTGGTTCTAGGACATGCCGGTTTCCTCACGATGTTTTCCTTCACCGTTTTGAGAGCAGTGGTGATGAAATAATTTACACAAAGTAAAGCGCCTGTCGTAGAAGACTGAAATTTCACGATGTAAATATACATAGCCTGGATCACACAGGTTTTAATAGAAACTGATTTACGTACTTGTCTTGATAAACTGTAGTAGTGTAGACGTCTTTGCTGTGTCTTTTAAACATAATCATCGTTTAATAATCGGTTCTTATGTTCAAAATTATCGAATAATTGATTGTCTAAAATTATTTTCGGCCGGAAGGTAGAAACAATTTGAATTGTTTTAGGTCAAATTGTTGAGTCAACAACTAAAAGTAATCAATTGCTTTAGCTTTTATATTTTTTCGGTTAGTTAAATTGATGAATGGGTAGTATAAAATAATATACCCAGACTGATAAAATAGGTTCATCTAAATTTAATTAACCTCAATTCTAAGTCAATTTACCCTCATTGCTCAAAAAACAATCCATCTGTCTATTGATTGATGGACATATTAATTAAGTCTCAACACCTGAATTCATTTTATAAATTTTCCAATGGAAATACATAAATCATTTCGAAACAAAAACTTAGCAGGGAAACTTGAAATTAGACCCGAACAAATTCTGAAACTGCTTATTAGGAACAAAAGTTTCCGTTTTAATATAATTTCGCCCACACATAGCTTTGGAAGTCGGTTCTGAACACAGAGTAATTAATAAATAGAGTGATAACGGTGCGTGGTGAGTATACCACAACGCTATTATTGCTATTGGACATTATTGGTTTTATGTTGCAAAGGCGCTCGTGATTATCAAGCGGTACACATGATTGCGGCGGTAAGTCCCCTCTTTGAGGAGTGGTTTGAGAGGCGGCATGGCGTCCTCACCTTCCGCCTGACGCAGGTCCTCACCGGACACGGTTGTTTCGGGAGGTTCCTGTTTCGGATAGGGCGGGAGGAAACGCCCGGGTGTTTCCACTGCGAAGATCGCCCTGAGGACACGGTGGAGCACACGGTGGCGGTCTGCCCTGCTTGGGCGGAGCACCGCCGTGTCCTCGTGGAGGCGATCGGCGGCGGCGATCTCTCGCGTCCGGCCCTGGTACAGGCCATGGTACGGAGCGAGAGGGCATGGGGAGCCGTCACCTCCTTCAGCGAAGCAGTGACGCTCGCGAAGAGGGAGGCGGCGCACGTGAGGGAGAGGCAGCATATGCGCCCTCGCGACCCCAGCCGCCGCAGGATACGGAGACGCCTTGGGCGTCGGGAATCCCAGGCCGATTTCCGGCCACCGTAGGCATGGGCTTGCGGACGGCGAGTAATGGGTAGCTCGCTGTCCGGTAAGGACCAAGCCCAAGTCGACGGCGCGTTGTGTTCCACGCGCGCCTCAAAGAGATGTCAGCACAAAAATGATGGGGCCCGCAAGGGCCGATGCCTGTCAGGGGTGCGGGTTCGTTTGAAAGAGATACCACAGCCCCTGGCATACGGGCTACTGAAGGAACACGGGTGGGTTTTAGTCAGTAAAAGTCTGACACGCCCTCCTGCTCCACCCAGAGCGGGAGAAGTTATTTGATGATTTCCCACCCAAAAAAAAAAAAAAAAAGCGGTACACATTATTTGCATCTGCAGGGAAAGGTGTTTGCGCGGAACGCCTGCTAAAGTGATCATAGCACCAGTGAAGCTACGTGTGTTTTAGCTAGGACTTTTTCTTTTATTGATTTTTACATTCTACCGGCAGCTTTTACTTTTATGAATACACTCATTTTTCATGAAGAATCAAGTAGTTTTTTGTTATATCTCCCGCTAAAAACCTGATAAAATCCCGAACAAAAGGTTACAACAAATACCATTCGGTACAGCTACTGACCTTATTCAATCATGTAATACATATAATGTTGTAAAGTTAATGTTAACCCTCCGGCTAACCGTGAGATACTTATAAAAGAAACAAGAAAAAAACACAAAGTTACAAGAAAGTGAACGTGGTAGAAACGCTGGCTTGGCGCGGCTCAGAAGGCTCGGAGTCTATAACAGGATGCGGCAGGGTGTGTCAGGATGTAGGAGCAGCATGTAGCTATTGTAGTTTGGAATGGTAACAAGAGGTCGTCAGAAGCCTACCGCATGCACAAACGAGAGGAATGGAGTGAGTGGAGGAAATAGATTACGCACACAGAAGTTATAGTTTATTTTATTAACAGCAAACATAGCACAGTACGTAAGAGTACTTGTAACAAAGATTCAGCAATTGTTTAAAGATAAAGCAAGGATATGGCTCTAATTTTATACACAAGGAAATACTTTAGCTACAGTTACTGACCACGATCTACCATAAATATTACAAATAGATTGATATATAGCCTAATATTTATAACCTTTTGTGAAATAGCAAAATATCTTAAGATATTTAATGGAAATGAAAAAGATTGATTTCCTGAAGAAAACTATACATTATTATTGTGTACACTGTCCCGTTTTTCAATTATCCAGGTAGTCTGTGCACTTTTGGCCACAGGCCCCTTAATAGTTGTCAAATCACGTATAATTAAATTCATACGCATGAATCATCCATTCAATAATCACTCCACGATCAGTGAAACAATACTTAAGGCTTCTGCCACATCGTGATCCTCGTCCGTGTTTCTGCTACAATTGTGCTTATTATCACACTGACACATTTCCTTTCGTTGTTTCGTTGAGCCAGGCCGGAAAAAAAGATCTACAGAATTTATAAAAAAAAATAAAAAAATGATGAGCTTGGTAGTCCTTATCGGAAGTGAAAAAGTTTATCCTAAACTTACGTAACTACTGAGCGTTTTGGTATTTATTTATTTGTCTGTAGCCGTTTGATCGCAATTTTCCTTAAGAAAAATTGTGCCCGCGTTAACCAATTTACACAGACCCATAACAATGTATACACGTAAACCTTCCTCATGACCCCCCAGTGGGTTCTCGCATTGTCGTTGCGGGGGGGCTCAGTAGCCGTGGTCTCCCAGCCACGGTGAAGCGAAGAGGAACCCAAAGGTGGGGCCGCTCGTCAGAGCTTTTGCCTTCAAGCCGATGACGTAGCGGCCAAGAAGTAGGTTGCGGTGAGATGCACCCCAACTAAGGTGGGCCGCGATGTCGAATGGGAGGCATCACGGCTGAGGGTTTCGGGCTGCGGCAGAGGAGCAGTGCCGGTGCTTCTGAGCAGTGCTCTTCCCTTCCGTGGCCTGGAAGCGGTGGGGACCGCGTCCGCCATAAAACAGTGGCGGCCCCGCAGGGGAAGAGGAGTGTCGGTATAGCGTTGGCCGCTCTCCCTATCCGGTGCGGCTGAAAAGTGGTAGGCAAGACGGCGCGTTGTGTTCCACGCGCGCCGTCTGAGATGTCAGCAACCACTGGTCGGATTGTTCGAAAGGGACACCGCCGCCCCTGGCAGACAGGCAACTGAAGGTACACGGGTGGGTTTTAGTCAGTAAAAGTCTGACACGCCTCCTGCTCTCTACCCAGAGCGGGAGAAGTCATTTGATGATTGCCCACCCTCAAAAAAAAAAAACTTTCTCATGAATCACTCTATATTGGTGAAAACTGTTTGAAAATCCGTTCAGGATTTTTGAGTTTATCACGAACAGACAGGCAGACAAACAAACGCGGCGGGTCTGTTTTTTTTACAATATGTAATATGTAGAATTTGGGGGAAGCCTTTTCCTCTAGAATCTATGTGAACCGAATCCTTTTGACGACGACTGAAACTTGGTTTTTGGGTAGTTAGGTACCTATGAGATACAACTATATTTGCCTAGCACATAAAAGTCTTGATTTAAACAACGATAAAATGGCTGCTCCTTACCTACACATTACAATATTAATATCACAAAATCTCAGAAAACAATATTGAATAGTCCAATATTTTAGTCCACCTACCCATAACTCACTACACACCATTACGCGGCCAAAAATAACACATTAATAATTTCACCCACGAACAAAAACACGGAGACTTTGAAAAGGGCACTCCATTAGATAATAAGGGTAAGAAAAACTACTTAAGAAAAGTAAGAAAAGTAGAAATATGAATGGTTCATAGCACTTACGTGAAGTACTTCGGAGGGGCCAACAAAACTTGTATAACTTATTGTTATGTTACTTGAGTATTTCGTGAGAACATATCTTTATTACTTCTGTATCGGAGTTCGGTGTAAGGGATGGTAGGCACTGGAATGTCTTTGATTTGGAATTAGGATTTGTGAGGATAAACTGTAGTGGACCTCACTCAAAACTAGGTTTCGCATATTTTAGACCTTAAATCTTAGTATTGTTTAAATCTACAAATTATTATACTGTCTTCATATGCCTTGCTTCCTTTAAAGTGCACAGATTTTAATACTGAGTTGTGTATTACAAAAAGTAATAAAAAATTAAACATACAGGGTAAGTTTTTATCCAGTGCGCAAATTGTAACCATGAATTCAGCATATCATTCTAGAACCTGCCTAGAAAAAACCTAGAAAAAAATCTGCTGTTCCATACATTTTGACCGCGTAGGTATTGCACTTTTCTATGAAACAGCTGTTTTTTTTTTTGTATGTTTGGCGAAAAATTTCTGCGCTAGGGGTTCTAGAATGATATGCTGAATTCATGGTTAAAATTTGCAAAATAAACGACGACGACGAAAGACTTTGGAAATGTATTTAAATTTTATGTCACCGCCTTCCGAACTTAGTTATTAAGAATAAGGTTAAACACAGCAGGTTTATTATTTTTTTCTTTTCAGTTTTTTGCGGTTTATTTTTTTTGTAAAAAAGTTTTTTACAATAGATAACCATTCGGATACATAGAGCAGTAGGTAGTGTTATTTTTGGGTCCATGTAACGATATTAGCTTTGTCTAAAAACATTATTTGGCACATCAAATCCTGGCAAAAAGCCACAAAACAAAGCATTAATAAAAACAAAAAGCCTACTAGACTAAAAGCTATGACTAAACGAAAACCATTTCTTTGGCTCGTTCACAAATCTCTCATTCAAGGATTTCTATATCAGATCTAAGTTATTATTGTATGGAGCCAAGTTCAGATATAACGGTGTTGATAATTTATATGTCTGCGCCTAAGGTTGGCGCCATAGAGTCTGATGTAGGGACGATGTCTAGAGACGCGTTTGCCAAATCTTATGGCATTGGCGACCTCTGTGACTAGGGCAAGGCTTTTGATGAAAATTGGATCGAGATGTAAGGTCAAATTTTTATTTGAAATTTCAGAACATAGACGACGAAGTATTATAGCGCAAGTATTATTATGGGTATACCTACTATTACCTCTGCCTAATACTTCGGGGAAAACACGGGCCTAGATGGATAGGAAAAGTAAAAAAATGATTGCCATCAAATCATTAAAGAATACAGATTATTATATTGTACTTAGGAGAAACGTTTTCATAGTAAAAAATTAAATAAAATATACGCGTCGAATTGAGTAACCTCCTCCATTTTTTCGTCGGTTCAATGAAAAAGAGTGTAATTTAAGTATAATGTCTAGGGACCTGAAAATTTATTAATCCAGCAAGAAAAACCATAACATCAACTTTACTAAAATCGTAATATCACTAAACCAGACTGATAAAAGAGGTGACTTTGGAAAGTTCAAAGAAAGTAATATTGGCCGTCATATTTTTTTGTAAATTCCACGAAACTCAGGTACTTACATCAATCACTTGTTGCGTCGGGCTTCGCTTTGATAGAATTAACGAGTCTTTTTTAATATACAATTTTGGTGATACCTGACACTTTGTAGTAATAATTTGAACGCAGAAAATGTTATGTTGGAAGTTTTTCGTGGTAACATTTTTTTTTTTTTTTTTCGTAAAATTTATAGGTATTCACTTATTCATAAATCCAAGATTGTACCAGTAATGTTCTTGAAACAGTTAAGATGCCTGAAAAAAGCTGCTGGAACCTTTCGGAAAGCCTATCAGAACGTAACTATAATGCTTCAGAACTCCAATATAGCATAGTTAACTGTACTTATTTTTTTTTTTTTGGGTGGGAAGTCATCAAATAACTTCTCCCGCTCTGGGTGGAGCAGGAGGGCGTGTTAGACTTTTACTGATTAAAACCCACCCATGTTCCCTCATAGCCTGTGTGCCAGGGGCCACGGTATCTCATTCGAACAACCCGCACCCCTGGCACCGATTCCTGCCAGGGGTGCGGGTTGTTCGAAAGAGATACCATGCCCTTGCGTGGCCCATCGGTTTGTGCTGACATCTCTTTGAGGCGCGCGTGGAACACAACGCGCCGTCGACCTGGGCTTAGTCCTTACCGTACAGCGAGCTACCCATTACTTGCCGTCCGAAAGCCCATGCCTACGGTGGCCGGGAATCAGCCTGGGATTCCCAACGCCTAGGGCGTCTCCTGCGGGGACTAAGGCCGTGAGGGCGCATATACTGCCTCTCCCTCACGTGCACCGTCTCCATCTTCGCGAGCATCACTGCTTCGCAGAAGGAGGTGACGGCTACCCGTGCACTCTCGCTCCGTACCAGGGCCGGATGAGAGAGATTGCCACCGCCGATCGCTTCCACGAGGACACGGCGGTGCTCCGCCCAAGCCGGGCAGAACTCCACGGTATGCTCCACCTTGTCCTCAGGGCGATATTCGCAATGGAAACACCCGGGCGTTTCCTCCCGCCTTATCCGAAACAGGAACCTCCCGAAACAGCCGTGTCCGGTGAGGACCTGCGTCAGGCGAAGGTGAGGACGCCATGCCGCCTCTCAAGCCACTCCTCAAAGAGGGGACTTACCGCCGCAATCGTGGCGTGCCCATAGTTGACTGTATTAGTCAATCATTTTAAATAAAAAACAGACTCTATAACATTTCCCTTCAAGTCTAAGCAATCTAAAACAGTCGACTATACAAAATAACACGTGAAACTTAAGTCCACAGTTTCAGCAGTTTTGACAATCCTCCTGACCTTGCAGGCATGGTTCTAATTGGAACTTTGCCCGAAGCTCAAATGCCCAAAATCTCCGTAGGTACATCGAATGTCTGGGCCATAAATCATACTTCGTAAATATGTGCCGTGACCTTAAGATATTGTTTTTGTCTGTATTCGCAGTCCTTATTAATATGTTAATGGCCACCCGTCTGCCAAACGGGGGAATAACTCGGCAAAATTGGTTCGAAGTTTGGCATGTTATCCCAGGTTCTGATTTGAATGGCATGGTCGTATATAATGGGTCATATTTGGTGCGAATTGTGTACAGTGATTTATTTTTGGGCCAAGTTCAAGAGGAAAATCTGGCACTGGCGAAGTTCACTTAACCTACCTAACCTCCGTTCCAAAAATGTAGTTTCTCGTCGGTTATATAAAATGTGCGTTCAAGGGTGACATTGAATGTAGATTCACGGCCGCGTTTTTGTAAGAAAGATGGAACGGTATGAAAATCGCTTCGTCTTTTTCTGACGCACACCTTTTCTTTCTATAATCTTATTTTTTAGTTCATCCTCTAAAGTACACCTGTGCAATAAAGCTAAAATGCTTTGTCATTCGTCATTATAATTAGATATAGAAATATTTTAATAAAATATCTCAGGACATGATAATAATTAATATTTTATTATTGATACAAAATCTGAACCGAAATTAGTTAAGGTGCGTACAGACTATGTAACATGACATGTTATATAACATTGTTTTATAACATGTTTCAGATGAAGTGGACACTGAATGTTATAAAACATGTTATAATAACATGTTATTAATATTTACAACAATGTTATATAACTTACATAGTAACGTGTAACGACAAACCCAGCAACTACGTTTTTTTGTTCTTCTTTTGTTATTTAAAAGTACAACAGTCGCTGCCGCAGCTAGCAAAACGTCCTCTCGACATTGTGGATAGCACTGAAGAACGACAAACGACAAAAGTTATATAACATTGTTATTCTAATGTGTACAGTCTTGTTTTATGTTGCAATGTTGAATAACAATATTGCATAATGTGGACGTGTTATAAAACACAAGTTATATAACATGTTACATAGTCTGTACGCACCTTATGGAATCATTTTATATCAATTGAGATGATCTGTAAAAGTTCTAGTGTTTCTGAATATGTAGAAAGAATATGAATTTCTCTTTGATGTAGGTAAGATAATATACCTACGGGTATTCGTCAGTTTTTCACTTATTTTTTGTACCAGTGACGAAGATATTTAAGATTTCAAGACACGCTCTCCATGGGAAATTGTCACCTCGCTCTCAATGTTGCATGCAACAATGCAACAAACGATGTTCTACGTTCACATTATACTTGATGAGTTAAAGGTGTATGTTATGATTCCCACTTGTACATTATGTTATTTATTGTTCACATGTTCCAAAACCTACTGGTATTCTCTTTGTGGTACGAACAGCTCACATCAATCTTGGGAATATTGCTTGATTTCTCCCTGTGCCCTAATTCAGTATGACCACATTCCTTGCTTCGAAACTACGTCAATTCCTTTGATCACACACGAAATCTGCTAATAAATACATATGCTAACAAATTGTCTCTGAACATACAGAATATGACATTTTGATTCCTTACCGTTACATTGGTTTTTACAAAACACGATATTGACGTAGTTTGAACGTAGTAAGATACCGCGGGGAATCATTATAACCATACAGTAATGGGGCCCTGGTCATGATTGGCGTTCCATCGATATGTGAGACCGAGGGAAGAGAGAGTGCACCTATGTCTACTCGCACACTTGTATAATAAACTATCTTTTCAACACACTTGCTCATAAAATGGCTCTAATTTCACTACAGTTAGGCACATAATGACACCTATTATCAAACTGTGACTTTTTCATTACTATTATTCACTAGTGAGTTATAGAATTGGTTGAGTTGCTTTGTTCTTAGTGAGTTATAAGTTGTTTTTTGTTTGAGTTGCTTTGTTCTTAACACGTTAAACGCCGATTCAAATTTAGTGGTTTTCCGTTTGGGCCGTGGGGCTCACCGGTGAGCGACAGCAATACTACCCGTTCAGGCCGTGGGGCTCACCGGTGACCGCGCGACGGGCTCGTGTTTGAACTCAATTTTCCGGCTGGAGGACACAGTACCGGTAAAAAACTATATTGGGCGTGCCTGGCGCGGCCCTGGAGAACGGTTTTCGCATACTAGCTCATTTTGATACTAACTATGAAAAAAGACTTCGATGATTTTTTGGCCAAAAATACAAGATGTGGTTTTAAAATAAAAGAAGGTAATAAAAAATATATGTTTTATTAGAAAATATTTAAAAACGTTTTTTATACGTTTCGCAATCACTTATTTTTGAACCTAGTAAAAAAATAAACTAATCAAACTTAAAAAAAAAATACAACGAATTTAAACTTTAATGTCATGAATTTGAAATTGGTCAATGATGAAGCGCATTGAAGCAAGATATGCAAAGAAAAGGCTTCTCCGGACATTGTGGACAAAACGTTCTCACCTTTTTAGTTTTGTTTTTAGCCAACTTTCTACCGTAAGTAGCTACGTTAATTTTGTAGCACTTCACACATGTTCGCCTACTTATTCTGGCTTGCCCTTCTTTTTGTTGCATTTTGTGTGCCATTCTTCTAGGTCTTGCAACTGGAACATCTTGTTGGTTGCAAAACGACTTCAGTAATTCCAGCCGGAAGTCTGCCATTTGTATTTTCTTGCCAGTGACACTTTGATACAAGATCAGTGCATTGACCACTGCTGTGTTGAGGAGAAGGTTGATCGCATACTTCTTGTACCATTTTATCGATTTCCTCAGTGGAGTTGAGTAAGCAGCCATCTGATCGGATAGATCTACAGCGCCTTTAGCGCCGTTATAGTCAATGACTATTTTCGGTTTGGAAATAGTTTTATTGCGTTTTCGGACATTTTGGAATCGTACTGAGTGTTTTGTGGACAGCAGAAGGACGTCTCTTTTATCCTTCCACTTCATTACAGTTATGCCCTCACTGCTTTCCTTCGCCACGAACTGGCCTCGCTTCAGTTTAGCATTTACTACATCCTTTGGCAGATGCTTCCGGTTCTTCCGAATCGTGCCTACGAGATGAGTCTCTGCATCCAGAAGTTTTTTGGCAAGATCTATGCTGGTGTACCAGTTATCGGTCACTAGTGTATGTCCCTTGTATAGAAGATCGCTGCATAGAGACATAACGACGTTCAACGGTGTCAAATTGATTTTATCGTTATTCTTTCCTGCATATACATTTATTTTGTAAGTATATCCAGGAATGGTACATAACTTGAATTCCTTGATACCATATTTATGCCTTTTTTGTTTATTGTATTGACGAAAAATTATCCGTCCACGAAACGGCACCACGCTTTCATCTATGCAGATCTCTTCGGAAGGGGTGTAGTTTTTTTGGAAATTCCTGTTCACAACTTCGAGCAATTTCTCAATCCTATGTAATCTATTCGATTTATTTTCTTCGTCCTGCTGAGAAAAGTGCAGCATTTGCAACAGCAGCTCAAATCGGTTTCGACTCATTATTGTTCTAGGAAAATTTTGTCCAAGTACTGGATCTTTTGACCAGTAGTCGGATATTTTGGGTAATTTTATGATCCCCATGACAATAATCAATCCGAAAAATCGTTTCATTTCTGCTGCCGATGTAGGTTTCCACTGGCGCATCCTCGCAGATTTAGATGCTGCGTCAGGCCCTGTGACTTTTATGATAGCAAAGCTGTTCGTATAATCGGCCACCATTTCAAATATGATATCAAAAGATGATAGAAATCTGCTGGGGTCTTATCGATCATTTCTCTTACAACTCGTGAATCTAATCCTGCGAATTCAGTGTACGGGATTATCCGACGCTGATTACCCCTTGGTTGGTGCCACACCGTAGATGATGCAGAAAGGCACGCAGTGTGAACAGAAGTACTTGGCACGGCATTTTCAAGCTCAATGTCGCTCGTGTCACTGATGGACAGAACTCGTCGGCGACGCTTTCGTAAAGGTGGTTGTAAGTCATACTCTTCCTCAGACTCCGAACTTATCTGAAAGCTACTATTGAGCAAGGAAATTTCGATATTTTCAATCTGCGTCAAGTCGTCATTTGTTATTTCAAAGTCCTCAAAATCATCCATGTTACACACCACACTTTTCTTTACTTTCTGGCAGGACACAGTTTATTCACTTTGGAGGTAAACGGGGTAAAACTAGACCTAAACTAAACGAAAACAACCCTTGTATTATAAAAGATAAACAATGCGCGTGACCTTGCGTACGATTACTAACTTGCCACTGGCGCGAGCCCCGCGCCGCGCGTGTCTCTTCCGGGGTTCCCGGAAGGACGCGGGGTGTGCCCGGCGCCGCGACCCCCGCGGCCCCGCGTGAACGAAATGCAGATTTCCAACGGCGTGCGCCGTGGTGGTCACCGGTGAGCGACAGCAATTATTTTGTTAATTCTCTAGATAGTATCAAGAAATAATAATCTAGAGTTGGTTTTTGACTATTTTGAACCGTTTGAGCCAATAAAATTTAATTTGTAAAATTTGTCGAAATCGCGAATCGGCGTCAGCCCATAGGGAAAGTAGAGTGGTGGTCACCGGTGACCACCACGGCGTTCAATGTGTTAAAAACGATGATGATGATGATGATGGATGATGCTGGGTGATGATGGATGATGATGGATGATGCTGGATGATGATGATGGATGATGATGGATGACGATAGATGATGATGAATGATGATGATGGATGATGCTGGATGATGATGGGTGATGATGAGTGATGATGGATGATGATAGATGATGATGGATGACGATGGATGACGATGGATGATGATGGATGATGATGGATGACGATGGATGATGATGGATGATGATGATGGATGATGATGGATGATGATGGATGACGATGGATGATGATGGATGATGATGGATGACGATGGATGATGGTGGATGATGATGATGGATGATGATAGATGATGATGGATGACGATGGATGATGATGGATGACGATGGATGATGATGGATGATGATGATGGATGATGATGGATGATGATGGATGACGATGGATGACGATGGATGATGATGGATGATGATGATGGATGATGATGGATGATGATGATGATGATGATTTAGTATTATTTTCTTCGCAAGTGTGTTGAAAAACGTCGTATGATACACGTGTGTATTGATGATTATCGTCCTCGGCTCTCTTAAGACCCTCGCCTGACGGCTCGGGTCTCAATGGCGCCTCAGCGATAATCACCAACGTTACACACTTGTATGTACCATAATGTACTATTATTTGCTTGGCCTATCGGTAGATGGTATTGGCCAAAATTCGGTTACGAGATGATTAAAATCGTGTGAATATTACTGTTGTAGGAAAAGCATATAATTAAAAATACAAAATGGCAATAATATATTTTTCAGCTAGCGCGGCGGTGCTGGTTGCTTTTGTTGCACCGTAGGTATGTATACTAATGAACCACCACATGTGGAGACAAATCTGTCTTGCCCCTCACTGACTTGACTGACCTTGAAGAAAATCCAACACGCAATGAGACGCAATATCTGTATGCAAACAGGCCTTTGCCCTAGTAAAATGCTTATAGTAAGGTAGTAAAAAAACGGGCACAGCTGTGGAAATGTTCCTAACGTTACCTGGCAGTGAAAACAGACGTACCTACTAGGTATCTCTGTGTGTTACTAAGCAAAAACGTGACTACATTTCAAAAAAAAAAATCAAAATCAAAAGTCATTTATTCAAATTAGGCTGAGAATCAGCACTTTTCGAACGTCAAAATACATAAGACAGTCCCCCAAAAACGCCCACCCTTCGACACTTCCTAGTGCTTTAGCTGGGAAGAAGAAGAATTTGCACGGTAATGTTACCAGGCGCGACATACATCAACCAAATGGGTACACGAATGTGATATAGTTGCGTGTGTATAGTCCTAACTGTATTCCTCTATGCTTTTAGCAGACTGAATGAAGTTTACGATAAACGCTTTTGTGAAAATGTTGTGTCCTTTGTTGGTGTAAAAGCATTTTAATTGTCAATTGATTGAACTTTGATTGGATATGTCAGTTTTTAAAATAAGGGTCTTACTTAACAGGTGTGTAAATATGTTTGACTTTGGTTAAGGCAAAGTAAAGTTAGACAAATAAATTTCTAAGCTAATTGACGGTACCGACTACTAAATCAGTTAAGTCAATCAGCTTAACAGTTAATTTCTTTGTCTGTAGTTTGCATGCATGTATAAAATGGATTGTGCGGTTATACTTTCAAATAAAACATTCGTCTTGTTGTTTTGCCTCTGATAAAATTGCATTAATTCACAAATATTTTCAGCACCATAATAAATATCTAAGTAGATTACTCATATTTTCTAATGACATAAAATTATTCGCATACTATATCATGGCATATGAGGATGTCCTTTATTGGGAATATTAAAAAAAAGTACAGAAAAACTCTTAATTAATTCTTTATGCTTTATTCGCTGATGCAATATCCATTTAGAGCAACAGACTCGAACAAATACGAACTAAGTAATGACCGGTAATTATCACATCGCATCGCCGTACAATCTTCTTTGTCTACCAACGAATGGCGCAGAATAAAATACTTTTATCTTCTGTTTTTGTTTGTGATGTTTTAATAATAAACACTTTTCAGCAATAAACTACTTTGGGAGCCAAAAATTGTAGTTCGATTTCATCTTGAGGCAGAATTATGCCTTTATGGTTCGGGTCCCTGTTATTTTGACAGAAGCGTTTAATATCTAGCATTTTATGGAAAAACAAATACGTGTTTAATTACTGCATTACCACAATATATTCACTCCAATCCAATATTGGATTCGCCTGGTAATACAAAAGCGCAGGAAGTGCTTTTGTCACTGTCAATCTGGCATATGACAGCTAGCTCTACTAGTGATGTACCACTCAGCTTGTAGGGTTTGGATTCGATATGTAATCTTCTGAATTACGGTTATCACTAGATATCTGACCTCCACATTACACCGCTTTGTGTCTGGGCCTTGTAACTTGTGTGCAAAGTCAAAAAAAGGTGTCATATGTTCTTAAACGGCTTTTATGAGACTTTCATCACACGATATTGGATTGTCTAACTGCTTTGACAGTGAAAATGCAATATTTAGTCTAAGTGGGTTCATGAAGGAACCCATAAACAAACTTTAGGAGAAAAAGTCTCTAAAACATTTGGACCATTATTTACGTCGGCTTTTAATCGGTTTGTCAACATAACAATCCCTCAGACCCTTACATCGCCGGGACTTTCATAAATTATGCCGTTGAGTATGGAAAAAACCTCAGTAGAAAAAGATGGAAATTTATAATGTATTTCTAAATAAAACAGATACAAATGCAGGGTAAGTTTTTGCCCAGTGCGCAAACTGTAACCATGAATTCAGCATATCATTCTAGAAGCCCTACCGCAGAAAATGAAATTATTTACACAAAGTAATGCGCCTGGCTGGGTTCGAACGCACGACCAACAACTCGTAAGTCGCGGCCGTTACCAATGGGCCACCACTGCTCTCCCGTACACAATACAGGAAAAGTTTTTATTCAGTGCGCAAACTGTAACCATGAATAATATAATATAATATCATTATATAATATCATTAGTATAATATCATTCTAGACCCCTACCGCAGAAATTTTTCGCCGGTTATACAAAAAAAAATCAGCTGTTCCCATACATTTTGACCACGTAGATAATGCACTTTTCTATGAAACAGCTGATTTTTATTTTAGGAACGTGAAAGAATTTTAACGCGCTGTCTGATTAACTTGAAACTCAGTATTTATACCTAAAATCAAGAATAAAGAATAACGTGTATCAGGGTTTTTCGAAAATCTACCCCTAAAGGGGTAAAAAAGGGTAGTCCGTAATATAAATGTGAAAGTTTGTGAAGATGATTGGATCTTTGTTACTCAATCACGCAAAAACGGCTGAACAGATTTGGAAATTGATTGGCTTGGATTTGGCTGGAAATTTGCCACACAGATAGATTATAATATAGATTAACACATAGAATATTTTTTATCCCGATAGTACGTTCTCGTGGGATAATTTCCGACTTCCACGCGGGCGCAGCCGCGGGCGAAAGCTAGTTTGTTCATAAAAATATCTTTACAATTTACGGATGCAATGCTGCCAGCCTTCTGGGCACGTTTCCTGATGACAGCGATGTGGACGAATATTTCGACGCCTAGTGTCCTATTGTTTTTGTATTTATTGATATAGTGAGTTAGTTTGTTTAAAAGTAAATGTTTTATTTAGGGATAAATCGTAAAGAAAGTAACAATTATCTGAATTGAATATGGCGTCACAAGGTTGGGTGAAGTAAACTTTTTATCAAAACGTAACTTTAAATAGGCCACGAAAATTCCAGTTTCATTTCCATAAAAAAACCCCACATGTTCCTACAGTTTACTGCCGCATTCATATTTATTCATAAATCCTAACCATTTCCACTTTCAGGCGTTTTTCTTTCGAATCTACGACAAACATGGAGATATTTTATGTCCTTCGCTTTTGTTTTGTTTGTGAAACGACTTCAAATATATGTTTTGTTTGGACTTGCAACGGTTAACAAGGGATTTATTACAGTCTGCGATTTTTTTTTTAGATTAGATATTTTGTCGTGGAATGGGGTGTTATATTGTTTATCGAATCGTTTCCATTGTATTTATTGTAAGTTATGCCAAATTTGTGTGTGTATGTGTTGCCAGTGATGACCTAGCTAGTCAGTCTATAGGTAATATTCCCACTTCTGGCACCTAAAGCCTACTTTCTGTGAGAAGGAACGGACCGTAACGGTGGCAGTGATGACCTATGGCACTGAAACGTGGTCACTCACAATAGGCCTTATTAGAAGGCTTAAAGTCACCCACAGGACAATGGAGATGGCTATGCTTGGAGATTTTCCCTACTTGATCGAATCAGGATAGAAGAGACCCGCAAGCGAACAAAGGAACATAGCCCGAAGAATTGCTAAACTTAAGTGGCAGTGTGGCCGATAGAGCTCGAAAATTCTGGAGTGGCGACCGCGTACCGGAAGACGTAAAGTTCGAAGGCCTCCCACATGGTGAACCGATGACCTTATGATGACCGCAGGAATCTGCTGGATGCGGGAAGCATAGAACCGGTCGAAGTGGCGGAGTATGGGGGAGACCTAAATCTAGCAGTGGACGTCTTTTGTCTGAAATGCCACATTACATTATAGTAATTAATGCCACATTACATAATGGATCATTAACGTTATTAATTTCATTAATTTAGTGATGTAACACAAAACAACTTTAAGGTGCTTATGGTGCTTGCTTTGTGCAATAAAAACTGTGTCAGATTGCTCGACAGTTAATTATATATAATTAAAGAAACATTAAAATCTGGTCTAACGTTGCTTTCTGCAACAAGTTAATGGAAGATTTATATTTATTGACAGCGTTCAAAGTTAAAGTTCGTGTATGCAACTGGCTGTTACTATTTTAGTTGTTTGGTGGTATTTTTAACCCCCGACGCACAAACGACGGGGTGTTATAAGTTTTTAACCCCCGACGCACAAACGACGGGGTGTTATAAGTTTGACGTGTCTGTGTGTGTGTGTGTGTGTGTGTGTCTGTCTGAGGCAACGTAGCTCCCGAACGGTTGAACCGATTTTGATTTAGTTTTTTTTGTTTGAAAGGTGTATTAGTCGGGAGTGTTCTTAGACATGTTTCATCAAAATCGGTTCAGCCGTTTGAAGATTATCAGCTCTTTTCTGGTTGAAAAACGGATTTTAGCCTCTGATCAACTCAAAATTTGGGATTCTATTACTTCAATGATATTAGACGAATAAAATAACCTTGAACTGATGCTGGAGCAACACCTGGAATTTCCAGGAAACCCAAGTTATTCACCAACAACCAGCAGAAGTATCGTGTTTGGGCTCATTGAAAAGGTCTCAATGAATAGATTATAGATAAATGGTGATTTAAGGGAGACATTAAGTTTAAAAAACAAGAAATAAAAATTAAATTAAAAATTTAAAAAACCGACCCAAACAAAAACTCAAAAAAGTAAAAAATAATATTTATAGGCCTTTTAATTTTAACGTAATATTTTGATCAGGGCATTGTCAAGTCGGGGGACGGTCAATGAAAACGCCAAACAGAGGCCCAGCCGTCCCCCGACTTGACAATGCCCTGATCAAAATATTACGTTAAAATTAAAAGGCCTATAAATATTATTTTTTACTTTTTTGAGTTTTTGTTTGGGTCGGGGGTTTTTTAAATTTTTAATTTTTTTTTTTTATTAATTTGTGTATTTTAAGTACAAACTTTTTATGGATCTCTTATGCCCGTTTTCACCGACGTCCCCTATACTACCTACGTATGGGATCTTTAGCTTAAAAGCTCTCCCAAACCAGCCCCTAAATTAAATTTAAATTATGTTTTTATTTTATATTGTACATTTTATAAATTTGTACGCCATAGGGGTGAAACATGGACGCACGAAATATTCATTTTGTGACATTCTGCATGCTTAATTTGCATATATACACATGTTTTGACAAATAAAATTATCTTTATTTTTATAATCATTTTTACCACCTAACTAGGAGACACATATTATTATCTGTGTGACTTTTTTTTTTCGATAATAGTGACTGATTCATCTATGAAGTTAATAATACTTTGGAACAATATAGCTTTTTATAAAATTCTCTTATACTTATATGGATACAGATTTTTATAAATCGTGCTTTGATAGCAATAATAAATATTATTTCATTAATATTTTGAACGAATTTCATGTTTTCTTCCTTATTTACTACATACATACATTACGAAACATCGCATGTTATCTGTGGTCCTCTCGTTAATTAAATTGTTTGTGCGGAAATAGGATACTAAAATAAAAATTAAAAAAAAACCCCCGACCCAAACAAAAACTCTAAAAAGTAAAAGTAGACGGCTAGGCCTCTGTTTGGCGTTTTCATTGACCGTCCCCCGACTTGACAATGCCCTGATCAAAATATTACGTTCAAATTAAAAGGCCTATAAATATTATTTTTTACTTTTTAGACTTTTTGTTTGGGTCGGGGTTTTTTTTAATTTTTAATTTAATTTTTATTTCTTGGTTTTTAAACTTAATGTCTCCCTTAAATCACCATTTATCTATAATCTATTCATTGAGACCTTTTCAAAGAGCCCAAACACAATACTTCTGCTGGTTGTTGGTGAATAACTTGGGTTTCCTGGAAATTCCAGGTGTTGCTCCAGCATCAGTTCAAGGTTATTTTTTTCGTCTAATATCATTGAAGTAATAGAATCCCAAATTTTGAGTTGATCAGACCCATGGAAGAGGCTTAAATCCCTTTTTCAACCAGAAAAGAGCTGATAATCTTCAAACAGCTGAACCGATTTTGATGAAACATGTCTAAGAACACTCCCGACTAATACACCTTTAAAACTAAAAAAAATTAAATGAAAATCGGTTCATCCGTTCGGGAGCTACGTTGCCTCAGACAGACACACACACACACACACAGACACGCCAAACTTATAACACCCCGTCGTTTTTGCGTCGGGGGTTAATAAAAAGCCATTAAAAAGTTAGATCCAAAAAGAATAGTTTTTCATGCTAATTTAACCTAACTAGCGTGTTTATGTAATAGAAGAAGTGTAAAATCTGCAAAACCAAGTCAGTACTGACAAAGCTCAAATAACGAAAAGTTCAAAAAACTTTTTGGGTATTGATAAATGCAGTGGTTTTCTCATAAAACTCTATCTTCTAAAGGACTTTTCTTAATTTTTTACGCACCTGTTTTACTATAAATGATCCTGCATCTCACTCAATAACGTGCGAGTAGACTAGCATCTAACTGCTCATCACTGATACTACCTCTGTCGGACACTACACCTAGTGAGACAGAGTGCAATGAGACCCACCAGTGAGTTCAAGCCTGTGACTAGATTCCTCTTAACTAGTTACGATTGTTTGTTTGATAATATAGTCAATGTGCATTGTGTGGTATTTTTTTAGCAATTTTACGTTACCGGTTTTACTTACGAAGTTACCGTTACGAACTTCGTAAGTAAAACACTCACCTATTATCAGAAAATTCTAATTTATGTCCAATCTTTTCCACTAAATACAAATTTGAAGATTTATATAACCCATATCTCCGAAGAAAGTCAGTTTTATCAAAATTTCGAAGTAGTTTGCTCGTTTCCGATAAATTTTTGGTCTATGGCTGTTATTTTCGTCGAATATAGTAGAATCAGTTTCTAAATCCTTAACAAATTCAAATATATCACTATCCGTGTTCGTTGCTTGAGAGATCTCATACTTATGTGCCGGCCTATGGGCCCACATGTGGACCACCTTTTAACTTTTAACTGACTCCTTACTATTGGTGAAACAGAAACACCTTCTAACAGCCCCCTAACCATTCTTAGGGGATCCCAAAAACTTAGGGGATGTCGGTGAAAACCGGCATTAGTTGTCCATAATAAAATAATTTATATATTGTATTTAAAGTTGTTTATAACTTGCATCCACATTGGATTACATTTTATTTTTCTCCATCTCTGTTGGATTACAATAATAATTTTTCCGACGCCAGAATCAAAAGCACGATAATGCACCAATTTCGTTAATTTACTAGTTCTCTAGTAAATGAGGATTAAACGTTTTCAATAAAAATTCCATTTCTAAAAAAAAAGTATAAAATTGTTCCCGGTACAGTAAATGGAACTATCTTTCGTAAGAGAATGGTGTTCAGGGGAGCTCTAAAGGATTGCAATGCCAGACAAAATTTTTGCTTTAAAGGTTCGCTTACATGGGCAGATTTTTCAGCAATTATCGCCCGAAAACCATTGGTGAAGGAAAACATTATGAAGGAACTGGTATGTTTTAAAACCAAAAATTCGAAGACATGTGACATCTACCAACCCGCACTAGGCCCGCGTGGTAGATTACGGCCCACTACCTACCGAGAGGAGGCCCGTGGCCCAGTATTGGGTACGGTATAGGCTGATTATGCTTAAGCTCAACCATTACCAGACGAATTAGTCAAAGAAATAAGTGGAGTAATCTTAAATTTTAATCCGATGAAATCTATTGCAGCAATATTAGGTACCCGTTCCTTATTACTAATAATATACGTAGACTAATGAACCCGTTGCCTAGTTTATTGACTTGCTCTATATACTTGGCTCATTTTACAGGATACATACCAGTGCGCAAATTGTAACCATGAATTCAGCATATCATTCCAGACCCCCTAGTATAGAAATTTTTCGTCGGTTATACAAAAAACAAAAAACAGCTGTTTCATAGAAAAATGCAATACCTACGCTAGGAACAGCTAACTTCTAAGCAAACAAAATAGTATTATTTATATCAAATTCATAAAAATATATTTCAATTAAATAAAGCGAAAAAAAAAACCGGTCAAGTGCGAGTTGGACTCGCGCACCGAGGGTTCCGTACAAACCTGTGGGTATATAAGTAAAAGTTCAAAATTGACAAAAATATTTTTTTTTATATGACGAAACTAAAAATTTACGGTTTTCGTAATTTTTCCTATATCTGTACTATAAGACGTGACTTCGTACAAAATTTCAAGATTCTAAGTTCACGGGAGGTACCCTGTAGGTTTTGATTCCCGTGCGAGTTTCGAAAATTTGCGGAAATCTGCGGCCTAAATGGCTGTATCTTTTGATTGCGTTGACTTAGAAGGTTGATTTTTCTACAGCTTCCAGGGACAGTAGAACTAAGTATCATATAGAAATTTCAGTTTGATACCTCCACGCGTTCCTGAGAAAAACGGTCTTGACAGACGGACGGACGGACGGACGGACGGACGGACGGACAACAAAGTGATCTTATAAGGGTTCCGTTTTTTCCTTTAGAGGTACGGAACCCTAAAAAATCACCTTTTCCCTACATTTATGTTCGCATAACCCTATATAGGGTGACTGGTAATTAGTGACCGACATTTAAACACTTGATTGTACTCATCATTATGAACAACTTTTATATGGGACCAAATCTGAAATCGCGAAAAAAAAGTGATCTGTTCCCTACATTTTGACGAGTCCTATGAGGTTGTCTGCTTAATCGCACTTGCCTGTGATAATCTTAATAAATTAATCTTAAAAAATACCAGCCAGAACTTCAAAAACTTAAAACTAGAGCGACTGCTCGCTAATGGCATCACTGTGGGGTACGGACCTCGGTTTAGGGCATCACTGATAGAGGGCAACATGGGACGGGATGTGTGATGATTGAGGTCAGGACGTTTTTTACAGGGTGTAACAAAAACCCTATTGCTATCCTTAAGCACTAAAGATAACAACAGCTGATATAGACTCAATATACATAGTTGCAGCACAAAAAAAAAACTAAGAATTGATACAAAATTTTACATTTCATGTTTCTTAAATTCAAATCACAACAAACGTGTCACCGCACAACGTAGGTCAATAACTTAATACGTTACTTGCGACTGCGTAATATCACGACAAATTTCTTCCGAGTGATATAATTATTTCAATTTCATGATTTGGTTTCTGGTACCAATGTATTAAAAATTGTCATAACTTCCAAACATGTAGAGATAATATTTAAAAACCTTTTCAGTATCGTTTGATATCATCCAAAAAAGCCATGCCCTTGGTATGTACGAGTATACCCTTTCCGTTACACGTTGTGTAGGTTTGCTAGTTACATGGTAAACTCTGCTAGCTAGATGCAGGATTTAGCGTGAGAACCGTGTGATGCGTAGTTCGTATGTGACGATGTAGATGCCGCTACATATTATTTGACCAATTTTACTCAGGATTTAAATTGTCCATGTAAGCCTACCTTAAAATTTACGTATTCTTGAAACAAAAGAAGGCGTAATTGTCATCAAGTAGCTTCCCAAGGAAAAAGAAAAAGTTTCAGCTCCCGGGGAATATTACGAAGTTACACTTTTGTAGGAATAATGTTTTAATCTGAAACTTGATGTAGATCCTGCCATTTTTTTTGTTTCCGTATGCATTAGAAGTTGCTTAGGAACCTGTGTTATTTCCCTTTTAGTTATTTGTTGCTTAAAAATTACACTATAGTTAAATAATTTAAAAAGTTAAAAAAACCCCGACCCAAACAAAAACAACGAAAAAGTAAAAAAAAAATATTGGCCTTTAAGTTGTAGGTAATATTTTGATCTAAGCATTGTTAATTCGGGGGACGGCTACTGAAAATGTTATCCTTTCTACAATACCATAGTTACATTTATTAATGCTGGGAATAGTCTATTTGGCGTTTTCATTAGCCCTCCCCCGACGTGATAATGCTTTGATCAAAATAGTACCTACCTAAGATGAAGAAAATGCTCTAATCCCTTCATCAACCAGAAAAGAGCTGATAATTTTCAAACGGCTGAATCGATTTTGATGAAACATGTCTAAAAATCACCGCAAAAAAATCTACTTTTGAAAAAAAACCGCACCCAAATCAGTTCATCCGTTTAAGAGCTACGGTGCCACAGACAGACACTCAGACACACAGCAGTCAAACTTATCACACCCCTCTTTTTGCGTCGGAGGTTTATGAGATTATGATCACAATCAAAAGGTAATAAATGCACGTGTTATAGTGTGAGAGCAGTGGTGGTCCAGCGGTAACGGCCGCGACTGTCGAATTGTTGGTCGTAGGTTCGAACCCAGGCATTTTACTTTGTGTTAATTATTACATCGCGGATGCTCTCAAAACGGTGAAGGAAAACATTGTGAGGAAACCGGCATGTCCTAGAACCAAAAAATCGAAGACATATGTGACATTTACCAACCCGCACTGGGCCCGCGTGATGGATTACGGCCCACTCTCTCTCACAGAGAGAAGGCCTGTGTCCCAGCAGTGGGAACATTATAGGCTAATTATGATTATGATTTTACTATGATTTTTATTTTTAGTTATAGTGTTTTGTTTTTGATTTTAGTGTTGATTTTGACTTTTCCTTACTGATTTCATTAGATTTTTAATTTTGATTTTAATTCTATTTGGATTGTTATTTTAATTTTGTTTTTGATTTGATTTTGTTTGATTTAAATTTAGGCTGTATTTCGATTTCAATTTAGAATTTGGTAGAAAACATTATTATTTTTTAATTTCATTTCAACACGTTTCGTTTATAAATCGTCTACATAACACACATCTGGACCTAGATTAAAAGATAAAAACAAGAAAAATCGATTAAATCGTTTATTCGTGTATTCCCGTTGTCCCCGTAGACCAAGTACCCGTCAAAGGGGACAAAGGAAATTTAATAAAATAATGAAAATTACTTCCCGTTATCTCCGTTAGTTTATTGTAACATTAATACGATTTTTAATACTATTACTCCTATGTTTGGTAAGCTCCTACCAAGTTATGACAACCTGGTAGTTCGTGCCGGATACTAATTTCCAAAAAAATCTACTTATAAAAGTAAACATTTCCTATTTGTTTCTTATTTCATTTAAAATCTAGTATGTATAAAATACCTTTCATTTTAGTTTTCGGATTTCCGCACGTTTTTTTGTTATGTGAAATCTTAAGTGTCCGTTGTCTGTACGGGAAAGGAAACTTTTGACATCCCTTTGTCCCCGTGACGGGGACACAGATTACGGGGACAGCGGGAATACACGCTATTACCGTATTGGCTTAACTTACAAATCCATACGAGTAAAAATTTTTAAAAAAAGCTTTTCGTGTTTATCTGTGCGACTACGTTGTTCTTCAAAACTACGAAACGGATTTGGTTGCGGTTTTCGCCAATATTTAGATTATTGTATTCCGGATTGTTGCATAGTAAATGAATTAAAATGAATTTATTTTAATGAAATCTCGATGAAGCGGGGGCGGGTCGCCTTTTTTTTTTTTTTTTTTTTTTTTTGGGTGGGAAATCATCAAATAACTTCTCCCGCTCTGGGTGGAGCAGGAGGGCGTGTCAGACTTTTACTGACTAAAACCCACCCGTGTTCCTTCAGTAGCCCTTAAGCCAGGGGCTGTGGTGTCTCTTTCGAACAAACCCGCACCCCTGGCAGGCATCGACCCTTGCGGGTCCCATCACTTTTGTGCTGACATCTCTTTGAGGCGCGCGTGGAACACAACGCGCCGTCGACTTGGGCTTGGTCCTTACCGGACAGCGAGCTACCCATTACTCGCCGTCCGCAAGCCCATGCCTACGGTGGCCGGAAATCGGCCTGGGATTCCCGACGCCCAGGGCGTCTCCGTATCCTGCGGCGGCTGGGGTCGCGAGGGCGCATATGCTGCCTCTCCCTCACGTGCGCCGCCTCCCTCTTCGCGAGCATCACTGCTTCGCTGAAGGAGGTGACGGCTCCCCATGCCCTCTCGCTCCGTACCATGGCCTGGACCAGGGCCGGACGCGAGAGATCGCCGCCGCCGATCGCCTCCACGAGGACACGGCGGTGCTCCGCCCAAGCAGGGCAGACCGCCACCGTGTGCTCCACCGTGTCCTCAGGGCGATCTTCGCAGTGGAAACACCCGGGCGTTTCCTCCCGCCCTATCCGAAACAGGAACCTCCCGAAACAACCGTGTCCGGTGAGGACCTGCGTCAGGCGGAAGGTGAGGACGCCATGCCGCCTCTCGAACCACTCCTCAAAGAGGGGACTTACCGCCGCAATCGTGGCGTGCCCAGCACTGGGTTGCGACAATCGCTCTCTCCATGTCACCATGAGATCCCGCCGGAGCTCTGTCCGCTGTGCCGCGATTTCCTGCGGTAGCGGAGTTACGCCCCGGCGTTTGGCCTCCTCGCGCCACTGGGGCGGGTCGCCTGTGGTATCTATATCGATGCCTTAGTTCACAATTGCACTAACTACAAATTTTTCAATTTTCACTTTTTTAATGCCAAACACACTAAATTTTGTGCTCTTTCGTTTGCGCATATCGGAATACCGTTATTCCGTCTCTTTCTACCAAAATAATGACCTTTATTTTTGTAAATCTGATCAAGATATACTTCAACTGATTTTAAGTTTCTCAACTGGAGAAAATGTCAAAACACAAACATATTAAACACATTTGCAATATCTGCCCACACTTTTTAGCAGTGGTTTAGGAGTGTATTAATGTGTTATTCCACCAGAATATAGCCAGTATTGCAAAGATATTCCATCCACTTTTGCTGCTATTGTTAACAATAAATGTGATGACACTGAATCGTCTGATGATGATCAGGATGAAGAGTCCATTGTTGAAGAAATATATGTTTTTATTCATTTTTTCACTAACTAGTTAGTAATTAATAATTGTTACAAACTGAAGACTGAATTTATTAATTTTCTAATTAGCGTATAATTGGGCTTCAGTACTTTTATTTTTTTCATTGTGAGTTCGAAAAATATTTTATTTGATTGCAGTTTAAAAAACTGTTTGTTTTATAAAGAAAAATACATTAAGAACTAGCTTTTGCCAACGGCTTCGTCCACTTGGAAGTCGAAAGTTATCCCATGGGAACGTACTACCGGTATAAAAAGTATCAAAGTGTTGTTTTTACGTCCACGCATTTTTTTTTAACTTTCCATTTGCCTAAAGGATCATACGAAAAAAAAAAATTGCCGAATTGGTCGTGCCGTTCTCAAGTTTTGCGCTTAACAACATTTATTTATATTTAGATATGGATCACTGTTTTATTATTTTGTCTATTTAATGCAATATCCATACATATTAGGTATTATCCTTCTTCATGGACCTTGAACCAGCCTGTTAAATATTTTTGAGCTTTTCACTTAATGCGTGTCAACATAATCAATCTTAGTGCATAATTGTATTAAATTGTGGCTTGTATGTTTATTTAGCGATTTTGAAAAATATATATGTACTAATATTACAATATTGAGATATTATGATGGAGTTAAAGGGCTAGTCTTTGTATAGATGCATATTTGTTTTGTTATTTTACTTTGTTTATGTACTTTTCTTGTGTAATTTTAAAAAAGTTTAAAGCTCTCTCCTCAAAATTGTCAATTTTGTATTTAGTGCAATTGTGAACTAAGGCATCGTATGTAGTATTTACGAGAGATATTTCTTTCGTTATATAATATGTTCTGTGGGTGTACCTATTATTATTGTGCTTAGATACCTCCTTAGATGACGCTTTCAAAAATATTGAGCTTCATAAAACTCATTCTGCAGCTTCACACACAAACATTAGTCAATCTCAAAACTGTTTATTATGCATAGAAGAACACAGATAGATAATTTAATTTTACTGACTTAAGTAATTAAGTTGGAATCTCAGAATTGGGTCACGGTGAAGGATGCCAATAAAATGTGAAACTTTGCGGGCATCCCTGAAAGTTACAAAGATAGAATATTATTAAGGAAATCGTTAACAAGAGTTATTTCTGAGTTAATGATACGTAAAATTTTCGAAATATTTAGGAAGTTAGGTACTTTTTGTAAAAACATGACGTAGCCAGATTTACCTATTTGAATGAATCCACATTTCAAAACTTTTGTTACATAATTCCCATGTTTTAGAAGCCCAAGGCCATTGCCATTACCTGAACAGAAAGGACACTAAATTGCTGACTTCTGACAGAGTTCTTATAAAAATCTCAATATCACTTTATAAAACACGAGAATCGAAACCAAAACCGGCCGAGCGTTAAGCGTACGGTGACCTACGACATAATTAAAGTAGAGTCAGTAAAATTTCCATTTACAAATTCACAAATGTTGTTTGACATTAGCTTTGATTCTGGGTTAAAACTTTTTCTGTAGTACCTATCCATAGTTTATCAACTACAGATGGGCCATCAATCCTCTATGTTAGAACTGAGGGCCAAAATTTACAGGGCATAACTTGTTTATTTGATTATCACAATATCTGATTCCGACTTTTAGAATTCTTTAGGAATGTTCACTAAATTCGAAATATCGACTAGGTATTTTTAGTGATTGTCATGGAAATCACGTCACTATGTTTAAATAGGTTCATTTTATTTATGTAGATTATTTTACATATTGTGAATGAGAGAACGTTGTAGGCCTTACAAATTGTAGATTTGTTGACGATCTTCTCCATAGGAAACAACAATTTGGAACCGTGCACCTAGCTTCTGACGTTTCATAAGTGCCCATGCAGGTTTATGTGAAATAAAATATTTTGATTTTATGATTTTTGAAAGCACATTTTCAAAGAGTTTCAACAAAGTGGCCCTCACACCACATGCGCATACGAACTCTACTCTACTTTCCTCCCAAAATTTGAGTGCCTCTATAAGACTTAGGCGCAGTCTCCAATCCTGGCTATATCCGTACATAACGTACTCAAAGCGAAACGCATACATTCTCTTCCCTCCGTATTTACAATTCATGAGAACGTTGACAATGCTGATAGGTGTTTCCACGTGAAAAATCAACGGCCTCGATTCTCGTGCTTCGAAAGAATGTTTAGATTTATTTGCATAGAATTAATTTACATGTTTATTCGTTTGGAAAGCGAGAAGAATGAGTTTTTCGTGAATGGAGTGATAGTATCGTGAAAATTGCGAAATGTTTGCTGTATTTTAGAGTTAATAATAAGAAATTTTGTCAACTGTTTTATGATTTGCATCAGCATCTGAACCAAAATTGTGACGTTGTAATTACATAGGTAAATATAAACTTCACATAACCCTTGACGTGGAAATCCATTTATTCAATACTTTCTTGTTACATACACTGAAAAACCGAATAGGTTGAATTCCATAATGTTGATTTCATGTAAGTTGCGTTAACTTAATATTATGTTTAAACAACTATTATACGACATTTATTTCTACAAAAATAAAATTGTTAAAAATTAATAGCTTAAACCAACCTCTAAAGAGGTTAAAACGACACAATATTCGAATCTAAGTAAGTCTAACTGATATTATAGTCAAGTCAACATATTAACGAAGTAGAGTCAACATAATAACTAAGTTAAATATATATAATCAGTTTAAATCAAACTGAACACAGGTTAAATTTACCCCTTTATAGTTCAACTATTTTTATTTTGTTAATTCAACAAATCATGTCGGTAGGTGCTATATTAACCTAAAATAAAGGTTAAAACAACCTATTCGGTTTTTCAGTGTAGCTCATAAAAATAATGTCATCATCATCATCATCAGCCTATAAATGTTCCCACTGCTGGGACACAGGCCTCCTCTCAGTGAGAGGGATTGGGCCGTAATCCACCACGCGGGCCCAGTGCGGGTTGGTAGATGTCACATGTCTTCGAATTTTTGTTTCTAAGACATGTCGGTTTCCTCACCATGTTTTCCTTCACCGTTTTGAGAGCAGTGGTGATGAAATAATTTACACAAAGTAAAGCGCCTGGCTGGGTTCGAACTCACGACCTACAACTCGGAAGTCGCGGCCGTTACCACTTGGCCACCACTGCTCTCTCAAAAAATAATGTGAAATGGTTAATTCCTGTGATCGACAGCCCTGCCAACTGATTTCCTTATTAGGTAGGTATACTGTAAGTAAACTTAAATGATACTAAGCTCAAAAATCACCCTCAATCAATCAACTCAGCCTATCGCAGTCCACTACTGGACATAGGCCTCTCCCAGGCTGCCCCACAACACTTTATCCTCCGCCTTCCATATCCAGTCTGTACCACATTTTTAGGTCGTGGGTCAATCTAGCTGGAGGGCGACACATACTACGCTTGCCGATACGCGGTCTCCACTCCAGGACTCGTCTGTCCTACCGACCATCGGTACTTCGGCAAACACTGCCAGCTCACTGCCTTTCTAGAAATCACCCTTCCGCCATAAAACTCATAGTTGTTTACCCAAACCAGCAGTGTTATTCTGTAAAAAACTCACCGTGAAAACTTAGGTGAAATGAGTTTGTGAAACTTAAGTGAACTGTCAATAGTATCAATCCCTAGCATCAGACAGAATACTCACTTCACTTACTTGTTCACGGTGAGATTTTAGCAGAAACCATCGGCAGGTTTAGTTTGGAACCTCTTCAAGTCATCATCATCATTTCAGCCGCCGATAGACATCCACTGCTGGACATAGGCCTCCCCCAAAAGGAGGTTGGCAATCGCAGTATGGTGGTAAAATACATAGAGAACGCTGCTGCCCATTCTCTAGTAAGTCCCTTGGTCGCCTTCTACGACACCCACGGGAAGAAATGGGATGGTACAGGCACCACACGGAACATAAATTAATCTTTAGTAAATACATAATAACCAGCTGTTTAACAAACCACCACATTTTTCTTATATAGCCCTTCAACACTGAGCAGCAGTCGATAAAAAAATTAAACCTCGTTTCGCGCAACTGGAACCCTTTGCGTTTGTGACATGGATTAGTAAATGAATGAAGTGTTTATGTGAGCAATGCAAGGCAATTATTATTTTCTATGGAAGCGGGTGTTGTCTCTTTGATTTTGAGGATACTAAAACAAACACAAAACTTCCTAGAATTTGGTACGCAAAAAGTATCTTCGATATTTGGAGGTAAAGATTGGTGTAATATGAAAACTTTAACTCCAAATATTTCAGCAATGAACGCACGGCAAACAGCTATTATAGAAAAAATCAAAATTATAGAAAAATCATTGGTCCTGTCACGGGAAAAAAGATAAGCAGTCACATAACGTGGTAAGAAGACGAGTACATAATATTATTAGACAGTGAAAAATTATTTGTAAAAATATATTTACAAATAATTTTTCATTGCGTTTACCAAACGGTTCGTTGTAATAGACCGAAAGATACTGCCGTCCATGATGACAAGATAACGAAATATTTCGAAAACCACTCTTTACTGTAATTGGACAAATTTTCAGGGTTTAAATTCACGGTGTAAATCCCGTTTTTGAAACAGCGCCAGTATCACATCTGTGACAAATTTCCAAATGACAACTTCTGTGGCGAATTACACTGTGATAATACCTGAATACTCCATTCACTACCTGCTCTATACATATATTGTAACAAAACAAAAAGCAATTTACTCGTAATTATATGACCCAAATATCAGGCGAATAAGCCGAGATTGAGCCCTTTCAGGATATCATTAAAAGCTCATTTTCATTCATTGAAGTGCTTCATAGTATGGAGACGTTTGTAACTAGTTCCTTAATTAACTTTGTTTTGAGGATAAAGAGAATAGAAAAAGAACAAGTATTTGTGCTGCAGTCAACAGGATTTGACAAAAGCGCTAAGTATAGCAGTGAGTGTAGTGGACCAGGACCGACCGACTTACGAGTTGTAGATCGTAAGTTCGAACCCAGGCTTGACTTTGTGTAAATTGTTTCATCACCACTGCTCTCAAAAAGGTGAAGGAAAACATCTCGAGGAAACCGGCATATCCTAGCACCGAAAATTCGAATACATGCGACATCGACCAACACGCACAATGCCCGCGTGGTGAATTACGGACCACTCCTTCTCACTAAGAGGAGTAGTATTGGAGACCTTATATGCTGATTATGAATAGTATAGGATATCCTTAGTATTTATTTGGCATAGAAAGAAAGAAAGAAAGAAAATTGCGTTTATTGGCATTATATCGGTAGTAAAAACCTTAAATTATTTAAAAGGAAAAGATAAAAAAAAAAACAGAAAACAATGACCTCAACAATGATAATAATGCCAAAAGGGCCTCAGCTCAGCATATTGTCAGATGGCAACACAGTATGCACCACCTGACGCTGATTTTCAGCTGCAACCCACGAGTACCATACGCTAGAATAATAAAATAATGACATAGTGAAGCGTGTGTCCGTAATAAATTAATAAAGAAATAAAAAGAAAGAATAAGAAAGTAAAATAAATAAAATAAAATGTTGTGGCATACATGTGCGTGAATGTGTTTTTTGTGACTAATGAAAAATTAATTAAATACTTTGCATATTACCTACATTATATAGGAAATCTCTAAGTAGAAACTTAGAAAGCACCTACCCAGCTATTTGGCAAAAAACGTTTGACTGCGTTGTACTTCTTAACTACGAAACAGATTTACATGCTGATTTCATTTTTGATCTCTTTTTTCAATTAGTGTAAAGACAACAACTACTGACGAATAAGAAATAACGCAAATTCTCATTGGAATAGATAAAAAATAATAACATGATGATAACATTGATAAAATGAGCAAAATTGATAAAAAAAATAATAATAATGATAAAATGATCAAAATTGATAAAATAATTTGTTTTAAATGGCAGATATGTCGGCTCGAACGTTTTCAAAATCCTTTTGGTGATTTAGTAAAAATTCTTTTAATTTCAGTTTGAAAGTTGGGAAACTTTTACTAAACTTTATGGGAGGAGGGATATTATTCATAGATCGGGAAGGGTTCGTGGTTAAATAAACAGTCACACGGGTCTGTCATAGTTTAAGTTATGCTTGCCGCGGTTGGTTCGTGGATGGGTGACCATCCAATACATTTTGAGACTTCTCCGTGCTTCGGAAAGCACGCTAAGCCATTGGTCCCAGCTGTCATTAAAAGGTCTGTAACAGTCGTCGAGGGTGGCTTGTGGGCTTCTGACTAGAAGCTCAAAAAGTCTTACAACCAGTCTTACCAAGGGGTATCGTGTTACCCAATAACTGTATTGTGGAGGTCAGATAGGCAGTCACGGCCACGCAAAATACTGAAATTCAGCTGCATCCGGTTAGACTGGAAGCTGACCCTGACATCGTTGGGAAAAGGCTCGGTGATGGATTATATTTATGTAGTCGATCGGCTAATTTATGCCCACCGGTCATCTTTTTACAAGCATTTATTTAACTTGCATTGCATGTATGTAACTAAGTTTTTTCGGGTTTAATCTTGCAACTCAACTTTGAAGCAGATATCTTTAATCGATTAAGCTGAAATTTTGCATACACGTTTAGTTTGGATGACAATGTATGGTTAGCTGTGTGATGTCATTCTAAATCCAACATGGCGGAACACCTAAGATAACGGGCTATTATTTTTTAATGCACACCTACAATATGGGTATCAAATGAAAGTGCTTGCTGAGAATAACTCGAAGAATAACTAAAATTAAAAAAATAAACGTACGCGATATAAAGTACTAAAATCTTGCGACAAGCTTTTATATCATAAATTGTGCAATGACGTCATAAGTTGAAAAGGAAAAGTTTATTTAATTATTTTTAGCAAATTTAAATAAAAGCTTGTTTTAAAAGATGTTTCTTTACTCTTACTTTTTGTGATATGCCATAACCAGGCAACTACAACCAACTAGGGTGTAGTGGTTGCCAGCAACTGGTATTGCACCATTCGCTTCATGCACTTGGCTTGCAGTACTTTGGTACAGATTGTTTTAAAACGACTAGCAAGTTAAAACAAGATCATTGAGCAAATAAGGCGTTAATCATTAGAAGATCAAAAAGTTTTTAAGGGACCAATTTTCACATTGCCCTAATTATTCAAAGTTGCAATAAAATTTCAAGGAGAGGCGAATCCTACTACCCTACTAATATTATAAACTTGCTTTCGCCAGCGGCTTCGCCCGCGCGGATCTTTCACTCCCTATTTATCTCCTTATTCCTTGTCTAAAGGGAACCTCTGTGCAAAATTTCAGCTTTCTAGGTCCAAGGATTTGGGCTGGGCGTTGATAAGTCAGTCAGTCAGTCAGGACTTTTCTTTTTATTTATATAATAATAGATAAGATGAGAATGTTTATGAGAATGCATACTACGACTGAACGAATTTGAGGAAATTTGGCACACAGATAATTTATGGCCTTGATTAACACATATATTTATGGTACTTTTTATTCAGGTAATACGTTCCTGCGGGATAATTTCCGACCTCCGCGGAGGCGAAGCCGCTGGCAAAACCTAGTCCTTAAAAAACAACACTTGTAAATGATGAACATACTTTATCTCGAATACCCGAATCAAAGCAAGTGATACCAGGAAAATAACAGACAAATGTAAACGACTGATGGTTGATACATCAAACAAACGACACCTAATGAAAACCCCGGGTTGGCACGTGGTAGTTTCCGCCCCATCACTTGATTGTTTGGTATTTTGTACTGAACGCTTTTTTTTTTTTTGTGTATGGCATCTCGCAGTTGACCTTGAGAGGCCGTGACTGCTCAACCGGACTTTCCTGTGAAGGTTTTTAGGAATCTAAAAGCCTCCAGCCAGGGCGTAAAAACCTACTTAAACCTTAAACGACTGCGCACTGAGGGCACCCCCTGTAGGGTACGAACCTCGGCTCAGGGAGTCGCTGGCGGGGGTGGGGGGGGGGGCAGCTAGTACTATCAGGGACAGGCTGGATCAAGATATTTTCATTATTATTAAACGGGGAATTTAAAGCTACTGGCTCAGCTGCGGCGCGGGCTGGCGCATCAACGAGCAATGGACGGTCGGGGGTCTGATCGTTACTCGGAGGGGGTCTTCGCGGGGCGCGAGGACCTCGGCGGCGAGGTCGGAAGACTGAACGCTTTTGGTACTCAATATTTTTCTAGGAAATTTAGGTTTTTATTCAAGGGTCCTTCATAACTTGTCTTGATTATGCGACATTACATGGGATGAGCTGAACTCCTTTATTATACATTGGTCCTGGGCAGTTTTGGACAGAGAGAGGTAGAAAGACAGTACGGAGGCCTTCGCCCAGCAGTGGAACTTTAATGGCTAATAATAAATATGTAAGTGACCATCCCCACTCTATCAAGCAGGTTGTTGAGAAACAGAGTTCCAGCTCATACTTTATATTGCCTTCATATATTACACAAAAGCTTTTGATAGTATCAACCATACCTCAATCTTCAATGCCTTGCAAACCTTGAAACAAGAAATAGACAGCACGTACATTAACCTTTTGCAAAATATTAATAGAAACAGCACCGCAGTCATTAAAATTAGTTCTAAGACAGGACCGTCTTACCAGATATTTAAAGGAGTTAAACAAGGAGACCCGCTGTCTCCGAAATTATTCACGGACGTACTGAAAGAAGCCTTCAGAAAGCTCACAGCAGACTGTGCAGAAAGGGGCATTATGGCCAACTATAATATCCCTTTCTACCCAGCCTGCTGCCACCAAAACGGAGATTGTATAATCTCCTATGGTCCAAACATTGGAGATTATCCAATCTCTGTTTTACCGACGATATTGGCCTTTTTTCGTCTTCAGTTTCCGAGTTGACTAAGATGCTAGAAGATCTCAGAACGGCAAGCCTAGAAGGTCGGACTTCAAATGAACATGTTAAAGACCAAGTTGATGACGAACAGCATGCATCGAAGGATCACCGTGGTAGATGGGGAAGTTGAATATATCGATGAGTATCTCTATCTCGGCCAAATAGTCTCTTTTCAGGCAAGACAAAACAAAGAAGTTGCAAAACGCACCGAAAATGCCTGGAAGAACTAATAAGCCATAAAAGATTTAATGAAGGACGACCTTCTTTTATCATCCAAGAGAAGACTCATCGACGTATGTATTCTTCCCATTCTCATATATGGTTCTCAAACATGATCTTTGACAACTCAGCAGAGGTCCACGTACGAAGTTTGCCAGAGAGCTATGGAACGGAATATTCTAGGTATCAAACTTTTGGACCGGGTTAAGAATACAACAATCCGTTCCATTACGAAAATAACTGATGTCACTCGGAAAACTGCGCGTGGCAGCTTTCCGAGTGACGTCAGTTATTTTCGTATCAAATGGAATTGGGCTGGATACATCTGCCGTATATTAAACGATCAATGCTACAAACTCACGACCCAGTAGGTCCCCCTTAGAGGCAAACGACATCGCGGCAGGCTCAGACGGACATGGCGGGATGAGTTGGGCTCCTTTAATAAAGATTGATCCTTGACAGCTCTGAACAGAGGGAGGTGGAAAGAGAATAGGGAGGCATTTGCCCAGCAATGGGATGTTAATGGCTACTAATAAATATGCTACAACACCTATTTGTATGTGACCAGGAACTTTTTGTTTGTAGCCGGGCGTTACCAAAATATCACGTATATCAACTATAATTTTATTAAATAATTCGCAGATTATTAGTCAATTTTTATTCCAAGTTAAGAAAAGTCCCAGACATCACATAAACCTTGAGATTATACAAAATAACAAGCAAAAAAACTAACAGACTAAGTACACCTCTCATGTCTATACATAAAGGTCACACAGATCACACACATAAAGCTAACTATGTGACATTGAATCATGACCTTGGACTAAAAGTCAACTTAACTTTTCTATCCCTTGTATTCCCACACTTTTTTCGTTGAGTACAGTCACAGTAAAATACATTTGTCACCAAAAACCTCCTTTTCGTTTGCTTTATCAATCAATCAATCATTTATTTTGTTAAACATAGGTATGGTTACAGTTATTATATTCTAAAATATGTGCACTATGTTTTGCCAACACTTGGCGTACAAAATTATCACAAACAGTTATAAAATTAGAAGGAAGGCATGCCATTAATACATTACAATAAAATAAAAAACAATTTAAAATATGTCAGATAGGTAAATAGGTCATTACAATTTTAGATAGTTTTCCACATTCATAATTAATCAATAAATAAATAAAAATCATTTAAGTTTAATTACATATATGTACGATAGAATTTGCTTTACTGCTTTACCGACGCAGTATTGTGAGATACACAATAAATTTGTGCAGTTTATTATTTCCCACATCGAAAATTGGTCTCCACTAAGATTTGTCGCCATGGCCGAAATTCGGTCTGGAGGACTGTAGTAATTATTATTGTGATAATGTCAATGGATTGCCAATCCCTTAATTTAGTTATTGTATTAATTTTAATTCAAAAGTAGCACTGATTAGTAAAACATATTTGATTCATATTTATAAAATGGCCAGTCCATTAAATAGGTTTTAGCTTTGCAAGGTTTTAGTAATATCAACTAGGCATTGGTCTTGTTTTGATAGTTGTTTGCAAGCGATTAAATAATTCACCCATGTAAGCAGTAGTCTGCTCAAATCGGATTATGTGTCCTGACTCGATACAGAAAAGAATTTATAAACTGACGAAGGTAATAGCAACACGACTGTACATAAAACAAGTGAGCAAATAGATACCAAGGGCTCTCGCTTTTTGTTTGCTCTATCAACTCTTTGCGCTTGGCTCTCAGGCCATCCCCTGTTATTTGATTGTCCTACGCTAGGTTTAGTTGCGTTAGGATTTTTAGCTTCTGCATTGAAATAGCTGTATTGATTTTGAAACTATTTGTATCGTCTATTTATTTTAGTGTCTTGTTTTCTATCACAATTTTTTGCTGTTTTAAGATGAATGATGATACCGCTAGAACTCCCCTTATAATTGGAGATATACTTTTGTGTTTGCCCTTTTTTTAATGTTTTATTTTAATCAGCAACATAACAACATTAAAAGAGATATTGGAGTGAACTAAGGTATTAGAATATTAGTCCATTGTGATTAGATGAAAGATTTTAAGCAAAAGCACTAAACGTTGTCTACTCTCTCAGATTTTATTTTCTATATCACGAAAGGTAATCGGCTTATAAGAAAACGCCCTGGTAACAAGAGAAATTGGGAGTCTTCCCTTACTTTATTCAACTTGTAAGACACTTTTCAAGTTAGCAAGTTACCGCGCCCCACGTACAGAGAAGCACAGAAAATGTCAATAAGATACATCGCGGTTTCGACACAAAAATCTGCTTTGATCTCAGAATTCCGAAGATTTAAAAAACAATTTTTTTCATTCACTTGCGTCATTCATTTATGTTCTGTTTTTGAAAATAATACGCTGAAAAAGCAATGAGCGGTGTATGTATAGGTGTGTAGAATTACTTCTTTTTCGTTTCGTTTCTATGGCCAAAAGAGTTTTTTTTTTCTTAAAAGAGAGTACTAACCTGTGCGTCTGGCCTTAAAATAATGTTTTCTATGTAATAAAAGTTTATAGTATTTTCTTTTATTTCGATGTAGAGTGTTGCGGCGCAGCCTGGGAGAGGCCTATGTCCAGCAGTGGACTGCGATAGGCTAAGTTGGTTGATTGATTGACTTTTATTTCGTGACAGAGCTCCTTTATTTCAGCGCCTTTATTACGTAACACACTATCCATCAAAATCTGAATCAGTTTGAAGGATGTTCATCCATCAGACTGCGGCGGAGGAGTGTCGGTACTTTTGAGTAGCGCTCTTCCCTTCCATGGCCTGGACGGGGCCGCTACTGTTTGATGGCGGACTCGGTGGGCCGCAGGGGAAGAGGAGTGTCGGTATAGCGTTGGCCGCTCTCCCTATCCCCTGCGGCCGAAATGTGGTAGGTGGCGGGGCCACTGTGTTAACCCGTCACCGGGTGACCAAGGGGTCCGCAAAGGCCTGCCAGGGGTGCGGATTGTTCGAAAGAGATACCGTCGCCCCTGGCACACGGGCCACTGAGGGAACACGGGTGGGTTTTAGTCAGTAAAAGTCTGACACGTCCTCCTGCTCCACCCAGAGCGGGAGAAGTTATTTGATGATTTCCCAACCAAAAAAAAAAGGAAAAGCATACTCATCCGGTGTTTCATATTGTCGAAAAATGTGTCTGCTCAAAAAACAAATAAGGCAATCAATGTTGTTGAACTATCAAAATTAAAGCTATTTCTGTTACGCAGGTCCAATTTAGTAAGTTCTAATGTTGTGAACCAATTCCATTAATTATCTTAATGAAAGATAAAAGGTTCTCCCAAAAGCAAGATACTTTCCTTTCGTATATTGACTTAGATTTTCTATTAAAACTCTTACCTTTATCAACTGCGATCCGAATTTTATCCCTAGCTTCGGCAATAACCCTTTAAAAGCCTCAAATGATACATTGATACAGTGGCAAAATCATACTAATAATATGAATGTGAAAGTTTCAATGTTTAGATGTTTAATACTAAATCGCGCAAAAACAGAAATACGAATTTGAATGAAATTTTTAAAAACTGTATTAATATATAGAATACTTTTCGTCTCGGTAAACATTTTACGGTTATATTTTAGCGGTTTCGCCTGGTCAGAAATTATGATTTCTGACCTCTACGCGGGCGAAATCGCTGGCAAAGGCTAGTTTATACTTGAGAACTGTTTTACTTTTAGTTTTGGATTTTCTTACGAGGCTAATTAATAAATGAAGTTTTATTTGATATCGTTTTGAAATGCTGCAATTTTTATCTAACCTAATCTAACCTAACCAGGAATACAGACAGAAAGTATGTGTTTATATTTACCCGGGCTTGTGTTCTCAAATCTGTGAGGTTCTTTCCTCAAAATACAATTTCTCGCACTAATCTACAGTGTCTTCACATGGCTGAGATTATTTCTGGACTATAGAAGAGACTTCGACTATTGAGTTGTTTTCGCATTTTCTTTTCATAGGTACTCTAACACGAAATGTAACCTTCATCTAGCTTATGTTTTTAATAATATAACGTGTAAAATTCGTTCCGATATCATATTTACAATACAAACCATTTAATTTTATATCATTTCCTACCAAAAAGGATAAATTCACACCAAAAAAATGCAAAACCTACGAGGTTAGGGTTAAAGATAAATTGCTTTTGTATAGGCCTCTCATTCTGTTTAAACTCTGTACTACGCTAGGCCAGCTGAAGGTCAGCAGAAGGACCAGCAGCCTGGTGGTATATACAATACCATTTTTTTTGTGATGAATGCCCTTTATGAAATCAAATTTTAAAGTAATAAAATATTTTACTCTAGTTTGTGTTTACAAAAGTGCACATTACTAAATTGTTACCGTTGAGGGGCTTGAAGACCGCGTCGGTTGTGAAGCACTTTGTGCCCGCGCTTTTTTTTAGGCCCAAGCTCGTCAGTGGCTAAGTAACAATAGCTGCGCGGGTCGATCGATCAGGTTAAGCTACGCTTGCCGCGGTGGGTCCGTGGATGGGTGACCATATTTACATACCAAGACCCCTCCGTGCCTCGGAAAGCACGTTAAGCCGTTAGTCCCGGCTGTCATTTGTGGATCTTTGACAGTCGTTACGGGTAGTCAGAAGCCCGAAATTCTGACAACCAGTCTTACCAAGGGGTATCGTATTACGCAGTATCTGGGTTGTGGAGGTCAGATAGGCAGTCGCTCCATGTAAAATACTGGTATTTAGCTGCATCCGGTTAGACTGGAAGCCGACCCCAACATAGTTGGCAAAAGGCTAGGCAGATGATGACTAAATTGTTACCGTTATAATATACGTATATATCCATAGATGGATGGATGGATGACCCCTGTAACACAGGTATTCTCTAGCACGGGGGTGATTTATCAGTTATTTTGTGCCAGGCTTTTTACACACTAAAATCTAGTGTCACCTTGTATCTGTGTACTTTTTATGTCAAATAAATAGTCCTAATTCTAAGAAGGAGGGTATCCACTATTGCTGAGAGCGCTATGATCGTTATTCAATTGTCAAAGTTGAACGATTTTTCTTTATTTGTTCATTATTTAAATTCTATTGTCTCATGAGAAGATAGCTTAAGATTTAGGCTCACATATCTTATTATTTTACCCGTAACGGGTTAACAGTTCTAAGCGAGTTTCGCTTACCTTGCAAACCCTTTCGTAGAATTAACCCTTACAATTTATTATGGCATTTAAAGGGACCAGGTTAAATGGCTTCGGGGTAAAAAGCCCAAGTCTTGCATTATGTAGATCACTACACTACATACCCAAGGTATATCTGCCCAAAATATTTGGTACACTATTATTTACTTTATTTAAATTCTGCGTGTTATTGGAATGTTAGAAGTTTGTTTTCCCGGTTTTTGAGCACAAGCAGGTACTGCATCTTGTTCTGACCAAACATTTTTGGGTAAAGAAGAACTTACCCAAAGAAAGAACGTAACACTCGTAATATTCCTGTCAGGGGTGCGGGTTTGTTCGAAAGAGATACCACAGCCCCTGGCATACGGGCTACTGAGGGAACACGGGTGGGTTTTAGTCAGTAAAAGTCTGACACGCCCTCCTGCTCCACCCAGAGCGGGAGAAGTTATTTGATGATTTCCCACGCAAAAAAAAAAAAACTGATTCGTTTAGATTTTGACAACTCTACCAGGTTCTTTTATCGCGTGGCCAAAATCAGAACGAACGCCACCATCTTGTTTTTTCAAATGTATTTTTCAAAACAAATTCACAAATGTTTACCAACAGCGCCTTGTCATTCGAACGGCGAAAGATCTTTGATGTGGTGTCACCAACAAACACAACACAATATCAAAAACACACATCGACAAAAAAGTCCGTTCCATATAAAGTTAGCTTACTGGTTCCTCATGTACTTGCCTGACTTGGCCCCCTGTCTACACCAACCGGACTTAGGTAGGCACGTGATATGAATATAAAGTCACACTCTTTGACGACTAGCCTTTAAGAATATTCCTAATATTTTCTTTTGTTGGCCTAGTTTATTTGATTTGCTTTGAGGCTACATAGAACGATAGGGAAAGAAACGTAGACAATTTTGTAGAGTGTTTCGGTGAGATGTCTGCATACGTATAGGTTTTGCATCAAGAAGTACCTATTAGGCATATACAGGGTAAGTATTTATCCAATGCGTAAACTGTAACCACGAATTCAGCATATTATCATTCTAGACCCTTTAGCGCAGACATTTTTCGCCGGTTATAGAAAAAAAATCTGCTGTTTCATAGAAAAGTGCAATACCTACGCGGCCAAAAGGTATGGGAGAAGAAATTTTCTGCGGTGGGGGTCTAGAATGATATGCTGAATTCATAGTTTCCTGTATTCAGTACTAGCTTTTGCGAGCGGCTTCGCCCGTGTGATGGTCGAAAATTATCTCACGGAAACTTACCTACTATCGGGATATCCTATGTGTTATTCTAGGTTACAAACTATCTGTGTGCCAAATTTCATCCAAACTCGTTCAGCTGTTTTTGCGTGATTGAGTAACAAACATCTAAACATACAAAGTTTCACATTTATAATATTAGTAGGATATATATATAGAGTAGGAAGAAGGATTATTATTTGGTGCTTTACAAAGAAAGAATTTTATCACTAAATAACTTTTTGTCGAATTAATACTTCGTACTTTAGTAAAAATTTAATAATATGTAACCTAAAATTATTTTAGCTCACATAATAGGTAATAATTATTAAATACGGCAGCTTCATTTTTTTGCAAAATTATTTGCAAAGAATCTATGCCTCTTTTAAATTATCATTTCCTATACGTAACACGCCCTTGCTCATATGTTCCTACGTTTGAGGGTTTGGTTTACCGCACTTAGTTCTTCACGTGAACCATTGTGCGAGGCCATGGCGGTCTTCGATGGTTATTCTAACCAGCCCATCTCCATCCAGAAGTCAATTATATCTCCTGGTCTGTTAAAAACATGTGTAAGATCTACTTGTCCCGAAGATTTCTGTCCTAATGTGGGTGACGCCTGTGAATTCAAAGAGCTTTCCTTAGCCTCCATGCAAACCCTGCAAAGAGAACTGTCCGCTATACCTATTGGGTAGGAGTGTTTGTTTAGCGAGCAGAATCCTGTGATAGGCCCCGTCACCAGGCGCAGGCAGTTCCTATTTAGGCGTAATAAACGTTAGGTTAACCTACCATATAAGGATGGTGTAGCTTGTGTCCAGGTCCACCAGCTCTCTACTTGTGTGTGGATATACTCCTGTAACCACCTGCGTAGCTGGTTGTTGGGGATGGTCAGGATAAGTTCGGGTCCATAGACTGCCACGTTGGATGCTGTCCTGGCCAGTTCGTCAGCTGCGTCGTTACCTACTGATCCTTTTATCCAGCGCAGTGCTATTTTATTGCAGTTAGATACCGTTACTCGTTCTAGTGCGTTGTGATATTCAATTTTTTGGATAAATGATCACATGATATGCACGTATATGCCGTCATCTTGACGAAAGATGTTAATGAATGATTCATGAAATCAGATATTATTGCGGAGCCGTCCTTTGTAATATAATTTTACGGTAATGTCTGTGCATCACTATACATTTACTGTTTAATTTAAGAAAAATACACTGGGATAATTAAAGACTTTAAAATTATTTAAAATCCATCACATAAAATATTGGAATAAATATACTAAAAGAAGAATTTGGGATATACATCCAATATAAGATCTAGGTAATACCGTGGATCGGGCTTACTTTAATCAATATTGAACTTTGAAGGTTCATATCTCTTAAATTTGTGGTTGTAAAAAATTTAAAAATGTCAAATAATCGGTTTTTATAACTCTCGATTCTTGTAATAATACGTGAATAAATATTACTTTATAATGAGAAAAAAATAAAACTGACTGATCAAAGTTATACGTAGGATCTAAGGTTACTTTGATACCCATCTATTTTATGGCATAGTTAAAAAATTAACCCCAATTATAATGCCAATACAATTTCAAAAATCAAAATCTGCCAACACGAAAAATAATCAACTTTTTTAACTAAAATTGTTAGTGAATTCCTCAGAAAACGATTTAACAGTTCTTCAGTGTTGCTTAGCTAGAAAAAAAAACTACCATGTTGCGTTTCATTTTACGCAATTAGCGATTTTATATGAAATGGAAGTTTTGAGCAAACTCAACCCGCGAATCAATGTAACCCCGATCCATCGGTACCTAATACCCGCGTCTTTTCTCTTGGAAAAATCTACTGAAATTAGGACCGTGTATTCCAGATTAAAGTATTATTACGATTCATTGCCTAATTCCTGTATTTCTTTCCTGATTGAAAACCAGCCAGGTATATATATCAAGGACAGTTACATGAACAATATTTATGGGAGCTGTTTGTGATTACCATTTATCTTCTTATGTTAGAGACATTTTATAGACAGAGGTCTATTTCTAACTATGTTGTATAAGAAAATAATATTATGGTCTTATTTTTATTAATTTTAAGTCAGGGATATTCATTATTAAGCAAATGATCTACCAACTTAAATTTTCTGCAACTATATTGAACCACAAGCCAGAGGTATGATAAAGAAAGAAAGAAACAGTATATATTGTGACTCGCAACGGAAGATCACATACGAGTACCTACTAAAATAAACACACACTCGCACAAAAATTATAAAAACAAATTTATTGAAAATAAAAAAACCTGTCATGTCATTATCACTAAACTCCTTCGGCATTATACCATCATATAGCTCGAGAACCGCAGCTCATTGTGAGGTTGAGCGGTAAGCTCATACAACCGCAGTGTGGTTGTGATCCCAATAATATCCATGACATGATAACGCAAGTGCCTAAGCGCGGTAGCCGCAGGAATTGACTAGTTACAGGTGTGTTTAGAGTTTTTAAAGTAACACCTTTTCATAGTATGAAAGTTGACTTTTACTGCCAGTTTGCGCGGCCTGTTTAGTCGGTTTAATTTGATCCTCATGGCCCATGTAGTCATTCCGTTTTCAGCCATGTTATCTTCTATTCGATCGGGTCAAAACTAAATCCTTTAGTATTTTATTATCGCATAGGCTGTCTAACCACGAGCTCAAAGCGAGATTGAACGAAAAGCTCAAACAAACGCAGTGTGATTGTGATTTCAGTATATGTTATGACATCGATTCATGATGACACATGTGCCTAAGTGCTGCACCCACAGTATTTCACAAGCTGTAAGTACTAACAGCTTACAGAGTAATGACTTGTTCTATTGTCGAAGTTTATCTAATCACGATGGTTTTTTTTTTTTTTTGGGTGGGAAATCATCAAATAACTTCTCCCGCTCTGGGTGGAGCAGGAGGGCGTGTCAGACTTTTACTGACTAAAACCCACCCGTGTTCCTTCAGTAGCCCGTATGCCAGGGGCTGTGGTATCTCTTTCAAACGAACCCGCACTCCTGTCAGGCATCGGCCCTTGCGGGCCCCATCATTTTTTTTTTGTGCTGACATCTCTTTGAGGCGCGCGTGGAACACAACGCGCCGTCGACTTGGGCTTGGTCCTTACCGGACAGCGAGCTACCCATTACTCGCCGTCCGCAAGCCCATGCCTACGGTGGCCGGAAATCGGCCTGGGGTTCCCGACGCCCAGGGCGTCTCCGTATCCTGCGGCGGCTGGGGTCGCGAGGGCGCATATGCTGCCTCTCCCTCACGTGCACCGCCTCCCTCTTCGCGAGCATCACTGCTTCGCTGAAGGACGTGACGGCTCCCCATGACCTCTCGCTCCGTACCATGGCCTGGACCAGGGCCGGACGCGAGAGATCGCCGCCGCCGATCGCCTCCACGAGGACACGGCGGTGCTCCGCCCAAGCAGGGCAGACCGCCACCGTGTGCTCCACCGTGTCCTCAGGGCGATCTTCGCAGTGGAAACACCCGGGCGTTTCCTCCCGCCCTATCCGAAACAGGAACCTCCCGAAACAACCGTGTCCGGTGAGGACCTGCGTCAGGCGGAAGGTGAGGACGCCATGCCGCCTCTCAAACCACTCCTCAAAGAGGGGACTTACCGCCGCAATCGTGGCGTGCCCAGCACTGGGTTGCGACAATCGCTCTCTCCATGTCACCATGAGATCCCGCCGGAGCTCTGTCCGCTGTGCCGCGATTTCCTGCGGCAGCGGAGTTACGCCCCGGCGTTTGGCCTCCTCGCGCCACTCCCATATTTGCGCGAGGACCTTTGCCTCCAGATCCCATGGCGGTAATCCGGCAAGGAGGCCCGCCGCCTCGCCGGAGATCGTGCGATATCCCCGGATCATCCTGATCGCCATGACCCTATGGGACGCCCTCAACCGGCGAGCTGGTTGGCGCCTCAATGTAGGCGCCCACGGCGCCCACACCGGCGCCCCGTATAGGGCCATGGACCGCACGATCCCCGCGTAGAGCCTCCGGCAGGAGGCGTTTGGCCCCCTAGATAGGGCAAGAGCCGCTTCAACGCAGCCCCGGCCCGCTCCAGTCTGGGAGCCAAACGGCGGAAATGCTCCGCGAAGTTCCACCGGCTGTCGAGGACGAGTCCCAGGTACTTCATGGTCGACTCGACGCCGATGTGAACCCCTCCCACCGTTATCTGGGAACCCGTCGGTGGCGCATTCCGAGGACCATGAAACCACATGGCCTCAGACTTGTGCAATGCCACCTCGAGTCCCAGTTGCCGGATCCTATCCACGATTGTTGCAACCCCTTGTGTCGCTAAGTCAGCCGCCGCCTGGTACGACCTCCCTTGCGCCAGGACCAGCGTGTCGTCAGCGTAGCAGACTACACTGACGCCGCTAGGGAGGTCGGCGCGCAGCACCCAGTCGTACCCAATGTCCCACAGATACGGCCCCAGGACTGATCCCTGTGGGACACCGCACATCTCTCGCCGGTTCCACTCTCCGAGGTGACCGGGGTAGATGACGGCCCTGTCCGTCAAATAGGCCTCGACCACACGACAGAGGTAGGTCGGCATCCGGTGATACCGGAGTGCCTCCCTTATGCAACTCCAGGGCAGGGTGTTGAAGGCATTGGCGATGTCTAATGACACCGCCAAGACGACCCCACCCCGGGCCACAGCATACCCCGTCGTGAGGGCTCGCACGCGCATGATGGCATCCACCGTGGAGCGCCCCCTGCGGAAACCAAATTGGCTCTCCGTCAAATCCGGCCCCACCCGCACCAGCCGCCCGACGAGGCGGTCTGCAAATACTCTCTCAAAGAGCTTGCCCACCTCGTCGAGCAGCACAATGGGCCGGTAAGCGGACGGAGAGTCCGCTGGCCGCCTCGGCTTCTTAATGAGGACCAGTTTCCCTGACTTCCAGCGAAGTGGGAACTGGCCCTCCTCCAAGCATGCGCTTAGGAGCCCTCTTAGTCGAGGCCCGAGAGCCTGCAAGGCCAGGACCCAGGCTTTGCCGGGCAAGCCGTCGGGTCCTGGGGCGGTATTTTTGGCATTCAGCCTACGTACCGCCACTCTCAGGTCTACCTCGGTCACCTCTGGAGAGTCGTCGTCGTCGTCGGTGTGGTCCGCATCGGGCACCGCAGGAGGCGGAGCCATAGGCGGGAGAGCGTGCTCCCCTCGTGAGGGGAACAGAGCGCTCACCACGTCCTGCACGAGATGAGGCCGGAGACTCTGCGTGAGCGGGGGAGCCCACGGGCGGATTTTGTCCCGCACCGTTTTGTAGGGGCGTCCCCACGGGTCTCTGTTCAGAGTCTCCAGCGACTCCTCGCGGGCCACTACTCTGGCCCGCAGGATCTCATCTCGGAGGGCGGTCTTCGCCACTCTGTACCCCTCGTACAGCTCCGCCTCAATGGCTTCCGTATCCGGAGGGCGGATACGGAGCCTGCGGTGCCTGGAGTAAAGGTGTCGCGCAGCAACACACGCCTCGCGCAGTGCTGTCAACTGCGGCGACCACCAGTACACCTGGCGTGAAGCACGACCTGGCTGGACCCGGGGCATTGCCACGTCGCATACCTCGGACATGGTCTCCCGGAACCACTCGGCCTCGTCGTTTATGTCGGCAGGTCTGTCCGGTGATGACACCCAGGCCTGCACGATCGAGGCTTCCAGGAGAAGCTCCCGGTTCAGCTGCTTCAACGCCCACCGCAGACCACACGGGGTCTGTCGGACCGGCGCGCTTGAGGTCTGGGCGGAGACGTCAAACCGGATGTACCGGTGGTCGGAATACGTCTCCACCCCCTCCATGACGCGCCAGTCGATGACACGCGGCGACAGAGCGGGGCTGGCGAACGAAATGTCCACCACCGACTCACCCCGCATCCGCACACACGTGGCGACAGAACCCCGGTTTAGGACGACCAGGTCTGCTTCCAGAGCCCAGTCCTCCACCATCCTGCCCCGCACATTCGTCAACCGGGAACCCCAAGCCAAGCTCTTGGCATTGAAGTCCCCGAGGACAAGCACGGGGAGGGAACGGAACCCGACGACGACGTCTCTCAACTCCGCTAGGGAGTTGTGGAACTCGGCGAGAGTTCGGCTCGGGGAGAAGTACACCCCTACCACGACCATCTCCCCGAACCGTGCTGCAACGCAACCCCGTCCCCTTTTGACACTCTCGAGGATCGGAGTACCGGCGGCGGCCGACGAAATGAGGGTCACTGGGCCGCTCAGGTTCACCACCCAGTCATCCCTGGGCGGGACAAAGTACGGCTCAGCGACCACGGCAATGTTAATCGACCACTGCGCCATGCTCTGGATCAACAGATCCTGAGCGGCGGCGCAGTGGTTGATGTTCGCCTGGAGGAGGCGTAATGGAGCCGTTACTGACACTCCATATTAGCCTCCTCCGGGGCCCCCTGTGAAGGCCCTGCCACGGTGCCAACGGCAGCGACAACGGCGGTGGAGGCGGCAGCAGCGGCGGCAGTGGCGGCGGTTGCGGCGGTGACGGCGGTGGCGGAGGGCTTGGCCCTGCCTCGGCCCCTGGCTTCAGCGGGTGGAGCGCAGGCTTTGCTCCCAGCCCGGTGTTCGGCCGGCTTGCCAGCTGCCGCACATAGGTAACAGTGCGGCTTGGCGATGCACGAGCCGGCCTTGTGATCGGGCTGACCGCAGCGGAAGCAGTGGCTGCTGCGGTCCACCTCCGAGGTGCATTGCACTCCCACGTGGTGGCCCACCTGGCAGCGGAAGCACCTCAGAGGTCTGGGTTCCAGCAGCTTCACCTGCGCTGAAACCCAGCCCACCAGGAGCCTTTGACCCTCCTCCGTTATCTTTCTGGCCGCCGACACGGGGCAGCTCACCGTCACGGTTCGCATCCCCGTGTTGTCAGGACGGATGGTGCCTGCCTTCACCTGCTCGGCAGAGCATTCCCCAGTCCTGACTACGGCGGCCACCACCTCGCCCTCCGTCACGGAGTCGTCCAGGCCCAAGATGCGCATGTCAGCGCACTTGGTGGGCCTGGACACTCGAACCTCGTCCGCGTCTAGGGTCGCACTGAGCCTTTCGGCCAAGGCGTCAGCGGTCGGGCCACTGGCCGCGCCAGGGATCTCCAACATGCGGGCTCCGGTCGCAGTGACCCTCATCCGCATGCCGTTGGGGACTCCCAGCTCCGCGAGGTTCACCGCCGCCCGTGCCTTTGAAAGCACGTCGCGGTAGGACACGCCCTTCTTCTCCGCTTCCGGCTGTAGTGTTATCACTACAGCGGCGGACTTCGGGGCGCGTAACCTAGCCGCGGCGCTACGCTTTTTGCGCCGCTGCCGCCTCTCCTTCCTTTTGGCAGCCCTCGCTGCCTTGCCCGCCTTCTTTTTCTCCCCGGCTACTTCCCATTCGGCGTCAGCCGCGGGAGATGGGGGAGGCGGGGCCGACCGTCCGTGGCCCGATGCTGACCGGCTCGCCGCTAGGGGGGGGGCGAAGGACTATGGCCTTCAGGGCGGAAAACCGGCTCTGGAAGGCCGCCAACTCTTTCCGCACCAGGCTCAGCACCCGGTCTTCCTCCTCTGGTTTGGATCCACCATGCCCTTGCCGCGCCCCCTTCTGAGGCACAACCGTGGGACTAGCTCCTCGGAGCATGGCCAGGTCCGCTCGGAGCTCCTCGTTCTCCTTTCGGAGAAGCTCCATGGCGGCTGCCAAGCGGGCGACCTCCGCCCGCATTTCGGACATGTTGTCCGACGGAGGTCCGGTGTGCAGGTCCTCCGCTGCCGCCATAATGGAGGCTATGGCTGCGGTTATGGCCTTGCCTTTAGAGGCCTGGAGCCTCTTCAAGGCCACACCCTTGACCGCAGCAGCCACAACCTCTGCGAGCCTGGCCATTCGGTCCTCATTGGAGCCGCCAGCGGCATCCAGCTCGTCGCCAGACGTCTCCGAGAGGGCCCTGCTGCTGGTCCCCCCCGAGAGCTGCCCCTCCGTGGCCAACGCCTCGGATCGCTGGTCCGCCTCGACACTCGGCTCGGCGGGATCCTTCGTGGTTAGGCCTCTGCCTAACCGGACCCCACCGCTCCGACAGACCTTCCCGAGCTTTCGGGTCGAAGCCATCCCGCCATCCGAGGACGACCCCTGGCCGTCCTTTGGTTTGGGGCGCTTCTTGAGGAACTCCGTCCTCCTCGAAGCGCCCACCGCCGCATGCTCCGGGCCCTTCTCAGGGCCCTTCGTGCTTGATGCGGTGTCGGACTCCGACCCCGCATCACTCTCCTCCTCCTGTTGATGATTTTGGTTTTGGTTTTTGTTTGTATCCATAATAGTTCCCACGAGTAAAAAACTTTGTGTATTGACTCAAATTATTGTGGTCCGCACTAGAGACTAATTAAGCTACCCATTAGTCAAGCTTGCAACCTCCCTCACGGTGCGCCGCCGCTAGGAGGTTTGGGGTAATTTTTTATAGAGGATTTCTTCCTCGCGGCCCGGGCGGTTAAGCCAAGGCCCTCGACCCCCGTCAAAAGTCAGAGACATGACCGTGACAATCTTCGGGGCTACGAGATTAACGGTGGCAGAAGGAGAGCACTCCTTCTTGCCTGCCCGGTGGATGGGTGAGTGCACACCGAGCCCGCTCTTACTCCGCCGCTGTGCGTCTCTGCATGAGCGCAGAGATACACGCGTTGGAGCGTCCCGCCGACAGGATATTGGCATACGGGCAACGACACCCATTAGGCACACAGTACCCAATGGGGGATATTGCCCGCATCCCAGGGTGCACCGTCCCGGAGACTGGCCTTTCCCCCAGACGTATCCAAGGGAAACTCCAGCCCACGGGCACACGGGGAGGTTTCCTGTCCAAGCACCCCTAATTACGATGGTCTGTTTAGTTTTTTTTTTTTGACATTTTATCTTTTTTAATCGAGGCTAGAATTTCCTCTTTTATGTCTCAACGTGCGGTTGAGCGACAAGCTCACACAACCGCAGTGAGGTTTTGATCCCAGTAATATCGATGACATGATAACGCATGTGCAAGTGACAAGCTATAACTTGCAGCTATATAAATGAACACCATGTTATCGTGTAAAAGGTTTTTTTTTTTAATTTCACGTTCTTCATTTACTTAGTCTATTAACGAAATGTCAACATTTCGTTAATAGACTAAGTAAATGAAGAACGTGTCAGCTTCCAATTAAAGCGAATGCAGTTGAGTACTATTATTTGACATATCTATCTCTTCACAACCCAGTAACTCGGTAACAAGGTCCCTTTTTTTTGGGTGGGATCATCAAATAACTTCTCCCCCTCTGGGCGGAGCAGGAGGGCGTGTCAGACTTTTACTGACTAAAACCCACCCGTGTTCCTTCAGTAGCCTGTGTGCCAGGGGCACGGTATCTCTTGCGCCTTACAACCCGCAACCCTGGCAGGCGTCGGCCCATAAGTACCCCACCAGTTTGTGCTGGTATCACTTTGAGACGCGCGTGGAACACAACGCGTTGTCGACCCGGACTTGGTCCTTACCGGACAGCGAGCTACCCATTACTCGCCATCTGCAAGCCCGCGCCTACGGTGGCCGGGAATCAGCCTGATATTCCCGATGCTCAGGGCGTCTCCTGCAGCGACTAAGGCCGTGAGGGTGCATATACTGCCTCTCCCTTACGTGCGCCGCCTCCGTCTTTGCGAGCATTACTGCTTCGCAGAAGCAGGTGACGGCTACCCCCATGCACTCTCGCTGCGTACCATGGCCTGGACCAGGGCCGGACGCGAGAGATCGCCACCTATCGCCTCCATTGAGGACACGGTGGTACTCCGCCCAAACCGAGCAGACCTCCACCGTATGCTCCTCCGTGTACGGTTCCCAAGGTCTGAAAACTAGGTAGTATTACTAAAGTAAGACTCTTTGACTGAATTTCGGGCTTCTGACTATCCGTTACCAAGATGGCCACAAATCACATTATACTCGTTAATTAAATTATTGGTACGAGTAAACTGAACAGCAGTCGGCTGTGATTTAGCAAGAATTTTCGGCTAAGAAAACGTGGACCGAAAAACGAAAACTTTTAACCATTCACTTGCAGGATTTCTCAAAGTTGCCTTACAACTAAAACTTCGTAACTATTGTTACGATTAAGTATAATTTTCCTTGAACTTACCAATTCTTGCGAAACATGAAAGTATTGAGTTACACGAACACACTTCTGAGCAACGTGAAATATTTCAAAACGAGTTGCTATTTAATTTCCACCAAAAAGTTTTATGCTAAATAGGTATTAGCCAACTGGCGTTTAGTTCAAAAGTGAGGTCTCAACTGAAAAAGTTTATATAGGTTTTTTTTAAAGAATATTTCCAACACTGTGGCTGTTTGATTTATTTTTAACCGACTTCAAAAAGAAGGAGGTTATCAATTCGACATGTTTATATATTTTTTTTTATGTATGTTCGGGCATAACTCCGTCGTATATAGACGGATTTGCAAAATTCTTTTTTTGTTCGAAAGAGGTTTACTCCGAAATGGTCCCATTGAAATTTCATATAGATCTGATGATGCGTTTCGGAGACAGACAACGGAACTCTTCAAAAAATTAGAGCAAATCAACCGCGAATGTTGCTATCGCATAAATATGCATTGTTTTGACGCCAAGGATGATGAAATTTCGAATTGGTGGGGTAAGTAACTAAAAAGTGAAAAATAAAAACTTTTTTCAAAAAAATAACAACCGACTTCCAAAAAAACACTACAAAGTGCAAAATAACTTTAATTTCGGAAGGCGGTGACAAATAATTAAAATACACATCCAAAGTCACCAACTTCCGAAATTAAAGTTATTTTGCACTTTGTAGTGTTTTTTTGGAAGTCGGTTGTTATTTTTTTGAAAAAAGTTTTTATGTTTGCTTCTTGCTTCTTTATTTTAGCACACGGCGTAAGGACATGCTTACTGCGAATGATACGTTACGCCCCGTAACGTCAGTCACTACACAACTTAAGAGCGCTGTTGAAAAAAAAAACCAGGCAAAAACAATGAAATTGTCAATATTTACCCGACTGCGCCAGAAGCAGGGTTATGTTTTTCGAGTGTTTGTATGTATGTATGTATATTTCTATGGCACGCTCTGTAGCCTTAACGGCTTGATCAATTTCAGCTTCAGAGGTGCCGTTAGATTTAACTAATTGTGAGAGTGACACTGGGTATCTAAAATATAGTGACCGAATTTTGGCGCCATGTTTTGCCTTATTTTCTTTTTCTCAGAACCTTTTGAATGTGGTCACAAAATAAAGGATTTCATTTATAGGTTTCATTAGCGTCAAAAATAATTGAAAAAATCTGCTTCGTCAAAATTCTAGACATCTACTTCGGAAACACTGGTCGATCTATATAAAAAAAAAAACTAAAAAAAAAACGGGTTTATCCACAGACCATATTATATTTGTTAGTACCATTTTGCACCAGTAGATGTCGTTACGTGTTTCAACATCACGCAATTAAATTGTTCTTCACTTTAAATTGATTACATCTTTTGATTGAGCGAAGCGATTGTGATGATACAAAAACTAAAATATAAACAAAAACAAGCAAATTATAAACAATATTTGAATATAAATGTTAACCATATTCGTTTCTTACTTTTGACGTGATATCTGTACAAATCACACATCTAAACAGAAATACAGACAAACCGACAAACAGACAATTTTTTTTTCTTTCTTTCTTTCTAGATATAGACTAGCTTTTGCCAGCGGTGTGTCCCGCGTTGAAGTCGGTGTGTTACGCATATAAACCTTTCTAATAAATCAATATGTCTATTGATGAAAACTGCACTATAATCCGGTGCGTATTAAAAGATCTGAGCGTCAGACACGAAAAGCGACTTTATTTTATATGTACTATGTTAAGATTTTATGCGTCATAGTAGTCGCAAATTAACTTTTTTTATTTTTTATTAAATTAATTATCTCATCATTCAGTAATAAATAAAATCTTCATGTTAGATTAATAAGTACCACATTTGTCAGCCTCAGAATCTTGCATCGCGACCGTACGATTGCACGGAAAACGCACTTCACGCAAATAAAGTCGCGGGTAAAAGCTAATATAGGGCTTTTCAATACAACTACAACCCCTATCGTATAAGTGTTAAAACATTACAATATAGAAGTCTTCTACAGAGATTCCAAGGTTGACAGCATAATTTCTAATGTAAATCAGATCATCTTTAAAAACCTTTCATATCACTGAATGACGCAGTAATCTTATGTGAATTATGCCTGAGTATTGGTCGTAGGCTCATAGTGTTATGCAAATCTGACGTCAGCATATATGTAGAAGGGTCGAATATTAAAACCTCGTTTAAATGTTACACCTTTGGGAAATCAATTTTGCGTGACGTGCCAAGTTTTCAATGGAATACTATTTTTATTTATGAAAGTTTCTATAGGAATTTACCCGTTACAACAATAGGTGAAGTGAAACTTAATGAAGGGAAGATTATGGGTATAGAATACATGCCGTTGTGTGCGTGTAGGAATAAAGAGTTCTTAAGTAGAGCAATTAATTTTCGAATGCATTTAAACAAACTCTGCCTCATAGACTAACTGTCAAAAGCAGCTTGTTTTACATGTCGTGGAAGACGGTGGGTTATACGCTAACTAAGCGCCGCTTATGAGCGTATGACCGTGTAAGCGGGTAGCCGCATACTTTTAATATGGGACCAAACCTGAAATCGCGAAAAGAAACAGCTGTTTCCTTCATTTATGTTCGCATAACTCGTCAAAATGTATGGAACAGCAGTTTTTTTTTTTCGCGATTGGATCTTTAGTCTTTTAGTAAGAGTTGTTCATAATGATGAGTACTTTCGGTTTTTCGCGTATTTTCAATTTCAACCTGTATACAATCTAAAACTAAAACACTTATATCTGAATTTTAGAAGCTTATTGGGCGTCAAAAGTTTGGTTGTACCGCTGTCAGTGGAAAAAGTCCCAAAAAGACTGGCAACGTTGCCACGTTGGATGGCAATGTTGATTCTTAGATCTAAAAATGGGCCAGCCCAAGTCACGTGAAGAACTGAAATGCCAATTTATTTGAAATGATATTTATGGTTGTCGTATATTTTTTTTTTAAAGCAGAATGACATTCATCATCATCATCATCATCATTTCAGCCGAAAGACGTCCACTGCTGGACATGCACCTCCACCAAGCTCCGGCACTTCGACCGGTTCTGTGCTTCACATAGTAACATTTACATAAATATAAATATACCCTATTTATATTTGGGTCATGCTAATGTACGAATCTACAGACTGGCACTTTTACCAGCAAGCAAACATTCAACCCCATACAGATAAACTTGAAACGAAAATGAAACACTATGATATACCTGTGGAAAAACAAAAATGCTATACAAAACATGAATCCCAAACATCTTTTACATTCATCACACTAATGTGCAACACCACAAGGCTTACATTCTCCCAATAATCGCTTCAATTCATTCACTAAAACGTAAATGTACTCTGGTGTATACGTTTTTTTTTTTTGGTTGGGAAATTATCAAATAACTTCTCCCGCTCTGGGTGGAGCAGGAGGGCATGTCAGACTTTTACTGACTAAAACCCACCCGTGTTCCCTCAGTAGCCCGTATGCCAGGGGCTGTGGTATCTCTTTCGAACAAACCCCTGGCAGGCATCGGCCCTTGCGGGCCCCATCATTTTGTGCTGACATCTCCTTGAGGCGCGCGTGGAACACAACGCACCGTCGACTTGGGCTTGGTCCTTACCGGACAGCGAGCTACCCATTACTCGCCGTCCGCAAGCTCATGGCTACGGTGTGGCCGGAAATCGGCCTGGGATTCCCGACGCCCGGGGCGTCTCCGATGGTGTATACGTTAGACAGTAAATTAACCCAATGTGTGCTCTGTAGTCGCATGACCGGGAGTATCGGGACGTCATAGCTCCTATTTACGAGTACATTGTAGTATCTAAAGAATTTTATCGAAAAATATTTTGCAGAGCGGTTTGAATTTTAATGTGTGTGTGAGAAACTTATTAAGATTTGCGATTGCGCTAGAAGGAGGATTATGTTTTTCGAGTGTATGTATGGATGTTTCTTTGACACGCTCTTTAGCCTAAACGAATTGATGGATTTTAGCTTAAGAGGCGTCATTAGAGTTATCTCAATTATGAGAATGACATTGAAAATTATGAATATTAAAATGGCCGATTTTTGGCACCATAATACCTACATGTCTTCAAAACCCACGGACAAGACGACACGGTTAGCGTAATGGCTGAGCGATCGACTGCTGCGCAGCGTGTCGCGGGTTCGATCCCCGCACGGATCAAATATTTGTATGATCTGCAAGTAATTGTTCCGGGTCTGGGCGTTTGTGTTTGTGAGATTCTATGTTTGTAAACGCAGCCACGATACAGGAAGAAACTCCTAGTGTGGCGCAACGTTTTTAAAAAAAAAAAAAAAAGTTTTCTCAAAACCTCCCGATTGGGGTATCAAAATAAAGGGTTTTATATTACCGTCAAAATAATAGGTCTTTACCTATGAAATTGCCGTTTTGTATGAAAAAATTTAAACGAATTTTTTTCATGAATTTTTTATTTGTATTAATCGAAGTAATCACCCATGCAATCAATGCATCTTTGCCATCGCAGTGGCAGTTTATTGATGCCCTTCTTAAAGAAATCAGCTGGACGGGAGGCAACAAATTCTTCAAAGGCATTTTGTACTGCCTCTCGGGTATTAAATTTTTTTCCCGCCAAGAAGTTATCCAAATTCTGGAAAAAGTAGTAGTCTGTAGGCGCAAGGTCTGGTGAGTAGGGCGGATGACGGAGAGCTTCCAACCCCAGTTCTTGCAACTTGGAGACCGTCTGCTGTGCAGTATGAGGTCGCGCGTTGTCGTGCAGGAGCAGCGGAGACGAGCGATTGACCAATGCTGGTTGGAGATGCGCCAGCTTCTCCATCATTGTGTTCAGTTCTTCACAGTACACATCTGCAGTAATGCTCACCCCGTTTGGTAAGAAGCTGTGATGAATCACACCGGCGCTAGACCACTAAACAGTGACCATCACTTTTCTAGGGGTAAGTTTTCGTTTAGGGCATTGTTTAGGTGCTGAACCAGGATCCAACCAACTTGCTGAGCGCTTACGGTTATCAAACAGAATCCATTTTTCATCGCAGGTAACAATGCGGTTCAAAATTCCTTCATTTGTGTGTCTGTTGAGCAGTGCAAGGCACGTCTCGACGCGTACTTCGCGCTGGCGATCATTGAGTTCGTGGGGCACCCATTTGTCAAGCTTTTTTACCTTGCCAATTTGACGCAAATGGACCAATATTGTTTTGACGCTAACGTCGAAAGCTGCTGCTAATTCAGCCGTAGATTGTGTATCATCAGCTTCCACAATCGCCTTTAGTTCGTCATTGTCGACCAAAGTCTTCGGACGACCGCGAGGTTCATTTTTCAGGTCGAAATTTCCAGAACGGAAGCGAGCAAACCAATAAAAGGTGGTGCGTTGGTTTGTAGTGTTAGCTCCGTAAACGTCGTTGATGTTGCGTGCCGCTTGTGCCGCGTTGCTGCCACGACGGTACTCATATTCCATAATTACTCGAATTTTTAACGTATCCATGATGACGAAAAAGATTGAAATGCGATGAAAATGTAACACTAATCAATAAAGAAATGACTACTTTTAGAAAAAAAAATCCATGTTTTTAAAATAAAATTAATTTCAAATTAGAATTCTTAGCCAAACAAAAATTATTTTGATTTGAAATGGCCAGTACTGCAGAACGGCAATTTCATAGGTAAAGACCTAATAATAACATAAAACTGTAAAATAAAAATAAAATTAAAAAAACAAACAACCCGACTGCGTTTAAAGTGAACTTTAATTAAAAAGTTTTTTTTTACTGAACTGTTTAATCTGATCGTAACCGTTACGGGATGTATAGACACAATATACGGGATACATAGGTACTATTTGTTGATTACCATAATACGTAATTAAAAGTAACAGTAGCATTTGAATATACTGGGCACAAAACTGAAATTGGATAAACCTGTGTTATGTGCATCAGCAACATCAATTGTGTCCATACAAAACAATGACATGAACACCAAACATTTCTTACATACATCACTCCAATTATCAACACCAGAAGACTTTCATTCTCTCCATAATCACTTTCATTCACTCACTAAAACGTTTCTACTCTGGTGGAGGCGTTAGGCAGTAAATTAACCCAATGTGTGCAGTGTGGTCGCATTACCGGGAGTATCGTGACGTCATCGCGACATTTACACACTCTCGCCGCATTAGTTGCTTTATTACTCGAATGTAGCTCGTCGTTTGTTTTAGGAATCAGGATCTTAGGGTCAATTTACATTCCGCTGTGGAAGGAAAGGAGGCGTCAATCAAATTCAGCTACGTGTTCAGATACTTTTTGGTGAGAATTTATTATATTACACATCGTATTTTTCAACTTTTAATCTGTATAAATAAAAAGACAAGTCCTGACTGACTGACTGACTCATCAACGCCCAGCCAAAACCCTTGGACCTAGAAAGCTGAAATTTTGCACAGAGGTTCCCTTTATAATGTAGACAAGGAATAAAGAAGGATTTTTCGAAATTCAACCGCTGAAAGAGTTAAATAGGGGATGAAAGTTCCACGCGGGCGAAGCCGCTGGCAAAAGCTAGTTATGTATATAGACAGCAATTTTGATTGGTATTATGGTCTCATGTAGATTTAGGTAATGTTTGAGCTAAACATTTGTAAGTAAGGTAAGTGTGGCTAGGGTTTCCTAAAAATACGGTGGCCGCCACATAGCATCCACAATTTATCTTCATATTATTATGATGTCATTGTTCAACGTTATTTATGAAAGTGAGTTGGTGTGTTTTCTTAGAGGGCATTTTTGGACACTGTAACGTTAAACCCCGGTGCCATGATATTTACGGCAGCCGTCACTGGCGTTATATGGCAGCCACCGATCTTTCAGAAAACCGTAGCTTATGCCATCATCAGTCTAAAGTGGTTCGTTCTGAACACAAGTCTCTCTAATCCACTATTCTGATGATGATGACAATGATGGCAATTTTGATTTTTTCTCTCGAAAAGCAATATAATTATCTGCGTCCTCACTTCATTTACCTACTATTTGTAAGTAAAACATTTTATAATAAACCCCTCTTTTAAATTCTCCGTAGGGAACTTTGCTTCATAATAGGCAGTGATTAAAAATCCAAGCCCGCATGTCCTTTGTGCGAGCAACAATGTCACATATCAAGCATTCACGCTGAATATACTCGTCACTCGTAGTACATACTGTGAGTAATACATTTGTTGTAATTGTAACTTGAGTATTTAGAGGTATGAGGAACAGGGTGTAAAGTTCACTCATACTTATGATGGTAAAGGAGGATCCTCCGACCAGACGGGTATTGTGTCTGGTCCGGGCAACTGCCCAACAGTTGATGTCGGGATTTTTGTATATGTTCGAGTGTCGTGGAAAACACTGATTGCCCGATGCAGAATTGCTCATTTAGTTCGCCTGTGGCATTGTAGATTGCGCCACTTTTTCTTTTTGTGTTTCTCGATATTTGTTGCGAAACATTTTTATTTGTAGTGCCGCTACATCACTCCCCCCCGACGACCGGAGGTCGATAGTGGGCTGAGTCAGTGCATGTTATGATGCTTGCCAGTGCCAGTTGTGATTCCAGTGAGTCGGACCCGCGCGTCGCATAGTTTGCGGTGAGTCGGAACTGTCTGCGGTGGTGCGAACCCCAGTGAGTCGGGGCCGGCGCTGCTCCGGTGCGTCGTGGTACAGCGCCGCGATGTGGCTGACTGCTGTTGTCGACCGGGAGATTGAGCTCTCGACCGGCCGAAGAGCAGTAATGCCGTGGTCGCTTGTTGCGGATGAGGCTGTGGGTGATGACCAGGCATACGGTTCGCTGCATGCAGGTGGTCAGGATACCCGTTGAAGCCGTGGGTGCTGGCTGGCTGTGTGGCTCGCCGCTCGAAAGCTTGAGGAAGTGGTCTTGATGTGATGAAGATGACGTCACGCTGAAGTGTTGCACGAAGGCTGCGCTGACGTTCTTTCTCGGGGTCACCAGTTTAGGGGTATGAGGAACAGGGTGTAAAGTTCACTCATTCCTATGCTGGTAAAGGAGGATCCTCCGACCAGACGAGTATTGTGTCTGGTCCGGGCAACTGCCCAACAGTTGATGTCGGGATTTTTGTGTATGTTCGAGTGTCGTGGAAAACTCTGATTGCGCGATGCAGAATTGCTCATTTAGTTCGCCTGTGGCATTGTAGATGGCGCCACTTTTTCTTTTTGTGTTTCTGGATATTTGTTGCGAAACATTTTTATTTGTAGTGCCGCTACAAGTATACAATGTTTCATTATGAGTAACTTCGTGAGATGAGAAAAGTGGCCATCACTTTTCTCATCTCAGGGGTAACTGCCGCTACTTACGAGTTGGAGGTTTGAACTCAGACGGGCGCTCTACCTTGTGTAAATTATTAATTTCATCACCTCAAAACTATCCGCAGGAGATGCCCTGGGCGTCGGGAATCCCAAGCTGATTCCCGTCCATCGTAGGCGCGGCCTTGCAGATGACGAGTAGTGGGTAGCTCGCTGTCCGGTAAGGACCAAGCCCGGATCGACGGCGCGTTGTGTTTCACGCGCGCCTCAAAGATATGTCAGCATCAACTGGTGGGGCCCGCAAGGACTAATGCCTGCCAGGGGTGCGTGTTGGGAACCGTGGTGCCTGGTGCACAGGCCCAGGAAAACGGGTGGGTTTTCAGTAAAAGTCTTACACGCTCCCGCTCCACCCAGAGCGGGAGAAGTTATTTGAAGATTTCTCAAACTCAAAAAAAAAAAATTCTCAAAACTGTAAAGGAAATCATCGTGAGATAATCTCCTAGAACCAAAACTTCGAAGATATGTGAATCTTCCAACCCGTACTGGAGCCGTGGGGTAGATTATGGCCCACTCCTTCTCACAGAAGAGAAGGCCTGTGTCCCAGCATTGGGAACATTATGTAGGCTGTTTATGATGAAACTTCGTGAATTGTTTCTTATTTTTTAACCGACTTCAAAAAGAAGGAGGTTATCAGAATAAAAGTATCTACGCTATGTCATTATTTTAGGGGTTAGGAAGTCTTACCAACCTGGTGGAATAGAAGTGCTGGAAGTTATTCTTTGGTTTACTGGTCGCAAGGGCGACTGCTAAGCATGGAACCCTGGGTTCGAATTTTCAGGCCAGACAATGAGTTTTGGGCTTACCCAAGAGCTGGAAATCTGGATTAGGAACTGATTAATTGCAATTTTCACGTCGTATATGATCAGTTCACAAAAATGTTGATGCTTTTGATTTGATTTGATTCATGCCATCAATCCAATAGTCCCAGCTACGTGTAGGCATATTTATTATCTTGTTTTTTTTTTTTACAAAATAGGTATACCAATAGCTCTATATCGACAACTGTACTATTTCCCTTGTAAGCTTAGCACGCTGACCTAGCATAGACCTAGTACCGTGCCAGATATACCTAGACACTAGGTGACAGTGCATTACCGATGACCTAAGCAGTATAAAAGAAAGAGGTGACATCACTAAGCTGTAAGTAGCTGGCGGATGTAAACACAGGTGCCTCACTCGGTCATAGCGTGTGTTTTTATGACACCCTGTTTATGGGGTAAAACTTACTGTTCACGATGAGGCAGCTAAAAAAGGGTTTTGATTGCACAATTGTGGTTTTATGTGTGGATTTCTTCTCCTTTGGATTAACTTTGTTTATACAACCGGGATGAAAAATATCCTATGTGTTTATCCAGGTTATAAACTATCTGTGTGCCAAATTTCATCCAAATCCGTTAAGTCGTTTTTGCGTGATTGAGTAACAAACATCCAAACATCTTCATAAATTTTCACATTATCTCGTATTATTAGGATTGAAATTACGTAGATTTTGTCTAGTTTAAAACTGCACGCCCCTTCACTGCTGGTTGTATACACATTTCAAATGTTTGTATAGATTTTTTTAGGAATTAAGATATTAAATCCTTTTTGAGGCCCTTTTTAGAGAATTTACTTTTTTTTTTTTTTTTTGGATTTTGGCTTTGCACGGTTTGTGTATTTAGCTAGTGTCAAGTAATTTTTAAATTTTCGATCAAGTAAATGGCCCGTTAAAGGCACGAAGTTACAAAACTGTCATAGTCAATCAAGTCAAAGTTATTGTTAAGTGGTAGTAACTTTACAATAACCTAATTAGGAGTTTTGGTGGGAACACGAAAAGTCCACGTTAGTCACTTATTTTCACCTTCACTACACTTGTGCACTCACACGTAACTAAATTGCATAATTCACTACCAAAATTATACAATTTAATTCGCTATTTCGCAAAATTTCATGAAAATGAATATTCGTGCGACATGTTCCAACGCGATCCCGCCAAAAACTCGAGAACATACTTATGTTTTATTCTTTCTCCAGTTGCATGTCATCTCGTATTAAATATAAATGATAGCTCAAGAATGTGAACATGGAGCCACTATGCTATAAGAAAGTTTTTGAAAAAGGGGCCAGTCCCTACCTAACATAAGCGTAAGAATAAAGTTAGTTGCTTCCTCATCGACGGTGGGAAGTCTTGACTACCAAAAAAGTGTGCGACTAAAAATCGCACTTCGAATGCCTTTCCTTATGAAGTGTAACGTATCTAGCTAATGCTGTTTATTTCGATAGCAGCCGCGCTCGTTTGAGTAATGTTCTATGAAAATGACTATAATCAACTTTCATCATAATTTTCTCGACACGAATAATTTTCTAAGTTGCGTGTGTTGAGTGGGAACGGTTAGGTGTGTATGCGTTTATTGGTCTTTTGACCTAGCAATCATCATCTGCTTAGCCTTTTCCGAACCATGTTGGGGTCGGCTTTCTGTCTAACCGGATGCAGCTGAATACCAATATTTTACATGGAGCGACTGCCTATCTGACCTCTACAAACCAGTTCCTAGGTAATACGGTGCCCCTTGGTAAGACTGTTTGTAAGGTTTTCGGGCTTCTGACGACCCGTATCGACTGTCAAAGATGCAGAAATGACAGCCGGGACCAACGGCTTAATGTGCTTTCCGAGGCTCGGAGAGGTCTTGGTATGTAAAAAACCCATTTACGGACTAACCGCGTCAAGCGTAGCTTAACCTGATCGATTGACCCGTGCAGCTATTACTACTTAGCCACAAGCCCCTGTCTCACACACACAGCCCCACAGGCCCATCTTTTGACCTTATTATATTAGGTCTTTACCTATGAAATTGCCGTTCTGCAGTACTGGCCATTTCAAATCAAAATAATTTTTGTTTGGCTAAGAATTCTAATTTCAAATTAATTTTATTTTAAAAACATGGATTTTTTTTTCTAAAAGTAGTCATTTCTTTATTGATTAGTGTTACATTTTCATCGCATTTCAATCTTTTTCGTCATCATGGATACGTTAAAAATTCGAGTAATGGAATATGAGTACCGTCGTGGCAGCAACGCGGCACAAGCGGCACGCAACATCAACGACGTTTACGGAGCTAACACTACAAACCAACGCACCACCTGTTATTGGTTTGCTCGCTTCCGTTCTGGAAATTTCGACCTGAAAAATGAACCTCGCGGTCGTCCGAAGACTTTGGTCGACAATGACGAATTAAAGGCGATTGTGGAAGCTGATGATACACAATCTACGGCTGAATTAGCAGCAGCTTTCGACGTTAGCGTCAAAACAATATTGGTCCATTTGCGTCAAATTGGCAAGGTAAAAAAGCTTGACAAATGGGTGCCCCACGAACTCAATGATCGCCAGCGCGAAGTACGCGTCGAGACGTGCCTTGCACTGCTCAACAGACACACAAATGAAGGAATTTTGAACCGCATTGTTACCTGCGATGAAAAATGGATTCTGTTTGATAACCGTAAGCGCTCAGCAAGTTGGTTGGATCCTGGTTCAGCACCTAAACAATGCCCTAAACGAAAACTTACCCCTAGAAAAGTGATGGTCACTGTTTGGTGGTCTAGCGCCGGTGTGATTCATCACAGCTTCTTACCAAACGGGGTGAGCATTACTGCAGATGTGTACTGTGAAGAACTGAACACAATGATGGAGAAGCTGGCGCATCTCCAACCAGCATTGGTCAATCGCTCGTCTCCGCTGCTCCTGCACGACAACGCGCGACCTCATACTGCACAGCAGACGGTCTCCAAGTTGCAAGAACTGGGGTTGGAAGCTCTCCGTCATCCGCCCTACTCACCAGACCTTGCGCCTACAGACTACTACTTTTTCCAGAATTTGGATAACTTCTTGGCGGGAAAAAAATTTAATACCCGAGAGGCAGTACAAAATGCCTTTGAAGAATTTGTTGCCTCCCGTCCAGCTGATTTCTTTAAGAAGGGCATCAATAAACTGCCACTGCGATGGCAAAGATGCATTGATTGCATGGGTGATTACTTCGATTAATACAAATAAAAAATTCATGAAAAAAAATCGTTTAAATTTTTTCATACAAAACGGCAATTTCATAGGTAAAGACCTATTAGTAATGATAATTCCCTCAAGGGTTAGATAGAGGCATATTTAACTTATAAGGGGTCTGCCACCTTACAAGTAAAATATGCCTCTAACGTGACTAAGTATTAACAGCCGCACAGGTCGATCAATCAGGTTAAGCTACGCTTGCCGGGGTTGGTCTGTGGATGGGTGACCATCTTTACCTACCAAAACTCCTCCATGCCTTAGAAAGCACGTTAAGCTGTTGGTCCCGGCTGTCATTCGTGGATCTTTGACAATCGTTAGGGGTCGTCAGAAGCCCGAAAACCTAACAACCAGTCTTACCAAGGGGGATCGTGTTACCCAGTAACTGGGTTATGAAGGTCAGTCGCTCCATGTTGAATACTGGTATTCAGCTGCGTCCGGTTAGACTGGAAGCCGACTCCTAAATAGTTGGGAAAAGGCAGATTGGTGGCAGATAATACCATGAACCAATGAATTCCATTTCAATGAAAACCATGAATTCAGCACAGAATGCTAGAACTAGCGTAGTATGTTTTTTTTGTCAGCTATCAAAAAAAAAATCCGCTGTTTCACTGTTAACATTGGCCTACCTGGAATTTGAATCGTGAATCTCTTGTTCATCAGTTACGCTTGCAACCTTGTAGTAACCAAACGCTGCGTCGCTGGTAAACAACAACAATTGACTTAAATATAAATCTAAATACCTTTTTTTGGGTGGGAAATCATCAAATAACTCTACCGCTCTGTGTGGAGCAGGAGGGCGTGTCAGACTTTTACTGACTAGAACCCACCCGTGTTCCCTCAGTAGCCTGTGTGCCATAGGCGGCGGTATCTCTTTCGAACAACCCGCACCCCTGGCAGGCATCTAAAAACCTTTAAACGAGCAATTCTTGATTATATAATCTGAAACTCGAAAATGACTCCAACGATTTTCATGAAATTTAGTATGCAGGGGGTTTCGGGGGCGATAAATCGATCTAGCTAGGTTACATTTTTTAAAAACGTCCAAAAAAAACCGAGCAAATCTCTTTCATGTAGTATGCAGAGGGTTTCGGGGGCGATAAATCGATCTAGCTAGGTTAAATTTTTTTTCAACACACTTGCTCATAAAATGGCTCTAATTTCACCGCAATTAGGCACATAATGACATATTAGGTCTTTACCTATGAAATTGCCGTTCTGCAGTACTGGCCATTTCAAATCAAAATAATTTTTGTTTGGCTAAGAATTCTAATTTCAAATTAATTTTATTTTAAAAACATGGATTTTTTTTTCTAAAAGTAGTCATTTCTTTATTGATTAGTGTTACATTTTCATCGCATTTCAATCTTTTTCGTCATCATGGATACGTTAAAAATTCGAGTAATTATGGAATATGAGTACCGTCGTGGCAGCAACGCGGCACAAGCGGCACGCAACATCAACGATGTTTACGGAGCTAACACTACAAACCAACGCACCACCTGTTATTGGTTTGCTCGCTTCCATTCTGGAAATTTCGACCTGAAAAATGAACCTCGCGGTCGTCCGAAGACTTTGGTCGACAATGACGAATTAAAGGCGATTGTGGAAGCTGATGATACACAATCTACGGCTGAATTAGCAGCAGCTTTCGACGTTAGCGTCAAAACAATATTGGTCCATTTGCGTCAAATTGGCAAGGTAAAAAAGCTTGACAAATGGGTGCCCCACGAACTCAATGATCGCCAGCGCGAAGTACGCGTCGAGACGTGCCTTGCACTGCTCAACAGACACACAAATGAAGGAATTTTGAACCGCATTGTTACCTGCGATGAAAAATGGATTCTGTTTGATAACCGTAAGCGCTCAGCAAGTTGGTTGGATCCTGGTTCAGCACCTAAACAATGCCCTAAACGAAAACTTACCCCTAGAAAAGTGATGGTCACTGTTTGGTGGTCTAGCGCCGGTGTGATTCATCACAGCTTCTTACCAAACGGGGTGAGCATTACTGCAGATGTGTACTGTGAAGAACTGAACACAATGATGGAGAAGCTGGCGCATCTCCAACCAGCATTGGTCAATCGCTCGTCTCCGCTGCTCCTGCACGACAACGCGCGACCTCATACTGCACAGCAGACGGTCTCCAAGTTGCAAGAACTGGGGTTGGAAGCTCTCCGTCATCCGCCCTACTCACCAGACCTTGCGCCTACAGACTACTACTTTTTCCAGAATTTGGATAACTTCTTGGCGGGAAAAAAATTTAATACCCGAGAGGCAGTACAAAATGCCTTTGAAGAATTTGTTGCCTCCCGTCCAGCTGATTTCTTTAAGAAGGGCATCAATAAACTGCCACTGCGATGGCAAAGATGCATTGATTGCATGGGTGATTACTTCGATTAATACAAATAAAAAATTCATGAAAAAAATTCGTTTAAATTTTTTCATACAAAACGGCAATTTCATAGGTAAAGACCTATTATTATCAAACTGTGACTTTTTCATTACTATTATTCACTACTGAGTTATAGCTTTTTTTTTTACAAAAAAGGTCGTGCTCAATAGTACGAATAAATTAATAAACCTATTGCTTGCTCATTTCATGCAACTTCGTAATGAAATAGATAATTTCAACTTGTACGTTTTTAATAAATAAAACTTTCACTCAAATATAACTTTTGTTTTTTACTGTAATAAAGAAAACTTTGGATTCCCCTTTTTTTACGTGGCTAAAGCCCTATCCGCGAAAAGCAATAAAAAAGAAGCGTCATTCTTTTAGGCCACGTTCCGAGTTACAATAATATCGATTTGACCGCGCTCACACACGACGTCCCGCGAATCGTCATAGATGACGTCATGACATGCGCCATCTTGTCAAAAATGACAGTTGTGCTGTTTTGTTTTAAGTCACGTCGAATCTTTAGTTAATTTAGGTTTATTTGAAATAGTGCTACTATCTAAGAAGAAAAAATGTGTAGTGTATACAAGTTTAATATGGTGAATATATGTTTTAACGTTGAGTGAAAACTTTTATCGCGATCACGAGCGTTCCGTATTGAAGACAAAAATGACGGTTCTTAGCTGTCAGAATCGTGCTATCTAACTCGGAACGCAAAATATCGATGTGAGCGCTCACAGCGTTATTTTTCTATTTCGGAATGCGGCCTTAGTATAAGGCCGATCGCCATTGTTAGGCGAAAAAAAAAAAACTCAACTCGTTTTCACTGTTGAGGTTATAGTTATTTATTCATTAAATTGACTACAAGTATTAGTTATGAAGAAAATTATTTATGTTGTAACACCGCCCGATATAAGATGTGAAGCCCTTAACGTTATGGAAAGTTTACTACCTAAAAACTCCAAGGACAAAATTATTTTTTTGTATTATTTTCTTCACAAGTGTGTTGAAAAACGTCGTATGATACACGTGTCTATTGATGATTATCGCCGAGGCGCCATTGAGACCCGAGCCGTAAGGCGAGGGTCTTAAGAGAGTCGAGGACGGTTACACACTTGTACCATAATGTACTAGTAAACGTCAAACCAAAAGAAACCGGTCATCCAGATATTAATATTTAAAAACGACTGAATAACCCAACAGTACCTTATAACTTTTTATGATAAGTGTGTAAGTAGCATTTACATGCGGTATTCAATCGCGCCATTGCTTTTCATTAAGAAAGCAGAATATAGCAAAGCTGACTTACCGCAGAGGCTTTTTCTTGAATTTTGATGTGCGACGCCATTTACCTGGTATACATACGGCTGAAAACTTTTGTGAGTTTTGGCGGTACAAAGGAAAAGTGTATGGACTGCAGTGTGAAAGATGATATGGCAAGAAAGGGGGTGACAATTGAGACGACGACGAATAGAGAAGTATGCAAGAAAAAATCTTTTCCAAAAAAACAACCGATTTCCGGAAAAACACTACAAAGTGAAAAATAACTTTAATTTCGGAAGTAGACTTTGGATATGTATTTTTTTTTATCACCGCCTTAGTTATTTTTCACTTTGTAGCGTTTTTCCAGACGAGGTTGTATTTTTTTAAGTTTTTAGCTATAATATCTACCGTTACTAGGTTCTATAGGTAAAAAGCGAATTCATTCGAAAATTCATCATCCTTGGGGTCAAAACAATGCATATTTGCAATAGCAGCAATCGCGATTGATTTACTGGCATTTTTTTATGCGTTACGTTGTCTGTCTCCGAAACGCATCATCAGATCTACAAGAAATTTAAACGGGACCATTTCGGAATAAACCCCTTTCGAACATGGAAAGAATTTTGCAAATCCGTCTATATATGACAGAGTTATGCCCGAACATATATCTATTTAAAAAAAAAAACATGTCGAATTGATATCTAAAAATAGTGCGTTAAATTGTAAATGGTTTTTGCAGTTCAAAATTTTTCGATAGTTTACAATCTCGCGGGATAGATTATAAACTAACGGTGTTCACAATCTTACGGTGACTTATGTTACAACTAGACCAGTACGAGACCCTTGGTCCCAAATGAAAAGAATTGATTCTAGTTTCCCCTTCCTAAAGGTAGTTTTTTATGGAGAAGAATAGGCAAGAAACTCCGTAGTATTAAAAAAAAAACATTCTCAAATAAGTAGAATACTGACAGTCAGTTTTCTAAAGTTTCTTGCGGAAACTAAGAATATTATTAAATATCTTTACTATTTTTACTTCATGGCTATTCAATAGCCACTGAATATACTCGCAAGAAAACAGAAGTTTATTTATTAAACATTTTAAGCACACAAATGATAAGAGGCGGACTTAATGCCATATGCATTTTCTACCAGTCAACCTTTGAGTGATGCAAAGAAAAGCAGTGGTAGGTGCAATAAAGAACAATGGGTAATTTTCCATGGAACCCGTACCCACTTTGTAGCATTTTAGACTAGGTGTAATTTAGAAGAGGCCTAATTGAGTAACTCGAAAATAAGTGAACGAATGAATGAATGAATGAAAGACCGAAGTTATGATAACTTCTTTGTAACATTTTTAATTGCCAATAATCGCACTTTTTCTGCTTTTTGGACTAAATAAATAGGTAACCAGTCATTTTTTCTGTCTTTAGAGAGCGATATAGCTTCCTATCGTTGGTTTTTGGTACAGAAAAAATATTAAATAAGAACTATCAATCTTAAATAGCACAGTTTTATTAAATTGTATTGTTACTTTCAATAATTATATCATCCCAGGCACTTGCTGGGCCTACGAAGTTATCTAGGTGCCTGCCAACACCTAAGTACCATATTATGCTAATAGTATGGGCACAAGCACCTAGAGTTCTCATACCCGTCATGCAGGAGCAATAATACGCTTCGATGGCTTCTCTGTCCTGGACATTAACATTGATTAAAATATATGTGTAATATATTTTATTAGACACGTGCCTCGATAATATGCGGCCTCTAATTAACGAGCAGTTTTCGGTTACTAGCCCATGCTGCGACATACTAGGGCTACGGCTCGAAGATACCTCAATATTATATATACCATCTCCACCTCGCAAATGCTCGGCAACATATGATCTAGCGAGCTTTAAATGGTATGTGCCCAAACTGAGTAGAATGACGTCTTCTTCTGTCAATTGTGGAAATGGTATTGACGTAGCCGTCATTGTTGTGAACACCGCCCGCTGTCTGTTCATATGTTCTGCGACTACATAATTGCCCAGTCTGTTGGGTTCACTTCTTCTTTGCGCTATTATATTGATAAAAGCGTGGGCATGCTCATTATCTGTCAGACGCTGCCTAAATGCATTTATAAGGGCTCCCGCAATACGGAAGTCTTCAAATAAGTGAGGGAGTGTTTTATTGATAACTGTATGCCTAAATATTTTGTAGTCCCTTTTGAACCATCCGTTTATTACTTCAATGACCCAACGCACTATGGTGATTTCTCGAGATTTATTGGCTTGAATATCTGTAAGCTGTGTGGCATGCCTATCTTTACTTGGTGGCATATGGGCAACATAGCCAGCACTTTCTATATCTGGTATAGAGTCTCTAAAACCTCGATCTAATATAAAAACGTCATCTGTTTGTAACGTTATATGCACTGGGGACGTTTGATCATTCATAATCTCAGTCATGATTTGGGCATCAGTCTTTGTTGCAGCGTATGGTCCACATATATCTATAATATAGCCATCTGGGCAAGTAATCACAAAGGGTTTTAACAAGTTTTTATACTTGTGTAAGCTGTAAGACTTTTTTTGAAATAAAAAGTTTTTACTTTTCTATACGTATATATACGAACCATCACAAATAGCTATAGCCACTGGGTTTATAGGGTTGGAATATATTGATGATGGCACTGCAAGGCTGTGAGCTATAATTTCATCCCGACTTATATGATTGAAACCCAAATGGCGAACAACAAAGTCTTGGATCAAGCAGTTTCTAGCAGTTTTAAGCAAAATACCGATCGTTTTACGAGATACACCTATTTGGGAGGCTATACGTGTATTTGGTTCACCAGACCGTTGTTTTAATTAATATATTCATAGTGCAGTTTTTAGTCTTCTACATTGATTTAAAAGAGACGGTGTTTCATTCAAAAGGATTTCGAATTGTTGGTGTGTTAAGCCAGTTAGGTAATATAGATCCTCTGGTAAAATGTTGTTTACATTGTCAAAATCTATATTAGTCTTATGTTTATATGCATCTCGTAACGTATCAATCATATCTTTGAGATGGTCTGGTGTGAATATTGTCTCTCCATTATCATTCAGGGAGCTCCAATCTTCTGTGTTGATGTGATGTGTACAAACGCGTGCATGTTCAGGAACGTACACGCTATGATTAACCAACAAGAATACTTTTATAAACCTGGACACTCTGTGAAGTTCTTGATTGATGCACCCATGAAATAAACAGTGACGCGCCGTATTTGCAACCCTTCTATAAGTTGGAACAGACGTTGGGTGCTCTGGGTTTGCAAGTTCCTGGTTTTGTTCTTGTTCGAACCTAGCTTGCTGTCGTCTTCCAGCTACCCAACAACGATGACACATAGCCTGAAGTTGATTGAGGGCCATCTAAAAGAAAAACCAAATCCTCAAGTTACACTAAAACAATAAATAACTTAATAAAGAGTGAACAAAAAGACACCGTGTACTCGATGATCAAAAGCTATTGTTATACTAACCTCATTTATGTTAATCCGTGCCATCACATACTCTGTGAAGCCTGGATTGTCTTCCAAATAGGTTCGCGTCAGTATATGCCGGTTTCGGTCACGAATTACTGATCTTGTACATGTAACACACTGTATACGGCGTTCACCTTCCATTTTTTTGAAGCGAATGAGTAATAATAATAATCCAATCGTTAAGTAATACACTGAAGTCCGTTGTGAAAGCCGAGGTTCTAAAGAAAAGTAAGAATAAAATAAACTATGATATGCGCGCGCGCTCAAAATCAGTTCCTAACAGGTACTAACTACTGACGACACACCGACGCTAGCACAAAATAGTTCAAACTACCTACCTAATGGATAAAATAAAAAAAAATTGAACGTGTGTGGGTCGATTTTACTAAGGATTTTCGGTATTTTCAACATCGAATATCTTTTTTCCTACATAAGTTACAAAGTTGCTCCCATACAAAAAATATCTACGTTTTCAAAGACCTTTCGAATGGTACCAATTTCAACTTGCTACAAACTGGGTACGTTCAGACCCATGTTCTTTGTGGGATAAGTATTTTGAATAATAAACGCGTAAACCTAAGTAAATATTCTTTCTTACCGTGTGTCACACATCTAACGGCACACATTTAGAACGGATGTTACGAAATCCGCTCTGCGTTCCAAAGTATTATTCCACCAAATCTCTAAGACTGAGAATACTTACCAAATGTACAATGAAAAAGCATAAAGCCGTGTTTATTAACATTTTCAGCGTAACGTGTATTTTGAGGAAAATGTAGCCGAGCCTACTTAGGAAAACCAATATTGAAAGAATTTACAAAATTGTAGGTAGGCATATTTTCTCTGGCTACTTAAGAGGCCGTATACGATTTTTCCCGTTTCGCTGATTTACTTGATCTTACAGACGTGATTTTACATTTAAAGGTCATTCCAATTATGATCAAATAAATGAGCTACTTTTTTATTTTTGTTGTTTACTTTTTAATAATCGAAAAAAGAAGCTCATTAATTATTCAGATAATAAATGAAACGATCTTTCATGTTGTGCATTAAAATTTATATTTTCTTTGTAAAAGAAGGCATACATTTTAATGTCTGTAAAATCAAGTGAAATCGATAACCTTTCGTGTACGGCTTCTTAAAAATGTTCCTCTTTCATTTTAACGTATATTCGTCTATATGAAAAATAATTATCATCATTTTTAAGCAAGATAATACTATATTGTAGTATTATTTTAAAAGACTGCGGCATTTAAAATCCACGTCTAATTTTAAATGTGACAACAAACCATTCAAAAACTACGATAATTAAAACGAATTGAAAAGCTAACTTCCCAAACAACCTATAAAAACTTCACCATTAAACTCATCAAAGGTATGATTATAATAGTTTTCCACCTTTTCAAATACTCACCATACTAATGGCAGTGGTGAACATTTGACCCAAATACCTGAAAGACATTCATGAAAGCCACACTGACTTTTGAAATCGTTCAGTTGATACATTCTATTGTTTTATTTACACGATTTTATTAGCTTGGTATGCAAGTTTGTACGTATGTCACGGAATCTTTGAAAGTTATTTTCACCCCCTTGAAAACGTCGGGTAAATAGAAACTGCACACTTATCAAGGATCGATGACAATGCAATAATTTAAACCTTAAATCTAGTATCAAAATATTAAATTAACATAGCTTGCATGGTGCAAGCTATGTTAATAAAGCTAGCACTTCTAAATCTATACTTATTTCAAATTCAATTGAAAGTTCAGCTATAACATCCAAAAAATAAAGTCTGTTTGCAACTGTATGTTGATAGTAAGCATTTCTAAAACTGGCCCCATGTTTGCTTCGCAACTACACTTGAAACGATCGATGAGTCGTTCTGAGCTCAGATTAGCTATTTGAACTTAATATTCATATGTTGCTTCAAATTTTAGTCTTATTTCAGTTTTGAATAAATAAAAATAAATTAAAAGTGTGAAGTATTCTACCCTCGTAGGTAAATGAAACTGAAGTTACTGTGTTTATGCTTGTTTTGGATATTGTAATAACGAGACTGAGCACTATCTGGGAAAATTTACACCGTTAAGGAGATACGATGGATAAAAACACAATATTTTGATAAAATGTTATGAAATACGTTCCTATTTTTATGACAAATTAACAGATTTTATTAAATATAAAGCAGTAAAATATTAGTTTTTTCTACTCTGAATTATAGCTTTGTCCATTTTACAACAAATAAAACTGTAATTTTCATCCCAACTTAAACGTTTTTTCATAGCAAAGCGATTTAACAATTTATTAAACTTTAAATACGTTTTTTACAAAATGGATTTTCGAAGTTACTGTGTTTTCATTTACGAGAGCAGTATTAGAATATAACATTAAACTCGCGCCCCGCAAACACTCAAATTAAATGATCCCCTAACCTTTGGTCGACGAAGTGCCAGCCCGCGCCCTGGCTCAGCCTGTAGCTTTAAATTCCCCGATTAATAATAATAATAATCAAAATCTGATCCAGCCTGTCCCAACTTGTTGTCCCCCCCATTAGTGACACCCTGAGCCGAGGACAGGGAGTGTCCTCAGCGTGCACTCAGGCTTTGAGTTCGCTTAAGCAACAACCACTGAATAGTCCGGTTATGTAGTCACGACCTGTCAAGGTCAACAACGAGATGCCATATTAAAAAAAAAAAAACAGTCCGGCCATTGTTTTACCCCTTGTAAAATTTCTACATTTATCTCAGCAAATTTTTATGGCGTACATAATAAAGAAATATTCTATCAATCTATTCCCTTTCAAACAAATCCAACACTATTGAAATGCTGTACCTGTACCAACCAAAACTGTAAGTAAAAGTTCTATCTGAATTAACTGATTTATATTCCTCTCGCGAATCCTTCCCTCGTCTCCTCACTCCATTAAGACGGGTCCGTGATTGTTGCTGCTCATGTAATGGGTGATTTCCTTGGATAGCTTCCTTCCAGTGATGAAACGTGTCATTTTGTGACGCGGCGGCGCATACGTAACTAAGTGTTCCATATTCAACTGGGGGCACAAGGTTTGTCCTGAAATTGTTACTTTTGTACTTGTCTACCTCTGAATACCTAAACGTTCTATTATATTGAAGTGATGCAAAATCCTTACTAATATTCTAAGCGCGAAAGTTTTTTTATGTATGGATGTATGGATGTTTGTTACTCTTTCAAGCAAAAAACTGCTGAATGGATTTGGATTGAATTTGGCTTATAACCTATATCAACACATAGAATACTTTTATCCAGGTAATACGTTCCTGCGGGATAATTTCCGACTTCCACCCGAGCGACGCCGTAGGCGGTAGGTAGTTTATAATATAGTCTTATGCCTATGAAATCAGTTGAAAACAGGACATATACCCCCTTATTTATAAACATTGCTTGAAGCTAAGTAATGATCAGCGTCTGTCTAACCTTTTGACTATACCGATGCTTCCCAAACTTATTTTAACTGTGACGCCCTTGGGAAGTTGCCATATTTTTGTGACGCCCTGGCCTTCTTGTATACATTTACCTACTAGTTTTTGTTTTAGCCTAATAACAATTTTTCAGAAAAACTCCAAATATACTGTGGTATTAGTGAGAAGGATGTGCTTGCTTTTCTGAGCATTGTTTCTCAAAACCAGGCTCAAGTTTCGAAATTGCCACTCTCGTCTCTGTCTCGAAATTTATTTTCTATCTGTCATCATCATCATCATCATCAGCCTATAATGTTCCCATTTCTGGGACACAGGCCTCCTCTCTGCGAGAGGGATTGGGCCGTAATCCACCACGCTGGCCCAGTGCGTGTTGGTAGATGTCACATGTCTTCGATTTTTTTGTTCTAGGACATGCCGGTTTCCTCGCGATGTTTTCCTTCACCGTTTTGAGAGCAGTGGTGATGAAATAATTTACACAAAGTAAAGCGCCTGGCTGGGTTCGAACCTACGACCTACAACTCGTAAGTCGCGGCCGTTACCACTTGGCCACCACTGCTCTCTGCTGCTTTCTATCTGTACTTGTTCTTAATTACTGCAACTGCAGAGAATCCTGTCTCAGAAAAGTATGATGTTGCAAACGGTAATAAAACCCCAAATGCTGCAGTGCTGATGGAACGATATTCTTGATAAACTGAGCTCCAAAATTCAAGTAGTTTATTTTTGTTGTATTGTAGCTTAAGGCTGGAGTCACAGGACAATTCTATTAATTGTTCTTCTTCTGCTGTCGAAAGTATTGATGGTGAGGTCGACTGGAAATGGTTTCTAACCCAGTCATATTGCTCCAGATTTTCGGGTTTTTTTTTTTTTAATGTTCCCTCTAAGATTACATGTGCCGTGTAAATATTACTTAGATCGCCTCACGATGCCCCTAGGATAATACCGCAGCGCCCCAGGTCGTCGCGACGCACAGTCTGGGAAGCACTGGACTATACATTTAAGAGGTTTAAATATCTCTTAACGTTAAGCAACGTTTTTAAATAACTAGTTATTTTAAAACTTTGCAAGACACAAACAAGACTTTTGTTACGTCTGAGGGTTCAGACGTAACAAAAGTCTTATTTGTTTTCTTTACTTTTTAGTATGTGTGTATATATGTACGTATCTATTGTACAGCATATATATGATTATATCTATGTATCTATAATAGTAAATTGTATCTGTATTTTGCACCAATGACAACCCCATTTTTATATCCATGCAATCACTGCCCATTCCAAGTTTGCCTGGAAGAGATCGCAGAATGCGATAAGGCCGCCCATTGAATGTTTCTAGTGTTAAGTGTTTTATTTTTTGTAATGTATTTTCTGGTGTACAATAAAGCAAAATAAATAAAAATACTAGCTGTATGCACTCCTCCTCCATTTAAACTTTAACTGTGCCAAATTTCATGCTCCGCGATCCTCGTAATTTTCGTAAAAAGGGATACTAAGTTTTTTCTTCACGTATTAATATACAAAGTGTCGTCTTGCATCCTCGTCAAATTCAAGGAGGTAACTATGCTAATGATTCTTGGCTTGATATGGATCAATAATAAAATAAGTAGGTAATTTTTTTTTCATATTTTCGTAAATCGGCATGTGTGGGACACGCATGTTAAAACGCGGCCCGTGTGATATCGCACTGTGTAACACACAGCGACATAGTCGTGTGACACTGCATACCGCATACGGAACGGGGCGATTCTGTTCTTTGAAAGAGGTGTATTATACTGAAATACTGTTAAACTTAAACAAGTAAAAAAACAAGCATGTATTCATTAGTGAGCGGGTATCGTAATTTTATTTGATTATTTATGTCTTTCATATGAGCCTCCTGAAATTTGACGAGGATGCAAAACGACACGATGTGTAGATAAGTGATTGACAACCCGAATGTGTCTCCGTGGTAGTCTCAATCATTCATTTCCACTGTTCAACAGTGGAAATGGTAGGTGAAGTCCACCAACCAATTACATAATTAGAAACACGGCAATTCTTTGTTAATCTATGCATACATATAGTGAATAGCATCAGTAGAAGGAAGAAGTCTATACGGTTTTCCGGAATCGCATCAAAGTGAAAGATATTTCCCAAACGATTGTTCAATCTGCAATGGAGATAGAAAAGATAGTCTCGTAAAATTTATCGTACGACAAAACACGTACTACGTACATTTATCACACAGTACAGGAACAATGCTGTGCTACTTATGCGTTCATAAATCGCTTCGAACTGCAGCTTGTAGAACCGCATCGCAAATATCGGGTTGGGTTTAGAAACGTGCTACCTTGCTAGAAAAATAATGTGTTGCTGGCAAAACAAATTGATGGGGAGGGTTTAGAAGACATGTTTATTGAGCAATTAGCGGCATATCAATGTTTAAACTACTACTATTTTATGTTAGTTTTTACTTCAGATACATGTTTTTCTTTCTTTTTTATAACTATTATGATACCTCGGTAGCCACAGATCGTTGACCTTATTAGGTCAACGATCTGTGGCTACTAGTGTCTGTCGAATACTAGTGTATTCGTCAGGTCATTTTCTATGTATTTGCATGATGGTGTTAAATGTATAACAGTACAGACGCCAGCACATCAAGCTACCCCAATCTGTCAAATTTCTTTGATCGATTTTCAACTTAAAACAAAAGGTTAAGGTTTATGTTCAATTGGGAAATTTTGACAGTTTGGGATATCTTGATGTGCTGACGTCTGTACAACAAAAAAAAGGTACAGCTACTAGAAATATTGAAAATCAAAGAACGTTATGTTCCTTATCCATCCCTGTACTACTTAGGAAGTCTGGTAGTCAATTAATAACCTTGAAATTAATTACGTCCAGAAAATAAAGAAAAAACAAAAAAAAATTTAATGTTTTTTTAATAGATATAGACAATTTATTAACTGTATTTTTATTTTTGGAACAACACATAATAGACTGAAATAAACTGAAAAAGTCTACTAATTAAAATAGATACTTATTAATTTTTACTCACACGTTTTCTTAAAACTAGTACGTACAAATAATTGTATTTGTTTTTAAAAAGCCAAGGTTCTACATTGACTACCGGCCACACTGTATATAGGAACAACAGTCTAGTTTTAATCATATTTAATATCACATATTGTTCTCAGTTTCTTACTTGTGTCACAATTATCACGCCTAGTATTTGAATTTTCGATCGTCCTTCCGTCCATAACTCTTCAAAATGAAGGGAACAGCTGATTTTTTATTCGCGATTTCAGGTTTGGTCCCGTAGTAAAAGTTGTTAATAATGATGAGTACAATGACCCCGTGAGATATTTCGTGTATGAGTAGATAGACCTTATATATAAGTATGAATCTTGTCCTTTCTATGATAAATGTATAAAACATTTTTTTCAAGACTAATATTTCAAGTTTGTAACTGTGAAGAGTTATACGAGTATCTTACGGAAAATGTTTTCTTTTGTTTTTGTGTCCTGGGAAATAACAACAGTTTGTCATAATATGACACGTGCCAAGAAGCTCCTACGGTCATATATCTACATACCTGCCCACGGGAAATGACCGATTGCCAGGATCCTGAAACCTTTCACCAGGTAGGTATGTTGGCCGAGTAAATATTGAAATACTAGGTGTATTTCAATATTTACCCGGCCAATTTTTTTTTAACATGTTAGCACCTTTTTAGCGCAATAGGAGACAAAGCCAGTATAACCAAAAACCAGTCCTTGAATCTTGTTATATTGATTGAACAGAAGACAAAAAGAATTTGTTATTAAATTATTTTTATTACATTAAAAATAAATATATACATACTCTAAACTAATTATCTTTAAAGAACACTAACAATCTGAATAGCCCCTAGGTAATAAGAAAAATAATTTACATTTTCTCTATAACCTATAACATTTGTTCCGAGAAAAACAAAATTATGTTTGAGTAATTGAATCCACAAATATTCAAACAAATGTTATAGATTAATGAGCGTTTAAACTTACAAGTAAACCTATGGCTTTGAATCACAGAACGTCTAAAAAAATGATCCAAATCCTAACAGTCTTGATCTAAACTTCTGATACGGTATCCACTTCTATAACATGAGTATGCTTTCTCTTCTTATGAATTCCTTCGAACTCATTCTGTATCTCTTCCAACGACCGATCTTTCGTCTCAGGGACAAAGAAGTAGACAAATGCTATCCCTACAATGCAAGTTATTGCAAAAGCCCATAGCGTCCAACCATGTTTTACCATGTCTACCAAATTCTGGTAAAACTTTGTTACAGCAAACGCCAAAAACCAATGGAAACCAGCAGTTAAGGCGGTTGCTCTTCTTGTCATGTGTGGGGGAAATATTTCTCTCAGCATCAACCAAGGAATTGGTCCAACACCAGAAGCATAAAAACTTACAAAAAGACATAAAGTGAAAAGTGGTACCCACGTACTACTCGGTGATAAATTGGATGCTTTTAAATGGTAAAATATTCCTAAACAGGCTAAATTCACAGCCATAGCTGCGAATGAAATCATTAAAAGTATTCTTCTCCTAACAACTTTCAGAAGCATAGTAGAAAAGTATGTGGATGAAACGAAACAGAAGCCCAAAATGATAGCTGCGCTAGGAGGATTGAGACCTATGGCAAAAGTTTCGAAGATATTCTTAGCGTAGAAGAGGACGGGAAAGATGCCGCTCATCTGCTGAAATATCATAAGCCCGAAGGAGACAACAAGAGCTTTGACCGTGGACCTAGTACCGAATAGTTCCTTGAAAGTGACTCTGATCTTTGCTGAACTTCTGAGGCGATCCTTCAAATCTCTATATTCGCCGTCGATGTCGTTGTCAATACCCCTAAAGTAGCGTAAGGCTGCCTTGGCTTCTTGGAATTTTCCTTGAGACATCAAATAGGCTGGAGATTCGGGAAGAAAGATGAAGGCAACGAAGAAAGCTGTAGGTACACTGGCGCAGAGGACTGTCAACCAAGAACTGTTCTCGACCAGACCTGAAAAGTAAGATACAAGTAAAGTTAAGAATTCTAATTTATGTTCCTGACTAACAGCTGTAAGATCAGCGTCTTGCCAGTGTGTTGTCTAATGAAAGTTCAAGCAAAAAACTGAAGATATTTCAGTTAAAATAGCAAAATTGCCTACCAATAATATATCCAAACAGCACTCCGCAGCTGAAGTGAACGTGATAGAAGTTAGCCAAAGTTGGAAGAATGTGCTTTTCTGCTATATCTTCAATGTAAGGTGGGATGCCGACACTGAAAGCTCCTAATGCCACTCCACCGACGAAGCGTCCCACGTACAGACCATAAACGTTTGGACTGGAAAAACAGAAACAAAGTTATGTTACGTAGAAACAGAGTAACATAGTATTGCGCATGTATTCCCCGAAGATGTTAAGTACACTTACATTTCGCTTTTCATGTATGATTAGTGTAATAATGAGCGAGTCTATTGCCAATATTACAATTTTTACGAGGTAGTCAAAGTTGACTGTAGAGTTGAAACTTGCGAAGTATCAACCATTTTATTTCTGAGCAAATAGAGCCTTATAATATATAGTACATTTTATTAAAACAAAACAACACGTACCTCGAAGCGACAAGTATCCATGACACAACCAGAGGAAGCGCCAAGTAAAGCAGAGTCTTCTTTCTTCCGAAATATTCGGAAATGAGACCAGCTGGCCCAGCGCCCCATAACGCTCCGAGGCACAACAAAGAAGCTACCCAAGATGCTTCAGATGCTGTTAGCTGTAAAATAAGAATTGTTTATTAATTCATCAAGCAAAATAAAATCGATTTTCGAAAAAACTTGAGGAGTTTGTGAGAATGTTCTTTATTTTGTGGGGTTCCCTTGAGAAGAAGGCTTGAGTTAATAATAAAGATAAGAGAGATAAGTAACTCTGTTATCTAGCTAACTTTTATTGATAGAAAAGTCATTGAATGACCGCAATTCAAATATTTTTAGAGTATAAATTTAAACTGACTTTGTCCTAAGTAGCACGTATTCTGATACCTTTTAAAAAGATTCTACTAAACATTTAAATAACTGGAAATTTTAAGTCACAAAACTAAAGCAGTATTTCTAGATAGTATATTTTTGCTTGTAACCCAAAAAGGCTTTAACTAAAACCAGGTCCTAATTCCAGCCATGCATAATAAATCCTAACCGCAAAAATAAACCAGAGACTCGCTCCAAGAATAATATACCAAACTTACCGTAAGTTTAGTGTGTTCTGAACTAAGTATGCTCGGTGTAGTATTCTCCACGGCAATTACGTCTCGGGTCGGCGACGGAGGCTGTAACATACGTGTATTTATCGACTTCATTAATCTTGGACAGAAATTATAACCAGGATTATGTTACCAGTATTGTTGTTACAGAATTAATTTATGGATTAAGGAAAAATAATTGTATGGGAGTATATATTACGACTCTGGGTAAGCTGTTTCCAATATTGGGGGTTTCATAAAATGTGCTCGTGCTAATATGGGCTCTTAAATTGTGTGAAGATCGGTATGATTTTTTCTGCTGAAGGAATATACCAGAGTACGTTATTAATAAATCTACTGTTTGTGGTGATTATGGTAATTTTGAAGGCCGCGGGTATCCGCTGGATATGGGAAGCACAAGACCGGTCGAAGTGGCGGAGCCTGGGGGAGGCCTATGTCCAGTAGTGGACGTCTTTCAGCTGAAATGATGATGAGTGAGTCAGTCAGGTCTTTTATTTTTATTTTTATAGAAAACAATCAAAGACAATTTAATTTTAGTAGATAGCAACGAAAGCAGTTCAACTTTATACCTAATAGCTGAAATAAAAGCAGCAGTCAACCGCAAAAAAAGTCCAGATACGAATCTACTAAAAACTGCAATTACTGCAGCATTCATATGTTTAAACATTATAAATTGCCAACGAAAAACAGAACCTACACCAATTTAAATTCGCCTAAGTACGCAGTCATTTAAAAGTAAACGGTATTAAATTGTATCTCGAAAGAACAACGGGAACAGAAAACTGCACTTTCAAAATTACGGCACAAGTTAAACCACAGACAAGTTCTTCGGTTTCAGTATCATATATTGTAAAGTTAGTTTGTTCCCAAAAGCTTGGTAGCATTCGCTCCGCTGTCAACGAGTTTTCCTGTTTATATAGACCAGGGACGGTGAACATTTTCACATCTGCGTTGCAAATTAAGTTTTTTTTTCCACCTTTATCAGGAATACTGCTGCGAAATAAAAATCCATGATAATCCCTTATTTGTGTTATGATGATGTTGATGTTTCTTAACATTATGAAAGTAACGTATATAATTTACAACAAACTGGAGAACGTGGTGAGGTATTAAATCGGTAAGTTGCCTCAAGTACATATGCCAATATGCCTGGTGCTAGTGAAGATTTGACCTTCAAAGAAATAAAAATATTTCACTTGGGACACGCACAGGAAATACAAACTAACAGGAAGAACATAATGGTGAAATAAAAACACTAATAAAACAAAATAGTGAAAACAATAAAAAATAAAGAAGAGAAAGACCTGTGTGAGGCCAAAAAGGCTCCTATCTCAGCATAATGCTGCGATAAGATTATTTGCGGACAATTTTATAGAAAATAAAATGTACAATTAATAAATCAATGCCGTGCTCATTTATTTCTGTACGTTTGCCATCTCTGATATATACTCTCAAAGTTGCTTGATTGCTCTGAAGTCGCTTGGATAGATGTTTCGCTGCTTGTCTAGACATGACTAATGAAAACTTAAACTTTCGAGTTTTGTAGAAGTTTGAAACTGTCTTGTTTTTTCTGTTGAAGAAAATGTTGCGACTCATAAATATTATTTTAATTAGTGTTGTTATTACTGAGATAAACAGACCTGTACATAGCTGGGAAAGTGAACGTATCCCAGACTCGAGCAATTCTTGATTATAATTATAATCTGAAACTCGAAAATGACTCCAACGATTTTCATGAAATTTAGTATGCAGGGGGTTTCGGGGGCGATAAATCGATCTAGCTAGGTTACATTTTTAAAAAAAAACGTCAAAAAAACAAAAGAAAACCGAGCAAATCTCTTTCATGTAGCATGCAGAGGGTTTCGGGGGCGATAAATCGATCTAGCTAGGTTTAAAATTTTTTAAACGTCAAACCAAAAAAACCGGTCATCCAGATAATAATATTTAAAAACGACTGAATAACCCAACAGTACCTTATTACTTTTTATGATAAGTGTGTAAGTAGCATTTACATGCGGTATTCAATCGCGCCATTGCTTTTCATTAAGACAGCAGAATATAGCAAAGCTGACTTACCGCCGAGGCTTTTTCTTGAATTTTGATGTGCGACGCCATTTACCTGGTATACATACGGCTGAAAACTTTTGTGAGTTTTGGCGGTACAAAGGAAAAGTGTATGGACTGCAGTGTGAAAGATGATATGGCAAGAAAGGGGGTGACAATTGAGACGACGACGAATAGAGAAGTATGCAAGAAAAAATCTTTTCCAAAAAAACAACCGATTTCCGGAAAAACACTACAAAGTGAAAAATAACTTTAATTTCGGAAGTAGACTTTGGATATGTATTTTTTTTTATCACCGCCTTAGTTATTTTTCACTTTGTAGCGTTTTTCCAGACGAGGTTGTATTTTTTTTAAGTTTTTAGCTATAATATCTACCGTTACTAGGTTCTATAGGTAAAAAGCGAATTCATTCGAAAATTCATCATCCTTGGGGTCAAAACAATGCATACTTGCAATAGCAGCAATCGCGATTGATTTACTGGCATTTTTTTATGCGTTACGTTGTCTGTCTCCAAAACGCATCATCAGATCTACAAGAAATTTAAACGGGACCATTTCGGAATAAACCCCTTTCGAACATGGAAAGAATTTTGCAAATCCGTCTATAGATGACAGAGTTATGCCCGAACATATATCTATTTAAAAAAAAACATGTCGAATTGATATCGAAAAATAGTGCGTTAAATTGTAAATGGTTTTTGCAGTTCAAAATTTTTCGATAGTTTACAATCTCGCGGGATAGATTATAAACTAACGGTGTTCACAATCTTACGGTGACTTATGTTACAACTAGACCAGTACGAGACCCTTGGTCCCAAATGAAAAGAATTGATTCTAGTTTCCCCTTCCTAAAGGTAGTTTTTTATGGAGAAGAATAGGCAAGAAACTCCGTAGTATTAAAAAAAAAAAACATTCTCAAATAAGTAGAATACTGACAGTCAGTTTTCTAAAGTTTCTTGCGGAAACTAAGAATATTATTAAATATCTTTACTATTTTTACTTCATGGCTATTCAATAGCCACTGAATATACTCGCAAGAAAACAGAAGTTTATTTATTAAACATTTTAAGCACACAAATGATAAGAGGCGGACTTAATGCCATATGCATTTTCTACCAGTCAACCTTTGAGTGATGCAAAGAAAAGCAGTGGTAGGTGCAATAAATTTGTGGGATAAGTATTTTGAATAATAAACGCGTAAACCTGAGTAAATATTCTTTCTTACCGTGTGTCACACATCTAACGGCACACATTTAGAACGGATGTTACGAAATCCGCTCTGCGTTCCAAAGTATTATTCCACCAAATCTCTAAGACTGAGAATACTTACCAAATGTACAATGAAAAAGCATAAAGCCGTGTTTATTAACATTTTCAGCGTAACGTGTATTTTGAGGAAAATGTAGCCGAGCCTACTTAGGAAAACCAATATTGAAAGAATTTACAAAATTGTAGGTAGGCATATTTTCTCTGGCTACTTAAGAGGCCGTATACGATTTTTCCCGTTTCGCTGATTTACTTGATCTTACAGACGTGATTTTACATTTAAAGGTCATTCCAATTATGATCAAATAAATGAGCTACTTTTTTATTTTTGTTGTTTACTTTTTAATAATCGAAAAAAGAAGCTCATTAATTATTCAGATAATAAATGAAACGATCTTTCATGTTGTGCATTAAAATTTATATTTTCTTTGTAAAAGAAGGCATACATTTTAATGTCTGTAAAATCAAGTGAAATCGATAACATTTCGTGTACGGCTTCTTAAAAATGTTCCTCTTTCATTTTAACGTATATTCGTCTATATGAAAAATAATTATCATTATTTTTAAGCAAGATAATACTATATTGTAGTATTATTTTAAAAGACTGCGGCATTTAAAATCCACGTCTAATTTTAAATGTGACAACAAACCATTCAAAAACTATGATAATTAAAACGAATTGAAAAGCTAACTTCCCAAACAACCTATAAAAACTTCACCATTAAACTCATCAAAGGTATGATTATAATAGTTTTCCACCTTTTCAAATACTCACCATACTAATGGCAGTGGTGAACATTTGACCCAAATACCTGAAAGACATTCATGAAAGCCACACTGACTTTTGAAATCGTTCAGTTGATACATTCTATAGTTTTATTTACACGATTATATTAGCTTGGTATGAAAGTTTCTATGTATGTCACGGAATCTTTGAAAATTATTTTCACCCCCTTCAAAACGTCGGATTAAATTGAAACTGCACACTTATCAAGGATCGATGACAATGCAATAATTTAAACCTTAAATCTAGTATCAAAATATTAAATTAACATAGCTTGCACCATTGAGCACTTCTAAATCTATACTTATTTCAAATTCAATAGAAAGTTCAGCTATAATGGATGTTATAGCCTATAACATCCAAAAAATAAAGTCTGTTTGCAACTGTATGTTGATAGTAAGCATTTCTAAAACTGGCCCCATGTTTGCTTCGCAACTACACTTGAAACGATCGATGAGTCGTTCTGAGCTCAGATTAGCTATTTGAACTTAATATTGATATGTTGCTTCAAATTTTAGTATTATTTCAGTTTTGAATAAATAAAAATAAATAAAAAGTGTGAAGTATTCTACCCTCGTAAGTAAATGAAACTGAAATTACTGTGTTTATGCTTGTTTTGGGTATTGTAATAACGAGACTGAGCACTATCTGGGAAAATTTACACCGTTAAGTAGATACGATGGAAAAAAACACAATATTTTGATAAAATGTTATGAATTACGTTCATATTTTTATGACAATTTAACTGATTTTATTCAAAATAAAGCAGTAAAATTTGTTTTTTCTACTCTGAATTATAGCTTTGTCTATTTTACAACAAATAAAACTGTAATTTTCAACCTAACTTAAACGTTTTTTCATAGCAAAGTGATTTAACAATTTAATAAACTTTAAATACGTTTTTTACAAAATGGATTTTCGAAGTTACTGTGTTTTCATTTACGAGAGCAGTATTAGAATATAACATTAAACTGGCGCCCCGCAAACACTCAAATTAAATGATCCCATGATGAAGTGCCAGCCCGCGCCCTGGCTCAGCCTGTAGCTTTAAATTCCCCGATTAATAATAATAATCAAAATCTGATCCAGCCTGTCCCAACTTGTTGTCCCCCCCATTAGTGACACCCTGAGCCGAGGACAGGGAGTGTCCTCAGCGTGCACTCAGGCTTTGAGTTCGCTTAAGCAACAACCACTGAATAGTCCGGTTATGTAGTCACGACCTGTCAAGGTCAACAACGAGATGCCATATTAAAAAAAAAAAAAACAGTCCGGCCATTGTTTTACCCCTTGTAAAATTTCTACATTTATCTCAGCAAATTTTTATGGCGTACATAATAAAGAAATATTCTATCAATCTATTCCCTTTCAAACAAATCCAACACTATTGAAATGCTGTACCTGTACCAACCAAAACTGTAAGTAAAAGTTCTATCTGAATTAACTGATTTATATTCCTCTCGCGAATCCTTCCCTCGTCTCCTCACTCCATTAAGACGGGTCCGTGATTGTTGCTGCTCATGTAATGGGTGATTTCCTTGGATAGCTTCCTTCCAGTGATGAAACGTGTCATTTTGTGACGCGGCGGCGCATACGTAACTAAGTGTTCCATATTCAACTGGGGGCTCAAGGTTTGTTACTTTTGTACTTGTCTACCTCCGAATACCTAAACGTTATATTATATTGAAGTGATGCAAAATCCTTACTAATATTCTAAGCGCTAAAGTTTTTATGTATGGATGTACGGGTGTTTGTTACTCTTTCAAGCAAAAACTGCTGAATGGATTTGGATTGAATTTGGCTTATAACCTAGATCAACACATAGGATACTTTTTATCCCGGTAGTACATTCCTGCGGGATAATTTCCGACTTCCACCCGGGCGAAGCCGTGGGCGGAAGCTAGTTCATAATATAGTCTTAAGCCTATGAAATCAGTTAAAAACAGCACATATACCCCCTTATTTATTAAATATTGCTTGAAGTTAAGTAATGATTAGCGTCTGTCTAACCTTTTGACTATACCGATGCTTCCCAAACTTATTTTAACTGTGACGCCCTTGGGAAGTTGCCATATTTTTGTGACGCCCTGGCCTTCTTGTATACATTTACCTACTAGTTTTTGTTTTAGCCTAATAACAATTTTTCAGAAAAACTCCAATTAATACTGTGGTATTAGTGAGAAGGATGTGCTTGCTTTTCTGAGCATTGTTTCTCAAAACCAGGCTCAAGTTTCGAAATTGCCACTCTCGTCTCTGTCTCGAAATTTATTTTCTATCTGTCATCATCATCATCATCATCATCAGCCTATAATGTTCCCATTGCTGGGACACAGGCCTCCTCTCTGCGAGAGGGATTGGGCCGTAATCCACCACGCTGGCCCAGTGCGTGTTGGTAGATGTCACATGTCTTCGATTTTTTTGTTCTAGGACATGCCGGTTTCCTCGCGATGTTTTCCTTCACCGTTTTGAGAGCAGTGGTGATGAAATAATTTACACAAAGTAAAGCGCCTGGCTGGGTTCGAACCTACGACCTACAACTCGTAAGTCGCGGCCGTTACCACTTGGCCACCACTGCTCTCTGCTGCTTTCTATCTGTACTTGTTCTTAATTACTGCAACTGCAGAGAATCCTGTCTCAGAAAAGTATGATGTTGCAAACGGTAATAAAACCCCAAATGCTGCAGTGCTGATGGAACGATATTCTTGATAAACTGAGCTCCAAAATTCAAGTAGTTTATTTTTGTTGTATTGTAGCTTAAGGCTGGAGTCACAGGACAATTCTATTAATTGTTCTTCTTCTGCTGTCGAAAGTATTGATGGTGAGGTCGACTGGAAATGGTTTCTAACCCATTCATATTGCTCCAGATTTTCGGGTTTTTTTTTTTTTAATGTTCGCTCTAAGATAACAAGTGCCGTGTAAATATTATTTAGATCGCCTCACGACGCCCCTAGGAAAATACCGCAGCGCCACAGGTCGACGCACAGTTTGGGAAGCACTGGACTATACATTTAAGAGGTTTAAATATCTCTTAACGTTAAGCAACGTTTATATATAACTAGTTATTTTAAAACTTTCTAAGACACAAACAAGACTTTTGTTACGTCTGAGGGTTCAGACGTAACAAAAGTCTTGTTTCTTTGCTTTTTTAGTATGTGTACGTATATCTATTGTACAGCATTTGTATGATTATATCTACGAGTATGTATCTATAATAGTAAATTGTATCTATGTTTTACACCAATGACAACCCCATTTTTATATCCACGCAATCACTGTCCATTCCAAGGTTGCCAGGAAGAGATCGCAGAAAGCGATAAGGCCGCCCATTGTATGTTTCTAGTGTTAACTGTTTTATTTTTTGTAATGTATTTTCTGGTGTACAATAAAGCATAATAAATAAATAAATAAAAATACTAGCTGTATGCACTCCTCCTCCATTTAAACTTTAACTGTGCCAAATTTCATGCTCCGCCAACCTCGTAATTTTCGTAAAAAAGGGATACTAAGTTTTTTCTTCACGTATTAATATACAAAGTGTCGTCTTGCATCCTCGTCAAATTCAAGGAGGTAACTATGCTTATGATTCTTGATATGAATCAATAATAAAATAAGTAGGTATTTTTTTTTTTCATATTTTCGGAAATCGGCATGTGTGGGACACGCATGTTATCACGCGGCGTGATACCGCACTGTAACACACAGCGACATAGTCGTGTGACACTGCCTACCGCATACGGAACGGGGCGATTCTGTTCTTTGAAAGAGGTGTATTATACTGAAATACTGTTAAACTTAAACAAGTAAAAAACAAGTATGTATTCATTAGTGAGCGGGTATCGTAATTTTATTTGATTATTTATGTCTTTTATATGAGCCTCCTGAAATTTGACGAGGATGCAAAACGACACGATGTATAGATAAGTGATTGACAACCTCCCGAATGTTTCTCCGTGGTCGTGGTAGTCTCAATCATTAATTTCTACTGTTCAACAGTGGAAATGGTAGGTGAAGTCCACCAACCAATTACATAATTAGAAGCACGGCAATTCTTTGTTAATCTATGCATACATATAGTTAATAGCATCAGTAGAAGGAAGAGGTCTATACGGTTTCCGGAACCGCATCAAAGTGAAAGAATTTCCCAAGCGATTGTTCAATCTGCAATGGAGATAGAAAAGATGGTCTCGTAAAATTTATCGTACGACAAAACATGTGCTACGTACATTTATCACACAGTACAGGAACAATGCTGTGCTACTTATGCGTTCATAAATCGCTACGAACTGCAGCTTGTGGAACCGCATCGCAAATATCGGGTTGGGTTTAGAAACGTGCTACCTTGGTAGAAAAATAACGTGTTGCCGGCAAAACAAATTGGTGGGGAGGGTTTAGAAGACATGTTCATTGAGTAATTAGCGGCATATCAATGTTTAAACTACTACAACTATTATGTTAGTTTTTACTTAGTTCAGAAAACGTTTTTCTTTCTTTTTATAACTATTATGATGCCTCGGTAGCCACAGGTCGTTGACCTACTAGTATTCGTCAGGTCATTTTCTATGTATTTGCATGATGGTGTTAAATGTATAACAGTACAGACGCCAGCACATCAAGCTTCCCCAGTCTGTCAAATTTCTTTGATCGATTTTCAACTTAAAACAAAAGGTTAAGGTTTATGTTCAATTGGGAAATTTTGACAGTTTGGGATATCTTGATGTGCTGGCGTCTGTACAGCAAAAAAAAGGTACAGCTACTAGAAATATTGAAAATCAAAGAACGTTATGTTCCTTATCCATCCCTGAACATAGGAAGTCCGGTAGTAAATGAATAACCTTGAAATTCATTACGTCCAGAAAATAAAGAAAAAACTAAAAAAAATGTTTAATATCAGAGATGTTTTTTAATAGATATAGACAATTTATTAACTGTATTTTTATTTTTGGAACAACACATAATAGACTGAAATAAACTGAAAAAGTCAGCGTTTTTTTGTTGGATAGGCTGACTGAATATTAATTAAAATAGATACTTATTAATTTTTACTCACACGTTTTCTTAAAACTAGTACGTACAAATAATTGTACTTGTTTTTTAAAAGCCAAGGTTCTATATTGATTACCGGCCATACAATAGTAACAACAGTCTTGTTAAAATCATATTTAATATCACATATTGTTCTCAGTTTCTTACTTGTGTCACAATTATCACGCCTAGTATTTATCTCAATTTTCGATCGTCTTTCCGTCCTTAACCGTCAAAATGAAGGGAACAGCTGATTTTTTATTCGCGATTTCAGGTTTGGTCCCGTAGTAAAAGTTGTTAATAACGATGAGTACAATGACCCCGTGAGATATTTCGTGTATGAATAGATAGACCTTATATATAAGTGAATGAATGAATCATGAATCTTGTCCTTTCTATGATAAATGTATAAAACATTTTTCCAAGACTAATATTTCAAGTTTGTAATTGTGAAGAGTTATATCAGGAAAATGGTTTCTTTTGTTTTTGTGTCCTGGGAAATAACCACAGTTTGTCATATTATGACACGTGCCAAGAAGCTCCTACGGTCATAAATATCTACATATCTGCCCACGGGAAATGACCGATTGCCAGGATCCTGAAACCTTTTACCAGGTGAGTATGTTGGCCGGGTAAATATTGAAATACTAGGTGTATTTCAACATTGACCCGGGCGAAAATTGTTTTAACATGTTGGCACCTTTTTAGCGCAATAGGAGACAAAGCCAGTATAACCAAAAACCAGTCCTTGAATCTTGTTATATTGATTGAACAGAAGACAAAAAGAATTTGTTATAAAATTATTTTTATTACATTAAAAATAAATATATACATACTCTAAACTAATTATCTTTAAAGAACACTAACAAATTGAATAGCCCCTAGGTAATAAGAAAAATAATTTACATTTTCTCTATAACCTATAACATTAATTCCGAGAAAAGTTAAATCATGTTATAGATGAAAAAATGTTATAGACTATTGAGCATCTAAACTTACAAGTAAACCTATGGCTTTGAATCACAGCACGTCTAAAAAAATGATCCAAATCCTAACAGTCTTGATCTAAACTTCTGATACGGTATCCACTTCTATAACATGAGTATGCTTTCTCTTCTTATGAATTCCTTCGAACTCATTCTGTATCTCTTCCAACGACCGATCTTTCGTCTCAGGGACAAAGAAGTAGACAAATGCTATCCCTACAATGCAAGTTATTGCAAAAGCCCATAGCGTCCAACCATGTTTTACCATGTCTACCAAATTCTGGTAAAACTTTGTTACAGCAAACGCCAAAAACCAATGGAAACCAGCAGTTAAGGCGGTTGCTCTTCTTGTCATGTGTGGGGGGAATATTTCTCTTAGCATCAACCAAGGAATTGGCCCAACACCAGAAGCATAAAAACTTACAAAAAGACATAAAGTGAAAAGTGGTACCCACGTACTACTCGGTGATAAATTGGATGCTTTTAAATGGTAAAATATACCTAAACAGGCTAAATTCACAGCCATAGCTGCGAATGAAATCATTAAAAGTATTCTTCTCCTAACAACTTTCAGAAGCATAGTAGAAAAGTATGTGGATGAAACGAAACAGAAGCCCAAAATGATAGCTGCGCTAGGAGGATTGAGACCTATGGCAAAAGTTTCGAAGATGTTCTTAGCGTAGAAGAGGACGGGAAAGATGCCGCTCATCTGCTGAAATATCATAAGCCCGAAAGAGACAACAAGAGCTTTGACCGTGGACCTAGTACCGAATAGTTCCTTGAAAGTGACTCTGATCTTTGCTGAACTTCTGAGGCGATCCTTCAAATCTCTATATTCACCGTCGATGTCGTTGTCAATACCCCTAAAGTAGCGTAAGGCTGCCTTGGCTTCTTGGAATTTTCCTTGAGACATCAAATAGGCTGGAGATTCGGGAAGAAAGATGAAGGCAACGAAGAAAGCCGTAGGTACACTGGCGCAGAGGACTGTCAACCAAGAACTGTTCTCGACCAGACCTGAAAAGTAAGATACAAGTAAAGTTAAGAATTCTAATTTATGTTCCTGACTAACAGCTGTAAGATCAGCGTCTTGCCAGTGTGTTGTCTAATGAAAGTTCAATCAAAAAACTGAAGATATTTCAGTTAAAACAGCAAAATTGCTTACCAATAATATATCCAAACAGCACTCCGCAGCTGAAGTGAACGTGATAGAAGTTGGCCAAAGTTGGAAGAATGTGTTTTTCAGCTATATCTTCAATGTAAGGTGGGATGCCGACACTGAAAGCTCCTAATGCCACTCCACCGACGAAGCGTCCCACGTACAGACCATAAACGTTTGGACTGGAAAAACAGAAACAAAGTTGTGTTACGTAGATACAGAGTAACATAGTATTGCGCATGTATTTCCCGAAGGGCATAGTTATTAAATACACTTACATTTCGCTTTTCATGTATAAGTTTATAGTGTAATAATGAGCGAGTCTATTGCCAATATTAGAATTTTTACGAGGTAGTCAAAGTTGACTGTAGAGTTGAGACTTGCGAAGTATCAACCATTTTATTTCTGAGCAAATAGAGCCATTTATTATATTGCACATTTTATTAAAACAAAACAACACGTACCTCGAAGCGACAAGTATCCATGATACAACCAGAGGAAGCGCCAAGTAAAGCAGAGTCTTCTTCCTTCCGAAATATTCGGAAATGAGACCAGCTGGCCCAGCGCCCCATAACGCTCCGAGGCACAACAAAGAAGCTACCCAAGATGCTTCAGATGCTGTTAGCTGTAAAAGAAGAATTGTTTATTAATTCATCAAGCAAAATAAAATCGATTTTCGAAAAAACTTGAGGAGTTTGTGAGAATGTTCTTTATTTTGTGGGGTTCCCTTGAGAAGAAAGCTTGAGTTAATAATAAAGATAAGATAGATAGGTAACTTTGTTATCTAGCTAACTTTTATTGATAGAAAAGTCATTGAATGACCGCAATTCACATATTTTTAGAGTATAAATTTAAACTGACTTTGTCCTAACTAGCGCGTATTCTGATACCTTTTAAATAGATTCTACTAAACATTTAAATAACTGGAAATTTTAAGTCACAAAACTAAAGCAGTATTTCTAGATAATATATTTTTGCTTGTAACCCAAAAAGGCTTTAACTAAAACCAGGTCCTAATTCCAGCCATGCATAATAAATCCTAACCGCAAAAATAAACCAGAGACTCGTTCCAAGAATAATATACCCAACTTACCGTAAGTTTAGTGTGTTCTGAACTAAGTATGCTCGGTGTAGTATTCTCCACGGCAATTACGTCTCGGGTCGGCGACGGAGGCTGTAACATACGTGTATTTATCGACTTCATTAATCTTGGACAGAAATTATAACCAGGATTATGTTACCAGTATTGTTGTTACAGAATTAATTTATGGATTAAGGATAAATAATTGTACGGGAGTATATATTACGACTCTGGGTAAGCTGTTTCCAATATTGGGGGTTTCATAAAATGAGTTGGCTCTTGAATTGTGTGAAGATTGGTATAATTTTTTCTGCTGAAGGAATATACCAGAGTACGTTATTAATCAATCTACTATTTGTGGTGATTATGGTAATTTTGAAGGCCGCGGGTATCCGCTGGATGTGGGAAGCACGAGACCGGTCGAAGTGGAGGAGCCTGGGGAGGCCTACGTCCAGTAGTGGACGTCTTTCGGCTGAAATGATGATGATGGTAATTTTAGTTATGACCAGTTATGCAACGGTCTATCAGAAGAACAATGAAAAGAAAAGGCAACAAAATAAAACTGTCTAAAGTACATAATTGGGTCTAAATATTAATTCATCATCATCATCATTATTTTCAGCCAAAAGACGTCCACTACTGGACACGAGCTTCCTTCTAAAAAACTAAGTATCTATTATAGCTTATATTAACCACTAGCTTTTGCCAGCGGCTTCGCCCGCGCGGAACTTTCATCCCTTAATGAAGTCCTTTAGGGATAGAATTTAGAAAAATCCTTCCTTATTCCTTATCTACATTATAAAGGAAACCTCTTTGTAGCAGCTTCTTGGAGCAGTGGTGACAAGTGGTAACGGCCGCGACTTAGGAGTTGTAGGTCGTGAGTTCGAACCCAGCCAGGCGCTTTACTTTGTGTAAATTATTTCATCACCACTGCTCTCAAAACGGTGAAGGAAAACATCGTGAGGAAACCGGCATGTCCTAGAACCAAAAATTCGAAGACATCTGACATCTACCAACCCGCACTGGGCCCGCGTGGTGGATTATGGCCCAATCCCTCTCACCGAGAGGAGGCCTGTGTCCCAGCAGTGGGAACATTATAGGCTGATTATGATGAAAGGAAACCTCTGTACAAAGTTTTAGCTTTCGAGGTCCAAGGGTTTGGGCTGGGCGTTGATGAGTCAGTCAGTCAGGTCTTTTATTTTTATTTTTATAGAAAACAATCAAAGACAATTTAATTTTAATAAATAGCAACGAAAGCAGGTCAACTTTATACCTAATAGCTGAAATAAAAGCAGCAGTCAACCGCAAAAAAGTCCAGATACGAATCCACTAAAAACTGCAATTACTGCAGCATTCATATGTATAAACATTATAAATTGCCAACGAAAAACAGAACCTACTCCAATTTAAATTCCCCTTAGTACGCAGTCATTTAGAAGTAAACGGTATTAAATTGTATCTCGAAAGAACAACGGGAACAGAAAACTGCACTTTCAAAATTACGGCACAAGTTAAACCACAGAAAAGTTCTTCGGTTTCAGTATCATATATTGTAAAGTTAGTTTGTTCCCAAAAGCTTGGTAGCATTCGCTCCGCTGTCAACGAGTTTTCCTGTTTATATAGACCAGGGACGGTGAACATTTTCACATCTGCGTTGCAAATTAAGTTTTTTTTTCCACCTTTATCAGGAATACTGCTGCGAAATAAAAATCCATGATAATCCCTTATTTGTGTTATGATGATGTTGATGTTTCTTAACATTATGAAAGTAACGTATATAATTTACAACAAACTGGAGAACGTGGTGAGGTATTAAATCGGTAAGTTGCCTCAAGTACATATGCCAATATGCCTGGTGCTAGTGAAGATTTGACCTTCAAAGAAATAAAAATATTTCACTTGGGACACGCACAGGAAATACAAACTAACAGGAAGAACATAATGGTGAAATAAAAACACTAATAAAACAAAATAGTGAAAACAATAAAAAATAAAGAAGAGAAAGACCTGTGTGAGGCCAAAAAGGCTCCTATCTCAGCATAATGCTGCGATAAGATTATTTGCGGACAATTTTATAGAAAATAAAATGTACAACTAATAAATCAATGCCGTGCTCATTTATTTCTGTACGTTTGCCATCTCTGATATAGACTCTCAAAGTTGCTTGATTGCTCTGAAGTCGCTTGGATAGATGTTTCGTTGCTTGTCTAGACATGACTAATGAAAACTTAAACTTTCGAGTTTTGTAGAAGTTTGAAACTGTCTTGTTTTTTCTGTTGAAGAAAATGTTGTGACTCATAAATATATTTTAATTAGTGTTGTTATTACTGAGATAAACAGACCTGTACATAGCTGGGAAAGTGAACGTATCCCAGACCCAGAACCTGTATGTAAAATAGGTGATAGCGTAATGCTTACAAAGTAAGCAGCAACATTACAGCAAATTATCATATTAATTATCACATTCATACAATTAGATAGTTGTATCCAGAATTGGACTAATTTGCTAATGCTAATATTTACTATTACTGTGTATTAGTTACAATACATTTTCAATACGCAGCTATCATTAAATAATGAATTCACCTTACTATGACTGACTACGTTTGTATCACTCACTCATATTATTCGATACATTTTCATGAAAAACTATTGCACTACAAAATTCACATGGCAATAAAAACGGCAGTGCCGTTATTTAACAAATTATTTTGGCAGATACAAAAAAAAAATGTATACTGCTGTCAAACTAGATGCAAACAATTTATTCAATTGTACCCACAAGTCCGCCAAGAAGCTATGCAAAGCCTGATACCATCAAAATTATTTGGCAATGCAGCGCTATCTGCTAAAGTAAGTGTTCCGTTTGCCAGCAGAATGGAAATGTTGCGGATAAAATCGCAAATTGTGGACTTTGGACGAACTGGACTTATTTCAAGTAGACATGAATTATATTCTGTTTACAGAAAGCTGATTTTTTTATGAAACCACGCTCTAGACTTCTCGCCAACTCAGATCACGTACAACACAGCGAAAATATATGACACGGTGACAATTTGAGAGCAAAATACTAAAAATGATAAAAATACATATAACTTTTCCAGAAAACTGTCCGAATTTGTGTTTACATGTTTAACGATAATTCGATATAGAAACTGACTTCTTAACATTCATATCCACCTAATAATATAATATTGTTGAGCCGCACGATTGATGTTTGGTTACCACTAGCGCCATCTCTTATCGAATAGCGGAATTAATGGTCAAGATCTTTCTAGAAAGTTCGATGCTAGAACTTTCTGGAACTATCGACATGTGTTCGGTCAGGGCCGATATGTACTCGAACATTCTAGATGCTTCTATGGTAGAAGGTTCTGGAACTATCCGAGGGCCCTATATAAGCGGGAACGGAGCGCGTCCCGGGGTAGTTTATTGGAAGCGATATATGCGAGAACATCTAAAGCGATCTTCAAGTGCGACTTAAGAGTGATTAATTGTGCAATTGTGTTGTGTTATAAGTGAGTTTAATTAAAGTGTTATTTTTGGTAATTCATATCGGCAGTTTTTAATTGTCACGAACCCCTAGCTCGTAACAATTGGTGTCAGAAGCAAGGATTAAAATCATGCCGATTTTACCTAAAGACGACACGGAGGGTATCCGTACCCGGAGTCAACGCCAGCAGGAGACGGACCAGAGGCGATTTGGTGGAGCAATGCCACAGACGTCGGAGGGCCAGCTACCAACCACAGAGGCCGGCCCGTCCACAGCTGCTCCAGCATCACCAGCACCAGATTTTGCTGCTCTGATGATGATGTTGCAGGAGCAGGCCCGCCGACAGGAGGAACAGGCCCGCCGATTGGAAGAACAGCTCAAACGGGATAAAGAGGAGCAGGCCCGCCGACAGGAGGAACAGGCTCGCCGTTTGGAAGAACAGCTCAAACGGGATAAAGAGGAGCAGGCGCGCCGACAGGAGGAGCAGGCTCGCCGACAGGAGGAGCAGGCCCGTCAATTGGAAGAACAGCTCAAACGGGATAAGGAGGAGCAGGTGCACCGCCAGGAAGAGCAGATGCTCCTCATAAAGGACCTTCACGCAACCTTCGGGAAAGACATGAAGGAGGTGAAGGAGAAGGTTGCCCAGCATGACAACCGCTTGTCAGAAGCTGAAACTCAGATCAGCAAGTTTAGTGACGTCATTGCTGATGTGAAGCAAGAGTTGGGTAACCTCAAACTTGGGGATGGAATCGCAGCTCCCGTAGCTACAACACCTTCGCTACGTGGATTCAAAGTGCCGCCGTACGACGGGACTTCTTCCTGGTCGGCCTACAAAATTCAGTTTGCGGCTGTCATGAAGGCGAACGGGTGGAATAAAAGTCAGGCCATGACTGCCCTCACCCTAGGCCTGCGCGACCAGGCTTTAAATGTGCTGGAAGCTCTCGGTAAGGAAGTGACTTACGAGCAGCTCCTCGAGGCATTGGAGGCTAGATATGGCGACGCTCACCTGGAACACGTGTTTCGTGCGCAGCTCAAGGATCGTGTGCAACGCAGTAACGAAAACCTGCAGCAGTGGGCCCTTGAAGTGGAGAAGCTGGTTCGAAAAGCGTACCAGTCCGTACCTGCGTTTATTGATGGGAACCTGGTGCAGGCATTCATCGACGGCATCCGGGACCTTGAAGTTAGAGCTGCTGTGAGACTCGGTCACCACGGGACGCTTAAGGACGCCTTGGCCCATGCACTGGAGGTGGAAGCTGTGCGGCAGGATCATCGTTCCCATCGCGTCAGGGAGGTTGTAGCAGCTACAGTTCGCGATCGTAAAGGATACAGCCCTAGGTGCTACGGCTGTGGGGAAAGGGGCCACCTTCGATCCAGTTGCCCTAAGCGAACTGCAGAAAGGGAAGATGGCCGGTCTCCAGAGGGTAGCGCGGCTAACAGCACTACCCAGCAGCAGCAGGGAAACGAGTAATAGCCAGGACTGCGGGGCGGGTGCTGGCTGATGTTCAAAGAGCCCCAAGGATTTCGATCACACAAACCCATGACGGGAACACCTTAATCATCAAGGGCGAGGTCAACGGAATGCCTTGTAAGCTGACCATAGACACGGGAGCCTCTCGTACGGTCGTCAGTTCCAAAGTTATGAGTCGGCTCCTTGGGGACTCCGCATACAACCGGGAACGCATTAATTTGGTGACAGCCACCGGTCAGCGCATACCCGTCCGTGGAGAGAAGGAGATGGAGTTGAAGCTAGGCAACAGGACCTACCTGCATAAGGTCATCGTGGCTGATATAATGGACGATTGCATCCTGGGTCTTGACTTTATGAGGAAGAATTTTTGCGAGATTGACGTCAAGCAAGGAGTTATGAAATGTGGACGAGAGGAACTTTTTATGGAAGGGGCGTTATCAGGGAATGTGTACAGCCTTAAGGAAATTGTTCTTCCTCCGAGATCAGAAACGATTGTGCCGGTTAGTCTTCCTCGGAATCCTGGGCAAACTCATCGTTGTGTACTCGTGGAAAGGGTAGACAATGACCTTCCATGGAAAGTGGCACGAACTTTGGTCAGAGCCACCGACATCTCAGGGATACGTGTGCTGAATCTTTGTGATCAACAACAGACTATTGAAAAAGGCACACTGATTGGTACTTGCGAGGAAGTGGATTGGCTGCGTCAATGCAAATGCCTATCGACTAGGACCCCCAGCAAGGATGCACAAACGAGAGTGACCACACTTTTAGAAGAGTGTCGCAGCGCTCTGTCTCATAATGAAATGGCCAAGGCGAAAAAGATGTTACTGAAGTACGCCGAAGTTTTCTCCCTAAACGATAGTGACATTGGGAAGACTGGCTTAGTTCAACACAAAATAAATACAGGAGAAGAGTTGCCTATCCGTCAGCGGCCAAGGAGATTGCCGGTAGCGCGTGAAAAGGAAGTAGAAACCATGATTGAGGGAATGGTGAAGGATGGTGTTATTGAACCTTCATCTAGTCCATGGTGTTCACCGGTAGTGCTGGTAAGGAAGAAGGACGGCAGCATGCGGTTTTGTGTTGACTATCGTCGTCTGAATGACGTTACGAAGAAGGACAGCTACCCTTTGCCAAGAATTGATGACACTTTGGACATGCTTACTGGAGTAAAGTGGTTTAGCACGCTGGACCTGAAAAGTGGCTACTGGCAAGTTGAAATTGACCCCAAGGACAAGGAGAAAACAGCATTCTCGACAGGAAAGGGTCTGTGGCAATTTAAAGTTATGCCGTTTGGATTGTGCAACGCTCCGGCAACGTTTGAAAGGTTGATGGAACTTGTACTAACTAAGTTGATTGGCGATGCCTGTCTGGTCTACTTGGATGACATCATCATCGTAGGCCGTACATTTGAAGAACATCTTCAAAACCTGGAACGCGTGCTCATGAAGATCCAGAGTGCCAACCTCAAGTTGAGTCCGAAGAAATGTTCACTATTCAAACGGCAAGTTAGCTTTTTGGGATATGTAGTGTCGGAAGAAGGTATCCGCACGGATCCGGAAAAAATCGCCGCTGTCAAGGATTGGCCAGTTCCAAAAGACAAGACGCAGGTCAGAGCGTTTTTGGGGTTGTGCTCTTATTATCGGCGATTTGTTAAGAACTTTGCAGATATAGCCAAACCCCTGCATAAGCTAACCGAGGAGAAGCGACATTTCAGCTGGGATGAAAGTTGCGATTTCGCATTCCAGGAGTTAAAGGACCGACTTTGCAAAACACCTATTTTGGGGTACCCTGATACAGGCAAGGAATTTATAGTTGACACAGACGCAAGTGACATAGGACTTGGTGGTGTGTTGTCTCAACGAAATGGTGATCAAGAGGTTGTGATAGCGTACTTCAGCAAGTCGTTGTCAAAGCCGGAGAGGAACTATTGTGTCACGAGACGGGAATTGCTTGCTGTGGTAAAGTCATTGCAGCATTTTAGCAAATATCTTCTGGGGCGGAAATTCCATTTACGTACCGACCATGCTGCACTGAAATGGCTATTGCAGTTCAAAAATCCAGAAGGACAAGTTGCGAGATGGATTGAGCTACTACAGGAATACGACTTTGTGGTGGAACATCGCAGCGGGAAATCTCATGGCAACGCAGATGCATTGTCAAGAAGACCTTGTCCTGAAGACTGCAAGCATTGTACTAGGCAAGAGATTAAGGAAATGGTACCTGTGAGGATGCTCAGGACAGACCTCAGCAACGAGTGGAAGGAAAGCCTACAGCGTGCACAGCAGGAAGATTCAGACATCAAGCCGATTCTGGAGTGGATAAAAGCCAGAGCTCCTAAGCCCAAGTGGAGCGACGTCTCAGCAATGAGTTCCATCACAAAGAGCTATTGGGCCCAATGGGACAGCTTGGTGATTCAGGATGGAGTCCTGTGCCGTAAATGGGAAAATGCTCGGGGAAACAGCTGTCATTTGCAAATGGTAGTCCCGAAATCTCAAGTACCGGATGTTCTGCAGCTGTACCATAATGGTTGTTCAGGAGGTCACCTGGGAGTAAAACGGACTCTACTGAAGATACGAGAACGGTTTTACTGGGTCCACTGTCGGGACGATGTCGAGGACTGGTGTCGCAAATGTACAAGTTGTGCAGCTGTAAAGGGACCTCAGACGCGTAGCAGAGGTGCATTAAAATTGTACAATGTTGGTGCACCATGGGAGAGGATAGCCCTTGACGTTGCGGGGCCGTTTCCGGAAAGTGAAAGTGGTAACAAGTATTTCATGGTTGTGATGGATTACTTCACTAAGTGGCCGGAAGTCTTCGCCATTCCAAATCAAGAAGCTTCGACAGTTGCAGATAAATTAGTTCATGAAGTCTTCTGTCGTTTTGGAGTACCTTTAGAGATTCACAGTGATCAAGGAAGGAATTTTGAGTCTCAAATATTCCAGGAAACTTGTCGAGTTATGGGTACTCATAAAACAAGAACAACTTCTTACCACCCACAATCGGATGGAATGGTGGAACGATTTAATCAGACATTAGAGAGGTACCTAGCAAAAGTTGTGGAAAAACGGCAACGAGATTGGGACAAGCACATACAACCGTTTTTGTTGTCATATCGAAGCGCTGTTCACGAAAGCACATCGGTGACACCAGCTTTCGCAAACTTTGGAAGGGAATTACGGCTGCCTGCAGACCTGATCACTGGAATACCACCTGATGCCCCACGCAGTACAACCGATTATGCGAATGACTTGCGGAACAAGATGAATGACATTTATGAGCACGTCAGACAATCAGGCCAGCAAATGTCTGAAAAGATGAAAACCCGTTATGACCGCAAAATCAACAATAAAGGGTTTGACGAAGGTTCACTAGTGTGGTTGCACAATCCCGTCCGCAGCAAAGGGAAATCTCCTAAGCTTCAAGCTAACTGGGACGGACCGTATCGGATTGTGACAAAGATCAATGACGTTACCTACCGGATACAGAAAGGTGCAAGAGGTACTCCTAAGATAGTCCACGTGGATCGACTGGCGCGTTATTATGGGGCCGATAATGCTCGGGACGAGCATTTCTTAGGTGGGGGCAGTGTTGAGCCGCACGATTGATGTTTGGTTACCACTAGCGCCATCTCTTATCGAATAGCGGAATTAATGGTCAAGATCTTTCTAGAAAGTTCGATGCTAGAACTTTCTGGAACTATCGACATGTGTTCGGTCAGGGCCGATATGTACTCGAACATTCTAGATGCTTCTATGGTAGAAGGTTCTGGAACTATCCGAGGGCCCTATATAAGCGGGAACGGAGCGCGTCCCGGGGTAGTTTATTGGAAGCGATATATGCGAGAACATCTAAAGCGATCTTCAAGTGCGACTTAAGAGTGATTAATTGTGCAATTGTGTTGTGTTATAAGTGAGTTTAATTAAAGTGTTATTTTTGGTAATTCATATCGGCAGTTTTTAATTGTCACGAACCCCTAGCTCGTAACAATATTATAAAAATAAAAATAAAACTGTATTCACCAAATTTTACAAACTCACCTGCATTGCGAATTTTGAGGGTTATAATTACATGCAAACATAATTCTACTGTCAGAACAAGTAAAAATGAACTCTGTAACTGTGTGAATAAACGTTATTGGCACGCAAATAAAGTATCTACGAAGTTGCAATATGACAATATGGTTTCACGGCATGCGGTGCGCTGTCAGTCTCTTGGAGTAGTTCGGCAAACTTCGATGAAGTTCGTGTACTTAAAGTTTCCGCAGCGTTTAGGCGACTAACAAGAAACCGAGGGAAATCATTACAGATTGTTCAGGAATTTGATCACAGCATTATTACTTTAGTTGGCCTACAATAACGCGAGTCAGTCTAGAAATTCAGTAAAATGGGTTAACTTATGAGGTTAGCTGGGATATTATTATAAATTGATGTCATACAACCTTAAAAGTGCACCCTGCGTTTTCACTGAAGAAGAGATGTGCAAGAATCGGCCAAGTAAATTGGTTGAAATCCACGTCGCGTCACTCTTCTTGTTTGTGATGAGTTAATTAAGATTCCTGCATGTCTCCGCTCCGCTCATCTCCCTCATTTCATTATTACCCCCGAGCGTAGAAATTTTTCGTCGGTTATACGGAAAAAAAAACAGCTGTTTCATAGAAAAGTGCAATACCTACCTACGCGGTCAAAATGTATGGAACAGCTGATGTTTTTTAATATAGCCATTTTAGATTTACTAAATAACAATTCTAACATAGTCATAATGCAATATATTATTATCTGTTTCATAATTATTTTCTTTGTTTGCCAAACGGAATAGACCTCCTCCGACCATTTGCATACAGGTCTTTCATTAGAAACTCTGCTCCACATCACTCCTGCCACTAGTTTATATCTTCATCCTGCCTTTTTTGCGGTTTTCGCATCTTCTCTCTCCAACTTATATCTGGAAGATATCCCAGTAAAAAAAACCAAGAAAAATGGAGTAAAATAGTGACAATATGGCAATTATGACAATATTTGACTCCGTTTTTCTGGACCTCTCATAAGCCCTGCCCATTTCCTCTATCGTTCACAGTTTTTCAGTTTGTGTGATTTCTTGACGGAACAATAATAGACTAGTATTATTTTTATCCCATTCACTTGATAACACACAAAGACTCTTTTAATGCAACCCGTAAAACGGGTGCTTTGTCTCGTAATTGACACCTTATCTCTAGACTGTCTGTAGCTGCCGACAAAGCGATCAAATGAAACTTTCCCAACAGTTTAATTAATGACAACTCATTATTAGATATCAAGTACTAGCTTATAAATTGTCTCGTCGTTATCAAATGCAGACACGTCTCTGGTAATAAGGTCGATCAATGTACTACTTATTGGCTTACGTGATTCATCCATGATACTAGGTTTTCTTATACAATCCATTGTGTGATTAGTGATGGATTTGCCATTTCATCCTTACCGATTCTTATCTATAAGAATCAGTGGAACTCTTGCACATAAGAATCGTTATATATCACACTGTCTATAATAATTATTTAGGTACAGATTAAAGAGTACATTTCCTTACTTACAATTTTAATTTTACCGTCGTTGATGACACATGAAAATGAATTTTAAGAATGAAAGTTGTGTACACAGTTTAGTTTATAGTTCTCCTCCTCTTTCTTCATTCTTAATATTAATTTAGGAGTTATAATCATCATCATTCACATGGAAGATGCCTGTTGTAGTTAGGTCTTTCCCAAGCATCGCCACATCGCTTTTAGAGTAGGTCTGCTTCAAAATAATGTATCTAACTGTAGTTAAATTTTTTTTTTTTTTACTTTAATTAATTTAATCGTATGTTAAGAATCCTACGACCGAAGCTCGCAACTAGGATTCGGGCGGAGACAATATTTCGTCTGAAAATTGCTATCGTTGCGCTAGTGTTAGTACCTGTGGAGGATACATACCTACAGTGAGCAGTACGATCACACACACATTGACAATGGCTTGACGCGATAGCGCTACTAGCTACTGACCATTTATGATGAATTTGGATGTGTTCCGTAATACCAAAAATTATGAATGAAAACTTATTGTATTTTAATATTTTTTTCGACATTTTACAACTTGATAATATGAGCTATGCTTCTGAGACAACAATATTACGGAAATTGTTGGTTATAATACCAAAAAAACAGTGAGAAAACATGTCATTTACGCTGTAAAAATGTGCGAAATGCAATTCGCTTAAACTTCATTTCAGGTAAGTATTTTGGAAAAAAAAACCCCTACGAGCCTAGATAAATACTGTCTGAATCCGAATATCATCATAATATGATGGAAATATGCTCAAGTTGCAAATGATTTAGGTATTACGTATGTATGGACAGTTCATTGTACGTAGGCCTCTTAAACATAGGCTGTCTTCTATTTTGGTTTACTTATAAAGTTCATCAAATCAAAAATGTTTTATTTCATTATTACACGTTGAATATCGTAAAGTTGGTGGCGTCTCCTTTTAAGCATATAGATGCCTGGGCACGCCACGATTGCGGCGGTAAGTCCCCTCTTTGAGGAGTGGTTTGAGAGGCGGCATGGCGTCCTCAACTTCCGCCTGACGCAGGTCCTCACCGGACACGGCTGTTTTGGGAGGTTCCTGTTTCGGATAGGGCGGGAGGAAACGCCCGGGTGTTTCCACTGCGAAGATCGCCCTGAGGACACGGTGGAGCACACGGTGGCGGTCTGCCCAGCTTGGGTGGAGCACCGCCGTGTCCTCGTGGAGGCGATCGGAGACGGCGACCGCTCGCGTCCGGCCCTGGTCCAGGCCATGATACGGAGCGAGAGGGCATGGGTAGCCGTCACCTCCTTCAGCGAAGCATTAATGCTCGCGAAGAAGGAGGCGGCGCACGTGAGGGAGAGGCAGTCTATGCGCCCTCGCGACCCTAGCCGCCGCAGGATACAGAGACGCCCTGAGCGTCGGGAATCCCAGGCCGATTTCCGGCCAAGCTTGCGGACCAAGGGTGGTCTATAATTGTTCACTGATGTGAACAATTATAGACCAATTTCTGTTATTCCTGTAATAACAAAAATATTAGAAAAACTATCAAATTCCAGGTTATTAAATCAACAATTACTCCCATATACAAGGGTGGGAAAGTAGGTGATCCTACTTTCCCACCCTTGTATATGGGAGTAATTATTAATTTCTTTAAAGAGTTAGGGAAGGTGCCTTGTTTAAAAACAAAGATAAGCTAAATGCGTTATAATTGGAATTATTTCAAGTATAACGTATTTAAGATACCTAGTGGAGATATTATCCCATCCTGGGGAAAAGTTATGGTTTCATAAATCTTATCTATTTTCAAGCAAAAAATTTAAATACGCTTTCATAAATTCAATATGATTCTCTCATAAATAACATCAAAAGCATTATGTAAAATTCCGTTAATAACGACTCCTTTCCGAGCATAATATTTTAAAATTCATAAACTCGTTTAGTAGGAGAATAACAACGTTAGAAATAAAAATTCAAACCTCGAAGAACAAAATCTATGAAATTTAATTTAACCCATTGGGCAATTTACACTGTGAAGCTAAGATTCAAAAAGTCCCAAGTTTGGGGAATAACAAACGAGCGAGTTTTGTGTGAGAGGTATACTGGCGGTTTTCGGGCTCAGTTCCAATATTTGGTGGTCGCACAATAGATTTTCTTATTGTAAATAAGGCCAGCTTGAAGAAAATGTTTTTGTTATCCTCGAAAATCTCTTAATCTGTTACTAACCGATTTCAAAAAAAGGCGGAGGTTCTACATTCGTTGCATTAATTTACATATTTAGTTGCATAATCTGAATGAGTAACTAAGAAAACTGGCTGATTGACGAGTGACAGCTCTTGGCAACATGACAAAATCCTTCTAGTGCCATAGCTTTTTTTTTTTTTGGGTGGGAAATCATCAAATAACTTCTCCCGCTCTGGGTGGAGCAGGAGGGCGTGTCAGACTTTTACTGACTAAAACCCACCCGTGTTCTTTCAGTAGCCCTTAAGCCAGGGGCTGTGGTGTCTCTTTCGAACAAACCCGCACCCCTGGCAGGCATCAGCCCTTGCGGGCCCCATCATTTTGTGCTGACATCTCTTTGAGGCGCGCGTGGAACACAATGCGCCGTCGACTTGGGCTTGGTCCTTACCGGACAGCGAGCTACCCATTACTCGCCGTCCGCAAGCCCATGCCTACGGTGGCCGGAAATCAGCCTGGGATTCCCGACGCCCAGGGCGTCTCCGTATCCTGCGGCGGCTGGGGTCGCGAGGGCGCATATGCTGCCTCACGTGCGCCGCTTCCCTCTTCGCGAGCATCACTGCTTCGCTGAAGGAGGTGACGGCTCCCCATGCCCTCTCGCTCCGTACCATGGCCTGGACCAGGGCCGGACGCAAGAGATCGCCGCCGCCGATCGCCTCCACGAGGACACGGCGGTGCTCCGCCCAAGCAGGACAGACCGCCACCGTGTGCTCCACCGTGTCCTCAGGGCGATCTTCGCAGTGGAAACACCCGGGCGTTTCCTCCCGCCCTATCCGAAACAGGAACCTCCCGAAACAACCGTGTCCGGTGAGGACCTGCGTCAGGCGGAAGGTGAGGACGCCATGCCGCCTCGCAAACCACTCCTCAAAGAGGGGACTTACCGCCGCAATCGTGGCGTGCCCATCTAGTGCCATAGCTTCTGTCCGAATAAAAAAGAAAAGAACTTTAAATAACAAGGGCTTTAATCAATCCTGCTAATATTATAAATGTGAAAATTTACAAAAAAAAAGGCCCAATGGATTCAGATGTTATTTGGCACACAGATAGCTTATAATCTGGATTGATGCATAGTATACTTTTATCCCGGTGGCACTTTCCCTTGGGATAAATTGGGAGTTATCCCTAGTATAATATTATTATATTCTCGACTAGTTAATTGTTATTAAGGTGAAACAAGTCCTCATTTTTTCCAGACAAACTTCGGGAGGGTTTTACTCCACTGTTTGACAATGTACATCGAAACTTAAACATGGTATGGTTTTGTCTCATTATTAATATTGTCGGTACGGAAACAGAATACTAAAATAAAAAAAGCCATTAAAAAGTTATGAGCCAACAACGATTCGTTTTTCTTGCTAATTTAACGTAACTTTGGACATGTCTAAGTAGGAAAAAAAAGTGTAAAACTTCCACAACTAAGTCGGTACCGACAAAGCTCAATTATCGAAAAATTCAATAAACTTAATTGGTCATTGATTTATGCAGTGGTTTTTTTCAAAAAACCCGATCTTCTGGAGGATATTTCTTATTTTTTTACGCGCCTGTTTTACTATAATATAATTACTATAATTTATATTCAATCAATAATCAATTTAAGTATGTTGCCTTTAATTTTATTTAATGACTTACTACAGAAACTAACCTTATTTTAGGCTGGATGTGATATTTCCAAGAACCACTAGGTTTCGGTCCTATTTTCTCATTTCCGTTGCAATATAAATTTGTCTGGTGGTAGGCCTTAGAAACAATAATTTAGCGTAGGCCTTAGAAACAATAATTTACTTTCACATATTAATATTTTATGGAAAACACATTTTATTCGGTGGCTTTTTGCGGCTGCTCGATGATGCGTCCTCGCGTCAAGCGACAGGCGCTATTTTATATTGTAGCTTCGTGGGTATTTAAAAAAAATCTCTGAACTGAGTAGCACATAAAAATCTTATGCATTATTTATTTACGTATTCTTAAGCATTTATTATTACTAATATTCAAGTACTTATGTATCTATTTTCCGTTGCCAATAGTTTACTTTTATTTTTTACCTACGTCCGTGTATCGCTGCAGGGTGCCAACTGAAAACCAGCGCTGGGTGTCTCACGCCCAGCAAATGCTGAGATGGTAACCCTTTCGGTATGGACACGCTCAGCACAACTGATACTGAATGTTTTTTTGTTAAGTTTAACGTTCTCTTATTTTTTTTATGTGTTTGTTGCTGTTGTGTTGTGTCTGTGTCGAATAAATGTTTTCTATTCTATTCTATTCTATTCTATAACTGATCCTGCAGCTCACTCAATGATGTTGTGCGTGTAGACTATCATCTAACTGCTCATCACTGATACTACCTCTGTCGGACACGATGCCTGGTGAGACAGCGTTCTTTTTAGCCAGGCCCACCAGTGAGTTCGAGCCCGCGACTAGTGTACCCTTAAGAGTCGCAATCAACAAGATCTTGACGATGATAACCCACGAGTCAGTTTCTAGCTTCTCTTTGTATTTCAGTTGGTTTCAAAGTTTTGTTCTTTGATTACAAATTCCCTAAAATCTGCATAATTGAGTTGACGACGCTGCCGTCATCAAAATGAAGGAAACATTTCGTTGCGTACAAAATACCGTATTACTTTGATGTCTCCAACATTTGCTTAACCAAGCCAATTACTCATTTGTATAAAGTAAGCATGGTTGGTATCTTTTGTTTTTTTATTCTGTTGCTATGCGGATTTTATTTATTACGAAAGATAAAATTATTTTTCTACATCGTCGTCTTTTTTTTACTGTAGAGGGCTGGGTCGTTACTAATAGTGGTGATTTTAATTTACAAGAAATACAGAATAACGCAGTCTTGCTTTCTATTAAAGTTTAAGTTTTAGCGATGGTTAGAACGCTTTATCTTGAACGAAAACTTGCAAAACTAAAACTAAATGAAAACTCATTTTCTGACAAAGAGAAAAAATCAAGTTAACCAAATTAAAATCTAATTAATATTCAAAGCAATCATTGATACAATTAAGATTCAAATTATCTTCAAGTGTTTAGTCGGTAGGTACTTAAGATTTTAATTAAAATACGAATTAAGGTTGTGTTTAATTAATGTCTCAGAAGAAAATGGTGGTTTGCAAATAGAGCATTATTATTATTCAACAAGTGTATATTAGAGAGGGGATTGTGGCTAAATTATACTTATTTTATTAATAAAATCCTTAATACACAAGTAAAAAATACTTTAAAAAGGCGGACTTAATGCCTGAATCGAGGCATTTTCTACCAGTCAACTTTAGGGTGATGCAGAGACAAAACATGGCAGGTGCTACATTTGGGATGATTAAGTCAAAAAAAATTAATATTATAATAGATAGATACATAAATACCTATTTATACAACGTGTGGTTTTGCATCCTCGTCAAATTTCAGGAGGCTGTTATGAAAGACATAAATAATCAAATAAAATTACGATACTTGCTCACTAATGAATACATACTTGCTTTTTTAGTTATTTAAGTTTAACAGTATTTCAGAATACACCTCTTTCAAAGAACAGAATCGCCCCGTTCCGTATGCGGTAGGCAGTGTCGCACGACTACATCGCTGTGTGTTACAGTGCGGTATCTCACGGGTCGCGTTTTAAGATGCGTGTCCCACACAAATGCCGATTTCCGAAAATATGAAGAAAAAATGAACCTACTTATTTTAGTATCGATTCGTGTCGAGAATCATTAGCATAGTTACCTCCTTGAATTTGACGAGGATGCAAAACGACAAGTTGTATAACTTAAATAAACTTTGTCTTGAAAAAAAAGGATTTAAGAAGCAAATCCAAGCAACTCTAAAGGATCTGCAAAGTCATTTAAAATAGCGCAATTATTTAATAATGTACGCACATAAATTACATTTTTCTTTTAATTTACTTTTTCCCTTAATTTCTTTCATAAAATTAAAATCCAGTTATGAGTTCTATGACAATAACTGTTGTAAAGGTATTATAGTATCTGTGTTACTAGCTAGTTTTTAAATACTTTAATTGTAATCTATGGAGAACGTAGTGGGTAGCATAATTGTTTAAAACTTAATATTTAAGATGATTTTATGTCTATCTCTTATGTTTGTTTTTGCTTAAATAAATAACGATAGCTAGAGGAGATAACGAATCCACCAATTCAGCGCTGGGAGGATTCTTCTAACTTCTTACGAATATGCTCACGACCCTTCACTTTAACCGACTGGTTGCCATCCTGATATTCAGATGGAGTGCATTCCAAAGAAACACCGCCTGGACAAAGAAAGAATATTGGATGAAACCAGAGCGGTGAGAGGGACATCGTAAAAGACGATTATTGATGGAACCAAGGTTTTTACTATGCGCAGAGCACAAGTGTAGAACTTAGGCTCAGATAAGAAGGAGAAGTGGGATTGTGGAGTATAGAAAACAACATTTATAAAGCCATCAACTCTCTGCGCTGACGGATGGGTAGCCATTTTAAAAGCAACCGGTGCGCAGACACATGATCATACTTACGAAGGTTGAAAACGAATCGAATGCAGTTATTTAGAAGGAGGTAATAATAGCAGCGCGGATCTATCGATCAGGTTAAGCTACGCTTGCCGCGGTTGGTCGGTGGATGGGTGATCGTATCTATGGCTCGAAAAGCACGTTAAGCCGTTGGTCCCGGCTGTCATTCGTGGTTCTTTGTCAGTCGTTACGGGTCGTCAGAAGCCCGGAAGTCTGACAACCAGTCTTACCAAGGCGTATCGTGTTACCCAGTAACTGGGATGTGGAGGTGAGACAGACAGTTGCTCCATGAAAAATACTGGTATTCAGCTGCATCTGGTTAGACTGGAAGCCGACCCCAACATAGTTGGGAAAAGGCTAGGCAGTTGATGAAGTGTATACTAAAGTATATCAGTGATAGATTGGTGATTAACCCTAGAATAAAATAAAATCAAATCAAACCATTTATTTGCTTGAATATGGGTAGTTACATGAGGTGATACATGTAAAAATAAAAGTTCTTATGACCGTATTCTATCTTAATAGGTGTGCAAATATCAATTGTACTAAAATATACACATATTATTCTCATTTTATCATCATTTATGGTAACTAACTACGTGCGCTCCGCGGTTTCACCCACATAAGTCTCGATCCCGCGAGAATATTTTGAGATAAAAAGTATTCTATGTCCTCATCCAGGGTATGACCTATCCATGAGCGAAAATTTCATACAACTGAAAAAAAAATCTTTTCTCTAGACAGGGTTATTGGAAAAACACCAACAACCTCTTAAGAAGTCATTGTAATCATCATTATGAACAACTTTTACTGTTAAACCAAACCCTACATTTATTTACATATTTTATAAATTGAAACTTTGGGCGCCGGATCACCCGCTAGCATGTTGAAATTTATCATTGGTTATTTATTTTATTCTATTGCTATTCATTATATTTTGACCACGTAGATGATGCTTTTTTTTTGTAAAATAGCAGATTCTTTTTGAAAACCGACTTTAAATGTCTACCCTAAGGGTCTAGAATCATGTGCTGAATTCATGGTTACAGTTTTCGCGTCGACGTCCCTGCTGTATTGTACTTTACAACATTCGAGAAATACTGAAAAGATTTTGGGCTGTGTGTAAAAAGGTAACCGAACCCCAATATGGAAACACATACCCGATGTTATGTTATGTGGAAAGGCTTTTGCCCTTAACTTAAAACAGCCATGATTAGTGATAATTAATAACATTATGAAAAGACTATGAGTGCCCATTTAGAATTTTTCTACAACTTTTTCAAAGCCGTTGATTTTTTAATAGATAACATAACATAACACCACGCCAGTAACTCCCAAAGGGTTATTATAGAGTAACACCCACATTTCGCCAATTCTGTTAAGTCCCATGTAATACAGGGCGAGCCTATTGCCATCAACCGGGGACGCTCCAGGCTGCTGGTTACCCACAAAAACCCGCGTTCAAAACACAGCGTCAACCTGCTCGTCTACGACCCACGCAGCGGTTGCGCCTAACCGCGGCCTAATTTATTGCTGGCCGCTAATGAAAACATTATTTATGATCTCTATGCCCCTCCCCCGTCCCCGCTCTCCCACTACTTGCGTATAAATCTAACGGGATAACCCTTTACACACGGTCCTTAGACTAAGGGTACATGAGTTACACTTGAATGTTACAACAACTTGCGAGTTGGAAGGTAGATAGTATTTTTGTTAGGAAAAAATTGCTTATTTTCATTGCTATAAAATAAAATAAACAAAAAGAAAAATCCTGACTGACTGACTCATCAACACCCAGCCCAAACTCTTGGACCTAGTAAGCTAAAATCTTGCACAGAGGTTCCCTTTATAATGTGTACAAGGAATAAGGAAGGATTATTCGAAATTCAACCCTAAAGGGATTTAAATAGTATTAATGTAAATATAAATTTATCAGTAAAAATAATATGACAGTATTAATTGGTGTAGTCTTTAGCCATAGGTATATCAAGTACAGAGAGCAGTGGTGACCCAGTGATAAGAGGTAACGGCCGCGAATTATGAGATGTAGGTCGTAGGTTCGCACCCAGACGCTTTACTTTGTGCAGATTATTTCATCAAATATTGCTCTCAAAACGGTGAAGGAAAACATCGTGAGGAAACCAGCATGTCCTAGAAACAGAAATTCTAAGACATGTGACATCTAACAACTCGTACTACTCCCACGTGGTGGACCCTCGCACAGAGAGGAGGCTATATCCCAGAAATGGGAACATAATAGGCTGATGATTATAACACCAAGTACGGGCAGAAAATATTGAAAGGAAACTAGAAGCTGAGTCGCCTTGATTAAATTTGGTTTACAATTGGTATATTATGTGTCGCAATAATCTCGTAAAACTATTAACAAAGGTTAGTATTTTATTAATAACTAGCACTGCTCCGCGGTTTAACTCACGCAGTTTCCGTTCTTGTGGGAATACGGGGATAACATGTAGCTTATGTCACCCGGGGATAGTGTAGCTTCCCAACAGTGCAAGAATTATTTAAATCGGTTCAGTAGTTTCGGAGCCTATTCAATGCAAACAAACAAGCAAACAATCAAATCTTTCCTCTTTATTAATAGTTTAGAAGATTACCGACATCGACTTACCTCAAAAGGCCCGTACGTCAAAAGAGGCAGAGCTGATGATGACCAAGCCACGCAAACTCCAGCCGCAAACGCTCCAAGATTTACTGCAAAGAGGAAAACAAAACTATAGAAGACAAAACATGAAAAAAAAAACTAGGAGAAAACTACACTTATAGAGAATGGCAGGTCCAAATAAATTAAAACCAAGAGACATAATTAAACGACGAAGCATAAAACAGACAGAATTGTCATTTTATTGGTATGTTTGAACTATAAGAGCATAATAATTCCAGCCGTTATTAAAAAATCAACAAAGTTGTAGTGGGTATGTTAGCGAATATAAGGGCGATTTTAAGTGTATTTCTTGCACAGGCAAAAAAAACATATTTTTATTGTACACTGCAAATAGCTATTCATTTGTATTTTGCGCGTAATTACTTCAAAAGCTTGTGGCATACATCATTAGAGAGCGATGTTAGAGAATTCAGTACTCGGCACAGTCACGTTGTTTAAAAGTAGTTCTAATTTGCCTATAAATTACTAACGCAGACCATGCTTTACCTCCTATCCTTGTATGTGGAAGTGGCGAAGTTTTGGGCCAACAAGATTTTAAATACTGTCCTGCCAGCGTCACAAAGAAGAAGGAAAAGTTTATTTTGACCGAAATAAGCCTGACCGACGACAGCACTCGTAAAAGCAATTTTGTATAAGGCATCTTCAAACAGGTACGACGCGACACATGTAGAACAATTTTTAGGAAGTTTTCAGAGAAATTGTTTCACGTGAGCCGCGTCGTGTCTGTTTGCAGCAGCCTTAATGCTACCCGACTAACATACACAAAATAATTCTCGCAGTCGTAGATTTTTGAAACACCCGATGCCTGCAGAGTCTGAATTTGGAACGTAGAAATAACAGGATAAGAAATCTCACCTATCCCAGTAGCAATGTACTGAGTTGTAATGCCAGAAGTGTCTCGTTTGATATCCGGCACCGTGTCCAATCGCCGTAACATCTTGGTGTTCATTCCATTCCTGTTCTTTGGTTCCTCGGTCTGCTCATTTTGTGCTGCGGCTGCGGCGTCTACTGTTGAAGTGCTTTGCTCGTCCACTGTAACAAAAAAATTCAATTAAAAATTTAAAGAACCCCCGACCCTAACAAAAACTCTAAAAAGTAAAAATAATAATATTTATAGGCCTTTTAAGATGAAGGTAATATTTTGATCAGGGCATTGTAAAGGCGGGGTAATGGGATAGCTAATGAAAATGCTAGGCCTCTGTTTGGCGTTTTCATTGACCGTCCCCCGACTTGACAATGCCTTGATTAAAATATACCTTCATCTTAAAAGGCCAATAAATATGATTATTTTTACTTTTTAGAGTTTTTGTTAGGGTCGGGGGTTTTTAAAATTTTAAATTTAATTTTTATTTCCTGCTTTTTAAACTTAAAGTCTCGATCGCTTAAATCTGCGCATCGTTGCGTATTTTTCCCACAGTGAAGTTTGTTACTAATTTATCCTCATTCCTCGTCATGATCACTATTAATCTATAATCTATGCATTGAGACCTTTTCAATGAGCCCAAACACGATACTTTTGCTGTTTGTTGGTTAGTAACTTGGGCATCCTGGTTAGGTGTTACTCCAGCATCATTTCAATATTACCTTGTTCGTCTAATATCATTGAAGTAATAGAATACAAAATTTCGAGTTGATCAGTCCCGTGGAAGATGCTCAAATCACTTCATCAACCAGAAAAGAGCTGTTAATCTTCAAACGGCTGAACCGCTTTTGATGAAACATGTCTAAGAACACTCCCGACTAATACATCTTTCAAACAAAAAAAAAACAAAATCAAAATCGGTTCATCCGTTCGGGAGCTACGTTACCTCAGACAGAGACACACACACACACACACACACACACACACACACACACACACACAGACACGTCAAACTTATAACACCCCGTCGTTTTTGCGTCGGGGGTTAAAAATAATGATTGGTTACTATATTATCATCATCATCATCTGCCTAGGCTTGCCCAACTACGTTGGGGTCGGCTTCCAGTCTAACCAGATGTAGCTGAATACCAGTATTATGCATGGAGTTACTGCCTATCTGACCTCCACAACCCATTTACTGGGTAATCTGTCGGGCAGCTAGATATTAATAATTACAGAGCACGAATGCATGCAAGTTTATCTGGTAGGTAAAGATTCGTAAGTTCTTTTTCTGGATGTATTTTTGTTTCGCTTTTCTGATACCTAGGTTTAGGCCACACACATTCTGACAGGCGTATTCCAAAAATAGCTATATATTGTTTATCCCACACCTATTAATATAGGTACATAACATTGAAATATCGCTAAATGTTACTAAATACTACAAAAGACAACACACGAGGTTTTGCTGTACGTAAATCCTTAGAAAGAACGGTGTAACGTTTTATAAAGGGTCAAGTTGAATTAGCTGGTAATACTTTACCCATGTGTTGGTCCCCCCCGAGTGGGTTCCCGCATTGTCGTTGCGGGGGGGCTTAGTAACCGTGGTCTCCCATTCACGGTGAAGCCAAGAGGAACCCAACGGTGGGGCCGCTCGTCAGGGCTTTTGCCTTCAAGCCATTGACGTAGCGGCCAAAAAGTAGGTTGCGGTGAGGTGCACCGCAACTGAGGTGGGCCGCGATGTCGAATGGGAGGCATCGCGGCTGAGGGTTACAGGCTGCGGTAGAGGAGGAGTGCCGGTGCTTCTGAGCAGCGCTCTTCCCTTCCGTGGCCTGGACGGGGCCGCCACCGTTTGATGGCGGACGCGGTGGGGCCGCAGGGGAAGAGGAGTGTCGGTATAGCGTCAGCCGCTCTCCCTATCCTCTGCGGCCGAAAAGTGGTAGACGGGATGGCGCGTTGTGTTCCTCACGCGCGCCGTCAAAGATGTCAGCAACCACTGGTGGGGTCCGCAAGGGCCGATGCCTGCCAGGGGTGCGGGTTTGTTCGAAAGAGATACCACGGCCCTTGGCATACGGGCTACTGAGGGAACACGGGTGGGTTTTAGTCAGTAAAAGTCTGACACGCCCTCCTGCTCTACTCAGCAGGAGAAGTCATTTGATGATTTCCCACCCAAAAAAAAAAAAAAAAAAAAAAAAAAAAACCCATGTGTTGGTTATCGATATAGAAAACAAATGACATAAAAAAAAATTGTGTCATTAACATAAAAAAAAAAAAATCATCAATCCAACTTCGTTCAAAACTTTAAATGACAACCAAACGACTGTTAAGTTATGGTTTTTAGAAACCCAAAAAAAAAGTTCCACCAGCTGATCGATTAAAGGCATTAATGGACCTTCGACCATCGAATTATGAAATTTTTAAACATTTTTTTTGCGTTCCATTACATGCCCAACACGTGGCTAAAAGTATTGCCAGCTAATTTAATTTGACTCTATACATTAATTAGTCTCCTTAAACTAACCAACCAAGGAGAACATACAACCAACGATAAAAAAATATTCTTGAGTGCCACTCATGTAGTCAAATGCAGTGTTAAATGTTGGTCAGCTAAATGGACTGACGACCTAGTTGTGGTCGTGTGGTGCCACTGAATGCATGCGACACGACACCGCAACGCTAGTGCGATCTTAATATGGACATTTATGAAGAGAAACTTCATTTGAAGGACAGCATAATCAGCCGATAATGTTGGGAACATTATCGGCTGCTGGGACACAGTCCTCCTCTGAGCAGTGAGAGGGAGTGGGCCGTAATCCACCACGCGGGCCCAGTACGGTTTGGTAGATGTCACATGTCTTTCGAATTTTTGGTTCTAGGACATGCCGGTTTCCTCGAGACGTTTTCCTTCACCGTTTTGAGAGCAGTATAGTGATTAAATAATTTACACAAAGTGAAGTTCCTGTCTGGGTTCGAACCCACGACCTACAACTCGTAAGTCACGGCCATTACCAGTAGACCACCACTGTTCATCATTTGAAGGGTAAGGAGAGGTGTAATATACCCATCGTGTACATTTTGCCAGTAATGTTTAAATCCTTTTTACGTAGTGCGAAATTTGGCCCCGTGCCTCGGAAAACACGATAAGCCGTTGGCCCTGAGTCTGATCTCTCTCCGGTCGTGTCAGATTGTCGTCCTATCGGACTATGAGAGTGAAAGAAGGTAGAATGCACCGGTGACACTATAAATATTATTTCCCGTGCCGACGACGGCGGTGGGGCTCCCCTAAGGTTTGTCGCCATGGCCGAAATTCGGTCTAAAGGACTATTATCACTACATTACTACACATTATTAAAAAATAATGAAGAAGTTTTTTATTTTTCACTTCTTAGCTATAGTACCTACTCCACACCAATTCGAAATTTCATCATCCTTGGGTTCAAAAGAATGCATATTAATGCGATAGCAGCAATCGCGGTTGATATGCTATAATTTTTTGAAGAATTTCGTTGTCTGTCTCCGAAACGCATCATCAGATCTAAAACACCCGAATACCGAAAACTTTTACACTTTTGGTCTTTACAAATAACACCTCATATTACAAACCCATCGTCAGAATGTGTAGACTTTATAATGAAATTTCAAAAGACAATAACAGTATTGACATCTTCGATTCTCGTGCCGTTGCTTTCAAAAGACATGTATGTACTATTTCCTTTTAATATCCTAATGCTTAAATACTATTCGTACGTATTCTTTAAATAATGTAACTTTTATCAATTATGTAATTTACCTGGCGTGTTGTTCTCCTACACATTCCCTGTCTAAGTAGAAATGTGTCGGAGGACAGACGCACAGACCCTGTAACTGTGTTTTTGGGAACTTACCTTTTACTGTAGTCATCATTATAATTATTGTTTTTGCTGGTCATGTTGTGCGATTACGCTTTGGGTGATAATCAGGTCGAAACTTAATATGTTAACTTACTGAATTAATAGGATTGTTACCTGTTGTAGTTGCCTTGTGAATAAATAAATAAATAAATGAAATTTAAATGGTACCATTTCGGATAAACCCCTTTCGAAGAAAAAAAAAAAGAATTTTGCAAATCCATCTTTATATAACGGATTTATGCCCGAACAAACATAAAAAAAGGTTGTACCTTCCTTCATCAGCTCAGCGTCATGACATGATGATGACCGTACGCAAATGTCTCAATAGCTTTAGAAAGTATATTAAAACATTGTTAATGACTATCACATTTGAGGGTTGCCCTCGATTTCCCTGGGATTCCATGATCAGATCCTGACTTGGTGCCAATGGGGCTACCTCAGGAGTAGGTATACTCTTTCGAAAAAAAAAAGAATTTTGGGAATCGGTCCACAAATGGGGAGAAATCGGTGAACACACATTAAAAAAAAACCTACAGTGGAACATTTATAACCTCCTCCTTTTTTTTGAAGTCGGTTAAAAACAAAGTCCTCCGCCGCGTCTATCTGTTTGTCTGTTCGCGAAGAAAATGAAAAACTACTGAACGGATGCTTACGCGGTTTTCACTAATAGGCAGAGGTTTTGTTGAAATTTGTTAACGTGGGCGAAGCCGCTGGCAAAAGCTAGTTTATTTGCAAAATTTTGGTAATGTAACTTCTCTGACACATGATTATCCACTTTTGATAACTAAACTTAGATACAGCGTATCGGACACATTCAAATAGCAAAATTTAAAACTCCAAGTTTTTCGAAAAAAAATCACGGAAAAATATACCCTCACTATCTTTGTTTCGTAACAAAGTTCGTAAAACCTACATGGATTATATTATTATTATTTTTTACTCTTCAAAAACATTGTTTTAAACCTTAAATACGTGTCTTAGTAGTATTGTTGAGAAGGTTTCGTGTAAACTATTTGCCACAACCACACAAGACGCCGCAAATTGCTTGTAGTTGGAACCACTGAACGTGGCTTCACTGCAATTTAGGCAGAGCTAAGAAGCAATAGACTCGTCTTCTTGGGAATCTTGTTTGATTTACAGATGCGAGTGAGAAAGTATCCGTTTGAATTGTTGTAGCTTATAAAATGAAATCATAAAAACTAGTAACATCCCTCTTTTTGCGTCGGGGTTTAAAAATTACTGCCGAAATACGGCTGTATTTTGGTAAAATATTAATTAAAGAATAGTGATGCAAATCGTGACACATCCTGAGGAAGCCGGCATGTATTAGAACCGTAACTTCAAAGACATGTGACATCCGCCAACCAACAGTGGGCCCACGTGGTGGATTATTGCCCACTCCCTTTGACAGAGAGGAGGTATGTGTCCCATTAGTGGGAATGAATATAGGCTGCTAATAAATGATGAAAATCTAGACGGCATAAAACCAGTGCACTGTTATTGTATGTGTTAAAACAAAGTTTAGTAAAATCTTAATGACTTGGGACAATAGTATTATAGACAGGGTTTATCAAAAACCCTATTGCTATCCATAAGCACTAAAACATCTGATATAGAATCACTAAACATAGTTTCAGCTCAAAATAAAATACTATAAAAATGTATACCTTTCGGTTTCAGGTTTCTTAAATTCAAATCATAACAAACGTATCACCGCACTACGTGGGTCAATAAATTTCCACGTTACTTACAAAAATCACGATAAATCTCTTCCGAGTGATGTGTTTATTTTAATTTGAAACGTTCAGTTTCTGGTATCAATGTATTAAAAATTCTCATAACTTTCCAACATGTAGAGCCATGCCCTTGGTATGGATATACCCTTTCCGTTACACATAGTATTATTGAAACAAAGGGAATATTATATTAAAAAGGATGAAATAATGAACTGATACAAAAGTTTTCGGATATAGGTTATTAATTACAGTACAATAAAAAAAACTTATTAATTTACTTATTTAATAAAATTATTATGAAGGCTATAATCTCATTTCTCAGGTCTGGAAGAGATAGCAAAAACACGAAGCGTAAACAATTATTGTTTTTTTTTTTTTAATCATCACCTTTTATTTGATAAAGTCGGTGTAGCAAAACAATTTACAAAGTTGTCTGATATTCGTATTGTTTTAGTCATAGTGAATATTGTTTTCTTTTTGCTTTCCTTACCGATATTAACAAAAAAAAAAATACCTAGTTGATAACTTATTTTCTCGAAAGGCCAAATGGGTCAGTAATTTTGATGCATTAGGAAGGTATATGAGTATAGCAGGTACCAGTGTGCTATGTTAGTCATTACACTCGAGGCAGTATTTATTTATTAGTTATTTATCTATTTAAACTACATTTACAACATCTTCACAGATTTTCCATGGTGATGTAAGTAACAATATTTAAGATTATTGAAATTTACAAAAAAAAAAGCAATGAGAATGATCAATGCACACGCGTTTGATACGACGTTCTTCAACAAACTTGCAAGAAAAATACAGACTTGAGGGAAAATACAGGCTGCATACGGTGGAGGTCTGCCAGGCTTGGGCGAAGCACCGCCGTGCCCTCGTGGAGGTGATTGGCGGCGGCGCTCTCTCGCGTCCGGCTCTGGTCCGGGCCATGGTACGGAGCGCGAGTGCTTGGGTAGCCGTCGCCTCCTTATGCGAAGCAGTAATGCTCGCGAAGAGGGAGGCGGCGCACGTGAGGAAGAGACAGTATATGCGCCCTTACGGCCCTAGTTTCCGCAGGAGACGCCGCGGGCGTCGGGAATTCCAGGCTAATTCCCGGCCACCGTAGGCGCGGGCTTGCGGACGGCGAATAATGGGTAGTCGCTGTTCGGCAAGGAACAAACCCGGGTCGACGGCGCGTTGTGTTCCACGCGCGGCCAAAAGAGATGTCAGCACCAACTGGTCGGGCCCGCAAAGGGCGATGCCTGCCAAGGGTGCGGGTTGTTCGAAAGAGTTACCGTGGCCCCTGGCACACAGGCAACTGAGGGAACATGGGTGGGTTTTTAGTCAGTAAAAGTCTGACACGCCTTCCTGCTCCACCCAGAGCGGGGGAAGTTATTTGATGATTTCTCGACCTCAAAAAAAAGGTATTGTTAATTACCCTTCATCCCTACGTGAGTTCGACATTTTTAATAACAGTTAATCTTACAACAAAAACGTAAACAAATATTTATGGAAAATATGGTTATTAGTACTTTTCCGCGCCCCGCGCTAGCGATGCGCGTGCAGTTGTAAACTCGCAAAACAGCTAAAAACTTTTTGCTGATATTGAAAAAATATTGTAAATTAAAAAATACACTAGTGTGGTAAAGTAAAAAACATGAGTGTCCATTATGCTTAACTATGACCAAAAATATGTTGTCATAAGAGTCACTTTACAAACAAGTGTGGTAAAAACATAACACGATGTAAATAGGTTTTTTTATTACGTTATAGTATTTAATTTATTATAATTATCTACTTACAGGAAAGAGGTAAATTCACAAAAGAACATTGCCCAAAGTCGTAACACCTATTTGAATACTAACCTAATGATATATAGCCTTTCTTAGTTAAATTAAAGCGAATATCAAAGGAACAAATACTTCAATAACCAGCCCAAAATGATCCCACTGCTGGGACACAGGTTTTTTGGATCTAGGACATACCGGTTTCCTCACGATGTTTTCCTTCAATGTTTTGAGAGGAATGGTGATGAAATTATTTACACAAAGTAAGCCTGGGATTCAAACCCACGACATAAAATTCGAAAGCCTAGGCCGTTATACTGGGTCACTACTGCTTTTTAATCCGAATTCAGAAAAACTACAGTTTCATTCATCACCATTTAAAAGTTAGTCTTAATATTACTTGCTATGTCAGTTCTATGGACATCATAAGTCTGTGACTCACGATCCTTGCGTTTCCTGTGCTCTACAAGATTATAGCGTATTGGAAAAGGTTTTACTTTTCCATTTATTTTTATGCGACTTACAGCGCAAAATCACGACACTATTATTTCACCACCGTTTAACTGAATTGGCTAAGAATGTTTTTAATTTTTTTAATTAGGAAGAATTAGCTGTTTCTCGTATTACACTAAGTTAAATTCCTAATAACAGTTGGGATCCTATAAATTCCTACTTTATTTTAACTAGTGTGCCAAATTCCATCAAAGTCCATCCTTTTGGAAGAGGAGAAGTGACTTTCTTTTTGACAGTTCAACAGTATTCATTGCAACATTAATCACATTTACATTGTTGAGCAGATACATTTTTCGAAGATATGAAGCAATGTATTAGCAATATCTTTCAAAACAATTCAGATTCTGATTGATAAATCTATTGATTGATTGATCTAGAGGGTATCTTGGGGTGGTGGTGAAATACTGGTGGTGGAACTGGTGTTAAAGCTTATTAGAACCCCCGTCGCAAAAACAACGGGGTGTTATAAGTTTGACGTGTCTGTGTGTGTGTGTGTGTGCGTGTGTGTGTGTGTGTGTGTGTGTGTGTGTGTGTGTGTGTCTGAGGCAACGTAGCTCCCGATCGGATGAACCGATTTTGATTTAGTTTTTTTGTTTGAAAGGTGTATTAGTCGGGAGTGTTCTTAGATATGTTTCATCAAAATCGGTTCAGCCGTTTGAAGATTATCAGCTCTTTTCTGGTTGTATGGAAGGACGGCTAGGCCTCTGTTTGGCGTTTTCATTGACCGTCCCCCGACTTGACAATGCCGTGAACAAAATAATAGGTCTTTACCTATGAAATTGCCGTTTTGTATGAAAAAAATTAAACGAATTTTTTTCATGAATTTTTTATTTGTATTAATCGAAGTAATCACCCATGCAATCAATGCATCTTTACCATCGCAGTGGCAGTTTATTGATGCCCTTCTTAAAGAAATCAGCTGGACGGGAGGCAACAAATTCTTCAAAGGCATTTTGTACTGCCTCTCGGGTATTAAATTTTTTTCCCGCCAAGAAGTTATCCAAATTCTGGAAAAAGTAGTAGTCTGTAGGCGCAAGGTCTGGTGAGTAGGGCGGATGACGGAGAGCTTCCAACCCCAGTTCTTGCAACTTGGAGACCGTCTGCTGTGCAGTATGAGGTCGCGCGTTGTCGTGCAGGAGCAGCGGAGACGAGCGATTGACCAATGCTGGTTGGAGATGCGCCAGCTTCTCCATCATTGTGTTCAGTTCTTCACAGTACACATCTGCAGTAATGCTCACCCCGTTTGGTAAGAAGCTGTGATGAATCACACCGGCGCTAGACCACCAAACAGTGACCATCACTTTTCTAGGGGTAAGTTTTCGTTTAGGGCATTGTTTAGGTGCTGAACCAGGATCCAACCAACTTGCTGAGCGCTTACGGTTATCAAACAGAATCCATTTTTCATCGCAGGTAACAATGCGGTTCAAAATTCCTTCATTTGTGTGTCTGTTGAGCAGTGCAAGGCACGTCTCGACGCGTACTTCGCGCTGGCGATCATTGAGTTCGTGGGGCACCCATTTGTCAAGCTTTTTTACCTTGCCAATTTGACGCAAATGGACCAATATTGTTTTGACGCTAACGTCGAAAGCTGCTGCTAATTCAGCCGTAGATTGTGTATCATCAGCTTCCACAATCGCCTTTAATTCGTCATTGTCGACCAAAGTCTTCGGACGACCGCGAGGTTCATTTTTCAGGTCGAAATTTCCAGAACGGAAGCGAGCAAACCAATAACAGGTGGTGCGTTGGTTTGTAGTGTTAGCTCCGTAAACGTCGTTGATGTTGCGTGCCGCTTGTGCCGCGTTGCTGCCACGACGGTACTCATATTCCATAATTACTCGAATTTTTAACGTATCCATGATGACGAAAAAGATTGAAATGCGATGAAAATGTAACACTAATCAATAAAGAAATGACTACTTTTAGAAAAAAAAATCCATGTTTTTAAAATAAAATTAATTTGAAATTAGAATTCTTAGCCAAACAAAAATTATTTTGATTTGAAATGGCCAGTACTGCAGAACGGCAATTTCATAGGTAAAGACCTAATATTACGTTCAAATTAAAAGGCTTATGAACATAATTTTTTACTTTTTAGAGTTTTTGTTTGGGTCGGGGGTTTTTTAAATTTTAAATTTAATTTTTAACAAAAAATGTTGAAAAGGGAAGTCTTAATTCTACTATCCTACTAACATTATTACTGTGAAAAATTTTTGTTACTCAATCACGCAAAAACGGCTGAACAGATTTGGATGAAATTTGTCACACCTAATTTATAACCTGGATTAGCACAAAGAATATTTTTTATCCCGATAATACGTTACTTTTTTTTTTGGAGGGTGGGATATCATCAAATGACTTCTCCTGCTCTGGGGACAGAGCAGGAGGGCGTGTCAGACTTTTACTGACTAAAACCCACCCGTGTTCCATAAGTTGCCTCTGTGCCAGGGGCGACGGTGTCTCTTTGCATTGGCCCTTGCGGACCCCACCAGTTGTTGCTGACATCTCTGACGGCGCGCGTGGAATACAACGCGCCGCCGCCGTCCTGCCCACAGCTTTTCGGCCGTAGGGAATAGGGAGAGCGGCCAACGCTATACCGACACTCCTCTTCCCTGCGGCCCCACCGCGCCCGCCATCAAACGGTGGCGGCCCCGTTCAGGCCACGGAAGGGAAGAGCGCTGCTCAGAAGCACCGGCACTCCTCCTCTGCCGCAGCCCGTAACCCTCAGCCGCGATGCCTCCCATTCGACATCGCGGCCCACCACAGTAGCGGTGCACCTCACCGCAACCTACTTTTTGGCCGCTACGTCATCGGCTTGAAGGGAAAAGCCCTGACGAGCGGCCCCACCTTTGGGTTCCTCTTCGCTTCACCGTAGCTGGGAGAGACCACGGTTACTGAGCCCCCCTGCAACGACAATGCGGGAACGCACTCGGGGGTAATACGTTCCTTTGAGATAATTTCGACCTCCACGTGGTTGAAGCCGCTGGCAAAAGCTAGTCGTTTATAAGTATAACAGACTACTTGACTACAACATTACTTTGGTGACATGGCAAAGTGGTGCAGTAAGCCGCTCTCGGTGAATAAAAAGTGAAATCTTCGGTAAAATGAGCTTGAAGTGAGTTGTCACTCCATATATTGCAAGAGATTGCCACTGTTGACTGCTTACTTCGCTTACGATTTGACGGTGAGTATTATTAATAATGCCGACGGTAGATGTTTTCGATAACCTGCCGAAATTTGCATCAGGAGCACAAAGGTGCATTGAAGAAGGCGTACACACGTCTACACATCTAGCTATACATTTCCAGTTTACGGTGATCTCGCTCTGTACGGAAATCTTATACAATGCGAGATTAGCTTACACATATCTGAAGTTGTAATTTTTTTGTTTTTTTTTGTTTTTATATTTATTGTTAAATTTTATGTTAGTGTATTTTATGGATATAAATAGTTTAATATATGTGTATAAATAACATCGTCTTGAGTAACTGTAAGATGTTGTACTTATTGGTGTTAATAAATAAATAATAAATAAATATTTACAGAATACAATACAAAAACAATGATACTCGTAATAATACAATCATCAGGTCATCATCACCCGCCTGCCAAGCGTGGCGATTATGGCAAACCCCCCTTTTGGGGGAGGCCTATGTCCAGCAGTGGACGTCTTTGGGCTGCAATGGTGATGATGATGATGACAATCATCAGTTTGTCACTTTCCATAGTGATTTAAACCTCAAATTAAAAACTCGCAAGTGAGATAAGCCTATTTCATTGTAATATTACTTACTTATTTTTCCAATCTTCATTGAGTTGCATTGGGTTAATAATTTATTTAATTATTTAAATCGGAGACTGGTCACGCTTATGCTTCGCTCGCATGTCGATAAAAGACCTACGACCGCACGTTCAAGGTGCCCCATACCAAATTTCATCAAATTCGGTCCAGGTGTTTCGGAGATTAGCCCGAACTATCAGACTTACAACAATTTTGAAAATTTTAATTTGTATTTTTAGATGTAGGTATAGGTATAAAAGAGTAACGTTGAAATTGATTTTTTTTTATCATTCTGAACTTTTGCATGACTTTGACCCAATGACTTTGATTATGTAGAAATCGAAAAAACTTTAACCAAAATGGTACCTACTCTTGTGTAGGTACTCTATTTTTATATTTGTTAAAACCCTGCCTAATATTATTACTTTTAAAATGGTTATTTACAAATAAACAATTCCCTCGTAGTAGAGAAATTGTAAAAGTTAGGTTTTCTACACTTATGAGTAGAGACCGGATAATATTATGAAAGTATGGAAGCAGCTTCTTAATTTTTTTTTTAATTCCAGAAACACCGGGAATGCATAACTATATGTAAAGTCAGGTGCATAGTATCGAAGCAACTTCTAAATTATTAGGATTATTGCATAACTATTCAGATGCATATTTATTTAAAACTAACCCCGATGAACATGTGTGTATAGGGTGTAAGTCTGTAAGAGAAGCGGTGGTGTGTGTTAGAACATTTTTTTTTAAATATTAAAATATATTTTTTTCGGCACAAAAGCGTGTTCCATATTAGCCAACATCTCAACTTTAGGTGAATATGCATCCAAATATTCGATCTCTATTTATGAGTGACATTAATGTGACAGCACTGTGACAGCAAATTGTCATGTGGACCTTTCAGAATGCGAATGTTATGTTCTGTATAAAACTTGTCAGGTGGGGGTACCCCAATGTCCTACAGTACGACTGCAGAGCCACATCACAGACAATGCCTCACCTCTTGACGTGCTCTCTGTGCAATAACACCTGCACTATGGATGACCTTTTCGAGGCCAATTCTAACGCTATCGATGTGACCAAATTCTGGTCCAACTTATCCTTCTTAATTCTTTATAATCGTACTTAATATTATAAATGAGAAAGTTTGTATGTTTCGATAATTGAATGTTTGTTACTCAGTCACGCAAAAATATATGAACTTATTTAGATGAAATTTGGCACGGATATATTTTATAACCTGGACTATCACATAGAATACTTTTTAACTCGTTAGTACCTACCCCTGGGATAATTTCCGACCTCCACGCAGGTGAAACTGCTGGTAAAATCTAGTTTGAGATATAAGTATAAATGGAATCATAAACACGTCGAAGAAGAACTCAAAGCTAAAAAGTACCGCTGCAGTTAATGGAAAATATGATACTTTTACTTAAAACTATAGAACGCAAGTTCTTCATTCACAACACACATGCATTACAGCTGTAAACAACATAATAATTAGTGATATCTCCTTCATAGTTCGAATGACACTTAACATAATTATTAAATAAACAAAAGTCCGTAGTCCGTAATATACACGTATCAATATGATAACTTATTAATGATGACAGGTCGCCCGCACTTACTACTTCCGTGGCAAAATATAAGCACTTAAATACGGAAAAACTCCACTTTTGAATTTGTAAAGAAGTAGTTCTTGGAAACAGCACCCAAATAACTCACGATTAATCATGATCTGTTTCGTTTTTAAACAGATGGCTAAACCATTGCTTCATAAGTTCGATTAATGTGTCTGCTGAACACCGCAAATAACGCAATGAATATTGATGAACTGTCAAAATTAAACCGATTATGATTAACTAGCTTTTGCCAGCGGTGTCGCCCACGCTGATGTTTACATTATAAAGGGAACCTCTGTGCAAAATTTCAGCTTTCCTCCTGAACTGAACCTTACTGAACTTATTCAAGGGTTTGGGCTGGGCGTTGATGAGTCAGTCAGTCAGGACTTTTCTTTTTATTTGTATAGATCGCAATTAGGGTGCTGGTTATTGCAGTAATCAGATTCTAGTCACAATGACTTAGTCATAGTTATTGGAATGCCGCTTTTAATCTGATTCAGAAACGTTATATATTGCCGTTAGAAAAGGCTAAGCTGAAATTTTAATATGAAGTCTATACGTTTTTGGCAAAACGTTATTTATTTGTATAAGTTTTTTGGACATGAGTCTTGTGATGTTTTGATTGTCATAGTACCATACCATGCCATCATATGTATCTAGATATTGTATTAATACGTGAAACAAATACTTTGTACCCGTTTTTAAGAAACTATGCGGATGAAGGAGTATGAAATTTGGGACAGTTAAAAAATATAATAAATTTGATTTTTGTTGATTAAAATTTTAATGAATTATAGTTGAACTTCGACAACAGGGCGACCACTACATAACATAAATAAACAGGCCACACTCGTATACATAACTAAAATCCGTCTTTTAAACAAATTGGTTAAAGGAATATCATATAGGGTGCTTACAGGCTGGCCTAACTAACTAATCTAAAAAGTACTAGGCCGTCATAAAATTAAGACAGTTTTAAAGGAAGACTAACTAAGGTAGCCGCCGACAGGATAGGGGGCGACAGCGTCGGCAGTAGCGGTCATCGGATTGCCCTTGATCCGCTGTAGGTAAACGTTCACCAGTGGGTGATGGTGACGACTCATTGTGGAACTAGGAACCATTCAGCAGTCACATCGGAAACAAAACAACCAAATATGTTTAGGTTGGTTACGTAGGCGTTAACATGAAGGCACTATATTTTTTCTCCTATTCAAAGTGTTTCATTGTTTGATTGTATTTATTGGATAAAAGAATCTCAGAGGAAATTTCTACGATCCTTCCTACAATAAGAATTAAAGCTCTTGAAATATTTTCAAAAAACCAATTAGTAAATTATTTCAGCTGAAAAATTTAAGTTAAAAATTGTAAAACTCTTTGTTAATATAACTATTATACTTTAAAGTTAGAAAAATACAAATATTGGACACCCACACATTTTAATACTAACAAAAACCGTGAACGTCACAGCAATTAATAAAAGAAAAACATCTTATCTAACACTGTCCAACTGAATTTCAAGGTCATGATTATGAGAAGAAAAAAAAAACACCTACTTTGGTTTTCCCAAGTACACTTGCCAACAACTGCACTTTGGTTCTTTTTTCAAACTCACAAATATAAATAGTACTGTCAGAGTAGTTGCATCGGCGACTGGAAGCTCAATAACACAATCTTGATAACAGCGGACGTTAGTTACGTCAAAAAATAATAAAACAGGGATGGACAACGTGGTGTTTTCATATTTGATATCTCTGGCTGGGTGAGATTGATAATTTTTTTTTTTTTTTTTTTTTACATTAAAAGATTACGAGTTGTAAAAAGAAATTTCAAGATTTTCACGATTTATCAGAAAAAAAACACTCATTGATCATTTCTGATAGTCGTAAACAAAACACCGTAAAATAATCATACGTTGCGCTTTGCTATAGTAACACATTCAACATTACTAATGCACAAAAAGTCGGAGATATAAACTCGTCAAAAACTAAGCCAAAATCTTATACTTAAGCTTGTAAAAATAAATTATCTACAACTTTATCTTCTAATACTGCTCAAAACAGATCAAACAACAGGTGCGAACCAATTTAAAAATACACGATAGCAACTTGTTTTACTAAGTTTATAATAATTTTGTTTGCACGCCTCCATCTTGACTTTTGATAATTTTCCTTTCCTTTGGCTTCTGAAACTTTGCTTTATTAAATATTATACAGGAATCGGTAATTTATTTATTAATTGACGATGAAAAATTATATTTTTGAAACGATTGGTTATTGGAGTACGTACTCTTTGTAAAGTAATTGCATGGAAACGTTTTATTGATTTATATTTGATCTTTTCATGTTTATTTTAATCACCATAAAAAATTTAATTAGAACAAAAAATTGTGTCTTATTTTTACTTTTTTTGGGTGGGAAATCATCAAATAACTTCACCCGCTCTGGGTGGAGCAGGAGGGCGTGTCAGACTTTTACTGACTAAATCCCACCCGTGTCCCCTCAGTAGCCCGTATGCCAGGGGCTGTGGTATCTCTTTCGAACAAACCCGCACCCCTGGCAGGCATCGGCCCTTGCGGACCCAACCGGTGGTTGCTGACATCTCTTTGACGCGCGCGTGGAACATAACGCGCCGTCGCCTTGGGCTTGGTCCTTACCGGACAGCGAGCTACCCATTCCTCGCCGCCCGCAAGCTCAAGCTCCGAAAATCGGCCTGGGATTCCCGACGCCCAGGGCGTCTCCGTATCCTGCGGCGGGTATGGTCGCGAGGGAGCATAGATTGCCTCTCCCTCACGTGCGCCGCCTCCCCACAGAACACTTATACTCAAGAGCGCCTCCCTCTTCGCGAGCATCACTGCTTCGCTTAAGAGCATTCATCCCACGTGGGTTGGCAACGGCGTATTTATAGCAGTTTTTCGCGATTATTTCATTAAATACAAACAAAAGTAAACATGTTTTTCAGCCATGCACTAGATCATTGGTATTTTTTTGTTTGTATGCTATTTTTTTTTGCAGTGATTTTGCTATTAAATACAAAAATCGACATACCGTCAATTATTTTCTGTTTGCATTATTTAGTATAATTAAATATTTTTATTAAAGAGTAAATGTTAAAAATAATCATAAATACAGAATATCTAGTGCTTGGCTGAAAAAAAATTGTACTTTTGTTTGTATTTAATGAAATAATCACGAAAAACTACTATAAATGCGTTGTTGCCAGCCCGCGTGGAATGAATGCTCTTAAAGAGGTAACGGCTACCCATGCCATCTCGCTCCGTACCATGGCCTGGACCAGGGCCGGACGCGAGAAATCGCCGCCGCCGATCGCCTCCACGAGGACACGGTGGTGCTCCACTCTAGCTGGGCAGACCGCCACCATGGGCTCCACCGTGTGCTCAGGGCGATCTTCGCAGTGGAAACACCCGGGCGTTTCCTCCCGCCCTATCCGAAACAGGAACCCCCCGAAACAACCGTGTCCGGTGAGGACCTGCGTCAGGCGGAAGGAGAGGACGCCATGCCGCCTCTCAAGCCACTCCTCAAAGAGGGGACTTGCCGCCGCAATCGTGGCGTGCCCAATGTCATGTCTTTGATGCATACATTTTCAGATTTATTCGTAATTTTTAAGGAATTTCGGAATAGAACTTGATTCCTTATTATGCTTTCATTCACCTAGATTCCCAATAGCTTACAGTTGCAGTCAATAAAATGTCAACGTGGGTTCGAATCCTAGCCTCGACGCCATTATTAAGTTTTTAGGAGGAAGGCAAGTAATATACTAATAAGTGGTTAACACACTCAAGCTTTATTTCTAAAAGAGCGGGGCTTATGTCATCTCGACAGTTGTCACGCAGCTTTGGCTGCGTTTGCACAAACAATTAAACATTTAATGCTTGTGGATTATTTTGCACTTTTTCTTAAGCCTTAAATAAAAAGAAAACTATATAAACAAAACCTAGAAAGCTGAAATTTTGCACAGAGGTTCCCTTTATAATTTAGTCAAGGAATAAGGAAGGATTTTTCAAAATTCAACCCCTAAGGGAGTTAAATAGGGGATAAAAGTACAGCGCGGGCGAAACCGCTGGTAAAAGCTAGTTTTATATAAATACAGTAAAATTCACTCTTTAGTACAAGTTCATTTATTTGAAAGCCCTTACCCACCCGTCATAGTATGGCCTATGAGTAAAAAAAAAAACTAATTTTAGTCACTTGGTGGGATAGCTAATTTTAGTATTATTTCAACCTAAGTGCAGTTTAACTTTTAAAAACCATGAGACTGCAATAACACAATATCACACCTGTATTCCCGAAAGGTTACGCAGAGGTGCATCACATAGAAATTACCCTCAGACCGTAGCGGAAAAAAAAAACTTAGCGAAACAAATTTAAATCACGCCCGCAGCGTGCGTACCCCTGGCGCGATACCCCCGAGTCGTCCCGTAACCTCCCGCCTATCTTAGCGCTAAACGCCCATAAACACGCACAGATAAACCCGATATCGACGACGTGATTTTTATAAATAATATACATACGTACGTACCTATTTATTAAGATACACTATAGTAGGAATGTGATTGAATGGAAAAAAGCCAGAGACTCATCATCATCGTCATTTCAGCCAAAAGACGTCCATTGCTGGACATAGGCCTCCCCCAAGCACCGCCATTTCAACCCGTTCTGTGCTTCTCGCATCCAGCGGAATCCTGCGGCCTTCACCAGGTCAAAGAATAGTTGGATGAGTTATGTGAGGGATGATTTCAATGAAAAGGAGGCGAATGATACTGTGGCAGCTGACTGGAAAGAATGGAAGAGCAAATCATCTGCTGAACGAAGTACCACGGATGAAGGACAGGCACAAAAGGAGGAAGTCATACTAACATACCTATTTCTACTGTAAAGTTGTGTTCTGGTTAGTAGTAGCGTAATCACAGGCAAATGAGACATTTTTCAGCTTTTCTAGGTCGGCAACGCATATGCAGTAGCAGGCCCCACTAAAAAGCACATCGAGCTTCTGGTGCTAATTGAAGCGTTGCGGCACTGACAACGGAATAGTATGGGCGGTTCTTTCGTATTATTGAAACAATACTGATAATTAAAAAAATGTACATTAAAGGAACCGTTATGTACTTTTGATTTTATAAAAAACTTCCGTGAAGTATTTAAGTTTACTGGTTGTTTTTTATATTACTTTGGATTTTTATCCATCTAGGAAACTACAAGTGTTTCTAAAGTACAGCCGCCAGCAGGTCAAACTATCCCAAACTGACAAATTTTCCCAATTGAACATAAACCTTATTCCTTTGTGATAAAGTTGAAAAACTATCAAAGAAATTTGACAGATTGGGGTAGCTTGATATGTTGGCCTCTGTACATGTTAGATATATAGAAGGAATCCTTTGCTATCTTACATATTAATTACATAACTAAAGGTTAAGTAATAACGATGCAGCAACGGATCAAATGAACACAATTATTCTTTGCTCTCCCTCTGTGCGCTCGCTTGAAGGCTTGTTCCGACAAACGCGACACGACTCTTGTAGAACAATTTAAATGCAGTTTGAAGTTATCACAGAAATTGTTCTATGAGAGTCGCGTCGCACTAGATATACAGCTGTGCTACTTGGGAGTTTGTTGCGCCACTTCTTCCCAGCTATAGCACTAGAAAGCGGTGAAGGGCGCGTTTTGGGGGACTGTCTTATGTAATTTCGACGTTTGAAAAGTGCTGAGACTCAGCCTAATTTGAATAAATGACTTTCGATTTTGATTTAGACTGTCGCGTTGCACCTATTTGCGGAAGCGTTGTCTCGTGTAGAATTGGGGATATTTTGCAGTCGGTCTACGATACAGTTGCAGAATACAGACGTTGTTGCAGATTTAATATTGTATTTCATTCTTTAGTCGTCGAACTGTTGAACAATGCCGGTTTTTTTTTTGGTGGGAAATCATCAAATAACTTCTCCCGCTCTGGGTTGAGCAGGAGGGCGTGTCAGACTTTTACTGACTAAAACCCACCCGTGTTCCCTCAGTAGCCTGTGTGTCAGGGGCTGCGGTATCTCTTTCGAACAAACCCGCACCGAACAATACCGGTTAGGTCAAGTATTTGACTGATCGCTGCTGCCGTCAGTTTCCAACTAAAAAAATCTCTATTCTCTTTCAGACAATTCCAAAACGAAGAAAGAAAAGAAAAGAAATAAGCGTTTATTGGAATTACAGCGTATAGAACTTCATAATATATGAATAAAACATAAAACAATGTTATCAATCCTAAAAGGACAAGGCCTAAGGCTTATCAAATTAATATCTCGCTCTCCCAGCATTCTAATAAAAACATTGAGGAAAATAAACTGCATGTTGCATCCAAGGATCGTCGTAAGTCTCCCTTATTCGATAAACACTCCGCATTAGAAACATGCTGCCTTGTATTTATTACTACTTTTTTTTAACTACAACTGGGAAGCTCTTGGCCTTAATTTCACCTGATGGTAAGTGATGATCAGACGGAAGGTGGAAGCGAGCTTTATCCGGAATCCTCAACCATAGAGGAACTGGACTATATTACCTCTAACTTCCTAAACAGCAATGCTGTTAACATTGTTGTTATAGCAACAAAATTAGATAATATGGTAGTAGTTAGCCAGACGGACTTCAACCAAATCGAGCACAAAAATTGTGCCCCTCTGGAAATTGAGCCAGGGACCCAGAGGTCGAGGCGAGGCCTGAGAGGCAAACTTACCACTAGACCACAGAGGCGGTTTATTTCAACAATAAAATAATCGAAGTTCAGCCATTTCCGACGTCCACTGCTGGACATAGGCCTCCCCAAAGCTCATCCACTTCGACCGGTCTTGTGCTTTCCACATCCAGCGGATTCCCACGGCCTTCACAACGTCAACAGTCCACCTTGTGGGAGGCCTTCCTACTCCACGTCTTCCGGTACGCAGTCACCACTCCAGAACCTTCCGTCGACACCACTTTCTGTCACCCAATAATAGCTACTATGTAGAATCGAGGGTGTACTGAAATGTGTGTTGATTTTTGTGGCCTAGTAAAAGATCGTTAATAAAGGGGGTTGCCATAATTGCCACGCTGGCAAGCGTTGGTTTAGAAAATGTATAGAGAACGCTGCTGACCATTCTCGTGTTACCCTTAGTCGCCTTAAACCACACAAACGGGTCTCAGGGATCAGGGTGCAAAGATTAATTCTCCTAAACGAAATGCTAACTAATCATAAATCTTGCAGCTAGTCTGAATTATAATATCCTGAAAACAGACAAAGGTGACCTTAACTTTACTTCTGGCGTAAAAATACGAATGTATTGTAAAACATCCAAGATAATCCACAGGTCACTGCAATCAAATGATACGAGTAAACAATTTAAAAAATTGCGTGAAGTTATTAAGATTAAGCTCTTATAATTTTATATCTCATTTCAACTATTCATATTCATTTCATATTTTATAACCAGATGAAATTAATTTCATTTAAATCTCTACATTTTACATAAGGTACTGGAGTAGCAACCGTTTCCTGGAAAACGTAGCGTTGGAAGATCCCCACAAGGTGGACAGATGACCTGGTGAAGGCCGCAGAAATCCACTGGATGCGAGAAGCACAGAACTGGCCGAAAAGGCGGTGCTTGGGGAAGGCCTAAGTCCAGCAGACTTCTTTCGACTGAAGTGATGATGATGATTTTATGTAAAAAAAAACACAACACATCTCCAAACTCAGTAATAGGTATAGTACTAATGCTACAATAAGCATTTCAGCCAGACTCTGTCTAACCATAGCAGGCGTGATGCTATGTACAACAAACAATTCGCGTGAAGGTTTTCATACAATTTCCACACATTGTTATATGTACAACTACAAATTACAAACAATTATTTATTAATACAAAAATAAAAATAAAACATAAACTATTGTAATGCCACACAATGCTCTCCTGCATCGTTAACCCTTGCTATTTAAAGTTAAATATCCTATTCATTAAAATCCACATCTAAACAAGAACTAAAACCAGTTTGTCGCCTGCTTCTGAAATTTTCCGGGTATTTTCACACGATATGTGCTATTATATTGCACACTTCGTGGGGCCCCCTGTGCCATTTATACTTATGCAAGGTGACCGAGCGAGCCTCAACGGCCCGCCCCGTTCATTATCTTTTGGTACAGACAAAAACTTTTTTATCTAACCCTACAGACGCGATAAGCTGGTATATTTTTAAGTTTTTCTGGTAATTCTATTGTTTTGCAGATAAGGGGTGTACTTTTGTCTACGGTTTTTAAAATGGAATAATTTATTATTGTGCTCAGCTACATGGGCTGGTAGATCAGGTTGAGCTATGCTTTCCACGGTTGGCCCGTGAATTAGTGACCATTTTACATACCAAGACCACTCCATGCCTCGGAAAGCACGTTAAGCCGTTGGTTCCGGCCATCATTCGTGGATCTTTGATAGTCGTTACGGGTCGTCAGAAGCCCGAAAGTCTGACAACCAGTCTTACCAAGGGGTATCGTATTACCCAGTAACTGGGTTATGGAGGTCAGATAGGCAGTCGCTCCATGTAAAATACTGATATTCAGCTGCATCCGTTTAGACTGGAAGCCAACCCGAACATAGTTGGGAAAAGGCTAGGCAGATGATGATGATGGTGATTATTGCGTTTACAAATATTTCATGATTGGTGGTGTTCTTGTACATAAATGGTGATCGTGTTGCCAGTGAAAGCTTGTGATAGATTTTGGCTTCTTCAAACTATAAGGATCTTTATAGTTTTTAGAATGTAGTTCCTTACCGTAGAAGCAACTTCCTGCCTGACGGGTTCCCCCCGACTTAACACGGTTTAAAAAAAGAATCTATAGTATTGTGCTAAAATATTGAAATCGAATTCAATCTTCGACAGTCATAAATTCAACTATTAGGTTAGGTGCTATTCAAATTCAAATTCATCTTTATTGACATAATAGGTTACAGAAACTTGTTTGAAGCCTCTGACTCCTGAACCAGGTTTACCTGTATGTCAGGAGTCAGCGCCCTCTCCCATTTTATTTGGCTTAGATACTAATGTCAACATAGGAATAGACAAACATATGTGCTGGATTATACAGTTTTAAAAGAAATAAAAACAAAATAAAAAGTTTGAAAAAATATGAAAAAACATCAACATTTTATTGATTCTTAAATTGTTATTTTATCGATCTATTATATCCATAACGAGTTTTACTACAGATGAGCCACAATTTTGATTGTTTGCTAGTAAATAAACGAAAAAGTAGGTACTGTACTTTCCTTGCTTTCATATTTAAGATAACAAGGCAAAATAAGACACACATTTTAACTTATTATTTTTAAGTCCCCAAAGACAATTTGGCGTAACATTTTATTTTTATTTCGCTAGGACTGATGCTCATCTTCTTCACAGCGTGTCAATGGCAAAAATAAAACGACAAAAATAGTTATTTTAATTTGTTTGGCCCAAAAAATGTGATGCTCATAATAATCATCTGCCTAGCCTTTTCTTAACTATGTTGGGGTCGGCTTCCAGTCTTACTAGATGCAGCTGAATACCAGTATTTTACATGCAGCGACTGTCTATCTGACCCCCACAACCCCCGTGGAGGCGATCGGCAGCGGCGATCTCCCGCGTCCGGCCCTAGTCCAGGCCATGGTACGGAGCGAGAGTGCATGGGTAACCGTCACCACCTTCAGCGAAGCAGTAATGCTCGCGAAGAGGGAGGCGGCGCACGTGAGGGAGAGGCAGTATGTGCGCCCTCACGGCCCTAGCCGCAGCAGGAGACGCCCTGGGCGTCGGGAATCCCAGGCTGATTTCCGGCCACCGTAGGCATGAGCTTGCGGACGGCGAGTAATAGGTAGCTCGCTGTCCGGTAAGGACCAAGCCCAAGTCGACGGCGCGTTGTGTTCTACGAGCGCCTCAAAGAGATGTCACCACAAAGTGACGGGGCTCGCAAGGGCCGATGCCTGCCAGCGGTGCGGGTTGTTCGAAAGAGTTACCGTGGCCCCTGGCACACAGGCTACTGAGGGAACACGGGGTGGTTTTAGTCAATAAAAGTCTGATACGCCCTCCTGCTCCACCCAGAGCGGGAGAAGTTGTTTGATGATTTCCCACCCAAAAAAAAAGCCCCCACAACCCAGAAGCTCTTAATAATCATGATATCTATTAGGAATCTACATTTTTCGTGAAAATATATTCCAGCCATTAATATTCCAAGAGAGTATTATATGTCTAAGTGACTGATGGGAAATGGTACATCTTTAGTTATCAGGTCTGGTTTCCACGATGTGTTGTCTGTTCTTTTATGATTCTTTCCTGAAATATTGCTTTTTCCTCGTGAAATATGTACTTGAAAAAAATGCAATAAAAGTAAAAATTATATTGGTTCTGTTCACACACGGCACCGCGCACCGCCGCGGCGGCATACAATTCGACCGCGCGGTCGGGCGGTGTACAGTCACGAGCAATAATATGTATACGCTTACCAACTTTTAAAAGTGATTTTCTCCATTTTTACTCATTGTAATCTTTTTTATAATGAAATACCCAACTTATCTCAAGGTTGCAATCGCTATTTAAAAGAAAATCGCTTTTGAATTTGGCGATGTGTATACATATTATTGCTCGTGACTGTACGTGTGTTAGGCATCAACGGATTTCTTAGAGACCAATGCGCCATGAGATCCGCTTCACCGCCTACCGCGGCGGTTTGCGGTGCCGTGTGTTAATCGCCTTAGGCAATTTCAATTACGTATCACGGTGAGTGCGAAATTGAACATTATCCACCTAGACACAAAATAAGTATTAAGGTTGTGTTTGCATTTTAAGTGGCTTGACGTCGAGTTAATGGTGCGTAGTAATCAATACTAATATTATAAAGCTAAATAGTTTGTTTGTTTGAGCGCGCTAATCTCAGAAACGACTGGTCCGGTTTGAAAAATTCTTTCAGTTTTAGATAGCCGATTTTTTGGGGAAGGCTATAGGCTATATAACATCACGCTAAAACCCTTAGAAGCCGAGCAAAATTAATGAAAGTCACGAATACGAAGTACTCCTACGGCCAGGCGATTCAATGCAACGGGATGGGTCGTGGTAGCAAGAAATTTGATGCAGACGAAGGTACTATAATTGAGAGGAATTGTCGTAGCGTATCCTTTTGAAGAAGGCACGTGAGATGCAAATTATGCCTGAAGATAAATTATGATGAAAACTATTCTCACATAGGTACCTACATCTTGACGAGATACTACCATTTATTTTGAATGAAGAAGATTAATAATAAGTTCTAAATTAAATCGAAAGACGAGAATGAATCTATCAGTGTAGTGATGCACTTATTTATGAAGTGCGATACTATTATCATAGGACAGTATAGCAGATAATTATAATTGGATTAGATCACCATGTAAGCATGATAGTTATAGACAGAAACGATGTGTTTGAATATTAACGGTACTATTGATCGTGGTGCTACAAGCAATGACGTATTATAAACAGACGCGTCATACACGAACATTAGAGCACTTAAAACCAGCGTAAACCATGAATGTAGCTACCTACTAGTATCTACATACAATCATTAGTAGTATATTATTGGGCATCCTACTCCACCTTCCGTTCCATCGGCTCACTTCGTTCGCCTCGTCACTCTCGGTGGAGTAGAATGCCCAATAATATAAATGAAATCCTACATACTGCGGTAACATACTGGTTCGGCGCCTATTCCACCCGATGGATTGGATGGAACTTATCAACATAATCTTTTCCTTTCACAGCATTTAAATACAAGCAATCAGGAAAGTGTGTTGCATGCTGCAACCAAGGATCATCGTAAATCTCCCAATCTTTGATACTGCCTCCACAAGAAAAACACATGACTTTATCGTTTACACCATTTCCACAATAAAAAAAACCTGCATCAGCCATTTCCATCACCAATCTTCTTTGTGAATCGGTTGTCGCCCAATAATGTCTGAACGAGAATACACGAATTTGATGTTTGCTATAAATTTCATATCTAGGACAGTATTTTTCTTTATTCATTTCAAGAGCTCTTGATATGTCTGTGTATAAAAGTTTAATGAAGACAACTATTTGTAGTGACTAATAAATATACAATAGAGATGTGTGGACATATTGTTAATATAGATATCTGATGACTGTAATGTGTTGACTTACTTTGCTCGATCCGTGCATAGGTATAATATACTCACATACTAAATAGTAAACTAAACGAAAAAAAATCATTCACAAAATTCATAACAACATATAAATGTCGATGTAATCGATTAATTGACCCATTGTTGTTATAATCATTTCAATGAGACACCATGAAATTTGTAAAATAACCACATTCGTTAAATGTAAAAAAAACTTTGCGTTCAGTCTGAGGAAACTGGTTTTCGTCATGGAGAATTATTACCTAAATCCATACGATGCATCATTTGTGGACCGTCAAATTGTGGAAAAACTAATTTATTCGTTGGTCTTCTTATACATGAGAATGGGTTAAGATTTCAAAATGTTTATGTTTATTCGAAAACTTTGCAACAACCCAAGTACGTATTTTTAGAAAAAGTTTTGCAACGAGTACCAGATATTTCGTTCCAGAAATACCATGAAAATGAGCAAGTAATAAGTGTTCAGACCGCAAAACCAAATTCTGTGATTGTATTTGATGATGTTGCTTGTGAAAATCAAAACAGTATGCGCGATTTTTTTACAATGGGGAGACATAAATTCATCGACTGTTTTTATCTAAATCAGACATATAGTAAAATCCCTAAGCAACTAGTAAGAGACAATGCGAACCTTATCGTACTTTTTAAACAAGATGAAAAAAATATGAGACATGTTTATGATGAACACGTCAACACTGACATGTCATGGATTGAATTTCGTGAAATGTGTTCAAAAATATGGAGTGAGCCGTTCAATTACGTTGTAATTAATAAAGATTGTTCCAAAAACAGAGGGTGTTATAGAAGTAAATTTGACACGTTTGCAGTCTTTGACTAAGAACACGAATACGTAAGTATATAAGACCATTACCTGCATGTCATTATTATTCACCTTACAACGCTAAATCAATTACGACCTATTCTACCAATATGGAAAAATCATTGAAACGACAAATTGTTGATGCGGCAGAAGCTGTAAAGATAAAAGTAAGAAAAATGAGAGATGCTGAGATTACCAATAAACAAGCACTGGAATCTGTTTTCAAACCTGTAACAGAACCTCTCAACCTAATTGCTAATGCTAGTAAGCAAACTCCGTTTCTGCATGCTAGTAATGATTTTGGCGATGTTCCGTTTACTAACGAAACTTTGCAGAAAGAAGGAACTGGTAGCGCAGAAAATGTTGGTAATAATGACGATGAAGACAAATATGAATCCGATATCAACAGTGAGTCTTCTTATGAATCAGTAGTTGAAACGAATCAAGATTGTGATACGTCATCCTGGTCAGTATCTTCAGAAGCGTTGGTAGATATTCCATTTGGGGTTAGAGCAGACCGCGGGAAACTAATGTTAGGTTCTGCTTGCATAACAATCAGCGATCAATACGTTATCGTGGCTGGACCTAAATACCGAAATACCTCTGGTTTAAAACAGTTGTTGCTTAAGAAAGATGTAGACTTAAGCTTGGTTACAGATAGCGATATGCAAAATTATTAGTCGATGCTACTTGATACAAATGCACATCGTCGAGACTATGAGCCAAATAAGCCAATAAAAAGTAATAAAGGACAAAAATATTTGCAAGTTATTAAACCTCTTTTTAAGCTGAAGAATGCAGTTCAGGGAAAGGGTCTACCGTTACTAAAAAGGTGGAAAAAAAACGTAGATTTAGTGTACTGGGATAATCCTAATGAATTAGTGGAAAGGTTGAAATTATTAATTGCGTCTAGAGATGCTGGCAACACAGGATTAGATAATGAAATTATATCTATCATTGAAGAATTCCGTGAAAGTAAAGTTATAAATAAATAAATATTTTAAAACATGTTTATTTTACTAATAACCTTTCAATACAATACACCTTAATCATGAACGTAGACAAATTCGGACACTACATTCACAAAAGAATGCGTTTATCAGAGTTATTCGAGTTTAATGAGAATGCATTGTTAAAATCGGAAAACGGAGATTTTGATTTAAAAACATCAAGACTAAGAGGAATTAGATCTCCAGTAGAAGCAGACGATGCTGTGAACAAGGATTATGTTGATCGTATCAATGATAACACGTTAAAAGAATTAAATAATTTGGCTGTGAATAAGGATTATGTAGATCGATTGAATGCTAATATGCTAAAAGAATTTAATAATATGATTGGTTCATTGCGTTCTCAAATCATAAAAGATGCAAAAGGTGCAGTTCAAACTACTTTAAAAGCAAGAATACCTGAGGTTTCAAATCATTTGCAAGATACGTTTTATACTAAAGCAGAGGTAGATAAATTACTTCAAAAAACTCCGTAATGGTAAAACAACAAATTGTAAATGAAATACACAAAGCGGCTCGGAGAAATTTCCTTCGACGTTCTGTTATTTTGAAAGGAATCCACGACTTATGGCAAGCAGATTTGATGGACATGCAAAACCTGAAAAAGTATAACAAAGGTTACAATTTCATCTTAGTGGTGATTGACTGCTTCTCAAAATATGCCTGGGCTGAACCATTAAAATCGAAAAATAAATTTGTCGTTACTCGTGCATTCGAACATATTCTGCTTAGTAGCCATAACAATCCTGTTAACTTACAAACTGATATGGGGACAGAATTTTATAACACCACTTTTCAAACACTTATGAAAAAGCATAATATTAACCATTACTCATCGTTTTCTACTAAAAAAGCATCAATTGTAGAGAGATTGATTAGAACTGTAAAAAATAGATTATATAAATATTTTAGTTTCAGTGGAAAATATAAGTGGTTAGGTTTACCATTGGAAGATACGATGAAGGAATATAACAACACAAAACATCGTACTATTCAATTTAAACCGGTTGATGTGAATAAATGTAATGAACAAGTAATCAAAGAAAATTTAAAAAAAATAAACAAACATGATTTAGTTCAGTGGAAGCCTAAATTCAAAGTAGGTGATTGTGTTCGTATAAGTAAATACAAACATAATTTTGAGAAAGGTTACACTCCTAATTGGTCAACTGAATTATTTATTATCAAAAAGGTAAATAAAACATTACCAGTGACGTATCATATAGAAGATCAACGAAAGCAAAACATTTTAGGAGCTTTTTATGAACAATAACTGCAAAGATCTAACTATCCTGATGTTTATTTAATAGAAAAGGTTTTGAAAAAGAAAGGAAATAAATTGTACGTCAAATGGTTAGGTCTAAACAGTGCAGAAAACAGTTGGATTGAAAAAGCTGCAATAATGGACTAAGATGTTATATAATCATTTTTCATTTAAAACCCTATCATTATAATTTGGGTAATGAAAGGGGGTGGACTAGTTAACAGCATAATCAATCGTCTACCATTCGAAGTTCATTTGCCAGGATACAATTATTGCGGACCAGGAACCAAACTTCACAAACGCTTAGCACGAGGTGACCGAGGTGTAAATAAGCTAGACGAAGCTTGCATGCAACACGATATTGCGTATACAAACCATACAGACTTATCAAATCGCCACAAAGCCGATTTACAACTACTTAACATGGCTAAACAAAGACTTAAATCAAAAGATGCAGGGAAAGGAGAAAAACTGAGCTCTTGGCTAGTGAACAAAGTTATGAAAGCGAAACTAAAGTCTGGATCTGGCATTAAAACATTCAAAAGCTTAGTTTCAAAACTAAAATCAAAAATTAAGAAAGTCAAAAGCAAAGATAATAAGACTTTAATAAAAGCAGCTTACTTAACCGCAAAAAAGTTATTTCCAAACATTCATCATCGAATTCGAGTACCCCGAGTAAGACCCATACCAAAGATTGGAGGAATTCTACCTTTAATTCCAATTTTCGCTGGTTTATCGGCTTTAGGAACTTTAGCTGGTGGTGCAGCTGGCATTGCAAAAACCGTCAATGATTACAAAGCAAGCAAAAAAAATTTGCAAGAAACAGAACGACACAATAAAGCCATGGAGGCTTTAGTGTTGGGCAAGGGTTTATACATTAAGCCGTATAAAAGTGGTAAAGGATTGTTTATAACATCTTCAAAAAACTGAAAAATATGCTACCCAATCGTCCACTAACTAATGTAGACATCCGAAAGTTTTCAAGAGACATCCCATATTTTCGTGGGGTTTACATGAAGGATCGACTACCTCGGATGCCGAAACGCATTGAATGTGGTATCGTTAACTTAGACGATTCTAAGAACGAAGGAACGCATTGGGTAGCTTATGCTAAAGTATATGATCACTGCGAATACTTTGATAGCTATGGAAATTTAAAACCTCCAATGGAATTGACGCAATATTTCAAAAATTGTACTGTGTTTTATATCTATACAAGATATCAAAAATTTAACGAAGTCAATTGTGGTCATTTATGTTTAAATTATTTGCGGACTTTTTGGAATAAAAATGTATTATAAAAATATGCTTTTCTTTTATTTCAATCATTTGCAAGATGTCACTCACTTTGTCGATAACTGGAGACTCGTCAGTATTAACTACATACTATTCTAATACGTTGCAACTAGATGGAGAGTATGAATGTGCTTTATTACACTTTTCAACTTTTAATTCTATTCCAAACATTGATAAAAGTAATAATAAGTTCTATTATGGTTTAAATGAAGTTATGGAAATACCGGAAGGCACTTATGAATTGCAAGATATCAGCGATTATTAAAATCCGAAATAAAAGATGCAGCGATCAAACTGCAGTGCAATAATAATACTTTAAAAACTGCTATATTCTGTACCAAAGACATTAATTTTATCAAAGAAGACTCTTTTAGAGGTCTGTTAGGGTTTAACACACAAATCTTGAAAGCAAATAAATGGCATGTGTCACAGTCTCCAGTCAGCATTCTACCTACGACCGTAGTCAGGATTGAATGTGATATTGTAAGCGGTTCATATGTAAACGGTGAACCAAGTCATATTATTCACGAATTTGCACTTAATGTGCCGCCTGGATACAGGATCATAGAAATCCCGAAGAACGCAATATACTTTCCAATCAATCAAAACAACATAAGCTGCATACATATCAGACTGTTAGATATAAACAAACGATTAATCAATTTACGTGGTGAAGAAGTACAGGTATATCTGCATCTTAGAAGAAAAAAATGATTGACTATAATAAAATTGTGTCCCAACAAGTAAAGAATATCAGTTCTGCTCGAGCTACCTATCAAATAACACCTGTCTCTAAGAAGAAAATAAAATTAACCAAAGGCAATAAAGCATTCCTTAAAGCGATCGGATTGTTAAAATGAATATCTTAGACGTTCTATCCGCTCCGACTTACGATAATACTATAGAAGGAATCGAATTTCATTCCTACAAGCCATATGTAACGAGTTTCAACAGGAACGATGAAATCCGCATACCTATCAACCAACAGGACTTGTACATATTACCATCAGCTAGCACCCTATATTTGGAAGGAACTGTTATCGTTAGCAAAAAAGATGTGAAAGACATAGCTACTAGTGTTAATTTCACGAACAACGGTCTACTCTACTTGTTTCAAGACATTCGGTATGAGCTAAATGGAGTAGAGATTGATAAAATAAAAAATGCAGGTATAACAACAACCATGAAATCACTCATTTCAATGAACGAAAGTGAGTCAAAAATATCTCATGCCTGGGGCTGGAATATTGATGGCATTAAAAATACCAATGGAGGAAAATTTTCTGCTTCCATACCACTTCGTAACCTCCTCGGCTTTGCTGAAGATTTTAAAAAAGTCGTGATAAATAGTAGACATGAACTGATATTGTTACGAAGTAACACTAATTTGAACGCTGTAAAACTGAATACTGGCGAAGTAGTGGATGATGTTCAGATCAACAAAATCATATGGCGCGTGCCGCATGTTAAAGTATCAGACAAAGAAAAAATTGGTTTGTTAAAAGTATTAGAAAAAGATCGACCACTTCAAATGATGTACAGAAATTGGGATCTGTACGAATATCCATCTTTGCCTAAAACTACAAAACATACCTGGTCTATCAAAACTTCATCTCAAATAGAAAAACCAAGATACATTATTATTGGCCTACAGACAAATAGAAAAAATAATGCAAGTTCTGACATGTCTCAATTCGATCACTGTCATGTTCGAGACGTTGGAGTGTATCTCAATTCAACTTATTTTCCGTATGAAAACCTAAATGTGAGTTTTGCTAATAACAAAATCGCTTTATTATACGAGCAATACATAAGATTTCAACAGTCGTATTACGGACGTCGGTCGGAGCCCATACTAAGCGAGAAACAATTTAAAGATTTAGCACCGCTGTTTGTAGTTGATTGCTCTAGACAAGCGGATAATCTAAAGACAGGTTCGGTTGTGGATGTGAGAGTAGAAATTGAGAGTGATTCAGAGATACCAGATCAAACTTCAACATACTGTCTCATTCTGAACGATTGCATTGTTGAATACAAACCATTAAGTAACATTGTTAAGAAGATATCATGAATGCAGATACCATTATAGTAGAACTCCAAGGATTTAAAGATTCTATAAATAATTTTATTGTTAAAGAATTGGCTATTGCGAGTCAGGATCATACACAGACGTTCTTGGTAAAACCACCATATTCATTCCATTATCTAACACAAGAAGAAAAAAAACAGGTGCGGTGGTTAGAAAGAAATCGTGGAATTTACTGGAGTGAGGGTTACATAGACCACAAAGAGTTTCAACGCGTCATTTTACCATATTTAGAAAATAAAAAAATTATGACAAAGGGTTTGGAGAAGATTAAGTGGATTAAAGACTTATGTGCAAACTGTGAAGTGATTGACGTAGGTGAGAAAGCGTGTCCTAATTTTTAAACATTAAAAAATAATTTCTGTAAAAACAAAGCTGATTTTAATTGTGTGAATCATAAAAAAAAATTGTGCATTGGAAAATGGTATGCCGATAATAATATGTCTGTATTCAATTTATTTTAATCATTATTGATTGAACATTTAATAAAAATGTATATCTAATTAAGAGTGTTTTATTTAATACAATCAGGGTAACCTACATAACAAACTTTAAATTATCTGCAGTGAAATGATATTTCTTCTTCATTTTAAACGATGATTCTAATATGAAATATTGAAGGCAAATAATCTATAATTAATAATAATTATATCATTACACTAGATCTAATTTAGAGTTCGAGTATACATAAGTATAATAAAACAAAATTTAAATTATGAAAGAAAATGTTTTTATTTGCTTTTTACATTATTTTCAATTATTACAAACTAATTATAACTACCTACCCTATAATAATTCCTCACATAGTTATTTAATGTTTTCTATATATACTTAACTTACAAATTGTGATCACTATCCCAACTAGATTAAACAAAGAAATTTATATTACCTACATTTATTTTTTATTTATTGTTATCATATTTTATATATACATTTCATTTAACTTTATTATAATTTTTGTACTATGTACATGACAAAATAAAAAGTTCATTACAATAAATCTTACATTATTAATATTTCAATAACCTATACATTTTAAATTTACACAACATAAAAACCTATGATGTTTAAACATTAAAGAATAAGAAAACAGATAAATGTTAATCATACCTAATAATAATATATCTAATAACTATCTATAATACTACTTACATAATTTATTATTGCTTATTACCTAAAAATCTTACAGAATAACTTATAAAGTATTTACAAAATAATGACACTAGTTAATAATAACTGTCCCCACAAAGTTTTTTAGGTTTAGGTTTAAAGAAACTTTATTCTCAATAAAGACATACATGTCACTCACTTGAGAACAATACTAAAACATATAAACATAAATTACACAAAGTTCGCCGTCACCAATTACACAATACTAAAACATACACATATTACACAAAACTCGTCATTTAACCCCTTATTCATAAACGCCGCCTAAAGTTAAGTAATGATTAGCGACTGATTAACCATACATTTTTGACGTTTAAACACCTCTCAACTTTAATCATCGTTTATGAATATACCCGCTAATGTTTCATCAGTTATACAATTCAATGCCTTCATTTCTCCAGAAGTGATTGATCCGCGATTATATACTCACTAAGTTTAGTTTTGAATACATTGAAAGAGTGTAGATTTCTTATACTAGACGGTATTCTATTATAAAGTTGTGCTCCTTCAAAAGTAAGCATTTTCTTGCCATAGTTTGTTCTAGTTTTTGGTAAAACTAGCAAGCTAGCTCGCCGTGTGCTACGTTGACTGACATGTTTGTATTGAGTGAGTGTTATGTTCGTGTGAATACTCTTAGTGAGAATTTTTCTGATGATAATACACGTATTGTAAATGTATAGTTGCTTAATATTCATTATTTTTGTATCTCTGTAAATTTTTTTGGTTGATGTTAAGTACGGATAGTTGAACAATATTTTTATGAGTTTATTTTGGGTAATTTGAAGTTCTGTCAGTTTTGTTTTTGCAGCGCTGCCCCAAATTTCGATCAAATAAAGTAGATGCGGCTTCACTAGGGAATTATAGATGGTGTACCGCAATCTTGGTGGGATGCAGCGAACTATGTTACGCAGCGACCCGGCGAGTGCTGATTTTGATATTTTATTAATTAACGATTGCGTCTCCTCCATAACATGGTCCACCGATTCAGTCACTACATACTGAGCACTTAACACTACCACGTCCTGATTGTCTCTTGCAGGTTCTTTTTGATCACTTATATCCAAAACTTGTACCATGATCAATCGTAAACCTTTTTTCTTCTCATTATTTATAACGAAGGATTGACATGTAGGCAGATATGACTTTTGTTTTAGACATTCCCGTCTTGTTCTAGGCTTTTTGTTAGCAGGTCCGCAGTCTTGTCTTGCTCTAGGCTCCTTGCTGATAGGTCTTTGTTGTTCTGAGAAATCTGGGATATGCCAACTTAAACTCGGAGTCGGAAAACCTTGAGCGTATTGCGAGAAGTCGATAATATCTGGAGAATCGCACATTATCAATGATCTGAAACAAACGAAATAATAGTTAAGTATAATAACAAAAAAACAGCATTAGAAAATAATTTTATAAGTACTTATACGCTTATAAAATAGCTACTTACAATTTGTTTCGTTTTTTATTCGATGTGATGTGACCGGTCCGGCTGACTATCTTGTGATGAATGTACTAATCATATTATTATGAAATGCAAACTCCATAAAACCTTGCGCTGTGAATCAATTTCATGTTTCAACAAGTTCAACCTGATGCGCTTGCACCTGATCGGTGTCAAATACTACACCGTGCGAACTTCGAGCCATGAGTGCTTTGTCATCAAAAATAGATACATGTTTTATCAAGTTGGAACCTGTATCCTCATGAGCAACACGCTGCGAGCCCTGTGTGCTTGTCATCAATCAGGAATGGAAATGAAACAGATAGAATTATGATCATAAAATACTATTTATTTATTTAAGTATTACAAATAAACTAAAACATAACACGACATTCCATACAAACTTAAGTACAAAACTTTTCGAAATAAACAATATGATTTAATAAAACTTGGTACGTTTATGCAGGATACAATATAAAAAGTTAGTAGAGAATGTTTTGATAATTTTTACGAACTGTCATGTCGGGTGAACGCTCTTACAACGAAATAAATACGAAATAAGTTCTAAAATTATTTGTTACAAGTAATAATTAAAATAAAAATATTATTTGAGGCACCAAAAATTTAAGTTTTACAATAACATTACAGGTTATTTGACCCAACTTTAAGTAATTGTCATTATTAAGTACAGACACCAGCACATCAAGCTACTCCAATCTGTCAAATTTATTTGATAGATTTTCAACTTTATACCGTAAGCATAAGGTTCATGTTCAATTGGGAAAATTTGACAGTTTGGGGTAGGTTGACCTGCTGGCGTCTGTACATAATATTTCCTATCTTTACATTTTGAACGATTTCTAATAAAATACAAAGTAAAAAATGTAACTACTAAAAATACTTATGTTTAAAAATAACGGTAATGCATTACACAAATATAGTTGCATTACCCCAGGCTAAAGTAGATACCTTATCAATCGATAGCAACCGCTTATCATCATTGCTTGAAAGTGCTATTTTAGTTACATCCTGAGTGAATATTTCATGTTTTATTGACTTAAACAAAACATTTTTTTTGCGAATGACATTGCAATTGTACAACACGTTTTTATAATCTAACATATTTAAATTTTTCGTAACACTTTTTTTTGTACCTTTTGCTTTCTTTATTGTTTTGTCTATAGTTTTAATACAATAAAGCTTTGAGCGCAGTCCTACGAATTCTTTGATAATTTTGCCGCCCATTTCATCCTTAAACAGCCCTGGAATCTTTTTATTAATAATTGGTAAGTTAAACATGTTGTTTAAATCATAGTTGCTGGTATCAAAATATTTTAGAAAATGATCATTGACATCTTTATAAATGTCATCGGTATTTACATCATAAATTAAACTATCCGTATCAGTATAACACAATTCAATTTGGTCACCATAGAAAGGTTTTATGATTGAATAGTGGAAGTCGTACATGTGAGTCTTAGATAGTTCCAATACAATAAATCCTATGTATATTGGTTTATTAAGAACAACACGAGAAGGTTTCATTTGGATTGCTACTAGATCATCAGAAAATACAGAGGCGCTATGAAAATACGGATTGCTGATCAATTTCTCAGCACAAGTAGTCTTTTTTGTTTTATTGTTCAAGTCACACCACTTGTTTACCAACTTAACATCTATCCGATGCTCGTTATTTTCCAGAGTCTTTCCAAAAATACTATTTGAAAAAATCTTGCTCAAACGTTGACTTTGCTTTTTGACGTAACCGAGTGTTAATATCAATATATTGTTTTAAAAAACAGCTTTGCTTAAAAACAATTGCACGATGAATCCTTCGTAATACCAATCCATGTTGCAAACATTTTTTTAAATGGACGTAATGAATAACGTGGTGGTATTTGTCATACAAATTCGGTATTAATTTTTTATTCTTGCCACCCGGTGGAACAAATTTTTCTGGACAAAATGGAAAGTCGTTATGATCAATGTGCAATGTTTTAGGATATAATAAATCAACTTCAAGAATATACCCGTTTTCCGCGTTATCGCTTATATCTATCAAGTTCAATTGCAAATCATCTATTTCCTGTCTACTCATGAATCTAAAATCCGAATAAGGCAAATTTTGACACATGCTACAACCATATAAATTGTTACAATCTAAATAAATAATAAATGAATTCGGAAGGGACGGATCGTAAGAATCCAGGTATTTATGATTGGCTTTAACATGTCTTCTGGAACACATACAAATGCCTCCTCTAATACCTTTTTGTATCATCCTAAAAATTTGAACATCACTAATCAATTCTAATTTAATTCTAGTTTTCAAAAGCATTGCATCGAATGATAGACTTGGTGCTGTAAGATAGAACGCGGGATCGAGATTATAATGTCGTTTACAAGTTTTTCTAAAACTTTCAAACACGTCTGTAAGCAAAAGAACGTCGGTTTTAAGATATAAATCTGTATACATACCCATGTTACGAATATTAAATACTGACCAAACGGACTGAGCGTGTTCATAGTCTTCATCAGTAATTGACTCATTAGTTAAAGCGTTAAAAAAAATTTTTTTAGAGGGTAAACACGTATCTTCGTAATGTTTCCATTGAGACATGTAGTCGTATGGATAAACTCCTTTACGGGTAAGCAAATCCAATTGTGTTTTTTCAGGAAACTAAGATTTTAATTGTTTAAACTCTTATTTTTTCATTGTACTAACCAACTTTTCTAAACTTGTTCCTAAAAACTTGAAAGAATCTACAAATCGTACTTGTATGCTTTCAGTATCGGAAATCGGAATGTACTTCGTGAAAGAAATATAATTTTCTTTTGTTTTAGGTATGAGTTTAATAGATCCCGGAGCTTTCCCTAATTCTTTTATAAAGAGATGACAATCATAACCCGATAAGTTATGAAAAAATACAGGTAGAAACTTAGGCATTTTATATTGTAGGTTACAGTAACTGTGAGCTGCGCCACGATATTTACCGGTCAAATGACAATGATCGCGAACCCTATCACCAAACAAGAAATTCTCACAAATATGACATGTATCAGAGTTTTCAAAGTCGTCAGCATTCTCATTCGTGTAAATCATGGGAGCAGTATTCATTAAAATTCTGTAAAGTTTTTTAGCATCTTTATAGATAGACTTCACAAATTTCGAAACACAATCCGAGCCACGATACGAGACATAACGATTATAGGTTTCATCTAGAGTGCACGTAATATGATATGCGAAAGCGATTGGTACATGTCTCTGTCTGGTAACGGTGTTCGCCTGAGTTGGGTCGGGTTCGCAAAAGTCATACCGCTCTAGCATTGTTTCAAAATCTGCGTATATAACAAATGGCACAAATTGCTTTCTACCATAATTTTCAAACTGAATGAAAGAACCTTTTGGAGGTAGTTCAGTAGCAACTCCTCCACAACTGTGTGAACTAAGATCATCACATGAATCAAAGAACATTAAACAAACATCACAAAAGTATAATTTACTGTGGTGCTTTGTTATTTGATTCTTAACAAGACGCGGTAAATCCTTAATGAGACAGTAATGTGATAAATCATCTTTTTCCAAGTACAGTAAATTAATCACTTTTCCCTTCAAAGATTTTGGTTTATAAAAAGGTCCAATCACGGTATTATTTTTTAAGCCATATATAAATATACAAATTTCAGGGTTATTTAATTCGAATCGAATAATATCTGTCAAACTCAATGGAAATTGAATGTCTTTTATGTTTAACACGCTTTGAAAATCGGGGTAAGACGATACTCTTTCAGGATGAGATTTAGCTGGATATAAAGCAGCAACAACTGACCATAAAAAGCAATAACTATCTTTATTACGAATATTAATACATGCTTTTTTTGATTTAATTGCTGTCGGCAACTCGATAAAGCTTGAACCGCGCAAGGGTTGATACTTGTTAACATTAACTTCCAAATGCAAACTGTTTAAAAATGTCCACCCACTGTCACGATCTTGAAATTCTTCTAATCTCTTTTTCAACGTGTTTCTAACCTGAGATGTCAATGTATCATATTCATAATTCTGATGTACTACATAATTCTTTGTAGCAAATGATTTCACTTCCTGAATATCATTTTTAACCATCAAAAACAAAGCAAAATATTCAAAATTAATTTTTAGACAGGTATGATCCTTAAGACATTTGTTTATTAATGTTTTGATTTTTTGTTGATTGTTATTGAAAAACGAATCTAAAGAATAATTTTCAATAGTATCAATAATTCTATAAGAAGCTATACGATTTAAAAATGCAGAATTAATTAATTTAACACCTTCGCAAACATATGAAATATTTTTATTTTTATGATCGGTACTGCGTAGATGACCTGTCCAGTGACTGCGCTTAACAGTTGTGTTACAAACAGTGCAGAAAGGCATTCTAGTGTAATTAATTAGCTGCTAAGTTTAAAAATAAAGATTTAATTTTATGTAATATTTAAGTATATTTAAAATGTATCTTAGCACTGTAATATACACCCTCTAGGTTATTGAACAACTCCTGAGCCTTTGCATGAATTTAAAGTATTAGCCTAATTAATTATCTACTAAGTTTAAAAATATATTTTGGATGCCTCAAATTTAAATTTTATATTATTATGTAAGTTTATTTAAAATGGATCTTATCACTATAATATACACTTTCCGAGTTATTGAACAACTCATGAGCCTTGTGCATGAATTTTTGTAGTGAGTTCCATTGCGAGCTACCTTTATCCAGTTGCAGTTTTAGAGCAACTTGTGACTTCTTCCAGCGCTCCTCGGGAGCAGTGGAGATGATATCTTCTTTATGGTATACCTTGAGTTCCACGTAGAAGGCACCCCTTAGATCCGCTGTCCGTCGTACCTTCCCGTTGGCGACGCGGGACAGCAAGGATGAAGCTAACTCCGACTGCGGAGGAAGGGTATCCAAATCTTCTAAACCGAAAAGGTCGGTGCTCCCCGATTGCTTGTTACTGTAATGAAATAAAAATAAAAAATATTTTAATAATCTAGAAGAAACACATTTCTACTAGATACAAACTTAATGTTGTATGAAAAATAAGTATGTTCTTAAAATTATTTTTGCAACTCAAAGTTCTCTATTGAGATCTACGTTTTAATATAACATATTAGACTAATGAAAAAGGAAAATTCAGATAAAGAGTACTCATAAACTACCTTGATTCTGATTCCGCGACCGAAGAAGCTTTGCGCTTTGTTGTTTTTTTCGTAGGCAGGATCTTGCTCGGCACGGCTTTTTTAGCAGTCGGCGGGCTCTTTATGTAGTCGGACACACGGGAAACGTCGGAGTCAGACCTAATATAGAACATAAAAAATACCATAAATAAGAAGTCAAACAATTTACAGACATACGGGATGATAACAGTTACATCAGCCGGCAGGCAGAAACCGGGTCCGTAGCTGAGTTGTAGTCACAATGGATAGGTGGACATGATAGTTACAACAGCCGGCAGGCAAAAACCAGGTCCGTAGCTAAGTAGCAGTCATGATGGAAAGATAGGACATGATAATTACAACAGCCGGCAGGCAAGAACCAGGTCCGAAGCTGAGCATTATGACTACAAATATTAAATTAAGAAGTACTCACTTACATGTTAGAAAGTCGATTTGAAGAAGGTATTGCTAGTACTACTTGTCACTTTGAAGATTCTGGAGCGAATGTAATTTATTGATTGAAATTAATTCGTTTATATACACAAAAAATACTATTTCAGCACAAAAATATGTTAGTTCAATTTTAAACTCTAAGTATGTGTCATAAAGTTGTGTGAAAAAATATGGCGTTTACGTCATATTGAACCGTATTGATTGCATACCAATTTTACTAAATTGCAATTTTCGTTAGTAATGAGAACTGAAAAATAAAGCCGACAAAGTAAACCCGATCCCTGCTAAGTTATATGATTCATTACTAAAATAATATGTATAATCAATTTAATAATTGATGTAGGTTTGTTGAGAATTTTAAACATCACAATTACGTTTATGTGAGAGGTGAAACTAACAAAAGTCAAATTAATTCTCGTAGGTAGGTGTATATTTTATATTTTTTTAATTCTCTCGTCGTTGAAAGTAAATTTGTGAGCATAGTTGACTCACTAAAATCAGTTAAGCAGTTGGTTAAGTTCAAGTTGAAGTAGTTGAAATTAATCTAACGAAAAAAAAAACATTTAGTAATACGCACAAACCAATCCATGTGATTGTTAATAGTAAGTTGCAGTTAAACTCGAGACTTTTTATCATCACATAAAATATTATTGTGGAGTAAGTTCGTTTAAATAGATACTAACTAACATCATTTTCATTTGTAATATATAATAACCACCTAAATCCGCAATGAAAGAATCCAAGAAACTATTGTGTGGGAATCGAACGCACGTTTCCGAGTTATTTTTATAGTTAACCGATTTATCAGTAACAACTTTAGTTTAATTCTATTACAATACTCCTAAATAACCTTATTGGGCACAGATTCTCTTTTTTCAAGGCAGATGATTTAACCAATAATAGGTACCTATGTGTCGTACTTAGTACAAAATATATTATAATTATAAATAATCATAGTACCTAGAAGAATGAAACATGTTGAAATTAGAAGCGATTACAAACTTCAAAAATGAATCTGGAAATAATATTTAAGAAGTTCTATAAATGACAAAAGTGTTTACAACATAACGTTCATGTTACTTTACAATATAAATGCATGGAATGCAATTTATGTTTGCGTGGGAAGCGCGCATTGCATTGACATTGAACTTTGCCGATTTGAACTAACAAAGCAGATTTATACATAAAGCTAATTTACATCTAATTAACAACCACCGGATACGGTTACCGTCAACGGAACTGTTTACAGCTGCGGATTCACACACAGTTTGTACGCTAGATTGAATAATGTGAGAAACGTTTCTGATCCGGCTGCCGTTGTCAAGTGTATCTGCACCTTAGCTTTATAAATGTAAAGCAATGATGGAGTATCCGTGTGACCACAATTACCACTTGATCGTTACGTGTTGATGTAAAAGGATGTAACGTCTGTAATGTGTTAAATTAAAATTTAGATGTCCTCGAACCAATCTGGTCACAGACAAAATGTTTGTGGAGAGACATGAGACAATCTGTTCTAAATTTTAGTTTAATGTACGCGGTAGCTTAAAGTTCAGATGTCCTCGAGCCAATCTGGTCACGAAAATAGGTATGTGTGTTATCCTAAACGACAATGCACCATCTCTAAGTATGTGGAGAGACATGAGACAATCTGTCCTGAATTTTAGGTCACTGGTTCGTTCAAATATAGACCTGATTATGCTACGAAAGTTTGTGTATGTTTGAATCAAGGTATGGTAAAGTTTTATAATGTACGCGGTAGCTTAAAGTTCAGATGTCCTCGAGCCAATCTGGTCACGAAAACAGGGTATGTGTGTTATCCCAAGCGGCAATGCACCATCCCTAAGTATGTGGAGAGACATGAGACAATCTGTCCTGAATTTTAAGTTACTGTTTCGTTCAAATATAGACCTGATTATGTTAACGAAAGTTTGTGTATGTTTGAATCAAGGTATAGTAAAGTTTTGTAATGTACGCGGTAGCTTAAAGTTCAGATGTCCTCGAGCCAATCTGGTCACGAAAACAGGTATGTGTGTTATCCTAAGCGGCAATGCACCATCCCTAAGTATGTGGAGAGACATGAGACAATCTGTCCTGAATTTTAGGTTACTGGTTCGTTCAAATATAGAGCTGATTATGTTAACGAAAGTTTGTGTATGTTTGAATTAAGGTATAGTAAAGTTTTAGCTGTTTTAACCTGGTGAGTATAATTACATGAATCTGAATCTGCGATACCTAGTTGATAGAGGTAAGCCATCGATACTAACAGTATTTTACTACACTATGTAGGAATTCATACTTCACCTTCCGTTCCCATCGAGTGGAATAGGCGCCGAACCAGTATTTTACTGCACTATGTAGGTTTTCATTTATATTATTGGGCATTCTACTCCACCGAGAGTGACGAGGCGAACGAAGTGAGCCGATGGAACGGAAGGTGGAGTAGGATGCCCAATAATATACTACTATCATTAGTGCGTGAAGAACACATAGTACCCATTTTTTGTCAGCCAAATAGTGCTTGGCTGGCTATTATTGGTATTTACAATTATTTTTAACATTCACTCAATCATAATAATTACCGCAAATAGAAAATAATTGACAATGTGTCATTTTTACACTATATTTCGCCTCATGAGGAGCCCATAAGACTGCACTATGTTCAAGGTGACTCCTGACTAGCGCGTTATACAACACCTTGAGTGTCGTGATATTGGTAAACCCCTGAGCCTGCCTGAGTACGAAACCCAGGTTTCGGTATGCCTTCTTACGTACCTTATTGATATGCTCACGGGAGGTTAGTTCCGGAGTGAAGATAAACCCTAAGTCTCGTACCTGGGACACTCGTTGCATCGGCGAATTCTGTACCTTGTATTGAAAATACATAGAATTCCGGGCGCGGGTGTAAGACATCACCGAGCATTTGGCTACATTAAAATGAAGTTTGTTGCCGATGCTCCACTCAACCACTCGGTTAATGTCTTCCTGCAGGCGTTCATAATCCGAATAATCCCTAACCTCGAGCAGTAATTTCAGGTCATCTGCAAACAATAAACAAGTCCCATGTCTGACGACCTCCGGTAAGTCATTTATCATTATAATAAACTCAAGAGGCCCTACATTGCTGCCCTGGCTCACTGGGCGAGATTCACAGCCATTGTAGTCTACATATTGCTGACGATCCCTCATATAGCTAGCGAAGAACTGCAGCAGAGGCAATGTACATCCAATTTTTGCAAGTTTCCTTAATAAGACGTCGTTATCAACCGTATCGAAGGCCTTTTTAAAATCGAAGAACGCAGCGTCTACCTGTACTCCGGAGTCTACTGACGGTACGGCCTGCACCATAAAGTTGAGCAGGTTAGTGGCAGTGCTGCATCCCGGCCGGAACACATGTTGCTTGTTCTAAACACGTATTAAAAATGTGAAGTAATGGTTCCGCCAGTAACCCTACCACAGTCTCGGAACAGAAATGCTGGTATACCGTCTGGGCCAGACGAACGTTTTGGCTTGAGACTTCCAAGCGCCTGCTGAACTTCCGAAAGGCTCAGCGTCTCGATATGCACATGTGTACTGGTCGCGCCGACCTCCATGACTCTATTCCCGTTTTGTTTCTTTCATATCTTCTCTATCTTTAAAAATTTAGTTACGAATAAACTATGTATTTTATAGGTCGTAGGTTCGAACCACAGGCGCTATAATTTGTGAAAATATTTCATCACCATCTCACTCAAAACCGTGTAGGAAAACATCGTGTTGTGTAACAACTGGCAACAAGAAAATTTGCCTAGCACGCCAAGGCCACGACTATATGACAGATTTATAATTAAACAAAGTCGCTTGGCACCGAGGACACGTTTTTGTTTTTTTGACGTGGCTGTCAAAAGGTAAAGGTTAAGGTTAAGCTGTTAACTACCGATTATAATATTGGTACTAAAAAAAATATATATATATAAACGAGTGATGTAAGGACCAGCTACGCAAGGAGAGGTAAAATTGAAGGCGGTTCTGCGCCAGTTTGGCATAAATACCTGCGGGCACAAGCCTTTTTAACCGACGTCCAAAAAAGGAGGAGGTTATATGTTCCACTGCACTTTTTTTTTATGTATGTTCCTCGATTTCTCTCCCATTTGTAGACCGACTCTCAAAAAAAAAAAAATTTGAAAGAGTATACTCCTGAGGTGGTCTCATTGGCACCAAGTCAGGATCTGATGATGGAATCCCAGGGAAATCGAGGGCAACCCTCAAATTTTGTAGGTATTAACAATGTTCAACATTTTACTAAATAAATTATATGGCATAGGGATTCGTGGTAAATGTCATCAATGCTTCACCTCATATTTACAGCATAGAGAGCAATTAGTGGAATTAGAATGTTTTAACCAAAAAACTAACGAAATATAATTTTTCCGATCCGAAAACGTGCCAATCACCGCTTCAATCCCACAGGGCAGTGTAATAGGCTGCTTTCTATTCTTAGTATACATAAATGACCTCTCAAAGCATATCAGTGAACCTTGTGTTTTTTTTGCAGATGACATATCCATTCTTGCCTCATGTGACACTAATATCAACCTTAACGACAAACTAAATTCAATACTTGACGCTACAATACATTGGATGACGGAACATAACCTAGAAATTAACTTTAACAAGACAAAAATAATGACATACCACCCACAACAAAATTTTTTTTAGTAAATTTCAGTTTTGGAAATTATAAGTTAGAAGTTGTAAATAATTTCACCCTATTGGGCCTAGACAAAGACACACACATAAATTGGAAGTCGCATATCCAAAAATTAAAAGCAAATTATCAAAATTCTCATACGCCCTACGGGAAATAAAAAAAAAACTACAGACATTAATACTGAGTTGGTAACATAGTATGCATATGCCTATGCATGGCTTCGGTGTCATATTTTGGGGTAACAGTACAGACGCACCTACACTATTCACCCTACAAAAAGAACTCATTAGAATTTTAGTAAATATTGAACAAACGGATAGCTGTAAACCCCACTTCCAAGAATTGAAAATTTTAACCCTACCGTGCATCTACATTTTTGAACTCCGTAAATTCGTACCCGGAATTTTACACAAAAAGAGAAGACCTACAAACCAAATTTACTTTAAGGCATAAAAATAGATGAAACATACCTACATCCCGATTAAAAATGCACTCTTCAAGTACCTATGTCATGTCGATAAAAATATTTAATAAGTTACCAGAAAAAATAAGAAATATAAATAAATCCAACATATTTATAAATCAATTAAAATTACTTCTGTTGACCAAGAGTTATTATAATATATATGTATATTTAAGTGATAAAACATAATTGCAATAAATACATTCAAAATATAGACATAGAATAAGTGTTTTCTGTTTTAAGTTATATATTTTTAGTTGTATAATTTTATTTCAAGAAGATTATTTAGTTGTATGACATATACAATAATTTATTTATAAAATGTAAAGTGTCTCAAATTGTACCGATTTGCAAAATTCTTTTTTTGTTCGAAAGGACTTTATTTCGAAATGGTCCCATTTAAATTTCATATAGATCGGATGATGCGTTTCGGAGACAGACAACGGAACTCTTCAATAAATGACAGTAAATTAACCGAGATTGCTGCTATAGCATAAATATGCATTGTTTTGACCCCAAGGGTTTAACTTTTTAGTTATATCCACACTTTTTAGTTATAATACCAGGTAGGTCATCATCATCATCATCATCATTTCAGCCAAAAGACGTCCACTGCTGGACATAGGCCTCCCCCAGGCTCCTCCACTTCGACCGGTCTTGTGCTTCCCACATCCAGCGGATACCCGCGGCCTTCACAAGGTCATCGGTCCATCTTGTGGGAGGCCTTCCCACTCTACGTCTTCCGGTACGCGGTCGCCACTCCAGAACCTTTCGGCTCCATCGGCCATCTGTTCTGCGAGTAATGTGCTCTGCCCACTACCACCACTGTCAGATTGGTAGGTATTATAATTAAAACGTGAAAAAAACAAAGCGAAAAATAACTTTAATTTCGGAAGGCAGTGACAAGAAATTAAAAAAATACATATCCAAAGTCACCGACTTCCGAAATGTAAGTTATTTTTCGCTTTCTAGTGTTTTTTGGAAGTCGGTTGTTTTTTTTTTAAGTTTTTTATAGGAATAAATCATTTGTAATCAATTATAAGGAACTAGCTTTTGAAAGCGGCTTCACCCACGTGGAGGTCGAAAATTATCCCACGGGAACGTACCGGAATATAAAATATTATTTGTGTTAATACAGATTTATAACCTATCTGTGTGCCATTTTTTAAATTTCATCTAAATTCGTTGAGTCGTTTTTGCGTGATTGAGTAACAAAGATCCAAACATATAAACATTAAGTGTAGAATTTCGTGAATGATGCAAAATTAACATACAAAGTTTTAAGACCTTTAAATTGTTACTAACAATTATGTACAGATAAATAATGAGGCTGAAATAAGTAAATTTTATTAAAAAGAATAAATAAATGTATTTATTAATATTAAGTTACTGTTCTATTTAATCTACTTCTTGACTAAAATCTTTATCAATAATGGTTCATGGACTTGCGCAGTCAGTTGAAACTGGTCATCTTTTAACTGCAGTAGCTTATTATTAATGTTAATGCTTTAATGAAAAAAAAAAAAACAATATTTAACACATTCACCTTATTCTCAGCATCATAGAATCTTTTAAATTTGACATCACTAATTTCCGTCCGCCTGAAAACTGCTTTACTATGGAGTTTGTGTCTGTCTCGATTTAAAGAAACTTACACATTATTAAAAAAAACATTCCGATCCAGTCTGTCCCTAGCTGCTGTTTACCAGCGAAGCCCTAAGCTGAGAACCGTAGCCCACAGGTGGTGCCCTTAGCGAGCAGTCGCTATGGTTTTAACTTTTTAAGCCCTGGCTGGAAACCTTAATTTATTAAGATTACCACAGACAAGTCCGGTTAACCAACCGACCACCTAATAGGTCGACCTGCGAGATGTCATAATAAAAAAATAAAATAAAAAGTTGAAACTGCATGTGTGGATTGTTCATAATCTTTTTTGAACAAGTTTATGAGTTGACAGTGTTATTGTGATTTTCTGGTTGTATGGTTGACCAAATTAAAATTTATTTTATTTCCTTCTAATACGAAATAAACATCTAGCCAAAGTCAAACTGTTTCAGTTACTTTCGTTTTATTTGTTTGATTGTTAAACATAAACAGACATGTCTGTTGTATGCAATGGAGACGATTAGGTAACGATTAAAAAGATACCATCTCGTTAATATGAAAAAATCACACAACTAATTATACCTCCTTACTGTGTACTCTAGCAACAGGTCGATGGGGCACTATATAAATAAACCTTACTAATAATAAATTACTTTAGACATCAAAAATCTTTCGTGAGAACGCACAACAATGTTGCTGGTAGCATTGATAGTATTATGTTGTGTTGTGTTCGCGTTGCGGTCTTGGGCGAAACCATGTCGTCTTTTGTCACCACCCATGTACCCTGGCGCATTGCCCATCATAGGCCATGCACATTTGCTAATTGGGGACGCTCAACGTACGTATATTTTTTTAATATTTTAATTGATAATGAATTTAAAATGTTTTCGAGAAGAAATAAGCATCACCTCTGTACCTATGTTTCTGTTCTAATCTTCTTTTCTGTTTATATGTACATAAATGGTTACATAAATAATTAAATAAACAAAAAATACAGCCAACTTCCACATATTCACTTTTATTTAAGGCAAGGCATACCAGTGCGTATACCGATTTTTATTGTTTTTTTTTTTAGTTAGTTTTGTTTTTGTTGTATTAATTGTTAATCCAACTTTGACACTTTCTTCACATAAAGCTTACCATAACTTCCAGGCTATTTGGGTTTTCCTCGGTCATCCGCAAATCTGAGGTGGTTTAATTTTTATCCATTAATTTTGAGACCCAAACGTGATAAATATATTTGGCAGAATATGTTCTCTAGAACTGCAGAAAATAACTTGGGGCACATTGGGTCGCCTTGCCTCACAACTCTTCTCACCTAGAACTCAGGACAAAATATTACATGCATATCCTTGCTTTGTTGTATAAATAAACTGTTTTACTTCATTTATATCAGTACTAGGAACTCATTGGATTGACAGACTTCCCCTTATGGTTTCGTAGCTTATGCTGTTTAATGCCTTGTAATAAATGGTCAATGAAAGATATAGATAATATTTTAGCGTTTTGCTATGTCTGCATATTTGCTTTCACCATGTGTATTTCAACTTAGTCTCTCCTGAAGCCATCTTTTTCCATTAGTTGGTTTTCTTCTAATTTTTGAATTATTCTTTTCAAGATAACTTTTGATAATATTTTGTCTAATCTTAAAGGTTACCTACCTATCTACCATCGATAGGTACATAATGTTATAGTTATGATTAACATTTCAGACATGTGGAATACGGAGAAGAAGGCATACGACTATTGTTTGAAGAAAGATGAAGTCGTTGAATTTCGTCTCGGCTCCCATTCTGTATATGGTAAGTTGATTAAACTAGCTTCAAAGGAGAGGTTTTTATTTTCATTTATCACCCATTTCTCCGCGAATACTGGGAAGATTTAGTATGGAATAGAATAAACTTTATTGTGTCCAGTATTACAGCTAGTAGTAGTAGGTACTCATAATTGTACACAAAAATAAAATACCGGAAGCAAAAGATTTAAGCGTCAGCATTATGCTTAGGTCCCCTTAGCGGGTTACCAAGCGCTGATTTACGTGATTATTCATTTGTTATAAAAAGCCGATGATGGGCACATATCAATTTAAGAACTTGATTTGTGTCGTTTTTGAGTTAGTTTCAATAAAATTCACTAGTTTTTACATAATCTTAGATTCTGATATCGCTGGCATTGATTTCATTTGTTTTTGGTTTGTTACGAAATTGCAACCAACTTATAAATAGGGTACAAGGCGGATAGTTGCCACACTTTTTGAAATCACTATCTCTCAGTACAAAAAGCAACATGCTTTATTCGTAAAACTGACCGAGACTGTGGTTTTGTATCTAAAAATTTATGAAAAGTAAAAAAAAACATTAACCAAGCCATGTTCAAGATCTAAGTCCAGTAAATTGAAATCATTCATTAAACGTAAGTTGTGCCTAAAAGCCTTTTATACCGTTAAAGATTATATTGAGGACAAAAAAGCTTGGAATTGACCTGCTCCAATTTTATTTTCTGAATGTTGTTTTTATATTTTTGTTTCGCGCTTTTACATTTGATTATTATTAAATACACTTTGACATGAATATTTACTTTGAGAAGTTTTTTTTTTTAATTATTGGGAATGTGAGGACTATGTGGTATTTTTGTTTTTTGTTTTTGTGTTTCATCTCTTTATCAGTTCATTTTTAATGTTAATCTGGCAGTTTGAGTACTTTATGCGGCCTACCCAAATGTCCTTTCTTTTGTATTGTTCGTCAAATCGTTGAGCTCCTCAAGTTCTGAGTTGAGCCGTATGATTACTGAAACATGCGTGCACTGAATGGACAGGTTCACTCAATCTGTGTGGTTCTTTCCTCAAAAGACCATTTTAGACACCAATCCACATGGTCTTCACATGATCTGACCAAGATTATGTCTGGACTTTAAAAGAGACTGTGATTTCTGAGTTTGTTTCGGCCTTTCTTCTCAGAGTAGTCAGATAGGAAACGCCGACCTCATCTAGTTTAAAAAGATATGATTGAAGTGTAAAAGTGTTTGTACAAACTTACTTACAGAAATAAAATCATTTATCATTTATCATTATCTTACATATTTCCGGAGAATGAGCGATTTTTGAGGACCTCTTTATTTTGAGACATATAAATCTATCCCACATAGGCAATAGTTACCTTATCTCTACAAATTACGTTTAGGATAGATCACTACCCTAAAACTTTGATTGCATTTTGCCTTCCCATGCAATCGTACAGAGAAATGGACACGGTCATCTAAGTGGTATTTGGAGTCTTTCGATAGATAAATAAAATAGCATGCAATTCATCCGCGAAACCAAGTAATTACAATCGGGACAACTAATATCCTAGTCATCATCATCATCATCATCATCATCATCATCATCATCATCATCATCATCATCATTTCAGCTTTTGTGGGAAGGCCTCACACAAGGTGGACCGATGACCTTGTGAAGGCCGCGAGTATCCGCTGGATTTGGGAAGCACAAGACCGGTCGAAATGGAGGAGCCTGGGGGAGGCCTATGTCCAGGATTGGACGTCTTTCGGCTGAAATGATGAATATCCTAGTAAAATAATTAAAATACAAACGTCTAGACAAGAGAAAAAGATTTATGTTCCGACGAATTGTATTGCTGCTCGATACAATATACACAAATATCATCATAATATAACACTAATAAAATTTGTAGAAGTATAATCCTCTTTCAGTAATATCTGACCCTGATGACAGTCTTACTGTAGCAAATAAATGTTTGGAGAGACCATACTTATACAATGTTGGAAAGGAGATGTATGGCAGGGGACTTCTTACTGCGGATGGTAAGTGTACTCCTTTAACTTACTCTTTGCATTACTTTATGTTTGTTTCCAGATAATTGTATCATGGAAAGTGCAGTGCAGTAATAGGGTATTTGACAATCCATTAAAAACTATTCTAATTTGAAGATTGGGACGACATATGTAACAGAAAAATAAAAGTAAATTGATTTATACACATTTTCTCAGTTAAAAACGATTTAAATCAAATTTATGTTTCGTTGTTTTGAATTTACCGTCAAAACGCTCCTTACGATGACTTTTTATCACGTGACCACACGTGACGTCAACTTTGTGTAAACTTAAGTAGTTAGTAAGTAAATACGTGAATGTCGAGTTTATAATTAAAAAGATTTTTAATGGATAGAAAGTGTTATTACTGGTGTGCAGTGTATCTGTGCACAAATACTTCTAAAACTGCGCCAAACTAAGAATTTGTACCAGTGCCGTTTACACAAAGCTGACGTCACGATGTCATGTGATAAAAAGTCATTGTAAGGAGCGTTTTGGCGGTAAATTCAAAATAACGAAAAAATAAATTTGATTTTAATAGTTTTTAACAGAGAAAATGGATATAATCAATTTATTTTAATTATTCTGTTAAATATATCGTCCTAATCATCAAATTAAAACAGTTTTTATTTAATTGGAAAATACCCTATTGGTAGTAGAGAGGGCACATGGTTCGCTATAAACTAAGACTTTTATTTCAATCGCAGCTTCTTCTTCTTCTTTTCGTGTCGATGGTATTCGTACACATTCTTTTTTTTTAATAATTTAAGCCCAATGGGGGCCAGGTTTATTGCTACATTACTGGCATTATATAGATATATCGCAGCTACGTTCTTATAGCAAAAAGTAGCTCGATGGTATCGAATGAATCTCTCAACCATGTCGATAGAAAAAATTTTTTTTTTTTTTTTTTAAATCGTTTTTCCAATAAAAACCTCAGGTGAATTTTCTATTTATAATTAATTAGGTAGATTAACAAAACCTATTTTATGTTGATTCAAATATTCAACGGTTCATTTCTCTACATTTATTTAACTTTAGTGTCAGTTTGGAAACCGCACAGAAGACTCCTAAATCCAGCATTCAATCAACAATTACTGCACACATATGTGGGTGAATTCATCGACCAAGCAAAGAGTCTGGTCTCTCAGCTAGCTTCTGAAGTAGGAAAAGAGTCGTTTGATGTGCAGCCATACATTATCAACAATTTATTGGGAACTGCGTGTCGTAAGTACAATGTTTTTATTTATCTACTAGCCAAAACACTAAATGATAACTTCAAATAATAATTGTAGAACAAGATATTGCCCATGACTTAAATTGAGCCTTTGACTTTGGTTGTTTTTATCTTTGACATTCCTTCCTTCACTCCTACTACTTCTCTTATGAAATCAATACACATTAAATGAAGTAATAAACTATCATGATTAGAGTGCATTGTGAAAATCAAGTTAGATCATTATTTTCAAACAAAATTAGGAGTACTCCAAGGCCGTAAAATAAGTCCTTTTCTATTTCAAATTGTAACAATTCCATGCTCTTAGTAACATTTGATAAGGAATGATGAATTGAGTCTTAAATACTGGTCTCGATAGTCAGAATCCACAGTATGTTTTATATTACAGGTACGTCACTTGGGCTTAAGGCAGATGAGAATAGTGCGTCCGCGAAAAATTATGCTCTTGCAACTGAACATTTATTTGCTCTATTCCTAGCCAGGATACAGAGGGTCTGGTTACATTTCCCATGCATATTTAATTGGAGTTCATACAAAAAAAAGCAAGACAGCCTCATGAAAATCTTGAAAGGCATAACTACAGTGGTAATTACGTATTATTTTGTAATTAATGTCAAAATTGTAAGTGTGATAATACAAGAAAATCAATAATACAATTCATACAAAGTAATTTGACGGGTACGCATAATCTATTCATTGTTGACATCCTAAAAATGTTTATACCGTCTTAATTGTAATAAACCCTTGGATACAAAAATATATTGATCATATTGATTGATTAACGTTAATTCGTCCAGGTTAAAAATAAACTGAGCCAACTGACATTGATGTCCATGTCCGTGTTGTTTGACCATTTTGTCATTTGCTTGATGTCAGTCGGCTCAGTTTATTTTACGAGGCTTTCGGCTCCTTTGTATGTATTTTATGACATTTTGAGTAATGTCTTTTGTTTGAGTAGAAAAATTAATTCATTTTTCTTTCTTTTTTTGAAGACATGAGATATATACCTATATTTAAATACTAAAACTTTTTAAACATTCTTAAATTTTGACTTTAAATGAATTTTAAACCTTTTGATTTTCAGCTGATCACTGACCGTAAATCAAATTTAGGATATTTTGATAACTTAGATAGAACTAAAGAGCCTGAATCTGGTAAGAATCTACCTTTATTTTTGTAAAATTCAACAAAATTGTATAAATATTTACATTTTTAATTCGTAGCTTTAAGCTTTGGGCATAGTTTATACGTCGTCCAGCAGTAATTATTTTTTCCATTTTGATAGGTACGAGAATTTGTAGTTACAGCGGTATTTTATATTATGGTCACACTATAAATGGTATTGTAGTATTAGCATCTTCTTTCTCAAATTAAGCAGTGAATAAAACTGGAAATTAATAAATCGTGCAAATCTTTTCAATAAGTTTCAATATGTGCTGAAATACTAAATTCCAACAGAAGTTAATTTGACCCAATGATTCTATTTCAGTACAGTTCAAACCATTACTGGATCATATGCTAAATTTAGCTGATCAACAAGATGCTTTTACTGAAGAAGAGATCAGGGAACACATGGACACTATCATAGCAGGCGCTTATGACACTACATCCACAGCTTTGACATTCACTTTGATTTTGATTGGGTCTAATCAAGATATACAAGAACGAATGTATAAAGAGTAAGCATGCAATAGAAATACCTGTCCGTGTAACGCTAAATGCGCAAAACGTCATACACCCCAATTAGAGTATTGAGTTAAAATCATAATACAATGACCGAAACTTTTTTATTAAGCTAACTGTTAGTTTTACACCGCCCCCCAGTAGGTTCCCGCATTATCATTACGGGGGGCTCAGTAGCCGTGGACTCCCAGCCACGGTGAAACAAAGAGGAACCCCAAGGTGGGGCCGCTCGTCAGGGCTTTTGCCTCAAAGCTGACGACGTAGCGGCCAAAAAGTAGGTTGCGGTGAGGCGCACCGCAACTGAGGTGGGCCGCGGTGTTGAATGGGAGGCATCGCAGCTGAGGGTTACAGGCTGCGGCGGAGGAGGAGTGCCGGTACTTCTGAGTAGCGCTCTTCCCTTCCGTGGCCTGCACGGGGGTGCCACCTTTTGATGGCGGACGCAGTGGGGCTGCAGGGAAGGAGGAGTGTCGGAATAGCGTTGGCCGCTCTCCCTATCCCCTGCGGCCGAAAAGTGGTAAAAGTGGTAGTTGGCCGGGCCACTGTGCTGACCCGTCGCAGGGGGACCAAGGGTGCCAAACACGGGCCCGTCTGGGGCCCATTTGCTATTGGGTTCCTGGGGTGGTCACGGCGTGCTATGTGTCTTGGTGTGCCGGTGATAGGGGTTGTTCCCCTCCGAGGAGGGTCCGCTGACGGACAGCCGTGGCGGGTTTTCAGATGGCTTGCGCGTTTCCGTGTTCCCGCCTCAAGCGGCACTGGAGGATATCGTGGGTTACTCCCGAATAACTGGGCTATCTCCACATGGTAGCGCAGTAGGCATTTCTCAACGTTAAAAAAAGAAAATGCCAGGGTCGAGAGCTGTCGGAGATGTCAGCAACATCTGGTGGGGTCCGCAAGGGCCAACGCCTGCCAGGGGTGCGGGTTGTTCGAAAGAGATACCGTCGCCCCTGGCACACAGGCAACTGAGGGAACACGAGTGGGTTTTAGTCAGTAAAAGTCTGACACGCCCTCCTGCTCCACCCAGAGCGGGAGAAGCCATTTAATGATTTCCAATCGTCAAAAAAAAAAAAAAAACAATTGACAGTATTAAGAAAAACGTGTTGACCCAGGCATTGTTGTATGCATTTAAAATTAAGTCTTATAACTTTGAAATAAGATTCAATTTTCTTTGGCTCAATCAGTGGTAGGTATGGCAAATAAACATAATTTTTGGTAAAAATACCAATGTTAAAAGTTACTAAAAACAATTCACTAGTCAATTATGAACAAACTAGTTTTTAGTTTTGCGTATATTCTGTCACACCTTGTGTATAGTCCCGTGTGGTGTCCGGGCGTAAAAGAATAGCACCATCCCATTTCTTCCAGTGGGTGTCGTAGGAGGCGACTAAGGGACTTACTAGAGAATGGTCAGCAGCGTTCTCTATGCATTTTACCACCATACTGTGATCGCCAACCCGCCTGCCAAGCGTGGCGATTATGGTAAACCATCATTGGGGGAGGCCTATGTCCAGCAGTGGACGTCTTTCGGCTGAAATGATGATGTGTATAGATATCCGACCCCAGAAAAATACCTATACTAGGTGTAACAGAATTGTCGCAAGACCTGAAAGTAGTTGGTCCATAATTGACTACTGAATCGATTTCAGTTACTTAATATGTGTATTATTAAAAAAAAAATGCATTTTGCCATACCTACCGCTTATCGAACCAAAGAAAATTCAATCTTATTTCAAGCCGATAAGACTCAATTTCAAATGCATAAAGTATTGCTTAGGTCAACACGTTTTTCTTTATAAGTAGAGTAAGCTTTAAAAAAAGATTTTGTTCATAGTATTATGCTTTTAACTCGATACTCTAATTGGGGTGTATGACGCATTGCGTTAATTATGTTACATGTCGTATATACGTAGATACACGTCATTTTTATATACCCATATATTAGGTCTTTACCTATGAAATTGCCGTTCTGCAGTACTGGCCATTTCAAATCAAAATAATTTTTGTTTGGCTAAGAATTCTAATTTCAAATTAATTTTATTTTAAAAACATGGTTTTTTTTTTCTAAAAGTAGGCATTTCTTTATTGATTAGTGTTACATTTTCATCGCATTTCAATCTTTTTCGTCATCATGGATACGTTAAAAATTCGAGTAATTATGGAATATGAGTACCGTCGTGGCAGCAACGCGGCACAAGCGGCACGCAACATCAACGACGTTTACGGAGCTAACACTACAAACCAACGCACCACCTGTTATTGGTTTGCTCGCTTCCGTTCTGGAAATTTCGACCTGAAAAATGAACCTCGCGGTCGTCCGAAGACTTTGGTCGACAATGACGAATTAAAGGCGATTGTGGAAGCTGATGATACACAATCTACGGCTGAATTAGCAGCAGCTTTCGACGTTAGCGTCAAAACAATATTGGTCCATTTGCGTCAAATTGGCAAGGTAAAAAAGCTTGACAAATGGGTGCCCCACGAACTCAATGATCGCCAGCGCGAAGTACGCGTCGAGACGTGCCTTGCACTGCTCAACAGACACACAAATGAAGGAATTTTGAACCGCATTGTTACCTGCGATGAAAAATGGATTCTGTTTGATAACCGTAAGCGCTCAGCAAGTTGGTTGGATCCTGGTTCAGCACCTAAACAATGCCCTAAACGAAAACTTACCCCTAGAAAAGTGATGGTCACTGTTTGGTGGTCTAGCGCCGGTGTGATTCATCACAGCTTCTTACCAAACGGGGTGAGCATTACTGCAGATGTGTACTGTGAAGAACTGAACACAATGATGGAGAAGCTGGCGCATCTCCAACCAGCATTGGTCAATCGCTCGTCTCCGCTGCTCCTGCACGACAACGCGCGACCTCATACTGCACAGCAGACGGTCTCCAAGTTGCAAGAACTGGGGTTGGAAGCTCTCCGTCATCCGCCCTACTCACCAGACCTTGCGCCTACAGACTACTACTTTTTCCAGAATTTGGATAACTTCTTGGCGGGAAAAAAATTTAATACCCGAGAGGCAGTACAAAATGCCTTTGAAGAATTTGTTGCCTCCCGTCCAGCTGATTTCTTTAAGAAGGGCATCAATAAACTGCCACTGCGATGGCAAAGATGCATTGATTGCATGGGTGATTACTTCGATTAATACAAATAAAAAATTCATGAAAAAAATTCGTTTAAATTTTTTCATACAAAACGGCAATTTCATAGGTAAAGACCTATTATAATTATACCAGTATAACCCAATAAATTTTTGCCCGACCTGGGAATCGAATCTAAGACCTTATGCTCAGCACCCAGAACCTGGATTTTTGTTCGGTTGATGGCAAAAGGCTTAACCCTTATTACATCGGACGTGAACTTAACTGGCTAACAAACTTCTGTGTACACATCTGCCTAATAAAAGAATACAGACGTTGTTGTGTTATAAACATTTATTTACGATCAAATTACAAGATCCTTAATATGTTGTTATTATAAGTCCTAACCTAATGTTAGTAAAATTAAATATACAAAATTGAAACACTGACACCTATGTGTGCAGCGGTTTCCAGTGAGCCGGGTTGTCCCACCTATCAGACAACACACTCAGGATGCTGTGAGAGCTAGCACATACACTACCGAGAATAGAAGCACACAGTTTCTGTATAATGGCATTTTTTGGTAAGGTTAATCACGTGCCTAGCATTTTCCCAACTATATCGGGGTTGTCTTCCAATCTAACCGGATGCAGCTGAATACCAGTATTTTTTACATGGAGCGACTGCCTATCTGACCTCCATATCCCAGTTACTGGGTAATACGATATCCCCTGGAAAGCCTGGTTGTCAGACTTTCGGGTTTCTTACGACCCGTAATGACTGTCAAAGATGCACAAAATATGACAGCCGGGACCAACGGCTTAACGTGTTTTCCCAGGCACGGAGAGATTTTAAAAATGGTCGCCCATCCACGTACCAACCGCGTCAAGAGTAGCTTAACCTGATCGAAGGATCCGTCCGGCTATGATTACTTAGCCAAGCCCCTTTTTTATTATGATTGTACTTATATGGAAATTGTGTAAACAGGTTACTAGAAGTATTCGGGAACGAAGAAAGAGATTTGGACAGACACGATCTACCAAAGCTTGTGTATATGGAAGCAGTGATAAAAGAGAGTTTAAGAGTGTATTCCCCATCTACAAGGATCGCAAGAACTTCTTCTACTGATGTTCAATTGAGTATGTATGATAATTTCATTTAAATTCTATTGTATTTATTATTTGACCAACATCATAAAACTGGTCCAAGTTGCTCTCGTTTTCTTGATTACTTGTGATATTCGGAACTGGAGTTTATTTATTTGATAGTGCTATTAGTTTGACATCTGGACACATTGCGTTTTTGTTCACTCGGTTAACGAACAATTTTGCTGCAGTAGATAACTTTTTCAAATCAATAACTTACTTAGTATAGAGAATTTATCTTCGGACCTTTGTAAAATCAGTAGATATCCGAGGACCTCAGAAACTAGACATAAGCTAATTGTTGCTTTGACGTAACTAGAAGTGGTTCTCTCTCAAAGATTTTCTCAATCACATCATTTTATGCTTTCCGCTATTAATATTATATTTATTCTCCCTAAATTTTGTCAGCTGCATCGGATGGAATAAATAATATAGTGTCTGATTCTTCATAATTTCTATTACCGTTTTCTTTACTTGTGTGAACTTTATTTACTCTAAATCTAAATTATACTTTTGATTCCAATTGAGTCCAATTTTATTTGCTGTTCATAATAATCATCATCAGCCTATAATGTTCCCACTACTGGGACACAGGCCTCCTCTGGGTGAGAGGGATTGGGCCGTAATCCACCACGCGGGCCCAGTGCGGGTTGGTAGATGTCACATATCTTCGAATGTTTGGTTCTATGACATGCCCGTTTCCTCTCGATGTGTTCCTTCACCGTTTTGAGAGCAGTTCATAATAATAACTCATGTCTTATATAAATTTTAGAAAAGTACACATTAGTTGTATGGACTCAACCGTCATTCATCGTGGGGAGCTGATGCGGAACGGTTCAAGCCAGAGCGATGGCTGGACCCTACCACTTTGCCTAAGAATCCTAGCACGTTTGCTAGCTTCAGCCTGGGCAGGCGTAACTGTATCGGTAAGGCATCGTTACATTTAATTTTAAACATTTATTTTAATTTACCTTAATTCCAAGTTAAGTTCAGATATCTATTATTACATTCTGCTATATCTTACGTGGGCTTTACACCTACAACAACATTGTGCAATAATTTTATGGTGCAATAATATTAAAAAAGCACTCTGTGAATTATATTGAATCACCGCTTGCACTCAACGATCAATTATACTTATTGACGGGTCATAAGCGTCAGCGTCAGCAAGACTTGCCTAGTGTCAGACCATAGACATAGGCCACCCCCAAAAAAGTACTGTTTTTGCACCCGAAGTCGACGTCTTGGTGTGAATTTTAGGTCATGACAACAACTTTTTAATCACTATTAAATATATTCAAGTTTAGTTAAATAATCTAAAATCAAGAAATTGACGCTATGGAGTTCATATACAAAGTAGGACAAAGTATCCGTTTAAATGTCATGACAAGCTTTACATATGATAGTTGATTGGATGAGCAAGAGATGGTTTCTAGAGTTGGAGAATTCTGTGGGCTAACATCAACGATTTAAGTGCATCAATCTGATGGAAGGTAATATGTGAATCTACTGCATTGAGCAAAGTCGCTGTGTGTATTCCTACAGCACTGTCCACTTGTGCTGCTGTAGAGCGGTCCTTTAGTGCTCATATTATATAGGGACATAGTAAAAAAAGAAATAGACTCACGACGGAAAGGGCAGCAAAACTGACATATGTAAGATACAATTGGAATTTGTTGAACAAGCACATTGATGTTTTAATTGATAACTCTAGAAACCGCGTCCTTGTTTCACCACCGATATATATAGAATCCCGGAGATATAGTAACCGAACTACGCCGCCACTTACAGACGCCAGCACATTAAGCTACCGCAATCTGTCAAATTTCTTTGATAGTTTTTCAACTTTAAATCATAAGCTTAAGGTACATGTTCAATTGAAAAAATTTGACAGTTTGGGGTAGCTTGATATGCTGGCCTCTGTACAAATAGCCCAGAACCATCTACGTCCAGGATTAAAAATTACCAATTTTTAGATTGTGACCATATTTCCGATGCAAGTGATGATGATAGTTAGGTATTGTTACTAATTTGTTGTACTTTTTTTATTAAATCATAAATATATATGATTTTGTGTTCAGCCTGTTATTTTGACAATCTAGTAGTGGACTGTACTTCTCACTACAGTGGAATTAACAATATCCATTTTCACCCAGTAAAATGGGTAATAATGGGTTAAAAACAGGTTAAAACCCAATTCAGTGGTTATAACCTAAATGGGAAGAATGAGTTTAACCCACTACCCATCTCTACCCCTAACGGTCAGAAACATTGTGCAATTCGTGATATTGTGCAATATTAATGTTGTTGCCATAAATTAACAATTTAATTGATTTAAAAATCAAAGTAATTGGTTTCAATAGGTATTCTGTTACTTTTGGCAAAAACTGGTATAAAATCGCTCACATACCTAACAACAGAATATCTTCCATTACAGGTAAATTATATGGAATGATGGTGGTCAAGATAACGTTGGCGTACATTTTGAGGCGGTATCGTATCAAAAGTGATATCGAAAAGTTAGTGACTCGATGTGATGTACTCCTGAAACCAGTGGCAGGACATGAAATTAATTTGGAATTGAGAAACTAACAATAATATTATTATACCTATATATTATAAAGCTATGTATACATAAAATGTGTGTGGGTGTGTAATAATAATATATACCCAAGCAGCAAAAACTAGTACTATAAAAAACCATAGAACGTTTTGTAAAAACCTGTCCTTGGTCCTATAAAACCCCAAAGAACGTATCTTTTATTCGGAAGTGGCGCATTTATATCTCTGTTCAGTGACAAAATAATTTTATTGCAGTGTTCCAAATGACGAAACAGTCCATTAAAATCTATGTAACAGCGATGCAGGTCTCAAAATAGTGATGTACTGGCTACTGTAGGACCTTTTAGAGTACTTTTTCATACTATACAAGAGTTTATACAAGAGTTTAGTTTCCTTTACCTCACATTTTTCATTCACCATTCATTATTTTACATTCGTGATAGTGCAGAGTGCAAAAAATAATTAAAATAATTTTACAAAGGATACAAGCAATCTGAGGTGAGTAAGATTTTATTTTGTTATTATAATATTAGTCTATTACGGTGGAAATGATGTGCGACTGCAGCTTTACTGATAAACTAGGGATAGGTTTACCATGAATTTAAAGTGCCCCCCTCGAATTGTTGAGCTTTTACTAAAATATTTATCATATAAAGTGATTTCGATATTCTAAGAGCCATTATAGTACTTGCCGTGATAATGTTTTCACTGTCAGTCAACGTGGATTCAACCAAAAATTAGGGTTCTATGTGAGCATGACTGAATATTAACACAGTGTTTTTTTTACTATTTTTCTGAAACGGAATGACTGCTGAAAACTGCTGTCAACATTGTGTTTTTAGAAGTTTTTTTAAAATATTAACTTGCAATGTATGTATGTTTGTCCAGGTGGATTCTTACAACTCAATTTTGAAGCAGATATCTTAAACCGATTGAGCTGAAATTTTGCATGCATATGTATATCGCGTGACAATGCAATATTATGATAACATGGAGCTGATCTGATGCTGGAGCTGGAAGGTGGCCATAGGAACTCCGCAATGACACGACTCAACCCCAACGAATTTGGCTTCGTTTGATTCGTATTGATGAGTACTTTGATTCTATCTGGTAACCAGGGCCTGATGCTGGAGCTGGAAGGTGACCATTAGAACTCCGCACTAAATCGACACAACCCTATCGAGTTTGGGCTCGTTTGATTCGTATTGACGAGTTCTTTGATCCTATATGGTAACCAGGGTCTCATGCTGGAGCTGGAAGGTGGCCATAGGAACTCCGCAATGACACGACCCAACCCTGTCGAGTTTAGGTTCGTTTGAAAACATTCCCAATCATAACTAAAAAATAAAAAACAAATTAATGGTAAAAAACAATAAAAGTGGCGGTTTGACAGCTTATCTATAGAAAATATGTCAAACCGCTATTTTTATTCCTCAGATAAAAGTTATCTGACTATTGAAAAATCAGCCCTAAGAGTCCTGTTTTATACTAGCTTTAAATTGAATATTCCTGTGAAGAGAATATTCTAAAATTGTATGTTTTTGACATATTTTAGGTACCTGATATTGTATAAGCTGAGTTAATTATGTGGGTTGATTTTAACGTAAGATCAAGACTGATAGAAGAATGAGAAATGAAAGGTTTTTCTTTTTTAGTTCAAAATAAAGAACCATTTAATTAATAAAGATTTTTATTTATATACCATCTGCGTAAATAATCTTAAGAATTAGTAAAATGTCTTTATTATACAGTATGTAATAATAGCACAACATATGTTGATAAGCATAGCAAATGTTGATAAGCATCTGAATGTAATGTATATTTCAAGATTATGAATCCAATCTTTTTCGAATGTTGAATCATTGCTTGAAGATTCAGAAAAATCGCTGGAGTCAGGACTCTCTGTAGAAATCTTTGTAAGACACATTTTGTACGGAACCGTATCCCGTAATTGTGATAGAAACATTTATCTACATGTATGTGCCACTTTTGCGTCATTATAGTGATAGATACCCAATTATAATACTAACAAGCGCATTGCTAGGCACCAAAAAAGTTGTAATACAATAATTCTGCTCTATAATAGTGTCTGTGTGATATGCTTATCGGAAAAATTATAATATGCATCTAAAAACTATTATAGTACACTGACGTTCTATTAGCGTGATCTGAAATTAGCTTACATCACAAAAACACTCTATTGTAAAGTTTTTGTTACTAATACTGCACACGTACTATAACAGCGATCTGAATATCCACAATATCACAATATCGGCCTGTAGTTGCGTGTTCATCACTGCTATAACGAAACTACTATTACAGTTCGTTTAGAACTCTTATTACGCTAATCAGATAAATAGACGCACCTGTTAACAATTTTATAGAACAATATTATTATGTACTAGTTATATTAGAACTTGCTATAGTACTTGACTATAACGGTTGTATAATATGGCGTAGTAAACGTTTACATTCTTTGTTTATAGGTATTTTTAGCTCTCTAAGCATTTAGAGCAATAATGTACTGTCGAACGCTTTTATGCAACACTCTGGCACCGCTAAAACCTTAATAAATCGTTTATAGAGCTTTTTAGAGTTATGAGCTGAAATAATAGGACTGAATTGCTGGTTGGGTATCTACTGAAATTAAAGTTATTTTTCACTTTGTAGTGTTTTTTCCCGGAAGTCGGTTGTTTTTTTTTTTTTGTGAAAAAGTTTTATCTATCTATTCTATTTTCTATAGCACTGGAAAGAATTGCCGCTATCATGGTTCAAAAACAGACTCAGAAACTTTTTACTGCATAAAGTATGTGTATACTGTAATTGATTGAGTATCGCGTATTGCCAAGGACGCTTTTGAAGTTTAGCAGTTGTATTTCACGATATTTTGAAGTTTTTTCACTGCGCGCGCGGTTTGTTGCCAGCCGGTGCTTACTTTTCCTTTCGAACTGGCTTTTCATAATAATAGGACAAGAACACAAGTTCACGTTAACATTAATCAAAAAACACATGCAATTACAATTAAAATTGATTTTACAAATAAAATAAGAATAAAATAACATAATTAATTACATTTGCATGTTTCAACATTATCTACGCGTGCTACGTGTCGTTCGAACAGTGGGTCAAGATAGCACAATCGAGCCTCACCGCGAGCGCAGCTAACATGGTGTTGGAGCTCCCCTGCACGCGCCGCACCAGCGAGGTGCTACGCTTGCGCATTGTTGCGTAGAAACAATCTACGCGGGCTTCCGCAAACATCGTGGATGCGTTACAATAGCGGGGTAGCCCCATTATCATCCTAAACGCGTTGTTAAACTGGAAACGAATGACGCTGACGATTTTTGCGTGTAGTTGGTCTAAAAAGAGTTATTTTAACTGCTGTTGAGCACCGAGCAAATCTACCATGTTCGCTCTGATCGACAGCGCCCTCCGCTCCCGTTCAATGTCCGCGTCGTCTTTCAGGGTGGTCATTAGATGGCCTAAGTGCTTAAACTAGTCTACCCTTTCTAACGGTAAGCCATACAGTGTAATTGTTGGCATTGATATTACTTTTCTGGGTCTACCCTGGAAAACCATACACTGACTCTTTTTTATATTATACCTTAGTCCGTGATCAGTTACATAACCCTCACAGATACTCATCAACTTTCTGAGTCCGCAGACCGAGGCACTCAGCAGCACTATATCGTCAGCGTAGCTGATGTTATTGAAACAGACGGCATCTATGTTCAACCAATATGTGGCTCGCTGAGCGCCTCGATCAGTCCATTAATGTACAAATTAAAAATGGATGGTGAGCTCAAACTCCACATTTCAAACCATACGGGTCCGACAATGTGCCCGGCCGCCTGACATATGGTTCACCTGGTTTCCATACCAGTACAGATGGAAACAAGACAGATACACAGTACAGATGGTAATAAGTTTTTTTGGTATATGGTTTGATTTCATTTTATTCCATAGGGTATCATAACAGACCAGGTCGAGGGTCTTGGAAAGGTCGAGGAAGTATGCGTACACAGATGTCTTCCTCTTATGCATAATATCTGACAGCGCTCTTCAGACACAATGTCGCAGTTTCCGTGGAGAGTCCCAGACGAAATTCGAACTGATTATCACAAAATCAATCACAAAATGCTGTAGATATCTACTATACAATTACAATAATATGTTAACGAGTTGTCTGAATTTGTCTGTTCAAAAATATCAAAATTGGTGGCTGATCACAAAATCGCTTCATCATCAGCTGCCTAGCCTTTTCCCAACTATATTGGGGTCGGATTTCAGTATAACCGGATGGCATATCAAATATAGTTTAAAGCGAAGCCTTGCAATTATTCTATAGAGGTTTATTTTCAATCTTTTTTACCCGACTGGGGAAAATTTTCATTTTATTTAATTATATTTTCCATTTTTATTTCCTCCATCCGATTTGTATAAGTAGATGAAATATTCGCTGTAAAAGATTTTATTACTGTGTCTCCTACTCTAATTGTGAAAGTTTGTGTTAGTAAGTATGTAACATGTTTGTTACTTCTTCACGCAAAAACGAATTGACCGATTACGATGAAACTTGTTAGATACATAGCTGTTACCTATAGCAGTTACTTTCTATGCCGATATTCTCACGAAATCGAAACCTACGCGGGTGAAACCGCGGGGCGCAGTTAGTATATACAAGAATTACGTGTTTAAAGATATTAGATATTTCTTCGAGACTTTTGTTTATCGAAGTGGTATCGTCATCAATTGCAGAAATAATTCTACGAGTACTATCACTTAAACCCTGTGGCCTTATCCCAAAAAGAGCCTCTGCAGGTGTCTTATTGATACCGTTGTTGAAGGTATTATTGATACCCCACTGGACATCGGGCAGGTGGTTTTCCCTTTTGCGCCATGAGCCAATCTCTTCACCTGACCGTTAGGCCGTGGAGTAGCAATTGCATTTAATAAATTTTTGATACATATGGTAAATATATTGCTGTTACGCGGGCCAACGGCTGCTACGCGGGTGAAACCGCGGGGCACACCTAAGTACCTAGTATTTAATAAAATAATCAAGACAAAACCAGTAGAAATGCGATATTGCCAGCCAGCGCGGGATTAACGCTCTTAACATGTGCTGTAAAGTAAATTTCTGTTTCCTCATAAGTCCGGCCCAGTAACCATTCTTTTACTTAGTTTAGTTGTAAAAAGTTCAAATTCTCAGTTATTATTATCGACGGAATTTCTTTTTAATTGATTTCCGAGTGCCTGTTTTGATTAATTCCACATATGAAGTATTTCTATTCCTGAACTGTTTGTGGTACATGGTGCTCTAATTTACCAGATAAGTGCATGTCCATCCCACATCGATCGTGTGTAGTTCGCATGTGCGTGCGCACGTACGCAGTCTACCCTTATCTTATTAAGAGTTTTTTTCATTAAAAGCCCGGCTGCCACAGTATAAGTACTTATTGCAGTAAGTTTGCAGTATGTTGGTACACACGACTACATATCAATCTATACATTTCCAGTTTACGCTGATCTCGCACTGTACGGAAATGCTATACAATACCTTATAAAAAAAAAGTTTTAATTATTAAATTGTGGGTATATATCTGCCGGACCCTTCGGGGACTACAGGCGTAATATTATGTTATGTGTTAATATATTTTACTAGGTTTTGCCCGCGTTTTCTCATGCAGATCGGAATTTATCACACGGAAACTTATGTATTGCCGGGAAATAAAGTATTCTAGGTCATGTCTATCTGTGTATTAAAGGACATCGTCGTAAATGGCCCCAGGACCAACAAACATCTCACCTACTTAGTAATTATAAATATATTTTATTAGACTAATTGCGAGTATCTGTATGAAACGGACATTCTGCGTTCCATAATGAATAATTAAAAGAGCGACTATTGACATCATATACAATATGCCGCCATCTTTGGCCGCATTCCGAATTAGAAAAATAACGCTGTGAGCGCTCACATCGATATGAGTTAGATATCACGATTCTGAAAGCTAGAAACCGTCATTTTTGTCATCAAAACAGAACGCTCGTGACTGTCTAAGTTAGCTAAAGATTCGATTCGACTCAAAACAAAACAGCACAACTGTCATTTTTGACACCGGTCACGGTGATATTATAGTATCGCAAGATGGCGCATATCATGACGTCATCTATGACGATGCGTGGGACATCGTTATCGCGCTCACGCCATGCCAATTCGGAAAGGGCGTGAGCGCGCTCAAATCAATATTATCGTAACTCGGAACGTGGCCTTTGACAATTAGATTAGATGACAATTAGTGATGTCCAATCTTTCATTTCACACACATCGAAAGTCAGATTACTTGTGTTTGCCACCTGGTCAAGGATTTTACACGCATTCAAACGTACTTTCTTTTCAACCTCCTTTTTCGCTGTAGGTTGGGTGACTCAGAAGAGTCAGAAGTGTATGACGCTTCTGTAGGAACTTTTGCGCCGCTTTTATTGGTACCGTACTATATACTCTAGGTACGAAAAGAATTCAACGACAAAACCAATTTTTATATCTTAATCCATACATCCTAAATAATAATCCTTTTAAACAATTACTACACATAAGTGAGATGCATTGTAATATTCCAAATAGAAATAACATGCTGGGTACTAAATGGTATCGATTTTATTTAAAATAATCGATCTAATGTATTGGCTTCCTTAGGGATCATCATCATTGTCATATCTGTCAATCAACTCAACTGTCAAAAGTGTCAAAGTGGTAATGCAGTCAAGTCACACTCGCGCGCATTTCTTCGTGATTGCTTTGTGTACCTAGTGATTTCAATTTGCTTTTATTTTCGGAATATTTTCGACGACCTTGCTATTTTTTACGGACTCTGATTGCTTTCAGTAACGTGTTACAGGCATTTATTAGCATGTATTTCGAAGTATTGAAAGCATTTTTTCTTACTAAATGTAACCTCAAAATCTTTATTTTCTTTTGAAATATATCCTTTCTGCAAGTTGTCCGTCATTAAACTTTGTCTTCATAGGCATATACTTGTAATTTAGAACACGCAAAGTAATTTTCCTTTGCTGTTGGTTCTGGGGCGAACGATGTACGGATGCAGAACAATCTCCTTTCAAATCTGGTCAGCCATTACACGATACACGACACCGACCACTTTACGTGTTTAGTTAATAGTTATAATAAGTTTCTCAATATGTATAAGTTTATTAATATTTTTAAGATTATTTTGTGTATTTTAGCTATGGGCCTTAGTTGCCTGAGAATAAAATGATTATTATTATTTCGTTTATTTTCTTTTATACATATTGAGTATATTTTTAAATATTTTTACAAAAAAGAAAAAAAACACATTTAAAAATATAAAAAATTGTAGCCCACCGGTATTGGGAACAGGGTCCAAGCTACCGGTGGTCAGGGCTGCTGAGAGAGGAACCTCCTCACTATACGCGCCGTATCCAGTAGTACCGCTCTCTGGATCAAGCCCTTGATCCAGCTGCCTAAAGAGAGCCTCCTGAGGTGTTGGTCGAGGCTCTTGGCTATAATGCCATTGGCCGTCACGACTATCGGCACAATGACTGCTGTACCTAGGTGTACTGTGTATAAGGTCCTTTCCTCTTTTTAGTATATATTAATGATCTACCCCATTTACTAAAAACCCAACCACAAATGGTGTTATTTGCTGACATCTTTCATTTTTAAAATAAATAGACGTGCATCAAATCTTGACGACGTAAATAATGCCCTACTGCTGGTACAAAATTGGTTCACTGCTAATAATTTAGTGTTAAATGGGAAAAAAACTAAATGTATAAGATTTGCTTTACCAAATGTTAAAAGTACTGATTGTGACGTAGTATTGAATAAAGAGAAACTAGAATTCGTCGATAAAACTGTTTTCCTAGGGATCACGCTCGACTCAAAACTACAGTGGAGTCCTCATTTAACAGCTCTTGCAGGACGGCTAAGTTCAGCAGCATATGCTATAAGAAAAATCCGCCAATTCACTAATGTAGAAACCGCAAGGCTAGACTATTTCAGTTACTTTCATAGTATCATGTCATACGGTATTTTACTGTGGGGACGGGCTGCAGATATCGAGTCTATTTTTATTCTGCAGAAAAGAGCCATTAGAGCAATATATGGCCTCCGTACGCGGGATTCTCTAAAGGAACTGTTCAAAGTTATTAATATCATGACGGTACCTTGTCAATATATCTATGTGAACATCATGTACGTTAGGAAAAATTTAAATCTTTTCAGTAAACGAGGTGAAAGACTCACCATTAGAACGACAAATAGGCACCAATTGGTTCAACCAGGTTTCAGACTGGCTAAAGTAGACTCATCCTTCATGGGGTACTGTTTAAAATGTTACAATAAAATACCTCCCCACATACTCGAACTGAATGAATCGAAATTTAAATCTTGTATAAAACGCACACTATGCAGCCATGCTTATTATAAGTTGGGGGATTACATTGCTGACAAAAATGCTTGGCTAAACGCTGCTTGTCCTGCTCCACAAGGTAGCTTAAACTAAATTGAATAACATTTGAAAACATTGTTCGAGCTGCTGAATGCTGTAAAAGCTAGATATCTTTGCATTGTATAAATTCAAATTTTAGTATTGTATAATTGCATAGCATATGTGAGCACTATGTTCGGTTTAAAGACATTTATTTCTCAAAGAACAAATTACAGTTCACTTATAGAGAAACTTAACTAAATTAACAATAGGTTGTAGTTGATATTACGACGTTCAAGTAATTCAAGAAACTGAACATCACAGTTTCATTGGAAAATATGTGCTTAAATCTAGTTAAAATTCAAAACACAAAACAGTACAAGCTAATCTTATGTGTGTGTTACAAAAAATAAAATATAATAAAATTGAAAAATCTAAACTTATGTGTCTAAAATGTGATTCCTAAGGCCTTTTTTAAATGTTGGTATGCTTGTACACTCTCTGAGTTCTTTAGGTAGTTTATTGTATAGCCTAACCCCCTCCCACTGTATAGTTTTCCTGCCGAACAAGGTTCTCACTCTTGGTACTTCTAGGTCGTCTTGATTACGGGTATTATATCTACGCGTCTTTTGTGTAAATGAAATATTTGTGTGTATGTTGGTCTTAAGGATTTTTCGTATAGTCATGCATGTATGGTACGTATACAATTGTTGTAGGTTAAATAATTTTGCTCTTTTGTAGACTACTTCTGTAGGAGTATCGTAGTTGTAATTGAAGAGGACTTTGACGATTTTATTTTGTGTTCGTTGTAGGTGTTGTTGATTTGTTTTTGCAGCTTGACCCCATACTTGGATCAGATATTCCAGATGTGGCTTGATTAGTGTATTGTAAATAGCATGGCTCCGTTTAGTGGAACTATTCGAGACCTTACGTACTCGATATGCGCTCTGAATGTCAACTTACTGTCCACAATCAGGCCCAAATATTTTTCATGCGTTGATTTTCGTAACGGTTGGTTATTTATTGTAAGATTTGGGAATGATGGTATTTTTTTATTCTTTGCTGTGAAAATTATGTAAGCAGTTTTACTAACATTCATAGTCAGAAGGTTTTGCGTAAGCCATACATTCAAATCATTAAGATCTTTCTGTGCTTCTGAGATAATATGAGTGATAGAATCGCCAAAATAAAAAAGACATGTGTCATCTGCATACAGTGATATGTGTTCAGTCAGTCCAGCAGTACTAATGTCGTTAATATATATGAGAAAAAGCAATGGACCCAGGACCGATCCCTGAGGTACTCCGCACTGTATATTGGCCGAGGCACTTGCATATTTATCAAGTTTGACTATCTGTTGCCGATTAGTAAGATAATACTCAAACATTTTGTATGCTGTAGAAGTAATTCCTATGATTTTTAGCTTTTTCAGAAGGATAGAATGGCTAACTGTATCAAATGCTTTTTTTAGGTCAATAAAAACACCTAGAACGAATTGCTTTTTATCTATATTATCCTTTATTTAAGTAATTAGATCAACAGTGGCCGAAATTGTATTCGAGTGTGGACGAAAGCCATATTGATGCGTGTAAAGAAAGTTGGTATTGGTTAAGTGTTTGGATAAGCGCGTGTATAAAACTTTTTCAAATATTTTGGAAATAACAGGCAACACTGAAATTGGTCGGTAGTTTCCGGGGTCTGTCCTAGTTCCAGACTTGTGTATAGGGGTTACTTTAGCTATTTTAAGGCTGTCCAGAAACACACCACTGTCAAAGCAACTATTTATGCAATTAGTTAGGTTAGTTAAAATCAGGTTCTTAATGCATTTGAGCGCTTTAGTTGTTATTCCATCGATTCCACAGCTGGTATCATTATTCAAAATGTTCCTACTATAAAGCAAACATTTACAGGGTACGTCTTTCATTGACTTGAATGTGCCCTGGCAGCTGAGAGTATGTCATGCTCACTCAAATGTCTCGCTGGTGGTGGCGTGTGTGTTGGATCATTAAGTTTCCTTCAAAATGGTTGAGCTGAATGGTGCTGATGCATACGTCATGTCCGTGAACGGGCGCCGTCAGTAGGGACTGGTCATCTCTTAGCTCCCACGGCTTATTTTAATTTCTTTTTTTATCTTTGTTCTAATTGCGGACGCTTTTAATGTGTACTTTTTACATCGTTCTCACATTGATCATTTCAACATAATGATGTAACCAACTTTTTGTAACAAAATCATGATTTTAAAAGAGTGTCCATGGAGTTTCTTGCCCGTTCTTCTCCATAGGTACCTACGCTATGGAATGGGCAACTAGCTTCATCTTTCTAACTCACCGACCTTGACAATTCAAAAGTGCCTGTAATTGGTTTATACGAAATAAATGCTTTGAGTTTGAGTTTGTACCCACATCCCACATGTCGACAACCTCGCGTGCCAGGTCAAGATACTTGATTTTTTTATCTTGCTCAGCTTTCACGAGGTTCTCGTCATGTGGGACTGGCGTAAAAAGATCTCAGGCAAAGTGACAGACAGACGAACAGAGTTACTTTCTCATAATATGTAGGTATGGACGTATATAGGAGCAGTTTTGGCCCAGTGTGAACGGTCGAATAACGAGTTGTAGGTCGTAGGCTCGCCCCAGACAGGTGCTTGACTTTGTGTAAATGTCCTAGAACTAAAAATTCTAAGACTTGTGACATCTATCCACCCACACTGGGGTTTCCTGGTGGATTACGGCCTTTATCTCCTGTGTCTCAGCAGTGGGACTATTATAAGTTGATTATGTAGGTATGGATGTATTTGAGGATACCGTGCAACCACAAGTCATCATCATCATCATCATTTCAGCCAAAAGACGTCTACTGCTGGACATGGGCCTCCCCAGAGTCCTCCACTTCGACCGGTCTTGTGCTTCCCACATCCAGCGGATACCCGCGGCCCTCACAAGGTCATCGGTCCACCTTGTGGGAGGCCTTCCCACTCTACGTCTTCCGGTACACGGTCGCCACTCCAGAACCTATCGGCCCCATCGGCCATCTGTTCTGCGAGCAATTTGCCCTGCCCACTGCCATTTAAGTTTGGTAATTCTTGGGGCTGTCGGTTGCCTTGGTTCTCCTGCGGATCTCTTCATTTCTGATTCGATCGCGTCGGGAAACTCCGAGCATAGAAGGCTTAAAGTCACCCAAAGGGCAATGGAGAGGACCATTGCCCTTTGAGTTACTTTAAGCCTTCTGATAAGGCCCATTGTGAGCGACCACGTCTCTGTACCATAGGTCATCACTGGCAACACACACTGGTCAAAGACTTTCGTCTTGAGACACTGTGGTATTTGGGACGAGAAGATATTGCAAAGCCTCCTGAACGCTGCCCAGCTGAGTCGGATTCGACGATTGACCTCTTTCTCGAAGTTCGACTTACCTAATTGGACAGTTTGTCCTAGGTAAACGTACTCGTCCACAACTTCGAGTGTAGCGCCTCCGGTCGTCATGGGAGTGGGTACCACAAGTATCGCCCTCAAATTCTTAGTCACAACCCAGGCAAAATAAGTAATCAAAATCAAGGAGATTTTTGAAGAGGAGCACCGCGATATTTTGTAGAGTAGGTAATCTCGTATACTCACACCACCTGTCTGCCGCCTTTTATCACCTAGTAAAACAAATGATAAAAAAGTTAATTAAAAATAACAGCAACAAAGTGCAATAACATTGTAGATAAAAAAAAATATTTAATTTAATTTTAATAAACATCTGTATCTATCTAAAAGTACCTACAGTCGTAAAGGAGATTATTAAGTCATGAGATATCGCAACAAGATTAATGAATATAAACATAATTATTGTGATAATAATGTATACTCGTAGGTAGGCCCCTACAAGAATTGATAAATCGTAAGAGTAATTGCGAATAGGTACCTACTATAGAAAAATAAAAACACCGCAGGTGAATAATTAAAATATTCACTGACAATTTTTATTTATTTTTTGAGCTTGGGAAATCATCAAATAACTTCTCCTGCTCTGGGTGGAGCGGGAGGGCGTGTCAGACTTTTACTAACTAAAACCCACCCGTCTTCCTTCAGTTGCCTGTGTGCCAGGGGCCACGGTATCTCTTTCGAACAACCCGCATCCATGGCAGGCATTGGCCCTTGCGGACTCCACCATTTGGTACTGACATCTCTTTGAGGCGCGCGTTGAACACAACGCGCGGTTGATCCGGGCTTGGTCCTTACCGGACAGCGAGCTACCCATTACTCGCCATCCGCAAGCCCGCGCCAACGATGGCTGGGAATCAGCCTGGGATTCCCGACGTCTCCTGCGGCGACTAGGGCCGTGAGTGCGCATATACTGTCTCTCCCTCACGTGCGCCGCCTTACTCTTCGAGAGCATTACTGCTTCGCAGAAGGAGGTAATGGCTACCCATGCACTCTCGGTCCAAACCATGGCCTGGACCAGGGAGCTTACTCTCTAACTTTGTCAACGAAGATACGGACCCGTCCGAAAGTAGTTCGAAACTTCGTAGTGAATCCTACAGCCAATTAACTAACATTTTTGGACGGGTAAAAATACATCAGGAGTGGGGACATCTGTCAAATCGTGTTGTCATTAATGCTTAGTTCGAGCTCCAAACTAATCGTCTGTCCTGTGACGGAGCGAGAAATCGCCGCCGCCCGCGCCGCGCCGATCGCCTCCACAAGAACACGGTGGTGTTCCACCCGTGTCCTGACTGTGATCTTCGCAATGGAAACACCCGGGCGTTTCCTCCCGCCTTTCGCGAAACAACTGACAAACATCTTTGATAATACTTTGACAAATACAGGCTGCATAAGAAAGGTGCGGTACAAACAATCAAACTGAACAACTTGCTCCATAGGACCAACATCACAATCCCGAAAAAATGATCAAACTGCATGGCTGCATGGGGACAACTGATTATTTACGGGAATTAGCAATCAGAGGTGGGCTTGTGGCTAAGTAATATTAGCCGAATGGGTGACGTTCGATCAGGTTAAGCTACGCTTTCCGCGGTTGGTCCGTGGATGGGTGACCATCGTTAAGCCGTTGGTCCCGCTGTCATTTGGGAATCTTTGAAAGCCGTTACAGGTCGTCAGAAACCTGAAAGTCTGTCAACCAAGGGGTATCGTATTACCCAGTAACTGCATTGTGGAGGTTCGATAGGCAGTCGCTCCATGTAAAAATGTCCGGTTATACTGGAAGCCTCCCTTAACATAGTTGGAACAAGGCTAGGCAGATACTGAAATTGCAATCAGATTTTAAAAAACACATATAAGTTAAAAATCCCTCCAATTCTTTAAGGAAAACAGACGCGCGTGATTTTAAGTTAATATGAATCAATCACAGCCCCGCCTCATGGTGTGATCAAAGTGCCTACTTATACGTGACGGCCCACTGATCTAGTTACGTAAGTAATGTTTAGTCTAAGACGAGCCGCGGGGCCTTGACCCTTACTTATCTGTTGCAACATGCTATTTGCATACAAGCGCCAGGAAATAAGTATTTTATGCTATAGTTGCATTGGATTGAATTGTGGTGCATGCATAGGATTGGTTAGGCTGTTTTTCTTTTGAGATCCAGCAGTAGTGGACTGCTAAGAATACAACGGTATTAGGATCTTTTAGCCCGTGTCCAAAATCGGAGCGAATGCCGCCATCTTGAGTTTTAATAAAATTTTGGTGACAATGTTTACCAACAACGTTGTAATGTCTTTAAATGTGTTCGTGGCATTGCAGCGAGCCCTTTCTGAAAACCAGTGCAGCTGCGGTAGTTGTTATAAACAAATATCGCAACATTATGCTGAGATAGGAGAATTTTTCGATTGGTCGAAGTGGAGGAGCCTGGGGGAGGCCTATGTCCAGCAATGGACGTCTTTCGGCTGGTATGATGATGATGATGATGAGGAGGAGAATTTTTGGCCTCGCACAGGTCTTCATCTTTTACTCTTTATTGTTTTTACTATTTTGTTATTTTTAACGTAACATTAATTTAAAAGTTTTAATGCTCTTCTTTATCTATACAGCGTAACAGAAATTTTTCGTTAGTTATTTAAAAAAATCAGCTGTTCCAAATATTTTGACCGCGTAGGTATTGCACTTTTCTATGAAACAGCTGCTTTTTTTTTGTATAATCAACGAACAATTTCTACGCTGGAGAGTCTAGAATGATATGCTGAATTCATGGTTACAGTTTGCGCACTGGTTAAAAACTTATCCTGTGTATAAAAATGAATCGCTATTCCTTAGGTCACGGCATCACACGTGAACGGCTGGACCAATTTTGCTAATTCTTTTTGGTTGTTATTGTCAAGAGAAGGTTCTAATGAAAGAAAAAAAAAGAAAGTTGCGATTTCAATATACATAGTTAAAACAGAACAGTCCGGTCAGCTAGTTGCTTATATTACCTGTGCGTGTATCAAATAAAATATGTTTCTGTCTTTTTTCAATGCCCCCCTGTCAATGAGCCAAAATATTCATATTATGTAATTGTTTGGATACTGACTTTTAATTAGGCTGCTGTGCTAAGAGATGAGGCATAATCAAACAATTGAAGAAATTTCTTCAAGCAGTCCTGCGAAAGGAGAAATGAAAAAGAAATGTAGACAATAGTGTGTGAGAACAAGAAAAGAAAATATGAATATGTGACGTCTTAAACTAAAATATAAATGCAGATATACATAAATGCAGGACAATCCAAGTTTTTTTTTTGTTATACTTATTTTTATTTATTTATAATAATGTACCTTTATCTGCGTTTCCAATTTACTTTAACTATAGGCAAAAATAGTCAACATGCTTGCCATAATTACAAAAACCGGTCAAGTGCGAGTCGAACTCGTGCGCCGAGCGTTCCGTACCTACCCATAATACCGCCCCTTCCGCTGCTCCGCCACTGCTGTAGCAATGATCTTGCATACGAAACGACTACGTATACCTATTTGCTTTTGCTTCATGATGTTTTTGTTAGTTCATGCAAGTAACCTGGGATTTGTAAATGCGATGAGTATTTTGAAATTTCGTACAAATCGTAATGGAAAGATGACAGCTTTTTCATTCATGTAAATCATTATTTCATTAATTTTACCGTAGCAATTCCACGTCATTTAAGAAAACAACATTCTCGGTAAATTGTAGGACGTCTATTTTACATAATATGTGTCCTTGCTACATAAACCCGTGAGAGTCCCTTACCCTTACCCGCACTTAGACCTAATATGTTTGTGCAGCCATCTATCGGCCAGTCGCGATAACACCAATGCCATGTCGATTCAGTGTTTGTTGCGTTAGTTTTTATCGGGACCAATAGATGCCACTTTTTATTCGAGTCCAAAAATTACAAGGCTGTGGTGCCATTGTGGGTTTGTGATCCTCACGAAGTTCGAGGATTGGCATGACCTACCAGCATCTACCAGCTCGCAAGGTGAAGCGAGTATCAACCAAAATCCCTCACGAAGCCCGAGGGTTTAACAATGTTAGTTACATCGTTTGGTGCACCACAGAAGTAAATAAAACACATAGGTAATTAGATATTTTTATTATTTATGTGTTTTATTTCTTCTGAAATTTCTTTATTCAAAATTTAATATGAGATATTTCACGCTGGAAAGTAGGTTAATTTACATTATAACCCACTAAAATCTGTACGGGTACTATCTAAATAAAATCCATTTGTTGGTAACGACATGACAACAATTTATGTGAAAGCTCACTAACAGGGTAGGTACACGGACTTGCAAAAAGAATGTGTTTTTTAATTGAATTGAGTTTGATTCGGATCGTCCGCTTCTGCTGACCTTTGTTAGGGCTTGTTACTTTGTTTGTTTTATTTTAGGGCTACAAAATAATTTCAAACTTTCCATTGTATAAAAGTAGTGTACCTAGTGTGTGTCGACAAATGTTCGTACTTGTTTAAACTGACGGCTTTCATGCCATCTTTCGCAAAAGGACGGTATACCTGATCTGCAGAATGCATGGGGTTGCCACGCATTCTGCAAATCAGGGATACCGTAACGAAATCTTGAAGACTGTAATGCATGGGGTTGCCACGCATTCTGCAAATCGGGGATACCGTATCGAAATCTTGAAGACTGTGGCTGATAATATCTTATCCCCGCTTTCTCTGTTAAATCAGTCTCATAAATTTTATTTCTATTTTTTTATTATTCATTTTAGTTTCCATATTTGTAATTGTAACAGTAATTGTACGTATGGATCTTGACATGTGTTTTTTTTAATTTATTTTTATTTGTAAAGGTCTCTTTTCAGAGATTGGCGTATATTTCGCAAGGAGGAAATATCACACAAATGCTCCTAATATTTTAGATTAGAACTAATTATTTTAAAGTGCAGCTTGAGGACAAATTCTCATTCGAAATTGAAATGTGTCATGGCGGTGGTTAATATTAGTGAAAGACGATAGTTCTCGCACGTTAAACAGTTTAATCATACACACAATTTGTTACAACGACCTTAGCAACACGATATGTGTAAAATAGGTAACATTTAATAAAGTTTCACAAATTTTGGCCGGAGCGAACGAGAGCCGCGGAAGGACGAAACGTGCGCATGTCGGTAACCACCGCCATGACAAATGCCCACTGCAATGAGTTTTTCAATGTGAAAATACTCAGTAGCTGCATGGAGTGATTTGCGCTTCATTTAACTCAATGGCCTACATCCCATTAAGGGCACACTTTGCGCGGGCTCGAACTCACTGGTGGGCCTGGCTAAAAATCACGCTGTCTCACCAGGCTTCGTAACCGACAGAGATAGTATCAGTGGTGAGCAGTTAGACTCTAGTCTACACGTACAACGTTATTGAGTAAGATGCAGGAGCATTTTTGGCAAAAAAATCGCGAAAATATTAAGAAAAGTCCTTCAGAAGATCGGGTTTTATGAAAAAACCACTGCATAAATCAATGACCAATAAAGTTTATTGAACTTATTGTTAATTGAACTTTGTCGGTACCGTCTTGGTTTTCGAGATTTTACACTCCTTTTATTACTTAAACACGCTCAAAGTTAGATTAAATTAGCAAGAAAAACTAATCTTTGTTGGCTCATAACTTTTTAATAGCTTTTTATTTTAGTATTCTGTTTCCATACAGACAATAATAATAACGAGACAAAACCATACCATGTTTAATTTTTGATGTTGTACATAGTCAAACAGTGGAGTAAAACCCTCCCGAAGTTTGTTGGAAAAAATGTGAACAAGTGTCACCTTAAGTAAGACTGATGAAGAAATTTAAACGATTTTTTCTAATTGTGTATAAATAAAAAATACATAAAAAGTCATTTATTCAAACTAGGCTGAGTGTCAGCACTTTTTGAACGTCAAAATAACATAAGACTGTCCCCCAAAACGCCCACCCTTCACCACTTCTTAGTGATTTACCTAAGAAGAGGAAATGTTGCTCCGCAGCACCAGCATAAATGATAATAAAGGATTATAACGAATATCTACACCTTATTACACAAGCGTAATGTTATGCTACGCTTTTTAAAGTAGCGCTCCAACACTCGAATGTGTGGCCTCGCCTCAAATCCGTCTCAAGTTTCCTTCTTTCCAACATAAATCTTCTTTTCACGTTTTGGCGTCAGCTATACGAGAATAGCTAATATTGTGGTGAAAAGATTAGCCAGTCAACCATGTTGTGAGTGGCGTTTTCTTAGGTGCGCTGGTCATACTGAATTCATTCTCACTATCAATTTTTGAGAGTGTTTTGAACCGACTTCAAATAAAAGGAGGGCTTTTTGAATTCGTCAGAAATTTTTTTTTTCGTTGTGAGCTTTGAACTACTTTTTTCAGCGTAATCAATAGCATGGCTCCAGCTAACACACATGCTGTTCGTACAGAAATATTGACGCGAATGGCTCGTCAATTTTATTGGCTAAAAATTATTGAATGTTTAGGTTTAAAGGAATATTTATTAACACACGGTAAAAGTATTGTGCAATAATATTGAAGGTGTATGGGGAGGATTAAACACACATACACCCCACACACACATATCACAGATACCCAATTCACATATAGCATACACACTTATTTAAATAAGCTTATATAAAATATCAGTCTATTTGTTTGTTATATTAATAACTTCGTCAAAATTATATAAATTGTAAATAGTAAATACTGTTAATTTAAGTTGCGGAGAGTAGAGTGTGCAAATTGTAGGTATTTATTTGCTTATCCCTTCTATAACTAGCTATGTAGTACACAAAGGTACAGAAAATAAACTATTTTTACTGTATTATTTGTATTTGTAGTATTATGCAATATTATTGTAGGTATATCGGGCAAAGTATTGTGCAATATTATTGTAGGTGCATCGGGCGCCGGCGACGTGATTTATAGCAGGTTTCACTTCAACAAGATACTTATAAACATTGATATCCAAAAGAATAGTCATTCCTAATTGCTCTTATTAATAACATTTAATTTGATAACGATAACCTTTGCTTTCGGTTGATTTGAAGCGACCGCACTTGTTTTATACCTCCCTTTTCCATGCGATAGTTGGGAGGTTTTATTTGTGTATGAAATTCTTTTGCAACTCTGTATTTCTTCCATTATGAGTATCTTTTTTAAAGATAATTGTTATAAAATAAACTGTCAACTGGAAAATTGCCACATTGAACATAAATGCTGATTCTTTGACCGAAAAATACGCCAGCCTTCTAATCACCTGTGGAATAAATCAAACACATGGTGTAGCTACCACTTACATGCCTAAAATTTTTTTGATATTCTTGAAAATTTTCAAATTCAGGCAAAATAAGACATACAACTAGCTAAGATAACAGCAAGTCTAGAACATCCAGGCTTCAGCAATAGATCTTAAAGATTAGGAGTACTTAACAAAGGGCTGGAATTTCGTTTATTCCTTTCCTATCTTAACTACAGTCCCCGAAACTTCTCTCTCAAATCTAATCAGTGGGCGCTAACGATACCCGTAAACAAGCCACGTAGAGCTTCCAAACTTTTCTAACTCGTTAATGTACAAAAGTACGTTTTGGATAACCCTTTGAAAGGGCAAAAGGGTTTCTAAATAAATACTGGAAAACTTCACCGGTTTGACGACCTAAATGATTCGCTAAGTTGTTTGAATGTTTGCTTAGGGTTTTTTTTTTTTTTTTTTTGGGTGGGAAATCGTCAAATAACTTCTCCCGCTCTGGGTGGAGCAGGAGGGCGTGTCAGACTTTTACTGACTAAAATCCACCCGTGTTCCTTCAGTAGCCCTTAAGCCAGGGGCTGTGGTGTCTCTTTCGAACAAACCCGCACCCCTGGCAGGCATCGGCCCTTGCGGGCCCCATCATTTTTTGTGCTGACATCTCTTTGAGGCGCGCGTGGAACACAACGCGCCGTCGACTTGGGCTTGGTCCTTACCGGACAGCGAGCTACCCATTACTCGCCGTCCGCAAGCCCATGCCTACGGTGGCCGGAAATCGGCCTGGGATTCCCGACGCCCAGGGCGTCTCCGTATCCTGCGGCGGCTAGGGTCGCGAGGGCGCTTATGCTGCCTCTCCCTCACGTGCGCCGCCTCCCTAATCGCGAGCATCACTGCTTCGCTGAAGGAGGTGACGGCTCCCCATGCCCTCTCGCTCCGTACCATGGCCTGGACCAGGGCCGGACGCGAGAGATCGCCGCCGCCGATTGCCTCCACGAGGACACGGCGGTGCTCTGCCCAAGCAGGGCAGACCGCCACCGTGTGCTCCACCGTGTCCTCAGGGCGATCTTCGCAGTGGAAACACCCGGGCGTTTCCTCCCGCCTCATCCGAAACAGGAACCTCCCGAAACAACCGTGTCCGGTGAGGACCTGCGTCAGGCGGAAGGTGAGGACGCCATGCCGCCTCTCAAACCACTCCTCAAAGAGGGGACTTACCGCCGCAATCGTGGCGTGCCCAATGTTTGCTTAGGGTTGAAATAAGACTTTGTTTTATGCAATTAGATTACGAGGACTTATGGTGAATCTAGTCGAAATTTTTTCCATACCAACTTCGGGTGTGTATTACGCCTCTGTTTGACAATGTACAGACGCCAGCATATCAAGCTACCCCAATCTGTCAGGACGGCGAGTAATGGGTAGCTCGCTGTCGGTAAGGACCAAGCCCAGGTCGACGGCGCGTTGTGTTCCACGCGCGCCTCGAAGAGATGTCAGCACAAAGGCCGATGCCTGCCAGGGGTGCGGGTTTGTACGAAAGAGATACCGCAGCCCGTGGCATACAGGCTACTGAGGGAAAACGGGTGGGTTTTAGTCAGTTAAAGTCTGACACCCCCTCCTGCTTCACCCAGAGTGGGAGAAGTTATTTGATTATTTCCCACCAAATAATTTTTTTTTATCATGTATTACTTGTTTATGCATAATAGGCGATAAAAGGTGGCAGATGTGAGTATACGAAATTACCTTCTCTAGAAAATATGGCGATGCTCCTGTTAAATCCGAGGGCGAGAGTTGTAGTTTCATGGAATGCTCAAATACAACCACACTTCCATATACGAGTACCTATTAATATTATAACTTCGAAAGTAACTCTGTTTGTGTGTCTGTCAGTCTGTCTGCCACCTTTTCATACTTTAATGGCTGAGTAGATTTGAAATTTGACACGCAGATAGACATAACCCGAGTTAGTGTATCGGATACTATATTTCCCGGCAATACATAAGTTTTCGTGGGAAAAATTCCGATTTACAAGCGGGAGAAAACGCGGTCAAAAAGTAAAATACAGAAATACATAACATAACATTACCTACGCCTGTAGTCCCGAAGGATCAGCAAAGCTGGTGTACCTATGGTACACTTACAGTATAATAATAATAAAAAAATTGTATCTACATACTGCAAACTTACTGTAATTCTTAAACTATAGCAGCGAGGATTTTAATGAAAAAATAAAACGCAACTCTTCAAAAGATAAGAGGAGACAGCGTACGTGCGCACGCACATGCACACACGATCGATGCGTGGACATGCACTTATCTGGTAAATTAGATACAGAAGGCCCCCTCTTAAAATGAAAAAAATTGTATTAGACTGCCTGTCAGATATAAGTGTCCCAGTCTTTATTTGCAGATGGTGAATAAAGAAAAATGTATACAAAATCTCATGTTCTTAATTCTAAACGAATTTGTTGCTTACTCGCGGGTTTAATCAAAATGTCACACTGTGTCTGTATATTTTCCACGTCGCCAGTGACTCGATATCTACGGAATATGTGTGCAAGCATCGTCTTCATCACCATCATGCCATATAGTCGTCCTATAAAAATATAAAGTGTTAACATTAACGACACAACAGCAACGGTTAAGCTACGCACTGGTACTTAGCTTCGCGTTATAAGGAAAGGTGGACGGGACCATCCACCGCAACTCGTGGATGTGCATTCTTTAGTCGCAGTGGATGGTCCCCTCAGGCACACATTACTACAAAATGTTGACCATTATTTACTGGTAGTGAATAATGAAGATGAGCTACGGCCTTACAATGGTCATAATTTTTACCTATACAGTTTCGCTTGCCAAGGCTGAAGCTGGCAAACGCGTTAGGGTTTTCAGGCAAAGAAGAAGGATCCAACCATCGATCGGGTCGGAACTGCTCCACATCTGCGCCCCACATGGGGTGATGATTGATTCCGTATACCCCTATCAAGCAAGAGCTTCCAGCTGGTAGTGTGTAGTTCTCTGAAAATATATAAAATAACAGTTTAGTGGAAGAAAAACTTCAGATTTTGATACCGTAATTAGCGGTAGTAAAGTGAACTTTAAAAAAAAAGATAGAAACAAGAAACTTTTGTTTGATGAGGTTGACTATTAAACTCAAAACTGTAAGCAATCTCGTGCAGTCGGAGGCAATTAACATATTAGATGATGCCGATTATGCAGTCTGTTTTATTTTTATTTTAGAAAAATATTTATACATTCCATACATTTTTGCAAAGTTATTTATGAAATACTTTATTTTGTAACCTCACTCGATAGGGTTTGAGAAAAAAATAAATTGAAGACGTATATTATTATAGCCGCTAAAAATCGCACATTTTAATTTTAATAATTATGACAGACCCAGGCCTACTCTCACATTTATGGCGAATCTTACGACGCCTCTGAAGCTAAAATCCACCAAGCCGCTTTTTTTTTTTTTTGATGGTAGGAAATTATCAAATAACTTTTCCCGCTCTGGGTGGAGGAGAAGGGCGTGTCAGACTTTTACTGAGTAAAACCCACCCGTGTTCCCTCAGTTGCCTGTGTGTCAGGGGCCACGGTATCTCTTTCGAACAACCTGCACCCCTGGCAGGCTTGCGGACGGCTAGTAATAGGTAGCTCGCTTTCCGGTAAGGACCAAGCCCGGATCGACGGCGCGTTGTGTTCCACGAGCGCCTCAAAGAGATGTCAGCATTAATTGATGGGGGTCCGCAAGGGCCGATGCCTGCCAGGGGTGTGGGTTAAAAAACCATAAGGTCCACCGTGTCCTCAGGGCGATCTTCGCTGTGGAAACAACTGGGTGTTTTCTCCCGCCTTATGCGAAACAGGAACCTCCCGAAACAGCCGTGTCTGGAGACGACCTGCGTCAGGTGGAAGGTGAGGATGCCGTGGTGCCTCTCAATCTACTCCTCAAAGAGGGTCCCCTCTACCGCCGTTATCGTGGCGTGCCAAATCCATCGAGCCGCTTAGGTTACAGAACGTGCCAATGAAATATAAATACCTACATATACATACATACACTCGAAAAATATAACCGTCCTTCCGGCGCAGTCGATAAAAAAATGCTATTCCGGAAAACGCTACCATTACATGTGTTACTGCAGAGTAGCATATTGGGATGTTTTTCTTTTAAAGTTATCATGATCAGTATACATCAGTCTAGTATAAACGGACATAGGTTTTTACGATAGCATGGTACTAAGGATCCTCGATTGAAAGCTAAAATTACAGGCACACGAGACAATTTTCGTACAAAGTGACTCAATTCAATCATTTGCTAACATGCCACATCAAAAGTAGAAAGCATAGATAGTAAGCAAACACATACTTAGTTGAACATTAAACTGAACGCTCCTCGCGACTGCAGGAACGGGAGGGTATAGCCTTAAACTCTCTTTCAAAACTGCTTCTAAGTACAGCAACTTTGGTAGATCTTCTTTAGTGATATCTCTGTCGTGATTTCCGAGTACTGTTTGTATTCTGTATAGTAAAACAATCATCATTCATCATTATCCATCCTAATGAAATTTAGGTAATTCTTATTTTAAAATTTATCATCATCTTTATCATAAACATTTTGTATTCCTCGTCAAATTAGTATGGAAACCATTTCACCAGTTATGTCAAATCTCGTAATAGAGCTCACGCTTATAGTTTAACTAAAAAGGCTCAGTATTGCCTCTAAACCGCAACAAATTCAGAATGTATACTGTTACTAAGTAGTATTCCTACGAGATTAAACCTAGAACACTTTATTCAACCCAAGAATCGAACGACCACTTCACCAACGACTTACTCTTTATAAATTTGTTCTTGCACATCAGGATTGGATCCGACCAGTATCAAAGTATATGTCATTGCCGTAGCTGTTGTGTCATAGGCAGCTGCTACTATAGTGTCCAGGTGTTCCCTGATCTCATCGTCTGTGAAGACAACCTGCTTGTCCGCCAGATCTAGAAGTTGATCCAGTAGGGGCTTGAATTTATCTGAAATAAAATTTTCATCATCATCATAATAGCTAACAGGCGTTCACTGCTGGAAATAAATCTCTCCAATTGTACGCCATTCATCTCGATTGATAGAAACTTTTATCCAGCTGATATCAGCCAAGCTGCGAAGATCGTCGCCTGAATGCCTTCAACTGTAAATTCCGATTCGTGCTCTCCACTCAAGAAAAAGTCTACTCCGACGAAAATCGGTTAAACAGCCATTATAGCCGGCACATTGCACCTTCAGCGTGCTGATTCTGTGAGCTGTTAAGACATTTTAATTCTCTGCCGGTTCACTTCGTTCCGGATGCTATTACTCAGAGATATTCTAAGCATAGCTGATCCATCCTGATTTCTTACTGATTAGGTATTTCAGTGTGGTGCCGGACGTAAAGAATAGCACCATCCCATCTCTTCCCGTGGGTATCGTAGGAGGCGACTAAGGGACTTACTAGAGAATGGGCAGCACCGTTCTCTATGCATTTTACCACCATACTGCCATCGCCAACCCGCCTGCCAAGCGTGGCGATTAACGCAAGCCCCCCAAATTGGGGGAGGCCTATGTCCAGCAGTGGACGTCTTCCGGCTGTAATGATGATGATGATGAGGTATTTCAGAATATGGTGTGATGTGATGACAGAAATCTGTAATTATAATCACAAACATGAGACAACAAATTTAAGAGAACGTAAAAATACAACATTTCGAAATTCTAAATATTTATTGCTTAAGTGATAGTAAAATTAATACCTTGTGCGAGTTCGTTGTTTTCTTCCACAACATAATTTGCGTTCAACTCCAATTTTCGTTTAATGATTACCTGAAAAATGATGCTTGTAAGTAGGTAGGCATAGGTTGATTTAGTTTCATAGTTTACATTTTAATTTTCAAGGTCCTACTTACCTTATTCATGATATCCTTCGTAATTTTCATCAGCTTGTCCTGTTTTCTCTTCAACGAACTCCAGTTGAACATGTAAGGCAAATGTAACCAGACTTTTTTAAGCCTTTCGACGAATAAAGCAAATAAGTCTTCTGTTGCAAGAGTGTAGTCTTTGTCTATCATACCTTGGTCTTGTTTTTTTAGACCTAGCGATGTTTCTATAAGATGAGAATAAAAAATAACGTCAGTTCAGAACATGAAAAAATCAGTTTTTGGAAACATAGACACCTTATAAATGAAGAAATGGAACTTTTTAGGATATTTAATAAATGTTTTTAAAATAAACGTCAATTGATTCATATCAATACAGTTTTTTTCCGTCGATTATTGAAATTTATTTAACCCTAATTTTCTGAATCCTAATTCTGACTTTTCTTCTTACCAGTGATGACATATGGAACTGAAACGGTGGTTAAAGTAACCAAAAGGGCGATGTAGAGGGCTATGCTTGGAATTTCCCAGCGTGAATAAATCAGGAATGAAGAGATCCGCAGTTGAACCAAAGTAACCGACATAACCCGAAGAATTGCCAAACTTAAGTGGCAGTGGGCAGGGCACATTGCTCCCAGAAAAGATGGCCGATGGGGCCGAAAAGTTCTGGAGTGGCGAAAAGTTGGGAGGCCTCCCACAAGGTGGACAGGTGACCTTGTGAGGGCCGCAGGAATCCGCTGGATGCGGGAAGCACAGAACCGGTCGAAGTGGCGGAGCTTAGGGGAGGCCTATGTCCAGCAGTGGACGTCTTTCGGCTGAAATGATGATGATGATGAATTCTGACTTTTCTTAACATAATCCGCCACTTTGAGCGTCTCGCGAAACAAAATTATTATCTTCAACAACTGAACACCTGTCCATTGCTGGTAAAAGGTTTCCCCTCAAGCTTTGCCACACTGAGCCATTCAATGCTGTTCACATTCAGCACACAGTACAGACAATAACACAATACTTACGGCAAACAGTTTTTAATAAATGGTTGATCAAGTACCGCTGCACATTAAAAGGGTCCTTCTCAACTTCAGTATCTAGTAAAGACACCAAATTACGAGGCTGCATGTTAAATTCAGCCAAAAATGTGTTCAGCACTTGAATATTGAATGCTGGATTTAAGAGTTTCCGGTGTGGCTTCCACGTTGATACTGGAAGTAAGTTAGACAAGAGATTGATTTTATTGCTAACGAATTCGTGAATTCTGTTTGATTGTATGCTCCAAAGAAATATTACATTACAAATAATGACGTATTATAAATAGACGCGTCGTACCCGAATATTAGAGCACTCAAAAACAGCGTAAGCCAGGAATGTAGCTGATTACTAGTACATACAATCATACAGTGCGCGTAGAAAGAGTTAAACTTAGATATTTAGTTAAGTCACTAGCGTGTCGCCGCGTCACAAGCTGGTACATGACTAAACAAGACAGGCAATTACCTTGCAATTATCTTGCCAATATTCAGCACCGGTAACGTATCTAAAGGTATATCATTGACTATAAATGCAATTTCAGTTTAAACAGCAGTTGAATTACATTTTTGGGTAGGTGACTGTATAATTAATTATATAGTTACAGAGTACCCAGATGTTGATAAATATTTTACAGGGATCTCTATGGCACATTTTTCAATCGTTATCTATATATTATAGATAGAAAGATACTGCCGAACAAGAAGAAGAAACAGCTGCAGAAGTTACTTAAAAGTATTCAATGATTTTTTTTTACTTTGCCTAAATTTAAACTAACTTTATCGTTTTTAATGTTATATGTTGGTGCATATTAATGTGCTGTTGCATCTCTGAGTAGATAATATGTTGCCGTTACATTGTATAATCCGCCGTATTAGATTACGTCTAATTGTTGTCAAAAACAGGGCCGTTTTGAAATGCGGCGGTTCAACGATTAGCCGGAATGTCATTGCGATACGTTCTTCAATAAGGCGGCCCACGTTTATCTTCATAGTAGTCCGACTCATAGGCAGAAGTCTGTTCGGTTATGGTAACTTTTTTTTAAACCCTTAGAAGTCCGACTCATGGACAGAAGTCTGCTGGGTTATGGTTTTTTTTTGCCGCATTCAATCCGGCTAATCGTTTAACCGTCGCATTTCAAAACGGCCTTGTTTTTGAAAACAGCTAGCCGTAATGTAATACGGCGGATTATACAATCCGACTGCGACAGATGCACTCATAAATTCTTAAATAATTTTCAATTGTTTTGTGACATGAATCAAACATGTATTTTAGGTTTCACTTACAACTTGCTGTAACCAGCCCAGTGCGGTACATTTCCTTTCCAAAATTGTAGATGTATGGTTTCTCTAGACATGTGTTCAGTACTATTAAACTAGCATCTGGGTCGGTTATTACTGAAAAAAAAAGTACTTATAGTCAAAAATCAATGTTAACTTTATTAATGAAATATGTACTAACGTCACTAAGGTCCAGAGCGGGAGAAATTAAAAATATGTTCAGTTTTCTTAAATGTAGGTAAATATTATTTCTAAGAATTATGTGCAAGAACTAGGTAATCCTGTATTTCCTTCCTGTATTTCAGGCAAGAAGAGCTAAAATAGTCTTGTAAAGTAATTAAATAATCAAAAGTTATAAACAACAAAAAAATTAAAAAATGTTTAGTAGGTCAACTCCTAATTTCTAAATTTGATAAATACTTGACGTAAATATTCACCTATATTTACTTTGACACAGTTAGTAAATTCTCTGTTTCTTCGCTAGAAATACTTTGGAGAGCATCATTGAGTGTGGTTCAGGGAATAAATGTTTGCTTTCGAGTTTTAGTTTATTATAAAGGAGAGGACCGAGGTACGGTAAAATGTGTATATAAAAGCATGTTTGTTTGTGTTTATGGACAGACTATAATAATATTATCTTTACGTCTTTTATTAGTATATTCGGTACTGTAAGATATAACTGTGTGTTGTTTTAATACAATGCCCATTTTAAAAAGCTGTCGAACTGTTAAACTTCATAAGATTTGTATAGTAGGTTAGTAGGAAAAGGAAAGGGCGGAAAGTAGACACTCAGAATCGCCCTCTAAGGCCTTTCGATTTAACCCCTGGTGGATCGATATCGATCCAGCAAGCGAAGGACCCGCACCAACCCATGTGGTGATACCGTAAGTTAATTTCGATTGACATAGAGAAAGTAAACTCTTCTATTTTATGATCAGCAATATAGCTTAATTTATAAAAACAAATATCAGCTTGCGAATTCTACGATTTAAAGCTTCTATGTTGTTTGAACGAAAATGTTTCGTCCATTATAATACCATTATCTACCTAGCCTTTTCCCAACTATGTTGGGGTTGGCTTCCAGTCTAACCAGATTCAGCTGATCCATTATAATACATTTAAATTAATTTTAATTTTGGGACTAACACATTGATTATCTGTAGGAATAGCGCAAAAATGAGCTTATAATGTAGAGGTAGTGCAAGTTGATATTAACTTGCGCATCGAAAATTTAATGTAATTTGTCTTTTCTGTATTTAGTGCTAGTGAATTATTTTGAAGCCATTTATTAACAACATTGAATCCGCGTTGCGCAAGCTTGTAGACATTGTTTTCTGAGTCGGCGGAAAATAATAATAGTCCAGTTAAATTAGCGATCAACCTCGAAACGAGAGATAACTGGCAAAATTTTCGTATTTACCTTCATTTTGACGTTCTTACAGCTGTCCCCACAGTCTCATAAAATACCGTGTCTGCGTCGTAAGTTATTCAAGGTTAAAAGTCAAAAGAGACAGTTTTTTGCGATTATCTTGGTTTCTATTGCTGCAATGATGTTAACATCTGTTTTAAAATTGTAGAGCATAAAATTTGCGACAAATTTTATCTAACAATTTTTCATGCGCTCTACCATTTTTGCAATAGAGCCCTCTATCGCAAATAATAGAGTACCTATTCAGTGAGTAAACCATCGGAAGCTGGTGGCAATAGTTATCATTCGCTCCAGGAATTTATTTTGGAGCACCCAACCCCATTCCTGGGGTTCTAAATCATGGTTAGAATCATCATCTTCATGATCATTATCAAAGTAAGTAAGTAAGTAAGTATTATTAAATGAATACATTAAAAATATGTAAAATGTCATTATATACTAACAGATAAATAAAATAAATTATTCAAAATTGAAGTTAGTATTCACACATATTCACGGTTGACCTTGCATTAAACACGTATGTAGCTACGCTGCGCACTCGCCGCCGTCTATCGCAAAAACGGTTGAGTGCCTGACAAAATGTTTCTTAGACAACTTGTCGCAAATTTTATGTTCTAAAATTTTATAATAGAAGTTAACATCATTGGAGCATTAGAAACCAAGATAATCGTAATAATAACCTTTGACCTTGAATAACTTACGACGTAGACACGAGATTTTGTGAAACTTTTGAGACAACTTTTAGGACGCCAAAACATTGGTATACGCACCGAGTCAACAGCGTAAGATGGACGGGGGCTATATCGGAGCCATATAAGTTGGAGTGTGGCGTGAAGCAAGGCGGATTGACCCCCCAACCCTTTTCAACCTTTACATGGACGCACCGATCGTTTCGCTGTGCCCGTGTCGGCTGCCATATTGATGATGTTCGCGTCAATAACCTTAGTTACGCTGAGGATATGGTGCTGCTGAGCGCTTCGGTCTGTGGCTTGTGGGAACTAATGCAAATCTGAGAGGAGTACGCGAGTGGACACGGCCTTAAATATAATAAGACCAAAAACCAATGCTATTTGAAACGAGTAGTGCCAAATGCCCGCAAAGGATACCTCTAGTTTTTATCAATGGTGTTCCCCTAGACTGGGTGAAACAATTTAAATACTTAGGGAATTTGGCCACGGCTGACCTCAGGGACCATGCAGACATCAAACGAGAGCAGAGGGCCTTGTCAAAAAGAGCGAATAAGTTTGAACGCATGTTTGCACGCTGTTCTGATCAAGTTAAGATCACACTTTTTAAAGCATACTGCTTTTTTGTACACGTGTAACCTGTGGGCTAGCTATACACAGGCGAGCTACAGTGCCCTTCGCGTCCAGTACAACAAAGCATTCAGAGCGGTATTGGGGCTGCCCCGCTTTCGCCGTTTGCGGAAGCGCGCACCTACGTTTTCACACCACAATGCACAAGCAGCGCGCGTCCTTGGTGCGAAGGGTGCGGGTCAGCTTCAATGCTGTCCTAGTGATGATTGCTGGATGATTAGACTGCCCCTACGTATATATAAGGAAGTGTTGCAGTAGGCATATAGCCAGGGCATGTTAATTGAGCAATGTGATATTTGCTGTGTTTTATTAATATATGTCATTATTTTTACACAAAATTTGTCCTAAACTTTTATTTTAATTTGTCTATATATTTATAATTATATATTCTATAATAATAGTAAAGAGGAAAGATTTGATTGTTTGTTTTTTTGTTTCTTAGCATTGAATAGGCTCCGAAATTACTGAATCGATTTGAAAAATTCTTTCACTGTTGGGAAGCTACACTATTCCCGGGCGACATAGGCTATATTTTATCTCCGTATTCCCACGGGAACGGGAACTAAGCGGGTGAAACCGCGGAGCGCTGCTATTTTATTATATTATAATAACCGATTAATTTTAAATTTTGACTTTTATTTGAAATTGACTTGCTTATTTCAATTTGACATTGTATTTATGATTTGAAGACATTATTTAAAAAAAAAAATGTGATTTGCATTTATCTCGTGTTATGGGAGAACCTGAAATAAAAGGATTATATTTATATTTAAAACGACAATGTATATGAAAATTCGGCTTAATGTCTGTTAATTCCGAAGTTGAAAGCGACTGGACTAAGAAGGGCAGTATCGTCAGCAACTTAACTTATTAAACAATAATAAAATTAGCGTCGAAAATTTCATCCGAATCGCTGTCGACTGGTAATGTTACCTCGAGCGACCTGCCACGGCTTAGCACGTATGTACCGTATATTTGACGGAGGTCATATAACTATAGAACGTCTCCCCGCGGCGTGGACGGCAATGGGGCATACCAGCCGATCGCCCATTTGGCTGCGACCGATTAATAATTTTAGATCCGTGAGATCTTCTTAGATATCCTTTTTAATCTACATCAAATGAACAACGTATCTAACGTATTTAATGGGATAAGTAAAGATGTATTGTTTTTTTTTTAAATATTGTTAGCTGCAACTTCAGACTAGATGTAGTTACGAGTTACCATCCCTATAAAATCCCTCGCAAACCGGCGCGCATCCTCTTTTGGCCGACAGACGTGCGCTCGTGAACATTGGTTTAGAATATCGTGTTGTTTAATTTAGTTAAAATTGTTTTCTATATTTGTAATTTATTAAAAATAACTATAGATCGTGTTGATTGTTTTTTTTTTTTTAAATAAAATAAATTTAAATTCCTAAAATCAGAAGTGGGATTGAAGGCTATTATTTCCGCTTCAAATTCATTTCTGGTTCCATCATAATGTGTAGCAGAAAACGTACAACACCGCGAGAGTGCGCGTCTTTGCCTAATTTAGGTAACGCACCAACGACTATGGAAGCAATCCTCAACTGCCTGACGACGCTGGAGCAGCACGTCGCAACACGTGCAACCACGCCACCACCGCCGTTGCCTGCCTTCGCCGAGTCAGCACCAGCCCGTGCAACGAGCGTACCACGTGGCGAGAGCGTGGCTAGTACCCCGAGCGACGCCAGATTCTCACCTATATCTATAACCGCTTCAACGGACGTCACGGAGCGTCTCATTGACGCGATAAAATCCATGAACTCGGTGAGATCTACCCATTATTATATGTCAGATTTCGATCCTAGTATTCATGACGCTAGTGCGTGGTGTGACGAGGTGGATCGAGCTCAATCGCAAAACCGGTAGGATGAAAAAGAGTGCCTTGCCCGTGTGGGACTATCTCTAAAGGGCGACGCACTTTCCTGGCTGTGCGAGTGGACCAGTAACGATCGTACCTGGTCAAACTTCAACAAAGAGCTCATAAATCACTTTGTCCGCGACGCATTGACGTCGCGAATATTCTTTTTGATGTAGTGTGTAAAGATTCCGATAAGTACTCCACGTATGCAGTCTATACACGAAAATCATTATTGCGACCACGTATTGTTAACAGTTTAAGCGACGAATTATTGTGTGCCACCATTGTGCGCGGCACAAAAGATGCACAAATACGTGCAGCCGCCATAAATGCTAAATTAACACCAGAAACGATCGTGCAGTTCTTATTCTAATATGTATAATAATTATAGGCCAATTTCGTTACTCCCATCAATATCAAAAATATTAGAGAAAATTTTAAACAGTAGACTAGTGAATTATCTAGAAAGCAATAATTTCTTATTCCCTGCGCAGTTTGGTTTTAGAGCCAAATTATTCACAGCCGATGCGGTGCATAGTCTGACCGATTACATTTCAGAAGAACTCGACAAAAGAAACCAGACCCTGGGAATCTTCCTTGGCTTAGCCAAGGCCTTCGATACGGTGTCCGTTTCTGCCCTTCTAAATAAGTTAGAAACTATGGGAATAAGGGGAACGCCGCTGAAATTATTTGCTGACTACTTATATACATGACCGATACCAATGCGTTAGAATAGATAAAACCATGAGCGATGAGCAGAAAAGTACGGGTTTTGGTGTACCTCAGGGAAGTATTCTGGGTCCTACCCTATTCCTGATTTATATTAACGACTTGTGTAATCTTAATATTAAAGACGGGAAAATCATATCATATGCTGATGACACGGCGCTAATGTTTACCGATAAAACCAATACTGAACTGTTCGAAATCACACAACTAGGTTTATATCCTGTGACTAATTGGCTTCAAACAAATTTACTAACATTAGATGCTGACAAGACAAAATATATTCACTTTTCCATACGCAAGCCTCAACCTAACATCCCCCCCCCCCGAGTGGGTTCCCGCATTGTCGTTGCGGGGGGGCTTAGTAACCGTGGTCTCCCATCCACGGTGAAGCCAAGAGGAACCCAACGGTGGGGCCGCTCGTCAGGGCTTTTGCCTTCAAGCCATTGACGTAGCGGCCAAAAAGTAGGTTGCGGTGAGGTGCACCGCAACTGAGGTGGGCCGCGATGTCGAATGGGAGGCATCGCGGCTGAGGGTTACAGGCTGCGGTAGAGGAGGAGTGCCGGTGCTTCTGAGCAGCGCTCTTCCCTTCCGTGGCCTGGACGGGGCCGCCACCGTTTGATGGCGGACGCGGTGGGGCCGCAGGGGAAGAGGAGTGTCGGTATAGCGTCAGCCGCTCTCCCTATCCTCTGCGGCCGAAAAGTGGTAGACGGGACGGCGCGTTGTGTTCCTCACGCGCGCCGTCAAAGATGTCAGCAACCACTGGTGGGGTCCGCAAGGGCCGATGCCTGCCAGGGGTGCGGGTTTGTTCGAAAGAGATACCACGGCCCCTGGCATACGGGCTACTGAGGGAACACGGGTGGGTTTTAGTCAGTAAAAGTCTGACACGCCCTCCTGCTCTACTCAGCGGGAGAAGTCATTTGATGATTTCCCACCCAAAAAAAAAAAAAAAAAAAAAAAAAAACCTAACATCCCCCCCGAGTGGTTTTCCCGCTTTGTCGTTGCGGGGGGGCTCAGTAACCGTGGATTCCAGCCACGGTGAAGCCAAGAGGAACCCAACGGTGGGGTCGCTCGTCAGGGCTTTTGCCTTCAAGCCATTGACGTAGTGGCCAAAAGGTAGGTTGCGGTGAGGTGCACCGCAACTGAGGTGGGCCGCGATGTCGAATGGGAGGCATCGCGGTTGAGGGTTACGGGCTGCGGTAGAGGAGGAGTGCCGGTGCTTCTGAGCAGCGCTCTTCCCTTCCGTGGCCTGGACGGAGCCGCCACCGTTTGATGGCGGACGCGGTGGGGCCGCAGGGGAAGAGGAGTGTCGGTATAGCGTCAGCCGCTCTCCCTATCCCCTGCGTTCGAAAAGTGGTAGACCGGACGGCGCGTTGTGTTCCACACGCGCGCCGTCAAAGATGTCAGCAATCACTGTTATCCTCAAAACGAGCAACATAAAATACCTCGGCGTTATAATGGACGACACTCTGTCTTTCAAAAAACATATTGAAAGTCTCGTTTAAACAGTGCGCAAATTAATATTTGTTTTTAAAAAACTGCAATCATTTGCTGGCTCATAATTAATCACACAAGTTTATTTAGCCCTATGTCAATCAATAATTCAATACTGCATTACATCATGGGGTTTTTTTTTTTTTTTCACGGAAGGGAAGAGCGCTGCTCAGAAGCACCGGCACTCCTCCTCTACCGCAGCCCGTAACCCTCAGCCGCGATGCCTCCCATTCGACATCGCGGCCCACCTCAGTTGCGGTGCACCTCACCGCAACCTACTTTTTGGCCGCTACGTCAATGGCTTGAAGGCAAAAGCCCTGACGAGCGGCCCCATCTTTGGGTTCCTCTTGGCTTCACCGTGGCTGGAATCCACGGTTACTGAGCCCCCCCGCAACGACAATGCGGGAACGCACTTGGGGGGGATTACATCATGGGGTGGCGCACCAAAAACTAATCTGCTTCCTCTTGAAAGAGCTCAGAGAGCAATTTTAAAGGTAGCAAACTTCCATCCCTTTTTCTTTCCCACAGATCTGCTATATAAATCCTGCAACGACTGTTCGCCAACTTTTCATTATGCACTTAGTATTAAAACAGCACACCGTGCTTACCTACACTGCTGAAAATACTTACAAAGGACGGAATAATATAGTATGCACATCTAATGCAACCTCAAAACATGTCTTTGCAGAAAGATTTTTTAAATTCTTAGGCCCTTTTCGGTACAATAGGTTAAAAATAGAAAACTAAGTATCTATAAATTAAACTACTTTAGCTGTAGGCAAGAAAATTTTACTGAAATATTTTCAAACCATCACCTAAGCCCAAACAGAAGAACTACTTGTTGTCTGCAAATAGATCGACTAACATGCTATTTTATTACTATTACTTTTATCACCTAGTTTTAATTTACTTTTTACTATAAACACACTGTTAATTTATTAAATTAAGTTTTTATGCACTTCATAGCCTGAAATAAATAAAACCAAACTGTGTTTGCCACAAGAGTCAATCATGTGCATAAATAGAGGTAATCTGTCGTTTACACACCCCAAAGACATTGCAAACGAATTTAATAATTATTTTATTGACGAAATTGAAAATAATACTAAAACTGACATCCCGTTAAATAATTTTAATTTAAACAATCAGACATTGAATTCCCTGTTCATGCAACCTGTTACAACAGATGACATTATAAAAATAATTTCTAGCCTAAAAAACACAAACACTGTTGGCTACGATGCTGTTTCTACAAAAGTCATAAAATTCACTAAAGAAGTGATAGCGCCTCCATTAGCGCATATAATTAATTTGTGTATTGCTAATGGCATATTTCCAGACAGGCTCAAAATAGTTATAATAAAGCCCTTACACAAAAAAGATGACAAATCAGAGTTAAAAAGCTATAGACCAATAGCGAAAATTCCCATTTTTTCCAAAATTTTTGAAAAAGTTATCTGCTACTCTCTTTACACTTATTTCGAAAAATTTCAATTATTTTGTCACGAACAAAGGGGATTTCGTAAGAACACTACCGCTAATATGGCACTCTTCGACCTATTAACAAACATCATGTCGTCTGTAGATAGGAGGAATCCAGTCTGTGCTATTTATACTGACATGACCAAGGCCTTTGACTATGTGGATCATAAAATTCTGCTACACAAGCTACATAGTTACGGTATAAGAGGGAACATCCTACAGTTACTAGAATCATACTTATGTAATAGACTGCAATACACAGAAATTTCTAGAATTTGTCCGAAAACTAAAATAGAAACCATATATACATCTAAACCAAGGTATGTAAAATATGGTGTTCCACAGGGTAGCGTATTGGGGCCGCCACTATTTCTAATATACATTAACGATCTCCCGAAAGTAACATCGAACAAGATGGTTCTCTTTGCGGATGACAGTACAGCTGTAATTGAGTGTACGAATCATAATAATTACGAGCAGGACATAAATACTTGTTTGCATGACATAATTGACTGGTTAAGTAATAATAATCTAGTAATAAACCTAAGTAAGACGAAAATAATGCAATTTCATCAACGCACCGAAAACCCAAATGTTAGTATTGCTTACCAAGGCTCTAATATTCAGGAAGAGACTCAGGCGAAGTTTTTAGGTATAGTGATTGACAGCAAACTCACTTGGAAACCTCATGTTGAAGTTGTGTGCAAAAAACTTAGCAAATCCGCGTATGCTCTCCATCAACTTTCTAAAAAAGTCAACCGTCAGGCTCTTTTATCAGCGTACCATGGACTGGTTGCCTCGGTTTTGCGGTATGGCATTATTTTCTGGGGGCAGTCTACTGATAAGGAACAGGTATTTAAAATGCAAAAGCGATGTATAAGGTCCATGTGCGGTCTTAAAACAACAGATAGCTGTATTTCCTATTTTCAGTCTTTAAAAATTTTAACGTTTCCTTCTTTATACATTTTAGAAACTGCACTATTTGTAAAAAACAATCCACAATTATTTGAAAAACTGTCAGCAATTCGAAAAAATCCGATACGGTCTCAATATGTAAACAAACTTTGCCAAGTGAAATGTAAAACCGCACTTATGCAGAAAAGCTTTTTTGGTGTTGCCCCACGTATTTATAATAAAGTACCTGATGTGATAAAAATATGACTGTAATAAAATTTAAAAGGGCACTAAACCAAATATTAATCGAGAAAAGCTACTACACTATTGACGACTTCCTTAATGATAAATATCTGAACTGATTGATGATGATTGACATACATTGTACCTACATGTTCCTATTCTGACACTTTTTATTATGATTGACATTTTAACATTACTTTTTTTTTGACATTACTGTAAAAATGTTATTAGTCTATTTTCTTGTTTCTATTTTTGTTTTGTATTCTAATGATTTGACATTTATTTTTATTAGGTATAACATTAATAGAATTTGTCTCGTTTTGGAATTTAATATTATTTGCATGCCCATGAGACGGTAGAATATGGAGGACTACTTTTTAGCAAAACATCTATGTACCATTTACCCATGTTTGCAAAAATAAATGAAAAAATAAAAATAAAAAATAAAAATAAAAAAATAAAAAACACAGGCCCAACCTAGTTCAGGCAATAAGCAACTGTGTTCTATTTAAATTAAGATACTTTTTGAATGTGCTCATTTTTATAAATAAACGATTATTATTATTAAATTATTATTATTATATTAATGTGAAATCAAATCGTTCGAGCGTAAGTGTACCTCACAATGATCAGACACACAATAGCCGATCCACCATTGATTCCTCCACCGTACGATTTCGTAAACGTCCTACCACAAATACAGATGCACGTTCACGTTGCTATAATTGTAAACAAACCGGAGATAAAAGCAAATATTGTTCAAAACGTAGTAAGATCGATGACAGTAACGTTAATACACATAAATATATATATAATACGTAACAACCCCCGAATCTACTAACAAATCCGTTCCTAAAGTTGTGTGTTAATTTTGTAAGAAAAGTAGGTCACTCTGAGGATGCTTGTTTTACGAAAGAACGATCTGAAACGCGAAATAAATCGAATATTAACTTTTGTCGTGAAATAACGTACGACCGTACTAAAAGAAATGTCATAACAGCCGTGATTAGTGGAGTACCCACCGATGTTCTGCTTGATAGTGGTTCGAGTATATCTTTAATATCAAATGATCTTGTTAAACTTTTCTCATGTCGCACGAAATCGAGTGTACAGATGCGTGGTTTAGGTGGAATAGAAATGCGTTCAAATTGTTTCGTAACTTTGCCTATAGAATTTAACGACCTCACCATAGAGGTAGATCTTTATGTTGTACCCCGTGATTACCTTAGTGCGCCAGTGCTTATCGGTACAGATGTACTTAATAGGAAAGGCCTCGCGTACATTCGAAGTAGCGATTCGCAGCGAATAATTAGGAATAGCTCGCTAGTAAATTACTTGGCACATAGTGAACCGACACTGCAACTTGATCAACACACAACTGTGTGGTGATGAGAAAGTGCGATTACTTCACGTGTTAAACAGGTATTCAAAATATTTTCTCAGTGGAACAGCCACAACTACCGTTAATACCGGAGAGATGCACATTCGGCTTACTAGTGAGGAACCTGTCAATTATCGACCATAAAAACTTTCATTTTATGACGAAAAACTGCATGTTCGTGAAATTGTTAGTGATTTAAAGGAAAAGGGTATAATCCGTGAGTCTGAGTCTTCGTATGGGAGTCCGACTTTGTTGGTAAAAAAGAAAGACGGATCGGATAGAATGGTTTTTGATTACCGAGCTCTAAACAATATAACGGTAAAGGACAGGTACACTCTTCCTTTGATCGATCATCATATAGTTAGGCTTGGGAACTGTAATTATTTCACTGTGTTGGATATAGTGACAGGCTTCCATCAACTAAAAATTAACAAAAATTATCTGCACCAAACGGCGTTTGTAAAACCCGAAGGGCACTTTGAATATCTCAAGATGCCCTACGGTCTCGCTAACGTTCCTGTGGTCTATCAGCGAATTATATCTGATACATTGAGATTTCTAATTGATGCAGGTCAGGTCTTAGTGTATATCGATGGCGTCATGCTAATGAGCAACTCCGTAGGGGACGGCTTGTCCTTGCTCGATTCTGTTCTGGAGATTTTAACAAAGGCGGGTTTTTCTATTAATTTAAGAAAATGCACCTTCCTTACCACTGAAGTGGAGTATCTTGAGAGGACGATCAGTAAAGGTCATGTCCGGCCAAGCGTAAATAAAATAGAAGCACTAGCCAAATCTCTGATTCCCAATAATCTCAAGCAAGTGAGGCAGTTTCTCGGTCTGGCCGGCTACTTCAGAAGATATATCCCAGGATACGCTACTAAAGTGGCCCCCATCGCTTCTTTGACTCGCAAAGACGTTAAGCTTCATTGAGGTAACGAACAGGAGCGGGCGAGACAAGAAGTCCTCTTTATCTTGACTAGTGAGCCTGCTTTGATAATTTTTGATCCATCTTTGCAAACCGAGGTCCACACTGACGCAAGTTCGTTAGGATACGGCGCTGTATTAATGCAAACTGGAAAGGACGGACGTAGATGCAGTAGCGTACTATAGTAAGGTCAAAGTAGGGGCGGAAACCAGGTACCACTCCTATGAATTGGAGACTCTCGTTGTAGTTAAGGCCTTGCAATATTTCCGTCAATACCTTGTTGGTAAACATTTTAAAGTAGTTACTGATTGCAACGCCTTAAAAATGACTCAACGTTAAAAGGTTATCCTGCCTAGGGTGGCACGCTGGTGGATGTTTCTGCAACACTATGATTTTACTCTCGAGTATTGAAAAGGTCAGTTTATGTCACATGCTGACTATCTTAGCCGTAATCCAGTTATCCTTTGCGCCATCCAAAAACCAACGAACCGGGCTTGAATTTCACAGGCCGTGGACGATGAGACGGTTACATTACTTGAAAATCTTGACCAAGGCCAGTTAGATAGTTTACGGTTTGTAAAGAAAAATAATTTACTTTACTATAAGTACAACCCGATAGGTGAGCAGTCCCGATTACTGTGCTATGTTCCAAAGGCTTTTAGGCTAAGTCTGTAACGTGTATTTCATGACGAGCATGGACATATTAATATTGAAAAAGTGCTTTATTTAATATTGAAACATTTTAGGTTTCCTAATATGCGCCAATTCGTCAAAAAATACATAGGTCATTGTATTGTTTGCTTAACATACAAAAAGATGCCTCGCGCCCCTCTACAGCCAATTGTATCGTGGATCAACTCCACAATAGCTTTTGATACAGTGCACGCGGATGCACTTGACCCTCTACCCGAATCTAATGGGTACAAATAATCGAAGCTTTCACTAAATATTGTTTTTTGTATTCTATGTGTAAACAAGTAAGCGTGGAACTTAAACGAGCATTCGTAACGCGGTTTGGATCTTTGGTAGGTACTCCGCGATTAATAGTATGTGATAGGGGCAGAATTTTCGACAGTGCCGCCTTTGGCGAATGGGCAGCAAATTTTGGTATTCAGATACATTTTATAACACCCGAAATGCACCAAGAGAATGGCCAAGTGGAACGGTATTGTCGAACAGTGCTGAACATGGTTAAAATAGATGTAAATTACAGACACGAATCCTGGTCCAATGTTCTTTGGAGGCTACAGCGGGTACTTAACATAAATAAGCAGAAAAGTACTCATTGCTCAGCTTTGAATCTGCTTATCGGTTGTGACATGACTACCCCTGCTATAAATGCTCTCATTCGAGATATAACTGTGGACGGTTCCACACCAAATCGTGAAGCGTGGCGTGACATGAGACGATAAAGGGCTGAGGATCTATTGGCCAAAAATCAGGCTAACCAAGGTGCTCCTGTCAATCAAGGTAGAAAGGCACCTAGAGCCTTTGCTGTGAACGATCTGGTTTTCGTAATTAAATCATCCCAAACTGCTCAAAAACTTGACAGTGGCATCAGGGGCCATATGGCATTGTAAATGCTCTGCCGAATAGTCGTTATGAATTACGGCTCCTGGCGGGCTGTTACGGAAAAACTACGCAGGCCGCTGTAGAGTGGACCCCCGAGACATGTGCAGCCTTTTTTTAATGTAAGATTACTTGTTATTATTTGTTTATCATAATGTTTCAGCTTCCTATATGTATACGCTTGAAAGATGTTTACTATGGCGATGCAGGTACTTACTTTCTATCATGCCTGCATATATGATATTATGTAGTGTGGATATCGGGGTGATCTAAATAAAACTTTTATAAGGCCTTGTGTGGCGAATTTCTTCATTTAAGGCCTGGGTGGCTTCAGCATTAAGGCATTGTATTGTGTTGTTTTCATGTTAGGCCTCGTGTGGCATCGAAATAGCGCAACATTTACCTCGTGTAAGGCCTTGTGTGGCATTGAGATTATCGTATTTGCAGCGTATAAGGCCTTGTGTGGCATCGCTCGTTAACTTCTTCATGAAACATAACGGGTAGAAATATATAAAAGTGCATAGTACTCGTAACATCTTGGCCCATCCAAGTATAAAATTATTGATAAACATGATGTATGTGTACCTAACATGTATGTGGTTGCCTCCCAAGTTATGAAGATTTGGTTGTTGAGACAGCTTCAGAACCTGAGCGAAGCGTATTTAATGAGATAAGTAAAGGTATATTGTTTTTTTAATATATTTTTAGCTGCAAGTTCAGACTAGATGGACTTACGAGTCACCAGCCCTATAAAAGCCCTCGAAAACCGGCGCGCATCCTCTTTTGGCCGACAGGCGTGCGCTCGTGAATATTTGTTGAGGATATCATGTTGCATAATTTAATTATAATTGTTTGCTATATTTGTAAATTATTAAAAATTACTTTTGATCGTGTTGATTGTTCTTTTTTTAAAATACCAAATCACAATTTAAATTCCTAAAAATATATTCTGAATTTAATTATGTATTCAAAACGTATTGTGCATTCGATAATATGTATGTACGGTTGTATACGCACAACGGACCGAATGGGTGTCTAAGTGCGGAAAAAGGAGTCCCATCAAGCTGCGGTTGTACCTGTAATTGATTGTGCATTACATAATAACATATAAATTATACAACTTTTATTATTGTAAAATATCGTTGTAATGTATCTCGTTGGGAATCCCTAAATAAATAAACAATTTGAAGTAGTGCAAAATAAGCTTACACAAATCTTATAGGCCATTCAATATTATTCTTAGGGCATATTAGTAAGTCGCGCCCGTGCAAATCCGGGGACCACTCGTGCAAATCTGGGGACCCGCCCCAGTTTGCACTGGTGCGACTAGTATCAAATAAATAGCAAAAATATGAAAAATAACATACCATATACAGGATGTGGTCCAAACCGTATCTCGATGATGCCACCATTATTTGAGCAGAAGCGAAATATTTTCTTTTCAAATTCCCAAAAATCTGAAATATTACGAAACAGCAATTATTTAACCTTCCTAATTTAATGCTAAAACATTCCCAGGGTAAAAACAAAACAATGTGCGGTTCATGAATCCCCGTCAGGAACGATGTTTCTTACGTGATACTCACACGCACGCACGCACTCGTTTAAAATATAAAGAGACGGAGAAAGTCGCATGGAGGGGACATCAAGATTCTACCAGCCAACTCCGACAGACTGCAAGCCGCGGTAAGGAACTTCGTTCCAAAAAAATTTTGCATTTGAATACTTGTATGTCTTTGAATTCATCAGAAACCAATCTATAACTGCAACTGCATACCAATTAATTAATTTTTAGTATCTAATGAACCACTAGCTTCTGCTCGCATCTGAAGTTGCATTGCATCGCCCGACCGCGCTGTTACTTCTTTTTAGGGAAGCGTTTTTTCTGTCTTTTTATCTTTTTGTTCGGTTCCTTAGGGTTCCAACGTAATGGTAAATACACTTTCTAAAGAACTGTGCCATCAAATGAAAAAATAATGTTTAAATCGAACTTGAAGTTCCAGAGATTAACTTGTTCAAACAACGGAACAAACTTTCCAGATTTATCATTAACTAGTAGCGCTTCGCGGTTTCACCCGCGTAGTTTTCCGTTCCCGTGGGAATACGGGTATAAAATATAGCCTATGTCACCCGGGGATAGTGATATTTTCAAATCGGTTCAGTAGTTTCAGAGCCTATTCAATGCAAACAAACAAACAATCAAATATTTCCTCTTTATTATAGGCTTACTTATCAAAAGGATTACTTTTTTCCAAATAACATAGTGTCACAAATAAAAGGAAGACCATGAATTTTAACAATTGATCTGAAATTTTGTTCAGAAAAATGAAAAGCTGACACTGCCGTAAGGACATACGACTGAAATTATCATAATACCTATTACTAATAAATGTACGCACTTGAGAAGTACGCATCATTTCCGGTTGCAGAACGACAAAACCTAACTTTTCAGCAAGATGGACCACCGGCTCATAACAGTCACAGAACAAGGGACTATCTCAATGACCACTTTCATCCCTGGACCGGGACAAATGGACAAATAAGATGGCCACCGACATCCCATCATAAATAAATAAATAAATCCCCAAATCTAACCCCGTTAGATTTTTTTATGGGGTTATGTAAGAAAATTAGTTTCCAAGAACCAGTATGAAAGTGTCCACGAGCTACAAGCAAAACTTAGACGTATTATTCTAAATATCCACTACAACAAGATCAAAAAATCGACAGGGAGCGAAATAATCAAAAGAGTGCGACTTTGTATTCAACAGGAAGGGTCTCATTTAGAGCATTTGATAAATTGATTAATTTTGTACTAAAAATCTTAAAATTAATGGTCTCCCTTTTATTTTTGACACTTTGTTTGTTAGCAAAAAAATATCTTTATGATGAAGCCTTTCTTTCGATCGGTATGATAAAGCTACAGGTTGATTATTTTGTCATGTAATGGGTTCGACTCCCGGTTCAACCATGTAATTATTTAAATATCTATGAATGCAGTCTAAATTGTTTTTTAAATTCAAATAATGCCTTCTTTCAGTAAAATGTTCCATCTACAATATTCAAGGTACTTTCCCTCCATGTGGCATATCCGTGGGACGCCCTGTATAGGCAAGATAAGATAAGATACTTTTATGTGTCCATAACATGAGTATACAACGTGAGTAATATATAGATTACAGCGACTAAATACCATTAATATCACAATAATAATAACACACACAAAACATTACCGTTGTCTTAGAAGCTCAGTAGGCTATGTTTGCTTATGGATTATCGTAAATCCATAAACAAGCTAAATCAACTGAATCCGGTGTTCCGAATAAAATCGCAGTTACATTTAACCATCGTTCACGGAGCTTTAGTTCTTGTGATTAAAGAATTAAAATTTCTAATCGATAAGCAAGCTTTAATTCGACTGGGCACGCCACGATAGCGGTGCGGCGGCGGTATCTCCCCTCTTTGAGGAGCGGCTTGGGCGGAGCACCGCCGTGTCCTCGTGGAGGCGATCGGCGACGGCGATCTCTCGCGTCCAGCCCTGGTCCAGGCCATGGTACGGAGCAAGAGTGCACGGGTAGCCCTCACCTCCTGCGAAGCACTGATGCTCACGAAGCGGGAGGCGGCGCACGTGAGGGAGAGGCAGTATATGCGCCCTCACGGTCTTAGTCGCCGCAGATTTCCGGCCACCGTATGCGTGGGCTTCCGGACGGCGAGTAATGGGTAGCTCGCTGTCCGGTAAGGACCAAGCCCAGGTTGACGGCGCGTTGTGTTCCACGCGCGCCTCAAAGAGATGTCAGAACAAACCGATGGGGCCCGCAAGGGCCGATGCCTGCCAGGGGTGCGAGTTGTTCGAAAGAGATACCGCCGCCCCTGGCACACAGGCTACTGAGGGAACACGGGTGGGTTTTAGTCAGTAAAATTCTGACACGCGCTCCTGCTGGCTTATTCCACAAATCCCCCCGGAAAACCCCCCTTAGGGGGAAAAGTGAAATCTGTAAAAATTAAGTGTGGAAATCCCCCCTGATAATCCCCCTAAGAGGGAAAACTGGAATCTAAAAAACAAAAGTCGAATTCTCCCCTGATAATCCCCTTATGGGGCAAAACAGGCAAAATCCCTGACGAGCGGCCCCACCTTTGGGTTCCTCTTCACTTCACCGTGGCTGGGAGACCACGGTTACTGGGCCCCCCCGCAACGAACCCACTCGGGGGGGTACTGTATGGGTTGATTTTGATCTACCTACATCAAATGGGCAACGTAGGTATCTAACGTTTTTAATTTACTGTATTGTTTAAAATAGCTTCGTACACAATCCTTAATTGTTTAGTAGTAATATGTAAAAGATAAAATGTTTAATGTGAGTTATCCTTGAGATAAACACATACAGGATACCTAGCTACATTTGTCGGTTATACAAAAAAAAATGCTGTTTCATAGAAGAGTCCAATACCTACGCGGTCAAAGTGTATTGAACAGGTGATATTTTTTGTAAAACCGACGAAAAATTTCTGTGCTGGGGGATCTAGAATTATAATTGCTGTTTTTTTTCATGATTACCTACAGTTTGCGCACGGGTTGAAATGTATTATTGCGAATTTTCATTCAATTTATTAGTAAAGAATAATCTGTGAATTTCACTTTTTACAACCTGACTGCGCCAGAAGGAAAGTTATGTTTTTCGAATGTATGTATGTATGTATATTTCTTTGGCACGCTCTGTAGCTTAAACGGCTTGATCAATTTGAGCTTGAGAGGTGCCGTTGTATTCATTTTAATTGTGAGAGTGACACTGGGTATATCAAAATTGAAAAAAACCCGATTTTTGCCGCCACATTGTACCAATGAAATTTTTTTCTCCATACCTATTGAGTCCTACCAAAATAAAGGGTTTCATAAATAGGTCGCATTAACGTCAAAAATAATTCATGATCATCATCATCATTTCAGCCGAAAGACGTCCACTGCTGGACATAGGCCTCCCCCAAAAAGGGGGGGGGGGTTGCCATAATCGCCACCCTTGGCAGGCGGGTTGGCGATCGCAGTATGGTGGTAAAATGCATAGAGAACGCTGCTGTCCATTCTCTAGTAAGTCTCTTAGTCGCCTCCTACGACACCCACTGGAAGAAATGGGATGGTGCTATTCTTTTACGCCCGGACACCACACACACCACAAAAATAATTAAATTAACTAAAAACTTTTAAATTTCCCAAATCAAAAAACCCGACTGCCTAAAAATGTATGTAGGTATAATTTAAAAGATGGAAGAAGAAACCTGTTGTAAAAGGATGACTATTATACTGAATACTGTAAGCATTATCATGCAGTCGGTCTTTATTGTTAAATTTAAGAAGATGCCTAAAGTTCAATTTTTAGGCAGTCGGGTTTTTTTTAATTTTGTAATTATTTTTTCTTTATGATACAACGATAAACTTACATAGTGAATCTCCAGCTAACTGATAGGCGTGTCCTATTACCGGCAATGCTCCAGGGTACATCGGGGGCGATGCACGTCGCGGCTTTATCCAAGTCCAAAACGCGAAAACCACACACCATGTTGCAACCAAGACTACTAGAAACATCGTAGTTATACGAACATCCGTACTTCAATGCAAATTCAATTGTTGCACCTATTATATACACAATGGGTGCTAAAAAAATGGTAGAGCCGTGTTTGTTTGTTTGTCAAGGACAGATACGTTATAGGATATTGGTTTTGTGACGATGGCTGAATAAATAATTTACTAAAGAGATTCCTAAAACTACTGTGTTTCTTTTCTTTTATTTAGCCTAAACTAAAACTGTTAAGAGGCCCGGAAACCACCCACCATTGCACTCAAGCGATCGATTATTTTCGAGCAATATTGTACTAATGTGCTATTTCCAAAATATTTTGTGGTAATGGATTAGACAAAACAGACTTCTGTCTAAGTATAAATATGGTCAGTAGGCAAACTACGAAGAAACGGTCGAATTGGTACACTCACACAGACGCGCGTGTTAGATTATTTATTTTGATATTGTAAAATTCTTAGGTGGATAATGTCACCTGTCACATTAATAAAGCGTTGAACAAATGTAGAAGTAAATAATTTTACTACATGTTTAGAAAAATAACTGGCTTAACTTTTGAAAATAACTTGGATGCTGTTACTATAAATGTGGGCTATTTAGTATTTTTAGTCGATTATTTGTTATTTCTTGTTTACTTTTAAAGTTTTCGACCAGTAGGTACGGGAATAGACGAGAGGAAGCGAAAAAAACAAGAGAGACGAGGTTAAAAGGTGTAAAAGGTGACAGGTGTGCAAAAAGAAAAGGCTGAATAAAATTACCAAAGAAATATCTAAAGGCGTTTACTTCTACAACCATTTCTAATTCTTCCATCCTACATAAATAATTACGTAGTATCTAATTATACTTGTAATATATTTTAGGTTTTCTATTGTTATTTAATATAATATGTTGATTCAAATGACTGGCACAATAACTACTGTCAGTTCATATTGATAGTTTTAATTGTCTTAAATTACGAATCAGTTCTTATTAAATTGCTAAATTACCATAAAATGTTTAATAACGGTTTCACTACTTATCCTTTGGTTAATAATATCTGTGTTAGAAGTTATTAAGCCAAAATTTTTGACGATCTGTAACTTGTTCTAAATGGAGGGAAATGTTTAAAGTAAAATGACATAGGTAGGATATAAAAAGGATTGCAGTGACGTTATCGACACCCCCTTCACAGGAAAGCCCAGTTAAGTAGTCACGGCCTCTCAAGGTCAACTGCGAGATGCCATAAATAATTTAAAAAAAAATATCGACACAGTTGCTCGGTAGATGTTCAGTTGAATAGTCCTAGTGCCGTCGATGTGTGATAAGTGCAGTCCTACAGGGAAGTCCATATAGTTGAGTTTGGTCACGCCTGTTCCTGAGAAATTGATCTGCTCAGCGCGGAAACAATGTTCCTGACAAACATGACGGTTTCTAGAATGTATATGGATGGCAATGTTAAAATTTTATGCATTAAAAAATAAGGTTTGCAGCTGTCCGTGGTTTGCAAATGAAACATTGCTCTAAGGCATCTCTTTTGTGCTTTAAATGCTACTTTTTTATTAGTCGAGTTACCCCAAAAAATAACACCATATCTGAGAACAGATTCAGCCAGACCGTAGTAAGCTGTTAATAACGCCTCTCTATTGACTTTTCGTGACAGTAAGTACAATGCATAGGCACTACTACTTATTCCTTTACTCAGAGAATCAATGTGATCCTTCCAATTTAGATGTCGGTCAATAATAGTCCCAGAAACTTAGTTGTATTAACCGTGTCAATTGTTATATTATTAAATGTAATGTCAAGATTGGACAATAGCAATATACGCTGGCTAAAATGCATAATTACTGTCTTACTTAAATTATTTTTTAAATTATTATTGTCTAACCATTGTATAGTATCTGCCAGGGGTGCGGGTTTGTTCGAAAGAGATACCACAGCCCCTGGCATACGGGCTACTGAAGGAACACGGGTGGGTTTTACTCAGTAAAAGTCTGACACGCCCTCCTGCTCCACCCAGAGCGGGAGAAGTTATTTGATGATTTCCCAACCAAAAAAAAAAAAAAAACATTGAATAGTATTGATCAATGTATTATTAATGTCATATTTATATAGGTCTTTATTATTACAGGGTATAGTTATAGTACTGTCGTCCGCAAAAAGGATCATAAGATGGTCAATTGCCTTTGGAAAGTCATTTATGTAAATTGTAAAAAGTAGTGGTCCTAAAACACTTCCTTGGGGAACTCCGTAGGTAACGGTTCGTTCCTCCGATTTGACGTTTTCTTCATTTTTGGTTTTAGTATTTAGTCTGCTTATTTCGGTTATTTGTTTTCTGTCGTTCAAATATGATTTTATAAGTTCAAGAACATTCCCTCTAACACCGTACGCATCAATTTTTTTTTAGTAAAATATCATGTTTAACATAATCAAACGCCTGCGTCATGTCACAAAAGCACAGACCGGAGTATTTTTATCCCTAATTGTCATAATCGAGTGCAAAAAGTCACAAACTGCCATATTTATTGTTTTCTTTTTTCTGAATCCTTTTTGTTCGTTACAGAGGATATTGTTCAATTCTAAATAAAAACTAAGTTGGTTATAAATATAATATTCGAGTACTTTTGAGAAAATCGGTATTAATGCAATCGGCCTGTAACATTCCATTAGTTCCCTGTCTTGTTTTTTAAACAATGTGACTTATTGTGTGATTGTATGAGCCACTGACCAGTGACTTATTTCATCAGATACTGTTTTTAGTATTTTTGTACTGATCCCGTCTTAACCCACACTATTTGTATTATTTAGCGCTCGAATGATTTTCAGTACATCATTTGGTAAACTTGGAGCGATAAACATAGAATCCTTTCTGTTCAAAATATTTTTTGTTACTCTATGCCCTATATATCGAGGGTTTAATTTTGTCAATAAAATAATTGTTAAATGAATTAGAAATATGGTTTGGATCCGAGATAATTTCATTATTCAATCTAATTTTAGGGATATTATTCTTTGGTATATTTAATTTTGATTCGTTTATTATTTGCCAGGTAGTTTTGGATTTATTTATTGATGTATTTATTTTGTGCTTTCTAAGTTAAAGTAATAATTCTTTTAAATAGTTTTGAGCCTACTCAACAGAATAAAACGCGATTTAGGAATTATCCTAAATCGCGTTTTATTCTGTTGAGTAGGTTTTATTATATACCACCACAATAATTGTCGTTTCTTTTCACTGCATTTTTTATACCACGTGATACCCATTTTTGTTTATTGTGGACCTTAACCGAAATAAGATTTTCGGGGAAACACTAATCGTATAGTAACTTGAAAATACCCACGAACTCCTTATATGCTACATTTGGATCCGTGGCTGCATAGACGTCTGAAAAAGTTAGGTTTTGTAGATAGCCTTTGAAATTATTGATTTTGTCCTTATTGCAGTCACGTCTTTTCTTAGTCCACCGTTTAAAAGTACATACGTTACTAATTGGACATTTCAATAACTGCGCAGATAACGTTAACTCCAATACTGTGGCTTTACAGGACTTTTTAAAATTATGAGCAAAATTGTCTATGCATGTTTGGCTGTTAAGACGCGTCGGTTGATGAAGAGCCAATTTTAAGTTAAAGCTTAATAACAAATTTTCAAATTCTGTTAATTGTCTATTTCTTTTAAGAACATCAATATTAAAATCACCTACCAAAACAATATTTTTAAAATTATTTTTCAGTAAAGTCTGTAATATTACTTCTAATTTATTTATACATTCGTTGAATTTTTTTGAATTAGGTACTCTATAAATACAAACAATCCTACGAGTAACAAGTTCAATGGCACAGCATTCAAAGATACCCGTTGATGACATTTTTGCTTTTTTTTGTAACTCTCTCCATTGATGGCCTGATTTCACCAGTATGCATGCACCACCTCTCTTGCTTCTTTTTCTACTGAAAGAAGCCGCCAAGCAGTAATTCTTTAAGTTAAGGTGTTTGTCATAGCCTTCTATCATGCAATGTTCCGTAATGCATAGAACGTCCACGTTTATGTTACTATCTAACAATTCATTCAAGCTGAGTGCAAGGGTGTCACATTTCGCCAGCAGGCCTGCAATGTTTTGGTGCAGGATTTGTAGATGTTTATTCAAGAAAAAGCTGGTAATCCGTCGAAGTTTCTTCTTTTTTGCCGATACCATTCTGTTGTTGTTCGGCGTGATTCCGAGTAATTTCAGCAAATAATTCCCATAAATCATTAAATATCGTACGTAGTCCAAGATTATTGACAGTCCCTGAGTATATATTAAACATGCTGTCGTCATATTTCAGATTCAGGTTGCTGTCTAAAAGGTATGCATGTCCATGCGTCATTATATCCAAGTATAAAAGATTATTGAAAGTTTCTACTCGACAGTTGAAGTAGCGTCAAAGGGATACTTATGTGTAGGCCGACAAATAATTATGTTAGTATTTCTTATCTCTTGAATTATACTTCTTAAATGGAAGATAATATCATAATAATCATTCGTTTTTTTGAAGTCTTCTTGCCCAAGTAGTATGATGCAGCAATCTTCCATTGTATATTTTTTTTTAATTTGGTACCCAGTCCATCTAGGAGCTGGTTTGTATTTGTATTTGATTTTAAATAATGTAATAGATTACAGTTTTCATGGAATGCATTATCAGCAGTTAACAGTACATTGTTTTTATTATTACTACTTATTATGCATATTTTCGGCCTAGTCTTAGTCATGTGGCTGTTCGGTTTTGTTTTAGAGAGAGAGTGTTTTTTTTTTGTTTCGTCAGTTACTGTCCGAATGAGCTTTGACTTACAATTAGATTTTGTCTTTGACTGCGTTACGTTGTTATTTACTGTAGTTTTGGCAAATTTTTTGGGCAAATTTTTCTTTTTAAGTGTTTGTTCTTGATAACTTTTTTTTAAATTAACGTTTAAAATTTTTTGTATTTTTATTTCCTCTTGTGCACATTTTAACTGAGATTTAAGACTGGCAATCTCGTCTTTTAGTTTTTGTATTTGGGCGTTGTCTTCGTCATCTGATATGTCAGGCATACTACTTTTTGTGGAATTCAATTCAATGTTTGTGAAATGCTCGTAACGTTGCTATCCTCGTGCTGTTCTGAACGTGTATGAGTACGCCAGAACGTGATATTCTCGAGGAAATTCATAATGAGAAAGTTACAAAAATTATCACACCCGGTGAGATCCAGTGATTGTCGATCGGGTCGTCTCGCCGCTTGGTCAGACACACTTAAATATTCTTTTTTGAATTATCGTTTGCAGTGTGACTGTACTATGACGTATTATTATTTTCTTGAACGGTCATTAGATGTCACTGATGATCCTAATTTTATTATAACAATATATTACCTGATCTGCCAACACTGTTTAAAGGATGGTAATAATCGATGATGATGTTACTGGTTTGCCGAAAGGTGGCGTTGTAGTCGAGTAGTTTCAAATAAAAACCGAAACTTTTTGTAAGAAATTTTAGAAATACCTATGCCAAAGTGTTTTTGGACAATCGTTGCAGAAGACATTTGTTATATTGAGTCAGAATGTCGTAATTAAATTCACTAAGCACTTACAGCGTCTTGATTTCCAATATGCAAGTCACTGTCTGGGTCAATTAAAATCACTGTTATTATAGTTCATGATGCATAATAATCGTGGATAACACTTTCACCGATAGAATATCTATTCAGTTTAACTTTGTGGGAGAATTCCTATTTAATAGTTAAGGACCTCGCGGGGTTATAAATTTTGGCGGGAAATTAATTTAAGCGGAAGAGTATGTTGCCGGCACGCAGTTTTTATGTAGGGAAACAAGGACTTACTTGGAAGCTGATCGCCAGGGAAGATGACTGATGCCACTGGAGGTGCTGAAGCCCAGCGCGTGTTCTGGTGGATTCTTCCTGCACTTAAGTTTGTTTCACCATGCCGGCCGACATTCACAGATTGTCTTTAGTTTAGAGTTTAATGCGGTTTTGCGGTTTGGTCTGTTTGCTCAGCAGTATTGCGTGAGCTGTTAGGCGGCTGACTTTTTCTTTTCGAGTATTCAATCACGGCGTGATTCTTCTTCTTGTCACTGCGAAAACGCGCCCTGATTGGGCGTAGGCGGCGACACTCCTTCTCTTTCTGTCGCATGGGAGCGTAGTAGGAAGGAAGGAGATGGGTAGTTCAAAACTGCGGTTGGCAACATGACAGAAAAAATATAGTGTATGAGACGCGTTTGGAAACGCGTACGTAATAATGAAATATACCACGTTCGGATATGTTAATATATATATATAAAAAAACTTACTACAGAAACTTGTGTAGGAACTCAACCTAAACTCAGAAATGAAACAATGATTGTACAGATATTCTTGGATTTATTTCTCACAGCAAAATATCAACGTTCTGTTCGACGGTTCGATACCAAGTGCCATGCCAGTCAACCACTGACAGCAAGCTGACAGCGTTCAAATAATAGTGGAGTGGCAAAAGTGTCAAACGTCAAACAGCCAAACAATAATCATTAAAATAGTCGATTACTACTTAAGTGACGGGTATCTGTCAATGTTACCAGGCGAAAAATACAATACTATTTACCGTGTCTATGACAGCTGACAGATACTCGCCACTGGTACAATTAATAACACTAGGATATCTCACATCGTGAATATAATAATACTGTTAGTCTTACACTTGCGTAATACGCAAAATACGCGCTTTGACGTGGAGTTGCGGACAACAGCCCGTTTTACCTACACTTGCGTAAGCAACAATTGAAAGTACTGTTTACGTGTCAGCGCCATCTGGCGGATCGACCGGCCTCAAGTCTGCTAATACAATAGTATCAAAATGGTCTATCATTGATTTCATATTTAACAATGGTATATCATTGGTAATTGGTTAGGTAATATAGTTTTCTTACTGAAAGTAATCCACTGATTCGGTAAAGATCGACTGTGGGGAATCGGTATGGTTTATAGTACATGACTTTTAGAAGTGACCTTTGGGCTCTTTCTAACTCAAGGAATTTAGTTTTAGCGGCTCCTCCCCAGACTGGTGAACAGTATGTAACAACTGATTGCGTGAGCGCAATATAGATGCTATTTAAAGTCCTAGGAGGTATCACATATCTTAGATTTTTTTAAATCCATATAAATGTATTTCTAGTTCTCGGAGTTATATTCGAGGGAGATGGCGTTTTGATGTTTTCATTGGGTGAGTTTTCATATTCACTGTCTGTACTGTTATCTGGTTCAGAGTAATAGTCAGTGTTTGTGGATTGCAGTGTGTCATTAGACCTCTCTGATGTATCCTTGTGAATTGTTAGTGATGACTAGACACAGAGTGAACTGTTATGTATCAAGTTCACCGGAACATAATTTATTTTAACTGTAGATTCAAGAAAGACTGCATCTCTAATCTTTTTTACTGATCTATAATTCTATTTGATATTGCTTTCTGTGCTTTTGCTTCCCCTTTTCTTCTCTTATCTTTGGGAAGATGAATCATTGCTGCGCACCCGAATACTCTTAAGTGGTTGACATTTGGTTTCTTCCCGGACCATTTCTCTTCTAGTGTGTGAGTTTAAAGAACAGTATCACCACACATCTGTTCTATGCCTGTGGCGTTTTGCCCTCGAATCAAATATCTTCTGGAGGAACCGCCTTGAAGGGTACAGGTTTAGCGGATACGAACCTGCCATCATCAGTCTTCAGTTTCTGCCCAATAAACAGATTCCTAGCAGAGACCTTGGAGTCTTTGTTCTGCTCTATCACGTCCTTAATACGTTCTATTTTAAAGCAGCGAAGGTCGCTTTTCAAGGACTTAGAGACACCACTTTGGGACCTACTTTACATGAAATTGCACCGGTCCGGAGTGTACGTGTGTAAAATGTTGCAAACATTGAAACATACACGTACACTTCGGGCCGACGAGAATATCACCGAACTCGAGGAAGAATTGAGCGGGTTACGATGGGGTATCATAAAGTTATAAGAAGTCCAAGGGACTTACTAGAGAATGGGCAGCAGCGTTTTCTAAGCATTTTACCCACCATACAGCGATGGCCAACCCGCCTGCAAAGTGTGACAATTACGGAAAACCCCCCTTTTGGGGGAGGCCTATGTCCAACAGTTGACGTCTATCGTCTGAAATTTTATAATAAAAAATAAAAAAACTTTATTGACACAGAAAAACACACTTTACAAACATCTTAAACTAACCTTCTTTAAACTTAAGTTAAACTTCACCGGTTTGGCGACCTAAATGACTCGCTAAGTTGTTTGAATGTTTGCATAGGGGTTGACGGTTGAAGACTTTGTTTTATGCAGTTAGATTACGAGGACTTATGGTGAATCTAGTCGAATATTTTTCCATAAAAACTTCGGGAGTGTATTACTCCACTGTTCGACAATGATCAAAACTTAAACATGGTGTGGTTCTATGTATATTATTATTAACATTGTCAGTGCGGAAATAGAATACTAAAATAAAAACCCATTAAAAAGATATGAGCCAATAAAGATTAATTTTTTTTTTTGCTACTTTAAACTAACTTTGGGCGTATTTAAGTAATAAAAGAAGTGTAAAATCTCCAAAACCAAGTCAATACCGACAAAGATGAAATATCGAAAAGTTCAATAAACTTTATTGTTCATTGATTTATGCTGTGGTTTTTTCATGTAACCAGATCTTCCGTAGGACCTTTCTAAATTTTTAACGCACCTGTTTTACTTCACAGGAAAAGTTTTATCCAGTGCGCAAATTGTAACTGTAACTGTTGATTTTTAATAGTCAGAAAACGGTTATTTGAGAATAAATTTGACCTGAGCTTTTACCAGCAGCGGTTTCACCCACGCGGAGATCAAAAATTACCCGTACTGACGGGATAAGAAGTGTGTGTGTGTGTGTGTGTAGTGTGTATGTGTGTAGTGTAACTAGTTAATCCCGGCGCACAGTGGGCTGAAAATGAAGCTCCATAGACTTAGCGTCTCTCAAAAGTCAAGTACCTAATTTTGAAAAATCAAAAATGCCAGCGTATTCCTTTACTGATAAGCAACATTTTATGTTATGAAACTTGTTTTGATAAAGCTATTATTTAATCCAGGTTATTAGCTATGTGTGCCAAATTTCATCCAAATCCGTTCAGCTGTTTCTGCGTGATTGAGTAACAAACATCCAAACATCAAAATATCCAAACATCAAAATACACAAACCACAGATCATAGAAGGAAGGAGATGTGGCAAGGAGGCGTGGCGCTTGCGAACGCATCTGGCCGCAAAGCGGCTTGATGCCAGTTTCAGTAAATAGTCAAATGTCAACGTGCGACGGCTTCACTGCTCGTGATTTTTGACAAAATGCCGCGTTGTTCAGTGATGGTTTGTAAAAATAACAGCTGTATTGTGAATTATATGAAAGATGGCATCTAATTTCACACGTAAGTACTAAAATATTATTGTTTTTCTTATTAAATTCATTAAAACATTATTTCGTGGTACTAGAAACACGATGAAAAACCAAATCAATTGTTTGCATTAGGAACAAAAACCATTGCTTGCTTAGTACGAATCTACCAGTGAATTGGCTGGTCTAATAGCGCAATAGATACGTGTTTTACTGATACTCTTACTCACATGATAGTTTCGTGAACCGGCCGCTGCCGGCTTTTGTGAGTTAAACGCGTTCAGCTACTCAACGTTAGATGACGCCGTAACACCAATAATTACTCTACACTTTCATAAAATGTTGTCAATTATTTAATGCCTGGTTTCTGAAGTTCCTAGTTACCCATATTCCCATTACCTATTGATTCTAAATAAGCATAAATGATAACCCGAGTAATCAAGAAATACAATGTAAACTCCATTTATTCAGTACTAAACAGCACTTACTACTACGCAATAAACAGTACTTTATATTTTCATATTGATTTTTCTTATCTCCATTTAACGACAACTCTCAATAACGCCATAAAATGCGCAATCCCTTATTACACTGTAGTAAAAAATGTGATATTCAATAATTAATCGAATCATGCTTAAAATCATTCGTACTTAGCAGAATCGTATAAAACATCGACAACCACAAACATAACATCATATCTCTAACCCCCCTACATACAAACATTCAAATATCTCTTGATATTTTAAAGATAATCAAACTTTTCCATTATTAAGCATTTGTATAATGTTAACCAATTATTTCATTGCTCACCCGAATAAAATACGTAACATCGATATTAAAATATCGATATCTGTCTACATCTCTAACTGAGTAGGAAAAGAGATTACATGTGCATGCGAATATGACATCTATTTCAAAAGCACTAGTGTTCTGAATAGAATGAATTGGTTACGGTGCCACCAAGCGTTGAGTAGCTGAACTCGTTGTAAATTGGTCTATTTATGTTTTTTAGACGAAAAACGTCTTTATTATTTGCGTCACGTCTAATAATAACAACTTTCATTCGTTGTGATAAGACTTAATTTTTGAAAGCAATAAGAAGATGATTTGTAAAAGTTGCGTTTGTAATTTGTAGCCAATCATATCACTGTTTTTTATGAGTGTAATGGACAATATGATATGCAAATGTGTGAGTTCGGCGACACTGGTTCCCGTGCTTAGCCAGTGTAGTGGCGTTTCTATGTAAGTACCTTCTTTTTTCTGTGGTACAAACTTTCACTTTTATAATATTAGTAGGATACAATAGCTGTCAAACGACACATTTAGGTATTCCTCAGATAAAAGTTATCTGACAAAAAAATAATCAGTCCTTATTAAAACGCAAAGTTGTAAAGTGACAACTAGTATTAACTTCACATTAACCACAGACCTAACTATTTTTCGAGGGTTAAGTTTGGCATAACCTTACTCCGCCTTTATTAATAAGAGGATAGTGTGGGGACAGTCTGTACCTATCTTAATGACCATCTATGACCTGTGGGGTTATTGTGTAATATACTAGTAGCAGAGGAGAAGGTGGTAATGTGGTTCCCGCTGGTATTATGGCCCACATTGATTTTTTATTTAAAATCACGCCTTAAAGTGAAACTTTTCTTAAAGGGAACATTTTTTTTAAACGTTGCCCCACACTAGGAATTTCTCCTGTCGGAATTTGTCCATTAATATGACAACTTTGAAATAATATCAGAAAAATCTGAGAGAGCAGCACATCCTCCTGTTTTACGGTTTAAAACTGAACTCGCCAAAACTTTGTTATTGTGCTGCAATTAATTCAATAATTTTATAAATATAAATTCATAGCTGCAGAGAGTTAGACATTGTGCTTTCCTACAGGATTCTAAAGGTAAATATGCAAAATATTCGATGTTTTATATTTGTTGAGGTTTGTTTATTGATTCCACCATATTGATAATTTGGCCCCCTCATGTTGCTTACATTATGGTCCCGGGGGCCATGTAACAAACAGGAATGGTATTTTAATATTTTATTTGTGTACAGATGCCTAGACAAAGTTTGTTGTCCCCAGCGACGAAAAAAAGAACGATTTGGGATCCAGACCAAATTAACTGAGTTCTAACTGGTACCAAAGAGACGTGATATGTTAGTACAGTACCCGGCGATAAATATTGCACATCGACCTTTGGAAAGAGACAATCGGCTAATTTCGGCTGCGTAGAGCGTTATCTCTGTCGCACACTACCTAAGTGCGATAGAGTGCGGTCGCGTCCAGTTCAAAATATATATTTAGAGTTGCTAACACCCCCAAATTTAAATAATTTAAAGTTGTACTATGGCATCTTTATGGCATCTCTTTTTTATTTTATTTTACACCAACCTAAAGCCATCACTTATAGAAAAATTGGTGTATTTTATACAAAGAATAAAAATAATTATCAAAAGAAGCAAATCATAATTGTTTTAACAGCTCCTAATAGATACCGGACTGTTTGTATTTCGTGCGACAGAGATACCACTCTACGAAGCCGAAATTAGCCGATTGTCTCTTTCCAAAGGTCGATGTGCAATATTTATCGCCGGGTACTGTAGTTGTAGTAATTCCGATAATGAACAAGTCGTAGAAACCGACTCGCCTGAATGTGATGAAAATGTCCGTCCATTACTAACACTTGAGGACTCAGGTACAATTTGTATATTTTGTGACACCAGATATTCCAGCGGCAGACGTGGAGAAGAGTGGATTCAGCGTCAGAGCTGTAACTAATGGGCTCATACCGACTGTGCAGGTCCTGAAGGCGTATATTATTTCTGCGATTTTTGTCGTTACCTTTTCGAAAGGGCGAATAGAATCAATTCTATACTAATGTAAATGTTGACGTTCAAAAGTGCTTTTATGTGCCTGTTTGAAATAAATACTTTGAATTTGACTTTAATTTTTATTATACTGGCTTTGTAGATCATTATTGTGTCCTACAAATTAATGCACACCCAGAAATACCTACTTAGGTCTGATTGTATTTTCTTAATGAGTAAATGACTGATTTAGCTGTTCGCATTAATTTTTCCGAATTCATTGACAAAATAAGTTTGGCATCTGATATAAAGTTTTCCTGTGGCAAATCGATGAAAATATAACATTTATTTGAAATTCAAATGTTAACTCGTTTTATAAGTTTGTAACTTTCTGAGATTTTGAAGCAGGTCAGGTCCCTTGTCAATAGAGCTCTGAATGCTGCATTAATGTTTATCACAGTATTTATTCAATATTTTCAAACATTTTGTTAAAATTTGTAACTTACCTAACCCAAGACTGTTGATGAAGCATCGGAATATAAGTGGTAGAAAATAATAAAATGAAAGAATATAACATTACTCCTTTAGGTAAATATTTTTTTTCGTTGTGTATCTAATAAATTATATGAAGAGAAAATAGCCTTAATTGCTGTTTCTTTCCTTACAATTAATTGTTACATGCCTACTTACTAAAACTAAGTTGATTTGATCTATTCTAACTTGCATTTGAGTGATCGGCAACTGACCGTTTGTGTGAAGCAGCTTGTTGCTTTTAATTTATTATTTATTAATATTTTACAGTAATAGTTCGAATGCCTCCCACAAGGTGGACCGATGACCTTGTCAATGCAGAAATCAGCTGGATACAAGATGCACTGTTTACCGGTCGATGCGGCGACGCTTTGGAGAGGCCTCTAGCAACATTTTCCGACTGAAATGGTGATGATGATGATGGTTCATAACTGATATAGTAACTTAAGTGAATTATTTACACCGATCACTTATTGCTGAACGAAAATCCGTGCAATCCCCTTTGCCGCAAAATGATTTAGGTCGGGTTTATTTGGCTATCGAAGAAAGTTACCACAGAAACGAGTTGCTCACTCTACTACTTACTGCGAAGCCTTTATACAGATTTTCCGTGAATACTGAACAACTTCAATAAACTTATCCAGGGCTAGTTGGTTTAAACAGTGTATGCAGCGCCATCTATGTTGAAAGGAGTGTACTAGTATGGTGTTCCATTCAGTGACACGGTATCTCGAGCATTGTAGTTAATAGCTATTATTAGTTGGGATATTGCTCAGAGACAATAAAAAAAGCTTAGTAAGAAAATTATTTATTCTTGTTAGCATCATATAACTAATGTTGCAAGGGCTCCGTACATCTAGGGTAGCTAAAACCTAGACGTAAATCCTACCCTTTGAAGGGATTCCAGCTTTTATTGATTATTTTGTTTCAGGTATTACGAGTTAATTTAGATTTAAGTAATTTAGCATCCACTCTATCCGAGCTACTATCGTCTTCTGCATAATAATGAACACAACACGAGATATTTTCACACTCGTCAAAAACACGACTTCAATCAGAGCCTTTGAAAAAACATCGCATATCAAAACTCACCTGAACTTTGGAGTCGTATTCAACAAATTGCATTAGCTCACAACAAAAGGATGGGGATTTTTAAGAAATAGCTTTAACTCCACGACGAAATATCAATTTAACTTATCTCCACTGAAAAGAAAACTTTCCATCCAGTCGGCGTCAAGTTGGTTTTCGATTACTTGTAAGGTTGCCACCATTCTAGCCGACTTTGTGAATATAAAGAGGGTTGTGCGTTTTGGTTAAAAATTTCGTTCACATTGGTGCATTGGGTTAGAGTAGACAGGGGAAAACGAATGACGATTACCCATTCATTATCTAAAAAACTTGTTGGTAGGTAAGTAATTAAGGAATATACTTTTTGTAATGGTTATGTATTGTTTATTAGCATTTTGTATGGAGTATATCTGCTAAATATGAGCCGTTGTCCAGGAAGGTAAAGGGAAGGTAAAGTCTTAAAATAGAAAAGAAATGGTATCCAAAAATGAAACAAATATAAACATTAAAGCCTTTTTTTCCTGTCAAAAAAAGTAGTCGGAAAAACATTGAGAATATTAATTCTCAATTTACTGATGAATAAGAGTGGAATGAAAACTTCATGAAATAAAATGTTTTTTGCAGGTCTTCTAAGACAGTTTTACAAGTCAATTTAATCAATACTAAAAAAAAATAGACACCGCTGATATTTCCTAGTTGACTGCATCCTTGAGAAGAACGGTCGAAACCAAATCAAAGAACATGGTCTTTTACCTATCATAAGAGTGCTATTCAAACAAAGGAGGCCATGATTGGAAGTGCCCTGTGAGGAAAGAGCCATTGCAGCCTTTCTGCAGCAGTGTCAACCCTAATCACTCACAACCCCGTCCGATTGCCAAAGCCTTAACTTCGTTGAATTAACAGCCCGTATATTTGCTGAAAACTACTTTCTTTTGAGATTTTTTTAAAGATAAACTTAGTTTAATTTAGTTTCAACTTAATTTGTGACAGTAGTGTTTAAGAAACCAAGCTAATGGAGCAAAAATAAGCTGTGCTTTGTGTGACTTTAAGTGCATTGATATATTTTCTATACTAATATTATAAAGATTGTTTTGTTTGTTTGTTTGCTCCGAATAGGCTCCGAAACTACTGTACCGATTTTAACCATTTTATCACCAATAGAAAGCTAAATTATCAGGAAGAAACATAGGCTTTAATTTATTAAAAATAAAATAGAGATCGTTAAAAAAATCCAATAGTGTAACCTAAAGTAGCAAAATTTTCCCTATAAAATTCATCATTTGGCGTGCGCTGAGAAAACTATTGATCATACATAAAAAAATCTTATACATGATTAAAGTACACATTAATACCTACAAAAAAGTCCGCGTGGACCTATTTCTGACTATCATAGGTCAGCCAATAGCAGCTTTTGTGTTCTAAAATTTAATTAGATCGCCGGTAGAAACAAAAGTTGCTTATATTCGTATCGTAGTATTAATTCTTATTCAAATAAAATATTTTATCATCAATGGTATTTATGTAGCAGTGAAATACTTTTTAATTGATTCGAATCGGACATTTTATTTCGAAGATATTTTTTTTTTTTTTTTTTTTTTGGGTGGGAAATCATCAAATAACTTCTCCCGCTCTGGGTGGAGCAGGAGGGCGTGTCAGACTTTTACTGACTAAAACCCACCCGTGTTCCTTCAGTAGCCCTTAAGCCAGGGGCTGTGGTGTCTCTTTCGAACAAACCCGCACCCCTGGCAGGGATCGGCCCTTGCGGGCCCCATCATTTCTTGTGCTGACATCTCTTTGAGGCGCGCGTGGAACACAACGCGCCGTCGACTTGGGCTTGGTCCTTACCGGACAGCGAGCTACCCATTACTCGCCGTCCGCAAGCCCATGCCTACGGTGGCCGGAAATCGGCCTGGGATTCCCGACGCCCAGGGCGTCTCCGTATCCTGCGGCGGCTGGGGTCGCGAGGGCGCATATGCTGCCTCTCCCTCACGTGCGCCGCCTCCCTCTTCGCGAGCATCACTGCTTCGCTGAAGGAGGTGACGGCTCCCCATGCCCTCTCGCTCCGTACCATGGCCTGGACCAGGGCCGGACGCGAGAGATCGCCGCCGCCGATCGCCTCCACGAGGACACGGCGGTGCTCCGCCCAAGCAGGGCAGACCGCCACCGTGTGCTCCACCGTGTCCTCAGGGCGATCTTCGCAGTGGAAACACCCGCATTTCCTGCGGCAGCGGACTTACGCCCCGGCGTTTGGCCTCCTCGCGCCACTCCCATATTTGCGCGAGGACCTTTGCCTCCAGATCCCATGGCGGTAATCCGGCAAGGAGGCCCGCCGCCTCGCCGGAGATCGTGCGATATCCTCGGATCATCCGTATGGCCATGACCCTATGGGACGCCCTCAAACGGCGAGCTGGTTGGCGCCTCAATGTAGGCGCCCACACCGGCGCCCCGTATAGGGCCATGGACCGCACGATCCTCGCGTAGAGCCTCCGGCAGGAGGCGTTTGGCCCCCCTAGATTGGGCAAGAGCCGCTTCAACGCAGCCCCGGCCCGCTCCAGTCTGGGAGCCAAACGGCGGAAATGCTCCGCGAAGTTCCACCGGCTGTCGAGGACGAGTCCCAAGTACTTCATCGTCGACTCGACGCCGATGTGAACCCCTCCCACCGTTATCTGGGAACCCGTCGGTGGCGCATTCCGAGGACCATGAAACCACATGGCCTCGGACTTGTGCAATGCCACCTCGAGTCCCAGTTGCCGGATCCTATCCACGATTGTCGCAACCCCGTGTGTCGCTAAGTCGGCCGCCGCCTGGTACGACCTCCCTTGCGCCAGGACAAGCGTGTCGTCAGCGTAGCAGACTACACTGACGCCGCTAGGGAGGTCGGCGCGCAGCACCCAGTCGTACCCGATGTCCCACAGATACGGCCCCAGGACCGATCCCTGTGGGACACCGCACGACATCTCTCGCCGGTTCCACTCTCCGAGGTGACCGGGGTAGATGACGGCCCTGTCCGTCAAATAGGCCTCGACCACACGACAGAGGTAGGTCGGCATCCGGTGATACCGGACTGCCTCCCTTATGCAACTCCAGGGCAGGGTGTTGAAGGCATTGGCGATGTATAATGACACCGCCAAGACGACCCCACCCCGGGCCACAGCATCCCCCGTCGTGAGGGCTCGCACGCGCATGATGGCGTCCACCGTGGAGCGCCCCCTGCGGAAACCAAACTGGCTCTCCGCCAAATCCGGCCCCACCCGCACCTGCCGCCCGACGAGGCGGTCTGCAATTACTCTCTCAAAGAGCTTGCCCACCTCGTCGAGCAGCACAATGGGCCGGTAAGCGGACGGAGAGTCCGCTGGGCGCCCCGGCTTCTTAATGAGGACCAGTTTCCCCGTCTTCCAACGAAGCGGAAACTGGCCCTCCTCCAAGCATGCGCTTAGGAGCCCTCTTAGTCGAGGCCCGAGAGCCTGCAAGGCCAGGACCCAGGCTTTGCCGGGCAAGCCGTCGGGTCCTGGGGCGGTATTCTTGGCATTCAGCCTACGTACCGCCACTCTCAGGTCTACCTCGGTCACCTCTGGAGAGTCGTCGTCGTCGTCGGTGTGGTCCGCATCGGGCACCGCAGGAGGCGGAGCCATAGGCGGGGGAGCGTGCTCCCCTCGCGAGGGGAACAGAGCGCTCACCACGTCCTGCACGAGATGAGGCCGGAGACTCTGCGTCAGCGGGGGAGCCCACGGGCGGATCTTGTCCCGCACCGTTTTGTAGGGGCGTCCCCACGGGTCTCTGTTCAGAGTCTCCAGCGACTCCTCGCGGGCCACTACTCTGGCCCGCAGGATCTCGTCTCGGAGGGCATTTCGAAGATATTGCGAGTATAACAATGCAATTCTCGAAAACATTTAGAACTGAACTTCAAAAACCTAATTGACTTAGGTTTACCTTTCCCCAATCAATAACAAAATGCTGTAGATACAATTACAATCTTATGATGTCTGAAATTGTCAATTCAAAATTATGCTGACCAAAAACTTGCTTCATCATCAGCTGCCTAGCCTTTTCCCAACTATGTTAGGGTCAGCTTCCAGTCTAACCGTATGCAGCTGAATACCAGAACTTTACATGGAGTGACTGCCTGTCTAAACTGCACAACCCAGTAATTTGGTAACACGATACCCCTTGGTAAAACTGGTTGCCAGACTTTCTGGCTTCTGACGACCCGTAACGACTGTCGAAGATCCATATATGACAGTCAGGACCAACGGCTTAACGTGCGTAGGCACGGAGGGGTCTTGGTAAGTAAAGATGGTCACGCATCCACGGACCAACCTAGGCAAGCGTTGCTTAACCTGATCGATCGACCCGTGCAGCTAATATTACTTAGCTACAAGCCCCTAAGACCAAAAAAAATGCTAATGATGCGATAATTAACAGCGTAGAACTTAATCGTAAAAAATATTTTTCTGGACGTTCCCGGTGAAACAGGTAAAACTTTCCATGCTAATGCGATTTTAGCTAAAGTACTTCAATCCGAGAAAACAACATTAGCAGTTGCTTCTTCCGGAGCTGCCGCAACTCTTTTACATAACTGGAAAACTAACCACTCGACATTCAAATTGCCGTTGACTGTGTCTTTAGAGCAATAGTATGCTGAATTCGAAAATATAGCCCTTTTTGAATCCTATTACAAAATACGTCTCTCATAATATGGGACGAGGGCTCATGTTGAAGCAGTAGACCGAACGTTATAAGACCTTCGTAACTCAAGTGCTGTTAAGGGAGGGGTGACTTTTGTCTTTGCTGGAGATTTCGCCAAGGGAACACGTGCCGATATCAACAAGGCTGAATGATTATACTGCTCAAATTACCAGTTGACATTAAATGCTCCAAATCCATGGACAAATATGCAACATCGAGGACCCTGTACCCTACCCTCAATAATTTTTAAACTCTTTAGATCCCTCTGGTCTGCCGCCATACGTACAAGAATTAAAAGTTGGAATCCCCGTAATGATGTTAAGAAATTTAAACTCTCCAAGCGTGTGCACAAGAGTTTTAATCAAAGAACTTCGACACAGTCATGTCATTGTAGCCACCATCGTGTCCTGTTCCGCAGCCGGACAGATCGCACACATTCCGCGTATTCCAATAACACCGACGGATTTTCCTATTTCATTTAAAAGGCTTTCAGTTCCCGGTTTAAGTTTTTTTTTTTTTTTTTTTTTTTTATTAATAAACCACAGTAACAAACATTTGCAGTGGTCGGCATCGACTCAAGAAAATAATTCTTCTCCCATGAGCAACTATACGTTAGCCTGTCTCGCGGAGATCTCCAGAAAATCTATTTGATTTGCTTCAAACGAATCATCATCAGCTTAGCCTTTTCCCAACTATGTTGGGGTCGGCTTCCAGTCTAACCGGATGCAGCTGAATATCAGTATTTTACATCGAGTGACTGCCTATCTGCCCTCCACAACCCAGTAACTGGGTAACACGATACCCCTTGGTAAGACTGGTTGTCAGACTTCCGAGCTTCTGACGACCCATAACGACTGTCAAAGATCCACAAATGGCATCTGGGACCAACGGCTTAACGTGCTTTCCGAGGCTCGGAGGGGTCTTGGTATGTTAAGATGGTCACCCATCCATGGACCAACCGCAGCAAGCGTAACTTAACCTGATCGATCGGCCCGCGCGGCTATAATAACTAACGTTGCTTCAAACGAATAGGACATCAAATATAGTTTAAAGCAAAGGCTTGCAATGATTCTACATAGGTATGTAGATTTCATTCATAATTTCAATCTTTTTGCCGGACTGCCGAATAGTTTTATTGTATTTAATCATATTTTCCCATTTTTATTTCCTCCATTCAATATTTATTTATATAAATGGAATATTCGCTGTGAAAGATTTTATTACTGTGTCTTCATTAATCAAATCCTACTCTAATTGTGAAAGTTTTTGTTAGTAAGCATGTACAATCGCGACTTCTTCCGCACGCTCACCTTTAAGGCGATAATCGCGTAGCAAGGCTCACGACTCGATCGCACAATGCATGCGTTTTGACCAATAGAATGCACGAAACATATTTTAGTAGTGTTCGTAGTAATGGTGTATAGAAGTGTGACACTCACACAGGCGCGTGCTATGTTCACTAGTTTGTGAGATTATTTTTGAATAGGCACGGCCGGTATGAGCTCTTTATGAATTATTGTTGTTGACAAGAAGTAATTTCGTACTCATATTTATCTTCTTTTTGGTTTAGAAAATGTATTATTGCTATTGCTTTAAGTTAAATGAAATAATTGTTAGGTTCTTAATGTGTTTTATTTTTGTAGGTTTTAGGTTTGTTTTTGATTAGCAGAGGAGAATAAAACTAATTCATGCCTTGCTTGACACGAGACCAGAGAGACGGTGTCACTTTTTTTTTTACCACAGGCATTATGACATCACAACAGATCAAACAGTAATTGTAAACAGAATCTTATCGATTAGCTTAATGTTTTTTTTTTTGTTAGTTTTTCTATTTATTCAGCTACTTACTAGCAGCGCTCCGCGATTTCAACAGCGTAGTTCCCGTTACCGTGAGAATATGGGGATAAAATATAGCCTTTGTCACCCGGAGATAGTGTAGCTTACCAACAGTGAAAGAAATTTTCAAATCGGTACAGTAGTTTCGGAGCCTATTCAATGCAAACAAACAAACAATCAAATCTTTCCTCTTTATTATTAGTATAAAATGTTAATAATTATTGTCATTTCTGTAAATTCCGGTTAATAAGTTACAGCCTTTCAAGGTCAACTTATTAATGCCATTTAAAAAAAAAAAAAAACCTGTATTATCGGGGCGGCGCGGGCGTAAGAGGGACTTGTTACTTGTGTACAAGTTAGATATTTTGTTGGAAATTTGCAACATTTGTTATTATCTATTTATTTTATTGCTCTATATTATGATTGGAATAACACAAATAGGTATACTTTGCGCAATTCATACAATGTTATCAGAGATTTTTGTTTACTGTTGTCGGAACTCTTGCAACTGCAATAATAATACGTTCATTATCTATACCATTGTTATTTAGTGGGAACTTCTGAAAATCCGGTTTAACAATAGAATGGCTTAAAGACATACTTTATGGCCCTTCTATTGAAGGACCATAAAATACGTTCGCGAAATATTACAAAGAATTTTAAGGTATGCCTACTATTTTATTACCATGTTACCTATCTCGAATGTTTTGCAGGTGTTTCTTATAGGTATGTATATTTTGAATACTTTGAATAGTTCTAATATTCGTTTTATCCATTTATTTATCACACCTTTGATTTTTTATTTAATCATAACAGCAGTTTGTGCAGAGGTTGATTGGTACTAACACTAGATAATAAGTTGTTTTCATATTATGTTACTAACACTCTATGGATTTCTTTTCCGAAATAAAATAAATATTATTATTATTTATTATTATAAACAGGCGGCTGTCCCCTTACTGCACTCGTGCGCTGAACTACCAGATTTTAATAGATGTAGAAAGAATCACACAATGTTTAATAATCACATTGTGGCCACTGGTTGTGGTCTACGTAATATTAACAAAACTGAGGAAACAATATAAGCTCTTTGCTAAACTATTAAGACTCATTTTCGCGGTACAGAAGATCTACAGTGAATGCTCATACATTTCTATGAGATCCGAGCTAAAACGCCTAGCGCGTGAGACAGAAGATAGTTGACATAACTGTATGGAGCGTTATGGAGTAATTTGTCGATTCTCGTGCGCCGCACGGGGAACCGAAGTTTGTCGAATATTACCGAACGTCACGTCGATTAGCGAGAGCGCCCGAGGTTTGGCAAAGTTTGCATGTCGGCCATAATGAATGACCGACTCATTATTGTCACTGCGAAGTTTAGTTTACGTGGAATTGAATACTATTGTTTATTTTTTATTCGTCTAGATTTAAATTACTTACCTATCTGAAATAAATAAATTCTATTTATTTACTTATTACCCCTAATACTTAGTGAGCTAGTAAAGTTCACCACCAGTTCCATGACCTACCAGCCGCCACTGATCATAAATAAACGAGATTACACGAACAAGGTATCTTTCCAATGTCCGGGGCATGCTTTGCAGGATGCTTACCGTTGGGTGGTTCACAAAAGGCTTGCAAAAGGCAGTACGTTAAGATTGGAGTTTATGAGTGGGCCGTCTTTTAATAAAAGGTTGACAAACCATGCTATAATCAACGAGACAAGCGCGTTGCCCGCATTGCGTACGACAAGTATATTTTGACAAATATAACAATAACTCAGTTCATAGGCCACTTTAAAATTCGGAAGCATAACAAGTAATTAAACTGAACTATAATTTTCAATAAGAAATACTCCTTAATTTCTGAAATATAACAGAAATAGTAGAGTGAAAGGATTAAAAAAAAAAGAAATATTAGCTATTAGTGAAATATATATTTTTCAGTTCGTGTTCATTTAATAATAAGCTGTTCAGGATTAAAGATTTCTTATGGTTGATATTTAAACCGTATCTGTATATTAAAACATTTTAGTAAAACATTTTTGTTTAAAGCGAAACTGTCGTCTGCAATCTTCGTGTGAAATCATACAAAATGTGTTAAAATTTAAGAACAATTTTAAGGATTTGTAGTTGTGGAAAAGAAGCAATTTAATTTAGTTGAACTTATTTATTTTTAATAGTGTTTCAAGATTTCAAAAGGAAATTTTAAAGATTCACCCAGAAATTAATTTAAAAATTACACAGAAATTATCATCAACTTGTATTTATCTACACTCATATCGTAAAGTTATTATTAATAAATCAAAAATAGTGTCATAATGACAGACTTTAAGCACGGGCAATTCTAATGAAATTAAAAAGTTTTATCATAAATTTATAATTTTAGCACACCTTCCTTATGTTTACGTATTTGTGTTTTTTGTAATGTCTTCGCTACTTCTTCTAATACTCCTAGTAATTGTTCTGAGACATTTTTTGTAAACAACAAAAAAACGTTTATTCTTCAAAATAACGTGATGTTACGATGCGTAGAATCCTTTTGTAATAATATTGTAAATAACTTGCACAAAAAACCCTCAAACACTGCTAATGACTGTCCGGGCTCGCTTCTTATCTAAGGAATGCAATGTCTTTTGTTCTCGACGCTCAGTACGGTGCACTGTAATCCGGCTCAATTTCGACCATGTTTTGATGGTAGTAAGGTTGAAAATTGTTTGTATGGATTTTTGTGGGAACGAAATGCGTGCTTTGTTGACGAAACCTTTATTGCGACTAAAAGAATGGACATTGGTTTGCGTCTCTATACGTCATGCATTCAACAGACAATATGGATGTGTGTGAATACACTCACACAAATACATGTTGTTTCTAATTGGGCGAAACCAGTAAGGGGTGTGGTTTGTCACTAGATGCGCTGCCACAGAAATATTTTCTTAAGTGAGCATGCTTAAAGTTTGTCGATTGTACATAATTTATGTTGTTACATCTTCTCGCAAAAACTGGGGAGATTCTGTTCTTTGAAAGAGGTTTTTACTGAAATACTGTTAAACTTAAATAACAAAAAAAAACAAGTATGTTCATTAGTGAGCATGTATAGTAATTTTATTTCATTCTTTATGTATTTCATAACAGCCTCTTGAAATTTGACGATGATGCAAAACGACACGTTGTTGTTGTATTAATAATAAGAAAAGTCCTGACTGACTGACTGACTCATCAACGCCCAGCCCAAACCCTTGGACCTAGTAAGCTAAAATTTTGTACAGACGTTCCTTTTATAAGATACACAAAGAATAAGACAGGATTTTACAAAATTCAACTTTTTTCGGGAAATTTTTATAATTTTTGTAGTTCTAACCATGAAAATTAGTGTTTAACACCCCTTCAACTCAGCCTATCGCAGTCCACTACTGGACATAGGCCTCTCCTAGGCTGCGCCACAACACTTTATCCTCCGCCTTCCGCATCCAGTCTGTCCCAGCCACCTTTTCAAGGTCATCGGTCCATCTAGCTGGGGGGCGTCCCACACTACGTTTGCATACGCGGTCTCCACTCCAGAACTCGTCTGCTCCACCGTCCATCGGTCCTTCGACAAACATGGCCAGCCCACTGCCACTTCAGCTTGCTCACTCTACAAGCTATGTCAGTAACTCCGGTTCTTTTCCGGATAATTTCATTACTGATTTTATCCATCAAAAAAATTCAGAGCATAGCCCGCTCCATAGCGCGCTGAGCGATCTTAAATTTGTGGACCAGCCCAACTGTAAGTGTCCAAGTTTCCGCACCGTATGTCATCACGGGCAGGACGCACTGGTTAACACATAGGGTACTTTTAATCCTGATAGTACGTACGTTCCTGTGGGATATTTTCCGCCATCCACGCGGGCGAAGTCGCGGGCAAAACCTAGTTAATAATAAAGGGGTTTAAGTTTACTTTTCTGTCTTAATTAATTTTAGCGGTTTAGATATCGGCTATCAATAATGGAATGTACGTAAACTATCTCCTAAATAGCTGCGTTCTTTGAAACTTAAACATTTTTTAGGCAAGAGTTTCGTGATAGTTTCCAAAGCACTCAAAAGCTATAGCTTTAATTATCTTGGCTTATTTTGTTTTCGTATTCAAAGTATAGTCGAACTGATAACCATGTGAAGCCCGCAGGAATCCGCTGGATGCGAGAAGCGCAGAACCGGTTGAAGTGAAAGAGCTTGGAGGAGGCCTATGTCCAGCAGTGGACGTCTTTCGGCTGAAATGATGATGATGATGATGATTCAAAGTATTATAACAATATATTTTGGCCTTCATAACTGTCACACTCATTAGGGGCTTGTGGCTAAGTAATAACAGCCGCACCATTGGATCGATCAGGTTAAGCTAAGTTGAAGGGTGACCATCTTAACATACGAAGACCCCACCGTGCCTCAAATAACACGTTAAGCCGTTGGTCCTGGCTGTCATTCGTGGACCTTTGACAGTCGTTACACGCCCGAAAGTCAAAAACCAATCCTACCAAGGAGTATGGTATTACCCTGTAACTGCGTTGTGGAGGTCATAAAGGCAAGCGCTCCAAAATAAATTCTGTTATCCTATTACATCTGGTTTGACTGGAATTTGATCCCGTTGAGAAAAGCCCAGGCTGGTAATATATGGACGGTTCGAATCAAAGAGCGACGCAAAATCGATGCACTTGACATTTGGTGCTGGCGGCGACTAATACAGGACCGGAGGGTAATATTCTACTAATTTTCATTCGGTTAAGAGTAGATATGAAGGCGAAAACTAATTATGTTAAAACTTTACTCTTCAACCAGATAAAGTTGAAGAGTTTATATAGCGATTTGTCATTTGCGCAACATATTCTTAGGTAAAGGTTGTTCCACTCATGCCCAAGACCTCTTCAAATACCTACAGAACAAGAAAAATGTCACATCGGTTCTGTAATACAACATACTACATTGGAAAGTTGACTGTGGTCGCAAGTTTATAGACTGCAGTTGACTCAAGCGCAAAAATTATCGGAGGTTCTTCTAAAAGTTGGTAAAGGCACTCTACCAGAACAAAAAACGACCACGCCAGGTGAACCTACAAGAGGTTCTTGTTAGAATAGCTCCAAACTAGGAGCTATTCCAATAGCTCCAAGTTTGGAGCTATTCTAACAAGAGCCTCTACCCCGATACCAGAAATGTCAAATTTTCTAAATTTAGAAGATCTGATACTTCTGGTGGAGCAACGTGCACAGGTTGATGTAATTTACACAGATTACAGTAAATGTTTTGAGCGCATTGACCACAGAGCACTTTTACGTAAACTGTCTTCAGCTGGAATTCACGGCGACCTATATCGATGGTTTTCCTCTTACATTGAAAACAGATCTCAAGCAGTAGTATTACAGGGCTTTACCTCCGGTTGGAATCTTATACCATCGGGAGTTCCTCAGGGATTAATTTTAGGACCTCTTTTGTTCAATTTATTTATATCAGATATAAAGAAATGTTTTATTAACTCGTACATTCTACTTTATGCCGATGACATGAAAATTCTGAAAACGGTACGTAGTTCATCTGACACATCACTACTCCAAGAGGATCTTAATAGGTTTGTAAATTACTGTGCACTAAACAAACTCCAACTAAATGTATCGAAATGCTTTCACATAACTTATACACGGCAAAAGAAGACAATTGGTTCAGGGTACGCATTGAATAACCAAACGATCACCAAGGTGACCAGTATTACGGACTTGGGCGTTACCCAGGACGAAAAACTCGTATTCGAAATGCAAATTGACGAAATCGTTAAGAAAGCTTCCAAGTCCCTGGGTTTCATCATAAGGTCAACTACTTGCTTTAGCTCTCTAAAACCAATAAAAATACTGTACTGTTCATATGTACGCAGCCAGCTAGAATATGCATCTCAAGTATGGAACCCACAGTATGATGTGTATAAGTCCCGAATAGAAAATATACAGAAAAAGTTTTTAAGATATCTAGATTATAAGACGAAGCAATACTCAATGGATTACACTCATCGTTGCAAAAGATACCATTTCCTACCACTGGAAAACAGACGCCATGTTAATGATATTACTTTCTTATTAAATATCGCCAATAGCTCCATCGATTGTTCCCAACTCCTCTCAAAATTATCACTCCGAACACATCACGTAGGTTTTAGACAGCGGCCACTTCTCCACGTTCCATTCGCGTCAACAAACTACCGACGGAATGCCTACTTCTCACGTACCGCAACTAGTTTCAATAATCTTCCCTCTCACTTAGATGTTGATTTATTTAGAACCAGTCCAAGCACATTTAGACAAGCTATAAATAAGGAATACTTTGGAAAGACAATAATACCAATACTCCTAGTTAAAGCACATGAAATTGCATTTTGTAAAAAAAAAAAAATTAATAGTTTATAAGTATACATTATGTGAATTTGTTTTTTTTTTTTATATTTAGAAAGAATAATTTGTTATGTTTATTTGTTGTGAGAAGATTTTATTTTATTTTTGTCTGATCTTTTTTTTTCTTTTAACTTTAGGTACATAGTTTTTAATTTGTGGAAGCTTGTAAATGGCAACTGTAAGCGCTAAATTTATATTATTTTTTTAAGTAGATATTAGACTGTAAGCTTTCTGAAGAATAAATAAATAAATAAATACCATACCGAGATAATTCTTAGGTGTGTGCGAATGACTGAGCTGCAACCGCAGTACTCTCTTGCAAATTGAAGGCCAATGGCCATAAAACTATTGAAGGAAAGAAAGAAAGAATACCGTTTATTTGGACACAGTTCGTGTAACAGAAATAAATCACAAAAAAAGTAAAAATAAATAACTAGGTACTACAGTATGTGCCTCACGGCTGCGCCAAAAAGGTTAATTTCAGCATCCATGCTAGACAGATGTTGTCTGGCTGACGCTGGTTTTCTAAGGAACCTTTAGGTACAAGTGACGAGGAGTACAGTTTCAACATAGATAAATAAATATTCGTATACTACACTTACAAATTAACACATCATATAATAAACTGAACAGAATAAAACGAAAACAGCAGGAGCTCAGCGAAACCTGTTCTTAGCGTTTATCTATGCACAGTATTTGGTCGGGTGTCGACCTCAGGACAAGCTGCTTCTCATACGAACAAATGTAGTACGTAACCACAACTACAATGTCGACCTCAGGACAAGCTGCTTCTCATACGAACAAATTTAGTACGTAACCACAACTACAAACGTAGTTTAAAGGAGTTTTATAAAATTGTGACTGTCATTTTAGTAAATTGTGGTGACTTATAGCTTCCACGCAAACGAAATTCCGGGCAGAAGCTAGTACAAAGCAAAAGTACTTGGAACACTTAAATAAATCCGTACAACCGTAAAATTGCCTTCCAAATTCTTGCCAATATTAACAGTATTAGCTTCCAATTGAATGTAGAACCCCGCGTTATCCACGAAAGGACCCCGAAGCACTTATATTGTGTGGGCCCTTGATTTTTATACCCCAGCTGCCCCAATGGGCTCATATAATTCTTTTATGACCTACTAAATTTGCTCTTTTCATTCAATACTGGGATCTTTCCGGCTTTTTCTGGTATTGTCCGGAATCACTGGTTAATTTTCCGTCATATATTGGCGTAGGTAGGGGTCTCGTGGACGAGTTCAATTTTTACGAGAGTTTTTATTTATGCTTCCAGGTTATTTCTTTCAAGTGACCAAATAAGGTTGGCGATAACCAGCAATGCTTGGTTACATTATATGCCACTTACGGAAACGTAAAAATAATTTTACCAAGATTTTTTACGATTCATATTAGCATACCTACCTATGATGCGGAGGAATATTTTGATGCCTTGTGATTCTTTCTGCTCTCTTTTTCAAATGCTTGTGCATTTATTATCATTTTTATTATTTTAAGCTTTTAAATTATGTAAATACTAGCCTTATCCTGCAGCTTCGCTGTGTGGCGATCGGAAATTATGACGCGGGATTGAACTACCGGGATGAAGAGTGCCCTGTGTGTTAATCGAGTTTATAAATCCAAATCCGTTCAGTATTTTTTGCGTAAAAACTCCATCCTCGCAAACTTTCACATTTATTTTGTAACATTAGAAGGATTATACAGTAAATAATATATTATGTGCCAAGAGATTTTTAGGGGTATGAGGAACAGGGTGTAAAGTTCGCTCATCCTCTATTGAAAAGGAGGATCCTCCGACCAGACGGGTATTGTGTCTGGTCCGGGCTGCCCGGTAGTTGATGTCGGGATTTTGTACCTATCTGAGTGGCGTGGTAAACTCTGATTGCGCGATGTAGAATTGCTATGATAGTTCGCCTGTAGCATTGTAGATGGCGCCACTTTTCTTTTTGCGTTTTTCGATATTTGTTGCGACGTATTTATTTATGTAGTGCCGCTACAGATTTACATGTCATCAAGAACGTCTTTTTTTAATATGTTGACCAGAAAAGTTTTATTTTTAATTTTTTATCGTGATTAAATATGGAAAGGGTCACCAGTATTTTAAAATATCTGAAGTTTTATTAGTGTTTACTTTGTCCTGTCTAAGTATAAAATTCGTAGTAGTGATAAACCAATTTAAAACTGCTTATTGCATACACATTTCAAATGCTTGTCTAGACACATTTTAGTAAAAGAACTTGCAGTTTTAAACTACACAAAACAAGTTATTAAAACAGCTTTGTATTTCCTCAACACAAACTCTATATCTCAAAATAAATTTAAAAAAACACAAAAAAATTAATGAAGTCTGTGCAAGAAGATAACATGCAAATTCGGGTCCCCTCGCCAAGCTAAAGACCAGCGGCCTCCCTCGCCGCTTTCTAGTATCCCTAACGCGAATTTTATGCATTTTTAGTAGGTCCCGTTTCCATCAATCATATAGTGTGATATTCGTCTTTACCTGCAGATAAATATGAACTGGATGAGGCATAAAGGCACCCACGGTTAACCTGCACAGGCTAAGCTATGCACTTATATAGCTTCGCTTTGGATGAAAATGGAGGCGGTACTGTGCCAACTGTCGCGCACGAAAAAATAGCGGAAAATAAGTTAAACTATTTAACTGTTAATTTTGACGCTAAATTTTATTAGTACCTATGTACTTAGTGTGTGAATTGACTTTTTAACCTTATGGCATTTGACATTTCATTCATTTTTTTATTTTTGTTTTAATTTATAAAACTTGACATTGTATAAAAATAAATAATTATGTACCCATTTTACATTAAACTAATTTACTTACATATATTTCAATGGGGACATTAATAATTGTACTATAATATTTATACACGGGCAACGGTAGTTTACGTGACAGTGTTTAATAATATTAAGATCTTAATGTTGTACCATATGTACCATATATTTATTAATATTTTGTGATATGATTTTCCGAATTGCACCTACCACTGATTGTCACTGCATCTCCCAAAGGTTGACTGGTAGAAAATGTTTAGGGCATTAAGTCCGCCTCCGCCGTACGTGAAAAAATACATAAACGTTTAAATTAACCTCTCCCCCCAAAAACATATTCTGATTCACAGTCACACAGACGCACATCTTAATCCAGATAATAAACATTTTGATGATTCAGACTTCTTATAAGATTATTTAGAAAAGAGTTAATCGTCAACGTTTTCTACATTACCCACTACCACTATAAGTACCTCCTAAATCTCAAACTTTGGCAGCTATAAACCCAGGATTAGGTAGAACAAAATTTCCATTAAATCGTGCTTGAAATTCCACTCCAAAAGCATTGCCCACTCGCATTTCAGAAACTAGTACCGAAACCAGAATTCCAGAGTTCGTGTTGTATTGTGTTGCGACTCATACTTTCACTCTATACGGCATCAAAGAAAGTACTCAGCTGTATTATTTTGGTCCCAGTCCCACCTGTATTTCATTCGGCTACGTAAAGTAATTACTTTATGCTGTGTGAAAATCTGCTCTGAAGTAGGTCTTTAATTTGAAATAGGATTTCAAAAACAGCAACAGAAAGTCAAACTGGCCAGAGATTGACTACTAACAACAACTACTCATGAATATATATCAGTGTGTATGTTTCCAGAGGTGAGAACGTTCAAACAGTTTACTGTAAGTATCGGTCAATTGAAGACTATCTCAACAACGACTCTTAAGTTATGAGTTGAGCTGCATGTTAACTGATAAATGCGTGCACTAATTAGACAGGTCCACTCAATCTGTGCAGTTCTTTCCTCAAAAGACAATTTCAAACACCTATCCACATGGTCTTCACATGATCTGACCAAGAAAATATCTGGACTTTAAAAGAGACTGTGATCTCTGAGTTTGTTTCGGCATTTCTTCTCAGAGTAGTCAGATAGGAAACGCCGACCTCATCTAGTTTAAAGAAAATATGATTGACATGTAAAAGTCTTTGAGCAAACCTACTTACAGAAATAAAATAATTTATCTTTTATAATATTACGAAATAAATTGACAAATGCGCTATCTAGTCGACCATAGATCTCGGTTCGTGCCAACCCATCAATCACTTGCAGATAACGTAGAACATGTTGCGATCTTGGTTAGCTTCATTTACATCGCCACCAAACAACTCCTGTTAGAAGTCATTTGCGATGAGAAAGAAGATTTAACTATGCAATCGATATTATTCACTTTGTTAATGATAATATGGTTCAATACGAAAATACTACAGTCATAGTGGTGATAATCTCAGAGCACGCATTTACTGTGAAATTTATACAGGATACAATTTTAACCAGTGCGCAAACTGTTATCATAAATCCAGAATATCATTCTAGACCCCTTGCGTATAAATTTTTCGTCGGTTATCTATACTAATAATATAAAGAGGAAAGATTTGATTGTTTGTTCGTTTGTTTTTTGTTTGCATTGAATAGGCTCCTAAACTACTGAACTGATTTGAAAAATTCTTTCACTGTTGAGAAGCTACTCTATCCCCGGGTGACATAGGCTTTATTTTTTCCTCGTATTCCCACGGGAACAGGAATAACGCGGGTAAAACCGCGAAGCCCTGCTAGTAAAAAATAAATCAGCTGTTCCAACCATTTTGACCGCGTAGGTATTCACACTTTTCTATGAAACAGTAAATTTTTTTTTGTATATTCGACGAAAAATTTCTACGATAGGGCGTCTAGATTGATATGCTGAATTCATGGTAACATTTTACCCACTGGTTAAAAAAAATCCTTCTCTAGGTAGGTAATAATAATTTCTTCAGTTTTTCATCCAAAAATGTTCATTTTCAACAGTCAATCGTGCAAGTCAGTAGTTTCAGGATGATGGAACTTATTTCTACTGATAAATATCAATTTCAGTCCTGGAAATTTCCTTTAACTGCACTCGTAATACATTTACGCAGTCATACGAAGTGTATAGCGATTTTGTATCATCTGCATTACAAATGATTGTCATCTTGCATTGGCCTGCACTTCAACTGATTATGGTATACTCATCATCTGCCCAGCCTTTTCCCAACTATGTTGGGGTTGGTTTCCAGTCTAAACAGTCAAATGAAGTATTTTACATGGAGCGACTGCCTATCTGACCTCCACAACCCAGTTACTAGCAATACCATACACCTTATTAAGGTGAAACAAGTCCACATTTTTTTCCATACAAACTTCGGGAGGGTTTTACTCCACTGCTTGACAGTGTACATCAAAACTTAAACATGGTATGGTTTTGTCTCATTATTAATATTGTCGGTACGGAAACAGAATACCAAAATAAAAAGCTATTAAAAAGTTATGAGCCAACAAAGTTTTTCTTGCTAATTTAACCTAACTTTGGGTATGTTTAACTAATAAAAGAAGTGTAAAATCTCCAAAACCAAGTCGGTACCGACAAAGTTCAATTATCCATAAGTTCAATAAACTTTATTGGTCATTGATTTATGCCGTGGTTTTTTCATAAAACCCGATCTTCCGTAGGACTTTTCTTAATTTTTTCGCGAATGTTTTGCTATAAATGTTCCTGCATCTCACTCAATAACGTTGTGCTGTAGACTACCGTCTAACTGCTCATCACCGATACTATCTCTGTCGGATACGAAGCCTGGTGAGACAGTGTGATTTTTAGCAAGGCCCACCAGTGAGTTCGAGCCCCCGAAAAGTGTCCCCTTAATACTGGTTGTCAGACTTTCGGGCTTCTGACGACTCGTAATCACTGTCACAGATCCGCGAATGACAGCCGGAACCAACGGCTTAACGTGCTTTCCGAGGCATGGAAGAATCTCGGTATGTAAAGATGGTCACCGATCTACAGATAAACCCCCTACGCCCCGCGGTTCGGTAACCGACTTGGCAACTTATTTTAAAAGCGGATACTGTTTGTAAGATGCAGATGTTCCTGGAGATAGGCAGCTTGGCACCAAAGATAAACAAAAGGATCCAATACAAAGCACTTGACTATGAAAAGTTATACAACAGTACCCTAAGAGCTAACTACACTATTAACGAAAATGACTATTACTACTTAGAAAAATTTATCTCAGAACAAATAAACAAAAATAAAGAAGATAAAACTAAAATCCTGAACCTAACGCAAGATAATTGGATAAACCGAAAGGTCATAGACTCAATCAACATACGAAATCACATAAGGCAACAAACAAAATCTCATCCAAAAGACGACGACCTACAGAAGAAATATTATGAAGAACAGGACAGAGTAAAAAACCTAATAAAGACGCAGAAGAAAAACTACTACCACAACTTATTTCATAACAACTACAAACAACCTAAAAAAATGTGGGAAGTAATTAATAACTTAGCAGCGAATAAAATAAAAGACAGCTGTGCTCCACCAAAACTAGTGTCGAACTCAGTATTTATCACAGACGGTAACGAAATTTGTAACGCATATATTTTTTGTATCAATAGGCGCGGACTTAGCTAACGAAATACCTAACCTGTAGGTACCACACAAACACAGGTAACATTCTCATGAACGACAGTAGTTACACACAAGACATAACTTTGAATGAACTTTCCCCCTGCAACACTGAAGAAATATCCAAAATTATTGACCATCTTGACAGCAATATCCGCACAAAAGCCATTAAATGCCTCAAAAATATAATTGCCGAACGATTAGCTAACTGCATAAATATATGTTTAATGCAGGGTATTTTCCCCGACTCACTTAAAGTCGCGAGAGTCACTCCGATTTACAAATCTGGAAGTAGAACCGACCCAAGCAACTATCGACCAGTTTCGGTCTTACCCGTTATCTCTAAAATATTTGAACGTGTATTATACAACCGTCTTAACGCCTATCTAACAGAGAAACATTTTTAATTGATCAACAATACGGTTTCCGTCACAAATCAAGTACTCTCACAGCCTCAGTAGATTTAATAACTAAAATAAAAACTAACATTGATCAAAAAAATATTGTGGTGGGTATCTTTGTTGACCTAAAAAAAGCGTACGATATGGTAAGCCATCAAAAGCTGTTACAGAAATTAAGTAATATAGGTATTACAGGCAGCGCCCACCGTATGCTCAGTTCATATTTACAAAATAGACAACAAGTTGTTAAGTTAGGTATGTTCACTAGCTAGTCAAGTTTTTAGGAGCGTTTTAAATAAAAAATTGAATATACGTGTGAGCAGAAGCGGATGCTCTAGTATAATGTATTCAGACTAATCCTATCGGTTACATTGTTGCTTAGTCTACTTAGAATGCTAAATTAACAAAATGAATCGAACCGTCTGGAAAGACCACCCCAATCTGCAGTCATGCATTTTATGCTCTCACGGTGATTACCCGTGGCGGTTCAGGTTGCATAACTCCTCCCTCCTCAAGAACGAAATTATCAGGGCTGTTAAGATTCTGATCATTTCGTCGACAATACAAAAATTTGGTTTTAGATTTAAAAACAAGAATGCTTATAAATGCTAAAGGGAGAATTACATACAGAATTACCGTGCCTAAACTAATGTTTTTTTTTATGTTAACCGCACTATCATTTTCACTGTATTTCACTGTGCTCATTTTCACCACTTGAGCTAATTCTTTCAACTCATCTTTTCATATTCACTGCACTGACACTGTTAGTACGTTTTTCAGGTTTCAACTCTGGTAGGGTAATGATTGGTGTTATGGGATAATTCAGATGTGTAAGAGAAAATTGAACATTTTGTAGATGCATGTGCCCGACGTTAATCTCGCATTAATCGTCCAGGGTAACTATGTATGTTCCTTGTAGAGGCTCGTGCCTCATGACGTCATCATAGCATTTTTTATCTGCTATAATATTATTCTTTGTGTATAGAATCCAACTTTTGCGGCCAATACAGAAATCCAAATTTTTAGATCTTCAATGTCAGCTATGTGCTGCTCGCATGCACTAGCATTAGAATGGAACCTCATCAGCTGCTCTTCACATAATGGCTCTAGATGGGGCAACACATCATCTTCGGTACATAGGAATTTGTCATCTATTGCAATCTGTACACAGGCTCTCACGACTGGCAAGTAATCTGAATCTTTCACCAAAAGGTAGGGATATTTAGGGACTACTATTACAGTCTCGTTTAATTTTGTGTTAAAAACAAGCAAATAGTAAAGTTTAAAATAACTGTAAGTACTGTTTTCAATTAATGGAACCTCTATTATGAACGTAATCTGGTTTTGTTTAATGAAAGCTTTAACAGTTATACAGTCTTCAAATTTAACTAAATTATTTTCATTTACAGGATACATATAACAGATTTTCTGTCTTGGCTATTGATTGTAACATGCTCAATAATTCGGTGGAATTAACAATCGCTCGATGTAGTACAGACAACTTACTAAAGGCTAAGGCCGTTTCAATCTCATTTAAAATTGTAATAATTGTTCTAAAATTTGATAAAAACATAGTGAACATTCCCAAGATGTAAGTAGAGTAAATAGAATTTTCTTCTTTAGTAATTAAATTTTTAACTAATCTCTCAATTCTTTTTAAACGTTCATCCAAAATTAATGTATTATTGTGTAAGATTTCTGTACAGTTAACAAAACAATTTAACATGTTGGAGATCAGAGTAATTTTCCTATCTATTAATAATTGATTGCCTTTTAACTGATAAATGAGGGAATCGTTTTGTGCCACTGCCAATAGCGTGAGGCACCACCTGCGGAGGACGTTTAATATTTTAAATTGGGACTTTTGTGTTTCTGGTTCCAATTTCTATAGGGATTATATTATGTTCTACATCACCGCTAACGGTTGCTTTCCTATAACGTGGCTTGTCTTTACTTAACCTGATATTGGGCACGCCACGATTGCGGCGGTAAGTCCCCTCTTTGAGGAGTGGTTTGAGAGGCGGCATGGCGTCCTCACCTTCCGCCTGACGCAGGTCCTCACCGGACACGGTTGTTTCGGGAGGTTCCTGTTTCGGATAGGGCAGGAGGAATCGCCCGGGTGTTTCCACTGCGAAGATCGCCCTGAGGACACGGTGGAGCACACGGTGGCGGTCTGCCCTGCTTGGGCGGAGCACCGCCGTGTCCTCCTGGAGGCGATCGGCGGCGGCGATCTCTCGCGTCCGGCCCTGGTCCAGGCCATGGTACGGAGCGAGAGGGCATGGGGAGCCGTCACCTCCTTCAGCGAAGCAGTGATGCTCGCGAAGAGGGAGGCGGCGCACGTGAGGGAGAGGCAGCATATGCGCCCTCGCGACCCCAGCCGCCGCAGGATACGGAGACGCCCTGGGCGTCGGGAATCCCAGGCCGATTTCCGGCCACCGTAGGCATGGGCTTGCGGACGGCGAGTAATGGGTAGCTCGCTGTCCGGTAAGGACCAAGCCCAAGTCGACGGCGCGTTGTGTTCCACGCGCGCCTCAAAGAGATGTCAGCACAAAAAATGATGGGGCCCGCAAGGGCCGATGCCTGTCAGGGGTGCGGGTTTGTTCGAAAGAGACACCACAGCCCCTGGCATACGGGCTACTGAAGGAACACGGGTGGGTTTTAGTCAGTAAAAGTCTGACTTGCCCTCCTGCTCCACCCAGAGCGGGAGAAGTTATTTGATGATTTCCCACCCAAAAAAAATAATAAAAAAAAAAATCTGGTATTAACCTCTTTTGCATAAATTACGTCACCTATTTCAAACTTTTTATTTATTTCTCCACCCATACTATTAATAATATTTTGCTTTGTTTCTATCATCTGATCTGATATGTAACTATAGAGGCGTTTAGTACGCTTTGCATGATCTTTTAGTAGTTGTTGTGAATAGTTTTTCTCGAAATTTGCATTTATATAGAATTTGAATAAGTATGACCGAAAACCACTTCAAAAGGTGTCAAACCTGTCGTTGTATGTATGGTATGATTATAAGCCATTATTGAGAAGGTCATAACGGAGACTGCATCAGTACATTTTCGATCGTATTTAGCTAACCGGTATATTTCTATAATCGTTGAATGGAAACGCTCTACTATGCCTGTTGAATTAGGGTTATTAAGTGTACTGATATGTAATTGTATGTTGTACATTATCATTAATTCCTTCAGTAATTCATTATTAAATTCACTGCCGGATCGCAACTAATTTTTTTGGGGGTTCCGTAGAAGGAAAAATATTTGATGAGTGCACGTATTACTTCGGGTGTAGATCTATTTGATATTTCCATTGCTTGTCCTAATTTACTGAACGCGTCAACTAATGTAAGATAGTAAACAGATTCTATAGCAAAAATGTCCATGAAAATTTCCTGGAATGGGGCATTTTGTGTCTGAGTTAATTGTAGAAAAGGTTTTATTGGTTTTCTGTCATACTTAGTTTTACGGCATGCTTCACAATTATTTATTACGGCTGAAATCGTTTCTTGCATGTTATTCCAAAAATAATTTCTTCTTATTCTAGACATGGTCTCTTTTATACCTCTATGACATGTTTTTCCTTCATGATGTTGTAAGATGATTTCTTTTTGTTCGTTTTCATCTTCAACAAAAACTACGCGTTCCGTACATTCCACGAATTCTACCATTCCTTTTTTAAATAACTGTATAATAAGTCTGCTAAATTGTTTCCTATGCTCTACGCTTTCAAAGTATATAAAGTATTTAATTTTATAAATAACATGTTCTTTCAAAAATTGTTTAATTAATTCATCATTATTTACTGGTAGAAATACTTCAAGAATTTTTTGCTTTTCACGGGAAATATCTCTTACTTGGACATCGTTTTATGCCATGTAAAGACTAATATCTTATTGGGTTTAGTGTCTATGGCTTCATGTAATATTGGAATACCAATTGATTCCATATCTTCAGCTGAGTGTACGGTAAATGTTCTATCTTTTACAGGAACAAGTGGAATGGATTCATCTGTATCATATACGGAACTGGCTGTTACAGTAGCAGACAAATCTGAGATAGAAATTGTCATAGAGTCGTCACTATCGTTATCAGTTAATTTTTTAGGTCTTTGTTCCTTCTTATCCACGTTAACTTTCATTGATAATTCTTCCTCATCTGAACCTGATGTATTTAATTTAATACGAGATCAGCGTTTGAATTCTGCTTGCCATTTTTATATTTAATTTCGAAATCATATTCTTGAAGACGATGTCGCCAACGGGTGAGTTTGCTATTCGGCTCTTTAAGGGAATAGAGCCAGGCTAAGGGTCTATGGTCAGTATAAATGATGAATTTTTTACCATAAAGGTATGGCCGGAAATGTTTTACCGCCCAAATGATCGCTAAAAGTTCCTGTTCTATAGTACTGTATCTGGTCTCTGTATCACTTAAGGTTCTACTGGCGTAAGCTACTGGTTTGTCAGGCCCTATGGTGCCTTGCGATAGTACTGCACCTAAGGCTATTGACGAAGCGTCTGTGGTTAAAATATATGGCTTATCTGGATCGGGGTATTGAAGTAAGGGAGCATTAGTAAGAAGCTCCTTGCATTTTTGAAAAGCATCTATGTATGTTTGATTTATAATGATTTTGTTCCTTTTCTTTAAGCAATTAGTTAGTGGTTGTGTTACGTGGGCAAAATCTTTAATAAATCGCCTGTAATAACCTATCAAGCCAAAAAAACTTGTGATTTCTGTCACGGTTTTTGGCAGTGGGTAATTTAGAACTGCTTCAATTTTATCATCATTAGGCTTAAGACCATCCTTAGTTATGACACGGCCTAAGTATAGGACTTCTTTACGAAGGAATTCGGATTTATCAAGTTGAATTTTGAGGTTACTTGATTTCAAACGATCAAAAACTGTTCTTAATTTCTGAATGTGTTCTGCAAGCGAATTTGAGAAAATAATAATGTCGTCCAAATAGACAAGACAATGGATTCCATGTAACCCTCTCAAAACACTGTCCATTGCTCGCTGGAAAGTCACTGGAGCAGTTTTAAGACCAAACGGCATCCTTAAAAATTCAAAGTGACCATTTTCAGTGCTAAATGCAGTTTTTTCTATGTCATTTTCGTTAATTTCAATTTGGTGGTAACCGCTTGCCAAATCTAATGTCGTAAAGTATGTACTTTTACATAATTTATCAAACAGATCAGTGATATTGGGGAGTGGATATCTATCATCAACTGTTATTTCGTTTAGCCGTCTGTAGTCAATTACCATTCTATATTTTATTTCTCCTGATGGATCCTTTCTTTTTGGGACTAGATGGACTGGGGCCGACCAAGGTGAATGAGACTCCTGAATGAAATTTTCTTTAAGAAACTTCTCGATTTGATTTTTTATTTCTTGTGACTGACTAGGGGGTTGTCTGTATGGCTTGACGTAAATAGGATCTTCGTTTTTCGTCCTAATACAATGCTTGACTTGGTTCGAGAAACTTAATGGAATGCCGTCGCAATAGAATATATCTTTGTATTCTAAACATAATGCACTTATGGCCCTACTTTCTTCAACTGACATATGACTCAGACGAAGCTTTTGAAGGTTATCTGTTAATAATTTATCTATTTCAATATTTTCAATTTCCTTTAAATTATTGACATCACAATTATTTATATAATCTTCATACGGTTCTACTTCAAATGGTTTAGTAATTGCTAATTTTATTGGTTTGTCGAGGGCATTTTGAATGATAGTAGTAAAGTAACCGTCTTTGCATTTAACTAGAGCGCTGGGCATACGCACGCCTTCAGTAAATTCTCTAAAATCCACTAAAGCATTACCAGAATGATAATTTGCTGGTATTCTAACTCTTTGTTCTGATCGGGGTGCTAACTCTAATATATGTTTGTTCTTATCGCGCATAATTGGTATCACTGTAGTTTTAGTTTTCAAGATCTCATTTTTCAAATCTATTACTGCCCCTACACTTTGTAAAATATCATTACCTAATAAACCATCGAAGCTGGGGTCGACTTCATAAATATGAAATTTATGAGTTTTATTTTCATTAAAAGTGGGAAATGGCGGAATCGAAAGTACTAATTCATGTTGACTAGTACCATGAGTACTTCTAACCTCAAATGGGTCGTGATAAATATAATCGTAAAAGTAGTAATAGGCCTTTCTTGGGTTATTAAATGATTTAGTACTTCCCGTATCTATCATAAATTTGGCATCTATTTCTGGTATATATATGTATGGCAATTTAAGACACGAGTCGCAATTTAAATGTATTATCTCACTATCTCCTCTGCGGCCAGCAATTGAAAATCCTGATTATTTTCCAATGAAACTTCTTCGTTAATTTCTTCTGAAGGATTATTGTCTTGATTCTCGGTTAGATGGCAATAATCGTGAAAATATTCATCGTTACATTGGTAATTACAGGGAGACTGACTATCATCGTAATGATCAAGGTCAAGCTCATTTAATTTGAATCCTATTATGTGGACGTTGGCCGGGGGTGCCGTACGCATTGTGACGTCACTAGACTGAAGTTTAGGCTGTTGAATATCGAATGACTGTAAAGGTTTATTAAACGATTGGTTCTGGTTGCCAGATGGTTGTAAGGGTCTATTATATAATTGTTGTGGATTTCCAAATTGTTGAGGGCGCATCCCAAATTGCTGGGGGCGCATCCCAAATTGTTGCGGACGCATCCCAAATCGTTGCGGGCGATAACCAAATCTTTGACCTTGGAATCCAAATTATGGAGGGCGCGTCCCAAATTGTTGACCTTGGGGATTACCAAAATAAAACTTGGGTTGTGAATTTGGCTGCGTAAAAATAGGTTTATTATAATTAAAAGGCGTATTTAAATTATTTGTGCCGAATTTAAACGTTTGCGTATTATTTGGTATGGCCTGTTTACTGGGGGACGTCAGCAGTGTTTTATTTCTGGCATTATATTGTTCGTGGAAATTGACCTCTTCCAATACAAAAGATAAAGCCTCTTCCAAAGTGGATGGCGCTTTTAATCTCACTATACGCACCATTTTTTCCGGTAGATTATAAAGGAACACGTTTAATGACGTATTATTATAAATAGTTATTTTACTTTCACGCATACTACTCGATAATCTATTAACTTTCGATATTAAAATACTACGCACTGATTGAATACGATTGCAAAAATCCAAAAATGATTCACCATTTCTTATACGTAAGGTTTCCAATTCAATAGCTAAACATTCTTCACTTCTAGGATCTCCAAAATGTTGTATTAATAACTTCTTAAAATCTTCCCATGTAACAATATCCTCGCGCTCACTGATAAGCGCGGCTGCATTTCCTGCTAATCTACTCGATAGGGAATGCATTACATACAAGTTTTGGACGTCGCTTCCCCTGTATTTAATATATTCACTTTTACGTAAAAAAAGATTTAAATGGCGTATATCACCATCAAAAAGCGGAATAATTTTAATCATTTCGTTTGGAATCATGACAATTTTAACTTGGTCTTCCATTTTTAACACTATTAATCAACTTAACACACAATAATAATATAAAATACAAAAACAAAAAGTATAAAATACAAAAGCAAAAAAATATAAAGTTCCTATTAACAATTTTTAACACAAAATAATGGAAATGCGTCTAATAGCAATCATTAACTAAAATAAAACTTTAAACAATTTATCTGAATTAAATATTTTTTTTTAATTCGCAAACAATATTTGAATATTAAATCACTATTTCTATGAATAAACTAGCCTTACAAATTTAATGCAAAACCAGATAACGTTATAACGCGAGACTTCTAATCGCAAAATAACAAATTTGGACTCATTAGCTCGCCTTTCTCATTTTCAGCTCCACCATCACAACGACAAATTTGTTTGGTTCGTAGAATCACCACAGCTGCTTTCCGGGCCACCCGAACGCGTAACGCGAAAATTTTTATCCAGGAAAACGCGATAGACGGTACAGCTTTATTTGGCGATCCTACCGGCTGCGCCAGTCAAGTTTTTGGGAGCGTTTTAAATAAAAAATTGAAAATACGTGTGAGCAGAAGCGGATGCTCTAGTATAATGTATTCAGACTAATCCTATCGGTTACATTGTTGCTTAGTCTACTTAGAATGCTAAATTAACAAAATGAATCGAACCGTCTGGAAAGACCACCCCAATCTGCAATCATGCATTTTATGCTCTCACGGTGATTACCCGTGGCGGTTCAGGTTGCATAACTAGCTCGACACAAAACATAACATACGGATGTCCACAAGGATCTATTATTAGCTCATCAACATTGATAAAATAGGGCTGACAGGATACTTAACGTTATACGCAGACGACACGTGCCTTTTTACTTTGGCAAATCGTTGCAAAACATTATAGATGAAGCTCAAAAAGACCTACCTAATGACTGGTTAAAATATAACTTGTTGACTATTAACACTTTGAAAACATCATTAATGATTTTCTCCGCGAAAAATAAACCGCTACCAGAGTTCTCACCTCTTATGATCAACGGAGAAATAGTCAAAAGGTCTAGTCACGAAAAATATCTTGGACTGTGGGTAGATGACAAACTTACTTGGAAGCTGCACATCGATCATATCAAAACAAAATTAACATCAATATTAGGAGCGTTACGAAAAGTTACAAACTGTATTCCGAAAATAGTACGACTAATAATATATAACTCCCTAGTAAAATCAAACCTTGAATATCTAATTGAGATATGGGGATCAGCCGTTAAATCGAATCTAAACTCACTACAAAGAGTCCAAAACAAAATCATTAAAGTATTATTTCATTATAACTATCTATATCCAACAAAGAACTTATACACAAAAACGAACCTACTAAATCTCACACAACTTTATACATACTACACTTGCATTCTCATTAAAAAGATCACTACGAATTCCGTACAATCAAACATACAACTACATAAAAAAGCAATAACATATAACACAAGAAGTAAAAACAAGTTTCAACTAATGACTGCGAAGTCACGAACTAATTACGGCAAAAAAACAATATTGGTTGAGGGAGCACAGCTGTTCAATAACTTACCGGAGGAGTTAAAGAAGTGTGATAGTATAAACATATTTAAAAAAAAAAAAACTTAAGAAACATGTTTGTACCCTGTAACGTCACCAGAGGCTAAAATAATAATTTATTAGATGTAAGCACTTTTGTATCTCATTATAAGTGAACTGCTAAGTTTCTATGAGAAATAAAATTCTTTAAACTTCCTAGTTTTAGTTTTAATACTTCCTAGTTTTAGTTTATCTTTTGGGTACCAAAATTTCATTTTTACTATGTGTATTTAAAGTAGTAGTAGTATGAATGTATTAACCTAAGTTTACGGTACCTTATTGTTATTATTTATGTGTTGCATGATGCAAGATAATTGTGAACTTCGGTAATGCTCGCCTAGTGGCAACCACTGATCTTTAAATATGTCTTATCTGCGGATAATGCAGTGGGCTACAACATCATTACTTAAGTTTTGTTAACCTTAATGTTTTACATATATGTTGTAGTTGTTTATTAAGCCAACATAAAATAAAAATAGTATGGAAATCGCTTTATTTTACTAGCTGACCCAACAGACTTTGTCCTGTCTTAAAACGCGTTCCTTCTTGTTACCGATAAGTTGTAACAGTTTTATATTTCGGATATCATTTCATCTTCATCGTCATCATTTCAGCCGAAAGACGTCCACTGCTGGACATAGGCCTCCCCCAAGCTCCGCCACTTTGACCGGTTCTGTGCTTCCCGCATCCAGCGGATTCCTGCGGCCCTCACAAGTCATCTGTCCACCTTGTGGATATCCATTGACAGGTATTACAACAGATTTCTTACCTTCGATTATAGTCTGCATCTATGAATATTGAATTCGCATTTATATATATGTTACGTGCAACTTTCTTATTTTTTTTCTTTCTTATGAACCTTATAATGACAATATGACAAAAAAAGAATTATCAAAATTAGTCCAGCCGTTCACGTGTGATGCCGTGACCAAGAGATTCATTCTGGGATTCATTTTGTTGAATTGTTGAATTTGTTTCTAAGAGACTAGCAAGGACACATTTTACACATCTTACGGATTGCCCTCTTTTGCAAAATGTAAATTATGTAGGTAACATAAGTTTGTCTACAAAATACAAACAGTTAAACGCAACCGTCTCTTGACTCCTACTTGGCATTTAAACCTTTTTGTACAAGAGCCTACATAAATCACAGAGACTAGGAGCTGCTATTAATTTGAGTTATTGTAAGCCATCGCCTTAATAATACAATTAGAAACGCGCCCAGATTGTGGCGCGAAATGAGGGAGGGGAATAAGCCAGGCGTTTTCAAGATTGATCTTCCTGGCCTTTATTAAATCCTCTTTTTCGGATACTTCTTTCATTATCACGCTATTATTTTAATGAAAAGATACTGATTTAATATAAGTTGGTATTAGTTTATTTGGATAGTTAAGTTATTCAATTTTTACGTTTCGTCTAATTCGTTGTCATTTGACATGCTGTAATGATTGTGACATTGTTTTGATTTATTCATTTTATTCCAATAAAATTGCAGATGTTTTAATTAATGTTTTATTAAATATGTGAATGTACCATGCCGATTATTGTTGAACTGTAATACCTATCATAAAAATCTCTCATGTAATAATAATGTGGTATGCCTACTATAAGGTAGATTGTACAAGGGTCACCCATATTTTAACTGTCATCTTATTTACTGTACCTGCAATCCATGCCAATAAATTTTTACTTTACTTGGACACAAAAATGAATATTTTGGTAACAAATTAAATTTTGATGATTTAGAGGTGTAACAGAAACCCTATTGCTGCCATTAAGTACTAAAGATAAACAGCTGGTATAGAATCACTTTACATAGTTTCAGCTCAAAATATTATACTCTAAAAATTGATCCCAAATTTTCGGTTTCATATGTTTCTTAAATTCACGTCAATAACTTTCCACGTTACTTGCACATATCACGATAAATCTCCTCCGAGTGATTTGTTTATTTCAATTTGAAAAGTTCGGTTTCTGGTAGGTATCAATGTATTAAAAATTCTCATAACTTCCGAACATGTAGATATAGGATTAAAAAACCCTTCCAATATCGTTTGATATCATCCAAAGAAGCCGTGCCCTGGGAATGTACTCGTATATACCCTTGGAATTTTGCGCATTGCATGGAATATTTTTTTTTTTTTTGTTACCAATTATTAATATAATAGTAATACATATAACTGTTAGTTTCTCAATTCCAAAGTTATTTCATGTCCTGCCACTGGTTTCAGGAGTACATCACATCGAGTCACTAAATTTTCGATATCACTCTTGATACGATACCGCCTCAAAATGTACGCCAAAGTTATCTTGACCACCATCATTCCATACAATTTACCTGCAATGGAAGATTGATGTTTATATGTATGTCAAGGACGAAAATTTTATTCCAGTTTTTACAAAAATAAACCATCTTTTGGAACTAAATTACTTTGATCTTAAACCAATACATTAAATTGTTAATTGATTGCAACAAAAGTCAAATTGCACAATATCACGAAAAAAGGCGCAATGTTTTTGTCCGTTTGGGGGTTATATTTAAGAGTGCAAAAGAATGATTTTTATTGCACAAAATTCTTAATTGCACTGATAAGGATCAATAGTATCGCGCAATATTTTTAGCCTTGATAGCACTTGCGTAAAAATTACGTTTTAAAGTCCTTTTTTTTAATTAGGTACTCTCTTTTCTTATACTACTCTTTCGACCACATACGTTTTTTACCTAACACTTAGCACAAGTAGCAAAACGATAGCTGAAGCGAATTCTTGGTCTGACACTAGACAAGTCTTGCTAATGTTGACGCTTATGAGCCGTCAATGAGTATAATTGATCGTTGAGTGGAAGGGGTGATTCAATATTATTGCACCATTAAATTATTGCACAATGTTATTGTAGATGTAAAGCCCACGTAAGATATAGAAGAATGTAAGAATAGATACCTGAACTTAACTTGGAATTAAGGTAAATTAAAATAATAATTAAAAATTAAATGAATCGAAACCTTACCGATACAATTTCGCCTGCCCAGGCTGAAGCTAGCAAACGTGTTAGGATTTTCAGGCAAAGTGGCAGGGTCCAGCCATCGCTCTGGTTTGAACCGTTCCGCATCAGCTCCCCACGATGAATGGCGGTTGAGTCCATACAACGATATTAAGTAAGTACAATTAGCCGGTAATATGTAGTTTTCTAAAATTTATAAAAAACATGAATTATTATTATTATGAACAAAAAATAAAATTGGACTCAATTGGAATCAAAAGTATGATTTAGATTTAGAGTAAATAGAGTTCCCAGAAGTAAAGAAAACGGTAATAGGAGTGATGAAGAATCAGACAATATAGGTATTATATATTCAATCCGATGCAGCTGACAAAATTTAGGGAGAATACATTGTATTATTAATAGCGGAAAGCATAAAATGATGTGATTGAGAAAATATTTGTGAGAGAGCCACTTCTAGTTACGTCAAAGCAACAATTAGCTTATATCTAGTTTCTGAGGTCCTCGGATATCTTAACTATTAATTTGACAAAGGTCCTAAAATAAATTCTCTGTACTAAGTTATTGATTTGAAAAAGTTATCTACTGCAGCAAAATTGTTCGTTAACCGAGTGAACAAAAACGCAATGTGTCCAGATGTCAAACCAATAGCACTATCAAATAAAACTCCAGTACTTAATACCACAGGAAACCAAGGAACCGAGAACAACTTGGACCAGTTTTATGATGTTGGTCAAATACAACAGAATTTATATGAAATTTTAATTATCTGCCAAGTAACATAACAAAAATTTTATCGTGGTCGGTGAATCACATCACACATACTCAACTGAACACCAGTAGAAGAACTTCTTGCGATCCTTGGAACTGGTGGATACATTCTTAAACTCTCTTTTATTACTGCTTCCATATACACAAGCTTTGGTAGATCGTGTCTGTCCAAATCTCTTTCTTCGTTCCCGAATACTTCTAGTAACCTGTTTACACAATTTCCATATAAGTACAATCATAATAAAAAACGCGCTTGGCTGAGTAATCATAGCCGGACGGATCTTTCGATTAGGTGAAGCTACTCTTGACGCGGTTGGTACGTGGATGGGTGACCATTTTTACACAACAAAACCTCTCCGTGCCTGGGAAAACACGTTAAGCCGTTGGTCCCGGCTGTTATTTGTGCATTTAAAGCTAAAGTAAAATCAAATCTTTGTTCGAAGGCATACTATTCAATCAACGACTACTTAAACGATAAGAATTGTTGGTCGCTGTGATTAACTCAAGACAACGTTTGTGTTCTTTCACCAGAATTAGCTTACCTACTGACAGGTTATATGAGTTACTCCATAGCATTGCTTATTTGATTTGACTGGATAAACCATTTTATTTTTTAATAATGAAATTTCCATTTTTTGATGAAATTTAATTACTTACCTATTACTGTATAGAATCAAGTTCTTCCAACTTATCAGACAGCTGTGCTGCTGAGGAGTTTATTGCGCCACTTCTTCTTCCCAGCTAAAGCACTAGGAAGTGTCGAAGGGTGGGCGTTTTTGGGGGACTGTCTTATGTAATTTTGACGTTCGAAAAGTGCTGACTCTCAGCCTAGTTTGAATAAATGACTTTTGATTTTGATTTTGCATCTTTGACAGTCGTTACGGGTCGTAAGAAACCTGAAAGTCTGACAACCAGTCTTTCCAGGGGATATCGTATTACCCAGTAACTGGGATATGGTGGTTAGATAGGCAGTCGCTCCATGTAAAATACTGGTATTCAGCTGCATCCAGTTAGGTTGGAAGTCGACCCCGATGTAGTTGGGAAAAAGCTAGGCAGAGATGATGAACCATAAAAAAAATGCCATTATACAGAAACTGTGTGCTTCTATTCTCGGTAGAATACGTGCTATAGTCGGCGCCAGATTTATAAAAAATAAAAGTCATTGATCCGTGATTGTGACGTCGAGCGAGTCAGAGGCGCACTACCTGACCACTATTTTGAAATTATGTATTGTGTCCTTCGTCTCGCTCGTCATACCAAATCTGGTTTATGCGTGGTTTTGACTAAGCATAACTCATACTCGGAAAGTTTTCACGCATTTTGTTATTGTGTGAACGGATCCCCTTCTGAATTATCTGCTTAATTTTATTAAAGTATTTAGATTTGTTTTCATTTCGCCGAATTATTAATTTATAATAATTCATGCGAGACATATTCTTAATAAGACATTGCATAATACTACTTAAAGTTTATTTCATTTTAGTGTTCGTTAAATGAAGGGGACATACATAAAAACTTTAAAGTATTGTCAAATAAAGGTTATAATTTGGTATAATTATGAATTTCATTAGACTAGTAAATACCCACCAAAATAAATACTATTGACCATGGTTTTCACCAAAAGTTTGTAACTCATGCCAAGTGAAACGTCAAGGACGCCCCTCACCACGATACGTTTGTGTTGATCGAGTTAGCGACACTGCCTGTACATTTTTTTCGTATCGGTTTGAATTATGGGTACACATTGGTAGACAGTTATCAACGACTTTTATTTTTTTCTTATCTGGCGGCGGGTATAGGTCCCACAGCATCCTGAGTGCATCGTCTGATAGGTGGGACAGCCCGGCTCACCGGATACCGCTGCTCACGTAGGTGTCAATTTTGAATATTTAATTTTACTAACATTACAATATACATTATGGATCTTGATCTGAAATAAATATTTATAACACAACGTTTGTATACTCGGCTATAATGGGTAAGGCACATGTGTAAGTACACAGAAGTTTGTTAGCCAGTTAAGTTCAAGTCCGATGTAATAGGGCTGAGCTGAGCCTTTTGCCATCAACCGAATAAAAATCCAGGATTCTGGCTACTGCTGAGAATGAGGTCTTAGGTTCAATTCCCAGGTCGGGCATAATATTTTTGGGTTATACTGGTATATACATAGGTATTTATCAATACCGTGTATCTATATAGGTATGTTTCTGGGCTCGGGTATCTATATATAGGTATTTCTATTGCACACTTACTCTTTATACATTCGTTCTTGTATATCTTGATTAGACCCAATCAATATCAAAATGAATGTCAAAGCTGTGGATGTAGTGTCGTAAGCGGCTGCTATGATAGTGTCCGTGTGTTCTCTGATCTCTTCGTCAGTAAAAGCATCTTGTTGATCAGCTAAATCTAGCATATGATCCAGAAATGGTTTGAACTGTACTGAAATAGAATCAATGGGTCAAATTAGCTTCTGTTGGAATTTGGTATTTTTGGACTTATTAAAAAGATTTGCACGATTTATTAATTTCCATTTTTATTAACTGCTTAATGTGAAAAAGAAGATGCTAATACTACAATACCATTTATATTGTGACCATAATATAAAACTACCGCTGTAGCTATAATTTCTCGTATCTATCTAAATGGAAAAAATTGTAACTGCTGGACGACGTATAAACTATGCCCAAATCTTAAAGCTACGAATTAAAAATGTAAATACTATTACATATATTAACATACATACAATTTAATTTAATTTTACAACAATAAAGGTACCTGGATTCTTACCTGATTCAGGCTCTTTAGTTTTATCTAGGTTATCAAAAGATCTTAAATCTGATTTACGGTCAGTGATCACCTGAAAAATCAAAAAAGTTTAATATTCATTTAAAGTTAATATTTAAGAATATTTTAAAAGTTTTAATATCTAAGTATTTATTAATCACGTCTTCGCAAAAAAAGACAGAAAAATGTATTCATTTTTCTACTCAAACAAAACACATTACTGTCATAAAATACATGCAACGAAGCCGAACGCGTCGTATTCAAATTTGACCATTTTGTCATTTGCTTGATGTCAGTCGGCTCAGTTTTTTTTTAATCTGGACAAATCATTAACGTTCATCAATTAATCTGATCGATATATTTTTGTTTCCAATAGCATTCAATTTGTGAGGGTGTATTACAATTAACACGGTCTAAAAAAATCTAAAGGATCTCAACAATGGACAGATTAATAAGCGTACCCATCAAATTACTTTGTACGAATTGTATTATTGACTTTCTTGTATTAAGTATCACACTTAAAATGTTGACATAAATTACAAAATAATACGTAATTACCGCTGTAGTTATGCCTTTCAAGATTTCCATGAGGCTGTCTTGCTTTTTTTTGTATGAACTCCAATCAAATATGCATGGGAAATGTAACCAGACCCTCTGTAGCCTGTCTAGGTATAGAGCTAATAAATGTTCAGTTGCAAGAGCATATTTTTTCACGGACGCACTATTCTCATCTGTTTTAAGCCCAAGTGACGTACCTGTAATATAAAATATACTGTGGATTCTGACTATCGAGATCAGTATTTGTGACTCAATTCTTAATTTGTTATCAAGTGTTACTAAGAGCATGGAGCTGTTGCACCGGCAGTCTCTACAGACGGTTTCTTCGCCAATCAAAGCCTTTAGTTTCTAAACTTCACTTGTTTTGTAGAGCGGGTAAACAGTGGCTAGTCCCTAAGTTCAGTGGTCTGATAAAATGACCGGTAATTCAGCAAAATATTCCATTTGAAATAGAAAAGGACTTATTTTACGGCCTTGGAGTACTCCTAATTTTGTGTGAAAAAAAACTTTTTTCAAAAAAATTACAACCGACTTCCAAAAAAACACTTTTTTTGAAAAAAGTTTTTATTTTTCACTTTTTAGTTACCTACCAATAACCAACCAATTCGAAATTTCATCATCCTTGGCGTCAAAACAATGCATAATTATGCGATAGCAACATTCGCGGTTGACTTGCTGTAATTTTTTGAAGAGTTTCGTTGTCTGTCTCCGAAATGCATCATCAGATCTATATCAAATTTCAATGGGACCATTTCGGAGTAAACCCCTTTCGAACAAAAAAATAATTTTGCAAATCCGACGTCTATATACGACGGAGTTATGCTTGAACATACATAAAAAATATATATAATAGGTCTTTACCTATGAAATTGCCGTTTTGTATGAAAAAATTTAAACGAATTTTTTTCATGAATTTTTTATTTGTATTAATCGAAGTAATCACCCATGCAATCAATGCATCTTTGCCATCGCAGTGGCAGTTTATTGATGCCCTTCTTAAAGAAATCAGCTGGACGGGAGGCAACAAATTCTTCAAAGGCATTTTGTACTGCCTCTCGGGTATTAAATTTTTTTCCCGCCAAGAAGTTATCCAAATTCTGGAAAAAGTAGTAGTCTGTAGGCGCAAGGTCTGGTGAGTAGGGCGGATGACGGAGAGCTTCCAACCCCAGTTCTTGCAACTTGGAGACCGTCTGCTGTGCAGTATGAGGTCGCGCGTTGTCGTGCAGGAGCAGCGGAGACGAGCGATTGACCAATGCTGGTTGGAGATGCGCCAGCTTCTCCATCATTGTGTTCAGTTCTTCACAGTACACATCTGCAGTAATGCTCACCCCGTTTGGTAAGAAGCTGTGATGAATCACACCGGCGCTAGACCACCAAACAGTGACCATCACTTTTCTAGGGGTAAGTTTTCGTTTAGGGCATTGTTTAGGTGCTGAACCAGGATCCAACCAACTTGCTGAGCGCTTACGGTTATCAAACAGAATCCATTTTTCATCGCAGGTAACAATGCGGTTCAAAATTCCTTCATTTGTGTGTCTGTTGAGCAGTGCAAGGCACGTCTCGACGCGTACTTCGCGCTGGCGATCATTGAGTTCGTGGGGCACCCATTTGTCAAGCTTTTTTACCTTGCCAATTTGACGCAAATGGACCAATATTGTTTTGACGCTAACGTCGAAAGCTGCTGCTAATTCAGCCGTAGATTGTGTATCATCAGCTTCCACAATCGCCTTTAATTCGTCATTGTCGACCAAAGTCTTCGGACGACCGCGAGGTTCATTTTTCAGGTCGAAATTTCCAGAACGGAAGCGAGCAAACCAATAACAGGTGGTGCGTTGGTTTGTAGTGTTAGCTCCGTAAACGTCGTTGATGTTGCGTGCCGCTTGTGCCGCGTTGCTGCCACGACGGTACTCATATTCCATAATTACTCGAATTTTTAACGTATCCATGATGACGAAAAAGATTGAAATGCGATGAAAATGTAACACTAATCAATAAAGAAATGACTACTTTTAGAAAAAAAAATCCATGTTTTTAAAATAAAATTAATTTGAAATTAGAATTCTTAGCCAAACAAAAATTATTTTGATTTGAAATGGCCAGTACTGCAGAACGGCAATTTCATAGGTAAAGACCTAATATAAACATGTCAAATTGATAACCTCCTTCTTTTTGAAGTCGGTTAAAAATATATTACTTGATTTTCAGTATGTACTCTAATCATGATAGTTTATTACTTCATTTAGTATGAATTGATTTCACATGAAAAGTAGTCGAAGTGAAGGAAGAAATGCCAAAGATAGAAACAACCGAAGTCATTAATTAGCTCAATTTAAGTCATTGGCAATCTCTTGTTCTACAATTGTTTGAAGTTATCAATTTAGTGTTTTAGCTAGTAGATAGCAAATAAATCGCACAGAAAAGACCATAAATAAATAAAAAATAAAAACATTGTACTTACGACACGCGGTTCCCAATAGATTGTTGCTCATGTATGGCTGTACATCAAACGGCTCTTTTCCTACTTCAGAAGCTAGTTGAGAGACCAGCAGGCCTAGACAAAATACATTTCTGTTAGCGGTAACGCAAGACGCTAACGCCAAAATGTATGGGAATGACATTAGCTGCGGGAAGATCACGTGATGTCACGCTAATTTCCTAGACAAATAGAAATTTGTAACAAAACGCTACCGCTAAAGTGACGTTAGCATGGCGTCTCTACTGTAAAGTGATAGACAAGTGGTATTTTTGACAAACGCAAACGTCAAATTTGGCGTTAAACGCTCACGTTAGCTAGCGGATGCTCGGACCCTGCTGCTAATGGTGTTGTGGATTATTTTTAATATTTTATTTTTCTACAAATGTAAAAGTCTAAGAGGACATCTCCAGTGTAGGAAGCCAAAATGAGCTAATCCGGGGCAGAGCTACACGAAACAACATAGTATTAAGGTTGCAATACTTGCAATAAGAAGCTAGTTGTACTCATCCATTTAGTGTCTGTTATAGAATTAAAACACGTTTATTTCAAGTATTATTTAGTTTAATTACTGATCTAATTAACATTTAAAAGAATTACCTATAGTAGGTAACAATTAATGTAACAATTAAAAAAAATGTACCTATTCGACAAACTGTAATACAGAATTACTGAGAAATTTAATAATTGTGGAAATCCTAACTCAAGTTTACTACTATCAGTCAAATTTTAGTACACCTCTTATATCTATAAGTTCGTATAGAAAAACAAATCAGGTAAACTCAAAATACAAACTAAACAAGAATAAAGTAACACAATAATTAAATAAATATAAACAGGATCCAAAAACATAAAAATATGTACCTATTGGGCAAACTCTTAATTCTGAATTACTGAGAAATTTTAAAATTGTGAAAATCCTAACTTACAGCTAAGCTTACTACTATCAGTCAAATTTGACTACACCTCTTATGTAAGTTCTTATAGAAAAACAAATTGAATAAACACAAAATACAAAACTAAACAAGAATAAAGTAACACATTATAACCAAATCCTACTAATCCTATCCTATCCTACTTCCTACTAATATTATAAATGCGAAAGTATGGATGGATGGATGTTTGTTACTCTTTCACACAAAAACTACTGAACGGATTTGGATAAAACTTTCATGTAGGTAATGTAGCTTAGACATCAAAATAACACATCAGCTACAATTCGCTTACCACGCAGGTGGAAGCTAGTAATATATAAACAGAATGCAAAAAATATTGTAACAGAAAATAACAATTAAATGTGATATGAAAACACTTTATTACTAAAAATTGCTGTAAACTTTAATCTAATGGAGTTAGTCCCTGACAAGCCGTGACTGTGACAATAACTCCATCACATTAGTAGGTATGTCAGCTATTCTTTGAAAAATTTTGTTATGGTTTTCATCCATCACCATCCTTCGAGATTCTACTCTCAACTGCTCCATCTCTTGCTCATGCTGTTTCACAATGCGCATTTCTTCCAACCATAGCCTGCCGTTTTCTACATAGACGAACTCTGATGTAGCTTGTTCAAATGGCGTCTGATGACGCCGTCTGCGTTGTACGGCTACACGGCGTCCACGTGGTGTAGACGGGCCAGCTGAAGGGGATCTTATGACCTCTAAAAACATAATATATGTTTTAAAAATTATAGTGATATAGATAGACTACAGTTCATTAAATGGTTTTTTAAATTATGTTTTTTACCTTCTTGCCTTCTTGAATTAGAAGCCACATTCAACGTGCCCGTATTACTCAAGGGCTGTGGATCAGGAGTATGAGGTAGTTCCACTTGTTGCCTCATACTTGCTTCTTGGACTGCTGGTAGAGATGATGCCTGATTGGGCTGAGGAGATGGAGTCCTCATAATAGGCTCAGAGGAAAGTGGTACCTGAAAAGCATAATTACACCTTTAGTATTCATTCAAAAGTCACATCTTCATAATTCAATTTAAAATAAAAGCAGTAGGTACACACATACTTCAAAGCCTGCTTCCTGCACTTCTGTGTGCCCCGTAATGGATCGAATGCCAATAATCCTTAGCAGTCTTTCCTCTAAGGGATTAAAGTGGCCTTACTCTACATGGTCCTCCACCAGTGCCCTGTGAATCTCTAGTAATTGTGGACGCCTTCTTTTTTATTTTAGTCTTACAATCAGACCATACCTAAAACATATACAAGGGAAAAAATAATAGCCAATCACTCCATGTAAAATACTGGTATTCAGCTACATCCGATCAGACTGGAAGCCAACCCCAATATAATTTGGAAAAGGCTAGGCAGATGGATGGGTGGATTTGCTATTTTAACTAATAGACTACATTACATACTCTTTTCCATTTATCAGCTTGTTTTTGAACTCCACTCCCACCAACAGAATTTAAAAGTTCATTGAGCTCATTCCACAGATGTTCAGCTCTTAGTCGCCCTTGAGCTCCTGGTAGAGGCCTTGAAAGATCACCAGTCCTAAAAATAATAGTATTGATTAGCTTGTACATTTGAGATAATAAAATTGTATACTTTCTGACAGTTTTAATTGTTTAGAGTCAATTATACAGTTCAAAAGTGCCTGGAAATGGTTTCATTGAACTAAATGCTTTCAGTTTGAATTGAAGGCAGTAGAACGCTTTGATAAAAAATCTATTTACAGGGTTCATAAGAATGAGGCAATGATTCCTGCTTGGCTCTATTGTTTAGGAATTTAAGACGAAAACTCGATAGTTTAAAATGCTGTTGCAGAACACAAGCCACTTAGGTATAAACTGGTAGCGTTGAGAGCTACTCTTGAACAAAAACGTAATTGGGTCATTGTGTAAACAAATTAACTCCAACTAGGTATAGGTATACGAAATGTTTCGTGATTATCGTGTATTTCTACTTACTTTTCCATAAAATCTAACATTATTGCAAATTGTTCTGGACTCGCACGTAGTCTGAATTCCATCTAAAATGTACAATAAATAAATTCTATAGTATCAATTCTTCAAAACCTCTAACTAGGAATATCTTTAGAACTGATCGATTTTAAAACACTTTTTAAATTACACATACAATTGCTAGTAGCAATTTTACACAAATAATTAATCATAAATATATAATATAACTAGCTGACCCGACAGACGTTGTCCTGTTCGTCCAAAAGTCATTCATACAAAATCACTACCCTACCTACGCTACCCTACACTACCCTACCTACCCTACACTACCCTACCCTACACTACCCTAACCTACCTACCTACCCTACCTACCTACCCTACCTACCCTACCTACCCTACCTATCCTACCTACCCTACCTACCCTACCTATCCTACCTACCCTACCTACCCTACCTACCCTACCTACTCTACCTACCCTACCTACCCTACCTACCCTACCTACCCTACCTACCCTACCTACCCTACCCTACCCTACCCTACCTACCCTACCTACCCTACCTACCCTACCTACCCTACCTACCCTACCTACCCTACCTACCCTACCTACCCTACCTACCCTACCTACCCTACCTACCCTACCTACCCTACCTACCCTACCTACCCTACCTACCCTACCCTATCTACCCTACCCTATCTACCCTATTATCCTATCCGTGAAAATTTTCGTTTTTCGACAGCCAACTTCCACTTTGATACTTTTTTTATTTCTGAAACAACTGAACGGGATAAAAAGTATCCTATGTCCTTCTCCTGGCTCTAAACTACCTCCCTGCCAATTTTCAGCTAAATCGGTTCAGCCGTTCTTGAGTTATAAGTGAAGTAACTAACACGACTTTCTTTTATATATATAGATTACCTTTACACTCGAAATACACTGCACTGCACAACTTATTGAGATTTTATTGGTGTATTGGTTTCAAAACTTTCAAATTACCACCATCGCGTTTGACTGTTTGTTTGACACTGACATTTGTTTTTTTTTCGTTCTCACGCTAACTTCCATAGAGAATAAAGAGAAACTATCGTGTCTCTTTCCGACGCTGCGGAATAAGCGGTTGGCGTGAGCTTGGTTCTTTGTCTACCGTTTTACTCACGCTATCGTTCAGTCCGTAGCGTGTGGGGAAACATTTACGGATGTATTTTGTCTAGGGCTGCAGACTTTTTGCTTGAATGATGTATTCATCCACATATGTGTGAAGCACTTGTTGATTGAATGCTGGATTTAGGAGTCTTCTGTGCGTCTTCCAAACTGATTCTAAAGTTAAATAAACGTAGAGAAATGAACCGTTCAATATTTGAATCAACATAAAAATAGCTTTCATCTGATGTAATTTTCGACATGGGTAAGAGATTCTTTCGACACCATTGAGCTACTTTTTGCTATAATAACGTAGCTGCGATATATCTAAATAATGCTGTAATAAACGTGGCCACCCAGTGGACACAAATTATATAAAAAAAGAATGTGTACGAATACCATCGTCACGAAAAGAAGATGTCATAATAAAAATCTTAGTTCATAGCAAATCATGTGCCCTGCCTACCAGTGGCAGCTGGTAGGTCATGGAACTGGTGGTGCACTTAACTAGCTCACTAAGTATTAGGGGTAATCTGTAAATAAATAAAATTTATTTATTTCAGATAAGTAATTTAAATTTAAACGAATAAGAAATAAACAATAGTATTCAGTTACACGTAAACTAAACTTCGCGGTGACAATAATGAGTCGGTCATTCATTATGGCCGGCGTGCAAACTTCGTCAAACCTCGGGCGCTCTCGGTAATCGACGTTCGGTAATATTCGGTTCAGTTCGACAAACTTCGGTCCCCCGTGCGGCGCACGAGAATGAACAAATTACTCCGTATCGCTCCATACAGTTATGTCAACTATCTTCTGTCTCACGCGCTAGGTGTTTTATCTCGGATCTCATAGAAATGTATGAGCATTCGCCGTGCGCTTCGGCATAGCGCACGACGGATCTTCTGTACCGCGAAAATAAGTCTTAATAGTTTAGCAAAGAGCTTACATTGTTTCGTCAGTTTTGTTAGTATTACAATTACCACAACCAGTGGCCACAATGCGATTATTAAACATTTTGTCATTCTTTCGACACCTATTAAAATCTGGTAGTTCAGCGCACGAGTGCACTTAAGGGACAGCCGCCCCTGCTGCCTACTGCTACTATGGTACTGCACTACACTTCCCATGATTTAGTTATCAGGAAACAAACAACAACTAAACGCTAAGAGTAAGTTAAAGGAGTACACTTACCATTTGCAGTAACAAATCCCCTGTCATACATCTCATTTGCAAAATTATATATGTATGGTTTCGCCAAACATTTATTTGCTACCGTAAGACTGTCATCAGGGTCTGATATTACTGAAATATGATTATACTTTTATTATTTTATTAGTGATATGTTATGATAGCTGAATATATTTATGTATATTGTATCGAGCATCAATACTATACGTCGGAATACAACTCTCGTTCTCTTGTTTAAGCTTTTGTATTTTAATTTTACTATTTATAGAATCAACAAAGTTGGTTGCAATTTCCTAAAATATTAAATCAATTCCAGCGATATTTGAATCTATAATTATGTAAAAACTAGTGAATGTTATTGAAACCAACTTTAAAAACTACACAAGCCAAGTTACAAAATTGATACGGGCCCATCGTGGACTTCCTTTAATAAATGAAGAATCATGCTTAGTAACCCTCTAAGGGAACTTAAGCATAATACTGATGCTTAAACTTTTGCTTTCTGTATTATACTTTTTTGTATAATTATGAGTACCTACTACTAATAGCTGTAATACTGGATACAATAAACTTTATTCTATTCTATTTTAAATGAGCCCATTATTTGCAGAGAAACAGGTGAAAAAATACATGAAAAACAATCTCCTCCTTTGAATCTAGTTAATCAACTTACTATATACAGAATGGGAGCCGAGACGAAATTCAACGACGTCTTCTTTCTTCAAACAATAGTCGTACATCTTCTTCTCAATTTTCCACATGTCTGAAAATGTCATCATAATTATGATATATATACGTATTATCGACGGTAGATAGGTAGGTTACCTACAACACATTACACAAAATATTATCATAAGTTATCTTGAAAAGAATATTTCAAAAATTAGAAGAAAACCAACCAATGGAACAAGCTGGCTTCGGGATAGACTACTCAACAAATAGTTAATATACACAAGGATGAAAGTAAGTAATGCAGACATGCCATGAATATAGCATAACGCTAAAATATTATCTATAAATTTCATTGACTACTACAAATACTACTTATATTTAAGTTAAGTAAAACCGTTTAACATATAGCAAAGCAAGGATAATGCATGTAATATTTTGTACTGAGTTCCAGGTGAGAAGAATTGTGAGGCTAGATGACCCAATGTGGCCCAAGTTACTTTCTGCAGTTCTAGAGAACATTTTCTGTAAAATACATTTGTCACGACTGGGTCTCAATATTGATGGATAAAAATTAAACTACCTCAGATTTGCGGATGACCGAGGAAAACCCAAATAGCCTGGAAGTTATGGTTAACTTTATGTGAAGAAAGTGTCAAAGTTAGATTAACAATTAATACAACAAAAACAAAACTAACCAAAAAAAAAACTATAAAATTCGGTGTACGCACTGGTGTATGCCTTGCTTAATAAACAAATAAAAGTGAATATGTGTAAGTTGGCAGTATTTTTTGTTTATTTAATTTATTTATGTAACCATTTATGTACACACTATATAAACAGACAAGAAGATTAGAACAGAAAAAATTGGTACAGAGGTGATGCTTATTTCTTCTCGAAAACATTTTAAAAATAAACAAAATTACTTACGTGGAGCGTCTCCAATTAGTAAATGCCCATGTCCTATTATCGGCAATGCGCCAGGGTACACGGGAGGTGACGGGAGACGACATGGTTTTATCCAAGACCGCAACGCGAACACAACACAACATAATATTATCAATGCTACCAGCAACATTGTTGTGCGTTCTCACGAAAGATTTTTTAAGTCTAAAGTAATTTATGATTGAAAGGGTTTATTTATATAATGCCTGTTGGTGACCGGCTGTGGTGCGACCTTTTTATAGATGAATGTCATGTTTTCTTTTTTTAATATAGTTTTAATGTTACGTCTGAACAGCGGTCGGGTTCCGTTTATTATTAGAGCATTGTCTTAATATTTGAATAAATTCACAATATGTCTAATATATTGACGTGTTTCTATCATTTCATCTCTATAGTCCACTAACTAATCCAATCCGCTAGCTATAATTTTTGGTCCATTCTCGCCGTAGGTATAAAATTCATTGTAACTACAACATCTGTAAAAAATGATCACGTACTTATTCATAGTTTTCGCTTTCATTTCGTAAACATTTCACGCAATATTCACGTAAATTTTACACCATGGTGGAAACACGTAGTAAGACAAAGCCAGATCTGACGGCTACGGGATTCGGACGGGTGCAACATTCACCGCGTGGCACCCAGCCGGTTTCAGCCACAACAACCGAAGGCGCTTCGGCATTACCTGATAGTGCAGGCATACAACAGGTGGGCACCGTTCCCCCTAGCGAGGCACAACCTGGTTCCGCTTCGGAACGTCCACATGCTCGCGGTAGCCCACATAATAAAAATTAAATAAACTACTATGAGAATATTTTTAACTAGCGGCCCGTCCCGGCTTCGCATGGGTGAACATTTTTTTTTTAACATTTTGGGTTAAATAAAGACAATTTAACTTATAAGTATACTAATAAAAACGTACAGGAATCAATTTGTCCAAATGTTCAAAATTAAAAACAAAGATTCAACTTTAAAAAAAAATTTCAGTGAAGATTTTTTTTTTTTTTTAAACGACTCTCATTTTACCACTAAGCATTTTTTTTTATGTTTTGTAAGTATGAAAGGTGTTGAAAAATTAATGTTCCGAATTTCGTGTGCTTGGTCGGTATCAAAAAACTAATATTACAAAAAAAATGAGAGAATTTATTCTTTCACATACAAAAACAATTGCGGCAATTACGGCACAATTTGTTTTGGGTGGGAAATCATCAAATAACTTCTCCCGCTCTGGGTGGAGCAGGAGGGCGTGTCAGACTATAACTGACTAAAACCCACCCGTGCACAGACCGGCTTCGTTATCATCCGTTATCTGTGCTGTTTACGGGGTGAAAAGTAACACCGGTAGACGCCTTGCGGGAATAACTAATCGAGTGGTAACTGATCAATTATTTATCGACCGCCGAGAGTAGAAAATTATTATAGTACTAATATCGCTATTAAAAATTAGGGGTTGGTGGTAGATGGGTGAAATTTATGGTTGTATTGTATGATTAATGCAAAAAAAAAAACATTGTACTAAAATTGTTAGGGTGGACCACCCTTATCGCATATGGGTATGAAAAATAGTTTACGTCCTATTCTCAGACTTATTGAATATACACACAAAATTTCATAAGAATCGGTCAAGCCAATTCGGAGGAGTTTTGTTACAAACACTGTGCCACGACAATTTCCCAGCGCTGATTTGATGAATATCGTTTTGCCCTCTACCGATGATTATAATCCCCGTTGGAGGACAAAATGATATTCAATAACATAAGGACGAAAGGACAAAGAAATAATTATTTCACCTGCCAAAGTTTATTTTGTTTATTTAAGTCGCCACGAAAGCGTCTACCTGTTAAGATTATAACATAATCATATGCGTAACGATTTACAACCAGCTTTTGCCCGCGGCTTCGCCCGCGTGGATGTACGAAAATATCCCACGGGAACGTACTACCGGGATTAAAAGTACCCTATGTGTTAATCCAGGAAACAATGTTTTCTCACACTGTTTATTGTAGGTATGTGGCGCGCGGATTGATATACAGGGTAAGTTTTTATCCAGTGCGCAAATTGTAACCATGAATTCAGCATATCATTCTAGAACTCCTACCGAAGAAATTTTTTGCCGGTTGTACAAAAAAAAATCAGCTGTTTCATAGAAAAATGCAATACCTACGCGGGTAAAATGTATGGAGCAGCTGATTTTTTTTTTTGTATCCGGCGAAAAATTTCTGCGCTAGGTGTTCTAGAATGATATGCTGAATTCATGGTTACAATTTGCGCACTGGATAAAAACTTCTCCTGTATGATTGCTGGAGGATAACAAATCCTAAAATCTAACAATAGTAGGTAACGGAATACATAACGGAACGAAAAACCAATTTGAATACTGTGAGTGTTTTAGGTCTCACATTTATGTGCGCTGGGTTGGAGGTCACCACTATGTTGTTCACTTCATTAAAAACTCTTGCAAAGCTTGAAGACTATTTATTTCTTCATAATTACATCCAATTTTTCGTAAGACTAAATAACAGTTCACAATGGCCCTATAGTCATACAAATGCACATGGGTACAAGTAGCGGCGATAGCGCCGTATCACGCACGTAATTATCCAATCGTATTTATTTAGATTAAATCGTGTTTACGCTCGACTTCAGATCCACCAATCAGAGGCGAGCAGATGCGTCTCAGAGTCGGAGCAGGTTTCGACAAGTTTGAACCTGCTCCGAACTCGATCTGGAGTAGAGTGTGATCGTAATCTATGTTCCTAAGGGGTAAGCAGAATCGAACTTAATGACTACTTAACACTATATAATACACTATATACACTTAAATATGCACACTATTGTTCTATGGGAGGGCGTCCTGCACAAATACCAAAAGAGATGGACAAAATGTACCCCCCACCGAGTACACACATAAATTTATTGCAGTTAAATTGAATCAAAAAAAGAAAGAATTTTAGAAAACTTTTTATGCCCTATACCAGAAGTGGACAAATAATCATAATTAAAAGTATTTTGTATGATTTTGCTCTAAATCAAGAAGCTTGTAGGTAAAAGTGGAGGCCACACTCCAAATAAAAAATTGAACACAACCTGTGGGCTAACGCTCTCTTTCTAAATGCATACATAAGAACGAGACAGTGAAATGTATTTGTTTTCTCTTTCTTATGTATGTATTTAGAAAGAGAGCGCTAGCCCACAATCATCTTCACTTAGGTATTTAGAGTGTTGCCTCCACTTTTATCTATAAGCTTCTTGGTCTAAATCACCTTATAATGTTGCCATATTATATTAACAGAGATCAGAACAGGAGAAAAATGATAATTTAACGCTTAAGAAACCATACGCATAGCAGGCCTAAAATATACTTGTAAATTATTCGTAACCTAAATTTTGAAACATATTTTTTGTGTTTTTTTATAATTATATAAATCGAACCATCTGTTATTTAATTTATATATGTTAGTACAGTTACGAATAGGATAATTTCACGTTACTACTGGCAGCACCGGCGACAAATATCAATTGTCACCATAGTGAAAATTTGTTGTTAACCCATAAATCTGTCTTTGTAGTCGGTCCCTCATATCTGAGGATCGTGGTCAGCTTCCGAGTTGCATCTGGAGCGGATGATCCACCTCCACCGTTTCTGTCCAGCGCATCCCTCACCACCGTGTAGAATTTAGAGGACAATGATTCCTTCACCTGATCGGTCCATCGTGTTGGTGAACGACCGCGCGATCGTTTGCCTTCGGTGTTCCCAACCACAATCAGTTTTTCCAAACTTTCATCGCCTCTGCGTACTATGTGGCCGAAATAGGAGAGAATGCGTTGTTGACATGTGGTTGACAAGCGGGTTTTTATTCGAAGCTGGGTTAAGATCGATGCATTGGTGCGTTTGGCAGTCCATGGTATTCTCAACATTCGTCTCCAGCACCACATCTCAAATGCATCAATCCTTTGCCTTTCTCGGGCCAAAATCGTCCACGTTTCTACTCCATAGAGGAAAATAGGGAATATTAGGGCTCGTATCAATCTGCTCTTGGTTTTGATACCAATTCCTCTCTTCTTCCAAATGCTACCTAAACGGATCATGGCATCTTTGGCCATCCCAATACGCCTTTCTATCTCGGGGACACAGCTACCATCATTGCAGATTTGCGAGCCAAGGTAGGTGTAGTTGTTGACGATGTTAACGCCAGGAATATTGCAAGTGACGTTTGTTAGCTTCCCGGCTCGATCCACAATCATTACCTTGGTTTTCGCTCTATTCACTGCGAGGCCAATATTGCCACTTTCACTCTCGAGTCTCTGGAACAACTCACTCATATCTTCCATGGACGTTGTAAGGAGAACGGTGTCATCGGCATATCGGAGATTTGATACTCTTTTTCCACCTATAGGGAAACCCTTCTCCCAGTATTCGATGGTCTTCCGAATTATGTACTCTCCATATATGTTGAAAAGGGCAGGGGATAATATACAACCCTGTCTTACACCTTTTTTAGTTTGGAACATATTAGAGCATTCAGTACCAATCCTAATTAAAGACTGATTATCTATGTATAGTCTCTGGATTAAAGCGACAAGGTGCTCAGGAACTCCCACTTTCAGTAACAATTTCCATAGTTTGTCCCATTTTACGCAGTCAAAAGCTTTGGTATAATCTATAAAGCACAGGATCACGGGGTTGTTGAATTCCCTGCTCTTCTCAATGATTTGGCGGACGTTCAGTATCTGCTCCCGCGTTCCTTTGCCCTTAACAAAACCTGCCTGCTCTTCGGGTATCTGCCGGCTTAAAAAGTAGTTAAGACGTCGATTGATAACATGAAAGAGGATCTTACTCGCATGAGATATTAATGCTATCGTCCTGTAATTATCACAGTCTTTGGAAGAGCCTTTCTTGTGTAGGGGTATGAACACCGATTCTGTCCAGTCTCATGGCCATCTTCCGTTTTTCCAAATGGTGTTGCATATTTCGGTGATAACTTTTGTGCCTCGTTGACCTGGATTTTTTAGTATTTCGGCTGTTATACCATCTTTACCTGGTGATTTCTTTCACTTGAGAGCTTTTATGGCATGCTCAACCTCCGAAGTCAAGATATCAGGCTCTTCTGCTGACCATGTAATTTTAGCGTTCGTAGACTCTCTCGTGTCATACAGCTCCATGCAGTAATTTTCCCAGCGCTCTAGCACGTGAGCCACATCTGTAAGTAGACGCCCATCTTTATCATCAATGGCACAAGTCTTCGGTTTACGCGTTCCCGTCAATTCTTTTACTTTTTGAAAAAGATATCTGGATTCGTTTTTCAGAGAGTGCTGGAGTTCGAGACAGATTCCGGTGATGTGGTCATCAAAATCTTTCCGACAACGAAGCTGAACTTGGTGGCTCAGTTCTGAATACCGCTGTTGGTCTTCAGGTGAACTGAGACCGTTCTCCCTAAGTTCACGTCTCTCAAGGATAATTTGCGCTGTGTCTGGTGTAATGAATTCTTTCATGACAGGTTTTTCCAGCTTGTTGTCAGTAGCTGTTTTTTCTATCACCCTCTTCAGTTGTTCCCACTTACCGTCGTTGTCTGTGCCCATAAACCCATGAACCCATAAATATCTACCCCTTATTGAAGGCACATCAAGTTTGAGCGACCTAGGCAAATAAAATTTTGGATCGAAAACACTATTGGGTTTTATGTCGGTTGCAAGAAGCTGTTCAGTGCAGTAATATTTTATCTAGCATTCCATCTGTAAAAATACTGGCTCCAGATCTAATGTGGAGAAGACGAGGGATTGAGTTTGTCTCTATAAGGTGTTCCTCTCTTTTTGGCACTATGTTATGTTGCTATGTTCGTGTACGATAAGATGCCACCGTCTTAATGATGACCAGCGAAAGCGATTCTCACCGCAATAGTTTATCTTCCTGGACCTCAATCAATCAACTCAGCCTATCGCAGTCCACTGCTGGACATATGCCTCTTCCAGGTTGCGCCACAACACTCTAGAAAGCAAAACTCTTTTTCCTGGACCTGTTAGTTCGCAATTGGTACAATGGGGCTTCTTCGTCTGAAGAAACGCGCGACAATGTGGGTAGCGGGTAGAAGGTACATAAATGCTCAAAATGTATGTGGAAGTGTTATAAAAACTTAAATACTACAGTGAACATCAACATTAACTAAATATTTACCTCTCAAAAACTCCATCCTACAAACTTGTCAAGTGCTATAATTACAGTGTTCAATGTGCTAGACATTTCAGTAACAACTCAAATAATACACGCTAAAACTGTTAAACAAGTTGTAAAAAGAAACAATAAAGTAAAACCAGTGTTTAATTCGAACAAAGAAAATGGCCTTTGGACTTACTCAACAGTAACCGATTTAAATGTAATTGAAGCCAAAACCGCCTAGAAACTATACCATAATTTCGTCAACAAAGTTAATTACTCCGTGGCCGAGTGTCCACACGAGCCGAAATACAAGCGTTCGGAACGAGGTGCCGCAAGTTCGATTCTCAATTATTATTTGTCTTTTTGTGTTATTTCTTAATCCAAAAAAAAAAAAAACAATAATATACACTAAAGCACTCGCAGTAAGAAAAATCCGTGCGGAGTTTTTAGCAGAACTCGACAGAGGGCGCTACGGTGACGGTACATCTATATAAAAATGGATCAAGAAAGTGACAACAATACTTTTCGAAAGGCCTATCGAACAAGTTCGTTAAATGATCTTACCAGCATGAGCTTGCATGACAATAGTGGGGAAATAAATGATTTGACTGGACAAGTTAATTTACTCACGTCACAACTACAGAGCGCTTATCTAGAAATAGAGAACCTAAATAGCGAAAACTTTCTACTAAAATCTGATCTTCAACTGTTAAAACTGTTAATACATATAAACAAATGTGCATATCGCCTGAGAGAAACGGCAGGATACCGAAATCAGTTCGTAAATCCAAAATGCTAGTTCGTAATAGAACGGAGACGAGTTCTCCACACGATAACCTAAACAATGATGCAGCTAAACTATCTGGTGATCGTAATCCCCAAACCTCTACGATCATGGTTGACAAAGAGACTCAAACCTCTTGCCACGCCCATACGCGGACACCAAACAATTTAAAAGAAGTACAATCATCTATATCCGTCAGTAGTATAAACAAACCCCAGCATAACAACCTTCAATATAGTAAAAAAGAGCTGGCAGATATCATTGCAAAGAGTAAAAAAAAAATAAGTTATGCATTCTAAGCAGTGGCACAAAGCCTCCAGGGCACATATCCTTCATTGAAGACGTATTCTCCAACTATTTCGATTTTTGCCATTACTTTATACCAAACGGAACTATAAAGGAACACCTATCCAACATAGAAAATAAATTGGAAGACTTCACCGATAATGATTACTGTATCATTTTTATTGGAGAAAAAGACATAAAAACTGAGACAAATTACATAAACATGATAAATATGATAAGAGAATCGTTACAGAAGGTGGCCCACACCAATAAAGTTATCTGTTTACCGACATTTATTATAGGAGCACCTACTTACAATTTTAACGTGGATATGTTCAATAATCTGCTATATCTTGACCTACAAAATAATGACTACACCTAGGTAGGCGAATAGTTATTTGACAGCAATAGTGAGCTATCACTAGACATGTTTTCCATCACAACATAAAAATCAAAATACGGGGAATTAAATGTATATACGATGGCATTATGAATCATATTGTAATTGATTTGTGCTCGTTAGGTCAGTTTGACATATTACTGAATAGTAGTAAAATAAATCATGCACCACACATAAGATCTATGATCAATGAAAAAGAAACCGCCAACCAGTTTTTTCTCTGAGAAATATTTGAATATCTTACATCAACATATTGTAGGTTTAATTAACAAATCTGATGCATTATGTGTTAACTTAGAAGAACTAGCAGACAATAACAAAAGTGTGGACGTCATATGTATTACTGAGCACTTTATGTTAGCAGAATTTGAGTCAAATTATATCTACCAAATTACAATTTAGCCACATCTTACAGTAGAACAAATAGTAAAAGAGGAGGAACAGAACATAAATTCAGGGAAATTCAAAAAATTCGCAAATTTTGTCTTGACTGTGTACTCGAAAGTTGTGCGGTTGAACCTCTTGAATATAAAATTATTATTGTTTGTACTTAAAGGGTACCTAAACAAAATAGCTTGTACCTATACGTTCTTCAATAAACTGGAAAATCTTCTGATTTATATTGCCAAATTGAACTGTAAAAATGTTATCATTGCTGGTGATTTTAATATAGATGTTCTAAAATGCAATAATGTAACATTATATTTTGAATGTTTACTGTTAAATTATAATTTAAAATTAGCTTTACATGTACCGACTAGATTCGCCAGTCGAACTTGTATCGATAACTTTGCACATAAGTTTAAAAAGTGTTGTAAATCTGAAATTTTAGAATTAGGTCTGTCGGACCATACCGCACAATTAATTAGAGTTCCTGTAAAAAATAACCTACATTGCATTATTGGCGTACATTAAACGTGATTGTTGAGAAATTTTGAGAACTTTAAATCGTTTATTAAGAGTTTATCGTTCTCGGATATTTACCTCACTGATGACCCAAACACGGCTTATCAACACTTTATAGCAGATTTCAAACTTTTTATCACCTTTATTTTCCACAAATCCAATTTTTTATAAAAGTCATTCATAAACCAAAGTGGGTATCTCGTGGTGTAAAAATTTGCAGTCGAAAGAAAAAGGATTTGCTATGGAAATTTAGATTAAACTCAACGAAAGAAAACAAATTAAAGTACATAAAATATTGTCAGTTATTTAAAAAAAATATAAAACTAACAAAACGTGCGCAAAATAACTATAAAATAATGACGTCTCATAATAAGACTAAAACAGCGTGGCGGATTATAAACAAAACGGGCCTTTTTTTTTTGGTTGGGAAATCATCAAATAAGTTCTCCCGCTCTGGGTGGAGCAGGAGGGCGTGTCAGACTTTTACTGACCAAAAAAACCCACCCGTGTTCCTTCAGTAGCCCGTATGCCAGGGGCTGTGGTGTCTCTTTCAAACAAACCCGCACCTCTGACAGGCATCGACCCTTGCGGGCCCCATCACTTTTTGTGCTGACATCTCTTTGAGGCGCGCGTGGAACATAACGCGCCGTCGACTTGGGCTTGGTCCTCACCGGACAGCGAGCTACCCATTACTCGCCGTCCGCAAGCCCATGCCTACGGTGGCCGGAAATCGGCCTGGGATTCCCGACGCCCAGGGCGTCTCCGTATCCTGCGGCGGCTAGGGTCGCGAGGGCGCATATGCTGCCTCTCCCTCACGTGCGCCGCCTCCCTCTTCGCGAGCATCACTGCTTCGCTGAAGGAGGTGACGGCTCCCCATGCCCTCTCGCTCCGTACCATGGCCTGGACCAGGGCCGGACGCGAGAGATCGCCGCCGCCGATCGCCTCCACGAGGACACGGCGGTGCTCCGCCCAAGCAGGGCAGACCGCCACCGTGTGCTCCACCGTGCCCTCAGGGCGATCTTCGCAGTGGAAACACCCGGGTGTTTCCTCCCGCCCTAACCGAAACAGGAACCTCCCGAAACAACCGTGTCCGGTGAGGACCTGCGTCAGGCGGAAGGTGAGGACGCCATGCCCCTCTCAAACCACTCCTCAAAGAGGGGACTTACCGCCGCAATCGTGACGTGCCCAGTACTGGGTTGCGACAATCGCTCTCTCCATGTCACCATGAGATCCCGCCGGAGCTCTGTCCGCTGTGACGCGAATTCCCGCGGCAGCGGAGTTACGCCCCGGCGCTTGGTCTCCTCGCGCCACTCCCACATTTGCGCGAGGACCTTTGCATCCAGATCCCATGGCGGTAATCCGGCAAGGAGGCCCTCCGCCTCGCCGGAGATCGTGCGATATCCTCGGATCATCCGTATGGCCCTGACCCTATGGGACGCCCTCAACCGGCGAACAAAACGGGACTTAACACCCCAAAAGAATCCATCGAAAACATAAAAATTGATAACCCAATAGAAATAGCGAACGCATTTAATAATGACTTAATTGAAAAAGTCAAACCCCTTCCAGGTGCCGGGAAGAAGGTAACGTCTTTAATTAATTACCAATTAATTAAATTCAATGTTCCTTGCACCAAGTTTACCCTACCAGATTAATACAGTTATAAAAAAACCTTGAAAATACCAACAGTGTAAGATACGATGGTTTCTCTACTGAAATAATTAAAGCAGTAAAGAAAATATTATATGCCATCACCTGAGTCACATTATGAACTTGTCGATAACAACTGGAATATTTCCACAAGATCTTAAACTATCAGTTATAAAACCTTTATTCAAAAAAGAAAGTAAACAGTTAATGGTAAATTATAGGCCTATTGCACTATTATCAATATTATCAAAAATCTTCGAGAAATATCTCTATGGTGAATTAATTCCTATCTTGAAAAAAATAAAATTTTGTGCAATGAACAAAAGGGTTTTCGACAAAATAAGACTACAAATATGGCCATTTATGAATTCATCCAAAGTGTCATCGGCCATGTTGACAAAACAGTTATTGCGATATGTGTGCTATTTATTGCGATATGTCACAGGCATTTGATTATGTAGATCATAATATACTAATCAGTTAACTTGACACATACGGCATAAGAGGCAATGTTTTAGACTTAATTCGATCCTATTTAACAAATAGAGAACAGATAACAGTAATAACTAGAGTGAATCCCAAAACAAAAAAAGAAGGATCATTTCGCTCCGTGAGGAAATATGTCACATACGGTGTTCCTCAAGGCAGTGTGCTGGGGCCACCATTGTTTACTATTTATATTAACGACTTGCCAAAGGCAACGAATCAACCTATGACAATATTTGCTGATGACAGTACAGTTTCAATTGCATGTAAGGACATAAATAATTATAAATTTGACATAAATAATTCACTGACATCTATAATTTCTTGGCTTATTAATAATAATTTAAAATAAACATATCAAAAACAAATATAATGCACTTTGGACAAAGATTACACAATCCATTAAATGTAAATTTGATTCATGATTAATAACACTATAAATGAAGTAACATATGCCCGTTTTCTCGGGTCAATTATAGACAGTAAACTAAACTGGAAAGAACACATTGACAAACTATGTAAAAAAACAGTAGTCAATCGCTTTGCACCAACTTGCTCCATCCATCAACACTGATGTGTTACTCTCGGCTTATTACGGACTTGTTGAATCTGTCCTCAGATATGGCATTATCTTTTGGGGAAACTCACCAAATAAAGAGATGGAAATTATAATGCAAAAACGATGCCTACGTGCCATGTTCAGTATCGAAAGTACGGAGAGCTCTAAGCCACTTTTTACAAAATATAAAATACTCACACTTCCGTCACTTTATATCTTGGAAATAGCCCTATTTGTCTGAAATAACCCCCATTTTTTTCTTCGATTAACGGACGTTGTAATACGTAATCGCCGGGATAATAGTAAAATTCGTGTTCAGCCAGCTAAGACTGCGCTAATGCATAAAAGCGTTGTATGCAGAGCGCCAATAGTTTATAATAATATCCCTAACTGTATTAAAAAGAAAACATTGAAAAAAATACTGACAGAAAAATCCTATTATAATGTTAAAGAATTTTTAAATGATAAATCGTTCGGAAGATACTGACTGAATCTATTCGATTTATTTTGAATCGCATGACTATTGACCAAATTTTTTAATTTAATATTATTGATAATTGTTGATTTATTTATGTTATTAGTATTTTAAATTCTTATTGTCTTTCGATCTAATTTGTACACCAGCCATGGTCAAACATGTTGAGCCAAAAAACCTTGTAACACCTATAATAAGCATCATACCATGTATATTATCTACACATGTTTTTGCAAAAATAAATCTGAATCTGAATCTTAAGTTATTCACGAAAATAATTTAGTTGGTCTCTGTGAGCCCGCGGGTAGGTAGTTAAGGGTTAACATACCATCTTTTACGTTTGCGCCGGTTTTCTTTCGGTTATTCAGTATTCGTTCGTATTGTGTTTATGTTTTCGTTGATACGTTTATATTTTATGGTGTTGCAGCCCCATGCGAGTACCTACTCCATTTATCTGTGTAATACGAAATCGTTCATGATACGTTTATATTTTATAGTATCGTAGCCCCATGCGATACTTTTAAGCTATTTATAATAGTTGCAAACTATAGATTTTCTCAGATTTCAAAAAAAAAACTGCTCTTCTAGTTTTATACTATTCGTGTTAAATGCCTGCCACAGATATATATTTATACAATAATCTATATTAAATACCTTAGCCGTAGGGAAAAGTTCACCTTTTTTAAACCCTCATATCTTTTGTCCACTCCTGCTGAGCAACATGCGCCTTTATAATTTTGTTTATAGAATATTAGTAGTATTCAATGATATAGATTTGATAGCTGTACATTCTGGGGTACAAGCCCATACTATTTTTGGCCAACTTCTTTGAAGGCAACTGTAAAACGGAAAAAAAAGTTAAGGTAAATAGTTACCTAACTAATTCAAACTACGCTTTTACTTACATTGTTATTCACAGGGGGTTAGGTTTTTGACCGTGGGGTCGGCTTCCAGTCTAACCTAAGTCTACTTTGACTACATGTTCATTAATTAAGTTTAAAATAACAAATTTATCTTGCCGATGACTACAAATTGGTTTGATTTTACGTTTTCTAAGGTGCCTCGAAACTTTACCGTAGCGAGGGCCGCAAATTGCTTCCTGTTTTAAATTTTTATTTGTTCTAATTTTGATTATGAATACAGTGGAATATTATATATAACACATTAACCTATTATAGTATGTAAGGCATGTTACATATCCCCGTATTTCCCATGAAATTTCCCATCTCTTGAGATATCTGTATGGACTATATCTTTCCGCACTGAAAGATTATTTCGAGGAAACCCGAAAAATTATGAAAAATGTTACCAAATAATATTTTAAAAGTTGATTTCCTCGAAAACTACTGAACTTATTTCAAATCTAGTTACAGATACCTCAGGGTGGTTTACAGACCCAAAACAATCTAATATTTAAAATGTTACAACTATGATTTTCAGGGCGTGTCACGCCCTGAAAGATGGCTAGCAAAACTCAAATCTTAAAAATTAACTTAGCTAAAGCAACACGACTTTCAGAGCTCAATTAAGTGGGTTTATCTTAGGTTTACGTTAAGGAGAGTCACGCCCAGGTCTAGGTCTCGGTACTATGTTACCTGGACGCACTTGAAACTAGAAATTCTATAAAGAAATGAAATAGTCGGCTATACAACCCACTTAAATGAGGTCTGAAAGGGTGGTACATACGGTTTTCTTATACTAGGCACTTATAACCACTGTCTATTGGTTTAACTATCACTGTTATCTTTATGTGTCAAAAACAAACTAATAAACTATGTAGTGACGCATCGTCGCGAACAATTACTTTAAGGTCTTTACACTTCGGCGTCGCAGCAACAACTGAGCTGCGCACAGGCCACAGCCTAATCGTCGTTTTTAAAAGGACAAGTGCCACGCGTACTGTCACTTGTCGCCCGTCGACCGTTACGTGATTCGAACAAAACGACACGACGGTAGTTGATTAAATAAATGCGTTGATCTTAAATATAAAACGCATTTATTACATCCGCTAGATACAATTGTATAATGAGTTTACTAAAATTTACACGTTGGACACTCTAGTGTCCGCGAAACAAGCGACGACCTTTTTGGACACTGTAGTGTCCACAAATCAATCAAGCGGTTGTTTTCTGATACAGAGTCAAAAATATAACACAGCCCTTGCACTATTTGATAGTCTCTACATATAATAAAATCTTAGCGGAGTCAAAACTTTACATCGAATAAAAAAAAAGTAATTTTTGCGAGCTCTGGGAACGATTCTAACGCCGAAAATATATATTTTTTTAATTTTTGTCGGTTTGTCTGAATGTATGTTCCAGCATCACGCAAAAACTACTGCATAAATTTCGTTCAAAATTTGCATAGATAATCCCTACATTCCTGAACAGACCGTAGGATATAAATTATCATGCTTTTTTCCATGGGGGATGAGCAGTATTGCAATTTATTCGTATTCTTCTATAGTTTACCGCAAATTTTAAAAAGACCGGGCAATAAGTTAAAAAATTGAGGAGAGTTACAGATTTAACCTTTTAAATACTAAGGTGCAGTTAACTTACGACTGATTCACCTCGACATAAAGAACGGGTGTTGGTTGATATTGTGTGCTTGTGACGTGTGTTTAATCTATTAGCGGTTTTCTAGTTCATTTTAAAATGTAAGCGAATTTAAATATAGCAATTAAAGCGATTATTATTACGCTGCATAAAAGCGGACTTAATATATCACAAACATCGAATGAAACCGGACCGAATGTGAGTATTATGATTTAATTATTTTATTAAACATTTATCCAATTAAAGTATAACTGCTGATTCTTGTAATTATTTTTTGAAACGTTTTATAAATATCATAAGGTCTAAATAGAAGAGCAATATAAGATTTTAAAGTAAATTTATTTCTTAGATTATTGAACGATGAAAATAATATTATACTCGTACTAACTTAATCTTTACGTGAAATATTTTAAATAATTTTGTTTCTAAATAGTAATACTTTTTAGTATGTATTTGCTTAGTAGCCTAACAGCACCCCTTTTTTCGTTTTAATGAAATACTGTGAGTCGGTGTGTGAAAAGATATGAGGAAGGGGGTAGCCATGCCCATCGAAAGCAAAATGGAAGACCCCAGCTCATAACAGCTACAGCACAAATGTTCAGCGAATGTGAAAAAAGTGGTTTCAAAACGACAAGACATTTTTCCGAATTATTCGACACATCTTTACGAGCCGTGCGCCGTGCACTCCACGCAGAAGGTTTGCATCATCGAAAACCAGCTCGGAAACCAGTTCAAAAACCATATTTAAAGGAAAAACATTAACATTCATTTATAAATTACAAATATTTATTGATTTTAGTAATATTCAAATAAATTTGTGTCTTAACCGTAATCTGGATTATTTTGAGGTTTAGTTTCAATCTTCTTTTCGTAATGAAAATGAACACTTAAGCTATAACCTCAACAAATCTTACGATTTATTATTTAGTTTTGGTAACATTGAAGTTTGAGATAGAACAAACTCACTCGCAGTAGAATAAAAGTAGTATTACTGAGTCATTTAATTGTATTGTAACAACGCGTCTGCATTTGTTATATTTAAATGGGTAGATTTGCGTAGGTTATTCTAGCTTCTTTAGAGTACCCACACACAGTAGTAATTACAGCACAATATTATTATATTCCCAATTAGCTACTTTACTTCAATAAATTGTTCTTTATGAGAAAATATACTGTTTTATCAATAAGTTATTAGTAGTTATTTCTATACCCACTCCATAAAATTATAAACATAATATATAAACATTTTGTAATCACTTAGTATTCTTACTCCTTTATTTAAATAATAGCAAAATAAGTAATAAAACAAAAATTATTACATTATTATTCTCGTATATTTCGAATAATAAAAGAACAGATGAAGATTATCGTTGAAAAGAAAAATAAAAGTCTCATCGCGAGATTTGAACCCAGACCTATGAGTTTCTTAAGGCTTGTAAACACGCCAAGGACCTTCAGCATTTGGGCGCACTAAAGTGGCCGAGTGCGGGGTGATGTAGCCGTGCAGTCTTTAAACGGTCGCTGTTTTAATTTATTATAACAAAAATAATGCATAGTTGTAAAAAGTAACAAAATCAAATCATTTTCCTTTGTATTGCATAGCAGTAGAAATTCCTTTTACTCTTTTGTTAAAAATGAAGGAGTAAAATGGTTTCATCTCGACGATTTGGAGGTGATTTGGTAATTTTTTTCTTATTATTTATTACCCATACAAAAGTTACCGATACGCTGCGAGCTGCCAGGACTCGATATGAGTAAGTGAATTTTAGCAATGCAAGTATGAACCGATGAAGGTCTAGGTAGTTCCATACTTTGTGCGACGGTATGTTTTTTATTTCGTTCGACCTTCGACGCTAGTGTGTGAGTTCTGTGGTGAAAGTTCTGGTTCTGTGTTGATACATCACTTATACACACAGCTGTAGGTACGGCCTGGCCTGGACCGCAACTTTATAGCAATATAACCTTTAGTATGCTAATGGATTTATAGGGGTATGAGGAACAGGGTGTAAAGTTCACTCATACTTATGATGGTAAAGGAGGATCCTCCGACCAGACGGGTATTGTGTCTGGTCCGGGCAACTGCCCGACATTTGATGTCGGGATTTTGTATATGTTCGAGTGTCGTGGAAAACTCTGATTGCGCGATGCAGAATTGCTCATTTAGTTCGCCTGTGGCATTGTAGATGACGCCACTTTTCTTTTTGTGTTTCTTGATATTTGTTGCTAAACATTTTTTTTATTTATAGTGCCGCTACAGATTTGTAAATCCTTACTGTACTTTTGGCGAAAGATGGAAACCCAAAAACAGGGGGAAGGTCCGCAAGACGCAAGAAGCAGAAGTAGACAAGAAGAAGATCATGACATCGAGGACAGGAACAGCAAGATCGACAAACGGGATTCAAAAGTGAACAAAATGTCGTGTGTTAACTGTTAACCCTTCCTCAGGTGAAGTGAAATTTGACACTGAAAGACATAGTGATATCTGCTAATATATTATTAGTGGGACATTCTATTTATAGAATTTAGGTTACATTTTTCATAATACTCGTAGATCAATTATGTTTACTTAAGAGTCCTGCATTTTTACACTTTTTACATTGTTTTTTTTTACACTCTTATTGTATTATTCTTTACATGTTTTGGGATCGTTTTATTAAATTTTTCTCTTTCTCTGCCGTGGCAATATGTACGGTGCACGTACATGGGTTTTAAAATGTTTTTGTTGCAATAAGTTAACCAGTAGGCTCGCGTATTTGCAATTTGGACGAGACCTACATTTGGCGGGGTGCTTGGACAGGAAACCTCCCCGTGTGCCCGTGGGCTGGAGTTTCCCTTGGATACGTCTGGGGGAAAGGCCAGTCTCCGGGACGGTGCACCCTGGGATGCGGGCAATGTCACCCCATTGGGTACTTGTGCCTAAGGGGTGTCGTTGCCCGTATGCCAATATCCTGTCGGCGGGACGCTCCAACGCGTGTATCTCTGCGCTCATGCAGAGACGCACAGCGGCGGAGTAAGAGCGGGCTCGGTGTGCACTCACCCTGCCACCGGGCAGGCAAGAAGGAGTGCTCTCCTTCTGCCACCGTTATTCTCGTAGCCCCGAAGATTGTCACGGTCATGTCTCTGACTTTTGACGGGGGTCGAGGGCCTTGGCTTAACCGCCCGGGCCGCGAGGAAGAATACCTCTATAAAAAATTACCCCAAACCTCCAAGCGGCGGCGCACCGTGAGGGAGGTTGGTAGCTTGACTAATGGGTAGCTAAATTAGTCTCGAGTGCGAACCACTATTTTTTGAGTAAATTAAATGTTCAATACTCGTGGGAACAAATATGGAAAAAATTAAAAACAAAAACCAACAACAGGTGGAGGAGAGTGATGCGGGGTCGGAGTCCGACACCGCATCGAGCGCGAAGGGCTCTGTGAAGGGCCCGGAGCATGCGGCGGTGGGCGCTTCGAGGAGGACAGAGTTCCTCAAGAAGCGCCCCAAACCGAGGGATGGCCGGGGGTCGTCCTCGGATGGCGGTGTGGCCTCGAACCCAAAGCTTGGGAAGGTCTGCCGGAGCGGTGGGGTCCGGTTAGGCAGAGGCTTAACCTTGAAGGATCCCGCCGATCCGAGTGTCGAGGCGGACCAGCGATCCGAGGCGTTGGCCACGGAGGAGCGGCTCTCGGGGGGGACCAGCAGCAGGGCCCTCTCGGAGACGTCTGAGGACGAGCCAGATGCTGCTGGCGGCTCCAACGAGGAGCGAATGGCCAGGCTCGCGGAGGTTGTGGCTACTGCGGTCAAGGGGGTGGCCTTGAAGAGGCTTCAGGCCTCTAAAGGCAAGGCCATAACCGCAGCCATAGCCTCCATTATGGCGGCAGCGGAGGACCTGCACACGGGACCTCCGTCGGACAACATGTCCGAAATGCGGGCGGAGGTCGCCCGCTTGGCAGCCGCCATGGAGCATCTCCAAAAAGAAAATGAGGAGCTCCGAGCGGACCTGGCCGTGCTCCGAGGAGCTGGCCCGAGGGTGGAGCCTCAGAAGGGGGCGCGGCATGGTCCCGGGGGTGGATCCGTGCCTGAGAAGGAAGACCGGGTGCTGACTCTGGTGCGGCAGGAGCTGGCTGCCTTCCAGAGTCGGTTTTCCGCCCTGGAGGCCATAGTCCTTCGCCCCCCACTAGCGGCGAGCCAGCCGGCCTCGGGCCAGCCAAAGCAAACGCAGAAGGCGGCCACGTATGCCACCGCCACGACTGCCACGGCCAAGTCGGCACCGCAGTCGGGTCGGCCCCCGGCGAAACTGGTGCCGCCCAAGCCCAAGAAGGGCGGGGTGGCGACGGCACCACCCCTGGTGCAAGGACGGACGGCCCCACCTCCTCAATCTCCTCCGGCCGACGCCGAATGGCAAGTGGCTGGGGAGAAGAGGAAGGCGGGCAAGGCCGCAAGGGCGGCCAAACGTAAGGAGAGGCGGCAGCGGCGCAAGAAGAGTACCGCCGCAGCTAGGTTACGCGCCCCGAAGTCCGCCGCTGTAGTGATTACGCTACAGCCGGAGGCGGAGAAGAAGGGCGTGTCCTACTGCGACGTGCTCTTAAAAGCCAGGGCGGCGGTGAACCTCGCGGAGCTGGGGGTCACCAATGGCATGCGGATGAGGGTCACTGCGACCGGAGCCCGCATGCTGGAGATCCCCGGCGCGGCCAGTGGCCCGACCGCTGACGCCCTGGCCGAAAGGCTTAGGGCGTCCCTAGACGCGGACGAGGTCCGAGTGTCCAGGCCCACCAAGTGCGCTGACATGCGCATCTTGGGCCTGGACGACTCCGTGACGGAGGGCGAGGTGGTGGCCGCCGTAGTCAGGACGGGAGAATGCTCTGCCGAGCAGGTGAAGGCAGGCACCATCCGTCCTGACAACACGGGGATGCGAACCGTCACGGTGAGCTGCCCCGTGTCGGCGGCCCGTAAGATCACGGAGGAGGGCCGAAGGCTCCTGGTGGGGTGGGTTTCTGCGCAGGTGAAGCTGCTGGAACCCAGACCTCTGAGGTGCTTCCGCTGCCAGGTGGGCCACCACGTGGGAGTGCAATGCACCTCGGAGGTGGACCGCAGCAGTCATTGCTTCCGCTGCGGTCAGCCCGGTCACAAGGCCGGCTCGTGCGTTGCCAAGCCGCACTGTTATTTATGTGCGGCAGCTGGCAAGCCGGCCGAACACCGGGCTGGGAGTAAAGCCTGCGCTCCACCCGCTGAAGCCAGGGGCCGCGGCAGAGCCAAGCCCTCCGCCACCGCCGTCACCACCGCAACCGCCGCCACTGCCGCCGCCGCTGCAGCCGCCGCTGCCGCCTCCAACGCCGTCGTAGTCGCCGCCGTTACGGCAGGGCCTTCACAGGGGGCCCCGGGGGAGGCTAATATGGAATGCCAGTAACGGCTCCATTACGCCTCCTCCAGGCGAATATCAACCACTGCGCCGCCGCTCAGGATCTGTTGATCCAGAGCATGGCGCAGTGGTCGATTAACATCGCCGTGGTCGCTGAGCCGTACTTTGTCCCGCCCAGGGATGACTGGGTGGAGGACCTGAGCGGCTCAGTGACCCTCATTTCGTCGGCCGCCGCCGGTACCCCGACCCTCGAGAGTGTCAAGAGGGGACGGGGTTGCGTTGCAGCACGGTTCGGGGAGATTGTCGTGGTAGGGGTGTACTTCTCCCCGAGCCGAACTCTCGCCGAGTTCCACAACTCCCTTGCGGAGTTGAGAGACGTCGTCGTCGGGTTTCGTTCCCTCCCCGTGCTCGTCCTCGGGGACTTCAATGCCAAGAGCTTGGCTTGGGGTTCCCGGTTGACGAATGTGCGGGGCAGGATGGTGGAGGACTGGGCTCTGGAAGCAGACCTGGTCGTCCTAAACCGGGGTTCTGTCGCCACGTGTGTGCGGATGCGGGGTGAGTCGGTGGTGGACATTTCGTTCGCCAGCCCCGCTCTGTCGCCGCGTGTCGTCGACTGGCGCGTCATGGAGGGGGTGGAGACGTATTCCGACCACCGGTACATCCGGTTTGACGTCTCCGCCCAGACCTCGAGCGCGCCGGTCCGACGGGCCCCGTGTGGTCCGCGGTGGGCGTTGAAGCAGCTGGACCGGGAGCTTCTCCTGGAAGCCTCGATCGTGCAGGCCTGGGTGTCATCACCGGACAGGCCTGCCGACATCAACGACGAGGCCGAGTGGTTCCGGGAGACCATGTCCGAGATATTTGACGTGGCAATGCCCCGGGTCCAGCCAGGTCGTGCTTCACGCCAGGTGTACTGGTGGTCGCCGCAGTTGACAACACTGCGCGAGGCGTGTGTTGCTGCGCGACACCTTTACTCTAGGCACCGCAGGCTCCGTATCCGCCCTCCGGATACGGAAGCCATCCAGGCGGAGCTGTACGAGGGGTACAGAGTGGCGAAGACCGCCCTCCGAGATGAGATGCTGCGGGCCAGAATAGTGGCCCGCGAGGAGTCGCTGGAGACTCTGAACAGAGACCCCTGGGGACGCCCCTACAAAACGGTGCGGGACAAAATCCGCCCGTGGGCTCCCCCGCTGACGCAGAGTCTCCGGCCTCATCTCGTGCAGGACGTGGTGAGCGCTCTGTTCCCCTCACGAGGGGAGCACGCTCCCCCGCCTATGGCTCCGCCTCCTGCGGTGCCCGATGCGGACCACACCGACGACGACGACGACTCTCCAGAGGTGACCGAGGTAGACCTGAGAGTGGCGGTACGTAGGCTGAATGCCAAGAATACCGCCCCAGGACCCGACGGCTTGCCCGGCAAAGCCTGGGTCCTGGCCTTGCAGGCTCTCGGGCCTCGACTAAGAGGGCTCCTAAGCGCATGCTTGGAGGAGGGCCAGTTCCCACTTCGCTGGAAGACGGGGAAACTGGTCCTCATTAAGAAGCCGGGGCGCCCAGCGGACTCTCCGTCCGCTTACCGGCCCATTGTGCTGCTCGACGAGGTGGGCAAGCTCTTTGAGAGAGTAATTGCAGACCGCCTCGTCGGGCGGCTGGTGCGGGTGGGGCCGGATTTGGCGGAGAGCCAGTTTGGTTTCCGCAGGGGGCGCTCCACGGTGGATGCCATCATGCGCGTGCGAGCCCTCACGACGGGGGATGCTGTGGCCCGGGGTGGGGTCGTCTTGGCGGTGTCATTAGACATCGCCAATGCCTTCAACACCCTGCCCTGGAGTTGCATAAGGGAGGCACTCCGGTATCACCGGATGCCGACCTACCTCTGTCGTGTGGTCGAGGCCTATTTGACGGACAGGGCCGTCATCTACCCCGGTCACCTTGGAGAGTGGAACCGGCGAGAGATGTCGTGCGGTGTCCCACAGGGATCGGTCCTGGGGCCGCATCTGTGGGACATCGGATACGACTGGGTGCTGCGCGCCGACCTCCCTGATGGCGTCAGTGTAGTTTGTTACGCTGACGACACGCTGGTCCTGGCGCAAGGGACGTCGTACCAGGCGGCGGCCGACTTAGGGACACAAGGGGTTGCGACAATCGTCGATAGGATCCGGCAACTGGGACTCGAGGTGGCCTTGCACAAGTCCGAGGCCATGTGGTTTCATGGTCCTCGGAATGCACCACCGACGGGTTCCCAGATAACGGTGGGAGGGGTTCACATCGGCGTCGAGTCGACTATGAAGTACCTAGGACTCGTCCTCGACAGCCGGTGGAACTTCGCGGAGCATTTCCGCCGTTTGGCTCCCAGACTGGAGCGGGCCGGGGCTGCGCTGAAGCGGCTCCTGCCCAATCTAGGGGGGCCAAACGCCTCCTGCCGGAGGCTCTACGCGGGGATCGTGCGGTCCATGGCCCTATACGGGGCGCCGGTGTGGGCGCCTACATTGAGGCGCCAACCAGCTCGCCGGTTGAGGGCGTCCCATAGGGTCATGGCGATCAGAATGATCCGGGGATATCGCACGATCTCCGGCGAGGCGGCGGGCCTCCTTGCCGGATTACCGCCATGGGATCTGGAGGCAAAGGTCCTCGCGCATATATGGGAGTGGCGCGAGGAGGCCAAACGCCGGGGCGTTAGTCCGCTGCCGCAGGAAATCGCGGCACAGCGGACAGAGCTCCGGCGGGATCTCATGGTGACATGGAGAGAGCGATTGTCGCAACCCAGTGCTGGGCACGTCACGATTGCGGCGGTAAGTCCCCTCTTTGAGGAGTGGTTTGAGAGGCGGCATGGCGTCCTCACCTTCCGCCTGACGCAGGTCCTCACCGGACACGGTTGTTTCGGGAGGTTCCTCTTTCGGATAGGGCGGGAGGAAACGCCCGGGTGTTTCCACTGCGAAGATCGCCCTGAGGACACGGTGGAGCACACGGTGGCGGTCTGCCCTGCTTGGGCGGAGCACCGCCGTGTCCTCGTGGAGGCGATCGGCGGCGGCGATCTCTCGCGTCCGGCCCTGGTCCAGGCCATGGTACGGAGCGAGAGGGCATGGGGAGCCGTCACCTCCTTCAGCGAAGCAGTTATGCTCGCGAAGAGGGAGGCGGCGCACGTGAGGGAGAGGCAGCATATGCGCCCTCGCGACCCCAGCCGCCGCAGGATACGGAGACGCCCTGGGCGTCGGGAATCCCAGGCCGATTTCCGGCCACCGTAGGCATGGGCTTGCGGACGGCGAGTAATGGGTAGCTCGCTGTCCGGTAAGGACCAAGCCCAAGTCGACGGCGCGTTGTGTTCCACGCGCGCCTCAAAGAGATGTCAGCACAAAAAATGATGGGGCCCGCAAGGGCCGATGCCTGCCAGGGGTGCGGGTTTGTTCGAAAGAGACACCACAGCCCCTGGCTTAAGGGCTACTGAAGGAACACGGGTGGGTTTTAGTCAGTAAAAGTCTGACACGCCCTCCTGCTCCACCCAGAGCGGGAGAAGTTATTTGATGATTTCCCACCCAAAAAAAAAAAAAAAAAAAAAAAAAACCTACATTTGGCGGTGCATTGATACTGACATATTGCATTATTCTATGCATTTAAGCATTTAACTTTAATTTGACATTCTGCATTACTTTGACATTTTACATTTGCATTGACAATACTTATGTTTGGGATTGACCCTACAGACATGATACTTTTTATTCCAGTAGTAAACAACTTGTGTCAAATTTCTAGCAATGCACAGACGCCAGCACATCAAGATATCCCAAACTGTCATACTTTCCCAATTGAACATGAACCTTATTCTTTTGTTATAAAGTTGAAAAACTATCAAAAAAAATTGACAGATTGGGGTAGCTTGATGTGCTGGCCTCTGTACTGACATCCTCGAACTGGCTTTGAGACGCATATCTGAACTAGAACTTGAATGATGCTTATCTGAACAAAGAGTCAGTGTTATCAAACAATTCTGTAAAGTTATGAGTAAAAGAAAGTAATTAGTAAAAACAATAACGTGATGTAGTTGTCATCATCATCATTTCAGCCGAAAGACGTTCACTGCTGGACATAGGCCTCCCCCAAGCTCCGCCACTTCGACCGGTTCTCTGCTTCTTGCATCCAGCGGACTCCCGCGGCCCTCACAAGGTCATCTGTCCACCTTGTGGGAGGCCTTCCAACTTTACGTCTTCCGGTACGCGGTCGCCACTCCAGAACTTTTCGGCCCCATCGGCCATCTGTTCTGCGAGCAATATGCCTTGCCCACTGCCACTTAAGTTTGGCAATTCTTCGGGCTATGTCGGTTACCTTGGTTCTCCTGCTGATCTCTTCATTCCTGATTCGATCACGCAGGGAAACTCCAAGCATAGCCCTTGCCATCGCCGTTTGGGTGACTTTAAGCCTTCATATGAGGCCCATTGTGAGCGACCACGTTTCGGTTCGATATGTCATCACTGGCAACACGCACTGGTCAAAGACTTTCGTCTTGAGACACTGCGATATGTGGGACGAGAAGATATTGCGAAGCTTCCCGAACGCTGCCCAGCCGAGTCGAATTCAACGATTGACCTCTTTCTCGAAGTTGGACCTACATAACTGGACAGTTTGTCCTAGGTAAACGTATTCGTCCACAACTTCGAGTGCAGCGCCTCTGACCGTTACGAGAGTGGGTGTTACACGGGCATTGGACATCACCTTTGTCTTATCCATGTTCATTTTAAGAGCCACTCTTTCGGAAGCTCTACTGAGGTCATCGCATTGTGCTGAGGTCCTCCATGGTCTCAGCCATGACAACTACATCATCGGCAAACCGAAGGTGAGTGATGTACTCGCCATTGATGTTGATGCCAGCCCCTTTCCAGTCCAGAACCTTGAAGACATCCTCCAGTGTATCGGCGAAGAGTTTCGGAGAGATAACGTCTCCCTGTCTTACACCTCGCTCTAGAAGGATAGGTTTCGAGGTCTGGTCCTGGAGTCGGACTGACATAGTGGCGTTTTCGTACAGACACTTCAACACCTCGATGTACCGATAGTCGATCTGGCACCGTAGGAGGAACAACTAAGTAAAGCATTGCATAGCCTCTTAAAATAAAATGTTCTTGTTTCCATCTTTTTTATTAAGTTTATTTTGTTTTTCATTTTAACACAGTCGGGTTTTTTGAATATTTTTTTATCTAGTTAGGACACCGCTAGTCCGCTACGTTGTTTAAAGTAGTGCATATGTTTTTGTACAGATACAAATATATTTTATGTACTTAAATGCAAGAGATTGAAAGAATTTTACATTTTTGAAATAAAGGTTTACAAATGTCTAGGAACCAAGCCTTGTTTATGACACGGATGCAGTAGGTAGGACACATTGTCTGCAGAACAGATGGCTGAAGGGGCCGGAAGGAAGACGTAGCGTTGGAAGGCCTCCCACAAGATGAACCGATGACCTTGTGAGGGCCGCAGGAGTCCGCTGGATGCGAGAAGCACAGAACCGGTCGAAGTGGCGGAGCTTAGGGGAGGCCTATGTCCAGCAGTGGACGTATTTTGACTGAAATGATGATGATGATTATGAATTTGATTTGTTTTAAAGCTTCTACGTATCGTAGACTAGGATTGTTATATTTATTTCTATTTGATACGTCGACGAATTCCTGAGAAAAATATCTTGACAGAGAGACCAACGGATAGATGGATAGACAATGAAGCGATCTAAAGGGTGCCATTTTTCGCACATGTCCGGTTTTTTTGTTGTATTATTAATATAATATAATATAAGCCTTTATTCAGACACAGCATTTTTTTTTAAATATACATTGTTTGAATCTTAATCTAATGACTCTGGCGAGTCAGTGACACCGACAACCTGGTCTGTTTGCCCAACTTTGGCAAAGGCCTCCTCCATCTCTTTCCATTCTGTTCTGTTTTGCGTTCTCCTAGTCCATGTTTTCCCTGCTATAATCTTTATTTCGTCTTTCCATCTTCGAAACTGTCTACCTCTATTTCTTTTCCTATTTCTTGGGTACCAAAATATTATGCTTTTGTTCCACTTTTCAATGCCTCTTAGTATGTGACCAGTCCATTTCCACTTTAGTTTCTTTATTCTCTTTGTTACGTCTTAAATTTTTGTGCTCCTTCTGATAGTTTTATTCTTTATCCTGTCAGACTTCCTTATGTTCAGCATGCTTCTTTCCATTGCTGTCTGGCACGTTTCCAGTTTCTTGTACTGCGCTTTAGTGAGGGCCCAAGTCTGGCAACCATATGTTAACACTGGGAGTATGCAGGTGTTATATAGTTTTCTTTTGACAGTCATCTTAGCTTCTTTGTTCTTCATTACTTCCTTATACCCCCAGTAACATTTCCATGCTTTCCCGATTCTTGTGTCTATTTCTTTTGACATTATATCCGTGATTGAGATTTGTGGACCTAGGTAGGTGTACTCTTTCACAAACTCAACTGGCTCGCCGTTAATAATGATGGTGTCTTCTAATGCGTTTGTCATGGCTTTAGTTTTGGAAGCGTTCATCGTTAGACCCACCTTGCGACTTTCTGTATCCAGGTCTATGAGCATGCTTTGTAGATGGTCTTTTGCCGTGGCGAATAATATGATGTCGTCAGCGAATCGTAAGTGTGAAAGTTGTTCGATGTTTAGGTTTAGTCCATACTCATCCCACTTTAACTTTCGAAAAATGTCATATAATACAGCTGTGAATAATTTAGGTGACAGCCGGTCTCCTTGACGTATACCTCTATTTATTTGTATTGGTTTCCCCTCTTTCTCCAATTTTATTCTAGCTGTACTATTGGTGTATACGTTCTTTAAAATTCGAATGTACTTGTGTTCGACTCCGTGGTTCTTTAGACAGTGCCAAATACAGTCATGCTCTATTGAGTCGAATGCCTTGTTGTAGTCGATGAAGCAGCCGTAGAATGGCACGTTAAATTCTTTGGTCTTCTCGAAAATTTGTCTTACAGTATGGATGTGGTCTAATGTTGAGTAGCCCGCCCTAAAACCCGCTTGCTCTTTGGGCTGATTTTTCTCCAAAGTTCTAGTTATTCGCCCTAAAATTACTTTTGCAAAAACTTTGTAAATATTGGACATTAGGCTTATTGGCCTATAGTTGTTAATTTCGTCCCTGTTGCCCTTTTTGTGGAGTAGGATGATCGTTGATGTGGTCCGTTGTGTTGGTATTTCTTCAGTGTACAATATATTGTTACGAGCTTGGGGTTCGTGACAATTAAAAACTGCCGATATAAATTACCAAAAATAACACTTTAATTAAACACACTAACACAACACAATAGCACTACGGATCACTCTTAAGTCGCACTTGAAGATCTCTTTAGATGTTCTCGCATGTATCGCTTCCAATGAACTACCGCGAGACGCGCTCCGTTCCCGCTTATATAGGGCCCTCGGATAGTTCCAGAACCTTCTACCGTAGAAGCATCTAGAATGGTCGAGTACATATCGGCCCTGACCGAACACATGTCGATAGTTCCAGAAAGTTCTAGCATCGAACTTTCTAGAAAGCTCCTGACCATTAATTCCGCTATTCGATAAGAGATGGCGCTAGTGGCAACCAAACATTAATTGTGCGGCGCAACACTGCCCCCACCTAAGAGATGCTCGTCCCGAGCATTATCGGCCCCAAAATAACGCGCCAGTCGATCCACGTGCACTATCTTAGGAGTAACTCTTGCACCTTTCTGTATCCGGTAGGTAACGTCATTTATCTTTGTCATAATCCGGTATGGTCCGTCCCAGTTAGCTTGAAGCTTAGGAGATTTCCCTTTTCTGCGGACTGGATTGTGCAACCACACTAGTGAACCTTCGTCAAACCCCTTATTGTTCATTTTGCGATCATAACGGGTTTTCATCTTTTCAGACATTTGCTGGCCTGATTGTCTGACGTGCTCATAAATGTCATTCATCTTGTTCCGCAAGTCATTCGTATAATCGGTTATACTGCGTGGGGCATCAGGTGGTATTCCAGTGATTAGGTCTGCAGGTAGCCGTAATTCCCTTCCAAAGTTTGCGAAAGCTGGTGTCACCGATGTGCTTTCGTGAACAGCGCTTCGATATGACAACAAAAACGGTTGTATGTGCTTGTCCCAATCTCGTTGCCGATTTTCCACAACTTTTGCTAGGTACCTCTCTAATGTCTGATTGAATCGTTCCACCATTCCATCCGATTGTGGGTGGTAAGAAGTTGTTCTTGTTTTATGAGTACCCATCACTCGACAAGTTTCCTGGAATATTTGAGACTCAAAATTCCTTCCTTGATCACTGTGAATCTCTAAAGGTACTCCAAAACGACAGAAGACTTCATGAACTAATTTATCTGCAACTGTCGAAGCTTCTTGATTTGGAATGGCGAAAACTTCCGGCCACTTAGTGAAGTAATCCATCACAACCATGAAATACTTGTTACCACTTTCACTTTCCGGAAACGGCCCCGCAACGTCAAGGGCTATCCTCTCCCATGGAGCACCAACATTGTACAATTTCAATGCACCTCTGCAACGCGTCTGAGGTCCCTTTACAGCTGCACAACTTGTACATTTGCGACACCAGTCCTCGACATCGTCCCGACAGTGGACCCAGTAAAACCGTTCTCGTATCTTCAGTAGAGTCCGTTTTACTCCCAGGTGACCTCCTGAACAACCATTATGGTACAGCTGCAGAACATCCGGTACATGAGATTTAGGGACTACCATTTGCAAATGACAGCTGTTTCCCCGAGCATTTTCCCATTTACGGCACAGGACTCCATCCTGAATCACCAAGCTGTCCCATTGGGCCCAATAGCTCTTTGTGATGGAACTCATTGCTGAGACGTCGCTCCACCTGGGCTTAGGAGCTCTGGCCTTCATCCACTCCAGAATCGGCTTGATGTCCGAATCTTCCTGCTGTGCACGTTGTAGGCTTTCCTTCCACTCGTTGCTGAGGTCTGTCCTGAGCATTCTCACAGGCACTACAGGTGAACACCATTAACTTGATGAAGGTTCAATAACACCATCCGTCACCATTCCCTTAATCATGGTTTCCGGTTCCTTTTCGCAACGCGCTACCGGCAATCTTCTTGGCCCCTGACGGATAGGCAATTCTTCCCTTTCTGCAGTTCGCTTAGGGCAACTGGATCGAAGGTGGCCCCTTTCCCCACAGCCGTAGCACCTAGGGCTGTATCTTTTACGATCGCGAACTGTAGCCACTACAACCTCCCTGACGCGATGGGAACGATGATCCTGCCGCACAGCTTCCACCTCCAGGGCATGGGCCAAGGCGTCCTTAAGCGTCCCGTGGTGACCGAGCCTCACAGCAGCTCTGACTTCAAGGTTGCGAATGCCATCGATGAATGCCTGTAACAGGTTCCCATCAATAAGCGCAGGTACGGACTGGTACGCTTTACGAACCAGCTTCTCCACTTCAAGGGCCCACTGCTGCAGGTTTTCGTTACTGCGTTGCACACGATCCTTGAGCTGCGCACGAAACACGTGTTCCAGGTGAGCCTCGCCATATCTAGCCTCTAATGCCTCGAGGAGCTGCTCGTAAGTCACTTCCTTACCGAGAGGTTCCAGCACATTTAAAGCCTGGTCGCGCAGGCCTAGGGTGAGGGCAGTCATGGCCTGACTTTTATTCCACCCGTTCGCCTTCATGACAGCCGCAAACTGAATTTTGTGGGCCGACCAGGAAGAAGTCCCGTCGTACGGCGGCACTTTGAATCCACGTAGCGAAGGTGTTGTAGCTACGGGAGCTGCGATTCCATCCCCAAGTTTGAGGTTACCCAACTCTTGCTTCACATCAGCAATGACGTCACTAAACTTGCTGATCTGAGTTTCAGCTTCTGACAAGCGGTTGTCATGCTGGGCAACCTTCTCCTTCACCTCCTTCATGTCTTTCCCGAAGGTTGCGTGAAGGTCCTTTATGAGGAGCATCTGCTCTTCCTGGCGGCGCACCTGCTCCTCTTTATCCCGTTTGAGCTGTTCTTCCAATTGACGGGCCTGCTCCTCCTGTCGGCGAGCCTGCTCCTCCTGTCGGCGAGCCTGTTCCTCCTGTCGGCGGGCCTGCTCCTCTTTATCCCGTTTGAGCTGTTCTTCCAATCGGCGGGTCTGTTCCTCCTGTCGGCGGGCCTGTTCCTCCTGTCGGCGGGCCTGCTCCTGCAACATCATCATCAGAGCAGCAAAATCTGGTGCTGGTGATGCTGGAGCAGCTGTGGACGGGCCGGCCTCTGTGGTTGGTAGCTGGCCCTCCGACGTCTGTGGCATTGCTCCACCAAATCGCCTCTGCTCCGTCTCCTGCTGGCGTTGACTCCGGGTACGGATACCTTCCGTGTCGTCTTTAGGTAAAATCGGCATGATTTTAATCCTTGCTTCTGACACCAATTGTTACGAGCTTGGGGTTCGTGACAATTAAAAACTGCCGATATGAATTACTCTGTGCCAGATTGCATCTTAGTTCATTGTGTGATTAATCAGTGAGTAAATGAATGACCTTTCGCTTTTATATATATATAGTTTATTTAAATAGTTTATATTATAAACATTATAGGGTACCTAAATAATCTCTGATCAAAAGTTTTTACCAAAAAATTGTAGGTGATACTCGCGGTCACAGTGACCGTCTTCTTACTAAAAACTTGTTTAGTTTCTTATGCAGTTTTGGCATAAAAATATAATTGTGTCATTACCTACATAAAAAAGTGTTTTTCAAACAACTAGCAGGTTGTTTCTACACCTTCAATACGTATTAAAAAATCTGCGGTTATTTGAAAGCTATTTTTGATTAAGGTACCTTTGCAAAATGAAATAAAAATATCAAGCACCTTTTATCAAAACTATAAGTGTACGATACCTTAAGTTAGACCAGTAGAAACTAGTGTTCTCATAAAGGGTGAAGAGTTGTAACCCGAACAAACCACTGTAGTCTTAGACATAACTTTGGAAGCTAGGCTTCAATGGAATATTGACAAGTTGACAAAAAGCTTACGTATGCAGCAAACGCCGGCACCGTTAGACTAATTTGTGATTTAACTGATTTCGAAATCACGATTTTTTAAAGAACAGCCCGTTTGGTATACCTACTTTAGTTTAGTTGGGCAATTCGTGCAATTTATCAAATACTAGTTTAAAAAACTACTTTTCTAATACAGACCCCTCTCTCCTCCAAATTAAGCATACCTACTGATATAAGTGGCATTCAATGAGGACCTAAGCTCCGACAAGTCATCATGGAGAAGCTGGAATTCATCCCGCGCCGTCTTCAAAAAATCCTTTTAAAGCTAAGCTCTGCTTAGAGGATGTTTATGTTGAGCTCATGTAATTGTGTGGCATCCAGGGCTGTGTTATTTATAGGGTTGGTGTTCATCAGGTTTACGAGGCTTTCCTCGTATACAATACCACCGCACTTTGCCACGGTGAAAACGATTTTTGTACCTATGTAAAGTGCAATCGATCTGTCCACAAAGTTCACCGACAAAGCAACAGATGGCGCTTATAAAGAAATAAATTGTACTTAAGCACGTATTTTGCGAATTGATCTGATGTACATTTTTATTTATTCGCGAGAAGTACACAGAGCTTATGACTGACCTATATCAGTTACTAATATACATACAAGCATTTTCAGTCAGTCCATAATTCAGCTGATGAACGTGAATATTTTAATTAAAGAAAGAAAATTTCTAATACGTGGGTAAAATTAAATTAATTGGACAGTAACTATAATATAATCTATAAACTAGAACAAAAACTAGTGAGCAAAATACATCCATTGTTAATCCTATAATTAGCATGATTGCTGGTAAATTACTTTCCCATTTTTTTGTGTTTATTGTTTTTCTTTGATTTTCTTTTCTTTCTTTCAGTGTCTGTGGCCCTATCACAGACGCGAAGTAAACGTAAAGTTTGTCAATTCGAATGTTATATTTTTTTTTATTGGGAATGATCGTTTCGCACTTGCTGTTGTTTGATACTCGTTTCGCAATTGTTTTTTATTACCCGACTGCGCCAGAAGGAGGGTTATGTTTTCGAATGTATGTATGTATGATGTATATTTCTTTGGCACGCTCTGTAGCCTAAACAGCTTGATCGATTTCAGCTTGAGAGGTCAGATTCGTCTTAATTGTGAGAGTGACACTGGGTATACCAAAATTTAAAAAATATGCCCGATTTTTGGCGCCACATTGTGTTTTTTCTCTAAACTTATTGAATAGGGTATCAAAATAAAGGGTTTCATAAATAGCTTGCAAAAATTAATGCAGCTTTTATGTTGACATGTAATTTGGAATGAAAAATGCTAACATAATAAAAAAGCAACAACATAGTCAACGTTATTACATAAACTACATGATTATTCATTAATTACATTAAATGTGTATGGCAGACAACAACAAAATCTAAAAAAATAAAAATATAATTTAAAAAAACAAAAATCCCGACTGCCTAATAAAAACTTTTTAATAAAAAAATTAAACCGCCGAAAAATAAAAAATTATAAACTAGCTTTGTCCAACCCCAATAAATAAGTTCGGAAGGCGGTGACATATAATCAAATACATATCCAAAGTCACCGACTTCCGAACTTATTTATTGGGGTTGGACAAAGCTAGTTTATATTTTTTTTATTTTTCGGCGGTTTAATTTTTTATTAAAAAGTTTTTATTTTATAATTTTTTGTGGCTATAATCTACTAATTACTACATGCTTAATTTTTGATTTAATACACGACTCAGTATTAAAATCTGTGAGTAAACAATCAATCATCCCCTGTTTTCTTACCCTTAGGGTTGGAATTTTTCTTCGAAATTTATATGGGACCAACTTCGAGGTATACTCTTTCCAATAAAAAGAATTATCAAAATCGGACTACTCTGGAAAAAGTTATGCGTGGTCATACATAAAAAAAAAATAAAAAAAAAATATACGCGTCGAATGAACGAAAAAAGATGGAAACAAGAAACTTGTTTTAAAAGGATGACTATTATACTGAATACTATATGCAATCTCATGCAGTCGGAAGCATATTCTTAATCTTTTATTGCCTCCGACTGCATGAGAACGACAGGGTGTTATAAGTTTGACGTGTCTGTGTGTGTGTATGCGTTTGTGTGTGTCTGTCTGACGCAACGTAGCTCCCGAACGGATGAAGCAATTTTGTTTTTGTTTGAAAGGTGAATTAGTCGGGAGTGTTCTTAGACATGTTTCATCAAAATTGGTTCAGCCGTTTGAATATTATCAGCTCTTTTCTGGTAGATGAAGGAAATTGAGCATCTTCCACGGGTCTGATGAAGTCGGAATTTCGTATTTTATTATTTCATTGATATTAGACGAACAAAGTACCTAACCTTGAACTGATGCTGGAGCAACACCTGGAATTTCCAGGATACCCAAGTTACTCACCAACAAACAGCAGAAGTATCGTGTTTGGGCTCATTGAAAAGCTCTCAATGGAAAGGTTATGGATAAATGGTGATCAGGACGTGGAATGAGGATAATTTAGTAACAAACTTCACCGTGGGAAGCACTCGCAACGCTGCGCAGATTTAAGCGAGACATTAAGTTTAAAAAGCAGGAAATAAAAGTTAAATTTAAAAAAAATTAAAACCCCCGACCCAAACAAAATCTCTAAAAAGTAAAAATAATAATATTTATTTGCCTTTTAAGTTGTACCTAGGTAATATTTTGATCAAGGCATTGTCAAGTCAGGGGACGGTTAATGAAAACGCCAAACAGAGGAGGCCTAGCATTTTATATAGCCGTCCCCCGACTTGATAACGCCTTGATCAAAATATTACCTAGGTACAACTTAAAAGGCAAACAAAAAAATATTTTTTAGTTTTAGAGTTTTTGATTTGGGGCGGGGTTTTTTTTTTAATTTTACCCTTACTAATACAGTAATGTCAAGGAACTGGATCGCCTCGACAATCACATCATGATTAAGTCTGTGTTTATGAGCCTCTGCTTAATTTTGTATAATTTATGCTAATATTATAAAGAGGAAAGATTTTTTTTTTGTTTGTTTGCTCCGAATAGGCTCCAAAACTACTGGACCGATTTTAACCATTTTATCACCAATAGAAACCTAAATTATCAGGAAGTAACCAATGCTGTAATTTATTTATTTTTAAACTATATATCGTTAAGAAAATGGCAATAATGTAACCTAAAGTAGCAAAATTTTCCCTACGAAATTCATTATTTGGCGTGCGCTGAGAAAACTATTGATGATACGAGTACATATAAAAAAATCTTCTACATAATTAAAGTACACATTATTACGTACAAAAAAGTCTGCGAGAACCTATATCTAACTATAGCTGCTTTTATGTTCTAAAATATAATCAGATCGCCTGTAGATACAACAGTTGGTTACAATCGTATCGTAGTATTAATTCTTATTCAAATAAATTATTTTATCATCAATGGTATAGCAGCAAAAAACTTTTTAATTGATTCGAATCGGACATTTAATTTCGAAGTTATCGCGAGTAAGTAACAATGCAATACGCGAAAACTTATAGAACTGATCTATAAATATTTGAAAGACTTAGATTTACCTTCCCCCAATCAATCACAAAATGCTGTACATACAATTACAATTATAATATATTAACGAGTTGACTAAAATTGTCAATTCAAAATTATGCTGACCAAAAAATTGCATCATCATCAGCCTTTTCCCAAATAAGTTGGGGTCAGCTTCCAGTCTAACTGGATGCAGCTGAATACCAGAACTTTACATGGAGCGACTGCCTATCTAACCTGCACAAACCAGTTACTGGGTAACACTGGGCCCACTGTAGTTGCTGTTATTCTAGTCGCAAAAAAAAACACTGTGTTAAGGGCGCTATCACGTTTTTTCTTGAATTTGAGCGTTTGACTCGAATTTTGATGAGTGATTATGGTTTAGATATAGACAAAAAATAAAAATAAAAATATGTCCGAGAAAATTTCATTATTAATCTAGGGAGCCCTCTAAAAAAACATTTCAATTTGTTTACCTAAATTACTAAAAACCTTGTCTCGGCAAAGGATGTTTCATAAAATTTTACTTTCGGTCAACTTTTGATGCTTTGTTATATGGAAGATATAATAGTTTAGTAATTTATAAAAATGTCTGGGGTAGGACTGTACCTTTTTATTTGGAGTGCTCAAAGCAATTTTTTAAGTTTCATACAGAAATACACCAAAAATAATTCCGAAAAACAGAGAGTTAATGATAATTTTTCGTCTGAAATTACATTTTTTATCTATGTATGTTTAATCCAAATTCAATCAAAAGTTAGGTAATAACTAAGGGTACCATGTCAGCTTGCATGAAAAAAAAAATCTGTTTATTTTAAAGTAAAACAATATTTTTAAACAATTTTTGTATGCAATGCTATAAATCGATATAAATTTCAAGACGCGCGGACCTTAGCTTTAGTCCGCGCCGCGCGCTTCCAGAGGGAGGACGTATCGCTCGCTGTTGCCACTTTATGCGCCACGTAATCTCGCCAATTCGTCAAGAATATAGCGTGACCAACACATCTTAATACAAGGGAGTATTTTTTAATTATTTATTGTAATATATTCTACACATTTTGCTTTGATATTCTAGAGTGAATATTTTAAAAGAAAATATAATCTAAAATATAAATTCAATCCATTATATTCAGACATAGTTCATGATAATGGGCAAAAGAGAAAATAATAAATCTTATGGTTCAGTCAAAATGAGTTTTGGCCGATAGTTTAAAAAGCGCAAGGGAAGCTTATAGGTTAGAATGTTACTTTTATTATTTCAAATGTTTACTTTACATTTATTTTGTAATATTATAGTTAACAGGTATTTACATAACAACACACGCCGATGTACCTACTCTACACTTTTTCGCGATTTATACTTCTCAATGTCGAGGAGGTCTTGTTTCGTTATTTTTTACACGACTGTTTAAAATAACAGTGTCATGTTTCTTGGGAACTCGAATGCTTATGTGTATTTTGACGTATTCTTTGTATTCCATTCTATCAAAAAATCATGTTTCCTATTTATTTTAGGCAGAAAAAAGCTGAAATGCAGCAGGGGCCAGTAAATTCACCAAATGAAAATATTGATTCTCATTTAACAGAGGTAATTTTTCCCTATCTATACACCTACATCGTTTATTTCATGTATTGTTTTATTCATTACATTTATGAAAAAAGAACACACCACTTATTATACAGGCACATTATCGGACTGATTTACTGTTACAGGAGAATGAAAGCACATTTGACCAAACGACACTTTTAACAGTGCATTCTGACAGATGGTCATTTATTTCATATCATTTGTAATGTAGGTAAATTGCGTTTTAACCGCTAAACTACGTAACTTAATTACAAGTTTAACCCTTTTTTTAACTATCTATATTCCGGTTTTTATTGTTTCAGGAAATTCAAGATGTAGATGGAAGGCAAATTATAGATTTTACTTATTTTATGAATCAATTGCTTTTAATTGACAAACATGGCGACAAATTTGGTTGCCGGTTGAATAGTTTACAAATTGTAAAGGAAATACAAATGGCACTCATTTCAAAATTTAATTTTAAATGTTGCATGTGTGGATCGCTTTTTAAATTAGAAACATGCAACGAAGATAACTTAAATTTAAATGTCAATACAGGCTTATTGTCAGGAGCATTAATGATAGGAATTGGTCTTTCTCAACGTCATAATTTTACAAGGTTGTAGGTTCCTGTACAGGGCCGTCTATGTGGGTACCACCGCAGTGCCAGATATTTTGCGTGAAGTAGAAGTGTGATGGTCATTAATAATATTTGCCAAAAGACGACCACTGCTCAACATAGGCCTCCCCCAAATATCTCCACCGCGACCGATACTGTGGCTGTCGCATCCACAGGACTCAACATTTTGGGATTCAACATTTTGGGATTCAGCATTTTGGGATTCAACATTTTGGGATTCAACATTTTGGGATTCAACATTTTGGGAATCAACATTTTGGGATTCAACATTTTGTAAATTCAACATTGTAGTCCAGAAGGAAACTTTTAATGGAAGGAAACTATCGTTATTATAAAAAAAAAGTGAAAATAAAAACGGACATATAAGTTTGGCACTGTGCTTCAAAAAATTGTAAATCTAATTTGGTTACTAACTATGATTGTAACCTTATACTGAAAGAAAAACTTCATAGTTGTCAGTCTAGTAGTTTAGATAACCAATTATTGGAGAAAATTGACGAATGTTTAGAAAGAGCAAAAACTGAAAGTACTCCTATGCCTATACTCCTTGTGGAGGCTACTGTACATACCATAGCAATTTTAATCTAGTCAATAATATTTTAAAGCCACTTATATTGCAGTTTAAGCTTCGTATATTTGAGAACTATGAGGCCATCAGTAGAAGGACAAATCACTCTGTGACAGTCATCGATTTCGACATACCTACTGCGATTCTGACACCTTATCTATCAATGTTATCTGCTAAATCATTTAAATTTTCGAATGTTAATGACGTGTTTAATATTAATGTCAAATATAATAATACAATTTTGAAAAAATGATCTTACATTATTCATAAGTACAGTGATAGTACGCCAGTCAAAGTTCCTGATGAAAATAAAAGAGCCAAAGTTGCAGCTGTGAGACAGTTATGAAAGTCCTAGGCTGCAATAGTAGTTTTTTCTTCTTCTTTAGTTTTTTTTGGAGGTTGGGAAATCATCAAATGACTTCTCCCGCTCCGGGTGGAGCAGGAGTGCGTGCGTGGGTAGATTTGCTTAGAATATTGTGATTTATTTAGAGTACCTTATTTAATGAAGAAAGCTTTGTCTCCAAACTGTGATGATTGTGGAGTTGTTGATGATGTGGTTCATATCCTGTTGGAGTGTGTCCGGAATGACAAAACTAGAATTAATGTTTTATGACGACATAAAAGTTATGACATCGGCTTATGTAATACCATCCTTTCTTTTCCATTGTCCGATAAGGCAAAACAATTGTATAAGTTAGTTATAAGATAAATTGTAATCAACAATATTATGTGTTTTTCTGCACTGGGCGATGTGGTCGCTAAGCGACAAAGCCCTTTAAATAAATTTAAAAAATAATAATAATAACAGCACAATATTATTATATTACTAAGATACAGTAGCCTGAATATCATAGTTCACCAACTAGCTTTTTTACTTCAATAAATTGTTCTTTATATATGAGAAAATAAACTGTTTTAACAAGAAGTTATTGTTAGTTATTTTTATACATTCCTTAATGAAATTATAACGAATAAAGATTTTGTAATCATTTATTATTCTTAAACCTTTTATTAAATAATAATATGAGTAATAAAAACAAAATTAAATTATTATTCTGGTAAATTAATAAATAGTTTAATAAAAGAACAGGATGAAGATGATTGTTGAAAAGAAAAATTATAGCTTCATCGCGAGATTTGAATCCAGACCTATGAGTATCTTAATCCAAGACGATACGCTGCACACTACCAGAACTCGCTTTAGATAAGTAAATTTTAGCAATGGTATGAACCGACCAAGGTCATACGTAGTTACGTACTCTGTGCGACGCCGACGGTATGTTTTTTGTTATACACACAGCTGTAGGTACGGCGACCGCGACTTCATAGCAATATAACCCTTAGTATGCTAATGGATTTGTGAATCTTGATAGTACTTGTTCTTACAGAGAGGGTTGTGGCATGGGACATCTCAGCGGGCCTCGGTAGGGAGGACGGAAGGATGGCGTTCTGTGTTTATGTATCTTGATAGTAGTTGTGGACTTGCTACTCTCTTGCTCTCTCTGGAAAAGGGTTGTAGCGTCGCACATTGGGGCCCTATCATAATGCTCAAAAGTCCAAACATAAATAAAATGCTATAAAATGTTTATTTTAATTGAAATATCAGTCAGACACGATTTTTTTTGAAAAATATAATATGATATTTCGACATCCAAAGCGTCAGAATCATTAAAAAAGGTAAGCAATTCTTCTAAAAGCAAATCTGTAACTTCAGGATTAAACGGTCTTATTTTAACTACTTGCGAAGGTCTTAAATTTGTTATGACAGGGTCAGAAGAAATAAGTACCTAGACGATGAAATATATCTTCTAAGTTACTCTGTCTTGAGGTTTTTCGAGAGAAGCGCTCTCTGGTTACAGCTTCTTTTTGTGTAATCATTAAACGATTAGCTGTGTGGTCCAATAGAGATTGCAGTGGAACCTCATGTTTAGTATTGTCAATGTCAACGTCATGTCATAGTTGTCAAACTAAATATGAACTTGACAGATGGCTGTCTATTCCCTTCTAACTTCAACCCGAACAGAGCGTACACGCCTCTTACTAATAATAATCAAATAAAATGGTAAAAATGTAATATAACCTTGTGTGTAGGTACAACAGTGTAAACAGTGTTCTGAATAAAGATTATTAAACAAGAAGGGGATTTCAATCAAGATCCCAAACATTCTGGTCCTTCGAGAGTTCAAGGATCGCCATCTTTTTTTCTGCGCGTCGTTTGGTGGAGGCGAAGAAAACGCAGCATACATCGCTCGTATGCACCACGAAAACGCAGGAGTTTGGGCGGCGAACCAGCAGCGAGCAGCGACAACAGTCGAACCAATTCAAATAGGTATTCAATCAATCAATTAATTATTAGTCAGATACTGTACCTACAGTCAAAAATCGATACCAAAGCGACATCTACATTCGCAAAAAGGCAACAGCCACATATTTTATACATCCGGCATCACTAATTGGCCAATCAGCGAACAGGAAAAACCGTCACCTACAGGACGCCAATCAAAATACTTCGATCGTGGAGTCGAGAACGTTCGGAACTTCCGCTTCACGCCACGCGGTCAGCCACTACGACGCACCGCACTGCTAAAAATTTCTTTATACACGCAACAGCGAAACACATGAAAATTATTTACAATGTCTCAAAATGAAGAAGATATCGAAATCAACCTACAAACCCTGAAACAGAAGAGAAGTGCAATCAAAGGCAAACTTACTAGGATGGAAAAATACTTACAAAACTTCGACGCAGATCGACACTCCATGATTGAAATCAAAGTCCGACAAGGTGATCTAGAACAATTACTTCAACAGTTCGAGAAACTACAGCTACAAATCGAATCATTCGAAGACGCCGCGGACAGACAAGACATTCACGAAGTGGAGCGAAGCACCTTCGAGGACAGATTCTATGGACTCAAGGCATGTATGATGAACGCCTTATCGGCAAGATCGCCAGTACACGCATCGACGGCATCAACTTCACGCCACGCGGATCAATTTAACTGTACGCACTACGACCACACCAAACTACGTGTCAAGCTGCCACAACTAGAACTCCCTAAGTTCGATGGGGACATCCGACAATGGCCAGCGTTCAAGAACATCTTCAACGCGTCCGTGGACAGCACCGACCTGCCCGTGGTGAACAAGCTGCAGTAACTGAAGACGGCGCTGACGAGGGAGGCTGCAGGCCTCATAGCTTCACTGCTCATCATAGAGGAGAACTATTCCAAAGCTCTCGAAATCCTAGCTAAGAGGTATGAAAATCAAACTATAATTGTAAACTTTCATTTAAAAAGTATCACTAGCTTTAGTACTATCACTCGGAATAACCTCTGTAAACACTAACAAGACTGATGGTCTATGTAGATCTGTAAAGATTCGAACTAGTAAAGGAGAATTTACTAGACCTGTAAATAAGGTAATATTGCTACCAAGCAAAGACTGAAACTACTTAATAAGAATCTTAATATTGTGTATTTTTACTTGTGTTAACTCACCTATGTGTAACTTACTTACCTATATTATACACATAAGTGTGTGTATTTAATTATTAAATTAGACCAAGATTTAACCTAGATTAAGATTTACCTGCTATGTTTGTTTATCCTATTTTTTTATGTTCTCAAGAATGTTAGATTTACCATACTGATTTGTTTATTTTTGTGTTGGATTTCAATCAAGATCCCAAACACCTCACTTTCAACCTCACTGGTTTTTATTCCGTCAGACAGACTTTGTTTTTTCTCAGTACGGACACTTTTATAGGAAAGAAATACATCCTTGGCGTAATTTCTTATAATAATAAATTGTCTCCTACTTAACGGTGCATCCATCATTAAAGATAGTGCTTGTTCGTTAGTTAACTTGTGACATTCAGGTAGAATTCTTTCGGAAGATGTGTTTGGACTAACAAGTTCTTGAACTTTTTGGCATCTTTCCGTTTTCCACTAGCTCACAAGATCATTTGTGCTACGTATGTTAACTCTTCAGTACAATGGCTATGCCGAAGTTCTGCAGTTTTCCTGCATCTTGACTCGTCACTACATTCATCAAAAGACTTCGTCAGCCGCCCTCCTGCAAGCTTCTGATATAGTTTGAACTGGGAAACATTCTCGAATCAAGTTTTTTCAGCTTCATAAAACCTGTTTTTGTGTCTACCACATCTATCCCACTTCTGTGTAAAAGACTTCTTAAAATTTCGCAATGCTAATTTTAGTTCACTTTGCTTAGAATCCGGACAGTTGGTATGATGTCTGAGGTAGGTTTCTAGGTCCATGAACTTCTTTTCTACAGATTTAAAGCTACTTTGGAATATAATCTCACATAAGTTTGCATTCTTAAAGGTGAAGTATGATGATGAACTTTCTTCTGAAATGCAATGAAATAAAGTTGTCTACAACTAAAAAAAAAAATTTAGATGTGACAGACATGATTTATAACTGTCAAAATCAAAAAATCAAAATATTTTTATTTCTGTTTTCTCCAAAATATATCTTATTTATTAAAATTAATTGCTAGGGACTAAATACTTTGGTTTTATAGTAACATCATAACGCCTAACAAAAAATTGTGCGCAAGAAAACTTTTACTATCTCGAAAATGCGCAAAGTTCTATTGCTAATCTCTTCAGTTCATTACTAATCAACACCTCGTAGATACTGTTAAAAATATTTCAAAAATAGAACTTTGCGCAAAAAGGAAAAAATTAAAAGTGTTTGATTCGGTACATAAAAAACCATACTGTCACATATAATTAGTCATTAATCCAAAAGTACTAATCGTTCACGTTCATAAAAACAACTATAGAATAACCATACCTTGCCTAGTTGCAGCCATGATGCACTTCAAATAAATATGACGATTATTTGCAGAAATAAATGTTTTAATCATCATTAGCCTATAACGTTCCCACTGCTGGGACACAGGCCTCCTCTCTGCGAGAGGGGATTGGGCCGTAATCTACCATGCGGGCCCAGTGCATTTAGTTTTAAATAACATAATTTTGGTCTTTGTGTTATTAATTTTAAGCTTAAATAATCAGCCTATAATTAACTGTCCATAATCAGCCTAACGGAAGTGGGAACTGTTGGGACACGGGCTGGTATTAGTGTTCCTCCTCTCTGTGAGAGGGAGCGGACTGTAATCCATCTCACGAGCCCAGTGTGGATCGGTCGGTCTTCGAATTAAGTTCAGTTCTAGAAAATACCGGTTTCCTTAAGACGGTTTCATTCACATTATTGAAAGAGGTGAGATATAAAGGTCACCCTGTATTATTAGAAATTTCCATGTGTTTTATATTCTTAACTATCATTAATTTATCAAACCATTTATATACATACATATAAATATACGTTGGGAGATACATTAACACATCGAAAATTTTCCGTTTTTTATATTTTAATGTTTAAATTATTAAAGCGTCATTGAATCGCAATAAATCGCAAAGAATGTGCTCGATATGGATGGAAAGGAGTTATGGAACTATGGTGAAGTATCTTGATGCAGCGTAAGCGTGCGTGATCCATCGTCGCCCGTTCGATGTCCACCGCGCACAAATGCAGCACATGAAGTAATTTTTGCTCCGTTGGTGTAATTGCTGTATGGCGTTCCAGTGTGAGGATAAAAAAAACAGACTCGAAAAACAAAACAGAAAAACCTACAGAGGTAATGCTTATTTCTAAATAAATATCTTCCAGCTACCTACGATAGGAGAGAAGATAATGAGATGTAGAAAGCGTGAGTAGTAAAACAGAAAATAAAACACACATAATCAAAAACAATTCACTCAATTAAATTAAACAAATAATATGGGGATATATTAACAAATATAATACATACACGTACACAAAACTACATCTCTTTGATCAATAGAAACGTAGTAGGATAGAATGGAATTACTTACCATACAGTAAATGTACACTGATACTGAACACAATCAGACCACCTTTCTCCAAAGAGTATTTACATGCATTTCGTATAAATTTCCACAAGTCTAAAAAAAAAACAACAAAATATCATTAGTAGAGAGTTTTGGATCTTAAACCGCAAAAATACGATACGTAGGGGGCGTATATGTATATACATTCGTATTTAGGAAACTAATTTTGTTATCCTTTATTGAGGAGCTTTGTCACAATACTGACTATGTCGCTCCATCATAGCCAAATTTGAATTTTACATTATTCTATATGTTTGTAATATATTTTGTGCATAGTTCTAGCCTCGTCCGACATAGGCTTAGCTAAAACACTATTGACAGTACCAATTCCAGACATATTTTGGGAATCAAACAGACTTCTCCTGAGGCGTTCGCCCCGCTCACACTCGATCAAGATATGATGTACGTCCTCGATTATTCCAGATTTCTCGCAATTAGGTGAAGGTGTTATACCCATAAGGAACGTAAAGGAGACTTATGAATGCAAACAATCAAAATGGGTTGGAAACATTTGTACAGAAAATTGTAATTCCCATGCCACGTCGTATTAGCTAACTTCAATTTAGTAGTGGTAGTAGAACGCGTTCTAAAAAGCTCTTTCGGAATAGTACTACCATCATAATTATAGCAATCCACTGTAGGCCATACATAGGCTTGTCCAATTGCACTCCATTCAACTCGATCCTTGGCAACTCTCATCCAGCTACAAGTTAAAATTAACGCTTCGCGTACCCTGAGAGCGTCCTACCTTACTTTTACTGATTCTTAGCCTCCACTCAGGAACAGGTCGGGGGCGCCTGCTTCAACCGCGATCGTTATCACTAAAATCTCGACAAACCAGGGGTTAAGTATATTATGATTTGGTAAATTATTGGGTTTTACCAACTCTGTATTAGTGTCCCCCTATTCAAATGAGATTGACCACGTATGCCCCACGTAAATCCCACAGGATTTACTCTTCGTAGAAAACAGACTTTAATTTATGCTTCCAATGGGGGCTGTATTATAAAACTATGCTGTGTATTATGAATATCAATGCGGACGTTACCAGCTGCCTGGAAACCACTCCTGAAGTCTACGTCACACACCAGGGAAACAAGTCTGGCTCTGGCGTGTGACAAACTCTTTGTGAAGAACTGCTTGTGCCGGTGTTATTAAAACCACGCGAAGACATGAGACACTTCGGCTATTTCACTGGGATGGCAACACATTTGCAATGACTCTAGTATTGTTGATGTCAATCAGATTATCTGAAGCTGTCTTCGGGTTTTTTGCCAACCAGTAACACTTAAAATGCCTTTACTCTGGTTCCACATAACCAGGAACACAGAGGTACATGAAGCGCTAGAAATATCAACCGGTGAGTAAATATCCGAAATCTACGTTACACAAAAGAAGCTACACATTTTGTTTACTTACATTTACGGTCACTCATGAGGTGGTGTGCGTGCCCTATAAATGGCAGCGCTCCTGGCATTACAGGGGGCAAACGGTGACGCGGTCTGAACCACGCTATATACAGCAACCAACACCCAATGAGCAGTAGCACATACATTTTAATACGCAACCAGAAACTTTGTGTTAACTTTAATAGTAATCTTTATTTTATAGTAATTTTTATTCAAGGTGCAGTCTGCATTATTTGCTGACATTAAATTATCTTCATATCTAGGATTTAAGACTGACGCACACTGGGGTCTGACTGGTGGAACTATGAGACTGCTCAGCACTGGCACAAAAAAAAATTTGTGGTGAATTGTATGTAGCGGGTAGTATGTAGTAGGTGTAGTAAGGGTACCTAGTAATAATACCAACCTATTAATGTACTTTGACTAAAAATATTTACTTCGTCAAAAAGCCGTGATTGCATCGGAAGAAAAACCGTTTCGTGCTTAGAAGATTCGTAATTAAAGTTGGTAATTTGATTTCGTTTGAGATGCAGGTCCCAAGTGTGAAAGACACAAACGAAGAATGGATTGTGTACAAGATGATATGGTCAAAAAAAAGCTGACTACTGAAATTACAAAGATGCATGTAAGATGAAGACTTACGCAGCGACAATCGACCACAAATTTTAATTTAAAAGAATGATTTAAAAAAAATAGAATAAGTGAATGAAGTGTCTTGCCGGTTTTCTCCGTAGGAACCTACTATTCCTTTGGAATGGGCAACTACCTTCATCTTTCTGACTTAGCGATTCCTTGACAATTTGCAAGTCCCGTAAGTGGTTAAGTCTATATAAGTGAATCTCTTGTATTATAATGGGAGGCGCTTTAGTATTTGTTTTTTTGACTCTTGAGTGTTCCGCACGATCTATCTGCCTTTGTTTTATAATCCAAACCAAAAAAAAAAAACAAATACTAAAGCGTCGCATTGTACGTTACACAAAATGCGACGCTTTAGTATTTGGTTTTTTGGCCTCACTCTTGGTGTTCCGTGCGGTTTATCTGCCTTTGTTGTATAATCTGAGACGTGAAGCAAAACCTTTGTATCCCTTTTTTTTATTACTCGCATGGAGGCACAATTAATTTTTATATGGAGAAGCAGTACAGAGAGCTAATATTTTTAAATAATAATGAATTAGAAATAAATGGAGGTCCAATTTCGACTACTGGGCGATCATTAGTTTGCTTTGAGTTTTAGTTTAGTGATGACATCAGTTTAGTTTCTTCTATGTCCCGCATTGAAAAGAGCCTTTACGTAAAACGACTTGTGTCCGGTGTCCGGTTTCTCACTAATCTAAATAATTGCCTTAAGAGGTGCCTGCTAACTGGGTCATAATAAACTTGTCAGTATCAGGAATAAGAACGTCCTAATGAAAAAAAACGGAACCCTTATATGATCGCTTTTCTGTCCGTCTGTTACAGCGACTTTGCTCCAAATCTAAAAGATTGATGAACTTGAAATTTGCTACTCAAGTGATTTTTTGCAACCCAAACACGTATCATCATCATCATTTCAGCCGAAAGTCGTCCACTGCAGGACATAGGCCTCCCCCAGGTTTTGGGGGATTTTGCCATAATCGCCACGCTTGGCAGGCGGGTTGGCGATCGCAGTATAGTGGTAAAATGCATAGAGAACGCTGCTGCCCATTCTCTAGTAAGTCCCTTGGTCGCCTTCTATGACACCCACTGGAAGAAATGGGATGGTGCTATTCTTTTACGCCCGGCGACACATACGGGACACAAACAAACACGTATGTTTAACATAATTAAATGAATTCTGAATATAGGGGTCACTTTTGGGGGAAACATTACAAAATATCGTAAATATTTTGCAAACTGTACCTTGTGACATATCATATGTAAGGGTTTGTTGTGTGTGTTTCACACAAATTTTTTGTATACTTAAAAAAATTTACAGTTTTAAATTTTATTTAAGAAAATCTATGAAAATTGTCCATTCCCCTTTGTTATGCAGGCAAGACTTTATACAAAAACAATAAAGACATCTACGACTTTCACCTTCCAACCCTCGGAATGGGGTGTAGGTCTGTAAAACATCTAGGGTATTTCCGGAAGTTAGAAAGCTGAAAAATTGATATTTTAATGTTCTGTCACAGAATCAGTTGCTCGGTGGCGACCAAGGCCAAGCCGTACATTTTGACCAAGATATAAGGTTTGTAGAGTTCGGTCTAGAAGAATTAGGGGCGTGGTTCTACATTAGATCCTGATAACTTATTAAGTCTTGCAAACCTACTTTACATGAAATTTTTTCGTGGGTAATATATTCATCGTACGGAAACGGACGGAATTCTCTCCATGCGAGTTGAACTCGCACTTGTCCAGTGTTTACCTTTAAACTCGTTATACTTAAACTCATTAGGTAATCATTATACTCAGTACATTTAAGTGTGATTAATATCAACGCATAAACAAGCTCTTAATTTAACGCTTGTTAACCGACTTCGAGGCGGTGACATATAATTAAATACATATCCAAAGTCACCGACTTCCAAACTTAGTTATTGGGGTTGGACAAAGCAAGTTTATTATTTTTTACTTTTCGGTTTTTCGACGGTTTAATTTTTTTATTAAAAAGTTTTTATTTTATAATTTTTTGTGGCTCTAATCTACTAATTACAACATGCTTAATTTTTTATTACTTTTTGTAATACACAACTCTGTATTAAAATCTGTGAGTAACAATCAATCATCCCCTGTTTTCTTACCCTTAGGGTTGGAATTTTATATGGGACCAACTTCGGGGTATACCATTTCCAATAAAAAAAGAATGATCAAAATCGGACTACTCTGGAAAAAGTTATGCGTGGTCGTACATAAAAAAAAAATATATATATCGAATCGCGTCGAATTGAGTAGCCTCCTCCGTTTTTTCGTCGGTTAAAAAAGGAAGTGGTTCTATGTTCCAGTGTTTTTTTTTTAATGTAAGTATGTTCAACGTGGATAAATTTTATTAACTTTGCTTCGATTTTTTTGCGTTAGCCTCGATAATATGTTTTTAATCCACTTTATGTTTAATGTTTTTTTTTTGCCTTTTATTTATAGTTTGCATGCAAGATCGACATTTTCTAAATGGATCTTTCTATACTAACCGTATTCACCGCGAGCATCCGATTCGCGAATTTGTTTTTGCGTGAGTTTTTGTTACGTGACGAACATTCATTTGCGAAACGAATCTCGCGAATGAATGTTCGTTGCATAATGTTCGCAGTGAGTACTGGACATTATGCTCAAAAGTAACATTAGACATGCGTCATTATCAAGCATCATACAATGGACAGAGTATAGTTATTCATCACCATCATTTCAGCCGAAAGACGTCCACTGCTGGACATAGGCCTGCCCCAGGCTCCTCCACTTCGACCAATCTTGTGCTGCCCACATCCAGCGGATACCCGCGGCCTTCACAAGGTCATCGGTCCACCTTGTGGGAGGCCTTCCCACTCTACGTCTGCTGGTACGCAGTCGCCACTCCAGAACCCTGCCCCATCGGCCATCTGTTCTGCGAGCAATGTGCCCTGCCCACTGCCACTTAAGTTTGGCAATTCTGCGGGCTATGTCGGTATAGTTATTATCAAGTAACATTATATAAATGCTTTCTATTTGTGGTCTGTATTCCGCCTATAGTACTGGAAAAGTTAGATATCAACTATACCTATACACGCAGAAATTTTTCGCCGGTTATACAAAAAAAAATCAGCTGTTTTATAGAAAACTGCAATATCTATGCGGTCAAAATATGTGGAACAGCTGTTTTTTTTTTTTATATATCTGGCGAAAAATTTCTACGCTAGGGTTTCTAGAATGATATGCTGAATTCATGGTTAAAATTTGCGCACTGGATGAAAGCTTTTCCTGTATATATACATATATATGTCGTGGATCATCAATAGTTGCTCATTTGATTATTGTAGTACCAAGGTAGTGGTAAACACCGTGACGTCAGTTGTTATTGTAATGGCGGCACGCGGACAGAGTCGTGTTGGAGAGTGGGGTTGATACAGAGTTCACTTTGAATTCGGACACCAACCGGGTCACTCGTCCAAAACGAAACTGTCGGTTTACCCAGTTAATTTTGTGAATTATAAAGAAATAATTTGAAGTGATTTATTAAAGTGAATTATTCAACTATCGCATTACAGTTATTATTTTCTATTACGTACGCAATGAACCCTGTACCACCTAATCAAGATGATGACGACGCTATCGCTCAGCCATCGCTGGCGCCGTCATCAGAAGTGGGATCTGAATCTCACTGGCGCACATTGTTCGAGATGCAGCAAAGGAATATGATGCAGTTGATTGAAGCTATTAGAACACCCGTATCATCGCCGAAGATTTCTCTGCCGGAAATTAACCCAGAGCAACCAGATTCTGATCCACGTGCCTGGTGTGCTACAGTGGATATTTGTCTTGAAGAACGTCCGCTGGAGGGAGGATCACTCATCATAGCTCTCAGTAAAGCACTTAAGGGCAGCGCCTCGTCGTGGCTATCGCAAATTTCACATGTGGGTATGACGTGGAAGCATTTTCGTGACCTGTTCCTAGCGCGTTATGATTCTACAGAAACACTTGCGGCGACGCTAATCAGTGTGAATAATAGCAAGCCAAAAGATGGTGAATGTCTCGCAGCATATGCAAGCCGTTTGCTGACGTCACTGTTGACTAGGTGGAAGAATTTGAATCACGAAGAAATCGCTACGTCATATGTTCTGGCCCATATTGCTCAGTTTGATTCGCGTCTGCATCGCCTGGCATATACCAGTGAAATTACAACACGCAACAAATTACTGCAAGAAGTGAAGGCAAGTGCAAGTCTGAAACGAAAGTTTGATCGAAACAACGGAACTGGCGGACAATTGGACGGACCGGATGTGAAACGTTTAAAACCGTACACTGTTACCACATTTAAGTGTCACAACTGCGGTAAACCGGGACATAAGGCGGCTAACTGTCGCTCCTCAAAACCTGCTGTGTCCACTGCCAATAAGGAGCCGCTGACATCGAAATTTATGCCTGGCTCCGGTAAACAAGTAATTTGTTTTCGTTGCGGTGAGAACGGGCACATAGCATCTAACTGTCAACGTCGCAACGCGGGCGCGGTTGGCGCGCCTTCGGTGGGCCGTGCGGCCTCTAGCAGCGAAGGTGACGTGGTAGCCGAGCGACGCATCGATATTTGCGAAGTAACTGGTGTCTGTGGACAACTACAACAATCTGGTGAGTCGTACAATTTTTATTTCGATTCTGGTGCCGAATGCTCTCTTGTTAAGCAATCTGTCAGTCGTAACTTCATAGGTGAACGTACATTTGCAATTGTCCGTATACAGGGTATTGGTTTTGCTAATGTAGACTGTACTGAACAAATTCTTTGTGACATATTTATTGGCGGTAATCTTTTACGCATTTTATTTCATGTGTTGCCCGATTATTGTTTGAAATATGATGTGATGATTGGTCGAGAAATTTTAAAACAAGGTTTTATAGTAAACATGTCTGATTCGTCTCTGATAATTTCAAAACAAAAGTCCGTTGCTGCTTGTAGTTACGAACCAAAATCCGTGTATAATCTTAATGATATTGACACGGATATGCAAAATAAAGAACTTCTGTTATCCTTGCTTAATGAATTTTCTCATGCTTTTATTGATAGTTTACCCCGCACTCGTGTCACATCTGGTGAGCTTAAAATTAGGCTTCAGGACCCGAATCGAACGGTTTATCGTAGGCCCTATAGGCTTAGTCCTGACGAGAGGCAGGTAGTGCGTTCTAAGGTTAAGGAGCTAATGGAAGCTAACATCATTCGTCCTAGTCAGTCCCCATTTGCGAGTCCTATCCTACTTGTCAAGAAGCGTGATGGCACCGACCGTATGGTGGTAGACTATCGCGAATTGAACTCTAATACTGTGCCTGATAGGTTTCCTTTGCCTCTCATAGCAGATCAAGTGGCCAGGTTGTCAGGAGCGAGCTATTACACATGTTTAGACTGCGCTAGTGGATTTAACCAAATACCTATTCGGGATCCCGATAGTATTGAGCGTACTGCCTTCATTACGCCCGATGGGCAATTCGAATATCTGGCAATGCCTTTTGGACTACGAAATGCGCCTAGTGTGTTCCAAAGAGCAGTGTCTAATGCCTTGGGAGACCTGATTTTCTCATATGTGATCTTGTACCTGGATGATATTTTAATCCCGGCGGTATCTGTGGACCAGGGGCTATATAGGTTGCAGGAGGTGTTGAAGGTACTGACTAAAGCCGGGTTTTCTTTGAACATTTCAAAGTGTTCCTTCCTGAAGCGCCATGTTGAATTCCTAGGCTATGATATCACTGCTGGAGAACTGAGACCGAACCCTAGAAAAATTGAAGCTCTAACTAAACTATCACCCCCTGAGAACATACATCAACTGAGACAGTTCATTGGCCTTGCCTCATACTTTCGCAAATTTATTAAAAGCTTCTCTCAAGTTATGACCCCATTATTTTTCCTAACCACCGCTAAGCATTTCACTTGGAAATCAGAACACGAGCAGATCAGACAGCAGATAATTTCGATCTTGACGACTAAACCAGTATTGACTATTTTTAATCCTGACCTTCCAATTGAGTTACATACCGACGCAAGTGCCGACGGGTATGGCGCTATTTTATTCCAAAAAATAGATGCTGAACTTTTTGTTGTTGAGTACTTTAGTAAACGAACCACGAAAGCAGAGTCTAAGTACCACTCCTACGAGTTGGAGACTCTAGCTGTGGTAAACGCTGTAAAGCATTTCAGACACTACTTGCAGGGTAGGTATTTTGAGGTCATGACCGACTGCAATTCTTTAAAAGCTTCGCGAAACAAAATCGATATTACACCACGCGTGCATCGTTGGTGGGCTTTTCTTCAAGCTTTTGATTTTCAAATCAACTATCGTGAGGGTCGTCGTATGGCTCATGTTGACTTTCTTTCACGTAATGCTTTACCATCCCCTTCAAATTCTACTAGTTTTACAAAGGTCGAACAAAAGCGTGTTGATCTCTCAACCTTGTCAGAAAACTGGTTATTGGCAGAACAGCTGCGTGATCTTGAAATTCAATCATTGGTAACTAAACTTAAGGAAGGTGGATTCCCACCCGATATGGCCAAGACTTATGAGATGCGCTCAGGTGTTTTGTATCGCAAGGTGCAGAGGAACCATCGTACCCGTTGCATTCCGATTGTTCCCCGAGCTTTTCGTTGGTCAGTTATTAACCACGTGCATGAATCACTTATGCATCTTGGGTGGGAGAAGACGCTGGAAAGGGTATACGAACATTATTGGTTCGAGCATATGGCTAAGTATGTTCGTAAGTTTGTCGATGGATGTATAACGTGCAAAGTGTCAAAATCACATTCAGGTCGTGTGCAGGCTGAGCTTCATCCGATCCCTAAGATGAGTGTTCCATGGCACACGGTACATGTTGATATTACTGGCAAGCTCAGTGGCAAAAGTGATTCTAAAGAATATGTCATAGTTTTAATCGATGCTTTTACTAAGTTTGTTCTCATGTACCATACTGTCCGTATCGATTCAGCTAGCGCTATTAAAGCCCTTAAATCGAGTGTGTCGCTATTCGGAGCTCCGTCTCGAGTTATTGCAGATCAAGGTCGATGCTTTGCCAGCAAAGACTTTAAAGATTTTTGTGAGTCTCATAGTATCTCCTTACACTTGATCGCTACGGGATCAAGTCGTGCTAATGGTCAAGTAGAAAGGGTGATGAGCACATTAAAAGGTATGCTTACTTCCGTGGAAACATCTGATAGGTCTTGGCAAGAAGCCTTAGAAGATGTACAACTTGCTTTAAATTGTTCTGTTCACCGTGTAACAGGAGCGAGCCCACTTGAGCTTTTGATAGGGCGCGTAGCCAGGCCATTAAATCTTTTACCTTTTAATGATACAGAACCGGAAATAGACATTAGCAAGACAAGAGAGCAAGCGGCAATGAATATAGAAGCGAGTGCTAGTTACGAGAAATCTAGATTTGATAAAGATAAAGCTAAATTAGTAAAATTTAATATTGGTGACTTAGTTTTGATTCAAAATGAGGAAAGAAATCAGACGAAATTAGACCCAAAATATAAGGGACCGTTCAAAATTATTGAATTGTTTGATGGTGACCGTTATCTGTTAAAATCTTTAAATGGTAATAGGACCTATAAGTATGCTCACGATCGCATACGTAAGATTCCTCTAAGTGATGTACCTGCTGAGTTAGATTTGTCTGAAGTTGATGATGGAGAGGACGGTACCTCTACCAGTAAATAGAGCACATACCATGGCTATTTGGTCACACTGCACGCACTAGTCTGTAGTCGTAACTGCAACTCATTCATAAGTTGTTCAGGGCGCGATGGGCAGCTAGTGGTGTGGGGAGGACCTGGGTCTCGAGGGAGACTATTGTTGTGTTGGTCATACATTGGCCTGGGAGTCACAGACTCAAAACATGTTGGTCGTGTCACGTGAGATGATGACGATATGGGTGGCAATGGTAAACTTGTCACTAGCTGCTGGGGCAGCCGGGCCATGAGCGTTGTATGTGTTGTTGTGCGTTATTGTGTTAACTAAAGTTTGATTGTTTTTAAGGCTTAGAGGAACCTTTTGTCTTAGAATTGTTAAGATGATTTAGAAGTTTAGTTATTTTTGGTTGTTAATGATTACACTGTCACGGTCAGGTTGGCCGAGATCACAATGATACATCAAATTTGGCTATTTTGTTACAGATGTACACGAGGACGTGTAACTCGTCAGGCTGGCCGTGTCGTGGATCATCAATAGTTGCTCATTTGATTATTGTAGTACCAAGGTAGTGGTAAACACCGTGACGTCAGTTGTTATTGTAATGGCGGCACGCGGACAGAGTCGTGTTGGAGAGTGGGGTTGATACAGAGTTCACTTTGAATTCGGACACCAACCGGGTCACTCGTCCAAAACGAAACTGTCGGTTTACCCAGTTAATTTTGTGAATTATAAAGAAATAATTTGAAGTGATTTATTAAAGTGAATTATTCAACTATCGCATTACAGTTATTATTTTCTATTACGTACGCAATGAACCCTGTACCACCTAATCAAGATGATGACGACGCTATCGCTCAGCCATCGCTGGCGCCGTCATATATATTATATTAGATTATATTTATACATATATATATAATGAACTGGTTAGAGCCCAAAAACGAATATAACAGTTCATGTAGCTTTTTTTTTTTGGTTGGGAAATCATCAAATAACTTCTCCCGCTCTGGGTGGAGCGGGAGGGCGTGTCAGACTTTTACTGACTGAAACCCACCCGTGTTCCCTCAGTAGCCCGTATGCCAGGGGCTGTGGTATCTCTTTTGAACAAACCCGCACCCCTGGCAGACCCCATCGGCCCTTGCGGGCCCCATCATTTTGTGCTGACATCTCTTTGAGGCGCGCGTGGAACACAACGCGCCGTCGACTTGGGCTTGGTCCTTACCGGACAGCGAGCTACCCATTACTCGCCGTCCCCAAGCTCCCTACGCCCTAAGCCCACGGGGCGTCTCCGTATCCTGCGGCGGCTAGGGTCGTGAGGGCGCATAGACTGCCTCTCCCTTACGTGCGCCGCCTCCCTCTTCGCGAGCATCACTGCTTCGCTGAAGGAGATGACGGCTCCCCATGCCCTCTCGCTCCGTACCATGGCCTGGACCAGGGCCGGACGCGAGAGATCACCGCCGCCGATCGCCTCCAGGACACAGCGGTGCTCCACCCAAGCTGGGCAGACCGCCACCGTGTGCTCCACCGTGTCCTCAGGGCGATCTTCGCAGTGGAAACACCCGAGCGTTTCCTCCCGCCCTATCCGAAACAGGAACCTCCCGAAACAACCGTGTCCGGTGAGGACCTGCGTCAGGCGGAAGGTGAGAATGCCATGCCGCCTCTCAAACCACTCCTCAAAGAGGGGACTTACTGCCGCAATCGTAGCGTGCCCAACAGTTAATGTAGCTAAAACTAAAATTGTACAATTCTCTAACTATGACAATTGTCAATTATAACTTAGACGAACTATAAAACACTAAAAAGAAGATCTTGATATAAAAAAATCTTGATAGGCACATATAAAGCTCACACAACTGAAATGAAAGTATAAAGCGATGACCTGACAGAAACCCAGGTTTGAATAAACCTGTACTCCATAGGTTCAGGTAATTAAATAAAGGTAAACAAAAAAAAAAAGTGACTCACAGATGCGAAACCTTTTATTTCAAATGTTAAAATCATTCCCCACTCCCCCACTCTCAGCTCATCATCGTCCCGTTTGCCCAGTTTCGCGTTGAAGTCCCCCATGACAACGGTGAAATGAGTTTTAGAGCCATGCATGGCTTTGGATATATCCTCATACATGGTCTCCACCTCAGGGTCTGGGTGTGTCGAGGTCGGGGCGTAGATCTGTATGACCTTCAGCGAATATCTTGCGGATATTCTGAGTATAAGGTACGCCACCCTGGTCGACACACTCTCTATCTTCATCACGTTGGTCACAAGGGACTTATGAACAATAAACCCGACACCACCTTGGGACTGCTGGTCGCCCTCCCAGAAATAGAGCAGGTTACTGGATTTGAAGATTATCGAGTCCTTCCCCTATCTTCGGACTTCAGATAACCCTACTATACCCCACCGTAACCTGCTCAATTCTTCCTCGAGTTCGGTAATCTTTTCGTCGGTCCGGAGTGTACGCGTGTTGTAAGACTTACAAAACGCTTATTTTCGTTTGTTGTGGTAGCCAGATCTCTTCCCGAGATTCTTAGCACCCCTTGCCTCACCATAACCTTGGCCGCTGCCGTAGCCTAGGGTAGGCGGGCCGCCGGGTACTGGAGGCCGTTTTGTGGGGCTGCTGGTCATTTTTGGGGGGTTTTTCCATAATCGCCACGCTTGGCAGGCGGGTTGGCGATCGCAGTATGGTGGTAAAATGCATAGAGAACGCTGCTACCCATTCTCTAGTAAGTTCCTTAGTCGCCTTCTACGACACCCACTGGAAGAAATGGGATGGTGCTATTCTTTTACGCTCGGCAACACACACGGGACAGGATAGGATCAAATCAAATCAAATCATTTATTTCTGTGCAAACATGGGTATAGTACATAAAAGTTTTATAGTAAAGTTCTCCATCTTTTACCGTTACATGGGCATGCAAAGGTTTACATTTCCTAATATATTTTTTTAAATAAATGTTGCAGTCACAAATAAAAAAAGAAAAAGGAAACTTACAAATCAAAAATATCACTGTGGTCACAGCAATAAAAATATAAATAAGACTATGTAATGTCAAACAGAAATAAAACCCAGGATCACAATAATTAAGACAATCAAAGTAACCGTACGTCAAACAGTTAGTAAATCATCATAAAAAAAATCGTTCATCGTGTAATAGGTTTTCACAATTAAAATCTGTCTTAGCTCCCTTTCAAATTTTACTGTAGTCATATTTTTTATAATATAATCGTAATTATAATATTAAATACTCTGTATCGTAATGAGGATATATTGTTTCACCGACTGTTGTAATACCGTTTCGACTGATTAAAAGTTTGTCCTAATTCTTGGTTGTTAGGGTTACCCCTTCACGAATCAGAGTGTTAATAATTTCTGATTTACTAATAAATGAAATTATTTTATGTAAAAAAGCGTGGGTTGCTTTTTTATGTATTTTAATAATGACTACTTTTATCAGTAGATCAAATACACACACATATCAAATATTCACATCAATTAATTTTAAGCATCGCACGCTTTCTACATTATGTCGTGATTTCATTGACTTAGTTTGAAAAAAAAAACAGCTGTTTCTTACATTTATGTTCGCATAACTCATCAAAATGTAGGGAACAGCTGATTTTCCTTTCGCGATTTCAGGTTTGGGCCCTTAGTAAAAGTTGTTCATAATCATGAGTACAATGACCTCCTAAGAAGTTGTTGGTGTTTTTCCAATAACCCTGTATTTAAGAGAAGAGTACAATTTTATTTGTTTATTTAACCATTAATGCACACACATATAAACAGACAAGAATAAAGGAACAGAAAAATACGTACAAAGGTAATGCTTATTTCTACAGAAATCTCTTCCAGCACACCTGCGATAGGAGAGAAGGTAACAGAGATGTAGACAACGCGTGTAATAATAATAGAAGGGAAAACATAATAGCACAAATTTTACCTAATCTAATTTATAAATACACATATCATATAAGAATATACATACATACAAACATACATACATACTACTAAAATAAATATCAACAAAATATATATAATTATGATGTAATTTAAATAATAAATACAAATGCAACTTATGACAAAGTGGAGAGATAGTGTTCTTTCACTCTTCTTTTAAATACTGCTACAGTTTGGCAGTTCCTAATGTCAGGCGGAAGTGAATTCCACAACCGAACCGCGTGCACAGTGAAGGAGTAGGAGTAGAAGTCGGTTGAGTGGGGAGGGGACTTGAGGAGATTTCTAAGATGCGACCTGCAAGGTGCATGAAAAGGACGGGCGTAGGAGAAGCGTTCCCGCAGATAGGATGGGGCCTTAGGGTTGTGAAGAATGTTGAATAGCAAACACAATATCCGAGAGTTTCGGCGAAGTCGAATGGGGAGCCACTTGAGGATCTTGCGAAAGTTAGAAACGTGGTCGTATTTTTAAGTTTAAAAAGTAAACGAATGCAGATATTTTGCAAACGCTCAAGTTTATTTAAAAGCTCCTCGGTGGCATCCAAATAACAGGCATCAGCGTAGTCAATGATGGGCTGTATGAGAGTTTGGGCAAGGGTGATCTTGGTGTTCAAGGGCAGGAAGCTCTGGAGGCATTTTAAGGAATGGAACGTATAGTGTACTTTGCGACTGACTTGAGCAACATGTGCAGTCCACGATAAGTAGGAGTCCATGGGCACACCCAGATTTTTAACAGTTTTTGCGTATTCTATCTGAACTCCATTCAAACAGAGTGGAGACAGCGACGCAACATCGAGTCTATTCCGCATATACCTGCCACCGATAATTATAGCCTGGGACTTGTTAGGGTTGATCAGCAGTCCAAAAGACTGCGACCACTCGCTAATCAAATCCAGGTCTCTGTTCATAGCAAATATGGCAGCATCCGCATCTTGCATTGAAAAGTGATTGTAAAGTTGCAGATCGTCGGCATAGAGATGGAGGTGGGAAGAGATGACTCTGGTGACAGAGTTAAAAAAAAATGAAAAGAGAAGGGGAGAGAGAACGCCACCCTGAGGCACACCCGCGGCAAGAGAGCACAGTCCACCAGTCAGAGGAATTGGGGTTCTAACTTAAAAATTTTTGCATCAATTTTTTTTAGGAAAATAAACTATTGAAGTTCTATTTAAGTCAGACGTGCTACAAAATAATATACAATACGTGTGACTTAAGTAGTCCATTATTGTGGCGTTCAGTACACTCGCTAAACTAAGGCACTAATTTCACGCCGCTCAACAATGGGCTACTTAAGTCACGCGTTCCGTAATGTACAATTAATCTACTTCTTCTGCTGTTAAAAATAGTAAGTTGGTACACGAATTTGTTACTATAAAGTGAGAAATTATTGTAGTTTTCGGTGGCAATTTGACAATATACAACGAACTAGAAAACTCAAAAGCAGCTTTATTCTTTCGTTACCAACCTAACAGCCCTACGCAACCCTGGCCGTTTCGAACAAAGACCTCTTCTAATTAGTAATTTCATACAGCCTTGTCTGTTGAAATTTCCCTGGATCGTTTTAACGTAGCTAATGATAGCCCCTTTTATTCGCCTAAACGTTCATTCTTCCTTTTTGTCCATACAAATTAGATTGAGAAGGCAATTGCTTGGAAAAGTTATTGTTTGTGTGAATAATGTCGACTGGGTTGAAAGCTTTAGTGATTTAATTAAGGTGGTGATTTTTATTGTTTTGAATAGAGAAGATGGAAAAAATTTAGTCATTAAATGTTTTTCTTTCAACTACTTGGTAATTTTATCATAAATCACTACAAAACCGATCACAAAGGATGTATATTTGCTTGGAGTTGGAACCAAAACAGTGCAGAAATGTTATATGAAATCTCTTAATTGCACTGTTTTTCATTCATCATCATCATTTCAGCCGAAAGACGTCAGAAATCAGAAATCATTTATTTGCCAATAATGTAGGTATACAGATAATGATGGTTATTTTTAACAGAGTCCCGATACATTTTGCCTTACGGCATGCAAAATTATTTGATGCTATACATTTACTAGACACTAAAGCAAAACACAAAAACACATACATACTACTAATATAAGAATAAATTAAAACACATAGGTATTATTAAACATTCGGAATTATGCACAAATGCCACTACTAAATTATAATAAAAAAATATGTCAGGAAACAGGAAAAAAAAATATATCAGTAAATTAAATCACACACACCATTAACAGAAGGCTTTGTCATCAACAAAATCTTTAATTGCGTAGTAACACTTGTCCAGTAGCAGTTTTGTTAACTTTTTTTTTTAAACTTTGATGGGTAATTCTTTCAAGTGTATTGGCAGTTTATTATAAATAAGAGGACCCATGGTTAAAATGTTTTTTTTTAAGTAAAGACGTTTGGTAACCACCTGTGTAAAGTTGGTTTTTATATTGTGACCTTATTGACCCTGAGCGTTGTCTTTTATCCGCTACTGACATAAACAGATGCTTGTTCGTTCTAACAAATAGGGCAACTTCTAGTATATACAACGATGGCAATGTAAGTATCCTTAGCGATCTAAAAACTGGTTGGCAGCTTTCTGAAGTTTTAAGACCTGTCATTGATCGAAGGCAACGTTTTTGGGTCCTAAATATTATTTCTCTCTCACTGCAGTTACCCCAGAATATGACACCAAATCTCAGCGAGGAAGCAACTAAACCATGATATGCTGTCACTAATGTGTTTAGGTTAACTTTTTTTGAAAGGCTGTACAGTACATATGCCGTTTTACTTAATTTATTGCAAACGTTTTCGGCATGATTTTTCCATGTCAGTTTATTGTCGACGTATACTCCTAGGAATTTTGTTACTGTAGTTGAATCTACGCTTTGGTCATTATATTTAATTGTAATATTTTCTGGCTCCAGCCGCTGGTTACTTTTGTTTTATTAATATTTATTGCGAGATTATTTTTATTAAGCCAATCAATTATATTTTTAAGATTGTTGTTTATATCTCTTTTGTATTCCGTTTTGTCTATGCATTCAATTATAGCTGTGCTGTCATCCGCAAATAATGTCATTGGATAATAAATTTGTCGCGGTAGATCGTTAATGTAAAGCAAAAATAATAATGGCCCAAGTACACTACCTTGGGGAACACCAAACTTCGGGACTCTACAAGAGGATAAATATTTGAATTCACGCTTAGTCTTGGTACATACTCTCGATATTTCTGTGAACTGTTTTCGATCAGTGAGGTAAGACTTTATTAAGTTTAGTACGTTGCCTCTTATACCATAGTCTTCAAGTTTATATAATAGGATGTCATGTTTCACGCAATCGAAAGCTTTTGTCATGTCTGTGAAAATTGCACATACAGGGTTTTTCTTATCCACATTATTCATGACCACTTTTAAAAGATCAAATATTGCCATGTTAATATTTTTATTTTTTTGAAAGCCCTTTTGCTCTTCGCATAATATATTATTTTTATTACAAATGTGTAGATAGATTCATACATAATCTTTTCGAATATCTTAGAAAATACTGAAATTAAAGCTATTGGTCTGTAATTAGTCATGTCTTCCCTATTGTTTTTTTATATAATGGTTTTATGATAACAGTTTTTAATTGATCTGGAAATATACCTGAGCTTATGCATGCATTTATTATATGGCTTAACGGTTGGGCTATAATGTCTGAAACAAATTTCACTGCCGCAGTAGAGACTTCATCGTGTCCAAAACTTTTTTTATTTTTTAAATGTTTTATTACGCGCAGAATATCTTGTGGTACCACTGGGGGCATGAATAAAGAATTCCTGATATTAGTATTGCCGCTTATCTTGCCCAGATGTTTCTTAGTTGAATTATGTGCCTGATCTACAAAGAAATCGTTAAATGACTCAGCAATTTGCTTAGGGTTTTTTACTATTTTATTATCTTTATTTATTTGCAAAATTGGTTCCTTTAACCGATTGTTATCATTAATTATCTGCCATGACACCTTTGATTTATTTTGAGAACAATTAATAATATAATTATTCTGAGCTTTTTGAGTGAGATTTATAATTTTTTTTAGTCTGCGTGAATAATTCTTAAATGTATTTTTATTTTCACTTGAAGGTGCTTTTCTATATTTCCAAAGTAGGTTTCTTTGTTTCCTGCTAGAAATCCGTATTCCACGCGAAATCCATTTTATTTTTTTATCAGGTTTTACACTAATTAATTGTTTTGGAAAGCATAAATCATAGAATAAACGAAATAGATCTATAAACTTATCGTAAGCCTCATTAGGGTTGTCTGTTTCGATAACATCTGAAAAAGACAGACACTGAAGGTGATTTCTGAATCATGTTAGATTTTCTTTGGATAAGTTGCGTTTATGAATGTGCCAAGAATTTAGTATGCAAGTTTTGTTCACCTGTATTTTTAAAATCTGAGCGGTGTGGTCGGATAGTGCAAAATCAATTACTTCACTCACACATTTTTGTCTGGAGTTATGGGCAAAGTTATCTATACAAGTGCCGCTTTTAGGTCTAGTCAGTTGATTGAATTCTAATTTAAGATTATAGGTAAGTAATAAATTTTCAAAATCTAATGTTAAGTTATTTCTCTTTAGTGTGTTAATGTTAAAGTCCCCGCACAAAACAATTTTTTTACTGGGCTTAGTACATAATAGCTTCAGTGACATATTCGGGGGTCTATAAATGCATACAACAATTAATCCCTGCTAGGATAATTCTATTGCACAGTATTCAAATACACCTGTGATAGACGTGTTAGGAAGTTCCTTATATTCGTATCTATTTCTAATAAGGATACACGCTCCTCCACGCTTTTGATGGGTTCTTGAATAACACGATGCTAACTTGAAATTAGGTACTTTAATTAATGATTCTTGTCCTGAAGTTACGAAATGTTCAGTTATACATAATACATCGATGTCAATTTTTTTTTCAGTGCGCAACTCTTGGATATGCAGTGTCAACATATCAGATTTATTCAGCAATCCTGCTATGTTTTGGTGCAGAATAGTCAAATGTTTATAATAACGTCCGGTGCTGGACATAGGCCTCCCCCAGGATGGGGGGTTTTGCCATAATCGCCACGCTTGGCAGGCGGGTTGGCGATCGCAGTATGGTGATAAAATGCATAGAAAACGCTGCTGCCCATTCTCTAGTAAGTCCCTTAGTCGCCTTCTACGACACCCACTGGAAGAAATGGGATGGTGCTATTCTTTTACGCCCGGAGACACATACGGTTTTTTATTACTGCACTGTATTTATTTTTTATTTAGATATACCTAAATTTACCACAGAGGTTTAAAGCTTCCCATTTCTTTTTTTCATTTTCAGCCTACTATAATTATTTATATTACTTAAATATTGTGACTGGTAATTAGTGACCGACATTTAAACACATGATTGTAATCACTGTCCGAAAGTGTGTTTTTAACGTATTTCAGTGAGTTGTCCAAAAAAATGAGATCTTCATTGTGGTCTATATAGGGTGACTGAGTGAACGATATTTTAAACACATGATTGTACTCATCATTATGAACAGCTTTTACTATGGGACCAAACCCGAAATCGCGAAAAAGAAATCAGGTGTTCCCTACATTTTGACGAGTTATGCGAACATAAATGTCAGCAGCTGATTTTTTTTCGCGATTTCATTTTTGGTCCCATAGTAAAAGTTGTTCATAATGATGAGTTGTTGGGGCTGTGACACTCATGTGTTTAAATGTCGGTCACTAATTACCAGTCACCCTATACCGGATGACATTTTTTAGCGTCTGGACAACAATATGACGTGTCGTGTAAGTAGAATAGAACTCATATACGCTGACCTTTCCCTGGTACCATTGATTTAATAAAAGTTCGGAATATCCTTAAAATACATGAAAAAGAATATATCCTACGACACTCGCGTAAAACTAATAATAACCAAAATAGTAATAGTAAACGAGCGTCGGCTGCGATCACCCATGAATGAAGAATGATGAAGTGTACATTTTTGCAACTGATCCCTACGCATACATTTGCGCGTGTACCTACACACCTCACCGTGCTGTGTGGAGTTGTAGTAGGCAAATAATTTGATACACTGTGTGACGCGTGTCTTGAAACCGTAAACAAAATAAATTACGTCTCGTAAGATCGGTAAAGCTTTGATAGAAGTGTAAACAAACCTGTTGATGTTAAATTCTTATAACAATCACTCACATTCATCTGTATTTCGAAGGTTTTAGCTTTATGTGTAAAAAAAAGAATCCTAACAATTATTATTGTAGTTTTATTTTTATTTTATTTTATTGTAGAATTATTATAGTGACCATTGAAACAAATGCGTAGTGGACTAAACGAATTTTCAAAAAATGCGGTAAGAATAAGACGGCTCGTTAGTGAAATGGTTGAGCGATTAGCTGCGTGTTCTTTTATTTTATGTGGGTTTTGAAAACTCCACCAGTGCTAATTGTGTACGTTGTAGATGGCAACGCGGGTAAATATGGACTCGTCGGTCCATAGAATGTTCTCCTGCGGTTGGTTCTGCAGCCAGCGACAGAACTCAATACGAGGTCCACGATCCAGAGCATGCAAAGCTTGCACGCGTAAGAAGTGGTATGGATGCATATCCACTGAAAGGAGTAGCTTCCATACCACATACTGGTTTACGCCAAATCGACGAGCTGCTTGCCGGGTGCTCCTCCTCCTCGGGTGTTGCTGGAAATATTCTAGGATGGCGTCTTCAACATGTATGGACAAGGGTGGCCGGCCTCTGCCCCTGGCATGACCGGGAAGCTGAAACTGGCCATGGTCAAGTAACCGCTGATAAGTGCGGAATATCAAGTCTGTGTTGGGGTTCCGGGGGTCAGGGATTCCGTTACGTCTAAGGGATTGTGGGTATTCTTCGTCGGCGTACATTCGCCTCGCACCAATTAAATTTTCACCGGACAAAAAATAATACCTCATCATGGCAAGGTACTGTACGCTGGAGTATGCGTACGTCATTTTGAAAACAATCACTGTGCAGTTGAAGCACACGCGGAAAAAACAGCGATCGACGTCACGCTGTGACCAATCGCAGGTGACTGGAGAAACGGAGAGCGACGCGCGCGGGCGGGAGGGGATGCGCATGCGGTGAAACGTGAGCGGTACCTACGCCTGCGAAAAAAGCGGCCGGCTTCAAAGGATTGAATTTCGCTACGAATTTTCATTAATAATTTCTGCGCGTAGAGTAGGGTGCCTATAAATTGGATTTTGATATTATTTGCCCATTTTTTGTTTTCTTTTTTACTTTAAATTTTTTTAATTTTTAGTGTGAAAAGTTTACTACAAATAAGTAATAGTATTCATTCATACGTTAATTTCATTTTAGTTTTGAAAAATAAAAAAAGTGTAATTTCCGTACCACAGGCTTCTACCCCGTTCACCTATTATACCCAATTTTTTTCCAGACGCTAAAAAAAATCAGCCTGTATATTCAATGTTAAAAAGCACAGTTATTACCAAGCACAACGTGGATATAAAGAATACTCTAAATTAACATCGCTTCTGAAACGGCTATCAGATTTGAATATGAGTAAAAATTCGAAAGTGCTCATAGCTCAGGACGTAATTATATAAACATTTTTGAATGAAGCATCTGATGATAACTATTTGGCAACAAAGGTACGTTTTAAGTATATAATCTAGATGTTGACACATTATGACCGGTATAAACACTGTTCAGTGCAAGTGTTTGAGGTGACACTTGCCCACATATTTTCCATACAAACTCCGGAAGGGTTTTACTCCACTGTTTGACTATACATAAAAAATTAAACATGGTATGGTTTCGCCTCATTACATATTGTCTGTACGGAAACATAACTTTTTCTTGCTAATCTAACCTAACTTTGGGCGTGTTTAAGTGATAAAAGGAGTGTAAAATCTCGAAAACCAAGTCGGTACCGACAAAGCTCAACTATCGAAAAGTTCAATAAACTTAATTGTCATTGATTTATGCAGTGGTTTTTCCAGAAAACCCGATCTTCCGTAGGACTTTTCTTAATTTTTTACGCGTCTGTTTTACTTTAACTGATCCTGCAGCTCACTCAATAATATTGTGCGTGTAGACCAGCGTCTAACTGCTCATCACTGATACTACCTCTGTCGGACACGAAGCTTGGTGACACAGCGTGCTTTTTAGCCAGGCTCACTAGTGAGTTCGAGCCCGCGACTAGTGTACCCTTAATGGAAGTGCATTGCCGGCTAAGTAGAATAAGTAAGTACTTGCAACATGTTTGAAATTATTCTAATTACCCGGCAATATATTTCTACTAAACTACCCTAAACAATGTATATACCGCCTATAAATTATGGGTTAATTTGTATGTAACGTCGACTTTTAATCTTTTTTACAGGTTGCTCTCATTTTCGGAATAAACGGTGCTTGCAGAAGCTCTGAATTAATGAATATCATAATTTTATTGACAACATCGAAACACTTATTCAGATGCTGCTAATTAAACTTATGAACACGAAAACCAAGAAAGACCGTGAATTTGTAATACGTGACGAATTTTTGAACGTAGTGCAAAAATACACGGCACTGCATCCAAGGTCTATAAACACTGCATGGGTAGCCGTCACCTCCTTCAGCGAAGCAGTAATGCTGCGGCAGTCAATGCGCCCTCACGACCCTAGCCGCCGCAGGAGCCGGAGACGCCCTGGGCGTCGGGAATCCCAGGCCGATTTCCGGCCACCGTATGCATGGGCTTGCGGACGGCGAGTAATGGGTAGCTCGCTGTCCGGTAAGGACCAAGCCCAAGTCGACGGCGCGTTGTGTTCCACGCGCGCCCCAAAGAGATGTCAGCACAAAGTGACGGGGCCCGCAAGGGCCGATGCCTGCCAAGGGTGCGGGTTTGCTAGACAGAGATACCACAGCCCCTGGCATACGGGCTGCTGATGGACCACGGGTGGGTTTTAGTCAGTAAAAGTCTGACAAGCCCTCCTGCTCCACCCAGAGCGGGAGAAGTTATTTGATGATTTCCCACCCAAACAAAAAAAAGTCTATAAACACAAAGCGGTTTTTCTTAAATTACCAGAATGGAAAATGAACAAGATATTTTTTTTTTTTTTGGAAAATTGCCTTATGACATTGCCAGTTATCTGAAGCTACAAAACCCGGAAGCCTACACTGGGCATTGTTTCCGTCGAACGTCAGCAACGCTGCTAGCTGATTCCGGTGCTAATTTGATTACGCCCAAGCGTCATGGTGGATGGAAATCGGACCAAGTAGCAGAAGATCACATAGAGGAATCGGTACAAAATAAAAGTAAAATCACTCAAAAAATAACGGGATCAATTCATTTGCGCCGATCAACTTCACCACGTCCGTCTACTTCTCATGGAAATGATTTGAAATTGAGCCCTCGTCTACCTGTATTGTCTGATTCTGATAATGATAATTATTATTCACAAATAAACCAAACAAATAATAGAATAAATGTTCCAACTAAAAGTGCAAATTTCACTTTTAATAACTACACTTTTAATAATTGTAAGTTTTAAATGTTTGAGGGGAAGATGAATTAAACTTTGTTTCATTAACTTGAGTTTTTCATTATCTTTCAAAACAACAACCAAAAAATCTAAATTTAGTGTTGGCGATTGCCGCGCGCTCTTTACAATGTAAAGAGTGACATCAGCGGAGCGGCATGGTGGCCTCCAACAGACGAGGTGCTTGTGCTGCAGTATCCCGAGCCAGACGTAAACATCCTCAAGATAGGGTCAAAATTCAGTATGGGAACAGAAACAACAGCAGTGTGGAGACTTCTTTAGAGACCGCTGTAAGAGGCAGTCGTTTCATGTGTTAAATATTTCTCTTGTCATTCTGTATCTTTATTATATAGTTCGAAGTTATTATATTGTAAAAAGTACAAAGTGGTTTCAATTAATAGTTGGTGCTCTAAATAACTATAGAGCTAACATCAGAAGTGACACGCGATACCCGCCCACAGCTGTGGGTAAATAAAGTAAACAAAACGCATACGTTCAAGCTCAAGTTCTAGCTGCAGCAGTAGTAGTGCCAGGACTCGGCACCTCCGCCAAAACACAGGAAACAGGTATCACTAAGTAAGGCTGATACCTCAACTGTGAGTACAAATCATACTTTGAATATCACTATACCCGAGTTCGATCCGGTGAGAGACGACGTGAACGCTTGGCTTAGTATTAAAACGGGTCTTAGGCCTAAAATTTAAAAGGACTGATGAAATGAGTCGTTATCAAACTCTTAACAAACTAAAGGAATCGCAAATGTGTGGTAATATCATTGGTGGTATGACTCAATGTTACGATCGGATAGTTATTGGCCTACGTGGTTGTGGATGGACTGGACACTTAAGTTGGCTTCCAGTTTTTAAATCCGTCGGAATATGTACGATCTTTTAAATGATATTAAGTATTAAAAAAGGCTGTTAGAAAATCAGTCGCTTTACGAGTTCTATTTTGAAGAACACTGTAAAATAGATCGTTTAAGGTGAATCTAGTCGACCTTTTTTCGTACAAGCATTGGGAGTGTATTGCTCAACTGTTCGAAAATGTACATCAAAAATTAAACATGATATAGTTTTGTCTCATTAATATTGTAGGTACGGAAACAGAAAAATATTTTTCTTGCTAATTTAACCAAACTTTGGGCGTGTTTATGTAATAAAAGAAGTATAGTATCTTCAAAACCAAGGCGGTAACAACAAAGCTCAAATATCTAAAGTTCAGGAAAATTTATTGGTCATTGATTTATGCAGTGGTTTTCTCATAAAACCCGATCTTCCGATGGACTTTTCTTAATTTTTACGCGACTAGGCTTCCGAACAAGATATTTTTTCTATTATTGTCGGCAATATAGGAGACAGTGGTATAGGCGCATCAATTGAAGAAAACAATTTTGTGACATACCCACGACGGTTTGGCTAGTTTACTACCTGATCGAACGTTTACATCAAAAATTGCGAAACAGATAGGCGCAAACACACGCGCTGGCCAGACAAAACTGATCTGACTGACTGCTAGTAATAATTAAGACGTGGACCAGGCACATGGTCGGAAACAGATCAAGTGTTAGGTTTCTATGCGACGGTAACCATAAACGAAGTCAGTGTGATACAAATAAATGTGATTACTGTGGCAAGGGCGGTCATTTAGATTCGACATATAGAATAGAATAACGTTTATTATCTCCAGAATTACAGCTAGTAGTAGCAGTTACACTTATACAAAAAAACTATAATACCGGAAGCAAAAGGTTTAAGCGTCAGCATTATGCTTCGGTCCCCCTAGCGGGTTACTAAGCGCTGGTTTGCAGCTTAAACCCTTGACTCCTGTTTACAAAAAAAAATGAGTTAAATTGAGCAACAGCACATATAACATGTAGATTCATACCAGATTAACAAAAATCAAAAAGATTTTCAACCCCTGACCTGCGAAACAAATTTGTGAAAATATTATGTAAGACTTACAATAGAAAACATAGTGCTGGCTGCGCCAGTTCCGTTTCAAGGTTTCTCAAAAGAAAGTTCTAAGTTTGTAACCTACAAGATTAACAGCTGATCTGAAAGTTGATTCTGTGTCTTTGTCTAACTCAGGTTGATTGACTGATATACTCACGAGTGGGTGACAGATTTTAATTTGACTATGCGAATACATATTCAGAGTTTTGTAACACAATTATTAGTTTCGAGTTCGGTAACAATTCCCATCAGAATAAATTATGAACACTTTTTCAAAAACATGATGACGGTGTGGCGTCGAATATCGAAGAACTAGGAAAGTTAAACAGCCACGAAATGATAGTTAACGTAAATAGTTCTCCAAATGTTTAGGGAAGTCGGGCTTACGTAGAATTTAAAGAAACATTTGTTCAAAATTGAAATCGAATTTATAGGCTTCAAAATCAAACTGGATTGTGTGATGCCAAATCAGCGCAAACTGGACGCTGTTCAAAATTACCCCACTCCCTAAACAATAAACCAACTTCAACAGTTTCTTGGCCTTGTGAGCTACCTAATAAAATTGATTAGAGCTGCACCATGATTACTGGTCCACTCTCAAATCTGTTGAAGAACGACTCGGTCTGGGTATGGGGTAAGGTTCATAAAACGTATTTCAATAATTTAAGAATAAATTAACGTCTGAAAGTGTGTGCTAGTAGAGATGGTGTTGCTAGTATACTCGTACTTATTTAAATCACCGATGAAGGTGAGAAACCAGTCCATTATAATAATAGACAAATTACGGAAGAAGTACCGCTCGTTTGAAATGGAGTTATTGACGATTGTTAATTCGCTTAGGAAGTTCCGATTATCCCTATTCGTATCATCCTTTAAAATAGTGACCGATTGCAACGCCGTACGTAACACATTAACAAAAAAGAAGAGATTATTCCTCGGATCGCGCGTTGGGTTTCTTTCGAGAATTCCCGTTTGATATCGTAGATACACATAGACGCTTTGAGTCGACTCGTAACCCAATGCACTCTGAAAAAACAAAAAAAAACAGACATCGAGATTATAATGTCAATAACGGAAGCGGATTGGTTGCTTTCGGTACAACTACAAGATTCCGAGTCACAACGTAATAGAACAATTATACATAGAATCAGGAGAGGCCGAAGCTAATCACATCTTTTTTTTACAATGTGGAATGCAATAAATAAATGAAGATGTTTAAAAATATACATGTGTAGTCCTCGATGGCAAAGTTTACAAAAGAACAACCCGAGGTCGCCAGTGGGTGGTCCCAAAGAAACGTATTTAGCAAATAATTAAATGTAACCATGACGACCTCGGGCGGTTGATAAAACTGTAAAACGAGTAAGTCATCTGTATTGTTTTCCTAGAACGCGACATATCATTAAAAAACATCTTATGTAACGACACTGAAGGGACTGCGCATTTTACGGCGTTATTGAGAGTTGTCGTTAAATGGAGAGAAGAAAAATGTATATTAGAAAAATTAGAAAGTTTATTTCAGACTAGTATTAGTAATTACAATCAAAAGTTTGTGAGTAAGTGTGTGATGATAACGTAGGTATAGATATATTATATTCCATGACTCCTACCAACAACAGTTTACACGTGCAAGCAATCCCAATTTGTAAACAAAAGAACGGATTTCTTAGAAAGTTCGGTGTGTATAATACCGACAGTCGAGTTTATTACGGGCTAGGATAAAAAGTGACAAAGAACGTACACAGCCATTTAATTGTTGTCGTTATTAAGAGTGGGTGTAATGCTATATAGAGTGTATCATTGTATGTAAGCTAAACCAACTAAAGCCGAGTGATTTCGACGCTTTAGGGAGTTTGTCATTAAATCGAGTGACGTTATATGAAGTTTGAACATTGTATATTTAAAATTGCATCTGTTTTAGTAGCCAGGCTGAGCGTTTAAAAAAAAAAGACTACTCTAGAAGCACTAAAATAGTAGGTGCTAATATACAGGAGATAGTGGTAGTTTGATGTAACTGAATTACGTGAGAGGACAGAGATAAATAATAAGTCCAATGCGAAATCACCCAAAACAGCGATTTGATAGAAACCGTACAAAAGCACGCGTTACGTCGAAGGAGATCTGGTACTCACTAAAATACTAAGCCAGAACAATGACGGCCATTGCCCCTTTCATATGAATAAGGTATTGTGGAATAATAGATATGAGGTGACGAATGTAAAAGGCAGAGGAAAGAGCACTACAAAGTGCACAGGCTTAACCACTGCCGAGAACATGAAACCATTGATACACATTGATTGAGTGACGATTGGGAGATGAATAAACATACGTTCTAACTTAAAGCATTTCTGCCCGTGTTGGCGATGGTAATTTGAAATGTATCGTAGGCGTATGTGCGAGTCAAGATAAAATGTTTTAAGGAATAATAAATGTTCTAAATCGTAAATTACACATTAAAGAACGAAGCCGAGTGGTAGGTTCAAATGGAAAACGAACGGTCAAGTTGGGAATTCCCTTTGAGTGCAGGTGGTTCTGGGACAAACTTGGTACGCTTAAGTGAGGATATAGGCCCTTTGAGTGCAAGTGGTTCTGGGACGAACTTGGTACGCTTAAGTGAGGATATTATGCCCTTTGACTGCAAGTGGTTCTGGGACGAACTTGGTACACTTAAGTGAGGATATAGGCCCTTTGAGTGCAAGTGGTCCTGGGACGAACTTGGTAGGCTTAAGTGAGGCTACATGCCCTTTAAGCGCAAGTGACAATAAGACGAACTTGGTACTCTTAATTGAGGCTAAAGGCCCTTTAAGTGCAAGTGGTCTTATAGATTTTTTAGTTCATTCGAAGCCTACCCTCGGATACACTGATGAAATAATGTGTAATGAAATATGGCAGTTATAATCCTGAACATTCGATAGACAACCAATTCATGTGCGACAGGCAAACTGTTAAATTATTAATCATTTGTGTTTCAGCATTTTATCTGAACTCGTGGGGTACCTGGTGGGACAGGCACCTGGCAGGACAGCCGTGTTGGCGATTGCCACGCTCTCTTTACAATGTAAAGAGTGACATCAGCGGAGCGGCATGGTGGCCTCCAACAGACGAGGTGCTTGTGCTGCAGTATCCCGAGCCAGACGTAAACATCCTCAAGATAGGGTCAAAATTCAGTATGGGAACAGAAACAACAGCAGTGTGGAGACTTCTTTAGAGACCGCTGTAAGAGGCAGTCGTTTCATGTGTTAAATATTTCTCTTGTCATTCTGTATCTTTATTATATAGTTCGAAGTTATTATATTGTAAAAAGTACAAAGTGGTTTCAATTAATAGTTGGTGCTCTAAATAACTATAGAGCTAACATTAGGTACAAATTCGCATCAATATTTTGACATCGAACGAAAACAAACCAAATTGGTTTCTATGCGCCTATTCAATTTCAGGATCAAAATGGTATTCGTAAAAAAGGACCTCGTTGAGTTGACATTCCTTTTATAGTATCTGTTAGTCACATTGCGAGGAGACATGAATTTGTGGTTACTGTTACTGCTGTGGCAAAGAGTAAGACAGAGTTTGGATACAGACGTGCATTTATATAATGCCTACAAACACACTACAGGCAGACTAGCTATCTATACGTCATAGTTTCTGGTCTTATCTTGTAGTTCAGTAGGTCGCATGTCTGTGGTTACAATAAAGTATATGCTGGCCTTTTATTCTGTTCTTACTTCGTACTACCAGGCCAGGCAATACATTGTCAATAGGAATCGCTTTAATTTTGATAATTCCACAAGATTCATGGCGTTGTTTAGGTTCTAAGGTAACTCAAAAATTTGACCCGCACCTAACAAATATACTTAATAAACAAAATTACAATCAGACAAACTGGGCCCAAGTAGCACAGAACTAGTGCCCTGTGACAGGGAGGCGGGGTCGCGATAGACCACGTAGGAGATGGCGGCACGAGCTACATAAGTTCCGTCAAACGGGAAAGAAGACGTGCGGGCTCGCGTAATATGAAAGGAGTGGAGTCCCCAGCGCAGGATTGCAAAAAATTCAACTTTCCAATTTCGAATTTTAAAAAGTTTCACGTCTGCGTGTATTTATTCTGTGGCAGAGTGAGTCAGTAGGCCAATTTCCAATAACCATTGATCTGTCCTGGCCATAGAATAGGCTGTCGATATAGCGACTCGCGCAATGGCCCATTTCAGTCCCAACATTGATTTGTTACCCAATGTAAGATGGTGACAAGTGTTACCAGAGACTATCCATCAGTATACGTCTACCTTCCATATGAGATGTCGGCTTACAAGCTTCCATGTTACTTCGACCTCGGCGGCTTTAATTATATCTAAAACCATCAAACTTTCACGTCCTTATTTTGATAATTACACAAATTCACGCCAGTAATCACCAAAGAGAAGGCAGAAGTGTAGTTAAGCTTCTTCTTCTACTAAATATTTCTATAATTGCGACTGTTTTATTCATAACTAAGAACGTTTTCCTCGAGTTAATTAAAAAATAGAGTTTATTCTAAATTGGACCTTAGTACAAGTGTTTAAGTATGTAACTCCTACAGTCAACCTATCACAATGTATGTCTACGCCTTGAAAGCTTTGTGATATACGTCAAAACCTAAAAAAAATCGCGTTATATGTTTAACTACATTGTATAACTCTATGAGTTACGTTATAACTGCTGTAATTGTTTTTTTTTTTTTTTTTCAAAAAATCTTTATGTAACACGATATTTTATAAAAAGTTTATCTTAACCACCATGTCATCTTCGAAACTATAATATTAAGCTTCATAGGGTTTCTTTCAGACAACAAATGTCAACATTTGAGAAAAATGCTCTAAACAGCATTGCAATAGGATAAGTAGGTACACAAAAAGTTACAACACTTTTTGTGAATTGAATTTAGTTTTTTGGCTTTTTGGCAGTAACATTAATTGATATTACAACTGACCATATAGTACACCCACATTTCGCCTAGTGCTGTTTAAATCTCTTGTTTTACGGGGCAAGCCTATTGCCATCAACCGGGCCATCAAATAAAACCAAATGATGTAACATATTTTTTGCTGCAAGGAGTTTGCTTTGCATACCTACTGAGACTAGTTTCTGTAGGTTTTCAATCTAAAAAAGAATCTACCAATACTTTGGTATAAAATGAAGAGGCAACAAAACGATAATAAAAAAAATGACTGGCAATAGTAAAGCGTAGCATTATTTTTAAATTAAAAAAAAAACCGGTCAAGTGCGAGTTGGACTCGCGCACCGAGGGTTCCGTACAAACCTGTGGGTATATAAGTAAAAGTTCAAAATTGTCAAAAATATTTTTTTTTATATGACGAAACTAAAAATTTACGGTTTTCGTAATTTTTCCTATATCTGTACTATAAGACGTGACTTCGTACAAAATTTCAAGATTCTAAGTTCACGGGAAGTACCCTGTAGGTTTTGATTCCCGTGCGAGTTTCGAAAATTTGCGGAATTTTGCGGCCTAAATGGCTGTATCTTTTGATTGCGTTGACTTAGAAGGTTGATTTTTCTACAGCTTCCAGGGACAGTAGAACTAAGTATCATATAGAAATTTCAGTTTGATACCTCCACGCGTTCCTGAGAAAAACGGTATTGACAGACGGACGGACGGACGGACGGACAACAAAGTGATCTTATAAGGGTTCCGTTTTTTCCTTTAGAGGTACGGAACCCTAAAAATATCTAAAATCGAAATTATAAAAAGGTTTCTTTTTGAGTCGGTGCCATACATATAAAAAATAAAAGTTATTGATCCATGATTGTGACGTCGAGAGAGTCAGAGGCGCACTACCAGTCCACCATTTTGTAATTATGTATTGTGTCCTTCGTCTGGCTCGTCATTTCAAAAATCTGGTTTGCGCGTGGGATTGACTAAGCGTAACCGAAACTCGGAAAGTTTTCACTCTTAATTGTTATTGGGTGAATGGATCCCCTTCTGAATTGTCTGCTTAATTATATATTTGAGTAATAAATTTGTTTTCAATTCGCCAAATTATTAATTTATAATAAACCATGCGAGACTTACTCTTAATAAGACTTTGCATAATACTACTTAAAGTTTTTTTTTTAATATTTTAATTCATAAATGAAGGGGTAATGTATAAAACTTTAAATTATTTTCAAATAAAGGTTATAATTTGGTATAATTATGAGTTTCAATAGACTAGTAAATACCCACCAAAATAAATACGCTTGAACATGGTTTTCACCAAAAGGTTTGTAACACATGCCAAGTGAAAAGTCAAGGACGCCCCTCACCACGATACGTTTGTTTTGATCGAGTTAGCGACGCTACCTGTACATTTTGATCGTATCGGTTTGAAATATGGGTATACATTGGTAGACGGGTGTCAACGACTTTTATTTTTTTCTTATCTGGCGGTGGGTTACAGATAAATTTAGTTGAATTTTCCTATGCAGACTGGAAACGACATTGGATACACGTAGGTAGTTTAATTTATGTTTTTTGTATCCAACCTGTATATCATTTTTTGTTTGTTTGTGTATGTCTGTGTCCTTAGATCTTTTAAACTTCACAATGGATTTTTAAACTGTTTTCATCATCATTTAGAGAACTAATTCCTATAGGAAGGTTTATGTCTACTAAACATTAATATTTACACTAGGTATAGCACAGAAATCTGGATGTTTTATCGACACACGACCACAGAGTAGATTGCTATATTGCTTACCTTGTTACCTAGCAGGAATGGGTTGCTAGTTACCTACATAATTTATTATATAAAGGGGTCTAGCAAATGTCATTGGCCATAATTCAAGATGCAGTATTTTTTTTTGATAACACAGTGCTTACCTACGTGATAATAAAAATTGTAGCAACAACATTACAAGAATATCATCTGCCTAGCTTCTTCTCAACTATGATGGAGTCGGCTTCTAGTCTAACCGGATACAGTTAAATACCAGTATTTTACATGGAGCGACTGCCTATCTGACCTCCACAACCCAGTTACGGGGTAACACAGTTAGGCGAATCACACTGCCTCGCGCTAGGTACGCTGTGGGGTGCGTGGCGACGGAATCACGCGTGCGGTTGCGGGAGTGCAGATCTGCATCATCATTCAGATTTCTCCGCACAAACGCGCGGGGCTGCAGTATAGTCATGCGGTGGCCTTGAGGCCTCATTTCACAGCAGCTTGCGGTGGTGATAGTACATTGCAGCGCATTGTTTTTTATACTAAAAATGGTTATTCATTTAGAAATCATTCAGGATGCTCCAGTTACAATTATTATTTATTTATTATTTATATACTCTTTATTGTACACCAGAAAATACATGACAAAAATAAAACATTAAACACTAAAAAAATACAATGGGCGGCCTTATCGCTTTCTGCGATCTCTTCCAGGCAACCTTGGAATGGACAGTGATTGCGTGGACATAAGAATGTAAAATTATCTGTCTGGTTTTTGTATAATCAAATCAAATGGCTTCACGACTGTCGATTTCGAATATGAATCAATCGATATCGAGATCCATTTCGAAATAGTACGTCTAAATAACGTAGCTCTGTCAAAACCACGCACGATAATGCAGAACTCGGTGTGCTACTATACCTTGCATCTTGCCCCGCATCCAGGCGCGAGGGTGCTTGTTTCTCTATATGTTGGCGCGTGATCTGCAACACTGCGCGTAAATGCGTTTTCTGTGTGTTGTACTACGCGTGTTTTCTATACAAATACAGATACTTGCAAACAACGTAAGATGCGGTGCAGTGTGCGAATCGCCTTACAGAATTGATAATTATCTAGCGGCGTCTACGGAAGGCGAAGAACTAAGTCATATGAAGTAAAAATGAACAAACAGATTGCTTCGTATGCTTGCCTACTTAGATTCGCATGCCTTTGCAAATATGTAAGCAACATGTTACTATCATATATTTTCTGCCCGGGGTGCGGGTTGTTCCAAAGAGATACCGTGGCGCCTGGCACACAGGAGTCTAACACGCCCTCCTGCTCCACCCGGGAGAAGTTATTTGATGATATTCCGCACTTTAAAAAAAACTATCATATAATTCTAGGTGCATCTCATATGGTCTTCACATATAATTATATTAATAATTCATACTAATATTGTAAAACATTTTAAAAGAGTAACGGTGTAGTTTTTTGCCCATTCTTCTCCTTACGAATTTACCTTTTGGGAGGGGCGACTAGAATCAATTCTATTTTAATATGTTGAAATTTAAAAGTCTCTTTAATGTGCCTATTTCAAATACAGGGTAAGTTTTTATCCAGTGCGCGAATTGTAACCATGAATTCAGCATATCATTCTAGAACCCCTATATAGCGCAGAAATTTTTCGCCGGTTATAGAAAAAAAAACCAGCTGATTCATAGAAAAGCGCAATACCTACGCTGTCAAAATGTATGGAACAGCTGATTTTTTTTTTTTTTTGTATAACCGGCGAAAAATTTCTGCGCAAGGGGTTTCTAGAATGATAATATTTATGCTGAATTCATGGTTACAATTTGCGCACTGGATAAAAACTTTTCATGTAAAAATGCTTTGATTTTGACTTTTGAGTTAGTAGCACACTGTGTGTTTATTTGACAAGTAGAGATTATGGATAATCAAGAGAAATAATTATAAAATAATATAAGAATACAAAAGCCATTCTTGTGTTTGCGCTGGATCTAAATTTACATAATCATTCTCGTGTTTTAATTCTAATTACCTACCTACTACTCACGATAATATTATGTCTTAAAGATCTACAAGGTGAGGACGAACTTGCTAGATGACCTTTGAATTATGTCTTTAATTGCTACGTCAGAACTACCAGCTTAGTTGTGTGTAAGTGGATCGTATTTTTATATTTGGAACAATCATTAAAGACATGTACGTTGTGCACAATGTCTTGTATCATCTTTTACCTGGAAATCAATTCTAAATGTTTTGCTAAAATAAAACAGGTAGTATAAAGGACCAACAAAGAAAAAAAGGAAGACCAACATAGAAGGTTTGTTGTCAGTGTGATTTTGAGAGTTTGAGAAGAAATATTTTTCGGAAATAGTCTACATTTTTAAGGACCTATACAAAGATCGTTAGAAACAAAAGACAAAATAACAGATTATAGAAGGATATCTAAAGTGCGATGTCAAAAATGGAGAAACGAATTGTCACTTTGTATTGAAGAGGCACTGTCTTCTTCATAGAAATAGAAAGCGTCACGGGCGTAGCCGGGGGGGGGGGGGTTCAACCCCCCCCCCCCCCCCCCGAAAAGTTCAGATATTCATAGAATTAAAATAAAAACAGGCGTGCGGCATATCTCATTGATTACTAACTACTCTTACCTACATTAAAATACAGTGTTTTGGATTTTTGGAACATTATTTTTTTATTTAGCTTATAGTTTATTACGAGTATATTGTCCCACTGCTCGAAAAAGGACTAATTACTACCCCTGATTCCTTCAGGATTTTTTCTGTAGGTATGATTTTTCACATCTTTAATATTTTTCTTATAAAAGGGGTATTTTATGTACTTTTAGTCGTTTTATTTTCTTGAACCCTCCCTGAAACTAAAACCTGGCTACGACCGTGGAAAGCGTTATGCTAACCCTGCTAGTAGGAAATGCCTCAGGCATTAAGTCCGCCTTTGTAGAGTATTATTTACTTGTGCATAAAGTCATAATAAATAAATAGGACATAAGCATTATAAAACACAAGGGTTCGGTTGTTACCGGACAAACCCCACCCGCACCCGATAGGGTAAGATACAATAGAACATAAATTGTATCTCATTAGCGGGACTTGATAGATTAATTACGTGATAGTGGATCTTATAACAAATTTTGATTGAAAATCCTCGAAAATTAAAAAGTCTACTGTGTTACCTACTCAGTAAATAGGTGAAATATGTTGGGGTAAATTCGGCCCGCGGCCCTAAGACCGTGCCAAACAAATTCTACGCCATTTGATTTTACACCATACTACTCGTACGTTATCAGCATTCATATTAGCACCGAACTTACCCTAACATATCCTATTACTTCTCTTGATAATTTTGTGGTTTTATTATTTAAACAATTATAATTATACCATTTATACAATTAAGATGTTTATCTTAGGGGCACGTGTTCATACTAGCCAGAGAGGGGAACATGCGTAGGCGGCGTTTTGTTTTATATATTCGCAGGCTCTTATAGTCTGAGATTTTATTTACTGAAAATCACTCACATTAACGATACGTTTATATAAGTACGTTCTTGCTAAGTTACTGAACATTCAACCATTTTTCTATGGTTGTGCACTATGTCTTTGTTTGTTTTCATTTTAGTTTGGACTGTAGTTATCGGTTCTTGGGCATGGATGACGGTGAATTATATATCGTCCCAGAGGAATCAGCGCTGCCAGTCACAGAAAAAAGGATTTTGCTCCTAGAAGGTCGAAGTAAGTTCGTAAGCATTTATTTTTATTTTGTAAACAATTTTTTGGAAACAAAAATTTATATAAATAAAATTTTAATCATTCTATGGGCCATGGGCGAATATCAGTAAACAATCAGCTGTATTGTACTTTTTCGTGGAAAATCCATATTTTTTACGAATTTCCAAAAAACAAAACATAACAAACTCAAACCATTTATTTCAATTAAACCTTTTACTGGAAGGACATGGGAACCTTTGTTTTATAACGTTATTAAAATACCAAATGGCTTCTAATTAAAATTCAAAATACAACGACTTGAATACCCCTGCTTTGTTCAATGATAATTAAATGTTCTGTCGCTTACACTCGTTTAAAGAATGTGGGCCTGCACCCTAATTGCGTAACTTACGATTAATGTTAATCTCTGTTTCTTTTTGAAATTCTCGAAAAATGTGTCTGCTCAACAACGTAAATAACGCAATGAATGTTGTTGAACTGTCAAATTGAAACAGATGATTAATCGTGAGTTACTTAATTAGGGTGCCAGCCTGGCCTGGCACGAACTCGCGAAGTAGGTAAGCATATTCGGCCCTCTATGTTGCCACTGCTAGGACTCCTCTCGGTGAGAGGGATCGAGCCGTAATCTACCACGCGGACCCAGTGGGGGTTGGTATAGGTATGTCACATTTTTTTTTTCTAGGACTAGTCGGTTTCCTAACGATGTTTTCTTTTACCGTTTTGAGAGCAATGGTGATGAAATAATTTACACAAAGTATAGCGCCTGTCTGGCTTCGAATCTACGACCTTACAACTCGTAAGTAAGTCGCTGCCGTTACCACTTGGCCACCACTGCTCTCGTAGATAAACGCAAGGTATGTAATTTCAACCGATTTTAAATTTGAAAATACTCGATTCGCATGTCTTATTTTATCAGTTTTAAGAACTTTATGCATATCTATAAGTGATATTAATGTGCCAAACTGTATACATTTAAACCAAAATAGCATATTGTAATTTCGATTTTAAAATCCTTCGATAATTTACCTGTAAAGGTACTTCACGCGTTCGCTAGACTAGGGCCTAATGTTTCATGATATGTATTCTGAAAAAAAAAATTGTTTGACAAAATGTCAACTAAGAACATAAATCATAGATACACAGTCTTTTTTTTGGGTGGGAAATCATCAAATAACTTCTCCCGCTCTGGGTGGAGCAGGAGGGCGTGTCAGACTTTTACTGAATAAAACCCACCCGTGTTCCCTCAGTAGCCCGTATGCCAAGGGCTGCGGTATTTCTTTCGATCGAACCCGCACCCCTGGCAGTCATCGGCCCTTGCGAGCCCCATCGGTTTGAGCTGACATCTCTTTGAGGCGCGCGTAGAACACAACGCGCCGTCGACTTGGGCTTGGTCCTTACCGGACAACGAGCTACCCATTACTCGCCGTCCGCAAGTCCATGCCAACGGTGGCCGGAAATCGGCATGGGATTCCCGACGCACAGGGTGTCTCCTGCGGCGGCTAGGGCCGTGAGGGCGCATAGACTGCCTCTCCCTCACGTGCGCCGACTCCCTCTTCGCGAGCATTACTGCTTCGCTGAAGGAGGTGACGGCTATCCATGCACTCTCGCTCCGTACCATGGCCTGGACCAGGGCTTCACGCGAGAGATCGCCGCCACCGATCGTCTCCACGAGGACACGGCGGTGCTCCGCTCAGGCCGGGCAGACCGCCACCGTGTGCTCCACCGTGTCCTCAGGGTGATCTTCGCAGTGGAAATACCCGGGCGTTTCCTCTCGCCTTATCCGAAACAGGAACCTCCTGAAACAACCGTGTCCGGTGAGGACCTGCGTCAGGCGGAAGGTGAGGACGCCATGCCGCCTCTCAAACCACTCCTCAAAGAGGGGACTTACCGCCGCAATCGTGGCGTGCCCAGCGCTGGGTTGCGACAATCGCACTCTCCATGTCGCCACGAGATCCCGCCGGAACTCTGTCCGCTGTGCCGCGATTTCCCGCGGCAGCGGAGTTACGCCCCGGCATTTGGCCTCCTCGCGCCACTGCCACATGTGCTCGAGGACCTTTGCCTCCAGATCCCATGGCGGTAATCCGGCATAGATGCACAGTCTGGGAAATGCACTATGTAAAGGGAATCGCCAAACTTAGCTAAGTGTTTACAAGCTGCTCAATCAAATCAATTGTTGTTTATTCTCCCGTCACAATTAATGGTTGCCTGCCCTAATTGCCTCTAAAATAAACATTATTTGTGACTGATTGGTTATAACCATTGTAAGAACTCGTGCCTGACGTAGGTAAGATTTTGTGGAAGAAGAAATAATATAGTTTTTTTTTTTTTTTCTATAAGTAGGTATAACATCACTGTGTCCAAGGCCCCTCCAAAGTCAAGAATATTTTTTTTTTTTTTTTTTTTTTTTTACTATTGTATGTAAGTAATTGCTTTCACACGGTCGTTGAATAATAATGAATTAATAACTACTTCTAACTTTTGAACAATTATAATTTAAAAATATTTAATAAACTTCATCAAAAAAAAAATATGACGCATGTGACATAACGTTTTGCGGATTGTCCTAGAACCATAGGTAAATTCGAAGACATGTAACATCTACCAATCCGCAATAGGCCCGTGTTGTGGATCAGGCACTGTCCAGGTCCTCTCACAGCGGGGAGGCCTGTGTCCCAGCAGTGGGAACATCATAAACTGTTTATGATATTTTTTAATCGACTTCAAAAAAGGAGGTAAAAGTTTTCATAAAGAAATTGTCGTGCGCTCACGACAATTCACAATTTTCCTCACACTCGTATGAAAATCGAATTTTTTAAACTAACGCCAACATCTTGATATTTTCAATGCTATTTCACAAAAGTTTACCAAACGCTCGCTTGTCAATGGCATAAATAAGCACAGGAAGACCTTTGAAGAACTGTACAGTGTTATAAGGATGTAGATATTTTTAGCTCCGAGTGTCAGACTCACTCAAATAGCTACTTACTTCAATTTTAACTTTATATAGAGCCCCACAATCAAGTTATTGGGTAATACGATACCCCTTGATAAGACTGGCTGTCAGGGTTTTGGGATTCTTACGAGACGTAGCGACTGTCAAAGATCCACGAATTACAGCCGGGACCAACAACTTAAGGCGGTGATTTCTTGAAAACGCTCAAAAAGGTGGTTTTTAAACCAGTGTATTTAAAACCGTAAATATTTTTTAAAGCAAAAAATTATATGTGATATTGTCAAGTCTTTTTTGCATACAGTGATGGAACTCAAAACATAATTAAACATACTTTAATGCATCAAAAAAATCATCAAAATCACCTCTTAATTATCTTTAAAACCAGTTTATCCCTTCAATAACAATTATTATTGTAATTAAAAATATACTATAAAATTTCAAATGCTAAACTGCATCCAGTGATCGATCATTTTTTATCAAATAGTTTATATCTAATTTTATACGATTTTATTTGCATTTTTACGACAATGCTTGCTCATTTATGTTTCAAATTGATTACAACAGATTTTAACCCATATCGGATTGCAGTAAGAACTATTATCGCTCACAACGACAATGCGATTAGTACATTCAAAATTACCAGGGCCTTTACGCACATTCCGAAGCTCGGAGTGTTGGTGTGCAAAGATAGTCAACCATCCACGTATCAACCACGGCAAGCGTAGCTTCACCTGATCGATCGATCAGTGCGGCTGTTATACAAATTCAAATTATTCTATTATATTCTATTGGAACCTACATACTATGTTCGAGCCGTTTGGGTTTGAAACTCTAGGCTCATGGGGTCCGAGTAACCACGTAGTTTTCCGAGACATTTCCAAGCGGTTGGTCGACTCTTCACGTGACTAGAGGGCTGTCCTATCAGCATTGCTATACAACGTGGCAATGCTGCCAGCACTTTTCCCGTTGACAACAATGTGGACGAACTTTTTGATGCCCAATAATAATTTTCTTTTTTTTTTTTACTTGTTCATATTATTATTTTAAGACCGGTAGTTTTTAAATTATGTAAATATAATATAATAACATCATATAATAAGTTGTTTATTTCTCCTCACAATGACAAACTTATTCTAGGTTTCACATTTTAAGTATTTGTTTTCTTAGCTATGTGAGGAGCTGGTGTCTGAGTTAGGCGAAAATGCCTGATTACAAATCACCAGGTCCCCACCCCACGGAAGAACAGAAAGTTTTACTTAACAAAATATGATATTACAAAACAGTGTATGTATCTATACAAACAAATAATTTCTACAAGGTTGTGTATATGTAAATCCTACATCAAAATACAAGCTTGACTTACTTTGGGAGTTGGCAGATCATCTATTATGTGCTGCTGTACAACCGTCAAACTACTTTATAAATAATTGTAAATTCTTGTTATAATTTGAGAGCAAAATAATAAATAATTTAGTTACGTTATATTCTTTTTAATATCAACCCATTTTATTGAACACACTTCTATTCTCTGCATTGTGTGGGTCAGTCCTTTCCGCTACTCTGCCGTCCTTTAACTAGACAGAGGTTTCCGAGAAAATAGCAAAAAACGCGCGAATCGTTATTTCTTAAAAACTGTGACACGTTACTGATTGTAGGACACATCAATTGATATTGGGGATGATTCTTTTTATTTAAAACTTTAAATTATAATATGTACAGGTATATAAATAGAAAATACTCATATGGCATCAAAAAATACGTATAATAATAATTGATATTTCTTTCTGTTTATCCTAAAGAATCCTTTCCAGTTACTGATTGTAGGACACATCAAATAATATTTCTTTTCGTTTATCCTAAAGAATCCTTTTCACTTAACGGCCTACAAACTCTCAATCTTGGGAACTATTTGAATTGTAACAATTTTAGACAGAACGATTCTAAATTGACCAAGTGAGGGTTAACTCCTTTGTAGTTAAAGGACGGCAGTATTATAGAACTGAATTATGAACAATAATATTTTTAACGTAGAATTTTGTCATTTCCAGGCGGCTTCAAAATATTCCATTAAAAAAACAAGCAAAAATCTCCGTCTTTTGGTGTAGTGGTCTGGTGGATTAGAAGGTACAAGATTAGCCGCGGATGTGAACAATGACAAATCACAACAACTGCACTTATTGTGTTTATTTGTGCCTGAAAATGCAGGTGGTGGTGCAGGGTCAACGTTCTGATAAGTAAGTATCTATTAATTCTGTGATGAAAATTTTAAGTATAGACGACAGCACATCAAACTATCCCAAACTGTTAAATTTTGTCAATTGAACATGAACTTTATCCTTTTGTGAGAAGGTTGAAAATATATCAAAGAAATTTGACAGATTGGGGTAACTTGATGAGCTGGCCTCTGTATCTACATATCTTAAGGTTTAATTTTACATTCTGCACCCTATTTACGTAATACACTCAAATCAAAAATCATTTATTCAAAATAGACTGACAATCACCACTTTTTCAACGTCAAAATTACATAAGACAGTCCCCAAAACGCCCGCCCTTCATCACTTCCTAGTGCTTTAGCTGGAAAAAAGACGTGGCGCAACGAACTCCCCAGCAGCACAGCTGTCTGTTTAGTAGATTGGTTTGATTCTAGACACAGGTAGGCAAAGTAATTAACATTACGAGACACATAACATTAATTACATAATAATTCGAGTCTGAATAATTTTGAATGAAATTGGTAATCCAGCAGATAATTTTTTCGAATATATGAAACGTTCGAAAAAGTGTCTGCTTAGCAACGTAAATAACGCCATGAATATTATGGAACTATCAAAATGAAAGCGATTCCTACTGATGGTGTACAGACGCCAGCACATCAAGCTACCCCAATCTGTCAAATTTCTTTGATAGTTTTTAACTTTATTCATGTTCAATTGGGAAAATTTGTCAGTTTGGGGTAGCTTGATGTGTTGGCGTCTGTACTACGATTCTGAATACGTATTGCCAACGTTTTGAATGAAAATCCCAGGTCGAAATGGTGACACGTGCCTTAGACTGTTCACTCTATTTTATACTCGTGTCAAAACTAGTACCTAAGAAGATCTTCTGCAAGTAAACCTCTAAACCATTTTTTTTTTTCTAATTCTTTCAGATTACAAGAACTTCCTACTCAAGGATCATCCACATTAATAGAACTAGTTATTTGAAGTACATATCAGTGCAAATAAAGTTTAATTTACTTTGATCCTTTTTGATACTTTATCTTGAACGAGGATGTCAGTCGGTACGACCTACGTAAATGAATTTGTAAACGTGGATAAACAGACCATAGCATAATCCTATCCTACTTCCTACTAATATTATAAATGTGAAAGTTTGTATGTTTGTTACTCAATCACGCAAAAACGGCAGGACGGATTTGGATGAAATTTGGCACACAGATAGTTTGTAACCTAGAATAACTTATAGAATCCATTTTATCACACGGGCGAAACCGCTGGAAAAAGCTAGTGAGCCTATAATGTTCCCACTACTGGGATATACGTCTCTCTGTGAGAGGTAGTGGGCCGTATCCACCACGCGTGTCTAGTGTAGGTTTGTAAATGTCACATATTTTCGAATTTCTAGTTGTAGGACATGCCGGTTTCCTCAGGATGTTTTCATTCAACCGTTTTGAGAGCAGTGGTAATATACACAAAGTAAAGCGCTTATCTGGGGTCGAACCCGGATAGCCTAACCTACGACCGTTACTACTGGGCCACCACTGCTCTCAGTAGTGTGACATAGACTGCACTGATTTATTTGCTTTTCTCGTACTCCCATGACGTAGGTGTAAAATTCAGAGAGTAGTGAACATTGGCAGCACCAACTGGTGGAGTCCGCAAGGGCCGATGCCTGCCAGGGGTGCGGGTTGTTCGAAAGAGATACCATGGACCCTGGTACACAGGCAACTAAGGAAACACGGGTAGGTTTTAGTCAGTAAAAGTCTGAGACGCCCTCCTGCTCCACCCAGATCGGGAGAAGTTATTTGATGATTTCCCAACCACAAAAATAAAATGTGTGATGAAATATAAAACGAGTTGCCAGACTGGGAAAAGAACTTAGCTTTGGAAAGTTCAAAACGCATATTAGCTTAAGCATATGCATAAGCATATTATAAAATAAAATACTACTTTGAAGACAGGGAAGTTTGGCAATAATTATTTCTGCACATGTGGCTTCCCTTCAATGGTATCTCATTAACAGCATAACTATGTAAATGCCTATTGACGGCTCGCAAATTATGATGTTTTTTACAGTATACAGGTATACAGGGTATACAGGGTTATTGGAAAAACATCACATCATTATAAACAACTTTTACTATGGGACCAAACCTGAAATCTCGAAAAAAAATCAGCCGTTCCCGTATGGTGGCACTAGGTGGCAGCACTGAGACGTCAAGTCCGGGCACCTGTCAAACATGTCAAAGCGCTTACGGACTGAATGATGATCGAAAGAATGAAACGAATGACATCAAATATTTTAAGTTCCTTGTTGAACTGGAATACCTCTTGTCAAAGGGCGCCAACTGGTGGCTTGAATATTCATGAAAACCCTCATTGGAACCGTGCATCTAGCTTCTGCCGTTTTGTAAGTGCCCATGTAGGCTTATTGAATTAAAATATTTTGATTTTTTGATACTAAAGGGAGAAATTATCTACCTATCTACTAATACGTACCTAATCCTTTTCCCGAAGGGTACACATTTCGCTAGATAAGTTAAAGTTATCTAAAATATTTATGTATATTTAATATAATAAAGAGGAAAGATTTGATTGTTTGTATGTTTGCATTGAATAGGTTCCGAAACTACTGAACCTATTTTAAAAATTATTTCACTGTTGGGAAGCTACACTATCCCCGGTGACACAGGCTATATTTTATCCCCGTATTCCCACAGGAACAGGAACTACACGGGTGAAACCGAGGAGCGCTGCTAGTGTAAAAATAAAAGCGGAAGAGCCTTTTGCCATCAACCGAGCACAAATTCAAATTCCGTGCGAGTGAGAATTCTTCTCAGGAAAACCCAATAAAAATTTATCCAACCTAGGTATTGAACCCTCGAAAATCATGCTCAGCAGTAGCGCTTGCAACTTCTAGCTAGACATTCAAAGCAGTATAGAATGAGTTCAGTACATTTGTAGAGTGAATTAATTACCAAACAATTATTATGATTGACCTCTTTTGATGATTTAAATTGATATTTTCTACACAAACCACTTTCTTTTGCGACGGCTTTTAGTTCCCCTATACCGACTTTGTGTATTTACTTTATGACTTTCGATGCTCATGACAACCAATAAGTACAGGGTCGCATTAGAAGTTACCTAATTTCCTAAGGCAAAGTAGGTAAAAACTACGCTTTTTTAAAGAAAAATTATGTTCTGGTTCTTAATTATTAACTGTTAATTTTTGTTTAAAAAAGAACACCTGTCAAGACGTGCTCCCCCATAAATAAATAATAGGTACACATTTACATAATCAGCCTATTATGTTCCCACTGCTGGGACACAAGCCTCCTCTCTGTCAGAGGGAGTGGGCCGTAATCGACCACACGGGCCCATTGCGGATTGGTACATGTTAAATTCCAGTTTGCTCACGATGTTTTCGTTCACCGTTTTGAGAGCAGTGGTGATGAAAATAATATAGGTAGATACCTACACAAAGTAAAGCAGCTGTCTGGGATCGGCCCTACGAACTACAATTCGCAAGTTGCAACCGTTACCAACCACTGCTCTAATACACATTTGGTATCCTACTAGGGATGCCCGATCTGAATCGATCTTCCAGAATAGCGATTCAAGGATAGCCTTCGAATCGATTAAAAAATCGGTAGATCGTATAGACGATCTACCGATTTTTTTAATCGATTCAACGGGATACGAGCTGCGCTCAGATCGAATCGTATGCGCTACATCGTATGAAAAAATCGCATCAACTAAAACCTAAACGAGCAGATTCGATTGTTACCAATACCTCGCGTTAAAAGCGATCGTCGCGTGCACGTCACTTTTCGTTCGGTGAACCTGAGGACTCTTTTCCGGTTTTCCTAACAATTTTTTTTTATAAATTTAAATTAGGAATAGTGTTAAAAATATAAATAAATAGAAATTAATAATAGTGTGCAAAAAAAATAAAAAAATATTTTTAAAAAAGCATGGTGTCAATAGTTATAAATATGACAGATATGAGTAGAGTGATTATCATTTTGATAATATCTTAAAAAGCAACCCACGCTTTTTTTAAACTGTTTTTTTATTATTTTATTCACACTACTATTAATTTATATTTATTGAAATTTTTAACACTATTCTTAATTTTAATTTATTAAAATTTATTTTCTATTTTTCAGTTCGGTTTTCTATAAAAAGCGTGATTTTTTAGTTTTTTAAACTATTATTTGTTTTGTAGAATTAAAATTCTCCTTAGTATTCGAAAATTTGTCAATATTAGAGAAATCGGCTAAAGATAATTATTGGAAATTAAAATTAACATCAAGTCTTATCGACTGTAGAGAAAAATTATAGAAAAATAAAATTAAGTTTCTTACCCTAACGACTTAAATTAACAAAAATCATATTTTGCAAATTGAAAAATGGAATAATTTTATCAAATTAGAGTATTGTCATCGGTCCTCGATAAATCTACAAAGTTTGAACGAAATCTGGCCGTTTAAAGTGGGTCAAAATCGCGCCCAAAGAAGTCGGTTTCAAACATACATACAGGTGAAGCTAATAAAAAGCGTGTAAAAATTACATAAACACGCGACGATCCTATAAAGAACGTGAGTCCATAAGTTTCACTACTCAGAAAAACAAATGCCGCCATCTATGGCCACAGTTAGAAACTACATATATCACTCTGCGACATAGTAGGCACCTCGCAAAGTAGTGAGCGGATGATATACTAAACTTGTACAGAAACTTCCGTGGCAAGCGATAGGCGGCGTTGGCGTCCACATTTACAAAAAATGAGGAAGCAGACACACCTTGCATAATGCAATAATCAGCAGCTGTTCATAAAATAAAACATACACAAATGAATCACCAAACTACTGTGTAGTTCTTGTAATTGGAAACAGTATGGTTTTGATTCCAAGGGACATGAAATGAAATGATGAAATGACAATTTTTTTTTTAAAGTATTCTCGGATGGGTTTGGTTTTTTTTGAGGGTGAGAAATCATAAAATAACTTCTCCCGCTCTGGGTGGAGCAGGAGGGCGTGTCAGACTTTTACTGACTAAAACCCACCTGTGTTCCCTCAGTTGCCTTACCTATGTACCAGGGGCCGCGGTATTTATTTATTTATTAGCCAATTACACTATTTAAACATATCAATTTATACATACATGACAATCTATTTAACAGTCATGCATTCTTCTCACAAAATTCAAACACTTCTGACAGCAACATCTTCCATTCATTCGCAAACATATCGAGATCTGTATTCGAGTTCAGGAGAGCGTTTTTTTTTTTTTTTTTTTGGGTGGGAAATCATCAAATAACTTCTCCCGCTCTGGGTGGAGCAGGAGGGCGTGTCAGACTTTTACTGACTAAAACCCACCCGTGTTCCTTCAGTAGCCCGTATGCCAGGGGCTGTGGTATCTCTTTCAAACGAACCCGCACCCCTGACAGGCATCGCCCCTTGCAGGCTCCATCATTTCTGTGCTGACATCTCTTTGAGGCGCGCGTGGAACACAACGCGCCGTCGACTTGGGCTTGGTCCTTACCGGACAGCGAGCTACCCGTTACTCGCCGTCCGCAAGCCCATGCCTACGGTGGCCGGAAATCGGCCTGGGATTCCCGACGCCCAGGGCGTCTCCGTATCCTGCGGCGGCTGGGGTCGCGAGGGCGCATATGCTGCCTCTCCCTCACGTGCGCCGCCTCCCTCTTCGCGAGCGTCACTGCTTCGCTGAAGGAGGTGACGGCTCCCCATGCCCTCTCGCTCCGTACCATGGCCTGGACCAGGGCCGGACGCGAGAGATCGCCGCCGCCGATCGCCTCCACGAGGACACGGCGGTGCTCCGCCCAAGCAGGGCAGACCGCCACCGTGTGCTCCACCGTGTCCTCAGGGCGATCTTCGAAACAACCGTGTCCGGTGAGGACCTGCGTCAGGCGGAAGGTGAGGACGCCATGCCGCCTCTCAAACCACTCCTCAAAGAGGGGACTTACCGCCGCAATCGTGGCGTGCCCAGGAGAGCGTTAATAGCAGTTAATGTCCGAGGAATAGGTGACTTGGAATGTGCAACAGGATGGCAACCTGGAACACTCAGTAAGCGGTGTTTTCTGCCGCGACAGTAAATGTCTGGGACAAATAGATTGCAGATTTCGTTATGTAGATCAGGAACATTAATAATCCCTCTAAGAATTTCAAATATTACAGTCATCTGATCACGCGACCATCTTACTTCTAGAGAATTGAAACATTTGCAACCCAAGAGGAATTTACTGGGATATAAGAAAGGATAAAACCCATACAAGTGTTTGTGGGCAGCGTTCGGGAGGCTTCGCAATATCTTCACGTCCCAACTACCACAGTGTTTCAAGACGAAAATCTTTGACCAGTGTGTGTTGCTAGTGATGACCTATGATCCAGAAACGTGGTCGCTCACAATGGGCCTTATCAGACGGCTTAAAATCACCCAAAGGGCAATGGAGAGGGCTATTCTCGGAGTTTCCCTACGGGATCGAATCAGAAATGAAGAAATCCGCAGGAGAACCAAGGCAACCGACATAGCCCGAAGAATTGCCAAACTTAAATGGCAGTGGGCAAGGCACATTGCTCGCAGAACAGATGGCCGATGGGGCTGAAAGGTTCTGGAGTGGCGACCGCGTACCGGAAGACGTAGACTGGGAAGGCCTCCCACAATGTGGACCAATGACCTTGTGAAGGCCGCGGGAATCCGATGGATGTGGGAAGCACAAGACCGGTCGAAGTGGAGGAGCTTGGGGGAGGCCTATGTACAGCAGTGGACGTCTTTCGGCTGAAATGATGATGACGATGATGAAGTGTTTGTAGAGGTATCAAAGGAATGCTTTTTGAACTTTTTCTAAAGCTAACGCATACCTACTGCTTCTCAAAATGATTCCATACGCACGCACTAGACACAAGCTTGCTTGAATATGGTATCTCTTTCGAACAACCCGCACCCCTGACATCTCTTTGAGGCACGCGTGGAACACGACGCGCCGTCGACCCGGGTTTGTTCCTTACTGGATAGCGAGCTACCCATTACTCGCCGTCCGCAAGCCCGCGCCTATGGTGGCTGGGAATCAGCCTGGGGGTTTGGTCATGTGAACAGAATTAATGAAGGGCGGCTTACAAAATATATTTACAAGGCAGATATCAATGGAAACGCCAGGAGAGGACGCCCTATGAGGATATACCTTATTGGTTGGATGTTCTTCAGAAACGCCAGGTCCGTAGTACTCGCAACGGGCGTGCGTGTGTGACCAGATGTATGAACGTAAACGAGGCAAAAGGAAGTATTTAAGGGGAACCTAGTCACTGGCTCGAACTCCCTTGAGCCTGGCTAAAAAGCACGCTGTCTCAACAGGCTTCGTGTCCGACAGAGGTATATCAGTGATGAGCAGTTAGACGCTAGTCTACACGTACAACTTCATTTCCGCACATAAACGTTTTTTCTTTCTTTCTTCTTTATACATAGAGTGAGATAAAACAGACATGAAAAAAATTAAGAAAAGTTTTAGGAAGAAAACACGGCGTAAATCAATGACCATTAGAGTTTATTGAATTTTTCGATAATTGTACTTAGTCGGGACCGACTTGGTTTTGGAGATTTTACACTTCTTTTATTACTTAAATACGCCCAAAGTTAAGTTAAATTAGCAATAAAAACGAATCTTTGTTGGCTCATAACTTTTTAATGGCTTTTTATTTTAGTATTCTGTTTCCATACCGACAAGATTAATAATAAGATAAAACTCTATGTTTAATTTTTGATGTACATTGTCGAACAGTGGAGTTAAACACTCCCGATGTTTGTAAAAAAAATGTCGACAAAATTCACAAAATTAAGGATCGTAGCAAGTGGCGTTCTGTAGTTTCAGCCCACCCCATGGGAAAATTGCGTGAGTTTATGTGTGTGTTTGTGTAGTATATAGTTCTTGCCGTGTTATCATTATTATATTTTTATGGGAATATCAAATCCGTGTTAAAGTCATAATTATCAACATGCAAATTTAATATTTTCATGATGTGCTATAACATTGATGAGAACACTTAATAAGCAGGCACTTTTGGCACTATAGGTGAGGATGATGCGGCCTTAAGATTATACTACCCATAACCACAGTCTATATATTTTTATACTGTGCTATAAACTTTCTGATGCATATCTACCAGTAGGTATCACGTTGATGTTTTCTAATGACGGATTTTTGGGTCGTGGGGCTTTTGGGACCGGGACCGCGGTCTCGGATGCCACCTTTAAATACAATAATTAATTTTAGTAGGTAGTCTTTTGGGACCACAAATAAAATAGACAAAGTTGTCTTGGTAAAGTACGATCAACCTAAAAGTTTAGATATTATACAAATAAAACTATTTTTATAAAACGATAAATAATTCTTTTACGTGGGACACTAAGAAACATTTGCGAAAAAAAAATGTTCTACAGGATCTCTTCTGTAACAGCCGTCAAAGGGCGACCACTTCTTTCTTCATCCCCCAAAGTTAGCCGACCGCGCTTGAATTCGTTACACCGTTGCTTTAGAACGGCCTTCATCCATGAATGCCATTTGATGTCTATCGTACGATTCATACGGTTTCGCTTGAAACGCTTTCGGACGCTTGAAATCGTATAAAATCATAGTGCAAAAATGTTCCCGGCGCAGATCCATTTTTTAATGACAAAGAGACATTCAGGAGGGATGTTTTGAAATTGGAGCGTACCTATTTTTACTTACTAATCATATTTTAACTGGCCAGTCAAACTTTTTTCGCAATACTTTCTGGTTGGCCTAGTATTTCAAAAATATTTATAAACCTTTTTTTGTACTGGTACTGATAATATTCATGCAATAGTTGATAAAAATATTATATCAGCGTTTTTTTTTTTACTGTACCTACTTTAACTTATTTTTCTTGTGGTCCCAAAAGACTAGGTACTAAAAATAATTATTATATTATAGTGCCAAAAGCCCCACGACCCGTTTAGTCTATGTGCGGTGCTATAGTTTAGGTATTTTAAAACGCAAGAAATTTTAAATATAGAAATGAAAGCGAATATTATTTTACTGCGTAAAAGTGGACTTAATATATCACAAATATCTGATGAAACCGGACTGAGTGTGAGTTTTATGATTTAATAATTTTAGTAAACATTTATTTAACTAAAGTATAACTGCTGATCCTTGTAGTAATTTTTTGAAACGTTTTATAAATATCATAAGGTCTAAATACAAGAAAAAATGTCAAAGTAAAGGAGAATGGACAAAAAAAAACCCATAGTGAACAGACACAGGATGTAGCACAGAATTTTAGTCATATTTAGTGATATCATTCTGTTACTATTTCACTATTAGATTCGATGGCTAAATGTGTGATATTGTGCTATTTGTTTTTCATCAGGGGTGATTTTTTTTCTTTAAGATTTCTTCGTTTTGGGCATTTCCGACGACATACATACTCACACCGCACCCATAATCCCAAAGGAGTAGGCAGAGACTGCAGATTGTCAAAATCAACTTTCCATTCCAGCCATTTTTCCCCATTTTTAATAATAAAAAATAATTTCTACGAAGTCTCGCCGGGTTTCAAAGAAAACATATGTGAGAACATGTTCCGAATCCGTCTCAGTGCACGGTTGCATGTAACACATGTATTATCCATTTTAACCAGTTACCAATCGTTAAGCAAAATTCGAAGTCCAAAAATAAGTGTCCAAGTAGTCGTAATATTAACACAGCAAAGAACGCACAAGGGCTATTGAAGGACTGCGCGTGGGCATTATAAAACACTTTTCAGTTGAACGATGTCTTCGCTAACACCAGGATTGGTGTGTTGGTTGTACTTACGGCACTAATGCGCAAGAGTGTCTCCTGCATGGCTCCGGTCATATATAATAAATTACCTAGACAATGGAAAGAATTGACACTGCCACTGTTCAAAAACAGGCTCCGAAGCTTTTTAACGCATAAAGCTTACTATAATGTCAGCGAATTCCTTATTGAGAAAGAATTTTGTATATAAGTATTGTGTAGTGTTTTTATAAAAAATAAATTGTATGGATAATTGTGTGGTAGTGATCTATTTATGATGTGATTTAAAACTAAAACTTCAATGTATACTATATTGTAATTGCCTTAATACTGTTTAACGTCAAACTACCTCTAATTTTTATGCATTTTTTTTTAAATATGTAATATAAAATATAAAATATGGCTGAACCTGTCTGTTAACCTGTCTATTTATTACCATGTACTGTACCCATATTTGCAAATAAACGACTTACTTACTTACCTGTATCTTTTGTTTCGGTTACGCTGGGATAAGCTGAGATGTTAGAGGGATAGAAGATTATTTGTTTCACACAAAGCTTCTTAAACTTCTTGGAATCAACAGCGGTAGCGAGTTAATCTCTGCGTGTTGTTTAAATGTCCAATGGACCTACGAGGCGGTCCGTAAGAATTATGTTGTACCTATCTATTATGTTTAAAAGTCAACAGTCTTCATAAAAAGTAAATAATTAAATCAACGTTGCTTTATGTTTATTTTTAAAATACTTAGTACGTAGGTGTTTTTAGTAAGTATGTTTGCATTTTTTTCATTCAATAAGTAGGTACGTTGTCTTCCAGTATTGTTACTTTAATCTTGACCTAATGGCTATGGAAGTGTAATAACACTATTGAAAAATGTATTTATATCGTGTGTAAATGTTTTTATTTATTTAAGCCGTGTGATTTTTCGTGTCGTAAAAGTCGACTAAGAGACTTATACTATATGAGACTTAACATTGAAACAGTGGCGACAGAGTTCGTCTCTGTCGCCACTGTTTCAATGCTAAGTCAACGCTGAATCTCGCAAAAAAAAGCAGCGGAAAGTGGAGGATAGATAGTTGATTGACAATCAGCAGTCTCTGCTTACTCCTTTGAGATTATGGGCGTGAGTATTTGTATGTATAACGTCGGATATACCCAATGTAAAGAAATCTTAAAGAAAAAAAAAATCACCCTTGATGAAAAACAAATAGCACAATATCACACATTTAGCCATCGAATCTAATAGTGAAATATTTACAGAATGATATCACTAAATATTACTAAAATTCTGAGCTACATCCTGTGTCTGTTCACTATGGGTTTTTTTTTCATACTTGATGACCATTCTCCTTTGTTTCCTAGATTATGGAACGATAAAAATAACATTCTACTTACCTACTTACTTAATACTTATGTTTCTATTTTCAATCATTTTGTTTATAAATAATATTACCATTGTATTTGCTTCGTAGCCTAACAGTACCCCTTTTTTGTTTTAGAGAAATACTGTGAATAGGAGGGTGAAAAGATATGAGGAAGAGGGCAGCCTTGCCCGTCGAATTATCATCGAAAACCAGATCAAAAACCATATTTAACGGAAAACATAAACATTAAGTTATAAATTACAAATACTTGTATTAGTATTTATAATTTTAGTAATATTAAAATAAAATTGGGTCATATCCGTATTACGATAATTTTGAGGTTTTTTTTTTTGGGTGGGAAATAACTTCTCCCGCTCTGGGTGGAGCAGGAGGGCGTGTCAGACTTTTACTGACTAAAACCTACCCGTGTTCTCTCAGTGGCCTGTGTGCCAGGGGCGGCGGTATCTCTTTCGAACAACACGCACCCTTGGCAGGCATCGGCCCTTGCAGGCCCCATCGGTTTGTGCTGACATCTCTTTGAGGCGCGCATGGAACACAACGCGTCTTCGACCTGGGCTTGGTGTTTACCGGACAGCGAGCTACCCATTACTCGCCGTCCGAAAGCCCACGCCTACGGTGGCCGGGAATCAGCCTGGGATTCCCGACGCCCAGGGCGTCTCCTGCGGTGACTAAGGCCGTGAGGGCGCATAGACTGCCTCTCCCTCACGTGCGTCACCTCCCTCTTCGCGAGCATCACTGCTTTTTTATTTTATTTTTTATTTAATAGTACATATTCATTTTAATACATTTAATTTGGTGCCAACATAAACTCATTAGAAAATTACCGTACACCAAGGTCATCGACAACATAAAATTTGTGAAAAGCACAAGTAGGTAGTTAGCTTACTTAAAAACAACAAATAAAATTACTTCGGGTACAGAAGAAATAATCTATTCTATATCTATACATATAATAAATCTGTAAAGGAAATTTTTCTGTACATTTAAAATATTTCGAAAATAATTGCTTGGGGTGGTAAGGGATAATCAACAGATGACATTTTAACCCTTATCAAAATTTTTGTCTGTAGCTCGGTTTTTCAGTTTCTATGTTGAATAGATCAAGTATCACGTCAAAAGAACGAAACTAATATGGTTATCTTTCATACTCAAATATTGTTTATAACTCAGAGTTTATATTAGTCTTTGTTTCATCGCAATCGCTTCGGTCAACCTATCTAAATAATTTAAAGTGTTCAAGAAGAATTTATTTACGTAATGTTGAAACACTTAGCGACATCTATTGGCGTGAAACGGTACTAACGAATACTTATTAGTAACACGTCATTCTCATTTAAGTTACTTACTGTGTCTGTGTTATTTCAAAAAGTAATGATACTGATTACTAAAATCGCTTTCCGTTGGTGGTTGATTCCCACGAATCAAAAAAGCTAAAAGAATTTCAAATAAAAAGTTGTGATAATATTAACTGACGTGGTGTTCTGAGTCATATACCTAGAATGCAATGTTAGATAAATATTTATTAGTTTTATCAATCAAATTAATACAAATAGAGGGGAAGAAATCTCATTTTTAATTGTGATAAAAGTCTTAGTAGCGCCATCTAGCATAATGTAGCAAAATTAGAGCGGCTAGAGGAACATCTCCAAATTCTTAATCTCTAGCGTCAGTAACGCCATCTAGGTTTGAATAGCAAACATGCAAAGACAACAACTTGATTTCGCGCGAAATTTGTTAATGTTAAATTTAAATGCGTGTTTACAGCATTACTCGATTCAAATAATGGGAGTTTTGGGAGTAAAGAGTTGTAAATACTTATGTGCTAATTTTCGTGATGTTAGTTTTCGAGGTGGGGAGGGGTTCAAGCGAGGTCGGATGGTGAAAGTCAGGAAAAAAAATCCAAAATTGCGACCATAACTACTGGTGGATTTGAGTAAATAGATAGGTTTTCACACGGGAAACTGTAGTTATGTCGATGCTCTTCCGAGCAACATCGCTTACAGAGAAGCATTTTCTCAGTTAAAACAAGTTTAAAAATGTATTTATTTATCCATTTGGCATCTCCAACAAAGGATACATTATCTACACAGGAACAATAGAAATCACAATAGTAAAATATGGACAATTTTAAAGTCGCTTCTTTAAATATAATTATTTATTGGTCTACAAATAAATGTATGGCTGAACAAAAGAAACACTGAAACATTTTTGATTACAATTTACAATAAAAAGGCATCACAACTGAGAGTCGCGGAGGATCGCTCTGTTACGTCCATTATCCTCGGGATCGGGCTCACAGAGTACTTTTATATATATCGGGTTCTCTCTCTTCCTGCTGCCTGCGTCAGCAGCGGGGAGAGAGGTGGGGGCGCGCGCGGTTAGGCACTACGTAGCAACAACATCGTACTTACTATGTTCATAGAAAACCCGTGCTATACAATTAAATAGTTTTTTTTGCCTGGTTTGGTTTTTTTTTCAACAGCGCTTTTAATGTGGATAATGACCGACGTTGCGGGGCGTAGGTAATGGTAACATTCGCAGCGAGCATGCACGAGCATGTCTTTACGCCGTGTGCTAAAATCAGTGTTGCTCGCTCGCATGTTTTGCCGTAGGTACTACTGACTGCACGAATACTTGCTTGGTAACATATTAGGTGCATTTTGACCCGTGACGCCGGTCAGTATCCACCTTTACAGCGTGATCTTTCTTCATCGTGATAACGCCATGGTCCCACGGGCCGTTAACTGACAGGTGGCGTCAGGTGTTACTGCACTGCTACCTGTCGAGGCCTATCGCAGTCCGTGCAGAGCATTTCCACTGCTGTGGTTTTATTCAGTGGTCAACGTTTGATAAACAAAGCTAAAAGACACGCGCCTGTACGGGCCGAGATAGGCGCCCGCCCCCGCGTGGAATAATGCTTCAGCACACTCAACCAGACGCGCAGTCGATTTATTGAGTAAGTACAGTAAAAGCTCCTTATTCGTGCTTCCTTCATTCGCGTTTTCACTACTCGCGGATTAAAAAAATGCGACCCAATTCCTATATCCGCAGCTAAAGATTTATTTATTTGCGGGTCTAATCGGTACATCGGTACATACATATTAACAAATAACAAAAAAGAATTCCAATAGGTATCCAACCCAATATCCTTTGTAAACGCGTCGTCAGATGGACTATAAAAAAGTGAAATAGACCTTATTACAACTTCGCCTAAAGTACATTGTCAAATGATATCGCCGCTGTATTGGTTCGGCCTTTGACATCTACAATAGCCGCCTTCGCCGCGGTCGGTGTTTTTAACCGACTTCAAAAAGAAGGAGGTTATCAATTCGACATGTTTATATTTGTAATGTATGTTCAGGCATAACTCCGTCGTATATAGACGGATTTGCAAAATTCTTTTTTTTTTCGAAAGGAGTTTACTCCGAAATGGTCCCATTGAAATTTCATATAGACAGGGCCCGATCTAGCTATTTAGCCGCTCCGGGCAAAAATAACATTCGCCGCCCTTTGCACTAACACCATCAAAGATGGTATGACCATAATTATGTGATATTCTTTTAACTATATAATATTCACATACGTTAGTCTACTACGGCTTCTGAACAAGTATACAAAAATTCATGAGAGTAGGTATGTTTGTAAGTATACATTTTGCCGCCGCTCATTTTTGCCGCTCTGAGCATTTGCCCGGCTTGCCCCCCCCCTTAGATTGGGCCCTGCATATAGATCTGATGATGCGTTTCGGAAACAGACAACGGAACTCTTCAAAAAATTACAGCAAATCAACCGCGAATGTTGCTATCACATAAATAAGTATGCATTGTTTTGACCCAAAGGATGATGAAATTTCGAATTGGTGTATGGTAGGTAACAAAAAAGTGAAAAATAAAAACTTTTTTCAAAAAAAATCCAACCGACTTCCAAAAAACACTACAAAGTGCAAAATAACTTTAATTTCGGAAGGCGGTGACAAATAATTAAAATACACATCCAACGTCACCGACTTCCGAAATTAAAGTTATTTTGCACTTTGTAGTGTTTTTTGGAAGTCGGTTGGTATTTTTTTGAAAAAAGTTTTTTGAGAATGTAAACAAACATAATGAAACCAACCTCATCACCATAAAGTATATTTATATATCATCATCATCATCATTTCAGCTGAAAGACGTCCACTGCTGGACATAGGCCTCCCCCACATTTATAAATGCTGCGACTTAATAGACATTCCATCCTTTGGTACGAGCCGCTTTGCGTGTTTTACCTATTGTTTCATCTTTCCATTTATTGCAAAATGTTGAAATTTTTTTTTTACTTAAAAACGATTTTCGACGCGAAAAAATCTGTTTAACGCATAGAAATGCTTGATCGTTTACGCCTTGGAGAGTCGCTTGCATCCACATCACGCTCATACAATTAATCAATATGGTCAAAAACTTCAATTAAATTGTTTTTTTTTTTTTTGTCACTTAGGAACGTATCCCCTATAATCCCATATAAATTACCATTCCATAGTCACGGTTTCTGTATTCGCGGTAGGTATTTTACGGAACGTATACCTCGCGAATAAAGAGCTTTTACTGTACCTACGGCAGGTGCACATTTATTATAAAATGAGCCTCGACCAGGCGCTTTGATCTATATTTATTCTTAAAAATCTGAGTGAGACTTCGTCGCAATATCATTATAACCCCTAAAGACGCCTGCAGGCCTAGACAAAACACCTTTCTGTTAACGTTCACGCTAAACTCTACGCCAGAATATATGGGAATGACATTACCGTGTCCTTTCCGCAGGTAATGTAATTCCCATACATTTTGGCGTACCGTTTAGCGTGAACGCCAAGAGTAATGTGTTTTGTCTCTAGGCTCTGGACTGCATTCGAAAGCTGTGGTAGATTCCTACCAGGATAGATCGGAAGATCGGAGGAGTGGTACCTACACCGTCAAAGCGACACATTATTGTTTTCCGACATGCACGCGAACGAAGTCGCGGGCACAGCTAGTATCTACATAAAGCGAGACATCGAACATCGGTGACCAATCTGGCCGTCCATCGTTAGAACAAAAGTGGTGGTGGAATGTTATAAAATTGCCACAGGCTGCTCCTATTATTTTCATTTTTGTTATGATAATTATTATTAAGTATTATTTTTGCGTATTTTGAATGTTTTAAACTATTTTTCTATAATTAATAATACGTATATTTTGTTAAGTAATGATAAGGGCGACCACTTCTTTCTTCATCCCCCAAAGTTAGTCTACCGCGCTTGAATTCGTTATACCAACGATACACGGTTGCCTTAGAAGGGCCTTCATCCATGAATGCCATTTAATGTCTATAGTACGATTCATCCGGTTTCAAGCGACGCCTGAAATCGTAAAAAATCATAGCGCGAAAATGTTCCCGGCGCAGATCCATTTTTTAATGACAATGAGACACGATAATTTAAATTTGCTCGCAAACCATGTGGAGGGAAATTTTGAAATTGGAGCGTACCTATGTTTACTTACTAATCATATTTTAACTGGCTAGTCAAACTTTTTTCGCAATACTTTCTGGTTGGCCTAGTATTTCATTGATATGGATATTGGATGGATATTGATATTGGTTGGCATTAATTCCTTCTGCACATGTGGCTTCCCTGGTACCTCATTAACAGCATAATTATGTGAAAGTCTATTAACTGCTCTCAATGTTCTTTTTTATTCTTTTTATTTTACAATGCTGACATGTTCTCGTCATTATTTGACATTATACATCAATTTTAATATCAACAATTTTTTAGTGATTGTCATGTTAATCATATCACTATGTTTAATTAGGTTCATTTTTTTTATGTAGATTATTTTACATATTGTGAATGGGAGAACGTTGTAGGCCTTACAGACTGTAGATTTGTAGACGATTTTCTCTGTATTCGTATAAGTACCTGGTACTTATTGACAGGCCTGCACTGTCCTCCCATACATTTTATCTTTGTAATTTGAAAACATTGGTACAGCCAATCATTTTTAAAAGAGTAACCGTGGAGTTTCTTGCCGGCTCTTCTCCATAGGAAACAACATTTTGGAACCGTGCACCTAGCTTCTGACGTTTCATAAGTGCCCATGCAGGTTTATATGAAATAAAAACTATTTTGATTTTGATTTTTTTTTTCAAAAATATTTATAAACCTTTTTTTGTACTGGTACTGATAATATTCATGCAATAGTTGATAAAAATATTATATCAGCGTTTTTTTTTTAACTGTACTTTAACTTATTTTTCTTGTGGTCCGAAAAGACTAGGTACTAAAAATAGTTATTATATTTAAAGGTGGCATCCGGGACCACGGTCCCGGTGCCAAAAGCCCCACGACCCGTTTAATCTATGTGCGGTGCTATAGTTTAGGTATTTTAAAATGCAAGAAATTTTAAATATAGAAATGAAAGCGAATATTATTGTACTGCGTAAAAGTGGACTTAATACATATATCACAAATATCTGATGAAACCGGACTGAGTGTGAGTTTTGTGATTTAATTAAACATTTATTTAACTAAAGTATAACTCCTGATCATTGTAGTAATTTTTTGAAACGTTTTATAAATATCATAAGGTCTAAATACAACAAAAAATTAAAATTTCAAAGTAAAGGAGAATGGAAAAAAAAAACCCAGAGCGAACAGACACAGGATGTAGCTCAGAATTTTAGTAATATTTAGTGATAACATTCTGTAAATATTTCAATATTAGATTCGATGGCTAAATGTGTGATATTGTGCTATTTGTTTTTCATCAGGGGTGTTTTTTTTTTAAGATTTCTTCGTTTTGGGCATTTCCGACGACATACATACTCACACCGCACCCATAATCCCAAAGGAGTAGGCAGAGACTGCAGATTGTTAAAATCAACTTTCCATTCCAGCCATTTTTCCCCATTTTTAATAATAAAAGTAATTTCTACGAAGTCTCGCCGGGTTTCGAAGAAAACATATGTGAGAACATGTCTCCGAATCCGTCTCAGTGCATGGTAGCATGTAACACATGTATTATCCATTTTAACCAGTTACCAATCGTTAAACAAAATTCGAAGTCCAAAAATCAGTGCCCAAGTAGTCGTAATATTAACACAGCAAAGAACGCACAAGAGCTATTGAAGGACTGCGCGTGGGCATTATAAAACACTTTTCAGTTGAACGATATCTTCGCTAACACCAGGATTGGTGTGTTGGTTGTACTTACGGCACTAATGAGCAAGAGTGTCTCCTGCATGGCTCCGGTCATCTATATAAATAAAAAGACAAGTCCTGACTGACTGATTGACTGACTCATCAACGCCCAGCCCAAACCCTTGGACCTAGAAAGCTGAAATTTTGCACACAGGTTCCCTTCATAATGTAGACAAGGAATAAGGAAGGATTTTTCGAAATTCAACCCCTAAAGGAGTTAAATAGGGGATGAAAGTTTGTATGGAAAATTGACATTTTTGTAGCTATAACCATGAAAATTGGTGTTTCTCATTCTGATTAAAAATAAAAAAAACCACGTGTTTCAGTGTTTTCGGGAAATCATCCCCTGAGAGCGTAAAATAGGGGATGAAAGTAGAAATGAGAAACCCGTTAGTTTTGTTGTTCGAACCATGAAAATTTGTATTTAGCCTTTTGTTTGGTAATAATTAATCATTACATGTATCAGCGTTTTTGAAAAATCATCCCAGAAGAGGGTAAAAAGTTATAGAGGGGAGGAATTTTTTTTTAGGAAACCCGTACATTTTAAAGATTACCAATAAAATTGGTAATAAAAGCCTTTTGGCGTTGTTGTGAAATCATCCCCTAAGCAGTTAAAAACCCTAACTCATCATCGCTCAGCCCAATTTTGCGCCATCGCCAAAGACACCTTCGTAATTATGAGAACAAAAACGTCTCCGTATCCTGCGGCGGCTGGGGTCGCGAGGGCGCATATGCTGCCTCTCCCTCACGTGCGCCGCCTCCCTCTTCGCGAGCATCACTGCTTCGCTGAAGGAGGTGACGGCTCCCCATGCCCTCTCGCTCCGTACCATGGCCTGGACCAGGGCCGGACGCGAGAGATCGCCGCCGCCGATCGCCTCCACGAGGACACGGCGGTGCTCCGCCCAAGCAGGGCAGACCGCCACCACCGTGTCCTCAGGGCGATCTTCGCAGTGGAAACACCCGGGCGTTTCCTCCCGCCCTATCCGAAACAGGAACCTCCCGAAACAACCGTGTCCGGTGAGGACCTGCGTCAGGCGGAAGGTGAGGACGCCATGCCGCCTCTCGAACCACTCCTCAAAGAGGGGACTTACCGCCGCAATCGTGGCGTGCCCAAAATGTATTTGAATCAAACACCAATTAATGTCCAATGTAGCTTTATTAATAAAAAAAATTTTTTTTCGCGTTTTCGTCCATATTTCGACTCGGATGGTCTCAGGAAGCCTAATTATTAATAACGTAGCAAAAAACAGCGTCAAAATGCGTCACCAGGAAGCAAACGATTCTACGAAAACTTGGTTCGCTTTTTTTTTTTTGTTTTTTTTTTTGGGTGGGAAATCATCAAATAACTTCTCCCGCTCTGGGTGGAGCAGGAGGGCGTTTCAGACTTTTACTGACTAAAACCCACCCGTGTTTCTTCATTAGCCCGTATGCCAGGGGCTGTGGTATCTCTTTCAAACGAACCCGCACCCCTGACAGGCATCGGCCCTTGCGGGCCCCATCATTTTTGTACTGACATCTCTTTGAGGCGCGCGTGGAACACAACGCGCCGTCGACTTGAGCTTGGTCCTTACCGAACAGCGAGCTACCCATTACTCGCCGTCCGCAAGCCCATGCCTACGGTGGCCGGAAATCGGCCTGGGATTCCCGACGCCCAGGGCGTCTCCGTATCCTGCGGCGGCTGGGGTCGCGAGGGCGCATATGCTGCCTCTCCCTCACGTGCGCCGCCTCCCTCTTCGCGACCATCACTGCTTCGCTGAAGGAGGTGACGGCTCCCCATGCCCTCTCGCTCCGTACCATGGCCTGGACCAGGGCCGGACGCGAGAGATCGCCGCCGCCGATCGCCTCCACGAGGACACGGCGGTGCTCCGCCCAAGCAGGGCAGACCGCCACCGTGTGCTCCACCGTGTCCTCAGGGCGATCTTCGCAGTGGAAACACCCGGGCGTTTCCTCCCGCCCTATCCGAAACAGGAACCTCCCGAAACAACCGTGTCCGGTGAGGACCTGCGTCAGGCGGAAGGTGAGGACGCCATGCCGCCTCTCAAACCACTCCTCAAAGAGGGGACTTACCGCCGCAATCGTGGCGTGCCCAGCACTGGGTTGCAACAATCGCTCTCTCCATGTCACCATGAGATCCCGCCAAACTTGGTTCGCTTAGGTAGATTTTGATGCCTACAAATTACATAGAACAAAGATAAATTGTAAGTATTAAAGTGGCTATATACGCTAGGCGCACGGGCGAGGTGTCGGAGGACGCGTTTCCGCGCGAGCCACATGACTGCAGATGATAAATATAATTATCTTTTTGAAAAAAACACGCCACATCTAAACGTTTAAATTCAAGCGAGCAGGCATGGTTTCTGTCACGGGTCCGGCGCTGCGAGGCTCCGGCGGTCCCACGCGAGATTATCGTCGCAGATGGCTTAACGCTCACCACCGCAGCTTCGCCTCAGCTGCGGCGGCGAGCGTTACATCCACCTGCTCCTCAGCTCGCGGGCCGCCTCGCCCCTCCGCGCCTACGCGGATTTAAGTTACACTCTAGGGGTAGGGCAGACGAGACTACGTGGACTCGGTTTTGCAGCGATTCGTTTCTGTCACTAACATAATAAAATACCATGGACAAAATACACCGAACAGCAATTTAGCACATGTAACATTCAGGAATATTTAGTGCACGATCAGTATTTTTCGGGGAAGAATAATATAGTTATTGTTACAATAGAATATTTGCAGCGCACTACAATAAAAAAGTGTTATATCTTGGTGTTAATTTGGAATTTGTTTGATGTAACATATTTTGCTGGCCGAGTAGTTTAATTATAGTAAAACAATCAAACGGGTTTAAGATCAATATTTTAGAAATGCATACATAGATGTACCTTTAGATTTTTGGTGAACACAAAAATATTATCCCTTACATTTTCCTTATTTCCGTTATCATCATCATCATTTCAGCCGAAAGGCGTCCACTGCTGGACATAGGACTCCCCCAAGCTCCACCCCTTCAACCAGTTCTGTGCTACCGGCATCCAGCGGATTCCTCCATTTCAATTGGTTCTGCGTTCCTCGCATCCAGCGGATTCCTGCGGCCTTCACAAGGTCATCGGTCCATCTTATGGGAGGCCTTCCAGCGCTACGTTTTCCGGTACGCGGTCGCCACTCTAGAACCTTTCGGCCCCATCGGCCATCTGTTCTGCGAGCAATGTGCCCTGCCCACTGCCACTTAAGTTTGGCAATTCTTCGGGCAATGTCAGTTGCCTTGGTTCTCGCGCGGATCTCTTAGTTCCTGATTCGATCACGTAGGAAAACTCTGAGCATAGCCCTCTCCCCCTCTCTGCCCTTTGGGTGACTTTTAGCCTTCTGATAAGACCCATTGTGAGCGACCACGTTTCAGTACCATATGTTATCACTAGCAACACGGACTGGTCAAAGACTTTCGTCTTGAGACACTGCGTGATGTGGTACGAGAAGATATTGCGTAGCTTCAAGAACGCTGCTCAGCCGAGTCGGATTCGACGATTGACCTCTTTCTCGAAGTTGGATCTACCTAACTGGGCAGTTTGCCCTAGGTAAACATAATCGTCTACAACTTCGAGTGTAGAGTCTCCGATCTTCATAAGAGTGCGTGTTACATGGACATTCGAAATTTTCTAAGTTTTGTCCATGTTCATTTTGAGACCCACTCTTTCGGAAGCTCCACTGAGGTCATCGAGCATTGTACTGAAGTCTTCCATAGTCTTAGCCATGACTAATAAATCATCGGCAAACCAAAGGTAGAAGTGATGTACTCGCCATTGATGGTGATGCCAATCTCTTTCCAGTCCAGAACTTTGAAGACATCCTCCAATGCAGCGGAGAGATAACGTCTCCCTATCTCACCCCTCGCTGCAGGAGGATAAGTCTCGAGGTCTGGTCCGCTATTTACATACCTGTTATTATTTACGTAACGATTTTTTTTTCTTATGTTCACAGCATAGAGAATAAAGTGGATTTAATATTTAACTTTAAAGTTGCCTTCAAATTTGGCATGCAAGTAGTTTTTCCGTTCCGTCATTTATTCCGTTTCTATTATTATTTCTAAGTAATCACAGCCAAATGGGTCGATCCATCAGGTTAAGCTACGCTTGCCGCGGTTGGTCCGTGGATGGTTGACCATCTTTATATTCCAAGACCCCTCCATGCCTCGGAAAGCACATTAAGCCATTGGTCCCGGCTGTCATTTGTGGATCTTTGACAGTCGTTACGGGTCGTCAGAAGCCCGAAAATCTGACAACCCGTCTTACCGGGGTATCGTATTCCCCATTAACTGTGTTATGGAGGTCAGATAGGTAGTCGCTCCATGTAAAATAATGGTATTCAGTTACATCCGGTTAGACCGGACGGAACCGGAAGCCAGTTCCAACATAGTTGGAAAAAGGCTAGGCAGATGATGATGATGATCCTCCATCAATCATGTATCAATCCACGCACAGCTCCTCGGATACTATACATATAAGCAGTGCGAGAAGACATTGTTTATCTGGATTAACACATAGGGTACTTTTAATCCTGGTAGTACGTAACCGTGGGATATTTTCCGACATCCACGCGGGCGAAGCCGCGGGCAAAAGCTAGTAATCTATAAACTAGAACAAAAACTAGTGAGCAAAATACATCATTGTTAATCCTATAATTAGCATGATTGCTGGTAAATTACTTTCCCATTTTTTGTGTTTATTGTTTTTCTTTGATTTTCTTTTCTTTCTTTCAGTGTCTATGGGCCTATCACAGACGCGAAGTAAACGTAAAGTTTGTAAATTCGAATGTAATTTTTTTTTTTTTGGGAATGATCGTTTCGCACTTGCTGTTGTTTGATACTCGTTTCGCAATTGTTTTTTATTACCCGACTGCGCCAGAAGGAGGGTTATGTTTTCGAATGTATGATGTATATTTCTTTGGCACGCTCTGTAGCCTAAACGGCTTGATCGATTTCAGCTTGAGAGGTGCCATCAGATTCGTCTTAATTGTGAGAGTGACACTGGGTATACCAAAATTTAAAAAAATACGCCCGATTTTTGGCGCCACATTGTGTTTTTTCTCTAAACCTATTGAATGGGGTATCAAAATAAAGGGTTTCATAAATAGCTTGCAAAAATTAATGCAGCTTTTATGTTGACATGTAATTTGGAATGAAAAACGCTAACATAATAAAAAAGCAACAACATAGTCAACGTTACCACATAAACTACATGATTATTCATTAATTACATTAAATGTGTATGGCAGACAACAACAAAATCTAAAAAAATAAAAATATAATTTAAAAAAACAAAAAACCCGACTGCCTAAAAAGTAAACTTTAGGTAATTAAAAAAGATGGAAACAAGAAACTTGTTGTAAAAGGATGACTATTATACTGAATACTATATGCAATCTCATGCAGTCGGAAGCATATTCTTAATCTTTTATTGCCTCCGACTGCATGAGAACGACGGGGTGTTATAAGTTTGACGTGTCTGTGTGTGTGTGTATGCGTTTGTGTGTCTGTCTGACGCAACGTAGCTCCCGAACGGAATGAAGCAATTTTGTTTTTGTTTGAAAGGTGAATTAGTCGGGAGTGTTCTTAGACAATTCTCCGCGAGCGAGCGAGCGGACGGACGTGTTACGGGTCGTGTATGTCACTATATCACTAAATATTATATTTTCCTACTCGAAGTTTTAAATGGATATGAAGTGTAGCGGCTGTGATGCTGTTATTGATGATTCAATGTTTATGGAGTGTTCCCAAGTGAAATGTAAGAAGAAATTCCATCTTAAGTGCCTGGCTTTAACGAAGGAAAAAGTTGAAGCTTTCACGCCGGAGTACAGGAGTCGATGGATATGTCCCGAGTGTGCATGCACAATGCCGAAAAGGGGTAACACTGACACACCTGTTCGAGGAGCTACAACAATTAGCAAAACGTTTTCACCGAGCAGCTATGTAAACACCACAGAGCGAGGTAGTCGTCGAAATACAACTGAAATAGTTGACACAGAGAGCCAACTGCTCGACGAGATACGGGAGTTTCGATGGGAAGTGAAGTCACAATTGGAGCAGCAGCGGAAAGAATATGTTTTATTGCAAGAAAGATTTATCTATACGGAAACTGAGTTGAAGGAACTAAAACAAATATTGAGGGTAGTACAAGAAAAGGCAAGTAAAGTTGATATACTAGAAACAAGAATTAAAATCCTAGTGGAAAAAAATGAGAACCTAGTAGAAAATCTGGAGAAAAGTCAGGCAAGAGTGCCAAGTCAGAAAGAGCAAGGCTCTAAAGGACCGACACTATCTTTTTCAAAAGCCGTCAAAGAAAAGCAGGTAGTTGTCAATAATGTGCCAGCGAAGGAATGTGTGGCCACGAAAACTGTGAAAATAGTGTCGAATGAGGGGCAGATGCAGGTATTAAATAGTGAGACGAGGTCTAGGAAGGTTGTTAGCGTGGAGAAGGAAGAACCTGGAAAAGAAGAAAATTGGACTACCGTAACAAGGAGAAAAAACAGATATTCGAACACTGAAGTAAAAAAAGGCGGTAACAAGGGTGCGATCGATATACAGGGAACGGAAAAGAAAAAATATTTACACGTATGGCGGTTACAGAAAGAAACAACAGTAGAAAGTTTAGAAAAACATGTTAGACAAGTTTATGGGGAAGAAGTACCAGTTAAAGTTGAAAAAATTAAACACAAGACTGACAGGGATTATGCATCCTTTATCATAGGAGTTCCAGAAAGTAGATACGAAAAGTTATGTCAACCTGAAAGCTGGGCAGTTAATATTGAGTTTGCGGAATGGGTGTGGTTTCGTAGACCAATCAACAAACCTACAAACCCTAAGTAACCCCGTTGAGATATTATATCAAAACGTACGCGGGCTTCGAACAAAGTTGGACGAATGTTACAGCAATATTTCAACCGCAAATGCAGACTTGTTCGCCATCACGAAAACAGGCTGCAATGACTCCATCCATGATGCAGAAATAATTCCACCTGGATATACAATTTTGCGGTGTGACCGAACGGATGGGCGTAAGCAGGGCGGCGCATGTCTCGTGGCCACACCGCGATTTGAGTTGCGGCGTGTGTCACTACCTGATGACGTCAACGTAGATGAACATTTGTGTTTGAACTGGTTAGTGCTACTGTGTACCTACGTAACAGATTTATGTTTTTACTTTGTGCTGTTTATATTCCGCCTAGTAGTAGTGATAATGAATACATGTTATTATTTCGCATCATTGAACTATTTTGTAATAAGTATAGGGATTATTGGTTTTAGGTGATTTTAACTTGTATTCATGTTCTTTAACGATAAATAATTATTACGAATACTTTAATACTTTTTGTGGATTCACTCAGAGTAACGCAGTGGGTAATTGTAATGGCCGTCATTTGGATTTGGTGTTGAGTACACTGGCGGAGGGAGGGAGTGTAAGTGTGCGCGCGGCGGAGGCGCCGCTCGTACCGGTAGACGCGTACCACCCGCCGCTCGAGATCTCGGTTAGTACACACACGCGCCTGCGCCGGCACCCCGGCTCAGCAGGCTCAGCTGCACCTGACAGTGAGGCATGTGCACCAGACAGTTGGAACTTTAATAAAGCCGACTTTTTGTCACTTTATTCTTTAACTAGCTTTTGCCCGCGGCTTCGCCCGCGTGGATGTCGGAAAATATCCCACGGTTACGTACTACCAGGATTAAAAGTACCCTATGTGTTAATCCAGATAAACAATGTCTTCTCGCACTGCTTATATGTATAGTATCCGAGGAGCTGTGCGTGGATTGATACATGATTGATGGAGGATCATCATCATCATCTGCCTAGCCTTTTTCCAACTATGTTGGAACTGGCTTCCGGTTCCGTCCGGTCTAACCGGATGTAACTGAATACCATTATTTTACATGGAGCGACTACCTATCTGACCTCCATAACACAGTTAATGGGGAATACGATACCCCGGTAAGACGGGTTGTCAGATTTTCGGGCTTCTGACGACCCGTAACGACTGTCAAAGATCCACAAATGACAGCCGGGACCAATGGCTTAATGTGCTTTCCGAGGCATGGAGGGGTCTTGGAATATAAAGATGGTCAACCATCCACGGACCAACCGCGGCAAGCGTAGCTTAACCTGATGGATCGACCCATTTGGCTGTGATTACTTAGAAATAATAATAGAAACGGAATAAATGACGGAACGGAAAAACTACTTGCATGCCAAATTTGAAGGCAACTTTAAAGTTAAATATTAAATCCACTTTATTCTCTATGCTGTGAACATAAGAAAAAAAAATCGTTACGTAAATAATAACAGGTATGTAAATAGCGGACCAGACCTCGAGACTTATCCTCCTGCAGCGAGGGGTGAGATAGGGAGACGTTATCTCTCCGCTGCATTGGAGGATGTCTTCAAAGTTCTGGACTGGAAAGAGATTGGCATCACCATCAATGGCGAGTACATCACTTCTACCTTTGGTTTGCCGATGATTTATTAGTCATGGCTAAGACTATGGAAGACTTCAGTACAATGCTCGATGACCTCAGTGGAGCTTCCGAAAGAGTGGGTCTCAAAATGAACATGGACAAAACTTAGAAAATTTCGAATGTCCATGTAACACGCACTCTTATGAAGATCGGAGACTCTACACTCGAAGTTGTAGACGATTATGTTTACCTAGGGCAAACTGCCCAGTTAGGTAGATCCAACTTCGAGAAAGAGGTCAATCGTCGAATCCGACTCGGCTGAGCAGCGTTCTTGAAGCTACGCAATATCTTCTCGTACCACATCACGCAGTGTCTCAAGACGAAAGTCTTTGACCAGTCCGTGTTGCTAGTGATAACATATGGTACTGAAACGTGGTCGCTCACAATGGGTCTTATCAGAAGGCTAAAAGTCACCCAAAGGGCAGAGAGGGGGAGAGGGCTATGCTCAGAGTTTTCCTACGTGATCGAATCAGGAACTAAGAGATCCGCGCGAGAACCAAGGCAACTGACATTGCCCGAAGAATTGCCAAACTTAAGTGGCAGTGGGCAGGGCACATTGCTCGCAGAACAGATGGCCGATGGGGCCGAAAGGTTCTAGAGTGGCGACCGCGTACCGGAAAACGTAGCGCTGGAAGGCCTCCCATAAGATGGACCGATGACCTTGTGAAGGCCGCAGGAATCCGCTGGATGCGAGGAACGCAGAACCAATTGAAATGGAGGAATCCGCTGGATGCCGGTAGCACAGAACTGGTTGAAGGGGTGGAGCTTGGGGGAGTCCTATGTCCAGCAGTGGACGCCTTTCGGCTGAAATGATGATGATGATAACGGAAATAAGGAAAATGTAAGGGATAATATTTTTGTGTTCACCAAAAATCTAAAGGTACATCTATGTATGCATTTCTAAAATATTGATCTTAAACCCGTTTGATTGTTTTACTATAATTAAACTACTCGGCCAGCAAAATATGTTACATCAAACAAATTCCAAATTAACACCAAGATATAACACTTTTTTATTGTAGTGCGCTGCAAATATTCTATTGTAACAATAACTATATTATTCTTCCCCGAAAAATACTGATCGTGCACTAAATATTCCTGAATGTTACATGTGCTAAATTGCTGTTCGGTGTATTTTGTCCATGGTATTTTATTATGTTAGTGACAGAAACGAATCGCTGCAAAACCGAGTCCACGTAGTCTCGTCTGCCCTACCCCTAGAGTGTAACTTAAATCCGCGTAGGCGCGGAGGGGCGAGGCGGCCCGCGAGCTGAGGAGCAGGTGGATGTAACGCTCGCCGCCGCAGCTGAGGCGAAGCTGCGGTGGTGAGCGTTAAGCCATCTGCGACGATAATCTCGCGTGGGACCGCCGGAGCCTCGCAGCGCCGGACCCGTGACAGAAACCATGCCTGCTCGCTTGAATTTAAACGTTTAGATGTGGCGTGTTTTTTTCAAAAAGATAATTATATTTATCATCTGCAGTCATGTGGCTCGCGCGGAAACGCGTCCTCCGACACCTCGCCCGTGCGCCTAGCGTATATAGCCACTTTAATACTTACAATTTATCTTTGTTCTATGTAATTTGTAGGCATCAAAATCTACCTAAGCGAACCAAGTTTGGCGGGATCTCATGGTGACATGGAGAGAGCGATTGTTGCAACCCAGTGCTGGGCACGCCACGATTGCGGCGGTAAGTCCCCTCTTTGAGGAGTGGTTTGAGAGGCGGCATGGCGTCCTCACCTTCCGCCTGACGCAGGTCCTCACCGGACACGGTTGTTTCGGGAGGTTCCTGTTTCGGATAGGGCGGGAGGAAACGCCCGGGTGTTTCCACTGCGAAGATCGCCCTGAGGACACGGTGGAGCACACGGTGGCGGTCTGCCCTGCTTGGGCGGAGCACCGCCGTGTCCTCGTGGAGGCGATCGGCGGCGGCGATCTCTCGCGTCCGGCCCTGGTCCAGGCCATGGTACGGAGCGAGAGGGCATGGGGAGCCGTCACCTCCTTCAGCGAAGCAGTGATGGTCGCGAAGAGGGAGGCGGCGCACGTGAGGGAGAGGCAGCATATGCGCCCTCGCGACCCCAGCCGCCGCAGGATACGGAGACGCCCTGGGCGTCGGGAATCCCAGGCCGATTTCCGGCCACCGTAGGCATGGGCTTGCGGACGGCGAGTAATGGGTAGCTCGCTGTTCGGTAAGGACCAAGCTCAAGTCGACGGCGCGTTGTGTTCCACGCGCGCCTCAAAGAGATGTCAGTACAAAAATGATGGGGCCCGCAAGGGCCGATGCCTGTCAGGGGTGCGGGTTCGTTTGAAAGAGATACCACAGCCCCTGGCATACGGGCTAATGAAGAAACACGGGTGGGTTTTAGTCAGTAAAAGTCTGAAACGCCCTCCTGCTCCACCCAGAGCGGGAGAAGTTATTTGATGATTTCCCACCCAAAAAAAAAAACAAAAAAAAAAAAGCGAACCAAGTTTTCGTAGAATCGTTTGCTTCCTGGTGACGCATTTTGACGCTGTTTTTTGCTACGTTATTAATAATTAGGCTTCCTGAGACCATCCGAGTCGAAATATGGACGAAAACGCGAAAAAAAATTTTTTTTATTAATAAAGCTACATTGGACATTAATTGGTGTTTGATTCAAATACATTTTGGGCACGCCACGATTGCGGCGGTAAGTCCCCTCTTTGAGGAGTGGTTCGAGAGGCGGCATGGCGTCCTCACCTTCCGCCTGACGCAGGTCCTCACCGGACACGGTTGTTTCGGGAGGTTCCTGTTTCGGATAGGGCGGGAGGAAACGCCCGGGTGTTTCCACTGCGAAGATCGCCCTGAGGACACGGTGGTGGCGGTCTGCCCTGCTTGGGCGGAGCACCGCCGTGTCCTCGTGGAGGCGATCGGCGGCGGCGATCTCTCGCGTCCGGCCCTGGTCCAGGCCATGGTACGGAGCGAGAGGGCATGGGGAGCCGTCACCTCCTTCAGCGAAGCAGTGATGCTCGCGAAGAGGGAGGCGGCGCACGTGAGGGAGAGGCAGCATATGCGCCCTCGCGACCCCAGCCGCCGCAGGATACGGAGACGTTTTTGTTCTCATAATTACGAAGGTGTCTTTGGCGATGGCGCAAAATTGGGCTGAGCGATGATGAGTTAGGGTTTTTAACTGCTTAGGGGATGATTTCACAACAACGCCAAAAGGCTTTTATTACCAATTTTATTGGTAATCTTTAAAATGTACGGGTTTCCTAAAAAAAAATTCCTCCCCTCTATAACTTTTTACCCTCTTCTGGGATGATTTTTCAAAAACGCTGATACATGTAATGATTAATTATTACCAAACAAAAGGCTAAATACAAATTTTCATGGTTCGAACAACAAAACTAACGGGTTTCTCATTTCTACTTTCATCCCCTATTTTACGCTCTCAGGGGATGATTTCCCGAAAACACTGAAACACGTGGTTTTTTTTATTTTTAATCAGAATGAGAAACACCAATTTTCATGGTTATAGCTACAAAAATGTCAATTTTCCATACAAACTTTCATCCCCTATTTAACTCCTTTAGGGGTTGAATTTCGAAAAATCCTTCCTTATTCCTTGTCTACATTATGAAGGGAACCTGTGTGCAAAATTTCAGCTTTCTAGGTCCAAGGGTTTGGGCTGGGCGTTGATGAGTCAGTCAATCAGTCAGTCAGGACTTGTCTTTTTATTTATATAGATTGCAGCTGTAGATTGGACTCCGTTGTATGAAATGGACTTAGAAGCAGGTTTAAATTATTTTTATAATATTATTAATTCTATTAAAGATGACTGTGTTCCCAAAAAAAAGCGAAATCGTGTAAACTCAGGGTACATTTATCCTGAGTGGTACACTGTTGAAATAATTCGCGACATAAGATTAAAGGCTTTTCTTCATAAGCAGTTCAAGGCAAGCGGGTCGAGGGTCGATTACGAAGCGTTTGCTCGGTGTAGGACCAACATTAAAAATATGCTGGCAGTGGCACAGGAACAATATCGGAACCGTGTTCAAGGTCAAATGCTGAGTGATCCTAAATCTTTTTGGATCTATGCCAAGTCTAAGAGAGGTAGGAGAAGTCCGCAAGCGATTTTGAAAGACGGGGTGGCTTTGTCTGGTCAACAATCTGCGGAAGAGTTTGCGGAGTATTTCTATTCTGTGTACAGGCCAGAGCGACCTGACTTGGATGTAGACGCTGCTATTGATAAAGCAGGTACCAGAAATGGAGCGGCGCGAGTGCACTTGGACCAATTACAGTTAGTAGACGTATGTCGTGCGCTTCAAGATCTTAAGCCGAAACGGTCCGCGGGACCTGACGGCATTCCGCCTTACATATTTAAGGATTGCCAATCAGTGCTAGCTAAGCCGCTACTTTATATTTATAACCAGTGTCTCAAAGCTGCCGTGTTTCCGGAGAGGTGGAAAGTGACCCGTGTTGTTCCGGTTCCGAAGGGAGGCTCAGCAGAATCCGTGGATGGGTACAGACCAGTTGCAGTATTATCGACGCCGGCAAAGGTATTAGAAACTGCTATTTACAAGAGCATATACCTTCAGGTTAGCGCACAGCTATCAGATGCTCAGCATGGGTTTCGACCTGGAAAAAGTACCACCAGTAATCTTCTCTGCCACATGGCTCATCTGGTGCCGACTGTAGATAGTGGGGGACAAACTGATGCTGCTTACTTTGACTTCAGAAAAGCATTCGACCTAGTTGAAAATGACATGCTGCTTAAAAAGTTAGCAGGATTTGGTTTTACCCCACACTCACTTCAGTTTTTTGCCAGTTATTTGAGGGATAGGCAGCAATATGTGGAATATTCAGGACACGTGTCGGATCGATATTTCACAAGGTCAGGGGTAAGTCAAGGTAGTAACCTTGGCCCTTTGGGCTTCCTTCTGGTTGTAAACGACCTGCCAGAAGTAGTCCAAGACGCAAATTGTTTGTTGTTTGCCGACGACCTCAAATTGTCCCTCGCGGTAAAAAGCGGTGACGACTGTGTCAGGCTACAGAGGGACATTGATAGGGTGGTGAGCTGGAGCAAAGAAAATCTCTTGCAGTTTAATAGCTCGAAGTGTGTGACCATCACGTTTTCTCGCGCACACAATCCTATCCTACATACCTACCATATGGACGGGATACCTATGGCACGGGTCACGGAAGTCAAGGACTTGGGAGTAGGCTTTAACACTGCTTTGAATTTTCGTGATCACATCATGCGGAGCTGCAAAAGAGCGTATAGAAATTTAGGTTTCATGCTTCGTACGGTCCGAGGGTTCACGAATGTGAAAGCTATTATAGCATTATATAATGCATTGGTAAGGAGCCAGCTAGAATGTAATGCAGTCATCTGGGCTTCGCATGAAGCTAAATATAGTCTCATGCTGGAGAAGGTACAAAATAAATTTATAAGATTTTTATATAAGTGTTTTTACGGAGTCTATCCCTTTTACCCGTTAATGTATCCAACCTTATTTATTTTACAACGGCAACGTCGCACCCGCGCCAAAGCGCGGCGTGAGTTCTCTCGTGAAAAGCGGGCGGCGCCGGTGGCGCGGGCGGCGCGACGCCTCGCTCGCGCTGGCTTTTATTACACAAGAACGAAGTGTATTCGCCTTAATGGAGACAATAAGAAAAGTGCTATTGGACACATTCTTAGTAAAGACAATTTAATAGTTTAGGTTATAATTAAATTACTTATTAGTCTTCTATAGGGCTAGATTGTAATAAGATTAGGGTCCATCCTATTGATAAACCCTAGGACAAGGGAAAAAAAAAACTGATTTACTAATAAATGAAATTATTTTATGTATAAAAGCGTGGGGTGCTTTTTAATGTATTTTTATAATGACTACTTTTATCAGTATTTGTCGATAAAATATTCACATCAATTAATTTTAGGCATCACACGCTTTTTTACATTTTGTCGTGATTTCATTGATTTAGTTTGGAAAAAAAACAACTGTTTCTTACATTTATGTAAGACATGTGTGTTACATTTATATAACTCATCAAAATGTAGGGAACAGCTGATTTTTCTTTCGCGATTTCAGGTTTGGTCCCTTAGTAAAAGTTGTTCATAATGATGAGTACAATGACCTCCTAAGAGGTTGTTGGTGTTTTTCCAATAACCCTGTATTTAAGAGAAGAGTATTTTTTAAATTGGGGTTCTAACTTTATTTTTTTTGCATCAATTTTTTTTTAGGAAACGAAACTCTATTGAGGTCCTGTTTAAGTCAGACGTGCTACAAAATAATGTACAATACATGTGACTTAAGTTGTCCATTATTGTGGCGTTCAGTACACGCGCTAAACTAAGGCACTAATTTCACGCCGCTCCACAATGGACTACTTAAGTCACGCGTTCCGTAATGTACAATTAATCCACTTCTTCTGCTGTTAAAAATAGTAAGTTGGTACACGAATTTGTTACTATAAAGTGAGAAATGATTGTAGTTTTCGGTGGCAATTTGACAATATACAACGAACTAGAAAACTCAAAAGCAACTTTATTCTTGAATTACCAACCTAACAGCCCTACGCAACCCTGGCCGTTTCGAACAAAGACCTCTTCTAATTAGTAATTTCATACAGCCTTGTCTGTTGAAATTTCCCTGGATCGTTTTAACGTAGCTAATGATAGCCCCTTTTATTCGCCTAAACGTTCATTCTTCCTTTTTGTCCATACAAATTAGATTGAGAAGGCAATTGCTTGGAAAAGTTATTGTTTGTGTGAATAATGTCGACTGGGTTGAAAGCTTTAGTGATTTAATTAAGGTGGTGATTTTTATTGTTTTTAATAGAGAAGATGGAAAAAATTTAGTCATTAAATGTTTTTCTTTCAACTACTTGGTAATTTTATCATAAATCACTACAAAACCGATCACAAAGGATGTAGGGTCGTTTCGCCGGTATCGCGACCACCTTCAATAGGCGACCATTTGACGGACTAAGTTTCTTTAAATCAAGATAATAGTACTTGTAGAGGTAAAATAAAGAAAAAATCAATGTAAGGTGCTTTATAAATAATTATGAAATAAGAATTTACACAGTTTGAAACAAATACCGAAAACCAGACCCGAAAAAAAATTGCTCAATGTGCGTCTTGATTCAGGGGTGAGTGGACGTACCGCGAGTTGGAAAAAAAATAACACGGCGCGCGGCGCTCAAAGGTAAGTTTTATTACTTATTTCATGTTTTACATAAAAGTTAGATGTTAAATTGTACAATCGATAAGTTTTGGTTATTATTTAGTTGTATTTTTCTATTTTAAAATGTATTATTAAGATAAAATCAAGTGGTCGGTAATCGAAATGCTTATTTAACGAAAACGTTAGATAGCGACCACATGGTCGCAAACCGACGAGAACCGAATTATTTTGTTTTGATTAATATGATCATAATGCTTCATACAGGACTGTTACAATTTTGAATGTAGCATTGGAAAAGTTTTTCTTTGTAGTTCTTTAGTAAGCGACCACCAGTTTCTTTGAAAGAACTTTGTTTAATTTACGTACAAAATTGGTGCTGAACAGGTGGTCGTAAACCAAAATAATCGAAATAAAGACATTGGTTTCCGGCCACCATCATTTAGTATGAGAAAAATAACGGCCGCTAACAGAAATAAGTATGAAATTTAATTGAGTATGCGACCACGTCTGATTTTTTAAATTTGGTTGGTTATTGAAATGTCCGTTTAATAATGATTTTAGCAAGCAACCATGTAGTTGTACCTAATCTGTCGAAAACTAAATATTAGTAGTTTTGAGTTTAAAACAAAATTAGTCATAAAAACAACAATTAATTATTTTATATTACTTATTTTTAGATGGAGCTCCCAAATAATTCAGAGTCAATAAAAAAAAGAAAAAGACTGTCCAGTACACTGCAGAAGCCCTGAAAAAGCTCTCGATGATATCCGAAAAGAAGGTTAATTATTATTATTTAAGAAAACATTACACCAAATGATTAGGTACCATATTTGTTTTTAATAAGAGGCAAAAATTAAAATATTTTTAAACCGATTATAATTATTTTAATGCCATATTTTTATATTAAAATAGCGGTCGCAAACCAGCACACTGGTGGTCGTAAACTGATAAAAATGGTCGTAAACCGACGTTTTCGCTATATTTTCACTTTTTCAGCATTTTATAAATATTTTTGTATTAATGCATTTTATTTTATGTTTTGTATCCAAACTAGATTATATTTGGGACAAATTCTCATTAAAATATACTATTTTGCGCGTAGACATCATTTTTATTTTCTTATCTTAAGTGGGCAACCCAGCTAACTGGTCGCTAACCGGCGCAATGACCCTATATTTGCTTGGAGTTGGAACCAAAACAGTGCAGAAATGTTATATGAATATGAAATCTCATAATTGCACTGTTTTTCATTCATCATCATCATCATCATCATCATTTCAGCCGAAAGACGTCCACTGCTGGACATAGGCCTCCCCCAGGATGGGGGGTTTTGCCATAATCGCCATGCTTGGCAGGCGGGTTGGCGATCGCAGTATGGTGGTAAAATGCATAGAGAACGCTGCTGCCCATTCTCTAGTAAGTCCCATATTCGCCTTCTACGACTTTTTGCGCTGGCAACACTGGTGACAGGTCGTGAAAAAACGACCTCTTAGTTAAATATTACTAAATTAGTTTAAAAATTGTGTTTAATTTATGTTAAAACTATTGTTTATCTTAGAATCTAAGTATATAGTGTTTCACAAAGTGTTTGTGCCGTGTTTTTGTCGTGATTATTCATAATATTCGACACTCCGAAAAATCATCTACCGGCTGTCAACTTTTGAAACTTTGGACTGCGGATTTGAATTCATCAAACCCGGGGAGTATTTTGTTTTATAATATTCATTGTTCTAATAATGTTGACACAATACAACATCTGAAAATACTGCTCAGGGTTATGAGCAACGTCCAGTATACACCGGCACCGTTTGTCTCCTTTCGCTTGACAATTATTGTGGAAGCAAAATCGAAGACGAAAACACTTGCCCCAGACATAAAACCAACACTACAAACTTTACTTCACACATATTTATCCCTAATTGATTGACTTTTATTTAATTGAATGGTAATTTGTTATGTACTAATCTCATGTCCAAATACATTATTACATTACTCTCTCTCTCTGTGGAAATTAGCTAGTCCAGTTATTATCCTAAACGATAATAAATGTTTTCCTGTAAACAGTTAAAATTGTGATAAGCCCCAGAACAAATTGAATAGCTTCCTTTTTCTTATAAGTACCTCCATTTTTATTTTATTTTTTATAATCTATTCTTAAACTTCATCTTTTGTCTGTTATTTTTATTTATTTTTAATTACCTACCTATTTCTTCCAATTTTACTCTCATAATTATCTTCCCAAGTTCTAAACTTATCTAGCTTCCTCATACACTTAGCTGTTTCTTGTCACATTCCAGGTGCCACTTGGGGTAATTTTTAAACATGATGACCCGCGGAGCCACTGTTCGTGACATGAGTGACAAGCTGAAAGCAGCACTGAAGGAGCTGGAGGCATCAAGAAAAGAATGTGACCAGCTGCTACAGGAAAGAGAGGACAGTGAGATTGAAGTGAAGAAGATAATTGACAAAAACACTCAACTCAAGAGCCAGCTTGTTGAACTTCACACTCAGCACATGGACATACTTGACCAGCATCGCCATCTTCGTCAACTAGTGTCAGACTTCCAACATTGCAGTGACACTCATGACCAGGCACTGAAACGGAATTATGCAAGGCCAACAACAAGATTTCCACCATCAACTCTCTGAAAGCCAGCGAACAGGTTGCCAACACCAGTAACCTTTTCGATGAGCTGGTTGGTAGTATATCCGGACTGGAGTATGTGAAGCCCACCGTTGCCATAGACCTGACTGGGGACAATACCATAACTAGATGTCCAACTCTAAGTAGTCATAATAAAATTAAGAAATATATTAAAATTAGTAAGAATATTAAAAAGTATAAGAAACTTTTGAAGACACAAAGTGTTTACAAATTTAACCTAAATCTTAGGAAAGAACGTGTCAACTTACAAAGCCAACTAAATGAATGTAATAATAAGTTGGAAACAAGTAGATTCATGTATAATGTTGACATACAAAACCTTCAAAAGGAATTACTGAGCAGGGAAAATACACTTAAAGAAATATCCTGTAAGTATGAGTCTAGTCAACAAATGTTAAGCGAACGTTTGCAGGAGGCCTGTGAGTTGGTGGACCTGGTTAAGTACAGTCGCCAGCACATCAAGTTACCCCACTTTGACCTTGAACGCTTTAGAAGCAACAACTACGAGAATCGTGTGAAAGAGATATATAGCTTTTTGTCCGTTCTTACTCGTAATGTTTCGTGCTGCAGTGCGTACGTGAGAGTGTGTGCATACGCTCGTCGTGGTGTAGAATGAGATACTTTGCGATAAGAAATAGCGTAGCAAGTTGAATACTTGAATAGAATCCAAATAATAGCGTGGTAATAAAAAGAAGCGGCCCGTGGACGGCGCATTGCCTAAACTACTTAAGAAAGCTTAGATATAATCGTTTTTATATTTAATTTCTTCATTTTTACTTAATTGTTGGAAATAGCTGTAAGTATTAAGTAGGTGTTACCTACTCATATATATAAACAGGTAGGTAGCGAAATTTCACGCTCTCGGAGAATAATATTAAGTAGACAGGTAGGTAATCTGATGTGAGAAAAACAGTTTTTTTATTATTTCACGCAGTTTTTAATTACTTTTTCCGAGTTTTGTTACCTACTTTCTGGTGGGCTGGCGGTCACCTGTTTTCGTGCGTTCCTTGCTCTTCAATTCTAAGTATTTTTACGAAGTTCAATGCAAAAACCCATGACACAATCGGCTTGAAATTTCGAAAACAATATAGATACCCATCACAAACGTGGACGAAGTTTTAATTAATTATACCTACAAAACGACTTTTGTCAGTCCGCCTTGTTTGAGATTAACGTTTGACACGATCTTATTCCCAAAGATATACGGTTGGAGGTTAGTAACGGAATTACCTATACCTACCGAAGTTTACTTTTACATGAAAGTTCAAACTTATTGCGCAAGAAATAAGATACGATTTCTAGGGAAATAAAATTCGAATCTATAATTATTATCGTTAGGTACTTCATTACATTCAAAATATTTTGTCAATGAGAATATGAGTTCCTTTGTTTGTTACGCATCATCATGAAGGACATGGGTTCCCATACGAGGTTCATTTGCGGCTACACCCAAATTGTCATAAGAATACCTATTCCTATGAGAACTCGGATGAAGCCGCATAAAATACAAAAGTGAGTGTTTATTTGTTACCTACGCTTTCAGTTTTTACGCAGTGGCGTAGCTAGCCCTTATGGGGCTTGCTATAACGCCCCATATAAAAATATCTTGGCGGGGTCTTTTGCAAAAAGGACGGTGACGTTTTTTTAAGTAAATAAATAAACCGTCGGCGTCCTGTATAATAGATTCAGCGGTAGCTAAGCCCCTATATTCAGTGGTAGATAAACCCCCCTGCTTCTGGCGCTTTAACTACACAACCGATCATCATGGAATTTTGCCTACCTACCTGCCATCATAATAGGCCTTTAATGTTCCCACTGCTGGGACACAGGCCTTCTCTCGGTGAGAGGGAACACACCTATCAGGAAAAGGACAAAGGATACGTCCTTACGGTAACGCGTGTGAAACCGCGGGAAAAGTTTAAAAATAAAATGCGGAATAAAAATCGTAACCGTTTTATTTTGAAACATTAATTTTTGAAAACTTCAAAACAAATCCTACACCTACTCTAAATTAAAATATACTTACAACAAAATGTATAAAATCAAACTATACAAATAGACAATAGATTAAAAACAAGTTGTTAATATATTTTTTACAAGTTTATATTTTTATTGATTTTTGTAACAGATTACTTATACAGTCTACCAATGACTACCTAGTAATATTAAATGCTGCCGCGAAACAAATGTAAAATTTCCATCCATTCAATTGTGTATTGTCAATTTTGTATTGTCCATTTGAAATAAGATTAGATATTTAAACAAACCTTTTTTACAATCGGTTCAACCGATTGTGACTTCTATTCAGTAGGAATAAGGATGGCTTTAAAGCAAAAAAGTGGTTACAACACCAACTGTTTACTGCAGATACCATTTATCATGCTTACAAGTCATACAACGCAATAGAGGTCAAAATCAGTTGAACGGACTGTAAAAAAAGGTTTTATTAACTGTCTAATGTTATTTCAAACGGAGGATAGATTAGTATAATTTGACTAGGCTGGTGCCCGGGAACATTCCCAGTTAGTGAGAACACACATAAGCTAAAGATTTTGTCTTTTTTGAACTTTTTAGATTAGGTTTCTTCTCGCATGTTTCATAATAAAATAATAAAAGATAGAAATTAAACGCATATCTTTTATACCCACAATGTGTTACTGAGAATTTTCGACAGTTTATTGATGTAGTTGGAGAGTTAAACTGATAGCTAAAAACCATCCTTATAACTGTGCAGGTGTGATACTAATTTTGAGAAATGTTATTTACTTATCCTTTGTGCATCATTTATGGCCATAACTAACCGGTCGGCGTAACAAAAGAAGCAAACATAATAGGCAACTCCAGAAATGTAAACTTCTATTGTTACGCCTGCCGCTCATCACATTAAAGATAGCGCGAAATGAGCACTTTTACATGTCACTTCTACTTACTTACTAAATCTTACCAGTAACTAAGTATGTTATTATATTTTTACTTTTATTTTAATTCTATGTGGTTTCACCGACACGTTCCCATTCCCAGCAATTAGGAATATCCCCGGGCACTGGAAAGATTCTTTTGGGAACATTTTCGGGAACGGCACATTACTACTCACACTATTCCTTCTCTTACAAACTTACACTCTACATAAACATGTATTTTATTTGCTATACTAATATTATAAAGAGGAAAGATTTGATTGTTTGTTTGCATTGAATAGGCTCCAAAACTACTGCACCGAATTGAAAAATTATTTCATTGTTGGGAAGCTATACTATCCCCGGGTGACATAGGCTATATTTTATCCCCGTATTCCTACGGGAAAGGGAACTACGCTGGTGAAACCGCGGAGCGCTGCTAGTTTTAAATAAATATGCATCTGAATACTTATGCAATCCTAATACTTTAAAAGTCGCTTCCATACTAAACACCTGAACTAGAAAGCTTCATAAATTCCCGGTGTTCCTGGAATCCCGGGATATTTTTACAAAAATAATAATCTAAAAATTAACTTTAGGTAAATTAAATATGCATCCGATTATCCGATTTCTAATTAAGACACAACATCAACGAACGACGTGACTGGCGTCTTTCCCAAATCGAGCAATGAAAGAAAGAATCAGTGTTTGAGAAACAATGCTTAGAAATACCTTAATTCTTTTATTTTGATAAATAAAATAATTACAAAATGAAAATACTACATAAGGATTATAAAACTATGCTACTATTTATTGTGAAAGTTTGTGAGAATGGACAGATATTGTTTGTTACTTTTTCACGCTAACGGAAAAACGGATTTCAGTGAAACTTGGCACTTAAATTGACCATGACCTGTATGAACACATAGGATTGGTTCCTACGGAAACTCAGGTGAATAAAGTGCATTATTTACTAGTGCCCTAGAATCGGAGTTCGTCATCTAAAGCTAAGGCTACGACACTATACACCGTGCACTCAGTGTGTGCTTCCTAATGCGCCTAGGTCATTAAAATCTTGGCAGGTCGGCGGCATTTCTTTCCAACGTTCTTCAGGCGCCTTTTGACGGTGTCTATTGAAATCTAAAACAAATAAATATTGTCAATTTCAATACATACTTACATAAAATTCTTTATTATGAAAAATGGTACGGGACGGGCCAACTTGACTAAATGAGTATGTGACGGTTAAAATTATTATTCTTCAAAATATAAACATAGACAGATAAATGATCTGCCGTATTGCGTGCTTCCTTTGTTGGGGCGCGTTGTAGACAACTAAACATTTATTATCTAATAGTAATAATTTTTACTGAGTCTGGTCCGCCGGCGCGCGTAAAACCGGTTTGAGTGCGCGCCGAGCGCCCTTACAACACGTCTATTAGGTAGTAGGTATTACCTATTTTAATCAACGTTGTTATTCACTTCTCAAGAAAACCATGTATTATGTAAATAATGAATAAGTTAATGTGATAAGTGTGATTACAAGCTAAGCTATGCATGGACTCACGCTGTACGCTCGTGTGCTCAAAAAATGATCGGCAGTTCGGCACCGACCATAGTCGCATCGTCTGCCGCCGTCGTGGTTCTCGCCTAGAGTTGGCGGTGGTGGGCTTCTAGGGTTCCGCTTTCTTGCCACCGCCGCCCGAAGCCAGAAGTAAAAGGTTTTCTTTTTCTGGAACGAAACAAATAGCTATAGTTTATTTGCACATACACACACAGGCAAACATGTATTAAAACTTAAATATAATTCCCTACAAAATATAATCTGCCTAGCCTTTTCCCAATATGTTAGAGTCGGCTTCCAGTTTAACCGGATGCATCTGAATACCAGTATTTTACATGGAGCGACTGCCTATCTTACCTCTACAACCCAGTTACTGGGTAATACAATACCCTTGATAAGACAGACAGAAGAAGCCTGAATGTCTGACATGGTTGTCAGACATTCAGGCTTCCACCGAACTTTAACGACTGTCAAAGATCCACAATTAACAGCCGGGATCAACGGCTTAACGTGCTTTCCGAGGTACGGAAGGGTCTTGGTATATGAAGATGGTCACCCATCCATGGACCAACCGCTCAAGCGTAGCTTAACCTGATCGATCGACCCGTGTGGCTGTTATTACCTAGCCACAAGCCCCTACAATAATAGGTAGCTAACTTATAATCATTAAATTATTTACACACAAACATCGCTACCTTTACATTACATTTACAATCTGATTTCGTGGTAACTAGATTCTTACTAAACTTGGGCTCGCGAACACGCTTGACCCAGCAATGTTTCAACGGACTAAAAGAAAGTGCGTAATTGCGTAGGTAAGTATTTAAAATCCAATCACTAGCTACTTACTGGATTAACTTTTGTTTAGAATATTTCACGACTTAATGGAATCAAAAACAATAGTTCATTGTGAATTTAAGCTTTCACGGGGGGGGGGGGGAGTGCTGCAGCTAGCAGCTACACTCTACTTGGAACAGTGCTCACCATTAAAAACTTACATTATCAGAAACTCTTAAGAAAGAACACAAAGACGATACCTACGTAATTAACCCTTCTGTTAACTTATTTCGAATATTCTATAGAAAAACACATAAGACACATATTTTTTTATTAGCCTTTGTTTATTTTAATAAAAATAAACAATAAATATATAAAATATTACTCACCGTTATGCCCGTCTGCCGACACTGTCACCAGGCATCCACTCAATCGAAGCGCTATGATACACTCTCTTTCATCTTGCGTCAACTGAGGCGCCAGTCGCCATTTTAATATTATTTAATAGTTTTAGGGTTACTAATATCACGCACAGGACGACTACAGGACGACTCCACGAAATTTTATTGACTGACGATGTGATGAGTGAAACTCGGGAGCGGTGACGTACGCGCAGGGGGGCGTGGGGGTGGCTTATTCCTAGTAAAACATGATAATTGGCTCCCAAATATTGGAATGTGCAGCAATTGGGCAATTTTAGAAACGTTTAAACGTCCGCCAATCAAGGCAATGATACTTTCTTTCTAACACTGCATGACGCGTTGTAGTTATAGTTATGTATAGGGTTTAGCTTGACGTGCTGGCGACTGTACAATGCAGAGAGGTATGAGTCACTGACAAACAATCTCACCTGTAGTTGTGCTCCCACTCCGCCACCTCTCATGTCACAGCATGTTGTTTCTGCCGCTTCACCCATTTTACCTCATACACTAGACAGTGGTGCCGATTCTGTTGTCACAAAATTCTCTAAACTAGACTAAAAATCACCAAAATTTAGTTTATTCCTGTCAAACGACGATTTCCTATTCTGAAATTGACCAAAGTGACACAACATAACTATATTTTAGTTTGACAGCACTAAGATTGTACTGAATTATTAGTTTAGTGAAAATGGTAATTTTGCTATTCTGTTGTTGTCAATTTCATTATTCTATTCAACCTAAAATTTTGGTTGTCTGACTAAATCTGACTATTTTTAATCGCGATTAAATAGGTGTGGAATAAAATTAGTTGTCAAGAACTAAAATTCACGCAGACACCTCGACTTCTGGTGCAAAAATAGTACTGTATTTTTTTTTTCTTTTGCTTATATCTCGAAAATGGTGAGTCCTATCGCAAAAATAATGCAAATTTCGACCCCCTTTATAAAACCCCATGCACCTCTAAAACTCAACATGTGGGTAATAATTTTTCATATTTTCCATCCAAAAAGTGAAAATTCCATATAAATCACGTCGAGGCTGCCGCCCCCCTGCGCGCCTCTGGCTCTAAAAAAAACACGGGGTAGGGCAAACAAGTACCACGTTGCGAAGCCAAAACAAACCACGTGCGAGTCGCGATTGTCAAATTCGATTTTAGTTGTGTCAAAATAGTTTTTTAATTTAGAGATATTTTTTTGCAGAATAGCGTTAAGATTCTCATAGTGAAAAGTAAGGAATTTTAGTTATAGTTTAGTTAGTTTAGTTCGGTGTACAACAGAATCGGCACCATTGTCTATCCCACTCAAAGTAATGTTTTGGTATATTCTGATAGATTAGGAACAGGTTTTGGACCATTGTTAAATAACCGCTCTAAACTTACTATAACTAATTGTTGTTACCATAACCTGCATTTTAATGAGCTTGTTCATAAAATAAAACATACAAAACTGAATGAGCAGACAACGGTAGTTCTTTTAATTGGTAACAGTCTGAGCTTAACTAAAAGGGACATAGTTAATGGTATTGACACCCTACTTAAATTAAAATTAGGTAAAATAATATTATGTGCTTTGCCATATTCAAATCATTTGAATTATGAAGAAAATGATTACATTTTTAGCCTAAATAATTTAATGCATATTTTGACATGTCGTCATAGTGACCGTTTATTGTATTTTGATACTAACAATTTTGTTAGAGATTTTGTACTAGTTCGGGAACATATGTTTCTTCCCAAGACTAGTCGACATGTATTAGCTACTTTGTTAGCTTACAATATACACGCAGTTATTGATAATTTAACTGAGACTAGGTTAAGTGACGAAACAGTATTATCTAGTACTTCTAATAATACTGTAATTAATTCTTTAAACTTTTAGACGCGACAAAAGAGAAGCATAATAAGTGTATTTTACTGTATCACCAAAATATAAATCGCTTCTCTGGCAAAATTCTAGACGTGGAAATGTTAATAGATAAATAGGTATCATATGGATATCTTATGTTTTACTGAAACTTGGTTAAAACCGGATAGGATGTTGTTTAATGTAAATAATTTTTCAGTTGCCAGTGCGTACAATAGGTCTTCGATAGGGGGTGGTACTTTGATATTGTGTAATAGTTGTTTTAGATATAAGGAAAGAAAGGATATCACCGCTTGCTCTGTTGATCGCTTATGTGAGGTAGCATGTGCGGAGGTTGAGGGCCATACTTTCTTATCTGTGTATAGACCACCAGCCACGAATTTGTCATCATTTTTGATAGTTATGGAAGAAATATTAGGTAAACTTTTCAAAGATAATAAATTAGTTTTTGTGTGTGGTGACCTAAATATTGATTTATTAGTTAATTCACCAGAAAAAAGTAAGCTTATCTCTTTGTTTAAATCATTCAATTTAAAATGTATATTTAATGAAGCGACTAGAATAACAGCAACCACAGCTTCATGCATAGACAACGTATTTACTAATTCCAAAATAAAGGACTCATCCTTAATTAGTGGCGTCAGGTCAGACCATACTGGTCAGCTTGTATTGTTTGACTTAGATCAAAAGTTACATCTAGATAAAACCATTGAATTGAGACCTCTGACTAAAAATAAATTGAAATCTTTTAATAATAATGTTCACATCACAGGTGTGTGCATGAAATGAGCAAGCAATAGGTATATTAATCTATTTGTACTATTGAGCACGACCTTTTTTGTATCGAAACTTTTTAAGAACAAAACAACTCAACCAATAAAAAAAGCTATAACTCACTAGTGAATAATAATAAACTCACTAGTGAAAAGTAATGAAAAAGTCACAGTTTGATAATAGGTGTCATTATGTGCCTAATTGCGGTGAAATTAGAGCCATTTTATGAGCAAGTGTGTTGAAAAATATGTTACATCATTTGGTTATTACTGTTATTGGTCCCCGGTTGATGGCAATAGGCTTGCCCCGTATAACAAGAGATTTAAACAGCATTAGGCGAAATGTGGGTGTACTATGTATATTTAGTAGAAGAAGACACATATCTACACTTCTGCCTTCTCTTTGGTGATTGCTAGCGTGATGTTGTGTAATTATCAAAATAAGGACGTGATAGTTTGATGGTTACTAGGTGTAATTAAAGCCGGCGAGGTTGAAGTAACATGGAAGCTTGTTAGCCGACATCTCATATGGAAGGTAGACGTATACTGATGGATAGTCCCTGGTAACACTTGTCACCATCTTACATTGGGTAACAAATCAATGGTGGGACTGAAATGGGCCATTGCGCGGGTCGCTATATCGATAGCCTATTCTATGGCCAGGACAGATCAATGGTTATTGGAAATTGGCCTACTGACTCACTCTGCCACAGAATAAATACACGCAGACGTGAAACTTTTTAAAATTCGAAATTGGAAAATTGACCATACTCCGCTGGGGGGACTCACTCCTTTTATATTACGCGAGCCCGCACGTCTTCTTTCCAGTTTGACCTATCTAGCTCGTGCCGCCATCTCCTACGTGGTCTACCACGACCCCGCCTCCCTGTCACAGGGCACTAGTTCTGTGCTACTTGGGCCCAGTTTGTCTGATTGTAATTTTGTTCATTAAGTATATTTGATAAGGGCGGGTCAAATTTTAAACCTTAGAACCTAAACAACGCCATGAATCTTGTGGAATTATCAAAATGAAAGCGATTCCTATTGATAATGTATTGCCTGGCCTGGTAGTACGAAGTAAGAACAGAATAAAAGGCCAGCGTATACTTTTTTGTAACCACAGACATGCGGCCTACTGAACTACAAGATAAGACCAGAAACTATGACGTATAGATAGCTAGTCTGCCCGTCGTGTGTTTGTAGGTATTATATAAATGCACGTCTGTATCCAGACTCTGTCTTACTCTTTGCCACAGCAGTAACAGTATCCACAAATTCATGTCTCCTCGCAATGTGACCAACAGATAATATAAAAGGAATGTCAACTCAACGAGGTCCTTTTTTACGAATACCATTTTGATCCTGAAATTGAATAGGCGCATAGAAACCAATTTGGTTTGTTTTCGGTCGATGTCAAAATATTGATGCGAATTTGTAAATTTAGATTTTTTGGTGGTTGTTTTGAAAGAAAATGAAAAACTCAAGTTAATGAAACCTTTCATCTTCCCCTCAAACATTTAAAACTTACAATTATTAAAAGTGCCCAAAAGGCTGGCAGCGTTGCCACGTTGTATGGCAATGCTGATTCTTTGGCCGAAAAATAGGCCAGCCCTTTGGTCACGTGAAGAGTCGACCAACCGCTTGGAAATGTCTCGGAAAACTAAGTGGGCACTCGGACCCCATGGCCCTAGAGTTTCAACCCCAAACGGCTCGAACATATATGTTCCAATAAGATTGGAATACATACAAATTAACCCATAATTTATAGGCATTAAATAATATAAATGTCCGGTATATACATTGTTTAGGGTAGTTTAGTAGAAATATATTGCCGGGTAATTAGAATAATTTCAAACATGTTGCAAGTACTTATTCTACTTAGCCGGCAATGTACTTCCATTAAGGGTACACTAGTCGCGGGCTCGAACTCACTGGTGGGCCTGGCTAAAAAGCACGCTGTGTCACCAGGCTTCGTGTCCGACAGAGGTAGTATCAGTGATGAGCAGTTAGACGCTGGTCTACACGCACAATATTATTGAGTGAGCTGCAGGATCAGTTAAAGTAAAACAGGCGCGTAAAAAATTTGGAAAAGTCCTTCGGAAGATCGGGTTTTCTGGAAAAACCACTGCATAAATCAATAAAAATTAAGTTTATTGAACTTTTCGATAGTTGAGCTTTGTCGGTACCGACTTGGTTTTCGAGATTTTACACTCCTTTTATTACTTAAACACGCCCAAAGTTAGGTTCGATTAGCAAGAAAAAGTTATGTTTCCGTACAGACAATATTAATAATGAGGCGAAACCATACCATGTTTAATTTTTTATGTATAGTCAAACAGTGGAGTAAAACCCTTCCGGAGTTTGTATGGAAAATATGTGGGCAAGTGTCACCTCAAACACTTGCACTAAACAGTGTTTATACCGGTCATAATGTGTCAACTCTAGATTATATACATAAAACGTACTTTTGTTGCCAAATATTTATCATCAGATGCTTCATTCAAAAATGTTTATATGTCCTGAGCTGTGAGCACTTTCGAATTTTTACTCATACACAAATCTGACAGCCGTTTCAGAAGCGATGTTTATTTAGAGTATTCTTTATATCCACGTTGTGCTTGGTAATAACTGTGCTTTTTATCATTGAATATAAAGGGTGACTGGTAATTAGTGACCGACATTTAAACACATGATTGTCACAGCCCCAACAACTCATCATTATGAACAACTTTTACTATGGGACCAAAAATGAAATCGCGGAAAAAAATCAGCTGCTGACATTTATGTTCGCATAACTCGTCAAAATGTAGGGAACACCTGATTTCTTTTTCGCGATTTCGGTTTTGGTCCCATAGTAAAAGTTGTTCATAATGATGAGTACAATCATGTGTTTAAAATATCGTTCACTAATTACCAGTCACCCTCCCTATATAGACCACAATGAAGAAGATCTCATTTTTTTGGACATCTCACTGAAATACGTTAAAAACACACTTTCGGACAGTGATTACAATGATATGTTTAAATGTCGGTCACTAATTACCAGTCACCCTACTTAAGTAGTATAAATATAGTAGGCTGAAATATAGTATAAAAGAAATGGGAGGTTTTAAACCTCTGTGGTAAATTTAGGTACTCGTATATCTAAATAAAAAATAAATACAGTGCAGTAATGAAAAACCGTATGTGTCGCCGGGCGTAAAAGAATAGCACCATCCCATTTCTTCCAGTGGGTGTCGTAAATCAAATCAAATCAAAATATTTTTATTTCATATAAACCTACATGGGCACTTATGAAACGTCAGAAGCTAGGTGCACGGTTCCAAATTGTTGTTTCCTATGGAGAAGAGCCGGCAAGAAACTCCACGGTTACTCTTTTAAAAATAATTGGCTTTAACAATATTTTCAAATTACAGAGATTAAATGTATGGGAGGACAGCGCAGGCCTGTCAATAAGTACCAGGTACTTAGACGAATACAGAATAGAAAATCGTCTACAAATCTACAGTCAGTAAGGCCTACAACGTTCTCTCATTCACAATATGTAAAATAATCTACATAAATAAAATGAACCTAAATAAAATTGATGTATAATGTCAATTAATGACGAAATTATGTCAGCATTGTAAAAATAAAAAGAATAAAAAAGAACATTGTATTTGAGAGCAGTTAATAGACTTTCACATAGTTATGCTGTTAATGAGGTACCAGGGAAGCCACATGTGCAGAAGGAATTAATGCCAAACTTCCCTGTCTTCAACGTAGTCTTTTATCTTATAATATGCTTTTTTGATAAGGACACGTTTGATGTGCGTTTTAAACTTTCCATCGCTAAGTTCTGTAACCGACTTTGGCAACTTGTTATAGAAGCGGATACTGTTTATTAGAAATGACTTGCTAGTTTTAGTCAGTCTAAATTTTGGAATCACAATTTCATCTTTACTACGTGTATTCAGATTATGGAAATCGCATCGTTTTTTGAAAAGGCCTAAGTTTTTGCGAACATATAAGATATTTTCTAGGATATAAAGAGAAGGCAGAGTTAATATATCAATTTCGCTGAATTTGTTTCTAAGAGACTCGCGAGGCCCCATTTTATAGATTGCGCGGATTGCCCTCTTTTGTAAAATGAAAATTGAATCTACGTAAGCTGCCGATCCCCACAGCAGAACGCCATAAGACATAATACTGTGAAAATAAGCAAAGTAAACTAACCTAGCTGTGGCTACATCCGTCAACTGCCTTATCTTTCTTACTGCGTAAGCAGCTGAGCTTAATCTACTTGAAAGAGCTCTAATGTGAGCACCCCATTGCAATTTTGAATCTAAAGTAATTCCCAAAAATACAGTTTCCGAAATAGCATCCAGTTTCTTGCCATCAAGTTTTAAGTTTAGACCTACTTGGGGTACATTTGGTAACGAGAACTTAAGACATTTAGTTTTGTTCGCATTGAGTAAAAGATTATTAGCAGCAAACCATTTCGAAAGAACAGCTAGACTATCATTGACATGTAAGACATTCGTATCTTTTCTATCTATTCTAAAAATAAGAGAAGTGTCATCAGCGAATAAAATTATATCCGAGAATTTAGCCATCAGGTAAGGAAGGTCATTAATATAAACTAGAAATAAAAAAGGGCCAAGAATTGAACCTTGAGGCACGCCCATCTTAACTAGAGACCCCGAGGACGTCGCCCCATTAACGTTTACTTTTTGCTGCCTGTTTGATAAATAGGAAAGTACAAGATCAGCAGCTTCTCCACGAATTCCGTAGTGGTGTAATTTACAGATCAGTGTATTGTGGTCAACGCAGTCAAACGCTTTTGAGAGGTCACAGAAAATGCCAATGGCGTCCTGGGAATTCTCCCAGGATTCCAAAATGTGACTGATGAGTTTTACTCCTGCGTCAGTCGTCGACCTACCTTTCGTGAAACCAAACTGTCGACTATGTAAAATCCCATTCGAGTTAAAGTGTGATAACATCTGGTCCAGCATAATTTTTTCATAAATTTTGCTCAATGCTGGAAGCACAGATATAGGTCTATAATTAGAGGGATCACTCTTACTACCCGATTTGAAAATTGGTACTACTTTACTATGTTTCATTAAGTCAGGAAACGTACCGCTGTCTAAACATTGATTAAATATGCCTGTTAGGACAGGGGCAATTGTGTCAATGATATTTTCGAGAACTTTAACGGAAATCCCCCATAAGTCTTCAGTGTTTTTTATGTTAAGACTTTTAAATGCTGTTTTAATTGTGGCAATAGAGATGGGTTTGAATTCAAAACTTGGAATGTCCTTGCTGAAGTTTTCTTTAAGAAGAGATTCAGCTAATACAGATGATGAGGGGAGAGATTTCGTAACTTCTATTGGGATGTTGGTAAAGAAATTTTCTAGAGTCTCAGCAACTTGTAACTTATCTGAAATGGTTTCATTATCAATTTTTAGAGCTAACTCATTCTGATCTCGCTGTTTTGTGTTTCCAGTTTCTTTGTTAATTACCTGCCACACAGCTTTTATTTTATTTTTAGAGATACTAATTTTGTTACTTATTAATTTAGATTTAGCGTGAGCGCAGACTCTTTTGAATATCTTAGAATAGTTTCTTACATAATTATGAAGGGCCTGATCAGAAGTCAATGATTTTTCGTGATACAAATTATATAAAATATCTCTGCTTTTTCGAATGCCAGCAGTGGCCCATTCGCTAAATTTTGGTTTAGTAGCTATAGTAACTTTTTTTACAGGACATGCTTTATTGAATTCTTTGCATACTGTAGAAAAAAATGTGCCATAGTTTATATTGGGGTCTTGTGAATCAAAACTCGCTGTTGAGATCCCTCTAATTATAGACCTATATCTGTGCTTCCAGCATTGAGCAAAATTTATGAAAAAATCATGCTGGACCAGATGTTGTCACACTTTAACTCGAATCGGATTTTACATAGTCGACAGTTTGGTTTCACGAAAGGTAGGTCGACGACTGACGCAGGAGTAAAACTCATCAGTCACATTTTGGAATCCTGGGAGAATTCCCAGAACGCTATTGGCATTTTCTGTGACCTCTCAAAAGCGTTTGACTGCGTTGACCACAATACACTGATCTGTAAATTACACCACTACGGAATTCGTGGACAAGCTGCTGATCTTGTACTTTCCTATTTATCAAACAGGCAGCAAAAAGTAAACGTTAATGGGGCGACGTCCTCGGGGTCTCTAGTTAAGATGGGCGTGCCTCAAGGTTCAATTCTTGGCCCTTTTTTATTTCTAGTTTATATAAATGACCTTCCTTACCTGATGGCTAAATTCTCGGATATAATTTTATTCGCTGATGACACTTCTCTTATTTTTAGAATAGATAGAAAAGATACGAATGTCTTACATGTCAATGATAGTCTAGCTGTTCTTTCGAAATGGTTTGCTGCTAATAATCTTTTACTCAATGCGAACAAAACTAAATGTCTTAAGTTCTCGTTACCAAATGTACCCCAAGTAGGTCTAAACTTAAAACTTGATGGCAAGAAACTGGATGCTATTTCGGAAACTGTATTTTTGGGAATTACTTTAGATTCAAAATTGCAATGGGGTGCTCACATTAGAGCTCTTTCAAGTAGATTAAGCTCAGCTGCTTACGCAGTAAGAAAGATAAGGCAGTTGACGGATGTAGCCACAGCTAGGTTAGTTTACTTTGCTTATTTTCACAGTATTATGTCTTATGGCGTTCTGCTGTGGGGATCGGCAGCTTACGTAGATTCAATTTTCATTTTACAAAAGAGGGCAATCCGCGCAATCTATAAAATGGGGCCTCGCGAGTCTCTTAGAAACAAATTCAGCGAAATTGATATATTAACTCTGCCTTCTCTTTATATCCTAGAAAATATCTTATATGTTCGCAAAAACTTAGGCCTTTTCAAAAAACGATGCGATTTCCATAATCTGAATACACGTAGTAAAGATGAAATTGTGATTCCAAAATTTAGACTGACTAAAACTAGCAAGTCATTTCTAATAAACAGTATCCGCTTCTATAACAAGTTGCCAAAGTCGGTTACAGAACTTAGCGATGGAAAGTTTAAAACGCACATCAAACGTGTCCTTATCAAAAAAGCATATTATAAGATAAAAGACTACGTTGAAGACAGGGAAGTTTGGCATTAATTCCTTCTGCACATGTGGCTTCCCTGGTACCTCATTAACAGCATAACTATGTGAAAGTCTATTAACTGCTCTCAAATACAATGTTCTTTTTTATTCTTTTTATTTTTACAATGCTGACATAATTTCGTCATTAATTGACATTATACATCAATTTTATTTAGGTTCATTTTATTTATGTAGATTATTTTACATATTGTGAATGAGAGAACGTTGTAGGCCTTACTGACTGTAGATTTGTAGACGATTTTCTATTCTGTATTCGTCTAAGTACCTGGTACTTATTGACAGGCCTGCGCTGTCCTCCCATACATTTAATCTCTGTAATTTGAAAATATTGTTAAAGCCAATTATTTTTAAAAGAGTAACCGTGGAGTTTCTTGCCGGCTCTTCTCCATAGGAAACAACAATTTGGAACCGTGCACCTAGCTTCTGACGTTTCATAAGTGCCCATGTAGGTTTATATGAAATAAAAATATTTTGATTTGATTTGATTTACGACACCCACTGGAAGAAATGGGATGGTGCTATTCTTTTACGCCCGGCGACACATACGGTTTTTCATTACTGCACTGTATTTATTTTTTATTTAGATATACGAGTACCTAAATTTACCACAGAGGTTTAAAACCTCCCATTTCTTTTATACTATATTTCAGCCTACTATATTTATACTACTTAAGTAGGGTGACTGGTAATTAGTGACCGACATTTAAACATATCATTGTAATCACTGTCCGAAAGTGTGTTTTTAACGTATTTCAGTGAGATGTCCAAAAAAATGAGATCTTCTTCATTGTGGTCTATATAGGGAGGGTGACTGGTAATTAGTGAACGATATTTTAAACACATGATTGTACTCATCATTATGAACAACTTTTACTATGGGACCAAAACCGAAATCGCGAAAAAGAAATCAGGTGTTCCCTACATTTTGACGAGTTATGCGAACATAAATGTCAGCAGCTGATTTTTTTTCGCGATTTCATTTTTGGTCCCATAGTAAAAGTTGTTCATAATGATGAGTTGTTGGGGCTGTGACAATCATGTGTTTAAATGTCGGTCACTAATTACCAGTCACCCTTTATATTCAATGATAAAAAGCACAGTTATTACCAAGCACAACGTGGATAAAAAGAATACTCTAAATAAACATCGCTTCTGAAACGGCTATCAGATTTGTGTATGAGTAAAAATTCGAAAGTGCTCACAGCTCAGGACATATAAACATTTTTGAATGAAGCATCTGATGATAAATATTTGGCAACAAAAGTACGTTTTAAGTATATAATCTAGATGTTGACACATTATGACCGGTATAAACACTGTTTAGTGCAAGTGTTTGAGGTGACACTTGCCCACATATTTTCCATACAAACTCCGTTTGGGTTTTACTCCACTGTTTGACTATACATAAAAAATTAAACATGGTATGGTTTCGCCTCATTATTAATATTGTCTGTACGGAAACATAACTTTTTCTTGCTAATCGAACCTAACTTTGGGCGTGTTTAAGTAATAAAAGGAGTGTAAAATTTCGAAAACCAAGTCGGTACCGACAAAGCTCAACTATCGAAAAGTTCAATAAACTTAATTGTTATTGATTTATGCAGTGGTTTTTCCAGAAAACCCGATCTTCCGAAGGACTTTTCCAAATTTTTTACGCGCCTGTTTTACTTTAACTGATCCTGCAGCTCACTCAATAATATTGTGCGTGTAGACCAGCGTCTAACTGCTCATCACTGATACTACCTCTGTCGGACACGAAGCCTGGTGACACAGCGTGCTTTTTAGCCAGGCCCATCAGTGAGTTCGAGCCCGCGACTAGTGTACCCTTAATGGAAGTACATTGCCGGCTAAGTAGAATAAGTACTTGCAACATGTTTGAAATTATTCTAATTACCCGGCAATATATTTCTACTAAACTACCCTAAACAATGTATATACCGGACATTTATATAATTTAATGCCTATAAATTATGGGTTAATTTGTACGTATTCCAATCTTATTGGAACATATATGTTCGAGCCGTTTGGGGTTGAAACTCTAGGGCCATGGGGTCCGAGTGCCCACTTAGTTTTCCGAGACATTTCCAAGCGGTTGGTCGACTCTTCACGTGACCAAAGGGCTGGCCTATTTTTCGGCCAAAGAATCAGCATTGCCATACAACGTGGCAACGCTGCCAGCCTTTTGGGCACTTTTAATAATTGTAAGTTTTAAATGTTTGAGGGGAAGATGAAAGGTTTCATTAACTTGAGTTTTTCATTATCTTTCAAAACAACCACCAAAAAATCTAAATTTACAAATTCGCATCAATATTTTGACATCGACCGAAAACAAACCAAATTGGTTTCTATGCGCCTATTCAATTTCAGGATCAAAATGGTATTCGTAAAAAAGGACCTCGTTGAGTTGACATAGTTGACATAGTCACATTGCGAGGAGACATGAATTTGTGGATACTGTTACTGCTGTGGCAAAGAGTAAGACAGAGTCTGGATACAGACGTGCATTTATATAATACCTACAAACACACGACAGGCAGACTAGCTATCTATACGTCATAGTTTCTGGTCTTATCTTGTAGTTCAGTAGGCCGCATGTCTATGGTTACAAAAAAGTATACGCTGACCTTTTATTCTGTTCTTACTTCGTACTACCAGGCCAGGCAATAATTTATCAATAGGAATTGCTTTCATTTTGATAATTCCACAAGATTCATGGCGTTGTTTAGGTTCTAAGGTTTAAAATTTGACCTGCCCTTATCAAATATACTTAATGAACAAAATTACAATCAGACAAACTGGGCCCAAGTAGCACAGAACTAGTGCCCTGTGACAGGGAGGCGGGGTCGTGTGCGTTATCCAGGCCAGATGTTGTCGAAAATGGTCATTTGAATCTAATAGAAAATTAGTTTTGCGGCTTCTGTAATTGTTGCGCACATTTTTAAATTTGTTGCGCTTATAGTTTTTTAATTATTTCACAAAAACATTTCCTGCTGGGGTTACGTTATCCCAGCCAGACCTTTTTCTTTCTAATGGGAATATTTAAATAAATACTAGCTATAAAATTTGTTGTCTAGATGAAGTAAATGTTGTGCCTTATTTTGTATTTGTTCTTTCATCGGTTGCGAAGTTATTCGAGATTTTGCTGGGGTAACGTTTTTGGTTTTGCTAGATCTTTGAAACAGTTTAGCGGATTTTTATCATATTTTGTAGATGACTTCTTAGGAATTAGTTTAAATTTGTTCTGCAATTAAAAAAAACAAAATAATGCATAGTTTAAAGGTTATTTCATTAAATAGAAAAACACTTCAATTGGTTCCAGCACTCTCAATAAGAGGTTTAAAGACTTACTTTAAACGTTATTTTAAAGCTTGTAAATGCCTTCAAATGTATGTGAAGTTTCATTAGTATCCTGTAAGTATTTAACAAGTTATGATGATATTCAGTTCTTCACGAGCACGGTCTTGATGCGCGCGGTGTTATTTGGCCACTGGATTGGATATATGAACTGAATGTTATGTCAATTATTAGTTGTTTAGTTCAGTTGTATATCAGTAAAATTTCAGCGTAGTACATTGGATAATTAATGAGATAATACGATTAAAGTCATTAGGAAGTGAATGACCGAGGTAACCCGACCAAGTTTAGGTGGTTACGAAAAAGCGAAATCGCAGAACATTATGGTACCTTCTAAAATATGTAGGATAGTGTTACAAATTTAGTACAGACATGTACACAAGTTTAAAAAAAAAACTACATGTTTATTAAAGAATTTTTATTAACAGGTAAAATAATCATTTTAACTGAACTTTTAAAGTATTAATAAACTTATACTTAAAAACAATCACAGATTAAAATTACAGATAGTAATTTTGCTATTTTGAAATTTTCTATTACTTTTTATTTAAATTATAGATTTCAGTAAACACAGTACAGTCACGAGCAATAATATGTATACGCTTACCAATTTTTAAAAGTGATTTTCTCCACTTTTACTAAATTGCAATCTTATTTTATTATGAAAATAATATTTTGGAACCCAATAGCGATTGCAGCCTTAGGATAACTTAGATATTTCATTACAGTGTGTAATGAAATATCTAAGTTATCCTAAGGCTGCAATCGCTATTTAAAAGAAAATCGCTTTTGAATTTGGCGATGTGTTTACATATTATTGCTCGTGACTGTACACAGTTACAGTTTTTATTTAAATATACAAATATTGGAATGTGTAATGATCACTATGTTGCCATTCTGTTTATGCCTACAATAAAAAGAAAGAGTACATTTTTTGTCTAAATCCTTAATGGGGTTTCAATTGTAGTTTTGCTACATATTTGAGCCTCGAAACGTCATCTATTGCGAGTTTATGTATATCAACGCGAGTGTCGCAACAAGGTTATTATGGATTTCTTAAAGTCTATGTGTCCAAGGAGTTTGTGGAAATAAATACCTACCTACCTGTTGCGGTGGTCCCGACTCCCGACATTGATAACGATAAAAATCGGTCGCTAAGTCATGAATTTCATTAATCAAGTTTCAAGTCTATTACAAACTAGCTTCAGCCTATGGCTTCGCCCGCATAAAATGTTGACAATGTATACACAAAAACCTTCCACTTGAATCAGTCTATCTATTAAAAAAAACTGCTTCAGAATCCGTTGCGTAGTTTTAAAGATCTAAGCAAACAGGGACAGACAACGGGAAGCGACTTTGTTTTATAGGTAATTTGTAGCGAAGGATAAATTTGTCGTTATCATTGTTGAGAATTCCAGTCCAGGTAAAAACTAAGTACGAAAAAAAAAGAAAATAATAAGTAAGTTCCTAAATTCAAATATTTAAGCCTCAAAAAAATACAGCTTTAGATAAGTAGGTACCTAACAACATGTACATATTAATAATAATTTTGCTACTATTTCTGTAGTTACATTGTGCAAGCTTACCTTGTTCGTGAATTCATCAAGCAACACGCACCATAATTATGATCATCAATAGAAGCACTCCACATTAACAGTAATTCGCCACACTTATTATTATATAACAGCTCTCACGCCCTCGATAAATATTTGCAAAAACAGGAAACGGAACTGCCGAAGCACACGCGCACTCTACAAGATGAATTATGTGATTATGGAGCATGTTTAGTGCGTTATGCAAACAATGAATTACCCCTTCACCCCACCCTTCCCGCGTCCCACCGAACGACATGTTATATCGGTGATTTTTGATAAGTATGTGCAACTGGAAGATAATAATAATGTTTTCATAGGACAGATATTATTATATTATTATGTATTTAACAGTGTACGCGTCTGTACCGAAATTGTAAGGTGTATTATACTAAACATTTCAAAAGATAGCATAATGTTCTGCGATTTCGCTTTTTCGTAACCACCTAAACTTGGTCGGGTTACCTCGGTAATTCACTTCCTAATGACTATAATCGTATTATCTCATTAATTATCCAATGTACTACGCTGAAATTTTACTGATATACAACTGAACTAAACAACTAATAATTGACATAACATTCAGTTCATATATCCAATCCAGTGGCCAAATAACACCGCGCGCATCAAGACTGTGCTCGTGAAGAACTGAATATCATCATAACTTGTTAAATACTTTCAGGATACTAATGAAACTTCACATACATTTGAAGGCATTTACAAGCTTTAAAATAACGTTTAAAGTAAGTCTTTAGCCCTCTTATTGAGAGTGCTGGAACCAATTGAAGTGTTTTTCTATTTAATGAAATAACCTTTAAACTATGCGTTATTTTGGTTTTTTTATTGCAGAACAAATTTAAACTAATTCCTAAGAAGTCATGTACAAAATATGATAAGAATCCGCTTAACCGTTTCAAAGATCTAGCAAAACCAAAAACGTTACCCCAGCAAAATCTCGAATAACTTCACAACCGATGAAAGAACAAATACAAAATAAGGCACAACATTTACTTCATCTAGACAACAAATTTTATAGCTAGTATTTATTTAAATATTCCCATTAGAAAGAAAAAGGTCTGGCTGGGATAACGTTACCCCAGCAGGAAATGTTTTTGTGAAATAATTAAAAAACTATAAGCGCAACAAATTTAAAAATGTGCGCAACAATTACAGAAGCCACAAAACTAATTTTCTATTAGATTCAAATGACCATTTTCGACAACATCTGGCCTGGGTAACGCACACGGCGGGGTCGTGGTAGACCACGTAGGAGATGGCGGCACGAGCTAGATAGGTCAAACTGGAAAGAAGACGTGCGGGCTCGCGTAATATGAAAGGAGTGAGTCCCCCCAGCGGAGTATGGTCAAAAATTCAATTTTCCAATTTCGAATTTTAAAAAGTTTCACGTCTGCGTGTATTTATTCTGTGGCAGAGTGAGTCAGTAGGCCAATTTCCAATAACCATTGATCTGTCCTGGCCATAGAATAGGCTATCGATATAGCGACCCGTGCAATGGCCCATTTCAGTCCCACCATTGATTTGTTACCCAATGTAAGATACAAGTGTTACCAGGGACTATCCATCAGTATACGTCTACCTTCCATATGAGATGTCGGCTAACAAGCTTCCATGTTACTTCAACCTCGCCGGCTTTAATTACATCTAGTAACCATCAAACTATCACGTCCTTATTTTGATAATTACACAACATCACGCTAGCAATCACCAAAGAGAAGGCAGAAGTGTAGATATGTGTCTTCTTCTACTAAATATACATAGTACACCCACATTTCGCCTAATGCTGTTTAAATCTCTTGTTATACGGGGCAAGCCTATTGCCATCAACCGGGGACCAATAACAGTAATAACCAAATGATGTAACATATTTTTCAACACACTTGCTCATAAAATGGCTCTAATTTCACCGCAATTAGGCACATAATGACACCTATTATCAAACTGTGATTTTTCATTACTTTTCACTAGTGAGTTTATTATTATTCACTAGTGAGTTATAGCTTTTTTTATTGGTTGAGTTGTTTTGTTCTTAAAAAGTTTCGATACAAAAAAGGTCGTGCTCAATAGTACAAATAGATTAATATACCTATTGCTTGCTCATTTCATGCAACTTCGTAATTAAATAGATAATTTCAACTTGTACGTTTTTAGGTACCTCTAAAGGAAAAAACGGAACCCTTATAAGATCACTTTGTTGTCCGTCCGTCCGTTCGTCCGTCCGTCCGTCTGTCAAGACCGTTTTTCTCAGGAACGCGTGGAGGTATCAAACTGAAATTTATATATGATACTTAGTTCTACTGTCCCTGGAAGCTGTAGAAAAATCAACCTTCTAAGTCAACGCAATCAAAAGATACAGCCATTTAGGCCGCAAAATTCCGCAAATTTTCGAAACTCGCACGGGAATCAAAACCTACAGGGTACTTCCCGTGAACTTAGAATCTTGAAATTTTGTACGAAGTCACGTCTTATAGTACAGATATAGGAAAAATTACGAAAACCGAAAATTTTTAGTTTCGTCATATAAAAAAAATATTTTTGACAATTTTGAACTTTTACTTATATACCCACAGGTTTGTACGGAACCCTCGGTGCGCGAGTCCAACTCGCACTTGACCGGTTTTTTTAATAAATAAAACTTTCACTCAAATATAACATTTGTTTTTTTCTGTAATAAAGAAAACTTTGAATTCCCCATTTTGTACGTGGCTAAAGCCCTATCCGCGAAAAGCAAAAAAAAAGAAACGTCATTCTTTTAAAGCCACGTTCCGAGTTACAATAATATCGATTTGACCGCGCCCACACACGACGTCCCACGAATCGTCATAGATGACGTCATGACATGCGCCATCTTGTCAAAAATGACAGTTGTGCTGTTTTGTTTTAAGTCACATCGAATCTTTAGTTAACTTAGATTTATTTGAAATAGTGCTACTATCTAAGAAGAAAAAATGTGTGGTGTATACAAGTTTAATATGGTGAGTATATGTTTTAACGATGAGTGAACACTTTTTTCGCGATCAGGAGCATTCCGTATTGATGACAAAAATGACGGTTCTTAGCTGTCAGAATCGTGATATCTAAATCGGAACGCAAAATATCGATGTGAGCACTCACAGCGTTATTTTTCTAATTCGGAATGCGGCCTTAGTTTATACTAAGGCCGCGGCCTTATGGCCGATCGCCATTGTTAGATACGCGCGCATTGGAAAACTGATTACTTTTTCCCGCCATTGGGAAAAGACGCCAAAAATAATGTCAACTCGTTTTCACTGTTGAAATTATAGTTATTTATTCATTAAAATGACTACAAGTACTAGTTATGAAGAAAATTATTTATGTTGTAACATCGCCCGATATAGGATGTGAAACCCTTAACGTTATGGAAAGTTTACTACCTAAAAATTCCAAGGACAAAATTATGTTTTAGTATTATTTTCTTCACTAGTGTTGAAAAACGTCGTATGATACACGTGTCTATTGATGATTACCATCCTCGGCTCTCTTAAGACTCAATGGCGCCTCAGCGGTAATCACCAACTTTATACACTTGTACCATAATGTACTATTTTGCGGCAAGGAGTTTGCTCTGCTTTGCATACCTACTGAGATTAGTTTCTGTAGGTTTTCAATCGAAATAAAGAATCTACCAATACTTTGGTATAAAATGAAGAGACGACAAAACGATAATAAATAAAATGACTGGCAATAAATAGGTACTAAAGCGTAGAATTATTTTGAAATTATAAAAAAAACATCTAAAATCGAAATTATAAATATAATTGATCCAAGCTTGCTAAATATAATAAAAGCTGCTTATATAATCGTGTTAGTATATACAACGTGTTGTTTTGCATCCTCGTCAAATTCAAGGAGGTAACTATGCTAACGATTCTCGACACGAATCAATAATAGAATAAGTAGTTTTTTTTTTTTCATATTTTCGGAAATCGGCTTTTGGCATTGTTTTTTCGGACACGCATGTTAAAACGCGGCCCGTGTGATACCGCACTGTAACACATAGCGATATAGTCGTGCGACACTGCCTACCGCATACGGAACGGGGCGATTCTGTTCTTTGAAAGAGGTTTTTTCTGAAATACTGTTAAATTTAAATAACGAAAAAAACAAGTATGTATTCAATAGTGAGCAAGTTTCGTAATTTTATTTGATTATTTATGTCCTGAAATTTGACGAGGATGCAAATCAACACGTTGTATAATAACATACCGAGTAGCATAAAAAATTTAATTGTTTTTTTTTTTTTTTTTTTTTTTTGACTTGTTAAACTTGAAAAATTTCTATAGTCTTAAAGAATTTATGGCTAACAAATTCTCATGTTAGTATTATGTGAACATATGCATGCTAAGTACAATTCTGGCAAAACATGTAAGATCTTTATTGTAAAACCATGTATACCATGTTTTATGCAAATAAATACTTACTTAAAATGTGTTTTTTTTTTTTTTTTTCGAACAAACTAAATAACAGGGATTGGGCTGACTGTAGGTTTTGCGAATATTTTTCTTGCTATAGCGACTTTTAGTTACTATATCTATCAATTTTGTTGAATTTTCGTATGCAGACTGGAAACGACATTGGATACACGTAGGTAGTTTAATTTATGTTTTTTGTATCCATCCTGTGTACAGGAAAAGTTTTTATTCAGTGCGTAAACTTTAACCATTAATTCAGCATATCATTCTAGACCCCCAGCGCAGTTATTTTTCGTCGGTTTTACAAAAAAAAATCAGCTGTTTCATAGAAAAGTGCAATACCTACGCGGTCAAAATGTAACAGCGGATTTTTTTTTTTTTGTATATCCGGCGAAAAATGTCTGCGCTGGGGGTTCTAGAATGATATGCTGAATTCATGGTTACAGTTTGCGCACTGGATAAAAACTTATCCTGTATAATTTTTTGTTTGTGTGTGCGTGTGTGCGTGTGTGGGGGGGGGTGTGTGTGTCATGTGTGTGTGTTGTGTTGTTGTGTGTTGTCTATTGTTCTATAGTCTTAAAGAATTTATGGATAACAAATTCTCATGTTAGTATTATGTGAACATATGCATGCTAAGTACAATTCTGGCAAAACATGTAAGATCTTTATTGTAAAACCATGTATACCATGTTTTATGCAAATAAATACTTACTTAAAATGTGTTTTTTTTTTTTTCGAACAAACTAAATAACAGGGATTGGGCTGACTGTAGGTTTTGCGAATATTTTTCTTGCTATAGCGACTTTTAGTTACTATATCTATCAATTTTGTTGAATTTTCCTATGCAGACTAGAAACGACATTGGATACACGTAGGTAGTTTAATTTATGTTTTTCGTATCCATCCTGTGTACAGGAAAAGTTTTTATTCAGTGCGCAAACTTTAACCATTAATTCAGCATATCATTCTAGACCCCCAGCGCAGTTATTTTTCGTCGGTTTTACGGTTGTGTTGTTGTGTGTGTGTCCCCTTAGATCTTTTAAACTTCACAACGGATTTTTAAACTGTTTTCATCATCATTTAGAGAACTAATTCCTATAAGAAGGTTTATGTCTACTAAACATTAATATTTACGCTAGGTTTAAGCACAGAAATCTGGATGTTTTATCGACACACGGCCACAGAGTAGATTGCTATCTTGCTTACCTTGTTACCTGGCAGGAATGGGTTGCTAGATACCTACATAATTAATTATATAAAGGGGTCTAGCAAATGTCATTGGCCATAATTCAAGATGCAGTTATTTTGTTTTGATAACACAGTGCTTACAAACGTGACAATAAAAATTGTAGCAACAACAATACAAGAATATCATCTGCCTAGCTTCTTCTCAACTATGATGGAGTCGGCTTCTAGTCTAACCGGATACAGTTAAATACCAGTATTTTACATGGAGCGACTGCCTATCTGACCTCCACAACCCAGTTACGGGGTAACACAGTTAGGCGAATCACACTGCCTCGCGCTAGGTACGCTGTGGGGTGCGTGGCGACGGAATCACGCGTGCGGTTGCGGGAGTGCAGATCTGCATCATCATTCAGATTTCTCCGCACAAACGCGCGGGGCTGCAGTATAGTCAGGTGCTGGCCTTGAGGCCTCATTTCACCGCAGCTTGCGATGGTGATAGTACATTGCAGCGCATTGTTTTTATACTAAAAATGGTTATTCATTTAGAAATCATTCAGGATGCTCCAGTTACAATTATCTGTCTGGTTTTTGTATAATCAAATCAAATGGATTCACGACTGTCGATTTCGAATATAAATCGATCGACATCGAGATCCATTTCGAAATAGTACGTCTAAATAACGTAGCTCTGTCAAAACCACGCACGATAATGCAGAACTCGGTGTGCTGCTATACCTTGCATCTTGCCCCGCATCCAGGCGCGAGGGTGCTTGTTTCTCCATAATGTTGGCGCGTGATCTGCAACACTGCGCGTAAATGCGTTTTCTGTGTGTTGTACTACGCGTGTTTTCTATATAAATACAGATACTTGCAAACAAAGTAAGATGCGGTGCAGTGTGCGAATCGCCTTACAGAATTGATAATTATCTAGCGGCGTCTACGGAAGGCAAAGAACTAAGTCATATGAAGTGAAAATGAACAAACAGATTGCTTCGTATACTTGCCTACTTATATTCGCATGCCTTTGCAAATATGTAAGCAAATATGTAACTATCATATATTTTCTGCCCGGGGTGCGGGTTGTTCCAAAGAGATACCGTGGCGCCTGGCACACAGGAGTCTAACACGCCCTCCTGCTCCACCCGGGAGAAGTTATTTGATGATTTTCCGCACTTAAAAAAACCATCATACATATAATTCTAGGTGCATCGTCTTCACATATAATTATATTAATAATTCATACTAATATTGTAAAACATTTTAAAAGAGTAACGGTGTAGATTTTTGCCCATTCTTCTCCTTACGAATTTACCTTTTGGGAGGGGCGACTAGAAACAATTCTATTTTAATATGTTGAAATTTAAAAGTCTCTTTAATGTGCCTATTTCATATACAGGGTAAGTTTTTATCCAGTGCGCGAATTGTAACCATGAATTCAGCATATCATTCTAGAACCCCTAGCGCAGAAATTTTTCGCCGGTTATAGAAAAAAAAACCAGCTGATTCATAGAAAAGCGCAATATACCTACGCGGTCAAAATGTATGGAACACCTGATTTATTTATTTTTGTATAACCGGCGAAAAATTTCTGCGCAAGGGGTTCTAGAATGATAATATTTATGCTGAATTCATGGTTACAATTTGCGCACTGGATAAAAACTTTTCATGTAAATGCTTTGATTTTGACTTTTGAGTTAGTAGCACACTGTGTGTTTATTTGACAAGTAGAGATTATGGAAAATCAAGAGAAATAATTATAAAATAATATAAGAATACAAAAGCCATTCTTGTGTTTGCGCTGGATCTAAATTTACATAATCATTCTCGTATTTTAATTCTAATTACCTACCTACTACTCACGATTATATTATGTCTTAAAGATCTACAAGGTGAGGACGAACTTGCTAGATGACCTTTGAATTATGTCTTTAATTGCTACATCAGAACTACCAGCTTATTTGTGTGTAAGTGGATCGTATTTTTATATTTGGAACAATCATTAAAGACATGTACGTTGTGCACAATGTCTTGTATCATCTTTTACCTGGAAATCAATTCTAAATGTTTTGCAAAAATAAAACAGGTAGTATAAAGGACCAACAAAGAAAAAAAGGAGGACCAACATAGGAGGTTTGTTGTCAGTGTGATTTTGAGAGTTTGAGAAGAAATATTTTTCGGAAATAGTCTACATTTTTAAGGACCTATACAAAGATCGTTAGAAACAAAAGACAAAATAACAGATTATAGAAGGATATCTACAGTGCGATGTCAAAAATGGAGAAACGAATTGTCACTTTGTATTGAAGAGACACTGTCTTCTTCATATAAATAGAAAGAGTTATGCTAAGCCTGCTAGTAGGAAATGCCTCAGGCATTAAGTCCGCCTTTGTAGAGTATTTTTTACTTGTGCATAAAGTCATAATAAATAAATAGGACATAAGTATTATAAAACACAAGGGTTCGGTTGTTACCGGTCAAACCCCGCCCGAACCCGATAGGGTAAGATACAATAGAAAATTAATTGTATCTCATTAGCGGGACTTGATAGATTAATTACGCGATAATGGATCTTATAACAAATTTTGATTGAAAATCCTCGAAAATTAAAAAGTCTACTGTGTTACCTACTCAGTAAATATGTGAAATATGTTGGGGTAAATTCGGCCCGCGGCCCTAAGACCGTGCCAAACAAATTCTGCGCCATTCGATTTTACACCATACTACTCGTACGTTATCAGCATTCATATTAGCACCGAACTTACCCTAACATATCCTATTACTTCTCTTGATAATTTTGTGGTTTTATTATTTAAACAATTATAATTATACCATTTATACAATTAAGATGTTTATCTTAGGGGCACGTGTTCATACTAGCCAGAGAGGGGAACATGCGTAGGCGGCGTTTTGTTTTATATATTCGCAGGCTCTTATAGTCTGAGATTTTATTTACTGAAAATCACTCACATTAACGATACGTTTATATAAGTACGTTCTTGCTAAGTTACTGAACATTCAACCATTTTTCTATGGTTGTGCACTATGTCTTTGTTTGTTTTCATTTTAGTTTGGACTGTAGTTATCGGTTCTTGGGCATGGATGACGGTGAATTATATATCGTCCCAGAGGAATCAGCGCTGCCAGTCACAGAAAAAAGGATTTTGCTCCTAGAAGGTCGAAGTAAGTTCGTAAGCATTTATTTTTATTTTGTAAACAATTTTTTGGAAACAAAAATTTATATAAATAAAATTTTAATCATTCTATGGGCCATGGGCGAATATCAGTAAACAATCAGCTGTATTGTACTTTTTCGTGGAAAATCCATATTTTTTACGAATTTCCAAAAAACAAAACATAACAAACTCAAACCATTTATTTCAATTAAACCTTTTACTGGAAGGACATGGGAACCTTTGTTTTATAACATTATTAAAATACCAAATGGCTTCTAATTAAAATTAAAAATACAACGACTTTAATACCCCTGCTTTGTTCAATGATAATTAAATGTTCTGTCGCTTACACTCGTTTAAAGAATGTGGGCCTGCACCCTAATTGCGTAACTTACGATTAATGTTAATCTCTGTTTCTTTTTGAAATTCTCGAAAAATGTGTCTGCTCAACAACGTAAATAACGCAATGAATGTTGTTGAACTGTCAAATTGAAACAGATGATTAATCGTGAGTTACTTAATTAGGGTGCCAGCCTGGCCTGGCACGAACTCGCGAAGTAGGTAAGCATATTCGGCCCTCTATGTTGCCACTGCTAGGACTCCTCTCGGTGAGAGGGATCGAGCCATCTACCACGCGGACCCAGTGGGGGTTGGTATAGGTATGTCACATTTTTTTTTTTCTAGGACTAGTCGGTTTCCTAACGATGTTTTCTTTTACCGTTTTGAGAGCAGTGGTGATGAAATAATTTACACAAAGTATAGCGCCTGTCTGGCTTCGAATCTACGACCTTACAACTCGTAAGTAAGTCGCTGCCGTTACCACTTGGCCACCACTGCTCTCGTAGATAAACGCAAGGTATTGTAGCGTAAAAAAATAAAAGTGTGAGAGAAACACAAACCGCTACTTAATACGTTTAATTTTGATTTTTAAAAAAAAGGTACAAAACAAGTAATTAAAATATAAAAAAAGTTAAATTGTCTATTTCAAAAAAAAAATGTTTATTTTTTATTTTGGGACCTTAATGCGTCGAGGTGGGTTTGCTTAGTGGAAAAAGAAAAAATATTATTGAGAGTATTATGCAAATATTTTAAATCTGACCTAACAAAAAATCGATTGCAATCGGTTAAAGTTAGGGGAGTAAGCAATATAAGTAATTTTAATCGCGAAAAACACTAAGAGAATCCAACGCGTGTTGATAGGCCTTAAGTCAGAAAGTTGTTATTTTTTGACATGAGAATTTTTGATAAAAATTATATAAATCGGCTGCACTGAGCGGCTGCACTTTAAAATAGGTCTCTTGCTGTGAAAAACACGGATAATTGCTGGACTGCTGAACACGTCTGTCGGGTGAAATGTAGAAATCAGGGAACCACAGAACTGCGGCGCCCGCCTCTAACTCGAACACGTCTCAATCCTTGTAGATAGTCGTCTCGGCACGTGAGGTATTTGGATTACGGGCGAGAGTGTCCCGACCTCCGTCGTCGATAACTGACGTCGCTTGGCCGTAGGGTGGAGCCAAAAATCGGCTTGTAACGGGATCAAATTAACCAGAAAATCACAGGGTCACTGTTATACTAAACTTGTGCTAAGATACTTTATATTATTGGGTTTGCACCAACAGTAAAACCTTTACCAACACATGATAATTTTCAATATTAAACACCAAAAAAGATAAGCTCGACCATTACGTATCGGGTCCCAAAAAAGCAATGACATCGTCTGAAAGGAAACAACCGACGATTTTTTCCGGATTCCTGGTTCAAATGAGAATAACAGCTATGAAGAAAAATTTTGTTGAAAAGTTTGGATTAGGATTGGAAGAGGTTTTAACCGTAGCGATTTTACGCTACAGTATGTAATTTCAACCGATTTTAAATTTGAAAATACTCGATTCGCATGTCTTATTTTATCAGTTTTAAGAACTTTATGCATATCTATAAGTGATATTAATGTGCCAAACTGTATACATTTAAACCAAAATAGCATATTGTAATTTCGATTTTAAAATCCTTCGATAATTTACCTGTAAAGGTACTTCACGCGTTCGCTAGACTAGGGCCTAATGTTTCATGATATGTATTCTGAAAAAAAAAATTTGTTTGACAAAATGTCAACTAAGAACATAAATCATAGATGCACAGTCTTTTTTTTGGGTGGGAAATCATCAAATAACTTCTCCCGCTCTGGGTGGAGCAGGAGGGCGTGTCAGACTTTTACTGAATAAAACCTACCCGTGTTCCCTCAGTAGCCCGTATGCCAAGGGCTGCGGTATCTTTTTCGATCGAACCCGCACCCCTGGCAGTCATCGGCCCTTGCGAGCCCCATCGGTTTGAGCTGACATCTCTTTGAGGCGCGCGTAGAACACAACGCGCCGTCGACTTGGGCTTGGTCCTTACCGGACAACGAGCTACCGTCCATGCCTACGGTGGCCGGAAATCGGCCTGGGATTCCCGACGCACAGGGTGTCTCCTGCGGCGGCTAGGGCCGTGAGGGCGCATAGACTGCCTCTCCCTCACGTGCGCCGACTCCCTCTTCGCGAGCATTACTGCTTCGCTGAAGGAGGTGACGGCTATCCATGCACTCTCGCTCCGTACCATGGCCTGGACCAGGGCTTCACGCGAGAGATCGCCGCCACCGATCGTCTCCACGAGGACATGGCGGTGCTCAGCTCAGGCCGGGCAGACCGCCACCGTGTGCTCCACCGTGTCCTCAGGGTGATCTTCGCAGTGGAAATACCCGGGCGTTTCCTCTCGCCTTATCCGAAACAGGAACCTCCTGAAACAACCGTGTCCGGTGAGGACCTGCGTCAGGCGGAAGGTGAGGACGCCATGCCGCCTCTCAAGCCACTCCTCAAAGAGGGGACTTACCGCCGCAATCGTGGCGTACCCAGCGCTGGGTTGCGACAATCGCACTCTCCATGTCGCCACGAGATCCCGCCGGAACTCTGTCCGCTGTGCCGCGATTTCCCGCGGCAGCGGAGTTACGCCCCGGCATTTGGCGCCTCGCGCCACTGCCACATGTGCTCGAGGACCTTTGCCTCCAGATCCCATGGCGGTAATCCGGCATAGATGCACAGTCTGGGAAATGCACTATGTAAAGGGAATCGCCAAACTTGGCTAAGTGTTTACAAGCTGCTCAATCAAATCAATTGTTGTTTATTCTCCCGTCACAATTAATGGTTGCCTGCCCTAATTGCCTCTAAAATAAACATTATTTGTGACTGATTGGTTATAACCATTGTAAGAACTCGTGCCTGACGTAGGTAAGATTTTGTGGAAGAAGAAATAATATAGTTTTTTTTTTTTTCTTTAAGTAGGTATATCATCACTGTGTCCAAGGCCCCTCCAAAGTCAAGAATAATTTTTGTTTAATTTATTTATTTTTTACTATTGTATGTAATTGCTTTCACACGGTCGTTGAATATTAATGAATTAATAACTACTTCTAACTTTTGAACAATTATAATTTAAAAATATTTAATAAACTTCATTAAAAAATGTAATGACGCTTCTGACATAACGTTTTGCGGATTGTCCTAGAACCACAGGTAAATTCGAAGATATGTAACATCTACCAATCCGCAATAGGCCCGTGTGGTAGATCAGGCTCTGTCCAGTTCCTCTCACAGCGGGGAGGCCTGTGTCCCAGCAGTGGGAACATCATAAACTGTTTATGATATTTTTTAATCGACTTCAAAAAAGGAGGAGTTTATATTATATGTTCCACTGCATGTATTTTTTTAAATGGATGTACACCGATTTCTCCCTCGTTTGTAGACCAATTCTCAATTATATTTATTTGAAAGAGTATACTCCTGAGGTGGTCCCATTGGCGCCAAGTCAGGATCTGATGATGGATTCCCAGGGAAATCGAGGGCAAACCTCAAATGTTATTAACTATGTTTTTCATCTATTTTCTAAAGCTATTGAGACATTTGCGTATGGTAATGATCATCTCATGACGCTGAGCTGGTGAAGGAAGGTACAACTCTTTAACAGTTAGGTTAGGTGGAGGTTCGGCGATTTTCAAAATTCTTTTTTTGTTCGAAAGAGGTTTATTCCGAAATGGTTCCATTTAAATTCCATATAGATTTGATGATGAATTTCGGAGACAGACAACGGAACTCTTCCAAAAAATGACAGCAAATCAACCGCGACTGCTGCTACCGCATAAATATGCATTGTTTTGACCCCAAGGATGATGAAATTTCGAATTGGTGTGGGGTAGGTACTAACTAAAAAGTGAAAAATAAAAACTTTTTCCAAAAAGAAATACCAACCGACTTCCGGAAAAAAAAACAAAGTGAAAAATAACTTTAATTTTGGAAGGCGGTGACAAGAAATTAATAAAAACATATCCAAAGTCGTCGCCTTCCAAAATTAAAGTAATTTTTCACTTTGTAGTGTTTTTCCGGAATTCGGCAATTTTTTTTTTTTTTTTTTTTTTTGGAAAAAGTTTTCATAAAGAAATTGTCGCAATTTTCCTCACACTCGTATGAAAATCGAATTTTTTAAACAAACGCCAACATCTTCATATTTTCAATGCTATTTCACAAAAGTTTACCAAACGCTCGCTTGTCAATGGCATAAATAAGCACAGGAAGACCTTTGAAGAACTGTACAGTGATAAAAGGATGTAGATATTTTTAGCTCCGAGTGTCAGACTCACTCAAATAGCTACTTACTTCAATATTAACTTTATATACTTAGAGCCCCACAACCAAGTTATTGGGTAATACGATACCCCTTGATAAGACTGGCTGTCAGGGTTTTGGGATTCTTACGAGACGTAGCGACTGTCAAAGATCCACGAATTACAGCAGGGACCAACAACTTAAGGCGGTGATTTCTTGAAAACGCTCAAAAAGGTGGTTTTTTAAACCAGTGTATCTCTTTAACCGTAAATAATTTTGAAAACAAAAAAATATGTGATATTGTCAAGTCTTTTTTGCATACAGTGATGGAACTCAAAACATAATTAAACATACTTTAATGCATCAAAAAAATCATCAAAATCACCTCTTAATTATCTTTAAAACCAGTTTATCCCTTCAATAACAATTATTATTGTAATTAAAAATATACTATAAAATTCCAAATGCTAAACTGCATCTAGTGATGGATATTTTTATCAAATAGTTTATATCTAATTTTATACGATTTTATTTGCATTTTTACGACAATGCTTGCTCATTTATGTTTCGAATTTATTACAACAAATTTTAACCCGTATCGGATTGCAGTAAGAACTATTATCGCTCACAACGACAATGCGATTAGTACATTCAAAATTACCAGGGCCTTAACGCACATTCCGAAGCTCGGAGTGTTGGTGTGCAAAGATAGTCAACCATCCACGTATCAACCACGGCAAGCGTAGCTTCACCTGATCGATCGATCAGTGCGGCTGTTATACAAATTCAAATTATTCTATTATATTCTATTGGAACCTACATACTATGTTCGAGCCGTTTGGGTTTGAAACTCTAGGCTCATGGGGTCCGAGTAACCACGTAGTTTTCCGAGATATTTCCAAGCGGTTGGTCGACTCTTCACGTGACTAGAGGGCTGTCCTATTATTTGGCCAGAGAATCAGCATTGCTATACAACGTGGCTATGCTGCCAGCACTTTTCCCGTTGACAACAATGCGGACGAACTTTTTAATGCCCAATATTTTTTTATTATTTTTAACTTGTACATATTATTATTTTAAGACCGGTAGTTTTTAAATTATGTAAATATAATATAATAACATCATATAATAAGTTGTTTATTTCTCCTCACAATGACAAACGTATTCTAGGTTTCACATATTAAGTATTTGTTTTCTTAGCTATGTGAGGAGCTGGTGTCTGAGTTAGGCGAAAATGCTGATTACAAATCACCAGGTCTCCACCCCACGGAAGAACAGAAAGTTTTACTTAAGAGGGCGATAAACCAAATTTGCCTATCATGAATTTGATTTTTCATGAAATTTATAAGACTTAGGTATAAAATAAAAATATTACGAGTAATTACATGATATTTTCAATTTTATTGTGGAACAGAAACACGATACATTAAAATTTTCTCGATAAAAATCATCACGAAGTTACCTCTCATTTTCTCGTAGTTTCAATTTGTACATAATATGCTATAATGACTTATGGGATAAAAATTGGATGATTACTTGTATCATCACAAGGCGAAAAAAATTGTGGAAGCGTTTTTTTGAAATTCGTTTTATTTTTTATTTTATTACGACTACAAGCTATTTGCACTTACGACGCTCTTAGTTCAAACTACTTTATAAATAATTGTACTTGTAAATTCTTGTTATAATTTGAGAGCGAAATAATAAATAATTTAGTTACATTATATTCTTTTTAATATCAACCCATTTTATTGAACACACTTCTATCCTCTGCATTTTGTGGGTCGTCGTTTAACTAGACAGAGGTCTCCGAGAAAATAGCAAAAAACGCGCGAATCGTTATTTCTTAAAAACTGTGACACTTACGTTACTGATTGTAGGACACATCAATTGATATTGGGGATGATTCTTTTTATTTAAAACTTTAAATTATAATATGTATAGGTATATAAAAAGAAAATAATCATAAGGCATCAAAAAATACGTATAACAATATTTGATATTTCTTTCTGTTTATCCTAAAGAATCCTTTCCAGTTACTGATTGTAGGACACATCAAATAATATATTTTTTCGTTGATCCTAAAAGCCTAAAACTCTCATATCTTGGGAACTATTTGAATTGTAACAATTTTCGACAGAACGATTCTAAATTGACCAAGTGAGGGTTAACAGTATTATAGAACTGAATTATGAACAATAATATTTTTAACGTAGATTTTTTTCATTTCCAGGCGGCTTCAAAATATTCCTTAAAAAAACAAGCAAAAATCTCCGTCTTTTGGTGTAGTGGTCTATTAGAAGATACAAGATTAGCCGCGGATGTGAACAATGACAAATCACAACAACTGCACTTATTGTGTTTATTTGTGCCTGAAAATGCGGGTGGTGGTGAAGGGACAACGTTCTGATAAGTAAGTATCTATTAATTCTGTGATGAAAATTTTAAGTATAGACAGCACATAAAGCTATCCCAAACTGTTAAATTTTGTCAATTGCACATGAACTTTATCCTTTTGTAAGAAGGTTGAAAATATATCAAAGAAATTTGACAGATTGGGGTAACTTGATGAGCTGGCCTATGTATCTACATATCTTAAGGTTTAATTTTACATCCTGCACCCTATTTACGTAATACACTCAAATCAAAAATCATTTATTCAAAATAGGCTGACAATCACCACTTTTTCAACGTCAAAATTACATAAGACAGTCCCCAAAACGCCTGCCCTTCATCACTTCCTAGTGCTTTAGCTGGAAAAAAGACGTGGCGCAATGAACTCCCCAGCAGCACAGCTGTCTGTTTAGTAGATTGATTTGATTCTAGACACAGGTAGGCAAAGTAATTAACATTACGAGACACATAACATTAATTACATAATAATTCGAGTCTGAATAATTTTGAATGAAATTGGTAATCCAGCAGATATTTTTTTCGAATATATGAAACGTTCGAAAAAGTGTCTGCTTAGCAACATAAATAACGTCATGAATATTATGGAACTATCAAAATGAAAGCGATTCCTACTGATGGTGTACAGGCGCCAGCACATCAAGCTACCCCAATCTGTCAAATTTCTTTGATAGTTTTTAACTTTATTCATGTTCAATTGGGAAAATTTGTCAGTTTGGGGTAGCTTGATGTGCTGGCGTCTGTATTACGATTCTGAATACGTATTGCCAGCGTTTTGAATGAAAATCCCAGGTCGAAATGGTGACACGTGCCTTAGACTGTTCACTCTATTTTATATTCGTGTCAAAACTAGTACCTAAGAAGATCTTCTGCAAGTAAACCTCTAAACCATTTTTTTTTCTCATTCTTTCAGATTACAAGAACTTCCTACTCAAGGATCATCCACATTAATAGAACTAATTATTTGAAGTACATACATATCTGTGCAAATAAAATTTAATTTACTTTGATCCTTTTTGATACTTTATCTTGAACGAGGATGTCAGTCGGTACGACCTACGTAAATGAATTTGTAAACGTGGATAAACAGACCATAGCATAATCCTATCCTACTTCCTACTAATATTATAAATGTGAAAGTTTGTATGTTTGTTACTCAATCACGCAAAAACGGCAGGACGGATTTGGATGAAATTTGGCACACAGATAGTTTGTAACCTAGAATAACTTATAGAATCCATTTTATCACACGGGCGAAACCGCTGGAAAAAGCTAGTGAGCCTATAATGTTCCCACTACTGGGATATACGTCTCTCTGTGAGAGGTAGTGGGCCGTATCCACCACGCGTGTCTAGTGTAGGTTTGTAAATGTCACATATTTTCGAATTTCTAGTTCTAGGACATGCCGGTTTCCTCAGGATGTTTTCATTCAACCGTTTTGAGAGCAGTGGTAATATACACAAAGTAAAGCGCTTATCTGGGGTCGAACCCGGATAGCCTAACCTACGACCGTTACTACTGGGCCATCACTGCTATCAGTAGTGTGACATAGACTGCACTGGTTTATTTGCTTTTCTCGTACTCCCATGACGTAGGTGTAAAATTCAGAGAGTAGTGAACATTGGCAGCACCAACTGGTGGAGTCCGCAAGGGCCGATGCCTGCCAGGGGTGCGGGTTGTTCGAAAGAGATACCGTGGACCCTGGTACACGGGCAACTAAGGGAACACGGGTGGATTTTAGGCAGTAAAAGTCTGAGACGTCCTCCTGCTCCACCCAGATCGGGAGAAGTTATTTGATGATTTCCCAACCACAAAAAAAAATTATGATGAAATACAAAACAAGTTGCCAGACTGGGAAAAGAACTTAGCTATGGAAAGTTCAAAAAGCATATTAGCATAAGCATATGCATAAGCATATTATAAAATAAAATACTACTTTGAAGACAGGGAAGTTTGGCAATAATTATTTCTGCACATGTGGCTTCCCTTCAATGGTATCTCATTAATAGCATAACTATGTAAATGCCTATTGACAGCTCGCAAATTATGATGTTTTTTACAGTATACAGGTATACAGGGTATACAGGGTTATTGGAAAAACATCACATCATTATAAACAACTTTTACTATGGGACCAAACCTGAAATCTCGAAAAAAAATCAGCCGTTCCCGTATGGTGGCACTAGGTGGCAGCACTGAGACGTCAAGTCCGGGCACCTGTCAAACATGTCAAAGCGCTTACGGACTGAATGATGATCGAAAGAATGAAACGAATGACATCAAATATTTTAAGTTCCTTGTTGAACTGGAATACCTCTTGTCAAAGTGGCGCCAACTGGTGGCTTGAATATTCATGAAAACCCTCATTGGAACCGTGCATCTAGCTTCTGCCGTTTTGTAAGTGCCCATGTAGGCTTATTGAATTAAAATATTTTGATTTTTTGATACTAAAGGGAGAAATTATCTACCTATCTACTAATACGTACCTAATCTTTTTCCCGAAGGGTACACATTTCGCTAGATAAGTTAAAGTTATCGAATATATTTATGTATATTTAATATAATAAAGAGGAAAGATTTGATTGTTTGTTTGTTTGTTTGCATTGAATAGGCTCCGAAACTACTGAACCTATTTTAAAAATTATTTCACTGTTGGGAAGCTACACTATCCCCGGTGACACAGGCTATATTTTATCCCCGTATTCCCACAGGAACAGGAACTACACGGGTGAAACCGAGGAGCGCTGCTAGTGTAAAAATAAAAGCGGAAGAGCCTTTTGCCATCAACCGAGCACAAATTCAAATTCCGTGTGAGTGAGAATTCTTCTCAGGAGAACCCAATAACAATTTATCCGACCTAGGTATTGAACCCTCGAAAATCATGCTCAGCAGTAGCGCTTGCAATGTTTAACTAGACATTCAAAGCAGTATAGAATGAGTTCAGTACATTTGTAGAGTGAATTAATTACCAAACAATTATTATGATTGACCTCTTTTGATGATTTAAATTGATATTTTCTACACAAACCACTTTCTTTTGCGACGGCTTTTAGTTCCCCTATACCGACTTTGTGTATTTACTTTATGACTTTCGATGCTCGTGACAACCAATAAGTACAGGGTCGCATTAGAAGTTACCTAATTTCCTAAGGCAAAGTAGGCAGAAACTACGCTTTTTTAAAGAAAAATTATGTTCTGGTACTTAATTATTAACTGTTTATTTTTGGTTTAAAAAAGAACACCTGTCAAGACGTGCTCCCCCATAAATAAATAATAGGTACACATTTACATAATCAGCCTATTATGTTCCCACTGCTGGGACACAAGCCTCCTCTCTATCAGAGGGAGTGGGCCGTAATCGACCACACGGGCCCATTGCGGATTGGTAGATGTTAAATTCCAGTTTGCTCACGATGTTTTCGTTCACCGTTTTGAGAGCAGTGGTGATGAAAATAATATAGGTAGATACCTACACAAAGTAAAGCAGCTGTCTGGGATCGGCCCTACGAACTACAATTCGCAAGTTGCAACCGTTACCAACCACTGCTCTAATACACATTTGGTATCCTACTAGGGATGCCCGATCTGAATCGATCTTCCAGAATAGCGATTCAAGGATAGCCTTCGAATCGATTAAAAAAATCGGTAGATCGTATAGACGATCTACCGATTTTTTTAATCGATTCAACGGGATACGAGCTGCGCTCAGATCGAATCGTATGCGCTACATCGTATGAAAAAATCGCATCAACTAAAACCTAAACGAGCAGATTCGATTGTTACCAATACCTCGCGTTAAAAGCGATCGTCGCGTGCACGTCACTTTTCGTTCGGTGAACCTGAGGACTCTTTTCCGGTTTTCCTAACAATTTTTTTTTATAAATTTAAATTAGGAATAGTGTTAAAAATATAAATAAATAGAAATTAATAATAGTGTGAAAAAAAAATAAAAAAATATTTTTTAAAAAGCATGGTGTCAATAGTTATAAATATGACAGATATGAGTAGAGTGATTATCATTTTGATAATATCTTAAAAAGCAACCCACGCTTTTTTTAAACTGTTTTTTTATTATTTTATTCACACTACTATTAATTTATATTTATTGAAATTTTTAACACTATTCTTAATTTAAATTTATTAAAATTTATTTTCTATTTTTCAGTTCGGTTTTCTATAAAAAGAGTGATTTTTAAGTTTTTTAAACTATTATTTGTTTTGTAGAATTAAAATTCTCCTTAGTATTCGAAAATTTGTCAATATTAGAGAAATCGGCTAAAGATAATTATTGGAAATTAAAATTAACATCAAGTCTTATCGACTGTAGAGAAAAATTATAGAAAAATAAAATGAAGTTTCTTACCCTAACGACTTAAATTAACAAAAATCATATTTTGCAAATTGAAAAATGGAATAATTTTATCAAATTAGAGTATTGTCATCGGTCCTCGATAAATCTACAAAGTTTGAACGAAATCTGGCCGTTTAAAGTGGGTCAAAATCGCGCCCAAAGAAGTCGGTTTCAAACATACATACAGGTGAAGCTAATAAAAAGCGTGTAAAAATTACATAAACACGCGACGATCCTATAAAGAACGTGAGTCCATAAGTTTCACTACTCAGAAAAACAAATGCCGCCATCTATGGCCACAGTTAGAAACTACATATATCACTCTGCGACATAGTAGGCACCTCGCAAAGTAGTGAGCGGATGATATACTAAACTTGTACAGAAACTTCCGTGGCAAGCGATAGGCGGCGTTGGCGTCCACATTTACAAAAAATGAGGAAGCAGACACACCTTGCATAATGCAATAATCAGCAGCTGTTCATAAAATAAAACATACACAAATGAATCACCAAACTACTGTGTAGTTCTTGTAATTGGAAACAGTATGGTTTTGATTCCAAGGGACATGAAATGAAATGATGAAATGACAATTTTTTTTTTTTAAGTATTCTCGGATGGGTTTTGTTTTTTTTGAGGGTGAGAAATCATAAAATAACTTCTCCCGCTCTGGGTGGAGCAGGAGGGCGTGTCAGACTTTTACTGACTAAAACCCACCTGTGTTCCCTCAGTTGCCTTACCTATGTACCAGGGGCCGCGGTATTTATTTATTTATTTTAAATAGTACGGCCGAAGCCAATTACACTATTTAAACATATCAATTTATACATACATGACAATCTATTTAACAGTCATGCATTCTTCTCACAAAATTCAAACACTTCTGACAGCAACATCTTCCATTCATTCGCAAACATATCGAGATCTGTATTCGAGTTCAGGAGAGCGTTAATAGCAGTTAATGTCCGAGGAATAGGTGACTTGGAATGTGCAACAGTACGGCAACCTAGAACACTCAGTAAGCGGTGTTTTCTGCCGCGACAGTAAATGTCTGGGATAAGTAGATTGCAGATTTCGTGATCAGGAACATTAATAATCCCTCTAAGAATTTCAAATAATACAGTCATCTGATCACGCGACCATCTTACTTCTAGAGAATTGAAACATTTGCAACCCAAGAGGAATTTACTGGGATATAAGAAAGGATAAAACCCATACAAGTGTTTGTGGGCAGCGTTCGGGAGGCTTCGCAATATCTTCACGTCCCAACTACCACAGTGTTTCAAGACGAAAATCTTTGACCAGTGTGTGTTGCTAGTGATGACCTATGGTCCAGAAACGTGGTCGCTCACAATGGGCCTTATCAGACGGCTTAAAATCACCCAAAGGGTAATGGAGAGGGCTATTCTCGGAGTTTCCCTACGTGATCGAATCAGAAATGAAGAGATCCGCAGGAGAACCAAGGCAACCGACATAGCCCAAAGAATTTCCAAACTTAAGTGGCAGTGGGCAGGGCACATTGCTCGCAGAACAGATGGCCGATGGGGCTGAAAGGTTCTGGAGTGGCGACCGCGTACCGGAAGACGTAGACTGGGAAGGCCTCCCACAATGTGGACCAATGACCTTGTGAAGGCCGCGGGAATCCGCTGGATGTGGGAAGCACAAGACCGTTCGAAGTGGAGGAGCTTGGGGGAGGCCTATGTCCAGCAGTGGACGTCTTTCGGCTGAAATGATAATGATGATGATGAAGTGTTTGTAGAGGTATCAAAGGAATGCGTTTTGAACTTTTCTAAAGCTAACGCATACTGCTTCTCAAAATGATTCCATACGCACGCACTAGACTCAAGCTTTTCTTTCTTCTTTAGAGAGTGAGGTAAAACAGACATGTAAAAAATTAAGAAAAGTTTTAGGAAAAAACCACTGCGTAAATCAATGACCATTACAGTTTATTGAATCTTTCGATAATTGAACTTAGTCGGCACCGACTTGGTTTTGGAGATTTTACACTTCTTTTATTACTTAAATACGCCCAAAGTTAAGTTAAATTAGCAATAAAAACGAATCTTTGTTGGCTCATAACTTTTTAATGGCTTTTTATTTTAGTATTCTGTTTCCATACAGACAAGATTAATAATAAGATAAAACTATATGTTTAATTTTTGATGTACATTGTTGAACAGTGGAGATAAACACTCCCGATGTTTGTAAAAAAAATGTCGACGAGATTCACCTTAAGGATCGTAGCAAGTGGCGTTCTGTAGTTTCTGCCCACCCCATGGGCAAATTGCGTGAGTTTATGTGTGTGTGTGTGGTATATAGTGTTATCATAATTATATTTTTATGGGAATATCAAATCCGTGTTAAAGTCATAATTATCAACATGCAAATTGAATATTTTCATGATGTGCTCTAACATTGATTAGAACACTTAATAAGCAGGCACTTTTGGCACCATAGGTGAGGATGATGCGGCCTTAAGATTATACTACCCATAACCACAGTCTATATATTTTTATACTGTGCTATAAACTTTCTGATGCATATCTACGAGTAGGTATCACGTTGATGTTTTCTACTGACGGATTTTTGGGTCGTGGGGCTTTTGGGACCGGGACCGCGGTCTCGGATGCCACCTTTAAATACAACAATTAATTTTAGTAGTCTTTTGGGACCACAAACAAAATAAACAAAGTTGTCTTGGTAAAGTACGGTCAACCTCAAAGTTTAGATATTATACAAATAAAACTATTTTGATAAAACTATAAATATTTATTTTACGTGAGACACTCAGAAAGATTTGCGAAAAAAAAAATCTACAGGATTTTTAAAAATTAAATATTTTCAAAATACTCTCCACTAGCCTATAGGTATACAAAGTTCCATGTGTCAGAACCAGTTTTCGAAACACTTTTTGCAGTCTGCCGCAGACGTTTTACGTTCTTCCGTTTACAGCCTGCTCGAACGCTGACAGCGCATCTTCCGGGACGAAAATTGTATTCCTTTGAACTGATTTTTATTTTCGGGAATAAAAAGAAGTCACACAATGCTAGGTCAGGGCTGTCAAGGAGGATGACCCAGGAGTTTGACCGGCGTGCTGTCCAGGAACTCCCTCATTTTGAGCGTGGTGTGCGAAGGCGCGTTGTCGTGGTGGAGCAGTAGCCCGCGGAGCCGTGTTTAGTCGCTTGTTGCTCACAACAGAGAAAACTTCTGCCAAGCATTTGATAGTATACCATTCAGCGTTGATGCTTCTTTGGTTCCGTAAAGGAATTGTCACCAAGTAGCCAGTCAAATTGAAAAAGCTCGCGATCAAAATCGTCCCCCCGCTTCTTGATCGCTTCACTTTGGTAGGCGTTGATTCGTTTTGGCTACCAACCCAAACCGTGGGCTGGGGTTTCGTTTCTGGATCGTATTTATAATGATGTCGTAAACACGCCGAGACGAGCCTGCTTCAATTTTTTTTATCATATCATGGCACAATTCCGCCCGGGCCTGCTTCTGAGCATCGGTGAGGTGGAGCGACACCCAGCTTGAAACTATCCTCCTCACGTGAAGATGCACACAATTTCGTGAAGGCTTCCCGATCCAACCGGCAGTATGTGCTGAATCTCTTGATACGTAACTCGCCTACTGCCATGGATTAAAATTTTCACTGCTAGCATTTCTCTTCCGTAATAACCGTCAAAGGGCGACCACTTCTTTTTTCATCCCCCAAAGTTAGCCGACCGCGCTTGAATTCGTTACACCAACGATACACGGTTGCCTTAGAAGGGCGTTCATCCATGAATGCCATTTGATGTCTATCATACGATTCATCCGGTTTCAGGCGACGCTACAAATCGTAAAAAATCATAGCGCGAAAATGTTCCCGGCGCAGATCCATTTTTTAATGACAATGAGACACGATAATTTAAAATTTGCTCGCAAACAATGTGGAGGGAAATTTTGAAATTGGAGCGTACCTATTTTTACTTACAAATAGGTAATCATATTTTAACTGGCCAGTCTCTCATACATGAAAACTTTTTTCGCAGTACTTTCTGATTGGCCTATTAATTCAAAATTGTACATATATTTATAAACTTTTTTTTTTGTACCGGTACTGATAATATTCATGCAATAGTTGATAAAAATATTATATCAGCTTTTTTTGTTACCTGTACTTTAACTTATTTTTCTTGTGGTCCCAAAAGACTAGGTACTAAAAATAATGATTATATTTAAAGGTGGCATCCGGGACCGCGGTCCCGGTCCCAAAAGCCCCACGACCCGTTTAATCTATGTGCGGTGCTATAGTTTAGGTATTTTAAAATGCAAGAAATTTAAAACAATTATAGAAATGAAAGCGAATATTATTGTACTGTGTAAAAGTGGACATAATATATCACAAATATCTGATAAAACTGGACTGAGTGTCAGTTTTATGATTTTATTATTTTATCAAACATTTATTTGACTAAAGTATAACTGCTGATCCTTGTAGTAATTTTTTGAAACGGTTTATAAATATCATTAGGTCTAAATACAAAAAAAATTTTAAATTTCAAAGTACATTTGTTTCCTAGAATATGGAACGATGAAAATAACATTCTACTTACTTTTCTATTTTCAATAATTTTGTTCCCTTTTTTGTTTTAGAGAAATACTGTGAATAGGAGGGTGAAAAGATATGAGGAAGAGGGCAGCCTCGCCCGTCGAAAGACCCCAGCTCATAGAAGAGGCGCAGCGACAGCACATGGTCAGCGAATATGAAACAAGTGGTTTCATACCGACAAGACATTTTGCCAAATTATTCGACACGTCTTTACATACTACCGTGCGCCGTGCACTCCACGCAGAAGATTAGTATCATCGAAAACCAGATCGAAAACCATATTTAACGGCAACCATAAACATTAAGTTATAAATTACAAATACTTGTATTAGTATTTATAATTAAAAGTATTTATAATTTTAGTCATATTAAAATAAAATTGTATCATATCCGTATTAGGACAATTTTGAGGTCTTTTTTTTTGGGTGGGAATCATCAAATAACTTCTCCCGCTCTGGGTGGAGCAGGAGGGCGCGTCAGACTTTTGCTGACTAAAACCCACCCGTGTTCTCTCAGTAGCCTGTGTGCCAGGGGCGGCGGTATCTCTTTCGAGAAACACCCACCCTTGGCAGGCATCGGCCCTTGCAGGCCCCATCGGTTTGTGACATCTCTTTGAGGGGCGCGTGGAACACAACGCGCCTTCGACCTGGGCTTGGTTTTTACCGAACAGCGAGCTACCCATTGCTCGCCATCCGAAATCCCACGCCTACGGTGGCCGGGAATCAACCTGGAATACCCGACGCCCAGGGCGTCTCCTGCGGTGACTAAGGACTTGAGGGCGCATATACTGCCTCTCCCTCACGTGCGCCACCTCCCTCTTCGCGAGCATCACTGCTTCGCTGAAGGAGGTGATGGCTACCCATGCACTCTCGCTCCGTACCATGGCCTGGACCAGGGCCGGACGCGAGAGATCGCCGCCGCCGATCGCCTCCACGAGGACACAATGATGCCCCGCTCAAGCCGGGCAGACCTCCACCGTTTGCTCCACCTTTTCGTCAGGGCGATCTTCGCAATGGAAACACCCGGGCGTTTCCTCCCGCCTTATGCGAAACAGGAACCTCTCGAAACAGCCGCCTCCGGTGAGGACCTGCGTCAGGCGGAAGGTGAGGACGCGATGCCGCCTCTCCAGCCACTCCTCAAAGAAGGGACTAACCGCCGCAATCGTGGCGTGCCCAATTATTTTGAGGTTTAGTTTCAATCTTCTTTTCATAATGAAAATTACTACTTAGGCTATACTATAACCTCAATAAGTCCTATTAAATATTCCTCTTTTTACCTGGTTTGTTAGGTTCGAGATGAACTCACTTGCAGTACACCAAAAATAGTATTCCTGAGTCATTTCATTGTATTGTGACAACGAGTTTGCATTTCTTATATTTACGTGGCTAGATTTGCGTAGTTTGGCTAGGTGTTGTTTCTTAAGAGTACCACACACATTAGTAATTACGGCACAATATTATTATATTACTAAGAAACAATATTTTAAGCCTGACTATCATAGTTCACTGATTAGCTACTTCAATAAATTGTTTTTTACGAGAAAATTAACTGTTTTAAGAAGACGTTATTATTAGTTATATTTATCTATGCTAATATTATGAAGAGGAAAGATTTGATTGTTTGTTTGGGCTCTGAATAGGCTCCGAAACTATTGAACCGATTTGAAAAATTATTTCGCTGTTGGAAAGCTACACAAACCCAGGGTGACATAGGCTATATTTTATCCCCGTATTCCGACGGGAACGGGAAATATGCGGGTGAAAGAAAAGAAGGAAAATACATTTATTTAGCACATACTAAAAGGCACACAATATACAGATTACGTAATTACATAATATACGGACTCCATCATCAGATCCTGACTGGGTACCAATGCGACCACCTCAGGAGTATACTCTTTCAAATTAAAATAATTTTGAGATTCGGTCCACAAATGAGGGAGAAATCTATGAACATACATAAAAAAAAACATACAGTCGAACATTTAACCGTCTCCTTTTTGGAAGTCGGTTAATTAAATTCACTATCAAGTATAAAAATAAAACATACGTAACAAAAAGATTCACAAATATTTACATTGTGGCTGTCGTTTATCACCTATGAACTCATCGATACTGCAATAGCGTTTCCTCAACAAATATGTCTTTAATTTGTTCTTGAATAAGTTAATGTTGTTCATACTTTTAAATTCTATTGGCAACTTATTGTATAAAAAAGACAGATTTAAATGGGACTATGATGAACCACGTTCAATTTCGGTTGGATTGTTGAAGGTAAGTCTTTTCTTAATGATCCAACACACACGCCACCACCAGCGAGACATTTGAGTGAGCATGACATACTCTCAGCTGCCAGGGCACATTCAAATCAATGAAAGACGTACCCTGTAAATGTTTGTTTTGTAGTAGGAACATAGTGCTCACACATATGCTATGCAATTATACAATACAAAAATTTGAATTTATACAATGCAAAGATATCTAGCTTTTACAGTCTTCAGCAGCTCCAACAATGTTTTCAATGTTATTCAATTTAGTTTAAGCTACCTGGTGGAGCAGGACAAGCAGCGTTTAGCCAAGCATTTTTGTCAGCGATGTAATCCCCCAACTTATAATAAGCATGGCTGCATAGTGTGCGTTTTATACAAGATTTCAATTTCGATTCATTCAGTTCGAGTATGTGGGGAGGTATTTTATTGTAACATTTTAAACAGTACCCCATGAAGGATGAGTCTACTTTAGCCAGTCTGAAGCCTGGTTGAACCAATTGGTGCCTATTTCTCGTTCTAATGGTGTGTCTTTCACCTCGTTTACTGAAAAGATTTAAGTTTTTCCTAACGTACATGATGTTCTCATAGATATATTGACAAGGTACCGTCATGATATTAATAACTTTGAACAGTTCCCTTAGAGAATCCCGCGTACGGAGGCCATATATTGCTCTAATGGCTCTTTTCTGCAGAATAAAAATAGACTCGATATCTGCAGCCCGTCCCCATAGTAAAATACCGTATGACATGATACTATGAAAGTAACTGAAATAGACTAGCCTCGCGGTTTCTACATTAGTGAATTGGCGGATTTTTCTTACAGCATATGCTGCTGAACTTAGCCGTCCTGCAAGAGCTGTTAAATGAGGACTCCACTGTAGTTTTGAGTCGAGCGTGATCCCTAGGAAAACAGTTTTATCGACGAATTCTAGTTTCTCTTTATTCAATACTACGTCACAATCAGTACTTTTAACATTTGGTAAAGCAAATCTTATGCATTTAGTTTTTTTCCCATTTAACACTAAATTATTATGTACCAGCAGTAGGGCATTATTTACGTCGTCAAGATTTGATGCACGTCTATTTATTTTAAAAATTAAGGATGTATCGTCAGCAAATAACACCATTTGTGGTTGGTTTTTTAATAAATGGGGTAGATCATTAATATATACTAAAAAGAGGAAAGGACCTAATATTGAGCCTTGTGGATCACCCATTTTTATTTTTAAACCATGCGAATTGACACCATTTATTTGAACTTTTTGCTGTCTATCATTTCAATAAGATTTTACTAGACTGAGCGCATGTTTACCTAGTCCGTAATGCTCAAGTTTTAAAAGCAAGGTTTCGTGATTAACGCAGTCAAATGCCTTGGAGAGGTCACAAAAAATTCCAATGGGATCCTGAGCCTCCTCCCAAGCTGCAAATATGTGTTTTAATAAGGTAACACCGGCGTCAGTCGTACAACGTCCTTTGGTGAAACCATATTGCTGATCGTGTAAGATTTTGTTGGTATTAAAATGATTAAGCATTTGATTGAGCATTATCTTTTCGAACACCTTGCTGAATACCGACAGCACGGATACTGGTCTATAATTGTTGGCGTCTTTGCTGTCCCCAGATTTGAATAGTGGTAGACCTTACTATATTTCATTAAATCCGGGAAGACTCCTTGATCCACACACAAAAAGCCAAGTATGGTGCTATGGTCTCGATTATGGATGTACAAACTGTTATAGACATTCCCCATAGATCTGCGGACAATTTGATTTTGATTTGCCGAAAAGATTTTAAAACTACTATAGGGGTTATGTGCTTAAATTGAAATTCAACTGGACAGCTTGGAACGTTCGCTCTTAATAAATCAATTGAGACATCGGGGGACGAATTTAAAGAATCCGTCGTTTTAGATGGTATATTAGTAAAGAATTTTACAAATTCTTGAGCTACTTCTATGTTAGAGCTTATGGCACCACGCGAAGTCTCCAATGTATAATCCGTATTTCGTATTTTTTTCCTACCAGTTTCGTTATTAATTACTTTCCAAACTGTTTTTATTTTCGAACCGACGAAAAAACGGAGGAGGTTACTCAATTCGACGCGTATATTTTTTTTTTTTTTTTTTATGTATGACCACGCATAACTTTTTCCAGAGTAGTCCGATTTTGATAATTCTTTTTTTATTGGAAAGGGTATACCTCGAAGTTGGTCCCATATAAATTTCGAAGAAAAATTCCAACCCTAAGGGTAAGAAAATAGGGGATGATTGATTGTTTACTCACAGATTTTAATACTGAGTCGTGTATTAAATCAAAAATTAAGCATGTAGTAATTAGTAGATTATAGCCACAAAAAATTATAAAATAAAAACTTTTTAATAAAAAAATTAAACCGCCGAAAAACCGAAAAATAAAAAATAGTAAACTAGCTTTGTCCAACCCCAATAAATAAGTTCGGAAGTCGGTGACTTTGGATATGTATTTGATTATATGTCACCGCCTTCCGAACTTAGTTATTGGGGTTGGACAAAGCTAGTTTACTATTTTTTATTTTTCGGTTTTTTATTCTCTGCTGTTTGGATCTTGTTGCTAATGTACAAGGCTTTAGCTAACTTACAGGTATTTCTAAAATTTTTGGAATATGTAGCAACATACTTGTTGAAAGTTTCGGTATTAATGTAAGGCTTAAGGTCATACAGCTCGAACAGTCTTTCCCTGCTTATCCTAATACCTCTAGTAGCCCAGTCACTAAATACAAATTGAGGGCAATTATTTTTGGTTTTCTTTTCTAAAGTTTTACTGAATTCAGTGTGCACTACTGAAAAGAAATCCTCATATAATTTATTTGCATCGTCCATATTATTAACACCCAGAACATTGAATTTATTGTATAGGGTACTATTGAATTTATTTAATTTGCCCGTCGTTATTGGTCTAAATTGTATTTGCACTTTTTGCAAAGGTGTTCTAAACTTAAAATTAACCGTTTGTCCACTATGATCAGATGGCAGATAATTTACGATGGCTTTCTCCACATATTCACAATCGCAGAAAATATTATCGATACAAGTAGCAGAAGTTGGAGTTACTCTAGTCGGTTCTATAAAAACATTCGATAAGTATTCATCAGTATTAATCTTAGATTCTAGATCACTTATATTATCTGCCGAAACGATTGTATGAGTGTCATCAGCAAAGATAATTAATGTAGTGTCAGTTACTCGTTTTTTTATATACACAATCGAGCCATTTAGGAATAGGATGAAGAAAATTGGGCCCAGAACAGAGCCCTGAGGTATACCTCGGGCTAAAGTGGACTAGATTGGATTTATGGAGTTTTTCTCCTCCATCCACAACCAACTTAATCTATAGAGAATCTATAGATCACGCGTCAGTACATACCTAGATACTGACGTATATTATGCAAATACGATCTGAATAGCTTCAATACATTCTCCCGTATAACATAATGTTCCAACTTAGCCAGAAGAATGTCATGGTCGACTGTATCGAAAGCAGAACTCAGGTCCAGAAAGATACCTGCTACTTTAAGCTTGTCATTTAATCTGCAGACAACCTCGTCAGTTAATGACTTGATAGCATCTGTGGTTCCTAAAGGTTTTTGGTAACTGGATTGCTGACTTTTTAAAATACTGTGCGACTTTAAGTGCTTTATGAGCCTATTCTTCATTATTTTTTCAAAGACCTTTGATAATAATATAGGCAATAAGGAAATCAGTCTGTAGTTAGCAGGATCTGTTTTTAAACTTTTCTTACAGATTGGAAGCACATTTTAAACTGATCAGGGAATAGGCCTGCCTTTTTTTCTTTTGGGTGGGATATCATCAAATAACTTCTCCCGCTCTGGGTAGAGCAGGAGGGCGTGTCAGACTTTTACTGACTAAAACCCACCCGTGTTCCTTCATTAGCCCGTATGCCAGGGGCTGTGGCATCTCTTTCAAACAAACCCGCACCCCTGGCAGGCATCGGCCCTTGCGGGCCCCATCATTTTTGTGCTGACATCTCTTTGAGGCGCGCGTGGAACACAACGCGCCGTCTACTTGGGCTTGGTCCTTACCGGACAGCGAGCTAACCATTACTCGCCGTCCGCAAGCCCATGCCTACGGTGGCCGGAAATCGGCCTGGGATTCCCGACGCCCAGGGCGTCTCCGGCTCCTGCGGCGGCTAGGGTCGAGGGCGCATAGACTGCCTCTCCCTCATGTGCGCCGCCTTCCTCTTCGCGAGCATTACTGATTCCCTCTTATTCATAAACGCTGCTAAAGGTTAACTAATCATTAGTGGCTGTTTTACCATACATTTTTGACGTTTAAACACCTCGTAACTTTAACCACCGTTTATAAATAAGGGGGTTTTGTCTCTAAATCTCTAACTCATGTGGAGTTAGAGACAAATTTGTGATTTCAAAGCAATCTCTTTTATACAATTGCATACTTGTAGTTCTTACACGCTTCTATCCTGAGGCAATACAATCTGTAAGTGTTCCCCCTTTATACAACGTGTAACGGAAAGGGTATATAGATACCAAGGGCACGGTTTCTTTGGATGATTTGAAACGAAATTGGAAGGGTTTTTTAATCCTATCTCTACATGTTCGGAAATTATGAGAATTTTGAAAACATTCATACCAGAAACCGAACTTTTCAAATTGAAATAAACACATCACTCGGAAGAGATTTACTGTGATATTGGCAAGTAACGTGGAAAGTTATTGACCACGTAGGGCGGTGACACGTTTGTTATGATTTGAATTTGAGAAACATTATGTATATCGCGACACAATGCAATATTATGATGACATGGAGCTGATTCTGCTGCTGGAACTGGAAGGTGGCCATAGGAACTCCGCAATAAAGCAATACAACCCCATCGAGTTCCCCCCGAGTGGGTTCCCGCATTGTCGTTGCGGGGGGGCTCAGTAACCGTGGTCTCCCACCCACGGTGAAGCCAAGAGGAACCCAAAGGTGGGGCCGCTCGTCAGGGCTTTTGCCTTCAAGCCATTGACGTAGCGGCCAAAAAGTAGGTTGCGGTGAGGTGCACCGCAACTGAGGTGGGCCGCGATGTCGAATGGGAGGCATCGCGGCTGAGGGTTACGGGCTGCGGTAGAGGAGGAGTGCCGGTGCTTCTGAGCAGCGCTCTTCCCTTCCGTGGCCTGGACGGGGCCGCCACCGTTTGATGGCGGACGCGGTGGGGCCGCAGGGGAAGAGGAGTGTCGGTATAGCGTCAGCCGCTCTCCCTATCCCCTGCGGCCGAAAAGTGGTAGACGAGACGGCGCGTTGTGTTCCACACGCGCGCCGTCAAAGATGTCAGCAACCACTGGTGGGGTCCGCAAGGGCCGATGCCTGCCAGGGGTGCGGGTTTGTTCGAAAGAGATACCACGGCCCCTGGCATACGGGCTACTGAGGGAACACGGGTGGGTTTTAGTCAGTAAAAGTCTGACACGCCCTCCTGCTCTACTCAGCAGGAGAAGTCATTTGATGATTTCCCAAACAAAAAAAAAAAAAAAAACCCCATCGAGTTTAGGCTCGTTTAATTCGAATTGACGACTACGAATTATTACGAGCTACATAACGCAAAAACGCAGCTACGAACTACGCCGTAGTAAAGCCAGTAGCATTTAAACTAAAAAGTTAAAACTAAAATTTTAAGAAAAAAAAAACTATTTACTAAACAAGCTTTTAATTACTTGTTAGTAAAACGAACTAAACCGTTAAAGGTAATTTAATTTCAATTATTTAAATAAAAGGGTGTAACATTATGACGGTTAGAAATAGGTGTAACATGCTAATAAATGTTCTTTATTTCTCCTGTCATCAAATGTGTTACATTTGATGACAGGAGAAATAAAGAACACGCTTTTTAAAACTTTTAGTTCATTTTAGTAACAAGTAATAATGAAACCTTGTTTAAAAAAAAGTTTATTTAATTATTGGAACTGAGCATGAAGCGTTTTCATAATGTATAATGCTATAATAATCTTAGTAAAATAACGTAGTAATAAAATCAAATAGTATATAAATGGAGGTCACAAAAAAAAAAACAAATAAAATATTTTACACGGGGCGGATTACACCATACTTAACGATCGCTTAACGTAAGTTTACGTCGGTGGCTAAGTTTACACTTCCTATTCACGAAGCAGCAATATTCGTTACATTTTTGAGACCCCAAGATAACCCTGCTTGTGAACTTAAAATAATCTTAACAGTAGTAAGTTGCAGTGCCTAGTCGCAGACATCGGATTTATTCAAAATTTGTTACAGCTTTAATTACATTATAGGTTAAACAGTACCAAATATTACATAGACGTTGACGATAATATTTACAAAGCATGGAATAGGTTCTCTAACCCAATTAAATAGCGTTAGTGCGCTAATTTATTTAACCCCACGCCTGCGACATTTACTAACTTGAAGTAAAATGAAATAAATAAACATTTTACTCTGTTAACTAGTTTAACTCTTGCACGGTGCAATCCGCCTATAACAGCGATCAGCTGCCCTTTAACACAAAATAATAGTGAGCGCTAATGTCTAAAATTTTATTATTTAAATTAATAATAAGACCCTTTGCACACAACGCCAGGCAAGCCTCAAACACTAGACAACTTAGTAGTAACCCTTGGTTTTTGAAACCTTAACTATACCTATGTATAATTATGTAAGTATATATTATGTCTAATCATCTTAATTCGTCTGCCTTCCGCATCCAGTCCGTCTCAGCCACCGTTTGAAGGTCGTGACTCCATCTAGCATTCTAGCAGGTGGAGCAGGGGCGTAGGGTAGGCATATGTCCAGCATTGGACTGCGATATGTTTAGTTCGATTGATCTTGATTGATTTTTTTGGTCAACTTTTCACAACAGCGAATGAGATTTGACAGCAATTTTTCTGATCAGAGATTTCATCAAGCTTCTAAAAACCGGGGTTTCTTGGTGACTACAAATTGGGTTGCCACAAAACGTACTTATTTTAATTCAGAATCGGAGATAATTATCAAGTTTTTTTACAACAAACTCAATTTCATCATGACAAGGTTCAAATTCCATTGCAAACAAATTTCTAGGACCTTTTTAAAGATACGGTTAATTAAAATTCAACTTAGAATATTTAGCACTAAAGTAGATAGTCGAGTAAGCTACAATGCAATGTAAATTACCTCAGACAATGAATTCAAGTATAAATGATCAAGTATGGGAAGACTTTTCTAGGGTTATGTCCAAAAGGTCCAATGTTACATATCTGGTCGCAACATACTCGTACGACATATTAAACTAAATCCATTCATAATCATCATCATAAAAATGTTTATTTTCTTCCACAAATAACATTTAGATAAAAAAAAACATGGACAATAATGTTATGTTACAATACATTAATGCTAATTTGCTGGAGACTGGTGCCTAAACTAAGCCATGGCCTGTATTTCAGGACACCAGGGACTCCCCTCTACAGGATAAATAGCATCAAAACATATCACCTTATTAGACAAACAGCAACAATTTAGGTACATAATATCATTAGTATAAAGATGGCAAATACTCAAACGAAAAATTATTGTTGGAAGAAAAAGAAAAAGTACTGTATTAATAATTAAAATTTAAAAAAGGGGAACTTAAAACTAACTTTCTGTGGAGTGTACTTAGTAAGATTTTAGATGAGTGAAGGGTGTGTGCATGTTTAGGTGTGTGTGGTGTTGGGAGGGTTTGGGGACATTTGAGCGGTGAACCCACTCTGTCTGAATATATTAATGGATGCAAAAGTTATGTTAGGTATTTACGACGAGTAGTTCTTCTGTTTTCGTGTATTCCAATTTTAGTAGATAGTTGGATAATATTCGTTTACATTTTATTAAATTGTAATTATTTATTAAAATTATTATAGAGCTCAGATCCTCAAAAAGTATAAATTTTTTGGGCAAAGCCAGTTTTAGTTCTTGCGGTGTTAGATATTGCATATTTCCTCCTAGTAGTTAATATTTGAATCTGAGTGTTGCCGGAATATAGTAAGAAGGATATAGATTTGTATAACCGCCAAAACCTCCACTTCACGAAACAGTTCAGCAGTGGGGAAGAGTCGTTTTTTAGAAAGGCCAACTTTTAGTATCAGCCTTTGAGCCCTCCCAATTTCCAGCATTTAAGTTTTAGCGGCACCTCCCAGTTGTTACACAATAAGTCAAGATAGATTGAACGAGGGAAATATATACCATTTTAAGTGTTTTACCGTTGGCTACTTGCCTAAGCTGTTTGAAGATATAAGTTAGTTTCCGTACTCTTTTAGATGAATTGTGAATATGTTCGTCAAAAGACAACCTTTTATCAATATTAGGTCTTTACCTATGAAATTGCCGTTCTGCAGTACTGGCCATTTCAAATCAAAATAATTTTTGTTTGGCTAAGAATTCTAATTTCAAATTAATTTTATTTTAAAAACATGGTTTTTTTTTTCTAAAAGTAGTCATTTCTTTATTGATTAGTGTTACATTTTCATCGCATTTCAATCTTTTTCGTCATCATGGATACGTTAAAAATTCGAGTAATTATGGAATATGAGTACCGTCGTGGCAGCAACGCGGCACAAGCGGCACGCAACATCAACGACGTTTACGGAGCTAACACTACAAACCAACGCACCACCTGTTATTGGTTTGCTCGCTTCCGTTCTGGAAATTTCGACCTGAAAAATGAACCTCGCGGTCGTCCGAAGACTTTGGTCGACAATGACGAATTAAAGGCGATTGTGGAAGCTGATGATACACAATCTACGGCTGAATTAGCAGCAGCTTTCGACGTTAGCGTCAAAACAATATTGGTCCATTTGCGTCAAATTGGCAAGGTAAAAAAGCTTGACAAATGGGTGCCCCACGAACTCAATGATCGCCAGCGCGAAGTACGCGTCGAGACGTGCCTTGCACTGCTCAACAGACACACAAATGAAGGAATTTTGAACCGCATTGTTACCTGCGATGAAAAATGGATTCTGTTTGATAACCGTAAGCGCTCAGCAAGTTGGTTGGATCCTGGTTCAGCACCTAAACAATGCCCTAAACGAAAACTTACCCCTAGAAAAGTGATGGTCACTGTTTGGTGGTCTAGCGCCGGTGTGATTCATCACAGCTTCTTACCAAACGGGGTGAGCATTACTGCAGATGTGTACTGTGAAGAACTGAACACAATGATGGAGAAGCTGGCGCATCTCCAACCAGCATTGGTCAATCGCTCGTCTCCGCTGCTCCTGCACGACAACGCGCGACCTCATACTGCACAGCAGACGGTCTCCAAGTTGCAAGAACTGGGGTTGGAAGCTCTCCGTCATCCGCCCTACTCACCAGACCTTGCGCCTACAGACTACTACTTTTTCCAGAATTTGGATAACTTCTTGGCGGGAAAAAAATTTAATACCCGAGAGGCAGTACAAAATGCCTTTGAAGAATTTGTTGCCTCCCGTCCAGCTGATTTCTTTAAGAAGGGCATCAATAAACTGCCACTGCGATGGCAAAGATGCATTGATTGCATGGGTGATTACTTCGATTAATACAAATAAAAAATTCATGAAAAAAATTCGTTTAAATTTTTTCATACAAAACGGCAATTTCATAGCTAAAGACCTATTAGTTACACCCAATTATCGAATACTATGTGTCGGCTGTATAGTAGAGCAGCTACATTGACTTAATGGTCGAAATGAGCATTGGTGAGCGTACATGGGAGGCTTATCTTGTAAGAAGGCTTCTGCGCTTCTTATTGCAAAAGCAATGTATTTAGTTTTATCCGCATTAAGTGCGAGCGAGTTTGCATAAATGACATAGAAACCAGTCGTTTCGCTGCGGTCTGGTTTTAGGCGATTGGGCCACAGACGCTGCCGCTTACGGTTTGCGGTCACCTTCGGAAGAGCACAATAATAATATTGGTATGAATTGGTCTAGACACTGGTATCTAGCTAGACCAATATAAAAATAAAGGTTTTTGTCAAATTTAATGTCAGAACCCGTTACTCTACATTTTAATCCAGTTACATAGAACAGCGAACGGAAAGAAGACAAACTCGTTATGCCGAATAATTTACGCGTGCTAAATAAGGCAGCTTCGTTGAAATGTCATTCTCGTCTCCAAATATATTTATTTGTCTAATGAATTAATAGGCCAGCGACTAACTTTTTAGCGTCTAATATATTATTTTCAAGCGACCATAATAATATTTTGTATCAACTGTTTATATGACGCAGCAAAGTGATAATTGTAAAGCCACTAAATTTGTGATAATTTATGTCTACACATAGACAGCTTCTAATATTCTAATGTCGCGGCAACACTACGGTCAATGTCAATGACAATTTGAAGGCCATTGTAAAATTATCGCGATTTTGGACGTTAAGGTGAAACGAGTCCACATTTTTTCCATACAAACTTTGGGAGGGTTTTACTCCACTGTTTGACAATGTACATCAAAAATTTAACAGGTTATGGTTTTATCTCATTATTAGTATTGTCGGTACGGTAACAGAATACTAAAATGAAAAGCCATTAAAAAGTTATGAGCCAACAAAGATTCGTTTTTCTTGCTAATTTAACCTAACTTTGGTCGTGTTTAAGTAATAAAAGAAGTGTAAGATTCAAGTAAGTTGTTCCGACAAAGTTCAAGTATCGATAAGTTCAATAAACTTTATTGGTCATTAATTTATGCCGTGGTTTTTTCATAAAACCCGATCTTCCGAAGGAAGAATATTAATTTTTACGCTCCTGTTTTACTTTATATGATCCTGCATCTCACTCAATAACGTTGTGCGTAGACAAACGGCTAACTGCTTATCACTGATACTACCGCTGTCGGACGCGAAGCCTGGTGAGACAGCGTGCTTTTTGGCCAGGGTCACCAGTGAGTTCGAGCCAGCGACTAGGTTCCCCTTAACCGTAGGTGTAGCCAGAATTTATCGCAATAATTTTACAACGGCATTCACATTGCCATTGACATAATAAGTGTATTAAGAGTTTAAAGTACAATTTTTTTTCAGCCAAGCACTAGATATTCTGTATTTATGATTATTTTTAACATTTACTCTTTAATAAAAATATTTAATCATACTAAATAATGCAAACAGAAAATAATTCACGGTATGTCGATTTTTTTAATTAAATAGCAAAATCACTGCAAAAAAAAAGCATACAAACAAGAAAACACCAATGATCTAGTGCATGGCTGAAAAACATGTTTACTTTTGTTTGTATTTAATGAAATAATCGCGAAAAACTGCTATAAATACGCCGTTGCCAACCCACGTGGGATGAATGCTCTTAACTGCATCTATAAAATAATTTCACCCCACACCAATACGAAATTTCATCATCCTTGGGGTCAAAATGAAACTCCTAAAAAAGCCGTAGTTACATAAACTAAAATTGCATCGACCACGTAAACAAAATTGTTCACAAATAGATAAAAATGTTCATACAATGAAAACTACTGGACCAAACTATGTTAAATTTTTATGGGACGAAATGGCAACTATTCCGCATCAAACTAAAGAAGAATTACGTAAATCGGATCATATCATCTTAGCGTAATCGGTGTAAGTACTTACATTTTAAAAATACCAATCCAATTGAGGACCTCCTCCTTTACGAAGTTTGTTAAAAATGAAACAATCTCAAGGTTGCATACAGGGAAGCTTTAAATTAAATAGGTACCTATTTAACTTAGTTGGACACCTTCCTAAATAAAATTATATCAAAATCAAAAGTAATTTATTCAAACTAGGCTGGTGTCAGCACTTTTTGAACGTCAAAAATTACAAAAGACAGTTCCCCAAAAACGCCCACCCTTCGACACTTCCTAGTGCTTTAGCTGGGAAGAAGAAGTGGCGCCACAAACTCCCCAGCAGCACAGCTGTCTGTTATGTTAGAAGAACTTGATTTTATACAATGGTAGGATACGAAATATAAAAATTTAAAATTGTTCTCGATATAATAGACCAATTATCAAGGTCGCTAGCTAGCTATATCTTGCAATTTAACTCATTATTAAAAATAAAAAACAATGAGTAGATTATGTCAACACTAAATAAATTCAAATGAATTTATACAGTCAAATAAAAACAAACAATTAAGTTAATAAAGATATGACCTGTCAGTAGGCAAGGAAACTCTGGTGAAAGAACACAAACATTGTCTTGAGTTAATCACAGCGACCAACTATTCTTATAGTTTATGTAGTCGTTGATTGAATAGTATGCCTTTGCGCAAAGGTTGGATTTTACTTTAGCTTTAAACGCATTCAAATCTAGCACAGAAGAGGGAAGCTTGTTATAAAAGGTTATACCAAGACCAATAAATGAGTTATGAACCTTATGAAGCCGGTGAAAGGGAGCACGTAGTTTGTCCTTATTTCTAGTATTAATATTATGAAAAACACTGTTTTTAGTGTACAAGTGTATGTTTTGCCTTATATATAAGATGTTGGCCAAGATGAATTGCGATGCCACGGTGAGTATACCAATATCTTTAAAAAATTATCTAAGAGAAACTCTAGCACCTAGTTGATAAATTGCTCGAACAGCTCGTTTTTGAAGAACAAAAATATTTTGAATATCTGCGGCTTTGCTGCAAAATAACTAAAATAGACTAACCGCGCTGTGTCAACGTCAGTGTATTGTCTTACTTTCCCGACGGCGAAGGCGGCCGAACTGAGCCTTCCCGCTAGGCTTGATACATGTGAACCCCATTGAAGTTTGGCATCTACTGTTATGCCTATAAAAACTGCCGAGTCTACAGTCTCAAGTACCTCATTATCTACGACGATGTTCGGTCCTAGATTCTTAACATTCGGTAAGGCGAACTTTATACATTTAGTTTTCTTGGCATTGAGAACTAGGTTATATGTGGTAAACCAATACGTAACCATTGCGAGTGCACTGTTTACGTCGTCAAAATCTTGTCTATTTCTATCTACTTTAAAGATAAGAGAGGTATCATCAGCAAACAGTACGATGTCACAGATACCCTTTAAATAGAATGGTAAGTCATTAATTTATACTAAGAACAAGAATGGACCCAGTATTGAGCCTTGAGGTACACCTAACTTAACTGATAGCCCGGAGGATTTTACTCCATTAATATCTACACATTGATGCCTATTTTGCAAATAAGAACTTAATACGTTGAGTGCTTCGTTTTGAACACCGTAATGACGTAGTTTACGCAAAAGCGTGTCATGGTGCACGCAATCAAAGGCTTTTGAGAGATCACAGAAAACTCCAATAGCATTTTGCGAGCTCTCCCATGCGTCAAAAATGTGTTTCAGCAGAGCAACACCTGCATCGGTATTTAAAATTCTAACACCTATACAGTGGCGTAGCTACCAGAGGGCTAGGCGGGGCAGTGCCCCGGGGCCCCCAAGCTCAGGGGGCCCCTCGGACTCTGACTTACAAACTATAATTTGAACTAGTGTAAATTTCTCTCACATTCGGAATATATGTAAATAAACAGAGCAGGAACACGACTTTAATAATGGCAACTTATTTGAAAAAATACAGGGGAATTCCCAACAAGTCTCGAACATCTTTGTTTGAAACTTGCGGGGGGAACTCCACTGTATTCTTAGGCTGGTTTCACTGTCGCGCCGTTGAACAGCGCTAGTGATGGGTAACTCATCAATTTTATGTGAGGATGAGGGAGCCCCTCAATTTGCTTCGTGAGGTCCTCACGAGGGGCCCCTCATTTGAGGTGAGGAATCGTACGACGGCGTATTCGCCTCACGACTCGCGAGCCCGAGCCGAACTCAAACGAAGCTCCAAGTGAGCGAGGCGGGCGGGTGCAACGACGACTCACGAGTTCTCACGAGTCACGACTCTCCGATAATCCGATTATTCACGTCACTCTCTCACACACATCATTTTCTTTCGCTTATAAATTTTAGACCATTAAAATAAACGAATCAATGACCCTTTATTACCAATCTAATGCTAATGCTTTTAGAATTCATAATAATTAATCGTAGCTGAAATAATTTTAAATAATGTTTACTGTGCCACGGTGTTGTCCAAACTTCAAGATCACACCTCACCTCACTCATTCTCTATTCTCCATACAATTTTTGAGTCGGTTCATTCGCTCACTGAGCTCACTCAATTACTCAATCCTCATTCGCGAGTCACGAACTCGGTTGCCTCGATTTCCTATTGTCAATAATGTCAATGTCAATTTTTAAATGAGGGGTGATGAGGAATGAGGTGGTTCAATATTGAAATTCGAGTAACTCTTTCAATTTGCGATCACGAGTACCTCAAATGAGGGGCCTCATGAGTGAGGGACGCATCACTAAACAGTGCGTTTCACGCGCTTGATGCAAGGCGGACATAAATATGAGAAACGCGACGCGCTTCAACAGCGTGACTGTAAAACGCTACTAGTGAATTTACAAGCACGCGCGTCTCAACGGGGCGCCGCTCGACGGCGTGACTGTGTAACCAGCCATAGATTGAACGCCGCGAAGCGATAGTACTTAGGGTACATAATTATATTCAGATGACAAGCGATCAACGCGCGTTGAACGCGCGTACAATTTTTGTATAGTGTTCACATGGTGCACGCTTGTCAGGCGTTGAACGCGCGTTGCCGCGGCCGCCGTGGTTCAGTTGTCGAAGATGGACGTAGAAACAGTTTTAACGGTGACTTATGATGATGATGATGATGATGGGACTCTCTTTTCCGCACGTAGACTCCCATTCGGTCCGTTGTGCGTGGGGATTCTGGCTAACATAGCCAGCCTAGCTCCGCCCAAAAGCACAGAAGCTTCCTGGGAGCTTCACAGGCTTCGCGGAGCGACCTCACTGTTCCGAGGATTTCTACACGTTGAGAAGCCACGGCCTCGCATTCCAGGATGACGTGGGCGGCTGATTCCTCGGCGTCAAGGCAGCCCCTGCAAAGCGGGCTGTCTGTGGCGCCTATGTTAAAAAGGTGTTTGTTAAGTGTGTTATGGCCCGTAATTGTTCCTATTATTATTCTAAGGTTATTTCTACTCAGGCTGAGAAGTTTTTTGGTTAATCGCGGGTGTACAATCGGTAAAGCCAAATTTTGACTGTCTACAGTCTGTTGCCCGTGACCATCTGTTGTTATGGAGTTTGGTCGACCTTTGGCGAATCCACGCACGAAATTGTGAGAAAGGCAGGGGGAGAAATGGGTACGGGCCTAGCACTTTCATATCAGAGCCTCTCTTCGCAAGTTCATCTGCGGCATCATTGCCTAAAGATCCACTGTGCCCTTTGATCCACTGGAGTGCAATACGATTGGACGTCGATAAGCTCTCCAGGGCTAGATGGCACTCAAAAATCGAAAAACGGTGACTTAATAACGACGGCAAAAACGACGCGACAGAAGACGGAGATATTGGGTCCACCCAATTTTGTCATACAGGCTGACTGGAATCCAGTACATAATTTTTTGTACTAAGTTAAGGCAATTATGACCCAAAAATTTTAACTACGCAACTGAACGGTAAGACACGATACACATTAGGCGTTTTGAAGCGCGCGCTTTGGTAACGGCTAATGTGTATTCGGTCTAACATAGAAAACCAATGATCTCAAAGTGCACGTTGACAACAGTCGAGCTCTGACGCGCGCTTTATTAAAACGCCCGTAAAAAAATTAAAATGTATGTAGTTGTAAATGCGAAACGGACAATGAAAAAAAAATCGGCCCTCCCATGCAAAATTAATAGTCAGCTGATCGATTTTTTATGGGAGGTCCGTTTTTTTTTTTTCGTATTTCGATCCATGGAGAAAGTTGTTCAATTTCATGGGTACCTACTATCACCCTGAAAAATTTGACTAATAGGTAGTTAAGTAGGTTTCTTGACTAATAGATAGGTACACTCCAGTGGACATTTTGCTACGATGACTCACACTAGGTAGGTGGTAGAAGAGCTAGTCCGGGGAAGTATCTATATCAACCTACTACAATACCACCATCGCTGGTCTTACGGTTTGAGGGGTACAGGAGGTCTGCTCCCTAAACACGAGATTCGTAGTTTTGGCCGAAGTTACGGGAGATTCCCATATCACCACAGATTACGTCTGGAATGACAACACGATTTGACGGTTGATCCAACTCCCGTTGTGTTTTTACCTGTCCAAAAAAGGGTAGAGTAGGCCCTGTCATTACAGGCCCCTGAGTCACATCTGACAGATATCGGCCGTAAACTAGACGAGACACGTTAGGAGACGTAAACGTTTGTTTTTCGCATGAACGAGCCATCGAATTCAGTCAAAAGTATTCGAAATTTCGAAATGAGATCTTCGCCCGGCACTGGCCAGATACCAAAACCAAAAAAATGGTTTCATGATTAATTTACAGTTACCTTTCGCTCTTAACCCGATTCAGTATTTATTTATTTAAAAGTTACACCAACGAATTATTCACTAGAAGAATTAACATAATAAAAATAACATTTTACGGTACGGTTGGCGCAGTGGTTAAGCGATTGACTGCTGTGCTAAGTGTTGCGGGTTCAATTCCCGCACGGAACAAATATTTGTGTGACCTACAAGTAGTTGTTCCAGGTCTGGCCGTTTGTGTATGTGAGTTTAAATGTTTGTAAACGCACCCACGATACAGGAGAAATTCCTAGTTTGGGGCAAAATTTTATAATAATAATAATAATTTAATTTAATTGTTTGCATTGCGTTATGGTGAATTTGTCACTTACAGGCGTACACAGCATTTACTGAAAAAATAGCATCTTAAATATACGTTTTATCAAGATTTTTTTACTCGTAATGAGGATATAGAAATTACTAAGAAACAAAGTACAAAACATTTAGTAAAAAACAAAATCATAATCGAAATGAGAATAAGAAATTAAACAATCCAAAAAAAGAAAATCATTATAAGAATTTAAAAAAATCAAAATATGTATCATAATATTCATGTTGACACACCTTGCAACCAGCTCTGGGCCTCAAGTCTGCTATTACAATAGTGTCAGAATAGTCTATCATTGATTTCATAATTGTTGATTTTGACAAGTTTAGTAATCTACTAATATATTGGCGTCATTATGACTCTCCAGTGGTCAGCCACTGACACTCCATTGAAAGAAATGGCATTTATTGATAATCTCGTACATGATGACAAATGAATGACAAATTTTGTCAGTTCCTAAAATAATATGTTAAAAAATAATATGTAAAAATATATACATATAAATGAAATCTGGCATGAATAAATGTACAAATTTAGTAGTATTTTTTCGAAAATCATTTCTACTAACGGGTTTTATAATAATGGCAATACGACAATGCCATTATAACACAATTCTATTACGAGACCATTGACCGACCACTGATCGACCATTATGAATTTAGGAGATTACGAATTTTTAGCAAAATGACGATGGGATCGTGTTGGAATGGCGAATTTATAAAAATAGCAGACTAAGGCCCCTGGTCTCTGGCATTATGAATGTCAGTCATAGGACATACTTTATATTGTACACAGTCAGGGAAATCATTTGTGAAGCAAATTGACACCCCATGTCAAAATCAAAATAAACATATTTTATTTCACATAAACCTGCATGGGCACTTATGAAACGTCAGAAGCTAGGTCCTGTGCACGGCTCCAAATTGTCGCTTCCTATGGAGAAGAGCCGCCAAGAAACTCACACGGTTACTCTTTTTTTTATAAATAATTAGCTTTAACAATGTTTTCAAATTACAGTGATAATAGGTATGGGAGGACTGTGCAGGCCTGTCAATAAGTACCAGGTACTGAGAGGAATGAAAATACAGAATAGAAAATGAACTACAAATCTAAGTAAGGCCTACAACGTTCTCTCATTCACAATATGTAAAACAAAGTGGCATGATTTCCATGACAAACACTAAAAATAGTCGATATTAAAATGGATGTATAATGTCAAATAATGACGAGAATATGCCAGACATTGTAAAGAATAAAAAGAACATTGTAATTTGGGAGCAGTTAATAGACTTCCACATAGTTATGCTGTTAATGAGGTACCAGGGAAGCCACATGTGCATAAGAAGTTAATGCCAAACTTCCCTGTCTTTAACAGTCTTTTATCTTATAATAGGCTTTTTAACCGACTTCCAAAAAAGGAGGAGGTTATATGTTCCACAGAACGTTTTTTTTTTAAATGTATGTTCCTCTATTTCTCCCCCATTTGTGGACTGATTCACTAAATTCTTTTTTTATTTGAAAGAGTATACTCCTGGGGTGGTCCCATTGGCACCAAGTCAGGACCTGATGATGGAATCCCAGGGAAATCGAAGGCAACCCTCAAATTTTGTAGGTTTTAACAATGTTTTTATAACGCTTTTATTAGCTCGGGTTGTATGTATCTATGTATGTAACGGAATCTTTGAGCCTAATTTTCACTGGTTTCTAGACGTCTGATCAACTTGAAACTTTGCACACGTCTTAAGGGCCGATGACAATGCAATAACCCGACAAAATTTTCCAAAATTTCAAAAAAAATAATTAATTAAAAAAAACCCGATAAAATTTGATCGAACGAAAAAATGGAAAATAAATAATAGTTTAAAAAAACACGCTTTTATTGCTGACCGAACTAAAAAGTAGAAAATAATTTTTAATTACAAAGAGTTTATATGTTACAGTAGTAGGAAGTCAATAATTCAATTCAGAGTAAAAAGCTCGGGCATAACTCCGTCATATATAGACCGATTTGAAAAATGCTTTTTTTTTAAAGGGTTTTATTTCAAAATGGTCCCATTTAAATTTCAACTAGATCTGATGATGCTTTTCGGAACAGACAACGGAACTCTTCAAAAAATGACAGCAAATCAACCGCGACCCCAAAGATGATGAATTGGTGTGGAGTGGGTAATATAACTAAAAAGTGAAAAACAAAAACTGTTCCAAAAAAAAAAACAACCGACCTCCAAAAAACACTAGAAAGTGAAAAATAACTTTAATTTCGGAAGACGGTGACAAGAAATTAATAAAATACATGTCCAAAGTCACCGACTTCCGAAATTAAAGTTATTTTTCACTTTCTAGTGTTTTTTGGGAGCCTTTTTTTTTTTGTAAGGACACGTTTAATGTGAGTTTTAAACTTTCCATCGCTAAGTTCTGTAACCGCCTTTGGCAACTTGTTATAGAAGCGGATACTGTTTATTAGAAATGACTTGCTAGTTTTAGTTAATCTAAATTTTGGAATCACAATTTCATCTTTACTACGTGTATTCTGATTATGGAAATCGCATCTCATCTGAAATCCCATTTGAGTTAAAATGTGACAACATCTGGTCTAGCATGATTTTTTCATAAAAGTTGCTCAAAGCTGGAAGCACAGGTATAGGTCTATAATTAGAGGGATCACTCTTACTATCCGTTTTGAAAATTGGTACTACTTTACTATGTTTCATTAAGTCAGGAAACGTACCGCTGTGTAAACATTAATTAAATATGCCTGTTAGGACAGGGGTAATTGTGTCAAAGATATTTTCAAAAACCTTAACGGAAATCCCCCATACTCGTAAGTCTTCAGTGTTTTTTATGTTAAGACTTTTAAATGCTGTTTTAATTGTGGCAATGTGTCAATTGTGTCAATTTGCCATGACAAGCCATGTATTACAACTGTCAATAACTGACAGTTACAATTTGAAAATACGGACAATTTAAATTAGTAGTCAATTTGCTTGGCTAAAAATTTTCCTGACTGCTTGCATAAACCGTGAATCGAGATAGAATGACGTATGTGTTACATAAACTGGTTTAAATTCAACATTTAACCCAAACCGCACTCAGAATGATGCATTCTCTCCGTGCATAGGGCTGAATAGAACAAAGTGTCTATTTTTTTTTAAACATTTTTTTTTTTTCGCAAATCCTTAATAATACGACAGTGAAATTTCAAACAAAAAATCTTTCTTAGCTTTTAATTCCAATGTTAAATTAAATTGTGTTTTTTTATAAATCAATATTTATTGTTTATTGTAACAATGTTAGCATTAGTTTTGTGTGCTGTTTCGTGCTTTTTTTTTGCTTGGTGGCAATGGGAGGTGAACTACCGTCGGCTGAAGACATATAAGCTGCCTCCTATGTACCCTGGACTTTTGCCAATTATTGGCCACGCACATATACTTATTGGGAACACAACAAGTAAGTTTTTAATCAACTTCCGTTTAGCATAATCATTAATCAGCCTATAAAGTTCCCAACGCTGGGAAATAGAACTCCTCTCTGTGAGAGGGAGTCGGTGCGGGCTGGCGGATGTCACAAGTCTTCGAATTTTCGGTTCTAGGAACTGCCGGTTTCCTCGCGATGTTTCACTTCACCGTTTTGAGGGCAGTGTTCATGAAATAATTCACACAAAGTTAAGTGACTCTTTGGGTTCGAACCCACAACCGACCCGTAAGTCGCGACCATTACCACTGGGCCACCACTCTCTTCAACTTCCGTTTAATCCATACCTGCAGGTATGGAAGAAAATGGGTAAGAGAATGATTAATGGGATATGGGTTAATACCCATGCTATATGCTAATGCATAGGTCATTGGGAAAATAGTGGGTGTTAAGTAGGCTAACCGGCATGTCCTAGAACCAAAAAATTCGAAGACACGTGTCATCTACCAACCCGCACTGGGCCCGCGCGGTGGATTACGGCCCACTCCCTCTCATGGAGAGGAGGCCTGTGTCCCAGCAGTGGGAACGTTATAGGCTGATGATGAAGTAGGTATATCATAAAATAAATAAAAATAGTTTATTCTCAGACAACTACAGTCCTTAAAAGAAATTATAGCTTCCTACCACTTACTTTCATAACACACTAACAATTGTAATTGTAAAAACTAAATCCCTCATAAAGGCTCCCGCAAACAAGCGTGAGGCGACTTTAGTAGAACAATTTCTATGAACTTTTCGTTCATGGAAATTGTTGTACCAGAATCGCGTTGCATCGTTGCATGCGTCGTGTCTGTCTGCCTTAAGGGAAATCTAGTCGCGGGCTCGAACTCACTGGTGGGCCTGGCTGAAAATCACGCTGTCTCACCAGGCTGCATGTCCGACAGAGGTAGTACCCGTGATGAGCAGTTAGACGCTAGTCTACACGCACATCGTTATTGAGTGAGCTGCAGGATCATTTATAGTAAAACAGGCGCGTAAAATTAAGAAAAGTCCTTCGGAAGATCGGGTTTTATGAAAAAACCACAGCATAAATCAATGACCAATAAAATTTATTGAAGTTTTGGATATTTGGGCTTTATCGGTACCGACTTGGTTTTGGAGATTTTACACTTCTTTTATAACTTAAACACTCCCAAAGTTAGATTAAATTAGCAAGAAAAACGAATCTTCGTTGGCTCCTAACTTTTTAATGTATTTTTTGTTTAGTATTCTGTTTCCGTACAAACAATATTAATAATGAGACAAAACCATACCATGTTTCATTTATGATGTACATTGTCGAACAGTGGAGTAAAACACTCCCGAAGTTTATATGGAAAAAATCAACAATAACCCGTAACTACTCCACGTAACGGACCACCAGCTTAACGTGCTTTACGGGTCATGGAGGGGTCTTGGTATATAAAGATGGTCACCCATCCACGGACCAACCGCGGCAAGCGTAGCTTAACCTAATCGATCGACCCGTACGGCTACTATTAATTAGCCGCACTCATTATGAATTTTTATTATGGAACCCACAGTGACCAAACTTAAAACCTAAAACCCGCACCCTAATTGCGTATACATACATACCCAGCCTATTACGTTCCCACTGCTGGGACACAGGCCTCCTCTCCGTGAGAGGGACCGGGCCGTAATCCACCATGCGGGCCCAGTGCGGGTTGATAGATGTCACATGTCTTCGAATGTTTTGGTTCTAGGACATGCCGGTTTCCTCACGATGTTTTCCTTCACCGTTTCAGAACAGTGGTGATGAAATTATTTACACAAAGTAATGCGCCTGGCTGGGTTCAAACGCACGACCTACTACTCGTAAGTCGCGGCCGTTACCACTGGGCCACCACTGCTCTCTAATTGCGTAACTCACGATTAATCATAATCTCTATCGTTTTGAAACCATAACGTAAATAACGCAATGAATATTGTTGAACTGTCAAAATGAAACAGATTATAATTAACTAGGTTTTGCCAGCGGCTACGCCCGCGCGGAACTTTCATGCCCTATTTAACTCCCTTAGAGGTTGAATTTCTAAAAATGCTTCCTTATTCCTTGTCTTAATTATAAAGGGAACCTCTGTGCAAAATATTAGCTTTCTAGGTCCAAGGGTTTGAGCTGGGCGTTGATGAGTCAGTCAGTCAATCAGTCAGGAAATTCTTTTTATTTATAGATTATATAGATAATATAGATCGTGTGTTACGCAATTAGGGTGCGAAAATGAGGCGCCATTTTATATAGGTGTGCAAACTGTCAACCCGCACTGGGCCCGCGTGGTGGATTACAGCCCACTCTCTCTCACGGAGAGAAGGCCTGTGCCCCAGCAGTGGGAACGCTATAAGCTGAGTATGTATGTGCAAACTGTAATAATATAACAGTATGAATTGTTTTCCGCAGAGCTATGGACTAGTGTGCAGAAAATTGCGAAGGAAGCCTTGGCGCGAGGCGGCGTCATCACTGCGATTATAGGAAAGGATCTCTATTACAGTAAGTCCTACTAGTTAATTATCACACTATTCCTATTCCAACTAGCTTCTGCTCGCGACTTCGTTCGCGTCAAATTTCTTGCCCCCCGACCCACACCTTGTCGCTTTGAATCGCCTGCCCGTGCGAATACTTCGTATTCGTGACTTATTTTTCTCTTTGTTAGGCTATAAAAGTCACGGATATTTGGTTATAAACTATTTTACTGTTGTATTAGATTACTCTATATGTGCAGATGAGGTTATAAATAAAAATCAAAATAATAAAAAAATCATCAGCCTATAATGTTCCCACTGCTGGGACACAGGCCTCCTCTCGGTGAGAGGGATTGGGCTGTAATCCACCACGCGGGCCCAGTGCGGGTTGGTAGATGTCACATGTCTTCGAATTTTTGGTTCTAGGACATGCCGGTTTCCGGACGATGTTTTCCTTCACCGTTTTGAGAGCAGTGGTGATGAAATAATTTACACAAAGTAAAGCGCCTGTCTGGGTTCGAACTCACGACCTACAACTCGTAAGTCGCAGCCGTTTCCACTTGGCCACCACTGCTCTCTTTGAGGTTTGAGGTTTTATATGCATAAAATGAATTATTATAAAACATAGTTAGACAGGTTGACTAATTTTACGGTCAATGAAGTTTATACCATGATGGATCTTAACTACTTAGCATTTATCCCCATAATCGATCTCGCTTATTTACTTGATTTTAAAGACATACTTTTACAGTTACTCGTAAAATACTGTATTTCCATAAGTTTTACTGCACAAAATGAAATATCGTTATTACCATGTTCATATTAAAAAACATATTAATAAAACCTGGATTTTTGAACACGTAGGGCTTTCTATCCCGGTATAGTATCCGTTCCCGTGGGATAATTTTCGACCAGCGGGCTTAGCATGACGCTTTGTATTTCTACGAAGAATAGACAGTGCTTTTTCAATACAAAGTGATATTTCGTGCCTACATTTTTGACATCGCACCGTAGATATCCTTCTACAATCTGTCATTTAGTCTTTCGTTTCTAACGATCTTTGTCTAGGTCCTTTTATTTCAGAAGAATATTATTTTCTTCCCTAACTGTCAAAATCACACTGACAACAAAACTTTCTACTCGATGGTCACAAAGTATATAGGTACGATTATCTACAAAATCATGATTCGTTTAGAACGCATAACTTTGATAATTAATAGAAAAATACAGCTATCTCATCCTATTGTACAGAGGCCAGCACATCAAGCTACCCCAATCTGTCAAACTTTGATAGGTTTTCAACTCTATTCCAAACGAATAAGGTTTATGTTCAATTGGGAAAATTTTACAGTTTGGGATAGCTTGACCTGCTGGCGACTGTTAGTCATGTCTATTTTTCCGTCTATAAATCGGTGCTCGTGCTAAGCTTGCTGTACGGAGGCAAATCCCCTAGCAAACTAGTAAGTAATATTGATTGTTTTAACAGTCATCGCAGATCCTGAGGATAGTGTAACAGCAGCCAACTCGTGCTTACACAAACATTTCGCCTACGATTTCGGAAAACCTTGGATGGGAGAAGGACTTGTCTTGGCATCAGGTAATTTTTAACAATTTATATTTATATATTATTTAAAACTACTTATAGGGGCTTGTGGCTAAATAACAATAGCTGCACGGATCGATCTACCAGGTTAAGCTACGCTTGCCGCGGTTGATCAACGGATGGGTGACCATCTTTACATACCAAGACCCCTCCGTGTCTCGGAAAGCACGTTAAGCCGTTGGTCCCAGCTGTCATTTGTCGATCTTTGACAGGCGTTACGGATCGTCAGAAGCCCGAAAGTCTGACAACCAGTCTTACCAAGGGGTATATCGTATTACCCAGTAACTGGGTTGTGGAGGTCAGATAGGCAGTCGCTCCGTGTAAAATACTGGTATTCAGCTGCATCCGGTTAGGCTGGAAGCCGACCCCAACATAGTTGGGAAAAGGCTAGGCAGATGATATTATTTAAAACTACCTTTGCATACTGCTACAAAAACCAACGTTTACCAAAATACCTACTTATTGGTGATGAAAATGCTGACTGGCAAACAAATATCAAGTAGAGTTAGATTATTTCTAAGATAATTGCCAATCTCTTAAGAACACTTAGGTGAAGAGAGCTGAATAGTGCCAATCCCTAACATTCATTGGAAAGACAGTTCAGTTCATGTACTGTTTTCACAGTGATATTTTTACTAAAGAGAATGGCTGGTAAAATGGCTGGTAAAATGACAGTTCACTTCAAGATTACTTCACTTCAAGACTACTTCACCTATCGACCGACTGTATTTACAAAGTTTACAGATTTCCTTATTAAGATAAAACTAGACTTAAATAAACGGTATCCAAGCAAAGGCAGTAACAGTTTCCATAATGAGTATTGTGGTCTACTTTGAAGAATCAAGATAACGTAGCCAACTGCTTCAAATTGTCAGAATAAACGGACACACAGATACACAGACACACAGAAAGGTACACATGTTAAACTTATAACACCTCTCTGTTTCCGCCAGGGGTTAACCTTTTTTTTTTAACTTTGCCCCACACTAGGAAATTCTCCTGTATTGTGGGTGCGTTAACAAATATTTAAACTCACATACGCAAACAGCCAGACCCGGAACAACTACTGCTGCTACTTATGTGTACTTGTTTATTCCGTGCGGGAATCGAACCCGCGACACACAGCGCTGCAGTCAATCGCTTAACCACTACGCCAACCGTGCCTTTTGACAACGAAACGCACCAGAAAGTACTAAATACGTGTAGCGCTAAACGAAATGAAAACACACCACGTGTTTCTGTCAGTCTTTTCAAGATGACAAAGATGGATTGATAATTTAAATACTTATGTTGAACGCTAAACGCATTCAGTGATTTGTGGTGCAGGCGAGCCCATAAAATAATATGAATTTGCTTCAACAGGTCCAGTATGGAAGCAGCATCGGAAGCTCCTAAATCCAGCATTCAGTCTTCAAGTGCTGCACAGTTTCTTAGGAGTGTTCAACATACAAGCTCGACGGCAAGTCAGCCATTTTGACTGTGAAGTAGGCAGAGGCAAGTTCGACCATCTCGCGTCGTTGAAGCATATCGCTTTGGAGACAGTGTGCTGTGAGTATAGCCTGTCTTGATGACGGTTTTAAACATCCAATTCTGGACGCCTACTCACTAAATACGAAGTTCATAGGTACTTTTGGCCGAAGTTACTGGCGTTTCAAATCCGTATCACTAACGGACATTAGATTAGTACGGGGCCTGAACAAAGAATGAATGGCAATTGGTAACACGATTTGACAGTTGTCCCGACTCTCGATGTGGTTTTTCCCGCCCAAACAAGTTAATTAATTAGCTAAGAGCCAATTAATTAACAAAGTGAAGCCAAAAAACCATTGTATATAATGCGAGGCTTTAGTATTTGTTTTTTTGACTCTTGGGTGTTCCGCGCGATCTATCTGCCTTTGTTTTATAATCTAAACCAAAAAAAAACAAATACTAAAGCGTCGCATTGTATGTTACATAAAATGCAACGCTTTAGTATTTGGTTTTTTGGCCTCACTCTTGGTGTTCCGCGCGGTCTATCTGAGAATTGGCTGTAGGATGTCACTATGAAGTTTCAAAATACTTACTCGTACGGGCCCGTGTCTTTGTTGACGGAGTTTGAGAGTACACCCCCTGAACAATGGACAAACAACGGCCGGACTTGCGAGTTCTAGGTCGTGAGTTGAACCAAAGCAGGAATTTTACTTTGTGCAATTAATTCCATCACTATTGCTATCGAAACGGTGAAGGAAGACATCGTGCGTATACCACTATATCCTAGAACCAAAAATTCAAAGCCATGTGACATGTACCAACCCGCAATGGGCCCGCGTGGTGAATTAAGACCCACTCCTGCTCACCAAGAGGTGACCTGTGTACCAGCAGTTGGGAACGTTAAAGGCAGATTGTAATGAACGACCCAGCTACACGCATCATTATTCTTTGCTTAACAGCCCAGGCTCGCTTCCTGGCTGAATATGGATGTAGGTACTTTCAACCCCTGCTCTGACCTTCAAGGTATACTGGCGAAACTTTTTTTACGTTTTCATTAATTATTTCAGTAACTGCCTTCGGAATAACAGCTGACGAAGACAAGGATTTCAACAAGACATATATGGCTGCAGTAGACCAGATCTTGAACATTATTGCGCTCAGATTTTCCAACTTCTGGCTGCAGAGCGAACTGATATTTAGCTTCACTGACTTGAAGAAGAAGCAAGATGAAGTCGTCAAAGTTTTGAATGCTATGTCTACTGCTGTAAGTTTATTTATGTATGTAGGCTTCTGAACAATTAGCACAAAGTTTTTACTTTATAATTTAAATATTGCAATCTTAAGACTAAGCTCCTCATTACTCACAAAAAAGCATTCGCATGCCATACTTGTTGAGGAAAATTCGATTCTGGGATGACTCAAACTATGCGCTATTGATTCTATTCCAACGGCCGCCCGGGGCAAATTAAAAAGGCGCATTACAATTTTATCAGCTATTTAAAATATCGCTGCAACATCCGGAAATTTGATTCATATGGATTCCGAACTTATCCTAACTTACTCTACGTGTTGGGTTCCATTTGGCCCCATATTCATGTTTAACGCATTTCCACTAGAGATGTACGCAGTAGCTAAGCGGTGTAGCTTAGCCACGACATTATGCGTCGTTTTCTATCAAAGCTGGTATAACAGCTAGAGCGAGTGATATTTGCTATGAAGATATTCTTTGCGAGCTTGACAGTACTTAGCTTCGTTGAACTCATATCCTCCTAAGCTAAGTTAAACTAAGCTATGAAAATCTTTTGATGTTATTGGTTGTTTTTGTGTATTACACATCTATCTATATAGATGTATAAAATAAACCAATATGAACTATAACGAATGCCTTATATTGGACTAGGAATGTGATCTGATATTTTAATCCTGCATCTTCCTAAAAAAATATCAAACTACTTACATACATTTACTTCGTACACACACCTGTAATGGCTTATTCCACAACTCCCTCTGAAAATCTCCCTTAGGGCGAAAAGTGGAATCTATGAAAAGAAAGTGTCGAATTGCCCCCTGATAATCCCCCTTAGGGGGGAAAACTGGAATCGAAAAAAATGCTTATTCCACAAATCCACCCTAAAGTGCCGTCGAGGGGGATAACTGGAATCTAAAAAAATAAAATCTCGAATTCCCCCCTGATAATCCCCCTTAGGGGGGAAAACTGGAATCTGAAAAAATCTACGTCCAGAAATCCCCCTAATACACGCAGGGCTAGACAGGGAAATACTCATGGTACTGCCAAATTTCGTCAGTTACTTATTTTTAAAGTCCCATGTAATGGTGAGCCTATTCACATCAACCGGGCACAAATTCAGACTCCTGGCTGCTACTGAAAAATTATTGATGGAACAACCCAATAACACTTCACTACAATAAAAGTAAATAATAGCCCTCTTGAAGTAAATAAAATAATTAAGTACAATATTATTATTATTTTATTTACTTCAGGTGGGCTAATATTGACTTTTGGTAAGATTTGTTATATGGTATATTCTTTTGCCAACAGGTAATCAAAAGAAAAAAGGAATTGATGAAGAGCATCCCAAGACAGGAATGGGAGCAGCAACGACAGCGTACAGGTAAAATACGAATTTACTAAAAATCATAGTCGTTCCCTTATCCTAATTTATTTGAAATCGGCGTAGCATGGCTTCTGTGAGACGTCGTATTCAGCTCTGTTCAGCTTTTGTTCTGTTCATAGAAAACAACGATTTTGTATGAGATGCGTACGCTTCATTTCTGCCGCGAAAGGCTGAACGGGCTCTATACAAAATCATTGTTTTCTATGGACCAAAGCTGAACAGAGCTGGCTAAGTGTGATTAGTCCCTTAGCAGCCAACTCTTTTGTACCCATATCATCACCCTTTGCCAAAAAAAAAGGTTAAACTTGTACTAATATATTTTTTTTGTCAAATATTGGCCCTCTGTATGTTTAAACGCAACCTGCCATATATGGAACTAGTATGTTCTACACAATTATTTGAATACTGAATAGCGTATACATACCTAAAGTAACATCTAGTGAAAACTACAACGCCGTTAAAGTGGAATCTGCTATTTATTTTATGCAGTCAGACAGGTCAATAAGTACCTACTAAATAAGTATTTTACAACGTATTCCAGGTATCAAATGCAAAGCCCTGATGGACCTTCTACTGGAGCTGTCAGAAGAGAACACGCTCACTGACAAGGAGATCAGAGAAGAAGTGGACACGGCCATTGTTGCGTCGTATGACACCACTTCTTGTCTGTTGGCTTACATCATGATGATGCTGGGCACCTATCCAAAGACTCAGGAGAAGATGTATCAAGAGTGAGTTAAAACAATGTGTTAGTAATTTGCAAAACGCGTTTTCTCAATTTTTTTTTTTTTTTTTTTAAAGTAAGACCAAAACAAAATCAATAACAACAGTTGTTTTTTACATAACTACAAACATACCAGTCAAAATCATTAATCCTCCCTTTTGATTCAACGTAGTCGGGTAAAAAAAAAAAGCAGTTTTGACTTTTGCATTCACAAGTCATTTTGCACGAATAACTGTATTGGTACATCGACATCGGTAGTATAATGTTCCAATAGCATACATGTTTAGGGCCTCAAGTCTGCTATTTTTATAAATTTGTCATTCCAACACGATTCCATTGTCATTTTACTAAAAGTCCGTAATCTGCTAAATTCATAATGGTCGATAAGTGGTCCGTCAATGGTCTCGTAATAGAATTGTGTTATAATGGCATTGTCGTATTGCCACTCCTATAAAACCCGTTGGTAAAAATGATTTTAGAAAAAAATTCTACTACTAAATTTGAACATTTAATTCATCCCAGATTTCATTTAAATGTATATATTTTTGCATATTATTTTAGGAACTGTCAAAAATTACCGCCAAGTCAGTCATTCATTTGTCACTAGGTACGAGATTACCAATAATTGCCATTTCTTTCAATGGAGTGTCACTTGCTGACCATTGGAAAGTCATAATGACGCCATTATATTAGTAGATTACCAAACTTGTCAAAATCAATAATTATGAAATCAATGGTGGACCATTCTGACACTATTGTAATAGCAGACTTGAGGCCCTGTTAAATGAGTTTCCCATCAGGCGTTCTAGATGAGACCTAAGCGTTTACGAGAATCTGCATTTGAAATACAAACACCCGAATCGAAAATGTTTCAAATTCGGATTTAATGTCATAGTTATAATCGTAAATATCGATTATGTAATCTCTTCATAATAATTATTAATAGCATAACGGCTACTTCGGAGTGACATTCCTCGGATTCAGATCGAACACAGTGCCCAAATACCTATTATTCGTGAATTATATGATTTAACTTACCTAGATAATTTATTCAATGGACTAGGAACACTCGTCACCGTTGTTTTTGCATAGTATGACAATTCTCGTTACAGGCTTCAAGAAATATTTGAGGGCACAGACAGGGATGTCACTAAGGACGACCTACCTAAGATGGTATACACGGATGCTGTCATCAAGGAGACATTAAGACTGTACCCGACTGGGCCAGTGGGGCTCAGATACGTGGATAAGGATGTTCAGCTGAGTAAGTATAACAAAATATTTTTGATATAATTGAAGTTTAGTTGCTTTCAGGCGCTTTACTTTGTGTAAATTATTTCATCACCATTGCTCTCAAAACGGTGAAAGAAAACATCGTGAGGAAACCGGCATGTCCTAGAACCAAAAATTCGACGGCATATGACATCTACTAACCCGCACTGAGCCCGCGTCTTGATCTGCGTCTGGTGACTGGAACCATCACAGGACACTGCCATGAATGCATGAATGCTTGAATGGAGGCTCCATTCAAGCCCTGCCCGTTATGCCTATTGTTGTCCATTATGGAGGCCGAGGAAACCGTTGCGCATGTGCTTTTCGAATGCACAAGCGTAGCCCAGATTAGAACAGAAACCCTCGGGGCACCCAAATGTTACACGGATATAACAACCAAAGGCCGCCATAAGTGCGGAAACCAAACCCAGAACATAGAACATCGTGAGAAAACTGCCATGTTCTAGAACCAAAATTTCGACGACATATTTACCAACCAGCACTGGGCCCGCGTGGAGGATGACGGCCAACTCCCACTCCAAGAGAGAAGGCATGTGAGAACATTAAATGCTGATTACGTACTCAACTAAATGGTTCACTCGATTGAAAGTTCATTTTTGTTTCATTCCACGACACCAACAAAATTATATAGGAATAGGAATACAGGATAAGTTTTTATCCAGTGCGCAAACTGTAACAATGAATTCAGCATATCATTGTAGACCCCCTAGAGCAGAAATTTTTCGTCAATTGTACAAAAAAAATCAGCTGTTCCATACATTTTGACCGCGTAGGTATTGCACTTTTCTATGAAACAGCAGATTTTTTTTTATAACCGACTTAAAATTTCTGCGCTGGGAGGCCTAGAATGATATGCTGAATTCATGGTCTCACTGGATAAAAACTTATCCTGTATAATTAGGAATTATAATTCTTTCGTTCATTCATTAGGCGAGTGAAAGATGACGAGTGCAGCAATCCAACATCGGATCGGTTCACGAATAGATTCATTTTTACCCTCCAGTTTCAAGAGAAAGATGCCTAATGCAAGGCAATAATGAACATTATATGATGAAGCATCTAGTATTGGATTTAGTGTGCTCGCAGAAAGAACGGGCACTATCGGGCCAAAAACTTCGGCTACCGTTACGTTGGCAGGTCTCCCTCAAAGTAAACCAATGACCTGGTGAAAGTCACCGGAATCCAATGGGTGCGAAAACTTGAAAAGCATAGAACCGGCCTATGTCCAGTGAACGTCTTTCGGTAGACGATGATGAGGACTCGTCAATACCCAAGAGGATGATATGACTTACTGCACTGTTCTGACCCTATAAAGACGGAAGTATTTCATGTGATGTCATCTTATACCATGCATCTCTTTTATTTATGTGTCATGTCAGTAGTCACCTACATTCTGACCATATCATCTTTCATACAATCATGTATTGTTTTTGGCCTTCCTATACTCTTGTATGAATAGCCCCATCTACATTCTTTAACCGACGAAAAAACGGAGGAGGTTACTCAATTCGACGCGTATTTTTTTTATTTTTATGTATGACCACGCATAACTTTTTCCAGAGTAGTCCGATTTTGATAATTATTTTTTTATTGGAAAGGGTATACCCCGAAGTTGGTCCCATATAAATTTCGAAGAAAAATTCCAACCCTAAGGGTAAGAAAACAGGGGATGATTGATTGTTAACTCACAGATTTTAATACTGAGTTGTGTATTACAAAAAGTAATCAAAAATTAAGCATTTAGTAATTAGTAGATTATAGCCACAAAAAAAATATAAAATAAAATCTTTTTAATAAAAAAGTTCGGAAGGCGGTGACATATAATTAAATACAAATCCAAAGTCACCGACTTCCGAACTTAGTTATTGGGGTTGGACAAAGCAAGTTTATTATTTTTTACTTTTCGGTTTTTGGGCGGTTTTATTTTTTTATTAAAAAGTTTTTATTCCTAAATAGGGAGTAATTTATAGAACAGCAAATTAAAGAATTGCAATATATTGCTATAACTGAATGTTTAGGCGTTTTGATATGTATGAATGACAAAAACATAGTGTGAAGATGCTGTAACTACTTGCAATGCACCCGCAATTCTCATATGAATACCTACTTTAGGTGGGCGAAAATTGTTGTTGAAGTGAAGGTAATGTTAGGGTTTTTTTTTTTTTTTTTTTTTTTTTTTGGGTGGGAAATCATCAAATAACTTCTCCCGCTCTGGGTGGAGCAGGAGGGCGTGTCAGACTTTTACTGACTAAAACCCACCCGTGTTCCTTCAGTAGCCCTTAAGCCAGGGGCTGTGGTGTCTCTTTCGAACAAACCCGCACCCCTGGCAGGCATCGACCCTTGCGGGTCCCATCACTATTTGTGCTGACATCTCTTTGAGGCGCGCGTGGAACACAACGCGCCGTCGACTTGGGCTTGGTCCTTACCGGACAGCGAGCTACCCATTACTCGCCGTCCGCAAGCCCATGCCTACGGTGGCCGGAAATCGGCCTGGGATTCCCGACGCCCAGGGCGTCTCCGTATCCTGCGGCGGCAGGTAATGTTAGGGTCAAAGTCATTTCATACAACTCAAAGAATGACATCTGGATTTTAATATAATCATAATTTAAGTCGGTATCCGATTTGCTTACGATTATTTTCCTAAATTATTATCCGTGTGATGCCGGACGTAAAAGAATAGCACCATCCCATTTCTTCCCGTTGTGGGTATCGTAGAAGGCGATTAAGGGACTTACCAGAGAATGGGCAGCAGCGATCTCTATGTATTTTACCCAGGGACCGGCCGAATACTCGTTGAAAGGGTTTTTGAAGGGGTTTTTTTAAGCGCTTAAAAAATAAACCCTTTGAATGTATCAAAGGGTTTATTTTTTTACACCGTCGAATGGGTGCAATGTAACCCCTTCCGAACAAGTTAACCTTTCAATACCCTGTAACACTGTAACAGGGTAACCCATTCCATTCCAACACATTGTAATATCCACTCTTTGTAATCGACATAAGTTTGAAAATTGTATAACCACGACCGCACGTGACATCTTTCTGCCCGGCGCACAGTGGGCTGAAAATCGATCTTCATAGACTTAGGGATCAATTTAGACTTTTTTAATTTTTTTCGGCAGAAATGGGTTCAAGTATCATAATAGATCTATGTAATGCTATTTCAGTTTTTCAATAAACGTTTTCCTTTACTTTGTAGCACTTGGTTGAAAAAAATGTATGGAGAAATATGTTAAAAAGGATATATTTCGACTTCGCTACAAGTGCGCCTAATTTGCTTTGGCACGATTATACCCCTTATTTGTTTGCATTTTTTGACATAGCGCACATTGGGCGCACTTGTTAGAGTTTGGGAGAAAAAAAACAAAATGTGTTTTTAAAATTCAAAAAAGGTTTTAATGTGTTTTTAATTGATATTAGGTACTAAATGATTATAAAAGGATTATAAAAAAAAAATATGAACATAAATGGAATAGCAATCGATTCAACGTAACAACTAATAACAAGGTTCATGGTAATTATCTAATTGTTTTTGTAATTTAGTGAGAGTAGTTAGATAATCTCCCTATATTAATACCCTTCCATGCATTTTTTATAAAATATGCATTACAATAAAAAAATCTGAGTGACTGACTCATAATTAAAAAGAAACTTGAACAACTTAAAAATCTTAAATAAATGAAAAATATTGAAATAAATAAAAAAACTAAATTAAAGCTACAAACATCCTAAACATCTATATCAGATTCATCGGACTCTGTGTCATAAATAATGTCATCTATGGCACAGAACTCAATATCATCCTGTTGCTTCGGTCCAACAATTAAAAGATCCAAAGTTTCTTGCCTCATCTTTGTTTTATGTTGAGCACGATGCATTATTGGCCGTATTGCAGAAACGTAAGGATCTGAGGTCAGAAGCATCATCTTCATTATATCCTCATTTGTGCTCGTCCTATTTATTTTACGTGAATGGTGCTCCCTGTATCTGCGAAAGTCTTTGTTACGCGCCTCAGATGCTTCTTCGGATAGATTTCCAATCGGTACAATGGAGTTTTCGATGATTTCAGCTCCGTGAATCAACAATTTATGCACTGTTGCTGACATATAGTACCAATGATAGAACTGTAGGTACCTCTCTGCGGTCGTACGGGTATAAGCTCGAAATTTTTGAACATCGATGTTTTCACCTGATGTAATTGCTTGTAAAATAACTGCGAATCTGCGCACTATTTCTTCATCCAAGCCAGTAATAGCAGCCGTTTTTTCAGGAAATGCGAAGAATTTCCTTGCCGTATTTCCGTCATTTGTTGTCCCTGCTCCCTGCTTCACGATATCTATCAGAAGCCCTAACTCCTCTCGAAATCTCTTTTGTATCTGTGTCTTCCTCTGCTGCATCATGGATTTGTTGTCTTCTCCTTTGACAGACCAAGTTTTTAAGTCTTGTATGTATGCTATGTGCAAAAGACACTCCATGCTATTAATTTGAGCATGCAAAGGTGACAAACCAAACTTGATCATATCAGATAACACTTCTCTACGCAATACTGCATCGAGATCGTTCATCTGAGATGGTTTCGCCAAACACAAGTAACACACAGCACTGGAGCGAGCTTCTGATAGATAAGTGCACACTTTTCCATCAATCATCGTCATGACGAGATTGTGTTTAACTTCAATGCCATCAACACATTTGGATGGGCTTAAAGTTTTTATCTCTGCTTGCATTTTCGTCATTTCATCTTTGACTACCAACTCACTTTCTTTGACAAATATAAATTGTACAAGGTCGACAGAATAGTGTAGAGCACGGCTTAGGATTTTCCCATATAATTACTTCCTTTCCAACTGCAGCAGTCAGTTTTAGGGGAACCAAAGTAGTCATAAAAATGGCTTCATCAGTCTTTCCTTCTTCCATTTTTTGTTTATATCTACTTTGGCTTGATGACCCATCGAAACCCCATTTTGATAGTAAATTTAAGGACTGGTGAGGCGCCTTATCTGGTAGACTTTTGAGTATACGTTGCACAGTTATGTCAAGAAGAGCTTGAAGAGATACTTTAGCCATTGTATCTGTAAAACTAAACGCCTCCTTTGGAGGGTAACATACTAATTTAGCCTGCTGCACTTTATAATACGATGGATAAATATCAGATGCACCCTCGCGGATTGTAGATTCTCGCAATGTAATATATTGCCACTTCGACAGTTTAAGTGATAGCAGCAATCCAAGTGCTTTCTCCGGAGTAAAAGTACATTTCTTGTGCTTCTGAGTTTTAATTAGTTGCGAAAATGTTGCTACCTCTTCAGGATTTTTCATTAAATAATCAATGACTTCAGCCAAATTTTCATTGCCATCTTTCTTTAACTTGCTTACTGTAGCGTAAGCTAGTTGGTCACTGTTTTGTTCATTCTGTTCTTCAATCCTCCGTTTTTTCTGTTTAGTACACAATTCTACAAAAGGTTTACGAGGACTAAAACACTTAGTTAGTGTTCCAACAGATACAGATTGGCTGGTTGAAGGTGCTTGATACTCTGTAATGGCATCCTCTGTAGCTTGATGTGGAACAACACAAGATGGCCAATCCACTGTAAGGGCCAACCAGTTTTCGTATTGTTTCTTAAATGTTTCAGGGTTTAATTTGGCATTCTTCCATCTTTTTATGACAGCTTGGCTGAATCTTCGACAAAATTCCTTTAAAGTATCGCTGTCTTCTTCCGAAAGATTTAAATTGAACTGTGACACAACAGTTCGCAGCAAAGCAAGGTAGTTACCCAGCTTGCCAGACTGCTTTAAAATAACATATAAGTCAAGGTTATGAACTAAATTCACTTGTTCCATTTTAGAAAAATAGGTTATCACTCTTTGAAATAACAAAGTCGATTGAAAATAGTAATTAAATGTACACGATTTATACTTAAAGTTCGAAAAAACTATGAAGGAAGGGGGGTAGTTAGTTAATGAGATCTAATTATCTTAGTAATAGGACATTAGATCTCATTATGATAGATAATAGCCAATGGATCATAATATCTCATTATTTATAACCATCCTCGTTATTAAATTACAAAAGATGTTTAATTACTTTCTATAATATTTGTTATGTTTGGCAGCTTTTACATTTCTGTTCATATAATTTATTTATAACCCTTTTTTTTGCGTGGGAAATCATCAAATAACTTCTCCCGCTCTGGGTGGAGCAGGAGGGCGTGTCAGACTTTTACTGACTAAAACCCACCCGTGTTCCCTCAGTAGCCCGTAAGCCAGGGGCTGTGGTATCTCTTTCGAACAAACCCGCACCCCTGGCAGGCATCGGCCCTTGCGGGCCCCATCATTTTGTGCTGACATCTCTTTGAGGCGCGCGTGGAACACAACGTGCCGTTGACTTGGGCTTGGTCCTTACCGGACAGCGAGCTACCCATTACTCGCCATCCCCAAGCTCATGCCTACGGTGGCCGGAAATCGGCTTGGGATTCCCGACGCCCAGGGCGTCTCCGTATCCTGCGGCGGCTAGGGTCGCGAGGGCGCATAGACTGCCTCTCCCTCACGTGTGCCGCTTCCCTCTTCGCGAGCATCACTGCTTCGCTGAAGGAGGTGACGGCTCCCCATGACCTCTCGCTCCGTACCATGGCCTGGACCAGGGCCGGACGCGAGAGAATAACCCTTAAGTACCTAATGTCAATTATAAACAGATTAAAACCTTTTTTAGATTTTAAAAACACATTTAATTTTTTTTCTCCCAAACTCTAACAAGTGCGCGCAGTGTGCGCTATGTAAAAATATGCAGAAATATAAGGGGTATAATCGTGCCAAAGAAAATTAGGCACACTTGTAGCGAAGTCGAAATATATCCTTTTTTACATATTTCTCCATACATTTTATTCAACCAAGTGCTATTAAGTAGCGAAAAACGTTTATGGAAAAACTGAAATAGCATTAAATTGATCAATATATGATAGATGAACTCATTTCCGCCGAAAAAATTTAAAAATTACTCAGTTGAACCCAAAGTCTATGAAGATCGATTTTCAGCCCACTGTGCGGCGGCGCCATGGTTGCATGTACCGAGCGACTTGTAAACATGGAATACTAATTATTGCCAATATGATTTTACAGTTCGATTTTGTTTGTCGCACATGCTAAACATTGTAATATTTCTTTTTCGTGTCTATACTTGTTTACATTCTCATCATTCGTCATTTAATTCGAAACTCGGACGGAACTACTGAAGATATTAAAAGCAATTTAGCTATGTTTTTGTTTAAGTGTGTGTGGTATTACTGCCTATTATATTTCTTATTACTTACGAGTATATATGTATATTTAGTTACTGTTTCTGTGAAAATGCACAGCCGAGGCGAGATGCTGGACACCGTTATTATAGCCCGGTCAAATTAGCCCGAAAAATAGGCGTACCTACTCTTGCGTAAATTCCCAAGAAGCATAAAATTGTTGCATATACCATTATAATGAAATTGTGAAAAGTCGTCCCCATCGTTCCCGTGTGCAATTTTTTTTATACAAGGTCATAGTTCGCAAAGATGCTTTTTTTGCGAAACGGTTAGTTTTATGATAAAATTAGCTCACTCGCAAAAAATGTAGATCATGCAATCATCACATAAATAAACAAGTACATACATAAATTGTCCTTACACTTTATACCCTAAGATTCAACATTTCTGAGAAAAAGCGATTCTAAAATATCCTCTCTGTCCGTCAGAGCACCCCCTACAGAAACCAAACCGGTTCCGATCAGATCAGATCCGGCCCCTCTCTTGCCATGTTCTGAATGAGAAGGTTTGCAATAATTCTCTCGAAGAGTTTTTCCACCTCATCCAGCAACACAATGGGTCGGTAAGCGGATGGAGAGCCCGCAGGATGCCCTTCTTTTTTTTAGCAGGACCAGCGTTCCAGTCTTTCACTAGCGTGGAAACTGGCCCCTCTCCAAACATGCACTCAAGAGTCCTACTAAGCGGGGCCAGAGAGCCCTCATGGCCAGAACCCATGCACGGCCATGAATGCTGTCTGGTCCTGGAGTGTTTTTGGCCTTAAGCCTTTGTACTGCTGCTCTCAGTTCTACCTGGGTCACTTCAGGCGCGTAGTCATCCTCGTTTTTCGCGTTGGGCACTATAGTAGGCGGAACCATATCAGGTGGTGTGTGCTCCCCTTGAGAGGGGAATAAAGGTTGGAGGCTATGGGACAATGGGGGCGCCCACGAGCGAAGTTTGCCCCTAACCAAACGGTAAGGTCGCCCCCACGTATCCCGTCCTAGAATTGCCAGCAATTTATTATGAGCTTCGGTCCGTGCCCACTTAATTTCCAGGTGAAGAGCCTTCTTAAGATAAAATATTTTTTTATTTGTCCAAAACATGAGTATAGCACACACACAGCATGCAAGATGTTACGGCAAATTATGATTAAGACAGTCATGTTTTGCCTGAACGGCGTACAAATATAAGATGTCAGACGCTACACAGCATCAATTGATTCTAAATTAGTCCATTAGACACAGCAAATAATATATCAATTAACAATCCAATTTACCACCACTCCGCCACCGCCACTTTGTACACCTCGCACCGTTCCGTCTCTCTTACTAGCGCTTCTGGTGTTCGTCGGCGGATTCGTCGGTGCCTAGTGTACGGACGCCACGCCGCTACGCATGCGATGTGCAACTGCGCAATCTCTTGTGACGTCCAATACACCTGGTGCCTGGCAGATGGAGACTGAACGCGGAGCAACACAGCATCACAAATTTGGGTTATGGCCTCCCGGAACCATTCTGCTTCGTCCTTAATATCGATAGACCTGACTGGTGAGTCTAACCAGGCATGCACCATTGAGGCCACCAGATGATCTTCCTGGTTCAGTCACTTGACCACCCATCGCCAGTCATACTCAACCCGGGCCGGGGCCGCTTGGACCGGGCCACTCGAAGTCTGGGCGGAAACGTCAAACTGGATGTATCTGTAGTCCGACAACGTCTCCACCTCCTTTAATACACGCCAGTCCTGAACAGAGCGTGCCACAGCAGGACTAGCAAACGATAAGTCCACTATAGACCCACCCCACTGCCGCACACATGTCTGAACAGATCCCCGGTTTAGGAGCAGTAGGCCTGACTCCATCGCCCACTCTTGTAATAACACACTCCGTGCATCCGTTGCTGGGGAACCCCAAGTTGTGAACTCGGCGTTGAAGTACCCCATGAAAAGGACGGGGTGGGGACGGCTTCGACTGACGACTGGGTTCAATTCCGAAATAAAGTCTCAAAATCAGCGAGAGGTCGGTTGGGTGAGAAATAAATCTCCACGTCCATAATATTTTCGACTAAGGCCGCTACAAAAGCCCCGTCCCGACTGAAGGTCTCTAGGGACAGAGTGCCAGCGGCCAGCCTCAAGATAAGTGTCACCAAGCCATCAATGTCACCCATCCTGTCATCCTTGGGAGGACCAAAGTATGTTTCGGCGGCGATGGCAACGTTGATCAACCACTTGGCCGTGCCTGGAGCAAAAGGTCCTGAGCCCTGGCGCAACGATTGATATTGGCTTGGAGAAGAAGAAGGTCTGGGGCCGGGTCTTTCTTTCTATTACTGGGTAACTATCACCTCCCCGTTAGCCCTTTCCTGGGCGTTATTGTCGGCGGGCGGTGAGCGAGCTGACTTCGAGGGCCCAATGTTACAATTTGAGTCAGCTTTTTTATCTCTCGTGCATGCCTTGCTGCTCGTCTGGTGGTCAGCCGGCCTGATCAATAGCGCTTAAAAAAAACGCGTCAAGTAACACTACCTCGTAGGTGGCGTGGAAATGTGTGCACATTATGGCGAATACCTACAACTTAAGTAAATTTTAGAATCGCTTTTTCTCAGAAATGGTGAATCTTAGGAGATAAAGTGTTCCGGCTAGTCCCGGGATACCGTCCGAACTCCGGTGAGGCAGCGAGCCTCTTTGCCAGATTGCCACCATGAGATCTGGAGACAAAAAGTCCTCGCGCATGTGTGGGAGCGGCGCGAGGAGGCAAAACGCCGGGGCGTAACTCCGCCGCCGCAAGAAATTACGGCACAACGGACAGCTCCGGTGGGATCTCATGACGTCATGGAAAGTGCGATTGTCGCAACCCAGTGCTGGGCACGGAGGAAAAGAGGGGTCTCGGCGTCTTCACCTTCCGCCTTAAGCTGGTTCTCACCGGACACGGCTGCTTCGGGAGGTTCTTATTCTGGATAAGGCCAAAGGAAATACCCGGGTGTCACCATTGTGTGGATCGCCAGGAGGGCGCGATGGAGGTCTGCCCTGCTTGGGCGGAGCACCGCCGTGTCCTCGTGGAGGCGATCGGCGGCGGCGATCTCTCGCGTCCGGCTCTGGTCCAGGTCATGGTGCGGAGGAAAGTGCATGGGATGCCGTCACCTCCTTTAGCGAAGCAGTAATGCTCGCGAAGAAGGAGGTGGAGAGCGTGAGGGAGAGACAATCCGTGTGCTCTCGCGCCCTTAGCCGCCACAGGAGACGGATTGGGCATCGGGACTCTGTAGCGGACTCCCGGCCACCGTAGATGCGGGCTTGCGCAGTGCGAGCAATGGACCGTTCACCGTCTGGTAAGGACCAGGCCCGGGTCGACGGCGTGTTGTGTTCCACGCGCACGTCAAAGAGATGTCAGCAATAATGAAAGGGGTCCGCTAGGGCCAATGCCTGCCAGGGTCGCGGATTTGATCGAAAGAGTTACCGTGGCCCTGGCACAGGCAACTGAAGGAACACGGGTGGATTTTAGTCAGTAAAACTCTGACACGCATTCTCACTCCGTCAAGAGTCATTGATGATTTTCCATCCCAAAAAAAAGGGGAATAAAGTGTAAGGTAAATTTTTGTAGAGACATAATTGCATGATCTACAATTTTTATCTGACCTATTTTCATCATAAAACTAACCATTTCGCAAAAAAATCCAAAAAACTCATTTTAGCAAACTTTGACCCTGAATGAAAACAAATTGCACACATGGGATCGATGGAGACTTTTCATTATAATAGTATAGTATCCCTAACGTTTATGTAAAAAATCAGCTTCTTAGGAATTTATGCAAGGGTGAATGTCTATTTTGACCGGACTATCGCATATCTATCGTCACTTTGTTGTCAAATTCGCAATAACTAAATAAAAATAGTAAGACGAAGAGGCGCCACACCGCCGCGCCGCGTCGCCGCTAGGGTACAAGTATAAACATACAGCTCAAGTTGATTAGGTAATTCAGGGTAACACGAATAAAAGCTTTTCGTGAAGGTAACCCCTTCAAAGGCTTAAGACGTTGAAGGGGTTAACCCCTTCACGTGGTTACCATAGTAAAGGTGTTAACCATTTCGCTGGGTTTCGCGCATGAAACTCGAACAAAAGGTAACACTGCGATATGAATTACCCCATGTACGGGTTACCCTGTCAAAAGGCTTAACTCTTAAGCGGGGTTGTCCGGTCCCTGATTTTACCACCATACTGCGATCGCCAACCCGCCTGCCAAGAGTGGCGATTATGACAAAACACCTCCTTTTCTTCGCCTCCTGGGGGAAGCCTATGTCCAGCAGTGAACGTCTTTCGGCTGAAATGATGATGATGATTTTTCTAGACTATATTTAGGTATTTGGCAATTGTATTCTACCTTAGACACTAACTTCGAAATAATCCCGTTTACTTGAACCCCTTCTCACAATCTCACCACCATTTTTCAGAGAACTACACAATGCGCGCAGGCAGTCAATGCGCCCTAATGATCTACGGGATCCACTACCACGACAGTTGGGGCCCTGATGTCAAAGAGTTCAGACCGGAGCGTTGGCTGGACCCCAACAACCTGCCCAACCAAAACATGTTCGCTGGATTCAGTATAGGAAAGAGGGCCTGCATGGGTAGGTCTACTTTGTATATTTGGTGTCTGGTGTTGGAATGTACTTGAACGGATCAGAAGGCCAATTCTCGTAATTAAAAACGTTCAAAATCTAGTCGCAGTCTCATCTCAGCAACTAGCAAATGTCAAAAATGTATGGAAAATCGAGGTATTTTTGACAGATTGACACTGAGATCAGACTGTGAATGTTCTTAAAATTACGAGAATGGCCCCTCAGATTGTAGGTAAAAATTACAACAAAACTCTTCGAAATTCAACTCAAACTAAATACATTCACTCCAATTAAACCATTTCTAGGCACTTTTGATTGAACTGTCAATAAGTCGATCAGTTAGTCGGAAAGTTGAAGGTAGTTTCTCATTCCAAAACGTAGATCTCTATGGAGAAGAACGGGCAAGAAACTCCATAGACACTCTATTTAAATCAAGTTAGGTATTACAAAATCTTGAGTACATTATTCTTGTTTCTGAGAACAATTTAAAAAGAAAACACAATTCTAAATATAAGATTAAAATAAGATTAAATAATAAGTAAGGAGATGACCAATCTCAATAGGCAATTATTCTCAACAGTGATGATCAATAGGCTCCAAAATATTGTCACAAGCAGTATATCGTTGCTAATGACCTTATGGCTTTTTTTTTTTTTTTTTATTGGTTGGTCAGTCATCAAATAACTTTTCCCGCTCTGGGTGGAGCAGGAGGGCTTGTCAGACTTTTACTGACTAAAACCCACCCGTGTTCAGTAGCCTGTGTGCCAGGGGCGGCGGTATCTCTTTCGAACAGCCCGCACCCCTGGCAGATGACCTTTTGGCTCGCTTCACATATTCATAGGTTATGTTTAACTCCCATGCCTATTGCCACCAACTGTGCATAAACTCAAGAGTCCAGATTGTTACTGAGACATTGAATTAATGATGGAAAATCCACTAACACTTACCCCGACCTAGGAATCGAATCCAAAATTATAAACAATTTCTCAGTCGTAGTCTGTCAGTTTTAACAGTCTCAAATTGAATAAGCTGGCAATACTTTAACCACGGATAACGATAACGAAAACTAATGACTTAAAAAAAAAATGTATCATTCCAACTTTGTTCAATACTTTACATGACCTTGACATATGTACATTATGGCTACCAAAAGACTTACATTTTCAAAAATATCAATGTTCTGCGATAAATTACATAAACATCTGATCGATTACGAGCATTGACCTTCGCCCATTGAATGACGAAAAAACAAAATTAATTTTCATGTTTGTTTTTTGTTTCCACCTTCCTCGAAACAAACTAGAAAACTGTGTATTACCAATAATACCCTCTATTTTCTTCACAGGAAGGACATTCGCGACACTATCAATGAAGACTACCTTATCACATGTACTCCGGAAGTTCAGAATCTCAGCAGACATCAATGAACTGAAGCTTAAAATAGACTTCTTACTGAAACCCGTCTCAGGATCTTTGGTCAGCTTAGAAAGGAGAAATTAGTTATTAAGACAAAGAGACACGTCACATAGCCGTCAACTACGCTTTCTTTATATCAAAAGTATAATTACATAAAAATTATTGCTCGGAAACGACTTTTATTTTTGTAAAAAAAAAAAAAAAATATACAAAAACCTACCTAATGCCTTCCAATGCATTTCACATTGAATTTTGGGAAAAGGAGATGGAAAACGGTGGGCCCAAATGTAATAAGTTGCGAAATTATCTAAAAAAGTTGTAATTTTTTTTTATTTTAGAATTTATGAAAAATCACCTCAATTTGAGAATTGAGGTGATTTTTCATATTCATCATGATTAAAAACATTTTTTCGTTGGAAGTTGGAATACACCTTCAATATCTCCAAAAACAGAAGTTTCCGACGTATGGTCCAAACCAAAAAAAAAATCGACGGGGAATTCAATTAAGTGACTCTCGGCTTCGTTAAGTGTCTTTTTACACCAGATATTATTTTCAGGGTCATTTTTTCCTTTTCCCACTCTAGGCAAGTACTTCTTAAGGCATCGCGATCCGTGGGGCCCTTTGCTACCAGGGTCGTAGGCAGGACCTGACATAAGAAAACCTAACTTATACCTACCAAGTGGAGTCCAAACATTTTCTCCCTAATGTCCTACGGTTAAAGACGAACCTGGTTATAATGTATGCTTCGTTGTTTATGTTTCTATAGTCAGCAATCAAGCTCCGTGTGCAAGGACTAGTTAAATAAAATACTATCGACACGACCCTACATTACATGCACTTATTACAATAAAATAAAATAAATCTATTTTTTTGCATTTTTTGTACACTATGCTGTGAGAACAGTTAAATTAACGAGTCATTGAGATTAAACACATTTAAAAACGACCTCAAGTCCAGGCGCCGACTTTAGGTTTAGGCATATTTTGTAAAGCGCCGCAAAAATAAAAATTACTTATTTTTAAATTAAACATTAGGTACAGAAGCGTCAAACATTTTAAATTGATGAAAAATTACCAATTAAGACGAAAGGTTACTGGCATCCTTTTGGATTTAGGTTGTTTATAACCTACGTTTTTTTTTTTTTTTTGGTGGGAAATCATCAAATAACTTCTCCCGCTCTGGGTGGAGCAGGAGGGCGTGTCAGACTTTTACTGACTAAAACCCACCCGTGTTCCTTCAGTAGCCCTTAAGCCAGGGGCTGTGGTGTCTCTTTCGAACAAACCCGCACCCCTGGCAGGCATCGACCCTTGCGGGTCCCATCACTATTTGTGCTGACATCTCTTTGAGGCGCGCGTGGAACACAACGCGCCGTCGACTTGGGCTTGGTCCTTACCGGACAGCGAGCTACACATTACTCGCCGTCCGCAAGCCCATGCCTACGGTGGCCGGAAATCGGCCTGGGATTCCCGACGCCCAGGGCGTCTCCGTATTCTGCGGCGGCTGGGGTCGCGAGGGCGCATATGCTGCCTCTCCCTCACGTGCGCCGCCTCCCTCTTCGCGAGCATCACTGCTTCGCTGAAGGAGGTGACGGCTCCCCATGCCCTCTCGCTCCGTACCATGGCCTAGACCAGGGCCGGATGCGAGAGATCAACGCGGTCGTCGCCTCCACGAGGACACGGCGGTGCTCCGATCAAGCCGGGCAGACCTCCACCATAATGCTGAATTCTAGCACCAGTATTTAATGCAAATAAAGGATAGTTTATTCGTGGAATTATTAACATTATAAAGTTAACACGCTCTCCTGCTACACTCAGAGCGGGAGAAGTCATTTGATGATGCCCCACCAAAAAAAAAACTCCTAACCGTTAAAGAGTTGTACCTTCCTTCACCAGCTCAGCGTCATGAGATGATGATGATCATACGCAAATGTCTCAATAGCTTTAGAAAATATATGAAAAGCATTGTTAATACCATAACATTTGAGAGTTGCCCACGATTTCCCTGGGATTCCATCATCAGATCCTGACTTGGTGTCAATGGGACCACCTCAGGAGTATACTCTTTCAAATAAAAAATAATTTTGAGAATCGGTCCACAAATGGGGGAGAAATCGATGAACACACAAAAAAATACACACATTCGAACATATAACCGTCTCCTTTTCGGAAGTCGGTTAAAAATACACTTTTTTTTTTTTCTTTAATCAAAATTTTGTTTTGTTATAAATGTTTTATTTTTACTTTCTGGTATTTTCATGTTAAATAACTAGTTAAGTAATTTCTATCAAATTGACATTTATAAATCAGTTTTATTATTTAGAGCCCGTCTAAGCAGGGCAGAATCAAATGATCCCAAACCTGATTGGGTTGCGTCGTTTTATTACAGTATTCATTTTTATCCATTTAATAGTTTCTAATGTATCCCTACTGAGCATTGAAAATGATTTGGATTTTACCTAAATTATTAATGATTTTTCGACCGAAAAATCTTATAAAATTCTATTCACCGAACATTTCTAATTTTTTTTCTCTTGTATATTTTAGTACCTACCTATTTTACCCGTCTGTCAAAAAAAAAAGGTTAAGGTTAACATACCAATAACATCTTCAAATTAATTTTATTCATTTGTTTTTTTTCTATGGTTGGAAAGACAACAACAGGCAAATAATAGCCCTACCTGAGCTATACCTGAGGAAGGTTTTAAGTCAATTAAGCTTCCCAGAAACTGAAATGCAGAAATATTAATCGGTCAACATTCCTGCGGACGTGACAGCCATACGTTTTGACCAGAGCATGAGGTGTCTAGGGTTAGGAGCTCAACTGTACAATAGATCAGGTGACTTTGTAACAGTGAAATCGTAATGTGAGTTTTGGCAAACTATTTTACATGAGAGACTAGTGGCTCCGTGGTTACATCCGCTACTTACGAGTTGTAGGTAGTAGGTTCGAACCTAGACAGGCGCTATTCTTTGTGTAAATTACTTCATCACCATTGTTTTTTCTTCACCGCCAAGTCGAGCAAAAAAGCGGTAAGTACCATCCTTTTCTGGAAGCAGTTCAGGCCATTTTCGACCCCTATATCTTCGTTGTGGATAAAACTAAAAGCCTGAAAAAACTAACTAAGCAGGCATTGTATAAATTATAAAAATTAGTTTCTAATGTTTACTCTATGGCAATTCGTGTTTCTAATAAATTACCTAATGTTTTTAAAAATCTTAAAACTTCATGACATCTATAAAGAAATTATTTACTTGCATAGGTGTTTCTACACAACAAATGACTTTTTAAATGAAAAATTTGATTCAAAATTTAAATTAGACGACTTGCTTTTATATCCCTAATAATTGAATATAATTTAAGACATTGCATTGCATAATTGTTTACATTGCATTTAATAATTCTTGACTTATAATTAACAATCCTTGACATTGTAAATTTTGATAGTAGTTAACGTTTTCTTTATCCTTGACATTGTATGGTTTTCATTGTCATAAATGCACAATATATATTTTGTCATAAATATATTGTACATTTAATTTTAATTCCCTGAAATATTTGTACGCTGGAAACAGCAAAATATTATGGGCGTCATATTATGTGTAACACCCTTGTAACTACAATATTCTAACAAATAAATAATAATTACATTACATACCAACAAGGTGTAATTGAAATAACTGAATACCTTATGAAGTCGCCCACAGACAGGCGTGACCACGTTAATACAACATTTTTGTGAAAAGTTTATGAAATTTGTTCTACCAGAATTGCGTTGCGCCGTTGCGTCGCGTCTGTCTGTTTTTATAGGGTAATTGTAATCAATCATCATAATAGACTTTTATTATGGAACCTAAAAGGACCAAACTTGAAAAAAAAATACAGTCAACAAAAATACTAAGTCTCATTTCGAGAGTCGGAGTCTTTCGTTTTGTATTTTAGATTTGGCCACCAATTTTGTTGTTACTGAATTTTCAAAATACCGATGATGATACAAAAAAAATATACAGATGAACATAGAACCTCGTTTCTTGAAGTCAGTTGAAAACTCTGTAGGGAGCTACCCACTTTTAGAACACACCATTCGACATATTATGTGAAAAGATTATGAGGCTATAAAAGTCACAGATATAAACTATTTTACTGTTGTATTTATTAGGTTGTCGGTTCTCTCTATCGGTTAAAGTTTTATTTGCATATAAAATGAATGATCTAACATAAAATATGGTCACATTAATTTGACAAGTTGACTGATTTGACGGTTAAAGAAGTTTATACACATTTTTATAATGGGTTCTAATTAATTAATTAGCATTTGTCCCCATTATTAAAACGCCGTTTACGACTTTTTTTCGATTTCGCTTTACTTGATTTTAAAGACTTACTTTTACAGTTAAAATACTGCATTTCCATAAGTTTTGTAATTTTTATCGAGGATTATAATGCAAGATTTTGGTTGTTTTAAAGACTATTTACTGCCAGTCTTTTTATTTTTTCGAGTAATGAATTAATCTTGAACTGAAAATTACTGTATTTTTTTTTTATGAGAGTTCTAAGTAGCCGAAATCAAAACCAATTCATTGTCCATTTGCTTTAAAGATTACCTAAATTTAATATTTTATTACTGTTTTTTTTTTTATGAAAGTGGTAATAATTGAAACTACCTTTTGTGTTGTACATGAAACCTTATGGAAATTCAGTATTCTAATTGTAAAAAAGTTCGTCTTTAAATTCAAGTAAATCAGCGAATCGCCTAAATTTCTTAAACGGCCTCTTTAAAAAAAAAAAATACTTTGCCCCGTACTAGGAATTTTTTTCCTGTATTGTGGGTGCGTTTACAAACATTAAAACTCACATACACAAACGGCCAGATCCGGAACAACTACTTTTAGGTCATAGAAACATTTGTTCCGTGCGGGAATCGAACCCGCGACACGCAGCGCAGCAGCGCAGCAGTCAATCGCTTTACCATTGCGCCATCAAAATATCTACTTATTGGTGATAAAAATGGTGACTGGCAAACAAACATCAAGCTAGAGTAATATTATTTCTAGGATAGGTAACTGCAAATCTCCTTAAAAAACATAAGTGAAGAGAGCTGAATAGTGCCAATTCCTAGCATTAATTGGAAAGACAGTTCACTTCATCTAAGTATTCACAGTGATATTTTTGTTGAACCAACTGGCTGGTAAAATGACCGTTCACTTCAAGGTCACTTCACTTAAGTTTTCATGGTGATATTTTTACTCAATCGACTGGCTGGTAAAGTGACAGTTCACTTCAAGGTCACTTCACTTAAGTTTTCATGCTGATATTTTGACTGAATCGACTGGCTGGTAAAATGACAGTTCACTTCAAGGTCACTTCACTTAAGTTTTCATGGTGATATTTTTACTGAATCGACTAGCTGGTAAAATGACAGTTCACCTCAAGATCACTTCACCTAAGTTTCCACTGTTGGGCACGCCACGATTGCGGCGGTAAGTCCCCTCTTTGAAGAGCGGCTTGAGAGGCGGCATGGCCTCCTCACCTTCCGCCTGACGCAGGTCCTCACCAGACACGTTTGTTTCGAGAGGTTCCTGTTTCGCATAAGGCGGGAGGAAACGCCCGGGTATTTCTCGCGTCCGGCCGTGCTCCAGGCCATGGTACGGAGCGAGAGTGCATGGGTAGCCGTCACCTCCTTCTGCGAAGCTGTAATGCTCGCAAAGAGGGAAGCGGCGCACGTGAGGGAGAGGCAGTATATGCACCCTCATGGCCCTAGCCTCCGCAGGAGACGCCCTGGGCTTCGGGAATCCCAAGCTGATTCCCGGCCACCGTAATCGTAAGCTTGCGGATGGCAAGTAATGGGTAGCTCGCTGTCCGGTAAGAACCAAGCCCGGATCGACGGCGCGTTGTGTTCCGCACGGGCCGCAAAGAGATGTCAGAACAAACTGATGGGGCCCGCAAGGGCCGATGCTTGCCAGGGATGCGGGTTGTTCGAAAGAGTTATCGCCACCCCTAGCACACAGGCTAGTGAGGGAACACGGGTGGGTTTTAGTCAGTAAAAGTCTGATACGCCCTCCTGCTCCACCCAGAGCGGGAGAAGTTATTTGATGATTTCACAACAAAAAAAACATACGTTTTCACGGTGATGTTTTAACTGAATCGACTGGCTGGTAAAATCACAGTTTACTTCAAGATTACTTCACCTATCGACCGACTGTTTGTTATTAACATAAAACTAGACATAAAGAAACGGTAAGCATAGGTTGTAACAGTTTCTATAATAAGTATTGTGGTCTACTTTCAAGAATCATGGTAACTTAGCCAACTACTTCAAATTGTCAGAATAAACGGACACATAGAAATACAGACACACAGAAAGGAACACACGTTAAACTTATAACACCCCTCTGTTTCCGCTGAGGGTTTAAGAACTTTGACAACGAAACGCACCAGAAAGCACTAAATAAGTACCTAGATACGTTTAGCGCAAAACGAAATGAAAACAGTACACAACAGTACGTGTTTAGTCAATCTTTTGAAGACGACTAAGATATAGATTGAAAATTTAAATACTTATTTTGAGCGCTAAAAGCATTCAGTAATGTGTGGTGCAAGCAAGCCATAAAAATATATGAATTTGCTTCAACAGGTCCAGTATAGAAGCAGCATCGGAAGCTCCTAAATCCAGCATTCAGTCTTCAAGTGCTGCACAGTTTCTTAGGAGTGTTCAACATACAAGCTCGACGGCAAGTCAGCCATTTTGACTGTGAAGTAGGCAGAGGCAAGTTCGACCATCTCGCGTCGTTGAAGCATATCGCTTTGGAGACAGTGTGCTGTGAGTATAGCCTGTCTTGATGACGGTTTTAAACAACCAATTCTGGACACCTACTCCCAACATATTAAGTTCGTAGGGACTTTCGGTCGAAGTTACGGGCGTTTCAACTCCGTATCACTTGACATTAGAATAGTTCGGGGCCATGCACGGTAAGCGGTCTCGAGACCTCCGGTCTATTTAGACGTCGAATAACTCTTCGTAAATGGTAGGCCTATTATTGCTTGTCGTTATACGCAATAATAAAAGTATTAACGTTTTAGAGAAAAAAAAAACTTTCATTACTACAATACATTAATTACAATTAAATGTTTTTGCAAAATACAAAAACCAACTTGGGCCTATCATGGATTTGAACGCACATGTCTTTTGAGGGGGTATCCAGTTAACCACATAATGGAGCTGTGTGTACCAAACCGCAGTGGGCCCGCATGGTGAACTAAGACTCACTCCCGCTCACCAAGAGGTGACCTGTGTACCAGCAGTTGGAAACGTTAAAGGCAGATTCTAATGAACGACCCAGCTACACGTAACATTTTTCTTTGCTTAGCAGCTTAGGATCGCCTCCCGGCCGAATGTGGATGTACTTCCAACCCCTGCCCCGACCATTAAGGCATACTAGCGAAAGTTTTTTATGTGTTCATTAATTCTTTCAGTAACTGCCTTCGGAGTAACAGCTGATGAAGACAAGGATTTCAACAAGGTATATCTAGGCTTGGTACATCTTTTTTTCTATTTTTAAGTGCGATATCTTCAGATTAGTCATCACTGTCTATAATCTCATGTACGTTGCGAACACTAGGCAATCCGCGGCCTCACCCCTGTCCCCACTTAAGGCGCGGCCAACTAGTTCCGCGCGGACTATAGTAGATCCGGCTATACATCAAACTATACATTACGCTGACCTCTCGCTGTACGGAAATCCTATACAATCCGCGATCAGCTTATACTGGAAATGTTTAGCTTGATGTGTAACCGTGTGTGCAATGTTCTAATAGCAGATATTTTGACATTTTCATACGATCGGTAAGATGACTTTTCCATCAGGCGTTCTAGTCGAGACCTAAGCGTTTACGAGAATCCGAATTTGAAATACAAACACCCGAATTGAAAATGTTTTAAATTCAAATTTAATTTCTTAGTTAAATCATAAATAGGGATAATCCCTTCATAATTATAAATAGCACAACGGCTACTTCGGAGTGACATTCCTCGGATACAGATCGGCTACAATGCCCAAATACCTACCAAATAATATTATTTGTTAATTATATTATTTAACGTACCTAGTTAATTTATTCACTGGCGAAGAAACAACAATTTAACAACTTATATTTATCTACCTACATTCTAAGCAAATAAATTCCTATTCTATTCTATTCTAAGAAGCCTCCGGGATGCAATGATGACAATGACCAGTTGATTTTGAATGAGTAATATATTATGTCTTGTTTCAATTGTCTTTGCAGGTTACAAGAAATTTTCGAGGACACAGACAGGGATGTCACTAAGGACGACCTACCTAAGATGCTATACACGGATACTGTCATCAAGGAGACAGTCACTGGCCCAGTCGAGTACAGTCTTAATTATTGTACCCGACTGGGCCCGTGGGGTTCAGATACGTAGATAAGGATGTTCAGCATAGTTAGTTTAAAAAATATATTTGAAGTTTAGTTGAATTCAGACGATTTACTCGACACCAGACAGGCGCTTTACTATTGTGTAACTGATTACATCACTACCTACTGCTCCCAAAACGGGGAAGGAAAACCTCGTGAGGAAACCGGCATGTCCTAAAACTTAAATTTCGACGACATGACCGACCTATCGGCTTTACGCACCAACAGTAGCAATGTGTAATAATAATGTAAGCTCACAGAAAGAATGGCCGATGCTGGGACGAAAAGCGATCGCAGTATGGGTAGAATGCATAGATAACGCTGCTGCCCATTCTCTATTAAGTCCCTTAGTCGCCTTGTGCGACACCCACGGGCAGAAATGGGGTGGTGCTATTCTGTTACGTCCGGCACCACACGGGAACGTATCTACGTATATCTATATCTAATACCTTTAAACGAGCAATTCTTTTATATATGTTTAAATATAATCTGATTCTCGGAAACGGCTCCAACGATTTTCATGAAATTTAGTATGCAGGGGGTTTCGGGGGCGATAAATCGATCTGGCTAGGTTTCATTTTTAGAAAATGTCAAACAAAAGGAACATCCAGTTATTACATATTAATACGTGAAGCAAACATTGTAACCCCTTTTTACAAAAATTACACGCAGTGAAGCGTATGAAATTTGGCACAGTTATAGTTTACTAGCTTTTGCCAGCGGCTTCGCCCGCGTGGAACTTTCATCCCCTATTTAACTCCCTTAGGGGTTGAATTTCAAAAAATCCTTCCTTATTCCTTGTCTACATTATAAAGGGAACCTCTGTGCGAAATTTCAGCTTTTTAGGTCCAAGGGTTTGGGCTGGGCGTTGATGAGTCAGTCAATCAGTCAGTCAGTCAGGATTTATCTTTTTATTTTTAAATTATATAGAAGATAGGAGAGTACATAAAAGCCAATATTTTTTATCATTATTGTTGATCAAAATTTCAATAAATTATGATCGAATTACGATCGACAATCACTGGGCGACCACTAGTAGGTATAAATAATAAATAGATGAAGTGCAGCCATCTTGAAACAAACTAGAAAATTGCGTATTGACAGTAATGCCCTCTATTTCTCTACACAGGAAGGACATTTGCGACACTATCAATGAAGACTACCTTATCACATGTACTCCGGAAGTTCAGAATCTCAGCAGATATCAATTAACTAAAGCTTAAAATAGACTTCTTACTGAAACCTGTCTCAGGATAATTAGTCAGCTTGGAAAAGATAAGTAGTTGTTAAGACATACAGGGTGTAAAATTTAGAATTTAAATAAATTAAGTCCTTAAAATTATACAAAGAGCAATTTGCATGTGGTGTTAGCCTGTAATTGGTTGTGCAGTTAGATTTAAGACACTATTGCTGATATGTTCCTATCTGTACAATATCAGTAACAACTGTTGGTGAACCTTTAATAATAAAAATAAATAAAAAAACATCACAGCGGTCAACTACGCTTTCTGTACATCAAACTAAGTAACATTGCACTAAAATCATTGCTGGGAACTCGACTTTTATTTTTCTTGTCAAAATTTGCTGTTTGCGGTAGTGCACAATATAAGTACCTAACGCACTAAAAACATCCCCCGAGTACTTCCCGAATTGTCGTTGCGGGGGGGCTCAGTAACCGTGGATTCCAGCCACGGTGAAGCCAAGAGGAACCCAAAGGTGGGGCCGCTCGTCAGGGCTTTTGCCTTCAAGTCATTGACGTAGCGGCCAAAAGGTACGGGTACGGACGGGGCCGCCACCGTTTGATGACGGACGCGGTGGAGCCGCAGGGGAAGAGGAGTGTCGGTATAGCGTTGACCGCTCTCCCTATCCCCTGCGGCCGAAAAGTGGTAGGCGAGACGGCGCGTTGTGTTCCACGCGTGCCGTCAGAGATGTCAGGAACCACTTGTGGGGTCTGCAAGGGCCGATGCCTGCCAGGGGAGCGGGTTGTTCGAAAGAGTTACCGCTGCCCCTGGCACACTGGCAACTGAGGGAACATAATGTTGTCAAAATAATGTAACTGACACGCTTTCGAGATTGAGTACAAGCTCGCTGACAGGTATAGAGCTTGCAGAGTTGTCACCAACCACCACTGAAGAGGTTTCAAAAATTATCGACGAATTAAAAACTAACACGAGCACAGGCATAGACGGTATCAGTACTAAAATAATTAAATGTTTTAAGGATTTACTTTTAGAAGACCTAACAAAATGCATAAATAAAAGCCTTCAGGAAGGAATATTTCCTGATACATGAAATATCGCCAAAGTCACACCGATATATAAATCCGGAAACAATGCAGATGTAAGTAATTATCGTCTAATATCAGTCTTACCGATTAATTCTAAAATATACGAAAAATAATTCATAATAGGCTACAAGCTTACTTAAATTCTATAAATTTTATTTCTCAAAACCAATATGGCTTCCGACATAAATCAAACACCATATCCGCGACTATTGACCTTATTACTAACTTAAAAACTAACATTGATAAAACAAACAAAAACTCAAAAAAGTAAAAAATAATATTTATAGGCCTTTTAATTTTAACGTAATATTTTGATCAGGGCATTGTCAAGTCGGGGGACGGCTAGGCCTCTGTTTGGCGTTTTCATTGACCGTCCCCCAACTTGACAATGCCCTGATCAAAATATTACGTTAAAATTAAAAGGCCTATAAATATTATTTTTTACTTTTTTGAGTTTTTGTTTGGGTCGGGGGTTTTTTAAATTTTTAATTTAATTTTTATTTCTTGCTTTTTAAACTTAATGTCTCCCTTAAATCACCATTTATCTATAATCTATTCAGTGAGACCTTTTCAATGAGCCCAAACACGATACTTCTGCTGTTTGTTGGTGAATAACTTGGGTTTCCTGGAAATTCCAGGTGTTGCTCCAGCATCAGTTCAAGGTTATTTTATTCGTCTAATATCATTGAAGTAATAGAATCCCAAATTTTGAGTTGATCAGACCCATGGAAGAGGCTAAAATCCCTTTTTCAACCAGAAAAGAGCTGATAATCTTCAAACGGCTGAACCGATTTTGATGAAACATGTCTAAGAATACTCCCGACTAATACACCTTTCAAACAAAAAAAACTAAATCAAAATCGGTTCATCCGTTCGGGAGCTACGTTGCCCCGTTTTAACCCCCGTCGTTTTTGCGTCGGGGGTTAAAAACTAGAAAAGCTCTCGGGGTTTTCATTGATTTAAAAAAGGCATTTGATACCGTAAGTCATAAACTTCTTCTTAAAAAGCTGGAAAGTATCGGTATTACTGGCTTTGCATTAAAAATATTAAATTCTTATCTTACGAACAGGTAGTCGGTATTGGTGAACATCGAAGTGAACCCCAACCCATTACCTGTGGAGTACCACAAGGTTCTATACTAGGCCCTCTATTATTCCTTATCTACATCAACAATATTAGTAAAGTTGGTCTTACGGGAGTTATTTTACTGTATGCCGACAATACTAGTATTTTTTACTTTGGCAGTAATATACAGGAAAAGTTTTTATCCAGTGCGCAAATTGTAACCATGGATTCAGCATATCATTCTAGACCCCTAGCGTAGACATTTTTCTTTTTTCACTTTCTGCGCTAGGGGTTCTAGAATGATATGCTGAATTCATGGTTACAATTTACGCACTGGATAAAAACTTACCCTGTAGAGGGAATTGTTGGAGAAGCACAAACAGACCTCAATAGACTAGCTATCTGGTTCCAATGCAATTTGCTTACTATAAATGCAACTAAAACAAAATACATGATATTTAGTGCTAAAAATAAAAAACTTCATACACATGGTGACTGAAGGTCAATCTTTAGTAAAAACAAATACTGAAAAATATTTAGGTCTTACTCTTGATGATAAACTTACAATGAAGCCTCACATTGAGAAAGTAAGAAAAAAGATACCATCCCTGACTGGTGCACTTGGAGGAATTGTCCGATGTCTCCCACTACAGGTCAGATATATTATTTATAACTCGATGGTTAAACCACATCTCGATTATTTAATCGAAATATGGGGAAGTGCTGCCAAAACTCACCTTAAAAAACTACAAACAACTCAAAATAAGATTATTAAAGTTTTGTTCCATTATAATTATTTAACATCTTCTCAAAAGGTTTTTAAAGAAACAAAATTAATGAATATTGATCAAATTCATAAATATAACACCTGGATACTTGTACGTAAGATAATTAATAGAGACATACATACACAAATAACATTTACCAAAAGAATGCAAATTCAAAAGCGCGTAACGAGGCAGGCCAACCACGTAATCTTGAGAGCACCCTACGGTAGGACAAACTACGGTAGAAAGACTGTTGTTTATGAGGAGGCTCAACTCTATAACTCTATACCTAAAATTATTAAAGAATCCAAATCGCTTCCAACTTTTAAAAGGCTATTAAAACATAATGTCTTAAATAGTGTTTAAATTTTATGTTAATACTATTATTTTGTAACTTAATTTTAGATTTTAACCCAACGAAACCGTCGCATAACCCAATTTTTATGTTTTTCCTCATAGAAGTGAATATTGTATTCTTTTTGAGAGAAATAAATTATCTTAAACCGTAACATGGGTGGGTTTTAGTCAGTAAAAGTCTAAAAAAAACGCACTAAAAACATTGTGCTTATGGGTGCATGAAACGGTACAGGGTTTTTTTTTTGGGTGTGAAATCATCAAAGAACTTCTCCCGCTCTGGGTGGAGCGGGAGGGCCTGACTTTTACTGACTAAAACCCACCCGTGTTCCTTCAGTTGCCGGTGTGCCAGAGGCCACGGTATCTCTTCCGAACAACCTGCACCCCTGGCAGGTGGTACAGGGGTCAAAGGGATATTTAAAAGGTCGAGGGGAATTTAAAATTATGTATATCTAGGTATATTATGTTAGTTATGTGTATGTTATGAAAAACTTTATTCGTAAAAAATGTCAGTAAAGGATATTTCATAACCAGAAGTTTCCTAGGCATGGTCACTTCAGGTACAAAAAAAAACTTGTATCGACTCTCGGGAGTATAAGTGACTCTCGGCTTTGTTAAGTGTCTTTTTACACGATATTATTATCTGGGCCGTCTTTTCCTTTTCCCACTCTAGGCAAGCACGTAGGTTAAGGCCCCGCGATCGGTGGAGCTCCTTGCTACCAGCGTCGTAGATAGTTGCTGACAACAGAAAACCTAACTTACCTATACCTACCATGGACACGCCACGATTGCGGCGGTAAGTCCCCTCTTTGAGGAGTGGTTTGAGAGGCGGCATGGCGTCCTCACCTTCCGCCTGACGCAGGTCCTCACCGGACACGGTTGTTTCGGGAGGTTCCTGTTTCGGATAGGGCGGGAGGAAACGCCCGGGTGTTTCCACTGCGAAGATCGCCCTGAGGACACGGTGGAGCACACGGTGGCGGTCTGCCCTGCTTGGGCGGAGCACCGCCGTGTCCTCGTGGAGGCGATCGGCGGCGGCGAGCGAGAGGGCATGGGGAGCCGTCACCTCCTTCAGCGAAGCAGTGATGCTCGCGAAGAGGGAGGCGGCGCACGTGAGGGAGAGGCAGCATATGCGCCCTCGCGACCCCAGCCGCCGCAGGATATGGAGACGCCCTGGGCGTCGGGAATCCCAGGCCGATTTCCGGCCACCGTAGGCATGGGCTTGCGGACGGCGAGTAATGGGTAGCTCGCTGTCCGGTAAGGACCAAGCCCAAGTCGACGGCGCGTTGTGTTCCACGCGCGCCTCAAAGAGATGTCAGCACAAAAAATGATGGGGCCCGCAAGGGCCGATGCCTGCCAGGGGTGCGGGTTTGTTCGAAAGAGACACCACAGCCCCTGGCTTAAGGGCTACTGAAGGAACACGGGTGGGTTTTAGTCAGTAAAAGTCTGACACGCCCTCCTGCTCCACCCAGAGCGGGAGAAGTTATTTGATGATTTCCCACCCAAAAAAAAAAAAAAAAAAAAACAACCTATACCTACCAGGTGGAGTGCTAACATTTTCGCCCTTATATCCTACGGATAAAGACGACCGGGGTTATAATCTATGCTTTGTATGTTGTTTACGTACTTTCAATAGTGGAGCTCCGTATGCAAGGATTAGTTAAATAAAATACGAATTAATAAAATACAATTAGAACTGCCCACTTTCGAACGATTAAACGTATTGTTAAACTTATCAGTACCAAAAAGTAGAAATAAAAGCCAAATGGTCAAAATATGGTAAAACACCAACTTTTGTATCTGGTAGCACCTGTATTTTATGCAAATAAGGGATAAGAAATTTATTCGTGGAATTATTAACATAAAAAATTAACAAAACCAACTCTGTCAGCACTTAATGTTCGATAAATAGTTTAAACTAGCTTTTGCCAGCGGCTTCGCCCGCATGGAAATCGAAAGTTATCCCACGGGAATGTACTACCGGTATAAAAAGTATCAAAGTGATTAATTTACTGTTGTCCGCGCAATTTTTTATTCTTTTTTAATTTCCATGTGTCTTAAGGAACATACAAAAAAAACACTATCGGAATTGGTCGAGCCGTTCTCGAGTTTTGCGCTTAGCAACATTCATTTTTATTATATAGATATTAGATAGATATATGTAGATAGTTTTACAAAATGTTTGACGTGATTCTTTAAATTGACATAACTTTTTTATTTATGAACCGATTGACATGAAACAATACTGAATGTTAAATGAACTTACCACAATATATTAGTGAAAACCAAATCTAAATCGGATAAGCTGTTTCTGAGATTAGCGTACACAAACGCACAGACAAAGAGATAAACAGACAAAAGTTCTAACAATCATTGTTTTGGGTGCTATGTGCGTTAATAAAGGTCCCAATAATATTTTTTCTCATATGTCTTCCATGTACAGACAGCGATCCATTACATTTTTATTATATGTATGGATGAACCTCAAAACAAATCGATGTAAAAATTATAGTAAATTCACCCATTTCTGAGGGGTTCCAAAAGTTGAATACGTTAATTGAGTTAACTATGGTACCTCCTACCTACACAATAGAAAGTGAATAAAAATAACTAGAATATAATTATTTTATACTTTAGGTACATGGAACTATTTATGTATACGCGAATGAAATGGTCTTGTTTATGGCGTATCGATGGCAAAAAAAAACATCTTTGGTCCAAAATTCAGCTGCGCGAACTCCGCTCGCTGACGCAGTCATAAGATCGTCAAATGCACAAGTAACAGGGCATGATGGCAAATACAAAATGAAATAGTAATCGTCGCGCTAACAGAAAAGTTTACGATTTCATTACCTGTAATAAGTAATAATATGTTACGTTAATGTTACGTTATTATTCGTGCAAATTACATTTTAAGGGAAAAATATGATGTCATTATTGGATCAATCAATATACTTGAAACTTTTTTTTTAATGTTTCTAACATTTTTAAAAAAAATAAAAAGTTTAAATGTGCCCGTGAACTGATTTTGGGAATTTTCGACCTCCACGCGAGTGAAACCGCTGGCAAAGCTAGCAATAAGAATAAATAATAAAAATGATGTAGGCACGGAACTGTAATGATCGAAAATGGACGGCGTTAAGTCAGTAGTCATAATAAAAACAAAACTAGCAGTTGTCCGCGACTCCACTATGAGTTATGACTATTGCAATTCTAATTTACATTTCAATTCCGTGCGTTTTCTGAAAATTAAGTTCCAGCTAGAAATACATATCTAAGTTAGTATAGTTTCTTGTCGTGGGTAATGTGACAATTTTCTCCCACAATCTGTATGATTCAATTAATACAATGTATGTATTGTGATTTTAACATAGGTAATATTCTAATTTGGGTGTTTGGTGGTGTGCGGTAATTGCGGGACATGTTGTATATAATTATAACACATCAATTTGAGCCTGTATATTCAAGAAAGAAAAAGGAAATCTTATTTATAAAATAGTTTTGACGTAACATACCGAGCGATACGTCACTGTACGTACCTCCACGCTACGTAGCGCGTCCAAACAGACAAACCGCTACTTTTATATATTTCATTACTCCAAGAAGATACAATTTGCCGAAGGCTATGGCAGTTTCTATTTATATAATTGAAGCTCCACTACGCTTCTTAGTCAACACGTTACAGTCACCCAAAGAACTTCAGAATGATCGGTCTTACATTGTTCAGTGTTCTAACGTTTCTATGTGCAATTTGGGCATGGATGGTATATGTGAGGGATAGGCGACACAAGCTACCCCCGATGTACCCGGGACTGCTGCCCATTGTGGGTCATTTTCATTTGCTGATCGGTGATGGTCTAAGTAAGTATTCTGTTATTTATTTGTAAAGTTTCCTAACTAAGTATAATTTTTCTCGTGTTCTCCTTTCCTAAGGTTCTAATTTTCAAAAAGTATTTTTTTTTTTCAAATGGTTTGATTGTGTGAATAATGTTATGAAAGAAATGGAATTAATTTACGAGTGATGGCTTTTTTTTTTGATGGAAATCATTAAATAACTTCTCCCGCTCTGGATGGAGCAGGAGGGCGTGTCAGACTTTTACTGACTAAAACCCACTCGTGTTCCCTCAGTAGCCTGTGTGCCAGGGGTAGCGGTATCTCTTTCGAACCCGCAGCCCTGGCAGGCATCGGCCGTCGACCTGGGCTTAGTCCTTACCGGACAGCGAGCTACCCATTACTCGCCGTCCGAAAGCCCACGCCTACGGTGGCCGGGAATCAGCCTGGGATTCCCGAAGCCCAGGGCGTCTCCTGCGGAGGCTAGGGCCGTGAGGGCGCATATACTGCGCAGACGGCTACCCATGCACTCTCGTTCCGAACCATAGCCTGGACCAGGCCGGATGCGAGAGATCGCTGCCCCCAATCGCCTCCATGAGGACACGGCGGCGGCGGTGCTCCGTCCAAGCCGGACAGACCTCCACCGTAAGCTTCACCTGCGTCAGGCCGAAGGTGAGGCGCCATGGCGCCTCTCCAACCATTCGTTAAAGAGGGGACTTACCGCCGCAATTGTGGCGTGCCCAATGAGTGATGGCTGACCGGAGAGAATGGAAAAAATCAACTTGTTGCGCCAACCCCAAGTAACATCAACAGTCTTGATGATCGCAAGTAGGACTGCGGAAAATGGAGTTCTGGATTCAATATCCAGGTCAGGCACAATGTACCTACTGTTGTCGATTTCTTCCATTAAGGATCTCCTAGTAGCAAAGTAACAACCCGGAGTTGGAATTTATGCTGGGCTATTTTTATCCTATTGAATAAAACTGCTTAATTGGATAAATTAGGGTCTTATACTTGTGCTAAAACTGCCCTAAAGACTCAGCATGTGCACGCAACATGGCAACCAGCATTGCCACGTTCAATGGCGATGCTGATTCTTTTTCTGAGAATTAGTTTTGGTTCAGAATCGAACTATCAGTCATCTACAATAAATTAACGAATATGAAAATGAAATCTCCAGAAAATATACGAAGAAAGGTTGTTTTTTTTTTTATTGCTTTTTTGACGGATTTTATTTTAAAATGACGTTATAAAGACAAAATATTTTTTTCTATCTTTGTTTGTCACGATTTCACGCTTAAACTGCTGAACAGATTAGGATAAAATTTGGCCCATGAGTAAGACATACATAAGATACTTTTTATTCTTACGGCATCGAGACTTATGCGAGTGAAACCACGCGGCGCAGCTACGTCATAATAAATTAATGTTAAGGGTTAAGTACCGGTGGGCACGCCACAATAGGGTATTTTCCAATTTTTCAAAAACTGTTCTAATTTGAAGATTGGAACGTGATATTTAACAGAAAAATAAAAATAAATTGATTTCTTTCCATTTTCTCAATTAAAAACGATCTAAACCAAATGTAATTTTCGTTGTTTTAAATTTACCGCCAAAATGCTCCTTACGATGACTTTTTATCACGTGACGTCAACTTTGTGTAAACTAAAGTAGTTAGTATGTAAATAAGTGAGTGTCGAGTTTATAATTAACAAGATTTTTAATGGATAGAAAGTGATATTACTGGCGTGCGGTGCCTCTGTGCACAAATACTTCTAAAACGGCGCCAAACTAAGTATTTGTACCGGTGCCGTTTAAACAAAGTTGACGTCACATGTCACGTGATAAAAAGTCATCGTAAGGAGCGTTTTGGCGGTAAATTCAAAACAACGTAAAATAAATTAGATTTTAATCGTTTTTAATTGAGAAAACGTGTATTAATAAATTTATTTTTATTTTTCTGTTAGATATATCGTCCCAATCTTCAAATTAAAATAGTTTTTATGAAATCGGAAATACCCTATTGGGGCGGTAAAACCCCTCCTTGAGGAGTGGCTGGAAAAGCGCCACGGCGTCCTTACCTTCCACATCTGGCCCTGGTCCAGCCCATAGTACGGAGCGAGAGTGCAAGTGAAGCCGTCACCTCCTTCTGCGAAACAGTAATGCTCGCGAAGGAGAAGGCGGAGAGCGTAAGGGAGAGGCCAAGATTGCGCCCTCGCACCCCTAGCCGCAGTAGGAGACGCCCTGGGGGTCGGGAGTCCATAGCGTAGTACTACCGGTAACCATAGGCGCGGGCTTGCGATAGCGAGTAATGAGTAGCTCGCCGTCCGGTAAGGACCAGGCCCGAGTCGACGATGCGTTGTGTTCCACGCGCGCCTGAAAGAGCTGTCAGCAAAAATTGAAGGGGTCCGCTAGGGCCGATGCCTGCCAGAGTTGCGGTTGTGTTCGAAAGAGTTACCGTAGCCCCGACACAGGCAACTGAAGGAACACGGGTGGGTTTTAGGCAGTAAAAGTCGAGAAGTCATTTGATGTTGGATTTCTGTCCAAAAAAAAGGGTTACCTAAGTACCGGTATTTAAATCTTTAACGTACCGGTAAATATTCACTCGGAAAATGAATAGGTAATAATTATTTAAGTAGATAGTAAATTCCTACCTATTTAATAACTATCAATTTCCTTACTATTTAAACTTAAATATATAGGTAACCTATCTAACGTTCTTTATTGAAACTTAGTACCTATTTATGATTTATTTCGGATTTATAAATCGATTCGCACGAATTTGATCGTCCGAATCGGGCGAACGGATACTTTTAAATAAATAATATAATTATTATTTTCTAAATGCTCTCGCACGAAGTTAATTTATTAGTAGAAACGAAACGGGAACTCCAGAAATATGTACGTTTAGGCAGTTTCGAATTTAAGGCGGAGATTTCTTGAAAACGCTCAAAAAGGCGGTTTTTTAAACAAGTTTATCTCTTTAACCGTAAATAATTTTGAAAGCAATACAATATATGATATTTTCAAGTCTTTCTTGCATACAGTGATAGAACTCAAAACATAATTTAAAATATTTTAATGCATCAAAAAAATCATCAAAGTCACCTCTTAATTATCTTTAAAACAAGTTTATCCCTTCAATAACAATTTATTATTATAATTAAAAATACAACATAAAATTCCCAATGCCAAACTGCATCCAGTGATAGATTATTTATTATTAAATAGTTAATATCTAATTTTATACGATTTTAGTTGCATTTTTACGACAATGCTTGCTCATTTATTATTCGAATTTATTACAACAGATTTTAACCCGTATCGGATTGCAGTAAGAACTATTATTGTTCATAACGACAATATGACGATTACATTCATAATTACCAGGGCCTTAATGTAGAGAATACAATCCTGTTAGTAAACAAATAGCTATAAGATTTTACTAAGGACTGATTTTTTAATAGTCAGATAAATTTTATCCTAAGAATAAGTAAATCTGACAGTTTGGCAAATTTTGTATAGAAAATCTGTCAAACCACATATTTATTCCTAAGATAAAAGTTATTTAACCATAGCAAAATCAGCCCTAAGTAGTAAAATCATTAAAACTTATTCATACTATTTCTATTTTGGCAGCTTTGTGGCGCACTGTTAAGAATATTGCTGTCGAAGCTACGAAACAAGGCGGCGTCATCACCTTGATATTTGGACACAGGGTTTACTACAGTAAGTTTCAAATATACCCGTATTTATCACTAGCTTTTGCCAGCGGCATCACCCGCGTCGAGGTCGAAAATTATCCCACGAGAACAACAGGGATAAAAGTATCCTATGTGTTGTTAATTCACACAAACTATCTGTGTGCCAAATAACATCTGCATCCGTTCAGCTGTTTTTGCGTGATTGAGTAACAAACATACATCCACTCATACAAACATTCGCGTTTATAATATTAGTAAAGATTATCCCCCTTATTCATAAACGCTGGTTAAAGTTAAATAATGATTAGCGTCTGTTTAAACATACATTTTTGACGTTTAAACATCATTTAACTTTAATCATCGTTTACGAATATGGCCTATTATAATTTTAGTATTAGTGGGATTACACTAGCTTCTGCCCGCGAATTCATCTGTAATTTCTTGCTCCTCCGACCCATCGAGTCGCATCAAATCGCCAGCCCGTGCGAGTACTTCATATTCGCGACTTTTTTATTTTTCCTCAACTTCGTTTAATTGCAGCGGGATGTTATATCGAATGCAAAAATATTTGCTCAAATCCGACTGGTGCTTCTTGAGATTAGCGCGTTCAACCAAACAAACAAACAGGCGTGACGTGACAGCACGACGTGACTCGTAGAAAAATGTCTATCAATACTTAATACGTCTCATTACAAAATGCAATCTAACTTTAGTTCTAGCCTAAAATTCTCAGTCAGTTTTTGCATTACCAACTTTTCTTATATTTGGGTTAAGTTCTCAATACAAAAACTTTTTCCAAAAAAAAAAGCAACCGACTTCCGGAAAAACACTACAAAGTGAAAAATAACTTTAATTTCGGAAGGCGGTGACAATAAATTGATAAAATACATATCCGATGTCACCGCCGAAGTCGGTTGTTTTTTTTTTTTTGGAAAAAGTTTTATTTTTCACTTTTTAGTTCAAATCAAATCAAATCAAAATATTTTTATTTCATATAAACCTGCATGGGCACTCATGAAACGTCAGAAGCTAGGTGCACGGTTCCAAATTGTTGTTTCCTATGGAAAAGAGCCGGCAAGAAACTCCACGGTTACTCTTTTAAAAATAATTGGCTTTAACAATATTTTCAAATTACAGAGATTAAATGTATGGGAGGACAGCGCAGGCCTGTCAATAAGTACCAGGTACTTAGACGAATACAAAATAGAAAATCGTCTACAAATCTACAGTCAGTAAGGCCTACAACGTTCTCTCATTCACAATATGTAAAATAATCTACATAAATAAAATGAACCTAAATAAAATTGATGTATAATGTCAATTAATGACGAGATTATGTCAGCATTGTAAAAATAAAAATAATAAAAAAGAACATTGTATTTGAGAGCAGTTAATAGACTTTCACATAGTTATGCTGTTAATGAGGTACCAGGGAAGCCACATGTGCAGAAGGAATTAATGCCAAACTTCCCTGTCTTCAACGTAGTCTTTTATCTTATAATATGCTTTTTTGATAAGGACACGTTTGATGTGCGTTTTAAACTTTCCATCGCTAAGTTCTGTAACCGACTTTGGCAACTTGTTCTAGAAGCGGATACTGTTTATTAGAAATGACTTGCTAGTTTTAGTCAGTCTAAATTTTGGAATCACAATTTCATCTTTACTACGTGTATTCAAATTATGGAAATCGCATCGTTTTTTGAAAAGGCCTAAGTTTTTGCGAACATATAAGATATTTTCTAGGATATAAAGAGAAGGCAGAGTTAATATATCAATTTCGCTGAATTTGTTTCTAAGAGACTCGCGAGGCCCCATTTTATAGATTGCGCGGATTGCCCTCTTTTGTAAAATGAAAATTGAATCTACGTCAGCTGCCGATCCCCACAGCAGAACGCCATAAGACATAATACTGTGAAAATAAGCAAAGTAAACTAACCTAGCTGTGGCTACATCAGTCAACTGCCTTATTTTTCTTACTGCGTAAGCAGCTGAGCTTAATCTACTTGAAAGAGCTCTAATGTGAGCACCCCATTGCAATTTTGAATCTAAAGTAATTCCCAAAAATACAGTTTCCGAAATAGCATCCAGTTTCTTGCCATCAAGTTTTAAGTTTAGACCTACTTGGGGTACATTTGGTAACGAGAACTTAAGACATTTAGTTTTGTTCGCATTGAGTAAAAGATTATTAGCAGCAAACCATTTCGAAAGAACAGCTAGACTATCATTGACATGTAAGACATCCGTATCTTTTCTATCTATTCTAAAAATAAGAGAAGTGTCATCAGCGAATAAAATGAAATCCGAGAATTTAGCCATCAGGTAAGGAAGGTCATTTATATAAACTAGAAATAAAAAAGGGCCAAGAATTGAACCTTGAGGCACGCCCATCTTAACTAGAGACCCCGAGGACGTCGCCCCATTAACGTTTACTTTTTGCTGCCTGTTTGATAAATAGGAAAGTACAAGATCAGCAGCTTGTCCACGAATTCCGTAGTGGTGTAATTTACAGATCAGTTAGATCAGTTATAATACCTACCCCACACAAATTCGAAATTTCATTATCCTTGGGTCAAAACAATGCATATTTATGCGGTAGCAGCAATCGCGGTTGATTTGCTGTCATTTTTTCAAGAGTTCCATTGTTTGTCTCCGAAATTCACTGTCAGATCTATATGAAATTTAAATGGGACCATTTCGGAATAAACCTCTTTCGAACAAAAAAAGAATTTTGCAAATCGGTCTAAATATGACGGAGTTACAATTGAGGGTTGCCCTCGATTTCCCTGGAATTCCATCGTCAAATCTTGACTTGGTGCCAATGGGACCACCTCAGGAGTATACCTTTTCAAACAAAAAAGAATTTTGAGAATCGGTCCACAAATAAGGGAGAAATTGGTGAACATACATAAAAAGTACATACAGTGGAACTTAATAACTTCCTCCTTTTTTTTGCAGTCGGTTAAAAAATTACAATGTAGCACTGGACTAAGTTATCAGTTTTGTAAAAGGAGTTGAGTAAGTATTTCGATTTCAGTTAGGTTCTTATTTCAAAAACAGGCTCAATGGTTTAAACCATACATAAAGAAAAACCTTGTTTTGTTGGTATGTGTTTGTTTTGTGCCATAAAACGAAATTTTCTTCCCGTTATCATTAGCAAGAAGAAAGAGTAGGTACGCACTAAATTTGTTTTTTTTTTTCAAATTCACTTAAACCGCTTTAGGGTATGAATTTTAGAAAGTCCTTCATTTGCTCATTAATGGATGGAACTCTAGTGAAAATTTCATTTTTTTAGATCCAGTAGTTTAGGCTATGCCTTGTCTGTCAGTGAAAGCGTCCAGTTCTATATAAACAAATACAGTAGATTTTCACTAATCCCGCACTTCAACGGACTAATACGTCCAATAATCCGGTTCCCTCCACGCTTGCCTCGATCGCCCCTCCCTACGTCAAAAGTTGAAATTGTCAAGTAAACGGAAACACAAGACTCTAGTTTTGATAGAAGTTAGATCGTGAAGAAAACATGTACACATTGGCAAAAGAATATGTATATATATAAATATATTATTTGTTATTATTTTTTCTATATAATCCAGAACTCCGAACATTCCAATAATCCGGCACTCTCTGGTTTTTAATAGTGCCCGATTAGTGAGATTCTTCTGCATTGTGTCCCTAGATTTTTGAACTCCTTAACACCTTATATTTTTGTTTTAGTGATAACAGATCCAGAGGACGCTCTAACAGCTGCAAACGCTTGTCTACAAAAACATTTTGCGTACGATTATGCCAAGTCTTGGCTGGGAGAAGGACTTATCACATCTTCAGGTTGGTAATACAAATAATGATGATGACGACGTAGGTACGGCCATCTGGATTTCCATGCAATGATAACTGTTTGTCTTCATCACTCTATGTCGCTATACAATATGTCCGGTTTCGGACTGTACAAACTTAAAGGTGCTCTTTTCTATCAATAAAATCGTTCTACATGTGGGATCGAAACCCACACCCTCCTGAATGGCAACCATTTTTGTGTTTTGTAAAAATACAATAACTTTGAAATTTAAAGCCCAATTATCATTAAAAAAATACTTTTAGCAACGGAAAAGTATTAACAATGAGTAAAATAACTCAAATAATAACATTAAATGCTGCATCATCTTGAAATAAAAAAATTACATCGTTTTTTTGGTTAATCAAGGTTATTACAAAATTCACCCGGGCGAACTACCTTTTTTTTCTACACGTATAACAGATGTTAAGTTCACCTAAACAATGATACCAAAAACTCGATTCTATGACAAATGGTTTAAAAGATATTGTTGCTTGATTGCTGATTTAGCATTTATTTCAAGATGATGCAGCATTTAATGTTATTATTTGAGTTATTTAACCCATTGTTTATACTTTTCCGTTGCTAAAAGTATTTTTTAGTTATAATTGGGCTTTAAATTTTGAAAGTTACTGTACTTTTAGTATGCTCGCTCTACAAAAGGCGACCAAACACAAAAATGGCTGCCATTCAGGGGGGTGTGGGTTCCGACCCCACATGTTGAATAATTTTATTGATAAAACAGAGCAAACTACCACCCCCTTAAATTTGTACAGTCCGAAACCGGATATATTGTATAGTGCTTGTACGGGTAATATTCGTTTGTCGTTGATCTTAGTATAATTTGAAAAATTAAAGTGTTTTCGGCCATTTTCCTTCAAAATAACAGTCAAACATCTCACATATACCCCTTGTGCAAATAAGTGATTAGCTATCTAAACATATCAATAAAGTGTTAATCTATAGTGAAATACAAAGTGACCTTTAAACCACGGGTGTTTGATCGCTGGCTGTGTGACAAGTCAATTAGCGCGCAGTGCACGCCACACGCATGGTTGTGCGGTTGGCGTAAGGTGCAGTTCGGCGTGCGCTCGTACCTCGAGCGCCTAAGTGATCACGCAACTTAGACGGCGCGACTATTTTAACCTACGAAGCGTTGCCTCTGGGAGGCAAAGATATTTGTGTACTATTTCTGCTTCGGTTAACAACTAAATCGTTTCAAGATGAAGTGTTCTGCATGTAACGATGATTTGAAGCTTGGAGAAGATTAACTTCAGTGTACGGTTGAGCAGTATGGTGGGCTATATCACTACCTCTACAAAAAATTATCATTGGATGATTGAGCTGTCCTGAATGTCAGACAACTCGGAGATTGTTGGCACCGCACAGTCGGCCAGCGCTTCAAATATAACCCTCAGGAAAGTGTCATCTACCAGCTATAAGAGTGACCTCCCCGAGGACTTAAGCAACATTGTACTGGAGATGAAAGATTTGAAGGAACGAGTTTAAATGAGTCTTAAGGTAAACGAAATATTCACCTATGTTGCATTGCTGCCACGAAAATATAGAAGAATGCAAAGATAACCTGATTAGTATTAGCGGGAAAATTTAAATCTATCGAAGCTAACATCATCATAACTAAAAGTGAGACGCAGGCAGATTACTTATCAAGTATCGACAAAGTCCAAATCGTCACCAGTAACCATCCTACTGTTAGAGATTCGGCCCTTGTAAGTTCAGCTCAACCAACCGATGAACCACAAATCATTAATAACTATCCTGTTTACGTCGACTCGGAGCCACCCACGGAGGACCTTACCAACTCGTCAGTGCTCGCAGCCCCAATCGTAACTGTCTCTCCATTGAATCACACAGCAGCAGTGGATACTTCCCTAGACTCTGCCCACTATAAAAGCAAGAATCAGTATTCCATGAGGGAACTGATGGTGAAAACCGCTGACGGTACGCAGATTTGTGCTGCTCCTACTGATGGACTGCCCAGCCATAAAAACTACAAAATTCTATTCGTTGTACTGCTGAGCCTAACATTACTTCTCCTAAGGCGGCTGAAGAAACAAAAAGTATACACTTGTGGAATATGGAGTCCGGTCCCGACGAAATTGCATTATATGTATTTAGTATCTACAACAACTGTACCCTCAAGTAAAATGTGTCGAAGAGGAAGTAAAAACAAAAGGCAATTATAGGTCTTACAAACTGGTGGTACCGATAGCCTACTACGATAGCATTGTCTCGCCGGAGATTTGGCCAGAAAATGTTCGGATTAAGCCGACAGGTCCTCACCGGACACGGTTGTTTCAGGAGGTTCCTGTTTCGGATAGGGCGGGAGGAAACGCCCGGGTGTTTCCACTGCGAAGATCGCCCTGAGGACACGGTGGAGCACACGGTGGCGGTCTGCCCTGCTTGGGCGGAGCACCGCCGTGTCCTCGTGGAGGCGATCGGCGGCGGCGATCTCTCGCGTCCGGCCCTGGTCCAGGCCATGGTACGGAGCGAGAGGGCATGGGGAGCCGTCACCTCCTTCAGCGAAGCAGTGATGCTCGCGAAGAGGGAGGCGGCGCACGTGAGGGAGAGGCAGCATATGCGCCCTCGCGACCCCAGCCGCCGCAGGATACGGAGACGCCCTGGGCGTCGGGAATCCCAGGCCGATTTCCGGCCACCGTAGGCATGGGCTTGCGGACGGCGAGTAATGGGTAGCTCGCTGTCCGGTAAGGACCAAGCCCAAGTCGACGGCGCGTTGTGTTCCACGCGCGCCTCAAAGAGATGTCAGCACAAAAAATGATGGGGCCTGCAAGGGCCGATGCCTGCCAGGGGTGCGGGTTTGTTCGAAAGAGACACCACAGCCCCTGGCTTAAGGGCTACTGAAGGAACACGGGTGGGTTTTAGTCAGTAAAAGTCTGACACGCCCTCTTGCTCCACCCAGAGCGGGAGAAGTTATTTGATGATTTCCCACCCAAAAAAAAAAAAAAGCCGTGGATTGCCTTTCGACGATTTCGCACCAGTGAACAGTACATGCGATCTCCACCTATCGAATAATTCTATGGCTGTTGTAAAGAATGCCTTACTCGCACGAGAGCAATCACTACGGTTAATATATTTTATTAAAACGTTTAAATATTTGTTTTATTATTGATGTACACATACAGTAAAATACATAATGTTCGTGGTATTAAAACCAAGTTACATAGATGGATAGCAAATAAATATTATCTTATCTTATCTTATCTGGAAAACCAATATAAGTAACTTCCGGATTTTGACATTATTGTTGCCACTGAGACTTTCTTGGATTCGTCGGTGGAGAACTCTGAGGTTGTGTCCACTGGCTGGAATGTAGTACGTCGAGACAGAAACAGACCAGGAGGTAGCGTCCTAGTGGCTGCTAAGCCGAGTATCATACCTGTTCGAAAAAATGAGTTGGAAACTACCGATGATGAAGACCTCTGGGTTAAGTTTAGCACCCTCTAATGCTAAACTTAACCCGGATTAGTGTATATATCTGTGCCGTGTATATTCCTCCAAGTGCTGTGGATTCTGTGTATTTTGACTGGTTTCGTAAAGTGGAATCTTTTGTAAATGATTTGAAAAGTAACATATATATAATTGGTGATATTAACCTCAACAGTGCACCAAAATCTGTAAACAGCTACTTTACATATTTCCATTCATTTTGTTAAATGGTTGAAAATAGTATTTTTAATGTTTTTGGCGGCAAGTTGGATGTCATCCTTTCAAGGGATGCTGATTGCGCTGTACATGTCCAAGCCGCTGAGGCTGGTGGCATTATGAATGTTGATTCATATCATCCTCCCCTAGACATTGAAGCTAGACTTCTTACGACATTGAGCGAGGAGAAGAGCAGCCCTAGTAATCTGGACTCGGCGACTGACTGGAATTTTTGTAAAGCTGACTTTCTCTTACTCTAAGAACATAATATGTCACAAACTGACTGGAGCTATGTCACTAGTGTCACTGATGTACAGTCGGCCACTGGTGAGTTTTACAGAATACTTTATAAAATATTCGATATTTGCATACCAAAAAAAAAGAGAGCAATATCTAATAGAAAACGCTATCAAGTTTGGTTCTCCTCGGATATTATTAGAGATTTGAATAATAAAATTAAACTTCACAGACAATGAAAACGTTACCCGACCCTAAAGTGTATTTTACCTTTAGTAGTATTCGATCGAGTTAAAAGAACGTATTGATTGTGCATACAAAACTTACACGGCATCAATCGAAAATTGCATTAGAAGTAACCCACTTCAGTTCTGGCCGTACATCAAAAGTATTCAGTTCAAAGTGGATTTGAGCCCACAATGAGTTACAAAAACAAAACCTTCACCAGCAGTAACGCAGCCAATGCCTTTGCGGAGTATTTTTCTAGTGTCTTTTTGCCACAAAACCCTAAATTAGATGCTGATAATATATTACCTGTTGCAGCTACAACTGACGGGGGCTACATGCACATTGAAAATTGTTCCATCTCTCAGGTTAAGAACGGAATTCGTAAACTAAAACCGCGTAGCTCAGTTGGCCCAGACAAAGTTCCACCATACATTTTAATAGGCTGTGGGGATTTTCTTGATCTTCCACTCACCTATAATGAACTTAGCACTTCGAAGTGACATCCCGACCAATGGAAGGTGTCTCGAGTTACGTCGATAACGAAAACCAATAATAAGTCCACGGTTGAGGAACATCATCCTATTGTCGTTTTGTCGTGTTCAGCCTACCTAGATGTTTGAAACAATTGCGTATAGGGAAATTTATCGCCAATTAAAATCCCACTTATGTGATGAACAACATAGCTTCCGACCAGGTCGCTCAGTCGAAACAAACTTATTGTCACTCATTGATTGCGTCTCAAAGGATCTGCACCCTAATTGCGTAACTCACGATTGATCATAATTGGTTTCGTCTTCACAGTTAAACAATATTCATTGCGTTATTTATCTTATCGAACAGACACATTTTTCGAACATATGAAGCAATGGTTTAACAATCCGTTTCAAAACGATACAGATTATGATGAATCGTGAGTTACGCAATTAGTGGTGCTGAATAGGGGGCATGAAATGGATGTTCTCTATTTTGATTTTAGAAAGGCATTCGATGCAGTGGAAAATGATATTTTACTGAGCAAATCACAAGCCATAGGATTCATAGCTTCTGCGTATTTTCGCTAATTATCTCTTGAACCGGAAACAGTTTGTTTGTTACTGGGTGCTTTCTATCGGGTTCTTACCACACACGATCTGGGGTGAGTCAAGGATCAGTTCTTGGCCCATTACTTTTTTTTAATGATCAATGATCTCGTCAGTGTGGTACAACATGCTAAATGTTTGCTATATGCGAACGATTTAAAGTTAGTACTCGAAATTACCGAAAATTGCACTCGTGATGATCTTCAAAGCGACATTGACCGAGTTTTACAATGGAGTCTAACTAATAAATTGTATTTTACTAGTTAGTGTTATGTTATGACGTTCAGCCGGAAATTACGACCGAGTCAAGCCATATAGACATTGGGTGACACATTCGTAACTCGCGTATTCAACATCCGTGATCTTGGTGTAACATTTGATTGTCGCCTGACATTTCACGAGCACATCTCCTTAGTGGCCGCCGAGTCATTCAGACGACTGGGCTTCGTCTTGCGTCATACACGTGACTTCCGTAACCCAAGCATCATCAAAATATTGTATAATTCCCTTGTTAGAAGTAAATACACCCACAATACAGGAGAAATTCCTAGTGTGGGGCAACGTTTTTTTAAAAAAAAAAAAAAATAGAATTTGCAGCTTGTGTTTGGAGTCCATATGAAACAACATACACCCTAGTAATTGAAAAAGTTCAAAAGGCCTTCCTACGCTACTTGTATATGAGAAACTACGGGTACTATCCATGTATGTAGCCCACGGATTTTTTACTAGGCATTCTAGGATATAACTTCGGTCTCGAACGCAGATCATCACTGCTCTGAAAATTATACGGAATGTAATTGACTCCCCAGAATTGCACAACATACTATGCACATTTTATGTCCATAACAATTACCTACGCCTCCGGTCTAACCGCCGGCGCCGGCACAGACTATTCGCGACTGCACAGTGCCGCACGGTGTCCCGAGCGCATTCCCCGCTGTGTCGCATGAGCAGCGCAATCAATGCCCTTATTTTTGACCTATCCGATTGTGACGTGTTGACCGACAGATCCAACCAAATCATGTTATTGTGCTCGAGATTTTGTGAAAGACATCGTATATGAATAATTGCATGTCCTAATAATTTGTAACCTAATGATTTTTCTTTTTTATTTATTTTTATAAATTGTATTTATATAATAGTAGACAAATTACCCTCCGCATTCCAGTAAAAAATACCTAAAGGTCCGATGGCCGATGGAACTGACGAGTCCTGGAGTGGAGACCGCGTAGAAAAAAAGAAAGAAAATACTATTAATTGCGGTAAACATGACGCAAAAAGAAACAGGTATACAAAAATATGAAAAGGTTGAGGGGAACATGCGTCACATCCACGCAAAACGGCTATCGCTCAGCATTATGCTGCGACCCTATGCAAAGACAGAGCCCCAGCGCTGGTTTTCAGCGACAGCCGGCTTTGACGTAATGACGTCGCCCGTTGCATCAAACAATAATTATGACACTGTACTGGTACAGCGAACTCATAGAAAAAAATAATATAATTTAATGTAAATATGATAGAAATAAACAGGAATACAAAAAAATAAAAAAAATAAAAAATGTAAAAATAAAAAGGAAATATACATGCTACGAGAATATTATCCTCACTAAACATTATGCTCTTTATGTAGTGGCAACATTTGCGTACCGGCAAGCGTAGGACGCCCCCCAGCTAGATGGACCAACGACCTTAAGGAAGTGGCTGGGACAGACTGGATGCGGAAGACGGAGGACAGGGTGATGTGGAGCAACTTGGGAGTGGTCTATGTCCAGCAGTGGACTGCGATATGCTGAGTTGATTGATTGAGTCGGGAATTTTCATACGATTTTGATATCATGTGTGCTTCAGCTATTAAGTTGCTTTGCCTATCCTACATATCACCAGTGGCGGATTTACACATTTGCCGCCAATAGGCTATTCAATTTTTGCCGCCCCTACTGACCTTTGCAATTCAATACCCTACTTTACAATCATATTAATCACATTTTCTAGGTCAATTAAATTGCATTTTTACTATTTGTATCGTCATCATTACCTACATCATTTTCCCGTATTAGTATGATTGTGAACTAAGGGATTGTTGTGTCAGTTCCTAGATTATTCTTACAACTTACGATGTTTACTCAAGAAATAGTTTTTGGGTATATTTCTGAACAAAAAAAAGCTCAATCATGTACTACTTATTAGCTGGGGCAAGATAAACCTTAAAACTACTTCCACAATATGAATACAGCTTACAAAAAAAAATGTAAATTCGATAAACGTTGTCAAATATTTTTTATTGCCCTTACAATCTAAAAACAATACGAACAATATCCTTATTCAATTATCTGTAAACAATTCGTTTTATGATGGCAATTAAATCAATTATGTTCTGAGTTTTATATTACCTTTTTGCGAGTTTTTAAATCAGCAAAATCATCAATTATACCTTCGTATGAAATCTTGTTCATTCATTCTGGCTCTATGCATAAAAGAGCTAAATCGTTCAGCGTTTTTTTTTTCTGATGCTGGGAAATCATCAAATAACTTCTACCGATCTGGTTGGAGCAGGAGAGCATGTCAGACTTTTACTGACTAAAACCCACCCGTGTTCCCTCAGTTGCCTGTGTGCCAGGGGCCGCGGTATCTCTTTAGAACAACCCGCACCACTGGCAACCATCGGCCCTTGCTGACCCCACAAGTTGGTGCTGACATCTCTTTGAGGCGCGCGTGGAACACAACGCGCCGGCGTCGACCCGGGCTTGGTCCTTACCGGACCGCAAGCTACCCATTAATCGCCGACCGCAAGCCCACGGCTTCATCCCTGGCTGATTCCCGGTCCTATGGTGGCCGTGAATCAGCCAGGGATTCCCGACGCCTAGGGCGTCTCCTGTGACGACCAGGGCCGTGAGAGCGGCTAGACTGCCTCTGCCTCACATGCGCCGCCTCCCTCTTCGCGAGCATTACTACTTCTCAGAAGGAGGTGACGGCTACCCATTCTCTCTCGCTCCGTACCATGGCCTGGACCAGGACCCGACGCGAGAGATCTTCGCCGCCGATCACCTCCACGAGGACACGGCAGTGCTCCGCCCAAGCCAGGCAGACCTCGATCGTATGCTCCACCGTGTCCTCAGGGCGATCTAAAGTGTTTAGCCTTTCTTGCCTTAAAGTCGACCGAGATCGTACATAGATTTTCACCCGGCTTAAGCAAGAAAAGCTTCTCTCACCCGAAAAATTTGTTGCTGGTGTACATAGAGCCATGCGAAGTGCTATATTGAAGTTTGGATTAATGTTTTCCAAATTATGTTTTCGCAGCAGGAACGAAGATAGACTTTTAAATGATCCAGCAGAATCTAGTTTTATTAAAATTCAGACGGCACATGGCATTGAAAGTGTAGGCATTCCTGAACTAAGTGACTTTCTAAATCATTAGGATATACTTTTATTCGAAGAAAATTACTTGTTCCGTCCGCTCACTAATTTTGGTTAGAAATGAAAAGTTCTCGTTGAATCCGTCATGGGCCTTCTGCCATTTTTCTAACTCGGACACGAATCTATCTATCAGGACAAGAAACGTGTTAACCCTGAAAGTTTCACTCGCAGTCATTGTATAGTATACTTTACACAGCGTTTAGTATTTTTGTTATGTTGTTCAGACGTTGGAGTATTCCGTATACCATATAGTACAAAAATATTGCAAATTTGTCAAAAAAATTGAGACTCTTTGTCTCCGTGTATTATTTTTGTGTGCTTTTATTTTTCTGTAAAACAGAAAAAATTGAGCGAAATTTGTCGCCTGAGGCTCCAGCCTTCTCAGCCTTATGGTAAATCCACCACTGCATACCACACCTGCCATCCTTTTCACAATTATAGGACCTTAAAACCGAATTTACAGGAAGCAGACATTTAAAATTCTAGCATTATTACCAGGTGAAGTTTGGAAACGTCATCGCAAATTACTGACCCCTGCATTCAGCTTGCCAGTGATGCTCAACTTTTTGGAGGTCTTCAACAGCCAGTCAAGAAAATTAGTCGAAAGATTGAAAGGTCAAGTAGCCAAAGAACCCTTTGATCACACCGAATATCTGAGAAGCAATGCATTGGAGACATTTTGCTGTAAGTTTGGCATTTCATTTATCTAATTTTGATCTGGGACCTACTAATTATTATATTATTATCTATTATTAAAATCATACAAGCTGTGACAGAATAAACGCAAATAATGGAAGAAGTTTGTTCATAATTAAATACTGAATCAATTTCAGTAATTTTTAAATAGGTTTTTTCTTTCGAAAAATTACGCTTTTTCTCGTACCTATCGCCGTCTGAGCCAAAGAAAACTAAATTTTATTTCAAGGCAGTAAGATTCAATTTTAAATACATAAAAAAATACTAGGGTCAACACGATTTTCTTAATAATACCAGTAAACTTAAAAAAATATAAGTTGGTCATTGTATTATGCTTACAAATAAATATTCTAATTGGGATGTATATAAGGTCTTGCGTTGATTAGGTATGTTAAACGTTGACAGGCCATCAAACAAGCAAAAGGGTAGGTATTACGTGAAGCAAAAACTTTGTCCACCTTTTTACGAAAATTACGCGGACGGAGAAGTACGAAATTAGGCACAGTTAAAGTTCATATAGAGGCGGGCTGCAAGCTCATATTTTTATTCAAACTTAATGTTTTTAATTAATTATAATCGAATTCACCAACAATTTATTTTTTTTGTTTTCTACTGTATATTTTAGTGACGGCATTTGGAATAACTGGTTTCGAAGACTTGCACTTCATCCAAAAATACATGCATGCTGTAGACGAGATTTTGAGTATTGTTACTCAGAGGTTTCAAAAGTTTTGGCTCCAAAGTGACACAATATTTAAATTGTGTGGTCTTCAGAGACGGCATGACGAACTTGCGAAGATTCTCAATGATATGTCTCACAAGGTAAGTTAATCTTTCTTTGCTTTTTATAAGATCGAATTCAAAAGGTCATTTATTCAAACTAGGCTGCGAGTCAGCACTTTATGAACGTCAAAATTACATAAAACAGTCCCCCAAAACGCCCGCCCTTCACCACTTCCTAGTGCTTTATCTGGGAAGAAGAAGTGGCGCAACCAACTCCACAGGTGCTGCTGTCTGTCTGTAAGATTTTTTGTGAACAGCTCACGAACTTACCTAAATTACTCTTGGGAGATAATTGAATCATGCTAGTATTCATATTAAATCTAAACCAGATAGTAAGGCAGTCGCTCCATGTAAAATACTGGTAATCAGCTGCATCCGGTTAGACTGGAAGCCGACCTCCACATAGTTGGGAAAAGGCTGGGTAGATGATGATGAATTTTTCTTTGTTTTTAAATGGCACTGTTTTTACCCGACTGCGCCAGAAATGTTTTCGGGTGTATGTATACGTATTGTATATCTGCAACCTAATTGCGTAACTCACGATTAATCATAATCGGTTTCAATTTGACAGTTCAACAATATTCATTGCGTTATTTACGTTGTTGAGCAGACACATTTTTCAAACATATGAAGCAATGGTTTAACAATCTGTTTCAAAACAAAACAGGTTATGATTGATTAATCGTGAGTTACGCAATTAGGGTGCAGGTTTCTTTGGTATGCTCTGTAGCCTAAGCGGCAAAAACGTTTGTTTTAACTTTTGTTTTTCTTAAAACAAAGTTTCCTGTCATCTTTTTTAATTAAAGTTGACCATTTACGCAGCCGGGTTGTGTGTGTTTTTTTTTAAGTTCGTTTTTTACTCTGTCGAGTTTTTTATTTTTTTAACTTTTTTTTACTAAATTCCTCGACTATTATTTTAAATTAACCAATTAAAAATTATAGATTATACAAACAGCACCCTAACTGCGTAACTCACGATTCATCATAATCTGTTTCGTTTTGAAACGGATTGTTAAACCATATATTGCTTCATATTATGTTCGAAAAACGTGTCTGCTCATCAACGTAAATAACGCAATGAATATTGTTGAACTGACAAAACGAAACCGATTATGATTAATCGTGAGTTACGCAATTAGGGTGCTGGTATTTTTTTATGTTATGAAACTGTATTTTCTATTTAAGGTAATACAAAAGAAGAAAGCGGCTAGAACTAACGGTGGACATAATTCAGGTAAGTACTTTCGTACTACTGTTACATACATACATACCGGGCAAAATGTACCTGTAATAATAATTATTATTTATTTTGCAGAAAATAAAATCCAATTACCTATTTGTTAGTACATAAACAACTTTAATACTACGTTACTTATATTCTACCTACCTACTTCATGAAACTAAATTTTCTTCAACAATTTTACACGAATACATCATGTATCTCTTATATTTTTTTTTTTTCATTTCGCAAGTTCTATTCGAAATCGAACGTGAATTAAGGGTTATCCTCTAAAAATAAAATTAAAGTTTATGGTTACCCCTAACTAAAACTTATATAAACTTTATTTTTAATTTTTTTATTTACATTATGCGTTATTGTTTTATTAGCAGAAAAATCCAACCTTACTTTTCCACATTTACCTACAATAATACTCCGTTTGATAATACTCAAATTGTTCTTCATCACAGGCACAAAATACAAGCCTTTCCTGGACCTTCTCCTGGAGTTATCAGAGGATAACGCTTTGACTGATAAGGAGATTAGGGAAGAGGTGGACACTGCCATCGTGACCGGCTTTGATACGTCATCAAGCTTGCTGAGCTATATCATGATACTGTTGGGCACTCATCCTGAAGTGCAAGACAAGATATATCAAGAGTAAGTGTAACTTAAATGCTCAGATTATAAAACAAAGGCAGATAGACCGCAAGGAACACCAAGAGTGAGGCCAAAAAACCAAATACTAAAGAGTCGCATTTTATGTAACATACAATGAGACGCTTTAGTATTTGTTTATTTTTTTTGTTTAGATTATAAAACAAAGACAGATAGATCGCGCGGAACACCCAAGAGTCGAAAAAACAAATACTAAAGCCTCGCATTATACAATGCGACGCTTTAGTATTTGGTTTTTTGGCTTCACTCTTGGTGTTCCGCGCGGTCTATCTGCCTTTGTTTTATAATCTGAGCTTAAATGTAGGTTTTTTTTGTGAAAGACATCTTGCAGGTCAACCTGTGAGGTAGTCGGCTGCTTACCGGACTTGCCTGTGGTAACCTATAAATATAAATTAAGGGTTCCAGCCAGGGCTTAAAACTAAAACGACTGCCCGCTAAGTGCACCCCCTGTGAGATATGGACCTTGGTTTAGGGCATCGCTGGTAGAGGGTAGCAAGGGACAGACTTGATCAGACTGAAAATACTTGAAAATCCACCAGCGCGGTTTTATTTAGACATTCATTTAGGTGTATGAAATTTGGCACACAGGTGATTTATGACCTGGATTAACACTTTTATCCCGGTAGTACGTTCCCGTGGGTACATTTCCGACATCAACGCGGGCGAAGCAGCTGGCCTAAGCTGGTAAACTATGCTATGCTATATTTTTATTTGCGCACTGGATAAAAACTTATCCTGTATGTGTGCCATATTTCATCCAAATCTGTTTTCCAAAGCCATCCAAAGCCGTTTTGCTCCAATCCGGAACATAACTAAATCCAGACAAACGGGCAAAAATTCTAAAAACCTGGTATCAGACTCATTCCTCGAATCATCTCATAGCAATTAGGTAGATACCTACTTTTTTTTAAACATTCAATGTAGAGTTTTGACTTCATTACTATTTTATTGTATGTTGTAACTAAATAATTTTTTAATTAATTATTGTTATAGCACAGTGTCAGTGTCACATTGTTAATTCGGTCTGACATGTTAAAATAGCTAGCTGAACATCAGTCTGCGATATTGCCATAATGACACAATTACATAAAAATACTGAGTCGGTAATGCGGATTCTATTGTGAAATGACGTGACGTGGCGAACATATTTTGGATGTATCTGTAGGCCTAGACACGATTATACCATAGCTTAGTCGTGAACCGCTGTTGGGCGGTGCCTCCTGAATAGCTTTTTTTTTTTAAATAATAGTATGTTTATTTGTACACGTAGCGAAAAACATACATAAGTACGCAAAGATATTGGTAGCCTTCGTTGCCATTGACGGCTATGATCAAAACTCGACCAGCAGGCTTAGCACGAGCACCGATTTGTCGACAGAAGAATAGACATGACTATTACATAAATAAATGATGTACAATAGGATAAGATAGGTATGTTTTTCTATTCATTATCACAGTTATGCGTTCTAAACGTATCATGATTTTGTAGATAATCGTATATACTTTGTGTCCGTCGAGTAGAAAGTTTTGTTGTCAGTGTGATTTTGACAGTTTGGGAAGAAATATTCTTCTGAAATAGTCTACATTTATAAGGACCTAGACAAATATCGTTAGAAACGAAAGACTAAATGACAGATTGTAGAAGGATATCTATGGTGCCATAACAAAAATGTAGGACCGAAATGTCACTTTGTATTGAAAAAGCACTGTCTATTCTTCGTAGAAATACAAAGCAATTAGCAAATGTTCTACTTTCAGAATCAAAGAAGTCTTCGCTATAGACAGGGATGTTGAGAAAGAAGACCTGCAGAAGCTGGTCTACACGGAGGCGGTGATTAAAGAGAGTCTGCGAGTCTTCACCACAGGACCCGTTACCCTGAGATACGTCGACAAAGACGTCAGGCTAAGTAAGCTTACCCCTATATTGATGGTGAAACTACACATCTTTATATTATGTTAAACTGAATTGACGTTTGTTAGTCTCACAAAAACTCGAGAGCGACTGGACTGATTTAGCTTATTTTGGTTTTGTAAAAATAATATTTGTAGAAGTCTAGGGAATGTTTAAAAGGTGAGAAAATGAAAAATAAAATCTATATTTAAAATAAATTGACGTTTGCTAGTCTCACAAAAAGTTCAGACAACTTTAATTGGCGGTATGAAGTTCGCCAATTAAAGGGTCTGCTAGTATTATTATATATTTTTTAAAGAAGTAGGTATGTTTATGTCTTGTGTAAAATGAGATAAATTAATCCTATTTTATTACGACTGCAGTCTGCAAAAATAATAATAAAAACTTTTTCAAAAAAAAACAACCGAATTCCAAAAAACACTAGAAAGCGAAAAAAAACTTTAATTTCATGGATATGTATTTTAGTGTGTGTGGGTTGTTTTTTTTTTAAGTTTTTTTTTTCACTTTTTATTTGTAGTACCCCACACCAATTCGAAATTTCATCATCCTTGGGGTCAAAACAATGCATATTTATGTTATAACAGCAATCTCGGTTAATTTTCTGTCATTTTTCGAAGAGTTCCGTTGTCTGTCTCCCAAACGCATCATCCGATCTATATGAAATTTTAATGGGACCATTTCGAAATAAACCCCTTTCGAACAAAAGAATTTTGTAAATCGGTCTTACGACGGAGTTGTGCCCGAACCTCCACCTAACTCCTAACCGTTAAAGAGTTGTACCATCGTTCATCAGCTTAGCGCCATGAGATGTTGATGACCATACGAAAATGTCTCAATAGCTAAAATATATGAAAAACATTGTTAATACCTACAAAATTTGAGGGTTGCCCTCTATTTCCCTGGGATTCCATCATCAGATCCTGACTTGGTGCCAATGGGACCACCTGAGGAGTATACGCTTTTAAATAAAATATATTATGAGAATCGGTGCACAAATGGGGGAGAAATCGAGGAAAATATATTAAAAAAAAATACAAACAGTGGAACATTTATTATAACCTCCTCCTTTTCCAAGTCGGTTAAAAACAAATAAAAGTTCAATAGATTATCAATTTATAATCGACTAGCTTCTGTCGACGACTTCGTCCGCTTGAAATGACTTGTTTTAACATAAAATATTTGCCTACATTACGCGATATTATTATATTTCTGGCCGACAAAAACACGTAAGATTTCAACCGCTAATAACTACGAGAAATAAAGTGATGGAGTAATGGTTGAGCATTAAAAAGATAGATCATATTTACAAAAAAAAAATAAGAGGGGCATTACTTGCCTATGATGCCACACTGCCGGTGCATGCGCATGCGCGCAACCCTCTACTTTTTAGTATAGCGCAAAAACGTGTTTAGTTAGAACACAAATTCTGGAGTATTTGCCAAGAGTTGGCAAAGCACTACTAGGTCATAGAGAGAAACAACAAAAATATTTGCCAAAATAGGGTTAAACATTAATAATTATGAAGTTGACAATAGCAAAATAACGCGTGAAGAAATGAGCCTACTAAATTTAGTATCGGGCAAATACAACGGCTACAGCTGTATCGGAAACCATAGGAGCATTTGTTAAGATTACTTCGGGGATTCCTGGCGTGATGTTATGTTTATGTTGTAAGTTTTGATGTTTTTTCAAGTTCGAAAACCACGCTAAGCAGGAACAGATCACTAGTATTTGACTATTACGTGTCCTTTTTCTGTTTAGAAAACTATACGATGCGTGCAGGCAGTCAATGCGTGATTCTGCTCTTCGGGGCCCATCGGCAACCTGTATGGGGCAAGGACGTGGAACAGTTCAGACCAGAGAGATGGCTGGACCCAGGGATGCCTGTCAACCCTGGTGCCTTCGTCGGCTTTAGTCTGGGCAAACGATCCTGTTTGGGTGAGTTTATTCATTCATTTATTCCTAGCTTTTGCCAGCGGGTTCGCCCACGTTAACCAATTGATACAAAACCTCACCTAAACCATGAATCACTCTGGCTATTGGTGAAAACCGCATGAAAATTGGCACCTACTCTCCCTTTACCATGTTCAAGTTGATTCGGTATAATTCTAGCTAAGCGGAGCGGTATAGCGGATTTTCCCCCAACCTAATATAATTGTGTTATGTATATAAATTATACGATGTTCCCATCCGGATCCTCTGAATCTTACTGGCATGTGTGTAGCACCCCGTACTAAAAGCAGGTCACATAGATCAGTACAAATAGCACATTTTACAAAATACTGACAGAAATTTCTTTACAGGTAAAACCTACGCCATGATATCAATGAAAGCAACTCTAGTACATTTCCTGAGGAGGTACAGAGTGACCGCTGATGACAGCAATCTGCAGCTGAGATTCGACTTCTTGCTGAAACCAGTTTCGGGACACGAGATCACTTTAGAAGAAAGAATATAGACGGGATCTGAGGATCTAAACAAAATGACTTTCTATCATCGGCAACGATGATAGAAAACTCGAAATGTATTGAATTGACATAAGCCACCAAAACGCTACTAACATCGTTGTCAAAATACGAAACGCTTTGATAGCGATAGCCACTAATTGTTTAGACACAGTCAGGACCCTAATTGCGTAACTCACGATTAATCATAATCTGTTTCAATTTGACAGTTCACCAATATTCATTGCGTTATTTACGTTATTGAGCAGACACATTTTCGAACATATAAAGCAATTATGGTTTATTAATCATGAGTTTATTAATCATTATAATTAATCAATTAGGGTGTTGGATACCTACTTAGACATTTTTATTTTTGTTCTAATCGATTTATACTCGGTTCCTATAAAAAAAAAAAACCGTTTCGCTTAGGTACTAATGATAGAATTTTTAAAGCCAAACTGGGCATACAAGTAAATACGTGAGATGATTTTACCTGTAAGAGCTACTTCCACGGCTACTTCCTTTTGGGTCTACTATGTAAAATTAGGAGGTACTTGCTTCATAATTGGTATACAAGAGACTTCAAAAAGAAGGAGGATAGCAATTCGACATGTTTTTTTTAAATGTATGTTCGGATATAACTCCGTCGTATAAGACGGATTTGCAAAATTATTTTTTTGGTCGAAAGGGGTTTACTCCAAAATGGTCCATTTCATATAGATCTGATGATGCGTTTCGGAGACGTACAACGGAACTCTTCAAAAAATTACAGCATATCAATCGCGAATGTTGCTATTCCATAAATATGTATTATTTTGACGCCAAGGATGATGAAATTTCGAATTGGTGTGGGGTAGGTAACTAAGAAGTGAAAAATAAAAACTTTTTTCAAAAAATAACAACCGACTTCCAAAAAACACTACAAAGTGCAAATTAACTTTTATTTCGGTAGGCGGTGACAAATAATTAAAATACACATTCAAAGTCACCGACTTACTGCGAAGATCGCCCTGAGGACACGGTGGAACACACGGTGGCGGTCTGCCCTGCTTGGGCGGAGCACCGCCGTGTCCTCGTGGAGGCGATCGGCGGCGGCGATCTCTCGCGTCCGGCCCTGGTCCAGGCCATGGTACGGAGCGAGAGGGCATGGGGAGCCGTCACCTCCTTCAGCGAAGCAGTGATGCTCGCGAAGAGGGAGGCGGCGCACGTGAGGGAGAGGCAGCATATGCGCCCTCGCGACCCCAGCCGCCGCAGGATACGGAGACGCCCTGGGCGTCGGGAATCCCAGGCCGATTTCCGGCCACCGTAGGCATGGGCTTGCGGACGGCGAGTAATGGGTAGCTCGCTGTCCGGTAAGGACCAAGCCCAAGTCGACGGCGCGTTGTGTTCCACGCGCGCCTCAAAGAGATGTCAGCACAAATAGTGATGGGACCCGCAAGGGTCGATGCCTGCCAGGGGTGCGGGTTTGTTCGAAAGAGACACCACAGCCCCTGGCTTAAGGACTACTGAAGGAACACGGGTGGGTTTTAGTCAGTAAAAGTCTGACACGCCCTCCTGCTCCACGCAGAGCGGGAGAAGTTATTTGATGATTTCCCACCCAAAAAAAAAAAAAAAAAAAGTCACCGACTTCCGAAATTAAAGTTATTTTGCACTTTGTAGTGTTTTTTTGGAAGTCGGTTGTTATTTTTTTTTAAGTTTTTATACCAATGACATGACGATCCGTAAACTATAGGAACCGGCCATTAGACTTTATTCTTCTTGGATTTAAATGTCTTTGCCTAATCATCTGAAGGCCCCTTTGAAAAATCATTCAGTATTGAGCCGCAGTTCCATTGAGGTTCATGGCACGACTTCATTTTGTACGACAATGGTATGTGCGATCCACAGCCATGCTATACGCACAGATGCGTAGCTGGAAAATGGAATAAATGAACCATAGATAATAAAAATAGAAAGAAGGAATGAACCCAACCCGCTGACGGGAATTTTGCTATTCGTTTTGTAGATTGTCATTTGCGGGTAGGGTTGCCAACCTTAAACTATCTTACCTCTAAAATAGAGTATTGTACTCTTTTTGCTGTGGGTGTACTCTATAATCTACAACAATGTTTTTTTTTTAATCGCCAAAATACAATTTTTTCATAAACTGACTTTTTTGAGGCAAGTGATTTCGTTTTTCTGCGGCTATAATTTTCATTGTGAGACTTGACTATTTGTCGCTCATGAATGTGTAGTGGCGAGAGGAGAGGAACAGGACTTTATTAATATTGATAAAATGAATTCCTAATATTATATTAATGTAGAATTAGGATGTTTGGAGTCCTACAATTCTTGTTAAGTCAATAACAAAAATGAAATCAAAAAGTTTTAGGTCAATAAAAAAAATGGACCGCGAAAAGTGCTAGAACATACATTAAGAAAAATTAATAAATGCTACTCTATTTTATTAATCTGTACAGTACTTACTCTCTCTGAAATCAGAAATACTCTAGTTATTGTAGAAAAAGTTGGCAACCCTATTTGCGGATTTAAATAGTTAAGTACTTACGTAGTTTAAGTTAAATGTAATAAACACAGTGATAATAGTTTAAATGAATAAAGAATTTATACCTAAAAACTTGTACCTACGTTTTTCCCTTTTATTACCCATCTTTAGCAAGAACAACAACACTGCATTCATCATCTTCTGACTAGCCTTTTCGTAGCTATGTTGAGGTCAGCTTCCAGTCTAACCGGATGCAGATGAATACCAGTATTTTACATAGAACGACTGCCTATCTGACCTCCATAAACCAGCTCCTGGGGTGGAGGCTGTGGAGCAACAACAACACAGCATTCGTTGATTGAAATGTCCAACAATACTAAAAATAAAAAAGAGGCTCAATTTCATCCTTGTTCATCCATACTAATGTAATAAAAGCGAAAGTAAGTCCGTTTGTCTGTCTGAATGGGACCTTTCACGCCTAAACCACGAAACATATTTCGATAAAATTTGTCTCCGTGTGTGTACCTATCCTTTTTTTTTTTGCTTTTTTTTGGGTGGGACATCATCAAATAACTTCTCCCGCTCTGGGTGGAGCAGAAGGGTGAGTCAGACTTTTAGTGAATAAAACCCACCCATTTTCCCTCAGTAGCCCGTATGCCTGCGGGCTGCGGTATCTCTTTCGATCGAACCCGCACCCCTGGCAGGCATCGGCCCTTGCGGGCTCCATCGGTTTGTGCTGACATCTCTTTGAGGCGCGAACACAACGCGCCGTCGGCTTGGGCTTGGTCCTTACCGGACAGCGGGCTACAAATTACTCGCCGTCCGCAAGCTCATGCCTACGGTGGCCGGAAATGGGCCTGGGATTCCCGACGCTCAGGGCGTCTCCGTATCCTGCGGCGGCTGGGGTCGCGAGGGCGCATAGATTGCCTCTCTCTCATGTGCGCCGCCTCCCTCTTCGCGAGCATTAATGCTTTGCTGAAGGAGGTGACGGCTACCCATGCACTCTCGCTCCGTACCATGGCCTGGACCAGGGCCGGACGCGAGAGATCGCCGCCGCCGATCGCCTCCACGAGGACACGGCGGTGCTCCGCCCGAGCCAGGCAGACCGCCACCATGTACTCCACCGTGTTCTCAGGGCGATCTTCGCAGTGGAAACACCCGGGCATTTCCTCCCGCCTTATCCGAAACAGGAACCTCCCGAAACAACCGTGTCCGGTGAGGACTTAGGTCAGGCGGAAGGTGAGGACGCTATGCCGCCTCTCAAGCCACTCCTTAAAAGAGGGGACTTACTACCCTATACTATATTGTAGTCTGTGCGACTTACCGCCGCGCCGCAATCGTGGGGTGCCCATAGATGGTAACCTGGGGAAGGAAATAAGTTACTTTTTCTCTCAAAAATAATCCTAAAAGTTTGTATCGGAAACTTAGCATGACTTAAGTTAGGGATATGAAAATTTAATTTATGGTTTTGGTAAGAAATAAAAAAATATTTGTTACAGTTTATTTTATTTTATTAGAGAATTATTTTAAATTCAGAAGATTACTGAAACTTTGTTGTTGGCATATATTTTTAAGAGCCTTTTAGTTTTATCTTTAGATAGGTACACACATACTTACATGGCATAAATATGTACTTACCTACCTACTCTTAGGTACGCAAAGATCAAACACGAATTTCTCGTTGCAAGATTTGAGAAAAGGCCTATTTTATAATATAATACTTCAGGAGAAAATCGCTTTTAAATTTTGCTACTTCCGTGTAAAGTTCTAGAAATAAGTATGAGTATAGGACCTATACTCATACCTATTTCTAGAACTTTTCAAATCAATTACCTGTACCATTATTATTACCGGTATAGGTAATTGATTTGGCTTATGGAAGGATTAGGCAAATGTTAATCTTCAACTGTTATAGTCGTAGTATGTTATTTTTTCGGTTTAAACGTGCGTCATATATAAGTGGCTTACAAAGATTAATTAATTATTTTAATATTGAATTCATAAACAGATTTTAATAATTCACGTCCTTCAACGCAATTTTTTTAGGGTTCCGTACTGAAATGGTAAAAACTAATCCTTACGCACTGCGACTTCTTGGTTCTGTCACAGCGAATATTTAAAGTGACTAGGTCCAACTACTATCCGCTTGTTTGCAAAGTTATAAGGAATGCAGATCTACGTACCTTCATAGCAAGTGAAAAAGTATTGTGATTTCTGTTGCAATAGCAGCTGCAATGAAAAAAAAATGAAAAAAAAGTACATTTTACAGTTGGATACCTAACTAGGTCAGGATATCATATAATATGCACATAATAAATAACATCACTATCACTATCATCACTATCACTAATATTATAAATGTGAAAGTTTGTATGTTTGGACATTGAGATGTTTGATATTGGGATGTTTGTTACGCAATCCCGCAAAAACGGCCAAACGGGTTTAGATAAAATTTGGCACACAGATAGTTTGTAACCTGCAATAACTCATAGGATACTTTTTCATGCCGATAGTACGTTCCCGTGGGATAATTTTCGACCTCTATGCGGGCGAAGCCACTGGAAAAAGCTAGTTAATCATATTTTTATATTTATTCATATTCCGTTAATTTGCCGCTACCTTTTCTCCGAAGCTTGCAAAGTTAAAACGGACAAAGGTTAATCTAGATAAGATAATATTTATTTGCTAAAACATGTGTACCTATGCATGCAAGACACCATTAAGAGAAAAAAAAATAGGTTCAAACATATTAGCCACATAATTATTTTTACTAAGATAACCGGAACCCTCTGTCTGCGAGTAGAACTCGCTCTTTTTGCTGTTTTAGTTTTATTCCGTCGCCTACCAAAAATCATAAAACCTTATTTTTTTGTAAACAAGCACGTTTTCATAATTAAGTGCGAAGTAATTTTAGAATTGGCCTAATAATTGGATTATTTCACACTCAATTATGAAAACCTGCCCAATTTATCTTCTCGTATTTTCGAGGTAGGTGTAAGTATAATTATGTTTAGGTACGAGTATACCAATTCCGCAATATTTGAAGACTAAGGTATTCAACCAGTGCGTCCTTCCCCTGATGGCATACGGTGCCGAAACGTGGACACTGACAGTTGGGCTGGTTCACAAATTTAAGGTCGCTCAGCGCGCACCGGAGCGGGCTATGCTCGGAGTTTCTTTGAAGGATTAAATTTGGAATGAAATTATCCGGAAAAGAACCGGAGTCACCGACATAGCTTGCAGAGCAAGCAAGCTGAAGTGGCAGCTAGAAGGCCGGCCCTGTCTGCCGAAGGACCGATGTACGGTGGAGCAGACGAGTCCTGGGGCTCAAGTCTGCTATTTTTATAAATTCGTCATTCCAATACGATTAAATTGTCATTTTGCTAAAAGTTCGTAATCTACTAAATTCATAGTGGGCGATCAATGGTCGGTCAATGGTCTCGTAATAGAATTGTGTTAAAATGGCATTGTCATATTGCCATTATTATAAAACCCGTTAGTAGAAATGATTTTCGAAAAAAATACTACTAAATTTGAACATAAATTCGTGCCAGTTTTCATTTTTAAGAAATATATTTTAACATATTATTTTAGGCACTGTCAACAATTACCGCCAAGTCAGTCATTCATTTGTCATTAGGCACGAGATTACCAATATATGCCATTTCTTTCAATGGAGTGTCAGTGGCTGACCATTGGAAAGTCATAATGACGCCATTATGTTAGCAGATTACCAAACTTGTCAAAATCAAAAATTATGAAATCAATGATAGACCATTCTGACACTATTGTAATAGCAGACTTGAGGCCCTGGAGTGGAGACCGCGTATCGGTAAACGTATTGTGGGACGCCCCCCAGCTGGATGGACCGACGACCTTAAAAAGGTGGCTGGGATAGACTGGATACGGAAGGCGGAGGATAGAGTGTTGTGGCGCAGCCTGAGAGAGGCCTATGTCCAGCAGTGGACTGCGATAGGCTAAGTTGATTGATTGATTGATCTGATAGATAAGCAATAATTAGTATGACTGCTTTAAAAAAAAAACTTTAATTTTGTTCTAATGTTTTTTTTTTTTTTAAAGGTTCAATCATCCTTAGCATAAAAAAGTGTCAAAACGCAAGTGACCAATAATTTAATAAAAATAATATCTGGCTTAGTAATATTAGAAGCACGGGTCGATAAGATACCCCTTGGTAAGACTGGTTGTCAGACTTTCGGGCTTCTGACGACCCGTAACGACTGTCAAAGATTCCCAAATTATAGCCGGAACCAACGGCTTAACGTGCTTTCCGAGGCACGGAGGGATCTTGGTTAGCTTAACCTGATCGGGTTAAACTACGCTTGCCGCGGTTGGTCCGTGGATGGGTGACCATCTTTACATACCAAGACCCCTCCGTTCAACAGTCTGCTTGTGCCCAGTGATGCTCGCTCTAGGCAGAGACATTGTAAGAACAAACGTGTATTTGGCACAGTAGGTACCACTAGCAAGAAACACATTTGAACGAAATTCATCCGCCACACAAGCCAGGTAACGGCGCATTAAAAAAAAACGGGCACCCAAGGCCAATAGTGTTACACATCTACATGCAGGTACATTACATGTTACAAAAAAAACTACATTAGTAACATGCAGGAACACTAAAAAGAAAATCACAATCACAGGAAGGTATAACAACCTCTGTTGCCTACATGCATACTCATCTAAGCGTTTGTAAAGTATGTTTGATTGACACAATCGGTTCGGCTGATGTTCGAGGACCCACAGTTCAGTCAAGATGAAGTGATAGTACCTAGGAATTGATTAATGTTGTCCCTGTCTTATTTGTGTTGCGAGAAGCACCTAACGGAAAGTCCCTACTTGGCCCCTTCGGAGCAAAGCCCTGAAGTAACCACAGAGACCGTTACAATTTAAACTCCATTGAATGGAAGTCATTAAAAAATTTACCGCAAATACGTCTTGCCAACCTACCTACCTAGTTACAAAGTTCTACATAAAATTCTTTTGTATTCAACATAGTTTATGGACATTCACGAGTACTTGACATAATGATGAATCGACATAAGTGTCTATTGAAATTGAATGGCAGTAATAACTTTGCCATTGAAAGCGGAACACACACTTAGTTGCTAATAAAACAAACAAGGTTTGAAATGATGGGAAACTTCACTTAATAATAGATACTGATCAAGTGTATCCGTTATTTACGGATACCTACCTAAGTAGGTAGCTACGAACTAGGTGAAAAAACCTCTGAACACCCACTATATATTTTATATTGAAAGTAGGTCACAATTACCGCAGTGTCTCAAGACGATAGTCTTTGACCAGTGTGTGTTGCCAATATGGCACTGAAACGTGGTCGCTCACAATGGGCCTTATTAGAAGGCTAAAAGTCACGCAAAGGGCTCAGGAATGAAGAGATCCGCAGGAGAACCAAGACCGACTTAGCTCGAAAAGTTGCTAAACTTAACATTGCTCACAGAACTGATGGCCGATGGGACCGAAAGGTTCTGGAGTGGCGACCGCGTACCGGAAGACATAGTGTTGGAAGGCCTCCCACATGGTGGACCGATGACATCTTATGCATTTAAATCTCGCTTCTCATGCGAACCTACCTCAGATCATTGTACCTTCTTTTTTCTGTGGAACCTACCTACCTAATGCAAATGGTACAAAACAAACATGGACGAAGACGACTCCGTCCGTTCTAATTTAGAACATTTACAATTCTGAAAGAACTCGGATTTTAGGATGTTGATACACACAGAGCAGAGGAAAGTGATACAGTGTGAAAATGCTCTAAGCCCATACTCTATAAACGTTCCGGACAGCACGATAAAAAGGGCCATTTAGATGGAGACAGTTTCTCGACTCGATGATACGATTATCGAAAGAACATTAAAAAGGCTTTTCGTGTAAACATTCACGATTGTCGCCCTGCACCTTGGCCAGAGTAGTCGCTCTAGTTTTAAGCCTTATGGGGCACCCCTTTGGGGTACGGAGCTCGGCTTAGGGCATCGCTGGTAGAAGGCATCAAAGCAAGGGACAGACTAGATTTGACTGAGACTGCAAGTAAACAGTTTTGAACTTTTTACGTGTAAGCGGGATAGATGTGATTCTCAACCTCTTACTGTGTTATTTTTTGGAATTGTGTCAAGCACTTTATTTTTTTAACCGACTTCAAAAAGAAGGAGGTTATCAATTCGACATGTTTATATTTTTTTTTTTTTTTTTTTTTTTTTTATGTATGTTCGGGCATAACTCCGTCGTATATAGACGGATTTGCAAAATTATTTTTTCGAAATTTTTTGTTCGAAAGGGGTTTGTTCCGAAATGGTCCCATATAAATTTCATATAGATCTGATGATGCGTTTTGGAGACAGACAACGGAACTCTTCAAAACTTTGCAGCAAATCAACCGCGAATGCGGCTATCGCATAAATATGCATTGTTTTGACTCTGAGGATGATGAAATTTCGAATTGGTGTGGCGTAGGTAACTAAAAAGTGAAAAATAAAAACTTTTTTCAAAAAAATATCAACCGACTTCCAAAATAACACTACAAAGTGCAAAATAACTTTAATTTCGGAAGGCGGTGACAAAGAATTAAAATACCTACACGTCCAAAGTCACCGACTTCCGAAATTAAAGTTATTTTGCACTTTGTAGTGTTTTTTTGGAAGTCGGTTGATATTTTTTTGAAAAAAGTTTTGATACCCCACATGGTCATGGTACAATTTTTCATCCAGAATTTGCTTAAACATAACAGCCTATAGTGTTCCCACTGCTGGGACACAGGTCTCCTCTCTGTGAGAGGGCGTGCGCCGTTTTCCACCACGCGGGCCCAGTGCGCGTCGGTGTATGTCACATATCTTCGAACTTTTAGTTCTAAGACATGCCGATTTCCTCACGATGTTTTCATTTTCATACACCCGTTTTGAAAGCAGTGGTGATGAAAATACCTACCTAAATACACAAGGTAAATCGCTCGTAAGTAGGACTGCCACTAGGCCACCACTGCTCTGAATTTACTTAATTATTTAATAGTCTAAAATCCGCCATTTTTATTTTAAACAAAACGTCTCTGTCGCAGGCAATTTGTATAATTCCGCGTTTTACAAACAGCGTCCTCCGTTTAAAAACGCTCGCTGTTTTAAAAATATGACAAAGGCAAATTGGCGACTCGTTCGATATTAATTTCGAAATGAATTGTTATAGTAGGGTGACCATCACAAAACACAGGTGGGACAATTTTTTCAGAATAAGATAGTCCACATCGCCAATACTCATCACATCATACTTTTATACCAATCATATTTCGCAAGGGTCCTCCGAGCACCAGATTCCATGGACACCTTAGCGTTTATTACGTGCCGGATAGCCTCACTTCAATTTGCTGCGGCATTTTGTAAACGGCGATTAAATTGTTTATCAAATGTTGTGGCATATTAGAAAGTGACAAGGCAATTAACATTTTGCCTTCGGCATATTATAAAACAGCGAGCATTTATAAACGGACGACGCCGTTTGTAAAACGCGGAATCATACAAATTGCCTGCGGCATCTCTATTCCGTCATTGCTGTCGCGTAGTCGGGTACCTAATAAGAACGTCAAACAGTTGAGTATGTCTATCACTCTCGCACGAACATTATTCGTGTTACAATGTCTTGCTCGAACCTCGAAGACTGCGACTGAATGCGACCTCAATACTACACGTGGATGCCAGCACCGCGGTTTCAAACGCGGAAACGAGCGACCTGCATTAGGCGCATAGATATAAATAAGGTCAGGTGTGTAGGGTAGATATACCTAAATATTTTACATAATAATAATAAAAAAAGCATTCTGTTCACGAGGCAAGTTATTATTTACGTATTGAACTGGACATCGAGCCAACATTCAGCCATTCCATTTTGACGGCTTCTGTGAAGCCGTGTGAAAAACTGATTAAAATCCCCCATATTGTTAAAAAATATCATGTTATTACCAGTATCACTCCCACAACGTAAAACGAATCCGGCGATACCTCATTTATTAAAATCAGTTCTCTCGTTACTCCTCTAAGATAGAACACATGACTTACGTACCCACCAAAAACGTCACACTTGTTATAGGCTGCGCCGCAGTCGGGTAAGAATACACATGTCATAACTGAACACATTTTAATAAAAGCTTATTTTCGAACAAAATACAAAGATAACTAAAAATAATTATAATTCATATAACACTGCCGATTCTCTTGTTCATCAACTTAACGAAATATCAAACTTGTTGGTGCATAACAGAATTGGCACGTGTTTTTCTCTACACCACTTCCCAAGACCCGTCAAAACAACCCGTTTTGACTCAATAGACAATTTGTTTAGTTGTAATAACTGTCTTGAAAAATGTACTTAAACGTAAATGCCATAAGGTTCAAAGTTGAAACTAATAAATGCGAAGTTAGTTGGCCTTCTGGAAGTATTCCTTGCTTTCTCGGGGGCTAGGTTTGATCGTGTTCGCGTTGGTGTCAGGGTTCCAGTTAGCTGGGCACACTGTAAAAGAAACAAAAAGTTAATGATCTGACCAAGATTATGTCTAGACTTTAAAACTGTGACCTCTAAGTTTGTTTCGGCCTGTCTTCACAGAGTAGTCAGGGGGAATACTCTCTAAATCCATCAACGAAGATACGGGCCCGTCCGACAGTAGTTCGATACTTCCGAATGAAGGGTTCATTCCCGATTAAATAACTTTTTCTGAGGGTCAAAAACACATCACGAGTAAGCACAACTGTCAAATCGTGATGTCACTCATTCTTAGTTCGGGCCCCAAAATTAATCTTAAGTCCGTAGGTGATAGAGAACAGAGTCGGATATGCCCGCAACTTCGTCCCAAAAGCCCAAATCTTCGTCAGAAACGCCCGTAACTTCGTCCGCAATGACGGATGGCGTGCTTAAGGAGTAGACCTGCAAATAAGAAACGCCGACCTCATCTAGTTTTAAAAATATGATTGACGTGTAAAAGACTATTGTTTTAGTATATTTTAGGCTCGACTAGCCGTTCGCAATGGTGTGCAGGTGTCTACGCTTATACGGAAGTGAATTTTGAAAGTGGCAAAAACATGAGAGTAGAATAAATGCTGTGGAAATGCGTTCCTTGCGTATGCGTAACATTGAGCAAAAATTAAAGCTGGGGAACGACTTTTGGTGTGAAGAATCGCAGTTTACGATAAAAGGGTGTGTTTATATGAATGCATTCAACAGTACAGAAGTTGGGGCGTATTTCAAGTTAAAAAAAAAAAAAGTTTAAACAATTGAACTTTGCCTATCTAGAAAACCCCGAGTACAAAAAAAAATGATCAAAATGACGTGGAGCGCTTCTTTAAGTGTCTTTTTAAAGCTGTACCAGTAGGTCTTATTGATATAGCTTTTCTCTCCTCAGGTTGAGACGAACTGAGTTAGCATTTCCAGAAGTCAACACTCAGAAATGCTACTGCAATACAGCTCAAATGGTGCCGCACTAACTGATTTCAAGTAATCAAACAAACAAGCATAAAATGAGGGTTTTCTGAAATGATGTTCACTAGGTGGCAGCACTGAGACGTCAGGTCCGGGCATTTGTCAAAAGTGTCAAAGCGCCTACGGACTGAATGGTGAATGAATGAATGAATGAAATGAATGAATGACATCAAATATTTTAAGTTCAGTGTCGAACTGGAAGACCTCTTGTCAAAGTGGCGCCAACTGGTGGCTTGAATATTCATAAAAACCCTCATTATGGCAAAGCTAGAACTAAAGGTCTGTTCCAAAACCATCTGATTAAAATGTAAACAAACGCATTTGAAAACCAGATATTCTAATTTTAAATCACACTACAAACTGTTTAATCTGACAATTTAATGAGGATAATTTTATAATCTTCGCTGATGATTTTACAAAAACAATTTAATTATGGTATTCAAATAATAATTGTTGGAAAAAAGGTAGAAACCTTGAAATACAGAAGAATGTGTTACTTTAGTGAGTAAAATTACGTTACAATTAAACGTGGACAGGGTTTCTTTATACTTTCATCGGATAAATGACGATAAATTATATTTATTTCTGTAAAGCAAATTGGAACAAAAAAATAACTTTTTTACACGTTATATAAGTATGACAAAATAAATATTTTTTTAAACAAATACCTGTATTGAAAATTACTAAAATCGATTTAGTATTTCAATTATGAACAAACTACTTTCAGGACTTGCGTATATTCTGTTACACCTTGTATATCTATGCATCCTCTACGTACCTTCACCATGCTTGTCAGCAAACTGGAAGGCTTTGACCAGCCTGAGCGTTTCGTCCACTGATCTGCCAACGGGCAGGTCATTCACTGACATGTGCCTTAGGATACCGTTCCTGTCAATAATAAACAGTCCTGGAATGGGAGTAAATAGAATAGTTAATATTTTTTCGGGAAAAAAATCTGACGTAAGTATGTGTACGGCACTCTCCGCGAGCACTCGCTTCGATGTTTAAATTACGTACGCGAAACAAAAACTTTGTACCCCTTTTTTTTTAAATTACGCGACTGGAGGACTATGAAATTTGACAGTTAAAGTTTTTATGAATAAGGAGTGCAGAAAGCTAATATTATTGATTTAAATGAATTATGACGACCACTAATTTGTTTAGATCCAGGTACAAATGCCAGCACATCAAGCTACCCCAAACTGTCAAATTTTCCCAATGGAACATGAACCTTACGCTTATTTTATGGACTAGACGGGGCGGCCACCGTTTGATGGCGGACGCGGCGGGTCCGCAGGGGAAGAGGAGTGTCGGTATAGCGTCAGCCGCTCTCCCTATCCCCTGCGGCCGAAAAGTTGTAGGCGGGACGGCGCCGTCAGAGATGTCAGCAACAACTGGTGGGGTCCGCAAGGGCCAATGCCTGCCAGGGGTGGGTGCGGGTTGTTCGAAAGAGACACCGTCACCTCTGGCACAAAGGCAACTGAGAAAACACGGGTGGGTTTTCAGTCAGTAAAAGTCTGACACGCCCTCCTGCTTTCTACCCAGAGCGGGAGAAGTCATTTGATGATTTCCCACCAACCCAAAAAAAAAAAAAACGCTCATGTTATAAAGTTGAAAATCTATTAAAGAAATTTGACAGATTGGGGTAGCTTGATGTGCTGGCGACAGTGGCGACTGTACTCATCAAACTGTTCGTTTCGCGGATGAATGTTCGTTGCGTAACAAAACCTCGTGCAACGAATGTTTGCAAAACTTCGAAACGTACAGTCGGCACGGTTGGCACAGCGGTTAAGCGATTGACTGCTGCGCTGCGTGTCGCGGGTTCGATTCCCGCACGGAACAAATATTTGTATGATCTTGTTTCGGGTCTGGCTGTTTGTGTATGTGAACGTGTTTTTAAACGCACCCACAGTACAGGAGTAATTCCTAGTGTGGGGCAACGTTTAAAAAAAAAAAAACTCGCGATCAGTCAATCTAAGGGACCGTCCCTTAGATTAATTATTCGTTTTAAGAATATTATAATTGCTCTAATTTGGCAGTTCCATTGAGAATACTCTCACGGCGGGCGCAGTGCAACACGATTTTTGCTGAATGTTGATATTTATTTCACAGTAAAACCGCGCCTCGCAACAAAAGATGTATCAAGTCTCCTCACAAAACGTTCTGGTAAATCTAATCTCATTTTATTTGATTACTATATAAATTACCTCTGAGTGCGAAACCGGCATCCAGAAGAACATTATAGTCCTCTGAAATCTTCTTCTGGTAGTCAGCAAGAAGAGGAATTTCTATCTTGCCAAGTCCACCATCCTGAAACACAACAATAATGTGTGAAATGATTTACCTAATTTAGTAGAGGATAGTCATCCCTAGCTTATTCTTTCTTTTTCATAATATACAGGATACATTTATAAACAATTTAAACCATGGGCGTACCCACGGTGGGGCAGGCTGGGGCACTTGCCCCACCCTGCTCTCTGACCCGAAGCTGAGAATTTTTAGGCAAAATTAAATAATGACAAAATTAAATATTTATTTGGGTACCTACTTTTACAGAGGGTTCTAGAAGCACAAAATAAATTTGTAAACGAAATTTAAGATAGATTTAGCCAGAACCCTCGCAGGTTATTATTGAAATAAGGTGCAGTGCAGTAAATAAAACTTGTCTTGTTGCACGGCACTTTGCAATTGCCGCAAATTGCCGTACGGCGGCAGCGGTGCATCAGCGCTGCCGCCGCCTACACCTACTACTTATTTTATTTTATTTTGACCCACCCCTTAAAAAATGCTGGGTACGCCTATGATATAAACATAATGTCAGCTAAACATAATTTATATCTCATCATGTCAACCACCTAATTCCCTAAGGACATTTTAGCGATTTGTTACCACAACAATTTTTCTTACTAGTTGAAGTTTTCATTTTATACACTACTAGCAGCGCTCCGCGGTTTCACCCGCGAAGTTCTTCCCAACAGGGAAAGAATTTTTCATATCGGTTCAGCAGTTTCGGAGCCTATTTAACGCAAACAAACAAACAATCAAATCTTTCCTCTTTATAATATTAGTATAGAAGTACTAAATGAAATGACTAATTAGTTTTCTTTAGATTTCGGGGCTAATTTAAACGCTGTTTCTTTTTTTATTACTAAATGGGTTTTATTACTACTAATTACTACTCTTAACCTCGATCATGCCTGATGGAAAGAGAATTCGTTTTAGTAACCTTAATTTAAAACAGTAAACCTGCGAGTTAATCCCTCATCATCATCAGCCTAAAGTAGTCCACTGATGGACTTAGGACTCTCCAGTCACAACGACGGTTCCACAGTTTTTTTTTTTTTTAACTAGCTTCGAAAATTTGCATTTTTAGTATAATGAGGCCTTTTGCATACCTTCCTAGCAGTGTTGGTCCATGCAAGATGGCTGAACTCAGAATCCGTTGAGATACCAATAATTTGGCAATCAATACTGGCAAACTCCTTAGCTCGGTCACTGAACGCAATCAACTCGGTTGGGCAGACGAATGTGCTGGCAAACAGAAGAAATAGGATTTATTAAGGAGATATGAGCTGTTTATTCAATATAATTAAAAATATAGGTTGCAACACTAAATATAAGAAAGAAGGCGATATGCCCAGTAGTTCAAAATGTATCGGAACCCAGTGTCTCCACTTGCTCCCCACTACCGCGCCATAACTACACATGCAATTTAGTAAAACCAATAGATACGAAATCGCGCTCACACTCGCAATTTATAAATCAGAACGTACTACACAATCAATTTTAGACCTTATCCCTTCAATCACAGCTTGCATTTAACGTTCACCGTACAACTCACTCACACATAAACAACGGTCGCTACCGTTGTGCTGTCGCTCGTGCGATGATGCGTCTGTCCGATGAAAATGATCGTACGACCGTGCGTTCAAATATACTAATATCTACTGAATGTCCTATTGAAGGTCGTGCGATCATGCGATGCGACCAAATTGTTTAGTTTTCGTCGCGCAACCATCGACGCATCGAATTGATCGGACAATTGTCCGATCAAAGATACTGATCCTGTACTGAACATAATATTATGCTCTGTGGTACTGAATGTCCTAATGGCGCTCGCGTGACCAAGGGCAGAGGAGGCAAGGGAAGGGTAGGAATCACGGTGTGCGCTCGGCTTGACGGTACTCGACGATTTTATGTAAATCGTTCGGTTCGATTGCATGGATTCGAGTCGATGACATTTGAAGAAAACTTAATTAATGAAGTGCGTGCTCATCACATTGTATCGAATAAATTTATTATGTGGTGTACCTTTTCTTTTTTAATACTATTTACAATTAAAGAAAAATTGCTCGACAGCAGAAACTGTGCATCTCTGTTTAAGAGCTATTTCGAGAGTGATCGCATCGCTACAAAATAGGACAAACGTTTTCTCATCGTGCGAGCGGTTTCATCGCACGATGAAATCGCATCGCATCATCGCACGAGCGATGGCAATAGGACAGCGCCTTAGGAATACGATAATTTAAAACCAATAACACTCCACCGACATTACCTAAAATTTAGTTAACTTTACGACTGTTGTTTACGCATTTCTCTACTACGCTGTAAAATAATCAAAATAAGTGAAAAATAAATCACATCAATCTAGCAATAAATTTATTCGCGAATCGACACTATCGATAGCCTACGTTAGTGGAGCTGCACGAGCACATCACTAGCTCGAGGCAAAACACAGCGGCCGAACCTACGCAATGCGTCCGCATAGCTACTTTATCGTTTAGTAATTTTTACATTGTTTGTCCAGTCACTTAGCGACAAAATGTTTAGGTAGTGGCTTGGGAGCAATTTATTTAGTACAAAAATAATACAGTCGCTGTGATATTTGAAAACAAAAATAACATAGTAAAAACAAGAAATATTTTCGATTAGTTGTTTTTCATGATTTTAAAGACAAATATAGTAAAATACTAATATATGGTAAGAGATTCCATGATTCACAAGGTTTTTTGTTTCGGCTTCAGTTTTTACAAGAACCACTGAACAACACGGCATTCTTGTAATACGACAACGGTCGAAAGCACACTAGTACGCGGAGACGGCCATTTGCATAAGGAATGCAGTGTTGCGAGAAGGTTACATTTCTTACATTTTTGACCCCTTCGCGTAATATGTAAGTATTTTTTTTATATTTATGGCAATTTTCGAAAGTTTTGAGAACAATGATTTTGCCCTTTATTAACAGCCCTCTTAAGAACATATGGTAAAAAGTACGTTAAGAGGGTTCAATACATATCGGATATTAGTGGTTAGTTCAGTGTAAAACTATCAGGTGCTAGACTAGATAGTAACAACTGTGAAGATGGCGCTGCGAACAAATGAAACGAGTCTGTTTTATCTTAAGATTAAATACACCATTAGACATCATAGATTCCTTTATATTTCGCCATTTTGCTGACATCAATTTACCTCGGACCTCAGAAACACTAAATTTAAAAAAAAAACTTTTTCAGCAAAAATGTAACATTTCAGGAAATTAAACGTAACTTTTGATCTATGGGCTCTGGCAAAACTGAAGGAATGATCATTTAGATAATAGCGCGCGGACACAGACACGCCACTTCTCCTGCTTTTTATATTTCTATGGTTGCAACTAAATAATGCAACCAAATGGCAATGTAAAACATCTGTAAACTCTGGTATGGATCAGTGTGTTTTGTATTTTTTAAACAAATATATCGACCGTGGAAAGGTAAAATAGATAAAGCGCCATAACCTGAAATCTCAGGAATGAATTTTATAGTTGAATGATTTAGAAATCATTTTACAACCTTTGGCGCTTTAGCAATTTTACCTTTCCACTGTCAATATGTATTATGTTGTGTGCCAACAATAGGTTGTATATTACAATACCCGCATTTACTACACTAAGTTTCGGCCACTTCTAGCTATGCTTATCTGTGTTGTACGGAAACTTGTTTTTCTTTATATTTTGAACTAACATTGCATCTTTTTTTAAGACTACCCCAAAATATTTAAGTATATTTACTTTTTGCAATATGCCCAATATAATAATTTATATATGTATATTATTCACTTAAGTGAATGAATGTTTTCTTACGAGAATAAAGTAACCTCAACCAAAAAAAAAAAAAAAAACTTACAAATCTAACGGGTAAAACATTAGAACAATATATTTTCCATGGAAGTCTGCGAGTTTCAGCTTATTAAATTCACCGTTTACCACAGCAGTTGCTTCAAAATTTGGGGCTGGCTGCTGCACCTTCGGAACAAATGCTGCGCTGGCTGGAATTAAACAAAATATTTCTAAGTTGTCTTTTATGATTCAAAATTTGGGGCTGGCTGCTGCACCTTCGGAACAAATGCTACACTGGCTGGAATTAAACAAAATATTTCTAAGTTGTCTTTTATGATAAGTTTAAAATAAGAGAATTAATATTGGAATAGACTAAAAGATTACTGTTCAATGTTGATGTGTGTATAAAATAAATAAAAGTTGGCAAATTTAAAAGTGGGGGCTTGTGGCTAAGTACTAACAGCCGCACGGAGCAATCAGGTTATTCTACGCTTGCCGCGGTAAGTCCGTGGATGGGTGACCTTCTTTACATACCAAGACCCCTCCGTGCCTTCGAGAGCATGTTGAGCCATTGGTCCCAGTTGTCAACAGAAAACGAGCACGAAATATTCAAGTTTTAATTATTTTGAATATTTCTTGTGCATAATTATGTAGTTTAATTTAGCAAGATAGAAATATGTATAAAGCGGGAATAGTTACAACATAGATTTATGATGAAAACGAAAGTAGGTTAACATCTAGGTAGGTATGGTTTGGGCGCAGAACGTCAGAAACGCAAAATGACAGATTAGCTAATTGTGAGGTGTTAGTATTTTGTCTCAAAAGTCAAAAGTGCATATTGCTCAGCAGTTTTGGACAAAAGTTTTAAAGGCTTAGGCTGGAATTCCTCATACGCTGACTAACAAACAACATTGAGTAACAAATAACATTTTTATAATGGTAAAATTCGCTGTTTGATCAGTGGGTAGTCTCAGAGGATTTTTCAATATCAGATTGTCATTTGTTTCTTACTAACTTAGGTTAGTCTCCAGGATCTTGTGATCAAAATCGCATTTCTACATCAGACAAATAGTGGATTTACCACCCCTAAGATGGCCCTCTGACCTAATTGTCAGTGCTATGTACAAGGTTTAAAAAAAGTTACTAAGAGCTCATTGAACCAGGATTTATAGGTTATGTAACTAAGGTTAAAACATAGTTACTTACTCGTAGAAAAATTCAAGCTTTTCACCGATGATGCTGCTGGCGCAAGGACCTTTGGAATTTGAAAATTAGTGTGATTATGTAGGTCATATACAATCTGAAATTTGTTATTGGGTTTTGAATGTAAAAATAAAACAATTAGAGAACTTACGCGGCGAGTCAGTTGTTTTACCAAGAAAGACATTTTGTTCGTTATTGTATAAAATGTTATACAAAGCTGTTTTAATGGAAATTTTCGAGTATCTTTTGAACGGTCAAATAACTTGAATAGAATAATTAACTACTTCCGATTTTCCAAACCGGGTTATTTGACATCAAAATATTGCAATACAATGACACTTGACATTGACAGCATCAGCTGTCAGAGTGCTGTGACAGCTCAGCGCAGAGTTGCCAGATATGATTTAACCTGTGGCGTCCAACTATCGTAAAACGTCAAACTTCCGTCAAGCCCGGCGCCGATTTCTGACAGTGACAGCTGACATGTTTACGATTACGAATTTACGACCTCGCTCACAAAAAAAGGTCCACTCAAGTTTCTATTGCTTCTAGCTAAAAAAAATAAACAGTGTTGGGTTCTTGAATCACCAGGCCATTATATAAATTGTTTAGCGTACTCAAATTTTAACATCGTTTTTTATAAACCAATGTTGAAAACGGACAAGGGGTCGAAAGTGTGTTTGTTGCCGTAATAGGATGATTTCTGATAAAATTACAGTGTTGGTTTGCACGAAACTTTGCTTGTTTCTTTTTGATTAGACAAGTAATCTAACAGGAGTGTTTTTTTGAAAGTTGAACCTAACATCTTCATATTATTGAAACTCAAACTTCAGACTACGCGGAGCCATTTTTATGAGATCTTGTTTACAACGCATGACTTTGTAAACGCTCATCCGAGTTATTTTGAGTGTTTCAAATAAAAAAAATGGTACTAGAATACTATATAAACCTTTATCTACCGATGTTATACTGGCATATTGTAAAAATATGCCAGTATAGTTGTAATATAAGATTTTCTGGAAGAGATAACTAATTGGACATGTTTTTTTTGTATTAGCTAATTTTACATGGTACTATAGGTTTCAAAATTTGAATAATTAGTCTAAGCCGCATAAGAAGGAACTAGACTTTCTAATTAGTGTAAAAACTTACTCATTGTCATGGAAAAAAAACAAAGATATCAAGCTCTGAAATTAGCTATAAAAGTGTAGAGTTTGAGACAATCGTACGGACGTGACTCACTCACTCCACGAAAATATCGGTAACTTTGGTTTAGGAATAGAAGTTCACTGTAGGAAATAATAACAAAATTCAAGTTACATGATTTTGATTTATTAAAAAATGTATTTTACGATAAATGTTTGTGTACTGTGTGTGTATATCACATAGGGAAGAAAAATAATAAACATTATTCTTGTAATCAGTTATTTTATTTGTACATAAAATCCTAACCTGTTACACATAACATCAAGCTTGTATTCCCTGAAGGTGTAAGCAGTTGTGTATACACCCACATTGATTGTCTCCTCATCAGTAGGTACACAGAATATAGGTACTTATTGTAAGCTTATGCTTCAACATATTTGCAAAAATTGTGGCAGTAGAATGAACACTGTACTAAATATAAGCTACTTATTTCAAATAAATGTTAATTTATTTTACATTCACATTTACAAATCTTGATAAAAAGGTAAGTACAAAAGTGTTGCTTATTTCTTAAAGTAATAACATTTTCATTTATTACACATTCACATTTATAAGTCTTACATCTCACAATTACACATTCCCATGTATCAAAATAGAAGGTGAAGTACAAAGATGCTGTGTATTGCTAACGCAAAACATTTGCAAACGGTGATAAAAATAGAATTGTGAAATACAGTGCTGCTTATGCCTAAAATTATAAAAAGTTAATCTTTTACACATTCAGATTCACACAATTTTACATCCCACAATCACACATTCAGTTTTATAAATAAAAAAAATAACTGCCAGCAGAACAACAAGAGGATTATACACACAGAGAAATATATGGAAATAGGCTACAAAAACAAAGTACAAAGGTGCAGCTTATTTCAAAAGTAATACAAGTTCATTCACATTATTTTATAAATGTTGATAACAATATAAAGAACAGCGGTGTTGCTTACTTAAAAAAAAAACTGCCAACAAAAATAATGTGGACTCATGATACAATGCGTAACTTACAAAAACGCTACCCTAGCTTCTCTCATTCTGACAATATACATGGTCTTCTCCCGAACATCCTCAGGCACATCGTCATCATCCACATGGACTTCTCCCGATCTCTCACCCATTGGGGGTCACCACTAGGCGTTCCGCCCCCTCGTTTGGCCACACTGAGCAATGCCACCGCGCCACACTGCACCACCGCACCGCGCTGCACTCACCACATCGTGGCCGACGCTGCGGCTGCGGCTGATGCCACGTCCTTGACCACTTCCTCTTGCTGGAACAGCAGGTACTTGTCAGCAAGAGAGAAGTGGTCCTGCTCCATCGTGATGTCGTCACCCACTGGGGCCATGATGACGACATGACATCTAAAATTAAAATAGTCAAAATAATTACGAGTAAATTACGAAGAAAAGATATAAGATAAATGAATATAAGTTTTAACACTTACGGCCTAAGGACGCGCGGCGAGGCTGAACCAGCAGCAGCAGTGGAGGACCCCGGAACTGGCGATGAGGATATTGGCCTATCAAACAGAGATTTCATTTATTATACAACTTTTTTTCGAACTTCGTTTGTTGTCTCTATAACTGTCAACGGTCCGAGGGTCACAGTCCGAAATCATTGAAATGTACAAAATATAGTATGAAATACACCAAGAATGACCAAACATATTGTTATTATTAGATTTAGAGTATCTCAAATCATACAGATACACTCAATTCATTGTAAAACAGACAAAATTCATCAAAGTTATGACGCCATGAACGTAACAGATTTTGACGTAAACATTTCTTTGGTCAAAAAAAGTATTTATGATGTTATTTTTAGTCCAAATATTATCTACACGATGTAATAACTACTAATAAATAAGTATTCATCCACTTACCGTTGCAAATCACCCAATAACTCACAAAATAAAAAAAATTGTCGACGGAGCGCGCACCACAATATTGTCGTGTTGAAGCGTCAGTAATGGCGCCGGTTCCAACTTTTTTTTTTCTGTTACCAGACAATGTTTTTGATAGAGAATTAGTGAGTCGACTGTGTGTGTATCTAGCTTCACAGAAAAATTACCATAGACGATATTGAAAATTATTTATAATAAAAATTAATTAATTATTTAATGTGAAATTAATTAATTAGTGAATGTGGGGGGGTAACCACGCGGTGGGCCAGCCGGACGTTTCGGAAGTTTCGATAAGTGGCCCACGCGGTGGGCCACCTGGGCGCTACCGGTTAAAAAAATCCGTAGAGCGATCCTAAAATGTGCATCCGGTAACCGAATCAGATTGCGATATCATTTACTTCACGCGGTTTGATTACATGTAAAGCGGGATGTATACTCGCGGCACGGAAGCACGTGAAATCAAGTGTAGATGGTTTTGCGCCTTCACGTTCACGTTCCAAGATCAATTTAAGTACTTCAAATTATAATCAAATAAACTCAGAACTTTTTAGTTTCGTTGGTTGGGCAGATAATCCGTAGTCGTAGAATAATCATGGATTTCCATATCCGTTGGCAAGTGCAACATTCCGTAAGTTTCCTGATAAATCCTTAGGTCTGGCAACGCCATCTGGGTGACACTGACAAGTAATGCTGGATTTGAGTGTAACATAAAATATCAATGATTTGAGTTATAATACTTTTCATTTTGTTATTCCCACGGGATCTGCGGGGAAGCCAGGGAAACTGCGGGGCGTTGAGTTCACGCAGATTCGAACTAAGAAAATTGCATTGTCTTTTTTTTATTACTTGCTGTTTTTTTCATAAATTATGAAGCCGCATACTATACAACAATGTTGTCGGTTTCGCCGATTTACTTGATTTTACAGACGTAGGTACATACAAAAAAAAAATGCATTTCCATAAGTTTTAATGCACAACATGAAAGATCGTTTCAATTATTACCTGATGAATGAGCTCCTTTTTTAATATTGTCGAGAATTATAATGCCAACTGTCTTGTAAAATACGATACACGGACGTTCATAGGTTTGGACCCAGACAGACACTTTACGTTGTGTACTTAATTGAATCTCTGCTGCTGTGTCATCAACACGGGGAAGGAAAACATCTTGAGGAAAACGGGATGTCCTAGAACCGCGAGGAAGCCCCAGCAGTGGGAACATAAAGGCTAATAGGTAGTTTGCATTATAGATGGGTATGTGCATGGGCGTACCGGAAGACGTAGAGTGGGAAGGCCTCCCACAAGGTGGACCGATGACCTTGTGAAGGCCGCGGGTATTCGCTGGATGTGGGAAGCACAAGACCGGTCGAAGTGGAGGAGCCTGGGGGAGGCCTATGTCCAGCAGTAGACGTCTTTCGGCTGAAATGATGATGGTGATGTGCCTGGGCGTAGCTAGGGATTTTCTCTATGGGGGGGGGGGGCAGCCGGGGGAGATGGAGATCATAAATGACGCCAAACAAAAAAATATTTAATGAAAAGTAGGCTGCTAAAACATAAAGGTTTCGCATTGTTAAAAAGTTTCTAATGTAGATCAAAGCCCTTGTAGTGACACAGTACCTGTCACACCAATACCTTAACCAGGTACCAGCTGTAACGAGGTTTGACGAACCGCGTAGCGAGCGGATCGCGCGACGCGCCGCGCCGCCTGCTCCCCGCCCTCTTGATAGATGCGCCCCGCAGTCGCCCTCGGCAGTCCGCGCTAATCCACGTATAGAGCATGACGATTGTCTCGCCCGCGCATCATTGCATTGTAAAAAACGTATAATATAAATTGTGTTAAAGTAATAAAGCTGTGTTTATTTTATATGAAAAGTTCCCAAACCACCAATACACACAAAACTCTAAACCCTCAACTCTACAAACCTCTTCTTGGTCAAAATGTACGGCATAGCAGTTCCGCGGCACAGAGACTCCTATGGGCTTCGTCATCATCATCATCATCATGATTTGAGCCGAAAGACTTTCCCTGCTGGTCATAGGCCTCCTCCGCCACTTCGACCGATTCTGGCCTTCACAAAGTCATCGGTTCACCATATGCGAGTCATTCCAACTCTACGTCTGCCGGTACGCGGAACCTTTCGGCCCCATCAGCCATCTATTCTGCGGGCTATGTGCACTGCCATTTCGGCAATAATCTTCGGGCTACGTCAGTAACATTGATTCTCCTGTAGATCTCTTCATGTCTGATTCAATCACGTTGGGAGACTCCCAGCTTAACCCTCTCCATTGCTCTTTGAGTGACTTTTGGAATTCTAATGAAGCCTATTGTGAGCGACCACGTTTTAGTGCCATATGTCATCACTGGCAACACGCACTGGTCAAAGACTTTCGTCTGTAGGTACTGCGGTATTTGGTACGAGAAGATATGGCGTAGCTTCCCGAACGCTGCCCAGCTGAATCTAATTTGACGACTGAATTCTTTCTCGAAGTTGGTCCTACATAACTGGACATAGTTTGTCCTAGGTAAACATACTCGTCCATAACTTCGAGTGTAGTATCTCCGACTTTTATGAGAGTGGACACCCACTATCATGAAGATAGGATACGCTAAATGGGCATTTGACAAGACCTTTGTCAAGACCCACTCTTTCGTAAGCTCCACTGAGGTCACCGAGCATTGTATCAAGGTACTCCATAGTCTCGACCAAGACAACTATAATTAGCATCGGCAAACCGAAGGTGAGTGCTACTCGCCATCCCCTTTCCTGTCCAGAACCTTAAAGACATCCTCCTGAGCTAAAGCTTCTTGTTTCTTTTTACGACGGGTTTTGAAGATCTTAGAACCGACTGTTTGGACAGTTTTCACGAACCCGTGGTTAAACTCGTACACATAGCTCCCTAGGCAGTCGAAACGATTCTGGAATTCGAGTTGAAAGCTCTCGGTGTTTTGGACTTGGATCAGTTCTGGGCGGAGCGTAGACTTCATCAGTCGAGATCTTTCCATTTTGATAATTAAGTTCAAAGTGACTCTTACCATGCGGTGATCACTTTCAGTTTTCACCGCCTTGATCACAGTACAGACATCATTAAATATGTACTTGCTGCGTCGTCGACTTAATAAAGTCAATCTCATTTTTGGTTGCACCACCACCTGTGACCACCACTTTGTTTTTCTATGAAGGAGATCAACATAAAGAGGCCTCTGTCCTCTCTCGATCTTCACCACGTTGCTCACAAGGGAAATGTGAACGATTAATCCGACACCACCTTGGGACTGATTTACCTAGTTTTAAGTTGCTTTAGTTTATTTTGTACAACTTCCTTTATATGCATGCGGAGTTTAACTATGTGATTGTTACTATTACTATATTAATTTATCTTACTTACATGTTATCTTTAGCATAATACCTACCAGTGTAAACAAAGGTTCATGTGATCGAAACAAAAGCACCCGACGCAACAAAACAATGACGATTTATAGACGTTGACTTGTACCTGTGAAGAGTTTTTCATTTATTCATATTCAAATAGGAATTACTTTGTTGGCCTTAGAAAAAAGTTTGAGTAGTAACAGAAAGTTAGAGTGAGCGAATCGACCTCCAAACTGATGGCACCCTACATTTACATTTTACATACGTAGGTACGGGACATTCAACACCAAACTGCTTCTTACTGAACAGATTTTAACTATGTTGAGGATTTAATTACAAGGTATACATACTTCTCAAAATTTGGGGGCCCCCCAGGACACGGAGCCAACGGTTGGCCACACCTTCAGCAACTACCCCTCGTTAGTCAGTGCGGAGACTTAATTGCAATTGAAAGTTTTCATAACGCGCTGGAATGCGCACTGTTGAATTCTCATCTCGGCTCTATACGGAGACTCGGAGAGTTAAAATAATCACTGCGTGAAAAAAAAAACGATCGTACAAAAATCACTCACAGCAATACTCACGCTCAGCGCATGTGCGTAGTTTTCTGAACGAAACGAACCGATTTGTCAAAAGATTCAAACGTCAACGTCAGATCGTCAGACGATAATATTTTGGCGATAAAGTTGAGTTTACATTTGTACATTCGAAAAATCAGTAGGTTCATTACTACTAGTGTATATTAACTTAACATTATGTGATCAATTGGTACAGGATACTAGACCGATGCTCGAAAAATTAAATACCTGTTATACCTTCAAACAACCATTATAGACAACAGACAGTGGGAGAAATGTGAACGAGCCTTAACAGTGGTATCTCACAACCAACAACCTTGAAATTGTGTAAACACTTGTAAAACTAAAATTATATAACACGTACCGGTCTATAAAATCTAATACTGACGATCATGAGTGCCATGAGGATATACGCGCGCGTGCTAAACACCACGCATTTGCTGTCAAACAGCCTTAGCAGCAACAGTTTGCAGAGTATAAGAACTTTTTCAGTAACAAAAAATAGAAATATGAAATTTGTACAATTTACTTGCGCTAGTAATCCGCATGATATCCGAGTTGGCTATTTGGAAGGGGATAATGTTGTTGATATAAATTCCGCTGATTCTACCATACCTTTTACACTGTTGGGCGTTTTGAACAGTGGATGGATCAATAAGATTGGTGGGTAAGTGTTTATTTTGTTTTGTTTTGAGTTTTTATTTGCTTGTAAACAATTTTGTTACTTTTTGGGGGAAGCGCCGACCCACAGACCAGGCCTTTAGTCAACAGTGCGACAGTGTAGGCTAATAAAAAATAAAAAAAAAACTATGTAATTTTATGGTTGTATCAATAAAATAAGTTTCTACCACACATATTGAACACAACTTAACGACTTAAAACATAGACAAATAGTTACCGAAAATCATCACAACTTAAAAACTAAATACTTAGTCATTCAAGTTTTATTTTGGTAGATAAATGAATAAGAAAGTTTAAACAGTGATGGTCATGAAAGATTACAATCACTTAATTTCTTATTCACATACATAATACAGTAGCTTAGTCACTATGACACACATAGCAGTTTAAATAAGCATTTATTTGATTGTAATGTCAACAGTTACTGAGTCCCAATATCACAACTCGCACATAATTAAGTACCTACTTAATATCCATAAAACACAAAACCAAGACAATCTTATAAAGAAAATGATGTTATGTTACCAGTTTAAAAGTTAGAAGAATCCCAACTATAAGCTCGTAATAACTAAGTTGATTTTAAAATACCAGAAACAATATGTTGATTATTGACTTAATGTGTATGGGAACACTAGATTCAAAATGAGTTTCTGAATTTCAGAAATTTCTTTAAAACTGCATCAAAAGAAGATGGTTTTCAAAGAATCAGGCAAAAATCCCATTTTTCACACACAAATCACAAGAAAACAAATGTACCTACTTTGCAGCTTCTTTTGTCATTATCACTTACTGGTATATTTAAACATTTCACTCAAATATCAACAATGTAGGTACCTACCTACAATGTTTTTATTGTTTGCGATAAGATGCATGATGTGCAAAAAATGCGAACAAAAACATACCTATCAGACTGATTTTGTACTAAGAAAAATATCTGCTTATAATATTAAATAAATACAAAATGATATATTGGTATAAACCATGCCTGTGTTCCTAATCGGTAGGCAAATGTTTCATACTTTATTGTAGCTTTTGCCAGCGGCTTCGCCCGCGTTTGTAGAAAATTATCCCACAGGAACATACAACTGGAATTAAAAGTATCATATAATCTATGTGTGCCAAATTTCATCCAAATCTGTTCAGCCGTTGTTGAGTGATTGATTAACATGCATCCAGACATCTAAACATACAAACTTTCACATTTATAAAATTAGTAGGATAGGATTCACATCTCGCCTGTTATGTCATAAGTATACAGGTCTGGTCTATTGCCATTAATCAGTTACCTAAATCCAGACTCCAGGCAGCTACTGAGAATTTTCTAGTGTAAAAACACAACTCAGGTTGAACACTGACTTTAAAGCCATCACTTAGTCGTTGTGAAATAGGGATAGTGCTATTCGTCCTGTAAAATTCCATCTTTCTCTCACATGGAACAATGATGGCTTTAACACGTCATAGTACTGTTGTAATAGGTACCTGCATACTTCATTTATATATATAAAAAATTCGTGTTACGATGTATGTTCGCGATAAACTCCGAAACTACTGAACGAATTTTGATAAAATTTTGTAACCATTTATATTATGGTCCAACTTAAAAGATAGAATCGTTTTTATCTTAATTGGTGGTCTCAATATTTATTATTGCAAATTAAATGTTTAGTATACGACATTGGTGTGTTGTGGTGTGTTTTCTCGGTTAGTTCTATAAATTCCTAATAGATGGCGGTTTAGCATCTAAGTTGCACAGGTATCCGGCAGATGGTGTCGTATTTATATTATTATACGACATTTGTGTGTATTTATCGGTTAGTTCTATAAATTCCTAATAGGTAGGTTGGTAGCGTAGGGTAGGGTAGGGTAGGGTAGTGCAGTGTAGGGTAGTGTAGAGTAGCGTGGGTAGGGTAGGTAGAGTTGGTACGATAGGTATGGCAGGTCGGGTAGGTAGAGTAGGGATTTTGTATGAATGACTTTTGGATGGACAGGACAACGTCAGTCGGGTCAGCTAGTAGTTTATAAGTCTTTTAGATTTTAAGTCTACCTTCGATCATATTATTGTACCTAAATATGTTAGTAAAGAACTAAATCGTAAGAGTAGGTTCCTTATGATTTACTCACTTATTTTTTAGGTATTTTAGCTCAATACACAAATTATGATATTCAATATTTTATTGAAGACATAATAAATACAGTCTCAGTAGTTGTGCTTGCGACCGCCAAGCCAAACCAATAACACAGTAAATAATATAGTTTTATCCTCTACAGACTTTCAGCAAAATCTCCAAAGAGTGTGCCTCTGTCGGACGTCAATTTAAAGGCGCCAATCCATGGTGTAGACAAGATATTATGCGTGGCCCTGAACTATGCGGACCACTGCAAAGAACAAAACTTGGAGCAGCCTAAGATACCGATAATATTCAGCAAGTTCCCCAAGACTATTATAGGACCAAATGAGGCTGTGAAAATAAGGACTGACATTGTTAAGGTATTTATTTCAATTGAACGTAAAATATTCTTATAGAATCTATATGATATCATAATAATCAGATTCGTAAATTATTAGTAACACTTATAAAACTATGATAATAACATTTCTCATTAATAAATAAAACTAAAACAAAAATTAAACGAATTCATAAACCTATAACTGGTCCATACTGGTCCCACTAGACTGGAATAAGCCTGATTGTCCATTTCTGGGGCACTCCCCAGAAACGGACAATCAGGCTTATTCCCTCCCTGCTGTCCTGAATCCGTTACATTACGGATGCTGTTCTTTTTTAATCGCCTAAAAAAGAAGGAGGTCATCAATTCGACATGTCTATTTTTTGTTTTTTTAATGTGTTTTCGGACATAACTCCGTCATTTATAGACAGATTTGCAAAATTCATTTTATTTTTTCGAAAAGGGTTTATTCCGAAATGGTCCCATTTAAATTTCATATAGATCAGGGTGCTTACTCTCGAATATAATTCCGATTGATCGACATTGGAATTCCCAATGAAAGCCAAGCCAATCCCTGACGTTTAACTGATAATTCCAATGACGATCTATCGGAATTATATTCGAGAGTAAGCACTCTGATGATGCCTTTAAGAGACAAACAACGGATCTCTTCGAAAAATGACAGCAAATCAACCGCGATTGCTGCTATCGCATGAATATGTATTGTTTTGACCCCAAGGATGATGAAATTTCGAATTGGTGTGGGGTAGGTACTATAACTAAAAAGTGAAAAATAAAAACTTTTTCCAAAAAAAGTACAACCGACTTCCGGAAAAACTTTGGAAAATTTTCGCAAAATAGCTTGCTTAAAAGCTGTATGTATCTGCTTCAGCAAACATGCCCGACGTGCTACAGAACCACACAGAAATTACATTAAATTGGAAATTAAATTAAGACTGCGGTTTATATTATTATTTTGCCAACAGCAGTATCAATAACATTATAGCACTAATTACTTATCTAATCTATTTGTTTTGCAATTAATATTGAAAACCAGTGGTTACCTTGGCAATATCTTAGGTGTGTATAATGGTATACTTAAGGTCAGGTTGTTTGAAAAATAATACTGATAATATCTATTCAATAGCTTAGCCACAGACTGACCATTTTTTCGTTTATATTTTTTGGAAAACAAAATTCCATTTGGTAAGTTTGAATATAGAGAAATTATATCTTTTTACCCGACTGCGGCGAAACAAAAAGGAGGGTTATGAATTTGACCAGTAGTTTGTATGCCCCGTGTATCTGTTCCCTCATAATTTAACAAATGAGGTATCGTTGGTAGCGTCTTGTTCGTCCGTGGCTATAGGCAATGTGACGTCACATTAAATTTAATATGGCGCCCTCTAGAGGACTTAAAGGATAAACATTTTTTATATATTTTTTTCAGTGATGTTTTGATTGGATTTAAAATGAATGGCATAATTAGCACATTTCAAAAATAGAGCCGTTATTGTATGCCACCTTAACGATACATTTTAAGAGTAGTAAGCAATAATAAGCTTTAAGGCGACGATAGCTGACAGCTACCTACAGCGATGCACTGCCGCCCGTCGCCCGCAAGAGACCCCACCTCAACGCGCATCAAATTTTTCGAAAAACAACCCATGTTGATTTATCAAACACAATTCAAAGAAAACCCGTATACTAAATTTTGGGTGATTAAATTGCCTTTTAGATGGTGAAAGTTTCATGGAAATACATCTAATAGTTTTTGCGTGATTATCGTTTTTATGTCCGCGATAGACCTTACTTTAATAATTAATTACATTATGTTTTAAAAATATTATTTAAAATATTCACATATCATAAATGACGAATAAAATTGTCTAGTTTCACATTTTTTTTTTTTTCAAATACATAAGACAAGCCGTTTAGACGTGATCTTCAGTACAAAATCCTTAAAAGTCGGCTGTCTGCGCCTTAAGGCAAAGTGGCGTACAGCCACGGCTTTCAGATATAATATTTTCTTGTCTCATACTTTTTACGGAAATTTATCAAAAGTTAAAATTCGTTTGTTATTCAACAAATTCCGGGGGTGGAGACGTATTCCGACCACCGGTACATCCGGTTTGACGTCTCATAGTATTCCACGTCCATGGTCACCCACTCACATTTAAATATCATACATATTATTTAAATTCATTAAATAACCTATTGTAGATACCAGTGAATACTTTATTTGTGCAGATTTGTTGATAAAAGTGAACAACCGATTGTTGCACAGTCACGAGCTAATATGTATACGCATACCAACTTTTAAAAGTGATTTTCTCCTCTTGTAACGATTGTAATTTATGTAATTATGAAAAGAAGGTCTTGGAACCCACACTATAATGAAATACCTAGGATATCTCAAGGTTGTAATCATTATTTAAGAGACAATCGCTTTTGAATTTCACTATGTGTATATACAGGGTGTAACAGAAACCCTATTGCTATCCTTAAGCACTAAAGATAACAGCTGGTATAGAATCACTATACATAGTTTCAGCTTCTCTAAGAATTGGTACCAAATTTTCGGTTTCATTATGTTTCTTAAATTCAAATCATAACAAACGTGTCACCGCACTACATGGGTCAATAACTTTCCACGTTACTTGCCAATATCACGATAAATCTCTTTCGAGTGATGTGTTTATTTCAATTTGAAAAGTTCGGTTTCTGGTATCAATCTATAAAAAAAAACACTTATCTTCCGAACAAGTAGAGATAGGCTTAAAAAAACCCTTCCAATATCGTTTGATATCATCCGACCTCCACAACCCTGGGTGGCACCCTGGGTGTAGGCAGGTACAGAGGCCAGCACATCAAGCTACCCCAATCTGTCAAATTTCTTTGATAGTTTTTCAACTTTATAACAAAGGAATAAGGTTCATGTTCAATTGGGAAAATTTGACAGTTTGGGATAGGTTGACCTGCTGGCGTCTGTACCTACTAGGTAACATGACACCTTGGTAAGATTTTTAAATAATACTTTTAAAAGGTCGCCCTTACCGAAAGGAGAATTAAACCCGATACCCTTTAGTAAGACTGGTAGATAAGTGAAAATTATTAATAGAGTCAAGATATTTCTAGAAATTTCGATGCTAGAACTTTCTAGAACTATCGACATCTATTCGAATATTCCAGATGCTTCTACAGTAGAAGGTTCTGGAAGTATCCGAGGGCCCTATAAAAGGCCGGAACGGATCGCGACCAGGGTAGTATTGGACAAACGATACGTGCGAGAACATCGAAAGCGATCTTCAAGTGCAGACTGACCAGTAGTGCAATTGCGTTTTTTAATTAGTGTGTTTGAGTTATTGTTAGGTTGTTAAGTGTAATTTTTGGTAGATAATTTATATCGGCAGTTTTTAATTGTCACCACGGAGTTAAAACAAAGAGGAGACGGCCTAAGCAACTGTGTACTGTGATTCTCAACCAGGTCCTGACGTCATCACGTGGGCGTGGCCTTAGTCAGTGTATTGTTGGCGTTCGTCCTGTTAAGTTCTATGCACAACTTTGTACACATTCCCATTTTATAGAATATCGAGCTCGAAGAAAAAAAAAGAATGAAATGCTGTGTTTTATCTTGTAAAAACTACTCAGATAGACGTTCTGTTGCTATGGATGGCATCACATTTCATTTCTAAGTAATTTTATGCGTAATTTATCAACATAGTTCTAGAAAAATCTCTAAGCGTCGGTCTTTTCAGTATATAATTCTACCCGACACTAGATGGCGACACTTTGTGTCATGGGAAATAAAAATATTTAGGTACGTAGAGCTCAGTGTTAACATATTTTAAAATCATATGCATTGAGATTTGTTCAACATTCATTCTTAAATATCCTTTAGTTGCCAAAATTATATTTTTGTAGTTCATAGACCATTTTGTAAGCAGGCCGCCATTTGTCGTCAACTATGAACGACAACCGGAAACATAACAAAAAGACAGGGCCGTAATTAGAATCCAATTAGTGAACCAAATCTCCCGCGGCTGTCTCATATATGGAATTACTCATAAAATACAATCTCCTTTAAATTAAATATTCTATCTACAAAAATGTATTTAAAGTACTTTCTCTCCGTGAGACAGCTAAGTATGGTAGGTAGTTGTTGTTTACTAATTTATTTAGTTTTTTAAATGATGTACGAGTATGTTCAGATTTCTTTCCGAATGTGATCTAAGACAGCAATGGATGACAAAAATTAATATCACTATTTGAATACAAATATGGATAGTTCGAAAAATTTGTAAAAATACCGGAGTACTCCCGGTACGACAATAGGGTATTTTACTCTTTATGAGAAAAAATCTATAAACATATTATTAGATAGCTTAGGCAAAAAGCAGTCCGAAAATGTTCGTTCATGATTTAGTTCATGAAATAACAAAATAAATTTCAGTTCAAAGATTTCAGTTTTTTAATCTGTTTTTGAACACCATGAAATTGTAACCGCCGTGTTATTATGTAATAACGCTGTTTAAACTAATCAACTGACCAACTATGTACTTTTACTATTTTCGTAACCAAAGTAATCTTTATTGAAATATTATCTTACATTCAGGAACAGCAAACCAACGATAAGTAGAATAATAACTCATTTTTAAAAATTTAAAAACAATTATCATACAAAATATCAGGGCATTTGTTTACACAGCAAGCTGACGTCATACCCTCAGAGCAATATGGCGTCCACTGCGTTCAGCGTTTTCGTCAAATAACGCGCGAAAAATGAAAATGAAAATGCATTTTTATCGCACTAATCGATTCAATAAAAACGTTGTGTTTTTTTTTTGGTGGTTTATTACCATTTTAGAATCTAAATAAAAGACACTTTTCAAAAATGTGTCTAATACCCTATTCTGAGTACGACCCTGTTGCATCCTGCACTTAGTGACATCTAGTGTGAGATAGTTACGTAACTTCAAAGTAAAATAAACAGAACGAGCGAGTAGTTTTGCTATTGACCGGTAGGTGGAATAAAGAAGTGGGCGGGATCACCGAGTTAAAAGGCGGGATCTAACACCCCCCTCACCCCGCTAATTGTCACGCATTGTTTCTTAGGGAAATCTGATTACAACAGCTCCTCTTTGTATTAACTCCGTGATTGTCACGAACCCAAAGCTCGTAACAATATAAATTAAAAACTATCTATACTTTTTACAGAAAGTGGACTGGGAAGTAGAGCTAGCTGTTATCATCGGCAAGACAGCCTCTTCCGTGACGGCCGCTGAAGCCAACGACTATATCTTCGGGTACACTGTCGCGCAGGACATCAGTGCGAGGGACTGGCAAAAGGAGAAGAATGGAGGACAATTTTTGCTTGGAAAGGTACTTACCAAAATACATGCGGTTGCTTTCGCTATGTTATTATAATATACTGAGAGCTAATATAAAAAAGGAGTAACAACGCATACTTATTGTCTTTAAAAAAAAAACCAGCTACTTACCTATTGCGTAACGCAATTTCTCGCAGCTTCGGCTTCAATGGATAAGGATTTTATTTTTTAAACTTTTGGATTGCGATAGCAAGTGAGTTACGCTATTGGGGTGCAGAATTATTTGGTCAACACCTAAGTAACGCAAAATAGGTAAATTTATTACATTATAATTGTCAAAAATCGCCATAGCGTTAAACAAAAATCACATACCTAATGCATTAGTTAACTATTTAATTTTGTGTTTGCAATAAACTTTATTACAAATTTAAAGTGAGGTTGTGCGGCACCCAACGTGCAACTATCCTCCTCACACGAAGATGCACGTGTAGTATTTCGCGAAGGCTTCCCGATCCAACCTGCAGTATGTGCTGAATCTCTTGATACGGAACTCGCCTATTGTCATGGATAAAAATTTTCACTGCTAGCACGTTTTCTTCCGTAGGTAACAGCCGTCAAAGGGCGACCACTCCTTTCTTCATTCCCCAAAGTTAGTCGACCGCGCTTGAATTCGTTATACCAACGATACACGGTTGCCTTAGAACGGTCTTCATCCATGAATGCCATTTGAAGTCTATAGTACGATTCGTCCGGTTTCAGGCGACACTTGAATTTGTAAAAATCATAGCGGGAAAATGTTCCCGGTGCAGATCCATTTTTAAATTAGCTTGCAAACAATATGGAGGGAAATTTTGAAATATGAACGTACCTACTTTTACTTACAAATAGTCATATTTTTTAAATAGAACTGGCCAGTCTCTCGTACATAAAAACTTTTTTTCGCAATACTTTCTGAGTGGCCAGTATAGTTTTTAACCTGGCTTAACAGAAAGGATACTTCTTATCCCGGTACAATGTTCTCGTGGGATAATTTTCAGCCTCCACGCGGGCGAAGCCGCGGGCGAAGCCGCTGGCAAAAGCTAGCATAATATAATTATAATCCTTCTAATTCGTTGTTCTAAGTATTTAACCACAAAAGTATAGATATAATAGGTATGTTGGATCAGGGAAAATTTTATAAAAAGAAGAAAAATTAAAGCAGTTTTTGTAGCGTTTAGTGCGCCAAACTTACATAGTGCCAGTTTTATCTTTAACTTTGAATATCATTTCTGTTAACAGTCTCAAGACACGTTCTGTCCCATTGGTCCGTGCATAGTCACCGCGGACGAAATCGGGGACGCACAGAAACTGGACATCAAGTGTTCAGTCAATGGTGTCCAGAAGCAAAGCAGCAATACTAGCAACCTGATACACACCATACCTAAAGTTATTGAGAGAATCAGCGCGTGAGTAACTGTCTGTTTCATTTATGCTGTCTCCATGCTTCAGAAAGCCGTAGCTTCAAAGAGATGTCAGAACCAACTGGTGGGGTCCCCAAGGACCGATGCCTGCCAGGGGTTTGGGTTGTTCGATAGAGATACCGTGGCCCCTGGCACACAGGCAACTGAAGGAACACGGGTGGGTTTTAGTCAGTAAAAGTCTGACACCCTCCTGCTCCGCCCAGAGCGGGAAAAGTTATTTGATGATTTTCACACCTCAATTTTCTTGTACACTTTTAAAGATTACTTACCCAATAGGTAGCAACAGGCCTATAACTAAGCCTTGGTCATCTGTCTACGTTTTCATTATTCAGTCACCGGGTATTGTATTACCCAGTAACTGGGTTGTGGAGGTCAGCTGCATCGGGTTTGACTGGTAGCTGACCCCAACATAGTTGTAAAAAGTATAAGTATAAATATATACCTAAGTAACCATAATGAGCGTACGTATCAGTAAAAATGACCATAAGTCGCCATAGCCAAGCCATAGTATAGTCGTACCGTACCCGAACGGTAACCAACGGGACCCTATACTAAGTGTCCGCTGTCCGTCCGTCCGTCTGTCTGCCAGCGGGCATGATCCGTAATAGGTAGACACTTGAAATTTTCAAAGATTGTGTATTTCTGTTGCCGCTATAAACAACAAAAGATGTTATATAAAAACAAAGTTATAAATTAAAGTGGTCTTCATACAAAAATCGTGTATTTTTTTATCGACGTTTTCCACCTTGTGGCACGGAACCTTTAGTGTGGGAGTCTAACTTGCACTTGGCCGTTTTTTTAATATTAAAAGTTGTCTCATATTATCTTAATCGTGTTCTTTCCAGTCTGATGACGCTTTATCCGGGTGACATCATCCTGACCGGCACACCAGGTGGCGTGGGAGTGCACCGCAACCCTCCCGAGTTCTTGCAGCCTGGCGACTCCATCAGCAGCGAGATACAGAAAATCGGCAAGTTGGATGTTACAGTGGAGAAGTTTTAAATCGTAGAAAAAGAATAGCTGTTTTAAAGGAAATCCGATATCCGTATTTCCAACAATTTTATAAACAACTTAGCCTGTGCTAAATATTCCACGAGAATGATCTACCGCGATAAAAAATATCCTATTTTCTAATCCAGGACATGGTCCATCTGTATACCACGTATCATCCAAATCAGTTATTCGGCGCGGGCTGGCAACGTCGCATTTCAAGTGATTTATCAATAATCTTATTCCCCCTTTTTACAAAACAAGGTTTTTCTTTAGGTATGGTTTAAACCGTCGAGCCTGTTTTTTAAATAAGAACCTAACTGAAATCGAAATATAGCTCCTTTTACAAAACTGACAAGTTAGTCCAGTGCTAAATTGTCAGTTTTGTAAAACGAGCTGTAATTCTATTTCAGTTCTAAGTTCTCATTTCAAAAACAGGCTCGATGGTTTAAACCATACCTAAAGAAAAACCTTGTTTTGTAATAAGGGGGATTAAGTTTAATCCAAAGAACAATTTTTGCTCCGCCAAGCACTAAATTGTTGTTAGTTATAACCTATACCTATGCTGCTGTTTTAGTTATTTTGGTATTTACTTCACTAAATCATCATCATCATTTCAGCCGAAAGAGGTCCACTGCTGGACATAGGCCTCCCCCAGGCTCCTCCATTTCGACCGGTCTTGTTGTCATTTTTGGGGAAAATCAACATACCGTCAATTATTTTCTATTTGCGGTACTTATTACGATTAAATGTTTTTAGTAAATGTTAAAAATAAATTATAAATACCATCGATCTAACGCTTGGCTGAAAAAAAATAGTATTTTGAATCATATTTAATTAAATAATCATGAAAAACTACTAAAAATGCGACGTAGCTAGCCCGCGCGAGATGAACGCTCTTCTCATGATTCACGAGCATATTCGGTAATACCCTTTACCTCCACTGACTTTGTTTCTTCAGAACGGTTTACTGGACCCTTTATATTTTATACTTATCGTGATACTTATATACTATGTCATGAGTATCATCTATCATATATGTACACATATATCTATCTTTAATGTGTAAGGTATAATTTCGTATTTTCTAGACTTTTTTATATGTCTACGTTATTGCACAGTATATATTTTTACAAAGTAGTTTTTTCTGGCCTACCCCAAGGGAAGGTGTCGGAGTTTATGTATACGTGTATAAGTAGTTATGTTTAAAAACGTTTTTTGTTAATAAATGTGAGATACTTATGGGTAAGGATCAAGTTTTTATTAAAATTATATTCTTAAAATGTCTTTTTATGGGTTCAAAGCTACCTTTATGGCCCGGTAAGATTAGCCCAAAAAATAGGGGTACCCTTGCATTAATTCACAACAAGCTGAAAATTTATAGCCGCGTCAGGTATATCACTCTAATGAAATCCTGAAAAGTCCCCGTTGATCCCGTGTGTGCAATTTTTTTTATTCCAGGTCAAAGGCCGCAGAAATGGGTTTTTTGGATTTTTTGGCCAAACTGTTAGTTTTACGATAAAAATAGCTCAGACTGAAATTATAGATCAGGTAATTATCTATTAAAATTGTCCTGATACTTTTTCTCTAAGATTTACCATTTCTGAGAAAAAGCCGTTCGAAGTTAGCTGGAGATGTATTCGCCATAATATGCATGACTAAGCGTAGTCATGCATATTATGACGCGTATAAGTACGCGTCATATAAAAAGGAACGCTGGAAGAAAGTGGAAGGGATGCGTTTGCGCATGGGTACACTCGCGCACGAAAGTACTAGGCCTATTATTTTATTTTTGAACTAGCTTTTCGCTCGCCGCTTCGTTTATTGATATGAAGGAAATGTAGGTCATCCTGTAACTTCCTTTGCAGTGACGTGGAAATTGTGGATGATTATTTTTATAACACCCTGGTCAAAGCTGTCAATGTCAGTTATTGGTTTTTGTTTGATAGTTTTTTTTTTTTGCCGGGAGTAGAGATGGGCAGTGGGTAAAAACCCAACGGGAAAATACCCAGGTTTTTACCCATTTGGGTAAATACCGGGTATTTATGTGGGAAAAAACCCAATAGACGGGTATTTTCATTATCTACACTAATACAATAAAGCTGAAGCGATTTTTTTGTTTGTTAATCTGTGGAACTACCAGTAGGATTGTAAAATATGTTTCTGCACACAATTATTTATTACACAATAGAAAATAATTACAAAAATATTTTTCATTCACTCGGTCTAAAATTTTAATCGCTATCGCTACTGTCATGATCATCATACAAATCATCAATATCACAGAATTCTGTTTCTTCTTGGCTTCCACGAGATGTAGAAGGTTGTTGGTCATGAATTGGGCTGTTCATCGGGCTAGACAGTTGTCTAGGGGTTGATGAGGGTTCGTCATCTTCGTCGTTGTCATCATCTTTATGTTTATGCAAAAGATTCCAATTATATGATATAAAATCTATCTTTGCTGCTCTGTCTGTAGTCAATCTGTTTCTTTTCTGACTGTGTATATGAGCATGTGTGCTAAATGACCGCTCAGTCGCTGCAGAAGTGCAGGGAGCAGTTAGAAGGCGTACTGCAACCCTACTCAGCAATTTGGAGCTGCAAAGTCCCCTCCACCAAACGACTGGGTCCATTTCTGCTACATTTTTCCATATAAATGGTCTGCCCCATAAACCCTGTTTAGCTCTATAATTAGCTAAATCTACACCAACATCAATATTGAGTGATTGGCTCACTTCATGTATAAACTCCATGGCATCTACTTCATGCTCTTCATCGAGTTCAATGCCTTGCGATCTCGGATCTAACAAATATGCAGCATAATGGATTGGTTTGATACAATTATTTGTTCGCCTGGTTACAGCATTTATTATATCTTGTTTGTGCTGGTCATCTAAAATAGAAATTTCGGGTAGCACAAAATTAAATGTAGATTGTATGTCTTTGAAAGCCATGTATACTTCGTTTATTAATATTCCGTTTCCTTCAAGTTTGAAATTTTTTTCAGTTATCGGTTCCAACAATTTTATACAGTTTTCGGCCATGTTCCAATAATTGAGATCCAATAAATTTGACTTTATTTCTTCTGAAATTGTAGCATCTTCGTGAACAGCTAATGTCTGTAATGCTACTTTCGAATTTTTCAAGCTTTTTATAGCAGTACAGTAACTGCCCCAGCGGGTTTTACCTGGCAATTTCAATGTTTCGCCTGATCGTTTGTCTTTCATAATCTGGGCTAGTAAAGCGCTCATAGTTTGACTTCTTTTTATTGCTTTTATGGTCTCTATGGCAATCGATATAAATGCTTTAACAGGTTCTGGTCTTATACAATCTTCGCAAAGTAAATTTAATGTATGTGCTACGCATCTCAGCGGTATTATGTGTGTATACACATCTTTTACCATCTGAAATGCTCTTTGAATGTTATTAGCGTTATCTCCTATAAGAGTTACAAACTTGTGGCCTCCATACATATTTATAACTTTGATAATCTCTTGAGAAAGATATTGGCTTGTATGTCGGTTGGTAAGAGTGTTTAGACTTTTGACAAAAACGGGCTCTGGTTTTGCAATAATGAAGTTGATAATACCTTCATTGCGCTGATTGCTCCAGCCATCACACTGCAGATGCAAATTATTTATAGACTTCAGTTCGTCTGTAATTTCTTCTACCATTTCTTTATAAATAGCTTCCAGGTGTGTAGTTGAGATTGCTTTTCTGGATGGTAATTTGTAAAGTGATTGCAACTCATCAAAAAATCGTGCCCACAGCGGATGTTCAACAATGGATAAAGGAGAACCGGAAACAAATATTGCTTTCGACAAAAGCTGATCTAGATAAACTTTATTTTCTGCTGAAGTTGTATTACTAGAATTTGTATCTGTCAAACTGTTATCTTGTAAAGTTTCATGCTGCGATTCATCTTGTAAAGGCAGATTTGTTGCAGTTGTGTTAACGTCAGATGTTTTGTTTAGTTTGTTCTTGATAACAGTTCGACATCTAAAACATTTCAAGAGATGGCGGGCCATCTTGTTGACATTGCCAAATAGGTAAACTTTTTCGCAATGTTTGCACTTGACCGTTTTACTCGTTGCGGAATGGAAATAGTTTTCCCATACATCGTTATTTTTCTTTCTGGGCATGGTGTGATCTAATTCAAAAAGAAAAAAGAGACAATTGTAAGAACAGAAGCAAACAGATGTTTTAAAGTATTCTATATTTCTAATATAAACTCAAACTTACCGGTTTATTTATGTTGATGGGATGCAGTAGGTATCGAAGTCCGTAAGGATAGCAGTAGTTATCGATCCAAAGTTTATCACGTATTTAATCACTAGAATATCAAAAGTCCACAAAACAAAATCCAGATCGTCAATAAATCAAAGAAACTAACACAAGTGCGCACAGTATGAAGCCAAAGCCGTTTAAGCTTATCTAAGTGGAAATAACGTGACTCATTACTTAATTATCCATTCTTTAAAGCTTGTTTACGTAAAATGTGGTAGTGGAGTGCGTCATTTCAACTTATACAAGCTCTAACTAGTAGTAATAAAGTTTAAAAACGATGTACTATTTAATTTATGTGTATCTAAACATTACATAAGCTAAATTTTAAAACACCCGAATATTTTCCCAATCGGGTATTTTCCTGGGTATTTTCCCTAGAATTTACCCACTTTTGGGTTTTTACCGGGTAAAATCCCATCTCTAGCCGGGAGTAAGTAAGAAATTCCGAATCTATTGAACCTTTTACAATTCGTCTCACTGTAGATTCGGAACATTTTATTCGCCCATAGCCAAAAAATTCAAATACCCATTTTGTGACCTGTGACCTTGAATAAAAAAAATGCACACATTGGATCAATGTGGACTTTTCATTACATTGATATCCCTTACGTGCCTGTAAATTTTTGACCTATGGAACCGAAACGTGGTCGCTCACAATGGGCCTCATAATAAGGCTTAAAGTCAGCCAAAGGGCAATAGAGTGAGCTATGCTTGGAGTTTCCCTGCGTGATCGAATCAGGAATGAAGAGATCCGCAGGAGAACCAATGTAACCGAAATAGCCCGAAGAATTGCCAAACTTAAGTGGTAATGGGCAGGGCAGATTGCTTGCAGAACATATGGCTGATGGGGCCGAAAAGTTGAAGAGTGGCGACCGCGTACCGGAAGACGTAAAGTTGGAAGGCCTCCCACAAGGTGGACCGATGACCTTTTGAGGATCGCAGGAGTCCGCTGGACCAGCACAGTACCGGTCGAAGCGCTCGGTCGAAGCCGACTGAAATGATGATGGCAATAGGCTCTGGCGAGCCTATTGCTTGGTACTTAAACATAACTGACGAAATGTGGGTGTGCTATAGGTACACCTATGTACACCCCTTCGGGGAAACAAGGCGTGATGTTAAGTTTCTGTATTGAGGGGTGGTTTTTCGTGTTTTTTTTTTTGTTTCAATTAATAATAATTCTACTGTAACAACGATAAATTATATTCTTCTGCACGGAGTATCATTTAAATACTTCTTTTGTCTTTTTGAACGTTTCCTTTCGTCATCAAAACATGTTATAATTTTGACATCTTTTCTGTCAAACCACAGAGTACATTTATGTATAGGGAACCACAGGTGTGTCAAACTGAAATCAACAGAAATGTTGAAACTGCCCGTTGAAGATGGGCAACCAAAAATTCAAAAGTTTTGTGCTCAAATTCAAATAAAATACACTAACTTCGTCAGTGATTTTGTTGCTCTGCGAACGAAGTTACGACAATTTGCCTTCTAAGTACCTGTTTACTATAAAACAAGCATATCATTCAAATAATTCAGTGCGGCTTTATAAATAATAATATATCTTATGATTTTGTAAGTATAGTTTCACCGCTGATTTGAAGACTAGGTAGTCTAAGCCAGGAAATTCTCAGCCCTAAGTCAGTAATTCAAACTCCGGAACGCTATTAAAATAACTGGTGAAATATCAGCGTACCTTACTACCTACCTCGCCTCCCTTCACTGGTTTAATAGTCGCAAGCACTAAGGCTGAACAGGGTTCGATTCCCTAGGGAATTTCTCAGAAGCCGTCAGGAATCTCGATTTTTACGCGCTCAGGATGTTATTTATGTGTAAGTTACACACTAAAAATACCTACTAAAAACCTCAGCCTACCCCATTGAGGAACAAGCTTGATGATATAGGTGTATGTTTGTATTGTTTTTTTCAGTCGTTTACAAAAATAAAATGAAATTCGTTCAATTTTCTCATAATGGCGATTTGAGTGAGGTTCGTCTCGGCTATCTGTCTGGGGGCGATGTGGTAGACCTCAGCTGTCAACAAGACTGTGGTATGCCGCAAACCTTGCTCCAAATTTTAAAGGCTGAAATTGTTGACAAATTGCAGTTGTAAGTTTGTTTTTGTAATAATCATCTTTCTCGTACCCTTACCTCAATTTATTTGTGGTCGTCACAACATGTCTCTTTCTTCCAAACTTCTCTATTAGTCGTCATTTCCGTAGTCACACCTTTCTAACCATATTATCATTGACACAGTCCATCTATCGTTTCTTTAGTCGCCCTCTACTCTTATAGGCATCGACATTCATACTCAAAACATTCATCACCTCGATCCAACCCTTGCAATACGCGTCGAGGTCGTCTCGCCACTTTTTCTTGAGCCGGCCTCGGCGACGCCATCCATCCTCAGGCACCTACCGTGGGGAGACTATTGCCCAGCGGTCACTGTGCATGCGGCTGGCGTGAACCGTCCATTCTCATATTAGCCTGGCAGCCTTTTTGCCTACCTCTAGGATTCCCGTTTAGGAGCTTACAGTTGAAAAATTACTTTGGTACTATATTTTGTAGGTTGTCCCTTCGCGTGCTCATATCGGAAAGTATCTCTTCTTCTTCTATCTCGATAATATTCTCTCTCTAATTTATATTAGATGAAGATGCCTTCATTTTAAAATGTGCAATCATTTGCAGATTTTAAAATAAAGGCATCTTTAAACCAGCTATTAACATAGATTGGAAATTTTCTCCTGTTTTTTTTTTTTTATTAGACTAAAAAGAGTGTACATGTTACACAATTTGTCTTAGCTACTTATAGTTATACTTAAGAGTAAATCAGTTACAATTGTGTCTAGTTGTTAGCATCTGCTGCCGAACTAGGTTTATAGCCTGTGTTTCAGCACGCAGCGCCTATAGCCCTCGGACTGGGTATGCAAGTATGAGCTTATGAACAAACGGGAACATTTTGATAAAATATGGACTTAACTAATTTAAAAGAATAAAAGGATTACTGTCCTCTGGGTGTGTAGGTGAAGGATGTGAGTGTATGTGTGTGAGAGGGTGTGTATAAGATAGGAAAGTTATATTCTAATGGTGTCCATAGGTTTACAAACCTGCCAGACAGTTCAACGCTAAGGTTTATAATCGGACTGCTGAACATAAGGTCATGAGTTAAACTCCCGGGACCGGGCAGTGTTAATAGGTTTTTATATCGGGAATTTGTCAGTACCAACCCGGAGTCCGGATATATGCCCGGATGATGGCTATTTGCTCGCCGCATGTTATAGTGGACTTAACATATAACTGGGAAAATATGGGCGTACCTACTGTGTGTACCTTTGCGCAAACACGCATAATGATGGTTTGGTTATGGCCACACATAAGGAGAAGAGGTCTATCCACTAGTATGTTCTAGAGTCTAGACTCCAAGAGGGCGACGCGCCTGGCGTAACTATGTTAATGCGAGGGTGCATTCTCGTCAAAGCTTCGGTACCTATTATCTGTACTTACCTAGGTGTTTAGATTCGCGATAATGACTTGGCGCGGCGACATTTTGCCTAAAAAAAGTTGTTCATTAGGTACCCATTTACCTCTCAATAAAGTTATTGAGATGTAAATGGGTAGCTAAAGTAAGTAGGTAGGTACCTACTTTTAATCATTTCTACATCCAGCATCGCCAACCCTACAACTGTCCCCCTTTCTTCGGTAACATTGGCTGCCCCCATTACCGGCATGGACAAGATCTTAGCGGTCGCCCTAAACTTTGCTGACCATTGCACGGAGCTAAAGATACCACATCCACCCTCACCGATGATTTTCAGCAAGTTTTCCAGCACTATCATTGGTCCGTCCCAGCCTTTGAGGATAAGGACTGAAGTATGCCAGGTTAGTTTGATAGACATTTTTGTATGTTTTGCTATTCTGACATGGGCATACCAAGCTTTTGGGCTAAAAGGACGAAATCAAGACTTTCTTTAAGGATTTAAGGATGACCTTGTCATGAGAATCATGAGGTTCTGGGTGCATTAAAATAGCAGAGAATAGTGATTAGTGAGCAGTAAGACACTCTCCACAGATGGAATTCACGGACGGTTCAGATCTCAATTGCGTATGCGGCACGTACCTACCCACAGACAATGGCTCACGCACCATCCTGCGCCGCATGCCCTGTTAATTTGACGATCTTATGGCTGCATCAGTGAGTGGAGTTCGCGCAGCTGAATTGGGGCCAAATATATTTGTTTTTTTTTTTCGTTTTTGCGTTACGTTAAGAAGAAGAAGTGGGCGGTGCTGGCCCAGTGGTAATGGCTGACTTACGAGTCGTACCTATGTCGTAAGTTCGTAACCAGGTAGGCGCTTTACTTTGTGTAAGTTATTTCATCACCACTGCTCTCAAAACGGTAAAAAAACACATCGTGTGGAAGCCATGTTTTAGTACCAAAAATTCGAAGACATGTGACATCTAACAACCGGCACTGGGAGTGGATTTTGGCCCATTCTGTCTCACATAGAGGAGGCCTGTGGCCCAGCAGTGGGAACATTACAGGCTGATGAAGTCATACGTGTGGCTATACTATAATCTAATCTAAGGCCGCCCACACTGGGCACTCAGCCCCGCCGGCATCTAATTGACGAAAAAACTATAAGACTTGAGCTATTCATCTTAATGTCCTTTTAATGTATTAGAAACCCAATTGTCGATTAATTAGTGGTTTGTACTTAATACCTACAACTCAAATACTAAATTCGTGCCTGTTCTACATAGGTATAGGTACCTACCTAACAATATCTAATCCGATTCTGTTGAATGTTACGGGATATCATAGTAACTACGTAGGTACTTTAATACATTATTAGCGTTACGTAATCACATCCTAGCTTACGAAGATAAACGCCGAAGTTTAACGACCTATCCTATCTGCCTACGTACCTATAGTCGACGAGGTCAAAAATTCTTAGTGAATCACAGAGGTTTCATCTGACCTCAGCGCAACGCAAATTGGGGTCAATTATTGAAGTAAATTGACGCTGTAATTCATCGTGTGTAGGTGTAGTTTGCGTGATGAAATAATGTCACTGGTGTTTAGTACGTCTTCCGTTTATTTAAACGGTTACGGTTCTGTTAATTTCATGCACGTTTGTATTCTTGAGGAGGCCCATGTTTAACAGTCTGTCAGTCTCATAGATAAGAGCTTAGGTACCAACAGAAATCTTCCATTTCTATCGATAGACGGTAGGTACCTTTCGCGTTGTCTGCACTGACAACCTAGACAGCTATAAACATGTGTAATGCCTGCACTGATTGGACAGGTCCGCTCAATCTGTGTGGTTCTTTCCTCAAAAGACCATTTCAGACACCAATCCACATGGACTACACATTATATGTCCAAGATTATGTCTGGACTTTAAAAGAGACTGTGACCTCTGAGTTTGTTTCGGCCTTTCTTCTCAAAGTAGTCAGATAGGAAACGCCGACCTCATCTAGTTTAAAAAATATGATTGACGTGTAAAAGTGTTTGCATAAACCAACTTATTAGGTTGGTGGAGCACTGATGTCCCAGTGGTAATGGTCGCGACTTACGAGATGTGGGTAGTAGGCTTGAACCCACACAGGCGCTTTACTTTGTGTAAATTATTTCATCACCACTGCTCTCAAAATGGTGAAGAAAAACATCATGAGGTAATGGCATGTCCTAGAACCAAAAATTCGAAGACATGTGACATCTATCGCTCAGCACTAGCCCGCGTGGTGGATTACGACCCACTCCTGCTCACAGAAAGGAGGCCTGTGTCCCAGCTGTGGGAATATTGTAGGCTTGTTATGCTTATACTATTGGTTTGTATCATTCGAGCTTCCGCCCGCAGCTTCGCCCGCGTGGAGGTCGGAAATTATCCCCCAGGAACGTACTACCGGGTTAAAAAGTATCATACGTGTCAATCTAGGTTATAATCTATCTGTATGCCAAACTTCATCCTAATCCGTTCAGCCGTTTTTTGCGTGAAAGCGTAACAAACATCCATACATACAAACTTTCACGTTTATAATATTAGTAAGGACATAGGCATCCATCGCTACGCAGTTTAGCACATCTCTGATTGGAAGGCAGCTTGTGATAAGGTAGTATTTTCTGATTTTTTTGTCGTTATTATTTCAATATGTTTTACTACAGAAAGTGGACTGGGAAGTAGAACTGGCGGTTGTAATAGGAAAGGTGGCGACATCTGTAAAAGCTGCCGACGCTGAAAAATACGTCTTTGGGTACACCATCGCTCAAGACATTTCTGACAGGGAATGGCAGAAGGAGAAGAATGGGGCACAGTTCTTACTCGGCAAGGTATGTTTATCCATATCTTCTTCTAATTAGCGTCTCGAAAGCCATCTAAATACAGTCAGCAGCGTCCATCAGATCCTGTAGTGTGCAGATAGCAGGACGCTGGATAAGATATTAAGTGCCCCATTGTGGGACGGCACCACATCTCCAGGGCGGAGTCATATTTGAAGTTCCACCTGAGCAGGTTTTCTATACTTCAGCCTACCTAAATCCGGAGTCTAAGACTTCCCGGAAAGCCAATATACCCATTCATAAAAGAAAATCAAAGCGGAGTCCAAACTGTACAGACACCAGCATATCAAGCTATTCGAATGTGTCAAATTTCTTTGATAGATTTTCAACTTTATTGCATAAGCATAAGCTTCATGTTCAATTAGAAAAAATTGACAGTTTGGGGTAGCTTGATGTGCTGGCGTCTGTACCTAATTTCAATATGCTTGAAAAAAAAAACAGCAATTCCTACGAAGTCTGGCAACGAGAACAAGACTTGGTCTGTTTGTCTGAATGCAGGTATGTTCCAGCGTCAAACAAATATTACCGGATAGATTCTGTTCAAAATTTTGCATAGATATTCTCTATAAGTCATGTCAGTCTGTAGATTATATTTTATTTTACTTTAATATTGAAAAAAAAAATCGTGCATTGTCACGAGAACCAAACCCTAACCAAATTAGGATAATGATGATGATGCAGGAACGCAGTCGTTTATTCATTCACTAAAAACGAAAATTGACTGCTTCATGGGTCTAATGGTCGCAAACGCTACTGCTGAGCGTGAGGTCCTGGCTTCAATTCCCAGGTCAGGCAAAATGTTATTGGGTTTTTCTATCTCGAGTTTCTCCCTAGCAGCCTTACCTTAACGTGAAGCCTGCTCCACGTTAAGTTACTCATAAGGTTTTGGTCACGATACCGTTCTGATTAGCAAGCTACATGCTCTTAAAACATCATGACATTTCCCTTTAATCTTTAGAGCTTTTCGAGATTATCCTAAGGCAGGGCCACCCCAGTGGTATCGTACCCTACTTACGAGTTTGTAGTTCGTTAGTTCGAACCCAGGCAGGCACTTTACTTTGTGTATTTAATTTCATCACCACTGCTCTCAAACGGTGAAGGAAAACATCGTGAGGAAACCAAAAATTCGAAGGCATGTGACATCCAGCCCGCATGCTTGATTACGGCCCACTCCCTCTCATCGAGAGGAGGACTGTGTCCCATCAGTGGAAACATTATAGTCTGATTTATGTATTATCCTTAACAGTCTCAAGACACATTCTGTCCCATCGGTCCCTGTATAGTGACTGCGGATGAGATCGAAGATGTGTATAAACTGGATATAAGCTGCAGTGTTAATGGAGTGCAGAAACAAAAGAGCAGTATCAGCAACATGATTCATAGAATACCCGGCATAATTGAAAAGATAACTACGTAAGTTTCATTTTTTTGTCCGCCTTTTATTTATTTTATCTTCTGGATGTAATACAGGAAAAGTTTTTATCCAGTGCGCAAATTTTAACCATGAATTCAGCATATCATTCTAGACCCCCTTACCCAGAAATTTTTCGCCGGTTATACAAAAAAAACAGCTGTTTCATAGAAAAGTGCAATACCTACGCGGTCAAAATGTATGGAACAGCTGATTTTTTTTTTTTGTATAACCGGCGAACAATTTCTGCGGTAGGGGGTCTAGAATGATAAGCTGAATTCATGGTTAAAATTAGCGCACTGGATAAAAACTTATTCTGTATTTAACATATCGTAACATTATTAATTTTCTCACCATAATATTTAAAAGTCTGTACATATTGATGAGTAATAAGCTATTAAAACACCATAAAATACTGTGGGAAACTGGTGCCTAAGCTAGGCCAAAGCCTGTCTTTCAGGACACCAGGTACATCCCGAGTTGTTACTCGGGCATACTCGTTATATCTGGCCGTACTATATCGTTACACCATTTATAATGCGGCGAATACAGCGTTGTGGAGAGTTGTGCGATCGTGTACGAGAGTGAGTATGACTATCGTTATGAAAACCCCTCGTCTGGGGAGAACTGAAGTTTATGCCGGTTTCCCACTGACTTAATAAACCACACGGTTCCACGCAACTGGTACGCATGCATGCCTAGCGGGCCCCACCATAGCCGTATTTCAACTATAGGTATATTGGGGTCGGTCTCCGGTCTAACCGGATGCAATTAGGTACCAGTATTATACATGGAACGACTGCATAAGTGATGTTCACAACCCAGTTGCATGGGTAACAGGGTACCTACCGCTTGGCAACATTGGTTTCATTTAAGTTCAGATTGGAAGCAGTTTCATTATTTTGTTTCAAACACAAATTGACCGTACAAATCTTTGGGCACGCCACGATTGCGGCGGTAAGTCCCCTCTTTGAGGAGTGGTTTGAGAGGCGGCATGGCGTCCTCACCTTCCGCCTGACGCAGGTCCTCACCGGACACGGTTGTTTCGGGAGGTTCCTGTTTCGGATAGGGCGGGAGGAAACGCCCGGGTGTTTCCACTGCGAAGATCGCCCTGAGGACACGGTGGAGCACACGGTGGCGGTCTGCCCTGCTTGGGCGGAGCACCGCCGTGTCCTCGTGGAGACGATCGGCGGCGGCGATCTCTCGCGTCCGGCCCTGGTCCAGGCCATGGTCCGGAGCGAGAGGGCATGGGGAGCCGTCACCTCCTTCAGCGAAGCAGTGATGCTCGCGAAGAGGGAGGCGGCGCACGTGAGGGAGAGGCAGCATATGCGCCCTCGCGACCCCAGCCGCCGCAGGATACGGAGACGCCCTGGGCGTCGGGAATCCCAGGCCGATTTCCGGCCACCGTAGGCATGGGCTTGCGGACGGCGAGTAATGGGTAGCTCGCTGTCCGGTAAGGACCAAGCCCAAGTCGACGGCGCGTTGTGTTCCACGCGCACCTCAAAGAGATGTCAGCACAAAAAGTGATGGGACCCGCAAGGGTCGATGCCTGCCAGGGGTGCGGGTTTGTTCGAAAGAGACACCACAGCCCCTGGCTTAAGGGCTACTGAAGGAACACGGGTGGGTTTTAGTCAGTAAAAGTCTGACACGCCCTCCTGCTCCACCCAGAGCGGGAGAAGTTATTTGATGATTTCCCACCCAAAAAAAAAAACCGTACAAATCTTAAAAAAAAATACAACCGTAATTAAAGAAAGAAAATGTATTTATTGGGACTCGCACACATATCACAGACTAAAAAAAACAATATACTCAATAAAATAAAATAAAACATATACGTGAAATAAAAACAAAAACCTGTGCGAGGCCAAAAGGCTCCTATCTCAGCACGATGCTGCGGCGTTTAAAAAAAACTGTCGCAGCGCTGGTATTCTGATAGGGCCCGCTGTGATGTCACGGATAAAAAAATGCCTAGACGTAAACTTAAATTATGATTGCCGGGTTGGCCTCGTGGTCGCAAGGGACTGCTAAACATAGCGTTCTTATTCGATTCTCAGATCTATACGATCAGGATGAGAACAGACCGATTTTCGACATTACTTCCCAAAAGAGAACTGAATGCTTATAACACATTTCTCCTTCCAGTGTAATGACGCTCTTACCTGGTGACCTCATCCTCACTGGTACTCCAGCCGGTGTGGGGTCCAATGCATCACCCCCTGTGTTCCTCAAACCCGGTGACGTCATACGCAGTGAAATAGAGAACATCGGTGTGATGGAGACGAAGGTTGTGCAATTTTGATTTTAAATAGATGCCACAGATTTCATTGTTTTTTTTTACTTATCTGCTGTGTTCCCGAAAAATTACAAATTCTGCTTGACTTGGTTCATTTTAAAAGAACTGTAACTACTGAACCCCTTATGTTATTTAAATATCCATTACATATTAAATATTTATTTAAACAACTTAGGTACCTACTAATACTATGTGAATGTGAGTATCATGCAGGCTAAATTGAATACATGACTTTAGAACTGTCTGGCGATTTTGAGCATTTTGAATATGGCCTACGCAAATGTCCTTCAGATCTGGTAGCGTCTTGTGACGGGTCGTTGGTTAGGCTCCCTAAAATAAGATTTAGCTACACGATAACTGAGACATTCATGCCGTCTGTTGGGACAGGTCAGCTCAAAGCTGCAATGGCTCTTTCTTCAAAAGGCGCTTCCAGACATGGCCAAGCACTGTTAGACATAAAATTCTAATAATATAATTTTTGGACTTTAAAAGAGATCGCTGAGTTTGTTTCCGCATTTCTTCCCACAGAAATCAGGATCAGTCAGCTAGGAAATGCCGGCTCCATCTAGTTTTCAAAATATTGACGTGTAATATTATAAAAAAATAAGATCTACTTAAGTACATAAATTTACATTTCATTTCATTTATGAGGAAATTCAGGCTGTGTTTAATCGGTTGTCTATACAAACGTATTCCTATGTTTCCTGCCTGACACAAGACCAAAACAAATTATTTATCTACCACTCAATACTGTTTACCTTCCACTACTGTTTTGTTTTTGTTTATAAATGAATTATTTTATGAATTAGGAACCCTCTTCATAAGCTCAAGAATTAAAGTGCGTAAAGCCAAAAAAAAAAAAAAACAAGGAACTATAATCATATCATTCAACTTTACAAACTCATGGCATATAGTGAGATTTCGTTCCACATATACCGTAGTGGAGTTTAATTAAAGTATCTAATTAATGAACGACGTAAAGCGAATTAACTGATCCGTACTTCTGAACAGTTAAATGGTTTACGTTAAACCTACAGTGGGTCCATAAATTAAAAAAAAACGATTTCTTGTTTTTTTTTTTCTTTTGGACCCGGATTCGGCTTCAAAAAAACACCAACAATTCTTCATTTGTGACATTTAAAACATGAATTTTAATCATTTTTTTTTTCAATTAGCCTACCTAAAGGCCTCCCCATTATCTAGCATTAAATTAAATAAATGAAAATAAAAAAAAGCCTTTTAATTTCGTATCCAACACGTTCACATTTCACCCATTCATATAATTAGCACCTAAGTGGATTTACAAAGTTCTTGATATTATGTTCAGTTGTTATATTATATTATTTTAAATAACTCCAGTCTTAGGGACAGGACTGAAGCCCGTTCTTTGGTATAAGCCTCCTCCAGCTTATAACAGATACACCCAATACGTGTTGAAATTGAAAAAGTAGGCCTAAAAATAAATTAGCATTGTAATGACGAACAGCAATGCTCAGGCAATCGAGGACGAGGTCGAACAAACGTTGGAATTGAGTTCGAAAAGAAGGGTGGTATTGAGTTGCAAAAATTCTGGACCCTCAAAGAATTCTTAACAGGCTTCTCTCTTCACCAAATATTGTTAAAGCCAATTATTTTTAAAACAGTAACCGTGGAGTTTCTTGCCGGCTCTTCTCCATAGGAAACAACAATTTGGAACCGTGCACCTAGCTTCTGACGTTTCATAAGTGCCCATGCAGGTTTATATGAAATAAAAATATTTTGATTTTGATTAACCAAAAAGTTTGTGCTTGATAAATGCAATCTACCGTCTCTTACTTTTTTGTCAGACTAAAACATAAACCATGAAAATACAAACAAATCATAGTTATATCCTAGAAAGCTGTGGAAAGAAGCTTACTAAAAAACAGAAAACAGGAATTATCTAGCATTACAAATAATAAATAGGTTGTTCTTATTAAAGCGTTTGTACCCTAGGAGTTAATTCGGTTCTATTGGATATAAATGGGCCCATGGAATTGTGTTCACTGAACTACTGGTTCATAAAATTCAACTTTTCCAGGTGATCGAAACAAGAGTTGCTCTAGTGTCATGAATTTCAAATTACAATTCATACTGACTTTGTAAAGTCACTTACTAAAACAATATCTCAACTGCCAGTATTTGACCCAAAAGCCAACAAACATATGTAACCAGGATTTGCGACCACAAACTACCAATTTTGAATTGGACAGGTTGACCTGCAAGCATATCAGGACGCTGATTGGTGAATGGGCCGCGCAATTGAACCAATCGCCGTCTTCCGTTCGCTCACAGGAAGGACCATTTGCGCTCGCGCCGTTCCTTTTCATAGACTATTAAATTTAATGTCAGCCAAGGGGAATTTTATTGAGTTAAGTGGTCTATACGGGTTGTTATGCCAGTATAAGCTGAGCCGCCGCTGTCTGACGATTGTTACTGAACAATAGATCAAGTTTAAGTGGTATTATATGTTTTGACGCCCGCAGATTCTAAGCACGTCTATTCGCGACGGATATTCATCGTTATGGATATTATTTCGAGCAATTTTGTCGTTGAGGGCTATTTCGTCGTTATTGGTTCCAGTGTATGCAATTTGTTGATCGTTATGCAATTTTTGATTTTTATGTGCAGTGATACCTATATCCATATGTGAAAAATGGCTGCTTGTCATATGGGTGCGTTGTGATGTAATTTGCTTCTACTGTCACTCAGTATTTCCTTGCTATTTTCAATTGTGATCGTGTCCCTATTAAAAGGATGGGATCTTCGCGTATTATGTTGTTAACACGTTGTTGAATTGGTTCTAACGTTTGCAATTGACGATTATCCAATTATTCAATCTGGCCCGTTGGTGCAGTGATTGGCACTTAGGTCTCCAATAAGTGGAAAATGGTCGTGTGGAACATATTATTTAGGTTCCCACAGACATGTAGTGCTATATTCAAATGTTGCAAATTGCATTTTGTCAAGCATTTGGCTATAGTCGCCTTAATAAAGTAAGTGCTTTTGTCACGTTGTTAAAGAATATTTGCAGCAATGCAGATTGGCACTAGTTATTCAATTTAGCTATATTGTTGCGGTGATTGGTGGTTTAAAATGGGTGTCAGTGCCTATCAAATGAATGATGGATTTTGAAAATAGTGCAGGTAATTTTTTGGGATCTGAAAATAAAATGCAATTTCCGATCTGGCTCAGTATTTATTACCTATGCTCAGGATGCCTCGTAAGATATAACAGTTTTCACTTCGTCACTTGTCCATTTTGTCACCATTTGATTGATTGCAATTTGCCCATAGTTAATCAATTTGGATTTGTTATTGTATGCCACCTACCGAAGCCAAGTATAAGATCGGATGAATCCTATCTCATGCGTAGGGCTGGGATAAACATCTACAAAAAAGCCCAAAATATGTACAGACGCCAGCACATCATGCTACCCCATTCTAATAAAATTGTTTGAAAACATATAAAAAATAAACGAAACTAAATTGCTTGACAACGAATACCAAACAAACTTTATTCTAATATAATTATTTGATTTTTTTTTATTTATCGATGAAATTAAATTGCTTAGCTAAAATTTAGTCTGCCTGTTTATTCGAGTTTTTGCAGTATAGATAAGATAATTTTATTTATCTCAAAAAGAATACAATATTCACTTCTATGAGGAAAAACATAAAATTGAGTTATGCGACGGTTTCGCTGGGTTAAAATCTAAAATTAAGTTACAAAATAATAGTATTAACATAAAATTTAAACACTATATAAGACATGATGTTTTAATAGCCTTTTAAAAGTTGGAAGCGATTTGGATTCTTTAATGATTTTAAGTATAGAGTTATAGAGTTGAGCCCCCTCATATACGACAGTCTTTCTACCGTAGTTTGTCCTCGGTGCTCTCAAGATTACGTGGTTGGCCTGCCTCGTTACGCGCTTTTGAATTTGCATTCTTTTGTTAAATGTTATTTGTGTATGTATGTCTCTATTAATTATCTTTATAAATTTGATCAATATTCATTAATTTTGTTTCTTTAAAAACCTTTTGAGAAGATGTTAAATAATTATAATGGAATAAGACTTTAATAATCTTATTTTGAGTTGTTTTTATAGTTTTTTAAGGTGAGTTTTGGCAGCACTTCCCCATATTTCGATTAAATAATCGAGATGTGGTTTATCCATCGAGTTATAAATAATATATCTGACCTGTAGTGGGAGACATCGGACAATTCCTCTAAGTGCACCAGTCAAGGATGGTATCTTTTTTCTTACTTTCTCAATGTGAGGCTTAAAGGCATTGTAAGTTTATCATCAAGAGTAAGACCCAAATATTTTTCAGTATTTGTTTTTACTAAAGATTGACCATTAATACTTAAATCAGCATGTGTCTGAAGTTTTATTTTTAGCACTAAATATCATGTATTTGGTTGTACTTGCATAAATAGTAAGCAATTGGGAACGTTATATGCTGAGTATGAAATAGGTGAAAAATGAAAAAAATTGGATCCTAAAAACCTCATTTTTCAGCTCAAAACATCATAATTTATGTAGAAAACCAAATAATTAATGTAAATGATTAAAAAAAAAATGTGTTTAGGTAGGTACCTACATTATTTAGCCGAGCCCTACTCATGCATGTCACAGCTAGACAAGTGCAATTTTCCTGTTACATGGGGTCTGCAATTTGTCGGTGGATATTCAATTTAGCTGTATCAGTGCATCTATTCTCATCGTCGTCATCGTCATGTCATCGTCATCATCATCGTCAACGTCATCGTCATCGTCGACATCGTCATCGTCAACGTCATCGTCATCGTCATCATCATCGTCATCATCGTCGTCGTCGTCATCGTCATCGTCATGTCATCGTCATCGTCATCGTCAACGTCAACGTCATCGCCATCGTCATCATCATCGTCATCATCATCGTCGTCATCGTCATCATCATCATCATCATCATCATCGTTGTTTTTAAGAACAAAGCAACTCAACCAATTAAAAAACAACCTATAACTCACTAAGAACAAAGCAACTCAACCAATTAAAAAACAACCTAAAACTCACTGAGAACAAAGCAACTCAACCAATTCTATAACTCACTAGTGAAGAATAGTAATGAAAAAGTCACAGTTTGATAATAGGTGTCATTATGTGCCTAATTGCAGTGAAATTAGAGCCATTTTATGAGCAAGTGTGTTGAAAAATAATAAAAATCTTTACAAGGTGAATATTCATGTCATTGTGTACATTCTTAATCAGCCTATAATATAGCCGGAGGTGCCACACCTCCGGCTGGGTTACTCTTCGTGAAAGGAAGTCGGCAGCAATCCACCAACGAGCCAAGTGCAGGTTGGGAGTGTCATACGTTTTCGAATTATTTGGTTCTTTGTGCCAGTTTCCTCATGACGATTTCCTCCAACGTTTTGAGAGGTGGTGAAGAAATAATTTACACAAAGTAAAGCGCTCTCTGGGTTCGAACCTACGACCTACAAACTCATAAGTCGCGACCGTTTCCACTGAGCCACCACAGCTCTCATTGTGTAGGTATGTTATATACATTTAGTCCTATAATGTCTTGTATATCTATATAAATTCGATAAATTATAAAAATATAGTTTGTGTGAGTTCCTAGTATTATTATGGATATAACTCGTTTTTTCTAAACACAAATTTTTGAAGATCATACCTACTACAGATTTTTATAAAACAATGAGAAGGCACAGTTCTTATATGAGATGATCTATGTTTCTGTCACAGAGTGTCACCAAATCGTATAAATTATTAGTTAGTCCCTGACACCCCTCTCTGGGACTTAATTTATAAATTGAACGAATTTTTTTTTGTCAAACTTAATTCGGCGGCATTACAACAGAATATCGTACTACAACACAATAAGAAAATAATTTATATAGTGGTACTACTAAATTAACGGCGTATGCTGCAGAGCTAAGCTTGTTTGGCAATCCTACTAACGTAATATCCTAATATACATAGTTTATACATCAGAAAAAACACTATGCTGCAATTTGTAAGATTTTGTGTGATTCTATATTCAAATCCATTTCGACGCATGACATACACTTTTCCAATTGCCGCCAATTTGTAAAAACAAAGAATTCATTACACATCTACAAATTTCCATCGAGTTCTTAATTCAAAAGTTTAATAGTACATTATGGTACAAGTGTGTAATGTTGGTGATTATCGCTGAGGCGCCATTGAGACCCGAGCCGCTAGGCGAGGGTCTTAAGAGAGCCGAGGACGATAATCATCAATACACACGTGTATCATACGACGTTTTTCAACACACTTGCGAAGAAAATAATACTACAAAATCATCATCGTCATCGTCATCGTCATCGTCGTCATCGTCATCGTCATGTCATCGTCATGTCATCATCATCGTCATCGTAATCGTCATCGTCATGGTCGTCATCGTCATGTCATCGTCATCGTCATCGTCATGTCATCGTCATCGTCATCGTCATGTCATCGTCATGTCATCGACATCGTCATCATCATCGTCGTCATCGTCATCGTCATCGTCATGTCATCGTCATCGTCAACGTCATCGTCATCATCATCGTCATCATCATCGTCGTCATCGTCATCATCATCATCATCATCGTTGTTTTTAAGAACAAAGCAAGTCAACCAATTAAAAAACAACCTATAACTCACTAAGAACAAAAACACTTCTGTTTACAAAAAACTAAAAACTATTCTGTTTACACGTGGATCTGCTGGTTCGTGAGCTCAGCGGCACTATGGTAGGTTATTCCAATAACGGAACACTTGCCAATAAGTTACGCCGTTATGCTGATCGATTAGTATCCTCAGGAAACACTTGTCTGGGCACGCCAAGATTGTGGCGGTAAGTCCCCTCTTTAAGGATGGCTTGAGTGGCGGCATGGCGTCCTTACCTTCCGCCTGACGCAGGTCCTCGCCGGACACGGCTGTTTCGGGAGGTGTTTCGCATAAGGCGGGAGGAAACGCCCGGGTGTTTCCACTGCGAAGAATGCCCCGAGGACACGGAGGAGCATACAGTGGAGGTCTGCCCGGCTTGGGCGGAGCACCGCCTTGTCCTCGTGGGGGCGATCGGAGACGGCGATCTCTCGCGGCCGGCCCTGGGTGCTTACTCTGGAATATAATTCCGATAGATCGACATTGGAATTATCAGTTAAACGTCATTATATTCGAGAGTAAGCACCCTGGTCTAGGCCATGGTACGGAGCGAGAGTGCATGGGTAGCCGTCACCTCCTTCTGCGAAGCAGTAATGCTCGCGAAGAGGGAGGCGGCACACGTGAGGGAGAGGCAGTATATGCGCCCTCACGGCCTTAGTACCTTTCTTACGTGTAGCGAAAATAGCGTACCTATCATAGACCAGCAATAGTCACATCATATTTATATCACAAAACCCAGATAACGATGAAACTTATAGCCGCTCGAGCGGCCAAGCGAATTAAATTAAATACCGCTCTTTATTAAGGTTCGCTGAGCATTTAAAACAAATAGTCATCGGTGTATCGTGCTACCCCGTAACTGGGTTGTGGAGGTCAGATAGGCAGTCGTTCCATGTAAAATACTGGTATTCAGCTGAATCCGGTCAGACTGGAAGTCGACCCGAACATAGTTGGGAATGGGCACGCCACGATTGCGGCGGTAAGTCCCCTCTTTGAGGAGTGGTTTGAGAGGCGGCATGGCGTCCTCACCTTCCGCCTGACGCAGGTCCTCACCGGACACGGTTGTTTCGGGAGGTTCCTGTTTCGGATAGGGCGGGAGGAAACGCCCGGGTGTTTCCACTGCGAAGATCGCCCTGAGGACACGGTGGAGCACACGGTGGCGGTCTGCCCTGCTTGGGCGGAGCACCGCCGTGTCCTCGTGGAGGCGATCGGCGGCGGCGATCTCTCGCGTCCGGCCCTGGTCCAGGCCATGGTACGGAGCGAGAGGGCATGGGGAGCCGTCACCTCCTTCAGCGAAGCAGTGATACTCGCGAAGAGGGAGGCGGCGCACGTGAGGGAGAGGCAGCATTTGAGCCCTCGCGACCCCAGCCGCCGCAGGATACGGAGACGCCCTGGGCGTCGGGAATCCCAGGCCGATTTCCGGCCACCGTAGGCATGGGCTTGCGGACGGCGAGTAATGGGTAGCTCGCTGTCCGGTAAGGACCAAGCCCAAGTCGACGGCGCGTTGTGTTCCACGCGCGCCTCAAAGAGATGTCAGCACAAAAAGTGATGGGACCCGCAAGGGTCGATGCCTGCCAGGGGTGCGGGTTTGTTCGAAAGAGACACCACAGCCCCTGGCTTAAGGGCTACTGAAGGAACACGGGTGGGTTTTAGTCAGTAAAAGTCTGACACGCCCTCCTGCTCCACCCAGAGCGGGAGAAGTTATTTGATGATTTCCCACCCAAAAAAAAAAAAAAAAAACATAGTTGGGAAAAGGATAAATAGATAAATTCAACCAAATGAAGCCTAGACTCGAAATGCGAGAATAATACAGGTTGTACAAAATAGTTCAGACTTTACAAATTAGTTTGACTACCCCAAAATAAATATCTAGAGAAATTAAGTGTAATTAAAATTAATTTATAATTAATTAATTAAAATGTAAGCTCTTTCAGTGGTTTTAAATCAAAACTATCAAATTACATAATGGAAACCACTCACTAATAATGTTACTAGCCTACTAGTTGAGAATAAAACCGCTGAAGGTAAACACAACAAGATAAACACAAAATAATTTTATAACTATTATATTGTATGTATCAGTGACCGTTACCTAGAATAAGCTTATTACAATATGTTATCTCATGTTCTCATGTAAGTGGCTCTTTTGTCTTTTTGAGAATAAAGTATTTAAATCTAAACCTAAATTATAATCGGACAAAATCCCTTGATACGAGACCTTATTACATGAGAAGTTTTGCAAAATTTCACATTAATGCTGCATTTCAGTCAAAACGCTAAATGAAAATACGTGAAGTTATTATGACAAGCCAAGCCAAGCCAAGCCTGGAAAGCCACCTCATGAAAGAATGTCTTACAGACCGATCCCACTGTTACCTGTGTTGTCAAAACTCTTTGAGAAGCTATTTCTAAAGAGATTGACGCAGATTATTGAAGCTGAAAATCTAATCCCCGATTACCAGTTCGGATTTAGAGAACACAAGTAACTAACACACTAAGTACACATCATTACTACTAATATTATTGAAAGAACAATAAGGGCGAAGAAAGTGTGCTCCACGAGAGAGAGACGCGGCCGGCGAGTCCGGACATAAATCACAGTGACGCGTTGCACTTCGCGCGCTGTGTAGGTACGTTTCCAGGGGACCCTATTATATTTTTTCGTCAAAAAGTAAGTATTTTCTATTGTTTTCTTTTCAAATTACTTTGTTGATAATAGCATTTGCGTATTGAGTGATTTTCTGCTTGCTTGTTAGATTTTGAAGGTTCGAAAACCGTGATTCGTTTTTGTTTTTGTTGTTTAATCTCGACGCTATGTTTGTTTTATAGCGGTTGACGGGAATGGGGACGGATGAAGCAATTATTGTAGGTACGATTGAAAAAATGATAACCGTTGCTTTTTGTTGTAGATGTCCAGACAACGTATTAAAAAAAACTTCAAGATGCGAGTGTGATATAATTCACTACGAAAATGCTTATGAAGAAATCGAAAAAGGGACTTCTTTACGAAAAGCTGCAGAGATGTAGGTGTGTTTGCCACGACTGCGACGAATCTGATTAAGATCTCTATTTTTTTTTTTTTTTTTTTGTTAATTATAGACAGCACTGCAGATAATTTGAGATATGGAAATCTTATATTATAATTTAATTTAATTATTAAGACTTGAATTGATTTTTTAATTATTTTTATTTATTGTTAAAACATTATTATTAAGACTGATAGAAATGGAGACATACTATAATTTAACTATTTCTAGTTGATTATGAATAAAGAAACTGATTTTGTATTTCTTATTTATTTAAGTTTCAACTGACCCCCATCACTGTTTCAACCACCCCTCTTATGGGTTCGGTTGAAACAGTAGCGCATTATTTTATTACGCATTATTTAACTTTTCCTATCTACTAAGTATGGCAGTTGAACCTAATTCTGAGATGTATTTGAAGACAAAAGTCTACTCTCCCATTTTAAGGGTTTTGTTGTTTGTTATCTTTCAAAATGGCTGTGCTACGGGCGTTCTAAGCAAAATTGTTTCAACCGTACCCAGTCTCCCTATTTCATCTTACTACAGTGAGGAAAATGCTAGGTGCAATAAAAACAGCTTAAAGAATATAATTTATTAGTGTAGTTCAATAAAGTATGATAGCGAGGGGCTTGTGGCTAAATAGTAACAGTCGCACGGGTCAATCGATCAGGTTAAGCTACACTTGACGCGGTTGATCCTTGGATGGGTGACCATCTTTACTACCAAGACCCGTCCGTGCCTCGGAAAGCACGTTGATCCCGGCTGTCATTTGTGGATCTTTGACAGTCGTTACGGGTGATCAGAAGCCCGAAACTCTGACAACCAGTCTTTCCAAGGGGTATCGTATTACCCAGATCAGTTGTGGAGCTCAGATAGGCAGTCGCTCCATGCTGGTATTCAGCTGCATCCTGTTAGATTGAGGGCCGACCCTAATATACTTGGGAAAAAGCTAGGCAGGTGATGAATGAAGTATGATAGCATTGCATTTTAGTCTTCGAAAACGTTTTCACGCCTAGAATGTCTCCATGCGTTGAACAAATTGTACTAGTACGCTTTTATCGCGCTAAATTTACAATTTAGCGCGATTTTTCCGGAAGATAATTCAATTCAGCATTTTCAAAATCAAAATCAAAAGTCATTTATTCAAGCTAGGCGGAGAGTCAGCACTTTTCGAACGTCAAAATACATAAGACAGTCCCCCAAAAACGCCCACCCTTCGACACTTCCTAGTGGCCTATGGGCCGCTTTGCACTAACTCTGTAATGTATACAATTAAAGACATATTTGCACAAATTGCACACCATAGGTGATGGTAGAATGTAAAGGGGCCATTATCTGCCAGGGGTGCGGGTTTGTTCGAAAGAGACACCACAGCCCCTGGCTTAAGGGCTACTGAAGGAACACGGGTGGGTTTTAGTCAGTAAAAGTCTGACACGCCCTCCTGCTCCACCCAGAGCGGGAGAAGTTATTTGATGATTTCCCACCCAAAAAAAAAAAAAAAAAGGGGCCATTATAGTTTTAAGATCATACACTGCCACAGTTGTAAACCTATATTCTGGCAAATAAATGAATTTGAATTGGAATCTGCAGGTGTTAAATTTATATCTTCATCGCTGCTGGACTCGCTCATATTTTATGATTTCTTACGATGTTATCAAAAAACAAACCAAAATTATGGAAAGCAAATTGAATAGCGACAAAAATGTTTTTCTTTTTTTTCATCCAGTCGTCCTGCTTGCCAGTTCCATTATTCTAAAAATGGCGTTGGGGAACTGACATGAAACAAGTATTAATGCATTTTCAGTGGACTGGCTGTATAGAAAATTATTGAATAGAACGGTTCGAATTTCAAAAACTCTTAACGCTAACGGGTAAAACGTACTTTTGCACGCAGATTTCGAGTGACAAACAGAATCTTTCCGAGCCTGTGAAGTGAAAAATAGACAGTCGCCATTGTCAATATTTAATAAACTGTGGTTATATAAACAAGTTTTAAAGCCTTCATAACCAACGTTATTCGGCTGTGGGGCTGGCCCAAACAAAGTAATCGTCAAATACTAATAGCTAATAGGCAATGTGAATAAAGTTTCACCAATTGTGATATTTTATAAAGGAATAAATTTAAAACAATCTATAGGAATAATTGCACCATATTTTTTATGGTGTAAAGAGGTCTAACACCATAAAAGGTTCAAGGCTCCAGGTTCGAAATAACTTTCAGATTTTCTATTTGCTAGAAGTTTTACACCACAGAGACGAAAGCTGTGTCAAGCTCATAATTCAAGCGCGCATAATTCATAGAATGCTTGCCTTTCGTAAGTTGTCTAATTATGGGACCGTCAAACATGTTTTTTTTTTGTTGAAAAATATAGGAAAAGCTCTTTCCGTTTACATCTAGAGCTTTAACGAAGTGTTTCATGATCCCTACTTTTACATGTAATGGCGGCAGGATTTTTCATGAGTTTCCGCCAACTCTTTGACAATATTTTTCTTCCAAGTTATCATATTTTCTCTCAAGGGCATATGTTTTCCATAGAGTCCCAAATGTGAACATGTAAAACAGGGAAAATTAGTGTGACCACTTTGTTGACCAACATGAATGTTTACCATTTTTTAATCCACACTTTATGGTCATTGTATTTTATTTAAGACTAACGAGATGTTAAAAATATTCTTCCTCTTAACTTTGTATTGTGAGCAATTGGTACCCCACAGCATATTCTTTATTTAAGAGAAAGCATTAAAGGCTAGGTTTTAATGAATAAACGCCAATCATTTGGTTCATATTGTTTTATTCCCATAACATATTGTTATCAATTAAGAAACGATATGATGACAATTAAAATAAAAAATCGGATATATAAGTTCGTAATTCTTTTTTCTTTCATGATAATCATCATCATCATCATCATCATATCAGCCGAAAGACGTCCACTGCTGGACATAGGCCTCCCCCAGGCTCCTCCACTTCGACCCACTTCACGATAATAAGTAACTATATTATCTAGAGACAATATTTATTTATTTCTTTCATGAACAATTCTCGCCGATTTAGAAAGATTGAAACCTCCTTCAAAATTATCTAACTCATTTTGTGAAAAATAATTTACAAAATCAAAAAACCCGACCGCCTAAAATTGAACTATAATTAAAAAAGATGGAAACAAGAAAATAGTTTTAAAAGGATGACTATTAGACTGAATACTTTAAGCAATCTCATGCGGTCGGAGGCATCTTCTTAACAATAAAGACCTTTATTGCCTCCACAGTATTAATCGGCTACTGCCTATCAGTTCGATTTTTAGCTTTAATGCCATGTTGATACTACAAATGTAAATGTCTTCTTCTTCTTAGTCGGTACGCTCTTGGAAGAGCGGTCGTGGTCGTCACGTAGTCGTAGTTATGAAGGGGGCAGAATGAATACGCCTCGCGATGTGCCACCATCTATCTCTGCTGAAGGTCATCCTACTGCATTTGTTTATGGAGCTGCCCACACTAGATTTAATGTGGTCGGTCCAACGAGTCGGTGATTTCCCGCGCGGTCTAGTACCTTTCACCTTACCCTGAATGACGAGGCGCACTATGGAAAGGCTATCACGTCTTGAAACGTGGCCAAAGAAACCTAGAATGCGAGACTGTACTATAGAAAATAGGCGCTGCTTTATGCTGAGTTCTTGGAGTATGGAGACATTTGTACGAAACTCAGTCCATGAAACTCCAAGCATCCTTCTCCAGCACCACATCGTCTATCTTTTTTCTTTCCACTTCCCGCAAAGTCCACGTTTCAGCAGCGTAAAGAAATATGGGGAAAATAAGTGTTCGCATGAGTTGGTTTTCGTGGTTTTAGTGATGTTCCTGTTCCTCCATATTTTCTTCATCTTGTCCACTGATATTCGTGTGATAGCCATTCGTCGCTTTATCTCATCTATGCATCCACCATTGTTTGTTATTAAAATTCCAAGGTATACTTAGGACTCGACCACGTCACAGTTCGCAATCACTTCTGGCAAGTTTACTGTTGGCGCGGTCAACAATCATAATTTTAGTTTTACTGCGATTTATCTTTAATCCGAACTCTAGGGTTGTGCGTTCCCTTTTCTGTAGCAGTTCCTCCATATGCTGCTCACTGGTTGCAAATAGAGTCGTGTCGTCTGCATAGCGTAAATTAGCAATTGTAAATCAAATGTAAATGTGTTGTGTAGCAAATGTAAATGTCATCGAGGTGATTTTGTGGTTCTCGGCATTCGGTTGATGTACGAATTTATAGCCATTTCATTTGACACGTTTCTAAAATCATAAAGTTTTTATCATACGTTGTACAAATACAATCAACTGTATGTTTGACGAACTCTGACATGACTTTTTTTACAATTGTGAAACATATTCGGCACATTATGTAGCAAACGTTATTTGGTTTATTTCGAAAACTTCTCCTAGAAGTGCCCATTGAAAAAAAACTGATGTTATTCTTTTTAATCTTTTGGGGAAGAACCATAGAGATCTGAATGGACCTGTCCATTCAGTGCACACATGTGCAATCGTTTAGATGCATAATTCAAAATCGACGAACAATTCCAGATGCAAAGACATTTGGGTAACCCACATAAAGTTAAGATTATCAAACTTGTTGGTCGCTACATATTATAAAACAAGACCCCAACCACGTCTGTCTGTCTGTTGGCGATAAACTCAAAAACTACTGAACGAATTTTCATGCGGTATTCGCCAATAGACAGAGTGATTCATGAGATTCATTCGTTCATTTCATGTGTAAAATTTGTTAAGGTTTTGTGTAAATAGGTTAATGCGGGCGAAGCAGCTAGCAAAAGCTAGTAATCATGAAATCTAAATGACAGCCATTTCATATAATGGTCAAAGAATTACAATTGTAATTTGATTATACGGACAATATTATGCCCCGACTGTACAAGTATTTTCGTATAATTTATCCTAAAAATAAAGAAAGTATTTGTCCGTTTCCTTTTTACGACTTAGCTACTTAACGAATTTCGTTTAAAGATGGGTGGCATTCTGGGTAAGGTTATAGGCTACTTTTTTTTCCCTAAAGTAATCATAAAGGTGATATAGGGATGATGCATTTCTTAAGGGGACACTGTTCGCGGGCTGGAACTCACTGGTGGGCCTGGCTAAAAATCACGCTGTCTCACCAGGCTTCGTATCCGACAGAGATAGTATCAGTGATGAGCAGTTAGACGCTAGTCTACACGCACAACGTTATTGAGTGAGATGCAGGAGCATTTATAGCAAAACATTCAAAAAATTTAGAAATGTCCTTCGGAAGATCGGGTTTTATGAAAAAACCACGCCATAAATCAATGACAACATAAATAAAGTTCATTGAACTTATCGATAATTGAACTTTGTCGGTACCGACCTGGTTTTGGAGATTTTACACTTCTTTTATTACTTAAACACGCCCAAAGTTAGGTTAAATTAGCAAGAAAAACGAATCTTTGTTGGCTCATAACTTTTTAATGGCTTTTATTTTAGTATTCTGCTTCCGTATTGACAATATTAATAATGAGACAAAACCATACAATGTTTAAGTTTTGATGTACACTGTCAAACAGTGAAACCCTCCCGAAGTTTGTATGGAAAAAATGTAGACTTGTTTCACCTTAAGTAAGGGATGTGAAAAATGTTTATGCTTTGATCCTATCCTATTATATCATAAATTTGAAAGTTTGTATGTTGAGATATTTAGATGTTTGTTAATCAATTACGCAAAAACGGCTGAATGGATTTGGGTTCTCAAGAATACCGAGTGCTCAAAGCATACTGGTGGAAAATAATTATAAATCGTACAATGTCGTCTATCGAAATAGGTATACACACTATTCTCAAGTTAGGTAAGGTTTTTTTTTTTTTTTTTTTTTTTTGGGTGGGAAATCATCAAATAACTTCTCCCGCTCTGGGTGGAGCAGGAGGGCGTGTCAGACTTTTACTGACTAAAACCCACCCGTGTTCCTTCAGTAGCCCGTATGCCAGGGGCTGTGGTGTCTCTTTCGAACAAACCCGCACCCCTGGCAGGCATCCGGGCCCCATCATTGTTGTGCTGAAAACTCTTTGAGGCGCGCGTGGAACACAACGCGCCGTCGACTTGGGCTTGGTCCTTACCGGACAGCGAGCTACCCATTACTCGCCGTCCGCAAGCCCATGCCTACGGTGGCCGGAAATCGGCCTGGGATTCCCGACGCCCAGGGAAGTTAGGTAAGGTTTTGTCCGCGATTTCGTCTGCATATAAGTGCAGGCAGACAAAATCGTGGACAAACTCTTATTTTTATAAATGCGAAATGAATTCCGTCTGTTACCGCTTCGCGCCTTAACAGCTGAACGGATTTTGATGATCTGGATAGACCATGACCTGGATTAGGACATATTTTTCTTTTTATTCCGATAGTACGTTCCCGTGAGATAATTCCAGACATCCATGCAGGCGAAGCTGCGGGCAAAACCTAGTACACAATTGTTAAAATAATATAATTTTACAAAATTTTGTGTGACTGCCAATGTAGTCACACAAAATTCGGATCGGAAAGGATACGAACGGATGCTGCGACAGACAACCGCATCCGGTAGGATGTCGACGCATATAATCGGCTCCGTACCGTCGCTTGCGAACGTATCCGTTTCTGCGCCTAGTCAAATAGTTTTATTCATACAGTGTTGACGCATTCTAATTTTTGAAAATGGCAAACGAACGAAGAATGACAGTTGACAGGATCCGATCGGATACGACGACAGGTGAACGGGGCCGATCTTAGCCATACTTTTGACTACGATCGCGTGTCGCGGAAGACGCTCTCCATTTAGCTGCTGTGCGCGGCTTGGTAATATAGACTTTAACTACTGTGTACACGATTTAATATCGTTTAAAGATGGTAAGATCCGTTCCAATTTGATGCGACGCGACCCGTTTGGTTGAATCATCCATTTATAATCTACGTCGCCGCGAATCCCTCATGGAACTGTTTAAAACGATTAATATTATGACAGTACCTTGCAAATTCATTTATGAAAATATCATGTATGTAAGAAAAAAACTACATCTTTTTAATAAAATAAGTGATAGACATAATTTTAATACTAGAAACAAAGACAAAATAGATCAACCATTTTTCAGATTAGCTAAAGTACATTCATCTTTTATGGGATGTTATAACAAAATACCTTGTGATATATTGCAATTAAATGAAAAGAAATTTAAAACTCATATTAAAAGTACACTTTGTAAACAAGCGTATTATAAATTAAAGGATTATATCCAAGATAAGAATGCTTGGAAACATGCTGGTCCTGCTCCATAGGACAATCTACAGTCTAGACAAAATCAAACTGGTTGCTAATTGAATTATATAAATAATTATATTTATGACATTGATTTATACTCACACACTGACTTATATCTTGTTAATATTCTAGGAAAATCGTATATTTACTCTTACAATGTTTGTAAATATGTGGGCACCATGTATCTATCATAGAATTAATTTATCTTTATTGCTTCAGTTGCAATTTGTTACCTTTTTTGGTATAGTAGTAATTTCATTCTGGGTGCATCGTTTTCACATATAATTATATAATGAATGTACTAGGATAAATTGTATGTAAAACATTTTAAAAGAGTAACGGTGAAGTTTCTTGCCCGTTCTTCTCCATACGAAACTACATTTTGGAATGGGCGACTAGAATCAATTCCGTTTAAATGTAAATGTTGACGTTCAAAAGTGCCTAATTGAAATAAATGCTTTGACTTTTTGACGTCCTTCAGAGATTTGGCATCGAGCATCAGTTTCTCTAATTGGTATTATTTATCAAGTACTTTCTGAGCCCTGCAACCGTATTTCATGCTGAATTTAATGTTTAATTTATTCGATTATTAAAAACATGCTAGATCTGTTCCTTATGAGTCAACTTAATTAATTACCGTGAAAATACAAATGTTGCACAAAACATGCGTGTTTTGTGTAGTATCAAGCCAAATATTTTTGGCTGTACTACGAAAAAACAAGACGTAAACAACAAAAAATAAATAAGTAAAATAAAAACAATCACGATCAAACATGAGCACAAAAATAAATTCGTAGCAGTTTGCTACGACTGCTACGAAGTTGCAGCGTTGTGCACAACGGCGTAGGGCCTTAATTATTTTAGACGTCGTCTGGACGGGTCTGGATTATGCTTAGTTAAATCCATTTAAAAAATAATTATTTCTGCACTACGCCTTACGCCACGTCGGTATCAGACAGTGAGATACACTAAGTATTAAGCAGTACTTCAAAAATTTTAAAATAAGCGTTGTAAAATTTGCTACGGCGTAGCACCAGCATTGTGAAACTTTAAATTAATGTAATAATCTGAGAAACAGGTTTTTATGATGAACACACCTTTATCTTGAATGTCAATTCCAAAAACAATTCTTAGAAACAATAGAGTATGAAATTGCCATTGTATAGTAATAGACAATTCGAATTGACATAAAATCTTCATGGTGTGAGATTTTCGGGTGAAACATTTTTCACGTGATACTTAATTATGAGGTTCATCTTTTTAAAAATGTGCAACGTTCGATTTTCGACATTCAATTGTTTTTTATTCAGCTACTTTTAATACGAGTTCAGATGCGGAACTAACGCAGCAGAAACGGCTCGCAGTATCAACGTTGCTTTTGGAGAGGGGACTGCTAATGACCGCACCGTGCTTTTTTGCTATAAACGCTTTCGTATTGGAAACTTCGAATTGAAGAAGGAACCACGTGGTAGACCGCCCACACTAGTGAATAACGCTGAATTGAAGGAGATGGTAGAAGCCGATCCGAGTCAAACTACCCAGGAATTAGCGGCATGGTTTAACGTTTACCCTACCTACAATATTGACACATTTGCATCAAATCAATAAAATAAAAAATATGAAAAATGGGTGCCTCATGATTTGACTGATCTGCAGAAATAAATGCGTGTTGAAACTTGTGTTGTCTTGTTGAATCGGTACAGAAATGAAGGAATATTGGATTGTATTGTGACATGTAACGAAAAGTGGATTGTTTACGATAACCGTAATCGAAAAATGCAATGACTGACCCCAGGTCAAACGCCGTAACAGTGCCCTAAAGCAAAGCTTACCAATAAAAGGTAAGTAATTGTTTGGTGGTTCTTCATTGTGTTGTTCACTATAGCTTTCTCAGGTCTGGTCGGGCAATAACAGCAGATGTTTACTGTGCCGAACTTCAAACAATGATGGTGAAACTGGCAGTGAAACAGCCCCGACTCGGTGCGGGTTTTTTCGGCAGAGATACCGCAGCCCCTGGCATACGGGCTACTGAGGGAGCACGGGTGGGTTTTAGTCAGTAAAAGTCTGACACGCCCTCCTGCTCCAACCAGAGCGGGAGAAGTTATTCGATGATTTCTCAACCAAAAAAAAAAAGAAAAACAGCCCGGACTCGTGATCTTCACCATTATTGCTCCATGATAACGCAAGACCTCACACTGCACGAGAAACCGTTGTAAGTCTACAAGAGCTGTAGTTAGAAACTATACGTCATCCTCCGTACTCGCCAGACCTTGCTCCAACGGATTACCATTTGTTTCGTGATTTGGACAATTTTACATGGCGTGCGGTGACCTGATGTGTACATAGCGTGTGGTGAGACCCTAGTGATCTGCTATACAGGATTCCTAGTGCAAACACCAGTGTCTCACAAACTAGTGTCACATAGATTTTAATCTTTTATGCCATTGTTTGTGAAGAGTAAATAAGTTATTTGAATTTGACCTTATTTTTGATGTTCTTCAGAAAAGTCTGGGGCATAGTACTCGACAAGATGTATGTACATAACCAAAGTAAAACGAGTGTGTAAGGATCGAAGAAGGTCGTGAATAAGTCGTAAGTCTATTTTTGTATGAAATCAAAATCAAAAGTCTTTTATTCAAATTAGGCTGAGAATCAGCACACCACAATATTTTTCTTAAATAATAATAATAATAATATAAAAACCTTTTATTCACACTTAACTTGCCTGCTTCCAGCCGGGGATTCAAGTTAAGATACTGTGACCTTTGGCACACAGGCAAGTGAAGGAACACGGGTGGGTTTTAGTTAGTAGAAGTCTGACACGCCCTCCTGCTCCACCCAGAGCGGAAGAAGTTATTTGATGATTTACCAACCAAAAAAAAAAATTGCCTGCTTGCCTTAGCTTAACTTGCCTGCTTAACACTAACTACAGTAAAATAAAATCAAGTCAAAATATTTTATTTCATATAAACCTGCATGGGCACTTATGAAATGTCAGAAGCTAGGTTCACGGTTACAAATTGTTGCTTTCTATGGAGAAGAGGCGGCAAGAAACTCCACGGTTTTTTTTTTTTTTTTTGTTGGGAAATCATCAAATAACTTCTCCCGCTCTGGGTGGAGCAGGAGGGCGTGTCAGACTTTTACTGACTAAAACCCACCCGTGTTCCTTCAGTAGCCCGTATGCCAGAGGCTGTGGTATCTCTTTCGAACAAATCCGCACCCCTGGCAGGTATCGGCCCTTGCGGGCCCCATCACGTTTGTGCTGACATCTCTTTGAGGCGCGCGTGGAACACAACGCGCCGTCGACTTGGGCTTGGTCCTTACCGGACAGCGAGCTACCCATTACTCGCCGTCCACAAGCTCATGCCTACGGTGGCCGAAAATCGACCTGGGAATCCCGACGCCCAGGGCGTCTCCGTATCCTGCGGCGGCTAGGGTCGCGAGGGCGCATATTAGGTTAGTAATCATGTAGCACCTATTGTCTTCATAATCCTAATATAATATGTATTCAACTTCTACTACTACACGTGTGACATTATAAATGTGAACGTTTGGATGTTCGTTACTCAATCACGCAAAAACAGATGACCGGATTTTTTTGGTACACTAATATTTTTAACCTAGATTCACACATGGGATACTTTTTATCCCGGTAGTACCTACTTTCCTGTGGGATTATTTAACCCCCACACGGATGAAGCCGCTGGCAAAAGCTAGTATTATATAAGAATCCGATAGAAATTAAAGAAAACTAAAACCAAGACCAAAATTATTTTTGGTTCCAAACAGAATACCTACACGTCCCACCACATTAATTTTGATCAAAATCAAAATCAAAATATTTTTATTTCATATAAACCTGCATGGGAACTTATGAAACGACAGAAGCTAGGTCCACGGTTCCAAAATGTTGTTTCCTATGGAGAAGAGCCGGCAAGAAACTCCACGGTTACTCTTTTAAAAATCGAACTGTTTTGTAGTGAAAACATGCAAACCCTACAGACTACCTAATTAAAAAGAATAGATAAAGAACACAGTTGAACAGTTTTTGTACACACATACAATAAAAATACATCAATAAGGGGAATGCGATAAGGTAGCCCAAACGTCAAACATCACTATGATTGGAAATTAAACATAATAATATAACTATTTTCACCAGCGAATATAACTTATAAAAACATATTGCTGATTTCTTGATAATGAATAAGTAAATAATATAGGTAACTACATTATTAATACCATAGTTAAGTCTGACAGTATAGATAATATTCAGAAGGGAAGCTGACAGGAATCGTGTTATTAGATAGCCTCGGTCCTGCATAGTTATGTCATAGGTAGTTATTTTGTGCCGAATTTTTGTTTGTTGTTTTCAAATTAAGTGTTTATCAGTGGAAACTTGTAAATGGCCTTCAGTTTCATATTGTTGAATAATACTGTTTCTGTTAGCTGTAATTCTCCCGAATAAAATTAAATAAATCAAATAGATACATTTTTGATAAAATCATAAGAGTCAAGGCCTGCCACAGAGGCTGCAATAAGATTTATGAAGCTACCTAAGCGCATTCCTTTAAAAAGACAAAAAGAACAAAAACAAAAGAAAAGCATTAAATTTTGAAGACGATGATCTTGATTTCTTCCAAGTAGTTTCTTCTCAATCTTCTGATGAGTGACACTAAATACTCATTGATAAGCACTGAAGCAGCAGGAGTAATCACAAACACTCCTGCGGCACTAGTACTTAGGAACAAGACTTAGTTTTTTTCTGGTTGTCTTGTGGGGTACATACCTATATTAACATTTATTTATGTATATTATAAACACACAAAAACACATTATTTATTAACATTTATCTAGCATTATATTCACATTCGCCGGCATTCGGATAATGTCGGGCTACCAGTATTCACTGGACTCGCGCACGCCGCACTACGTCATCGTGACGTAGCCGGCGACCGCCGCCCGGCCGAGGTGGGAGCGCGCGTTCGATCACCTTGCTGCGACCTTCAGTCGATACTTGCCCACGCGCCGCTCGGCTACGCATAATTTTGTGACACCGATATATCTCAATTGTTTCGTGATAAATCTTTAGTAACTGTTATAATTATTGTGCCGTGACTATTGTGACTGTGTGTGCCTATCGTAATTGTGACTTTTCTCCTTCTAACTGTTTACTGTGTTGTCAAGTGTGTATGTACCCAATACAACTGTGAGTATCAAGCAGATTGACTTTTCTTTTATAACTCTGCCTACACACCCTAACAACCTACTATACTGGTGACCCCGACGTGATTGGTGTGGGGTACATACCTATATTAACATTTATTTATGTATATTATAAACACACAAAAACACATTATTTATTAACATTTATCTAGCATTATATTCACATTCGCCGGCATTCGGATAATGTCGGGCTACCAGTATTCACTGGACTCGCGCACGCCGCACTACGTCATCGTGACGTAGCCGGCGACCGCCGCCCGGCCGAGGTGGGAGCGCGCGTTCGATCACCTTGCTGCGACCTTCAGTCGATACTTGCCCACGCGCCGCTCGGCTACGCATAATTTTGTGACACCTATCTTTCTTAATTGTTTTCATTTAAAATCTATATTAACTGTTATTATTGTGCCGTGACTATTGTGACTGTGTGTGCCTATCGTAATTGTGACTTTTCTCCTTCTAACTGTTTACTGTGTTGTCAAGTGTGTATGTACCCAATACAACTGTGAGTATCAAGCAGATTGACTTTTCTTTTATAACTCTGCCTACACACCCTAACAACCTACTATACTGGTGACCCCGAGAAGAACACAAATAAAATGAGTGATAGTGAGTCCGAGCACACCGCGTCGTCACAGCCGGCGAAACATGTTACGTGCAGGAAGCGCGAAGCAAAGCGCGTTTCCATTGAGCGCGAGCACGACATTTACCGCGTGTCATTAAAGTTGCCACCATTTTGGCCGGAAGAGCCGGATATTTGGTTCGCGCAAATAGAAGCGCAGTTTGAGAATGCGGGGGTGACCAATGACGTCACCAAATATAATTATGTGGTCGGTCATCTCGACCCCCAGTTTTCAAAAGAGGTGAAGGACGTCATCATGTCCCCTCCCGCCACCAATCGGTACCAAAAGCTGAAGAACGAATTGGTGAAGCGCCTCTCAGCCTCCCAGGAGAAGAAGGTGAAACAGCTGTTGATGCACGAGGAGCTGGGAGACCGCAAACCATCGCAGTTTCTTCGCCATCTGCAGGGTTTAGCTGGACCAACCGTGCCCGAGGACTTCGTGCGCACCATCTGGAGTAGTCGACTCCCCAGCAGTATCCAGCCCCTTCTGGCATCGCAACCCCAAAGCACTTTGGAGGCATTGGCTGAGCTGGCAGACCGCGTCCAGGACATCGTCGCACCACCAAGCCACGTGGCTTCAACTTCGGCAGCGGGACCAACCGTGAGTGAGATGGCAGCCGAAATCGCGGAACTTAAGCGTGCGATGAAGGACCTAACGGTGCAGCTGCGTGACAGTCGAGCTCGGAATCGTTCACACAGCCGCGATCGCGACACGAGACGCAACTCACGCCAGCGATCGTCGACCCGCTCAAACTCCAGCTATCGGAAGCACCCGGTATGCTGGTACCATGCAACGCATGGCGAGAAGGCTAAGCGTTGCATCAAACCCTGCGACTATAAGGGAAACGCCGCGGGCAGTCGGTAATGGCGACAGACGATTGCCCCGCTTCTACTGGTCGCCTATTCGTCGCAGACCGAAGAACGAAGACGCAGTTTCTGGTCGATACCGGAAGCGACCTCTGCGTCTACCCTCGTCGTCTGCTCAGTGATCGTCGTGCATCTACGAACTATCAACTAGTGGCCGCGAATGGGACGCCCATTCCGACGTATGGTTTTCTGGAACTTAACTTAAATCTAGGACTGCGTAGAGACTTTAAGTGGCGTTTTGTAGTAGCTGAAGTTACTAAACCGATAATCGGAGTGGACTTTTTATGTTTTTACTCGTTAACCGTTGACTGTAGAAATCAACGGTTAATGGACAGTAGTACCAATGTTTTTACCATAGCCTCCAATCACTCAGACTCCTCTTTATTTTCTGTAAAGGTTACTTCTGGTGATTCGAGGTATCATAAAATTCTGGAAAAATTCCCCGACATTACCCGACCTGCCGGTACACAACGCACTACACCACACAACACTGTACACCATATCCGCACGACCCCAGGCCCTCCAGTTTCATCATCATTTCGGCGGTTAGCGCCGGACAAACTTAAAATTGCTCAGCAGGAGTTCCAGCTGATGCTGGCCAACGGAACTGCCAGACCCTCGGAGAGTCCCTGGGCATCCCCACTACATCTCGCGCCTAAAAAGGACAATGGTTGGCGACCCTGTGGAGATTACCGGATGCTCAACGCTCGAACCGTTCCTGACAGGTACCCCATTAGGCACATCCACGATTTTGCTCACAGCATTTCAGGCTGTCGAATTTTCAGCACCATCGACCTCGTGAAAGCCTACAACCAGATACCTGTCAGTCCGGACGACATCCCGAAGACGGCGATTACCACACCGTTTGGCTTGTACGAATTCCCGTACATGACGTTTGGTCTGCGCAACGCAGGCCAGACATTTCAACGTTTTGTCGACGAGATGACGAGAGGACTGGACTTCTGCTACTGCTATTTGGACGACTTCTTGATCTTCTCCAGGACAGAAGCAGAGCACGAGGAGCATCTTCGCGTCATTTTCAGCCGGATGAAGGACTTCGGCATGTTGATAAACACGTCCAAGTGTGTTTTCGGTGTCCCGGAAGTAACTTTCTTAGGTTACTATATCTCCGAGAAGGGCACCAAACCACTTGACGCTAAGGTCGACGCCATCAAGAACTTCCCTCCGCCGAAAGACGTTCGGCAGTTGCGCAGATTTTTGGGCATGATTAATTTTTATAGGCGTTTCATGCCTCACGCAGCCCAAATACAGGCGCCACTCCACGACCTCTTGATCGGCAACGTAAAGGGTTCGCATCCTGTATGTCTTGCGGAGAATACTTTGCAAGCATTCGAGGACTGCAAGGAAAGCCTTGCTAATGCTGCTTTATTGGCTCACCCCGATTGCAATGCCAAACTCGCATTGGTCACCGATGCGTCGGATACTGCAATCGGCGCGGTGTTACAGCAGCTTAGCGACGAAGGATGGCAGCCATTAGCTTTCTTTTCCCGAAAGCTCAGCCCTTCGCAAACAAAGTATTCTCCCTATGACAGGGAACTGCTGGCCATTTACGAGGCCATCAAATACTTTCGCCATATGCTGGAGGCACGACACTTCGTCGTTTATACGGACCATAAGCCGATCAGTTTCGCATTCCACGAAAGGAAGAAAAACTGTTCGCCTCGGCAATTCCGATACCTAGACTTTGTCGCTCAATTCACCACTGACATTAGACATATTTCTGGCAAAGACAATGTCGTGGCCGACCCCTTATCTCGCGTGGAGGAGCTCCAAGCTCCAGTCAGTTTCGACACCCTCGCGAAATCACAAGCGTCAGATCCAGAACTGAAGAAACTTCTTCAGGAAGGTTCTTCGCTGGTGCTGGAGAAGGTGCAAGTTCCTGGGCAGCGTACAACCGTGTACTGCGACGTCAGTACAGCGTCCCCCAGGCCATTCGTACCCAAAATGCTGCGAAAACAAGCTTTCGACAGCTTGCATTGCCTCAGTCACCCAGGCGTCTCGGCGACTGCCAAATTAATCGCAGAACGCTTTGTTTGGCCAGGCGTCAGGAAGGACTGCAGGGAGTGGGCACGAGCTTGTCTCGCTTGTCAGCGAGCAAAAGTGAACCGTCACGTATCCGCGCCTTTAGGGAATTATCATCTCCCCCGCGCCAGGTTCACCACGATCCACATTGACCTTGTGGGCCCATTACCAATTTCGCAAGGCTTTAGATACTGTCTGACGGCAGTCGACCGATTTACCAGGTGGCCAGAGGTCGTACCTATTGTCGACATTACTGCCGAAACGGTAGCTAAAGCTTTGCTGTCTGGTTGGATTGCCCGGTTTGGCTGCCCTACCACCATTGTTACGGACAGAGGCCGTCAGTTTGAGTCGGCTCTGTTCGAACAATTGTCGAAAATTGTTGGTTTCCAGCACAAGCGGACCACAGCATACCACCCAGCGTGCAATGGCATGGTGGAGCGTTTCCACAGGCAACTGAAGGCGTCCATAATGTGTCATGCCAATGACAAGTGGACTGAATCATTGCCGTGGGTATTGCTTGGCATACGGAGCGCATTCAAAAAGGATGCCCAAGCGTCCTCCGCCGAATTAGTATACGGCGAGCAGCTAAGACTCCCGGGCGAATTCTTTTCACCCAGTGATGACGGAACGACCGACATCACGGAATTTACCGCGCGCATCCGTCAATTTGCCCAAAAACTGCAGCCAACTCCAGCTTCCCGCCACATCAAGACGAGCATATTTGTATTTAAGGATCTGCAGACCACTGATCACGTGTTCCTCCGTGAAGACGCATTACGTGGTTCGCTGCAACCAGCCTACACAGGTCCTCACAAAGTTCTGCACAAAAATGATAAAACTTTTAAAATTTTATTTAAGGGTAAGGAGGTCACGGTCTCAATAGACCGCCTAAAGCCAGCTTACATATTGGCCGACAAAGCTGACCCTGAAGAAGATACTCCATCTCCAGACAAAAAAGAGTATACTACTCGCTCCGGACGACGTGTTCGATTCCCGGATTTTTATCGCCCTTGACGGTCTCTGGAGGGGGGTGGTGTGGGGTACATACCTATATTAACATTTATTTATGTATATTATAAACACACAAAAACACATTATTTATTAACATTTATCTAGCATTATATTCACATTCGCCGGCATTCGGATAATGTCGGGCTACCAGTATTCACTGGACTCGCGCACGCCGCACTACGTCATCGTGACGTAGCCGGCGACCGCCGCCCGGCCGAGGTGGGAGCGCGCGTTCGATCACCTTGCTGCGACCTTCAGTCGATACTTGCCCACGCGCCGCTCGGCTACGCATAATTTTGTGACACCGATATATCTCAATTGTTTCGTGATAAATCTTTAGTAACTGTTATAATTATTGTGCCGTGACTATTGTGACTGTGTGTGCCTATCGTAATTGTGACTTTTCTCCTTCTAACTGTTTACTGTGTTGTCAAGTGTGTATGTACCCAATACAACTGTGAGTATCAAGCAGATTGACTTTTCTTTTATAACTCTGCCTACACACCCTAACAACCTACTATAGTCTTCTTCTCGAGCTTCCTCTTCTTAATCACAGAAGAACATGTAGCAGATAAAATATAAAATCTTCTAGAAGAAATTGGGTAAGTATAAAATTAAAGAATTAATGTTCCCTATTAACAATTTCGGTCATAAGAGGCGGAAGCTTAAAAAATAAAGACACTATAAAAATACATACAAACATTGCAACACATCAATAAAAGAAAGAATACAGTCTATTCTCAGATCAACAAACTGTTGTTGATCAAAGAGTCTAGGTACTAGATAATTTCAACCATAAACGAAAATGGTCAATATAAATGAGACTTATTTCAACTCTGCATTTCCTGAATTTCAACTGGCAATACACAACGATACAGTCCTATGAGAGACAAGCAGACAGATGGCACGCTTATAATATGGTCTGGTCAGCACTTTTCGGATACGAAACCCTAAAAAATACTCACAAATTACACACTACGTTTCCATATCAACGGAAAGAGAGTTACAATAGACAAAACGCTCCCGAGTTTAAACAGTAATAATGTCAATTAAGACTGTTAAACAGCATGGTAGGTTAAATACCTACTCGTCTGCTCGCCATGATTCATTCACTGACCGCAATGTACAGCCAACCACACATGTGCTCCACACTTGATCTGCGAAAACTGCCCGTATTGCTACGAAATGAAGCCGCTGTCAACATCAAATTATTAACATTGACGTGTGGTTGACTGTACTACATAATATACTGCAACACACATTACTCATGTAAGCTGCAAATTTGAAGAGTACGTGTTGAGCCGTACTGCTATGTACCATCTTGTGCCTGGTGTCCCAAAACTTGCAACCTACGCGACCTCTGTAATGCCAGTGACATCGCCGTAGAAGTACCAATGTTTAAAAAAATGCCGGGCCTGTGGCCAATAGGCCTAGAATAAAAAAAAATCGTACCATCGAAACGAAAAAACTGTTCAAAATTCAAAAATAGTCCTAGCATAAAATTCGAACTTGCCCTTTAATTTAAAAGTTCTATTAAAGCGGTAGCGTGCGTACACAGCCAGCGCGCTGCGCGACAAACATCTGTACTAAATAATTGTGAATCCAGACGAGTAAATTGGTCCCTGTGTCCCTGGCAACAATGTCCGTATAGTTTTGACGGATAGCCTCAGGAATATTGTAAATAAATGTTTAATAAAATACTGAATGCGCTTGTCACATGTAATTTGATATAAAGGCGATACTCATAGTTTTAAAGACTTTAAATTTGAATAGGGCTAGGTAAATTGTATTAATAGGTATTTTATCTTTTTCGCAATGTCGATTAATTAATTCTCATGATAATACTAGGTATATTAACACAGTGTCTTGTCCTCAGATTATAAAACAAAGGCAGATAGACCGCGCGGAACACCAAGAGAGAGGCCAAAAAACGAAATACTGATTCAAAACTCGAGTTAGTACGCCACGAAGCGTCGCCGTCGCATTGTACATATACAATGCGAGGCTATTATGCGAGGTATTTGGGTTTTGGCCTCACTCTCGGTGTTCCGCGCGGTCTATCTGCTTTTGTTTTATAATCTGAGGTCTCGTAATCAAAAGTTTCGCCAAGCAACAGTACGTTAATTTTTTTTTAAATTCCTACACCCAACAAATTCAATATTAAACGCAAAAATCCTAAAGCTTATTCTTGTAAAACTATCCATTTTCAAACGAGCTACAATATGCAACGACTCACCACAAAATAAAAACAAGCGAAACTCACAGAGCACATGCAACCCAACTCCAGCACACCGAGTAGCAGATCTTCAATTTTATTGCTCAATTGGTCGCATCCGCGCTTCTGCGACCAACGAATCTAGTAGAGCAGACTTAACCCGCCCACAACCTGCGTGCTCTTCACTTAAACATTTAACTAGTGTTAATTCGTCTAATCCGATCAATTGTTCGACGAGAGATTTAAACGGTGACAGTCAGCCTTGTTGATGTCTATCTGTGCCTGTTAAATCAGAATAAGTTATTTGGAGCTCGTTTTGGTGTCCTTTCATATAATATATACAAGATAACAATATGCTTATTTTAATTTAGAACAATACATATTGTTATCGACTAAAATGACTTGTAAAAAGAACACTGAATAGTTTTTTTTTTTTCTCAAAATGCATGTTTTCTTTAGAGTTGGATACCTTAAAATAATTCTAAGGTTAGAAGGTATGATGTGTGATAACACGTAGAATGTTAGTACTAAGAGCCATTCCTACTCTGTAATTTACAACTTACAAAATGGAAGACAGCTAAAATGCCAACAATCATAATGACCTTACCTAACTGACAGTTTGTTGAAATTAGCCTTAACATTGTTTCAATTTCTTTAAGTTTTGAACGATAGATTAATAAAATTATACCAATGTTGACCATCAGCACCAGCATCACCATTGTTTAATAGGTTTTTAATCCACAAATTGTAAGTTTCCTCAATTTCTATCATTCAGGCTTGGCTTATGGTAACTGTCATATTTGCGGGGGGTTTTAATAAACAAAGGTTATCTGTATAGTCCGTCTCAAAACTAATTCTAGTCACGTCCAGGCTAATTGTAGTAGGAACTTGTACCTAGATCTGTTTGAGCTTATTGCCGTAGGACTATTATCTATGTATTCCGTGATATTTTATGATATGACATTCAATTAGACGACGATAGATGCAGGGTTCCAAAATCATTTGTGGATGAAACATCATCATCATCTGCCTAGCCTTTTCCCAACTATGTTGGGGTCGGCTTCCATTTGTGGATGAATTTTGATGTCTATTATCTAGGCCTTAGTAATATACCTAAATATAAATAATAATACATAATTGAGAGATGATTTTGGATACACTACCTACCAATTCGAAGTTATATCTCTACAATTATATCACTGCCAATTCTACGTCACTCTTTAAATTAAATTGTAATCAGTTTATTTCATTGGTAGTATGCTATAGTATTTGTAGACACATTTTTATTGAACGAAAAGATATGCAAATAATGCACGTGGCCGTTCTAAGACGTTTTATAGGCTTGCCCGCAACGTGCGCGCCCATATGGCCGCGGGATGAATGACCACCGTTTTCGGTACCGAGCCGCGCCAACTGATCGCAATTAAAAATATATATTAAAAAGTTTAATTGCTCGGCCACAGAACGCGGTAATGCGTTGAAATAAGAACGGCGGAAAATTAGAATGTTTTTTTTTTTAAATAATACTTTTATTTGGTACCTATAGGTAATATCATTTATGCTTTGTTATTTGAAAATCTTGAATACTATTTTTTAACATCGTGCGAGAAATTCTGACCTAAATAATTAACAGACTTTTTTTCCTGTTATCTTCTTTTTGATAACCTTGTCTTTTCAGCCGAGTTGATTATTTTGTGTGAATGATTGTTAATTACAAGTTGTCATCAAGGGAACAACATTTATCTTAGTTGGCATGAAACTATAGAATAGACCAAATAAGTATGGATCATGGTTTTATTAGGTAAACCGACCGAATAGAAATAAAAATAATAATCACCAAAAACACTTTTCTAAAAATTCGGTCAGTCAAATTTTTGTGAAGTGAGAAAACTATCACAGTCGAAATAAAACAGAATCGGTCCTCTTAAGGCGAAGTCTAAACAATGCCCGTCGTGAACAATCAATAAATAATAAAGCGCTGTTTACTTTGGTCGCAAGTTCATCACACTGTCGCGTTAGCGTTATCTGTATAATGCTCATCTTTGACATTTGCCCTTACTATCTGCCGGTCGAGTTACCACCCCGCTTTATCAAATAACGCCCTATAAACAGTCTTCATCTTATTTGTTCATTGACAGTTCACAATGGGCCAATTTATTTTGGAAAATAGAACACGGCTCATTCATTTTTTTTTTAAATGCAACTATAGTGGTCTATTGAAGGCAAAGATGCGACAATATTGTGCCAATAATGAGACCTCTGTGTGAAGAGTCAAGTTTCTCGCTTGGTTAACATTAATAATAATGTTCCTGCATAATGCATTTATTGTGAGTTTGTAGATTGTAATGGAGATAGGAAAAAATATATTGAATAATGTACTATTAATTATTAAGACAAGTATATCCACATAAGAAAATACATATATTGGTATGATTACAATACATTCTACATAAAATGCAAAAGCTAAGTTACTGTATTGCACCAAAACCACATTGGACCTTTTAACTTCGACTAAAAATGCCAAAAATCTATAAATCTATTTGCAAATGCAGTTGATGCACCGATTAATTTCTTTTCTATAACTTTTTAGCCTGCAGCTACGCCCTCGTGGACGCCGAAAATTATCCCATAGAAACTGGGAAATATTACTGGGATAAAAAGTAACCTATGTGTTGTTCCGGGTTACAAAATAACTGTGTACCAAATTTCATCCAAAACCGTTAAGCCATTTTTTCGTGATTGAGTAACAAACATCCAAACATCTAAATATCCAAACTTTCACATTAAAACTTGCTAGCTTTTGCCAGCGGCTTCCCAAACCTTAAGGTCAGAAATTATCCCACGGGAACGTACCTACCGGGATAAGAAGTATCCTATATGTTAATCCAGGTTATAAACTATATGTGTGCAAAATTTCAACTAAATCCGTTCAGCCGTTTTAGCGTGATTGAATTACAAATATCCAAACACACAAACTTTCACATTTATAATATTAGTTGGTTCACTGATCAATATAAATAATTTTACTAATTGTGATTTAATTGATTCTAACTGATTACTTTGTTATTAGAATCGTTTGAAAAATAACGAACATTTTAGTGTGATTTTTTATGCCAGTGTTTCCCACCCTATTGTCGTGCCGGAACACTTAAATTGGTAATGGGCTAATTAACAAATGAACGGTTAGCAAGAAGCTCATGACAAACAAAACGGTCTTCCTCCTAGTTGTACGAAATGTTGTTTGTTTCACAATGTTAGTTTGTCTTGTATTTGGAATCTCGTCTTTTGCCATAGTTTCTTCCGATTAGTCTAATCCACGTCAACTTCTGTCAGTTCCAATCCCTTTATAAACTCTACTCTAACTGATATATACAGAACATTTAGATTTATCCCTGTTAATCGTTTGTATGTTTGTAAAATGGAACTACTAATCCGATTACAAAATATATTTTATCGATAGAAAGCTACCCGATTCCCAAGTGACATAGGATACTGTCGTTTTTTTAACCTATGCTGTCCCGGTAAAGAGACTTTTATGCCAGATAAATGCACGGTCCCTGTGGGAATCTTACATGCAGGTGAAACCGTTACGGGCAGTGCTATAGTAACCAATATTTCGCTCCAAATTAGAAGACACATAAGAAGACACCGAATGTTGACTGATGAATGATTCAGAGTCGTGTTATAACGTTCTAAATAGTACGATCACGTCATACAATCATGTAGAGCATTGTGGATCAAGTTGAATAAATGAATGGACACAGCCATTCCATTAATTTATCCTCAAAATATTTTTCCTTGTTTGCTGATGTTTTAGGCGAGTGGAAGGTGTGACGTCAGAGGTTGATCACTGGAAATGCAATAGAATAATAGCTTTTGAACGTATTATGTTCATTTTCTCGAAACTGACAAATTTTTCTTACTTTAATGTCAAATATCCGGTTTATGGAACGAAAATCAACACGAAATTATCGATAGCCAATCAGATCATTTGAGACGAATTTACTTTTGACGCGTCGATGTGTTTGCTCCTGAAATTGGTGGTTATGTTCATGATTTTTCTGTTACTAAACTAACTAAATTAAAAGATTTTCAGCTAAGTCTATGCGTACTGTATCTTCAACTACCTTTATTTATCTTCCTACGCATCGTTTGATGACTCCTGAAGTCTTATGAAGATGTTCTGATGTTTCCCAATACAACATTCATGAACCCTGGGGCCTAAGTCTACTAATTTATAAACGTCACAATGGTCTCTCAATGGTAAGTTTTTGACAGATTTGCCATACAAAAACTGTCAAAAACACACCATTGAGATACCATTGTAACGTTTATAAATTAGTAGACTTAGGCCCCTGGTCAGTTAGGTTTCATGTAACTTTGATAAGAACGTCGGTTTCTCTTAGGGCAATGTGAAGTAAGAGTTTCATACCAACATTAACTTTATTCTTATAAGTTTAATGTTCATTTTGGTATAAGTGAATGTGAGCTGCTGTTTTCTACGAACATGAACATTAAAATTGAAGGTATACAGTTCAAATTGACATGAGACCTTTCCTTTACTTGGCAAAGTAAACTCAGAGTGCAGTATGTGAATCTTACTATTAGAGACCATATAACATAATGAGGTGCGTTTATAGTAAGTTTTGACGTAAAGTGATATTTCTGATGTTGTTTTCTCTTACTATGACACATTGACCTCTTCATGACTATACTTATCGCTAAGAATAAATATAGCACTAAGTTCTATAATAGTGTAATTATAAAGTCTGTGTGTAATATGTTCTACTGCAGAGCAAAAGGTTTCTTCTCTAACAGAAAAGAAATTGCCAAAGCGTTTTCTCTCAGCGTGTTTAGGTTCCTCGTTTGAGAACAGTAACGGATAGTGTAAGATTCTACGCGATATTTTCCTTTAAACGTGTAAGTTACCGGCGATTAAAAAAAAAATGGAGCATTTGACCGATCGAACAATAGCTCTTAGATCCGAGCGCTTCAGAAGGGTTCGTCGAAGCACTCTGGGACACCGCGACATTCTCTCAAGACGTAAATAATACCTATCTGACCCTTAGTTTACCGTCTTGTCAACAATTGGTGATTACGTCTATTAAACACACGCATTTGGAGTCCAGTCATGTAAACATGAAGGAAAATTCCTGCAGTAAACTTATTATAATCGAAAATATGTAAGAATACATATAAATTACGATACTAGCTTAAAATTATGAGACAAGATTTCGTTCACTTTTCTCAGAAATTTAAATGAGAATCAACGACGATTAAAGAGGAAGCAACCTCAACCAATTCTGAAAACATTAATTAGTGCATTGGTCTCAAACATGCAAACGCAGACCACAAAGAACTCTAACTCACCACTTTATTAAAAAAGAAAGACGATGCATAAAGTATATCCATTTCCAACTGTCACTGCTTAACGTCAAACTGAACACTTGAATTTAGAACGACCGCCACGTTCGGTTTTTTAAATAAAACTGGATGATTAAGCCAATATGGCAGCGCACGACGCGCGTCGCCGGCGCACAGATGCTGACTACTCCTTAACCAAGTTTGATTAGCTTTAAATAGTGATGCCCACATTATCTACTTATTCCATTGAGTTGTCGCTGGGAGGTGTGGGTCTCCCCTTTATTTCGAGAAGTGTTACTGCAGCCGTATAAGTTAACTACTTGAATGCGATCCTTCTTCGTTGTTTAAGGCAAAACTTAGCAGAACAGTGCTGTTCCATTAAGGAAAATATATCGCTCTTAAAATTACGGATTATTTCTTGCTTAGTTATAAAACTTTATAATTACATATGTATATTATTACCCAATAGTTTCCTGGTGAGTCATACTGGTTAGGGTACTGGTTTTCCATTTTGAATGATGAACTGTGCGAGCCTAATACATAAACAAAAGCGTTCGTTTTTGTATGACTCTGACCACATGCTTTGGAAATTCACACAGGCGCTTTGGGCAATCTATTAAGATTGCTAAAATATTTAAAGCGTTTTATAACAGGTCATGATTATTGTTGTAAATGAACCGTTTTAAACCAAAATTCTTGGTTTCCAGCCAACCATCAAGCATCATCCAAAATTTGTTATTTAAAAAAGAATCTACGCTCTCCCCGTGCAGTAGTAATGCTATATCATTCAAAGCATTAACGGATGATATTATTATTTGTCAGATCAGATCTATGCAAATGTTTGAGATACAGTGGCACTTAATATGTATATTGGTTTTAAGATACAAGCAAAACTTTCAATTTTGGGTCATCTATGATAAATGTTTACCGTATTGCCCGCTATATACCAATGCCAGGGCAAGTGATCATATGAAATCTAAAGAAAACCAAGGGAGAAAGAGTATTCAAAAAGATTGATAAATAAAATAAAAAAACAGTAGTAAGAAAATGAATATAACAGTTCCTGTAATGGAAATAAGACAATTAAATAAGAGTGCAATAAAATTCACTTTGTGCATCGCAGAATCGATTTTCCTATTTAGGTCAGTCCATATTAACATGGGCATTTTGCAATTGAGAATGACAAGCTACTATCTATGAATTGAAAGATTGCTGTGCATAAAAGCCAGGGATGGAATAGGATCACTGGCAAATGCAATAATCCACAATATATAGAGGTGTTTGTTTGTAAAAATAAAGAATTACGGTAGCTGTAACCTTATTCAATTAATCCCTGTAATCCTGGAAGAGGTAGGTAGAAAGGAACCTATTAGCACACCCACATTTCACCAGTAATGATAATAAAGGTCATCAATTGAGCCCAAATCTAGAATACACTATGTAAGTAATTAAAACAGTATAGCCATTATGATTGGCATACTTGACAAAGCATTTGAATTTGTAAACAATGATAAAATCGATGAATATCGTTGGTTTTGTATTCTAAATCAGAATTTAGGGATAAACTCTAACGACTTTTATGTCTGCCAGCGAGAATTTAATATATTAAATAACTGTGTTCTATCAATAAAAACGTTAAGTATACATAGTAACGCTCGGCGTCCTTCAAGGCACTGGCTTGGGTCCAAATTAAATGAAAATGATTAAACTAGTAAACGAACGTTAAATAATGCGAAAATAATTGCCGGCATTTAAAGAGCAAAAGGCTAGCTGTATTTGTTTTTATTTTTTTATTTTTTATATTTCGTAAAAACTTAGTCCTTCGATACTTTGTTTTTTTTTCAATTTTGGTCCTGTAAAGAATCTATGGCTTAACCTATAATAAGGTTATTACCTATTAGGTTATTAACTAGTATAATGCTATTCAGCTTTTATTAATAAAGGGAAATGTGTGCTTATAATGTTTTAAATGAAATACGTTCTGACGAATTTGAAAACACGAGCACACGTGAAATAACCTTTTTATTACTTTGTTTTATACTGTATAAGTGTATCCTTTGTTGGAGCTCCTAAATAAATAAATAAATACAAATAAATTTCATTCAAACGGAGCATCGTCCTTAATTGTCACTTCCGGCGGAAGCTTCTCGCTTATTCTTACATAACTAATTGAATTTAACTCAATTAACTTACACACTGTATACTTGTTAAATGATTTAGGTTTAATAATGTGTAGCACCATCCCATTTCTTCCCGTGGGTGTCGTAAAAGGCGACTAAGGGACTTACTAAAGAATGGGCAGCAGCGTTCTCTACGCATTTTACCACCGATCTGCGATTGCCAACCCGCCTGCCAAGCTTGGCGATTATGGCAAAAACCCCCCTTTTGGGGGAGGCCTGTGTCCAGCAGTGGACGTCTTTCGGCTGAAATGAGGTACCTAACTATTTGTCTAACTCATCATCATCTGTCTAGCTTTTTCCCAACTATGTTCAGATCGGCTAATCAAATGCATTTGAATACTAGTATTTTACATGGAGCAACAGCCTATCTGACGTCCACAACCCAGTTATTGGGTAATACGATACCACTTGGTAAGACTGATTGTCAGACATTCAGGCTTCTGATGACCCGTAACGACTGTGAAAGGTCCAAGAATGACAGCCAGGACCAACTGCTTAACGTATTGTTCGCCTACCGAAAACAACCTCACAAACATACTGGCAGCCAACGATTGGGCTTTGTCTATGTTCGAAAATTCAGGACGTTCTAGAATTTAAACGTCATAAATTTTACGTAGGTATTGTTCGGGGAGCTTTGATTACATAGTTTTATCTTAGAGCAAAAGAAAAGAATAATTTTCAAAACATTATAAAATTATATTCCTATCAGACCATAAAATGCGATGTAAAAAAGTGGCCAGGCGCTAATATTTTCCACTATCAAAACCGAGCAAGAAATGTAGAAAAAAATAGATATTGAAAAAAATACTGGAGCAAAATAAAAACAAGTTTCTGGTATTGACATCTTTGATTTTCAACTTTATTTTCGTTACCTACTTAATTGTTTTTATAGCGCCCACTGTACGCACGTTGTGAAAACTTAAATTTTATCTGTGTTTTACCAGCTAATTTTATTTCATTACTAGCTTTTGCCAGCGGCTTCGCCCGCGCGGAACTTTCATCCCCTATTTAACTCCCTTATGGGTTGAAATTTTGAAAAATCCTTGTCTACATTATAAAGGGAACCTCTGTGCAAAATTTCAGCTTTCTAGGTCCAAGGGTTTGGGCTGGGCGTTGATGAGTCAGTCAGTCAGTCAGGACCTTCCGTTTTATTTATATAGATAGATTTGCACAGACGCTAGCACATCAAGCTATCCCAAACTGTCTGTATCCCTATGCTTTTGTTATAAAGTTGAAAATCTATAAAAAAAAAAATTGACCTAATGGGGTAGCTGGATGTGCTAGCCTATGTACTAGCCGCTCATGAAATATCTTTATCCAAGATTATTTATTTTATTTTATTTGGAATGTTGTTATTCTACATTTGACGAAGTCATTCAATTTCTTTGATCATCATATTGCTCAATCCTTTCTACGTTTTAGACTAACTTTTGCCAGCGGCTTCACCCGCGTGGAGTTCGAAAACTATCCCACGGGAACCTACTGCCGGGATAAAAGTATTCTATGTGTTAATCCAGGTTATAAACTATCTGCGTGTCAAATTTCATACAAATCCGTTCAGAAATTTTTGCGTGAAAGAGTACCAAATCCTCACAAACTTTCACATTTATAATATTAATCGGAAGAGTATATATTTACCAGCACCCTAATTGCGTAACATACGATTAATCATAAATCGGTTACATTTTCACACTTCAACAATATTCATTGCGTTATTTACGTTGTTGTGAAATATTAATTTTTCAAGAGTCAGAGAACTTTTATCTAGCAGCGCTCCGCGGTTTCACCCGCGTAGTTCCCGTTCCCGTGGGAATACGGGGATGAAATATAGCCTATGTCACCCGGGGATAGTGTAGCTTCCCAACAGTGAAATAATTTTTCAAATCGGTTCAGTAGTTTCGGAGCCTATTCAATGCAAACAAACAAACAATCAAATCTTTCCTCTTTATAATATTAGTATGATAAATAATGTGGTTTGACAACTTTTATATTGAAAATATGTCAAACTATCACCTGATAGTTATTAATATGTATTATATTATTTTTTCAATTCTATTGAAAAATCAGCCCTAAGTCAAATATTTCTGGCATACCACCCTAAAATACTAAAACTGCCTTTAATTGTATCCTTATTAGTGAAAGTACTTATTTCATTTCATTTGCCTCAGGATCAGTCTGTTCAGATTGACATCGGGACCCCTGACCTCTCTCAATTAAAAACGCATTCTAGTATTAGGACATTATTGGATGTATATTTAAAGTAGGAAATGGATTTAAACTTTGATTTTTCGGATATCTAAAGTACAAACACTGTTTTTAATGTTAACCTCGTGATTTATATTGTAACTTAATTAAAGGTTTAAAACTTAAATTAAAAGTACACTTTGTAAACATTTACAAATTAGAGGATCATATCCAAGATAAGAATGCTTAGAACATGCTGGTTCTGCTCCTTAGGACAATCTAGAGTCTAGACTAAAGCAAACTGGTTGCTAATTTAATTACGTGTTTTATTTTCTGACACACCTAAGTTCTACATTCTGTGAGACCCTCAGTAAAGTCCTGTATGGTTCGGTACGGTTAATCCTGTACGGTTGCATTTTTTTTTTTTGTAAATACTCTTATTTGTCTATGTGAACACCATGTTTCTATTAACATAATTAATTTATCTGTCATTGTTTAATTTTAAATACTTCACTGGACTTCACATAGGTTTATTTTGAATTAATTAATTCTAAATATTTTAAAACAAAGAGTACTGGTAACTATGAAGTTTCTCGCCCATTTTCCTAATACGAAACTACCTTTTTTAAGGGTCAACTAGAATCAATGTAATTTTCACCCACCAACACGCACACATACACACCTTCCACACACACACAAACACATCTTCCACACACACACACACACACACAGCACGATATAATATCAATTTAAGAATAAATTATAATGTTGATGTTTTTTCATATTTTTTCAAACTTTTTGTTTTGTTTTTTACTTCTTTTAAAACTGTATAATCTAGCACACATGTTTGTCTATTCCTATGTTGACATTAGTATCTAAGCCAAATAAAATGGGAGAGGGCGCTGACTCCTGACATACAGGTACACCTGGTTCAGGAGTCAGAGGTTTCAAACAAGTTTTTGTAACCTATTATGTCCATAAAGATGAATCTGAATTTCCTTGTAAGTTCTGACATTAAAAAGACATTGAAATAAATGATTTTACTTTGATTTATAATGAAAGCAAAAAACTTAGCACGTCTGACAATAAGATAAAAGATTTTTGTATGAATTCCCTTCCCTACCTTTTACTCTTAGGGGAAATCGATTCACTTTAGTGTTCATAAAATGAAAATCAAACAAAATGAAAAGTCTTATAATCAAACTAGGCTGAGAGTCAGCACTTTTTGAACGTCAAAATTACATAAGACGGCCCCCAAAATGCCCGCCCTTCACCACTTCCTAGTGCTTTAGCTGGGAGGAAGAAGTGGCGCAACAAATTCCTCAGCAGCACAGCTGTCTGATAAGTTAGACGAACTTGATTCTATACAATAGTAGGTAAGTTAGTATTTAACATTACTAAACACAAAACTCATGAAAATGGACAAATATTTTAAATAATGTAACCTAGAAAATGAAAATAAAAAAAACAAATGATTCATATTTTTAATCACTATTGCATTTTAGATTTCATAATTGTCACGGTAACTTTATCCTTGATAAAATAAATTAAAAATCCAAATCCTCCACTATAGAAAAATAAAATATGTATAGTATACCATCCACCGACCGATTCACACCGAGCGTCGATTTAAGTCCATTAGGGTGGTGCACACTAAGTGATAACTTCCTTATTGGGGACCGTCGCGGTCTTTGTGATTTGATGCAGTCGCACAATGTACGTGGAATATTCTCGACGAAGCTTTATTGCAATCTATGTGCTTGTATTTTTCCACTGCGAGCCTTACAATATTGTACCCAAGGCCTTTTGATCCGCGATGGCCAAATACCAGATCTCCTTGGAAAGACTGGTTGTCAGACTTTCGGGCTTCTGAGGACACGTATCGACTGTCAAAGATCCATAAATGACAACCGGGACTAACGGCTTAGCGTGCTTTCCAAGGCACCGAGGGGTCTTAATATGTAAAGATGGTCACCCATCCACGAATTGACCGCGGCATGTGTAGCTTAACCTGATCGATCGACTCGTGCAGCTGTTGTTACTTAGCCACAAGTTGTATAAAATAATAGGTCTTTACCTATGAAATTGCCGTTTTGTATGAAAAAATTTAAACGAATTTTTTTTATGAATTTTTTATTTGTATTAATCGAAGTAATCACCCATGCAATCAATGCATCTTTGCCATCGCAGTGGCAGTTTATTGATGCCCTTCTTAAAGAAATCAGCTGGACGGGAGGCAACAAATTCTTCAAAGGCATTTTGCACTGCCTCTCGGGTATTAAATTTTTTTCCCGCCAAGAAGTTATCCAAATTCTGGAAAAAGTAGTAGTCTGTAGGCGCAAGGTCTGGTGAGTAGGGCGGATGACGGAGAGCTTCCAACCCCAGTTCTTGCAACTTGGAGACCGTCTGCTGTGAAGTATGAGGTCGCGCGTTGTCGTGCAGGAGCAGCGGAGACGAGCGATTGACCAATGCTGGTTGGAGATGCGCCAGCTTCTCCATCATTGTGTTCAGTTCTTCACAGTACACATCTGCAGTAATGCTCACCCCGTTTGGTAAGAAGCTGTGATGAATCACACCGGCGCTAGACCACCAAACAGTGACCATCACTTTTCTAGGGGTAAGTTTTCGTTTAGGGCATTGTTTAGGTGCTGAACCAGGATCCAACCAACTTGCTGAGCGCTTACGGTTATCAAACAGAATCCATTTTTCATCGCAGGTAACAATGCGGTTCAAAATTCCTTCATTTGTGTGTCTGTTGAGCAGTGCAAGGCACGTCTCGACGCGTACTTCGCGCTGGCGATCATTGAGTTCGTGGGGCACCCATTTGTCAAGCTTTTTTACCTTGCCAATTTGACGCAAATGGACCAATATTGTTTTGATGCTAACGTCGAAAGCTGCTGCTAATTCAGCCGTAGATTGTGTATCATCAGCTTCCACAATCGCCTTTAATTCGTCATTGTCGACCAAAGTCTTCGGACGACCGCGAGGTTCATTTTTCAGGTCGAAATTTCCAGAACGGAAGCGAGCAAACCAATAACAGGTGGTGCGTTGGTTTGTAGTGTTAGCTCCGTAAACGTCGTTGATGTTGCGTGCCGCTTGTGCCGCGTTGCTGCCACGACGGTACTCATATTCCATAATTACTCGAATTTTTAACGTATCCATGATGACGAAAAAGATTGAAATGCGATGAAAATGTAACACTAATCAATAAAGAAATGACTACTTTTAGAAAAAAAAATCCATGTTTTTAAAATAAAATTAATTAGTAATTAGAATTCTTAGCCAAACAAAAATTATTTGATTTGAAATGGCCAGTACTGCAGAACGGCAATTTCATAGGTAAAGACCTAATATTAGATAACGTAAAATCTTACTATCTCGTAAAGTTGAGGAGAAAAACTTGGTCCAATGAGAAACATTTCAGTTTCTTCACAGCATTGAGCAGTGGAGTTATTGCAAAATATACCTATTCACAATGACAATTAATGCCATCTATTTTGACAATTCAACAACATTTATTGCGTTATTTAGGTACGTGGTCGAGCAGACGAAAATATCAAACGTATTACCTAATTGAGCAATGAATTACAAATTTCATTCTTCTTTCAAATCATCCGGAATGTTATAGAAAATGTGTTACACATTTGGGGTGCAGATTTAACTTGTCTCGAAGAGAACAGCAAAATGTTGGGAACATAGAAATTGAGAAATATTATTTTATTTTATTTCGGGATAAAAACAGGAGTACAATTAAATGTTATACGTAAATATCTTACTAAAACAAAACACTTATAATACTACTAGCAACATTATCCACTTATTACTAATTTGTTGATTGTTAATGCTACGTGAGATAAAAACAAACAGAATACATGACTGTAAGGAGTGAAATAATAAATGATTGATTGATTTGATTTGATTGAGAAATGAGAACATTTTGAATGAACATTAGAACCAAGAATAAAAAAAAACAAAAAACAAGCTGCCGGTAAAAACAAAAAGCAATTAATTCTTCAAAAAACTCAGCCATCAATGAAAGGCTATATTTAGGAAACAGCTGATCGAAACGTACTTAAAATGATAACTAACTAGTTTTTGTAATTAAATAAGTATCTAAATAAAAATTTTCAATGGAGTGCTGATGGTATTGAACGTAAGAATAAGTAGACTATGTTGGGCTTTCAAAAGAATAAGCCAGACAATATCTACTTATGATCACGAGCAATTTTGATCCTTAGAATTCTTCAATAAGTTCTCCTTTAACACTATCCTTATTAAGAAACTGGATTAGTATCTTGTTAACGTCGTGGTTTAAGTTTGGCATAACTTTACTCCGAGTCGATTAGATAGAGGAAGAGGTGTTAGCATAAATATAATTTGCACATGAACTTCCTTCTATCATCAAAAACAAAAAACACAAATATCGGAATAAGAAGAATGAAACAATTAACAGAAGAACAAATAGGTACTGGCCCAGGTACAAAATAAAAAACACAAATATCGGACAAAGTAGAATGAAACAATTAACAGAAGAACAAATACTTGCACCGAAGGTTTTCATGTAGTTTTCCAGCTGAATTCACACACTCGTACCTCTAGATGTAACCTAATGTCGTAAATGTAAGCAGATTTTGACGAGCTTTAATGACAAAAAAGCTGGACAAAATCTACTTATACTCACGGCAATATTTTCAAGCTTCAGTCACTCCTTTTTGCAGTATATCCACCATCTTTGCTTGTTATTGATATAAAGTAGAAAGGGTTCGGGTTTATTGAGTTAAAAATCCGGACAAAATCTACTTATACCCATTACAAGATACCTATTGAAGTACAGAAAATTTGTATTAGGTATAAATTGAAAAGAAAACATGAAATGGTCAATAATTTAAACGAAAAATTGCAAAGATGTACATACAGATCAGGAATTCCGAAGACGTTTTTTGTCGTAATTATAAGCAGGAATATTTCGGCTTACATTAAAACAAGCCGGAAAAAACCTACTTAAAATCACAAAAAAACTTATTGAAGAGGCATATCTAAGAGAGAGTATTATGACATAATAATAAGAGATATGTGAAGCACTGTTGTAGTTCCGAAAATCAAATTCGAGTAGGTTATGTGTAGCTTTAAAATACGAACAAAGCCAAACAGGACCTACTTAACTTCAATTTCAAACTTTTTGAAAAACCAAATTATTTTTCGACAAACGGTGATTGCATTTGATCCGAATTTAAGTAAACATTGTGCAACTATCAATAAAAAAATAGTTAGACGACATCTACTTAACGTCACATCAAAATAAAAAAAACTGTTGCTGAAAAAACATAAGTAATTATAATTAAATTAATCAATTGTCCCTTGTGGTGCCGCACGTAAAGACTAGCACCATCCCATCTCTTCCCGTGGGTGTCGTAGAAGGCGACTAAGGCACTTACTAGAGAATGGGCAGCAGCGTTCTCTATGCATTTTACCACCATACTGCGATCGCCAATCCGCCTGCCAAGCGTGGCGATTATGGCAAGCCCCCTCAAATTGGTAGAGGCCGATGTCCAGCAGTGGACGTCTTCCGGCTGAAATGATGAAGATGAATCAATTGTAACTGAAAATTTGAATTAAATACGAATTAAAAGTACCTATTGCGGAACAAGAGGGCAGAGACAAAATCATGTTCTTTAAAAACGATAATAGAAAAGTAAAAAAAATATTGAATTGACGACAAAAGCTTTTTGGTAGCATATTATGTCAATTCTGTTGAATGTCATTGTAGAAATAGGTACGAAACGCTTCCGTAGCGATTACCAGTTATTTAGGTCGTAGGTATATAGGTCCGTCTTACTCAAACAAAATTGACAAGTTTCTAGCTGTTTTGCACCACACTTTTTAAGTTAACTCGAAAAAGGTGTAAAGTGAACTGATACGTATTCCGAGTAAACAGTTCTTTATATATTATAAGTTTAATACAATTAGGGGCTCCAGTAATTAGCGTATGTTTTGGTCCGCGAGTAATAAACACTATCCCTAATTTCCTAATTGATTTGTTTTGATTGTCATTACTATGGTAGAAAATCCTAATCTTAATAACTTTAGCTTATCCTTACAGACAAAGGCTGTTTACCTTAATTAAGGCCCTTCTAATTGCTGTTTTTACAGACATTCGAAGTATTTGTAACAAAATATTGAACTCAGTAGAATTTGGTGCCTGATACGAAATCATTTCGATTGTTGACTTATCATGGACTAATCCAATCTCTTATGGGACTATTAAAACCCGTCTTTAGGTTACTCATTGTCTTATTTCACTTTTATTTATTTACTAAAAGAAAACATTTAATTTTATATAAGTATTACAACCGGCCGAAGTGGAGGAGCCTGGGGGAGGCCTATGTCCAGCAGTGGACGTCTTTCGGCTGAAATGATGATGATGATGATTACAATACCAGTAACTGAGTTGTGGAGGTCAGGTAGGCAGTCGCTCCATATGAAATACTTGTATTCAGCTGCATCCGGTAAGACTGGAAGCCGACCCGAAAATAGTTGGGAAAAGGCTGGGCAGATGATGATATTACACAATTCTAATGTGACTTTATCAATTCATTTACATTGTACCTTGGTTTATCTTGGCCAGTACTGACACTGCATGGGGCCCCAATTCTGTATGGATATATTGATTCTCCGCGGAATCTTACTACGTTCAAACTACGTCAATATCGTGTTTTGTAGAAACTCATGTAACGGGTAAGGAATCGAAATGTCATATAATGTATGTTCCAAGCCTAATTTTTCGATATTATTAATAGGATATTAGTAAAATTCGTGTGTGAATTGACGTGGTTTCGAAGCAAAGAATCGTTGCGTGGTCACAGTTAATTCGGGCCCTGTGAAGGAAAAACATCGTGAGGAAACCTCGACATCATAGACTCTGAAATAGGCCACCTGTCATGAGCAAGCGTGGATATCAATGCTCGTGCCTTATCTATATGAGAAGAGTCCTTTTCCCAGCAGAGTATCAATTATAGGCTGCATGTTATCATTATTGCAGAATCTAGGATAAAACAAATACTTATTACAAAATCAAAAAATCCAACTGCCTAAAAACTGAACTTTAATTAAAACAGATGGAAACAAGAAACTTCTTTTAAAAGGATGACTATTAGACGGAATATTATAAGCAATCTCATGCAATCGGAGGCATCTTCTTAAAGACCTTTATTGGCTCCGACCTTTAGTCGCAGTCGGGTAAAAATTTGCATGGTTGCCGGGAATGGAACCCGCAAAGTAAAACAAAAACCTAATCTTGTTCTTCAATAGCATCCATCAGATCAATTCAAAAAATCTAGACTAAATTAAACTGGTTGCTTATGCTTATTTCATTGTTTATTATAGATACAATTAAATAAGCATAAGCAACCAGTTTAATAAATGTATACACAAAATATTGCGAAACATTTTAAAAGAGTAACGGTGGAGATTTTTCCCATTCTTCCCCATACGAAACTACCTTTTGGAAGGGTTCTAGAATCAATTCCTATTTGAAATAAAAGATTTGACTTTGACTTTGAACATTTTATTGTGAGGGCATTGGGCCCTGCCACCTTTTGAACAGATGATGTTCTATTTATGTGTATTTGTTTCTCAGTTCAGTCAGATTATCGTTCAGCTTCATTATAAGCCTCGCTTGCAGTGGCTGAACATGAGGTCCCCTTGATTGCAGAAGGCTTGGCCTCTTACATAGGACTTAAATCTAACTGGTGAAATTTGGAAGTATTAAACAATAGCGAAATGTACATCTGTCCTACCCCTCGGCGAGAACAGGCGAAAGGTTACGATGGTCATTATCTGCTATAGCGATCAAACTTTAAGAATTATCTAGTACTAGCTTCTTGTTTTAACATAAAATATATCTCTTGCATACTTCGGTCAATAACAGTACATATTGATCGAAGCTTGCACTCTGGGATACTGTAACTTGGCTTCTGCTTAGCTTCATCACCATCATCGTTTCAGCCGAAAGACGTCCACTGCTGGAAAAAGGCCTCCCTCAAGAGGGGGGGTTTGCCATAATCGCCGCGCTTGGCAGGCGGGTTGGCGATCGCAGTATGGTAGAAAAACGCATAGAAAACGCTGCTGCCCATTCTCTAGTAGGTAAGTCCCTTAGTCGCCTTCTACGAGTACGACACCCAGGGGAACAAATGGGATGGTGCTATTCTTTTACGTCCGGCACCACACTGAACGAGTTTAGCTTATTGTGGCTGTATTGCTCTGGATTTATGAATCTGGCTTTGGTTAAACTTAAGTGAATGAAATACAAAATTATGCATGCCGAATTATGAAGTATGTCCGAGCTTTAATATATCATAACATCTATTATGTATTACGCATATTTAATAAAAAAAGGATTCTATTTTATTTGTGCAAGAATTCACCCAAAGTCACTCACAGGATGAAAATTCTTCTAAAATAAAATCAAAGTTTGTCACAGTCGTATAACGTACCAAAAACGTATTAAAAACCCGCTTGTCAACCACATGTCAACAACGCATTCTCTCCTATTTCGGCCACATAGTACGCAGAAGCGATGAAAGTTTGGAAAAACTGATTGTGGTTGGGAACACCGAAGGCAAACGATCGCGCGGTCGTTCACCAACACGATGAGCCGATCAGGTGAAGGAATCATCGTCCTCGAACTTCTACACGGTGGTGAGGGATGCGCTGGGCAGGAACCGGTGGAGGCGGATGATCCGCTCCAGGTGCAACTCCGAAGCTGACCACGATCCTCAGATATGAGGGACCGACTACAGAGAGAGAGATAACGTATCAATTTATAATACCTACACCTATTAGATGCATTTAGTTTAACCTTGTATAAGGTTGTACTTCCTCATAATATTAAGTAAAGAATTAAGATAGAGCAGTAACTGAGCTTCTGTGGTCTGCTCATTTTCCTTACGTAGGTATTTTTTTTTTTGTATGTCCAGAAGTCTACTGCTGAAACGGCCAGAGAGAAAATTGCGTATTACACTAACATTACGAATCTTTTTTATTTAGACAGTTCCACAACATTCATGTTGAGTTTTTGGCGGCATCGCGTTGGAACATGTCGCACGAATTTTCATTTTCATGAAATTTCGTGAAATAGCGAATTAAATTGTATAATTTTGGTAGTGAATTATTCAATTAAGTTCCGTGTGAGTGCCCAAGTGTAGTGACGGTGAAAATAAGTGACTAACGTGCACTTTTTGTGTTCCCCCAAAAACTCCTAACAGGTTGTTGTAAAGTTTCTACCGCTTTACAATAACTTTGACTTTACTGACTATGACTTTTTTGTAACTTCGTGCCTGACATCGGGCCATTTACTTGATTGAAAAGTAAAATTACTTGACACTGGCTAAATGCACAAACCGTGCGAAGACAAACCCAAAAAAAAAGTTAATTAATTGGGAGCATGGTTAATTTTAAAGTATAAAACTACTTTCGGGCTGGCCCGTATCTTCGTTGATGGATTTAGAGAGTAGGCCCCCTGGGACACCTACCTATCCTATCTTATAGAATTTATTGAGCGCCTGTTTTCTTGTGTTCTACCGTAAAAAGCGACTACGGCTTTGTGTGAATAGAATCAGTAGCAGTGGTTTTTCATCAGCATCATACAGCCAAAACGCGTACACTGCTAGACAGGCCTTTCCCAAGGATCGCCACAACGCGCAACGCCCGGTTCTGTGCTCCTCTCAGCTCCTGCATCCGTTGAATCCCTTTTTCTTCCTGTTTATGATTAGTTAGCATTGTAGTGCATAATCAGCCTATTATGTTCCAACTTCTGAAACACAGGCCTCCTCTCGGTGAGAGGAAGTGGGCCGTAAATGCCGTAATCCACCACGCGGGCCCAGTGCGGGTTATAGATATAACATGTCTGCGATTTTTTTGTTCTAGGACATGCCAGTTTCCTCACGATGTTTTCCTTCACCGTTTTGAGAGCAGTGGTGATGAAATACTTTACGCTAAGTAGCACCTGTCTGGGTAACTTACGACCTAACTTGAACTCGTAAGTCGCAGCCGTTATCATTGCGCCACCACTGATTGCTCTATAGCATTAATATAGTAGAGAAAGATCAAGATTAAGTTGTGTGGAAATCGGTTATCATGGTATGTGATACGGAGGAATGAGGAAAACGTCGTGAATAAAGTTTTGAGTATGAATGTCGATGACCATAAGAGTACGGGGACATCAAAGAAACTATGGATGGACTGTGTGAATGATAATATGGTTAGAAAAGGTGTGACTACGGAGATGACGACTAATAGACAAGTGAGCAAAGAAGATTACTTCTCAACATGTAGATATTAGGTACTCGCAGTTGGCGCGTGCGTGGATGACCCAGCACCCTTATTTTGTAACAAACTATTAGTCAATATCTGAAACATTTTGAAGGTAATACGTTCTTTCATATGTACGAAAAAATTGTCTGCTCAGAAACGTAAACAACGCCATGAATGTTGTGGAACTGCCAAAATGAGAGCGATTCCTACTGATGGTGTATTACGCAAGTACCCCTCAGATACTAAACTCAAACTTCACTACTAAACGGAAAAGGAGGAGTATGTAAGGATCGCATTCTGTACTTTCTGCCAACCCTCATGGTAAGAAGGTATGAGTTTATGTATGTATCTTTTCGTCATTTTAAAGATTCCTTTTACTCCTCTTTTGGGTGCTTATAAGTGTACGATATGTTTTAATTGATGTCGGGAACTAAAAGCTACTTGAAAAATCATATCGCACTTTATTTGGCCTGTGTATCGAATCCAAAACCGAGGCGCAACATTAATGAACGTGGAGTGAATTCACGACTTCCATGAACTTCAGATTTACCATACTCATCATCATCTGCCTAGCTTTTTCCCAGCTATGTTGAGGTCGGCTTTTAGTCTATCCGGATGCAGCTGGATACCAGTATTTTACGTGGAGCGACTGTCTCTCTGACCTTCACAACCCACTTGCTGGGTACCCCTTGGTAAGACTGGTTGTCAGCCTTTGGTTTTACCATACCATAGTATTTTCCGAAGATTAAGTTTCTTATAACTTTACATTTATTAGTAAGGGGGTAAAGAGGTAAGCTTTTAGTATTAGGTCTTTACCTATGAAATTGCCGTTCTGCAGTACTGGCCATTTCAAATCAAAATAATTTTTGTTTGGTTAAGAATTCTAATTTCAAATTAATTTTATTTTAAAAACATGGATTTTTTTTTAAAAGTAGTCATTTCTTTATTGATTAGTGTTACATTTTCATCGCATTTCAATCTTTTTCGTCATCATGGATACGTTAAAAATTCGAGTAATTATGGAATATGAGTACCGTCGTGGCAGCAACGCGGCACAAGCGGCACGCAACATCAACGACGTTTACGGAGCTAACACTACAAACCAACGCACCACCTGTTATTGGTTTGCTCGCTTCCGTTCTGGAAATTTCGACCTGAAAAATGAACCTCGCGGTCGTCCGAAGACTTTGGTCGACAATGACGAATTAAAGGCGATTGTGGAAGCTGATGATACACAATCTACGGCTGAATTAGCAGCAGCTTTCGACGTTAGCGTCAAAACAATATTGGTCCATTTGCGTCAAATTGGCAAGGTAAAAAAGCTTGACAAATGGATGCCCCACGAACTCAATGATCGCCAGCGCGAAGTACGCGTCGAGACCTGCCTTGCACTGCTCAACAGACACACAAATGAAGGAATTTTGAACCGCATTGTTACCTGCGATGAAAAATGGATTCTGTTTGATAACCGTAAGCGCTCAGCAAGTTGGTTGGATCCTGGTTCAGCACCTAAACAATGCCCTAAACGAAAACTTACCCCTAGAAAAGTGATGGTCACTGTTTGGTGGTCTAGCGCCGGTGTGATTCATCACAGCTTCTTACCAAACGGGGTGAGCATTACTGCAGATGTGTACTGTGAAGAACTGAACACAATGATGGAGAAGCTGGCGCATCTCCAACCAGCATTGGTCAATCGCTCGTCTCCGCTGCTCCTGCACGACAACGCGCGACCTCATACTGCACAGCAGACGGTCTCCAAGTTGCAAGAACTGGGGTTGGAAGCTCTCCGTCATCCGCCCTACTCACCAGACCTTGCGCCTACAGACTACTACTTTTTCCAGAATTTGGATAACTTCTTGGCGGGAAAAAAAATTAATACCCGAGAGGCAGTACAAAATGCCTTTGAAGAATTTGTTGCCTCCCGTCCAGCTGATTTCTTTAAGAAGGGCATCAATAAACTGCCACTGCGATGGCAAAGATGCATTGACTGCATGGGTGATTACTTCGATTAATACAAATAAAAAATTCATGAAAAAAAATTCGTTTAAATTTTTTCATACAAAACGGCAATTTCATAGGTAAAGACCTATTATTTTTACAAAATAATAAGCATCTCATCGATTATGTTGCTTTTATTAAAAAAAAAAAATTAAATAAGGAATTAATGAGCTGTTGTCTACTCGGTTAAAAAGGCATACAAAATAATGAATATAACACAATATTTAATTTAATTTCAGTTTGCAGTTGCTGTTTATACCTTCTAAAACTAATTTGATGGCAATATGAAATAAAATTACAATAAAAATATGGCTGACATTTAACCATGCAGCCGAATTGGAAAGAAATAATAAAAAATAAACATTATTCACAAACAAAACAAGGCAGAGACTTATAAAGGTGAAGATTTTTTCAAAAATAGAAAGAATGTAAAATAATACATCACGAAAAAAAAAACAGTCAAAACACAATACACAAAAGAATAGAATGGATTAAACTAAAATTGTAATTAAATTTAAATGTTGAATCAATACTAAATAACGGGGGGTTGTCCCAAATTGCCTGTTTCAGAATCAAGATTAAATGATCAAATTCGTGTTTTAGGCCCTGAAAAAAACATATGTCATAGATAGATCCTTGTTTGAGGGAAATTAAAGGTTCAAAACACGATTAATTGCAATTTGCTCGATGAAAAAAAAATCCGAAACAGGGTCGATTTCAAAACCAGTTTCCGTCTCATATCCTAATAAGAGCACAAAATTATGTGAAAATTGCATGTACGATGAGGGAATCGTATTTAAGAGGGAATCTAAAGGTTCAATTTTTTAGTTTAGTAGATTTTTTTTGAATAAACTCAAAAAGATCTAAATCCGGCTAAATCAGCTCACGCTCAGAGTCTGTCTGAGTCCTGCGGGACGTCATCGAGGGTGGACCTGTGTCAAAATTTTCAAAAACTCGCTCATTCTGCGCCTGTACAAAAAAATCTAGTAAAATAATAACTAATTAATAAATGAAACTGCGAGAGCTCAGAAAAAATATCTTGTAATTATATAATAGTTTTAATTCATAAAATTGTTTTCGAAAATGTGATTATTTCTAGGCAACATGATGACATTTAATTGTCATCTTAAAATGGTGTTGACACATTACAAATTATTATCGATGAAATAATAGTCAAGTGAGAGTCGTATTCGTCGTTTATGAAGAAGTTTGTACAAATCACAGTTTTCTAAGTTTCTTTTAAGCAGTTTCATCCATATCAACTATGATATTTTCTCTGCACCGAACTGTGTTCGCTACTATCATATCCTACATTAATGTTACATATTATAATGTCTGGTTGTCGGTTGTATACTAATAATATAAAGAACTTTCAGTCTGACACCAACAGATAAAATAGGAAAAAATTTGCTCAAACAAAAGTGCTCTATGGTACACAGCCACGTAAGGAACACGATAAAAACTTTATTAAAATTCTTCGAATAGCGGAGCTAGCAATACAAGATTTTTTCTCGAATCCGTGATTTTAAAATATTAATGTTGATGTCCTAAAATAATAGTTTCGATAAATTATAGCTGGAGCAGTAGGTACGTCACTAGACAATAAAGTACGGCAATTGTTCCTTCATATGTAGCTCACAATATTTACGGTTCTTTCTGAGCGATTCTAAGTTCACGGGAAGTACCCTGTAGGTTTTGATTCCCGTGCGAGTTTCGAAAATTTGCGGAAATCTGCGGCCTAAATGGCTGTATCTTTTGATTGCGTTGACTTAGAAGGTTGATTTTTCTACAGCTTCCAGGGACAGTAGAACTAAGTATCATATAGAAATTTCAGTTTGATACCTCCACGCGTTCCTGAGAAAAACGGTCTTGACAGACGGACGGACGGACGGACGGACGGACGGACGGACGGACGGACAACAAAGTGATCTTATAAGGGTTCCGTTTTTTCCTTTAGAGGTACGGAACCCTAAAAACAAATTGCACAAGGGTATTTTATGGTATGGTACACAACCACGTAAGGAACACGATAAAAACTTTATTAAAATTCTTCGAATAGCGGAGCTAGCAATACAAGATTTTTTCTCGAATCCGTGATTTTAAAATATTAATGTTGATGTCCTAAAATAATAGTTTCGATAAATTATAGCTGGAGCAGTAGGTATGTCACTAGACAATAAAGTACGGCAATTGTTCCTTCATATGTAGCTCACAATATTTACGGTTCTTTCTGAGCGATGGCAAACACCAAAAACAAAAGAATATGGTTACAGTGTAACCGAAACAGTATGACCATTTAAGCGTATTCTACTTGATAAAAATCTGAAAATCAGGATCTTTGAAACCTCTGCCACCAAAGATGTTAATAAAATAGTGGATGATTTGTACGGAAGTCTACCATTTTGAAGAAAAGAAATACCGTCGGACACACAGCTTGTCGACTTTATAAATTCACTGACAAGTTACGCTTAGCTTAACCTCTGGGAACCTCTGAAAATAAATGTCTTTAATTCGAAATCATGCTTCTGGCAGCATGATTTCGAATTAAAGACATTTGTTTTCTCAAAAAAAAACCGGTCAAGTGCGAGTTGGACTCGCGCACCGAGGGTTCCGTACAAACCTGTGGGTATATAAGTAAAAGTTCAAAATTGTCAAAAATATTTTTTTTTATATGACGAAACTAAAAATTTACGGTTTTCGTAATTTTTCCTATATCTGTACTATAAGACGTGACTTCGTACAAAATTTCAAGATTCTAAGTTCACGGGAAGTACCCTGTTGGTTTTGATTCCCGTGCGAGTTTCGAAAATTTGCGGAAATCTGCGGCCTAAATGGCTGTATCTTTTGATTGCGTTGACTTAGAAGGTTGATTTTTCTACAGCTTCCAGGGACAGTAGAACTAAGTATCATATAGAAATTTCAGTTTGATACCTCCACGCGTTCCTGAGAAAAACGGTCTTGACAGACGGACGGACGGACGGACGGACGGACGGACAACAAAATGATCTTATAAGGGTTCCGTTTTTTCCTTTAGAGGTACGGAACCCTAAAAATACCCTTGTGCAATTTGTTTTTAGGGTTCCGTACCTCTAAAGGAAAAAACGGAACCCTTATAAGATCACTTTGTTGTCCGAAAAACCGAAATTTTTTAGTTTCGTTATATAAAAAAAAATATTTTTGACAATTTTGAACTTTTACTTATATACCCACAGGTTTGTACGGAACCCTCGGTGCGCGAGTCCAACTCGCACTTGACCGGTTTTTTTGTTTTTAATGGGAAATCATTAAATAACTTCTCCCGCTCTGGGCGGAACGGGAGGGCTTATCAGACTTTTACTGAACCCACCCGTGTTCCATCAGTTCTAATTCAAATTCTTAAATTCACTAACAACTAAAATTTGTCTGGAAATTATCTGGTTGAAAGGTCTGGAAGCATGATTTCCAAATGAAACTATTGCTATTTTTAATTTTCACCTTACAACCGCAGAACCATATGTATGTGTAACTAGCTTCTGCTCGTGACTTCGTTCGCGTAGAAGTCGTAAGACACCACTATTGTGCCACATTATATTAGGTCTTTACCTATGAAATTGCCGTTCTGCAGTACTGGCCATTTCAAATCAAAATAATTTTTGTTTGGCTAAGAATTCTAATTTCAAATTAATTTTATTTTAAAAACATGGATTTTTTTTTCTAAAAGTAGTCATTTCTTTATTGATTAGTGTTACATTTTCATCGCATTTCAATCTTTTTCGTCATCACAACAAACCAACGCACCACCTGTTATTGGTTTGCTCGCTTCCGTTCTGGAAATTTCGACCTGAAAAATGAACCTCGCGGTCGTCCGAAGACTGGTCGACAATGACGAATTAAATGCGATTGTGGAAGCTGATGATACACAATCTACGGCTGAATTAGCAGCAGCTTTCGACGTTAGCGTCAAAACAATATTGGTCCATTTGCGTCAAATTGGCAAGGTAAAAAAGCTTGACAAATGGGTGCCCCACGAACTCAATGATCGCCAGCGCGAAGTACGCGTCGAGACGTGCCTTGCACTGCTCAACAGACACACAAATGAAGGAATTTTGAACCGCATTGTTACCTGCGATGAAAAATGGATTCTGTTTGATAACCGTAAGCGCTCAGCAAGTTGGTTGGATCCTGGTTCAGCACCTAAACAATGCCCTAAACGAAAACTTACCCCTAGAAAAGTGATGGTCACTGTTTGGTGGTCTAGCGCCGGTGTGATTCATCACAGCTTCTTACCAAACGGGGTGAGCATTACTGCAGATGTGTACTGTGAAGAACTGAACACAATGATGGAGAAGCTGGCGCATCTCCAACCAGCATTGGTCAATCGCTCGTCTCCGCTGCTCCTGCACGACAACGCGCGACCTCATACTGCACAGCAGACGGTCTCCAAGTTGCAAGAACTGGGGTTGGAAGCTCTCCGTCATCCGCCCTACTCACCAGACCTTGCGCCTACAGACTACTACTTTTTCCAGAATTTGGATAACTTCTTGGCGGGAAAAAAATTTAATACCCGAGAGGCAGTACAAAATGCCTTTGAAGAATTTGTTGCCTCCCGTCCAGCTGATTTCTTTAAGAAGGGCATCAATAAACTGCCACTGCGATGGCAAAGATGCATTGATTGCATGGGTGATTACTTCGATTAATACAAATAAAAAATTCATGAAAAAAATTCGTTTAAATTTTTTCATACAAAACGGCAATTTCATAGGTAAAGACCTATTATAAAACTTCCCTGTACACAACTAAGTCACATTTGTAGATTTGCTCTCAACAGCCTAAATATACAAAGAAACAAAGCAAACAGGACTGGTGTCGCGGGATCAATTGACGAACAGTTGTCCGTGTGAGAAGCAGCTAGTCCTGAGGTTGAAACCCGTAGCAATCATAATAATAGTAAAGCCGGGTTTGTTTTTTCATAAATGTTTGAAATCGCTATTTCTGGAACGTTTAAGTTTTGAATGAAAATACATTTCTTGATTTTCATTCGAAATTAGTTGATTACATCACTTTAACAATTACATTAAATTACAACACAGCACATTAGCCGATTCCGACACCGCCACGATACCGGGGATTAGATTTTCGCAAACGTTTAGTACCTAATAAACGCTTTTATATAGAGTTGTTATTTTCACATAAGTCGTCGTAGACAGTTACTGACTCCGATATCAGCAGGCTTAGCATGACGCATTTCTATATCTACTCTTCTGTAGAATAGAAATTGCTTGTCTACTTTTCTTGGTACAAAACTGTCAACTGTCTATAGGGAAACATAATTTTTGTCTACTCTTCCGACGACTAAACGCTTGTCTACGGTTCTCGTGCTAAGCCTGCAGCACAATAGAGGTGAGAGAACTGGCCATTCTTTCAATTGAACACACTTATTCAGATTGCTGACTTCGAGACGTCGATACTTAGGTACTGTACCTACTGTGGTCGTTTGGTGAGTCGCGATGGTCATCGATATTCGCCAATATCATCAGGCCGATATTAAATATATCGGTTTCGAATCGGTATGTGTACAGCTGCCGACATATCGGTATCGGGTTGGTATCAATATCTGATAATATGAAAACGCTCAATAGGTAACTTACAGGACACTTACCTACCCTACACAGGGAACTTTAAGTAATATTTTTAGTTTTACCATACCGTACCTAAAACCAAGGAAAAAATTTCGAACCTAAAAAAAAAATTCAGTTCCGCAACTGCAATATGTTATACTATGGCATGGATTTTCTGCTAAATGGTTGACAGTTCACCGTAAATAAATACGTCATGCCGCATTTGGGGGAGGCGGAGGTAGCGTTTCAAAGGCCTACATGCCGGAACAACCTAGCCTTAACCCGTCGCACGTCTAATTAGTAGTAGTGATATCTGAAGCAACGAGCTGGTATTTCATTGTTTCAAAATAAGATATTCTTAAAATCCTAATAAACATTTTAGATTCTAAGTGAATAAAAACTCATTTTTACATTTATGAATGCGACCCGTCGATGCACATACATATATACTCGTACATAGACTTTCAGTGTCATGCAGACACACTTCACTATATACAATATCATTCCCATTATTAAATATATTTTAGCATTTACTAAATCCTAATATTATACAGAAGCCCATAAATCTGACAACCAGTCTTACCAAGGGGTATCGTATTACCCAGTAACTGGGTTGTGGAGGTCAGATAGGCAGTCGTTCCATATAAAATACTGGTATTCAGCTGTATGCGGTTAGACTGGAAGCTGACTTCAACGTAGTTGGGAAAAGGCTAGGCAGATTGATTGATTATAAACGAAGTTTGTTACACTGTCACGCTATAACGGCAGAACGGATATGGATGAAATTTGGCACAAAGGGAGACCATGGTCTGGTGTATGGATATAGCCTACTTTTCATCCTGGATCGCAAACGAACTCGCAGGCAACAGCTAGTAAACAATAAAATAACAACATACACAATACACATGAATAGGTGATCGTCTAATTTAAAATTGCACGTCACTGCTCATTGCATACACAGTTTAAATATTTGTATAGATTTTTTTGTGGAGGGGCGTGCAGTTTAAATTTAGACGAACAGTTCTCTGGTTTACCACCGTTGAAAGTTCCATCATCTTCTTCTGTAAATTCGTCGATCGTAGAATATAGTCAAGCGAGTTCATTTTGCGATCGTCAAAACGAGCAAATATTCACATCACTGCCCGTTAGTGACGGTCACAAACCAACTTCGCTTAACAAATAAGTGGCTTTGTCATCTTCGCTTCCAATATTCACTGATGAGGCATCTTCTTTGTAGAAATCTTCATGGACCTTTGCTTGGTTAAATCCTACTATATAATATTAGAAATGTGACTTTTTATCTATTTAAATAAAAAGGGAAATCCTGACTGACTGACTCATCAACGCCCAGCCCAAACCCTTGGACCTAGAAAGCTGAAATTTTGCACAGAGTTTCCCTTTATTATATAGACAAGGAATAAGGAAGGATTTTTCGAAATTCAACCTCTAAGGGAGTTAAATAGGGGATGAAAGTTCCGCGCGAGCGAAGCCGCTGGCAAAAGCTAGTGTTTAGATAATTCGATGTTTGTTACTCAAACACGCAAAAATGGATGAACGGATTTGGAAGAAATTTGGCGCACAGGTAGTTTGCAACTTGTACGGACACATAGGATACTATTTATCCCTGTGTACGGACATACAGGATACTATTTATCCCTGTGTACGGACATATAGGATACTATACACGTGGGCCAAGCCGCTGGCACTTTTGCCAGTGGCCAAAAACAACCAAAAAATTCAAGATTTTTCAAGTCTCGAGTTTAGAATTTTCTTCTCTTATCGTATCAAACAAACAAACTATTTGGTATAATCATCATTTCAGCCGATAGACGTCCACTGCTGGACACATGCCTCCCCCAAAAAACAGGGGGCTTTGCCGTAATTGACACGCTTGGCAGGCGGGTTGGCGATCGTAGTATGGTGGTAAAATGCATACAGAACGCTGCTGCCCATTCTCTAGTAAGTCCTGTAGTCGCTTTCTACGACACCCACGTTAAGAAATGGAATGGTACTATTCTCTACGTCCGGCACCACACGGAACTATTTGGTATACTAGCTAGCTTGCAACTACTTTTAAATAATGTGAGTGCTGAGTAGTGATTTCTTTTACTTCATGCTATTAAAATTATGCCATAAGCTTAAGCAGTAAGTAACTAACAACGCAGTTTCGCATACAATAAAATGATCACTGGTGTTGTAGTGGAAAGATTAATATTTTTGCCTGTAAATACCAAATAGGTTGTTCGACTGTAGGGTCTTACCTATGGCTGAGATGAAATTAAATTAAACTAGATCCAAAAAACTGCGTAGATCGCCCTGAGGACACGGTGGAGCATAAGGTGGAGTCTGCCCGACTTGGCGGAGCATCACCGTGTCCTCATGGAGGCGATCGGCGGCGGCGATCTCTCGCGTCCGGCCCTGGTGATGATTTCCCACCCTCAGAAAAACCTACAAACACACTGAAAACACAATGAAAACAACAATCTCGCTATTAGGGATCGACTAGATTTTTTTTCTCAGACCCCTGACCATGCCTAGCCTGCACCTTTTGCGTAAAACACTATTAATCAGAATCAGATTTTTTTTTATGTTATTTGTTAATCCATTCTTTCATATGTTCGAAAAAATTGTCTGCTTAGCAACGTAAACAACGCAATGAATGTTGTGGAACTTTCAAAATGGAAGCACACAGATGCGGATGCTACTCAGGAGGCTTGAGCTTCTGCACAGCATAGTAGGTAGAGGTTTTATATACTGGTTTCAGTTGCATCCGGTTAGACTGGAAGCCAAACCCGCCATAGTTGGGAAACGGCTGGCAGATGATGTGTTGATCTGAAATATTACTTTAAATGGTAATTTCTTCAGATTTTTTTATTTTATATTTGGACCCCTTCAATACCTTGAATACAAATCCATCGAGTACCTGAAAATGTAATTGTATTCAAATTAATGCATGCAATCTCTCTGTTTTCGGTCTAAACTTTAATTAATTAATGCAGAGTTTATGCCAAACATAAACCTCGAAATATGTATGGAAATCTCAGAACAATCGTCATAACTTAATTCCGCGTTAATCCTACTATATAATACTAGGTGACCCGACAGACGTTGTTCTGTCTTAACTATGAATATTTAATTCGCAAGTTTCTTTTTTTTTTGTATAAGAACCTTCTCCTGACAATAACAATCACAACAAAAAAAGAATTGGCAAAATTGGTCCAGCCGTTCACGTGTGATGTCGTGACCAAGGAAAATAGGGATTCATTTTTATTTACAAGAAGATATAGTTAAAAAGATTAAAGATTATTATCAATGTAATAAAAAATTTAAATCTGGAAGCAAAGACCTAGTCAATAATTACAGGCCAATATCGTTACTTTCCTCAATATCAAAGATATTGGAGAAAATTATAAACAGTAGACTAGTTAACTATCTAGAAAACAATGACTTTTTATCCCCTGCACAATTTGGTTTCAGAGCCAAATTATCCACAGCCGACGCGGTGCATAACCTAACCAATTACATTTCAGAAGAACTCGGTAAAGGGAACCAGACCCTAGGAGTCTTCCTTGATTTAGCCAAGGCCTTCGACACGGTGTCCGTTTCTGTCCTTCTAAATAAATTAGAGACTATAGGAATTAGGGGAACGCCGATGAAACTATTTGCTGACTACTTACATGGCCGATACCAATGCGTTAGAATAGATAAAACCACGAGCGACGAGCAGAAAAGTACGGGTTTTGGTGTTCCTCAGGGAAGTATTCTGGGCCCCACGCTTTTCCTAATTTATATTAACGACATGTGTAACCTTAATATTAAAGACGGAAAAATTATATCTTATGCCGATGACACGGCGCTAATATTTACCGCTAAAACCAGTACCGAACTGTTCGAAATTGCTCAACTAGGTTTTAATACTGTGACTAATTGGCTTCAAAGAAACTTACTAACATTAAATGCTGACAAGACAAAATGTATTCACTTCTCCATGCGCAAGCCTCAACTTAACATTACTAACCCTCATATTTATGCCCATCAATGCGGAAACCGTTCAGTCAACATATGTAATTGTCCTTTTACCCTCAAAACGAGCAACATAAAATACCTTGGCGTAATAGTGGACGACACTCTGTCTTTCAGGAAACATATTGAAAGTCTTGTTAAAAGAGTGCGCAAATTAATATATGTTTTTAAAAAAATTGCGAACATTTGGAGACTCAAAATTTATCACTCAAGTTTATTTAGCCCTATGTCAATCAATAATTCAATACTGTATCACATCATGGGGTGGCGCACCAAAAACGAATCTGCTTCCTCTTGAAAGAGCTCAGAGAGCAATTTTAAAGGTAGCAAACTTTCATCCCTTTTTCTTTCCCACAGATCTGCTATATAAATCTTGCAACATGCTGACTGTTCGCCAACTTTTCATAATACACTTAGTCTTAAAACAGCACACCATGCTTACCTACACTACTGACAATACTAACAAAAGACGGAATGATATAGTATGCACATCTAATGCATCCTCAAAACATGTCTTTGCAGAAAGATTTTTTACATTTTTAGGCCCATTTCTGTACAATAGGCTAAATAGAAAATTAAGTATCTATAAATTAAATTACTTTAGCTGTAAGAAAATTATACTTAAATTATACTAACCGCATCGCTTATGCACAGACAGAAGATCTACTTGTTGTCTGCAAATAGAACGACTAACATGCTATTTTACTTTTATTTTTCTAATTTTAACTTAGTTTTTATATACACATTGTTAATTTATTACGAGTACATTAAGTATTTATGCACTTCACAGCCTGAAGCACACGTTCAACCTAGTTCAGGCAATAAGCAACTGTGCTCTTTTTTAATTGTTAAGATACTTTGTAAAAATGCCCCTTTTATAAAAATAAACGATATTATAATTATAATATTAAAGGTGTGAAAGTTTGTATGTTTAGATGTCTTCATAATAAGATGTTTAGATGTTTACTCAATGACGCAAAAACTGCTGAGCGGATGTGGATAAAATTTGGCACACAGATAATTTGTAACCCGGAATAACACATAGGCTACTTTTGATCCCGATAGCCTTCCCGGGGATATTTTCGTCCAAAACCCGGGGGAAGCCGCTGGCAAAAGCTAGTATATAAATAAGGGTGGCTAAAGACTTGAGCATATTTAGCGAGTTTTGTAAACTCATCACTAATTATGTTTGTACTCGTTTTGCCATAATTCAAAAATGTCCACATTAGGGAATGAGTTATCGTTAAACTCTCAAAATAAACAAAGTAATCAATACCTAAATAAGTATATACTAATTAGCAGTGGTAACGGCCCCGACTTTCTAATTGTAGGTCGTGGGTTCGAACTCAGGCAAGCGTTTTACTTTGTGTAAATGATTTCATCACCACTGCTCCCAAAACGGTAAAGAAAATCATCGTGAGGAAACCGGCATGTCCTAGAACCAAAACTTCGAATACATGTGACATCTACCAACCCGCACTGGGCCCGCGTGGTGGATTACGGCCCATTCCGTCTTGAAGAGACGAGGCCATTGCGAACATTATAGGTTGATTATGCTTACTAACTTATAATTTTTTTTTTTATTAGTGGGACTGCCTCATTTTGGTCCTTGTTTACGAATGTTCAAGTTTGACTTTGTTTGACTTTGTTCAAAGCATTTCTAATCTGCTCTATTAGAAATGCTTTGAACAAAGTCAAACAATATCGACTTGCACTTAAGTTTTCCGACTACGTCATTGACAACAATTCGAAAAAAAAACAGTTTAATTAGGTGCATGCACCCGCTATGTACCTATATGTGGTTTGAAATCATCTTTCCTTGACTGTATAGCTATAGTAGCCGTCGTCTCAGAACTTCTTAAATTAATAACTTATTCTAAAAGTCCATAAATGATTATTTAGCAAGTGTGATATTTAAAAAGTAATGTACCATTGGTAACTATCCCCGACTACGTACACAGTAAGTAGACGAGGTTACAAAACAATACAAGCAAGAAACACTTGAACAAATAGTAGGTAAGTATCAATCAGCCTTTAAGTTGGACTCATTTGGACGATTTCAAGTAATTTCACTGTAGACGGTATAAAATTATGTTAAAACGATTAAGAAATGCAGGGTAAACAGAATATTAATTTGTAGATTTTTGATCAAATTGATTACTTAGCTAAGAACTTTGAATAAAATATTTCGTATTTTTTTATTTAGCATTGATAAAGCAGGTACCTAGGCAACGTGTTGCGTGTGGTGCCGACGTAAAAGAATAGCACCATCCCATTTCTACCCGTGGGTATCGTAGAAGGCGTCTAAGGGACTTACTAGAGAATCGGCAGTAATTCGGCAGTAGCGTTCTCTATGCATTTTACCACCAAACTGCAATTGCCAACCCGCCTGCCAAGCGTGGCGATTATGGCAAAACCCCCCTTTTGGAGGAGGCCTATGTCCAGCAGTGGACGTCTTTTGGCTGAAATGAGGTACCTAACTATTTGTCTAACTCATCATCATCTGTCTAGCTTTTTCTCAACTATGTTCGGATCGGCTTTCAGTCTAATCGAATGTAGTTGAATACTAGTATTTTACATGGAGCGACAGCCTATCTGACGTCCACAACCCAGTTACTGGGTAATAGGATACCGCTTGGTATGACTGATTGTCAGACATTCAGGCTTCTGATGACCCGTAACGACTGTGAAAGGTCCTAGAATGACAGCCAGGACCAACTGCTTGTGCAACTGCTGCAACTATTGTAAAGGTTGTTCGCCTACCGAAGCCAACCTCACAAACATACTGGCAGCCAAAGATTGGGCTTTGTCTATGTTCGAAAATTCAGGACGTTCTAGAATTTAAACGTCATAAATTTTACATAGGTTTTGTTCTGGGAGCTTTCATTTTATTGACAGGCGCGGACTTGTAAGCTTCTAACTCTTCAAATAAACGTGAAGTCTCACATTTTAACGCTCCTAAGCGTTTTATTATAACTATCCTCAACCTACGAACACAAGGGGCTCGTCAGAGTCCTCACAGTACCTACTAACCGAGACACGTACAGGTCTTGGTAAATAAAGATGGTCACCCATCCACTAACCAATCGCGGCGACCCGTGCTGCTTTAATGACTGAACCACAAGACTCTACTCAAACTACAGAACCTGAAACTCATTCTAACACGGATATGAACAACGATCTTGAGACCAGTTTTGTAAATGCAGCGTAACTCAGAAATAAAATTTGGAAAACGCATACATATAGCATAATCAGCCTATAATGTTCCCACTGCTGGGACACACATGCCTCCTCTCTGTGAAGGGAATGGGCTGTAGTCCACCACGGGTCCAGTGCGGATTAGTAGATGTCACATGTCTTCGAATTTTTGGTTCTAGGACATGCCGGTTTCCTCACGATGTTTTCCTTCACCGTTTCGAGAGCAGTGGTGATGAAGTAATTTACACAAAGTAAAGCGCTTGTCAGGGTTACATCTCAAGACATAGGTACAACTTGAAACTCATGGCCTTTACCTACCAACTACCCTCAAAACGCAATTTAAGCAAATTAATGATTGCATACAGTGAAATCTCGAGTGATGATTCTTAATCGCGCGCTTGACCACATCCTGAGCAAGAAAATACAGTATCAATAGCCATTTTGCCATCTTGTTAAATCCTTTCACTTCGACTATGGCCATTGTCAGACACTTCTTTATACGTTCCTTGATAGGTTACTGACACATACAGAAATTGTTTGTGTATTGGAGAAAAAACGAACTACCTCTTTTTTCTTAAGTCACTTGAACTATTTACTATAAAACAGCTAGCCGAAACCTATCATATAGCTTACTATTCGCAGATAAACAGAAGACTGGACCAGAGGACACCCTCAAATTAATAATGAATATGAAAACATTCGAAAGGAATTCAAAAGCATATAAGGTACCAAAATTAGCACGTGTCTCGTTCCGTGTACCTAATCCTTAAAACAACTAAGAACAACTCTCCCTATCGCTGCGTCTACAAGCAGTTCTGACTTAATTAGACCAGTAATCGAAATTTGACCATAAAAAAAAATGCTTTCTGCACTCCTTTTCCAAACAAAATTTAACTGTGCCAAATGTCATATCCCTCTTTCCATTTTATCATCGTAAAAAGGGGCACAAACTTTTTGCTACACGTATTAATATATAGATTAAGCTATAGGTACCAGCAGCAGGCTTAGAACGAGCACCGATTTGTCGACGGAAGAATAGACATGACTATTAACTAAATGATGTACAATAGAAGAAGATAGATATGTTTTTCTATTCATTCTCACAGTTACGGGTTCTAAATGAATCATGATCGATCGAATCGAGTAGAGAGTTTGTTGTCAGTGTGATTTTGATAGTTTTGGAAGAAATACTCTTCTGAAATAGTCTACATTTATACACACATCGTTAGAAACGAAAGACAAAATGACAGATTGTGGAAGGATATCTACGGTGCGATGTCAAAAATGGAGCAACGAAATGTCACTTTGTATTGAAAAAGCACTGTCTATTCTTCGTAGAAATAGAATGCGTCATGCTAAGCCTGCTGAAGGCAAAAGGAAATCGCCCACAGCTTCATTGCGACGAGCAACTAAATTCTCTTTGGTGAAGAACTATTTGCTACCATGTTTATTAACCCACATTATTATTCTAAAGCCCAATTTATGAGACACGAAACTATAATCCCTGCAGATGTGACCATTGCATAAGGCTTATGACTTCCAGATTAACAGCTCTAATTGGAGATAGAAAATAGAAATAGAAAATATTTTCAGTCCAGGTAGTACCTTAACATCAAGTTGAGATGACATACTGAGTATCTGAAATATTATCTACAGCTAGTTACTGTATATTATTTGCCAGTGAACCCTGAACTGAGATATAAGCACAAAATGATGGGGCCCGCAAGGGCCGATGCCTGCCAGGGGTGCGGGTTTGTTCGAAAGAGATACCACAGCCCCTGACATACGGGCTACTGAGGCAACACGGGTGGGTTTTAGTCAGTAAAAGTCTGCCACGCCCTCCTGCTCCACCCAGAGCGGGAGAAGTTATTTGATGATTTCCCACCCAACAAAAAAAAAAAAAAAAAACTAGACAGTTAGTCTGTATACGTGCACTACTCGCTCTTTTATCCAATAACGTCTTATAAAGTTTGTGGAAATAGTACTAAATGAACTAATACGACTGGACCACATTTGATAAAGTATGTCAGCAGCAGTTTCAAAAGCCACGTGTCTTTATAACATCGCACAAATCCACTTTTTATAGGCAGAAAATGGCGGCGCTGAAATCCTATCCTACTAATATTACAAGTGTGAAAATTTAAATTTTTGGAGGTTATATGTTTGGAGGTTTAGATGTTTGGATGTTTATTACTCAATCACGCAAAAACGGATGAACGAATTCCGATGAAATTTGGCACACAGAAAGATTATAACCTGGATTAACACATAGGAATGTGTTAATCCAGGTTAGGATACTTTTCATCTCCATAGTACGTTCCCATGGGATAATTTCTGCCCACCACGCAGGCGAACCCGCTGGCACAAGCTAGTATACAGAAAATCTTACCTCAACTTCTAGTTTCCATTTTCTATTCAGTTTTGTTTAATTATATTGAAAACAATAAGAGATCCGTTTGAGAAGGTGATCGAGTGAGGACTGAGTTGGATGTCGGTTGTGGTTCGACAATGTAGGTCTTGCAAGCCTTACCAGCCTTCGACGTGCAGGGCTGGATTCAATTATTTCTGAACGATTAATAGTCTGCAAGACGTGTTTACTTACAACTTGCCTGAGCTATTTCAATTGCTTGCTCACACAGTCTTAATTCTTCTCTTACACTACATTTTTCGCTAGAACAACCTGGATACATTTCTAACACAAACCTCGAAAACATCTAAATCCACATAGCACAAAATATACATAGGCATGTAGAGAAAATATATCTTTCGAAATAATTTTAATTTTAACAAGTACTGATAACGAAAATAGAAATAGACTAGGCTTGTTTTATGTCCGTATCTGAAGACCGTTTTTACTCTATTCCCGTTACTTATAAAGGATGCTTAAAGTTAAGATTAGCGTACCTATCTTAACTTTAAGCAACCTTTATAATGTCCTTTATATGTACGTTCCTTAATAGGTAAAAAGAGAAAAGGGTTTGTGTATTGAAAAAATAAGTAGCTTGTTATCAGTAGTAGCTACCTATTGCTTTTTTTAGGTTGAAAAATAAATGCTTGAAAAAAAGTGACTACAAAACGATTTAACAAGTACTCGTAAATAAAAATGCTCTGAGTAAAAACAATGGTACAAAACGAGTCAATAATATTGAATACCAAACTATGTTAGCCTAATTAACCTAATTTGGCTATTAATTAAATAATTAGCTAATTAAGACATACTTACTTCGTTTCCCAGAAAGCCAGCGGTTCAGTTCCTCTCTTCCTTCCTATAAATATAAAACATCAACTACAAACTTTGACCTTGCACTGATGCAAGATCAAAGTCCGTACCAAAATACCAAACAAACTTGTCATTATTATTAGGATACACTAGGAAACATAATCTCATTCTTCTTCTTCTTAGCGTATCGATAGCAATCTAAATACAGTCAGCCCAGAATTTGGCTACGATTTTGGCACTATCAGCAGCCTCCATCAGCTCCAGTAGCGTGCAGATAGCAGGATACGCTGGACAAGGTGCCCCATTGTTTGTGGGAAAGCACCACATTTACATTCCAAGGCGGAGCCATCTCTGAATCTCCACCTTAGCAGGAAACAAATTCATTAGACAAGTTTCTACGAGTTATTGAGCTAATTTTTTGTAGCGCCTTATTTTTTTTTTAAATTTTACGGTCACACACAATACCCATTGAATTATTATAAATTAGCTTTTGCCAGCAACTTCGCTCGCGTGGAGGACGAAAATTATTCCGCAGGAACGTACTACCGAGATAAAAAGTACCATATGTGTTAATCCAGGTTATAATATATCCGAGTGCCAAATTTTGTCCAAATCTGTTCAGCCGTTGTTGCGTGATTGAGTAACAAACATCCAAACATCTGAACCTCCAAACATCTAAACCTACAAAAATTAAAATTTTCACACTTATAATATTAGTAGGATAGGATTTCAGCGCCGCCGTTGCGTGATTGAGTAACAAACATCCAAACATCTAAATATCCAATCATAAATTCACATTTATAATACCAGCTTTTGCCCACGGCTCCGTCCGCGTGGATGTCGGTTAGTAGCCTATGTCCTTCTCCATATCCCAGGCTTTATCTCTGCCAAAATTAATATCGTTCAGCGGTTTAGGCGAGTAAGCGTTACAGACAGACAGACAGAGTTACTTTCGCGTTTATAATATTAATAATATAGTAGGGATTAGTAGGACTAGTAGGATTAATATTAATTCTATAAAAATGCACTAAGTACAGCCCTGTGCTCATGTGGTTTCATGTGTGTTCAAGTGTCTCGTATATTTGTTCTAATTCCTGCGTAAGAGTAACTCGGACACCGTAACATAATTTCTGTCTTCAACAATGATATAATAGATACTATCTACCTCTTCGATTGCTTAAGCTTTAAATCATACTTATCAGTAACTAGTTTTGGCCAGCGGCATCGCCTGCGTTAACCAAGTTACACAAACAAACCTTACTTAAAGTCATGAACCATCCTCATGAATCACTCTGTCTATATTGGCAAAACCGCATGTATATTCGTTCAGTAGTTTTTCAGTTTATCGCGAACAAAAAGACAGACAACCGCGGCGAGGGACTTTGTTTTATAATAGGTAGGTACGAGTATGTAGTAGTATGGTATAAGCAAAATTATTTGAATAAAGTAGGACATAGGTAACAAGACTTACCGAATTGAAGCTGAATTTGAATGTCCAACTCTAAACAGAATCCAATTACTATAGGTATCTATCATCCTCGTCATAATTTCAGCCGAAAGACGTCCACTGCTGGACATAGGCCTCCCCCAAGCACTTCGACCGGCTCTGTGCTCGCATCCACTGCATTACCGTTAAACATCTTTGAAATTACAATCTCTATCTACCTACCCTACAATAAAAAAAATCCTCTGTTTCTCCCTAGGCGTTCCCAGAACAATATTTCTGAGTCGGTAAAACCACGGACCCCAAGCAAAATAATTGACTTACAGATGGTGACGTATACTCACCATCTGCCTAGCCTTTTCCCAACTATGTTGGGGTCAGCTTCCAGTCTAACCGGATGCAGCTGAATACCAGTATTTTACATGGACCAACTGCCTATCTGACCTCCACACCCCAGTAATTGGGTAATACCTACGATACCCCTTGGTAAGACTAGTTGTTTCGGGCTCCTGACGATAACCAGGCAGGTGGCAGGAGCCATCAGCTGGGTGCTGATGGTTCCTGCCGTAACGATTGTCAAAGATCAACGAATGACAGCCGGTACCAACGAGGCACGAACGGGTCTTGGTATGTAAAGATGGTCACCCATCCACGGACCAACCGTGGCAAGCGTAGCTTAACCTGATCGATCGAACCATACGGCTGTTATTACTTAGCCACAAGCCCATCTTACACCTACAATCTTTTAAAGGACGAGACCCTGCAACGATCCGAAGAATAACTGACTTATCGAAAAAAACGAATGGCGTGAGCCCTAAGCTTCAACGCTCAACCATTCAGGGGCCTAAGTCTACTAATTTATAAACGTCACAATGGTCTCTCAATGGTAAGTTTTTGACAGATTTGCCATACAAAAACTGTCAAAAACACACCATTGAGAGACCATTGTAACGTTTATAAATTAGTAGACTTAGGCCCCTGGGCCCAAGTCTGCTATTTTTATAAATTCGTCATTCCAATACGATTCCATTGTCGTTTTGCTAAAAGTTCGTAATCTGCTAAATTCATAATGGTCGATCAGTGGTCGGTCAATAGTCTCGTAATAGGATTGTGTTAAAATGGCATTGTCATATTGCTATTATTATAAAACCCGTTAGTAGAAATGATTTTCGAAAAAAAACTACTTTTGAACATTTATTCGTGCCCGTTTTCATTTTTAAGTATACATTTTAAAATATTGTTTTAACATATTATTTTAGGAACTGTCAACAATTACCGCTAAGTCAGTCATTCATTTGTCATTATGTATGAGATTACCACTACATGCCATTTCTTTCAATGGAGTGTCAGTGGCTGACCATTGGATAGTCATAATGACGCCATCATGTTAGTAGATTACCAAACTTGTCAAAATCAACAATTATGAATCAATGATAGACCATTCTGACACTATTGTAATAGGCGACTTGAGTAAAGTTATGGCAAACTAAAAGTGCTTTTATAAGGGCAATTTTTTGAGCAATTATTGCTCGGCAACACTAATGGATCAATCTGGATCAATTAAGTGGAGCCATCTGGAGCAACAAAAATAAATTGCGGATATGTTTCGGGAATATTACTTCTGATTACTCCATATATTTCATGAGTTGCTGGATATCCTATCTTGTTTGTACGTATAACTACATCTCGTTTTTGCGAGAGGAACTGGCCGGAGCGGCGGCGGAGGCGGCGGAGCCGGCGGCGAGGTGCGTATTGCCTAGTTTTCTTAAGTTGCTCCTTATTGCATGATATTGTGTGGCCGTATCTCTGGCAACATGTTGCCATTGCCCTAAATTGTTGGATGTACTCGTAACGTCATAGTTGACGAGAATTTACCAGGACATAGCAATTTTAGTTGCCCGTGTAAGCGCACCTTTATACGTCGAGGAATGTATAGTTAATTAAACTGAAGTTATAACTATAACTACAGCGCGTTTGCTAACAAAAAAACAAATTAACAAACATATCTCGGTTTTTAATTTGTAGGTAAAATTCAATGTTGTTAAAAAAATAATAGCAATAAGACCATAGACACTATTTAAATCAATGAATAAGACGTGTTTCAAAACTTCCAAAGAACGCTTATCTGCAACATTTAGGTCAGTCATTATTATTATTTTAGACATTGGTAACGATCGACCGTCTCACCAGGGACATTTGTACAAATATTTCAATACCCATCTTCCGTTCGAGCTGCCCTCCTTCTACGACCAAGGTTCGCTTTTGTATTAATTAATTACAAATATAATTACGAACAATAGCTTATAATTATTTTTTTGTTAAACTGTGTACCTGATTTGGTACTTGGGTACCATATAAACTGTTCCCATTCCATGTGTCATGATTTGGGACTTTCATAATGTACATATTGGCAAGTATATGAATACCTTGTAGGGTTTCGTAACCAAAAGAGTTGTAGGAAAACCTATGACTATGAATAAGCCATTATTTTTCCGGGCCCTTAATAATTTATTATAATCTAACCTCTAAGACTATTAAGCAATTTGAATCTAACTTATTATACAATCGGTTGTCATGGTATAGGGATGTGAAAATGTAGTGAGGAAAGTTTTGATTATGAATGTCGAAAGCCAAAGAAACGATGGATGGACTGTGTGAATGATGATAAATGGTTATAAAGGGTGTGACTACGGAGATGACGACTAATAGAGAAGTGTGGAAGAAGTGTACCTATCTACACGTTGCGCCAACCTCAAATAAATTTTAAAACTTAGAATAGTGATGATTGTACAGAAGCCAGCACATCAAGTAACTCCAATCTGTCAAATTTCTGTGATAGTTTTTCAACTTTATACCAAAAGTATAAGGTTAATTTTCAATTGGGAAAATTTGACAGTTTGGGATAGCTTGATGTGCTGGCGTCTGTAGGTACTTTACACAAGTCCGTTCCGCTTTCTTAGAGTCTGTTAAAATGATATAAACAATTTGTTCATGTGTTATTATGTGTGTCATCATCATCAGCCTATAATGTTCCCACTGCTGGGACACAGGCCTCTCGGTGAGAGGGGTTATGTGTATTATTGCATTGAATAAGGCTAATGCCATATATCTGTGTGTGCCACTGCTAGGCCATCTATAGAACATTTTCACGAAAATCATACCGACATGCCTCCTTTCTGCCACCCAACGGTAGGTTTTCTTGATAAATTGGCGATCTTGCTTTTATGTGTAGGTACAATTATGCACATACAATCATTTAATTTATGTGTGTAATCATGAAGGTACAATGTAAATAATGTCTGTATTTATACTATTTAAACAAATAACTATAAGATACATATATTTTTGCTACATAATATACCATATAAACATATGTGCCACTGATGTTGCTCGTGTATTTCCGAGCGCCCCACCACCGTCGTCCCACTGGGTGATACCCTATGTCCCCAAGTTCCTTGTTCCCCAAAGCATTTATTATTTATTGAAATATAATCAATAAAATAAAAATAAAAAATACGACTCTGTCTTGACCGCAATCGGGAATGGTACAGTCACCGAATCAATGCTTACTAACGTATTGTTTAATGTTATTTGTCATAACTTCAGAGAACCAATGGGGTAAAACGACAGACTCTATTTCAAGACCAGAAACACCCCAACATGAGAAACGCCGATGAACCGAACACGATTCAAAGAAAGTCAAGAAAAAGACGTAATCCGCCATCAAACGGTGGCGGCCCCCTCCGTTTGATGGCAGACGCGGTGGGGCCTCAGGGGAAGAGGAATGTCGGTAAAGCGTTGGCCGCTCTCCTTATCCCCTGCGGCCGAAAAGTAGTAGGCGGGACGGCGCGTTGTGTTCCACGCGCGCCGTCAGAGATGTCAGCAACGACTGGTGGGGTCCGCAAGGGCCAATGCCTGCCAGGGGTGCGGGTTGTTCGAAAGAGACACCGTCGCACCTGGCACACAGGCAACTGAGGGAACACGGGTGGGTTTTAGTCAGTAAAAGTCTGACACGCCCTCCTGATCTCTACCCAGAGCGGGAAAAGTCATTTGATGATTTCCAAAAAAACAACACGGTGGCGGCGGCCCCGTCGGAAGAGCGCTGCTCAGAAACACCGGCACTCCTCCTCCGCCGCAGCCTGTAATCCTCAGCCGCGATGCCTCCCATACTACATTGCGGCCCGCCTCAGTTGCGATGCACCTCACCGCAACCTACATTTTGGCCACTATGTCGTCGGCTTGTGGGCAAAAGCCCTGATGAGCAGCCCCACTTCGGGGTTCCTCTTCGCTTAACCGTTGGTGAACAAGCCACGGCTACTGAGCCACCTCGCAATGCGGGAAACCCAACGGGGGAGGACAGACGTTGTCCTGTCTTAACTATGAATATTGAATTCGTAAATTTATAGATGTTACGCACACTTTCTTATTTTTTTCTTTCATAAGAACATTCTCTTGTCAATAACAAACACAACAAAAAAAGAATTAGCAAAATTGGTCCTGGTGTTCACGTGTGATGTCGTGACCAAGGGAAATAGGGGTGAAATTTTTTTAACATACAAGCTGTGGTAGTCAAAGATTTAGTAAAGTGTCAATGTGTGTTTCAAATGCTGGGATTGTTATAATATCGAGAGGCACTGTTATTTATATTTTATTCAATTAAACAGTAAAATTCGTTTTTAATAGTCGACATGATGTTTACTTACAACTTTCCTGTGCTGACTCACCCTCTGGATACATACACCCTAGTTTTTTCTCGAAAACATCTGAAACCACATAGCCCAAAAAAAAAAAAAAAAAGTACGTAAAAAAATAAGTACGTAGAGATATCATATATTCCAAATAAGGTTACTCTTCTAGGTACCTACTGCTTTTATTTTATCTTAACACTTTTGGACACGGCAGAGGATTGGTCAAGTTATATTTTGGGGACCTTTGGAGGAATGTATGAAAAATCATTTTGGTGAACTTAGAATTTGGCCAGATAGGGCATCATTCTTCCCACAAGTGGTGGGACAAACGGGAAAAAAAATATTCCGGTTCGTCCACCTCTTCATTTTAGTGAGACGAATGGAAAATATTATTTCCTATAACTTACACGCTTTTTATTTTTTGAATCACATACTTGGTTGCATAAAATAATTATTTTACAAAAATTGTTCTGGTTTTTTTTTAAACCAGAGAAACCACCTCCCATTTTTATTACTATTTTATTAAAAAATGTTGACCTATATAGTTCCTAAATATTACGTAGGTACATAGCTTGGGCGGGATGCACCGGAGACGAGTGCCGACAACATTGTCCATAATTTCTTGAGTCCTATTGAATTATTTATAATTATAATTTTAGGAAAATCCTGTATTTTTGTAATGTGTAGGCAATGTGCCATTTTTTTTATACATGACTGATTCTGCAAGGTTCTGGAGTGGCGACCGCGTGCCGGAAGACGTAGAGTGGGAAGGCCTCCCACAAGATGGACCGATGACCTCGTGAAGGCCGCGGGAATCCGCTAGATGTGGGAAACACAAGACCAGTCGAAGTGGAGGAGCCTGGGGGAGGCCTATGTCTAGCAGTGGACGTCTTTAACCTGACATGATGACGATGATGACATGACTGATTCTCATACATATTTTCAAATTAAATTTTTGATTATTACTACCTATTCAGTTATTGTAATGTAACAAATTAGCACATGGCTACTTCTAGCGTTACGCGGTTTCACCGAGTGACCGCAACTAGATATGGATTACCTACTTACTTTGTAGCTATACCTACGAACGTACTAACCCTAGCTAAAATAAAACCCTACCATAGTTTATTTTTCCATACTTACATTATTCTAAACTTTTCGTTTTTGGGTCATCTACTGCACATCCATTTTTCTCCGAAACTAGCGCTTGACAGCTGTCAGTTTTGAATAAAAATTCATTCGATTACACAGGGCAAGTTTTTATCCAGTGTGCAAATTGTAACCATGAATTCAGCATATCATTCTAGATCTCGTGGATCTTTGACAGTCGTTACGGGACGACAGAAGCCAGAAAGTCTGACAACCAGTCCTTCCAAGGAGTACCTATCGTATTACCCAGTAATTGGGTTGTGGAGGTCAGATAGGTAGCTACTCCATGTATAATACTGGTACAGTCGCCAGCAGGTCAAGCTATCCCAAACTGTAAATTCTTTCCAATTGAACATAAACCTTATTCCCTTGGAATAAAGTTGAAAAACCATCAAAGAAATTTGACAGATTGGGGTAGCTTGATGTGCTGGCCTCTGTACACATGGCTACATATGAAGCTATGCATTTCCAGTTTACAATGATCTCGCACTGTACGGAAATCCTATACAATACGAGATCAGTTTACACTGGAAATGTATAATAGCTTGATGTGTAGCCGTGGGTACTTAGCCGCATCCGGTAAGACTGGAAGCCAACCCCAGCATAGTTGGGTAAAAGGCTAGGCTCAGGATAATGACTGACCACTGTGATTGCGCCAAGACTTGAGTGCCTCAAGTGGTTATTCTAGTTTAGTTCGGCCCTCGGGTGAAGTGTTATTGTTTTTTCCCATGAAATCAAATCAAAAGTTATTTATTCTAATTAGGCTGAGAATCAGCACTTTTCGAACGTCAAAATTACATAAAACGTCCCCCAAAACGCCCGCCCTTCACCACTTCCTAGTGCTTCAGCTGGGAAGAAGAAGTGGCGCAACCATCTTCCCAGCAGCACAGCTGTCTGTTTAGTTAGAACTAGCTTTTGCTAGCGGATTCGCCCGCGTGGAACTTTCATCCCCCATTTAACTCCCTTAGGTGTGGAATTTCGAAAAGTCCTTCCTTATTCCTTGCCTACATTTTATAGGAAATTTCGGTGCAAAATTTCAGCTTTCTAGGTCCAAGGGTTTGGGCTGGGCGTTAATGAGTCAGTCAGTCAGTCAGGACTTTTCTTTTTATTTATATAGATTAGATAGACTTGATTCTATACATAGGTAGGCAAAGTAATTAACATTACGAGACACAACATTAATTAAATAATATTTCAGCTAGCCATGCCGATACACCAACAAATAAAATCAAAACTTAAGGCTTGTACACACCCCAAGGACCTTCAGCATTTGGGCGCACTAAAGTGGGCGAGTGCAGGGTGATGTAGCCGTGCAGTCTTTAATCGTTCGCATTTTTAATTTATTACAACAAAAATAATGCACATTTGTAAACAGTAACAAAATCAAATGATTTTCCTTTGTATTGCAAAGCAGTAACATTTTTTTTTAACTCTTTCGTTAAAAAATGAAGGAGTAAAATGGTTTCATCTCAACGATTTGGAGGTGATTCGGTGTTTTTTTTTTCTAATTATTTGATACCCATAGAAAAGTTATGCCTAAACCAAATGATGTATCATATTATGTACATTATGAACTATTTTTTTCAAATGTAATTTCTTTGTAAATGCCGACGAAAAGTGGTTTCATCTGCATGCTGTTTTCAACCATTTTTTGAGAGAGCACCCTTAACTCGATCACAAAATAAAATATAGGAAACAAAGCAAAATACCAAAACATAAAAATTAAATTAAAAATTTAAAAAACCCCCGACCCACACAAAAACTCCAAAAAGTAAAAAATAATATTTATAGGCCTTTTAATTACGTAATATTTTCATCAGGGCATTGTCAAGTCGGGGGACGGCTAGGCCTCTGTTTGGCGTTTTCATTGACCGTCCCCCGACTTGACAATGCCCTGATTAAAATATTACGTTAAAATTAAAAGGCCTATAAATATAATTTTTTACTTTTTGAAGTTTTTGTGTGGGTCGGGGGTTTTTTAAATTTTTAATTTAATTTTTATTTCTTGCTTTTTAAACTTAATGTCTCCCTTAAATCACCATTTATCTATAATCAATTCATTGAGACCTTTTCAATGAGCCCAAACACGATACTTCTGCTGTTTGTTGGTGAATAACTTGGGTTTCCTGGAAATTCCAGGTGTTGCTCCAGCATCAGTTCAAGGTTATTTTATTCGTCTAATATCATTGAAGTAATAGAATCCCAAATTTTGAGTTGATCAGAGGCTAAAATCCGTTTTTCAACCAGAAAAGAGCTGATAATCTTCAAACGGCTGAACCGATTTTGATGAAACATGTCTAAGAACACTCCCGACTAATACACCTTTCAAACAAAAAAAACTAAATCAAAATCGGTTCATCCGTTCGGGAGCTACGTTGCCTCAGACAGACACACACACACACACACACACACACACACACACACACACACACAGACACGTCAAACTTATAACACCCCGTCGTTTTTGCGTCGGGGGTTAAAAAGGAAGATTGGACGAAAACCCTAAGTTACCGTCAATTTTATGATAGGTAAATTCTGGGTGATACTGATAACGTTTTTGTTTATTTCACAGTATTATGACATGTACAAGTGTAGTCGTTGAATTGACTTCAAGAATTTAGATACCTAAATACTTTGAAGATGATAAAGTATATCTTTGTTTCGTGTCGCAGTCAATGTCAGTAATTGAGTTTGAATTTTCTCTTTTAGGTACCTACCTAAGGTTGTCGATAGCTAATATAACAAGTAAATAATAATAATCAGCCTATAATGTTCCCACTGCTGGGACACAGGCCTCCTCTGTGTGAGAGGGAGTGGGCCGTATTTATTTATTTATATACTCTTTATTGTACATATACACCAGAAAATACATGACAAAAATAAAACACTAAACACATTCAATGGGCGGCCTTATCGCTTTCTGCGATCTCTTCCAGGCAACCTTAGAATGGACAGTGATCGCGTGGACATAAAAATGGGGTTGATATTGCTGCGAAATATAGATACATAGATATATTCATAAATACTGTTTAATAGTAATCGCGCCGTAATCCACCTCGCGGGCCCAGTGCGGATGGTAGATGTCACATGTCTTTAAAGTTTTGGTTCTAGGACATATCAGTTTCCTTCATCATTCTGAGAGCAGTGGTGATGAAAATATTTACACAAATTATAGCGCCTGTCTGTGGGTTCGAACCCACGACCTACAACTCATAAGTCGCGGCTAATACCACTGGGCTACCACTGCTCTCTAATACTAATAATAATAACTGCTATATAATAATAATAGGTAAATTAGTAAATAATGTTTGAAAATAGATTAGTTCAATGCATTGATATAGGTCCTCATTGCACGATAAAAAATTTAAGCTATCTTTTGTTCTTGATACACAATAATGTAATTTTTACAGCACAATAGACTTACTTTTACATCACATTAGTCTTACTTTTACATCATATTAGTCTTACTTTTTAACCGACTTACAAAAAAGGAGGAGGTTATATGTTCCACCGAACGTATTTTTTTTTATGTATGTTCCTCGATTTCCCCCCATTTGTGGACTAATTCTCAAAATTCTTTTTTTATTTGATAGAGTACACTCCTGAGGTGGTCCCATTGGCACCAAGTCAGGATCTGATGATGGAATCTCAGAGAAATCGAAGGCAACCCTCAAATCTTATAGGCATTAACAATGTTTTTCATATGTTTTCTAATGCTATTGAGACATTTGCGTATGGTCATCATCATCTCATGACGCTGAGCTGATAATGGAAGGTACAACTCTTTAACTTAGGAGTTAGGTGCAGATTCGGCCATAACTCCTTCATATATATACCGACTTGCAAAATTCTTTTTTAAGACAGGGTTTTATTCCGAAATGGTCCCATTTAAATTTCATATAGATGCGTTTCGGAGACAGACAACGGAACTCTTCAAAAAATGACAGCAAATCAACCGCGATTGCTGCTATCGCATAAATATGCATTGTTTTGACCCCAAGGATGATGAATTGGTGTGGAGTGGGTACTATAACTAAAAAGAGAAAAATTAAAACTTTTTCCAAAAAAAAAACAACCGATTTCCTAAAAACACTTGATAGTGAAAAATAACTTTAATTTCGGAAGGCGGTGACAAGAAATTAATAAAATACTTGTCCAAAATCACCGACTTACACGACGAAGTTATTTTTCACTTTCTAGTGTTTTTTGGAAGTCGGTTGTAATTTTTTGGAAAAAGTTTTTTACATCACATTAGTCTTACTTTTACATCACATTAGTCTTACTTTTACATCAAAATAGTCTTACTTTAACATCACAATACTCTTACTTTTACATCAAAATAGTCTTACTTTTACATCACAGGAGATAGATATTAGTGCAGAAGTGCCCTCCCTAGGTATTAAAAGTAGAAGAGAGAGAGAGAAAAAAAGAAAGAAAAAGAAAATACATTTATATGCACAAAATATGCATTCATATACATAGAAACACTCAATATACATTATATACAAAAGGAAAGAGTAACATTAAATCTAAATCAAATTAAAGTGCAAGGTGAGATGTCAGAAACTAGCAATATAGTGTGCCTCACGGCTGCGCCAAAAAGACCAGATGACTTTTACTGTCAGAATTAGTTATGCAGTTAGGTAGGTACCTACTGTAGGACCTGAAAGGTCCCCGTACTGAGGTTTGATAAATGAAACGCTTGTATGCGTTTAAATAAAAATTATATCGTTTATTCCACGTTTTAGGTATTTACAGCTCCGCGCCTGTTAATCATCTATTTTCTTCCGAAATAAAACTTAAGCTAAAATATTTGAAGGATTGTTCTAGATCTCATTGACAGTTCGAATGTGACAAAACCATTTCGTTGCCTGCCTGTACGACGATAAGGTTGCATTCGGCAAACAATCAACCTTTACAGTACCTAACCAGTTAGTTAATTGTCACTCTGCCGAATGTTCAACATTAGCAGCAACGTGTCTTTTCTAATTTGTATATAAACCTAACTGTGAGGACGTCAGTCATGCTAAAAGGTAAATTATTTTTGACTCGCGTGGTTATCCAACTGGGTAGGTACCTATTGTGTACCTACTTATTAGTTTAATTTAATAGAGCCGTGAGAATTTAAATTACGTTGCTGATTTAATACGTAATCACCATGAGGTAAGTTTTCAATTTACTATGAAGGTCAACTTTGGTTTCGCGATTTCATTAATCCGTTGCACTCATCTATTTATCAATACGTGAAGCAAAAACTTTGTACTCCTTACGAAAATGACGCGGCGGGGGAGTATGAAAGGCACAGTTACAGTTTTTAAGGAGAGAAAATTCACAGAGAACAACCCGATCTCAAATGAGCCACTTTTCTATTTGAACACTAGCAGCGCTCCGTGGTTTTACCCGCGTAGTTCCCGTTCCCGTAGGAATACGGGGATAAAATATAGCCTATGTCATCCGGGGATAGTGTAGCTTCCCAACATTGAAATAATTTTTTAAATCGGTTCAGGAGTTTCGGAGCCTATTCAATGCAAACAAACAATCAAATCTTTCCTCTTTATAATATTAGTATAGATAATTGAAATGATCTTTCACGTTGATAATAAAACTTATAAAAATACGTCACGTTTTACTACAAAATCACCTCTGTAAACTCACGTAAATCAGCAGAGTTGGAAGAATTTCGTTTAAGGCCTCTTAATTGAATAATTTGAGTTTGAAAACTGGGCTTGTTGGCGGTGATATAGTGGATTGTGACTTGTAATTTACAAAAATACTGGCAAATAGGTAGCTAGATAATTAGACAGTAGGTGAATGTGAACATGCATCAATATGATTTATGAAATTAAGTTAGGCTTTAATTTCATTTTAAAATAGAATTAGCATAAAACAGAGGATTTTGTGAAAAGAACAATCACATTACAAGTTATCTAAACTTAATCAAACAATGATCTGTACCAACGTCAATCAATGCAATTCAAACCTTTTGTCAATGAAATGAGAGACACATGACACGTTCATGATTTGCAATTGTTTAAACAACACACTAATTAGAAATAAACACTCACTCCTACTCACACCTACAATGTAGATTGTTATATTAGTGTTGTAGATAGTTAGGTATTAAGTTAAGACACGGAGTTGTCATTTAGAATTGTTTTATGATACCCAGGCATTTACTAGATTCCAGGTCAACGGCCTACATTTATTAAGTTTTATATTGTATTTTTCTTTTTTCTACAGACCTCTGTACCAACTTTTAACTGCAATATTTGTAGTATTACGGGTAACTACTTGCCAAGAACGTAGTGCAAACCCGGAAATTAGAAAATTACCGGAAGGACTGAAATTGGGCGCGGCAACCGCCGCATTTCAAGTTGAAGGCGGTTGGAATGCAGCAGGTACCTATCTACCTAAGTAGAGATCTCGCCCCTCCACAACAAATTATATGCAATTAGGCTCTAGACGGACTGCATTTCAACTGCACTCCGACTGCAAATTTTCAGTTTGGATGCAGTTAGAACGACTGCAATAAAATAGCAAACCAATCGTGCAGCCAGATTGCAGTTGGTGTGCAGTTGGCGAGCAGTTCCAACGACTGCGCGCTGACTGCAATCTAGCTGCACTATCGACGTGTAGTTCAAATGCAGTTGGCCCACAACTGCATTTGCAGTTGCATTCAAACTGCAATTTTGCAGTCAGAGTGCAGTTGAAATGCAGTCCCTCTGTCTAGAGCGTTAGCCTATGTTTATGCAACAAGCATTGGAGGGATGTTCTCTCTAATTAGGTACATAACGGATGTGGCAAGCCAAACGCCCGACATTCTTCAGGTCATTGCATATTTTAACGGGGCTGATTCCTGCCCAAAATCAAAAGTCATGTATTCAAATTAGGCTGAGAATCAACACTTTGCGAACGTCAAAAATTACAAAAGACAGTCTGCCAAAAACGCCCGCCCTTTGACACTTCCTAGTGCTTTAGCTGGGAAGAAGAAGTGGCGCAACAAACTCCCCAGCAGCACAGCTGTCTGTTCAGTCGGATGGACTTGATTCCATACAAACATAGGCAAAGTAATAAACAATAAGGCATAATACCAAAATAAAAGCCTCCTGATATTAAGGGCGTGATAGCTTCCATATGCAATGCTGGATTATTGTTAGGAGTAGATCATGTCAATAACTAATGACGTAATAGGTAGATAATAGTAGTAAAAAATACGTGACAATAATAAAAAAAGTTTCACTAAAAAGTTTACCCAAAAAGTTTTATGGTATCATATTTTCCAGACAAATCACCAAGCATTTGGGACACTTTCTGCCAAATCCCAGGAAATATAAACGACGGTACAGATGGGAACGATGCTTGCAAATCCTACGAGTATTATCAGCGAGACATACAAATGCTCAAGTTCCTAGGGGTCGATTTCTACAGATTTTCCATTTCATGGCCAAGAGTTCTGCCAAGTGGATTCGCAAATAAAATTAGCCAGGATGGTATTGGGTATTACAGTAGGCTGGTTGACGAATTGTTGGCCAATGGTATCGAGCCAGTCGTCACTATCTACCATTGGGATTTGCCCCAAAGTTTGCAAGATTTGGGAGGTTGGGCCAACCCTCTTATTGCTGATTGGTTTGAAGACTATGCTCGGGTGTTGTTCGACGCATTGGGTGATCGAGTTAAGCTTTGGATAACCATAAATGAACCGAAACAGTTTGCAATTTATGGTTATGGAATGCCAATGTGTGCACCCTATATAATTTCACCTGGGATCGGTGACTACATAGCTGTGAAAAACGTGCTGTTGGCACATGCGAGGGCCTGGCATCTGTACGATAAAGAATACAGACAAAAACAAAACGGCAAGTGTGAACAAGATAATAAGAAGTAGGCAGGTACGATGATTCTCGTAGAATAATAAATGTGGTATTTCCATTTTCAGGCTCTTGTGGTATAACGATAGCGACGGATTTCCGTGAAGGCGCTACGGATTCTCCCGCGGACATAGAAGCTGGCAAAGTAGCGATGGACTTCGAAGTCGGTTTCTACAGTCACCCGATATTCTCGTCCACTGGTGGATTTCCTGAGAGGATAGTCAAACGAGTCGCAGAAAAGAGTGCTGAACAGGGCTTCCCCAGAAGTAGACTGCCAGAATTGACGCAGGATGAAATAGAGTTCATAAAAGGTATTTATGATGATGTCATCAGGCTGTTAAAATGTATGTGTAAGTGTCTAAACATGCCAGCTGGAAACTTGCAGTCTGGGTACAGTTATTATATTACAGTTGACATAACACGATCGAAATTGCCAACCGTCCAGCATCCAGTTCTAATGTAGCTGGCATTTCCGATGCAGTTTAGGGCTGCCATACACGTCAACTACTCCAACGGTGGAAAACGACTGCTTGGCAGTTGACAGTGTCTGCTCAAGCAGTTGACAATCACTGCTCGAGCGGTCCGAGTATCTTTAATCAATGACTAAATGTTACCCGAGCAGCCCGTGTATGGGGGTTTATAATATGTATATTAACGGAACGATTTTTTTTAGGCACGAGTGACTTTTTCGGCTTTAACCACTATTCAACAAAGTTTTACACAGCGGAGACATACAAGTCAGGTATGTTCACGGCGCCTTCGTATGATGATGACATTGGTGCTGTGAGTGACTACGGGGACTATGGCTTGGCGCCCACTCCTCACACTACTGTAAGTTTCCTAAAGCCGAAATTGATAAACTAGATGTTACTTAGAACGTCCCTTGGCTTAGCATAATTCCCGTCAATATTTAGTGCAAACAAATGTTGTTTTTTCCTTCTATCTTTCTTTCGGTTACTATCGCACAATTACTGTCAAACTATAAGTGCAAGAATGATAAAGACGGGGTCATAGCTAAGTCAAGCACGTGCTTATAACGTTTATCTCTCGATTATTCTTCAGATTGGTATCCGGTACTTACTTATCTCTTGTCTTATTTATATTACAAAGGTTTTGTGAGGTAGGTAAAGGTTTTGCGTTTTCGATTCCAAGCAAGGTGATGCAGATATGTCAGTGTAAATGACACTAATTAAATTGGTGATTGTAGGGAACACAATTCTATGTCTTAACAGAACAAATACCTACCTACAGGGAAATTTTATATTGACAAACTCACCGTCTTTTAGATTGGTGAAAAAGTTGTTTAAATTGTTCTATGCCATCCACTTCGATGTCTTCGCATTGCATTGAGTACTACCATAATTATTTGCAGGGCATTTGATGTATACAACCTACTTGAAAATAATTCCCACTAAATTGAAATTTCACTATGGCTGATACATGGATTTAGTATGTACAGACGCCAGCACAGCAAGCTACTCCAATCTGTCAAATTTATTTGATAGAATTTTCAACTTTATACCGTAACCATAAGGTTCATGTACAATTGGAAAAAATTGACAGTTTGGGGTAGGTTGACCTGCTGGCGTCTGTACTATAGAGTACAACGAAACGAAACTGTTATAAATGCATGGGCTCATAGACCTTGGCTTTCAAACTTAGGGTGATAGATTCTATAGGTACCTATAGCAATTACAAGGTCGCAAACAGAAGGCCAATTCTCGTAATTAAAAACGTTCGTAGTGTCATCTCAGCGACAATCGAATTTCAAAAATGTGTCAGAAATGTATGGAAACTCGAGGAATTTTTGACAGATTGACACTGAGATCAGACTGTGAACGTTCTTATAATTAGCAGAATTGCCCCTCAGATGAAGTCACAAGTACAGTGACGAAAGCGTGTTTTCATAATTGTGCTGATGCGTATTTCAATTCTTTTACCTATAATTATTATTCCTTGAAACTAGGCAAATGGTAACCCATAAGGTGATTGAACGGGTATTACCTACTGTATTTTTAACACTAAGTACATACCTTTCAGAAAATACCTTACGGCATCAGAAAAGCTCTAAACTGGGTGAAAGATAGCTACAACAATCCTGAGACAATGATCTTTGAAAATGGATACGGCACATTTGGCGGGGTCGATGACCCTGATAGAGTAGATTACTACAAAGCGTACATGGACGCCATAATGGATGCCATTGAATTGGACGGCTGTAACATCTCTAGATATACCGCGTGGAGTCTTATGGATAATTTTGAGTGGAATTCTGGATTGAGGTAGGTACTACTTAATTTCTTTTTTATTCAAAGGAAATTTAATTCATTTGTATCTAGATATTTAAATAATTTAAAAACTACCGGTCTTAAAATAATAGGTACAAGTATATAAAAGAGACAATTATCATACGGCATCAAAAAGTTCGTCCGCATCGTTGTTAACGGGAAAAATGCCTTAAAGGCTGGCAGCATTGCCACGTTCTATTGCAATGCCCGCTGGTCACGTGAAGAATCTACCAACGGTTTGGCTTGGCAATGTCTCGGAAAACAACGTGAGCATTCGGACTCCATGGCCCTAGACTTTCAACCCCAACCGACTCGAACTTATAAGTTCCAATAAGATTGAAATATTTGCGCCGTTAGTAATAATTACTCTTTAATCTTGAGTAGATTTATAACGTCGTTCACAATTTATGTGATTTCGGAAAAGTATATTTAATGCCTACTCATTGGGCACGCCACGATTGCCCAATGAGTAGGCACCTTCCGCCTGACGCAGGTCCTCACCGGACACGGCTGTTCCGGGAGGTTCCTGTTTCGCATAAGGCGGGAGGAAACGCCCGGGTGTTTCCACTGCGAAGATCGCCCTGAGGACACGGTGGAGCACACGGTGGCGGTCTGCCCGGCTTGGGTGGAGCACCGCCGTGTCCTCGTGGAGGCGATCGCCGGCGGCGATCTCTCGCGTCCGGCACTGGTCCAGGCCATGGTACGGAGCGAGAGGGCATGGGTAGCCGTCACCTCCTTCAGCGAAGCAGTGATGCTCGCGAAGAGGGAAACGGCGCACGTGAGGGAAAGGCAGTCTATGCGCCCTCGCGACCCTAGCCGCCGCAGGATACGGAGACGCCCTGGGCGTCGGGAATCCCAGGCCGATTTCCGGCCGGCGTAGGCATGAGCTTGCGGACGGCGAGTAATGGGTAGCTCGCTGTCCGGTAAGGACCAAGCCCAAGTCGACGGCGAGTTGTGTTCCACGCGCGCCTCAAAGAGATGTCAGCACAAAAATGATGGGGCCTGCAAGGGCCGATGCCTGCCAGGGGTGCGGGTTGGTTCGAAAGAGATACCACAGCCCTTGGCATACGGGCTACTGAGGGAACACGGTTGGGTTTTAGTCAGTAAAAGTCTGACACGCCCTCGTGCTCCACCCAGAGCGGGAGAAGTTATTTGATGATTTCCCAACGAAAAAAAAAATGCCTACTCATTAAAGTTTAGTTTCCGATGCCGTTTTATTATAAGGAAGTAACAAATAAGTATAATAGAATCTATCCACAAATATAGCCTAATCAACCTTTACAAAATTCAGCTGAAAAAATATCGAACACAATTCAAGTGATTTGATTGGCATTTGTTATTTCAGTCAACCAATCACAGCCGTTAACATTATTCAATCGAAATCTCGAATCGACAATAATCTGTCAGCGTTTCATTTCATGATTGGCTTTTCAGAACTAGAAGGGTAATTGCGTTTTATACTGTCAGTAGGATTTCGCTTCCATTTTGGCAGTTCCACAACATTCATTGCGTTATTTATGTTGCTAAGCAGGCAATTTTTTCGAACATATGAACGAATGGATTAGCAATAACATTCAAAATGATTCAGATTCTGATTAACAGGTGTATTACGCAATTATGGATCTTATTAGACTTTATACCAGAGGTGCAATAGGGTATTTTACTTTATATGAGAAAAAATCTAAAAATACATTAACGAGATAGCTTAGGCAAAATGCAGTCGAAAACACAGGCCTCCTCTCATAGAGAGGAGGCCTGTCTCCCAGCAGTGGGAACATTATAGGCTGAGTATGTAAGTAATTTTTATTTTGCATTCAAAATCAAAATCAAAACTCATTTATTAGACTGAGAATCAGCACTTTTCGAACGTCAAAATACATAAGACAGTCCCCCAAAACGTCCCCATTCAGGAACAGCAAACAACGATATGTAGATTTTTTTTTATTTTTTATTTATAAACAATTAACATATGTATAAAATAGGCTATATTTTATGCCCGTATTCCCACGGGAACGGGAACTAAGCGGGTAAAACCGCGGAGCGCTCCTATTATAAAATAACTGTGAATTCAAACTTTTAAGTACCTGTACATATTATTGAAAAAAAAAAATACCAAATGGTATCGTATTACCTTGTAAGTAGGTTGTGGATGTCAGATAGACAGGCGCTTCATGTAAAATACTGGTATTCTGCTAGTTTTTTTTTTTTTTTTTGACGATGTTTATTCATCAAATAACTTGTCCCGCTCGGCGGAGCGGGAAGCCGTGTCAAACTTTTACTGACCAGAACCCACCCGTGTTCCTTCAGTTGCCTGTGTGCCAGCGGCCACGCTATCTCCTTCGAAAAACCCGCACCCCTGCAGGCATGGCACGACGCTTTCTATTTCTACTCTACTGTAGAATAGAAATCGCTTGTCTACATTTCTCGGTACAAAACTTCTGTCGACAAAACGCTTCTCTACGGTTCTCGTGCTGAGCTTGCTGGAGGCAGATGATCATGATAACATTTTGAAAAATTGATTTTTTCAGTGTCAAGTTCGGTCTTTTCGAAATCGACTACGAAGATGATAAGAGAGCCCGAAAAGCAAGATCGTCGGCTCTATGGTACAGAAATCTGATAGCCAACAGGACTTTAGACCCTGCTGACGAACCAACGTTTGAAGAAATTGTGTTTTAATTTAAATAAGTAATAAAAGAACTTTTAACTGTAAAAATAGATTTTATTTATCCAAAATATTAAATACATTGTGCTTGGTTGATTGTAATACTAAATTGAGGATTTTATTTTAGTTCCAGTATTGTATTATCTACATACTAATGCGTGAAGCAAAAACATTGTACAGTACCCAGCGATAAATATTGCACACAATAAAGCGGCTAATTTCGGCTTCGTAGAGCGTTATCTCTGTCGCACACTACCTATGTGACGATAGAGTGTGGTCGCGTCCAGTTTAAAATATATATTTAGAGTTGTTAACACCCCCAAATTTAAATAATTTAAAGTTGTACTATGGCATCTGTGGCATTGGTGTCTATGGCATTTTATTTTACCCCAATCTAAAGCCACCATCATCAGAAAAATTGGTGTATTTTATACAAAGAATAAAAAGAATTATCAAAAGAAGCAAATCATAATTGTTTTAACAGCTCCTAATAGATACCGGACTGTTTGTATTTCGTGCGACAGAGATAACCCTCTACGAAGCCGAAATTACCCGATTGTCTCTTTCCAAAGGTCGATGTGCAATATTTATAACCCCCTAACCACTACCTATTTTGTGCCCTATTAACGAACATTACGCGGATGGAGGAGTATTAAATTTGGCACAGTTAAAGTTATATGGAGAAGGAATGCAGAAAACGAACATTTTTTTTTTAAATAAAATTCGAATTTCGACCACAAGTACAGTGTAATACAATAGGGATTTGACTCATTTATTTGAAAGCTTCGCTAACTGCTATTTTCTAAAAGAACTAAACAAAAACTAATCTTCAATTTAAGTCTTCAATCAACAGTAACAAATATGTGCCCTTAAAAATATTTCAGTCATATTCATTCGATTTTTTAACAATTCAGGTCTTAAAACTACACAGTTGAATAAAAATATAATAAGTTATTATATCAGTAAGTAGGTATTTTAAACAATGCTCAACATTTTTTTACTTAAACATATTTTTATAAATGCCAGACCAACCTAGGAAGGATTTAAAAATATTTTTCTAAAAATATATTTTGTGCCAGAAACACCGTTGAGCAGTTTGGCTGACAAAATTCAGATTATTAATACATACAAATCTAAAAATAAAAATCCTTCTGACATTTTACTTTTTAGGGTTCCGTAGGTACCCGAAGTGTAACCAACGGGAGCTTATTACAAGGCCTCCGCTGTCCATCCGTCTGTCTGTCATCGGGCTGTATCTCATGATCCGTAATAGGTAGACAATTGAAATTTTCACAGACCGTGTATTTCTGTTGCCGCTTTAACAGCAATAATAAAAATAAAATAAAGTTGTCTCCACACAAGAAATATTTTTTGCCTTGTGGTACGGAACCCTGCGTGTGCAAGTCGAACTCGCATTTGGCCGGTTTTTTTTTAAGTAGTCACAGTAACTAGTACAAAGGCACGTTCAACAAGCACCCGCGTTAGCTCTCAGTTGTTCATCATGAAGTTGTATGTAATAGTAAATACCGGTGCGTTCTGTCATCTCCGCAATCACAACGAAATTCAATGAACGCAAATTTTACACGCCATCGCGGACGCAAGTTGAACGCGTTGGATTGGCCGTACCGTTATGAAACTTGACAGCTGACAGATGTCAAAAATAACTTTTAAATTTGAATAACTAAAGGTAATAGATACTCAACGGGCCCGTCTGTTCCGCCCTTATGTTCCTTGTTGTCAAGTAAAGTTGATGGCAGGTACATCCATATCATTGAGCTTTTTGTACACGTCCAACATTGACGGCCGCTGATGCCTTATAAACTTGGTACAATGCAGGCCTATGGTGACGAATGCACGACACATCGCTGGGTTCGAGTGGACTGTGCCGCGCAGTATCGGGTCTTCCAATGTTGCTGTAACACACAAATGTAACGTTAAAATAACGGTTCAAGCCTGGCATGACTGTAACGAGCGATGAATATTCAATTTTTTTAATTTTTTATTTATGTAATTAGATCTTTGGAGACACTGTGGCGGCATCTACAACGCCACAAGCGAACCACGCATCAAAGACCTGACGTCACACAAATCCTGCATCGCGCAATCAGAGTTTACTGCGCTACTGGTATACAGGATAAAAAAAAATCTGCTGTTACACAGAAAAGTGCAATACCTACGCGGTCAAAATTTATGGAACAGCTGATTTTTTTTTTGTATAACCGACGGAAAATTTCTGCGCTGGGGCGTCTAGAATGATATGCTGAATTCATGGTTACAGTTTGCGCACTGGTTAAAAACTTATTTTGTATATACAAAATCCCGACATCTACCGTCGGCCAGTTACCCACCAAACACAACACACGGTCTGGTCAGTGGGTCCTCCCTTTTCTATAGAGTATGAGTAAACTTTACACCCTGTTCCTCATACCCCTATAACACTTTTACACGTCAAATTTTTTTTGTCAATATTTTAAAAAACTAGATGGCGCTGGCTTTTCCTAGCTGACTGATCCCTGAGAAGGAACGCCGAAACAAACTCACGAGGTCAAAATATATTATTCGAATTTTATGTAAGTCAGTTTTGAGCTATCCGATACAGACGGCATGTATGCATCAGTCATCGTGTAGCTCAATCCTATTTTAAGGAGCTCAACGACCCGTTTCTAGACGGTACCAGATCTGCAGGACATTTGCGGAGGCCGTATACAAAATACTCAAAACCGCCAGGCAGATATCAAGTAATGTATTCAATTTAGCCTGCATGGTACTTTTAATCACAGTCACTCTCTTTAATTGTCATACAATTTCACAGACTGCATGTTTGAATCCCCCATTCAGTCATGAAGCATGTAAATATTCATCATCTCTATTTTATGGGAAGTCATCATCATCATCATCATATCAGCCGAAAGACGTCCACTGCTGGACATAAGCCTGCTGGACATAGGGAAGTATCCCAAGAAAAATGTCCGCATTAAATTCATTTACTTCAAAAAGTGTGGTACAGTTAGCGTCAATAATATCGGGACGAACAGATAGTTCAAAATGATCTAAACAACTATGAAAATTAATTATTAACTCAATGACAAGGAATATTTCAGAATGAAGACTGTACACGAAAACTGTCATTCTGAAAAGAACTTTATTCAATCGAAATCAAGTTTAGAGCACTAGGGCCTCAAACTTCAAGAAAATGTTAAAGAGCATTGAGACGTTGCTAAGTTATGTAAGCGTTTCATACGACTATGAACCGTATTTTCATGAGAATTAAGTTCATATTCCTATATGCGGACGTGGTGACGGGTTCCATTCGAATATGATCGCTATTTTTTAACAAATAATGTTGATATTCCCTTATGTAGTAAGACAACTCACCCATGTCAATTCCCTGGTTACTCAACTGATGTATGTACATGCTGAGCAGTTGTTCTGGCCTAGACTTGTCGCTAGCCGGCAGCGCTGTTGCCACCTCGACCATGACCACGCCGTAGCTGAACACGTCTACAGCTGGAGACAGCGAGCGTGCCCGCAGGTACTCGTCTGGTAAGTACGGTTTTGTGCCGAACACCCTGTAAACACACAGAATTTGAATTAATAATAATAACATTTGTTAACCATAAAGTAACAATACGTCTCGTATCTTCTGGTTCGGGAGTGATAATTTTACAAACATTATAATGATTAAGATTTAAGAATTATCTATGACTAGATTTGCCTGCAGCTTAGCTTATGTTACGCCTACTAACATCAGCTATCTGCTAGTGGAAATCCGGTCAACATCAACCCAGCCATTTCGGAGATTAGCCGGAACAAACAAACAGGCAGACCAAAATTTTCAAAATTCGTTTTTTATAAGTACCGTATATATTATAGGTTATAGATTCTGGAATCAAATATCATTCAAACTGCTTTACAGTTTTACTGCCATAAGAGTTAATTTACATGTATTGCCACATAACCAATTACCAACTATAGCGTTATGTAGTAGAGACTAGTTGACTTTCCATTGGCCGTTTATAGTAAAAGGTCCTAAATTAATTAATATTTCCCCGATATTATTGTCACTGACTGTACCTTTATCTAATACCTTTCAACGAGCAAGTTTTGTTTGTATAATCTGAATCTCGGAAACGGGTCCAACGATTTTCATGAAATTTAGTATGCAGGGGGTTTCAGGGGCGTTAAATCGATCTAGCTAGGTTTCGTTTGAAGAAAACGTCAAACAAAAGAAAACCAGATATTCAAGTTCAAACAAATAAACATAACAGCTACTTACTTCGAAACCTTGACATGCGTCCGGTCGTCACCGTAGGGCCCTTTCCGAGCCAGTCCGAAGTCCCCGATCTTGGGCATGAGGCATGTGTCCAGGAGGATGTTGGCTGGCTTTATGTCGCCGTGGATGAGAGGCGTGCCCTCCATTGTGTGCAGGAATTGGAGTCCTCTGGAAAGCGGTTGGCAAAAGATTAAGGCCGAGATTAGGCGGTGTGATACCCGTGCCTCGGAAAGCATGTTTAGCCGTTGGTTCAGTGCCAGATTTCCCTCCGCGAGTGTCGGGTTGCTGTCCCATCTGACTTTGAGAGTGAGTGAAGAGTAAGCGAGACCTGAGTCTGCGCAAACACGTGTACAGTATAGTATCTCCCGCGTTAATGGCTTAGTGTCCGTTGAGATTGGCTGCCATGGCCAAAATTCAATCAGGGGTTTTTTTTTTAATTTTACCTGGATAACAATATGAATAGCTACTTCAGATTTTTATAGAGGTTGGCACGGATATCGATGTACAAGCTGAACAGAATTCAGCATATGATTCTAGATCCCTTAGTGCAGAAATGAGTACACTAAGGGGTCCAGAAGTCCAAAAGTGAGCCTACGCGGTCGGAATGTATGGATAAGCATTTTTTTTTTTTAATAACCAACAAGAAGTTTGAATACATGCTGCTAGCTTTTTAGGCACTTTACCCACTGACAGCAATGAGGTTGAAATTTTTTGAAGCCTTGTTTATTCTTTTCTCTCGTTTTCTATACATGTACTATGGAAGAAATCCATATCTATTCAGTTTGAAAACAAAATCCCGTGATCACGGTGACCACATCTGTTAACCGCCCCCTACCGCCTAGCGGCCGAACGCTGCAAGCAAAAATAGTCCTTAAGGTGTTTAGATATGGATGTCCCTGACCCTGATAGTAAATGAATATTTTATTTTATGGTTGTAAGCCGCGTCAGTATCATGTAAACACAGGGAAGATCAGAATCATGTACATGGTAACAAGTTGTGCGTCTGTCTGTTGTATCCTACCACCCTTTATTTTTATACAACCAAATTATAAACAAACCAGAAACGCATTTAACACAGCGCTGATCACTTAACAACAGAAGGCCCATTCTCTAGTCGCAGTCTCATCTCGGCGACAATCAAATGTCAAAAACATGACGAAAATGTATGGAAAGTCGAGGTATTTTTGACAGATTGAGACAGATCAGACTGTGAACATTCATAAAATTACGAGAATTGCCCCTCAGGCGTCGGCTTGTGCATACAATAACAATAAATAAAAAGTGTACCTAGCAATTCCATGTACTATGTTGTATCGCTGCGACCACGACAGCGGCGGGTGATGAGTCTTCCCACGTAGACGCTGCTCTAAGGATCCTCCGGCCATCAGTTGATAAACTAGACATGCTTCGGGACCTAGAAAAAACAAAATAGTGTTCGTAAATCAAACTCAAACGTAGATTACAACGTTTACACATGATCTAATTCACATTTTTGCTGGATCGTGAATATAATATGTTGCCATAGGTCACCATTGCTCTCCCGTTCCAGATGGATATGAATTCAATATTGCGTTGATAAGAAAACAATTGTCAAAATAGAATTTACCTTCTTTTAACAAATGAAACGAATAAAAATTTCAATCATCATCTGCCTAGCCTTTTCCCAACATGTTTGGTTCGGCTTCCAGTCTAATTGGATGCAGCTGAATACCAATATTATACATGGAGCGACTGCCTATCCGACCTTTACAACCCAGTTACTGAGTAATACGATACTCCTTGGAAAAACTGGTTGTCAGACTTTCAGGCTTCTGACGACCCGTAACGACTGTCAAAGATGTTGTTTTTTAATTTTGTTTTGCTCTTTGACATTTGAATATTATTATATACACTTTGACATTTGATTATTATTATATACACTTTGACATGAATATTTACTTTGAGAAGTATAATATTACTTTTGTTTTAATTATTGTGAATGTGAGGACTATGTGGTATTTTTGTTTTATGCTTCATCTCTTTCTCAGTTCATTTTTAATGTAAATTTGGCAGTTTGATTACTTTATGCGGCCTACCCAAATGTCCTTTCTTTGGTATTGTTCGTCAAATCGTTGAGCTCCTCAAGTTCTGAGTTGAGCCGTATGATTACTGATACATGCGTGTACTGAATGGACAGGTTCACTCAATCTGTGTGGTTCTTTCCTCAACAGACCATTTGAGACACCAATCCACATGGTCTTCACATGATCTGACCAAGATTATGTCTGGACTTTAAAAGAGACTGTGACCTCTGAGTTTGTTTCCGCCTTTCTTCTCAGAGTAGTCAGATAGGAAAAGCCGACCTCATCTAATTTAAAAAAATATGATTGACGTGTAAAAGTGTTTGTACAAACCTACTTACAGAAATAAAATCATTTATCACAAATGACAACCGGGACCAACGGCTTAACGTGCTTTCCAAGGCACGGAGGGGTCTTGGTATGTAAAGATGGTCACCCATCCACGGACCAACCGCGGCAAGAGTAGCTTAACCTGATCGATCGAGCTGTCCGGTTAATATTTCTTAGCCACAAAACCCCCCGTAAAAGTTTCAATGTGTACTAAAATTTTAATTTAAACAAATCCCAGTGGGACTTGTTGTCAAAAGTACAGGACTTAGTTAGGTTAATATGTGTTTTAAAATAATATTACCTCCCAAAGAGTATCCATATAGCGGCAGTATATTGTCATGCCGGTACTGATTTAAGCACATCTCCCGGATAAGTTCCTTGTTTCTGTCGTTGTTGTCTCTGAGACGCTTCACAGCGACCGGCAGGAGTTTCCATTCACCTGTAAAATATAAATATCATTATCAGCCTATAATGTTCCCACTGCTGGGACACAGGCCTCCTCTCGGTGAGAGGGATTGGGCCATAATCCACCACGCGGGCCCAGTGCGGGTTGGTAGATGTCACATGTCTTCGAATTTTTGGTTCTAGGACATGCCGGTTTCCTCACGATGTTTTCCTTCACCGTTTTGAGAGCAGTGGTGATGAAATTATTTAAATAAACGAAAGCGCCTGTCAGGGTTCGAACCTACAACCAACAACTTGTAAGTCGAGGCCGTTACCGCCTGGCCACCAAAATATAAATTTATTTATAATAAGCACACCTACAGCACTGTCAATTACATTTCAAATAAACTTACATTTAAGAACGGCATTTCAGTAACCGTGCAAATAACAGGTATGCATGACATTGACATAATGCAAATTAGAGACAAGAAAAAATAAAAGAGTGTCCAGTAAACCTAAATCTAGAACACTACAAAAACTAAACACTATGAGCTATATAGGCAAAATACGTATAATATGGGGTAGGGGGGTGTAAGATAGGGGGGTGGGGTATCATCATCATCGTTAGACTTACCACATTACATCCATATAAGTGCAGGGCAACTGCACATTAGTCAATTTTATTAGCTAATTCATCAAGTTTAAGTGCAGGACAGGTAAATTTGACGGTAATTACTATTTTGCATAAGGTACAAAATCACTTAACATTTCACTTGTTTAATATTGACCTGCTAAAAGAGAGTATAAGCACCAAAGTTTCAAACCAATAGGTTAGTTTTTTTGAGACTCTCACCAAATATCTATAACTCTCACCATCTCTCACCAAATATCTCCAACTCTCACCAAATTTTTCCAACGCTCACCATATCTCACCAAATATATCCAACTCTCACCATCTCTCACCAAATATATCCAACTCTCACCAAATATCTCCAACTCTCATCATCTCGCACTATTTTAAAAATACACCGTACCTTTGAACACTTGTCCGAATCCTCCTCGACCTAGCAGATTGCTGTCAGCCCAGTTGCCGGTCGCCTCTCTCAGCTCCTCATAACTCATTCTTGGAATAGCTGACACGTTTCTCATAATCTCATCGTCTTCGTGCCCTTTCCCTCCTTGAGTTGACGACGACTGGGGAGTTCCGAAAACATAAAATTAATGTACAGTCACTGAATGAAGAGGTGGAGCTACATTAGGTTTTACTTGCATGGGACTAGATATTTATCCAAGCAAAGAAAAGGGTGGCATCCGGAAATCGACACGAAACCAGTTACTAAGAGTTCAGTTGGTTCATGATTCTGAACTGCCGTGAGTTGAAAAATTTCGTCGGTTATTTAAAAAAAAATGCTGTTCCATACATTTTGGGGATTTGGAGAAGGACAGCCTACTTTTTTACGCGATAACCGACATCCACTCGGCCGGAGCCGAGGGCAAAAACTAGTATTATAAATACGAACGTAACTCTGTCTGTCTGTTACGCTTTCACGCCTAAACCGCAGAACCGATCGTCATGAAATTTGGGAGAGATATAGCCTGGGATATGGAGAAGGAGATAGGCTACTTTTTTACGCGGAAACGACATCTACGCGGACGGAGCCGCGGGCAAAAGCTAGTAAAGAATAAAAGTAGCTACTTGAGTTAATGGCGATGAAATTTAAATTATCTTAGACCATGTTTTCAAGTATACGTACTGGCAGCTGATTAACTCATTTTGCTCGTCGTCGTTAATGTAAATTATAAATACTTCCGAATTGATTACCCACGTCGTCGTAGGCGTAAACATTATTTTTAACGAACTATTTTCCTTGTATTACCAACTAGCTTTTACCCACGATTTCACCCGCGTGGAAGTCGGATATTATCCCACGAGATCGTACTCGAAAGAGTAACCTAAAAGTATCCGTTCAGCCGTTAAGGCGTAAAATGGTAACAGATAGACAGACACACAAACCTTACATTTGCAACTATTCAAATCTATTCTCTATGCAAATAAGTAAAATTTAAGTGTCCGTTTGTAATGTCAAAATAACAGGTTTTTACTAAATGCATTTGAAAGGATATACGGCACGGATAACATTTTTTTTTCTTGTTGTGGGTCTGTCTGTCTGTTTGTTTGTTCCGGCTCTTAGCTCCGAAAGGGCTGGACCGATTTTTACTTACACTGGCAGCTGCTATAAGGAGTAAGTTCGGCTTTAGAGAGAGATGATAGCTATCAAAAATTAATTAAACAAAAGAAAACATAATTCGATGGGCGAAGGTAAATCATTAAAGTTTTTACGAATTTCCAAAAACCATAATGTACATGTTATAGCGTCATTTCAAGTTTTGAACAAAGTTGGAATAAAGATATTTTATTATTATTAATTTTATATATTGATACCCAACGCGTGGGTAAAGTATTGCCAACTAATTTAATTAGACTCTGTATAGGATAGCTTCATGTATGTCGTGTTTAAGTGGAGATCGTCACTGGTGAATCATTATAATTGTATGTAAAATTATTCATTGAAGAACAATGATATCATTGAATCTGCGACCACAAATGTTGGCTCACCTTACTTATGTCCGTGCTCGTTTCATAGTTCCGCGAAGGTGAGTTACCATTCTGAAACCTACTAGTCGTTGGTACCCCGCCACCCTGAAAAAGAAAACAATTATTTAGCTTTTTTGTAACCACTGACATTTATCCTGAAGGTCTGCAGCGAACTTCAGAGAGAGACAAATCCGTGGCGTGTACTGGACACTGCAGTGGCGAAACCACTATACAACACGATTCCTATCGGCTTCCCTTCCGGGATTCGCATTGGCAACTCAATTGTTATTAAAAAAATACACGTCAATAGTGGCTACTATTGTCAAATGTTGTACGGGTATTTGATTCACTATAACATTCAAACAACAAAAATAGTTATTTTAGCTGGGTATTACAACAACAAAAATGTTCTAAATTAACCCGGCGCCAAAACGTCATAACCGGGAACTAAAAATTCATACAACAACGATCCCGTAATGATGTCACTTTTGGTCACGAGGCACCGCTTGAAATGGACGAGAGCAAGTTGCTGTACAACGGGTTATGACAGAGACAGATATAGAAAAATGCATCAGCGAGAATGAGCAGGAGGAATAATTGCACATTTTTATTTGGTTTACAGCTGTTAATTTTATTGTATGTAATTCTTTACATTCCTATATTATTTTTAGAATGATGGTATTATTTATTGATAAGTCAGTAATAAAAACTGACTTCGCTTCGGCTTCTCTCTTAGAAAAATGTGTCGAGATTTGAAAATCACAGTGTGTTTTTTCGACGAGCTGGGATGCGAACATGGTCTTAAGCTTGTGATTCCTATAATAGCGGAGGCTGCCACACAATGGCCTCAGTGACGCCCGTCATGAAACTAATCGCACTGGGGTGTGACTTTACGGTATCAAAAACCTTCTACTGTCCGATTTATAATTTGCTAGAATAATAAGACAGCTGCGATAGAGCTTTTTTTGTCAACATAACAGTTAAGCGATAGAAACAGCTGTCATTTTGATCTACCAATTTAAAAATCAGAGTTTAGGGAAAGACCCCAATTTACTTTTTTAACTATTGTCTCCGTGACGTCATTCGGTGGTAACTTGCGGACGGCGAGTGGCTTAGGAAAACCTAGCCGTTTAATAAGACTGGTCTTTTTATTTGTATTACGTTTATATTGTTTTTTTTTTTTACGTCTATCGAAAGTAACGTTTTTTGGCTATCTATAATGGAGCGACTTGTAAAGAATCCCTTACCAATAAATTACAGCCCGTTCACAGTTATTTTACCTCTGACAGCAGCAACCATTGTGATATTGACAGACTTGTTAGTGGCAGCAACTCAAAAGCAACCTTATTGTAAAGAGAACAATGGTCACTTTGATTTTAACAGTAACGCAAATCAGAGGTAAAATAAGTTTGAATGGACTGTACTATGACTAGATACTTTTGCAACGGTGTAACATGTTTTCGTTATTCATATACAGGGTTATTTGAAAAACACCAATAACCTCTTAAGAGGTCATTGTACTCATCATTATGAACAACTTTTACCATGGGACCAAACCTGAAATCGCGAAAAAAAAATCATCTTTTCCCTACATTTTGACGAGATATGCGAACATAAATGTAGGGAACAGCTGATTTTTTTTTTCGAGATTTCAGGTTTGGTCCCATAGTAAAAGTTGTTCATAATGATGAGTACAATGACCTCTTAAGAGGTTATTGGTGTTTTTCAAATAACCCTGTATACCTAATATGTACTTCGTGTCTATACAACAGAAGAAAACTCTTTAAACTCATAAGTTCTCTTTATACATCATTGTACCCAATATAGTGACTGTAGATCATCATTACCTACAGTATAATTGACAGTTAGCCAATGCAAAACTTAGCTATAAGAATAGTTTTCCTTAAACAACAGAACATGAAAAAATTAAGATAAAAAATCTGGAGCACAAACATGCCTAATCAAAACAAGATTAAAGTCATTCATAAATCATAATATTTTACCTACTTATATACAATTTGATAACTCTGTCGCGTAAATACTGTATCGACCATTTTATATGTCCCCATAATGTGTTGCTGCCTAAACTGGGATTCCCAGTATACGATAACTTAACGAATACATTATCAAAATGACCGATGAGTAATCATTTATTGGGAACGCGCTCTGTTACTATTGGAGTTGTTACCAAACCTAAATATTCTTATGAATTTATGTTTCTTTTTACTAATGAGGGGCTACCGCCATTTCTTAAAACAGTATTATTATAATCTTACTTTGAATTCATCTATCATGACATGATTATGACGTAATTAATTAAAATAGTGTTTTAATAGATTCTTGAAACAATATAATTTTCTTGGCAATTTTGTTGGTGATGTTATCTCTAAAAGTTCATTCAATTCTTTTATTATTTTTATACCGAACACTTCTTGAAATGATCAATTCTAAGATCTGGCCACGTTATAAATACATATAGCTTCATTAATCTCCGTTGATAGGTTAAAATTTCAAATAATAGCTCATGCCATGGTAAAAACATGTCTAACTGGTCACTAAGTAGACGTACTATCGAAGAAATCCATATCTATACAGTTTGAAAACAAAATCCCGTGAACACGATGACCACATCTGTTAACCGCCCCTTACCGCCTCTGCTGAGCGCTGCAAGCAAAAATAGTCCTTAAGGCGGTGATTTCTTGAAAACGCTCAAAAAGGTAGTTTTTTAAACCAGTGTATCTCTTTAACCGTAAATAATTTTGAAAGCAAAAAAATATATGATATTTTCAAGTCCTGTTTGCATATAGTGATGGAAAACACACTCAAAACATAATTAAACGTACTTTAATGCATCAAAAAAATTATCAAAGTCACCTCTTAGTTATCTTTAAAACCAGTTTTTCCCTTTAATACCAATTATTATTATAATTAAAAGTATACTATAAAATTTCAAATGCCAAATTGCATCTAGTGATGGATCATTTTTTATCAAATAGTTTATATCTAATTTTATACGATTTTATTTGCATTTTTACGACAATGCTTGCTCATTTATGTTTCGAATTTATTACAACAGATTTTAACCCGTATCGGATTGCAGTAAGAACCGCTCACAACGACAATGCGATGAGTACATTCAAAATTACCAGGGCCTTAAGATGTATAGATAAAGATTTCCACGATAGTTCAGACGGACGTAATAAAATCGCGGCTGGATTCTTTCGCGCACTGGATTTTCAACGCACTGCTTAGAACCGAGAGTCGAAAATCGAACAGTAAAACACAGTGTTCGATTTTCGACGAGCTGAGATGCACTCTATTGGATTCTCAAAGCTCAGTTCGACACCGAGAGTTGAAAATTCAGTGCGCGATTAAAATCCAGCCGCGATTTTATTACATCTCTACTAAGATGTCAGCAAGGTTCACTGCCAGGGTTTAAGCTTTGGCACTCGTTATTTTAGAATGTTATTGTGTTACACGGGGAGTACTAATGTGACTATATTTACCAATTAACACTATTGCAATGCTAGTTAACTAGAAATTCCAAAGGGAAGCCTACTTCCTTATAGAATTCCGTATAAATGTGACTGTGACACACATCAAACCGTTGCAAAAGACGCGAGAGCGCTGCGTGTTTTTTTGTAGGTATGAGGAAAAATGCATCAATGAATACGTTCCATGTAAAACGTGACGTAGTTACCTGTTTAGCGGTTTCTTTTTTCGTGCTTACGTTGTTAGTAGCTTGTATTTTATAGAAACATAACAAACCAACTCTAGATAGGTACCTATTCCTCGAAGTATTAGGCAGAGGTAAACAGTACACATGTCACACAGTCCCATGTAAATGGGCAGATTCTATTGCCATCACCGGGCACGTTCCCAAACTCCGGGCGTATACCGAGATATTCCTAATTAATTCTTGTAGCTTGTATGTAATCATCATAATTTGCAGTTTCTCAGGGGGTGAAAACTGGGTGAAGGTGAGATTTTAAACCATTGAAACTTTAAAATATGGAAAATTAACATTGCTGTTTCAGACAGTTGTTTTACCTACCGAACCGAAATGTATAACCAATATTTCTTTCTCAATATTTCTGAATATTATCATGAAAAACTGTAAAATACATAAGTACATGAGCAATATTACTGATACGACCAAAGCCTTTGATTGTATCCATTACGGAACCCTGCTTAGTACGCTCAATGTTTATGGTATAAGAAGTGTCTTGAACCTCATAGAATCGCAAATTAGTAACCGGAGACAATATCCGGAAATAACAAAAATTTGCGTCAAGACTAAATGTAAGAAGAAATGATTATCTGAATATAGAGTTAGGGTACCACAGGGCAGTGTGCTAGGCCCACCACTATCTAAACACTGAATATATACAATTTAATAATAAATGTATTTAATGCCAAAACCCTCCACAACCGCGAGGTGATCAGTCTCAGGGAATATTTTATAAAAGCCGAAGTGGGTATGCACCGTGATGTGGTCGCGGTGGACAAGGGACTCACCCCACTGTCTATGGCTAAAGAGAACTGGCGCAAACCTGTTATACTAACTACCGATGATCGCAAGGAAATATGGCGAAGCAAGGAGCTTCACGGGCGCTTTTATCGGGCTCTTCATGAGCCCGGTGTTGATTTCTTAGCGTCCGTATCCTGGCTACGTTTTGGTGACCTTTTTGGGGAACTGAAGGTTTCGTCTGTGCAATTATGGATGAGGTTATCTTGACGAATAACTACCGGAGACATATTATGAAGGACGGGACGGTGGACGTGTGTCGGGCATGTCACCGTCCGGGTGAGTCCATCAGACATATTATCTCTGGTTGTTCTCGTCTGGCTAACGGCGAATACTTGCACAGGCATACTCAAGTAGCCAGGATTATACATCAGCAACTTGCTTTGCAATATAAACTTGTGGATTCTGAGGTACCGTATTACAAGTATGTGCCCGACCCAGTTCTTGAAAATGACCATGTCACGTTGTACTGGGACCGATCTATCATTACTGACAGGACTATTGTAGCCAATAAGCCTGATATAGTGGTGATAGATCGGTTAGCGCGCCGCACAATTATAGTCGATGTTACCATTCCACATGACGGGAACCTCGTGAAAGCTGAGAAAGAGAAACAAATTAAATATCTTGACTTAGCTCACGAGGTTGTTGACATGTGGAATGTGGACTCGGCTGTAATTGTGCCGATAGTAGTATCAGCCAATGGACTGATGGCCGAAAGCCTCGATCAACATCTCTCGAGGCTCTCGTTAGGCGGTTGGATCAAAGGCCTGATTCAGAAGGCAGTACTCCTCCATACGGCTCGCATCGTGAGGAGGTCCCTGTCTCTGGAGCCCTAACCACCGGTAGCCTGGACCCTGCTCTTGTTACCGGCGGAACACTATTTTTATAAGTTTATTTTATAAAAATATTTAAAAATGTAGTAATAAGGACTGAAAATAAATAAAGGAAATAATAATGTATTTAAAACGAGTATAATGCATTTCTATCAACGCTCACCAGTACAACAAATGACTATATCATTTTACTAAATTTAATAGATAGTCAGTAAACATGGAAACCGCAAGCCGAAAGGGTGTGTAAAAAACTAAGAACTTCTAGTGCTATTCAATTTACGTGAAAAAGTGAATACAGATACAACATACCAATGTAATCGCAGAATTCATGACACTAAACCATGGTACATGTCAATCATATTTTTTAAACTAGACGAGGTCGGCGTTTCCTGTCTGACTACTCAGAGAAGAAAGGCCGAAAGAATCTCAGAGGTCACAGTCTCTTTTAAAGTCCAGACATAAACTTGGTCAGATCATGTGAAGATCACATGGATTGGTGTCTGAAATGGTCTTTTGAGGAAGGAAACACACAGATTGAGTGGAACTGTCCAATCAGTGCACGCATTTATCAGTAATTATGTAGCTCAACTCAGAACTTGAGGAGCTCAACGATTTGACGAACAATATCAAAGAAAGGACATTTGATTAGGCCGCATAGATGCCTCAGACTGCCAGACCATGATTAAAACTAAATAAGAAAAAAAAGGGTATGACAGAACAGGTTTTAAGACCCAAAAAAGTTGTATCAGGCCAATGTGTGGCCTAACAATTACATACAGCTGTACCTATGTTTAAGTCCCTAAATATGTTAACATTTCCGGCATAATAATAGGTCTTTACCTATGAAATTGCCGTTTTGTATGAAAAAATTTAAACGATTTTTTTTCATGAATTTTTTATTTGTATTAATCGAAGTAATCACCCATGCAATCAATGCATCTTTGCCAACGCAGTGGCAGTTTATTGATGCCCTTCTTAAAGAAATCAGCTGGACGGGAGGCAACAAATTCTTCAAAGGCATTTTGTACTGCCTCTCGGGTATTAAATTTTTTTCCCGCCAAGAAGTTATCCAAATTCTGGAAAAAGTAGTAGTCTGTAGGCGCAAGGTCTGGTGAGTAGGGCGGATGACGGAGAGCTTCCAACCCCAGTTCTTGCAACTTGGAGACCGTCTGCTGTGCAGTATGAGGTCGCGCGTTGTCGTGCAGGAGCAGCGGAGACGAGCGATTGACCAATGCTGGTTGGAGATGCGCCAGCTTCTCCATCATTGTGTTCAGTTCTTCACAGTACACATCTGCAGTAATGCTCACCCCGTTTGGTAAGAAGCTGTGATGAATCACACCGGCGCTAGACCACCAAACAGTGACCATCACTTTTCTAGGGGTAAGTTTTCGTTTAGGGCATTGTTTAGGTGCTGAACCAGGATCCAACCAACTTGCTGAGCGCTTACGGTTATCAAACAGAATCCATTTTTCATCGCAGGTAACAATGCGGTTCAAAATTCCTTCATTTGTGTGTCTGTTGAGCAGTGCAAGGCACGTCTCGACGCGTACTTCGCGCTGGCGATCATTGAGTTCGTGGGGCACCCATTTTTGTCAAGCTTTTTTACCTTGCCAATTTGACGCAAATGGACCAATATTGTTTTGACGCTAACGTCGAAAGCTGCTGCTAATTCAGCCGTAGATTGTGTATCATCAGCTTCCACAATCGCCTTTAATTCGTCATTGTCGACCAAAGTCTTCGGACGACCGCGAGGTTCATTTTTCAGGTCGAAATTTCCAGAACGGAAGCGAGCAAACCAATAACAGGTGGTGCGTTGGTTTGTAGTGTTAGCTCCGTAAACGTCGTTGATGTTGCGTGCCGCTTGTGCCGCGTTGCTGCCACGACGGTACTCATATTCCATAATTACTCGAATTTTTAACGTATCCATGATGACGAAAAAGATTGAAATGCGATGAAAATGTAACACTAATCAATAAAGAAATGACTACTTTTAGAAAAAAAAATCCATGTTTTTAAAATAAAATTAATTTGAAATTAGAATTCTTAGCCAAACAAAAATTATTTTGATTTGAAATGGCCAGTACTGCAGAACAGCAATTTCATAGGTAAAGACCTAATATATTTTTAAGAAATAGCCAACATTCCCACTTCTAGGACACAGATCTCTACCATGGGGACTTACATATTTGATATTAAATTCAACATGATACCTCCACGCATTTCTGTGAAAAAGGGTCTTGACAGACGGACACCAAAGTAATCCTATAAGGGTGCCGTTTTCCTGAGGACACGGTTGAGGTCTGCCCGGCGCGGGCGGAGTACCGCCGTGTCCTCGTGGAGGCGATTGGCGGCAGCGATCTCTTGCGTCCGGCCCTGGCCCAGGCCATGGTTCGGAGCGAGACTGCATAGGTAGCCGTCACCTCCTTCAGCGAAGCAGTAATGCTAGCGAAGAGGGAGGCGGCGCAAGTGAGGGAGAGGCAGTATATGCGCCCTCACGGCCCTAGCCTTTGCAGGAGATGCCCTGGGCGTCGGGAATCCCAGGCTGATTCCCGGCCACCGTAGGCGTGGGCTTGCGGACGGCGAGTAATGGTTAGCTCGCTGTCCGGTAAGGACCAGGCCCAGGTCAACGGCGCGTTGTGTTCCACGCGCGCCTCAAAGAGATGTCAGCACAAAGTGATGGGGCCCGCAAGGGCCGATGCCTGCCAGGGGTGCGGGCTGTTCGAAAGAGACACCGCCGCCCCTGACACACAGGCTACTGAGGGAACACGGGTGGGTTTTAGTCAGTAAAAGTCTGACACGCCCTCCTGCTCCACCCAGAGTGAAAGAAGTTATTTGATGATTTCCCACACAAAAAAAGAGGGTGCCGTTTTTTAGGTATAGCTTAAATAAGTTTTTATTCAATACAACTAATTGAATGTATTACAGATGTCACCAGGCAGCTATAAAAGTCTAAATCACTACCCACCCATGCCAGCCAAACAAAAAAAAAAAAAAAAAAAACCCATGCCAGCTATAATTAGGTAATAACAATAAAATATGTAAATGTAGAAGATCTATACATCTTTCTCATTCTTAGTAACAGTCTAGAAAAAAGAATTTAGTGACACAGAGAGCAAGTGCTGCATAGAACAAACAGGGGTCAATCATTCCAATTCATACCTTATTACAATGAAATAAGAGTTACATGACACGCATTGTATCGCAATATTAACCTTGAACTTAACTTTTAGGAAAAATTTACGTAAAATATTAACACATTGATAATAGATAGCACAGTTGTATAATAGGTCTTTACCTATGAAATTGCCGTTTTGTATGAAAAAATTTAAACGAATTTTTTTCATGAATTTTTTATTTGTATTAATCGAAGTAATCACCCATGCAATCAATGCATCTTTGCCATCGCAGTGGCAGTTTATTGATGCCCTTCTTAAAGAAATCAGCTGGACGGGAGGCAACAAATTCTTCAAAGGCATTTTGTACTGCCTCTCGGGTATTAAATTTTTTTCCCGCCAAGAAGTTATCCAAATTCTGGAAAAAGTAGTAGTCTGTAGGCGCAAGGTCTGGTGAGTAGGGCGGATGACGGAGAGCTTCCAACCCCAGTTCTTGCAACTTGGAGACCGTCTGCTGTGCAGTATGAGGTCGCGCGTTGTCGTGCAGGAGCAGCGGAGACGAGCGATTGACCAATGCTGGTTGGAGATGCGCCAGCTTCTCCATCATTGTGTTCAGTTCTTCACAGTACACATCTGCAGTAATGCTCACCCCGTTTGGTAAGAAGCTGTGATGAATCACACCGGCGCTAGACCACCAAACAGTGACCATCACTTTTCTAGGGGTAAGTTTTCGTTTAGGGCATTGTTTAGGTGCTGAACCAGGATCCAACCAACTTGCTGAGCGCTTACGGTTATCAAACAGAATCCATTTTTCATCGCAGGTAACAATGCGGTTCAAAATTCCTTCATTTGTGTGTCTGTTGAGCAGTGCAAGGCACGTCTCGACGCGTACTTCGCGCTGGCGATCATTGAGTTCGTGGGGCACCCATTTGTCAAGCTTTTTTACCTTGCCAATTTGACGCAAATGGACCAATATTGTTTTGACGCTAACGTCGAAAGCTGCTGCTAATTCAGCCGTAGATTGTGTATCATCAGCTTCCACAATCGCCTTTAATTCGTCATTGTCGACCAAAGTCTTCGGACGACCGCGAGGTTCATTTTTCAGGTCGAAATTTCCAGAACGGAAGCGAGCAAACCAATAACAGGTGGTGCGTTGGTTTGTAGTGTTAGCTCCGTAAACGTCGTTGATGTTGCGTGCCGCTTGTGCCGCGTTGCTGCCACGACGGTACTCATATTCCATAATTACTCGAATTTTTAACGTATCCATGATGACGAAAAAGATTGAAATGCGATGAAAATGTAACACTAATCAATAAAGAAATGACTACTTTTAGAAAAAAAAATCCATGTTTTTAAAATAAAATTAATTTCAAATTAGAATTCTTAGCCAAACAAAAATTATTTTGATTTGAAATGGCCAGTACTGCAGAACGGCAATTTCATAGGTAAAGACCTAATATATGTATTGATAAAATGTGATGTATCACCAAGCATTTGTGGGATAGCCAGTAGATATTTCAAGAGAGAGAGAGAGAGAGAGGAGAAAAAAAGAGGTCATAAACAATACACATACCTTTTCTATTAACATGACAGGCAAAGGAATAGAACCGAAGTTTCCATCACTCTTTAGTGAGCTCTTCTTATCTGAAATAATAGAATTATTGATAGCAATTGTATATCTGATTGCTATTGTAATAATCAACAAAACTAGTTTTTTGTGAACATTTGTTATTGCATAAAGAAAGCAAAATTAATTTAATAACATGTCTATCCAGTTGGTTTATTGAGAAAAATCTTGTTTAAAGATGTGAAGTTTTTGAAGATTACAGTAGGTATAATCTGTCTATGGATCACACTTCATGACATCAACCAAATGATCATCTGCCTGTATCTACCATTAAGATCTAATGCTCAGTCATTTTTAACCACAAAACATATCTTATTGATAACCAATATTCTTCTTTTGTAACTGTTGATGTAATTTTTTTTTTACGAGTAACATTTTTGTTTGGCCCAGATTTCATCAACCAATTATAACAGTGTTTATCAAAAGAAATCAAATTTCATGGTACCTACCATATACAACTGCAGTTTTCCTTTCCTTTGTACTGCAAGAGTTTAAACTTTTACTTAATAACTTGTGGAAGTCAGAGTTAACAACAGGCTTCAGGCATTTGAGCGCTGGAATGTGCTTCATTTTGTACAATAAAATAAAAAGTTCTTCTACTCTATGGTTTAGCTGTCCCCATCGGATGAACAAATGGTTGGTCGGGGACATAGCCATACGGCGTGCTGTTTGTTCCATGTCCTAAAAATGTATTAACTTTGTGGTAACATCATGACATAAGTATTAATATGAATTCAATCATTGAGGTCATGCCTCAGCATAGTGGTAGCTGCTGATAATCTGATGGCGATGAAATCATATGGTACCAACGGTACTAAAAACAGACGAAAACTGGATTTACTGTGCTTTCCAAAGAATAATAGGAGAGTATAATCATCTTCGCCACGTTTTCTCTTTAAGTATCAGCCTGTATCATCTCCATTATCAACGCGTGACGTGCTTCACATAAAAATAATCGGGAATTCCAAGAAAGCTTATTATAAAGATGTTTCGCGGCGAGGAAATACCCAAACTTCGCAATGTGAATGATATGTACTTACGTTTACTTCAAAAGCCGAATATTTCATCCAGTTGCCTGCCAACTCCTTCCAATAGTCTTCTATATCGAGAAGCCTACATAATTCCTTGTTAATATCAAACGGCAACTCGTATATGTACATTTCTATATCATAAAACTACGTAATTACGTACGAAAAGGTCAAAAACACAACTTATTTAAAACACAACTTGTTGAACACTGACTGCTGACATGACAAATGAATGACAATGACAAGCCTGACATTGACATTCGGGAGAAAAAGTTTTTGTCAAATAGACGTCAGCATTTTCGTTCAACAACTGCTGAATATCAGCAAAAGCAAAAGGTGTGCTATGGAATTTGAATGGAATGAATCCTATCGCTACTACTTTGGCCGTTATTCTTATAAGTTATCGAACATATAAATAATTGTAAGGTTTTCAATACGAAACCAGACTTAAACATAAATAGGCCCTTATTCATAAAATGTTAACGAACAACAATTTAAGTCACCTTGTTGGCCCTTATTCGTAAAAAGTCCCCGTCCCGAAAAATACTATATTTATATTTGAATGTTCAATAGAAACCCTAAACTTTTCTAAACTTGTGTAAATTAGGTTTTGTTCTGATTAAATATACATAAATACTTTGTCAACTCGTGTAGAAAAGCATGACAATAATTAACAAGACCGAGCGCAGCGACATCGAAAAAAGCACCGAGTTGCCTTTTCTACTACCTATTGTACAGAGGCCAGCGCATCAAGCTACCACAATCTGTCAAATTTCTTTGATAGTTTTCAACTTTAGCTCAAAGGAATAAGGTTCATGTTCAATTGGGAAAATTTGACAGTTTAGGATAGGTTGACCTGCTGGCGTCTGTACATACAGACGCCAGCACATCAAGCTACTCCAATCTGTCAAATTTATTTGATAGATGTTCAATTTATACCGTAAGCATAAGGTTCATGTTCAATTGGGAAAATTTGACAGTTTAGGGTAGGTTGACCTGGTGGCGTCTGTACATAAAGTTTAGTGGGAAACTGGTTCTTACTGAACATAAAGGTATTGGCCTAGATTGGGTAGCCCGCGAAATTAAAATTTCTTACCTACGTTTTTTGCAAATTACAAGTCAGTGGCAGGCAGTCAAGTCAGTGTACAGAGGCCAGCACATCAAGCTACCCCAATCTGTCAAATTTCTTTGATAGAGTTTCAACTTTATTCCAAAGGAATAAGGTTTATGTTCAATTGGGAAAATTTTACAGCTTGGGATAGCTTGACCTGCTGGCGACTGTACTTTGAACAAAATGTAATTCGTGACCGGAACAAGTACATATTTACAGAATTATAATCATTAAAGTCATACTTATGTATGTACAGACGCCAGCAAGTCAACCTACCCCAAACTGTCAAATTTTCCCAATTGAACATGAACCTTATGCTTACGGAATAAAGTTGAAAATCTATCAAATAATTTTGACAGATTGGAGTAACTTGATGTGCTGGCGTCTGTACACACGCCAGCACATGAAGCTACCACAATCTGTCAAATTTTCCCAATTGAAAATGAACCTTAATCATTTCTTATAAAGTAGAAAATCTATTAAATACATTTGACAGATTGGGGTAGCTTGATATGCTGGCGTCTGTACAGTCGCCAGCAGGTCAAGCTATCCCAAACTGTCAAATTTTCCCAATTGAACATAAACCTTATTCCTTTGCTATAAAGTTCAAAAACTATCAAAGAAATTTGACAGATTGGGATAGGTAGCTTGATGTGCTGGCCTCTGTGCCTACGATTCCCTAAGTTCATATATAATCCCTTTAAATGACTATTTCATAACCTCAGATTATAAAACAAAGGCAGATAGACCGCGCGGAATACCGAGAGTGAGGCCAAAAAACCAAATACTGATTCAAAACTCGAGTTCGTACGCATTGTGTATGGTAAGTAACATCCAATGCGACGCTTTAGTATTTGGTTTTTTGGCCTCACTCTTGGTGTTCCGCGTGGTCTATCTACCTTTGTTTTACAATCTGAGTTCATAAGTTCATGACAAAGACATTCAATGGGATAAAATAAACTTAGAGGGTAGTTCTGATGATGTTCATTCTGTATTGACATTATTTTATTTAGGTATGGCCATTGGTATGGCATAGGTACTAGCTTCCGCCCGCGTGGAAGACTGGAAGTCGGAAGGTATCCCGCGAGAACGTACTACCGGGATAAAAGTATCCTGTGTTAATCCAGGTTATAAGTAATCTGTCAGTGTGCCAATTTTCATCCAAATCTGTTCAGCCGTTTTTGCATGATTGGGTAACCAAAATCCAAACATCTTCACAAACCTTCACATTAATATTTTATAATACCTATTAGATAATAGTATATTATTTGTTACGGTCGCGAATCATATTTAAAATCACAATACAACCAGGGCCTAGAGACAAAATACATTTCTGTTAGCGTTCACGCCAAACGGAAACGCTAACAGAAATGTGTTTTATCTAGGCCTGCTAGCGCCCTAATTGCGTAACTCACGGTCATAATGGGTTTCAATTTGACACTTCAGCAGTATTCATTGCGTTATTTACGTTGTTGAACAGACACATTTTTCGAACATATGTAGCAATGCTGTTTCAAAACGAAATAGATTAGGTATGATGAATCGTGAGTTACGCAATTAGGGTGCTGACATTGACCTGCAAATTGCAGAAAAACGTAGAAAAATTTCATTTCGCTTGCTACCTTAGCGCATCCTCAATATCAGTGTGGCTGTAAGCCTGGTTTTCCCGAAGCTATATCACCGCATTCTTGGGGTGAACACCTTTTTTTTTCGGACGCGAAAAATGGTATGCTATACCTACCTACCTACTTTTAAACAAAAGGTGCAGAACACCATCTAGACCACAGCAGAGTACTTTAACCTTAGTACTATGTTACTCTGTAGTTTCCAACCAATGAGAAGAATGAGTTTATTGAAAAGTAGGTAGGTAGTATTTTTTTTTTTGTAATTTAATCCTTTGGGGTAATAAATGAAAAAGTACCTTACTACATCTAAATTGTTATTTATTTTTCTTGTTTCCCGACCCACTGCAGTGCATTACATTGCCCAACCGAAATATTCCTTCATTTTCGTTGTTTTTTATTTTTTGTCTTCACTCTGCTCCTATGGGTCGTACCATGAAGTTAAATAGCCTATAGCTATCTAACACCTGTTCTTTGATTCATTTTGAAATAATATCATTCACTATAATTATTTCTGAACACAAATTAATCAACTAAGTTTATGGAATCCAATATGTTGTCAAGTTGTAGGCTGTCAGCAACAGCTGGAGTTAGCCGCTAGGTCCATCTACTCTTGGGAGCAGGCAGAAGCATCTACGCCCAATTCCACTAATTGGCCAGATTGTCAAGATGTGTGCCTCGTTATTGACACCTCTGTCATATGGAACTAAACATAAAAAATAATTTAGGAAGAATTCTAAATTATATTTATTCTAGTTTCGTAATAGTAACAACTAATGTTTGAATATGGGTTTCTTCCTAGTAATATGGAACTCTTCTCTAGTGTGGTAAGGTGCATAAGGATCTTCAACATAATATTTGGGCTTCTTCCAAAACTTTGTAACCATTTTGTCCAACATGGTGTTCTGCGTAGCATTACATGTAACGTGTTGTTTCAGACGCCTTTTTTGAGGTGCAGATTTTTTCCACATCTTCTTGTGCCTGCCAACCTTTGTTCTTATCCAACCTCCCCAGTGTAACCGGAGGAATCTTCGTACTGCTGCCTTCACAGTCTTCCTTTTACCTCTTTTCAAACTGAATTTTGTCACAGTTCTAACAGGGACGGCTAAATTGGTTGATATATCCAAGATCTGTTTAATATTCAACAATGAATTATTCTGTTTGAAGTAGATATTGGTAAAAAGGCTTGAATTGTTGAGAGTCGCATAGTTCTTTGTGCTGTTACATATAATCTTGGCAGCATTGAAATATGGAACTGAAAGAGGCCGTATGTAGCGAACAGCTGAAAAAGAAAAAAATAACCTCAAAACAAGCCGTCACATTCAAGTTGGTAAATTGTTATACAACAAAATAAGAGTTATCAAATTTTCTATTAGAATATAGCTGTGCTGTTGTGTGTGTTCATTCAATGTTAAAATTGTATTTACCAGAAATCGCAAAACGGAACATTTTTAGGAAAACAAACCCATCAACATTAAAGTTTTGTAAGTACCTAATAGAACTGGTGACTGGTGAGGTGAGTCAATCGACGGTTCGACAGCTCGATTGATCGACTAAACTGTCACAGTATCGTACTGACAGTATCTTACTAAAATAATAGATTCTGCCTAGTGTTATTTAATTAATCCAAGAGCATAAAATAATTTTATTGAGTATTTTAATAATTTGACATTTCTAAAAATGGATAAATTGTTTTTCAGGTTCTAATAATGTGGCAAAATTTGTAGACATGACTACGACTAAGATACCGACTCACGAACAACACTCTATTCTCCATGGTCCATGTTCTGTAGTCTCTGAATTTTGACAGCCCAAGTGGAAAGAGATTCCTGCCGAAAAATGTATAGATTTACGAACCATTTAGCTAATGCTAAATTAATTTTGGTATGTATATACTCGGATATAATTGCGCTATCTGGACTATGTTAATTTGCACTAATTTCATTCTTTATCCAATCTTTCACCTGAGTTTCTGACAGAGTAGTCACCACTTCTCCATTGTTTTGATTATGTTATTCTGTATTTATTACTGCAAATATAGTCTAATTTCAGTAATTCGTCAATAATTTAACAAGTTTACTTGTTTTATCAAAAACATAAACACACGTCTTGATAATATTGTCCCTTACATAACAATCTTTCGACGTCATTTTCATAATACATAACCTAGAAAAGGTTGCTAAGGCTGTGTTCAGACTTGAGATTGGGGACTCAGGGGAAAGCAGGTCAAACCGTAGGTTTATTATCCTGTGGGCTGTGCCATTCTGTTATCAACGTAAAGGCTCTAAAGATGTTGAAATAAAGTCGCTCTCATTATTTATTTATGCAAACAATGCCTGTAATCAAAACACGCTATCTTATATCTAGTACAAATTAGACTAACCACCTATTTGGGTCTAACTTTTTCAAGTGCTTTTAGGATGTGATATAGTTTCTATTGAAATAGTAAATCCTTGGTGAAACTGAGAGTGTAGATAAGAACCATTAGAGATTAATACCATACTTAGTGGCGTGGCCCATTGCTTGGTATTGAATTTTGAATGAATTAATGTACATTTTAAACTGTGTATTAGGTATCCTCAGTTAGAATTAAGTTAAATGAAATTTAACTTTAACTGTAATACATGTCCTGTATTAAATCAACTGTAAGGCAGGGAATCTAGGTTTATGCATACCCTTTCACTGTGCCAAATTTCATACCCCTTGTGGGTGCAATTTTCATAAAAAGGGGTACAAAATTTTTGCTTCACATATTAATATGTATATAGATTATCTGTGGACAGAATTACATGGCATTATTTATTTCCCTCAGGTAAGGCGGCAGTTGAGCGATGGGTCCTGCGCTGCCTTAATAGTAATGCGCAGTCCAAATCGACAATATGCAACAAAGCCGATACCAGAAGAATGCAAGGCTAAATCTCCCCCTAAAACTCATAAGCTGTTCTGGGGAACGGTCGGGGTCACAGTACTTACGGGCGCTGCTGTTGTTTATGCTAAGTAAGTAATTTTCATGATGTGCTTAGGTGGCCCTGTGGTGACAGCACCAACTTACATTACATAGTTTGTGCGTTAGTACCCAGGCAGGCATGTTATTTTGTGTAATTTATAAATTATTACATCAACACTGCTTTCAAAAACGATGACAACCGTCATGTCCTAAAACCAAAAAACTCAAAGAAATTTGACATACACCAATCCACATTTGGTAGTGAATTACAGCCCACTCACAGAGAGGAGGCCTGTGACCCAGCAGTGGGAACAGTAAAGGCTGATTATGTTAAATAATTTATTGGAAGAGAGTTTGAGGCAGGACTGCAGCTTCATTGTGCAAAACTTTAAATCCTTTTCATTTTGACCAACAACAATCTACTTCAGCACAATGTATTGTATAAGTTGATTTTTGAGTGAAATTATTAATAAAATGAAATGGGCCTAATTTTGAATATCATTTATGACATTTCGTTTTTTGTTCTAAAACTTGATAATTATCTCAGTAAGTTGTGTATTTGACGATCTTATGACTGAGTTATTGAGCTGAGTTCGCGCAGCTGAATTTTGGGCCAAAGGTGTTTGAATTTTTTGCCATTGATACGCTAAGAAGAAGAAGAAGTCCGTAATGCAGTGTCTTTTGCCCCCAGACACAGTCCAGATGCCCGCAACTGGCTAGAGTCAAACGTCCCTTGGGCTAACAGCTTTGTGGCTCTAGTATACCAGGAAAACACTACATATTTTAGGACAGCCGCAAATCAATTCAACAAGGCCACTACTTACCTCAGCCATTTTATGTTTGGAAAGGTTAGTTGATTTTACTTTTTTTGTTATGATTACTTTTATAGTAGAGACTGACCGAAAATGGAGTGAAAACAGAAATAATGTTTTAAATGTAGTTTATTAATGTAAAGTAACAGAAATACACTCCATCTTTGTTACCCATTTAACCATGATGTCTCATGAACATGAAAAGTTAAAAATAGCGTTCTAATAGCGGAATCGCATCGTAAAGAAATACAAGTCCTGCCAGGGGTGCGGGTTCGTTCGAAAGAGATACCGCAGCACCTGGCATACGGGCTACTGAGGGAACACGGGTGGGTTTTACTCAGTAAAAGTCTGACACGCGCTCCTGCTCCACTCAGAGCGGGAGAAGTTATTTGATGATTTCCCACCCAAACAAACAAAAAAAAAAGTCAATTATGTTGGTGAAATAAAGATCAGATTTCCTTGGCATTTATCAAAGCATCAGTATTTTACATAGGAGCAATTTTGGCTTTTAAACTTCATATTTAGTCTCTTCATAGTCACCCAAAGGGCAATAGAGAGATCTATGCTTGTAATTTCCCTACGCGATCGAATCGGAAATGCAAGAGAACCAAGGTAACCGACATAGCCCGAAGAATTGAAAAACTTAAGTGGCAGTGGGCAGGGCACATTGCTCGCAGAACAGATGGCCGATGGCGCTGGAAGGTTCTGGAGTGGCGACCCCGTACTGGAAGACGTAGCGTTGGAAGGCCTCCCAAAAGAAGGAACTGATAACCTAGTGAAGGCCGCAGGAATCCGCTGGATGTGAGCACGGAATCGTTCGAAGTGGCGGTGCTTGGGGAGCCCTATATCCAGTAGTGGATGTCTTTCGGCTGAAATGATGATGATGATGAGTTGGCTTCTTTATAATTGGATATCAAAGTCATATGAATAATAAACGTCTAATATGTTACAGGAGGGTGTCACCCCAATCGAACTAACTCCTAGATCCGAGCAAGACATTGAAAAAGATGCTGCGGACCTTTTCGCAAAGAAGGACTATCAATGTAAGAGTTATTGTAATAAGTCGTATTGCCCTAATAATGTATTGAAGAAAATGTCGACTTTCGTCTCTTGCTGTGTCATACTCATAAAGGTGTGAATGGTGTGACTAAACGTGTGCCATTATTAATTTTGGAGTACATGAAAGAGACTACACGAACATAAAGAAAAAATCCCACCATTTTGTTATTTTCACTTTCACAATAACCTCATTCATGGCTAATTTTTTTTCTATCAGATGTTAACTTTTATCTGAGGAATAAATATGACAGTTTGACAGCTTTTGTGTAGAAAATAAGTCGATGGCCAGCCGCTGCGCTGCCGTCTAAACGCGACGTTGGCAGAATAGTCGAAATCGGCTCAATTGCCAAGAAGGAAAAAATAAAATTAAAAAAATGTCACCGAGCATCATACGAGTAATTATATTTTGTGCAGATAAACGTTATCTGAAACTTGAAAAAGCTGTCTGAGATTTATCATCATCATAATAAAACTTAACGGTTGAAATGATCTTTTATTAATTTTTAATTAATTTGTGTTTCACTGCATGTATGTGAATACATAATCACACAAACAATGCATACTTTTGGAACATACCAAATTAATTGGAATTCAGTCACCCTTACACCAAGCACATATAAAAGGTGACCAAGATAACTAGACAACTACCCCCTTATTTATAAACGTTGCTTAAAGTTAAGGAATGATTAGCGACTGTTTATCCATACATTTTGGACGTTTAAACATCTCGTAACTTTAAGCAGCGTTTATAAATACGAGGGCTAGTGGCATACAATCCTTCTCTTGCTTACCTTCTAAGTGACTGTACCACCACCTCAGCAGTATAATTTTAATAATACTCCGTGTAAGAAAGAGATGTAGTTATACGTCCTGTATAGCACCATCTCTTTCTCACACTGCTGGTGGTTGGCCCCAAGAAAGTTTCGTTTAAGGACCGGCACGAACCTGGCGATGCGCAGTAAAGTGTAGTTTGCCAAATAAATATCAGCATTGTGTATTTGACGATAAAGTCGAAAATAACTCGCGCGCGACCCATGTTGAGTCGCGCGCCTTTGCCCGGTGCAAGGTGGATATTTGTTTTGCAGTGAAAACCGCGCAGCGCTGCGCCTCGCCAGATGTGCGCCGACTCTTATTCGTAGTTTACGTATCCGAATATGGATTTGGATGACGTCACTACCGATGCTAATCTAATTATCTTGGTCGGCTAGTAACTAATTAATTGACCACCTAATATCTAGATGTGTGTTTACATAACAGTGCCGCCGCCTATATTAGAACCTCTGTATGTTGAAGAAAAAGTTATGCAAAAGCCGGAAATTGAAACCGAAGGTTAGTATTGCATCTTCTTTTTTACAAGTTTATTTGTACAGGATGTTAAAAGACTCAATACCAAGCTGAAATCGAATGTTAAGCACCTTAAGGGTAATTTTTCTTTATTTTTTACTAAAAAAAATATAGTTACCCATTATCATTTCAAACTAATATAGGTACTTAAAGCTTTTTAATGGGACATTAATTTTGTACTTTAATTTTAATATTTCTACACCGGTAGTATATGTGAAGGTTTTAATAATATTAAAATCATAATTTACCATATACTCAGAAATAAATATATTATTAGTATTACTTATTGCCATTTCACCAACATTTTGAATGAAAATTGCCCTCTAGAAAAAGTGACATGCGCCTGCTGTGTGATAGAAATGAAAAGACTTACTTTTGGAATGCAAATATGCTATTCACTGTAGCGTGAGACCTACGGATTGATGATAGCTCTTTTAACATCCGTTGTATTAGGAATGTCAATGTTTCGCGTCATTTTTGTATACCATGTTAGGTTTGTACAGAGGCCAGCACATCAAGCTACCCCAATCTGTCAAATTTCTTTGATAGTTTTTCAACTTTATTACAAAGAAATAAGGTTTATGTTAAATTGGGAAAATTTGACAGTTTGGGATAGCTTGACCTGCTGGCGACTGTACACAAAACTAACGTATAAAAGAAGGGGAAACAGACCAGTAAAACATTATCAGGGGCATGATGAATGTACAACCTAAGATTGTGGTTGTTAAGCTTGGGGTTGGGATCTTTGAGGGAACTATGTATTTTCCCAGTTAATCTAGGATATTAACGACATCGCCGAAGGCAAACATCGTGAGCAAACTTGGACTTATCCATACATATACAAATACATGCATATGGATGTATACACGGTACATATACCAAAAGTTTTTTTTTTTCAATTTTTTTGTCTGTGTCTGTTTGTTCCGGCTAATCTCTGAAACGGCTGGACTGATTTTGACGGGACTTTCATTGACAGCTAACTGATGTAATAATGGGTAACTTAGAGTCTTAGACCACTTTTATTTTAGAATATTCAAGAATTCCACTCGGACAAAATCGCAGGCACAGCTAGTTGTTAATATAAGTCTGAAATCGGCAACCCATCTTGTGCAAGCGTCGTGATCAATGTCTGTTCCTTCTTTGTATAAGAAGAGGCGTTTGCCCTGCAAAATGGCACAATAATGGACTGGTATAAGTGATCGAAATTCGATCATAATTAGTTCAAATTGTAATCAATAACAATAAAAAATATTCGCTTTCTGCACTCCTCCTCCATATAAGCTTGAACTGTGCCAAATTTCAAACTCCTCAGTCCGCGAAATTTTCGTAAGAAGGGGTACAAAGTTTTTGCTACACGTATTAATATGTAAAGACACCAGCACATCAAGCTACTCCAATGTGTCAAATATCTTTGATAGATTTTCAACTTTATTCCAAATGTGTAAGGTTCATGTTCAATTAGGAAAATTTGACAGTTTGGGGTAGCTTGATGTGCTGGCGTCTGTACATAGATTCTATTTATAAATTTTATTCCATATTGAATACATTTTTAATATTTTATGTTGTAAATTCCAGCGACACTGGTCCAAACTGAGAAGTGCGAGCCTCAGGTCGTCCCTGTTGTGAAAATCACCAAGGACATAGTGGAGTTAGAACAAGACATGCATGAACATACGAAGATTGCCATAGACAACTATAAACAGGCGACGAAGTTTTGTGCAGAATACAATAAGGCTTTATTCAAGGTGAGCGATATTTATGTGCAACTTTGACCTGGGGTGTCTAAAAATGCCTCTTGGGCAGAATCATAAATATTATGAATTGATTGAAAATTAGATGAATTGTGTGAAATGAATTGTACGCAGTTAATATTATGAATTGTACATTATGATTTTCTATACAATTCATAATAATTATGATCCTTTTTACATCACCTGTTCCAAAGGTATCTCGTACCTACCGATGTCAATTTGTAGTGCCATTTACAAATTGAGTGATTTGAAAACCCGAAGTTCTGAATTTAAATCAGAATAAAGAGGTTTCATGTCACACTTTTTTTTTGGGTGGGAAATCATCAAATAACTTCGCCCGCTATCGATGGAGCAGGAGGGCGTGTCAGACTTTTACTGACTAAAACCCACCCGTGTACACTCAGTAGCCTGTGTGCCGGGGGCGGCGGTATCTCTTTCGAACAACCCGTACCCCTGGCAGGCATCGACCCTTGCGGGCCTCATCATTTTGCGATGACCACTCACGATGATAACTCTTTGAGGCGCGCGTGGAACCTATCTGACCTCCACAACCCAGTTACTGGGTAATACGATACCCCTTAGTAAGACTGATTGTCAGACTATCGGGCTTCTGACGACCCGTAACGAAAGTCAAAGATCCACATAAGACAGCCGGGACCAACGGCTTAACGTGCTTTCCGAGGCACAGAGGGGTCTTGGTATAGAAAGATGCTCACCCATCCACGGGTCAACCGCGGCAAGCCTAGCTTAACCTGATCGATCGACCCGTGCAGCTATTGTTACTTAGCCTTAAACCAATATTTTACACTTCTCTTTAATATTATTTAAGTTTTATGCATGCTATAATTTCAGATTGTAGAGGCATCTTATGACGACATGGACAAGAAAATGTTTTCGTCGCTCCAAGGGACGCTACAACAGAGAGACGTGTTATGCAAGAAAGCGAAAGAGGCGTCTGCTAAAGCTAAATGTGCTATTGGTATGTAGAGTATATTCTAATGCTTCTTTCCAAAAGACATTTGTTCACAGTATGAATTTTTATTTCATGAATTGGCACCTTGTGTATTTGTTTAAAATTTAGGAAACTTAAGCCTTTTGCCAGCGGCTCCACCCGCGTGGATGTCGGTTATCGCGTAAATAAGTAGCTTATCTCCTTCTCCATATTCCAGGCTATATCTCTGCCAAATTTCATGACGATCGGTTCAGCGGTTTAGGCGTGAAAGCGTGACAGACAGACAGACAGAGTTACTTTCGCATTTATACTATTAGTAAGGAAGTAGGGATAGGGACTAGCTTTTGCAAGCGTCTTCTCGTAAATTATCCTACGGGAATATGCGGTCAGGATAGAAACTATCATGTGTTAGTCCAGGTTATAATCTATGTGTGCTAAACGTCATCGACATCAGTTCAGCCGTTTTTACGTGATTTATTAACAAACATCTAGACATACAAACATTCACATTTATTATATTAGTAAGATAGGCGCATGATAGGCACTTTAGAACGTAAAAAAAAAAAAAACAATTTAAAATGTTGCTTCGTATGAACAAGAATAAACAAAAAACTCAACCGTTCGAATTAAATTACGAATTCAGTATAGTGATGGTGTTCCCACAGAGACACTGGACCGTATGATTAAGGCGGGTGGTAAGATTAAGGCGCCGCCCGAGACCATTTTCACTACCAAGCGATACATCAAGCAGTTGCGCGCAGACATCATCGAAGCTGAAAACGCCTACAACCAGGAGGTAGAAAAATCTGTGATCAGCGAGAAGTATTGGAATAAGGTAAAAACTCATTTTCTCAATAGGCTCGCAATATTATTTATTTTATTTTTATCAGTGGAAACTTGAAAATGGCCTTCAGTTTCACAAAATAACACTGCTTATGTTAGCTGTAAGCTTCCCGAATAGAGTAAAAATATTACGTTGGACTTAAATAAACATGACTGGCGAAATGTGGATTTACTTTTAGAGGTATGAGGAACAGGGTGTAAAGTTCACCCATACTCATGTTGGTAAAGGAGGATCCTCCGACCAGACGGGTATTGTGTCTGGTGGGCAACTGCCCGACAGTTGATGTCGGGTTGTTGTATATACTTGAGTTTCGTGGTAAACTCTGACTGCGCGATGTAGCATTTCTTAGCGTAGTTCGCCTGTGGTACTGTAGATGGCGCCACTGCTCTTTTTGTGTTTCAAGCAGGCGTGATTTTATTTAAAATCACGTATGAATCCCGAAAAGAGTCAGTTGAGCTCATCATTCTGCCGTCCTCTAACTAGAAAGGAGTCAAAACTCACTTGGTAAATGTTTACTTTTTAATAGAATCTAAGAGAGTTCACAATTCTGTCTAACAAACATTTTTACAATTCAAATAGTTCCCAAGATATGAGAGTTTGTAGGCCGTTAACTGGAAAGGATTGTTTAAGATAAACAGAATGAAATATCTTTTGATGTGTCCTACAATAAGTAACGTAAGTATCACAGTTTTTAAGAAATAACAATTCGCGCGTTTTTTGCCATTTTCTCGGAAACAACTTTTAGGGCTTAACGCCTAAAGGACGGCAGAATTGTGAATAACTTTTACTGTCGGACCAACGTTAAAGTCGAGAAATTACATTGTATAGGTAACTTTTTAATCATGTCGAAAACAACTTTAATTCTACGACTTAATAAATTCACCTTTTTTTAAATTCAGACAATATAAACAAGTGTCAGCTTTAAATAATTTTATGTCTACACGCGAATGAAAGCGAGATGACTACAAAAACAAGAGCTATGAAGTGTTAATTAGGTAACAAAGTCGCTCGCCTCCCATTCAATTGAGACTCGAATCATAATTGGCGCAGTGTGGCTGTACTATAGGTAAATCCTACTCCTCTGACTAACCCTCCAGGGAAAAGAGACTTGATGTTATCTACTTAATAAAAAAAACTTAAATTCACTGATAGACAACGCACAGTCTAAACCGTGGTCCGGGTCCACGTGAGACTCGTCGGGGGTGATGATGATGGTGATCTACGAGAAAACAAAGTTAGGGAACCTCTGGTACAAACTGATGGGTCTCAAAGAATAAAAATTTGCAAAAGAGTTCCTTATAACGAAAGGAATATTTGAAAGTTGGTATGAAAGTTCTTAATTTTTGCCAATGGGCACACAGCTTGTGTTGTAATAATCTCTTCTACTTCCAGGTGGAGGCAGCTCGTAACATGTTCAAGGACGAGCTTCATGCTCTGTACCCCGGTATCGACCTCAGTGCGCGCAGGCTTGACATCAGATCAGACATAGACTTGTTGTTGGTGTACACACTCAAACGGGTAAGTCATTGGCCCAACGCACCAATAACATTTACGGGGCAGTCAAGCGGGATGTGCTAAGGTAACCCAGCAAAATCAGCCTATAAACTTCCCACTGCTGGGACACAGGTCTCCTCTTTTTGAGACGGAGTGGGCTGTACTCTCCACGTGGAGATTACGGCTCACTCCGTCTAAACTTGTTATGGGCCATCCATAAATTACGTCACACGTTAAGGGCCAGGGGTGGGTCAAAAGCTAAGTGACATCACGTGTTAAAACCTAAAATACTAAAACAACTTGCCTACTCTTACTTCTAAATATAAAATCGAAAAATATATGACGTCACACAAGGGGGAGAGGGTTTGCAAATGTGACCACCCACAAGGACGGGAGGGGGGGTTTGGTCAAAAAACCATAAAATTTGTATGACGTAATCTATGGATGGCCCCTAACTGTGCTTAATTTCATAAAGAGACAGACTGAGACTGGTCATCTCCTAACAGCCATGGCTTATTTTGAATCTTATAAAAAAAAAAATACATTGTTCTCACATATAGAAGCACCAACAATAATGTTCCCAAGATCTTGTAATACCCATGATTTAAAAGAGTGTCCTTGGAATTTCTTGCCCGTTCTTCTCCATAGAGATCTACGTTTTGGAATGGGCACCTAGCTTCCACTTCGATTTTTTTTTTTGACAGTTCAAAAGTGCCTGTTTATTTGAAATAAATGCTTTGAGTTTGAGTTTAAACACGGCACTCACTTCTTTACTTATTAACTACTTTAGTTTACACAAAGTTGACGTCACGGGATAAAAAGTCATCGTAAGGAGCGTTTTGGCAGTAAATTCAAAACAAGGAAAAAAAAATTTGATTTTAATCGTTTTTAATGGAGAAAATGGATATAAATAAATTTATTTTTATTTTTCTGTTAAATACACGGTGAAATTTAAATGGTTGTTTTCCCGCAGCGAAATGGTTTTGTCTTGGTAATACAATAGTTTTATAAACAAATAAAATATTAGAAACAAAAAATGGCAGATTAACCATTGTGAAAAACAAAACTCGAAAGCGACCACGAACCAATAGTTCCGATACCTACGTTCTGCGCAAGCCGGGCGCCGCCGCCGAGCGGCCGCGCGGCCGTTGACCCGCGTGCGTTTCAATCAGCTGATCGTATTCTTGATAATAATCTGTACCCAACAAGCTATTCAAATTTTCCCTTCATACTTTTACGAGCTTAGGACCGTCATAAATACTTTTTAGCTGCAATTTACTGAACAAGAAATTAACATAAAAATTAATTAATAAAACAAGTTTATCATAATTTTCGGACTTAGATACCTAAAAAAGTTTGAGGCGTCTTTCAAAATTTGAATCAACTTATTTACAATAATTTTAATTAATTTGACTACCTACTTTTAAATGTTCACACTTTACAAAAGTACGAGTAGGTACTTACACTTCACGGTAACGGAGTAATTGTTCGTAGTGCAAGCAGTGCAACTGCAAGCCACTACGTTGAATACACAATGGAGCACGTTTTAATTGATTGCCTTTCAATTTTAATAAGGTGTCTCTGTCACTTCTTACGATATTGAAATGAGGTGTGGCCATTAATTATGCCGGCCCACACATTATCACTAAAACGCTCTTGATGCGCACACTCGCGAATAACATGTGGGTTATTTAACGCCCAAAAATGTTCGAGTCTAACTCGCGTAAAAGTTCCTTCATCTGTCCACAAAATGTTCGCATTTTGACTGTCGATTAACCACTGACAAAAAGTAATTCTGTTCTGCGCGCCGTTTTCATGGAGGGCATGAACTCTGCGATAATCATAAGGATGAAGTCCTTCAGAGTTGAGTAGTTTCCAGACGTAGTATTGGCTTACGCCAAACCTAGCCGCAGCCTTACGTGTACTTCGCCGAGGATCCCGTTCGAAGTACTCGATGATCTATTCGTCGAGCTCTGGCGAAATAACGGCCGATCGACCTCTGCTCTGTGCAACTGCTGATGTCCTGTGTGGAACTGCTCATGATCGTCGAGTAGCCGCTGTGTCGCTGCTACGATCGTCCGGGCCGATGGCCGAAGACGAAGCGACTCCAAGTGTGGCAGCTCCGCGTAAAGTCGACGGGCATCAAGGGTGTCATAATCAGCCCTAGCGTACAGATGCACCATAGCGACGTACTCCAAATTGCAATAATTGTAATGGCGATCCATTGCACTGATAACGCGTGTTTCACGTACGATATTCGCGGGAAAACTAAGTGCGCCGGCGCCGCGCGCCGTCCCGCTCAATGGGAAGCCGGCGCGCTGCTTGGTTTGTAATTGTTGTTAGTTTGTATTTTATGCCGTATCATTACACGGGAGAGCTTATTTTGCTTTGAACATTTATAAATCCGTCTTTTCTTTGTCGGCGCCGCGGCTGTGTTTTGTATTGTTGCGTGAAAACTAATTTATGACTTAGTACCACACGCGAGAGTTTATTTTGCTTTGAACATTTATGCATCATTGTTCCTTTGTCGGCGCGGCGCGGCGGTGCGGCGGCGCGTGCGTTTGGAGTAATACCTACAAGTTACCTCCAGTGTTACTATTGATTCTCACGCTTTCGAGTTGATGAATATTTTTTTAATTATTTCAAAACAAAAAACATTTTAATGTTTTTACTCTATGGTTCGAAGGGACTCCTTATGGCAAGTTGTTCTGCCGCGGGAAAACAACCATTAAAATTTCAGCGTGTATATTGTCCCAATCTTCAAATTAAAATACTTTTTATCAAATTGGAAAATACCCTATTATCATCCATCTGTGACTCATGGGAAGAATTATTGTTTGCGGCAGCAATGACATTATTTTTGTGCATCGATTTCGTGTTATTCTGTGTTATTCTGTCACACTGAAATAAAAGTCAAATTACTTTAATTTGTTGATATAAAATGGTGCAATAACAATATAAAACAGGAAATAAGACTCGCACAAGAAGGGTTCCGTACCACCGTTCAATATTTACCATGACATTTTTTTTTTAAACACGTTTCGTGTATGGCTACCCTCTTTATTTATTTTTTATTATTTGTTGTTTGTTATAGTGGCAATAGAAATACATAATCTGTGAAAATTTCAACTGTCCAACCTATTACGGTTCATGAGATACAGCCCCCTGACAGACGTACGGACGGCCAGCGGAGACTTAGTAACAGGGTCCCGTTTAGCACCCTTTGGATACGGAACCCTAAAAATATAGTCTAGAGTCTAGAAAGTATTGATATTTAATCTTACCTTACGATTTCGTTGCATCGTAGCTTAGAGAGGCGCGCGTATGGATGTCCACCATCTGGGCGCAACTGATGGAACAGTGTATCCAAACGCGTACCCCTCTTCACACCGCACAACTAACAATACTAAGTTGAAAAGGCGCTACTGCCACTTGCGTCCGGCAATTTTTGGTAATACTAAGATGAAAAGGCCGTCTACGCAGAATCGTCTTTTCTTCCTATGAACATGCAGTAATGCCTTTTCATTTTATGATTAAATATACATTTTGTAAATAAAATAAGACTCTTCTACTTAAATAAGCCTTTTCAACTTATTATGCGTCAGAAATGTACTTGGTAAATATTATTACTTAAAGCAGATGCGTCTTTTTTATTAGTAAGAATTATTAGGTTTTTGTTAAGTTTACGCCAATGTAATAATACTGTTTGATGCGTCTTTTTTTCCTGATTCCGAATATGTATTCAACTGTGCTTTCCAAAAATGTTCAGATACGTCTTTTTTTCTTATGACGGCAGATGCATAGATTGTGTGTGTAATTTTTTCAATTATATTTTAGATGCAATACTTGACGAATCAAATAGCAGAGTTGCAGACGGTGCGAGAGCTTAAAATCAACAGGGCAATCGAGTGTGAGTATTCATATGAAACCTAATTTAATTTAATATTTTGTGTTGTTTTTTTTTTTTTTTAATGCATGGTGCACGCCAGCACATCAAGCTACCCCAAACTGTCGAATTTTCCCAATTGAGCATGAACCTTATGTTTTTGTAATAAAGTTGAAACTCTATCAAAGAAATTTGACAGATTGGGGTAGCTTATGTGCTGGCGTATCTGTACATATTTATTGCCAAAATTTCAATCGAGCTTCTTTTTTTGTTTTCCAGGCCATGATGAAAAATTAATCATTGAAGCTAAAGCTGAAGATATAGTTAGGACTGAGAGAATGGCGACTGAAGTGGAATTCATGAAAAAGGTAGGAAAAGGTTGACTATATTGTCCCGCCACTTTATTCGCACCACTTCTAGATTTGCCACAAAATGATCTTCTTTTCCACAGTGGCAACAGTAAATTATTCTCTATAGTTGGACTATTAATCGTATTCAATAACATAACAGATTAAAACTAAATCCAATACTAGAAGATCCGCTACAGATCCTGTTCTAAAACTAATAGCGTCGAATAGTAAGCAAGCAAGCAAGAAATGCGTTTCTTCTAATGGCACATTACAAATATTTGATTTATTGCAACGCTTAAATTTTTAGCTTTACGTCTTCAAGGATTTTTTTATTATTTTCAATTCATTTTTAAGAACGTGGATTTCGTTTCCTTTTTTTTTTAAACGAATGTTATGTGTTTTAAATTTTCAAGTAGTAGTAGTAATTCAAAGTTCTTGCAATTTTCTTGTAGATCACACCTTTTTATTGTCACAAATTGGTATCCCTCCAACTGTCAACTCTCTGAATACCGTTTAGGTCTGATGTAACTGACAGCTCTTGAACGCGGCTTAGATGTGCTGATCGCGTTCAGTTTCATTGGTGATGTTGACACTTACCCCCTTATTACAAAACGAGGTTTTTCTTTAGGTATGGTTTAAACCATCGAGCCTGTTTTTGAAATAAGAACTTAGAACTGAAATAGAATTACAGCTCCTTTTCCAAAACTGACAATTTAGCACTGGACTAACTTGTCAGTTTTGTAAAAGGAGCTGTATTTCGATGTCAGTTAGGTTCTTATTTAAAAAATAGGCTCGAAGGTTTAAACCATACCTAAAGGCAAACCTTGTTCTGTAATAAGGGGGTTAAAGTTCAAGTATAGTAGCGCCTCCAACTGTCCACCAATTTGCATTGGTGTCTATTATTATTAAAAATCATATGATTGAGTGATAAAACATTGTTTCGATTTTAATTTTTGAGTTATTCCTAGGCTTTAATTATCCAAGCGGAAGCGAACAGGAAGACGAGAGAGCAACTTAAGAAGCAGTGTGAGATCCAAGCAGAAGTTCTACAGGAAACTCTCGCCAAAAGAGAGAAGGAGGTATACAACTGGACATTTTACTACTTATGCTAAATGTATATCTATACTTATGCGCGGGATGGTACATCGTTGACATCGTTGGCATGCACACCCAGGCTGATTCCTGGCCACCATAGGCGTGGGCTTGCGGACGGTGAGTAATGGATAGCTCGCTGTCCGGTAAGGATCAAGCCCAGGTCGACGGCGCGTTGTGTTCCACGCGCGCCTCAATGACATGTCATCACCAACTGATGGGGTCCGCAAGGGCCGATGCCTGCCAGGGGTGCGGGTTGTTCGAAAGAGATACCGTGGCCCTTGAAACACAGGTAACTGAATGAACACGGGTGGGTTTTAGTCAATAAAAGTCTGACAGAGCGGGAGAAATTATATGATGATTTCCCACCCAAAAAAAGGCATGCACAGTTCGACTCTTCTCTGTGATTCTCGGTTCTCGTTGGGCAGCCGCCCTCAGCTCCCAACCTACCGCATCGCGTCGCATCGCCTGCCCGCGTTTGACTTTGCTTCATTTTTGCCGGCTGCCTAAAGGACGTAGCGTGATGAGCGCGTTCAAGCAAACGAACCCTTCCCGAGGGTTCACTTTAGCGCAAACGTAATGCCGTGATTTTCCTGGAGGGCCCACCAGCAATACGAATTGCGGAATAGCATATGAACTCATTGAAAAGTGGGTGGAGTCGATTGTGTTAATTTAAATTTTATAAATTTAACAGATAATGGCGAACTTCAACCGGGTGGTGTCCGAGCAAGTGGAGGCAGAGCGGGTGGTGTTTAAGAAGGAGCTAGCAGCCATGGCTGGCAAGTTGCAGGCCATCGAGCAGACCTTGAAACGTAAGTCATAAAGGCGCTGCGTGCGGCCTAAAAAGATTTATTATAGTATACGCGTTGGTTTTAAAAGTTATTTTTATTTTCAACTAGCTTCCGCCCGCGCCTTCGCCCGCGTGAAGTTCGGAATTTATTCCACGGGAACGTACAATTGGTATAAAAAGTACTTTTTATACCATTTGGATGAAATTTGGCATAGGTTATAATCTACCTGTGTGCCAAATTTCATCCAAATCCGTTCAGCCGTTTTGCGTGGAGGAGTAACAAACATCCATACATACAAACTTTCGCGTTTTTAATATTAGTAAAGGATAAAATCTGGCCTGGAGGAATCCATTTTCTCGGCTAAAAATATTAATGTTTTGAAATATTACCAATCGAGGCTTTTTAGGGTTTCGAATGGTAAAGAAAGAAAAGCTTACGCTGGGACTTTGTTTGTTTGTCCGTTCGTCTGTCACGGCCTTGAAAGGAATCATCATCATCATCATCATATCAGCCGAAAGACGTCCACTGCTGGACATAAGCCTCCCCCAGGCTCCTCCACTTCGACCGGTCTTGTGCTTCCCACATCCAGCGGATACCCGCGGTCTTCGCAAGGTCATCGGTCCACCTTGTGGGAGGCCTTCCTACTCTACGTCTTCCGGTACGCGGTCGCCACTCCAGAACCTTTCGGCCCCATCGGCCATCTGTTCTGCAAGCAATGTGCCCTGCCCACTGCCACTTAAGTTTGGCAATTCTTCGGGCTATGTCGGTTACTTTGGTTCTCCTGCGGATCTCTTCATTTCTGATTCGATCGCGTAGGGAAACTCCGAGCATAGCCCTCTCCATTGCCCTTTGGGTGACTTTAAGCCTTCTGATAAGGCCCATTGTGAGCGACCACGTCTCTGTACCATAGGTCATCACTGGCAACACACACTGGTCAAAGACTTTCGTCTTGAGACACTGTGGTATTTGGGACGAGAAGATATTGCGAAGCCTCCCGAACGCTGCCCAGCCGAGTCGGATTCGACGATTGACCTCTTTCTCGAAGTTGGACTTACCTAACTGGACAGTCTGTCCTAGGTAAACGTACTCGGTCACAACTTCGAGTGTAGCGCCTCCGATCGTCATGGGAGTGGGTGTTACATGGGCATTCGACATGACCTTTGTCTTCTCCATGTTCATTTTAAGACCCACTCTTTCGGAAGCTCTACTGAGGTCATCGAGCATTGCACTGAGGTCCTCCATGGTCTCAGCCATGACGACTATGTCATCGGCAAACCGAAGGTGAGTGATGTACTCGCCATTGATGTTGATGCCAGCCCCTTCCCAGTCCAGAACCTTGAAGACATCCTCCAGTGCAGCGGTGAACAGTTTCGGAGAGATAACATCTCCCTGTCTCACACCTCGCTGCAGAAGGATAGGTTTCGAAGTCCGGTCCTGGAGTCGGACTGACATAGTGGCGTTTTCATACAGACACTTCAGCACCTCGATGTACCGATAGTCGATCTGGCACCGTTGAAGAGACTGCAGTACAGCCCATGTCTCGATCGAATCGAAGGCTTTTTCGTAGTCCACAAACGCTAAGCAGAGAGGCAGGTTATACTCTTCGGTCTTCTGTATAACCTGCCGCAGCGTATGTATGTGGTCTACGGTGCTAAAGCTTTTACGGAATCCGGCTTGTTCGGGAGGCTGGAAGTCGTCAAACCTGCGCGCGAGACGGTTCGTGATGACTCTCGAAAACAGCTTGTAGACATGGCTCAGAAGTGAGATGGGCCTATAATTCTTAAGAAGAGTATTATCACCCTTCTTAAAGAAAAGTACCACCACACCTCTGTTCCATGCCTGTGGCGTTTTGCCCTCGAGTATGACGGAAGCAAACAGCTTCTGGAGGGCCTTAAGAACGGGTTTTCCGCCGGCCCTCAGGAGTTCGGCCGTGATTCCGTCATCACCCGGCGCCTTATTGTTTTTTAGCTGCTTCAGAGCCATCCTAATCTCGTACAAGCTAACGTCCGGGATATCTTCGGTATAGTGTCGGGTCAATCTGGCTCTTGGGTCGTTTGCCAGATCCGTAACGGGGTTGCTTGTTGACGTGTATAACTGTCCATAGAAACTCTCGATCTCTCTCAACAGCTCCGGCTTGGAGGAAACGATCCTGCCATCATTGGTCTTCAGTTTCGCAAGCTGACTCTGTCCAATAGACAGATCTCTTGAAAAGACCTTGGAGCCCTTGTTCCGCTCTATCGCGTCCTTTATGCGGTCCGTATTAAAACGGCGAAGGTCGCTTTTCAAGGCCTTAGATATCTGTCTATTGAGCTGTCGGTACTTTAGCGCGTCGTCTGAAGACTGCAGGATCATTTCACGCCTCTCCTCCATTAGCTGCAGAGTAGGATCAGAGAGTTTCTTTTTGCCATTATTAGTACGGCGGGTCTTGAAGAACTTAGACCCGACCGTATGGACAGTTTCCACGAACCCATCGTTATAATCGTCCACGGAGCTCCCTAGGCATTCGAAACGATTCTGGAGTTCGAGCTGAAAGCTCTCGGGGTTTTGGACCTGGATCGGTGCTGGACGGAGCGTAGACTTCATTAGTCGACATCTTTCTAGCTTGATGTTGATATTCAATGTGCCTCTTACCATGCGGTGATCGCTTCCGGTTTTCACCGCGTTGATCACAGAGACATCATTGAATATTTGCTTCTTCGTCGACATAATGAAGTCAATCTCGTTTTTAGTTGCACCATCAGGGCTCTGCCAGGTCCACTTTCTGTGCTCCCGTTTCCTGAAGAAGGAGTTCATCATAAAGAGGCCTTCCTTCTCCATAAAACTGGCCAGCAAGTGACCCCGGTGGTTCCGTCGTCCAACTCCAAATTGCCCCACTCTCAGCTCATCCTCGTTCCGTTTGCCCAGTTTCGCGTTGAAGTCCCCCATGACAACGGTGAAATGAGTTTTAGAGCCATGTATGGCTTTGGATATATCCTCATACATGGTCTCCACCTCATCGTCGGGGTGTGTCGAGGTCGGGGCGTAGACCTGTATGACCTTCAGCGAATATCTTGCGGATATTCTGAGTATAAGGTACGCCACCCTGGTCGACACACTCTCGATCTTCACCACGTTTGTCACAAGGGACCTATGGACAATAAACCCGACACCACCTTGGGACTGCTGGTCGCCCTCCCGGAAATAGAGCAGGTTACCGGATTTGAGGATTATCGAGTCCTGCCCCTCTCTTCGAACTTCAGATAACCCTACTATACCCCACCGTAACCTGCTCAATTCTTCCTCGAGTTCGGTAATCTTCTCGTCGGTCCGGAGTGTACGCGTGTTGTACGTTGCCAGGTGCAGTTTCCGTTTGTTTTGGTAGCCAGATCTCTTCCGGAGATTCTTAGCACCCCTTGCCTCACCGTTACCTTGGCCGCTACCGTAGCCAAGGGTAGGCGGGCCGCCGGGTACTAGGGGCCGTTTTGTAGGGCTGCTTGTCATTTTTTGGGGGGGTTTTGCCATAATCGCCACGCTTGGCAGGCGGGTTGGCGATCGCAGTATGGTGGTAAAATACATAGAGAACGCTGCTGCCCATTCTCTAGTAAGTCCCTTAGTCGCCTTCTACGACACCCACTGGAAGAAATGGGATGGTGCTATTCTTTTACGCCCGGCAACACATACGGGATTGAAAGGAATAAATATAAATAATGCTTGTACTATTATGTAACAAGTGAAAGTGTTGAAAAAATATTATAGACGTGTTTAATCTTAACCTAATACCCAAAACTTCCTCGAGGGTTCACTTTAGCGCAAACGTAATGCCCTCCTGGAGGGTCCACTAGGAATATGTATGGTGGCATGGCATATCAGCTCTATGATAAGTGGGTGGACTCGAATGTGTTAACGTAAAGAAAACAAAAAGTAGGAACGTAACAGGTAATAAGCGTGCTGTTGTTTCTGCATAAGCCTTTTCCTCGTTGAAGTACTATCGGAAAAAGGCGTGAGTTTATGTATAGCGCTACTCAGTTATTTTGGCACGTCGGCAAAATCGGAACTCACGCTGTTGTCATCGTATTTCAAGTGGCATTTCACATGACAATCGAACAAATATTCACCACCATTAACACTACCATTCTGTCAACGTCTTTCGAGTGCCAAAAGATCCTTGTAGCAGTGTATGCATGTTTGTATTGTTGCAGAGCGTGCGGCGGCGGAAGCGGAAGCGCGTCGCTCGCAGTCGCTGTGGGCGGCGGCCGAGGCACTGCTGGCCGCCACGCGCCGCGCCGCGCCCGCCACCAAGCTCGACAACGAGCTGCGCGCGCTCGCGAAGGCCGGTGAGTGCACCGCACTATTAGTTACTAGCGGCGCAGGCACAGGCGCGTCGCGCGCAGTCGCTGTGGGCGGCGGCCGAGGCACTGCTGGCCGCCACGCGCCGCGCCGCGCCCGCCACCAAGCTCGACAACGAGCTGCGCGCGCTCGCGAAGGCCGGTGAGTGCACCGCACTATTAGTTACTAGCGGCGCAGGCACAGGCGCGTCGCGCGCAGTCGCTGTGGGCGGCGGCCGAGGCACTGCTGGCCGCCACGCGCCGCGCCGCGCCCGCCACCAAGCTCGACAACGAGCTGCGCGCGCTCGCGAAGGCCGGTGAGTGCACCGCACTATTAGTTACTAGCGGCGCAGGCACAGGCGCGTCGCGCGCAGTCGCTGTGGGCGGCGGCCGAGGCACTGCTGGCCGCCACGCGCCGCGCCGCGCCCGCCACCAAGCTCGACAACGAGCTGCGCGCGCTCGCGAAGGCCGGTGAGTGCACCGCACTATTAGTTACTAGCGGCGCAGGCACAGGCGCGTCGCGCGCAGTCGCTGTGGGCGGCGGCCGAGGCACTGCTGGCCGCCACGCGCCGCGCCGCGCCCGCCACCAAGCTCGACAACGAGCTGCGCGCGCTCGCGAAGGCCGGTGAGTGCACCGCACTATTAGTTACTAGCGGCGCAGGCACAGGCGCGTCGCGCGCAGTCGCTGTGGGCGGCGGCCGAGGCACTGCTGGCCGCCACGCGCCGCGCCGCGCCCGCCACCAAGCTCGACAACGAGCTGCGCGCGCTCGCGAAGGCCGGTGAGTGCACCGCACTATTAGTTACTAGCGGCGCAGGCACAGGCGCGTCGCGCGCAGTCGCTGTGGGCGGCGGCCGAGGCACTGCTGGCCGCCACGCGCCGCGCCGCGCCCGCCACCAAGCTCGACAACGAGCTGCGCGCGCTCGCGAAGGCCGGTGAGTGCACCGCACTATTAGTTACTAGCGGCGCAGGCACAGGCGCGTCGCGCGCAGTCGCTGTGGGCGGCGGCCGAGGCACTGCTGGCCGCCACGCGCCGCGCCGCGCCCGCCACCAAGCTCGACAACGAGCTGCGCGCGCTCGCGAAGGCCGGTGAGTGCACCGCACTATTAGTTACTAGCGGCGCAGGCACAGGCGCGTCGCGCGCAGTCGCTGTGGGCGGCACCATAAAGTAAAGTATAAAGTTCCATTTTTCTAAGAAAACGTAGAGCTCTCTTAAGGCTAGGTTGTTCCGGCATGTAGGCCTTTGAAACGCTACCTCCGCCTCCCCCAAATGCGGCATGACGTATTTATTTACGATGAACTGTCAACCATTTAGCAGAAAATCCATGTCATAGTATAATATAACATATTGCAGTTGATCAACTGAATTATTTTTTCTTAGGTTCGAAATTTTTTCCTTGGTTTTAGGTACGGTATGGTAAAACTAAAAATATTACTTAAAGTTCCCTGTGTAGGGTAAGTGTCCTGTAAGTTACATATTGAGCGTTTTCATATTATCAGATATTGATAACAACCCGATACCGATATGTCGGCAGCTGTGCACATACCGATTCGAAACCGATATATTTAATATCGGCCTGATGATATTGGCGAATATCGATGACCATCGCGACTCACCAAACGACCACAGTAGGTACAGTACCTAAGTATCGACGTCTCGAAGTCAGCAATGCGAAAAAGTGTGTTCGATTGAAAGAATGGCCAGTTCTCTCACCTCTATTGTGCTGCAGGCTTAGCACGAGAACCGTAGACAAGCGTTTTGTCGTCGGAAGAGTAGACAAAAATTATGTTTCCCTATAGACAGTTGACAGTTTTGTACCAAGAAAAGTAGACAAGCAATTTCTATTCTACAGAAGAGTAGATATAGAAATGCGTCATGCTAAGCCTGCTGATATCGGAGTCAGTCACTGTCTACGACGACTTATGTGACAATAACAACTCTATATAAAAGCGTTTATTAGGTACTAAACGTTTGCGAAAATCTAATCCCCGGTATCGTGGCGGTGTCGGAATCGGCTAATGTGCTGTGTTGTAATTTAATGTAATTGTTAAAGTGATGTAATCAACTAGTTTCGAATGAAAATCAAGAAATGTATTTTCATTCAAAACGTAAACGTTCCAGAAATAGCGATTTCAAACATTTATGAAAAAACAAACCCGGCTTTACTATTATTATGATTGCTACGGGTTTCAACCTCAGGACTAGCTGCTTCTCACACGGACAACTGTTCGTCAATTGATCCCGCGACACCAGTCCTGTTTGCTTTGTTTCTTTGTATATTTAGGCTGTTGAGAGCAAATCTAAAAATGTGACATACTTGTGTACAGGGAAGTTTTATATAATGTGGCACAATAGTGGTGTCTTACGACTTCTACGCGAACGAAGTCACGAGCAGAAGCTAGTTACAGATACATATGGTTTTGCGGTTGTAAGGTGAAAATTAAAAATAGCAATAGTTTCATTTGGAAATCATGCTTCCAGACCTTTCAACCAGATAATTTCCAGGCAAGTTTTAGTTGTTAGTGAATTTAAGAATTTGAATTCGAACTGATGGAACACGGGTGGGTTCAGTAAAAGTCTGATAAGCCCTCCCGTTCCACCCAGAGCGGGAGAAGTCATTTGATGATTTCCCATTAAAAACAAAAAAATACCCTTGTGCAATTTGTTTTTTGAGAAAACAAATGTCTTCAATTCGAAATCATGCATGCATGATTTCGAATTAAAGACATTTATTTTCAGAGGTTCCCACTAAGCGTAACTTATCAGTGAATTCAAGAATTTATAAAGTCGACAAGCTGTGTGTCCGACGGTATTTCTCTTCTTCAAAATGGTAGATTTCCATAAAAATCATCCACTATTTTATTTACATCTTTGGTGGCAGAGGTTTCAAAGATCCTGATTTTCAGATTTTTATCAAGTAGAATACGCTTAAATGGTCATACTGTTTCGGTTACACTGTAACCATATTCTTTTGTTTTTGGTGTTTGCCATCGCTCAGAAAGAACCATAAATATTGTGAGCTACATATGAAGGAACAATTGCCGTACTTTATTGTCTAGTGACGTACCTACTGCTCCAGCTATAATTTATCGAAACTATTATTTTAGGACATCAACATTAATATTTTAAAATCACGGATTCGAGAAAAAATCTTGTATTGCTAGCTCCGCTATTCGAGAAATATCAATAAAGTTGTTATCGTGTTCCTTCCAATTGGTCGTGTACCCTATAGCACTTTTGTCTGACCAAATTTTTTCCTATTTTCTCTGTTGGTGTCAGACTGAAAGTTCTTTATATTATTAGTATACAACCGACAACCAGACATATTGTATAATATGTAATATTAATGTAGGATATGATAGTAGCGAACACAGTTCGGTGCAGAGGAAATATCATAGTTGATATGGATGAAACTGATTAAAAGAAACTTAGAAAACTGTGATTTGTACAAACTTCTTCATAAACGACGAATTCGACTTTCACTTGACTATTATTACATCGATAATAATTTGTAATGTGTCAACACTATTTTAAGATGACAATTAAATGTCATCATGTTGCCTAGAAATAATCACATTTTCGAAAACAATTTTATGAATTAAAACTATTATATAATTACAAGATATTTTTTCTGAGCTATCGCAATTTCATAAATGAATTAGTTATTATTTTACTTGATTTTTTTGTACAGGCGCAGAATGAGCCCGCAGGACTCTGACAGACTCTGAGCGTGAGCTGATTTAGCCGGATTTAGATATTTTTGAGTTTATTCAAAAAAAATCTACTAAACTAAAAAATTGAACCTTTAGATTCCCTCTTAAATACGATTCCCTCATCGTACATGCAATTTTCACATAATTTTGTGCTCTTATTAGGAAATGAGACGGAAACTGGTTTTGAAATCGACCCTGTTTCGGATTTTTTTTTCATCGAGCAAATTGCAATTAATCGTGTTTTGAACCTTTAATTTCCCTCAAACAAGGATCTATCTATGACATGTGTTTTTTTCAGGGCCTACATACACGAATTTGATCATTTAATCTTGATTCTGAAACAGGCAATTTCGGACAACCCCCCGTTAAATTGCCACACTGTCGATTTAAAACCTTTTTTCTTGATTTTGCACCAAAGATGATCTATTGGGTTTAAATCTGGACTGTTACTGACTGATTGCGATGTGAGTAATTCCTTAACGGTGCGTGCAGTATGCTTTGGATCATTGTCGTGATGAAATGTCCAAAAAACCGAAAGCAAGTCTTCCGCATAAGGTAACATTGTTTCTCCCAGTATATTTTTGTGTTGAAATTGATCCATGTTTTCTTCTATCAGCTTAACAGGTCCAACACCATGCCCAGAAAAGCACCCACAAATTTTCACATTTTCCCCACTATACTTTAATGTCTTTTTGATGTACTTAGGGTCGAAAGCTTTATTCAGAGGGCGTCGTACATATCGTTTTCCATCAGAACATACCCTTTTTTTTGTCTCGTCAGAAAAACGTAAATTTTTCCACTCTCTAACTGTCCACTTTTCATACCTTCGGTCGGGCTTGCCTATGGCTCCTTTTCAACATGGGAACCTTCCTTGCTATCCTTCCGTGCAACTTTTCTTCTATCAAACACCTTCGAATAGTGCGTGCAGACTGCTGAAGGGTTGTTTTCACGATATACGACCAATTCTTCTCGCGAAGTTTTATTATTAATTCCCTTAGAAATTAATTACAACTTTTATTTTTCACCATTGTTTTCATAAGAAGCAACAACCCTTGAAGACTTTCACAGCACTAAAAATTATACGAATAGTGACCTACAACCACAGAGTCACAGTGTTCTCTATTAAAATTTTAATAAAAAATAAACTATTCTTATATGTGACCAGCCAGTAAGAAGTACCTAATGCAAGGTGTTTTTTTATGCTGGGAAATCATCAAATAACTTCTCACGCTCTGGGTGGAGCAGGAGGGCGTGTCAGATTTTTACTGACTAAAACCCACCCGTGTTACTTCAGTTGCCTGTGTGCCAAGGGCCACGATATCTCTTTCGAACAACCCGCTACTAGGTTCAGATGTAATGTATAAAGTTTATAGAGGAAGATCCCAGGGCCACCAGACGTCACGTATTTTCTGACGGACGAAATGTGGATGATTGAGTAGTGTTACTATGTACTAAGATCGCATGCCTACCTGCTAGCTTGGTCAAACGACCAATTTCCAGGTATCAGGTAATCAAGGTACATAACTTACTTCACGTAAATTCTCATGCTGATTTTCACGTATGTTTTAGACGGCTAACTTTATTCTTATTATAAAATATCTGCTCAATTAATTTTCATGGCCTTGACGGCGCAATCGGTCTCACTCAGAGGTATTAAAATTGAGTTTAGGGAATGATTGGCCCCTTGGATCGGCCTGTCTTCTTGTCAAAGGTCAAAAATAGTTGTCTGGTAAACATATTATATACAAATGGAGTATCAGAATTTACGTGAAGTAAACAAATTATTTTGGGAGCTTTAAAGCGTCTGCAAAGCAATGTGGCTGACGGAAAGTGTCTGGGAGTATTGACGACTTATTTTTAACGATATTGTCTAAAACATACGTGAAAATCAGCCACGAGAATTCACGTGAAGTAAGTAATGTTTTTATGTACCTTGATCACCTGATACCTCGAAATTGGCCGTTTGACCAAGCTAGCAGGTAGGCATGCGATCTTAGTACATAGTAACACTACTCAATCGTCCACATTTCGTCCGTCAGAAAATACGTGACGTCTGGTGGCCCTGGGATCTTGGACTATTATCCATTTATTTATATATTTTTCTCATTAAGTTTTAATGGTAATCTGTTGTCAGTCACTGTTGCGTTCGGAAGTGTACTTTAACAAATTCAGTGCCGGGAGCCCTCCTGGAGGGCTCACTTGTCGAATTTGGGAGGCCGAGTTCCTAGTTTAAATCCTAGGTAAAAAAAAAAATGGATTGATGGAATACTCTTATAAAAATAATAATCATGTTCGCCATAAAATTACAACTAAAATTAATGTATATTTTACACAAGGTGACGCAACGGACGGTCTAAATTTTTTTCTTCCAAGGCACAGAATGCTGGGGGTACAGGTCCGACTCGTTAATTTCCATTATTTTTTATCATGGCGGTAGAAAAGAGGAGGTTGTTGAGATGACGCGAACAATGCAATAGATAGACCATGATTTCTTTATTTTAGCTTTTCTCAGAGATCAGTTAGCTAGAAAATGCCGGCGCTATCTAGTTTTAAAATATTGACCAACAACGACGTGTGGAAATGTCTTTTTAAATCTATTTACACAGTTAAACATAATTGCTTTTGATTTAAAAAAAATTAACAAGGTTACCCTATTTTCAATTATTTTTAAAAGTGTAACCGTGGAGTTTCTTGCCGGCTCTTCTCCATAGGAAACAACAATTTGGAACCGTGCACCTAGCTTCTGACGTTTCATAAGTGCCCATGCAGGTTTATATGAAATAAAAATATTTTGATTTTGATTTTTTGATTTCAGGCACAGGCGACAAGCTGGTTGAGACAGTACTAAAGGGCATTCCCGATGAAGTCCGGGAAAAGGGCATCGCCACTGAAAAGTCACTGCGAGACAGGTTCGAAAAGGTATCCCCGTTATTTCTTTACTAATTTTAACCACTGCCCCACAAGAGGTTACAGAACAGGCTATTTTACCGGGGTTTAATATCAAGAATTTCTAATTCGAATAAATAATAGTAATAATATTTTATTCCGATAAATTATTAACTACATCAATCTATGTCTCTCCTTATTATTACAAAACAAGGTTTTTCATTAGACATAGGCAGTTGTACCTTGTGAAATTCCCCATCGGCAAAACTTGTCAGTTTCCATAAAAAAGTATCGTCCTAAGTTTTGTATTAAGAACCGAACCGTAGTCTGAATAAAGTTCGGAATACAAATACTGGTTCAAAGATTTAATGATGGGCTAAAGATACATGATGAGTGAATAAGATATATAGTATCCTGATGTATATATATAGTAGTGAGTTGTGTGATCGTTTCAGATGGAGAAGACAGCGGTGAGGGTGGCGCTGGTCGGTCGTGAGGGTGCCTCGCTGGCGGTCTACTTCATGTCGTGGCTGCAGTCAGTTTTGCTGTTCAAGAAAGTAAGTCCGCATACTATTCAATTTGCTAACCATTAAAAAAAAAACACATGCATGAGTCATATTTTTGGTCCGTTCCGAAAGTATCTGATAAAAAATTTACTGTCTGTAAAATCTTCGGCTAATAAACGAGTAGTCTTCGGCGAAGAAAGATTACCCAACCTGCGTTTCGCCGATGGTATACCGTTTTGTTTTCATCTTCGGCAGTTAAATTAGGCGAAATGCATAATGAATTTAACAAGGCAAGCCTTGAAATTGGTCTTAGAATGAACGTGTCAAAAACCAACCTCATGACCAATAGCGTCAAAAAAAAAAAAAACTTTATGTAGAGGGTGTGGAGATTACGTATGTCCACGCGTTTACCTCGGCCAAATAGTCTTCTTCCAGGCGAGACAGGAAAAAGATGAATGAATGAAGATCTTCCAATTTCCTATAAACGCCATTAATGGACATGTACATTCTCCCTATCCTTATATACTGCGCTCTAACCTGAGGGGCAATTCTACTAATTTTAAGAACGTTCACAGTCTGATCTCAGTGTCAATCTGTCAAAAATACCTCGATTTTTCATACATTTTTGACATTTGCTTGTCGCTGAGATGACACTGCGACTAGATTTTGAACGGTTTTAATTACGAGAATTGGCCTTCTGGTCATTGACAGTTCAGTAGAGAACCAAGCTCGAGGTTTGCCAGAGAGGGATGGCGCGTAGTAAGGGATTGGACCGGACACGTTTGCCGCCTGTCAGATGCATTGTCCACTCTATAATTCCCGCTCTTGTCCACATTTTTAACCTGTGGCTTTCTTCAAAAAGGACATACAATTTAATTTAGAAAGAAGATTTTATCGTCAATATCAATACAGGGCAAACTCTGAAAGCCCTTTTAAAGCAAATCATTTTCAATTTATATTCGTAAGTAAACTACGGCATACCCAAAAAAGAAAAAACAAACCAGATTGGGAAGTCAAGTGACCTAATTCTCGCAGGGGTGACTAGTGGGCTAATTATTTCATTCAACATACTATAGAAAGCCTCCACGGCCTCTTCCGATGATAGGTTGTCAAACAGCGCGGACCAGTTGACCTCGTCCATGTGTTTGTTGATGAGATCGTAATTAGCTTTACGGAAATTATATTTATTTATCGGTTTTCTCTTCATCGTTTGTGTAGATAGGTCAACAGGTGCGGCTATAATAAAAGGAGGGTGATGGCGGTCGACTGGTAACAACGGATCTTTAATGAGGCCAGTCGAACAGCAAGTATTCGAGATAAACAAATCCAAGGTCTTTCCTCCACTCTTGGTGGTGTTCACAAAACAACCATGCTGCGACTAGAATGGGCGCTCAGGGCTGTACTGTTAGATCCTTTCTAAAAAAAGAACAATCGGGTATCCGACGCTTTACTCATCATGCAAAATTATCAAGGCGAGGCGAGGCTTCGTACTACAGACAACTAAAAAAAACTGGCCAAGTGCGAGTCGGACTCGCGCACCGAGGGTTCCGTACAAGCCTGTAGGTATATAAGTAAAATTATGGTATTTTAATTATACCGCCTTAATAATAAAAAAATGGGCAAATTTAGATTTTCGCGAAAACTTGTAAGTACTAAAAATTACCAAATTTTTTCAAGTTTTTTTATTTTTTTGAATTTTTACTTTATTTGTGCTGCTTCGTAACAAATTTCAAGATTCTAAGTTCACGGGAAGTACCCTGTAGGTTTTGATTCCCTAGCGAGTTTCCAAAATTTGCGGCATAAACGGCTGCATCTTTTGATTGCGTTGGTTTAGAAGTTTGATTTTTTCACTGCTCCAAGGGACAGTAGACTTGAGTATTTGATATGAATTTCAGCTTGATACCTACTCGCGTTCCTGAGAAAAAGGGTCTTGACAGACAGACGGACAGACGGACAAAAAAATGATCCTATATGGGTTACGTTTTTCCTTTTGAGGTACGGAACCCTAAAAACACAAGCTTGTACCTTTTGGCCCAACTTATCGCCTAACAGAGTGCAAAATTTATGCCCTATAGAGCAGCAGTGCCGAGGAGACACTTCAGGGTCATTAGCTCCAAGATCTGCAATAAAGTAAACAAGAACATCAACATTTACCGCTTACCTCGTAAGGTCTTAAGAGTTAAGTGGACCAACTGGTTGAAATCGGTATAAAATTGAGTGCTTTGATTTGATCCAAAAGGGCCCCAGCAGAGCATAATTTGAGATAGCAACGCTTGGCATTACTACCTCACTTAGCGATAGTAGGGTAAGTAAAACAGCATCTCATTTGATCGTATTTTTTGTTGTTTTTTAGTTCGCTGGAATTCCTGAGGATGAATTGGCCAACAAGCCGACAGATTTTACCCAATTCGACACATTTGACATCATGCAGAGGGCAAGGTATGTAGCGCCATATTGGTTTTTAGAGTAAAGAATTGCATTCCTAAACGTCAAAATTATGTGTTCGGTGTTTTTCTCCCCCTTGTCTACGTTTTTCTTCAAATCATGATAAAATTGCTTAGCGACCATTAATAAGGACATATTCTAAGTAAAATATCATCAAATTTTGAATAACTTGTTGGGTTTTATAATTAATTATTCATAATAGTTATTTAAAAATATATATAGTAAATAAAATAAACTTCTTCAGTTAAAAACTGTCGCTTATAGCTAGATAAACATTCATGTGTTCAAAGGTTAGTCATTCCTTGGTACTAAGCAGTGTCCAATAGAATTTTGTACAAACCACACGTAGTTTCATTCAAAACTCTCAAGAGCAAAACTCGACCTTATCAACCAGAACAAAACTTTTTCCAAAAATACAATCTGCTTCCGAAAAACCAACAAAGAAAAAAAATTCACTCATTAGTTACAGTACCTACCCCACACCAATTCGAAATTTCATCATCCTTGGGGCCAAAACAATGCATATTTATGCGATAGCAGTAATAGGGTATTTTCCAATTTTTCAAAAACTATTGTAATTTGAAGATTGGAACGAGATATTTACTTAACAGAAAAATAAAAATAAATTGATTTCTATCTATTTTCTCAATTAAAAACGATTTTAACCAAATTTATTTTTCGTTGTTTTGAATTTACCGCCAAAACGCTTCTTACGATGAATTTTTATCACGTGACGTCAACTTTGTGTAAACTAAAGTAATTAGTACCTAAGTAAATAAGTGAATGTCGAGTTTATAATTAACAAGATTTTTAATGGATAGAAAGTGATATTACTGGTGTGCCTCTGTGCACAAATACTTCTAAAACGGCGCCAAACTAAGTATTTGTACCGGTGCCGTATAAATAAAGTTGACGTCACATGTCACGTGATGAAAAGTCAGCGTAATGAGCGTTTTGGCGGTAAATTCAAAACAACGAAAAATAAATTAGATTTTAATCGAGAAAATGTGTATTAATAAATTTATTTTTATTTTTCTGTTAAAATATCGTCCCAATCTTCAAATTAAAATAGTTTTTATGAAATCGGAAAATACCCTATTGCGGTTGATATGTTGTTATTTTTTGAAGAGTTCTGTTGTCTGTCTTTTCTCATGAAACTCATTATGAGATTTATATGGGACCATTTCTGAATAAACCTCTACCGAACAAAATTTTTTTTTTTTTTTCAAAATCCGTGTATGTATGACGGAGTTATGCCCCGAACATACATTAAAAAAAAAAACATCGAATTGATAACCTCATTCTTTTTGAAGTCGGTTAAAAAGCATTGACTTGTTTATCAAACAAAGCATACAGAACATGTAACAATGTAATTGGTTTGCCTACCTTTTTCTGATGCCTATTACCGGGTTGTACTGGTATAACATGTAATCAGGCTTGCACCTGCGTGTACATTGTGCAATAAATAATATCGGGTCGTGCGTGGCAGGTACCACATGGACCACGGCAACCTGCCGGCGGCGCTGCGCTACGTGAACCTGCTGCAGGGAGCGCCGCGCGCCGCCGCGCAGGCCTGGGTGACGGCCGCGCGCCGCCACCTGGAGGTGCGCCAGGCCGCCGAGACCGTCATGGCGCACGCCTCCGTGTCTGGCCTGCTCTACCTGTAGGCGCGCGTCCCTCAGCACTGCCGGGTGCACTCTGGTGGCGCGAGCGGCACGCCATCTGTGCCACCGCCAGCGAGTAGCGAGAAGCGAGTAGAGCTAGCTAACGAGTTGTTTGTTTCAGAGTCCTTGCTTGTGGTGTTAACAGTCAGCGCCCAACTATTAATATATGTATATCTATTAATGACACGGGACCTACAATCTTCTGTACGTTTCTTGAACGAGAAAATAGTAGTTAGTTAGTCGCTTCCTCGTCGGCGGTGGGACAGGTGCCTAAACAATGGTTTCACATAGCATGTCTCAACTTTAATCAAATATTTGAGTAACTTTAACATTAGCATCAGTACTGCTTTCGAATGTACAAATAAAGCTTACTATTGATGACCTCATGATCAGGAAAATAGTTCTTCTAATAGGTTTTTAAATCTACAATTTGTACGATGCCTATGATTTCACCATAAAATCAACAAAATATCTAGTATTTTTTTAAATCCACAATCTTTTTGACGTTATTTTTACTGCTTATGCTGGTGGCGCCATCTATGCACTTTTTTCGCGAACACCGCTATAATTTCCTATTCTGAATCGTAGATAATTTTCATTCATTGCCTTACTCAACTCCATCCACAACGCGGGCTTACTGTAGGTTTATGGAGATGACGTGTCGTAAAAATTTTAGTTCTAGAACATCCCCCGTCATCAAAACGATCATATATGAATTTTGATTGCAATGGAATTTGAACTTTATCTCGCACGACATAGAGTTTGTTGATCCAAAAATTGCTAATTATCTAGGATTCTGAATTCAAGTTAGGTGTGTGTCTGTGAAGTAAAAGCTTTGCTAGGTCTCGACGCTCTTGAAGCGTCTGTTCAGTACGAATTGTAAAGTGCTAAGAAAAAAAAAAAAACTAATAGCGATTTCATGAGTTAGTCAGTAGTAACACTTTACAGCGCCTTTTCAACTTCGAAATAAAATCGCTGTCAAAGTTGAACGTTTGGAACATACTACCTAATAATTTATGAAGTTCTATTACCAACCTGTGATAAAAGCATAGCATGTTTACCGACGTTGCAATTAGTGTAGTCGACCAATTTTTTTTTTTACCATCATTGGCATAGTTTGTTCGCTCGTCATAAATGAGTGAAGGCAGTTTTTATGGGTTCGTATTTTAAATTTCAAACCGTTATTTTCTTGGCTAGGAAATGTACATCAAAATTGTAAGAACGCTTTCCTAGCCAGCCGTACCAAATTAACTCACATAAAACGTAGAATGAATACGTTATTTTGTAGAAGAACCTAGACGATTATCTATTTACCTATATCGTTGAATTTGTAGATTATTAATTACTGTACATGTTTTGAGGAAAGTGAAGTATCATGTAGGTACATAAAAATGGAAAACTGTATTTGTATAAAAACAAAGTACTTGAAAAAATGAAGTTTCTTCAAAACCGTGTAATTTATTTGTTTTGTTAGCACAAAATGTGTCTGCATTTATTCCAAAAATATCAGAAAATTTAGATTCAGGTATAAATTATGGTGCCAGCGAAGTGAATTTGTGGATGTTTCATTTAATTTTAGTAATTTATGTAAATATAAAAATATTGTATTAATAAATTAAAAGATGATTTTTATGTCGATTTTTTGTTTTATTAAATATTTCCCAAACACAGAGCCTGGTGAACCGGAGTATATTAAATGTTGCTCAGGCATATTTTATAAGCTACTAATGAATCTACAAACACTTTACTCGACCCCGGAATAACTCGGCCCCGAGAATTCGTTCCCGACTTTCCCCGTAACGAAAATTCGAGAAAGGTTATCTTTAGTTTACACAACACATTTTGCTATGGAACGTAGGAAGCAAGGCAGAAATTGCGAAAAACTGCAGTTGCTCAATGTAAAATTCTGATATACAGATGCATCTGGTTAGATAGACTGGAAGCCGACCCCAACTTAACTGGGAAATGGCTAGGCAGATTTATTGATGATAAGCGTTATATTCATGTAGAGAACAGCAGATTTGTGAAAATGTTTGCGTGCATAGACTGCATGCGACCTATTGCAGTATAAAGTACTTACTAATTCCATACTTTAAACAATAAAGAGTTTTCAATGAATACCTCATCATGTCTGGCAGCAAACAGAGAAAATTTGATTAAGAAAAAGTTAAGAAGTCAGAATCGGAATGGAAACTGTGATGAGACCTGCTGAATTGTTCGAAGTAATTTGAAGGGGAGCCCTGAGGGTTTATAAGCATAACCTAGGCGAAAAGTTGATAGCTAAGCGGAGCAGCATAAAAATATATTTGAAAAATTTCAGTTATGATATCCGTGGTCAGGAGTCCACCTTCAGATTTCTAAAGCGCCAAAAAAAAATAAAGTGATCCTTAGAAAACCGCTGATGTTGGTATGATTGTGTGTGACCTTAATATGTGACATCTACCAATTCGCACAGGGCCCGCGTGGTGGATTACGGCCCATTCCTTCTCACCGAGAGGTCCCCCAGCAGTGGAAACATTATAGGCTGAATGTGCTTTGTGTGTGGCCCTGCTCATCGACATTTAAAGGAAAATCTTCTGAAGAAAGTGTGGGCCTGTCCCTAAATCTGACGTCTTTGAAAATTCAGAATTGGACTTATTTATAAGGATATTCAGTACGAATAAAACGTGACCGTGTAGTAGTGTTGCATGTCCTGATAGTGATTAAATAAATATCAGACGAATTGATGGAGCCTTTTGGCAAATATGAAGAAATTTCAGTCAGTGGGTCGTGTGGTTCCTTAATTTTCAAAAGTACACAAAAGTGGTTATAATTTAGCATTTATCTCTAACTCTAAACCCACGAATCGAGTAGCTTTGATTGCTTTTTTGAATTTGAAACCGTGTAAAGATTTTGCAGCATCAGAAGGAAGGACACATTCTGAGGATGTCAAGGCCGGCCCAAGAAGAGGTGGCGAGATGACCTAGACGCGTATTGGTTGGATTGAGGTGGTCCTGCAAAGGGATGCCCGAAAGGATTTCGGGGAGGCCTTTGATCAGCAGTGGGACAGTGCAGTGTAGTGAAGAAATCAAAGGTATATACTCGGTTCGTTAATTTAGAGATAAACGCAAAATTAAAACCTCTTTTAGGTAGGTACTTTTGTGAATCAATGAAATTACGAAATACTTGCCAAAAGGCCTCATCCATCCGTCAGATATTTATATATTCACATGTAGAGCTATTGCACAGAAGTTTAAAAAAAATCCGATTCTGAAGGGAAAGCAATTTCTTTATTGCGTTTACCTATTTAAGTCATTGTGGTTAAGGCCGCATACAACCATCCCAAAATCAACAGCACTGTAGATCACTTTTTGGTCCATTTTAGAAATTTGAAAATGACTCCTGACCACGGGGGTCCTATCTGAAACTTTTCAAATAGATAGGTACCTATATTTCGGCCCTACTCTCATCTTGTCGCACCTACTCAGCTAGCAACTTTTCGCATATGCTTCCACATACACCGTCTGGCCTCCCCTACCATATGTTTAAATATCACAGCAAAATCAATAATAACCCAAAAAATAACCTAAATTAACGAAAAAGTCTTTAGATATCCAAGTACACCAAATACCTAAGATAAATAATGTTAAGATCCTTCTCCTACGCAATATCAGTAAGGAAACTTTTCGTAATGTATCTGCACAGTTTTAGACTTAGGAGATAGTGCATTCGAGTGTCTAGGTATTATGAGTAGGTATCAGCAAGAGCAAACAGGTGACCAAAATATAGACTTAATCGCTGACGTCAAGGGCGGGTCCAGAATTTATTTCTGGGACGGGGCTCATGGGCCGGACAGGTCAGGATTGTCCCGGGTCCCATATCTAGTACCTGTTTGCTGCTTTTGAGATTCATTATTTTTAATATACCTAAGCCTTGGATGGGATAGATACAGAAATGCACTTTTTTCGACATACGCCAGCTGCGAGAGCGAGCGAAGCGAGCTCAAAAATCTGAACACTAAGTAGATATACCCCAATTGCTTTGGCTAGGATTTCTTTTGACCATTCATAGTAGCTATACTTAAGCTAATTATTTTGATCGAGTGGAAGAAAGCTGCAGACAGTTTGGACTGTTTTGCAAACTGTTTTGCAGGCAGTGTTTGACCCCTCGGTCCACGCTATCTTTTTAGGCCAGTCATCGTATTCAAAAATCGCGATAGGTCGCTAAAAATGGTTGATGAAGTTATAATAGATTTGTAGCGAATTGTAGGTAGCTTTTTTCCGTAAGATGCAGCTTTTAGAACTTATAAAAGAAAACAGAAATAACATTTCGAGGTTTTTCGGGCATCAGACATTTAGCACAGGTCTTTCAAAGCTGTACTTAAACTTAGTTTTTCACTATTGACATCTATCCTAACCACCTATTCCAAAAAAATGCACTTTACTGATTTTTGGGGATGTTTCCAACACTACCTACAGTGCATTTTTTTGAAACCTGTGATATGACTGGCCTATTTTAACTCTTGCTTTCCTGAAATCCTCTCACCGACTGTGGTTCAGACGTTTCACTTCGAGAGATGCCGAATGAAAGGCAAAAATGAACGAAAAGTGAAGCGTCTGAAATCAGCTTAGCAGGCGAATAATATAATAAATAGCTCATTAAAATGGCAATCAGTCTGATGTTTGACCCAACAGGTAAAGGCGCCGCAGCACTCGCGCTTGCGACCAAGACAATCGTCTATTTCTAGTCTATTCATCGTAAGTACGTACCAACTAAACTCAAATAATTAGGAAATCAGATTATCTTACCCTAAGTGACGTCTGATGGTAATTTTATGAACGGCTCATCCTGAAAACACCATGTAAGAATAATTGTTTTCAGGATGAGCCATGTAATAAAATTATGCGTGATATATTTGTAATACAACCGTTAATATGGCACATCAAGATTAAGAAACAGTTCGGATTTGTAGAGCATCGTCATTCATAAGTGAATGAATACTCGGTCGTTGTGGCAGATAATATCCACTACCATACCATGTGTAGCAGAAAAGCTTTTGGCGGTCATGTGGTTTCAATTATCACGATGAAATACTCGTAACGATGTATTTTGCATATTTCAGTACCGCCGCCACCCAACAGACTTTCGAATAGCGACATTCACCCGTTCTCCTACAAACTTCAAGTATCTGGATCCTAAGGAGCGTGAGCCGTGCCCACTTCCAGAGCCTCCGCCACCGCCACCGCCCAAAGATGACAGGCTACTCTGGGGTACCATCACTGTGCTGTTCCTAGCCGGTGGTTTTATAGTATATGCGAAGTAAGTTTACGGACCAGGGTTGTCAGATATAGTTCGAATGTTAGTAAGAAACCGACGGATGCTTCCGAATAAAATTTCGGTTTCTTACTAAGCTTCAACTATATCCCATGACGATGGTTACTTATCACTTTTGGCCAGCAACGAGCCACTGGTTGCTCGCTCCGAGTGCTCCACCCGCTCTTGGCTCTTTGTGGAGGAACTCCTCCAGGAAAATACTTCAAGTGCATGGTTCTCAGGATTATGGGACCAACTGGGATGGCTACGCACCAGCGACGATGTCTCGAATATTGTACATTTCGATAGCTGACGATCACCAACCATCAGGTGGGCCACCTGGGGCCTAAGTCTACTAATTTATAAACGTTACAATGGTCTCTCAATGGTGTGTTTTTGACAGTTTTTGTATGGCAAATCTGTCAAAAACTTACCATTGAGAGACCATTGTGACGTTTATAAATTAGTAGACTTAGGCCCCTGGCCGCTTGCTAGTCCCCAAAAACTTACCTACAAAATTTATTGTTTGTCATCGTGGCCGAGAAAAGGGAGTTAATATCCTGCGTGGAAGTGGATTGGTAAGGTTAGCGCATTTCGAGATGTTGTCTCACCCGAGTTTGATAATTATCACCTTTGTGATGAGGGTGTTAACTTTGTTTGGTGGAGAAAAAGTAGGTACACTTGTATCAAACATATTGTTGCCCATGCGTATGTAGGTATATCGTTTGTTGAAGATCCTTTAATTAAATAAATATTGACACGGTTGACACTAAATACTTCTAGAAGGAGCTAGATATCCAGCTGTGGATATCGATTAGTTAAGTAAGTACCATTTACTTTTTAGGGGTTCACCAGAAATACGTGATTGGTTAACACTAAACGCACCATGGTTGGACGATGTCATAGCTGTGTTGTACCAGGAGAACATGACGTATAGAGAGTTTGCTGCTGCATGTATCGAAAACACAAAGAGGTACATCGACGACCTCAGGGGGATCAATAAACCGAAGAAGTGCTCCATTGATGGTGGACCTGTGGCTGGTAAGTAATTTTTTTTTCGGTATTATGGCTATTGCCCAGTTAGGTAGGTCCAACTCCGAGGAAGAAAAAATCGTCAAATTCGATTCGGCTGGGCAGCGTTCGGCTACGCAATATTTTCTCGTCGCAAATACCGCAGTGTCTCATGACAAATGTCTTTGACCAGTGCGTGTTGCCAGTGATGACCTATGGTACTGAGACGTGGTCGCTCACAGTGTGCCTTATTAGAAGGCTTAAAGTCCCCCAAAGGGCAATGGAGAGAGCTATGCTTGGAGTTTCCCTACGTGATCGAATCAGGAATGAAGAGATCCGCAGGAGGACCAAGGCATCGGACATATCTCGAAGAATTGCCAAACTTAAGTGGCAGTGGGCAGGGCACATTGCTCGTAGAACAGATGGCCGATGGGGCCGAAAGGTACTGGAGTGACGACCGCGTACCGGTAGACGTGGAGTTGGAAGGCGTCCCACAAGGTAGACCTATGACCTTGTGAAGGCTGCAGGAACCCGCTGGATGCGGGAAGCACAAGACTGGTCGAAAACCGAGCTTGGGGGAGGCCTATGTCCAGCAGTGGACGTCTTTCGGCTGAAGTGACAATGATGATTACGACAATTCAACCCCAGAACAACTCGACCCCGCAGAAACGAACCGATTTAGTTCTTAATATAATTATTAATGCTGGTCTATCTGCGCTAATGCTAAGCCGGCCTCGTCGTATCCGTGATACTAAACGCTGACTATTAAAAAACTTGAGAATATGGAAAAAAATATTGACTCTTTTCTCTTCTATCCATATTCTAACAAAAATCTTAAATTCTCAGACAAGGCACAACCTAAACTGCTGCGTCTAGAAGTATAAAATTTTGTGCAAGAATTCCTAATAAAGAGAAAGTGAGCCCTGAGGAATGATTTAGGAAAATTCATCCTCTAAAGAACGGACGAACTAAGTATACAAACTTTCATCCCCAACTCAAGTAGGAGATGAACGTATAAATAGAAGTTCGATTTCGAAGTTAAAATCGTGAAAGTTGGCACTTAGACTTCTGTTTAAATGAGTAAAAATTTGCACAGAACCAGGCGAAGTGGAGGAGCTTGGGGGAGGCCTATGTCCAGTAGTGGACGTCTTTCGGCTGAAATGATGATGATGATGAAGCAAAAATTAGTATATAAATTGCTTTTTGGAAACTCATCTTCTAATAATGGCTTGCCCTTCATAATTTACTACATTTTACCCTAAATTTTCTGATCCAGATGTTCCTAAGAAACCAAAAGAAGAAGTAAAACCTAAAGCAAAGGACGGTAAGCGTTTATTGATTTTTTTCGAATCAAAACCTCGCGCTATTGCCTACAGAATACAGCTTCGAAGCATATGATAATTTCAACTAGTATTTGAAATTGAATTGATTGATATTACCTACTCTAAACTCTTCGTATCTACTGCGAGGTCATACACTATTTTATCATAACTGCAATTTCATAAAAAAACACAATACATTTTTGTTGCGAAAAGTAGACTTTTAATAATTCTCCTCGTAGATAATAAAGGTGTCTTCGTCTGGGGGAGCTTAAATCAGAATGTTAGTCTTACCTCCCTCACTGCCATTTCCGGAGCCCTAGAATCCTTGCTTGCTAGAAACCCTAGAATCAAAATAGCGCCCATGACATTAAGACACCGCTTTAATTATTTACCATTTAAAACAGAACAGGTTAATCAAGATTTTCTAGTAACTACCGACCTAACCGACTTGTGCCGGCCCGCCTTTGCGGGCCACCTCGCGTTAGGGGGGAGTGAGGTGACTCCCCCCTACATCAAAGAGAGGCGCGCGTGGAACACTACGCGCCGCCATCTCGGGTCCTAAGTAGTAGGGGGTGACGGATTTCCCCAGTCCGTCGCCCCTGGACCCATTTAGGGGACTGGAAGAGGGCGTTGTCCGCCCTCCGCCGACGCCCGGTGCGTCTGCTGCGGATCGGCTTAGCTGAAGCAATCTCCCGCTCCCTCTCCAAAGCCTCCTTCTGCGAAATGACTGTTTCTCACTTCACCGCGGGCCTAACCGACTTACCGTAACTACACTCGGTACGGTAATAGGCAAGGTGCTGGAGCGTCTCATACAACCAGAACTGCAGAAGAATTAAAAAATTGACGATGTGCAGTTTGGGTTCCGTCCCGGACTCTCAACTGCGATTATTAACCTTAAGAGTACGATAACCTATTACACCCACCAGAGAACCTCAGTGTATGCTTGCTTCCTAGACCTGAGCAAAGCTTTTGACCGAGTGAATTATGAAATCGTCTGGGTTTAGCTAAAAAAATTACAAGCACCTCACCAAATTGTAGATCTGTTGAGATTTTGGTACCTACGGGGGCCAGACCAATCAAGTGAAATGGTGACACGCTATCTAGTAGTTACAGGTTAGAATATGGTGCTCGCCAAGGGGTTTGACTTCTCCGGACATGTTTAACCTGTATATCAATGATCTGATCGAGGAACGCAGAAAGACCAAGTTGGCTGTCACCTAGTCAATGTTTGTGTGAATAGTTTGAGTTATGCTGATGACAGGGTTTTTTGAGTCCCTCGATTAATGGCTTAAGGAAACTGTTGTCTGTCTGTGAGCATTATGCTGATGCTCATGGACTGAAATATAAAGTTCTCGAAACCGAATCTATGGTATTCAGGTCTGGGACAGGTCCGGGGAACATACCTAGTCTTTATTTGAATGATGCGATCATAAAGGTCGTAAAGCAAGTGCTTTGCAACTCTGTCCATGAAAATGTGCCCTAAGTAACTACTTAGGGCACATTTTCATGGACAGAGTTCAGGACGACTGCGACATTGAAAGAGAGGGTAACGTGCTCACGCGTAAATTTATGCAGTGCACGAAAGACGTTAAGAAGACTGTTCAGAGCTTATTGCTTGTCAATGTACAGCTGCCATCTTTGCTGCAACCTCACAAAAAAGATGTACAGTTAATTAAGGGTTCAGTACAATGATGCTTACCAAACCCTAATGAAACTGCCAAGATACTGCAGTGCTTCGAGCATGTTTGCCGAAGCGAGGGTCCCGGACTTTTACGCGATCATGAGGTCGAGGGTCGCGTCTTTTTGTGCAAAATCGGAGACTCTCCAGTAACAGCATTTTGAAGGTAGTCTCGGGCAACTTAGAAAGCCCAATATTTGTGCACTGGATTTCTGAAGGTGGGAACAATAAATGACGACAGATTAAGTATATGTATTTTTGATGATATGTGTTTTTTTTTACTTTCTGTTTTTGTGTATGGGTATATTGCCTGCAATAAAATACAATTTATTTATTTTAATTTTATTACCTATTACTCAAACCAATTCTAATTACTTATAACATAAAGTCAAGGTAAATAACATAAAGTCTATTCATAATCCAACGGTGTGGACAACGGTGATGCAGGTTGCCTAACGTTCTTCTTCTTAGCGTTTAGATGTCAAAAAAAAAAACAAACATGTTTGGCCCAAAATTCAGCTGCGCGAACTGACGCACGCACGGCAGTCATAAGATCGTCATAAGAAGTGCCGTGCTTCCTTCCTTCCATTTCTTAAGTTATGTGTACTTGTGTAACAGGACATGCGGCGCAGAATGGAAGGTTGATGCGGGCATTTAACAATACGGTCTACTGTTTCAGGAGTAGAAGAAGTCGAAGTTTGCGTGAAGGAGCCCCCACCAGTTGTCACGCAAAACATTTGTGACATAGAGAAGTGCATGATAGACCTGAGCGAGTGCGCGATCAACAACTACTACACTGCGAAGGAGGCTTGTGCCTGTTACAACTTGGTATGTATCTACGCTATGTACCCAGGATGAGGTTCTTCTTCTAGCCGATATCAGACGCTTCACTCGAGTGAACCAATCGCAAGTTGATTTTTGTTTCGTGGAATGAAACACACGACGCCGACAACATGATAAAGCAATGAACCATTCGTCGCCTCTTTCATTTAATTTTTTGACCATTCGGAAAGCGACTGAAAGTTTTTTTCATTTTGTGTGCTGACGTTTCACTTTGAGTGAAAGATGAGGGGCATTAATGAAGAAAAGGTAAAGCGTCTGATATCTGCTTTACCAGGAATGTGCAATTAGAGACGCACGGATTGCGTCAGCACAAATATTATTCTTACAAATATCACATCAAAATCATGCAAAAATAAATGTATTTAACGGGCGATTTTTTTCGAGAGTTCAGGGTTGTTCACAAAGTAAAACTCAGTCATAAAGTCAAAAAGATCAGAGAACCTTTTTCGGATTTGAAGTTGTTTCAATTACCCCTTGTATACCACCCACTGCGCGAAGTATAGTGTGTCAAAAGTATCTGATGAAAGTGTAAGCAAACTTTTTCATGTTAAATTCTTATCTACGCATTCACTCAATAAAGTCAAAGACAAAGTCAAAGCATTTATTTCAATAAAGCACTTAAAAGGCACAAGGCAAGAAACTCCACCGTTACTCTTCTAAAATGTTTTAAATACAGTTTAACATTGTACAGTCGCCAGCAGGTCAAGCTATTCCAAACTGTCAAATTTTCCCAATTGAACATAAACCTTATTCCGTTGGAATAAAGTTGAAAACCTATCAAAGAAATTTGACAGATTGGAGTAGCTTGATGTGCTGGCCTCTGTACGATGCTCCCAGAATAAAAATACAACACCAAAATAGGTAAAAAAATGCAATAGGGTATTTACCAATTTTTCAAAAACTATTCTAATTTGAAGATTGGAATTATAAAAATAAATGGATTTCTATCCACTTTCTCAATTAAAAACGATTTAAACCAAATTTATTTTTCGTTGTTTTGAATTTACCGCCAAAACGCTTCTTACGATGACTTTTTATCACGTGACGTCAACTTTGTGCAAACTAAAGTAATTAGTACCTAAGTAAATAAGTGAATGTCGAGTTTATATTTAACAAGATTTTTAATGGATATAAAGTGATGTTACTGGTGTGCGGAGCCTCTGTGCATAAATACTTCTAAAACGGCGCGAAACTAAGTATTTGTACCGGTGACGTTTATACAAAGTTGACGTCACATGTCACGTGATAAAAGTCATCGTAAAGAGCGTTTTGGCGGTAAATTCAAAACAACGAAAAATAAATTAGATTTCAATCGTTTATTATTGAGAAAATGTGTATTAATAAATTTATTTTTATTTTTCTGTTAAAATATCGTCCCAATCTTCAAATTAAAATAGTTTTTATGAAATCGGAAAATACCCTATTGAAGCATTACGGATAAATTAATTTTGTGATAGATACATGGTGCTCACATATTAACAAACTTTGTAAGAGTGTAGGTATACGATTTTAGAATATTAACAAATAAAAAGTCAGTGTGTGAGTAAAAGAATTCGGCCTTTCTTCTCAGAGTAGTCAGATAGGAAACGCCGACCTCATCTAGTTTTAAAAAATATGATTGACGTGTAAAAGTGTTTGTACAAACCTACTTACAGAAATAAAATCATTTATCATAAAAGAGTTAAGAAATAAAGTGAAGGAACAGCACCCTAATTGCGTAACTCACGATGAATCATAATTGGTTTCAATTTGACAGTTCAACAGTATTCATTGCGTTATCAACGTTGTTGAACAGACACATTTTTAGAACATATGAAGCAATGGTCTAACAATCTGTTTCAAAACGAAACAGATTATGATGAATCGTGAGTTACGCACTTAGGGTGCTGATTCGTCTGTGTTTAGAAAGGTCTCAACTTTAGGTATATCTCACCATTTTTGCCAACAATTATCGTTTTATTGACATTATTAAATTGTAGTTGAAAAATCGTCCTCAGTTGTCAAATGAAAAAGTCATAATTACAATTTGGGGCTAAGTATTTATTCTGTTAAATGATCAAATTATGGCACTCAATTTCTAAGCCGGCACTCCAAATTGGCATTCACAGGTACATTTTCTTTCAGATCTATTAATTACTTTTCATTTTATTAGATATTTTTGGAACAGACTATAATTTGTCATTTTGCTAAGCCAAAACGGCTGTCGCTGAAAACCAGCGCTGGGGCTCTGTCTTGCATAGGGTAGCAACATCATGCTGAGTGATAGCCGTTTTGCGTGGATGCGACGCATGTTTCCCTCAATCTTTCTTTTTTGTGTTACTGCTCTTTTTTGCGTCATGTTTCGGTAAACATGACGCAAAAAAGAGCAGTTAGCAACTTATTTTCTTTCTTTCTTCTTCAAAACAATCGGCTGTATGTTGCAGCTAGTTGAAGACACAATGCAAACGTTTACGTACAGAGGCATGAAAACGTTGCGCCACGCCATGGAGGAGCGAATTGAACTCGTCAAGACTTCTTTAAACAACGCTTCTGGGTGCATTAATAAACTCGGTGAGTAGGTAATATCAGGTAGGCTGTTGCTGTTGTTGTAAAAGAAGAAGACGAAGATGAGACTCCCGTACAAGTTTAGAACGACAGAGAAGACACTACCTATTGCAAAATAGAACTTGTGTAAAGACTTAATGTGTCATTTAGAAACTGTCTGTAATCGAATGGCATCAATATTACAGCGAAATGAGAAAGCCAGTTATCATCGGCTATGTGGCTATAGCTGTAGGTGCTATAAGCTGAAAACTTTACTGTCGCTTTTGTTAGAGTGCCAACATCCGTAATAAGCGCGGCCTATTGAATGGCATCAATATTAAAGCGAAATGAGACAATTAGTTACTACAGGCTATGCGGCTGTAGTCTAAACTATGACTTGCCGTTTCTATGGCGAGATGGCGATGTTAAATTGAATGTCGTTATTTTTTTGAAGCAGTCTAATGGGATGACCATATGGGGTTGTTTGTTAAAAGTTTCGCCGCGAGATAGCGCAGTGTTTTTCACTTGTCAAAGTTTTCTTGAATGAATATCGGCGAATAGGGAACACAATAAAAACCATATTGCAGCAAAGTTGACTTGATGTGTAGCCGTGTGTACAAATAAACTTTTAACTACATATTTAAACAGATGAAATGGTTCGCTACCTTGACTGCGGAGTCCAAGCTACGAAAGATCAGATCAAGAACTCAAAGCTTATGCATCGAGACTTCCATGAGAAGTTCAAAGCTGCCTTCATGGCGTACCAGTGGGAGAATGATCGGTCCACTGTGATGGACGCTCAGTGGCAGATGGTGAGGAAAGATTTTTTTTTAGTTTACTTAATTTCTGATTCGATGCCTCTAACTGCATCAGCATGGAGAGCAGTGGTGGCCCAGTGGTAACGGCCGCGACATACGAGTTGAAAGTAGTAGGTACGAACGCAGACAGGCACTTTATGTAAGTTGTTTCATCACCACTGCTCTCAAAACGGAGAAGGGAAACATCGTGAGGAAACCGGCATGTCTTAGAACCAAAAATTCGAAGACATGTGACATCTACCTACCCGCACTGGGCCCGCGTGGTGGATTACGGCCAACTCCCTCTCACAGAGAGGCGGCCTGTGTCCCAGCAGTGGGAACTGCATCAGACTGCTTGACAAGTGGTCTTGTTTTCAACTTTTTAGTTGAAGTCGGGTTTTTTTGGTTAGGTACAGTCGCCAGCAGGTCAAGCTATCCCAAAATGTCAAATTTTCTCAATTGAATATAAACCTTATTCTCTTGTCATAAAGTTGAAAAACTATCAAAGAAATTTGACAGATTGGGGTAGCTTGATGTGCTGGCCTCTGTACCTTTGATTGTGTTTAATTTTTATTTAAAAAATCAGGTAGAAGAGACTGTAAATAAGTACACGTTGGAGAATCAATTAGTGTTACCCGGCCTGGACTACTCTGATAAGAAACCATACACACAAGGTGATATGGATCTACTGTTTATGAACAGCTACCGATACGTAAGTTTTGCAAACGCTTTACTTTAATTATAGAGCTCTGTGGCTCTACTAGTGTGAGTTTGGTTTTACCATGTCGATGTAACGCATCAACTGCGTTCGGCGTTCCGATTGGTCCTTCACCAATCCAGGGTCAATCGGAGCGCCGAACGCGCTCGATGCGTTAGCACGGAATATTTACCCGAGTGTTAAATCGAGATGTTTAAAAGAAATTCAAACTGGGGCCATTATAGAGCTCTGGTCAAACAGAGGTGAATCCCGTGCGTGACTGCGGGATGCAGGTTGAAATTCGCTCGCACCGATTGTCTCAACGAATCAGTATGGAGGTGTACAAAGTGGCGCGAATATTCGCGTCACTTCCTAATCGTTAAAACAATTGGCGCGGGCATTCCCGTCCCGCATTCTGCGCGAAATTCGTCTCAGTGTGAACAGTCCATTATGGGTGTCCAGAAAATAGGATAGGACAGACTGATACCATGCTCAAGATCGCCAGCATTAGTCTCCTGTCCTTATCCTAAATCATTTGGGGTCGGCGCAACATGTCTTTTTCTTCCATACGTCTATGTTAGCAGTTACATGCTATTACACTAAGAAAAATCCATTCGTCTTTCAACTTTTGTGTGATATCGGATTTGCATAGCCTTTACCTTTTTTAGGCTTTGCGTACACAGAGGCTAAGAAAATCTAAAGGCTTCTTCTAACTTAGGTAACATACAGAGCCGTGCTGCTCGGGAGTTAGTTGCGCCAATTCTTCTCAGCTAAAGCACTAGGAAATGGTGAATGGTGGGCATTTGACGCTCAAAAAGTGCTGATTTTCAGCCTTAAATTATTAAAGGAATGTTTGTAATTTCGATTTTAATATCCAAGCTTAAGTTAAAAAAAGTGATTTTTGTGCCTTCATTTTTATTCCACCAGTGATTTATGAAAACATAATTATAATACATTGAAACAATTTCATAAAGCAATTAATTAATTTTAAGTTTCGTCCTTTGTAATAATCATTATTGCTAACATTTTTGTAGATTGAGTCTTTAAAAGAACAGTTGAATGATGCTTCTGCTGCAATGACTGAGAGAGTCAACCGTGCAGTCGACGGTAAGTACTAAACCAACATTGAAGTTGGTTATTAATTTCTCTGTTATGGGAATGCGCTAAGATATTTTTAAATACCCTTTTGAAAAGTTCCCGCAACGTGCAGCGGAAGACGATTTCGTCTACGAACTAAGAACGTCGTAAGTAAATGCTAAAAACTATTAAATAAACCAAAAATAAAAGGAATTATTTAAAAAAAAACCACGACCAGATATCATGTAAGTTAAGTAATTTAATATTATGCCATAATTGTTGCTTATTATAACAATTTAGTTGTAATAATGCCGAGTTATCTTGGACAAAGGTCCAAGAGCTGTATTTAAACGTAATAGCAATGTAAGAGATGTGTTGATGGAATATACCAATACTGTTTCCATGGAGTTTCTTGCCCTTCTTCTCCATGAAGACCTAGCTTTGGAACGGACGACTAGCTTTCTGATTAAATAATGACAAGCCTAATTGAAATAGATGTCTAGTCTTGTTTTTCTGTGCTTTACTTCATGAAAACCTCTCCCTACAAACCATATTCATAAGAACCTTGATATTAAGTAAATAAGCAGCAACCATTCTGACATTCAAAACTTGATATTTGTTTTATATATGCACTTATTAGTTCATATAGCCACCTATTCTGACAAAAAAAAAACATTGTGCAGGCGGTTATAAAACCGCTTGCACAATTTTTACGCCTTTACGAACAGTCACCAATTTTTTATCCTATTAGTCGTAGTAGAAAATACGAGTAAATTAGAAGCGTTGTAAATTGTACGGTAAAGAAGTTAACGGCGTTAGTTCCAATTCTAACCGTGATCCGTGTACAAATAAATGTACCTACAGACGTCGTCTTTTTTTTAAACAATGACATAAGTAAATACTAATGTTGTAGATTTATCACAAAGACCCGAATCTGAGAAGAGCAGTAAAGCAACTAGAGCAATCATGTTGGCAAATGCCATCAAAGATAAGAGGATTGAATCTGAAATGGATTATAAGAGAAGGGTTAGTTGCTTAGCTCCCTAGAAGTTTTATTTTTTTCTTAAAAAAAAAAAACGTTGCCCCACACTAGGAATTTCTCCTGTATTGTGGGTGCGTTTACAAACATTTAAACTCACATACACAAACAGCCATGTAGCCAGCTTGTAGCTCATACAAATATTTGTTCCGTGCGGGAATCGAACCCGTGACACGCAGCGCAGCAGTCAATCGCTTAACCACTGCGCCAAACGTTTCGTCCAAAGTTGTAGCTCCTAGTAGTTGTTTAGCTCTCAGTAATTGCTTAGCTCTTAGTAGTTGAAGCTCTTACTAGTTGTAGCTCCTAGTAGTTGCTTAGCTCTTAGTAGTTGAAGCTCTTAGTAGTTGTAGCTCCCAGTAGTTGCTTAGCTCCCTAGTAGTTGTAGCTCCTAGTAGTTGTTTAGCTCTTAGTAGTTGCTTAGCTCCCTAGTAGTTGCAGCTCTTAGTAGTTGTAGCTCTTAGTAGTTGTAGCTCCTAGTAGTTGCTTATTCCCCTAGTAGTTGTAGCTCTTAGTAGTTGTAGCTCCTAGTAGTTGCTTAGCTCCCTAGCAGTTGTAGCTCCTAGTAGTTGTTTAGCTTCTAGTAGTCGCTTAGCTCCCAGTGTCGTGTTTTTAATCAACATTTTGAAACGAAATCCTAAACTTTACTTTAAAACTATGTGTAGTCGACCCTAAAAGTGATTTTTACTTGCACGTCATTTAACGTCCGATATTTTTTAGGTTTTTTTTTACCCGTTATTTAAGGTATTTTTATAATCAGTTAGTATCTACCACCCCACGCTTTTTTACATTAAAATTATTTCATTTATTCATCACTAAGTATATCCTTATTTTGATTTCTATTTTCTACTTGTTTAGTTTGGTTTTCTATTAAAGTGTTTTTTTATACATATTTTTTACCTTTTTCATTCATATAGTAACTCTGCAACGTTGTTATTTCATTTCATATTACCTGATATTATTACTTTTGGTGTTTTAATACCTCTTGTAACTACACTCGCGAGCAATGAACTGGATTTCCTTCATCGTCCGCTGCTCGAAATAAGTTTTTACAACTTCTATGCAATGAACTGTGGTGTGGTATATCTTCTGAAAGGCAATTTTGTTAGCTTTTAACCTCAATATCATAACCAAAGATTCCTCACCATATGTCATGCAACGTAAAAGAAAACAAAAAATACATTTTTAAACAAAACACCATATTGTTTGGTAGTCCTGAAACCCTATAAAAAGGGGGCGTTTATGAAAATTGATCATCAGTCCAATATTTCACGTTACTGAACGTAGGAATACTGAAGCTAAAAGAAAATAGAAACCACAGCTATAGAAGCCGCTCAAGTCGTCATCCTAATCCAGCATGGATTGTCTCAGCGTACTATCGCTCGACAGCTTCATTTGAGCCAGTCTTGTGTCTCGAATGTACAAGAGGTACAGGGTTACTGGAAACTTAGTCCGGAGACCAGGATCTCGACAACAGCGATGCACTTCGGTGAGAGATTACCGATTTACTGTCACCTCTTCTCTCCGAAATTGACAACTGACCGGCGTAGACGTAGGCTCCGTATCCGCCCTCCGGATACGGAAGCCATTCAGGCGGAGCTGTACGAGGGGTACAGAGTGGCGAAGACCGCCCTCCGAGCGGAGATCCTGCGGGCCAGAGTAGTGGCCCGCGAGGAGTCGCTGGAGACTCTGAACAGAGACCCGTGGGGACGCCCCTATAAAACGGTGTGGGATAAGATCTGCCCGTGGGCTCCCCCGCTGACGTAGAGTCTCCGGCCCCAGCTCGTGCAGGACGTGGTGAGCGCTCTGTTCCCCTCGCGAGGGGAGCACGCTTGATGGTGCGGAGCGAGAGGGCATGGGGAGCCGTCCCCTCCTTCAGCGAAGCAGTAATGCTCGCGAAGAGGGAGGCGGCGCACGTGAGGGAGAGGCAGCATATGCGCCCTCGCGACCCTAGCCGCCGCAGGATACGGAGACACCCTGGGCGTCGGGAATCCCAGGCCGACTTCCGGCCACCGTAGGCATGAGCTTGCGGACGGCGAGTAATGGGTAGCTCGCTGTCCGGTAAGGACCAAGCCTAAGTCGACGGCGCGTTGTGTTCCACGCGCGCCTCAAAGAGATGTCAGCACAAAAAAATGATGGGGCCTGCAAGGGCCGATGCCTGCCAGGGGTGCGCGTTTGTTCGAAAGAGACACCACAGCCCCTGGCATACGGGCTACTGAAGGAACACGGGTGGGATTTAGTCAGTAAAAGTCTGACACGCCCTCCTGCTCCACCCAGAGCGGGAGAAGTTATTTGATGACTTCCCAACCAAAAAAAAAAAAAACACCGGCGTAGACGTCCAACAGCAGCTCAGAAAAGTTCGAGGGAGGGCTGTCAGCGAGTGGCCAGTGAGGCGAAGAGTCAAAGAAGCGAACTTGACCACGAAAAGGCCAGCCACGGGACCTAAATTGTCTCCAGCCCACTAACAAGCCAGGCTTCTGTTTGCTCGCGATTACTAAAATTGGGATATCGAGCAATGGAGGCGAGTTTTGTTCTCAGACGAATCCAGGATGTGCCTGCATGGTAACGATCGTCGACACAGAGTCTGAGACCGGCGGAGCGGTTCGCATAATGATTTTTTGCGGAAACAGTGGCATACGGGGGTGGGTCTGATGTGGGCGGGGATATCTATTGAAGCAAATACAGAGTTGATATTCGTACCTGGTGGAGGTCGGGGATGGAGGATAACCGCAGAAAGATACATCTACGACATTCTGCTAGGCCATGTGCTCGGTGTGCTCCCCTAAACAAAGGTTGTTACAAATTACTTATAGGTATTATTCCATTAGGCGGATTAAATACCTAATTTTGTTTATTGGCGAATCACATTAATGCACGTTGCCACACCGCGCACTGCTGCAGTGACTAGACAGTACCTTGTAGAAGTCTGGATTCCCACACTAGACTGGCCAGCCCTAAGCCCTGACTTAAATCCGATTGAACATATATGGGACGAGATGAAAAGGCAGGTACAAGGAAGATGTCAAGGAAGACCTGAAAACTGTATTCGAAGAGTGGCAGGATATCCCACAGGATTCCATCAGGAAAAATAAAAAATAAAAATAAAATTGTTTATTGGGTCTCAAATGATTACATTTTCAGATAGGTAACACAAAATATTAAGGGGTAAATAACATAAATTGTAAATAAAAATATTATCTTTTCATGTTTCTTCCTATTCATTTAGACGTCCACAACTTCGACCTATTGCAATCATTCTCTAAATTTAGGTAGAAAATGTAATTTTTTTTTTTCTTTGAAAGCTAACAAAATTACTTTTCAGGTGATATACCACAATCCATAGAAATTGTAAAAAATTGTCTTGAGCAACGCGCGATGAAGTGATTCCAGCACCCTAATTGCGTAACTCACGATTGATCATAATTGGTTTCGTCTTCACAGTTAAACAATATTCATTGCGTTATATAGGTTGTCGAACAGACACATTTTTCGAACATATGAAGCAATGGTTTAACAATCCGTTTCAAAACGATACAGATTATGATGAATCGTGAGTTACGCAATTAGGGTGCTGTTTGTTGCTCGCAAGTGTAGTTTGATAGTTTCAACCATAGTTTCAATTTTTTTATTTTTTTTTTGTCAAAAAGAAGTAATGTAATCACGAGGTCGATTCATCGACTGTACTTAATTAAGCACGTAGGTTTTAAATTATTTATTTACAATCTGTTTATAACTAAGTATGAGGTTTTTTATTTTATGATTTGTACAGGAAGAAGGACAAAAAATATTGAATGAAAGAAACCTGAAAGAGAGTTTGAAAAAAATACACGACAAGCATGAAGCGACATTGACCCAAAAAATGGCAGAGATAGAGACACAGGTTGTTACAAATTACATATTATTCCGTTAGGCGGATTTAATACCTAATTTTGTTTATTTTCGACACGAATTTGGCTTGCACCTACCTCTTATGTTTGAAACTTAAAGTGTGTGGTTGCTAATTTTACCATCTTATGCGTAACAATTAGGTTGTATAAAACGTATACGGAGTACCTATGGCTCACTATGGATTGAAACTGTCAAAAATTAAAAAAAAAATGCTGTTCCCTAAATTTCACATTATTATAGTGTCAGTGTTGGTCCCCTACTAAAAGTTGTTTCATCTACTAAATTATAAAGAGGAAAGATTTGATTTTTTGTTTACATTGAATAGGCTCCGAAACTACTGAACCGATTTGAAAAATTCTTTCACTATTAGGAAGCTACACTATCCCCGGGTGACATAGGCTATATTTTATCCCCGTATTCCTACGGGAACGGGAACTACGCGGGTGAAACCGCCGAGCGCTGCTAGTTATTTATATTTTAATTAGTAGCAGTAGTCCCCAAGCTTAAAATCTTGTATAGTGATAAGATATTCTTCTAAATCAGGTAGCGGCCAAATTCAATAGTATGGTTGCCGAAAAAGTTGCAGCTGAAAAGAGGATTTTTGCTTTGGCAATTGAAGAAATGGCTCTGAAGCTCAAAGTAGTCGAAGCTAAACTCGAAGGTATGTCTTGTCATATAGATTTCTCAAGAGAGATGCGGTAAGGGAGGCTACCCAGCTACTTCACCCCTATGTAAAAACAGTCTTATAGAGGTATGAGGAACAGGGTGTAAAGTTCGCTCATCCTCTACAGAAGAGGGAGGATCCTCCAATCAGACGTTGTGTCTGGTGGGCATCTGCCCGACGGTTGATGTCAGGACGTTGTATACAAGATAAAGTGAGTACATTTTGACCGCGTAGGTGTTGCACTTTTCTATGAAACAGCTGATTTTGTTTTGTATAATCGACGAAAAATTTCTATGGGGTCTAGAATGATATGCTGACTTCATGGTTATAGTTTGCGCACTGGTTAAAAATTTACCCTGTATATACCAGACAAGCGGTACACTGATTGCGCGTTATAGGATTTATGTGACGTCAGTAGTCTTCTATTTTTTTGAACCGATGAAAAAACGGAGGAGGTTACTCAATTCGATGCGTATATTTATATATATTTTTTTTAATGTATGACCACGCATATCTTTTTACCGAGTAGTTCGATTTTGATAATTATTTTTTTATTGGAAAGGGTATACCCCGAAGTTGGACCCATATAAATTTGGGAAAAAAATTCTAACCCTAAGGGTAGGAAAACAGGGATGATTGATTGTTCACTGACTGATTGTATTGTAAAACCACGCATAACTGCTTACAGAGTAGTCCGATTTTGATCATTCTTTTTTTGTTGGAAAGGCTATACCTCGAAGTTGGTCCCATATAAATTTCGAAAAAAAAACCAACCCTAAGGGGAGGAAAACAGGGGATGATTGATTGTGTTGTGTATTACAAAAAGTGATAAAAAATTAAGCATGTGGTAATTAGTAGATGATAGCCACAAAAAATTGTAAAAAAAAAACTTTTTAACAAAAAAATTAAACCGCCGAAAAACTGAAAAGAAAAAAATAATAAAACTGCTGTGTTTAACCTTAATAACTAAGTTCGGAAGGCGGTGACATAAAGTTAAAATACATTTCCAAAGTCACCTACTTCCGAACTTAGTTATTAAGGTTAAACACAGCAGTTTTATTATTTTTTTCTTTTCAGTTTTTCGGCGGTTTAATTTTTTTGTTAAAAAGTTTTTTAGTTCTGCTAACTACAAAAGCTTGATTTTTCATTTTTTCAGTTTTTTTTTTTTCGTTTTTTTTTTGAGATGGTTGAATTGCCATCGGTTCTCGATAAGTCAACAAAGTTTAAATGAAATCTGACCGTTTGAAGTGGATCAAAATCATGTCCAAAACAGGAGTCCGTTACAAACAAACATACATACAGATGAAACTAATAAAAGCGTGTTAAATGTTGAATGATTTCCACTCGTCTAGTTCGTCTGAAGGCGGAACGTGAGACTCGTCGTTCTCAAGAGCTGTGGGCGGCCGGAGCGTCGCTTCTCGCGGCGACCAAGAAAGGAGACCCTTATGTTAGGGTGGACAAAGAACTGAAAGCTATTAAGAAAGCATCCGGTATTTAGTATAGATTTTATTCTTAGCTCGGTTTAAGCTTTAGTGTTGTATAGCATACCGCAGTGAGCCTTGTGTCTCCTTGATGTTGTTGTTTCGTATCCCTGGTCATCTTCACCAGCACTAGGACAGTTCAAGGAACGATTAAATGAGCGTTTAAAATCAACGGGTAGGTACGCTTTTCTATGCTGCATTTCTATACAAGTGAAGTAATACCTAAACTTAGAATTGAGAATATGTTTCACTATCATGTTTTGGAACCACACATTCGATATGTCAGGTGTAACGTTTGCATCCTATTGCAATTAAAAGGACTTGTTTAGGTCCTTGTTCAACCGTGAACAAGCCATAACATCACAGCGTTAGCGTTAAAAGCGACATACAGTAGCCCTCACTAATGGTGCCCCAATCTCAAAAAGCAATAGATTGACACTTCGCTTTAACTTACGACCTTCTTATAATAAGCAATTTCTATAGGCTATAATACTATATACACACTCTCATACGTTTACGAATGAATGTATTTCCTAAATTCAACCGTTAAAGCAAATGGCATGATAGCTGAGCGGTTACTGCACTTGATTATCGCGTTTGAGCGCAGCGAGTCGCGGTTTCGAATCCCACTCGCTGTGTGATAGTCTTTTTATTGTTTTAAAAATCACTTTTGAGTATAGTTTCTTGTTCTGTTCTTCTTATTCACTAAACTCGTAAAACTTTATCATTATACCCACAGAAACCTAAATAAATTTAAATGATTTACGACTCATTCACCGCGACTTATAGAACGGTGTTGGTTGATATTGTGTGCTAGTGACGTGTGTTTCATCTATTAGCGTCCTTCTAATTCATTTTAAAATGTAAGCAAATTTAAATATAGAAATGAAAGCGAATATTATTGCGCTGCATAAAAGTGGACTTAATACCTATATCACAAATACCTATGTGATGAAACCGGACTGAGTGTGAGTATTATGATTTATATATAAATATTAAACATTTATTTAATTAAAGTATAACTGCTGATCCTTGTAGTTATTTTTAAACGTTTTATAAATATCACAATGTCTAAATAGAATAAAAATATAAAATTTCAATGTAAATTTATTTCCTAGATTATAGAACGATGAAAATAACAATAAACTTAATATCTATGTGAAATTGCCCTTTTAAATAATTTTGTTTCTAAATAGTAGGTAATACATAAAGTGTGTATTTTGCTTAGTAGCCTAACAGTACCCCTTTTTTGTTTTAGTTAAATACTGTGAGTCGGTGGGTGAAAAGATATGAGGAAGGCGGTAGCCTTGCCCGTGGAAAGCAAAGCGGAAGACCCCAGCTCCTATAACAGGCACACGTTCAGCGAATATGAAACAAGTGGTTTCAAACAGACAAGACATTTTGCCGAATTATTCGACACATCTTTACGAACCGTGCGCCGTGCACTCCACGCAGAAGGTTCGCATCATCGAAGAGCAGCTCGAGAATCAGCTCAAAAAACATAGTTAACGGAAAAAACATTAACATTAAGTTATAAATTACAAATATTTATTAATTTTAGTAATATTCAAATAATATTTTGTCTTATCCGTAATCTGGATTATTTTGAGGTTTAGTTTCAATCTTCTTTTCGGAATGAAAATGAACACTTAAGCTATAACCTCTTTAAGTCCTATTAAATACGATTTGTTAACTTTGAGGTTTGAGTTAGAACGAACTCACTCGCAGTAGAATAAAAGTAGTACTACTGAGTTATTTAATTGTATTGTGACAACTTGTCTGCATTTGTTACTTTTACGTGGGTAGATTTTTGTGGAATATTGTGATTTATTTAGAGTACCGACACACAGTAGTAATCAGCACAATATTATTATATTACTAAGATACAATAGCCTGATTATCATAGTTCACCAACTAGCTTATTTACTTCAATAAATTGTTCTATTTGAGAAAATAAACTGTTTTAACAAGAAGTTATTATTAGTTATTTTTATACATTCTTCATGAAGTTATAACGAATAAACATTTTGTAATCATTTATTATTGGTAAACCTTTATTTAAATAACAATACGAGTAATAATAAAAAAATGTTACATTATTATTCTGGTATATTAATAAATCTAATAATAAAAGAACAGATGAAGATGATTGTTGAAAAGAAAAACTAAAGCTTCATCGCGAGATTTGAACCTAGACCTATGAGATTCTTAATCCAAGACGATACGCTGCACGCTACCGGAACTCAAATTATAAAAGTAAATTTTAGCAATGGTATGAACCAACCAAGGGCATGTCTGTCGTCGCCGACGGTATGTATGAAATACAAAGAGTAACGCCAGTGTGTGAGTGGAGCGGTGAGTTTTGTGTTAATACATCACTTATACACACAGCTGTAGGTACGGCCTGGACCGCCACTTCATAGCAATAAAGCCCTTAGTATGCGACTGCATTAGTGAATCTTGATAGTACATCTTTTCCACGCGCTAGCAACACCGTCACCGGCACCGTCGCGTCAGCGCTAAGAAGTGACCTACTGAGATCTTCACTTCATCCGGCACGAAGGACCAAAATGTATGCAATTGGAAGGACGGTCGTACTAAGCTGTAGTCCCAATGCGTACCTACAGTCCTTTTTATTGCCAGTGGCCATTTAAACTCAGAGTATAGAACCCTAAATTAGATAGTTGAGTATAGTGGAAATTTAAATTTTCCAAGAAATTGTATTCAAAAAGCTACCTATTGGGTTCTCACAAAATGGTATTATTTTACAGGTGAAAACGACAAGCTAGTATCGACTGTCTTGAAGTCCATCCCTGATTCTGTCTACGAAAAGGGGATTGTTCCAGAAAGCGTGCTTCGAGACAGCTTTCGCATGGTAATATTAGCGTAGCATGTATAAATGTTTCCTCATATGTGTTTGAAGATTGAGAAGACGGCACGAAGTCTTACATTGATCGACCTATCTATCATGAATCTATGAATGCGACAGGTAGATAATTTTATACTGCTTGGAGTTTTGGCAAATGTAATAAAGCAATTAAGAGGTCGACTATACTAAAATGGGTCGGGAAAAATGGTTTATTTCTAATGTTTCTGTTTCTGATCGGAAACATGTATGTAGATGCTCGGATATAGGTACTGTTAATAAACAAAAAGGTGTACAGGATATTATTTATTCTATTTTATACGTGTTTTGAGATGGAGAAAACGGCGCGAAGTGTTGCACTGGTCGAGCAGGACGGCGCCCGGATGCCAGTCTACATCCTCTCCTGGCTGCAGGGTGTGCTGCTTTTTATGAAGGTAGGCATTTATTAATTACAAGCAGCGCTCCGCGGTTGCACCTGCGTAGTTCCCGTTCCCGTGGGAATACGGGGATAAAATATGGCCTATATCACCCGGGGATAGTGTAGGTTCCCAACAGTGAAAGAATTTTTCAAATCAGTTCAGTAGTTTCGGAGCCTATTCAATGCAAACAAACAATAAAACAAACAAACAATCAAATCTTTCTTCTTTATTAATAGTATATAGGTATAGAAAAGTATAGATATAGATAATTATGTATCTCCAACACAAGATTATATGGCCAGTTCCAGAAGTAACTGATATAAAAGTTAGCAAATGGATCAGAAAACTTAGCTGTGGATGCTAATCTACGGCCCAGTTACAAATCGAGTGTTTTAATTTGATTATTTGAAAACTTAGACCAGACATTTCATTTTTAAATCACCTTATAGACAAAAATAAACTACAATAACTCAATAAGTATTGTCAAATGAAAAATATTTCAATTTTTTTTTTGTGAATTTTTTGTTCGAGCACATCTCTCCAAACATTCCACTACTAAGGCCCAATACAACGTTCTTATGACTCATAGACGATTTTAATGCTAAAGTGGGAGTTACAGAATTGCAACGAATCGGTAGGAGGATTCCCTACGGGTTTAGCAGAAATCATAGGGAGCAAATCCTGGTCCCGAAAATTCTAGAACCTCCTTCTAGAAGGTCTAGGGCAGCCCCGCAATAAAAAACATAGTGGCACTCCGGGAGTGCCGACAGGTGAAAACTTAAGCAATTACGTGTATATTTTTTAATCGTCTATACAGGATTTCACATTGGGTCCTTGGGTCCTGATTGCTCTCGGTAAAAGGTGATAAACGAGCGATCGACTTCAGCCATTAAAGGTAACAGCACAGATTTTTACGATAAAAATACAAAGGGGAAGAAAGGGATAAAATTATTAGAATTTCCCAATTAAAGAAATGGACTTTTCCAAAAGACATCAATGCGCGACTCATCCGTGTGCTCGTTCACCCATATAAACACAGTACCTATGCATATAGCTCAAGGAAAGCGTTCGGTGACGATGACGCGAGTTCCATGATTTTTTTTTTCAACCAATAGTGCTCAACGCGCCTAAAGAAGTTTTCACGTCAAAATTTTCTTACGTGTCAGTGATATTAACACACAAGTTAATTAAAATATGCGACCGTAACACAGTAATGTATTTTACAGAATTATAATAATTTAAATCATCAAAGTCATCATCTGCCTAGCCTTTTCCCAACTATGTTGGGTCAGTCTAACCGGATGCAGCTGAATACCAGTATTTTACATGGAGCGACTGCCTATCTGACCTCCACAACCCAGTTACTGGGTAATGCGATACCCCTTGGTAAGACTGGTTGTCAGATTTTCTGGCTTCTGACGACCCGTAACGACTGTCAAAGATCCACAAATGACAGCCGGGACCAACGGCTTAACGTGCTTTCCGAGGCACGGAGGGGTCTTGGTACGTAAAGATGGTCACCCATCCACGGACCAACCGCGGTAAGCGTAGCTTAACCTGGCCGATCGACCCGTGCAGCTATAGTTATTTAGCCACAAGCCCCTCATCAATTTAAATCATCAAAGTAACAGCCCTATAAGTTCATTTAATTCCATTGAATGACTATTTCATAAAAAATCAATGAAATCGATTTAATTTTGCGCAGTACTTGAGGCTTGGACTGCGCATGGCACGAAATTTTCCAAACGTGAAAAGCTGACAAACGGACGGGACGTTGCCCTTATGTTTACTGACGAATATAAATTGAAAATGATTTGCTTTAAAGGGGCTTTCAGAGATTGCCCTGTATTGATATTGACGATAAAATCTTCTTTCTGAATTAAATTTTATGTCCTTTTTGTTTGAGGGTGGATAATCATCAAATAACTTCTCCCGATCTGGGTGGAGCAGGAGGGGCTGTCAGACTTTTACTGACTAAAGCCAACCCGTGTTCCCTCAGTTGCCAGTGTGCTAGGGGCGACGGTATCTCTTTCGAACAACCCGCACTCCTGGCAGGCATCGGCCCTTGCGAACCCCAACAGTTGTTGCTGACAACTCTGACGGCGCGCGTGGAACACAACGCGCCGTCGAACCGGGCATTTTTTTTTGTGGCTCCGCCGCCTACCACTTTTCAGCCGCAGGGGATAGGGAGAGCGGCCAACGCTATACCGACACTCCTCCTCCCCTGCGGCCCCACCGCCTCCGCCATCAAACGGCGGCAGCCCCGTCCAGGCCACGGAAGGGAAGAGCTACTCAGAATTACCGGCACTCCTCCTCCGCCGCAGCCTGTAACTCTCAACCGCGGTGCCTCCCATTCGACATCGCGGCCCGCCTCAGTTGCGGTGCACCTCACCACAACCTACTTTTTGGCCGCTACGTCGTCAGCTTTGAGGCAAAAGCCCTGACGAGCGGCCCCACCTTGGGGTTCCTCTTCGCTTTACCGTGGGAGGATTACCACGGCTACTTAGCCCCCCCACAACGACAATTTTCCCCCATTGGGGGGGATTTTATGTCATAAGGTGAAATTCTCGAGCAATTTTTTACACTAATTGCACTCTAAAGGCCCGAGCCAATGCTCAATTTTACTGTACAAGCAAGTAGCAAAACGGTTTGAAGTCGTTTTTTTTTTATATCCAGATGTCGGGAATTCCGCAGACAGAGTTTGAAAAACCGCCACTGGAACCTGCTCCAAATTTAGATACGTTTGATTTGCTGCAAAGAGCTAGGTGAGTCTTTTATACAGGCTGATTTGTTTTAACTTCCTTTTCTAAAGAGTCGTTTCTACCGAAATGGTTCGAAAATTGCGAAAAAACAATCAACTTCGACAGATAGCTGGCTGGCATGAACATGTTTGTATAGAACAGTCGATTTTTGTGGTTTCCGGGTGGATTCCAAACTAATACATACTAATACTTATCATTAATCAATCCTTTTCGGGTTTTAGTTCATCATTTCAGCCGAAAGACTGTGGCGGACTCCATAAAGAAGGTAATAATAACAATACCAGCCTATTCCTTTCCCACTGCTGGTCAAATGCATCTCCTCATACAGAGAAGGCAAAGGTATTGATTACCGCGCTTGTACAGACGTCAGCAGGTCAAGCTATCCCAAACTGTAAAATTTTCCCAATTGAACACGTTTATTCCTTTGTGATAAAGTTGAAAAACTATCAAAGAAATTTGACAGATTGGGGTAGCTTGATGTGCTGGCCTCTGTACAAGACGGCTTGTCATAAAGGAGTCTAATGTACTTGATTAATTTTGACAGATTCTGGGTAGACCGTGGTAACTTAGCGGTAGCCGTGCGCTATGTGCAGTCGCTGAAGGGCGCGTCGCGCGCAGCTGCCGCAAAATGGTTCGAAGAGGCACGCGCGCATCTTGAGGTGAGGCAGGCGGCAGAGGCAGTACTCGCACATGCCGCTGCTATGGGGCTGCGGTATATCTGAATGAGGTTAGCATCATCTAATGCGTCAATGCCCACCTTGTCAAACTTTTGCAGCGAGAGGGGCCCGAAATTCAAACTTTCAAGGGCCGCTCGCCTTCGCATTTCGAACGTCTGATCCTCTAATCATGCTACAAATGTAAGGCTAAAGACCCATTTAAGCGAAACAAGTATCTACTAATTTATAAATATACGTAGTAGGAATAAAATGCGTAAGTATTCATTACAGGCGTTAGCCGATATAATGGTCGGTCGCAAACTTTAGTCCTGTATGTAGTCGACCTCATTGCTTTACCACCCTAAGGTTGAATGTGACTTGGACATCATAAAACGACAAGGAACATTATTGTCAACAATGTTTTTTTTTTTTTTTTTGAGGGTAGGATATCAACAAAGAACTTCTCCCGCTCTGGGTGGAGCAGGAGGGCATGTCAGACTTTTATTGACTAAAACCCGCCCGTGTTCTCTCAGTTGCCTGTGTGCCAGGGGTCACGGTGTCTCTTTCGAACAACCCGCACCCCTGGCAGGCATCTTTCGTTGAGGACCCCACCAGTTGGTGCTGACATTTCTTTGAGGCGCGCGTGGAACGCAACGCGCCGTCGACCCGGGCTTGGTCCTTACCGGACATCAAGCTACCAATTACTCGCCGTCCGCAAGTCCGCGCCTACGGTGGCCGGGAATTAGCCAGGGTTGCCAACAATGTGACAGATATAAGTTTTACAGAAATGTGTGAGTGAGGTGCACCTGCACTTTACTGGCCGCAAAAATAGAACACGTTTTTTTTTCCTTGGACGTCAATTTAATACTGAACTCCCTACATAACATAAGTAAATCAAACTTTGAAGCGTCAATTTACTGAAAATTTTGATGAAAAGTGATAAAGTAGTTACGAGGTCGACTAAAAGTAGAAGAACACACCGTAATTTATTTTTTATCTTCTTTCAGTTAAGAACTTGTTGAAGAGTTGTGGATATTATAGTCAAGTGGAAAATTAAAGTGATTTTGCGGATATTTTGCCTTATTATATTAATCTTTTAAATGTTTTGGTACCTACAGTAAAAAAATAACAGTTTAATGTTCATTTATTTTTGTGCAGATAATCCCATTCTGTACCCTACATACAGTTTTCTAAAGCACACCTTTTTTTTTGTTTCGGTAAATTTTTATTTATACAAGGACAAACCAGCTCGCACCGCATGCTGTGAGTACTGGTTTAACCTGGACGCATGCGTCCAGGTCATCTCGCCAACTCTTTCTAGTCTAGCCGGGGCGCGCCAGTCATCTTCAGGCACACATTGCGAGGAGACTTGTTCAATGGTCATTGTGCATGCGGCTGATGTGACCCAACCAATCCCAGGTTATAGTGGCGTGGCAAGAGTTCCTGGAAAGACTTGGGGGAGGCGTTTGCCCAGCAGTGGGACAGTATAGGCCAAATAAATCGAAAAACACATTGAGTGTCCAATTTTAATGTTTTTTTTTTTATTGAGGCTTATGATGCTTACGGATTTATTGTCAACCGCTATCCCAACAAATAATATAAGACCGGCGCACAATGATTACCAACCTGAACTGGTGGTGTGTTACGGCCCACTCCCTCTCATCGGGATGAGGCCTGCGTGTGTTCCAGCATTGGGAACATCAAAAGAGCTGATTGTGTGTGCTTGTGCGTAATGATTTTTGATATAACGGTCCAGCATGCTGGAAACCTCGTGAAAGCAGAGATAGTATAAACAAATCAACCTGAGTCGCGAGGTTGTCAACATGTGGGATGTCGATTCAGCGATCATAATGGGTGATAGTCGTGACAGCCAATGGCAACACCTCACAGTCACCCAAAGCGCAATGGAAAACGCCAAGCTTGAAGTTTCCTTACGTAATCGAATCAGGAAAGAAGAAATCCGTAGGATAACCAAGGTGACCGACATAGCCCGAAGAATGAAATGAAATAAGGCGCAGACGATGTCAAATTGTTATCATGCACCTGCAGTCGACTGTACGACGTATTACATTAATTCATTAAAATAATATAAAAATTCCTCTAACGACTTTATTCGACTCACCTCGAGTTTTAAAGTTAATGTAACAAGTTTTATCAGCCTTGACATTTGATTTCGTTTTAAAAGTAAACCGCAACATACCCAACGTGCTATTAAAATCCACAGCTGCCTAATTAATTATAAACATTAAACAATAATAAAGATTTCAGGAAATCGCGTCAATTATTGTAATTTATACCTTGTTACAATAAAATGAGAGTCAAATATCGCGTGGTCGTTAATTACGTTATCTAAATACGTAGAATCTAAATACGTAGACCTACGTATTTAGATAACGTAACGTAAGAAAACTTCTCATTACCAGATCATATCAGTAGGTACAGGTACTGATATGATCTGGCAATGAGAAGTTTTCTTAGTCACAGTAAAAAAGTCAAAGGTAATTGAGATAATAACAATAGTTAGACGTCACGGCAGACCATCATCACAGTGTTTGCTTTTTAAGATAGCCACCTAATCAAATTATCATTCATCTGTAACTAGCTTTTGTCAGCGGCTTCGCCCGCGCGGAACTTTCATCCCCTATTTGACTCCCTTAGGGATTAAATTTCGAAAAACCCTTCCTTATTCCTTGTCTACATTATAAAAGGAACCTCTGTGCAGAATTTCAGCTTTCTAGGTCCAAGGGTTTGGGCTGGGCGTTGATGATTCAGTCAGTCAGTCAGTCAGTCAGGACTTTTCTTTTTATTTATATAGATAGACTAGGTTGGTATAGCCAATCTCGTAATTGTCTTGCCACTCTTAGGTTGAATGTCACTTTATCAAATGTCAAATAAAATACTATTTTTGCTATAACATCAATGTTATAGTTACACTAAGGTTGAAACTAACTAGTTTCAACCTTAGTGAACTTTCAATTTACTGGGAGTTACTTAATTTAGTAGTCGACCTCGTAATTGCCTTACGAGGTCGACTTAATACTTATGCCACTACAACATAAACGTGAGACCCGGGCCAAGTTCGGTAAGACGGAAGTACCGCATTGTCGGTTTCACCCACCTTCGGTAAAAAATAATTTACAAACTCAAAAAACGCGACTGCCTAAAAAGTGAACATTAATTAAAAAAGATGGAAACAAGCAAATTACTTTAAAAGGATGTCTATTAAACTGAATACTACATTTATTAGCAATCTCATGTAGTTAGAGGCATCTTCATACAGACCTATATACCTATAACCGGGTTTTTTGATTTCGTAAATTATTATTTTTATTTCACAGTTTTTAGTTAATATAATTATTTTTAACGATGATGAGACCTTTTTATGAAACCCTTTATTTTGATACCCCCCCCCCCCACTCAATAGATTTTGGGAAAACAAAATTAAGATGCAATATGGCGCCAAAAATCAGCCATTTTATTTTTCAATTTTACGCAGTATCACTCTCAATTAAGACAAATCTAACGGCACTTCTCAAGCTGAAATCGATCCAGTCATTTAGGCTACAGAGCGTGCAAAAGAAATATACATACATACACTCGAAAAACATAGCCCTCCTTCTGGCGGAGTCGGGTAAAAAGTCAATTATTTGTTTGCGACTGAGAGGCGTCTTTAGTGTAAGTGACACCATTGATCTTTTGAGGTACAAGTTCACTCAATTTTGTCTTAGGTAAAAATAAGGGATAGTGAAAAAAACAACCAATTAGACTACTAGTCCTCATTATTAACCTCAAATTTTGCGTCACTGTCAAAATCAAGTGATGTTTTTTCTCGTTACGAGTAGATTTTTTTTATTGCTTGCTGTTAGGTTCCTACTGTCACGACAGTAAGAGGTAAAGTAACAGTTACTTTACCTCTTACAGTAGTTACAGTTACTGTAAATGGACTGTTACTCAAATTTATCGTGGGTAAATTCCAATGACAGCTATATTTTTTTTACAGATTTATGATACATGTAGCTAGAAAGCAGCAAATTAACCTAGTGTTAATTTGCTTTACAATTTTCCCGAGTCTACCTATTGCATGTTACCAATTAACCCATTCTTGACCACTGTACCAATTTGGGAACACTTAATAAATGTTATTTATTAAAAGTTCCCAAATTGGTACAGTGGTCAAGAATGGGTTAAACTAAATCTTTTACCGTACCTAAGTAAACCATCAAATTTAATCTTAACTAAACCACCAATTCAGACCTTTTTTGCAAACTTGCATATATTGCGTTATGATTAGTCAGTGTACGACTAAACACCGACAAGACTTTACTTCGACGGGACTCTTCGCTGACAGGACATTTCGCCGACAGGACTCTTCGCCGACAGGGTTCATCAGCGGGCTTAGCATGACGCTTTCTATTTCTACGAAGAATAGACAGTGCTTTTTCAATACAAAGTGACATTTCGTTCCTACATTTTTTTTATCGCACCGTAGATATCCTTCTACAATCTGTCATTTAGTCTTTCGTTTCGAACGAAATCGTTGTCTAGGTCTTTATAAATGTAGACTATTTCAGAAGAATATTTCTTCCCAAACTGTCAAAATCACAATGACAACAAACTTTCTACTCGACGGCCACAAAGTATATACGATTATCTACAAAATCATGATTCGTTTAGAACGCATAACTGTGATTATGAATAGAAAAACATAGCTATCTTATCCTATTGTACATCATTTATTTAATAGTCATGTCTATTCTTCCGTCGACAAATCGGTGCTCGTGCTAAGCCTGCAGGTAGGCAATAGGTTAGGTTAGAATTGCCATCAACCGCTCGCGAGAGTGACCGAAGCGAGCGGTGCCTCGGCAGCAGCCGGCGAGCGCTACTTCCATGTTAGTGGCAGTTACTTGACTATTTAGTAGACATGGGTAGTTCGCGAACGATTGAAGGAAATGAACTACTTCATATCACAAAAATAAACTTATCATTAATTCAGTAGTCATTCAAACGTGTCACTACTTCACTTAGTTCAGTGTTCAGTCTTACTTTTCGCTCGCACAAACTATGCGTATCAGTAGAAAAAAAAGCAAAACATACCTACTACTTGCTTGATAAAAATAGTTTTGCTTAAATTCTTATTTCTAATTTTCTAGGTTGACAGTCCTAAGCCTGTTTAGAGTATGAAGGAAAATCGACATACGTATAAAAGTAGTGAAGTACATCATACATTGTCGTAACTTGTCAATCACTGTTGTCATCTTATTCTGATTGGACTCGTTCTGATTTGCTGAACTAAATGAAGTAAATGAGTGGACTACTTCGTTATGCGAAAAGATATACTTCATTCATTTCTTCTTACTGACTTATTTTGCGCATCTCTACTATTTAGTAATAGCGCAAGGATGAGCCCTGTCGACGAAGTGTCCTGTCAGCGAAGAGTCCTTTCGAAGTAAAGTCTTGTCGGTGTTTAGTCTGTCGGCGTTTAGTTGTACCCTCATCAGTCGACCTCCAATTTTCTGAAGGAGCCAGAAATAAATTCTTCCGAGTTCTCATCTCGCGGCCTTAAGTTTTCGTTTGACACCATTTTGGAGCACTCCAACAAGTATTCTGTTATTTTCGGATTTTTATAGAAATCTTCAGTGATATCTGTAACAAAAAGAGTTCATTTTAAAAAGAACAACCGACTTCCTGTGGGTACATTGTTTTATTTATAACCATCCGAATGAAACGATTTCTACACAATAATAATAAAACCATGTTCGGTCAAGTATCTTGAGCTTGACTTAGCTCGCGAGGTTGTCGACGTGTGGATTCAGCGATCATTGCGCCGATCGTTAGTCGTAACAGCCAATGGCTTGATACCCAAGAGTTACGACCAACGCCTGAGGAGGTTCTCGTTGGGCAGCTGGATCAAGGACTTGATTCCGAGAGCAGTACTTCGGGACACGGCTTGCATTGTTAGGAGGTTCCTCTCTTTGGAGCCTTGACCGCCGGTAGCTTGGACCCTGTTCCCGATACCGGTGGGACACAACTTTTTTATTTTTTTATTGTTTTTATAATTTAAATTCTAATACTTAGAAATATAATGTGTTTAGTGAAATAAAAGAAGAAACGATGTTTAACGCAAACTTATTTTAATGTTATTCTTGATAAACATCATATTTAGAGTTAGAAGATTAACAAAGTGGAACCTATCCATCCACATATTCCGGTTTATCAGAAATGTGTTTTTGCGGACATTCGCGCATATTTTATTTCCTAATAAGCTATTCATATTATCGCTTTACTTATAGTTTTATAAACAACAATGGCATTTAAGCAGGCTCTAGTAACAGCGAATGCACTATACTTAATTATATCAATTCATAGAATAAGAACAGAGATGAAACGAAGCTTTATTACTTTTTTTTGTTAAGAAAATTTGACTGTTGATTTTACAAAAAGATCTTTAATTAGCTCGTTGGGTATTTTTAGGCCGCTATGACAAAAAATAATGAAGGTAATATAATTTCCATTCTTAATAAAAACTATCTTATCACATGATTTCAGTAGCCGTATTTTTTGTGATTTAATTAGTTGTTTTTTGCATGCTGTACGTAGGCAAAGCAAATTAATGTAGAACCATTTATATTTACCCATGTACCTACCAAATTATACGCAAAGTAAAGATATTCTATTCTATGTAATTCGTAGTTGTTTGTTGGAACTTACCCATTAGTTTTTCCGAACTCAACTCGTTGCCACCATAGTCTTCGGGGAGACATTCTTTGGGTACGTAGTTGTACAAATCTTGCAAATTTTCGTGAACGACTACTCTGTCCATAATGACAGAGGTGATGAACTGCTTGAAGAAGTCAATTATCCGCTGAACGATACTCGCGTTAACTTTTATGTTAACAACGTGGATGCCGTATATCCTCCAGTTCAGGGATTTCTGGAACATAAAATATTTTGTTGGGATGCGTATTGTGTGAATAGTCGAGATTTCTTGAAAACGCTCAAAATGGTTGTTTTTTTAAACCAGTGTATCCCTTTAACCGTAAATAATTTTGAAGGCGAAAAAATATATGATATTTTCAAGTCTTTTTTGCATACAGTGATCGTACTCAAAACATAATTAAACATACTTTAAAGCATCAAAAAAATTATCAAAGTCACCTCTTAATTATCTTTAAAACCAGTTTAACCCTTCAATAACAATTATTATTATATTTAAAAATATACCATAAAATTCTAAATGCCAAACTGCATCCAGTGATGGATTATTTATTATGAAATAGATAATATCTAATTTTATTTTATTTGCATTTTACGACAATGCTTGCTCACATAATATTCGAATTTATTACAACAGATTTTAACCTGTATCGGATTGCAGTAAGAACTATTATCGCTCATAACGACAGTACGACGAGTAAATTCAAAATTACTAGGGCCTTAGGGAACTCTTACTTATTATGTTACGGGATAATCAATCTGCCTAGTCTTTTCCCAACTATGTTGGGGTCGGCTTCCAGTCTAACCGGATGCAGCTGAATACCAGTATCTTACATGGAGCGACTGCCTATCTTATGTCCACAACCCAGTTACTGATTAACACGATACCCCTTGGTAAGACTGGTTGTCAGTAACGACTGTTAAAGATCCACGCATACGGTAGTATAGTAGGTATGTAGTTTGTGGATCCACGAATGGCATCCAAGCAAGACCAACGACTTATCGTGCTTTCCGAGGCACGAAGGGGTCTCGTTATTTTACATGATAGATTATGTGAGAAATAATATGTGAAATGTCTTTTACCGTAAAAAACTGCATGGCTTTCTTAAAAACCAAAGGATTTTGAGTGAGTATCATTCTCCACTTCACATTTTCCAAGTTGAGAATCCATATGTCACCCGCCATATAGTCGTAGATCATTCGCAAATCTAGATGCTGAAATATTATCACATAAAATACATGGCATGTTATATTCGAAATCATAAGTGCTTTACTACGAGTACTTTTGACAAAAACACTAACTTTCACAAAGAAAAAATCCTGAGATTCACACTTGGGGTGGTAATGGAATTACGAGGTCAACTATACCTATGTACTTACTTAATATTCGAAAAATACTTAAACACGATATAAATTGCGAAGTAAACTTCGCGATTTCTGTCGTGTTTTGATTTTACTTGCAGGTATTATTTTTAATGATCTGTCCTGCGCAAAAGATGCGGGACTAAATTTACTCTCGCCAATTGTGTCAACTAAACTGTATGGTGTCTTCCTAATCATTCAACAATCAACGCAGCGGTCGAGTCCCGCGTCCCGCGCGAGTTCACCCTCGCTACACAAGTAATTAAAAGTCCCGAGATACGGAAATAGCGCAAATTTTCTTACCAAAAAAAGTCGATGAAAATATTCTTGAATATCAAAGTGGTTTAAATCTGATTCAAATTTCATAATGTGAATTCTTCGATTATCTTGTAGTTTTGGCAACGCAATGATAGAGCTGAAAAATGAAAAAAAAAGAACTTGTAAGGTTGTCATAACTCAGCAGTACACACTTAACATAGTTATGTCAGCTAGAAAACGCTTTATGCCTTCGAAGTATTCCCGTGGGATAATTTCCGACACCTGCGCGGGCGAAGCCGCTGGCAAAAGCTAGTTTAAAACAAAAAAAACGTTAAACCTACTTAAAACAAGTGTAAGTTGCTCAGGTACCTGGTTACCTAAGCGGTGTTTAAATACCGTATTGTTTGTAATTTTGCTACAGCGACGATAGCTATACCTTGATCTATTCTGTTAATATCTCAACGTGAAACTTACAAATAATAACGTACTGACGCCAGCACATCAAGCTACTCCAATCTGTCAAATTTATTTGATAGATTTTCAACTTTATACCGTAAGCATAAGGTTCATGTTCAATTGGGAAAATTTGACAGTTTGGGGTAGGTTAACCTGCTGGCGTCTGTACACAGTAGATACCTATATTTCAAAAAGTTTTAAGGTGGGAGACAGGAGCCCATACTAAGTAAAACCTGTGCTACGGTTCTCCTGATATTCAAATTTCGAATACATTATAAGTACTATGCTAAGGATATAAGTAGTGCAAGGCACAAGGACATAAGGAAAATGAATTTCTAAATAATGCTAAATAATGTATTTTAAACTTATGTGACGATAATTAATATTGAATGTATTGAAAAATTAATGATAGACAGCATGCCATTGAGCGTAATATATAATAAGTGTAATATATTGTTTAGCATGTCAAACATAGATATGAGAAAGATTTATATTTCTATGATGTCAAATTATGTCTGACTATGTATTAGGAACTCAATTACCTACTATAAGACCAACACTGTACCAATAGTTATTGCAAATAAATGATTATGATTAAGGGCAGAAATAAGCTCTAAATGAGGTGTCATTTCACCGGATGGTAGGAACACTATTGAGAGCTCACTTCACTCAAGTTTTCAAGAGACATATATTAAATTACAGAATACCACTACTGTATGTTGGCCCATGTCCAATGTTTTACAAATTAGCGGGTTAGCCTGTAGATAACGCTCACAACATTACGTCAGAGGCCGTGGTACCGGGCATTTAAACAATAGACCTTGATTTGAATTTTTATATTTGTTTTCATGCATAAATTTACACCGTTTTCCCACGAGAGAAGGCAGAAACTACAGAACGCACGGTATTCGTGTTCCTCTCAAAATCTAATCTAATACCTTTAAACGAGCAATTCTTGTACATACATATCTATATTATATTTATATATTATAACTAGCTTCCGCCCGCGGCTTCGCCCGCGTGGAAGTCGGAAATTATCCCGCGGGAACGTACTACCGTGATAAAAAGTATCCTGTGGTTTAATCTGGGGTATAATCTATCTGTGTGCCAAATTTCATCCAAAGTTTTTCTATGATTCAGTAACAAAGATCGAATCATCTTCACAAACTTTCACATTTATAATATTACGGACTACCCTTTTTTAAATTCTGATACACATTATTCTTTATTTTTAGTTTTAGGTATAAATATTGAGTTTCGAGTTAATCAGACCGCGCGTAAAATTTCTTCCATACAAACTTTGACACCCCCCAATCCCCCTTTAGGGGGTAGTTTTTAAAAACAATAAATGACCAACTTCATAATTTACTTAGATAAGTATGTGTGCCAAGTTTCAAGTTTATTAACTCAAGGAATAAGATTTTTTTTTCACCCCCTTAAAGGTCGAATTTCCAAAAAGCCCTTCTTAGTGCTCCCCTACATTATAAAAGGAAGCCGTGTGCAAAATTTCACGTTCCTAGTCTTAGTAGTTTCGGCTGTGCGTTGATTGATCAGTCAGTCAGTTTCTTCTTTTATAAATATAGATATAATATATATATTATATTATATATTTATATATATGCTGTTGCTGTTGACCATGGTGACCTTGTAACAAGATTCATAGCCAAGGACGTTAAACGTGTTATCAACAGTATGTCAAGAGGTAAGTCTCCAGGTCACGATGGACTAAGCATCGAGCACCTCAGGTTCGCAGGCCCTCATTTGCCAAGAGTGTTAGCAATGTTTTACAACTTTTGTGTGAGTCATGCGTATTTACCTTTTACCAGATGACTAAAACCATTGTAGTGCACATTATTAAAAACATAACGGGTGATATCGCGGACCTAAACAACATACAGGCCCATTTCTCTGGCTACGGTGATAGCAAAAGTGCTTGACAGTCTGCTGAACAGACAACTTAATAGCTTTGTTCAACTGCATGACAATCAGTTTGGATTTCGAACCAGTCTATCTACTAAGAGTGCCATCTTGTGTCTGAAGAGGGCTGTGAAGTACTACTCAGATCGAAAAACACCTACTTATGCTTGCTTCCTCGACCTCTCCAAGGCATTTGATTTGGTCACATACAGTATCCTCTGGAGGAAGCTGGAATTCCACCAGAGTTGATAAGCACTTTTAAAGGCTGGTATGGAGGCCAGATCAATCAGGTACGCTGGGCCGGGGCTTATTCAGAGCCATACAGGTTAGAGTGCGGGGTGAGGCAGGGGAGTTGACCTCGCCCACGCTCTTCAATCTGTATGTCAATGCGCTGATCGTGGCGCTCAGCAGAGAGCGGACCGGCTGTAACATTGACGGAGTATGTGTGAACAACATTAGTTATGCCGATGATATGGCATTGCTGACTGCCTCGGTTTGTGGCCTTAGGAGATTGGTGATAATCTGTGAGGAGTATGCGTTAAGTCATAGATTGGTCTACAACTTCACTAAAAGTGAAGTCATGGTCTTTGGTGTCAGCGGTCGTTGTACCGGTACTATGCCGCCGCCGGTTAAGTTAAACGGAGGATCGCTTATAAGGGTATACAAAGTGAAATACTTAGGACATCTTTTGACCGCTGACCTCAAAGATAATGACGATATTGAAAGAGAAAAAAGGGCGCTGTCGGTGAGAGCTGATATGATCGCTCGCAGGTTTGCACGTTGTTAGAGATGTAAAAAAGTCCTTATTTCGTGCATATTGCACCTCATTTTACAGGTGCAGCCTGTGGGTGCATTACACTCCAAAATCGTACAGCGCCCTTAGCATTCAATATAATAATGCGTTCCGGGTGCTGATGGGGCTGTTCCGCTTCTGTAGCGCGTCAGGGATGTTTGCTGAAGGACGGATGGATTGCTACTAGGCTACGATGCGAAAAAGATGCGCTTCCCTGGTGCGCCGAATGCGGTCCAGCCCCAAGATTATACTGCGGTGTATCGCGAGCAGACTCGACTGCTTGTGTGTGAATCGGTGCTGCGAACTCACCACTTCGGTGTTGAGCTTGTAGCAGGGATTGTAACTATAATGGCAGTGTAAGTTAAGTGTGTTGGTTACGTTTACTAACATAGGATTAAGAAATATTGTCACTAACACATTTGAGTTAGTTGTTACTTGTTTTCTTGAAATATAAATAAACAAAAAAAAAAAAAAAACTACACCGTGACATTTTAGTCGTCTTACAAAGGTGGTCCACTCAATGTATCCGAAATAAAATACTTAAAGGCGCGATTAAAACATTGTTACCATTAATTAAGATAATAGGTAGGTACTAAGAAAAATAAATATCGGTTTAGAATTATGAAACACCTCCCCTGATAATAATGTTTACGTATCAAACGGTAGAAGATTTCTACCATAATACCATTACGTTTCATCATTCATTCTATCTCCATAACAGGGCGTACAAAACTACATCATGCGGCTTAGTGAATGATATTTTAAAAAAAATTATTATTCATACGTCCAAAAATATCTTTTTTGTAAAATGTCACGCACGGTGTATTATATAGATATATATATATATATAAATTATATGGGGGAGGCCTATGTCCAGCAGTGGATGTCTTTCGGCTGAAATGATGATGATGATATGTTGTATATAATATTAAAAGCTGAAGAATTTGGTTGTTTGTTAGCTTGAACGCGCTAATCTCAGGAACTACTGGTTCGAATTGAAATAGTCTCTTAGTGTTGGATAGCCCATTTCTCGAGGAAGGCTATAGGCTATAATAACACCGCGCTAAAGCCCTTACGAGCCGAGCAAAGAGAATAAAAGTCACAAATACGAAGTACTCTACTACTAGGGGAGCAAGAAATTTGACGCGAACGAAGTCGTGAGTAGAAGCTAGTGTACCTATATTGTATATATAATCTGAATCTAGGAAACGGCTCCAACGATTTTCATGAAATTTAGTATGCAGGGGGTTTCGGGGGCGATAAATTGATCTAGCTAGGTTTCATTTTCAGAAAACGTCAATAAAAAAAAAACACCTAGATATTTACTTTATAATTATATGCATAGTCGACCTCGTAATTGCTTTACCACCCTAAGGTTTAATGTCACTTGCAAGTCATAAAACGGCAAGGTCTATTTGTCTATGTGGCATTAGAATGTTTCAATTTACTGCGAATTCTGGTGAATAGAGCCAATAGGGGTAAGTACTAAAGTAATTACTTACATGGCCGATTTAACTTCAAACGTTCGTTCCGTTTTAAAGAATTGTGTTTTTTATACATCCCTTTTTTTAATAAATTTCATAAAATTTGTAATTTGTAATTCCATAATCGTAAGGTTTATGTTCAATTGGGAAAATTTTACAGTTTGGGGTAGCTAAATGTACTGGCGTCTATACCTCGATACTTACTACATGTCCCATACTTTATTAGAAGGGCAAAGTAATTGTTTTCTGTTTTGTACAAACTCGGGAAACAAGAATCGGTACTTATAAAAGTTATCTATCTTCTCTTTTGCTCGCTCTATGGATCCTTTTGCTATTATTATCATCATATCCACAAAAGCTCGACCTGATGAAGAAAAAAAGTCATTTAGTTGCCGACATTTCATAATGGATAACTGCAATAATGAACTGTCTCGGTAAATGTGTCTAGAATTTTCTAATACGTTTTATAAAGTTTCATATTGAGACACGAAGCAACAAAATACGATGTAGAGGAATGTGGCTGCTTTTCTTTAGATCGAATTTTGTTGCTTCGTGTCTAAAAATATAAAACTTTATAAAACGTATTAGAAAATTCTAGACACACTTACCGAGACAGTTGATTGAGCCGTTTTTCAGTCACGAAATAATATTTTATTAAAGTAGTGGCGCTAGTGGACCTGTGACAGCGCTCATTTGTCTCTCACTGTATTATGAAACGCAGTGAGATTATTGGCAAATCACTCTATTTTAAGAATTACTGATAAATAATTATTTTATAATAAATTATTCCACGTATAAGTATAAGAACTTTATCACAGCTTTGTTGAAGTTTTCAACATTTGTAGCCGAGTTCAAAAAGGAGGAGGATATCAATTCGACATGTTTTTATTTTATGTATCTAAATTCGGGCATAACTCTGTTATATACAAGGTGTTTGGCAGAACATTGAACATACGAAAATGGTGGATAGGTGGGGTCATCTGCTACTTACTCAGCCCTAATTTATTTGGCCTTGGCCCCCAGGGTATAATTTTGTTGTTTTGCTTTCTTCTAGTTTCACCACTTCCTTAACTTTAAAGTGTAATTTTTATTTAAAATAGGTAAAACAGGCAATATTTTTATTTTGAATCTTTAGTGCGTTGGCAGATTCTTCTAAAATATTGCTTTATTCAGATTTTAGCTAGAAAAAAAGTTATGAGTCCTCAAACTTACAGAAAGATGTAAAAAATACTTTAAATCTTAAATTCAACTTGCATTTCTTTTTTAAATCCGGTGGCCAGGGCCAAATAAATTAGAGCTGAGTTAGTAGCAGATGACACCACCTATCCACCATTTTCGTATGTTCAACGTTCTGCCAAACAGCCTGTATAGACGGATTTACAAAATTCTTTTTTTTGTTCCAAAAGGCCTCCGATTCCGAAATGGCCCCATTTTAATTTTATATACTTAGATCTGATGTGGATTTTGAGAGACGAGAGGTCTTCAAAAAATCTCAGCAAACTGACCACGATTGCTGCTATCGCATGCATTGTTTTGACCCCAAGGATGATGAAATTACGAATTGGTGTGGCTTTTTTTTTTTTGGTGGTAAATCATCAAATGACTTCTCCCGCTCTGGGTGGAGTAGGAGGCATGTCAGAGTTTTACTGACAAAAACCCACCCGTGTTCTCATTTCAACGAAACCATGCAGTTATGAAGCCCTAAAAATTACGCACAATGACAGCAAATAGAATTAAAGTACTTACTGATTTCAATATGGACTAGATGAGGTTGTTTCTGGAACCATTCCATGATTGAGTCCACCCCCTCCTGTATGCTGTTCTCAGTCAAACCGAAGACTTGGCGCACTGCTTCCATTTCCTCTTCCGTTCGTTTGAACAGAACACATTGCTTCACTGGATACATTACCTTTACAGTTATAGATTTTTCAACCCTGAAATGCATAAGTGGTATACAGTCTCCTGCACATCAGTGGATACACTTGCACTCAAATTGTTCCCACTGATCTTAAATTTTAAAAGCTCCGGTTAAACCGGCACCCTAATTGCGTAAGTCACGATTAATCATAATCTGTTTCAGTTTGACAGTTCAACAATTTTCATTGTGTTATTGACGTTGTTCAGCAGCCACATTTTTCGAACATATGAAACAATGGTTTAACAATCTGTTTCAAAACGAAGCAGATTATGATTAATCGGGGTGCAGAGCCTCATCGTCACAGCGACGATGCTGAAATGTTGCAAAGCATAAAATATATTTCACACTGGTTTTTTAATTTAATTAGTCGTAATAAATATCATGACATTTTAATAACTTGCTGTAAGTACAGACGCCAGCACATCAAGCTACCCCAAACTGTCAAAACTTTCCCAGTTGAACATCGACCTTATGTCTATGGAATAAATATGAAAATCCATCAAAGAAATTTGACAGATTAGGGTAGCTTGATGTGCTGGCGTCTGTACCTCGTCTTTTAATAAACGAGTTCTGATAAATAATCATAATAATAATTACGTAAATTACATAGAAAGACTTCACGACCACTGTTAGTTTTGCGAGTTTAATTTAAACAAATCTATGAGACCGTCAATTTTCTATATTTTTTATTTATCTTTACTAAAACGAATGGTTGATTTTGTGATCTATGTACGATACTACGATCTACATTTTCATTGCAGGCGTAGGTACCTACATTACTCACTATTTTCACGAGGTATATTTTTGTATTTAGAATCTTTTGTACAGAAATTGATCGTAGCTACTTACACGTACCTACGGTGTTTTCTGTGTTCACACAATAAACATAGTGTTTTATTTTTCACTTACCTGAATTCGACCGCTCCGACTCTCGCGGGTAGGTTTTCGCGAATGGCCTCTCAGTAACTTAATTATCAAGTTATAATAGACACATTATAAATTGTAACAGCATAATGAAGTAAGCAGTATAACAGATCGGCAGTGTCCTTGAAATAATTACCTACGTTCACTCGGTAGATAAATACGCACTAGAGTCGCCCCCTGACTGTGCCTCTTGTTTTTAACCGACTTCAAAAAAAGGAGGACGTTATATGTTCCACCGAACGTAATTTTTTTTAAATGTATTTTCCCCGATTTCTCCCTCATTTGTGGCCCGATTCTTAAAATTCTTTTTTTATTTCAAAGAGTATACTCCTGAGGTGGTCCCATTGGCACCAAATCAGGATCTGATGATGAAATCCCAGGGAAATCGAGGGCAACCCTCAAAATTTGTAGGTAGGTTTTAACAATGTTTTTCATATGTTTTCTAAAGCTATTGAGACATTTTCGTGTCAGTTTCATACACAAAAACTTTATTTTTTACTCTTTTCACTTTTTTGTTTAGATTTTTCCCTTTTTCAGTGGTACATTTTCTTGCTTTGTTGCTGGTTTCTCCCTTCTACAGCATTTTCTAAGGTTTCAACAGTCCAAGACGCTTCCGCAGTGATGTGTTATCCTTTTTATGGCACTTTGGCATATGAAAAAAATACATATTAATATGCATATGGGGTAATTGGAGCTACAAGGGGTAATCAGAGCCTAATAAGCTCTGATTACCCGAATACCACCATCTTGAAATTGAATAAAATTAAATCCTAAATCTAGCTTGTAATGAAATCATACGCACAGATACTCAAAATTGATAACTTTAGCTATAAAATAGAACAATGTTTTTCATATGTTTTCTAAAGCTATTGAGACATTTGCGTATGGTCATCATCATCTCATGACGCTGAGCTCATGAAGGAAGGTACAACTCTTTAACGGTTAGGAGCTAGGTGGAGGTTCGGGCATAACTCCCTATTGACGGATTTGTATTTTTTTTTTTAGGAAGGTGTTTATTCCGAAATGGTCCCATTTAAATTTCATATAGTTTCGGAGACAGACAACGGAACTCTTCGAAAAAAGACAGCAAATTAACCGCGATTGCTGCTGTCGCATAAATATGCATTGTTTTGACCCCAAGGATGATGAAATTTCGAATTGGTGTGGGGTAGGTACCATAGCCAAAAAGTGAAAAATAAAAACTTTTCAAAAAAAAAACATCCGACTTCCAACTTTACTTTGAAAGGCCGAATTTATAGATGGAAATGCGAGAGCGTTCTTTATAAAGCCTTGCGATTTGTTGTAGGTTAGATCAGGGGTCGAGTTTTGAGATGGGGCAATAAGGGTAGGTACCTTAAAGGCTGGTTTACACAGGGTCAGTGACTGACTTACGGACTGACTTCAAAATATTCGTCAGCCTCAGTAAAATTGTCGGTTAGACAGTAGAGCTTTCAAAAGATTGGGTTTAAGAAGGAACATGGCAAGACAAAGGTCATGTCTAATGCCCAAGTAACACCCACTCTCATGAAGATCGGACGGAAGAGGAGTGACGAGTGACGGTACTGAGTACATAACAGTAAATTTATATCTTACGTTTCTATAAAAAAAACAAGTACTTCTTTTGCAAAAACTTTATTGTGATAACACATTAATAAGTGCAACTTACAAGTGACGCTGTTATCTAGTGATTCTGTGCTGTGTACAACATAAAAAAGACTAAAAACCGTATTCGTTTTGGGTACTAGTATTTTTCTACTCTGTAGGTATGTACAAAATAACAACAGACTTTTTAACTTAGTTGCTGAAAATACTGTGTGACCAACTTTCAGTGTGTGTGCGCCCTTACGGTAACGCTGTGTTACGTCTTATGGTGTTACAACTTGCCATTACACCGTGATAACTGCCATAAACGCATTTATTGAGAACAGCGCCATCTGTTGTTTCGTAAGTGAACTGTTTAGTCTACACGCAGGATCAATAACACCATGGTAAAGTGTGGTGGGTGCGGTAAATTTCTCTTGGCGGTGGCGGCGGATGCGGTTAATTGCAATAACTGCCGAATTTGGTATCATCGACAGTGCGCTGAAATATCCGAAAAAGGCCATCTAACATCACCCTGGCACTGCCCGGCGTGTAACAAAATCCTTGTGCGGGACAACCGGGCCGAAATGCCAGTTAGGGGCCGCGCAGAGGCACCACTGGACCAAGTCGACATGGTAAATCTCATGGACACAAGTCCTTTAAATACCACCGCTTTGGACGTCACACATGACCTCACATCTGACATCACTACCGAACTGAGAAAGTTTAAGGAGGAGTTTATCAACACGGTACGTAGTGAATTCCTATTACTGCGTAATGATCTTGCCGATTTAAGACTTTCATTAAAGACCACAAATGATCGTATGAGTAGTTTGGAGGAGAGACTGGCTGTTATGGAAAACCAAAAATCAGCACAACCCCAAGCCTCACCGGATGTTCATCAATTAATCGCCCAGTTGCGGAGCGATATAAATGAGCGTGATCAGGAGCTGCTAGCCACTGAAATACAGATCTCGAACTGGCCAGAGCCGAGCGGTGAAAATCCCATACACACGGCTATGCTGGTGGCGTCTAAGATGGGTGTAAAAATTGAGGTGCGCGACATTGTGAGTGCTGAGCGCGTTGGAGGCAGACGCATAAACGCGACGCAACCGGCGCTGGTGGAGACCCGCCCGCGTTTCCTCGTCGTGCGCCTCGCGCGCCGCGATCTACGCGACGAGATGTTGGAGGCCGCGCGAGTACGTCGTGGTATGACTTCTGCTGATCTCGACATGCCCGGTCTGCCAGCGCGATTTTATGTCAACGAACGCCTTACGAAGCAGAATCGGGAGTTGTTTCGGATGGCGCGAGAGGCCGGGGGCCGGGTCGGCTGGCAATTTGTTTGGTGCAAAAGAGGCCGTATTCTTGCTCGACACAAACCCGGGGACGTCGCTTGCCAAATCCGTTGCGAGGCTGATGTACAGCGCATCTTTGTACCCGTACCTGTACCGGTTACTGACGGCCAAAATCGGCACTAGATATCTCACCATGTGTCTACCTAGTACCATAATTTATTTTTGTTTTGGCTTTTTTTGTTTTAATTTATTTTGTATTTTTGTAGTTTTTAACATAACGATGGCACGTATTTTACTAGATGTTGCAAAAGTTTCATGGATCTATAGTTGTTATATTATGTTATGTTCGTTCTGCCCGTACCTCCGGGGAAACAGGTGTGATATTATGTTATTTGATGTTGATTGTCTCACGACGGCGGCAGCGCACGCGCATGTCAGTGGGCTCGTAAAAGGGTTTCGCTATACTCATATTACTTTATTAATTATTTACAACATTATCCTAAATCTATCTATATTTTCAATTCTTTTTACACTTCTACATATTATTACCATTTTACATATTCACATTATTATCTATACAATATTTGCAGATACCTATAAAAAAATTATATTTAATGCTGAACCATTATTATTACTTACGCCTATAAATACTAAGATATTGAATGAATGCGCATTGGAAGTGTTGGCAAGTGAAGTGATAACTGTGGTAGTAATTTTACATTATATCCATGATGCCTAAAAGTGGAAAATATCTTAAGGTTGGCTTCCTTAACGCAGGGTCTCTGGGTACAGGCCATGACGAATTGGTTTGTGCTATTGACAGATATAGTTTTGATATAATGGCCATAAACGAAACTTGGCTCCGACCGGGGGAAGATGGGCGCGCGCCGGTCGTGCCCGGCTATCGTCTTCGTCACACTCCGCGGCTGACAGGTGTTCGCGCGGGACGTGGTGGGGGCGTTGGGTTTTTTCTGCGGCGGGGTCTGAGCGCGCGCATCTGTACTCGCACGGCTGATCCCAGGTTCGATTCCGTGGAACAGATGTGGCTGACTGTATCGTTAAGCGGCAAAAAAATTGCTGTTGGTACAGCTTACCGGCCACCATGGCTTGATATAGATCACTTCCTTGATGCCATAACAAACACATTTGCTATGTTGGGAAACTGTGATCATTATATATTGCTCGGTGATTTTAACGTAAACATGCTGAACATAAACGAGACCAAAACTAAGAAGGTACAACAATTTCTAAATTGTTTAAGTCTCGTTCAACTTGAATGTCACGACGCAGATACGAGTGAGACCCTTATCGACCTACTGTGTACAGACCTTAAGGCCAGGTACACGACGGTGGAAACCTTTGCCTCGATTATGGGTCATTCCATAATAGTTAGTGAATTTCACCTAAAGCGGGACAAATTTATACCATATGTTACAAAATTTAGGCCGATTAAAGATATATGCCGGGATAGTTTTCATACGGATTTGTCACAATCAAACATAGATCGTATTTCTGAATTTACTGATGTGGATGACATGGTTGATACTTTTAATTCCTGCATAATATCATTGTTTGATGTTCACGCACCGCTTAAAACGTGTCGTATTAAGGAATTATCCTATCCCTGGATTACGGACACTGTCCAGCTCATGATGCGGTTGCGGGACGAGGCATTAACTAAATACAGGAGTTCTAAATTAGATACAAAAAAACTTTATTATAAACAGTTAAAATCATTGGTAGAATGTTCCTTGTATCATGAAAAAATCGCTTACTTTAGGCACAATATAAATAATAAAGTAAACAATCCTAAATTACTATGGAAGAACATTAAATCAACATTTGCACCCTCAAAGCAAGGACAGGACCTTCCGTCACATTTTAGAAATCCAGATCTGATAAATAACACTTTTTTAAAGGTCCCTGGCAACCCAGTGGCTAGCATGTCGCTTTTATCATTCTTTGAGACCCACAGATATAGTGACGCAATATTCACAATTGCTCCTGTGGATCAAAACGATATCTCCCGCATTATTTCTGAGCTAAAGTCTAATGCTCAAGGCCACGACAACATAACCTTAAGTATGCTTGATCTAACTTTACCGCACACTTTAGCAATTATAACCTACATAATTAATTATTCAATTTGGACATCAAAGTTTCCTTACCAATGGAAAATTGCCACAGTTAGACCACTACCTAAGAGTCCAAACCCTATAGAAGTTAAAGACCTGCGGCCGATCAGTATTCTGCCCTGTCTCTCAAAAGTAATGGAGAGAGTAGTGTGCCGTCAATTGACTCGGTTTGTGGAAGAGAACGAAGTGTTACCTGATCTACAATCCGGTTTTAGGAAACAGCGTAGCACTTCTACGGCGTTACTAGATGTTACAGACAATATCTTAACAGCCCAAGATAAGGGCATGTGTTCACTTATGGTGCTACTTGATTTCTCCCGTGAGTTTGATTGCTTAAACGTTTCGCTGTTACTGTCAAAATTAAAATATTACGGTTTTGACGACAGGGCCATTCAATGGTTCCACAGCTACCTCAGTAACAGAAAACAATTTGTAGAATTGCGTTTGTTGGACGGTACTACCTTAACCTCGGCTCTCGCTTCTATAGAAAGAGGCGTTCCTCAGGGATCAATTTTAGGTCCCATTATTTTTATTCTCTACTGTGCAGACATAATAAAGTGCCTTCAGAAATGCAAATATCATATTTATGCCGATGACGTCCAACTGTATTTATCTTTTAGTCCTGGTGATTATGAATCAGCCATTAGAGACTTAAACGACGATCTAGAAAGAATCACCGCCTGGTCAGATGAGAATTGTTTGGCACTGAACCCATTGAAAACCAAATATATGCTGTTTGGTACGAAGCAACAATTGAAGAAGATACCATTGAGCCTTGATTTGACTCTAATGGGTGAGCCTATTGAGCGTGTAAATGAGGCGCGGAACCTTGGGTTATGTATGGACAACAGCCTTCGGTTTGAGAAACACATTGCTACCTCAGTAAGAAACTGCTTCTATCGTCTGAAACTGTTTTATAAAATGAGGCCTTTCTTGTCTGAAAAGCTTCGTGAACAGCTAGTCGAAACCCTTGTTCTGTCTAAATTGAACTACGCTGATACAGTTTACGGCCCACGTTTGCTAGCGCGTACCGATCGACTTATACAAAGAGTCCAAAACGCATGTGCACGCTTCTGTTACTCTGTTCCCCCTAGAAGTCACGTCACCCCCTTTCTTAACAAACACTTTATTCTCAAGATGAAATCGAGACGAAAGTTACACTTAGCGTGCCTGCTTTTTGGTGTCGTTAAGTCTAAGAAACCGAAGTATTTGTATGACAAGCTGAGTTGGATGGCTAGTAGACGAGATTGCGCGCCCAGGCTATGTGCTCAACAACTTTCAACACAGTCTCATAGGACAGCGGCTTTCAGAGGCAGTTTCAGATACGCTGCATCTAAAGTGTGGAATAATATTCCACCACCACTACGGATTTTAGGCACTATCCACACATTCAGAACACGTTTACGGCACTATCTTATAGATTCGCAACGGAAACTTGATATGGTCGCCCTAAATGTTTCACTTATATGAAATGCTCACTGTACTTTACGTAAAAGATAATTCCTGTTGTAAAACAAATATGTAGGTATATATCGGATATGCGGGTGGTTTCCATCCTTTACTGCCAAATGCCCTCAACTCGATGACGTTGCTGTGCTATTCGCGGCGCTTATGTGCTGTCGCAGTTGTGAGACCTATGGGAAACATAAACGAATACATGACTTTATTTTTCTTTTTCATCTCCATCTCGTACTTACTCTGTTTAATTTTAATGCATTGTTTTCATGTACTAACACAGATGACAGATTACATAATACACCCTGCACGTTTTTAATTAATTATTACTTCATCCATTGTTATAGGTAGGTAGGTACCTACTTCATTTTCTTAAAATAGTATTAAACTCACTGCGACTTATTATTTTTTTTAACTTCTTAATTATTAGTGTCCATTGTTATTGTAACTACTCAATGATGAATTTTTTTTTTATTCAAATAACCCACTGTAATTTTAATTTTTTCTTGTAAAAGCGAAATAACTGACAGTGTAATGTCCGCCGCGTGCGGCGGCTTACAGCGCTTTGTGAGTGCATCGTGTACGAATCCAATGTATACATAACTATGTTTCGCTGAGCTCCTGTTGTTTTCGTTTTATTCTGTTTTTGTAAGTTTCTATGATGTGTTTATTTATAAGTATAAAAATATTTATTTACCTATGCTGAAACTGTTTGTACTCCTCGTCCCTTGTCCCTAAAGGTTCATTAGAAAACCAGCGTCAGGCAGCATCTGTCTGGCATTAATGCTGAAATGAACCTTTTTGGCGCAGCCGTGAGGCACATAAGTACCTAGTTATTTATTTTCATTTTTTTTGCTATTTATTTTGTGTTACACGAACTGTGTCCAAATAAACGGTATTCTTTCTTCTTTCTTTCTTTCTAGATCGGGGTCGATACTCTCGATGTTGTAGTCGAGTATATTGACCTAGGGAAAATTGTCCAGTTAGGTAGGTTTAACTTCGAGAAAGAAGTCAATAATCTAATCTAATAATTCTTCAAAGAAGTTACTAGGGTGGGCTCCACCCGCCCTTGTCCCCCCCCCCCCCCCTAGCCCATGACAAAGCCCTTTCGTTGGCTGCCAGTATGTATGTATAAAGGTTGCATCCGGTAAGCGACCAACCTTTACAGTACCTATACCTACCGTGGGACCCATGCTTTTAGCCATTCTGAGACACAGACATTATTTTCAATAGGGTGTGCAAGTTTTGCTCTAAGAATAAATGTAGGAACTATAGAGACCGTCGGTAAACATGTAATTGGTCTATAGTTTTTATGTTCCGCTGTACTACCCGATTTATGGAGCAAAGTCTTTGTGCAAATCTAAATATTTACAGAAATAAAATCATTTATCACTAACTCCCGTATTACAGAACCTCACTCAAGACTCAAGCATTACTTAAAACTAGTTTCAACCAATCAAATGGCTCTAAACTCGTTTTATGTAATGCTTGAGTCTTGAGTGAGGTTCTGTAATACGGGCCTTAGAGAACAATATTAACGAACCAGTCTCTAAAGTTGACCTCAAAAGCTATACTTAGATAAGTTGACGTCATTTTTTGCCATCTTTAAAGCATCTAGCCGAAATTACCGCCGAGCAGTATTTATTGATTTATTAATTATTAACAATCCTACTTAATATTATAAATGCGAAAGTATCTCTGTCTGTCTATTACGCGTTCACGCCTAAACCGCTGAACCGCTCGTCATAAAATTTGGCAGAGATATAGCCTGAGATATGGAGAACGACATAGGCTTTTACGCGATAGCCGACATCCACGCGGGTGGAGCCCCGGGTGAAAGGTAGTATTCTATAAAACTTACCTACTTGAAAATCTACACTCAGAAGAAAGTGACTAGTTTTTTTACGTACATACGTTTACCTACTGACATTGTGGCGTGCAGCACTGGGTTGCGACAATCGCGCTCTCCATGTCGCCATGAGATCCCGCCGGAGTTTTGTCCTTTATCTTGGGGCTCGGAGTACGTATTCCAGAGTGGAGACGAGAGAGGCGTGCCGCTCTGGGTGGAGCAGGAGGGCGTGTTCTCTCAGTAGCCTGTGTGCCAGGGGCGGCGGTATCTCTTTCGAACAACCCGCACCCCTGGCAGTCATCGACCCTTGCGGGCCCCATCAGTTTGTGCAGACATCTCGGTATGGTTGGTTTAGTACGTGTGTACCTATGTGTAATATTTGTGTGATGAATGTGTGGTATGTGGCGTGTATGTGTGAGTGCAAGTTTTTTTTTAATTTCGCACAGTTTGCAGGCTTAATTATTTAATAAAAACCTGTTTATGACGGTCGGGGAGCGTCTAGCTAACAGGTGTTGGAAATCTATTTTTAAGTAATTTTCTATTTATACCTATTTCTGTGCATTTAAGTGTAGGCAGAAAAAATGAAAAGCTGGCGGAACTGTACAAAACCGGTAAAAGTTACTTTAAGATATGCTCTCTATGCTCTTTCAGCTTCTTAAATAGGTCGTTCCAGCAGTAACCCACAGGCTGATGCAATACTGAATTATTGATTAGCATAGCGCTAGCATTTTATAAAACACACACTGGGTCACAATGGGCCTCATAAGAAGACTTAAAGTCACCCAAAGGGCGATGGAGAGGCCTATGCTTGGAGTTTCCCTGCGTGATCGAATCAGGAATGAAGAGATCCGCAGGAGAACCAAGGTAACCGACATAGCCCGGAAGATTGCCAAACTTAAGTGGCAGTGGGCAGGGCACATTGCTCGCAGAACAGACGCCCGATGGGGCCGAAAGGTTCTGGAATGGCGACCACGTGCCGGAAGACGTAAAATTGGCTGATGAAAAGTCCGCTGGATGCGGGAAGCACAGAACCGGTCGAAGTGGCGGAGCTTGGGGTCCAACAGTATTGTCTTTTGGCTGAAATGATGAGGGGGTCTAGAATGATATGATGAATTCGTGGTTTAGTTTGCGCACTGGTTAAAAATGTATCCTGTAAAGGTCGATGAGTGAGATTTCTCGTGTTCTTCGGCCCAGAATCTCTTCTGAGCATTTTGAATTTGTCTTTGGAGTCTCTTTCAATACCAGTTTTTACCTAAACGACCCAAGTGACCTAGGTGACCTAAGTGTTTGTACTAACACACGACAAACTTTAAGCATGCTCACTTAAGAAAATATTTCTACGGCGGCGCAGCTAGTGACAAACCACACCCCTTCCTGGTTTCGCCCAATTAGAGACAACATGTATTTGTGTGAGTGTATTCACACAAAACCATATTGTCTGTTGAATGCATGATGTACAGAGACGCAAACTAATGTCCATTTTTTTAGTCGCAATAAAGGTCTCGTCAACAAAGCACGTATTTCTTTCCGACAAAAATCCATACAAACAATTCGCAACCTTACTACCATCAAAACATGGTGGAAATCGAGCCGGATTACAGTGCACCGTAGTGAGCGTCGAGAACAAAAGACATCTCATTCCTTAGATAAGAAGCGAACCCGGACCGTCATTAGCAGATTTTGAGGGTTTTTTGTGCAAGTTATTTACAATATTATTACAAAAGGAATCTACGCATCGTAACATCACGTTGTTTTGAAGAATATCAAGTTATTTGTGTTGTTTATAAAAGACGTCTCAGTCAGAACTAGGAGTATTAGAAGAAGTTGCGCAGACATTACAAAAAAAACCCATAAACTTGAGGAAGGTGTGTTAGAAATTTAAAATTTATAATAAAACTTTTTAATTTCATTAGAATTGCACGTGCATAAAGACACTACTTTTGATTTATTAATAAGTAGTTTACGATATGAGTGTAAATAAATACAAGTTGATGATAATTTTTGTGTAATTTTATATTAATTTCTGGGTGAATCTTTAAAATCTCCTTTTGAAATCTTGAAAAACTCTATTAATAAAATAAATAAGTTGAACTAAAATGAATTGTTTTTTTTCCACTACTATAAATCCTTAAAGTTGTTCTCAAATTTTAACACAATTTGTATGATTTCACACGAAGATTACAGACGACAGTTTCGCTTTAAACAAAAATATTTTACTAAAATGTCTTAATAAACAGATACGATTTAAATATCAACCATAATAAATCTTTAATCCTGAACAGCTTATTATTAAATGAACACGAACTGAAAAATATATATTTCACTAATATCTAACATTTATGTTTTTCAATCCTTTCACTCTCACTGCGGTCACAGTGACAGTTTTATTTTTTCAGGAGCCCACAGACCTGGGTTTTGAAAATATTTTTTCTGTTGTATTTCAGAAATTAAGGAGTATTTCTTATTGAAAATTATAGTTTAGTTTAATTACTTGATAAGCTTCTGAATTTTAAAGTGGCATAAGCACTGAATTATTGTTATATTTGTCAAAAAATACTTGTCGTATGCAATGCGGGCAACGCGCCTGTCACGTTGATTATAGCATGGTTTGTCAACCTTTTATTAAAAGACATTGGAGTTTATGAGTGGGCCACTCATAAACTCCAATGTTAACGTGCTGCCTCTTTCAAGCCGTTTGTGAACGACCCAACGGTAAGAATCCTGCACAGCATACCCCGGATATTGGAAAGATACCTTGTTCGTGTAATCTCGTTATATTTATGATCAAATAAAAAATCAAAGGTGTGATAAATAAATGGATAAAACGAATATGAGAAATATTAAAAGTATTCAAAAAATACCTACAAGGAACACCTGCAAAACATTCGAGATAGGTAACATGGTTATAAAATAATAGGCATACCTTAAAAATTATTTGTAATATTTCGCGAACGTATTTTATGGCCCTTCAACAGATGGGCATAAAGTATTTTTTAGGCCATTCTATTGTTAAACCGGATTTCAGAAGTTCCCACTAAATAACAATGGTATACAGGTGTATCCAGGGCAGGTGTATCCATTATTCAGGTGGATAATGGTCGTATTATTATTGCAGTCGCAAGAGTTCCGACAACAGTAAACAAAAAGCTGATAACATTGTATGAATTGCGCAAAGTATATTTGTGTTATTCCAATCATAATATAGAGCAATAAAATAAAAAGATAATAACAAATGTTGCAAATTTCTAACAAAATATATAACTTACTTCGTTTTTGTATATTTTCAAGTATATAACACATTGTAATGTAGTTTTTTACTTTTCAATAGAACTGCACAAGTAACAAGTCCCTTTCACGCCGCGCTGATAAAACAGAAATGACTTTTTTTAATGGTATTTCGAAGTTGACCTTGAAAGGCCGTGACTTCTTCCCCCTTATTCATAAACGTTGGTTAAAGTTAAGTAATGATTAGCGTCTATTTAACCATACATTTTTGACGTTTAAACATCATTTAACTTTAATCATCGTTTATGAATATGGCCCCTTAACCGGACTTTACAGAAATGACAATAAGAATAGAATAGAAAACATTTATTCGACACAGACACAACACAAGAGCAACAAACACATAAAAAAAAGAGAACATTAAACATAACAAAAAACATTCAATATCAGTTGTGCTGATAGCGTGTCCATATCGAAAGGGTTACCATCTCAGCATTTGCTGGGCGTGAGACAGCGCTGGTTTTTAGTTGGCACCCTGCAGCGACACACGGACGTAGGCAAAAAATAAAAGTAAGTAAACTATTGGCAACGGAAAATATATACATACTTGTAATAACATTTTATACCTTTATGCAATGCCGATCAACGTGTCTAGCGCGTCCGCTGCGTTTTGAATGGCGGCCGTATCGCTTATGCGATACGGCCTCGATAATGGTTATCCATTGGACATCGTGACACCTCGTTAACACACTCGCGCGAGCGGCGAGACGAGACGCGTGTGTAAACGGTGCGCTCGTGGCTCGCCTCGCAGCTCGGCTCGCCGCTCGCAGCGCTCGCGTTGGAAGCGGTTTTTGGGCACGAGTCAAAGAGGCTCGCGGGGGAAGCGCGCGGGGTTTTTTTTTTTTTTTGTGTGGGAAATCATCAAATAACTTCTCCCGCTCTGGGTGGAGCAGGAGGGCGTGTCAGACTTTTACTGACTAAAACCCACCCGTGTTCCTTCAGTAGCCCGTATGCCAGGGGCTGTGGTGTCTCTTTCGAACAAACCCGCACCCCTGGCAGGCATCGGCCCTTGCGGGCCCCATCATTTTTTTGTGCTGACATCTCTTTGAGGCGCGCGTGGAACACAACGCGCCGTCGACTTGGGCTTGGTCCTTACGCGAGCTACCCATTACTCGCCGTCCGCAAGCCCATGCCTACGGTGGCCGGAAATCGGCCTGGGATTCCCGACGCCCAGGGCGTCTCCGTATCCTGCGGCGGCTAGGGTCGCGAGGGCGCATATGCTGCCTCTCCCTCACGTGCGCCGCCTCCCTCTTCGCGAGCATTACTGCTTCGCTGAAGGAGGTGACGGCTCCCCATGCCCTCTCGCTCCGTACCATGGCCTGGACCAGGGCCGGACGCGAGAGATCGCCGCCGCCGATCGCCTCGCCCCGCCCTATCCGAAATAGGAACCTCCCGAAACCACCGTGTCCGGTGAGGACCTGCGTCAGGCGGAAGGTGAGGACGCCATGCCGCCTCTCAAACCACTCCTCAAAGAGGGGACTTACCGCCGCAATCGTGGCGTGCCCAGCACTGGGTTGCGACAATCGCACTCTCCATGTCACCATGAGATCCCGCCGGAGCTCTGTCCGCTGTGCCGCGATTTCCCGCGGCAGCGGAGTTACGCCCCGGCGTTTGGCCTCCTCGCGCTACTCCCACATTTGCGCGAGGACCTTTGCCTCCAGATCCCATGGCGGTAATCCGGCAAGGAGGCCCGCCGCCTCGCCGGAGATTGTGCGATATCCTCGGATCATCCTGATCGCCATGACCCTACGGGACGCCCTCAACTTGCGAGCTGGTTGGCGCCTCAATGTAGGCGCCCACACCGGCGCCCCGTATAGGGCCATGGACCGCACGATCCCCGCGTAGAGCCTCCGGCAGGAGGCGTTTGGCCCCCCTAGATTGGGCAAGAGCCGCTTCAACGCAGCCCCGGCCCGCTCCAGTCTGGGGGCCAAACGGCGGGAATGCTCCGCGAAGTTCCACCGGCTGTCGAGGACGAGTCCCAAGTACTTCATTGTCGACTCGACGCCGATGTGAACCCCTCCCACCGTTATCTGGGAACTCGTCGGTGGCGCATTCCGAGGACCATGAAACCACATGGCCTCGGACTTGTGCAAGGCCACCTCGAGTCCCAATTGCCGGATCCTTTCGACGATTGTCGCAACCCCTTGTGTCGCTAAGTCGGCCGCCGCCTGGTACGACCTCCCTTGCGCCAGGACCAGCGTGTCGTCAGCGTAGCAAACTACACTGACGCCGCTAGGGAGGTCGGCGCGCAGCGCCCAGTCGTACCCGATGTCCCACAGATGCGGCCCCAGGACCGATCCCTGTGGGACACCACACGACATCTCTCGCCGGTTCCACTCTCCGAGGTGACCGGGGTAGATGACGGCCCTGTCCGTCAAATAGGCCTCGACCACATGACAGAGGTAGTGGTGCCAGCTGCCGCACATAGGTAAAAGTGCGGCTTGGCGATGCACGAGCCGGCCTTGTGACCGGGCTGACCGCAGCGGAAGCAGTGGCTGCTGCGGTGCACCTCCGAGGTGCATTGCACTCCCACGTGGTGGTCCACCTGGCAGCGGAAGCTCCTCAGAGGTCTGGGTTCCAGCAGCTTCACCTGCGCAGAAACCCAGCCCACCAGGAGCCTTCGACCCTCCTCCGTTATCTTTCGGGCCGCCGACACGGGGCAGCTCACCGTTACGGTTCGCATCCCCGTCACCTGCTCGGCAGAGCATACCCCAGTCCTGACTACGGCGGCCACCACCTCGCCCTCCGTCACGGAGTCGTCCAGGCCCAAGATGCGCATGTCAGCGCACTTGGTGGGCCTGGACACTCGGACCTCGTCCGCGTCTAAGGACGCCCTAAGCCTTTCGGCCAGGGCGTCAGCGGTCGGGCCACTGGCCGCGCCAGGGATCTCTAACATGCGGGCTCCGGTCGCAGTGACCCTCATCCGCATGCCGTTGGAGACTCCTAGCTCCGCGAGATTCACCGCCACCCTTGCTTTCGAAAGCACGTCGAGGTAGGACACGCCCTTCTTCTCCGCTTCCGGCTGTAGCGTTATCACTACAGCGGCGGACTTCGGGGCGCGTAACCTAGCCGCGGCGCTACGCTTTTTGCGCCGCTGCCGCCTCTCCTTCCTTTTGGCCGCCCTCGCTGCCTTGCCCGCGTTCCTCTTCTCCCCAGCCACTTGCCATTCGGCGTCGGCCGGAGGAGATTGAGGAGGTGGGGCCGTCCGTCCTGGCACCAGGGGTTTTGCCGTCGCCGCCTGCGTAGCCACCCCGCCCTTCTTGAGCTTGGGCGGCACCGGTTTCGCCGGGGAAGCGCGCGGGGTGTAGTCGGTAGTTCGAAAACAACTGAACGCGCCGCGAGAGTGTAAATATACATTGATTATCTCGACCTGTGGCCGAGACACGAGACGAGCCGCGAGGCGAGAGTGTAAACGAGCCATGGAAATTGGGGAGGCAGTGAAAGTATTTATATATAACTAAACTTATAGACCTGACGGAGCATAATTATGTCGAAGGGAGGAAAATATTAAAGTTGACAGAATAGATATAAATTGTTGTTTGACATTTTTTATTCCAAATTTTTGTTAAATAATACTGAATAAATAGAAAAACTAATTTAAAAAAAAACATAAAGCTAATCTATAATATTCTGTATACAATTACTGTTTGATCTGTTATCATGTCTTATTGCCTGTGGTAAAAAAATAAAAAGTGACACCGTCTCTCTGGTCTAAAGCAAGGCATGAATTAGTTTTATTCTACTCTGCCAATAAAAACTAAAAAAAAATCTATAAAAATAAAACACATTAAAAACCTAACTTAAAAGCAATAGCAATGATACATTTTCCAAACCAAAAAGAAGATAATTATGAGTACGAAATTACTTCTTGTCAATAATAATAATTCCTAAAGACTTCACACCGGCCGTGCCTATTAAAAAATAATCTGACAAACTAGTGAGCATAGCACGCGCCTGTGTGAGTGTCACACTTCTATACATCATTACTACGATCACTACTAAAATATGTTTCGTGCATTCTATTGGTCAAAACGCATGCATTGTGCGATCGAGTCGTGAGCCTTGCCACGCGATTATCGCCTTAAAGGTGAGCATGCGGAAGATTTGGCGATTGTACATATATATAATTTTTTATTTTTAATGCAATAAAAATTGTATGGACTTACAGCTTGGCAAAAAAGAGTTTGGAAAAATTGAGGGCGCCTATTTTGCAGGAGTGGCCACCCTGTATACTAGAACTTAAGTGATAAGATACTTGTAGTTTTAATCCACAAACACGAGATCCCAGGAGTCATGTTACAATAGATATTTATCTCTTAAGTTGCGAATACAAACAGTTATCGAGAAAAAAAATAATTGAAAATTGAAATATTTTATAGTATTTGACAGAAAGTACATATATCGAATATCGCCTTGAAACGTTCCGTGTTACGTTCTGTAAAACTTGCGACTGTTTGTAGTTTGTTTAAAATATGATAATAACCACAATTAACCACTATTAATACTATTTTGAAAGTAAATTTACAATATTTAAAGCAGTTAGCAATTTTTTTCTTTGATATGGAAATAATCCAATTATGTTTTCAATCTGATTATCAACAACAATCTGTTAGCAATCTGAAATCCCTTCCGGGGCAGAACCAACATGGATGGGCAGTAGGTATTTAGACTTTTTTTATAACCTCCCGGAACCACTTCCGGGGCAGAAACGACATAGAGTAGAGTAGGTCGAGATGAGTGACAAGAGACGAGTGTGGCAAATCCGATTCGGACCGGTTAGGTTAGAAGGCGAAAGCTCATCAGGTAGGTAATAGGTTAGGTTAGGTTAGAACTGTGACCAACCGCGCGCGAGCCGAGCGAGCGAAGCGAGCGGTGCTGCGGCAGCGGCCGGCGAGCGCTACTTCCAAATTAGTGGCAGTTACTTGACACGTCGACAAAAGTTAGGTTAGGAAATTTAAAAAATCATAATTCGGGAAGGGGGGTTTCGAAACTTTTCCTTTGGGGGGTGGGTTCCTTCCTACCCCCCCTTCCCCCAAACCCCCTCGATCCCCCCTAAATCGACGTCAGATAAGGTACATTCCTACCAAATGAATAAAACAATAAGTAGTGGAAGAGCTGTGAGATACCTAGTTTTCTTGAGATGTTTAGCGGAATCGGAAGCGGAACAAAGTTTGTCTCCGATTGACAATGTTTTTCAAAGAACTCCCGACATAACAGGTATTTATCCAACATATTTATAATTATTTTAGTCAATGCCAGTCATTGTTTTTTTTATAATACCTAGTTTTATCGGTACTATCAGTTTCAAGAGCTTTAATTGTTTTATTTACTAATAGATTATTGAGGTTATGTTTCCTAGTTTGACAAATCGAGTGTACATTGACTATTCATTATTGATACTTGAAATTGAAAAATGTACATGGAATTAATACGATTGTCCTTATTATTTCTTTCAGGTAAATCTGTCAATACAACAAGAAAAATGGTTGATGAAGGTGAAAAAATTAAGGGAATTGTTTCTACACCTGTAAAACACCGACAAGGTCGCCCGAAGAAAGAATTGGGTGATTTTGATTTGTGTGCATTTAGACAAAAAATTCACTTTTTCTGCTCTGTAAAGAAACAGGCAAGTATTTTTTGTGAATGCTATTATCAGCCACAGAAAAAAAATAAGTAAAATTAATTAACTATAAAATTGTAGGCAATGTCAACGGTAGCCCCGTACCGTCGACATTGCCTACAGATTTTTATGATTATTATTCGGTAAGTATACTATCAGAAAATATGACCTGTAGATTCGTAGGAAACTAACATAGTTCATATAAAGTTTTGTTCATCAATGTTGTTAAGCAATATTTTTTTTAACTTTTCTTCCAACAGGTGGCAGCTGAGCAAGCTTTTGATAGTATACCAGCTGAAGAGTGGAAGAATTCATGTGAACATGTTAAGAAAATAGAAAAAGTCAATTATCACACAATGTATGAAGATATTGAGCAAAATAGTCATCAATTTAAGAGATGACAGTAGCAGCGAAGAAACATCGGAGTCAGAATATGATTGCGATACAGACAATGTTGCAGGATTCTCTAGTCAGGATGCAGACTTTTCTGCAGTGGATTATCTGGACGAGAGTATTCTAGAATCAGATTGATTTCGGTCACATAGCTGGCGAAATTAGAAATATGTTGTATAAACCCTAACCCTTCGCAGAATACTGGAATAATGTTTTATGTCACGCAGTCACGCTTTTGTTTTTAAATAAAACCTAAATTGAAGCGTATTCTTTTTGAGGCGCCAACCAGCTCGCCGGTTGAGGGCGTCCCATAGGGTCATGGCGATCAGGACGATCCGGGGATATCGCACGATCTCCGGCGAGGCGGCGGGCCTCCTTGCCGGATTACCGCCATGGGATCTGGAGGCAAAGGTCCCGCACAGCGGACAGAGCTCCGGCGGGATCTCATGGTGACATGGAGAGTGCGATTGTCGCAACCCAGTGCTGGGCACGTCACGATTGCGGCGGTAAGTCCCCTCTTTGAGGAGTGGTTTGAGAGGCGGCATGGCGTCCTCACCTTCCGCCTGACGCAGGTCCTCACCGGACACGGTTGTTTCGGGAGGTTCCTGTTTCGGATAGGGCGGGGCGAGGCGATCGGCGGCGGCGATCTCTCGCGTCCGGCCCTGGTCCAGGCCATGGTACCTATCTAAACCTTTATCTACCTTTATTTTGTAAAAAATATGCTAGTATGAGTCATAGTAGTGAAGAGCATGTGAAGAGATAACTAATTGGTCATGTTTTACTATTAGCTAATTTTACATGGTACCATAGGTTTCTAAATTTGAATAATTAGTCTAAACCGCTTATGAATAAACTAGACTTTCTAATAACTGTAAAAACTTACTCATTTTCATGGGTAAAAATAAAGATATCAAGCTCTGAAATTACCTATAAAAATGTATGGAGTTCGAGAAATTCGTACGGATGTGACTCACTCACTCTCTCTAATATCGATGTTTGGTTTAGGAATAGAAGTTCATTGTAGGAAATAATAACAAAATTCAGTTACATGATTATAAAAAATAACAACCGACTTCCAAAACCAACACTACAAAGTTCAAAATAACTTTAATTTCGGAAGGCGGTGACTTTGGATATGTATTTTAATTATTTGTCACCGCCTTCCGAAATTAAAGTTATTTTGAACTTTGTAGTGTTGGTTTTGGAAGTCGGTTGTTATTTTTTTGAAAAAAGTTTTTATTTTTCACTTTTTAGTTACCTACCCCACACTAATTCGAAATTTCATCATCCTTGGGGTCAAAACAATGCATATTTATGCGATAGCAACATTCGCGGTTGATTTGCTGTATTTTTTTGAAGAGTTCCGTTGTCTGTCTCCGAAACCCTTCATCAGATCTATATGAAATTTTAATGGGACCATTTCGGAGTAAAGCCCTTTCGAACAAACAATTTTGCAAATCCGTCTATATACGACGGAGTTATGCCCGAACAGACATAAAAAAAAAAAAAAAATATATATATAAACATGTCGAATTGATAACCTCCTTCTTTTTGAAGTCGGTTAAAAATGTATTTTACTATGTATGTTTGTGCACTGTGTGTGTGTCACAGGGAAGAAAAATAAACATTATTCTTGTAATCAGTTGTTTTATTTTATTTGTACATAACATCCTAACCTGTTACACATAACATCAAGCTTGTATTCCCTGAAGGCGTAAGATGTGCATACACCCACATTGATAGTCTCTTTATAAGTACACAGAATATAGGTACTTGTTGTAAGCTTATGCTTCAACATATATATATATAAAAAAAGTCATTTATTCAAATTAGGCTAGTCAGCACTTTTTGAATGTCAAAATACAGAAGACAGTCCCCCAAAAACGCCCCGTTTGTTCCCGTTGAGTTACACCATTTTGTGTTACACTGTTACCCATTGGGAAAAATAATACCGATTAGTAACACTGTAACACGAGAAATCTCACTCATCGACCTTTACAGGATACCTACATTTTTAACCAGTGCGCAAACTTTAACCATGAATTCAGCATATCATTCTAGAACCCCTCATAATTTCAGCCAAAAGACAATACTGTCCTACTGTACTCCGCCACTTCGACCGGTTCTGTGCTTCGCGCATCCAGCGGACTCCTGCGGCCCTCACAAGGTCATCGGTCCCTGTGGCAGGCCTTCCAACTTTACGTCTTCCGGTACGTGGTCGCCATTCCAGAACCTTTCGGCCCCATCGGCCGTCAGTTCTGCGAGCAATGTGCCCTGCCCACTGCCACTTAAGTTTGGCAATTCTTCGGGCTATGTCGGTTACCTTGGTTCTCCTGCGGATCTCTTCATTCCTGATTCGGGAAACTCCAAGCATACCCCTCTCCATCGCCCTTTGGGTGACTTTAAGCCTTTTTATGAGGCCCATTGTGAGCGACCACGTTTCGGTTCCATATGTCATCACTGGCAACACGCACTGGTCAAAGACTTCTAGACGTCGTAGAGTCGACAATTTTCGTCGGTTAAACAAAAATAAATCTGCTGTTCTATACTTACTTACATTTTGACCGCGTAGGTATTGCACTTTTCTATGAAACAGCTGATTTTTTTATATAACCGACGAAATATTTCTCCTCTAGGGGATCTAGAATGATATGCTGAATTCATGGTAACAGTTTGCGCACTAGTTAAATATTTACCCTGTATACATACTGCCTGACCTACTAACCCACGGTGTTTACAGGCTTCTTCAGACCTGCGCGACGCGACACTTGTGCCACAATTTCCATAAAGTTTTCGTAGAAATTGCTCTACGAAAGTCGCGTCGCCGGCGTCGCGCCCGTTTGTGGGGGCCTAAAAGCCCCGGATCTACGATTTATTCGAACCGGGGCAGAAACATGGTAGTGGCGCCTCTCTCTCCAGCGTTTGAGATAAATTAATTAGGTGTTTGCCTGTATGGCGACTTTTTCTTACAAGTTGACGATGAGCCAACCAGGCTTCCGTATGCTAGATGCTTTGTGGAGTAAGTTTTTTATTTTTAATCATACTATATTATTATTTTGGCACACCCTGAAACTGCAGCACGGGCGGGTGCCCCGGTTTGCTCCCCCTTAGATCCGGGGCTGGGGTCTAAAGCTGATTATTGGTCAGGTAAGTACCTACTTACTGAAACAATAGAAGTCCGAACTCAAAATGTTAATAGCAATGGAGCCTCCAAGTTTACCTAGCGCTAATATGCCAATCAATAATTCAGTATTGCATCAGCAGTGGGTTACTGCTGGAACGACCTATTTAAGAAGCTGAAAGAGCATAGAGAGCTTTATTAAAGTAACTTTAAGAAGCCCTACCAGTTTTGTACAGTTCCGCCGGCTTTTCATTCTTTCTGCCTACACTAAAATGCACAGATATATAAAAATAAAAAATTGATTTCCCCGACCGTCATAAACACGTTTTTATAAAGGTAGGTAATAAAGTCTGCAAACTGTAGGAAATTAAAAAAAAACTTGCACTCACACATACACGCCACATACCACACATTCGTCACACAAATATTACACATAGGTATACACACGTACCAAACCAACCATACCGAGATGTCAGCACAAACTGATGGGGCCCGCAAGGGTCGATGCCTGCCGCCGGTGCGGGTTGTTCGAAAGAGATACCGCCGCCCCTGGCACACAGGCTACTGAGGGAACACGGGTGGGTTTTAGTCAGTAAAACTCTGACACGCCCTCCTGCTACACCCAGAGCGGCACCTCTCTCGTCTCCACTCAGGAATACGTACTCCGAGCCCCAAGATAAAGGACAAAGCTCCGGCGGGATCTCATGGCGACATGGAGAGTGCGATTGTCGCAACCCAGTGCTGGGCACCCCACAATGACACTTTCTTCTGAGTGTAGTTTTTTAAGTAGGTAAGTTTTATGGAATACTACGTTTTGCCCGGGGCTCCACCCGCGTGCGGCGTGGATGTCGGCTATCGCGTAAAAGCCTATGTCGTTCTCCTTATCTCAGGCTATATCTCTGCCAAATTTTATGACGAGCGGTTCAGCGGTTTAGGCGTGAACACGTAATAGACAGACAGAGATACTTTCGCATTTATAATATTAAGTAGGATTGTTAATAATTAATAAATCAATAAATACTGCTAGACACTTCCTGTCGGCGGTAATTTCGGCTAGATGCTTTAAAGGTAAGGCAAAAAATGAAGTCAACTTATAAGTATAGCTTTTGAGGTCAACTTTAGAGACTCGTTCGTTAATACTGTTCTCTAAGGCCCGTATTACAGAACCTCACTCAAGATTCAAGCATTACCTACTTAAAACTAGTTTCAACCAATCAAATGGCTCTAAACTCGTTTTAAGTAATGCTTGAGTACTACGGGAGTTAGTGATAAATGATTTTATTTCTGTAAATATTTAGATTTGCACAAAGACTTTGCTCCATAAATCGGGTAGTACAGCGGAACATAAAAACTATAGACCAAAATTACATGTTTACCGACGGTCAATAAAGTTCCTACATTTATTCTTAGAGCAAAACTTGCACACCCTATTGAAAATAATGATTGTCTGTGTCTCAGAATGGCTAAAAGCATGGGTCCCACGGTAGGTATAGGTACTGTAAAGGTTGGTCGCTTACCGGATGCAACCTTTATGTACATACTGGCAGCCAACGAAAGGGCTTTGTCATGGGCTAGGGGGGGTGGGTGGAGCCCACCCTAGAAACTTCTTTGAAGATTTATTAGATTAGATTATTGACTTCTTTCTCGAAGTTAAACGTACCTAACTGGACAATTTTCCCTAGGTCAATATACTCGACTACAACATCGAGAGTATCGCCCCCGATCTTCATGAGAGTGAGTGTTACATGGGCATTAGGGAAAACTGTCCAGTTAGGTATAACTGGACTTTTATAATCTGAGTTCCTATCTGTCTCATGCAGCCAAGGAAGTCTTAGGTCCGTATTACAGAATCTCACTCAAGACTCAACTCAAGCATGGTACTCTCAAAATACGACGCCTTAGTATTTGGTTTTTTGGCTTCACTCTTAGTGTACCGCGCGGTCTATTTGCCTTTGTTTTATAATCTGAGTTCCTATCTGTCTCATGCAGCCAAGGAAGTCTTAGGTCCGTATTACAGAATCTCACTCAAGACTCAACTCAAGCATGGTACTCTCAAAAAATGGTTGAAAACAGCATGCAGATGAAACCACTTTTCGTCGGCATTTACAAAGAAATTACATTTGAAAAAAATAGCTAGTAATCTACATAATATGATACGTCATTTGGTTTAAGCATAACTTTTCTATAGGTATCACATAATAAGAAAAAAAAAAAAACACCAAATCATCTCCAAATCGTTGAGATGAAACCATTTTACTCCTTAATTTTTTAACAAAAGAGTAAAAAAAAAATGTCTACTGCTTTGCAATACCAAGGAAAATGATTTGGTTTTGTTACTTTTTACAAATATGCATTATTTTTGTTATAATAAATTAAAAATGCGACCGATTAAAGACTGCACGGCTACATCACTCCGCACTCGCCCACAAATTTAGTGCGCCCAAATGCTGAAGGTCCTTGGCGTGTATACAAGCCTTAATGTGTTATCTCCTTATAAATTAAACTTGGCACCCTACAGTAGGCAGAAATAATAGGCTGCTTTAACATTTAATTAATTATGTAATTTACTACTAATGATTCCACATACAAAGAGTACAATTAATTTTTCAACTCTAATCTACTTAATTATGTAAAACTAGCTATGCCTGAGGCTTCGCCCTCTTTAATTCTAAACTACCTACATTATTATCTAAAACTAGAAACTGCAGCTTCATCAGCCGCAAGTATGTTGAAAGTTATCCTATGGGAACTAGCTACTGGGATTAAAAGCCTGTTAAGTACTCCTTATAACATCAGCTATCTGCAAATGAACGTCCTGTCAAAATAGATCCAGCCGTTTTGGAGATTAGCCAGAACAAACATACAGACATTAATTAAAAAAATAGGTTTTTAGTTACAAGAATTTGACAAAAAGTGGTTATTTTGAGATTACAAACAGAAATATCAATTCTATATAAATTTCCTAGCTTTTGACAGGGGCTTCGCCCGCATGGATGTCAGTGTATTATACATATTTTATAAACATTCCTCTTCTCTACGTAAGATTGTTAGCAACACCAAGGCATTGCTGGCCTTTCTCGAGGAGCTGGGGTGGATTGAATGACTGATTCTCCCTCGTATACACAAAATATGCGCTTTGACATGGAGTTGCGGACAACAGCCCGTATTAGCTATTAAACATTCCTCTTCAATCACTCTGTCGATTGATGAATACCGCATTAAAATCAGGTGCTTAGCGCATTGAAATCAGTTGAAAGATCTAAGCGTACGGACATGAAAATCTAATTTGTTTTGTACTATGTAAAGATAGATGTAAGTATATATAAATTTAATTGTCTTTTCCTAAACACACTAAGTTTTGGCTTAACAGTTCCATTCAGTTTCCACATAATTCAGTGCACAGCACAGCAAACACTGCCAGACACAACCACTGAATTGCAAATAGTTTATCTGGTTTCATGGTCATTCACAAGCCTTGACTGGTTAACTCCTTGGAGTCCTGTAGCCGTCAGGATGGGTCATCATCAGAGTCCAGCTCATCTGAAGAATCATCACTGCTATCCGATGAATCTGTTTCATCATCACTTTCGTCATCAATGTATATTTGATTAGTCCTATTTAGACCAGTTAATAATGACATGGAAGCCATTCTAACAGCCACTTCATTCTCCATTATGCTATCAACCTCTTGTAGCTTCACAATTTCAGCAGCTGCCTCTAATTCTTGAAGCTCTAATTGCAAATCATTTTTGGAGATTCCAATATTAACAATATTATTGTACAGCTCGTCCAGCTCCTCATTTCTACATTTCTGCAGGAAAACTAGATAATCCTTGATATATAGCTGGTTCAGAATATATCTAGCATCATTACTTGCATTGAACATTTGATATATCTCAATCATACATTTTAAAATAAATTTCTTTCCATTTCTAAACAGAGCCACCAGATCATTTTTAACTTTAATGCACAGTTTGAAGTTTCTGAATATCGGATAAATTAATGCACGTCTGTAAGAGGCGGTAAGAACCTCTCTCACATCATTAAATGTGCAGAACCAACTCAAGGTTGATGAGAGTTTATTGATAGTCCATCCTGATTCCACAGTGCTTTCATTCATAGTAGTTCGCTTATCATAACAATATCCATAGAGAATATCAACCAATCCATAAAGCACTTGCTTGTACTCAGTCGCACTCAGTAAATAGTGTTTGTTTGGTAGCTCCTTCAGTACATCCACTTCTTCTATGGAAAATTCAAACTCTTTATTAAAATTTTGCTCACACCAAGGTGCTATAGCTGTCAGGTATGGCTCAATAAGTTCATCATCATAAAAGTCAGCCAGGTAATGGTCTGCAGAAAATTTATCATCTTCATGTTGAACCCTTTTAGTATGACGCTCTTCAATTGACACTGTTTCAGGGACTCTCAATTCAAAAACCTGCGGGAATTCTATACCAATGCTGCTGAATTCAGTTGTAAGTTTGTTTGCAAATCCATAGCTGTAATTATTAGAAAAAACGTTGTCTTCATTGTGTCCATTTTCTACAGTCACTTCATTTTCTACCGTGATATCATCTTCTAACAATTCAACCAAATCTGGATTCATGTCAGGGATATCAGCTGGAGCCAGTAAACTTGTGATCATATCAAGATTTTCGAACTGTTCGCCTGTGGTCTCCTTGTCCAATACAAAATTGAAGTCCCCTGAATCACACAAGTATGATCCTTTGGCGCTGTCATTTTCGACGATTCTGCCTGGCAGGCGCAGTCGTAGGAAGTATGGATTGGACACAAACAAGAAATTTTCTCCATCTACTTCAATTTCTGTGTCACCAATATTTGTATATGGTGCATGCACGTTTATATATACGTGATTATTGTCCTGAGACAGCTTGAATCGTGGAGTCAGCATGCTAATGCTTTCACTTTATCACAACAAGATGCCGACTTTCTTCAGTACTATAGTTTAAAGTACTCATGCCGAAGATGCTCTATGCAATATAAAATGTATTCTGTGGCTCTGTGGAATACTCTGTCCTTAGGATTAGGAGTAAATATAAATAAAAGACTGTTCATCTGTTGTGTATCGTGTAAGGCTAAACTACGTAGCGATGGGCGTTGAATGAACGAACTAGTTAATTCGACCGTCGACGTACTGTGAACGAGTCGACGGTTCACCGTTAATCGATGGACTAGTCGAATCCGTGGACGCTAGACGCCGAAACACGGAACGCGACGAGTTGTGAACGAGTCGACGATGCGACGGTTCACCGTTGATCAATGGACTAGTCGAATCCGTAGACGCCTCTGACGGCGTAACTGAAACGTAGACGAGAACGTAATCGATTCATTCGTCCGTGCGCCCTTGGAAATAAAATAATCGTGCAAACAAATTTGAACTTTTAAATCTAGTATGAGGGAGTTGATAATTGTACGGGTCGAATAAAATTATTGTCATGGGAAGGAAAGGATGCAGTTATAGTAGTTTCGCGTGTGCGAAGAGGAAGGCGATGTACTGGTCGGGCGATGCGAGACAAACCGGTTTGTATTTGTTTTAAACAAACTGTGTGTGTTTTCAAATTGTTTTGATTTTTGAATTTGCAAATATTTAACAAAATAATAATTAATTACATAAAATCAATTGATCTTCTAAATACGCCAGAATAGTGCATCGTCATCATCATCATCATCATAATCATCATCATCATCATCATCAGCCTATAATGTTCCCACTGCTGGGACACAGGTATAGTGAATACGACTTTATAATTAACTATATTCAGTATTCAGCCAGTCCTAAGCACCCGATATAGTACTCTCCTCTATGGTCCTAAGCCTGGAAAAGTATGAAGGGAAGTTCAAATGAATAGGTACAGCCCGCGAGAGATGAGACGTCTACCGCCTGCGTTCACGCCGTCGCCGCGTCGCGTCGTCGACTGCCGTAGACGATGTCGCAAAGTTTATTGAGTTAACGCGTAAACTAGTCGACGAATTCGACTAGTTGATCGACTAGTCGATAAACGAAAATGGACGGTCTAGTTGCGTCGACGCCAAATACGTCGACGACCCATCTCTTTACTAGTAATGTCACAGAACACTATTACAGTAATGTGCTTTTAACCAGTGTTGCCAGCCGGGTCTTGTGAACTTATCTGACAACTGACAATATGGATGATAAAAAGTAACCTTTTAGCACTAGTAAGACAAAAACTTAGAGAAATGTGGATAGTTTTGTAATTTTCCATTTATAAGTTGCATTTACAAGATATTTACCACCCAAAGGTTGACTGGTAGAAAATGCCTATGGCATTAAGTCCGCCTCTGTACATTTTTGTGCAAATAAATAAATTTAATGTATTTTGCAGGTGGATTTTAAAGGATAGAAATATACTTGACCTACCGATTGAAAAACTTCTTTCAAACAATAATTTCAAAAAAAGCCAAAACACGGACGAACTCAAACAAGAACGAGTAGGTACGTCCGATTGAACGAGCGACTAACAGAAACGTGATTGGGATAAAATGATACGATTAGTACGTTTTTTTTTCTGACCTTGACCTTGAGAGGCCATGACTGCTAACCGGACTTTCCTGTGGCTGCCTGAGAACTTAAAGCCTCCAGCCAGGGGCGTAAAAACTAGGTACTTAAATTTCTAAGCGACTGCACGCTGAGGGCACCCCCTGTGGAGTACGGGCCTCGGCTCAGGGTACGTCATAACGTCACTGACAGCAAGGGACACGCTGGATCAAATCATTTTCATTATTCATAAATCTTGAGGAATTTAACTCTACAGGCTCAGCTACGGCGCGGGCTGGCAATTAAACGAGCAAGGAACTGTCGGGGTTCTCATCGTTCTCGGAGTCTTCGCGGGGTGCGAGGACCTCGACGGCGAGTTGCGTTTCATGAATTGACTGACTGTGGGGATTTTCACATCGAGATGGAGGATCTCGTTCCAAACGAACCAGGGGTACAATTGAGGAGTAACTAATCAAAAACCGTTAAATCCATAGGTATTGTATGTACAGTCGCCAGCAGGTCAAGCTATCCCAAACTGTCAAATTTTCCCAACTGAACATGAACCTTATTCTTTTGTAATAAAATTGATAAACTATCAAAGAAAATTGACAGATTGGGAAGCTTGATGTGCTGGCCTCTGTAACATACAAGAAATATGGAGATAACGGTTTTTGGTCAAGCCGTTTTGGATTCATGGGGTTTAGATCAAGTCAGTCGACATTTGAACCAAACTAATTTGGATTTATCGTGTGTGAAATGACTAATTTGGAATTAATGGAATTTTTAAATTAACTATCTGAATTAAATAGGTATTTCCTAAATCTGCTGTTTGAAGTAACCAGTGTCACGGGCGTGTAATTTCGGTTTTTGTTTCAACGTGATTTATTTGTAGGATTTTGATCAAACCATCGGCATTTAAAAAAAATCAGTAGGAATTACGGTTTTTGCAGCGATTTGTTGGGATGTGTATTTCAACTTGGAAAAAGAAAAAAAAAAACAAATCTTGGTCAATAACGGCTTCATTTAAAGAGTTGCACTCCCGCACGAAGTTTTACATTAGTCAACATTGCGTTCCGTTTCACGTAAGAAATTAAAAATATTAACGAATAGTAATGAACAGTGGATACATTTTTCACGTTACGCCCATGTGAATGTAGCGAAATGGCCAAACCACATATTATGACTAAGGTGTAGAGTTTGTGAAGTTAGGCCTTGTAGAGTTAGGGCGTGTAGAGTTAGAAGCTTGGCTCTACATGAGATCAGCAGGCTTAGCATGACGGTTTCTATTTTTACTCTACTGCGGAATAGAAATCGTTTATCTACATTTCTCGGTGAAAAACTGTTAACTGTCTTTACGGAAACGTCATTTTTGTCTACTCTTCCGACGGCAAAACGCTTGTCTACACTTGCTGATAACTTTTGGACAGTACGAGACATATGGGCCACGTTCCGAGATACGATAATATCGATTTGAGCGCGCTCGTACCCGTTCCGGATTGGCGTGAGCGCGATAACGATGTCCCACGAAACGTCATAGATGACGTCAAGACATGCGCCATCTTGCGAAACGCCGCGCCCACTATGCGTTATTCTAATATCACCGTGAGCGCTGTCAAAATAAATCATCAAATAACTTCTCCCGCTCTGGGTGGAGCAGGAGGGCGTGTCAGACTTTTACTGACTAAAACCCACCCGTGTTCCTTCAGTAGCCCGTATGCCAGGGGCTGTGGTGTCTCTTTCGAACAAACCCGCACCCCTGGCAGGCATCGAACCTTGCGGGTCCCATCACTTTTTGTGCTGACATCTCTTTGAGGCGCGCGTGGAACACAACGCACCGTCGACTTGGGCTTGGTCCTTACCGGACAGCGAGCTACCCATTACTCGCCGTCCGCAAGCCCATGCCTACGGTGGCCGGAAATCGGCCTGGGATTCCCGACGCCCAGGGCGTCTCCGTATTCTGCGGCGGCTAGGGTCGCGAGGGCGCATATGCTTCCTCTCCCTCACGTGCGCCGCCTCCCTCTTCGCGAGCATCACTGCTTCGCTGAAGGAGGTGACGGCTCCCCATGCCCTCTCGCCTGGACCAGGGCCGGACGCGAGAGATCGCCGCCGCCGATCGCCTCCACGAGGACACGGCGGCGGCGGTGCTCCGCCCAAGCAGGGCAGACCGCCACCGTGTCCTCAGGGCGATCTTCGCCGTGGAAACACCCGGGCGTTTCCTCCCGTCCTATCCGAAACAGGAACCTCCCGAAACAACCGTGTCCGGTGAGGACCTGTAATCCGGCAAGGAGGCCCGCCGCCTCGCCGGATTCGCATCGTATCTTTAGATAACTTAGATTTATTTGAAATAGTGCTTCCATCTAAGAAGAAGCAATGTGTGGTGTATATAAGTTTAATATGGTAAATATATGTTTTAACGTTGAGTGAACACTTATAACGCGATCAAGAGCGTTCCGTATTGTTGACAAAAATGACGGTTCTTAGCTGTCAGAATCGTGATATTTATCTCGAAACGCAAAATATCGATGTGAGCGCTCACAGCGCTATTGTTCTAATACGGAATGCGGTCCATGGTCTCGTCTTGGCCACAGACTTATAAAACAGTAGGTCTAGGCCTGTGGTCTAGGCAACAATTTACATGAAAACGTTTTGGTGGGATCTTAGAAACATATTTTGGAAACATTTTAAAGAAAGAAACAAAAAGTACGATAGATACCTAATCAGAAATCTAAATTATATCTAAATAAAACATTCTATTGATTTCAAAGAACTCGATGAAAAGAGTCTCAAGAAAATTAAACTTACGATATTTATGATTAGGTACTGATTATGTTCAAAGAGTTTATACGATTGTATCTGCGTAATATCATGATTATTTAAGATCTTTATTACATGTAAAAACAAAATAAAATTAAAAATCTTTTATAAAAAAGTATTACAATCATGTTATAATTCGTTTTCCATCGAGTATCTACGACATAATCAGATTGATGTTCAAACTCACAGAAACATAAATAACTGTTACTTGAAATACATAACCCTCTTTTAAATTTTTATTTTGAGACTTTTACTACCTATTTGGATCTTCACAGGAAATCCTTTCTAGCGTTCTATTTTAGGAAGCCGACCGTATTTGTGTAGGTGGAACATGTAGGCGGAGGTTGTGAGTTGTCACTGATCAGATTGGTGATTATTTCTTTTCATTTAAGTTTATTAGTACCTTACTGATATTTTCTGAATCCTAAGCAGTTATACCTATTGATCGATTCTTTAGCTTACACCAATTATATTTTATAAGGTCTACTTATATTTATTTTCTGTGAACTGTGTGTGGTCTTTTCTTCTAAACTAAACAAGCGATTTTGATGCAGTGTTTACCATAAGCATCTGCATTGCTAGAAGATTTATCTGATCTTAGGTTTAGCTTATAAAGTGCATTGAAAACTCGATATTTTGATATTTCGCTACATCGGTAAATCAAACCCGTGCGAAACTAAAGGGAGTCGGGAGTAATTATCCGTTTTTATTCTTGTTTGCAATGTATCTAAATTTTTGCAATATTGCTGTTTTGTTGTCACTGTCAAGCTATCATTATTGACATTGACATATTGACAAATCAAAAGGACGAAATTTTTATGTGTCTGTAAAATAAAAATAATCAAAACATAAAGTTGATTTAGACGTAGGTACTCAGTGGTTTTTATCAAATTCCAAATTATTTTCTTACGGTATTTGAAAATAATTATTTATGAACGAATATCGATTTTATATTTATTAAGTGATGCCCAGTGATGCCAGTCGGTCGGAAACGTTGGAATCTACATGGTAAGTCTATTAATGCTTTTGTTAAATCTGCTACTGCTTCTGTATTTTCATTCATTAGTCTTAAATCTGTAATGTACACATACATTAGGATAAGTTTCTTTTGGAACTACGAGGTTATGTAGAAATATAGAATGAAAGGTGTGCCTTGGGCTTTGAAGTTTTCAATTATTTCATTCGGATCGGTTGATAGTTATTAGCGATAGCCATTGTCGGTTTCAAACAGATATTTAGTTATGAATCTTTATCAAAATCAAAATATTTTGTTTCACATAAACCAACAAGGGCACTTATGAAACGTCAGAAGCTAGGGACACGGTTCCAAATTGTCGCTTCCTATGGAGAAGAGCTGGCAAGCAACTCCACTGTTACTCTTTAAAAAATAATTGGCTTTAACAATATTTTCAACTTACAGTGATAATAGATATGGCAGGACAGTGCAGGCCTGTCAATATATTGTAGTTACCAAATACCAAATATGTATAGTTGCTGCCAAATAATAATACAGATGCTATCACTGCCCTTTATATTTCTGTTAGGAGATAGGGCAAAATACTTCAGTAACCCAGGTATTGTCAGCAACACCAAGGAGTTGTTTCTCGAGGAGCTGGGGTGGATCGAATAACTAATTCTCCCACCCGTTCGCGAAATAGGCGCTTTGATTTGGAGTTGCGGACAACAATCCATTTTACCTATTACATTCTCTTGGGAGTCTGTATGACAAACTACTTATTACTTATACGTTTTTCATTTGTGATGATGATGATGGGACTCCCTTTTCCGCACGTAGACTCCCATTCGGTCCGTTGTGCGTGGTTTCATTTGTGAAATTTTTTGATATCAACGATTTGGTATAATTCATTTTGTTGAAGAACCTGTGATAAAAATAAGAATAATGACCACTTTTGTCACCTTATTTGGTACCAACTATATCAACATAACATCATTGCTGTATTTCCTGCAAGCTTAGGTATAGTTGTTTGTACAACTGTTTCCTTTTTGATGACTCATTCAATGCTCCTTATAAGTGATGCTGTTAGAGGCTAGATAAACAAATTTGTTCATTCAAAACAAACAACCAGGCAGCTTACATTATAGTCAAGTACCCTAGCTTAGTAGTCACCTAGCTTTTGCCAGCGGCTTCGCCCTCGTGGAGGTTGAAAGTTATCCGACATTAATGAATCCGAAATTATTTTTAAAAGAGCAACAGTGGAGTTTCTTGCCGGCTCTTCTCCATAGGAAACAACAATTTGGAATGTGCACCTAGCTTCTGACATTTCATAAGTGCCCATGCAGGTTTATATGTATGAAATAAAAATATTTTGATTTGATTTGAATGTTTTACCAGGTCGAAAATCTTAATCTTATGTGTTAATCCAGGTTATAATCTATCTATGTGCCAAACTTCATCCAAATCCGTTCAACCGTTGTTACGTGATGGAGTAAAAAAACATCAAAGCATCTAAATACCTACACATACAAACTTTCGCATTTATCATATAAGTAGGATAATAAAACGCAGTTTCTTTCTTTGCCTGTAAATTAGTGTGCATATCATTTGTATGAATTAAATGAATCTTAATTTAATGTTCTTAATGCTCTTAAGCTAGGTATGTAATGGATCATGCCAGTGGTATTTGGGTTTACTGTACCATACCTAGTATTATAACAGCATTGATTGTTTCCTTGGAGTTTTTTGCCCGTTCTTCTCTATAGACAGCTATGTTTTGGAATGGGCAACTAGCTTCAACTTTCCAACTGACCAAATTTTTGACAATTCAAAGGTGCCTGTAAATGGTATAATTGAAGTAAATGCTTTGAGTTTGAGTTTGGACTAGCCTACTCAAATCTTTGTGGTTCCTCAAAAAACATTACACACTAATCTGCATGGTCCACATATGACCTGACTAAGATTATGTTTGGACTTAAAAGAGACTGTAACATCTGAGTTTATTTGGGTGATTTTTCTTTGAGTAGTCAGATAGGAAGCACCAACCTGATCTAGTTTTAAAACATCATAATTTTGGAGGTGTATTTCATACTAATTTACAAAGTAAATAATTTTGGTATATGAATTTCACGCCATTGTATAATCTATGATGTTTTTGTATATGTAGTATACTTTCTGAGGTTTTTCTTGCTCCAGATGGACCACAAGGATCTCTGAGAAGATTGCGCAACCAACTGGCTGAGGATGGCTGTGCTGAGTCACAAGTGGTTCTTGCTAAACAACTTTTGGAAGAGAAATGTGGTATGTTAACAACTTCAAATATTCATTTAGAAACCGAGTGTATCATTTGGTTTGATTGTGATGTTGTTCTAATGCTGTGAGCACAATGCTCTGGGGTCTTCTACCATCTTCATAATTTTTAAGCCATTTCAAGAGTTGCCTTTCAAATTCCATTATGTTTACCTGACTGCAGAAAATCCCAATGGTAATATTTTTAATTGTAGTTCAAAATATTTAAAACTATATAGTTTTATACAAAGATCAACTATCACATTTCTTTTGTAATACAGCCCTAAATATTTCCATTTTGATTGACTGCGGCGGAATCCAAAAGTAGGGAAATTGTCTTTGTAAAAAAAATGTGCATTTATTGCAGAGCTAGAAGCAGACAAAATATGTAACTTCAAGCAAGCCTTGGAATGGTTGATCTGTGCAACTGAACAAGCGCATCCAGAAGCCAGGAGAATGTTGAGAAGGTATTTAAATAAACATTTGAGGGGCTTGTGGCTAAATAACAATAGCTGCACGGGTCGATCTGTTACATCCCTAGTCTGTGCTGGTAAGTGCTGACACTAGTGCTTAGTCAGCACCGGGCCTCCTAGAACATGATTGCCCACAGTCTACTAGCCAGTTCGGGTTTGGCATCCAAAGAGTTGGGACGTATACCGAATTTTCCCCAAATTAAATTGTCCTTGGTTAGGTTGGCAATTAACCGTTTTAAGGACACTGGGGACGTCTTATCCCACCGCTGCCACCAAATGTTAGAATTGAAATTCCGGGAATCTTTTAAAAAAAAGGTTTATTGCCAACCTAACCAAGGACAATTTAATTTGGGGAAAATTCGGTATACGTCCCAACTCTTTGGATGCCAAACCCGAACTGGCTAGTAGACTGTGGGCAATCATGTTCTAGGAGGCCCGGTGCTGACTAAGCACTAGTGTCAGCACTTACCAGCACAGACTAGGGATGTAACAGATTGGCCAGGTTAAGCTACGCTTGCCGCGGTTGGTCCGTGGATGGGTGACCACCTTTACATACCAAGACTCCTCCGTGCCTCGGAAAGCACGTTAAGCCGTTGGTCCCGGCTGTCATGTGTAGATCTTTGACAGTCGTTATGGGTCGTCAGAAGCCCGAAAGTCTGCCAATCAGTCTTACCAAGGGGTATCGTATTACCCAGTAACAGGGTTGTGGAGGTCAGATAGGTAGTCGCTCCATGTAAAATACTGGTATTCAGCTGCATCAGGTTAGACTGGAAGCCGACCCCAACATAGTTGGGAAAAGGCTAGGCAGATGATGATGGTGTCCCGTTTGGTACCGGGCGTAAAGTCCCGTTTGGTGCCGGGCGTAAAAGAATAGCACCATCCCATTTCTTCCCGTGGGTGTCGTAGGAGGCGACTAAGGGACTTACTAGAGAATGGGCAGCAGCGTTCTCTATGCATTTTACCACCATACTGCGATCGCCAACCCGCCTGCCAAGCGTGGCGATTATGGCAAAACCCCTCAAAAATGACAAGGCGCCTGGGGGAGGCCTATGTCCAGCAGTGGACGCCTTTCGGCTGAAATTATGATGATGAGATGATGATGATTTGAGATGGAATAGTTAGCACTTGCTTGACAGGTAAGGAACAGGGAGAGTTGGAAGGGGTTGGAGGAGGCCTTTGCCAAAAGGCACACAGAGACTCACTGATAGTAAATGTTTTGTACTACAACTATTACTCTAAAAAAACGCGCTAGGGCCCTCAGGAACCCGGTAAAAAGAAAAAAAGACAGGAATACGAAGTACTCACATGGCCAGGCGATTCGATGCTACGGGGTGGGTCGGGGAGCAATAAAAGACATGGCCGGAATTTGTAGAGAGCTTTGCCCTTACAAAAAATATGCATGTACATTAAAATTCAGTTCATCATATTAAAGCTTACAGGTATGTCTTTAACATCGTTTAAGTTTTATGATCTGAGAAGAAGCGAGAGATACTGTAAATAGGATTTTTTATAAACTGCACTTATATAGGCACTTTATTAGGTACCTATATATAAATTCTGAGTTATATAGACGAAGCAAAACGAGAAATACAATATTGACAATGGATATAAAGTCCGTTTATTTAATTTATGAATTACACGTCAAGTCAGCTAGTGAAAAAAAGAGTTATATTGATCTATAGATTAGTAACAGTCTCTGGCCAGACCTTTCAATCGTCGTCTTAGGCTAGCCTCGATAGCGAAGAACTCGTCATGTACAGATATTATTAATTCCTCATAGTAACTTGCACCTCTGCTGAAACACGGCCACCGTTGGACATAGGCCTCTCCCAAAAGGGGGGGTTTTGCCATAATCGCCTCGCTTGGCAGGCGGATTGGCGATCGCAGTATGGTGGTAAAATGCATAGACTGCTGCTGCCCATTCTCTAGTAAGTCACTGTTTTTTTTTTTTTTGGGTTGGAAATCATCAAATGACTTCTCCTGCTGAGTAGAGCAGGAGGGCGTGTCAGACTTTTACTGACTAAAACCCACCCGTGTTCCCTCAGTTGCCCGTATGCCAGGGGCTGTGGTATCTCTTTCGAACAAACCCGCACTCCTGGCAGACATCGGCCCTTGCGGACCCCACCAGTGGTTGCTGACATCTTTGACGGCGCGCGTGTGGAACACAACGCGCCGTCCCGTCTACTACTTTTCGGCCGCAGGGGATAGGGAGAGCGGCTGACGCTATACCGACACTCCTCTTCCCCTGCGGCCCCACCGCGTCCGCCATCAAGCGGTGGCGGCCCCGTCCAGGCCACGGAAGGGAAGAGCGCTGCTCAGAAGCACCGGCACTGCTCCTCTACCGCAGCCCGTAACCCTCAGCCGCGATTCCTCCCATTCGACATCGCGGCCCACCTCAGTTGCGGTGCACCTCACCGCAACCTACTTTTTGGTCGCTACGTCAATGGCTTGAAGGCAAAAGCCCTGACGAGCGGCCCCACCTTTGGGTTCCTCTTGGCTTCACCGTGGCCGGAATCCTCGGTTACTGAGCCCCCCCCGCAACGAGAATGCGGGAACCCACTCGGGGGTCTAGTAAGTCCCTTAGTCACCTTCTACGACAGCCACGGGAAGACATGGTATGGTGATATTCTTTCACGTCAGGCACCACACGGACCACCATAGTGACTTGGCAAAAATATATACAATTGGATAGGCAATAAAACACTAAAATAGCTCTTGAATTATTATTTAAGCATCTAATTCATAATTCATTTGCTTATAAAATGTATCTACTTGTTTTACAGACATTTTATGAAAATCATCATTGCAATCGTTCAATAGTGACAAATGTGATGCGGCATTCGATCCACACTATTAAAGTTGAAAGTCACTGGATCTCTCTTTAGAAGTCCTATTAAATCTTCTGTTGAACAGTAAAATAACATGAGATATTTGTGTCCATAGGTAATAAATGCTACTCATTAGCACATAAATGTATCTGGCGTATTCGGCAACTGATGGGAACAGAACAATTGCGTTCTTTAAACAACATAATCTTAATAAAGGTAGAAATTAAATGCCCTGATTAATTATTACACTCCCTAAAAGTACAATGGCTAGAAGTATTTGGAGCATGTTTGTAACTACATAGGTAGATAATTCATTTGGTGAATCCTTGGTGCTTCACCAGGATTATTAGCTGGTGGAGGTGGTGGAGGTTCATGTGCGACAGTAGGATTAGCAACTGGTGGAAGTGGAGGTGGTTCCGGCAATTCAGGTTCATTTTCCTCTAGTTCTTCCACCTGTCTGTGTGTATTAAGTACTAAATGGCGCTTAGCTCGCATCAAACAGGGATAACATGCTTGCAGATTTGTTCTTCGATCCTGTAACAATATTTGTAATTTTTTATACACATTAAATCTTCACCTTTGCCTTTCAAAGCAAATGGTAGAAATGTTGTATGTGTGGTAAAATGTGGTTACTAATAATAATAACCGGTGGTAATTAGGGCGCAGTCTCACTCGGCGTTTGCAGCTAACTGTTTGTGTTAGCTACCAATACTATTGTCATTGGAATGGCCTTACTATCATCTCACAGGCAAATATGTTGTTGGTGGACTATATGCTAAGTAAGACTGCACCTTTACTCATTAATTATAAGGAATTTGCTTCATCTTGCGGATTAGAGAACTAAAGTGTTTATAAGACAGGTGAAGTTAGTAAAATATGAAAATAATTACCTACTAAGTGGGTACATTCCTCTTGTACAGATAACCATTCAGTCAATATATTTTGTAACTGCGGTGTTAAAGTTGTTACAATATGCCTTCGCATTCGATTAGTGGCCACACTACAATTCAGGCACCTTGACATCTTGAGCGTCAGAACAGAATCCAAATCGTGAACAAACAAGTTCAATATGCAGAGTAGAATATTAACAGAAGAAGCGTAAACGAAAGTCCGATACACGATAGCGTGGGGTCAAGTTAAAATATCCATCAGATGAGCTTAAAAACAACACAGTAATACGTTTTAAGATCAAAGCAAGACTGCACAGAGCATAGGGCATTGAGTGACAGGTGACAGACGGTAGAGGTGAGATGTATATGCTGGAATAGGTTTTTGGTGTAGGTTTTTGGCTGGACACGTAAAGACTTATTCCGAGCGCACAACAGAAACACGTCTCGAGTATTTAGAAAAGCGTACTATGGCATTTGACACGTAGTAGACGATATCCGCGTCTAGTTGCGAGTTTGTGACCCACAAGCTCGGTCAGTTCCGGTGACAATGGAAGACGTTTGGTTCGGCACTCGAAGTTTACGAGTCGATTTATTTGTTTTGTGTTTATAAACCTAATATCCAAATCCTAGAACCAAAAAAAAACTTTGTTTCTATTAATATCAAGTTTATAAAAGACGCTGACAGTCCTAAGCCTGTTGGTAAAGTATGAAGGTAAGTTTTCAATAAGATTTAATTTGAAGTGCTTAATATTTTGAAATGTAGAAAAGATACGAACACCAACGCGTACTCATAATTATCTAGGTTAATATCTACGTTAATCTATACTAATAATAAAGAGGAAAGATTTGATTGTTTGTTTGTTTGTTTGCAGTGACTATGCTCCGAAACTACTGAACCGATTGGAATAATTATTTCACTGTTGGGAACCTACACTATCCCCGGGTGACATAGGCTATATTTTATCCCCGTATTCCCACGGGAACGGGAACTACGCGGGTGAAACCGCGGGGCGCTGCTAGTAATCCATAAACCGAAAAATATTCTATTCCGATTATTCGATTTCGATGTTATGAAGACTCGGTAGCTATGAAAGAAATGGCCTAAATACTCGTGAACCTAGTTTTTGGAATAAGTATTAAGGCGGATGCATACTTCTAAGATTCAGAATGCATTTTACCTAGTACGTCCCACCTCTAACAGACAGAGCAACGTGAGCGCGCGGCGCGCGCACAGTTCAAATGTCAAAATAAATGGGACGTTTATGAAAAACCACATAAAATCAATTAACACACATATTTTTTTGGTATTTTTTGTCGCCTGATCTAGAGAAATGTAATTGTTGCGATTTATTTTAGTATACTTAAGAAGTAATTTTCATATATTAATAATTACTGTACATTTGTTTATTCTGAATTGATTCCGAGGGCAAAATCCGGCCATGTCATTTAACGCAGATGAAATGGCGGGCAGAACCTAGTTATCTATACAGGAAAAGTTTTTTATCCAGTGCGCAAACTGTAACCATGAATTCAGCATATCATTCTAGACCCCCTAGCGCAAAAATATTTCGCCGGTTATATAAAAAGAAATCAGCTGTTCCATACATTTTGACCGGCTAGGGCTTTGCAGGTAGGCTGTGTAGGCGGATAACTGGTATAGAGAGTTCCTCTGTCTCTGCACTTCAAGAAACCAGCTGATTTAGGCAATACAATTTCATCATCATCATGTCAGCCGAAAGACGTCCACTGCTGGACATAGGCCTCCCCCAGGCTCCTCCACTTCGATCGGTCTTGTGCTTCTCACATCCAGCGGATTCCCGCAGCCTTCACAAGGTCATCGGTCCACCTTGTGGGAGGCCATCCGACTCTACATCTTCCGGTACGCGGTCGCCACTCCAGAACCTTTCGGCCCCATCTGCCATCTGTTCTGCGAGCACTATGCTCTGCCACTGTTTGTTTGGCAATGCTTCGGGCTATGTCAGTTGCCTTGATTCTTCTGCGGATCTCTTCATTCCTGATTCGATCACCTAGGGAAACTCCGAGCATAGCCCTGTCCATTGCTCTTTGGGTTACTTTAAGCCTTCTAATAAGGCCCATGTGAGCGACCACGCTTCTGTGCCATAGGTCATCACTGGCAACAAGCACTGGTCAAAGACTTTCGTCTTAAGACACTGCGGTATTTGGGACGGTACAATTTATACTCAATTTTTATTCAAATGAGGCATATTTGTAAGGCACTTTGAATGTCAAAATGTATTGATTCTATTTCTTGCTAGTTGCACCTTCCGAAAGGTAGTTTCGTATGGAGATTGGAGAAGAATGGGCAAGAAACTCAGTATTTACTCTTTTGAAACGTTTCACAATATTTTGTGAATGGGCTAGGTTGGCAGGGTTTTGGAGCCCAAAATACTCAATCGCTCTATGTGAAATATTCAGCTCTGTCTGGTGAACTCTGGTGTAACTCTATATTCAGCTGTATCTGATTAGATTAGAATCCAACTCCAACATAGTTTGGAAAAAGGCTAGGCGAATTGACTAATTGACACATATTGATAACGTTGACGATTTTTCTAAAATGTTAAACAAATAGGTGTGGGAGTTGATGTAATCACAGAATGAATGCCCTAAAAATATTATAAGAAGTCTAGAAGTACACGGCTAGGTGGCGGTTAAGGCTTACAATCGAATTTTAGCACTCGAAAACACTTTAGGTAAACATTATGAAGGGTCGGCACTACCAGGGATGGTTGTGTTGACCAAACCAAAACTATTAAAAAAATATTACGACGGTGATGTCAAATAGTGGACTGTGAACTGTCACTTTATGTGTACTTTTTTTAAATTATTTATGCGGTAAAGTTTATTATTACGGTGTGATAATATTAATTTAATCCCCTTTCTTCATTCTATTACCTTAGTATCTCTGAAGTAAGCAGACCCCAAAGTTTCGTCTGAGTCCATTTGAGTATGCTTTTCGGCATACTATTAGCAGAGTACAACAAACCGATGTCGCCAAACTGTTGCTGAACAAAAATGCGGAATAAAAAAATATTTATCACACTGATTGAAATAAAACCTCCATCCCGATTGAATACAGTAGACAGTGGGACGTCAAACATAATTAGAAAAAAAATCTATCTAACGTCATTATGTCATAAAATATTTTAACAAAACGTGTGTAATCGTCTTCTAAGCAATTGTTCCATTATCCTATATTCCGCGAAAGGCAATAGCATCAGATTCCCGATAATGACATGAGGTAATACCGCAAATACGCTATTGTCACGAACTACTCGCATACCGTGTCTAAGTAAACATAAACACCAGTAGGTACTATCTGACCTGCATTATGCCTGAGGACGCGCACACCGGCAGTTTTTCCGATTTGTATTTTTTTTAATTTTTTTAAATGTAAGCGTGTATCAATGAATAATGGTAATTTAAATGATTTCGCACTTTGGAAGATTAGATGGGATAGAGTTCGCGATGAGTTGCATCATTCTATGTAAGAAAGTTTAGTTTTTAGAGTGGGCGGCAATTCTTGTAGACTACATTCATCTTCTTCTCTGGTGCTCCAATTCATTCCAAATATTTTTCCTTGCCCTTTGCGAGGTGTAACATCTCAGCGGCACTCGTGCTCCACTCCATTCTCAAAAGTTTCTCAGTCGAGACTCTTTTCTTCGGCTTTTGCCGCGTTTCCCTGCTAAAATTATAAATCATCAAAATCTGTTCTCAGTGTCATGTATTAGGTAGGGAATTTTACTAAGGTCTGTTCTATTACAGATCCCCACTCAAGACGCAAGCATTACTTGAAACTAGTGTCAACCAATCAAATGGCTTTAAACAGTTTTAAGTACCTATTGCTTGAGTCTTCAGTGAGGTTGTATAGTTCAAGTTTTAGATACTTTACCTGTCGTAAGGTCAAACATTTCTTTCTGAAAATAATAGGAGCTGCCTCATAATAGTAATGACTTTGGCAGAAGTCTAATAAATGTTTCCGTGTTTTCAGGTGCATTCGCAGTGGAGTGATAGACGAAGACAGCGCGGCCATTATTCGTGCGAAGTCGTGCCTCGCCGCCAGCCGACAGGAGACAGTCGCCAGGAAAGCTGCCAGAGATCTGTTCGCCAGGTAAGCACTTAACTTGAGAATTATGAACTGAACGAACATGGTTGTGTTGTAGGTTTAAAATGACGTTGTAGTTCTGTAAGAAGTCAGATAAGAAACATAAACCGTGTCTAGTTTTAAAACATGACTATTTATTTTAACGTACATGTTTTTTATTTTTACAACTAATTTACAGTAGCAAAATATCATATAGCTGTCATATCATATCGATGTCTTATCATATCGATGTCTTCCACACAGCCTGTCGAACGGCGAGCAGTACATTACCACGGCGCAGCTGGAGCGACGCATCCGTGAGATATGTAGCACCACGCTACGGAAGGAGACCAATGACAGCGACTCGCCGGACGATGACTCCGCAGGTAAGAAAAGAAAAGACACATTTATTTAACCACGATCTCGCTTCTCTTGGTTTAATTTTCCTTTTTGTTTCATTCCACGTGACGTGTAGTTGTACCAACCTACCCCCACCACCAATATCTACACCCCCAACACCTTCCACCACCCCTACGGCTATCCACCATTGCTTTTAATTATTTTAACACATTTAGAACTTTTTTAAATGTGATTCATGTTTATTTTTGATACTTAGTAGCTCAGATTATAAAACAAAGGCAGATAGACCGCGCGGAACACCAAGAGTGAGGCCAAAAAACCAAATACTAAAGCGTCGCATTTTATATAACATACAATGCGACGTTCTATTTTTTTTTTTTTTGGTTTAGATTATAAAACAAAGGCAGATAGATCGCGCGGAACATCCAAGAGTCAAAAAAACAAATACTAAAGCCTCGCATTACATACAATGCGACGCTTTAGTATTTGGCATTTTAGCTTCACTCTTGCTGTTCCGCGCGGTCTTTCTGCCTTTGTTACATAATCTGAGCTTAGTAGTTATAAAATAGTATATTTTTAAAATTTGCAGAAGAGGCGCGCGCCCTCGACGATGGCCAGGCTCTGCAGCCGTCGCAGCTACACGCTGGCGACCAGGTACAAAGCAATGGTACCATGCGCACTGCAGACACGACAGATGAAGGTAATTTCTAAATTATACTAACCGATGACCGTGGCGCTAGTGCCAAACTGGATAGGGTAAAAGCCGGATAGTTGCCACACTTTATGAAATCACTCTATATCTCTCAGTACAAAAACCAAAATATTGGAAAGCTGACCGATACTTTGGTTTTTATATATACTCCATTTGAAATTACATTAGACATTTAAATAAACCTTCTTTAGAGTCCGTTCAACTGATTTTGACTTCTATTGCGTTGGTAGCATGAATAAATAGCATCTGCAGTAAACAGTTGGTATTGTACCCACTTTTTTGCTTTTAATACCTTATGTTTACGGAATAGAAGTCAAAATCGGTTGAACGGACTGTAAAAGAGTATACAAATTTATGAAAAGTAAAATACCTGACCTCCAGAGTAGGTAGTGGTGATTTTTGCAGTTGCCCAATCGCAAAAGCTAGTGTCGAGCGAGTACGCGATCGAAGCGTTCGTTAAAAAAAAAAAATATGTAATCACGCGATCACTCAAGTCGTGTTTGAACTTCAAGATTCAGATTAACAATCACGTATTGCGCATGATACTCGCGTTCGGTTAGGACACAGGGTAAGCCCGCCTTGCACCACAAATCACTAAATACATCTATCGTCATCTTCAAACGATTGCCAGAAACACAGTCGAAAGACGCCCACTGCTGGACATATACTTCTTTTTCCCAAGCGTCGCCATATAGAACGGTCCTGTGCTTCTGGCATCCAGCGGAATCTTGCAACCGTCCCTAGCACAAACTTAGATATATTATACATAGAATATTCTTTTTAAGACCAAAAATAAATTACAGATATAAATCTAGAAATTTTACTTAGGATGTCATAATGGGCAGTCGTATATAGTTAAAATATAAACTTAATTATAGGTATATAGAAGTACAGAATTTCTGTCACATCAACTTTTTATATTAGCTTTACGAAAATGAAACGAGTTTCATACGTCTATGGGGAAACCATATGGTGTAACTAAAACCTAAAAAAAAATCCTTTAGCTCTTAGTCTGTGGACATCACGAAAGCTAGTTGTGCACCCAATATGTTTACTTAAATAAAACTTACTTGTGCGCTCTGTATATGTTTACTTTTTATTTTAGGATGGGAAATCGTCAAATAACTTCTCCCGCTCTGGGTGGAGCAGGAGGGTGTGTCAGACTTTTACTGACTAAAACCCACCCGTGTTCCCTCAGTAGCCCGTATGCCAGGGGCTGTGGTACCTCTTTCGAACAAACCCGCACCCCTGGCAGGCATCGGCCCTTGCGGGCCCCATCGGTTTGTGCTGACATCTGTTTGAGGCGCGCGTGGAACACAACGCGCCGTTGTATATGTTTACTTGAGCCAAACCATTATTTTATTGCATAAGTAAATCCCGTTTTCTCTTTTTCCAGAATACCCAGAAAGATGTGGGCCCAACGAGGAAATACGGAACCTTACCGTGGATAACTTAGTGTCGGCCGCCGTAGATTACTGCCAAGGAGAACTGCCCTTAGTCAGCTACGAACTGACCCTAACAGACCCTAGTGTTAAAGCTCTAGACCATATACCCTTATTGCACCAAGCGTTTCTACATCCCATCGTCTTCTTACAAGTTTTATATCTAAAATTACTATATCATTTCGGTACCTTTACTTTCCGACTGTCAAATGTTGAGCTATCCCTTCTCCTAATAGCCTATTTGTCAGTCAGTGCGGATAGTTTGTATCATTTAGTCCCTCTAGCCATGTATTATGCGAGTTTCGTCGCCATGGTTATTTGTACATTCAAAATGTTGCATGCCAAAAGACAGTTTATCGATTTTAGGAAATGGTCGGGATTGTTTCTTAGATACAGCGATGGGAATTTACAGCCGGACGAATCTGAGAATCTGTTTGTTCGAAACAATCTCGGTCCTTTTGTTCAGTTCTTTTCCGCTCTATTTATAAATCTTTTCTTGTATCCGTTCATAGCGATTCAATGGGTTCCCTTCTCAGAATTTTGTGTGTTGTCATTCTTTTTGATGTTCCTCACGTTGCTTTCATTCGGAAGCAGCGGGAAGTCATATCCAGATCTGCTGGCTCTCTTATCTTTTGGAATCAACGTGTTAGCAAAATATCCTTACGAAAAAGATACAGTCGTGCATCAAGGCTGGCGATTTCTCGATTTGCAAGTGTCAAATTATCCGTCTTATATACTGGGGAATAGCATTGAGTTTTGCTTGAACGCGCGGGTGTTCTTTTCTTTGCTGGTGCCTGTTATATTGATGGGTATGGCTAGGCGGAGTAGTTGGCAGGGTGCGTTCAAGTATGCTTTGCCTCACTGTGTGACATTGAGCTGGCTACAGATGTTTATTACTTGTTCTCATGGGTGTACCACATACGGGTTGATAAGAGGCACGTTGGCTCTTGTTTGCTCATTCCTCTTCTTGCCTCTCGTCGGCGTGGTGACGGTGACTTTGCCTATATTCGCCTTCCTCCAATATATTACGATGTCCCGTGTCTTCTACACTGTGTCTGTTCTGGTCGGCTTCGGACTGAGTTTTGGCGCGACCTGCGTTCTGGCGAAGTCGGAGGCCACGAAGAAGTTTGTTACCCCGTTTCAGGTTTGTAATTTTTGTTGTTAATATTGGATTTGACGAAATATGAATTGATAACTTTTCAAAATTAAAGGACCCTCGTGATATGGTCCTGATTAACCCTCAGGATTCTACTTATGCTTGCACTTGTTACGACATTGAATCAAATCAAATCAAAACGTGAAATCATAAACTTAGACAATAGGGTATTTTCCAATTTAATAAAAACTATTTTTAATTTGAAGATTGGGGTCGATATGATATACAGGAAAAGTTTTTATCCAGTGCGCAAAATGTAACCATGAATTCAGCATATCATTCTAACAGAATTTTATCGCCGGATACACAATAAAAAATCAGCTGTTCCATACATTTTGACCGCGTAAGTATTGCACTTTTCTATGAAAAAGCTGATTTTTTTTGTACAACCGTCGAAAAATTTCTGCGCTAGGGGTTCTAGAATGATATGCTGAATTCATGGTTACAATTTGCGCACTGGATAAAAACTTACCCTGTATTTAACAGAAAAAGCTTTTTTTTTAATCAATTTTCTCAATTAAAGTCTATTAAAACCAAATGTATGTTTCGTTGTTTTGAATTTACCGCCAAAACGCTCCTTACGATGACTTTTTATCACGTGATATCGTGACGTCAGCTTTGTGGAAACGGAACCGGTACAAATACTTAGTGTGGCGCAGTTTTAGAAGTATTCGTGCACAGAGGCACGGTACGCCAATAATTCCATTTGCTATCCGTTAAAATCTTGTTTATTACAAAGTCGACATACGCTTGTTTACTTACTAACTACTTTAGTTTACACAAAGTTGACGTCACGTGAAAAAAGTCATCGTAAGGAGCGTTTTGGCGGTAAATTGAAAACAACGAAATCAAATTTGATTTAAATCGTTTTGAATTGAGAAAATTGATAAAAATCAATTTTCTTTTATTTTTCTGTTACATGTTTCGTCCCAATCTTCAAATTAGAATAGTTTTTAATAAATTGGAAAATACCCTATTAACACGTTGTGGAACCAGAATTTCAACGTCACACATGATAAAGTTCACATACCATTTCACACATTTCTTTCTTTCTTTATAATATTGTATTATTTGTGTTGTCCACAGCTCACAGTCGGCTTCATAACACTGGTCTACTTAGGCAACCAGTTCGTAATGAACTTACAAGATGACGGCCTTCCATCAGGACTCATCGAATTAATAGGCGACGATAAATCTAGCATCAAGAACCTTCTAAAAAACGAATTCATAACTGATTACGAAGATAACACGTATCATATCAACTGGGACGATTACTACAACCAATGTAACACTCCATCTTGGTCGGATTATAACACGGCGGCTACACAGATTAAATGTTCCATACTCGATGGCGCCAACGTAAATTGGGAGGGTTATGTGAAAGACGTTCAACTCAAAAACGTCAGGAATCGATGGAGGGACTTTGTGGCTTGGTTGCCCAGCTTCCTTCAAGAATACTTCAGGTGCTACTACGGTGAAGAATATTCAACCTTATGCCAAGGGCACGAGAGTTTGCAGTCCGTTAAAGATTGCGAATTTGTCAGGAGCGTCGCGCGGCAAAGTGGGAAGAGCTGCCATTTAAATAATTTGAATGAGTGAGTTTATTTTTATTTTTGTAGAGGTTTATTTTTTAGTGATGGCACTATACAGGATAAGTTTTTAACCAGTGCGCAAACTGTAACCATGAATTCAGCATATCATTCTAGACGTAGTTTTTTTTTTCAGAATAAAAAATCACCTGTCCCACACATTTTTACCGCGTAGGTATTGCACTTTTCTATGAAACAGGTGATGAAAAATTTCTGCGCTGGGGTTTCTAGAATGAGATGCTGAATTCCTGGGTAGAGTTTGCGCACTGGTTAAAAATTTATCCTGTAGAATAAGAGCAAGTCCGAAAGTGGCACAGGTAACTGAGAAGTTATGTGAGAAAGTTGAGAGTTGTGAAGGAGCTGATTTTTTTTTGTTTACTGATGATAATTATATGTCTACGGTAGGTCTAGAATCATTGTGCAGAATCCTGAAGCTCCTGGGTTTGAATTCCAAGTTGGACAGTGTTACTGGGATTTTCCATCACGAATGTCCCGGTACTAGCCTGGAGCCTGCATTTGTGCCCAGTTTTGACAATAAGCTCGTCCCCTGTAACCCTATTACGTAGGATATAATGTTTATAGGGCAATAAATGAGTACAGCGCAGCTCTTTCTAATCCGATGGGAAATACTCTGTCGTTATGACATGGTATATATGTATATTTAAAAAAAAACAGCTGTTGCATACATTTTGACCGCGTAGGTATTGCACTTTTCTATGAAACAGCTGTTTATTTTTTGGCATGCTGAATTCATGCTTACAGTTTGCCCACTGGTTAAATTATTATCCTGTATTTTAAATTATAATCTTTTTTTTCCAGATACACATATGAAATTAAACTTGTAATGGAAGCGAGCGGTGGTTTACTAAAACGCCATTCGGAAATATCTATAGTCTTCGACCACCGCTTCAGTAACTTCACCAGAATGTTACGCGCCGATGACAAGATACGATTCAAAGGCGTGCTGTCAAACGAAAATGTACCTTATAATATTGGCACTAAGGATCTAAACATTAAAGGATATGAAATAAACTGCCTAGAATGCAAGGAGGCTCAAGGAACGGTCAGGTCAAAAGCGCCCTCTGTGTCCAAATTCTCAGAACTATGTAAAACTATTGTAAATGATTGTGTTGTGTCTACCAAGTATATTTTAAATTTCCTGTTGAATCCTGTGGTTGTTTTTAAATAAATGATATATTATGTCTGTTTTAATGTGTTTAATTTTTTTCCTCAAATGTGGAGTGGAGTAGAATTTGTTTATTTTTTATGAAATTATTGACGTTATTCGTAATAATCTCCCTATTGGTTATCATGATGTGGCGGGGTGTCTCAGCGCAGGGGAATCTGTGTGTAGAACTGTGTGTACTGTGTGTGAACTGAGTGCTGTCCTTGTAATTTTATTTAAGTAGGTACTAACAATAGTTTTTCTAAGTTTTTTCTTTTTTATAAACTAACCTTTGGATCTCGTTGTCCCAAAATAAATAAATGTGAAATTTGAATTTGCAATACACACCAAAGCCGCCAATCATATAATATTATGCTCTGTGCCGCCAACCCGCCCACACAGCCCGCCGAAACGACCCGGCGGCCTTTGAGAAAAGGCAAATAGGCCGTCGGGTTGTGTGTGTATTGCGCTTCAGAGTATTGTTACTTCCTTTATTTTAGAATAATAGATATGGGTATGCAACAAAACTTCAGGGTGAATTCCAGAAATTGGGAATAAATGGTTGAAAAATTCACAATTCTCCTAATAGAACGTAATTATCGCAAATTCCTATGAATTTCGAAATTGTGATCAAGCTAAGAGGTGTCGAGTAGGTGTTCTAATAGATAATAGGGTATTTTCAAATTTTTCAAAAAACTATTCAAATTTGAAGATTGGAACGAGATATTCAACAGAAAAATAAACATAAATTAATTTCTATCCATTTTCTCAATTAAAAACGATTTAAACCAAATTTATTTTTCGTTGTTTTGAATTTACCGCCAAAACGCTTCTTACGATGACTTTTTATCATGTGACGTCAACTTTGTGTAAACTAAAGTAGGTAGTTAGTAAGTAAATAAGTGAATGTCGAGTTTATAATGAACAAGATTTTTAATGGATAGAAAGTGATATTACTGGTGTGCGGTGCCTCTGTGCACAAATACTTCTAAAACGGCGCCAAACTAAGTATTTGTACCGGTGCCGTTTATAAAGAGTTGACGTCACATGTCACGTGATAAAAAGTCATCTTGAGGAGCGTTTTAGCGGCAAATTCAAATCAACGAAAATTTAATTAGATTTTAATAGTTTTTAATTGAGAAAATGTGTATTAATAAATTTTATTTTATTTTTCTGTTAAATGCATCGTCCCAATCTTCAAATTAAAATAGTTTTTATCAAATCGGAAAATACCCTATTGTCGCATTAGGTCGTGTCCTTACCGAAGGTAAACGTCGCACGAGTACCTACACGGTTGTCGCGCTCTTGTAGATTATGAATATGACGTAAACGGGGTGAATAGGGGTGCAGTGGTGAATCGGGACGAAACTTTCACGGGATTTTAACTTTGAAATAATATAATTTGTTGCCAAAAAGGATTTCGTGTTTACAGTATAGTAATTAAAGTTTAAGTACGTCATACTCATTCGCAACGGTCGCTTTCTGTTAGGACACGGGGTAATTGTTTTCTATTAGCGATGTAGGACGAAGCTCCAATCTGTCAAACTTTGATAGATTTCAACTTTAAAACATAAGCATATGGTTTATGTTTAATTGGGAAAATTTGACAGTTTGGGGAAGCTTGATGTGCTGGCGTCTGTACAAGTAAATGCTAATCTATAGGTTCGCTGAGAATGGCTTATATTTTTATTTTCCTCGGAATAGGCCTCGGGACTCCGTTGACTATTTTTATGCTTTACACAGCCAAGATACACCCAACAAATAGGAAAAATACCCCTGTATTTATTGTTCTCAAAAATAGTAGGTAGGTACTATACATATAGGTAGGTAAACTAAAGACGAACTATAATAGGTATGCAATGTTTGTAGCTACACAAAAAGAATTTCTGTACACATAAGCCGTGCTTCCAATCAGCAAACATTTTAACATCTATACAAACTGTCATTCCCTATTGAACCCCTTTAGATTTTTAATATCAGACATTCTGATAAAATAGTAACAATTAGGGCCCCCCATTTGACTGGTAGGTACTGCCTACCGAGTCAGATTCAGAATCATCCTAATCTAACGATTTTATACGGTTTTGGCCGTAAGACGATGAGACATGGTTTTGGTCGTGGGCTCTCTGAGCTGAATGAGTGAATTTAAGATTTTTCCGAGTACATTCTGGGGACAGGCATCGATGAGCTCTTTAATGGCGTTTTGTCTCCCACTCATAACCTACACTACCCGCCGTAGGTAGGTAAGTATATTAAACTACATCGCACGGGCACAGTACCCTGACCCGGTTGCCCAGTCAACTGGCTAAGCCGCGGTGGCCCACAGCCACTATATTTAGCTTTACGCAACCCGCGGCCTGCCCATCGTGACATATTATTAACATCAATAGACCGCGAGCTTCTTTAAAATGCCTGTAATGTATTTTTTTTTCTTTCCTTTAAAGAAAAAAATAATACATTCATTCGGCAAAGTTGATTTTGGCGCGAGTACCTACTTGTATTGAAAGCTGAGCAAGCAAAGGATTAATATTGAATTACTCGTGCCGCCGAAGAACAAGGTTGTCATAACTCGGTAGAGCACACCTAACATAGCAGTTGTGTCAGCTAGAAAACGATTTATGCCTTTAAAGTTGGTACCAGGTTGTCACGACTTGGTACGAGCACACCTAACTTAATTGTGTCAGCTAGAAAACGATTTATGCCGTCAAAGTAGGTACCAGGTTGTCATAACTCGGTAGGAGCACACCTAACATAGTTGTGTCAGCCAGAAAACGCTTTATGGCTTCGAAGTACCAGGTTGTCTTAACTCGGTAGGAGCACACCTAACATAGTTGTGTTTTGTAGGAACAATGATTTTGTTGTCGGGCGGTTTCCACCAAATATTACTTACGAGTCATTCCAAGATCGAGATCAAGACTGCTACCGATGAAATAAACGCTTACATCAAATCTTCGACTCTGTGGCGATAATATGTGACGAAACTTCAGCTGACGACAACATGCGAGTGGCATTGCTAAACCATCCTTCTGCCGAATATTTCGCCAAGCATTTTGATTTGCTTCATAAAACAAATGCCTTGCTGCCACGTGAATTACATTCATTTCAATGTAATTAAAATACATTTAATTTTCCATTGAGAAAGCTTATATCAATGTTGGAATCATTTTGCCTGCGTTTTGTTTTGTTTTCGTGAGTGGCTTGTGGCTAAGTAATAACAGCCGCACGCGTCGATCGATGAGGTTAAGCTACGTTTGTCTGTGGATGGGTGACCATCTTTACATAGCAAAACTCCTTCCGTGCCTCGGAAAACACATTAAGCCGTTGGTCTCGGCTGTCATTTGTGGATCTTTGACAGTCGTTTATACGGGGCGTCAGAAACACGAGTGTCTGACAACCAGTCTTACCAAGGGATATCGTAGCTATTACCCAGTTACTGGGTTGTGGAGGTCAGACTAGCAGTCACTCCATGTCATCATTTAAGCTGAAAGACGTCCACTGCTGGACATAGGCCTCCCCCAAAAGGGGGTTTTGCTATAATCTTCACGCTTGGCAGGCGGGTTGGCGATCGCAGTATGGTGGTAAAATTCGTAGAGAACGCTGCTGCCCATTCTCTAGTAAGTCCCTTAGTCGCCTTCTACGACACCCACGGGAAGAAATGGTATGGTGCTATTCTTTTACGTCCGGCACCACACGGGACCGCTCCATGTAAAATACTGGTATTCAGCTAACCCTAAAAAAGTTGGGAAAAGTTTTGTTTCCGTATTGTAAAACAAAATGAAAAGAGAGAAATGCTTTATGACTAAATCCGAAAATAAGTTAATGACTTTCCTTCACTTCCTGCTTAAAAGAAAAGGTTACGAAGCTACGGAAATGAGAAGTGATTTTATCGTTTTATAATCATTCTGATTTATATTAGAGTAGGTACCTACATTGTAAGTTTAGGCGCGTTATACGCCCGGTATATATGTATAAAGAAACCATGTTCACAAGTACAGTAGCTGTGTATTTGTTTTACCACACAGTACACATAATACAACAAAGGAAATAGGTACAGAGAAGAAGGAAGAACACATAGTTGGTAAATATGGAATATGGAGCTTAACGTAATTACACGGTGAAACTTAATTACGTTGCTGAGCTTTACATTCTGTTTCAAATCCTAGTTCCATTAGTTCAAACCTGTGAACCATAGACCTCTCGTCTAGGAACAAAAATAGTGCTGTCACCTAACTAAGAGTGGGAACCATTGATATTAGTTTGGTTCGCCATATAAGTATAATCAGCTTACCTGGATGAGTGTAGTCGAGCATTGAATTAAATGATGAATCGAGAGAATAATGAATGGAGAGGCCTATGTCTAGCAGTAGACTGCAATAGTAGTGATGATGATTACTATTGGCTGTAGGTACCACGGCTATCGTTTTTGCGAGATTTAGGTTAGTTCTTCTTAGCGTGTCGTGTGTTCATAGCAATTTAAATACAGTCAGCCCAGAATTTAGCTACGAGCTTGGCACTTTCAGCAGCGTCCATCAGATCCTGTAGCGTGCAGACAGTAGGACACGCTGGACAATATATTGAGTGCCCCATTGTTTGTGGGACAGCACCACATTAACTCTCCAGGGCAGAGTCATCTGTGAATCTCCACCTGAGCAGGTGTTCTTTACTTCGGCTTACCTGAGCCCAGAGTAGAGGTTTGCACCGGAGCGAGATTTTAACAACCGATTGAATTCACCGGTGATTGGGCAATCTCCGGTGAAAAACCGGAGGTCACCGGAGAATAAAGAAATGTTGTTTCTTTTTTAAAATTTATACATTAAAAATGAAGATTTATGAATAACTAGCTTTTGCCCGCGGCTTCGCCCGCGTGGATGTCGGAAAATATCCCACGGTTACGTACTACCAGGATTAAAAGTACCCTATGTGTTAATCCAAGTAAACAATGTCTTCTCGCACTGCTTATATATTATCCGAGGAGCTGTGCGTGGATTGATAAACAATTGATGGAGGATCATCATCATCATCATCTGCCTAGCCTTTTTCCAACTATGTTGGAACTGGCTTCCGGTTCCATCCGGTCTAACCGGATGTAACTGAATACCATTATTTTACATGGAGCGACTACCTATCTGACCTCCATAACCCAGTTAATGGGGAATACGATACCCCGGTAAGACGGGTTGTCAGATTTTCGGGCTTCTGACGACCCGTAACGACTGTCAAAGATCCACAAATGACAGCCGGGACCAATGGCTTAACGTGCTTTCCGAGGCATGGAGGGGTCTTGGAATATAAAGATGGTCAACCATCCACGAACCAACCGCGGCAAGCGTAGCTTAACCTGATGGATCGACCCGTGTGGCTGTGATTACTTAGAAATAATGATAGAAACGGAATAAATAACGGAACGGAAAAACTACTTGCATGCCAAATTTGAAGGCAACTTTAAAGTTAAATATTAAATCCACTTTATTCTCTATGCTGTGAGAATAAGAAAAAAAAAATCGTTACGTAAATAATAACAGGTATGTAAATAGCGGACCAGACCTCGAGACTTATCCTCCTGCAGCGAGGGGTGAGACAGGGAGACGTTATCTCTCCGCTGCATTGGAGGATGTCTTCAAAGTTCTGGAAAGAGATTGGCATCACCATCAATGGCGAGTACATCACTCACCTTTGGTTTGCCGATGATTTATTAGTCATGGCTAAGACTATGGAGGACTTCAGTACAATGCTCGATGACCTCAGTGGAGCTTCCGAAAGAGTGGGTCTCAAAATGAACATGGACAAAACTTAGAAAATTTCGAATGTCCATGTAACACGCACTCTTATGAAGATCGGAGACTCTACACTCGAAGTTGTAGACGATTATGTTTACCTAGGGCAAACTGCCCAGTTAGGTAGATCCAACTTCGAGAAAGAGGTCAATCGTCGAATCCGACTCGGCTGAGCAGCGTTCTTGAAGCTATGCAATATCTTCTCGTCCCACATCCCGCAGTGTCTCAAGACGAAAGTCTTTGACCAGTGCGTGTTGCCAGTGATAACATATGGTACTGAAACGTGGTCGCTCACAATGGGTCTTATCAGAAGGCTAAAAGTCACCCAAAGGGCAATGGAGAGGGCTATGCTCAGAGTTTTCCTACGTGATCGAATCAGGAACTAAGAGATCCGCGCGAGAACCAAGGCAACTGACATTGCCCGAAGGATTGTCAAACTTAAGTGGCATTGGGCAGGGCACATTGCTCGCAGAACAGATGGCCGATAGGGCCGAAAGGTTCTGGAGTGGCGACCGCGTACCGGAAAACGTAGCGCTGGAAGGCCTCCCATAAGATGGACCGATGACCTTGTGAAGGCCGCAGGAATCCGCTGGATGCGAGAAGCGCAGAACCAATTGAAATGGAGGAATCCGCTGGATGCGGGTAGCACAGAACTGGTTGAAGGGGTGGAGCTTGGGGGAGTCCTATGTCCAGCAGTGGACGCCTTTCGGCTGAAATGATGATGAGGATAACGGAAATAAGGAAAATGTAAGGGATAATATTTTTGTGTTCACCAAAAATCTAAAGGTACATCTATGTATGCATTTCTAAAATATTGATCTTAAACCCGTTTAATTGTTTTACTATAATTAAACTACTCGGCCAGCAAAACATGTTACATCAAACAAATTCCAAATTAACACCAAGATATAACACTTTTTTATTGTAGTGCGCTGCAAATATTCTATTGTAACGATAACTATTTTATTCTTCCCCGAAAAATACTGATCGTGCACCAAATATTCCTGAATGTTACATGTGCTAAATTGCTGTTCGGTGTATTTTGTCCATGGTATTTTATTATGGTAGTGACAGAAACGAATCGCTGCAAAACCGACTCCACGTAGTCTCGTCTGCCCTACCCCTAGAGTGTAATTTAAATCCGCGAAGGCGCGGAGGGGCGAGGCGGCCCGCGAGCTGAGGAGCAGGTGGATGTAACGCTCGCCGCCGCAGCTGAGGCTGGCCGGCGAAGCCGGCCAGCAAGCCGAAGCTGCGGTGGTGAGCGTTAAGCCATCTGCGACGATAAGCTCGCGTGGGACCGCCGGAGCCTCGCAGCGCCGGAGCCGTGACAGAAACCATGCCTGCTCGCTTGAATTTAAACGTTTAAATGTGGTGTGTTTTTTCAAAAAGATAATTATATTTATCATCTGCAGTCATGTGGCTCGCGCGGAAACGCGTCCTCCTACACCTCGCCCGTGCGCCTAGCGTATATAGCCACTTTAATACTTACAATTTATCTTCGTTCAATGTAATTTGTAGCAATCAAAATCTACCTAAGCGAACCAAGTTTTCGTAGAATCGTCCTAACTTTGCTTCCTGGTGACGCATTTTGACGCTGTTTTTTGCTACGTTATTAATAATTAGGCTCCCTGAGACCATCCGAGTCGAAATATGGACGAAAACGCGAAAAAAATGTTTTTGTATTAATAATGCTACATTGGACATTAATTGGTGTTTGATTCAAATACACTTTGCAGTGCATTATCTGAAGTAAAACTAAAAAAATAAACGCTTGTTTATATAATTAGATGTACTCGTATTACTATTTTTACGTTGTTAAATAGATGCTCGTTATGACATATTGAAAATATTTTGGTGCACATTCAGTATATTTGGTGGAACACAGGCAAAATTAGGTAAATGAAATGGGAATAAATTGAAGTACTTTTAAATGCCATCCAAATGTATTTATTACTCACTGGATCCCTTAGTAAAGTTATTGTTCTCATAATTACGAAGGTGTCTTTGGCGATGGCGCAAAATTGGGCTGAGCGATGATGAGTTAGAGGATGATTTCACAACAACGCCAAAAGGCTTTTATTACCAATTTTATTGGTAAGCTTTAAAATTTACGGGTTTCCTAAAAAAAAAATTCATCCCCTCTATAACTTTTTACCCTCTTCTGGGATGATTTTTCAAAAACGCTGAAACATGTAGTGATTAATTATTACCAAACAAAAGGCTAAATACAAATTTTCATGGTTCGAACAACAAAACTAACGGGTTTCTCATTTCTACTTTCATCCCCTATTTTACGCTCTCAGGGGATGATTTCCCGAAAACACTGAAACACGTGGTTTTTTTTATTTTTAATCAGAATGAGAAACACCAATTTTCAAGGTTATAACTACAAAAATTTCAATTTTCCATACAAACTTTCATCCCCTATTTAACTCCTTTAGGGGTTGAATTTCGAAAAATCCTTCCTTATTCCTTGTCGACATTATGAAGGGAACCTCTGTACAAAATTTCAGCTTTCTAGGTCCAAGGGTTTGGGCTAGGCGTTGATGAGTCAGTCAATCAGTCAGTCAGTCAGGACTTGTCTTTTTAATTATATAGATTTTATTGGTAAGCTTTAAAATTTACGGGTTTACTAAAAAAAAAATTCATCCCCTCTATAACTTTTTACCCTCCTCTGGGATGATTTTTCAAAAACGCTGATACATGTAATGATTAATTATTACCAAACAAAAGGCTAAATACAAATTTTCATGGTTCGAACAACAAAACTAACGGGTTTCTCATTTCTACTTTCATCCCCTATTTTACGCTCTCAGGGGATGATTTCCCGAAAACACTGAAACACGTGGTTTTTTTTATTTTTAATCAGAATGAGAAACACCAATTTTCATGGTTATAACTACAAAAATTTCAATTTTCCATACAAACTTTCATCCCCTATTTAACTCCTTTAGGGGTTGAATTTCGAAAAATCCTTCCTTATTCCTTGTCGACATTATGAAGGGAACCTCTGTGCAAAATTTCAGCTTTCTAGGTCCAAGGGTTTGGGCTGGGCGTTGATGAGTCAGTCAATCAGTCAGTCAGGACTTGTCTTTTTATTTATATAGATAAATTGATATACTTTATATAATCATTTATTAAAATAAAAAAAAAACGTTTTATAAAGACAACAAATGCTGATTTTGATTTAAGAAACATAACATGTCAAATCAAATCAAATCAAATCAAAATATTTTTATTTCATATAAACCTGCATGGGCACTTATGAAACGTCAGAAGCTAGGTGCACGGTTCCAAATTGTTGTTTCCTATGGAGAAGAGCCGGCAAGAAACTCCACGGTTACTCTTTTAAAAATAATTGGCTTTAACAATATTTTCAAATTACAGAGATTAAATGTATGGGAGGACAGCGCAGGCCTGTCAATAAGTACCAAGTACTTAGACGAATACAGAATAGAAAATCGTCTACAAATCTACAGTCAGTAAGGCCCTACAACGTTCTCTCATTCACAATATGTAAAATAATCTACATAAATAAAATGAACCTAAATAAAATTGATGTATAATGTCAATTAATGACGAGATTATGTCAGCGTTGTAAAAATAAAAAGAATAAAAAAGAACATTGTATTTGAGAGCAGTTAATAGACTTTCACATAGTTATGCTGTTAATGAGGTACCAGGGAAGCCACATGTGCAGAAGGGATTAATGCCAAACTTCCCTGTCTTCAACGTAGTCTTTCATCTTATAATATGCTTTTTTGATAAGGACACGTTTGATGTGCGTTTTAAACTTTCCATCGCTAAGTTCTGTAACCGACTTTGGCAACTTGTTGTAGAAGCGGATACTGTTTATTAGAAATGACTTGCTAGTTTTAGTCAGTCTAAATTTTGGAATCACAATTTCATCTTTACTACGTGTATTCAGATTATGGAAATCGCATCGTTTTTTGAAAAGGCCTAAGTTTTTGCGAACATATAAGATATTTTCTAGGATATAAAGAGAAGGCAGAGTTAATATATCAATTTCGCTGAATTTGTTTCTAAGAGACTCGCGAGGCCCCATTTTATAGATTGCGCGGATTGCCCTCTTTTGTAAAATGAAAATTGAATCTACGTCAGCTGCCGATCCCCACAGCAGAACGCCATAAGACATTATACTGTGAAAATAAGCAAAGTAAACTAACCTAGCTGTGGCTACATCAGTCAACTGCCTTATTTTTCTTACTGCGTAAGCAGCTGAGCTTAATCTTAAATGCTATTCCAGAATTGTACAACTTCATCCCAATCGTGGCTTTTTTCAGGATACTGTGTTTCCGTATACATTTTGAATAAATTCATGACATTTTTGACATTGACATTTTCTGACGAAGAACCAGAAGGTGATTGTGCTAGAAATATTTCAAAAAAGCAACCCATAAAATTACAAAAATAACTACGAACATTGCAACAATTTTTTTGGCCCGTTAGTTGCTAGTGAAATGAATCACATAAACGGACAAGGCCGCTTTGATTCAAAGAAACAAGTTGGTAAATAATTGTCATCATTATAAAAAAATATTGTTGAATGTGTCTTTTATTTGTGTAAATTAATTAAATAAATAAAATAAGATCGATCACCGGAGATCAATCGGTCAATTACCGATTATTTCAATCGAGTACTTTTACCGGTAAATCACCGGTTATTCTCCGGTACTCACTGCTCCGGTGCAAACCTCTAGCCCAGAGTCTATTTCAAGACTTCCAGGAAAGCCGAGGCAGCTCATGTCCAGGTGCGAGATGTTCAACAGGTGGGACGAATGGGTTTGGTAAGGAAGCACCATCTTGGTTACTAAATTACTTCAATTATCTATGTGGAAAAAGTAAGGACTACGAAAAATTTTTCTGAAGCTAGCTAGCTAGCATTCTACGAAACTGGGTTATTTTTTACGACCCGTACCTATTTGACAAGTGAATACGTAGCAGGCACAAATCTAGAATTAATTCATTCTCTGTGAACATAAAATACATACATAAGTAAACAGTCCACGTACGTGACCCTTGTTTGTATCAAAGAATTAATTGGACTAATAGGGGATTTCGATTTAATTATCGCGAGGACTAACAAAGCGGATTTTGACGAGATTATCTGTTGTAAGATGTTGAAGAGATCCTTGCAAGGACTCCCTTTGACATCAAGCTAAATTAATAATGTTTGTTAAAAAGATGGCGTCCAAATCGTTTTCAGGAGAAAATACTTCTATGTAATATAATCTATTATCTAGGTATATGATTCACGAAAGTACTTAACGAAATAAAATATAAAATAAAATAATCCAGTAATATTCCTGGAATTACGAAATTAAATAACTTTGTAGTTAGGTAAGTTGAGTAGGTACTAGTTAGTGTAGTCAGTCATGGGAACTTTTGATTTCACATAAAGACTAAGTTAATGGTGTGCTATTAACATCATCATCATCATCATCATCATCATCAGCCTATAATGTTCCCACTGCTGGGACACAGGCCTCCTCTCGGTGAGAGGGATCGGGCCGTAATCCACCACGCGGGCCCAGTGCGGGTTGGTAGATGTCCCATGTCTTCGAACTTTTGGTTCTAGGACATGCCGGTTTCCTCACGATGTTTTCCTTCACCGTTTTGAGAGCGAGGTGATGAAATAATTTACACAAAGTAAAGCGCCTGTCTGGGTTCGAACTCACGACCTACAACTCGTAACTCGTAAGTCGCGGCCGTAACCACTGGGCCACCACTGCTCTAACAGCCATTAACATTATACCTACCTAAATAGCGTCTCAGCACTTCAATAATTCAAAGAGTTCATTCATAATTACGTTTTTAAGTTGACGTGTGATGTTGGTCAGTCATTATTTATAACTAGCTTCCACCCGCGGGTCCGCCTGCGTGAAAGTCGGAAATTATCCCGCGGGAACGTACCACCGGAATCAAAAGTATCCTATATGTTAATCTAGGTTATAATCTAACTGTGTGCCAACTTTCATCCAAATACGTTCAGTCGTTTTTGCGTGATTGAGTAACAAACATCCAAACATTTTCACAAACTTTCACATTTATAAATATAATATTAGTAGGGTAATATTTCTCTTCTGACGTCAACAATGTAAAGTGATGTGATCACTATCCTTCATACAAAACCACCTCAGCAAGTTTCAGGTTTATATTAATACATGGCTTTTTTTTGGGTGGGAAATCATCAAAGAACTTCTCCCGCTCTGGGTGGAGCAGGAGGGCGTGTCGGACTTTTACTGACTAAAACCCACCCGTTTTCCCTCAGTAGCCTGTGTGCCAGGAGCGGCGGTATCTCTTATGAACAATCCGCACCGCTGCGCGCGTGGAACATAACGCGCCGTCGCACTATGGGCCAGAACGGTGCGTACCGTCTCAAAAATCTGTAACTTTTTTGTTGATTGAAGTAAATAGCTGAAATTTGGCACGTAGTATCTCCAGAGTATATAGAATCCAATAGTGACACATTTATTGTCAAAACTTTAATTATTAATATTTAAAAAATAAACAAAAATAAAAATGTATTTTTTTAATATTAAACCATAGTTTGTTTAACTTATTGAATTATAATTTTACAGTTTTATGATATCAAACCTATTTTCTTTTATTTTATAGGTATTACATATAAATCTTACATTTAAATAAATGACAAATATGATATAAATCCACTCTAAAAATATATTTTACAATTAATGTAGGTACGTAATTACTTCTATTTAAATAGCTAAGAGGCTCTTAGCTTCGTCTAACAATTCCTTGGAAATAGTGACTGATGGTTTTCTGATACTTGATATATAAGGATCTGACGTAAATAGAAGACCATGAAATACGTCTTGATTCGTTGCGGACCTAGAGCATTTTCTAGCGTGATGCAATCTGAATTTTTTGTAATCTTTATTACGAGATTCTTGGGCATCCTCAGATAAATTACCAATGGGCAGAACAGCAAAATGTCTTATTATACTTTCCCCATGTATTAAGATTTTATGTACTGAAGAAGGCATATTATACCACATATATTTTGTTACGTATAGTTGTGCGGTTGTGCGAGTATATTCACCAAATTTTTCTGGATTTACAGCAATACCGGATGCCAAAGTTTGAAGAATAACATAGAACCTTTTAATAAGTTCCTCGTCAACTCCTGTAATTTCTGAAGCGCAATAGTAGTTCTCAAAAAAACGCCGAGCTGTATTACCGTCATTGCTGTTTCCACTTCCTTGTCGGGGCTTATCAACGTGCAATCCCATTCGGCTTCGAAATAAACTTTGTACAAGCTTTTTCTTGTCTTCTTTACTTTTTTTATCTTCTGGAGTTCTCGCAGCCCATTTTTTAAATGAAAGGTTATATGAAATATGTAAAATTAACTCCATGCACCTGATCCACGCGTGCAACGTAGACAAACCGTATTCGTAAGCATTTATATTATCTGGCTTTGATTCAATCTTCTCCAAATTATTCATTTCGCTTGGTTTAGCCCCACATACTGTACAAACAGCTCCAGAACTTGTGTCAGTTAGAACTTGTGTAACTTTTCCATCCACCATAGTTAGAAATAGGTCGTGACTTATTTCAATTACCTGCTCCTCCTTGTGTATCTTTGAAGTTTGCAAATTATTAATTTGACCCCGAATATCACCAACCACTGATCGGGTTTTCTCGGGGGTTTCTTTTGCAAATTCCATCAGGATTGGTCGGCAATAACGAATAGACGAACAAGCCGAATTTTGCCAAATTACCTCATTTGTTTCTGTGTCAGTCAGCTTTATTGGTACCAAAGACGCTATAAATAAGTTTGCATCTGAGACTAAATCATTCTCACCTGATAAAACTTGTTTATATTCACTTTGCCCCGATGACCCATCACATCCCCACTTGGTAAACAATTTAAGAGATTTTCTTGTTGAGTTGTAAACATTTTCAATCTTTAAGATGCGAGCAGAAGTGTGGTCCAGCAAATCTTGTAGATTTACTTTGGCACTTATATCGGTTATTTGAATGCTGGATGGTGGAGGATAACACAGTTTTTTGGCGTTTGTCAGTATATTATATGATGGCAGTATGTCGAAGTTTTTGTTAATCAGACTTGCTCGAAGTAATCCGTATTGTGATTTCGAAAGATCTAAATCTGCAAATATACTTAAAGCTTCATCCACCGTAAAATCTGTTGCATTGCGACTTTCATGCAATAATTTTTCCTTCATGATCCTTTTTTCATTTCTATCACAACTCCGCATCATTGTAACAACAGTTGCTTCTTCGAATTCTCCTTCAGACCGCAATCCTTGAACGTATGCATTATGTATATACTCGATTCCATATTCTTGTACCAACTCCATATTCTTCCTTTTTTTCGATTTCTCTGATAGATCTTCATAAGACTTTGGCGGACGTCCACGTTCTCCAGATGTTGTAGGTGTAATATCCAACGGTGCTTCTTCGAATTGTACCTTAAATTCACCGTCTAACCACGATGTATTTTTATTAAAGAAACGTTCTTTAGTTCGGTTAGATTTGGTCCACCGATCGTTAAACGCTGTTATAAGCCATTTTTGAATACGGTTCACAACTAATTCACTTTTTTCAGACGACAAATGGTGGTGTTCTTCTAAGTAATTTTGAATATCTTCTGATTTTGTTCCATGATCAATGAAAAATTCGCATAATACTCGCCGAGGCACAACAAATTCACTCATTTTATTTTTACTTCAAACTACTACTTTTTTACCGAGGTTGGTGAAGACTATAATATGTCAAAGCACACTAAAGTACTGGTAAATGACAACGTAAATAAATAACTTTTATACTGAAATTTCGTGTGAAAAAATATTATTGTCTAGTGCATTATCACGTTCCTAACCACTATCTACGAAGGTGGTTAGTAGTACTGATAAAATGTACAATAACAACTTTAACTACCATTTCCTCCCTTTTCCTTCACCGCGATAGAGAAATACATAAACTACATGATAAACATGTTATTCACACAGTGATAACAAAACATTAACCACATCTGACCGAACGATAAAAAAAAAATACATTACCCAATACTCCCACCTTACCTAAAGATTAAGTAAATAGATAATTTTAAGAAAAAAGTAATCTAAATATCCAAAAATCTCATCAATCACAACTAAAATCATTTTTGGTATATTTTGTATTTTCCCCCCATCAGGCATTTTTCGTTTCATTTCAAGGGGGGCAGATTCGGGCAATTTTTTTTTTTTGCCCTAACTTCTTTATTAGCTGCTCTATGTGATGCTATCAAAATTACGACATGGGCAGACATTGCTAACTGCCAAAAGTCTATGTAAAGTTTCTAATAAGGATAAAATATTAGGTTCTAAAAAAATATTTATATACCTCCCCAGTTTTCACATAATGGTCCACTTAAATATTTTTTAAATAGAATACTTCATAACCATTCTAACCATATATCACACTTAAAAATTTGCTGTGAAAATAATGAAAATGTGACCATGTAAACTGGTGAAATTGTGTTCTACATAATTGACATAACTTTGAGCGTCAACTTGCAAGCCTTAGTCTAATAGTAAAAATGAGAAATAGTATATTTTAACTGCTGTATAATATGCATTGGACATTCAGTTAGACATGTGCATTAACACAATATTTAATATAGAACATTACGAAAACCTATTTTTGAGACGGTACGCACGGTTCTGGCCCATAGTGCGTCGTCGTCCCCAAAAACATCCCTTGTAAAATTAACTAGGTACTTTTTTACCCCTTTAGGGGTCGATTTTCGAAAAACCCTGACACACGTTACTCTTTATATTAGGTTTTAGACATAAATACTGAGTTTCGAGTTAATCAGACCGCGCGTTAAAATTCTTGCATACAAACTTTAACATCCCCGAATCCCCTTTAGGGGGTAGTTTAGATAATTTGTGCCAAGTTTCAAGTTTATTAGTTCAAAGAATATGATTTTTCATACAAACAACATCCCCCCTTCTCACCCCTTTTTATATTCCAAAAATCCCTTCTTAGTGGTCCCTATTAAAAGGAAGCCGTGTGCAAAATTTCACGTTCCAAGTCCTAGTAGTTTCGGCTGTGCGTTGATATGTCAGTCAGTCAGTTTCTCCATTTATATTAAAAAAAAAAACAGTTGTTTCATAGAAAAGTGCAATGCCTAAATTTATCCTGTACATTAATTATGTATGTAGATTGTTTTCGCACTTGAGCGGCGGCTGAGTATAAAATCAGTGGTTTGATTCCCAGGTCAGGTAAAGTGGTATTGAGTTTTTCCGTCAGGAATATCTCGGTAAGAGCCCGGAGTCCGGTTTTGTGCTAGATAAGTAGCACAACCCTCGGCCCCTATAACATGGGACCTGGCGAAATCAGTGTGTAGGTACAGACTGGAGCACATCAAGCTATCCCAAACTGTCAAATTTTCCCTATTGAACTTGAACCTTAGTGTTTTGCAATAAAGTTGAAAAACTATCAAATAAATTTGACAGATTGGGGTAGCTTGATGTGCTGGTCTCTGTGGGTACTATAACCCCTGTCGAACTCTTCAGGGAATACAGGCGTGATGTTGTGCTACTACCCTATAGCTTGAGTATCGACGCCTGCCCTGGTCCTCGGAGATAGACGCACAATGAAGCATTGTTCCCGCCGTGCCTATTGTGTCACGCGAAAATAGCTGCGAACGGGCCTGTGATACGGGCGAGCGTTCGCGATTCTGTTGATGTCGATGCGATTTGTCGTGTGCTTCGAAACTGATACACGAAAATGTTGATGAATAAATGTGGCTTGTGGCTTACTAAAAAAAGCCGCACGGATCTATCAATCAGCACCCTAATTGCTTAACTCACGATTCATCATAATCTATATAGTTTTGAAACGGATTGTTAAACCATTGGTTTATATGTTCGAAAAATGTGTCCGTTCGACAACATAAATAACGCAGTGAATATTGTTTAACTGTGAAGACGAAACCAATTATGATCAATCGTGAGTTACGCAATTAGGGTGCTGGTTAAGCTGCGGGGTTGGTACATGGGTATGGAAGACCATCTTTACATACTGAGACTCCTTCATCCGTGTACCGGAAAGCACGAAAAAAAAGGCTGAGTAAAGAAAAGTGACATTTGCAACACCATTTTTTAGTTTCTGATCTTTAAACAGTTAGTTAACTTAGTACATAATTGAACTTCAGATACAAGTTATTTGAAGGCACGGGCCTTTTTAGGGTTCCGTACCTCTAAAGGAAAAAACGGAACCCTTATAAGATCACTTTGTTGTCCGTCCGTCCGTCCGTCCGTCCGTCCGTCTGTCAAGACCGTTTTTCTCAGGAACGCGTGGAGGTATCAAACTGAAATTTCTATATGATACTTAGTTCTACTGTCCCTGGAAGCTGTAGAAAAATCAACCTTCTAAGTCAACGCAATCAAAAGATACAGCCATTTAGGCCGCAAAATTCCGCAAATTTTCGAAACTCGCACGGGAATCAAAACCTACAGGGTACTTCCCGTGAACTTAGAATCTTGAAATTTTGTACGAAGTCACGTCTTATAGTACAGATATAGGAAAAATTACGAAAACCGAAAATTTTTAGTTTCGTCATATAAAAAAAAATATTTTTGACAATTTTGAACTTTTACTTATATACCCACAGGTTTGTACGGAACCCTCGGTGCGCGAGTCCAACTCGCACTTGACCGGTTTTTTAGTTTCTGATCTTTAAACAGTTAGTTAACTTAGTACATAATTGAACTTCAGATACAAGTTATTTGAAGGCACAGGCCTTTTTTATTTATTTTGCAGATTTTAAGGAGTAAATGACGAGACTTTGACATATTTTCTAAACAAAACCAGTCAGTAATTATACTATACTAACTTCTGTCAGCGTTTTCTTTCGCGTGGAGGCCGGTGTACTTATTCCACATTTAAATCTTCTTCTTGAATAACACTGTCTGTTAATGAAAACCGCATTAAAATCCGTTGCGTAATTTCTTGTCGACATTTTTTCCATACAAACTTCGCTAGTGTATTACTCCACAGTTCGACAATGTAAATCAAAAATGATACATGGTATACTTTTATATCATTAATAACATTGTCTGTACGGAAACAGAATACTAAAATAAAAAGCCATTAAAAATTTAGGAGCCAACAAAGATTCGTTTTTGTTCCTAATTTGACCTAACTTTGGGCGTGTTTAAGTAATAAAAGAAGTTTTATGCAGTGGTTTTTTCATAAAACCCGATTTTCCGAAGGAATTTTCTTAATTTTTAACGGGCCCTTTTTTACTATAACTGATCCTGCATCTCACTCAATAATGTTGTGCGTGTAGACTAGCGTCTAACTGATCATCCCGGGTTACTACCTTTGTCGGACACGAAGCCTGGTGAGACAGTGTGCTTTTTAGCCAGGCCCACCAGTGAGTTGGAGCTCGTGACTAGATTCCCCTTAAAAGATCGAAGGTACAAGACAGCAACATATAAAAGCGACTTTGTTTTAAATGCAATGTAGAGATTGTATACTCTTCAGCCACCAGCACACAAGAATTTGCCTAAAAAAGTCGCAACCAATGTTTAGTGGAAAGCTTGTGGCGGATCATATAACGGTAATGGCTAACTGTTGATAAATATTTTGGGGATGAATTATTCAGTACCTACCTATAACGCAGCTCCACATAAAGCCTTGGATTCATGGAAATAAAAGTTGCGTAGCATTGTTGTAGCAACATGGTTTTGTTGCGAGCTGGGTACTGCTGATAGCAAAAGTCGAATGACACTTCCATGGGCGGGCGTACCCAGGTTCTGGGCCAGGGGGGGCAAATCAGATTTTTATAAGCACCTAGTCAAAAAAGAAAACAAATTAAAATAGGTAATGAAAACAGTTTTGCTGAAGTGAACTTTCGACGGTCTTCAACAAAACTGTTTATGTCTTCCGTAAAAGTTCGCGGCATTTTTGCTTGCGAGTACCTAGGTAGAACGCATGACGCACGAATTTTGTATATTGCACGATCAGTTGTTTAATGTATTGCAAATGGCAAAAAGTTCATTTTCTTAATTTTTATCGACAAAAGTTAAGAAATTAAGAAAAAAGAAACAGTTAGTAGGGACGTAATCCGGGAATAAGTAAAACGGGAATCGGGGGGGGGGGGGGAAGTGCCCCGCCCCTGCCCTCCCCTGGGTACGCCCAAGGACACTTCAGATTTTCAATCTTAATTGTTGCGCTAATTAGTTAATTATGTAAAAGTGACAGTGTTAATAGACTTGTTTTGCTGATCGTACTTGTTCTTAGATTGGAGGAGAGCGTAATCGTATGTTGAACAACAACAGCTTGGCTATTTTGTAAAAATCTCACCCTGGGACCCAATTCTGTATGGTTACAATGATTCCCCGCAGAATCTTACTACGTTCAAACTACGTCAATATCGTGTTTTGTAGAAATTAATGTAGGTAACGGTAAGGAAACGAAATGTCATATTCTGTATGTTCTAAGTCAATTTGTCGATATTTATTAGCAGATGTCGTGTGTGATCTAAGAAACTGACGTGGTTTCGAAGTAAGGAATCGTTAAGTGGTCATAGTGAATTAGGGCCCTGAAAACATTACAGTGCTCGTGCATGGTATGGACGTGATACACGAATGTGAACGCGTAGTATGGATGTGATAATTGCAAGTTTCCTCGTCCAAAATTTACCTTAGTGCAGATTGTCTATGTGCAACGGAAGACAGTCAATCAACCAATCAACTCTGTCTATCGCAGTCCACTGCTGGACATAGGCCTCTCCTAAGCTGCGGCGCAACACCTTGTCCTCCGCCCTCGCACCCAGTCTGTCCCAGCCACTTTCTCAGCTAGCTCTAGCTGGGGCCGTTCCACGCTACACTTGCCAATACGCGGTCTCCACTCGAGGACTCGTCTGCTCCACCGGCTATTGGTCCTTCGACAGACGCGACCAGCCCACTATGCCACTTCAGTTTGCTTACTCTGCACCGGATAATTTCATTTCTGATCTGATCCTTCTAAGAAACTCCGAGCATAGCCCGCGCCATAGCGCGCTGATACTGTGACGCGAGACAGTGTGAACACCAAACACTTTCCAGCAACGTTTGATGTTGCGAAAACAACCTATACTCCATTTATGTATCTATATACACTTTGTAACAAAATCACCTACATTAAACTTGTTCGAATAAGAGCCTCCTTCTATAATTTAGAATAACAAAAAAAAAAAAAATATAAAAAAACTTATTCGAACATTGAACAGTTACGATTAGCGATTATTTACATTTAACATTAATTATTAAATAAAACAAAATAAGAAAAAATATTATTTTTATCTCGGTAGGTATTTCTTCATGTATTAAATCTATCTAAAAAGTTACAACTTTCCTTTGAAATAAAAATGTTTTGCACACCTGCTTCTAAGAGCCTCTTTTTTCTAGTAAATGGAGTATGGGTACCTAGCAACTGTTGCTGAACTCTTGTTCACCATGAAAACGAGGCTTTAGGTATCTTTTCCTGTGATAAGTCAGGGAAAGTAACCATTGTTCGTACGGTGTCGGGAACAGGATATTTTTAGCTTCATTTCTTCGTAGCGTTATAAAAATTAGTGCCATTATTCTTTAATGAAAGTGCTGATGTGACGTGGGTATCTTAAGAGCATTTCATTTTTATTTTACAAAGTGTTGCTGTTACTGGTTAGGTAACCAAAATAATAGGTTTAACGAATTTATCTTAGGTAACCAAAAAAAAAAAAATGTTTAACAAGGAAATGTGTCTACAGCAAAAATGTAGACATAAAATTATATTTCTGTAAGTTTGAACACACGGCTACATATTAAGCTACAGGTGATACAGTACCAGTTTACGCTGACCTCGCACTGTACGGAAATATTATACAATGCGAGGTCAGCTTATACTGGAATGTATAGCTTGATGTGTACCTGTGCGTACAAAAACTTTACAGGTAAATCATATTTTTTAAACTAGATGAAGTCGGCGTTTCCTATCTGACTACTCTGAGAAGAAAGGCCGAAACAAACTCAGAGGTCACAGTCTCTTTTAAAGTCCAGACATAATCTTGGTCAGATTATGTGAAGACTATGTAGATTTATGTCTGAAATGGTTTTTTGAAGGAACAACCACACAGATTGAGTGGACCCAGTCAGTGAATGCATTTGTCACTAATTCTGCGGGTTTTTTTTTTGGTGGGATATCATCAAATAACTTCTCTCGCTCTGGGTGGAGCAGGAGGGCGTGTCAGACTTTTACTGACTAAAACTCACCCGTGTTCCCTCAGTAGCCCTAACCTAACGTGTCACGTTAGGAATGTGTCGTGTCTGCAAAGAAAATGTAAATTAAAACGTAGTTTAAAATGAAGAACGTGTCTACAATTAAATGTAGCTTTTGTGTAACGATGTTCCACCTTCATTACTCATATATTTATACACATACATAGGTATCGCTTAAACTCCATTAATTTCACAACTCGATAAAAAAAGACCTTTCAAACCAAACAAATTTATTTAGTTCACCAATTTGTGATAAATTACCACAATAAAAGTGAGTGGGGTTGGCTAAAAGTTAAATTGAGAGCCTGATGTGATTTCCAAGCACTCGTTATTTCGAATTAGGAGTTTCGGAGGATTTTGATTTGGACTCCTTTTGGTCTTTTTCTCCGAAGTCCCTCGTAATTGGTCTAGAAAAGATGATTGTAACGACATCAAGTAATTTAATGTGTGCTTGGTATAGGTACCTACCTACTCATTTATTTGAAACTAGCTGTTTTCCGAAAGTTCATCTGCGTTATACAATACAAATATCCAGGATGATAAGTAGCCTATACGTCTATAGGCTACTTATCATCCTGTGATGATTCGGTCGGCTGTTACGATCGGTTCAGTGGCTCAGTCGTGAAAGATGAACAGACCGACAGACTTATTTCACATTTATAAAATAAATATATGTATTAGTAGGTATATTAATTATTATCTATTAGTATGGATTAGTTTATATGAATTAACAATTAAGGCTTCTTCAGACAGGCGAGTCGCGACACTTATAAATCGATTTTCCATGTATTTTTATAGAAATTGTTCTACGTGAGTCGTGTCGCGCTTTCACGTCACGCCTGTTTGCAGGAGCCTTTATGCACATTGGAAATATACCTATTGTTACCTATACAGGGTGGCTGAAACCAGACATTTTTCTAAGCCCCTAAGCATAGAAATAGATACCTAATGCTTTTGTTTGGGTAACTACTCCTTTACGATCTTAGTTTTAATTGAGCTTGGGTAACTGTACTTATTATGTCTTGCCTTCCCAATTATAAGTTTTTCTGGAGAAGAAAGAAGTAGGTATCATAGGTACCGTGGATCGGGGTTACTTTAATTAATGTTAAAATTTGAAGGTTCTTAACTCTTAAATTTGTGGTTTTTTTAAATACAAAAAATGTCCAATAATCGTTTTTTTTTATAACTCTTGATTCCTGTATTAATACGTGAATAAATATTACTTTATAATGAGTTAAAAATTAAACTGACTGATCAAAGTTATACGTACGATGTGGGGTTACTTTGATACCTCCCTATTTTATTGCGTAGTTACAAAGTAACCCCAATTATAATGCCAATACAATTTCAAAAATCAAAATCTGCCAACACGAAAAATAATTAACTTTTTAGTTAAAATTGTTAGTGAATTCCTCAGGAAACGATTTAACAGTTCTTCAGTGTTGCTTAACTAGAAAAAAAAAACTACCATTTTGCGTTTCATTTTACGCAATAAGCGATATTTTATGAAATGGAAGTTTTGATCAAACTCATCCCGCGAATCAATGTAACCCCAATCCACCGGTATGTCTTGGTTTTGCTTAGCAATCTTAGTACTACCAACTGCTATTTCATGTAATAATTCGGTAGGAAAATAGTGGAACGAAGTAGTGAATTCGAGGAAAAGTAAATTCCCTCAGTAAGTTCTAGTTTGTTAGAAGTTTCTCAGTAGCTGCTCAAAGGCGACATTTGTATCCGCTTGATGGCAGTAGGCTCGCACCCTACCTATAGCATGGGGCTTAATCATAATTTGTCAATTGTGGGTGTTCAATGGGTACTGCTGTGACACCCCTTTCAGGGAATACTTCATTCGTGATGTTATGTCATATTATGTAGTCACCCAATACAAATATGTCACAAGGAACTAAATGCCACAGTGTTGCCCCAAGTAGCACAAAAGTGCTTTATGACAGCATTTTTACAATGCACAGTGAAAACATTGGCTGTATAAACTTGCTGAATAACAGCGTAGACAGCGCATCCTCTGCTGATATATGTAACTCTAATTTGGGCACAAATTATTCAGCACATAGCTGTATAATAATTCCAATTGACAAATAATTGGATTATAACAACATATATTAGCATTTATGTGTGTAACAGTCACCCCAAGAGCTGAATATTGCCTGATTAACAAGGCACGTGTTACCTATAATACAGCAAGAAAGACGAATGGGTATATTTTAAATGTTTTTAAACAGTTGAAAGTACACACTGATCGAAATTTTAAAATGCAATAACTTAACGTTATTTATTTTCTTTGATATGAACTGTCTTTATGATCTCAGGTGCCATTTGTAAGAAAATAAATAAAATTTAAGGTACTTAAGTTAAACTTTGATTTCTTCCTATTATGTTTGAAATCTTATTGGGGAGGTAACTTTACTGTAAAATACCATACATATTTAGTTCAAAATTTTCACGCGCTCTTAGAATATCACTAAATACTAAAATAAAACTAACAGAAATGGACTGTAAATAAAATAAACATTTTTGTTTTTTACAAATAAATTGGTAAAAAACTGTTTTTATGTAAATAATTTGTAATACAAATCAATTACAATTGATCTCATCTAAAATAAACCAAAATGAAAAGATAAAATTTTACAATAATACACAGTTACGCAGTGAAAATGGCGCATAGCAAGTGAACAGTGATTTGTAATGACGTTTCTTAGCTAGTCATGTATTGTCATCAGAACTCAGAGCGTGTGCAAAATTTCATCCTAATCGAAGAACGGGAAGTGGGTCAAATTAAGATTCCAAGATTTTCTTACATACATAGTTAGTTACAAGTGAAGCGTGTTAAAAATAACGTTGATATTTGCTACGGTTGGCAAGCCCATTCTAAGCTTCATTTAAACTGCTATTAGTAATCACTATTAGACCTGCAGTAGTCTGACATGTTTGAATGTAGGTGGTGCGACCACCTACATTCAAACATGTCGACGTGCGTATATACCTACTTACATTTTGTGGGATGTGAGTTCAATCAACAAAGTCTATCGCAGTGGACAAATCCGGACGGATGAGGAACCTGTATGGGATGCACTCCAATTTCTATGATATTGCTTAGCGTTAGATTGCAATTCAATGCCTCAGATGACTATTCTTGGAACATTGGGTCCTACCTCCGGATCTATACAATTCTGTGTTTAGCCACAGAGCTCATAGTACAAGTTTAACAAAGGTAAGTACGTTTCTACCTAATACTGTTATTTCGAGTATACTTCAGTAAATGACTACAGTATTAACTACGTCTAAGGGCTGATGTATTTGTATAGAAAATATGTCAAATTGACATATAATTGTTAAGATAAAAGTTATCTGATTATTGAAAAATTAGCCGAAACGCAAATTAAATGCGTCGGATAACCTGTTACTTGTTAAGCTTTGTTATCCAAAAAAAGCGATGAACGGCAGCGGCGAACTAAGCATGGCGGGGCCCCCCGGGGCGGTAACCTAAAAATATAAGAGCTGCTTTGTCGATGAATGCAGAAATGTATACATAGAGAAATAGTAGAACATAGATGTAAGAGCGGAGAAGCGAAGTCGAAAATTCGTGCACTCGTGGCCCTCCTCGGAGAGCTTCGTTTTTCTTTTGAACATTAATACATAAATAGGATTTACTTTGTCAACTTATGCAGCTTTGAGAATGAAGGCTGCAAGAGCAACCGAAGTGAGCTCGAAAATTTTAGCACAGCAGCTTGCGTCGGTTAGGGTTTCTTTTGACTACTCATACTGAAATAGGGTTTACTTTGCTGACTTAGGTAAACAGAAAAGCCTTACAATTTTAAATGTTGACTAAAGCAAGCTTAATGAGAAACAAAGAAAATAAACTTCTAAAAATAAGAAAGAAATCCTACCATCTGCATTAACAATAGCTTCTCTCTGAACTTGTTTTGGCCTTTTTTGGGACTCGGTTGACCTAAAGATCTGAAGCCCCCTGGGACCGGGGACCCGGGGTTGCACGCCACCTCCGTCACCCAAGATAGCTGCTGGTTATATAACCCCCTTGCCACCCCCGCCCTCATAACTGTTGTACAGAGCGGTTTTTGACACTGTTATGTAAAAAATATAGATTTTTTACGACGTCCGTTATATCAACTAACACACACATTATAAAAAAACTATGTTATTAATTAGACATGTGCAAAAGTGGAGCTACGTCTGCCAACAAACTGCATAGCAGTTTGGCGGAGGTAAATGTAACCTGCACGAACTGTTTTCTGTGAATTAACACTTTTTCATTATTTTTTTCATAAAACAGAATCGCTATTCTAAGAAACCAAAGCTTAAGTGAAGACTTAAAATGTGAGCCGTTGTATGGCATGAATTACAAAAAAATTGCTCAACCTGTTGTATAATTGTTAGCCAGATAACGGTGTCATAGGCAGGGGTCAGCACCCTAATTGCGTAACTCACGATTCATCATAATCTGTATCGTTTTGAAACGGATTGTTAAACCGTTGCTTCATATGTTCGAAAAATGTGTCCGTTCGACAACATAAATAACGCAATGAATATTGTTTAACTGTGAAGACGAAACCAATTATGATCAATCGTGAGTTACGCAATTAGGGTGCTGGTCTGACTAAGTTTACCAGAATTACTCGTCGAGGAGATTTTAATATTCATAATTTCTTTGTCAATAACACACATCTCATGTGATAAGTTTTGTTTTAAATCTAGTTAGAATAGTGTTTTAAACGCTATATTACGATAAAACCGTGTAAGTTTCAAGTTAATTACAATATCGCGTGATTTACTTAAAAGCACACGTATAGTTATTAAAGGTTTTTTCTTTTATATGATACATTTATGAAATAATTTATACCACGGGCTACGTGCCTACCGATGACCTGGGGCCTAATTAATAAACCCGACAATGACAGGTGACAAACCGACAATTTAACTATTTTTTGTTCAATAAAGATTATCACTGATAAATTTGTCACGCTGGAAAATATACAAATATGTCGACTTGTCGTGACATTTGATAACCATTTTCTCTTGAAAGGCGACAGGTGACAATTTGTCCGGGAAAACTTGTCAAATTTGTTTTATTAAACACTAAATTGTCATGACAGGTGGACATATTTGTCGTATTGTCAGAAATTTACGACATGCACTTCATCAAATGTCAAGGAATTACCTTGACATTTGATGAAGTGCATGTCGTAAATTTCGGCAGTTCCATTAGTACGAATAATTTTAAAAATAGTGTTAATGTCGTCGACGGATAGAAGTAGTAGTGAAGATGAATCATCGTCATTTCAGCCGGAAGACGTCCACTGTTAGACATAGGCCTCCCCCAGTTTGGAGGGCTTGCCATAATCGCCACGATTGGCAGGCGGGTTGGCGATCGCAGTATGCTGGTAAAATGCATAGTACGACGTCGCACATTTAAACCAAGACTAAACTTTTGATAGAATATTCCTAGAACGATTTCGAATGTTTATTAGAACTACCGTCGAAACTAAAATTATTATTAATTTGGCGTCCATTTCAAAAAGCAAACAAAAACGAAGTTTGAGTCAAAAACAACCGTAAAATTGTTGTCTCGAAAGGTAAAATCTGACAATTATCGCCTTTATTAAACGGGTTTTTAGTTTGACAATTATGTCAGTATTTAGATACCTGTCGCATTTGGACATAATTGTCATGTTTATTAAACGGCACTTGTCGCGATATTTCGACTTATTTGTCAAAAACTGACAAAATTGTCGGATTGTCACGTTTATTAAATAGCCCCCTGGTGAAGGCCGCAGGAATTCGCTGGATGCGAGAAGAACAGAACCGGTCGAGGTTTCAGTGCTTGGGGAGGCCTATGTCCAGCAGTGGACGTCTTTCGGCTGATGTCGATGATGGACTACCTTTGTAATTGCGGAGTAAAGCAGTTGATTCCAATCCATGGGTCTGGTTTAATTATCTGGTGAAACTTCATAGACGCCCGCGCAAAAAATTCAAAAACACCGGATTTTTTTTCAAACTTGGACAAATCAGCCTTTGACTCAGATATCTAATCATGATTGATATTAAGGAAAAAAACTTTTACGTAACTAAACTCGCGATAACCCGTTTCGGAGGAAAGATCTTGGCGGCAAAGTGATTCTAAGTATAATGACATTTTTGTTAGGGTTACTTTTTAAAATAATTTTAGGATTACTTTTTTTTCCTTCTGAGGTCAGAAGGAAAAAAAGTAACCCTAAAATTATCATTTAGTCGCATCACTACTGTTTCAAATGTAACTAAAATGAAAGAAAAAGAAAAGACAGAAAAATTGATAATTCTGCGCAAACAAAACGTAAAATATGACAAAAAAGAAGAAGATACATCGAATGCATTTCATTCAAGCCTCGTATATCTTTTGTGCGTTCGTGACCACATGATTAAATGTACGGAGACAACAGTGTTAAGGTTTCCTTCATCCGGTGCAGGGATTAGTAGTACAGTCGGCCTCGTAACTACTTTACCACTTATGACAACAATTCCCACTAAACGTATGCTTTGTTTGCTATAATAGTTTTGTCACGTTGAGAGGATAAATGAGAGGCGACTAATAAAAGGTATCAACAAGGTAGATGTGAATGGAAACGTGTGAATGGGACACCCATCGATACGACGGAGAAGAAAACGCTGTAAAAGAAGATCACCTTATTGGTGTTGTTTAGAAAGGTTAGGGACGTAGAACTCGCAACCGACGTGTGTGTATGACCATGTATGAACGTAAACGAAAAAAAGGCGTATGTATAAGGATCGTAGCAGGTGGCGTTCTGTAGTTTCTGCTTAATCTCATGGGAAAAATTGGTGAGTTTCTGAGTTTATGTACAGAGGCCAGCACATCAAGCTACCCCAATCTGTCAAACTTTGATAGTTTTTCAACTTTATTACAAAGGAATAAGGTTTATGTTCAATTGGGAAAATTTGACAGTTTGGGAAAGCTTGACCTGCTGGCGACTGTATATAGGTACTAGTTTCCGGCAGGAAGCTTCCGGAGTTCGGACATTATTCCATGGGAACGTACTACCGGGATAAAAAGTATTGTATCTATGTGTTAATCTGGGTATAATATATCTATCTGTCAAATTTCATCTAAATCTGTTTAGCCGTTTTTGCGTAATTGAGTAATAAACATTCAAACATCTTCACAAAAATTCACATTTATAATATTAGAAGTGTGTCTCTCTAAATAAAAAAAAAACATTGTCTATTCAACTGCAACATGGACAAATAGGCCTTGTGGTTTTTTGACGTGCATGTGACGTGACATTGTTTATTTAAACTTAGAGTGGTAAGGCAATTACGAGGTTTACTATACTATACCTGGCTTCTATAAATAAAATACTAGGCTTTCTACGGCAGGATCTTTTTTTGTACTTTATGCTTCGAATATATTCGACTGAATTGAATTAAACAGTGAGCAAAGAATGAAAAGGATGGTATCCGAAGAAAATAATGTTTTTAGAACGAATGGATTTTGTTAACAGTTGAATTACTTCCGGTCTGTTGTGTTAAAATCTCTCCGTGAAAACTTAAGTGAAGAGAGCGTGTGTGTGGTACCAGCATCAGTGGGCTGACACTAACAGCTGAATCCCATCAATGTTCATCGTCAATGTATTACAATCAATATATGGATGACCGAGCTTCGCTCGGTTTTATCTTTTGACGTTTTCCAAAAAAATAAATCTAGCTAGATCGATTTATCGCCCCCGAAACCCCCTGCATATTAAATTTCATGGAAATCGTTGCAGCCGTTTCCGAGATTCAGGTTATAAATTTACATATAAAATAAAATCTTTTGCCTATATGTTAAATTACTAAAAATAATTATGTCCTAAGTCCAAGTTCAGTTCCTTTTAATTGTATGTATTATGTTTTTACTTGTGTTATTTGTGGAAGAGAAAATAAAGAATTTTATTATTATTATACAGGAAAAGTTTTTATCCAGTGCGCAAATTATAACCATGAATTCAGCATATCATTCTAGACCCCCTAGTGCAGAAATTTTTCGCCGGATACACAAAAAAAAAATCTGCTGTTCCATACATTTTGACCGTGTAGGTATTGCACTTTTCTATGAAACAGCAAATTTTTTTTTGTACAACCGGCGAAAAATTTCTGCGCTAGCGGGTCTAGAATGATATGCTGAATTCATGGTTACAATTTGCGCACTGGATAAAAACTTACCCTGTATATGTACAAGAATTGCTAGTTTGAAGGTTTATTTTGTAATGGGTTATTTCTATTGTTCATTTTCTATTATTCAAAGCTAGTATTGGAGTGTCTAAACATTTCTATTTCGGGTTTTTTTTAAATAAAATAACAAAATAGAAAACTGTCAGAAATTCAATTTAATTTGAGAGAACATAAAAATTGAGAGCGCGTCACGCAATATCAATATTAAAATCTCTAGATAGCAAAGGTAATGCTTGGTCAATCCTCAGCATCCGTGGGAACAAAATGACAGCTCATTTCACGCAAGTGTTCACGATGAGATTTAACAGTATTGATATGCTGATGATTGAGAGAGATGAGATTGACACTTTTAAATAAATAAAATAAAATAATCATTTATTTCAGACAAAAAAGTCCATTGGCATTGAAGAATTTTGCTTTTATCTAATATTAGTACTATTGACAGCTCACTTTACGTTCGTTTTCACGGTGAAATGTTAACAGAAAAGCACTCAGGTGATGACGTGACAACCACAAGGAGAGAAAGAGGGAGGTAAAGGAGATTTCTGGGTAATTTCTATAGACTTAAGTATATTATTATTTAAAAATAAATATTCGTTTGAAGGAAATGGAATAAAAAAAATTATTACGGAAAATATAATGTATGTAAGAAAAAATCTACATCTTTTGATTGTAGGTAGAAATCATTTTAATACTGCGAATAAAGACAAAATAAGTAGATCAACCATTTTTCTGATTATATTATCTAATCATCTTCTCATCTTTTATGAGGTAGGTACTGTGTTAAAAGTTACAATAAAATACCTTGTGATGTATCGCAATTAGGTATATGAAGGAAAATTTAAAACTTCTATTAAAGTATTCTTTGTGAACAAGCATATTGCAAATTAGAGGATTATAATATCCAAGATAAGAATGCTTGGAAACAAGCGGGACCTACTCCATAGGACAATCTAGAGTCTCGACATAATCAAACTGGTTGGCAGTATAATTGTATATTTTATTATTTATATGACATTAATTTTCCATTCCATTCACTTACTATTTCAGTTTTGGAATGTAGTTCCTTAACACGGCTTGGTAGGAGTTGACTGGTAAAAATCGTCACTAAAAAGCGGTATGCTAGAGAAAGAGACAAAGAGTGGGAGAAAATTGCATAGAGGTCTATGCGACTTTCTCTCACTCTTTGTCTCTTTTCTCTTATATTGTACGAGTGAGTGAGTGCGTGATCGATTTACGTTAGTTCATTGTTACTATTTTAAACTTAACTTTGAAATGCGAATTTATTCCTGCAAAAGTAAAAAATAAGAACAAATTTCGCATGACGTTATCGGTTAAAAATTGCTCGAGCATGTTCGGGCTTCTGTTGCGTTTAGAGATAAATCGCACGCGATTAATTGTAGCATGTGTGCACAATGTCGTGTTGCAAAACTTCGGACTTTTCTTTTTTTGTTGTTAGAATTTTCGTGATAATACGGCAGGGATTTCGTTTGGAAGATTTTATGAAATTCAACAAAACAAGTCTTTTGTTCAAGTCTTGAACAATTCTCTATAATGCTGAACTAAGTACCTATTCGGGTATCTTAATATTTATTCATCATACTATGTAGGTATACATTTCAATCTATATCTTCTATATATTAATAAAAAGAAAGGTCCTGACTGACTGACTGACTGACTCATCAACGCCCAGCCCAAACCCCTGGACTTAGAAAGCTGAAATTTTGCACAGAGGTTCCCTTTATAATGTAGACAAGGAATAAGGAAGGATTTTTCGAAATTCAACCCCTAAGGGAGTTAAATAGGGGATGAAAGTTCCGCGCGGGCGAAGCCGCTGGCAAAAGCTAGTTAGACATTTATTAGGAACTTTTGATGTTAACATTTTCAAAAAAATTGTATTGACTCTAGGTGAGTATAGAGAAGAGCATGTTACTCCATGTTACACTCTTAAAATGTTTTAAATTATTTTGAATGTAACAATTCCTACTAATATTATAAATGCGAAAGTAACTCTGTCTGTTACGCTTTTACGCCTAAACTGCTGAACCGATGGTCACAGAGACCTCTCCTCTGCCTCTGTTTTGCTATAAAGCTTGGGATATGGAGAAGGAAATAAGCTACTTTTTCACGCGGACGGAGCCTCGGGAAAAGGCTAGTAACAATTTAATTTTATGTAAAAATGAAGTGCCTGGAATAAAATGACTATTCTTCAAAAAGTAAGGTATGCGATAAGTGGTTGTTTTTTTATTTATTTAATATTTATTTTCCTTGGTGCTACCTACAACATGACAACACATTGGCGCGAAATCGTGCAGCTTGTTGTGGTCTGTGGTCGCTCGCTGTCGGCTCATGTCGCTCGGGTGTGTTTGCAGCCTTATGTCAGTGTTTGTATTTTAGGTTGCAAACACACTGGCGTGTCCCAAGAGGCCACATCGTTTGTCGTACATACGTTGCATTATGGTAGCGTACAATGAGGTTATAGCGATGACACTAGGAAAGAAAATTATATTCTTTATTTATACTAACATTATAAAGAGGAAAGATTTGATTGTTTGTTTGCATTGAATAGGCTCCGAAACTACGGAAGCGATTTGAAAAATTATTTCACTGTTGGTAATCCCACGGGAATGGGGTCGGGACCTACGCGGGTGAAACTGCGGAGCTCTGCTAGTACCATATATGTCATTCTTCTGTACTGAACTCTTCCTAAACGGCTGGGCGATATTGATGAAATTTTTGATGTGAGTTTGAGTGGGTCCCTGGATGGTTTAGATTTACAATTGGACCTAGTAGGATTTTTTTTCACGGTGGGGAATGATCAAATAATCTTCTCCCGCTCTGGGTGGAGCAGGAGGGCGTGTCAGACTTTTACTGACTAAAACCCACCCGTGTTCCCTCAGTAGCCTGTATGCCAGGGGCTGCGGTATCTCTTTCGAACAAAACCGCACCCCTGGCAGGCATCGGCCCTGCGGCCCCCATCACTTTGTGCTGACATCTCTTTGAGGCGCGCGTGGAACACAACGCGCCGTCGACTTGGGTTTGGTCCTTACCGGACAGCGAGCTACCCATTACCTACTCGCCGTCCGCAAGCTCATGCCTACGGTGGCCGGAAATCAGCTTGGGGACATGGGATCGTGTTGAGTAGAAAAATAAAAGGGAGGATTCTGCCTTCGTTGGGACAGCACAGGTTGAATTGTTTATTATCAAACGACGGTTTTTAAAACATGGTTTGGCTGAAAAAGAAATAAATTATATCCAAAACTAGGAGTTCAAAGTAAATTATTACGTTACGATAGTACGTTATTTAGATGGAATATCTATCTATCCATTTATCTATCTAAAAAGACAGCCAGCCTAAAAATGGTTTTGAAAAACAAGATATTCCGAGCAATTTTTATTTGTTTATCGTTTGTTACGCAAGCGTAGTATATCCAAAGCGCTGACTAAGGACGGCCTCAATTAATTATAACAAACAAGTAAAGTGCGCAATTAGCGACACGAGGCAAATGCGCTGAATGCACAAAATACCGCGGCACCATCGCGCCACCGCTACATGAGGTCGGCCACTTCTATTCCGGCTTCGAAGGAAGGCATAACTTTAGATTTAGCTAGATATAGTTTTCATTTATTGTAAGTTCTTTTGCTTTTATTAAATCAGTTTTAGAATCTAAATTGGTTTTTTTTAAGTATCCCGGCCGCAGCCTTCGTAATTGGCGCAGTCGGTAGGATACTCGAGGTTAGCTAAGTCTATCTTATATCGATATTATCGCTACCGCGCGTGAGCGATCGCGGCTAACCTGCTGTCAAGCTTCATCGAGTATCCGAACTCAAGGATTGCTGCCGGGAGAGAACGGGATCCAGACATCGACCCCAGAGACCGATATGAGGGTTATGTGAGTACACTTGAATTATTCCCTGTGTTGCTTCCTGTGTATCCAAGTCACTTAATCCTTCAAAATTTTCCACCCACGTAGTTTAGGACCTCGCGAGTCTACATCAGGTAGACCGAATAGTAGGCAATTAGTGCTAGATTCGAGTAGAGACATAGATTTAGGTTTTAATATTAGAGGACCGCGAAATGCCGAGTGATCCGGACACAATTTTTAAGGCTCTGCGCCCAGTTCCCGAGTTCGATGGGAACCCTAACGTACTCACGCGATTTATTAAATTATGCGACCAGATGGTTAGTACTTATTTAAGTGATGTACCGGGTAGTGAGTTAGGTAACCTATGCCTTTTGAACGGGATATTAAATAAAATAACAGGCGTTGCGGCAACTAGAATTAATTCGAATGGCATCCCAGATAGTTGGGCAGGAATACGAAATACCCTAATTAATAGCTTTGCCGACCAGAGGGACGAAACAGCCCTCTATAATGACCTCCTAGTATCAGCTCAGGGTAATAGTACTCCACAAGAGTACTACGACCAATGTCAATCGTTATTCAGTACCATTATGACTTATATATCGTTGCATGAAACAGTGACTACCACCATAGAAGCGAAACGTACACTATACAAGAAATTAACAATGCAAGCGTTTGTACGTGGCCTTAAGGAACCTCTAGGTTCCCGAATACGTTGTATGCGTCCTGAAAGCATAGAGAGGGCGCTGGAGTTCGTCCAAGAGGAACTAAATGTGATGTACTTGCAAAATCGTAATGATAGTGCGAGTGTAAAAAGGCCACTTCCAACCGCTCCCATGCCCAAATTACTAACACAGCCCACAGGTTTTCTACCCATGTCGATGCCGAAACCCTTTGGTCACCAACCGTTTCCAAACTGGCAACGGCCACCGGCTCCGCAAAGCAGTTGGAGACAACCTATGTTCCAACCACATGGGGCGCCACGTGCGCCCAACGCACCTAATAACCAAACACGTACACAGCAAATGTTCCGCGCGGCACCGCCTAACTATAACGCTCAGAGCAACGTATTTAGAGTTCAGCCACGTGCCCTAGCCCCGGGACCTCAGCCAATGAGCGGGGTCAGCCATTTTGTTGCTAAGCCCATGCCAAGTAGACCTCATGACTGGGGCAAGTTTGGCAATCCGGCTCCGACAAATTATTTTAAAACCCGCGAGATGAATTTCAACGATTGCAGCGAAAATAACTACGATTATTACCTCGTGGAGGAACCCTACTCTTATGACTACGACCATGCTGACTATAACGTCTACTATGACGACGGTAACCACTATTACGTACAGGACTTCGGACCAGCCATGGTGCCCGAGCAAAGACCGATTCAACCCTCTACAGCATGTGAGGACCCCCAACCCTCGACTAGCAACGCAAACCAGGATTTTCAGATAAAATCCCCATTAAAACCCTCAAAATAGAAGTTAACTTGCAAACGCAACGACAGTTGCCCTACATAAAGATATCTGACCCCCCACTAAACCTACTCATTGATACCGGAGCAAACCAGTCATTTATTAGTCCTACAGCTGTACAACGGTATTACTCGGAATACCCTCTTAACTATGATCCCTTCGAGGTAACTAACGTCCACGCTACAACTAGAAACGATTATTCAATAACTATACCAGCCTTCCGTGAACTCAATGACCCTAACGAGATTAAATTATTCATATATGACTTTCACCAATTTTTTGATGGACTTATCGGACTAGATTTATTGACCAGATGGAAGACGAAGATTGACTTAAAGGACAACCTACTGATTACGGCTACCGCTAGGAACCCTATCGTAATGTTTAATTCCCGAAATGTAAACCTTTATGAGGCTGTTATACCAGCCAACACAACTAAGCTTATCAGATTACCTATAAACGCTAAAGACGGTGACGTACATATCACACAACAATACCTGTGCAATTGCATTGTAAGCGAATGCATTACAACCGTTTGTAATAACCGCGGCATTATAGAAATTTTAAACCCATCAAACAACGATACTATTCTATCCCTAGACCACCCGGTAGAAGCTGTAACTATAAGTAGCATCGAATGCATGAACCTGGAACAAATACCTGACACATCTCGCATTAATAAAGTAATATCTAAATTGCGAACAGATCATCTTAATGAGGAGGAGAAAATTAACTTAGTTAATATTTGCTCGAAGTATGCAGATGTATTTTACGTAGAAGGCGAACCCTTATCTTTCACCAATAAGGTGAAACACCGTATACGGACTGTAGACGACGCACCTATCTATACCAAGACTTACAGATATCCTTTCGTTCATCGTCAAGAAGTTAGGGAGCAAATTTCAAAAATGCTGGAACAAAATATCATTAGACCCTCTGACTCAGCCTGGAGCTCTCCCATTTGGGTAGTCCCTAAAAAAGCTGACGCTTCCGGGAAACAAAAATGGAGGCTCGTAGTAGACTTCAGAAAACTAAATGAAAAAACCATAGACGATAAATACCCCATACCGAACATAACAGACGTCCTAGACAAGTTAGGGAAGTGCCAGTATTTTAGTACCCTTGACCTTGCCAGTGGTTTTTACCAAGTTGAGACAGACCCCGACGACATCCACAAGACAGCATTCAATGTAGAACATGGGCATTTTGAGTTCCTAAGAATGCCCATGGGTTTGAAGAACTCCCCGTCAACATTCCAACGGGTAATGGACAATGTGCTGAGAGGCCTACAAAACGTGATCTGCCTCGTCTACATGGATGACATCATAGTCTATAGTACCTCGCTTCAGGAGCATCTAAATAACCTAGAGAAAGTATTCCAACGACTCCGAGAATCTAACTTTAAGATTCAGATGGACAAGTCCGAATTCTTGAAGTTAGAAACCGCTTTCCTAGGTCATATAATAAGCAATGAAGGAATCAAACCAAACCCGGACAAAATTACAGCTATACAAAAATACCCCATACCCAAAACCTCAAAACAGATAAAACAGTTTCTCGGACTTATAGGATACTACAGAAAATTCATACCCGATTTCGCTAGAATCACGAAACCATTTACTCAGTGCTTAAAGAAAGGTAGGATCGTCACACTTAATAAAGATTACGTTGACTGCTACGAACGATGTAAAAACCTCTTAACAAACGACCCGATCTTACAGTACCCCGACTTCAATAAGGAATTCATATTGACAACAGACGCCTCTAACTTTGCGATAGGAGCCATATTATCACAAGGGCCAATAGGATCAGACAGACCGATTTCATACGCATCACGAACACTAAACGAAAGCGAGATAAACTACAGTACCATTGAGAAAGAGCTTCTCGCCATCGTGTGGGCCACTAAGTACTTTCGACCCTACCTCTTTGGACGTAAGTTTAGGATAGTCACGGATCATAAGCCACTACAATGGATTATGAGCTTGAAAGAACCTAACTCGCGTTTAACTAGATGGAGATTGAAACTCAGTGAGTACGACTTCACTGTAGTGTATAAAAAGGGCAAAAACAACACCAACGCTGACGCCCTCTCGCGAGTTGAAATACATAATGACGAGATAAGCTCGATTACAGTGAATCCTTCCGAAAAACCCCCGTCAATAGCAGACTCCAGTACGGAAACAGCCCACACAAGTAACGAGAACCCCATACTCGAAGTACCAATCACCGACGAACCTATAAACAAATTTCACCGACAAATAATCATGACAGTAGTAGGAGACATAAAAAAAAAACCGACCGCGACTAAACCGTTTGACACACATACTCGCACCTCTATACAAGTTTCACAAACTAACCTAATAGATGACGTCATAGCCGCTATAAAAGAGTACGTAAACCCGAAGGTGAAGACGGGTATAATTATTAACCCCCCTTTGAGCATGTATGACATCATTCCTATAATACAAGATAACTTTAAAAGCTCTGCAATGAACCTCGTGTTATGTAAATCCGAACTCGAAAATGTAAAAGAGTACCTTAGGCAGCAAGACATAATTAGGCATTATCATGACGGAAAAACTAACCATCGCGGCATAAACGAATGTCACCTAGCCCTCTCGCACAAGTATTACTGGCCGAAAATGAGAGACCACATTACCAAGTATATTAATGAATGCACTACTTGCGGTCAGGCCAAATATGACCGAAGTCCCATCAAACAAAAGTTTAACATAGTGCCACCAGCCACTAAACCGTTTGAAATAATTCATATGGACCTCTTCACGGTCGAAAATGAGAAATACCTAACATTCATTGATGTATTTTCAAAATACGGACAAGCATACCTTATGAGAGATGGTACCGCAATTAGTATCTTACAGGGCCTATTACAGTTTTGCACTCACCATGGTTTTCCTGTAACTATAATAACGGACAACGGTACCGAGTATGCTAATCAGCTGTTCGCTGAATTCACTAGACTCCACAAAATTAATCACCATAAAACACTAGCTCACAGTCCTAACGATAACGGCAACATAGAAAGGTTCCACTCCACGTTACTTGAACACATAAGAATCCTACGTATTCAACATAAAAAAGAACCCGCAAACAATCTAATACCATATGCCTTACTCGGATATAACAGCTCAATCCATAGTTTCACTAAATGCAGACCATTTGACATAATAACCGGGCACTTTGACAGCCGAGACCCGTGGGACATTGATCTAAGTAGCCACCTATTGCAACAATACATACTAAACCATAGAGATCAAATGAAAACAGTATACCAAATCATAAATGAAACCTCTCTTAGTAATCGCACCTCTTTAATCGAAAACCGAAATAAGACCCGGGAGCAGGAGGAGGAGTATCAACCTAAACAACAGGTCTTCATAAAAAACCCATCAGCCCCGCGGCAAAAATTAGCCCCCAGATACACACAGGATGTAGTCTTAGCAGATTTACCTATCCACATTTATACATCAAAGAAACGCGGCCCCGTAGCAAAATCACGACTTAAACGCGTACCTAAGACTGCTAAATTGTTGCAGGATGACGCTGCTACTGACGGTATATGCAGTACGGAGCCAGGAGATAAAACTTGAAAGTTTAGACTCTGGAATTGGATTACTACCCTTTAAACTTGGACCGCTCAGACTAATAACCCATTATCATACTTTCCTCCAATATGTCAACCTGGACGACATTGAAAATACTCTCTCCACCCTTCAAACTCAATTCCGTTACATTAAATTACACATGATGAATAACACATATTCTCTCTACGAGTATCAAATAGACTGCCTTTCGGATAAATTAAGTAAAGTCACTGATCAGCTACGTACCCTAGAGCCTAGACGTTCAAAAAGAGGTCTTATAGACGGCCTAGGATCTGTCATAAAAAGCGTTACAGGTAACCTCGATTACTCGGATGCTGTTCGATATAATAATGCCATAGAGACGTTGAGAAATAACCAAAAGAAGACTATAGATGAATTTAACGAGCATATCAGCATCAGTAAAGAGTGGATGCTAACTCACACTAATATCATAAATAAAATTGTCGAAAACCAGAGTAAAATCAACACCACACTAAGTCTATTAATAAAACAGGCAGAAAGTAGCATAAATATGATCCAAGTCGCTAAGTTCAATCAGCTGTTGACTATCGTCAGCGAAAACATAGAGGACGTGTTATCGGAATTATATAGGATAGAGAATATTTTATCGTTCACCCGCGCGATGACTATTCATCATAGCATGTTAGGAATAGACATCTTGGGTAACGTAGTAGACAGGCTTAAGGAAATTTATGGTAATCACCACGTAATAGAGTTAGAATTACGTCAGTACTATGACATCATTAAAGCTGGGTATTATTACGACGACAAGAAAATAGTAATAGCATTTAGGTTTCCCATAGTCTCAGAAGATACCTATACACTTTATAAACTCTCCATAGTCCCGAACAAGAACAACCAAGTCCTCATACCTCCTTATCCTTTCATAGCAACCAATGGGAATACGTTCATGTACATGGAGGCAGAATGCCCGAAGCTAAATAATAATCGGTACCTCTGCGAACAAAAAACAAATCACTATATCCAAACTCAAGCTGACTGCGTGCAAACCTTCATTTCAAGCAAGACATTACAAAAATCCTGTAAACTAACGACCGTACATCTATCAAAACCGGCTGTAGAAGAATTAGATAGTAGACATTACGTTATATCATTCCCTCAATCTACCAGAGTTCAGATGAAATGTGGAAGCGACGATTACGACACACTGAGGGGAAGCTACCTTGCCACTATTCCATTGCACTGCTCGATACACACAAACGAAATAACCTTAATAAACACTAAGGACGAGATAAAAGGCCAACCTGTAAAAGTATTGAACATTCCCTACACTACTGAAACACAGGAGATAAGCTTACTACATGCAAATTTAACATCTATTAACTTGGATAGACTACACACTATTCAGGACAGAATAACTCTTCAGTCGCCGATTTCATCGTTTGAAACAACTGAAACGCTATATCATACTACTATACCGTTTTATGTTATACTGTGTATCGCAGCCATACTTACCATCGCGATGTTAACCAGAAGATATTTTCCTGGAAGAAACCTTTCCAGAAAACCGAACCAAAACGACGCTGTACCCACAGGCCCAGGAAATCATGAAAACGCTGAGCGTTTTAAAATAGTTGCTGAACTACAGGCGGAGGTGTTACGCAAGCGTAGTATATCCAAAGCGCTGACTAAGGACGGCCTCAATTAATTATAACAAACAAGTAAAGTGCGCAATTAGCGACACGAGGCAAATGCGCTGAATGCACAAAATACCGCGGCACCATCGCGCCACCGCTACATGAGGTCGGCCACTTCTATTCCGGCTTCGAAGGAAGGCATAACTTTAGATTTAGCTAGATATAGTTTTCATTTATTGTAAGTTCTTTTGCTTTTATTAAATCAGTTTTAGAATCTAAATTGGTTTTTTTTAAGTATCCCGGCCGCAGCCTTCGTAATTCGTTGCGAATTATTGCAGAAATCACTCTGAAACAAGAGTTAAAGTTGGAATTTCGAAGTAAAAACAAAGTTGATGCTTGAATTTGGAATACAATTTCAATATTTATTTACCTTTTGAAATTGTATACATTTTGCAACTAATCACGTTTTGTGGTACACACGGCTACACATCAAGCTATAAATTTTCAGTTTACGCTGATCTCGCACTGTACGGAAATCCTATACATGCGAGATCAGCTGGAAATGTATAGCTTGATGTGTAGCCGTGTATACAAAGTACAATACCGTTATTATTTACGTGGCGGGTTGCGGTTTTGGTCGCGGCGGTGACAGGTTGATGCTACGTTTGGGGATGTGCGCTTAGTACCTAATGTGTTAACTCGTTAATTTTTTATAGTATTGGTAATTTTAAAAAAGTACAGTTTAGTTGGCTAGATTTATTAATAATGAATGAGTGGCTCAGATCGTAGCTTCGATCCAGCGTAATAATTATTTTTACGTTGGTATATATGCGAATATCTAAGTAATCATATTTTTATAGGGCGGTCTATTACAACTACCTATGCTGAAAAAGCGGACAAGTCGGACTCACACACGAAGGGTTCCGAACCACCGTACAGTATTTAAACAATATTTATTGTTTTTAATTTAAATACTTCAGTAAAAACTAGTTTGTTGTAGGCGTTTCTTGTATAAATAAAAATAAAGTTTTACAGAATTTAAAAAGGGTCTCTTTAATTTTTAGCTTCTTGTGGTGACCGCTTGCTGACCATGGTTTTGTTATTGTTATAAATAAACAGTTTATTGAATTTACTGCGAAGGTACGCCGAGTTTATCATTTGTGACTTCGAGATGCAGCTAAATGGACATAGCATTGCTCATTTAAGCCGGTACTCCCTGTATGCCTGGAGACGTATTTAGTTATGTTTACCTTTTGTTTTTTTTATGTTCGAGTATAGTCTGTCTTCAATGTTTTTGTTGATATATTTGAAAATAAAATAAAAACTAATTAAGTTCATTGAAGCTGAAATTATTTATAATTTCATGCTTTTTTGTTTTGTAATGTTAATTATTTTCAATACCGTTGTATAAAATAAAGTTTTTCTAGCTGAACTCACAGTTTAGCTGCTGGGGAGTTTGTTGCGCTACCTTTTCTTGGGAAGCACTAGGAAGTGTGCACGTCTTGGGCGACTGTCTTATGTAATTTTGACGTTCTGAAAGTAATTATAAGTTTAGTTTGAATAAATTACTTTTAATTTTAATTTTGATGATTTAGGAACGTATTTATACACCTTGTATAAATGCTTTTTTAAATAAATAACTACTAGGTCGGGCAATTCCATACCCGGGTTGGACAATGTGAAATTGGGTTTTTCTATATAGAATTTCTCAGTAGCACAATCTGGATTTGTGCCTTGTTGATGGTAATAGGCTCGCCCCCTATTACATGGGACTTAGAAATATCTGGCGAAATGTGGGTGTACTATAGATACATCACTGCCATTTTTTCTTCAACAAATTTTTTCTCCAACATTCTAACAAGTCAATCTATAGATTGGCATCACTGTCGAAGTATTAATTGCTCGTAAGTCACGTTACTGCAGGCTACTGATGTTCATTAAACGGCTTAATTGAGTCTGATACACCTCGACGACAGTTCGATCGGAAGCGAAGGGCGTTCGCAATTACCGCTGACCTCCATAACTTGCGTCAAGTGCGATGTCTTAGTATTTTCTTGTTTATTTTTAAGTGTACGATCATTTCATTTATTTCAGAAACAAAAAAAAATATACATTTGTGTCGAAATATAAGAATACAGCATGAACTTAATATTACTATTGTGATTACACTCAACCAAAAAAAAAAAAACACTACAGCCAGAATACATATATATCATTTTTTTTTATTGTAACATGTCAAAATATTATATACCTACTAGCAGCGCTCCGCGGTTTCACCCGCGTAGTTCCCGTTCCCGTGGAAATATCGGGATAAAGTATAGCCTATGTCACCCAAGGATAGTGTAGCTTCCCAACAGTGAAATAATTTTTCAAATCGGTTCATTAGTTTCGGAGCCTATTCAATGCAAACAAACAAACAATCAAATCTTTCCTCTTTATTAATATTTAGTATAGATATAGATATAGAATATATTCTAAAATTAATCATTCACAAATAATTACTAAATCAATACTATAAATAACACTTCTGATTCTAAATACATTCAAACTTGGAATATTCTTTAATTCTGGATTCCTGGACCCGGGCTTGGTCCTTACCAGACAGCGAGCTACCCATTACTCGCTGTCCGCAAGCGCGCGCCTACGGTAGCCGGGAATCAGCCTGGGATTCCCGACGCCCAGGGCGTCTTTTGCGGCGGCTAGGGCCGTGAGGGCACGTATTACTGCCTCTCCCTTACGTGTGCCGCCTCCCTCTTCGCGAGCATCACTGCTTCGCAGAAGGAGGTGACGGCTACCCATACACTCTCGTTCCGTACCATGGCCTGGACCAGGGCCGGACGCGAGAGATCGCCGCCGCTGATCGCCTCCACGAGGACAAGTCGGTGCTCCGACCAAGCCAGGCAGACCTCTACCGTATGCTCCACCGTGTCATCAGGGCGATCTTCGCAGTGGAAACAGCCGGGCGGTTCCTCCCGCCTTATACGAAACAACCTTTCGTAAGTTAACTGTACATTCGACAATTTACCTACACCTGCCACAAAAATAAGGTTACAATTTGTGACCACAGCCAACCTTTATAATTAAATAATGTTTGAACAAGCCTGTGCAGTGTCGTTAGGAAAACTCATTTTTCTTTGCATCCCTTTGAGCCAAATTCCATTAATATTGATTCAACGCCATCTCGCTTGCGTCCGGATGGTTCTAAAATGTGGTTACAATGAATGGTTGTGCTCGGATGCGGCATTGTGATGACTGATGAGCTAGGTGAATTCTATCACTTAAAATGATTATCTTGGGGTTATAGGTGAATTAAAGGATGTAGAATGTGCCGCCATTCGAAACGATTACTCAAGAAAGAAATTTAGTTTTGCCAGGTATGATATTACTAATTTTTAAAACAACTTTTCATTGTATTAGAATGTATTTATCTTTCGGGTAACATATCCCTTAAGTTGTACCTGCCATGTTTTCTCTCTGCATCACCCTAAGGTTGACTGGTAGAAAATGCCTCAGGCATTAATTTCGCCTTTGTAAAGTATTTTTTACTTGTGCTTCAATTTTTTTATAAATAAATATCTTTAAAAAAAAACAACTGAAAGTAGATAGTATTTCATGAAGTTGCTTGTTAATAATTAGCGTATTGAATAGACATAAATTATAATAGGTGGAAATACCAAATCCGGTTGGTTGTACCAAAGTTGTAGTTATAGCTCAAAAAATAAGCAAGCTGAAGTGGCAATGGGCCGGCCATATCAGTCGCAGAACCGATGACTGTTGGGATAGACGTGTTTTTGAGTGGAAACCGCGAATCGGCAAACGTAAGGTAGGACGCTCTCGTGGTAGGTGGATCGACGATCTTCGCAGAACGGTGGGTAGCAGCTGGATGAGAATCGAGCCGATGGGCGTGCAATTGGAGAGGCCTATGTGCAGCAGTGGTGGCCAAGTGGTAGCGGCTGCGACTTATGAGTTGTAGGTCGTGAGTTCGAACCCAGCCAGACGCTTTATTTATTTATTTATTTATTTTATTATTTATGTACACACAGTAAAATACATAGGAGATACGGCATAATAACAAGTGAGTACAAAGGCACTGCTTATTTCTTTAGAAATTTCTTCCAGCAGACCTGCGAAAGGAGAAATAAAAAAGAAATGTAGACAATAGTGTGTGAGAACAAGATAAGTAAATAAGAATATGTGACGTCTTAAACTAAAATATACTTACACATATAATGCAGAACATTTACATATACTTATATAAATACATATTTAATGATAAAATATATAAACAGATATAAATAAATATATATATAAAAACACAATTAAGAGGAAAGGTAATGCTCTTTTACTCGACATTTGAATAAGGAGATAGTTTTCAAGTCACGAATGCTAGGCGGAAGTGAGTTCCACAATCTTACAGCATGGACAGAGAAGGAATAAGAATAATAACTAGTTTTATGGGGATGTGATTTAAGGAGGAATCTGAGGTGTGATCTACATGGTGCGTCGCTAGGACGAGCGTAAGAAAAACGCTCACGCAGGTAGGAAGGATAAGAAGGGTTGTGTAAGATGTTGAAAAGGAGACATAAAATCCGAGTGTTCCTGCGAAGGCGGATTGGGAGCCACTTGAGTTCCTTGCGAAGGTGAGAAACGTGGTCATACTTTCGAAGACCGAAAACAAAGCGAATGCACAGGTTTTGCAGGCGCTCAAGCTTATTTAATAACTCCTCAGTAGCATCCAAGTAGCAGGCGTCGGCATAATCTATAATCGGCTGAATGAGTGTTTGGGCCAAAGAAATTTTAGTCTTCAAAGGCAGGAGACTTTGAAGGCTTTTCAACGAATGAAATGAGTAATGTACCTTTCGACTGACCTCATTGACCTGAGCACGCCACGAAAGATTGGAATCGATAATTACACCCAGATCTTTAGCAGTTTCGGAATAGTCAATGAGAACGAGATATAAAGGCATCAGAGATGCAACAACAGACGCATTACGAACGAATCTGCTGCCTATGATCATGGCCTGGGATTTAGTTGGGTTAATTTGCAAACCAAATGACTTAGCCCAGACGCTGATGGAAGCCAGGTCACGATTCATTGCAGCAAGTGCAGAGCCCGCGTCAGCTACAGTAAAATGCCGGTAAAGCTGCAAGTTATCTGCGTAGAGATGAAAACTAGAGGAAATTACTGTGGTAACAAGGTTTACGAAAATTGAAAACAGAAGAGGAGAGAGAACGCTACCCTGAGGAACACCCTCAGTGAGGCTACACCAATCAGAGAAGGACTCCTCCAAGCGAACACACTGAGAGCGTCCTCGGAGATAAGAATTGAACCAGTCTAAAGTGGAAGAAGAGAAATTGATAGATTGGAGGATACCTAGTAAAATATCGAAATCCACTGAGTTGAAGGCGCTACTAAAATCAAGCAATACAAGAACAGTAAGGGACTTATTTTCCAGCTTATTTCCATTGCCCAGCGGATGTCGTCAGTTACTTTGAGAAGCGCGGTTACAGTACTGTGACCCGAGCGAAAACCGGATTGGAAAGGGGAAATCAACGAGTTTGACGCCAAGAAACATGATAGTTGTCTATGAACTATGTGCTCAAGAACTTTAGATAGAAATGGAAGAATAGAAATAGGTCTGAAGTGGGTTAATAGAGTAGGATTATTAGTTTTAGGTAAAGGTATAATATGAGCCTGTTTCCAAACTGACGGGAAGGAGCTAGAGGAAAATGAGTGGTTGAAGATGTGAGTGAGAACAGGAAGCAACGAAGAAAGGATAAGAGTTATCATTCTTGAACACAACTTATCATTACCGACTGCTGAAGAAGTAATTGCAAGAATAGATTTCTTAACGTCATCCTCAGTAACATTGCTAAGCTTAAATTGAGAACACTGTGGCAACGAAAAACTAGCAAGACTCTCTAGTGTCGCAGCTTTGACAGATGGATCAAGAGAAAAGGGAAGGAGAGAGAAGTGTTTATTGAGATCATTGAGATTCACATCCTTACACTGGTTGGAAGGTGACTTGCCTATTCCTACAGATTTGAGAAATTTCCAAACGTTGGAAGAATTGCGGTTATTGAGTTGCTCGTGGAAATAGCGTCTCTTAGCATCTTGACACAGATGACTGCAGCGATTACGTAAGGATTTGTAATAAGAGAGATTCAGCTCTGACGGTCTGCGCTTATATCTGCTCTTAGCTTTATCCCTGCGAGCCATAAGCTCTTTAATTTGCAGCGTTATCCAAGGTGCAGGGTTATGCTTTAATTTGACACGGCGGATAGGGGCATGCTGATCGTATAGTTCGAGAATGGTTGTGTTAAAACACTTAACCTTATCCTCGATGTCATCCTTCTCGACTAGAGGGGTCCAGTCGAGATTGCCAGCATCACGCTGCAAAGCCTCTAGATTTATGCCCTTGTAGTTACGGAGATATGAAAGTTGCAACTTACGCTTGGGAACACGGATGCGATACGAGAGGTAAATAAGATCGTGGTAAGAAAAAGTAGCCGTAAGTTGACCATGGTAAGAAACATTATTAGGAGAGGAGACGATCATAAGATCTAGATAAGAGGGTGTACAATTAGGAAAGTAGTGAGTTGCAGAAAGTGGCAAAACATGAAGATTGAAAGAGGACAAAAGTGAAAGTAGCTTAAGGGAGCGAGAGTCATTTTTAATCAAGCAAGTATTAAAGTCACCCATTATAATAACGTGCTCGTACATGGGGCAAAGATTACTGAGAGTTGAGTCGAGGGAGTCGAAGTAGTCAATGTGAAGATTAGGACTATAAAGGAAACGGTGAAGGAAAATATCATGAGGAAACCGGCATGTCCTAGAACCAAAAATTCGAAGATATGTAACATCTACCAACCCTGGGTCCGCGTGGTGGATTACGGCCCAATCTCTCTCACCGAGAGGAGGCCTGTGCCCCAGCAGTGGGAACATTATAGGCTGATGATGATGATGATGACGTGCAGCAGTAGACTGCTGTAGGCTGGTGATGATAATGATGATAATAGGTTATCAAACGCAAAGCAAACTTCCTCATTTCACATGCAAATATGCTAACTTGCTTATAATGTAGTTTATCTAAACAAAATTGAAAACCGTTCATACAGAATACATAAACTTCGTTATTAATACTTTATCCACAAGTATAAATAACTGGATAGAGGCGGACTTAATGGCTTTTAATTTAACTCCAATTTTCACTTCATTCAAAACTTATTTTCTTAACTCACTGTTCAAAAAGTGTATGGCTGATGAAAATTAAATTATCTTCGGGGTAAAGGGAGTTATTACGAAGCGAGGACAATACAGGGTGTATGAATTTAAATTAGAACCCGGTACTGTTTGCACCTCGGATGTGCCGACGCTTTCATACCATTATGATGGTGTTAATTTACGATAGGGTTGCTATGTACTGATGTACGATCTACATTCGGGAAAAAAATCTGCTGACTAAATAGCCTATAAAAATGAAACTGTTCATCAGTTCGTTGTCTAATTGCCAAACATAAGTGTCAGTGAGCAGGGCACATTGCTCGTAGGACAGATGGCCGATGGGGCCGAAAAGTTCTGGAGTGGCAACCGCGTACCGGAAAACGTAAAGTTTGAAGTCCTCCCACAAGGTGGACCGACGACCTTGTGAGGCCCTTAGGAGTCCGCTGGATGCGTGAAGCACAGAACCGGATGAAGTGGCGGAGCTTAGGAGAGGCCTATGTCCAGTAGTGGACGTCTTTCGGCTGAAATGAAGACGATAATGATGACATCAATTCGAATCATAACGTAAGAAAGAAATACTGTTACAGGAATAATTGACAAGTGTCAATTAACTTCCTTGGGAATACAACGGATAATAGAAGAGACTACTCTTCATTATTTATAACATACGAATTACAGATTTATACGGAAATACGTCTCATTACAGCAAAGTTATAATGCATCGAATGAATATTTTCTCGTTCAATTTTGCATCACAACGTAAAGGTTTATCTGTTTAAAAGTGTTGTAATTTGTAAGGTGAATTAAAAAAAAAACGGCGAGGATGATTGTAAAAAAAAATACAAAGTTTAATAATCATACTCGTACTGCTATTTTTATTAAAACGACAATCAAAAAATATAAATCGTTTATGCACATTTTTTTTTTTAAATATCCAAATTCCTACTTGAATATTTTTTTAAATTTTGTTTTTAAATTAGGGAATTCATTCCCTCATTTTTTGAGATTTGTCCAAAGAGGAAGTATAAAAAAATAAAATAAACTGTTTAAATAATGTTTTGTTGGTTGCGACTGCCAACCCTATGCACGCCAGGGCAAAGGCACGGTCGGCGGTACCTGTCTAATCGTATTTACTGTGCCGCACGTCTATTACGGCTCTTCCCCAAATATTCATATATTTATGGATAGTACGAAAATGAACGTGGTGAGGACTACAACTTATGAAGACACTCTCTCTGGTTGTTTTGTAGGGCTCGTGGCTAAGCCATATTAGCTTAAGATTAGGTTAAGCTACGTTTGTCGCAGTCAGTCCGTAGATGGGTGACCATCTTTTTACACCAAAACCCCTCCGTACCTCGAAAAGCACGTTAAGAGTTTTTTCAAAATGGCGTCGCATGATGATACATAGATAGGAGGATAGGACTTTATCTATACTCATACGTATTATGGTGCGAAGAGATTTTGAAAAAAACAAATGGCGGCCAAAGGCTAGGCCAATAGGTTTAAAGCACTTTAGTTTTATATAGGTACGCTCACAAAGTATAAAACAATGTTACAAATCATTTCTTTCTTTCGCATGCAATAACAAAAATGGATTCCCTTCCGCATAAAAGGTGAGCTAGCATTGTACAGACGCCAGCACATCAAGCTATCCCAAACTGTCAAATCTTTCCAATTGAACATGAACCTTACTCTTTTGTAATAAAGTTGAAACTCGACCAAAGAAATTTAACAGATTCGGGTAGCTTGATGTGCTGGCGTCTGTACATGAAGTCATCAATCATTAGATAAATGATCAGCTATGTTATCAGGCATCGCCCTTCACCTCCCATGATGGTTGTATACTGATAACGCTATTCATTCACTCATTCATTTTCATCAGAGAACAGAAAGTAGGAACTTTGCGTATAGTTTGAAATGTCCAAGCACTTTATTTAGGGTACCGTGCCCAAAGTTTACCAAAGGGTTTTTTTTTTTTTTTTTTTTTTTTTGGCAGGAGTGGGAAATCTTCATGGACACCCAGACTGCCTCACTTGTGAGGTAGTCTGGGTAGTGCCGGACTCTTCCCGGCTAAAACCCACTCCTGCCCTGCTCAGTGTTCCTCCTTCTTCCTTATTGTAGCTGATTCTTAAGTGTATGCGGAATATTTTTATACACAAAACAAACACGGAGAAATGAAAGGACTGTGGCCTTACCACGTATGATGACAACCTTAATTATACATATATGTACTAATTATCTATTTATAAATACAAATTTATAACTATCTACCTAATTATACATATACTTATAATATTTCCTATTGATACTTTCTATATTTCAGCCTTATCCATGACATAAATAATAAACTACTCTAGGATCTTCATTTTTTGCAATTTATTACACATTTTTTTTTTCTTTCTAATTTTTATGATACCTAAATTATATGCCCATGATATATTTTAGTATCATATTTCCTTATGCTACCTTATTTCTATTTATAACTAATTGTGCAATCTCGCAACAATATTCCAAAAACTCCTTTCCTCTCTTTCCGATTATTATCCCAGGCAAATTTTGAGTAATCAGCGTGACGGCGAGTTTCTGCTCTATCTCATAACGCTTCTTTTCGGTTATCGGGCACTCCAGCAATATGTGCAAAACGGTCTCCTCCACGCCGGGCTCACAGGCGCACGATGGGCTCTCTTTACACTTGAAGCGTTTCAGGTATGCAGAGAACCCACCGTGCCCTGTCAGAATTTGCGTGATTAAGCTCGTGGGAGCCATTTTGCGCACCACACCGTACGCCTCCACTGCGTCCGGGAAGAAGAGCTTGGTGCCCGAGGCTGTGTCACCTGACCTATATCGACCGTTCCATTCGTCAAGCGTTTCCGACCGGATTTGTCGCTTGACGAATGATACGGGACACAGATCATAGTCCGGCTTCTTCTTCGACCCCAAAGCGGCTTCCTTCGCGAGCCGGTCGGCTCTCTCGTTCCCTTCCAACCCTGCGTGTGCCTTGATCCAGAACAAGGAGACACTCTTGTTCTGGAGCTTGCAGAGGCGTATGGTGTCTCTGGTTTCCACGGCTAGGGGGTGAGGGGAACAAACATTAGTCACCGACTGAAGGGCCGCCATGGAGTCGCTGAAGATGCCGAACGTGGATTCTCTGTGTTTGAGCACCTCTGCCGCCGTTCTCTGCAGAGCCAGCAGTTCAGCCTGGTAGACGGTACAGTAGGACGGCAGGGCAAGCTTGAGGGCCTTTGTTTCGGCAGCGCCATTCCACAGGGATAGGGCCGCTCCAACCTTGCCCTCAATCTTGCTGCCGTCGGTGAATATTCGCACAGCGAAGTTGCTGTGGTTTTTGTATTGTTCCTCGTCTACCAGGCTTCCGAACTCCAGGTTTACTTGCTGTACGGGGTGTGGAGCCTCCAGCGCAGGGGCCATCCTCTCAATCTCCCTGTCTCCTAGTACTGGCTGGGGCGCTCCCCTCTTGGCTTCGTACAGCGCTGCCGCCTCGCGAATGCGCAGATCGAGTGGGAGTATCCCAGCCAGCACCAGTGCCGAGTTTAGAGAGACTGTTCGATAGGCTCTACACAGCTTTTGTGCAAACCCCCTCTGGACCGCGTTCAGCATCCTCTGCACTCCAATCTTTTTGGTTGCTGGTGCCCAGGCACATGCCGCATACATAATCACCGGCTCCACCGCCGCCGTGTAGATACACCGTATGACTTCCGGGTGCAGACCCCAGCTCACTTTGGCCGCTCTAGATAGCTGCTTATATATGTTCGCAGCTTTTCTACAAACGCTTGCGGCGTGGGTATTAAAAGTGAGCTGGTGGTCAATTGTAAGCCCGAGTATTTTGATTTCTTTAGACATGCCAATGTCAACCCCGCCCATGCTCAGAAGCGGGACATCGTACTTTAGCTTTCTAGTTACAATCATCGCAGAGGTTTTATGTGGTGCAAATTTCAGCTTATTTCGGATGCCCCACCTCCGAACATACTCGAGGGCGGCATTGGCATGTCCCTGAACCTCCAATGCTGTGTCACCGTCGAAGATCATGACCACGTCGTCGGCGAAAGCCTGGCAGTGATCTCCTCGTTCTTCTAGGCCCTTTAACAGGGGGTCCAGGATCAAATTCCATAGGATCGGACCACCTATCGATCCCTGGACGCACCCTTTGCTGGTGTCTCTTTGGCACTCAGCTCCAGCGTACCTGACTCGGACGCTCCTACCAGTTAGGTAGCTGTCCAGCATCCGTCTGAGATTCACGGGGCACCTTTCCTCAGCCAATCTGGTCCTGATGGCCGGCCACCATGCACTGTCGAAGGCTCCCTCTATGTCAAGCGATACAACAGTGATCAGCTTCTTTTTGTTCAGCTTTGTTTTGATGTATTGTATCATAGTGTAGAGGGAGTCTTCGGTGCTTTTCTGGGGCATGAAACCAAACTGACGAGTACTGAGCCGCGGGATCAGATGCCACTTCAGCCTTGCCACCAACATTTTCTCCAGGGTTTTACCCAGGACTGGTAAGAGGCCAATCGGCCTGTACGACTTCGGGGTGGTGTAACACTCCTTTCCCGGTTTCCGGAGTATCACTACTGTGGCCACCTTCCAAGCACAGGGGAACCAAAGGGAACAATGCCTACGCTATCTGTTTTTCCGTCAGTGGGCTGTATTTTAACCGTAAACATCTATTTCCACTGTACCCAGGTGGGGTGGTGGCATAGGCTCACGCTAATATTATAAATGTGAAAGTTTGTAGGTAAGGATCTTTATTACTCAAACACACGAAAACGGCTGAACGGATTTGGGTGAAACTTGGCACACGGATAGTCTACTACCTGTATTTACACATGATTCCTTTTTATCTCGATGGTATGTTCCTTTGAGTTAATTTTCGACCTCCACGTGGGCAAAGCCGCGGGAAAAAGCTAGCTTAATATAAGTTGCGAAATGTGATTTGTGCTATAGGTATACTTTTGCTTAATCCTCCATCATCACCATCATCAGCCTATAATGTTCCCACTGCTGGGACATAAGCCTCCTCTCGATGAGAGGGATTGGGCCGTAATTCACCACGCCGCGCCGGCCCAGTGCGGGTTGGTAGATGTCACATGTCTTCGAATTTTTTGCTTCTAGGACATGCCGGTTTCCTCACGATGTTTTCCTTCACCGTTTTGGGAGCAGTAGTGATGAAATAATTTACACAAACTAAAGCGCCTGGCTGGGTTCGAACTCACGACCTACAACTCGTAAGTCGCGGCCGTTACCACTTGGCTTCCACTGCTCTTCTGTTATGTTATTTAGTTTAATTTTGGTCGTGAAATAAGCGTCGTTAGCAGCGAAGATTTATCGTAAATATTGTAATGTTTACGTTGCGACACTAGTTTCACGTCGTGTTTACATTAAAATTCTGAATAAAAGTTTCATATCGCACGAAACTATTTACATTTCGTGTGGATAATGCATGTGTAGTCATTGGGTCCCATTGTTGCCCTTTGGATACGGAACCCAAAAACAGATTGAAAAGACAACATCGCTCCGCTTTTCGGTGCGCTACGTGGAACGCGCCGTGCTACGCCGTAGCACAGAACTACGGCGTAGCAGTGCCACTATATCTACAAAATGTGAAATCCACACTTACTGCTACGAAATTAAGGCATGCTTACATTTTCATGGTCAGTCGGTTAGCTATACAACTTCTATAATAATATCATGAGCAAAAAAAAAAAAATGTATAATAATATTTCTTTGAAGTATTTTGGGCATATTTTTTACCAATATTAATGACACTACAAAAGTGTTTGATCTTGAGGCAAATAGCCAAAATGATTGCCGTGTTTTTATGTCAGCGTTTTATAAATTAGGGGCGGACGGACCATCACGCAATTGGATTTTTATTTGATGTTAACGGGCCTTCTCCAGATGCCAGCCAAATATTGGAAACCAATATTCATTACGATAACGTCCCCTAAACGACCGAAAATTCAGTAAAATACGTTGAAAGTTAATTTATGTTTGAGTGATGAAGAATCATTCTGTTGTTTTTTTTTTAATATTCTGTTGAAATGAAAATGAGCGAAGTCAATCTTAATGAAGATTTTTATTGTTTTAACAGCAAAGGCTAGACATATATTATAGTATAACCAGGCGACGAATTTCGTTACACACTTACAAAGGCAATGCCTTTCATCGACAGTTCATCAACATTCATTGCGTTTTGTTCGTTGTTGAGGCTATGAATTTTTTAAACTTTTTTTTTTGGGATTTTGATTGAACGTTTGTTAACATTGGGTTACCTCGGCTTATGGGTCAGTACCGTAATTGTACAGTGCTGACCTATAAGCCGAAGTTTATGTGGCGTTAAGAAAGAAGAAAAATAATTGTAGACAGCGAAAATTTAACAATTACGGTAAATAACGTAGGAATAATGATGATTCTCCAGAGAAAGTCGAAAAAACGAATTTTAAGAAATAGACATGACCCACAAATTCAAATAGGTATACCAGGTGCCGGGGACATTGACGCACAAACTGTAACCTTGGATTCAGTACAGAATTCTCCTTGTGTTCAAATTATTCGTCCGAGCTTATTTAAAAAAAAAAATGTTGTTTACCAGTTTTTTTTTGATAAGGGGCCATCCATAGATTAGGTCACACAAATTTTATGGATTTTTGACCCCCCCGTCATTGTAACAGGTGACACACTTGTGAAACCCCCTCCCCCTTGTGTAACGTGACATATTTTTCATTTTATATTTAGAAATAATTAAATTGAAACACCAGTTTTTCCAAAAATAATCTATACAAGCCTTATAAATTCAATATCTAAATCAAGTTAGTAATATTTTTATGGTTTTGGTTTACATATAAATATCGAGTCACAAAGCTTTCGATCCTCTTGTCACACAATGTCACATTTCGCTGACTCCCCTCCCCCTTAAAGTGTGACGTAATTTATGGATGGCCCCTAACCGACGAACTATTTCAACGCATGGAAACAGTTTACGCGATGATCCCTGCCACCCTGTACACACAATGAATTTATACGAGGAACATTTATAATGTAAAGCCTCTTCAGAAAAGCTCGTAACAAAGACTTGATGTCTCGAATTTGTTTGCGGGTACGTACATGAAAAATATAAGGAATTTTCACGCATAATATTATCGTACCTTCCTCCAGTCTGGTTTAGAAAATTTTCTTCTCTTTATTGTGTAAGTATTTGATCTTTACTTGTAAAAATATTATGTTGGGCACGCTACGATTGCGGCGATAAATCCCCTCTTTGAGGAGTGGCTTGAGAGGCGGCATGGCGACCTTCCGCCTGACGCAGGTCTTCACCGGACACGGCTGTTTCGGCAGGTTCCTGTTTCGCATAGGGCAGGAGGAAACGCTCGGGTGTTTACACTGTGAAGGTCGCCCTGAGGACACGGTGGAGCATACGGTGGAGGTCTGCCCGGCTTGGGCGAAGCACCGCCGTGTCCTCGTGGAGGCAATCGGCGGCAGCAATCTCTTGCGTCCGGCCTTGGTCCAGGCCATGGTCCGGAGCGAGAGTGCATGGGTAGCTGGCACCTGCGAAGCAGTGATGCTTGCGAGGCAGTATGCGCCCTCACGGCCTTAGTCACCGTAGGAGACGCCCTGGGCGTCGGGAATCCCAGGCTGATTCCCGGCCACCGTTGGCCAACGGACGGGAACTAATGGGTAGCTGTCCGGTAAGGACCAAGCCCGGGTCGCCGGCGCCTTATGTTCCACATGCGCCTCAAAGAGATGTCTGCACAAACTGATGGGGCCCGCAAGGGCCGATGCCTGCCAGGGATGCGGGTTGTTCGAAAGAGATACCACCGCCCCTGGCACACCGGCTACTGAGGGAACAGGGGTGGTTTTTAGTCAGTAAAAGTATGACACCTCCTGCTCCACCCAGAACGGGAGAAATTATTTGATGATTTAGCACCCAAAAAAAAAAACCCCTATTATGTACGAATGAGTTATTCTGTGCGTGTCATCGCTTGTCGAAATGTGGTTTAAACTTTATGTTTCACTTTATTTTGAGGATAGGATTTTGGCCAAAGAATCAGCATTGCCATACCACGGCACTTTTCCCGTTGACATCGATGAGGACGAAATTTTTGACGCCTTATGATTATTTTCTCATTGATATACTTGTACGTTATTATTATTTTAATACGTAGTTGAGGAAAATTACGTTAATATAAAGAAACAAAAAAAAAAAAAGAAACAAATATAGAGTAAAATACCATATTATTATGTAACCATGAATTCAGCATGTGATTCTCGACTCGTTGCTGGAAACAGGTTACGTAACAGTGTTTTCAGCAATTTGGTATTAAGTTATGCAATTTGAATAATAATTTGAATTTGAAATTACGAAAAGCTATGTCCACAATGTTTATTAACTTAAAAACTCAAAGGATTTACTATACTTTAATTACACTAATTACTTTTGAATTATCAAGGGGTCGGTCAGCCATAAAGATGAAGCTGGAGAAAAACCATCATTCACGTTGACATTACATGCCCGAGAAAAGGCGTGTGCGTTAAAAGCGTCCATCATAAAAAAGTTTAAAATATCAAGTTTACCAATGTTATCAATACAAGTATTCCATTCGTCAGTAAAAATAACGGAAATGTGTACACAAATTTCTCACGGTATGAGCGAAGTGCCCCAAAATTTTACGACGGTCATAAAATTCCCGCAAAGGCGTATCCTCAGGTGAAAGGTGACACAGTAAGAATTGCCATCATGGCAAAAGTACTAGTATTTTACCAAAGATATGGGACTTTCTGTTGCACTCTACTTCAAATAATTATGGTAGATGGTACGAGTGGAGGGAGGCTTTTGTCCAGGAGTGGGAGAGCGCAGGCTAAAGAAAAACGAACTTTAATTGAACGAATGTTACGGCACAGGTCAACAAAATTGAAATGTTTTCCATTTGTTATATTTTCGAGTGACAGCGCTCCAATTAATTTCTATATGTAATTGGTTTATGTAACGACACGGAGTAAAGGGGTCAGTCTAGGCACAAGACTAAGTTATTCTTTGTTCGATATTTGGTATGTCTGTCGATATTTGGTATGAATGTGAGCTTAAATTACACTTACCGTATACGTTTTGACCGCGTACTTACCTATTGTAGTTTTCTATGAAACAGCAGATTTTTTTTTTTATAACTTTTTCAAACATTTTTTGTTAAACATTTCTACCCTTGGGGCTCTAGAGTCATATGCTAAATTCATTATTATGATTTTAGTGAAACACAAGTATGTAAGTCAAGCTCATATAAAGCAATGTAAGGGTTCCCGCACATCGAACATTTTGCGGCGAGGAGAACTTTATAGGCCATCTTCTTGTGAATGTCTTGAACCTACATTGTAAGTTTATGTTCGGTGATGCCAGCAAACTTGATATGTGCTTGAATATAACGGTAAATGTTGTGACAAAGTTTTATGAAATTGTTCTGTTTGTCATAATTTTTTTGTAGTAATAGGATGATGATGACTTGATGGCCCAGTGGCTAAGGCCTTGCTCTTGTGCACGATGTGGTAGGTTCTGATCCGGGCAAGTACCAATGAGACTTCAAAAATATAATTACTTTCTAAGGTTTTCTTGGACAATACAGAAAACGGTGAAGGTACACATCGTGTGAAATGTTGAACTTATAATTAATACAAGTGGTCACACAGTTGTTGAAATTCAACCTTAATTTTAATTCTTTTAAACAGAAATACATTATTCATCATCATCATCATTTCAGCCGAAAGAAGTCCACTGCTGCACATAGGCCTCTCCCAAGCTCCACCACTTTGACCGGTTCTGTGCTTCCCGAATCTAGCAGACTCCTGCGATCCTCACAAAGTCATCGGTCCACCTAGCAGGAGGCATTGAAGAATCGCCAAACTTAAGTGGCAGAGGGCAGGGCACATTGTTCGCAGAACAGATGGCCGATGAGGCCGAAAAGTTCTGGAGTGGCGACCGCGTACCGTAAGACGTAAAGTTCGAATACATTGTTATTTAAAAATGTTAGCTTTCTGCACTTATTTTATTTCACAGTCCTATGTCCGCGTAATTTTCGTAAAAAGAGCTACAAAGTTTTTGCTTCACGTAATACATGCACCGAGAAATTTTAATGGTTGTTTTCTCGCAGCGAAACGGTTTTTTCTTGGTATTACAATCGTTTTATAAACAAATAAAATATTAAAAACAAAAAATTACAGATTAAAATTTATTGGGAAAAATCACCACGTGAGAGAGTTAATTTTGCTTTGAACATTTTATGGATCGCTGTTTCCTATTACCTTACCTCTAGTGTTATTATTGATTCTCACGTTTTCGAGTTTATGAATATTTTTTTAATAAAAATAAAAAAAAAACATCTTATTTTTTACTTTTACTCTATGTTTCGAAAGTACTTCTTATGGCAAGTTGTTCTGCCGCGGGATAACAACCATTTAAATTTCACGGTGTATATAAGGTCTATCTATTCATACACGAAATATCTGATGGGGTCATTGTACTCACCATTATGAACAACTTTTACTATAGCACCAAACCTGAAATCGCGAAAAAAAATCAGCCGTTCCCTACATTTTGACGAGTTATGCGAACATAAATGTAGGGAACAGCTGATTTTTTTCTCGATTTTTCGCGATAGACCTTATACATAGATAAGTCTGAAAATGCCAAGCCGCCTTGAGCAAGCGTGGTAATAAATATTGTTACCTTCTTTGTAAAGAAAAGCCTTTGACACGTTTCAATTAACTGATCACTGTCGTAGAAAGCGGTAAAACACATTCGAGCATACGAGGTCGAGTATACTACTAACCTACCTACTAAATATTTGTACCTACCGTCGTTACACGGTTTAATCCGTATGTCAGTATGTGAGAAACCTTATCCTCAATATAATTTCAGTGCATATCTACACCCGTAATACACACATTTAGCTCATAATTGCAGACTGCAGACGGGGGTCGCGGTTTCTCTGATAAATTAGTGTTTATGTAAGATGTCTACTATAATTGCTTCCTCAGAAACACCTGTTCTACTTTGATGCTACTTGAATTATATTCACAACGAGACTTGAAAATTAATGTGTTTTGCTAATTAGCAAACTCTTTGCATCTTCTTCTTTCCGTATCGACAGTATGCCATGAGTGGTGTGTTTATGTTCAGAACAAACCAAATAAGAAAATTTTATGGGTCACTAACTGCGTGACTCAGAGAACCTGTAAGGACTGATCCGACAAGAACCGGATCTGACTGTCCTTACTTCATCATCATCATCATTTCAGCCAAAAGACGTCCACTGCTGGACATAGGCTTCCCCCAATTTGGAGGGGTTTGTCATAATCGCCACGCAGGCGGGTTGGCGATCGCAGTATGCTGGTAAAATGCATAGAGAACGCTGCTGCCCATACTCTAGTAAGTCCTTTAGTCGCCTCCTACGACACCCAGTGGAAGAAATGGGATGGTCCTTACTTCGGTCAGGTTAAATAGGTTAGGTTTGGGTAAGCCTCCCACAATGAATTGAAATGTTTATTCATATAAGTAGATCTTATAATATACTTTTACACGTCAGTATTTTGTTGGTCAATATTTTAAAAACTAGATGGCGCCGGCATTTACTAGCTGACTGTTTCCTAAGAAGAAATGCCGAAACAAACTCAGAGGTCACGGTCTCTTTTAAAGTCCAAACATTATAACTATTAGAACTTTATGTGATTCTAAAAACGCAGGCCCATGTCTAGAAGGATCATTTGAGGAAAGAGCCATTACAGCTTTGAGCTGACCTGTCGCAACAGACAGCATATATGTATCAGTCATCGTGTAGCTCACCCTGTTTTAGGGAGCTCAACGACCCGTCACAAGACGTTACTAGATCTGCAGAACATTTGCGTAGGCCATATACGAGTACATAACACTCAATGACCTGGTGAAGAGCGCGGGAATCCTGGATGCAGGATACGAGACGCACAGAATCGGTCGATGTAACGAAGCTTGCGGCTTTTGTGCAACATTGGACGTCTTTTGGCTGATGAAATAAACGAAAAGATTCCAATTCATAAAAAAGAATTTTCTCATTTCAGCTAAAAAATATTGAACGTTTTTAATTGTAAAAGAAGCGGATGTTTGAACATGGACGAAGCTAAATAAACACGTGAGGATCGTAACACGTGACATTCTGTTGGTTTTGACTACCCTGTGGGAATAGGCGTGAGTATATATGTTGATAAAATAAATTATTATTCCTAGTAGAAGTAATGGTCCTTCTGGCTCGAGAATAAATACGTGTTTATTTAACTCTCAAACACCCTTGCAGCTCAGTGGTGTAATACCGTTTGGAGAGGTCAGTTTGTCCAACATGATGCGTCACAAGTCTGATGTCATAAAACCCTCCGTTCAAGTAACACTCAAGCGGATTTTATTGCCATCGGTGTTACCCTGTGGTCACTAGCTATACGCTCAAGCGACGCGCATCTTGCGACAGCGACTGCGAAAGCAAATGAAAGAAGTTGTTTAATGGTCGCTTCCTATCATTGATATGAGAAACCCAGTCTCGAACAAAAGTAACGTTCAAAACTGTCCCCAATTAAATGTTTATAAAACACAAGTTATTGCAAATTCGACGTTACACGCATGACTTAAAGTGGTTTTTACAAAGCAATGTCCAAAGAGATATGATGACTGACGATACCATCGACTTTTGCTATTTATGCGGACGTTTTTGAGATGCTGATTGCTGTGTGGCATCGGTGGCAAACAGTGGATCGGCAGGTTTGTTTTTGTTTCATTCCACGTTTTGACGACATGGACAAAATTATACAGGAATGAATGTTCGTTCCCCTTTCATTTCATTCTTCGATCATTCGGTAGGCGAGTGGAAGATACCTAGTGCCGAAATTTCAAATCGTTGGATCGGTTCCCTAATGAATTTATGATTCATCATAATTAAGTTCAGATGTTTTATTTCAAGAGAAAGATACCGAACGACAAGCAAAAACGAACAAAAAGTGATGCGTCTGATATAGGCTTTAGACCATGGTACGGGTTATCGCGATGCGACGCGTGGAGCGACTTACGGGAACGTGTCGTGGAGGCGTGTCGGTTGTCGCAACTCGCATCGCTCGAGGTTGTGAACGGGGGTTTAAGCGTACTATTTGTGTGAGTGCACTGTTGGGACGATTCGACCCCTGAGTTGCTGACGGGTTACTTATTGATTTTCAGATGTCGGTCAGTGTTATTGTGATATTTTTGTCTGATAAGAATTGAGGGCGGAAAAAAATAGTGATGTTTGTAGATTGTTTTCCATAAAAGACCTTTTGAAAGGCAGAAAAACGAACGTTAGCCGATTGTTTTAATCTTTGTTATTATTTGCGGATAAATCTGCAATTGGAGTCTCCTTTCAATTGTTAAAACCGATATTTCAAGAATTGTATTTCACAGTTTTTTTTATTTAGTTGGGTATCACGTTCACGCACAAATTATTGAGAGTAACTTATTTGTTTTTAAAATCGATATGCAAATAATACAGGAAACGTTTTTATCCAGTGCGCAAATTTTTACCATGAATTCAGCATGTCATTTTAGACCCCTTACCCCAAAAAGATTTCGCCGGTTATACAAAAAAAAAATCAGCTGTTCCATACATTTTGACCGCGTAGGTATTGCACTTTTCTATGAAACAGTTGTTTTTTTTTGTATAACCGGCGAAAAATGTCTGCGCTAGGGACTCTAGAATGATATGCTGAATTCATGGTTAAAATTTGCGCACTTGATAAAAACTTATCCTGTATAAGTAGCGGGTTCAGACCTTTGTCTTTCGAGTTCCAAAGTGGTGTTTGTGGAATATCACTAACTGATTAAAATTACTCATATTTTACGTAAGTACTTACCTACGCTTTTCTGTTATTACAAGTACATGCCAATCTCTCTCACGCTTCTACTATAGTTATAATTGTGATATATGAGAAACTGAGATTATCGTACGTAGTTAAAATCTGCAATCTTAGTACAAATAGCTTATTATTAATTCGTGGATCTGAAACGCGAAACCTTGAAGATTTGTGTTGAATTTCGTCTAAGACTTTTTGTAAATTAAATTCTTATATCTTTTAACGTTAGAACCGTTTTCGATTGACAAAAACCCGGTTTTGAAATAGTTCTATGACATTCGCTTCTCCGATGAACTGTTCACCGACAAACGTTTCATTTACTAGTGAGTCGCCGAAAGAACTTTTCGAACTAATTGCCTAAATGATTTTTTTTCGAGATTTTCAGCGATAGAACCTTTCAACGGCGAATGATTCGACTATCATCATCATCATCATTTCAGCCGAAAGACTTCCACTGCTGGACCTATGTCCAGCAGTGGAGGCCTATCCTCCCCCAGGTTCCTCCACTTTGACCGGTCCGCGGCCTTCACAAGGTCATCGGTCCATCTTGTGGGAGGCCTTCTCACTCTACGTCTTCCGGTACGCGGTCGCCACTCCAGAACTTTTCGGCCCCATCGGCCATCTGTTCTGCGAGCAATTTGCCCTGCACACTGCCACTTAAGTATGGCAATTCTTCGGGCTATGTCGGTTGCCTTGGTTCTCCTGCGGATCTCTTCATTTCTGATTCGATCGCGTAGGGAAACTCCGAGCATAGCCCTCTCCATTGCCCTTTGGGTGACTTTTAGCCTTCTGATAAGGCCCATTGTGAGCGACCACGTCTCTGTACCGTGTGTCTGTGGTCATCACTGGCAACAAACACTGGTCAAAGACTTTCGTCTTGAGACACTGTGGTATTTGGGACGAGAAGATATAGATTCGACCATACTCATGATTATTTGTTACTCCCTGATATGGTATAACATTATTAGCGTATGGGATTTTTCGTTAATTACTCGTGTAATCATTATTATCAGTAAGAGTCTGGCAGACTCCTTCGCGAGTGGGTTTTTAGTATAGCACAATCATCCTATACTAACTGTTCCCACTGCTAGGACACGGGCCTCCTCTCTGTTACAGGGAGTGGACCGTAATCCACCACGCGGGCCCAGTGCGGGTTGGTACATGTCACATGTCTTCGATTTTTTGGTTCTAAGTCAAGCTGGTTTGCTCACGATGTATTCCTTCACCGTTTTGAGAGCAGTGGTGATGAAATAATTAACACAAAGTAAAGCGCCTGTCTAGGTTCGAACTTACGACCTACATCTCGTAAGTTGCGACCATTACCACTGAGCCACCAGTGCTTGAGTTCATTTTTTAATATGGTAACTTTATACTTTATTTCGACAATGTTCATAGTTACAGGCTCAGCAAAACAAGTATTATTACGTTTAACTTACAGCTAGGTTAACCAACAAACTTCAGATTTCTTCCACGATTATTTGCTACGCTGTTAACTATCGCATCATAAGTAAGTAATATTAGCCGCACGGGTCGATCGATCAGGTTAAGCTACGCTTCCCGCGGTTGGTCCTTGGATGGGTGATCATTTTTACATACCAAGACCCCTCCGTGCCTCGGAAAGCACGTTAAGCCGTAGGTCCCGGCTGTCGTCTGTGGATCTTTGACAGTCGTTACGGGTCGTCAGAAGCTCGAAGTCCGACAACCAGTCTTATCAAGGGGTATCGTATTGCCCAGTGACTGGGTTGTTTAACTTTCAAAGTAAAGACTAGTTAGCCTAACTCACTAAAAGTACTTAGACCAAGAAAGATTAAAATCTTTTGCGAAGGCGTTTTTGGTCACAGACTGATTAATTACAGGGACTTAGGTTTTTTAATACCCATAATTTAAAAGAGTGTCCTCGGAGTTTCTTGCCCGTTCTTCTCCATAGAGATCTACGTTTTGGAATGGGCACCTAGCTTCAACTTCGATATTTTTTTGACAGTTAAAAAGTGCTGTTAAAGGTTTTAATTGAAATAAATGCTTTGAGTTTGAGTTCATTAAATAACAAGTAAAATATTAATCTACTAGCTTTTGCCAGCAGCTTCGCCCGTGTTAACCAATTTACATAAAACCTTAACAAATAACGCACATAGAATCTCCCTCATTAATCACTCTGCCTATTGGTGAAAACTGCATGAAAATCCGTTTAGTACTTTTTGAGTTTATCGCGAACAGACAGACAGACAGATATAGAGACGCGGTGGGGGACTTTGTTTCATAATATGTAGTGATCCATTAAACTTGTTTTAGGTAGTTTTAAAATAGTTGAGGCCAAAATATCAACAACTACGTCCTAGATTATTCCATACATAACATAATAGGCCATTGTTCTCCTTATTCATCATGCTTCTTGCTCTCACACAGTACCAAAGAGCGAGATGAATATAGTTGGGGTGTAATTTTCTAATCTTGTTATTTCATTCAAACTGTTATTAGTTTCAGTTTTAAAGCCCGAATGGCCTAAAAGCTTATCTGTAAGCAAGTTTTGTTATTATTAATGAAACTCTCATTTATTAGTTAACTAGCTTTTGTTAGTGGCTTCGCCCGCGTAGAAATTATCCCGCAGGAACATAGGTACTACCGGGATAAAAAGTACCCTATTTGTTAATCCAGATTATAGAAGATCTGTACTAGCCAAATTTCAGCCAAATCCGTCCATTAGTTTTTGCGTGAAAGATTAACAAACATCCAAACATCTGCATACATATCCGAACATCCAAACATACAAACTTTCACATTTCGATGGTCCCTACGTATAATCCCTAACTAAAAATGTAATTTTTTTTAGGAGCTTCAAAGTTTCAAACACGTGTACATCTTGTTCTAGTTAATATAATGTCTTGATGGATTTAAAAGTGCATTTTGCCATCTTCAGACTTATTTTTGTTAAACTAAACTATAGTAGTGGTTCTGGAGTGGCGACCGCGTACCGAAAGACGTAAAGTTGGAAGGAATCCCACAAGGTGGACAGATGACCTTGTGAGGGCCGCAGGAATTCGCTGGATGCGGGAAGCACAGAACCGGTCGAAGTGGCAGAGCTTGGGGGAGGCCTATGTCCAACAGTGGACGTCTTTCGGCTGAAATGATGATGATGAAACTATAGTATGGGCTGGCCTGAAGGTCACGAAAACAAAACATGCAAATCACGTATCTACCACTTAGGGGATTGTATGTAGGGACCGTCGATTTATAATATTATTAGGAAGTACGATTAAGGCGGTACAGCAAGGGAAATTAACTGCTAAGCACATAGAGAGCCTACCTTATTTATGGGGTGCTGTACCCAAAGAGTAACCCGACATTAGGGACTGCCAAACTGTTGCAGTTTTTAAAAGAAGAGTGAAAGACATTATCTGTCCACATCGACATAGTTGTGTATGTATTATTTAATTTACATCATTATTATTAATATTATAGTGATATTTATTTTAGGTGTATGTATGTTTGGTCCAAGTGTGTATGTTAGTATATTATATATAAATAAAAATAAATCACTTATTTCAAGTAACATGGACTCATATTAAAATAGGACAAGAGCACGGTCACAAATATTAATTATTATTTGTTTAATTAATTTAGTGAATATTGGATTTGGTTTTAAATGTGGTTTATTTTCCCTTTTACTCTTACACACGTTGTCTACATCTCTTTATCTTTTCTCCTATCGCAGGTATGCTGGAAGAGATTTCTTTAGAAATAAGCATCACCTCTGTACCTATTTTTCTGTTCTAATCTTCTTGTCTGTTTATTTAGTGTGTACATAAATGGTTAAATAAATAAATACTAAGCCTACGCCGTTCGTACGTCTATCAACGGGCTGTATCTTTAGGCAGACAGTTGAAATATTCACATAATGTGTAGGTATTTCTTTTGTCACTATAACAACACATAATACAAATAAAGTTAAAATTAAAGGGGTCTTCCATTCAAGAAACATGGCCGTTTTTTTTCATACAACAGACTTTCAAAGAATAATGTGATTTAAATATAAGGACAATTGAAATTGGTAGTCACTCTTCACAATGAATTTCCCTAACTAAACTTGTTAATAATAGCACCACCACCACCAACGTAAAGAATAGCACCATCCCATTTCTTCCCGTGGGTGTCGTAGGAGGAGCTTGTGGCTAAGTAACAATAGCTGCGCGGGTCGATCGATCAGGTTAAGCTACGCTTGCCGCGGTTGGTCCGTGGATGGGTGACCATCTTTACATACCAAGACCCCTCCGTGCCTCGAAAAGCACGTTAAGCCGTTGGTCCCGGCTGTCATTTGTGGATCTTTGACAGTCGTTACGGGTCGTCAGAAGCCCGAAAGTCTGACACCCGGTCTTACCAAGGGGTATCGTATTACCCAGTAACTGGGTTGTGGAGGTCAGATAGGCAGTCGCTCCATGTAAAATACTGGTATTCAGCTGCATCCGGTTAGACTGGAAGTCGACCCCAACATAGTTGGGAAAAGTCTAGGCAGATGATGATGATGATGGGTGTCGTAGAATGTGACTGGGACTTACTAGAGAATGCAGCAGCGTTCTCTATGCATTTTACCACCATACTGCGATCGCCAACCCGCCTGCCAAGCGTGGCGATTATGGCAAACCCCCTCCTTTTTTTCGGGGAGGCCTGTGTCCAGCCGTGGACGTATATCAGCTGAAATGATGATGATGATGATGAACTGTTACTTCATTATTGTAAATCACATAATGCAAGATAGGGCAAAAACCTGTCATGAAATCATGAAGAATATCTCCGTTTACTTTCGAGACCGCGACTTAGGTACGATTTGTTAGTCGTAGGTAACGAACCCAGACAGGCAACGTTGTAAGTCGTAGGTAACGAACCCAGACAGGCAACGTTGTAAGTCGTAGGTAACGAACCCAGACAGGCAACGTTGTAAGTCGTAGGTAACGAACCCAGACAGGCAACGGTAAAGTTAAAACATTGTGAAGAAACCGACATGTCTAAGAACCAAAAATTCGAATATTTGTGACATCTACCAACTAGCACTGGGTGCGCGTGGTGGATTACGGCCCACTCCCTCTCGCTAAGAAGACGCTTGTGTCCCAGCAGTTGGAACGATATAGAATGATTCACCACTCATCATAATTTCAGCCGAAAGACGTCCACTGCTGGACATAGGCCTCCCCCAAGGTTCTCCACTTGGACTGGTTCTGCGCTTCTCGCATCCAGCGGACTCCTGCGGCCTTCACAAGGTCATCGGTCCATCTTGTGGGAGGCCTTCCAACGCTACGTCTTCCGGTACGCGGTCGCCACTCTCTCTCGTCTCACACTCGAACAATGTGCCCTGCCCACTGCCACTTATGTTTGGCAATTCTTCGGCTATGTCGGTAACCTTGGTTCTGATGCAGATCTCTTCATTCCTGATTCAATCACGTAGGAAAACTCGGTGACTTTTAGCTTTCTGATAAGGCCCATTAGCTGATTATGCTTATACTAAACTGATATTAAAAATCAAATTATAATTACCTACTAGTTTCAAAGATAGTGTCTCATAAATCGATTCATAAAAAACTCTGGTTGAAAACAAAGTCTCTACTTCTAATATTTTCATTCTTTGTAAAGATTTTGAAGTAAATCAGTTGAATAAAGTATTTCCTCGTATCGCACGCCAAGGAATGCGGAACAAAGGTATTACTTAGTTAACTTTGTAGTAAACATTCTTTAAGAAACTTAACGTTCATGCAGGAATGTTCTTTCGCTGATCGATTGCGTTTTATAGCTTCTACATTTTAAATGGTTTAAGCCAAGTAACATTTTGCGAATTAAAAGTATGCCAAAACAACTTATGTAACAAAATATTTATGCCAACATCAACTGTATGCCAAAAACCAATTATGGCAAAAAAATATTATGGGACTAACAATAAATGCCAAAACAGTTATGCCAAAATATATAAGTACAAAAAAAATGCGAAAAGAAGGGATCCGTTTAATACCCTGTTTTAATCCCTAACATTTTCGCTAGCGCCATTTGATGTTCTTTAATTTACACTTTTAATGCGGAGCATATGTTGTAACAACAAGACATTGTTAGAAGACAGCAGAATTTAATATATATTTTGCAACACAAGTATATGTTGCTAAAAAGATTTTAATAATTGGCTAAAACAATGTCGCGTTACTTTGTTTGCTAATGATTACGCTACATCATTTGAATGGCGCCTACTACGGAATTTTCTCAGTCAAACTCGATTATGATCGTCCACGACACGATTACCATACCACTTTAGCCATCAAACTCAAACTCAAAGTATTTATTACAATTAAAACATTTACAGGCACTCTTGAATTGTCAAAAAGCCGATCAGTTGAAAAGTTGAAGCTAGTTTGCCCGTTCCAAAACATAGATCTCTATGGAGAAGAACGGGCAAGAAACTCAAGAACATCTTTCGCGTAAATATAGCTAGGCATACACCATACTCTCTCTCTCTCTCTTCTGTCGAAAGGTTCTGGATTGGCGACCGCGTACCGGAAGACGTAGAGTGGGAAGGCCTCCCATAAGGTGGACCGAGGATCTTGTGAAGGCCGAAGGAATCCGCTGGATTTGGGAAGCACAAGACCGGTCGAAGTGGAGGAGCCTGGGGGAGGCTCTGTCCAGCAGTGGACGTCTTTCGGCTGAAATGATGATGATACACCATACTCATCATCTGCCTAGCTATGTTGGGGTCAGCTGCTAGTAAAACCGAATGCAGCTGTATATCAGTATTTTACATGGAGCGACTGTCTATCTGATCTCCACAACCCAGATACTGGGTAATACGATGCCCCTTGGTAATACTGGTTATCAGACTTTCGGGCTTCTGACGACCTGTAACGACTGTCAAAGATCTGACAGCAGGGACCAACGACTTAGCGTGTTTTCCGAGGCACGGAGCGGTCTTGGTATGTTCTTATGTAGTGATGGTCACCCATCCACGAATCAACCGCGGCAAGCATCGCTTAACCTGATCGATCGACCATTGTGGCTGTTATTTCTTAGTCAAAGGGCACACACCATAGTATTCAATTAAACACATTCATGTAAAACTTATTTCCTACGCAATTTGATACCTGCAAATACAAAAAATATTCAGTCTTTGGTTCTTCATTTCATAGAAGACCCAGTTATCGAATATCGATAACATTCCTCTATCGGCATTCCACAAGTATTCGTGATCCGATAACTATTTACCATTATTGTTAAGACGAGGTTCTGTTCGTGTATACGACAATAGTATTATGTGGTTACTGGGAATTATTATTATCCGTAGACAGTTTACCGGCTAGGGTACTCTCTGTTACGTTGTAAAGTTCTATGTGTGGTTTGAACAGTGATGTTATTATCCTTGTGGCTGTTTTAGAGTGAGAATCTTGTACGTACTTTGAGTAGATTTTATAATGTTATATTTCCGCGTTAGTTCCGTGTGGTACCGGACGTAAAAGAATACCAGCATCCCATTTCTTCCCGTGGCTGTCGTAGAAGGCGACTACGGAACTTACTAGAGAATGGGCAGCAGCTTTCTCTATGCATTTTACCACCATACTGCGATCACCAACCCGCTTGCCAAGCGTGGCGATTATGGCAAAACCCCCTTTTTGGGGGAGGCCTATGTCCAGCAGTGGACGTCTTTCGGCTGAATTGATGATGATGATATTTTGCCGAAGTTGGATGCCTATGGGCTTCTATTTCAGGGAAAAGCACCTTTTACCTGCCTTTTAGGTTTTGTGTCCAAAATGCTGATAGTTGGGTGTTTTTTTCTCCAAAATACTCATGAAAAGTCGGTTAGTCGAAAAGTTGGCAAGAATTCAAACAATTTTGCGCAAAACATTGCCAAACATTTTGTTTTTCTTCTGTGGCAATCCGCGATCAGTTTTACACTTTTAGCGAATGAATTGGCGGTAAACATTGGAAACATAAATCAAGAAAATATAATTTCTTGCAAAAAAATGAAATTGAAAGATTTAACTTTACAATTAACTGCTTAGGTAGTTGCAACTTACCAATTAAGTAGGTCCTTACTTAATTAACAGAAACAAAAAAAAAAAACACTGATAAGCCTACAGACTAGCCTTCTTACTTCAGCAGGTAGGTAGGTACACGAAACGTAAGTATAAGTTACAGTACGACCCAACTTAGAAGTTCCTTCGTCAAACACGATTATTTTTCAGGCAGGAATTCGGCTGTGACAATAACGTTTCTTGAGGCGTGACGACATGAGTGGAGCGAAAATAAACTATTGTTAGCATTAGTTTTAGTTCTTAGATTAGGTATGGCAATGTAACCCGAGGTGCTTTGCAACGAGGTGGTCCGGCAGAGAACCAAAATTGTCGATATAGCTCACAGAATAAGCAAGCTGAAGTGGCAATGTACCACCAACTGATGAACGTTGGGGTAGACAATCATGTTCTTGAATGGAGACCGCGAATCGAGAAACGTACGATAGGACACCCTCAGATTATGTGGAGCGACGATATTTGCACGATTGCTTGTAGATGCAAGATGAGAGTTTCAGAAAATCGAGTCGAATGGCGCGCCATAGAAGAGGCTTATGTCCAGCAGTGGACTGCTGTAGGCTGATAATGATGAATGTAACCTTTTGAGTTGTGGCATACTACTCCTTTGACCTTTTAGTTCGCGTGTCGCCAGCGCCTAGACTAAGTAAACAAGGAAAAGTTTAAAGGTTTTACAAAGTTGTGTTCTATTGTGTGTTGTTCATGTTTTGTTTCTTTTGATTCTTTTTATCCATGTTCTATTTAATAATCGTCGTGTTAGTGCGTAAGTAACGTGTTTAGCCATGGCGGCGTTTCGGCGCAGGAGATATTATATGTGCATTCGCTATTAGACAACAATCCGACAAGACCGGAGTGAGATCAGGCGCAGGACCAACGGCGTCACGTGCTTTCCGAGACACGGGGGTAGGTATCACACCGCCATCTTCCAGACTTCGGCTGTTAGTAAAAAAATCCTTATGAAAAAACCCCTTAACACTGCCCGACCCGGGAAAAGACCAACGGGGCAGTATTGACATAACATAAACATAACAACCGGGGCACAGGGGTAATTCCGTAACGTACTGACGGTACTTAACAGTAGGAAAGGATTTATTTTAACAGTTCAACAACATACATACATTGTGAATGTGAGGACTATGTGGGTCATGTTTTTTTTTTGTTTTTGTGTTTCATCTTTTTTTCAGTTGGTATTTAATGTTAATCTGGCAGTTTGAGTACTTTATGCGGCCTACCCAAATGTCCTTTCTTTGGTATTGTTCGTCAAGTCGTTGAGCTCCTCAAGTTCTGAGTTGAGCTGCATGATTACTGATAAATGTGTGCACTGAATGGACAGGTCCACTCAATTTGTGTGGTTCTTTCCTCAAAAGACCATTTCAGACACCAATTCACTTGGTCTTCACATGACCTGACCAAGATTATGTCTGGGCTTTAAAAGAGACTGTGACCTCTGAGTTGGTTTCGGCCTTTCTTCTCAAAGTAGTCAGATAGGAAACGCCGACCTCATCTAGTTTCAAAAAAATATGATTGACATGTAATTGTTTGTACAAACTTACTTACAGAAATATAATCATGTATACATAGCGTTATTTGTTATGTTGAGCTGAAAATTTAAAATAAAAATAAATGAAGCTATGGATTCGCAGTATTGTTCAAAGTGATTCAGATTGACATTGATAGTGGTTATCCTCATATTCATAAGTTCTAAAACATTTTCTGCTCAGCAACGTAACTAACGCAATTAGAGCTATTGCGCACTGTCGTCTGGTCGCCAGAACCGGCAGTCGCTTGTACCGTGTGCGTCGGCGACTAAGCGGCGAGTCGTCGAGTCGCGCGGGTGACCGACGACCAAGTGCGTAAACACCTATTTAAACTGTAGTAATTCCGTAGTTCCGTGTGATGCCCGACGTAAAGAATAGCACCATCCCATCTCTTCCCGTAGGTGTCGTAGGGTAAGGACTTACTAAAGAATGGGCAGCAGCGTTCTCTATGCATTAGACCACCATTATATACTGCGATAGCCAACCCGCCTACCAAGCGTGGCGATTATGGCAAGCTCCCCCAAATTGGGGGATGCCTATGTCCAGCAATGGACGTTTTCCGACTGAAATGATTATGGTGATTAATTCACAGTCGCCATCGACCGAGTCGTCGGCGACCAGTTGACAGTGCGTAATGGCTCTTAATATTGCTGAACTGTCCAAATTATAGTCGTTCTTATTGTACGTGTATTACGCAGTTACCCCGCTGTTTCCGTCCGTACCTCCAGAAGTCGCGTCGCGGTGATCCGTGGCATGCTCCAAACAACTTCTTAAATTTGTTTTCTAGTCATTGTCCTAAGCTGCGTGTATTTCGTGGCCACGGAGTAAGGCCGGGTCATTGGTCCGTCGTAGACCTTATAATAGAATGTTGACCTACTAATTAGTGTTATCTTGGTTTCTAATTAAGGCAATCGTTTTTGCGTGACATCGGTCGGTTAATGCTGACCTGTAATTACCCTATTGCAGGACAAAGACCTCTTCTCCTTTTCATACGGAGAAGGATAGCGTCATCTTTTTTTTTTGTTGTTTAGTCATGTTTTGACACGAAAACCCATTGCGTCTTGTAGTTTAACTAGCCGATTTAATTTAACCCCTATGTATGAAATTGAAGTTGTAACTTTCGAAATCTCGAACCCAAATTCTCATGTTCAAGAAGCTCATCATCTACCTAGCCTTTTCTATGTTGGTTTTTTTTGAGGGTGGGAAATCATCAAATAACTTCTCCCGCTCTGGGTGGAGCAGGAGGGCGTGTCAGACTTTTACTGACTAAAACCCACCCGCGTTCCCTGAGTTGCCTGTGTGCCAGGGGCTACGGTATCTCTTTCGAACAACCCGCACCCCTGGCAGGCATAGGCAAGGCCCACAAGGCAGGCATAAGTCCACAAGGGCCTATGCCTGCCAGGGGTGCGGGTCCCATCAGTTGGTACTGACATCTCTTTGAGGCGCACGTAGAACACAACGAGCCATCGACTCGTGCTTGGCCCTTACTGGACAGCGAGCTACCCATTACTCGCCGTCCGCAAGCCCGCGCCTGCGGTGGCCGGGTATCAGCCTGGGATTCCCGAGGCCCAGGGCGTCCTCTGCAGCGGCTAGGGCCGTGAGGGCGCATGTACTGCCTCTCCCTCACGTGTGCCCCCTCTCTCTTCGCGAGCATCACTGCTTCGCAAAAGGAAGCGACGGCTACCCATGCACTTTCGCTCCGTACCTGGCCTGGAACAGGGCAGGACGCGAGAGACCGCTGCCGCCGATCGCCTACACAAGGAAACGGTGCTCTGTATTTTACATAGAGCGACTGTTTGTCTGACCTCCACAACCCAGCTATTGGTTAATACGATGCCCCTTAGTAAGACTGGTTGTCAGACTTTTGAGTTTCTGATGAACCGTAACGACTTTCAAAGATCTACGAATGACAGCCAGCCGGCATCAACGGTTTAAAGTGTTTTCCGAGGCATGGAGGGGTGTTGGTATCTAAGAGATGGTCACCCATCCACGGACCAACCGCGGCAAGTGTAGCTTAACCTGATCGATCGAACCGTAGGGCTGTTTTTACGCCACTAGTCCTATTTAAGAAGCTGTCAGATGTTATCCGTCGAAAATATCAAATTTCTATTTATAACCGTTTTTCGTAAATAACTCTTATCGGAGGCTTTGATTGTTTATTCACGGTTGTTGACTTGTTTGCTAACTAGCACTTAATTAATCTGTTGAAAGACTACAAAGTGGGTTCATTGAATTTTAGTTCATTTTAGACAAGTTCTTGAAATAACTTTGAAAAGTTTGCTTAATTACTTTTGTTTATTGATTTGGTATAAACAAAAGTAGTTCGGCGATATTATGAAATTTCATTGCTTTTTTCGCCATCCAAAATGGCGACGTGACAGTACAAAATGTGGCCATTCATCATGGTCTCCTTAATCCTCACGTCTCGTATTTGAGGAATGTATTTATACCACTGTGTGTGTAAATTTAGGCAAATAAGGCAAACCACACAGGATTTCATTAAGAAATTACACATTTGTTTTTTTTTTTTACAAATTATTATTATTCGTTCATCAATCATACAAAAACATAAAAAAGTGCTCATGTATGAGGGAATAGGTCCGTCCGAAGTCACAGAATTTTGTTGAGCAACGACCAGGGGGCCTTAGTCTGCTATTTTTATAAATTCGTCATTCCAACACGATCCCATCGTCATTTTGCTAAAAGTTCGTAATCTGCTAAATTCATAATGGTCGATCAGTGATCGGTCAATGGTCTCATAATAGAATTGTGTTATAATGGCATTGTCGTATTGCCATTATTATAAAACCCGTTAGTAGAAATGATTTTCGAAAAACTACTACTAATTTTGAACATTTATTAATGCCAAATTTCATTTATATTTATTTTTACATATTATTGTTGTGAGCAAGTAGTAGGTAGTTTTTATTTCTTTTATTTCTTTCTTTCTATGGTCCGTCAACGTATGGGTTGGTGTTTTTAATGGGCTCAAAGTATTTAGACAGGTACATAAAATGCCTTTGTCAGCTTTAATGTTTAATCCTGGGGTACGACGCCCCCACTGGGTTCCCGCATTGTCGTTGGGGAGGTGGGGGGGGGGGGGGGGGTCAGTAGCCGTGGTCTCCCAAGTCACAGTGAAGCGAAGAGGAACCCCAAGGTGGGGCCGCTCGTCAGCGCGTTTGCCTTCAAGCCGACGACGTAGCAGCCACAAAGTAGGTTGCAGTGAGGTGCACCGCAACTGATGCGGGCCGCGATGTCGAATGGGAGGCATCGCGGCTGAGGGTTACAGGCTGCGGCGGAGGAGGAGTGCCGGTGCTTCTGAGCAGCGCTCTTCCCTTCCGTGGCCTGGACGGGGCCGCCACCGTTTGATGGCGGACGCGGTGGGGCCGCAGGGGAGGAGGAGTGTCGGTATAGCCTTGGCCGTTCTCCCTATCCTCTGCGGCCGAAAAGTTGTAGACGGGACGGCGTGTTGTGTTCCACGCGCGCCGTCAGAGATGTCAGCACCAACTGGTGGGGTCCGCAAGGGCCGATGCCTGCCAGAGGTGCGGGTTGTTCGAAAGAGATACCGTCGCCCTTGGCACACAGGCAACTGGCGGAAAACGGGTGGGTTTTAGTCAGTAAAAGTCTGACTGAGTCCTGCTCCACACAGAGCGGGAGAAGTCATTTGATGATTTCCCAATAAAAAATAAAAAAATCCGGGGGGTGATTAAAATTCATAATTTTGTAAAGTGTTGTAGGTGTAGGGGTATTTTGAAAGTGGCGTTTGTTAATTCCGTAATAAATCCCGGGACTCGGCCGTACGACTCGGGGAAGCGCGCCTTGAGTGTTAGTTACCTCACATTGTGTACGGGTTCCATTACGTGTTTAAGAAATATGAAGTCTTGAAAATAACCAATTTAAGGAGAAAGGTTATTGGTATCCGTTTGCATTTAGGTTGTATACAGGATAAGTTTTTATCCAGTGCGCAAACTTTAACCATGAATTCAGCATATCATTGTAGACCCCCCAGCACAGAAATTTTTCGCCGGATCTACAAAAAAATTAATCAGCCTACGTTCTGGCTTCGGAAGCGTTCCCCTCACACCCTGTATACATTTGATATGAAAGATCACAATAAAACCAGGTAAATATTTTTAGTATAATTTATTTTCTGACTAGAAATCCTTAATTATACCAAATACCAGCTTTGGCCTCATCCCTTCAAGGGTGCCTATGACAAGCCGTCAGAAACATTAAGATCATAGAAAATATTATTTACAATAATGGATGAAAACTAACATTGCTTCTCTTACCTTAAATATTAACTAAGTATTTGATTTTACATTACAAAGATTATTTTGATAAGCTCATAGATATTGCGTAGAGGTCGACCTTGAAAACAGTACGAAACTAAACCTTTTGATACACGTATAGTTGTACAAACATTGGTGCGTGTGAGCCAATGTTTGTACCAATAAACAATTAATCATAATCTTTTATACAACCCCGAAATTTGTCTTATTTAGTAGATGGCTCAAACGTTGGCTAATCCACGAAAAAAGATAGACATAATAATATTGTCCACAGTGTAAAATAAAAACTTCATAAAAATGCTCATAATATCTATTTTTGAGACAAACTATTAGTAACAGTGACTTATTATAATGATTATTTATAATAATTGCGGTGTCAGGCAAAATAAATAACCTACCTAATGGAATAATAATTATCTTAATATTTCGGTTATGACATTATGTTGCAAGCTATCTACATTATCTGTGGCAAATCGATCAAACTTTAGTAATTATTGCAAAGTTAATATTACAAACGACGACTTACAAACGATTATATTACAGTTCCCTAATTAACGATAAAATTGGGTGAGTATCTATATTCTATTTTGCAACCAGATTTTATCCAGATTTCGAAATTTACACATTTATCTAAAATTAATATCTAATTCCTGATATACATAGCGTGTTGCCAACATAACTTATCTCATAATTTATTAGCACATTATTCTTGATAGCTTAATGACTACTAAAACATGTAGGTATACGTAATTATGACGTATTATTTTTAAAGAACGCATTAGTTATTCCTAACTTAAATAGGTACTTATGTGAAAATTATATGACTGTAGTATGTTTTCCTTAATTCGATTTTCTGTATACGTACCGTACTTATCACTAAATAGATTTAACGCTAAACATATTTAATTCAAACATTATTCTGTCAACTTCAAACAATTTAACAGGGATGCAATTGTGTTCTAAATACGTTTAACGGTAAATAAATTTAGGCCCGTTTGCACCACAAATCACTAAATGTATTTAAAATATCGTTCCATTTCTGTCAAAGGTTTGAAGATGACAGACACACGTTTTACTTATATTTAGCACTAAACGCATTTAGTAATTTGTGGTACAAGCCGGCCTTAAACATAAAATATGTACAATATATAACGATAAATTCATTTAACGTGATATGTTCTAAGATATAATACTGCCATTCATGACTATTATACACATTTGTACCTAACTAATAAAGTTCATTAGCGCTTTTCCCCATTTAGTACTACTTTATCGTAATACTGCTTAAATGTATAATTTCAATGGAAGGGAAAGTACTAAAACAGGGTCGACTTTGATAGACGTTTTTGGGTTTTTCAATTCTGTAGTTAATAATAGAGAGTTTGGGAATATTTTTGAGATAAACATTTCTATTGAAGATTTTGAAAAAGCTATTAAGGTTTGAAAGACCTTAATTTATATGTAGTAAACATGAATGAAGTGAAGCTGTGTTGGTTTTAGTGAAAAACCAAATAGGTTCCTACATGTATCCCTCATTCATTACCCAAGGGATAATGATTACCTACATCCAAATACTTGCTCCAGTGTAAACTAAAGAATATAGTTCCAGAAATTGTAGATATTTTTCAAGGTACTTTTTTTCATTTTTTTTTTGTTTTGAAGTTGGCCGCAATTTACAATGTCTTTGATTATTATGTAATGGGTAATCATGTAGCATATTTATATATATATCTCATTCTTTCCCTGTCAGTCTTAAGTCAAGCGCGATTCCGAGCGATATTAACTTAAACCGCCTCACTTGATGTAATGCATATCAATAAGGTGTCCTATTTCCTTTTTATTTGAGTTTCCCCGAAAACGTATTACCTCAAAGCCGGCCAGTATAAAAATATTACAATGAGGCCGCCATCTTTAATTCGAATGTGATTGCGAAATATCTACAAAACTGTTGTTTGTAATTTTATTAATGAAATATTTTACGAAAAACTCTGATGCTTATTACTCGTACCTACCGTCATTTTGGAACTGGAGACCATAAAAGCATTTCATATTAATGAATATTTCAATATGAAATGATGAAATGGAATATTCATTTTGACGAGTCAATATGAAATATGAGAGAAATGAAATAACTAAAAATTCTTTCAGTGGAAAGTGAAATAAAATTTTATTTATTTGTAGACAGTTATAGATTATGGAACGAATATAAAATATTACAGTTCTAGGTGAACTGTAATATTTTATAGATATTCGTTTTTCTAAAATTAAGATTAATTTTGCTAAAATTGTTTCAAATCTGTGATTCTGCCATAACGGTATTCGATCAAATTAATATCCGGTATTCAGCTGAATTCAGTTAGACTGGAAGCCGACCCCAACATAGTTGGGAAAAGGCTAGGCAGAAGGCGCATTAAATAGCAAATGTTGCTATTTCGTGCGATTAGAAATTGGCAAGTCAATTCAATGGAGGTTTGGAAAATGTCTAACGAATATTTTAGTAAGATTTTTTTAAAGTGACCTCGTTGTAATATGTTTAATTTAAAAAAAAAACTGAAGAATGTTTGGTGAATTTATTTACAAAGTACGAGGTTGACTATGAAAAATGATTTATAGAAAGTGCTTGAAATAATATTCTTAGTTTTTATAAACAGATCTAAGTATTTGAAATTTCTAAACTCTACCTTAGGTGGTTTTTAATCGACTTTATCTATTTCAATATACCTTTGTATTTTTAAACCAATTTGGTTAATTATAATAAATAAATTATCTTTCTTTGTTAATTTAAAAATGAACGATGAAAATGTCCATGATATTTTATAGCTCATAAATAATTATTATACATCTAATATACGGGACGAAGGAAGCTAACATAGGCGATGAGCAAAAATAAATGGATCTACTGGGCTAGCTATAATTAAAAAGTGTGGAAACAAATGAATTTCTTAAAATAAAATCGCTAAGCGATTCACAGAAATAAAGTTAAAAAAACTAAGCGTTTAAAAATAGTTTAAGAAATTTTTGTTATTAATTTCGGAACACAACTTGATTTTTAAACAAGGTCATGTCTACCTGCCTATAAGTACTAATAATTCAATTATAATTTAAGTTTATATTTTGATTAATTATACTTTCCTAATGATATATTTTACAAAACATTTTTACTTTAACATTTATTTACAGAAGTATCACAGGAATTTGTAAATGAATAAATATTATATTATGTAACCGGTGGGTTGTGTCTTGTTTTGATAAACTTGATTAGATAAGTGGAGCATTTATTTAACTAAGACTGAGTTTTCAATAGTCATATTTTTTTCTCACGGATATGACAGTTTGACATGTTTTGTACGCAAGATCTGTCAAACATATTTACCTGAGTAAAAAGTTATCTGACTAATGAGAAATCTGCCCGCAAATAAAAAATTACTTATTAGGCATACAGTCTTGCAGGGCTTAAATTACAAAGACATTTTGTAAGTTTCAATGGTTTTGAATTTTATTTCAATACGCTTAGCACTCGCATTTCTTTGATAGACTCGAGCATTCCGTGGAATGTTATGGCATCCCGAAAGATCCCTTGGTATGGTGCGTCAATGACAACTTTACCGTCGGCGAGTATCGACCTTTATAAAACATATTTGAAAGCAAAAGTAGCAATTTCTTTCATTTCACTCCTACAACGGAACAAAAAGAAACAAAGAAAATAATGTGCCCTGATTTAATTATTCAAATGTATTTTTCTTCCACGAAGTTAATGAAATTGTACACTGCGTAGATAGCGTCTCTTTTATAATACAAACGAATTAAGAAAATAATGAGGAAATTCTTTGTTAGAAAATCTTAATACTTGTTAAGTACTACTCCACCCATAAAATGTACATGTATTTATTATGGTTTAATTGAGAGCAAATCTACAAAGGACTTTAGTTTATTTTTAACATTCATCTATTGATATAATTTTAATTTCTTACGACAATTTGAATTGTTATTACTAATTTCGTAAATATATTTTCTATTACAAATGTAAATATTTGATTTCACGACAATGATATGAAGGTATATTGAACTTTTAAATGCATTGATGATAAAAATAATTGCTATGACACGTAATAATCTAATTCCTTGGCATCGAAGCGCAGGCTCTAATAAGCCTTTGTAAGGCTAATTTACATTTTCACCATATTTACTTTCTATTTCTAATATCACAATTCACACAAAAGACAGCGCATAGTATTTTTGCAAGACTTAAAAATTTAAGAATTATACTGAGCAAACGCTGTTTGCGTAGAACTTGCGGTACGTCTTCACACAATGAGTAGCAATGCAAGACTGACAAGTCCACTTACTTTTCCCTCAATCGTGCAGCGCGCGCATCGGATTCCTCATTTATACTAAGACTGCCTTTTGTATGCATTGTGTCAATACTGTTCGTATTCCATACCAGTCTTCGGGCGTTCAAACCACGTCACTCTTGTCAAGCAGCCCGTTATTGCTATTGCCGTCTTCTTGTCAAATGTGATACTCCCGTAGCGGCCGTACTGATTCAGCCGAGGACCTTGGGGTGGGGTCCACTCCTGACAGACCAAGAGAACCGCTCCGACGCACCACCAAGGTTTTAGTCCCGTAGTCGGTAACGAAGTTTTCGTTCCGTGTCGGTGTGTTTGCCCTGACGCTTTGGTAACCACAGCAAGGAGGATACCTTGACGTCAGGATCTTTTTAAAGGCTTCCCGAAACTCCGTGTTGAATATTGAATAAATGATAGGGTTGAACGCCGAGTTTGAGTAGCCAAGCCACGTCAGGATTTTGAAAGCCAAATCTGTAACAAATTGATAACATCAAAAAACTTTCTATTTACGTTAATAAAACACGTTAGAGCTTGCCGTACTTTTTGAAGTAATACTTCAATGAGGATTTTAAAATGTTTCAGAAAGTCTATTAAAGTTGGCTTCAAAGTTCTATTTTCATAATTTTATTTGATGTCTGCTAAAATTGACATCCAAAATGTCTACGGTATAGAGTGACAAAGAAAGTTTAAAAGCATCTATGACGAAGTAAAGTTCTTAGATTCAAATTATTGTATGATTTGTGTTAAGCCCGATTTACAAATAAAAATAACTTAGTACATTAACAAATATAGTTATTATTTGAATAATCTATGTGAGGCGATTATTTTGATTAAAACTAATGTTGTAGGTAATGTAGCTTAAAATCGCTACGGTTAAAACCTCTTCCAATCCTAATCCAAACTTTTCAACAAAATTTTTCTTCATAGCTGTTATTCTCATTTGAACCAGGAATCCGGAAAAAATCGTCGGTTGTTTCCTTTCAGACGAGGTGATTGCTTTTTTGGGACCCGATACGTAATGGTCGAGCTTATCTTTTTTGGTGTTTAATATTGAAAACCATATTGTAGCGTAAAAAAATAAAAGTGTGAGAGAAACACAAACCGCTACTTAATACGTTTAATTTTGATTTTTAAAAAAAGGTACAAAACAAGTAATTAAAATATAAAAAAAGTTAAATTATCTATTTCAAAAAAAAATGATTTTTTTCTTTTTGGGACCTTAATGCGTCGAGGTGGGTTTGCTTAGTGGAAAAAGAAAAAATATTATTGAGAGTATTATGCAAATATTTTAAATCTGACCTAACAAAAAAAATCGATTGCAATCGGTTAAAGTTAGGGGAGTAAGCAATATAAGTAATTTTAATCGCGAAAAACACTAAGAGAATCCAACGCGTGTTGATAGGCCTTAAGTCTGAAAGTTGTTATTTTTTGACATGAGAATTTTTGATAAAAATTATATAAATCGGCTGCACTTTAAAATAGGTCTCTTGCTGTGAAAAACACGGATAATTGCTGGACTGCTGAACACGTCTGTCGGGTGAAATGTAGAAATCAGGGAACCACAGAACTGCGGCGTCCGCCTCTAACTCGAACGTCTCAATCCTTGTAGATAGTCGTCTCGGCACGTGAGGTGTCTGGATTACGGGCGAGAGTGTCCCGACCTCCGTCGTCGATAACTGACGTCGCTTGGCCGTAGGGTGGAGCCGAAAATTGGCTTGTAACGGGATCTAAACAAAAAAGAAACTTCAGACCACCGATACAAGCTGAATCTTTGAATAATTATGAATCTAAAGTGAAATAGATCGAAAAGAAAAAGAAAAACGACAATACATACCAAATTAACCAGAAAATCACAGGGTCACTGTTATACTTGTGCTAAGATACTTTATATTATTAGGTTTGCACCAACAGTAAAACCTTTACCAACACATGATAATTTTCAATATTAAACACCAAAAAAGATAAGCTCGACCATTACGTATCGGGTCCCAAAAAAGCAATCACCTCGTCTGAAAGGAAACAACCGACGATTTTTTCCGGATTCCTGGTTCAAATGAGAATAACAGCTATGAAGAAAAATTTTGTTGAAAAGTTTGGATTAGGATTGGAAGAGGTTTTAACCGTAGCGATTTTACGCTACAGTACCCCAATTCCAGTAAAAAAAAAAATTGAGAGTTGCAACACTATTGAAAGGTGAATGGCAACCCTAAAAGAAAGGTGAGTGATGACCCTAAAAGAAAGGTGAGAGACAACCCTAAAAGAAAGGTTAGAGACCATCCCTAAAAGAAAGTATCAACCAGATTGACAACACTAGAACAGATTGACAACACTAGAACAGATTGACAACACTAGAACAGATCAACAACACAATAGGGATAGAATCAACCCTATAAAAGAGTGATGATAACCTTAAACAAACAAAATAAACTAGCCTAACTAACCTTAAACTAAATAGATCAAATCAACAACATCGAAGTGCAGGTGATACTGAATAAAATTGAAAGTCGGCCTTCAGTTTAGACGTTATCAGTGCGAGCTTCAGATGCGTCTCCTAGACCTACGAGTTATCTAAGAACTAGAAGAACAAACGACATGAGAACTAAGAATCCCATAAGTATTTACAAGCACAAATACTACTAAACAACAAGTCAAAAAAAACGACTTGGCGTCTATAATGTAACACGAATAAAATACAAGTCAAGTCAAAGAAACAAAAAAAAACTCGAAGTCAAACAAAGACTCGAAGTCAAACAAAGACTCGAAGTCAAACAAAGACTCGAAGTCAAACAAAGACTCGAAGTCAAAGACACGACTTGAAGTCAAGGACAAGGACAGGACTTAAGTAAAAAAGGGGCTTAAGTCAAAGAAGACAAGTCACAAATGGACAAGTCAAAAGAGGACCAGACAAAGGACATGCAGTCAAAAAAAGGAGAACATGCAGTCAAAAAGGAGGACGTGCAGTCAAAAGAAGACGTGCAGTCAAAAAGAGGACGTGCAGTCAAAAAGAGGACGTGCAGTCAAAAAGAGGACGTGCAGTCAAAAAGAGGACGTGCAGTCAGACAGGAGACTAGCAGTCAAACAGGTAGACGTGCAGTCAAAAAAGGTAGACATGTAGTCAAAAAAAGGTAGACCTGCAGTCAAAAAAAGGTAGACATGCAGTCAAAAGGGAACATGAGACGTCAGTCAAAAAAATATGCGACCTCAGTCAAGAAATAGACCATTGTTCAAGCATATTTCAACACGTGCCTAATTAAGTCGACTTTCAGCTAAATAGATGCTTAGTGTCTGACCCATCAAAACACGGATTAAATATGAGGGTTTATTTATGCCAAGGGAGGACGAATTCGACACGAGTTAAGTCCGACTTTCAGCCAAATAGTTGCTTAGAGTCTGACCATAGCACCCGGAAGAATCCATAAGGTCTTCCCTATCAAACAAAGAGGTTGTGTGTTTAACCAAGAGGCTAAACTAATGTGAATTAAACTTCATATTTGAAAAGAAAAAGTTATTTTTTAAATCTAAGGAGTACCGTACTTTTATTTACATTAGGTACTTGAAGAAATGAAGAACGCTTCTTCAGAAGAATATAAAAAACTTTACAAAAAACAGAAGAGGGAGATCTGTTCAGTGTTGACAACAAATAAAAGAGAAGTTTGGTAACACCAAAAATTAGTGAAAAATTTCCGTCATCGCCAAGGGGAAAAATTTCATCATCGCCAAGAGTCTATGAACAAAGTCCCAACACTAAAGTTACAAATAACGCCATCTGTGTGCGTAAGCAAAAAACAGACAGTAACCAAAAATTGTCGGCTAGTAAATAGTTTCCTTCGTAGCAACTAGATGTCGCTATTTTGGATCCGCCTAAAGTAAAATACGTAAAAATATTTGAAATAAGCTGTAAAAGTTTAGGTAAACAATTTTTGCTAAATAAAGGGAATAAAATATTATCTAAAACTAACATTCCAGATGAAACCAAATAAAAATCGGACAAGTTGTTAGAAAACCGTATCAAAATCGGTTCAGCCAAACGCGAGATAATCGTGGACAGACATACCATCAAACAGGTCAAACTGAGAACCTCGCCTTTTTTAGTCGGTTAGTAAATTTTATGAGGGAAAAATATACCGAACTACAATTAATGAGTTTTTGTTCTAAAACTTTAATGTTGAATTATGAAAGTGAAACAGAGGTTCGTCGTTCGATAAAAGGCGTACCATTTAAAGGCACTTCTGTTGCGGAACAGCGGTCCGTGGGTTCATCTGCCATGTTAGAAAACACTTTCACAACAGACGATTCCAAAGAATACACAAGACTGCTGTCTGCTAGTATGTAGTTGGGAAGTGACCAAATTGAGTAATGTGGCTGATAGGGGAATGGTGTGGCATTACGACGGCAAAGGAACCGATTGCGCCAAGTATCAAAAAATAGTAGATACTAGCAAACAACAGGAAAGCAAACAGTTGGGCTAAGAATCAAAAAAAGGTAGACGCTAGCACACGACCGTTCAAAAAGCTTACCTTTGGTCACGATGCCTAACCATCCACACATCAAACACACACCACGGGAAACTAACTACCACTACCTACAGGGATAAAATAAAACTCGGGATAAATATGTATATTTTGGGAGAAAATAAAAGAATTAGAAATTGGGTATAGTTACAGAGTTAATCTTTAAAATTGTATTTCACAACCATCACACAATTAAGCAAAGAACATAAATTCAGTTAGCAGTTCCGTAGTCCAGTCGTATAAATCGGGGAAACATTCAAGACAGGTAATCCTTTTAACTTCCACACGGGTATCTGACCAATTCTAATACCTGAAACTCACAATAAGAAAGATGAAAATTAAAGATTGCTCTCAAGAGCAACCACACACGAGATAACAAAAAAATAGGTATTTCAGTAATAATGAGTGTAAATACATAAATACTTACTTTAATTCGGGCGCCATATTGTAGCGTAAAAAAATAAAAGTGTGAGAGAAACACAAACCGCTACTTAATACGTTTAATTTTGATTTAAAAAAAAGGTACAAAACAAGTAATTAAAATATAAAAAAAGTTAAATTATCTATTTCAAAAAAAAATGATTTTTTTCTTTTTGGGACCTTAATGCGTCGAGGTGGGTTTGCTTAGTGGAAAAAGAAAAAATATTATTGAGAGTATTATGCAAATATTTTAAATCTGACCTAACAAAAAAAATCGATTGCAATCGGTTAAAGTTAGGGGAGTAAGCAATATAAGTAATTTTAATCGCGAAAAACACTAAGAGAATCCAACGCGTGTTGATAGGCCTTAAGTCTGAAAGTTGTTATTTTTTGACATGAGAATTTTTGATAAAAATTATATAAATCGGCTGCACTTTAAAATAGGTCTCTTGCTGTGAAAAACACGGATAATTGCTGGACTGCTGAACACGTCTGTCGGGTGAAATGTAGAAATCAGGGAACCACAGAACTGCGGCGTCCGCCTCTAACTCGAACGTCTCAATCCTTGTAGATAGTCGTCTCGGCACGTGAGGTGTCTGGATTACGGGCGAGAGTGTCCCGACCTCCGTCGTCGATAACTGACGTCGCTTGGCCGTAGGGTGGAGCCGAAAATTGGCTTGTAACGGGATCTAAACAAAAAAGAAACTTCAGACCACCGATACAAGCTGAATCTTTGAATAATTATGAATCTAAAGTGAAATAGATCGAAAAGAAAAAGAAAAACGACAATACATACCAAATTAACCAGAAAATCACAGGGTCACTGTTATACTTGTGCTAAGATACTTTATATTATTAGGTTTGCACCAACAGTAAAACCTTTACCAACACATGATAATTTTCAATATTAAACACCAAAAAAGATAAGCTCGACCATTACGTATCGGGTCCCAAAAAAGCAATCACCTCGTCTGAAAGGAAACAACCGACGATTTTTTCCGGATTCCTGGTTCAAATGAGAATAACAGCTATGAAGAAAAATTTTGTTGAAAAGTTTGGATTAGGATTGGAAGAGGTTTTAACCGTAGCGATTTTACGCTACAGTACGTAGAATTGGAATTGAAATAATAATTACTTTGCATTAACCATTCAGATCAATCCCACTCGCAAATAAATTACTATAATTAAAAATGTAATTAAATTACTAAAATCAAATAACACATTAACGAATAACGTGTAGTACGTAAATGTAATTAAATTCTGCTGTTATTTCATTACAGAACGTTATTCCGATCTACTTTGATATCTAATTTATCTAACCTTATCTTTAAGTTAATTTTGAACCAGACCTATTATTACTTTCGCTCATTAATAATTACTGGCTTTGGCTAGCGGCTGCGCCCGCGTGGAGGCCGAGTAAAAAGCATCCAAACATCTAAATATCAAAACATACAAACACATTATTTTATATCTAATATTAGTAGGATTTAGATTCACTTTATTCATAGCGTTTGGTACAAATTGTGTTTGTCGCAATAATTAAACTAGTATATGGACATAATTAGCCTATAATGTTCCCACTGCTGGGATACAGGCCTCTTCTCGGTGAGAGGTAATATTCGTCTCATAGACTATTACCCACTGCCAAAATTCATAATCATAATCTTAAATCTGCATTTATGTAAACTATTGAAGAGAAAAAAATTAAAATGCAATATAGGGTCCTATGTTTACAGTAGGAGCGGGTTGTAACAGCTATAATCACGTATCTGTTCCGCCTGTTCCTGTTCCAGGTAAATAATAGCTCGAAAAACCTGTTAAAATAACAGGCTTTATTTCATATGTTAGAAATAGGGGTGGGCTGTAAAAGGTAAAATCTCATATCTCTCGGCCTGTTCCATGCACACAAAGTAGGTACTTCTCTTTCTAGTAAGGTGCAACACCTATGCGAGAAAAGGAAAGAGCTTGTGCCAATGTAACAGAGTGTCATAGTGTTACTGTTTTTATCTCATTCTAACTAAGGTAACTGTCATAAGAATGAAAAGAGAAAAGCTTGTGAGTGTTGTGTGTAAGGGATTTTATTATTTCAAGGAACAGTAGCAGGTATTTCAATTTGTCTGTCACAGTTACAGTCTGTTCACAGTTATTTAGCTGTTACGATAAATACGCCTCACTCCTAGTTTACAGTGCTCCTTTCGTTTAATAACGAACGGCGCTTAATGGAAGCGTGTTATGAGATTAATATTTACTTTAGACCGAGAATGGCTTAATCTTCGTAAATAAAAATGCAGCAGAAAATGCAAGCTTTTCTAAAACTTTTCTAATAGTCTGTAAGATTTATTTTCTCATTAGATCGCTTTTATATTGCTGCTGCTATTTAAAATCTTTGCCATAGTTATGCTGTTGGTATATATTTATTAAAATATTTCAAAGATCATTGAGTCAACCGTTTGCCTCGCGTAGTACTAGACTTTTCTAAAATGTGTTTGTTTTGATTTCAATGCTTTTAGTAACCCTTCGTTTACACAAAGGTTTATTAGGAAGTTGATAGGCCTCCCCTCTTCCCATGTTTTTATCTTTCATTCTCCCCTGTCAAACGTCACGCTATCATTCTCTTTTTCGTTCATATCATTACATACACAAAGGTATAAAACATATTAGGTATTTTACATGTTACGTTTATCGTTCGTTTCGTTCTGTTTTTGTTGACCGTTTACACGTAAAAAAAACATGTCGATTCATGTCGGTTTATAAGTTGTACAATACATGGTGGCAGGGACATAGAGATGTGCAAACTGCAAGCATAAATTCAGTATATGGTTCTGGCGTAGAAAGTTTTCGTCGGTTATCAAAACAATTATTCTCGTCATTATTTGTCATTTTACATCAATTTTAATGTCGACTATTTTTTTGTGACTGTCATGGAAATCATGTCACTTGGTTTTTTATACATTGTGAATGAGAGAACGTTGTAGGCCTTACAAACTGTAGATTTGTAGACGATTTTCTATCCTGTATTTTCATTCCTCTAAGTACCTGGTACTTATTGATAGACCTGCACTGTCCTCCCATACCTATTATCACTGTAATTTGAAAACATTGTTAAAGCAAATTATTTTTAAAAGAGTAATCGTGGAGTTTCTTGGCGGCTCTTCTCCATAGGAAGCGACAAATTGGAACCATGCACCTAGCTTTTGACGTTTCATAAGTGCCCATGCAGGTTTATGTGAAATAAAATAAAATAAAATAAAATATTTTAATTTTGAAAAAATCTGCTGTTTCATGGAAAACCGCAATACCTACGCAGTCAAAAGATATGGCGGACCTATATAAAAGAAACGTTGACCTCATCTATGTAGTTTAAAAAATATTATTGACGTGAAAAAGTGTTTGAACAAATCTACTTACAGAAGTTAAATCATTAAACATTTTGTTTTTGTAACCGGCGAAAAAATTTAATACAGTCGAGATTCAGAATCATAAATCCATAGGTAACATATTATGCCACTCTGTATACAGAACCGGTTAATTATGTCAAAAGTGAACTAAATAGTGAACAATTTGTCTGAATCAACGTCAATACATGTATGATATGACATAAGAACAAATATCAAAAGTTGAATTAAACACAGAAACTACTCACCCGGTATACATGTTTTACAAAATGCAGCGACGATGTTGACACAGAAGAACGGCACCCAGCACAAGAGGAACACTCCCATGATGATGCCGACGGTGATGGCCGCCTTGTGATCGGACACGTGGTACGGCGACGAGTGCACGTGGGTGTGCACGCGGGTTCGGACGGATTTCGTCCGGTTGTCCGGCATCTGAACCGTTCGGGTGACGGCCCGGATCGATTTCACATGTTTTTGGGCGTAGCAGTATAGTCTGTGGAAGAAGGATGTTGTTTGTAGGTAAGCGTAGTAACCCCGCGTTTACGGCAAGTTATAAAACATATCGGTTCCCCTTTATTTATAACGTTACTTTTTACACATACATTTTTGACGTTTAAACGTCTCTGAACTTTAATCATCGCTTATAAATAAACCCCAAACATAATGTGTGTACTGGTTTCGTATACCGTTTACGTCTAAAACAAGTTGTAAAGATTAGTAAGTTGTATTAAAAACTTATGGAAAACTTTTCAAAGAGGTGACCAAAATGTTTAAAACATCGTCACGTCAACGTTTTGCATAGTATGTTTTTGACAAGTCTTTTACAAAACTTGTCGAAAACAAGTATCGCAACTTATGGGTGCACACGCGGGGTACAGGTAGGAAATATACTTAATCTATATAAATAAAAAGAAAAGTCCTGAATGACTCACTGACTGGGGAGTTAAATAGGGGATGATAGTTACGCGCGGACGAAGCCGCTGGCAAAAGCTAGTTATTAATATAATCGCAGACGTTCGGGGCGATTGAGGGTTATCTAATATCCTCAATATGGTACTTTTTTTTTTTTTTTTTTTTGGGTGGGAAATCATCAAATAACTTCTCCCGCTCTGGGTGGAGCAGGAGGGCGTGTCAGACTTTTACTGACTAAAACCCACCCGTGTTCCTTCAGTAGCCCGTATGCCAGGGGCTGTGGTGTCTCTTTCGAACAAACCCGCACCCCTGGCAGGCATCGGCCCTTGCGGGCCCCATCATTTTTGTGCTGACATCTCTTTGAGGCGCGCGTGGAACACAACGCGCCGTCGACTTGGGGTTGGTCCTTACCGGACAGCGAGCTACCCATTACTCGCCGTCCGCAAGCCCATGCCTACGGTGGCCGGAAATCGGCCTGGGATTCCCGACGCCCAGGGCGTCTCGGCGCATCCTGCGGCAGCTGGGGTCACGAGGGCGCATATGCTGCCTCTCCCTCACGTGCGCCGCCTCCCTCTTCGCGAGCATTACTGCTTCGCTGAAGGAGGTGACGGCTCCCCATGCCCTCTCGCTCCGTACCATGGCCTGGACCAGGGCCGGGCGCGAGAGATCGCCGCCGCCGATCGCCTCCACGAGGACACGGCGGTGCTCCGCCCAAGCCGGGCAGACCGCCACCGTATGCTTCACCGTGTCCTCAGGGCGATCTTCGCAGTGGAAACACCCGGGCGTTTCCTCCCGCCCTATCTGAAACAGGAACCTCCCGAAACAACCGTGTCCGGTGAGGACCTGCGTCAGGCGGAAGGTGAGGACGCCATGCCGCCTCTCAAGCCACTCCTCAAAGAGGGGACTTACCGCCGCAATCGTGGCGTGCCCAACGAGGTACAGGTTGAACGCTGTTCGGTATACAGGCAAAAGTATTAATACTTCACAGTTAATTTTGAGCGTAATAATACATTTTTAAGCTTTTTGGCTTTCTGGAGTGGCGACCGCGTACCGGAAGACGAAAAGTTAGAAGGCGTCCCACAAGGTGGATCGAAGACCTTGTGAGGGCCGCAGGAGTCCGCTGAATGCGGGAATCACTGAACCGGTCCAAGTGGCGGGAGCTTGGGGGAGGCCTATGTCCAGCAGTGGACGTCTTTCAGCTGAAATGATGATGATGATGAAGCTTTTTGGCATACTGAAGCCAATAAAAGGCTTAACTATACAGCACACTCACCATATTTTCTAAAATAAGTTTTTTTGGTGCTGTTGAACAACCATCAAAAATCTTAATAAATTGTACTTCATAGATTACGTTTTTGTTGTAGTTTGACAGGGCGAAATATACTACATAAATATATATTTTTATTTATTTACTTGTGTAGCAAATAGCTTGTTCAATCGTTCCTATTTATTTTGGCCTAATTATTTATAACGAACCTTAAAACTTCGCATTGTTCCTTGATATTAAGGCAGTGAAATGCCAAAGTAAAAGAGTACATCAAATACAATTTTACTTTCTATGATTATTTTGTCAAAAGAACGTATATTTTTGTAGTTGTCTCTTACGGCTAGACTAGTTTATTACTCCCTAAACGACGATAAAGATGTTATTTATGTACCTACCTATGTACCTACATATATCATAAAATACATATAAGGTTATGCTGTGGCTTCTCCGGTGCTACGGGGGAGTCATGGAATAAAATGGAAAACAAAAATGAATTGTGTAGAATACGATGGCATACAGATTTATTTTACATTACCCAGCTTGTGGCTAAGTAATAACAGCCACACGGGTCGATCCATCAGGTTAAGCTGCGCTTGCCGCGGTTGGTCCATGGATGGGTGACCATCTTTACATACCAAGACCCCTCCGTGCCTCAGAAAGCACGTTAAGTTGTTGTTCTCGGCTGTCATTTGTGGATCTTTGACAGTCGGTACGGGTCGTCAGAAGCCTGAAAGTCTGGCAACCAGTCTCACCAAGGGGCATCGTATTACCCAGTAACTGGGTTGTGGAGGTCAGATAGGCAGTCGCCCCATATAAAATGCTGGTATTCAGCTGCATCCTGTTAGATTGGAAGCCGACCCAAACATGTTGGGATAACGCTGACAGACCCAAACATAGAGGAGACGACAACATACAGATAGATGATGTTTTAGTTTTAGTCAATGAAGGAAATAAAAAAACTTTATTCAAAAAAATAACAACCGACTTCCAAAAAAACACTACAAAGTGCAAAATAACTTTAATTTCGGAAGGCGGTGACAAATTTTAGTTACCTACCCCACACCAATTCGAAATTTCATCATCGTGGCGTCAAAACAATGCATATTTATGCGATAGCAACATTCGCGGTTGATTTGCTGTAATTTTTTGAAGAGTTCCGTTGTCTGTCTCCGAAACGCATCATCAGATCTATATAAAATTTCAATGGGACCATTTCGGAGTAAACCCCTTTCGAACAAAAAAAGAATTTTGCAAATCCGTCTATATACGACGGAGTTATGCCCAAACATACATATAAAAAAAAAAACATGTCGAATTGATAACCTCCTTCTTTTTGAAGTCGGTTGAAAACATATTAATTTGATGATCTTCATTGATACCTTGTATCTATCAAAAGTATCCTAGGTGCTTTTCCAAAATGCATAATTCATTTCCTTCAATATGACGTCGAGATAAGACACACAGGCGTAGTAGGGTATATTCGTATAAAAATTGATGGACAAACGTTTTCAATATTAAATAATCTGTCCGTGTTATTTTAATTTTTACCGTAAACGAGACAAGAATACATTAGAAATTACACTGTTATAGTTTTAAGTAGGCACAATAAGAGACTATTTGTTACCTAGGTACCTACTCATAAAATACTCGTAACATCTGTTATTAACCCACAGTATTTAATCCAGTAAACCCAAACAAAATTACTACTTTAAATAATTTACCTCTCACAAAATTATTAACTAAAATTTTGATGAAATCTCGTCAAAACCAGCACCCTAATTGCGTAACTCACGATTGATAATAATTGGTTTCGTCTTCACAGTTAAACAATATCCATTGCGTTATTTATGTTGTCGAACAGATACATTTTTCGAACACATGAAGCAATGGTTTAACAATCCGTTTCAAAACGATACAGATTATGATGAATCGTGAGTTACGCATTTAGGGTGCAGCTCGTGAGTAATCCCCTTTTATTATTATGTAAGTACTTCAATGTAGTAATACAAACTTAAGCTAGTTATTCTAGTTATTTGACAAAGCTGGGAATGGAATGTGTAGTTCCACAGAGCACGGAATCATCTAGCGACGTCAGAATACGAAGAATAAGAATAAGAATATTTATTTGTAAACATAGGTAGTTACATGGTGTGTGAGATGTCACAATATTGGTTATGATTCTCTATGTTTTGCTGTGAAGAGTACAAATATTATCAAATCTGAATTTAATAATTTATTAACATTTTTAAATGTCTAATAATATTGAACAAGTTATACACAACTGGAAGTCAAAATCATATCGACGGTTGCAAGGCTAATTGATCTATGCGACATTTTGTAAAACTTGCAGGAGGACGGATCAAAGTTTTTTTGACAAAACCACAACCATGGCGAAAAAGCTAAATGCCTTAATCGACACACGTTATAAAAGTACAAAAAATAAAATTGGTTGTCAAGTCATCGTGTCCTCAAATTTGTCTAATTTTGTGTCGTGTAGATCAATGGGCGTAGAAATGGGGCCTGTTTTGCTGTGGGGGCTAAGCGCCAAAAAAGTGGTAAATTTTTTTTTAAACCTGATTCAAACGGAGAAAAATTTGCTGATTCCGAATATGTATATAACTCAATACCTATCGCAAAAAATGTCGCATAGATCAATTAGCCTTGCAACCGTCGAATAGCAATTAATTAAAGAAAAAAACAATTAAACAGATGTCAATATAAAAATATCACTTACAACAATATAATTAGCATATTATTAATACAATATAATCAGTGCTAATATCTGCATGGTTCTCACATCTTCTCACATGGATCTGACCAAAAAGAAAAGTTTTTTTGACAAACAAAAAGGGGTAGTGTTTTCAATTGAAGCTTTCTGCCCTAGGTAAGTAATGGAAAGGTTGGTTACTTATCGAATGCAACCTTAATGTAAATACAGGCAGGTAATGAAATGGCTTTGTCACATTTGAACTGTCAAGAAGATGAGTCTAGATTCTATCCTATAAATAGACTAGGATAGGTTTTTTTATCGAACAAAATAATTTATTGACAGGCGCGAATCTGTACAGTGTCGTGGTATAGTGCTATCCGCTGGTGGTATATATGTTCCTTGGTGCTATCCTTGAAATATACGTGTTTGAAGCTTACTTTCAGAAAAATAAATCATTTATGGTGTACTAATGAAAGTGGCGCCAAATCTGCGTTGAGGGCACAACTTCTGTCATCTTCGTCATCAAAATCAATCAGTTTCTATACGTCATTTACATCGTTGAGCGAGTACACGGTGACACGCTTTGTTTGTATGTATAGAATTGACAATGCCGCCTAGCACAGGCCAAATATCTCCGTGCTCTATTTGCAGCTCCATAGCGGTACGGCAAATAGTTGTGGTGTCTGAAGCTCCCTTTAATTAGCCTGTAGTCTGTGCTCTGTTTGTGTTTCGATGTTATACATGGGCCCAATTTCGCTCCAAAGCCTGGAGGCAACATGTTCTCTTTGTTATGAGAAGACGGTCTTGGAGAGGATGAGGAACAAGCGTCTATTGACGAATGTTAATGTTCCCGATGTAATTTTCTCGGTAAAAAAATATAAAAACATCGTGCCTACTTTTTCTTACTACAATGAGACAGATAAAGTAAGGCAAGCTTACTTAGTATATAAAATACCATCATGTTTATTTATTACGACCATAAAAATCTTGCGGTATATAACAAATACCTTGCAATTACAGTTAGGTATTACAATAGAATCACAAACTATATTAATATATCGTTTGCTAATAGACATAGACATTTATTTATTTATTTTATTATTTATGTTTTATTTATATATTTTGTGTTAGCTTTTGCCAGTAGCTTCACCCACTTGGGGCTTTGAAATTGTTGCTCGGGAACGCACAACCGGGGTCAAAAGTATCCTATGTGTTAATCATGTGGTAATAAACCTGTGTTTTGAATTTCATCCAAATCCAAACTTTCACATCTATAATATAATAATAATCTATACTATTTCTATATCAATATCTTTACTATCAATAAAGCGGAAAGATTTGATTGTTTGCTTGCATTGAATAGGCTCCGAAACTACTGAACTGATTTGAAAAATTATTTCACTCTTGGGAAGCTACACTATGCCCGGGTGGCATAGGCTATATTTTATCCCCGTATTCCCAAGGGAACGGGAACTACGCGGGTGCAACCGCGGGGTACTGCTAGTTTAAAATATTTGTATGATTGTAGCAGAGTTACATTTTAAAGTTTTGTAGGTTGTGACGCAAACCTCATAATTATATGAAACTAGGTAATAAAATCGCCTTTCTGAGTGGGGTCAGCACCGAGAAGTTGGATTACGTATGTACTATTTTCATGATGCACGTTCCGATGCGAAAAAAAAAAACCGACTTCCAAAAAACACTAGAAAGCGAAAAATAACTTTAATTTCGGAAGTCGGTGACTTTATATAATAATAAATCTTTATTTATATAAAAACAGATTGTAGTACATGTAAATTTTACAAAGTGGTTTGCATTCAGTTTCTGGCAATCAAGTGGGTGACGTGCTGCTCTCCTTGCTAGGCTATGAAATAGCCTGTATTAAGGAGTAACAGTGCCAATCCCCTCTAATTGTGTTACTATAGTTTTATTTTATTTTTACATAATACAGTTTTTGAATTTTTAATTACAGTTATTGAAGTGTGCGCGAGAATTGTGTGTGTGTGTGTGTGTGTGTGTGTGTGTGTGTGTGTGTGTGTGTGTGTGTGTGTGTGTGTGCGTATGCGTGCGGCTGCGTATGCGTGCGTAAGGGGGTTGAATTAGTTTGGGTCTATGTTTTGGGTGCAATATAAAAACTTATCATAAATTTATAAAATAAAATATTTTTCTGTTTCCTCGTAGGTGTTATCTTGAAGAAATGTGCGGACAGACTTTTTACAATTTTGATAAGACAATTTATATATTGGACATTTTTTGTTTATTGTATTGTATAGAGTCGGACCTAGATAATAAAAGAATCTTTTAGTAAACGGCAAGCGGGTTTTTGGAGGAGTACATATTATATCTTTTCGGCGTTTGGTAATTTCAATATATGGGGTCATGCGGTGTTGCAACAGAACTGATTGTAAAATAAAGTGTTGCCGCACGTTGAGGACGTTGCAGTTTTTGTATAACTGATTAGTTGGATAAATTAGTGGCCGGAAGGTAGCCACTTTCAGTATAGCTCGATGTGCTACTTCCAATGGTTTAAGGAAAGTTTTTGCAGCACCGCCCCAACAGGGAATACAGTAGGTAATAATAGATAGGCATAGGGCAAAATAGACATTACGTATTATTATAGGATTTGCAATATTTCTCAAGGTTTTAAATATATATATAAGTTTGCGAACTCTGCCAGCAAGGACATTTATATGAGATTTAAATTTAAGATTTTTGTCTATGACTAAACCTAGGTATTTAATTTCATCCGTAGAGGATATAGGTGCACAGTGGCATGAACCCTGAGCCTGCAAATTGCATGTGTGAGCTTTAAGCGATATCGGTGGGTTTGGTTGGGTAGCAGAACTAATTGAGTAGGTTATGAACTTGGTTTTGGAGGTATTAAGTGTAAGCGTATGGCAATAAAGCCAGTTTAGCGCTACATCAAAGCCAACCTGTGCTTTTCCCTCGAGTTCAGGCCAAGTGTCGGCGACGAAAGTTATCGCAGTATCATCTGCATAAGATGTTATCTTGGCATTTGGGATGTTTAAATTGCATAAGTCATTTATAAAAATGAGAAATAAGGTGGGTCCCAAAATGCTTCCTTGTGGAACGCCATAGTAGATGGGAAGCTCACTGCTGCTGTGAGAATTAATCTTTACTATTTGGGAGCGATTTGTTAGGTAGCTTTGAAAGAGATCAAGTTGTAACCCCCTGACACCCATCCCTTCAAGTTTGAGTAAGAGAGAACGAACGGGGACGGTGTCGAACGCCTTCGCAAGGTCTAAAAATATTGTTAAGACCTTTTTATTAGTGTTTAGGTTTTGTACAATATTATCAGTCAATTCCTGAACTGCATCACAGGTCGACTTGTGTTTACGAAACCCAAATTGTTTTGGTGATAATAGTTTGTAATGTTCTAGGTAATGTACAAGTCTTTTACTGATAAGACGTTCTAGTACCTTGGATAGGGCAGTCAGAACTGCAATAGGGCGATAATTATTCGGTAAGTTCCCGTCGCCTCCCTTGAAGATCGGATGAATAATTGCCTTTTTAAAAGAAGACGGAAACACGGCAGTCTCGAAACAGAGGTTAAAAATATGGCATAGTGTGGGTGCCAGGGAGGTTGAGTACCTCTTCAGGATGTAGGGTGATATACCATCCCAGCCAGTTGCAGCATCAGAGCGTAATGAACGGATGGTTGTTGTAATTTCGTCGAGGTCAGTAGGGTCGAGGACGAAAGATGAAATCGATGCGGTATCAGAAATGGGTTGAGTGACTGTGAATGGCTGCGTAGTACTAGTGTGAACTATATCATTTGCAAGCCTCTCGCCAATGTTAACGAAGAATGAGTTTACAGTGTTACAGGACTCAGTAGGTGAAGATGATAAAGTTAGTAATTGTGTTGATGTATTCTTAGTTTTAGTAGTGTTAGTTACCCTTTTAATAGTGTCCCATAATGCTTTTGGGTTTTTACTAGCTTTATTTAGTTCCTCTGTATCATAAATTCTCTTTGCTTTCTTTAAAATTCTAATACAAAAACTTCTGTATCGAAGGTAGGTAATTTTTAGAACTTCATTTCCTGGGAATTTTTTAACTTTTCTGTGTAGAGCATCCCTGTTTCTTATGCACCGTAATAAACCAGGTGTGATCCATGGTTTGAGTATTCTCTTTTTTGATGGAACTTTTTTGACTGTGGTATTTGCAGAAATGGACACAGTCATTAAATTCAGTAATTTATCGGTAGCCATATTTGCATCTTTTATACTGAGAATAGGGGAGAAGGCCAGTTGCGACATTGATTTGTCAAGCCCTTCATAGTCAATTTTTGTTATAAAGGAGTTTACGACCGTTCGTAAACATTTATCTTGTAAGCAAAGTAAGGAGGAAGAGTGATCAGTTATTGTGGAGCTTAAAACAAATGTGTGGGTGGGGGAAATTGTTTTGAGGAACGTGTGATCCAAACAATTTCCATCCCTGGTCGGTAGGGTGTGGGCAGGAAGAAACCCGTGAAAGGCAAGGCAATTTAGATACTCGTGGGAGCGCATGTCTGATGTGGTGGGTTTGATGTCCACATTCAGGTCACCTGTTAAAACCACCGATTTAAATTTATGCAGCGACGGGAGAATGTTGTTAAGTACTGTGAGAAAGTTGTTTATATTGTCTATTGACGGCGATCGATAAATACAGATTATCGCCAAGTCAAGGTTAATTTTTATAATAAGTCCAGATGCGGATCCATGGAAATCTGGCTCTTCGCACGTAACAGACAGGTCCGTCCTTGAATACACCACTACTCCATCACTTTGATTTATATGTTTGGTGGTCATGAACGCGGAGTAATTATTCAGAATCGGGATAGTGCTATTGCTGGAGCATGGCAACCAACATTCAGTTAAAACAACCAGGTCGCAATCGAAAGAAATTCGGTGGAGAAGCGTTTGTAAGTTTAGAAAGTTACGGTTTATAGAGCGAATGTTTTGTGTCAGGATTTTAATAAAGTTAGTAGGATACTTCACAATGGAGAGTGTTTCCTCAGGAGCGCATGTATAGGTAGTTGATACAGCTAGTTCGTCAATGTTGTCAATTAAATTGTTAATGTTAGTAGTCACTTTTCCGGTAAAGTAGTGGTAGTTTGAAGGTTACAAGTAAATAGGGTCGTTTTTGTTCTAGGAACGTGTGGGTACTTATGATGGGGGGTAGTTTTAGAAAAAAACTTTTTTAAGATATTAAAGTAGCTAGGTAAGGTGTAATAGGGATGAACGCAAGCATATGTAGAGAGTAAATATGGTGACATGGGGAAGTTGTAATATGTAGGTGTTGAGTGATTCATGTATGAGAGTATGTTGAGTATGTTGTGATGATAGTAATAGTTATGTGTATAAGTTTTGATTGTGTTTGTATTTAGTGTTTTAACAGAGCAATTCGAAGAAATCGCAAAACTAATGAAAAAGTTCTTAAAATATAGCAGGGTATACTTAAATGCACGTAGTCATGTTTTGATTATTGTCGCCAGCTGCTTCAGTTGTTCTTCGCTTTTTACCAAGATAGTCTGGCTATCAGGATCCTTTTTTAGCATAACTCTTCCGTTTGACGTCCAACAAAAGTTGTACTGGTGTTGCTTAGCATGGTTTCTAGTAAGGTAAAATAACCTTTTAGAATTCGCTGTTAATAGCTCGGTGATGTAAATAGGTGTTTCCTGTGCACATTTGAAGTTCAGATGGGTTGATTTTATCTTGTCTCGGGGATTGTGTTTATTGTAGTCTTTAACAGCAGCAAGAAAATTCGTTTTCGTCAATGTATTGCAAAACTCAACTGATAAACTCGATGTTAAATTTTCCTTTTTTGAGGGTAGTCTTACGATATCACGGATACTAGCGGATTCTGTATCAAGGCCTAGATGTCGTGACAGGTGCGATATCGTTTCAAACAGCATGATTTTGGTCTCATTAGGCCTTTTTGGTACATTGCGTAATTCTACAGAGGTTTTGATGAGATTGTGGTCGAGAACTTCCAACTTGTTTTTTAGCGTAGATAATTGGATTACCATGGAGCTACGCTGGTGTTCCAGTCCCGTAATTTTATTTTCGAGTGACTGTAATTGGTCGGAAATCGCTGTCATTGCCTTTTCGAGATCAGCATTTGTGACCTTGATTTCTGTGTAGTGATGTTTTATTTCCTTGATATGACCTTCCAACTTGTCCAATCGAGTGCTCTGAGTACACATCATCTCACTGATCATCTTCTTGATGTCGTCTTTAAACAAATCCAGGGCATCACCGGTGGCATCATCCGAGCGGCATCCGCGTTTGGTTTTGGCTCTCTGGGTGATATTCCCTGTTGAATCTTTGTCTGCGTGCAGCTTCTGGATATCAGACTCGGAAAGCGATGAGTATTTATTTGGAAAAGTTTTGGGTGGTGTCTTATACATGTTCCCTTAAATTGTTAGGTAATATAATCAGAAGTACAAACCAAAATAAAGCAGAGTAAATTATGTAATTTACTCGCTAATCGCTATCGCTCTTGAGTTGTCGCAGCCGACAAGGATGACGCGAGTACGGCGTACGCGCAGCAGGCCCCGCCTTCTATCTCCGTCTCGACTGTTGCCGGCTCGTTTCCTCCAGTACTCCGCGTATCACGTTCTCTTCAAACTTTATGCACGCCTAGTACTTTTGCGAAACATATTTAACATTTAATTTCGAAATAACTATTTGTTTTTAATAAAACATAGAAATACTTGTACGGAATGCACGTCTATACGCTTTCGCGGTCCGAGGGGAAGGGATACTTTGGATATGTATTTTATTAATTTCTTGTCATCGCCTTCCGAAATTAAAGTTAATTTTCGCTTTCTAGTGTTTTTTGGAACTCGGATGTTTTTTTTTAAAGAATTTATATTTTTCTATAGTATTATAGTACCTACCCCACACTAATTCGAAATTTCATCATCCTTGGGGTCAAAACAATGCATATTTATGGTTTAGCAGCAATCTCGGTTAATTTGCTGTCATTTTTCGAAGAGTTCCGTTGTCTGTCTCCGAAACGCATCATCCGATCTACATATATGAAATTTAAATGGGACCATATCGAAATAAACCCCTTTCGAATAAAAAAGAATTTTGCAAATCGGTCTTATGACGGAGTTATGCCCGAACCTGCACCTAACTCCTAACCACCAACCTAAAGAGTTGTACCTTCCTTCATCAGCTCAGCGTCATGAGATGATGATGACCATACGCAAATGTTTGAATAGCTTTAGAAAATATATGAAAAACATTGTTAATACCTACAAAATTTGAGGGTTGCCCTCGATTTCCCTGAGATTCCATCATAAGATCCTGACTTCGTGCCAATGGGACCACCTCAGGAGTATACACTTTCAAATAAAAACAGAATTTTGAGAATCGGTCTAGAAATGGGGGAGAAATCGAGGAACATACATACAAAGAAAAAAAAAATGGAACATATAACCTTCTCCTTTTTTGGAAGTCGGTTAAAAAGAAGAAGATTGTATCAAACTGAATGGTATGTATGCGGTTTAATTTACAGTAAAGCTACGGTTTCATAAAAGAGCGGTTGATAACCGCAAGTAAACCACGCGTCGCTTCATGAGGTAGAAATACTATATCTCATCTCCTCTCAAAAGCTCTTGCATTTTTTTACTATTTTTAAAACCTTACAAGAGTCCATTTTCTAAAGCTTTATAACTCAACAGAATGAATACCAATGTGCAAATAAGCGGCAAAACATAACATTGTAAATGATGATAGATTGTACATAAACTGTGTCAGTCCGTCGGTCCCGTACCCTTGGGAATAAAACATTGATTGATGAGTTTCAGTAGCTATACAAACTCTGGATACAAAAATATTCTTAGTCATGTTTTCTTTTTTATTTCAGCTGTTTTTAAGTCTTCATTTTTGTGGCCTACATATAACTTTAAGACGTATTTGTAGTACCTTGTTTGAGGAGCTTGAGAACGAAGAAAATAAGCTGGTTAAGTTGTTTACTATGACCAAGCAGGCTTAGCACGAGCACCGATTTGCTGGCGGAAAAATATACCTACATGACTATTAACTAATTGATATACAATAGGAGAAGATAGCTATGTTTTTCTATTAGTTATCACAGATTAGCGTTCCAAAACAATTATGATTTTGTAGATAATCATAAACAATTTGTGGCCGTCGAGTAGTAAGTTTGTTGTCAGTGTGATTATGACAGTTTGGGAAGAAAAATTCTTCTGAAATAGTCTACATTTTCAAGGACCTAGACAAAGATCGTTAGAAACGAAAGACAGAATGACAGATTGTAGAAGGATATCTACGGTGCGTTGTCAAAAATGGTGAAATGAAATGTCACTTTGTATTGAAAAAGCACTGTCTATTCTTCATAGGAATAGAAATTGTCATGTTAAGCCTACCGGAAGGCTATAAGAGTATAGGGGATGACCAAAGAAACGATGTAAGGACTGTGTCAAAGATGATATGATTAGAAAGGAGGTGACTATTCAGAAGTGTGGAAACAAAAGACATACTGCGCCGTCCTCAAAAATTGGTATAAAGGCAGAATGATAATATAGGAGCCTATGCACGTAAGATCTATACATATAATAAATCTGTAAAGGAACTTTTTCTGTACATTTAAAATATTTCGAAAATAATTGCTTGGGGTGGTAAGGGATAATCAACAGATGACATTTTAACCCTTATCAAAATTTTTGTCTGTAGCTCGGTTTTTCAGTTTCTATGTTGAATAGATCAAGTATCACGTCAAAAGAACGAAACTAATATGGTTATCTTTCATACTCAAATATTGTTTATAACTCAGAGTTTATATTAGTCTTTGTTTCATCGCAATCGCTTCGGTCAAACTATCTAAATAATTTAAAGTGTTCAAGAAGAATTTATTTACGTAATGAAACACTTAGCGACATCTATTGGCGTGAAACGGTACTAACGAATACTTAATATTAACACGTCATTCTCATTTAAGTTACTTACTGTGTCTGTGTTATTTCAAAAAGTAATGATACTGATTACTAAAATCGCTTTCCGTTGGTGGTTGATTCCCACGAATCAAAAAAGCTAAAAGAATTTCAAATAAAAAGTTGTGATAATATTAACTGACGTGGTGTTCTGAGTCATATACCTAGAATGCAATGTTAGATAAATATTTAATAGTTTTATCAATCAAATTAATACAAATAGAGGGGAAGAAATCTCATTTTTAATTGTGTGATAAAAGTCTTAGTAGCGCCATCTAGCATAATATAGCAAAATTAGAGCGGCTAGAGGAACATCTCAATAGAAATTCTTAATCTCTAGCGTCAGTAACGCCATCTAGGTTTGAATAGCAAACATGCAAAGACAACAACTTGATTTCGCGCGAAATTTGATAATGTTAAATTTAAATGCGTGTTTACAGCATTACTCGATTCAAATAATGGGAGTTTTGGGAGTAAAGAGTTGTAAATACTTATGTGCTTATTTTCGTGATGTTAGTTTTCGAGGTGGGGAGGGGTTCAAGCGAGGTCGGATGGTGAAAGTCAGGAAAAAAAATCCAAAATTGCGACCATAACTACTGGTGGATTTGAGTAAATAGATAGGTTTTCACACGGGCAACTGTAGTTATGTCGATGCTCTTCCGAGCAACATCGCTTACAGAGAAGCATTTTCTTAGTTAAAACAAGTTTAAAAATGTATTTATTTATCCATTTGGCATCTCCAACAAAGGATACATTACCTACACAGGAACAATAGAAATCACAATAGTAAAATATTGACAATTTTAGAGCCGCTTCTTTAAATATAATTATTTATTGGTCTACAATAAATGTATGGCTGAACAAAAGAAACACTGAAACATTTTTGATTACAATTTACAATAAAAAGGCATCGCAACTGAGAGTCGCGGAGGATCGCTCTGTTACGTCCATTATCCTCGGGATCGGGCTCTCTCTCTTCCTGCTGCCTGCGTCAGCAGCGGGGAGAGATGTGGGGGCGAGCGCGGTATGGCACTACGTAGCAACAACATCGTACTTACTATGTTCATAGAAAACCCGTGCTATACAATTAAATAGTTTTTTTTTTGCCTGGTTTGGTTTTTTTTTCAACAGCGCTTTTAATGTGGATAATGACCGACGTTACGGGGCGTAGGTAATGTAACATTCGCAGCGAGCATGTCTTTACGCCGTGTGCTAAAATCAGTGTTGCTCGCTCGCATGTTTTGCCGTAGGTACTACTGACTGCACGAATACTTGCTTGGTAACATATTAGGTGCATTTTGACCCGTGACGCCGGTCAGTATCCACCTTTACAGCGTGATCTTTCTTCATCGTGATAACGCCATGGTCCCACGGGCCGTTAACTGACAGGTGGCGTCAGGTGTTACTGCACTGCTACCTGTCGAGGCCTATCGCAGTCCGTGCAGAGCATTCCCACTGCTGTGGTTTTATTCAGTGGTCAACGTTTGATAAACAAAGCTAAAAGACACGCGCCTGTACGGGCCGAGATAGGCGCCAGCCCCCGCGTGGAATAATGCTTCAGCACACTCAACCAGACGCGCAGTCGATTTATTGAGTAAGTACAGTAAAAGCTCCTTATTCGTGCTTCCTTCATTCGCGTTTTCACTATTCGCGGATTAAAAAAATGCGACCCAATTCCTATATCCGCGGCTAAAGATTTATTTATTTGCGGGTCTAATCGGTACATCGGTACATACATATTAACAAATAACAAAAAGGATTCCAATAGGTATCCAACCCAATATCCTTTGTAAACGCGTCGTCAGATGGACTATAAAAAAGTGAAATAGACCTTATTACAACTTCGCCTAAAGTACATTGTCAAATGATATCGCCGCTGTATTGGTTCGGCCTTTGACATCTACAATAGCCGCCTTCGCCGCGGTCGGTGTTTTTAACCGACTTCAAAAAGAAGGAGGTTATCAATTCGACATGTTTATATTTTTAATGTATGTTCAGGCATAACTCCGTCGTATATAGACGGATTTGCAAAATTCTTTTTTTTTTCCAAAGGGGTTTATTCCGAAATGGTCCCATTGAAATTTCATATAGACAGGGCCCGATCTAGCTATTTAGCCGCTCCGGGCAAAAATAACATTCGCCGCCCTTTGCACTAACACCATCAAAGATGGTATGACCATAATTATGTGATATTCTTTTAACTATATAATATTCACATACGTTAGTCTACTACGGCTTCTGAACAAGTATACAAAAATTCATGAGAGTAGGTATGTTTGTAAGTATACATTTTGCCGCCGCTCATTTTTGCCGCTCTGAGCATTTGCCCGGCTTGCCCCCCCCCCCTTAGATTGGGCCCTGCATATAGATCTGATGATGCGTTTCGGAAACAGACAACGGAACTCTTCAAAAAATTACAGCAAATCAACCGCGAATGTTGCTATCACATAAATAAGTATGCATTGTTTTGACCCAAAGGATGATGAAATTTCGAATTGGTGTATGGTAGGTAACAAAAAAGTGAAAAATAAAAACTTTTTTCAAAAAAATAACAACCGACTTCCAAAAAACACTACAAAGTGCAAAATAACTTTAATTTCGGAAGGCGGTGACAAATAATTAAAATACACATCCAACGTCACCGACTTCCGAAATTAAAGTTATTTTGCACTTTGTAGTGTTTTTTGGAAGTCGGTTGGTATTTTTTTTTTTTAAGTTTTTTGAGAATGTAAACAAACATAATGAAACCAACCTCATCACCATAAAGTATATTTATATATCATCATCATCATCATTTCAGCTGAAAGACGTCCACTGCTGGACATAGGCCTCCCCCACATTTATAAATGCTGCGACTTAATAGACATTCCATCCTTTGGTACGAGCCGCTTTGCGTGTTTTACCTATTGTTTCATCTTTCCATTTATTGCAAAATGTTGAAATTTTTTTTTTACTTAAAAACGATTTTCGACGCGAAAAAATCTGTTTAACGCATAGAAATGCTTGATCGTTTACGCCTTGGAGAGTCGCTTGCATCCATATCACGCTCATACAATTAATCAATATGGTCAAAAACTTCAATTAAATTGTTTTTTTTTTTTGTCACTTAGGAACGTATCCCCTATAATCCCATATAAATTACCATTCCATAGTCACGGTTTCTGTATTCGCGGTAGGTATTTTACGGAACGTATACCTCGCGAATAAAGAGCTTTTACTGTACCTACGGCAGGTGCACATTTATTATAAAATGAGCCTCGACCAGGCGCCTTGATCTATAATTTTATTCTTAAAAATCTGAGTGAGACTTCGTCGCAATATCATTATAACCCCTAAAGACGCCTGCAGGCCTAGACAAAACACCTTTCTGTTAACGTTCACGCTAAACTCTACGCCAGAATATATGGGAATGACATTACCGTGTCCTTTCCGCAGGTAATGTCATTCCCATACATTTTGGCGTACCGTTTAGCGTGAACGCCAAGAGTAATGTGTTTTGTCTCTAGGCTCTGGACTGCATTCGAAAGCTGTGGTAGATTCCTACCAGGATAGATCGGAAGATCGGAGGAGTGGTACCTACACCGTCAAAGCGACACATTATTGTTTTCCGACATGCACGCGAACGAAGTCGCGGGCACAGCTAGTCTAATAATAATATTGGTTTACGAGCACGTCTAGGAATGGAACTACTGAAACGCAGTAAGTAGGAAGAAGCTCTAATAGCTTAGGTGTTTGCAGCGCGACCTGACAATAAGATCTTCGGGCTGTTTATTGAGCTGTACGTTAGAGGAATAGTCATGTGACTCGGCCGAGGAACACGATGTCAATTCAGTGTCGTGTGCACTTGCTTTTTTAAGTTTTGTAATTTTATTTTCAAGAACTTGTAACTTGATCTCATTCTTTGATATTTTTATTATTTATCAGTCAGTATATCTGTCCACAACTTAAGTAACTGATCTCAATGTTAGGTTAACCATAGCATGTAGTTTATTGTAATACTAACATAGTCTTAAGACCTTTGTATTAAAAATTGTTATGGATGTTGTACTAACGTTAGTGTTTAAGTTGTGTTGATTTTATGATCTGAAAATAAATAAAATGATGCTTATGTATGATGATAAAAGCAGTCATGTGGATGTAAATTCAGTAAAAATGATTGTTAAGCAACTTGACCCGCTACGTCTATTTGCCGTGCCATGATCGTCAATTTTCTTAAACTCCACATCGTTCTCGCCTAAACCCCACTGACCCGCGCAATTTGGGTTATTAACGAACTTCACTTGAAGATACTGCAAAAATAGGTACTGTTGTTTATTTTATGTTATAGTGTAGATTAGACTTTATGTTGTCGTTTTTTTATTTTTATTTTATATGTTGTGTTTTTTACGTTTTTCATAGTTTTAAATTGTAAGTAAGTTAACTTTAAGACCGCGCTATCGCATTAGTTATAGGTACCTGTAATTATAGTTTTAAGGGTTGAAATTTAAATAAATAAATAAAATAAGTTAGTAGTCAATTTGCTTCACGATTAAAGTTACCCATAAAACCAAGATTTTATATAAACTTAAATTGTATGGTCTCTTGCCAATAAATATCTCATCGACGTCAATGCGAATACACGTTTTATTGGCTACACGAAATTACATAAATAACTATGAAAGTACCAACATACCTATAGACCGAATAGCTTTGAATTATCAAAGAAGAGCGAAAACCTAATGAAATTCTCGTTCAATTCGAAATATATTACGAAAGTCTTATTTGAAACAACTCCAAGACAACGTTCTATTTCCTGTCTATTATTTTATTAATACAATGGAGGGCGCTCCTTCGACTTCATTATTGTAAAATTATAAATACATTTCACTTTATTTTAACACAGTAAAAGTCATATTTTGGTGGAAGACACGGTGTGAGAAATGTTTTACTTGTAAATTGTTCCCACCAAAAATATTCTGTGAAAAAACTAGCCAAGTCTCGATGGAGCTGCTTGTTTATCTCCAAAAAGTAATGAAATCTAGACAAAGTCGTGCCAAGTCTAAGGTTCCTTACTGCGATTTCTTTATTATTATAGTTAATGTTGTGTGACTTGGCCGTTGAAGGGTACACAAGGGTACAAAACCAGGTGCTCCATGACACCATTGCACCAATTTGTCGCCAGAACCGCTACCCATTGACGATGGAAAATTGTCACTTGGAAAACGTTGATTCAATAACCAGTCAATTGTAGGCTTGATAAAGCTGCGTATTTCAATAATACTTATGTATAGACGAGTCTGAAACAAACAGTATAAAAAAAATCCAGTACAGACGGACTTCTAATCATTGATAGAAGTCCGTCTGTACGTCTATTTTATGTTAGATCGGTGGTCGATTTGACGCTCCAAAAAGAAGAGAGCAGAAGTCAGCATTCATCACCATCATCATATATCATATCATATTCATCATCATAGCCGAAAGACGTCCACTGCTGGACATAAGCCTCCCCCAAATGGGGGGGGATTTGCCATAATCGCCACGCTTGGCAGGCGGGTTGGCGATCGCAGTATGGTGGTAAAATACTTAGAGAACGCTGCTGCCCATTCTCTAGTAAGTTCCTTAGTCGCCTCCTACGACACAGTCAGCATTGTCGATGCTGAATGCATGTGTTGCACAATCAACAACAGCCTAAAATGAGACACTAGCGTCTAATTACCAATACCAGTATGGGCTATTATCTCGCTTAACAAACATAGGTAGTTACAACAGAAATAACATTACGTGTAAACAAAATTGACTTGTACCCACTAACGTATAAAGAATGTTCAACGGCCAAGTCACACAACATTAATTATAATAATAAAGAAATCGCAGTAAGGTACCTTAGACTTGGCACGACTTTGTCTAGATTTCATTACTTTTTAGAGATAAACAAGCAGCTCCATCGAGACTTGGCTAGTTTTTTTACAGAATGTTTTTGGTGGGATTTCACTTCTTTTTACAGAAACGTGCATATTGATTTATTTTATTAGATTTTCTTATTTGACACAGTTTTTATCTTTTTAGGAGTAGTTTTTTTATTATTACAAATCTTTCTTTTCGTTTTTTCCGGTTCTGATTCTTGTACAGTAGCAACAGTTTTTCGTGTTGCCCATTCGCGTTCATTAATTAGATTAGAAGATGTGTCCCACCACGCTGGATTTTTGCAATGACAGTCGATTTTTTTATGTATCAATAGTAGAAGGGGCCATTACCATATCTCTAATACAGCTGAGACCAGCTGAGGGTTCTTCATCAGATACTTTAGACCTTCGATTTTTGACATCAAATGAAGCGGCCCACCAAGTTGAATATTTTTTGTAAAGGCGATACGTCGATCTCTAATAGTTTGGTTGGGCTCTTGTGTTTTCTAATCAGGGTCACCAGGTATACCAGATTTTCGATTATCCTAGTTTTATAGTTTTCCCTTTATGTGGCCATTAAACCCTAACTCTGTACCAAATTTCAGCTCTTTGAGTTTATGGGAAGTACTAGTTCTATTCTGATGATCATGAGTGAGTGAGTAAGTGAGTGAGTGTCATAAATGCGAAACTTTGCTTTCGCTCAACTTCGGAACTAAATGACCTACAGACGTGAAATTTTGGACTTAAGTATGTGATTATAGGTTACTGGATGACGAAAATTTCTGCCTTCTGGTCTTATCCAGAGGTTCTCAAATAGGGGCCTGAAAATGCGGCGAAATGGTTCCAGTAAAGGATGGGTACGGCAGTGTTTGTTTCGCGCTCGACTTGGCGGGGGCACTGCCGTGCCCCCCGATTACTAACTTGAGACTGCATACCTATAACTTAACTTTAAAAATAAGTTTAAAAAATATTTTTTGAGGGCGCCTGTTTAAAATAATAAGTTGTCATGGTGGTTACTTAAAAACGTATTTATACAGGGTGTTTGGCAGAACGTTGAACATACAAAAATGGTGGATAGGTGGGGTCATCTGCTACTTACTCAGCCCTCATTTATTTGGCCCTAGCCCCCTGGATATTTTTTAAACTGTTTTTTTGCTTTCTTCTAGTTTCACCACTTTCTTAACTTTAAAGTGTAATTTTGATTAAAAATGGGTAAAACAGGCAATAGTTTTGTCTCTTTTTTAATCTTTAATGTTGCCAATATATAAAATTTTACGTTTTTTTTATAAAATTATTGCTTTATTCAGATGTTAGCTAGAAAATGAGTCCTCAAACTTACAGAAAGATGTAAAAAATACTTAAATCTTAATTTCAACTTGCATTTAAAACGTTCTGCCAAACACCCTGTATATTCTTAGGCTATAGTGGAAACATTAGAAGTAGATTTTGATTTCTTGATTCCGACGGAACCTCTAGATTATTTTGTTGACTATAATGTTTAAAAGTTAAGTTTATTTTCAAACAATATTCACCCAACAAACATTCAATTTCGATATCTTATTGATACTTAGACTAGAAATGGCAGTGTCATGGCTGCCAATATGGATCGTGTAAATAGAGTGCGATGTGAGATCACAGGGCCCCAATTCTGTATCGTTATAATGATTCCCCGCGAAATATTACTACGTTCAAAATACGTCAATATCGTTTTTTTTTTTAACCAATGTAATGGTAAGGAATCGAAATGTCAAATTTTGTATTGCAAATGTAAGCTATAGAGCCCTTTATACCAGGAGACGTTTATTTTTTGTAATACGCCTTATTGTTTATTACTTTGCCTATGTATGTATAGAATCAAGTCCATCCGACTAAACAGACAGCTGTGCTGCTGGGGAGTTTGTTGCGCCACTTCTTCTTCCCAGCTAAAGCACTAGGAAGTGTCGAAGGGTGGGCTTTTTTGGGGGACTGTCTTATGTATTTTGACGTTCGAAAAGTGCTGACTCTCAGCCTAATTTGAATAAATGACTTTTTTTTTTCTTTTTTTTTTTACAGTACGGCGTTATTTTCGACTTTCGTAGGAGCATAATCTGTTGTACCAAGGATTGAGAATCAAATAAAGCGCATCCCAGCGCGTCGAAATATCACGTTCAATTTTCAAATCTTAGAGCTGACGAGTGCGTTGAGGATCCAATGCGCGACAAAATCCCACCGTGATATTTTTTCGTCCGCAAGTGGTATGTCAAAACTTCGCTACCTAACCAATTACTTTTCGTATTGTCTATTTTCGACTCCCGAAAATGAATGAGATGCTATGCTACTCCCACGTGTCATCTTAAATTATGACATAGTGCTATTTTTGAAAATCGAATTTTGTCTCGGTACCCTATCTACAGTCCGTTCAGTTGTTTTACCTCTGACAGCAGCAAACGAATTACAATCTTATTGTAATGAGAATAAAGATTACTGTGATTTTGATAGCCTGGTCAGTTGCAGCAACCCAAAAGCAACTTTATTGAAAGGAAAATAAAGATCACTGTGATTTTGACAGTGATGCAATATCAAAGGTAAAATAACTATGAAAGGATTGTAAATTTTTGTAAATATAAATTACAAAAACAAATAAAAAAACCCACCTGCAGTATATACTTATCATAACAATACACGGTAGTATGAAGGATATACAACTGGAGACGACTGCGTACGTCGGCGTCAGGACAAGCGCGCACGTGGGGTATCTCGGCGGCTTCTGAGTAGCCAGGGCTTCTTCATCAGGCCTGTGAAGCCCCAGCGAGATGGGCAGGAAACTGACCAGGCCGGCTAGCAGCCAGATCATGGCGATGGTCACTACGGCAACCTTTCGAGTCACCCAGCGACCGTACCTGTGGAGAAAGAGGCTGTTAGTGCATTGTTTTTAAACTTTTCTTAGATACTTTAAGCCTCAGATTATAAAACAAGGCAGATAGACCGCGCGGAACACCAGAGTGAAGCCAAAAAACCAAATACTTAAGCGTCGTATTGTATATAATGCGAGGCTTTAGTATTTGTTTTTTTGACTCTTGGGCGTTCTGCGCGATCTATCTGCCTTTGTTTTATAATCTAAACCAAAAAAAAAAATATACTAAAGCGTTGCATTGTATGTTACATAAAATACGACCCCTTATATCGGCTACAGACCTTCAGTTTTAACTGATCAGTTTAACTGTACAGTTGAACTGTTCAGTTAAAACGTATGTGTGTAGGCAAAACTGAAAGCTGTAAAGTTGAACTGATAATCTAATCAAAATATCATTAGATAAAAAATAACTACACAGTGAGATTGTTCAGTTAAAACTGATCAGTTAAAACTGACGGTCTGTAGCCCGCTTTAGTATCTGGTTTTTTGGCTTCACTCTTAGTGTTCCGCGCGGTCTATCTGCCTTTGTTTTATAATCTGAGGTTTAAGCTTTGTTGTAATCACTAGGCAATTTAACGTTCTCATGTGATTACTGTTATGCCCATTCTAACCGATGCATTGACCAGCCGCGACTTGCGAGTTGTAAGTCGTAGCCGCGTAGGTTCGAACCCATACAGACGCAACTTTGTGCAAATTATTTCATCACCACTGCTCTCAAAACGGTGATGGAAAACATCGTGAGGAAACTGGCATGTTCTAGAACTGAAATTCGAAGACATGTGACATCTACCAACGCGCACTGGGCCCGCGTGTTGGATTACTGCCCACTCCCTCTCACCGAGAGGAGGCCTGTGTCCCAGCAGTGGGAACATTATAGGCTGATTATGCTAAACGATGCGTTAAGACACGAAGTGCTATAAATCGTCTATTACGCTGTACAAAAAGGAGTTTTAAAATACCTTCAATAAATTGAAGCCTTTGCCCAGCAGTGGGATGATACAGATACAGTAATATTGAGGAAAACGATTGTTTTTTGTTTGAGAAATACCATGTTTAAATTTCTTCTTTGGCTCAGCAACTCTTTTAATAAATAATGCTGTTTGAGCATTACGTTGCCCTAAATGCTAAAGTTCATATTTGTTTACAATAAAGCATTATTTTGTTCAACTTTCTTCAAAATAAAGTCAGAAACTGATTACATATCAAATTGACAATCAACTTAAATGTCCGTTTATTCAATTCAAACCAAATCTATTTTTTAGACAGTCGTATTCAATTGTTGTAACGGGGCAAAATGACGCAGTCTGTCAATCTGTATATTAATCAAGTTTCCTGACTGAAAGCCTTGTATTATCATAAAAAAAGTACTTTATTTATGATATCTTGAAAAAAGAATTAATAAAACTAAAACAATTGGTATTGTAGCAACATAAAACATTCCTACGATTCTTAAGACAATATTTGAATTGTGAACGCATGTATACCCTCGAAACAAAAGAATTTATATTATAACGCTCTGCAAAATATGCTCACAATTTTCACTCTAGATCCTTTGCAACAGAGATCAAAGTTGTGTGAAAGTATTTGACGAAAATTACAACAGAGTCGTTGTAAGCTTCAGAAAACCGGAGTTGACGGATAAGAAATGACAAAAGCACTTCAGTATCACTTTTGCGTTGTCCCAAGTTATTGAATACGAGTATTATTAAGCTCAAGTTGAGAATATTATTTCAGGCTTGCGAGAAAATGTGTACTTAATAATTATTTTTAGTAAATTTGCGACTTATTTTTAATAACTTTTCTCCGCTTATTTCTAAGGCGTCCTTATCACACAAGTATTTAGTTTGCCCTTGAGTGTAGGCTCTTTGGATTCAGAAGTGGCTACTTATCTTTTAAAAAACCTTAAATAACGTGGAATTTAGAAGGAATATATTCTTTGTGGTTTTTTTTAGGAAACTAATTTGTTTGCCTCATCATCATCATCATATCAGCCGAAAGACGTCCACTGCTGGACATCAGGCTCCCCCAAGACGGGGGGATTTGCCATAATCGCCACGATTGGCAGGCGGGTTGGCGATCGCAGTATGGTGGTAAAATGCATAGAGAATGCTGCTGCCCATTCTCTAGTAAGTCCCTTAGTCGCATTCTACGACACCCACGGGAAGAAATGGGATGGTGCTATTCTTTTACGCCCGGTACCACATGGGACTACGGTTGGTTTGCCCAGAGCGAGGTAAATTAAGGTTGACAAGTATTTTCGTTCATGCTAGTTTATAATAGGTAACAATTTTTAAAGATTCATGACGTTACAGCAAAATTCAATCTCCACAATATATTGAGTGACATCATCGTCATCGTCATAATTTTAGCCGAACGACGTCCACTGCTGGACATAGGCCTCCCCCAAGTACCGCCCCTTCGACCGGTTCGGTGCTTCTCGCATCCAGTGGATTTCTGCGGTCTTCATCGGTCCATCTTGTGGGAAGCCTTTCAACGCTACCATTTCCAGTACGCAGTCGCCACTCTAGAACCTTCCGGTCCCATCGGCCATCTGTTCTGCGGGCAGTGTGCCTTGCCCAGTACCACTTAAGTTTGGTAATTCTTCGGGCTATGTCGATTGCTTTGGTTCTCCTACGGATCTCTTAATTTCTGATTCGATTGCGTAGAAAACTTCAGGTATAGCCGTCTTCATTGCCCTTGAGTGACATATAGCAACTTAGTACTGGTATTTAGCTGCACCAGGAAGCCGACCCAAACATCGCAGGAAAAAGGCTAGACAGATTATGATAAAACTAGCTTCCGCCCGCGGCTTCGCCCGCGTGGAAGTCGTAAATTATCCCACGGGAATGTACTACCGGGATAAAAAGTATCCTGTGTATTAATCTAGGTTATAATCTATCTGTGTACCAAATTTTATCCAAATACGTTCTGCCGTTTTTGCGTAATTGAGTAACAAAAATCCAATCATCTTCACAAACTTTCACATTTATAATATTACGGACTACCCTTTTTTACCCGTTTAGGGGTAGTTTTTCGAAAAACCGTGATACACGCTATTCTTCATGTTTGATTTTAGACATAAATACTGAGTTTCGAGTTAATCCGACCGCGTGTTAAAATTCTTCCATACAAACTTTGACACCCCCCAATCCCCCTTGAGGGGGTAGTTTAGAAAAACAATATATTACCAACTTATAATTTATTTAGATAAGTATTTGTGCCAGTTTTCAAGTTTGTTAACTCAAGGAATAGGATTTTTCATACAAACAAAATCCCACCTTTTCACCCCCTTAAAGGTCGAATTTCCAAAAACCCCTTCTTCGTGCTCCACTACATTATAAAAGGAAGCCGTGTGCAAAATTTCGCGTTCCTAGTCCTAGTAGTTTCGGCTGTGCGTTGATTGATCAGTCAGTCAGTTTCTCCTTTTATATATAACTAGCTTTTGCCAGCGGCTTCGCCCGCGCGGACCTGTCATCCCCTATTTAACTACCTTAGGGGTTGAATTTCGAAAAATCCTTCCTTATTCCTTGTCTACTTTATATAGGGAACCTCTGTGCCAAATTTCAGTTTTCTAGGTCCAAGAGTTTGGGCTGGGCGTTGATGAGTCAGTCAGTCAGTCTGGACCTTTCTTTTTATTTATCTAGATAAAGAAAGATAAACATTAATATTACTATATTATTGCTCTACTATCTCCGGCAATAATTACTAAACAATTTGTCGATGTAAGCGGAGTTAAACAAAAGACGACAATAAAAATATCCCAAGCCAGCTAACATGGATTGATGGATACTCAATAAAATTATATGACCGTCACTTATTGGCACAGATTTTATGCCTTTTTCTTGACCCCATATCAATTTATAACCATACCAGGTCCAGTCACTGTCAGACCATTTAACATTTAACTTGGTCAGTTTTATGTATTGTAAACTTATTATCTTTTTACGGTTTTGCTCTAGAAAAATGGGCCGGTTTTTCGTAATGTATTGGTATATTTTTCTTCTACTTATTTTGGTACCAACAGCAAAATAAATGTTTATCGTTAATTAGAAGTAGAGAGGACTGGTGGCCCAGTGATAACGGCCGCGACTTACGAGTCATAGGTTCGAACCAAGACAGGTACTGTACTTTGTGTAAATTATTTCATCACCACTGCTCTCAAAACGGTGATGGAAAACATCGAGAGTAAACCGGCATGTCCTAGATCAAAAAAATTAAAGGCCTGTGACATCTATTAACTCGCACTGGGCCGGCGGCGGCGTGGCGGATTACGGCCCACTCCCTTCCAAAGAGAGTTGGCCTGTGTCCCAGCAGTGGGAAAACTGTAGGCTGATTATGGCGTATGCTGATTAGAACTGACGGCACCAGCTCTCTTATTGCCACTAAGACAAATATAGTAGAAATTATGATAAGTTTGTAACTCCGGCTGATTATGTTGTTTCTGCAGAAAACCGTCCAGCCACTAAACATGGCCCACCTGGAAATCTATTAATCGACTAAGAAGCAAGGTGGGCCGCTCACGGTACAACTTGGTCAGGTGGGGGTACTCTGATGAGATACAGTGCGACTGTGGAGCCACATCGCAAACTATGCCCCACCTATTGTCGTGCTTTCTTTGCAGTTACTCCTGCACTATGAAAGACCTTTGCGAGGTCAACGATAACGCTGTCGAAGTGGCAGAATTCTGGTCGAAGCTTGTTTGAGCTTAATTGAAATCATCGACACGACGACGAAGAAGATGAAGAACTGTTTTTGTAAGTTCTAAGTAAGAATAGGACTTACAGACTCACGGCTGTAAGACCTATTCTTATCTCAGGAGGAACAAACATTTTCTTAACGCCTGTTGGGGATTTCAGACCATAAGGTATCTCAAACTTCGACTTGCTTTCTAGAAAATTTAAAAGTGTTTTCAACCCCTGACGGCAATGGTACCTGGCAGACAGGCAACTGAAGAAACACGGGTGGGTTTTAGTCAGTAAAAGTCTGACAAGCCCGCCCGCTCCACCCAGAGCGGGAGAAGCTATTGATGATTTCCCACCCAAAAAAAACCCCTGACGGAAAAAGACGTTTAACGTGTGTATCTGTGTGCCTGCCTGTGGCCTCGTAGCTCCGAAACGGCTGAAACGATTTTTTTTTGTTTGTAACTTTTTCACTTTTGGCGTCGTACATAAATATATTTTACACACAACGGCTGTCGAGTTAATAAAGTACAATGAAGAAAATGCTATAGTAAGCAAATCGGCTGTGAACTAATATTGCCCGTATATTCAAATGACAACTGTCATTCCTTGTCAATTACGGAATGGCTATAGTTTGAACAATTTACTTAATGTGTCACTCAGCAATGCAACATTTTTGAATCAATGTAACGTCGAAAAAGCTATTTGGTATACAGACAAACATACCTTTCTACTACACGGACACTGTCAATATTCATTGGTATTGGGTGCGTAATAACTTTTAAGCTTTTGGAATACTACTAGCCAAGCCTTTTTTTAAGAGTAGCATAAAAAGCCTTTAATCTTCCCACTGCTGGTACACAAGGTCTGTTGTCTGTAAGAAGGGCTGGGCCATAATCCACTACGCGCGCCCGGTGCTGGTTAGCGGCTGAATGGCTTTAAATTTTCAGTTCTAGGACATACCGCTTTCCTCACAACGTTTTCTCTCAGCGTTTTGAGAACAGTAGTAATTAAATAATATACACAAATTTAGGTGCTTGCTTGGGTTCGAAACCACAATATCATATGACGATAGGTACTCGTAAGTAGAGGCTGTTTCCACTGGGCCACAACTGCTCAAAGAGACCGATGTTAAAGAATTGACTACTTACCACACTCACATTGTTTAAAGTAGTTGCAAGTAAGTTGCTTGCGTACCAAATAGTTTGTTCGACAGTAAGCACTGAATAGTACAGTTATCAAAATATGCTGCATTGCTCAGTGACCCACTACATAAATTGATCATGTTATACATACCACACATACTTCACCATTAATTACGCCTTTCAATATGATAAACATCTCTTATCTTCACCCAAAACCATTGAACTCAATAGTTAAACGTGATAAGCTCTCACCTCAAAGGGTCTTTGATGTGTATGTATCTGTCGAGCGAGATGGCACACAAGTTGAGTATGGAGGCGGTTGAGCACATGACGTCACATGCCACCCAGGTGTCGCAGAACTGCTCGCCAAATACCCAGTATCTGGGGATAGAAAGTAGTGTTATATAAAAGAGAAGAAGAAATAGAGACAGAAGTGTAATGACGAGAAAGGAATAACCATGCTTACGTCAACAAACGCAGCACCTCTCTGTCTGTTCGTCTATTAGCCCGATTATGGTAGCCATTATGTATCTTTTACAGGTCATTTTCATACAAAGTAACTCGCGAATTGGTAAACTGGCGAAATATTGTGAACAGAACATTTAATTGACAATAATATAACGCATACAAATTAGACAGTTTATAATTTAACCTTGTTTTGCCGTTCTGATTATGAACTAACACACAGTTAGCACAACATAACATTAGAACATAAGTTAGAGTTTTACAAAATATCCGATTTTCTGTAACACCATCGACCAGTTAATTTCAGTGTAGTTTATAATTCCGATGGTAAACAACACGGAATTTTAAGGTCCAGTAGCGGCAGTTTGATTTTCAAGCAATTGTGTCCTGATCATCCGGAAAATGTATGGAGATTTTCAAAAAAATGTCACGTGATCATACGGCAAATGTGTGGAGATTTTCAAGCAAATGCCACATGATCATCCTACAAATATGTGGAGATTTTCAAACAAATATCACGTGAGCATCCAGAAAATATACGGAGATTTTCAAACAAATATCACGTGATCATCCGGCAAATATGCGGAGATTTTCAAGCACTTATCACGTGATCATCCGGTAAATGTATGGAGATTTCGAGACAGTGAAAATACATGTAGTGTATAAGTTGCCTAAGAGTTTACAGTGCGTTCATAACTTACCCGAGCAGGTCATTAACTCCAGCAAAGGTCATGACTGCTGCAGCTACCAGCATGTCAGCGATCGCCAGCGATGCCAGAAATAGGTTTCCGATACGTCGTAGCCCTCGGTCTGTGTATATTGCGATACAGACCAGTATGTTCCCTGCTACGCTGAGGAAGATCAGCAGTGACAGGAAAATACCTGGTGACAATAGATTGAATGTTTAAGTTGAAGTGTATAAGTTACTTAATCTTTGCAGTACGGGGCCCCAGCACGAACGCTTCTCGTAAACATAACGTACAGACGCCAGCACATCAAGCTACCCCAAACTGTCTGATTTTCCCAATTGAACATGAACTGTATTTTTGTGTATTAAGGTTGAAAATCTATCAAAGAAATTTGACAGATCGGGGCAGCTTGATCTGCTGCTGGCGTCTGTACATAAATACGATATGATTTTCGAATCGTAATTATAACTATTCCATAGTCTAAGCATAGCACATTGTTGTGACTAGCATAATAAGTGTCACCCTTGGATATGAATAAAGTCTGAAACCTATGTAAATATTTTGTGCAAAACAAGTTCCTAATTAAATTTAATAATCGTTCGAATTTATAATACATTTACCCCGCACGTTCGTGCTGGGCCAATGGAATAATAAATTCGGAAAAAAAGCTAAAACTATCAATTCAAAATATCTGTTAATACAGATGAAAATGTAGATAGAATATCTGATGAACAATTAATATCTAAATGATAAATTATTTCAACTGTCAAATAGTAAAAATTCGAATTATGAACGTTAAACGAAATTACTATACTAACTAATAATATTTCCAGTTAAGATTACTTGGATAGTAATCTTAACTGGAAATATCATATAGAAACTGTCTGTAACAAACTAAACCAGTATTCTTATGCACTTTATAATCTTGCAAAAATAGCTAATGAGTCCGTAGTATTGATGGCATACAAAGCTTATGTCTCTTCAACGTTACGTTTTGGAATAATGTATTGGGGAAATTCCACTGATAAACAAATTGCTTTCAAAGCTCAAAAGAAATGTGTACGTGCTGTGTTTAAACTAAAAAAGACTGATAGTTGTAGTCCATGTTTTAAGAAATCTAAACTTCTGGCTTTGCCCTGTTTATACATATACGAGACGGCAGTGTTTGTAAAATCTAACTTGCATTTGTTTAAATCATTAAGATGAACGACGCAACAAAGATATATGTGCAATACTGCGCTATATTCGAAAAGCTTTTTAGGAATGGCACCCAAGAAATATAACAAAATACCCAATTTAAATAAAGATCTTGACATACACAATTTCAAAAAGGCTGTCCTTAATTTATTAAACATAAAAGCATATTACCACAATTAATGACTACCTTGACGACCAATTGTAATCTACTGACATTTGTTTTATTAATTTTGTTATTAATTCGTTTTATTAATTTGTTTTGTTGTGCTGTTAAATTAATGTTTTGTCCTATTTGTTACTAATTAATTAAATTATAATCATAATATTTGTGTGCCGTTGACGGCGAGACATAGCGTTCATTCTTTTAATAATATGACATCTGTACTTTACCTATGTTCTACAAATAAAACTATTTGAATTTGAATTTACATATATTGACAAACTTTATTACCCCCCGAGTGGGTTCCCGCATTGTCGTTGCTGGGGGGCACAGTAGCCGTGGTCTCCCAGCCACGGTGAAGCGAAGAGGAACCCCAAGGTGGGGCCGCTCGTCAGGGCTTTTGCATCAATGCCGACGACGTAGCGGCCAAAAAAAGTAAGTTGTGGTGAGGTGCACCGCAACTGAGGCGGGCCGCGATGTCGAATTGGAGGCATCGCGGCTGAGGCTTACAGGCTGCGGCGGAGGAGGAGTGCCGGTACTTTTGAGTAGCGCTCTTCCCTTCCGTGGCCTGGATGGGGCCGCCACCGTTTGATAGTGGACGGGGTGGGGCCGCAAGGGAAGAGGAGTGTCGGTATAGCGTTGGCCGCTCTTCCTATCCCCTGCGGCCGAAAAGTGGTAGGCGGCGGGGCCACTGTGCTGACCCGTCGCAGGGTGACCGAGGGGTCCGCAAGGGCCGATGCCTGCTAGGGGTTTGGGTTGTTCGAAAGAGATACCGTCGCCCCTGGCACACAGGCAACTGAGGGAACACGGGTGGGTTTTAGTTAGTAAAAGTTTGACACGCTCTCCTGCTCCACCCAGAGCGGTAGAAGTCAGTTGATGATTTCCCACCCAAAAAAAACCTGATTTATAAACCAATAAAAAAAAAATGAAACATTATAACGTGATGATGACGTCAGCGTTTCCTAATTGACTACTCTGAGAAGAAAGGCCGAAACAAAATAGAGGTTATAGTCTCTTTTACATTTCTGACTGTACATTTCATGCAGCTTAGCGAAAGTTAAAATCTAAACTTATTACGACTTTACAGTATTTTACAAATCAACCATTGTTAAACATGAACTCTGAGCTCATTTTACTTTATTTCGAAGTAAGAAACGAGATATTTAAGCAAACTTACTGCAGCTTGTTAAAATAGGTACTTGTTAAAAGTTATTTGAACTTCATTATGAGAAACTAAGTAACATCTGGGAGAGTTTCTACTGTTCACCAGAATTGCAAAATTTAATAAGGCACTGTTTAATATGAAATATCAAAAAGTATTTGAAGATAGCTCTTGTATTTTAAGTTTATTATAAAACCTACCTCGGTACATATTTTGGTGCATGTAGGTATGTTTTTGCTTTCGACGAAATAACTGAAAACTCGAAAAGCGGTCAATGAATTAAATAATTATGAATAAAGACAAAAATATTTTGTTTCATACTGATCAGATAGCTCGACATTTGGAAACAGCCGATATTTTTTTTTTCGGTACCTACCATTAGATTAAACCTTCTATAGCGAGTTTTGGGACTCTCAAGATGGCCATGAATAGGTAATTAATACTATCTCATTGGTGGGGAATTACTGTAATTACAACATCCATTGTTGAGACAATAATCTCGAGATTATAACACCTCCGCGACACGACAGTTGCTGACCTCTATCGGAATTTCTCCTTATCACGTTTTTCCCGCGTGGTCCTGACTTACACACAAGCAACATGTCTTGCAATAGCGACTGTGGAAAAAACAAATGAAATCAGTTGTGTAAAGCAGTGTTCCACAGACTTTTTGTGTTGATGATACACTTTGGATATCGATTTTTTTTTTATTATTAATCATCTGTTTCGCGCGCTCTAGGGTTTTGCGTCTGTTTAAGTAGGTTCTTTCGTCACAGTTGCGCACTCGCTGGTCATTGCTCACCAACTCGTTTTTAGTTACTAGCTCTACTCGCTTCTCATGAATCGCCGGCGGTGCGACAGGTACCCAACACTAATTGTTAAGACAATAATCTTGAGATAATGACAACTCTCCGTGACACTATGACACTCGCTAATCTCGATTGGAATCTCTCGTTAACACGTTGCTATGCGAGCTTACTTCAAGTGGCACTAGTGTGATGATAATACCAGTGTAACTAAGCCTCTTTCTCAAGAACACATGTAACGATACATCTAAGGAGGTTGGTGAGGTGTTTGATTGTAAGAAGTAATTTCTAAAAGTATTTACCGATCCGATTATAGATTATAATTATTTTCCTTATAGGAAGCTACACTATTTATTTATATAAACTTTTCGCCCACAAATAAAGGTAAAAAGACAGACTTCATGTCTTAGGTATTCTCTATCAGTCAACCAAGGGTGGTGAAGAGATTAGATGGCAGGTTCTTTGGTTGCTGTTGAGTTCCATAGGATATGTTTTATGGTATAGTCCGAAATAGTTGACTTCTACGTGAATGAAGCCGCGGGCAGAAGAAAGTCCAGGATAATTATTGTCATTTATTTTTTCTGAATGATTTTGCATTTTTTAGCACCCATTCTTCACTTGTCTCCACAAACACAACAGTTTTTTGGGGACGTAGGTGAAGGGTATTCTACCTGCGGCCTCCTTAGGATATTTGGAGGTGAGATTGTGGTCGAAGAGCCGAAGTGAAACTGCAACTTGTTGATTGTACGATTGTATATTGTTACACACGTCTTATAGTTTAGAATCAGATAGGTACATACGCTAACACGGATTAAACTAATTAAACTAGTCGGGACAGAATAAACGAATGACTTCAATCTAGTACGTGTCCGTGACGGTTGACTACTAACAGAGGGACGCTAAGGGTAGCGTCCCGAATTGTAGCTCAGTGTTGCCACTTGACAAACTAACACAAAACTTATACAACTAAACATAGTACAAACAACGCCACGTAATAGGGTGCGTACACAATTGCACAATACGTGACGCCACAAGTCGTATTAGTAGCAAACTTGTTCGTTTCAACTGCAACGATTTGCAACTGAAAAGCTTATTAATTTAATAAGCATGTTGATATCGTTCAAAATAAACTCACGTTTCGCCATGCCCGGATGTATAAAAACGGAAAACTTTAAAAGAGACTGTGACCTCTGAGTTTGTTTCGGCCTTTCTTCTCAAAGTAGTCAGTTTCCTCATCTAGTTTAAAAAATATGATTGACCTGTAAAAGTGTTTGTACAAACCTACTTGCATAAATAAAATCATTTATCATTTAACCGCAGTATTTTTTGCCCTCTATAAAACTGTAATAAAAACTCGTAGCAATTTTTACTAATGTTTCATCAGCCTTTTAACTGTAGGCATTTTCTACATGATCATGACTTTCAAAATATCTATTTTCCTGTATTTATATTCCAGCACCAAGCACCTATCATCGACACGTCCACACTTACGAAGATCAGTGTGATACGAGCATCGGCGCCTCCACCAGTTTGTTACCATCAGGAAATTGAACTGCTTAGCGTCGAACGAGGCGCGAAATAGACTGAGCGCGGTCCCACTGCAAGCGAAGCGAGCTCCGTACGGACTCTCTTCCACCAACAAGGAGTGTAGCCGAAAAGGACTGAATGAGTAATTATTTTACTTAGTTACTAGCTGATGCTCACAGTTTACGTTACTCTTTATAATATCTACTATCTCCCTGTGAAAATTTTGTCAGTTTCGGTCCAGCCGTTTCTGAAATTAGCCGGACCAAACAGACAGTCAAAAAGTTTTTTTTTTAAATTTATAACCATATGCATTTAAGTGACAGCTGTTATTTTGATAAAAGGTTTGCAAAAAAAACCCATAAAATTGATTTTATGTAGGTATTTGTGTGGACGATTACATAGATCATTATTTAAAAAAAAAGTATGGAACAAGATTAAATTGCTAAAAGTACACTGAAAACATTGCACTACCCTGGTTAAAGAATGAATACAACTCACTGTTAGAAATCTGCAACGTTCGGGATGCTTTGCAATATCTTCTTGTCCCACATACCACAGTGTCACAAGACGAAAGTCTGACCAGTGCGTGTTGCCAGTGATGACATAAGGAACCGAAACGTGGTCGCTCACAATGGGCCCCATAAGAAGGCTTAGTCACCCAAGGGGCAATGGAGGGGGCTTTGCTTAGAGTTTTCCTGCGTGATCGAATCAGGAATGAAGAGATCCGCAAGAGAACCAAGTTAACCGACATAGCCCGAAGAATTACCAAACTGAAGTGGCAGTGGGTAGGGCATATTGCTCACAGAACAGATGGCAGATGGGGCCGAAAACTTTTGGAGTGTCGACCGCGTACCGGGAGACATAAAGTTGGAAGGCCTCCCTCAAGGTGGACCGATGACCTTCCGAACCGAGCACAGAACCGGTCGAAGTGGCGGAGTTTAGGGGAGGCCTATGTCCAGCAGTGGACGTCTTTCGGCTGAAATGATGATTACAAATCTAATTTATCTAAACGAAGTGCTTTTCGAACCGACGAAAAAACGGAGGAGGTTACTCAGTTCGACGCGTATTTTTTTTTTTTTTTTTTTATGTATGACCACGCATAACTTTTTCCAGAGTAGTCCGATTTTGATAATTCTTTTTTTATTGGAAAGGGTATACCTCGAAGTTGGAATTTCGAAGAAAAATTCCAACCCTAAGGGTAAGAAAACAGGGGATGATTTATTGTTTACTCACAGATTTAATACTGAGTCGTGTATTAAATCAAAAATTAAGCATGTAGGAATTAGTAGATTATAGTCACAAAAAAATAATATAAAAACTTTTTAATAAAAAATTGAACCGCCGAAAAACCGAAAAATAAAAAATAATAAACTAGCTTTGTCCAACCCCAATAAATAAGTTCGGAAGTCGGTGACTTTGGATATGTATTTGATTATATGTCACCGCCTTCCGAACTTAGTTATTGGGGTTGGACAAAGCTAGTTTATTATTTTTTATTTTTCGGTTTTTCGGCGGTTCAATTTTTTTATTAAAAAGTTTTACTAGTTATCATAAGCCAGCTCCAATATCAGATCTTAGTCGTACCATATTATTTTACTGCCATCTGAATGAAATACATCTGCAAAGTCTTGCAAATACACACTCAAGTCGACCTAAAATGTGAGCGTCTTAAAGATAGTTATTAAAAACGAATTCGTCCAGCAGTTAATTTCCTCTGAAAACTTGATTTAAATAAAATAGTGACAACTCTTTCTTAGACTCTGCTTAGCTGCGATATTTTCGCTCCTTACCCTTTGGCAGTGGAAACCGGGCTTCCGTATTTGCTCGCTCCACCAGATAGAGGTGTATATAAATGTTATGTAATTTCCTTCATTTTGAAAATGGGTAAGAAAAATCGGGCAGGTTTTTGGGTAAAGAAGGTGATTCTTTTTGAGGAAATATGGTTCATTTTATAGTAACACCTTTTGGTAGTTTACATACTGCTAAAAAACTTGTTTAAATAATATATTATTTCGTAGAGGTACATTCAGTACCTACAAATGATCTACATAATGTAAGCACTGAAATTTGTTCAACAAAACGATGATTTAGTCGAAACAAAACAGGACTTAATAAACACTTTTTACGTACAAAATGAAAGTAGGCCAAGATTAATCAGAATTAATTTTTAATAAGTCTTCAAAAGGCCCTTCTAGACATCGCCCTGCATTGTTAGACGCACATTTTTTTTTTTTTTTTTTTGATTCGGAAATCATCAAAAAACTTCTCCCGCTCTGTGTGGAGCAGGAGGGCGTGTCAGACTTCTACTGACTAAAACCCACCCGTGTTCCTTCAGTAGCCCGTATGCCAGGGGCTGTGGTATCTCTTTCAAACAAACCATAAGGTTCAAACAATATAATGTTTGGACTTTAAAAGAGAAAATGGCCTGAGTTTGTTTCGGCTTTTCTTTTCAGGGAACAGTCAGCTAGGAAATGCCGGCGCAATCTAGTTTTAAAATATTGACCAACAAAATACTGACGTGTAAAACTGTCTTATAAGATCTACTTACATGAATAAAAATTTCATTTCAATTGTTTTATCGTCTTCAAAACCGAGCCTTTTCTCAATTATGTTAGCGTCGTCTTCTACTCAAATGTAGCTGAATACCATTACTTTACATGGAGCGACTGCCTATCTGACCTTGACCTTGGTAAGAACCTTCGTCAGACTTTCGAGCTTCCGAGGACACGTAACGACTGCCAGAGATGATATGATAGCCGAGATCTACGGCTTAACGTGCTTTCCGAAGCCGTCCCATCCACGGACCACCCTGACAAGCGTAGCTTAATCTGATCGATCAACCCGTGCGGCTGTAATTACTTAGCCACAAGCCTAATCAATCAATCAGAATTATTTTAAACCAAAAGCTGGTCAAGTGACTGCAACTAACAAAAAAAATACAGCACTTTTTCTTTTTCTTCCAACAATAATTTTTCGTTTAAGTATTTGCCATCTTTAAATTAATGATATTATGTACAGACGCCAGCAGGTCAACATATCCTAAACTGTCAAATTTTCCCAATTGAACATGAACCTTATTCCTTTGTGATAAAGTTGAAAAACTATCAAAGAAATTTGACAGATTGGGGTAGCTTGATGTGCTGGCCTCTGTACCTAAATTGTTGCTGTTTGTCTAATAAGGTGATATGTTTTGATGCTATTTATCCTGTAGAGGGGAGTCCCTGGTGTCCTGAAATACAGGCCATGGCTTAGTTTAGGCCATGTTTTTTTTGATCTAAGGGTTTATTTGTGGAAGAAAATAAACATTTTTATGATTATGAGAACAAGTGAGATCTTGAGTCCAAGGTTGATCGCCGAGCTTATTGGTTCGAAAAAGTGTTATTGTGTCGCATTTACACAACGGCAACCCTGTTTTTGGATTCGTGCCCGGTAACTTTATTGTCCTGAATAATTCTACTAACGAAATGTAGTTGAACTATGCAATCAAATACATCTATAGTCAACCTATAATGTCCCCACTCCTGGGACTAAAACCTCATGTTGGTGAGAGAGGGAGTGAGCTATAATCTACCACGCAGGCCCAGTGCGGATTGGTAGATGTCTCATGTCTTCGAATTTTTAGGTTCTAGGACATGCCGGTTTCCTCATGATGTTTTCCTTCACCGTTTTGAGAGCATTGGTCATGAAATAAGTTACACAAAGTGAAGTGTCTGCCTGGTTCGAACTCACGACCTACAACTCGGCTTATTATATATTAACTAATTTATATGTATAATGTTAACTAAGAACGACGAAAACTGTCCCACTGTAATACAGTTTATAACTAGTACGGGGGTCAGAGTGAATCGGTTTCGTAATAACCTGAATGTAATTGTGCACTGAGAAACTACGAGTAATTGGCTATGTATTTGTGGATTCGTAGAACGTAAGTACTGTACCCGGCGATAAATATTGCACATCGACCTTTGGAAAGAGACAATCGGCTAATTTCGGCTTCGTAGAGCGTTATCTCTGTCGCACGAAATACAAACAGTCCGGTATCTATTAGGAGCAGTTAAAACAATTGTGATTTGCTTCTTTTGATCATTCTTTTTAATCTTTGTATAAAATACACCAATTTTTCTATAAGTGGTGGCTTTTGGTTGGGGTAAAATAAAATGTCATAGACACCAATGCCACAGATGCCATAGTACAACTTTAAATTATTTAAATCTAGGGGTGTTAACAACTCTAAATATATATTTTGAACTGGACGCGACCGCACTCTATCGCACTTGAACAACGACTGACAAAACGTCACATAGGTAGTGTGCGACAGAGATAACGCTCTACGAAGCCGAAATTAGCCGATTGTCTCTTTCCAAAGGTCGATGTACAATATTTATCGCCGGGTACTGTAATAGTGTATTTTTATTTTTTTTGTAAGATTTTCATTCTTTTGGCAAAAATAAAGATTTATTTATTATTTATAATTCGTAATTCGAGGCCGATGATCGAGACAGTCATCGAGACATAACTATTCCTTGTTTTGAAATCCGAAGCTCCATAACATTGGAAACAGTATCTCCATTCAATAAGGATATTGCCAGGTTTAGGAAATAACTCCGTGCTTCCTCGTGTATCAAATGATCCTACAATATATTTTCGATCTCTAGAGAGTGATTTCCTCTGCTTCCAAAATATCCTCTAAATGATAAGCGACCGCTAAACTACGTTTAACCCGGGCTCAATATGGAAATAAGATTCCTACGTGCTGCCGGAATATCCCAAATCACTTATATTGGAGGTCGTTGTCCTTATTTAGTATTTTGATAGTGGGAACAGCGGATTCCGTGTTACCCAGTAACTGGGGTTTAGAGGTCAGATAATCGCTTCATGTGGAATACAGGTAAATGATAAATGTTTTTTAAAGATAAATAAAAATATTGTAATACTGTAAATAGGTTTGTGTTTGTACAAACACTTTTACACGTCAATCATATTTTTTTTTACTAGATGACGTCGGCGTTTCCTATCTGACTACTCTGAGAAGAAAAGCCGAAACAAACTCAAAGGTCACAGTCTCTTTTAAAGTCCAGACATACTCTTGTTCAGATCATGTGAAGACCATGTAGATTGGTGTCTGAAATGGTCTTTTGAGGAAAGAACCACACAGATTGAGTGGACCTGTCCAGTCAGTGCACGCCTTTTTCAGTTATCAGCTGCTTCCCGTTAGACTGGAAGCCAACCCCAACATAGCTAGGAAAAGGCTAGGCAGATGGTAATGGGGACAGTCATTTTGTATACAGGCTAGCTTTTGCTACCGGCTTCGCCCGCGCGGAACTTTCGTCCCCTATTTAACTCCCTTAGGGGTTGAATTTCGAAAAATTCCTTCCGTATTCCTTAATAAGGAAGGATTTCGACCCCTAAGGGAGTTAAATACACATTCACAACAACAGCATATGTTGACAATAATTGTCTAAATTATAAAGGGAACCTCTGTGAAAAATTTCAAAAAGGTTACCTAGAAAAGAAAAGTACCATGTTGCGTTTCATTTTAGGCAATTAGCGATTTTATATGAAATGGAAGTTTTAATCAAAGTCATCCCGCGAATCAATGTACCTAACCCCCCGGTTCACCGGTACCAAACGCTTGTCACGCGAAACACCCCTTTTACATTTGGCTAGATTTTTTAAGATCAATCAGTCAGACCCTACGTACCATATTTGAAAAGTACTTATAATGAACATGTAAAATCGACAAGACTTACTGTTCACTGATTTCGAACACGTCTCGCTGAGTGCTTGCTCGACGAAAAACAGGCGTTACATAATAATGTAGGTAATTCTATGAATAAAGTCTATTACTTTTAACCTCGTAAGGTGAATCCAGTCATACAAGCCAGGTGATGCATGGCCGTTGTAAATGCGCCAGGCTATACGTCATTCTTATCCGAGTTTTATGTATACTTCAGAATATTTGTCTGTGAAACTAGGAAGGTATGGCAGATGGCCGATGGGGCCGAAAGGGTCTGATGTGGCGACCGCGTATCGAAAGACGTAGAGTTGGAAGGCAACAAGGTGGACCGATGACCTTATGAAGGCCGCAGGCATCCGCCGAATGAGGGAAGCACAGAACTGGTCCAAGTGGCGGAGCTTGGGGGACGCCTATGTCCAACAGTAGACGTCTTTCGGCTAAAATAATGATGATTATTATGTATGGTGTCGCCGCCGCTTTTTGTGTAACCAGCCTTTCATTTGTTTTTGATTTGATTAGATAGTTTTGATTATATCTAGTTCTTATTAATCGTATTGATTCTCAACTTGTTGTTACTTATTGATGTCAAATCTACACCAATACGCAGGCATGGTGATCAACGCTCGTTCCTTCCGAGACCTATGGCTTTCAATGGGTGATTAGTTAGTACCTAAATAGTAGATATACCGAGGTATTCGCTTGAATACTTAGGCTTAGTTGCAACTACTTTTAGGGCAGATTTTGTAATGATCAGAGAGCTCTTATGTAACGAATTATACAACTCGCCAACAACTTAACGTCAACTGTTACAGGATGTAACAGAAACCCTATTGCTATCCTTAAGCACTAAAGATAACAGCTGGTATAGAATCAATATTCATAGTTTCAGCTCAACATAAAATACTCTAAGATACTCTATTGACTCTATTGATACCAAATTTTCGGTTTCATATGTTTCTTAAATTCAAATCATAACAAACGTGTCACCGCACTACGTAGGTCAATAACTTTGCACGTTACTTGCAAATATCACGATAAATCTCTTTCGAGTGATGTGTTTATTTCAATTTGAAAAGATCGGTTTCTGGTATGAATGTATTAAACATTCTCATAACTTCCGAACATGTAGAGATATGATTAAAAACCCCTTCCAATATCTTTTGATATCATCCAAAGAAGGTATGTATAAATCATTTCTGTTACTCGTTGTATAATCGTCAGACAAAAGAAATTTCCTAGTTCGAAATCAGCACCCTAATTGCGTAACTCACGATTCATCATAATCTGTATCGTTTTGAAACGGATTGTTAAACCATTGCTTCATATGTTCGAAAAATGTGTCTGTTCGACAACATAAATAACGCAATGGATATTGTTTAACTGTGAAGACGAAACCAATTATGATCAATCGTGAGTTACGCAATTAGGGTGCTGGCCTTAGTCCACAGAATAAACAAATATTTGTCACCAATCATCTCAGTGTATCAAAACTTTCGCAATGTTGAATTTTTGTCTGAATACCAAACTCTGCTGCCTAGCTGTGGGTACCAATTAATTGCATACTAACCGACAAGCAGTATGGACAGCAACGTGACAGCATCCGGGTCATTTCCTTCGTCATACACCACCGTCGTCTCGTTGAACTGAAGCGCCACCTACGACAACACATGAATTATTCATATGGCAACATTCATGGGAGACGGTAAGAAACACAGAGTACGGAATAGCACGGCCGGCAGTATTTGGAGACGGCAGTACTAATAAATACGAGGTGCTGCGAGTGCGTGAAGGCGTAACCGCCACGTTAGCCTGCATTTTTTTTTAACTAGTGTTTTCTCCTGTATTGTGGATGCGTTTACAAACATTTAAACTTACATACACAAACAGCCAGACCCGAAACAACTACTTGTAGGTCATACAAATATTTGTTCCGTGCGATAATCGAACCCGCGACACGCAGCGTAGCAGTCAATCGCTTAACAACTGCACTGTTTTTTATGAGTTTTGCAATTAGCAGGCCAGCAGTAGCTATCCTGTTACATGTTGATTGATTCAGATATGATTCGGGACCGGGACGAATATGTACTTATGTATTTACAGAATCACTTCGTCACGAACCGCCATTGAGAACTGTGGTGACGCAGTGGTAAGGGCCGCGACTTACGGTCGTAGGTTCGAACTCAGACAGCCGTTTTACTCTGTTTAAGGCCTTGTTAATTTTAGGAGCGATAATAGTTCTTATTGCAATCCGATACGGGTCAAAACCTTTTGTTATAAATTCGAATAATAAATGAGCAAGCGTATGACGTAAAAATGCAAATACTCGTAAAATAGTATAAAAATTCGATATTAACTATTTGGTAATAATTAATCTATCACTGAATGCAGTTTGGCATTTAAAATTTGACGGTATATTTTTAATTGTAATTATAATTGTTATTGAAGGGATAAACTGCTTTTAAAGATAATTAAGAGGTAATTGATGATTGTTTTGATGCATTAAAGTATACTTAATTATGTTTTGAGTTCCATCACTGTTTGCGCAAAAGACCTGAGGGGCAATTCTGGTAATTTTGACAACGTTCATAGTCTGATCTCAGTGTCAATCTGTCAAAAACTCCTATACATTTTTGTCAAATTTTTGAAATTCGATTGTCGCCGAGATGACACTGCGAACGTTTTTAATTACGAGAATTGGCCTTCTGAATTTTTTTTTTTTGTTTTCAAAATTATTTACGGGTAAAGAGATTCTTTAAAAAGACACCTTTTTGACTGTTTTCAAGAAATCTTTGTCTTTAATTATTTCATCACCGCTGCTCTCAAAACGGTGTTCCCATTAGTCGGAACATTATAGGCTAATTATGATGAACTGCCATTCAAAGCCGTCAGTTTCTATTTGTCAATTACGCGTTCGTGCGAGTAAAACAGTGACACGCTTAGTTTGTATGAAAAGTATTGACAATGCCGCCTCTACCAGGCGGCCACCGAGGCCCTTCTATGCTCTGTGGTAACGAATCATTATTGAGCTGGTAACATTCTTGTGGGGTAGTGTGATGTCATGGATGTAATTGACGGATGTTTGGATTATCGGATGGATTTAACGTTGTCTGCAGATGTGTGTGTCGTGTGTGTGGAGAAAAGGTTGTGTTTTGTTTTAGGTCAATGTTGTTTGTTTTGAAGGTGGAGATATTGAGAGATTAAGGGCTGATTTTTAAATAGTCGGATATTTTTTAATCTGAGGAATAAATATCGCGGTTTGACAAAATCTATAAAGAATATGTGTCAAACTGTCAGATTTATTGTTCAGATAAAAGCAGCCCTTAGAAAGACATAATTTTTCTTTTTAAAGTAAATGTCAACTCATTGATTCGGACATACAGGGTGCAGAATTATTGGTTTCTAGTTGCACTACGATGTCCCTACCACCTTGTATAGTTTATACTAGTGACACGCCCTTGCTTGGCACGGTTTCACGACTTGAAAAAACATAAACAGATTTCTTTATTATAATGTAAGTAGAACATAAATGTGTAATTCCATATACCTTCACACATAAATTCATTATACGATGTTGAAATCCGCGCCAAAATCCGTTGAGTAGTTATAACCCAACTTGGCGTGTCCAGGTGACGAAATATTAAGTGTTACTAATTTTGAGTTTCACCATCCGGACACACGTCTGTCCTGTCTCTCGTATCTAGTTGGTGACAAACCCAAAAGAAAAACGCGGTCGCACAAACAGACACTAAAAGTGACTTTACTTCAATTTGTGATTGTAAAACATAAAAAGAATAAAAAAGAACATGTACCTATAGACATAGATAAACATGGATAGATATAGATGCTGAATGGTGCTTAACCTTGCGTCATGAACGTGAATAGGTGTCGCCACTTCGCCAGTAGGGACAAGTCATCTCTTAGCTACCACGGCTTATTTCAATTTAATTTTATAAATCCAATTCTTTAATCGACATCGTTCTTTCATGCTTAATATCAACATTAATGATGTAATCAATGTCTGTGTGTGTGTGGGGGGGTGGTACCTTCCTATGGAGAAGAACGGGAAAGAAACATCACAGACACTCTTTTAAATTAAAATTCGTTTTGGAATTGTCAACACATAAATATCAACTTTCAGGTTTTTCTGACTGGCCAACCCCATGGCAATTCAAAAGTGCTTGTAATTAGTTAGTTAAAAAAGTGGCACGAAAAATTATATATGTAAGTTATCTAAATGAGTTTGGCTTAAAATTCAGCAACGCGAATACCGTTCGCTGATGCAGCCATTAGGTCCCGACGTGTGTAGGTGATAGGGGGTCTCATAGAAATGTGAGTTTAAACACTTTGACGATTCACGAAATGTGCTCGACATAGAAAGGTGAGTGGAAGACTTCGAAAGTAAGAGCACACTGTGATAGCACACTGTCACCTGCTACAATTGGTTTATTTGAATTTAATGCTTTGAGTGCGAGTGTATGAAACGGTTTGCAATTTTGAAATCACTATTTATGTAAACATGAAGCATGAAAATAACAGGTTAAAGCAGAAAATCCAAATATTTAGGAGATTAAACTTGAGATAACGACGTCTTTTAATTACTCCAAACTCCACCACAGATAGTTCCACAACTACTTACTCTCGGTAAAGCAATTTAACCACATATTGCTACGAAGGTATTACCTATCAAATGTTATTAAACTTAAATAAGTTAAGTTAGCTCGATGATTTCAGTTGAGGTAACTCGTAACTGGATTAGAGCAGCGATACGTTACCGGTACAGAACTTAATATTATTATGTGTCTGTTTTGCGTCATAACATGATTAGGTATGAATGGGAGATGAGATATAAGTTTAGTAGGTCGTTGTGTGGCGGAAGTGTTTGTAAGTACCTACTTTGAGTGTAGTGGTTAAACACTTTGACGGTTAACGAAGTTTGCTCGACATAGAAATGTGAGTTACGAGTAAATACTGTGATGGTTAATGACATGTGCTTCACATAGAAATGTGTGTTAAACACTTTGACGGTTAACGAAATGTGCTCGTTATAGAAATATTTACCTAATGTTCTTGTCATATAAATGTGAGTGAAACACTTTGACGGTTAACGAAATGTGTGACAGTTAACGAAATGTGCTCTACATAGAAATGTGAGTTTAAACACTTTGACGATTCACGAAATGTGCTCGACATAGAAAGGTGAGTGGAAGACTTCGAAAGTAAGAGAAATGTGGTCGACATTTATATAAATAAAGGCAATGGCATATGCAGTCCGCTACAGCGTAAAATATTTGCATCACACCAAGTGACGCACGTTTTACTTGTGGTTATCAAGTGTACAAACATGCGGTGAATAAGTGTATAAGCGCAGGAGCTTTCGGTAGCGTCCAAGACAATGGCAAAGTTGGAAGTATGTGAGTTGTGCGTGTGTGTGTTATGTGCTGACGCTACTCGTCTTCACGCAACATTCACAACGTAAGTGTACACTTGGTTAATACAAGTAAAGAACACGTCGCTTCGCGTGATAAGACGATTCTGACGATTTGAGACCCTCCTCCTTTTGTGAGGTTGGTTAAAAATAATCTATCAATTACGCGATTCGCTACAACGCAGGTACTACGAAATCAGCTGTGTTACGCATTTCGCTAACCTAACCTTTATTATCGTCACACGTGTTGTGAAGCAATTGTATGTCCAATTGTCTTTTTTTATTGTTGCACCAGTTTAAGATGCAGTTTTATGTTCCCTAGTTCAGTTTAGTTGTTCCCTAGTTAAGGAATGATTTTAATAAAAATATACAAAATATTTAAAAACGTAGTGTGGTTCCCGAAAAAAAAAAAAAAACAGATGTCACATACAAAATAACATTGAGGCATTTTTTTAAAGAGAATTTCCGTGGTACCATAGAAAAGCGAATGAGAACATAAAAACATTGTGATATTTAAGTAGCAGATCTTAGAATTGGAAACTCACATTGGTAGGTAAAACAGAGGCGAACTCCATTTTATAGAATTTGGCTCCAGCGGTGCTTGTTCATCCTCAGGTCTTGGTGTCGACCTTCATCAGGAAGCTGTCCAGCTGGCTGTGAACCCTCGGCGCTACGTGCAGAGATGCCATTGTGGTCTGTCTCACATATCTGGAATAAATAGAATATGCTGTTATTCTTTCGTAGATTCATACTAACTATTTAGTTAGCTTAAAGTCACCCAAAGGGCAATGGAGAGGGCTATGCTTGGGGTTTCCATAAGTGATCGAATCAGGAAAGATAACCGGTAAATCAAGGTAACCGACATAGCCTGAGGAATTGCTAAACTTAAGTGGCAGTGGGCAGGGCACATTGCTCGCAGAATAGATGGCCGATGTGGCCGAAAGGTTCTGGAGTGACGACCGCGTACGGTAAGATGTAGAGTTGGAAGGCCTCCCACAAGGTGGACCGTTTAAATTGTGAGGGCCGCAGGAATCCGCTGGATGCGAGAAGCATAGAACCGGTCGAAGTGGCAGAGCTTGGGGGAGGCCTATGTCCAGCAATGTACGTCTTTTGGCTGAAATTATGATGATAATGATATCTACTACTAGACAGAAATCTTAAATTAAATGATAGACGACGCACAGCCTAAACCGCTGGACATGAGATTTTGAAAACACAATAGTTCACAACAAAGAAAACATCAATTTTGAAAACCCGTCTCCTTATATGGGGCAAAAGTTTGTTTGGAAGTTCGAACACACGGCTTGTTTTTTACATTGCTTAAAAAACGCCTTTTTTTTGTGAGCCAGTTCTGTCCGACTCCCGGGCATAAGCTTCCCAAGTCCATCCAGGAATTCTTTTCCCGCACCATCTCAAGCCAGCCCTCGAGGTACGCGTCCAGATCAACTCACAAAAACTTTATCGAAAATAGAGATCCACCGGTGTCAGCAGGGTCCAAGCTACCGGTGGTAAAGGTTCCAGGGCCTAGAGACAAAATACATTTCTGTTAGCGTTCACCACAAACGCGTCGCCAAAATGAATGGGAATGACATTACCTGCGGAAAGGTTACGTCGTGTTCTTTCCGCAGGTAATGTCTCTCCCTCACAATGCGATCAGTGTCAAGAAGTGCCTTCTAAATCAGACCCTTAATTCAACTGTCTAATGAGATACTTGAGATATGTTGTTTGAGGCTTTCGACAATCGGCACAATGGCCTTGTGTGCTAAGTCGAGATATTATTGTTTTCAACAATTTCTTGCTCTTGGTCGCGACTTTGTCTGCGTGGTGGTCGGATCACGACATAGTTTCGAAAAATTATCCCACCGGGCACGTACTTACACCCGGGATAAAAGTTTCCTTTGTCCGAAACTAGATCGACCTATTTCGAATTCGTAAATAACACAATAAAGCTGCAGACTTCTTCAAGTCCTTAAAAGACTAGAATAACCTAGAAGGCTAACTATAGGGTGGCCCTTAAGGATGTAAACAACTTTTTTTTGCCCGATGTAACATCGAAATTTCTTTTTTATAAACATGGGTGAAACATAAATCTTCCGGAATAAATGGCGTTAATAAGGGTGTCAAATGATGGTGAAAACCGCATCAAAATCCATTGCGTAGTTTAGAAGAAAAACGCAATCACACGGACTTTATTTTGTATTATTGAAATATTCAATATCATTCATGGAAACTGTATGAGACACATAGTTTCTTCCTTTGATTTGCAATTGGAAATGATAGTCAGTAATTTTATGGATACTTCTAGATATATTGACATCTATCCTATATCAATTGATGGGTGGAGATTACTTACAAGGGACTATGGGGGATATTGTATGATTCTCACCATACAAAATGCCGCATAATCGTTTGTACGTACTTATATCAATATTTCATAGAATCAAAGCCGTTTTAAATGAAATCGCACACCAGGCCTACCTACACATAACCGATGAATGCCTCATGTTTTCCCAGACATCAATAATCCATATTCGCGACGACAGGTGCGTGTCAAAGCCTTTCTATATCGCTATTGGTTCGGCGACTCCTTTGATTGAAAGTTCATATTATTACTTACCTATCAAAAGTTCCATTTGTGGATGACGTCATGACAAACTGTATTTGTAGTTAGATTAAGTAGTTTACACGTAAGTAAAAGAAGCTACGTCCTCCTGCAAATTTCAGCAGGTGGTGTTGGCAATTTTAGACCGGAGTCAATGGAAGCAGATTGTCCGGTTAAAGGGGTCGAGTGACCACGATCCTCAGTAATGAGGGACCATCATCACCATATCAAAGAAGAAGTAAGTAGTTTGTTAGTTTAGTTTTCGGAAATGACTGTACATGAAAATATGTTTATCGGGACATTTTACGTAATGTTTGTGGAACATTGTGTTTCTTTATTGTGACGTAAATAATGAATAAGTTAGCGAGTCTAAAAGTTTAACGATGCTGAACTTACAAGTTGATTTTAGAACGATTTTGGCAGCTGTCATCTTGACGTAATCCCGGGTAATGAGGCAGCGGCAACCTAGTCGCGGGCTCGAACTCACTAGTGGGCCTGACTGTAAAGCACGCTGTCTCACCAGGCATCGTGTCCGACAGAGGTAGTACCCGTGATGAGCAGTTAGACGCTAGTCTACACGCACAACATTATTGTGTGAGCTGGAGGATCAGTTATAGTAAACCAGGTGCGTAAAAAATAAAGAAAAGTCCTTCGGAAGATCGGGTTTTCTGAAAAAACCACTGCATATATCAATGACCAATAAAGTTCGTTCGATAATTGAGTTTTGTCGGTACTGACTTAGTTTTGGAGATTTTACACTTCTTTAATTACTTAAACACGCCCAAAGTTAAATTAAAATTAGATAAATTAGCAGGAAAAACGAATCTTTGTTGGCTCCTAACTTTTTAATGGTTTTTAAATTTAGTATTCCGTTTCCGTACAGAATTTTAATAATAAGACAAAAACATACCATGTTTAATTTTTGATGTAAATTGTCAAACAGTGGAGTAATTAATACACTCCCGAAGTATGTATGGGAAAAATGTGGACTAGATAAAAATTTTTTTTGGAAATAAATAAATTCACCTTAACTAAGGATTGTCATATTGAGTTGTATCAATGTTCTGTGATTATGACTACCATCGCAATGCAGTAATTTGCTTTATTTGCGCTCGCGCCTCGCGAACTCGGTGGTACGTCGCTTACATTATTGTTCATTCCCTAATGTGATCAGAGACTTGTGATTTTTCTGAATATTATCGACTTTCATTTACCTCCCACGCCTAGGAGACAATAAGACCTGTTTTGATAAAGACGACGTATTATTTGTTACTTAAAAACATGACACATAATAAAAAAATTAAACCGCCGAAAAACCGAAAAGTTAAAAATAATAAACTAGCTTTGTCCAACCCCAATAACTAAGTTCGGAAGGCGGTGACATATAATTAAATACATATCCAAAGTCACCGAATTCTGAACTTAGTTATTGGGGTTGGACAAAGCTAGTTTATTATTTTTAACTTTTCGGTTTTTCGGCGGTTTAATTTTTTTATTAAAAAGTTTTTATTTTATAATTTTTTGTGGCTATAATCTACTAATTACCACATGCTTAATTTTTTTGATTACTTTTTGTAATACACAACTCAGTATTAAAATCTGTGAGTTAACATTCAATCATCCCCTGTTTTCTTACCCTTAGGGTTGGAATTTTTCTTCGAAATTTATATGGGGCCAACATCGGGGTATATCCTTTCCAATAAAAAAAGAATTATCAAAATCGGACTACTCTGGAAAAAGTTATGCGTGGTCATACATAAAAAAAAAAAAAAAAATATACGCGTCGAATTGAGTAACCTCCTCCGTTTTTTCGTCGGTTAAAAATAACAACATTGAAATATAAATGTTCTATTTACAAAAGCATTCGTAGATCTGAGCTACGTTTATTTGATATTGTTTAAAGTTTTGAAAAAACTATTACATAGTTTGACAACGTTATGTAGATAGATAGAATAAATACTCTTTTTTATGTATACCATATAAATTACGGATAAAAATGTAGAAATTTTACATATTATGGGGCATAATGACGTATTGGGCGGTGTTATCCCTAAAAGCGATCGTTAGTCGTGTTCATCGCTTAGGCAGAATCAGTTGAATGAAATGACTACATATCTTTAGGTTTATATAAAACACAAAAATAGTTTCTGCCTATGTTCGTGATAGACTTTCAAACCATCCAACTGATGTGCCCCAAACCGTTTCATTAGAAAGGCAATAATGTGAGGATGGTTTTAGACCACTAAAATAAAAGTTATAAAAAAACGGGCCAAAATAAAAACAAATAAACAAAATGTATTCGTTTTTAGCATTCGCCGGGGATCCGCTAGGTAAGAAAATATAAACTAACCTAGCTTTTCCCATATTGTTCATTTCGATACATATTTTCTTTTCCTACCTACCTACCTACTCAGCCTATGTTCGTTCTACCTACGTACCTACGTTCCCACTGCTAGGACACAGGCCTCCTCTCCGTGAGAGGGAGTGGGCCGTAATCCACCACGCGGGCCCAGTGCGGGTTGGTAGATGTCACATGTCCTCAAATTTTTGGTTCTAGGACATGCCGGTTTCCTCACGATGTTTTCCTTCACCGTTTTGAGAGCAGTGGTGATGAAATTATTTACACAAATGCGCCTGGTTGGGTTCGAACGCACGATCTACAACTCGTAAGTCCCGGCCGTGACCACTGGGCCACCACGGCTCTTTTCCTTTGTCTAAAATGTGATGTATCTCAGCATATTAAAAAGTCTTTGTCACAAAAATCAACTGTGTCAGTGGGTTTGTGAGAATTCTCGAGTGTTTTTTCTCAACTTCGTTTCTGTATTATACCTAGGCTATGGATGGCGAGTCACGTCCAAATTTTTTTTTCAACTTTATTAATTTGTCAAACTTGTCTGCTTGGACGTACCAAATTATTTCGAGAGATGGAATTGATTTGTTCGTTAATTGTTTGTAAAAAGTTTTTGGTGCAAAATTCTTGATTTTTTTAGGTAAAAATAAGATTGGTTTTGAGAAAACAGTGGTCAATTTTAAATTGTAAATGATTTTATTTCTGTGTGTAGTTTTGTACAAACACTTTTAATCTAGATGTTTTTTTAAACTAGATGAGGTCGGCGTTTCTTATCTGACTAGTCTGAGAAGAAAGGCCGAAACAAACTCAGAGGTCAGTCTCTTTAAAGTTCATACATTTTCAAAGTTAACTTTGCACACACAAATATATTCAATTGAAGTGTCTGTTTGTAATGTGAAAATAACAGATTTTACTAAATGCCTATGAAAGTGTACAGGGTGGTCTACGGACAGCGACGCACAAACCGCAAACCGTTACCATGAATGCAGAACATGATTCTGAACCGCTTGTTACTACTGTCTGTTACTATTTTATTGTATGCATAGATAATCAATTAAATATAAAATCCAAAGCAAAATCAAATACCTGATATCCTCAATACACCTTATCAATAACCGAACCTGAATTCGTTCTATTAATTAGTGAACGTTTGGCGCCGACCGTCACGTTTTAATTTATCGCACCAAAGAAAACGCCTGAAATTGTTTGAGCAATGTTCAGCTATGTAAAATAAACGGCTATAGCAATTAGGATAACCGACGCTGGCTGGCTAAACTATAATAAATACAGATATATCTAACTGCCGCGACTTACGAAATGTAGGTCGTAGGTTCGAACCCAGACAGGCGCTTTACTTTGTGTAAATTATTTCATCAACACTGCTCTCAAAACGGTGAAGGAAAACATCGTGAGAAAACCTGCATGTCCTAAAAAATATTTACTTTTGTTTGTATTAAATGAAATAATCACGAAAAACCTCTATAAATACACCATTGCCGGCCCGCGTGCGATGAACGCTCTTAAGAGCATTGGAGGATTTTTACTAGCGATAAATAATTTTATTTCTATTATAATAAATTCTTCAATGCTTATAAAAATAGGAAGAGCCCCCCCTGCGACAAAAAGAAATACAATCGGCGAATACTTAATGAATTGGCCTGATAACACTGTTATTACACCCTAAAAACATAGGTATCTACGTATTATTATAATGTTGTTATCAGTAACAAATACATATCTATCGATCGTTTACTAATGAGTCAGTCTGTGGCTGTGCAACATTCGTCATTTCAGTAATTTGTCCATAAATTGTTCTGTACGCTCCGCAGAACATGCTGATACATTGCAATTGGTTCTTGTAACGAGACAGTATTTGCATCGGCAATTTCTGGGTTCCTGGTAGTTATTGTAATATAGATATGTACCTACAGTAAGACACCGATGGATTTTTTCGAATGAAATTTAATTTAATGAATTAACTGTTTGTTTTGACTGTACATCCGTATATTGAAACACCCTCATCATCATTTCAACCGAAAGACGTCCACCGCTGGACATAGGCCTCCTCCAAGCTCCTCCTCCGATCTCGACCTGTTCTGTGCTCCTTGCATCCAGCGGATTCCTGCTACCTTCACAAGGCCATCGGTCCAACTTGTGGGAGGCCTTCCAACTCTACGTCTTCTGGTACGCGGAACACCCTACTAGTTCAATTATATAGGTATTAGGCAAACTTAGGAATACTAAATGTGTTGTAATTTCAAAGCGTAATTCCGGTAGCATTCGTGCATTTGTTTCTGAAAGCCTTATCAAGTCCCTTCAGTTACTCTGAGGTGATGCTGTCAAAACTGTAAGCCTTAATCATTATCTGCCTGCTTTTTCCAACTAGTATGTTGGGGTCGGTACTCAGCTGCACGTGGATAAACTGGAAGCAGTTTATCCACGTGCAGCTGAGTACCGGTTTTTTACATAGCCGTACGCCTGTCAAAGATTTACAAATAACAACCGAGACCAACTGCTTAACGTGTTTTCCTAGGCAAGGATGGGTCTTTTTTTTTGAGGGTGGGAAGTCATCAAAATACTTCTCCCGCTCCGGGTGGAGCAGGAGGGCGTGTCAGACTTTTACTGACTAAAACCCACCCGTGTTCCCTCAGTTGCCTGTGTGCCAGGGGCGACAGTGTCTCTTTCGAACAACCCGCACCCTTGGCAGGCATAGGCCCTTGCGGACCCCACCAGTTGCTACTGACATCTCTGACGGCGCGCGTGCAACACAACGCGCCGTCCCGCCTACCACTTTTCACCAGCAGGAGACGGAGAGCGGCCAACGCTATACCGACACTCCTCTTCCCCTGCGGCCCCACCGCGTCCGCCATCAAACGGTGGCGGCCCCGTCCAGGCCACGGAAGGGAAGAGCGCTGCTCAGAAGCACCGGCACTCCTCCTCTGCCGCAGCCCGTAACCCTCGGCCACGATGCCTCCCATTCGACATCGCGGCCCACCTCAGTTGCGGTGCACCTCACCTCAACCTACTTTTTAGCCGCTACGTTATCGGCTTGAAGGCAAAAGCCCTGACGAGCGGCCCCACCTTTGGGTTCCTCTTCGCTTCACCGTGGGTGGGAGACCACGGCTACTGAGCCCCCCGCAACGACAATGCGGGAACCCACTCGGGGGGGAAGGAAGGGTCTTGGTATGTAAAGATGGTCACCCATCCACGGACCAACCGCGGCAATCATAGCTTAACCTGATCAATCGACCTGTGCGGCTGTTATTACTTAGCCACAAGCCCCTCTTTAAATAAATAAATTTGTTTATTTCAAAACAACAGTAAAAAGATAAAAATACAGAAAAAAGTGTGTCGTTGGTGCCTGTACCTATACCTACTAATGATCAAAAATCGACTTTAAACCATAGTAAACCACTCGTATTTTATTAGCGTTTTTTCAAGTAATCATCATCATCTGCCTAGCCTTTTCCCAATCACGTTGGGGTCGGCTTCCAGTCTAACCGGATGCAGCTGAATACCAGTATTTTACATGGAGCGACTGCCTGTTTTTTCAAGTAATCATAAAATCAAAAAAGGAATTTATTATGAATATTATCATTTGAATGCGAAAATGATAACGTAACGTACAATCAATCGTTGACGTAATTTATAGAAATGAAAATTGAATTTCGAATCCTGTCAATACAGGCCACAGAGATACATACATAGCGCACTCATTATACAACATACCTACCTCATATTAAACACACTCACACACAGCACAAGCAAAAATTCCCTCAAACATAAAGATACCTATTGAAATAAAATCTAAATTCCGGAAACATCTCGGCTTCAACACCAGATTTCGGAAGTTCTTTACACTTCCCGTTCAAGAGGCAAAGCAATTTGACTCGAGTGGGTGTGATAATGCCATCAAGTGGTATTATTGGACGATCACAATTTGCATGAGCCTTGAAGGATTCCGACTTAATATTTTATTATCAGGTTATTTTTTATTCACGGTTTTTGACGGGGTTTTGCAGATGTGGTTTTGGAATGATGGATTTTTTTTTTTTCGTAATGGTATTTCTTTTTTATATAACATTTTATTTAGTTAAAAAACGTTGTTCCATGCTGTAAAAAATATAGTAAATAATGTTTCTGTTAAAAAATCTCGGTAGCCATAATTTGGGAATGCGGCTAATGTAATTTGGTCCTTGTTGCATGTGACTTTTACTATCACCGGCAATGTCGAGGTATACGACGACAAAGAAAGGGGGAGGTTCTCAGTTCCTCGGAATCTTTATTTGCATGCATGTTCCCCGATTACTCGAAGACTACTGGACCGATTTGGACAATTCTTTTTTGATTGAAAGTGTAGGTAAACTTCTCAGGTGACAGGCTCTGATGATGGAATCCTGGAGAAACCGAGGGAACTCTTTAATACTGTTGCGCGGCACAATTAATGTTTGGTTGCCACTAGCGACATCTCGTATCGAGTAGCGGAGTTAATGGTCAAGATCTTTCTAGAAAGTTCGATGCTAGAACTTTCTGGAACCATCGACATGCGTTCGGTCAGGGCCGATATGTACTCGAACATTGTAGATGCTTCTACGGTAGAAGGTTCTGGAACTATCCGAGGGCCCTATATAAGCGGGAACGGAGCGCGTTCTGGGTAGTTCATTGGAAGCGATACATGCGAGAACATCTAAAGCGATCTTCAAGTGCGACTTAAGAGTGATCCGTAGTGCTATTGCGTTGTGTTATTAGTGTGTTTAATTAAAGTGTTATTTTTGGTAATTCATATCGGCAGTTTTTAATTGTCACGAACCCCAAGCTCGTAACAACTGGTGTCAGAAGCAAGGATTAAAATCATGCCGATTTTACCTAAAGACGACACGGAGGGTATCCGTACCCGGAGTCAACGCCAGCAGGAGACGGACCAGAGGCGATTTGGTGGAGCAATGCCACAGACTTCGGAGGGCCAGCTACCAACCACGGAGGCCGGCCCGTCCACAGCTGCTCCATCATCACCAGCATCGGATTTTGCTGCTCTGATGATGATGTTGCAGGACCAGGCCCGCCGACAGGAGGAACAGGCCCGCCGATTGGAAGAACAGCTCAAACGGGATAAAGAGGAGCAGGCCCGCCGACAGGAGGAACAGGCCCGCCGACAGGAGGAACAGGCCCGCCGATTGGAAGAACAGCTCAAACGGGATAAAGAGGAGCAGGCCCGCCGACAGGAGGAGCAGGTGCACCGACAGGAAGAGCAGATGCTCCTCATAAAGGACCTTCACGCAACCTTCGGGAAAGACATGAAGGAGGTGAAGGAGAAGGTTGCCCAGCATGACAACCGCTTGTCAGAAGCTGAAACTCAGATCAGCAAGTTTAGTGACGTCATTGCTGATGTGAAGCAAGAGTTGGGTAACCTCAAACTTGGGGATGGAATCGCAGCTCCCGTAGCTACAACACCTTCGCTACGTGGATTCAAAGTGCCGCCGTACGACGGGACTTCTTCCTGGTCGGCCTACAAAATTCAGTTTGCGGCTGTCATGAAGGCGAACGGGTGGAATGAAAGTCAGGCCATGACTGCCCTCACCCTAGGCCTGCGCGACCAGGCTTTAAATGTGCTGGAAGCTCTCGGTAAGGAAGTGACTTACGAGCAGCTCCTCGAGGCATTGGAGGCTAGATATGGCGACGCTCACCTGGAACACGTGTTTCGTGCGCAGCTCAAGGATCGTGTGCAACGCAGTAACGAAAACCTGCAGCAGTGGGCCCTTGAAGTGGAGAAGCTGGTTCGAAAAGCGTACCAGTCCGTACCTGCGCTTATTGATGGGAACCTGGTGCAGGCATTCGTCGACGGCATCCGGGACCTTGAAGTTAGAGCTGCTGTGAGACTCGGTCACCACGGGACGCTTAAGGACGCCTTGGCCCATGCACTGGAGGTGGAAGCTGTGCGGCAGGATCATCATTCCCATTGCGTCAGGGAGGTTGTAGCGGCTACAGTTCGCGATCGTAAAGGATACAGCCCTAGGTGCTACGGCTGTGGGGAAAGGGGCCACCTTCGATCCAGTTGCCCTAAGCGAACTGCAGAAAGGGAAGATGGCCGGTCTCCAGAGGGTAGCGCGACTAACAGCACTACACAGCAGCAGCAGGGAAACGAGTAATAGCCAGGACTGCGGGGCGGGTGCTGGCTGATGTTCAAAGAGCCCCAAGGATTTCGATCACACAAACCCATGACGGGAACACCTTAATCATCAAGGGCGAGGTCAACGGAATACCTTGTAAGCTGACCATAGATACTGGAGCCTCTCGTACGGTCGTCAGTTCCCAAGTTATGAGTCGGCTCCTTGGGGACTCCGCATACAACCGAGAACGCATTAATTTGGTGACAGCCACCGGTCAGCGCATACCCGTCCGTGGAGAGAAGGAGATGGAGTTGAAACTAGGCAACAGGATCTACCTGCATAATGTAATCGTGGCTGATATAATGGACGATTGCATCCTGGGTCTTGACTTTATGAGGAAGAATTTTTGCGAGATTGACGTCAAGCAGGGAGTTATGAAATGTGGACGAGAGGAACTTTTTATGGAAGGGGCGTTACCAGGGAATGCGTACAGCCTTAAGGGAATTGTTCTTCCTCCGAGATCAGAAACGATTTTGCCGGTTAGTCTTCCTCGGAATCCTGGGCAAAATTGTTGTGTACTCGTGGAAAGGGTAGACAATGACCTTCCATGGAAAGTGGCACGAACTTTGGTCAGAGCCACCGACATCTCAGGGGTACGTGTGCTGAACCTTTGTGATCAGGAACAGACTATTAAAAAAGGCACACTGATTGGTACTTGCGAGGAAGTAGATTGGCTGCGTCAATGCAAATATCTATCGACTGGGACCCCCAGCAAGGATGCACAAACGAGAGTGACCACACTTTTAGAAGAGTGTCGCAGCGCTCTGTCTCAAAATGAGATGGGCAAGGCGAAGAAGATGTTACTGAAGTACGCCGAAGTTTTCTCCCTAAACGATAGTGACATTGGGAAGACTGGCTTAGTTCAACACAAAATAAATACAGGAGAAGAGTTGTCTATCCGTCAGCGGCCAAGGAGATTGCCGGTAGCGCGTGAGAAGGAAGTAGAAACCATGATTGAGGGAATGGTGAAGGATGGTGTTATTGAACATTCAACTAGTCCATGGTGTTCACCTGTAGTGCTGGTAAGGAAGAAGAACGGCAGCATGCGGTTTTGTGTTGACTATCGTCGTCTGAATGACGTTACGAAGAAGGACAGCTACCCTTTGCCAAGAATTGATGACACGTTGGACATGCTTACTGGAGTAAAGTGGTTTAGCACTCTGGACCTGAAAAGTGGCTACTGGCAAGTGGAAATTGACCCCAAGGACAAGGAGAAAACAGCATTCTCGACAGGAAAGGGTCTGTGGCAATTTAAAGTTATGCCGTTTGGATTATGCAACGCTCCGGCAACGTTTGAAAGGTTGATGGAACTTGTACTGACTAAGTTGATTGGCGATGCCTGTCTGGTCTACTTGGATGACATCATCATCGTAGGCCGTACGTTTGAAGAACATCTTCAAAACCTGGAACGCGTGCTCATGAAAATCCAGAGTGCCAACCTCAAGTTGAGTCCGAAGAAATGTTCACTATTCAAACGGCAAGTTAGCTTTTTGGGATATGTAGTGTCGGAAGAAGGAATCCGCACGGACCCAGAAAAAATCGCCGCTGTCAAGGATTGGCCAGTTCCAAAAGACAAGACGCAGGTCAGAGCGTTTTTGGGGTTGTGCTCTTACTATCGGCGATTTGTTAAGAACTTTGCAGATAGAGCCAAACCCCTGCATAAGCTAACCGAGGAGAAGCGACATTTCTGCTGGGATGAAAGTTGTGATATCGCATTCCAGGAGCTGAAGGACCGACTATGCAAAACACCTATTTTGGGGTACCCTGATGCAGGCAAGGAATTTATAGTTGACACAGACGCAAGTGACATAGGACTTGGTGGTGTGTTGTCTCAACGGGATGGTGATCAAGAGGTTGTGATAGCGTACTTCAGCAAGTCGTTGTCAAAGCCGGAGAGGAACTATTGTGTAACGAGACGGGAATTGCTTGCTATGGTAAAGTCATTGCAGCATTTTAGCAAATATCTTCTGGGGCGGAAATTCCACTTACGAACCGACCATGCTGCACTGAAATGGCTATTGCAGTTCAAAAATCCAGAAGGACAAGTTGCGAGATGGATTGAGCTACTGCAGGAATACGACTTTGTGGTCGAACATCGCAGCGGGAAATCTCATGGCAACGCAGATGCATTGTCAAGAAGACCTTGTCCTGAAGACTGCAAGCATTGTACTAGGCAAGAGAGTAAGAAAGTGGTACCTGTGAGGATGCTCAGGACAGACCTCAGCAACGAGTAGAAGGAAAGCCTACAACGTGCACAGCAGGAAGATTCGGACATCAAGCCGATTCTGGAGTGGATGAAGGTCAGAGCTCCTAAGCCCAGGTGGAGCGACGTCTCAGCAATGAGTTCGATCACAAAGAGCTATTGGGCCCAATGGGACAGCTTGGTGATTCAGGATGGAGTCCTGTGCCGTAAATGGGAAAATGCTCGGGGAAACAGCTGTCACTTGCAAATGGTTGTCCCTAAATCTCAAGTACCGGATGTTCTGCAGCTGTACCATAATGGTTGTTCAGGAGGTCACCTGGGAGTAAAACGGACTCTACTGAAGATACGAGAACGGTTTTACTGGGTCCACTGTCGGGACGATGTCGAGGACTGGTGTCGCAAATGTACAAGTTGTGCAGCTGTAAAAGGACCTCAGACGCGTAGCAGAGGTGCATTGAAATTGTACAATGTTGGTGCACCATGGGAGAGGATAGCCCTTGACGTTGCGGGGCCGTTTCCGGAAAGTGAAAGTGGTAACAAGTATTTCATGGTTGTGATGGATTACTTCACTAAGTGGCCGGAAGTCTTTGCCATTCCAAATCAAGAAGCTTCGACAGTTGCAGATAAATTAGTTCATGAAGTCTTCTGTCGTTTTGGAGTACCTTTAGAGATTCACAGTGATCAAGGAAGGAATTTTGAGTCTCAAATATTCCAGGAAACTTGTCGAGTGATGGGTACTCATAAAACAAGAACAACTTCTTACCACCCGCAATCGAATGGAATGGTGGAACGATTTAATCAGACATTAGAGAGGTACCTAGCAAAAGTTGTGGAAAATCGGCAACGAGATTGGGACAAGCACATACAACCGTTTTTGCTGTCATATCGAAGCGCTGTTCACGAAAGCACATCGGTGACACCAGCTTTCGCAAACTTTGGAAGGGAATTACGGCTGCCTGCAGACCTGATCACCGGAATACCACCTGATGCCCCACGCAGTATAACCGATTAGGCGAATGACTTGCGGAACAAGATGAATGACATTTATGAGCACGTCAGACAATCAGGCCAGCAAATGTCTGAAAAGATGAAAACCCGTTATGACCGCAAAATGAACAATAAAGGGTTTGACGAAGGTTCACTAGTGTGGTTGCACAATCCAGTTCGCAGCAAAGGGAAATCTCCTAAGCTTCAAGCTAACTGGGACGGACCGTACCGGATTGTGACAAAGATCAATGACGTTACCTACCGGATACAGAAAGGTGCAAGAGGTACTCCTAAGATAGTCCATGTGAATCGACTGGCGCGTTACTATGGGGCTGATAATGCTCGGGACGAGCATTTTTTAGGTGGGGGCAGTGTTGCGCGGCACAATTAATGTTTGGTTGCCACTAGCGTCATCTCGTATCGAGTAGCGGAGTTAATGGTCAAGATCTTTCTAGAAAGTTCGATGCTAGAACTTTCTGGAACCATCGACATGCGTTCGGTCAGGGCCGATATGTACTCGAACATTCTAGATGCTTCTACGGTAGAAGGTTCTGGAACTATCCGAGGGCCTATATAAGCGGGAACGGAGCGCGTTCTGGGTAGTTCATTGGAAGCGATACATGCGAGAACATCTAAAGCGATCTTCAAGTGCGACTTAAGAGTGATCCGTAGTGCTATTGCGTTGTGTTATTAGTGTGTTTAATTAAAGTGTTATTTTTGGTAATTCATATCGGCAGTTTTTAATTGTCACGAACCCCAAGCTCGTAACAATACTACACGCACACCAATAGTGATTTGGGTGTTTTTTGGTTGTGATTACAACTAAAACTTTTTACAACCGACTTCTACAAAACACTTCAAACTAACAATCACATTAATTTTGGAAGTCGATGGATAAAGCGAAGAAGAAAAAGTCGATTGGGTAAAAAAAAAAAATATGGATGGAGGAGTCAGTATACCAATCTACTATATAAAAATAAGTCGGGTTTTCCTTCCTGACGCTATAACTCCAGAAAGCACGAACCGATTTCCACGGTTTTGCATTCGTTGGAAAGGTCTCGGGCTCCGTGAGGTTTATAGCGTAGGTAGGGTAGGTAGGGTAGGTAGAGTAGGTAGGGTAGGTAGGGTAGGTAGGGCAGGTAGGGCAGGTAGGGCAGGTAGGTCAGGTAGGGCAGGTAGGGTAGGTAGGGTAGGTAGGGTAGGTAGGGTAGGTAGGGTAGGTAGGGTAGGTAGGGTAGGTAGGGTAGGTAGGGTAGGTAGGGTAGGTAGGGTAGGTAGGGTAGGTAGGGTAGGTAGGGTAGGTACGGTAGGTACGGTAGGTACGGTAGGTACGGTAGGTACGGTAGGTACGGTAGGTACGGTAGGTACGGTAGGTACGGTAGGTACGGTAGGTACGGTAGGTACGGTAGGTACGGTAGGTACGGTAGGTACGGTAGGTACGGTAGGTACGGTAGGTACGGTAGGTACGGTAGGTACGGTAGGTACGGTAGGTACGGTAGGTACGGTAGGTACGGTAGGTACGGTAGGTACGGTAGGTACGGTAGGTACGGTAGGTATGTAGGTATGAATGACTATTGGACGGACAGGACAACGTCTGTCAGGTCAGCTAGTTCTGTATATTATTATAAGTTGGCTCATTTTTTTTTTAAACTTAGTATAAAGAAAGTAAAAGAAGAAAAAAAATACATTCATTTAGCACAGGCTGTAAAAGGCACAGAATATCCAGCAAAAAAAAAAAACTTAAAATTTAAACCAACAAAAAGTGTAAAGTGCGATGTTAACTAGCATTATTAAAATGTGCCCCACGGCTGCGCTAAAAAGGCGATAAGATTCTGCAGTCACTAAAAAAATATGACGTATATACCTATAGTGTCAACTGTTTGTACCTCGACTACAGGGAAAATAAAATGCGAAGCCGAATTTCCATATTATGGGAACCAGGGCGCAAATCATGCATAAATAAAAGATTTATCGATAGCAGGGTTCCTGGTTTATATTTCCCATAGGATATTATTTAAATTCCTTTAAAGGTCAACGGAAAAGGGATACTCAGATATCCGGACATCTGATGTCATCTCTTGGGATATTGAAGGTTAATCATAATTGAGCGGAGATTAACTTTTCCGAATAAGGTGAAATGTAAAATCTTTTACTTTTTTATTCTTTCGGGTGAATTTGATTAATGTGTCTAACGGAGATAAAGCTACTTTAAATTTTTATTTGGCAGATTTTCACGAATAATCTAGGAAATATTTTTTTTGAAGCTAAAAAAAAAAAAAAAATTGTTCCGGGCTTGGGGCTTGTTGCTAAGTAATAACAGCTACACGGGTCGATAGATCATGTTAAGCTACGCTTGCCGCGGTTGTTCCGTACCAAGACCTCCCCGTGCCTCGGAAAGCACGTGAAGCCGTTGGTCCCGGTTGTCATTCGTGGATCTTTGACAGTGGTTACGGGTCGTCAGAAGCCCGAAAGTTTCACAACCAGTCTTACCAAGAGGTATCGACTACTTAAACGATAAGAATAGTTGGTCGCTGTGATTAACTCAGGACAATGTTTGTGTTCTTTCACCAGAATTAGCTTACCTACTGACAGGTTGTATGAATTACATTCATATATTTAATTGTTTATTTTATTAGACCCTTTAAATCATTTTATTTTTTACTATTGTATTGTACAGAATCAAGTTCTTCTAACTTAACAGACAGCTGTGCTGCTGGGGAGTTTGTTGCGCCACTTCTTCTTCCCAGCTAAAGCACTAGGAAGTGTCGAAGGGTGGGCGTTTTTGGGGGACTTTCTTATGTTTTCTTTGTTTTTTTGACGTTCGAAAAGTGCTGACTCTCAGCCTAGTTTGAATAGGTAAATGACTTTTGATTTTGATTTTATCGTGTTACTCAGTAACTGTCTTGTGGAGGTTAGATAGGCATTCTCTCCATGTTAAATACTGGTATTCAGCTGCATCCGGTTAGACTGGAAGTCGACCCCAACATAGTCGGGAAAAGGCTAGGCAGATGATGTTGCTTTAAGTATTCACCGCTAAAAACTTCTGGTTGCTATTTTCCTATGTTCCTGAATAATAACAAAGCACAAAACACTAAAGAAACGAATTAAAATAATATTATACGCTACTGTTAAGGGGACACTTTGCGCGGGTTCGAACTCACTGGTGGGCCTGGCTAAAAATCACGTTGTCTCACCAGGCTTCGTATCCGACAGAGATAGTATCAGTGGTGAGCAGTTAGACGCTAGTCTACATGCACAACGTTATTGAGTGAGATGCAGGAGCATTTCTGGAAAAAAATCGCGAAAAAATTAAGAAAAGTCCTTCAGAAGATCGGGTTTTATGAAAAAACCAACGCATAAATCAATGACGAATAAGTAGTTTATTGAATTTATTGTTAATTGAACTTTGTCGGTACCGTCTTGGTTTTCGAGATTTTACACTCCTTTTATTACTTAAACACGCTCAAAGTTAGGTTAAATTAGCAAGAAAAATGAATCTTTGTTGGCTCATAACTTTTTAATTGCTTTTAATTTTAGTATTCTGTTTCCGTACAGACAATAATAATAACAAGACAAAACCATCCCATGTTTTATTTTTGATGTACATAGTCAAACAGTGGAGTAAAACCCTCCCGAAGTTTGTATGGAAAAAATGTGGACAAGTGTCACTTTAAGTGCGTAACTCCTAAAACAGCCTTTCAAACATAAAATCACTTATCTTAAAGTGACCCTTGACTAAAACAATACACTTGCGTTTTATTTCAAGCTCTTTTAAGTTTTATTTCAAGCACTTTAAGGGCTCCACTTAATTGAAACGATTACAGAGTAATATCGCATTTTATTGTCCCCGGGGTCGTTTATAGGTTGTTAAATTTAACATTTGGAAGTAACAGTAATGGTGATATCACGAAGTTGGTAATTGCTGCTACAAGATAACGTTCTGCGATGAGTATAGATACTGAATACAAATGAGTTTGAAATTATTGCACTTAGTAGGCAGGTATGTAAAGCCAGGGAAATCTATACAAATAAATACAATTTAAGTGTCGTTCTCGTTTGTAATGTCAAAATAACAACTTTTTCATAAATGCAATATTAAGGTATATACCGTAAAAATAACAAAAAAAAACCGTCTGTTTGTTTGTTCCGGCTAATCTCCGAATCGGCTGGTCGCATATTTTGACAATGTAATAAACATTGACAAAATATTTGCCTCGGTTCATCAATCTGCCTTGACTTTTCCCAACTATGTTGGGGTTGGCTTCCAGTCTAACCGGATGCAGCTGAAAACCTGTATTTTATATGGAGCGACAGCATGTGACCTCCACAACCTAAATATGCCTTCTTATTCCTATTAATATTTACCTACGTATCTACTAACAAACCCATTTATGCAAAATGGTAATCGTTTCTGTAGACATATTATTTGTGATCGCAGTTTATCATTAGCAGCACTTAGCGTCCAGGACGTTTCTGCATAACCCTTTGACATAATCCCTTTGTTGTCTTAAAGACACCTGTGTCTCCCATCAGGTTTGACCTCGGTCTTTAAGACGACGTAGCAACGTTACTTTACAGGGGTTTACGATTTTCCATCATTTTAAAAACAGGGTGGTAGGACGTCGACGCGCAAAACTGTTACCATTAATTTAGCGTAGAAACTTTTTGAAGGTTATGAAAAAATAAATCAGCTGTTTTGTTTCATAGAAAAGTTCGACTTATGCGGTTAAAATGTCTGCAACAGCAATTTTTTAAATAACCGACGCATAATTTCAACGCAGGTTTAGAAAAAGTTTTTTTTTTTTTGGGTGGGAAATCATCAAATAACTTCTCCGGCTCTGGGTGGAGCAGGAGGGCGTGTCAGACTTTTACTGACTAAAACCCACCCGTGTTCCTTCAGTAGCCCGTATGCCAGGGGCTGTGGTGTCTCTTTCGAACAAACCCGCACCCCTGGCAGGCATCGACCCTTGCGGGCCCCATCACTTTTTGTGCTGACATCTCTTTGAGGCGCGCGTGGAACACAACGCGCCGTCGACTTGGGCTTGGTCCTTACCGGACAGCGAGCTACCCATTACTCGCCGTCCGCAAGCCCATGCCTACGGTGGCCGGAAATCGGCCTGGGATTCCCGACGCCCAGGGCGTCTCCGTATCCTGCGGCGGCTTGGGTCGCGAGGGCGCATATACTGCCTCTCCCTCACGTGCGCCGCCTCCCTCTTCGCGAGCATCACTGCTTCGCTGAAGGAGGTGACGGCTCCCCATGCCCTCTCGCTCCGTACCATGGCCTGGACCAGGGCCGGACGCGAGAGATCGCCGCCGCCGATCGCCTCCACGAGGACACGGCGGTGCTCCGCCCAAGCAGGGCAGACCGCCACCGTGTGCTCCACCGTATCCTCAAGGCGATCTTCGCAGTGGAAACACCCGGGCGTTTCCTCCCGCCCTATCCGAAACACTAACCTCCCGAAACAACCGTGTCCGGTGAGGACCTGCGTCAGGCGGAAGGTGAGGACGCCATGCCGCCTCTCAAACCACTCCTCAAAGAGGGGACTTACCGCCGCAATCGTGGCGTGCCCAGCACTGGGTTGCGACAATCGCTCTCTCCATGTCACCATGAGATCCCGCCGGAGCTCTGTCCGCTGTGCCGCGATTTCCCGCGGCAGCGCAGTTACGCCCCGGCGTTTAGCCTCCTCGCGCCACTCCCACATTTGCGCGAGGACCTTTGCCTCCAGATCCCATGGCGGTAATCCCGCAAGGAGGCCCGCCGCCTCGCCGGAGATCGTGCGATATCCCCGGATCATTCTGATAAGATGGCGGCGTTAGTTCTGATTATGGCCAGGCGCTAAAAGATCATTATAGGTTATATTTACTTATTTATTTAGACACTTAATTTCACACCTTATATCTACCATGTATTTGTAACCACCGAGTGACAAATGGAAAATTTATAGGTAACAGTTAGTTAGTAATTAATTGTTTTCAAACAGTGTGGTTTGAGAATAATGTGAGAAACTAAGTTACAAACTGTAGGTATGAATGGAGTTCATTAGTAAGGCTGGGTGCTAGAATTATAAACTGGTATTAGAGTTAATAGTAGCTGTGAGTAAGTTTTGAATTATGTTGGCACTTGAGAACTGTTGACTTCACAAATTAATTGGTTTGTATTTAAATATTGGGCGTCGTTTGTCGAATAGTTTCATTAAAGTTTTCATTTGTTGTGACAATAAATGAAAATTTTGCAACAACTTGTTGCGTTCGCATATGAAAATCTGTATTGTAGGTAGTTAAGCTCTGGTCACACTGAGGTGACGCACGCGGACGCAAATGCGTGGGTCCATCGTTTAAAAGATTTAACACCTCCTTACAAGGTAGGTACTCGACACAATCGGCGAGAGCGAATTATGTCTCCCATCCCGCGCGGTATTCGTTCCAGTTCAATTAAACGATCAACTACTTAGCCTATTACAGTCCACTGCTGGACATACTTAGGCCCCTCCCATACTGCGCCACAACACCCGTCAATTGCTCTCGTACATTTAAGTTAAAACTTTACATCGATATCTTACAGCAATATAGAAAACAAAACCCAACGCAACTAACAAAACCTTATTCAATTTCCCTTTGCATGAAACGAGCTGATAACAAAAATGCAATTTCATTTAAAAAGGCAACAACTTTTGTCATTCCGCGAGACGGACGGTTTGTTATTCATTAAAAAAAGTACTTTTACAGTCAACTTTCAGAAATAAAGCTAGGCTTAATTAAAACTAAAGAAAAGGCAACAACTTAATACGAAAAGTTACCTTGTTTGAGTTTGTACGTCTATTTTTATGAGCAACTCTTTTAGGAGTCCTCTTAAATTGCCACTCCGAAGTTTTCGTCTGTGGGATAAGTACTTAGGGTTTTTTTTTGTTGTATGCCAGATACGTGGTGTATTAAACTTCGTACATTCTGATTAGTGCGTACTACGTACCGATATCATCACCACTGCTTTCAAAACGGTGAAGGAAAACATTATAAGGAAACCGGTTTGTACTAGAATCAAAACTTCGAAGACAAGTGTCATGCACCAACTCGCACTCGGCCCTCGTGGTGGATTACAGCCCACTGCCTTCACAGAGAGGAGACATGTAGCCTAGCAGTTGGGAACGTTATAGGCTAATTGTGTGTGTGTTGTGTGTGTGACATACCTACACGTATTAAAAGAAAAAAAAAACACGCTATAAAAATCAAACTAAAAAAAGATAAAATAATTTAAAAAAACCGGTCAAGTGCGAGTTGGACTCGCGCACCGAGGGTTCCGTACAAACCTGTGGGTATATAAGTAAAAGTTCAAAATTGTCAAAAATATTTTTTTTTATATGACGAAACTAAAAATTTACGGTTTTCGTAATTTTTCCTATATCTGTACTATAAGACGTGACTTCGTACAAAATTTCAAGATTCTAAGTTCACGGAAAGTACCCTGTAGGTTTTGATTCCCGTGCGAGTTTCGAAAATTTGCGGAAATCTGCGGCCTAAATGGCTGTATCTTTTGATTGCGTTGACTTAGAAGGTTGATTTTTCTACCGCTTCCAGGGACAGTAGAACTAAGTATCATATAGAAATTTCAGTTTGATACCTCCACGCGTTCCTGAGAAAAACGGTCTTGACAGACGGACGGACGGACGGACGGACAACAAAGTGATCTTATAAGGGTTCCGTTTTTTCCTTTAGAGGTACGGAACCCTAAAAAAGCGTGGGGCTAGATATAATTTTATTATAAAATACCTCAAAAAGCACCCCACGCTTTTTTGTACAAAGCGTGTTTTTTTCTTTTTTTTAGTAATGCTCTACAAAAGCGTGTTTTTTTTTTAATGTTCAAATTATTGAATTAACATCGGTCCTCGATAAGTCTAAAAAGTTTAAATGAAATCTGACCGTTTGAAGTGGGTCAAAATCAAGACTAAAGGAGTCGGTTACAAACAAACATACAGGAGAAGTTGACAAAAACGTGTTAAAAAAAAGGGCCAGCGTAGGTAAGCAGTTATTACCACTAGGTCCTCATAATTGTTTCTATACTATGTTTGAATAACCTGTAGTGCAAGTGCAAGTGACGCTCAGAATGTACAGGCGCCAGCACATTAAGCTACCCCAATCTGTCAAATTTCTTTGATCGTTTTTCAACTTTATTACAAAGGAATAAGGTTCATGTTCAATTGGGAAAATTTGACAGTTTGGCATAGGTTGACCTGCTGGCGTCTGTACCTACATAATAGGCAATGGAGATTAGCATTTTGCGCGGGAGATATTATAAGTGCACAAGTGTGTTCGCAGAAGCAGGTGCAGAATACACCCTCTTCCTTCACTCTCATAGTCCTCCGATAGGACAGCAAAGTATTTTTTTTTTTAGGTAATTTTTACCCGACAAACAATTAAAACTACGTTAAACCCTTTTACGTGTGTGACTGTGTGTTTACGTAATAGTAGTTCGATTTTTAATGTGACCACCATTTTCTTCCACCAGTACAACTAATTGGCTCCTGCAACACAGTTATATAACTAGTGCAGGAGTCAGAGAAATCTATAACTTTGTGTACTTGTTTGTATTTTTTTTTTAATAAATAAACAATGTTTAATACTTAATAGTAAAAATTCAGTGTATAATTAACGCACACACGACAATGACTCCAATTAGAATATAATGTTATAGTAACATTATATTCTAATTAAGGTAATCACAATCGTGTTGTGCGTAAAATCCCGGGGTCTCACCACATGAAGCTGAAAGCTAGTATTTTGCTAGTAGATGTCGATAGGCAGTCGCTCCAACTGCCTATCGACATCTATAACCCAGTTACTGGGTACACGATACCCTTTGGTAACAGTGGTTATCGTTTTAAATTTCAAGCAAGCTAGCTTATGGTTAATATTTTAAGCCTACATAAAAGCAGAATAAAACTTTGTCCTCCTTAGGTAGAGAGGCCTTACCTAATAAAAAAGAAATGTTAAAGTTTTTGCATCGTCCTCTCAGAAGATTTCTTTAATCTAGCCGGTCTTTGTAATTGCTTTGAGCTAGAGTTGAGTCGACCCATTGGCACGGTAATTTTCTCACAAAGTCTATAAAAAAATGGTGTGAAGAAAGATTTTTGTTGAGCCTCGTTTGTATTTTTTAATGTGCCTGTTTCTTAGGTAGATTGTGTGCATACAGCTTAACAAAGTTGTACGGTACCCGAATGATAAAATGGCACATCGAGTTTTGGAGACAGAGAGGACTTATGTCCCCATATCCCCTCTCTCTCTCTATCTGTGTTTATTTATTAATGTAAAAATGCACTTTACACCGCGATTTCGTCCACGTATATTTTTTTTTCCTACAAACATTAACTCCTCCTAATACTTCTTTACGAGGTTATTTAAAGAACTAAAAAAGCTTTAAAACTTTAAGATTTACTTAGATAAGTATTCCTGCTTTTTTAACTGCTAAAGTTTATTAACTCGTGGAAGCATTTTTCATACAAACTAAATTCCCAAGTAAATCTTAAAGTTTTCACCCGCTTATAGTTCGAATTTTAAAAACTCCTTCTTGATGCTCCGTTTTTTCTTGGTTGGGACATCATCAAACAACTTCTCCCGCTCTGGGTGGAGCAGGAGGGCATGTCAGAATTTTGTTGAAGGCATGTTTGACAGTTTGGATGTTTGCCGCACTTTTCTATGAAGCCGCTGGAAAAACCGAATAAGTTAGTAAACATTAATACATTTACCGAAAGCCGCCGCTTTAAGTGTGGTATAGTGCAAATAAAAAGACTCACCGATGTCCATTTACTAACAGTACGGTCGACTGACCCTTCCCTACAACTCTGGAAACATTGCGGGTGAATATACAGGGTAAGTTTTTAACCAGTGCGCAAACTGTAACCTTGAATTCAGCATATCATTCTAGACCCCCACCGCAGAAATTTTTCGCCGGTCATTGAAAAAAAAAAAAATCAGCTGTTTCATAGAAAAGTGCAATACCTACGCGGTCAAAATGTCTGGAACAGCTGATTTTTTTTGTATAACCGGCGAAAAATTTCTGCGCCTGGGGGACTAGATTGATATGCTGAATTCATGGTTACAGTTTGCGCACTGGATAAAAACTTTTCCTGTATAGGCCGCTATAAATTGTACTAACTATTTTAGGATCAACTATGTTTATGGGACAGAGGATCATACGATTTAAAGGGACCAAATTGTGGCGGGACTAAAAGAAAGATAAATAAACAAAACATCACGCCTTGTTTCCCCAAAGAGTTGGCCAAAGGTGTACCTAAACGCCCGGGTGTTTCCACTGCGAAGATCGCCCTGAGGACACGGTGGAGCACACGGTGGCGGTCTGCCCGGCTTAGGCGGAGCACCGCCGTGTCTTCGTGGAGGCGATCGGTGGCGGCGATCTCTCGCGTCCGGCCCTGGTCCAGGCCATGGTACGGAGCGAGAGTGCATGGGTAGCCGTCACCTCCTTCAGCGAAGCAGTAATGCTCGCGAAGAGGGAGGCGGCGCACGTGAGGGAGAGGCAGCATATGCGCCCTCGCGATCCTAGCCGCTGCAGGATACGGAGACGCCCCGGGCGTCGAGAATCCCAGGCCGATTTCCGGCCACCGTAGGCATGAGCTTGCGGACGGCGAGTAATGTGTAGCTCGCTGTCCGGTAAGGACCAAGCCAAGTCGACGGCGCGTTGTGTTCCACGCGCGCCCCAAAGAGATGTCAGCACAAGGTGACGGGGCCCGCAAGGGCCAATGCCTGCCAGGGGTGCGGGTTTGTTCGACAGAGATACCGCAGCCCCTGGCATACGGGCTACTGAGGGAACACGGGTGGGTTTTAGTCAGTAAAAGTCTGACACGCCCTCCTGCTCCACCCAGAGCGGGAGAAGTTACTTGAAGATTTCCCACCCAAAAAAAAAAGGTGTACCTGAAGTACACCAACATTTCGCTTGTTATCTTTATGTCCCATGTAATAGGGGGCGAGCCTATTGTCATCAACCGGACACAAATCCAGACTCCTACTGAAAAAATCCAGATAGAAAAACCCAAAAACATTTTCCCCGACCTGGGAATCGAACCGAGGACCACATTCTCAACAGCAGCGCTAACAGCCGCGAAACCAACGAGGCAATGTTACGAGTATAACCTAACTTTAAATGCCCCAACAACTCCTGTGTCGTTGCATGACCCCATGTACAATGTTTGCCTGCGTTACAATGCACTCAGTCGTGAATAGCAATTTTAATACCAAAAATAAAAGTTGTTTTCAAACAAAAATGTTTGTTCAATGTTACTTAGTTTTATGTAGGTACAGAATGCGTTCATAACGGCTGTCTGTGTGATGGGTTTTTTTACACCCTGTATTACTACTGTTATGCATTCATTTATGCTTTACTTCAACAAATTACAAACTTTAAAACAGATTATGACCTTGTGAAGGCCGCGGGTAACCGCTGGATGTGGGAAGCACAAGACCGGTCGAAGTGGAGGAGCCTGGGGGAGGCCTATATCCAGCAGTGGATGTCTTTCGACTGAAATGATGATGGCCTTTGAATTTGTGGCGTTCTGTCTTCTCAGAGTATTAAAAACATTAGTTATTTTATGACGTATAGGAGTATTTTTCTGAGCTTCCTCTCGCACCGGATGCAACTGAATGCTATTATTTTACATGGAGTTACTGCCTATCTGACCTCCACAACCTGGTTACTGGGTAGTACGATTTTAAAAATTGGTAAGCGTTTACATATGTTCGTGACCGTATTGAAGTTTTGGATAGAGCTGTTGGTATTGTTTTTGCGATTACGATGTTGGTCTGATGGAGAAAGTTGTTCAGTCCCGCATCCTTACACATTATCACACCTTTCTGATACATGCTTTAACCATCTGCCTAGATTTTTCCTATCTATGTTGGGATCGGCTTCCAGTCTAACCGGATGCAGCTGAATACCAGTATTTTATATGGAGCGACTGCTTATCTGACCTCCACGACCCAGTTACTGGGTGATACGATACCCCTTGGTAAGATTGGTTGTCAGACTTTCGGCCTCCTGACTACCCATAACGACAGTAAAAGATCTTCAAATTACAACCAGGGCCAACTGCTTAAAGTGTTTTTGGGGCCAGGAAAGGTCTCGATAGGTTATCGTTCCCATCCACGGTCTGGCCTCGGCAAGCGTAGCTTATCCTTCGATCGACCTTCCCCTGCAATTCAAACAATAATTTGCCTTAGATAAAAATCAATTTACTATTAACACAATTGTAATCATAATTCTTACGTCGAGTTGTGTGACAGCTTCAATAATTAAAACGGAATTCAAATAATCTCAAAATCTTGGTTACGTCGGTCGTTCCAATTAAATGAGGAAAAAGCCTTGTTTACACAAGGAGAGTTACTCGACCGTCGCGGCTTAAGGTGAGTTCTAAGTGGGGTTATAAAGGAGTTACTTTGATTGACCTTTAAAACTAAGCGCGGTAAGTTAGCAAGTCTATGTTTAACTTTCATGTCTTGATTAACCCGGAAATTAACTTCTGAGGAACTTAAATGGTGGATTTTGTGTTCTAGGAAAATGTCAGATTGTGTCTGGTATTGACATGATATTTAAAGAGGGCTCGTGGCTAAGTAATAATAGCTGCACGGTTTGATCGATCAGGTGGGCTGGGTTTTTTTTGTGTGGGATTTCAACATATGATTTCTCCCTTTAGTGTCTCGAAATACTATTCTGTTTTAGATGTATGTAACTAGCAGTTAATATGTCAAAGTCAAAGCATTTATTTCAAATAGGCACTTAAAAGGCAGTCTTAAAGTTCAACATTTACATTACATTAAAATAGAATTGATTCTAGTCACCCCTTCCAAAATGTAGTTTCGTATGGAGAAGAATGGGCAAGAAACTCCACCGTTTTTTTTATTTTTTTGTGTGGGAAATCATCAAATAACTTCTCCCGCTCTGGGTGGAGCAGGAGGGTGTGTCAGACTTTTACTGACTAAAACCCACCCATGTTGCCCGTGTGCCAGGGGCGACGGTATCTCTTTCGAACAACCCGCACCCCTGGCAGGCATCGGCCCTTGCGGACGCCTTGGTCACCCTGCGACGGGTCAGCACAGTGGCCCCGCCGCCTACCACTTTTCGGCCACAGGGGATAGGAAGAGCGGCTAACGCTATATCGACACTACTCTTCCCCTGCGGCCCCACGGCGTCCGCCATCAAACGGTGGCAGCCTCGTTGAGGCCATGGAAGGGAAGAGCGCTACTCAAAAGTACTGGCACTCCTGCTCCGCCGCAGCCTGTAACCCTCAGCCGCGATGCCTGCTATTCGACATCGCGGCCCACCTCAGTTGCGGTGCACCTCACCGCAACCTACTTTTTTTGGTCGCTACGTCGTCCAACCTTGGGGTTCCTCTTCGCTTCACCGTGGCTGGGAGACCACTGCTACTGAGCCCCCCCGCAACGACAATGCGGGAACCCACTCGGGGGGGAGGTGGGTTGGGTTTGTTGATCCCAGCTGTCATTCATGGGATCTTTGACTGTAGTTAGGTACGGGTCGTCAGAAGCCCGAAAGTCTGACAACCAGTAGTATATTATTACCCAGTGACTGAGTTTTGGAGGTCAGATACGGAGTTGCTCTATGTAAAATAATTGTATTCCGCTGCATCCGGTAAGACTGGAAGCCGACCCCAATATATTTGGGAAATGACTAGGCAGATGATGATTTAAAGAGGAATATTATGTTCTTTAGTAACTCATGAATATTTTTGTTTTAAGGCTCGTGCAGATAGGCGCGACTTGTCGCGCGACATGTTGCCGTGGCGATTCCGCGAATTGCGACGCAATATTTTTCACACCGGGGCGCGAAGTCTCGTCGCGCCGCGACGAACTCGTGGCGGCTGCTATATTGCCGCGAATTGACCGCCACGCCAGTTAAAATGTACCATTTGTAACCAACTCATAAATATTTTTGTTTTAAGGCTGGTGCAGATAGGCGCGACTTGTCGCGCTATTCGTCGCGGCCGACAGGTCGCCCCTGTGTGAAGTGTCACACGCGTTTTCATAGAAAGTGTTCTACGGATATAAGTCGCCGCACCGCCCGCGACCGTGACATCGCGCTAGTTTGCAAGAGCCTTTATGATTTAATAACTCAAATGTATATTGGGAAATGAAATGGAAATATATTAAGTTTAATGTAATGTACGGGAAGAGTGCCACTAGCTTTTAATTTAATTAAGAACATGATGATTACGATAAACGGTGATGTACTAAATGTTGTTTGCCGTCTAAAAACCACTTGCAGAAATGAATTTTAACTTTTAAAACCGTCATTTAATACTAATATTGTTGCAGAAAAGAAAGCTTCGATCTTAATGATTCTTTAATTTTAAATAATAAAGTGCCAAACGTGCCAATCTGTCACAGTTTTTGTTGCACAAAGCGCCTCAAAACTATTTTGTGCAACATCATTAAATTAATGAAATAATTAGGGTATATGATTCATTATGTAATGTGGCATTAATGTCTTTGTACAACTGGGTGTATTAATAAAGGAGTGTAAGTGTACCAAACATGCCCCAGCTTCGCCATTTGTTTTATAAGTCAAACAAAATCTTTATCAGTTGACACAATTTCCTGACTCCAGCAACCTTGTCCAATCTAATTCTGTAATATCTAACAGGATCTCCGGTTGTCAGTTGTCATTTTTCGCGCAAAATCTCTTCCATTTTGTCAGACTTTATGAACCCCCGATAATAGGATTACTCCTCTCACCGTGCTCATGCAACTGGCGCTAACTTCGTTCCGTTCATTATTTATGTTCGAAATTACGTTGCATCGGAGGTGGGCTGATTTTATGCAATTTAGGTGGAGTGGAAGGAAATTGGATGGCTACTAAATGATGAAGATTTAAGAGGCAGCTAGATGTTACACGGTAGCAGCAAGATGAATTCTTGATGTTCTAGAATTTAAAATGGTCTAGGTCAGCGGTTCCCAAAGTTGAATGGACCGCAACCAACCTAAAATACAAATTCTGGTGAGTTCCTTGGCTGTCATGGAGGAAAAAGGGGCATAACTAGGTATGAATGAAGGACTTCAAATAAGAAAAAAATGTACAGTGATAATCGAAAGAAGAAGTGCTATTTCAAAGAGAAGGATGTATTTGTTTCCAATTTTTTATTGTCACTACTTATAGCTTTAACATCAAATTCAATTTTCGGCAACAAGCGAGGATACTTGTCAGCAAGTGAGACCCAGTATTTCACAGCTTGAGATCGAATCAATTTTTCAGTGACGTATCTTCTGATAAATCAATGAGTTCTTCACTTGGACATATCTCCAAACTTTTCAAGGCCCTTCCAATTTTCGCTCGCGACCGACAACCCACCAGTGGTTTCGCGACCCTTAGTTTGAGAAATGTTGGTCTAGGTATGCTCTCCTGAGCAGCGAGTTGTGGCTATCTAATGGCTCCGACTTACGACTCGGTCGTGAGTTCGAACCTAGACAAGCAGTGTACTTTGAGTAAATAATTTGATCTTCATTGCTCTCAAAACGGTGAAGGAAGATATCGTGAAGAAACTGGCATATCCTAGACCCAAAAATTCGAAGACTTGTAGACATGTATCAACCCAATCTGGACCCGCGTGGTAGATTGTTGCCCAGTCCCTCTCGAAGAGAGGGGGCCTGCCAGCCTCCCCTAAGTATGCAGGATAGACCTTGCTTAGAATCGCCAATTATAAAGAGGTTTCAAATCACACAGGCGAGGTATTTACCTCGCAATAAAATATGCAGGTTAGCAAAAACAAAAAAACAACGTGCCCTATTCATTTTAAAACATAATGTGCTAAATGATAATAGTTATTTATGATACTAGTGCGGTAAGTTGGTTTTTACAAACGAGTAGACGAATGTAAGCCCGAGACGAAGTCGAGGGCTTACCATAGTCACGAGTTTGTAAAAACCAATTTCTGCACGTGTGTCATACAAGTTTTTTCAACACATTTGCGAGAAAACAAACAAAATGTAATGAAACAAACTTATACATCACTAAATAGAGTTCTCCGATTTTGGCGGCAAGAGACCGTTTCCTGCAATTTGCACCTCATTCAAAATATCAAGTGGAGTAGATTCCATATTAATATCAGTTTCCTCGCTTGAACTCATATTATAAGTTTGTATAAAAATCAATCGGAAACTAGCAACAATCTTTGACGTTTTTAATATGAAAATGGCGCGAATTTGCAAATGGCGCCACATGCACGTGGTGAAAATTAGAACTACGTCTTTCATCTCATTTACTCTTTAGTATTAAAGTGAGACAAATGTATTGAGTAAAAGCGCTTCCAAGGAGGTTCGATCAGTCAGCTTATTTATTCTCGTAATGTGAAACTCGTTCGACGAAATTCTTATAATATTTTATGGAAATAAAAAAAAAAACCGTAAAGAATACGCACGGTGCCATACAACGGGGTATGCGGTAAAATAGGTACTTAGGTGAGAGTACCTATTATACCGCACGTTCCGTTGTATTAGTGCGTAATTTTTAACTTTCGAACCATGTATACCCGGCGAAATGTCATTTGCCGGTCCACGGCGGAAAAAAAATCGCAGTTGTTTGCTATGTGCCGTGGCACGGCACGTAATCTGTGGGAGCCGGTGGGAGTGGTTTTTTACGTTTCTCTATGAAACTAAGCAACCTATCTCTTTCGTTCTTGTATAAAAATGATCAGGATAGACAAGGCTAGATATGTTTCTTGGACTGATGCCAACTTCATAGTGCAAATTTTCGCGGTATTCATCGCAGAACATAGTACTTTGACAGTACTATGGCGCGGATCCGTGCTACTCGTTTTATCGATTGTGCTGAGTGTTTTTGAAGTGAAAGTGCATATTTCAAGCATGAATACGTATGTAAAGTTAATCAACTTTCTATTTATGTATTAGTTAAAAGCAGTTTAATATATTTACGCATATATTTTACGGAAAAAATTCCACGGGGTGAAAAAATGGCCGCCATATAAAATCATAAAATATTTGCGCTGACTTTTCGTGTGCGTTTTTTGTATGAAATGGCTAAAATACTGCTAAAGTAGTAAGAAAATTTCATAAACTATCCATAAATATACGATGTTGTGTATGAAAATTCAGATAAAGTAGTCAAAATTGCAATTTTAACATGTCATTCCTCCGTTGCTATGCAACAGTCCGACCTGTTGCTAAGGGCCGAATTACGTCGTCGCCCGATTCTCGAAAAAAATACATAATTATTAAAAATAATTAAAACTTTGAAATAGGAGGTAATTTAATGTAGTTTCTGGAATAGTTTTCACATTTGCAATCGATTAAGCAATTCATAAGAAAAAACCCGAACACGTGACGCATACAGCGTCACGTGTTCTTAAGTTTTTGTAAACAATAGACTTTTTTTATGGATTAATTTACGAACTCCTTTCATTGTGAACACTTGCAAGTATTTATTTATAGTTAGCAACAGTCTTGAACTGATTAAGTACATAAACATTTGTCAAACTGCGTCATGTTCACGACTGCAAAAAAAAAATGAATGAGTGTCGAGTTACGTAACAGTTATAAGTGGCCACTTGTGTCGCGTGAAGATAAGATAAGATTAACGTCCTTTTTTATATGTTTTGGCTGCCTGGTGGTAATATGTTTATTATGTAATCGTTTTTGTAGTGTAATAGTGATTACTATTAAATGGTTTATTATTAAAATATGTATTTTGCTTCTATTTCTGGGGCCTTGAATGATAAAGTGGGAGACAAATAACAGCACTCGTTTTTAACTTGAAACCTACTCATTTTATTGTAAACCCAATTTCACATAGGTCATACACTGAATAAAAAATGATGTACTAATTCCGAAAAAGTTACAGTTTCATATGAGTTTCATAGTAAAATAGCGAGAAATCGGGGTTTTAACCCAAGGGACCTAAGGGGACGTGACCTAATCGACGCCATCTTGGAGTCAGCTAGCACCAGGTCATTTTTTTTTTTTTTTTGACATTACACTTTAAGGGTTAAAGGCTTCGTAAATGCAGTTTTTGAGCAAATGTGTTGAAAATTATTTTATTTCTGTAAGTAGGTTTGTACAAACACACAACACACCTATCTGACAACTCTGAGAAGAAAGGCCGAAACAAACTCAGAGGTCACCGTCTCTTTTAAAGTCCAGACATAATCTTGGTCAGATCATGTAAAGACCATGTGGATTGGTGTCTGAAATGGACTTTTGAGGAAAGAACCACACAAATTGAGTGGACCCAACCATTCAGTGCACGCATGTATCAGTAATCAAACGGCTCAACTCAGAAGTTGAGGAGCTCAACGATTTGACGAACAATACCAAAAAAAGGACATTTGACATTGTTGTACGTTAAGGCATGATTGTGATGATTATCAGAGGGCCAATGCTCATAATTTTAAGAACGTTCACAATTTCATCTCAATTTCAATATGTCAAAAACATTTACCTCGTTTTGTCTGTTTCCATACATTTTTGATAACTTTTTGACATTTAATTGTCGCCGAGATGAGACTGCGACTAGATTTAGAACGTTTTTAATTACGAGGATTGGCCTTCAGGTTCTTCTTATTACCCTTGTTCTATAAATTCCTAGCAGATTCTCTAGATTTGGGAACAGTTAACTGTAATATGTAGGTAACGCGAATGAATTGTGACAAGTTGGCCGCGACTTACGAGTTGTAGGTCGTGAGGACCTACAAATTTATCAGTGGTGGCCGTTACCACTTGGCCACCACTGATAAATTAATATAGACGCAATAAAGTCGATGCATTTTTCGAACCCAGACAGGCGCTTTACTTTGTGTAAATTATTTCATCACCACTGCTCTCAAAAAGTTGAAGGAAAACATCGTGAGGAAACCGACATGTCTTAGAACCAAAAATTCGAAGACATGTGACATCTATCAACCCGCACTCGGCCCGCGTGGTGGATTACGGCCCAATCCCTCTCACTGAGAGGAGGCCTGTGTCCCAGCAGTGGGAACATTTATAGGCTGATGATGATGATGATGATATTAATTTATTGTTTCCAAAGCAATTACTTACATCTGCTAAAATTGCAACTTTTCTTCAGAAACGTAAGCTGCTTATGTTTGTTCTGCTGTCGTTCCCAGGGATACAAAATGATAACTTATGTATTTTGCTCGTTACAGAGAAGCTTTGTACTTCTGCGGAAATATAAATAAATGGCTTGCTAGCGACTACAGAAAAATATTTGATTCAAGTGCATTTTATGCTAACCGTTGGTTACATATCATTTAGAAATGTGTGGTTTTTATATCTTACTGTTTTTTTTTTTTCGTGTACTCGTTAGCTAAGTGTTCCCTTACCAATAGACCTTAGACCTTGAAGAATCAGTTGACTTTTAACAGAAGATATTTAGTACTAAGGTCAACCAGAGAAATGCAAATTGACACCCTACGACGAAATATTATTGGTATTTCATATAGTTGGAAAAGTATAGCATTTGAAATTTGAATATAGGGTCATTTCGCCTGTTCGCGTCCATCGCCCAATTCGCGTCCATTTTACGGATCTCCCATTAAAAATCCTCGAAAATAAGTAAACTAACACACCAATCAAACGAAAAGTCATTACCGCTAATACCTCAATGTATAAGAGGCACGTAAACATGGACAAAAGGTCCATGCGCCAAACCAGTCCCTTTTAGAAAAAATACTTAGTCTCGGCTGTTCATCAGGGAGTGCGTACGCGCGGGATATTTAGATAAAAAATAGTGTGCAGCGGCGCGTTCGATGGTAAGTTTTTTATTGTTTTATGTGAATTTTAGGATACACAGCTGTTTCTAGACTTTTATAATAAAAAAAGGAATAATATTAATTAAGAATTTGCTTATGATTTTTATATTTAACGAATAAAATAAGGTGGACGCGAATTACTACATCGAATTTACAAAACTTCCACTTTGCGTCCGCAATGGACGCAGACTATACCTACAGGGGATAATAATAAACCAAATTGCGTCCACTATTTTCGTTAAATACAATTGGCTTGCTTGTAAAAATAATTTAAAATGTATTGATTTTTATTATTGTAAATTTTTTATTATGACTAGTTACGTGTTTATAATTCTATTTTTAAATGAAATGAGTAATTTCTTTCATTGTTATTTTTTTCTATTTAACATGAGTTCTTCGGAGACAAGAAAGAAGAAGGAAAAGAGAACATACACAGAAAACGATTAAAAAAAAGCGTTAAATGAAATTCGAGAGAAGAATATATTGATAAGACAAATATGCAAAGAATATGCTATTCCCAAGACCACAATATTGGACCAAATCAGTGGGCGCAGAACAGATGGGGTAAAGAAATCGGGACCAGAACCAGCGCTAAGAGTAGATGGTGAAAAAAAAGTAGTTGAATGGCTTCTTAACATTTCCGAATGTGGATTTCCTGAGAAAAAGCAAGAATTGTTGGATACTGTTCAGAAAATAATTCGAGAAGGGGAGTTTAAAAATAATTTCAAAGATGATCGCCCAGGTCAAAAGTGGTTAGAAAAATTTGTGATTTTGGGATAAAATTAACAGAACTGATTACTGTTTATTCTTAAAGGTGCAATCATTATTTACCAATCAATGTTGAGAAGATTTTGATTTTTATTTTTAAGTGATGTTTTTAATGATAATAATGTTGATTTTTAGTATTAATTATATTCTTAAATAAATAAATTGTTAAAATACAATCTTTCTTTACAAATTCTTAAAAATGTCACCCCTATATTCCTTTTCTAAGCTGGTGGACGCTAAATGGTCCACGGGTGGACGCAATTTGGCTTTTGTGGACGCAAAGTGGGTAAAACGCCTAATTCTGAAGTTTATCTATTTAAAAAAAAAACACAAGATGTTTCGAACAAAACTGAAATTTAATCTTAAAATAGACTATATAATGAAAACATTACATAATTTTTTCATAGAAATTAGTGCCGGGATATTTTTACTATCGCCGTCAAACTTGCCAACTGCACTAAATGGACGCGAACAGGCGAAATGACCCTACGTACGAAAAATTTTTAAGTTGATCATGTTAAACATTTAATTTGCCTGATATTGTATAGTTTTTTTTTTGTTTTATCATTATTTTATATCGATACCGGTCGACGTGACCGGTATCGAAAGTAAAATCACCAATCAATTTAGTTTGACATTGTAAACGTATTTGACAAAGCTAAAAAAAGACAAGAATGGAAACAGCTAGAAGAGTCCTGTGCCTTAGGACACGCTGAACACCAAAACGGGAAATTCGATGCGCTAAATTATAGTTAAAAAAAAACTACTTTATAAATAAAAGTAATGTTTATTTTCAGCAAAAAGGGCTTGATAAATAAAATAAAATAAAAACGTTTTTGAACTATAGCCAAAGAATCTACATGTCAAACTTGGTTACATACCAATTTACCTTCCATTATAGCTCCATTTTTCCCCTCTTACTTGACTTAACACCACTTTTCTTCCCCCTTGCTTATCACGTTTGATCACCCAAAGTGCTATATCATACGATCCCAGGCCTTTATTATTGTCACATATACTCCATCCTTTGTTCGTTGGGTGTAATTCTGTGTAAAAATAAGTAATTTGGATACACTGATTGTGGAAATGTGGTGGATGTGACTAAGTAACTTTCTTTATGCGTTTATGAAAACTTCAAAAATGTATTAGATTGACACTAGATATATAAAAGATTCTGTCAATCCTGATGGAAGTCGTTGCATATAAACCTCCGGACCTCCGGTCCTCCAGACCATATTTAGGCCAAGGCGGCCAATATCAATGGAGAAAAGCCTTCGGCGCGGGAGATATTATAAGTGCACAAGTGTGTGCTTAGACACAGGTGCACTAACTGTAGAGTGAGTGCACCTGTTTTGGTACCAACACTCCCATATTCCGATGTGACGGCAATCCGCAGTGACCGGAGAGAGATCAGGCGTAGGACCAATGGCTTAACGTGGTTACCGAGGGACGGAGGTATCACCACCGCCAACTTCCAAGTTTGAGGCTATTACTGAGAAATTCCTATCAGACAATAGAAAACGTACGAAACGTACGTGGGTCGTTGTAGAAAATATGCGAAACTCTTTGAAAGCGCCACTTGTCTGGGCCTTAAGGTCAGAAATCAAAATGTATATATCACTCCGTACTTGATATTCATGTTGGAAATATTGTCATATCTCTGTTTACAAGATCTATATTCACTTGAATTTATATATCCTTCGGGATCTCATGTTAGGAACAGACGTCACAGTCAATATTCAGCACACATCAATATTTTAAATGTGAAAGTGTTTGTTGGTTTGTCATTCTTCGCGCAGCAACAGAGGAAAGGATCGATGAGTGTTTTTGCATAATTTTAGTTTACGGGCTGCAGAGTGACATAGACTTTTTATCACGAAAAATGCACGGTTCTCGAGTGATAGATCATCGGAACGTAGTCGCGGTTAAGAGCTAAACTCAAACTCAAAGCATTTATTTCAAATAAACCAATTACAGGCACTTTTGAATTGTCAAGGTCGGTGAGTTAGAAAGATGAAGCTAGTTTCCCATTCCAAAACGTAGGTCCCTATGGAGAAGAACGGGCAAGAAACTCCATGGACATTCTTTTAAAATCATGATTTTGTTACAAAAAGTTGGTTACATCATTATGTTGAAATTATCAATGTGAGAACGATGTAAAAAGTGCACATTAGAAGCGTCCGTAATTAAAATAAAATAACAATTAAAAAATTAAAATAAGCCGTGGGAGCTAAGAGATGACCAGTCCCTACTGGCGGCGCCCGTTCACGGACATGACGTATGCATCAGCACCATTCAGCTCAACCATTTTGAAATAGTTTAAAATAGGTAAACATGCAGTTGAAACTTCTTTCAACAAGTAATATGACACCACGCCTGTTTTGCCTGGAAAGATTAGATAGAGAGACATAACATACAGGGACAGTTTTCAAAGATCTGCCAAATGTATTGGTGTTGTACACACCATTAGACTGAACCATTTTTTTCATTGGACAAAAAAAAAAAACATTTGCCGTTCTATACATTTATATTAGGTCGAGTAGGTATTATAGTTTTATATGGGATATTCAACACGAACATTTTTCACGATTACGGCATTCGTCCCAGGGAGAAAGGTAAAAAAAAGTTTTTTTTCAATAGTACTTGTTTGATGGTCTCTATTACATTCTGGCAGGTTTTTGAAAACTAACCCTAATAATACAACCACGCCTTTTTTCGTTTTATGCTCATTTTGCACCTGATAAAGCGACATATTGGTATATCTTGCTTTCTTTGAGATCTATGTGAGAAATAATCGTTTCACTCTCGAGTGTCTTGAAAATCGGCTTTGTAAAATGAGTTTGTAAGCCAATAGATCTTGTTGCCTCACTGATTTCCTATTTTCCTGGATCTATGGCTTTATAAATGTGATGTTCTATACGTGTTGCAGATCAAAGCTTTTTTGTACAGTTTCGGAGAATTCGTTAGGTAACTACTCGGTACGTTTTTTTGTAACTTAATGTTGCCTGGTGGAGCATGATGAATGCCATTATTCTGCATAATTATAGGACATATATGTATAGACACGTTAAATAATTGCTTATCGAATTGTTACACCATGCAAATTTTGCTGCGTTGAGGCCATTTTATAAAACTGTCGAAGAATGACAGTTACTGTTGTGATTTGAATATATGGATAAATGAAGTTGGTTTTTCAATTTGCAAATTTCCCTTAGTCAGGGAAAATAGAGGCCGCCAATGAGAAACATTCCCTAATGATTCGTCAGGGAAATTATTTGATTAGGCCTCTATTACTTTCTTATTCAAATTAGATATTTGCCAATTTGACGAGACTGTACTAATTTCTCAGAAATGTAATTTCTAGCGTTACCCAAAACGTTCGGAGAAAGTTTGGAGAACTCTGTATTGTATTATTTTTAAGTAGATTTCTTTATTCGCCTGTACAGTCCAACAGCTGGACCATCTCCAAGTATCATTAGCAGCCTGAACCAATATAATAAAGATTTGATTTTGAATTTGTTTGTTTGTTACGCTTTTACGCTACAACGGCCGAAAGGATTTGGATGAAATATGACACATGTATAGCTCATGATTAGGATTAGGACATAGGATTCTTTTATCTTGATTTTCTCATGGGATTAAGACTTATGCGAGTGAAACCGCTAGCCGCAACAAGCATCCAATATTGGGTTAATTTGTATTTTGACCTTTATCAAAGGTCAATATCAACTAAATAAACTATTAGTTAACTATAATTCATCACCCAGGTGTTTCACTATTGAACATTTCCAATAAATCTATCTGCGGCCTTACTTACAGCTCCAAAATAGACAAGTTCAATTAATAATTTCGCTTTTAAATTTATACTAGACATTGAAATACAATGGAAGATTAATTGTGTTGGCTATTAGGTGTCTTTGAATACTCTAAGATACTTGTTAATCATCATTTAGTGCAAATTAGCAGGATAACCTCTAGTAGGCAGTGGTGGCGAAATGTCGTGAAGTGCATCACATCTGCCCCTCCCAATACTGCTACGAGTACTTATCGATCTTATACGATCACGACCGCTCTGTCAAGAGAGTACCGGATAAGAAGAATAAGAAGTGCAAATTATGACGTGATACAAGTCTTTACGAGTGAAAAAAAGTAAATACCTAATGTTTTCAAATATAAAAAAAAAAGAAATAGAGGAATGTTAATTCTAAAAGTTTCTTCGACATCAATTTTTACAATATATTATAAGTGGTAAATATTATAATATCAAGAACGACCCCATCTTATTTATTTTCGGTTTTCGCTTATATTTATGACAAACCAACGACTTCGTCGGCGTGACAATTCCTGTTTTAACATAAAATATATGCTATGAAACTCGTCAGTACTGAAGATTCACATTGAAAAAACATTTTTCGAAATTGGATCAGTAGTTCCAATGATTACCCTAAACATACAAACTCACAAATGTAACCTCTTTATAATATTTGTATACATTGAAAAAACTAAAAAAAAAAAACGAATACTTATTCGTCTTTACGTATAAACGTTGCTTGAAGATAAGAGACGTTTTGTTTTATCAGTCGCTAATGATTACTGAATTTTAAGCGTGTATTTAGCTTGTAGAGTTTGCGGGAGGCCTACTCGTACGTCCAGCAGTGTACATCTTCTGGCTCATGATGAATATAATGATAAATGAAGTTTATTCATACCAAAATTTTTTCTTACAAGTAAACACGCTGCTTCCTCACACTTTTTTCAACCATGAAAAACAACATAAGTACCTACTTATGAAGAAATAACATTCCCTACATAAACACATGAACTGGGTCATCAGTTCTATTATTTAAATTATGAGAATCGGGTCAAAATATTGGAAATTACGTACGGCTAAACATTGTAAGTATTAAGACAGTAAAGGTATCCGGTTTTAACGTTTATTCGTTTTCATAATTTATATTTATACCAGAGGGGTACTTGTATAGCACACTAAGAGTAGGAATGCTTTAATTGAGATATTTATACTGTTGAGCAGACAAATTTTCGAACATTTAAAATCAAATTCAAATAAAAAAAACGTTGCTCCACACTAGGAATTTCTCCTGTATTGTGGGTGCGTTCACAAACATTTAAACTCACATACTCGTACACAATCAGACCACAACAGCCAGACCTGGAACAACTACTTGTAGGTCATAAAAATATTTGTTCCGTGGCGGGAATCGACCCGCGACACGCAGCGCAGCAGTGAATCGCTTAACCACAGCGCCACCCATACCGTCAAATTATGCGGTATTTATTTGTGACACTTAGGTAAAATGTTGTGGTCATAATGTTGTGAAATAACGCTGCCTTGCAAGGCGTACAAATATGGTCTACACAATAGTAGTTGAATCAATGGATTGGCAATATACTTCCAATTGATTGATTGTGTGTTACACAATCAGGGTGCGGGAACTGGCTACCAATTCGAGCCGTGTCCAGGAGTTTCTCTTTCCGAATCAAGCCCCCATCGAACTATTTAAGGCGACAATAAATGACAGCGACCTACAGCGATGCACTGCCGCCCGTCGCCCGCAAGAGACGGGGGCCTCAACGCGCATCAAGTTTTTCGAAAAACAACCCATGTTGATTTATCAAACACAATTAAAAGAAAAACCGTATACTAAAATTTGGGTGATTAAATTGTCTTTTAGATGGTGAAAGTTTCATGGAAATATGCCCAATAGTTTTTGCGTGATTATCGTTTTCGAACCGACGAAAAAACGGAGGAGGTTACTCAATTCGATGCGTATTTTTTTTTTTTTTTTTTTTTTTTATGTATGACCACGCATAACTTTTTCCAGAGTAGTCCGATTTTGATAATTCTTTTTTTATTGGAAAGGGTATACCTCGAAGTTGGTCCCATATAAATTTCGAAGAAAAATTCCAACCCTAAGGGTAAGAAACCAGGGGATGATTGATTGTTTACTCACAGATTTTAATACTGAGTCGTGTATTAAATCAAAAATTAAGCATGTAGTAATTAGTAGATTATAGCCACAAAAAATTATAAAATAAAAACTTTTTAATGAAAAAATTGAACCGCCGAAAAACCGAAAAATAAAAAATAATAAACTAGCTTTGTCCAACCCCAATAAATAAGTTCGGAAGTCGGTGACTTTGGATATGTATTTGATTATATGTATGTCACCGCCTTCCGAACTTATTTATTGGGGTTGGACAAAGCTAGTTTATTATTTTTTATTTTTCGGTTTTTCGGCGGTTCAATTTTTTCATTAAAAAGTTTTTTTATGTCCGCGATAGACATTACTTTACTAATTAATTTCATCATGTTCTAAAAATAGGATTTAAAATGTTCACATACAAAATGACGAAAAAATTGTCTAGTTTAACATATAATTTTTTCAAATACATAAGACAAGCCGTTTAGACGTGATCTTCAATACAAAGTCCTTAAAAGTCGTCTGTCTGCGCCTTAACGAGAGCCTCCTCAGGTGCAAGTCGAGGCTCTTCGCTAAGCCATTGTTTGCTATGACTGTTTTATTTTATTCTATTATACTTAATCAGTCCTGTTCCGTGTGGTATCGGACGTAAAAGAATAGCATCATCCCATTTCTTACCATGGGTGTCGTAGATGGCGACTAAGGGACATACTAGAGAATGGGCAGCAGCGTTCTCTATGAATTTGACCGCCATACTGCGATCGCCAACCTACATGCTAAGCGTGGCGATTATCCCCCCCGAGTGGGTTCTCGCATTGTCGTTGCGGGGGGGCTCAGTAACCGTGGATTCCGGCCACGGTGAAGCCAAGAGGAACCCAAAGGTGGGGCCGCTCGTCAGGGTTTTTGCCTCAAAGCCGACGACGTAGCGGCCAAAAAGTAGGTTGCGGTGAGGTGCACCGCAACTGAGGTGGGCCGCGATGTCGAATGGGAGGCATCGCGGCTGAGGGTTACGGGCTGCGGTAGAGGAGGAGCGCCGGTGCTTCTGAGCAGCGCTCTTCCCTTCCGTGGCCTGGACGGGGCCGCCACCGTTTGATGGCGGACGCGGTGGGGCCGCAGGGGAAGAGGAGTGTCGGGATAGCGTCAGCCGCTCTCCCTATCCTCTGCGGCCGAAAAGTGGTAGACGGGACAGCGCGTTGTGTTCCACACGCGCGCCGTCAAAGATGTCAGCAACCACCGGTGGGGTCCGCAAGGGCCGATGCCTGCCAGGGGTGCGGGTTTGTTCGAAAGAGATACCACAGCCCCTGGCATACGGGCTACTGAGGGAACACGGGTGGGTTTTAGTCAGTAAAAGTCTGACACGCCCTCCTGCTCTATTCAGCAGGAGAAGTCATTTGATGATTTCCCACCCAAAAAAAAAAAAAAAAAAAGCGTGGCGATTATGGCATATCGCCCCAGTTTTGGTGGAGGCTTATATCCAGCAGTGGACGTCTTTCGGCTGATATGATGATGATGAACCAGTGTTATTAAACAATATGAAACTGAAGGCCATTTACCAAGTTTCTATTGATAAACAATTAACATGAAAACAATAAAAAAAAAAGGTCGGTAAATAATAACTAGTACATAACTTAGGAACTAAATAATACATGATCTACTAATACAAATAAAACATCCACAAACAATTACTTTTCCCTAAGTAAGCTTTTCACCAACAAATGCTTAAGCTGAGAAACACTGGTATTGAATATATCCAAAGCATGTTCAAAAGGCAGTTTATTAAAACTTCGGAATGAGGGACATGCAACAAGCTAGGTTATGGCGAAACATTTTGCATTATGTAACTTATCCTAAGCTGCCTAACAGATTAGGACAATAAGTACCAAGTGCAATTTTAAGTAACTATTTTTTAAAGTGGTAAGTTATGAAACCCCGTATTTTACATCCCGCAACATTGGTGTGGTAATTTCGTTCTGGGTGCATCGTTTTCATACATAATGAATGTACGAGTACTATGTAAAATATTGTACTTAAAACATTTTAAAAGAGTAACGGTGGAGATTCTTGCCCATTCTTCTCCATATGAAACTACATTTTGGAAGGGGCGACTAGAATCAATTCTATTTTTAACCGACTTCAAAAAGAAGGAGGTTATCAATTCGACATGTTTATATATATATATAAATTTTTTTTATGTATGTTCGGGCATAACTCCGCCGTATATAGACGGATTTGCAAAATTCTTTTTTTGTTCGAAAGATGTTTATTCCGAAATGGTCCCATATAAATTTCATATAGATCTGATGATGCGTTTCGAAGACAGACAACGGAAATCTTCAAAAAATCACAGCAAATCAACCGCGAATGCTGCTATCGCATAAATATGCATTGTTTTGACCCCAAGGATGATGAAATTTCGAACTGATATGGGGTAGGTAACTAAAAAGTTAAAAATAAAAACTTTTTTCAAAAAAATAACAACCGACTTCCAAAAAAACACTACAAAGTGCAAAATAACTTTAATTTCGGAAGGCGGTGACAAAGAATTAAAATACCTACACATCCAAAGTCACCGCCTTCCGAAATTAAAGTTATTTTGCACTTGGTAGTGTTTTTTTGGAAGTCGGTTGTTATTTTTTTGAAAAAAGTTTTTATTTTTAACTTTTATTTTTAATTTTTATAATGTAAATGTTGATGTTCAAAAGTGCCTTTTAAGTGCCTATTAGAAATAAATGCTTTGACTTTTAACTTTGACATATTAACTGCCAGGTACATACATCTAAAACATAGATTAGGATTTCGAGACACAAAATCTGGTGCCACCTTAAAATCTTAGTCAAAGAGATAGCCACTAATGATAACATTTTCCGCTAATGTACGCAATTAAGCCAAATGTTTTCGAGATGTATTTTCTACAAGCAATTTGAAATCTGAAAATTACCTTTTAACCTTTGATTGCCTACTTCAAATGTTCATTAAGGTTAAGACAATGTTCGTTAGTTAATGTTTTTCATTTATGCTTGGGCTTAATGTTGCTTGGGATTCCTTTGTTCTTTAGTTTTTAACGTTTATCTGTCGGCTGATATCACGTACATGTAAAAATTTGGTAATAAAAGCAAAATCAAAAGGCATTTATTCAAACTAGGCTGTGAGTCAGCACTTTATGAATATCAAAACTACATAAGACAGTTCCTAAATACGCCCGCCCTTTACCTCTTTCTACTGCTTTAGCTGGGAAGAAGAAGTGGCGCAACAAACTTCCCAGCAGCACAGCTGTCTGTTAAGTTAGAAGAAGTAATTAACATTACGAAACACAAAAACATTAAATTAAAGTCAGTTTAAAGTCATGTCAGTTAGCACACGCCAACATACCAACAAAACATTGAAAACCGTACTCAAGCAGAAATAAATAATAATGTAGCGGCACTACAAAAATAAATACTTCACAACAAATATTGAAAAACGCAAAAAGAAAAGTGGCGCCATCTACAATGCCACAGGCGAACTATTCTCAGAAATTCTACATCGCGCAATCAGAGTTTACCACGACACTCAAACAAATACAAAATCCCGACATCAACTGTCGGGCAGTTGCCCACCAGACACAATACCAGTCTGGTCGGAGGATCCTCCTTTTCAATAGAGGATGAGAGAACTTTACACCCTGTTCCTCATACCTCTAAAATAAAAATACAAAAAACGAGGACGTAAAGAAGATACTCAAAATACTTAAGTTTTCCACAGCAAGAGTTTACCTACATAACCTATTAATGGCACGAGTAACTTTAACAACTGACTGATCTTCAGGCACGGCTGAATTGTAATTTTGTGTTTTTTTTTGGATTTATTATCATTTATCACAAATTATCTAATAGGTAGGTCGATACATTCCTACAACCAAATTCGCACGCAATACAAAGATTTTTGCATCAACTAAAAATATCTTATTCCAGTTACATTGGGGAGAATCCTTTTTAGCAAATAGTTTGCTCGTGTTAGGATGCTCCGCTCTGCCCCAGGTAACATTGAGCCGGTGCATGATTTATAAACTTACTAACTTTCGCCCGCGGTTTCGCCCGCGTGGAGGTCGGAATTTATTCCACGGGTACTATCTGTGTGCGAAATTTCATCCAAATCCGTTCAGCCGTTTTTGCGTGACTGAGTAACAAACATTCAAACATCTTCAAAGTTTCACATTTATAATATTAGTAGGATCGGATAGTAGGATTAGTATGATACAAATAAAAACAAAAGAATGAAATGGAAACAGTATTTATATGAAAGCCAAAAAATATGTTCAAAAACATTTAAAACATTCAAAACACACATCGTCAAGAAGGATGTGAGTGTGAACAGGCCATTAAATAATGTATTTATTTCTAGGAAATAGAAAACAAATGAATCGATAACACTTCAAAGACAACGGAAATGTTCACATTGCAATGCGAACTGCAATAACTTTATTATGCTAGACACGAACGCTGGCGGAGTTAGCCGACCGTGTACGAACGCAATTGCTTTGAAAAGCATTCGCACATTCTTTCAGTTCCAAATATGCGCGGAACCCGACGGATAGAAACGAGTAGGGACATATAGATCGGAAAGAATTTGAGTACTGTTGGGAGTTTTGGGAATCTGTCTGTGAGTTGGAATTTATCGTTTTTATTCAATCACTATATATTCGTTTTTGGATGTCGCTTATGCTGGATTACTCTCTAACATCTCATAATAGTTATGCATTCACAAGGTAGATACAGATTACAGCATATTATGTATAGGCGCGTACTTCTGATAATTTTGCTATAGTAACCCTCTCACAAACATCAATTCGTTTTACCCTAAAACTATTCAAAAGTTGCCGTTGCCCTCTCGAATTTTGCGGCTGTCAAAATAATTACGATCCGTTTTAATTCCTGTTTTTCTGTCACTTTTTTTAAACATAACTGAAATAAATATGATTTCCCTTAGCGCACAGTCTCTCGGTCTCTCTACCAATCGAGCCGCACTAATCCACAAAATATTTTTATGTTTTTTTAAAGAGTACCTGACGTTCCACCTCCTTAGGGAGCCAAGATTCTGATGAACGTTACTGGCCGAATATCTGTGTAAAATATTTCGTAGTCAAAAATGTGTCTGAGTTTTATACAGGAAAAGTTTTTATTCAGTGCGCAAACTGTAACCATGAATTCAGCATATCATTCTAGACCCCCTAGTGCAGAAATTTTGCGCCGGTTATGCAAATAAAAATCAGCTGTTCCATACATTTAGATCGCGTAGATTTTGCACTTTTCTATGAAACAGCAGATATTTTTTAAATAAACGGGGAAAAATTTATGTGGTAAGGGTCTAGAATGATATGCTGAATTCATGGTTACAGTTTGCGCACTGGATAAAAACTTACCCTGTATTTTATTCTTATTTTCAATGCCATAATATGCATGATAGCGGTGAAGGCAGGCAAACTATGCATGTTAGTAATTCTATGCTTGACGAATGTTCTGCAGCAATTGTTAATTTCGTCAAATTTAATTAAATTCCTTTGATACACAACTTCTGTCGTAACACTGTTTTTACACTACTTTAATTTTTTAATCAGCCTATCAGTCTTACATATCGGGAAATTGTTTTTTGGGAAACAAGGAATAAATACCAATAAGAGAGAAATAGAGATTAGGTAATTTTAACTGCCTCTCCGGTCTAGTGGTAAGACATCCTGTTTCGGAACCAGAGGCCCTGGGTTCGATTTCCAGAGGGGCAAAGTTTCAGTGGTTTTAGGACTTAGTGGTCCGCCTGGCTAGCTACTACCGTCCTATCTAAGCTTGTCGCCATAGCAACAATGTTGACAGCATTATTATGTTTCAGCAGTTACAGATAATATAGCCAGTTCCTCTGTGTTTGAGGATTCCGGATGAAGCTCGTTTCCGCCTTTGGCCTGATCATCACTTGCTACTAGGTGGGATGAAAGCCAAGAGCAAAAAACATTGAGAAAAGTGGTCCTCTTCGATTATTACCTTTCCACCAGCACTGGCCTCCAGCACCGCAGGCCTCCAATACTGGCCAGCAGGTGGGCAGCAGGCTGGCAGGCTGGGCACATCCCGAGTTTACTGGCCAGCAGCACTGGCCTGCAGCACTGGCCAGCAGGTGGGCAGCAGGCTGGCAGGCTGGGCACATCCCGATTTCACTGGCCTGCAGCACTGGCCAGCAGGTGAGTAGCAGGCTGGCAGGCTGGGCACATCCCGAGTTCACTGGCCAGCAGCACTGGGCTGCAGCACTGGCCAGCAGGTGGGCAGCAGGCTGGCAGGCTGGGCACATCCCGATTTCACTGACCAGTAGCACTGGCCTGCAGCACTGGCCTGCACCACTGTCCTAAGCACTGGCCAGCAGGTGGGCAGCAGGCTGGCACGCTGGGCACATCCCGACTTCACTGACCAGCAGCACTGGCCTGCAGCTCTGGCCAGCACCACTGTCCTAAGCACTGGTCAGCAGGTGGACAGCAGCCTGGCAGGCTGGGCAAATCCCGATTGCACTGGCCAGTAGCACTGTCCTAAGCACTGGTCAGCAGGTGGACAGCAGCCTAGCAGGCTGGGCAAATCCCGATTGCACTGGCCAGTAGCACTGTCCTAAGCACTGGTCAGCAGGTGAACAGCAGCCTGGCAGGCTGGGCAAATCCCGATTGCACTGGCCAGTAGCACTGTCCTAAGCACTGGCCAGCAGGTGGGCAGCAGGCTGGCAGGCTGGGCACCCGATTCCACCCACAGCCTGCTGTGTACAGGCCTCTCTGTTCTTGTGCCTATCCGTACGCTCTCTCTACGTGTAGCAGATACGCTCAGTATTATAAATATTCCGGGCATCCATGCGAATTTCACACTTTACGGGTCCGTTCAATTGTGCTACGATAAGTTTTGCCGAGCCAACTATCGCTATACAAGAAATAGTACCCGTTTTCTACGAAAGAATATTATAATTTTATGTTTTAGTTTCAAATCACGAATATGTCTCATGTATTTGAAGTAGGTCACGAAAAATAAAGGTTTTATTGTAACTGAGTCGAGCTCCTTGTGAAAAATGACATCTGGGAATTTTGTATCATGGGTAGGTGTCCCTATCTCTGCTGCCAACTAGCATTAATGTTTATATGTACTGTTTTGAGAACATCTACTGGTAGGTTTCTTATCATAACATCACACATGTATTCCTACATTTCACCAGTTAATCTTCTTCTTTTTTGTCGTCGTGTCATGGTTGGTCATGGTTCATGGTTGGTTTTAGATAAGCTTCGACCAGAATTCTGCTACTTTGAAATCGTTGTCGTTGGCCTCTCAAAGGTATTCCATAAGGCAGGTGTTAGTGCACAGATAGCACTATTTATGTACATTAATATCACAGTAATTTATTTATGTACACTCCTTAGAAATACAACGTGTAAATGAAAGGGTATTTACATACCAAGGGCACGGGTTCTTTGGATGATATCAAACGATATTGGAAGGGTTTTTTAATCCTATATCTACATGTTCGGAATTTTTAATACGACACCCAACTTTTCAAATTGAAATAAACACATCACTCGGAACAGATTTATCGTGATATTGGTAAGTAATGTGGAAAGTTATTGACCTACGTGAAGCGGTGACACGTTTGCTATGACTTGAATTTAAGAAACATATGAAACCGAAAATTTACTATGTATAGTGATTCTATACCAGCTGATATCTTTAGTGCTTAAGGATAGCAATAGGGTTTCTGTTACACCCTGTATAGACATACGACATATAATAACATTAAATTACAAAGTTACTGCTGTTATATTTAAGTCTAAGACATGAGTGTACTTAGAAAAGATTAAAACTATTTTATGCCAACTACGCAGATGACTGTGTGATGATCGGGATTGACAAAATTTACAATCTTTAAAAGTAGGAACCTATAATAATAGGTTCACAAAGAAGAAGTGACAATGAATTCCAACACCCCGCAGGTGGTTCAACGATCTTAGAAGTTATATCAGTATCCTAATTAATATTAAAAATGTGAAAGTTTGTATACTTAGATGTTTCGATGTTTGTCGCAAAAAACGGCCAAACGGATTAAGATGAACCTGGATTAACAAATTGGATCCTTTTTCCCGTGAGACAATTGACGATATCCATGCGGGCGAAGCCGCTGGCAAAAGCTAGTAAAAATAATATTAGACATCGAAACATAGAAAAAAAATACCTATAAAACGGAGGATAAAATTACTTTACAACAACTAACGTCTTGCCCGCCCGTATATTTGATCCCCGAAGGGTACGATTAAGGCGTGTTACCTTGTATACCCAAGACTATTGTACGATGAAAACTAACGGTTTTAGAATACCAGCTGTCCTTTGTATCCCCTCTTGCGTAGGTAAATCTATACTTACTTAATTTTATTATTTATTTTTGCTTGAGTATAGTTTTCATTATTTTGTTGGTGTATTGGCGTGTGCTAGCTGACATATCGAAAATAGTTTAACGGGGGGTTATCCGAAATTGCCTCTTTCAGAATCAAGATTAAATGATCAAATTCGTGTATTTAGGCCCTGAAAAAAACACGATTAATTGCAATTTGCTCGATGAAAAAAAAAATCCGAAACAGGGTCGATTTCAAAAGCATTTTCCGTCTCATTTCCTAATAAGAGCACAAAATTATGTGAAAATTGCATGTACCATGAGGGAATCGTATTTAGGAGGGAATTTAAAGGTTGATTTTTTAGTTTAGTAGATGTTTTTGAATAAACTCAAGAAGATTTGAATCCGGCTAAATCGGCTCACGCTCAGAGTCTGTCAGAGTCCTGCAGGACGTCATCGAGGGTGGCCCTGTGTCCAAATTTTCAAAAACTCGCTCATTCTGCGCCTGTACAAAAACATCTAATAAATCAATCTATGAAATTGCGATAGCTCAGAAAAAATATCTTGTAATTATTGAATAGTTTTAATTCATAAAATTATTTTCGAAAATGTGTATCTTTTTTTTTGGGTTTTGGCTTCGCACGGTTTGTGCATTTAGCCAGTGTCAAGTAATAAATCTTCAAAAAAAAATCTTTTCGAACAAGTAAATGGCCCGTTATCAGGCACGAAGTTACAAAAAAGTCATAGTCGTCTAAATTCAGTCAAGTCAAAGTTATTGTAAAGCGGTAGTAACTTTGCAACAACCTGCTAGGAGTTTTTGGGGGAACACGAAAAGTCCACGTTAGTCACTTATTTTCACCTTCACTACACTTGTGCACTCACACGTAACTAAATTAAATAATTCACTACTAAAATTATACAATTTAATTCGCTATTTCACGAAATTTCATGTAAATGAAAATTCGTGCGACATGTTCCAACGCGATCCCGCCAAAAACTCCGAAAATGTGATTATTTCTAGGCAATATGATGACGTTTAATTGTCATCCTATAATAGTGTTGACACATTACAAATTATTGTCGATGAAATAATAGTCAAGTGAGAGTCGTGGTCGTATTCGTCGTTTATGAAGAAGTTTGTCAGTAATCCGTAATCAGTTTCATCAACTATGATATTTCCTCTGCACCGAACTGTGTTCGCTACTATCATATCCTACATTAATATTACACAATATGTCTGGATGTCGGTTGTATACTAATAATATTAAGAACTTTCAGTCTGACACCAACAGATAAAATAGGAAAAAATTTGCTCAGACAAAAGTGCTCTATGGTACACAACCACGTAAGGAACACGATAACAACTTTATTAAAATTCTTCGAATAGCGGAGCTAGCAATACAAGCCCTTGTTCAGTTTGTTCTTTGAGAAAATAAATGTCTTTAAATCGAAATCATGCTTCCAGACCCCTTAGGCCAAGCGTAAGTTGTCAGTGAATTCAAGAATATATCAAGTAGACAAGCTGTGTCCGGTATTTCTCATCGTCAAAATGGTAGTTTTCCATACAAATCATCCACTATTTTATTTACATCTGTAGTGGCAGAATTTTTAAAGATCCTGATTTTCAGATTTTTATTAAGTAGAATACGCCAAAAATGGTCGTACTGTTTCGGTTACACTGTAACCATATTCTTTTGTTTTTGGTGTTTTCATCGCTCAGAAAGAACCGTAAATATTGTGAGCTACTTATGAAGGAACAATTGCCGTACTTTATTGTCTAGTGACGTACCTACTGCTCCAGCTGTAATTTATCGATACTATTATTTTAGGACATCAACATTATTATTTTAAAATCACGGATTCGAGAAAAAATCTTGTATTGCTAACTCCGCTATTCGAGAAATATCAATAAAGTTGTTATCGTGTTCCTTCCAATTGGTCGTGTACCCTATAGCACTTTTGTCTGAGCAATTTTTTCCTATTTTCTCTGTTGGTGTCAGACTGAAAGTTCTTTATATTATTAGTAAACAACTTATAATACTTTAATAATTACTTTATTGAAAAATTCAAACCCCTTCCAGGTGCCGGGAAGAAGGTAATTAAATTCAATGTTCCTTGCACCAAGTTTACCCTACCAGATTAACAAAATTATAAAAAACCTTAAAAATACCAACAGTGTAGGATACGATGGTTTCTCTACTAAAATAATTAAAGCAGTGAATGAAGATATATGCCATCACCTGAGTCACATTATGAACTTGTCGATAACAACTGGAATATTTCCACAAGATCTTAAACTATCAGTTATAAAACCTTTATTCAAAAAAGAAAGTAAACAGTTAATGGTAAATTATAGGCCTATTGCACTTTTATCAATATTTTCAAAAATCTTCGAGAAATATCTCTATGGTGAACTTAATTCGTATCTTGAAAAAAATAAAATTTTGTGCAATGAACAAAAGGGTTTTCGACAAAATAAAACTACAAATATGGCCATTTACGAATTCATCCAAAGTGTTATCGGCCATGTTGACAAAACAGTTCCTGTTTGTGCTATTTATTGCGATATGTCACAGGCATTTGATTATGTAGATCATAATATACTAATCAGCAAACTTGACGCATACGGCATTAGAGGCAATGTTTTAGACTTAATTCGATCCTATTTAACAAATCGAGAACAGATAACAGTAATAACTAGAGTGAATCCCAAAACAAAAAGAGAAGGATCATTTAGCTCCGTGAGGAAATATGTCACATACGGTGTTCCTCAAGGCAGTGTGCTGGGGCCGCCATTGTTTACTATTTATATTAACGACTTGCCAAAGGCAACGAATCAACCTATGACATTATTTGCTGATGACAGTACAGTTTCAATTGCATGTAAGGACATAAATAATTATAAATTTGACATAAATAATTCACTGACATCTATAATTTCTTGGCTTAATAATAATAATTTAAAAATAAACATATCAAAAACAAATATAATGCACTTTGGACAAAGATTACACAATCCATTAAACGTAAATTTGATTCATGATAATAACACTATAAATGAAGTAACATATGCCCGTTTCCTCGGGATAATTATAGACGGTAAACTAAACTGGAAAGAACACATTGACAAACTATGTAAAAAAATCAGTAGTCAATCGTATGCTTTGCACCAACTTGCTCCATCCATCAACACTGATGTGTTACTCTCGGGTTATTATGGACTTGTTGAATCTGTCCTCAGATATGGCATTATCTTTTGGGGAAACTCACCAAATAAAGAGATGGCATTTATAATGCAAAAACGATGCCTACGTGCCATGTTCAGTATGCAAAGTACAGAGAGCTGTAAGCCACTTTTCACAAAATATAAAATACTCACACTTCCGTCACTTTATATCTTGGAAATAGCCCTATTTGTCAGAAATAACCCCCATTTTTTTCCTCGAATATCGGACATTGTAATACGTAATCGCCGGGATAATAGTAAAATTCGTGTTCAGCCAGCTAAGACTGCGCTAATGTATAAAAGCGTTGTATGCAGAGCGCCAATAATTTATAATAATATCCCTAACTGTGTTAAGAAATTAAATACAGACCAGCACCCTAATTGCGTAACTCACGATTCATCATAATCTGTATCGTTTTGAAACGGATTGTTAAACCATTGCTTCATATGTTCGAAAAATGTGTCCGTTCGACAACATAAATGACGCAATGAATATTGTTTAACTGTGAAGACGAAACCAATTATGATCAATCGTGAGTTACGCAATTAGGGTGCAGTTCAAGAAAACATTGAAAAAAATACTGACAGAAAAAGCCTATTATAATGTTAAAGAATTTTTAAATGATAAATCGCTCGGAAGATACTGACTGAATCTATTCTATTTATTTTTGAATCGCTTGACTATTGACCTAATTTTTTAATTTAATATTATTGATAATTCTTGATTTATTTATGTTATTAGTATTTTAAATTCTTATTGTCTTTCGACCTAATTTGTACACCAACCATGGTCAAACATGTTGAGCCAAAAAACCTTGTAACACCTATAATAAGCATCATACCATGTATATTATCTACACATGTTTTTGCAAAAAATAAAATCTGAAATCTGAAACCGACAACCAGACATATTGTATAATATGTAATATTAATGTAGGATATGATAGTAGCGAACACAGTTCGGTGCAGAGGAAATATCATAGTTGATATCATCCATATGGATGAAACTGATCAAAAGAATCTTAGAAAACTGTGTTTAGTACAAACTTCTTCATAAACGACGAATACGACACTCACTTGACTATTATTTTCATCGACAATAATTTGTAATGTGTCAACACTATTTTAAGATGACAATTGATTAAACGTCATCATATTGCCTAGAAATAATCACATTTTCGAAAACAATTTCATGAATTAAAACTATTATATAATTACATGATATTTTTTCGGAGCTATCGTAATTTCATAAATTAATTTGTTATTATTTTATTAGATTTTTCTGTCCAGACGCAGAATGAGCGAGTTTTTGAAAATTTTGACACAGGTGCACCCTCGATGACGTCCCCCCGCAGGACTCTGACAGACTCTGAGCGTGAGCCGATTTAGCCGGATTTAGATCTTGAGTTTATTAAAAAAAAATCTACTAAACTAAAAAATTTAACCTTTAAATTCCCTTCTAAATACGATTCCCTCATCGTACATGCAATTTTCACATAATTTTGTGCTCTTATTAGGAAATGAGACGGAAAATGGTTTTGAAATCGACCGTGTTTCGGATTTTTTTTTCATCGAGCAAATTGCAATTAATCGTGTTTTGAACCTTTAATTTCCCTCAAACAAGGATCTTATGATCTATGACATATTCATAATCAACACATGTTCATTACAGAAGTCTCTTACGAGCGACACTTTAAGTAACTGGCCTGTCACAGCAGTGTCGCATGTAAGGACAGTCTAACCTACTTCCTATCATACTGAAGAATGGCATTGGAGCTGGCCCGCACTCTGCGCACAAGAGACGCGCAGCAGTTTTTAGAAGTGTGATTACACACCAAAAAAAAAAGACCCATTGAATGCCGAAGTTAACGCTACATGAACTAATGGTTTTTTTTTTTTTGGGTGGGAAATCATGGTGGAACAGGAGGGCGTGTCAGACTTTTACTGACCCCGTGAACCGTGTTTTGGTTTGTTTTGTTTTGTTTGCGAGTGGCGAGTTGCGAGTGGCGAGTGGCGAGTGGCTAGTTGCGAGTTGCGAGTGGCTAGTTGCGAGTGGCGAGTGGCGAGTGGCGAGTGGCAAGTTGCGAGTGGCGAGTGGCGAGTTACGAGTGGCGAGTGTCGAGTTACGAGTGGCGAGTTGCGAGTGGCGCGTGGCGAGTGTCGAGTTGCGAGTGGCGAGTGACTAGTTGCGAGTTGCGAGTGACGAGTTACGAGTGGCGAGTTGCGAGTGGCGAGTTACGAGTGGCGAGTGACGAGTGACGAGTTGCGAGTGGCGAGCGGCGAGTGACTAGTTGCGAGTTGCGAGTGGCGAGTTGCGAGTTGCGAGTGGCGAGTTGCGAGTGGCGAGTTGCGAGTGGCGAGTTGCGAGTGACTAGTTGCGAGTTGCGAGTGACGAGTTACGAGTGGCGAGTTACGAGTGGCGAGTTACGAGTCTCGAGTGACGAGTGACGAGTTGCGAGTGGCGAGCGGCGAGTGACTAGTTGCGAGTTGCGAGTGGCGATTTGCGAGTGGCGAGTGGCGAGTTGCGACTTGCGAGTGGCAAATTGCGAGTTACGAGTAGCGAGTTGCGAGTGGCAAGTTGCGAGTGGCGAGTTGCGAGTGGTGAGTGGCGAGTGGCGAGTTACGAGTGGCGAGTGGCGAGTTACGAGTGGCGAGTTGCGAGTGACTAGTTGCGATTTACGAGTGGCGAGTGACGAGTGACGAGGGGCGAGTGGCGAGTGGCAAAAGGCGAGTGGCTAGTTGCGAGTGGCAAGTGTCGAGTTGCAAGTGACGAGTGGCGAGTGGCAAGTGACGAGTGGCGAGTTGCGAGTGGCAAGTGGCGAGTTGCGAGTGACGAGTGGCAAGAGGCGAGTGGCTAGTTGCGAGTGGCGAGTTGCGAGTGGCGAGTGGCTAGTTGCGAGTTGCGAGTGGTGAGTGGCTAGTTGCGAGTTGCGAGTGGCGAGTGGCGAGTGGCGAGTTGCGAGTTGCGAGTGGCCAGTGGCGAGTGGCGAGTGGCGAGTTACGAGTGGCGAGTGACGAGTGACGAGGGGCGAGTGGCGAGCGGCGAGTGACTAGTTGCGAGTTGCGAGTGGCGATTTGCGAGTGGCGAGTGGCGAGTTGCGACTTGCGAGTGGCAAATTGCGAGTTACGAGTAGCGAGTTGCGAGTGGCAAGTTGCGAGTGGCGAGTTGCGAGTGGTGAGTGGCGAGTGGCGAGTTACGAGTGGCGAGTGGCGAGTTACGAGTGGCGAGTTGCGAGTGACTAGTTGCGATTTACGAGTGGCGAGTGACGAGTGACGAGGGGCGAGTGGCGAGTGGCAAAAGGCGAGTGGCTAGTTGCGAGTGGCAAGTGTCGAGTTGCAAGTGACGAGTGGCGAGTGGCAAGTGACGAGTGGCGAGTTGCGAGTGGCAAGTGGCGAGTTGCGAGTGACGAGTGGCAAGAGGCGAGTGGCTAGTTGCGAGTGGCGAGTTGCGAGTGGCGAGTGGCTAGTTGCGAGTTGCGAGTGGTGAGTGGCTAGTTGCGAGTTGCGAGTGGCGAGTGGCGAGTTGCGAGTTGCGAGTGGCCAGTGGCGAGTGGCGAGTGGCGAGTTACGAGTGGCGAGTGACGAGTGACGAGGGGCGAGTGGCGAGCGGCGAGTGACTAGTTGCGAGTTGCGTGTGGCGATTTGCGAGTGGCGAGTGGCGAGTTGCGAGTTGCGAGTGGTGAGTGGCGAGTGGCGAGTTACGAGTGGCGAGTGGCGAGTTACGAGTGGCGAGTTGCGAGTGACTAGTTGCGAGTTGCGAGTGACGAGTTACGAATGGCGAGTTACGAGTGACGAGTTGCGAGTGGCGAGTTGCGAGTGACTAGTTGCGAGTTGCGAGTGACGAGTTACGAGTGGCGAGTTACGAGCGGCGAGTTACGAGTGGCGAGTGACGAGTTGCGAGTGGCGAGTTGCGAGTGGCGAGTTGCGAGTGGCGAGTTGCGAGTGACTAGTTGCGAGTTGCGAGTGACGAGTTACGAGCGGCGAGTTACGAGTGGCGAGTGACGAGTTGCGAGTTGCGAGTGGCGAGTGGCGAGTTGCGAGTGGTGAGTGGCGAGTTACGAGTGGCGAGTTGCGAGTGACTAGTTGCGAGTTGCGAGTGACGAGTTACGAATGGCGAGTTACGAGTGACGAGTTGCGAGTGGCGAGTTGCGAGTGACTAGTTGCGAGTTGCGAGTGACGAGTTACGAGTGGCGAGTTACGAGCGGCGAGTTACGAGTGGCGAGTGACGAGTTGCGAGTGGCGAGTTGCGAGTGGCGAGTTGCGAGTGGCGAGTTGCGAGTGACTAGTTGCGAGTTGCGAGTTGCAAGTGACGAGTGGCGAGTGGCGAGTGACGAGTGGCGAGTTGCGAGTGGCAAGTTGCGAGTGGCGAGTTGCGAGTGGTGAGTGGCGAGTGGCGAGTTACGAGTGGCGAGTGGCGAGTTACGAGTGGCGAGTTGCGAGTGACTAGTTGCGAGTTGCGAGTGACGAGTTACGAATGGCGAGTTACGAGTGACGAGTTGCGAGTTGCGAGTGACTAGTTGCGAGTTGCGAGTGACGAGTTACGAGTGGCGAGTTACGAGCGGCGAGTTACGAGTGGCGAGTGACTAGTTGCGAGTGGCGAGTTACGAGTGGCGAGTTACGAGCGGCGAGTTACGAGTGGCGAGTGACTAGTTGCGAGTGACTAGTTGCGAGTTGCGAGTGACGAGTTACGAGTGGCGAGTTACGAGCGGCGAGTTACGAGTGGCGAGTGACTAGTTGCGAGTGACGAGTTACGAGTGGCGAGTTACGAGCGGCGAGTTACGAGTGGCGAGTGACTAGTTGCGAGTGGCGAGTTGCGAGTTGCGAGTGGCGAGTTGCGAGTGGCGAGTTGCGAGTGGCGAGATGCGAGTGGCGAGTTGCGAGTGACTAGTTGCGAGTTGCGAGTGACGAGTTACGAGTGGCGAGTTACGAGCGGCGATTTACGAGTGGCGAGTGACGAGTGACGAGGGGCGAGTGGCGAGTGGCGAGCGGCGAGTGACTAGTTGCGAGTTGCGAGTGGCGATTTGCGAGTGGCGAGTGGCGAGTGGCGAGTTGCGACTTGCGAGTGGCAAGTGACTAGTTGCGAGTTGCGAGTGACGAGTTACGAATGGCGAGTTACGAGTGGCGAGTGGCGAGTTACGAGTGGCGAGTTGCGAGTGACTAGTTGCGAGTTGCGAGTGACGAGTTACGAATGGCGAGTTACGAGTGGCGAGTTACGAGTGGCGAGTGACGAGTGACGAGTTGCGAGTGGCAAGTTGCGAGTTGCGAGTGGCGAGTTGCGAGTGGCGAGTTGCGAGTGGCGAGTTGCGAGTGGCGAGTTGCGAGTGGCGAGTTGCGAGTGACTTGTTGCGAGTTGCGAGTGACGAGTTACGAGTGGCGAGTTACGAGCGGCGATTTACGAGTGGCGAGTGACGAGTGACGAGGGGCGAGTGGCGAGTGGCAAAAGGCGAGTGGCTAGTTGCGAGTGGCAAGTGTCGAGTTGCAAGTGACGAGTGGCGAGTGGCGAGTGACGAGTGGCGAGTTGCGAGTGGCGAGTTGCGAGTGGCGAGTGACGAGTTGCGAGTGGCGAGCGGCGAGTTACTAGTTGCGAGTGGCGAGCGGCGAGTTACTAGTTGCGAGTTGCGAGTGGCGAGTTGCGAGTTGCGAGTGGCGAGTTGCGAGTGGCGAATTGCGAGTGGCGAGATGCGAGTGGCGAGTTGCGAGTGACTAGTTACGAGTGGCGAGTTACGAGCGGCGATTTACGAGTGGCGAGTGGCGAGTGGCAAAAGGCGAGTGGCTAGTTGCGAGTGGCAAGTGTCGAGTTGCAAGTGACGAGTGGCGAGTGGCGAGTGACGAGTGGCGAGTTGCGAGTGGCAAGTGGCGAGTTGCGAGTGACGAGTGGCAAGAGGCGAGTGGCTAGTTGCGAGTGGCGAGTTGCGAGTGGCGAGTGGCTAGTTGCGAGTTGCTAGTGGTGAGTGGCTAGTTGCGAGTTGCGAGTGGCGAGTGGCGAGTTGCAAGTTGCGAGTGGCCAGTGGCGAGTGGCGAGTTACGAGTGGCGAGTGACGAGTGGCGAGGGGCGAGTGGCGAGCGGCGAGTGACTAGTTGCGAGTTGCGAGTGGCGATTTGCGAGTGGCGAGTGGCGAGTTGCGACTTGCGAGTGGCAAGTTGCGAGTTACGAGTAGCGAGTTGCGAGTGGCAAGTTGCGAGTGGCGAGTTGCGAGTGGTGAGTGGCGAGTGGCGAGTGACGAGTGACGAGGTGCGAGTGGCGAGTGGCAAAAGGCGAGTGGCTAGTTGCGAGTGGCAAGTGTCGAGTTGCAAGTGACGAGTGGCGAGTGGCGAGTGACGAGTGGCGAGTTGCGAGTGGCAAGTGGCGAGCGGCGAGTGACTAGTTGCGAGTTGCGAGTGGCGATTTGCGAGTGGCGAGTGGCGAGTTGCGACTTGCGAGTGGCAAGTTGCGAGTTACGAGTAGCGAGTTGCGAGTGGCAAGTTGCGAGTGGCGAGTTGCGAGTGGTGAGTGGCGAGTGGCGAGTTACGAGTGGCGAGTGGCGAGTTGCGAGTGACTAGTTGCGAGTTGCGAGTGACGAGTTACGAATGGCGAGTTACGAGTGGCGAGTTACGAGTGGCGAGTGACGAGTGACGAGTTGCGAGTGGCGAGCTGCGAGTTACTAGTTGCGAGTTGCGAGTGGCGAGTTGCGAGTTGCGAGTGGCGAGTTGCGAGTGGCGAGTTGCGAGTGGCGAGTTGCGAGTGGCGAGTTGCGAGTGACTAGTTGCGAGTGGCGAGTTGCGAGTGGCGAGTTGCGAGTGGCGAGTGGCTAGTTGCGAGTGGCGAGTTGCGATTGGCGAGTGGCAAGTTACGAGTGGCGAGTGCCGAGTTACGAGTGGCGAGTTACGAGTGGCGAGTTACGAGTGGCGAGTTACGAGTGACGAGTGGTGACTGGCGACTTGCGAGTGGCGAGTGGCAAGAGGCGAGTGGCTAGTTGCGAGTGGCAAGTGTCGAGTTGCAAGTGACGAGTGGCGAGTGGCGAGTGACGAGTGGCGAGTTGCGAGTGGCAAGTGGCGAGTTGCGAGTGACGAGTGGCAAGAGGCGAGTGGCTAGTTGCGAGTGGCAAGTGTCGAGTTGCAAGTGACGAGTGGCGAGTGGCGAGTGACGAGTGGCGATTTGCGAGTGGCGAGTTGCGAGTGGGAGTTGCGAGTTGCGAGTTACGAGTAGCGAGTTGCGAGTGGCAAGTTGCGAGTGGCTAGTTGCGAGTTGCGAGTGGCGAGTGGCGAGTTGCGAGTGGCGAGTGGCGAGTTACGATTGGCGAGTGGCGAGTGGCGAGTTACGAGTGGCGAGTGGCGAGTGGCGAGTTACGAGTGGCGAGTTGCGAGTGGCGAGTTGCGAGTGGCGAGTTGCGAGTGACTAGTTGCAAGTGGCGAGTTGCGAGTGGCGAGTTGCGAGTGGCGAGTGGCTAGTTGCGAGTGGCGAGTTGCGATTGGCGAGTGGCAAGTTACGAGTGGCGAGTGCCGAGTTACGAGTGGCGAGTTACGAGTGGCGAGTTACGAGTGGCGAGTTACGAGTGGCGAGTGGCGACTGGCGACTTGCGAGTGGCGAGTTGCGAGTGGCAAGTGGCGAGTTGCGAGTGACGAGTGGCAAGAGGCGAGTGGCTAGTTGCGAGTGGCAAGTGTCGAGTTGCAAGTGACGAGTGGCGAGTGGCGAGTGACGAGTGGCGATTTGCGAGTGGCGAGTTGCGAGTGGGAGTTGCGAGTTGCGAGTGGCGATTTGCGAGTGGCGAGTGGCGAGTTGCGACATGCGAGTGGCAAGTTGCGAGTTACGAGTAGCGAGTTGCGAGTGGCAAGTTGCGAGTGGCTAGTTGCGAGTTGCGAGTGGCGAGTGGCGAGTTGCGAGTGGCGAGTGGCGAGTTACGATTGGCGAGTGGCGAGTTACGAGTGGCGAGTGGCGAGTGGCGAGTTACGAGTGGCGAGTTGCGAGTGGCGAGTTGCGAGTGACGAGTGGCGATTTGCGAGTGGCGAGTTGCGAGTGGGAGTTGCGAGTTGCGAGTGGCGATTTGCGAGTGGCGAGTGGCGAGTTGCGACATGCGAGTGGCAAGTTGCGAGTTACGAGTAGCGAGTTGCGAGTGGCAAGTTGCGAGTGGCTAGTTGCGAGTTGCGAGTGGCGAGTGGCGAGTTGCGAGTGGCGAGTGGCGAGTTACGATTGGCGAGTGGCGAGTGGCGAGTTACGAGTGGCGAGTGGCGAGTGGCGAGTTACGAGTGGCGAGTTGCGAGTGGCGAGTTGCGAGTGGCGAGTTGCGAGTGGCGAGAAATAAATAAATATGAAAAGGAAAAAAAAAAACGTTTGTATGACAATGGACATGTGACCTATTTAGATAACTAAATAAGAAATCCCTATAAAATTAACATTTTAACGGCGGTTGTCCCAAATTGCCTCTTTCAGAATCAAGATTATATGACCAAATTCGTGTATTTAGGCAATTAAACACACACACACACACACACACACACACTTAGGCGACGAAGTATTCGTCCGCATCGCTGTCATCAGGAAACGTGCCCAGAAGACTGGCAGCATTGCCAAGTTGAATGGCAATGCTAATTCTTTGGCCGAAGAATGACCCAGCCCTCTGGTCACGTGAAGTGTCGACCAGCCGGCGAAAAATTTCCTTAAAGAGAAGACGTGCACTCGGGCCCCATGACCCGAGAGTTTCGACCCCAAACGGCTCAAAACTGTAGTTACCTATAAGGGCCGCTTGAGGGTCTCAGTAGCCGCAGCAGCGGCACCAGCACAGCCCGCCGTGCTGGGAACATGAGATGGCGCAAGGGTGTCCAAGGCATACCGTCTGGTCTCTTCCCATCGTCACGTACCAAGCCGTTTGGTTCTAATACCGCTGGTACGCCGGCGGTGACAAGGCCTCGACGAATAATATCGTTGATGCTGGCGTGGCGTGCTATGCGACCTGCACTCCTGCAGCAGGACAGGCCATGGTGCCTGAAAATGTCGACAGCTTCACCGCAGTGACATCGATGCTGAGCAACACAAGGTGCGCCCAAGAGGGGACACGTAGAGAGCCGAAACGATGGGAGTCAAGCTTGTGCCTGAAGCCACAAGCCTGCCTCCCATTCTGCCACAGCCAGCAGACGAGCACGCTCAACAGTATTAGTTGACGTATTTACTAGGATATTCCATATAGTACTGCAGAGCGGCACGTCCCACTGTCTCTGGGAGGATGGGTTGTCAGGTAACACCGTATTGGGACAAGCCATTTTCCGAGCGTACAACGCATCAGTCAAACACGGCACTTCAAAATCGACCAGTGAGGAAGATAAAATATGTGATATAAACACACACAGCCACATTATATAAAACTTCCCTGTACACAACTACGTCACACTTGCAGTTTTGCTCTCAACAGCCTAGATATTCAAAGAGAACAGGACTGGTGTCGCGGGATCAATTGACGTACAGTTGTCCGTGTGAGAAGCAGCGAGTCCTGAGGTCGAAACCCGTAGCAATCATAATGATAGTTAAGCTGAACGGTTTTATGGATGTTTCTAGGAACTTCCAGCCTCAGCCAAACGTAGTTTTGAACAAAAATACATTTCTGCATTTTCATTCGAAACTAGTTGATTACATCACATTTACAATTACATTAAATTACATCGCAGCACATTAGCCGATTCCAACAGCGCCGTGATATCGGGGATCAGATTTTCGCATACGTTTAGTACCTACTAAACGCTTTTACATAGAGTTGTTATTGTCACATAAGTCGTCGTAGACAGTGACTGACACCGATATCAGCGCAATAGAGGTGAGAGAACTGGCCATTCTTTCACTTGAACACTCTTATTCGCACTGCCGACTTCGAGACGTCGATACTTAGGTACTGTAACTACCGTGGTCGTTTGGTGAGTCGCGATGGTCATCGATATTCACCAATATCATCAGGCCGACTGGCTGATAGTAAATATATCGGTTTCGAATCGGTAATCGGTGTATTGCTGCCGACATATCGGTATCGGGTTGGTGATAATGTCTGATAATATGAAAACGCTCAATAGGTAACTTACACTTACCCTACACAGGGAACTTTAAGTAATATTTTTAGTTTTACCATACCGTACCTAAAAATTAGGTTAAAATATCGAACCTAAGCAAAAATAATTCAGTTGACCAACTCCAATATGTCATGGATGTCTATGGCATGGATTTTCTGCTAAATGGTTGACAGTTCATCGTAAATAAATACGTCGTGCTGCATTTTGGGGAGGCGGAGGTAGCGTTTCAAAGGCCCACAGGCCAGAACAACCTAGCCTTAATTTAATGTTTTGTGTTTCGTAAAGTTAATTGCTTACTATTGTATAGAATCAAGTTCTTCTAACTGAACAGATAGTTGTGCTGCTCAGTTCACGGCGTTAGGTTAGGTAAAATCGTTCAGATTGTAATTGAAAGTGTGGAAAGTGATAGAAACTTTTCATCATGATGAAATACACGCACCAAAGAAAATAGTCCTTCGTCATTATCATCATTTCAGCCGAAAGACGTCCACTGTTGAACATAGGCGTCCCCCAATTTGGGGGTCTGCCATAATCGCCACGCTTGGCAGGCGGGGTTGGCGATCGCAATATGGTGGTAAAATGCATAAGATAACGCTGCTGCCCATTCTCTAGTAAGTACCTTATTCGCCTCCTACGACACCCACGGGTAGAGATGGGATGGTGCTATTCTTTACTTCCGGCACCACACGGCATCAAAGAAAATTGTCCTTACTTTATTCAAACTTATCCATATACCAATCTATTACCTGAGCTCCAAATCTCCTAAAAATGTACATCTAAAAGGTTGAACGCACGACCAAATACAGCCTGAAGCGACATTTTATAGGTTATACATGTGGCACCTAAACGCTTGACCTATTTGGGTTGAGGTACATATTGTTGGACGGAATTACTAACTATAAATATATATCGAAGTTTCAATTCTAACACTCTTTGGTACTGACATTGTTTTTATTGAGAAGTAGGAACCATTTTACTCGCGTTTTCCTGTATTGAATTGAGATTTCTCAGCTAAATTTCATGAGCTAGCAAATATACCTAATAATAGCAATAGGTGACATTTAAATTGCAAAAATAGATCAAAACTAGCGTTTTTAAAATTAATCAATCCTACTTCCTAATAAATCGCTGGTCCCGGGCAATATAGCGGTAAACGCCAGTTACGCCCTTTTTAATGTTTTATGATTTTTGGCTTCTCTGAGTATCAGTATGTCACTCTAATTTTTTATTTTTTTTTATTAATATTTTTTAGTATAAATGACGACTAAAATTGTATTATTGCATTACTCTACTACACTAAACTCAAACTCAAACTCAAAGCATTTATTTCAAATAAACCAATTACAGGCACTTTTGAATTGTCAAAGTCGGTGAATTAGAAAGATGAAGCTACACACTACATTTCTAAACAAAAAGTAACAGTCACTTTCCCTGAAGAAGGTGGTAATCGGCTGGTACGCTCGAGATCTAAAGCGGAAAATACGTCGTATTATATTCTTACAGTCCTGAATCTCAGTGATCGGTGTGTTTATAAAGTCACTAATGGTGTTGCAATTGAAACAATATTGTCTATATTTTGTATTATAACTTTTTTCAATTATTTCCTTAAATATTTATACCATTACAATTATTTTTAACAGGTTAAACTGGTAAAAAAAAATAGCTTTCATTTGACATTTTGAACACCTGTTTTGGATCACTGTACTATCAACTGTATCACTACAGGGTAAGTTTTTATCCAGTGCGCAAATTTTAACCATGAATTCAGCATATCATTCTAGAGCCCCTCAAAAATCAGAGAAAAAAAAGAGTGCTGTTCCGTACATTTTGACTGCGTAGGTATTGCACTTTTCTATGAAACGGCTGATTTTTTTTTTGTATAACCGGCGACAAATTTCTGCGCTAGGGGCTCTAGAATGATATGCTGAATTCATGGTTAAAATTTGCGCACTGGATAAAAACTTATCCTGTATAAACAAATTAGCTTGTATATTTCTCCTGTAAAAATAGATTTTTGATATTACCGCTTTATTGCCCGGGGCCAGCGATATATCCCACTAATATCTATAATAAATGTGAAAGTTTGTATGCAAAAACGACTGAACCAAGCCCATGACCTGGACTAGGGTGGGACATCATCAAATAACTTCTCCCGTTCTGGGTGGAGCAGGAGGGCGTGTCAGACTTTTACTGACTAAACCCACCCGTATTCCCTCAGTTGCCTGTGTGCCAGGGGCCACAGTATCTCTTTCGAACAACCCGCACCCCTGGCAGAAGCTCATGACCTTGCCCACAAAAAGGTTACCTGCCGCATCTACGAGTATGCACATAGTATTTTTATTTACTAGAAACTATTGCTAGCGGCTTCACCCGCGTGGAGGTCGTAAATAATCCCACGGGAGCATACTACTGTGGTAGTACTACTCACAAGAGCTTACTATGGTTATAAATAATCTAAATTATAGATTATAACCTGGATTAACAAATAGGATAATGTTTATTCCAGTAGTATGTTCCCGTGAAATCATTTCCAATCTCCAGGGGGTCGAAGCCGCTGGCAAAAGCTAGTACTACTAAACAACCGACTTCCAGAAAAACACTCGGTTGGCTGAAGGCGGTTTTTGTATTTTTTTGGAAAAAGTTTTTATTTATCAATATTTAGTGATAGTACCTACACTACACCATTCGAAATTTCATCGTCTTTGGGGTCATAATTAAAAAAAAAAACAACCGACTTCCAAAAAAACACTAGAAAGTGAAAAATAACTTTAATTTCGGAAGTCGGTGACTTTGGACATGTATTTTATTAATTTCACCGCCTTCCGAAATTAAAGTAATTTTTCACTTTCTGGTGTTTTTTGGAAGTCAGTTGTTTTTTTTTTGAAAAACCTTTTTATTTTTAATTTTTTAGTCATAGTATGTATAACCTACACCACACCAATTCGAAATTTCATCATCCTCGGGGTCAAAACAATGCATATTTACGCGATAGCACCAATCGCGGTTGATTTGCTGTCATTTTTTGAAGAGTTCCGTTGTCGGTATCCGAAACGCACCATCAGATCTATATGGACGACCATTTTGGAATAAACTCCATTAGAAAAAAAAAAGCATTTGTTTGTTTAAGACGGAGTTATGCCCGAACGATACACACAAAAAAAAAAAAAAACTTCTTATGGTAGTCGGTTAAATAAATGGGACCAGTCTCAGTATTTGTAATAACAGTACGATATTATTGGAATAAACCATTTGGCGTATCGGTAAAGTTAGCAGACTTATAAGTATCGGTAGTTATAACGAGTTTGAGAATATTGTTTCTTGACAAAATAATAGAACAAAATATTGTCTTGGTGTAACTTTACTTTTGTGTAGAAGACTTAAAGAGTCCTTAAAGAAAACTTTCTTCAACATAGGAGGCCAGCAAATAAAGCTACCCCAATCTGTCGAATTTCTTTGATAGATTTTCAACTTTAAAGTAGAAGTTTAAGGTTCATGTTCAGTTGGGAAAATTTGACAGTTTGGAATAGCTGTGCTGGCGTCTGTACATCAACCTATAATGTGTTCGCTGGGCAGAGGGAGTGGGCAGTAATCCACCACGCAGGCCCGGTGCAGTTTGGTAGATATCACATATCTTCGATTTTTAGGTTCTAGGACATGCCGGTTTCCTCACGATGTTTTCCTTCACAGTTTCGAGAGCAGTGGTGATGAAATAATTTACACTAAGTAAAGTACTTAATTCTGCCGTTACCATTGCTACTGGGCCACTGTTCTTGAATAATTACTTCTTTTAAATAGTGAGAGGAAAATCGAAATATTTTAGTATTCAGCTAAACAGAAAAATATATTGTTTAGCAGATTCACAAAATTCGTCTTGTTATACCCATTTCATAAGGCTTATTAAGTTTGACTATTAACTAAAATTTAATATTTCTTCGAGGACTTTCAAAGAATTACAATTGTGATTAGAACTTACGTACAATTTAAGTCAATAGTCAATTTACTTATCATCCAAGTTCCCTGATTGTATTTGAAACGGCTATCAAATCGAGCTCGAGGGCTGAAAGACGGATTAATGAATCAAAAAGGTCAACTCAAACAAATGTAAACTTTATCTAAGAGTAACTATCAAGTTCATTTTAAAATGACTAGCAGTGGTGTTGAAAATGTTATAAAAATGTAGTTGTAGTGCAGTCTGAACTTTATGTATAGGACTTAAAGTTATTTTTCCAAAAACTCATGTTTGTTTATATGTGTGGATACTAAATTGTGACCGCAGTTTAGTTCTACCACCGCTCCTATAAACGTAGCTCGGGGCGGTATCGACCCCAAGATGCCAGTGATATCCGAGGCCAGTCCGTTTGCCGAACACAATTTCTGAGCCTATTGGTGAATTATAGCCTCACGCTACTGTAGAATCTCGATAGTATATCGACAATTCGACGTTGAATTTGAATTCAGATTTTACATGCATTATTTACTTCTAACAGTTGTTGACTCTGAATTTTAAGAAATCTTGCTGGTTCGAAATTTCTCAAGATACTAATCCTACTAACAATATTATAAATTTGAAAGTTTCTATGTTAGGACGTCTGGAGGTTTGTTATTAAATTACGCAAAACTGGCTAAACGGATTTGGATAAAATTTGGCATACAGATAGATTATAAACTGGACTAACACATGGGATACTTTTTATCCCGGTAATACATTCCCGTAGGCAAAGCCGCCAGCAAAAGCAAGTAATATTATAAGGATATTTTGGATGTTTAGATGTCTGGATGTTTGGTACTCAATTACTTACATTTTATCTCGGTAGGACGTTCCCGTGCGATAATTTCTGACCTCCACGTGGGTGAAGCCATTGGCAAAAGGTAGTCTTGCTATGAAAATGCTAAATAAGTAATGATTATTATACACTGGCTTGTAAGTTTTGTTCCGTGTGGTGCCGGACGCATAAGAATAGCACCATCCCATTTCTTCCCGTGGGTGTCGTAGAATGCGACTATGGGACTTACTAGAGAATGGGCAGCAGCGTTCTCTATGCATTTTTACCACCATACAGCGATCGTCAACCCGCCTGCCAAGCGTGGCGATTATGGGAAAACCCCCCTTTGTGGGAAGCCCATGCCCAGTAGTGGACGTCTTTCGGCTGAAATGATGAGTAAGTTTTGAAGGCCAGTGTATTATAGAGATTCTTGTAAGAACTCTTGCTGCGATGTCATCGTCTCTTTCTTAATGTATTTTGTATACAGAATAGGTATAGTACCTAAGAGAGTCAGACAAAAGCCCAATCAAAGAATGAAACCTACATGGAATTCCCATCGTTCAATCATAATTAAGAAAATTATGCCTGACTAGCAGCGCTCCGCAGTTTCACCCGCGTAGTTCCCGTTCCCGTAGGAATACGGGAATAAAATATAGCCTATATCACCCGGGGATAGTGTAGCTTCCCAACAGTGAAAGAATTATTCAAATCGGGTCAGTAGTTTCGGAGCCTATTCAATGCTAACAAACAAACAAATCTTTCCTCTTTATTATTAGTATAGATACGTACCTATAGATAGATAAATAAGTGCATTGGTTGGACAGGTACACTCAATCTGTGTGCCTCAAAACACCATTTTAGACAACAATCCTCATGGTATTCAAATGAGTTGACCAAGATTATGTCTGGACTTTAAAAAAGACTGTGACCTCGAGTTTGTTTCCGCCTTTCTTCTAAGAGTAGTCAGATAGGAAACGCCAACACCTCATCTGATCGTCAAAATCTGATTGACGTGTAAAAGTGTTTGTACAAACCTACTTACAGAAATAAAATAATTTATCAAAGAGGTCGACATGTACTTTGTGGACTTGGGTTGTGTCAACTAAGTCGAATGACAAAAGCCAATCGAATAAAGACAAATTATCACCAAAGCAAAGAGAACACAACACGTAGGGACTTATTTGAGGCTGTGTCAAATATGTACCTACATAGAGAAAAAGGTCAGACTCAATGATCGATTTAACTTCTTACTAATAAGCGAAGAGCTTGCAACGAACCGTTGTGTATAACGATTGATCAATTAATAATGTTTGTTACTACCTCGTTGGGCTAAGTGGGGCTTGTGGCGAAATAATGACGACTAAACTGCAATACGGGTCGATCAGGTTAAGCTACGCTTGCCGCGGTTGGTCCATGGATGGGTGACCATCTTTATATACTAAGACCCTTCCGTGCCTTGGAAAACAAGTTAAGCCGTTGGTCCCGGCTGTCATTCGTGGATATTTGACAGTCGTTACGGGTCGTCAGAAGCCCGAAAGTATGCCAATAAGACTTACCAAGGGTTATCGTGTTACCCAGTAACTGGGTTGTGGAGGTCAGATAGGCAGTCGCTCCATGTAAAATACTGGTATTCAGCTGCATTCATTTACACTGGAAGCCAACCTCAACAAAGTTGGAAAAATGCTATGACTGACTCGTTGGGCTAAGTAGATGTGTTCACTGTTGGGAATTTGTATTTGCTGTTGGGAAATTCTCTGAAGCAGTTTTTAGTTTGTGCCAAGTTAATAGCAATACGGTCATCCTACATTACACAGTATTTACAAAAAAAATGTAAAGTTAAATAGTATTTTTATATCACGAAGCGACGCGTGCTTTACTTGTGGTAACCACACTTGGTTACAACAAGTAAAGCGCGCGTCGCCTCATAATTCGCTTAACTCTGTGAATGTTTGTACGCGGACGAGGTCTCGTGCACTCGTATGTGTGTGTGTTATATGGTGATGCTACTAACGTCTTCACGCTTATGTAGATACATTCACAGCGTGTTTGTACACTTGGTTACCTCAAGTAAAGCATGAGTGGTTTTGTGAAATAAAAACGGTGTACCATATAATGTTGCAAAAAATAATAATAATAAGTACCTAACCTTAATAAATAATTGGCAAACTTGGTATACAAAACACATATCGTCATCATCATCATCATATCAGCCGAAAGACGTCCACTGCTGGACATAGGCCTCCCCCAGGCTCCACCACTTCGACCGGTCTTGTGCTTACCACATCCAGCGGATACCCGCGGCCTTCACTCTATGTCTTCAATACACATATGCCTACGACATATATACAGGTCTGATATTGTGTTTTATTTTGCTCCGCAATAGTCTCTTGCTACGAAGGTATTTCATGGCTATCACAGAAACAGGAGAATTCAATTAAGCTAAGCTCTCACTGCTCCAGAGTCTAAACTTCCCAGCTCACACCCGCTATCACCTACAGAACTAAATAAATAATGTTCAAAGTTCCCTAGACAAGCGTATGTTCCACCGATACGGCACTGCAACGTTAAATAAAATATTTAAAGTCCTTTCAAGCAAGGGAACAACATGGCGACTTCAGTGAAGATAAGTAACGAACTACTGGACTAAAGTAATGTAATTATTTTGTGAGAACAACTTTCTTTATTTATCAAAATCAAAGTCAAAATATTTTATTTCATATAAACCTGCATGAGCACTTATGAAACGTCAGAAGCTAGATGCACCGTTCCAATTTGTCGCTTCTTATGGAGAAGAGCCGGTATGAAACTCCACGGTTACTCTTTAAAAAATAATTGGTTTTACAATGTTTTTAAATTACAGTGATAATAGGTATGGGAGGACAGTGCAGGCTTGTCAATAAGTACCAGGTACTTAGACGAATGAAAATACGGAATAGAAAATCGTCTCCAAATCTAGTCTGTAAGGCCTGCAACGTTCTCTCATTCACATTTAGTAAAAGAGTCTACATAAATAAAATGAACCTATTTAAACAAAGTGAGAAAAAATATCCATTTTTAAAAGAATCATGTACTGACGCTGATCTTGCACTGTACGCAAATCCTATACAATGCAAGATCAGCTTATACTGGAAATGTATAGCTTGATGTGAAGCCGTGAGTACATATGCCCAGTAATATTGGTGAAATCGGTATTGGTACATAGTTTTATTTATTCTTAACAAGCTGATCTAGCAGGCGTTGTCCTGTTCCAATTTTCAATCATTCATCCAAAAATCCCATAGCAAAAAGGACGGTTTGATTTTTCCGAAATCAATTATTCCTTAAAAACCAAATTCGGACTATTACGACCATTTTAAAACAAAAATGTAGACAAATCTATCCAGTCGTTCTCATGTTATGCACTTGCCAACGAACATTTGATTTTTATTAATAAAATATTTTTATATAAAATTAATATAGATCAACTAGATTTTGCCACTGTCTTCGCTTGCGTGAAGGTCAAAAATTATCCCACGGGAATATACGACCGGGATAAAAACTATCCTATGTAGAATTTCATTCAAATCCGTTTAGCCATTACTGCGTGATTGAGTAACAAACATCCAACGTTCCAGATTTATAATCTAAGTAGGATAAAGTATAACTACTGTACTGCACAATCCTACGTACAAAATACAGTGAAACACACTCAATATTTTTAATTCAAAGAAATAAATAATTAAATTCAAAGAAAACCGTTGAACCTACAGAAAGCCTCAACCTTTTTTAAAGTCACTAAAACCTATAACAGATTTTTTTTTAACAGCCAGCGCCGTACGGCCGTTCGCATTTACCCTCAACCTATAAATAAAAATAAATATTCCTTCAACTTCGCCCGTGTTATGAATGAGAACCCCTGGTATCTTCTCGGGCTCCCTCCAGCCGCTCTTGTGGAAATTGTTTCCATTCCACTGGCTTTTCTCGCCCAAGCATACGGGACTCGCTTTGAACTTATTTTCCACTTTAAGCATTTGTTTTCTTTCTCTGTCCCCCGTTTTTCGTTCATATTCAAATGTATGGTTCGTCAGTTTATAAAGCGGTGTGAAAATTTTAAAATTTTTGCATAAAAGTGTTGGAATTTGTTTCAATTTCCAATTGTTTATAGCTCAAATTAAATTCGTGTTATCGTCGTTTAATTGTTTTTATAGACTCTGTAAGTAAGTTAGCTTCTGATTTTTACGTGATAGTGTTGACGACGTTTTGGGATCCTGGTGTTATTTTTAACTCAATAATAAAATCACGCCTGTTTCCGCGCAGGGTTGAGCAGAAGTATACATATAGTACAAGCAAATTTCGCTAATTATGTTTAAGCCCCATGAACTGCTATCACTAATCTTAAACACCGTGACATTTAAGTCGTCTTACAAAGATGGTCCACGCAATGTATCCGACATAAAATAACTCTAGGCGTGATTAAAAAATTGTTACTATAATTAAGATAATAAACAAAGAAGGTACAAAGAATAATAAATAATGCTACAGAATTATGAAACATCCTGTTAATAAAGTTTACGTATCAAAGGGTAAAAGATGCTTATACCATTATATTCCATCATTCATTCCGTCTCCATAACAGAGCGTTTCAAACTACGTCATGCATCTTAGTGAATGATATATATCTTTTTAATTACTTTTAATTGTTAAAAAACGTTTTTCATGTAAATGTATTGTAGTCATTGGATACATGAAGTGGGCTGCCGTTGTAAGACGACTAAAAAATCACGGTGTATATTAATACGTAAAGCAAAACTTTGTACCCCTTTTTCGAAAATTACGCGCACGGGGTATGAAAATTTACACAGTTAAAGTTTATATGAAGAAGAAGTGCAGAAAGCTAATGTTTTTTATTATTGTTGATTCAAATTTAAATGAATTATGGTTCAACCACTGGGCGACCACTCGTAATTATAATTAAGCTGCTTGTTTACATTTTAAGCCAACAGCGTAACATTAAATTACTTAAACTTTATACCTACTGGGAGTCTCGCAATAATTAATTAATTAATTGTCTCATTAGTCGACACGTGTTAAGTCAAGTTTAAAATGCAGCAGTTTCTCAAACCTACATAACGAGTCTTTCATAGTAATGCATTATACAAATCCTAAAATCCAAAGCATTAGCGGTACACGTGTGGGTTCTAACGATGCCAACGTAATTCGCATTCAGCTTACTGGCAAGGAAAATATTCGCACATGAATGTTAGAAATTCGACCGTAGGTTGTGGGCACCTATCTGCTTTTGTGAATAGAAGTAGTACATGACGTAGTAAAGTACTTTACCCTTAATATGGTAATACAGTAGTTTTGAAAAGTTAGGCGTTATAGTATTGTCGCCTTTGTCACTGATGTCTATGTGACGGTTTCTTTCTGAAACTGTGTGCCATAATTAGCACCCGGGTAGGTATTGTACAAGCTATATTAATACCTTCTATAAATCTATACAAATAATAAAGAGGAATGATTTGATTGTTTGTTTGTTTGTTTGCATTGGATAGGCTCCGAAACTACTAAACCGATTTGAAAAATTATTTGACTGTTGGGAAGCTTAGACTATTCCCGGGTAATATAGGCTATATTTTATCCCCGTATTCCCACGGGAACGAGAACTACGCGGGTGAAACCGCGGAGCGCTGCTAGTTAAGTGATATTTAGACAACATGCATACATAAAACTCACGCCTTATTCCGTTTCTGACTACGGAGATAGGCAGAAATTACAAAACGCCACTTGCTACGATCTTTACATACTCCTCCATTGCCTCGTTTACGTACACGCATCTTGTTAAACACTCACGGCGGTTGCGGACCAGACTTTTTTGAAGAACATCCGCCAATAAGGTCACTTAGATGTCTTCCAGTGTACTACTTATAATAGGTCTTTACCTATGAAATTGCCGTTTTGTATGAAAAAATTTAAACGAATTTTTTTCATGAATTTTTTATTTGTATTAATCGAAGTAATCACCCATGCAATCAATGCATCTTTGCCATCGCAGTGGCAGTTTATTGATGCCCTTCTTAAAGAAATCAGCTGGACGGGAGGCAACAAATTCTTCAAAGGCATTTTGTACTGCCTCTCGGGTATTAAATTTTTTTCCCGCCAAGAAGTTATCCAAATTCTGGAAAAAGTAGTAGTCTGTAGGCGCAAGGTCTGGTGAGTAGGGCGGATGACGGAGAGCTTCCAACCCCAGTTCTTGCAACTTGGAGACCGTCTGCTGTGCAGTATGAGGTCGCGCGTTGTCGTGCAGGAGCAGCGGAGACGAGCGATTGACCAATGCTGGTTGGAGATGCGCCAGCTTCTCCATCATTGTGTTCAGTTCTTCACAGTACACATCTGCAGTAATGCTCACCCCGTTTGGTAAGAAGCTGTGATGAATCACACCGGCGCTAGACCACCAAACAGTGACCATCACTTTTCTAGGGGTAAGTTTTCGTTTAGGGCATTGTTTAGGTGCTGAACCAGGATCCAACCAACTTGCTGAGCGCTTACGGTTATCAAACAGAATCCATTTTTCATCGCAGGTAACAATGCGGTTCAAAATTCCTTCATTTGTGTGTCTGTTGAGCAGTGCAAGGCACGTCTCGACGCGTACTTCGCGCTGGCGATCATTGAGTTCGTGGGGCACCCATTTGTCAAGCTTTTTTACCTTGCCAATTTGACGCAAATGGACCAATATTGTTTTGACGCTAACGTCGAAAGCTGCTGCTAATTCAGCCGTAGATTGTGTATCATCAGCTTCCACAATCGCCTTTAATTCGTCATTGTCGACCAAAGTCTTCGGACGACCGCGAGGTTCATTTTTCAGGTCGAAATTTCCAGAACGGAAGCGAGCAAACCAATAACAGGTGGTGCGTTGGTTTGTAGTGTTAGCTCCGTAAACTTCGTTGATGTTGCGTGCCGCTTGTGCCGCGTTGCTGCCACGACGGTACTCATATTCCATAATTACTCGAATTTTTAACGTATCCATGATGACGAAAAAGATTGAAATGCGATGAAAATGTAACACTAATCAATAAAGAAATGACTACTTTTAGAAAAAAAAATCCATGTTTTTAAAATAAAATTAATTTGAAATTAGAATTCTTAACCAAACAAAAATTATTTTGATTTGAAATGGCCAGTACTGCAGAACGGCAATTTCATAGGTAAAGACCTAATATGTCGAGCAGTGGTGGCCAAGTGGTAACAGCCGCGACTTACGAGTTGTAGGTCGTGAGTTCGAACCCCGCCAGGCGCTTTACTTTGTGTAAATTATTTCCATCACCACTGCTCTCAAAACGGTGAAGGAAAACATCGTGAGGAAACCGGCATGTCCTAGAACCAAAAAATTCGAAGACATGTGACATCTACCAACCCGCACTGGGCCCGCGTGGTGGATTACGGCCCAATCTCTCTCACCGAGAGGAGGCCTGTGTCCCAGTAGTGGGAACATTATAGGCTGATGATGATATGTCTTCCTTGGGCGTCCCCTCCCGGCGTTTCCACTTACATCTCCCTTGTTATTTACCTTTTTTTAGTCGCCTTTCATTCAGGCTCTCAAAATTAACAAACCATCTAAGTATAGTCTTTTCAATAAATTCACAACAAATTGAAATAATAATTATCCAAAGGCATTGCAATCTTGATAAAAGTGAGAATTAGGTACGTACAAAATCAAAATATTTTATTTCATGTATATAAACCTGCATGGGCACATAAGAAACGTCAGAAGCTAGGTGCACGGTTCCAAATTGTTGTTTCCTATGGAGAAGAGCCGGCAAGAAACTCCACGGTTACTCTTTTAAAAGGAAAATCTCACCTGTTTGCTATACCTACGTGTATCGATTATTTATATTATATTTATATGTGAATAACACTTGCGACACACTAAAAATATATTCAAATTGGCGTATTATTTTCATTACACATTTTTTCCACATCTATCGCAAAAAACCGGAACATAATCTCGTACATTGTGTGTATTGCAGTCTGCTATGTGCATAAGGTTTGTTTACAAATTACAAAAACTAGTGCTAGCTACGAGTGTGCTACACCAAAAAACAATTTAAGCAAAACTCCGTCTACATTGCGGAATATATTAACGCTGTATTCCGCGATTCAGCGAGTTGGTGAGATTAAAATCTGAAGGCCAATTCTCGTAATTAAAAACGTTCGCAGTGTCATCTCGGCGACAATCGAATTTCAAAATTTTTACAAAAATGTATAGGAATTTTTGACAGATTGACACTGAGATCAGACTGTGAACGTTCTTAAAATTACCAGAATTGCCCCTCTGTTTTCCCAACTCAGTGTTTTCCAGTTTGTCGAGTATATTGTTAACGTGAATGCTGTATACAGCGCTATCTTTGCTGATTCTGCTGTATGATTTAATTTTGTTTTCATGACAGAACCAACGTGTTTGAAATTGGAAGCATTAAGAGGTAGGAGAGCTTTTGTTTTTAATTTGTGTTATAAAAAAGAGGTTTTTGTCTAGACGAAACAAGCATGTGAGGGACGTAAATCTATTAATTTTTGCTCATAATATTGTAACGAATCATACTTAAACCTAAAGAAAATAATGATTATAAGTAGATTTTACAATTTTAATTTAGATTAATAAAAATACAATTAGTTATATAAAAATTACCTAACCCACTAAAGTCCTTAGATATCAGGTCACACACACTGGGAGAAGGATATGTCGTGAGGAGGGTTCTCAGGTCAGACGACAGGATCCGGTATGAGCGCCTTGTTGTCCTCTGGTGCTCGTTTCCAGGATATTCCGAGCAACTCAGTAGGATGAGCAGTAGAACAGGAGGGACTCGAGAAAACTCTGAAGTTCAATAGTAGAGTCGTAGTAGTAGTAGTAATAGTAGTAGTAGTAGTGACTTTTCAGAAAAATAACTAGTTTTTCCACGTATCAAATCTCGTCGAAAAAGACCCACTTTCTGCGCTTCATCCTCTATTTATACTCCAGTTTCAGCTGTTCCAGGACATTTTAAATTTGAAATTATATCCTCCAGTGGCCAGACACATGTAATCAGCCAGCACATATTATACAACCATGTGTGTGTAAAGAATTTAAAGATATAATTTAAAATTAAGAAGTAAACAATCATAGTTAATAAAATACAATATTTCGGCTAATAATATTGATAAAAATAATTTATAATAATTAAACCAAAAGGTAATTCTTCATAGACTAGTAAGAAACTCTATGAGAAAAAAAGAAAAGTAACTGACAGTTTGGCAAATCTTGACATACATGTCACAACATAGAAAATTACAAAGATCAAATTTTATTTTATTACAGATATTAAAGAAATAGTTACTGTAACACGCCAATACTAAATTTCCCTCCAGAAAATGAGTATGAAGGTACATAGAGAGGACGAATGCTTAAATTTCAAGGTTAACAAAAATGTAAGTATAAAGAATAATCACTACAATATGTAGTTCAGTCCGATTCATTTTGTCCTTAATTGCCCTGTACCAGCGATGCTATAGTTTTAAGGTTTTAGCCCTGGCTCTTTATTTTTTTTTTTATTATTAATTTATCACAGGCAAGTCCGGTGATGGGCTTATGGCTATGTAATAACAGCCGAACGGATAGATCGGTCAGGTTAAGGTACGCTTGCCGCGGTTGGTCCGTAGATGGGTTACCATCTTTACATACGAAGACCCCTCCGTGCCTCGGAAATCACGTTAAGCCGTTGGTCCCGGCTGTCATTTGTGGATCTTTGACAGTCGTCAGAAACCCGAAAGTCTGACAACCAGTCTTACCAAGGGGTATCGTATTACCCAGTAACTGGTTCGTGGAGGTCAGATAGGCAGTCGCTCCATATAAAATACTGCATCCGGATAGACTGGAAGCCGACCCCAACATAGTTGGGAAAAGGCTAGGCAGATGATGATGATGGTGGCTATTCACAAGCTAAGTAATGAAAAGCAGATAGAGAGACGTTTCAGGATGAATTGAATGTTCTCCTACATAATTCCTCCAACATATTGGTTGCATTCGATTTTCTCTAGGAGATATTGTCGTGTGCCAGCTTAATTGATTAATTCCTGGTACATAGCGTTACTCTGGTTTCATCTGAAGCGTATGAGAGCACCCAGGTGTATGTTTCTATGGTGTGGTTACAGCACATTGCCCCGACATTAAAATGTTTCATGTAGTCGAATTGCATAGGTAATTTTACCGCAAATCGTAAAAAAAAAAACATCTTTGTCTTCTGATTATTTTTTAATTATTTTGTTCGTGGTTTTCTTTCTATATAAATTGTATTTAGTTTTCAAATAGTAAACTGGTGTCGTAATACGGTAAGCAGAGGTGAGCTCTTTTAATGTTTACACAAAAGTAAAACCTCATTTACATATTAAAGTATTTATAACAGAAGTGAGCTTAAAGTAAGCCGTCATTGTATCTGATGCTAGAATTTGACACTACTGGCAGCTGGTTTACTTACACAGTCTGTAAGTAAACCAAGGATTTTTCAGTCATAACAAGGAACGTTGAATTCAACGGCATTCTCCAGTTTTAAGTCATTAGACTATGTTCCTGAATTTCACGAGTCAAAATTATGAAAGCTACATACTCGTACCTAAAATATTTTTTCAAATAAAATAATATAGTCAGCTAGGTTTTGTAAAAAACTGAGAGATAACGGTAGGAAACATAGCTTGACAAAAGTTTTGATTTTAAATATTATTAATACATTTTATGTCAACTAAAAGTTTACCTGTAGATCCCAGACCGACTTTACTTTCACCTTTTTCATTAATATTATAATTATTAATTTATTTAATCAAATAATAATGTTCACATTTAAATAATAGTGTGATGTATCGCGCTAGTTAACAAGATAGGTTGCAACCAGCATCCTTACTAAGCTATATAATAACTTGTATTAAGGGCAGTGGTATTTAAAACCCGTAAATATTTTAGTTTCACAAAAGAGTTGGAAAAACAATTGCTTAAAAAAAAAGTTGACATAAAACCATAGATAACCACCTTACGGAACCATTTAGCTAAAATAATCACATCTATCCACATAGTGTCATAGCTCAACCAAATCAAAATGATTTCCACCATTACATGCCCAATTAACTCGTAGAAGGTTCGCTAAAGGGATTTTGGGCAAGATTTCAAAAGCCTCGGGCCAAGGTCTTGCCTGCCTAATCAGATAAGCTTATCACACTTGCCCGTATTTTGCCCTATATGGTGTAACCACTAATTTAATTTGATTAATTCAATGTTTAGTTAACACATTCATCAGAACTTTCCGTTGGATTCAGAGGACATTTGGTTTGGTGTCTATTTTTAAATGGAAAAATTATGTTGGAAAATGATGCCAAATGTTTATGGTATATTCATATATGGCACCATTACCTACATTATATTTTTGAATTATCAGCCTATAATGTTCCCACTGCTGGGACACCGGCTTCCTCTTGGTGAGAGGGAATAGGCCGTAATCTACGACGCAGGCCCAGTGCGGATTGGTAGATTTCACATTGTTGCGTTCCAGGACCCTATCTACGTGTGTAAGGACACTCTGGAAATAATACTCGGACTGTATGATGGATACCAGTATAATAATTAAAATATTAAAAGTGACAACTAGGTAGGTCGCGACGCGGACAATGCTCGTGTGTGTTCGACCGTCGTTCTCTCGGCTCGTCCCTCCTCCTTCGTCTGCTTCGTACCCCTCCGTCGTCCGGCCGGTTAATACCAAACACACATGTCTTCGAAGCACATGGCACCACTTCTACATCAAATCTATGTGATCTATACCATAATCTATCTATATATGTAATCTATACTTTGTTTATTTTTATGATGATTGATAGAATAGGTAACGTTTACATTTTTTGATACACTAAAGGGTTTATTTATAAACTATAAAGTTAAGAAACGTTAAAAATCTATTGTTAAACAGTCGCAAATCATTACTTAACTTTAAGCAACATTAATGAATAAAGGTGTTAGTACTTAGCGTACAAAAGGGATGTCAGCAACTTATTAATTGTTATTTAAAATATGACGTAACTAACTTCACTGCTTTAAAATAATCATTTAGCAATTGCCTGAAAAATCTTTCTCAAATTGCACAAAAAATAAAAAACGATTACAAGCCACGATGAAAGACTAATAAGATGATAATTTTATCTCATAATAAATTAATACCGCTGCCATAAACGACATAGCCGTCGGAGTTTTAATTTTCTAGTTCCCTTGATGGTACTAATTAGAATTTTAATAAGACCTCCTAATGACGTGATTAGTGCTTCCGTATCGAGATGCCTGACCTGGTAGTTAGAGTCTGCCGTATTATCCTAATTAGCGAACGGTCGGACAATATTCTATGCTCGAGTTGGTAATCCGATACTGTCCATAAGTACGTAGATCTCCTTTGTTGCTAATTAATGCAATGATAAGCCGAATAAAGTAGGTTTATAAAAAGTACCTACAGAACGCTGACGTCACGCATTCAGTCATGTACACCTAGTCCGTCATCGGCCGAACTATCTTCGTATTTCGTCGGCCGAACTTGGTTGAACGAACCAAATTTACTTAATTATGTAAAATTAAGTGGTACACTTCTTCAACCGACACCGTCCGATAACGTCCGATAACTAGGAGTACGTACTCCCTTTCTTTTACATTATGTATTGTTTAGAACGAAGTAGCTGCATCCGAGCTATAAGAGCGTTTGCGTACTGCATCGGGTTCGTATATCCGGCGAAATAATGATAGTCATAAGTGCCCATAGTACGATTTGTATGAAATTTGCGGAATAGATCGGAATTCACCCGTCCGAATTTTACGTCAGATCATTCTCCTTTGGCTGTTTCGTCTATAGACGCATCTTACTATTGGGCTCGTTGCAAGCGTAGCTTAACCTGATCTATCCTCTTATAAGTAACTAGCAGCGCTCCTAGGTTTCACCCACGTAGTTCCCGTTCCCGTGACAATACGGGGATAAAATATAGCCTATGTCACCCGGGGATAGTGTAGCTTACCAAAGTGAAATAATTTTTCAAATCGGTTTAGTAGTTTCGGAGCCTATTCAATACAAACAAACAATCACATCTTTCCTCTTTATTATTAGTATAGATAACGTTTACCACGGTTGGTCCGTGGATGGGTGAAGATCTTTAACCTTTAGATCCCGGTTAATGAGACACAATTGATTTTCTATTGTGTGCTGGACGTAACAGGAATACTAAGACCCCTCCGTGCTTCGGAAAGCACGTTAAGCCCCGGCTGTCATTTCGTGGATCTATGACAATCGTTATGGTATTCACAAGCCCGAAAGTCTGACAACCAGTCTTACCAAGAAGTATCGTTTTACCCAGTAACTTTGTTGTGGAGGTCAGATATGCAGTCGATCCATGTAACGTACTTGTATTCAGCTGCATCCGATAAGACTGGAAACCAACCCCAAAATACATAGTTGGGAAAGGCTATGAGATGACCTATGTTACCATACCTATATCATCATTATCATCATCATTTCAGCCGAAAGACGTCCAATGCTGGACATAGGCCTCCCCCAGGCTCCTCCACTTCGACCGGTCTTGTGCTTCCCACATCCAGCGGATACTCGCGGCCTTCACAAGGTCATCAGTCCACCTTTTGGGAGGCCTTCCCACTCCACGTCTTCCGGTACGCGGTCGCCACTCCAGAACCTTTCGGCCCCATCGCCATCTGTTCTGCGAGCAATGTGCCCACTGCCACTTAAGTTTGACAATTCTTCGGGCTATGTCGGTTGCCTTGGTTCTCCTGCGGATCTCTTCATTTCTGATTCGATCGCGTAGGGAAACTCCGAGCATAGCCCTCTCCATTGCCCTTTGGGTGACTTTAAGCCTTGGTTGCTCACAATGGGCCTGATAAGGCCCATTGTGAGCAACCACGTCTCTGTACCATAGGTCATCACTGGCAACACACCCTGGTCAAAGACTTTCGTCTTCAGACACTGTGGTATTTGGGACGAGAAGATATTGCGAAGCCTCCCAAACGCTGCCCATACCTACATACGGTATTTATACTACGGTTCTGTAGCTAAGGTAGTGAGATTATTTCCCCTTTGTTCCTCCAACTAAAGGTATAATTACTGGGTGTACGTGATAACAGGCAGTATTTCTTTGCTCTGATGAATGTTGCTAAAACTATGATTTAGTAATGGGGCCGGGATAATAACAAACACAGTGTTTTGAATTGTTGAGGGTTAATTTGTTACTAAAGTACACTCGGGAGCAAAAGTTCGGAATCACCTTCTTGTTACTTGTTCCAAGTAATTTTAAAAACGAAATAACCGATGAAGATTAATGAAAATACTAACATTTTTATGCCTATACTGCAAACTTGAAATTCATGCTACTTGCATTTAAATTAAACCCATATTTCAAAAGCTTTCCTTCTTTGAGTGCAGGAGTGAGAATGTGTATTTGCTTCTTTTTGTTCAGTCAATGACGGGTTTTTTGTACACATATTTTCATTAAGTATTTAGAATGGGTTGTAGATAGGGCTCTTCTTTTTAGTCTAGGATCTACATAAAATCGTATGCTGTTCATTGGTACGCTAAGCTGCATTACTTGAGAACGGCTAGACTGATTTGGCTATTAGTTGTTTTAAAATATTCGTAATAGCCCGAGTTGGGTTTTCATGAAAAAGAAAAGTGAAAATTTGTCCGAATTTAGTTTTAATTCGTGAAAAATTAACGTCTTTATGTTTATAAGATTTTTGTATGAATTATTTAAATTTCGATAAGAAAACGACAGATCAGCTATTTAAAAAAAAAAATGGGTTTGACTTGTCGATATTAGTGCTAACGGTTGGAAAATATCGCCAGAAAGTGGTATTATTATGCAATTGAATCCATAGCCACTTAAATTAGCTCTATATAAGAATCATAACTAGCCATCTTTATTCGTCGTATGGAAAAGGAAAGACAAATGGTATGGCGTTTTGTTTGGTACCTTGAGGATAAAAATTTAAACCAAATCACCATTCTTTTGATTTCCCGGTCTATTTGCTGTCAGCCCTACGTTCTTCTTCTTATGCGTAACGTATAAAATATCCCCCTCGAGTGGGTTCCCGCATTGTCGTTGTGGGGGGCTAAGTAGCCGTGGTCTCCCAGCCACGGTGAACCGAAGAGGAACCCCAAGGTGGAGGGCCGCTCGTCAGGGCTTTTGCCTCAAAGCCGACGACGTAGCGGCCAAAAAAAGTAGGTTGCGGTGAGGTGCACCGCAACTGAGGTGGGCCGCGATGTCGAATGGGAGGCATCGCGGCTGAGGGTTACAGGCTGCGGCGGAAGAGGAGTGCCGGTACTTTTGAGTAGCGCTCTTCCCTTCCGTGGCATGTATGGGGCCGCCACCGTTTGATGGCGGACGCGGTGGGGCCGCAGGGGAGGAGGAGTGTTGGTATAGCGTTAGTCGCTCTCCCTATCCCCTGCGGCGGGGCCACTGTGCTGACCCGTCGCAGGGTGACCAAGGGGTCCGCAAAGGCCGATGCCTGCCAGGGGTGCGGGTTGTTCGAAAGAGATACCGTCGCCCCTGGCACACAGGCAACAGTAAAAAAGCCCTCTTGCTCCACTCAGAGCGGGAGAAGTCATTTGATGATTTCCCACCCAAAAAACAAAAAACCAATAAAATATGCATACTTGCATAGGCATGCAAATAAAAAAAATCTGTATTTAATGTCAAAATAAAAGTAATTACTAAATGCATGTTAAAGTATATACCGTCTCTTCACCAAAATAATTAATTTTTGAGTCTGTCTGATAGTTCTAGCTAATCTCTGAAACTGCTGGACCGATTTTGATAGAATTTCCACTGCCAGATAACTGATGTTTTAAGGAGTAATATCGGTTTAAACTTTTGCCGTGGCAGCACTTTCCCGTAGGATAATTTCCGACATCCACGTAGGTGAAGCCGCGGGCACAGCTAGTCTTCAATACTTATCTATTAGTCGTCATCCTAGTAGTCAACGCCTTTCTAACCAATTCATCTTTCATACAGTCTATCTACAGGATAAGTTTTTAACCAGTGCGCAAACTGTAATCATGAATTCAGCGGATCATTCTAGACCCCTCAACGCAGAACTTTTTCGTCGGTTATACAAAAAAAACTGTTTCATACATTTTGACCGCGTAGTTATTGCACTACGCAGTACTTACCACGTAATTGGTTACAACTGTGGCTATAAAAGTAGGTGAACACCAAAGAAACCATACAGGATAAGTTTTTAACCAGTGCGCAACTGGAACCAGCATATCATTCTAGATCCTCCAGCGCAGCAATCTTTCGTCGGTTATACAAAAAAAATCAGCTCTTTCATAAAAAAAGTGCTATAACTATCTCAATTTGGTTTAAATTTGTAGCATGGAATGAGGAAAATATCATGAAATATTGGCATTTTGCTCACGATATTTTCCTCATTCCATGCAACAAATTTAAACCAAAATGAGATAGTTAATTATTAAATAGTCTTAATCTATGTTAAGGTTAAACATCTCACTTGAGATACAACAATATTCTGTTCCTGTAATGTTGTAAACCGTCTTACTAAGTAATCATGAATAAATAATCAGAAGTTGATGTTAATTTTAAGCCAGATATGACGTTAATTCCGTTTTGGTTTCCAGAGAAAACGTTGAATTTTCAAAGCGATGTGAACATTAGAAGTAAATATCTGGATAATAATCACGAATAACTTTATTATTTACATGTCAAACTGAGCAATGTTTTTTCCATAGCCATCTTGCCATTGATATACAAATAACCCAAGACGTACAATCTCGAACAAAAGTAACACAGAAAACTGTTCCCAATTATACGTCAGTGGTTATAGTTATGATAAAACACATTTTATTTGCAAATTCAACCTTACATGCATGACTTAAAGCTTATACAATGCAATATCCAAAAATACTGACTGAAAGATGACTGACGATACAATTGACACCTGCGCACATTGCGCCCTATTTATGCGTACGTTTTTGGGACGCCGATTGTGTATCTTGGGTTTTTTGTATATCTATGCGTCTTATATGCCAACAATCAGTAACTTTTTCTTCGTGTTCGTTATTCTAGATGCCATCCGTTTGAGAGAATTGGAGGGTTATGCTGAACCTTTATTGACTAAATCATCTCTTGCTTCAATTACTCGGTGCCCATGGGCGCGGAATAAACCCGCCTAAAGTTTTTTTAAAATTTTCTCTGTTGGACACAAGACTCCCTTGTCACATTGACCGCTCCTATGCTTCTACCAACGGATTCTCTCGATCTTCACCAGGTCATTTTGTTGCTTAGTAACGTTGCGCCTTTCGGTACCGTCTACACAACTTTTGACAGTACTTATACACCACTAGCAACCCACACTATTTTTATCTACGACTTTACAAAAATAAAAAAAGACTTTAACATTTTTTTTTTTTACTGATGATGAAAACCGTCCAAAATCCGTTGCGAAATTTAGAAGCACAAAGCGTTCATAAAGACAGACACAAAAAGCAACTTGTATTTGTAATACCGATAAATATAGGTTACGTAGAAACTTACATCTATAGGCATAAATAATACAAGTATTTATAGGTATAAAGTAAACTACGCGTACAAACACAAGAAACACTACACGGCGCAAAGTGGCCATTAGCAGTGCGATGAGCTATAAAACTGTGTGCGATAAAACGTGTTATAGCTTGCTATGGAGTAATTGCTTTACACTATCGTACGTGTGCTCTTGTTTATGGGCTTCTGAGTATCTTTGTGGTCAAGTTGGGGCTTTACTCGTAAAGCTGTGCTTTTAGTATGCGTTCACCTAAGCATGGTCTGGAATGGCTTATGCTGATACTGGGCAAAATGGTCAGATGCGATCAAGAGGGCTGTCGGAGGCAGCATCTACCAAGCGCTCCACACTACAAAAGACTGCATAGATGGAGATGCGTCGTATGTGGTCGCGATCCTCAGCATTGAGGGAACGACGAAGAAGATATGGTGAAATTTTAAAACAGAGGTCACCGGAGACAGTCACTCAACTAGTGGCGGCGCTTGGTGCCCCAAGATGAGTGACTGTCTTTTATGCGCGCTGGTGTTTTGTGCAATATCGTACAGGGCATCCATAAGAGTGATTTTCTGGACACTAGCCAAAAAGTTGTACTGCAAATCAGTCTTGCGTTGTTTAGCGTAAATGAAATGATAACTAGAGTACGAGTACTCAGAAGCCCATGAACAAGAGCACACGTACGATATTGTGAGGCAATCACTTCATCATCATCATTATTTCAGCTGAAAGACGTCCACTGCTGGACATAAGCCTCCCCCAAGCACCGCCATTTCGACTGGTTCTGTGCTTCTCGCAATAAATTACTTACTCCATCGCAAAAACACACTTTTTCTGGTTTCCGTAGGCTAGAAACCAGAAAGTGAGTTTTATTTTGTGCCCCGGAATGAACGATAAACCGTTGGTCTCGGTTGTCATTTGCAGATCTTTGACAGTAGTTAGAGTAGTCAGAAGCCATAATGTCTGAAAACCAGTCTTACCAAGGGGTATCGGGTTACTCAGTAACTGGGTTGTAGCGGTCAGATAGGCAGTCAGGTCATGTAAAATATGAATATTTAACTGCGATAAGATTCGAAGTCGACTTCAATAAAGTTGAAAAAAGGTAAATTATGATAAAATTACTAATAGATTTTAATGAAGGATTGTTTCGCTTTAGTGTTGTATATTATTCTAGTCACTTTAACTTTTCAAAAGTGCTACATTTTATAATTTTCCTGGTTCCGTAAAATATGGAGGAGCTTTATAAAACGTCAGTCAACATGTTTAACGCTGTCAGTCAAACCGACCATGTTCGGAAAGATAAGTGACGTGACGACGTGAAACAATCTATCATCGTTCATAATGTATGGCACATTTAGGTACCATTTTTATGAAGAAATTCTCAGTAGCCCAGAGTTAGGATTTATGCCAGTTCCTATTACTGGGACTTAAGTAAACATAACTGGCGAAATGTGGGTGTAGTATGTCGGCATACCTCTGTATAGCCCTGGGGAGAAAAGTGACGTGATGTAATGTTTTTGGGTCTTATGTATATGTCCTATGTAAGCTTCCTTATGACATTCTTTCTGTTGTCCGTAAGAGTATTTGTAAGTATATTTTCTGTATTTTATTTTAAACCATCATTCTAGATTTCGAGTGCGGTAAGTACTACCAACATATCTTTTTCTGCTTCTAATTTTAATGTTAGGTACAGTACTTAGTATGCAACATATCAGTATGAGACAGTAAACACATCAAATTTAAGTAAAACAATGTCATACAGTAGCAGAGGCACTTTCTTTGTGTAAATTATTTTCAGCACCGTTGCTCTCAAAATCGGTGAAGGAAAGCTTCGTGAGGAAACGGGCATGTCATGGAAACAAAAATTCGAAGACATGTGACATCACTAATCTGCACTGGGCCCGCGTGGTGGACTAACAACCACTCCCTCTCACCAAGAGGAGGCCTGTGTCCCAGCAGTGGGAACATTATAGGCTGAAAATGCTATGCTGTCATAGTTCAGACGGGTTGTTTTTTTTTTTGGGTCGGAAATCATCAAATAACTTCTCCCGCTCTGGGTGGAGCAAGAGGGCGTGTCAGACTTTTACTGGCTAAAACCCACCCGTGTTCCCTCAGTATCTTGTATGTCAGGGGCGGCTGTATCTCTTTCGAACGAACCCCTGGCAGGCATCGGCCCTTGCGGGCCCCATCACATTGTGCTAACATCTCTTTGAGGCGCACGTGAAACACCACGCGCCGTCGATCTGGGCTTGGTCCTTACCGGACAGCGAGCTACCCATTACTCGCCGTCTGCAAGCCCACGCCTACGGTGGCCGGAAATCAGCCTGGGAGTTCAGACAGATTAAAGAGACGATTTTCCATAATCCGAACTTTTTCTTATGACCTGGTAGATCTAGATCTAGATCAGATCTAGATCTACTTTAATAGTGTATATCAAATCTATCACATTCACCTAAATCTTCAACTATGTTGCATTCATCAATAGAAATCCGTATGCTATCGTGGGTTTAAAATTCCATAAACCATTTCCCGACTAGTTAAGATTCTCTTTCAATGTTTGTCGTGCAACGTTAAATCAATATATTCTGTCCCATATATTTCAGATAATTGCTATATCGACGCTCGAGTGCCGACGTTTCCCGTGTATATAACAAACGATGGGAATCCGCCAGACATATAGCTATGTAGGTAGCTGTAAAGGGACCTGCATTGATCGCTCCTGCCTGAGCTACTTCATTGGCCTCATTTATAATTATTTTGATTAATGCTTCGTAGTAATGTGTACAGGGTGTTATAATAATTTTGTTTAGAATGCTTGCATTTTTAGTTGGTTTTAATTACATGTGGTGGCCCAGTGGTGACGGCCGCGACTTACGAGTAGTAAGTAGGTCGTGCGTTCGAACCCAGCCAGGCGCTTTACTTTGTGTAAATAATTTCATCACCACTGCTCTCAAACGGTGAAGGAAAACATCGTGAGGAAACCTGCATGTCCTAGAACAAAAACATTCGAAGACATGTGACATCTACCAACCCGCACCGGGCCTGCTTGGTGGATTACGGCCCACTCTCTCTCACGGAGAGGAAGCCTGTGTCCCAGCAGTGGGAACGTAATAGGCTGACTATGTATGTATGTGTAATTTACATGTGGTATAACGTATATCATTATCATCATAAATAGACTTTAACGTTCTCACTGCTGGGACACGGGCTCTGTTCGAATTTTTGGTTCTAGGACATCCTTGCGATATTTTCCTTCACCGTTTTGCGAGCAGTGATGACGAAATTATTGTTTTTTTTTGTAGTTTATTCTATCTTCACGAAATTACGGAATGTGTAACATAACCAGAACTAACTATGGAAGAAAAATATACTGAACGAGCAAAACTGTATAATGAACTACCTGATGATGTAACCAATAGTGACACCATATATACATTTACAAAATCCCTAGAAGAACACGTTATAAAACAACATTAACAATACCGATTGTCATCTTGAAGTCCTAACTTTATTTTTGTGAACACAGAGAATCATACTTACTTTTTATATTATTCTTAATTTTCTCAATATGTTAAGTGATCTGTAACCTTCTTTTTTTTGAGAAATAAATGTTTTTAAAGCGAACCAAAGCTACTATAATTTAAGTAAGACACCTTGCAGTTTCAATCTGCCTAGCCTTTTCCCGACTATGTTGGGGTCGTCTTCTAGTCTAACCGGATGCAGCTAAATACCAGTATTTTACATGGAGCTACTGCCTATCTGACCTCCACAACCCAGTTACTGGGTAACATGATACCCCTTGGTAAGACTGGTTGTCAGGTTTGTGGGCTTGCAGTTTATCTCTACAAAATGATAAAATGGTCTTTCAAACAGCACTAACTTCTATCTTACAAACTTTGTATGACGCCAGTGAAATAATAAGTATTTATATTTTTGAAAAATCCTAAAATATCAACCGACTTCCGGAAAAATAGTTAGTAGTGAAAAATAGCTTTAATTTCAGAAGTCGGTGACTTTGGATATGTTTTAATTTTTTGTCACCGCCTTCCGAAATAAAAGCAATTATTCATTTTCTAGTGTTTTTCCGGAAGTCAGTTGTTTTTTTTTTGGAAAACGATTTTATTTTTCACTTTTTAGTACCTACCCCCACTGATTCGAAATTTCATCATCCTTGGGGTCAAAACAATGAATTTTCATGCGATAGCAGCAATTGCCGTTGATTGGCTATCATTTTTTGAAGAGTTCCATTGTCTGTCTCCGAAACGCATCATCAGATCTATATGAAATTTTAATGGGATCATTTCGGAATAAAACCTTTTCGAACAAAAAAAAAATGCAAATCCATCTATATGTGACATTTATGCCCGAACATTCATAAAAAAATTACATGTCGAATTGATAACCTCCTTCTTTTGAAGTCGGTTAAAAATTAATTCCAACCACGAACATGGAACGTGTCATTTAACTACCATAATAATGTATGTCTTTGGTGAAATACTCGTAACTCGATGCGAAGAATTGCACGACTGTCTCCCTGGAGGCTTTTGATGTGTTCTGAAGGAAAATATTCCAGATTTTTCGTATTATTTCTGCTCGATAATTGGTTATGTACCTATAGAGTATACAATTAAACATGTATGTTTACGTTTATTTCAAAATGGCGGTCCTGCTTCGCACGGTTACTACGAGTTACAAAACAACGAGATATGTATTTTATAGATATGTTAGTTACATATTACTGTATAATACGTATAAACCTTCGGGATATATGCTCTAAATAAGGATGAAAATCGCACCTTAGTGGTCAATCGAACACTCATGAAATGTGACCTAGTTTTATTCGCATGGATTATAATGTAGATTCGCCAACAATTCTAGAGTATAGCAAGTAAAAGAAGGGACATACTTTAAGAGAACGTAGTACATCCGTATTTTATGACTTCGTCAAAGAGTTGCAAATTTTTTTTTTAGCTTACGCTATCCCACTGTTGAGAAAATGCCTCCCCCAAATCGCTGCAGGTATCCTTTCCTATTTTAATTACGCACTTTTTTTTTTACACAAGCCACATGGTGTCCACATAAAATCTGTTTCGCAGTTTAGAAGAATAACGCGATCACACAGACAGAGACGAAGAGTTACATTAATTTAAATATGTATGGATAGACCAATGATCATTGTCTGTTCAGCCTGATCCAGACTGTCCCTTGCTGCCCCCTACCAGCGATGTCCTAAAGGTCCTTACCCCACAGGGGTGCCCTCAGCGAGCAGTTGCTCTAGTTTTAAGTGTTTAAGTCGAAGCTGGAAGCCTTAATTTATTAAGGTGAAATAAGTCCATATTTTTTCCATACAAACTTCGGGAGGGTTTTACTCCACTGTTTGACAATGTACATCAAAACTTAAACATAGTATGGTTTTGTCTCATTATTAATATTGTCGGTACGGAAACAGAATACCAAAATTAATAGCCATTAAAAAGTTATGAGCCAACAAAAATTCGTTTTTCTTGATAATTTAACGTAACTTTGGACATGTTTAAGTAGTAAAGGAAGTGTAAAATATCAAAAACTAAGTCAGTACCGACAAAGCTCAATTATCGAAAAGTTCAATAAACTTAATGGGTCATTGATATATGCAGTGGTTTTTTCAAAAAACCCGATCTTCCGAAAGACGTTTTTAAATTTTTTACGCGCCTGTGTTACTATCTGATCCTGCAGCTCACTCACAAATGTTGTGTGTGTAGACTATCATCTAACTGCTCATCACAGATACTACCTCTGTCGGACTCGAAGCCTGGTGAGACAGCGTGCTTTTTAGCCAGGCCCACCAGTGAGTTCCAGCCCGCGACTAGTGTACCCTTGAGGTAACTACATGAAAGTCCAGTTATGTAGCTGGCAACCTTTTAGGTTGACATACGAGATGTCATTCCCAAAAAAGCGATAAAAGAACAGAATAGAAAATATTTATTCGACACAGACCCAAACAATAGCAACAAACACATTTTTTTATAAGAAGAGAACAATAAACACACACATTAAAATTGCAGTAACAATTGTGCTGAGCGTGCCCATACCGCAAGGGTTACCAACTCAGCATTTGCTGGGCGTTAGACACCCAGCGCTGATTTTCAGTTGCACCCCGCAGCGACACACGGACGTAGGTAAATAAAATAGATACATACTTGAATATCAGTATTAAAAAAAGTTTAAGAATACGTAAATAAATAATGTAAGAGATTTTTTTGTGTGCTACTCAGTTCAGAGAACATTTTTGCCTGTTGTTCTATTTGGAACCCAATGACTCATAAACCTACTGTAATTCAATTATACTTGAATTCATTATCTGCAATGTTGCTAGAATAGAACAGTCAGATATAAATCTCATTTTTACGAGACACAATAAAATACTAGGTACAATACTACGTACAGGTGTACGTATCAAACAACATTTTCCTTGAGGGACTTTTTTAAAGATATTGGTATTCTCACAGTGGCATCACAATTCATATTAGCTAACATCGTATTTATTAGGCAACATATACACTTGTACACTAAAAACAGTGATATTCACACCGTTAACACTAGAAATAAGGACAAACTACGTGCTCCCTTTCACCGGCTTCATAAGGTTCATAACTCATTTGTTGGGCTTGGTATAACCTTTTATAACAAGCTTCCCACTTCTTTGCTAGATTTGCCTTTTGATGCGTTTAAAGCTCAAGTAAAATCCATCCTTTGTTTAAAGGCTTACTATTCCATTAACGACTATTTAAATGACAAGAATAGTTGGTCGCTGTGATTAACACAAGACAATGTTTATGTTCTTTCTCCAGAATTAGCGTACCTAGTGACAGGTTATATGGGTTCATATAATTATTTAGTTAATTTTTTTTTTTCTCTTCTCAATTTTATTGACCAAGTGTTTTTTTATTTTTTTATTTTTACTATCTATCTATTAAGTCATTCGTTATTGACATGATCTAACAATAATCCACCATTGCATATGTAAGCTTTAGAGCCCTTTATACCAGGAGACTTTTATTTTTGGTATTATGCGTTATTGTTTATTACCTTGCATATGTATGTATAGAATCAAGTCCATCCGACTAAACAGACAGCTGTGCTGCTGGGGAGTTTGTTGCGCCACTTCTTCTTCCCAGCTAAAGCACTAGGAAGTGTCGAAGGGTGGGCGTTTTGGGGGGACTGTCTTATGTATTTTGACGTTCGAAAAGTGCTGATTCTCAGCCTAATTTGAATAAATGACTTTTGATTTTGATTTTGATTTTGATTTCTTTTAGTAGATTAAGGCTCCATTGTATGTGGCGTCTCTGAGGAATAAATAACAGATAGAGTCATAATAAATGTGATTAACTTTTTTTGAACAAGTTTTGTCCCTACCAATATTAAACATGCGAAAGTAACTCTGTCTGTCTGTCTGTTAAGCTTTCACGCTTAAACCACTGCACCTATTTTTAGGGTTCCGTACCTCTAAAGGAAAAAACGGAACCCTTATAAGATCACTTTGTTGTCCGTCCGTCCGTCTGTCAAGACCGTTTTTCTCAGGAACGCGTGGAGGTATCAAACTGAAATTTCTAATGATACTTAGTTCTACTGTCCCTGGAAGCTGTAGAAAAATCAACCTTCTAAGTCAACGCAATCAAAAGATACAGCCATTTAGGACGCAAAATTCCGCAAATTTTCGAAACTCGCACGGGAATCAAAACCTACAGGGTACTTTCCGTGAACTTAGAATCTTGAAATTTTGTACGAAGTCACGTCTTATAGTACAGATATAGGAAAAATTACGAAAACCGAAATTTTTTAGTTTCGTCATATAAAAAAAAATATTTTTGACAATTTTGAACTTTTACTTATATACCCACAGGTTTGTACGGAACCCTCGGTGCGCGAGTCCAACTCGCACTTGACCGGTTTTTTACGCTATAACTGACATCCACGCGGGTGGAGCTGCGGGCAAAAGCTAGTGATCTATATAGTAAGAAGGCACTAGCCCACGCGGACTCTCACCCATGAGACGGACCGACCAAATTAAATCAGCAGTGGGCAATCCCTAATAGAAGTAAATTCCAAAAATATGAGTAGATGGCGAGAAATCGTGAGGCGAGTCACATTAGCCTCTAGACAAGAAATTTCATGAGAACTACGACCGCTCTGACATGATGGTTGCGAAGAAGAATAAACTACTTAATATCTTGGCTTATCTTTAAGTGAAAGACGGACGTTCACGCCTTAAACATGTAAGAAAATATTATACTTCCATGTACGTTTTATGTAGTACTTTTTAGTTTATTAACACCTTTAGTAATGGCCTTTAAGTATGGCGTCCCAAGCTCCGCCAATTCGATCGGTTCTGTGTTTCCCGCATCTAGCGGATTCCTGCAGCTTCACAAGGTCATCGGCCTAATTTGTGGGAGGCATATGTCCAGCAATGGACGTTTTTCGGCTGAAATTATTATGAATCATCGAAAGAAGTACAAAAATAAATAATCTGATGATTGATGACAAAACCAACAAATTCAAACACAACGACGATGTTCTACTTAGCTGGGGAGTTCCTAAGGGCACCTTCTAGCTCCTTCATTAAACCAGCACCAGGGTATCATATTTTAACGTTGTCACCGAAGATATATAAGTATGCCAAGTTTCAGCTCAGTTGGATACCAGGAAGTGCTTGAAAAATGGAAGACAAAGTGACTAACCGGAAACACATACGAACGAAGCAAGTTAATGAAAAGATTGTAAAAGAAATAACTCTTTTTTCCTTATGGAAAATCTTATGAGTTAGAAAGAGCAATAGTTTTTCACACTTCTTCCCCCTTATTACAGAACAAGGTTTTTCTTTAGGTATGGTTTAAACCTTCGAGCCTGTTTTTTAAATTAGAATCTAACTGAAATCGAAATACAGCTCCTTTTACAAAACTGACAAGTTAGTCCAGTGCTAAATTGTCAGTTTTGAAAAAGGAGCTGTAATTCTATTTCAGTTCTAAGTTCTTATTTCAAAAACAGGCTCGATGGTTTAAACCATACCTAAAGAAAAACCTTGTTTTGTAATAAGGGGGTACAAAAATAGGTAGATTTTGTTTGATTAACTCTTTGGCAAATCAACATAGCCAAATACAAGAAAGGGAGGTTTGGTTACACAATATTGCCTAACAAAAAATACAATCCGTTCTATATTACCTACGGTTAGTTACAGTATATTATTTGCCAGTCAAATAATTAAAGATTGTTTTAGAAGACTGACATATTACATTTTCAAAGCTTTCTTTCTCCTACTATTTCGCTGTGCACGACAGAGTCCACATTCTACAATGATCACATACAATTTTAACTTAACACGTCCATTCACATTTTGGAATGCAATGAACTATGGACTATTGAATTTATCAGATTTTTTTTGTGATTTATTATTGTTCGTGAGACAATACGTTTTCTGAAAAGTTTTGTAGTGTAAATGCACTGCCAGTAGATATGCATTTGGGAGTTCAAACAAATAAAACATTCCGGTACTGTCACTGCACTCAGGAACCCTGGGTCTGTATTTCAGAATACATTTCCATTTTAGTGTTTATTCAGTTTACTTTATGTACTGGACACGGAAGTAGAGAAATCTATACTTTAATATTATCAACGTGATAGCCTGTCAGGTTTCACGGTGTAACATCAGAACGGATTTCAATGAAATTTGTCATACAGGTACACGACCTGGGTCAAGACATAGTATAATTTATCCCAGTAGTGCGTTTCCAGTAGAATGATTTCCAACCACCACACGGGCGAAGCCGAGGGCAACAACTAAAATATTCATAGATTATACAAGATTTTTATTTTTGCAACACGCTATCTTCTTGGTAATCGACTCAAAACTTTAATCTTTTGTTTTATGCAATCTTTCCGGACGCAGAGATTGTGTAGTGGTTTATGCGGTCTTTCAAAGTGCATAGAACTTGCAGGGGACTATTAAAACAATTTATTCTTCCACTCGGCTGAGTACTTAGCAAATCGTAAAGCTACCATTAAAGGGAAGCTTCTTACATAAATTGCAATAGTTGGGCCAGGAAAAGTTCACGGTTTTAAACGAGCAGGATTTAGTGGCATTAATTGCTAGTACACCTAGATTTAGCACTTTCATTAGAATTTATGATGCCTTTTAGCATTATAAATAGTATGTACACACGAAACTGTTGTAGATTTTAAGTCATTTTGTTTTATGGCTATAATGGGTTTTAAAAAGACCACGACCTTTTTTGTGTGGCCTCTTGCTGTGTTTGCTTCTCTCAGTTGTGATTTTATAAAATCTGGGTTAATTTAAATAGGAAAATCAAGGGACTCGTGTGGAGTTTTCATCGTATCAAGCTGAAAATAAAATAAATATTGTTTGATGTCATGGTTCTACATAGATGGAGTATCTACGATTGAAGTCGGTTGTGTTTGAAAGAGTCAAATATGAAAGCAACGCTGTTGATATGTCCAGGCCATGGTACGGAGCGAGAGTGCATGGGTAGCCGTCACCTCCGTCAGTGAAGCAGTGATGCTCGTTAAGAGGGAGGAGGCGCACGTGAGGGAGAGGCAGTCTATGCGCCCTCATGACCCTAGCCGCCGCAGGATACGGAGACGCCCTGGGCGTCGGGAATCCCAGGCTGATTTCCGGCCACCGTTGGCATGAGCTTGCGGACGGCGGGTAATGGGTAGCTCGCTGTCCGGTAAGGACCAAACCCAAGTCGACGGCGAGTTGGGTTCCACGCGCGCCTCAAAGAGATGTCAGCACAAAATGATGGGGCCCGCAAGGGCCGATGCCTGCCAGGGGTGCGGGTTTGTTCGAAAGAGATACCACAGCCCCTGGCATACGGGCTACTGAGGGAACACGGGTGGGTTTTAGTCAGTAAAAGTCTGACACGCCCTCCTGCTCCACCCAGAGCGGGAGAAGTTATTTGATGATTTCCCACCCAAAAAAAAAAAACACTTAATATTTAAACCAAATTAGTTTTGTGACTTATATATTTTTAGTTTATTGCCTCTAATTCTCTCCTAAATACAGATTACTCTGATCTAACTCGAACAAAACCCTCACACGGACGGTCAATGAAAATGCCACACATACGATACCCAGCAATAATGAATGTAACTATGCTATTGTAGAAAGGATACCATTTTCATTAGCCGTCCCCCGAAATGACAATGCTTTTATCAAAATATTACCTACAACTTAATAGTCCAATTTATTTTACTTTTTAGACGTTTTTTTCGAGTCAGATCACAGTAACCTGTATTTAGGAGAGTTTGAGACGGGGGATTTTAAAATTTTAAATTTAGTTTTTTATCCGACTGTCCGATGTAAAGGAGGGTAATGTGTTTATCAGTCTATGTGTGTATGTATGCAGTCGAAGGCATTTTCTTAAATTTAAAAATAAAGAACTTTATTACCCCGACTGCATGAGATTGCTTATAGTATTAAGTTTAATAGTAAACGTCAAAAAAACAAAAATTGTTTCCATTATTTTGTTCCACTTTTTACACAGTTGGGTTTTCTTATACATACTAACTTTTGCCAGCGGCTACGGCCGCATGCGGGTCGAAAATTATGGGAACGTACTACCGGGATAAAAGTAAGATCCTATGGGTTAATTCAGGTTATAAACTGTGTGCCAAATTTCATCCAAATCTGTACAGCCGTTTTTGAGTGATTAAGTAACAAACATCCAAACATCTAAACCTACAAACTCTCACATTTATAGTATTAGTAGGATAGACTCCTGCAAATAAAGCACTCACAGAACATATCTGTACGTTAAAAACGTAGGTATTGATCCCTCGTCATTGATTGATTCTTAAAAACATTGGCAAACAATCTATACGCGTCATTATCCATTACATTATTAGACAAACCTTAATATTACGGAGTGCCAAGTAGATACTTGTATCTATAGTATGATTGATGAGTTACTGGCAAAGACTTTCGTTAATATTTTCTTACTAGACTTAAGATGATAAGGCTGTGGTAATAAACGTCCCAGAAGTAAAAAGACCTATAGCCCTGGCTAAAGATGCTATGACACGCCTCCAGAACATCTGGAAACATTGTGGTATAAGTTACAAAACCAAAGCCCGATTGGTCAGGGCAATATTTCCCCGATATTCCTCTATGGAGTTGAGACCTGGACAATCCGAGCAAGAGAAAGACAGAGGATAGACGCATTCGAAATGTGGTGCTAGAGGCGAATGCTCCGAATACCATGGACAGCCAAACGCACAAATGTGTCTGTCCTATCTCAGCACGCTATCAAGACCCGATTGTTTACAATTTGCCTAAAGTGTATTTTGAGCTACTTTGGCCACATAATGCGAAGGGGAGATAGCAGCCTTGAAAAGTTGGTCATTGTTGGCAATACCGAAGGAAAGGGAGCACGGGGCCGATCGCCAACACGATGGTCTGACCAAATAAAGGAAGCTACCTCATCCAGGAAATTTCAGCAGGTGGTGATGGCAACTTCAGACCGGAGTCAATGGAGGCAGATTGTCCGCTTAAAAGCGTTCAGTGACCACGATCCTCAGTAATGAGGGACCGATTAAAGAAGAATAGACTAGCGATCCGCCTTTGATTCACATGTGTTCTATGTTTTATTAATGTAAATACTGTATATACAGGAAAAGTTTTTATCCAGTGCGCAAATTGTAACCATGAATTTAGTATATCATTTTAGACCCCGTAGCGCAGAAATTTTTCACCGGATACACAAAAAAAAATATCTGCTGTTCCATACATTTTGACCGCGTAGGTATTGCACTTTTCTATGAACCAGCAGATTTTTTTTTGTACAACCGGCGGTGTACAAATGGTTACAATTTGCGCACTGGATAAAAACTTACCCTGTATAAGTTAAATGTTGGGTAAAGTATTAGGATAAGCCTTCCGAAATCAATTTCCTAAATTACAGTATACAAGCTAAGAATTCAAAAGTGCCTGTAATTGGTTTATTTGAAATAAATGCTTTGCGTTTGAGTTTCAGATCAGACAGATAGATATGAGATTTAAAAGTAAAAGACACAGTATGAGCTCATTTGGCCAGGGCCGCCGTCTCAAATCCTCAAGGGATCTTTGTGACATTTGGCACTCGAATAGCTTTTGACGTACCGGACATAGGCTTACTAAGCATTAGTGACAGGAGTGGAGCCAAAGCCGAAGCTAAGCATAGCCTAGTGTTGTATGTAATTGAAGACAACGCCAACAGCTTTCTGTCCAATGTAGAATTGGATTTCAAAACTGGGTACCGAGAAATATGTCTCAGTTTCAGACATTTTAGTTGATTAGTAAGAATGGGATGTTCTTGCGTTAATATTTAATACGTGAAAGTTTGTATGTTTGAATATTTAGATGTTTCGATGTTTCTTACTCAATCACGCTAAAACGGCTGAATGGATGTGGATGAAATTTGGCACACAGACAGTTTAAAACCTGGATTAACACAGGATTTTGGTGGAGGTTTTGGGGACTGTCTTGTGTAATTTTGACGTTGAAAAAATGCTCTCTCAGTCTAGTTTGAATAAATGAATTGTGATTTTGGATACTTTAATCCCGATAGTACATACCTACATTCTCGTGGGATAACTTTCGACCTCCATGCGGGTGAAGTCGCCGGCAAAAGCTAGTTCATTATAAAACTGGCGTAACTCTTACAGCCAGTTGCAGAAGCGAACTTTAACTTTTAAAGCCATCATTAAATACTAATCTTTCATCAACTTGTTGCAGAAAGCAACATTAGTTTAGATTTTAATGGTTCTTTAATTTGTAAAATAAACAGAAAAGTCCTGACTGACTGACTGACTGATTCATTAACGCCCAGCCCAAACCCTTCGACCTAGAAAACTGAAATTTTGCGCAGAGGCTCCCTATAGAATGCAGACAAGGAATAAGGAAGGATTTTTTGAAATTCTACCCCTAAGGGAGGGCAAATAGGGGATGAAAGTTCCGCGCGGGGAAACCGCTGGCAGAAGCTAGTTTTAAATAAAGAAGTGTCAAACGTGGCAATCTGTCACAGTTTTTGTTGCACAAAGCAAGCACCTTAAGCGCCTTAAATTCGTTTTGTGCAAGATAATTAAATTAATGAAATCATTAGCGTTTATGATCCATTATGTATTGTGGCATTATGCAAATGATTCCACACTTTAAGATTCTTGAAAGTTTTCAAGTAATACATTTTGAGGCAATAATTGGCAAGAGACCTATTAGTGGCTTATAATTAACTTGTTTTCGAGAAATTGGTGGTTATCGTGAAGATATACGTATAAAGTTGAACAACACTTCAACATTTTGACTTCATTATAATTACGTCTACGTAAAATTATGTAGGTACTTTGAGGTAACGAGGTCTATGTTCAAATAACCCCTTCATTTAAAAACGTTATCCTAAAGAATTTACCTTTCCTGAAAATATATGTACATATTTTCAGTAAAATCCCAAATATTCAAAAGACCAGACCAATTTGTATACTTTTAGGCCAAATATGACCAATTATGAAATATAATAACGCCGGTCACATGAAACCTTTTTGACCCTCCAAATGACTTGCATACTTAACCTAATGGATTTTATTTCTGTACTATTATCACGGAGACAATAGCTATGCTACTAAATGCACTGTCATTTGCTTTTAATAGAACTATTAGGCTTCATATAAATAACTTCTTAACACTGAGGTATCAGGTGACTTGAGCTTTTATAGGTACCTAAATTAATTTACCTGTCATTGCTTTATTTTTAGTAATTTTTTTTTACCTATTTTGGTATATTAATATTACTCTGTCGAATTATTCTGAAGAATTGTCAAACTTAAGTGTCAGTGAGCAGAACAGATGGCCGATGGGGCCGAAAGGTTCTGGAGTGGCGACCGCGTGCCGAAAGACGTAGAGTGGGAAGGCCTCCCAAAAGGTGGACCGATGATCTTGTGAAGGCCGCGGGAATCTGCTGGATGTGGAAAGCGCTAGACCAGTCGAAGTGGAGGAGCCTGGGGGAGGCTTATGTCCAGTAGTGGACGTATTTCGGATAAAATGATGATGATGGTGACATTCAATAATTAAGTAAGAGTGAAAAAGCCTGTTCAGACACCCCGTTTCGTCGATACTCGTAGCCTCATTTCGTATTAGAAATGCAAAATCAACCCTGCGTCATAACCACGTCAGTGCTATATGAATGGTTCAAGTATTTAAATTTATAGAACATTGAACATTTGTGACCTGGCTTAAAATATACCCTAAAGCCGGTAAAAACATACTCACACACGGTTGGCGCAGTGGTTAAGCGATTGACTGCTGCGCTGCGTGTCGCGGGTTCGATTCCCGCACGGAACAAATATTTCTAAATAGTTGTTCCGGGTCTGACTGTTTGTGTATGTGAGTTTAAATGTTTGTAAACGAAAAAGAAACAAAAAAAAAAACAAATGCCTGTAACTAGGACAAAAGTATGCAAGTTACAAGTGAACTTAAATGCCACGGTGCCTAACATTTACTAAGTAAAATCGCAAGGTTTTTGTTTATCCTACTAATATTATAAATATGAGAGTTTGTATGTTTGGATGTTTGTTACTCAATCACGCAAAAACGGCCGAACGGATTTAGATGAAAGGCACACAGATAGTTCTTAACCAGCACCCTAATTGCGTAACTTACGATTGATCATAATTGGTTTCGTCTTCACAGTTAAACAATATTCATTGCGTTATTTATGTTGTCGAACAGACACATTTTTCGAACGAATGAAGCAATGGTTTAACAATCAGTTTCAAAACGATACAGATTATGATGAATCGTGAGTTACGCAATTAGGGTGCTGGATTAACACATAGGATACTTTTTATTACGGTAGTACGTTCTCGTGGGATAATTTTCGACCGACACGTGGGCGAAGCCAAATGCTAATTTAAAATAAAACTTGTTACACACACATCTGTGGCTGAAATGTGAACGAAAGAAAATAGTTACACTTATTTAATATTATATAGAGGTATGTGAGTCGGGTTAGGCTGGAAGCCGACCCCAACATAGTTGGGAAAAGGCTAGGCAGATGATGATATAGAGGTATGTGAGTTTTTACCTATGTAGGGGCTGATCCGATTCAGAAAATTATTTCACTCATGGTTCGCTACAGTATTGCAGAGTTTTATAGCAAACATTTTATGTTAAAATAAGAAATGTTTTACCCACGTGTGTCACAGACAGTTTTGTATTTTGGAACCGTTTCCCCAGTAAACCATTTTCTTACACGATTATTCGCACGGAGCGTTGGCACCGTCCCAAATTAGGGCAATAATAGGTTCAGAGTAAAGAGCACGACCGTTCATAGGTTGTGACAGGTAGGGGACTTATTGACTTCGAATACAATGATCACCTTTGTAGAGACTTCCTACCTTCGAGGCTTTATTCGAATCGTGTCATTATTTATTGTTAGTTGCTGCCTCTGTATTATATGTGTGTATGAATTTATTACAACTATGTATGTTTGAAATACTCGCAAGGGTAAATGTAGATGTTTCTCAAGAAAGATTACGAATAGGATATGGTTTCGATTATTCCATTATTATTTCGCAAACACTTAGGCCTTTTCAAAAAACGATGCGATTTCCATAATCTGAATACACGTAGTAAAGATGAAATTGTGATTCCAAAATTTAGATTGACTAAAACTAGCAAGTCATTTCTAATAAACAGTATCCGCTTCTATAACAAGTTGCCAAAGTCAGTTACAAAACTTAGCGATGGAAAGTTTAAAACGCACATCAAACGCATCCTTATCAAAAAAGCATATTATAAGATAAAAGACTACGTTGAAGACAGGGAAGTTTGGCATTAATTCCTTCTGCACATGTGGCTTCCCTGGTACCTCATTAACAGCATATCTATGTGAAAGTCAATTAACTGCTCTCAATGTTCTTTTTGTTCTTTTATTTTTACAATGCTGACATATTCTCGTCATTATTTGACATTATACATAAATTTTAATATCAACTATTTTTTAGTGATTGTCATGTTAATCATGTCACTATGTTTAATTAGGTTCATTTTATTTATGTAGATTATTTTACATATTGTGAATGGGAGAACGTTGTAGGCCTTACAGACTGTAGATTTGTAGACGATTTTCTATTCTGGATTCGTCTAAGTACCTGGTACTTATTTACAGGCCTGCACTGTCCTCCCATACATTTTATATCTGAAAACATTGTTAAAGCCAATCATTTTTAAAAGAGTAACCGTGGAGTTTCTTGCCGGCTCTTCTCCATAGGAAACAACATTTTGGAACCGTGCACCTAGCTTCTGACGTTTCATAAGTGCCCATGCAGGTTTATACGAAATAAAAATATTTTGATTTGATTTGATTTGAATCTCAAATCTCTCTCTACTCTTCGAATTTTCAAATTTGGACTTTTCGAAGTCACATCTATTTTTTTTTTTTTTTAAACGTTGCCCCACACTAGGAATTTCTCCTGTATTGTGGGTGCGTTTACAAACATTTAAAATCACATACACAAACAGATATGATATGATTGTTAATACGATTATTTTTTTGGGTTACGTTTTCGTGAATACTTATTAGATTCTTTTTAGATTATGATTCTTAGTTTTAATTAATTTGGATCTTTTCTGAACTAGAAATACGATTTGTTTCAAAATTTATACCTACACAAAAAAGAAATCTATAGTTTATTTAACCTTCTTTCTTTAATTATTAATTGTCCATTTTATTCGAAAGAATCTATCTACCTCGTCGGCCTAGTGCTGGACACACAGTCCTGGATACGATACCCAGGTCGGACAAAGTGTCATTGGGTTTTTCAGTCAGGCATTTCTCAGAAGTATGAATTTATGCCCGGTTGATGGCAATGAGTTCAACGTTTATATGGATATATACCTATCACATAACTGGCGAAATGTGGATGTACCATAGCCACCAAAGAAATACCTCTGCCTAATCATAGAAGAGTACATAAATGCGTAATGTTGTTTGTGTTTACTTCAAAATAATCTAATTAATATGAAACGAGCATTTTCAAGATTCATTCATTCATTTTCAGAGCAGTGGTGGCCCAGTGGTAACGGCCGCGCCTTACGAGTTGTAGGTCGTGCGTTCGAACCCAGCCAGGCGCATTACTTTGTGTAAATAATTTCATCACCGCTGCTCTCAAACGGTGAAGGAAAACATCGTGAGGAAACCGGCATGTCCTAGAACCAAAAATTCGAAGACATGTGACATCTACCAACCCGCACTGGGCCCGCGTGGTGGATTACGGCCCATTCTCTCTCACGGAGAGGAGGCCTGTGTCCCAGCAGTGGGAACATAATAGGCTGAGTATGTATGTATGTATGAGCATTTTGGAACCGCAACATTGTTTAAAGCAGTTTCAATAATTTGCCCATTTTGCCACCAATAACCACATATTCACATGTTTTGACAAGTTCAACCACAGATATTTTGCTTTGCCGTTTTACCAACCAATAAATTATATATATCATTATTATCGGCTAGTGACAAATTTTCTGTTGGCATAATGATCGAATTTCAGTGGTTTTAAATTAACCACTGTGGAAATTAAACTTTGTAAAGTAAAAACCGCCCTCAAAAGATTTTTTAATAAACGTCTCTCAGTTTTGGAATTCAGGGCCTTTGATTTATACCTATTTGATGGGATTTAGGTGTGACAACGGGGTAAAAATCATTCGCACTGAATTCACGCGACTTTCCTAGTTTTTAACCGACGAAAAAACGGAGGAGGTTACTCAATTCGACGCGTATTTTTTTTTTATGTATGTATGACCACGCATAACTTTTTCCAGAGTAGGCAGATTTTGATAATTCTTTTTTTATTGGAAAGGGTATACCTCGAAGTTGGTCCCATATAAATTTCGAAGAAAAATTCCAACCCTAAGGGTAAGAAAACAGGGGATGATTGATTGTTTACTCACAGATTTTAATACTGAGTTATGTATTGGAAAAAGTAATCAAAAATTAAGCATATAGTAATTAGTAGATTATAGCCACAAACAATTCAAAAAAAAAAACTTTTTAACAAAAAAAATTAACCGCCGAAAAACCTAAAAGTAAAAAATTATAAACTTGCTTTGTCCAACCCCACTATCTAACTTCAGAAGTCGGTGACTTTGGAAATGTATTTAATTATATGTCACCGCCTTCCGAACTTAGTTATTGGGGTTGGACAAAGCAAGTTTATAATTTTTTACTTTTAGGTTTTTCGGCGGTTTAATTTTTTTATTAAAAAGTTTTTTTGATCCTGTTAACAATCTATAGTATAGTAATTTTAATTTTAATTTAAGTATCTAGGTAGTCTTATCAGGGGCCCTACTCCGTAACCACGAAGCCCGTAGTTTCGGTCGAAGTGACGGGCGTTTCCTACTCTGTATCACTGACGGACATAAGATTACTTTGGGGCCCGCGAAGTATAAATGAATTCACCACGATTTGACAGTTGTCCCTACTCGCGATGTGTTTTTAGCCCGTCCAAAAAGCGAATTAATTTACTGTAGGATTAACTTCTTCTAGTATCGAACTACTTTCGGACGGGCTCAAATATTCGTTGACGGACTTAGCGAAGGAATTAGTACATAAGGAATTGTGTGTTAGTATGTAAGTAATTGATCCTCATATTGTAACTAACCTTAAATTTACGAATAAATTTGATTTGATTTCATTTGAGAGTACCCCTGATACTCGGAGACGACTTAATTTATTTAAAACGTAAGTAATAAACAACGTGACGTGTATCTGCTAATAAGTTTTCCACAAAACCGGTCCAGTTTCGACGCTCTTCTGGATTTATTGCACTTCGATAAATTTATTAAATTGTAGTCTTTCTTTTTTTTGATGACGGTAAAATTCTACTCATTTTCGTTTGTCCTTAGCCTTATATTTTGATTTTTTCCCCGAATTTTCCATTTGTCTACCCAAAAGACTTTATGTGTATAAGCAAGCCGAAACAATATTACTTCAGTAGGTAAAAGTAAATGAATATGAACAATTTCTCGAACAGAAACCATTCAGAAAACGACAAAAATCAACATTTTAATAAAACAAGTGCCTATTCAGACCAAGTATATGGAACAGTTGACTTTTTTTCAATTCTTGGTAACCTACAAAAAGTTGTTCGTATTCATGAATGCTTTTAGGCATTTTAGCGTGAGTATTATTTTTACCTTTTTTGTTACATTGTGCCTACAAAGTGTAACAAAAAGGAATTATATTTTTCAGCTGCTTCATAAAGTTATTAATATTATGTGGGTTCATTTATACGCATAAGTAAGGCTGGGTGCAGACTCAGACAAGACTTTTTAGGCAGTCTACCGTTCTAAATCATTTAAATTTTAATTTAACTGTATTGACTTTGAACTTGACGTTTTTATCATCCCATTTTATTAAACTTGACATTATGTATTGTATTGCTTATTTCAAATTATGTAATGAATTTCATTTTGAAATGGTAAACTTTCAAAGAGATATCAGCACAAAGTGATGGGGCCCGCAGGGGCCGATGCCTACCAGGGGTGCGGGTTTGTTCGAAAGAGATACCGCAGCCCCTGGCATACAGGCTACTGAGGGAACACGGGTGGGTTTTAGTCAGTAAAAGTCTGACACGCCCTCCTGCTCCACCCAGAGCGGGAGAAGATATTTGATGAATTCCCACACAAAAAATAACAAATACCTATTAGGTATGTTCTATTCTATAAAAACAAAAAAAGGCGCGAAGTCTCACTACGATAGTCAGTCAACCTCAAACTTAACTTTAACTTAAACGTAACTTAACGTATTTTGGGTTAGTCTTATTTTGTCACAGTCGCACTATTAGTGCAAGATAGAGATGGAAACATAATATGTATAGTATCTAAAGGCTGATTTACATTTGCATTACTTAAGTTAAGTTTCTTCTCGTCGAGGCAAGTGACATTTCACATTGAAAAACTGTCAGTTTTGGAGTGACGTTTTGAGACAACTCTTCCTACTTAAAATTAACTTGATTTTGGCCTCAGCTTGAGTATCGAAGATACTTAACTTGAAAATATACTGAAAAAGTGTTTCGACACCATACTAAATAAAACATACAAAATTGAATGAGCAGACAACGGTAGTTCTTTTAATTGGTAACAGTCTGAGGTTAACTAAAAGGGACATAGTTAATGGTATTGACACCCTACTTAAATTAAAATTAGGTAAAATAATATTATGTGCTTTGCCATATTCAAATCATTTGAATTATGAAGAAAATGATTACATTTTTAGCCTAAATAATTTAATGCATATTTTGACATGTCGTCATAGTGACCGTTTATTGTATTTTGATACTAACAATTTTGTGAGAGATTTTGTACTAGTTCGGGAACATATGTTTCTTCCCAAGACTAGTCGACATGTATTAGCTACTTTGTTAGCTTATAATATACACGCAGTTATTGATAATTTAACTGAGACTAGGTTAAGTGACGAAACAGTATTATCTAGTACTTCTAATAATACTGTAATTAATTCTTTAAACTTTTAGACGCGACAAAAGAGAAGCATAATAAGTGTATTTTACTGTATCACCAAAATATAAATCGCTTCTCTGGCAAAATTCTAGACGTGGAAATGTTAATAGATAAATATCATATGGATATCTTATGTTTTACTGAAACTTGGTTAAACCCGGATAGGATGTTGTTTAATGTAAATAATTTTTCAGTTGCCAGTGCGTACAATAGGTCTTCGATAGGGGGTGGTACTTTGATATTGTGTAATAGTTGTTTTAGATATAAGGAAAGAAAGGATATCACCGCTTGCTCTGTTGATCGCTTATGTGAGGTAGCATGTGCGGAGGTTGAGGGCCATACTTTCTTATCTGTGTATAGACCACCAGCCACGAATTTGTCATCATTTTTGATAGTTATGGAAGAAATATTAGGTAAACTTTTCAAAGATAATAAATTAGTTTTTGTGTGTGGTGACCTAAATATTGATTTATTAGTTAATTCACCAGAAAAAAGTAAGCTTATCTCTTTGTTTAAATCATTCAATTTAAAATGTATATTTAATGAAGCGACTAGAATAACAGCAACCACAGCTTCATGCATAGACAACGTATTTACTAATTGCAAAATAAAGGACTCATCCTTAATTAGTGGCGTCAGGTCAGACCATACTGGTCAGCTTGTATTGTTTGACTTAGATCAAAAGTTACATCTAGATAAAACCATTGAATTGAGACCTCTGACTAAAAATAAATTGAAATCTTTTAATAATAATGTTCTTAGCAAGCTCTCAACAGCGAGTTTTGATTCACAAGACCCCAATATAAACTATGGCACATTTTTTTCTACAGTATGCAAAGAATTCAATAAAGCATGTCCTGTAAAAAAAGTTGCGATAGCTACTAAACCAAAATTTAGCGAATGGGCCACTGCTGGCATTAGAAAAAGCAGAGATATTTTATATAATTTGTATCACGAAAAATCATTGACTTCTGATCAGGCCCTTCATAATTATGTAAGAAACTATTCTAAGATATTCAAAAGAGTCTGCGCTCACGCTAAATCTAAATTAATAAGTAACAAAATTAGTATCTCTAAAAATAAAATAAAAGCTGTGTGGCAGGTAATTAACAAAGAAACTGGAAACACAAAACAGCGAGATCAGAATGAGTTAGCTCTAAAAATTGATAATGAAACCATTTCAGATAAGTTACAAGTTGCTGAGACTCTAGAAAATTTCTTTACCAACATCCCAATAGAAGTTACGAAATCTCTCCCCTCATCATCTGTATCAGCTGAATCTCTTCTTAAAGAAAACTTCAGCAAGGACATTCCAAGTTTTGAATTCAAACCCATCTCTATTGCCACAATTAAAACAGCATTTAAAAGTCTTAACATAAAAAACACTGAAGACTTATGGGGGATTTCCGTTAAGGTTCTCGAAAATATCATTGACACAATTGCCCCTGTCCTAACAGGCATATTTAATCAATGTTTAGACAGCGGTACGTTTCCTGACTTAATGAAACATAGTAAAGTAGTACCAATTTTCAAATCGGGTAGTAAGAGTGATCCCTCTAATTATAGACCTATATCTGTGCTTCCAGCATTGAGCAAAATTTATGAAAAAATCATGCTGGACCAGATGTTGTCACACTTTAACTCAAATGGGATTTTACATAGTCGACAGTTTGGTTTCACGAAAGGTAGGTCGACGACTGACGCAGGAGTAAAACTCATCAGTCACATTTTGGAATCCTGGGAGAATTCCCAGGACGCCATTGGCATTTTCTGTGACCTCTCAAAAGCGTTTGACTGCGTTGACAACAATACACTGATCTGTAAATTACACCACTACAGAATTCGTGGACAAGCTGCTGATCTTGTACTTTCCTATTTATCAAACAGGCAGCAAAAAGTAAACGTTAATGGGGCGACGTCCTCGGGGTCTCTAGTTAAGATGGGCGTGCCTCAAGGTTCAATTCTTGGCCCTTTTTTATTTCTAGTTTATATAAATGACCTTCCTTACCTGATGGCTAAATTCTCGGATATAATTTTATTCGCTGATGACACTTCTCTTATTTTTAGAATAGATAGAAAAGATACGGATGTCTTACATGTCAATGATAGTCTAGCCGTTCTTTCGAAATGGTTTGCGGCTAATAATCTTTTACTCAATGCGAACAAAACTAAATGTCTTAAGTTCTCGTTACCAAATGTACCCCAAGTAGGTCTAAACTTAAAACTTGATGGCAAGAAACTGGATGCTATTTCGGAAACTGTATTTTTGGGAATTACTTTAGATTCAAAATTGCAATGGGGTGCTCACATTAGAGCTCTTTCAAGTAGATTAAGCTCAGCTGCTTACGCAGTAAGAAAAATAAGGCAGTTGACTGATGTAGCCACAGCTAGGTTAGTTTACTTTGCTTATTTTCACAGTATTATGTCTTATGGCGTTCTGCTGTGGGGATCGGCAGCTGACGTAGATTCAATTTTCATTTTACAAAAGAGGGCAATCCGCGCAATCTATAAAATGGGGCCTCGCGAGTCTCTTAGAAACAAATTCAGCGAAATTGATATATTAACTCTGCCTTCTCTTTACATCCTAGAAAATATCTTGTATGTTCGCAAAAACTTAGGCCTTTTCAAAAAACGATGCGATTTCCATAATCTGAATACACGTAGTAAAGATGAAATTGTGATTCCAAAATTTAGATTGACTAAAACTAGCAAGTCATTTCTAATAAACAGTATCCGCTTCTATAACAAGTTGCCAAAGTCGGTTACAGAACTTAGCGATGGAAAGTTTAAAACGCACATCAAACGTGTCCTTATCAAAAAAGCATATTATAAGATAAAAGACTACGTTGAAGACAGGGAAGTTTGGCATTAATTCCTTCTGCACATGTGGCTTCCCTGGTACCTCATTAACAGCATAACTATGTGAAAGTCTATTAACTGCTCTCAAATACAATGTTCTTTTTTATTATTTTTATTTTTACAATGCTGACATAATCTCGTCACTAATTGACATTATACATCAATTTTAGTTAGGTTCATTTTATATAAGTAGATAATTTTACATATTGTGAATGAGAGAACATTGTAGGCCTTACTGACTGTAGATTTGTAGACGATTTTCTATTCTGTATTCGTCTAAGTACCTGGTACTTATTGACAGGCCTGCGCTGTCCTCCCATACATTTAATCTCTGTAATTTGAAAATATTGTTAAAGCCAATTATTTTTAAAAGAGTAACCGTGGAGTTTCTTGCCGGCTCTTCTCCATAGGAAACAACAATTTGGAACCGTGCACCTAGCTTCTGACGTTTCATAAGTGCCCTTGCAGGTTTATATGAAATAAAAATATTTTGATTTGATTGATTTGATTTACAAAACTCTTTCGCTTCTAGTATGAGCATACTCGACAGCTCTTGTTATAGACAGACTACTCGAAAACATACCACGTATATAACATGTGTTGATTTTGTTTCAAACATGTTTTGTTTACTATTTTGTCCACTTTTAGGAAATTTTTATAAGTTTTCTTAAAGTTTTTTATACAACTAGTCTTTACAAATTGTTTTAGGTGTAAATGATAATCGAAGATGTAACATGTAGAATAAAAAGGTTTTTTTAAATTTAGTGGAAATATTAGGTACCTAATATGAAGCATTTCAATGTTCATTTGTTTCGCTGGCTTGTCATTTACTGCCTCAGCGCTCACACTCGCTACAATTTCACAATAATGTCCCATGTGTAACATTGCTGATGAGTTCTGTCTAGATTTACATTAATTTATTTAATTACGTAATGTGTTAGGCTTTTTTGGGGCTTTATTCTTATTTGGTTCGGAAACGCTGGTAGGTATTTTTATTCTTAAAATTTCGGTTTTTCCAAAAAAACTGATTGAATGTTTAAACTCGGTCTTGCTGATATACAGTCTTATTCCAAAACACTGTTTATCTACAGAACCAGTTTTAAATCGTGGAGCTATTTTAGAATTTAAAACTATATTCCAACAAACGTGAAGTTTTTAATACAGAACTGACAACTTAGCTCCCGACTATGTTGTCAGGTTTGTAAAAAGAATTGTATTTAAATAAAAATTAAAAAAACACTTTAACGACGGTGAAAAGGAAAACCTTGTTTTGTCGTAAGGCCGGCTATGTTTTAATTTCTAGGAGGGTACAACAGCATTTAAGTTACGCCTTCCATATCTTTAGTTCTTTACTATTTATTGTATATTTAAGCTGAAAAGTAATAAACACGGACTCATAAACGTTTCGCGAGCAATGGTGGCCCAGTGATATCTGTTTTTGGTCCGGTCGGTATTGGTCGTGAGGTCAAACCCAAGGAGGCAGTTTTAAATTAAAATTAAAAAATTGTATTTTAATCCATTGTAATCCATAACATTACAATGTGGAAAGCTGGAGGAGCTTAAATACTTCTACAAAGGGGTAGTAAGTTTAAAATTACCAAAAATATTTTGATGATGTAACTAAAAATTTATGCTTTTCACATTTTTTCCTTTATCTGTGCTATAAGGCGTTGCTTCTTACCAAATTTCAAGATTTCGAGTTCACGGGAAGTACCGTAGGTTTTGATTCCCTTGCAAGTGTCGAAAATTTGCGACATAAACGGTTGTAACTTTTGATTGCGTTGACTTAGAAGTTTGATTTTTTCACAGCTCCAAGGGACAGTAAACTTGAGTATTTTATATGAATTTTAGCTTGAGACGCGTTCCTGAGAAAAAGGGTCTTGACAGACAGACAGACGGACAACAAAGTGATCCTATAAGGATTCCGTTTTTATTTCGTTTGAGGTATGGAACCCTAAAAATAAATGAGTCGTTATAAACATAGCTGGCTGGCTACAGCCGCAAAAGCGCCCAAGTGACCACAACCATTTATTGCAATTTCCCCTAACATGCACCTGCAATTCCGCTCAACATTCACAGCTACTATGAAGGCTGTCAGACTCAAACAAGAACTTGTAAACTTTAATTGCAATTTAACTGGCAACCCTCTGAAAATTCCAGCTGGGGTTAGTGAAAAATCTATTACTCCGTTGCCATGGTAACCCGCAGGTAATCCGGATTTAATTGGCTGGTTCAGGCGGTCGTGAGTCACGTAGGGTTGCGTTTAACGCGGCTTGTAGGGGTGTCAGTAAGAAGTTGGACTTACGACAAGGGATTGATGTGTAGCTTTGCATTTGTAACTAAATGAATGTTGGTAACACTAAGAATTTGTAGTTTTGTTTTGATACTGTGTCGGATATTGTGCTAATTGAACATTTAAGAGGTAAATTATTTTTACACGGTGAACGTGGTTTGACGATTTGATTAGTTTAGCAGGGCCAACAAACCAGAGAACGCACAAGACATGGTGGTCAAGAAAAAACGGGGGGCTTTTGCCCAGCAGTGGGACAGAATATAGGATAACAAAAAAAAATGCACTTTATGCATTTAAGGGCACAAAAAAGAAGATTTAAAGAGTTTTTTTGCAAAAATTACAGACGCCAGCACATCAAGCTATCCCAAACTATCACAGATTGGGGTAGCTTGATGTGCTAGCCGCTGTACACTACTGTTTCTTGATGGGAGGTACAAGGATTCATTGTTCAGCAGATTGACTAGGTAATAGCAAAAAAATACAACTGTCATTATTTTAAACTTCACTTACTATATCACAACAACTTATCGTACTGAAATGAACGCCCATTTCAGAAAAAACTCTCCCGACTGTACATTGTTGAAGTAACTGGGGCCCAAGTTTGCTATTTTTACAAATTCTTCATTCTGTAGCGGCACTACAAATAAAAAATGCTTCGCAACAAAAATCGGAAAACACAAAAAGAAAAGTGGCGCCATCTACAATTCCACAGGCGAACTAAATGAGCAATTCTGCATCGCGCAATCAGAGTTTTCGACGGCACTCGAACATATACAAAAATCCCGACATCAACTGTCGGGCAGTTGCCCGGACCAGACACAATACCCGTCTGGTCGGAGGATCCTCCTTTACCATCATAAGTATGAGTGAACTTTACACCCTGTTCCTCATACCTCTATACTGGTGACCCCGACGTGATTTGAACACGCAACCTTCTGATTACACACAAGACGATCTCATTGTCATTTTGCTAAAAGTTCCTAATCAGCTAATTTCATGATGGTCGATCATTGGTTGGCCAATGGTCTCGTAATAGAATGGTGTTATAATGGCATTGTGGTATTGCTATTATTATAAAACCCGTTAGTAGAAATCATTTTCGAAAAAATACTACAAAAATTGAATATTTATTCATGCCAGATTTATTTACTTATACCTATATATTTTTACATATTATTTTAGGAACTGTCAAAGTTTTAGCAGATTACCGCCTAAGTCAGTCATTCATTTGTCATTATGTACGAGATTACCAATAAATGCCATTTCTTTCAATGGAGTGTCAGTGGCTGACCATTGAAAAGTCAAAATAACGCCATTGTGTCAGTAGATTACCAAACTTGTCAAAGTCAACAATTATGAAATCAATGATACACCATTCTGACACTATTGTTATAGTAGACTTGAGGCCCTGGTTTTAGTTTTTTTGATATGACAGAGTCTTTATATGGAAATATGAAAATTACTTCATAAATATTTAAGTAGGTAAGTATTTTTGGCAACCCTAAAGAGTACGTTTCGCGCCGTTACAGACGTATAATAATATGAATAAGTAATAACTACGGAATTCTATCTAAAGCTTAAGTTGTAAAAAGTTTTCTAAAGATTTGAAAGACTAAAAATGGATTGTATTATTTATCTACTAGGTCTATGATTTCCTGATAGAAATGACATTTTATTCAGCAACTGGCTGCACTTAAGTATCGATCCTTTGGAAATATCGGGATAAAAAGTATTGTATGTCCTAATCCAGGCCATGGTCTACCCATGTGCCAAATTTAATCTAAAACCGTTCAGTCGTTTTAGCGTGAAAGCGTAACAAACCAACATACAAAAATTGCTATTGACTGCAATTTGTCTGCGATCCAGGATGAAAAGAAGCCCAATTCTTCTCCAGGTTAAGGTCTACCTCTATGCCAAATTTTTATCTAAATCCGTTCAGCCGTTTTATCGTAAAAGCATAGTAAACAAACTCACTTTCGTAAATTATAATATTAGTATAAATATGTCTGATGTTGGGACAGTTTTGATTTAGCGAATATCTAGTAATCCTCCTATGACTAAGAACACTTATAAAGCCCAATAAAAAGTTCTTACCAAAGAACGTTTATTTTCTTCCAAAGAAACCTTTTTCTTGAACTAGGATTTGTTCAATACCACCGATGTTCACAGGATACACACAGACTTGTAACAACTGTTTCTCTGTCAGCCACAAATATTTGTTTCGATGCCATATATCAGCAAAAGAAAGAGAATCTAAGAAATCACTGGTAACTTTTTGATCTCAGTAGTAAGTAAATATCAACAGAATTTGTGGTGTTGTCCATTGTCTAACAAAAGGTCAAAATTATATGTAGAACTAGCTGTGCCCGCGGCTTCGCTCGCATGGATTGACCCACATTGACCCACGGGAAGGTCCTACCTGAATAAAAAGTCTATGTTACTTCTAATACTACCAGCAAAAAAATCGGTACAGCCGTTTCGGAGATTAGCCAGAAAAAATGGACAGACAGACAGATAAAAATGGTTTCTTTTATTATTTAAGTGCCGTATATACTTTAATATGCATTTAGTAAGAACTGTTATTTTGACGTTATCAACAGACACATCAATTTAATTATTTGTATGTAGTATGTACAGACTGACGAAAAATAATACTAGTCTCTTATGGTCATCTTGCAGGGTAAACGAATCTTCTCGACACGACCCTTAATCGCCTCGCTTGCTCAATGCGGATAGGGGACTTCTGAACCGACCCTGCTTCTCACCTGCCAGGGGTGCGGGTGGTTCGAAAGAGAAACCGTGGCCCCCGGCACACAGACAACTGAAGTAACACGGGTGAGTTTTAGTCAGTAAAAGTCTGCCACGCTCTCTCACTCCGCTCAGAGCGGGAGAAGTTATTTGATGATTTCCCATCTCTCTCTCTCTCTTTGCCTAGCCATATCCCATTTCAATTACTTTCGGCTCTCCTCGTCATTCTTCGCCAGTCGTTTCGGTTCTGAATTGATTGATGATTTTTGATGACTTCCCATCCTTAAAAAAAAAACCCTGCTTCGTACAGGTTCAATGGCTTAATGATGCCACGAATAGTGAATTGGCCGAATACCGAATACCGAATATTCGGCAACGCTGTCGGCCGAAGCGCCGAATATTCGGCCGCCGAATGCTTGGTGGGGGCGCGTTAGCTGGAATAAGACAAGTCACAACCTGTTTTTCTCGTTGCGTTCGCGCGGCAGGCGACGACGGAGCGCGCGCGGGGCGGAGTGCAAGCAAACATTGTTTGTCTTTGTATTTGTTTCAATTGCGAGTAAATCGCGTCACGGAGCGCTTTGTTAGTTTATAAATAATACGTTATGTGAAACTTAATTACTATTTTGCTAAGAAGTTTGTTCCTTAGTTCATTTTCAATTGTTTTTTCGTCAAATGGCTTATAAAATGACACCGGTTAATAAAAAATCGCCCATATGGGAATATTATGAGATTTGTAGTGAAAATAATAAACTGGCCCAGTGTTTGTTATGTAGCATCAATATCTCAAGAGGCGGAGAAGGAAAGAAAGCAAGTAAGTAAAACGTATTTAAATTTCTGTTATGTTTTATTGTTTTTGTTGAAGTGAATAAAGTTTAGACAACGTTGTTGTTATATAAATATTATAAAAAGTAAAACGTTAGGTTAATTTAATAGTTTCGAAAGAGTTTTATTCACTTAATACGTTCTACGTACCTACTTACCTTGTTGTTGTACTGTACCTATTTGTAGATACCTACTTACAAAAGAAAGGAGATCGATTTGCCCTAGTTGTTTCGGAATAAAGTTTTATGAGAAATTATTTATATACCTATATTTATTTGATTTTCTATAAGATAGATGAGGGAAATAAAATAACATATTTAATTACAATTAATTTCATTTTCTTTTATTTACAGCTACAACCTCTTTAAAAACCATCTTAAAAGCAAACATGCTGACCAATACGCTGCTTTAATTAATGTTCCATCGACAAGTGGCAGCAATATGGGCGGTACTTCTACTTCTACCGATGCCAAGATGCCAGCAGAACCTGGAACGTCCAGATCAAAAGAACGGCAGCTCACCCTGAAGGAAACATCAGAAAGGAAATTGCTCTGGGACATTAATGATCCGAAATCAATAAAATATCATTACTTGATTGGCGAAATGATTGCTTTGGACAACGAACCATTGTCACTTATGGAACGAGTTGGATTTCAGAGACTTATGGCAAACGCTTTGCCCCATTATAAAGTACCTGGTCGCACTTACATGACCGAGAAAATTGTTCCGGATATATACAACAGAGTTTGTGCTAAAATAGAAGCCAGTATTTCACAGGCAGCAGCATTATCAGTGACATCTGATATATGGACATGCCAGCACAATAACGAGAGCTTTCTGAGCTTCACTGCGCACTGGATATCTCCAGAGTTCATTCTGGAACATGGCGTTTTAGCTATGAAATTATTTCCTGGCTCACATTCTGGTATCAATATTGCAAAAGAACTCAATGCTATTACAGAAAGATGGAATATTCCTCAATCCAAGCTCCATTTACTTGTCCATGATAGTGCCTCTAATATGATAAAAGGTGTGCGAGATGCAGGATATGATTCAGGCAGGTGCTTTATTCATTCACTACAACGAGCTATAGATCATTCGCTAAAATCTCAACCAGAAGTACAACAGATGATAGCTGCTGCGAGACGAATTGTTACCCATTTTAATCATTCTGGCTTAGCAGAGCAGAAACTTAAATCTATTCAACAAGAACTTAACTTGCCAAACCACCAACTAGTACAAGATGTGAGCACACGCTGGAATTCTACCTATTATTTAATGGAGCGATTATTAGAACAAAAGCGAGCTGTCTCCTTGTACATAACAGATCATGAAACTTTAATAAATCTGACACATACTCAATGGGAACTATTGGAACAGTGTATCAAACTCCTCAAACCATTCGAAGAAATAACAAAAATAACTAGCTCAGGTATCTCTTGCATCTCTGAAGTGATTCCACATGCAGTAACTTTATTAAAATATCTGGGAAAAGCAGAGACAACTGAGAAAGTACCTAATTTAGTCACGATGAGATCTTCACTGCAGGCCGAGCTAGAAAGGCGATTCAGCTTCGATGATAAAAACAAATATCTGGTTGCTACTTTTCTGGATCCTCGATTTAAAACGAGTTTTCTAGGATTGGTTCAAGCAGAAAGAGCAAGACAAAATATTCTTCTAGAAGCTCTAAAAAAAAGTTGTGATGAACTAAGTAGTACCGATGACGATTCTTCTCCAGCGCGTAAGAAAAGAAACTTGAATGAAAATGATAGGACTGTTGAAATTGAAATACACGACAGTTTCTGGAACTGCTTTGAAGAAGTCGCTACAGATAATATGGGAAATGTTAATGATGAGGAGGACGTGGAGAAGAATGCTGTCGCAAACGAGTTGGATTTTTATTTGAAAACAGTTCGCCTAGATCGGAAGGCCGATCCTTACAAGTGGTGGTCAGCAAACGAAAAACAATACCCGAACCTTTCCAAATTTGCAAAAGTTTATCTTTCTTCGCCTGGAAGTAGCGTTTATAGTGAGAGATTATTTTCTGAGGCTGGTAACGTTTACGATGAAAAGCGCAATCGTTTGCTACCAAAAAATGCTGAAAAGCTCGTTTTTATCCATCACAACTTACCACTGATTAATTTTAAGTACTAAAATGTTATCATTTTGAAATAAATACATAATTTTGAGTAAAATAACGTGTCTTTTTTTACATGATTTGCTATTCGGTATTCGGCCGAATAGTACGCACTATTCGGCCACATACCGAATAGCACAAAAGTGGCCGAATACCGAATAGTTGCCGAATATTCGTGGCATCTCTAGCCGCTAGATGTCAAAATGTCGTGATTTCTGGGCTATGTTAAAGTTAAATCCTACTTTCTATTAATATTATAAATGTGATTGTTTGTACCAATTTTTAGGTGTTTGTAACTCAATCACGCAAAAACGAGAAGAAAGGAGAGGGAAGCCTTTACTCTGCATGGGCAATGCAGGATAGCTGGATTTAGATTCGATTTAGGCACAAAGATAGTTTATAATCTGGTTTATCCCGATAGTACGAACGACGATAATTTTCGATATCCTCGCAGGTAAAGCGGCTGGCAAACGCTATTATTTATTTTTAATAAGCACACCAACAGCACTGTCACTTACATTTCAAATAAACTTACCATCTAAGATCGGCATTTCAGTAACCGTGCAAATAACACGTAGATATGCATGACATTGACATAATGCAAATTAGAGACAAGAAAAAATAAAAGTGTGTCCAGTAAACCTAAATCTAGAACATTAAAAAAACTAAACACTATGAGCTATTTAGGCGTACATTGTCCGCACTGTTTATATAGGTTTATTATTACATGAACCTTCCAAAATAACTTCTTTAAATTATTTGTCATAGACAAAGTTGTAATTTAAATAAATAAATACGTATTGAAGACCGCATTAAACCCCGAAAAGTGACTTTAATTTTTAAATGTATTGATAGAGATAGAAGATAAGTATATTTTTTTCCGAAGATATTGTACTCAGAGTGAGTACAATATCATCGCAAAAAATTAGACTCTCATGTGATGTCCAAGATAAACTTAGAAAGAACTTATGTCGCGTGATATCTGTACCTATAACAAAACAAAGTGTTACACAAAGATGGGTTGTTTCTAATAACGTGGTGGCTACAGGTTGGAAGCACGTTAAGCCGTCACTTTTGTTAAATGTCACGTGACTCGAGTAAGGCGCACGTAAGTCTTCACGCCGCGTTGAGAGAGAGATCTGCTTTAATGTCACGTGGGAACAGGGCTTTGGATAATTATTGTTTGATATTTGTTGTTTGTAAGTGTAGGGTTATGAGAATTAAGGCAGTAAGGAGCTTTACCTTATCGTATACACTCTGTTAGAATTTTTGATGTTCAAGTTAATTTCCGTATTTATAAGAACGTTTTTTTTATATTCTTTATTTAGGCAACCAACAGCGATACATACAGGAAAAGATTTTATTCAGTGCGCAGAAATTTTTCGTCGGCTCTACAAAACAAAATCAGCTGTTCCATATATTTTTACCGCGTAGGTATTGCACTTTTCTATGGAAAAGCTGTTTTTTTAAGCTATTGCATAGCTTCTATCGCGGGCCTTGAGCGTGGAGACCGAACCCAGAAATTCCGTAACGAAAATAATGTCATGCCTAGCAACAGGTCGGACTGTTGCATAGCAACGGAGGAATGACATGTTAAAATTGCAATTTTGACTGCTTTATTTGAATTTTCATACACAACATCGTATATTTATGGATAGTTTATGAAATTTTCTTACCGTTTTAGCAGTATTTTAGCCATTTCATACTGGGCGTACAGTATCTGTTTATCACTTTTTTTTTTTTTTTTTTTTTTTTTGGGTGGGAAATCATCAAATGACTTCTCCTGCTGAGTAGAGCAGGAGGGCGTGTCAGACTTTTACTGACTAAAACCCACCCGTGTTCCCTCGGTAGCCCGTATGCCAGGGGCCGTGGTATCTCTTTCGAACAAACCCGCACCCCTGGCAGGCATCGGCCCTTGCGGACCCCACCAGTGGTTGCTGACATCTTTGACGGCGCGCGTGAGGAACACAACGCGCCGTCCCGTCTACCACTTTTCGGCCGCAGAGGATAGGGAGAGCGGCTGACGCTATACCGACACTCCTCTTCCCCTGCGGCCCCACCGCGTCCGCCATCAAACGGTGGCGGCCCCGTCCAGGCCACGGAAGGGAAGAGCGCTGCTCAGAAGCACCGGCACTCCTCCTCTACCGCAGCCTGTAACCCTCAGCCGCGATGCCTCCCATTCGACATCGCGGCCCACCTCAGTTGCGGTGCACCTCACCGCAACCTACTTTTTGGCCGCTACGTCAATGGCTTGAAGGCAAAAGCCCTGACGAGCGGCCCCACCGTTGGGTTCCTCTTGGCTTCACCGTGGATGGGAGACCACGGTTACTAAGCCCCCCCGCAACGACAATGCGGGAACCCACTCGGGGGGGATCTGTTTATCACTTGATACTGTACTTACGCTTCTTTTTCATTCATCCACATCATCTTTATGTTTTAGTATCCTTTTACGACTTATCCTTTTACATTATTTATATTTCACACTTTGTTTTCTGTATTAGTACTCTGCGAATCGGTCTTAAACGATTCGTCTATTTAAAATTACCTGATTTTACATAGAATTTTCCATCTTTTTACATAATAATATTATTGTTATGACATTTAAGTCAAACGTGTCAAACTGATGTCTACTTATTCTTTTAATTGTCTATGCAGTCTATTCAAGGCAAGGAAGGTTGCATTATGATTGTATTTACTAAAAATAATTTTATATCGTTTTGGATATGGAATTCTAAATTATTATTATAAGATTCATAAACGCACTCTCGGTTTTTATCAAGGAGGTTTGATGTCTTGGCCGACCAGACCGAAAAAAAAGAAAAAAAAAAGGACATGACTGGAGAAGTCAAGGGGGAAAAAGTTACTAAGCTGAAAATTCGGGGCTAAAGAGATGGGATTGAAAGTGTCTATCATCATGAAGAACACGTTATATCTATAATTGCTCAATGTTACGCAATTGCCGAGTCAACTAAAAGACAACGGTTACTACCGAAGTTCTCATGAAGAACACGATACTCATAACTGCATCAATATTATTCAATCGTCAAGGCAGCCAAAGACAACGGTTACTTTCTAACGAAGCTCACTGATAATTACCTTGAAAAGGTGGACCGGCTCCTAGAGTGGCATTTCAAGTATATTGACTAGTGGATCGAACTTTTTGACACCAAGACTGAAAACATTGCCATTGTCAATCTTACCTATTACTTTCCTTACCTCTACCTTGAGTGTGTACTTTCTATACAGGTACCCTTTTTTATAACTACACTATTTTGTTTATTTTTCTTATTTATTAAATTGAACTGTCTACCCTATTTCTTACCTTTTATTTGTTAGGAATAGGTAGACATGACAGGGAGATGTTATCTCTCCGAAACTGTTCACCGCTGCACTGGAGGATGTCTTCAAGGTTCTGGACTGGAAAGGGGCTGGCATCAACATCAATGGCGAGTACATCACTCACCTTCGGTTTGCCGATGACATAGTCGTCATGGCTGAGACCATGGAGGACCTCAGTGCAATGCTCGATGACCTCAGTAGAGCTTCCGAAAGAGTGGGTCTTAAAATGAACATGGAGAAGACAAAGGTCATGTCGAATTCCCATGTAACACCCACTCCCATGACGATCGGAGGCGCTACACTCGAAGTTGTGACCGAGTACGTTTACCTAGGACAGACTGTCCAGTTAGGTAAGTCCAACTTCGAGAAAGAGGTCAATCGTCGAATCCGACTCGGCTGGGCAGCGTTCGGGAGGCTTCGCAATATCTTCTCGTCCCAAATACCACAGTGTCTCAAGACGAAAGTCTTTGACCAGTGTGTGTTGCCAGTGATGACCTATGGTACAGAGACGTGGTCGCTCACAATGGGCCTTATCAGAAGGCTTAAAGTCACCCAAAGGGCAATGGAGAGGGCTATGCTCGGAGTTTCCCTACGCGATCGAATCAGAAATGAAGAGATCCGCAGGAGAACCAAGGTAACCGACATAGCCCGAAGAATTGCCAAACTTAAGTGGCAGTGGGCAGGGCACATTGCTCGCAGAACAGATGGTCGATGGGGCCGAAAGGTTCTGGAGTGGCGACCGCGTACCGGAAGACGTAGAGTAGGAAGGCCTCCCACAAGGTGGACCGATGACCTTGCGAAGACCGCGGGTATCCGCTGGATGTGGGAAGCACAAGACCGGTCGAAGTGGAGGAGCCTGGGGGAGGCCTATGTCCAGCAGTGGACGTCTTTCGGCTGATATGATGATGATGATGATGATGAGACATGACAGGGGTGTTTTAGGTTATTTTCGTTATAATTGCATAAGTTGATAAAAAATGCTATGCAATCGCTTTACCGCGGCAGTCTCCAAGTGCCACACGTTTTTTTTTTTATACTGTCGAAACATTTCTGCGCTGGGGGTCCAGAATGATATGCTGAATTCATGGTTAAAGTTTGCACACTGGATGAAAACTTATCCTGTATAGTATGTTAAAGAGTAGGTACAGTATTGTATGGCTTATAATAGATCTCCCTGTTTATCTGGGATAAGTACAAAACATGCGAACGGACAACAGACTAAAAGTATTACAAGGCAGATTTGAGCGGAAACACCGAAAGGGACCGCCTAGGAAATCACAATACCTTATTAGTGATGTTCTTCAAAAAGGTCCGGTGCGTAGTACTGGTACCTGACCTTTGAAACGAGGAGTATTTAAGTGGAACCTAGTCGTGAGCACGAACTCACTGGTGGGCCTGGCTGAAAAGCACGCTGTCTCACTAGCCTTCTTGTCCGACAGTGGTAGTACCCGTGATGAGCCGTTCGACGCTAGTCAACACGCACAAAATTACTGAGTGAGCTGCAGGATCAGTTATAGTAAAACAGGCGCGTAAAGAAAAGTCCTTCGGAAGGTCGGGTTTTCTGAAATACCCACTGCATAAATCAATGACCAATAAAGTTGATTTAACTTTTCGATAATTGAGCTTTGTCGGTACCGACTTAGTTTTGGTTTGATACTTATACATGCCCCTGCCAGGGGTGCGGGTTTGTCGAAAGAGACACCACAGCCCCTGGCTTAAGGGCTACTGAAGGAACACGGGTGGGTTAGTCAGTAAAAGTCTGACACGCCCTCCTGCTCCACCCAGAGCGGGAGAAGTTATTTGATGATTTCCCACCCAAAAAAAAAAAAAAAAAAAAAAAACTTATACATGCCCAAAGTTAGGTTAAATAAGCAAGAAAAACTAATCTTTGCTGGCTCGAAACTTTACATTGGTTTTAAATTTTATTATTCCGTTTCCGTACAGACAATATTAATTACGAATTTCTACAGAAACCTTCAGATTTTCTGCTGATATGCAGTCGTCATTATTAGTGTATCCACTGCTAGTCAGAAGCCTCTCTAATCATTCGCTATTTAACTCTATTCGCGGCTTGGTACAACACTGCTAGTCAGAACAGAACAGCACACACAAACGAGTTGTCCTCGGTTCGAATTCTGGTGGGCGCTTTCTTTGTGTGAATAATTTCATCACCACTGCACTCATAACGGCATCGCCTAGAACGGAACATTCTAAGACATGTGAGATCCACCAACCAGCACAGAGCCCGCGTGGTAGATTACGGCCCACTCCCTCTCAAAAGAGGAGGCCTGTGTCTCAGCAGTGGGAACATAATAGGCTGATGCTGCTTATGATAAATGATTATATTTCTATAAGTAGGTTTGTACAAACACTTTTACACGTCAATCATATTTTTTTTAAACTAGATGAGGTAGGCGTTTCCTATCTGACTTCTCTGAGAAGAAAGGCCGAAACAAACTCAGAGGTCACAGTCTCTTTTAAAGCACTAAATGGACAGGTCCACTCAATCTTTGTGGTTCTTTCCTCAAAATACCATGTGGATTGGTGTCTGAAATGGTCTTTTGAGGAAAGAACCACACAGACTGAGTGGACTTGTCCATTTAGTGCACGCATGTGCAATTGTTTGAATAATTTATTATAAATCTGATTTCTATGTAACCACTACTAACCTATTCATATTTGTGACTGTGATATAATTTGTCATGACATCTTGCATGCCATAAAATGTCACTTAAATACATGATCTTTATCTCTAACGTAATGTGTGTGTTCTAAAAAGAGCCTTATTTACAAATAGAGGTCAATAATTATGCCATAGACGTATTATCGGGATAAAAATGTTTCCTATGTGTTAATGCACGTTATTATTTATCTGTTTGGCAAATCTATATAAATAAAAATGAATCGCCGAAATGTATGTACGCGCATAACTTCCGAACGACTGCACCAAATTGGATGATTCTTTTTTTTATGTGTTCCTTATTGTCAGGACAAGGTTTTTATATATATTTTTTTTAATATTTAGATTTGATCAGCATTATTGTGAAATTATACCAGTATATGGGTTATATTTCCTCAGTCGCGACTGGAGAAATGAAATATGGCGGTACGAAGTTTGCCGGGTCAGCTAGTTTCATATAAATCCAAACATCTAAACATTCAAGCTTTCATATTTATAATATAATCCACATTTTCATAACCTTAGCAAGGTGAGCAATGTCTATATTTTATGAAGAGAGTTTCAGCCAAATCTATTTTAGAGAATATCAATAATGATCCAGCGACTGAACCTAAGGTGAAATACATACATTTCAAGGTCTGAGCAAAAAATGTTACTGTTGACTTTTCAACAGACTGAATTTTCAGTTAAAATAACAGTTGCTTATTTTAAAATCTCTGTTTTAAATTATAAAAAATCACAATTCTCGCGGGAAAAGCTTTTAATGAACTTTCGTTTTATAATTTTTGTAATAGGATTATATTTTGCGAATTTTTTTGCCTTTTTTATATTTTTACTTTATCAAATAATTACTGGAGCATTGATGAAAGAAATGATTTAATTGTAAAGTGAAAATATCTAAAAAAAGACAAACCGCCGACGACGTGAGTACAAACTTCGCCCATTGTACTACTCGTATTTACGTGAACCAGCTCTCGCTCACTTTTATGAATTTTTAGACTCTTCGGGTCTTCGGGTCATTAATTATCTGAATCAAATATCACTACATATTATAAAACAAATTCCCCCGCCTAGTCTGCCTGTCTGTCTGTTCGCGATATACTCAAAAACCATTGAACGGATTTTCATGCAGTTTTCACCATTAGATAGAATAATTTATGAGGAAGATTTACGTATATAATTTATTAAGGATTTGTGTAAATTGGTTAACGCGGACGAAGCCAATATGTAAGTTTTTTGCCAAATAGCTAGGTAGGTGCTTTCTAAGTTTCTACTCAAAGATTTCCTATTTAATGTAGGTAATATGCAGATATTAGTATTTAATTCATTTTTCATTATTCACAAAAAAACACACATTCACGCACATGTATGCCACAACATTTTATTTTATTTATTTTACTTTCTTATTATATTATTAATTTCTTACGGACACACACTTCACTATGTCTTTATTTTATTATTCTAGCGTATGGTACTCGTGGGTAGCAGCTGAAAATTAGCGTCAGGTGGTGCATACTGTGTTGCCATCTGACAATATGCTGAGCTGAGGCCATTTTGGCATTATTATCATTGTTGAGGTCATTGTTTTCTGTTTTTTTTCTTTTTAAATAATTTAAGGTTTTTACTACCGATATATGCCAATAAACGCAATTTTCTTTCTTTCTTTTGTCATTAACACAGATTGTCATATCGATCTTAAACCTAATCAAACATAACTATTCGTTAATACCTAGTACCAACAATACAAATACAAGCAGATTCCCTTCTAACAAGTAAACAAACAATAGGAAAAACCGTATTTACAGGGATAATGTAGGCACCACTTAAGCCACTGATTGTTAACGTGAAAGTAATAGAATTAGGCTCGAGGATTACTTCGTTAGTAGTAACTGTTGTGTTTCTTATTTCCTTCTTTATAGATACGGTTTTCCTTAATTTCTTTTGGACAATGCAAACATAAATGTGTGCTCTATTAATTATCGCTTCTTGTTTGTAGAGGATTGCTAATTCAATCAAAAAAATCAAAATCAAAATATTTTAATTTCATATAAACCTGCATGGGCACTTATGAAACGTCAGAAGCTAGGTGCACGGTTCCAAAATGTTGTTTCCTATGGAGAAGAGCCGGCAAGAAACTCCACGGTTACTCTTTTAAAAATGATTGGCTTTAACAATGTTTTCAGATAAAAAATGTATGGGAGGACAGTGCAGGCCTGTAAATAAGTACCAGGTACTTAGACGAATCCAGAATAGAAAATCGTCTACAAATCTACAGTCTGTAAGGCCTACAACGTTCTCCCATTCACAATATGTAAAATAATTTACATAAATAAAATGAACCTAATTAAACATAGTGACATGATTAACATGACAATCACTAAAAAATAGTTGATATTAAAATTGATGTATAATGTCAAATAATGACGAGAATATGTCAGCATTGTAAAAATAAAAAGAACATTGAGAGCAGTTAATAGACTTTCACATAGATATGCTGTTAATGAGGTACCAGGGAAGCCACATGTGCAGAAGGAATTAATGCCAAACTTCCCTGTCTTCAACGTAGTCTTTTATCTTATAATATGCTTTTTTGATAAGGATACGTTTGATGTGCGTTTTAAACTTTCCATCGCTAAGTTCTGTAACTGACTTTGGCAACTTGTTATAGAAGCGGATACTGTTTATTAGAAATGACTTGCTAGTTTTAGTCAATCTAAATTTTGGAATCACAATTTCATCTTTACTACGTGTATTCAGATTATGGAAATCACATCGTTTTTTGAAAAGGCCTAAGTTTTTGCGAACGTACAAGATATTTTCTAGGATATAAAGAGACGGCAGAGTTAGAATATCAATTTCGCTGAATTTATTTCTAAGAGACTCGCGAGGCCCCATTTTATAGATTGCGCGGATTGCCCTCTTTTGTAAAATGAAAATTGAATCTACGTCAGCTGCCGATCCCCACAACAGAACGCCATAAGACATAATACTGTGAAAATAAGCAAAGTAAACTAACCTAGCTGTGGCTACATCCGTCAACTGCCTTATCTTTCTTACTGCGTAAGCAGCTGAGCTTAATCTACTTGAAAGAGCTCTAATGTGAGCACGCCATTGCAATTTTGAATCTAAAGTAATTCCCAAAAATACAGTTTCCGAAATAGCATCTAGTTTCTTCCCATCAAGTTTTAAGTTTAGACCTACTTGGGGTACATTTGGTAACGAGAACTTAAGACATTTAGTTTTGTTCGCATTGAGTAAAAGATTATTAGCGGCAAACCATTTCGAAAGAACAGCTAGACTATCATTGACATGTAAGACATCTGTATCTTTTCTATCTATTCTAAAAATAAGAGAAGTGTCATCAGCGAATAAAATTATATCCGAGAAGTTAGCCATCAGGTAAGGAAGGTCATTAATATAAACTAGAAATAAAAAAGGGCCAAGAATTGAACCTTGAGGCACGCCCATCTTAACTAGAGACCCCGAGGACGTCGCCCCATTAACGTTTACTTTTTGCTGCCTGTTTGATAAGTAGGAAAGTACAAGATTAGCAGCCTGTCCACGAATTCCATAGTGGTGTAATTTACAGATAAGTGTATTGTGGTCAACGCAGTCAAACGCTTTTGAGAGGTCACAGAAAATGCCAATCGCGTCCTGGGAATTCTCCCAGGATTCCAAAATGTGACTGATGAGTTTTACTCCTGCGTCAGTCGTCGACCGACTTTTCGTGAAACCAAACTGTCGACTATGTAAAATACCATTTGAGTTAAAATGTGACAACATCTAGTCTAGCATGATTTTTTCATAAATTTTGCTCAATGCTGGAAGCACAGATATAGGTCTATAATTAGAGGGATCACTCTTACTACCTGATTTGAAAATTGGTACTACTTTACTATGTTTCATTAAGTCAGGAAACGTACCGTTGTCTAAACATTGATTAAATATGCCTGTTAGGACAGGGGCAATTGTGTCAATGATATTTTCGAGAACCTTAACGGAAATCCCCCATAAGTCTTCAGTGTTTTTTATGTTAAGACTTTTAAATGCTGTTTTAATTGTGGCAATAGAAATGGGTTTGAATTCAAAACTTGGAATGTCCTTGCTGAAGTTTTCTTTAAGGAGAGATTCAGCTAATACAGATGATGAGGGGAGAGATTTCGTAACTTCTATTGGGATGTTGGTAAAGAAATTTTCTAGAGTCTCAGCAACTTGTAACTTATCTGAAATGATTTCATTATCAATTTTTAGAGCTAACTCATTCTGATCTCGCTGTTTTGTGTTTCCAGTTTCTTTGTTAATTACCTGCCACACAGCTTTTATTTTATTTTTAGAGATACTAATTTTGTTACTTATTAATTTAGATTTAGCGTGAGCGCAGACTCTTTTGAATATTTTAGAATATTTTCTTACATAATTATGAAGGGCCTGATCAGAAGTCAATGATTTTTCGTGATACAAATTATATAAGATATCTCTGCTTTTTCTAATGCCAGTAGTGGCCCATTCGCTAAATTTTGGTTTAGTAGTTATTGTAACTTTTTTTACAGGACATGCTTTATTGAATTCTTTGCATAGTGTAGAAAAAAATGTGCCATAGTTTATATTGGGGTCTTGTGAATCAAAACTCGCTGTTGATAGATTGCTAAGAACATTATTATTAAAAGATTTCAGTTTATTTTTGGTCAGAGGTCTCAATTCAATGGTTTTATCTAGATGTAACTTTTTATCTAAGTCAAACGATACAAGCTGACCAGTATGGTCTGACCTGACGCCACTAATTAAGGATGAGTCCTTTATTTTGTAATTGGTAAATACATTGTCTATGCATGAAGCTGTGGTTGCTGTTATTCTAGTCGCTTCATTAAATATACATTTTAAATTGAATGATTTAAACAAAGAGATAAGCTTACTTTTTTCTGGTGAATTAACTAATAAATCAATATTTAGGTCACCACATACAAAAACTAATTTATTATCTTTGAATATTTTACCTAATATTTCTTCCATAACTATCAAAAATGATGACAAGTTCGTGGCTGGTGGTCTATACACAGACAAGAAAGTATGGCCCTCAACCTCTGCACATGCTACCTCACATAAGCGATCAACAGAGCAAGCGGTGATATCCTTTCTTTCCTTATATTTAAAACAACTATTACACAATATCAAAGTACCACCCCCCATCGAAGACCTATTGTACGCACTGGCAACTGAAAAATTATTTACATTAAACAACATCCTATCCGGTTTTAACCAAGTTTCAGTAAAACATAAGATATCCATATGATATTTATCTATTAACATTTCCACGTCTAGGATTTTGCCAGAGAAGCGATTTATATTTTGGTGATACAGTAAAATACACTTATTATGCTTCTCTTTTTTCGTGTCTAAAAGTTTAAAGAATTAATTACAGTATTATTAGAAGTACTAGATAATACTGTTTCGTCACTTAACCTAGTCTCAGTTAAATTATCAATAACTGCGTGTATATTGTAAGCTAACAAAGTAGCTAATACATGTCGACTAGTCTTGGGAAGAAACATATGTTCCCGAACTAGTACAAAATCTCTAACAAAATTGTTAGTATCAAAATACAATAAACGGTCACTATGACGACATGTCAAAATATGCATTAAATTATTTAGGCTAAAAATGTAATCATTTTCTTCATAATTCAAATGATTTGAATATGGCAAAGCACATAATATTATTTTTCCTAATTTTAATTTAAGTAGGGTGTACAATACCATTAACTATGTCCCTTTTAGTTAAACTCAGACTGTTTCCAATTAAAAGAACTACAGTAGTCTGCTCATTCAATTTTGTGTGTTTTATTTTATGAACAAGCTCATTAAAATGCAGGTTATGGTAACAACAATTAGTAATAGTATGTTTGGAGCGGTTATTTAACAATGATCCAAAACCTGTTCATATTCTATCAGAATATACCAAAACATTACTTTGAGTGGGATAGACACTGTCTAGGGTAGTATGAGTCAAAATGGGTGAAGCGGCAGAAACAACATGCTGTGACATGAGAGGTGGTGGAGTGGGAGCACAACTACAGGTGAGATTGTTAGTCAGTGACTCATACCTCTCTGCATTGTACTTAACCAGGTCCACCAACTCACAGGCCTCCTGCAAACGTTCGCTCAACATTTGTTGACTAGACTCACACTTACAAGATATTTCTCTAAGTGTATTTTCCCTGCTCAGTAATTCCTTATGAAGGTTTTGTATGTCAACATTATACATTAATCTGCTTGTTTCCAACTTATTATTACATAAATTTAGTTGGCTTTGTAAGTTGACACGTTCTTTCCTAAGATTTAGGTTAAATTTGTAAACACTTTGTGTCTTCAAAAGTTTCTTATACTTTTTAATATTCTTACTTATTTTAATATATTTCTTAATTTTAGTATGACTAGTTAGAGTTGGACATCTAGTTATGGTATCGTCCCCAGTCAGTCTTATGACAAAACTGAGAATCTTATTACAATTGCCTCATTAGTTCTATTACTGTATTTAAAATATAGCATTCTTTGTTTAATTTATGTTTTTGAACCTATAGGTAAATGCACGATGTTTAATAACATTTGTATGCCACTATATCTGGAGGAACCCTGGCTCCTAAAACGCAGGCTTTTGGCCTAGTATAAGAGGCATCAGTTGGCCCTTTCATGTGATTCTATTGTTCAATATTTCACTAATCTTTGTGTACTTATGTATGTTCTTCTATATGTACAAATAAACATTTTATTATTATTATTTTATTATTATTAATGTTTGTGCTTATTTTTTTCAATCTAGCACTTAGTTTTAATTTATGGGGTATGCAATCACAGTATTTGATTATGTATTACAAATTGAAATTAGCAAAAAAAAAGATTCAGCAAATTCAATATTTTTATTCTGTGTTCTCTTTTCAAAGAGTACTTACCTTCACTTACCTACAGTTATGATTTTTACCACGTAGCTACCTAAAATCGTTCAGGTATTTTTATTTTATTCAGAAAAAAAAAACCGAGTGATTGAACACATTCAAAGAAGAAAAAGTGAAAGACAGAGTAAAACCTTTAACTATTCCTACGTGACAAACTGAACTTACAACTAATTCAAAAGAAAATAAGGTCACGGGACAAATTCTTAAGAGAGACTCAACGGATCATTTTTAAAGCGAAAGACAACACTAGGATCTTGTATTCTATCAAAACAGTTTTGTTTTTGGAGGGTGGGAATTCATCAAATGACTTATCCCGCTCTGGGTAGAGAGCAGGAGGGCGTGTCAGACTTTTACTGACTGAAACCCACCCGTGCTCCCTCAGTTGCCTGTGTGCCAGGGGCGACGGTGTCTCTTTCGAACAACCCGCACCCCTGTGCAGGCATTGGCCCTTGCGGACCCCACCAGTTGTTGCTGACATCGCTGACGGCGCGCGTGGAACACAACGCGCCGTCTCGCCTTCCACTTTTCGGCCGCAGGGAATAGGGAGAGCGGCCAACGCTATACCGACAGTCCTCTTCCCTTGCGGCCCCACCGCGTCCGCCATCAAACGGTGGCGGCCCCGTCCAGGCCACGGAAGGGAAGAGCGCTGCTCAGAAGCACCGGCACTCCTCTGCCGCAGCCCGTAACCCTCAGCCCCGATGCCTCCCATTCGACATCGCGGTCCACCTCAGTTGCGGTGCACCTCACCGCAACCTACTTTTTGGCCGCTACGTCATCGGCTTGAAGGCAAAAGCCTTGACCGTGGCTGGGAGACCAAGGTTACTGAGCCTTCCCGCAACGACAATGCGGGAACCCTTGTTTAATACTGTTTTTAGTTAGGGGCTTGTGGCTTACTTAGCCACAAGCTGCACGGTTCGATCCATCAGGTTAAGCCACGCTTGCAGCGGTTGCTCCGTGGGTGGGTTGGATCTTTACATACCAAGAACCCTCCGTGCCTCGGAAGGTACGCTAAGCCGTTGATCTTGGCTATCATTAGTGAATCTTTGACCGCCGTTACGAATAGTTAGAAGCCCGAAAGTCTGACAAGCAGTCTTACCAAGGGGTATGATATTACCTATCGAGATCAGATAGGCAGTCGCTCCATGTAAAATACTGATATTCAGCTGCATCCGGTTAGACTGGAAGCCGACCCTAACATAGTTGCGAAAAAGCTAGGTAAAATGATGACAATTTTTTTGAGTGTGTGCGCCATCTTTGTTTGTATAGATTTAAATCTAATGGTGGGTCCACAATTTATAGACTTTTGGTCGTAGAGATATTCTACAGACTTTGTGGTCCGAGTAAAAATTTTGACGCAGATTTTTCATTCGTTCAGATTCGGATTTTCGACAATTCGTAGTTTTCTAATAGTTTTTATTTCGTTTCAATTAATTAATTAATATTTAGCTCCGAGAAATACGCAAACGTACATGTAGACTTTCGAAGTTTCTTGCACGATGACATTTATCTGTGCTGCTCTATTGCACAGCCAAAATTATTTAGAAGTTGATGAGTAATTTTTTTTTGTGGATGCCAATCATCATATAACTTCTCCCGCTTTGGATGGAGCGGGAGGGCGTGTCAGAATTTTGCTGCCTAAAACCCACCCGTGTTACATCAGTTGACTGTGTGCCAGGGGTCACAGTACCTCTTTCGAACAACCCGCACCTCTGGCTGGCTGCGGCCCACGCGGACCCCACCAGTTGGTGCTGACATCTCTTTAAGGTGCGCGTGGAACACAACGCGCCGTAGACCCCGGCTTAGTCCTTACCGGACAGTGAGTTACCCATTATTCGCCATCCACAAACCCGCGCTTACTGGCCGGGAATCAGCCTGGGATTCCCGATGCCCAGGGCGTCTTCTAAGGTGACCAGGGCCGTGACCATTAGGCTATATTTATGCGCTACGCAGACCAACTTAACACTTGTCCACAACAGTGTCGTCCATCGTTGAAAAAATACGGTTCTGTTTTCAATCTGAAAATCCCTTAAAGAGACAGTCTTGCCTGTGCGCAGCGACAGTTTTCACAGGATCTGTGCACATCCTTACAAAAGACACACATAGAATTTTCAAAGCAAAAGCGAAACACTACGCTTTTATTGAGTTAAAAGTGCTGTTTGGTGACGAGGCGAACTCTGATCAAATGTTTAATATTCGCCTTCCTTAACGAACGCTTTAGATTATTAAATCAACTTGTTTGTATTAACCGGCTATATAAATGGAGATATTTTGATCGGAGAGTTAAGAATTGAATTATGAAGGAAGCAGGGACGGGTAGGGAAATATGAAATTAAATAATGAACGGTTAGTATCTATATTCGATTGTATTTAGAGTTTAGAAGGACTTGCTGATTTCTGTTATTATTTTTCACATTTATTTTATTGCGTTTGCGGAATATTTTTTTAAGGAGTAGAACATTCTGGATTAGTAAACGTAGCTCTGGACAAAACTTTTTACCTTTAAATAAAATAATTTTTTTTCGAATTTGGAGAAAACTGTTTTTGAGATTAAAAAAAAAGGATCAGATAAGGATCTGGATTCAGTTCGGTGCAGGTGGATAAAATTTACTAGCAGCGCTCCGCGGTTTCACCCGCGTGGTTCCCGTTCCCGTGAGAATATGGGGATAAAATATAGCCTATGTCACCCGGGGATAGTGTAGCTTCCCAAAAGGGAAAGGATTTTTCAAATTTCTTCAGTATTTTCGGAACCTATTCAATGCATACAAACAAACAAACAATCCAATCTTTCCTATTCATAATATTAGTATAGATAATATTATATAAGTATAGATTAGTTTATCAAATCAAATCAAATCAAAATATTTTTATTTCATATAAACCTGCATGGGCACTTATGAAACGTCAGAAGCTAGGTGCACGGTTCCAAAATGTTGTTTCCTATGGAGAAGAGCCGGCAAGAAACTCCACGGTTACTCTTTTAAAAATGATTGGCTTTAACAATGTTTTCAGAGATAAAATGTATGGGAGGACAGTGCAGGCCTGTCAATAAGTACCAGGTACTTAGACGAATACAGAATAGAAAATCGTCTACAAATCTACAGTCTGTAAGGCCTACAACGTTCTCCCATTCACAATATGTAAAATAATCTACATAAATAAAATGAACCTAATTAAACATAGTGACATGATTAACATGACAATCACTAAAAAATAAGTTGATATTAAAACAAAATTGATGTATAATGTCAAATAATGTCGAGAATATGTCAGCATTTAAAAAATAAAAAGAATAAAAAAGAACATTGAGAGCAGTTAATAGACTTTCACATTGTTATGCTGTTAATGAGGTACCAGGGAAGCCACATGTGCAGAAGGAATTAATGCCAAACTTCCCTGTCTTCAACGTAGTCTTTTATCTTATAATATGCTTTTTTGATAAGGACACGTTTGATGTGCGTTTTAAACTTTCCATCGCTAAGTTCTGTAACTGACTTTGGCAACTTGTTATAGAAGCGGATACTGTTTATGAGAAATGACTTGCTAGTTTTAGTCAATCTAAATTTTGGAATCACAATTTCATCTTTACTACGTGTATTCAGATTATGGAAATCGCATCGTTTTTTGAAAAGGCCTAAGTTTTTGCGAACATACAAGATATTTTCTAGAATATAAAGAGACGGCAGAGTTAGAATATCAATTTCGCTGAATTTGTTTCTGAGAGACTCGCGAGGCCCCATTTTATAGATTGCGCGGATTGCCCTCTTTTGTAAAATGAAAATTGAATCTACGTCAGCTGCCGATCCCCACAACAGAACGCCATAAGACATAATACTGTGAAAATAAGCAAAGTAAACTAACCTAGCTATGGCTACATCCGTCAACTGCCTTATCTTTCTTACTGCGTAAGCAGCTGAGCTTAATCTACTTGAAAGAGCTCTAATGTGAGCACCCCATTGCAATTTTGAATCTAAAGTAATTCCCAAAAATACAGTTTCCGAAATAGCATCTAGTTTCTTGCCATCAAGTTTTAAGTTTAGACCTACTTGGGGTACATTTGGTAACGAGAACTTAAGACATTTTGTTCGCATTGAGTAAAAGATTATTAGCGGCAAACCATTTCGAAAGAACAGCTAGACTGTCATTGACATGTAAGACATCTGTATATTTCTATCTATTCTAAAAATAAGAGAAGTGTCATCAGCGAATAAAATTATATCCGAGAAGTTAGCCATCAGGTAAGGAAGGTCATTAATATAAACTAGAAATAAAAAAGGGCCAAGAATTGAACCTTGAGGCACGCCCATCTTAACTAGAGACCCAGAGGACGTCGCCCCATTAACGTTTACTTTTTGCTGCCTGTTTCATAAGTAGGAAAGTACAAGATCAGCAGCCTGTCCACGAATTCCATAGTGGTGTAATTTACAGATCAGTGTATTGTGGTCAACGCAGTCAAACGCTTTTGAGAGGTCACAGAAAATGCCAATCGCGTCCTGGGAATTCTCCCAGGATTACAAAATGTGACTGATGAGTTTTACTCCTGCGTCAGTCGTCGACCTACCTTTCGTGAAACCAAACTGTCGACTATGTAAAATCCCATTTGAGTTAAAATGTGACAACATCTGGTCTAGCATGATTTTTTCATAAATTTTGCTCAATGCTGGAAGCACAGATATAGGTCTATAATTAGAGGGATCACTCTTACTACGCGATTTGAAAATTGGTACTACTTTACTATGTTTCATTAAGTCAGGAAACGTACCGCTGTCTAAACATTGATTAAATATGCCTGTTAGGACAGGGGCAATTGTGTCAATGATATTTTCAAGAACCTTAACGGAAATCCCCCATAAGTCTTCAGTGTTTTTTATGTTAAGACTTTTAAATGCTGTTTTAATTGTGGGGTTTTAGATTATATATCCCTACTTATAATACAAAAGTAACTCTGTCTGTCTGTTACGCTTTTATGCCTAATCCACTGAACCGATCGTCACGAAATTGGGCAGAGATATGGCCTGGGATGTGGAGAAGGACATAGGCTACTTTTTTACGTGATAGCCGACGTCCAAGCGGGCTTAACCGCGGGCAAAAACTATATTACATATAATGGCGTAGATGTGCACCGATGTGTTACGTTTTTGAGCACCACGATAAATTGTGAAAGATTGTGTGAAAAAAACTTGTGCCCAGTTTGTACCTACCTACTTTTAATCCTGACTAAGTAACGAAGGTAACATTTTCGAATAAACTTTTTCACGGTCTTTAAAAACACAAAAATATCATTCCCAGTTAATTTCAGTAATATAACTGCTAATTGAAGCAACTAGTTAACTACAGTTGCCACTTTGCCAGTAAGCGAGTTACAATTCGGGTACATGTTATCAATTATTCACAGCTCTGTGGTGTTTAAACTAACATCAGTGCGTGGCTTGGAACCATAATCCTCTGTTTGTATCACGCTACTTGGAATTCTAGTGTGCATGCTTTAATATAGTTTTAGGTAATATTTTTCGAACTCTTTGTTTTTATACACGAACATGTTTATTTTACATTGGTCCTTTTTAGAATTTCGTACCCAAAGAGTGAAAACAGAAGCCTGTTACTAATCTAACGATGCCGACCTTGTGGCAGTCTAACCGTAGCCCGTTCGCCTACATTGAGGCGCCAACCAGCTCGCCGGTTGAGGGCGTCCCATAGGGTCATGGCCATCCGGATGATCCGAGGATATCGCACGATCTCCGGCGAGGCGGCGGGCCTCCTTGCCGGATTACCGCCATGGGATCTGGAGGCAAAGGTCCTCGCGCAGATGTGGCAATGGGTGTAACTCCGCTGCCGATGGCGACATGGAGAGTGCGATTGTCGCAACCCAGTGTGGGCACGCCACGATTGCGGCGGTAAGTCCCCTCTTTGAGGAGTGGTTTGAGAGGCGGCATGGCGTCCTCACCTTCCGCCTGACGCAGGTCCTCACCGGACACGGTTGTTTCGGGAGGTTCCTGTTTCGGATACGGCGGGAGGAACCGCCTCGGTGTTTCCACTGCGAAGATTGCCCTGAGGACATGGTGGAGCACACGGTGGCGGTCTGCCTAGCTTGAGAGGAGCACCACCGTGTCTTCGTGGAGGCGATCGGCGGCGGCGATCTCTTGCGTCCGGCCCTGGTCCAGGCCATGGTACGGAGCGAGAGTGCATGGGTAGCCGTCACCTCCTTCAGCGAAGCAGTAATGCTCACGAAGAGGGAGGCGGCGCACGTGAGGGAGAGGCAGTGTATGAGACGCTCTGGGCCGATTTCCGGCCACCGTAGGCATGGGCTTGCGGACGGCGAGTAATGGGTAGCTCGCTGTCCGGTAAGGACCAAGCCCAAGTCGACGGCGCGTTGTGTTCCACGCGCGACTCAAAGAGATGTCAGCACAAAAAAAAACCGGTCAAGTGCGAGTTGGACTCGCGCACCGAGGGTTCCGTACAAACCTGTGGGTATATAAGTAAAAGTTCAAAATTGTCAAAAATATTTTTTTTTATATGACGAAACTAAAAATTTACGGTTTTCGTAATTTTTCCTATATCTGTACTATAAGACGTGACTTCGTACAAAATTTCAAGATTCTAAGTTCACGGGAAGTACCCTGTAGGTTTTGATTCCCGTGCGAGTTTCGAAAATTTGCGGAATTTTGCGGCCTAAATGGCTGTATCTTTTGATTGCGTTGACTTAGAAGGTTGATTTTTCTACAGCTTCCAGGGACAGTAGAACTAAGTATCATATAGAAATTTCAGTTTGATACCTCCACGCGTTCCTGAGGAAAACGGTCTTGACAGACGGACGGACGGACGGACGGACGGACGGACGGACGGACAACAAAGTGATCTTATAAGGGTTCCGTTTTTTCCTTTAGAGGTACGGAACCCTAAAAAATGATGGGGCCCGCAAGGGCCGATGCCTGTCAGGGGTGCGGGTTTTTTCGAAAGAGATACCACAGCCCCTGGCATACGGGCTACTGAGGGAACACGGGTGGATTTAAGTCAGTAAAAGTCTGACACGCCCTCCTGCTCCACCCAGAGCGGGAGAAGTTATTTGATGATTACCCACCCAAAAAAAAAAAACAAAAAAAAACCGTAGCCCGTTCCCAGGCCGATTCCCGGCCACCGTAGACGTGGGCTTGCGGACGGCGAGTAAAGGGTAGCTCGCTGTCCGGTAAGGACCAAGCCTGGGTAGACGGTGTGTTGTGTTCTACGCATGTGCGCACGAGCTGATGCCTGCCAGGGGTGCGGGTTGTTCGAAAGAGATACCGTGGCCCCTGGCACACAGGCAACTGAGGGGACACGGGTGGGTTTTAGTCAGTAAAAGTCCGCCTAACGCCCTCCTGCTCCACCCAGAGCGGGAGAAGTTATTTGATGATTTCCCACCCAAAAAAAGCCGTAGTCCGTTGTTCACAGAATACATGTTACTAAGGCATCTAAATAGAAATAATACTATTGCGAACTATATTAAGTAGTTTTGGTGGTGAGAAATCCCTAGTGCGCTCTTGCAAGTTAAAAATAAAAATGTATTTGAGCATCTAACTACTGAATGTAGACCCTCATACATACGCCATTCGAGTACCTAACGATATTCATGAACCCATAAAATTGTGGAAACTACAATATCGTTATTTCCAAGCAACTTTTACGCCCTTACATCAAAACTTCCTTTATTCGCAACAGTAAACTACCACGGCCATTGCAGACAGCTCCAACTTTTACCATTTTATGACGTCATAAGTGAAAAGTTTGGCCTTGCATGCAACTATTGCACAAATAGTCTAACACGTCTGGACATGTGCAAACATTAGCCATGTAGCCACGTAACCACGTTTAGTATTTATTAAACGGACATGTTTCAGGTGTTTTCCTTGATGTAAACGTGGCCTTTCATCAATATTTAAGGTGAATTGTAGGTACCGTGCTGGTGTTGAAGTAGAGTTGGAAAGTTTTAATCTTTGTATATTTTTTTTTTTTAAATACAGGATAATATTTTACCCAGTGCGTAAACTGCAACCTGCTAGGGGTCTAGAATGATATACTGAATTCATTTCAGTATATCATTCTAGAACCCTAGCGTAGAAACTTTTCGTTTGTTAAATGTATAAAATAAAATTCAGCTGCTGCCATACATTTTGACCGTGTAGGTATTGCACTTTTCTATGAAACAGCAGATTTTTTTTTGTATAACCGACTTGGGTATTTAGTGTTTTTAGGTATACTTAAGAAGAATTAGGAGTTCACAAAAAGCCTGAACGGCTTTTGGGTGAAAATTTGGATGAAATTTGCAACAATGGTAGTTCATAAATAATTTAAAGATAAATTACCAATTAAATATATATGTCGGAGTTGGTTGTCAATCACAATTGTGGGTATTCGCAGAATTTGTTGCATTTTTGTTTTCTTAATTAACTTGTTTTTTTTCTATCAATTATCGTCTCATAAATCTAAACATAATTTATGGAGTACTTGGTATTCGCACTAATTGCTTTTTGGCAACTTATTTCGATATTTGTGATCGATAGTTTTGTTCATAATAACTGATATCAGTTACTTTGTTTTTAAAATGTTTACTTTGTTAAATCACTATTGTTTATTTACGATAATTATCCTTGTATTATTTGATTACTTTATAATGCAATTCTTATTAGATTTAGAATAATAATAGAGTGTTTTTTATCAAATAAACTCGTGACCTACTTCGGTACGTCAACGGACAGAGTTGTCATGGAGGGATTGTAAGGTGGGGGTATCGTCTTATAAAAGAGCGAGCACTAGGTATTCGAGTCAGTCGGTCCTCGGATTCGACTCATTACAGAGCTCCCCTGCTCCCGACAAAACTGTCGGTTTACTTGGTACGGACAGCTGCGCGGCGCCGCGCGGTGGGCCTGTGCGCCGCGCGGTGCACGCGCCCCTTCCAGCCTCCCGCACGCCTCGCCGATGCTGCACGCCGCGTCGCCTCGAGCCTCGCGGCGCTGCCCCCGACCGAAGCCGCTGCACCCGCCGGACTGACCGTAGTCTGCGCCGTCGCCGCGCGGTGTGAAACCGCACTGCGCGGCACGCGCCTGTGCGTCCTCGCGCCACCCGCGCGCCCCCCCGTGCGCTCTGTTGCGCCGCCGCCTCGCGTCGCGCTGCCCGCCTCGCGTCGCCGCCCGCGACTGAAGCTGCCACCCCTGACCCAACACTGCTGAACTGCGATGTGCAGCGCGGATCCCCTGTGCGTGACGTCACCCGCTGGGGCGCTGACTTACCGCCGGGACGCCCACACGCGGAAGTGGAAGAGCAGCAGCCACGGACACCGACGGCCCAAGAAGTAAGGGCCACCCAAATGACTGGTCCGTATTGACGGACCACGGCACGCATCCGCGGTCAGGGGGCGAAGCCCCGACACCACCTGCCACGCCCCCTTGCGGGGGCGTTGCGAATACTCGGACGGATTCGAGTCAGTCGGTCCTCGGATTCGACTCATTACAGAGCTCCCCTGCTCCCGACAAAACTGTCGGTTTACTTGGTACAGCGCTGCTGTATATTTACATAGCTGGATCGGCTTGCTTATTGTGAGCGATACACTTTGTGTTTGGACAGCTTACGCCGCTGTACGAACTGAGACCCGAAAGGGTTGTTCGTTTTAACTGTATTGTAACAGTACTTTTTAAACTTCCTTTTATTTTTGTTACATAATACTATTTTTGTGTTATTTTATCGGTGTAATTATTTCTGTAATAAAAACCCTGTTATTGTTTATAAAGTCTTGTTTATCCCAATATAATGGGAACTCCAAATCCTGACGATATACCGCTCGGCAATCCTGATCCTACATCAGAAGTGGGATTAGGTTTAGCCCAGGAATCGCAAGGTGTTGGTGATCCATGGCGAGTAATGTTCGAGCTTCAGAACCAAAGTATGGCTCAGTTAATTGAAGCAATTAAGACTCAGTCCGCTCCATCTACTGCAATTCGCTTGCCTGATTTTGACCCAGACCTACCTGATTCCAATGCTCAATCTTGGACTACAACCGTAGACATTTGCCTATCGGAAAAGCCTCTTCAAGGTGGCGTTCTTATTATTTCCCTTACTAAAGCCTTAAAGGGTAGTGCTGACGCATGGCTCTCCCAAGTATCGTATGCAGGCATGACCTGGACAGACTTTAAGAGTCTCTTCCTTTCTCGATATGACGTGTCGGAAACTGTTGCCGCTACCCTCATTAACCTTCAAAATAGTCAACCAAAGGAAGGAGAATCCCTATCCGCATATGCCAGTCGGCAGATCACTTCAATGACGTCTAAGTGGAATAGCCTGAGTGTCGAAAACATTGCTGTTTCTACTGTACTGGCCCATGTCCCCAAATTTGATTCGCGTGCTCATCGACTAGCATTTACTACCGAAGTACATACTAGGCACAAACTTCAGCAAGAATTGAGTGTCTTGTCCCATCTTAAGAGAAAGTCTCAGATTTCCTCTGACCAGCACGATTCTTCTCAACCTAAGAAGTTCAGACCAGGTACCATAGTATGCACTTTTGTGGTATTGTGGGACATAAATCTACAAACTGTCGCAAGAAGGCCGAGAAGACCAAACATCCTGGACCAGCCAGCTCGTCACATAAGGCGTCTCCAAAGAAGATCGTCTGTTACCGCTGTGGGGAGTCGGGACACGTTGCTCCTCGCTGCCCAAAGGCGACTGAAAAGCGGCCGGTTCAAGAGAAGCTGGGAGCCGACCTTCGAGCAACCAATCATCCACGAAACGAGTTGAATCTTGTGATGTACGACCTACTACTGGTGTTCCACACCAATCTGGTGAGTCGCTTGCTTTTTGTTATGACTCTGGGGCTGAATGTTCTCTCATTGCTGAAACCTTTGCTGAAAAGTTGTCTGGCAAACGTATTTCTTGTGTGGTCAATATAATGGGAATAGGTAATTCTAACATAATATGTACCGAACAAATTCTGAGTGAAGTAGAAATAGATGGTTACCATTTAGAGATACTCTTTCATGTGATACCGTATGCCTATATAAGTCATAATATCATGGTAGGCCGTGAGATTTTAAAATTAGGTTTTGCGGTTAATATGACCGAAAATAGTCTTACCATTACAAAAGTTAAGATTATTGATCAATGCTCTATTCCTGAGACTCCGAATTTCAATGATATTGATACTGATATTCCATCAGACTATAAACCACAGTTGATTGAACTACTACAAAAATATTCTCATGCTTTTGTAAAGGGACTACCATGTACTAGAGTCACGTCGGGTGAACTTAAAATACGCCTTATTGATCCACATAAGACGGTCCATCGTCGGCCGTACAGACTTACTCCTGACGAAAGGCAGTTAGTTCGTTCCAAAATTAGTGAACTGATAGATGCTAAAATAATTAGACCTAGTTGCTCTCCGTTTGCAAGTCCTATTTTATTGATAAAGAAGCGTGACGGCTCTGATCGAATGTATGTAGACTACCGTGAGCTCAATAGTAATACTGTAGCAGATAGGTTTCCACTGCCCCTTTGGTAACTTTTACACTTGCCTTGACTGTACTTCTGGGTTTCATCAAATACCTATTCATCCTGATAGTATTTAAGCCACTGCTTTTGTAACACCCGATGGCCAATTTGAATATTTGGCTATGCCATTTGGATGCTCCTAGTGTTTTCCAACGTTCTGTAACTAATGCATTAGGCAAGTTAGCCTATTCTTATGCGATCATCTACATCGATGATATCATGGTGCCTAGTAGAGACCCCTGTGAAGGGTTACATCGACTACAAGAAGTCCTTGAATCATTGTCCAGTGCAGGATTTTCTTTAAATCTTAGCAAATGCTCTTTCCTAAAACGTAGAGTAGAATATCTTGGGTACGAAATTACTCCTGGAGAACTTCGCCCCAATCCTCGAAAAATAGAAGCTTTAGTTAACTTAAAGTCACCTAAAACAGTTCACCAATTGAGACAGTTCATTGGTCTTGGATCTTATTTTAGAAAATTTGTGGAGAACTTTTCACAGATTATGAAACCTTTGTTCTTCTTAACTACTGGTAAACAGATTTTTAAATGGACTGATGAACATGAGAACATTAGGCAAACAGTAATTTTCATTCTTACTAATGAGCCAGTTTTAATGATTTATAACCCTGAATACCCCATCGAATTACACACTGACGCTAGCGCTGATGGTTACGGTGCCATTCTTTTCCAAAAAGTTGAGAATAAAATGCATGTTGTCGAATACTATAGTAAAAGAATGACTGCAACTGAAAGTAAATATCATTCCTATGAATTAGAAACTTTGGCCGTTGTTAACGCAGTTAAGCATTTTCACCATTATATGCAAGGACATAAATTTACTGTTGTTACTGACTGTAATTCCCTCAAAGCCTCGCGCAGTAAAGCTGATTTAACTCCCCGAGTACATAGATGGTGGGCTTTCCTACAAGCTTATGATTTTGACATTTTGTATAGAGAAGGCAGATATATGAACCACGTAGACTTTCTTTCGAGAAACCCCCTTCCAAAATCAATCGACAAAGCAGAACAAAAACGTGTTGATATTACAACTCTGTCTGATAGTTGGCTTTTAACTGAACAACAGCGTGATTCTGAAATTTTAGCTATCGTTTCTAATTTAAAAAATAACTCTCTATCCCTTGATGTTGCTCAAAGTTACGAATTACGATCAGGAACCTTGTACCGTAAAATACAACGCAATGGACAAACTCGTTGTTTACCTATAGTCCCAAGGGCATTAAGATGGTCTGTTATAAATCACATCCATGAAGCAATCATGCATTTGGGCTGGGATAAAACACTTGAAAAGGTTTATGAGCATTACTGGTTTGATAAAATGGCCAGATATGTTAGAAAATTTGTAGATAACTGTATCACGTGTAAAGTCTCTAAATCGAACTCGGGTAAAATTCAAGCTGAGTTACACCCTATACCCAAAGTCAGTATACCTTGGCACACAGTGCACATAGATGTTACGGGAAAACTTAGTGGAAAGAGTGATCTCAAGGAATATATCATTCTTATAATTGATTCTTTTACAAAGTATGTTTTACTGTACCATACTACCCAGATTGACGCAGCAAATTGCATTAAATCACTTAAGTCCAGTGTCTCTTTATTTGGAGCACCTTCTCGGGTTAGAGCCGACCAAGGTCGTTGTTTTGCTAGCAGAAACTTCAAAGAATTTTGTGAATCTCATAATATTGCTTTCCATTTAATAGCTACTGGTGCATGTAGAGCTCATTAGCTCTACATGCACCAGTAGCTATTAGTAGTACCAGCACCAGGCAGGTTGAACGCTTAATGAGAACATTAAAAAGTATGCTTACCGCCGTTGAAACCAGTGAACGATCATGGCAAGATGCCATTGAAGACGTTCAAATTGCTCTTAATTGCACAACTAATCGGGTTACTAAATCTAGTACTTTAGAATTATTGATTGGAAGAGTTGCTAGACCTCTAGGTTTAATGACTATTGATAGTGGGGAGATAGAAGTAAATCTGTCCTGTGTAAGAGAACAAGCAGCCCTGGGTATAACTAAAAGTGCCGAATATGATAAAGCACGATATGATAAGACTACAGCTATTTTGAAAAAGTTTCAAGTTGGTGATTTTGTGCTTATTGCTAATGAGGAACGAAATCAAACTAAATTAGATCCTAAATTTAAAGGTCCCTATATAATTTTAGAACTATTGGATGGCGATAGATATTTGTTAAAATCTTTAAGTACCAATCGAATTTACAAATATGCCCATGACCGTGTACGAAAAATGCCTGAATGTCCAGTCACTGTTAGTGATAATGTCAATGTTGACTCTGATGATGATTCATCTGCTGCTGACATATTATAGCTGAATTGACAAGATGTCTATGTTGACTCTTGTTTGTAATGTCTATCTTGACGCTTAATCGGAATGTCTATGTTGACTCCTGGATTTAGACGTTGAACTTGACGCTTATGCGGGTTGTCTATGTTGACGCCTATGCGGGTTGTCTATTTAACTCCAAATTACTTGTCAAATCCCATGGTGTGATTTTGGCTGGGAGACTATGTCTCTACTTTAGTTGAGCTATGTATTGTCAGTAACAGTATGGTGATTTTGAATGGTTGCGATGCAACTGCTATTGATAATAATTTTATTTCACTAATTCAGGATTTTTCTTTTCAAGATACCATTTGTTAAGGCTTATGTTTGTCAGAAAGGCCGATCGATATTCACAAAGAGATTTTTGTTACAGGATCACACGAGGTCGTGTAGAACGTCAGTTCTGGCCGTGTCGGAGTTGGTTGTCAATCACAATTGTTGGTATTCGCAGAATTTGTTGCATTTTTGTTTTCTTAATTATTAATTAACTTGTTTTTTTTTCTATCAATTATCGTCTCATAAATCTAAACATAATTTATGGAGTACTTGGTATTCGCACTAATTGCTTTTTGGCAACTTATTTCGATATTTGTGATCGATAGTTTTGTTCATAATAACTGATGTCAGTTACTTTGTTTTAAAATGTTTACTACACTATTGTTTATTTACGATAATTATCCTTGTATTATTTGATTACTTTATAATGCAATTCTTATTAGATTTAGAATAATAATAGAGTGTTTTGTATCAAATAAACTCGTGACCTACTTCGGTACGTCAACGGACAGAGTTGTCATGGAGGGATTGTAAGGTGGGGGCATCGTCTTATAAAAGAGCGAGCACTCGGTATTCGAGTCAGTCGGTCCTCGGATTCGACTCATTACAGAGCTCCCCTGCTCCCGACAAAACTGTCGGTTTACTTGGTACAGCGCTGCTGTATATTTACATAGCTGGATCGGCTTGCTTATTGTGAGCGATACACTTTGTGTTTGGGTGGCTTACGCCGCTGTACGAACTGAGACCCGAAATGGTTGTTGGTTTTAACTGTATTGTGACAGTACTTTTTAAACTTCCTTTTATTTTTGTTACAAGTCTTGTTTATCCCAATATAATGGGAACTCCAAATCCTGACGATATACCGCTCAGCAATCCTGATCCTACATATACGAAAACAAAAGGACACTTAGGCGTCGAAGTATTCGTCCGAATCGCTTTCCATCAGGAAACGTGCCGAGAAGACTGGCAGCATTGCCACGTTGAATGGCAATGCTAATTCTTTGGCCAAAGAACGACCCAGCCCTCTGGTCACGTGAAGTGGTCGAGCAGCCGGCGAGAAATTTCCTTAAAGAGGAGACGTGCACTCGGGCCCCATGACCCGAGCGTTTCTACCCCAAACGGCTCAAAACTGTAGTTACCCATTAGGTTACAGTATTCACGCTGCTTGAGGGTCTCAGCAACCACAGCAGCGGCTCCAGCACAGCCCGCCGTGCTAGGAACATGGATAACTTGGATTATCACATAGGATACTTTTTATCCCGGGAGTATGTTCCTGTGAGGTAATTTCCAACCTCTGCGCGGGCGAAGCCATTGGCAAGAGCTAGTTCAATGGTAATTTCAGGAGCGCAACATGGGAAATATCAGAGGCTGATTGAATGCCGATTTTAATGACTAAATCGGAAATCCTCGATGTGTCGATACGATAAAACTTGATGGACCGAAATGTAGTCGTACCAATATGGCGTCGCGTCAAGTAATTAAGTTCGCTATTGTTTAATATGTGCTCAATATTGGCCCTAGCGCCTTTCGTATTGTTGTCGTTGTTATTAATCAGGGAACAGACTAATTGGACTATAAATCAGAAGAAAGGCCGAGTAACCGTCAATCTTGTATTGAAAACCCTTCTTCTTAAGTCCTTGTTCGACATAGTTCACGCTAAGCTATGTTCAAATGTAGTGGTAGGTATCTAGTTTCATTCTTGCACATTGTTCTAGAATATAAGCCTTAATTCTTGGAAATTAATCAGCTTTTCCAAAAATAATATTAAAATACATCTTCAAGGCGTATTTTTTTTTGGGTGGTTCATCATCAAATTACTTCTCCCGCTCTGGGTGGAGCAGGAGGCCTTTCAGACTTTTACTGACTAAAACCCACCCGTGTTCCCTTAGTAGCCTGTGTGCCAGGGGCGGTGGTATCTCTTTCGAAAAAACCCGCACCCCTGGCAGGCATCGGCCCTTGCGGGCCCCATCACTTTGTGCTGACATCTCTTTGAGGCGCGCGTGGAACACAACGCGCCGTCGACTTGGGCTTGGTCCTTACCAGACAGCGAGCTACCCATTACTCGCCGTCTGCAAGCCCACGCCAACGGTGGCTGGGAATCAGCCTGGGATTCCCGACGCCCAGGGTGTCTCCTGCGGCGACTAACGCCGTGAGGGCGCATATACTTCCTCTCCCTCACGTGCGCCACCTCCCTCTTCGTGAGCATCACTGCTTCGCAGAAGGAGGTGACGGCTACCCATGCACTCTCGCTCCGTACCATGGCCTGGACCAGGGCCGGACGCGAGAGATCGCCGCCGCCGATCGCCTCCACGAGGACATGGCAGACCTCCACCGTATGCTCCACCGAGATAATTGACCGTTAGGTTTAGTTTATAATTTTTGAATTTATGTGATTCTGCAGAAATCTGTTACACAATTATAGATTAGACTCCGTCTCTTAAACTAGGGTATCCTGTTTCTTAAGAGACGGTTTACGCAATTAGGGTCCAATTGCTATATGTATGAGTGGATATATGACACGGAAATCTCAATAACTCTCTCCGTTTTCAAAAAACTTAACATAACATCACGCCTTTATTCACTAAAGGAGTAGGCAGAGGTGTGGTACCTACAAACCTAAAGTTCATTCTTAAAAGGTAGGTTAGGGTAGGTTAGAAATGCTTTCAATGAAAGAAAAAAAAAATATTTGAGGCACGCACAGGAAATAAACTACTATACAGGAATAACATGATAATAACATTATCTGACATGAACACATAAAATGGTTTGCAATAAACTGCACTGTGCCATATCCACCGCGATCACCCTTAGGTCTCGACCACTGTGACTAGAGTGGCAGCGAGCGCGACAGCGGGGTCAAGTACCTAAATGAATGATTTGTTTCAATCCCAATTTCAATTTCAAGCTTTGTCAGATCTCTTATCCGCGTGCTAATAACTCCACTTAGCAATCCCATTGTCGAAATGTCAAAGTATCTGGGTATAATAATTATAAGAGGTAAGACTAGAAGCTGACCCCAAAAATTTGTGAGAAAAGGCGATAATGAATTATTTAAATGGATAGTTTTCAGAAGCCAATCTTTAATACGTAATCCGGGGGTTAGATAGTTTATTGTAGATGCATAGCATAATCAGCCTAAAATTTTCCCACTGCTGGGACGCAGGCCTAGTATTTGTGAAAGGGAGTGGGCCATAATCTGCCACTTGGGCCCATTGTGGGTTGGTAGACGTCACATGTCAATGATTTTGTTTTTGGACATGTTTGATTCTTCACGATAGTTTCCTTCTCCTTTTTGAGAGCAGTGGTTATGAAATAATTTAAATAAAGTAAAGCCCCTGTAGGGATTCGAACCTATGACCTACAACTCATAACTCGCAGCTGTTACGACTGGGTCTGTACATGCATACTATAGAAGTATATACTGATAAACATCACTACACATAGGTATTCTTCCTAATATTACAAACGCGAAAGTTTGTGTGTATGAATGTATGTATGGATGTTTGTTACTCTTTCACGCAAAAACGGCTGAGCGGATTTGGATGAAATTTTGCATACAGATAGGTTATTACCTAGATTAACACATAAAATACTTTTTATACCGGTAGTACGTACTACTGGTATAAAAAGTCTAATTATAAAAGAATAATTTCCGACTTCCACGCAAGCGTAGTCGCGCGCGGATGCTAGTTATAAAATAAAGAACCCCGCCGCGTCTGTGTATCTGTCTATTCGTGATAAACTAAAAAAGTGTTGAACGGAATTTTCATGCGGTTTTCACCAATAAACAGATTAATTCATGAGGAAGGTTTGTTTTGTTAAGGTTTTGTTAAAATCGGCTAACGCGGGCCAAGCCGCTGGCAAAAGCTAGTGTATGATATAAATGCAACTCGCTTAAGTTTATTACTCTGAACAAGCACTAACATCTTCACAAGTTTTATACCCGGCCACAAAATTGAGAAATCTGTTGTTCAAGACACTTTTAAATTGAAAACTTCGAGATAGAAATAATAAATCTTGTTGTTTTGTTCTTTTCAAGCATAAAGGCTACGAAAAAGTGAAACATTAACTTTTTTATTTGGATTAACAATGATTGTGACGTCTTGTACAAGATAAAATTATAACCAGTGCGGAACAGCTGATTTTTTTTTTTTGTATAACTGACGAAAAATATCTACACTAGAATACGTCTAGAATGATATGCTGAATTCATGGTTAAAGTTTGCGCACTGGTTAAAATTTTATCCTGTATGAATTCAGCTGTCTAAATATAAAATAATAATTAAAATAAAATAAGCCTTTATTGCTGGTTCTACATTTATTTTCTTAAAATATCGGCGTTCGGTTCATTTTTTTTTAAACCGTTTGACTTTCGACAAAGGCCTCCTCTGATGATTTCCATCTCTCGCTGTCTGTCGCCCGCTGAATCTACTCTGGACCAGCTACTTACTCTTTTGACATCATCTGCTCATCGTTTCGCTTGTCGTCCTTTGCTCCTTTTTCCATCTGTCTATACATACCTACTTTAATTTCTAGGCATGGTGCCGATTTTCTCATGCTTTAGATACGGATGGATGAAAACTGGCAATTTTTTTAAAAATCTCTGAATAAGCTGAACTCAAAACGAGCTGAAAGCTAACTTTGAGTACCTACTATACACACAACATCACGCCGAAGGGAGAGGGAGAGGAAAGGGAGCAGAGGCGTATCTATAATAGACCTCCATTTCTCTAGTTAGGGTTTAAGTCCCATGTAATGCCATCAACCGGGTATAAATTCAGACTACGGGCTGCTACTGAAAAATTACAGAATACGAAATACTACACTATGAATGTATTCAGAGAGCCTTTTATAGGTACCAAAACTCTGAATACTGAAAATGTTTTACCTATCAATAAAATCTTCCAATATAACCGTAAAACAATAACCCATACGTTATAAAACAACTGGATATCAAATATAACCATAACACGGTACTTAGCCATCGCAACAAAGTATAAAATGTGCAATTTTTATCACATATCTGTCGGGACACGCGCGAAGTGGCTTTTAGACCAACCTCAGTCATAAACTGGCAGATACATGGTCCTTATATGACTCACACAGATCTGTGTTACTTTGAATTAATATTACTTGAAGTCTTACTCTTTTGTTTCGAAGGTTATTAAGTTTTATTTGGGGATGAAAATGTGTGAAAACTGATTTCAATGTAGGATGTGTTCCAATTTGTTAAACGATTATTATAGAGTAATGCATTTATGCTTCGGAAAATTGAAAAAATAAGAAGAAAATATAATAAGATAATATTTCAGTAGTAACACTTGAACTATAAAAAACTTTTTTCAAAAAAATAACAACCGACTTCCAAAAAAACACTACAAAGTGCAAAATAACTTTAATTTCGGATGTCGGTGACTTTGGATGTGTATTTTAATTATTCGTCACCGCCTTCCGAAATTAAAGTTATTTTGCACTTTGTAGTGTTTTTTTGGAAGTCGGTTGTTATTTTTTTGAAAAATGTTTTTATTTCATCATCCTTGGCGTCAAAACAATGCACATTTATGCGATAGCAATATTCGCGGTTGATTTGCTGTAATTTTTTTAAGAGTTCCGTTGTCTGTCTCCGAAACGCATTATCAGATCTATATGAAATTTCAATGGGACCATTTCGGAGTAAACTCCTTTCGAACAAAAAAAGAATTTTGCAAATCCGTCTATATACGACGGAGTTATGCCCGAACATACATTAAAAAAAATATCCTCCTTCTTTTTGAAGTCGGTTAAAAATCCGCATGTATCGCTATGAATAAAACCACTGCCAAAGCCAAACTGTTACCTCATGTCCATGTGCGGTCTACTGTATGTTCCTTACAAATTCCAGACTGCAATGTGGTTCAGAAACTACATCCGCCTACAAATTCTGTTTAGATTAATATATCGGAATTGAACCCAAAATTCTGGGTAACATAGTTTAATGCTCAGAATTTCCCTTACAATAACAGTTTCCTACTGTAATTCGTTTATGGAGAATCCGGTTGCCCCATGCCCCGTGTTCTTTACTAAAATTCAGCTGTATTTGTCGGACTGTAAGTATTCCCTAAGATAGGACAAAAGAGCTAGAATGAACTTGAAAATATCTAAGGTCTTTTAATAATTTCTAAGAAAAGAGTGCTTCATTTTTTCGTATTCGTGTCAGATAAAAGATTTGCCCTTTTATTCTTGAATCGATAATGTAAATAACCTGTTCTTTTAAAGGCTAATGATATGTCTTGAAAAATAAGTCAATCTTGTTACATACTTAGCTTTCTGTAGGCTAAGTATGCACGATTTCGTATTGTCCTTATAGAATTAAAAACTTTTTTTTTTTTTTTTTTTTGAGAAAGCCCACATACACGGAGCAATTTCATTGAAAAAAAGAAGTTGACGTCATATAAAAATTGCCTTTTAAGTCGTAGGTAATATTTTGATCAAGGCATCGCCAAGTCGGGGGACGGCTAGTGAAAATGCTAGGCCTCTTCTGTTTGGCGTTTTCATTGACCGTCCCCCGACTTGACAATGCCTTAAAAGGCCATATAAAAAAAAAATTAATGTCTCGCTTAAATCTGCGCAGCGTTGCGTATGTTTCCCACAGTGAAGTTTGTTACTAATTTATCCTAAATCCTTGCCCTAATCCATAACCTGCTCATTGAGACCTTTTCAATGAGCCCAAACACGATACTTCTGCTGTTTGTTGGTGAGTAACTTGGGTATCCTGGCAATTCCAGGTGTTGCTCCAGCATCGGTTCAAGGTTAATTTGTTCGTCTAATGCAGTACCTACCTACATACGTAATCAAAGCCACTATAGTTACCCAGAGTTCGGCTTAGGCACATAGCTGTAATGCCTAAAGTTTATCCTTTCTCGCATTAAAGTTATTAAGATGTTACACGAACTTCTTGGTTAAGTTTAAGTCGGCGACGAAAGACTTTGAAACAACGTGAGACTTTGCCGTATTCATTAACACTAGGCGTAACTTAAATGGATGCCAAATAAAACTGTCCTTTTGGATTTTGAACGCTCCGCTTACGGTCGAAAGTTGAAAATCCAAGGTGCGACAAGCATTCATTTAGATGCCGCCTAGTGTAAGTGAAAACCGGCGAAGTTAATTCTGAGACCAAACATGGTTTTAATATTAAGGGTGCAACCTTATCATGTTACCTTGAAGCTTCTAGGTAACGGCAAATGGAGTTCTACTAACTGATTGCGTGTTTGACGGTAAATGAATTGAAACAAACTATCGGAGGCGACCTAAGTGTAACTGTAAGTCGCGACATTAATACAGTTTATACTTTTTAACCAACTCAAAAAGGAGGAGGTATGTTTGATCTGCGATGTCTCCGTCAATTGTGGATGGATTTCAAAAATTCTCTGTAAAAATAAAAAATAAATAAACAATCGACTTTCGAGAACACTACAAAGTGAAAAATAACTTTAATTTCGGAAGTCGTTGACAAAAAACTGAAATAGATATATCCATACACCGACTTCTGAAATTAAAGTTATTTTTCACTTTGTACCTAGTGTTTTTTCGGAAGTCGGTAAATTTTTTTTTTAAGGTTTAAAAAAAAAATTGACGAACCATCGCCGTATCACCTTATTGGTGATGTTCTTTAGAATGGTCGGGTGCGTAGTACTCTCAACCGGCGTGCGTGTAAGACACTTTTGTATGAACGCAAACGAAGTGACGTTCTACAGGATAAGTTTTTAACCAGTGCGCAAACTGTAACCATGAATTCAACATATCATTCTAGAACCCCCAGCAAATTTTTCGTCGGATATACAAAAAAAAATCTGCTATTCCATACATTTTGACCGCATAGGTACTCCACTTTTCTATGAAACAGCAGATATTTTTGGTATAACCAATGAAACCTTCTCGCTGAATTCATGGTTACAGTTTGCGCACTGGTTAAAAACTTATCCTGCATTGTTTGTGTCCAGCCCCATGAGAAGAATATTAGTGTATTTGTTTGTCAGACCAGCTTTTGACAGATATGTGTACGTAATGTGACAGCATCTGTCACTTTCGTTGCGTTTGCTTGGCATTAGGCAATATAAATCATCAGCCTATATTGTTTCCACTGCTGGGACACAGGCCTTCTCTCGGTGAAAGGGAGTGGCCGTAATCCACCGCGCGGGCCCAGTGCGGGTTGGTAGATGTCACATGTCTTCGAATTTTTTGTTCTAGGACATGCCGGTTTCCTCACGATGTTTTCCTTCACCGCTTTGAGAACAGTGGTGATGAAATAATTTACACAAAGTAAAGCGCCTGTCTGGGTTCGAACTCACGACCTACAACTCGTAAGTCGCGGCCGTTACCACTTGGCCACCACTGCTCTATGTTAAGTATAAATACTTATCACGTTTTCACTAGAATAGTACCATTTGTAGAAATCGTACTGAGCCCACCCGTTGTCGGCAGAAAATTACTATACTACGCCTTTATTCGTGGAATTCGAATGTAGGAATAGAGCAAAATATGGACTGGCCTCGGTTGACTTATTACGCTTGCATAGCATCGATCGAACTCGCGAGTACGTCCAAATTTATTCTACCATTATAATAAATGTGAAATTTTGGATGGTTAAATGTTTCGATGTTTGTTACTCAATCACGCCAAAACGGCTGAACGGATTTGCATAAAACTTTGCAAATAGAAATGTGCCCTCAGTTATAATTGAATATAATTCTTACTAATATTATAAATGCGAAAGTTTGTATGTATGGATGTTTGTTACTCTTTCACGCAAAAACTACTGAATGGATTTGGATGAAATTTGGCACACATAATTTATCATTTATTCTCTTCACAAAGCTGACTTATATTTAAAGTGTACAAAAAATGTCTCAGCTGTATGCAATCCTTGTAAGAGACTGGTACCTGATATATATAGGTTTTTGGAAAAAACCTGTGTTTTAGGTTACCAAGCCTCCTTCCACGGCTAGTATAAGTTTTTACACAGATATCGTACAAGAGTTGAAGTTAAAACTAAGTGAGAGTTAAACAATATGCATAACAAAAATAAAGTAAGAAAATAACAATAAAAAATACCTAACGAATATTCTGCAGAAGTTATTGGGTATTTTGTGAGACGATGTGTGAGTGAGTGTTTATCTTGTGTGAAGGGTTGTCTAACACTAGTAGGAGATGTATGTGAGTGATTCAGATGAGCAGTGTGTGAGACACAGATAGATTGTAACCTAGATTAACACATAGGATACTGTTTGGTATAAACCGGCTGGACGACGGAGCGGTACGAAGCAGACGAAGGAGGCGGGGCAGCCACGGGGACGAGCGGCGCCGACGCACAGATCGAGAGAATCCGAAGCAAAGGAACGACCGTTGAAAACACACGAGCACTGTCCGCGTCGCGACCTACCTAGTTGTCACTTTTAATACTTTTAATTATTATACTGGTATTCATCATACAGTCCTAGTATTATTTCCAGAGTGTCCTTACACACGTAGATAGGGTCCTGGAACGCACCAGATACTTTTATCCCGGAAGGACGTTCCCGCGGGATAATTTACGACTTCAATGCGGGCGAAGCCGCGGGCGGAAGCTAGTAATGTAAATTTATAAATTAGTGTAAAAGAACATCGCTTTTTGTATATGTACGTAACGAATATTGACGAAATTTTCATCGTCACATAGATATTTTTTTCAAGAAAGTTTATATGTATATCACATTGCTAAATTTACCTAGAACGAAAAATCTATATTTTGCCAAGTTGTAGAACGTTGTCGTCTTAAATAGGCCCAATTAGTCTTTAATAGAAAAAAATACCTATACTTGCATTCAAATAATGATAATAATGTTCACAAATGGATCAAAACATTTCAAAATTGGAAGACAAAACAATTTTCATGTCATACAGCGATGACAGTTTGAAATTGTCGGTCGACCGCGCTTGAAATAGCCCGATCAAACGGTGAATGATAGAGAGCGACCGAATGTAATTTTATAGTCATTCGTTCTTTACCACAGGTGTCATCAACATTAGTAATGATGTATTGGAAGTATTTGGGGCACTTCCATGCTCTATATATAAATGTATGGTTCAATTTCGATAATATCCTGAATATAATGTCAGTGATGTCATTTATCATTCCGTTGACATATACTACAACGCATTTTGTAGAGAATTCAGGAAGAATGACTATGTGAGTATGTTTTATTTCTTTTATACATAAACGAATAGCACACAATGTAGTTGTAAAAAACGTGCTAGCCACACAACAGGACTTTCAGTTCAGGATCCATTGGACTTACGTTTCATATTCAATATTTAGTTCAAAAACTGTTACAATACTCACTCTTGTGTTACTATTGTAATTTTAAATCAAAATTTTAGATCATATCAATGTGTACTACATTTTATCGTTGTGTATTTAATTTAGTAATATTGTAAGACTAAGAAAGACAGATAAATATTTTCTAGCTACATAATAATATCTGCGACGTGACGTTGCCAAATTTCAAAATGCTCCCTCTTAAGAAAGATAGAAAACTGGCTGTCAGTCTCATATACTATTTTTTTTAATCTTTTTGTTTTAGCTGTGTGTAAGTCATCCATAGATAATAAATAAATAAATTAAATATTTAAAATAGGAAAATAAATACAAAATTTAACAAAACGAAATAAGGTAAGTACCTATAATCGATATGAGAGATTGTTAGAATCGATATGATAGTCGGCATTCGGCAACACTCGGCGAGCACGGGGATTCTAATCTTGACAGCCATAGGACTGTGCGGACGTGTGTTGGCTGTATTTTGCTGTGTAACATTACTATAAAAGCATAGTGACCTGAGTTTTACTACACCTACTCACAACATACAGATCGCGGCACGTAAGTTGAACCAAAATGTCGGATTTTGTTTCAATTTACGTTCCGCGATCTGTAATTCATTTTAAAACTGCAGTACACGTTACATCAATGATTATGCTAGAAGGTGACCTCATTATTTTTCCGTGCTTGGCAAGGAGTGTTTGCGCTCCCCACCTTCGATTGTTTGTTCTGATTTTGGTTCAACTTACGTGCCGCGTTCTGTACTTAGATTTGCGCCCTTTTATCTCCATATTTCCCTCTTGATCTTTTGTTTAAAGGTTTCTAGATATACCAGTCTGTATAGCAATGGGTTTACGAGTTCAATAAACACAGTAATTACTCACGACGAGTGAAATTCCATTAAGAATTACTGTTTACTGTAAAGTACAAATGAGATCGTGTGAATCATGTTGGTAATTGATTCCGTATAAATCGAATACTGAATAATTTTTCAAAGGCTTTTTTTATATACGTTTGAAGTTAGGAGTATGGTATTTGCTTGTAAATATGTTATTTCTTTGAGGTAAATCATAAAGGTAAAAAGGGGCTTGTGGCTAAGTAACAATAGCTACACGGGTTGATCAATCAGGTTAAGCTACGTTTGCCGCGGTAGGTCCGTGGATGGGTGACCATCTTTACATACCAAGACCCCTCCTTGTCTCGGAAAGCACGTTAAGCCATTGGTCCCGGCTGTCATTTGTGGATCTTTGACAGTCGTTACGGGTCGTCAGAAGGCCGAAAGTCTGACAACCAGACCAGTCGATACAAACAAGTGCCTATTATGAAATCTAAATATCAAGTGGACCCGTGGTCTCTTCAAGGATCTTAAACCAAGCTCACCACTTCTCACATTCTCATTGAAACTTCACTGTCGTTCCCTTTACATGCACTCTGTTAGACAGTGGTTTTGATGTAGCAAGTAAAACAAACTGAACTTAGACCGAAACTATAAACTTTGTCTCAGACTTGAAATCGCTGGGATTAGAAAGTTAGGTTTCAGGATATAATCTATGTCGGGTGAAACGGCTAACGGTCTGGCCAACTTTGTTTTGTAAATTAATAGACACGAGTCTGTACTTAAACGGTTTGATAGTTATTAAGTTTTCCTATTCAATAAGTAGCTATATTTATATATTACTAAAATTATTATGTACCCATCGTTAAAATCCAACGATAAAAAAATAAAAAATAAGTTAATTACTTGCCGCGGTTGGTCCATGGACGGTACATACCAAGACCCCTCCGTGCCTCGGAAAGCACGTTAAGCCGTTGGTCCCGGCTGTCATTTGTGGATCTTTGACAGTCGTTACGGGTCGTCACGAGGTCGTCAAGAGCAGTGGTGGCCAAGTGGCAACGGCCGCGACTTACGAGTTGTAGGTCGTGAGTTCGAACCCAGCCAGGCGCATTACTTTGTGTAAATCATTTCATCACCACTGCTCCAAAACGGTGAAGGAAAACATCGTGAGGAAACCGGCATGTCCTAGAACCAAAAATTCGAAGGTATGTGACATCTACCAACCCGCACTGGGCACGCGTGGTGGATTACGGCCCAATCCCTCTCACCGAGGGGAGGCCTGTGTCCCAGTAGTGGGAACATTATAGGCTGATGATGACGGGTCATCAGAAGGCCGAAAGTCTGACAACCAGACCAGTCGATACCAAGGGGTATAGTATTACTCAGTAACTGGGTTGTGGAGGACAAATAGGCAATCGCTCCATGAAAAAAACTCTAAAAATAAAAAAATAAAAATTGGCCTTTTAAGTTGTAGGTAATATTTTGATCAAGGCATTGTTTTGCATTTTGTCAAGTCGGGAGACGGCTAATGTAAATGCTAAGCCTCACCTGTTTGGCGTTTTCATTGACCGTCCCCCGACTTGACAATGCCTTGATCAAAATATTACCTTCAACATAAAAGGTCTGTATATATATTATTTTTTGTTTGTGTAGGGGGATTTTTAAATTTATAATTTAACTTTTATTTCATGCTTTTTAAACTTAATGTCTCGCTTAAATCTGCGCAGCGTTTCGTATATTTCCCACAGTGAAGTTTGTTACTAATTTATCCTAAATCCTCGTCCTGATCACCATGTATCCATAACCTACTCATTGATCCCAAACAAGATAATTCTGCTGTTTGTTGGTGAGTAACTTGGGTATCCTGGAAATTCCAGGTGTTGCTCCAGCATCAGTTCAAGGTTCGTCTAATATCATTGAAGTAATAGAATACCAAATTTCGACTTAATCAGACCCGTGGAAGATGCTCAAATCAACCAGAAAAGAGCTGATAATCTTCAAACGACTCAACCGATTTTGATGAAACATCTCTAAGAACACTCCCGACTAATTCACCTTTCAAACAAACATGTATATCAAAATCGGTTCATCCGTTCGGAAGCTATGTTGCCTCAGACATACACACACACACACCCCCACGTACACACACACTGACACATCAAACTTATAACAGCCCGTCGTTTTTGCGTCGGGTGTTAAATACTGGTATTTAGGTGCATCTGGTAAGACTGGAAGCCGACCTCAACATAGTTGGGAAATGGCTGGGCAGATGATGAAATCATAAAGATGAAATCATTTGAGTTTTTACTCTTCACGTTTCTAAGCACCATAACAGTTACTTATAGTAAAGAGCATAAAAGTGTTAGAAACCTTTTTTCTACCCACGTAGAAGCCCAAAAGTATCGTAAATATACTAAATGCGTAAATATATTGTGATACCACGTAACGTGTTGTTTGTGACCACGAATCTTTAAGGTTTCCATTTTGGCCCTGACAAAGTAATGCTACCTACTGTATCGGTTTTTCAGTAAACGAGTCTATCGTTGTTGACACTGTGAATTACCTGAGACCTATTTGATATACTTAACTATTAATGCGCCATAATTGTTAAAAGAAACAGTGGCACTCCGGGAGAGCCAACAGAAGTGAAAACTGTGATTTGTTTTAAATAATTACGGTTGTATTTTTGGAATCGTAAGGATTTTTTTTTAAATCATTATATTAAATGACATTCAACGTATGTACGTTCAAAGTTATTCGTTCGTAAGTTCGTGTTGTCAGTGGTGTCGGTAACAGTGTCGCGAGTTCAATTGTTATTTCCCATCACAAAAAATGCCCAACGCGCCTAAAGAAGTTTTCACTTCAATAACATGATTGACCCATTCTGAGGACTGTTTAATAAAAGAGAAAATGTATAAAAAGTTACATTGTCTGGTTGTCACCTATCACCTGACGATTTTTATTCAATAGGTCCCTACTTCCTAATTGCGATACAAACTCGATGTTCGAAAAAATTGTCTGCTTAGCTACGTAAACAACGACATTAATGTTCTGGGACTGTCACATTGAAAGCGATGCCTACTGATAGTATATCTATATATATAAAAGAAGAAATTGACTGATCAATCAACGCACAGTCCGTGATATTAGAAATGTGAAAGTTTGTGAAGATGATTGGATGTTTGTTACTCAATCACGCAAAAACGGCTAAACGGATTTGGATGAAATTCGACACACAGACAGATTATATCCTAAATTAACATATAGAATACTTTTTATCTCGGTAGTACGTTCCTGCGGGATAATTTCCGACTTCCACGCGGGCGAAGCTGCGGGCGGAAGCTAGGCAATAAACCCTCTTGTCGATATCTTATCATCAGCCATTATTGGTCTTTTACTCGAATATGAAACCAATGTGAGGACTAAACAGGTCCACATTACTTTGTCATGGTGCAATTCAAGCATTGACAAAAAATACTCTTTCGTAACCAATGAGGTAGTAACCTGATAAACACCAAACCTGTCCCTCAATATTGATCCAGATCCTAATGGTTTAGGTGTCCATCATAATCATGAATGCTAAAGTAGGCACTTTTACCTAAGCAGGTGTATCAGTCCAACCCTTTAGACAAGTTGACAAGTACTAGTCCTTGGCTGTCAGATATTCGTGTTTACTCGTTTGAATTCGGCAATTTTGTATCTAGACATTTCGAGGAAATATGAATGATATAATGAGGTAATAATAATGAACGATTTGTAGTTTAGAAATACATAATACTTATTTTCTATATTTTTATTGAAGTTAGACATTTTCCAAAAGATTAAATTTTAGTTAGTACTAATTAATACGTAGGTACTTTCGGTGAAAAAAGAGAAGATTTGCATACATAATTAAAGCAAGACTACTATGTGTCCGAACTCTGCATAGACTAAATTTCAATCAATCGTTACTGAACAATTTTTTTGCCAACCACCTCTTATACTTATGTGACAGCGTAAACCAGTGAAAAAAGAGACGTTACAAAATGTAATAAAGCCAATAATGTACGCTGGAACTCAAGCCTCCTCTCGGAGAGAGAGAGTGGAAGGGACTGGGCCGTAATCCACTACACTGCTCTCAAAACGGTGAAGGAAAACATCGTGAGGAAACCGGCATGCCCTAGAACCGAAAAATTCGAAGACATTACATCTACCAACCCGCACTGGGCTCGCGTGGAGAATTATGGCCCACTCCCTCTGACAGAGCGGAGGCCTGTGTCTCAGCAGTGGGAACATTATAGGCTGATTTTGAAAAGAGGTGCTCTAAAGAAGGGTTTTAGTGCCACCAATTTTGTGCTGGTCAAACAGGCCTGAATCTTGTATTGGAACGCAGTCTTGGACAACAACTAGCACCCTACTATAATGCGTTATAGGCTCGTACCTTTATAGGTAGGTACTACGTATATATATATAGTGTGAGAAGAGGGTATTGCGACCATCTATTTATATAAGCCGAGAGATCGATCGACGGCCCCGAGATGGGATTATATCGTGAATAAATTAGCTCTCTATTAAAATGATCGGACAATGGACAAGCTTGAGTTTGTTAGTATTTGGTTTTGATTAATTGAAACGGTTTTGTAGCTGGCCGGCGAATTAATCGAGTCTTAACGGCGGTGGTCACGAAATGCTGTGTTTGAAGGCACGGTATGGAAATTATAAATTGAACTGAAACATTTCTCAATTCAACCTGTAAAGCTGTACTAAGAAATGCGTGTTACTTTGGACAATTCGGCAATACTATCTGATTGTATGATTCATCCATTAATATTTGTTAACAAAATGACCGCTCAAATATATGTGAATGTGTGAATAAAAGTTGAATTGCACGTTCGTCATTTTTGCCGATGGGAAATCCCATTTCCGCGTTCCCGTTCGTAAAATATAAAAGAAGTTGAACAGAACACAAAAAAAAAAACAGAATACAAACAGACATAGAACACGAAACACACAAACATAGAACACACACAGACATACACATACTCACACACACACACTCCCACTGAACATAAATCATTTGTTCAAATGCACGGTTAACTATATCACAGCACCGTATTACATAGTCGGATAAAAATTTGGTTAAAATGAAAGTTCACGGTAATAACGTTGAACTTATCTGGCGTATAGTGTCTACTTGGAAACCATGAAACAGGAAACTTACTACCATAATCGTCTTACATCTTTCAACACATGTGCAAAAGATTATTCCCTCTGCGTGTAAGAAAAATGCACATATATTTGAGTAAATAAGATTTATCGCGTTGTCAAAGAATTATTTATGAATTTCGCAACATGTTTTCACCTTTATGTCTTACAAAGTGAGGGATCAATGTTGTATTTGAATGTACAAGTGATTTTCCGGGAACTTTCAGAGTTGTAATATACAGGGTAGCGGGACGTCGACCCGCAACCTGTAACTATGAATTCAGCACATTAGTAGTTTATTAGTACGAAGACTAGGAATTTTTGTGGGTTAAAAAATATCAGTTTTTCATAGAAAAGCGCAATACCTACTTGGCCAAAATTTATTAAACAGTATTTCATCATCATCATCATCATTTCAGCCGAAAGACGTCCACTGGTGGACATAGGCCTCCCCGAAAAAGAGGGTTTTGCCATAATCGCCACGCTTGGCAGGCGGGTTGGCGATCGCAGTATGGTGGTAAAATGTATAGAGAACGCTGCTGCCCATTCTCTAGTAGGTCCCTTAGTCGCCTTCTACGACACCCACGGGAAGAAATGGAATGGTGCCTTTTACGTCCGGCACCATACGGTACAGTAACAGTATTTGGTTTTATAATATTCATTTTATTTAGTTTCGTAGTATTTATTCGTATCTGTGGGTTATATTTGCACTTGTACATGAAAAAAAAAAAAACAAAAATCGTTCGAATATAACAAAAAAATATTTTACCTGTTCATTCTAAGACCTTTGAATCACGACATAATTTATGCTATAATTAAATTATGTTATAATAAAGTTCAAGTTTCGAGACAATAATTTTGTATCTATGTTCTAAGAATTGTTTTAACGCCTATCTTTTCCTGCAAAATGGTGAACAATATATAAGTACTACTCAGAGAAACATTTGTTCCATTCTTCTTTGTATCACAAACTTCCAAACAATAGCTTTAGCGACACAAACTCAACAAGTTTGTTTTCTTGTTAGCAGTGCCGTTTGGTACAAATTTTATTATACGACAAGCCATGTGCCCGATCGGATGTTTCATCGGCAAAAATGACGAACTTTCATAGAAGCTTTCATTCCCTATTTAACCTTTTTAGGGGATGGATTGTTGAAAATCCTCACTTAGTGTGCTCATTTTCAATTTAAAAGAAGGCTTGTGCAGAGTTTCATGTTTCTAGAACCAGCAATTTAGGATATGCGCTGTTTGTCTGTGACTGAATGTTTTTTTTTTTTCCCTTGTCCTAGGGTTCATCAATAGGATGGACCCTAATCTTATTACAATCTAGCCTTATAGATAGACTAATAAGTAATTTAATTATAACCTAAACGATTAAATTGTCTTTACTAAGAATGTGTCCAATAGCACTTTTCTTATTGTCTCTATTAAGGCGAATACACTTCGTTCTTGTGTTTGTTTGCACTTTTGCACTTTACACTATTCACTAACACTAAACACTAACTCGAACGGTTTTGTTCTTTTTAGTCTTCTAATTATGTTTGTGTGGTCGAGAAGCTGGATTGCCTCGACGTTCACATGCTGATGAAGTCTCTTTTCGTGAGCTTCTGCAAATTTCCGAATCACTGTTGCGATGAACTCAACTTTTAGGTCCCGATGGAGGTCATCATTTCGTATGTACCAAGGTGCATTTACAATTTCCCTTAGCACTTTGTTTTGGAATCGTTGTATAATTAATATATTTGTCTGTTTGGTGCAGCACCACAGCTGAATACCATAAGTCCAAACTGGCATCAGGACTTGTCTGTAAAGCAATAATTTGTTTTGCACGGATAGCATGGAGTTTCTTCCAAGCAGCCAAACATTCTTTCGAATCGGAGGTCGAGTTCATCTTTGTTCTTCTTGACGTGGGCTTTCCAGCGTAACTTTGCGTCAAGGGTCATACCGAGATATTTGGCTGTATTCTCGTATGGTACTAGTTTATTGTTGATGTAAACTGGAGAATACTGATGTTTTTTGTTGGAAAAGTCTATGTGAACAGATTTGGATTCATTTAGTTTAATCCACCATTTTTTGGTCCAGTCATAAACTTGATTTACAGCTAATTGAACCTTTTCTGCTGCTTCTTCGTGGCTGTTTCCTACAGCCATTATAGCTGTATCATCAGCAAAGGTCCCAATCGTGTTTTGCCCTAATTCAGGAATATCGCAAGTATATAGTCGGTACAGGACCGGACCTAACACGCTTCCTTGCGGTACGCCAGCATTAATTTCTTTCAGTTCTGAGTAGGCGTCTTCTTGCCTTATTCTAAAGACTCTGTTATGAATGTAGGATTCTAATATATCTGCAAATTGCTTCGGTAATAGGGTCTTCAATTTGTGTATAAGGCCTTCATGCCATACTTTGTCAAAGGCTTGCGCCACGTCTAGGAATATAGTAGAACATACTTTCTTGTCTTCGAGGGCGTTTTCAATTATGTTGGTGATCCTATGCACTTGATCGATGGTAGAGTGTTTTTCTCGAAAACCAAATTGGTGCTCTGGTATTGTGTTTTTACTATCTATTATTGGTTTAAGCCGTTTGAGTAACAGCTTTTCAAATAACTTGGACATGATTGGTAGCAAGGAAATAGGCCTATATGATGATGTTTCATGAGCCTTGGTTTTCCTGGCTTACCTATCATTATTACTTCAGCCACCTTCCATAAGTCTGGTACATATTTCAGTCTTAGTGCGGCATTGATAAGGGTCGTTAACTTAACCAAGCCCTTTCTTGGGAGGTTAGGAAGTACTTCTCCTGTTATTAAATCGTAACCTGGCGATTTTCGTATACTTATATTGCGTTGTATTTCTCGTGTGACTTCTCTTGGTGTTACTAGTTTTATGATAACTTCATTTTCTGATGCCATCATATGAGCCAATGTGTGATCTTCAGTGATTTCATCGTCATTTGGTTGAAAGATATTTTCTAGATGGTCTGCAAACCTCTTAGCTTTTTGCTCGTTACTAATTGCCCATTGTCCGTTTTCACACTTAATAGGTGGGATTTGGGTAACCGGCCTTTTTAGGTACTTAGTAGCCTTCCAAAGAGAATACTCTGTCTTTTGGTCGTTACTTAGGTTCTGAAGATAGGTGTTGGTTGAGTCATCTTTAAAATTCTGAATTCGTCTTCTTAGTTTTTTTGTCAGGTTGTTTAGTTTTCGTTTGTCAGCAGGGCACCTAGATTGATGCCACTTTTTTCTCTGCCTTCTTTTTTCCATAATGAGCTCCTTGATTCTGAAGGGGTATGTATTTCCCTTCGTTTTCTTGTTGAAGTCAGGTGTATTTTCCCACGCTGCTTGTTGGATGTGCATTATGAAATTCTGTACTTCAATGTTTAGGTGTTCGGGTGTTTTTAATGGGACTTTGAGGTCTATTTCATCATTCAATCTGGTCCTGAAGCCTACCCAGTCTGTATACTTATTCACAAGAGCGGGACTATTTTCTTTAAACAAAATGGTCTCGTTAATTTCTAAATAGATTGCAGAGTGATCCGAGTTCATGTCATAGCTTTGTTCCACTTTTATATACCCAGTTGTTCCTTTCCTTCAGTAGTTCCTTTCCTTTAGTAGTTGTTAGTCTGGAGCCCCAATACGTATTTTTAGCATTGAAGTCACCTCCTAAGATAAATCTACTTCCAAGGTGAGTTAGAAAGCTCATAAAGTGGTCTTTTTGTATCGTATACCGTGGTGGACAATAGATGGCAGATACTGTAACAGGATATTTTTTGGTTTGTATACATATCGCTACTGCTTGGATCTCTTTCTTTTCGTATTTAAACTTTTCATAGTGCTGAAGGTTTTCTTTTATAATAATGGCACTACCGCCTCTTGCAGAATTGTCTGGGTGAAGTGCGTGGTACACTTTGTACCGTTTAAACTTAATGTGAGATTGCTTTGTGAAGTGAGTTTCTGATATCAGGCAAACGTCAATTTTTTCTATGTCTAATACTACTTGTAACTCATTCTGATGTTTTTGTAACCCATTAGAGTTCCACGCCATAAGTTTCAGTGTAGTATTCATTTTTTTGGCTTGGGGAATAGCAGCTTTGTTGCATTTTCAATTTTATTCAATCTCTCAGCAAATGATGACATTAACTTTAAGATTTCATTTAACTTTTTGTCACTGTCCATATCAGCCAAAGGTGCCTTCACAATGCCACTTGTAGCTACTTGGGCATAAGATACATTTTTATCTGTGGTTTTTATTGTGCGTTGACTTTGTTTGTACTGGCTGGTGCTTTCAACTCTTCCAGTAGGTGTATTTTGTTGAGGGGTTGTATGGCCTTTCGATTTTTTGTTTCGAATCTGCTGAATTTCTTTAGCTACGATACATCCCCTGTAGTTAGCCGGATGTGGAGCTCCACAGTGGACACACTTTAGCTTCTCTTCTTTTGATTTTTTGCAATCCTTAGTGAGATGTTTGCCTGTGCACTTTACGCACCTCGGTTTTTTGGAGCAATACTTTTGGGTATGGCCGTTCGTCTGGCATCTTTTACACTGAGGTACCAGTTTTGTGGACTTTAGCGGTTGTATTTCCACATTACATCCCAACACAGTTTTGATGCTATATATTTTGCTAGTTTCTTCATCATTTGAAAATGTTAGCATGAACATATTGAGTGGTTCTTTGGTTTTCCAACTCAATTTGTTGACTGCTTCTAGAATCTTATAGCCTTTGTCACGCAAGTCTTTAACAATTCTCTCTGGAATGCATGTGAAATGCAATTTTTTTACCACTACTCTAATTGGTCTCTCTTGCTTGTTCTCATAGGAGTGCCAGAGACAATTGTTGAGTGAGAGGGCCTTTGTTATGGCCCTGTACGAATCTTCGTTTTTGGCATTTACTTTTACTGTATCGCCGTTCATCATTTTGATGCTGAACGCGTCAGGTGATTGGCTCTCAGATAGAAAATCATAGAACTTCTGGTAGTCTTGGATACCGTCAACTATAATAGGTGGTGGTAAAGGAGTTTAAATGGTTTTTTCCTTACCTTTATTCTCTTCACTTCCGTTTTCATTCAGAATGGGTTGGGCGGGAGAGGTGTTCAATTTTCTTTTCTTCCTGCTTTTTTGCCGTATCCATCCTGTTTCTCGAGCCAGTTCTTCTTCGTCCGTGGTATATTCAACAACCGGGGGAGAAGTTTCAGTGGCGGTTGTAGGAACCGATTTCGGTGGCTTTTCCGTTTGAAGTTTCAGCTGTTGCTGGAGATTTTCTATTTGACCTTTTAATTCTTTTAGGTTTTTTTGCAGCTCTTCACTCTGTTTTCGTTCTTCACAAAGGTACTTGTACAACAGATGTTCAGTTTCTGTTTTTAAGTCTATCTCAATAGTGTTCAGTGTTGGATTTTTCGAACTCATTGTAGAAGTTAAGCGAGTATTAACTTCACCTTAACAATAATATTCGCTGACAGCCGTCAGCATAACGTAATAACTAGGTCATTGCGGTGCATCCGACTGGACGGCGGTATTTTGATGCGTAAGCACTTTTACACTGTGGTACGCGCGCGGTGGCATGTAACACAACTGTTCTCGGCAAAAATCGAACGCGATGACTGAATGAATGAATTTAATAATTTTATTTAGCACATATACAATTACCCCGCGTATTAACCAATGCGATCGATCGTGCAAATACGCAAACATCGACCCCGATCGGGTTCACAGAAACACAATAAACGCGACATATTTTCGCGCGAAGATCGTTTAGAATAACTTACAGTTGAGAACCTATCTCTAGACTTATCATAGAAAAATGAATACTATTAGATACATAACAAAATCGATACAAAAGAATTTTACCAATGGCATAGCGACTTCAGTTTCTGGTTTGGCGATGGGGTCGCATTTAATAGCCTTACCGAAATCCTAACAGGGGTAAAATAGCATAATCGTATCTTTTCATTCAGAATATTCAATGAAAAATCCACACATGCAAATCTTTATGCAGTCTTGAATGAAAATGATTAGGTATGCGAACAGTTCGTATTCAATGAACTGGATACTGCATAGAAATATTTCCATATGAACAATTTCACACCCTGGATTTTTCAGTAGATACAAAAAATTAGTTAACTTCCTTTAGTATCTAACATCTTTTTTGCTTGACGCTTGGTTCTGCTTTTGACCAAATTTTCGTTCTCTTTTTATTTGTGTTCCGTTGTAGATAGGTACAGTTCATGTGACTGGAGGGCTGGGTCGTTCTTTTGCCAAAGAATTCACCTTGCCATTCCACGTGGCAATGCTGCCAGTCTTCTGGGCATATTTCCTGAAGACAGCTTCGACGCCTAAGTGTCTTTTTGTTTTTGTGTTTATTTGTATACTTGGTAATTTAATGTAGTACTTAGTGTATACAGGATAAGTTTTTAACCAGTGCGTAAACTGTAACCATGAATTCAACCTATCATTGTAGACCCCCCAGCGCAGAAATTTTTCGTCGATTATACTCGTACAAAAAAAAAACAGCTATTCCACACTTTTCAATGAAACGGCTGATTTTTTTTGTATAACCGACGAAAAAAGTCTGCGCTGGGGGTTCTAGAATGATATGCTTAATTCATGGTTACAAATTTGCGCACTGATTAAAACCTATCCTGTATAATAGATGTTAATTAAAATATACCGATGTGTACCTACAACTAAAAGCAAGCGTCTTGCTTAAGAATAGTTTAGTAGATGTAAACTGTAGTTAATCGGATCATTACCTCCTAGTTATGCCCTCAATTAAACTCCTAACTATCCAGCATTACCAAATGGTCACAAAACTAATGTTGAAAGCGACTAAATATATCAAATTGACGTCTAAATAAACGGCCATTGTATTTTATCGGCTCTTAAGAAGCTTTTGACCGGTCTAGATCTTATACGCAAGAATTGTGACACTTTCCCAAGGTCGAGTAAACTCTTATTAGGTTTTCCCATCAGGAGTTTCTCTTCAGCAGTCTAGACCCTGGATTTGTGCCTTCAAAATAATACGTTTTCGCACATAAACCTACATGGAGATTTATGAAACGTCAGAAGCTAGGTGCACGGTTGCAATTGGTCATTTCCTATTGAGTAGAGCCGGGAAGAAACTCCACGGTTACTCTTTTAAAATAATTGGCTTTTACAATGTATTAATCTTGTCGATGGCCTGGCGTTGTAATTGATGGCTTGTGGTTCGCCCCATTTTATAAAATAAGATTATTTTATTTCCTTAAGACATGGTATACATAGATGTTTTTATAGAAAATCTATAGAAAGGTTCCGTTTTATTTTTTGAGCTACGGAACCGGATCCCATAGCAACATGATCGTTATAAATTAAATCTCAACATGGTACTGTGTACATGGTAACTACTTGACGCATCCTTACGTCAAGTTGTCAAAACAAGATGTTGATTTATGTACATACGAGTAACATGCCGTGTTGAGTGCCACGATATGGTGTGAATAATTACTGTAAACTAGATCTACATAGTTAGCGGAATAGGGGTGTACTATGGGTACAGTTCTGCCTCAACCCTTCGTGGAAAATAAATAAGTGTAATGTTATAACATCGAAATATCTCGTATTGTTTTTTCGAAGGGTTGGGCAAAGTTGCACCCATATAACACACATATTTCGCCAGTTATCTTTAAGATATGTATTAGGGGGCAATCCTATTGCCATCAATTGGGCACAAATCCAGAATCCGAGATGCTACTGAGAAATTCTAGATAGAAAAACCCAATAACACTTATGTACTATGCAGCTTTGCCTAAATGTGGGTATACTATGCAGCTCTGCCTTACTGTGGGTGTACTATGTAGCTCTGCCTAAATGTGGGTGTACTATGCAGCTCTGTCTAAATGTGGGTGTACTGTGCAGGTCTGTATAAATGTGGGTGTACTATGCAGCTCTGTCTAAATGTGGGTGTACTATGTAGCTCTGCCTAAATGTGGGTGTACTATGCAGCTCTGCCCAAATGTGGGTGAACTATGCAGCTCTGCCTAAATGTGGGTTTACTATGCAGCTCTGCCTAAATATTGGTGTACTATGCAGCTATGTCTAAATGTGGGTATACTATGCAGCTCTGACTAAATGTGGGTGTACCAGGCAGCTCTGTCTATGTAAATGTGGGTGTACCAGGCAGCTCTGTCTAAATGTGGGTGTACCATGCAGCTCTGCCTAAATGTGGGTGTGCTATGCAGCTCTGTCTAAATGTGGGTGTACTATGCAGCTCTGACTAAATGTGGGTGTACCAGGCAGCTCTGTCTAAATGTGGGTCTACTATGCAGCTCTGCTTAAATATGGGTGTACTATGCAGCTCTGCTTAAATGTGGGTGTATTATGCAGCTCTGCCTAAATCCTTCAGAGAAAACAGGCGTGATGTAATGTTATGTAATATGTATTTCAAAATTAGGAAAGAAAAAGACACAGTCACAGATCGAATAAAGTGAATAGGAGTTTTCCCGTATTTCTGTGACAATGAAACCAATTTTTCTTTCTGTTCTAAAAATATTAGTAATTCTTGGGGTTACAGTCCAATTTTTCTTTCTATTCTAAAAATAATATTAGTCATTCTTGGGGTTACAGTGCTAATTCAGCGTTTATTTATAGATAAGATAATATATGAAACTTATAAATTAGAAATTATTTTATATTATTACGTCAAAAATCCATATTCATATAAATTTAATAATATTAGGTCTTTACCTATGAAATTGCCGTTCTGCAGTACTGGCCATTTCAAATCAAAATAATTTTTGTTTGGCTAAGAATTCTAATTTCAAATTAATTTTATTTTAAAAACATGGATTTTTTTTTCTAAAAGTAGTCATTTCTTTATTGATTAGTGTTACATTTTCATCGCATTTCAATCTTTTTCGTCATCATGGATACGTTAAAAATTCGAGTAATTATGGAATATGAGTACCGTCGTGGCAGCAACGCGGCACAAGCGGCACGCAACATCAACGACGTTTACGGAGCTAACACTACAAACCAACGCACCACCTGTTATTGGTTTGCTCGCTTCCGTTCTGGAAATTTCGACCTGAAAAATGAACCTCGCGGTCGTCCGAAGACTTTGGTCGACAATGACGAATTAAAGGCGATTGTGGAAGCTGATGATACACAATCTACGGCTGAATTAGCAGCAGCTTTCGACGTTAGCGTCAAAACAATATTGGTCCATTTGCGTCAAATTGGCAAGGTAAAAAAGCTTGACAAATGGGTGCCCCACGAACTCAATGATCGCCAGCGCGAAGTACGCGTCGAGACGTGCCTTGCACTGCTCAACAGACACACAAATGAAGGAATTTTGAACCGCATTGTTACCTGCGATGAAAAATGGATTCTGTTTGATAACCGTAAGCGCTCAGCAAGTTGGTTGGATCCTGGTTCAGCACCTAAACAATGCCCTAAACGAAAACTTACCCCTAGAAAAGTGATGGTCACTGTTTGGTGGTCTAGCGCCGGTGTGATTCATCACAGCTTCTTACCAAACGGGGTGAGCATTACTGCAGATGTGTACTGTGAAGAACTGAACACAATGATGGAGAAGCTGGCGCATCTCCAACCAGCATTGGTCAATCGCTCGTCTCCGCTGCTCCTGCACGACAACGCGCGACCTCATACTGCACAGCAGACGGTCTCCAAGTTGCAAGAACTGGGGTTGGAAGCTCTCCGTCATCCGCCCTACTCACCAGACCTTGCGCCTACAGACTACTACTTTTTCCAGAATTTGGATAACTTCTTGGCGGGAAAAAAATTTAATACCCGAGAGGCAGTACAAAATTCCTTTGAAGAATTTGTTGCCTCCCGTCCAGCTGATTTCTTTAAGAAGGGCATCAATAAACTGCCACTGCGATGGCAAAGATGCATTGATTGCATGGGTGATTACTTCGATTAATACAAATAAAAAATTCATGAAAAAAATTCGTTTAAATTTTTTCATACAAAACGGCAATTTCATAGGTAAGGAAAGACCTATTATATTAGTGTAAGGAAAAGTTAAAATTATACAATCAAACAAAATCTTTTTCGTCTACAAATTGGGTTGTTGTATATAGCACAAGGATGCGACAAGCTGTCACAAGTGTTGATTTATGCACGACGCGCTGAAGTGGCGCGATATACTGTGAATTATTACTGCTAAGATGCTGTTAACTCGATCTAATTGGCACTATCATGTGGGACCTATATATGTCAGTCTAGTGACCGCCAGAGTTAGGTATTATCTTTACCCCTTGCCGTTTGGTGGTAGCGTGTCTAGTGTAAGTGTGGAATGGAAATTAAAACATATTTGAATCAATAGTTTATATTGTAAACAAGCTTTTGCCAGCGACTTCGCCCGCGTGGAACTTTCATTCCCTATTTAACTCCCATAAGAGTTGAATTTCGAAATATCCTTCCTTATTCCCTGTGAACATTACAAAGGCAACCTCTGTTGAAAATTTCAGCTTTCTAGGTCCACAGATTTGGGCTGGGCGTTGATGAGTCAGTCAGGACTTTCTTTTTATTTATTTATGTGAGAATATGATGGAGAGCAGTAGTGGCCCAGTAGTAACAGTCATGACTGACGAGTTGAAACCCAGTCAGGCGCGTTACTTATTTAATTTATTTCGTCACCACTGCTCTCAAAACGGTGCTGGAAAACATCGTGAGGAAACCGGCATGTCCTAGAACCAAAAAATCTAATACATGTGAGATCTACTAACCCGCACTGGGTCTGCGTGGTGGTTTAGGACCCGCTTCCTCTCAAAAGAGAGGAGGTCTATGTCCCAGCAGTGGGAACATAGGCTGATTATGGTATGTGTAAATACGAAAAAATCTATGTCCGCCGGTAACCGTTTCACGCCTTAACAGCTGAACGGGTTTTGATCAAATAGTACATACAGGAAAAGTTTTTATCCAATGCGCAAATTGTAACTATGAATTCAGCATATCATTCTAGACCCCCTAGCGCAGAAATTTTTCGCCGGATACACAAGAAAAAATCAGCTGTGCCATACATTTTGACCGCGTAGGTATTGCACTTTTCTATGACACAGCTGTTTTTTTTTGTACAACCGGCGAAAAATTTCTGCGCTAGGGGTTCTAGAATGATATGCTGAATTCATGGTTACAATTTGCGCACTGGATAAAAACTTACCCTGTATACACCCCTACTTTTAGTAAATCCGAAAACCGAAACACGTGCTCAGTATTTTTGAACCGACGAAAAAACGGAGGAGGTTACTCAATTCGACGCGTATTTCTTTTTTTTTTTTATGTATGACCACGCATAACTTTTTCCAGTGTAGTGCGATTTTGATAATTCTTTTTTTATTGGAAAGGGTATACCCGATAGTTGGTCCCATATAAATTTCGAAGAAAAATTCCAACCCTAAGGGTAAGAAAACAGGGGATGATTGATTGTTTACTCACAGATTTTAAAACTGAGTTGTGTATTACAAAAAGTAATCAACAAAAAGTAATCAAAAATGAAGCATGTAGTAATTAGTAGATTATAGCCACAAAATTTTTTTTTAATAAAAAAATTAAACCGCCGAAAAACCGAAAAGTAATAATAATAAACTAGCTTTGTCCAACCCCAATAACTAAGTTCGGAAGTCGGTGACTTTGGATATGTATTTAATTACTGTTTTATTATTGTTTCGCATGTACTTAAAATAATGTTGTTTAGATACTTTATCCCGGTAGAAGGGGGAAAAAAAAGTTATAAATGACATAATAAAAAGTTTGCTATTGGGCATCAAAGTACATTATGCGTCCGTAAATATAGCACATCAGAATAAATCCTAGCTGAATGAATTCGTTGATGAAGGAAGTGTCGTGTCGATTAGCCTTTGAATTATAAGACTTTTGTGCTTTTCAATACACGAAACGACTATTACAGTTATTCAATTGGCTTCCAGGCACGCGGCTTATCATGATCTCACACAAAAACCATCAAAAAAGTCATAGCAAATGTGATAACATATAAACCTTATGCTAAACCAGTGATTCCCAAAGTTGTCCAGGTCACAGGAGACTCTTCACATTTTTTGACGACTTTTGCGAATATCATAGAATTTTAGCTGCATGTCCATCGATTTTGTTTTTGACTCGTTCTGTATACAAATCACGTACAACCATAAAAACCGCAAGTCCGTTTTAATCCTTTCTGCAAATCATTAAAATAAATTAAAAAACAATAAAAGAAAAAACAGTAGGTAATCAGTGTCGATTGTGAGAAACTTTAAAGCGGACTTTTGTCGAGAATATTCCCAACAATTGTCGCGCGACAAAGCCGCGGCAAAGAGATTAAAAAACTTCTGTCACTCTGAACCCGTTTTTCATTGTTATTGTTTTGTTTTATTTTTCAGTAGACTAACTCGAATCGAATGTTTTTTCTGTAGTTAATGGAACTGTTGGTAGCTTGCTCTCTGATGTTCTGCTAAATAAATAGACCTTTCCTCTTTTTACCAGAGAGCATTACAAACATGTGACGAGTGGTATTGCAGATGGAAATCAGCGATACATCACAGCGAGCATCACAGATTGATGAGTGATGAAATTTAAGCAAGCAGTTGTCTGCTTGATCATCATCCACAACCCGACGTCACCTACTGTTGGGCATTAGGCCTCTCTTTAGTTGTGCCAATATCTACGCTCCTGTACCAGCTTCATCCAGGTTTTGCCCACGATGGCAACAATGTCGTCGTTTTCCACATAATATCCTTAAAAGTTACCAACCTGCTAGTATCAAATTCAAGGATTTGCAGTTCATTTGGTTTTTAACCGACGAAAAAACGAAGGAGGTTCTCAAGTCGACGCGTATTTTTTTTTAATATATGATCACGCATAACTTTTTCCAGAGTAGTCCGATTTTGATGATTGATTGTTTACTCACAGATTTAGTTGTGTATTACAAAAAGTAATCCAAAATTAAGCATGTAGTAATTAGTACATTATAGCCACAAAAAATAATAAAGTAAAAACTTTTTAATAAAAAAAGTAAACAGCCGAAAAACCGAAAAGTTTTTTATTATTGTTCATTAGGTAACTACGAGTTTGGCACGCCACGGTAAGCACATTGCGGCGGTAAGTCCCCTCTTTGAGGAGTGGCTTCAGAGGCCGCATGGCGTCCTCGCCTTCCGCCTGACGCAGGTCCTCACCGGACACGGTTGTTTCAGGAGGTTCCTGTTTCGAATAAGGCAGGAGGAAACGCCCGGGTGTTTCCAATACGAAGATCGCCCTGAGGACACGGTGGAGCATACGGTGGAGGTCTGCCCGGCTTGAGTGGAGCACCGCCGTGTCCTCGTGGAGGCGATCGGCGGGCCATCTCTCGCGTCCGGCTCTGGTCCAGGCCATGGTATGGAGCGAGAGTGCATGGTAGCCGTCGCTTTCTTCTGCGAAGTAGTGATGCTCGCGAAGAGGGAGGTGGCGCACGTGAGGTAGAGGCAGTCTAACCGCCCTCACGGCCATAGATGCCGCAGGAGATGCCCTGGGCCTCGGGAATCCCTGGCTGATACCCGGCCACCGTAGGCGTGGGCTTGCGGACGGCGACGAATGGGTAGCTTGCTGTCCGGTTAGGACTAAACCCAGGTCGACGGCGCGTTGTATTCCACGTGCGCCTCAAAGAGATCTCAGCACAAACTGATGGGGCCCGCAAGGGCCGGTGCCTGCCAGGGGTTGTTCGAAAGAGATACCGCCGCCCCTGGCACACAGGCTACTGAGGGAACAGGGGTGTGTTTCAGCCAGTAAAAGTCAGACACGCCCTCCCGCTCCACCCAGAGTGGGAGAAGTTATTTAATGAATTTCCACACAAAAAAAAAACTACTTGCTGATAGTAATGTTACATGAAATTGCATAATCTAGCGTACATAGATTTTCTTCTCAACAGGCTTAGCACAAGCACCGTTTTGTCGACGGAAGAGTAGACAAAAATGACATTCCGTGTGGACAGTACGATGGTAGCAAAGTAGAAAGAGTCAACTACACTTTTTACCATATTCACTCATTTATATAATTCAACTCAAAAATTTTTTTTTTTTTTTTTTTTAACGAAATGCCATGTGTATAGAAAAAGCTGTGTATATTTATCGTAGAAATAGAAAGCATCATGCTTAGCCTGCAGTTTGAAATTGTGCAAACAATATTTTTCACAATCAGTTTTGATTGTGAAAAATATTGTTTGCACAATTTTTTTCGTTTTCTTGTTTCCGAAATGAAATCCAAAACATACCTATTTCCCAGATTTATTTCGGCCAGAAATCTTCGTCTAAAAGCCCGGTTTAGTTTTATTTGAAATTATACGTTTTCTGAAACTGATACTTTTGTACCGGCTTGTTCCCAGAGGAGATGTTGTTCGGCGTGCTAACGCCTGCAATGCTTTTTAAATTACCAGCCTCATTTGTACCACGTCTGCCATGTTGATTTAGCGGACGTAAGCACTACTGTTGACTATGAGATCCGAAAAAATAATGACACATAACCCGACTCAAGAGTCGACTCTTGAGTCGGGTTATGTGTCATTTATTTTTTATTTTTAATAACGTTGCCCCACACTAGTTATTTCTCCTGTATTGTGGGTGCGTTTACATTTAAACTCACATTCACAAACAGCCAGACCCGGAACATAAACTTGTAGGTCATTCAAATATTTGTTCCATGCGGGAATCGAACCCGCCACACGCAACGCAGCAGTCAATCGCTTAACCACTGCGCCAACTGTGCCGTCAAGGGTTTTTCATCTGAAATTTCAAAGTCGCAGCCGGGAGTTTGTGCCCAGCTGATGGCAATAGGCGCACCCCCTAATACATGGCACTTAAACATAACTGGCGAAATGTGGGTAAAATGATTGCACAACTGCCTTAGCCTTTGGAGAAAATAGGCTTGATATTATGTGTTATGTGTGTGTAAATAGAACAAAATTCATTGTTACGATTTGCTATCGTTCGATGGAGAGTTCCGTTACATATCATCAAAGTTCATCATCAGATCATGATAATGTTCATCATCATCATCATATGAGCCGAAAGACGTCCACTGCTGGATTTAAGCCTCCCCCAAAAGGGGGGATTTAGCATAATCGCCACGCTTGACAAGCGGGTTGGCGATCGCAGTGTGGTGGTGAAATGCATAGAGAACGCTGCTGCCCATTCTCTAGTAAGTCCCTTAGTCGTCTTCTACGACACCCATGGCAAGAAATGGTATGGTGCTATTCTTTTACGTCCAGCACCACACGGAACCATGATATGAATGAATAATAATGTTCATATAGGCCGAATCGGAGACTAGTTTTTTTATATTTTTCGTTATATTATATATATCAGGTTAAATTTACGTCGCATTTTGACGTAATAGTGTGGAAATCTGAAGTACAGTAAAAACTCTTTGGTATTTTTTAGGTGTAAGAATTACGGACGAATAATTGTTGACATGGTCTTCAAAGGGATATCGTGCTAATGACTAGTCATTACTGTAATGATAGAGCTAGTTACAGACTGTCAGCATTCCTCTGAGCATTTAATTCTGTCGCCCAATACACTGAAGACCGTTAATTAGTGCTCAAAGACTTAATGAATGTTAGCTAATTAGTTATTATTATTATAAGAATTGGACTGAATTGAAGATTTCCAACGAAAAGATTCCATAATTACTTTTGCTTTTATTCCCTGAAGAAGTGAGAGGTTACATCTGTCCTCATAGTAACTACGATAAAATGCTTTTTTTTGCGTGGGATATCCTCAAATAACTTCTCCCGCTCTGGGTGAAGCAGGAGGGCGTCTCAGACTTTTACGGACTAAAGCCCACCCGTGTTCCCTCAGTTGCCTGTGTGCTAGGAGCGGCGGTATCTCTTTCGAACAACCCGTACCCCTATCAGGCATCGGCCCTTGCGGACTCCACCAGTTGGTGCTGACATCTCTTTGAGGCGCGCGTGAATCACAACGCGCCATCGACCTCACGGCTTGGTCCTTACCGGACAGCGAGCTACCCATTACTCGCCGTCCGCAAGCCCGCACCTACGGTGGCCGGGAATCAGCCTGGGATTCCCGACGCCCAGGGCGTCTCCTGCGGCGACTAAGGCCGTGAGGGGTGCATATACTGCCTAACTACACTCACATGCTGTATATACAATTACAGCTGTACTGGTCGATCGATCAGGTTAAGCTAAGCTTGCCGCGGTTGGTATGTGGATGGGTTCACACCAAGACTCCTCTGAGCTTCGAAAAGCATTCTAAGCCGTTACTCTGGGCTGTCATACGTAGATTTTTGGCAGTCGTTACGGGTCGTCCGAAATCCAGAAGTCTCTGCCGGGGGTGTGGGTTGTTCGAAAGAGATACCGCGGCCCCTGGCACACAGGCAACTGAAGGAACACGGGTGGGTTTTAGTCAGTAAAAGTCTGACACGCCTTCCTGCTCTACCCAGAGTGGAAGAAGTTATTTTGAGGATTTAAATGCACGACTAATTCTAAATTTTGTGAATCGCGTCATTGCACATCGGGAGCGTTCGGTAAAGTTCGATAATCTTGTTGCATACTGCGGTTAAAGTCGGTTTCACAGGCACTGGGAATAACGTCGGTTGTTTCACGGAAAATGTCGGATATTTTACGAAAAATGTCGGTTGTTCCATGAAATGGACGACTGCAAGCTTTTAAGTGTAATTGTTGTGTGAGCTGTATTTTTGTTGGGACACATACGTGTTCAAATATTTTGTAAAAACATGCGGTATCGTTTTTCCGGACTACTTTTACGCATGTGAGATACCAATGTGTGTACGTCTGTATTCAGTACTAAGTGATTAATTGTAATACCTATCTGGGGGCGATAAATCGATCTTAGCTAGATCGATTAATTCTAGATCGGTTTAATTTTTAGAAAACGTCAAACAAAAAGTAAAACGAATAATTTCAGTAATCCAGATGTTGTTAATTTATTTGGGGTCGGCGCAACATGCCTTCTTCTTCCATAATTCTCTATTAGTCAACATTTACATGGACGTAATAATATCTTGATCTCGCGCTCTGGATCTTCAACGCACCGTTTAGCGCAAAATCGAACAGTAAAACAAACTGTTCGATATTCGACACGCTAAGATGTGTCGGATTCTCAAACTAGAAGCATTTATTTCAAATAAACCGATTACAGGCACTTTTGAATGGTCAAAGAGTCGGAAAGATGAGACTAGTTTCCCATTCCAAAGCGTAGTAGGTACCTATAGAGAAGAACAGGCAAGAAACTCCAGGGACACTCTTTTCAAATCATGATATTGCTACAGAAAACTGGTTACATCATTTGTGTTCAAATTATCAATGTGAGATCGATGTAAAAAGACATGCACATTAAAACCGACCGTAATTAAAATCAAAAATAAAATGACAATTTAGAAATTAAAATAGGCCGTGAGTTATGTTTCGGCGTCAGCAAAAAAAAAAAAAAAAAAAAAAAAAAATACAATATTTGATTATAAAATACAGCATACGAGTATTAAGCCGGTGGCTGATGAAAGACTGAATATATTCATCATCTGCCTAGCCTTTTCCCAACTATGTTGGGGTCGGCTTCCAATCTAACCGAATGCAGCCGAATACCAATATTTTACATGGAGCGACTGCCCATCTGAATTTCACAACCCAGTTACTGGGTAATACGATACCCCTTGGTAAGACTGTTTGTCAGACTTTCGGGCTTCTGACGACCCGTAACGACTGTCAAAGATCCAGAAATTACAGCCGGGTCCAACGGCTTAACGAGCTTTCCGAGGCACGGAGGGGTCTTGGTATCTAAAGATGGTCACCCATCCACGGACCAACCGCGGCAAGTGTAGCTTAACCGGGCCTATCGACCCGTGCAGCTATTGTTATCCAGCCACAAGTCCCAAGACTGAATATAATGCAAAAGTAAAATAATTCTATTGACTTTCCGGTAAATGCATAGTTGCAATACGACGCATGCTGACGGCGGCTGCATGCTCAGCGTAAACGCGTGTTACGATGAGTTAACTCGTGGCAGCTAAGAGGTGACCAGTCCCTACGGGCGGTCAATGCTTGTTTCAATACTAAAAGTTAAATACAGAGCGAGAAAAAATTCCGTCGCGATTTTATTACGACCGTTGACGTACACGTCGACTAAGTGGGCTTATAACAACATTACCAACGAATTACTCAATCAGATTCATAACATTTATCTTTCATTCCCATTACTATGGTAATAGTTCCCAACCTCAAGCAAATAAAGACTATTATATAAAATTAATTACGTGGTTACGATGTATAACACGCTTCTAAGCGTTTATTTGTCTCTGGTAATGTTATTGTATAATTCGGTTAAGTGGTTTCTAATTGCGATTCTGGGGCACGCACGAGTGTATTGTTTTAATGGTGTTTACTTAGCAAACTAAAATGAGTTTAAGTATATGTCGTCGGGCTATGCTTGGAGTTTCCTTACGCGAGCGAGTCAGAAATTAAGAGGTCCGTATAAGAACCTATGTAAGTTCACATAGCCTGAATAATTTCCAAATCTAAGTGGCAGTGGGAAGGGCACATTGCTCGAAGATAGGTGGCTGATGGGGCTAGAAGGTTCTGGAGTGGCTACTGTGGTACGCGTACTGGAAGACTTAGCATTGGAAGGCCTTCCACAAGATGAATCGAAGACCTGGTGAAGGTTGCAGGAATCCACTTGATGCGAGAAGCACAGAACCGGTGGAAGTGATGATGCTTGGGGGAGGCCTATGTCCAGCAGGGTACGTCTTTCGGACGAAATGTTGATATGTGAGAGACTATTTTCGCTCTACTTTTTATAAAAGTTGAGCGATAATATAGTCTCTCAATTTATTACTGTAATACTTAGGTGAGGCAAAGCATCGTGACGTACTCGTAGGACGGGTGGCACGTGCTCAGAGTTGAGTGTGAGGAAGTGACTGAAAGACGAGTCAGTCTTGATGATGATGATGATGGGACTCCCTTTTCCGCACGTAGACTCCCATTCGGTCCGTTGTGCGTGGGGATTCTGGCTAACAGAGCCAGCCTTGCTCCGCCCAAAAGCACAGAAGCTTCCTGGGAGCTTCACAGGCTTCGCGGAGCGACCTCACTGTTCCGAGGATTTCTTCACATTGAGAAGCCACGGCCTCGCATTCCAGGATGACGTGGGCGGCTGGTTCCTCGGCGTCAATGCAGCCCCTGCAAAGCGGGCTGTCTGTGGCGCCCATGTTAAAAAGGTGTTGGTTAAATGTGTTATGGCCCGTAATTGTTCCTATTGTTATTCTAAGGTTATTTCTACTCAGGCTGAGAAGTTTTTTGGTTAGTCGCGGGTGTACAATCGGTAAAGCCAATTTTGACTGTCTACAGTCTGTTGCCCGTGACCATATGTTGTTATGGAGTTCGGTCGACCTTTGGCGAATCCACGCACGAAATTGTGAGAAAGGCAGGGGAGAAGTGGGTACGGGCATAGCACTTTCATATCAGAGCCTCTCTTCGCAAGTTCATTTGCGGCATCATTGCCTAAAGATTCACTGTGCCCTTTGATCCACTGGAGTGCAATACGATTGAACGTCGATAAGCTCTCCAGGGCTAGATGGCACTCAAAAATTAGTTTGTTGTTAGTTTGTTTGCTTTCTAAAGCTTTGAGCACAGATAGGCTGTCGGATAGAACTAGTCAGTCTTGTGAGGTTCTGAACTGATGCAGACCTCCAATTCTCCAACGAAACTTTCGGTTGGCCCCGCACTTACAACATAGTGCGTGGACGGTATCAGTATTGCACTGTGTTAATTATCCTAAAAGTGAACTGTATCATCGTGTTTTATTGCAAACATGCACTATGGATTCCTTACCAGCAAATCGAGATGATAACGGCCCTATCTCTCAGCCATCACTGACGCCGTCATACAGGTAAAAGTCATCAAGAAATGAGTAGGTCACCAAGCAGGTCTAGTTAAAAAAGTAGCAGAGTAGTCACGGAATGTCCTGATAAACTTTAGATGTGTTTTTGACAAAACCAATTTAATCTCAAAGGCTGACACACACACGCACACGAACGTGCAAAATAAACATATCGTATGTAAATTCGGACGATATTTTAATACAAATTAGCACTATAAGCATCACACATAGACATAAATAAATTCTTGAAACTAAGTAAATAGGTATGATTTGCGAAACGAGTATTTTAAATTTTTAAATCGTTCTACGTTACGGAGTTAATCCGTCCTGCCAGGGGTACGGGTTGTCCGGCCAGGAGTGTGTGTTGTCCTACCAGGGGTGCGGGTTGTTTGAAAGAGAAGCCGCCGCCACCTCAAAAAAAAAAAAAAAAAAAACCGTGTGTCCCTCGTTCTATGCCCACAGATTTCTTGACGATTATGTATGTATTATTCAGTTATAATTAAAACCTACCCAATAAACAAGACGGCATTACTTTAATTTACAAATTCTTAACAATTAACACTTTCGTTTGTCGGTCTTGTTTACTTACTAAACAACACTGGAATTACAGTGTTATTCATTAACTTAAACTTCAATTAATTCCATGGACTTTGAAATGCCACCAAAGTTTGCTTATGAAAATCGTCTGGCAATTGTTTCAGCAACTAATCATGGATTAAAGTTGGCGTTATTAATCTTTATTAAGTAGAATTGAAGCTATTATAAACTAAATACAATATAACATAATACATTATCACGCCTGTAATTCCCAAAAGGGAGAAGTATATCCACATTTCGCCAGTTATGGTTAAGTCACATTTAATAGAGAGTGACACTATTGCAATCCAAGGGTGAGGCGATCGGCGGCGGCGATCTCTCGCGTCCGGCCCTGGTCCAGGCCATGGTACGGAGCGAGAGGGCATGGGGAGCCGTCACCTCCTTCAGCGAAGCAGTAATGCTCGCGAAGAGGGAGGCGGCGCACGTGAGGGAGAGGCAGCATATGCGCCCTCGCGACCCTAGCCGCCGCAGGATACGGAGACGCCCTGGGCGTCGGGAATCCCAGGCCGATTTCCGGCCACCGTAGGCATGGGCTTACGGACGGCGAGTAATGGGTAGCTCGCTGTCCGGTAAGGACCAAGCCCAAGTCGACGGCGCATTGTGTTCCACGCGCGCCTCAAAGAGATGTCAGCACAAAAAATGATGGGGCTCGCAAGGGCCGATGCCTGCTAGGGGTGCGGGTTTGTTCGAAAGAGACACCACAGCCCCTGGCATACGGGCAACTGAAGGAACACGGGTGGGTTTTAGTCAGTAAAAGTTTGACACGAAGAGAAGTTATTTGATGATGTCCCACCCAAAAAAACCCTATTGCAATCAACCGGACACAAATCCGAACTCCGGGCTCCTACGGAGAAATTCCTAATAGAAAAAACCCATAACACTTTGCATGACTTTAGAATCAAATCAAGGGACCTCATGCTTGACAGTAGCGCTTGCGACCACTACACCAACGAGGAAGTCATTACAATATTACATTTAGTTCAATCCAGTAATAATATTGGGTTACTTATTAATTAAAGTAATGATTTAATCAATCAATTAAGCCAGTGTTTTGCTTAAATTAATATCCATTCATTACTTACTAGTTAAGTACTTATTACATTAAAATTTTCAGATATATCATACTCAGCAATAATTGCAGTTTACATTTAAAGCCGGAATAAACATCCGATCAATTAATTTATTTTGGAGTAAAGTGGAACTGTGGAACCAAATCTGTCGTATACTCGAGCAGTAATACGCAGAAACCTTAGTGGATCTTAAACCTCAGGAAACGACTACGCTGCAGACCCTGAAAGAGATTGTGGGATGGACTGGAATCCTTTTTAAATGATTCGCCCAGAATCGCAGTAGACCAGGGAAATCTGGAAAGAAGGATGGGAGTCCTTTACACTGTAGTGGGAGCACATACACTTATAATAATTTATTGTCAGCAAAAAATCTGAACTGATACTATTTTATCTATACATAACTTTTATCGCGGCTTAACAACTTTTGTTACCAACCCGAAGCGCTACTGCCAGGGGTGCGGGTTGTTCGAAAGAGATACCGTGGCCCCTGGCTCACAGTTAACTGAAGGAACACGGCTGGGTCTTAGTCAGTAAAAGTATGACACGCCCTCCTGCTCCACCCAGAGCGGGAGAAGTCATTTGATGATTTCACACCCTCAAAAAAAAAAAAAAAAAAGCGTGTAAATGAGCAGATAGACTTTTTTATACCCGAAGCGCTTTAGTGTGGCAATATCAGTTATTGCCCTTTACATAATATCTCTCCAACCAAACAAAAACAAAATCAAAAGCCATTTATTCGAATTAGGCTGAGAATCAGCACTTTTCGAACGTCAAGTGCTGATTCTGATACATAAGACAGTCCCCCAAAAACGCCCACCCTTCGACACTTCCTAGTGCTTTAGCTGGGAAGAAGAAGTGGCGCAACAAACAATAACCTATGCATAGTTTTTCGTAATTGGGAAATGTTTTAGATCACGATAGATATTGATATAGGTCGTTAGCGGAAATTATTTTAGGTTTTGAAATAAATAACACATAAAAATGCAGTTGGGTCAATGACCGTTATTACCATGCTAAAGCGATTTAGGTATACAAAAAGTCCAACACACGAGCGGCAGGTGCAGGCGACAGCGATCGGCTATATTTTTTCGTCAGATAAAACCGGTTTGCTAATTGAAAATTAAAATGATTTATAATTTTCTGACCTGGCTAACACGAAAAAAGAACAATCTGGCCGCTCGTAATCTATATAATCTATATCTTCTATTTATATAAAGGAGAAACTGACTGACTGACCAATCAACGCACAACCGAAACTACTAGGACTAGGAACGTGAAATTTTGCACACGGCTTCCTTTTATAATGTAGGGGAGCACTAAGAACGGGTTTTCGGAAATTTGACCTTTAAGGGGGTGAAAAGGGGGGATTTTATTTGTATGAAAAATCTTATTCCTTGAGTTGATAAACTTGAAACTTGGCACAAATACTTATCTAAATAAATTATAAAGTTGGCCATTTATTGTTTTTATAAACTACCCCCTGCAGGAGGATTGGGGGTGTCAAAGTTTGTATGGAAGAATTCTAACGCGCTGTCCGATTAATTTGAAACTCAGTATTTATACCTACAACGAAGAATAAAGAATACCGTGTATCAGGGTTTTTCGAAAATCTACCCCTAAAGGGGTAAAAAAGGGTAGTCCATAATATAAATGTGAAAGTTAATGGAGATGATTGGATCTTTGTTACTCAATTACGCAATAACGGCTCAACGGATTTGGATGAAATTTGGCACACAGATAGATTTTAACATAGATTACCACACAGGATGCTTTTTATCAAGGCAGTACGTTCCCGCGGGATAATTTCCGACTTCCACGCGGGCGCAGCCGCGGGCGGAAGCTAGTACCTACATATGTATCAAGGATCAAAGCGTATCTTTTACTAAATAAAACAATGAACTACAATAAAGATTGCACGAACTAAAATTATCCAGTACATTCTGATACATCCGCCACCTAAGGTCTACAAGCCAATTAATCGGGTTGTGGGTACGAGTATAATAATATTCCAAGTTTTTTTTATTCATTCGAACGCAATATCGGAGTACCATCAATTTGTTACGACTAAAAGCCGAGTGCGTTACGTGACCTAGAAAAGTGTAACACCGAATAACATGTCCCCGTAAGTTTTCTAACACGAAGCACATAACAACGAAAGCACGCTACCACGAAAAACTTAACAACGAATGCACGCTACCTCGAAAAACTCAACAACGAATCCTTGCTACCACGAATAACTTAACAACGAATGCACGCTACCACGAAAAACTTAACGCCGTATCCACGCGATCTCGAATAACAAAACCTCAAAAAGTATCCGTACAAAATCTTAATCCATATAAAAATCTACCAAATCAAAAATTTGAGGGAAAAAAATCTAAATATGAGTTCAGTTATCGTTTAAAATAGCAGAAGTATGCAAGATCATCTAAAATGTGGTTAAGTCCATTGTTTCCTTTTTTCCCAAATGTTTTTTTTTTTTCTTCCCTATTTTCTTTTTTCTTTGCTCTTTTGGTTTCTTGAGACTGTGAATTTAACTTTTCTACCATCAATTCTGTATGTTTTTGTTCCTTGCTTAATTCTTCAATGGTTTTACATAAATTCCATTTCTTTCTGCCCAATAGGCTGTTCCAGCGGTGGTGCCATGATTCCACCTCATTTTGTGTAATTGGAACAATGGACTTAACCACATTTTAGATGATCTTGCATACTTCTGCTATTTTAAACGATAACTGAACTCATATTCTGTTTTTTTTTCTCTGAAATGTTTGATGTGGTTGATTTTTATATGGATTAAGATTTTGTACGGATACTTTTTGAGGTTTTGTTATTCGAGATCGCGTGGATACGGCGTTAAGTTTTTCGTGGTAGCGTGCATTCGTTGTTAAGTTATTCGTGGTAGCAAGGATTCGTTGTTGAGTTTTTCGAGGTAGCGTGCATTCGTTGTTAAGTTTTTCGTGGTAGCGTGCTTTCGTTGTTATGTGCTTCGTGTTAGTAAACTTACGGGGACATGTTATTCGGTGTTACACTTTTCTAGGTCACGTAACGCACTCGTCTCAGGAATAGACGTTAACTTAAGGGTCGCTTTGAAACATATCCCTAAAGTCTTCGACAAACGCAGTCAGGTATCAAAGCAGACAAATCCCAAATCAATACACTTTATCGAACACATATAATATCCCGTTTCATTTTAATTCTAACTTTGACAGCATAATGTGAATAATTTCATATCACATTAAAATTACGCTAAATTGTTGCTGGAATCTGATGTTGGATTTTGAGTCTCTAAATGGATAATCTAACGTAATTTTGTATGTTTGAGGATGCTCCTAATAACCTCATGTAATATATACGTTTAGTGTATTGCTCTCTCTGTGCGGATACACAGAGTCCGAAGATTTATCCATTCATAATAACAAAAAACATGTGAGGGGCAATTCACGTAATTTTAAGAACGTTTACGGTCTGATCTCAGTCTTAATTTATCAAAAATACCTCGAGTTTCCATACATTTTTGACAAGATTTTCGCCGAGATGAGACTGCGACTAGATTTTGAACGTTTTTAATTACGAGAATTGGCGTTCAGGCACTAGTAACATAAATAACTACTCAGATCCAATATAGAGCCAAAATAAACGGAAACTAAAAGACGCAAGGTTAATAAGAACACTTACTCCACTATATCACTGGGTATATAAACGCGGACATTATTAACAGTGACCAGTGACAGAGCGAAACGAATGGGCCACATTAATCTGAGACTAGGAAACGAGAAAAGGTATTGAAACAAATTCGTGGGTGATATGTTACGTCTAGTATTAGAACGGACATTACTGTGTGAAACTTGGAATGTCATAGTGAGTGTGCGGGCGTGTGTGCATGCGTGTGTGTGTGCGTGTATGGGTGCGCGCGCGCGCGTGTGTGTGTGTGTGTGTGTATGTTAGAGGGTGAGATCTGGATAGACAAGAACAAAAGAAGAAAGAAGAAAGAAGATTAATGGGAAGATTAGTGGTTAACGAAACATAACTACTGCTACGGCTGGCTACTAGTGAGCCTGTGGTCTTGGGTTATATTCCCAGGTCGAGCAAAGTAGTATTAAATTGACTAAAGAAGTACAAAATAAATAAAAATACACAAAGAACGTTTTTTTATAGAATTTTTGTATCCATAGTTCCATCCATAGAAGACAAGAAAGAAATGGAAGTTTTATTTATTAAATTAGATTCCTGTGTTTTTCTAATCGGCATAGGTAATATAATATAATAGGCCGAAAGGTTCTGGAGTGGCGACCGCGTACCGGAAGACGTAAAGTGGGAATAAGGCCTCCCACAAGGTGGACCGATGACCTTGTGAAGGCCGCGGGTATCCGCTGGATGTGGGAAACAGAAGACCGGTTGAAGTGGAGGAGCCTGGGGGAGGCTATGTCCAGCAGTGGACGTCATTCGGCTGAAATGATGATGATGATAGGTAATATGCATAGTTGCGGGCATTCGTTTTGAGTTATGCAACACGATTACGGAAAAATGCGTGCAATTACTGGACAGGTCTACTCACACCTGTATGGTTCTTTCCTCAAAAACTGTGTCCTCGGAATTTGTTTCGGTCTTATCAGAGTAGTTGGATAGGAAACACTGAAGTCATCTAGCTTTCAGACAAAATTTATTTTTGACGTGTTTTTATTACCAAAATAAATATCGTTTTTAACCGACTTCAAAAAGAAGGAGGGTATCAATTCGAAATGTTTTTTTTTTTTTAATGTATGTTCGGGCATAACTCCGTCGTTTATAGACGGATTTGCAAAATTATTTTTTTGTTCGGAAGGAGTTTACTTCAAAATGGTCCCATTGAAATTTCGTAAAGATCTGATGATGCGTTTCGGAGGCAGACAACGAAACTCTTCAAAAAATAACAGCAAATCAACCGCGAATGCTGCTTTCGCATAAATATGCATTGTTTCGACCCCAAGGATGATGAAATTTCGAAACGGTGTGGAGTAGGTAAAAAGTGAAAAACTTCATGGATATTGTTCCACAAGTGTCGCGTCGCGCCTTTTTGAAGAAGCCTTAAAGCTAAAAACATTTTTCAAAAAAATTACAAACGATTTCCAAAAAAACACTACAAAGTGCAAAACAACTTTAACTTCGGAAGTCGGTGACTTTGGATGTGTATTTTAATTATTTGTCACCGCCTTCCGAAGTTAAAGTTGTTTTGCACTTTGTAGTGTTTTTTTGGAAATCGTTTGTAATTTTTTTGAAAAATGTTTTTAGCTTTAAGGCTTCTTCAAAAAGGCGCGACGCGACACTTGTGGAACAATATCCATGAAGTTTTCATAGAAATTGTTCTATATGAGTCACGTAGCGCCAGTTTCAGAAGACTTAATTATATTTAGGTGATCTCATTACGTCAATAGTTATCAACATAATTTATTTTCTTGTAATAATCATTCATTAAGGCTCATGCTTGACATATTGCGAGTACACAATATTAGGTAAGTATTTTCCGTGCCTAAGAAAACTCCTTGGGTAGATAATAATATTCTTTAATCATTCATCTTTCAATGAGAGATGGGCCGAGAGTAGGCCTTTGTCCAGCAGTGGGACATTAATCCCACCAATATAATAAATGTGTAAGTTTTTATGTTTCGATGTTGTTTACTCAGTCACTCAAAAACGGCTAAACGGATTTGGATAAATTTGGCACACATATATATATATTTTATAACCCAAATTAACACACAGTACACTTTTACCCCTGTAATACATTACTGTGGGATAATTTCCGGCTTCAATGCGAGTGAAGCCGCGGGAAAAACCTAGTGGCTGATAATAATAGTCATAACAAATTCATCTTTGTAACAGCCTTCAATCAACCACCATTTTTTTTTCAAATTCTAGACAACTCTAGTTATAGTTCTCTCTACCTTTCGATATGTAGGTAAGTTAAGTTGAATACAGCTAAATGAACCGTACACGTGTTTTCTTTAATCCCAACGAATATATTTGTATTCGTCATGTATTTTAGTGACGAGGAAAAATTTCAATCGCAAAATTGGTTTGGCAACGAATTTTTGCTATTCAATTTTTTCAGCAAATCTGATATATTGGATTTTGGTCCTGTTTGATAGGTTGAAAAAACAAACAAAATCATGAAAATGAAAACACAACTTCAGAATTGTCTATTTAGGTATATGTATTTTTAACAGATATAAAAGCAATTAATTTGATGCCAAAAGAGGCTTATACATATGAAAAGAGTTTAGAATTTCGATTAACGTCATAATGGGATATGGTAGCTTAGTCGTGACAGGTTTGAACCCCGCTCATGTCAGTTGTTTTTAAGTATTTCACAAAAACGATATGATTATTAATTTTAGCTTTATCTCTCGTTCAGCAACGCATCGACATGTCTCTGGTACAATGACGTATTATATAAAATAGACGCGTCATACACGAACGTTAGAGCACTAAAAAAAGCATAAACCACTAATGTTTCTACCTACTTGCGTATACAATCATACAGTGCGCGAAGAACAGGAAAGACTCATACCGATTCCTGTTGTTAGAAAGAGAAAAACAAATATATTTAGTTACGTACTTAAATTTCCGTCGTTGTATGTTCTGGAAATAGCCATGTTTGTAAAGACCAACACGAGTAAAAACCTATTTGATAAACTAGAAAACGACCTGTCAGAAACCAATACAATAATTTATTACAAATAGAGTCCTGTAACACAGCGCTATTGAGAAAAACTGTTATTTGTATGGGTCCTACCATATAAAATGATTTGCCAAATGTAATGAAAAATTATAAAATTAAAAACTTTAAAAATAAATTAGTGGAATAACACACACATACACAGAAAAATGTTATTATTCGCTTAATGACTTTTTATGGACAAGACTTGTTAATCAGCAATGTGTATAATAAATTATATAGAATGTTATTTTGAAAATATGGACCTAATTTACATTTATTTTTAACTTAATTCTTTAGTAACATTTTAATTTGAAATTTTTCAATATGTGGATGTATAATTGTAATAATTCTAAGTGTGTTATTTTAATTTGTAATTTGCTTCTTAACGTTTTTTAACCGACTTCAAAAAGAAGGAGGGGTTAACTCCGAAGTGGTCCCATTGAAATTTCATATAGATCTGATGATGCGTTTCGGAGATAGACAACGGAACTCTTCAAAAAATTACAGCAAGATACAATTTCGAATTGGTGTGGGATAGGTAACTAAAAAGTGAAAAATAAAAACTTTTTTCTAAAAATTTGTATTTTAATTATTCGTCACCGCCTTCCGAAATTAAAGTAATTTTGCACTTTGTATTGTTTTTTTGGAAGTCGGTTGTAATTTTTTTGTTTTAGTTTTTTTGCGTGCCTATTTCCAGGCAGAATGTACATGGCTCAGTCTTATCTACTCGACCTGTACTTTAATGTAACCTTCATTCGTCGCAAATAAATGATTGATTGATTGATACGTCACTATTAGCGTTGCTCCGCGTCACTGGATGGTACGTGACTAATAACACGACAGGCAATTACCTTGCATTTATCTCTCCAATCTTGAGCGTCGGTACCGCATCTAAAGGTAATATATAATTGCTCTGGTACACACGGCTACATGGTAATACATAAATCATTGCTCTGGTACACATCAAGCTATACATTTCCAGTTTACGTTGATCTCGCACTGTACGGAAACCCTATACAATGCGAGATCAGCTTATACTGGAAATGTATAGCTTGATGTGTAGGCGTGTGTACTTATTGCGTAGTCTATAGTCGGCGATGACCACATGAAATCACAAGCCTAGACGACTGGAAATAGCTTTTATCACGTTTCGTATTTCTACACCGACGTTCATCACAATTTATTGACATTAAAAATTCGGTAGCTTAAGTCAATCCAGTACCTATATACTTTTCCATCATCGTTATCGATGTCGCTGATATAATGTCACTTTGCCCGATGGGCATCGCTTTGTTTGCAATCGAATAACATAATAGTTTCAACATGACATATTGCAATAATGATATAGTAGCTAAACATGGTTGTAGTTCGGAAAATCGGTGAAAAAGTAGCTGAACGTGAACAGTCACGTTCAGCTACTTTTTCACCGACTTTAAAGAGGAGGAGTTTCATATTTCATCTGTTTTCATTTTTTTTGTGTGATGTTTCGCGTTCTCTCCGGCAATTGTGGATCGATTTCATTAATTATTTTTTCAGTGGTAAGCCTGAGTGTTTCCATATACATTTTATTGATTTTACCTGGGTAGTTATTGCGTTAGATTTAATTTCACGTAGGTATTTAATCCACTTTGTATATCTTGATGATGTTCTAATCTAATAGGTACAGACGCCAGCACATTAAGCTACCCCAATCTGTAAAATTTTCCTAATTGAACATGAACCTTATAGTTTTGTAATAAAGTCGAAACCACATATAAACTCGGAAGTCAGTGGCAAACAATTAAAATACAGATACAAAAACGTGTTTAGTACAAATGAAACTTTTTTTTTTCGTAAGTTGGTGATTTTATTTCGTAAAAGGTTTTCATTTAAAATAAAATTGTAAATTCCTAGCAAGTCCTTTTAAATTACATAGGTGACTTAGACTAGTCACATAATCAAGTTCTTCACATATTACGGTACGGCGTTGGATACCTGCCGAGCTATTCGGTAAAAATCTCACGGTGGAAACTTAGGTGAAGTGAGCGTAAAGTGAGTGAGTGTGACTTTCACATTTATAATAAATTAAGTAGGATTATAATATTACTAGGTTCAGAATCAGAATTAGAATCAGAACTTTATTTGCTATGAATTTAGGTACAGGCCATAAGATGTTGTACATAAATTAATGAGATCGGCTACAGTCTACCTTACGGCGTGCAAATTATTAGGTACATAAATTAAACTATTAATGCAAATTAAATTACGTCAGCAAAACAAAACGGAAATTAAAGTTAAGTCACTTAATATTATTATAGTCTCAGGTACATATGTCATAATTGGTCAAATTTGTAATTAAATGATTATAATAATCATAATCAGGATACATTTATATCATTTAAAAAGTCTTTAACTGAGTAATACCCTTACATTTGTCTAATAGTAGCGCAGTAATCTTAGATTTAAAAATGTTACTGAATAATTCTTAAAAGTATGAGGTATTTTATTATAAATGACAGGTCCCATTGTCATAATACTTTTCCTTAAGAGTGCTGAAGAAGAGAAGTAGGATTACTTCGTTGTACTGTTGTAAGTTAAGTTACAAAAACAAAACACCTACCTGTGGTTTTGAATCTGCATTGAAATTAAGTAAAGTAAAACGACTTTGTTTTGATCAAAGCTTAAACATCATTATGTTGAAATTATCAATGTGAGAACGATGTAAAAAGTGCACATTAAAAGCGTCCGCAATTAGAACAAAGATAAAATAACAATTCAGAAATTAAAATAAGCCGTGGGAGCTAAGAGATGACCAGTCCCTACTGGCGGCGGCCGTTTACGGACATGACGTATGCATCAGCACTATTCAGCTCAACCATTTTGCTGAATTCATGGTTACAGTTTGCGCACTCGATAAAAACTTATCCTTCATATGGTTTAAGTGCTGTATCTTAGCCGTTAAGATTATTTAAATGCTGTATTTTTACTAGTTGTCATGACAGCCTGCCAAACATAATGTAAAGACAAGCATTTTCTTCAGAAAAACACAAAATTAAATGCGGATATTGATTGAAATTCATTGTCAGACCTCCCCTGTATTTTTTTTTTCTAACAAATTCGAAACGGCTCCAACGCCAAAGTGATGTCACACCAGCTTTTCATGCCATGCATTGGCTTTTATTCGTAACAAATTGATGGCACTCCTATACTGCGTCTAGAATAAATAATCATGGTTGCAAACGCGCACTGATTTAAAATGTATCATGTATTAGTTTATATAAGCATAACCTGGCTATAATGTTCCCACTGCTGGGACACAGGCCTCCTCTAAATAAGTGAGAGGGGGCCATAATCCACTACGCGGGCCCAGTGCGTGTTGGTAAATGTCACATGTCTTCGAATTCTTGGTCCTAGGACATGCCGGTTTCCTCACAATGTTTCCTTATCCTTTATATGGTTTAAGTGCTGTATCTTAGCTGTTTAGATTATTTAAATGCTGTATTTTTACTAGTTGTCATGACAGCTTGCCAAACATAATGTTAATAGATAATTAAAAAAACAAGCATTTTCTTCAGAAAAAAAAAAACAGAAAATTAAATACGGATATTGATTGTAATTCATTGTCAGACCTCCCCTGTAATTTGTTTGTCATGCATTGGCTTTTAGTCGTAACAAATTGATGGCACTCCTATATTGCGTCTAGAATAAATAATCATGGTTACAGTTTGCGCACTGATTTAAAATATATCATGTATTAGTTTATGTTGTTTATGTACCCACTGCTGGGACACAGGCCTCCTCTCAGTGAGAGAGAGTGGGCCGTAATCCACCACGCGGGCCCAGTGCGTGTTGGTAGATGTGACATGTCTTCGAATTCTTGGTTCTAGGACATGCCGGTTTCCTCACAATGTTTCCCTTTTAAGTAAATATTTAACAAAAAGAACTCGCACCTAAATTCAACCACAAACATTGAAAACAATTTCTAAACAAGCTATCTTCAACATGAAAAACCGGTATCTGTCCGGGCAACAGCAACGCGACCGCCACATGTGACCGCCACACAACCGCAGTCATTTGCAGCAAACATTTCGCCATGTGGGTCGCTTCCGGCCAACTTTGCCAATAATGTTATTGAACACGTTCAAAAGTTGTCAGGTATTGTGTTATGGGTTGGTTCAGCTGAAGTAGAGCGTTTGGCCTTGAGAACAGTTATTTCTAGTGTCATCTTAGTTATACAACTTGGTTGTTTCTTGAAAGTGTTTGTCAATTTTCAAACTTATCAGAATGGACAAAACGTGCTCAACAATGTGAAATCTTACCTACACTAATGGCTAATGAATATGAAATTAAGACTTATACCAATAATGAAGTAAATACATAATACCTTCGCATAGTGGGTAGACCCGGGGTATTTAGAAGTAGCTATCACAGGTGAAATTAGCTTACGAAACTATTTGCCCAGTTCGGAAATAAAAATGTTACAATTGGTAAGCAAAACGACCCGTTTTTGTTGATAGGAACTGAGCATAAACCTACCAAAGAAAGCCAGATAGTTAAAAAAAAAAATGTTTCTAGTAAAGTATGTGAGTACCTACCGTCATCTAGAAAAAAAAATAAGGTAGATAAAAAAGATCAGAAGTAAAACCTTTGTTTATAAACAAGCCATGTAGGTAAGTAGCTACAAGATTGAATTTAACAAAGTGATGTTTTCTACGCTCCCAATATCAGGTAAAATACTTTAACTCTTTACCTAAGAATCGATCCCATCGTAATTTCTCTAAGCTTTAATCTATACTATATTTACTCGTATAATAGGTCTTTACCTATGAAATTGCCGTTTTGTATGAAAAAATTTAAACGAATTTTTTTCATGAATTTTTTATTTGTATTAATCGAAGTAATCACCCATGCAATCAATGCATCTTTGCCATCGCAGTGGCAGTTTATTGATGCCCTTCTTAAAGAAATCAGCTGGACGGGAGGCAACAAATTCTTCAAAGGCATTTTGTACTGCCTCTCGGGTATTAAATTTTTTTCCCGCCAAGAAGTTATCCAAATTCTGGAAAAAGTAGTAGTCTGTAGGCGCAAGGTCTGGTGAGTAGGGCGGATGACGGAGAGCTTCCAACCCCAGTTCTTGCAACTTGGAGACCGTCTGCTGTGCAGTATGAGGTCGCGCGTTGTCGTGCAGGAGCAGCGGAGACGAGCGATTGACCAATGCTGGTTGGAGATGCGCCAGCTTCTCCATCATTGTGTTCAGTTCTTCACAGTACACATCTGCAGTAATGCTCACCCCGTTTGGTAAGAAGCTGTGATGAATCACACCGGCGCTAGACCACCAAACAGTGACCATCACTTTTCTAGGGGTAAGTTTTCGTTTAGGGCATTGTTTAGGTGCTGAACCAGGATCCAACCAACTTGCTGAGCGCTTACGGTTATCAAACAGAATCCATTTTTCATCGCAGGTAACAATGCGGTTCAAAATTCCTTCATTTGTGTGTCTGTTGAGCAGTGCAAGGCACGTCTCGACGCGTACTGTTTCAAATTCGCTGCCTCTCGTTGCTGGAACGACTTGCCACCTCCTTTTCGTGCTATAAAGACAGTTGGCACATTCAGAACTAAATTTAAACAGCACTTACTGCAACTTCAAAAAGATACCCTTTGAACTTACCCTTGTTCTGCACGCAGCTGGCAATAGTGGCGAGCGTTTGGCAGCGATTATACTGGCCCTACAGCATCAGTTTTTGCACTTTGTTTTTGTTTATTTTCATCGTTTTTTGTCTTTTTTTTTTAAATAGGAATACTTATTCCTCTGAAAACCGTAGTTTATCTTCATTTCTCCAATTGCCAATAACTTTCTGAATTACAATACAGCCGTAACACTATTAAATTTATATAAGATTTTTGATGTTTTTAATTGCCACAAAACGTCGGCGCCTGCGTCTCATTACTTGTCAAAGCGGTGCCATAGTGTAATAGTCACTAATGGCATAGATAAGTAATAGATGTTACGTAGGGTGCACACACGCGGAATACAATGTTTTACTATTTATGTTGTTACATATTTATTTTATTTCTCAGTTCCTAGACACATTTTATCTTATTTACTATTTCCTTTTGTTGTATATCTGTCCGTGACATCACAGCGGGCCCTATCAGAATACCAGCGCTGCGACACTTTTAAATGTCGCAGCATCATGCTGAGATAGTGGCCTTTTGGCTTCGCACAGGACTTTATTTTTTATTTTACTTTTTTTTCTTTTTGTTTTTGTATAATGTTAATTTTAATAGTAGTGTAGCATAATAGTGTTTTAGTGTTTTTTCTTTTATGTGTTTAATTATCGTATCATACTGTAGCAAGTCTGTAAGATTCCTGTGCAAGTCCAATAAATAATTTTTCTTTCTTTCTTTACTTCGCGCTGGCGATCATTGAGTTCGTGGGGCACCCATTTGTCAAGCTTTTTTACCTTGCCAATTTGACGCAAATGGACCAATATTGTTTTGACGCTAACGTCGAAAGCTGCTGCTAATTCAGCCGTAGATTGTGTATCATCAGCTTCCACAATCGCCTTTAATTCGTCATTGTCGACCAAAGTCTTCGGACGACCGCGAGGTTCATTTTTCAGGTCGAAATTTCCAGAACGGAAGCGAGCAAACCAATAACAGGTGGTGCGTTGGTTTGTAGTGTTAGCTCCGTAAACGTCGTTGATGTTGCGTGCCGCTTGTGCCGCGTTGCTGCCACGACGGTACTCATATTCCATAATTACTCGAATTTTTAACGTATCCATGATGACGAAAAAGATTGAAATGCGATGAAAATGTAACACTAATCAATAAAGAAATGACTACTTTTAGAAAAAAAAATCCATGTTTTTAAAATAAAATTAATTTGAAATTAGAATTCTTAGCCAAACAAAAATTATTTTGATTTGAAATGGCCAGTACTGCAGAACGGCAATTTCATAGGTAAAGATCTAATATTATATATTATTTAATTTAATATCATCCTTTATTTTCTTTCTTACTTAGTTGGCACATTTTTAAATATTTTTACAAAAATCGTACAAACATTTAAAAATATAAGAAATTGTGGCCAGCGGGATGTACAGTCTCATCACTGATGACTGTGGGTGATGCATCCGATATGCCGTCAGCAATGTACGGACCTTCCTATCGAGGGCGTCTATAGTTCCGTTTGAGTCCATTTGAGTAACCATTACCCAACCGTTGAAAGCACGCACCTTGTTTCTAAAGACTACTTATTTAATTTTATTATTATAAAGCAGAAGATTTTGTTTGTTTGGTTGAACGCGCTAATCTCAGGAACTGCTGGTTCGAATTGACATATTCTTTTAGTGTTGGATAGCCCATTTATTGAGGAAGGATATAGGCTATATAACACCACGCTAAGACCCTAAGGAGCCGAGCAAAGAGAAAAAAAAATCACGAATACGAAGTCCTCGCACGGGCAGGCGATTCGAAGCGACGACGGGGTGGATCGGCCGAGCAAGTGACGCGAACGAAGTCGCGAGTAGAAGTCAGAAGCTAGTAAGTTTATAAAAATTAACATAGTCCCGAATCCCAACTTCTTTAAAGAATCCTTATATGTGCCTAAACTGAGCTAATATTTGCAAATGTTCATAAATGTTTTCAAGCGTTTGGTATATTGAAATAATTGTGCTAAAAGAAATATTTCAACTCCTGGAAAAGTTCTTCGCATGGAGTAAACATAAACAGATATTTGTGAAAAAGTAGGACACAAGTCATGATACAAATATGTTTCGTGACTTGTGTTGGGCTGTTGTTTTCTTGAGCACACGTATTTCAAATATTTTGTTTTCTTTCTATTTGTCTTCCATTTGCAATTTTGATATTCTGTCAATTAGAAGCAAAACTAAATAAGTGAAAAAGAAACTATGTGCGTGCCTGCAAAGTTTTGAAGAGAAACTTCACTTAGATTAACTAAAATTACTGATTTGGTTCCTACTTAACAATTCTAACCCTCTTTTAAGTAGTACAAAACTAACATAACTAACGAATAAATAAATAACTACAAAACACAAACTAAATATAAGAACTAGGCTACGAGGGGTGTTCAATAAAAAGTACTAATGGCATATAAACTCCTTGAACAGCAGAAAAGTAAATACGGCAGGTAAAGCCCAGACATTTGATAAATTAAAAAAATAAAAATGATTGATTTTATCTTCTTATTTTAAACATAGAAGTCATTTGTTTTCGTGGTTTCGGAGCGTGGTACGCAAAATGGATAAAATTGAAATTCGCGCCTTAATAAAATATCTATGCCTGAAAAAATTTACTACTGAGCAAGTAAATCTAGATTTGAAAGGAACATTAGGGGTTAATGCTCCTACGTATTCTACGGTTGCGCGCTGGTGTACCGAGTTTAAGAGAGGAAGAACTTTAACTAAAGACGACCCGCGCACGGGACGCTCTACGTGTTACGTGTTACTGTTTGTTTTGTAGCTGAAGAACTAAAGATTTCGATAGGAAGTATCCATAGTATAGTATACATGAACATTTGGGCATGAAAAAAGTATCAGCGCACTGTGTGCCTAGAACGCTTACAGACGAGCATAAAAAACAAGACTGCGGATTTCTCAAATCAATTTGGAATTGTTACAACAAGATCCTGACCAATTTTTGGGTCACTTCGTAACTATGAATGAAACATGGCTCCACCATTATGATTCTGTAACGAAACAACAGTCCATGACTTGGAAGAGGCCGTCACCTCCAACGCCTAAGAAGTTAAAGGCAATTCCATCCGCCGGTAAGATTATGGGCTTTCTTTTCTGGGACAGTCAGGGGCTGATAATGATTGAATACGTCAATCATGGAACCTCTATTACGGGGCCCATAGACGAAGAACAATTAAAAAAACTGCGTCAGGAAATACGCGAAAATCGCCGCGGCAAACTTGCGAAAGTTGTGTTGTTTCACCAAGATAACGCCGCCGCACACAAGTCCCGAGTTGCGATGACTGCTATCCAAGATGCTGAATTTGAATTGATGGAACATACTCCATACTCACCTGACCTTGCGCCTAGTGATTTCTACCTGTTCCCGCTGTTAAAAGAGCAACTGAGAGGCAACAAATATGGCAATGATGAGGAAATGATTCCCGCCGTACAGTCACGAGCAATAAGATGTATACGCTTACCAACTTTTAAACGTGATTTTCTCCAATTTTACTGATTCTAATCTTATTTTACTATAAAAGTAATATTTTGGGACCCACACCATAATGAAATACCCAAGTTATGTCAAGGTTGCAATCGCTATTTAAAGAAAATCGCTTTTGAATTTGGCGATGTGTACCTATATATATTAATGCTCGTGACTGTACATGATTTTTTAAGCGATCAAGATGAAGATTTTTTCAAGAAGGGAATCTTAGGATTAGAAAAACTATATACCAAGTGTATATACCTCTAAGGTGATTATGTCGAAACATAAAATAACATTAAATAGTACCTTTAAAACTGCTTCATACTCATACTCACTTTTATAGAACACCCCTAATACATGTTAGGGATAATAAAAAGCTAATAATTATATACTAACTTGGTCAGTACACATACGCCTTCTCTCCATAGGGGTAGGCAGAAACGACAAAACGCCACCTGCAGGCTCCAAGCACGAAGTCTGTAATTTCGGCCGAAGTAGCGTGTGTTTCCTACACCGTATCACTAACAGACCTAACAATATATTAGCCCGACGTAAGAATGAATGACATCACGATTTGACAGTTGTCCCTAGTCCCCACCCCAATGTGGTTTTGATCCTCCAAAAAAAAAAAAAACATTTAATCGAGTGGAGGATTCACTTCCAAGTTTTGAACTACTTTTGGACGCGCTCGTTATCTTCGTCGACGTAGTTAGAGAGTGGGCCGGGGTACTCCGATCCTTTTGCCTCGTTTATGTTCATCCATCTGGTCATAATACACGCACGTCGGCTGCGAGTATCACGGACCTACCTTCTTAAGGGTTCGTAAGTCGCGGGCTCGAACTCACTGGTGGAACTGGCTAAAAAGCACGCTGTCTCACCAGGCTTCGTGTCCGACAGAGGTAGTATCAGTGATGAGCAGTTAGACGCTAGTCTACACGCACAACATTATTGAGTGAGCTGCAGGATCAGTTATAGTAAAACAGGCGCGTAAAAAATTAAGAAACGTCTTCCGTAAGATCGGATTTTCTGAACAAACCACAGCGTAAATCAACGAAAAATTTAGGTTATTGGACTTTTCGATAATTGAGGTTTGTTGGTACCGACTTAGTTTTGGAGATTTTAACTTTTTTTATTACTTAAAAATGTCCAAAGTTACGTTAAATTAGCAAGAAAAACGAATCTTTGTTGGCTCATAACTTTTTAATGGCTTTTTATTTTAGTATTCTATTTCCGTACCAACAATATCAATAATAAGAAAAAACCATACCATGTTTAAGTTTTGATGTACATTGTCAAACAGTGGAGTAAAACCCTCCCGAAGTTTGTATGGAACAAATGTGGACTTGTTTCACCTTAAGACATTTGATTCGTAATTTAGTTTAATGACATATTAAAAAAAGTTTTACGTCATCATTAAATCATACTTAATTTTCAGTTGGAACACTCTAAGAAAGTAACGGGAGACAAATCAAGAAAAATAAACCACACATTACTTTCAAAACTACGCCATTTATTTCGGCTATTATCTGAAATCCAAGAAAATGATGGCTCCGAGTATTATAAACCTCTAAAAGGAACGAATTACATCAATTTGTTATATTATTCAATAAAGTATAGACATCTGTATTCTGAGAAAGAAATATTATTCGTACATGATTTCTTTTATACTATTTCTTTACTTTATAAATTGTTTGAGCACACGAAAATAGAAAGTTACAATAACTTATCCGATGATTATTTACCACTAGTGGTGGATAATGTAAGTTTTTTTTAAGTATTCAGGAAAGGAATTAAATAAAAGAAGTTAATTTGACACGAACTGCGTACGTTACTCATCATTTCAGCCGAAAGACGTCCACTGCTGGACATAGGCCTCCCCCAGGCTCCTCCACTTCGACTGGTCTTGTGCTTCCCACATCCAGCGGATACCCGCGGCCTTCACAAGGTCATCGGTCCACCTTGTGGGAGACCTTCCCACTCTACGTCTTCCGGTACGCGGTCGCCACTCCAGATCCTTTCGGCCCCATCGGCCATCTGTTCTGCGAGGAATGTGCCCTGCCCACTGCCACTTAAGTTTGGCAATTTTTCAGGTAAACGGTAAACGTAGGCTGTAACCGCATACGAACAACACGCGTGCAGTTCGCAAGCGGCTCGCGAGCGGCGCATTCGCCAGGTCTGGACACACCCTTAGAATGTAATTTATTGTTTACTGCATAATATACTGTTTAGTTTATTGTCATGGACTCTGTTTATACGTGGCCACCAATTCTTTAAACCGAGATTTTTCTCACGAAACCCAATAATAAAAAAAAAATGCTGTTTACCAAACCGAGATCTATATTTTGAAGGTATTTGTACGAATGTACGCGAACTCTAAGTGCGACACCCAAATTACATGGAGTCCTGACATTCTTATTTGAAGTTGAGCAAATTAGGTTTATTTAGTACTCGCTTTTGCCAGTGGCTCCGCGCGCGTGGATGTCGGTTATCGCGTAAAAAACGTAGCCTATGTCCTTTTCCATATTCCAGCCTATATCTATGCCAAATTTCATGACGATCGGTTCAGCGGTTTAGGCGTGAAAGCGGGACTGACAGACCGACAGACAGACATTCGCATTTTTTATATTAGTAGGGATTGTATACAGTAACTGTTCCAAAGATAAAACAAGTACAAAGGCGCGAGTACAACATCTAATAATATAAAATAATATCTACAGTTATCTGTTACTATAACAAATACAACGAAGCTTTTCTGATATTAACACCAGAAAATACCGATAACACTGTCTATATCTTCGCTATTCGAGAAAATAATGAACATGAAAAGCATAATATCTGATCGGTATTTTCATATTCCCGATAGATTTTACGCCAATAAAGGGATCAGTGACATAATGAAGAAATACCTCCATCTTTAATATATAAAGTAACAGATTTTCCCCGATTTGCGTCATCAGGAGGATTCTGGCGGCTTTTTATCAAATTCGGAAGCTAGTACCTACATATACGAAAGCAGTAAATTGAAAATCAATGTTTTCCGCAACGGTTCGTAGTCAGTTGTACCATAGAATAGGATCTACAGAAAGTCAGCTTCATACAACGAGTAAAACAGGGCCACGCACACAGACGCATACATAAAACCTACCGATAGTGTAGACTATAGTTGCCGAGATTGTAATTTACTCTAGTTTCGTGGATGACTCGCATGCTATTAATCTATCGAAAAACTTTTCAACTACCACTAAATTAACCATTTCGAATATCTCTGTGTGATTGCATGGGAATGCAAAATGCGACTAAAGTTTTTGCTGGATAGATGTCCAGTTTTTCGGAATCACGTAATTTATCTTGGGCAACCATCAATATGTGGGATAATACTCTGGAAGTATTAAGGTAATGTTTTTACTCTTCATTAAATAAAAAAAACAAGGTATCGGCCGGTTTTACAAATAAGGTATTTGACTTTCTGTACGGAGAGATAAAGAGTGATTTCAAAAAATGTTGCAATTATTCGGCTGTTACTCTACGGCGCTCGGAGATAAAAAAAAATGCCAGTCGCGAGTGAACTCGAGGTGCGTGAGGCATGTCTATGTGTGTGTGCGATCTCGCTCGTAGTATGAAGCCAACCTTCTGTAGCTTTCTATTCCGGGGTCATACGAACGTATTGGCACTTTATGCGTTTTGTTGCCCTGACCATTGTGATGTAGAGGATTTGTAGGAAAATGGATCGGAGCTCGTATTTTATATGCATGTGAATCAAATAGGGTTTCGTACTGGTCATGGATTTAGTCTACTGAAACGTAGGATACCTCAAATCTGACTTGATCCATAGATTTATGTGGATTTCATGTTGTATAAGAAGTTGAAAGTAAAATTGAAAAGAATCACAGGGCATCAAAAAATTCGTCCGCATCGCTGTCAATGGGTGAAGTGCCAAAAAGGCTGGCAACATTGCCACGTTGTGTGGCAATGCCGTTTCCTTGGCCCAAAAAAGGCCAGCCTTCTGGTCACGTGAAGTATTGAGCAACCACTTGGTGATATCTTTAAAAATCAAGTAGGCATTCGAGCCTATGGCCCTACCATTTCAACCCCAAACGGCTCGAATATAATATAACTTCAAATGAGATTGGAATATTTGTCGTTTCAGAATTTCCGCACCTGCAGCAGCCGCCCCAGTACAGCCCGACGTACTAGGAAAGTAAAAATTGACTTAAAATGGGATAGAAGATGGACAAAAGAACTTAGCTAGAACAATGTTGGAATTTACAGATTTTCAATAGAGGTACATCACCAAAATCTCCTTTCAAGACGAATGCTGCCAGGTGCTGTCTTCATAATTACAAGACACCGGTCATAATTATGTTGTTTTTGGTCGAGTTTTAAACAAAACATGTATGAGTGATGAACTGATGGCTGAGACGGCAAAGTCAAACCTTTTTTTGAGCCAGATATGCCATACTAATCCCCGCTTACTATAGCAATATTGGGAGGTGGCAAGGTTTGTTTCAATAAGTTGCAAAGACGTAAAACAATGTTTACATCATACAGTACCCAGAAATGTTGCAACAACTTACTTTTTCCAAGTGCCCTAAAAAACCTTTAACTAAAAATAAAACAGTGACAAATGTGCGTGTCTAAACGCTCTTACAGATTCAAAGGAACGAAGTGTCCAACTGTACCCCGTAATGATATCGTTACGTGTTTCGGATAGATTTCCAAGTAAATTGGACCACTTGTTACTTCCGAACTGAATTATTTTAATATTTGAACCGTGCTGACGTACTAAACGATTTGAAGCTCATTTTTACTATGATAAATTGGAATTCTGTAGTGTGAAGAAATAAAATCTACGTGAGTTTTTTATTGGTGCATAATAAGGATTAAGGGCAATCGTCCGCGATGCTTCCCAAAAGATACAAACTCAAATTATCAATGATTTACTATAATATTGTCATACTTTATCATCATCATGATAATTTCAGCCGAAAGACGTCCACTGCTGGACATAGGCCTCCCCCAGGCTCCTCCACTTCGACCGCGCTTGTGCTTCCCACATCCAGCGGATACCCGCGGCCTTCACAGGTCATCGGTCCACCTTGTGGAAGGCTTTCCCACTCTAGGTCTTCCGGTACGCGGTTGCCACTCCAGAACCTTTCGGCCCCATCGGCCATCTGTTCCGCAGAACAGATGGCCGATGGGGCCGAAAATATCTGATCGATATCTGCAGGCCATTTCTTCTTAATTGAAAACGTTCACAATCTAGTCGCAGTCTCACTCCCACTCCCATTCGGTCACAGCGGACCGAATGGGAGTCTACGTGCGGAAAAGGGAGTCCCATCATCATCATCATCATCATCATAGTCGCAGTCTCATCTCAGCGACAATCAAACGTCAAAAAGTTATCAAAAATGTATGGAATCTCGCGGTTTTTTTTGACAGATTGAGACTGAGATCTGAAGGTCAATTCTCGTAAATAAAACCGTTCAAAATCTAGTCGCAGTGTCATCTCAGTGACAAGCAAATGTCAAAAATGTATGAAAAATCTAGGCATTTTTGACAGATTGACACTGAGATCAGACTGTGAACGTTCTTAAAATTAGTAGAATTGCCCCTCTGTTATACTTTATACTGTGCTTTAATTTTAATTGTATTGGTTGAGTGCATTTATTTACCTTTAGTGGGTAAACGGTAGTAGTATGCGATTAGAATCAGTGCTATTATGATTTTCGTGTTTTCGAATAATACTGTGTTCTAATCGACTCATTATAATACAATGAGTCGATAAGAACACAGTATTATTGTTTTTAGACTATGAATATTAAGTTCGGTGAAAAATATTTGTAAAAGTAAGTTAGCCTTAGAACTTGGTAGTAATAATTATGGTTGTACACAATTAGAATAAATTCACTTTGTAATAATAAGTTGATAATGCTTTTAAAGTCAATCAATCAGTGATTTAATAACGCGTTATGACTAGTATGTGAGATGCGTAGTAGTTTTTGCGTGAAAGAGTAACAAATCCATCCATCCATGCATCCTCACAAACTTTCACATTTATTATATTAGTAGGATTTAATTTTATTACACGTTACTTTTGAGTAGCATTGTGGACAACGGGCCTTAATTTTTTATTAAGTCACATTTTACCCATGAAAACTCCTCCAAAATATTCTCTTGCAATAACTGTCTTTATAGATAGAAACAAAAATAATTTCATTTATCAAAATAAAGTGTGGGTTGGGGCGTAGTTATAACCTTTAAAAAGTTCAAAATAATAAAAGATTACTACGCAAAGTGCTTACGACATTTTTATTTTACAAAGGATAGTGGGCAAAAATGTTTCGACGGCACACCCACGTCCGCCACAGCTTAGACTACTTTTGTTTGGAAAGTATCACAGCCATGTCTCACTGTGCCAATGTGCATCAAATTCTGTCCGAGGGTTCTCTTTATATTTTGAGTCGAATAGGTTTAACTTACTGAGCATGAATAAATTAAACGGTGTTTAATTATTATCGTGATCTATTATTATTGAGTCCAAGATGAGAGCCGGTCTGTGGATATTCTCTTCATATCTTGCCAGGCTCAAAAACCATATTACAACCATTACGTGGGCGCAGCAACCCATGGTACGGTTCCCTGTTTTGCATGAACAATAATAATGATTCAGTGCATTCAATCTGCTCTCATCATCGTTTATTAACACATATGTGTAATAAAACTTCGACCTAGTGTACCTAGATTGTATCTTTGCTCTCAGAAGCCACTAGTTTGTTTCTTCAATGCCAGTGTTTTTGAGCTCGGTAACGAGTTGCTCGGGTTCTCGGTAAAGCGAAATACTGAAGTGCCCGTCCCACCGAACATGCTCACTATAGTAACTTTTTGCCAATTTAGGTCAGCGAAGGAAACCTTAACCCGGCGAGGATGTGGTGAAAATAGTAACGTGGAGGTTGTGGAGGGTCTTATATAATTGGGTTTAAATACCTAAATTTATATTAATGTACCAAATATGAATCAATATTATTTATATTACATGTTATTTTTACGGTTTTATCGAAATAAAACGCAGATAAGAGTACAAAATATTATAATTAAATCAATTTTAACAAAGTACTACAAAAAAATCAACTTTTGCATAAACTTTCTAAACTTACACTAGAAACAACAAAAAATAACTAACTTGTTAGACGATTAACTTTTAATTTGGTACATACGTAGAGATCAATTAGTTGCACGTACAGTCTTATAGATCAGATATAGTCAGATAGTGGTACGTTATCCTCGCAATAACTGCTTGCATTTTGCTCAGTATCACTATCTTGACTGCGCGTACTCAAATGATCTTCCTTTTCGCTACCGTCGGATAACAAGTCGTCTTCACTGCCAGACTGCATTAACATGCTCCTGGCTATTCATTGTAAACGAAAAACCTAAAATTATAATAATATTGAGTAAAAAATAAAATTGAAACCTTACATAAAAATGTTACATCGCGGTTGTCGCGGGGTCATATTTACCCTTTCTGACTGCACGCACGTATTGCTCCCGTCGCAGGCGACTGCCAACTTAACAGGGGCGCTGGGCGCGTGCGCCGGTTCCTTAGCAACAGCTATTGTGACGTTCAAAACTCTTCAATCGCAGAATAAAAAACTACACACGATTAAAAATTGACAGGGTCAGAATGACCCCTCCACATCCTCGCCGGGTTAATGAATTAAGGCTTCCAGCCAGGGCTAAGGGCACGTACCTCAGCTTAGGGCATCGCTGTAGGACAGGCTAGATCGGACTGAGGGAAAAAGACCACGCGGCCGACCGAGCTAACCGTTTTGAAAACGGTCCATGGGTGGGGGTAAGTACGAGTGCAGGAGATTCTATGGTCAGCCAGCCTTTGCTGTGTCTCTGGGCCATATCTTTTGCTAAAAATCACGTCATTATTGTCAATAATAATATTAAATAACGATACCCACCAGTAAAAATATTTCACTCAGTTTTGGTACGTACACAGTTTTATGTAATTTATTTATTTACTAGCTTTTGCCAGCGGCTTCGCCCGCGCGGATCTTTCATCCCCTATTTAACTCCCTTAGGGGTTGAATTTCCAAAAACCCTTCCTCATTCCTTGTCTACATTATAAAGGGAACCTCTGTGCAAAATTTCAGCTTTCTAGGTCCAAGGGTTTGGGCTGGGCGTTGATGAGTCAGTCAATCAGTCAGTCAGTCAGGACTTGTCTTTTTATTTAAATAGATTTATCAAGGTACACCAACAATAATGTGATGACCTCGGGGATAGTTTTTAATGCATCGTAATTAAAAATTATTACAAATTGTGAGATGTTTCGAGTCATATTTAACACATGGCTGGCGGAGCTGGGTGTATCTTGCCCAATATCCTTTGGAACCCAGCAAAAAAATGGAGTTGAACTTAGTAATAAAAAAAGAAGCGACAGGGCTTTTAAAAGTTTGATAAAATTATTTCAGGCAGCGCTTAGGTGATTACGGAGATTAAACTAACTCCACCGCAACTTGCGTTTTTGTTTATTTATGCGGGCACATCCCTGATAAATGAAAAGGGTGAACTAGTCCATTCGTGACCACAATTGAAATAGAGGGAAACGCGGAGGAAATGAAGCAATCTTTTAACAGTTGAAACTTGCCTTTGAATATTTTAAAATAGATGATTATTTTAGATAGAAGTTTAGAAAATGGTAAAGTAAAATTTGTACAAATTATTCTTGAAAAGAAGACAAGTTAAGAGAGTTCAAATAAAAGTAAAATATCAATTTTCTTTTGAAAATGAATGAATACTGTGCCATGATATTTTTCATGCTATTCTTCGAACTATGAAATCGAGTAAAAATTCTTCATTTTATGAAAAATTCTAAAGAGATTTTAACAATGGTTTTACTGTAAGGTATCTCGGTATTCACTATCGTTTGATTCCATAATGGATAAAAATGACAAGTAAGCTGACTGAGTTTTAATCAGAAATAAAAATAGGATGAATTAGTCTAGATTGAAGTACCTGGTTTTTGTTTAAACTTAAGTAAACGATATTATAAATATCTGCATGCTTAATGGTGAAATACGAGTACACTTTCAAGATCGGCTAATGAGACACAATTGGTTTTGATCGCGAAAAAAAAATCAGCTGTTCCCTACATTTATGTTCGCATAACTCGTCAAAATGTAGGGAACACATGATTTTCTTTTTCGCGATAACAGATTTGTTCCCATAGTAAAAGTTGTTCATAATGATGAGTACAATCATGTGTTTAAATATTGGTCACTAATTACCAGTCACCCTATATATGTGAACCGGGCGGATCCCGGAGCATTAATGTATTACATATGTACACCTCATAGGTAGGTATTACCTGTATTTGCAACAAAACTGTCTATTCTATTCTATACTAGCTTTTGCCAGCGACTTCGCCCGGGCGGAACTTTCATCCCCTATTTAACTCTCTTAAGGGTTGAATTTCGAAAAAATAATTCTTATCCTTGTCTACACTATAAAGGGAACCTCTGTGCAAAATTTCAGCTTTCTAGGTCCAAGGGTTTGGGCTGGGCATTGATGAGTCAGTCAGTCAGTCAGTCAGACAGTCGGCCAGGAGTTCTCTTTATATTTAATTGTATAGATGAAACTAGCTTTTAATTTTAGTGTCATGTTGTCACCCCGTCATATCGAATCGCCTGGCCGTGCGAATACTTCGTATTCGTTACTTTTTTCTTTTTTCTCGGCTCTTAAGGGCCCTGGTGTGATGTTACATATATCCTTGCCTTTTTCGATAAATGGGCTATCTAACACTAAAATAATTTTTCAAATCGGACCAGCAGTTCCTGAGATTAGCGCGTTCAAGCAGACAAACAAACAAATTCTTCAGCTTTATAATATTAGTATAGATATAGTATAGATAATTATATAATGTATATAGTATAGATTAAAAACTAAGTAAAAATCGTAATTCGTTTTACTTAAGGTACTTCATATCGTATTTTATTTTCAATGAAATAACATAATGACGCTTGTATACCCCGTAGTTGTTGGTAGAAATTGAACACCTACAACCCGAACATCGTTAGACAAATGAAACTGAAGGATGACTTTTTCAGGAAACCATACATATTTAAGACTTGAAACCAATGGTTTGTTAGTATGTAGCCCATAATTGAAAATATGTGACAAAAATTAAGTCTGTTGGATAAAAAAAAAAAAACTTGGTGACTGATTCCATAGTCACTTGCTCATCGTCGTTTGTCTGTTCTACAACGTAAATACGCCACGTTTGGTGCAGCGGTTAAACGATTGACTGCTGCGCTGCGTGTCGCGGGTTCGATTCCCGTACGGAACAAATATTTATATGACCTACAAGAAGTTGTTCCTGGTCTTCCGTGGCCTGGACGGGGCCGCCACCGTTTGATGGCGGACGCGGTGGGGCCGCAGAGGAAGAGGTGTGTCGGTATAGCGTTGGCCGCTCTCCCTATCCCCTGCAGCCACAAAGTGGTAGGCGGCGGGGCCACTGTACTGACCCGTCGCAGGGTGACCAGAGGGGTCCGCAAGGGCCGATTCCTGCCAGGGTTGCGGGTTGTTCGAAAGAGATTCCGTCGCACCTGGCACACGGGCAATTGAGGGAACACGGGTGGGTTTTAGTCAGTAAAAGTCTGACACGCCCTCCTGTTCCACCCAGAGCGGAAGAAGTCATTTGATGATTTCCCACCCAAAAAAAAAACCTTTAGTAAGTATGGATTTGTTTTCCTGTTGGTCGTAATTGGTTTGCCTGCTCCTATTATATATATGGTAACTAATTTACACATTTTATTACTTACCAGTACACCTCTGCTTAGCTCATCGATGAATACAGCCGATATCATAATTTGCCAAACCAATTTCCAACTATATTGGGATCGGCTTTCAGTCTAATCGGATGCAGCTGAATACCAGTATTTTAAATGGAAGCGACTGCCTATCTGACCTCCACAACCCAGAAACTGGGTAATACAATATCCCTTGGTAATACTGGTTGTCAGACTTCCGGGATTCTTATGGCACGAACCGTGACAACTGTCAAAGATCCATGAATGTCAGCCGGGAACAACGGCTTAACGTGCTTTCCGAGGCTTGGAGGGATGTCGGTGTGTAAATATGAACCCATCCACGGACAAACCGCAGCAAGCGTAACTTAACCAGATCAATCGACCCGCGCAGCTGTTGTTGCTTAGCCACTAACTCCTCATATATGGATCTTAAAACATGCGTGTGTAGGTACTATGCCTACACCTCTCCTACATCTTCAGGGAATAAAGACAAAAAGTAATTAAGGCATATTTTCGTTGACGACCTTCAATTCAGAGCAGTTCTTATAATAATATTGCTAACGTTGACTAAGTCTTTGAGCACTAATTAACGGTCTTCAGTCTGTTGGGAGATAGAATTAAACGCTCAGAGGAATTCTGGCAGTCTGTAACTAACCCTATTATTAAGTCTTGGGTATCGAGGATAGTAGTAGTAACCTGTAATTACGGCGCGTCATGAAGCAAATTTTGGCAAGTGGTAATAGCAGTGGTGGCCCAGTGGTAACGACTGCAGATTACGAGTTGTGTGGGTCGTAGGTTCGAACCCAGACAGGCGCTTTACTTTGTGTAAATTATTCCATCACCTTTGCTCTCAAAACGGTGAAGGAAAATATTGGGAGGAAACCGCCATGTCCTAGAATCAAACATTCGAAGATATGTGACATCTAACAACCCGCACTGAGCCCGCGTGGTGTATTACGGCCCGTAGTCTCTTACAGAGGCCTGTGTTCCAGTAATGGGAACATTAGGGGCTGATTATACTAAGAAGCAATATTTTAGGTACAATAGCGCACCACGGCAACAAGTGAGGTTTAAAACAACGATGCGATTGATGTTAATTAAATCAAATGAAAATAAAAGTAATATTGCATTTTTAATCAAATTTAAATTAAATGCACAGCCTAGTCGTTAATTATTTAGGTATTGCTTTAGTTGATTCAATTCCATTTATTATCATCACATAAAATATGATCGTTTACGCTCTAAACTTTGAGAATAATGAGACGAAAAATTAGTTTTAAAAACTCTTTACTTTTAATTTCTTACTGGTTTTTAGTATGGACCAATAAGCCTAATGTGCAAGAAAACCAAAACGTTTTACAGTATCCTACGTTTGGACCGGCAGCGCCTTAAAAAAGTATATTCTTTGAATAGAATAGAATAGCATAGAATAATATTTATTTTCTGTAAAACATGGTATAAAAAGATGGTAAAAAAAAAAAAAAAAATATCAAGAGCATACATGTTTTTACCTAACACAATCATATTTTACATTTGTATTCTGTTACACAAAGATATATTTATGGTTGAAGTAAAAATAAAAGACAAAGCACGACCATTTATCACTATGTCAGTTTGATCGACAGAAAAACGTTGTTTTCATTAATACAGAGGTCAATTTGAAAGTTATAGATCTTTCAGTGACTCGACACTCTCGACTGTTTTACTTATATCACTTGTGACTTATAAAGTTAATATATTAGCTAGTCCATAAACATTCACAAGTGAATAACTTCTTGGCAAACATTCAGGTAAGAATAACACAAACCAACCATAACTTTCATAGGTCGATAATGTCAAAGAAATTTTAAATTAACATTAATAATAAAAAGTCACGCGTAGTCAGGAGTTTCCTTTCTCTAGAGCCCTGACCACCGATATCTTGGACCCTGCTCCTGATGCCGATGGGCCACAATTTTTTGTATTTTTAAATGTTTTTGTACGATTTTTGTAAATATATTTAAAAATGTACTAAATATGTATGAAAGATAATAAAAATACCGAAAATCGTTACAGTGAATGGCCTAATAGCGAAGAGCCTCGACTGACACTTCAGGAGGCTCTCATTGCTTGGCTGGGTCAAGAGCTTGATTCCGAAAGCAGTACTTCAGGACAGGACACATATAGCCAGGAGGTTCCTCTCTCTAGATCCCTGACCACGGGCAGCTTGGACCCTGCTCCTTATGCCGATGGGCCACTATTTACTATATTTTTAAATGTTTTTGTTAAAATATTTTAAAATATGCTGATTGTGTTAGAAAATGAATAAACGAGAAATGAAAATACAATGTGACATGTTCGATGAGCCACAAACCAAGCGTCGCGTCGCTTGTTTCTTGTTGCTTAGACTGATATGCAACATAATACAACTAATATATTCTAGCATCTGAATAAACTAGAGTTTCCAGGACTAAATACCTGCAACTTAGTCTGAATAAGCAAAACGGATAAACACATACGCGGCTGACCAAATAAATCTCAAGCGTCTGCAGTAAATAATTAATTGCTTGAAACATTTGTTGCAATTAGTTTTGTTTGATTTAAAGTTTCAAACAAGAATCACGAGGGATTAAACATTTTAATCACTGTTTTATGAAACGATTAATTAACTTAGAACTTTGGATATTTGCAGCAGATTTTCTGTTTGTGTTTAAGTATTATTTAGATTTATATTTTGCATTAATTTTCACAAAGTTAACGATTAATTGAACTTGAATATTGTATGTAGATATTTAAATTTAGATATTGGAAAGATATTAATAATAGAAATAAGTACCATTTCAAAAACTCAAACACAAAAACAAACATTATAATCAAGTAATCGCTTGCGAGCAGTGGTGGCCAGCGAGCACTGGTAGCCAAGTGGTAACGGCCGCGACTTACGAGTTTGTAGGTCGCAGGTTCGAACCCAGACAGGCGCTTTACTTTGTGTAAATTATTTCATTACCACTGCTCTCAAAACGGTGAAGGAAAACATCGTGAGGAAACCGGCATGTCCTAGAACAAAAAAAATCGAAGACATGTGACATCTACCAACCTGCACTGGGTCCGCGTGGTAGATTACGGCCCAATCCCTCTCACAGAGAGGAGGCCTGTGTCTCAGCAGTGGGAACATTATAGGCTGATGATGATGATGAAATCGCTTTCCATGTTCCGTGTTCGAGGTCAAGAGCAGGACCATTTAGTAAGAAAAAAAAAGTACCGATTCTTCTGTTTATTGTTCGAAACATAAAAATAATAAACGTTAATTTCACCAAAGCTTTTCCGTATCCGCTTAATTTTAGAAGTAGATTAAAAAACATGCCTCTGAGCGTGTTTAAACCTACATTTTTTTCCTCTATCATTTAATGTTATATCTAACATCTAAGCGGAGTTAATCCTCAAGATAAGTGTCGACTTCCACGTCTTGTGTGGCGTCGTTAAAGAGCTTGAAAGATGTCTAAAAACGCCAAGCGACTTTGGGATTCATGGTTTTATATTATTCACACAAAAAATGTAGGTACCGTCACTGTGGCATCTTTATATTCTATGCAATGAGAACTGTATTAAAATATATCTCGATTACTAAAAAGCTATTACAAATAGTTGATTATTCTACTCTTGTATCGCTACGATATAAATTTTTTAGTTATCGAAAGAAATTTAACTGATGCGTAAATTTGACGTGTTAAGTAAACCCTATATCTATGGAGTATAATTGCAGTGCCAAAGGTAATATGTATGTTCTTGAAGATACCTGACATCCATCTACGCATTCTGTGCACCAAACTTTGCGCAAAAATAATTGCTCGGAAAAGAATTTAAGTTTTTGTGTGAAAATTCGCTGTTTAGGTAATGTAGTGCGCAATTTAACACACACAAAACATTATACTTATGGATACACGCAACGCTACCGGCATCGTGGATAATAGAACAACCAAAACAAGTTTTCGTAAATAAAAACGTCACAAAAAGTTGGAACTTTGACCTTCCATATCTCCGTAATCAGAAGTCCATACCAGTACAATAAAAATATAATTACTGGAAGAACAAGTGACTCTCGGTTTCGTCAAGGGTTTTTTTAACACCCGTTAAAATTATACCACAGACGTAAAAACAATGTATTTCTTCTTTCTTTCTAAATATAGAAACACCTTACGGTAGAGGCTTTATTTCCATAAAAACTGTAAACAGTACCCTAACTGCATAACACACTATCAATCTGAATGTCAATCATTTTGAAAGATGTTACTTAGCCATTGCTTTACGTGATGCCGGACGTAAAAGAATAGCACCATCCCATTTCTTCCCGTGGCTGTCGTAGAAGGCGACTAACGGACTTACCAGAGAATAGGCAGCAGCGTTCTCTATGCATTTGACCACCATACTGCGATCGCCAACCCGACTGCCAAGCGTGGCAATTATGGCAAATCCCCCTCTTTTGGGGGAGGCTTATGTCCAGCAGTGGACGTCTTTCGGCTGATATGATGATGATGATGATTGCTTTACACAAAGTAAAGCGCCTATCTGGGTTCGAACCTACAACCTACAACTTGTAGGCCGTTACCGCTGGGCCAACAGTGCTCTACCAAGTATCAGGTGATATGACAGCTCACTTCAAACTCAATTCATATAAGTTAACACGTTTTTTTTTACAGAATTGACAGGCATTTCTATCGTAAAATGATGTGTTATTCAACATCTGAAATCCAGACTGTTAACAGATTAGGTTTGAATTAATTTGTTACGACATGTGTCAATAACAGCGAATAGAATTTGTTTTACTACGATCCAAACATGGTACAGTTAACGATACAATTTTACTAAATGTTTACAGAACAAAAAAAAAATATTGAAGAGAAAAAACCAGCAGAGTTTGTATGCTCTACAAAAGTGTTCCGAAAACTATTTTGTAGTTCAGTGATCAACGATTTTAGTTGGAAAAAGTGGTGTATTTTTCACTGTGTTGGTTTTTACTGTGAGAACAGTGAAACAAAGTAACTTTAGCATACACGTGAAACTAGAACTATAATACAGAACTCAAATTGGATAAATTGAAAATATTTGGTCTTACCCCTAGACTTTTCAACTCATAACGAGGTGGCAGTATCCGTAGTTTTGGCCGAAGTCCCCGTAACTTCGTCATACTCCGTCTAACTTACGGACACAAACATAGTTTATTAAATGGGAGTAGGGTTTTATTTTGAGGGTGGGCAATCATCAAATAACTTCTCCCGCTCTGGGTGGAGCCGGAGGGCGTGTCAGACTTTTAATGAGTAAAATCCAGCCGTATTCCCTCTGTTTCCTGTGCGCCAGGGGCCACGGTATAATTTTCGAACAACCCGCACCCATGGTAGGCATTGGCCCTTGTGGACCCCATCAATTGAAACTGACATCTCTTTGAGGCGCGCGTGGAACACAACGCGCCGTCAACCCTGGCTTGGTCCTTACCGAACAGCGAGCCACCCATTACTCGCCATCCGCAAGCCCACGCTTACGGTGGCCGGGAATCAGCCTGAGATTCCCGACGCCCAGGGCGTCTCCTGCGGAAGCTTGGGCCGGGAGGGCGCATATACTGCATCTATTGGGAGTAGGGTTCACTTCTAAGTATCGAACTACTTTGGGACGGGCCCGTTTCTTCGTTGACGTACTTAGAGAGTAGGTTAGAGGGTAGTCCCACTGGTTTGAGAAGTTGGTCCTAAAACCACTTGCCATCACGACAATTTAAATAAATTTTGACTTAACTAATAATTATTATAAAGAGGTAAAAAAAATGTTGTTTGTGTGAGGTAATCTATGGAAGTGGAGAGCTTATACTGAAGTGCTTCCGAAAATTCTTTCACTTCTTCTTAGCGTATCGAAGAATAAAATTCAAACATCTTTGGCCTAAAATTCGGTTGCGTGAACTCCGCTCACTGACGCAGTCATAAGATCGTCGAATGCATACAGCGGATGGAAGGTAATCTATTGTCTGTAGGGAAGTGCCGCATACGCACATGAGATTTGAGCCGTCTGTGAACCCCCAACAGTGTAGATTGTCATTGCTCCGGCTGACTTGGGTTTGAAGTCTATTTAGAGATTTCCAAGTCGATTACGGTAATTTGTGCCCAGGCGAAGGCTCTCAGATGGTTCGATGATATTAATTTATATGATTCACCTTTGCTGATTACAAAACGATATGTTTATAGTATTGTTAGCTATAAATAGTCATTTCAACCTTCAGATTTGCCTGGTCTAGTTCGAAATCCGTGCTGTGTGTGGCTGATGATGACGGCCTTAAGGTCGAAAGCCTACTACCGGAACGATTACCATAATCAGTCTGATTCCTTCGTGTATTTTGTACGCATCCAAACTGACCGGGTCAGATTCCTCCTCTTAGTTTTATATGTTCGTAGGTATCATTATTCTCCTACTCTCTCTCCTCTCTCTCTTATTTAGGGTCGACGCAATGTCTTTTTCTTCCACACTTCTCGAGTAGTCGTCATTTACGTAGTCACACCGTTTTTAACCAAATCATCATCATTCACACAGTCCATCCGTTTATTTCGTCTTCCCCTACTCTTCTTCTTAGCGTGTCGATAGCAATCTAAATACAGTCTACCCAGAATTTGGCTACGAACTTGGCACTTTCAGCAGCGTCCTTCAGATCCTGTAGCGTGCAGACAGCAGGACACGCTGGACAAGATATTAAATGCCCCATTGTTTGTGGGACAGCACCACATTTACACTCCAAGGCGGAGTCATCTGTTATTCTCCTACTCTTATTGACATTCATACTCAACATTTTCCTATTTTTAAAGAACTTAATCTAAAAATAGGCTTAACATTTGTGAGAGACTGGTGCCCGAAAAAAACATAAAATACCTGCGTTACAGCCCACCAGGCCCCCAAGACTTACATGTTTATATATTAAGTTAAATTATTGAACAAAAACAGTAAAAGTATGTGATGAAGTTTACTAAAATTCTAGGTACAGTTAAAAATATGGAAAAATAAAATTGATGAAGACCGGACATACATAATAAAATTGTGAGTGATTTAAGGCGTGTGTGAGAGTGTATGTGAGTGAGAGAAAATGTACAATATTTATAAAAAAATATAAATAAAAAAACCGGTCAAGTGCGAGTTGGACTCGCGCACCGAGGGTTCCGTACAAACCTGTGGGTATATAAGTAAAAGTTCAAAATTGTCAAAAATATTTTTTTTTATATGACGAAACTAAAAATTTTCGGTTTTCGTAATTTTTCCTATATCTGTACTATAAGACGTGACTTCGTACAAAATTTCAAGATTCTAAGTTCACGGGAAGTACCCTGTAGGTTTTGATTCCCGTGCGAGTTTCGAAAATTTGCGGAATTTTGCGGCCTAAATGGCTGTATCTTTTGATTGCGTTGATTTAGAAGGTTGATTTTTCTACAGCTTCCAGGGACAGTAGGACTAAGTATCATATAGAAATTTCAGTTTGATACCTCCACGCGTTCCTGAGAAAAACGGTCTTGACAGACGGACGGACGGACGGACGGACAACAAAGTGATCTTATAAGGGTTCCGTTTTTTCCTTTAGAGGGAACCCTAAAAATAATATTATAAGTACATATTTATAATATTTATATTTAAAGGTACAATACACCCAGAATAAAGTTCATTATTATAGATGACAGACACCATATCCGACACATGTCAATTTGTAACGATTGAGCGGCGATTACCGAGCTGGTGAGTCGGCACGAACTTTAAATTGAACCCAAAAATAGCACAAAACCATTCTTTTTGCAATCATTTCTTTGTATTTATGTATTCTATTGTTAAAAACACAATAGAGGAGCGACCTCGAACTCTTTTAGTTGAAGGAAAGAAATACTAAGACGGCAGAATTATATTTAGATATCGCTTAAGTAGATACCTAAGCATTTGAGTAGACCTGCGGCCCTAGACAATTACAATTGGTTTTAAAGCATTTCTGCTCCTACAATATTTTTGATTGACATACGGTAGCTTGAGTCAGTCCCATAAATGATAAATGATTTTATTTCTGTAAGTAGGTTTGTACAAACACTTTTACACGTCAATCATATTTTATTAAACTAGATGAGGTCGGCGTTTCCTATCTGACTACTCTGAGAAGAAAGGCCGAAACAAACTCAGAGGTCACAGTCTCTTTTAAAGTCCAGACATAAGCTTGGACAGATCATGTGAACACCATGTGGATTGGTGTCTGAAATGGTCTTTTGAGGAAAGAACCACACAGGTTGAGTGGACCTGTCGATTCAGTGCACGCATGTATCAGTAATCATACGGCTCAACTCAGAACTTGAGGAGCTCAACGATTTGACGAACAATACCAAAGAAAGGACATTTGGGTATGCCGCATAAAGTACTCAAAATGCCAGATTAACATTAAAAACGAACTGAGAAAGAGACACCACTCCATATATTTTAGACTTTTCCATCATCATCATCACTGATTGAGTGTCCCTTGGTCTAGGCACAGTCATGACTATTGTAATGTAAATTATTGCGCTGTGAAAACAACAGGCGACGCGTACACTCGCAAAATAAAACAGTCTCGCGGTAAAAGTCGTATTCAATGACAAAGCCATGCTACGAAAATGCGTAGTTGCGGCGTAGAGGGCTTCGTAGCAGCTACGCCGTAGCTGACATACGTTTAAGTTGACTTATTGTGTGCTATACCTACCTACTAAAATTTCCATATTATTGGGCTTCATAAGCAAGCGCCACCGTTGTCATAATAATATTTCGGTTACTGTCTCATTTTATTTAGTTACTTGCGAGTGGTGTCTAATTATGGACATCTGCAAATTGGCTTCGGTCCTTCATACGCCTTCCAAAGATCCGGGACTTGATGGGACGGATATACGAAAAGACACACATAATAATTTCACGCCATCGTTATCCTACTGCAAAGCAAATGCTTCTCATTTAGCAAAGGCATGAACATTACACGACACACATAGATACATTTTAATACACAGAATGCAAACTTGCTCAATACGGATTGACGATTTCTGACTTTATTATAATAACTTTGTGTTTCACGATGTTATTTCTTCACCGTATGGTAAAAAAACCTTTTAAATAACGTTAGTAGGATGCATTCAAAATTCTAAGTAATATTATATTGCGTTTCCTTTACGAACCTTTTCGTCACAGCATAAACTATATCTGTACAAAACTGGCTTCATGACAGGGAAAGCCCTCGTTTATAAAAGTCTGGGAGGGTAGTGCCTATCAGTATGTGATTTAAAAGTAATTTAGGATTTGCAGCCTATTCCTAGATTTATATAGAATTTAATCTTAATTGGAGATTCGAACTGACTGAAAATATAATCACATGATACAGCAAAGTATGAATTGTACTGAGAATTACGTGGAAACTTCCCATAATCCCATAATAAAATGTATTTTTTTGCCTGTTTCAAGACTTTTGGGTAAGCAAATCCATATAAATAATGATAAAAGTCCTGACTGACTGACTGACTGACTCATCAACGCCCAGCCCAAGCCCTTGGACCTACAAAGCTGAAATTTTTCACAGAGGTTCCCTTTATAATATAGACAAGGAATAAGGAAGGATTTTTCGAAATTCAACCCCTAAGGGAGTTAAATAGGGGATGAAAGTTCCGCGCAGGCGAAGCCGCTGGCAAAAGCTAGTTATTTATTATTATCTTGGTCTATATACAATGTATCTCTGGCCGAACTTAATATTTAAAAATATGTTAAGACACCTTTTACCGTAATTTGACCAAGACCTTTCTTTTATGTGTATTTTGTACGCGTTTGTATACAAAATATATTACCAATGAAATTAAACGCAACATGGAAAACTAAACTGCTTTCAAATTTCAACACTGCCAGCTTTTGACAGCGGTTTAGATGTGCTAATCTCGTTTAGTTTCATTAGTGTAATTCGCCCTTAGTCGTGAGTCTAAATGCGACACCCAGACTAGATGGATTTCTGCCATTCTGCTTTCTGAAAAGTGCTGGTAGTGCTTACCCGGATATTGAAAAAGTTAGTCTGTCAACAACTTTCTAAAAGAATTTCATCATTTACGTCATTACTCATTTTCTTCACATTTTATTGAAACAGAAATTACTTTGTAAACATTAATTACCAACCCTTATCCCCATTTTTTCATAACTCAAAGATCCATGTCTAATATTTACTTGTAACTGACCCAATTTTCGATACTTAGCTACATAGTAAGGTAACCGTACTCCAAAGAAAAAACCAGAAGGAAAAATAAAATTATTTAACGATTCAAGTGGAATTTATTCTTGTAAATAAATGTTCTTATTTTTGTAAATTAATATACAAGTGGTATTTGAGAACAAAAGGTATCCAATGGAGAGTAGGTTCCTTAACTCTTTAGTATTACTTATCCTATGTTTTTTTGTTGTTAATTTTATATTGTTTTGGTATGCTAAGAGAATGCGGCCCAGTCCTTTCGGTAGGCCCGCAAAGACATTGGACAGACATGTGTAGACAAGGGAAGGGGAGGCCTTTGACAGGCACATTGCAAGTGGGACATTGCAAACTAGATAGATGATAACTAAGAAAGTGACGTTTCGCAAAATATTAAAAACATATTTTTTTTGAGTAGCTAGCATATATTTTTTAAGTAGGGGACAATCTATTTTCTATCCGGAATATTAGAACGGGTACTTACCTATTCCAAATAATATCTTTATAGGTATTTGTTTATTGTACTTAGTACTTAGTTTTTAATATGTGTTTATTTCTTATTGTATTTTTTAGACCATAATAAAAATTATGAAAGTTTATGGTGTCCTATTGCAGATATAGAATCGTAAATATGAGCAATGTCAAAATCAAAACCAAAATAAAAATATTTCATTTCACATAAACCTGCATGGGCACTTATGAAACGTCAGAAGCTAGGTGCACCTTTCCAATTTGTCGCTTCTTATGGACAAGAACCTCCACGGTCTTTTAAAAATAATTGCTTTTTACAATGTTTTCAAATGACAGTGACAATAGGTATGGGAGGACAGTGCAGGCCTGTCAATAAGAACCAGGTACCTAGAGGAATGAAAATGAAGAGATAGGATGTCGATTCTGGGAACTCGAATTGAGCTATCATTCCACCTGATGGTAGGGATTGGCGTTTTTGACAGCTCAATTCAAGCTCACTTCACTTACATATTCATGATGAGATTTTCACAAAATAGAAGCAGTGTTAATAAAGGTTTTCATCTATACTTATAAAGTAATAATAGGGTATTTTCCAATTTTTCAAAAACTATTCTAATTTGAAGATTGGAACGAGATATTTAACAGAAAAATAAAAATAAATTGATTTCTATCCATTTTCTCAATTAAAAACGATTTAATCCAAATTTATTTTTAGTTGTTTTGAATTTACCGCCAAAACGATTCTTACGATGACATTTTATCACGTGACGTCAATTTTGTGTAAACTAAAGTAGTTGGCAAGTAAATAAGTGAATGTCGAGTTTATAATTAACAAGATTTTTAATGGATATAAAGTGATATTACTGGTGTACGGTGCCTCTGTGCAAAAATACTTCTAAAACGGCGCCAAACTAAGTATTTGTACCGGTGCCGTATAAACAAAGTTGACGTCACATGTCACGTGATAAAAAGTCATCGTAAGGCGCGTTTTGGCGGTAAATTCAAAACAACGAAAAATAAATTCGATTTTAATCGTTGTAACAAAATGTGTACCTATTAATAAATTTATTTTTATTTTTCTGTTAAATATATCGTCCCAATCTTCAAATTAAAATAGCTTTTATGAAATCGGAAAATACCCTATTATTATAAAGCTAAAGAGTTTGTTTGGTTTAACGCGCTAATCTCAGCTTGAAATAGAAAAACATATTTTAGTGTGGGATAGCCCATCTATCGAGTATGGCTATAGGCTGTATAACATCATGCTAAGTCCCTTAGGAGCCGAACAAAAAAAAAAACAAAAAAAAGAGGAGTTTTTGGCGGGATCGCGTTGGAACATGTCGCACGAATTTTCATTTTCATGAAGTTTTGTGAAATAGCAAGTTAAATTGTATAATTTTGGTAGTGAATTATCCAATTTAGTTACGTGTGAGTGCACAAGTGTAGTGAATGTGAAAATAAGTGACTAACGTGGACTTTTCGTGCTCTCTCCAAAAACTCCTAATAGGTTGTTGTAAAGTTACTGCCGCTTTACAATAGCTTTGAAATTAATAAAGACTTGGCTAAAAGGTCTCTGTAACCAGGCCATAAAACTATTTTATAAAAAAAAAGAAAAAAAAGTCACGAATACGAAGTACTCGTACGGGCAGGCAATTCGATGCGACAAGACATTTGACGCGATGAAGACGCAGACAGAAATTAGTATTAATATAAATGGGACTGAAAATACTTCTCAGTATTACATAAAAAAATTGTAACATTTATATGCCAATATATTTCTGCAAGTAGAACACAGTAGCGTTGAGCCTCTTATCGCAACACTCGAGTTGCATCGGGACACGAAGAGAAATAGGTTAGTGTGTTGTGCTGAAGTTCCAACTTATTACCTATGCATAGCCATCGTAAACTCGATAGGTTGCTACTTTTGTACAGTACTAGGAAAGTAGCAATAGTACCTACTTGTTGTTCCAACGCATTATCAGCCTGTAATGTTCCCAGGACTCCTCTTTGTGAGAGGGAGTGGGCCGTAATCCACCACGCGGGCCCAGTGCGGGTTGGTAGATGTCACATGTCTTCGAATTTTTGGTTCTAGGACATGCCGGTTTCCTCATAATGTTTTCCTTCACCGTTTTGGAAGCAGTTGTCATACATTATTTTGTTTATTCTATAAATGAGAACAATGTAAAAAATAATAATAAAGAAGCAATTTCAGATATAAGATTAAAAATAAGTCCGGAAAGTTAGGAGATGACCAGTCTCAACCGACGGCACCCGATGCAAAAATGCACAAACGCACTTTTAAACCGTAGAGGAGGAATTCGATTGTCTTCGTAATTTTCAGTAGTTTAGTTTCGTCCATAAGTTCTCAAAGTGGGCGACAACGCCCTCTAGTGGGTGTTTGGAACTATCTTCTTTAAACTCAGAAATAGGACAGAGGTCATATCTTAACGACTATTTAATTTTTAAACACAAAAATATTTCAACGTGTAATCGTTTAAATATTGTTGTCGTTTAATAATATCCTTTATAACGACTGTACAATATTACACTATTTTTTACTTACGCGTATCTCTAGAAAAATAACCTCGTCCGGGGAAAGTAGGTACCTCTTTATTTATTCTTTTTCACATCGACAAACGGAAAAATGTCATGAGACCACTTCACACAAACACAAAGGCGGTGAAGGGACTTATATAATAAACGTGAATCCAATTTACACTTCTTCGATTCTTTGAAGACAATTATTGGTTGTTAATACTCGGATACTCTCGTATCTTCGCAATATAAAAGAGTACTTAGTCTCCTTAAGAGATTTTTTCAGCTTTTAAAAGCGTTCGTAAGTAAGAATTACTTTCACAGTATTTTTTTAAAACCATTTAAGTCAATCTGTAACGATTAGAAACCAATCAAAACTTATTATATCTATGATTACCACAGATAAAACAAAGTATCTGTGATCAATTATTCTTCGCAATGATATCTTTTTTGGACGACCAAGTAATAGAAAAATGATTGGCTCATTCAGTATTCATAAATCCAAATGTTATGAGGGAAAAGATCACAGAATCATTATGAGCCATCTATTTATTAATTTTTATGATTCGTTGACCAAATTATAGGCAACCAATAATAATGTTGATGGACGTTACATAAAACATTACCACAGATTTAGTTAATGGTCAGAAAATTCATTAGGCTTACAGCAATCGGGATTTTGATTGCGTATCTAGTTTAAGATTAATTTACATTCAAAATATTAGAGCTTTAATGAAAAATAATTTTAAGCTTTAATTAAACTCATCCATGTTGAATTTTACCCAAACAAATTTCAATGAGGGTTTTCTGGCAGCACTGAGACGTCAGGTCCGGGCACCTTTCAAGTGTCAAAGCGCCTACGAACTGAATGGTGAACGAATGAATGAAACGAATGACATCAAATATTTTAAGTTAATTGTCAAAGTGGAAGACCTCTTGTCAAAGTGGCGCCAACTGTGGCGTTAATATTCTAGAAAACCCTCATTACCACAGATTAAAGGTGTATTTGATTTATCACTAATTAATTAAATAGTAAAATAACTATACAGTATAATTATTATTAAATTAAATTACTATAAAACGAATGCGACGACATTTTCCACGAACTCTAGACGGTATATTATTATTCGTGGCGTCCCGGTAATGGTAAACGTTTTCCTGTATTTTTTCTTTTAATATTTCTCGATAAAATACTTAACAATTCAGTAACCATTAGGTACTGTCCATCCATTTAATATTTCCGAAGAAAATTGAGACTGTATTGAAAAAGTTCTACAAAGTCGTTTCGTTTTTCCTCGTGGTCCCATTTTTCTGAGTTATTGTTATTCGTAGGCAAACCTCTCCTGTAAAACCTTCAGTCAAGTGACCGCACATAATTCACATACGAACTCATTCGTTTTTTTTTAAAGTAAATCGTCGCGGTTACAACAACGTTCGAATTTCGAAGTGAAGTTTTTAAATTGTAAACATAAACCCCAATATTACAAAACAAGGATTTTCTGTAGTTATGGTTTAAACCATCGAGCCGGTTTTTAAAATAAGAACCTGACTGAAATCGAAATACAGCTCCTTTTTACAAAACTGACATTTTAGTCCAGTTCTAAATTGTAATTTTTGCATTAAGAACTTTTCCCAAATAGAAGGAAAAGTTGGTAATGCAAAAACTGACTCAGAGTTTTAGGCTAGAACTAAAGTTATATCGCGTTTTGTAATACGACGGAGAATGAATAAATTAATCTTCTTTCAAACCTTGTTATTTCTCTTTATGACAGAAGGTGTTTATCCAAAAGAGAAACTGTTATAGGCTGGCTAGCCATCATACTAGACTCACTAATCCGTGTGCCAATCGTGCTGAGTGCTCCATATTCCTTCTTGTCCAATTATTGTAACAGTATATAAGACGGGACCTATCTTCAGCAATAGATGTAGGAATTGGTCCTATATTATTATCGTAAATATTTTGGGCTCCAGTATTTTCTCATTGCAAATGACAATGAGAAGGAATTCGAGGCCTTCTCAATCTGTAAGAGAACTAACACTTATGCAATAAATAAGGTTATTGTCACAATTAAGTAAAACTGTTTGAAAGCGATTGAGATAAACTTTAATTGCTTTTATGAGAACTTCCAAGGATCGGATTATTCTGTAGCCTAACTTTCTAACTAAAATTATAAATGCAAAATTGAGATTGTTTCTTATTTTTACACGCTAAAACTGCTAAAAGGATTTGGATGAAATTTGGCTACTTTTCAACCTGGATCACAGACAAAGTCATGGGCAACAACTAGCTAATAATAATTAGATTATGCATAAGTAATTTAAAAACAAGAATCAAATTTATTCAATAAAATATGGTTTACAGAAACTATTACCTACATACGTGTAGATAGACTAAGGACGTAGGCTATTTTTCATCGTGAATCACAGAAGAAGTCATGGGCAACAGCTAGCTAATATTAATAAGGTTGTGCGTAAGCAATTTAAGAATAAGAATTAATTTCATGTAATAAAATATAGTTTACAGAAGCTGTATTACCTACAGTTGAAACATTTTATTTTTCTTATATTTTTATATCTCTTCACGAAAAATATGCTGGTGGTGCCTAGCACTAAATACTTGTTACTTTGACACTTATTGCAGGTCGAGTGATAATTTTTTAATGACTAAAATAGGACGTTCAAAAGCCGAATTATACGAGTAAATTAAAAGACAAAATAACTGTTCATTCCGAAATAAAATCAGTCTCATACTCCATTTTCAATTTAATTTAAAGCATGGATTACATGTTGTTCAGTATAATGATAATAAGTAATATTAATTGTGGCATCAGTAATTAAAATTCAGTCAAATTGGCTGCAGGGAAATTGTGTTAACGCTTAACGTGTTTGACATTAATAATTGAATAGCGTAATTTAATTGTTGGGTGGTTAATGCAATATGTATGTTCAACCCGTTGATTTGTTAATTTTAAAATTGGTAACAGTGAGAATTTGTCGCAACTTTTATTTTTTTTAACCACGCTGAAAAACAACCAGGAATACACGCAAATGTAGCTTATTTAGGTGCTCCTTAATTTGACCCTTATAGCAATTCCGGAAAAACGGTTCTCATAAATTTAATAATTGCCCTTAAATTAATTCCTAAAACAAAATTAGATTTACCTGAAAACTGCCAAATTCGTCCAAGCTTACAAAACTTCGCAGCGTACTGAAAAAAAAGTTTTCTAACACTTTTTTGTAACCGCCACTAAAACACACTCACGAATTTCGCGTCAACAAAACCAATGAAGAAGCGATTCTACGATTAAAAGTTCGAATTTTAGATAGAATTCCGAATAATGTTTAATCGAACTTGAACTTGCGTTCGCACTCAACTGGTGGGCGTTCTGTTCGGCGCCTTTCTGTCTACTGACGGTTGGGAGGGCGCGCGTCGAACAACGCGCCGTCAAAGTTTCAGCTGCACCGCCCGTGTGCTACTTGCATTGTCGTCCCTAACTATTATTGCGGCTGTACTGATTGTGATGAGCAATTTCAGTAACGCTTGTATTGGGGCACGCGTCGATTTTAGGTCTGAATTCATTGGTTAGTGTGCCAAAGCGGCTTAATTGTACCGCCGTTTTGTCCTTCCGTTGAAAGTGAAGCGTTTTGTAATATTAGGGATTTGGACTTTGGATTTGATTCATGTAACTAGTTAGAGTATGTAGGGTTATTTAGTGGTTGTTTAGCGCTGTATTTTAATCCTTTTGAATTTGAAGGTTTCAGCATTTAGTTTTTCCGTAAATCGGGTACTTATTACCTCTTATTATATAGGTATTTCCTTATAAAATATGATAGATGTCATTTTTTTATTCTGAGAATCTTGGGTTTTATTGAGGTTAATAGAATAAGAGGCGTCAGTTGGACCGGTCATAAAAGAAAAATGTTATCAGATATTTCCAACAACGGGTTTGCGTGATGAACATGTTATTATGTTCTGCTTTTAAAGTAAAATCTTATTGTGTGTCTTATTGTTTTTTCGTATATCGGAAATTCAAAAAAAAAAATCGTCTTCCTTATTATAATAGGATGGGATTACTAATTTAACCTTTTTTATCGCATAGTATTTAAAATATATTAAAAATTTAAGTACATAGTAACTATACGTTTACCGAGATCGATCCGTATATAGATGACCATCCATTACAAATTGAGAACTCACCGTATGTCGGAAGCCCCCCCGAGTGGGTTCCCGCATTGTCGTTGCGGGGGGGCTCAGTAACCGTGGATTCCGGCCACGGTGAAGCCAAGAGGAGCCCAAAGGTGGGGCCGCTCGTCAGGGCTTTTGCCTCAAAGCCGACGACGTAGCGGCCAAAAGGTAGGTTGCGGTGAGGTGCACCGCAACTGAGGTGGGCCGCGATGTCGAATGGGAGGCATCGCGGCTGAGGGTTACGGGCTGCGGTAGAGGAGGAGTGCCGGTGCTTCTGAGCAGCGCTCTTCCCTTCCGTGGCCTGGACGGGGCCGCCACCGTTTGATGGCGGACGCGGTGGGGCCGCAGGGGAAGAGGAGTGTCGGTATAGCGTCAGCCGCTCTCCCTATCCCCTGCGGCCGAAAAGTGGTAGACGGGACGGCGCGTTGTGTTCCACACGCGCGCCGTCTAAGATGTCAGCAACCACCGGTGGGGTCCGCAAGGGCCGATGCCTGCCAGGGGTGCGGGTTTGTTCGAAAGAGATACCACAGCCCCTGGCATATGGGCTACTGAGGGAACACGGCAGGAGAAGTCATTTGATGATTACCCACCCAAAAAAAAAAAAAAACCGTATGTCGGAAAGCACGTTAAGCCGTTGTATTGAAAAATACCAACTCGCGTTGGAAAAACACATTTTCTTTTACGTAAAATTTTTATACAAAACGACCAGTTCAATTGTATCAGTGGTTTCGTGCTAAAAAATATTTTTATGAAACCATTCGTCGAAGTAGTTGTATCGGCACCCTTACAGTTGATACATGACGATTCGATTTTTACAATATTTTATCAACACACGTCCAGATTTTTTTTCGGAATAAAAAATAGGAGTATAGTTAAATGTTATACCTCAGAATACAGAAAGAACCAGAAGCCGCGTTCAACTGATATTGCAAGCTGCAGGCTGTGTCCAAAAACAAAACAAGTGAACCCCGCTCGCTTCACTTCCCACCCGCCCGCGTACTATTGCTACTCGTAGCTCAGATATTATTTGCGCGTCAAACTACTCTATTTAAGAGTAGTTTTTGTGGCTTCAGTATTAGGCGCTCTCACGTATTCTGGTTCTTTCTGTATTCTGAGTGTTATACATAATATCTTACTACAACTGTTTATGAAGCTAGTCGTATGATTCGTGCGTGTAAATATTATACAATAGGATAATTTTAGTGATATCATCATCTGCTTAGCCGTTTCCCAACTATGTTAGGTTTGGATTCTAGTCTAACCGTATGCATCTGAGTATCAGTATTTTACATAGTGACTGCGTATCTGACCCTCCACAAACCAGTTACTGGGTGATACGATATCCCTTGGTAAGACTGGTTGTCAGACTTTTGGGCTTCTGACGACCCGTAACGTATGGTCTACGAATGACAGCCGGGACCAATGGCTTAGCGTGCTTTCCGAGGCACAGAGGGGTCTTGGTATGTTAAGATGGGCAAAAAAGATAGATAATAATTGTGATGATAATTTTAATAATGATTGTAATTGTAATCATAATTCTATTGATTATGATAATTGTAACGATTTTTTATTTTTATTTTCTGTGGTTTCAAAATGTAAGTACAACTTACATAAATAATGTAAATGTTTACATGCCGAATGGTAAAATATGGCTGACCTATAATGTATATTAACAACTATTGTGTACTACCCATATTTGCAAAATAAAATCCTATTCTATTCTATTCTATTCTATAGAAGATAAGTGATAAAGGGGAAGAAAATAACGAACAAAACGATTTCTTCATGTATGAATAAAGGACAAAATAAAAAATAATACACATAAACGTTCTGGTTTTATTTTAAACACGAGAAGCGACTTTAAGAAACTCACTTTAATAATAACTATTAGTTAGGTTATAATTATTATTCGAAAGTGAGTTTTTTGTTACACTTTCACGCTAAAACGGCTGAACGGATTTGGATGAAATTTTGCACATGGGTAGACCGTAATCTGGGTTACTACGTGGGATAATTTTCGATCTCGACGTGGGTAAAGCAGCGGAAAAAACTTAGTTTTTATTATGTGTGTAGGTAAAAGTAAATTTTCTAAGTCTTTTTTTAATAATATTTATTGTTCAATTCCCCAGGTTATACGAATTAGATGAAGCAAAATAGGTCATCTTATCTAGCTATGACCTTTCTGAGGGAAGGTTCACACAAAAAAACCTACGTAAGCAGTTCATTTGTATGTATGTGGGTAAAGCCGCTTAATGCTTGTAAAGTGGTTCGATCTGTAGATTAGAATATAGATTTCATTGGCTTTTTCTTTTAGTTTTCTCTTTAAATGGATGTTCCAGTACATTTGGTGTTAATCAGTTTATTGGAGTGCATGACAGTATTTTTCTAGGCTAGGTGAACATCGATGGCATAGATCTTAAGCGCATAGCATTCCAACATTTAAACAGAATAAAAAAAAATTAGACTCACAGCCAATCTAAAATATTTTCTTATAATAATACATTGGAAAAAAAAGAATGTGAACATCACAACACAGGTACCAATACAGAAGAGGAGAAAAAAACCAGTAACAGTTTTATGTGTTTATTTACGCTTGACGCGGTCATAGCGTGACTGGGTGACCATCTTTATATGCTACGGTTGGCTCGGTTGTCATTTGTGGATCTTCGACAGTCGTTACAGGTCGTCAGAAGATTCTGACAGCCAGTTAGGTACTTGGTAATACAATACCAAGAAGTATTATCGTATTGCCAAGTGACTAGGTTATTGAGGTCAGATGGGCAGTCGCTTCATGTAAACTACTAGTATTCAGGTGAATCCGGTTCTACTGGAAGCCGGCCCCAACATAGTTGGGAAAATTCTAGGCAGGAGTTGTACTTCTCTGACACAGAAGAGGTAAACACCCGTCCCAATCGCTTTGCAAATTACCTCTTTTGTTTGAAAGAGTAATAGATTGGTCCCATAAAAAATTGGTCAAGTTCAGATAAATGTTTTTTGAGTTAGCTTCTGTAATACGTATTTTTATACGTACACTAAGCGTTGATGATGTAAATAAAATAAATATAAATGTTTATGACACCAACCTATGTAAATTACAATGACTATACATGTTTGTCAGAGAATAAACACTAGATAATTTTGAAAGCATCGTTTTAAACAATACCAAAAAAAAACATAACTAAAAACTAAGGAATAGGGAAAGCGCACATTGTTATATGTGTGTGTGTGTGCGGGAGATTATATGTGTGAGGTGGCGGTGTGTGTGGTTATGTGTTAATGGAATGCTGGTGTGGAAGGTGTGATTGTATCTATAGATATACAAAAATGTATAACAGATATACGTATACAAGCTACAGATTATATGTATTTTGAGATGCTATAATAACTTCCTAAAATATAAAACCAAAGTCACCAACTTAAAAGTTAAAGTTATTTTTCCCTCCGTAATGTTTTCTAAAGTCTATTATTATCAAATCAAATCAAATCATTTATTTGCATATTACAGGTTCAGAGGATGATAAAATCATTCAGCTTGCTAGTACGGTTCTCGGGCGTTGGGTCTCATCGATATTTTCCTGCCCCTATCTCAATTTAATCAGGGTCGGTGCAACATATCATGGAGAGGTATAACTAAGTTACGACAACGACGATACTCTACCTACAAAACTGAACTTAATCTTATAGTCGATGAGCCAATGTGAGTTGTCTTTTTACCCGACTGCGCGACGCAAAGGCGATGTTCTTTACAGTCTATATTTGTTCCTTTGTCGCGCTCTAGAGACTTTACGTCAATCGATTCGTCTTAATCTTTTGATATATAGACATTGATATAGACATTGATATTAAAAAAACCAGTCAAGTGCGAGTTGGACTCGCGCACCGAGGGTTCCGTACAAACCTGTGGGTATATGAGTAAAAGTTCAAAATTGTCAAAAAAAATTTTTTTTATATGACGAAACTAAAAATTTACGGTTTTCGTAATTTTTCCTATATCTGTACTATAAGACGTGACTTCGTACAAAATTTCAAGATTCTAAGTTCACGGGAAGTACCCTGTAGGTTTTGATTCCCGTGCGAGTTTCGAAAATTTGCGGAAATCTGCGGCCTAAATGGCTGTATCTTTTGATTGCGTTGACTTAGAAGGTTGATTTTTCTACAGCTTCCAGGGACAGTAGAACTAAGTATCATATAGAAATTTCAGTTTGATACCTCCACGCGTTCCTGAGAAAAACGGTCTTGACAGACGGACGGACGGACGGACGGACGGACGGACAACAAAGTGATCTTATAAGGGTTCCGTTTTTTCCTTTAGAGGTACGGAACCCTAAAAAAAACAAGATACACAATCAGCGTCTCAAAAACTTCCGCATAAATAGGGCGCAATGTGCGCAGGTGTCAATAGAATCGCCAGTCATCTTTCAGTCAGTCTTTTTGGACATTGTTTCGTAAAAACAACTTTAAGCCATGCGTGTATGGTTGAATTTGAAAAAAAAATGTGTTTCATCATAAATACAACCACTGACGTATAATTGGGGACAGTTTTGAGTGTCACTTTTGTTCGAGACTGTGTATCTTGGGTGTTTTGTATCTCAAAGCCTAAAGACATGATAGTAATCAAAATTCAATATGGCGACAACCATTCTGTGAAAAATAAAAAATAAATAAAGTCGACGAACTATACCAAGTGGGGTATCATATGTTGAATGGTCTTTAAAAATAATTATTACATTTATCTAATCGTTTTACTAACATATTTCAAGACTATCGTGCAAAACTTCAAAATTACATTGCGTAAGCTTTATTAATTCCGTTTACAGATACATAAAAAAGAAAATATTCACAAGGCATCAAAAAATACGTCCGCATCGTTGTCAATGGGAAAAGTGCCCAAAAGGCTGGCAGCATTGCCACGTTGTATGGCAATGCTGATTCTTTGGCCGAAAAATAGGCCAGCCCTTTGGTCACGTGATTCCGTTTAGTACGAATAAACTGTCGGTTTCGGGTAATTATTCAATCGGATGCTAATATTATGCGCATAAGTAATGTTGTACGCGTAAGTTAGCGCCACTCGAGCGTATGGTCAGAATTAATGGAACGGACAATTTTATAAATTGCAGGCAGTTCATGGCCTGTTTATGATGTTTCTTGGTTAGGGAGGGAAGAACCTTTTTGGAAAAATGTGTGCCATATTACCATGCCACCGTCTTCTGTGAGAGGTGAATATAAAACAAGCGATGCAAGTGTTACTGCTGAGTAGGTATATCCTGGGTTCAATCCTAGGTTAGGGAAAGTGTTAATCGGCTTACCCACTAGGAATTTTTGTGTAGCAGCTCGGAGTCTGCAATTTGTGTCCGGTTGATGGCAATTGGCTCGCCCCCTATTAAATGGGACTTAAATATACCTGGCAAATGTGGGTGTACTATAGGTACATCTCTGCCTTAACCTTTAGGATTAACAGGCGTAATGTTATGTTATTATAATTAATGCATATCTCAGGTTTTCTTTTTTCTTTCTATTTCGCAGCAACAGAACAATGGATCGACGTATTTTAGCATAGAGATCGTTTATGGGCTATAAAGTGACAACAGCTCTTATTGCGAAAAAATACACTGTTGATCTGCCTCAATGACAAGGAATATATTATAAATAATCAAATCATTTATTTTTCAGAAAATCAAATCCAATTTGTTAGTAATTACACAACCTAAACACCACGTTGGCGTTTGTCCACTGCTGGGACAAAAGTCACTTCTCTCCGAGAGGGAATATGGTATGATCTACCAGGCGGTTTAGTACATAAGTACATTTGGCAAAAGGACATTGACCAAAATCAATATCGCTTTATAGGATAAGAGTATGGCCATAAAAATATACTCATAAATTATAAAATATTTTTTTAACTTTTCTCAGTTCCCATTATCGAAATCGTGTGTGGGGTTAATATTTTGTATTTAATTAGTGATTTATTTGATTTTATTGCACTTATTTTTAAATGGCGTATTTTAGTGCAATGGTGTTGCCAATTTCAAGAACCTCCCCCTAAGCGGTCTTAACGGATACTCTAAGGCAGGGATGGCAAACCACTGGCACGCGTGCCTTTGGTGGCACGCAACAAAATAATTTTGGCACGGCAAGTCACAGTAACAAACATAGAAATCTGAGCGTGATCATTTCATCTTCATAGGCCTGAGTCGTTACTTTCAGAAACCGCACCAATGTCGCATGATTCCAGTTATGCTTGCATTCTGCTAAAAGCAATATATGAACCTACTACCAGACAGCAGAAGTTGCACTAATTTGTTCTTTCATATAAATAATGTGGTATGATGTTGATTACTGTATAATAGTACAAGTCTATTTCTGTTTGCTAATAAAGGTAGGTACCTATTATTGTGAAAGTATTTAGCCTTTTTCTAGTAGTCAATAAGTCAAGATTATTTGTTGGCACGTCAATTGCATATTTTTTCTTTTTTTTTCGGAAAAATGGCTCTGAGAGGTTAGAGGCTTGCCATCTCTGGTCTAAGAGCAGACACAAGAAATGTCTTATCTGAAATTATTTTTAAATCTCAGCCTTTTAAATATAGTTTCAACTATGACATTTTTCCTCATTTTTTTTTTAATTGGCTTTAACAAAATAATATTCTTTTAGTGATTAAAAATATTTCTTTATTTGACAAATCACTAAAGGTCAGGGTGATTTAGATTAATTGTCGGTAACACTGTCATAAGCAACATGAAAATTGAATTGTCAAAAGTGTCACTGACAAATTGTCGGCGGTCGGCTCGGCAGCGAATTTTGTTGTAACTTAATCGTTGATAGTTATTGTTTGTTGTGCTATTTTATAACTTATCATTGCGTTGAGTTCGTGTCCAGTCGAGTCTTCGGATTCCTGCACGACAAAATCTCTTTTGAAGACCATTGTACTATTTCTGTGCTGGTGGTGTGGATTGTGTAGAACGTTTTTGCGATTACGGTCTGTGTCCTCTGTGCAGTAAATCACCAACTATTTTGTTAAAAAGGTCACGCTGCGTAAATTGTTCCCTTTCTTTGATACATCGCCTACCCCGTCGTCAAGTCGGGGATGCAATGGATGTAATGTTAAGAATTTTACGATCCTGGATTACTCCAGCAACGGTTAGTATCTCCTGTTTATTCAGTTATGTTACAATTTGTTAGAATACACATACTTTTTAGATGTGTGTGCAATGGTAAATGGGTACATTGTGTTATATTATCATTAATATTGTATTGATAATAAACTTATTACTTAGAAACGGTTGTCCAAGCCTTTTAGCACTATTTTCATGTAAATGCATCATGATGAGATAAAAGCCACCAGTTATACTTTTCCTAGTTTGATTCGATTTTCTTTTAATTTTGCCTGTTTGCGGCAATAATGTATATTTTCTATTAAACTAATCTAAGATTTGATCTTATCAGAATATAGGTATATCTATTAGGTATTTTTATTTTTAGATGTCAGTGGAGGATGTTCTTTGTCAAAAATGTTTTACCGTACTAGAAAGAGCATCTCTTAACTTGTCAAGTGGATCAACAATTGTACGAGCATATGGACATCAACAAGTGTGCTTTGTCTGTGGATCGTCCATATTAAGAGCTAAGACACACAAACTGTCAATTGATAGCCCTGAAGGAAATATAATGTCGTACATACCTACTCAACAGGTATCTATCCTTTTAATAACACTAATCTATCCTTTTAATACCATTTTGTGGTATCTTAGTTGGGCTCGATTTAGGTCTGTTGAGCCGCCGGCTCCATTTTTAGACGACATATTTTATGAATATGACGATACTTAATATGGACCAATAAAACTATTCCATTCCTATATTCAAGCATTTTTATTTTCTATTTCCTATGCTAAAAGTCACCCAAAGGACAATGGAGAGGGCTGTGCTTGGAGTTTCCCTACGTGATCGAATCATGAATGAAGAGATCCGCAGGAGAACCAAAACAACCGACATAGCCCGAAGAATTGCCAAACTTAACTGGCAGTGGCAGGGCACATTGCTCGCATACCAGATGACCGGTGGGGCCGGAAAGTTCTGGAGTCCTATCACATGGTGGACCGATGACGTTGTGAAGACCGCTGGAATACGTTGGATGCGGGAAGCACAGAACCAGTCGAAGTGGCGGAGTTCAATGGGGGAGGCCAATGTCCAGCAGTGGATGTCGTTCAACTGAAATAATGATGATGCAAACCTACACTTAGCATGATTTACCTATGTAATATGATTTGTTTGGGGTCACTCATTGGTTTGTTCGAACTATTCTATGCTGTCGTTAGTGAATTCAAATCATATTGTTGTAAAGGACCTTTTTTTATTGGTGAAAGGTTTGTTACAAAACTAACCTCAAAACTGAACAGAAAATCAAAGAACTACTTAAACCCTACAAAATACATGGATAATTTTTATTTCATTTGAAAGTACGACATCAGCCTTCTTTTACATCCAATTTATGCTATCATACAAAAATATTTGATGCGCAACGGCGGTCCATAGCAAAATGGGCAATCTCTTTTAGGTAATAATGACTAATAATGTCAAAATCATTCATAATAAATCACACAATTTCGTGCGAAAATCAATACCGTGAAGAGAATTTTGTATCGCGTGTCACAGGTTCACCGTCCCTGTTCTACATTGATTGTGTATGTACATTTATACGTAAGGGAAGTAGGTACATTTCATGGTGCGTGTGAGCCTTTCATTTGATTTCTATTCAGTAAATACTTGCCGCTTGGCAACTTCAGTGGGTGATTTTGATTGCGTGTTAAGTTTCTTGCTTTTTGTTAACAAATGAATTGTGTGACACTTTAATGGGGTCCTAAAATATACGTGTGAAAGTTCATTTAAAATTCGTAATTCGAATGCTATTGCTGCCTGTAATTAAATACGGAGAAGTTATATATGTGCAAAGTAATTTTGTTTGCACGCAATATCGTTCGTATTTCTAAATGTTTTAGGCTAGTTTTCATACTGGAAAGTGTTGTACAGAGGCCAGCACATCAAGCTACCCCAATCTGTCAAATTTCGTTGACAGTTTTTCAACTTTATAACAGAGGAATAAGGTTCATGTTCAATTGGGAAAATTTGACAGTTTGGTCTGTACATTAAATTGGCTTATTTTTATCATCATCATGTGCCTAGCCTTTTCCCAACTATGTTGGGGTCAGCTTCCAGTCTAACCGGATGCAGCTGAATACCAGTATTTTTCATGGAGCGACTGCCTATCTGACCTTCACACCCCAGTTACCTACTGGGTAATTCGATACCCCTTGGTAAGACTGGTTGTGAGACTTTCGGGCTTCTGACGACCCGTAACGACTGTCAAAGGTTTACAAATGACAGTCGGGACCAACGGCTTAGCGTGCTTTGTGGCACGGAAGGGTCTTGGTATGTAAACATGGTCACCCATCCTGTCGGTCGCCCGATCGATTGCAGCTTGAAATCTGGAATTGTGCTCGGTTAATAGTAATAGGCTTGACCTTACTATATGGGACTTAAACGCAACTGAAGTAATCAGTGTGTTTTGTAATACAATTTTTTGTCCACGATTGCCGTCACCGTTTTTAGAGCAGCGGCGATGAAATTATTTACAAAAACCACGACGTAAAACTCATAAGTCAGAACGGGAGTCGGTGGTGTTATCTGTAATGTCTCACTAGCAGACTTTGTCAGCTAGAACGTAGAATAAAAAATAAAAAAAACTAAAAAAATGGTGTTCATTTCGGGGACATATCTTAGTCAAGAACTAAGTAACTTTTATAGATCTCGGCCTCAGTGTTGAATAAACAACTCAATGGATACTCTTTTAATTACCCTATATCTTTATTATACCCATTTATTCCCGTGGATGTCGTCGAAGGCGACTAAAGGAACTTACTCGAGAATGGGCAGCAGCGTTCTCTAGGCATTTTTCTACCATACTGCGATCTCCAACCCGCCTGCCAATCAGATTATGGCAAAATCTCCCTTTTAGGGGAGGCCTTTTCGTCGATGATGTTTCAATTACGATGTAACAATATTGTTCAAACAATCATTGTTGTTAAAAAACCTTCTAATGTGTGTGTCGTAAGAATTTAACCCGAACCGGGTTTGCTTACACGTTCATAGGATACTTTTGGAACAGACTAAATAAACAGACATTTAGATATTTTTAAGTCCCATGTCGCATATAATAATCAGGGAGAAAAGGCGGATTATTTATTACACGGTTCTTAAGTCATTTTGTAATTTTGACGTAATGTTGACGACTTAAGAATCCTACGACCGAAGCTCGCAACTAGGATTCGGGCGGAGACAATATTTCGTCTGAAAATTGCTATCGTTGCGCTAGTGTTAGTACCTGTCGAGGATACATACCTACAGTGAGCAGTACGATCACACACACATTGACAATGGCTTGACGCGATAGCGCTACTAGCTACTGACCATTTATGATGAATTTGGATGTGTTCCGTAATACCAAAAATGATGAATGAAAACTTATTGTATTTTAATATTTTTTTCGACATTTTACAACTTGATAATATGATCTATGCTTCTAAGACAACAATATTACGGAAATTGTTGGTTATAATACCAAAAAAACAGTGAGAAAACATGTCATTTACGCTGTAAAAATGTGCGAAATGCAATTCGCTTAAACTTCATTTCAGGTAAGTATTTTGGAAAAAAAAAACCCCTACGAGCCTAGATAAATACTGTCTGAATCCGAATATCATCATAATATGATGGAAATATGCTCAAGTTGCAAATGATTTAGGTATTACGTATGTATGGACAGTTCATTGTACGTAGGCCTCTTAATACTCCATTAACCGAACTACGAGCGTCTTATCATTTATGCACCGCTGCACTACACAAACGTGACAGACATTAGTGCTTATGGAATAATGTGAGTGGCTTTAATATTTAGGTTCCATGCAAATGTACTTAAGAATATTCACAACACAAAACTCAACTCAAGACTTTTTTGATACATAAATGTTATTTTTCGTTGAGTGATTTTTTGAATGACCCAATGTGTGACATCTCAACAGTTTAATAGTTTAATATTAATGACATTATTTGAAGTACTTTTACGCACGATTTGAACTTGTTAAAATGGTTAACTAATTTATTAACTGTTTTATAATTTTACTCAAGACCTCAGAATAATAATAACATAGGTGATATTACCTATTTGTTAAATTTTGCATGCCCAAACTCGGGCAGAATGTACCCGGCTCACTACATTCAACTTGATTGTACAATCCCTACCTTCTATGCGAATAAATGATTTGATTTGATTTTTGATTTGAACCGGTCGAAGTGGCCGAGCTTGGGGGAGGCCTATGTCAAGCAGTGGACGTCTGTCGGCTGAAATGATGATGATGATGATATTTTTTGCTAAAGAGATGATACTTTTAAGTGGTGGTCCAGTGGCAAAGGTCGCGAGTTACGAGTTGTAGGTCATCGTAAGTTGGAATATAAATGTTGGTGTAAATAAATTCATCACCGTTGAAGGGAAATATTGTAGGGAAATTACATGGGTGTTAGATCCAAAACTTAGAAGAAATGGATCATCTACCAACTAACGCTCACTGGTTCTGCGTGGTGGATTGAGGATCAAATTCATCTCGCCGAGAGGAGGCCTGTGTCCCAGCAGTGGGAAAATTATAAGTTGATTTCGCTACATTTTCGTAGTAGTATAGCTACTTTTCGAGTAATCGCGATTTCGAAAAAAAATATCCCGATAAGTTAGACAGAGATGTACCAACCTATAGTACACCAATCCAATAACACATCGTTCCATAACAATATGTTGGGTGTGGCAAAGAAGCATGAAAGTAGCATAAATGCTGTGGAAATGCGTTCCTTGCGAAACATGTTTGGTGTGACTGTGAATTAAAGGACAACGGTGCGGTTTAAAAGAAGATATAGTGGCAAAAATTGAAAAGAGCGTATGTTTATATTTAAAAGAGCATGCTTATATGTTGTTGAGTATCAAGTTCAAGGTGTTTAAAACCACCTTTTTGACCGCTTTCAAGAAATCTCCGCCTTATTAATTTAATTGTTACTGAAGATTATCTAACCTATTATTTACTAAGTAATTACCGCCGTAGGCTTATTTCGCTTATGATTAGAGATCTTAATCGAAACATGCCAAGCATATATATCCTCATTAAAGTCCATAATCTGTTGTTCTCAGGAGTGAAGTCACTGAAGACACGTTTGAGATGTAAGAAATTATATGTTATACTGTAATATTAAATATATTTACAGGGTAAGTTTTTATCCAGTGCGCAAATTGTAACCATGAATTCAGCCTATTATTCTAGAACCCCTAGCGCAGAATTTTTTCGCCGGTTATCCAAAAAAAATTCAGCTGTTACATAGAAAAGTGCAATACCTACGCGTTCAAAATGTATGGAACGCTAGGGAGGATCTAGAATGATATGCTGAATTCATGGTTACAATTTGCGCACTGGATAAAAACTTTTCCTGTACCTATATATAAAGTCAAAGGGCAATAGAGAGGGCTATGCTCGGAGTTTTCCTACGTGATCGAATAAGGAATGAAGAGATCCGCAGGAGAATCAAGACAACCGACATAAGAACGAAGCCAAAGAATTGCCCATTTTAAGTTGCAGTGGGGAGGACATACTGGTCGCGAAACAGGTGGCGACTGCGTTCCGAAAGACGTAGCGTTGGAAGGCCTCCCACAAGATGGACCTTGTGAAGGCCGGGGGAATCCGCTAGATGCGAGTAACGCTGAACCGGTCGAAGTGGAGGAGCTTGGGGGAGGTCTATGTCCAGCAGTGGACGTCTCTCGGCTGAAATGATGATAATATATACATATATAACATAACATCACGCCTTATTTACCCGAAAGGTTAGGCAGAGGTGTACTTACAGTACACCCACATTTCGCCAGTTATGTTTAAGTTCCATGTAATAGGGCGAACCTATTGCCATCAACCGGGCTCAAATCTAGACTCCAGGCTGCTACTGAGAAATTCCAAATGGAAAAACCCAATAACACTATGCCCGACATGAGAATCGAACCCAGGACCTCATGGTCAGCAGTAGCGCCAACCAATGAGGCAGTCGAACACACACACACAGTCCAGTAATACAATATGTAGATGTTATTTTTTGTTTTTTGAGGGTGGGAAATCATCAAAATCAAATCAAAACAAATTATTTATAAAATTAAATTAAATTAAAATTAAATCATAATGTTAGTGCGCTGCATTCTACTCGCAATCATACAAATATTACACAGAAGAATGAAATATAATATAAAAAAAAAGAAATTAAATGTCTGTAGGTATAATTAAAATGTCAAACCATAAAATAGAAATAAAATTATTATGTCAAAATTTAAAATATCATTGTCAACAATTATCCTCCATAAATTCAGTGATTGAGTAATAACATTTATTAATTAAAAATAGTTTCAGTCGTTTTTTAAAAACAACTAAATCAAATAACTTCTCCCTCTTTAGGTGGATCGGGAGGGCGTGTCCGACTTTTACTGACTAAAACCCACCCGTGTTTCCTCAGTTGCCTGTGTACCAGGGGCCACGGCATATCTTTCGAACAACCCGCAATCCTGGCAGATGTAGGTATTCTTATTCCCCACTGTGCTATTATCTTTCTAGCAATATTTTGCCAATCATACTATATTCACTAATTAGTACGGTTTAATAGAGGCATCTCTAAGAAGATGTGGGTCTTCCCGGTTGTATGATTGTGTAGATAGGTATATTACACCACTAGCTTTTGACAGCGGCTTCGCCCGCGCGGAACTTTCATCCCCTATTTAACTCCCTTAGGGGTTGAATTTCGAAAAATCCTACCTTATTCCTTGTCTACATTATAAAGGGAACCTCTTTGCAAAATTTCAGCTTTCTAGGTCCAAGGGTTTGGGCTGGGCGTTGATGAGTGAGTCAGTCAGTCAGTCAGTCAGGACCTTTCTTTTTATTTATATAGATTTATGTTGTAACTAGCTATTGCTTGCGACTCCACCCGCGTGGATGTCGGTTATCGCGTAAAAAGTATCCTATGTCCTTCTCCATATCCCAGGCTATATTTCTGCCAAATTTAGTGATGATCGGTACGGTGGTTTAGGCGTGAAAGCGTAACAGAAAGACAGACAGATTTACTTTCACATTTATGTTATTAAGTAGGGATTAAGAGCCCAAGCAGCACACATAGCTGTATAGCCACCGGACAACAGAATTTTTGAAAACTCATGGCTGTTATGCCGTTTGTACAAGGGCATTATATCTGGCTACACAGCTTCTATAATTCTAAATTTGGCCCCAAATTAACCAGCCCTGAGCATTTTAGTAGCTTGTTAATAGCATTCCAGAGCATTGTAAGAGCATTACATGGGCTGGACAATAGCTTAGACAGCTGTCAAGATGCCACTATCTAGCTCCTTTGATTCTCTTAGACAGCCCAAAGATGTTGTATGGCTTACTAACGGCGATTGTTAAATCTACAAAGAAATAGCAACAAAAGTCTATTTGGACAGCGCAACTGTTATGCCAAACTATAATCTGTAGGAAAATATAATTAATTTCCAATTTAAGGTAAGTAATTTTTCACATTTATTTGCATCTCTATCGGTAAATTGTACAGCGGGTGCAATTTTACTGTTAATATATTAGGTGATATTATCAAATATTACACGCGCCATCGAAATAATACAGTTTTACTAAAATAAATATACAAAATAAATACGGTGTGGAATTATTTATGGATTTTTACAAAAAAATACCATCTTATGAGCATTATCATCTATTTGTAGCTATGAAATAGTGTGTTTTACTTTAATAGCTCTGAAATATCATAAAAATTTAACAGTTTTTCATATTTAATCGTTTTGTTTACATTAAAATGGCGTCAATTTGTTATCCAGCTATAATTCTAACTAAATTCTCTACAACTTCACTTTGCCGTGCAATGGCCATATTTAATTCTATTAACCAGCTGAGAACTGGACGCTAGCTGCACAATGGTTTTCAGTTATTCTAACGAATGGTGAAAGCAGCGTCTTAGGGTTCTCTAATCTTGATAGAAAACCATTTCGGGCATTTTGTAATCAATTAATAATAGTGTACAATTGTACATATTTTTGTTATAGTGCCTGTAATAGATGCTTTGGCGCTTTAGAGCGTTTTACTTAATGGCACAAATACTAAATTCGCATACTTAATTATCTCTTACTTATGACGTAGTAGGTAACGATGCTAATGTTATTGCTAATTAATTATTTTTGTTTTCAGAAAATATAAATGTCGTTCAAAAAGAAAGAGGGAAAGAAAAATTATCATACCAAGTGCTTGGGAAAAGGATTGAGATGGCCTATTAAAAACGTCACTTCGAAATTGAATAAACTAGAATATTCAAAGCCTCATACAGATTGGATAGAAATGCAATGCATAATGAAACGGTCATCCATTGCAACTTATAATAATGCATAAAAAGAATTAAGTGAAATGTTGAACCATAGTAACACGTCTGGAGAAATAAATATATTAGACGAAATCGTTGACCACAACACATTTAGTACCTACATATTTAATAACGTTATCTCATGACGTTACTCAAAAGTGTTTTTTAAAATATTTGGTTCATTAGTTGGTTATTTAAACAGTATTCTGCTTAAATAACCAACTAATGGTTTAACATATAGAATTACCAAAGCCAAATATGGAGTATGTGACTGATAAAATTAAACGCAGTAAATGTATACCATTACTTTTATTTTTATTGACCATTCCTTACCCAACAGCTATTAATAAATAAAAACTTCTGAGTGCCACTGACACGTCTTTATTGTTTTGTAACGGTCAAACAATATTAAAATTTGTCTTCTCATAAAGACGTGGCGCTGAGGGCATGAAAATGTACGTACGTTTTATAAAAGCCCTTGCGGGTGAATCGCAGAAAAAAACATCTAATCATGACTGCTATGATCTTGCTAGTTGATAGAAGGATTCCGTCATTCAATAACTGTTTTATTTCTACTACAAAATCTTCTAGATAAATATCAAGATTCTTCGGTTTTCCGACACCATAATAAACGCCAATGATAAATGGTTGGCTATTTCAAAAACATTACACAAAATCGGCCAATCATTATTCTACACCTATTTAATCGCCGATTAAATAGGTGTGGAATAAAATTAGTAGTCAAGAACTAAAATTCACACCGACACCTCGACTTCTGGTGCAAAAATAGTACTGTATTTTTTTTTTCTTTTCTTTTGCTTATATATCGAAAATCTATCGCAAAAATAATGAAAATTTCGACCCCCTTTATAAAACCCGAAACACCTCTAAAACACAACATGTGGGTAATAATTTTTCATATTTTCCACGAAAATAGTGAAAATTCCATATAAATCACGTCGAGGCTGCCGCCCTTGCGCGCCGCTGACTCTAAAAAAAAATCACGGGGTATGGCAAACAAGTACCACGTTACGAAGCCAAAACATACCACGTGCGAGTCGCGATTGTCAAATTCGATTTTAGTTGTGTCAAAATTGTTTTTAAATTCGGAGATATATTTTTTTAGTTAAGATTCTCATAGTCAAAAGTAAGGAATTTGAGTTATAGTTTAATTAGTTTAGTTCGGTGTACAACAAAATTGGCACCAATGCCACTTACTTAAAACTATAGTTAGCGGATTGATTGGTACATTGTGCCAGTATTCACCACCAGATTCGATTAATTTTATGGTAATTTTTCTACCTGTACCTATGTAGAATCGTTCTCGGATCTTTTTGTACAATATCTGGTACGAAAAGATCCGAGAACGATTCATTTCATTCATTCAAAAATCTTTAATTCACTATTATTAGTAATTCCATCAGTGCATCTTGAGCAATATTTCTCTTTATTGCCTATAAAATATAATATTATCTCCCTCATGTCTGGTTTGATTCAAAACTTTCACACCCCCACCACTTCTACTTACAATCATTGTTTTAGAAAGGTCACTGACCGTATCCTTAAATTGTACGGAACTATGATCATTGGTAACAAAATCTATGTGATTAATTCGCGTTACGGGGTTATGACAAAATTGACGTTATCATAGCACTACTACCTAAGTCTACTCTTCAATAATTCTAGAGGCTGTGAAATAGCTAATATTTACACTATAAGCTTTGGAATTAAAGTGGAGTAATACTACACTAATTTACAGCTCATGCAGTCGTTAAATGCTTTTAGCCAGCTAGTGTCAAGCTCATTGAGGAAGCATTATAATAGAATTATTTTACACCATAAAAGAATACCAATGGCATAATTAAATTCTCTAATACAGTTCAAAGCTTAGAAAGGGTGTTACTTTATCTCATTAGCCAGCTGTTTACAAGCGTCGGTCTTCTTGACCTACTAGTAGCGTTATACGTAGCCAAACGCTGGACAATGGTTCTTTCAAGTTCTACTAAAATGCATTTTGATGTTTTTTTGTCCAATGTACAGCCATTAGTCAGCTGTGCTGTTTAACAGTGTAGAGATCACCCCCCATACAGCCCCAAGAATCGTCTTATCCATTAGTACAGCTACGTAAGAGCCATTGGCTGTTATATAGCTTGTTTATGGATGTAATCTTCGCTAATGTGCTGCTTGGGAGTGCACACTAATACTTTTAATTATAAATAATATAGTTGACATTCTGAGGGATCAGCAGTCTATTCCGTATGACGCGTAAAAAACAAGACAAAAACAAGAGATCTTTTTTGTTAATATTTTTTTCTATTATTCATTTCAATTGATTTCGCTCTGACTGTAGTTAAAGTTTAGGTACCATCAGTTTGTAAATTGTTATCTGTGGAAAATGGCGTAGTATATTTGTTAAGTTAAATGTTGAATGAATTCCGTTTATTATTCAAATACTACTGTTTATTTTGCGATATGTTTTTTTTTATCAAGTTCTCAAATTCATCCTCGTATTTTTTCTTTCTCGTTGTTTATATACTAAACCTTCCGTACAAAAAAACTACAAAATTTTGAAGAAAAACAAACAGCCGAACACGTTTGAAGTACATAAAACGTAGACCTATACCTTCATATAATTACTTAACCATACAAACATGATCCAAGCGAAATTTTCTCCCAAAAAAAACTCCACGTATTGACAAAAGAACTTCAATCTCAATTCTCTTCTCCACAACATCCATAGACTTTCATTTGACTTGCCTTAAGGGTTGAGCAGCTCTTAACCTAAACTTAACTTAAAATATCTTGTTCTTCCGAAACTAACGAAAACAAATACTGGAAAATTGGATTTAGAGTTCGGGTTCTGTAGGATATTAATAGATTTTCAATAGAAGGGTTGTGTTTTGAATTTAGTTTACTGGCGCTAATTTAGTTTGGAATTACAAACAAAAATAAAAAAAATGGATTTGTATAATTAGGGTTCTGTACGTTAAAGGTGCCAACGCCTATTTACTAAGGCTCCACTGTCCGTTTTTCTGTCAGCGGGCCACATCTTATGAACCGTAAATTGTTTTTTTTTTTTTTTTTTTGTGTGGGAAATCATCAAATAACTTCTCCCGCTCTGGGTGGAGCAGGAGGGCGTGTCAGACTTTTACTGACTAAAACCCACCCGTGTTCCTTCATTAGCCCGTATGCCAGGGGCTGTGGTATCTCTTTCAAACAAACCCGCACCCCTGGCAGGCATCGGCCCTTGCGGGCCCCATCAAAATTAAACATTAAACAGGTCTTGGGGGTTCTTAGTCCCGCTTGTACTGCATGGCCCACATCTGTGGCTAACAATTTTATGGTGAACTATTTTTTTTTTCGTCATCATCATCGTCATACCAGTCGAAAGGGGGGGATTTGCCATAATCGCCACGCTTGGCAGGCGGGTTGGCGATCGCAGTATGATGGTCAAATACATAGAGAACGCTGCTGCCCATTCTCTAGTAAGTCCCTTAGTCGCCTTCTACGACACCCACGGGAAGAAATGGGATGGTGCTATTATTTTACGTCCGGTACCACACGTTATCTAATTGTTAAAAAAATGATTTCCACAGCATTACCACATCAACGACCTGTATTGTGGTGCCCGCAAACAGGTTTCGGTATTCCACGACTAACCGTTTTGATCAACCTTTTTAGGGGCCAAACATATTGTACCTTTAAAAAAAAAACATAGTTACGTTAGAAAAGTTGTTCAAGCTAATGGGAAATGTGTATGATTAATTGCGACATACTTCTTAGTATTATCTGGCTCAGCAGACGGCTGGCTCAGTGGTGACCCAGTGGTAACACTTGTGACTTACGAATTGTAGGTCATAGGTTCGAACTCAAACAGGTGCTTTACTTAGTGTAAATAATTTCATCACCACTGCTCTCAAAACGGTGAAGGGAAACATTGTGAGGAAACCGGCATGTCTTAAAACAAATAATTCGAAAACGTGTGACATCTGCCATCCCGCACTGGGCTCGCGTGGTAGATTATGGCCCACTCCCTCTCACAGAGAGGAGGCCTGTGTTCCAGCAGTGGGAACATTATAGGCTGATTATCTTATGTTGTATGTATTATTCGGCTCAGTCTAGCTATTACCCGCTATAAAGATCTGCAGGCTTAGCATGAAACTATCTATTTTTTTTAATACAAAGTGACATGTTGTTTCCCATTTTTGACATCGCACCGTAGATATCCTTCTACAATCTGTCATTTTGTCTTTCTTTTCTAACGATCTTTTTCTAGGTACTTATAAATTTAGACTATTGCAGAAGAATATTTCTTCCCAAACTGTCAGAATCATACTGTCAACAAACTTTATATTAGACGGCCACAAAGTATATACGATTTTCTACAAAATCATGGTTCGTTTAGAACACTTAAACTGTGTTATTTAATAGAAAAACATAGCCATCTTCTCCTATTGTACAGACGCCAGCACATCAAGCTGCCCCAAACTGTCAAATTTTCCCAATTGAACATGAACCATATACTTATGCAATAAAGTTGAAAATCTATCAAAGAAATTAGACAGATTGGAGTAGCTTGATGTGCTGACGTCTGTATATCATTTAGTTAATAGTCATGTCTATTCTTCTGTCGACAAATCGGTGCTCGTGCTAAGCCTGCTGTATTGAGTTTAACCTAATTAGCAACTTGTCTACTAGACGCATGTTCCTACGTTCTGTTCAGTAGTCACTATAGAAGTTTATTTTCCATAGCACTTCAAATGCTCCGATTAGTTTGCAGAGCAGGAACCAATCGATTGGAAATGCATTGAGCTCGAGTTGTTTTTAAATTCAAAGGGGCATACTTTTTCTTTACAGAAAAGCTTGTTGTATTTGTTTAAAAGTAGAAAAAGTGCGTTTTGTTGTTGTAGTTTAAATGTCTCCTAACTTTTAGCCCCCCGTTATATGAAATACATCAATTTTGTTCAACCCTAAATCTTCCATCTTATCTTTAGTTATTCGGTTAAAGATCGTTCTCAGAGATTTACGTTGTTTTTTTTATTAAAAGGATACGAACAAGCTGTGCCCTTCATCATCGTCATCATCATTTCAGCCGAAAGACATCCACTGCTGGACATAGGCCTCCCCCAGGTTCCTCCATTTCGACCGGTCTTGTGCTTCCCACATCCAGCGGATACCCGCGGATGCTGATAGCTGTGCCCTTGTTACCATAAAAGCTAACTGTTTATGAGAAAATATTAACATGTCGAATTGATAACCTCCTTCTTTTAGAAGTCGGTTAAAAATACCTACACACAAATATGCATCTATCTGTTATATAAATAAAAAGAAAAGTCCTGACTGACTGACTCATCAACGCCCAGCCCAAACCCTTGGACCTAGAAAGCTGAAATTTTGCACAGAGGTTCCCTTTATAATGTAGACAGGGAATAAGGAAGCATTTTTCGAAATTCAACCCCTAAAGAAGTTAAATAGGAGATGAAAGTTCTGCGCGGGCGAAGCCGCTGGCAAAAGCTATTTTAGCCTAAGAACACGAATTACCTATTAAGAGAAAATAAAACATTTATATCTCTTAAGATGCTCTCGAATTAGTGACGTACCAACCAGAAAGACAAAGAGACGTTGCTTTTTATAACATGTAAGGTAGCTTTCCATGCCCAAGGAACCCTAAAACGGAACAAAAACGGTGTATTCCCTAAAGAAGACCCTTTTTCGGTCAACTATACCCTTAAGTACAAAACTTGACATTCAAACACACTTACTGTAATTGTATCCGAGACCTTGTGAGACCTAATAAATCAGACAAGATTTAAGCTGTCTTAAAAACCCATTATCTAAAAAGATTAATTGTTTCCTATCCTTAAAACAATTTTATGATCAAAATTTTGGTAGTTAAAAGTAAGTTTTCTGTTCTCGTAAGAAAGTTTGAAGAAAATATTCATGGTTTCCTTGAAAGTTAACTATTGTTAGTTAAGTATTATTTTGTGATGTCTTATTAAAATTGTAACATAGCTTTTAAGTAATTATTTTGTAAAACGTATCAGGATCTGGGCGTCGTGTCTGATGATTTTTTTGTTTATAATTACTTTGCACTACTTGTATTGCGTACTTTTCAATTTTAAATGAAATTACTGTGCTTTCTTTCACTCAAAGAATATAATAAAAATAAAAGCCATAGAAGTACGGTTGAACACTAAACAAGTTTAGACTTTTGACGATAATTTCCAATTTTGAAACTCGATTGATAAACTTTACGCATGGTTCCTGCGTTGATCCAAAATATCTCTTAAATAAGAACGCCATTTCCTGCAGGAGGTGATCGCATCCTCTAAGTTGATTAAATCAAGTAGGTATTATTGATTTTACTTATGCTGCACTGGCGTCTGTCCACTCTGATCACAAGTCCGATCCCCATGTTTTTTTTTTTTTTTTTTTTTTGGGTGGGAAATCATCAAATAACTTCTCCCGCTCTGGGTGGAGCAGGAGGGCGTGTCAGACTTTTACTGACTAAAACCCACCCGTGTTCCTTCAGTAGCCCTTAAGCCAGGGGCTGTGGTGTCTCTTTCGAACAAACCCGCACCCCTGGCAGGACCTCCGATCCCCATGTTGAACAAATATTAGCAAAGTCGATAGGTATTTGTTCGGAGTCTAGATTCCAATGTTTGTCTGTATAATGACACTCCTAGGGAATGCTGTGTAGAATCTGAATGTAATTTATAAAACATGAGCTGTTGTTTTGGTTACGTATCATATACCTAAGTTTATTCTAACTATTTTCAAGATAACTACGGTTCATTCACATAATATATGTTCATAACGCATATTGGTTGACTCAACTACCTGTTTAACTTACTTAATGTTGATTAAACTAAAATTAGTCGCACTAACGAACGATTAATCTATTGATTTTTTAAGATATCAAATACCTAATGGACGACTCGCCTACAATAGTTAAACAATGGTGAAAATATTCCTGCGAGCAACTTGGAAGTTGCGCTCGCCGGTCGCTGCTGCGGCACCGCTCGCTACGCTCGCTCGGCTCGCGCGCGGTTGGTAACAGTTTTAACCCTAACCTATTTCATCCAGTTAAAAATGACGAATCATATAATCTGCCGCAGAATTGTTTTTACCATTGTCCAATTCAGGGGTTCCCATACTTATTTTATCTACTGCCCACATTGAGAATAAATTATTTTTAGCGCCCCCATTTTTTCACCTACTTAAAAATAACTATACCTTCAAATGTAATTAATTATTGTGAGCTATATTAACGGAGATTGAGCAAAATTAGCGAGTCTCTTACCGCCCCCCTTTAGGCTTGCAGCGCCCACAAGGGGGCGCTATCGCCCACTTTGGAAAAGGCTGGTCTAATTATTCACTCGCAGGCAAATTGTATGATTCGTCATTTTGAACTGAGTAAAGAAGATTCGGTTAGGTTAAAACTGTGACCAACGGCACGCGAGCCGAGCGAGCGCTGCTTCCAGGTTGCTCGCAGAAATGTTTTTACCATTGTCTAATTATCCGTATTTTCGCAATATCCCTAGTGTTTTCGCAAAAATTCGAATTAGCAAATCATCCAATCGACATATAAAAAATCACCAGTAAATCAAACACAAAACCACAGATAAATCAACAGTAGGTGAATCGACCGTTAGTTTAATCAACCTTCGTTTAATTAATTATAGTTGAATAAACCGTAGCTGAATGGATTTCGTTCATTAATTATTCCAAAAAATCGGTGAAACGATCTTTAGATATTTTAAGCGGTAGGTCTTTTGACCGTAGTTATCTTGAGAATAAACTGAGGTATTATAATACGTAACCGTTGTTTTTTTTTCTGTGAGACAGATTAACAGCTCAGGTGATTTGGTTATCGGTGCCTTTAAGGTGATATTAGACGCGTAACAATATTGAACTTTACCTCGATTAGAGTTCACATTTATTGTAGTTTCATTACAAATTTACACGACACCCCCAAAATGACATAGAAATTAATGTTTATTTTGTTAATTTAATTATTTTTTGATCATTCAGAGCAAGAGTGAACGACACAAAATGCTGAAATCCAACATCGCTGGATCGGTTAACGTATGAATTTTCACTTTTGATTCATTCTGTGTTATGACTTTTCACATTGAGACAAAGATGCCGAATAAAAGCCTTAGCCCTTAAAAAAGTGAAAGGTCAGCTTTAGAGAGCAAGAAGGGGTGTCAATGCATGCCAACTTCCTTACCTACATAGTATGAAACAGTCGCTTTTCGTGTTTGTACGCTTAGATCTTTTAAGCTACGCAACGGTTTTTAATGCGGGTTTCATCAATAGACAGAGTGACTCAAGGTTAAGGTTTAAATGTACAATACACCGGCAATCACGCGGGCGAAGCCGCTCGCAAAAGCTAATTACAAAAAAAAGTCGAAAAGTCCCATGTGTCTGTAACAACACTTAAGGGACGACCAAAATCGTAATACTTGCCCTGTTAGTCCCGTATTGATTATTTGATAGCAATACAATGTTCTACAGCAGCGTTATCCCGATTAAAAGGAATCCATGACAAATTTCTGCTGCCCTGAACCTACATTTGTACAAGGCAAAGGTTGTATTGCTAACCTCAGTCTTACTCTTTGGGGAATGCGGGCGTGATGTTGCGTGGTGTTTGAACTACTTGTTTATGTAGTTATCCTAATTTCAGGTTGTAATGATGTAAATCTAAGGATGTAATGTTATCATTATATCCTTTTTCCCCAATGGGTTAAGCAGAGGTGATGCCAAAAGTCATGTTTACGTTCCACGTAACAGGAGGTGAGTCTATTGCCCTAAACTGTGCATAAAACCAGACTCAGAGATGCTATTGAGAAATTCCAAATTGAAAAATCCACAAAGTAAATACACAACACTTAGCTCGACCAAGGAATCGAATCGAAGACCTCATGCTCAGTAGTAGCTCTTGCGACAACTAGACCAACGGGATAGTCCAGGATGATATGCCATTTAACGTGATATCAATAGTTCACTTTTGTGATAAATTGTATTGTATCTCATAACGGGCCCGTGTCTGCACACCACGTCTAAGCGCGTATACAGGAAAAGTTTTTATCCAGTGCGCAAACTTTAACCATGAATTCAGTATATCATTCTAGATCCCCTGTAAAAAAATCTGCTGTTTCAGTTTCATAGAAAAGTGCAATACCTACGCGGTCAAAATGTATGGAACAGCTGATTATTTTTTTTTTTGTAAAACCGGCTAAAAAATTCTGCGGGTCTAGAATGATATGCTGAATTCATGGTTACAGTTTGCGCACTGGTTAGAAACTTATCCTGTATTGTGATAATGTATTTACATACATAGTCTCAATCAAAGTCGCTTTAAATGTCCGCGGCCGCTTCGATCTTCTAAACTACACAAAGTATTTTGTAGCAGTTTTCACATTTACATCGGAATGTTTGTGTATGGTAGATTATCATTTAACTTGTTATGGTTTTCTTGTATTATTAATTAGTATTTTTATTAATCAATTATATATCTATGACTATGAAAAACAATTAACTAACTAAACTAACAGTTAACTTGAATATAGAAATCTCAATGTCACCATTGAACCTGTGAGAAGCAGAGTCGGGTCATTGGTATATTATAATTATCACAAAAGTAAACTAAAACATTTTTGAGTTCAACAAAGCTAAGCTGGACGATACAACACATACTCCAATCCAACGTACACGGGACGGAGGATGAAAATTAGATTGAAATCCAGATAGAAAAATATCAAACCAACTTGGTTCAGGTGGGAACGTTCACACTGCTAGTCTAAGGATAGCTGACCAATATTTGTCTACTCCATGTCATGTGCTTAGTTGGAGCCTTATTTTCATTTTTTCGTAGAAAATTATGCGGGGTATGCAAATATAAATTAAACTTCGAAGGTATAATTATATATTATTTAAACTAATGATTTCCTTGGTCTACAAGCTAATGAAACAGACTGTAGATTAGTAGACGATTATCTATTCTGTATTTTCATTCCTCTAAGTACCTGTTACTTATTGACAGGCCTGCACTGTCCTGATACCTATTACCGTGGAGTTTCTTGCCGGCTCTTCTCCAAAGGGAACAACAATTTGGCACCGTGCACCTAGCTTCTGACGTTTCATAAGTACCCATGCAGGTTTATATGAAGGAAAATATTTTGATTTTGATATTTAAAAATTTCAGTCTGCTCGCTTCACAATACTCTTATGCACGATAGAGTATGTGAATACACCATACAATATTGCAAGTATTTTCATTTACTGTCATTTCCACATGGTAAACTTATTTACATATTTCAACAGGCACAATGTGTATTTTAGATATTTCCAGACTCTAAATATAAATAGATCTTTTCAATATAAGCAGAATTATTTAAAATTTACCGAACGCCCAAAGTAAAATTTTGTAAGAAATCCAGAGATGGAAATCAATGACCTAATCATCATCATCATCATCATCATCATCAGTCTATAATGTTCCCACTGCTGGGACACAGGCCTCCTCTCTGTGAGAGAGATTGGGCCGCAATCCACCACGCGGGCCCAGTGCGGGTAGGTAGATGTCACATGTCTTCGAATTTTTTGTTCTAGGACATGCCGGTTTCCTCACGATGTTTTCCTTCACCGTTTTGAGAGCAGTGGTGATGAAATAATTTACACAAAGTAAAGCGCCTGTCTGGGTTCGAACCTGCGACCTACAACTCGTAAGTCGCGGCCGTTACCACTTTGCCACCACTGCTCGTATGACCTAATCACGCTTGAATAATAGGATTAAAAACAACGATTGTACGAATCAAAACTCACTTGTTCTAAAAAAATGCAGAAGTCGCCCACCATATGCAGACAAACAAATCTGAATATGGTATATACGAAAAATAAAGCTTTTGTAATTTCGGCTTGTCCATCAGTCGGTCAGGCCGTATGTCAGACCCGTTCTCTCGTTTTTAAACAAATCAAAAAGTTCCTGACGTGAAACGGTTGCAGGTCGCTCGGTGGCTATGTTTCGGGGAAAACTAATATAGCAGCCTAACGAACTATCAGATTACAGAAGTTATGCGTTATGTATTTATATGTGCGAAAACATGAGTGTAGGACTAAGTTTGATTTGAACTTCATTTATGATAACAGTTTGGAATCTTGGTTCGCGTAAACCCTTTCAATGTGGCAAAAACAAAATTAAAAACGAATTTTAGACCCCTAATGTAGCGACAATCACGCTGTAATTCATTAACAAATGCACATGCACAGGTAAATGCGAAATTCTCTGGTATTGCAGCTGCCAGGTGACTATACCACTTAACATCAGACTATTGACTTGTAAATCATCCAAAATTTTAAAAACACCGACCCAGAAACTAATGTGAAACATAACCTATACTAGAATTTCTGCCGGCCTACTACTCGAATCATAATTAATTAAACCTTGGCACACCTACAGGAAATTGTATTGACATCACTCATCTTTGTGTGGGATGACAGCTGTCAAATTGATGATTTATTGCAGAGATAATAATCTAAAGTGACTCGGTTTTCTTTTAGTTTCTGAAAATATAAAACAGGATTATCTTGTCCACATCGATCACTTATGGAGGGACGTGACACTTCTTATGTGCTTTATTTTTTTATTCAATATTAGCCTTAATTGCTTGCTTGCAAGGCAGCGGCCAGAGGTCCCTTCTTATACACAGAAAATGAGTATGAATTTACTTATTGGTGTTATTAAGTTCAGTATTCTTCAAAATGTTTTATGGGTGAATAACATATGCTTTACTAGGTGCAGTACTTAAAATACCAACAACGCACAGGACACCCTGGGAAGACAGCTACCTTGCTGCATGACTAATATTGAAGCGTGAAATTAATTATTTTTAATTAAGAACGAAATAGTGTAAAGGGTTAACATAAAAATAGTTTATACATCAAGTGCGAAAGTCAAGACTTTGATCAAACTCTTAAAGTAAAACAAAAGAGAATAATATCCTTTGTGTATGTCTATGTTAGATAGACTTACTTTTTAACTTCGTTTAAATGGAACCTCTTAGACGTGTAGAGACCCAACCCGACAATACTCATAACTAGTCTGAACTGTATGTGTACTTACGACAAACTATATTAAAGGACCGCTTTAAATATCATTCCGTTTACCCTTGCTTGTTGGGAAGCTGCTATTACTGTTCACTCTTTTAAAAGACGGGTCTGACTGTGAACATCACGATTTTTTTTTTTGTTGCAAAAAATCAAAATCAAAAGTATTTTTTTTAAACTAGGCTGAGAGTCAGCACTTTTGAACGTCAAAATTACATAAGACAGTACCCTAAACCGCTCACCCTTCACAAATTCCTATTACTTTCGCTGGGAAGAAGAAGTGACGCAACAAACTCCCCAGCAGCACAGCTGTCTGTTAAGTTAGAAGAACTTGATTCGATTCAATAATAGGTGAGTTATTAACATTACTACAAACAATCGTTGAGTGACGTAGACTAATTCGTGAAGGCACTCCCTCACCGGGAGCCTGCGGCTGTGATGTAACAATGCAAAATTCCATTGTGAGAGTTTGGACATTGTAAGTAGAATATTCAGGCTGTCTACTGGTAACCAGCCTGCACATTCGTTTACAGCCATTAGCCTGCATTTAGTTATACAGGGTGTTTGGCAGAACGTTGAATATATGAAAATGGTGGATAGGTGGGGTCATCTGCTACTTACTCAGCCCTAATTTGTTTGACCATGGTCCCCTGGATTGAAAAAAAAAATGCAAGTTGAAATTAAGATTTAAGTATTTTTTACATCTTTCTGTAAGTTTGAGGACTCATAACTTTTTTCTAGCTAACATCTGAATAAAGCAATAATTTTATAAGAATCTGCCAACATTAAAGATTCAAAAATTTCACAAATATTGCCTGTTTTACCCATTTTTAATAAAAATTACACTTTAAAGTTATGAAAGTGGTGAAACTAGAAGAAAGCAAAAAGAAAACCTGGGGGCCAGGGCCAAATAAATTAGGGCTGAGTAAGTAGCAGATGACCCCACCTATCCACCATTTTCGTAGGTTCAAGGTTCTGCCAAACAGTGGGAAAGCAATGGGAAAGTGTAGGCTAAATAAAATAAAAAAATAGATTTCAAGGCTAGGTCGCCGGTATAAAGTACAAAAACACTGAGAGAGCGCCTTATAACGGACAGTTTATAGTTCTTAAAACTGTGCTCGAAAGCAAATAACAGTCTTTGTTTTGCGAATTAATGCTCAGAGCAAAATATCGTGCACTGAATTCCACTGGCGGTGAGAACCCTCCATATCTAATCTACACCCTTTTATGTGCTAAAACTGCGGTCACGTCAAAAGTGCTAAGACTAATCGAACTCATTACCGCTTGTTCACCACACTTTATCCTGTAAACCTATGTCCAGCTGTGGACGTCTTTCGGCAGAAATGTGATGATGAAGCCTTATACTTCATTAGCCATACCTAATGTTTGAAGCGCTTTTAATATAACTATAAATCATTATAGAACCATTATGGAAGCATAAATTCAACGTGCCAGAATGAAGACGAACAAATGTTTTTGTAAGTTCAACTAACATCCTACAAAATGATTAATTGGAATTCAAGACAATACTTCGTCTGAAGCGTAGGCCTTAAAATATCTTAAGAAAATTCATACAGAAGCTTCACTTGCAACAATACTGACTGGAAATAAAAAAAAAAACATACAAGTAACAATAAATACCATTTACAATGTAGGATTTACCAAAACATTCATTGACGGTCACACAAAGAAATAATTGGGTTTATGAAAAATTGCTCTCAATATTCCATTGTCAGGTTCATAAACACGGCTCCTAAATGTGGCAGTCGCTTCACACAACATAGAAAAGAAGTAATCCATCCTGTTCTTCGCAAAAATGCGCATTTATAGTAACTTAGATCAATTAATCCTACCTGTCATACCAGAATATATTATATACCTAGTCCGTGCGTTTAGGTACTGATTAACTTTTTGTATAAATATAACACGTATTCATTATATCCGAGTCTAGTAAATTATTAATTTCTTATCAAACACTATATCTGAAAAAAAGAGCAGTACAATGATTTCTGGTTTATATTTATATTGGTTTTCAAGTTCTGTTTCTAGGTACTTCAACAAAATACATCGCCGTAGCAACTACCTGTCGGTAAGTGAAACTTTTTACTTTCTAAGATCGCATAAACTTTATTTTATTCAATTTATTATTGTTTCAAAAACGATTCTGTTCAGACTACCCTTCATTCGTCCTTTTCTGGTTTATAAATATTTTTTAAGGCGGTGTGAATACACCGCTTTCGAGTTTTTTTCGAGAAATGAAAACTTTTTTTTGGAGCACTTTGCGCTCTTTCTGATCAATTAACGAAACTGAACCGTCACGCTCCGGCGCGTTGTGTTCCACGCGCGCCTCAAAGAGATGTCAGCACAAACGTGATGGGGCCCGCAAGGGCCGATGCCTGCCAGGGGTGCGGGTTTGTTCGAAAGAGATACCACAGCCCCTGGCATACGGGCTAATGAAGGAACACGGGTGAGTTTTAGTCAGTAAAAGTCTGACACGCCCTCCTGCTCCACCCAGAGCGGGAGAAGTTATTTGATGATTTCCAAACCAAAAAAAAAAAAAAAAAAAAAACGTCACGCTCGGGTAGGTGGCGCTGAATCGGATAAATTCGGCTGTAGTTTTCACTTCTATTGTGATTTATAAGCATACCTCATATTTTTTTCTCATCAGCTGTCAGTTTTCTAACCGATAATATATCTTATTTTTTTCATTTTTAAATATTCGATAATTGATCTTCTGATTTCATTCGTCTTGTGGTAGGAACGTGTAAGACTGTAACATGAAATAACATAGCCTTGTCTTTCACGACTTGCTAGAGAAAACATTACTGTTTAGACCGTCACAAAATTGTTCTTAACAATGAGATACATTGTTCTTCATAAAATGTTATAGCGCTTATTGTAGACCCATATTCTGTTTCTATAAATAGTACGCTTTTCGTGCCAGTCTGTGCACTACACAAAACTCTCTGAAATTTGACTGACTGGAATTTGATGCGTCGCCATACAAAATTGTTCCTACCGCTGAGATACATTTTTCTTTTTAGAATGTGATAGCGCTTTCTTGTAGACACGTCATCTATTTGTATAAACAGTATACAATAAAGTCTCTTTTCATGCCGATCTGGGCACTACACAATGTTTGACTGACTGGAATTTGATGCGCCGCCATACAAAATTGTTCCTACCACTGAGATACATTTTTCTTTATTAAATGTGATAGCGCTTTCTTGTAGACACGTCATCTATTTTTATAAACAGTATACAATAAAGTCTCTTTTCGTGCCAATCTGGGCACTACACAATGAAATTTGACTGACTGGAATTTGATGCGCCGCCATACAAAATTGTTCCTACCACTGAGATACATTTTTCTTCATAAAATGTGATAGCGCTTTCTTGTAGACACGTCATCTATTTGTATAAACAGTATACAATTTTTTTTTGGAGCCTCATTTTAAGAAAAAACGATTAGGAGACTCCATTCTTCCATAGTAAGCGAATTTTACACAATAAAATTACATGGGAGTGATGTAATGCAATGTTAACCAAGTTATAACACAAAAGTTGTAGTGATTTTTGTTATTGTATAATATTCAGACTTGTCGCCACATTGGTGGATTACCTGTGCTAAGCAAGGGCGGGGTCACTTATTCTGGTATAAATTTTGATATATTTATAAGATAATTTGATATGTACTGTATAAATAATATTCGTGTAAGACGTCGAAGGTATTCAATAAAGTATTGGCCTATAAATTCGTAAAAGTGTCATAACTAAAATGGTATAAATTGACTTTTGACGTGTAAATTTATTGATATGAAAAATAAAATTTGGGAGTGTATACAGGATAAGTTTTTAACCCGTACGCAAACTCTAACCATGAATTCAGCATATCATTTTAGAACACCCAACGCATATTTTTTTGTCAGATAAACAAAAAAAAAAAAAACATCTGCTGTTTCATGGAAAAATGCGATACCTACGCAGTCAAAATGTATGGAACAGCTGATTCTTTTTGTATAACTGACGAAAAATTTCTGCGCTGGTTTGCGCACTGGTTAAAAACTTATCCTGTATAAACCCCGCGTGGAAGCCATGTATTACCTACACCAGTTTACATACTCAAATATCATGCACCTAGTTAGTACCCACGACGAATATCAAGCTATACATTTACAATATAAGCTCGCTTTCTACACACGGTGACACATCAAGCTATACATTTCCAGTTTACGCTGATCTCGCACTTTATGGAAATCCCATACAATGCGAAATCAGCTTATACTGTAAATGTATAATTTGATGTGTGGCCGTGTGTGCAGGGTTTCTGTTAGTGAGAGGTCTCCTTATACTGGAAATGTATACTTATTGTATAATTTGAAATGTCATCGTGCGTGCCTTAAGTTACACCTATTTGTTTGGATTTTGATGATGAATGACTTGAAATAAAGTATATTTCATTGAATGAAAATTACCTTTTATTTTACTGCGTAGACAGCTGACAGTGGTGCATGCCAACTCAAATTATGTCTGGTCAGTAACGTCGTATCAAGGTCAGTCCTTTATGACGTTTTAAATATTGCGCTATCAGCACTTGAGATAAATATATTGTACTGGATATATGTACCTACTAAAAGTGTATTTGACACCATTTTGTATGATAATGGTCGTTTATTCAATAAAGCGTAGGTGTTCGTATCATAAATTATTGTACTAATAGATAAGATTTTACTTTTTCATTCATCTAATTGTTTATTTTGGGAAAATACAACTTTGATACTGAAATCGTGTCAAGACATCTACGAGCTACGGCGTAGGCGCTACGACGTAGCTGCTACGACATTCGTAGCTGGCTGTGATTGTAGATTATTTTTTTTACCTCTGAATTTGCTTCACTGTCAAAATCACCGTGATCATTATTCTCGTTCCATTAAGGTTGTCATTGGTTTGCTACTGTCAGTGGTAACATAACTGCGAAACGAATACACATTGATTTGTAGCTGCATTTTGACGGGCTCGCTCGACTATACAAATTGATTTTGTACACATCGGAAGTAAATATAACAATGGTAGACCCCGATTCCATGATCAACCTTCCAATTGAAAGGTCGCGTGAGTAATTTATCACTATTTTCCATTATCGGGACGGATCTGACCCTGGGTTCTTTCTATATTGTCATGATTTTAATTAAAGGACTATAGCGCGTGACTATTCATTCTTGTAAAAATATATGATTTGAGTTGATATTATTCTTCGATGTTCGATCATGCATTGATCAAAAAACACTGTTACTAAGAAAAGCACTCTTCTGTCACTGAATATTTACAGGATAAACTTGTGTAATGTTATTCCATTCGATATTTTAATTATTGAATTTTTATTGTAACAGTTTATCTCCGTACCTGTGTGTGTGTGCATTTGCATGCCTTTTGGTAGAATATGGCTAATGGACACTATTGTTTGTAAGACCTTTTATTTTGTACCCATATTGGCAAATGTCGTCTTGCGGTCTTGTTTGGGACAGAATGTTGGGCCACAAAAGAGATGAATAAAAGGCAATTGCATGTAGCCGAGATGAGAATATTAAGGGGAATGTGTGGTGTTACACGAATGGATAGAATAAAAAATGAGTACATAAGAGGAAGCTTGAAAGTGGCACCGATAACTGAAAAGTTGTGTGGAAATCGGTTGTCATGGTATGGCCATGTGATACGGCGGAATGAGGAAAATGTGGTGAGGAAAGTTTTGAGTATGAATGTCGATGGCTATAAGAGTAGGGGGAGACCAAAGAAACGATGGATGGACTGTGTGAATGATGATATGGTTAGAAAGGGTGTGACTACGGAGATGACGACTAATAGAGAAATGTGGAAGAAAAAGACATGTTGCGCCGACCCCAAATAAATTGGGATAAGGGCAGGAGAATGATGATTCGCAAATGAATAAATAATTATGATTATGAAATTTACTTAGGTATGGGTGATTTTTTATTTGATTGAAAACTTTTTTGCTATTGGTTTCGCCCGCGTAGAGGTTGGGAACGTTCCATACCGGGAAAAATTTATCTATGTTCCCACGTCATTGTCTATCTGTGTTTCATTAAAATTCATTTATCCGATCAGGAACAAAAAGCATAGAAACATATAAACAGACAATATTAAGCGCCTACCTAAAACAACAAATAAATAAAATTGCAGTGTCAAAGTTTACACGATACTTATAACAAAAAGACAATTTAAAAAAAATCTTCATGTGTTATGTTAATTCCTATGAAATCCAATGTATACAGGGGTACTTGTAAATTGACGTATTCCGTCCAAGATATGATAATGTCACCTATTCACACCAATTAAACAGTCCATGAAAGCAAACCGAATATTCTTATGCATTTTTTAAAATTTCCCCAAATTCGTCACCAGATATCATCACTTCTTTTCTCTGAACTCTCAAAGTGAATGGCCTTCATTGCTATTGGGTACATAATGCGTAATTTGTAGATATCTAAGCCATATATGCTCGTATGTGTCGCCGGGCGTAAAAGAATAGCATCATCCCATTTCTTTCAGTGGGTGTCGTAGAAGGCGACTAAGGGACTTACTAGAGAATGGGCAGCAACGTTCTCTATGCATTTTACCACCATACTGCGATCGCCAACCCACCTGCCAAGCGTGGCGATTATGGCAAAACCCCCCATTCCTGGGGGAGGCCTATGTCCAGCAGTGGACGTCTTTCGGCTGAAATGATGATGATGATGAAGCCATATGAACACAAACAAAGGACAACTAATAGTGAGCCAGGAACCAAGAATTAAAAAACAAAACTAATATTTTTTACCCGAGTTATAAGAGGATAGTTCAACCAATCATTGTTAACGTTACTTTGTAACTATCAAGTAACAAGTTTTGCTGCAACTGAAGATAACTTATGCCTTTGATCATAAAACTTAAAAACTCTTTCATTGTTAAGAAGTTTTAACCAATGCGAATGGATTCCAATGAATCTTATCCTACTAGTAATGTAAATGTGAATGCTTGTATGTTTGGATGTTTGTTAGACAGTCACGCAAAAACGGCTGAACGGATTTGGATAAAATTTGGCACACAGATAGATAGGTACCTGGATTAACATGTAGGTTACTTTTATCCCAGTATTACGTTCCCGTGGAACAATTTTCGACCACCACGCGGGCGAGGCCGCTGGCAAAATCTAGTGATATTATAAACGCAAAAGCGAACGTGTATTTTAAAATCATGAGACATTTCCAGAAATTTCCGATTATTGAGAACTTCGCTACTAAATCGGCGACTTTACTGAAAACTCACATTCTAAGTACAATCGCTAATGCTTCCGATATTTCCAGGAAAAGCACATCAATTTTGGTCGGAATGTTTAAGAGCCAATTAATAAATTCAATTCAACGAAAAGTTAATAAAAGATTGGTTCTTATAAAAGACTCTGCAAGATTATTTTATTCGAGAAAAGAGTACCTGGACGAACTTGAAAATTAAGATTTAAAAAACGACCCACAGTCTCCACTCAAGAACAATAAAACAAACATATGGTTTTCGTGTCTATCTGTTCTCTTTAATTCATAAAATCAATGAATGCATTTCAATGCGGTTTTCGCCATCATTACAAGGTATATGTGTATTAAACTTTAATATAACTAGTACAGAAATGCGCCAGTAGATTGTCAATCAAGTCGCGTTTGCGAAATCTTATATTTGCTTGACGGCCGCTTTCATCAAATAACTGGTGGAAATCAGCAAATAACTTCTTCCGCTCTGGGCGGAGCGGGAGGGCGTGTCAGACTTTTACTGACTAAAACTAACCCGTGTTCCTACTCCCCCGAGTGGGTTCTCGCATTGTCGTTGCGGGGGGGCTCAGTAGCCGTAGTCTCCCAGCCACGGTGAAGCGAAGAGGAACCCAAAGGTGGGGGCCGCTTGTCAGGGCTTTTGCCTTCAAGCCGATGACGTAGCGGCCAAAATGTAGGTTGCGGTGAGATGCACCGCAACTGAGGTGGGCCGCGATGTCGAATGAGGGAGGCATCGCGGATGAGGGTTACGGGCTGCGGCAGAGAAGGAGTGTCGGTGCTTCTGAGCAGCGCTCTTCCCTTCCGTGGTCTGGACGGGGCCGCCACCGTTGATGGCGGACGCGGTGGGGCCGCAGGGGAAGAGGAGTGTCGGTATAGCGTTGGCCGCTCTCTCTATCCCCTGCGGCCGAAAAGTGTTGCCTGTATGCCAGAGGCCACGGTATCTCTTTCGAACAACCCGCACCCCTGGCAGGCATCAGCCGTTACGGACTCGACCAGTCGGTGCTAACAGCTCTTTGAGGAGCGCGTGGAACACATCGCGCCGTCGACCCGGGCTTGGCCCTTATCGGACGACGGCTTTCGACGCCCAGGGCGTTTTCTGCACCGACTGGAGCCGTGAGAGCGCATAGATAGCCTCTCCCTGATGTAGGGACGAATTGTTAGTAGTCAAAAGTCATTTATTCAAACTAGGCTGAGAGTGAGCATTTTTTTTAACGTCAAAATTACATAAGACAGTCCTCTAAGACGCCCGCCGTTCACTACTTTCTAGTGCTTTAGCTAGGAAGAAGAAGTGGCGCAACAAACTCTCCAGAGGCTACCTAATATATGATATAATGTTTCTTCCCCAAACGTATCTTAGATTTGTTGATAAAATAAATCCACCGGTGTTATTTCTTGTCTGGTCCCTCCCACACATAAATCTTACCCACACATTGATTTTTATCTTGTAAATCCATCTAACTCGACGACTTTGAAGCTCAGACTTTAATTCTATGAGTTAGGTAAGGGACTACAGAACTGGTTAGCTGAATTATTGACTAGGGAGAGGAGCCCTGTCGTTGGGTATCCGCAAATAATTTAAATGTTAAAATCAACTTTGTAGTAGAGCGATTTATGACATACGTAACTAGCTAGCCAGTGGTTTATCATACGGGAACGGACTATCGGGAGCAAAAAATCTAATAGAAAAACCCAGTAACGGAGAGTGTTACTGGGTTTTTCTATTAGATTTTTTAAGTACGACCTGGGAATTGAACCCAGGATTCCACGCTCAGCAGTCGCGGTTGCGACCACGAGACCAACGATGCAATCACCAATTTTTATTTCCCAGCTGACAATAAGAGTTTATAGTTCGCTATTGAGTAATTCATTATCTGCCATCTGCCTAGCCTTTTTCCAACTGTTGGGGTGTGCTTCCAGTCTAACCGAATGCAGCTGAATAGCAGCATTTTACATAGAGCGATTGCCTATTTGACCTCCACAACCCAGTTTCTGGGTTGTATATTATACCCTTTGGTAAGACTGGTTGTCAGACTTTCGGGTTTCTGACGACCCGTAACGACTGTCAAAGATCCACAAATGACAGGCGGGACCAACGGCTTAACGTGCTTTCCGAGGCATGGAGGGGTCTTGGTATGTACCCGTCCATGGACCAACCGCGGCAAGTAACTAATTTTTTTATCGTTGGATTTTAACGATGGGTACATAATAATTTTAGTAACATATAAATATAGCTACTTATTGAATAGGAAAACTTAATAACTATCAAACCGTTTAAGTACAGACTCGTGTCTATTACTTTACAAAACAAAGTTGGCCAGACCATTAGCCGTTTCACCCTATATAGATTATATCCTGAAACCTAACTTTCTAATCCCAGCGATTTCAAGTCTGAGACAAAGTTTATAGTTTCGGTCTAAGTTCAGTTTGTTTTACTTGCTACATCAAAACCACTGTCTAACAGAGTGCATGTAAAGTGAACGACGGTGAAGTTTCAATGAGAATGTGAAAAGTGGTGAGTTTTGTTAAAGATAGGAGAGCCACGGGTCCACTCGAGATTTCGATTTCATAATAGGCACTTTTTTGTCTGGAAGTCGCAACTGAACCTAAAGTCACCATACTTAGGCATCGCTGCGGACCGGCTTGAGCCGATCATCTCACACTTCGGTCACTTCAACGAGCGGAAATTCGGCACGAATCATTCGTTTCCGATCGTTGTCGAGTCGCTTCGCTCATTCTGACTGACTCAAGCTGAGTTCACGTCGGTAAATGTGGTCACTACCTTAAAATATTCACGTGTGGCTTTCGAGACTTGGATGTCTATTGCTGGACATAGGCCTCCCACAAGCTCCACCACTTCGACCGGTTTTGTGCTTCCCTTGACGTAAAGGGTATTTAAATAAAAAAGTATGAAAAATTGTTTATTCTGCAAAAACAAGACACAAAATATATTAAAAAAAAATATACACCCTAAAACAAAGTAGCCAAAAGTCTCATTTTCAACAAACTGTTAAGTTTGACAATGTTGTCCATACCATAAGTTAATGTTATACCGGAATTTAATTGTCCTCCTGCAGGTTCAAAAAGCCTCATCTCATACTAAGTAGAAACATGAAGGAAGCAAGGTTGCAATAAATTGGTGAGTGTTTACTATTAAGACCAGGTTTCCTTATGATATTTTCGTTCACAGCTAGTCAGTGATGAGTCAGGTTAACTTAAATAGATAATCTAAATAAGGAATTTAAATAATCATAGAGAGAGTAGCCAAATTTTAACCTCGGTAGGTACTCCACGAGTCAGTCCCCTAACCACAGGGCCACTGCAACCTTTCAACCTAACAATACCTACGTGCATTACTATTTTATATAGAAAAAGACGTGAAACATTCCTTACTACTTACACCGTGTATTAGTACGTAATCCTGCAAAAAATGGGTCATATTCCGCCCGCCTTATATCCCGTTCCAAAGGTCTCAAAACGGATCGTTGTGCTTACGAACATAATCTTTCGAAATGTCAGGGAAAATATTTTGAAAGTTATTCTACCTTAATACCTCTGAGAGCAGTGGTGGCCAAGTAGTAACGGCCGCGACTTACGAGTTGTAGGTCGTAAGTTCGAACCCAGACAGGCGCTTTACTTTGTGTAAATTATTTAATTACCACTGCTCTCAAAACGGCGAAGAAAAACATCGTGAGGAAACCGGCATGTCCTGGAACAAAAAATTCGAAGACATGTGACATCTACCAACCCGCACTGGGCCCGCGTGGTGGATTACGGCCCAATCCCTCTCACAGAGAGGAGGCCTGTGTCCCAGCAGTGGGAACATTATAGGCTGATGATGATGATGATGATGATACCTGTCTGTAGGATGTTAAAAACTAGATTTTGATTATCTATTTTTTTACGTACAGACAAAACCCTGTACCTAAAGGCAAAAAGTGTGTCGTCAGGGCCACTCACAACACAAAAAATGCTTTTATTTCTGAAGTCTAATCTCAAGAGACTTTTCACTAGACTACTTAAATGTACGAAAGATAGAAAGAAAAACACTTTTATTTAGGTCGCATAATGTTTGCGATTATAAAATAAGAACTTTTATTTTTTACGAATTGATGGTAGGTATACAGAATTGTTTAGCATAATTTTCCCACTGCTGGGACTTAAGCCTCCTCTTTGTGACAAGGAGTGGGCCGTAATTAACCACGCGGCCCTGTGCGTGAAACATAAATAACAGTTTTCAGTCCATAGCTTAAAACATTTTTGAACCACAGACAGACGGTTTATTTTGTGTAAATTAATTTGTAACCACTGCTCTCAAAACGGTGAAGGAAAATATCGTGAGAAAACCGAAAATATTAAAATATGTGTACAATAAGATCTTATTCTAACTGTGTACAACCATTTATATGACAAGTTCTAAGGCTAACTTACCTGTACAAACATTTTACACTGAGTTTACTATTCAGCCTACTGTCGTATCCTACTAATATTATAAATGTGAAAGTTTGTGAAGATGCTTGTATGTTTGTTACTCAATCACGCAAAACCCGCTGAACGGATTTGAATGAAATTGGCACACAGATAGTGTAGGGTGCATCCCTAACATCAGTAATGTCAATAAAAATGTAAAATGTCAATGTAATGCAGAATGTCAAATTAATGTTAAATGCATAAAATGTCAGTGAATGCTCAACGGGATGAATCTAAATAAAAATGCAAGTTATCCGACTCAAACCACGTCTAATTGAACACTATAAATGTAATATTCATAAAATGCACAGAATAATGCAATGTGTAAGTGTCAATGCACTGCCAAATGTAGGTCGCGTCCAAAGTTCAAATACGTGAGCCTACTGGCTAACTTATTGCAATAAAAATATTTTAAAAACCCATGTACGTATACCGTACTGATAGTTTATAACCTGGATTAACATATAAGATACTTTTTATCTCGATAATACACTCCCGTGGGATAATTTCCGACCACCACGCGGGTCAAGTCGCTGGAAAAAGCTAGTATATTAACTAGCAACGCTCCGCGGTTTCACCCGCGTAGTTCCCGTTCCCGTGGGAATGCGGGGACAAAATATAGCCTATGTCACCCGGGGATAGTGTAGCTTCCCAACAGTGAAATATTTTTTCAAATCGGTTCAGTAGTTTCGAAGCCTACTCAATGCAAACAAATCAAATCTTTCCTCTTTATATTATTAGTTTAGATTGTATGATCAGGACCTAAATTCTAAACACACAAACCAATCAACTAGATTACATGGTAAACGATCGAGTTTTCAGCTAATCTCCATGTTGACGTGGAGACCAAATGAAAAACTTTAAAATTGCTTTTCAATTAAAAAGTCCAGGCGGACGGGACACAGTGCATGGCACATACATTTTAACTAGGAGAACGGTTTAGACGATCGATAACTCGATTAAAGTTTTATTTTCAATCTTACTGTATGAACTGCTTGTTACTGTGGTTATAGAATTATAAGTACTAGTCCAGTGGTCGAAACTCGACCACAATTTATATTAAATATTAAGTTTGAACGTTATTAATCGTCATAAAACTGCGTCATCGACCCGAGCGTGATCGTTCTGTTTCGTCCACTAACAGACGAAGCGCAAAGGGCGATTAAAAAGTCTTCACTTAAAACAGTTATGAATTTACTGCTGAAGTTATGCACCAGTGGGATTAATTCCCAGAAAACACTATTTTATGAAAAACTACCACTAAAACAAACTGCGCAATATAAAAACGACTGTACCCAGAACTGCGAGGCTAAGTGGTTATGTTCCCAACTCTAACCGGAGATATAAATAGAATCCGTTTAGTTTAATATTTCATCGATACGGTCCAAGGATTCTTAAGTAATATTGTTAAGTAAGCAAGTACAATCGCGATCAATTGGTTGGCTTTGATTTTCTGTGCTTCTTCATCTTAGCGTATCAATGGCTAAAAAATTAAAACATCTTTGGCCTTAAATTCAGCTGCACAAACTCCGCTCATTGACGCAGTCATAAGGTTTTCTGTGCTGAGACTGGGTTTTATCTTAGTGTAGGAGTTTTTAATGGGCTATGTCAAAGAGATTATTATTGTAAGTGAACTTAATAAGTATGTACTTAAGCTATTCTATGTATTATTTATGAATACTGCATTATTAGTATAACAGAATAGTTTATTTATTTTTTAAGACATAAGTAGGTACTAATGGACATAATTACCAAACTGAAACTAACAAAGTGGATATTTAGAAAAGTAGGCACCTATTTATAAAACTTACACAGAGGAACTTTCAGAAGTTTTGCAATACCGCAAATTTAGAGATTTTAGTCTGAAATGAAGTAGGTATTTATGCAATTAAATAGATCCAAAATGAGATTAAAAGCAGTCTGAACATTGTCTCTAATTCAAATTTTACCGGTGCCTACACTGCCCTACCAGTATTACCAAAGAGTATCGTGGTATCCAAGTAACTGGTTTGTGGAGATCACATAAGCAGTCGGTCCATGTAAAATACTGGTATACACCTACGTCCGGTTAGACGAAGCTGACCCTGCATAGTACCTATAGATCGCGGCACGTAAGTTGAACCAAAATCAGAACAAACAACCGAAGGTAAGAGCGCATGCACTCGTTGCCTCACACGAAAAAAGAATGAGATTACTTTCTAGCATAGTCATTGATGTAACCTATACTGAAGTTGGAAATAAATTACAGATCGCGGCACGTAAGTTGAAACAAAATCCGCCATTTTGGTTCAACTTACGTGCCGCGATCTGTACACTGCATGATAATTTTGGGGTCCTCAATAATACCGCCTTCGCTAGGTTTATGCCAAAACAAACAATGCTTCCATGTTAACTTGTTCACAGTGATTAATTGTGTGCGAATAATGTGAATTAACCAAAATAAATTAGCTTTTCCGATGACCGGAACACGCCATGACCCAAATTCCTTTTCCTTTACTGTTAACCTATATCTTTAACACCGTTGTCAAAAGTCTTTGTGATAAACTTTTTTTACGTCGCAAGATTGTCGTTATGAGTTATTTTTGTAGAAAAGTAAAATAATTTTTCTTTCTAATATTTATAGGTGAAAGGGTATATAAGCAGGTAAACTATGACTATTAACTGATAGTAGAATCCTTTTATACAGCCATGGCCATGGTACCATCGTCATGTTTGGAAACTGTCGAAAATAAATATATTTTTTATCTTTTTCTGGTGCCACTCCTCTTACTACCCCCATCAGGTTTATTAAAAAGAGCAAGATAAAGTGTCATTTTAATATGTGTTTTTAATACAGATTCATCTTGTAGGTATAAGTTTTTAGGATCTCTCATAATGTTGCCACCATCTTGGATTTTCATTTTGTCTTCACTATCGGCTTTTGTGCCTTTGAAAGTGAAGAAAAAATTTAAAAGTTTCGCAGCCACCCTCTTCGATTTTTAATTTTACCTCACCATGGGCTTCAGCATCTTTGAAAACTATCTCTCTCTGTGTCTGTCTATTAAATTAAAATACACATTAAAAAAAAAAGAAATAGAAAGACTATATTATTAATTTATATAGAAAATAATTATTAATTTATCGAGATCTCTCATAAAAATAACCATCATATCCTGTATACCTACATTATTGGCAAATAAATGATTTCCATCTATATTTATTTTTCTAAAGAGACAAATAGAAAAAGTGAGAGAGAGAGAGAAAGTCGCATGGGCATAACGCTTTTTTGTTACATGACGTTTTCTACCAGTTTACTTCTACCGTAAGCCGCGGTATAGAACTTCATTTATTGCGCTGTGGTTTTATGGGTTGATTGCTTAGCCTATCCAGATTTGATAAGGACGATTTTTTTAAATAACAAATTATTAAACAACAAGAGAAGAAGCCCAGTAAAGAAGGGGTTGCACTCCGAACAGTCTACAACGGAATAAAAAAAAAAACACAAATAATTTCTATAAAACTCGTCGACAGAAAAATGAATGCGTTTCAATTTGGGATTCACTGAAAATTCTTTTATTCTGTCGGCGTTTCCATTTAATTGAAATTTTCATAATAAATCAAACTGAAATAAAGTGCATGTTTATTCAAACAACAGCCGCAGACCACAATGCTGTCATTAGTTTTAATTTATAACAGGATGTTTAAAAATTCATGCAGTAATTTATAATTGATGTTGGTGGTTTAAATTAAATACACAATTAATTTTTATTTATGGTTTCAACAACTAGTTCGTTTGTTTCTACAAATAATTACTTATTTTACGTATGGTTTTGAAAGAAAATTGTACCTTATTATCATCATCCACAATCTGACTTCGCTCACTGTTGGGCATACGCCTCTCTTTTCTTGTACCAATTCCCACGCTCCTGTGTTAGCCTCATCTCGATTTTTCCCGCGATGGCAACAATGGCGTCCATCTTGCCGCCGGGTGATCGACATCTCGTCTGCCAGTCCTTAGACGCCACCTTTGTATTAACTCCGTGGACGCCACTCTGTCACAGCCTTATTACACCAGTCATCACCACGCCTTACCAGGTGTCCTATATAGTACCTACCTCACGGAGACCTACCTACTCAGAAATTATATCGACAGTTCACAACAAGAGGACCGAAGATCTTGTGAACACTGCTGGAATGTCCTAAACGCGAGAAGCACAGAACTCTGGCCGGCTGGCTGGTCTGGTCTGGCCGTTTGTGTATGTTAGTTTAAATTTTTGTAAACGCACCCACAATACAGGAGAAATTCCTAGTGTGGGGCAACGTTTTAAAAAAAAAAAAAAAAAAACTAATCGAAATGGCGATGTTTGGAGCAGGCCTATCCAGGGCCAGCAGTGGATGTCTTACGGCTGAAAGTATGACACCAAGAACATTATTTGCCAAATAGCGAACAGGAACTCAGTGCAGTATGTTGAAATTAGTGAAAAATCCCGCAAGGATAACATAAAACCTCGTTAGAAAAAGACAAATTTAGATAAACCAAAACGAAAAGTTATGCGGAAATTATAGTCATCACGCACACAAATTAAATAATATAATTACTTCAGTCTATATTCTTCATGCGAACCGAAACGAATACATAAACTCGCCTAACTACATATCACATAATATAATTAACATTCGGGTACAGGAAGTCTTTGACTGATGAGTTAATTAGGCCGAACTCTGTCCCGTTAATTACGGACAAAACAATTTAAAACATTGTCCTTTCACTCCTGATAAGCTGTCTTTTCTTTTCTTTTTTATTAGCTGTACTGCAAGCTTAGCACGAGCACCGATTTGTCGACGGAAGAATAGACATGACTATTAACTAAATGATGTACAATAGGAGAAGATAGCTATGTTATTCTATTAATTATCACAGTTATATGTACGTTCTAAACGAATCATGATTTTGTAGATAATCGTACGGGGAGTAAGGGGAGAACGGAAGTAACACCTTATCCGGCCCAACAGTCAACCTCACCTGCGCGCGTTGGCGGTTCGTTATGAATAGTTGGCGGCGGCGTCCTTCGGGCGTCGTGGTGCTCCCTGCTAGATAACGGACGAGGCTCTGGCGACCGAGCAATGGCGGTATAACCACACCACCAGTTGGGCAACCGACTGCAGAGGCAACAACGGCCTGAAGTCTAAATAACTTCTGAAATGTCTGGGGCAGAAGGCAACGGGAAACCACTGCTTCTATTTCCCAAGAGAGTCAGCATGGAAAGTCAAGGAATGTTAGTTAGTATGTCTGGCAATCCGGCTGACGCTCGGCGCCACCTTCCCGGGAGAAGGGGTGGGAAATGTGCTACCGGCCATGCGCTCGTGAATCGTCAGGCGCCGCATGGAAACTCTGTTACTGATGAACTTAACACCAGAAAATCAATCCGCTATCCCCACCGCATCGGAACGTGGAATGTACGCGGCCTCAACCAACCGGGTAAACTACAGATTGTGGAGAACGAGATGCAGAGGAAGAATGTTCACCTGTTAGGGCTAAGCAAGACACACTGGAAAGGTCAGGGTCACTTTACATCGGACTCTGGAAGTACAGTGTGTTTCTCGGGCCCTGAAGACGAAAGCAGCAGAGGAGTGGCTTTCATCGTGCCACGCAGTATGAGCAAGTGCGTTTTGGGCTATAACCCAGTTAGCGATCGGATAATGACTCTCAAACTTAACACCGTACCATGCAAGCTTAACATCGTGCAGGTATATGCTCCCACAGCACAGTCAACTGAGGTAGGTAGGTAGGAGGATCTAATTAAAATAAATTGTTTATACCTTTACTTGTTTTACCAAATAAACTATTTTATTTTTTACTACCGCCATTTTTATTTCTGCCGCCGAGAAGCGTTGGTTTGTTCCAGTTGGAAGGTTATTTGGTATCACACACATAGGACATTTCTGCTTTGAAACTCGGATGGCATAACATAACATTACACATGTAATCCCTGAAGGGGTAAGCAGGAGTGTACACTATACCTGCGAGTACAGTAACGATGTTGTCGTGTTATGTTAACTTGGAGAACAAACATGGCAATCAACTTGTGATGGCTCCAGAGCCATATTACCAGTATTCTGGTATGTTCAAACTCCATCGAAAACAGTAACCTTAACGTAACGTAACAGAAAACTTAACCTTTGTTTAGCGAAAAAAGAGTGTTGTTTTAAAAGAGAAAGTCTTTTCAAAATTCATAATCTAGAATATGGAAAGGATCATAGAAATAATTGCTTAAAATAATAATGTCTTCTTTTTAATAATTACTTCGTTTTGAACCAAAATTAATATGAAAAGGCAACAGGTCGCCTGTGTAATTATAATTTCAAAGGACAAAGAATATAAAAAGAACATCATTAAGGACAGGCCGGATATTAATAACCTACGACATTTTTGGAATATTATCCAGATGGTAACGAAGTGTGGCCTACATACACGTGTCAGGATGACAATTTATTTTTATCATTACAAGATAAACTACGTCCCACGCTTCGTAGGGAAATTGGTAAGATTAGATTTGTGGCGGCATCTACAACGCCACATGCGAACTTCAAATCAAAGACCTGACGTCACACATATTCGCATCGCGCAATCAGAGTTTACCGCGGTATACAGGGTGTAAGGGGAACGCTTCTGAAGCTAGAACGTAGGTTATATACAACCTAAATGCAAACGGATACCAATCACCTTTAGCCGTAAATTGGTTATATTGCATCAATTTAAAAAGTTTGACGCTTCTGTAATATTTCTACTTATTTTATTTAGGCGGCGCTTTACAAAGGCTTAAACCTAAAGTCGCCGCCTGGACTTGGGGTCGTTTTTAAATGTGTTTAATCTCAAATAATGGTTCATTTAACTTTTCTTATGGCATAGTGTACAAAAAAAAAAAAAAAAAAAATTGGTGTGATTATTAAAAAAAAATATGGTACTTTATCAAAAATCACTAGCTCTATCACCTGTCTTCGTTGTCGGAAGCGTTTTTCTTTTACTCTGCATATACAACATCCCGGCATCAACCGTCGGGCAGTTCCCCTCCAGACACAACACCCGTCTGGTCGGAGGATCCTCACTTTTCTATAGAGTATGAGTGAACTTTACACCCTGTTCCTCATACCTCTATAGATTCATCAATTATCATCATAGTCATTTTAGTATAAAGATGTCCACTGTAGCACAAACGCCAGTTGCCGCGCCTTCATAGAGCTGTAGTTTATACGTACGCCACAGTACATACCTACCAGTGGGGACGGGTGGAATTGTGACCAGGGTAAGTCGTGCCAAAAAAAAAAAACACATAACGGGTGATGCAAGATTAAAAAGGCTCTCAGAAAATAACGCCCCACTTTCACTGATACTGAATTGGAATCAAGATTAAAGCGTTTTTTTTTTTTTTTTTGGTTGGAAAATCATCAAATAACTTCTCCCGCTCTGAGTGGAGCAGGAGGGCGTGTCAGACTTTTACTGACTAAAACCCACCCGTGTTCCTTCAGTAGCCCGTATGCCAGGGGCCCTAGCAGGAAGATTAAAGCGTTTGATTTGCATTTTCTCAGTAAAAGTTAGAAACACATGAAAATAATTGTACTTTGAATTGAAATAATGAATAGTGGATCAGCGTCAGAAGGGACTTGTTTAAGGAAAGCCGATTGGAATCGGCTTGTATTGACATTTCCGTCACCACTGATACCTACCGCGTTGGCAGTAAGACAATCTATCAATTTTGTCTCGCAAATCTTACCACAACGGTCACTACTAAAATAAGCAGATTTGTAAGCGATTTTCTATTCTCAATTTTCATTCCTCTAAGTACCTGGTACTTATTGACAGGCCTGCACTGTCCTCCCATACCTGTAATTTGAAAACATTGTTAAAGCCAATTATTTTTTAAAGAATAACTGTGTAGTTTCTTGCCAGTTCTTCTCCATAGGAAGTGACAATTTGGAACCGTGCACCTAGCTTCTGATGTTTCATAAGTGCCCATGCAGGTTTATATGAAATAAAAATATTTTGATTTGATTTGAAAGCAAGTGTAGGAAAATCTCTGTTCACCATCATTGATGGCATTCGCAAATTGGAAAAGCGGGTCGTATCTAAGCGAGCCACAGGAATGCAACATACACTAATCCAGCTTAAATCCATAGAGCTTTAAGCTTTTTTAGGCCAACTGTGTTTTTGTAAAGCGATCCATGAAACTAGGTCGAAACTAAAAGCCTGTCTGTCAGTCACTTTTCAGTGAGTGTTTTGTCTATTTTTCGTTCAGTTGTTTGAAAGGTAGGATCAAGTTACACTGACGTAATTTTTGTAGGTGAATATTTGGAAGGTAACGTCAAAATTGATGATGGACTTAGGACGCTGCCATTGTCATTGCAGGGCGAGTTAATACTTGCACCACACTTTATAAAAAAACCGCCCAAGTGCGTGTGATGGCTTCCGTACTTGGGATGAATTTATCCCAAAAATTTGTAGTTGAAAAATGTTCTACTACATATCGATATCCGACAAGATCAATTCTCCAACTGCAAGTGCGAGTTGGGAAACGCAATTAAATATTTCTAAAAAACAACCATTTTTGGACTTTTCTTTTTACTTGTGCTATGAGACCTTGCTTCTTGCCAAATTTCATGCTTCTAGGTCAACAGGAAGTACCCTATATGAATGGCCGTATTTTGGAAACTTGATTCTTATATAGAGCTCGTTACCTCCAGAGAAAAAGGGGCGGATGGACAACGTTCCTTTTTTGCATTTTTAGGTACGGAACCATACAAATATACTTCGCTATAACAGAATTACATACACATCAATACATACATACATTATATTACGGTCATACGGTACATTTTTGTGTGTGTGAGTGCTATTCTGTAAATTTAACTTCAGACCTAACTAATGTTCCTGCCAGGGATGCGGGTTGTTCGAAAGAGATACCGTGGCCCCTGGCACACAGGAAACTGAGAGAATACGGGTGGGTTTTAGTCAGTAAAATTCTGACACGATCTCCTGCTCCACCCAGAGCGCGAGAAGTTATTAGATGAAGTCCCAGCATCAAAAAAAAAAACCTAACTAATGTTACCGGACACAAATCGAAAATAAAGTCGTATTATGTTTAAAAGTAAATCATCGCGGGTTCACAACGAGACTCCGCTGTTCAAATTTTGAAGTCACGTTTAGAGAACAGAGTCAATTCTCGTAATTTCAAGAACGTTCACAGTCCGATCACAGTCTCAATCTGTAAAAAATACCTCGAGTTTCCATAGATTTTTGACATTTGAATGTCGCCGAGAAGAGACTGCAACTGCATTACAAATTACAAAAAAAAAAAATTTCAAATTACAAAAACTACATTTTGAACGCTTTTAATACGAGAATTGACCTCCTGCTGTAAGAATGTATAGAAAACCCCTACCTATTCCGACTAGCATCTCATTTCTAACATTTCTTTTTAAACAATTTCTGATCACCCTAAAAACCTGATCCATAAGTTATTAACGCCATTTAGAACCATTTCACGTGAACCAATCAATACTAGGCTACAAGTACACCTGCTACCTCTTTCACTAATATTTGTTATGAAAAATGTTTCGTTTCGTTGACTTGACGTAGACAAATCTTCGAGTCAAAGTTCATTATGGCAGGGAGAATTTCTGTGGTATATTTTGGAGGTCATAATTCGATTTGTAGTGAATGGTGTTTTGGGCAAAAAGTGATGGATTATGTTCTGTTCTTGTGCTGTTATTGTACATTATCTGCTTGGCCTTTTCCCACACTTGGGGTCGGCTTCCAGTCTAACCGGTTGCAGCTCACAAGGGCCGATGCTTGCTAGGGGTGTGGGTTGTTGGAAAGAGATACAAGGAAGGGTGTTCAACTAAAAAAAAACCGGTAGCAGCTGAATAACAGCATTTCCTATGGAACGACTGGTTATCTGACCTCCACAACCCAATTACTGGGTAATACGATACCCCTTGATAATACTGGTTGTCAGACTTTCAGGCTTCTGACGATACAACGATAGTCGAAGATCAGCCGGGGCCAACAGCTTAGCGTATTTCGAGCCCCGGAGGGGTATATATGTAAAGATAGTCAACCTATCCACGAACCAACCGCGGCAAGTGTAGCTTAACCTGATCACCTCAAGCCTTTAAATACAACTACAAAACCTTACAACAAACTATTTTCATAGAAACGTAACTACACAAACATTCAGCGACTTAACGACGAAGGATCGCTCGACTGTAGGTACCTATTATAGATATCGCACGTTCATTGAGAACTAAAACGTACTACGTGACTGTACTAAATAACGGATTAATTTTCTAAGTGTGCAAGATGTAATAATTCTGTTAATTAATTCTAAATATACGTTTTGTGATCGCCAACCCGCCAGCCAAGAGTGGCGATCATGAAAAGAACCCCCTTTTAGGAGAGGCCTATGTCCAGCAGTGGACGTCTTCCGGCTGAAATGAATGAATACATTTTGTTAAAATCTACTAAAATTCTGTTTGTTCTCAGTAGTCAGATAGGAAATGTCGATTCCATCTAGCTTTTTTTTACATTACGTGTTGGGATCTATTCACACTTTTTCAGCTCTGTTCAGTTTTTGTCCATAGAAAACAACGATTTTGTGTGAGATGCGTACACATGCGTTCAGCCGCGGAAAGCTAAATGGACTCTATACAACTGAACAGAGCTGACTATGTGTGAGTAGTTCCTTAACATGGTTTTGATATCCTACACAGGGTGTAACAGAAACCCTATTGCTATCCTTAAGCACTTAAGATAACAGCTGGTATAGAATCACTATGCATAGCTCATAGCTCAAAATAAAATACTCTAAGAATTGATACCAAATCGGTTTCATGTTTCTTGAATTCAAATCATATCAAACGTGTCGTGTGTGTATTTCAATTTGAAAAGTTTGGTTTCTGGTATCAATGTATTAATAAAATTTAAAATTTAAAAAACCCCCGACCCAAACAAAAACTCTAAAAAGTAAAAATAATAATATTTAGAGGCCTTTTAAGTTGAAGGTAATATTTTGATCAAGGCATTGTCAAGTCGGGGGACCGCCAATGAAAATGCTGGCCCTCTTTTTGGCGTTTCATTGACCGTCCCCCGACTTGACAATGCCTTGATCAAATTATTTAATTTAATTTTTAAACTTAGTGCCTCGCTTAAATCTGCGCAGCGTTGCGTATTTTTCCCACAGTGAAGTTTGTTACTAATTTATCCTCATTCCTCGTCGTGATCACCATTTATCTATAATCTATACATTGAGACCTTTTCAATGAGCCCAAACACGATACTTTTGCTGTTTGTTGGTGAGTAACTTGGGCATCCTGGAAATTCCACGTTGCTCGTCTTGCTGCTGCATCAGTTCAAGGTTACTTTGTTCGTCTAATATATTTGAAGTAATAGAATACCAAATTTCGAGTTGATCAGACCCGTGGAAGATGCTCAAATCCCTTCATCAACTAGAAAAGAGCTGAAAATCTTCAAACGGCGGAACCGATTTTGATAAAACATATTTAAGAACACTCCCGACTAATATACCTTTCAAACAAAAAAAAACTAAATCAAAATCGGTTCATCCGTTCGGGAGCTACGTTGCCTCAGACAGACACACGCACACACACACACACAGACACGTCAAACTTATAACACCCCGTCGTTTTTGCGTCGGGGGTTATAAATTCGTATGACTTCCGAACATAATATGTATAGATAGGATTAAAAAACCCTTCCAATATCGTTTGATATCATCCAAAGAAGCCGTGCCCTTGGTTTGTATATCTATACTCTTTCCGTTGCATGTTGTGTATAGAACAAACAATATCCTTTCATTTCAAATCGTGAACATCATTTGCCAAACCTTATTCCAACTCTGTTCGCGTCGGCTTCCAATCTAACCGGATGCAGTTGAGTACGAGTATTTTACAAGGAGGGATTGCATATCTTACCTCCACAACCCAGATACTGGGCTACACGATACCCCTTCGTAAGATTGGTTGTCAGACTTTCGGGCTTCTAACGACCCGTAACGTGGCAAACATCATATCTATTTATTTTATCAGTTGTTGTTATTTTGGAAAACAGGTAAACGCAATAACAGCCTTAAAAGACAGGTTTTGGTTCATCATCATCATCATATCAGCCGAAAGACGTCCACTGCTGGACATAGGCCTCCCCCAGGCTCCTCCACTTCGACCGGTCTTGTGCTTCCCACATCCAGCGGTTTTGGTTCCAGAAAATATTTTCATGATTTGGCTCCTGAAACCAGCTACCAGATAACGCACCTACAGTCACTTAGATTAAATACATCCTCACAAAAACATATCAATTAATTTTAATGGACTCAGTGATTTAACAGATACAAAATGTACAACCCACATGGAACTCATCAAATACATGTTAGAAATAAAACCTATCAGTATTTCAAAGTATATGGTGCCAACCAATCTACATTATCCATCCAATTCAGCACTTAGTATTCGATTAAAAACATCACAAACAACGTCTTAACATAGCTTCACGCCTGTATTCGAATAAGGGACAGCAAAAGTGGTATGAGTAGGTACCATTGCAGGCACTGGCGGTCGACCACTTTCAACCTTATTGCTTTAGACATAAGGTGGAAAGCGGCCCACCGCCAGTGTCCGCGGTTGTACATAACCAATTAATTCATCAATAATTTTCCTAATATGGGCAAACGCATCTACTTGTTTATTATTCCAAAATATTGGACGTAGTCTTATGATTAAATGTGTAATCTTGTGAACGTTTGGACCTAAAGAGATTTTTAAACAAATTATGTGGAAAGGATCAAATTTACACAACGACGCGATGTAATCATTATTGGTAAACAAGGAAAATGTGTGGGTTGGAGGATTCTTAAAATGTTTGAGTAAGTTAGATACATAAGTAAAAATTCCAAAGAAGTAAAATATTTTCCTATTAATTAAAATTTTACGTACGCTCGCTACAGTAACTTAATACTTACTGTTTTAAAACACTAGCTTTTACGCGTGGCATCGCCCGCGTGGTGTTCGAAAATTATCCCAAAGGGACGTAATTCCGTGACAAAAAGTACCCTATGTGTTAATCCAGGTTATAATCTAGCTGTGCGCCAAATTTCATCCAAATCTGTTGACTCGTTTTTGCGTGATTGAATAATTAACATCCAAACATCTAAATATCTAAACATAAATACAAACTTTCACATTAAAAAAAATATTGGTCTAGCTTTTGCCAGCGGCTTCGCCCGCTTGGAGGTCGGAAATTATCCCAAGGTGACGTAATTCCGGGACAAAAAGTATTTTATGTGTCAATCCCAGTTACAAATTATCTGTGTGCCAAATTTAGTACAAATCTATTCGGTAATTTTTACGTGATTACTCAATCACGTAAAAATTACCGAATAGATAAACATCCAAACTTAGACACAAAATACTTTCACATTTATAAAATTCGTAATATGAGTAGGATTGTGGACATGTAAACAATAACCAAACAGACAAAATTACAGGAATACTTGCAAAGAACAGTCAAGGTAAGTATATCCGCTACCATAACCATACAATAAAAAATAAAAGAGACTTCACAAACAAACTTTACATAAAATAATAAAGAACTCGCAACTAATTGTGTCCTTTTCATCTGATACCGCTAGTTTGTACCGAAGCGTAGTTCTAAAGCGATTATTTTGCTACCCGCCATCCCTGAAGCGCTTTACAAAGCGTGAAATACTACATTTTAGCGCTCTTTTGTACATTTCGAATGCGGTTGCAGCATTTTAGCAATCCTGTTCTGAGATACGATTTTAATTTGAGTTTACAGTGGAACTTAATACGCTTTTATTTGCACCGGTACAAATGTAAATTGTGAATTTACAGTAGGTTTCGTTCGGCTTGCTTGTTGTTTTTAATTTTTAGTTTTTATCAACTGAAAAATTTTGTTGCATATCTACAGATTATTGAAAATTGAGTACATAGAACAAGAAAGACCGATGCTATTATACTCTAGATGAGTTACTATTAATAATAATCTTGTGAATACGATTATATTAAAATTTATCATATTTGCACTCATGCGTTAACACAATTAGGTACTCAAATGCTCATATTGTAATTGTATCATAGAAATTAAATTAATAGCCACATTTAATCTTTTTAATAATATTAATCTTTTGTATAGGCATTATTGGCAAAACATAGTGGTAAAGTAAATTCAACATAAATACTAGGTATGGACATCATTTTAAATCAATTAAATACTCAATCTGTAATATTAGTCATTTTCGCAAGTCTAATGAAATTGTAATTAACTAAGTCATTTATTAAGATGCAACATTGTGGTCAAGCTTAACATTTTGTATGTCTAGCAACTCTCTCTCTCTACATTCATTCTTCCAAATGGCAAGTTCATTTTTAACCCCCGACGCAAAAACGACGGGTTGTTATAAGTTTGACGTGTCTGTGTTTGTGTGTGTGTGTGTGTGTGTCTGTCTGAGGCAACGTAGCTCCCGAACGGATGAACCGATTTCGATTTTGTTTTTTTGTTGTTTGAAAGGTGTATTAGTCGGGAGTGTTCTTAGATATCTTTCATTAAAATCGGTTCAGCCGTTTGAAGATTATCAGCTCTTTTCTGGTTGATGAAGGGATTTGAGCATCTTCCACGGGTCTGATCAACTCGAAATTTGGTATTCTATTAGTTCAATGATATTAGACGAACAAAGTAACCTTGAACTGATGTTAGAGCAACACCTGGAATTTCTAGGATACCCAAGTTACTCACCAACAAACAGCAGAGGTATCGTGTTTGGGCTTATTGAAAAGATCTCAATGAATAGATTATAGATAAATGATGATCAGGACGAGGAATGAGGATAAAAAATTAGTAACAAACTTCACTGAGGGAAAACTACGCAACGCTGCGCAGGTTTAAGCGAAACATTAAGTTTAAAAAGCAAGAAATAAAAATTAAATTAAAGATTTAAAAAACCCCCGACGGTCAATGAAAACGCCAAACAGAGGCCTAGCATTTTCATTGGCCGTCCCCCGACTTGACAATGCCTTGATCAAAATACTACCTTCAACTTAAAAGGTCTATAAATGTTATTTTTTACTTTTAAGAGTTTTTGTTTGGGTCCGGGGTTTTTTTCCACTTTTGTAACGTTATAAAAGGAATATTTTATACAACCCATTTTCCATGCATGAGTTTTATTAAACACACAGTGCACTACCTTATTTTTAAGATCTTTGTATTTAATTACCTGTGTTATACGAAAAAAAAACTCAGTCTTATCAATGCAAGAAGATGATAAACATATAACAATATCTAATAAATGTTCTTCAACTATAAGGGATAATTGTAATTATTATAGAACACAAGAACAAATAATTATTTTTTCTATCAGGTGAATACTAACTATAATAATTCACCTGATAAAGAACGACATTCAACGATAAAGAACGGCTAGAATACTCATGAGTTATGCCTTTTTTGCTCCAGAAAAACAAAAATCAGTGTTATCAAAATAAAAATCTCAACTACATAAAAATATTATTCTTATTTAACGAGTACATCCCTAAATTTATTTGAGGCCGTTTTTCGTAAAGCAAAGAGAAATAGCATCAAGCACAGAGCATGGAATCGCCGCGACGGGAACGTCTAGCAGTACCTATCAATAAAAGCCGTGGCGCCGAAAATGCGAGCGGTCACAGACCGCCTTCCATCAGTTTCTAAACGTTATTGGTGTTGTAGTGCGAGTAAACTGTGGCACGTTTGGTTTATATGGTTGCTTGCATATAGAAGCGGATTCTCGGTAAAGGCAAGTTGGTACTGATCGGTGTGGGTGAGCCAGTCTCGTGGTAACTTGTGAACTGATCAGTGCCGGTGAGGTTGTCCCATGTTAACATATAATGTGCTCACATATTAAGAAAAAGCTAACACATTTTAACCGTTTCTTTCAGGAAACCAATTTACCCGCAGTGACCATAACGTCCCTTTTTCAGCATACAAATGACTTAGAAACTGGGGTTAGTACTTACATCTACCAGAGAATTAGCATGAAATATATATTTCTTACTAGCTTTTGCCGTCGACTTTACTTCGAACTTATTCCACAGGAACGTATCTACTACCGGGATCAAAAGTATCTTAAATGTTAATCCAGATTATACTGTGCGCCAACTTTCATTCAAATCCGTTCAGTCGTTTTTGCGTGATTGAGTAACAAACATCCAAACATCTAAAACTCTAAACATCTCAACATCTAAACATTTAAAAATCTAAACATCATCATCCCATCATTCCTCTAATTGATTGCAGCTACCACTATTTGTTTCTGCATCACCCAAAGGTCGACTGGTAGAAAATGCCTCTGGCATTAAGCCCGCCTCTGTACATGTGTGTCCTTAAAGTATTGAATAAATAAACAAATAATCATTTAAAAATTTAAACATATCTAAACGTCTAAACATCTAAATATCCAAAACATACAAACTTTCACTATTTGTCGTTGGTTGGATTCATCATCAGCCTATATAATGTTCCCACTGCTGGGACACAAGCCTCCTCTCGGTGAGAGGGAGTGGGCCGTAATCCACCACGCGGGCCCAGTGCGGGTTGGTAGATGTCACATGTCTTCGAATTTTTTGTTCTAGGACATGCCGGTTTCCTCACGATGTTTTCCTTCACCGTTTTGAGAGCAGTGGTGATGAAATAATTTACACAAAGTAAAGCGCCTGTCTGGGTTCGAACCTACGACCTACAACTCGTAAGTCGCGGCCGTTACCACTTGGCCACCACTGCTCTCATACTTGGCCACCACTGCTCGCCTTGGTTGGATTACGCCACAGTAACAATGGCGTATCCAATGTCCCAGTATGGGGCTATCCCAACTATCTGCAATAGCAGTCATTCATTTAGGCAAGCACCCTAACGGTAGTGTAGCCAATGCCCCCTCTAGTAGTGGTCTCGGAGTCGTCTCTGTGCTCTGTGGGACCCAGCTTTGGTCTTCAAATCACGTAGAGTGAGTTTATATTTGTCCCGACCGTTTATATAATTTAGTTATGCAAGTAAAATTGTTTAGTTTGCAGTCGTAATACTTATTCTCAAAATGAACTGCATATCTTTTTAGAGAGAAATAATATTTGTGCGGTGATGTTTGTGAATTAATTTATTAAGATTATGTACTGAATATTTATAAGGTAGGTACTGTTTTAGGTTGCTTACTATGAATTTAAACATAGTGAATAGTGATTAGTACAAATAGGGTAACTGCTTAATCCATACCAATATTACAAAGATGAAGAGGTTTTTTGTTTGAAAGCGGGCGGTAATCTCAGGAACTAATGGTTTGAATTAAAAAAAATGTTGTAATGTTGGATAGCCTATTTATCGAAGAAGGCTATAAGCTATATAACATCACGCTAGGACCCTTAGAGAGCCGAGCAAAAAGAAAACGAATACGAAGTACTCGCACTGGCAGGTGATTCGATGCAACAGTGTGGGTCGGTGGAGCAAGAAATTTCACGCGATCGAAGTAGCGAGCAGAAGCAATTTTTTTTATAAAAAGGTTCGAAACCTCCAAAAGTTGTAGATACTGGGTATTTTATTTTTAATAAATATAGCGGCAACGTACTACAAGTGATCCAATCTAGAGTACAGTAAAACGGGGTGAATAGACAATAGAAATAGAAAGTGTGTATTTTACTGTTGAAATTATGATCATTTCTGCCAAGGCACTTAATCGTTAATTATAAAACAGTAAACACATTAGAGTCCTTTTTGACTACAAACTATGTAATTTCAACACTAAAATCCACTTTAAAGTTTCGTTTCAATTCACCCCTGCAGTCTCTATTCACCCCGTTTTACGTACAGTTTTTTTTGGAGCTCTAATCAGTTAAATAAATATTCAAAATAATTACCTAATAGTTTTTCCGAACTGAACTGAACTGAACAGATGGTCGATGGGGCCGAAAGGTTCTGGAGTGGCGGCCGCGTACCGGAAGACGTAGAGTAGGAAGGCCTCCCACAAGGTGGACCGATGACCTTGCGAAGACCGCGGGTATCCGCTGGATGTGGGAAGCACAAGACCGGTCGAAGTGGAGGAGCCTGGGGGAGGCCTATGTCCAGCAGTGGACGTCTTTCGGCTGATATGATGATGATGATGATGACCTAATAGTTTTTCCACAATCCATCTAATTGTTTCAGCTTTTTCTCAAATCATGGCCTACGGAAATTTCCTGCAGATCTGATAGCGTCTTATAAAGGGTAGTTGAGCCACCTCTTAAATAGGGTTGAGCTACACGATGGCTGATGCAAGCATGCCGTCTGTTGGGACAGGTCAGCTCAAAGCTGCATTGGCTCTTTCTTCAAAAGGCTTTTTTAGACATGGCCCTGCATTTTAAACTTACATAAAATCCTGATAATGTTTGGGCTTAAATAGAGACCGTGACCTTTAAGTTTGTTTCGGAATTTTTCCTTAGGGATCTATTAGCTTAGAAATACCAACGTCATTTAGTTTTAAACTAGCTGTGCCCGCGACTTCACCCGGGTGTGATTAACAAAAAAGTTATTTTTCAGTTCGCAGAGTTTACGATAGCTTGATTAATTCTGTATTTCGCGTATATGACGATTCATCATCATCATCATCGGCCTATAATGTTCCCACTGCTGGGACACAGGCCTCCTCTCGGTGAGAGGGATTGGGCCGTAATCCACCACTCGGGCCCAGTGCGGGTTGGTAGATGTCACATGTCTTCGAATTTTTGGTTCTAGGACATTCCGGTTTCCTCACGATGTTTTCCTTCACCGTTTTGAGAGCAGTGGTGATGAAATAATTTACATAAAATAAAGCGCCTGTCTGGGTTCGAACTCACGACCTACAACTCGTAAGTCGCGGCTGTTACCACTGGGCCACCACTGCTCTCATATGGTGATTATAAGTACTTAAATAAACAGAGTAAAATAGCGAACAGCAAAATAATAATAGGTATGAATTATGTACTTCGTCCGCGCGGAACAGTCATTTTTTTTAAATTTAATTATCTGTATAGATGTTGATAAAAATAAACAAAATGTATAAAATAAAAGTAGCCTAAGTTACTCCTTATTACAGCTATCTGCCAGTGAAAGTTACGTCAAAATCGGTCCAGCCGTTTCAGAGATTAGCTGGAAAAAATAGACAGACAAAAAAATAATTAGCATTTGTACCGCGTACACATCCTTATGCATTTAGTAAAAAGCGGTTATTTTAATATTACAAACAGACACTCCAATTTGATTAACCTGTATAGATGTATAGATTATTGACGTGTAAAGTGTTTTAAAAGATCTACTTGCTCATTCCTTGTACAGGCGCCAGCAGGTCAAGCTATCCCAAACTGTCAAATTTTCCCAAATGAACATAAACCTTATTCCACTGTTATAAAGTTGAAAAACTATCAAAGAAATTTGACAGATTGTAGTCGCTTGAGTGCTGGCCTCTGTACTGGTAGTATTTTTTTTACAATTAATTTTCATAGAAGCTAAGACCAAATTATTCAGTATGAATTAATTCATGGATAAACTACTACCAGTTGCTCAGTTTCGGAAACTAGAACTACAATTCTAAAATACTAAGAACTACAGAACTTAGTTAAGTATATAAAGCGAATTTTCTTATCTAGAAGTGAGTTTTAATTCAACAGTTCAAGTTAGGAGAATCGATTCGATCGCAAAGAGCTAAGTTTTCGAGATAACACTTAGAAGTGAACGATTGTTTGTAACTTTGTTGTTTGTAAGTTAGGGTAAGTGAACGGGTATTTTGGTTGATTAGATATTTAGTTAATTTTGCTAGGAAATTAATTGAAAATGATGTTATTATTAGACGCACATTTGTTATTCGTAATTATTAATATTTTACTATGGATTATTAATTATTATGAAGTATCCATTGTGGATTTTGAGAACAATTGCCTGGATTTCTTTGTTACCTACTTGATAATTATGGTACTAACTAATATGCTCCTTACTAAGGGGACTGTTGGGAATCGAACCCAACACACGACCTTGCGCGCGACCTACACGCGCAGGCGTCGTGGCCGACGCGTCATCATCGGCACGCCGAGGCGCGGCGCGGTGGCAACATGGCTCGGCCCAACGAGCACTCGCTTCAACGGACTCCACCGCGACGGACGAATCACCTCTCTAACCTCATTTATTTATTGTTTGTCCGGGAAAGTTTCCTATTGTTAATAAGCACGGCAATAAACCATTGCCTATATATATACAGTCCACTTTTATTTGCTCCACCCGCTAACAGGGACCTCCCTTAGTAAGGAGGTTATAAAGTAAAGGTTAGAAAGATAATTATTACTATTTTTTGAATGGGAAATCATCAACTGACTTCTCCCGCTCTGGGCGGAGCGGGAGGGCGTTTCAGACTTTTACTGAATAAAAACCACCCGTGTTCCTTCAGTAGCCTGTTTATCAAAAGCCCCGATATCTCTTTCGAAAAAATCCGCGACCTTGATTCCTAAGGGGCTCTTAGGTATAAGCCAGAAAACGAATTATTGTACACATTCATATCCCTTTAACACACATAATTACACATACATACACATCACTACAAATACATACAAACTACACTACATTACACAGTACACAAACCTTATAATTGTAATTTTACATGTCTCCTATAGATATGTAAGTCTAAATGTTGTTTAGAGTAAGCAACCAAATTATTACTGAGCTACCCAACCCACTAGTGCACTTGTAATAGGTCTATTAACTTCGAAATAACTAGATCCCATGACACAGGGTATCCTAGTGTGGGATCTAGGGTTACTTTACTGCACCTTTTCTTAATACTTTTATTTTATTTTATTTTGTAATAGGTATTTTACTTGTTGTGCTTAAGTGTCAAAAAAACGTGTCTTAATAAATTTACTTTACTTTACACATTAGAAAATTACTAGGTATACCTATATAATATAAAATACACCATATTCAATTTCTCATATATTTCCTGACTCCATACGTTCACAAGACAAAGGTGGCAATAAATTTCCTAACAGCCTCAACTTTCGGAGCTATGCAACGCAGCAGTGATTCAAACTGGCTTACAGTTCCCGGTCGAGATGGCATAAGGTATTGTTTACTGGGTTCGCTATGACAAATGGTTGCTACAGTTGCCGAACTAAGACCTTGTTAGTTTAAACACTGATTTTGGGGAACATTGTCTTGATTTTAACGGTATTTTGGTTATGTCTGGGCATTTTATGAATGGAAGTGTGCTATGTAACAATTAATCTATGAATTATTATTAATCAATTAAAAACTTTGTACCCATTTTTACGAAAGTTACGCAGACAGAGAAGTATGTATTTTGGCTCAATTAAAGTTTGTATAAAAAAGTGGAGAAATGTAATATTTTTGATTATTGTTGATTACAATTTTTATAAAAATTATGGTGGAATTTTAGCCACTGGGCAACTAGTAACAATACAATTGTAAAGAGTATACCGTTTTTAGGTTAATTCGAAAAACGCATCTTTTAATTGGTGTAGTGCAAAAGAAAGAGTTCTTTTCTATTCTATAACAGGTAATAACTAATTAATTTACGATTTTTCTTCAAAACTAGGTACACTGTATAAAAAATCTAGCTCCTTTCGATATTTAACTACATATTTTACACTTATCTAAATGGCGAAATATCTAAACATATTTTCTTTAAATTAATTGCCACGTTTCACGCCTGAGAACCAAATAGTTAAAAGCACTATAAACTTGAAATAAAACGATGATGTAGTAAACAGGTGCGTCTTACTGCATGGCACAGTAACCAATAAGTCAGTCCTATTTATTTACTTATAAAAACCTGCCCCAAATACAATCTCACAGGCCACTGAGCAAAAATCTATTCTGCACCCTAATTGCATAACGCACGATCAATCTTAAACCGAATCATTTTGAAACAGATAGCTTATCCATTGCTTGTTATGTTCGAAAAATGTGTCTGTTCAACAACGTAAATAACGCAATGAATATTGTTGAACTGTCAAATTGAAACAGATTATGATTGATCGTGTGTTATGCAATTTGGGTGCAGATGACTATCTAACCGATTTATTCAAACTGTTACAACACTTTAAATGTGTATTCAACAAGACATAATGCTGTATCTATTGTGTGACCTGTCAATATGCCGTGGGTACAGTTGGTAAGTAATTCGTGGGAAGTGTTCGAATTTAGACCGACTGTTGTCCGTAAGGACAAAGTGTCAGAACTTTTTGTGTTTACTTGGGACAGAAATGTAGGAATTAGGACCAGACAGTGCCAATTAGTGCTACTGTTTAGTCTGGCAAGTCTTACTAGAGGATTTTGGCACGTTTTGTCTGTAACTCCACGAGGCTGTCTGGAGGAAATTGCTTAAACCAATATGGCCGTTCATTGCGTATTTTTTTTGTTTGGTCCTGATTATTTTCTGTGATTTTTAGTGTAAGTCTTCTATAATTTTGTGCGTAAATGATTAAACCATGGTTGATGAACACTTTTTTTTTTGTAGATTCCTTAAAATTAATCATCAAACAAAAACATACTCATCTAATGAACGGAATTTCTTCCAATCTCTGATGGTCCAGTCAACGGTCAACATTAATCAATTTAGATCAAATCTAATTATTTAGTACTAAAGAAACAGGACTTGGATTATACATCTATGAGTCATCGACGAGTACCATTATTTAAAAAAAAAATGTAGAGACTAATGTAAGTAATGTGGGTAAACATTTTATTTCTTTAAGAAGGTTTGTACAAATACTTTTTCACGACTTGTACCCAAACAAGCCCAAAGCTCATATTATTATCTCGTTACGAATATTAAACACTGTTTGGTCAACATTTCAAGAGAGAGGCGCATAAAATTCTCGACAACCAAGATTTTTTTCTTTTTGCAACCTTTGTACTAATCACATCGCACAGACAAGATACGACCGGTAAGGCCAAAAGCAACCGCATGCAGCAAAAAAAAAAACCATGTTCCTTTTTCAAATATTTGTCCAATTTACATTCCATTAGGCGAGACGCAAATGTTAGAACCGAATAATCTCACTCGCATCCAACCAGGCGTATAAAGTTGGCGTTATTTTTAAATTTTCTTATTTACTTTATTGGCTCGTTACCTGGGAAACGTGGAAGAGGAATTGCACGTATAATTCTTTAAGTAGGTATTAAATTGAATGAGTCACGACCATTGATTTAAATAGTAAAGATACGGTCGTCCGAAGATTTGACGGACGCGGTCGCCCTACAAGAAACACTAACGCCATCTATTACAACTAGTATGAACTACGATGTCAATCGGCGTGGTCTGACGTAACCTGGTTCTGGATGTAACCTTGTAGCGGGGTGTATTTTTTGAAGTAGAAAGAGAAAAAAAAACCTTTTATTTTTCAAAAAAATTATTTGTTGCAGTTTTTTTGTGTTTTATTGTCCTTCGAACAAAACATTTTTTTAAATTTTTGTCTTTTTGTTACTCTGGACATATTTTCCATTTTGGATTCGTAGTGTTTTCTGACGTTGGTATATCTTTCAATTATTGACCGAATTAAATGTAATCTATGATTAAGTAACACAGGTTGTTCCATTGAGTGACAATCCAAAATGGAAAATATGTCTTTTCCTTTCAAACTTTCCAAAGTTTTGATAGTAAAATGTTTGAACTCACGTTTATCTAAGTAGTTTATTTTTAGACGTCTAAGATTTTTCTCGGTCTCTAAACATACCGTAAACAGATCTACCGATGGAAAAGTAAGGCCTCCCTGCTTCCCCTTTTTACTTTTTATGAAAAAAAAAAACATTTTTCAATAAAAACCCACAAATTACTGATTTTAATGCAACATTATAGATACTAACTTTCGGGTCGTCAGAAGCCCAAAAGTCTGACAACCAGTCTTACCAAGGGGTATCGTATTACCCAGTAACTGGGTTGTGGAGGTCAGATAGGCAGTCACTCCATGTAAAATACTGGTATTCAGCTGCATCTGGTTAGACTGGAAGCCGACCCCAACATAGTTGGGAAAAGGCTAGGCAGATGATGATTATAGATACTAACATTAAGACTTGGTATTGCCGTTTTCTTCAACATTCTTCTTGTTCCCGTCGCATAAAAATCGTCCGCATCGAAGTGTGCGGAACAAACACGTAAATATCCGTTTGATTTAAAATATGGTTCACCACGTTCCTGTCTTATGACACGACTCCAAGCTTCATTTCGCACGGAATCAGTAGGAAATCTGCAAATTAAATACGTATTTTCACTGTAGGTACATAAAGCTTTTTACCAGTACATGAAAAATACATTTTAATTTGCTTACTAACAATAAAAAATAATTTTGTACAAAATGTAATCATAAAGTAACATTATTAAATCTTTTAATTTCATCGCCTACAACGAGCGCCGCTGCAATGTTATGTCGAACTTTTACGCGGCTTCACGTCATCTTTACCAAAGGTTGAGAAAAATAAGAAAGAAAATTGTTTTAAATAATGTTAGAAGTGGATTTAATGACATATTTTTAACTTACCGGTGATATGAAATGTTATAATTTTTTTTATTGTGCTTTTTGTCGTAGTTCACGCAACCCTTCACGGCACAACTTGGCATTTTTGCTTGTGAAATTATACGTCCGCTCCGAAGACAGCCGATCGCGTTCTAGTTCACTTCGCTATAGGGAAGACCATTTTGGGACCAAGTTCGAGGCGTCATTTTAACATGCGGTCCGCCCAGTCCTTATTATATGTCTATGGTCACGACTCTAAAAAAATTTTTTACTAGTAAATACAACAATGCCTCTATAAGGGGAACCTAGTCGTTGGCTCGAATTCACTGGTGAGCCTGGCTAAAAAGCACGCTGTCTTACTAGGCTTCGTGTCCGACAGAGGTAGTATCAGTGATGAGCACTTAGACGCTAGTCTACACGCACAACGTTATTGAGTGAGCTGCAGGATCATTTATAGCAAATCAGGCGCATAAAATTAAGAAAAGTAATTCGGAAGATCGGGTTTTATGAAAAAACCACTACATAAATCAATGACCAATAAAGTTTATTGAACTTTTCGATAGTTTAAATTTGTCGGTACTGACTTGGTTTTGGAGATTTTACATTTTTTTATTACTTAAACACGCCCAAAGTTAGGTTAAATTAGCAAGAAAAACGAATCTTTGTTGGCTCATAACTTTTTAAGGGCTTTTTATTTTAGTATTCTGTTTCCGTACAGACAATATTAATAATGAGACAAAACCATACCGTGTTCAATTTTTGATGTACATTGTCAGACAGTGGAGTAAAACCCTCCCGAAGTTTGTATGAAAAGAATGTGGACTAGATTAACCTTTACAAGGCCATGTTGAGGAACGTCACGCTTGTTGACTAGACTTGCGTAAATTACAATAATTTGGAGTAGGTACCATCCAAATAATTTTAAGGATAATTTAAAAGAACGTTACCTAGTGCTCATTATCAGCTGCAAGAACAATGAATACGATTACTTAAATGGAAGAAATAGGCACGTAGAAAAATAATTTTCCTACGTGCTGATTTATGATGCATAAGTACAGTTATTAAATTGTAAATCCGTTACTGGCTGTAAGATTAGTTTACTTATTTTAAGTGAAATTGTTTAAGAGCTGTGGATTTTGTGAATAAATAAATAAATAAAGCAAATGAAAAAATATTGTTCAAGAGTGAGGCAAACGGGTGTGAGCAAAAACTAATCCGTTATCTAGTTGACACGTTTGTTATTTAGGACACATTCATAAGGTGGTAACCACATCACTAGTAACAGATGAGGTGCCTTTTGAAACACGTGTTGCCTATCCATCTCGAATGCTACACACAGAGTACGGAGTCACCTCAGCGGCCGGTGCTACGGACAATATTGTCAATACTTTCATACGAACCAATTGAGTCAGTAATGATGCTCACTGAGACCATTGGTATCGTTTACGACAAGGACCATGTCCAAAGCCTTCTAGTCATCTTTTTCTAGAGCCAGCTCGATCGAACCCTTGCAATAAGCATCTAGATCATCTGGCCACCATTCTAACCTACGGTGCTCAGACCTGGTCACTGACCGAGTCTCAAAAGTTCCGCTTTGGAGATGGCCAAGGAGCAATGGAGTGCAGAATTTTAAAACGGGGATCTTTAAAGTAGGAAAAAAGGCTGCCAGGCTAAAATGAGACTGAGCGGGTCACGGCAAGGCCGGCCCAGAAAGAGGTAGAGAGACGACCAAGACCACTTACTAAACTACATAAATACATTTACAACGCTACAAGGTTATTTTGGCACGTGGCCATAATCGGAACTAACACCATCATTTGGACGATTCGGCCCATAACGATTCTGCCAATTCCAACAACAGCTAAAACTTGCGCTCAGCGATAATTGCACCTACGAAGAGGTCCGTAACTCACAAGAGATCTTAGCGGGAAGTCGGTTGGTTGTAAGTTGTTAAACCCTGGCTGGCCGGTTAAGCAGCTGACAACTATTGACGCATAAAAGTGTCTTTTAAAATCTACTCACATAAATAAACATTTAATTTCATTTCAACCTCATAAATTCACCTTCGAGATACCATAGTAGTAAAAAAAATTTTTACCGTCGCGGCGATTCCGTGCTCTATGGCCGCGCGTGTCAACTATTTGTCTTACTGACGCTTATGTCATGATGAAGTGTATTTTGAGATGACGTATGTAAGTCATTACTAGTCAAGGCAGAAGAGTGTGTTATAGTGTTAGGGTTCATTATCGAAACTTACGTGTGTGTGAGTTCTTCTGAAATTTAAGTTTTTTTTTCTAATGCAGCAACTTCAATAGGTAAAAAACTGCCAGTATTAAGGCCTTCAGATATTTTCGTAGACAACTTTAAATAGAGAGGTGTGGAAAAAGAAAGGAGGGATCTCCTTTGTCTCTTTTTACTTCTCCCTATTTAGTACATTAGGACATCATTGGCTTTTAATAACTTGGGTTGTAATTGTAAGACTCAGAATACAGAAAGAATATTCTGAGTTGTAAGATATCTGAACCATAACAGACATTAAAAACATTAGTCAGAAATAAAGAACAGAGCATTACATTGAACTTCAGAATTTAATAACAAGTCATTTCTCACATCTTGTATTAAAGTCTACTTTCAGTAAATAGGTTATTTTCGAACATCAGTAAACACCTCTTTGTACATAGTCGACGAACTCGTAAACATCAACTTGGGAGCTCTTATTCAAACATTTTCTCAAATTCAATGCTACGAGTAAAACTTTTCCAGTAATACCTCAAAAGGATCTAAAACATTCTTCAAGAAGATATTACTCGTCTAAATGTTCCTCATCTATAAGTTTTAACCTATCACTTTAAACACTTGTACAGTAACGACCAAAAAGATGGACACACTCGGTGAATTTCGACAGGGATTTTTCAAAAAGTAGGTACTCGTATTTAATGCGATGATGAAATGTTTTTGACATTTGAACACTATTGTTTTGAAGACTTTGCAAAGCAGCATTAACAAATTTAAAATAATAGTATGTATTCAAACATTGCTGACATGCTTAAATACCCGTGCCACACAAGACGACTTTGTGGATATTTGCGCATTTGATACTTAATACATAATGTCTGGTTCTAATTTTATCAAAGACACAAGTTTATGAATTCCATCTTATTTCAGTTGATACTCTTAGGGAAAATCTATTCTCTGTCTGTATGTGTGCGCGGGAATACTTAAATCAAAAGTGAATAGGATTTGAAAGTAAGATTCACCATCATTGACCGCATTTTCGATCTGTATTTTAAAAGAAACTGTGACCTTTGAGTGTGTTTCAGGCTTTCTTCTCATGGTAGTCTGATAGGAAATGCTGACCTCATCTACCTTTTAAAATATTATTGACGTGTACAAGTATTTTTATTTTATTTTTATTTTTGGGCGATCGCTTAGCAGGAGAACCGTGGACAAGCATTTTGTCGTCGGAAGAGTAGACCAAAATGACGTTTCCATATAGACTGTTGACAGATTTTCACCGAGAAATGTAGACAAGCGATTTTTATTCTACAGTAGAGTAGAAATAGAAATGCTAAGCCACAATGAGACAAAGGGTGTAACCTTTTGACGGACGATTTTTTTATGATTGATTGGCTGACAAAGGTGTACCTTTGTCTCACCTGCAGGTTAGTATAACGCTTTCTATTTTACTCTACTATAGAATAGAAATCGCTTGTAACTCGTTGAGCCAATTAATGATAAAAAAATCATCTTCAAATGTTTATAAGTGCTTACATATTTTTGCTCGTAAGTGTCTGTGTCCCACTAACCGACTCATGCTGGTGCATCCCACGATTTTCTACTGAAAAATGTAAGAGCGCGGAATGAAAAGGAATTTGTAGATTAAACTTTCAAGTTTGGTTTCATAGCTAAGAATATGAAAACGTTTTGTGAGTGTTATGAGATCCACTTTGAAAATAAAATTCATATCTTTAGATTCTTTATTTTAGAATATAACATTTTTATTTGCTTGAAACATCTTCCATGTCTTTACATAAAGTGACAAAGTCAAAACTTTACATTTAATGTTATGGAAAAAGGATACAACGACAATGTTGGAAGCCGAAAATATCGTTTTAATTTTTTTGACTGGGTGTATGTTCTGGGTTGGCGTAAAAACGGCAGAACAGATTTGGATGAAATTTTGCACACATATAGTTCATAACCTGGATTAACACATAGGGTACTTTTAATCCAGGTAGTAGGTACGTTTATGTGGGATATTTTCCGTCATTCACGCGGGCAAAGCCGTAGACAAAAGCTATGTAGTTGAAAAATAATGGTCTCAATTATAGGATTATGATTTAGGTACATACGGCATGCACACACGGCTACATATCCGCAGCTTACGCTGACCTCGCATTGTACGGAAGTCCCTTATAATGCGAGATCAGCTTATACTGGAAATGTATAGCTTGATGTGTAGCCGTGTGTAAAAGGTTATACCGAGCCCAACAAATGAGTTTATGAACTTTATGAAGCCAGTGAAAGGGACCACGTAGTTTGTCCTTAATTCTAGTATTAATATTATGTTCAGTATCTTCGAAACAAAGCATCGCAGGACTTTGTATGTTTTAACCGACTTCATACCAGCAGAAAGAGAATGAAATTCTGAATCGGTGGTTAGTGAATCTCGATATCACATAATCACCGAGTTAGTTGTTAGTTGTTGTGTGAATTTTAGGAGCGAAATATGGGAATTATTAGAAGTTCTATTAAATACACATATGCCATTAATTTGGCATTTTGAAGCCACATAACCAGCACTCAGAATTAGAATAGTAATTAACTTTGCATTTCCTAATCCATGCCATATTTTACCATATTTAAAATATTCAAATTATCTCTAAATATTTTAGACAGCGTTGCCCACATTTACACCACAGCTAAAGCGTAGTATTTTGAAAGGTTAATCAATAATTAAGGGAATGACGTCACGAGTCGCGGCCCGTGTAAGCAATAATAGCGGTCGGGTGAGCATTCATTGATTTTAAAGATGTATTAATTACGTCCGGTCCCTTGAAAGGTAAACAAGGGAATAAAGCGACGATAGACACCGGTTTGAACAGTTTTGTTGCTGTTTGAATTTAGATTTAACGTTTTTGGATGGATAATTAATGGAAGATCAATCAATTTGCCTAGACTTTTGAAAATTCTTTTCCAGATGCAGATGAAATAACCGAAGGCAGGAGCGTGTGCACTCATTGCCCCGCACAATACAGATTGAGTTCAACTTCTAGCATACTCATTGATGAAACGTGTACTGAAGTTTGCAAATAAATTACAGATTGCGCGGCAGGTAAGTTGAAATAAAATCTGCCATTTTGCTTCAACATACGTGCCGCGATCTGTACCAGTATTTTACATGGAGCGATTGCCCATCCGACCTCCACAACCCATTTTCTGGGCAAGATTATACCTCTTGTTAAGACTGGTGTTAATTGAAGATTCAGAGTATATTTTGTTTGAGTGTTGATGTTCAAAAAAGTTAATTTAAAAATAATGGGACATCATGGAGTTTTCGTGCCCGTTCTTCTCCTGAAGAATCTAAAGCTTCAGAAAGGGCAAGTTATTGATACATTATTTTTCTTTCTTTCAAAAAAACCTACGTTCTTTGTCAAATCCTAGCTGTAGCCCGCGGCTACCCCCGCTTGGATATTGGAAATCATACCACGAGAATTCGCTTTCGAGACAAGAAGCCTTTGTATTCCTTAAAACATCAACTATCTGGCAGTGAAAGTCGCAAAATTGGTCCACCCGTTTCGGAGATAAGCTGGCTCAAACTGTTGGACAGACATACAAATAAACTTTTTTGTTATAAGTACCGTATGTAGTTTCATATGTATTCAGTAAAAGCTGTATTTTGCCATTACAAACAGACACTTCAATTATATTTATTTGTATAGATGAGATAATGAAAGGCAAAATAGAAATGTTATTTCTAGTAGCAGACACCCAAAAAAGCCAAGTAGAAAAAATAAATTTGTGCGTTAATTTAGAACAAATAGGTACATTAGATGATAAAAACGTACGTGCGTTCGCTAATCCCTTTGAAAAGCGAGTATAATAACGCATCTTACAACTGAAAAAACTTTTTCAAAGAAAAAGTCCGTAAAGCCTTGGACGTGTCATATGAGATTTGTCTTGCAGTGTGCTTCAAAACAAACTCATTATTTTGGCATTAGAAAAGAAATATGTAAGCATACGTTTTAAATACAGTCAGGCAAATTAATTGTTACGCAAGTTGACACATACCTGAATTTGCCGTGTTATAGCTATTTCATAGAACTTTCATATAATGAGAATTCTATGAAAAGGCTTGTGGCTAAGTAATATTAGCCACAGGGATCGATCGGTCAGGTTAAGCTACGCTTGCCGCGGTTCGCCCGTGGATGGGAGCCCATCTTTACATAGCAAAACCCCTCCGTGCCTCGGAAAGCACGTTAAGTCGTTGGTCCCGGTTGTCATTCATAGATCTTTAACAGTCGTTACGGGTCGTCAGAAGCCCGAAAGTCTGACAAGCAGTCTTACCAAGGGGTATCGTATCACCCAGTAACTGGGTTGCTCGCAGTCGCTCCATGTGAAATACTTGTATTCAGCTGCATCCAGTGAAACTGGAAGCCAAGTCAGGCAGATGATGTAAATAACAGCAGCAGTTATTAAAATATACGGACAACTTAAGTTGGTAGTCGATTCGTTTAACAACTAATTTACTTGACCTTACATGACTTTGACTTCGGTTGAAGACACTTAGTTCTAAACTTTAGACCCTTCTCAATTTTTGACACTGAAACCCGGTCACAGGTGTGAAACAGTGGCTATTAGCGATGTCAAAACAAGACCTAGGCTCTAAGTTACACATGTTTTGATTAATTAACAGATCGCCGTCTAAAAAATAAAAACTGTAGGGATGGTGCTGCCCTGGGTTCGATTGCCAGGTCGGGCAAAGTATTTTTTTTTTGGAGGGTGACTTCTCCCGCTCTGGGTAGAGAGCGGAGGGCGTGTCAGACTTTTACTGAGTAAAACCTACCCGTGTTCCTTCAGTTGCCTCTGTGCCAGGGGCGACGGTGTCTCTTTCGAACAACCCGCACCCCTGGCAGGCATTGGCCCTTGCAGAGCTCACCAGTTGTTGCTGACATCTCTGACGGCGTACGTGGAACACAACACGCCGTCCTGCCTACAACTTTTCGGCCGCAGGGGATAGGGAGAGCGGCCAACGCTATAAGGACACTCCTCTTTCCCTGCGGCCCCACCCCGTCCACTTTCAAACGGTGGCGGCCCCGTCCCGGTCACGGAAGGGAAAAGCGCTGCTCAGAAGCACCGGCACTCCTCCTCTACCGCAGCTCGTAACCCTCAGCCGCGATGCCTCCCATTCGACATCGCGGCCAACCTCAGTTTCGGTGCACCTTACAGCAAACTACTTTTTGGCCGCTACCGCTACGTCATCGGCTTGGAGGCAAAAGCCCTGACGAGCGGCCCCCACCTTTAGTTTGCTCTTCGCTTCACCGTGGCTGGGAGACCACGGCTGAGCCTCCCGCAACGACAATGCGGGAACCCACTCGGGGGGGTCGGGCAAAGTGTTACTTGGTTTTCTCATTAGAAATTTTTTATTAACAGTCCGGAGTTTGGAAGTTGGCGGTGTGATACCTCCGTGCTTTGGTAAGCACGTTACGCCGTAGGTCCTGCACCAGATCTCTCTCCGGTTGTGTCGGATGGACGTCCCGACGGATTATGAGAGTGACGTTTTCACTTTATTTGTTGGTATATTGGCATAGCTAGCTAACATATGACTAATTTTATTTTATTAATGTTCTGTGTGTCTTATTGTTTGTTGCTTTGCCTATGTATATATAGAGTCAAGTCCATCCAAATTAACAGACAGCCGTGCTGCTGGGGAGTTTCTTGTGCTACTTCTTCTAAAGCACTAGGAAGTGGTGAAGGGTGGGCGTTTTTGGGGGACTGTCTTATGTATTTTGACGTTCAAAAAGTGCTTATTCTCAGCATAATTTGACTAAATTACTTTTGATTGTCATTTTGACGGAAGAGTGAATGTTTCATTCATCATTCTCCTGCCCTTATCCCAATTTATTTGGGGTCGGCGCAACATGTCTTTTTCTTCCACACTTCTCTATTAGTCGTCATCTCCGTAGTCACACCCTTTCTAACCATATCATCATTCACACAGTCCATCCATCGTTTTTTTGGTCTCCCCCTACTCTTATAGCCATCGACATTCATACTCAAAACTTTCCTCACGACATTTTCCTCATTCCTCCGTATCACATGCCCATACCATGACAACCGATTTCCACACAACTTTTCATTTATCGGTGCCACTTTCAGGCTTCCTCTTATGTACTCATTTTTTATTCTATCCATTCGTGTAATACCACACATTCCTCTTAACATTCTCATCTCGGCTACATGCAATTGCCTTTCATTCATCTCTTTTGTGGCCCAACATTCTGACCCATACAAGACGGCAGGTCTTACCATGGTTTTATATATCTTCCCCTTAAGTTTAAGGGGAATATGGGAGTCGCAGATGGTTCCCGTGACCTGCCGCCATTTCATCCATCCGGTGTTAATTCTGTGCTTAACCGTCCGATCTACTTCGCCATCGCTTTGCACGAGTGAACCGAGATACCGAAAGTCGGAGCAGACTGGGAGAAGCACGCCATCAAGCACTATGGCTCCAGAGCTGGAGAGACCGCCGAAATCGCAAAACATATATTCAGTTTTGGTTCTGCTGATTTTCAAGCCAACTTTCTCCAGCTTCTGTTGCCACTTCTCCAATCTGCTCTGGATCTCGGACACATCTTCACCGACAAGAACAATGTCATCGGCAAACAGCATACACCAGGGTGCCTCCTCCTGTATGTCCGACGTCAGAGCGTCCATGATCAACAGGAAGAGGTAAGGACTTAAAGCCGATCCCTGGTGCAAGCCTACAGCCACATTGAACTCATCGGTAATGCCTGCAGCTGACCGGACGTAGGTACGAGGTTGACTGTACATAGCACGAATCAACTCTACATACTTCCCTGGCACCCCTTTCTCTTTCAAGGTCCACCACAACAAATGAAGGAAGAGTGAATGTTTGTGAAGAGAAAATAATAATTATTTTAATATTTGATTATGAACTAAACGACATCATAGTTACATCTCTCGTTTTGGCATAAACTACCTATAAATATATACTTATGAGAATAGCTCATTATAATCTGCGTAGCCTCTTCCCAACTATGTTGGGGTCGACCTCCAGTCTCATTGGATGCAGCTGAATTCCAGTATTTTGGAGCGGCGGCCTATCAGACCTTCAGAACCCAGTTACTGGGTAACATAATACCTCTGTGAGAGCAGTGTCCACAAGGCCAAGTGGCCACAGCCGCGACTTACGAGTCCTACGACTCGTAAGTCGCGGCTGTTGCCTGTCTGCCTGCCTGGAGGCCTGTGTCCCAGCAGTGGGAACATTATAGGCTGATAATGATGATGATAATACCTCTTGGTTAGACTGGTTATCAGGTTTTCGGGTTTCTGCCGACCCGCAACGACTGTCAAAGATCAACGAATGACTGCCGAGACCTGTTTTATGTCCATTCCAAGATACAGGGGTCTTGTACGACCAACCGCGGCAAGCGTATCTTAACTTTATCGATCCACCCGTGTGGGTGATATTACTTTACAAAATCATTTTTCACACGAAAGTAGGGCTCTAATTTCGTGTGAAAAATGTTTTTAGCCCTTTTCAATTGACAGTGCTTTGTTTCCTTTTCCCCTTAGGTGAGTAACATGTCCAATAGAATATAATAGACTTTAGACTTTAGTCGTAGGAGATTAATCTAGGAAAGATTTCAAAAGCCTGCAATGAAGCCTTAGTTAGAGGGAGCTCGTTACATCGCATACGGAGTAAATGGCTCTCAGGACGCTTTACTTGAAATTAGTTCCTCTCGGACGTGGCTTTTGTGTCTCAGAGCAATTACTATCAAGGAAAACGTATTTAAAGTACCTACAAAAACAACACATTGCCTTGATTTGGCACTCCCGTAGCATATATTCACTGCCAGATATTTCACCTAGACATTTTGGCTGATATATTATACTACAACTTCAAAAAGAAGACATTATCTGCCAAATAAATTGACATAAAACTTAACTCGCGAAATTTGGGTATACTATTTGAGTAAACTTCTGCTCAACAGTGGCGTGCACAAAGTTTATAGACAGGGTGGGCAGGTAGGTAGGCAGTAGGTAAATGAAAAAAAGCAAAAAAAAAATCGATGCTACCTACGAGTATGAGGCAATTAATTGAATTATTATTGTTGTGTATTGAATTTACGATTGACTACCTTTAGTTTGTATTAATTGCAAATCCGGTATTCAACCACTATTAACAACGTTAAAATCTTAAATACATGCTATCCATAGCTCACTACTAAAACAAATAAACAATAGAAGTAAGTACTCTGTGCAAGTAGGTAAGTCAAAACAAACAATGGTGCCGATTTTGTTGTCACAAAATTGTCTAAACTAGACTAAAAATCACTAAAATTTTGTTTAGTCCTGTCAAACAGCGTTTTCCATTCTGAAATTCACTAAACTGACACAACTTAATTAAATTTTAGCTTGACAAGCACTGATGACGTTTAGTTACTCAATTTAGTGAAAATGGCAAATAAGCTATTTGACTGTCAAACTAAATCAGACTATTTTTAATCACGACTAAAAAGGTGTGGATTAAAATTAATTGTCAAGAACAAAAGTCTGAAAAGCGCATTTCTCGTATTGTTCTTAAAACTTTGGGAATAATAATGGAAGCATACGTGACTGCAGCTGTTGTCGATTCGGCAGAAAGATAAATACATGTATTTTTATTATTATTTGGTGGAATATAATACGAAATCCATTCATGGCATTTTTGTACTAAACATTTACATGTTCAGTACAAAAATGCCTTAGTGTTTTCACGAATGGATCCTACTTAGGTAGGAGCCTAACTTCTTGCACAAAGCTATTTTATTCTTATAACAGCTTTGAACAAAAACTGGATCCCACTTCCAGATTTTGTGAAATAAGAAATAACATTTTTTTGGAAACCATCAAGAAAGGGTTCAGCTGGAAAGATAGCAAGATCATTCCGAACCTCAACATCAACATCAACACAAACGGAAATAAACTTCAAGATGTCCTTGATAGGGCTTTCCTACGGCGACGAGAATATTAGAGATTTTGAGCTTACTTAACGAAAAACCGGATTTTCTTTTCTCGAGATCATATTTTTATTAGTAAATTTACTTCATTACACTGAAATTAACAGAAAGATATGAAGAAGAATATAAGATATGTGTATGAATTAAATGCTGTAGTTTTTTTGATTTGAATAAAATTAAAGGTTTCTTTCTTATTGAAAACCGAAAAAATATCGGTGAACTTCAAAATCGTTATCGGTGTACAACCCTAGCAGGATTGCATTGTTCACAGATAACAAAAGCAAATACAGGTTCATCTTACATCGTACATCTTAGCATCTTAGTTGATTAAAATATTAACAACAATATAGTCTATGCCGTCATTAAATTCACTATACTTCATTTAAATAATTATTGAATAACAATTTAAGATAAATAATTGATTTTACTTAGGCTTGTTTTTGCACATAGGATCATTTCGTTCACTTCCATTCAATGTTTATTCAAATCTTGGTCTATAGTTTACTCAATTTAGCGATTGTCAAACATGATTTTAGTTGTGTCAAAATAGGTTTTATATTTAGAAAATCTTTTTTGCAGAATAGCTTTTATGATTATCTTAGCTAAAAATAAGAAATTTTAGTAATAGTTTAGTTTAGTTCGGTGTACAACAGAATCGGCACCAATGTCGTCGGAAATCGGAATATAAAAATAATACGACAAAAAGTAATGGTAGTTTATGTAACGACAATTCAAAGAAACAATGCTACATTAAAAATAGTTGCATAACCAACTTTGTTCGGAAAACTTCGGTAAGTTTTGTAATTAGTCGTGTCAAAAGCCAGTGACTACCCCGTGCGGCTGTGTGCGTCAATTGTTACATTGTGTGCCACGTATATATAGGAATGCACACCCAATAAATCTGCATGACCACGAGAGCACACATATAAACATTAAGCCGCGAATAGTTCGTGTCTCTTCCGAGGCAGTCAGCGGCGCTAGTGCATCGCAATGTGAAGTTGTGTCAAATTGTATGAACGAACGGGTCTTGTATTGATGATACTAATGATATGCCCGACGTTCGACAGGCGTAGCAGATTTATGAATGAAGATTTTTTGTTTATCGATTAAATCATACTAGTTTTAAATATATATTTGTTTGATTTAGGTAGGGTTTTTCTGTCTTTATGGACTACACGCCACTGCTGCCTGCCTTCGGGGAAACAAGGCGTGCTGTAATGTTTTATGTTAAATTGACTACCCATAGGTTTTAATAATTTTTGTTTTTCTGATTGATGGTAGCTACCTGTCTGGTTTCTATTAAACAAGCCTATAATTGAATAAAAGCACATTACAGTATTAAAACTATATTTAAAGGAACGACTACATAAAATTACGGGAATTTCCCCCTTTGGTCTAAATCAAAAATACCTAGAGTTTCCATACCTAATTTTTTTACAAAGTTCTGACATTTGCTTGTCACCGAGATGACACTACGACTAATTAATTACGAAAATTGGCTTTCTGATCCCCACAACCGAGTTTATTGCACTGTAAAAATACTTCCGTAAAAGTAAAAGCAACGTGAACGCCACAAAACATTATTTTCTTACCTTGGCACTCTTATTCCGCAAGCACTTTAATAAATATCCCAACTTCACTTACCTTACCGTAATATTCCTTTAGAAATAACAAGTTAAGTTCTTGCAATAGTAAACAGGAAGTAATAAAAGCGATTAGGCTTGCCTAGACCAGCGCAATGGAATAATTTACGATCTAAAGTGGTGGAAAATGGTTATGCAAAAGGCATGTGTAGAATGTACTGCGATATGGGCACTTAGTGTAAGGCGTTGGGCGGATGAAGAAATTTTTCAGGTCAATATTTTATTTTAAGAGGCTTCGTTTTTTAAAGACTTCAGAGATTTCGATTCTCTTGTTACAAGTGTAGATGTCGGTTGGTGAGTGGATGTATTTTTTTTTTAATGGCATCTCGAAGTTGACCTTGAGAAGCCGTAACTTCTTAACCGGACATTCCTGTGAAGGCATTTTTAGTAAACTAAAAGCCTCCAGCCAGGGCGTAAAACCTACTTAGACTAAAGGGACTGCACGCTGAGGGCAGGGCTGGGGGTACGGACCTCGGGTCAGGGCGTCACTGGCGCGGGGGGGGGGGCAGTCAGTGGGGACAGGCTAGATCAAAATGTTTTCATGAATATTAACATTCGGGGAATTTAACTCTACTGGCTCAGCTGCGGCGCGGGCTGGCACATCAACGAGCAAGGGACGGTCGGGGTCCGTGGATGGGTGACCGTTATATATATACCAAGACCCCTCCGTGCCTCGGTAAGCACGTTAACCCGTTTGTCCCGGTTGTCATTCGTGGATCTTTGACAGTCGTCCGTCAGAAGTCCGAAAGTCTGACGATCGGTCCTACCAAAGGGTATCGTGTTACCGTGTAACTGGGTTGTGGAAGTTAGATAGGCAGTCACTCCATGCAAAATACTGTTTTGTTTATTAATAATTTTTTGTCTAGTCTTTTCCTAACCATGTTGGGGTCGGCTTCCAGTCTAATCTGGTTAGCAAATGATGATGAATTTTATAAGACAAGTGACCGAAACTTGTTCAATTATGTTATCTTACTCCAAAGTCATATTACATTCGAAAGACAATAAAATAAAACCAAAGCTTTGCCTGAAACAATAACTTCAGTTCCTTATATTGGCCCTTAGATCCAAAGTCGTAATGCATGAACAGACCATACTAAACAAGAATATTATGTAGCATAGTCTTTTTGCAGCCTACAATATTTTATACGACAAAGTAAGTAGCTAAGGTTCAAACTTTTCGTTCGGCGAACCGCGTATGTACGAACGGTAATATGCTGAAACGCTTAGAGGGAAAAACGCTTGCTACCATTTTTGCCTTATTTCCATACAAAGCTAGAATTTTAAAAACATGGAATGGGTTATTTACAAAGTAGGTAGAGGTTTTACGAGCTTATTTTTAAAAAAATGTATTCTGTTTTAAGCCGATTCCAACATGATGAGCTTGTTTGAGGCTCATGTTAGTTTAAATGTCGGGTTGCCCTAGAACGACCGGCTTGAGTGGCCCTCCAACTGGTGGCTCCAACCGGACTAGTGGCCCTAGTTTGAACTAGGGCCACTGGTCTGGTTGGAGTCCGTTGGCCATCCCGACATTTAAACTAACATCAGCCAGCCTCAAACAAGCAATAGTGTTTTGTTTCTGATTATTCAAAAACAGAATCCAAAAGAAGCTTCTTTTAACCATCTCTATCTAACGAATCGACTGCGTTCGGCGCTCCGATTGGTCCGTCACCAATCCAGGGCCAATCGGAGCGCCAAACGCGCTCGAAGCGTTTGATCGAGATACCTCGCACTCAGGCCTCTGAGCGCCAAACGCGCTCGATGCATTCGATCGAGATGGTTAAAACAAACTCACACAAGGGCCCTAGTGTTGTATAAACTGATGTATAAACGTAAATGAAGCAAAATGAGTATGTAAGAATTGTAGCAGATAGAGTTTTGTACTTTCTAGCCTACCCCCACGGGAAGATGGCGTGAATTTAATATATGTTTATGCTTGATCGCTAGCAGATCTTGCGATATTGATATAATGAGATCATGTTTTGACTGATTACAGAAAATCCAATTGGAAGTAATCGAATCAAACTCGTACAAAAAACTCAGCTAAGTAAGTAATCAGTTCGCATGACTGGCTAGCTGACATAACATATGCTTGTTTTGGTTTTCGAGAAGATATTTTAATTTATTTTGTGAGTGAATTTTTTTTTAAAAATTCGGCCTTACTGTCAATGGTCAAGGGACCATTTTTTTTCTGGCTACTGGCAAAGTTATGTTCTAAGTGTCATCAACAACAGGGGAAGAGCGATGATGTCTGAAATACCGATATTTTGTATCTAATTCAGACACAGATGTAGCATAAACATAATCGGCCTATACTGTTCCCACTGCTGGGACACAGGTCTCGTCTCTATGAGAGGAAGTGGCCCATAATTCATCAAGCGGATCTTGTTGGTGGTTGGTGAATGTCACATTTTTGTGACGTCACGTTTTCGAATTTTTGTTTCTAAGGCATGCCGGTTTCGTCACGATGTCTTCCTTCACGGTTTTTGAGAGCAATGGTGATGCAATTAAATACGCAAAGTAAAGTGCCTATCTGGGCTCGAACTCACGACCTACAACTCGTAAGTTCGGATAGATAGACCACTGGGTCACTGCTCTCTCAGACGCAGACGTGCAATATATAATATTAAAATGTTTCACCATATTATTTAAATATCTGTAGGTATATTTTTGTACATTTAATTATTCTCATTTTTAACCCAGCAACAGCGACATTTTGGTTCTCATTCATTATCTATGAATTCGAATAAACATGCATGAATTTTGCAAGGGTGCAAGCTATCTTATTTTGCTATTGTAGATAGTCAGCGCGGTAGGACGCGGGGCTGAAGACGGGAGGTTCGGCATCGTATCATTACTCCGGTAATTTGTTTGTTGAGTCAAATTAATTTGATTATAAACTAGCAGCGCCCCGCGGTTTCACCCGCGTAGTTCCCGTGGGAATACAATAGTACCTATTCTAAAATTTTTGGAGTCCATGGGAAATATTTAATGTATTATTATTATGTTGCTTTTTAATTTGGAGCGCTGGGAAATTATGAAGCGCTTGGGAATAAGTCCCTCAAACGAGCGAAGTATGCATAGGATATCTTTTATTTCACTTTTAAAACTTGATATTAGTCATTTAAGTTTATAAGATTCGATTCTGATCTAATGCAAAATTATAAATTAATTAAATTCAACTGTAACTTTACTAAAACAATTTACGTTACGGTAAATATGGTATGCACAATAATCATCATCATCTGCCTAGCCTTTTCCCAACTATTTTGGGGTCGGCTTCCAGTCTTACCGGATGCAGCTGAATACCAGTATTTTACATGGAGCGACTGCCTATCTGACCTCCACAACCCATTTACTGGGTAATACCTACGATACCCTTGGTAAGACTGGTTGTTAGACTTTCGGGCTTCTGACGACCCGTAACGACTGTCAAAGATCCACAAATGACAGCCGGGACCAACCACTTAACGTGCTTTCCGAGGCACGGAGGGGTCTTGGTATGTCACCCATCCACGGACCAACCGCGGCAAGCGTAGCTTAACCTTACGTATGTATAATATTACATTCTGTAAATAATAATGAAACACTTCTCCTGTAGGAATTTCAAATTTTCTTTAAACTTGTTTTTAGTTTCAAATATCGGATGGGACGTATAAACAACATTTTGGAACCGTGCACCTAGCTTCTGACGTTTCATAAGTGCCCATGCAGGTTTATATGAAATAAAAATATTTTGATTGATTCATTGATTGACATTTAATCACGAGAACATTAGAAATTCGAAACGAATTGGACATTTTTATTAAGTTTCTCCTGCTTCCTAGCTTCTTTCAAAAAGTTTTAAAAACTGGATTTGCTGTAGGTACTCGAACTTACTCCTAGGATGTTCTTTAAGCCTTTTCTTGATAGATTTTACTTTAACAGTATAAAAGTTGGTGTAGAAACAGTGTCATAAGTTCGAGTGATTTTTATTATATCTATTATGAACTGACAAAACTTTTTGAAGTTTCTGCGTTTGCGCTGGGAATGATGTCACTTGTCAGAAAACCTTCCCCAAGAATTGCAGCTAAAATGTATTTTTAAAGTAGGTACAGAAGTTGGTCTTTTCTGATCATCTTGAGAATTCGATACGTTATTGCGCGTTAAATCTCTGTATTCATGCCACCGTAAGATTGTGCACACCGTTAGTTTAAAATATATCTACCGAGAATAGAAACTGTCGATAAATTGTGAATTGCACCATATTGTTTACCGACCGAATAGGTTAGTTTAGGTTAGAACCGCGACCGACCAATCGCGAGCCGAGCGAGAGAAGCGAGCGGTGCCGCGGCAGCGGCCGGCGAGCGCTACTTCCAAGTTAGTGGCAGTTACTTGACTATTTAGTAAGGTACTATCCGTGTTGATACCAGTTCACAATTTGACGGATAATTTATATCGATTTTTTTTATCGTAATTAAAAAAAAATTATATATAAAATATTATTGAAAAATAGTGCGTTAAATTGTAAATGGTTTTTGCAGTTCACAATTTACCGACAGTTTATAATCTCGCGAGGTAGATTATAAACTAACGGTGTTCACAATCTTACGGTGACATTTATATTACATATCTTGACGTAACTGATATCAAATATGTGGTTATATTGGCAACGTTATATGTTCTTAGTAACATAACATCACGCCTTGTTTTCCTGAAGGGTTAGGCAGAGGTGTCACTGTAGTACAATGATAAGTACGTGGTATATTTATTTTACGAAAAATTGTACAAACGGAGAATTAACAGTTAATTAATGTAATTTTTTTTTTTAAGTGTGTACTTATTTAATTTTTTTATGATTTTGTTTTTTTATGGATAATGTGGTCTACAATAAAGATTTATTTATTTATTTTATATAAGTATATTACAGTGGTGGTCCAGTGGTATCTGCCTCGACTTACGAGTTGCAGATAGTAAGTTCGAACCCATGCAGGCGGCCTACTTTGTGTAAATTTTTTCATCACCACTGCTCTCAAAACGGTGAACGAAAATATTGTGAGGATACCGGCATGTCCTAGAACCAAAAATTAGAAGACATGTGACATCTACCAACCCGACCTGGGCCCGCGTGGTGGATTACAGCCCACTCCCTCTCACAGAGAGGAGGCCTGAGTCCCAGCAGTGGGAAAATTCATCATCATCATCATTTCAGTAAAAAAACGTCCACCGCTGGAAAAGCAAAAGGGCAAACTGCTGCAAAAGGGGGGTTTTGCCATATTCGCCACGCTTGGCAGGCGGGTTGACGATCGCAGTATGGTGGTAAAATGAATAGAGAACGCTGCTGCCCATTCTCAGTGGGAACATTATAGGCTGATTATGGAATATTTATGTGCATAAAGAGTGCAGAAAGCTAATGTTTTAATAATGATCTAATTTCGACCACTGGGCTACCCGTAGTAAATATAATTCGATAAAGATGCCATTGATAAAACCACGTCAATAACTCACAAACACAATAAAACAATGCCACCCACTTTATTTACCTGTCCACAATAACCAGTGATAATAACCAGTGATTCATTTAATTAACTGCTTCAATTAAGTGGGTAATCGTGATGCAATCGCCACGCAAACAGACTCGTTAATAATCGTCGAACAGAACGAACAAAGCTCTCAGTTCCGGAACAGGTCTGTTTACTTGTGCCAAAAACGTTTCAATTTATACAAACGACAGTTTCGTCCAAAATATAGGGTTGGTGCTTCCATAGTTTCTTAGAGACATCATGATTTAATAATGATAATAAACGTTCATTGCAACCAACAAAAAAATATGCTGAACAAAATTAAAACATACAATTACCACGACGAATATTCAGTATAAACTTCGGTTGCTATGTACGTGCACTATACAGCGTGCGGGATATGTGCATCGTTTTCGGAAAGCAGAGTGTAAACAGCCTATTTGGTGAGTCTCGATGCGCTACAGAAGCAGGGCATGGTCATCAGCAAGTTGAACGCATTATTGCACGTTTGTGCATGTATGAAACTCACAGTTTGCCCGTTCAGGAAGACGTGCTTCAAGCTTTAACCAAAATTATGTCTAGACTTTAAAAAAGACTGTGACTGTTGGGGTTTATTTATAAACGTTGATTTAAGTTAAGAGATGTTTAACGTTAAAAATGTATGGTTAAACAGCCGTTAATCATTACTTAAATTTAATTAAAGTTCATAAATAAAGGGATTTGTTGGTATTGGTATTTATTCTTAGAGTAGTAGGATGGAAAACACCGATCTCATTTAATCTATATAAATAAAAAGAAAAGTCCTAAATGACTGACTCATCAACGCCCAGCCCAAACCCTTGGACCTAGAAAGCTGAAGTTTTGCACAGAGGTTCTATTTATAATGTAGACAAACATTAAGGAAGGATTTTTCGAAATTCAACCCCTAAGGGAGTTAAATAGGGGATGAAAGTTCCGCGCGGGCGAAGCCCTTTCTGCGTGATTGAGTAATAAACATCCAAACATCTAAACTTGCACATTTATAATATTAGTAGGATTATAATTTCAATCATTAATACATATAATCCTCTTAGAACATATAATCCCATTGAATGGCTTATTCATGAAATAATTTCGCGGGCAACTACTTCAGTGCTTCCTCCATAATGCTTTATTCAAAATAAGAGTGAACAGGAATCTTCTGGGCACAATCCTTCCATCGTAGACCTTCATCTATCGCTTTCAATAGGCGATATCGAGGTCAAGAGCCAAACCATTTTATAATAAAAAAAAAAATATGCTAAAAGGTGGCAGAAAAATCTTTCGGTTCCAAGCAAGATGAAAGATTACTGATCAGTGATCACTGTGGTCAGCAATCTTTTAGCTCTTTTTTTTCTCTATTTTATTTAAGGGTGACAAAGAACATTTTGGTAGGTAGGTACACAATAAAATATCAGGCAAAAATAAAGTAAATAAACACAGAGTGGTGTTTTTGTTGGACGTGACCGCACATAATTTTATAAACAAATCTGATTTTTAACGTATTCCAGATGAAGCAATCAGTGTTGTTATAGCGCAAGTGAGTGCAAATCATTTCTGGTTTAATGGTACAAAAAAAGTGAATCTGTATTAAGATATGTATAAATAATTAAAAAAGGTGTAAGTTCGTTACTTAGATTATAAAACAAAGGCAGACAGACCGCGCGGTACACCAAGAGTGAAGCCAAAAAACCAAATACCAAAGCGTCGCATTGTATATAATGCGAGGCTTTAGTATTTTTTTTTACAGTCGTCTTCTATTAGGTATATGTAAATAAAAAGAAAAGTCCTGAATGACTGACTCATCAACGCCCAGCCCAAACCCTTGGACCTAGAGAGCTGAAATTTTACACAGATATTCCCTTTAGAATGTATTGTGTGATTTTTTCGAAATTCGATCCTTAAGGGAGTTCAATAGGGGGTCAAAGTTCCGCGCCGGGCGAAGCCGCTGGCTAATAGTTAGTCATTAAATAAAAGAGGCCCGAAGTTGTCATCTACCTAGCTTTTTTCGTAACTATGTTGGGGTCGCCTACAGTCTAACATGATGCAGCTCAGATCTAGTATTTTACATGGAGCGACTGCCTATCTGACCTCCACAACCCAGTTATTGGGCACTACGAAACTGCTTGGTAAGACTGGTTGTCAGACTTTCAGGCTTCTGACGAATCGTAACTACTGTCAAAGATCCACGAATGACAGCCTGGACCAATGGCTTAACGTGCTATCCGAAGCACAGAGGGGTCTCGGTACGGAAAGATGGTCACCCATCCACGGGCTAACCGCAGCAAGTGTAGCTTAACCTGATCGATCGATCCGTATGGATGTTATTTAGTTAGCCATGAGCCCCCATTCCTCCGTTCATCCGGTATTTAATACCAACTAGAGCAGCATTTCCTAAACTGTGGGTTGCGAGCAATTATTGTGTGGGTTTTGAAAAATTGGGAGATACATCCAAGTGAAGAACTCATTGATTTATCAGGATGATACGTCACTGAAAAATTTATTCGATGGCGAGCCGCGAAATATTGGGTCTCGGTTGCTGACAACTATCCTTGCTTGTTGCATGAAATTGAAGTTGAAGCTAAAACTATGTAGTGACAGCAAAAATAGAAAACAAATACATCTTTCTCTTTGAAATAGTCTCATGTAATTTGTTATTTTCGATTTTTATTGAATGTTTTTTCTTATTTGAACAGTCCTTTATTCATACCTAGTTATGCCCCTTCTTTTATCCATAACAGCCAAGAGGTGAGTCCCGAATTTGCAAGATTTGTTAGGTGGGTTGCGGTCTAGTCAACTTTGGGAACCACTGAACTAGAGACTAGTTGGTATTCAATAAGGTAACGATACAAGAGCATCCTCGTCGTTAGTGATGCATCGAGCCATCTGTTGTGGTTTCCGGACAAATGCTAACGTTAACACTAGTATTGAATTTGTGCACGTTACACTCTGCATACAGTAATTGCAGCCTATTTTAAACATTTGCTCGGTCGAGCGAGAAAGCCACACGAACTATAGTTATTTATGAGGTGGAGATTGCTGTTATTGTAGCCGTAAATATGTAAATTAATGGAGTTTTTTATTTTCCTTTGAATGCTAAAGCTTATATTATGCTTTATAGTTTAATTGCCTTACTAAAACATTTTAAAGTAGATTTAGAAATATGTAAGGATCGTATTACGTGGCGTTCTATAGTATATGCCTACTCCATGGGAAGAAAGTTTGAGTTTATGTATATGTCGCAGCCTACTGATTAAATTAGCCAGATAATTGGACGCCTAGGCCGATAAATTGACCTAGAATCTTTCAACGTTTAACAACTTGGCGTATTGAAAGTCAGCCCTTTGAAGATGACTGACCAAGACTCAGCCAAGTCATTCAAATTTAGTTCGGTTTTTCCACTGCGGCGCTAGTAGTCATATCTCAAACCGTGAATGTTTATTTTTCGTTCTTGTGTGCAAAATTATGTGAAATTATTTATTTTAAAACAATTCACTATTACTAGTTACTTACCTAGTGGTATGTATTAGGTATCCACAAACAACACAAATTCATCAATATCCAATTTAACTAAATGACTACACGACATTCAGCCATCTGGTTAAACGTTGCGCTCGATGACTTGGCTAGTTGTCTTCCAGCTATTTAATTGGCCTAGACGTCCAATTAGCTGGCTAATTTAACCACATGGCTGCGACATACATATCAGAACAATTCATCTTTTTAATATAAGTAGAAACTTACAAGCAATTAAAACTTTGTCAACAGGAAGATGTTAAAATGAAAAATAAAGGTTTTCTAATTATTAAGTGACGAGCTATTGCCAGTGGCTATTCCCGCGTGGATATCGAAGTTATCCCACAGCAGTCCCGTGAGATATTTTCTACCCGGATAAAAGTACCCTAACATCCAGGTTAAAACTATATCAAATTTAATCTGAATCTATTCAGCCGTTTTATTGTGATTACGTAACAAACATCTTAATATCCAAACATACAAACTTTTACATTTATGTATAACATCTGGATTAATTTTGTTTTAATGACATATTTTTAACTACATGAGCTTATCACAAAAATGTAAACTAAATAACTAAACAAATAAAAACAAAAGGACACTTAGGCGTCGAAGTACGAGTATTCGTCCGCATCGCTGTCATCAGGAAACGTGCCCAGAAGACTGGCAGCATTGCCACGTTGAATGGCAATGCTAATTCTTTGGCCGAAGAATGACCCAGCCCTCTGGTCACGTAAAGTGTCGACCAGCCGGCGAGAAATTTCCTTAAAGAGGAGACGTGCGCTCGGGCCCCATGACCCGAGCGTTTCGACCCCAAACGGCTCAAAACTATAGTTACCCATAAGGTTACAGTATTTACGCCGCTTGAGGGTCTCAGCAGCTGCAGCAGCGGCACCAGCACAGCCCGCCGTGCTAGGAACATGAGATGGCGCAAGGGTGTCGACACAGGTTGCATCCCACACCAGAGGTCTACCCATCTTCCAAGGCAATAACGTCATACCGTCGGGTCTCTTCCCATCGTCACGTACCAAGCCGTTTGGTTCTAATACCGCTGGTACACCGGCGGTGACAAGGGCTCGACGGTATAGTATAAATAGGAAGGGATATGACATACATTTTTTCGAGTCCAACTGAAGTTGGCAATCCAAAGGATATTCGTGGATTGTGTACTAGTATGTTTATTATTTTATACTAACATTTACCCGCGTGGAGGTAGCCAATTATCCCACGAAGACATAATACTGGGATAAAAACGATCCTATGTGTTAGTCCAAGTTACAAACTGTGTGTCAAATTTCATCCAAATTAGTTCATCGTTTTTGAATCTGAATACACAAACTTTCTCATTTAGAATAATAGTGCGATGGGATGGACTGAATGCATTAGCTAGAATAGAATAGAATACTCTATAAAATGTCCACCATGTAAAAACATTTAATGTGGAAATTTAACATAAAGCGACACAACGGTCGGTCTTATCGCTAAAAACAATATTTTGATGCAAAATCTTTCTATTGCAAACCCACTTTTCGAGGCAACATAACTGAAAGTAACATTTATTAACTAAATTAGGCAACCCTACTTTACACAAACGCGAAAATAACACCAAACGCTACGTAATATGAAACGGAGACTAAATGCTCGGCTCTCATTCCATTTTAATATAAAACTTTTATTTCGTTCACAGTTTTAAACGACATGCTAGCTACAACTGCCCAATTAAACATTTTAGAGAACATTTTTGGCAGTTGCCGTAATACGCGGAGTTTTGCACAGTTTTAATTAACTAGGGTCAGAATTTTCAGTGACCAAAAATGGTCCTTCGAGGCTAAAATGATTGAATAACGTATCTAGAATATATACGGTCAGTAAATTTTCATTCCAAAATCAATGTCAGGCAGTATTTGTCTGACATTATTGCAGATAATTAAAAATATTTATATTAAACTAGCTGAACCGACAGACGTTGTCCTGTCTTAACAAGGAATATTGAATTTCCATTGGTATATTAGAAAAGTAAAGAAAAAAGTAAGTAAGGGGCTTGTGGCTAAATAACAATAGCTGCACGGGTCGATCGACCAGGTTAAGCTGCGCTTGCCGCGGTTGGTCCGTGGATGGGTGACCATCTTTACATACCAAGACCCCTCCGTGCCTCGGAAAGCACGTTAAGCCGTTGGTCCCGGCTGTCATTTGTGGATCTTTGACAGTCGTTACGGGTCGTCAGAAGTCCGAAAGTCTGACAACCAGTCTTACCATGAGGTATCGTATTACCCAGTAACTGGGTTGTGGAGGTCAGATAGGCAGTCGCTCCATGTAAAATACTGGTATTCAGCTGCATCCGGTTAGACTGGAAGCCGACCCCAACATAGTTGGGAAAAGGCTAGACAGATGACGATGATATTAGAAAAGTAAACATGGTCGTAAAATTTTCTTAAATTTACTAATGTTATGCGCAACTTTCTTAAATTTTTCTTTCATAAGAACCCTCTCCTGACAATAACAAATAAAAAAAAAAATGCAAAATAGTTCTAGTCGTTCACGTGTGATGCCGTGACGAAGGGAAACAGGGGTTAATTTTTGTATATTTAGATTATACATGTAATATTATTTATACTATCTATAATTTGGCGTCGCCTCGGGGACACACAATCTATTTTGATTATACAAGTATGTACGTGTGTTTTAAATTTTGTTCAAATGTGCTCCTTGTACACATGGAAAAGAAAAGATCTATCCTTCTTTCTTGATCTGGCAATCACTAAGGTCTAGAATTTCTGTACAATTTTTTTTTTAAACGGTTTCTCTCATTTATCTTAAAGTCTTCATAACTGTTTGACGTGTATTGAATATTCAAAAGGAGAAACGCTTAGTCTTCAGTAAATCCTGGTAACTTCCTACAATAGGGTATTTTCCAATTTGATAAAAACTATTTTAATTTGAAGATTGGGACGATATATTTAACAGAAAAATAAAAATAAATTTATTGGTATCCATTTTCTCCATTAAAAACAATTAAAACCAAATTTATTTTTCGTTGTTTTGAATTTACCGGCAAAACGCTCCTTACGATGACTTTTTATCACGTGACATCGTGACGTCAGCTTTGTGTAAACAGCATCAGTACAAATACTTAATTTGGCGCAGTTTTAGAAGTATTTGTGCACAGAGGCACCGCACACCAGTGATTTCACTTCCTATCCATAAAAATCTTGTTAATTTTAAACACGAGATTCACTTGTTTACTTACTAACTACTTTAGTTTACACAAAGTTGACGTCACGTGATAAAAGTCATCGTAAGGATCGTTTTGGCGGTAAATACAAAACAACGAAAAATACATTTAGTCTAAATCGTTTTTAATTGAGAAAATAGATATAAATCAATTTACTTTTATTTTTCTGTAACATATTTCGTCCCAATCTTAAAATTAGAATAGTTTTTAATAAATTGGAAAGTACCCCATTAAGACATATTTGAAACTCCAAATATTAAAACATTTTTTCCTTTTAAGAAAATAGGACACATTCAAAAAGATAATCCAATGAAGACGCAATGTTCAATTTAAACCAACGGACAGAGCAAGTCACGTAGAAAAGAGACAATCTGGTGGCAGTAGCGAAGTGTTTTATATTGTTCCATTTACATCGCCAAAATTGCATTTTACTGTGGAGAAAGCTTTATGGATACTTTCCAAAGAATGAAGAAAAGACAGTTATTTCGTGTCCGTATGGATTGCGGAGCCATATTTCTACCAATATGAGGAGCCACCTAAAACGTCCTGTAACTTCTAAAGGATTTTACTACAAACTCCAGGATCGGCCCTACAGAATCGGGTAATTTGCTACTAAATAGTACCCGTGTATAAATAGGAGACATGGCTCCTCAATCCAAATGGACACGTTATTTCGAACTCCTACCGACTGAAACTATACTGTTTCAACCACAAGGTACTAGTTGTGCACTACCCGATAGGTATCACACAGAAACCTACCGACCGCAAGTACAGAACATAATATGTTATTTAAATTCTTGAAATTATGCTCAAGAAATACTTAATTGTTGTATCTAAAACGTTTACTTTAAACATTATGAAGAAGAAGTTTGAAGGACGAGCAAATACATATTAGTAGATTTTCTTGTATGTTATTATAATAGGTACCTATACTCGACTTCATACAATAAAAAGACCGCTATTATAAACGTTTGTACTGCATATTGAGCATGGAACCAACGCGCCGAAAGTGGCCGTAGTAATAATTCGTAACGCTGAAAGCACATTGAGCGCAAAACTTCTGGTCCGTGACAGAAGTTCTGCGCTCAATACGTTTAGACTTTATTGTCATTTTTGCGAATCAAAGGTGACAATTCTGGTTTCTATGGAAATTTGACAATTCCATCTCTAGCAGCGGCCACCGAGGCGACTCTGTGCTCTGTGACTGATTTTTTTTTGGCAAAAAACTATTCCGTCCATTTTAGAGAAACCTGTTTTGTTTATTCAAACCCACACTGTCATGATAAGGAATTCTGAATTGAATAAAATTAGACTCATTTGTGTAGGCTGTTTTTAAAAGTTGTCTAACAATATTCCAAAACTAATTGGAGATGTCGAATGAATACCCAAGTGGTCTAAATTAGGACAAAATATTCTAGCCTGTGAAACTGCGAAGTAAAGCATCTAAATATATCTTCTAGGGAGCCCTCGATGACGCCCAAGGGAGGAATTTATCAAGTGAGAGCTAGCCGTAGAGGGAGCTGGGAAATAACGGATGGTATGGCGTGAAATGTTTGATTGTTGTATAGTACTATGTAGGAAAAGATTTGGTACAGATTCGTGAGTGTACTTATAGTTGTAAATATTATAGTGCATCGTTAGGTTTTTTCAACTTTACAAGCCATGTGTCCGACGGGATTTTCTATCAGTAGTAAAAACAACCGACTTCCAAAAACACTGCAAAGTGAAAAATAACATTAATTTCGGAAGTCGGTGACTTTGGATAGGTACGTATTTTAATTTTTGTCACCGCTTTCCGAAATTAAATTTATTTTTCACTTTTCAGTGTTTTTGGAAGTCAGTTGTTTTTACACGCTTTTTATTAGCTTCACCTGTATGTATGTTTGTTATATGTTTGTAACCGACTTCTTTGGGCGCGATTTTGACCCACTTTAAACGGCCAGATTTCGTTCAAACTTTGTAGATTTATCGAGGACCGATGACAATACTCTAATTTAATAAAATTATTCCATTTTTCAATTTGCAAAATATTATTTTTGGTTATTTAAGTCGATAAGGTAAGAAACCTAATTTTAATTTTTTACAATTTTTCTCCACAGTCGATAAGACAGGACATGATGTTAATTTTAATTTCCAATAATTATCTTCAGCCAATTTCTCCAATATTGACAAATTTTCGAATACTAAGGAGAATTTCAATTCTACAAAACAAATAATAGTTAAAAAAAAAACACGCTTTTATAAATAAACCAAACAAAAAAGTAGAAAATAAATAATCGTTTAAAAAACAAAAAAACACGCTTTTTATAGCAAACTGAACTAAAAAATGGAAAATAAATTTTAATAAATTTAAATTAATAATAGTGTGAATAAATAAAAAATATTTAACTTAAAAAAAAGCGTGGGGTGCTTTTTAAGATATAATCAAAATGATAATCACTCTACTCATATCTGTCAATAAAATATTTAAAACTATTGACACCATGCACCCCACGCATTTTTTTTTAAATATTTTTTTTATTTTTATTCACACTATTATTAATTTCAATTTATTAAAATTGATTTTCTACTTTTTAGTTCGGTTTTCTATAAAAAGCGTGTTTTTTAGTTTTTTTAAACTATCATTTATTTGGACAAAGTTTTTATTTTTCACTTTTTAGCTAGAGTACCTACCACATTCGAAATTTCATCATCTTTAGGGTCAACACAATGCATATTTATGCGATAGCAGCAATCGCGGTTGATTTGCTGTCATTTTTTGAAGAGTTCCGTTGTCTGTCTCCGAAACGCATCATCAGATCTATATGAAATTTAAATGGGACAATTTCGGAATAAAAATCTTTCGAAAAAAAAAAGAATTTTTGTAAAACTGTTTATGACGAAGTTATGCCCGAACATAATTAAAAATAAAAACATAAACATTTCGAAGTGATAACCTCCTTATTTTTGAAGTCGGTTAAAAATTACAAACTACCATTCAAACTTTCATCCCCTATTTAACTTGGGTAATGATTTTCAAAAATCCTCCGCTACCCCTAAATTACGGTTTTTTTTTTTGGTTGGGTAATCATCAAATAACTTCTCCCACTCTGGGTGAAGCAGGAGGGCGTGTCAGACTTTTACTGACTAAAACCCACCCGTGTTCCCTCATTAGCCTGTTTGCCAGGGGCTGCGGTATTATCTCTCTTTCGAATAAACCCGCACTCCTGGCAGACCCGCACCCCTTAGGCCTTGTCCCAACTATGTTGGGATCAGCTTCCAGTCTGACCTACTAATCGCTGGCCATTTCCATAAGAAACAATTATGTTTAATTTCTATACCTACTTATACGTTGATGACGTCACGATAATGATGCAATTTGGGTAGTTTTAGTTTGTATCTTCAAAATGTTTCCTTGCTTTTAATAAGTACCTCGTAGCAATCCTTACCAATCTTCTAGTGGTTATCCTAATCAATCTTGAATAATAATGTATAGGGATCGGGATTGCAAAGAGGGTCTACACTAGCAAGGCTCTTGAAACATAGTATAGCAAAGAGCATAAATAAACGTTCTCAGTTGGATACCCTATCTTCAACGATAAGGGATCAAATGAGAATGAAAAAATAGAAAACAAATATTTTGATATATCACCGAAATATTTCTATCACTAAGCAATGTTATTATTTCTACAAGATGTTAATGAAATAGCAAAAAATCTGAAAACACAACATTAAAAACAACTTTGACTAAGACACTAGTCATTTCGAAGACAAAATAAACTGTTCGTTTCATTTGGTCTACTAATACGAACATGACCGCCACCGCTGAGGTCGGCCCAGCAAACGATGGCTAGATAACCTGAATGCGTACGGCGGGGGCTGGTTTGAAGTGTTGTGGGAAAAGAGTTCCAGGAAGGAGTTGGCATTTGCCCAGCAGTGGGACAGTAAGGGATAAACAAACAAAATAAAAATGCTGAACACAATTGTATGGAGCAGCAATTTTGATTTTTTTATGATGTCGATTTTGATGCTGGTGTTGATTTTTTTTCAAAGACCCCATTAAAGTTTTCAGTTTTGTTTTTTACCTGTTTTTGTAATCCAGCCAGTTGGAAGGGTAGGTGTATTTACTAGCACAAGAAACTTACCAGCCTTGTGTCTAGGATGGTAATGCACCCATGATGCAGATGTTCATAGTAGGAGTTGACTACATATCAAACAAATTTCTCCTTACTGATCATCCACAAACATCGATCTTCGTCCACATATTACTGACTGACACAAATGCTCCTCGTAACTTCATTTTTCTACACTTTAAAGAACCAATTTGGAACACATAACAAGTAGAAGTTGCTGTGCACATCTGTAACAAGTAATTACTGAGCGTGACTGGCCACTTGCAAGGAGTCTTGTTTCATAAGCCAAAATGGTGTAGAAGGTTCATGGCATCTGATCGTATTGAATAACCGCCCCATTGAACTATAAGAGTGTGGAGAAAGTCTGTGTTTGCGCACACGTTTCTAATCCATAATAGGTATATCCTGCGTAATTGGCTATTGTCTCTGTTGCGATTAACAACCTTGAAATTCTATGGAGATATTAGATTACAAGAAGATATAGAATACAACGCATTACCTTTTCAAACTGCTTAGTGATTGCAGGATGTTGTGACTCATTCAAGCCTTTTGACACTGGTTTTCGATGAGAACAATGTATATCTGATTCTAGATTTGTTCGGCAATAGGCAGTAATATGCATCACTAAAACAGACTAATATTCAAATGATACAAAGGCACTATATTAACAAAATAACTCAGCATCGCTAATGAGTTGGTTATAATAGAATAGTATGTCGACGGCGCGTTGTGTTCCCCGCGCGCCTCAAAGAGATGTCAGTATCAACTGGTGGGGTCCGCAAGGGCCGATGCCTGCCAGGGGTGCGGGTTGTTCGAAAGAGTTACCGTGGCCCCTGGCACACAGGCAACTGAAGGAACACGGGTGGGTTCTAATCAGTAAAAGTCTGACACGCCCTCCTGCTCCACCCAGAGCGGGAGAAGTTATTTAATGATTACCCTCACTTAAAAAAAAAAACAGTATGGCTGGATGGAAAATAATACTTGGTAGTTCAACCACCAGACTCACCAAAATAGTATCGGGATACCCAGTTTGTGGTTTATAAAGATGGTATAAAGATGGTCGGAAACTGTGTCAGATTAGATTGGAAACCGACCACAACATAGTTATGAAACCGACCATCTAGATCAGGTGAACCTTTTGGTTTTCCTCCTTATGTGTTTGTACGGTTTGTCGAAGACAAATTGAAAAGTGGTATCCGTTGTAGTGATTAATTTGACTCTTGTACGGCACTTGGCAACATTCACTTTCTCTTTAAGTATTAAAGGTTTCAACCACACAAGTTTTGTATTAGAAAAGTGGTGCCTTTGTGAAGCAGTTTTACGCATTATCCACTAAGTAGATTATATTTTTGATAAAAAAAGATTTAATATAAGCTCGAATAATGAAACAGTTTATTCAATGTGTCTCACATTTGACTTACATAAATCGTCTGAGAATTTTCTCAACATATGTAAGTACCACTTAAGAAGCCACGAAAATATATTTAGGTCGTGGAGGTTATTCTTTTACTTTAATTAAAACTAAGTACTAATTATGTACAGTTACAAAAGGTACATTTTGACATATACCTACTTAGCAAAGATGCTTACTTAAATTTGAAAAAAAAAAAAAAAACTAACAAACCTGAGATTCGAATAACATCGTTTATAATTGATTCCTCCATTATCATCATCTGCATAGCCTTTTCTTAAGTATATTGGGGTCGGCGTCCAGTCTCACTGGATGTAGATTTAACACAGAGCGGCTGCCTATCTGACCTCCACAACCCAGTTATAGGATAACACAATGCCCCTTGGCAGGAATGGTTGTCAGACGTCTACGAATGACAGCTGGGACCAACTGCTTAACATACTTTCCGAGGCACGGAAGGGTCCGGTATGCAATTAATGGTCAAGCATTCACGGGCTGACTTCGGCAAACGTTGCCTAAGATCGACACGTGCATCTGGTATTAATTAATCACGATCTCCTCGCCCTTCAAACGTTTAATTGGGGTATTCCCAACGGTCCACGATTCTATTGTTCTTCTGTTCCCACCGGGTCCATGAAAAAATTATAATAATGTTTAAATGTTTCTAAATGAATTCCCAACGGGTCCACGAGATTTATCCAGAGTACAGTCGGTAAAAAAAAAAACTTGTAAGAATTACAATCAATCAGTCAATTTCTGTTTTTTTTTTAAAATTTTAATAATTTGTTCCTCTCAATCAAAGCACCTGCCATCTAATCTCTTCACCACCCTTGGTTGACTGGTGGAGAATGCCTAAGGCATTACGTCTGCCTCTGCATAAATAAATACTTAGCTGACACAACTATGTTACGTGTGCTCCTTCCGAGTTATGACAACCTGGTACTTCGACGGCGTAAAGTGTGATTGATACAGTTCTTAGTAATCTATATTCATTGCCTTTTATTTCATAGAAATAAAAAACATTTATGCTTTTTTTGCCAGGCTTTTATTGCTAACTGTACCAAACATTCTCATCGACTCGAAGGGAAAGAAAATATTTTATATTAGGTCTTTACCTATGAAATTGCCGTTCTGCAGTACTGGCCATTTCAAATCAAAATAATTTTTGTTTGGCTAAGAATTCTAATTTCAAATTAATTTTATTTTAAAAACATGGATTTTTTTTTTCTAAAAGTAGTCATTTCTTTATTGATTAGTGTTACATTTTCATCGCATTTCAATCTTTTTCGTCATCATGGATACGTTAAAAATTCGAGTAATTATGGAATATGAGTACCGTCGTGGCAGCAACGCGGCACAAGCGGCACGCAACATCAACGACGTTTACGGAGCTAACACTACAAACCAACGCACCACCTGTTATTGGTTTGCTCGCTTCCGTTCTGGAAATTTCGACCTGAAAAATGAACCTCGCGGTCGTCCGAAGACTTTGGTCGACAATGACGAATTAAAGGCGATTGTGGAAGCTGATGATACACAATCTACGGCTGAATTAGCAGCAGCTTTCGACGTTAGCGTCAAAACAATATTGGTCCATTTGCGTCAAATTGGCAAGGTAAAAAAGCTTGACAAATCAGTCGCGCTTGCGCACCTATTCGTGACGGTTGCGTACGGTAGTGCTGATTCACTGAGTAAAAATGACGAACGTGTTAAAGTGCGATAAATGTAACATCGTTATCGACGAGATGCTATCGTATATTCAAAACAAAGTGTCGGTTATAGATGAAGAAATATTGGTGCGAATTTGTGTCTCATCATTTCTTAGCGAAGAAATTAAAAAAATCGAAGTCTCTTCTTTTTGATTCCGTTCCATCTAATTTGCGTAAAATTATACGGAAAAACAGAGGAAAGGAAGTACGAGATCTAGCTGATATCATAAACCTATTCAAATCAACCGATCCAGAAGAAATTCCAGTGTTTGTGGCCCGGCAATTAGAAAAATTGCCACCAGTTACTTTTGATCACTTGGACTGCACGAAACTTCTGAAGGATCTCGTCCGAATGCAAGCTTCAATTGAAGAGGTAAGGTCAACATACGCTACATTAGACCAGATGAAAGAACTAAGAACTGAACTTTTGCAAAACAAAAATGATTCTTTACTACCTACATCGGCGTTTAAAGTGAACATGAAAAGAGGTGCTTGGTTACTAGATAGTGGTCCTATGGGAATCTCACATATGCATAATTCTTCACGGGATGAGGTGTATGACAATAGCCCTATTGAAATAAGTAACAAATCACCGCAATACAGAGAAATTATGCGGGTAGAACGAATACAAAACGATAACGGAGTATGTACGGAGCAGCGTAGTTCGACAGCGAGTAGCGCAAGCGCTGCGGTGAGTCACGCTCAAGCGGCGAGTGCATGTAACATCGGTATGATGAGTGCGGCGGAACCGACGACGACGCCGTCAATGCGCGTGAGACAGACAGAGCAGGGAGCGCGTCAGCTGATTACTAATGAAGCGGTGGCCTGCGACAACAATTATGTAATGGAACAACGAGATCCACCGTGTGTGAACGAACCGTGTTCTAATGTAAATAAAAGCGGTGAAGGGTGGCAAAGGGTAACGTATCGTAAGAAAGTACCGAAATACCGCTATATGGGCAAGACAGGAAAAGCGCGAGATATGAAGTGCCAATTCAAAGCGGCTGAGAAGAAAGTTCCCATTTTTATCACGAATATTCACAGCGAAACGACTGCTACTGATATAATTACTTACATTCGCAGCAAGACTAAGGAAACAGTATATCTTGAAAAAGTAATTATGAAGAAAGAAAGGAACCATATTGCCTACAAATTCTTTGTATCTGAGTCCAAATTACCACTATACCTGGACGAGAATTTGTGGCCAGACGGTATAATATTTCGACGTTTTGTGAATTTTAATCGTCGAAAATCGGACAGATTTTTATCTGATAACGGTTTGAATAGCAGTAAAAATGGATAAATGCCCTTATCGTTTTGCCAGCTTCAACTGCAAGAGCGTAAAACGTTCTGTAGACAGTGTTAGGGATTTATGTCGCACCTGTGATTTAGTAGCACTGCAGGAAACATGGCTACTTCCGGAGGAAATACCATACCTAAGCACGATCGATTGTAGCTTTGGCTACACTGGAACCTCAGCAGTGGACACGTCCGCCGGCATACTACGCGGTAGACCTTATGGTGGGGTCGCTCTTCTGTGGAGAAACAGTGTGTTTCAACAAGTTTCAGTTGTGGAGTGTAATAATCCTCGTATATGTGCCATTAAAATAATGAGTTTCCGTCCAGTGATAGTGATGAGTATATACATGCCTACCAATTCTGTGGAAAACCTGCCTGACTTTACGGATTGTTTAAGTACGGTGAGTGCTATTGTAGACGAATACGGGATTGAATCTGTTATTGTGTTGGGTGATTATAATGCCGATATTTATGGATTGTTTTTTAACGAACTTGTAAGTTTTTGCAATGAACAGTGCTGGTCATGTATCGATATTGACTCTCTGGGTTCAGACTCGGGTACATATACTTTTATAAGTGATGTACACGGGTCTTGTAGCTGGTTAGATCACTGTATAGTGAGTCAAGCGGCAAAACAAGCAGTGGTAAATATTTATGTGAAATATGACACTCTGTGGTCTGACCATTTTCCCCTAGTCGTTGAATGTAACTTTGATCTTTTAACACCAAAGTTACCTCAAATACCAAACTGTAACAACAAGGATGTAGTTTGGGGTGTAAGAAATCAGGAACAGGTAGTTAGCTATACCAGTGAGTGTCATAAACGATTGAGGAAGGTTGACTTTCCTGCAGAGTGTGCAAACTGTGCTGACTTCTGTTGTAATGACCCTGCCCACGCGCCTGCTCTTGACAGGCTGTACTCTGACATTGTGGCCGCACTGCGCGACGCGTCTGTCGTGGGTCGAGGGAGCGCGAGGGCTGGTGTGAGTGGGTCGCGCGTGGTGGGTTGGAACGCGCACGTCAGAGAGGCTCATCGGGCGGCCAGGAATAAGTTTATCGAATGGGTAGCCTGTGGTAGGCCGAGGTTTGGTCTCATGTTTAATGAAATGAGTGAGAGCCGGCGACTGTTTAAGTCTAGATTGAAATGGTGCCAAGACCACCAAGACCAACTAAAAATGGACGCACTTGCTCAACTGCATTCGAAGGGTGACTTTCGCGGATTCTGGAAGAGTACGAGCAAAGTAAATGTAAAACCTGGTCTTCCGGTGAGCGTCGACGGGGTGTGTGACCATAGGGACGTTGCCAATAACTTCCGAGATCTTTTTTCTGTGCAGTCGCCACTGGGTCCGGCGTGTGGGGTTTTCGGTGCTGACATTCCAAATAAGGCAAAGGGCGTCTGTTTCACTGCAAGCGAGGTGTCGAGAATTATTAAAGATATGACCAAAGGCAAATCTCCTGGACATGATGGTCTCAGCATCGAGCACCTGCAGCACGCGGGGCCTCATATATCTAGGGTACTGGCAATGTTCTATTCGCTGTGCGTGAGCCACTCTTACCTGCCATCCGATTTAATGAGGACTGTGGTAGTGCCTGTAGTGAAAAACAAAACCGGCGACCTTGCAGATAAAAGTAACTATCGGCCTATTTCACTAGCCACAATCGTAGCTAAAGTTTTTGACGGTCTGCTTAATACGCAGTTAAATAAGTTCGTAGCGCTGCATGATAATCAGTTTGGATTTAGACCCCAACTGTCTACAGAGAGTGCGATACTGTGTCTTAAGCATACCGTCAGATACTACGTGGATCGTAAAACACCCGTGTATGCGTGTTTCCTCGACCTGTCCAGAGCTTTTGACCTGGTAGCGTACGATGTTCTATGGAAAAAACTGGAGGACATAAATTTACCACAAGAACTTGTAAGAATTTTTAAATATTGGTATGCGCACCAGGTCAACAGCGTAAGATGGGCGGGGGCTATGTCGGAGCCATATAGGTTGGAATGCGGCGTGAGGCAAGGCGGATTGACATCCCCAACCCTTTTCAACCTTTACATGGATGCACTGATCGTTGCGCTCAGCAGTGTCCGTGTTGGCTGCCATATTGATGATGTTTGCGTCAATAACCTTAGTTATGCTGACGACATGGTGCTGCTGAGCGCTTCGGTCTGTGGCTTGAGGAAACTAATGCAAATCTGTGAGGAGTACGCGAGTGGGCACGGCCTTAAATATAATGTGACCAAAAGCCAGTGCGTGATCTTTGAGACGAGTAGTGCCAAATGCCCGCAAAGTATACCACCAGTATTTCTGAATGGTGTTCCCCTAGACTGGGTGAAACAATTTAAATATTTAGGGCATTTGGTCACGGCTAACCTCAGGGACCATGCTGACATCGAACGGGAGCGGAGGGCCTTGTCAATAAGAGGGAATATGTTGGCGCGCAGGTTTGCACGCTGTTCTGATCAAGTTAAGATCACACTTTTTAAAGCATACTGCACTTCTTTGTACACGTGTAGCCTGTGGGCTAGCTATACACAGGCGAGTTACAGTGCCCTCCGCGTCCAGTACAACAACGCGTTCAGGGCAGTATTGGGGCTGCCCCGCTTCTGCAGTGCCTCGGGCATGTTTGCGGAAGCGCGCACCGACTGTTTCCACACTACAGTGCGCAAGCGGTGCGCGTCCTTGGTGCGCAGGGTGCGGGTCAGCTCCAACGCTGTCCTGATGATGATTGCTGGACGATTGGACTGCCCCTATATTAGGAAGTGCTGCAGTAGGCATATAGCCAGGGCAGGGTAATTAAGTGATGTCACGATATGTCATGTGCTGTTTTATTAATTTATGTTTTTAATTTTATACAAAATTTTCCCCAAACTTTTATTTTAATTTGTATTTTACAATATTAATTTCCAAATCATTATAAATGTTTATATTTATTTGACATTGTATTTTAATTAGATGACATTGTTTTTATTTTTATTTTTATTTTTTATTTTTACTCTGTGTTTTGTATTTATCTCGTGATTTTGTGAACTTATGATTTTGTGAACGTGAACTTGTGATGTGAATATGGGAACCCCTGAAATAAATGGATTTTATTTTATTTTATTTTAATGGGTGCCCCACGAACTCAATGATCGCCAGCGCGAAGTACGCGTCGAGACGTGCCCTTGCACTGCTCAACAGACACACAAATGAAGGAATTTTGAACCGCATTGTTACCTGCGATGAAAAATGGATTCTGTTTGATAACCGTAAGCGCTCAGCAAGTTGGTTGGATCCTGGTTCAGCACCTAAACAATGCCCTAAACGAAAACTTACCCCTAGAAAAGTGATGGTCACTGTTTGGTGGTCTAGCGCCGGTGTGATTCATCACAGCTTCTTACCAAACGGGGTGAGCATTACTGCAGATGTGTACTGTGAAGAACTGAACACAATGATGGAGAAGCTGGCGCATCTCCAACCAGCATTGGTCAATCGCTCGTCTCCGCTGCTCCTGCACGACAACGCGCGACCTCATACTGCACAGCAGACGGTCTCCAAGTTGCAAGAACTGGGGTTGGAAGCTCTCCGTCATCCGCCCTACTCACCAGACCTTGCGCCTACAGACTACTACTTTTTCCAGAATTTGGATAACTTCTTGGCGGGAAAAAAATTTAATACCCGAGAGGCAGTACAAAATGCCTTTGAAGAATTTGTTGCCTCCCGTCCAGCTGATTTCTTTAAGAAGGGCATCAATAAACTGCCACTGCGATGGCAAAGATGCATTGATTGCATGGGTGATTACTTCGATTAATACAAATAAAAAATTCATGAAAAAAATTCGTTTAAATTTTTTCATACAAAACGGCAATTTCATAGGTAAAGACCTATTATTTAAAAATGAAGTGGACCCATTGGGAAGTAAAGTATGAATTTTAATTTTTTCGAGATCAATAGACTCGTGGACCGTTGGCAACAACCCGTTGAATTCTATCAAACATAATGAAAGATAAACACAAAAAAATTAACAGCCTAAGAAATAAATATTCAAGATAGTCGTTAACATAAGTTTTGAAAGCGGTTATAACCAAAATACGACTGTTTCCCGACTTTCATTGGTCCCTGAAGACAAACTTTATTTGTTAACTCTTCTTCAAAATACATCATTTGACCAAACTTTTTGTTTATCTCCCTTCTGGTTCTCAAGGAGTTTCATATTACTTTTTGATAGATAAAATGTTGCATGGCTTCATATTTGAGAGGATACGTAGAAACTTCGCCACTTATGAAAATGTCCCTTGCATAAGTTTACTTTTACTTCAGATTATAAAACAGGGCAGATAGACCGCGCGGAACACCAGAGTGAAGCCAAGAAACCAAATACTAAAGCGTCGTATTGTACATAATGCGAGGCTTTAGTATTTGTTTTTTTGACTCTTGGGTGTTCTGCGCGATCTATCTGCCTTTGTTTTATAATCTAAACAAAAAAAAAAAAAGCGTCGCTTTGTATGTTACATAAAATACGACGTCTTAGTATTTGGTTTTTTGGCTTCATTCTTAGTGTTCCGCGCGGTTTATCTGCCTTTGTTTTATAATCTGAGACTTTAAGGATAAGAGAGCTGATCTCGATTTTCAATTATTGTTTTATTTTTTATATTGCAACTAGGAACGATCCACTTTCACGTATATACTGAACATGTCAGTTTGCATTTTTGTTGTAAGTATTTGCCTATTTGAATCACTACCAGAAGTCTTCTACCCATTAATATGGTTCGGGAGCTTTATTGTCAGTAGTTAAGATGAGTTACTTATAACACCCCGGAAATCGAAATGTTTAGTTAGATTTTATTGATACCTTATCTTTTAGAAATGTTTGCATTCATTGCTCTTTTTTGAAAGCCCTTTTATACCTGGTTGAAGACAATTTCTCACATAAAAATTGGATTCTAGAAAAAGGAAAGTACCTACTCATATTATACCTGAAAATTATCAAGTACATGAAATTTAGTGAAAGTAGCTGTTACCCAGGACTCTGTCCGTGTGTAGGTATTTTGTACGTGATCATTTTAATACAAAGGTCGCAAGCTAGTCTATTTCGCTTTCATATAGATCGGTTTAGTGTTTTAGGCATGGAAAGTAACAAATAGATAGGCAGAGTAACGTTATATCTTCTATCTATGTCTATTTAAATAAAAAGATAAGTCCTGACTGACTGACTGACTCATCAACGCCCCGCTCAAAACGTTAGAACTAGAAAGCTGAAATTTTGCACAGAAGTTCCCTTTATAATGTAGACAAGGAATAAGGCAAGATTTTTCGAAATTCAACCCCTGAAGGAGTTAAACAGGGGATGAAAGATTGGCGCGGGCGAAGCCGCTGGCAAAAGCTAGTTTATAAAAATATTAGTATGTATAATGAATATTATGGATAACGTTAAAGTTTTAACACTATCCTCTTATTTATAAACGTTCCTTTAAGTTAAATAATGATTAGCGTCTGTTTAACCATCAATTTTTGACGTTTAAACAACTCTTAAACTTAAGCAAAGTTTATAAATAAGAGGGTGGTTACTTAAAGTGATCTCCAAAGAAATGTGTATTTGCATAGTTAAATAAAAATAATGTCCTATAAAGCGATTCTAAAGAAATTCGTGTTTAACACTAGACATTAACAGGGTCATAAGATAAGAAATAATACCTCGGTTCACAGCATTAAGTACACCTCTTTGTTTATTAAATTTTCACAATCCAAGTTCTAGTAAAAACCGTCGCAAAGGGATTTATGTTGTCCCTACCGTTGTTATTTTAATTAGTCATGAAAATTTTATGTTTTCTCTTTTAATTAACTTTCATTTTGTTTTGATTTACTTTGAATGCGCTCGTGTAATTTATCGGATTTATTATAATAAGAAGAACGGTATTTGCGTGTTGTGTTTTATTTGTGTTTTGCGTTGGGAAGACTTTGAAGCTTGTCGACTCGGCTAGCTGCACGTTTTACGTCTACCAAAGATTATAAGACGTTAAGTTTCTTAATCTTTTCTTTTTAATCTATCCGACAACCAGTCTTACCAAGGGGTATCGTATAAATCAGTACTTGTGTTGTGGAGGTCAGATAGGCAGTCGTTTCATGTAAAATACTGATATTCAGCTGCACCCAGTTAGACTGGAAGCCGACCCTAACATCGTTGGGCAAAGAGTTGGCAAATGACTGAATCTTTTATCTTTGTTGTATGCTGTGACAAATATAGTGCATTTTCGTTTTCATTGATTTAAATTAATGATTGAATATGATTGATTAAATATGAACTGTGTATATCTATATAAATAAAAAGAAAGGTCCTGACTGACTGACTGACTGACTCATCAACGCCCAGCCCAAACCCAAAACCTAGAAAGCAGAAATTTTGAACAGAGGTTCCCTTTATAATGTAGACAAGGAGTAAGGAAGGATTTTTCGAAATTCAACCCCTAAGGGAATTAAATTGGCGATGAAAATTCCGCGCGGGCGAAGCCGCTGGCAAAAGCTAGTTTTAAATAAATAACTAAAAATAAAAATTGTTTTATTGCAGGCAATATACCCCTAAACAGACATTGACAGTAAAAATAAACTCAAAACATAAAGGTATGATATAGTCTTCAAAAACACATTAAATTCTTTCGTAATTTTTTTCCCCGTTTAGGTGAACAGAAATCCAGTGCACAAATATAGGGCTTACTAAGTTGTCCGTGACAACCCTCAAAATGCTGATCGTCTCAAACTTCGCCAAAAAGACGTGACCCTCGACCTCAAGATGGCGTAAAAGTCCGGGACCCTCGCTTCGGAAAACATACTCGAGGCTCTGCAGTATCCTCTTTCTATTTTTGTTTTTACTAAGTTTGTATGAACCTGAAATCATGGCTTTAAAAAGTAATGATTTTAACACTTGTTCTGTAATAAAAATGTTTTTCCACTCATCATCATCATCATCATCTTCTGCCTAGCCCTTTCCCTACTCGATGGGGTTGGATTCTAGTATAATCGAATGCAGCTGAATACCAGTATTTTACATGAAGCGACTGCCTATCTGACCTCCAAAACGCAATAACTGGGTAATACGATACCCCTTGTTAAGATTGGTTGTCATACTTTCGGGCTTCTGACGACCCGTAAAGACTGCCAGAGATCCACGAATGACAGCCGGGACTAATGGCTTAACGAGCTTTCCTAGACACGGATGGGCCTTGGTATGTAAAGATGGTCACCCATCCATGGACCAATCGTGGTAAGCGTATCCGCACATAATTACTGGTTTTAATATCCTTTCCTAGAAATTAATTCTTGACTGCCTACATACAGGTTTTCTTTTTAAATGGTTCTCCTTGCTGCGAGATGCAAATATAAATAAATTTATGAATCTAGAAGTCTCAATTTTTATCTGTCGACCTATTTACCCTTTGACCTCCGTCTGTACCTAGGTACCTATACACCGTGACTTTTTAGTTGTCTTACAACGGCAGCCCACTTCATGCATACAATGACTACAATACATTTACATGCAAAAAAAAACTTTTCTTGAACAGTTAAAAATATTTTTTTTAAATATGTATTAAGATGATTCATTCATTCACTAAGATGCATGACATAGTTTGAAACACCCTATTATGGAGATGGAATGAATGATGGAATGTAATGGTATAGGTATCTTTTACCCGTAAACTTTATGAACAGGCTGTTTCATAATTCTAAAGCATTACTTATTATTCTTTGTACCTTCTTTGTTTATTATCTTAATTATAGTTACATTTTTTAAATCGCGCCTAGGGGTATTTTATGTCGGATACATTGCGTGGACCATCTTTGTATGACGGCTAAAATGTCACGGTGTACCTATAATCTTCATCATTACTAAATAACATTATCACGTAAAAGCCATGCCTCACAAGTACAAAAGTTTGCAATATTTGTCAAAACACGTCATAGTTATAACTCAAAACTTCCATTATAATATATTCACGCTCACACAGTTAATAATTACAAAGTGCTTTTGCGTCCATTAAATAATTTAACTTTATTTACATTTTAATGACATAATGTGCTGTTAAATACGTAATGGACTACACACGTTTCACTGAAGTGCGTACAAACAAACTAACGTTTTAATACTAATATTTCACTTCTACAGGGTGACTGGTAATTAATGACCGATATTTTAAACACTGATTGTACTCATCGTAACAAACAACTTTCCCAAAAAAACTATTTTTTGGATTTAACTAGCGCATGTTCCCATCACCCCAATAGAATATTTTGTACCGTGGATCGGGGTTACTTTAATCAATATTGAACTTTGAAGGTTCATATCTCTTAAATTTGTGGTTATAAAAAGATACAAAAAATGTCCAATAATCGGTTTTTATAACTCTCGATTCCTGTAATAATACGTGGATAAATATTACTTTATAATGAGAAAAAAAATAAAAATGACTGATCAAAGTTATACGTACGATGTGGGGTTACTTTGATACCCCCCTATTTTATTGCGTAGTTACAAAGTAACCCCAATTATAATGCCAATACAATTTCAAAAATCAAAATCTGTCAGCACAAAAACCATCAGCTGTAATTTAATTTAGTTACCTACAAACAAAAACAAAATAATCCACTTTTACCTACATTATTCTTTTGTCATTAATTTTACCACCACCGTACGGATCGCATACGCGCTATCAGCTGGTAGTCGCTGAACCCCGGTGTCAAGCGACATAGCTGATGCATGGTAGAAGTGGATTATTCGTATTTTTTGTTTGTAGGTAACTAAATTAAATTACAGCTGATGGTGTATTATTCTTGTTAGGTACTCAATATTCTATTGGGGTAAGTAATAAAATTGGGGTCAATAAGATAGATTTAAAAAAATAGTTTCTCTGGGAAAGTTTTTGGTTATGATGAATACAATCATGTGTTTAAATATCGGTCGCTAATTACCAGTCACCCTTTATACGTTTATGGGGCAAAGCACCACTCTATTTTTTTTTTGTGAGAAAAAATCGGTTAAGGTTTTATAAAATAACACATAATAGGTATTATGGAATACAGGCTGGTGTCCGCAACTTCACGTCAAAGCGCGTATTTTACGGGTGGGAGAATTGGTCATTCGATCCACCCCAGCTTCTCGGGAAAGGCCAGCAACGCCTTGGTGTTGCTGACAGTCTCACGTAGTGTACCTGGTTTGCCGAAGTATTTTGCCCTAAAAGTGGTGACCACCGGGCAGCTTAACAGCACATGAGCTGCTGTCTCCTCGTCTTACATGCAGGCCCTGCACAGCCAGCAGGTGTTTGTTAAATGACCCATGGCTAGCTAAGAAATAATACCTAAGTAACAAAAGTACAAACTATTAAAAGTGTATCACAATATAAGAGAGAACTATAACAATTATTGCTTTCTTTCCGCAATAGAACAGTGAACAGTGATGACATACGTCATGGTATGGCTTCTGATACGTATCAAGTACTTACTTATAACTGGGGTTCGTTTCTATATGATAGGGAAGGAAATGAGTATTTAATTGACATAAGGCTGACACTCCACCGCGGAGGTGAGAGATAAATTGACCAATTATGTAGGTACCTTATAAATGTTGAGCGGAATAGAGCTGTTCCAAATTCTGGGGTTATAGTTTAATTATCCTCTACTTTGTCTCGGTGCATTGGCTGCCTAAAAATTGTAACAAGTGGCGTGCTGCCGGCCATAAGCTATAATGCCGTTAACAGACAAAATCATATTTCGAGTTATGGACAAAAAAACGCAGAAAAAAATGAAACGAAAAATAAAAATGAAATGCTATTTAGTTATGCATCGGATGGTAAAAATGTGAATTGTAAGCCCTTATTCACTTTTTAGTTAAGTAATGTTGCTTAGTTTGCCAAAGAGCGATGGAACACAGCATTCTGGGTGTGAAAAGACAGGATAAGATTCGGAACACCACGCTGCGTTCCAGAACAGGCATAAAAGACGTAGGCAAGAAGGCTGCCAGGCTCAAATGGGATTGGGCGGGTCACATTGGCCGTATGCAGGATGACCGGTGGGCAAAGATCTCAACACAATGGGTGCCTGAAGATGGACGACGCCGCCGCGGTCGGGCCAGAAAGCGGTGGCGAGATGACCTGGATGCGTACCGCGAAGGCGGGTCGAAGTGGCGCGGGAAAAGAGTTCCTGGAAGGATTTGGGGGAGGCCTTTGCCCAGCAGTGGGACAGTATAGGCTAATAAAAAAAATTAAAAAAATGTTGCTCACCTGCGTTTTAGTGTAGTGAACATATCAAACAAGGCAAGTTAAACGTGTTTTTTTTTTTATCGCGGTGTCCATAAATAGTACAAGAATACTGCTTAGACAGAAAGATAGATTTTTTTTCTGATTTTGATGGCATCAAAAAACGAAAATTGGCCATATGCGAGTTAACGGCATTATAGCTTGTGAACGGTAGCGTGTATGGTGTAATTTTTCATGGCTACAGGAAGAACGAACTTTTTGACCTCTACCCATGAACATGATTAGTTTATTATGTGAAGATCCTTTTTATATTTTGTGAATGTGAGAACGTTGTAGGCCTTGTATACTGCAGATTTGTTGACTATTTTGTATTTTACTAAATAGTTGCTGACAGGCCTACTACACTGTCCTCCTATACTTATTGATTGAAACTAATTAGTCTTTTCATACCTATTTTTAAAAAGAGTGACCCTGGAGTTTCTTGCCGGGTCTTCTCCATATACATACTCAGCCTATAAACGTTCCCACTGCTGGGACACAGGCCTCCTCTCCATGAGAGGGAGTGGGCCGTAATCTACCACGCGGGCCCAGTGCGGGTTGGTAGATGTCACATGTCTTCTAATTTTTGGTTCTAGGACATGCCGGTTTCCTCACGATGTTTTCCTTCACCGTTTGAGAGCAGTGGTGATGTAATTATTTACACAAAATAATGCGCCTGGCTGGGTTCGAACGCACGACCTACAACTCGTAAGTCGCGGCCGTTACTACTGGGCCACCACTGCTCTCAATATGAAACAACCAATTGGAACAGTGCACCTTGCTTCTGATGTTTCACAAGCGTCCGTAGGTTGTATGCATGTAAGTTTATGTGAATTATGCAATATTTTGATTCAGATAATGATATCTACACTTGTACACCGTTCTATCGTTTATACCCTCACATCGTCATTTGGTATCTGGTGTAAACTATGACGTGTGAGCAGTACTTACAGTAAATGCCTAAGTATCACACAATGGCACGTTCTGTTAACCGTGTTTACATAATATGCGAAATAATACCACGGCAGTATCCATGCTGTGTCAGTTTACAATAAGCTGCGTCAATTAATTACACTCAAGGGAATTAAAAGAAGGGAAGGTTTTTTTTAAATTTAATTTGCACAACTTGGCCTGATTTTAAAATAATTTGAGTTTAATTACATTTTGACATTCAATCATTTACATAATAGGTACTATTAAGGGGACACTTTTCGCGGGCTCGAACTCACTGGTGGGCCTGGTTAAAAATCACGCTGTCTCACCAGGCTTCGTATCCGACAGAGATAGTATCAGTGATGAGCAGTTAGACGCTAGTCTACACGTACAACGTTATTGAGTGAGATGCAGGAGCATTTATAGCAAAAAATTCGCGAAAAAATTAAGAAAAACCCTTGGGAAGAATAAAGTTGATTAAACTTTTCGATAATTGAGCTTTGTCGATGCCGACTTGGTTTTGGAGATTTGACACTTCTTTTATTACTTAAACACACCCAAAGTTACGTTAAATTAGCAAAAATCGAATATTTGTTAGCTCATAACTTTTTAATGGCTTTTTATTTTAGTATTCTGTTTCCGTACCGACAATATTAATAATGAGACAAAACCATACCATGTTTAAGTTTTGATGTACACTGTCAAACAGTGGAGTAAAACCCTCCCGAAGTTTTATGGAAAAAATGTGGACTTGTTTCACCTTAATGTGAACTTTATAATTTCTAACGGGACGACATTGTCGTTGAAATCCACAGCATCGCGATAACACAGAAAGTTAGCTAACATTGACATCGAATCTTGAATCACAGACCATCAAGTATGTAACTATATGAAATGAATCTGTTAAAAAAACAGTGGCACCCCGTGAGTGCCGACAGAAGTGGAAACTTAAACAATTACGTGTGTATTTTTAAATCGTCAGATTAAACAACCTTCAACATGGTTCGTTCGTACGTTCGTGTTGTCAATAACAGTGTCGCGTGTTCTATTGTTTTTTTCCTTCTCAAAAAATGCCCGAAGATTTCACCTAAAAAAAACTCAACATTTGTTACAAAGGCGACATGCCTTTGTAGGGGATGAGTTTTCTGTGGAGCTACCATTAGTTTATCGACAAAACAGCGGAACTACACTATTCAGAACATACACGACATAGAAGCAGCGCTCAAAGCAACTTAATCATGAATTAAGTGGACAAAATAGGAGCGCTTTAAACTTACGAATAAATTAATTAGGAACGCTTAAACCTTATCGAGGCGGCGTCGTGTTCATTGAATGAGCTTACTTTGTTCAACTTTACCACTAATAGGATAGTGTATTTACAAAACTACGAGGACGTACCTTCCTGCGGTTTCACCTGTATCCTGGGTGCAATGACTTTTGGCTTTTTCCCAGGCATTGCAATTATTTAGACATTGCGCGAACAATTTAAATGCTTGTGCAGTTTAAATTAGACGGTGCCTTAATAATATTTAGCAAAGCAACGCTTACATTATTGGAAAAGTTTTGACTGATTTGATGGTTTAGTAATGATGCTCTGGTGATCGCAAGGGCTAGTACTGAGCATGAGATCCTGGGTTCGATTCCCGGGGCGGGGAAAGTGGTATTGGGTTTTTCCTCGTCTGAAATTTCTCAGCAGTAACCCGAAGTCTGGATTTGTGCCTGGCCGATGGTGATAGGCTCGCCCCCTATTACATGGGAATTAAGCGTAACTGGTGAAATGCACTATATATATATGTATATCTCTGCCTAACCTTTCGGGTCTTAAAGGCGTGATGTTATGTTAAGGTTTTTATATAAAGTAGATTTCCCCCCCGAGTGGGTTCCCGCATTGTCGTTGCGGGGGGGCTTAGTAACCGTGGTCTCCCATCCACGGTGAAGCCAAGAGGAACCCAACGGTGGGGCCGCTCGTCAGGGCTTTTGCCTTCAAGCCATTGACGTAGCGGCCAAAAAGTAGGTTGCGGTGAGGTGCACCGCAACTGAGGTGGGCCGCGATGTCGAATGGGAGGCATCGCGGCTGAGGGTTACAGGCTGCGGTAGAGGAGGAGTGCCGGTGCTTCTGAGCAGCGCTCTTCCCTTCCGTGGCCTGGACGGGGCCGCCACCGTTTGATGGCGGACGCGGTGGGGCCGCAGGGGAAGAGGAGTGTCGGTATAGCGTCAGCCGCTCTCCCTATCCTCTGCGGCCGAAAAGTGGTAGACGGGACGGCGCGTTGTGTTCCTCACGCGCGCCGTCAAGGATGTCAGCAACCACAGGTGGGGTCCGCAAGGGCCGATGCCTGCCAGGGGTGCGGGTTTGTTCGAAAGAGATACCACGGCCCCTGGCATACGGGCTACTGAGGGAACACGGGAAGAAAACACTTAGAAAAATCACACTCAAAATGATTCCAACTGGAATAAGAAAAAATGACGTCTCAAATGTTAAAACTTTGTTGCAATGACGACAAATCGGAAACTCACAAATAGACAAGTCTGCCTCAAAAAGGCAAGAAATCATTTGATTGTCTACAATCTGTGTTCAACAATATTGAATCAAGGTGTAGATAGCTGTAATTAAACACCCAATGTGTAATATATTTCATAACACATTTGCTCGTAAAGGGTCTCTTATTTCATCAATTTCAATATCGTAATGTATGTCATTACGTACTTGTGCGTTATTGTAATATAAAACGCACGAGTTTCTTTTTAATAAGGTAAAACGCACGGTTTATCAAGATGGTCCGTCTAAAACGAATGGTACTTTTTTAAATCTTAGCAAAGAGTTTTTAAGTCAGAAAAGTGCTCAACATTTTATGAATAAAATTAACTTTGGGAGATAAATATAAAAAAAGTTTTTTTTTTTTAAATTACTGTTGACAATAAATACCAACCATTTATCTGTAACAAAAAAAAAAACTTTATTAGTCATACTGGCTGTTTTTGTGGCTTTGCCTTAAAAAAATCGCTAATTTGTAAACAGGTAATTATTAATTTTACAAATTTTTCTAACTGCCTTGATTAAGATTTATTCGTTTAAGAAAGTCCGAGTTTTATTTATTTCCTCGCAAATATGTTATAAAACGTCGTATGACATGTTTATGTGCGCTTTGATAATTACAGCCTCTGCTTTCTTGTAGCCCTCGCCTACGGGCTAGTGCTAGCAATATCGCCTTGGCTGTAATTTTCAAGTTACATCATAATGTACTATTATTATGGAATAGAGATTGTAAACAATTAAATTATTTCTGGTCAGTGTATACATCTTTTTGAGGCTAATTGTAGATACCTGTTCCTAACTATTAAGTTAACTATTAAATGGCATTCGCTGCAGAAGAATCCAACTGATTGCAATTTTAATTGAGCTTATGTTAAACAACTAAAGTAAAATATATCCAAACAAAGATGGTTACTTATAATTGACAATAAATCGGTGAACACGAAATTCATAAAATCTAAGTACTTGTAGTAAACCTGAAACTATAATTGTATTTATAGAATCTGCAGTCCCCGAACATGCAGAGGGTAGTTCGAAAGAAAAGCAATCCGGAAAGTTTCGGAGAAAACAGACGCTTGACTGAAATCAATTTATATTGCGAGACGGAGATAAGAAATGTTATTGTAATATGGTTCGTCCAGAAAATGGATTGATGTTGTTTTTCTGTTAGGCGAGAAATTGAATTATACAAATGTATGTATCCTATACTGACCTTGTGAACACCACAGAAATCCGCTGGATGCGGGAGGCACAGAACTGGTCGAAGTAGCGGAGCTTAGGGGAGGCCTATGTCCAGCAATCGAGATCTTTAGGCGGAAATGATGATGTAAGTAGACTGCACATCCTTAAAAATATGTAAAGGTACATCGACAAGAATTTGCTTCATTGTATGTGTTCCATTATAATGATGATATCAATGTATTAAAAAAAGGTGTTACGTCTGCCAACAGATTGCTTTGTAGTTTGGCAGTGGTAATAAATACGACCTTTTTTGTATTGAAACTTTTTTAAGAACAAAACAACTCAATCAATAAAAAAAACTATAAATCACTTGTGAATAATAGTAATGAAAAAGTCTTAGTTTGATTATAGGTGTCATTATGTGCCTAATTGCGGTGAAATTAGAGCCATTTTATGAGCAAGTGTGTTGAAAAACGTCGTATGATACACGTGTGTATTGATGATTACACACTTGTGTACTAATGTACTATTGTAATAAATGTTGTAAAAAGAATCTGTGATTAATTTTTTGAAAAAAAAATTTAAAGAACAATTTTTAAATCGATTTATAAATGATGGAGTTTTGAGATATAAAACTTGAAAATTAAATAAAAATTAAGAATACAACAGAAGCTGAGACCCTTCGCCTTTTTTCAAATTCAGTTAAAAAAGAAAGTGGTGCTATTGGTACCTAAGCTTGTAGCTAAGTTCGCCACAATTTTGATTTACAGACATTTGACATGCCAAGAAGAATACTGGTGAATATAAAACGAAACAATAGCCTACGACTAGTAAAGAAGTTTTATTTTTATCCAATAAACTTGCCACACTTGACCTTAGTATTTAAATAAATTGTGAAGCTTGCTGTGAATTTGAAAACTCTCAATGTTAACTTAATTTACAGTGCAATCTAGAATAAAAAAAAAAAAAAACAATTGAAAACGCAATGTAAATACAAAACAGATTCTATTTGAATCACAGTAATTCGATTGTACGTGCAAAACTCAGTCACCAGGAGATTAAAACGAAAATAACAAACTCAAACTGTCCCCATAATTTTAAACATAAACATGGGTAGTTATAAACATAAACATTAAACAGTGGTCGAAAACGCGAGAGTTTTCAAGTTTCGGATCCAAAATACTTTGTAGACTCAGAACTTGTAAAGCCGTGTATGCACTGTTGAATACGAAAATCTTGAACTCGTATTCCGTGGTTGACCTTTCGACCGTCTGTGCTTCAGAGAGCACACTTAACCTACGATCCCAGTAAGTTGTCATAAGAATACCTACTATCATAAATTGTTACTGGTAATTATAAGTACTAAATTTGATTTATTGGTCTAATTTTATATCATTCGTGCCCAATAAATTGTGTTGGGAATTCTGATGACAGGTTCTCCCTTTAGAATATTGATATTCAGTTGCATCTGTAGGTATAGGTATATGTAGGTTGAATGGTGAACCTACCATATAGTTAAGAACGGTGGGGTATTGTGTAATTCACTTGCTTCACATTTTGACAATTGAACAATATTCATTACGTTGTTTACGTCGTCGAGCATTCGAATTTTTCAAACATATGAAGCAATAGATAATGAATTTTCTTCAAAATCCGTGTGTTGTGTTTGGGAAGTGTGTCGTGCAATTGGCGTGCAGATTGGAGACGACTTAGCTACCTATTATGTAGTTTTAAAAATCACCCAAACGCAGACCACACTCCGAAAGTGCAAACACAACCTAAGGATGTTTCACATTAAATTAAATAATGTTTCAAAAGAAGTTGATGCGGCCCAGATCCGACGGAATTCATTTAATACTTCATCAGTGAACTCAGTTTGTAGAACGCGAAGACTCCGGCTCTTCTACATTGCATTTTCTCTCGTAATTTCACTATATTTCAAGTTTGCATTTCGTGTGGTACAATTGAAAATGTTAGTTCTTTTTTTGTGAATTTATTTAAATATCATTAAGTCGGCATTTTTTATGCAGAATTAAGATTCTACCACAGTACATAATAAAACAAACATAAATAAAAAGAAAAGTCCTGACTGACTGACTCATCAACGCCCAGCCCAAACCCTTGGACCTAGAAAGCTGAAATTTTGCAAAGAGGTTCTATTTACTCGTATAATGTAGACAAAGAATAAGGAAGGATTTTTCGAAATTCAACCCCTAAGGGAGTTAAATAGGGGATGAAAGTTCCGAGCGGGCGAAGCCGCTGGCAAAAGCAGGACTAGAATTCTATATGAGTAAGAAACAAAATAATTAAATTTGATCTAGATTCAATTATTAGGAATAGTCACCATGCCTAAGGGGATGACTATAACTAAGACAGCAATATTAGGCTGAAATGATGATAAGCGACAGTGAACGCAATGAACAATATGGTGATCGATGTTCTGTCCTCTGGTTATAACCTTCTTAAGTGGTTCAGTTACCTAAACAAGGCAACATAAAGACCGCACGTCGGTGTTAACACTTTGACGTTGAATTCGCCTATCGTAGTACGAAGCTTCAATAGAATTGTAGGCCAGGTTTTCTTACCACTTACGTGTGGATTACTATACGTGGTCGTTGACAATATTGAAATTAGCATTAGAAAACCGAATCTGTCTTCATGTTGAAATGAACCACACACTATTGTTGTCAAAACATTATTTTTCCTTTTTTCTTTGATTTGTATTTTGTGTTTTACGAACTATGTTCAAATATACGATATTTTTTGTTTCTTTCTAGCACATCGATTTATACAAAAACTAGGGATTTGTCTCCTTTACACATACTTGTGAAACATACTCTTTCTTAAACTCGTTGCGCCATAGTAACGTATGTATGCTGCATTGAATACAACATGTCACTTGAGTTTATTAAATGTATCAGCTAGAAACTACACCACGCTAAGCGTCAATCGTAATTCGGCTGATTGCGTGATTGGCAAATATTGTGCTTCATGCTGCGTCGACTTTACACGCCCAGTGGAATTTGCTAATTAGCCAACAATACATAAATTAAATCTAATTAACGAATACCCAATTATGTAAAAAGTATTAATGCTGGTGCACAATTTGATAGGAGGTCAAAAGGGGATCAAACTTTTTGTATTGAGACTGGCGTCGTCACGGTTTGCTGTTGTGATTATTTTGGATATTCGTACGTTGTTGTCGGGTGACCACTGAAAATCAGCGCTGTGCTGTGGGTCATAATAGCACAGTATCATTCTGAGCCTTGTTGTCACAGTAATGCAGCTGCCGACTATTTATCTTTTATGTGCCTGTGTGCATGTAGAAACCTGTGTTGTTTTCATAATTTTTTTTTATGTGAAAAAAATAAGTAAATCGATTTTTCTTTCTTTCTTATCCCATGGAAGAGGCAAAGACAGAAACGATTAAACATGAGTCGATCATTCAACGTTCAAGGTCATAATAATAATCATATAAAGATAAAATCATAGCTACTTACTTTAAAATTCCTTTTCAACATAATTCAATTAGTCTGTCAGAATCCCAATTTTGTCGCTAATGAGATTCATTAAATGCCATGCACCTCATTACGGAGCATCGTGTTACGTGACGTCATCGCTCGTATTGGCTCGTCCGACGGCCTCTCCCGTTGATTGTATGTGTCAATAGCGCGGTGTTTGAACGGGGAATGACGCTTTAATTGGGTTCTAAGCGAGATATAACGCTTGGGATTAATGGTTGTACACATACATACATAAACTGCAATAATACGTTTATTTACGGTAAACATGATGCAGAGAATGAACGCAAAAACAAAAAAGAACAAGTTGGGGGGAATTATGCGTCAAATCCACGCAAAATGGCCAGCGCTAAGCATAATCATCATCATCATCAGCCTATAATGTTCCCACTGCTGGGACACAGGCCTCCTCTCAGTGAGAGGGATTGGGCCGTAATCCACTACGCGGGCCCAGTGCGGGTTGGTAGATGCCACATGTCTTCGAATTTTTGGTTCTAGGACATGCCGGTTTCCTCACGATGTTTTCCTTCACCGTTTTGAGAGCAGTGGTGATGAAATAATTTACACAAAGTAAAGCGCCTGTCTGGGTTCGAACTCACGACCTACAACTCGTAAGTCGCGGCCGATACCACTTGGCCACTACTGCTCCCCCCAAGCATAATGCTATGACCCTATTCAAAACAGCGCTGCTTTTCAGCGACGGCCAGTTTTGATGTAATGACATCAACCGGTACCGAATAAAATAAAAAATAATTTAATTTTTGTCACCGCCTTTCGAAATGAAAGTTATTTTAATTCGAAATTTCATTATCCTTGGTCAAAACAATGCATATTTATGCGATAGCAGCAAACGCGGTTGGTTTGCTGTCATTTTTTGAAGAGTTCCGTTGTCTGTCTCCGAAACGCATAATCAGATCAATATGAAATTTTAATGGAACTATTAACTAATCATTTTGCAAATCTGTCTATATATGACGGAGTTATGTCCGAACATTAAAAAAAAATATTATAACTTAAACATGTCGAATTGATAACCTCCTTCTTTTTGAAGTCGGTTAAAAACAATAAAAACTTACTTCTTCCCATGGCGGTAAGCAAAAAACTACAGAACGCCAGACGTTACCATAATGTCACACTCCTTTTGTTTTAAATTCAAACATGTGAAGGCCAATTCTCGTAATTAAAAACGTTCAAAATCTATTCGCAATCTCATCTCGGCGACAATCAAATATCTAAAATTTGTCATAAATGTATGGAAACTATAAAGTTTCCATACATTAAGGTATTTTTGACAGATTGACACTCAGATCAGACTGTAAACGTTCTTAAAATTACGAGAATTGCCCTTCTGGTCTGTTGCAATTGCTACGCTCCTGACCTTTCCGAAGAACATCAGCAATAAGGTTACTATAATATGTTCTTTTAGGGCGCCTTCTCTGGTTGTGTGTGTAAGAAACGATGAATGGACTGTGTGAAAGATGAGAATATGGCTAGAAATGAGGGAGACACCAATACATCGACTATATACTGCAGAATTATGGAAGCTTGCTGCGACCCCAAATAAATTGAGATTTGGGCAAGAGGATGACGATGATGTATTGATTGATTAATATAAGAGGTTGTTTAGTGAGTCTTGTCCTGGCAATCCCATTATTTTTATGACCGATCAAATTAGAATGTCAATCTCAAATTGGCAAAAAATAATCTTATTTTCTTACATTTTTGACAAGGTTTTGACATTCATTGTCACTGAGAAGACGTTGCAACTTGAATTTTATCGTTTCCTTTCGTCTACTCACAAACTTCACAACGGTCAAGTTTCAGAAGGCAAATACCTCGTTAGCCAATTTTTAGACTACTAAAATGAAAAAAAATATACTTTCAGACTTTGTTCCACAATCGGTTTCATATCTTAACTTAGACCATTCTCATGAAACAGAACTCGCTAAAATCCTGTGCTACAGTTATATACAGATTATTTAATAAATTCAGGTGTTCACTAGGTATTCTAAAAGTACTTCAAATGTACTAATGATTTATTTTTAGTTTCTGTTTCTTTACTTTTTATGTTAATTTTCGTTGAATTCCGGGTCGCATTATTCATCAGGGTTCCTGTAGCAATGTCATAGAACAAAATACTTGAAACAAAATTCATGAAATGCTATTCAGCATTTCATGAATTTTGTTTCAAGTATTATGAGATGTAAAAGTAATGAGATGTAAAAGTACTACGTAGAATAAACCACCTTCTATTTTATTTTCTTTCTGAAGTTACCCACTGCAAAAACTTATTAAAGCTCACTTTTATTTGCTGCAAAAACAGAATTTTAACACAGTTTCGAGTATTTTTTTAGGGGCAATGTTCAATATGGGCTTTTTTATATCGATCGGCATAAACCAATTAATATTGTCAGGTAGGACTACGGTGCTACGGCGTAGCCGACGCTACGATATCACCGCTACGCCAGCTACGCTTGTGTAGCAGAAAACCGTATTGACGTTTTGACCTTTTCATTGCGTCGAAACTATGGAAAATATCGTTATGGTTTTAACATTTTGCGATGTTGTGGGAAGAGAGAGTCGATCACAGAAAAATAAAAGCAAAAACAGTTACGGATAAAGGTATGATGAAATAACAAAAGATCAAGACTATAAACTGTGAAAACTATTTATTTTTTAACTTAATTAGCAATGACATTGTATTAGAAAACTATCAGTTGTAGAAGAAGGTACCTATACAAATTATCACACAGGTACGAGTATGAACGTTTTGCTAATACATTGTACTAGGCGCTGTACATGTCTGCGTTTCTCCCAACATTCTCTCCTGAACGCAGACCCATCGCTCTGCTGAAAGCTTCATGTTTTGGTCTATGCAGTCCTTTGGTCAAAATATCCGCAGTCATGTCTTGACTCCTTTGGTATTTTACTAGGACTTGTTTGGCAGCAATCCTCTCTCTGATAAAGTGTTAACGAACATCGATGTGTTTGCTGCGTTGATGACAACTTTGATTTCCTGAAATGCGAATGGCACTTTGATTATCACAGTAAACAACAATAGGAATAGCTGATGATTGAGACCAAAAGTCTTCATCTAATTGTTTCAGCCAAATCGCTTCTTGCATGGCAGTGGCCAGAGACATGTATTCAGCCTCCGTACTTGACAGGGCTATAGTTAGTTGTTTTTTAGAGCACCAACTTATTGCAGCACCCTGAAGAATAAAAACATATCCAGTGCAGGATCTACGGTCTTCAGAATGACTAGCCCAATCAGCATCACAATAGCCTGTAATGTTGCCTTCTGAGTTTCCATCATATGTCAATTTATAATCAATGGTGGCTTTTAAATATCGTAAGACTCTCTTCAATGTAGTCCAATGCTCTGCAGTGGGTTGCCCATTGTACCGACTTAATGAATTTACAATATATGTTATGTCAGGTCTTGTCCCTTGTGACAAATATAATAAGCACCCAATAGCTTCTTGATAAGATATGTTTCTCAATATTTTTTCCTCACTTTCGGCTCTCTTTAATTGAATGTTTGGATCACATGGAGTCCAGACTGGCTTGCAATCGTCCATACCAAAACGAGTAAGTATTTTTTTAATATACATAGATTGATCCAGTGATCAATATTTTATTTTGATCTTCTTGTGTTATTCTGAATCCAATACATTGTTTTGCTTTTCCCATGTCTTTCATATTAAAGTTATCTTTGAGTTTTTTTTTTGTTTCTTCGCCAGTTTCAGAACGATTATAAAATAAAAGTAGATCGTCGACATAAACAGAGATAAATAAAATATCATTTTTGCTTAATATACGATAGTAAATGCAAGGATCAAGTTTTGATCGTTTCATGCCAATTTCTAACAAAACAGAGTTCAGCTTTTTGTTCCACTGTCTACTGGCTTGCTTAAGACCATAAATAGCTTTATTTAAATGGCATACTTTCTCTCCTCGATCAAAAGTGGGTGGTTGAGACATGTAAATATCTTCATCAACATCCCCTTGCAGAAATGCTGTAATGGCATCCATTTGATGAATTTCTAGATTATATTTTGCAGCCATACCTATAAGATATCTAATCGACGTGTATCGTACAACAGGTGCGTATATCTCATTGTAATCTATACCTTTTTTCTGCTTGTAACCCTTAATTACAAGTCTAGCCTTATAACGGGTGAATTTTCCGGTGTGATCAAATTTTCGTTTAAAAACCCATTTGCATGGAATAGCCTTCTTCCCACCAGGTAAATCTACTAAAGACCAAGTATTATTGTGAATGAGGGACTCATACTCTTCTTTCATTGCCTGTTTCCATTCTTCAGATTCATTACTTTGAAGAGCTTCTTCTAAACTCTGGGGATCATTGTTGAGAAGGCTTGATGTAGACTCACCATTCATGCAAATATATAAAGATGAACTTTCAATATTTGTTTGCAACTTTCTTTGCCGACGGGTTTTAATACCTGTTTCATTTGCAGGCGACATGTCAACACTCTGACTTGGTAAGTATGTAACATGTAGTGGATCTTCATAATCTGTATTACTTGAAGTATCTGTGATACTATTACTCAGATTGTTAGAAAAAAACTGCTCTTCCTCATCTGTATTTTCATCATCTTGTGTAATTAATCCAGATTTTTGTTCTTTCAATGGTAAGTATATTTGTGTAAATTTTTGTTCTTTATTATTATTCTTTTCATTATTATTTTTATCTTTTAATTGTTGTATTTTATCTACTTCTTGATTAATATTATTTATTTTTGTTTCAGGTGCTGAAAAAGAAGTTGATTCTACTATTTTACTTTTAATGTTTTCTTCCAGAAAATGAACATCCCGACTGATCACTGCTTTATTAGTTTTCGGGTCTATAAATCGGTAGCCTTTTGTGCATTCACTGTACCCAACAAAGATTAGCTGACGAGATTTCACATCTAATTTTTGGCGTTTTTCTTTGGGTATATGCACCATAGCAGGACAACCAAATATTCTCATATTGCTTAAGTCTGGCTTTTGTCCGGTCCATACTTCATGAGGTGTAATATCTGATAAAGCATGTGTGGGCGAGCGGTTTATTATATATGCAGCAGTTGTTACAGCTTCAGCCCAATAATTCTTTGATAAATCAGCATAAAGCATCATGCATTTTGCTCGTTCAACCAATGTTCGGTTCATTCTTTCGCTCAGACCGTTCTGTTGTGGCGTGTATGGATTGGAAGTCTGATGTAATATTCCATTTTTCTTTAAATAATTAGTAAAGTTTTTATTAGTATACTCCAATCCATTATCGCTGCGTAAAATTTTAATCTTTTTATTTAACTCATTTTCTACTCGGTTTTTGTATTCAATAAATTTTTCAAACACTTCCGTTTTGCTTTTAATTATGTATACATAGACTTTTCTTGAGAAATCATCAATAAAAGTTGTAAAATATCTGGCACCGCCAATCGAAGCAACTTGTATCGGGCCACATACATCTGTGTGGACTAGCTCTAGCAAACCGTTTGCCCTGGAGCCATTGCTTGGAAATGATTGCCTTGTTTGCTTACCCTCTAGGCAGCTTATACATACATACTTTTCTTTCTGTGATGATAGTTGTACACCAGTTGTGCAGTTAGGTAACTTGTAAACATCATTATTATTTAGATGGCCCAAACGTTGATGCCATAGATGTGTACTTGACTCTGCTTTTGCTGACATGGCGAATATTCTACTGTAATTTATGTTCAGTCTATATGTATCATTTATTCGATTTGCTGTGGCTACTTTTTGATTATTTGAATTATATACTGAGCAGCCAGTTTTATCAAATTCCACTGTACAACCAGATTTTATTATTTTACTAACTGATAATAAATTTGTAGACAACTTTGGCACATATAAAACATCTTTTACTAATATTTCACTGCTGCTGCCATCTTTATTTGGTATGTGCAGTATCACATCACCACAGTTTTCGACATGCAAGGTTTTATTGTCTGCAATTTTATTTATTCAATTCTGCACCTGTTGTACGATACACGTCGATTAGATATCTTATAGGTATGGCTGCAAAATATAATCTAGAAATTCATCAAATGGATGCCATTACAGCATTTCTGCAATTTTGATTGTGGATATTGGTGGTATTGTTTTATTCTTTAATAAATCTTTATGCATAGTCATATGCATCGAAGCACCTGAATCTACATACCAGTTTATACAATCATTCAGTTGCATGGCCGAGAAAGCTGCTACAAAACCTTTATTATTTTCTGTACTCTGTGATTTATTTTTCAGAAACCAACAATTTTTACCAAGGTGTCCATATTTGTTACAATTAAAACATCTTGGACCTTTTGATTTTGACTGATGCTGAGTGTTTTTGAACTTAGCTTGAGTATTTTTATTACTTGTGTAGAGAGCTGAATTACTTGGTGTAGATTTTATTTCTTGCAAAAGTTTCGTTTTAATCAGATCTGCACTTATTTTTACTCCTGAGCTTTCAATACCCATTATCATTGGTTTGTATTCATCGGGTAAACCTGCTAGCATCAAGGTCCCGAGCCATTCATCATCAACACTGAATCCAATATTTCTGAGCTTATAAGCTGAGCTCATGATTTTGTTGACATAATCTTCTACACTGATGCTTGTTTCTAAATTAGTGTTAATCAAGTCTCGCAATAAACCAACTTTTCTCAGTAGACCAGAGTCTTGAAATGCTTTTGATAAATTTTCCCAAATCTGTTTTGACGTCGTCGCATCCTGTATATGTATAAAATTTATTGGATCGACTAATAATATTAGTTTTGATTTTGCCTTTTTTTCTTTCTTTGGATCAGTATTTGTTCCTTGGACACATTCCCATAAATCATCGAGTTCCAGGTATGCTTGCACTGCGAAACTCCAGCTTGTCCAATTATCTCGGCCAGTAAGTTTTTCAATTTGTATCAAAGATCCGTTTGATGACATTTTATCAAGAAAATATAGCTGAAATATAAAAAACTTCGGCGACCGCGTGAACAATTTTTAGGTTATCCGTATTTCTGATCAAAATCAACTAATTTACTTTACATTTTCACTGTACTACACTTAACAGGCAGGGAGAGGCCCATAACCTGATGAAATAACAAAAGATCAAGACTATAAACTGTGAAAACTATTTATTTTTTAACTTAATTAGCAATGACATTGTATTAGAAAACTATCAGTTGTAGAAGAAGGTACCTATACAAATTATCACGCAGGTACGAGTATGAACGTTTTGCTAATACATTGTACTAGGCGCTGTACATGTCTGCGTTTCTCCCAACAAGGTAGTATTTTTGTATTTTTTTTTTATTAATACAAAGTAGTATTTTTTACGCATAAAAATAATTGAACATTCCTGACTCTTCTACAAAACGATTAAATACGCATAAAAAAATCTATTAAATATAAAATTCGTGCCATTTACTATCATACAACTGAGTTAACTTTAAAACTGTGTTATTTTTAACACTCCTTTTTTAACTTGGAGTTAGGTGAGCATTGCACGGATTTAAAAAGTACCTATGTCGCGCGTCTCTCGTTTTTTTTTTACTGAAATATTCCTTTGACACAAAGTGCGGGTGCTACAAAACCTGCTGAATTCAACACCTTCGTTTGTTTTTTTTTTTTTTTGCTGACTAATGGACTACTGAAAAATACTTAAAGTGTTACTAACATTTAGCGAGTACTTGAAAGCGAATTTAAAATACTGTATTAGAAACAATTCGACGGCACGGCTGGCGCAGTGGTTAAGCGATTGACTGCTGCGCTGCGTGTCGTGGGTTCGATTCCCGCACGGAACAAATATTTGTATGACCTACAATTAGTTGTTCCGGGTCTGGCTGTTTGTGTATGTGAGTTTAAATGTTTGTAAACGCACCCACAATACAGGAGAAATTCCTAGTGTGGGGCAACGTCTAAAAAAAAAATTAGTTTGTGAAAAAGAACAACTACGTGGGTAGTTGGTATTTTTAAATTATTTAAAATCATCAGAATTGACCGACGGACTGAAGCTCAGCCGAATCCTGAAATCCTTTACAAAGGATCCGCTGTCAACGGGTTTTATCTCATGAACCGTAATAGGTAGACAATTGACATTTTCACAGACTAATGAATGGAGACTTCCATGAGAAGTTCAAAGCTGCCTTCATGGCGTACGAGTGGAAGAATGATCGGTCCACTGTCATTGCTGCTATAACAACAAATAAAAATAAAATAAAGTTAAAAATTAAAGCGTACAATAGAAGTGTTTAATAAAATATTAAACAGTATTCCATATTGTACTCGTTCGTTGGTACAAAAACATTCGTGTTCAAAGTCTCCTTGCAGTTGTCTATTGTTTGAGACTTACATATAATTATGTAAGTCTCAAGAACCGGACAAGTAATGAAGTAAGTCTTTAGACTTACAGACATACCCCTTATTTGAGTAAAGTTGTCGTTTATTTTATGCAAAAATGTCACAGGCTACATAGTCTTTATAAACGGCCTATAAGTCGTTTCTATTCATACAATAGATAATAATGTCTAAAAAGACACTCAATAATAAACAAAGCCATGCTTTTTGTCCTAGCATTTTCCAATGATGCATTTTCACATTGACACAAAGATCTGAACTGAGTTCAAAACAGTTTTCATCTGTCTTCTCTCGAGAACAATTAGATCTTTTGTTCGTTGACAATTAGTGAGGAATAAGAAAAAAATGCGAATCGTTCCTTTGAGGCCGCCATTTTGCATTCGAGTCGAGGCAGTTTAGAATCAGCCTGTTGCCTTTTTATACGCGTTAATTTTAGAGCAGATTTTTTAATGATTTGATTTTAGAGCTCCCCGCGAATTGAGGGTTAAAGATGGATAATTTAAACTTATAAAAAATACTGCACGGAGCTCAAATAAATCGGGGCAAAAAACTCAAGAAAATGTTTGAAAAACCATAACATAAATTCACTCCTGTATTAGTATTCGTAGGGCAAAGGTGTACCTACAGTACAAAACTGATAGATTAGATTTACTGTAAGTTGTTATCGTTATCTACTATATAAAAATAAGTCGGGTTTTCCTTCCTGACGCTATAACTCCAGAACGCACGAACCGATTTCCACGGTTTTGCATTCGTTGGAAAGGTCTCGGGCTCCGTGAGGTTTATAGCGTAGGTAGGGTAGGTAGGGTAGGTAGGGTAGGTAGGGTAGGTAGGGTAGGTAGGGTAGGTAGGGTAGGTAGGGTAGGTAGGGTAGGTAGGGTAGGTAGGGTAGGTAGGGTACGTAGGGTAGGTAGGTTAGGTAGGGTAGGTAGGGTAGGTAGGGTAGGTAGGGTAGGTAGGGTAGGTAGGGTAGCGATTCTGTATGAATGACTATTGGACGGACAGGACAACGTCTGTCAGGTCAGCTAGTCAAATATAATATTTTCAAAAATCCAATCATTATTGACAAGTAAAAAAAAACAGTCACGTGTTTTGACCTTGACAAAAAGGAAATGTTTTAAATGAACAAATACGACAGCAGTCGATTAAATAAAATCGGTACGGTAGTGAAAATGCTTAACAAACTATTTTTACTGGCACTTAAGGGGAACCCAGCCGCGGGCTCGAACTCACTGGTGGACCTGGCTGAAAAGCACGCTGTCTCACCAGGCTTCGTGTCCGACAGAGGTTGTACTCGTAATGAGCTGTTAGACGCTTATATACGCACAACATTATTGAGTGAGCTGCAGGATTAGTTATAGTAAAACAGGCGCGTAAAAAATTAAGAAATGTCCTTCGGAAGATAGAGTTTTATGAAAAAACCACTGCATTAATCAATGACTAATGTTTATTGAACTTTTGAATAATTAAGCTTTGTTGTTACCGACTTAGTTTTGGAGATATTCCACTTCTTTTGTTACTTAAACACTCCCAAATTTAGGTTAAATTAGCAAGAAAAACGAATTATTGTTGCCTTTTAACGGTTTTTTTTATTTTAGAATTATGTTTCCGTATTGACAATATTAATAATAAGACAAAAATATACAATGTTTAATTTTTGATGTACATTGTCGAACAGTAGAGTAACACACTCCCGAAGTTTGTATGAAAAAATGTGGACTAGATTCACCTTATGACACAAACATACTTCGATTCCATAAACTTCATCCCTTCTGTAAGAACTTGTTACTGTTGTGTCTAATTTAATTTGGCCGGCTTCCAACTAGTGTTGTAAACTTGTGCTCTCGCCAATGGCCGCCAGATGGCAGCACAAGACACAATATTGCATTATATTAGTTGCAGATGGAACATTTCTAAGGTGGCTGAAAGTTTTTCTTGAGTTAGAACATTTTTATAAACTTAGTTTTAATGATAATTTCTTCTTCTCCTTTTCTTATCTCTTTCTTATTTTGGTGTATAATAAAGTGATAAACGATTTTATTTCTGTAAGTAGGTTTGTACATCACACGTCAATCATAAAAGTTAAATTAATTTAAAACTTGATGAGGTCGGCGTTTCCTATCTGACTACTCTGAGAGGAAAGGCCGAAACAAACTCAAAGTTCACAATCTCTTTTAAAGTCCAGACATAATCTTGGTCGAATCATGTGAATGAAATTGACTTTTAATTGTAATTAATTAAATTTCCTTGCATGCACAATTAGCTGCTCCACTAAATAATAATACTATAGTAATTGATAATTGTAATTTTATCATTGTAATTTAAAGTTCTTATTTAATTTATCATTTTTGTTTAATTTTTATCATTTTTATGCCAATATTGGCAAAACATAGCGCACTACCTTCTTTTTAAGATCATCGTATGTAATTACCAATGTTACCTATGTTAGACAAATAAATTATTCTATTCTACCATGTGGATTGGTGTCTGAAATGGTGTTTTGAGGAAAGGAGCACACAGATTGAGTGGAAGTATGTTCCTTCTATCCAAATGGTGCTCATTTTCTTTGTGTTTGTTCAAAAAGGAAGCTGTTTCTTGACGTTACAGTTATCAGACATTCTCCAGATTGCTTCTATCCATACTAAAATTAAAAATGCGAAAGTAATTCTGTTAGTCCGACTGTTACTTTTACACGCCTAAACCGTTGAACCGATCGTTTTTCTTCTTCTTTCGTCGTCGTGTTAATGATTCCAATTGTTGGTTTTAAACAAGCCTCGACCAAAATTCTGCCACTAACAGCGTTATCGTTGGCCTCGCAAAGTTCTTCCATAGTGCAGGCGGGCCGCTGCCGGTACAACTTGGTCAGGTGGGTGTACTCCGATGAAATGCAGTGCGACTGTGGAGCCACATCGCAAACTACGAGTATGTCCTACCTCTTGTCGTGCTCTCTTTGCAATCAAATCAACCGATCGTTATGAAAGACATATAGGTAGCCTAGGACCTGGAGTCAGACGTAAGATACTTATTCATCCTGGATCATCATCATCATCATCAGCCTACAGCAGTCCACTGCTGGACATAGGCCTCTCCAATTGCACGTCATTCAGCTCGATTCTCGGCAACTCTCATTCAGTTGCTACCAGTGACCCTGCGAAGATCGTCACTCCACCTAGCCTGAGGGCGTCCTACCTTACGTTTGCCGATTCGCGATCTCCACTCAAGAACACGTCTACCCCAACGGTCATCGGTTCTACGGCTAATGTGGCCGGCCCATTGCCACTTCAGCTTGCTAATTCTGTGAGCTATGCCGACAACTTTGGTTCTCTCCCGGATCACCTCATTCCGGATTCTATCTTTCAGAGAAACTCCGAGCATAGCTCGTTCTATAACTCGCTGAGCAACTTTGAATTGATGAACCAGCCGTACCGTGAGTGGCCACGTTTCAGCTCCGTAGGTCATAACAGGTAGGACACACTGGTTGAAGACTTTTGTCTTCAGGCTCTATGGAATACGCGACCAGAAGACTCGACGAAGCTTCCCAAATGCTGTCCAACCCAGCGGAATATTTGTCCATCCTGGATATTTGTATAAAAATATATAAAACTAGCTTTTGCCAGCGGCTTCGCCCGCGCGGAACTTTCATCCCCTATTTAACTCCCTTAGGGGTTGAATTTCGAAAAATCCTTCCTTTTCCTTGTCTAAATTATAAAGAGAACCTCTGTGCAAAATTTCAGATTTTTCGGTCCAAGGGTTTGGGCTGGGCGTTGAACAGTCAGTCAGGACTTTTCTTTTTATTTATATAGATACAAAATTTTCCTTAGAAGAGATAACAGGTACTTAGTTTTTTTGTTGTTTGTTTATTAACAACTTTATTTTATTTTCCAATTATTAATCTGGTACACAGTGTTTGTAAGAGCTACTCTACACAGGTCCACTACATAATATCGCTTCGAGACTGTGCGGATGGACAATGTGTAAAGGTAATGCCACTGTGATGATTGTTCGATAATTCCTACTACTATCCTCTCAAACTCAAAGCATTTATTTCAAATAAACCCAGTACAGGCACTTTTGGTTTTCAAGGTCGGTACGAGTAAGTTGAAGAAAGATGAAGCTAGTTGCCCACTAGAAATTAAAGCGTGACTATCATCAAAAAATAATCTGCCTTTTTCCCAAAAATTTTGGAATCGCCTTCCAGTCTATACGGATGCAGCTGAATACCAGTATTTAACATAGAGCGATTGCCTATCTGACCTCCACAACCCAATAACGGGGTAGCACGATATCCCTTGGTTAGACTGGACGTTCTCAGACTTGGGGTTCTGACTACCCGTTTCGACTGTCAAAGATCTATGAACGACTGGCGCGACCAACGGCTTAACGTACTTTCCGAGGCACGGGGTGTTTGATATGTCATGGATGGTCACCCATCCACGAACTGACCGCGGCAAGGGTAGCTTAACCTTTTGTCGACCCGTGCGGCTGTTATTATTAAGCCACAAGACATTTAAGGTTGTTTGCTCTACACGGGAGAAGCCGATGGAAAAAGCTAGTAGGTATACATAGAAAAATGACAAATTCTACATAATTTTACCTAATAGTACCGAAGATATCGAGAATAGTATCTAAAAGCTGAATGCATTACATGTGTATCATGATTACAACAACGACGTGTGTGAAGAACTTTTATATTCATAATTTATTTTGTTGTTCTCAAGTGACTTTGTGTCTTTTTTGAGAATAAAACATCTTTTAATCCTAAGATGCCAATTTTCATTACATAATGAAAACTAATAAGGTACGTGAGTTTAATATCACTTATTCTACGAAGGCTTCATATTGCTCAAAAGTGCGTCAAGTGAGGAGCATGTAATCAAAATCTTAAGTTTTTGGAAAAGATAAGCACATGAAACTTTCTCAGAACGAAGTACCTTTTTGTAGTCAAATTGATAATACTGATTAATAGGTACAACTTTTATCTTTATGGAATTATTCTCAGTAAAATTACAAAGCTTTCTTGGCTGAATTGATCATAGAAAACTTTTTAGTTTCTTATAAAGGGTTTTTTAACCGTTTATGTACTCAGCACGCGTAGCATGACTTCTGTCTTCAGTACAAAGAAAGGACTTTACAAAGTAATATTTCTTCTCTTTATTGTTCACATTACGGGGTAGAAATATTTCTGTGATCCGCCATTTTTCATTTTTTTTTTGTTAATGCTTTGCGGATATATGCGTAGGATGGGATGCTGTAATCATCAAAACTAGTGCCATTTTTTTATGTACCTAAATAGCCAATATGTGTTTTGAAATTTTATATTCGATAGGCATACGGACGAGCTACCGAACTCAGTAGTTACTAGAATTAATGCTGAACAACAATTTCGAATTTTGGTAAAAAGACGTGAAATTTAGCTGAAAATTTTGTGAAAACCTGGAATTACGACTACAAAACAGAATACAAGTATAGTAGGTAACTTGAAATTAAAACCAATAGGATTTCCAGGAACAATTTTAAAAACGGATTCCGTGTGTCTATTTGCTTCCCTAACACAAACAGTACCCATCAATGCTATTAAACACGAAATGATTTTTATCTCTATTTTAAGGGCTTTATCGCTGAGCGATAACGTTGCTTGTAACATCAAAAATTGTTAAAACATTTATTTTTAAAGAAAAATAAACATTATCAACCTATAATGTTAACACTGATGCGAAACAGGCCTCCTCTTTGTGAGTGGGAGTGGTCCTTAAGGCGCAGACAGCCGACTTTTAAGGATTTTTTATTGAAGATCACGTCTATACGGCTTGTCTATTGTATTTGAAACAATTATATGTGAAACTAGACAATTTTCTTCGTCATTTGATATGTGAATATTTTAAATAATATTTTTATGACATAATGTAATTAATTGGTAAAGTAACGTCTATCGCGGACATAAAAACGATAATCACGCAAAAACTATCGGGTGTATTTCCATGAAACTTTCACCATCTGAATGACAATTTAATCACCCAAAATTTAGTATACGGTTTTTCTTTGAATTGTGTTTGATAAATCAACATGGGTTGTTTTTCGAAAAACTTGATGCGCGTTGAGGCTGGGTCTCTTGCGAGCGACAGGAGGCAGTGCATCGCTGTAGGTAGCTGTCATCTATCGTCGCCTTAATCCACCACGCACTCACAGGGTTGGTAGATGTCACATGTCTTCAAATTTTTGTTTCTAGAATATGCCGGTTTCCTCGTGATGTTTACCTTCACCGTTTTGAGTGCAGTGGTTATGAAATTATTTAGACAAAGTAAAGCTCCAGTCTGGTTTTGAACTCGTAAGTACCACCTCGCAAAAAATAACGCGAAAGGATAATTATTTCCTTATTCAAACATTCACTGGTTTGAGCTACTAAAACAGATTTCAGTTAGGAAAAGTAATTGCTTAGATAAATATCAACTTTCAAAGGCCCTAGAAAAGGGTATACACATCATTTGGAATACTTTAATATGTAAATTTGAACAAATATAGAAAGGATTTTTGGTATCAGTTTAAAATTATTAAGCTGGTTGGTTTTGCGCTATTTCCAACTTTATTCATTTTAGAACTAGAATATTTGTTTGGATAAAGTAAGTTACACATCTATTTATGCTAAATTCTAAAGTAGAGTAGACCCGCCCGTGCTTTTTACAGTTTTTAGGACTTGACCAAACATTGAGAATTTAGGGAAACATCGACAATCACTGGACGCCCTTAGAAGGACAATGTCGTCAATGACGTGGATTTGCAGCGCCGACATGGCCAGAGAATGCACAAGACATGGAGTTTTTGCCCAGCAGTGGGACACAGATTAGATTAAAAAAAATCGTTCAATATACACATATACTTGTCGTAATCAAGTATCTGAATGACGTATCAAAATCCATTGTGTTATATAATTAGGCTGTATTGTTCCCACTGCTGGGATATAGACCTCCTCTTAGTGAGAGCTAGTGGGCCCCGTGCGGGTTGATAGAAGTCACTGTATTCGAATTTTCAGATCAAGGATATACCGGTTTCCTCACGATGTTTTCCTTCATCGTTTTAAGAGCAGTGATGATGAAATAATTCACACAAAGTAAAGTGCCTGGCTGGGTTCGAACTTACGACCCACAACTCGTCAGTTGCGGCCGTTATCACTGGGCCACCACTGCTCCCCATACATTTTGTAGTTAAGAAGAATTACGCGTTCACAGGCAGTCACAAAACCCAACTTAAATATTATAACATGTGATATTGATACCTTCTGTGTATAATTGGTTAACGTACTAAAAAGTTTGAGTGATGTCAGCACGAGGCTATAGTCCATCAGAGGCCGACATAACCTTTTGACGTCCCCCGTCGCAGAGTATTAATGAAGACTTTCCCATGTCGGACATTATTGGGTTCATGTCAATAGTGCAACAATAGATCTGCATAACAGATATTAATCTATAGGAGATTGAATTTCACAACTTGGAACATCAATCAAGAAACGAGATGTAGACCAGGAGTGTACAAAAAGTTGTTTGAGTTAAAATGAACTCTAAAAGATATCGAAAACAAATTGAATAGTCTTTCTTCTTATCATGTAGATCAGCGGCGTCCATCAACTCCAGTAGCGTGCAGACAGCACGACACGCTGGACAAGATATTACTCGATTCTGAATTCTTTAACGCATTCCATATACATTACATACATGGTAAAAACAGTGAGATCGATATGGACCCTGTCGGGCACAGCAAAATTATGAGAGAGGATTTCAACTACAAGGCAGAGTCATCTGTGAATCTCCTCCTTAGCAGGTTCTCTTTACTTCGGCCTACCTGAATCGTAATAATCTTTTTTATCTCAAGACTAACTTTTAGGTGTTAGATCATTTTTAACCGACTTCACATACAGTGTGAGTCTATATAATGTGCACATAGCAAAATGAGGGAATCTATGCTTAATGTTATGACCGAAAAAATATTTAAAAATATCTAAATATTTTTAATGGAATTCAAAAAAATTTTTTTCGCTGCTGTGACCTCAGTGTAAACAAAACGTCAAATTGAGAAATTTTACGATTATTGTAAAAAATATGAAAAAAGAACTCGATTTTTGCTAAGGAAACATGTTTATTTTCAATTGAGGGTAGTTTTTTTCCACAATTTTATTTTATGAGGACCCTTAACTGCATCCAATCATTATAGAGTCTGTTTCATCACGATATATCCTTTAGTTCAAAAGTTATACCGTTTAGTTTACACTGGGGTCAATGTAGCGAACCATTTTTGTTACTGCTTAAAAATATTAAAAAAATACTTTCATTTTTTTAAATGTTTTTTCTGGCTATAAAATTAAGCATAGATTCCCTCATTTTTTTATGTGCACATTATAAAGAATCACAGTGTGTAATACATAATTATAATATCCTACCTAACAGTAAAAAGTTCTCAAGTTAGTTTTATACTATATTTTGTTACGTTAGCTAACATAGATTCAAACCTAGTTTATCTAAAAACGTAAACCGAACCGTATTTTGAAAACAAACAGAATATTCCAAACAAAAATAAAGAGTAATTATAGCGAAGTATGGAGTAAATAGCAAAAATTCATTCAGTGTTTCAATATTTGTTGAGCTGCCTTGGTACAAGTGTTTGTACAACCGCCTCAGCCATAAGATGTCTTTGAAGATGTAATAAACGCCAAAAAACGTTTAAAAGTGTCGAGTTTATTTATTCAGCTTATGTATTTGTGTTTACTAATGTCGTTCTTGCATTGAGAGACAGTTTTTAGTTCAGTTATTCTAGCTTTTTATTTTGACGCCGGACGTAAAAGAATAGCACCACCCCACCTCTTCTCGTGGGTGTCGTAGAAGGTGACCCAGGGACTTACTAGAGAATGGCAGCAGCATTCTCTATGCATTTTACCACCATACTGCGATCGCCAACCCGCCTGCCAAGCGTGGCGATTATGGAAAAACCCCCCTTTGGGGGGTGAGGCCTATGTCCAGCAGTGGACGTCTTTCGGTTGAAATGATTGAGAAGACTAAAGCCTGCTTGCATCACAAACTACTTCTTAAAATATCTTCTATATCTGTCAATCGCTTGAAGATGACCGGGACAGAATGATGTTTTAAAAGAAGTAGTAACAAAAATTGAAAAGAGTATGTTTAGATGGTTTCGTATCCTAGATCCTTTAAGTCTGGTCATGTTGAGAGAATGAATGAAGGGCGGCTAACAAAATGTATTTACAAGGCAGATATGAGTAGAAACTCCGGATGGGGACGCACTTGGAGAACGTTTATAGTTCCCATATTGGTAAAGTTCTTCAGAAAGTTCAGGTGCCTATTACTCGCAACGGGCGTGCGTGTATGATCAGATGTATGAACGTAAACGAGGCAAAAGGAGTATGTAAGGATCCTAGGAGGTGGCATTCTGTAGTTTCTGCTTATCCTCATGGAAAACAGGCGTGAGTGTATGTATGTAGGCATGGTCAGTAATGTAAATTCGAGCGCGATTTCATACGCAATCGGAGATTGCTTTTGTTTTTATGCAAAACTAGCTATTGCCCGCGGCTACACCTGCGTTTTTATACACTTAAGCATTCCTCATGAATCACTCTGTCGATTGGTAAAAACTGCATGAAAATCCGTTCAGTAGTTTTTGAGTTTATCGCGATCAGACAGACAGACTGACGCGGCGGGGTACTTTGTTTTATAATATGTAGTGATAGTGACTAGCTGACCCGACAGATGTTGTCCTGTCTTAACTATGACTATTGAATTCGCATTTTATATATGTCACGCGCAACTTTCCTATATTTTTTTTCTTCTTTAAGAACCTTCTGATGATGAAAAGCACAATAAAAATCGTTTTGCAAAATTGGTTCAGCCTTTCACGTGTGATGCCGTGACTAAAGGAAATAGGTATTCATTTGGATATACATATAGATAGATTTCTTCGTCTTTTCTATGGTGGTGTGTGATGACTTCGAGATTTTTAAAAGACACCTATTGCACTATTGACATGCAACCATAAACTATGAACAAAATACTGATACCTCGTTCAACGTGTTCTGCTTTTTCAACACGATTTATTAAAAATATGATGTATGCAACGTTATTATTTAATAATTTTGTAATAAAACCTAAACTTGCCAAAGTTTATCGGTTCGTTAAACCTTTCTGTGCAAACATTTTTTTATTAAAAGTAAAATAATGTTTCATACTGTAACATAAAATAATTTCGTTTGAACATTTTTATTACAAAACTTGAAATATGTATGTATACATATTATAATAAATCAAATATAGATTATTTACATACCTTATCTCTTTTTAACTCTAGTTAGAAGTACCTAACTAGAGTTAAAAAGATATAAGGCATGTAAATTTATGAACAAATCGTTTTAAAGTTTATGAAAAAGTTATTAATATCTATTGCTTTCGAATGAAGGAGTCTAACCGGTTGCAGCTGAATACCAGCATTTTACATGGAGCGACTGCCTATTTGACTACCACAACCCAGTTGCTGGGAACGATACCCCTTGGTAAGATTGGTTGTCAGACTTTCGGGCTTCTGACGACCCGTAACTACTGTCAAAGATCCACAAATGATAGCCAGGACCGACGTCTTAAAGGGCTTTCGGAGGCGCGGAGGGGTTTTGGTATGTAAAGATGGTCACCCATCCACGGATTAACCGCGGCAAGTGCAGCTTAACCTGATCGATCGACCGGTGTAGCTTCTTTAGAGAATTGAAATAGTTAGCTTAAGTGTCCGGAATGTGGATTACGTAAGTCAGTCCCGATTTTAACCGATTTTTATCAATATAAGTAAGCCCAAATTCGCGAGGCTAGGCTAATGTTGTTTCTATATTTATAAATAGTTTTTGCCAGCGGCTCCACCCGCGCGGATCTTTCATTCCCTATTTAACTCCCTTAGACGTTGAATTTCGTAAAATTCTTCCTTATTCCTTAACTACTTTATAAAAGGAAACTCGGTGCAAAATTTCAGCTTCCTAAGTCCAAGGGTTTGGGCTGGGCGTTGATGAGTCAGTCAGTCAGTCAGGACTTTTATTTTTATTTATATAGATAGATAAACGTCAAAAGTCAATGTCCCTTTTGCAGAATAGTAGGTACTTAAATCAAAAGTGACTAAATGTGAATAAACTCCTCCACCTCTACTTCTGTCAATCCCTTTTAGGATTATAGCCATGATGCTAAATTTCATTGTCAAACTACGCTGCAATGAGTTTCGGAAGCGTCCGCACATTTTCAGCATGTTTGAGATACACTCAAACACGGCCCAAGCGGTCAAACTACACGATGTCTGGCAAACTCTTCAAACTTCAGTTTATATCTATGTAGGTTCGGTGTGTAAAGTGCTGTGCTATGTTCACGAGACTTTTGTTTGATGCAACCACTTTGAGACACAGCGATCTAATTAAATTGAAAGGTACAAAGAAGAAGGTATGGTCAAGGAGTGAAAAAGGTAATCATTTTTCAAACACATTCCTTTCCCACAAAAGCGGGCGCTTGTCATCTTTTGAGCTGTCATATATTATTGAAAAAAATGAGTAGACTCAGTAGAGACCGCCGGCCGAGACATGTCCTGTCCGACCCAGATGACCCCATTACTGTTCTCCAAGAAAAGAATGGGGCCACCAGTACAGTATATATATAAATTGTCCTTCCGACCTCACCGCCGCGTTCCTCGCGTCCCGCGAAGACCCCGAGTTAACGATGAGACCCCCGACCGTCACTTGCTCGTTGAAGCGCCAGCCCTCGCCGCAGCTGAGCCAGTAGAGTTAAATTCCCCGATTGTTAATAATAATGAAAATATATTGATCCAGCCTGTCCCCACTTGCTGTCTCCCCCCACAAGTGAACCCCTGAGCCGAGGCCCGTACCCCACAGGGGGTGCCCTCAGCGTGCAGTTGCTTAGGTTAGGTAGGTTTTATGCCCTGGCTGGAGGCTTTTAGTTTCACTAAAAATGCCTTAACAGGAAAGTCTGGTTAAGAAGTTACGGCCTCTCAAGGTCAACTTTGAGATGCATTCACAAAAAAAAAACATGTTGACAATATACCCAGGTGCAAGTAAAAATTGCCCTAAAGGCGCTAAACATTTTAATTCCTAGACTACACATAAGTGCTCTATACAATTTTTAATACTTATTTGATTCATTTTAACTCAAAAAGCACCACGGTACATTTGAATATGTATAACTGTACGGAGATTCATCAATCATTATAGAGTCTGTTTCATCACGATATATCCTTTAGTTCAAAAGTTATACCGTTTAGTTTACACTGGGGTCAATGTAGCGAACCATTTTTGTTACTGCTTAAAAATATTAAAAAAATACTTTCATTTTTTTAAATGTTTTTTCTGGCTATAAAATTAAGCATAGATTCCCTCATTTTTTTATGTGCACATTATAAAGAATCACAGTGTGTAATACATAATTATAATATCCTACCTAACAGTAAAAAGTTCTCAAGTTAGTTTTATACTATATTTTGTTACGTTAGCTAACATAGATTCAAACCTAGTTTATCTAAAAACGTAAACCGAACCGTATTTTGAAAACAAACAGAATATTCCAAACAAAAATAAAGAGTAATTATAGCGAAGTATGGAGTAAATAGCAAAAATTCATTCAGTGTTTCAATATTTGTTGAGCTGCCTTGGTACAAGTGTTTGTACAACCGCCTCAGCCATAAGATGTCTTTGAAGATGTAATAAACGCCAAAAAACGTTTAAAAGTGTCGAGTTTATTTATTCAGCTTATGTATTTGTGTTTACTAATGTCGTTCTTGCATTGAGAGACAGTTTTTAGTTCAGTTATTCTAGCTTTTTATTTTGACGCCGGACGTAAAAGAATAGCACCACCCCACCTCTTCTCGTGGGTGTCGTAGAAGGTGACCCAGGGACTTACTAGAGAATGGCAGCAGCATTCTCTATGCATTTTACCACCATACTGCGATCGCCAACCCGCCTGCCAAGCGTGGCGATTATGGAAAAACCCCCCTTTGGGGGGTGAGGCCTATGTCCAGCAGTGGACGTCTTTCGGTTGAAATGATTGAGAAGACTAAAGCCTGCTTGCATCACAAACTACTTCTTAAAATATCTTCTATATCTGTCAATCGCTTGAAGATGACCGGGACAGAATGATGTTTTAAAAGAAGTAGTAACAAAAATTGAAAAGAGTATGTTTAGATGGTTTCGTATCCTAGATCCTTTAAGTCTGGTCATGTTGAGAGAATGAATGAAGGGCGGCTAACAAAATGTATTTACAAGGCAGATATGAGTAGAAACTCCGGATGGGGACGCACTTGGAGAACGTTTATAGTTCCCATATTGGTAAAGTTCTTCAGAAAGTTCAGGTGCCTATTACTCGCAACGGGCGTGCGTGTATGATCAGATGTATGAACGTAAACGAGGCAAAAGGAGTATGTAAGGATCCTAGGAGGTGGCATTCTGTAGTTTCTGCTTATCCTCATGGAAAACAGGCGTGAGTGTATGTATGTAGGCATGGTCAGTAATGTAAATTCGAGCGCGATTTCATACGCAATCGGAGATTGCTTTTGTTTTTATGCAAAACTAGCTATTGCCCGCGGCTACACCTGCGTTTTTATACACTTAAGCATTCCTCATGAATCACTCTGTCGATTGGTAAAAACTGCATGAAAATCCGTTCAGTAGTTTTTGAGTTTATCGCGATCAGACAGACAGACTGACGCGGCGGGGTACTTTGTTTTATAATATGTAGTGATAGTGACTAGCTGACCCGACAGATGTTGTCCTGTCTTAACTATGACTATTGAATTCGCATTTTATATATGTCACGCGCAACTTTCCTATATTTTTTTTCTTCTTTAAGAACCTTCTGATGATGAAAAGCACAATAAAAATCGTTTTGCAAAATTGGTTCAGCCTTTCACGTGTGATGCCGTGACTAAAGGAAATAGGTATTCATTTGGATATACATATAGATAGATTTCTTCGTCTTTTCTATGGTGGTGTGTGATGACTTCGAGATTTTTAAAAGACACCTATTGCACTATTGACATGCAACCATAAACTATGAACAAAATACTGATACCTCGTTCAACGTGTTCTGCTTTTTCAACACGATTTATTAAAAATATGATGTATGCAACGTTATTATTTAATAATTTTGTAATAAAACCTAAACTTGCCAAAGTTTATCGGTTCGTTAAACCTTTCTGTGCAAACATTTTTTTATTAAAAGTAAAATAATGTTTCATACTGTAACATAAAATAATTTCGTTTGAACATTTTTATTACAAAACTTGAAATATGTATGTATACATATTATAATAAATCAAATATAGATTATTTACATACCTTATCTCTTTTTAACTCTAGTTAGAAGTACCTAACTAGAGTTAAAAAGATATAAGGCATGTAAATTTATGAACAAATCGTTTTAAAGTTTATGAAAAAGTTATTAATATCTATTGCTTTCGAATGAAGGAGTCTAACCGGTTGCAGCTGAATACCAGCATTTTACATGGAGCGACTGCCTATTTGACTACCACAACCCAGTTGCTGGGAACGATACCCCTTGGTAAGATTGGTTGTCAGACTTTCGGGCTTCTGACGACCCGTAACTACTGTCAAAGATCCACAAATGATAGCCAGGACCGACGTCTTAAAGGGCTTTCGGAGGCGCGGAGGGGTTTTGGTATGTAAAGATGGTCACCCATCCACGGATTAACCGCGGCAAGTGCAGCTTAACCTGATCGATCGACCGGTGTAGCTTCTTTAGAGAATTGAAATAGTTAGCTTAAGTGTCCGGAATGTGGATTACGTAAGTCAGTCCCGATTTTAACCGATTTTTATCAATATAAGTAAGCCCAAATTCGCGAGGCTAGGCTAATGTTGTTTCTATATTTATAAATAGTTTTTGCCAGCGGCTCCACCCGCGCGGATCTTTCATTCCCTATTTAACTCCCTTAGACGTTGAATTTCGTAAAATTCTTCCTTATTCCTTAACTACTTTATAAAAGGAAACTCGGTGCAAAATTTCAGCTTCCTAAGTCCAAGGGTTTGGGCTGGGCGTTGATGAGTCAGTCAGTCAGTCAGGACTTTTATTTTTATTTATATAGATAGATAAACGTCAAAAGTCAATGTCCCTTTTGCAGAATAGTAGGTACTTAAATCAAAAGTGACTAAATGTGAATAAACTCCTCCACCTCTACTTCTGTCAATCCCTTTTAGGATTATAGCCATGATGCTAAATTTCATTGTCAAACTACGCTGCAATGAGTTTCGGAAGCGTCCGCACATTTTCAGCATGTTTGAGATACACTCAAACACGGCCCAAGCGGTCAAACTACACGATGTCTGGCAAACTCTTCAAACTTCAGTTTATATCTATGTAGGTTCGGTGTGTAAAGTGCTGTGCTATGTTCACGAGACTTTTGTTTGATGCAACCACTTTGAGACACAGCGATCTAATTAAATTGAAAGGTACAAAGAAGAAGGTATGGTCAAGGAGTGAAAAAGGTAATCATTTTTCAAACACATTCCTTTCCCACAAAAGCGGGCGCTTGTCATCTTTTGAGCTGTCATATATTATTGAAAAAAATGAGTAGACTCAGTAGAGACCGCCGGCCGAGACATGTCCTGTCCGACCCAGATGACCCCATTACTGTTCTCCAAGAAAAGAATGGGGCCACCAGTACAGTATATATATAAATTGTCCTTCCGACCTCACCGCCGCGTTCCTCGCGTCCCGCGAAGACCCCGAGTTAACGATGAGACCCCCGACCGTCACTTGCTCGTTGAAGCGCCAGCCCTCGCCGCAGCTGAGCCAGTAGAGTTAAATTCCCCGATTGTTAATAATAATGAAAATATATTGATCCAGCCTGTCCCCACTTGCTGTCTCCCCCCACAAGTGAACCCCTGAGCCGAGGCCCGTACCCCACAGGGGGTGCCCTCAGCGTGCAGTTGCTTAGGTTAGGTAGGTTTTATGCCCTGGCTGGAGGCTTTTAGTTTCACTAAAAATGCCTTAACAGGAAAGTCTGGTTAAGAAGTTACGGCCTCTCAAGGTCAACTTTGAGATGCATTCACAAAAAAAAAACATGTTGACAATATACCCAGGTGCAAGTAAAAATTGCCCTAAAGGCGCTAAACATTTTAATTCCTAGACTACACATAAGTGCTCTATACAATTTTTAATACTTATTTGATTCATTTTAACTCAAAAAGCACCACGGTACATTTGAATATGTATAACTGTACGAACGCAGATGCTTTTCAATCCAAGAAAATTAAATAAAGTACCTTCAAAATTAAGCGTAGTGTAACCTCAGTTTTAATTATGTCAAGAGCATGCTTTAGACTTTAATTTTAAATGAACTTAACTTTACGCAAAACTCATAAATTGCACATAAATCCTCCACATTTACTTTGTTTTAAAACGTTCTGTATTATAACTTTGAAATAAAGTGGGTACGTACACTTTATACCAACGTTTTCAAATGGCGTGCCAAATAAACGCGTACACTTTTCATGGCGCACACTGTTAAGCCAAGTGTTCTGTGACATTGCTCATTTTGGGTACACTAGGGTGGCGCACCTTCGGTGGTGCAAGTCTGATACTTGTGGCGATAACAAAAAATCGTATCGAAAAATGGGTCTACTGTGTGTCGTATATTGCCTCCAAGCAATAACAGCTTATTGCTTCGACACGAATATGGAATATCTTATACGCTATAGCCCATAATGAGCATAGTTTACACGGGACTAATAGATATAGCTGACAAAAATAAAAATAATTCTATACTCATAATTTCAAATCACTGTGTGGTCAACGGTCGCGGGTGACTTGAAATTATAATTATTATCGTTTATTTTTATTATAGTTATATCGATACTATCACGTCTATGGCATTTCTTAACAGTAAAGCAAAAAAACAACTGAACCTTCTGGAAGAAACACCAATATCCTCGGAGCTAGTCTCCAAAAGGAATACCAAGCTGCTCACATATATTAATAATAATAAAAGACACACGATATTACTTATTTGTAATTTCTTGCTCCGGCAAACACGTTACGCCACGCGGCAGTCGCTCTATGTAAAATACTGGTGTTCAGATTTAATCGAATAGACTGGAAACCGACCTCAACATAGTTGGGGAAAGGCTAAGCAGATGATGATAAACTAAGTAACTTTCTGTTTAAGGATCGTTGCCTCTTATAACTTGCACCGCACAACAAACGTCACACGTCCACATAACCGTTCAATTTGGCGCCGAGCCGCAACACTGAGACGTGATACAGTAACGTTATGATGAATTTAAACAAAAACTTCAGCTTACTTGTTACTGAATCAAAACATGTGCTTTTTTTACAAGATCTTAGGGGGCTGATACAATAAGTACACCCCTGCGCAACTCTTTGAGAAAACAACGCGTTATGTTATCTTATATTACAAAATAACACTTCCATCTGTAATTGGTGAGTACTGTAAAGGTTGTCTGCAAAAGTTGACCTTAGGTAAAGCAGGGCCTGGAGACAAAATACATTTCTGTTAGCGTTCACGCCAAACGCTACGCCAAAATGTATGGGAATTATATTACCTGCGGAAAGGTTACGTAGTGTTCTTTCTAGTCTAGGCCTGCAGGCTGGTAATAAAATAACTTTAATCATATTCAAACAGTGAAGCTAAATTAGAAATGGAAAGGCAAACAGTAGGCTAGAGATTGGGCTGACAAGCAAATGGAGATGATAAAAATAAACTCGTATAATATATTTCTAGGAATAATGATCAAAATTACCAAGTGTATGTCAAAATCAAAAGACATTTATTAAAACTATACTGAGAGTCAGCACTTTTTGAACGTCAAAAATTACATAAGACAGTCCCTCAAAACGCTCGCCCTTCACCACTTCCTAGTGCTTTAGCTGGGAAGAAGAAGTGGCGCAACCAACTACCCAACAACACAGCTGTCTGTTAAGTTGGAAGAACTGTCAACGGCACCTTTAGTACCTACCGATATAACAAATGTGATGAAAAGATTACCTAATCAGTTGGTAAGTAATTAGCTGAATCTGACTGACAAAGATGCATGTTTCATAATTCGTATTATATGATCTTTATATACAGTTTAGCTATTAAAATTCCCGTATGAAGCTAAGGTTACAAAAGAACAGTCAACAAGTGTGTATGATAACATGGCAGCTATCAATTGATACCAACATTTTCTTTTTACATCCGGGTCCAAGATGGTATGAAAGCGTATCCGTCTTAGCATACTCTGTGTTAGTAGGTACTACCTACTAAGTACATAAACGTATGTACACTCAAAGAAAAGACCCGCAAGCCTTTGAAGACGTATTCAATATAAGTTGGAAACCTATTTCCGTGGCCTCCCACTGCTTCTCAATTTATTTCGCATTCAAAGTAAAAACCTTTGATTTCTTTACCATATTCTTTGTTGAAAGATATCAAGTTTTCTTTCCAACACGATTTTGTATTTTAACCGAATCGATTGAAGAAAATTACAAAACAATTTTCGTTTTGATTTAGAAATAAATGAAACGTTCGCGTTGATGCGAATTATAAAAGTCATTATTTTCTTTCGTGAAAATATTGGTTTTTGATTACGGAATAATGGGATTGACGTTAAGAATAAATGATATATTAATAAATGATTATTGTTTGTTCTTGCAACAGATGTTTGTAATTAAGAAATTGCTGCTAGTAATGAGATTTCTAAAAAAACAGGCTCGCATCTTAAAGGAACTTAAGCTGTTGATTTTCTGCAAAGACAATACTCATGAATTAAATATTTTGCAATTTTCTCCGAAGAACAAAAGCAAAGTTTCGTGAAATTTTCTTTAGTATAAGAATGTTATTTGAACGAAAACTTGTTCAAATGTTTTTAAACAAACTTTTCTCTGTATAAACGACAAGCTAAATCAATACAAATAAAGATTTTTTTAATAAACAACTTTGAGCAAATTTGTGTAGAACACTCAAATTTTCATTTGGACATTATAGAGTAAAATGTCATATAGGGAACCATTTCAAATCACATTCCTGCGCCGACTTGGAGATATTAAAGTTTTAGTTTAAAGTCTTGATGTAAGTGTATGAACCATGGTCATAAATAGCTATAAATAATTTTAAAACCACATAGTTTTTTTTAATGGTTACCGCAGCCCGCCGACAGACATCTCCAATACCAAAGCCATCACAGGTACGTTGCCATCTCAACGACAAAGCTGAAATGTCTCATGTGACTGAGGCCAACACTACAAGCTACTCCAAACTGTCAAATTTTCCCAATTGAACATGAACCATAAGCTTACGTTATAAAGTTGAAAACCTATTAAAGAAATTTGACAGATTGGGGTAGCTTGATGTGCTGGCGCCTTTTAAAGTTACACCAGCATACTCGAAGGATGCGCTGAAGCAGTACGCGAATTTCAAATTTTCTTACGTTATTGCAATTTGCAGATCAATTATAGGCTGATGGTCGATCAAAATATGTATGATTTGCAACCGTTGTAGCGACAGTCACGAATCATATTTTGATCGACGGCAACATTAAACAGGATAAGTTTTTAACCAATGCGCAAACTGTAACCATGAATTCAGCTTATTATTGTAGGCCAAAAATACAGCTCGAAAAATTTTCGTCGGTTATACAAAAAAAAATCATCTGTTTCATAGAAAAATGCAATACCTTCACGGTCAAAATGTATGGAACAGGAGATTTTTGAAAAAATTCTGCGTTGGGGGACTAGAATGATATGCTGAATTCATGGTTACAGTTTGCTCACTGGTTAAAAACTTATCCTGTATTTACTGAGTTAAAATCATTTAAATCATCAATACCCTTTCAGTTCATATAATACTCCAAACTGCACGAGAGAATTGCAAAAAAACTTAAGAATTTGGGCCTCCTGGCACTTTTCCCTTAAACCAGAATAAAGAAAAGTTTATTCGCCACCATGCCAGTACTTCCCTAGACAAACTCCTTCACTAAGAGCTCTTTTAAAACTTTCAAAAATTAAGAAAGTTTTTATTTGACTAATTTGTTAGCTTTGGTGCGATTATAACAATAATTATTTCGGTCAAGGAGTGAAAAGATTGAAAACAAATTACAATCACGTACAACATTATTGGTCGGAGTACATTTGGCGAACTGGCTGAATAATGTAAATACCTTTGCGCGGTCTTACTACGTAGGTACAGTCATATATGTTTTGGCGCGAATCCTTAATTTTTAGAAGTTATGTTTCCAATCAATTTGCCTATTCATAACATGTAAACATTATTTGTTTGAGTTACAGTTCAAATTGTTTTCAGTTATTTGAATACACCTATTGAAGGACACAATAGAAGGTTTATTGTTAAACTTATAACATCTGTGGGAGTTTGGTGTCCCGTTAAAAGTGTTACTAGTAAATATTATGCATTGGCTTCCGCTCGCGGCATCGCCTGCGTGGAAGAGTCGGAAACAATCCCGCGGGATCGTACTACCGGAATAAAAAGTATTCTATGTGTTAACCTGTGTGCCAAATTTCATCATTTGGATGTTTCATTTTCCATTCAGTAGTTTTTGTGTGAAATAGTAAGAAACATATATAATATTAGTAAGGATGATTAGTATTTTGTGTGTCACTTGGTGTAGTAATAATCTGAGGTAGGACAATGTTGATGTTGAAGGATATTTCCATAGCATAATTTAAAGTGCCTACATAGTTAATGATAAATATCCACATGGACTTTATTGGTGAAAACAGAAAAAAGAACAATTTGAAAATTGAGACATAAAATAAAACTTTTTTCTTTCTACAAGCTATCTCTACTAGGTATTTAAGTATGCTCCAAGCAAACAGTTTTTCTGTTGGATTACCACTTAAAAGTATTTTAATCATGCATAATTTTAGTTTAAATTGTGAAGTCATACCCTGAATCCTGATATCCGAACTCACCAATAAACGCAGCTAAGAATCCTACAACTTACTATAAATACGTACTTTTAACAATTGCTATTTCAGTTCTTGGCTACCGAAAAAATTACACCGGTACTATAAAAGTCGCTTATTTCACACAGCCAGCCCAATGTTCTAAATATAAATACGAGGCATACCACATGAGTGACCCACAAACGTGACATCTAATAACAACTCTTATGGCTTCGGAATTACGGTAGGGTATCTCGTACCCAACAATAACAATAGCAACGTGCCAAGTATTCTTTTCTTCTATCATGCAATAAACATTCCAAATGCTGTGACGTTAAGGTTGGGTATTAGATACCCAGCCTCAAGATCAAACGATCGTTCTGTAGCCGGTGTCAGTGACCTTGGAGGGACGCGCAGCTCAGGTCCCCCTCGCTTGCTCCCAATACCCTCAGTGTTACTGCGCACGCAGCAAAACTAGGACGCGCGTAGTGCGGTGGGTAATTAATACCCGAGTGCTTGTTATACTGACAGTTTCTTATAAAACGTGTATGATAGGTGACGTAATTACTTAGCTACGTCTTTTATGCTGCAAAATATAAGAAACTTTGGTTAAAATTCACCTTTAAAAAGGATTCTTATTTCGATGCGTTTATTGTAGGTCTGGAATACGCAGACGCGGAGTGTTTCACTGTGTGGGTTTGTGTTGGTACGTATCTAAATATACGAGTGTTTGTTTTGTTTTGTTTATAGGCCGGTTATATTGGTAGCGTGCATATACAGGGTCAAGTTAAATTAGCTGGCAACACGTCAACACGTGGGTAAAGCATTGCCAGCTCATTCTTTTAGTTATAGTCATGGGTCTCATTTAAAGTTTTATTTTATTTTTATATCACTAGTTTTCGATGTGGATATCATTCTTTTCTTTTCTTTTAAAAAAAATCAATCAATCAATCAATTTTTTATATCATTGGGTATTGAATTACATGATTTGGCAATTTTACCCACGTGTTCACGTGGGTATAGCATTGCTGCAAAAATTTAAATGTTTAACCCACATTAAGGCAAAAAAACGACTGATAAGCTATGGTTTTAGGAAAATCGTAAGAATTACGATTACGGGCATTGACCGTTGGCCATCAAATGATGACAATTTTCATTTGTTCCCGGGTTTCGATATGGATTTCAGACACGTGGTTAAAGTACTGCCAGTTAATTTAATTTGACCCTGCAATCTATAATGATTTAAAATGTAACTAGGCATGGTTATAGATAGATAGATGGATGTTATTTTAACCCTATTTATTCTGATTGTCCTTCAGTTATTGAATTTGTAGCTTTTATGTTTTTAGGACACCCAATATTGATTATGATCTAATGAGTTTATTTATTAATTTGATATCTATGATATTTCACTTATGGTTGAACCGTATCTGTTACGTTACAGCACAGAAAACGTTTGTAATCATCTCACATCGCTTGCCAATAAAAAAGATAGATAGGTATATAACCCCGTGGGTAAAAAATTAGACGAAAGACATAAGGATTAGATTCGCCTAATTACTTTAGAGAATGTATCGGTGGTTTATTGAGCCTCTTTTCTTTGTATTTCTAAAGTATAGATGGGTCGGATAAACTTTCATTACCTACTTCGTTCGTATTTCTAGATGGGCATCTTTTTTTTTTTTTTTTTTTTTTGGGTGGGAAATCATCAAATAACTTCTCCCGCTCTGGGTGGAGCAGGAGGGCGTGTCAGACTTTTACTGACTAAAACCCACCCGTGTTCCTTCAGTAGCCCTTAAGCCAGGGGCTGTGGTGTCTCTTTCGAACAAACCCGCACCCCTGGCAGGCATCGACCCTTGCGGGTCCCATCATTTTTTGTGCTGACATCTCTTTGAGGCGCGCGTGGAACACAACGCGCCGTCGACTTGGGCTTGGTCCTTACCGGACAGCGAGCTACCCATTACTCGCCGTCCGCAAGCCCATGCCTACGGTGGCCGGAAATCGGCCTGGGATTCCCGACGCCCAGGGCGTCTCCGTATCCTGCGGCGGCTGGGGTCGCGAGGGCGCATATGCTGCCTCTCCCTCACGTGCGCCGCCTCCCTCTTCGCGAGCATCACTGCTTCGCTGAAGGAGGTGACGGCTCCCCATGCCCTCTCGCTCCGTACCATGGCCTGGACCAGGGCCGGACGCGAGAGATCGCCGCCGCCGATCGCCTCCACGAGGGCACGGCGGTGCTCCGCCCAAGCAGGGCAGACCGCCACCGTGTGCTCCACCGTGTCCTCAGGGCGATCTTCGCAGTGGAAACACCCGGGCGTTTCCTCCCGCCCTATCCGAAACAGGAACCTCCCGAAACAACCGTGTCCGGTGAGGACCTGCGTCAGGCGGAAGGTGAGGACGCCATGCCGCCTCTCAAACCACTCCTCAAAGAGGGGACTTACCGCCGCAATCGTGGCGTGCCCATAGATGGGCATCTAGAAATACGAACTAAGTAATGAAAGTTTATCCATACCCTTGATCTATCTGACCATTGATTCTTCAGCTGCATCCGGTTAGACTGGAAGCCAATCCATATGATTTCTCGAAACATTGCTACCTCTTTCATGACGTTGTAACTCCCGTGTAAACTAGGGCAAGCCTACTTATATCGATCGGGCATCATAACAAACTCTAATCTGCTGTTATTAAGGGTCATATTAGAAAAATACAAAAAGTTTACCCCATTCAAATTGGGAATCAATGTCCTGATTAAGGTTTGTTTATGTTAACCTCAGGGTATAATCTTCCGGCGAGAGATGTCGTGCGGTGTCCCACAGGGATCGGTCCTGGGGCCGCATCTGTGGGACATCGGGTACGACTGGGTGCTGCGCGCCGACCTCCCTAGCGGCGTCAGTGTAGTTTGCTACGCTGACGACACGCTGGTCCTGGCGCAAGGGAGGTCGTACCAGGCGGCGGCTGACTTAGCGACACAAGGGGTTGCGACAATCGTCGATAGGATCCGGCAACTGGGACTCGAGGTGGCATTGCACAAGTCCGAGGCCATGTGGTTTCATGGTCCTCGGAATGCGCCACCGACGGGTTCCCAGATAACGGTGGGAGGGGTTCACATCGGCGTCGAGTCGACGATGAAGTACTTGGGACTCGTCCTCGGCAGCCGGTGGAACTTCGCGGAGCATTTCCGCCGTTTGGCTCCCAGACTGGAGCGGGCCGGGGCTGCGTTGAAGCGGCTCTTGCCCAATCTAGGGGGGCCAAACGCCTCCTGCCGGAGGCTCTACGCGGGGATCGTGCGGTCCATGGCCCTATACGGGGCGCCGGTGTGGGCGCCTACATTGAGGCGCCAACCAGCTCGCCGGTTGAGGGCGTCCCATAGGGTCATGGCGATCAGGATGATCCGGGGATATCGCACGATCTCCGGCGAGGCGGCGGGCCTCCTTGCCGGATTACCGCCATGGGATCTGGAGGCAAAGGTCCTCGCGCAAATATGGGAGTGGCGCGAGGAGGCCAAACGCCGGGGCGTAAGTCCGCTGCCGCAGCAAATCGCGGCACAGCGGACAGAGCTCCGGCGGGATCTCATGGTGACATGGAGAGAGCGATTGTCGCAACCCAGTGCTGGGCACGCCACGATTGCGGCGGTAAGTCCCCTCTTTGAGGAGTGGTTTGAGAGGCGGCATGGCGTCCTCACCTTCCGCCTGACGCAGGTCCTCACCGGACACGGTTGTTTCGGGAGGTTCCTGTTTCGGATAGGGCGGGAGGAAACGCCCGGGTGTTTCCACTGCAAAGATCGCCCTGAGGACACGGTGGAGCACACGGTGGCGGTCTGCCCTGCTTGGGCGGAGCACCGCCGTGTCCTCGTGGAGGCGATCGGCGGCGGCGATCTCTCGCGTCCGGCCCTGGTCCAGGCCATGGTACGGAGCGAGAGGGCATGGGGAGCCGTCACCTCCTTCAGCGAAGCAGTGATGCTCGCGAAGAGGGAGGCGGCGCACGTGAGGGAGAGGCAGCATATGCGCCCTCGCGACCCCAGCCGCCGCAGGATACGGAGACGCCCTGGGCGTCGGGAATCCCAGGCCGATTTCCGGCCACCGTAGGCATGGGCTTGCGGACGGCGAGTAATGGGTAGCTCGCTGTCCGGTAAGGACCAAGCCCAAGTCGACGGCGCGTTGTGTTCCACGCGCGCCTCAAAGAGATGTCAGCACAAAAATGATGGGGCCTGCAAGGGCCGATGCCTGTCAGGGGTGCGGGTTCGTTTGAAAGAGATACCACAGCCCCTGGCATACGGGCTACTGAAGGAACACGGGTGGGTTTTAGTCAGTAAAAGTCTGACACACCCTCCTGCTCCACCCAGAGCGGGAGAAGTTATTTGATGATTTCCCACCCAAAAAAAAAAAAAAAAAAAAAAAGGGTATAATCTTTTGTTTAGAGGTTGAATATGAATGTTCTAAGATTAGATCAGTTAATTGGTGTAGACAATTTTAGTAGCGATAGGTTTTAGGTGCGAAGAACTAATCGTGCTGATTCGAATATTTTATTAGTAATGAAAATTTGTCTATGTCCTTCTGCCGGCCAGTCAACCGCACGTAACGATTTGACATTAAGAAAGCCTTTATGATTTAGCTTTAAGGGTGGTTTTGCTAGTCATGAAGCGTTCTAGCGTATTCCAAATGGATAATTAATTAAATCGCACTATGATTTTACTACACCATCAATGTCAATTAGAGTAAAAGCCAACGATTTGGAATAAGAATAAATCATTATGACAATGTTGTTGTTGTTGAATTGTCAAAATTAAAACCGGACTGGCTTTTATTTTCACAATTGAACAACATTCATCGCATCACATATCTACTGTTATTGTGGTATACAACCCGCGCAAGCGTATTTTATGGAATGGTGTTGAATAATACAAAACCGAATTCCCTGTTATATTTACTGTTTTTTATTCAATTGTATTTTAAATTCAAATTATTAAGTACCCCTATTTTTTCATTGTCCACAGATCTCTCCAACATGGCAAATAACGACCAAACAATGATGTTCAGTTTCTGTGATGCGTTATTAGGAGAAGAATATGGCAGCGATGATGAAAATTATAATGTTACCATAAAAACCTCAGGCAGTGACACAGAACAGGAAATAAGTGATGAAGAAGGACACTCAGTCCCAGAGAGCGAGAAAGAAGATACCACTTACACCGGTCAAGATGAGATAAGTATATGGCATGCAAATCCAATCCAAGCCGAAATAATAAAAAAATCTGACGAACCAATTCAACCTGGTACGAAACCTTGCGCTCAGAAAGCCAAAACAGAGCTAGAATGTTGGAATTTGTTCTTCAGTGATGATATAATAGAAGATATACTATATCATACTAACGTTGAAATTAATTCAAGAATGTGCCCTGATATGAATGCTACTAGTAAACCTTTTAATACTAATATCAGAACTCATATCGTTAAAGAGACAACCAAGGAAGAACTGATGGCTATATTTGGGTTAATGTATATTGCTGGAATAAACAATCCTACAGGATACAATTTGACTGACTTATGGAGATCCGATGGAACTGGCGTTGACATTTTTAGGATGACCATGTCAATACAGCGATTTAATTTCGTACACAGTTGCTTCCGTTTTGATGATGCTTCTACTCGACAAGAGAGAACAAAATTAGATAATATTGCTCCAGTGAGATCAATATTTAATACGTTCATTAACAACTGTCAGGAAGCTTATAACCCAAGTCAATTTCTTACACTTGATCAAAAATATGTACCCTTCCGTGGTGACTGTCCTTTCCGACAGTTTATGCCAAACACATCTGCTGCTTATGGAATAAAAATGTACGCGTTAGTAGATGCCAAAGTATTTTACACGGTTAACCTCGAAATACACGCAGGCGAACAACCTGATGGGCCGCATTCTACCAGTTACCAACCAGCTGACATAGTAGAAAGATTGGTGAAGCCGGTCAGCAAAACAAACAGAAATGTGACCTTTGACAACCGGTTCACAAGTTTCCCACTCGTCCAACATTTACTGAAGGAACACGGATTGACGTCTACAGGAGCACTTACAAAGAACAAAAGTGGAATCCCACACAATTTTTTGACGACGCGTGGAAGGACAGTACATAGCTCACGATTTGGATTCCAGAAAGACATGACACTTGTATCGTACATGCCAAAAAAATCTAATGTTGTCCTCTTGGTATCCTCGTTTCATCATGACGAGACCATGGACGTCAAAAGCGCTGAAAAGCCAAAGCCAGAAATGGTATCATTTTACAACTCTACAAAAACTGGTGTGCAGTTTGTTGACAAACTCATGAAAATGTACGACGTACGGAATTATTGTAGGAGCTGGCCCCATATAATACTTTACACTATGATGAATTTGGCGGCTTTAAACGGTTTTATAATTTATCGTGAAAATAACAACTGTAGTAAAAAAGAAAGAAGATGCGAGTTTAATAGAAAACTGGGCTTAGCGTTGCTGGAGCCACACCTTAGAATGAGGAAGGACAAAAATAACTTACCTCGAGAACTGCGCAAACGCATTTTTGAACAAATGGGAGAATCGTTGATAGATCCACCACCCAATCAATCTGATCCCAAACCGTATAAGCGTTGCCGAGACTGTCCTTCGTCCAAAGACAGAAAGACAAAATACTCCTGCCTTGAGTGCAAGAAGCCTATATGCTTGCAGCATGTCGTAGCAATGTGTGAGAATTGTATTTCACTCACGATCGAATGATTTGTAGTTTAATCTCTTTTGAGTCCGTATGCTTTTGTCTATAATTAGAATGTAAGCATATTGTTACCTCAATGAAAATGTATGCGAATATACTACCTGCAGCAAAATAAAATAAAACCTTTTTGTCTCTTCAACACCTAATCATCTTAAGACCTACTTAATTATTAATATTTCAGTCTTTAATTTTCACTTGCGAAGCTCAAATAGCGTTACCAAAACCTTTCATTTTGATGGCCTACAAACTACAAATAATATACAACACCCAAACCTAGACTGTGCTAGATATTTGTAAAGGTCTGCAGAGCCAGATTTTGCCGGATGCTCATGCTTTAATGAAAGCATTAAGTACTTACCTAAAACTGAAAGTATTTAGTTAAAATAAACCAATATACTGGCAAATTTTAATTGCCAAGGTTGGTGAGTTAAAAAGATGAAGCTAGTTGTCCATTCCAAAGCGTAGTAGGTACCTATGGAGAAGAACGGGCAAGAAACTCCATGGAAACTCTTCTAAATCATAATATTGTTACAACAAGTTGGTTACATCAATTATGTTGAAATTACCAATGTGAGATCGATGTAAAAAGACGTGTATATTTATGCAAAAATAAAATAAAAATTCATATAAGCCGTGGCAGATAAGAGATGACCAGTCCCTACTGGCGGCGCACAGCTCAACTATAAGGGAACTTACCGATCCAACACTCATATTACAAAATACAAACCTCATAATACAAACCCCAATTCTAGTTTCCAACTAAATAATTTGCTAACTAACACAACTAGAGCTTCTAAAATGTAATTCGTTAGTACCAGGAACAGTTTCAGACTAATTTGCATCGATAGCGGGGACTGTGTGACAAAGGTAGTTTTTTATCGCCTTTGAGTTGCGGCTTCATTTGAAGACTTGATATTTGCAAATTAGATGTGATGAAGGTATTGTTAGTTGTTGCTCATGAATAAAACTCAAAACAAAGTCTAGTTCATCATCATCTGCCTAGCCTGTTCCCAACTATGTTGGGGTCGGCTTCCAGTCTAACCGGATGCAACTGAATACCAGTATTTTACATGGTCGACTGCCTATCTGACCTCCACAACCCAGTTACTGGGTAATACGATACCACTTGGTAAGACCGGTTGTTAGACTTTCGGGCTTCTGACGACCCGTAACGACTGTCAAAGATCCACAAATGACAGCCGGGGCCAACGGCTTAACGTGTTTTCCGAGGCACGGAGGGGTCTTGGTATGTAAAGATGATCACCCATCCACGGACCAACCGCGACAAGCGTAGCTTAACCTGGTCGATCAACCCGTGCAGTTATTGTTATTTAGCCACAAGCCCCTCAAAACAAAGTCTAGTTGTGAGGATATTAAAGGAGAAAGCTCTGAAATTATTCCACGGAATCTTACTATTGGGGTCAAAGTATCTGATGTCCTAACCCAGGTGATCTATCTGTGACTTGGACGTTCAAACGTGCTGACACTAGCCTAGTTTGAGTAAATGACTTTTGAATTTTAGATTTTAATTTTGTGTGGTTTCAAATCCACAAAGTCGTTAGCAACAGAGTTATTTTTACATTTGTAATATTATTATGAATTTATCATTGAAATCCTACTATGTAATTATTATAAGCAGAGTGAACAAATTGGAAATTAAAAAAGATTACCACAAAATAAAAATGTTATAAAACAATCTTTATAATATTATAAGTGTATGTATGTATCGATGTGAGAGTACAAGACACACAATCCTTTATTCCTGTTCATAAAATATGCTAATACCTACTTAGTTCATTTGATATTTATATGTAACTGTCAAACAAATCTAAACTTGGAAATTCCGAAGCATGTTAGTAGTACTCAAAGGCTTATTTATTTATTTAAATAACATGGGAGACTTACAACTAAAGCAAACAGATCAAGGACAGTAGGTATATTAGATAGAAAGCCAATTACAGGTCTCCACTTATAAAATACAGATTAAGAAAAAGTGCTAAGGACATTCACACTAGGTTAATACATACTACAGCTTAATTACAATGTTGCTCGCACTGCATAACAACCATCATATAACATGACAAAATGAACTACATGAAAAAGTTACGGCTTAAGGACTTGTTGGCTGACGACACACTGGTTAGGAACATAATCTATAACGTACTGTTTACAATGCTTGTTTAAATTTCTGCTTGCACGCACAATTTACGAATTCTCCCTAAAATTAGTTGAAGCAAGTGGCATGCGCAAAGGTTATTCATCAAAGGTTAATCTTAGTTCATTTCTAAATAACATTACGTACAACTCATTATTATAAATTTCAAGCAAAAAAGGTGTAAGTGAATTTTTTCGTGCCTACTCTAGATTCCACTTTAAATGGTTACTCACCCTGCGAATTCCTACCTACTAAACCGCGGTTAGAATACGTGAGTAGATGATTTGCATACCCCAAAACTCTCACGTGCTAACCCCTTTAGTAGTTGTTAACTTCCTACCGCACCTGTACCACAGTGAGGGATACAACTGTTATTTGGCACTTAGCCACTTAGCCAAAATCGCAACTAACGCCGTCATGTTTTTCAACCGTCTTCAAAAAAAAAAAAGAGAAGATACTTGTTTCGAGATATAGCCTGACAACTGTAATGAAGGAGTTTTCGGCGGGATCGCGTTGAAACATGTCGCACGAATTTTCATTTTCATGAAATTGCGTGAAATAGCGAATTAAATTGTATAATGTTGGTAGTGAATTATTCAATTTAGTTACGTGTGAGTGCACAAGTGTAGTGAAGGTGAAAATAAGTGACTAACGTATGGACTTTTCGTGTTCCCCAAAAACTTATAATAGGTTGTTGTAAAGTTGCTACCGTTTTACAATAACTTTGACTTTTTTGTAACTTCGTGCCTGATATCAGGACATTTACTTGATTGAAAAGTAAAATTACTTAACACTGGCTAAATGCACAAACCATGCGAAGCCAAAACCCAAAAAAAAAAACTGTATCGAGAGCGCTGCCCTATCGTTCTCAATTGTAAAGATTAGGGCTGGCAAGTAAGTCAGTAATATACTTAAAAAACGGTGATCCAGTCTACCCAAAGTTTTACAATAATGATATTAAATTTATTCATGAGTTTTATCCCACGTTACTTTTAAACGGTATTTGTTTTTATTCAAACTTTTTTTTTTTAACGTTTAGTAAACGTAGGTAAACGTAGGTGTACCATCATTTAAGCTGAATGACGTCCACTGCTGGACATAGGCCTCCTACAAGCTCCGACACTTGGATCGGTTCTGAGCTTTCCGCATCCAGCGGATTTCTGCGGCCATGGAGAGGGCTATGCTTAGAGTTTCCCTTCGTGATCAAATCAGGAATGAAGAGATCCGCAGGAGAACCAAGGTAACCGACATAGCCCGAAGAGTAGCCAAATTTAAGTGGCAGGTACAGAAATACATTAATTTATCAGTGAGCAGGGCACATTGCTCGCAAAACAGATGGCCGATGAAGGTTCTGAAGTGGTGACCGCATATCGGAAGACGTAGAGTTGGAAGGCTTCCAACAAGGTAGACCGGTGTAGGTGTACCGAAGCAAAGAAAATGAACCTAGTCAGGATTGGGAGCGCCTTAAAGGACTTTTTAAAAATAAAAATATTTAATTAATTAAAACTCTATATTGAGAGACGTGCTACAGAATCGGATGTAAGCCACGGACTAAACTAGCTAACTCTAACTTAGACTAAACAACACAATAATTGCAAATATGCAAGCTCAGCGACCACACAGATCGTGCTGGGCAAAAGTGCTTACACCCGCAGAATCTGTAAGGGCTGTGGTTCCATAACTCCTCCCTCACCAAGTGCGAAATTATCGGTAATATTTGGATTCCGATGATTCCGCATACAAGACAATTTGCGCCAAAATACTATACTAAGACATACTATAGCTAAAATTACATAGAGTAATATAGTTGCTAAACTAACACTTTTTGTTTTCACTGCACTATCACTTTCCACTATTTCGCTTTTTAATGTGTAAGATAGATGTTTTAAATCGTCAAAGTTCAAGTTGTTTAGGTTCACTGTTTTGTTCCAATTAATAGATGTTTCCTTTAATTTAGGTAGAATCGCGACTGGAGTTACTCGATATTGTATTTTCCCCGAATAATGTTGCATTTTGTGTAATTTAATGTCTTTCAGGCAGACACTGCAGTTTTCTTCAATTTCCAATAAATATGTGCCCTTGATCGGTTTCCTGATAACATCATCGGCACATGTTTCGGTAAGCATTATTTCGTTTCTTGTGTAAATTATCCAGTTGAAAAAGTCAATAGGCTGTATTTTTAGACTTTCCAGGTTAACTGCAAGGGGTTTACACAAACTGAGATTTGAAGCGAAATTCATCAATTGTTCTATGCACGTACTTTCAGGATACAATATAACATCATTTTCCTGGCACAGGAACTGGTTGGCTGTCATTTCTTCACATGGGTTGGCTAGCGGTAAGTATGTAGGACCTTTCACCATAAGGTATGGATATTTAGGGATAATGGTGACAGTATTGATTCCATTGAAAATTGGCAGTGAGTAAATTTTGAAATAATTATACGTATTTTTACCTATTAATGGGATTTCCATGATGAATGTTATTTGGTTTTCTTTTACATATGCTTTAACAGACATTGTTCTTTCAAGCATTAATAACGTATTTTCCGTAACAGGGTAAATTAGGGTTTCAGTTTTAGATATATTACTTAACAGTGCTAAGAGTTCATATGGTTCAATAATGGTTTGATGTACAACAGACACTTTTGTAAATGATAATGAAGTTTCAATCTCATTTAAAATAGTATAAATTGACTTAAAATTACTCATAAACATATTAAACATACTTAAAACATATATAGAGTACATAGAGTTATTTTCTTTAGTACCCATGTTTTTTACTATTTTTTCTATGCGTTTCATGCGTTCATCCAAGATTTGAATATTTTCCTGTATAGATGTAGATATATTGGTAATAGAGTCAAGCATTTCTGAAATTATGGTTATTTTCTTATCTACGTGTGTTTGACCAATTTTTAACTGGGTTATTTGATCATCGTACTTAATCGCGTCCTCATGGGCTAGGTTACCGGTAAGTATTTTGATCATTGAGCCAAGAGGATCAATGAGGCCACGTTTGAAACGTTTTGACGGAATAAGCTGTCTGAATTTTCTGATTGTCGAATTGCGTAAGTATTCTACCTGTAATTTCATATTCTGAAACTCATTTTCGTAGGGCTTATGAATGTCGATTATATTACTAAATTCTTTATATCTATTTATATTTAACGTTAAATCATAATCTATTGTCTTAAAATCTAATATCTTAACTATGGTCCACTTATCTTTCTTTATTACTGCCTGTCCTTGTTTAACAGGTAATATGCCTGGGTTGTTTTTAATCTCTTGAAGTTGAAGGCCTTGGGTCTTGTCCGTCATTATCAAGATCACGACGATCAGCCACAACCTGTGAAGGACGTTTAACGTTCTTTAAAGGCACTTTAGTTCGTCTATTACCTATCCGTACTGGTACTACGTTCCTATTGGTTTTTCCTATTACTTTTGCACTATGATATCTAGGTTTATCTTTACTTTTTCTTATGTTAATGTCCTTTACAAATATATTATCTTCTTCTTGTAAGCTTAACTCCATTTCACCGCCTTTCTTTTCTCTAACTTTTTGTTTAGTGTTAAGAATCTTTTCGGCTATGTATTTATACAGATATTTTGTTCGTTTTGCATGATCTTTAACTAACTGTTGTGTATACGCCTTTTCTAAGTCTACATCGAATATTCTATTAGAGTCAGTGTGTCCAAATGCTACTTCAAAAGGTGTTAGTCCAGTAGTGGAGTGTATTGTATGATTGTATGCCATTATGGAATAGGTCATGACAGAAGCGGCGTCCGTACATTTACGTTCGTATTTTGCAAGCCTATATATCTCTATTATGGTGGAGTGAAATCGCTCTACGATGCCAGTAGAGTTAGGATTGTTTGGCGTTGTTATGTGAATTTCTATTTTGTACATAGACAAAAGTTCGCGCATAAGTTCATTGTTAAATTCAGTGCCAGGGTCACAGGATATTTTCCTGGGGACGCCGTATATAGAAAAATACTTTAATAGAGCTCGCGCTACTTCTGTTGTTTGCCGACTTGCAATTTCAATAGCCTGTCCTAATTTGCTGAATGCGTCTACCAGCGTTAGGTAATATTTACTTTCTATATTAAATAAATCAATGAATATTTCTTGGAAAGGGGCATCCTGTGTTTGCGTTAATTCTAACATTGGTTTTATGGGCTTTCTATCATATTTCATTAGTTTGCAGGGCTCGCACATATTTAGAACTGCTGCTACCGTATTTTGCATGTTTTCCCAATAATAGTTTCTGCGAACTCTAACCATAGTCTCTTTAATTCCTCTATGGCATGTTTTTCCTTCGTGATGCTTTAATATAATAGACTTTTGTTCTTTTTCGTCTTCTATATATATTACTCTATCTGTACACTCAAAGAACTCTACTGAATCCTTCTTAAAAATTTCTATAATAATTTTAGTAAATAACCGTCTATGTATTTCATTCTCAAAGTAAATAAAATATTTACGCTTGGGTATAACATATTCTTTTAAAAATTGCTTAATTAGTTCTTCATTATCTAAAGGAAGAAATACTTCTAAAACTTTTTGATTCTTTCTAGATAAATTTTGAACTTGTATTTTATTTTGAAACCAGGTAAACACTAATATTTGGTTTGGTTTGGTGTCAATTGCCTCTCTTAATATTGGGATCCCTAATGAGTCTGGTTCTATGTTAGAAGCTACTGTATTTGTTTTACTGCTACTCGTTACTGAACGAATAGGGAAGTTGTCTTGAAATAGGTCCTCAGGTGTAGTTACGTCAGAGTCAGAATCTGAAATGGTTACTATTTCCGTTTCATCTTCTATTTCGGCTTTAGTTGTACATTTTTCAAGTTCTTTTAGTTGTTTTATTACCTTTTGTATTTCAGCTTCGTCTACATTAACATTCATTGATGTGTCATCCTCGGAATCTATAGCATTAAGTTTTATGCGCGACAATGCATCTGCATTACTATTTTGTTTGCCATTTTTATAGATAATTGTGAAGTCGTATTCTTGAAGACGGAGGCGCCAACGAGTCAATTTACTATTAGGTTCTTTTAGGGAATAAAGCCAAGCAAGAGGTCTGTGATCTGTAAAAATTTGAAATTTATGTCCATACAGATAGGGTCTAAAATGTTTCACGGCCCAAATTATAGCTAAGAGCTCTCGTTCAATTGTACTATAACGCATTTCAGTGTCACTAAGGGTCCGACTAGCATATGCGACTGGTTTGTCTGCTCCGATAGGTCCTTGGGATAGCACAGCACCGAGTGCCACATTAGAGGCGTCAGTTGTTAAAATATAGGGTTTAGTAGAGTCAGGGTATTGTAATAGAGGAGCATTAGTCAGTACTTCTTTGCATTTTTCGAAGGCTTCTATGTAGCTTCGGTCTATTATAATTTTGTTTCGTTTCTTTAAACAAGACGTTAAGGGCTGGGTGATTTTAGCGAAATCTTTTATGAATTTTCTATAGTATCCAACCAGCCCAAGGAAACTTTTTATTTCTGTTGTCGTTCTAGGGAGAGGATAATTTATAACGGCTTTAATTTTGTCATTGTTTGGTTTTAGTCCATCTTTTGTTATCGTATGGCCTAAGTATAAAACTTCTTTTCGAAAAAATTCAGATTTGTCTAGTTGTACTTTTAAGTTAGTCTGTCGTAGTCTGTCAAAGACGGCTCTAAGTTTCTGTAGATGGCCCTGAAGGCTAGAAGAATAGACGATGACGTCATCTAAGTATATGAGGCAATGTATTCCTTGGAGACCTCTCATAATATTGTCCATGGCTCTTTGAAAAGTTGCTGGGGCTGTTTTAAGTCCGAAAGGCATTCTCAAGAACTCATAATGTCCGTTTTGGGTGCTGAATGCAGTTTTTGGTATATCGTCTTTATTTAATTCAATTTGGTGATAGCCACTAGCTAAATCGAGTGTTGTAAAATAGATGCTTTTACCCAGTTTGTCAAAGAGGTCAGTAATATTAGGCAGGGGGTATTTGTCGTCCACTGTAATGTCGTTAAGTTTTCTATAGTCAATAACCATTCTGTATTTGATTTCACCAGAGGCATCTGGCTTCTTGGGAACGAGATGGACTGGTGAGCTCCAGGGGGAAAAAGACTCTTGGATCACATTATCCTTCAAAAGTTTTTCCACCTGTTCGCTAATTTCCGCTGCTTGAGCAGGGGCTTGTCTATATGGTTTAGTATAAATTGGGTCTTCATTTTTGGTCCTAATGCAATGTTTTACCTGATTAGTGAAGCTTAAAGGTATTTGCTCACAATAGAATATATCCTTATATTCTTCACATAATTGTCGTATAGATGCTTGTTCTTCATTGTTCATATGGTCTAGTCGTAGTTTAATTAGATTGTCACTTAGTAATTGGTCAGTCTCTATATTTTGGTCACCTATGGAATTTACATGGCATTCATTTTCCTTGTAGTCATATATTACGAACGGCTTGATGACACATAATTCTATCTGTTTATCAAGAGTGTTTTGTATAATGGTGGTTGCAAAACCGTTTACACATTTCACAAGAGCAGTAGGCATTCGTACTCCCTTACCGAATTCCGTGTACTCTAATATTCCTACACCATTTAATAAATTAGTTGGTAGTTTCGCTCTAATTTCTGATCTCGGTGGAAGTACTACAACATGTATAACATTAATATCCGTATCCATACATATAGGTATTTCAGCTGTCTTTGTTAGTAGAATATGTTTCTTTAAATCTATAACGGCCTCTAACTGTTTTAAAAGATCATTTCCTATTAGCCCGTCGTATAATGAGTCAACGTTGTATACATAGAACTTATGATGGTATTTACTTTTAAATACAGGAAACAAGGGAATTTGCAAGACTTGATTATGTTTACTTGAGGAGTGTGTACTTACTACTTCAAATGGTTCGTATGATATGTAGTTAGGGAAATAGGCAGTCGCTATTCTAGGATGTATAAATGAACGAGTACTACCAGTATCGATCATGAATTTCCCGTCTATTTCCGGTATGTAAATATGTGGTAATTTTAATTTTGCAGTATTATAATTCAATATTATTCTTTCGGGTCTATTGACGCTCGCGTATAAAAATTTGTTACTTGTTCTGGTTCAATACTATTATCTTTGTTCTTAATCTGATCATTTTTTCCTAAGTCTTGTGTAGGGTTTTCGGGTACAAAGTCTATTGGATACTCATTTTCTTCACTAGGGAAATATTCAGACAGGTCATAACAATATTCGTACTCCGCAGGGTAAGCAAAATAGCCATCATAAGAAGGGTAGAGTCCTAATTCATATAAAGGGAATCCCTGCTGAGGTGCTCTTTGCGGAGCAGTCCTCATAGTGGCATCGGAAATATCTGGTTGAGGTTTGTTTTGTGTGCCTTGCTGTGGAATCGAGGCACGATTATTACCGAACTGACGCGGGAGCATTGGCATCATTTGTTGATAACCAAAGGGTCTATAACCAAAATTAGGTCGGTAACCAAACTGCTGTGACGCCGTATTTTGTTTACTCATACCAAATTGACCTTGATTGTGCCCTGGCATAATTGGCCTGTTAGGTGGAATTCCGAAATTAAATTTCGGTGTTGGACCAACATTATTTTTAAATGATTGATTTTGTTGCACCATTGTTGGCATTGGTCTGAAGCCTGATGGCTGTGGGGGTAAACCAAATTTAAATGTCGGTTGTGGTGTAACTGTGCCGCTAGCCTGCGGTTTAGTATTATGGTTTGAATTTAACATTTTGCCGCGCATCTGATACTGATCATAGAAATTAACTTCTTCTAAAACTACAGATAAGGCCTCTTCCAATGAGCGTGGATTTTTCAGACGCACAATGCGTACCATGTTTTCTGGTAAGTTATATAAAAATATCTGCAGGGCTGAGTTATTATAAATAGTAGTCTTACTTGCTCGTAAATTTACATCACTAATTTGGTTAACCTTTGACAGCAAAACTGATTTTATTGTTTGAATTCGTGCACAGAAATCGCTGTGACTCTCATTATTTTTAATCTTTAAGGATTCTAATTCGATAGCCAAACACTCTTCGCTTCGCGGATCGCCAAAGTGTAGCTCCAGCAATTCCTTGAATTCCGCCCACGATTGAATGTCTCCGCGCTCGCTGATAAGCGAGGCTGCGTCACCCGTTAAGCGGCTAGTCACAACATGCATTAAATATTCCTGTTGTAATTCTGATGACTTAAACTTATCAATAATATACTCACATTTGCGCAAGAATAAATTCAAATGACGTTTATTACCATCAAAACTGGGTAGAATTTTGTACAATTCATTTGGGATAAGTTTTATTTCGGTCATTTTGGTACGTATTTATATTTCGTAAGTAATAATTAACTCTATGAACTCTACCAATATTACTAAACTTATTACAATAGTTCTACTAGTACAGTTATTCAATGTCTCTGAACTCAATATATATTATATAGTTATACCAATTTAACGTTTAACACGAGTTGTAATGCAAAACAGTTATTACGATAAGTATTCTCACGTTACACCTATAACTACTTAATTATTTAAGAAAACCATTAACAGTCAAAATGGAAAACTGCCAATTCCAAGTTTAACGAAAGGATATGGGCACGGATATCAAGGAGGTGAAAAGTCGTACTCACCAGCCTGCCACGCCCATCATCAGCACTCAGCACTCCTCGTCACCGACGATATTTATTTGGTTCGTTGGATCACCTTGCCGTACACCACGCGTACCGTTGTGAAAATCGGGAAAAGTCTTATCTCGAAAAATCACTTAACGCGCGACAGCTTCCTTAGTGATCCTACCGGCTGCGCCAGTCAGGATTGGGAGCGCCTTAAAGGACTTTTTAAAAATAAAAATATTTAATTAATTAAAACTCTATATTGAGAGACGTGCTACAGAATCGGATGTAAGCCACGGACTAAACTAGCTAACTCTAACTTAGACTAAACAACACAATAATTGCAAATATGCAAGCTCAGCGACCACACAGATCGTGCTGGGCAAAAGTGCTTACACCCGCAGAATCTGTAAGGGCTGTGGTTCCATAACTACCTTGTACATTATGGCAGTTGTCGAGTTCGATTGTGCTGTCAACAACAAAGAGTAGATAATCGAAATAGACCAATACAAAATTCAAAGAAACTGCCAACCCTAGACAACGATGAACTCATAAAAAGGTAGTGCTGCTTCACCCCAATAAACTGTGACGTCATCAAGTTTTCAACACTATCCAATTTAGTTGGAACAAGCCTAAGATTTACGTCCAGCTGTTCAAACTGAATGGATTCTAGAATTACCCACGTTTGAGTGCTTACTTGTGTATTCAATAATATATTGATGTATTTTCTATATTTGAGACTTTGCTCCCTGTTTGGCTCCATGTCTGTTGGAGTGTTGCCAGTGACTGGAGAAGACTGATGGAGCAGTGTAGTGTGCCTGTTCACTGAAGCAGAGCGAATCGCAGTGTTAGAGCGACAACATGTTTTACAATCATAATACAATTATCTCGTAATTGAAATGTATAAAACTGATCTATGCGCCTGTAACCATTTATTTATTGATTCAGGATCTCCAAAAAAACAGCAACATAAATAAACGGCAACAACAGTTATTCAGTAGGTGTACTCCTTCACTTATAGGAGACCACAGCATGCACAATAGAGTTAACAACTAAGCTAACAAAGTAAAAATATTTATGAGAGGTAAAATTTGAAAACAGTTAAAACATATTTATAGGACATACAAGAAAAAAAGGAAAATAAAACAATTAGAGATACATAAATTAAATTAAATCTATTAAACATTTCATATAATAAGACAGAGACTCGCCGATGTCTAAATTGTTAGTTTTGGCTAACATGTTATATTGCCTACAAAGTCTCGGCACAGCGTCGTAATGACCGAGGTTACTTTTTGAGCCAGGGATATAAAATAAATTGTATGTGTTATGCCTGGGAATCCGAGTCGGAATGTTGATTATAGCGGGCTGTATTTATCTGCCTATAACCTTTTCCAACCATGTTGAGGACGGTTGCCAGTCTCACCAAATACAGCTGAATTTTATAATAGTATTTTGTCATCGAGCGACTGCCTATCTGACCTCCCCAACTCAGTTACAGGGTAACTCTATAGGTGCCCCTTGTTATTATGATACGTGATTTAACTAAGATTCCATGCTCCAATTTCAAACCGAATGGACAGGTAGCTTCTACAACCTATTCAATTTACTGGCAAGTTTTATTGGATCAATCGTAGTATTGGTCTGAAAACAAAAGAGTTGCGTATCACTGACAAAATCACAGTGATCTTTATCTTCGTTGTTTTAAGGTTGCTATTTGGTTGCTCTCAGTCACTCATTGCTCTGTCAAAAACATAGTGGTCTTTATTCTCGTTACAATTAATTTGCTGTTGGGTTGACAGCAGTAACAAGAGATATTATAACTGTGAAAAGACTATCAATAGTCCAAGATCCAGAGATTCCTGACATAACTTATTTTCACAAAGATGAAACCTTAGGTTGTGAGTAGTGGCCTCATGTACTTATAATACCTGCGTATTTGTGGAGTTCGCTCAGCGACACCTGGGCAGGTACCAGTTAAGAAAGGTAACTAAAAATAAGTGTTACTTTACTTAAATTCACATGGCTGATTTTAGAATATTACTCTGAAGTAATATCAAAAGTATCAGACGCTTTCCATGGACCGGAACTTTTGTCAGACGCTTTAAAGCTCTACAAAAAATTTATGAACCACTTTGACAGCCGATCACGTACTCAGCTCGTGGTGCCGCTCATTGCACAGGACGCTGATCACGTATTATTCTATAGTTGCTCGGTATTATTATAGTTGTATTGTTTGCAAGTTTTTATTTTTCTTTTTCATTTTTGCATAGGTACAGTTAATCAAAGCGATTCAGAGCGAGTGAGACATCCAAGAAGGGGAACCGAGTTATCCCCTTCTTAAACTAGCTACCATGTGAATTTAAGTAAAGTAACACTTATTTTTAGTTACCTTTCTTATCTGATACCTGCCCAGGTGTCACTGAGCGAACTCCACAAACACGCAGGTAATAAAAGTACATGAAGCCACTACTCAGAACCTAAGAAGAAGGTTTCATCTTTGTGAAAATAAGTTATGTCAGAAAGCTCTGGGATCTCGCACTACAATAATATTAAGTCATTTCGTACCCTTTAACAAAAAGTTGTGAATTACTTTTTGTATCCATACGTGGCAGTACCTTCGTTCAAAAACATTGAGATTAAAATACTGATAAACTCCTAAATGGGCCCATTTATCTATTGCCATGTCAGTCATAAATCTTGTTAACGCAAACACAAAAGTTAATGCCCACAAGTTAATTCGACGAGACAAGATAAATTGTAATTTATTATCAAATTCCATGTATTGCTGCCATATATCATTCCATCTGTTTTGTTATATTTTGAAGGAGAAAACGAAAGGTAAAATGTTTGCCCTATAGACGGTTTAATTCTACTATTTCATACCATAATAATGCTTGAACGGTCAAAATTATCACTCAATCAGATGAGCAACCACGTCATAAAAAAAATCTGTGAGTTTTTCCAAGTTATAAACAAACTATAACATTCTTACACCTGCTTAGATCTTGGCACCCATATAAAGGATAAGTTTTTCACCAGTCCTCAAACTGTAGCCATGAATTCAGCATATCATTCCAGATACCCCAGTGCAGAAATTTTTCGTTCGTTAAACAAAAAAACAATCAGCTGTTCCATATATTTTGATCGCGTAGATATTGCACTTTTCTATGAAACAGAATATTTTTTTAAAATCTGGGGGTCAAGAATGATATGCTGAATTCATGGTTACAGTTTGCGCACTGGTTAAAATTTTTTTCCTTTAGATCTCAATTCTTATATTGCAAAGTTGCCAATCCTTCATTCGTATTGAACTTAGTCCCGTTTTTTCACGCATCTTTTGGGAGGTTTAAATACCTAATATGTAACAAGCGTTGCCTAAATAAACGCCATAGTAATATCTTGTGGTGGGAGGCCTGGAGACTTGAGCTTGGTTAGCGTAAGCATAATTAGCCTTTATTATTCCCAATGCTTGGACAAAAACCTCCTCTCTGCGAGAGGGAGGGTCCATAATCCACCACACGGGCACAGTGCGGGTTGGCAGATGTCACACAAAGTAAAGCGCCTGCTTGGGATCGAACCCACGACCTACAACACGTAAGTCGCAGCCGTTACCACTGCTCTACTCTATCTGTATCTGAATAACATAACATCACGCTTGTAGTCCCCAAGAAGAGACGAGCCTATTGCCATCAACCGGGTACAAATCCTGAATAGGCCAGCTACTGAGAAAATCCAGATGGAAAAACCAAATAACACTTAGCCATAAAGACGCTTAAAAATACTAGTACTGTAGGTTTTGACGGTATATCTACGAAAGTGATTAAATATGTAAATGAGCTTATAGCACCTGCTCTAGCACACATTATTAATTTATGTATTACCGAGGGCATCTATCCCGAAGACCTGAAAAAAGGAATAATAAAACCGCTCCACAAAAGGGAAGACAAGACGAATATAAGAAATTACCGACCAATAGCTAAAATTCCTGTTTTTTCTAAAATCTTTGAAAAAGTTATTTATGATTCCATATACCAATATCTTCACAAATTTAATATTTTGTGTAAAGAACAAAACGGTTTCCGGAGAAATAAAACAATTAACATGGCTATTTTCGACATTTTAAAAATAATGTTATGTCTGCTGTTGATAAAAAGACTCCCATCTGCGCTATTTACACAGACATGACGAAAGCCTTTGATTATGTGGATCACAAAATCCTTTTAGACAAATTGCATTGCTATGGCATCAGAGGGAACATTTTAAAATTATTAGAATCATATCTAAGTAATAGACTGCAATGCACTGAAATCACTAGAGTGTGCGCAAAAACCAAAACAGAACGAACGTATGTGTCTAATTTCAGAAGTATAAAATATGGAGTGCCTCAAGGTAGCGTTCTTGGGCCACCTTTATTTCTCATTTACACAAATGATTTGCCAAAAGTGACACAACAACAAATGATTTTGTTTGCAGACGATAGCACTGCCATAGTAAAATGTAAGGACTTAAATATTTACCAATTTGACATTAATAATAACTCTTGCTGACATAATACATTGGCTTAATATGAATAATTTAATAATCAACCTCAAGAAAACCAAAGTTATGCATTTCCACCAAAGAATTGAAGCTCCAAAAGTGTGTGTCAATTACAATGGCAACGAAATAGAAGAAGTAAATGTTAGTGTGTTTTTAGGTATCCATATTGACAATAACCTTAATTGGAAAGCTCATATAGAACAGCTATGTAAAAAAATTAATAAATCTGCCTATGCCCTTTTTCAGTTGGCTAGAAAAGTAAACATAGACGCGTTACTTGTTGCCTATCATGGTCTAGTAGCCTCACTTCTACGATACGGAATAATTTTTTGGGGTAATTCCACGGATAAGGAATTACTATTTAAGGCACAAAAAAGGTGCATTAGAGCCATGTGTGGTCTGAAAACAGATGACAGATGTGCACCGTATTTTAAATCATTAAAAATACTTACGCTACCGGCGATATACATATTAGAAATTAGTGTCTTCGTTAAAACAAATCCCAATCTTTTTGAAAAAATTGCAATGGTACGAAATGTTCCAATTCGTAGTCAGTACAAAAATTCTTTGAGTAATTATAAATGTAATACTGCATTAGTAAAAAAAAGTGTCCTGGGTATGGCTCCACGCATTTATAATAAAATCCCAGATGCCATAAAAGAATTAAATTTTACACAATTTAAGAAAAAAATGAAATTGTTTTTAAATGAAAAATGTTATTTTACGATTGACGAATACTTAAATGACGAATTAATTTAGCATTACAATTATTAATATTGACATTCAATTATTTTGACAGACTTTTTTTTAATTTTATTTCTTATATTTTTTTTTTTTGACATTTTATTAATTCCTCATTTAGGTCTGACATAATTATGGCATAAATTATTATTTAATTCTTCAATTTATTTTAATTCAATAATCGCCATAGTTATTATGCATGTTTTCTTTTTTAAATATTTTTAGTATAGTTTTATTATTGTAATTGTCATTTAGATTTCCAAACCATATTTGTACGCCTCCGGGCATAACATAGCGCTCTCTGTTCATTAAACATAAGATCTGTATTTTATTTACCTATGTTAACAAATAAATAAATAAAAATAAAAAAAACTAAGCCCGAGTAAGAGGCGTGAATGAGGTCCTGAATTCGATGCCTGGGGCATTGAACCCGGGACCACATACTCAAAAGTAGCGATTGCAGCTACTAAATCTACGACGAAGTCTTTTAACTGGATAAATAGGTATCCAGTAGTATGTAAATCATTAGAATGCAAAAAAAATATGTCAGGTCGGGGTCGTTATTTTAATGTAAACAATTAATGTAACGACCCTGACCTGACGCTGAATCAAACGAAGTAAGTCTATGGGGAACGAAATACACACTTACACAACCATCTTAACGCGCCACACACACACACACACACAACACACACGCCAGACACCACACACACACACCATACACACCAAATACCACACAAACTACACATGCACTCATATAATACCATACTTGAAAACACCTCTCTAGTCTCCACTCCAGAATTCGTATCTAGTTTGGGGTTCACTGGCAAATAACATATATAATTAGCTGTAGGTAATATTTAAGCTACTCAATATGTCGTCTCAACTTGATATTAATCTATGTATGCTTACTGTATTACCTGGACATTATATAGTCTCTCTAAATTCTCTCTCGCTAAGTTATTCCAAAAAAATCTACCTCTTTGTTAGGAATCCTCGTTGATATTATGAAAGCGTCTTTCTCAAATGTTTTTATGACATGTATTTTTTTTTTGGGTGGGAAATCGTCAAATGACTTCTCCTGCTGAGTAGAGCAGGAGGGCGTGTCAGACGTTTACTGACTAAAACCCACCCGTGTTCCCTCGGTAATAGCCCGTATGCCAGGGGCTATGGTATCTCTTTCGAACAAACCCGCACCCCTGGCAGGCATCGGCCCTTGCGGACCCCACCAGTGGTTGCTGACATCTTTGACGGCGCGCGTGTGGAACACAACGCGCCGTCCCGTCTACCACTTTTCGGCCGCAGGGAATAGGGAGAGCGGCTGACGCTATACCGACACTCCTCTTCCCCTGCGGCCCCACCGCGTCCGCCATCAAACGGTGGCGGCCCCGTCCAGGCCACGGAAGGGAAGAGCGCTGCTCAGAAGCACCGGCACTCCTCCTCTACCGCAGCCCGTAACCCTCAGCCGCGATACCTCCCATTCGACATCGCGGCCCACCTCAGTTGCGGTGCACCTCACCGCAACCTACTTTTTGGCCGCTACGTCAATGGCTTGAAGGCAAAAGCCCTGACGAGCGGCCCCACCTTTGGGTTCCTCTTGGCTTCACCGTGGCCGGAATCCACGGTTACTGAGCCCCCCCGCAACGACAATGCGGGAACCCACTCGGGGGGGTTATATGACATGTTATGTTCCGTCTAGTTTGAATCCATTTAAGCAAAATGAAAACCTATTTGAATGCGAATAAAACTAAATGTCAGTGAGCACGACATTGATAACGACGGCTTTCTCTATTGTAGCCTTTGTTATCTTGATCCGTCGTTCAAATCTTATCTCGAAATCCGAATCACAGTCAACCGTTATAAAAATGTACTAGAAAATAGGACAGTTTAACTGTAGTTTTAGAAATTGTTCTTGTTTAAATGTTGTTTGTTCAGGTCCTAAGTTTATATCAATCTTTATATGGGCCCTTTTTGTTTATATTATGATGAAATTCCGTGTGGTGCCGAACGTAAAGAATAGCACCATCCCATCTCTTCCCGTGGGTGTAGTAGGAGGCGACTTAGGGACTTACTAGAGAATGGGCAGCAGCGTTCTCTATGTATTTAACCACCATACTGCGATCGCCAACCCACCTGCCAAACGTGGCGATTATGGCAAGCCCCCTCCCCAAATTTGAGGAGGCCTATGTCCAGCAGTGGACATCTTCCCGCTGAAATGATTATGATGAAATAGAATAAATGCTGTGGCAATACAATACGTTCCTTATGAATCACGTTTGGTGTAACAATTTATAGAAAAAATGTGTGAAGGCAATGATGTTACTTACGTCTTACACACTGTTGTAACCTATGTTTACAAATAAAGACTATTGATTGATTACGATTGTGAAGTTGAGAGAATGAATGAAAGGCGACTAACAAAAGGTTACAAGGCAAAAGTGAGTGATGACGCCGGATAAATAGTGATCTTATTGGTTATTTTCTTCATCTATTCCGATTGAGTTTGCCTCTTGCTGCCCTCTACCAGCGATGCCCTAAGCCGTACCACACACTCCCCCGAGTGGGTTCCCGCATTGTCGTTGCGGGGGGGCTCAGTAACCGTGGTCTGCCACCCACGGTGAAGCCAAGAGGAACCCAAAGGTGAGGCCGCTCGTCAGGGCTTTTACCTTCAAGCCAATGACGTAGCGGCCAAAAAGCAGGTTGCGGTGGGTTTTAGTCAGTAAAAGTCTGACACGCCCTCCTGCTCTACTCAGCGGGAGAAGTTATTTGACGATTTCCCACCCACAAAATAAAAAAAGAAGGGCTACATAATTTAAGATTTAATAAAATCTTAAATTATGTAGCCCTTCTTTTATTTAATTTTTTTTTAACATTAAATTATTTTTAGGCATTAAAGTCTCGAAGCCGTTAATAATTTCTTCGTCTTACAACAGATAGAACTAACGAAACCGGTACCGGTACTCAAATAACAAACATGTTCGTCTAAAAATAATAATAACACCAAACCGGAAGAACAAGTTACTAAGTAGGTTCAGTGCAAAATTACTTAACTTCCGGTATCATAAAAGCCTTTAGAACCATTGTAGACTAGAACTTTTGAGTTCTACATCAATATGAAAAGTTGAAGGAGTTAGAAAGCATTATTTTCTTCACCCCGCATCCTAACCAAAGCGATTGGTCGAATACGTGATCGTCGCGGTCATATTTCATTAATTAATTGTCCAGAAATCCGGGTGGCAGCCTAACGCGACGCGAAATGATCGGTTTTAACGGGGGGCTGTCCCAAATTGCCTGTTTCAGAATCAAGATTAAATGATCAAATTCGTGTATTTAGGACCTGAAAAAAACATATGTCATAGATAGATCCTTGTTTGAAGGAAATTAAAGGTTCAAAACACGATTAATTGCAATTTGCTCGATGATAAAAAAATCCGAAACAGGGTCGATTTCAAAACCATTTTCCGTCTCATTTCCTATTAAGAGCACAAAATTATGTGAAAATTGCTTGTACGATGAGGGAATCGTATTTAAGAGGGAATTTAAAGGTTCAATTTTTTAGTTTCGTAGATTTTTTTTGAATAAACTCAAAAAGATCTACGAGTAAATCCGGCTAAATCGGCTCACGCTCAGAGTCTGTCAGAGTCCTGCGGGACGTCATCGAGGGAGGACCTGTGTCAAAATTTTCAAAAACTCGCTCATTCTGCGCCTGTACAAAACAATCTAATAAAATAATAATGAATTAATTAATGATTTTGCGATAGCTCTGAAAAATATCTTGTAATTATATAATAGTTTTAATTCATAAAATTGTTTTCGAAAATGTGATTATTTCAAGGCAAAATGATGACGTTTAATTGCCATCTTAAAATAGTGTTGACACATTACAAATTATTATCGATGAAATGATAGTCAAGTGAGAGTCGTATTCGTCGTTTATGAAGAAGTTTGTATAAATTCACAGTTTTCTAATATTCTTTTAATCAGTTTCATCCATATCAACTATGATATTTCCTTTGCGCCGAATTGTGTTCGCTACTATCATATCCTATATTAATATTACATATTATACAATATGTCTGGTTGTCGGTTGTATTGTAATAATATTATAAGAACTTTCAGTCTGACACCAACAGTGAAAATAGGAAAAAATTTGCTCAGACAAAAGTGCTATAGGGTACACGACCAAATGTAAGGAACACGATACCAACTTTATTGATATTTCTCGAATAGCGGAGCTAGCAATACAAGATTTTTTCTCGAATCCGTGATTTTAAAATTAATGTTGATGTCCTAAAATAATAGTTTCGATAAATTATAGCTGGAGCAGTAGGTACGTCACTAGACAATAAAGTACGGCAATTGTTCCTTCATATGTAGCTCACAATATTTACGGTTCTTTCTGAGCGATGGCAAACACCAAAAACAAAAGAATATGGTTACAGTGTAACCGAAACAGTACGACCATTTTTAGCGTATTCTACTTAATAAAATCTGAAAATCAGGATCTTTTAAAATTCTACCACTAAAGATGTAAATAGAATAGTGGATGAAAATTTGTATGGAAATCTACCATTTTGACGAAGAGAAATACCGTCGGACACACGGCTTGTCTACTTGATAAATTCTTGAATTCACTGACAATTTACGCTGAGTCTTAACTTCTGGGTCTGGAACATACTTCCGATTTCGATTTAAAGACATTTATTTTCTCAAAGAAAAAATTGCACAAGGGTTTGTTTTTTTATAACTGTTTGAAATCGCTATTTCTGGAACTACCAGCCTCAGGCAAAAGCTAGTTTTGAATGAAAATACATTTCTGCATTTTCATTCGAAACTAGTTGATTACATCACATTAACAATTTCATTAAATTATGTACAGCACATAGGCCAATTCCGACACCGCCGTGATACACACAAACGCAAGGCACTTACTTAAATATTTCTTAACATAGTTATTATTATTTGATAGACAAGTTACAATCATGCACTTAAACTCTAATACTAAGCAAAACTTAGCCTAAAATAACATACAGCTAAACCACAAAACCTTCGTGTGTCCGAATTAGCACGATTTTCACGACACTGAGTAGCCTACCACAAAGGCAATGCTTTTAAGGTTTGGTCTGCCGCATTTTGTAGTAGTGCACCTATAATCACGGCTCTGTATAAAGTATTCTCTTTTTCGAGTTACTTACTACGATCTCAGATCTTCATTTGTCAGTCAAAAGTTTTGAAACTCTTTTTGGAATTCCATAGAGTTGTTAAACATGATAATAAAAAACAGGCAAGAACTACCATGATAGTAACAGCTCTATATTAGTTCTTATCATCGTGCGTTCGTGTTTCCGAAGATAGACGATGATTACCGAGCCCATACGTTTCTATGTAAAGCTGTAGCCTATGCATAAGTCCACTGGCACCATAAATTAGTTACCTATACGTTGAACGCTAAATTCATCTCTGTCATCTTCAAACGACTGACTGAAACGAAACGATGACTTAACATTGTTTAACGCGAAAAGTAATTTCTGCAAAGTCTTAAGGTATAAGTTTTTGTCTAGTATTACAATATTGTATCTAAGTTTGAGAAGACTGTCAAAGGCAGCTGCCGGTAGCGTTGCACTGAAATACAATATTTAATATAGAAACATGATTTTCTGTCTCATAAAATACACATCGCACACATCATTACTTGTTTGTATCTTATCTTACTTAGTAATATTACAAATGTGAAAGTTAGTACGTTTGGATGTTTAGACGTTTGTTACTCAATCACGCAAAAACGACCTAACGGATTTCGAAGAAATTTGGCACAGAGATAGTTTATAACCTGGATTAACACATAGGATACTTTTATCCCGGTAGTACGTTCCCGTGGGATACAATGCGACCTCCACGCGGGCGAAGCACATACTTTGGCTAACCGTTATTCCTGTCATTCTCTCACAACTGTCAAAGTAAATTGACGGAAACATGATTAATGCCAAAGCCCATGCAAAGTGATCGTGGTGCCAACGACGACAGTGTGGTGACCTGAGGGGTTATTCTCGTAATTTTAAGAACGTTCACAGTCTGATCTCAGTGTCAATCTGTCAAAAATACGTCGACTTTCCATACATTTTTGACATTTGCTTGTCGCCGAGATGACACTGCGACTACATATAATTACGAGAATTGGCCACCTGTTCTAATAGGTTCTTTGTCTTAAAACACCAATATCGAGTTTCTCCATTGATGAATCCAGTTTGGAAGTCATCGTAAATATGTGTAGCTATCATTATCGTGATGCCTATAATAGTATTTTTTATTTTTATTTAAATGAAGCTAAGGAAAACACGGAATCCTATTTATAATTAAACCAAACCGGAAGTCGGACAGCATGACTTACTGAATTAAAGAAATCCTTTCTTATTTGAATTATTTGAAACATTAAATCGATATACGTCGAAGATTAAATGTCAAGTGGGGACTCGAGCGAGTCAGAGTAGCTCGAGAATCGAGAACTCGAGCTAAGAACACTCCTTGAGCGATTGCGAGTGACAATCTAATACCAACAGTCGTCGCAGACTTGGGTCTATTCAAATAGTTTTGATACTTGACGTCAGAGGCAGGAGCTATGATTTAAACAAGGTTTACAGTAAGTTTGATTAGTTTCAATGTTCGAGATTTTGGGCCGCGCTATACGATGAATGGTGGTTGGTTCGATGTTGGAACGTGACGCGTAATTTTTTATCAATATTCCAATATTCGGCTGGATGGCACCTTGTTTGAATGTTTATGGAATGCGAGAGGCATTTGTTTTTGTTTATCCATAAAACGTTGTGTTAGGTAAGCCATAGTGTCATTACTTATGTCTCATCATGGGCATTAGACATGACCTTTGTCTTGTCCATGTTCGTTTTAAGACCCACTCTTTCGGAAGCGCTACTGAGGTTAACGAGTATTGTGTCCTCCATGGTCTCAGCCATGATAACTCTATCATAGTATATTAAATTGTAAAAAAAAAATAAAGTGATATCCATAGTATAAATGCTAGGAACAAACACAAATTTGTTGTAGGTACCATCAACAAGGCTCAAGAAAATAGGTGGGTCATTCAGATGTCAATATGTACGCTTTTATAATAAACTTCCAAACCATGTTCAAGATCTAAGTATAAATAAAAAATCATTCATTAAATGTAAGTTGTGCCTGAAAGCCTTGTATACCGTTAAAGATTATAATGAGGACAAAAATGCTTAGGATTGACTTGCTCCAATTTTTGCATACTGAATTTTATTTTATTTTTTTGGTTTTGACATTTGGTAATTATTATACACACTTTGACATGAATATTTACTTTGAGAAGTTTTTTTTTAACTATTGTGAATGTGAAGACTATGTGGGTCATGTTTTATTTTTGTGTTTCATCTCTTTCTCAGTTAGTTTTTAATGTTAATCTGGCAGTTTGAGTACTTTATGCAGCCTACCCAAATGTCCTTTCTTTGGTATTGTTCGTCAAATCGTTGAGCTCCTCAAGTTCTGAGTTGAGCTGTATGATTACTGTATGCGTGCACTGAATGGACAGGTCCACACAATATGTGTGGTTCTTTCCCCAAAAGACCATTTCAGACACCAATCCCGACCTCTGAGTTTGTTTCGGCCTTTCTTCTCAGAGTAGTCAGATATGAAACGCCGACCTCATCTATTAAAAAAAAATATGATTGACGTGTAAAAGTGTTTGTACAAACCTACTTATAGAAATAAAATCATTTATCATTGGAAAACCGAATGTGAGTGATGTACTCATCATTAATGTTGATGCCAGCCCCTTCTCCGTCGTATCGATGATTCCAATTGAGCTCAAACAAGCTTCGACCAGAATTCTTCCACTTCGACAGCGTTATCGTTGGCCTCACACAGGTCTTTCATAGTGCAGGAGTAATTGCAAAGAGAGTACGACAATAGGTGGGGCATAGTTTGTGGCTCCACAGTCGCACTGCATCTCATTGAAGTACCCCCCTTTCCAGTCCAGAACCGTCTGTGGCCGTCTGTGTACTCCACAAGTAGCTTAGCTATAGATAAAAGTAGAGGCAGCACTCTAAATACCTAAGTGAAGACATCTGTAGTCGAATGCTCTTTATCTAAATGCATACTTAAGAACGAGACAGTGCATGTATTTTCTCTCTCTTATGTATGTATACAGAAAGAAAGCGTTTGACCACAGTCGTCTTTACTTAGATATTCAGAGTGTTGCCTCCACTTTCATCTTTACGCATCTTGGTAGGCCATTAGGACAAGCAGGCATGTATGGTTTGCCTGTTAAAGTTTAAGTAGGTACTATTAAAATAGTGCAAGAGCCTTCTTGCACTATTTTAATAGTAACCTGCCTTTTAAAGTTTGCCTGTTAAAGTTTTCAATGGTAACCGCTCCAATTTTACAGTGAACTGGTTTTTGAAAAATCAAACATAACTATAGTCAGTCAGTATTATTTTTTTGGAATCCATTCAATCAATCATTTCTTTGCTCTTTAATTCATAATCAACCTATAAATGTTCCCACTGCTGGGACACAGGCCTCCTCTCTATGAGAGGGAGTGGGCCGTAATGCACCACGCGGGCCCAGTGCGGGTTGGTAGATGTCCCATGTCTTCAAATTTTTGTTTCTAGGACGTGTCGTTTTCCTCACGATGTTATCCTTCACCGTTTTGAGAGCAATGGTGATGAAATAATGTACATAAAGTGCTTGTCTGGGTTCGAACTTACGACCTACATCTCATAAGTCCTGGCCATTACCACTGGGCCAGCATTACACCCACTGTTCTTAAACTTTATATTTGTGTCTCTCTCAGCAATTAATTTCATAGAAAACCAAAATCCATTCTTCTTTTGTCATATCACGTCAAAATATTCTAAAAGTAATAATAATAGTAGGCAAATTAAATCCTGCGGGGAGGCAACCAGACAATAGCTGAAATTGAATGAAACCACAACCCAGGTATCTAATTTGGCTTGCTACTAAAAATTTATTTGAACTATTGTTACTTTGTTAGATAGATACCCATTCATTTCGAAACTTGAAATTCAATTAACCTTGCAAATAATTTCTTTAGAGCTTTCAGATTGTCCGAATCAATCAGTTTTAAGACAGAAAATAAAATAAAAGCAAAGTAAAGGGGAAATCTACAGGGAAATCAAGTACAGTAAAGTAAATATTATAATAGGCTTGATTGAAATTATATTTTCTTGTTTTAATAATTCTTGTCGTCATCAACCGGTGAAAAACCAGTCACACAATGAAACAACTAATATTGTGATGACTTACCTATATTAAATAAATCTTTATTTCCAGTTTTACACTCACCATTTGGTATATCATGATTTATGAAAAGATTTTACCATTTTTCAATATTTCACCAGAATTAAAATAATAACTTCTGAAGTATGGGTGATATTCATACGTATTTTAGAAGTTACTATTACCAATTTTCCACTATGAAACAATGGACGAATAATATTGTTATTTCAGCTAAATGCAGATGCTATTATCAACCCTATGAACAGGAGTATCGTAGCTACAACTTCGCGGAAACATCCTGTTTTAAATATTTAGAAACTGCATGATTTTATTTTAGGTAAATCCTGAACACAATCCGATACTTGTTACATGTTTTTATTATTACACAACTAGCTTCCACCCGCGGCTTCGCCCGCGTGGAACCTACTACCGGAATAAAAGTATCTTATGTGTTAATCTAGGTTATAATCTATATGTGTGACAAATTTCATTCCAATCCGTTCGGCCATTTTTGAGTGAAAGAGTAACAAACATCCATACACACTTCTATGCATCCATACATACAAATTTTCGCGTTTATAATATTAGTGAGGATTAGACAAAAGCTTTTCAGTATTCTGCTTACCACCTACGGCTAATAAAGAGAATCTAGTCACGGGCTCGAACTCACTGGTGGGCCTGGCTCAAAAGCACGCTGTCTCACCAAGCATCGTGTCCAACAGAGGCGCGTAAAAGATTAAGAAAAGTGCTTCGGAAGATCGGGTTTTATTAAAAAAACCAAAGCATAAATCAATAAAGTTTATGGAACTTTTCGATATTTGAGCTTTGTCGATGCCGATTTGGTTTTGGAAAATTTACACGTCTTTCATTAAGTAATGAAAGACGTGTAAATTTTCCAAAACCAAATCGGCAAATTTAACCTAATTTTGGGCGTGTTTAAGTAAACACGCCCAAAGTTAAATAAACAACTTAAATTACAGATAATTATTAATATTAATTACGTAATAAATAATAATAATAAGTAAATAAAATAACAAATAAATGTGTATAATTTATAAAATAATAATCATAATTCTTCAATTAAAATCTGCTATAATAAATCACTATAAATTGCTGACAACTAATTATCTCATTAAACACGCAGTGTTTTTCCTCCTCTCTCCTACTTGATCTATGCTGTGCCCGACAGGGTCCATAATTGTGACTAATTTTATTTCCCTTCCAACTTTATACATTATGGTACGCAATAAAGAATTGAGAATTGAATTGAGTTAGGTTAAATTAGCAAGAAAAACGAATCTTTGTTGGCTCCTAGCTTTTTAATGACTTTTTATTTTAGTATTCTGTTTCCGCACAGACAATATTAATAATGAGACAAAACCAAACCATGTATAATTTTTGATGTACAGTGTCGAACAGTGGAGTAAAATATTCCCGAAGTTTGTATGGAAAAAATGAAGACTAGATTCACTGTAACTATCAAAACAATCTGCCAGGCTTTGTTAACTGTGGTTCAATGTAAAACTTTTATGAAGCGTATATTTTATTTGATTTCATCTTGCATTCTCGCTTAAGCTTACAACGACGGGCGACGACGTCGAGTTTTACTCGACTACGGCGAAGCAATAAAGGCGGGTTATGCGTAGGGATTTTCTTTAAAATATGTGTTGGCATATTTTTTATGGTCGTTTGTAGAGCGGGCTCTCCCTTTGGACACTGGGTGGCGGCAGTCTTGTGCTTAAATCTATATAAATAAAAAGACAAGTCCTGGCTGACTGACTGATTGACTGAATCATCAACGCCCAGCCTAAACCCTTGGACCTAGAAAGCTGAAATTTTGCACAGAGGTTCCCTTTATAGTGTAGACAAGGAATAAGGAAGGATTTTTCGAAATTCAACCCCTAAGGGAGTTAAATAGGGGATGAAAGTTCCGCGCGGGCGAAGCCGCTGGCAAAAGCTAGTAAATAATAAGTTTTGCGTAAACTCACAATGTTAACCTATCTATCTCTAAAACCTATTGTTACTTATACCAAATTACTAACAAAAATATGGACCATATTCTGATATAACGTTTAATTTCGTTTTTTTATTGATGAGAGATTTGAATCATTCATATAATCAAAAGCAAATGCTTGAACTTAAAATTCCTCCATCTGTCTCAACAAATGAATAAAAACAATTGAACGCAACTAACAATATTATTCGAAGCTGCAGACCAGCTGCATAAAGTCACGCTTCATTTTAATATCAATTTAGAATTACAGGAGCATCATTTGCATTTTGGGTGGCGAATGGAAATTGTTCTCTAGGCGTGAACATTGAACATGGGCGGGATAGCGCTTCGCTGTTATTTGAATGGAAAATCAGCAATGGCAGATGCTTTTTGATAAATGTTATTTTATTTATCTAGGTATATTTACACGTCCTGAGGTTCTACTACAAACTGTTTTACTGGTATGAGGAATAGATTGTAAAGTTCTTGCTATCCTTGTTTCATTTAAAAAAAATACAAATTATCATTTCCCAAAAAAAAAAAAAACAATCCGCATAATTTCATTTGCCAAATTATTACTCAGCAAATGAACTCTTCACAAATAATTGTAACGCAAACCTAATGTCTGGCAACTGAACGTTAAACAATAGCTTACTTACCAACTAGTACTTTTACCAATTTTAATGTAGCAAAATATTTCAGTTGATTTAGCATATTTTATGCAAAATAAAATAAGCCAAATATTTAGTATCGTCAGGTAAGAATATAACATTCTGGTAGTCATTTCTGGTTTTACATTCAAAAATATGTGTCTGGTACTTGCTGGCCGCTGCAGCAGCATACTTTTAATGACAAATAATTTGACTAAAATGTTCATTGGTCTAAAGATTGTTTGCTGTTATAAATCATTTGATTAAAGATTAAATGCCTTAATTAAATTATCCTTGGTAATATTTTGCCGAGTAGAATGACCAAATGAAAATGTGCGTACAAAAAATCTTTCCAAATATTGCATTGGTATAAAAAGATTGCAAAAATTTGTTTGGATAGTGAAATTTTGGCAAAACGGTAGAATCCCGTAAAGTTCACTGATCCTCCATGGAAAAGAGAGGATCCTTCGAGTAGACGGGTGTTGCATCTAGTGGGCTTCTACCCGAGGGTTGATGTACCCGACATTTTGCTGTGAATGCTGTTCCAGCGGTAATCTCTGCTTTCGTGATGCAGGATTTTGTGTATCGTCAGTGTGATGCGTAGTTCGCATGTGGCGATGTAAATGTTTATTATTTACGTACCGGTGTCCGGATGATGCTGGACGTAAATAATAGCACCATTCCATTTCATCCGATGGGTGTCGCAAAAGGCGACTAAGGGACTTACCAGAGAATGGGCAGCAGCGTTCTCTACGCATTTTACCATTTTACCGATGTTATATAGCCTATTGCCTTCCTTAAGAAATGGGCTATCCAAGACTTCATCATCATGCCATGTGTGGGGATTATGGCAAAACCCCCCTTTTGGAGGAGGCCTATGTTCAGATGCAGAAAGACGTCCACTTCTGGACATAGGCCTACCCCAAAAGGGGGTTTTGCCATAATCCCCACACTTGCCAGGCGGGCTTAGCGATCGCAGTATGGTGGTAAAATGTATAGGAAACGCTGCTGCCTATTCTCTAGTAAGTCCCTTAGTCGCCTTCTACGACACCCATGGGAAGAAATGGGATGGTGCTATTCTTTTACGTCCGGTACCACACGGAACGAAAAGACCTGTTCAATTTGAACTAGTAGTTGGGATTAGCGTGTTCAACCAAACAAATACACAAACTCTTCAGGTTTTTTTTTGGGTTTTGGCTTCGCACGGTTTGTGCATTTAGCCAGTGTCAAGTAATTATACTTTTCAATCAAGTAAATGGCCCGATATCAGGCACGAATTTACAAAAAAGTCTTAGTCAGTCAAGTCAAAGTTATTGTAAAGCGGTAGTAACTTTATAACAACCTATTAGGAGTTTTTAGGGGGAACACGAAAAGTCTACGTTAGTCACTTATGTTCACCTTCACTTGTGCACTTGTGCACTCACACGTAACTAAATTGAATAATTCACTACCAAAATTATACAATTTAATTCGCTATTTCGCAAAAAAAATATGAAACTGAAAATTCGTGCGACATGTTCCAACGCGATCCCGCCAAAAACTCCAGCTTTATATTATTAAGTACATAATTACAGATATATATATATTACCCCCGGGGAATACAGGCGTAATTTAATGTAAATTGATCACTATCAAATACCACAGGGAACGATATCACTTACTCAAAATATCCACAATATTCAACTTACCACTATATTCCCAACTCACACACTATTCGGTGTGAAAATATTTGCCAGAACAAATACACAAGTTTGGTATTTGCGAATCATATTTCGAGAAAAAGGTCCACAACAACGTAATTCTAAGAAAACTGCAAGTACTTTCAGAAGGGGATGAGGGTTATTTGTATTCAATTCGATATTGACAAGTAATATATTCGGTATGTTAGTAAATAGACTTTCCCTTGATATTGAAAAAGTGATCCCGTTTAGTTGTAAACTTGTGAATGTTTTATATTGTTGAGAACCATTGGAAACATTTTATAAAGTTTTAATTGTTTGAAATTACATAGCCATAAGCCCCTCCTTTACTTCCCGTAAAGGAGGGGCTTATGGCTATGTAATTTAAGCTGGCAGGTTAAGCTACGCTTGCTTGGTTCGTGAATGAGTGACCAACTTTACATACATACCAAGACCTCTCCGTGCCTCCGAAAGCACGTTAAGTCGTTGGTCCCGGCTGTCATTTGTAGATCTATGACAGTCGTTACTGGTCGTCAGAAGCCTGAAAGTCAGACAACCAGTCTTACCAAGGGGTATCTCTGTCTTACTCAATAAGTGGGTTGTGGAGGCCAGATAGGCGGTAACTTAATATAAAATACTGGTATTCAGCTGCATCCGGTTAGACTGGAAGCCGATCCCAAGATAGTTGGGATAAGGCTGGGCAGACGGACGGTTGACCTGCTATAGATTATTTTAGTAATTAAATGCTACACACGTTATCACGTTTTAGCAGTTAATTAGTACACTAATAGACGGTATAAGTAGGTACCTAGGAAAGCATTTATTGCTCAAATCAAATCAAAATATTTTTTTCATATAAACCTACATGGGCACCTATGAAACGTCAGAAGCTAGGTGCACGGTTCTATTTTGTCACTTCCGATGGAGAAGTTCTGGAGTGGCGACCGCGTACCGGAAGACGTAAAGTTGGAAGGCCTCCCACAAGGTGGACAGATGACCTTGTGAGGGCCGCGGGAGTCCGCTGGATGCGAGAAGCACAGAACCGGTCGAAGTGGCGGAGTTTGGGGGAGGTCTATGTCCAGCAGTGGACGTCTTTCGGCTGAAATGATGATGATGATAATGGAGAAGAGCCGGCAAGAAACTCCACGGTTCTCATCCCTACTTCATATTATAAATGCGAAAGTAACTCTGTCTGTCTGTCACGCTTTCAGGCCTAAACCGCTGAACCGATCGTCATGAAATTTTACAGAGATATAGTCTGGGATATGTAAAACGACATAGGCTACTTTTTCACGCGATAAGCGACATCCACGCGGGTGGAGCCGCGGGCAAAAGCCAGTTCTATTCTAATTCTAACTAGCCTGTTCTGTCTCACTGTCAGAGCAAAGGCCTCCCTGTCCCGTTTACGGTTACTCTTTTAAAAATTATAGGCTTTTACAATGTTTTCTAATTACAGTGATAATAAAACTAGTAGGTGAGATAAATTACAGTTCTAGTCTTTGCCAGCAGCTTCGCACACGTAGAGATCGAAAATTATCTTACGGGAATGTACATACTATGGGGATAAAAAGTATCATAAGTGTTATTCCAGGCTACAAACTATCTGTGTGCCAAACTTCATCCAAATCCGTTCAGCCGTTTTTACGTGAATGAGTAACAAACATACAAACGTCTAAACATACAAACTCACATTTATAATAATAGTAGGAATTAGGATAGTAGGATTATCTAGGTATAGGAAGACAGCTCTAGCTGATAGTGCAGCTAATCAAGTGTTTGGCATAAAGATATGGACGGATTGTGTGAGGATTGACATAAAAGACATGGAGTAAAACGAGAGTTGGCGCAACATCTTTTCTTCTTCTATTCTCCGTAGATCCCAAGTAACATGGGACAAGGGCAGGAAGTTGATGATGAAGTGTCTGGCGTGACAACAATTATTAGATAGGTAGGTATAAATATATATATATATTTTTTTTAAACGTTGCCCCACACTAGGAATTTCTCCTGTATTGTGGTTGCGTTTACAAACATTTAAAACTCACATACACAAACAGCCAGACCCGGAACAACTACTTGTAGGTCGTACAAATATTTGTCCCGTGCGGGAATCGAACCCGCGACATGCAGCTTTGGCAGTCAATCGCTTAACCACTGCGCCAACCGTGCCGTCAAGTGTAAAACGTATTTATTATGACGCTATTGTTTGCAACAAACAAAATAAAACTTCTATTTTCAATAGATGTGTTTTTCGAGGGTTAACAATGACGGTTTATCCAGCAGGCGAAAATAATGGCCGCATTTAGAAAGCGATGTCATTTTGCGGTAAAATTCCAACTTTTTACCATACCTCAACAGTCCACAGTTGACACGGTTACAGCCATGTGACCCCACAAAGGTACAATAGAATAAGAAAATCAATCAATAAACAAGAGTGACTTTTAAAAATGTCGCATTGATCATTGCCGGGTGAACGCTTCTTAGCACTGAAAATTACCGTAGGTAATAGAAAACCATTGCCATACGATTTCGCCAAAAAAATTAAATTTAAAATTTAAAAAACCCCCGACCCAAACAAAAACTCAAAAAAGGAAAAAATAATATTTATAGGCCTTTTAATTTTAACGTAATATTTTGATCAGGGCATTGTCAAGTCGGGGGACGGCTAGGCCTCTGTTTGGCGTTTTCATTGACCGTCCCCCGACTTGACAATGCCCTGATCAAAATATTACGTTAAAATTAAAAGGCCTATAAATATTATTTTTTACTTTTTTGAGTTTTTGTTTGGGTCGGGGGTTTTTTAAATTTTAAATTTAATTTTTATTTTTTGCTTTTTAAACTTAATGTCTCCCTTAAATCACCATTTATCTATACTCTATTCATTGAGACCTTTTCAATGAGCCCAAACACGATACTTCTGCTGTTTGTTGGTGAATAACTTGGGTTTCCTGGAAATTCCAGGTGTTGCTCCAGCATCAGTTCAAGGTTATTTTATTCGTCTAATATCATTGAATTAATAGAATCCCAAAGTTTGAGTTGATCAGAGGCTAAAATTCGTTTTTCAACCAGAAAAGAGCTGATAATCTTCAAACGGCTGAACCGATTTTGATGAAACATGTCTAAGAACACTCCCGACTAATACACCTTTCAAACAAAAAAAACTAAATCAAAATCGGTTCATCCGTTCGGAAACTACGTTGCCTCAGACAGACACACACACACACACACAGACACGTCAAACTTATAACACCCCGTCGTTTTTGCGTCGGGGGTTAAAAATAAGGATCAAAACTGTAGGCTCTCTAAACTTTGAACAAATATTACCATTTTCACTGAACAAATGAATAAAATTTCACTAACTTAACTCAGTAGGCAAAAACTAGACAAACACTGGATTTAGAACGAGAAATTATGACTAACTCAAACTGCCAACATTTAGACTTGTCCCACTGTTGAATTCAGTCAACGATTTGTTAGGTACCATTAAATTTGGTACATATTCATAAGGCCACTCAGTGAAATAGTTCAGGTGCATGATATAAATGAGAACCATTAACGTTAACGGGGCTACGTTTGGTTCTTACCCACCATGAGCCTATGGGAAGGTACTTTATTTTATGGCAGCCCGTTACATATGACCACCATTAACTTTCTGAGTTCTTTACATACGTTTTCTTTCGTCTGATTTATTAAAAGAAAACTTTCGTCAAAAATTAAGTACAAAGGTACTTTTTCTGTAACGTTTGAGTCGAACTTTACCTACTTTCTTTTCAACTTACAGATTCTTGTGGAACAATTCCATTAAGTTTTCAAAAAAGGTTTCAATAAGGACTAAGCAGAGGTACCTATATAAAGTACACAAAACTGCTGAATACCGCTGGAATGCAATATCCCGCTTTCCTGGATTCCAATCCCTAAATAACTTTTAACAATAAACAAGACTCTATTGATTATAACCTCATTAATATTTATTGTAACCGCCATGTCTATCAGCACTATAATGAATTCTCTATAGCAATAATGAATAACTTTCAACATGGATATTGAAAACAGAATCCTGACAGGGGTTGTTAAATTGTAAGACGCCTGTATTGCCTATACGTCGTTTTCATTTAAATATATTTTGGCAGCGATACATTGCTTTATCGAATAAACGGAGGCCTGTTTATTTACCGAAAGCGAGTATTTAATTTATTAAAACAAGAACAAGTTTCAAAAAATAAAATACATAATTTCGGTTTGTATTTGGATGAGCACAAAATATTTTTCCTTTCTCCAATTCCGTTCCTTCTCACATTTCCACCGTATCGTTTTACCATCACTATCTACAAAGGCAGTTTATTTACCGAAACAATTATTTCCCCCTCGACCCATCCTTTTACCCCTGGATCCCCATAATGGCCGCCGTAAGTTCCCCGAATTCCCCCTATTTTTGTCAGTGTTATCTGATCGTTGCGCTTCCGAACTGTCTTGAAACAATAGCAATGAATTTTTTTCTCATGACTCAAAATAATTGTTTTTTTAGGTTTTTTCTTTTGTTTTATCAAACAATATTTTGAATTAGGAAGATCATTTCGTCTTTTGTTGTCAGGCAGTGCAAGAATCGATCGTGTTTTGTTTTATTTTTATTCAAGAAAAGGTTCTTAAATTAAAATATAACAGGATAGATTCTTTCGTTCAAATTAATTAGGGTGCAAGACGTGCGCTAGAAATCTTATGCAAAACATTCTTCTTTTAAAATAAAAACCCAGAGATTTTAGCTACGCATTATCATTCTAAGATTACCTTCTTTTTAATAGAAGTAATATGTGTAGGAAACACATATGGCCAGTAACGATACTGAAAACTACATAAAACCTATTTGCAGCTGACGAAGTACCAAAAGTGGTCAACCAAACATATAGTTTCTACCTAATAGAGTTAGCAGTGTCGGCTTCATAGATTAGCCGAGTTAGCATTGTAATCCGGCGTTCTGACGATGCAATCTAGAATACAATGGGTCCTAAGCTTAGGCACACGTATGCTATGTTTGTTTAGCATCTGCTAATACATGTGTGTATTGGATTTGCATGAATAGATTGCTGTTTGAACATGTCTGATCGTAATTAGATGCGTATTGTGACCTTGCAGGTTTTGTGTTTGTCTTCTGGTATGTTAATTACAACACAATACAAAGAACCATACCATATTTAACACAATTAACTTTTTATAATAGATATTAAATTATATGACTATCGAACTAACTTTACAAATTTTAATTAAAGAGTTGTACCTTCCTTCATAATATACTCCTGAGGTAGTCCCATTGGCACCAAGTCTGATGATGGAATCCCAAGGAAATCGAGGGCAGCCCTCAAATTTTGTACGTATTAATAATGTTTTTCATATATTTTCTAAAGCTATTGAGACATTTGCGTATGGTCATCATCATCTCATGATGCTGAGCTGATGAAGGAAGGTACAACTCTTTAACGGTTAGGAGTTAGGTGAAGGTTCGGGCATAACGCATAAGACAGATTTGCAAATTTTTTTTTTTTTCGAAAGTGCTTTATTTCTAAATGGTCCCATTTAAATTTCATATTGATCGAATAATGCGTTTCGGAGACAGAAAACAGAACTCTTCGAAATATGACAGCAAATTAACCGAGATTGCTGCTATAGCAAAAATATGCATTGTTTTGACCCCAAGGATGATGAAAATAATTTTGCAAATCCGTTTACACATGACGGAGTTATGCCCGAACATACATAAAACAAAACGTCGAATTGATTACTTTTTGAAGATTAATTAATTCTTTTTGAAGTCGGTTAAAAATAATGTACGACTTTATGACCTTGCAGATATAATCTCTGTTATGTAAGTATGTCACTGTCTTACAAGCAATACTTTCCTTAAAAGCAAAGAAGCAGTAACATTTCAGCAAATAATGTTCCCACTGCTGGGACACAGGTTTCTGTGAGAGGTAGGCACATGAGACTGGGCTTTTATTTTTGAATTAGTTTATATGGATAATTCTACTATCCTACTTCCACTTGCACACACACCGGACTCCACTATGTATTTAATATTTTTTCTTTTGCTGCTTTTTTTTTTTTTTTTTTTGGGTGGGAAATCATCAAATAACTTCTCCCGCTCTGGGTGGAGCAGACTTTTACTGACTAAAACCCACCCGTGTTCCTTCAGTAGCCCTTAAGCCAGGGGCTGTGGTGTCTCTTTCGAACAAACCCGCACCCCTGGCAGGCATCGACCCTTGCGGGTCCCATCACTTTTTTGTGCTGACATCTCTTTGAGGCGCGCGTGGAACACAACGCGCCGTCGACTTGGGCTTGGTCCTTACCGGACAGCGAGCTACCTATTACTCGCCGTCCGCAAGCCCATGCCTACGGTGGCCGGAAATCGGCCTGGGATTCCCGACGCCCAGGGCGTCTCCGTATCCTGCGGCGGCTGGGGTCGCGAGGGCGCATATGCTGCCTCTCCCTCACGTGCGCCGCCTCCCTCTTCGCGAGCATCACTGCTTCGCTGTCGGAGGTCACGGCTTCCCATGCCCTCTCGCTCCGTACCATGGCCTGGACCAGGGCCGGACGCGAGAGATCGCCGCCGCCGATCGCCTCCACGAGGACACGGCGGTGCTCCGCCCAAGCAGGGCAGACCGCCACCGTGTGCTCCACCGTGTCCTCAGGGCGATCTTCGCAGTGGAAACACCCGGGCGTTTCCTCCCGCCTTATCCGAAACAGGAACCTCCCGAAACAACCGTGTCCGGTGAGGACCTGCGTCAGGAGGAAGGTGAGGACGCCATGCCGCCTCTCAAACCACTCCTCAAAGAGGGGACTTACCGCCGCAATCGTGGCGTGCCCAGCACTGGGTTGCGACAATCGCTCTCTCCATGTCACCATGAGATCCCGCCGGAGCTCTGTCCGCTGTGCCGCGATTTCCTGCGGCAGCGGACTTACGCCCCGGCGTTTGGCCTCCTCGCGCCACTCCTATATTTGCGCGAGGACCTTTGCCTCCAGATCCCATGGCGGTAATCCGGCAAGGAGGCCCGCCGCCTCGCCGGAGATCGTGCGATATCCTCGGATCATTCTGATCGCCATGACCCTATGGGACGCCCTCAACTTGCGAGCTGGTTGGCGCCTCAATGTAGGCGCCCACACCGGCGCCCCGTATAGGGCCATGGACCGCACGATCCCCGCGTAGAGCCTCCGGCAGGAGGCGTTTGGCCCCCCTAGATTGGGCAAGAGCCGCTTCAACGCAGCCCCGGCCCGCTCCAGTCTGGGAGCCAAACGGCGGAAATGCTCCGCGAAGTTCCACCGGCTGTCGAGGACGAGTCCCAGGTACTTCATCGTCGACTCGACGCCGATGTGAACCCCTCCCACCGTTATCTGGGAACCCGTCGGTGGCGCATTCCGAGGACCATGAAACCACATGGCCTCGGACTTGTGCAATGCCACCTCGAGTCCCAGTTGCCGGATCCTATCGACGATTGTCGCAACCCCTTGTGTAGCTAAGTCGGCCGCCGCCTGGTATGACCTCCCTTGCGCCAGGACCAGCGTGTCGTCAGCGTAGCAGACTACACTGACGCCGCCAGGGAGGTCGGCGCGCAGCACCCAGTCGTACCCGATGTCCCACAGATACGGCCCCAGGACCGATCCCTGTGGGACACCGCACGACATCTCTCGCCGGTTCCACTCTCCGAGGTGACCGGGGTAGATGACGGCCCTGTCCGTCAAATAGGCCTCGACCACACGACAGAGGTAGGTCGGCATCCGGTGATACCGGAGTGCCTCCCTTATGCAACTCCAGGGCAGGGTGTTGAAGGCATTGGCGATGTCTAATGACACCGCCAAGACGACCCCACCCCGGACCACAGCATCCCCCGTCGTGAGGGCTCGCACGCGCATGATGGCGTCCACCGTGGAGCGCCCCCTGCGGAAACCAAACTGGCTCTCCGCCAAATCCGGCCCCACCCGCACCAGCCGCCCGACGAGGCGGTCTGCAATTACTCTCTCAAAGAGCTTGCCCACCTCGTCGAGCAGCACAATGGGCCGGTAAGCGGACGGAGAGTCCGCTGGGCGCCCCGGCTTCTTAATGAGGACCAGTTTCCCCGTCTTCCAGCGAAGTGGGAACTGGCCCTCCTCCAAGCATGCGCTTAGGAGCCCTCTTAGTCGAGGCCCGAGAGCCTGCAAGGCCAGGACCCAGGCTTTGCCGGGCAAGCTGTCGGGTCCTGGGGCGGTATTCTTGGCATTCAGCCTACGTACCGCCACTCTCAGGTCTACCTCGGTCACCTCTGGAGAGTCGTCGTCGTAGTCGGTGTGGTCCGCATCGGGCACCGCAGGAGGCGGAGCCATAGGCGGGGGAGCGTGCTCCCCTCGCGAGGGGAACAGAGCGGTCACCACGCCCTGCACGAGCTGAGGCCGGAGACTCTGCGTCAGCGGGGGAGCCCACGGGCGGATCTTGTCCCGCACCGTTTTGTAGGGGCGTCCCCACGGGTCTCTGTTCAGAGTCTCCAGCGACTCCTCGCGGGCCACTACTCTGGCCCGCAGGATCTCGTCTCGCAGGGCGGTCTTCGCCACTCTGTACCCCTCGTACAGCTCCGCCTCAATGGCTACCGTATCCGGAGGGCGGATACGGAGCCTGCGGTTGCTGCTATTGTGTGCTTTTTTAGTGTGCTAAAAAAAAAAAAAAATTTCTTTTCTTTCTTTACTAATATTATAAATTTGAAAGTTTGTATGTTTGGATGTTTGTTACTCAATTACGCAACAACGGCTGAACGGATTTGTAATAAATTTGGCACACACATTATAACCTGGATTTACACATAGGGTGCTATTTATCCCGGTAAATACGTTCCCGTGGGATAATTTTCGACCTCCACGCAAGCGAAGCCGCGGGGAAAGCCTAGTTTAAAATATTTTTAAGCTATTGCATAGCTTCTATCGCGAGCCTTGAGCGTGGAGACCGAACCTAGAAATTCCGTAACGAAAATAATGTCACACCTAGCAACAGGTCGGACTGTTGCATAGCAACGGAGGAATGATATGTTAAAGTTAGGAATAGGTAGACATGACAGGGGTGTTAGGTTATTTTCGTTATAATTGCATAAGTTGATAAAAAATGCTATGCAATAGATTTACCGCGGCAGTCTCCGAGTGCCACACATTTTTTTTTTTTGTCAAAAATAATTTAAACTTGTGGTCCACAGTTCAATTTATCAATAGCAAAAACAAAGTCTTCTACTCAACTTTTTGTCAAAAGAATTCAGTGAAACCTCATTCATAGTATTCAGTATGTATTATTGTGAATATCCACCGTGCCAGCCAACCGTCATGCTTAGTATGATACGGTCTAATACACATAGCCACAGGTCCTGTTATATCTTTTGTATAGCTTATGCTTTCATCTCTTATATCTCCAAAGGGATAGATGAAGATTAATATGCTAGCTTTAATAACATAAGTAACTACATACATTAATTGAGCTTTACTTATTCGCAATACTATAATGTAATTAATTATTCCCCGAAGTCGTAAGAAGACTTTATTGAGAAATAAATTATTCATTTATTTTTACTGTAGGTAGCTCATTTATTAGGGGGGCTTGTGGCTAAGTTATAACAGCCACCCGGTTCGCTCGATCAAGTTAAGCTACATTTGCCGCGGTTGATCCGTGGATGGGTGACCAAAACCCCTCTGTGCATCGGCAAGTACGTTAAGCCGTTGGTCCCTACTGTCATTCGTGGATCTTTGACAGTCGTTAGGGATCATAATAAACCCGAAAGTGAGACAACCAGTCTCACAAAGAGGTATCTCTTACCCAGTAAATATATTGTGGAGGTCAGATAAGCAGTCGTTAGACGGTTAGACTGGAAGTAAACCCCAATTTAGTTGGGAAAAAGCTGCGCAGATGATGATTTGTACATGACTTATTATTTACCCTAACATAAATTAAGACTATTAAACTAATAATATTTTTAGTGTAGGTACAGTTAACTCTCACATACAACCTATTTTATTTATGTACCTATTTGAAAAGCGTATAGTGGTTTATTTGCCTCTCGTTACTTATTAACAAGTGAAATATGTACTGCAAAGTTACTATACATAAAAGCTTTCCACATATCCGCTTTAAAAATACTATCATTACTTTTAAATGAAGCTCCAACCATAGGGAACACTCGTAAAAACGTGTCATTGCGTCATAAAACGTTACATGCAAACACAAACTCGCATAAAGTCCCATGTTTAATGTTTATTCCGTGCAATACAGGCTAGTAATTCCGTAGCAGGAAATTATACGAAGCTAGTACTAGAATGCTAGCATTTTAGTTACTGGATGCCGTCGCCGAGTAGCTGGTTATTAAAAGAAATAAGTTGGAACGAGGCACACTATCGACTAGGTTGATTGAAGAGGGCACGGGTTGGCGATTTTTTGTCGCTTGGAAAAGTAAGGGCGAGAGAGGGAGGGCCGCAGGAGTCCGCTGGATGTGGGAAGCACAGAACCTATGTCCAACAGTGGACGTCTTTCGGCTGAAATGATGATGATGATGGAAAGTAAGGCAAACTGTTTGAAATTACTGATAATTTTTGAGGGTATTAAAAGTGATTTTTTTTATGTACACAGAACTTGATATCAGAATAAATAATCGTTTTAACGAACACGAACAACAAGGTTAGGTGAAATTAGAAGACATAAAAAAGAGAATGTGATTTAAAGTATAGAGTTTTTTCCAACCATTTCCTAACAAAATGAGCCTACATTGGACCCATTGCTAAAACACAAGCCACCTCTCTTTTTAAGAGGTAGGTAATCGTAATCGACCACCCCGGGCCCAATGCGGGTTGGTAAATGTCACATGTCTTTGAAATGTTCGTTCTAGGACATACCGGTTTCTACACGATGTTTTCTTTCACCGTTTTGTGATGATGAAACATGTTCATTCCACAGACAAAACAATAGCGTTTAAGGTCCAAAAGAGATGCATTCGTGCGATGTTCAATTTGAAGTCAACCGACAGACTGATGTATGCCATTATTTAAAAAAAACACAAATTATTAACCCTACCATCTCTTTATATTTTTGAAATTGCGACATTTGTTAGGGTAAATCAATTTTTATTTCCACGACTAGCTGACACCTTCCCCCGTAATAGACGTGACAATAATCAACTGTGTTCGCATACGTCAAAGACTGCATTAACGGGAAAAAGCGTTGTCTGTATGGAAATGTCCTAAAATCTATAACAAAATACCACAGTCTTATAAAGCATTGCCGGTAAATTTGTTTAAAAAAAGATGCGAGATTTATTAACAGACAAGTGTTATAATATATAATATAAATGACTCTTTAAACTATTTTTTTTTTTTTGTTTTCTTTATTTTTAATTTTATATTTTCCTAAATTTTCTGACATTTTATGCTTGAATCATTCTACTGACATATTATTGTTTACTGACCATTGTGTATTTGGATTGAAGTGCCTTTACTAATTTAGTTTTTATTTTGTAAACATTTTTTTTTTTTTGTACTTTACAAATGTAGAAATATTAATATTGTGACATCCTGCATGATTAATTTGCACACACATGACATATACCTACACATGTTTTTTAGAAAAAGATATCTTTATCTTTATTTATTTAACTTTATCATACTAATTTCTTTTTCGCCTTATCGTTATAACCCTATTACCTCATTATTTTACTCTGGCTAGAATGGTCGACTCCTACAATAGTATGTACTTTTGAACATTATACACATTTTTGCATGTGCTCTATAGGTTCAAAAGTCTTTAATTAAGGAGCTTTCTTGAATATTTATTGTTTTGTTTTCTTTTTTGTGTCATTTCTTGAAATTATATTCAAGAAATGACACAAAAAAGAAAAACAAAAGAATAAATATTCAATATTCAATAATCCACTTACTAAATATCGGTACACGGTACACGGTAGTTAATTCATTAGTTTCGTAACTCTAGCGATTATTATTCCACTGATATAAGTATCCTGTAGTGAATCTGTGAACAGGACTGTGGGCTGCAATATGGTCTAGTTTTGTGTATTACTATCCATTTCCATAGAGATTCTGTCTATTCTTCGTAGAACAGAGAACAGGGCCACCTACCACCGCTTCTTAAAGCAGAATTATTTTGATCTAACTTCAGTGACCTCGTGTTGTAAATTTCTTGTTATGTGGTGCCCAATTCTCGGGAGAAGTGGTCATACTACGCCTGCAGCAAAGAGTTAATATACAGAGTTGCGCACTTAGCAGAGAGCTGGCATACAAAATTTGAATTAGAAATTTAGACAATAACCTCCTTATTTATAAACGTTTCTTAAAGTTAGGCAGTGATAAGCGTCTGTTTAACCATATTTTTTTTACGTTTAAACGTCTTTTTAAACTTTAAGTCACGTCACGTTTATAAATAAGAGGGCTTATCTCTATGTTTTATATTTTAGCTGTTGGTTCTTCCTTTTGAATAAAATTATACCTAACAATAAAGACAGTAATTACATTACATTATGCCTCCTTCCTGTTTTCTCGATAATGTTGTTCCACTTTTCTTAAACGATGACAAGGGTCTGACGCGCGTTTCGTTAACGCGAGGTTAAAATGTTCACAAAGTAATATTGTTATGTCATCGTTTAATTAGCTCAGCAAAACATAAGATGCGGGGCTGTGAGCCTTCGGTTGGCCTATTTATTATGAAACTAGACTTATACTCGCAACTTTGTTTACGTTGATTAAATATGGATAAGATACCTAAACGTAAACTTACCCTATTATTAATAAGCGTTCCTTGAAGTTAAGAGGTGCTGAAACGCCAAAAAATAATGATAATAGTTTTTGTATGTGTGTGTGTGTGTTAGTGTGTGTAACTTATGAATGTGTTGTGTGTGTTATTGTTGTTAATATGTGAATGAAATGTTATGTTGTTGGCTTGCCGTACGCTTTAGTGCTTACTGTAAGTGCAGCAAGCAATTGTTATAAATAATACAAATGTATGAAAAATGTGAAGGGCGGGCATTTTGGAGGACTGTCCGTAATTTTGACGTTCAAAAAGTGCTGACTCTCAGCCTAGTTTGAATAAATGACTTTGATTTTGATTTTATTGTTAATCAGTCGCTAATCATTGCTTAACTTTAGGAAACTTTTAGAAATAAGGAGGTTAGTTACTAAGCACATTGTTACACAATCAATCAATCAAAATATTTTTATTTCATATAAACCTGCATGGGCACTTATGAAACGTCAGAAGCTAGGTGCACGGTTCCAAAATGTTGTTTCCTATGGAGAAGAGCCGGCAAGAAACTCCACGGTTACTCTTTTAAAAATGATTGGCTTTAACAATGTTTTCAGAGATAAAATGTATGGGAGGACAGTGCAGGCCTGTCAATAAGTACCAGGTACTTAGACGAATACAGAATAGAAAATCGTCTACAAATCTACAGTCTGTAAGGCCCACAACGTTCCCCCATTCACAATTTGTAAAATAATCTACATAAATAAAATGAACCTAATTAAACATAGTGACATGATTAACATGACAATCACTAAAAAATAAGTTGACATTAAAATTGATGTATAATGTCAAATAGTCACAGTTATTAAAAACATCAAGGGCCGCTTGCAGACACGGAACTTTTTAATAGCTCAAGTTCGCGTGGAATTACATATTCGTCATACCAAAACCATGCATTAAGAGGCACAAAATTATTGTGAATTTCATTAAAACACAAGTACTTAAATAAGAAAACGCAATGACAGAAAAAATATTTCGTATCATGTATTGAATTACGAAAGAATGAAGAGCAGGGGTCCATAACGATCACTGTTTTGCTACCCAGACTTGATACTGAAGTACATTTTTTTTTAACCGACGAAAAAACGGAGGATGTTACACAATTCGAAGCGTATATTTTTTTTTTTTTTTTTTTTATGTGTGACCACGCATAACTTTTTCCAGAGTAGTCCGATTTTGATAATTCTTTTTTTATTGGAAAGGTTGGAAGTAGTTGGTCCCATATAAATTACGAAGAAAAATTCCAACCCTAAGGGTAAGAAAACAGGGGATGATTAATTGTTTACTCACAGATTTTAATTCTGAGTTGTGTATTACAAAAAGTAAACAAAAATTGAGCATGTAGTAATCAGTAGAATAAAGCCACAAAAAATTATAAATAAAAACTTTATATGTTGGTGACTTCGGATATGTATTTAATTATGTGTCACCGCCTTCCTTAGTTATTGGGGTTGGACAAAGCAAGTTTATTATTTTTTACTTTTCGGTTTTTCGGCGGTTTTTTTTTTATTAAAAAGTTTTTATAAACAAACACAACTGGTAGATGGACCCCTATATATGGGACCATTCACACAATCGTATTTATAACCTACGAAGGAGCACAATTTTATGATAATTTACCGCTCTAAATAAAAATGTAAGCTCTTTCTGCGATTTGGAAATATAAACTATCAAATTACTTTATTGAAACCACTCACCAACTAAAATAATAAACTACGTGCTAATAGTGAGAATAAAACCGTTGCAACGTGTAGGTAACCCAATCAAATTAAAAACAAAGTCGTTTTTAAGCCTTTTGTACTGTATCAGTGACCGTTACCTAAAATAAGTTTATTACATTATGTTGTTCCGTGTGTTGCCGGAGGTAAAAAGAATAGTAATTTCCCATTTCTTCCCATGGTTGTCGTAGAAGGTGACTAAGGGTAGGTCCCTTAGTAGAGAATGGGCAGCAGCGTTCTCTATGCATTTTACCACCATGCTGCGATCGCCAACCCGCCTGCCTAGCTTGGCGATTATGGCAAACCACCTCCTTTTGCGGGAGGCCTATATCCAGCAGTGGACGTCTTTCGGCTGAAATGATGGACATTATGTTATCTTAGATTTTGATGTAAGTGGCTCTTTTGTCTTTTTGACAATAACGTTTTCAAACTTAAGAAGATAAATTCTATAAAAAAGTCATTCGCGCACGTTACAAACATCCTTGGCCATACTAGAGTAATTTTAGTCGACCGATAGTTTGATAAGTCGGACAATCTGTGTGTTTTTTTCATACTTGACATCTTCGGGGACGAATTTAAACTTTTATTTATCTATTAAGCGTACACTGTCCCTCTGCTGAGCAAAGCCCCGCCCAAATCCCACCACGCTTTTGTTTCCAGGGCCACCTCTATCTAGGCCTTGTAATATGCGTCTAGGTCGTCACGCCACCTTTTCTTGGCATTAACTATGCTGATTAATAATAAAAAATCGATCTATTCCCATCCAATACCAAGAGCTAATACCATTTGGTATTAGTTTATTTCCGAATTTATTTCTATTCCCAACGAGTACCACATTTTAAAACCAATACCAAAACAAGTTTGAAGAAATCAGATACAGTCAGGTTCAGTAAAATCAAAATGCTTTGAGTGATTTTAAGTAATGTTTAGTCAAGATTAGGCTTTGAATATAAATCACATATAATTGCGTATCTTAATATTAAATCACCTAAAAATTTGGCAAAAAATCGAATATGAATAGTTATAGTACTGAAAATCTAACAAAATTATAAAATATCACAAATAATCAACTTTTAATGTAACAATGTTTTTGGCAAAAACTTCAAAAATTGATATTTTACTTACAATCTAACAATAGTTATAAAATATCACAGACAATCAACTTTTAAAATAATTATGTAGCTTAGTAGTAATAAATCAGCATTTTTTTTGCAAAGACGTCAAATATAAATAATTTGCCAACATTTAAATTGACTTTTATGACCTGACGACTCAGATGATAACGCGCGTACTATAGTTTGGAAAGTTTTAGCATTCAATTACGATAGGATAGTATAAAAATGTTAGAAAATAAAATAAAACTTTGTGTAGCTGAGTGTACAAAAAGTCACGCTTTGGTATTCGTTAGTAATAGATTTTTTATTTAAAAAAATGTGGTACTCGTTGGGAATAGAAAATAAATTCAGAAATAAACTAATACCAAATGGTATTAGCTCTTGGTATTGGATGGGAATAGATCAAAAAATCTGTCGACTAAAAGTCTCTAGTGTGTACTAGCCCTAAATATTATTGAGCGATTGCCCTCTAGCAGTCATTTCGATGCACTTAGCTCAGTTGATTGGAGAGGCCAAGAAATAGCTTTTAAAAATTGTTATGAACCTTTTAATTTCGTTCTGAGGATATTAAATCGTTGGGTTCCAATAAAATGCAGCTGGCTCACTTAGTAATATTCAATGGAATTGAGAAATGTCAGTTTTTATTACATTTTGAACGAACATTTATCTATTAGCTTTTGGCTGATTTTTGCGACTTGACATAACACCGAGATGTCTTCACTGTGTATACAACGTGTAACGGAAAGGGTATACCAAGGGCACGGCTTGTTTGGTTGATTTCAAACGATATTGGAAGGGTTTTTTAATCCTATCTCTACATGTTCAGAAGTTATGAGAATTTTTAATACCCAGTGTATTAAAAATAATATGTAATAAAAATCAATGTAATAAAAATGTAATATCAGAAACCGAACTTTTCAAATTGAAATAATCACATCACTCGGAAGAGATTTATCGTGATATTAGCAAGTAACGTAGAAAGTTATTAAACTACGTAGTGCGGTGACACGTTTGTTATGATTTAAAGTGAAGAAATATATGAAACTGAAAATTTGGTATCAATTCTTAGAATATTATAATTTGAGCTGAAACTATGTATAGTGATTCTATACCAGCTGTTATCTTTAGTGCTGGATAGCAATAGGGTTTCTGTTACACTCTGTATATTTGTTTATACCTATCGGATAAATTTCTCAAAATTATGGTGAAATCCACAATACGGTGGTGGCCTTGTGGTAACGGCCCCGGCTTACAAATTTTCGGTTGTGACTTCGAAGCCAGGCAGACCCTTTACCCTGGCACAGGGCTCGCGTAGTAGATTATAGTCCACTCCCTCTCACAGAGAGGACGCCTGTGTACCAGCAGTGGGAACGCTGTAGGCTGATTCTGAACGACAAATAAACACACACGAAAACCAGTTTTGAAATACAATAATAATTGTGTTTGGTTTTATCATTATTGTTGTTCTGTCTGCACGTTTACAGAAACATAAATATGTTTAGCTTACCATGTTAAACCCTAATTTGTATGATCAGCAAACCATATTATTGTAATTTATCAACAGCCAGCAAGCTATACAAATTGTTACAATGTGTTTGTTTCATTATGCATTATTTACAGGGTATCGGCCCAATAAGCAACTGCTATGTTTAATAACAGTATATTATTCTCTGGCAACTAAATCTGAAATAAAAAAAATACTAGTCTTTACTCTGAAAATTTACACAATATTTTATTTTATATAAATTTTATCAAATCAAATGAGTTCTAAGACATGTCAGTTTCCTCACGATGTTTTCCTTCACCGTTTTGAGAGCAGTGGTTATGAAAATTATTTACACAAAGTAAAGTGCCTGCCTAGGTTCGAACCCACGACCTACAACTCCAACCCACGCTGGGCCCGCGTGGTGGATTATGGCCCACTCCCACTGACAGCGAGGAAGCCTGTGTCCCACCAGTGGGAATATTTATAGGCTGATTATGTAAACCAAATGAGTGCTATTGTTTTGAGCCTAGAGAAATGAAGAGATCCGCAGGTGAATCAAGGCAAATGGCAGAGCCCGAAGAATTGCCAAACTTAAGCGGCAGATGGCAGGGCATATTGCTCGAAGAACAGATGGCCGATGGGGCCAAGAGGTTCTGTAGTGGCGACCGCGTACCGGAAGACGTAGATAGGGAAGGACTTCCACAAGGTGGACCGATGACCTTGTGAAGGCCGCGGAGGAGCCTAGGCGAGGCCTATGTCCAGCAGTGGACGTCTTTTGGCTGAAATGATGATGTTTTGAGTCTATTCGAGTGGCAATACTTAATGGATCATCCATAGAATCTGGGGTAAATAGCTTCACTGCCATCATTACTGATTGACTAATTGATCTTACTAATCATTCAAACTCAAACGTAAAGCATTTATTCAATTAAACGAATAACAGGCAGTTTTGAATTGCCAAGTCATCGGTCAAGCAGAAAGATGAAGTTATATACTTGTCCGTTCCAAACCGTAGTAGGTTCCTATGGAGATGAATGGTGCAAGAAACTCCCAGTTTCTGATTTGAGAATTTAAAGTAGAAAACTTGTGAATTCAACTTAACATTACTTAAGGTGACAAGCTAGTGGGGACAGGCTAGATCAAGGTATTTTCTTGATTATTATTCGGGGAATTTAAAGCTACTGGCTCAGCTGCGGCGCGGGCTGGCGCATCAACGAGCAAGGGACGGTCGGGGGTGTGATCGTTACATGTCTTGGCCGGCGGATTCTACTGAGTCTACTGGGGATATAACTAGCGGCCTTCACAATCAAGGGATTGCGATGTAACTCGGCTTTATCGAAGAAACGCTTCGAGTTGCGTTTCAGAAATTGAGCTATCGTGGGCAGTCTCAGATCGAGATGGAGGATCTCGTTCCGAACGTACCATGGGGAGCCTGTGGCTTGGCGAAGGAAACGGTTTTGGAGGGTTTGCATCCTATGGATGGATCGGGGTTGCGTGTGTGCAAAGACTGCAAATGCATACGTCATAATGGGCCTAATTCACGCCGTGTAAATCCGCAATTTGCACTTGATTGACAATTTACTACGTGCGTTCAGAACAGAGTGCAGCCTTCCGAGAGTGAAGGCGGCGCGTGAGCGCGCCTTTCTGATATGCTCAGAGAAGGTGAGGTGCTGATCCAAGATCACTCCTAAATATTTGGCTCGCTTCTCCGAAGGGATCCGCTTGCCGAATATGGAGATGGGTTGGGGGGAGTCAGGGCTTTGTCTCGGTTTCGAAAAGAGAACCGCTTTACTTTTATCAGGATTTAGTTCGATCCTCCACTTTCTAAACCATGCGCCAAGTACGTTGACTGCGGTTTGGAGAGAGGAGGCTATCGCGTCCTGGCTACGCCCAGTGTGGTAGATGGCTGTGTCGTCTGCGAACAGTGCCAACTATGCCTTTCTACTTTTGGGTATATCGCTAGTGAATAGCGTAAAGATGAGAGGGGACAGCACGGCGCCCTGAGGGACGCCTGCGTGAATGGGGTGGGGGGACGAGAGCGCCCCTTCGATGCGATAGCGAAAGGTGCGGTTCGACAGAAAGTCTCGTAAGATGAGTACGAGACGGTCTGGCACGCCGAATTTGTACAGCTTGTATATTAAGCCGTTGTGCCAGACCTTGTCGGCTTTCGCTATGACGAAAAATACTGCACCGGTCATATAACCGCGTTAGAAACCAACGTTTATATGTTCTACGATCCGGTGTACCTGTTGTACGCAACTCTGCTGGGTTCGGAAACCGAACTGCTCGTCGGGTATCAGGCCCTTAGTCTCGGCGAAGTCCCTGAGACGCTTATAGATAAGTTGCTCATAGATTTTTCCGAGACTGTCCAGTAAACTTATGGGTCGGTAGCTCGTGGGCTCGGTCTTTGGTTTGCCGGGCTTTGGAAAGCCAATGACCGTGGCTTGTTTCCATGCTTGGGGGAAGATGTTGTTGCTCAAGGCTCCATTGAAGATGGTAGTCAAGAGCATGATCAGGTGGGCGGGCAGCATCTGGATCACCCTATTGGTGATGCCGTCAGCGCCGGGGGCCTTTCGGGGTTTCAGACTTTTGATGATCTCGTGAACTTCGTCCGGGGTGACGAAAGGTATTTGATCATCGGGGTCTTCGACGGGCGGGAGAGAGGTTCTACGTTCGACTTCAGCATCCACCTCAGCGAGGTGTGCTTGGTCTACTGGTTGAGAACTGGGCGCACATTGGGCCTCTAGACTATCGGCGAGGCATTCGGCCTTTTCGATGTCGTCGAAAGCAACGGTGCCGTCGGGCCAGGTCAGGGGGGGCATGGTGACTACTTCTTGGGACTTGAGTTTCCTCTGAAGTTCCCAGAAAGCTAAGTGCGTGGATTCCAACTCGCTCAGCATCTTGTCCCAGCCTGCGTCGCGTAGCTCCGACACACGTTTCTTTACAGATCGCTGTAAATAGCGCATGTTAGCTTTGTTCGCATCGCAAGGAAAGTTTCTATAGGCACGAACAGCCGCGTTCTTCTCATTTAGCAGTTTGCGTACATCGTCCGGCAGCTTCCAGCGGGGTTCTTCCCATACTGGAACCCGCCTTGAACAATTGTTCAGGACTGATTGTACGTGACTCGTGAATAAAGTCGATCGCGGCCTTTGTGTCAGCGAGAGAGTTGAATTGGTCGGGGATGGCGTCCAAGTGGGCGGATGTGTTGGATTTCAGCGAATCGCTTACTTTCCTCCAGTCCGTTACCATTTTGGTGAGCGGGAGTTGGTCGGGATCTGGGAGACCCGTGCGGGGCCCAGATGCACGACGACCGGTCGGTGATCAGAATTGAGCTCGTTTATTGCCTCTATGGAGTTCAACCGTAGGTTGATCCTTTTCAGAATTGCAATGTCGAGTACGTCAGGTCTGTGATTCACATTGTGTGGGAAATGAGTCGGCGTTATCGGGGCGATGACGTCGAAGGTCAGGGACGAGCAGAGGTCGTACAGGCGTCTCCCTCTGGTCGTTTCCCTGGAACTATTCCACGCGGGGTGTTTAGCATTGAGATCGCCCGCTATGATAACGGAGTCACTCATGCTTAACAGGGCGGAGAGGTCATTGGCGATCGGCACGAGGGAGAGGTAGACTGAGACTAGTGTGATGGGTTGATGACCCGTCATGCCTAGTCGACAGACTGAAACCTCCAATCGGGAGAGGGGTATGTAACACTTTCACGCCAAGTGTGATACTCATGTTTTTGACAGATAAAAAAATATCTTATCTTATCTTAAAACAAATTCTGAATTTCACGGGCTACATTGAAGGAATCATCTATAATGCTAAAGCTTGACAAGTACTCAAGTAGTTTTAAATAATGTATGAGTTATTCGCGTTGGTATATCTCCAGCCCATAGGAATGAAGACAAAAGATCAGAAATCAAAGAGATCCTGATGACATCATCTTTTTTTGTGTTGTAAATAATTTCAATACCCAATCAATTGATTTGTTACCACATACGAGCTTCAATTGCACATTCATTGATCCGAACATTACCAGTTTGGTCACGTAGGTACCGTCAACTTCACATACATGGCAACATTTTGTATTTGACGCTACGATATTTTTGAAGAACGGTAGCTGTCACTTAGCGACTTGACGTCAGGGTGTCTATAAACGCTCTCTAGATAAATAAAACACTGTACAAAGTGAAAATTTACTTTAATTTCAGTAGTCGGTGTATTTGGTTTTGATTTTTTGGCACCGACTTCCGAAATAAATACAATTTTTCATTTTATAACGTTTTTTTGAAAGTCGGATATAAATTATTTTTTTCACTTTTTTGGTTATGGCACCCCACGCAAATTCGGATATCCACTTGTTAAGTAATTAACAGTGACAGAAAAATAATACAACATCATCAACATGAAGTCAGTGTAAAAATAAGTATTATTGAAGCTTATTCAAAAATCAGAACATGACAAAATCAACCTCTTTTTTAATTTACCTAAAGATAACCTCCTTTTTTATCGATTAAAAACATTCCTACTTTTTTTCACAAAAAAGGTCTCAGTGACGTTATTTTCCAGTAAATTGCCAATGATATAGTATGTGGTGGCCGGGCGGTCTTTTAGGAAATCGAAGCCTATAGGCAATTTTCGTCCGTTCAATTGTGGCATCTGTACATTTTATGAGCAACTTTACCCATGAGTACTGTACTTAAATATATCTCGATTACTAAACATCTGGGGCATAAGTCTGCTATTTTTATAAATTCGTCATTCCAACACGATCCCATCGTCATTTTGCTATAAGTTCGTAATCTACTAAATTCATAATGGTCGATCGGTGGTCGGTCAATAGTCTCGCAATAGAATTGTGTTATAATGGCATCGTCGTATTGCCATTATTATAAAACCCGTTAGTAGAAATGATTTTCGAAAAAATACTACTTTTGAACATTTATTCATGCCAGATTTCATTTATATGTATGTATTATTACATATTATTTTTAATATATTATTTTAGGAACTGTCAAAATTTTAGCAGTTAACCCCCTAAGTCAGTCATTACTTTGCCATTGTGTACGAGATTACCAATAAATGCCATTTCTTTCAATGGAGAGTCAGTGGCTGACCACTGGAAAGTCATAATGACGTCATTATATTAGTAGATTACCAAACTTGTCAAAATCAACAATTATGAAATCAATGATGGACCATTCTGACACTATTGTAATAGCAGACTTGAGGCCCTGTTGCCTCTATTAAATATCAAAGTGATTCAAATGTAGAATACTCGACTATTTGTATAAGATTTTTAGTAATCCCCACTAATATTATAAATGTGATTGTAACGTCACGCTTTCACGCCTAAACCGCTGAACCGATCGTCATAAAATTTGACAAAGATGTAGCCTGGGATATGGAAAAGGACGTAGGCTACTTTTTTACGCGATAACCGACATCCACGCGGACGGAGCTGCGGGCAAAAGCTAGTTGAGATATATTTCTTTCATAATTATATTTTATCTATGGGTGAAGTTGTTCATGGAAGTAAAGATACCAACCAGACGGTACTACAAGGGTACAGGTGTATGGGTTAACCGTACTCTCCATTAGAGGTAAATATTTGCATGTGTATTGAAGGCTCCAATCAGACCCGCTTTGTGGAAGACGCAACACAAAGAGATGCCAACACAACCTGTGGGCTTGATAAAGTGATTGGAACTGGAAGATAGCAGGTTATATTGTTAGAGAAAGTAAATGTTTGGGTAAACAAGAGGTTACCTGATTGGCAAAGATGTAAAGCTACCTTAACTATATGGTTTCGGAACTAGTGAAATTGGTTTTAATTAGTTACGAGTTGAATGCATGTTTGGAAAAAGATATCATCATCATCATTTCAGCCGAGAGACGTCCACTGCTGGACATAGGCCTCCCCAAAAGGGGGGTTTTGCCATAATCGCCACGCTTGTCAGGCGGGTTGGCGATCGCAGTATGGTGGTGAAATGCATAGAGAACGCCGCTACCCATTCTCTGGTAAATCCTTTAGTCGCCTTCTACGACACCCACGGGAAGAAATGGAATGGTGCTATTCTTTTACGTCCGGCACAACACGGACCAAAAAAGACGTACCATTTCACAAGTAAGATTCGAAAGAAATTATAGTTTTTAACGCTTAGGTTTTTTTTTTTGACGGCAAATAATTTCAAATGAATGAAATTGGCATGAAATAAATTATTAATAATTACAACAGACTTTTCTTATTTGCACGCCAGAGTATGTGGCAAACATGCCTGAACCCGTATTTTTTATTTTCTTGCATGTAAGTTTTTATTCTAGCATGTGTACACAAGTTTGAGCTAATAAGAATTATCTGCTTACTGTGAGTTTTTGACGAGTTTTGACCTCAGTCCTCAACATTGAGGGATATATTTATAAACGTTGCTTAAACTTAAGTAAAGTTAGTCTATGCTCAACCACTATTTTTTGAGGTTGTTAAATAAATCCCTGAAAGACCAAGACATATTAAGAGCACTTTAAAATGGAACCTATATTGTAACGGTCTTATTCATAAAAAGTTATCGAACATCTAAGCAGTTGAAAATGTCTGGTTTCGTATTGAAAACCAGACTTTAAACAACTGTTTAGATGTTCGATAACTGTTATGAACAAAACCGTAACTGTTTATTCGATTTTCAATTAAGCGATGCCTAATTACAGTTGCTTTTATCATTTTAGAGGAGTATAAAATAAACTGTTGATTATACGCATACAATGTGCTATCACCAATCAAATATTTGAGCCAATGTTGGCCAATCTGTAGACAAAATAGATGTTTGTTTGTCTTTAGATTGACCATTGAATATTCAATGAATTTACTGAGCTTGATTAAAACCTATTTTACTTAGTTGAATTGACAAATTATTACTGTGATTCGTTTAAAATTAACGTTTTCAACTTGAAATGTTTTTACTTTGAAACATTAATTGTTTGTATTTCTAAAATAATGAGTCAAAGGGATTTTGGCTTATTACAGAATGCATTTTTTTTTTCTACGTTTAATTGTGTCCATCAAGTGTAAAGCCCCGAGATCTTTAAAAATGACTTAGCACGTACCTACACTGGCTGACCCATATTCCTGTCACTTTAGCGCAGCTGTTAAATTACAAGTGACGTAATAGAGATGGAATATGTGCAGCACGTGCTAAGCGACGTTTTTAGATCTCGAACTTAGCCTAAGTTCTAATCAATGTCTTACAAGTATTTACGCACTTTGACAACTAACCTAACCAAGGAGTATCGTACTCGTATTTCCCAGTATCTGAGTTGTGGAGAACAGATAGGTAGTCTCATATTTTAAAATACTGATATTCTACTGCATCCGGTTGGAATGGAAGCCGATCTAAATACAATTTGCAAAAGGCTACGCAGATGATGAAGATGTTGCGCAGTTTAATACTGTTTTCCACAGGATTCGAAGGTAAATACTATTATACAATGTCACAGATCAGCTTTATTTGTTAAGGGTACACCAGTCGCGGGCTCAAACTCACTGGTGAGCCTGGCTAAAAAGCACGCTGTCTCACCAGGCTTTTTTTTTTTTTTTGGGTGAGAAATCATCAAATAACTTCTTCCGCTCTGGGTGGAGCAGGAGGGCGTGTCAGACTTTTACTGACTAAAACCCACCCGTGTTCCTTCATTAGCCCGTATGCCAGGGGTTGTGGTATCTCTTTCAAACGAACCCGCACCCCTGACAGGCATCGGCCCTTGCGGGCCCCATCATTTTTGTGCTGACATCTCTTTGAGGCGCGCGTGGAACACAACGCGCCGTCGACTTGGGCTTGGTCCTTACCGGACAGCGAGCTACCCATTACTCGCCGTCCGCAAGCCCATGCCTACGGTGGCCGGAAATCGGCCTGGGATTCCCGACGCCCAGGGCGTCTCCGTATCCTGCGGCGGCTAGGGTCGCGAGGGCGAATATGCTGCCTCTCCCTCACGTGCGCCGCCTCCCTCTTCGCGAGCATTACTGCTTCGCTGAAGAAGGTTACGGCTCCCCATGCCCTCTCGCTCCGTACCATGGCTTGGACCAGGGCCGGACGCGAGAGATCGCCGCCACCGATCGCCTCCACGAGGACACGGCGGTGCTCCACCCAAGCTGGGCAGACCGCCACCGTGTGCTCCACCGTGTCCTCAGGGCGATCTTCGCAGTGGAAACACCCGGGCGTTTCCTCCCGCCCTATCCGAAACAGGAACCTCCCGAAACAACCGTGTCCGGTGAGGACCTGCGTCAGGCGGAAGGTGAGGACGCCATGCCGCCTCTCAAACCACTCCTCAAAGAGGGGACTTACCGCCGCAATCGTGGCGTGCCCAGTCTCACCAGGCTTCGAGTCCGACAGAGGTAGTATCAGTGATGAGCAGTTAGACGATAGTCTACACGCACAACATTATTGAGTGAGCTGCAGGATCAGTTATAGTAAAACAGGCGCGTAAAAAATTAAGAAAAGTGCTTCGGGAGGTCGGGTTTTCTGAAAAAATCACTGCATAAATCAATGACCAATTAAGTTTATTGAACTTTTCGATAATTGAGCTTTGTCAGTACCGACTTAGTTTTGGAGATTTATACTTCTTTTATTACTTAAACATGTCCAAAGTTACGTTAAATTATCAAGAAAAACTAATCTATGTTGGCTCATAACTTTTTAATGGCTTTTTATTTTAGTATCCTGTTTCCGTACCGACAATATTAATAATGAGACAAAACCATACCATGTTTAAGTTTTAATGTACAACATTGTCAAACAGTACAGTAAAACCCTCCCGAAGTTTGTATGGAAAAAATGTAGACTTGTTTCACCTTATCTACCTCTAACAATTATTATTATTTTTAAGTATTAGAAGCTTACGTTGTCACAATGAAACAATATTTTAAGGAGTCAGCTCATCCCACAACTTCTTTGCTTACATAGTATTCTCCTGCTATTAGGAATCCATTTAGTGGTGGTTTTTGCTTGTTGCTCCTACGACAGTTGTAGCCAGCCCAGCTCCACTGATGCAGTGGTGGCCCAGCGGTAACGGCCGCGACTTACTAGTTTTAGGTTCAAACTCAGACGGCCTTTTATTTATTATTTCATTAGGTACCACTGCTCTCAAAACAGTGAAGGAAACCGTAATGAGGAACGTTCATGCAGCCCACGTGGTGGATTTCGGCCCACTCCCTTTCATCGAGAGGAGGCCTGTGGCCCAGCAGTGAGAACACTACAGGTTGATTATGCTCATGCAGTTCCACTTTAGTCCCACAGCAATAATAACAACTAACATACAATAACTAACTAACGTATACGAAAAATAATAGTATCATATTATTTTATAAAAGTAGGCATTTCTTGGCAATTGGTGACAAGTCGGGGGACGGCTAATGAGAATGCCTCCTCTGTTTGGTGTCTTCATTGACCGTCCCCCGACTTGACAATGCATTGATCAAAATATTAGGTACCTACAACTTAAAGGCCAACAAATATATTTTTTTTAACTTTTTAGACTTTTTGTTTGGGTCGGGCTTTTTAAATTTTAAAGTAAACTTTTATTTCCTGCTTTTTAAACTTGTCTCGCTTAAATCTACGCAGCGTTGCGCATGTTTCCCACAGTGAAGTTTGTTACTAATTTATCGCCAATCCTCGTCCTGATCACCATTTATATAGATAAATGGTGATCAAGACGGGAACCTATTCATTGAGACCTATTCAATGAGCCCAAACACGATACTTCTTTTGTTTGTTGGTGAGTAACTTGAGTACCCCGGAAATTCCAGGTGATGCTCCAGCATCACAGTTCAAGCTTAGTTTTTTCGTCTAATATCATTGAAGTAATAGAATACCCGTGTGGTGCCGGATGTAAAAGAATAGCACCATCCCATTTCTTCCCATGTGTGTCGTAGAAGGCGACAAAGAGACTTACTAGAGAATGGGCAGCAGCGTTCTCTATGCATTTAACCACCGTACTGCGATCGCCAACCCGCCCGCCAAGCGTGGCGATTATGGCAAACTACATCCTTTTGGGAAAGGATTATGTCCAACAGTGGACGGCTTTCGGCTGATATGATGATGATGATAAGTAGTACCTAATTTCGACTTGATCAGACACGTGGAAGATGTTCCCTGAAGTCCCTTCATCAACAAGAAAAGAGAAGAGCTGATAATCATCAAACGGCTGAACCGATTCTGAAGAAACATATCTAAGAACACTCCCGACTAATTCACCTTACAAACAAAAAGTAAAAACAAAATCAAAATCGGTTTATCCGGTCAGGAGCTAGGATGCCACAGAACACTGTTGGTGTTGCTGCGAACACGCGACATCTTTGATACACATCTCTTTCTAATGATGGCGGCAAAACCATGTTGTTATCATTATATATTTCATATCTAGTTTAGACACAGATGTTCAAAATCTGTTTATTGAAACAAGGGCCATAGTGTATCACCATACGAATAACATCTTGTATTTTTTTTTTTTTTGAACAAATAAATTATTATTATTATTATCAGCAAACATCCCTGATGCACTGCAACGCCACGGAAACCGCAGCAGTACAGTTTTGACCCATTCTAAATTCAATTCCAAGTTCTTCGTATTCAGACGTTTGTAACACCACATCGCTTGGAGTTTTATCCAGAACTTTTACTTGGAAGAACTCGGCAAGTGACAAGTTCTTCAACTAACTAACTACCAACTAACAGCATAGAGTTTTCATGTCAACTTTCCACTTGGAATGGAAGTTTGTTTTGTAAATGATAAACCGTTGACTATGTTTATCTATCTCTTCGGGCTAAGGAAGAACTTTATGGCGTCTCCTGTGCTTCTTCCCGGGGATTTGTTTTCCTTCAGTCGATTTAAGTGAAGTCAACAAAGTGTTAAGTAGGTAAACAATGAAGAAATTAACATCGGTCTGTGTGTATTTTTTTTTTTAATTTGTTTTTTAAAAACGTTGCCTCACATTTGGAAAAAGCCACATACACAAACACCCAGACCCGAAACAACTGCTTGTAGTTCATACAAATATTTGTACCGTGCGGGAATCGATCCCGTGACACGCAGCGCAGCAGTCAATCGCTTAACCACTGCGCCAACCATGCTGTCATCATTACTATTATGTGACAATTTACTGTAGTCTGCCTCGTGTAGTGGTCCGAAACGCTATTGCTGAACATGAGATTCGATTCCCAGGTAAACCACTGCTGAGTGTGAGGTCTTAGTTTCGATTCCCGGGTCAGGTAAAATTTTATTGGGTTTGTCCATTCATTTGTCCAGTAGAGAAAAGACTAGGCAGATGATGACGATATATGAAAAAATACCTAGATTCTGTTTAAAACCAATGTTAACTGTATTAATGCTATTGGTGTGATTATTGAATAAATAAAAACAACATCAAACGTAGTCAAACATCACTTTCAGTTTAATCGTTTGATTCTTTGATAAGCGCTTAAAAAAAATAGTAACCCAAAATTCACACAATTCGGGCAAAAATTAACAATACGCGTACAATTTACAACAAATTATCATTACCTATATACGTCTTACAACGTCATTTACAATCCAGTTCCAGTAGCTGGGTCTGACTATTGTGTCATTGCGTTACTGATTTCTTAGTACCTAACAGCTCTGATTGTAGGCCAAACTACATCGGAGTCACATTCAATTTGGTTAAAAGTATATAAACTAAGTGGACTCACTATTTGGAAAGTCAAACCGCATACCTGGCCTAACGCCATTACCAAGTTAAGTGGAACGCACTATTTGACTCCAGAACTGAAGACATCGCCGTCACCAAGTTCTACCTACTACTTTCCTCACCACTTCCTTGAGTGCGTATTTTCTAGGCAGGTACCCTTTTTTTATAACTCCACTATTTTGTTTTACTCTTTTATCAAATTGAACTGTCTACTCTTTTCTTACATTTTATTTGTTAGGTATAGGTAGACACGAAAACTGTCAGCCTAGTTTCAATAAATTACTTTTGATTTTGTTTTTTTTTTGCTTTAGACAAAAGCGCAATTTTTCAATACATCTGAATTTGTATCTACTTCTAAGTATAATCATAAATCATCTGATAATGTTCCCACTACTGGGACACAGGCCTCTCTCGGTGAGAGGGAGTGGTCTGTAATACACCACTCGGTCCAAGTGTGGTTTGGTAGACGTCACGTCTTAGAATTTTTGGTCCGAAGACATGCCGGTTTCCTCACGATGTTTTCCTTCACCGATTTAAGAGCAGTGGCGATGAAATGATTTGCAGCAATTAAAGCGCCTGTGGCCTGTTCGCGTACTTTCCAAGCACGAAAGGAGATGATATGCAAATTAAGACAAGAGCCCTCTGTTCCTGGAAAGCATGTCAAGCCGTTGGTCCCGGCTGTCATTCGTGAATCTATGGCAGTCGTTTCAAATCGACAGAAGTCCGAAAGTCTGACAACCAGTCTTACCAAGGGGAATCGTGTTACTCAGTAACTAAGTAGGTTGTGGAGGTCAGATAGGCAGTCGTTCTTGTGTAAAATACTGGTAGCCAGCTGCATCCGGTTAGACTGGAAGCCGACCCCAACTTATTTGGGAAAAGGCTAGGCAGATGATGGTGATGGTGTTGGTTTTGCATACACCCTTGGCCATTTGATTGTCATGTTAGGTTTGTCACCTGGAATTACTCAGTAGTAGCCTTGAGTATGGTTTTCTGACTGGTTGATGGCCATAGGCTCACCCCTAATTATATGGGACTCAAACATAATTGGCAAAATGTAGGTACACTATAGGTAAACCTCTGCTTGACCTTTTGTAGAATACAGGCGACATATTATGTTACTTGATTGTAAGAGAGTGCCTTGACTTCTATGGTACAAGTTCAACGTATTCTGGAAGACAGCAGTTTCACAAAACATTTACTTTGTCATCATAATCATTTCAGCCGAAAGACGTCCACTGCTGGACATAGGCCTTCCCCAAGCTCCACCTCTTCGATCGGTTCTGTGCTTCCCGCATCCAGCGGATTCCTGTGACCTTCACAAGGTGTTCGGTCCACCTTGTGGTAGGCCTCCCAACTCTGCATCTTCCGGTACGCGGTCGCCACTCCAGAACCTTTCGGTCCCATCGACCCAGATGGCCGATTCTGCGAGCAATGTGCCCTGCCAACTGCCACTTAAGTTTGACAATTCTGCGGGCTATTTCGGTTACCTTGGTTCTCCTGTGCATCTCTTCATTCCTGATTCGATCACGTAAGGAAACTCCAAGCATAGCCCTCTCTATTGCCCTTTTGGTGAGTTTAGCCTTCACTTTGCACCTACACATTATCATATTAAACCAGCGTTTCCAACAGACAATGTCCTGCCTTATCGTAAGGTTGGAAGCGCCACCAACTAGATCCAATTCTAAATCTACACGACCCGAATACACACAATAATTTCATCTAAAGTGGTCCTACTTCATACTAATATTATAAATGTGAAAGTTTGTACGTTTGTTACTTAATCACGAAACAACGGCTGAAAAGATTTGGACAAAATTTGGCACACATGTAGATTATAGCCCGGATACTTTTATCCCCGTTATACGTTTCCGTGGTATAATTTTCGACTTCCATGCGGGCAAAGCCGCTGACAGAATATTCTTATATAGGTATATGTAAAAGGATGTGAAATAAACAACTTTTATTTATTACAATTTAAGTTTTCTTTAAATCAAGAGAAGCAAATAAATTGTAACACCTACTTGGAACCCGGCGAGTGAATAAAACTGACAGATAGATATCCAATAACAGAAAGTTTCCATTTGCAATGAAACTCTGTTACGACTTAATGTGTCGCGGTGGGTTTATTGAGTTTTATAGCGGAATTCCTTGCAAAGCTTTCTGAATGCAGAATATTAAATAATCCAAATTTAGGACTAACAAAAGTTAGTGTTTTTGGATTATTTAACATTTTTGTAACCTACTTTCAAAAGTTATTCACAGATACACATGTCTACTCATTCTAAAAATTATACAGTACAGGTTTTTCCAGCCGACCCGAGAACTCATTCATCTATGCAAATACTGACCTCAAGTCCACGTGCTCATGGTCTGTTCAATTAAAAGCTGTTTGAAACTTCCCGTGACTCGAAGCATGGCTAATACCTTGGCCAGAGGCTTAGCATTTGCCATATAATCTGGCAATGTCGCCAGTCTCTTGAGTACATTACCAGTCGTCAGCGCTGCGGAGGAGTTTTTCTGCACTATATTTTAGTTTTGGTAAGTTTTAGGTAGGTTAAGATACCTATTATTTTTTAACTAATGCTAGTAGTTTAACTTGTTATTTATGTAGTTACATTTTATTTGCATGTATCGCAAAGAAACAGAAAATCAACCGTAACACCAAGTTTTGACGTAAAACCGTATAAAACTGACAACATACAGCAACATCCGACAACTTGAGAGCATTTCCATTCGCTACGAGAAAGTTACTTTAGTTAACTGAGCATGAGTTAACCGCAAGTTACGCGGGCGTCGCAGAGTTGATGTAGTTTGACAGAAGTGGGACTTCAAAATTATTGTACTTGTGATGAATTCACTCGGTATGAAAATTGATTGTTTCTGGAGGTTGTGTAGTGGCGACCGCATACCGGAAAGCGTAGCGTGAGGGCTCAAACACATAAACACGTTACGACGACGCAACGTGCCACGGCACGGCAATGTGACATGGAAGAAAGGACCTTATCTATTCAGGCGCTAAGGTTCTTTCTTCTATGTCACGTTGCCGTGCCGTGGCACGTTGCGTCGTCGTATCGTGTTTATGTGTGGGAGCCCTGAGTTGGCTACTATTCAGCTGACGAGAACAGTGGTGGCCCAGTGATAACGATCGCGACTTACGAACTGTAAGTCGTAAGTTCGAACCCAGACACGCACTTTACTTTGTGTAAATTATTTCATCATTTTTATGTTACAGTGAGAGACTTTATGTTGTTGTTTTATTTTCATTTTATTTAACTTTTTATATTTTTAATATTGTTTTTTTTTTTTTTACATTTTTCGTAGTTTTAAATTGGAAGTAGGTTAACTTTAAGACCACGCTATCCCATTAGGTATACACCTGTAATTAGTTGTAAGGGAGATTTAAATAAATAAATCACCACTGCCCTCAAAACGGTGAAGGAAAACATCGTGAGGAAACCGGCATGTCCTAGAACCAAAACTTCGAAGACATGTTACATCTACCAACCCGCACTGGGCCCGCGTGGTTTATAACGGCCCACTCCCTCTCCCCGAGAGGCGGCCTGTGTCCCAGCAGTGGGACGATATAGGCTGATGATGCTTATGCAGCGGATTTCCGCGGTCTTGGGGGACAAGATAATGACCTGGAGAGGGCTGCGAGCATCCGCTAAGTACAGGACCGGTAGATATCGTGAGGGGGAAGCCTATGTCCTGAGGTACCTAGTTAATAATGGATGACGAAATTTGTTTGATTGTCTGATTGCCTTGGTGGTCTTTTAGTTGAAAGCACTACAATTAGAAGCATGAGGTTCTGGGTTTGTTACCCAGGTCGGTCGAAGTAACATAAAACAGCGCGCGGGATGAACGCTCTTCAAATGATTCTATACCCCTAACGTACAACGGCTGGATCGATTTTGATGTTTTTTTTTTCATTGTGGGTTTGAATGGATCGGTCAGATTCAAAATTTAGACTCGAGGCGTTGCAATCTAGTTATAAAAAACATCGCTAGTAACTTATTTACAAAAAAAGTAAAGTATTTCCATTTTTCGGGTAAAAAATAGCCTATGGCACTCAAAAATCACGTGGCTTTCTATTGGTAAAAGAATTTCAAAATTGGTTCAGCTGGTCCAGAGATTGCCCTCTGCAACCTCACAAACTCACAAACTTTACCTCTTTATAATTTAAGTATGGATAATGGTTTACATAGGCGACGTTTTAGTATTGTTCATAATATCGTTTTAGACATTAAAATAGGCCTTTTCTCTTGAGCCCATATTTCAGCGATACTTATTGTCTTTAATGAAGCTTTAGTTAGGAGCACCCACACATGTGGGTACTAATGAGCAAGTTTCTAAATCGTACCGATCGTTATTAGTTAAATTAGAAGTTTTGTAAGTCCAACTTAATGATGTGTAGTTTCTAGAGTGTGGCATGTATGTAGGTGTATTAGAACAAATTGTTATTTTATTGTGCATACAAATAATGTGTACTGCAGCCAAAACAAAAATTATGGTAGTACAAACGACTAACCTATTTTACCCAGTTGAAAATGACGAATCATACAATCTGCCGCAGAAATGTTTTAACCATTGTCTAATTATCCACTCGCAGGCAAATTGTATGATTCGTCATTTTGAACCGATTGAAATAGGTTAGATTTTTTTTGGGGTGGGAAATCATCAAATAACTTCTCCCGCTCTGGGTGGAGCAGGAGGGCGTGTCAGACTTTTACTAACTAAAACCCACCCGTGTTCCCTCACTAGCCCGTATGCCAGGGGCTGTGGTATCTCTTTCTTTCTCTTTCGAACAAACCCGCACCCCTGGCAGGCATCGAAATAGGTTAGGTTAGGTTAAAACTGTGACCCTCGAGGCGAAGGTACTCGCGTCGCTGCATCGGTGGCGCGAAGACTCGAGGGCGCGGGGCGAGTGGCTGACGCCGCGACATTTGGAGTTGCGTCGGTCACAGCTTCGCGCAGCCCTGGTGGCGGAATGGCGGGACAGGCTTTCACGCCCTACCGCCGGCTCCGCCACCATCGGGGCGATCCGGCCGGTACTCGAGCGCTGGCTCGGGAGAAGGCACGGCTCCCTGTCGTTTCGGGTGACACAGGTGCTCTCGGGGCATGGTTGCTTCGGGAAGTACCTGTGTCGCATAAACAGGGAGTCGGACGCTCGGTGTCACCACTGCGTCGACTGTCGGGAGGACACGGCGTGGCACACGCTGGCAGAGTGTGCCGCTTGGACGGAGCCACGCCGTGCCCTCATCTCAGGAGTAGGCAGTGACCTGTCGCTGCCGGCCGTTGTCGACTCGATGGTCGACAGCGAGGAGTCCTGGGACGCGGTGGTGTCCTTCTGCGAAACAGTCATCTCGCAGAAGGAGGCTGCGGAAAGGGAGCGGGAGATTGCTTCCGTTAACCCGATCCGCAGCAGACGCACCGGGCGTCGGCGGAGGGCGGACAACGCCCTGTTCCAGCCCCCCTGAATGGGTCCAGGGGCGACGGACTGGGGAATCCGTCGCCCCCTACTTCTCAGGACCCGAGATGGCGGCGCGTAGTGTTCCACGTGCGCCTCTCATTGATGTGGGGGGAGTTTAACACCTCACTCCCCCCCTATCGCGAGGTGGCCTGCATAGGCGGGCCGGCACTAGTCGGGGATCGCGGAAGACTTACTAGTTCCCGTGATCCCCGGCGTAAGTGAGAGACGGAACACCGGGGTGGTTTTAGTCAGTAAGAGTCTGACAGACCCCTCCGCCCTCCCCGGGGCGGAGGACATCCATGAGGATTTCCCCCCGTCATCAAAAAAAAAAAAAGGTTAAAACTGTGACCAACCGCGCTACTTCCAATTTGCCCGCAGTAATGTTTTTACCATTGTCTAATTATTATCCGTGTTTTCGCAAGAACCCTGGGGTTTTCGTGAAAATTTGAATTAGCAAATCATCCAATCGACACATAAAAAATCACCAGTAAATCAAACACAAGACCACAGATAAATCAACAGTAGGTGAATCGACCGTTAGTTTAATCAACCTTAGTTTGATTAATTGTAGTTGAATAAACCGTAGCTGAATTCTCCTCTATGGATTTCGTTCATTAGTTATTACAAAAATCAGTGGAGCAATCTATAAATATTTTAAACGGTAGGTCTTTTGACCGTAGTTATCTTGAAAATAGTTAAAATAAACTTAGGTAGTACCTATATAATACGTAACCGTAACGACTGTCAAAGATCCACAAATGACAGCTGGGACCAACGGCTTTACGTGCTTTCCGAGGCCCGGAGGGGTCTTGGTATCTGAAGATGGTCACCCATCCACGGAACAACCGCGGAAAGCGTAGCTTAACCTGATCGATCGACCCGTGCAGTACGTCCTGCAACCACAATACATACCTATTTTGAAAATTACAGTGTTGTGGGATAGAAGAAGCAGAATCTAAGAAGAATAAGGCCAATTCCTACATTAAAAAACCATTCCTAAACTTACAATCTCACCTTAGGGAAAATCATAGCGAACATTGTTAAATTACCCCTTAACTGCATCTTCTATTACGAACACTAAAAATGAATAAAAACAAGTTTATTAACAACAAACTCTAAATCAAAACTACGCTGTAACTGTATACAAACGAAAATCTCTCAAACGTTTTCCATCTGTTCGTCCAAAACTCATTATTAGAGTTCTGCAGCATTCCGAGAACCATTCCAATAAACCCGGGCTTTTTAGGGCAATAAATTATTTGCAGCCGCCGAGACTTGAATATTCACTAGGATAATACACTTGGAACAAACATTTTATATTAAAATCGTGTTGCAACACTGAAGACGTTTCGGATAGAGGTTTACCTATATTGGAACGTTTGAGTGTATGGATGAGTAGGTACTATCCACAAGCCTAAAAAATTTCGACGCAGGCAGTTAAAAGAAAGAAAGAAAATACATTTATTTAGCACAGAATAGAGGCACATAATAAACAGCATCGAAGAGTAACTTTAAAAAAAAAAGTTTAAGCTTTATCATCAGCATCCCGTATGGCATTTGCCTTGTGACCAGGCCGCGGTCAATTCGTGGATGGGTAACCATATTTACCGAGAGAATCACGGAGGGGCCGTGCCTCTGAACGCAAGCAACTTAATAAACACACAAAAAATGGAGAAGAACTCGACAGGAAGACGTAACTCGCCTAAGAAGATGGCAAATACTAGACATAGATCAGAAAAACGAACTATTTAGACTTTACATAATAATATTAATTATTAATAAACGGCACCGTTTGAGTTACATACGGTGCCGTTTATTGGAATCGCACCCAATCCAAATTAACCCCAGAAACATCGAATTATGGTTGAAAGTCGATTGAAGGTAAAAGAAGAGGAAAAAGAAAATCAACGAGGGAAGAAAAAAATATCGTTACTGGCCACCCATAATATTCTTGTTCTAGCGCATTTCTTTGTCCAAAAAAAAAAAAACAGACACTTTCTTACGTATTGCGCTTATATCAATGCCTACCAATTTGCAACGATCCCAAAACTCGTTTAAATTCTAAAATGAAAATCATTTTTCAAAGTATATTTTGTAACAATCCTTTTATGGATAACCTGCCATATTCAGTGTTAAAATTTGTGAGCTTTTCCTTAATCCCCCCCGCTGTGTGCACGGATTTCGGCTTGTGTTTTAAGTCTCTAAAAGTCCCGGGATTGGTCTCAAAAATATCGGCTTCAGCTATTTGTTTCAGGAAATGTATTTTACGTCGCTTTTGTGAGTAAATTCTTACGATTTGAGGGTTGAAATTGGCAATTTTCAAGAAAGAACTTGTCATAGTCTTTGACTTATTTTTTATTTACTTAGAACGATGTAGATAATTTAAATACGCCCCACATAAGCTAACGAAATGGATGCGTATGTTCCAAACCCGATGTTTCCTTAATTTAACTTTTCATCAGCAAAAAGACGCGACGTGACAGGTGCGGACGCGACTCTCGTAGAACAATTTCTATAAAAACTTCATGGACACTGTTCTTACAAAAATCTCGTCGCGCCTGCCTGCAGAAGCCTTTACAAACTTGCCCATTAGTATTTCATGAGATACAAATAAAATAGAAAACCTCAGCATGAACCAAAAACACAGAATACAAATTGGTCATTAAAACCTACTTTTAAGAAAAAAGTTACTAATACTTTATACACCCAATTAAAATGTTCTCCAGTAGGTAAGCCCACAACCTAAGATCGGATATAGCCTTCAAAAGCAAGATTTCCACTAGGAGAGGCACACAATCGTGTCCATTCAGTATCCATTGATAATAAGCTAGCCATTGTTCCAACACAGATGAACGAGCTTCAAATGCATTGCAGTGAGATGAAATGCAAAATATTCCATTTGCTTTTGTCATTAATTCTGCTTTTAAAGCGATTATCGACTCTTGTATGAAGGGCTTATCATGCTCACTCTTAATAATAGCCATTTTCGGCTTGCTGCGCCTATTATGTACTGGCTAAGTGCGTGTTTTACCACCGTGTTGTCTCAGATTCTGCTTCTTCTATCCCATAATCCTGTAATTTTCAAAATAGGTATGTACTGTGGTTACAGGACGTACTGCACGGGCCGATCGATCAGGTTAAGCTACGCTTTCCGCGGTTGATCTGTGGTTGGGTGACCATCTTCACATGACCCCTCCGTGCCTCGGAAAGCACGTAAAGCCGTTGGTCCCAGCTGTCATTTGTGGATCTTTGACAGTCGTTACGGTTACGTATGTTGGACCACGTGCAAAGAAGGGTTCTGTTGTTGGTATGAATTTATGCCAAGAACAAACTTAACTTTGTTGTTGAAAAAATATTCTCTCATACATCGATATACGTCACGGCTAATTCTCCAACTGCAAAAATGTAAGTTTGAAATCACAATTGTTTTTTTTTTTTTGGTATAACTACAAATTAACGATTTTCAGTATGTTTCCTTTACTGTGAGAGCTTGCCTCTTGCCAAATTTCTTGATTCTAGGCCAACGGGAAGTACCTACCTTAAATGTACAGCGAGATGTCTGATGTGCTTCATGACATAGGCATTTTCTACCTGTCAACCTTTGGGTTATGCAAAGAAAAAAGTGGTAGGTGCAATAATAAAAAATAAGGAATAAATAAAAAGATAAACTAATAAAGATAACCTATTTTTGTTTTTTGCGATGACTTAGAAGGTGGATTTGGAGCTCCAAAGAACAATAGACCTACGTATTTTACAGACGGATGGACGGACGGACGGAGAACGAAGTGATCCCTATGGAGCCCTAAAAAGACTACGTTGATATAAAATCAAGAGAGTATTTCAGTGTGCTTTATTACTATTCAGTAGTTGAGAATGTCTCAATTCATGTTGGTATGTTGTAACAGGAGGTGTCCATAATCATCAAATAATAATGCTCTCCTACGTAACTCACGAATTCATATCTTTATGAATTTAAAAGTACTAAATCCCTAAAGCCGGTGCTAAAATGTCAAATGTCAAAAACTTTTATTACGTTCCTATGTTCGACTTGAGCTTTACTATAATATTACATTCCGAGGAAACTGACGTGAGTAGAACTTCGTCCGACTTTAAAATTATTGCAATATGGTGAATCTTACATAAAATATTATATTTTTTTGTTGAAAGTAAATCAAGGACTTGGGAGAGGCTTTTGCCCAGCAGTGGGGCAGCATAAGTTGAACAATAAAAATAATGTTTTGTATTTAAGTTCAGTTGAAAATTACTATGCTAAATGTTAATAGTAGATAACTGTGTGCTTAAAAAAAGTAAAATAGGTACGTATACATTATTTATTTAACATGCTAGACTATACATGCCTCTATGTTTTGAATTTTTATTCATTTTATTTTTATTATTTTTAATATCAATGTCTGTGTATGAATATATTGCCTGCATTAAAACAAAATTTTATTTTTATTTTATTTTATTTATTTTTGTCGGTTTATAGAATAATTTAACTCTGTATTTTCAAACCTAAAAGATATCCCTTACTTCCATTTCCATTTAACTACGAGTATTATTTACTCTTACGCAATTTCCTTGCGTCACCAAGTAATTCGGAATCTCGCATTCAAGTTCCCCTGAAATGAGAATGTACGCTGAGCCAAACTGTTGTTGGGAACATACAAGTATACAATGAGTAGGTATATATGTATTAAATTAATCGAATTGTTCGTGATCATTTGTTGTTTCTCAGACTTAGGTACAGTCACCAAAAGAAATAAATAACCAGGATCGTCAGATATAATAGAATTTTAGTAAGAAACCGATGACTGTTATCGAATGTAATTTAATTTGATAAATGAACTATTTGTATTCTATTCATCCAATTAAATGCAAAAACATGTATCGGATTCCTACTAAACTTCAACTAAATCCGACGACCAGTTACTTGTCTCTTTTGTTGACTGTATGTTTATTCTCCACGCACATACACATACATTTACAACTTATAACGGAAAGAGTATATACATACCAAGAGCACGGCTTCTTTGGATGATATCAAACGTTATTGGAAGGGTTTTTATCCTATCTCTACATGTTCAGAATTTATGAGAATTTTTAATACGTTGAAACCGAAACCGAACTTTTCAAATTGAAATACAAACATCACTCGGAAGAGATTTATCGTGATATTGGCAAGTAACGTGGAAAGTTATGGACCTACGTAGTGTGGTGACACGTTTATCATGATTTGAATTTAAGGAACGCGAACGTTATGAAATCGAAAATTTGGTATTAATTCTTAGAGTATTTTATTTGAGCTGAAACTATGTATATTGATTCTATACCAGCTGTTATCTTTAGTGCTTAAGGATAACAATAGGGTTTCTGTTACACCCTTTATACAATCTCACGTCTTCTTCACTGGGGGTATAGGCAGAAACAGCAAAAGCAGCAGAACCCCATCTGCCGATTCGAACATACTCCTTTGGCTTCGTTTACGTTCATGATCTGGTCATACACGCATGCCGGTTGCGAGTACTATGCACTTGACTTTTCTGAAGAACATCACCCATATGGTCACAAAATGTCAATTTAGGGCGTCCGCTCCCGGCGTTTCCAAATGTCAATTTAGGGCGTCCGCTACCGGCGTTTCCAATACTTCAATACAAACAAAAGCTGTTCGATTTATGACTATGTCCGTGCATGGATTTTCGATTTTCCTATACTAATTTCAACACTGCATTTCACTTCTATAACGGTTGTTTATTGCGAAGAAAATATACTTTGTAAGATTTCCTGCTCTGTTGTCGTGTGAAAATAAGACAGTTCCAACAAAAATATACTTTCGCATTTTTAATCATCATCGTCATCTGCCTAGCCTTTTCTCAACTATTTTGAGATACAGCTAAATATCGATATTTAACGTGGAGCGACTGCCTATCTGATACAACTGCACGCAGTCTAGTAGACAGTCCCCGGGATCGACGTGCCTCGCGCAGCTTCTTCCTTAGTGTATTAATGTTACTGACACCAGTTCGCAAGTCTACATTGTTACCAACAAATATGGAAGGGGTTCTGAAAATAAAATGTTTTATTTATTACTTAACTTTAGGCAACACATTTGTAAAATGTTACTTAAAGTTTAGTAGTGATTAGCGAGTTTTTATCAATACATTTTTGAAGTTTAGGCATCTCTTAAATTTAAGCAATGTTTATAAACAAGAGGGGAAATGTGTGTCACATGTTCCTACATAAACCACAACTTTTTACAATGATCTCGATTTTGTATTTTTTTCAAAGTCCCTGATTTTTATTTATAAAACAGGTAAAAATAGGTGTTATGTATAAAATATGTGCAAGTTGTGTGTTATCTGTGTTTTGCCGTTAACGGCATACAATTATCATTTAAATAGTTATAGTAAGCAATACCTAGTTAGTTCAATCTACATTTTATAATACATTTAAGCTAAATGTACTTATAATAAAATAACTGCTACTAATTACAAATAAACAAAAGCTATCTTTATTATCTTCTTAATTTACAATAACAAAAGAACTAATAACTTAATTTTAATGCTTACAGTAAAAATAACCCCTTCCTTTGTTAAATCGGTTAGAAATAGCTGGTTTGAGTATGCCACGTAGAAGAAATACTTGAAATGCCTTCGAGGTTTATTCGTTTCGGATAGAAAACGTATGTAAATTCCTGTGTTCTCGTGTTTCAGTGGGGCCGCTAGTGTTCGGTACTGGATATTTGCATATTTTCAGTTCACGGGACTGGCGTATTGTGTAGTAGTTTTTGTTGAGGTTAGAAAGTTGGCTTTCGTAGATGTAGATATACTTTATGGCCCTTCTAGGTGAAGTATTTAAAATAGAACGGTTTTTATTCAAACTTAGTACGGCTCAACATTGCTGGCTGCTAGGCTGAATTCGGACGAAACATTAAAGTGGATTTTAACGTTGAAATAATATTGTTGTTGGTTTGGTCCTTACCGGACAGCGAGCTACTCATTACTCGCCATCCGCAAGCCCACGCCTACGGTGGCCGGAAATAAGCCTGGAATTCCCGACGCCCAGGGCGTCTTCTACGGGCGGCGGTTAGGGCCGTGAGGGCGCATATACTGCCTCTGCCTCACGTGCGCCGCCTCCCTCTTCGCGAGCATTACTGCTTCGCTAAAGGAGGTGACGGCTACCCATGCACTCTCGCTCCGTACCATGGTCTGGACCAGGGCCGGACGCGAGAGATCGCCGCCGCCGATCGCCTCCACGAGGACACGGTGGTGCTCCGCCCAAGCCGGGCAGACCGCCACCGTGTGCTCCAACGTGTCCTCAGGGCGATCTTGGCAGTGGAAACACCCGGGCGTTTCCTCCCGTCTAATCCGAAACAGGAACCTCCCGAAACAACCGTGTCCGGTGAGGACCTGCGTCAGGCGGAAGGTGAGGACGCCATGCCGCCTCTCAAGCCACTCCTCAAAGAGGGGACTTACCGCCGCAATCTTGGCGTGCCAGAACAAGGCCCCTTGATCGTTAATGTTAAAATCCCATAAACTTTCGTCCCGATTCGCCCCTGCATCCCTATTCATCGCCTTAATTCTCTTGCCCTTGCAATTTTATTAAAAAAAAACCACTATCGGTACACCTATACCTTGCCTTACCCAGATAAACAGTTCTGTTGCTCACTCGCATTTTAAAGAAATGAAATGAAAAAGTCAAATGTATCACCATAACCATTTCTGCCTAAATATGTCTAAAGCTGGACATTTGCCCAAATATCGATAAAATTGACCATCCTGCATCACCCCGTCCTCACTAATATTGTAAAGGCGAAAGTTTGTATGTATGGATATATAGTTGTTTGAAAGAGTATCACGCAAAAACTACTGAAAGGATTTTGATGAAATTTAGCCCATAGATAGTTTATAACATGAATTAATACATAGGATACTTTTTATCCCGGTAGTACGTTCCCGTGGGATATACGACCACAACACGGGCGAAGCCGCTGGCAAAAGCTATTAATGGACATATAACTTAACCATGTGTTCATTCAGGACTGTGTCTGTTTGTGTTATCTCATTATCTAAAAGTGTGCCACTACACCCGATTGATCTAGTCCAAATTTTTTCCATACAAACTTTGGGAGTGTATTACTCTACTGTTCAACAATGTACGAGTACATACATCAAAAATTAAACATGGTATGGTTTTGTTTCTTAATTAATATTGTCTGTACGGAAACAGAAAACAAAAATATAAAGCCATTAAAAAGTTAGGAGCCAACAAAGATTCGTTTTTTCTTTCTAATTTAACCTAACTTTGGGCGTGGGTAAGTAATAAAAGAAGGGTTAAATCTCCAAAACGAAGTCAGTACGAAAGCTCAAACATCGAAAAGTTATTAAACTTTATTGGTCATTGATATAAGCGGTGGTTTCTTCATAAAACCCGATCTTCCGAACGAGTTTTCTTAATTTTTAACACGCCTGTGTTACTATAAATGATCCTGCATGTCAATTAATAACGTTGTGCGTGTAGACTAGCGTCTTACTGCTCTTCACTGATACTACCTCTGTCGAACACGATGCCTGGTGAGACAGCGTGCTTTTTAGCCAGGCCCACCAGTGAGTTCGAGCCCGGGATTAGATTCCACTTAAGTAATACATTTTAGAGTTACAAAAATACATACGCCACGCCATCATGCCTTATTTTCCCAAAGGGAGGGACAGACGTGTATCTATAGTGCAGTCCAGTTATATTTAAGTCCCATGTAATGGGACATGGGGGCGAGCCTATTGCCATCAACCAGGCGCAAATCCAGACCCCGGATTGCTACTGCGAAATTCCAGATAGACCTGGGAATTAAACCAGGAAACAGCTCAACAGCAGCACTTGCGACCACTAAACCAACGAGGCGTCTCAAAAAAAATCCGAAGTACTTCAAAGACAGTGCTTTAATAGCACGTAAAAAGTTAATTTCATTGAAATCTCTTCGGACTATTTAAATAAACATTCGAGATCGTAAACTGAACGTTTTACGGTGTACAAATGTTAAGTATGGAGGCGCTGAAACAAAGTTGTTTGAATGTTTTTCTAAAATAACATGCAGAGGTAAGCAGGTACCTGCCTCATCATCATCTCTTCATCTGCCCAGCCTTTTCCAAACGTGCAGATGAAGTGTGTTTAGAGTATTCAGGGCTAAGCAAAACCAAAGTGGACTCAGACTGTTGCCCTGAAATATTCCCCGTTTAATCCTTACAGGCTCATCATTCCCCTGGAACTATGAACATCCCGGAAGGAAGGTGCGTAGAGTTGCATCAATCTTGTACAACTCCAGCACTCTCATGAGCCATGCATGTGGCGAGTTGTAGGCCTTCTTAAAATCTAACCAGCATGTCGACAGATCCTTGCGGGATCGACGAACGTGTTGGTTTATGACCATGTCGATGAGGAGTATCTCCTTAGTACCGCGGGACCGTACCGGCCTTCCAGTCTAAGCAGATAAATACCAGTATTTTACATGGATTTACTGCTCAACTGACTTCCATAATCCAGTTACTGGGTAACACGATGCCTCTTGATAAGAGTTTCGGGCTTCTGACGACCCGTAACGACTGCCAAAAATCCACGAATGATAGCCAGACCAAAGGCTTAACGTGCTTTCAGAGCCACGTAGGGGTCTTAGAATGTAAATATTGGCACTCATCCATGGACCAGACCAGTGTGGCTGTTGGTACTTAGCCACAAACCCCTCCCTATCAAGGTGCCTGCCGATCTAACCGTATAAATAAAATTGAAATACTAATAAAAGCATTCCACATTTTAAATTATTTAACCCCAAAATCATATCATAAACTTTAAGCTGCAACCACTAACAAACGTGCACATAACCCAGTCCACGCTCAAAGTGAAATTTTAAAAGTCGCCCCGATCGTCGAAACGACGCAAATTACATTTGCGCTCGCCCCGCTCCGCTTGCTCCGTCCGCTCACTCCGCTCCGGCCGCCGGGAATCACATTCGTTTGCCACCTAGCCGATAGATTCAATTTGGCAACGCTTTTATATTTACACAATTTTGCCGCATTGTCGGCAAATCGGTTGGGATTGCTGTCTCTCAAATCTAGCGATTATGAGGGTTAATCTTTTGTGGATTTTCATATCAAAAAGACTAAGTTTTCAAATAATATATAATCTTTAGGTATTAATTAGCGTTTATAAAGTGAATCTTTAAAATCTTTCTTAAGCTAACTGTTAGGGGTGGTGCTGCAGGGTGGTTGCGACGAAAACACAGGCGAATTAATAAAATTAGTTTAATACGTTTGAAGAAAAAAAAAGGAACAAAATGGCCGCGTGTGCAAAAGACAAAACAGTGCGTGCACATTGATTCGCGTTTGGTGGCAGACTGGCGGGGGTCCATAGTGTGATAAGCATGTCAGCGTGTCCCGCTTCTAATCTAGTGATGTTACTTACTAACTAAAACTTAAATTATTAACCATTATTATAATCTATTGAGCGCGTCGCTAACATTCCCCACCCTAGTGCTGTCACAGCACTCATCAACTAGAGTGATAGGAGCGACGCGTGCCGCGGAGCGGCGCCACGTCCGGGAGCCCACCTTCACTTCCACGAGTCTGATACGACCGTCCTTACCTGGGAATACTTCAGTGATTAGTCCCTTTGGCCATGAATTGCGGGGAGAGTTCGGGTCCACAACCAATACAAGGTCACCCACTCGTAGCGGTGGCTGCTCTGTTTTCCACTTTCGCCTAGGTAGAAGGTCAGGCAAAATTTCCTTTACCCACCTGTGCCAGAACATGTCGGCTAATTGTTGACTTGTACGCCAATGCCTGCGTAAGTAAAGATCGGAGTTGTCAAAGGCTCCGACTACAGGTAAGTTTGACGACGTACCCAGTAAAAAGTGGTTGGGGGTGAGGGACTCTACGCCCTCCGGGTCTACCGAAACGTGCATCAAGGGACGGCTATTTACTATATTTTCAATTTCCGCTAGAAGTGTGCTCAACACTTCGTCCCTTGGTGCCCGTTCGAGCAAAACAACTTTGAGCGACGACTTGACGCTGCGAATCAGTCGCTCCCATGCCCCACCCCAATGGGGACTGGCGGGAGGGATGAAAGTCCAGTTCATCCCATTGTTGACACCTACGTCTTTCAGTACTTCTTGATCCAGGTCCTGCATAGACCGTTGGAGTTCCTTTTCAGCACCTTTCAGATTTGTGCCATTGTCGGAATATAAGTGACGCGGCCAGCCACGCCTCGCTGCCATCCGTCGCAGTGCCATTATCAACGAGTCCGTCGTGAGAGAAGCAACAATCTCAACGTGAATGGCACGTATCGTTAAGCAGGTAAAAAGGACACCGTACCTTTTTTCTCTGCGCCTGCCGACTGTTACCTCCATTGGTCCAAACAAGTCTAGCCCACAGTGAGAGAAGGGTCGCTGATGATGTGCTACACGAGACTCAGGTAAGTCTCCCATGCGAGGAATTACCGGCCTGCACTTCTTAATGCGGCACAGCATGCATTGCGACACAACCGTCTTCACGGTAGGTCTTAGTCTCACTAACCAGTATTTTTCCCTAAGCAGGTTGACTACTGTTTCCTGATTTCCATGCGCCGCTTTCACGTGGTAGTGCCGAACAATCAATCGAGCCACAGAGTGCCGGCCGTCCAATATTACGGGCCTCTTTACCTCCATGGCGACACCTGCAGCAACGTCAATTCGACCGCCCACGCGCAGCAACCCATGCTCGTCTAAAAACGGTGAGAGAGAAAGTAACCGACTATTTTTAGATAGCGCCTTACCATTGCTAATCGCAGCTAAATCATCAGCAAACGACTCCTCTTGTGCGTGTTTCAATAGCTGCCGCTCTGCGCGCTCCATCATCGGCACACTATAGCCGTTGCTAGGAAGACCTTTGCATCTGTCAACAAATTTGAAAACAGCGGCTGACGCCCGTAGAAGGCGCAGCCAAGAAGAAAATCGAACCGGATCTGGAACCGTAGAATTAGCCAAGTGTTCCTGAACAACAGCTGTTACTTCCTCGGCGTTCGTTTCCGGTTGGATGACATCCTTAGGCCATGACGCGTCATTAAAGTGCAGGAAAGTTGGACCAGCTAGCCACTCTGAATACAAAGTAGGATTGAAAGTTTCCCGTGTAGCTAAGTCAGCTACATTAAGCTTCGTAGGAACGTATCTCCATTCGTCAATACGTGTCAATTCGTCAATCTCCCCAAGACGGTTCGCTTCGAACGCTTTATAAGTGCGGGTATTGTTACGAATCCAATGGAGAACCGTAGTGGAGTCGCACCAAAGGAATCGACGTACCGGAGTTAATCTGTGTTCCTTACCAATAGTGTTGGCTAGCCTTGCCGCTAACAATGCCGCTTGAAGCTCGTATCTAGGTACTGTCAAAGGCTTTACAGGCACCACTCTGCATTTACTAGCGATAAAAGAAACACGTATTTTACCCTGCGCTTCCCAGCGCCAATATGCTACTGTACACAGCGCTTTAGTGGATGCATCACTAAATACGTGAAGATGTAAGTTGCTATAAACAGACTCACTTGTAAGCAAACTCGTAGCACTGCTATCGGTCGCTACGCTTTCGTAGCCCGTAGCACAAGGCTGCGTAGCACTGTGAGATGCGAGCCGCGTTTGTGGCGGCGGCGGCGCGGGAGTGGGTATTTCCATCTCGCTCGCACACGCTGCTATCGTAGCGTGTGCAGACATCGCGTGGCACCTTGGAATGCGAAGTGTACTGATAACTTTAATTAGGTCAATCCATTTCACCCACCTTTCGTAAATGTTATCAGGAACATTATCGTCCCATCCAATATTCAAGCGCCAGGTATCCTGAAGCAGGATTTTTCCCTGAATAGTAAAGGGGGCGAGAAATCCTAAGACATCAAAAATAGACATAATAACCCTTAGCATAATCCTTTTTGTAGGTCGTTCGTTGCCCTGAGTGATATCTTTTGGGATGCGTTTTAGTGACACGTCAAACCCAAGCATATCATCTCCAGGGAACCAAATAAGTCCCAGTGTTCGCTCACCTCCGTATTGCTGACCGACCTTGAACTTTACTGCAGCAGGACCTAAGGTCTCCTTTGGTATGCTGTTTAATACCGCGACGCTGTTGCTTGTCCAGTTTCGGATTTCAAACCCACCGGCCCTGTGAATGTCACTGATATTATTCACCATATTAATAGCAGTACTTTCGTCCGGCAAACTATCTATGTAGTCATCCATGTAATGCGAATGGTAAATTGCATCGACTGCGGTCGGCAAGGATGACTCATAGCGGCGTGCGTTTTTGTTTTTAATGAATTGAGCTACGAATGGTGAACAATTCGATCCAAAAATTAAGGATGTCATTACATACGTTTTGATGTTTTCTATGGGGCTGCTTCTCCACAGAAACCGTAGTGCGTGCTGATCCTCGGTGTGAATTTTAACCCTTAGAAACATGTCCCTTATGTCACCTGTTACTGCGATTTTATTTTCCCTGAAGCGCAGCATTATACCAAGCAGTGATGACAAAAGATCAGGTCCTGTGAGTAAATAGTCATTAAGGCAGGAACCATCTACCTTCCCTGCAGCATCGAAGACCAGCCGAAGCTTGCTTTTGTTTGGGTTGTCAACACCGAAATGAGGTAGGTACCACGTATTCGATATGACGTCATTTACCACCAGTTCCCGCGCGTAATCATTTTCTAACAAATGACGAACGCGTTCCTCATACCTTTTGGCAAAACCTGTATCCTTTCCCATTTTCTTTTCGATACTTTTCAACCTTCTTAGTGCGTTGGGGTACGAGTCCGGCATCGTGCGACCTGGCTCCTTCCAAGGTAAGCTAATATGCCAGCGTCCGTCAACGAGCACCGCTGATCGCTCAAGCAGATCGATGGCGCGCAAATCGTCAACATTCTGGCGCGGCTTACCTGACACACCCATGGTATCCAATGCAAATGAACGTCGAACCTCATCATGGATTTCTTGAAGTAGACTTTCCTGCGATGAAATGTCACTTACCTCTTCGTTCTCCGTGATGGTCAGGGCGGCCTCAGCGCAGGCGGCGTGAGCGCCGGCGGCGGCCCGGGCGGCGGCGCCACTCCGCGCCACGCGCACCTTTCCATGTACGCACCAACCTAGGGGGGTAAGTGTAGCGGACGGCTCATTTACACTACCTAACTTTATTTTCAAAGGTACAATTAAGTTATAATTATCTTGACCAATTAATATATCAGGTTTTGAATCTGAGGTACACAATTTATCTTTAATATTCTTTAGGTGAGAATACTTAATGCAATCTATAACAGATAATTTTTGAATAGGCAAACTTAATTCTTTTACACAGCGCATTCTTATATTGTTATGTAACCTATCATCATATCCAGCAATGTCCACATTCACAACCGTAGATTCACATACCATCGCGTCATTAGTCCACGCTCCACGCACCGACAGCGTCTCGCGATGGCCGCGCAGCCCAACGCGCTCGGCGAGGCCCGCGCTTATCAGCGACACACTCGATCCGTCATCGAGTAGCGCGGTGGCGTTTACGATACCGTTAGGGCCGTGCACACGAATGGGTAACACCTTCAATAACACTTTATTGTCACATTTGTCACTTGCGTTAATGTATGTTATCGTTTCCGAAGACGCGGTAGGCTCGGCTCGTTGCACGTCAGCCGATGTCGTTGTACTCCCGGTTGATGCATTTTTGTTATCAGCGCTGGTGCGATGACGTTGTTGACTCGTAGAAAAATGCAGCAGACGATGATGTTCTTCATTACAGCCATCTTTGTCGCACACTGGAGCCGAACACGTTTTTCTATCGTGTTTTGATGTTAAACATTTGTAGCACAGGCCGTGTTTCTTCACAAATTGCCACCGTACTTTACGTAGTGCTTTCTTAAATTGTTTGCAGTCGCTGAGATTATGTTCCGCTGCGCGACAAAACAAACAATTAGCGTTACGCTCTTCGTCTTGAAGTAGCACGGTCTGTGTGCGTGTGCTAGTACTTGTCTTGTTTTTAGGATGATGGTCACTTCCAAATGTAGTAAGAACACTTGCAGTGGTGGAAATCTTCACAGCTTCTTCATACAAAAAATCAGATAAAATCACCAACCTTGGTTTCTTTCCTTCGATGATCAATTTATAGCTGTAGTCGGACCACTTAGAGATAAGCACTGCGGGGAGCTTGGACAGAATCATCGAGACGATAGTGACACCATGTAGATACTCCTCGCGTCCGACTGCTCGTACTGCTTCCACCACATTTTGCACTTTCACAGAAAAGGCGACGATATCGTTATGATATTCCTGTTGAAGAGACTGAAGCTTCTTTATGTCTTGGAGTATTCTGGAAATAATGCAGTCAGGGTTGCCAAACTGTAGCTCCAATGTCGATATCACTTTGTCAGGCGACGTGGCGCTGATGAACAATGCGGCGACTGCATTTTTCGCTTGCCCTCGTAGGCATTTTCGAAGCCTCCATAGGTTTTCTTTTGGCGTGAATTTACACAACGCCGTCGACTCGTCGTAGGCTTGTTTGAATTGTAGCCAATCCAACTGGTCACCAGAGAATTCAGGTAAATCTCTTGGTGTGCTCATGCGGCTGAGCAAACTGGCTTGAGGCACGTTGTTTGCACAGTTAGTAGAAATATCCTTCAAAGCACTTGCCAACATATGAACCGCGTTGTTAAGCACAGTTGCGGAGTCGCCGGGCGGCGGTAATGGCGGCGGCGGCGTTGCGGCGCGCGGACGTCCGGCCACGTGCTCGGCGTATAGCGACGGTACTTGTGCGTGCAGCTCACCCGTTACAATTCCTTTCTCGGGGGCTTGCTGCTCCAGTAGGGGTTCTTTGTGGTTACTTTGATGGATCACCCAATCCTCCAAGTCTCTGCGAGGAAGTTCCTTACCATCAATTAGTGAACTGTATTCCAACTGTTCTTCCTCGTCGTTGAGTGCTGCCAATTGGACATCCAAGTTTTGATCAATGAGCGCGATCTGAATAGCAGCCTTTTGTTTAGCAGCTTCCAGCTGCAGCAGTTTTTTCTTGCTTTCCCGCGTGGATTTGTTCGATGACGCAATAGATTTTACCGCCATTTTCGCGACTTGAGGCAACGGTTCCGATTTCATGCTGCTGCCGGGCACATCGGAAAACAAACGTTTCGGCACAATAGGTTCGAGTTGCTCAGCTTGAGTGTTTTCTGCAGCTATATTCTGTTGTTGCAAACCACGTTGCTCCTGCAGCATTTTTGCTCGGCGTGTTTTTACGCCTGGTGTGTGGATCATTCTAGATCGGGCTCGAAGTACCACTTTGTTAGGGGTGGTGCTGCAGGGTGGTTGCGACGAAAACACAGGCGAATTAATAAAATTAGTTTAATACGTTTGAAGAAAAAAAAAGGAACAAAATGGCCGCGTGTGCAAAAGACAAAACAGTGCGTGCACATTGATTCGCGTTTGGTGGCAGACTGGCGGGGGTCCATAGTGTGATAAGCATGTCAGCGTGTCCCGCTTCTAATCTAGTGATGTTACTTACTAACTAAAACTTAAATTATTAACCATTATTATAATCTATTGAGCGCGTCGCTAACACTAACTTTTAATTTTAAATTATAGCAAACTTTATTCTTTGACTTTCATCCTCGCGGCTATGATTTCTAAATATTTTTTCAATGAATAATAAATCGATACACATAAACTCTAAGTAAGTATTTAGTATTTTGTGTCCATCTGTCTAAAGATCAAAAACCGCATTGCATGATTATTTATTTAGAAGCAATGGCTTACTGTAGTTACGAACAGCTACCGTTTTATGTATGTAGGTACTGGTGGTGAATAAATTTCCATGATGATTTATTATATCACGGCGCTTATTATTCATCCGTTGATCCAATGAATTAAAAGATGACGTACATTAAACGAACGTGAAGGCGTATAATCCCTCAATATGAAAATTCACCCGTCTACCTGTACCTGCGCTATAAATATTCATCAGATTAATAATATCTGCGCCCCATCTATGCTAATTGTCTGGCGATGGATTAAGTGAGCGTTTCCCCTCTAAAATAATACTGAGAATTTATTAAATTAATTGGAGTAGTATTTTTAAATGATATATGTGGGTAAGGGGCTAGAATTCCGAGTATTCCTGTGAGCTGAATGTTCAGCTTAGTTGGTGAATACTGAGCTTATTATGCTCATGTTAGGGTTTTGTTAACAGTAGTACAACAAGAAGCCAAACACAAGTTAAGCCTCAAATAACCACAGATAAGGCCTTCCTTGATTAATATTTTTAGTGTGCAATGTTTTTATTTAATATAGATGCGAAGCACATCAAGCAACCCCAATCTGTCAAATTTCTTTGATAGATTTTCAACTTTATCACGTAAGCATATGGTTCATGTTCAACTGGGAACATTTTACAGTTTGGGATAGTTTGATGTGCAGGCGTGTATACATAGGAAGGGGGGGGGGGGTATGCATCTATTTTGACCCAACTCCCGAGTTTGGCTTAGCAAAGTAAATGTAATAACTTGAAGTCGATTTGTTCGTCTTGGCAAAAATTGGCTTTATCGGTAGGTAATTGTAACAAAACAATGTAACACTGTTCGTAGTTTTATATTTTGAGGAACCGCCGTGAACTATTCTGGTATCTATTATAATGACTATGTGTCACAGTTTGAGTAACGTCATTTTGAGTTTTTGTAACTGAATTTGGACTCAAAACAGAGCTCCTAACCTTGATAAACGTATCGAGTTCCCAATACTCAAAATAAACATCTAATAGAACATTAAAAAGTAAGTAAGTAGTTCCACATACCTCATCATAATACCTGAAAGAGAAGACAGAGGTACTACCTAATAGTACCTACTTACACGCTCCATGTAATAGGGAGCGAGCCTATTGCTATCAATTGAAATTTCTGATGGGAAAAATGAAAAGAGAAATTGTTAATGGTATTGCTAATACATTCTTTGGGGTTGAAAATCTTGAGACATGGAATCCAAGTGCCCACTTGGTTTTTCGAGACATCGCAAAGCGGTTAGGCGACTCTTCACGTGGCCAGTTCCGGCCTATTCTTTGGGCACGTTTCCCAATTACAGCGATGCAGACGAATATTTTGATGCCCTTTGATTATTTTCTCTTTGTTTTTATTTAAGTACATGTACGATTAATAATGATTTGATTCATGATTCTTACTGATAGTGTAAAACGCAATTACCCCTCTGGACCTCATGCAGTCCACGGGTAGATAGCTAATACTTATGCTATAATTGGTGTCCAGCAAATACTTAATATTCCTTCTATTCATAGAACACCCTCCAGGTGGCATGTCAACGAGTCTAAAATTATACCCCTAAAAGGTCACCAGTAGGTCAACTAAAAATAATAAAGAAAATGTACGTGAAAATAATACGCGAGGGAAATACTAAGCTTAAGGAAACAAAAAGAATTTCAGTCATGATATCTTTTTTTTTAAGTTATCAAATGACCAAAGTAATATCCGTTGAGTTTAATTAACCATCATCATCTGCCTAGCCTTTTTCCAACTATGTTAGGGTCAGCTTCCAGTCTAACTGGATGCAGCTGAATTTCACATGGAGCGACTGCCAATCTGACCTCCACAATCCAGTTACTGAGTAAGACCCTTGGTAAGACTGGTTGTCAGACTGACGACCCGTAACGACTGTCAAAGATCCCCAAACAACAACAGCGACTAACAGCTTAACGTGCTTTCCGAGGCACGGAGATGATGAAAGATGGTTACCAATCCACGGAAAAACCGTGGCAAGCGTAGCTTAACCTGATCGATCGACCCGAGCGGTTGTCATTACTTAGCCACGAGCCCCTCAGAAAGTTATGAAATGACAAAAGTAATATCCGTTGAGTTTAATTAATGGATGAAGATTAGATCGAACCTAATCTCTTACTGCAATAAGCCAGACGTCTTAAATGAAAAAAAAAATTAAGCCGTGTTTTTTATATTTAAGTCTCTGGATGTTAAGGGAGGGGTTTTAAAATGCCGAGAAAGGCAATTTGGGTTGCTATCAAGTAACAATTTTTAATGGTCGGGAAAGCCGTGCAAAATGTAAATATCATTTTCATTACGGATGTCAGAAACAGGTTACACTTTTTTTAATTGAATCCGGCTTTTTTTTTTCGGATATGTTTCTGTTGTGGAATACATTAGTTAAGAAGATATATGAAATCTTTCTGAGATGGGATTTCAGGGCGAAAACTGAAACTACAATACAAATGTGCGTTAGTATTGAACTTAATTTTAAGTAATATTAATTTTATCACCATTTGTTGCTTAAAACTTGCTTAATTGTAACCTAAATGGAAGAAGTCACTGGCTCCTGAAATACAGGTATTTTAATCTAGCTCTGGACTCAGGGTCTCATATTTTTCTGCAACCTATTTTTTATGGCAATAAAGAATATATTATTTATTATTATTACTAGGGCAACAACACACTGTTTTTAATTTGCAAAACTAATATAAATGGCAAAAATATATTTAAAAAAACATAGGTAAATGCCGTTTCAGCTGTCTCAAAATTAAAGTTCATAAAATGTCTTTAAAGGTATATTTAAAAGTCGCGACTTAGCCCGGATTGCATAGTAAGCCTAATAATGTTCCCACTGCTGGGACGCAGTCCTCATCTCTATGAGTCTCAGTGCGGGTTGGCGGAGGTCACATGTCTTCGAATTTTCTGTACCTATACATGCCGGTTTCAATGTTTTGCTTCACCGTTTTTAAGAGCCCGGGTTGGGTAAAGTTCAATAAGATTACGGACCCAACACGTGTCGCGATAAACAAAAGGTATTTACTTTATTTAAATGTTTACACAACTGAACCTTTCCTCCATTTCCTGAATTCCAGGGTCTGCGATACATCAATCGTTTGTCAAACAAATGACGATCCGCTGACACATCGCGTTGAATAATGAAGAAGTTCATATTGTCTCGTATTTCCTAATAACTAGGTTGTGGAAGTCAGATCAGTTGGTTCATGTAAATAGATGGTGGTATTTAGCTGCATCTGATAAATGATGCTGACCACCCTATTACTGGCCTATTGCAGGACAAAAACCTCTTCGTATTCAGTGAAGGCACGACCCTTGATCGGTTGGTTGACGATGTCAGACATGTACAGATAGATTTAGACATATTTTTTTATAGTTCACTTTACCTCACGATGTTATCCTTCAACGAATATGTCAGTGATGTCCAAAATAACTTTAAAATGTATACAGGAACATAGTTTTTTTTTTAGATTTCTGGTGTCAAATTTCGTTTAGATGATTTTTGAAAACGGTTAATAAACTTCTTTTTTTATCTTTTAACTGTTTGATATCTTAGAACATTTGAATTATGTATTTGGCACGCAGTAGAATAGCAATGAAGGCTATTGAAATTGAGCGTTTTGAGAAAAGCGATATTTGGTTACGAATTCTGGGTAATTTTCAAAAAATCTTAAAAATTGATTTGTTGCAAGTGAACACTATCTGATACTGTAAAGAATACTGCAAATTACATGTCAACCTGTTTGTGAATTAGAAGAGTTACTTGGTTTATGCCCGGATTTGAACATACAACCTCGTCCATGAGAGGCGAAGCCTTAATCGATGGACCATGACTTAGGACCATTATCCGGATCAGCACATTACTTTACCGACTTACGCGTCGTGCATTCCGCACACACAGCATTTTTACCTGTTATTGCAAATGATATGTAAAAATGTATTTTAATAATAAATCAGTGTTAAACAAATATTCACGGCGATTGGTTTTATTTCATCATTCCAATACAATTATCCTGCTATCATATCACTACGTGTCGGGATTCGCTACAATCATTCATCATCTGCCTAGCCTGTTCCCTATATCCCTATGTTGGGGTCGGCTTCTAGTCTAACCGGATACAGCTGAATACTAATATTTTACATGGAGCGACTGCCAATCTGACAACACAACCCAGGAACCGGGTAATACGATACCCCCTGGTAAGACTTATTGTCAGACTTTCGGGCTTCTGACTACCCGTAACGACTGTCAAAGATTGAAAAATGACAGCCGGAACCAACGGCTCAACGTGATTTCTGAGTTACTAATAATATGTAAAATTATATTTCAATAAATCAGTGTTGAACGAACATTCACGGCACGCGTTAATGATATTTTAACAGTATACTATCAATAAGTGCAGGGATTACCTAAAATCATTATAGGCCGATAATGCCTCAATGCCAAAACTGTAATGATATTATGCTTACTAGAATTTCCAAACATAAACCATTTTAGTACCAATAATATTATGATGCGTTCAGCAATCGCGTTAATTCAACCAATCACGCTAATGCCCTTGTGCGATGCGGTTAACTGTTGTGGTTTACTCGATTAATGTATATGCACTTGATTTGTAATCGGTAAACTATGCTTTGACGGTGGTGCATACCGTGGGTTCACATTGTAATACATGATATATAGGTACTTGGTATATTAGTTAGTGATACAGTTCATGCTGAGATCTTGTTCTTGTACGGGTTTCTGAATAATATTTCCATGTGTTTTTGTTAAATTTCGTAAGAAAATTTTAATCAGTGCGAGATTTTTTTACTGTAGCGGCACTACAAATAAAAATGCTTCGCAACAAAATATCAAGAAACGCAAAAAGAAAAGTGGCGCCATCTACAATGCCACAGGCGAACTATATGAGAAATTCTACATCGCGCAGTCAGAGTTTACCACGAATCCCAGATAGGTACAAAATCCCGACATCAACTGTAGGGCAGTTGCCCACCAGACACAATACCCGTCTGGTCGGAGGATCCTCCTTTACCAGCATAGAATGAGTGAACTATACACCCTGTTCCTCATTCCCTTAAATTACTAAAAAAAATGTCACAGTCTGTTTTAAAGTCCAGACATTATCTTAGTCAGATCATGTGAAGACCATGTAGATTAGTATCTGTAATTATATTTTAAGGAAATAACCACATAGATTGAGTAGATCTGTGCATTCAGTGCACGCGTGTATCAGTAATCATGCAGCTCAACTCAGAACTTGAGGGGCTCAACGATTCAATGAACAATACCAAAGAAATGATTGTTTACTTTCATTAGATGATATTTTTCGAATTAGTCGATCATTTTGACTGATCACAAGATTGTTTCTGTGTCTTCTAAGTTTTGTAATAATTGACCTTTATTAAAATTGAAGGACAGGCCAAACAGGCGGTTATTATAAATTCGATATTGATATTTACGAGTATTTTTGCAAATAATACAAACATAACATATAGAATAATATTTTACGTAATAAATGTACAGTGCAGGACACGGACAAGAATAAAAGTAAACCACTTAAGTACCATGATAATAATTTTTGTCACGATTTTTCACAAAAAATCACCATACTTAATCTCTACTTATAAATTCACTAGCTTCCACACGCAGCTTCGCCCACATGGAAGTCGGTAATTATCCCCCGGGAACGTACTACCGGAATAAAAGTATTCTATGTGTTAATCTAGGTTATAATCTATCATCTGTATGCCAAATTTCATACACATCCGATTGGCCGTTTTTGCGTGAAATAGTAACAAACATACATTCATATGCAGGGTGTAGCGTAAATAATGGATAACCCTGAAACTGTCGATTGGCCAGGTTAACATCTATCATTTACCCCACTTATATCGATTTGTCCCATTTGTATCATTTACCCCACTTATATCGATTTTTGATTCGCGCGTGGCGGCGCTAGGAGCGACATCGCGTCCGTTTTTCATCCAGTCAATAAATTAGCAAAAAGTAGTCTAAAGTGAACTGTTAATAGTGATAAATACATCCTTTTATTCGTAATGAAGTAAACATACTCACTGTGTAATTTGTTTGTGAAAGTAAACTGTGAATTTAGTGTAAACAGCAAATTAAAATTCCGTCAGTTCCAATTTTCAAATCACAACGGCCCGCGGCAAGCGCTGTCAAGTGCTTTACGCAGCTTTGCATGACTAAACGCAAATCCGCTGCAGCGCCTGTGCTGTGTTTTACTGGCATCGCTTCGCCCTATTCTCTTTTGACGTGCTTTAACGCTTGCAATGTCGAATCAATGCAATAACCTGGTGATCAACGAGCTACTATGCTTTCTGCAGTGCAAAATTGATATTATGGACGAAATTAGCTTGCTACAAATTTGTGAATCTAATTTTAACGAAAACGAAATTATAAAAGCTAAAACTATTCTCGCTGAGTCGACCAACTCTCGTTCCACGCGAAAGGGGGACGGCAAAAACAAGCGTCTCCTTCAAGACATTATAAAGATTCTTAAAGAATCTGAACCTGACACACTCCCTACTTTCGTGGCTAAAGATCTACACCGCCTACCGCCAGTAACATTCGATTACATAGACGTCACCAGCCTACTTAGAAACATTTTAATGTTAAAACAAGACGTCCACCGAATTCAGTGTGATTACGTTAAATCTACGGAGTTAAGTAATTTGAAGCAGGAAATAGAACATATCAAGACCATCCCGCAACTCAGCCAACAAAGTAAACAATCTTCGGTTAAACTATCTAACGATTTCATTTTTAAAACATCGAGCAATCACAACACCCCCGCGCCAGCCGCTTCCCCGTCTCCCGCTCCAGCGTCTCCGACGCCGCGCCCCGCACATACGCAGGTGCGTGACCCCGACCGCTCGCCAGCTGATCGTTCGAACAAGGATAGGACATTTGCAGAAGCCGTTCAGCACCAACTGAGCTTCAAACCTAACCCAATACAACGGACTAGCAGTCCTATAATAACCAATACATTGGTAGAAAACGACAACGACGACAGTTTTACGACTGTAGTAAATAAGTCACAGAAATATAAGCTAGGAAAGAAAAATAGAAATCGGCAGGGAAAAGCTGTACTGAAGTCTAATAAAATTAAAATAGTGCCTAAGGTTGCCTACATTTACGCATCACGCTTTGATACACATACCTCAGAAAAAGATATTTCTGATTTTATAACGGATTGCGGACACACGGCTGTGAAGGTTGAAAAACTTTCACAATATAAAGAAACGGCATTTTCTTCGTTCAAAATTACCATCGAACAAGATCAGGAGACCACCTTCCTAGACGCAGATTTCTGGCCTCGTGGTGTGGAGTACAGAAGATTTAGAGTGAAACGCGTTTATACAGATCTGAATAAGCCTCCCGCGCTCAAAAGTAATGAAAATTAACCTAGTCTCTTTTAACTGCCGATCTATAAAGCGATCATGTAACCATGTTACAGACCTTTGCAAAACACACGAAATAGTTGCCCTTCAAGAACATTGGCTGCTACCTGACGACTTAGGTTACCTTAGTAATATTCACTCTGACTTTTCATACCACGGAGTATCGGCAGTGGACACGAGCGCGGGTGTGTTAAAAGGAAGGCCATATGGAGGCGTTGCAATTTTATGGAAGAAATCTTTGTTTCTCAATGTTACACCGATTGACACCGGCTCGACGCGCGTGGCGGCCGTGTGTATGCAGCTCGATGGCGGACGGAGTTTCGTCGTAATGTCGGTATACATGCCTACTGAGGACGCGGACAACCTACCTCTGTTTACGGAATGCCTAGGTGTGATCAGTGCGGTTATGGAAGTGAACGATGTGGAGAGTGTTTTTGTGCTCGGTGATTTTAATGCCGATGTTTCGCGCTCAAGCAGTCTATTCGGGTGTAAGCTGATGGAGTTCTGCCATGATCTGAGCTGGGTTTGTGCAGATCTTGCTATGCTTGGTTTGTCCTCAGATTCTTTTACATATTTAAGTGATGCTCATGGCACCACAAGCTGGCTCGATCATTGCATAGCTACCTCAGCAGGGTTGACTATAATTGATAATATCCAAATTTTAAACGATGTTTACTACTCAGACCATTTCCCATTAGTAATTAGTTGCAATATTGATGCCATTATGCCTAAAATTAATAAATCACAGTGTCAGAAAAATAATAAGGTAGTTTGGGGTTCTAGAACTTTTGAACAGAAATGTAATTATGCTAAATTATGTGAGAAGTATTTAAACTCTTGTGACTGGCCTAGTATTCCCTGCCAAGGTGTCTCATGCCAAAGTAATGATCACTTTCACCTGATTGATCAGTGTTATTCTCAAGTAGTTAAGATTTTATGTAAAGCTGCTAAATACTCGTATCAGGGCAAAACATATAACACCAAAAACACGGTTGTTGGTTGGAACTACCATGTTAAGGATTGTCACACAATAGCTAGACAGTATTATCAATTATGGATATTTTATGGACGCCCTACTCAGGGAAGGATTTATGATGACATGATTCACAGTAAAAAAGTTTTCAAAAATAAGTTAAAATGGTGCCAGTTAAATGAAAATAAAATAAAAATGGACATTGTAGCTACACACAGATACAATAAAGACTTCGGAAACTTCTGGAAGGAAACCAATAAATTAAATTATAAATGTAGTCTCCCTTTATCCATAAATGGTGATCAGAATCCCGTTAATATTGCTAATATGTTTGTAAATAAATTTAATCCGCCTCCACCGTCACCTCCGACCACTACTGTCAGCAGTTCGAGCGTGTCGCGCTCGGCCCATGGTGGCGCGGGGATCTCGCAGCCGCCGCCGCGCGCGCCGCTGGCGTCGCTGCCGGCGGCGAGCGCGGCGGAGGTGGCGCTGTCAGGTGAACTTAGTGAGTTACACGTCACAGCGGAGGATGTATTTGAATGTGTTAAAGGTATGAAACGTGGCAAGGCCCCGGGTCACGATGGGCTCAGTGTCGAACACGTTTTGTTTGCACCTGAACTGGTATTAGATAAAATTGCTTCCTTATTTAATTCTTGTATTGACCACAGTTACTTACCTCAAGACTTTATGAAAACCACCGTTGTACCCATTGTAAAAAACAGAACCGGTGACGTGTCCAGTCTGTCTAATTACCGCCCAATATCACTAGCAACCATAGTATCAAAAATTTTCGAAAACTTGATTATGAAACACTTAAATGAAACAAACATTCCACTTAATAACGCACAGTTTGGGTTTCGTCGGGGCCTGTCCACTGACTTGGCTATCTTTGCTCTGAAAAATACTATCTATAAATACAATAGTAGAAATACAACAGTATACGCATGTTTTCTAGACCTCAGCCGAGCTTTTGATACCATTAATTATAATATACTCTGGAACAAGTTGAGACAAACACATGTACCGAATAAAATAGTAGATCTGTTTGAATATTGGTATAACAATCAAAGTAACCAAGTCAGATGGGATAACGCCTTTTCAGAGACGTATAGGCTAACTAGTGGCGTGAGACAGGGTGGCCTGACTTCCCCGGTGCTGTTTAACCTATATGTCAACGACCTGATCGAGGAGCTGAGCAGCACCAGAGTCGGATGCCATATTGGCGATGAATGTTTAAATAACCTCAGTTACGCAGATGACATGGTTCTGCTCAGCCCCTCGGTCAACGGCCTCAGAAAACTCATTTCCCTTTGTGAGAATTATGCAGCTCGACACCAATTAACCTATAATGTTAAAAAGACTGAAGTAATGATTTTCAAACACGGCAATGGCCCTAATAAGGTCTTGCCAATTACTTTGTGTGGTTCAAAATTAAAAATAGTTAGTCAGTTTAAATATCTCGGACACATTATAACGGAAAATTTAAAAGATGACGATGACCTGGAGAGGCAAAGACGTAGCATTGCATGTAGAAGCAACATGCTAAATAGACGTTTCTTTCATTGCTCGAAGCAAGTAAAAATAACTCTGTTCCAGGCTTACTGTCAGTCGTTCTACACCAGTCAACTTTGGTACAAGTACACGAAGAGTGCATACAACACTCTTCGTGTACAATATAATAATGCGTTTCGGGTCATGCTCAACCAGCCCTGGCGGTGTAGTGCGACTGAGATGTTTGCTGAGAGCAGAGTAATCGATTTCTTTGCGCTCATAGGGAAGCTCAGGGCGTCGTTCTTTTCGCGTGTGGTGGCAAGTCAAAATAGGATTGTTAAAGCAATTTTTCATAATGTGCATTTACTGAGGGAGACAAAATAAATGTACCTCCCATTGTTACGGGGTGCATTTGTTTTGGCTTCCTTGGTGTGAAATGGGTTGTTTTATTGTTTAATTTATTTTCTTTACTGTTTGTTTTAATGTTCTATTGTTTAGTTTATCTTATCTTTTGTTTTGTTTTAGGATAAGAATGTTAATTTTATGGGTGCCAATGCCTGAAATAAACGATTAATAATAATAATAATAATAATAATATCGCCATATATTGTTTTTCGATACGGGGCCCCAAAATCAAAATTGCATAATTCCTTAGAAAAATTGTAAAATTTGAGGATAAGTATTTTTTGCAATGTTATCTTAGAATGTAATAAAAAATCTTGATACTTATCTGATAATACAAATAATCAGGAGTGACATAAAATAAACAAAACGAGAAAAAAATCACCAATTGTAGAAATGGCAGCTTATTTTGTAAGAGTGAGTACGATTTTTGTTTAAAATATCAATAATTTGATCATCTATGGGCATATGGCGATATAAGTGTTGTAAATGATAAATGTTAACTGGCCAATCGACAGTTTCAGGGTTATCCATTATTTACGACACACCCTGTATACAAACTTTCACTATTATTAGTAAGGATAATCTGACACACACACATGCATTGTAAAAGGAAATTATCCAAACCAACTTACTTTTGCAGAATAAAATACCCTTTATTAAGAAAAAGATATCAGTAACTTACAATATTAATAAAAATTAAATTTAAAATTTAAAAAACCCCCGACCCAAACTAAAACTCAAAAAAGTAAAAAATAATATTTATAGGCCTTTTAATTTTAACGTAATATTTTGATCAGGGCATTGTCAAGTCGGGGGACGGCTAGGCCTCTGTTTGGCGTTTTCATTGACCGTCCCCCGACTTGACAATGCCCTGATCAAAATATTACGTTAAAATTAAAAGGCCTATAAATATTATTTTTTACTTTTTTGAGTTTTTGTTTGGGTCGGGGGTTTTTTAAATTTTAAATTAAATTTTTATTTCTTGCTTTTTAAACTTAATGTCTCCCTTAAATCACCATTTATCTATAATCTATTCATTGAGACCTTTTCAATGAGCCCAAACACGATACTTCTGCTGTTTGTTGGTGAATAACTTGGGTTTCCTGGAAATTCCAGGTGTTGCTCCAGCATCAGTTCAAGGTTATTTTATTCGTCTAATATCATTGAAGTAATAGAATCCCAAATTTTGAGTTGATCAGAGGCTAAAATCCCTTTTTCAACCAGAAAAGAGCTGATAATCTTCAAACGGCTGAACCGATTTTGATGAAACATGTCTAAGAACACTCCCGACTAATACACCTTTCAAACAAAAAAAACTAAATCAAAATCGGTTCATCCGTTCGGGAGCTACGTTGCCTCAGACACACACACACACACACACACACAGACACGTCAAACTTATAACACCCCGTCGTTTTTGCGTCGGGGGTTAAAAAAGAAACAGGTACCAGCAAAACAGCTTCTTTGACATTAAACGGCTTTCAAAACCCAATAATTTGACAGTAAAAGAAACTTTTATCTCTACTCGATCGCAATTCGTGTGTAAACACTTTTTATTCGAAAATTACGCGTATCAGAATAAGTAGCTTGAGTCCGCGTAAGCATTTTTACGTGAATATCTCTTGTGCCAAAAATGGAGTAAAGGGCGCCTATTGTCGTCCGTGTTTATTGTTGTTACCCTCGAGATTTTCATTAGGGATAAGACAAAATGGGTGACGTATTTAGACGATTTACCCTAATTAACTTGATGAATACCGTACTTTTATATTGTAATAATTAAGTGGCAGTTTATTGTTTGAAGAAAATTAATAAACAATTGTTTTTACTATATTAAAAAAAATTGCAACGCTCCGACTCATTTTAAATGTCGCAGCATCAAGCTGAATGGTGCCTTTGGCCTCGTGCAGGATGTTCTGTTTTTCATAGTTATATTAAAGATTGTGTGTTTAGTTTAGTATGTGATCTTCCTGTGCGAGTCACAATAAATACTTCTTTCTTAATTAATCCACGACGTGTTCCAAACTTAAACATAATAGGTACCTAACATATATTTATACATTAATATATGTATTCTTACTACTCCTAGCTGTAATACTGGAGACATACGAACAATAATTGGTGTATCTACCCACATCATTTCAGTAATCGGCTTTCACGAATGGTTGTTATAAAGAGCTGAAATCGTTTACATGGTTCAAAGTATGTAACAAGCTCTAACTTAGCCTTATATGTAGTAGAAACGACTATTTTCTCAAATATCTTTATAAATTGCTTTACCATTGCCGACTTTGTAGCCTTTAGACGACTAAATTGGATCGGCTTTTGCGAATATTTTCTACCCAAAATAGGATTCAAGAAAATCGTTTTTTTTTTTTGTAGTTGTAGTTAAGTAAGTAGTAGTATTACGTCACCTACTTTGGTCTTTTTGTGTAACGTAAAAATTTAAGCTTGTTAAGAAAAAAAAATGCTGTTCCATACATTTTGACCACGTAGGTCATTTTCTATTAACAGGAGATTTTTTTTGTACGTTAGGGGTCTCAAATCATATGCTTAAGTCATGGTTACAATATGCGCACTGATTGCTGAAGCTGTTACGGTTGGAATCAACCAGGACTATGAATAAGTCTTACAATCTCCAGGTTCCCGCAATGCCGAAGGCAGTCTTCCTTAGCTCAATGTGTGCAGACGTTATAGGGAAGCACGACAGAAACCAAGACCTTTATAATTATGATGTTAGTCAAAAATGTATTTATGCTATCGGACTTTGTTGCCTGAATTAAATTATTTATTTATTTAAAATTGTATTTCTTTTATAAATTACCTGCAATTTGACTAGGTCGCGGTTACAGTTTAGTCAAAGTGGTTTTGTAAGAGTTTTTAGCATTACAAACCACGCCTTTTTTTTCAATGGGTTTTGGCAAAGAGAGCCAGTCGATTCAGTAAAAATGTCAACGTGACAAGTAAGGTGAAGTGAGTTGTCAATAGTGTCAATCCATTTAGCGCCAGACGGAATGACACCTCACTGCAAGCTCACTTCACCTAAGTTTCCACGGTGAGAATTTTTGCAGAATAGATCGGCTGTACGCCACGTGCTTCGAGCTCATTTCACTTCGATCACGTTCATACATCGAGTCATACATATAGACAATAATAGTATTGTTTTCAGTACAAATGACCAGATTAAAAAAAAAACTGCACTCCGGGAGTGCTAACAGAAGTGAAAATTTAAACAATTACGTGTGTATTTTTTAATCGTCAATACAGGATTTCACATTGGGTCCTTGGGTTCTGATTGCTCTCGGTAAAAAATGATAAACGAGCGATCGACAGGGATAAAAGAATTAGAATTTCATTGAAAGAAAGGGACTTTTCTGAAAGACGTCAACGCGCGACTAATCTTTGCTCATTCACCCATATATATACACAGTATACATACAGGGTACGTTTTTATCCAGTGTGCAAATTTTAACCATGAATTCAGCATATTATTCTAGATCCCCTACCGCAGAAATTTTCATAGAAAAGTGCAATACCTACGCGGTCAAAATGTATGGAACAGCAGATTTTTTTTTGTATAACCGGCGAATTTTTTTTGCGGTAGGGGGTCTAGAATAATATGCTGAATTCATGGTTAAAATTTGCGCACTGGATAAAAACTTTTCCCGTATAGCTAATGGAAAGCGTTCGGTGACGATGACGCGAGTTCCATGATTTTTGTTCACCCAAAAAGTGTTCAACGGGCCTAAAGAAGTTTTCACTTAAAAAATTGAATTTTTCCTTTACCCTATAGAAACCCAAAAAAACACCGTCAAAGAATATTGAATATTAATGAATACCATTAATTCGACAACAGTTCACAATATTGATCACGGGCGATAAAATGTAAAACATTATGGAAATGAGGGTACCCATTAAAAGTGTGTTCGCACTTTGTCACCTCATTAAGGATGATGTTCGGCTTTCCTGATTCAATAATGGTCTTAATTGATGCTTCAATTTTGTTTGAGAGGGAAATCGACCACGTAAGAGGTTTTTTTAGGAAGTTCTATTTTCTTAATAAGAGGTACGGTGTTAAAACCTTGTGGATTCTGCCAAAACAAATAATTTATCGGTTTGCAAGAATGAGTATTTAGTTCAAAGATCTTTTATTCTAAGAATCATTCATGGTCTACCGTTACTTGAGCTTGCAAACCATATCAATCAGACAGTCAGATAAAAGTTCTAATGAGTTTTTTTTTTTTTTTTCGGATTCTTAATGTTTTACACACAAACAGTGTGTTCTATAAATTCAGAAGTAGGTACTTAGAGTTCAATCATTATTTAAGTCAATAGTGGGTTACTGTTTTTAGCGAATTTCAACCAATTAAATATTCTGAACGTACTTTTAATCTTCTGGAATCGTTTCGCGATTGTTGGTTATTTTTCTGTATGGTTTTCAGCTATAGCAAAACGTTTACAGATTGGTATTTTTAAACTAATAAAGGTCGTGTTTGACCGCCTTCGCTTATACGATGGTGCACGCTGCGATGGTGTAAATAGACCCTGTCCAATGTTAATCGGTAGAATGCCGGTAATTATGTATAGAAACAATTAAAAAGCCATTGTGTCTCGCTTGGATCTACGTTCCAGCATACAAAGGATAGTAATTGATGACTTTATACGAACGCTACAGTTTCCTAGATGGACGATGGGTACCACATAACTGTCATTATGTCATGGAAATGATGGAAGGGTTTGAATTTACTGTGTCAAAAACGCTCTCTAGGAAAACACACCAACTTACTTTCACGCTTCAATGTTGTCATTTGCCGGTTTTCAGATCCATTTAGTGGTGGTTTTTGCCCATTCAAAATCATTTATTCAAACTAGGCTGGTGTCGAAACTTTTTGAACGTCAAAAATTACAAAATACAGTCTCCCAAAAACGCCCACCCTTTACCACTTCCTAGTGCTTTAGCTGGGAAGAAGAAGTGGCGCAACAAGCTCCCCAGCAGCACAGCTGTCTGTTATGTTAAAAGAACTTGGTTCTATACACTGGTAGGTACGTAATTACGAAACATAAAATTAAAATATTTCTACATTATAATACATCAATTGTCGAGGTTGCTAGCTAACTACATCTTGCAATATAACTCATTATTTAAAAAATAAACATTGCAATGTACACTAAGTAAATGAAAATAAAAATTATTTTATAAAGTCTAATAAAAACAAACAATTATGTTAGTAAAGATATGACCTGTCAGTAGGCAAGCAAATTCTGGTGAAAGAACACAAACGTTGTCTTGACTTAATCACAGCGACTAACTATTCTTATCGTTTAAGTAGTCGTTAATAGAAAAGTATGCCTTAGGATTGCTCATACGACAGTTGAGGCTAGCCCAGTTCCCATGGCACAGTGATAACGGTCACTACATCGAGTGATGTGGTAGATTCGAACTCAGACAGGTCAAAATTATTTAATTACCGGTGCTCTCAGAACGGTGAAAGAAAACATCGTGTGGAAGCCGGCATGTCCTAGAACCAAAAATTCGAAGACATGTGACATCTACCAATTTGGACTGGGCCCGCGTGGTAGATTACGGCCCACTCTCACGGAGAGGCGGCCTGTGCTGGAGCCTATAATGCTTAATGTGAACATTATAAGCTGATTTTGGTATACCCCGATAAGTAAAGTATTAGTATAATTTATTTATTAAAAAATATACAATATTTCATTAGTATGGTGATACACTATATGACACTTGTTTCTATAAACAGATTTTGGAACATTTTTGTTTGAATAGTTCAATAATAATAAGAAATATCTGTATTTCAGACATCAATGCTAATTCCCTCTTGTAGACGACACTTAGCAAATGACTTTGTTTGACCTCTATACATATTTATAAGCACTACATAACATTTTATCTAATTATAAAATAAAATATAGTAAAATAATAATAAAAGAAGTGGCCTTCGGTGAGTAGAGTGTAAATGAGTAGCAATTACGTACGCAATGAGGCAGCTACCGTTGTTCTAAGAACGTAGCTTAACCACACGACAGGGCCCTCTTCAAATATTACAAAAAATATGGAAATTTCAGTCCCTATTTACATACCGATTTTATGCAAACACGCGATGAAAAGGTTTCCATAACATGATATAATTAAATCGGGTTTTCATTTCATGTTAAATCGAGTGTGTAAACAAAAGAGGTAGCTTGTCTGTGACTGGCATTGCGGGTAGCCAGATAAAATGTTACGATATGGTTACATATTATACAGGGTGATTGGATAAACGAAGGGCATCTAGCGCTACAAGATTATTTTGCTACGTGGCCAAAATTGGAACGAATGCCGCCATCTTGTTTTTTTAAATACACTTCATTAAAAATGATAGTACTTAGAGGCCTATCTTTTAACTGAGACGGTGCCGGATGGGTCGGTGGTGTTTACACCTGGGAGAAAAACTCGTCACACCTCCCCTTCTTTACTATGCAGCCACCGTCTGTTGTTTGTGGTCAGCGCCCTAAGAAGAAATCCAACTAAAATAACAAATTTGAAAGTTCGTGAGGATGGATGTTTGTTACTCTTTCTCGCAGAAACTCCTGAATGGATTTGTATGAAATTTGGCACGCAGATAAGTAGTTTATAACCTGAAATAACACACAAAATACTTTTATCTCGGTAGTACGTTACCGCGGCATAATTGACATCCACGCGGGCGAAGCTGCTAGCAAAAGCTAGTACTTTTGGTGTAGGAATTCGTCCAGAAAAGTGCCACTTAGTACTTACTTTCATACCTATTTCAGCTACCAAGGCAGCGTTTCTATCCTAAGAGGTATAGGTGCCGGTTTAATTCCATGCATTTTAGCATAAGCTGTAGGAAAGCAACGCATTGGTCACTTTCCTACAGGTTAAGCTGAAATGTATGTAAAAGCAACGCATTTGTCATCCTGCCAGGGGTGCGGGTTGTTTGAAAGAGAAACAGTGGCCCCTGGCACACAGGCAACTGATAACACGGGTGAGTTTTAGTCAGTAAAAGTCTGACACGCCCTCCTGCTCCATCCAGAGCGAGAGAAGTTATTTGATGGTTTCCTACTCTCAAAAAAGAAAAAAACGCATTTGTCATGCTTCTGGTATTGCAGATGTCTAATGTCCATAATCGACGTTGATCATACTTATTATCAGGTGGGCCATCCATTTGTTTGTCATCGAAAAAAAAAATGGATGCCGCTAATGTGAAAAAATTATATTGTATATATGTCCCTTGTTTACCAAGTCAGCCTGTATATAGATGAAGCGTCGACAGTGATATAGCAATTTGATTTTGGTCAGGTAATGTATCTGTCAGTGGCGTTTAGATTTTGTGGTTTTTGTGTTAAAAATGTTATCATTTAGGTGAATGCAAGAAATATAATGAAACATTTCATATTTAATGCTAATCGGCTAATGTTGCCTTGTTTCGCTACAAGTTGATGTTAAATTATCTAACATTTGTTTTCACAAAAAATCTGTTATTTATTGAATAACACTAAAATGTCAATCGGCCCATTTATCTAGTTGAAATCGGAGTACACTCAAACAAATTTTTCTTTCTTTAGTTGTAAGAAATTTAATTAATTTGTGTAACTGTTTTAAATTAGAACTTCTCCTAAATCACCATTCAAAATCAGCCTTTAATGTTCCCACTGCTGGGACACAGGTCCCCCTTTCAGTGAGAGGGGACTACAATCCACCTCGCGAGCCCAGTGCGTGTTGACAGATGTCAGATGTTTTCAAATTTTTGATATTAAGACAGTTTCCTCACGACGTTTTCCTTCACCGTTTTGAAAGCAGGGGTGTTGAAATAATTTACACAAATTGAAGCGAAAATTAACTAAAAGTTTCGAACCAGCAACCACAAATTCGAAAATATACACATGAAAGACTCGAACCGGTCACACTTTCGAAATCCGACCTACTCTCTACCCAACCGAGTCAATGTGTGGGTCGCCTAATGCTTAGCAATCACCGATGCCGCTGAACATTTGCAACACGAAGGGAATCACTGATGCGTTGTCAAACCTTAAAAGCGTGCAATGAACTTAGTTCAATGGTCAAAGCAAGTGATTACGTTTCATTGGGTTTTTAGGGTTCTGCATGAATTTGAAGTACTAGAGACGGTGAACATTAATTGTATAACATACTTAAATATTACATCACGTTACTAAAAGTGTACGTAAGTACTTAAAAGTGGTAGGCAAAGTTTAAGTTCATGGGTGGGTAAGTGAAATCTTGAACAATTAAGTGTAAATTATTTAAATTGTCAATACAGGATTTAACATTAGGTCCTTGGGTCCTGATTGCTCTTGGTAAAAAATTATAAACGAGCGATCGAATTCAGCCATTAAGTCTGCTGACGTGCGACGGGTTAAAGGTAACTGCACAGATTTTTACGATAAAAATACAAAGGGAAAGAAAGGGATAAAAGAATTAGAATTTCCTAATGAAAGAAAGGGACTTTTCGAAATACATCTCCGCTCGAATCATCCGTGTGCTCGTTCACCTACATATACACAGTATACATATAGCTCATGGAAAGCGTTCGGTGACGATGACGCGAGTTCCATGATTTTTGTTCACCCAAAAAGTGTTCAACGCGCCTAAAGAAGTTTTCACTTCAAAAATGATAATGATCATGTTTATTGGCCAAAAACAGTGCTTTAAATTTGCTTATGGTCTACATTAATAGCTAGGAATGCTGGGATATATAAAACAAGAATGATATTGTTTATGAACTCCACACTAGGTCGAGCCTGTCTCGTGGAGTCCATTGGTATTACATATAGTGTAGTGCGCAATTCATTAATACTGATGAATTGCTACAGTCGAGAAGCACGTAAAAATTGTTATTATTTTGAAGCAAGAAAAACGTCCTATATATTTTCCGTTAACTGAGGACAAATTCAAACTACAACCAAGCTGCAACCAAGAATTTCTTAATTTTCTGATATGTCATGCCAACATCTAGATTATATTACGTCTTCATCTCAGTAATAATCTCTTTCCTTGCTATAAATAGCATGTTTCATGTAAGGCCTGTCATTCCTAGATCTTTGACAGTGGTTACTGATCGTCAGAAGCCCGAAAGTCTGACAACCAGTCTTACCAAGGAGTATCGTGTTACTCAATAACTAGTTGTAGAATTCAGATAAGCAGTCCGCTCCATGTAAAATATTAGTATTCAGTTGCACCGATTAGAGTGGCGACCGCGTACCGGAAGACGTAGAGTGGGAAGGCCTCCCACAAGGTGGACCGATGACCTCGTGAAGGACGCTGGTATCCGCTGGATGTGGGAAGCACAAGACCGGTCGAAGTGGAGGAGCCTGGGGAGGCCTATGTCCAGCAGTGGACGTCTTTCGGCTGCCATGATCATGATGATGATGATGATGATGATTAGACCAGAAGCCGACCGATATGTAAGGATGTGGAATTGAACAACTTTCTCCATCAGACCAACATCGTAATCGCAAATTATCAACAGTCCTATCCAAAACTTCAATACGTATAGTCACAAACACAGCATGTATACGCTCATCAACTTTTACATGTGATTTTCTCCTCTCGTACTGATTGTAATTTTGTGTTATTATGAAAATAATACTTTTAACCCACCCGTTAATGAAATACCCAGGTTATCTCAAGATTTCAATCGTTTTAAAAGAAAATCGTTTTTTAATTCGGCTGTGTTATAATGCATGGTATGTGTGTATGTGTATTAATGCTCGTAACTGTACTCCACCCAAATGTATGGGCAGTTGATTATTTGCACATCTTTCGCACATTTCATCCATCGTTTCATTGGGTTTCAAATCTTCTATTTTGTTAGCCATTCACATATGTACTCAAAACTTTAAGCATTTAATAATACCCATGGAAAAATATTTCCCAAAAGCATGTCAATAAACCGATGAACGCTCATAAAGAAACCGGGACTTGCCATATCAATCCAATACTTAAGAGACTTCAATAGAGAAACAAACACGCTTTCTTATTGAGATTCCTGATTTCCCTCGACTCATTCATTATTTACTTTTAAATCGTATAACTTCTTTGCAATATTTTTTGCCTCAAAATTCTTTTATTTCCTTTTCGATTCCATTGAAGCAGATTCTAAGAGTTTCGGAATTAAAGGCCAAAGTATTTTTCCCATCGAAAGTTTTTAAAAGGATCGCGGTAAGGTTTGTTTTGATGTTCAGAAAACCAAAAAGTTACCTGATAATATTAAAAAGAATTGACTGTTATTATATTTCGATAATGTTTGACTAGCAAGAAAAATCCAGTCAAGTGCGGGTCGAACTCGTGCGCCGAGATTTCCGGACCTACCCATTATACCGCCATAGTAAAAAGTTAAGGGCAAATTTAGATCTTTGCGAAAACTTGTAAGTACCAAAAATTACCTTAAGTTTAATATTTTTGTCTCTTTTTGCTGTAAGACCTTGCTTTTCGCCAAATTACGTGATTCTAGATAAACGGGAAGTACCATATAGGTACCTACAATTATCAATTTTGCATAAGTAAAGTTTCCACATGAATATAAAATCAGGGTATTTAATATTTATGTATATACAACACAAGATATATAAAAAATCAAACTAAATATTATAAAATGAAAACCATAAATGATCGTCGGTCTCCGAGACTATACTTGTCGCACACAAGCGAAAAAACGCATGCGCGCACTAGGCTAGTACACACAAAGACATTCAGTAGTTCGCTTCTTAATCGTTGTTTGTGTTCCTTGCAAAGTGAATCAGTACTTCTGAGGGTACCTTGGTGTCAAATTGGCCAGCTGTTAACTTGTTTTTTATGTAACTACCTACACTTTTGTTTTGTTTGCTGCAGCTAGTCTCATACGTTGTTATTGTTATTTTGTTTGTTAACCCCCGACGCAAAAACGACGGGGTGTTATAAGTTTGACGTGTCTGTGTGTGTGTGTGTGTGTGTATGTGTGTGTGTGTCTGTCTGAGGCAACGTAGCTCCCGAACGGATGAACCGATTTTGATTTTGTTTTTTTTGTTTGAAAGGTGTATTAGTCGGGAATGTTCTTAGACATGTTTCATAAAAATCGGTTCAGCCGTTTGAAGATTATTAGCTCTTTTCTGGTTGATGAAGTGATTTGTGCATCTTCAACGGGGCTGATCAACTCGAAATTTTGTATTCTATCACTTCAATGATATTAGGCGAACAGGGTAACATTGAAATGATGCTGGAGTAACACCTGAAATTTCCAGGATGCCCAAGTTACTCACCAACAAACAGCAAAAGTATCGTGTTTGGGCTCATTGAAAAGGTCTCAATGCATAGATTATAGATAAATAGTGATCAGGACGAGGAATGAGGATAAATTAGTAACAAACTTCACTGTGGGAAAAATACGGAACGATGCGCAGATTTAAGCGAGCGAGACATTAAGTTTAAAAAGCAGGAAATAAAAATTAAATTTAAAATTTAAAAAACCCCCGACCCTAACAAAAACTCTAAAAAGTAAAAATAATAATATTTATAGGCCTTTTAAGATGAAGGTAATATTTTGATCAAGGCATTGTCAAGTCGGGGGACGGTCAATGAAAACGCCAAACAGAGGCCTAGCATTTTCATTAGCCGTCCCCTGCCTTTACAATGCCTTGATCAAAATATTACCTTCATCTTAAAAGGCCTATAAATATTATTATTTTTACTTTTTAGAGTTTTTGTTAGGGTCGGGGGTTTTTTAAATTTTAAATTTTTTTTTTTTTACATCTGCATGCTTCGTCTTTAGACGACGAAAATAAAAAAAAAATGCTAAAATTTAAGTCTCATTTAAGTGAACTGTAATGTCATGTTCTTATGAGAATAAAGATTCTTTAAACCTAAAGGGAAAAATCCGAAAAATTAAAAAAAGTTGAAAATTAAGGTAAATTTTCGTACTTACAAGTTTTCGCAAAAATCAAAATTTGCCCATATCTTTTTATTGTGTTGACTCAGGACTTTAATTTTATACACCTAAAGGAACTATAGACTTCAGTATCTGTTGTAAATTTCAACTTGCTAGGTCCACCCGTTCTTGAATCTTTTATGGGGTACTGTGTAAAATGTTATAACAAAATACCTTGTGATTTATTGCAATTAAATGAAAGGAAATTTAAAAGTCATATCAGTCATATAAATACAAAAGTAAACTTTATAAACAAGCGTATTATAAATTAGAGGATTATATCCAAGATAAGAATGCTTGGAAACATGCTGGTCCTGCTCCATAGGACAATCTAACTAGTCTAGACAAAATCAAACTGGTTGCTAATTGAATTGTATAAATAATTATATTTATGACATTGATTAACTCACACACTGACTTATTACTTGTTATTATTCTAGAAAAATCGTATATTAACTCTTACAATGTTTGTAAATATGTGAGCACCATGTATCTATCATAAAATTAATTTATCTGTATTGCTTCAATTGCATTTGTTTTTTTACCTGTTTTGGTATAGTAGTAATTTTATTCTGGGTGCATCGTTTTCACACATAATTATATAATGAATGTACTTTGTTAAATTGTTTTTAAAACATTTTAAAAGAGTAACGATGGAGTTTCTTGCCCGTTCTTCTCCATACGAAACTACATTTAGGAATGGGCGACTAGAATCAATTATATTTTAATAGACGAGACAGATAGACGGACAGACGGACAAGAGAGTGATCTTACAATGGTTCCTTTTTCACTTTTTGAGGTACGGAACCCTAAAAAAGGTGGGTGTCGTTATAACCTACAATTAAATAAAAAACCAAGTTGAAAATAATAAAACGAGACTGCGTTGAAACTAGGAACTTTTGTTTTAGTTGAGGTCGAGGTTGACTATTAAACTGACAACTTTCTGCAAGAGAGTAATAACTAACACACACACAATTGAGACGAATTTAACGACACCTCTCAAGCTAAAATCCATCAAGCCGTTTAGGCTACAGAACGCGACAAAGAAACCCAAACACATACAAACATTCGAAAAACAAAACTCTCCTCCTGGCGCTGTCGGTTTATGAGCTTGGTCTCTGCAGGCTTATATAAATGGCTTGTCTACATTTCTCAGTGAAAAACTGTTTCACTGTCTACACGGAAACGTCATTTTTATCTACTCTTCCGTCGACAAAATGCTCCTCTACGGTTCTCGTACTAACACTACTGGAATGGTAACTCACATTGTTTAAGGTATCCTAAATGTCTATTCTATTTTTGTCTAAGGCAGTGGTGTAAATGTCCATAAATGGCCGAGATTACTTGTCATCAGAATGTCTGCCTGTTTGTTTGCCTCCCAGATACAAAAAGTTTATCATCATCATCATAATTTCACCCGAAAGATGTCCACTGCTGAACATAGGCCTCCCCCAGGCTTCTCCACTTCGACCGGTCTTGTGCTTCTCACATCCAGCGGATACCCGAAAAAGTTCGTGTTTATAATTATATTTAAAAATGCAGCGACAACGCTGTGGAAGTGGCGAAGTTTTTGGGCCAGCGAAATTTAATAAACTTCCGTGCCATCAAAACGAAGAAGAAGTTGGATTACTGACCGTACCTACAAACTAAAAAAGAGCTTGCTAAACATAAACAAAAAAAATCGTAACAATTTTAATCTATTGAATTTGTATTAAATTCTTTGACATACTATGAAATTCCACGTAAAAGCAATTTGATCCTGACCTATCAGTAATTCAATCCTTTTGATCAAATTGCGCTCACCCATGCGAAAAAAGGAGCGGCAGGTATCAGATTTGAATTAGCTAGATGTCCCTGGAATCTGATAAAATATTGTTATACTGCTTAAAATTGCACCTTTGGTATTTAAATATTCCATAGTAATCCATTTGCATGTTTTATAATTATCCTAGTGATGCAGGTAAAGCCATTATAAGCCATACAATACTGTATGGCTTATAATGGAAAAAAAAAAAAAAAAATATATAAACTCCCTACCCTTCGTCCTTTTTTTGGTATTTTTCGTCGAATCGTTGAGCTCCTGTAGTTCTGAGTTGAGCTGCACGATTAGTGTAAAATGTGTGCACTGACTGTACAGGTCCACCCAATCTGTGAGATTCTTTTCTCAAAAACCATCACGGACAGCAACCTACATGGTCTTCACATGATCAGACCAAGATTACGTCTGGACTTTTCGGCTTTTCTTCTCAGAATAGTCAGGTAGGAAACGCCGAACTCATCTAGTATGAAAATTATAAAGAAAAATTGTCCTCCATGGTCTACCGTCACGTACGCATGCAAATCATATTCAATTTACATACATTTAAGACATTTCCATTTTAAATAACATACATAATACAAATTAATGTCAAATCGTTTGGATTGCGGTAAACATTTGTAACATCTGTTTCCTGAATCTGAATTCTCCGCGAAAAAACACCGAAAGTAACCTAGAGGTGAATTCTATTTTAAAGTCCAGACGTGGTCTTAGACAGATCATGATCTGTCTGACTGAAGATCATATAATTATGTAGGTTGGTGTCTCGAATGGTCACAACGAAAAGAAAAACGCAGATTGAGTAGACCTATCCAGACAGTGCACGCATTTGTCAGACTAAGATTTCATTCAGAGATCATTCAACGAACAATACCAAAGAAAGGACATTTGGATAGGCCATATACGTACACATATATTATGATGCCTATAATGTTCCCACTGTTGGGACACAGGCCTCCGCTCAATGAGTGGGCCGTAATCCATCACGCGGGCCAAGTGCGGATTGGTAGGCCATATAAATTCGTTGAACTGCCAGATAATGACTAAAACTAACTGAGAAAAAAAAAGCAATGACCCACATAGTCTACATTCACCATAATTTTATACATTTCGAGGCCTTGTGAGAAAAATTTCTTGGTATATTCATTCGTCACAGATAGACAACAAAGCGAAATAAAAAACTTTTGACGTAGCTATATAAAGTACATATTTTTCGATATAATGGGTACCTATTATGTACAGTGACAATACTGAAAAATATTATTTCATATTTATATAGCTTGAATTTTTTTAAAGGTCAAATGTAATAATAATAACATTTGATTTAATTCATTACACATAAAATAGTATTAACAGCATGTATAAAACACTCAGACACACACTTTTATTAGACACTGGATTGCACTCCACGTATCTAATTGATTTCGTTTCTTTCTATTTCCATTGTATTGTAATATTACTAACTTAGCTCTTAACATACACAAATATGGAATACTGAATCATCAGAAATAAATGATTAATAACTAGTTGACCAAGCTTTGCTCGTTATTTTTTTTTTTTTTGTTTAACTTTTTCTAAAAATGAAACCTAGCTAGATCGATTTATCGTCCCCGAAATCCCCTGCATACTAAATTTCCTGAAAATCTTTGGAGCCGTTTCCGAGATTCAGATTATATATAAAAGAATTGCTCGTTTAAAAGTATTAGATTAGATATATTTATAAAAACAGAGAGAATCATAAGAATACTTTCCGAAGAAAATATCTAAGTCAATGTTAATCCCAAACTCGAAACAAATAGTACGTCTCGACACTATGTTTATATTCGTTCGACCTACTTTCGAACGATTAATAAATTAAGCAAAATGGCGTCGGTAGCGCACCCCAAACAAAGCTACCGAAGCTTGAAATTATAGGTCGTTCAGTACTGCTGATATTGAAATACAGGTAATATTACGTTCAGACCAAAAAAATTATCAACGAGAACGTTTTTTTTTTTCTCTTTCAGGAAAAAAGGACGTTAAGGTAGGTAATATAATTTGACCGCAAAATGTATTCTTCCTTAATACAGTTTAAGTGGTATACATACTCAGCCTATAACGTTCCCACTGCTGGGACACAGGCCTCCGCTCCATGAGACGGAGTGGGCCGTAATCCACCACGCGGGCCCAGTGCGGGTTGGTAGATGTCACATGTCTTCGAATTTTTAGTTCTAGGACATAACGGTTTCCTCACGATGTTTTCCTTCACCGTTTGAGAGACACACAAACATAATATTTACGCCACACAATATGAGATGCTGACATTAGTGCCTACAATAATTAATTTAATATTAAACTTAACACTACTTTATTACTTGTGACTTAAAAAGAACTGGCGAATTGTGGGTGTACTAGGTACAGGTGTACCTCTGCCAACTATTCGGGAAATAAGGCGTGAAGTTATGTTATGTAAATTTAACGATAAAAAATTTGCTTCAGTAGTGACTACACCTAAATTCAGTATTTTAATTGTAATTTTTAATCAATATTATAGTGCACTTCAGAGCGATGAAAAAATTAAAACCACAAGAAATTGACAGCTATTTTGCGTCGTTGCCAACTTTTATAATGCACCTTCTTAAACATTATTTTTGTTTTTAAAGTTTTACTAAAGCGCTTATTACACTTGGCTGAATTTAGGCATCTAAATTCAGAAGCAACTTAAAAGCAAATTAGAAGCTTCTGATTACACTGTCCTAAATTTAGTTACTGAATCAGTTACCAGTTTAAGCGCGACGGAGTTGGACGTGCCGTGTACGTACGAGAATGGCTCCAAATTGTCAAGACACCAAAAAAATGACCTTTGCGTAGCCCTGGCCGTTGACTCAATTAAAATATACTTCTCACAAAAATTAAGGAAAGAAAAAAAAAAACAATTTTTTGCTCGATTTCAATAGGCTGTATCTTGAAGAAAAATGGTCATACAGCAAATTTAAAAAAGCGATTGGATTCCAAATTGTTTCTCGTCAAAACAAATCGAGTAATCGTTCGAAAATTACTGACAAAACAATTATATTTTTCTCGGCAACCAATGATCGCACAGGAAATATGAGGTCAAAAATTTGAATAAATCTACAATGATTAGCAATTGATTTTTCAATACAAAATTTTTAATTACTCATTACATGAATTTGAAAAGGCAACAAAAAAAAGGCTTTTCGTACATATCTAATTTTTTGAAAAATCAGGTGCCCAATCAAAAATAATGAGGAAACCACTAATGTTATGTACGCCTTTTACAGATTAAACTTCCCAAAAAAAACCCGACATAGTATCAATTTAATCCACCAAGCCTTTTTTTTTATCCCACTCGATTGAATTTTCGAAAAAATTTAAGGCGCATGATTTTTGTTCTGAAAAGCTCACAATTTTTATCAAAATAAAAACACTAATTTTTAGCATTTTTTCCTCAGTTTTGCATCAGTAATACAAAACAAAAGTGTACGTCCCCAACTCCTCACGCACGGACAGTTACGTAGCGACTGAAGAGTAAAGTCAGTACTAAATGCGATTACACCTTCCTAAATGCGTTTCTAATTAGGCTTCTAAATGATTTAGTCAGTTAGAAACCATCCTTGCTTCTGAATTTAGGATGCTAACTTGCTAATTGCGATTACACTTGACTAAATTCAGTAACGACTGAATTTAGATGCCTAAATTCAGTCAAGTGTAATAAGCGCATAAGCCTGTTAAGCTGCATTCTATTTCAGCTGTTCCTGTGCTGTGCTTTTTTCAACTAGTTTCGACCCCAAAAATTGCCGGAAAAAGCCGATATTGATTTTCTTATTCAAAAATTTATTAATTATTTTACTTTTTAAAATACACAAAAAATATTAATAGTATCTTTTAAATTGCCTTTTAGAAACTTTCAAGGGCTCAGAAAATTCTATTAATTTTAATACAAAAATACCTATGTTGAAAACGAAAGACCCACATCTAATTATACACGAGCTTCAACTCCACCGCAGAATGGGTTGAACAAAAATATGTTTTCGACATATCCTCACTAAGTTTCGAAAACGTCTGTGGACTTGTCGAGTTATAAAACTGAAATTGGGTCAGAATAGGGGTCCTTTGAACGTAACTTTTATCTTATACTAGGTTTTGCCTGCGGCTTCCCCCGCGTTTTGGTCGGAAATTATCCCACGAGAACGTATTACCCAAATGAAAAGTATCATGTGTTAATCCAGGTTACATACATACTCAGCCTATTACGTTCCCACTGCTGGGACACATGCCTCCTCTCCGTGAGAGGGAGTGGACCGTAATCCACCACGCGGGCCCGGTGCGGGTTGGTAGATGTCACATGTCTTCGAATTTTTGGTTCTAGGACATGCCGGTTTTCTCACGATGTTTTCCTTCACCGTTTGACAGCAGTGATGATGAAATTATTTACACAAAGTAATGCGCCTGGCTGGGTTCGAACGCACGACCTACAACTCGTAAGTCGCGGCCATTACCACTGGGCCACCACTACTGTCTGTGTAATCCAGGTTACAAACGATCTATTTGCCAAATTTCATCCAAATCCGTCCAAATATCTTAATATTATATACATACAAACTTTCACATTTATAATATTGGTAGGATTACAGGTTATTTCATGAATGAAAGGGTTAAGTTTGAAGTATCTACATAGACAAGCAAATAAATTACATTTAATTTCAACTTATGAAATACTTGTATTTTATTTAAATATTTGATGTATTTTTTTTAAAAGCGTTCTGTGTTTGCTTATATACGTATAATTATGTATAATATGTACCTACATATTTTTTACATGGTTCTCTCATAAAATTTAAATTCAACACAGTTTCTTGCGTTTTCTTATCCATAGGTCTTTAATACACGTTGTAATAGGCAGCTTTATATTACTGACTGACTAACAATTAAGAATTGTCAGTCAGTCAGTGCCAGTAAATGGTTTATTCGTAATAAATGCTACGCCATTATAGTCCAAGATCCCAGAGCTTTCTGACATAACTTATTTTCACAAAGATGAAATTGTAGCGGCACTACAAATAAAAATGCTTCGCAACAAAATCGAAAAACGCAAAAAGAAAAGTGGCGCCATCTACATTGCCACAGGCGAACTATTCTTAGAAGTTCAAGATGTTATTAATTCAATATTATACTAACACAAGAAATGTCAATTGGAGTATTAGTATAAGATTTCATCAGAAAAGAACACAACTAAAACATTCTGGGATGTTCTTCGTCAACACCATGTTATCGTGGTAAAATGCATAGAGAACGCTGCTGCCCATTCTCTAGTAAGTCTCTTAGTCGCATTCTACGACACCCAGTGGAAGAAATGGGATGGTGCTATTCTTTTACGCCCGGCACCACATAATCATAGTAGACAAATTAATAATCATAATTGAATATTTGTCTACTAAAATTATTTTTTCTTTAAATTGTCACAACTGATAGGATTTAAAAAATTGAAAAAAAAAACGTTTTTGTTAAAACACAATTGTTCCTAAAAAAACAATTTCCCCAAATATATAGGTACAGTAGGATCCAAAAGCGGAGTACCAATCTCAAAAAGTAATAGATTGACACTACGGTTTAACTTACGACCTTCTTATATTAAGTAATTTCTATACTGTAGACACACACACTCTCATACGTCTACAAATGATTGTATTCCATAAATTCAACCGTTAAAGTAAATGACGTGATAGCTTAGTGGTTACTGTACTTGGATTAGCGCCCTCGTGCGCAACGAGTCTCGGGTTCGAATCCCACGCGCGGTGTGCGCTAGCCTTTTTATTGTTTTAAAAATCGCTTTTGACTATAGTTTCTTGTTCTATTCGTCATGTTCACTAAACTCGTAAAACTTTATCAATATACCCACAGAAACCTAAATAAATTTAAATGATAGTTAACTTACGACTCATTCGACGTGACATATAGAACGGTGTTGGTTGTTATTGTGTGCTAGTGACGTGTGTTTAATCTATTAGCGGTCTTCTAGTTCATTTTAAAATGTAAGCAAATTGAATAATAGAAATGAAAGCGAATATTATTGCGCTGCATAAAAGTGGACTTAAATATCACAAATAACTGATGAAACTGGCCTGAGTGTGAGTATTATGATTTAATTATTTTATTAAGCACTTATTTAAAGTATAACTGCTGATCCTTGTAGTAATTTTTAAACGTTTTATAAATATCATAACGTCTAAATAGAAGAAAAATATAAAATTTCAAAGTAAATTTATTACCTAGATTAAATATTTATGTGAAATTTATATTTCAAATAATTTTGTTTCTAAATGGTAATACATATTAGTATGTATTTTGTTTAGTAGCCTAACAGTACCCCTTTTTTGTTTTAGTGAAATACTGTGAGTCAGTGGATGAAAAGATATGAGGAAGGGGGTAGCCTTGCCCGTCGAAAGCAAAGTGGAAGACCCCAGCTTATAAAAGAAAGCGACAGCACAAGTGGTTTCAAAAAGACAAGACATTTTGCCAAATTATTCATAGTGCGCTGTGCACTCCACGCAGAAGGTTTGCATCATGGAAAACCAGCTCAAAAAACATAAACATTAACATTAAGATGTAAATTAGAAATATTTATTATTATTGACTTTTATTGATTTTAGTAATATTCACATAATATTGTGTCATATCCGTAATATGGATTATTTCGAGGTTTAGTTTCAATCTTCTTTTCGTAATGAAAATGATTACTTAAGCTTTAACTTCGATAAGTCCTAATAAATACAATTTGTTAACTTTGAGGTTTGAGAGAACTAACTCACTCGCAGTAGATTTATTCCAATAGTAGTACTACTGAGTCATTTAATTGTATTGTGACAACTTGTCTGCATTTGTTATTTTTACGTGGGTAGATTTGCGTAGAAAAATGTGATTTCTTTAGAGTACCGCACATTGTAGTAATTACAGCACAATATTATTATATTACTAAGATACAATAGCCTGATTATCATGGTTCACCAATTAGCTACTTTACTTCAATAATTGTTCTTTATGAGAAAATAAACTGTTAACAAGAAGTTATTAGTAGTTATTTTTATACCTACTTCATAAAATTATAACGAATAAACATTTTGTAATCACATAATCTTCTTAATCCTTTGTTTAAATAATAATTTAAGTAATTTAAAAAAAACATTCTCGTATAACGAATAATAAAAGAACTGATGAAATTGTTGAAAAGAAAAATAAAAGTCTCTTCGGGAGATTTGAACCCAGACCATTGTGTTTCTTAATCAATGACAATACGCTGCGAGCTAACGAGACTTGATATTAGAACGTGAATTTTAGCGATCGTATGAACCGACCAAGGTCATACGTAGTTACTACGTAACACAGTACAGACAGAGACAGAGTACTCTGTGCGACGGTATGTTTTTTATATCTTTCGACGACAGTGGTGTGTGAGTACCATCACTTATACACACAGCTGTAGGTACGGCCTGGACCGCGAGTCATAGCAATATAACCCTTAGCATGAGAATGGACTCTTGACCGCGACCGTACAATAAATTAAATTAATTCGAAAAGATTTATTTTTACCTTAATAAAAAAACATATTTTTTAAATACAGATTATATATAAATAAGAATATAAAATCGAAAGCATTAAGTTTTCTCTGAAACGCAAGATTATGGCTCTCGCGCTCATATTCATGAATGTTTTTTTTTTTTTTATATATATTTGGGGAATGTTTGGTCATTACAATTTGTCTGATCGATTAAATATAACTTTGAATAGTTGTCTTAGTAACATATTTAAAGATCAGACATGTAAAAATAAGTAAAGTTAATTTATTTTTTGTACAGCTTTAAAGCGTCTGACAAAAGTTCCGGCCCATGGAAAGCGTCTCATACTTTTGATATTACTTCAGAGTAATATTCTACAATATATAAATAAAAATCAGCCATGTGAAAATAAGTAAAGTTACACTTAATTTTTGGTAACTTTCTCAACTGGTACCTGCCCAGGTGTCACTGAGCGAACTCCACAAACACGCAGGTGTTAAAAGTACATGAGGCCACTTCTCAGAACCTAAGGTTTCATCTTTGTGAAAATAAGTTATGTCAGAAAGCTCTGGGATCTCGCACTATTACGTAGGTACTTTCATCGTAGACACCACGTTGACTCCGCGCAGTATATAGACACTCTAAATTATATATAATATTATTTCATTTATTATCTTTATCAAATTAAATACTCAGTTTTTACCGATATGACGTCAGTTATATTCAGTCACCCTGCAATGCAAAACCATCTTAAATATCCTTAAAAACGATGAAATTATCGTTTGACCCAGTTCTCTTTCTGATGTCAATGATGTACGTACAAGCTGATAATATCAGCCGACTCCACCAAAAATACATTAAAATTATGAAACATTCACAGCATATCAATTTCTGTCATATGTTCACATTATTCACTGTATTTATCAGGGGTGGTTTCAAATGAGCACGTATACGGAATAAGCAATCCTGTCATGCTTCACTGCTCACCCCCGAAATTAGCAAGCCGTGAACAATTCCCGGTAATTTACGTTCGAACCTTCAAACGTTTCGGAAGTGTCCGATTTCACGTTGATTTTGTCAATAATCGTAATATTGTATGAGATTTTTTGGGATACGTTTTTGCTTTGAATGTAAGGTTTTTATTGTGATATGGCTGTAGGCATTTTAACGAGTATGTTTGTTAACATTTTCAGTATATTTTCTTTGTGTTGTTACCGGCTATGTTAGCCTCAAAATTCTCTTTTCAAAATCCGTAATTTATAATTCGGAAAAGTCAAGCACTGGTTATTGGAAATTCCGAATGTCGATTGCGGTTTTTCCAGATTTGCACTCACGCAAAATTGTAACGTTAGGAACAGAGTGAAACTGCTTGAGTAAGGAGTATTTTACAAGCTTGTTTAACAACGTATTCAGGAATTTAAGACACGATGTGTGTAAGTACAAAAACCATATCAATAACTATTATAACTACATTAAAAACACGTTTCTTGAGAAAGCGCTTTCCCTGAGTATCAGGACAGCAACAACTCGTTTGGCTTTTAAAATGAAGGCACGCGTGAACATATCCATCAGCCAGAACAAAATATTCTGAAACAAACAGTTCCTTGCATGGCACACTCACTTTAAGCATGTGGAATCCGGCTATTATTTCCACCTAACAATACACTTCGACGCTTTGACGTCACAGCTTGAGCTCTTTGTAACTTAAACTATCAATTAGGGGCTCTTAGACCTTTAGTGTTTCTTACTGTTAGATTTACTCGGAAAGTCTGAAAAGTTACCTGGAATAGAGCCTGAGTCTATAGATTTAAAGGTGAATTTAGAGATTGCACGAGCGACGATACTTAACTACGTCCGGCGCAGCCTTGCTGACCGGCTGCTTTTCTGGCTTTTTATCGACTTCGAAAGGGTTCTCAATTTGATTGTATTTTATTTTTGGAAAAATGTTTCGCGATGTCTCCGGCAATATTGGACCAATTTCAAATTATTATTTTTGACAGATAGGGCTAGTCTCACATACAATTTATTAACTTTGCTTGGGTAATTTTTTATTTTTTCCCCTTTGGGTATATGGCGGGCACGCGTCCTGCTATGCCACGCCAGGAATATATTTTGGGCTGCGCACCAGGAGTAATTTTCAATTCAAAGACACTTTGGATGCACACTATTTATTGTACAAACTTGGGTACACAGCCGTGAGAGTTATATAAAATAAAACTGAATAATTAACGAGAGGGAAAAAAATACGTGACCGTGCAAGTGGTTGTAAGATGCTAAAAGGGAAGAGGAAGTGTGACAGCGTTGCCACTACAAAATATCACAACTTTATTGCCAAGTAATAATATTTGAATTTTACCATAAATGTATTATTGTATGTTGTTGCCAACAGTATATATTGATGATGTTTTAATAACTTCTTGCTACTGTTATTACATAGCAAGTAGTTGTATACGATTTTGTGTGGGGTAAGTAACACAACTAAAAAGGTTAAAAAAAACCACCGACTTCCAAAAAAAGCACTACAAAGTAAAGACCTATAAAACAGTTTTTTTTTTTCTTTTCTCGAAGCAACACTGGCTTTAATTGTGTTTAAAAAATGTGCAAAGACGCTGTGCATTATCATGGCATGTGGGTAAGGACTTAGGCTATCTTTCATCCTGAATCGCAGACGAAGTCACGGGCAACAGCTAGTAATATTATGAACGCGAAAGTAACTCCGGTTATCGATCTGTCGATTACCTTTTCACGCTTTAATGGCTGAACGGATTTCAATGAAAATTTTCCAAACAGGTAAACCATGACCTGGGTTACGACAAAGGATAATTTAATCCCAAAAATCAATCAATCATTAATTTGCAATGAATATAGGTTACATTAAAATCCAGGTAGAGTGAGAGATAGGAGTGAGCCATGTACATTCTGCCTGGAAGAGGGTACGCAATAATTATAAAATTAGTGGAGTAACTATCTAGAAAAAAAAAAAAAAAAAAAAATTGGTCACTTTTTTTTGTGTGGGTTATCATCAAATTACTTCTCCCGCTGAGCGGAGCAGGAGGGCGTGTCAGACATTTACTGACTAAAACCCATCCGTGTTCCCTCAGTAGCCCGTGTGCCAGGGGCGGCGGTAACTCTTTCGAACAACGCGCTCCCCTGGCAGGCATCGACCCTTGCGGACCCCACCAGTGGTTGCTGACATCTCTGACGGCGCGCGTGGACCACAACGCACCTTCTCGTCTACCACCTTTCGGCCGCAGGGGATAGGGAGAGCGGCCAACGCTATACCGACACTCCTCTTCCCCTGCGGCCCCACCGCGTCCGCCATCAAACGGTGGCGGCCCCGTCCAGGCCACGGAAGAGAAGAGCGCTGCTCAGAAGCACCGGCATTTCTCCTCTGCCGCAGCCTGCAACCCTCAGCCGCGATGCCTCCCATTCGATATCGCGGCCCACCTCAGTTGCGGTGCACCTCACCGCAACCTACCTTTTGGCCGCTTCGTCATTGGCTTGAAGGCAAAAGCCCTGACGAGCGGCCCCACCTTTGGGTTCCTCTTGGCTTCACCGTGGGTGGCAGACCACGGTTACTGAGCCCCACAACGACAATGCGGGAAACCCACTCGGGGGGGAATATGTCACTATTAGAATTATTTTAATTTATACATCCATTAATTAGTATTGAGAAATGTCAAATTGAAATGTTACTATAGAATAAAATTAAAAAGTAGGTATTACTTTACTTTCCCTTGGAATAATATTCGACTTCCACGGAAGTGAAACGGGTAGAAACTAGTATTTTATATTGTGCTTCTGAACAAACCTATCTATAATAGAAGAAATAAAACAATAACTCGAATCTTAGGTATAATATTCAAGAAACAATTGAATCTGCCTATTAATAACAAAATGTTCCATTATTAAAACCAACCGTTAATTATGTGTTTACAAAAATCGTGAAAACGATTTTCGTTTCGTTTTTAGGGTTCCGTACCTCTAAAGGAAAAAACGGAACCCTTATAAGATCACTTTGTTGTCCGTCCGTCCGTCCGTCCGTCGGTCAAGACCGTTTTTCTCAGGAACGCGTGGAGGTATCAAACTGAAATTTCTATATGATACTTAGTTCTACTGTCCCTGGAAGCTGTAGAAAAATCAACCTTCTAAGTCAACGCAATCAAAAGATACAGCCATTTAGGCCGCAGATTTCCGCAAATTTTCGAAACTCGCACGGGAATCAAAACCTACAGGGTACTTCCCGTGAACTTAGAATCTTGAAATTTTGTACGAAGTCACGTCTTATAGTACAGATATAGGAAAAATTACGAAAACCGAAATTTTTTAGTTTCGTCATCTAAAAAAAAATATTTTTGACAATTTTGAACTTTTACTAATATACCCACAGGTTTGTACGGAACCATCGGTGTGCGAGTCCAACTCGCACTTGACCGGTTTTTTTTCCTAATAAAAACTATTCATAAGAAAATAATAGAGAAACATTTCAATTAGTTGGCTAGTATTTGCTATAATCTTACAAGTAGAATTCAATTTTCTACTAAGCCTTGCCTTATTTTCCACTTTGCTATCAAACAGTAGTTTGGGGACGTGTGCATGAAAATTTAAAGTTCACTTTTCTTGTTCAAACAAAGACCAGTCTTTCTGCAGTTACGGTAATATTTCTATCATGGAAACTGCTTTCAAAGCACATTGTAAATAGCAAAAATTTCTCGCGGAGTTTGCTTAATTTTCTTTCATATTGTTGGCTTTTACCTAGTCTATTAAGTATCTCATACCTGCAGGGGAATTACATAACACACTAACAGTAGGAAGGGGGTTCCATTTTGACAGTTCATCAACATTCATTACGTTTTTGTATGTTGTTGAGCGGACCATTTATTCGAACAGATGAAGCAATATCCTTCAAATTGTTTCACATTCTAATTGATGGTATGATACGCAATTAGGTTACTGGTCGTATTGTTTCTTTATTGTTGTAGATTTAAATAATTATTTTGATAGTCACTAGTCAATGATTATTTCATCGTAACCCAGAGGCTTACTAAGACAAATTTAAAACAGTAAATATTTATGAAAAAAAAATGTTAATTGCATCAACTTAAATTGCTTATTCTAGTTACAATGGGGAGAATCCTGTTCAGCAAATAGCTTGCTTGTGTTAGAATGCTCCGCCCTTCTTCAGGTTAATTATTTTCTATTAAGTTTTTGAGCATCAACAAAATAAATTATTTAAACTTAAACCAATAAAGAATGAAAAGAAAAACATCAAAAAGCGCGCTGTAGAACGTGTGTGTTAAGTGTGGAGATGGTGTGGAGGTAATGATGGTGAATGTGTATGTGAGTAGTTTGGTGTAAGTGTGGGAGTGAGGTTTGGGCCTACACATAATACATGGCGAGGATTAATTATAATCTACTTAATAGAGATAAAATTCAGATTTATTTGATTTTTATTATTGCCAGCTAACCCTATGTACTGGTCTTGGGATCGGAAAAATAATGTCCCTAGAAGATTATCTTCTATTAGCAGCAGAAATAACATTATAGTGTAGTATATTATATTCATTGAACTATAGTATCATTGATTGCACCATATTTTCTACTTCGTTATAGGTCTTTGACTTAGGCTATTTCGACAAAGCCTGATCCACTGAATTTTAACTGACCTTACATAATGGCCCCTAAAATTTTTTAAGGCATCTGTGATGCCTCTGGAATTGCAGATGTCAAAGGCAGTGGCTACAAATTACCGTAAGGTCAACATAATTATCACCGTACAGTGGCCAACATTTTTTTCTGCAGTCGGCAGCTAATAACAATTTAATTTACTAGCTGATAACAATTTAATTGTCATTTAGGTGTAGTCAGCCTCAAAAAGATGACCTCGCCAATATGTTTTTAATTTAATTTTCCACAATGTGTTCCTATGTATATAATATTGTATCAATATGAAGCTACAAGTAAGTAACCAATGTGTACTATGTTTTGTGAATACAAATGGACTAAATGAATTCTTGTCAATGATTGGTCTGTCCCATCATTACAATTACATTACATCAGTACAAGCAAGGTGCCGTTCTTACACTGAAATCAATATGAATAAACTGTCCCACTGAACGGCACGTTACAGATTTTGTTTCAGTGCCGTTACTGGAAGTGCTCAAGTGCTGTTCAATCAAGGCCCGTTGAAATCAGTGCGCTGAGTGGAACACCTCTAATCTTTTTGAGAATAACTGTACTTAAATGTCATCACAACCTTTAAATTCAGTGGCTTAAGCCACGTTATCAGTCGCCGAACTATCCAGCTGAACACAAACTTACACTTCACAAAGTATTCGCTACATGACCTTAAAAAACTATTGAAGAAAACGATAAGTGCTTTTTCAAACTCATTTAAATTATCTAGACTGGAGAAATTCAACTCGAATTGAAAGATATAAGTGCATTTTGTTGAGTGGCCAGAAATCGTTGTTGAATTTATGAAAATCCCTCTAAATCCAGTTTGGACCGGTGTTTATTATCACTTAAGATTAAGTGGATAAGGGGGGAGGGAATAACAAAACTGGGGATTTAACTTTTGCGAAAGTTAATTTTGTTCAGCTTGTTTTTTTGTGTTTTGCGGGACTTTCAATGGATTTACATTGAGATAACATTGTGAAAAAAAGTGAGGCGTATTTTGTGACCTAACAGCTTCGCGTAAGATTTATGTGTTCGTAAGTTTCTGAAATCAGCTAAGCTTTATAATATTTTCAGTAGGATTTTGGACCAATTGTGTTGCGCTTCTTTTAATATAGTATTGTATTCATACTTCCATACCAATATTATAAATGTTACAGTTACACTGTATGCCTCAGGTAGCTTTTCATGCCTAAACCACTGATTCGAACCGATCGTTAAGTACCTAATCTGACAGATATCCTGGGTCCTGAGGATAGATAAAAAACACGCCATTGAGATTGGTTTTGCGATTGAGAACGATTGCAACGATAAAGTAATATAACAAAAAAAAAAAGAAACACGTCCCATTTCATAAAATTCGAATTACAAACTTCAAAACGGGTTTATATTGGAATACTTTATAGACACAATAATATCGAAATTTGAAAATAGAATCATATTATAATACCATTTTAACTAACAAAATATTGTTAAAATCAATTTTTCTCCAACAAGGTACAGGGCAAATTGAAGACGTTATTATCACCAAGGAGTTTCCATCATATTTTTTATTTTTTATTTAACGCATGTACGGCGCGCCATTTTAAATCATTGCAAAACCATTTTACACTTTCAATTACAAAATTGATCTTTTATTTAGTAGGTTCAATCACATCGTAGGAGAGTAGCTAAAATAGTGTATGAAACTGCACATAGCTAGGTAATAAAACACTCGTGTGATGTAAATATTAAAAAGTTTTAATACCCCTCATTTTGTAACAGTTTCATAAACAGGTATTTTCATTTTGTTATTCAACCTCAAACAAAACACACTCTTCTGTCAAAAACGCTCCAGCTATTTTACCCTTTTATACCACTATCGGAAGGCATGTCCATCTGTAAGATCTCAATATCAGCTTCACAGAAAGGGGTCTGAAGACTGAGTTGTACGTCACCGCACCACCGCTGGAGGCGCATTAATAATTCTGGCCAGAGACGCCGCCGCCGTTTGCAACCGCCTTGCAACGGTGTTGGGGCACACTGCGAGCGGGGTACTAATACTAACTACCTTTAGAAATGAATACATAAAAAATATTTGGCCTCCCTCTCACCGAGAGAAGGCCTGTGTCCCAGCAGTGGGAACACTATAGGCTGATGATGATGATGACATAAAAAAAATGAAGTTTCTAAGTGGCACCGGTAACTTAAAAGTTTTGTGGAAATCGGCGGAGGGATCTACTTATTTAATAACAATCTTAAATGAATTAAGTCACTGACAGACAATACTTATGCGTCAGGTTTAGAAGCATGACATTTTGCACAAGAATTATTTTTAAAACGAAAATGGGCACTGAGGAAGATTTGTAAAATAATCGCGCTGTAAAGTTGTGATGATACTTTGTACGGAAGTTTTTGCCGACGAGAAATCCCTTCGGCCACACGGCTTGTCACTTAAGAAAACATTCGAAGTCAACGTGCTAATAATAATAATAATCTTTATTGGCATAAATTATACCAATAAGCCTAGTGCCGGTGCTAGTGGTGGTGGATCGACTAGAGCGGCGTGCAATGATCGTTGATATAACGGTCCCGCATGACGGGAACCTCGTGAAAGCCGAGAAAGATAAACAAATCAAGAATCTTGACTTGGCTCACGAGGTTGTCGACATGTGGGATGTGGACTCAGCGATCATTGTATCGATAGTTGTTACAGCCAATGGCATTATAGCCAAGAGCCTCAACCAACATCTGAGGAGGCTCTCGTTGGGCAGCTGTGTCAAGGGCTTGATCCAGAAAGCGGTACTCCTGGACACGGCTCGCATCGTTAGGAGGTTCCTCTCTCTGGAGTCCTGACCGCCGGTAGCTTGGACCTTGTTCCCGATGCCGGTGGGTTACTATTTTTTATATTTTTAAATGTTTTTATATTTTTATACTAATATTTAAAAATGTAATTTATATGTGTTTATGTTAAAATAAAGGAAATAATAATCTTTATTGGCATAAATTATACCAACATTTTTACAGCTAGTGTTTTCCCTTAATTATAATGTCACATGTTATTTATGTCATCCACAGATTACAAAGCAAAACAAAAGTAATAGAAATAATAAAATGAAAAGTAAACTAACGTGCATAATAAAAAAACAATGACTATTGAGTAAAGTAGGTAAACTAGGCCAGTTTCAAATACCGCTTACGCTCAATCTCATCTTAGTGCTTTAGGCAGTTTTTGGAAGACCCTTATTTTTGAGAAAAATCTATCTCCATTTAATATGGGAGGTTCTTGATCAAAGATAGCAAAATGGCATTACAACCAGTTTCTTTTTTGTCATTTGCAGATTTAGACCGTCGCGTCGTTTTTTGCAAGAAAGGTAACTTCATTTTAAACTTTTGTATGACGTTCAATATAAAATCAAAGTATTAAATGTCGGATTTGCTAACCTATTAAACTGCGAAAATGTAAGCCTGCAATGAAACCGAATACTCAAAATAATTCTCGCCCTAATTCGGACCACTACCCAAAACAGTACTTTATTTTCTGTCTGTATTTAACTTTCGTTAAAATTAAGAGAACGAAAAAGACGGACGATGTAAGAAGGCAGGAATTTTACAGTACACTGAGAATTGCTAATGCAGTTATAAAGCGGGTATAGCCATCTTAAGGGGAATCTAGTCGCTGGCTCGAACTTACTGTTGGGCCTGGCTAAAAAGCACGCTGACTCACCAGGCATCGTGTCTGACAGAGCTATTATACGATAGTGAGCGAGCTGTAGGATCATTTATAGTAACACAGGCGGGTAATAAATTAAGAAAAGTCCTTCGGAAGATCGGGTTTTATGAAAAAACCACAGCATAAATCAATGACCAATAAAAAATATTGAACTTTTGGATATTTGAGCTTTGTCGGTACTGACTTAGTTTTGGAGATTTTACACTACAGTACAGATTACTTAAACACGCCCAAAGTTAGGTTAAATTAGCAAGAAAAACTAATTTTTGTTGGATCCTAACTTTTTGATGGCTTTTTATTTTAGTGTTCTGTTTCCGTACTGACAATATCAATAATGATACAAAATCATACCCGGTTTAATTTTTGATGTACACTCCCGAAATTTGTATAGAAAAATGTCGACTAGATTCACCTTAAAATTTGATCAGACCCAATAGAAGTATGGTTATCTTAAATTTTGAACAAGCTATGTTTATATATTAACTTCGATTTGATATTCAAGAGCTTTGAATATACAATCTGATGTAAATGGAATGTTATCTGTACTTTATCATAATTTATAATAACATTACAAACCTGAAGTGTTTGTTTGGTTGAACGCCCTAATCTCCGGAACTACTGGTTCGAATTGAAATATTTTTTAGTGTTGGATAGCAACATGCTTGCCACGGTTGATCCATGGATGGGTGACCATCTTTACATCCCAAGATCCGATTCCCGGCTGACATTAGTGGATCTTTAACAGTCCTTACGGTTTGTGAGAAACCCCAAAGTCAGACAACCAGTCTTACCAAGGGGTATCGTGTTACCCAGTAACTGGGTTGTGGTCTGTGGAGGTCAGATAGGCAGTCGCGCCATATAAAATGATGGTATTCAGCTGCATCCGACTGGGTATCGACCCCAACATATTAGGAAAAGGCTAAGCAGAAGATGATGACATTTGAATCGAGTAGTTATTGAGGTTTTGTACGGGACAGCTGATATTTTTTCTCGATTATGATGTGTTGGTCCTAAGGGGAAAGTTATTCAATTTGTTGGTCTGTACCACACCTTTCTGGTACACCCTGTATTAAAAAAATGCGGAACGTACTTACTGGTTTTGGTCACACTTTTACTCCGCTTTGCATTTTACGTACTACCAAAGTGCAAGTGTTATATCACAAAATATGTATAAGTTCAACATCTGCTTCATTTCACTGAATTTTTCCGGGATTCAATCATTCATATTCTGCATTACTCCAGACTTTTGCTCAGTAATCTTTTGCAAGAACGTATCTTCAATATCTACCAGACAATTTTGATAGTTATATCGTAAACCAGGGTCAAACGTTGCTGGGTGAAACGCCCCATCCCGGTTTGAAAATTACATCCAAATCCGATCCCTTGGGTTAAACGGTGTTATTTGTTGCGATGTTATAAAGGTTATCAAAACATTTTGTAGTTCGCTTGACATGGGGTGGTACTCGTAGAATATTGGGAATTTAGTAACGTCAGCTAACTGTACAAGCAATATAAATAGATAAGAATGTCTCCATAACCAAAACGGTAAAGGAAAACATCGTGAGGAAACCGGCATGTCTTAGAACCAAAAATTCGAAGACATGTGATATCTACCAACCCACACTGGGCCCGTGCTGGGCCGCCTGAGATTACGACCCACTCCCTCTCACAGAGAGGAGGAAGCCTGTCCTAGCAGTGGGTGTTCCCACTAAAGGTTGATTATATTTTTGCTGTTCCACTTTAGTCCTACAGCAGTAACAATTACTAACATCCAAAAATGAAGCAACCTGTAGAAAAAAAAACATTATGTTATATTTAATTATATTCTAAGAGTAGGTATTTATTTTGGTCCGTCACATCGAGAAGCGAGGCCTGTGTCCCAGCCAGGAAACATTATAGGCTGAATTTATCGTTTACTAATGTAAAACAAGTAACCCAACGTAACAGTCGGCGAATTAGTTTTCTAATTTTACCGAAGATGAGAACTAAGTTTGGCAAGAAAATGTTTACTTTGGATCCTAGCAAGTGTAAAAAACTAATTCCTAGCATGTGTACAAAAATATTTAAACCTATTTTGATGAAAGTGGCTCATGGAAAGTAAAGATGCCATAATTAAGGGTACAAGACCCATTCAAAACTGACCTATGAATAAAAATTGGTTCCCTGTGTTCTTGTACCTACATTTCCGTTTCAAAAAACAAAACAGCAACAGTAACTACACTTCTACAAGAGAAGTTTGGAGCGCACTCAAATTAATGAACTTTTAAATTCCAGCGACCGCGACTTTGTGCCATAACTAACTGAAAGTGCTGCTTTCTGTGTAAAACGGCACGGCTTTTTAACCGACTGCGGTTGGAAGGAGGATAATGCTTTGAAAACTTGCATTTTGTTGCCCGAAACACTTTAGACTGCTTGCGTCAGATTAGGAACAAATAGATTAACAAATTTTACCAAAATTATGATTTCTTTTTTAAAATTTGTGAATTTCGTGTGCTTTGTTTTTAGGGTTCTTTAGGGTTCCGTAACCCTATTGCCAAGCCTCCGCTGTACATCCGTCCGTCTGACTATTAGCGGGTATATAAATCGTAGACAATTGAAATTTTCACAGAGTGTCTATTTCTGTTGCTGCTCTAATAACAAATCATAAAATTAAAGCGTAAAAAATAAGGTCCCTATACAGCAGACGTCTTTTTTTTTTTTATTGTAGTGTTAAATATTCTACGATGGTACGAAGCCATTTGTGTGAGAGTTTCGACTCACATAGGTATTTTTTGTTTTGTGGTTCTTCAACAAAAGTCTCAACTCAACACAGATAAAGACAACAAAATAAAAGTGATTTATCTTACTGGAAGCCTTTGTGACTAAACTTTTTATCTCTTTTTAACAACACCAAGGTAAAGATGTTTAATTGCTTCACGTTAGTGTTATATCTGTGAAAGCAAAACAGAACGGTCCAATATATTTTATATTTTTAACACTTGAGCTAAGGTGCGAAAATATTTTACATGGCTTCACCTTGGATAAGCTTGTACCCGGATCAATATGTTCCTTCAGGTAAACAATTAAATCACATCGAACCGGGAAGTATGACAGAAAAAAGGGAAAGCAAGGAAAGGCCTAGCAGGCCATCCCAGCAGTGGATGAATATGGACTGAAATGATGAAGGTGATTAATCTCTTCTACCTACCCTTTTTCGAACTAAGCTAGGCGTTTTTTTTTGTGCTGACATCTCTTTGAGGCGCGCGTGGAACATAACGCGCCATCGACCTGGGCTTGGTCCTTACCAGCCAGCGAGCTACCCATTACTCGCCGTCCGCAAGCCCACGCCTACGGTGGCCGGAAATTAATCTGGGATTCCCGACGCTTAGGGCGTCTCCTGCGGCAGTTTGGGCCGTGAGGGCGCATATGCTGCCTCTCCCTCACTTGCGCTGCCTCCCTCTTCGCGAGCATTACTGATTCGCTGAAAGAGGTGACGGCTACCCATGCACTCTCGCTCCGTACCAGGGTGCTTACTCTCGAATATAATTCCGATAGATCGACATTGGAATTGTCAGTCAAACGTCAGTAATTGGCTGGTCTCACTGAGTCTAGCCAATCCCTGACGTTTAACTCAACCAACTGACGTTTGACCAATGTCGATCTATCGGAATTATATTCCAGAGTAAGCACCCTGGGCCGGACACGAGAGATCGCCGCCGCCGATCGCCTCAACGAGGATACGGCGGTGCTCCGCCCAAGCCGGGCAGACCGCCACCGTGTCCTCAGGGCGATAAGCTGGGCGTGCAGTCGTACCAGCTGAATACCACTATTTTATATTAATTGGTATTTAGCTAACAATTAAATAGTTGGCATAAAAATATGTTACGACCCCAAGATTTATGGACTACTTATCTATTGTAAACATCCAAGATGACGTGTAATTTAACTATTATAACAATACTAATTGATATTGGACGTATTGTAAATAACTAATCTTAAAAATAATTTGTGCTTGTAATATTTTGTACACTATAGGTACTATGTTGTGGTAGAATGTACAGAGCTCAAAAAAATATCAACATTATGCAATGTAAAACTACATTCTTACAAATAAATAAATTTTGATTCTGATTCTGAAGATATACTATTCTAAAACTTTAATAAGGGAGATTGGAATGGCAATTTCTTAACGCGGAGTTTGCGGAAACAAATCTACATAGCGAGGTGACAGGTGGCGGAACAAATCCAACATGACGGCTACTTATTTATTCTTTTAACACTGTATAATTAATTTGTAGTACTGTTTTTATCATTTACGAGCTTTTGCCATTGACTTCGCCAACGTGGTGGTCGAAAATTATCCCACGGGAATGTACTACCAGAATAAAAAGTATTATATGTGTTAATCCAGGTTTAAAATCTATCTGTTTGCCAAATTTCATTCCAATACGTTCAGCCGTTTTTGGGTGATTTAGTAAGAAACATTCAAACGCACAAATTTTCACATTTATGATATAAGTAGGATAGATAACGAATTATTCTACGTAGTCGGCTTAGGTTTCGCAAAAATGGCTACCGAAATTATGATGAAAGTGGGTGAGATTCTTAATTAAATTGTTTATTCTGTGTGAAAATCCTACCAAATCCCTACTGTCTTAAGCACAGACGCCCAGCACATCAAGCTACCCCAAACTGTCAAATTTTCCCAATTGAATATGAACCTTATGCTATTTAATAAAGTTGAAAATCTATCAAAGAAATTTGAGAGATTGGGGTAGCTCCATGTGCTGGCGTCTGTACATGTGTTTTTGTTTTTAAGACATAATATAAAAATAGACCTACAGAAACCTACAGAAAATTTCGGCAGAAATGACCCTTATCTAAAAACTCGCGTTTATCTCATTTCTACGGTCTTAAATTCATCGCGCTTAGCCCAGAATTTCCCGGCGATAGAAAGAAATACTAACTTCTTCGCCACGTGATTAAATAGTCTAGAAACACCAACTACATACATAAACTCACGCCTTTTCCCAATGGGGTAGGTAGAAACAACAGAAATCCACCTGCTACGATCCCTACATAGGTAGTCCTTTTGCGGGTTGTTCGAAAGAGATACGTTGGCCCCTGGCCCACAGGCAACTGACGGAACACGGGTGAGTTTTAGTCAGTAAAATTCTGATACGCCCTTCCGCTACTCACGGAGTGGGAGAAGTTATTGGATGACTTCACACCCACAAAAAAAAAAAGAAAAGCTGTTTGCGAGTACTAAGCACTTGACTTTTCTGAAGAGCTAAAAAACCAATTAAACACCAAAACATTTAACCATACCATGTGCCAATGGGTCATCTTATGCACCAAATACCAGGCATGCACGAACCACCATGCATGCTTGAACTAAATTTCAAAACATGCACTATAAATATTGACAAACTCCAGTCCGACTGAGATGAAAGGTCAATGTAAGAAATTAGGTCACCAGGGTCAGAGGGAGTCTTCTGTAAGGTTGTAATCAGTTTATGTCAGGCCATCGCCCCGTAACCTGGCCTAAGGCATGGATACCACTATAATTTGTTCATTGGATTAGGCACGAGAGAGGCGTAAATCGTGTGTCTTGTTTTTTATGATATAAACAAGCTACTTCTCATCTGGTGCACATGGTATATTAAAAAAAAAAAATTGTTTAACCTGTATTGTCCCGCAGTTTTTCTCTGTTAATGTATAATCGTGGTAAAAATAGGCAATCAGTCTGAAGATGTTAACAGGGTAGACTGCCCATGAGAAAGAGTAGACATCATCAAGGCTACTTTAATGCATACCAGCAGGCTTAGCACGAGCACCGATTTGTCGACGGAAGAATAGACATTATTATTAACTAAATTATGTACAATAGAATAAGATAGCTATGTTTTTCTATTAATTATCACAGTTACGCGTTCTAAACGAATCATGATTTTGTAGATAGTCGTATATACTTTGTGGCTCTCGAGTAAAAAGTTTGTTGTCAGTGTGATTTTGACAGTTTGGGAAGAAATATTCTTCTGAAATAGTCTACATTTATAAGGACCTAGACAAAGATCGTTAGAAAAGAAAGACAAAATTACAGATTGTGGAAGGATATCTACGATGCGATGTCAAAAATGGAGCAACAAAATTGTCACTTTGTATTGAAAAAGCACTGTCTATTCTTCGTAGAAATAGAAAGCATCATGCTAAGCCTGCAGTAGCTTTCTTAAGTGGTATATCAATGGATTGTCAACTTTAGAAACAACGTTGAAAGTTCAAACTCCCGAACTTCTAATGGCCCAGACATTAAAATTCACAAATCTTGGGAGAGTTTAATGTTAATAGTGGTCGCCTAGTGGTCGAAATTCGGCTATAATTCATTTAAATTTTATGTTAGAATTACATAAAATATTAGCTGTCTGCACAATTTTCGTAAAACCGGGTACAACATTTTTGTTTCACGGATTAATAATATCACCATAATTATCATCATTTCATTTTGACCCCAGCATCGGCCTTAGATCCCCCAAATACCCTGAAAATGACACCCTTGATGGAAAATTCGAAAATTTAACCGGCGGCCATGTTGGATTTTCATTTTGACCCCACCCTCGGCTTTAGATCCCCCAAATACCCTGAAAACGACACCCATGATGGAGAATTCGAAAATTTTCTCGGCCGCCATCTTGGATTTTCATTTTGACCCCACCAGCGGCTTTAGAACCTCCAGAAACCCTGAAAACGACACCCATGATGGAAAGTTCGAAAATATAGGTACCTTAGGTAGGTAGCTACAAGTATGAAGAAAGAATTTAAAAATTCAAATAAAGCAGTCAAAATTGCAATTTTAACATGTCATTCCTCCGTTGCTATGCAACAGTCCGACCTGTTGCTAGGTGTTAGGATTTCGTTACGGAATTTCTGGTTTCGGTCTCCACGCTCAAAATTGCAATTTTAACATGTCATTCCTCCGTTGCTATGCAACAGTCCGACCTGTTGCTAGGTGTTAGGTTATTTTCGTTACGGAATTTCTGGATTCGGTCTCCACGCTCAAGGCCCGCGATTAGCTGTCTGCACAATTTTCGTAAAACCGGGTACAACATTTTTGTTTCACAGATTAATAATATCATCATAATTATCATCATTTCACCCGAGAGACCGAAGACTGCTGGACATAGGCCTCTCCCAAAAACTCCGGACTCTAGTCTAACCGGATGCAGCTGAATACCAGTATTTACATGAATCAACTGTCTATCTAACCTCGACAACCTGTGTTGTCAAACTGGGTAATTCGACACCCTGTCTGACAAAATTGTAGTCATGACTTCTGCTGACCAATAACAACAGTCATAGATCCATGAATGACTGCCGGGACCATGGGCTTAACCTGTTTTTCGAGCCTAGGAGGGGTCTTGATCTGTAAAGATGGTATTGGTATCACGATACCTCTTGGTAAGACTGGTGGTCATACTTGGGCTGATTTAGTCAAAGAATCTCCAAATCTATCACTACTTTATGCAGTAGTCATCAACATCCTCGATTATCGTTTACTAAATGGCAAAGCAATTTACTTCGGGGCTTACGCGTCCATTTGATGGTCCGCATTAAAATGGCGGCCATTTGCATTCAATTCCACTGATTGATTGACGAATTTGGTTATAGACTTTTAGTATTATAGCTCCATTAAGCTGTTTGTGAGTTTCAATATTGATAAATACTGTTGTGAGATTGGAAAATGTACGAATTGTAGAGTATGATTTGAAGTCTGCTCCGTCTTCTCATCCACTAAAGAGCATTCATTCGGCGCTGGCTGGCAACGTCGCATTTCAAGTGGTTTTTCGTGATTATCTTATTGGGTTAAAACTAAAGTACTATTTTATTCAGCCAAGCACTAGATCGTTGGTATTTATAAGTTTATATGCTATTTTTTTTTACAGTTATAGTCGTATTTGCTTATAAAAATCGACATATCGTCAGTTATATTCTATTTTGTATTACCTATCAAGCTTAAATGTTACCTATTTATTTAAGAGTAAATTTTAAAGAATAATTATAAATACCAACGATATATATTGCTTAGCTGATAAATATCACTCTTTTTTATTTTTAATGAAATAATCACGAGAAACCACTATAAATGCGACGTTTCCAGCCCGCGCGGTATGAACGTTTTTTGTTGTAAGCATGCATGAATAGGTACAATTGCTCAGTAATATCATCATTATAGCTATACGGCAGTGTAGCATTCGCACCACGCCGAAATACCGTGATGGCCTTCTGCTACACAGGGAAGACCTGGATGAGGGGTCTGACGAGTTATACGAGAAACAAAATACGATGTTCACTTTGATCTAGGCAGCCAACAGTAAGGATATGTGCAAAGTACGTACCTCAGACTGCAAACTGACACTCGTTGACCTTCCACCTTTCGAATGTCCATGAGCTGACGATGGGGCCAGGGTTCACAAATGTCGATGAAATGATGATCACACGCGGAGTCGGTTAGATTTCGTATGCTTTTGCTGGTAGCCAAGTTGCGCGTGCGTTTCGATCGGCGTCCGTTACGAACTGTCATTTCGCTCTGAGCTTTGACGTTTGCGCACGATGCATGACTACCAAAAAGTTGGCGTCTCGTTACTGCTGGTGAGCCCAGAGATAAAGTGTGAACATCGTATGGGTTTTAAGAAGAGTTTTGATGGGAACGAAACATCCCGCCCACCAAAATACTTATGGTATTTTCTGGTTAGAACAGAAGATTTAATTAGAAACGACGCTGAGATTAAAGATACAATTTAAATTGGTAAAATTAACGATTAGATTAAGATTATCTTATACTACGGTTTGCTTAATTAAAATTTAATAACCTATAATTTGATGCGATTGAAACTAGTCTTCTGTTGGCAGAGGACATAGTTTCACTAGCGGCCGATTGATAGTTTGATTGTTTGCATTTTTTACTAATGCACTCCGAGCTACTCCATCAACTCCGACCTGGAGTTCTATGACTCTCGCGAGATTCCAGTACAATGGGCTACGGTTGTCGTCCTTGACTAACACCATCGAACCTATCGACAACGGTTTTGAATGTTTAGTCCATTTAGCGCGATGCATTAGCGAGTTTAAGTACTCAGTTTTCCACTGAGACCAGAAGTTCTGTTGAAACGCTTGTATCATCTGCCACCGATGAAGCCGATTTGGATTAAGATGCGATAAATCCTCATCAGGGACAGCTGTTAGAGGCTCTAAGGTTAGAAAATGACCAGGTGTCAAACATGAAAGGTCGTTGGGGTCAGAGCTGATCGGGTAAAGGGGTCTCGAGTTTAAAATGGATTCAACTTGAACGAAGAGAGTTGTCAACTCCTCGAACGTTAGGACTTGATCACCCACAACTCGATATAAATGTGATTTTGCTGCTTTGATCTGTATTTCCCAGACACCACCAAAATGTGGAGCGCCGGGTGGGTTGAATTTAAATTCGATTTTCTGCTCATTAGAAGCCTGTTGCATTAAAGACGAAAGTTGATTTTTAGCGCCTACAAAGTTGGTACCACAGTCCGCATGAATAGTGTTACAGCGGCCACGACGACCTACAAAGCGCCGTAGCGCGGCTGTAAACCCATCGGTTGAGAGCGTCGACACAACCTCCAAGTGGACTGCTTTGGTTGCGAGGCAGATAAACAAGCATAAATATGCCTTGTCCATCTTAGCGCCACGATGGGAACCAAGTTTGATGCGAAATGGTCCACCTAGGTCGACACCTACCACCGAAAACGGTTTAACTTGGTTGACTCGGTAAGATGGAAGATCGCTCATGAAGGGTTGAAGCGGCTGTGGGTTTGTTCGAAAACACTGAATGCATTTGGAAAGGCAACGGCGAATGGTACGCTTTGCAGCGATGATCCAAAATTGTTGAAGCAGCAAAAAGTGTGTGGTGTTTATGCCTGGGTGCAAGTGGGTACGATGAGTGAAGTTGATGATTGAGAGTGTTAAAGGATGATCAGATGGTAAGAAGGCAGGATGCCTGTGTTCGTACTCTAATCCGGATCGAGAAATCCTGCCGCCCACCCTGAGCACTCCCTGATCGTCTAGAAACGGGTTCAGTTTTCGAAAAGGTTTCGATAACACCTTTTTTGATTTTAAGTTGGAGATTTCCTCCGAGAAAGATCGACCTTGTACGTGTTTGACGATTTGCATAAGAGCGTGATGACGTTCTACATTGTTTAAAAACTCCTTACGGTTTGATTGATTGGAGGTACAAGAATTGTTAATAAAGCGATATATGTAAGCCAGAACGTTAACAAGTTTCGATAACGAGGAAAAACGGTAAGGTTTCGATAATTGGAGGGTCATTCGTCGCGGTCTCATCGGTCACTAAGATAACTACTTTGCGTTCTTCAGCCTTTATAGTAACGTCGTCTTCATGAAGTATGCTGCCTGAATTCGAAGGCCATGACTCATGATTTTGTGAAAGCCAACATGGCCCCGCCCACCATAGCGAATTATGAAGAAGTTCACTAGGGAATTGTCCACGTGAACAGACATCAGCAGGATTATCACCCGAGGAGACGTGATGCTAACATTCAATAGGTGTGAGATCTTGGATTTGACTCACCCGATTGGCAACGAATGTGGTCCAACGAGATGAATGTGAGCGTAACCAGGAGAGGACAACGGTTGAGTCTGACCATAAGTAGACAGCATCGAGTTGGATACGAGCTAGGTAAGTGCCGCGAACGAGTGTGTATAGATTGGAGAGGAGAACTGCCGCGCAGAGTTCCAATCTAGGCAACGAGGTTCGTTTCAGCGGTGCTACACGAGCTTTTGAACAGAACAAGAAGACATGGGCTGCACCGTCCTTATCAGTGACGCGAAAATAAATAACAGCACCATACGCTGTTTCGGAGCTGTCACAAAAGCCGTGAAGCTCGCACGATTTTGCTTCAGAGCATGTTATTTTACGAGGGATTCGAAGTTGGGACAACTGTGGTAATTGATCCATGTATGTAGTCCATGAACGAATGGTCTCATCAGGCGGCGTTTGGTCCCATCCAATACCGAGAATCCAAAGCTTTTGGATATATGATTTGATTTGAATTGTGATGGGAGATAAGAAACCTAATGGGTCGAAGACTCTAGCCAGTTCGCTGAGAATGGAACGTTTGGTACATGGACGCTCGGATGGTTTAATTTCGAAGAGGAATGCATCCAGTGACGGATTCCATTGCAGACCTAGAACTTTTAAAGTTGAGGATTCGGAATTATCGAGAGATACGGAGCCAGTGAGACAATCCTGGCTGGGAAGATCCAACAAAAATTGCGCCTTGTTACTAACCCATTTTCTGAGATGAAAACCACCGAGTTTGATTAGAGCGATAAGTTGATTTTTTGCTAGTTCAGCGGTTTCCAGCGAGACACACCCGGTTGCTACGTCATCTATATAAACATCCGACAGGATGATGCGCTTTGCAACGGGATACGAGTCTCCTTCGTCTTCAGCAAGCTGTTTCAAGGTACGGCATGCAAGAAAAGGGAATGAAGAAATACCGTATGTGACGGTATTCAAACGGTACTCTTGGAGATTATCGTGAGCAGAGGCTCTCCAAAAGATACGCTGATAGTCACGATGTTCCTGCCAGATCAAAATTTGACGGTACATCTGTCGGGCGTCAGCCATGAAGACAACGTTATGTTCCCTAAACCGCAAAAGAATGTCTATAATATTTGGTTGTAACTTAGGACCGGTAAGTTGAGAGTCGTTTAAGGAACGTGAATTAGCGTCTTTGGCAGAGGCGTCGAACACAACACGGAGACGGGTAGTGGCGGAATCGGGACGAAGAACGCAGTGATGTGGTATATAGTATTTTCCCATGCTGATTTCCTCCACTGGTACCAATGTCATGTGTCCGGTTTCTATGTAGTCCGACATGAAGTCCACGTATTGGCCTTTTAAATCGGAGTCACGAGACAACCGGCGTTCGATAGCGTGGAATCGTCGCAATGCAACCTCACGAGAGCCTGCGAATATGGGTTCCGAATCAAATTTTGATACTCTGACAGTCGAGTGGTTAAAGGGCAAACGTACAACATATCGTCCAGAAGAATCACGAGAATGACTGGATGCAAACTTTTGTTCACAGAGCGTTTCTTCTGGAGTCAAGAGTGACGCTTTCGGTATGGAATCCAGTTCCCAAAAATGTTGAACCAGAGAATTCAACTCGTTATCTATGTTTAATGATGTGTGTACCAGGGTGCTAGAAGCTAAACGAGTTTTGCCTAACAGGAGCCACCCAAAGACGGAGTTGAAAGCGGTGGGTTGGTTAACATTTTCCTTGATTTGTTGGTTAAGAAGTGAATCGGTGAAGACGTCGGCGGCGAGCAACAGATCGATAGATCCCGGAATGTCGAATCCGGGGTCTGCGAGTGGCAAGGATTGAATATGTGACCATCCAGAAGTGTTTAGTTTTGCGATAGGTTGATCGCCACATATTTTCGAAATGACATGCAGGTCCAAATCAAAGAATATTGTATCTTTAGTACCGACTGCACACCTTACGTCACCAAGAATAGACGCTGGTGCCTCGCCGAGTCCACATACGGTTGTGTCAATGGGGGTTGGATGTAAGTTTAAACGTGAGATAGCCGATTTCGTAATAAAGTTACTTTGACTTCCGGTGTCAAATAAGGCACGAAACGATTGCATTGTACCGAAAGCATCCCTGATCTGCACTATTACAGTCGCCAGCAAAACAGTTGTATGCATGGGTGACCTGGACACCAACGCCGACGTGGTTGGATGGGATTCGATAGGATTATCGCGATGGAGTAAGGTGTGATGTTTCCGTTTGCATGTGCGGCATGAAAATAATGATTTACAATCCTTCAACCGATGGGATGACTTCAAGCAGTTGAAGCACCAGTTCTTCTCAGTAGCAATCTGCATTCGTTCATCGAATGATTTCTTGATAAATTCTGAACATGCCGCAATGGAATGAACATCACTACAGAAAGAACATTTACTAGTATACGGAACAGAAGGACTTTCGGTTTGCTTTTGATCGGTTTGAGCAGCTACCAGTGTGTGTGCTGGGGTGGACCGTTTTGGTTGCGAATGTGAAGTCGAACTTTTCTGCGTAAGCTCGTTTGACTTGGTTGTCTTAACGAAATGTGTATCGCGTAATAACGCCTCGCATTTAGAATGTAGGAATGCTTTTAATTGTACGTAAGTAGGCAGTTCGACATCCGAATGATTTTCTTCAAATTCACGTCTTAATTTCGAGTCAAGTTTTGATAGAATATGATATACTAGAATAAAATCCCATTGACCAACGATTAACAACCAAAGATTAACTGTTTTTAAAATGCTTAAATTCTCGTCAAACAAATCAAGGGATTTTCTGAACTCGTGAGCGTCGTTGTATTTAAAATCGACATTTAAGATGTCTCGCCAACATGTAAAGGCTAGGTCGCGTTTATTAGTGAAGCGCGCGGTGAGTGCTTGGTACGCGTCGTGATAGTGTTCGTGAGTCATCGGGAACGATTTGATTATCGTCACCGCATCGCCGCTAAGAGATGATAACAGATAGTGAAACTTCTCCGTGTCAGTCAAAGAAGTTGAGTTGTGTATCAAAGCGTTGAACGTATCGAAATATTCCGGCCATTTCTTGACGTCACCGCTAAATGTCGGAAGTGTTATTTTGGGTAACCGAATGTTCGAAGAAGCATTGCCAATACCGTGAGAATGATTTGAATCATCTTTTGAAAAGGTGCGATTTATTGACAACACTTTGTAATACATTTCGTCGAAGCGCTCCTGAATTTCGTTATCTTCATTTTCAGGATCGTCAAGAATCTCCTGAATTGTAAAATGCGCATCCTCAAAATTAGCCGCAATATTCTTTACTTCCTGATGATATGATGAAAACAAGTCTCGCTGAGAATGGTCACTAATTGCTAACATTCCAACCTCTAATGCCTTAGTCAAACGCTTGTATGCGATGGTTCGTTTTCTACGCAAGGACGGTAAATCCTCAGTAGTATAATGGATGTCGATTGATTTTGACTTAGACTTCTTCAAAGTACCTGATCTATTTTTCTTTAGAAGTGACATTGTAGGTATTTACTATGTAAGTCGATACGAAAAATAACAAAATATGTAGGTATAGGTATAAGTTACGATTACGCGTTTAGTTAGATAGCAGATGGATGACTATTGTCGGTCTTTAAACAATAACAAAAATAATTTTGTGCAACGTAAACAAGTAGGTACCGGATAGATATGTTACGTGTAGTTCCGGCACAATCTAAATGCACTGCAAACTATATTTTGCTCCGATGTTATTAATGAAACTACACCGTCAGTGAATACAATAAAAGATAGACAACGACTAACAGATATAACTACCTACCGAGTAGGTAAGTTGAAGTAAATAAAGAATGATACGTAAAATGTTCCCGATACTGTGCGGTACTCGTACCAGCCAATCTGTACATTCACTTGGTAACGAGAATATTCACCGTGCCTACGTTGCGCCGTTCGACCGTTGAGCGAGATTTCGACCTACCCTCACGTGTTGAGATAGTGAAAAGAAATGAATATTTTACGATTTGCGTATTGTAAAACACGATTTATAAAACAAGATTAAGTTGTGATTGCGATGTATGATGGGTGCAAACAACTAAATATCGAGTTAAGAATTGATTAATTGTGAGCGAAATAAATTAAGCACCGATTAATGTGATTGCACAATATAACTCGATCTCACAATTATTTACGATGAATGTGGATACTCGACATTTAATTATTTTACACTACGATTTTGTAAAATCCTAGTTCGATGGTGATAGCTCATGAACTTTTCAATGTAAATCGATAGATTCGATAGTAGGTACTTCTATGGAAATTATGGAATAGCTTAGACTGCGATGTGTAGGTACCTGTAGTTTTTAGTTAAAACAATAGATCGATTGAGATATTCTAAGCTACGCTTCTAACCAGAAATACCACAAGTAAAGATGGCGATTTATGATTCAAGATCTAAAGGTCCCTGGTTTCGGCACCAAATTGATGTAGCATTCGCACCACGCCGAAATACCGTGATGGCCTTCTGCTACACAGGGAAGACCTGGATGAGGGGTCTGACGAGTTATACGAGAAACAAAATACGATGTTCACTTTGATCTAGGCAGCCAACAGTAAGGATATGTGCAAAGTACGTACCTCAGACTGCAAACTGACACTCGTTGACCTTCCACCTTTCGAATGTCCATGAGCTGACGATGGGGCCAGGGTTCACAAATGTCGATGAAATGATGATCACACGCGGAGTCGGTTAGATTTCGTATGCTTTTGCTGGTAGCCAAGTTGCGCGTGCGTTTCGATCGGCGTCCGTTACGAACTGTAATTTCGCTCTGAGCTTTGACGTTTGCGTACGATGCATGACTACCAAAAAGTTGGCGTCTCGGTACTGCTGGTGAGCCCAGAGATAAAGTGTGAACATCGTATGGGTTTTAAGAAGAGTTTTGATGGGAACGAAACAGGCAGTATGTTGTGGTCCATTAGTAAGTACGACGCATTTTGGCGACACGTTCGGTGTAAGCATTTTTTACTTATTTATTTACTGAACACTTTGTTGTGCGATAGATAAATACAGAAAAAATCAAACCTATACGAACTGATTGTAATTAAACTTATTGAACCTACAATTTTCATTTAATGCGCTATTGTACATGCATGTGTGTCTATGTACGTACATACACAATAAATGTACATTCTTATATAAAGAGGTGTCGGTAACGGTAACGGTAACGGTAACAGTGTCGCGTGTTCAATTGTTTTTTCCCATCTCAAAAAACGTCCAACGCGCCTAAAGAAGATTTCACTTCATAAATACAAATATTGTACAGCACAGGACAGCATTGTTAAGAACTGCAACGGCGATAACATGGGAGTCATCTGAAAGCCATCTTTACACTCGAGACTTCATGTCTGTTAAGGCGTAATAAAAAAACATACAAAAATCTAATCTTTTCTCTTTATAATACCATTGGTCAAGATTTAAAATGCGAAATTAACTCTAGTACCTATGTCTTTCTGTAGAGCAGCGGTGGCCCAGCGGCAACGGCCGCGACTTACGAGATGTAAGTCGCAGGTTTGAACCAAGCCAGGCGCTTTACTTTGTGTAAATTATTTCATGACCACTGCTCTCAAAACGGTGAAGGGAAAATTCGTGAAGAACCGGGATGTCCTAGAACCAAAAATTCGAAGATATGTGACATCTGCCAACTCGCACTGGGCCCGTGTGGTGGATTACGGCCACCATCTCACAGAGAGGAGGCCTGTGTCCCAGCAGTGGGAAATTATAGGTTAATTATGCTTATGTCTGTATCCTGTCACATCTTAACGACTGAGCGGATGTGGACGTCATTTGTCCAACTAGTAAACCATAACCTGGGTTAGGACGTAAGATACTTTTAAACCAGTATACGTTCTTTTGGAATACATTCTGACCTGGAAAAAGCTAGTTCTGTATACTCAAGCGCTTTACATCGTTCAAGCATTAGAATGCAGCATCAACAAACTACAAGTTAGACCAAATAAGAATCGCATTTTGCGATATTGATTTTCTATACAAAATAGCCGCTGCAGCAGTTAAAGTTTTAACTTAAAGCTGAACCTAGCTTGAAGTTGTGCAGCTCAATCGGCAAGTTCTTGAATAGAGGCAAATGGGGCATGAGGCATGGGGTATGGGCTTGTGGAAATTCGTAACAAAGTTTATTGATTTTATTTTGTATACTTGTTGGTCTAGTGTTAGTTTTTAAGACATTTGGATCTTGAGCGTTGAAAAGCATTATAAATATAACTAAACGAATACTGAAATGATGTCTTTTTTGCCATGCGATGACATGCAAAATTGCAACAAAAATACAAAGTGTTAAAGATTTTCATTAAACTTGGTTGCAATGTGAGTGAAACATGTTGTAAAATTTTCCTTTTTTTTTCGAACTTTAGACACGTGACATTCCGAAACATCAATGAGACATGAAGACGGAAGACGTAAAGTTCGAAGGCCTCCCACAAGGTGGACCGATGACCTTGTGAGGGCTGCAGGAGTCCGCTGAATGCGGGAAGCACAGAACCGGTCGAAGTGGATGAGCTTTGGGAGGCCTATGTCCAGCAGTGGACGTCTTTCGGCTGAAATGATGAAGATGATGATGAATAAGACATGTCCAATAAAATTGCTAAAGGCTGTGGAAAAAAATAGTGAATGAAAATTAAGGAAACCTCAAAGGTTCTAAATTACCAGAGATACTCACTGTGCCTACTAGCAATAGCACACCCATATTTCGCCATTTATGTTTAAGTCCCATGTAATTCCCACGAGTGGGTTCCCGCATTGTCGTTGCGGGGGGGCTCAGTAGCCGTGGTCTCCCAGCCACGGTGAAGCGAATAGGAACCCCAAGGTGGGGCCGCTCATGAGGGCTTTTGCCTCAAAGCCGACGATGTAGTGGCCAAAAAAAGTAGGTTGCGGTGAGGTGCACCGCAACTGAGATGGGCCGCGATGTCGAATGAGAGGCATCGCGGCTGAGGGTTACAGGCTGCGGCGGAGGAGGAGTACCGGTTCTTTTGAGTAGCGCTCTTCCCTTCCATGGCCTGGACGGGGCCGCCACCGTTTGATGGCGGACGCGGCGCTGCTCCACCCAGGGCGGGAGAAGTCATTTCATGATTTCCCACCCAAGAAAAAAAAGAAAGCCCCATGTAATAAATAGGTAGTAGGCGAGTCTATTGCCATCAATCTGCCTCAAAACTGACTGGTGGACTTGTAGCCTGATAACTGGTAAGCCTATAGCATTAAGTTCGCCTCTGTAGATTTGTACAAAGGCTTACTAAATGCCATAGGCATGTGCTTGAATCTAAAAATGTAAAATTATTACAATATATTTCGTATATTTTTCTTGGACCGCGAGTGACATCTCAGTAATGTCAAAAAACAAAAAAGGAAATAAAAATTCATAAAACTTCTATAGGTAATAAATAGGTTGTTACAAATCCTTAGTATAATATTATAACCGGGAAAGTCTGTATGTATGGATGTATGGATGTTTGTTACTCTATCACGCAAAAACTCCTGAATGGATTTGGATGAAACTTGGCACAGAGATAGATTATAACCTGGATTAACACATAAGATACTTTTTATCCCGGTAATACGTTCCCGTGCTATAATTTTCCAACTCCACGCGAGCGAAGCCGCTGGCAAAACCTAGTATTAAATAAGTAGCCCAGACTCCGGGGTGCTACTAAGAATTTCCTTATGTAAATTCCAGGAACACTTTTATTTCTAACCAAATAAAATCACTCGTTCAGTGTCAATTAGTCCAATCTCCCCCAACCTCCTCTTCTAATAACAATTGCTTGAACAAGTTATTCCAAGAGGTTATTATTATTCAAGTCTTGCATAACGTTCTGTCTGTCGATTTTGAATGATTTCCTACGAGATGAGTGCGCGTCTAAGAGTGTAGGGCTAGGAAAATAATTGAGACGTAAATAAAATGCGACTCACAGCCTACTGTCCCACAGCTGGGCAAGGCCTCTTTTCATACAAAGTAGGCACGAGCATTGATCGCCACGCTTGCTCAAGATGGGTTGGCGATTTCTTGATTGATTTATTGCTCGGCCGATGTTAATCGCTGACATCGGTTGAACATAGCTGTATATCAATGAAAACTTATGTACAGTCGCCAGCAGGTCAAGCTATCGCAAACTGTCAAATTTTCCCAATTGAACATAAACCTTATTCCTTTGTAATAAAGTTGAAAAACTATCAAATAAATTTGACAGATTGGAGTAGCTTGTGTGGGTAGTACAAAACCTTGAGAGGATTTTTCTTGGTCAGAACAATGTGCTTGTCCTTTTGTGCACTTGCATAGTGTAAACAGGGATATTCGTCGGTTGGTGCCCCATTTCGATTAAAATTGATTGAGGGACCTTAGCTAGTTGGCTTCGGCCTCTCGTAGGTACGCCTTCCAAAGGTTCGGGACACCAAGGTCCCGAGAAATGTCAAAGACAATTTAAAATAACTACAAAGAACTAGTGGTTGACCACTGGTCAAAATTCGATCATAATTCATTTAAATAAAAATAAAAAAATACAAAAAAAAAATCGAAGACAATAATATGGCGCCGAAAATCGGCCACATTTTTTTTCAGTTTAGTACACACTGTGTCACTCTCACAATTAAGAGAAATCTAACGGCACCTCTCAAGCTGAAATCGACCAAGCCGTTAAGGCTACAGAGCGTGCCAAAGAAATATACATACATACGTACACTCGAAAAACATAACCCTCATTCTGGCACAGTAAAGTATTTTTTTTTTTTAGCTTTCTGCATTCTTTCAAAATTTTCATAAAATGGTTAACGTAATATTATATGTATAGATTTATTTGCATAAAACATGGCAAGGGCAGAAACTGGGTATACTTATGAGAAAATTGAGTGAATTATACGTGTTTTTGACTGTTGTTATGCTGTCTGTACTATCCTAACAATGTCAAACGCAGTGATTGCCACTACTCTAGTTTAACAAAATAACGAGCACTCACGAACGGCTGCTGTCGAAGCCATCTCAAACACTTTTAAGTTGTAGATTTTAGATTATGTTGTTGGAAACCGACTAGGACATTAATTTCTATAATAAAAGTTTTGCGCATTTGCGAACATTTCTGTTCCTGTTGTTATTATTTTTCTGACATTACTAATTTGTTTTTTATTTTACTGAACCAAGTATTATTTATTAAAATTTCAATAGATATTACATATTTTTCTTTCTTTTTGGAAGTCAAATTTTATTAATTTCTCAAATACATTGAAACTATAGTTTTGTATAATTTAGAAGCATTTTGTTTAAAATTTTGTAAATTTGAGTACCATGCATCCTTATAATATGTTGTTTTGATGTACCTACGTCGACTTGAAAAAGCGTGGTAGTTGAGAGTATGTCATGCTCACTTAAATGTCTCACTGATGGTGGCGCGTTGGGCACGCCACGATTGCGGCGGTAAGTCCCCTCTTTGAGGAGTGGTTTGAGAGGCGGCATGGCGTCCTCACCTTCCGCCTGACGCAGGTCCTCACCGGACACGGTTGTTTCGGGAGGTTCCTGTTTCGGATAGGGCGGGAGGAAACGCCCGGGTGTTTCCACTGCGAAGATCGCCCTGAGGACACGGTGGAGCACACGGTGGCGGTCTGCCCTGCTTGGGCGGAGCACCGCCGTGTCCTCGTGGAGGCGATCGGCGGCGGCGATCTCTCGCGTCCGGCCCTGGTCCAGGCCATGGTACGGAGCGAGAGGGCATGGGGAGCCGTCACCTCCTTCAGCGAAGCAGTAATGCTCGCGAAGAGGGAGGCGGCGCACGTGAGGGAGAGGCAGCATATGCGCCCTCGCGACCCCAGCCGCCGCAGGATACGGAGACGCCCTGGGCGTCGGGAATCCCAGGCCGATTTCCGGCCACCGTAGGCATGGGCTTGCGGACGGCGAGTAATGGGTAGCTCGCTGTCCGGTAAGGACCAAGCCCAAGTCGACGGCGCGTTGTGTTCCACGCGCGCCTCAAAGAGATGTCAGCACAAAAAAATGATGGGGCCCGCAAGGGCCGATGCCTGTCAGGGGTGCGGGTTCGTTTGAAAGAGATACCACAGCCCCTGGCATACGGGCTAATGAAGGAACACGGGTGGGTTTTAGTCAGTAAAAGTCTGACACGCCCTCCTGCTCCACCCAGAGCGGGAGAAGTTATTTGATGATTTCCCACCCAAAAAAAAAAAAAAAAAAAAAATGGTGGCGCGTGTGTTGGATCATTCGGTTCCCTAGAAAATGGTTGAGCTGGATGGTGCTGATCCACGCGTCAAGTTCGTGAACGGGCGCCGTCGGTTGAGACTGGTCATCTCCTAGCTGCCATGGCTTATTTTGTTTTTTTTTTTTTTTTTTTTACATTGTTCTCACATATAGAAGCACCAAGAATAATGTTCCCAAGATTTTGTAATACCCATGGTTTAAAAGAGTGTCCTTGGAGTTTCTTGCCTGTTCTTCTCCATAGAGATCTACGTTTTGGAATGGGCACCTAGCTTCAATGAAGATTATTTTTTGACAACTCAAAAGTGCCTGTAAAAGGTTTATATGAAATAAATTCTTTGAGTTTGAGTTTGGGTGTTAACTTATTTTTATAGGTGTACCTAAATTATGTTTAAGATGGAGAAGTTAATGAAAGTGTTTTTGGATGGGCACTTTCGTTTTATTAATTAATGCAAACAGCTTGACTGTGTTTTTTATCTAACTGCGGGGAAGCCCAAATGAAGGGAAATATTTTATTAGGTTAACCCGACAAGAATTGAACTCAAAAGGAGCCCTTGGTTATGAGCTGACCGAGACAATTTCTTTGAAACTAGCAACACATAAATATATGTGTCTGTTGCCCGAATAGTTACGACTGCACTATCCTGTACATATCATGATTTGTGAATTTTCCCTTAAGATTTAAGAAAATTCCATGAGTCATATATTATACAGGATAACAACGTGGGGGGCTTAGAATAATGTACCGAATCTGTAGTAACAGGTTGCGTGTCGAAGTCCCTGCCATCTTGTATTACACCTTGGTAATCATCTAGCACCGGAATCACCGACATACCTTGCAGCAAGGTGAAGTGGCAGTGGGCTAGCCATGTTTGTCGAAGAACCAATGTACGGTGGACCTTACGAGTCGCGAAAAGGACACCACGTATCGTGGGACAAAAGTAGCGTGGGATGCCCCCTAGCTAGATGCTGGAACAGACTTTGATGCGAAAAGCAGAGGATAGAGTGTTGTAGCACAGCCTGGGAGAGGCCTATGTCCTGCAGTGGACTGCGATAGGCTGAGTTGATTGATTGAATCATCTAGCAGGTAACATAGTCAAAGCAATTATTTTGTTGCTGGGATGTAGAAAATGTTGGTACAAGGAAATGCCCTCAACGCAGAAAAATAATATCATGCTACCTTTAAAATCTGCATCCATCATCTAAACGTCAAACTTAATTATTTTTACATCCATCCACATCGTGACGATATGGCAGATGTGCAGATTATAATATAACTACAATTTCTAAGAATTACATTTTGAAAAAAAAATGTAGAAAAACAAGAGCAAATTTTTCAATAACCCGCATCAGGGAATATTCGCAAATGAACGAGCCGACAACTGTAGTGTAATGAGCTATAAAATAAACATTATGAAGAAAAAGTCTCCTATCACTGTAGTGAAAAAATTCAAGGGATTGGTACTGGTTCTTTGTTTTTTCATATTCTAATACTGTTTTGATGTAGTAAAAGGTTTTATAAGAATTAAATATTCATTAAGTTTAAATGAAATTGAAAATTATTGGTACAATAATATTTTATGAAAGGACTCGTTGCTACTTTTAGAAATAAAAGGAACAAGTAAAGGTTCTTTCGCAATAGTTAGACGTTTTATTAAAATCTATAGATAACCGTCTGTTTTCAAAATTTTATTTTTGCTAGAAAATAGCACTGCGGTGCTTCACTATTTCTTGCTTAAGCTATAATATCATTATTCTCATCTCATTGTCCCAATTTATTTGGATTGTTGCAACATATCATATAGATCTGATGATGCGTTTCGGAGACAGACAACAGAATTCTTCAAAAAATGACAGAAAATCAACCGCGATTGCTGCTATCGCATAAATATGTATTGTTTTGACTCCAAGAATGATGAAATTTCGAATTATTGTGGGGTAGGTACTAAAACTACAAAGTGAAAAATAAGTTTGAGTTCAGAAGTCAGTGACTTTGGACAGGTATTAAAAAAATTGTAACCGCCTTCCGAAATAAAAGTTATTTTTCACTTTGTAGTGTTTTTTCGGAAGTTGGTTGTTTTATTTTTTGGACACTAAAAAGATAAAAGATAATTTATTTGCCAAACATGTGTATACATACAAATCGAGCATGCAAGATCTTAAATATAGGTAAATAGTCCGTACATGTTTTGCCTGACGAGGCGTACAATTTTTTATAACATACAAATAGTTAATTTAAAAGACTAAACACTGGTTCACTATAATATTCATTATTACATTTTATGAGAATAATAATCATATAAGTAGAAACAATAATATAAAATTCAAATAAATGTCAAAAGGTTTCTGTCAAAAAGTTATTAATATTGTAATAGCATTTTTCTGTTATTATACTTCGAATCTTGTTTTTAAATTCATTTGTTGTCATATCCTATAAGACTGTGGTGGTATTTTGTTGTATATTTTCGGGGCCATACAGAAAAAGCTTTTCCCCAAGAGGGCAGTTTTTGCTGAGTGCAAGCAAAGTTGGCTATTGTCACGTCTGTTGCGCGGAAAAGTGTCAGAAAGTTTTGGAAAGAGATGTGGGTTACACTTTACAAACGTTGCAACTTCAAAAATATATATTGATGGTTTTTTTTTTTTGGGTGGGAAATCATCAAATAACTTCTCCCGCTCTGGGTGGAGCAGGAGGGCGTGTCAGACTTTTACTGACTAAAACCCACCCGTGTTCCTTCAGTAGCCCGTATGCCAGGGGCTGTGGTGTCTCTTTCGAACAAACCCGCACCCCTGGCAGGCATCGGCCCTTGCGGGCCCCATCATTTTTTGTGCTGACATCTCTTTGAGGCGCGCGTGGAACACAACGCGCCGTCGACTTGGGCTTGGTCCTTACCGGACAGCGAGCTACCCATTACTCGCCGTCTGCAAGCCCATGCCTACGGTGGCCGGAAATCGGCCTGGGATTCCCGACGCCCAGGGCGTCTCCGTATCTTGCGGCGGCTAGGGTCGCGAGGGCGCATATGCTGCCTCTCCCTCACGTGCGCCGCCTCCCTCTTCGCGAGCATCACTGCTTCGCTGAAGGAGGTGACGGCTCCCCATGCCCTCTCGCTCCGTACCATGGCCTGGACCAGGGCCGGACGCGAGAGATCGCCGCCGCCGATCGCCTCCACGAGGACACGGCGGTGCTCCACCCAAGTAGGGCAGACCGCCACCGTGTGCTCCACCGTGTCCTCAGGGCGATCTTCGCAGTGGAAACACCCGGGCGTTTCCTCCCGCCCTATCTGAAACAGGAACCTCCCGAAACAACCGTGTCCGGTGAGGACCTGCGTCAGGCGGAAGGTGAGGACGCCATGCCGCCTCTCAAACCACTCCTCAAAGAGGGGACTTACCGCCGCAATCGTGGCGTGCCCAGCACTGGGTTGCGACAATCGCTCTCTCCATGTCATATATTGATGGTAAAGTTAATAAGTTGTATTTTTTAAACAATGGTCTGCAGTTTTCTGTCGTTTGTAACTTAAACATAGCCCGAATACACCTCTTATGGGCTTTAAAACCTATTTCCTTGTCTGTAGAGTTACCCCAAAATATGATACCATAGCGCAGAATTGATGCCACCAATCCATGATAGGCCGTCACCAAAGCAGCTAAGTTCTGAGGATAGTTTGTACAAGACATACGCGGATGTGCTCAGTTTTTTGCTTGTAAATTCTATATGCGCAATGTTTTTTCAAAGAGGCACTTGAGTATATACTTAGCCACAACATACGTGCGAAGTACGTTGATATCACAATTTGGCATAGGTACCATAGTTCCCATAGTTCTCCTCCCTTGAGGTTCTTTTTTTTTTGGATAAGTTTTTATATAATATGTAGTGATACTTCTCTATTAGACGTCATCTCGGGACTGTCTAGCCATGTCATCGTTCACACAGTCCATCCATAATTTCTTTGGTCATCCCCTACTCTATAGACATCCACATTTATACTCAAACCCTTACGAAAATTTCCCACAATATAATAGATTAGAAAATCAGTTGCTTATACTGTGGTATTATTATACTCTATGTTTTCTATCAGTAAGGTTGGTTGGTATCTTGGCTGCCAACCCAAGTACGCTGAGAGTTTTATAATGTTCGATGGTTTCACATGGCGTCATCTTTCGATGTGTTCGGTGGCGTTGCGGGACAAAAAATAATACCATTATTCCGTTTATATTAAGAGGGGCTAGTGGCTAAGTCATATCAATCGATCAGGTTAAGCTACGACTGCCGCGGTTGGTTCATGGATGAGTGACCGTCTTTAAATATCAAGACCCCTCCGTGCCTCGGAAAGCACGTTAAGACGTTGGTCCCGGCTGTCATTCGTGACAGATTCGTTTCGGGTCGTCAGAAGCTCGAAAGTCTGACAGCCAGTCTTACCAAGGGATATCATATTACCCAGTTACTGGGTTGTGGAGGACAGATAGGCACTCGCTCCATGTAAAATACTGGTTTTCAGCTGCATCCGGTTTTACTGGAAGCGAAAAGCTCTCAATTATAATCATCATACACTTCAGAAGTGCCAATATAGCACAGTTCCACATCATTGGAAGCTGCAAATATAGCCGACACGTCTACCTAACCAATTATGAGCAACGGCGGAATCCATTATTGGTAGTCTCCGTTCCAATCAAGACAGCAAATAGTTGCATAGAGGTAACATCCTAGAAGTGAATACCTACATACCACCTCATTCAGAAAAATCTAAATCATGATGTTTTTTACTTCACTGAAGAAAAAAGAAGTCTTAGGTAGATGATTTTAGTTGGTAATTAGGTCATTCTTCCATTCATCTCCACGTCACTCTCGTTGTGAATTGAGAAATTAGTCCTATTTATCTGTTACAATACTTATCTCTCAACCGAGTAGGTACATGTATCAATGCGCTACAAGGTGCTTTTGGTGCGCGGCCAAAATTGGAACCAACGCCGCCATCTTGTTTTTCTGTTGCATTTCACAAAACAATTGTATTTCTAACGGCGCCCCCTTGACAACGTCATTCGAGCGCCAATAGATACGTGTACTAGTGTAAACGTAGATGTTTGAAGCCAAATGAAGTCGCGACGGATGGTCAAGACGAACCCTAAAAATGCAAAAACACGTTCTGGAAATCTTCTTAAATGAATAATATCTTTTACAACATCATAAACTACAAAAAACATCTTTGAAGACGACCTTACATCGTATATACTGCCAGGGGTGCGGGTTCGTTCGAAAGAGATACCGCAGCCCCTGGCATACGGGCTACTGAGGGAACACGGGTGGGTTTTAGTCAGTAAAAGTCTGACATGCCCTCCTGCTCCACCCAGAGCGGGAGAAGTTATTTGATGATTTGCCACCCAACAAAAAAAAAAACTTCGTTTGTAAGACTAGCTGTTGCCCGCGACTTCGTCCACGTGTTTATCAGCTATCGCGGTTTTGGATGAGGATTAATATTGTGTTGAAAAAACTCCTTCGCAATTCCGAACAAAGATTACCATAAAAAAAGGTTATAGTGGGTCAATATTAAAAGATATGCTATCGCGGATTTTTTTTTTAAACTTTTAAAGAGGAAAAATTCCATCATACGTGATTTTTGCGTAACTTAAACCGCTTACGCAGCGCACGCAACGGAAGCTCTCAAAAAGGAATATTTTTCCCGTTTTTGCAACATTTTCCATTGATGCTTCGCTCCCATTATTTTTTTTGGGTGTCACTCCAATTGGTCGCAGCATGATGTTATACAGCCTTCAGCCAATTATAAGCCTTCGTTGATTAATGAACTATCTAACACAAAAATATTGTTTCAATTCGAACCAGTAGTGCCTGAGATTAGCGCGATCAACCAAATAAACAAACAAAAACTTCAGCTATATAATATTAGTATAGATAAGTATAGATTTAAGGTATGTGTGTTAGCACTATACACTATCGTCCATTATTATAGTCCATTTTTTATTTATTATTGGTATTGAAATCGAAATAGTTTCAAACGTCTCAAGAAATAGGAAATACTATTCGACCCACGTTAGTGAAAATCAACAAATATTTTCATCTTTATCAATCGAACAAGTCATAGTTGAATATATCTTTTATTAACACGGGTACAACCCTATTTGATATATATCTCGGATCTGCTATCATACTTATGCAATATTATGTCATGTCAACCAGTATGATTTTTCTGCTGGATAACTTAATTTAAAATTTTCTAGACGATGGGAAAAACGCGATTTCAGGTTTGGTCCCATAGTAAAAGTTGTTCATAATGATGAATACAATGACCTCTTAAGAGGTTGTTGGTGTTTTTCCAATAACCCTGGATATCTCTTGCCAATCAATTGCAACTACAACGAATTAAAATGAATTCATTCTAATTTAAGAATGCTCAAAGTCAATTAAATTCCAACTTTAAATAAAACATTTACTTGTTATTTTGTCGCGCCGAGACCCCAGACTGTCTGCTATTTCATCATTTTCATTATTAATTATGCATCAACAGCGTAGTTCAGAACTCATACAGAATGTAATTAGATATTATTAGAATTTGTAGTTTTGGCCCACTTTACTCAGGCGTTATATTCTAAAAATTAATTGGCGAATAAATTAACTTCATATATTATGCAGAGATATATTCCCTAATTTAATTTAATATTCTTTACACACCTACTGTAATAAAATAATACTTAATTAAAATTTCCGCTAATTATCACGTAAGAGATGGGTGTTCTTTTAATGTTATTGTTTCGTATACTTGATTATGGTAGAAGTAAAATATGATCCAAATACCTTATATAATATAACATCACGCCTGTATTCCTCGAAACGCTAGGCAGAGGTGCACATATAGAGCTTGTATTAGGAGTCGAGCCATTTGCCATCAACCGGGCACAAATTGACATCTACCAACCCGCACTGGGCCCACGTAGTGGATAACAGTCCGCTCCCTCTCACAGAGAAGAGTCGTATGTCCTAGCAGTGGGAACATTATAGGCTGATTATGTTAATGTGTGGGCACAAATCCAGACCCTGGGGTGCTACTGAGAAATTTAATTTCTGATTTAATAACACATAATATAATATTACATTACAAAATATAACACAAGTGCCCGAAAGGGGATATTCAGATGTTAATACTACTGTAATTTTTCATTTTTAATAAAATAAATATAATATATATATTTAAATATACTTATATATTATATATATTTAATAATATAAATAATAAATATTATATAATAATATATTTTATTTTAATCAATATTTAAAAAGTCTAAAATAAATGAAATAATTGACCTTTAATGAGAATCAGAGTACTTTAATATTATATCGTTCTCAAATTCTTCCTCTAAACCTTACCAGAAAAGTTGAAAATACATTTTTCCAGTTAAATTAAAATCCGATTGAGTTCTGAGCCCGACCTTTAAATAGAAATATTGGTTTTCAACTAGCGATTTCTAATACGTTTATGTTAGCAATTTTATCTGAAATTGAAATCCTAACAGCTCGCGCCGTCCAATACGGTTTAATTGTAGTTTGCGTTTCACGACTTCGGAATATACATATTCTTTGGTATTCTGAAAAGTGATGTTTCAGTACCTTTTTTCGTTAAAACGCAAAAGTGTTTTATCTGCGATATTCTTATTACTACAAACTAACTAAATAAATGTAAAAGTAAGAAAAAAAGGGAGGACATACTTCTCCAAAGTTAATTAGAGTGGTGTAGTCATTTGAGTACAACAACCGATAACAGTAACAAATTTTGTTAATACATTTTTTTTAAATAAAATTATTAATACTAGTGATGTACCGACCAGTCGCAGACTAGATGGCCATATTTGCTGTCGGCAATTAGTGGGCCTATTATTTATTCGTATTAATATGCTTTAAAAATTAAAAGACGATGATTGAAATGAAATCTTTACTGTTTTTATTTTTATTTTAGAATCAGTTTTACAGTTTACCTTCAGTGCAATCTAGAAAAGGATAGGAAATTAGGATGGGAAGAAACGCCGGCTCATACGTAAACAATGATAGAATAAATGCAAAGTAAACAAAAACATGTACCGGGCGCCAGGCACTGGCACCTACGAGCCTAAAGCGTATTCACGAACATTACTGATGTCACCGAAACTCAACCGAAAGCAACTACTTTGGTTTGGCCGACCAATCAGCCATTTTCCAGCCGACTAATCGGCTAGTCGGCCAAAATCATAGTCGGTCCATCTCTAGTTAATACGGTTTTTCGACACATAATGGTTTTTGTCAATTTTGCAATATGTCATCAGCACCATCTCATAACATGTTTTCAAAAAGCATAACATCGTTGCTACGGCGTAGCCGATAGCTACGCATGCTACGCGTGCTACGTGGTCGTAGCAAATATTTTTTCTCGAAAATGTCAGGTGTGTCCAGCACATAGTATATTTCTGTAATTATGTGCGTAATGCCTAAATGTGCAGTTGAACTCCAAATAAAAAATAAACTCTCAAGAAAACTCAGTTTAATTAAAAAAATCGTATCTTTAACGTTGAAAAGACTTACTGTCTATGAAAGCTGTTTGGATCAAATTGACTCATAAAATACTCTTGGAAGTTATTAAAGTGAAGAATATTAATTAACAGCTGCCAATACCAGCCGCTGGACGAAAGCAACAAATATTATCGCAGTAACGGGGTGTCGGAATAAAACTAGGAAATTAAAAAAAGGGTAAACTTTAATCAATAAATCTTGTTTTCTTTCTGTAAGCGAGCTGTATCTGATGATCCGTAATAAATAGGCAGTAAAATTTTCTGAGAAGGTGAACATCTTTTGCCGCTCATTCTCATTCTCCTGCCCTTATCCCAATTTATTTGGGGTCGGCGCAACATGTCTTTTTCTTCCACACTTCTCTATTAGTCGTCATCTCCGTAGTCACACCCTTTATAACCATATCATCATTCACACAGTCCATCCATCGTTTCTTTGGTCTCCCCCTACTCTTATAGCCATCGACATTCATACTCAAAACTTTCCTCACGACATTTTTCTCATTCCTCCGTATCACATGCCCAAACTTTTCATTTATCGGTGCCACTTTCAGGCTTCCTCTTATGTACTCATTTTTTATTCTATCCATTCGTGTAACACCACACATTCCTCTTAACATTCTCATCTCAACTACATGCAATTGCCTTTCATTCATCTCTTTTGTGGCCCAACATTCTGACCCATACAAGATCATCTGACCCATACAACATCTTTTGCCGCTATAACCCTAATAAAATTAAACGTTTTTTTCTTTGTGCGCGAGTCCGTCTCGCACTTGGTCGGTTTATTTTTATTTTTGTAGAGGTATTAAATAAGTCGTTTTAATTGATTATGAGGACAACAGCCGATTCATAATTAAACGTTTGTTAATCTGAGTTTCTTGCCGCAAGCAATCTTAAGTTCATGTACATTTGTGAGTGCGAGCTTTACTAATGGAAATGAAAATGTAATACTAATAATTAAGAAAAAAAAAAACGTTTTGATAGTACACACGTTGTACCGCCACCTTCATAAATAGGTAGAACAAAAATATTTTAATCGATTTCGCTATGCATCATCAGCCTATATCGTTCCTACTGCTGGGTCACAGGCGTCCTGTCAGTTTGGCAATTTCGTTATATTCAAATACAAAAAAGAAACAACCAAAAACAAAAAACAATATGTCAAATACAGCCATACCCCGTTTCTTTATATTGTTCACTTAAAAAATGTTAAAATCACTGACATACTGCGAGCAGTCGTGGCCCAGTGGTAATTGCCGTGACTTACGTGTAGAACCAGACAGGTGCTTATAACAAATAAAATGCTTTGTACAAATAATTTGATCACCATTGCTCTTAAAACGGTGAAGGAAAACATCGCGAGAGAACCGGAAAAACACTAAAAAGTAAAAATAACTTTAATATCGGAAGTCGGTGACTTTGGATATGTATTTGAGCTTTTTGTCACCGCCTTCCGAAAATAAAGTTATTTTACACTTTATATTGTTTTTTCCGGAAATCGGTTTGTTTTTTTTTTTTGGAATAAATTTATTTTTCGCTTTTTAGCTATAGTAACTACTCCACACCAATTCGAAATTTCATCACCCTTGGAGTCAAAAGAATGCATATACAAGGTGTAACGTAAATAACGCACAACCTCTGGGGTCATTGTACTCATCATTATGAACAACTTTTACTATGGGACCAAACCAGAAATCGCGAAAAAAAAATCAGCTGTTCCCTACATTTATGTTCGCATAACTCGTCAAAATGTAGGGAACAATATAATTTTTTTTCGCGATTTCAGGTTTGGTCCCATAGTAAAAGTTCTTCATAATGATGAGTACATGACCCCATGAAGTTGTGCGTTATTTACGTTACAACTTATAAATACGATAGCAGCAATCGCGGTTGACTTGCTGTAATTTTTTCAAGAGTTCCGTTGGCTGTCTCCGAAATGCATCATCAGATCTATATGAAATTTAAATGGGGCCATTTCGGAGTAAAACCCCTTTCGAAGAAAAAAGAATTTTGCAAATCCGTCTATATATGACGGAGTTATGCCCGAACATACATAAAAAAGAAGGTTGTACCTTCCTTCATCAGCTCAGCGTCATGACGCGTGATGATGACCATACGAAAATGTCTCAATAGCTTTAGAAAACATATGAAAAACATTGTTAATACCTATAACATTCGAGGGTTGCCCTCGATTTCCCTGGGATTCCATCATCAGATCCTGACTTGATGCCAGTGGGACCACCTCAGGACAAAACTCTTTGAAAAAAAAATTGGAGAATCGGTCATCAAATGGGTGAGAAATCGGTGAACATACATTAAAAAAATACAAACAGTGGAACATTTAACACTTAAGGACTCGCACCTTAATTTGTAACACAAATACTCGCTACCGGGTTTGCTGGACCCAGTACAATATCAGATGCTTATTCAAAAACTGCTTAATAAAGGCGAATGTTAATTTTCTTATGATCATAATACGTGAATAAATAAAGCTAATATTTAATGAAATACTAATATTTATTATTTTTACTTAATTTATTAGTCAGTACAAAAATAAGAGGAATTTCACCATACTTTTACGACTACAATTAGAATAATGGTTACAATTTACGAAATTATGTACAACAAAAAAAAACTTCTATTTTTAATATACTACTATTATCTATGTATCTACTTACATAAAATATCAATGAGAGATCAATCATTATAACAAATAAAACATAAGTATGGAAATCAATAAAAAAAATATCTTCTGTGGAATATAGTTACTCTTCATAAATAAAACTAAGTATTACTAGGTATAACAATTTGAACAAATCTGCTTTATGTGTTCTCCACAAATTGCTATTTTGCATTTCACGCAAAAAACGTTGGTTTTTCTATCTTTTTTTTCCAATTACATAGTCCACAACGCACTTTTCGTCCACTAACTGTTGGAAGTGGGTTAGATGCTGTAGTTGGTCCTACTTCTGGTATCATATTTCGGATACGGTTTTTGATATGCTGTGCAGAATATGTGTGATAGAAATTCTGTCATGAAGGTGTGGTTGAATCAAAGAAATAGACAACGTTTTGATGAAATCTCTTCGTGTGAAACCATCAGAAGGTATTGTGGACTTCTGAATAGTTTGATTAATTCTGAATAGTTTTCTATTTCTTCAATGACATATTTTTCTATGTCAATAAGTCTCAAAGGCCTGTTGGTAACAATTTTCTGTGAAATAGAGTAAAAAAAGATTTCTAAATAGTACTTCTTCTTCTTAGCGTATAGATGGCAAAAGAAAAAAAAACAAGCATCTTTGGCCCAAAATTCGGCCACACGAACTCCGCTCGCTGACGCAGTCATAAGATCGTCAAATGCACAAGTAACAGGGCATGCGGCGCAGGATGGAAGGTGAACCATTGTCTGTGGGGAGGTGCCGCACAAGCACTTGAGATCTGAGCCATCCGTGAATACTAACATGATGGAACAAAAACACTAACGTATTTGGTCGCTACCGGGTCCAGCGGACCCATACGCAACTTTTACGTCCTTATCACTCACGCACAACGCGCTAACTGACGACTCAGACCACCACCCGCCGTGCTGCACTATTGCTGAAAGGTACTAAGAGCGGCAACGTCGTAAACGTCAAAAATTAAAAATTATTCAACAACATACGAAGTACTGGGTCCGTTGGACCCATTAGCGAGTCCTTAAGTGTTCTTCTTTTTTGAAGTCGATTTATGACTGACAGACAACACACAGTCTAAACCGCTAGATCTAGAATCATCATAATTTGCAAAAGAGTTCCTTTTGTAACGAAGGGGAGAGCAATTAGTGGATTTTTGAAAATTCGTCAGATGATTAAAATTTGCATGGGATAAGAAATCTCAGCAGGCGCACGGCTACTTCTCAACTAAAATTTTGCATAAAAATCCAAATGAATATTTCAAAATAAGAACCACTGCTAACAGGTACAAATAACAGTACCTATTCAAACAGGATCGTTACCCAACCAAATTAAAGAGACCTCCGGCATATCTTCAATATTCTATCCAAACAAGTGAGACTGGTAAGCAGATGGGTCTATGTAAATTGGGCGCCTTATGTAAAGGAGACTTCCCCGTTGAGTTTCGTATAATGTGATCCATTAAACTTATAAAGTCAAGTACGATGCTCTCCAATTTACAAATTGCAAGTTGGTACATACGAGTAGATAAAGTTAGAATGGTATGCGAATGTGGTGCCAGTAATTGCAAATTGAATTAATGTTTTAGAGAAATTCAGTTAGGTTATTCAATTAGTGACTGTTTCGGTAGTTTACTGGTCGCAGGCGGTACTGCTGAGCATGTTGTCTTGGGTTTCATTCCCGAGTCGGGCAGTGCTATTGGGTTTTTCAATTTGGAATTTCTGAGTAGCAGTCCGAAGTCTAGTTATGTGCCCGTTTGATGGCAATAGGCAACGCCTCCTATTACATGGGGCTTAAACATAACTGGCGAAATTTGGGTGTACTGTAGGCAAACATCTGCCTGACCGTTTGTGGGCACGCCACGATTTCGGCGGTAAGTCCCTTCTATGAGGAGTGGCTTGAGAGGCGGCATGGCGTCCTCACCTTCCGCCTGACGCAGTGCAGTGAAGCAGTGATGCTCGCGAAGAGGGAGGCGGTGCACGTGAGGGAGAGGCAGCATATGCGCCCTGGCGACCCTAGCCGCCGCAGGATACGGAGACGCCCTGGGCGTCGGGAATCCCAGGCCGATTTCGGGCCACCGTAGGCATGAGCTTGCGGACGGCGAGTAATGGGGCTCGCTGTCCGGTAAGGACCAAGCCCAAGTTGACGGCGCGTTGTGTTCCACGCGCGCCTCAAAGAGATGTCAGCACAAAAAATGATGGGGCCCGCAAGGGCCGATGCCTGCCAGGGGTGCGGGTTTGTTCGAAAGAAATACCACAGCCCCTGGCATACGGGCTACTGAAGGAACACGGGTGGGTTTTAGTCAGTAAAAGTCTGACACGCCCTCCTGCTCCACCCAGAGCGGGAGAAGTTATTTGATGATCTCCCACCCAAAAAAATATATAAAAAGAACCCTTTGTGGTTTAGTTTTGTTAATAATAAAAACATAATACTTTTTTTTGTTTTTCAAATCTCTATCTCCTTTCATAAAGATTGGTCCCTGACAACACTGGACAAAGAGAGGTGTAAAGAGAGTACGGAGGCCTTCGCACAGCCGTGGAACTTTACTGGCTAATACGTTGTAGGTCTGACGCCCGTTATACCTAAGTGAGAGGCTTTATAAATTTGGTATAACGTAGTGTTAGTGAAATTGCCACACGATTCACACCACCACGTGAATATTTAAAGTTCTACTTGAAGTTTGTTAAACATTAGCTCATTGATAACAAAAAACCCAAGATAAACAATCAGCGTCTCAAAAACGTGCGCATAAATAGGGCGCAATGAGCGCGGTTGTCAATAGTATTCATTAGTCATCTTTCAGTCAATCTTTTTGGACATTGCTTTGTTAAAAACATAAGTCATGCGTGTAAGTTTGAGTTTACAAAAAAAAAAAAAAAACGTAACTATAACCACTGACGTATAATTGGGGATAGTTTTGAGTGTTATCTTGGGTTTTTAACCGACTTCAAAAAGAAGGAGGCATGTTCGGGCAGAACTTCGTCGTATACAGACGGATTTGCAAAATTATTTTTTGTGCGAAAGGGGTTTGTTCCGAAATAGTCCCACTAAAATTTCATAAATTCTTCAAAAATTTATGGCAAATCAACCGCGAATGCTGCTATCGCATAAATATGATTTTTTTTTTACCCCAGGGATGATGAAATTATGAATTGGTGTGGGGTAGGTAATTAAAAAGTGAAAAATCTTCTGAAAAAAGTTTTTTTTGTATATTGCATACATAGTGACATAACATTTTATTTTATTCCTGTTAATCTATGAACTATAATATTATAATTCAACTATAACAAGGTTGCCTGGAAGAGATCGCAGAAAGCGATAAGGCTATAGAGGTACGAGGAACAGGGTGTAAAGTTCGCTCATCCTCTATTCGGAGTAAGGAGTCGAGTGACGGTACTGAGTACATAACAGTAAATTTATATCTTACGTATCTATAAAAAAAACAAGTACTTTTTTTGCAAAAACTTTATTGTAATAACACATTAATAAGTGCAACTTACAAGTGACGCTGTTATCTAGTGATTCTGTGCTGTGTACAACATAAAAAAGATTAAAAACCGTATTCGTTTTTGGGTACTAGTATTTTTCTACCCTGTATGTACAAAATAACAACAGACTTTTTAACGTAGTTGCTGAAAATACTGTGTGACCAACTTTCAGTGTGTGTGCGCCCTTACGGTAACGCTGTGTTACGTCTTATGGTGTTACAACTTGCCATAACACCGTGATAACTGCCATAAACGCATTTATTGAGAACAGCGCCATCTGTTGTTTCGTAAGTGAACTGTTTAGTCTGCACGCAGGATCAATAACACCATGGTAAAGTGTGGTGGGTGCGGTAAATTTCTCTCGGCGGTGGCGGCGGATGCGGTTAATTGCAACAACTGCCGAATTTGGTATCATCGACAGTGCGCTGAAATATCCGAAAAAGGCCATCTAACATCACCCTGGCACTGCCCGGCGTGTAACAAAATCCTTGTGCGGGACAACCGGGCCGAAATGCCAGTTAGGGGCCGCGCAGAGGCACCGCTGGACCAATGCGACATGGTAAATCTCATGGACACAAGTTCTTTAAATACCACCGCTTTGGACGTCACACATGACCTCACATCTGACATCACTACTGAACTGAGAAAGTTTAAGGAGGAGTTTGTCAACACGGTACGTAGTGAATTCCTATTACTGCGTAATGATCTTGCCGATTTAAGACTTTCATTAAAGACCACAAATGATCGTATGAGTAGTTTGGAGGAGAGAGTGGCTGTTATGGAAAACCAAAAATCAGCACAAGCCCAAGCCTCACCGGATGTTCATCAATTAATCGCTCAATTGCGGAGCGATATAAATGAGCGTGATCAGGAGCTGCTAGCCACTGAAATACAGATCTCGAACTTGCCAGAGCCGAGCGGTGAAAATCCCATACACACGGCTATGCTGGTGGCGTCTAAGATGGGTGTAAAAATTGAGGTGCGCGACATTGTGAGTGCTGAGCGCGTTGGAGGCAGACGCATAAACGCGACGCAGCCGGCGCTGGTGGCGACCCGCCCGCGTTTCCTCGTCGTGCGCCTCGCGCGCCGCGATCTACGCGACGAGATGTTGGAGGCCGCGCGAGTACGTCGTGGTATGACTTCTGCTGATCTCGACATGCCCGGTCTGCCAGCGCGATTTTATGTCAACGAACGCCTTACGAAGCAGAATCGGGAGTTGTTTCGGATGGCGCGAGAGGCCGGGGGCCGGGTCGGCTGGCAATTTGTTTGGTGCAAAAGAGGCCGTATTCTTGCCCGACACAAACCCGGGGACGTCGCTTGCCAAATCCGTTGCGAGGCTGATGTACAGCGCATCTTTGTACCCGTACAAGTACCGGTTACTGACGGCCAAAATCGGCACTAAATATCTCACCATGTGTCTACCTAGTACCATAATTTATTTTTATTTTGGCTTTTTTTGTTTTAATTTATTTCGTATTTTTGTAGTTTTTATAACGATGGCACGTATTCTACTAGATGTTACAAAAGTTTCATGGATCTATAGTTATAATATGTTATGTTCGTTCTGCCCGTACCTCCGGGGAAACAGGTGTGATATTATGTTATTTTATGTTGATTGTCTCACGCCGGCGGCAGCGCACGCGCATGTCAGTGGGCTCGTAACACGGTTTCGCTATACTCATATTACTTTATTAATTATTTACAACATTATCCTAAATCTATCTATATTTTCAATTATTTTTACACTTTTACATATTATTACCATTTTACATATTCACATTATTATCTATACAATATTTGCAGATACCTATAAAACTTTTCTATTTAATGCTGAACTATTATTATTATTTACGCCTATAGCTACTGATAAGATATTGAATGAATGCGCATTGGAAGTGTTGGCAAGTGAAGTGACAACTGTGGTAGTAATTTTACATTATATCAATGATGCCTAAAAGTGGAAAATATCTTAAGGTTGGCTTCCTTAACGCAGGGTCTCTGGGTACAGGCCATGACGATTTGGTTTGTGCTATTGACAGATATAGTTTTGATTTAATGGCCATAAACGAAACTTGGCTCCGACCGGGGGAAGATGGGCGCGCGCCGGTCGTGCCCGGCTATCGTCTTCGTCACACTCCGCGGCCGTCATGTGTTCGCGCGGGACGTGGTGGGGGCGTTGGGTTTTTTCTACGGCGGGGTCTGAGCGCGCGCATCTGTACTCGCACGGCTGATCCCAGGTTCGATTCCGTGGAACAGATGTGGCTGACTGTATCGTTAAGCGGCAAAAAAATTGCTGTTGGTACAGCTTACCGGCCACCATGGCTTGATATAGATCACTTCCTTGATGCCATAACAAACACATTTGCTATGTTGGGAAAATGTGATCATTATATATTGCTTGGTGATTTTAACGTAAACATGCTGAACATAAACGAGACCAAAACCAAAAAGGTACAACAATTTCTAAATTGTTTAAGTCTCGTTCAACTTGTCACGACGCCGACTCATTTTACAGATACGAGTGAGACACTTATCGACCTACTGTGTACAGACCTTAAGGCAAGGTACACGACGGTGGAATCCTTCGGCTCGATTATGGGTCATTCCATAATAGTTAGTGAATTTCACCTAAAGCGGGACAAATTTATACCATATGTTACAAAATTTAGGCCGATTAAGGACATATGCCGGGATAGTTTTTATACGGATTTGTCACAATCAAACATAGATCGTATTTCTGAATTTACTGATGTGGATGACATGGTCGATACTTTTAATTCCTGCATAATATCATTGTTTGATGTTCACGCACCGCTTAAAACGTGTCGCATTAAGGAATTATCCTATCCCTGGATTACGGACATTGTCCAGCTCATGATGCGGTTGCGGGACGAGGCATTAACTAAATACAGGAGTTCTAAATTAGATACAAAAAAACTTTATTATAAACAGTTAAAATCATTGGTGGAAAGTTCCTTGTATCATGAAAAAATCGCATACTTTAGGCACAATATAAATAATAAAATAAACAATCCTAAATTACTATGGAAGAACATTAAATCAACATTTGCACCCTCAAAGCAAGGACAGGACCTTCCGTCACATTTTAGAAATCCAGACCTGATAAATAACACTTTTTTAAAGGTCCCTGGCAACCCGGTGGCTAACATGTCGCTTTTATCATTCTTTGAGACCCACAGGTATAGCGACGCAATATTCACAATTGCTCCTGTGGACCAAAACGATATCTCCCGCATTATTTCTGAGCTAAAGTCGAATGCTCAAGGCCACGACAACATAACCTTAAGTATGCTTGATCTAACTTTACCTCACACTTTAGCAATTATAACCTACATAATTAATTATTCAATTTGGACATCAAAGTTTCCTTACCAATGGAAAATTGCCACAGTTAGACCACTACCTAAGAATCCAAACCCTATAGAAGTTAAAGACCTGCGGCCGATCAGTATTCTGCCCTGTCTCTCAAAAGTAATGGAGAGAGTAGTGTGCCGTCAATTGACTCGGTTTTTGGAAGAGAACGAATTGTTACCTGATCTACAATCCGGTTTTAGGAAACAGCGTAGCACTTCTACGGCGTTACTAGATGTTACAGACAATATCTTAACAGCCCAAGATAAGGGCATGTGTTCACTTATGGTGCTACTTGATTTCTCCCGTGCGTTTGATTGCTTAAACGTTTCGCTATTACTGTCAAAATTAAAATATTACGGTTTTGACGACAGGGCCATTCAATGGTTCCACAGCTACCTCAGTAACAGAAAACAATTTGTGGAATTGCGTTTGTTGGACGGTACTACCTTAACCTCAGCTCTCGCTTCTATAGAAAGAGGCGTTCCTCAGGGATCAATTCTAGGTCCCATTATTTTTATTCTCTACTGTGCAGACATAATAAAGTGCCTTCAGAAATGCAAATATCATATTTATGCCGATGACGTCCAACTGTATTTATCCTTTAGTCCTGATGATTATAAATCAGCCATTAGAGACTTAAACGACGATCTAGAAAGAATCACCGCCTGGTCAGATGAGAATTGTTTGGCACTGAACCCATTGAAAACCAAATATATGCTGTTTGGTACGAAGCAACAGTTGAAGAAGATACCATTGCGCCTTGATTTGACTCTAATGGATGAGCCTATTGAGCGTGTAAATGAGGCGCGGAACCTTGGGTTATGTATGGACAACAGCCTTCGATTTGAGAAACACGTTGCTACCTCAGTAAGAAACTGCTTCTATCGTCTGAAACTGCTTTATAAAATGAGGCCTTTCTTGTCTGAAAAGCTTCGTGAACAGCTAGTCGAAACCCTTGTTCTGTCTAAATTGAACTACGCTGATACAGTTTACGGCCCACGTTTGCTGGCTCGTACCGATCGACTTATACAAAGAGTCCAAAACGCATGTGCACGCTTCTGTTACTCTGTTCCCCCTAGAAGTCACGTCACCCCCTTTCTTAACAAACACTTTATTCTCAAAATGAAGTCGAGACGAAAGTTACACTTAGCGTGCCTGCTTTTTGGTGTCGTTAAGTCTAAGAAACCGAAGTATTTGTATGACAAGCTGAGTTGGATGGCTAGTAGACGAGATTGCGCGCCCAGGCTATGTGCGCAACAACTTTCAACACAGTCTCATAGGACAGCGGCTTTCAGAGGCAGTTTCAGATACGCTGCATCTAAAGTGTGGAACAATATTCCACCACCACTACGGATTTTGGGCACTATCCACACGTTCAGAACACGTTTACGGCAGTATCTTATAGATTCGCAACGGAAAGTTGATATGGTCGCCCTAAATGTTTCACTTATATGAAATGCTCACTGTACTTTACGTAAAAGATAATTCCTGTTGTATCACAAATATGTAGGTATATTTCGGATAATATGCGGGTGGTTTCCATCCTTTACTGCCAAATGCCCTCGACTCGATGACGTTGCTGTGCTATTCGCGGCGCTTATGTGCTGCCGCAGTTGTGAGACCTGTGGGAAACATAAACGAATACATTACTTCATTTTTTTTTTTCTTTTTCATCTCCATCTCGTACTTACTCTGTTTAATTTTAATGCATTGTTTTCATGTACTTACCCATCGTGCCTGGCCTTTTTTTTGCATCGAGATTACATAATACACCCTCCACCTTTTCAATTAATTATCACTTCATCCATCGTTATAGGTAGGTAGGTACCTACTTCATTTTCTTCAAATAGTATTAAACTCACTGTGACTTATTATTTTAACTTCTTAATTATTAGTGTCTATTGTTATTGTAACTACTCAATGTTTAATAAAAAAAAATTATTCAAATAACCCACTGTAATTTTAATGTTTTCTTGTAAAAGCGAAATAACTGACAGTGTAATGTCCGCCGCGTGCGGCGGCTTGCAGCGCTTTGTGAGTGCATCGTGCACGAATCCAATGTATACATATGTTTCGCTGAGCTCCTGTTGTTTTCGTTTTATTCTGTTTTTGTAAGTTTCTATGATGTGTTTATTTATAAGTATAAAAATATTTATTTACCTATGCTGAAACTGTTTGTACTCCTCGTCACTTGTCCCTAAAGGTTCATTAGAAAACCAGCGTCAGACAGCATCTGTCTGGCATTAATGCTGAAATGAACCTTTTTGGCGCAGCCGTGAGGCACATATTATAGTACCTAGTTATTTATTTTCACTTTTTTTGCTATTTATTTTGTGTTACACGAACTGTGTCCAAATAAACGGTATTCTTTCTTTCTTTCTTTCTTTCTATTGAAAAGGAGGATCCTCCGACCAGACGGGTATTGTGTCTGGTCCGGGCAACTGCCCGACAGTTGATGTCGGGATTTTTTTTGTATATCTTCGAGTGCCGTCGAAAACTCTGATTGCGCGATGCAGAATTGCTCATTTAGTTCGCCTGTGGAATTGTAGATGGCGCCACTTTTTTGTTTTTTTTGTGTTTCTTGATATTTGTTGTGAAGCATTTTTATTTGTAGTGCCGCTACATCACTCCCCCCCGGAGACCGGAGGTCGATAGTGGGCTGAGTCAGTGCATGTTATGATGCTTGCCAGTGCCAGTTGTGGTTCCAGTGGGTCGGAACCGGGTGTCACATAGTTCGCGGTGAGTCGGAACTGTCTGCGACGATTCCCCAGTGAGTCGGGGTTGCGCTGCGTTATGCTCCAGTGAGTCGGATCTGGTACAGCTATGGGTTGAGAGGTTGAGGCTGACTGCTGGCGTCGACCGGGAGATTGGGCTCTCGACCGGCCGAAAGTGCAGTGTGCTGGGCCATGGCTGCTGATGAGGCTGTGGGTGATGACCAGGCATGCGGTTCGCTGCATGCAGGTGGTCAGGATACCCGTTGAAGCCGTAGGGTGCTGGCTGGCTGTGTGACTCGCCGCTCGAAAGCTTGAGGAAGTGATCTTGATGTTGATGATGACGTCACGCCGAAGTGTTGCACGAAGGCTGCGCTGACGTTCTTTCACGGGGTCACCAGTATAGAGGTACGAGGAACAGGGTGTAAAGTTCGCTCATCCTCTATTGAAAAGGAGGATCCTCCGACCAGACGGGTATTGTGTCTGGTCCGGGCAACTGCCCGACAGTTGATGTCGGGATTTTTTTTGTATATCTTCGAGTGCCGTCGAAAACTCTGATTGCGCGATGCAGAATTGCTCATTTAGTTCGCCTGTGGAATTGTAGATGGCGCCACTTTTTTGTTTTTTTTGTGTTTCTTGATATTTGTTGTGAAGCATTTTTATTTGTAGTGCCGCTACAAGGCCGCCCATTGTATGTTTTTACTGTTGAATGTTATTTTTTTTCATGCATTTTCTGGTGTACAATAATGCGTATATACGTACTCATATTAGTGTGATGTCTAGGGTTCGAATTAACAACCACTATCTACTCAGTAGTGGTGGCCCTATTGGTAGAGGTCTGCTCTCAAAACGGTGAAGGAAAACATCGTGAGTAAACTGGCATGTGCGTTTTTTTTTTTTTTTGGGTGGGTAATCATCAAATAACTTCTCCCGCTCTGGGTGGAGCAGGAGGGCGTGTCAGACTTTTACTGACTAAAACCCACCCGTGTTCCTTCAGTAGCCCGTATGCCAGGGGCTGTGGTATCTCTTTCGAACAAACCCGCACCCCTGGCAGGCATCGGCCCTTGCGGGCCCCATCATTTTTTGTGCTGACATCTCTTTGAGGCGTGCGTGGAACACAACACGCCGTCGACTTGGGCTTGGTCCTTACCGGACAGCGAGCTACCCATTACTTGCCGTCTGCAAGCTCATGCCTACGGTGGCCGGAAATCGGCCTGGGATTCCCGACGCCCAGGGCGTCTCCGTATCCTGCGGCGGCTAGGGTCGCGAGGGCGCATATGCTGCCTCTCCCTCACGTGCACCGCCTCCCTCTTCGCGAGCATCACTGCTTCACTGAAGGAGGTGACGGCTACCCATGCACTCTCGCTCCGTACCATGGCCTGGACCAGGGCCGGACGCGAGAGATCGCCGCCGCCGAGCGCCTCCACGAGGACACGGCGGTGCTCCGCCCAAGCCGGGCAGACCGCCACCGTGTGTTCCACCGTGTCCTCAGGGCGATCTTCGCAGTGGAAACACCCGGGCGTTTCCTCCCACCCCATCCGAAACAGGAACCTCCCGAAACAACCGTGTCCGGTGAGGACCTGTGTCAGGCGGAAGGTGAAAAAAAAAATCGGAGACATGTGACATCTACCAACCCGCACTGAGTCCTCGTGGTGGATTACGGCACACTCTAACTCATCGAGAGCAGGCCTGTGTCCCAGCAGTGGGAACATGATAGGCTGATGATTTATGCATCTACTCAGTTTTTTAACTTAACCGTTGAGATATTGATGTATTTTTTCTCAAGTCATAGATAATAGATATTATAGAAAATAAGTTTTACAAAACCTCATTAGTATTTTCTACTACAAAACCAATTTAAATTTTCAAGCAAACAAATTAATTTTCTCATTAAAATGACTAGTAATTGAATTTTATTTAAACGGGTCCCCAAACAATTTGTTTGCTGCATATTTATAAAAATAAAAACATTTTTTTAAATAATATTTCAATGTCATGTCCTATTTGAGACGCCTTTGACTCATAATTGATTAAAACTTTTGAAAGTAGAACATGACTTATTAATAAAGTTTATTTTTTCAATTCAATTACAGTAATTGGCAAGGCACAGTGATGACAGGTGGAGCAAGGCTTTGAGAAAGTGGCGTCCAAAAACTGGAAGAGGAGATGTCGGTCGTCCGGCGCGAGATGGGTGGACGACATTGGGGCCATCGTGTGGGCAAAACCTGGATGAGGCTGGCACAGGTACGTGGGAATTGGCACAAGAAAAGAGAGGCCTATGGTGAAGCCGGGCTATGGATGACGAATTAGTAAGAAAAAATAAAACGTCATATTTGTAGAACGCAATTTCTCCGTAAAAAAACAACAGACTTTTGGAAAAAGGTTTTATTTTTCACATTTTAGTTCTAGAACCTACCCCACACCAATTAAAAATGTCATCATCCTTTGGGTCAAAACAATGCATATTTATGCGATAGCAGCAATCGCGGTTTCATTTGCTGTAATTTTTTTAGGAGATCCGTTGTCTGTCTCCGAAACTCATCTTCAGATCTAGAGGATACATTTTTAACCATTTTATCACATAAGTATAGGTTCATGTTCAATATAAAAAAAAATACAGTTAGGGTAGCTTGATGTGCTGGCGTCTGTACATATCATAGTGTCATTAAGATTTTGTTTTGTCTCATTAGTTTCCGATACCGATACCCAAAACATGGGTAAAGTTTGCCAGCTAAATTAATTTGATCATTTTATTTGGTGATGTATCAATAAGCAGAACCTCAAGCAAGCAATAATAGAAGTTGTTGTCATAATGACATGCCAGCTACTTACTTGCATGCTTTTTTTTTTCTGCAAGTTAAAGTACCGCTTATTTGCGTGGGTACTTAATTATACGTTAAAGTTCTAAGTTTACTTGTAAAATGCAGGTCTTATTCAATGAAATATACTATTTATATTCCTTCAGTGACTGTCGTTTGACTAGTGAGAGTGGCTCGTTGAATATCGGAAGGATAGGTAAGGGAAAATCGTTACCTGCTTCGCCTCTTAGTGATGTGACTTGTATCGATAATGTTTTATCGATGGTTATTCTAGTGTTCGTTTTTTTTTTATTCCAAAAAGGTTGTATTATTTTTTAGTTTAAATTATGTTATGGAGTGTATGCTCTTTGTTACCGCGATCAGCAATCTTTTTGGTAAATATAGTGATGATAGGAATAGTATTTTAGTCCATACCACATGCCACTTGCTACGTGGGTGGGATTTTTCGCGTGATCGTCGTAGATGTACGTTACGATCATAAAATCTAGATTATATAAGTTAAAGGAAACGGTTAAGATCACGCTGTTTAAAGCACTACTACAGCACTACTGCACTATTGCAGCTATACTGGGTGTATTTGCAGATCGGTGGGAGTCTCCCCTGCGAAGATGGATGCGGCTTCATGTTGCAGTTTAATTCGCTTTGTTGTTTGAATGAGTAACAATATTAGTTTGTAATTTAAGCATATCGTTACTAACATAACTTTTAACAAGAAATAAATGTTCATAGTAATAATAATAATCGTCTGAACCGCGCGAGATGATACCTCGTAGGCATAGGCTTGCCGCTAGACTCTTCACGGTAATGGTCATTTTTGATCGAGCGGCCGCCCTCGGCACACACTGCGTCGCATCGCATCTCACGCCCGTGCTATAATTTAGTTTTCTACAGTTCTATCTGACTTTATCTTTCCTTTTTTCTCGATTCCTGAGTGTCGTAGCGTGATATAAAATAGCCTATATATAACCTGTCTCAATAATTAGACTATCAAATATTAAAATAATTTTTGCAATCCAATTTGTAGGTACTCTCTGAGACTAACGCTTTCAAACATAAAAAAACACGTCACATACAAAATATGTTCGTCACCTTAAGGCCATTTTCGCCTACTCATTTCATGCTGGATATTTACATAAATTTCATAAACTGGCCAGTCCGTTAAAAAGTTAATTAAATGTAGTTTTCTATAAAATAGTCTGCTTAATTCCACAGCTTCAAAAACGAACTAGCTACCTTGTGCCCTGACCGGATAAAGGAAAGACTTAAAACTGACGAATAAATAAAAGACTTTACTTAAGTAAATACGCACATCACTACACAAGAAGAGGCCCCTAACCTAGTTATGGAGCGATCTCGTTCGGTCAGCTCTTCAATCTCGTGTGTAAATCTAAATCCTAGCTTGTTTGTGCTAGCATTGGTCATAGACAACAGTTAGTCTAGACCACACAGCTTTTGTTACCTACACACTTGTCTGTGGTTCACAAACAATCTGAAAAGGCTATCGAGTAGATGCTGGAAATTTAATTGATATGAATTTATGTGTATTATTATTCTTAATTTACATTAATGATTTTCCGAAAACCGTGGACTTTCCAATGATTCTTTTTGCAGACGATAGTACAGTCATATTTTGCAACAAAGACTATGCATCATTGGAAAATGACATTAACACCACATTAGCACGCATTGTCGATTGGTTAAGAACAAACAACCTTCTAATTAATTTACAGAAAACTAATGTCATGATCTTTAGAAACATGACTAAACCACCAACAGACTTAAATATAAATTATGCTGGAACAAAAATTAATGAAGTTGATGTAATAAAATTCTTAGGTTTGCATGTAGATTGTAATTTGAATTGGAAATCACATGCGGAATCTGTCTGTTTGAAATTGAATAAATATTCCTATATGTTATACATGCTCACAAAAATTGTAAACTTGTCCACTGTCATGACAGCCTACCATGCATACGTGGTATCCACGCTGAGGTATGGGGTAATTTTCTGGGGGAACTCGACGGAATGGGAGGCTGTTTTTAAAGCCCAAAAAAAGTGTATACGGGCAATGTGCAGACTAAAGACCACTGATAGCTTTGAACCATATTTCAAAAAACTTAAGATCCTTACTTTACCTAGCCTGTTCATTTATGAGATGTCAGTCTTTGTCAAAAGTAATATGCATATGTATGAAAAATTCCGAAGTGCTAGATACAAAAATAAAGTTCAGACTGTACCCTGCAAAACTCATTTAATGGACTCCAGTGTATATTGCATGACATCTAAGATTTATAATAAATTGCCATGTTGCATTACAGATATTAACAACTCGCACATATTTAAGCGGAAGCTAAAGGAATTTCTAATTGATAAAGCGTATTACAGTGTGAAGGAATATCTGAAAGGGAATCCTTATGGCCAATAATGAATAGACTTATAGTTATTTATCCATTATTTACTCTGACATTTATTTCATTACCTATTGACTACTAAATACTCCTTGACATTGAAAATACGATTAAAATGATTTTCCAATTTAATAATTTTGTCATAATAATTTTTAAGTGTTTTGAAAGTAATATTTTAATTTTTAATTTTGCATGCCCATGTTAAGGCAGAGCATGGAGAACATTATAAAAACATTGTAACATCTATACCCCTACCCATGTTGGCAAAAAATAAATGATTTGATTTGATTTGATTTGTGTCGTCATACCTATTATGATCGTGTTTGAATGAGGCACGTGTATTTTAAAGAAGGATGTTTATTTTTGTTGAAAAGAAAACGGATGACGTATTTTTTCAATGTATCAGAACGTCAAAACTGGAGATCATATCAATGTTAATTTGTTGTTGGTATTTTACGAACATTCATAAAACTATTTACTAAGTAACCTAATAAAAATATTAATATGTGAACAAAAATTTTGTACACAATTTTATGAAAATTATTCGGATAGAGGTGGTATTAAATTTGGCACAGTTAAAGTTTATAATATGGAGACGGAGTGCAGAAAGCTATTTTTTTAAATATAATAATTCATTCGAAATACATTACGTTTCAAATAAATTATGTTCGAATTTCGACCACTGGGTGACCACTGGTAAAAACTAAACTATGTCCAGATAGCTATTACCCATTCTTGTAATTCATACACATGACAGTATGCCATGCTCATTCAAATGTCTTGCTGGTGGTGGCGTGTGTGCTGGGTCAATAGGCCCTTTGTAAGATGTAGGTAATACTTTGGACCCAAGCGACCGAAAACGCCAACCATACGAAGCCCAGAGCAAAAATGAATGTATGATATTGTACAAAACATCCTACTGTTATTAGCCGTCCCCGACGCGACGACGACGATTGGAGGTTTTTAGAGGATTTTGTATACGTCGACTTAAAAATCTTGAAGTATACATTAATACTGATCCTACCTCTTGCTCTTGATCTTTTACAAATGGTATAAAATATAAATTTTCCTTTGGCGCAATATTTTAAAAGAAAAAGTAATCTCTCAGTTTTTCCAAACTGTATTATAAAATATTTTTCTAAAAACAGAACTCAAATATTGACGAAAATATCGTTCTCAAAATATTTCAGAGATCAATCGAAGTAAAGTGGTTTCTGAATTATGTGCCCCGAGTGAACTCGAGTATGTAATAGGTATAATAATAGGCCGGGGAAAAGTTTTTCACATTTTATAGTTATAAAGTTGTAGTAAAATCTCTTTTGCTGTACCTACTGTTTGTATCTGGCTAGTTTTTATACCGTTAAATAGAATAGAAAAATATGACATTTAAAAAAGGAACGAAAAACGATTTCCTGCCATTTTTCAATTGTGTGTCTTTCTGTCCGCCAAAATTAGTGAAACTAACGAAGAAATTCGATAAAGTCGTCAAGAAGCCGCGAAATAAATATGTGACGTTAGTTCAAGCGTTTTCAATCCGGGCATTTTGATGTCAAAGATGCAGCTCGCTCTTGTCACAGTGGTCGCCCTGTTACGGATAAAGTTGATGCCATCTTTAATAAAGTGGAGAGAGACAAGTGGAGTGGAGTGGAGTGGAGTGGGGTGTTAGTGTTGGTAGCAAGGACATAACTGAAGGGTTAGTGGTTCATTTAAATAACTATGGGTAGGTATACAAAAAAGATTGATGTTTGGGTGCTAAACGATCTCACTGAAATAAACTCAATGAATGGTGTTCTTTCGCAAAACGAGAAGTTTTAATCTATGTAAATAAAATTAAATAATGATCGTTCTACGTTTGAGGTAAAGAATGCGTAGATGACGGCTTCGTGAAGGGTCGTTACACCAGGTATAAATTGTCTTCGATCAGGAATCGTGTTGAGAATTACCTACGAATCAAAATTTGAAGAGAAATTTCAGCGTAATCGATATTTAACCGACTTCAAAAGAAGGAGGTTATCAATATTATAGAGCTGAAGAGTTTGTTTGTTTGTTTGCTTGAACGCGCTAATCTCAGGAACTCGGGAACTACTGGTCCGATTTGAAAAATTCTTTCAGTGTTAGATAGCTCATTTATCGAGGAAGGCTATAGACTATATAACATCACGCTAGGGCCCTAAGGAGCCGAGCAAAAATAAAAAAGTCACGAATACGAAGTACTCGCACGGCCAGGCGATTCGATGCGACGGGCTGGGTCGGGGAGCAAGAAATTTGACGCAGACGAAGTTGCGGGCAGAAGCTAGTTTATATACATATATATTTTATGTATGTTCGGGCATAACTCCGTTTTGCAATAATTTTTTTTTTTTGTTTAAAAGGGGTTTATTCCGAAATGGTCCCATTTAAATTTCATAATTGTAGATCTGATGATTTGTTTCGGAGACGGACAACGGAACTCTTCAAAAATTACAGTTTTTTTGATATTGTACTTACATTACTTTTAATAATAGGTCTTTACCTATGAAATTGCCGTTTTGTATGAAAAAATTTAAACGAATTTTTTTCATGAATTTTTTATTTGTATTAATCGAAGTAATCACCCATGCAATCAATGCATCTTTGCCATCGCAGTGGCAGTTTATTGATGCCCTTCTTAAAGAAATCAGCTGGACGGGAGGCAACAAATTCTTCAAAGGAATTTTGTACTGCCTCTCGGGTATTAAATTTTTTTCCCGCCAAGAAGTTATCCAAATTCTGGAAAAAGTAGTAGTCTGTAGGCGCAAGGTCTGGTGAGTAGGGCGGATGACGGAGAGCTTCCAACCCCAGTTCTTGCAACTTGGAGACCGTCTGCTGTGCAGTATGAGGTCGCGCGTTGTCGTGCAGGAGCAGCGGAGACGAGCGATTGACCAATGCTGGTTGGAGATGCGCCAGCTTCTCCATCATTGTGTTCAGTTCTTCACAGTACACATCTGCAGTAATGCTCACCCCGTTTGGTAAGAAGCTGTGATGAATCACACCGGCGCTAGACCACCAAACAGTGACCATCACTTTTCTAGGGGTAAGTTTTCGTTTAGGGCATTGTTTAGGTGCTGAACCAGGATCCAACCAACTTGCTGAGCGCTTACGGTTATCAAACAGAATCCATTTTTCATCGCAGGTAACAATGCGGTTCAAAATTCCTTCATTTGTGTGTCTGTTGAGCAGTGCAAGGCACGTCTCGACGCGTACTTCGCGCTGGCGATCATTGAGTTCGTGGGGCACCCATTTGTCAAGCTTTTTTACCTTGCCAATTTGACGCAAATGGACCAATATTGTTTTGACGCTAACGTCGAAAGCTGCTGCTAATTCAGCCGTAGATTGTGTATCATCAGCTTCCACAATCGCCTTTAATTCGTCATTGTCGACCAAAGTCTTCGGACGACCGCGAGGTTCATTTTTCAGGTCGAAATTTCCAGAACGGAAGCGAGCAAACCAATAACAGGTGGTGCGTTGGTTTGTAGTGTTAGCTCCGTAAACGTCGTTGATGTTGCGTGCCGCTTGTGCCGCGTTGCTGCCACGACGGTACTCATATTCCATAATTACTCGAATTTTTAACGTATCCATGATGACGAAAAAGATTGAAATGCGATGAAAATGTAACACTAATCAATAAAGAAATTACTACTTTTAGAAAAAAAAAACCATGTTTTTAAAATAAAATTAATTTGAAATTAGAATTCTTAGCCAAACAAAAATTATTTTGATTTGAAATGGCCAGTACTGCAGAACGGCAATTTCATAGGTAAAGACCTAATATTAAATCTTGAAGTTTCTTTTTATTTTGCCGTAGCATAATAGGTGCCTATATTTAGAAACATGATCAAATTCTGTAGTTTCTACTACTTCTGAAAATACATACCTAGTTAATACGAGCTTATTTTTAGTATATGCGAAACCCGAAACACGTGTCTAGTATTCTTATGTAAAGAATCTATGTACAAAATTTCAAAGCTGTATCATGAAAAATCACAAAGTTATAACCTCGTTATGTTACCTAGTTGTCTACACAAACATGGGCACCATACGCCCCACGCGCCACCCGCGCGTCCAGCGTAGTTTGTGCTCATTGATAATAACTAGGCAGTAGGTACCTAACCGTATGGCAATTGTTTTGTAATTAACCGGTGATAACTAAAAAAAAAAATTTTGGGAAAATCTATAACATGGTGTAAAAACTATTGGAATCGATTCAATTCCTTATTCTGAACAAACTATATTCAGGTTTCGCATATACTAAAAATAATTTTGTATGAGCAAGGACTGAATACGTACCTATTTATAACCAAAATCAGGTACCTACCTATTAAAAGTCTTTGACGTTCATTTTACAAATCAGCACGTAGGTTTCTTAAAAAAAAAAAAAAAAAGGAATAGTACAAAGGAATATTTCAACACGATTTTGGTAGTAATCATGCGAAAAGTCGAGGGCCCGGCCATTTTCTTATTATGAATCTTTATTTTTAGTTCTCCATCGTGTGTTCGTACAAAAGATGTTGGACTTATAAAAGGTTTTTCATTCACCCTCGTCACGATATCAACACTTGCCGATTTTATTGTCGGCGTTCTCATCAATCATGTGTGGGGAAAAAGATGATTTACGCTTCAGTCAAATGGTTAAGGATTTGGAAGATTTTATCGTTCTAGTTCTGGTCTGGTGACAGTCTTGGATCTGGTCTAACTTGGTTTGAAAGGATTTTTTTTTTTGGTTACCTATTTCCAGATGCTGATGTTGTTTTGCAGATGTGAGCGGAAACATCGGTTGGGAACATCCTAGAATGTATTTTTAAAATATTTTTATTAATAAACACACTAAAAAACTCAAACACTACTAAGCTACGCAAGGTACTAAATAACATTAAAATTAGATTTATACAAAAAGTTAAATACAAAAACAAGGTCCTTCCGAGGCCAAAAGGCCAATCTTTTACGTGGTATATTACGTTATAACTAAGAATAGTAGAACAGAGCAGTGGTGGCCCAGTGGTAACGGCCGCGACTTTCGAGTTGTAGGTCGTGCGTTCGAACCCAGTGAGGCGCATTCCTTTGTGTAAATAATTTCATCACCACTGCTCACAAACGGTGAAGGAAAACATCGTGAGGAAACCGGCATGTCCTAGAACCAAAAATTCGAAGACAATGTGACATCTACCAACCCGCACTGGGCCCGCGTGGTGGATTACGGCCCACTTCCTCTCACTGAGAGGAGGCCTGTGTCCCAGCAGTGGGAACGTTACAGGCTGAGTATTTAAGAAAAGTGTTTTTTGCACTTTATACAATTCCGTAGCACTTTCTTATGGCGTTCTGTAGTTTCTGCGTATCCCCATTGGAAGAAGGCTTGAGCTTATTTATGAAGGGAATTATTTATTTTGTCGCTGGTTGACACTTCACGTGACCAGAGGGCTGGGTCATTCTTTGGTTAAAGAATTAGCATTGCCATTCAACGTGGCAATACTGCCAGTCTTCTGGGCACGTTTCCTGATGCCAGCGATGCGGACAAATACTTCGACTCCTAAGTGTCCTTTTGTTTTGTATTTATTTGTTTAGTTAGTTTGTTTAAATTTCTTAGTTACACAATAAATCATACAATATCCATCTCCGTATACGCAGGCGGCTACACAAACCAGGTAACTAAAATGTTTTTATTTTTTTCTACATCTTTGAGTACCTTTTCATTAAAATTTCTATTTTTCCCGTATATTTTAGAAAAGTCTTTGTATGTAGTTTAGTTTTCGTTTTAGTTTTTAGAATTTTCCTTTTTATTAATTTTCATTCTGTTGCATACCGTAATTTAGGTATGTTGTAGAACATTTTTTTACCAACGTTTTTTGTAAGGAAGATGATGAGGTGCTTATCTCATCATCTGCCTAGCCTTTTAACAACTATGTTGGGGTCAGCTTCCAGTCTAACCGGATGCAGCAGAGTACCAGTATTTTACATGGAGCGACTGCCTATCTGACTTCTACTACTATTTACTGGCTAATAAGATCCCCTTTGGTAAGACTGGTTGTCAGACTTTCGGGCTTCTGACGACCCGTAACGACTGTAAAAGATCCACAAATTACAGCCAGGACCAACGGCTTTCCGAGGCACAGAGTGATCTTGGTATGTCAAGATGGTCACCCATCCATGGCCAAACCGCGGCTAACGTAGCTTAACCTGATTGATCAAACCCGTACGGCGGTTATTACTAAGCCATTAGACCCTCTGAGCTTAAAAATGTATTTAACTTTTTAGTTCAAAATAGAATAGTATCAGAATAGAATTGTTAAAATGCTTTTTACGTCACTTTATAGAAATAAAGTAAAAAGCAGTTTAACAATTATTTTGAAGGTCCCTTCCCGTCCTTTATACGTATTAAGTATTCGGTGACCTTACCAAAAGGAATGTTAAAAAAATCTGGAGTCACAAGACGGATTGACTTAACGGTCCAACACAACACCTGTCTAAATCCTTACTACATTTGACGAGGGTAACTCCGTGATAGAAAAAGAAAATGTTTTTCAATCGTCATGTCCCTTTATTGGACTGTGTCCTATGCTTCTGAAGAGAGATCTTCAACGGATTGGGGACATGATGCAAAGTTTTTTATCCCACACTAGCTGTTGCCAGTATCTTCACCCGCGTGGAGGTCTAAAATTATCCCACAGGAACTTAATATCGGTATATTAATTATCCTATGTGTAATTTCAAGCTACAAACTATATGTGTGTCAAACATCCAAATCTGTTTGCCCGTTTTCGCAAGATTGGGGAACAAATATCCAAACATCTAAATATCCAAACATATAATGCGGAACTTTCATCCCCTATTTAACTCCCTTAGCGGTTGAATTTCAAAAAATCCTTCCTTATTCCTTGTCTACATAATAAAGGGAACCTCTGTGCAAAATTTCAGCTTTCAAGGTCCAAGGGTTTGGGCTGGGCGTTGATGAGTCAGTCAGTCAGTCAGGACTTTGGTTTTTATTTATATGGAAGTAGGATAGTATGAAGAATAATGGGAAATATAAAACATCTGAAACATCAGAAGTTAGTAATTTCCTATGGAGAAGAGTCGTCAAGAAACTTCACGGTTATTTCATTTTTCGCTTCGCTCTTGACAGAGCGGTCGTGGTCACAATGACCATGTCCAATCACAGGTGTATTCGTTGCCCGCCTCACGAACGCTCTCTATCTGGTCCTGTTAGATGACAATTTGGTCCAATAGGTCCTCTAACCACGGTTTTTACTTGATCGGTCCACTTCATTGGTACCCTACCTTCCACTCTGCGCTGCACCACTAGAGCTCCGTGGTGTCAAAACAGCTACGGGTTACTCCTTTAAAAATATGGAGGACAGTGTAGACTCTATATTATATTGAATGATAATCTTGAGGAAAGCAGTGTTGATGTGCACTAGTGTGTAGGGTGTTGGTACCTAACATTTTTTCAGATAGTCCTTATACATTTCATGTCACGGCACAATTTTCAGTTAATTGATTTTAATACTTTTACCTATCGCAATATTACACCAAGGAACGCTAATCTAAGCATTAAAGACATTTCAAATTGATTTACAATGACTAATAGAAACTTTTGAATGATAACTGTGAAAATAAGAGAAGTAGCAGGCGACTATACACCGTGACATTTTAGTCGTATTACAAAGATGGTCCACTCAATGTATCCGACATAAAATACCTCTAGGTGCGATCAAAAAATTGTTACCATTAATTAAGTTATTAGGTACAAAGAATAATAAATAATGCTTTAGAATTATAAAACAACCTGTTAATAATATTTACGTACCTTTACATTCCATCATACATTCCATCTCCATATCAGGGTGTTTCCAACTACGTCATGTGTCTTAGTGAATGATATTTTTTTTTAACTAATCGTATGTTCAATTTTTTTTTTTTCATATTCAAATTCAAATTCATTTATTTAGCTTACACAAGTTTCTTAAATATACAGTGGTTTTACATGGTATGAGATTTACACAAATAAAAGATTTACACGGATTGAGCAGCGGGTCCCAAACTAGGCACAGCCTGTATCTTGGTGACCCAAACAGTACACAAAGTTAATAATTATGCTAGCGCAAGATTGTTACCAAGTCAAAAGTTTTTTTTTTTTTTTTAAATTTACAATAATGTGAGAACAAAGAAAATAAATGATGCAACTAGTTAGATACCTACAAGACAGTTAAAGTGAGTAAGTGTTTGGTGTAAGTGTGTGGTGTAAGTGTGAGTGAGGGTATGAGTTCTATCAGAGTGTATTATTAACATCTGCAAAGTAAACTTTCTGTTTCCTCATAAGACCTATGATATAGATATTTAATGTATTGTAGTCATTGAATACATGAAGTGGGCTTCTGTAGTAAGACGACTAAAATGTCACGGTGTATATATTGACATCGTAATTGTTAAATAACCCTAAGGTTGCTAGTCGCTCACACGTCATTTTTCAAAAAAGTCAAGGCAAACCATTTTTTCCATTCATCGAAAAAAAAATTTATTACCAGTTGTGTACCAGGAAAAATATTTTTGTAGCCGAAAAAGTCACGCTGCACTGCTCCTTGATATTTATTTTTTGCTTAATAGAGGGTACTGTAGTGTGACCAGTTGTAAGAATTTAGAAAAATGGTTATCTAAACGTAACCGTAGAGGTCACGCGTCCAAGACAAGAAGGAGACAAAAAGAGTGTCCATGGAGATTATTGTCCGTTCTTCTCTATAGATTTACTATGATTTGTAATAGGTAATCTATCTAAATGACCGACTCCTTTGACAATCCAAAATTGGCTGTTAATGGTTTAATTGAAATATTAGCTCCGAGTTTGAGTCTGTAGTTTGAAAAAAAAAAACAATGAAAAGGAACTATCACATTTGCTCAGTATCATATGGATAGGTCAAACATAGGCCGTAAGTAGGTCTCCTGACAAACACGCAACCGGGTGAGTGAAGTCAATCCGGTTACGTTTCTATTTCCTTTTGTGAATGACCGTTGCGCTAACGTTTTCGATTGCGTTTTGTCCGTTTTATTTTCAAACTCGCTCCGCTTGGTTTTGTGTGGTAGCTTTATTGAGATATACGTGCTTTGCGTAATTACTTGTTTGTTTTTAAAATATACAACTGGGATAGTTATTAAAATCACAGTGTTTTTGAGTTTTTATTACCGTTTTCTATGCAATAAAGACGGATTTATTCTAGCGAATCCACACGTCATTTATTCCGCCGCAGGATACGGAGACGCCCTGGGCGTCGGGAATCCCAGGCCGATTTCCGGCCACCGTAGGCATGGGCTTGCGGACGGCGAGTAATGGGTAGCTCGCTGTCCGGTAAGGACCAAGCCCAAGTCGACGGCGCGTTGTGTTCCACGCGCGCCTCAAAGAGATGTCAGCACAAAAAATGATGGGACCCGCAAGGGTCGATGCCTGCCAGGGGTGCGGGTTTGTTCGAAAGAGACACCACAGCCCCTGGCTTACGGGCTACTGAAGGAACACGGGTGGGTTTTAGTCAGTAAAAGTCTGACACGCCCTCCTGCTCCACCCAGAGCGGGAGAAGTTATTTGATGATTTCCCACCCAAAAAAAAAAAAAAAAAAAAACACGTCATTTATTGCTAAAAGAACGAGTTATCCAAAACAATTTTTGTATGAGGGTAGCAATGTTTCCATGTGTATACGGTGCAACTTTTATTGTTTCTCCAACTTATGGTATGCCACAGCTAATTACACCGCATTTATCAGGGTTAGTAAAAAAATACTTTTGAGTGGGTTTTGACATGAATATGGACAATACAAAAGTAATCTCAAATGAATGCCTATGTAACGCCTACTCTCATGAAGATCGGAGACGCTACACTCGAAGTTGTGGACGAGTACGTTTACCTAGGACAAACTGTTCACTTAGGTAGGTCCAACTTCGAGAAAGAGGTTAATCGTCGAATCCGACTCGGCTGGGCAGCTACGCAATATCTTCTTGTCCCAGATACCGCAGTATCTCAAGACTTTGACCAGTGCATGTGGTGATGACCTTTCGCACGGAAACGTGGGCGGTCACAATGGGCTTTATTACAAGGCTAAAAGCTATGCTTGGAGTTTCCCTACGTGATCGAATCAAGAATGAAGATATTCGCAGGAGAACCGAGGCAACCGACATGGCCGATATTCACATCGTTAACACAAGAATTAAGGACAAACTACGTGCTCTCTTTCACCGGCTTCATAAGGTTCATAACTCATTTGTTGGGCTTGGTATAACCTTTTATAACAAGGTTCCCTCTTTTTTGCTAGATTTGCCTTTTGATGCGTTTAAAGCTCAAGTAAAATCCATCTTTTATTTAAAACCATTCCATTAACGACTATTTAAATGACAAGAATAGTTGGTCGCTGTGATTAACTCAAGACAATGTTTATGTTCTTTCTCCAGAATAAGCGTACCTAGTGACAGGTTATATGGGTTCACATAATTATTAAGATTATTTTATTTTATTGACCAAGTTTTTTTTTTAAATCTATTATGTCATTAGTTATTGACATGATCTACTCCTAACAATAATCCAGCATTGCATATGTAAGTTTTCACGCCCTTTATACCAGAAGGCTTTTATGCTTTATTGTTTATTACTTTGCCTATGTATGTATAGAATCAAGTCCATCCAACTAAACAGACAGCTGTGCTGCTGGGGAGTTTGTTGCGCCACTTCTTCTTCCCAGCTAAAGCACTAGGAAGTGTCGAAAGGTGGGCGTTTTTGGAGGACTGTCTTATGTATTTTGACGTTCGAAAAGTGCTGATTCTCAGCCTAATTTGAATAAATGACTTTGATTTTGATTCTGAAACCCGAAGCATGGCGAAACTAAAGTGGCAGTGGGCAGGGCACATTGATTGCAGAACAGACGGCTGATAGGGCCGAAGGGGTCTGGAGTGGTGACCGCGTACCGGAAGACGTAAAGTTGGAAGGCCTCCCACAAGGTGAAATTCAATTCGCTGGATGCGGGAACCTCAGAACCGGTCGAAGTGGCGGAGCTTTGAGGAGGCCTATGTCCGGCAGTGACAGCAGTGACTTTTGGCTGAAATAATAATGATGAAAATGAAGGTAGCTCTTTCCCATAATACTTTTTTACTACTCTTTGGTAATTTGTTTGATTTGGTATGCATCCCTTAACTTTTGTAATTCGATATTGTGACCAAAAATCACATTAGAATGAGTTAGAATAGTGCTATGTTACATTGATGATTGTTTAGTTTTTTTTTATAAGACTACACTGTCCCACTTCTGTGCAAAGTCCTCGCCCAAATCTTTCCTTTATGGTGTTACTTTTATATTTAATTCTTTGATTTTATCATAAATATTATAACAATACTGATTAATCGAGATCAGAGATCTCGATTAAAATAAGGCTTGTATTGTGGTTGGTTGTCTGTGTATCGATCGCATTTGCATCTAAAGGCTTTTAAATTCATGTAGTACTTCTATAAAGCAGTAAAATTTTGATTTGTTCCTTGATATTACTCAGACTCCTACTGTATCTAATACATTGGCAAATAAAGACATGATAATAAAAACAGTTTATTTTTTAGCTCAACTTATATTCGAATAATTAGAATATTACCCGACAAAAAAATGAAGATGTGAATAAGAAAATATCCGAATATTTGCAAGCTCTAACACAGGTACAGCTTCTTAAAAACTCAACAAAGCCAAATTAAACGCCCCAGGTGCGCAGGGAACTATTAAAAGGATTTTTCTCTAATTGGGGATGAACCGGCAGATTTATGAATGAATGCAAATTTCGTAGACATGCTGACACGGCATTTAAAATATATACTCGAGAGATAAATTCAAGGCTTGGTGCGGTTTGCATTTGTTTTTACAAAAAAAGTACTAGTCATCCTCTTAAAATAAGATTTTCTTGTTTCCATGTTTTTTAAACATCACTTTTTAATCAAAATCAAAAACCCAACATGTCTTTTTTTTTCTGATTTCTCTTTATCTAACTTTATTAGATAATGTCATTATTTTCCACTACTCAACGCTCGGAAATAATATTTGATTTCATGATTCATTCAAGGCATATGCAAATGGCAACACAAATGTGTGACATCGAAGGAACATTAAACTTTCTGACGAGACAAGCGATATCGGATGCTCTATGCTGATCGGCTTCAGAAATGTCTTACTTTTTTTTTTTGTTTATCATTGTGTATGCGTCCAGGTTTTCTCGCACCTTCATCATCGTTTTAGCCGAAAGACGTCTACTCCTGGACATAGGTTTCCCCCAAGCTCCGCCATTTCAACCGTTTCTGTACTTCCCGCATCCAGCGGATTCCTGCGGCCTTCACAAGGTCATCGTTCATGTGGTAGGCCTTCCAACTCTACGTCTTCCGGTACGCGGTAGCCACTCCAGAACCTTTCGGCCTCATCGGCCATCTGATTTTTCTTGTCTTTTTACACCCAGAATGCTTCCATCGCTCCTTAGCAAACTCCAAGACGGAACTTTTGCGAACTTTTGCATTTAAAAAAGTAAATAAAATAAAATAACCTTTATTTCGGACAAGAAACAACCATAGTGGGTTAGTAAGCAGAAATCATATGACTAAACTTAATCTGAGAAATACATCTCTTAATAATGCTATTAATGCATTATCGAAGATCTCCCAGCTATGATTTTCAGGATGGAGTTGGGGCTCGTACGCACTCTGCAGAGCAATGAGGCAGACTTCTGTCTAATGATGGCATGGAAGCCATCAACGTGATTCTACGAACATAGCAGATGCACCGCAGAAACGGGGTCACCCCAACAGAATCCTGAAACCAATACTAATGTAACATTTATTAAATTTATATGCCTATTTCATTTATGGTACAGTTTTAATTTAACCATTTTTTATGCAAACACATATAAACAGACAAGAATAAAGGAACAGAAAAATACGTACAAAGGTAATGCTTATTTCTACAGAAATCTCTTCCAGCACACCTGCGATAGGAGAGAAGATAACAGAGATGTAGACAACGCGTGTAATAATAATAGAAGGGAAAACATAATAGCACAAATTATATCTAATCTAATTTATAAATACACATATCATATAAGAATATACATACATACATACATACTACTAAAATAAATATCAACAAAATATATATAATTATAATGTAATTTAAATAATAAATACAAATGCAACTCATGACAAAGTGGAGAAATAGTGTTCTTTCACTCTTCTTTTAAATACTGCTACAGTTTGGCAGTTCCTAATGTCAGGCGGCTTAATTGAAGCTTTCCAGTTTAAAAGTTGGCTTTGAACCAAGGAATAGATACTGAATTTTGACTTCCATAGATTACCGGAATAAACGTTACGCAAACTGGCTTTGCTCGTGTTTAGATAAAATTGGGTAGAATGTAGGTTTTGTTAAAACCATAATTTGTTAAAAACATATATTATTTATGTATGCATTTTGTCGCAGAGTAAAATATTTTTTTAAATATTACCAAAACTTTGGTGGTGAAGCTTGAAATGAGTTACAATGAAGGACAAACGAAACATAAATAATGTAGATTTAGATAATACCCATATACATAGTATGGTGTGTGTGTGTGTTTATATTTATGTGTCGGTTTTAATTATGTGTTTCTTTCGGACTATCCGCTCAATTTCGAACTGGAACGGAGCTCTTATTTATGTACAGGCGCCAGCACATCAAACTACCTCAATATGTCAAATTTTCCTAATTGAACATGAACCTTATGCTTATTTTATAAAGTTGAAAAACTATCAAAGAGATTTGACAGATTTGGGTAGCTTGATATGCTGACGTCTGTACTTTGCCGCAAGAAAAAGACCTCCTTTCGTGTCAAGGAAATTACGTAAAAAACACATGACTAAAACCGTACAAATAATAAACAGGAAAGTGTTACTTAGCCACAACGTTTTCTTAATGCATCTACCATGTTTTGTCTCTGTATCACCCAAAAGTTGACTTGGAGAAAATATGTATTTCCGTCTCCACGCGGGCTAGCTAACTATGGCGTTACTGTTGTGCTTTAGAAAATTCGAGAATTTTGGTAAAAAAGACGTAAATTTCAACTGAAAGAATCGATAAAACCTGGAATTACAACTACCACACAGGAGTCGGACTCGCGGAACGCGCACCAGAATGCAGATAAGGCAGGTAAGTATCTAATAAAATTAAAGAAAAACAAATACAAACAGGATTTCGAAGGGCTATTTAATTAGGTAGACTGTAATTAGCGAATAATTTTTTATTAGGTTTTCAATACAATTTTTTTTTTAGGTCGATGAAGCAAAAATGTATCTTTTTACCACACACATTTTCTCCAACTCAACTATTGTAAACAAATATTTTGAAAGTTATAACACTCGTGAATGCTCGTGGATACATTTCAGGAATAACATTGTTATTACTTAAACAACATCTCCCTAAAATAGATATAACTTCGGCTATACCTGGTTAATTAATTAATAAAACAATTTACGTTAACATATTGAACATTTGCAACAATCACATCAGGCTTCCTCGTCCAATCAGTACTGAGTAAACTACACACCGATACACAAACAGCGAGGCCAACTGGGCCTGCTTTGTTTGTGCCTGAACACAAATCCAATTTAAATTTGTACTAGCTTTTCGTTAAAATAATGTTGGCTGGTTTAAACCTAAACATAAATAAACTTAAATAAATTCTAGGGTTTGCCCTAAATATGACGTGATGTGTATGGCTAGAAAGAGGGTCGCTACCGAGATGACAACTATTAGAAAAGTATTGCGGAGCAGGCCACCACTACACATCATGGCTTGTCACTGCACATGGCAGTGACAAGCCATGATGCGTCATTATGGTGCCATAGGTGCACATTTACTTACTTCTTGGTAGGCCTTCTGCAGGTCCTCCATGACGGCTGGGGACAAGCGAGTACATTAATATGCCTAGCCTGCACTTCCTTTTTGTGCCAGCCAACACGGAGCCTATGAGTAACTGACACTAATAATAATGTCCTGTTTGGGAGTTTTTGGCGGGATCGCGTTGGAACATGTTGCACGAATTTTCATTGTCATTAAATTTCGTGAAATAGCGAATTAAATTGCATAATTTTGTCAGTGAATTATTCAATTTAGTTACGTGTGAGTGCACAAGTGTAGTGAAGGTGAAAATAAGTGACTAACGTAGACTTTTCGTGTTCCCCCAAAAACTCCTAATAGGTTGTTGTAAAGTTACTACCGCTTCACAATAACTTTGACTTGACTGACTATGACTTTTTTGTAACTTCGTGCCCGATATCGGGCCATTTACTTGATTGAAAAGTAAAATTACTTGGCACTGGCTAAATGCACAAACCGTGCGAAGCCAAAACCCAAAAAACTAAAATAAAATATCCTGTTTGGTGAGCTGAAACGCTTTGTCTGGTGAATTTAATATCTCATAATAGAAGACGGAGAAATTTAACCCCAAACCCAGCCTTATTGGGTGTGTGGGCTGACTTTTCGTCTTGCTGATCTCGAAAGTGTCTTGGTATGCTTTCTGTGAATCCTCTACAACAGCTGTAAGGTAAAGCGATGTTAACTTACTGAAACTATTGCATAATAATTCATGCATGTACCCGGTGCGTCAGATGAGTAACGGATGTATGAACTAACATTTTGTATGAGACGTACATATTTGTTACCAACAAAGCATATAATTGGGAGCTTGTGGCCAATTAATAGCACTCGCACGGGGCGATCGATCAGGTTAAGCTACGCTTGCCACAGTTGGTCCATGGATGGGTGACCATCTTTACATACCAAGACAAAAGAAAATATAGCGCCTGTCTAGGTTTGAACCTACGACCTACAACTCGAAAGTTGCGGCCGTTAGGACTGGGCCACCACTGTCTCAAACTAGGCTGATCAACCTACCACATTCATTACTTAACCATTTAACAAAAGCTTTAAACCACAGTTAAACTTCTGGTAAACCTCATTCAATATCTACGCATCCGGGTTAACATGTTCTTTATTGAATTTGTTTTCAATCTCAACTTTATCAGATTATGTATATTTTTATCGAGGCATCGTCACTGATAGGCTCGAAGGTAAACTCAGTTCCAGTATTTACACAAAGTTTGATGGATTTTATTTTGATTTTAATGTGTTCAACATAGAGCACGGAGAAGCCTCGGCAGCCGCTAGTAGAGGCAGTACTGTCAACACTTTCTATACAAAATACCAAACCCATTCATTCCACCTGCTGAAAATCTCGCAGCTAGACATGAGTTCCTTGACTTTCCTAGAAGTCTTTAAATAGGCTCCGAAGTAAAGAAAACCTGCTCAGCTGGAGATTCACAGATGACTCCGCCCTGGAGCGTAAATATGGTGGTGTTTCACAAACTGAATATCTTGTCCAACGTGTCCTGTTATCTGCACGCTACAGAAGCTGATGGACGCTGCTAAAAGTACCAACTTCGTTTTCAAATTCTGGGTGGATATTTAGGTTGTTATCAACACGCTAAGAAGAGGAATCTCTTTAAATTTCTAAAAAAGTGTATGACAAAAGTAAACGATTTTGCCGAGTAAAACCTTGAGGCCAAGTAAGTGAACTACACATTAACTATATACCAATCATAACCCTTCTTTGCAGTCAGGTAAAATTATGCAAATTAACATTATTAATGGCCAAACCTACACCATACAATTAAAAACTACAGACAACTTCGCTAGATCAAACAAAATATATACATGTAATTCATTTATTGCAAGAAAAATACAGATTAGCGAGAAAATAATTATGCGCAAACATAATTATTTTCTCGCTAATCTGTATTTTTTTTTTCTTTCAATGTCATTAAATGTTACGTAGGTGGTTCCAGCCCAATTATTGCAAACCCTAGGGGTTCCGAACTTCTTCCAAACGGTTCGATCCTTTATACAAATGAATGAAGGCACCTTACTTAAGCGGTGATCACTTTCAAAGTTGGTCTCAGACTCGCTTGTTACCAATCGATCGTCAGCTGATTGTACATTATGTCGCACGGGCTGTAAATCGAATGTCACGGGCATTCAAATTCTTTTTGCATTTTTTTTTTGCATGTGATAAGCTTCTAATGCCTTCAGCAGTCATGATAATATACGAGGAATATCATTTCATAGGTAAACTAAATTATTTAAATATAAAATTAAAAAAATATATATTGCGCCTAAGTAATAAATCTGATATATCCTTACAGTTGGCTGTTCTACAAAATATATGTCAGTTTTGGTTACTGCGGTTATTTTATACAAAAAAAAAAAATGCGTTATATAAAAATATGGTTGAACTAAAATGAATTTGTACTTACATCCGGACCAATAGGTTCATAAACTTGAAATTTTGCAGAGAGGTGGCTGTATTTTAGAGAAACGACATTAGCAAAATTATGAAATATTAAAACAAATGATTACTTTTATGTTTTATTTTAATTTAGTTTAGTTTTTAAAATCGTTATCAGAATCTGACTCAGAGTCAGGATTTAAATGAGAAACATCTAAAAATCCGAAATCGCTCTCCTGAAGTTTCAACAGATCCAGGGTCTCGTTGAAAAGCTCTTGCTTTATTTTCAAACTCATCTGGGCTCTTGTTGCAGAAATAACTGAATCTGATGAAAGAAGTAGCATGTTGAAGATATCTTCATTCGAATTTTGTTTGCTTTTCTTTCGCGAATTGTGTTCCCTAACCCTTGATGCGACCAGCGAATTAAATTAATTACACCGTAGAACGGCCTTGATGACATGGGGTGAAATAGGTTGTGGCAGTTTGTATGAAAAATTTAGTCCTCGGGGCATGCAATGCTATCTATCTATATAAAAGTCCAGACTGACTAACTAACTCATCAACACTCAGCCCAAACCCTTGGACCTTTGGAAGCTGAAATTTAGCACAGAGGTTCCCTTTATAATGTAGACAAGGAATAAGGAAGGATTTTTCGAAATTCAACCCCTAAGAGAGTTAAATAGGGGATGAAATTTCCGCGCGGGCGAAGCCGCTGGCAAAAGCTAGTCGGACATATTTTGATACTTTGCTTTACTTTACCTATAAATTTTCGACCTCCAGGCGGGCAAAGCCACTGGCAAAAGGTAGTCCTTTAATAAAATTATGACGAGGTACTTAGTTAGCCTATAAAAACCTTGATAGAATCAGTGAAAAACTATTCCATTTATACCAGGCCTTTAAAAATATAAAAAAGAATCGTGTCTTATCATCGTTCTGGCCCAATATTCCAGATAAAATGCCGCGCGATCTTCAATCAATTTTACTATGGAAAATCGGTAGGCCTGTAATAACTTCGGCCATCTTAAATACACTGACGAACAATATAAAAAAGCCACTTGTAAGTTGCCTGAAGAAATCTAAATATCTCTTCCATCACACAAGTTAATTTCATAAGGTTTTTTTTTTAACTTAATAAGAAAAATTGAATGAAATGTTGAAAAAAGAGATTATGAATGAAAATGGGTTGGGAGGACAGTGTAGGCCTGTCAACAAGTACCAGTCTTAGCACGAAAACAGTAGAGAAGCGTTCGACGGAAGAGTAGAAAAAAATTAACTTTCCGTGTAGACAGTTGACAGTTTTGAACCGAGATATGTAGACAAGCGATTTCTATTCTACGGTAGAGTAGAAATAGCAAGCGTAATGGTAATCCTGCAGGTAAAATCAAAATCAAAAGTCATTTATCAAAATTAGGCTGAGAATCAGCACTTTTCGAGCGTCAAAATACATAAGACAGTCCCCCAAAAACGCTCACTCTTGGACACTTCCTAGTGCTTTAGCTGGGAAGAAGAAGTGGCGCAACAAACTCCGCAGCAGCACAGCTGTATGTTAAGTCAGATGGACTGGAAACCATTGTTTTCCCATGAAAGCGGTGAAAAAAAATTATATTTATTTCGTGAACCCACTATAAGAGTTAATTGTTTTTGTCCAAATGACCCTATTTGGTTTTTTTCTTCTATGACGCGGAGTTTTTTTTATTCGTTATTAAATACATTTTCATATTGCTGTTCACTTTAAGAACCTGTCTTGTGTGGTTTCGGAAATATTCCATGATAAGTTAGTGACTTTTTATATTGCTCGCCAGTGTAACTTATCTGATATTAACTTCGTACTGACGATGACGGCAGAATTATAAGTTTTTGACAGGACCATTAATTGTTGACAGAAAACAATCAGAAACTTAAAGGGGACGCTCCTTTAATCTTTCGAATTTCAATCAAAATTTCAATCAGTGTATTTTTTTATTGAGATTTTTGTGTTCCAAGTAAAATATACTGGTTTAAATGCATTGTACGAGCATAACTAGTAAATAAACAACCATTTTATCTTACCGTTATCTTTTTTTTTTAACTCATATGGGCAGATTTTTCAATCGTCAGATAACTTTTATCTGATTAATAAATCTGATAGTTTGGCATATATTCTATACAAAAGCTATTAAACCTATATAATTATTCCTCAGATAAAAGTTATTTGACTATTGAGAAATTCATCGCATTAGACCAGCACCCTAATTGCGTAACTCCCGATTCATCATAATCTGTATCGTTTTGAAACGGATTGTTAAACCATTGCATCATAGGTTCTAAAAATGTGTCTGTTTGACAACATAAATAACGCAATGAATATTGTTTGACTGTGAAGACGAAACCAATTATGATCAATCGTGAGTTACGCAATTAGGGTGCAGGGCCTCAAGTCCAGTAGTGTCAGAATGGTCTATCATTGATTTTGACAAGTTTGGTAATCTACTAATATAATGGCGTCATTATGACTTTCTAATGGTCAGCCACTGGCACTCCATTGAAAGAAATGGCATTTATTGGTAATCTTGTACATAATGACAAAAGAATGACTGACTTACGCGGTAATCTGCTAAAATGTTGACAGTTCCACACAAACTTTTTCTTTCTAATTAAAACACTAAAATGTAAATAAATACCTATGAAAACACCGGCCGCTAGAAATAAAAACAGATAAACGTCAGTAAGCAGTAATATCACATTTGACTTTGACAGCAAAACAGATAAAATATTATTGAGTAGTAGTTATTCGAAAATAATTTCTACTAACGGGTTTTGACGGGTGGCGACCGCGTATAGGAAGACGTAGAGTGGGAAGGCCTCCTACAAGGTGGACCGATGACCTTGTGAAGGCCGAGGGTATCCGATGGATGTGAGAAGCACGAGAACGGTCGAAGCGGAGGAGTATGGGGGAGGCCTATGTCCAGCAGTGGACGTCTTTCGGCTGAAATGAAGATGATGAAGAACGGGTTTTATAATAATGGCAATACGACAATGCCATTATAACACAATTTCTATTACGAGACCATTAACCGACCACTGATCGACCATTATGAATTTAGCAGATTACGAACTTTTAGCAAAATGACAATGGGATCGTGTTGGAATGACGAATTTATAAAAATAGCAGTCTAGGGCCACAGAGTGGTGGCCCAGTGGTAACGGCCGTGGCTTACGAGTTGTAGGTTTAAAACCCAGTCAGGCACTTTACTTTGTGTAAAGTATTTCATCACCACAGCTCTCTAAACGGCGAAGGAAAACATCGTGAGAAAACCCCATACCCTAGAAACAAAAATTCGAAGACAAAAATGTCACAACTACCAACCCGCACTGGGCTCGCGTGGTGTATTACAGCCCTCCCACAAAGAGGGAGGCCTGTGTCCCAGCAAACGGAACATTGCAATTTTCTTAAGTGAAATATTTAATTAGTTCTCTAGAAACTTACTTACCTTCATAAGATGTTCGCTTTAAATAATTTCACTTAAGTTGGTCATAAAAGTTATTCACAGGAACTAAGCTAGGGGGCCCGGCCTAATGAGTTAGGTTAGAACTGTGACCAACCGCGCGTGAAAAGCTGCAACGACCGGCAAGCGTTATATGAATGTTGGTCCCAGTTAATTGGCTAGTTAGTATTTTAGGACAACAACAGGAATTATTTGGGGTTTTTTTTTTTTTTGCGAGCTCATACTGTGTCCCACTGCTGGGAAAAATCCTCCCCTTTTTCTTTCCAAACTCCCTTGTCTTATGCGTTCTTTGGCCATTTTGACCCTGGAAATTTTATCAGATTGTCGCACCACCTTCGACGTGGTCTACCTCGACAGCGATGTCCTTCCTGAGGCGTCCAGTGAGTGACGATCTTTGCCGATCTCTCCGGATGCATTAGCGCGTTGCGTCCCTCTCACTCCCACTTCGACCTGGCTGTCTTTTCTCTGGCATCCACAACTTGAGTTATCCATAATTCAAGCAATGGAGAGCAAGGTGATGTCTTTTATTCGGCCTGCATGCTTGACACTTATTAAACTACACTTATTATACCATCCATTGTTTGTTGGCAAATCTTTGAATTTGGACATTTGTTGTTCAGTAAGTTACCAACTTTGTGCATCGTAGGTTAGTTCCGGCAGGATTCACATGTCGATGAATGATTAAATACATCTCTTTCTTTTATAAATTTTAACACTGTGGGACTGGAGATTTGAAGTCAAGACGCGCAGCAGTTGCACCTCTACAGGACAAATCAATACCGACTAATTCCGTCCCAAAGGGCCAACATTAGAATGTTTTGGGACTATGTGTTAGTTTGGGACGTAATCCACGTGTTTTACTTGGCATTTAAGCACTTTGAACAACACGCTTTCGGTTCCTTCGTTGTTTTGAACTTTCTGCTTAAGTCTCATTGTGAACACGGCCAAAGTCATAGTTTTGAAGACGGTTTTTTTTTCCGATAACAGAAAAAAATTACATAATTGTTTGTCAAAATGTTTAATTTTACTAATTTTAATTACATACTTAGTGTGAATGTAGATTAGCTATTTTATAAACAAAGTTAATGCGTGATTGGGGCGAAAAATTATATGGCTAGAAAGGTAAGTACCAATATTGCGGTTGATTGAGATGTAAGGGACTTTCATCTTTCATCATTTTAGTCAAAAGATGAAGGATGACAGGAAAATATATTTAACGGCAGAAGGCTGCTACAAACATATAATAAAATCGTAGCAAAATCAAAACCATACATTGTTTTTTCAAGTAATTTAATGCAAGGTCTAGGTGCGCTTCAGATGCCGAAAATATTTTATTTAGGTATATAGTTTTCGTCTCTTTATCTGTGTATCTGTTTATTATCATCACGCTATACCTTTATCGAGCCAAGCATCCATGATGACATAAACAGGGTAATTTTTTGAGATGGGGCAATAAGGGTAGGAGCAGTGGTGGCCCAGTGGTAACGGCCACGACTTACGAGTTGTAGGTTGTGATTTCGAACCCAGCCAGGCGCATTACTTTGTGCAAATAATTTCATCACCACTGCTCTCAAACTGTGAAGGAAAACATCGTGAGGAAACCGGCATGTCCTAGAACCAAAAATTCGAAGTCATGTGATATCTACCAACCCGCACTGGGCCCGCGTGGTGGATTACGGCCCACTCCTTCTCACTGAGAGGAGGCCTGCGTCCCAGCATTGGGAACGTTATAGGCTGAGTACGTACCTTAATCGTTGTTGCTTAATTAATTTTGAAAAAATAATAACAGTCAGCTAGAAAAGGGGATCTTTTTAGGAAAAAAAAAATAGTGCTTATGTGTCCTGTTTCATATAAGGACCAAAAAACTCGGTAGCCTATCGGTAGACTCGAAATTACAACCATGCTTGCGCGTTCACGCTGAGACATTCCTGCGAACAGAACCTCACCAACACGCTACTCGATATAAAATAGACGAGCCGGCCCGAGCCGACCGAGCGACTGCGATGCCGCGGAGCCATTATGGTATTTTCCAATTTAATTTGAAGATTGGGACGATATATTTAACAGAAAAATAAATATAAATTTATTTAAATCCATTTTCTCAATTAGGAACATTAAAAACAAATTTAATTTTCGTTGTTTTGAATTTACCGCCAAAACGCTCCTCACGATGACTTTTTATCACGTGACATCGTGACGTCAGCTTTGTGTAACGGCACTGGTACAAACAATTAGTTTGGTGCAGTTTTAGAAATATTTGTGCACAGAGGCACCAGAAGTATCACTTTCTATCCATTAAAAATCTTGTTAATTAGAAACTCGACATTCACTTGTTTACTTACTAACTACTTTAGTTTACACAAAGTTGACGTCACGTGTGATCACGTGATAAAAAGTCATCGTAAGGTGCGTTTTGGCGGTAAAATCAAAACAATGAAAAATAAATTTCATAAAAATTGTTTTTAATTGAGAAAATGGATATAAATCAATTAACTTAATAACATACAAATATTTGTTGTGTTTCGTGTGGTGCCGGACGTAAAAGAATAGCACCATCCCATTTCTTCCAGTGGGTGTCGTAGAAGGCGACTAAGGGACTTACTAGAGAATGAGCAGCAGCGTTCTCTATGCATTTTACCACCATACTGCGATCACCAACCCACCTGCCAAGCGTGGCGATTATGGCAAAACCCCCCAGATTGGGGGAGGCCTATGTCCAGCAGTGGAAACTTCATGAATGAACATCATCATCATTTCAGTCTTTCGGCTGAAATGATGATGATGACACATCTATTGATAATGTAATGGATCAAGAAGATGCGGTCCATTAGCCACAGGAGTTTCTTAATTCTTTAAACCCGAGTGGCCTTCCCCATATTCCCTCAAGTTAAAAATAAGTGCCCAATAATTTAACTTAGAAATCTTAAGCCACCAAATTTGTGTAACGGGACCAGACTACAAGTTAGAAATTCTGAGCAATAACGTGATCGTAGCAGTAGTTTTGACTGGTTCAGCGGTTGGTCAAACAGTCCTAATACCTCGCATCCCAATGATTGCCAATGAACCTTTTAATTTTAAAAGAATTTAATGTCCGACTATGGTATCGTTTGCCGTAACAATTAATAAAGCACTGGGGCAAACATTTAAACACGTAGGAATCGATTTACATCAAGACTGCTTTTCACATGGATAACTATAGTTGCGTCATCAAGACCTGATTGTAGAGAAAACCAGTATGTTCTTCTACCACAAGAAAATAAAACTAAAAATATAATTTACGCAGAATTACTTTAAAATTCCTTCTACAAAAATACTACTGATTATATAAACCTCCATAATTTATTATTATATCATCATCATCATCATCAATTCAGCCGAAAGACGTCCACTGCTGGACATAGGCCTCCCTTAGTCGCTTCCTACGACACCCATTGGAAGAAATGGGATGGTGCTATTCTTTTACGCCCGGGCACCACACGGGTCATATTATTTCATACCCACATTTTATAAAACCTCCAGTACTTTTACCCAGCGTTCCTTTATTATTCCTGTTCCCGTGACATTTTTGACTATAGTTCCATTTATTGTAGGTTTTTTCCACAAAACGCGAGTGACCCCGCGGTGCACACCTATGTTATAACATATTTAATATAACAGTTTTAGAAGTAACTCTGCCTGTCTGCATATCTGTAACGCTTTCACGGCTAAACTACTGATTCAATTTGGAGAAATTTTGCATAGAGTAAGCTTAAACCTTGAGAGCAGTGGTGGTCAAGTGGTAACGGCCGTGACTTACGAGTAGGTCGATGTAGTCGTCGGTTCGAACCCAGACAGGCGCTTTACTTTGTGTAAATTATTTCATCACCACTGCTCTCAAAACGGTGAAGAAAAACATCGTGAGGAAACCGGCATGTCCTAGAACAAAAAATTCGAAGACATTTGACATCTACCAACCTGCAGAGGGCCCGTGTGGTGGATTCCAGCCCAATCCCTCTCACCGAGAGGAGGCCCGTGTCCCAGCAGTGGGAACATTATAGGCTGATGATGATGATGAAGCTTAAACCTCAAGGAAGGACACAGTAATATTATTTATCCAACCGTGATAACTGATATTCACGCGGACGAAGTCGCGGGATACAGCAAGTTTATAATAATTATAGGTAAAATAAAAAACACCTACTTAACGTTTTTTGTTAATAGTCTGTGCTTAATAACTTAGTCGTAAATTTTATTAACAATCTTGTTGAATCTTGGTTACTCCTTTAAAGAAAATTCTATTCTATAGCTTCTTTAGCAGCTGTTGGTGTATCTCTTCAAATATTTCAAGTATGAATAAAAACACCATAAACAAGATCTACTTTAAATAAGACCCAACCAAAATGCGAACTAAGGTAAATTTAATTGAGAACGTGTCATCAACATGAGAAGTTAGTGTTGGAGCATTTTGTGTGTGCGATATGCGAGCCACTTGTATCTGTATTATGTAAATCAGTATTTGACAAAACTAAACCAAAACTAACGATGTAGGTTCCGTGGTAATATTAATAAGTATATAGGTGTAGGTGTAGGTTTCGCAAGTGTCTTTTGAGGAAATGTCTTTCGCGCAAGCCCAGATCCCCCGATTCAGCGTCACCGATCTAAATGTGACAGTTCAGGGGGTTCCCTCAGCACGAAATCCGAAGAGTCGGGCAAAGTTACGGGCATTTCCTAATTCGCATTACTTACGAACATTATGATGAGACGCGTTATGTATTTGCCCACATAAATTTGCCTATTCGATAAAAATAATTTGACACTGTTTATGATAGTCGGTGAAAGAATCCTTCCATATGCGATGAAAAAGATGTGACGCTTATGGACACACTAATAATAAAAATAGGCACAAATAATTACGTTTATTAAATATAGATAATTTCCAGATATATTTATAATAATACTTTATAAAATTAAAGACGCTTGCGCCAAATCGTTTACAAACGTGTAAGTGGCAGTAGACGGGCACAATGGCACACTGCTTGCAAAACCGATGGCCAGTGAGCACGAAAGGCGCGGTGTTAGTAGGCCCACAAGGTGAACCGATGACCTGGTGAAGGTTTCGGGAATCCGCTGGATACGAGAAGCACAGGACCGGTTGATGTGGTTAAGCTTGCGGTAAACCGATTTAATGATGACCATATTGGAATCGTTGAGGGATTTGCTTTGCTGTGATTAGTTTATATGTATTAGTTGCTGTACATAGGTATAACCAGCGAAAAATAGCACTTGTCTGGCATGAATGCCGAAATGGACCTTTTTGGCACATCGTGACTTCACTGTCGCGAGAGCACTGTGGTTTTAAAAACATTTCTCTTTGTTTTTTTTTTATTTTGGGATGGAATAGAGGCCATATACATAGTATTATTTCTTTCTTAAATCCAGTTTTATTTATATGTGTATATACATAGCGTGTGTCATCTGCGCATTGAGCCGAAAAACATTGCTAGTTGTATTTACATACGGCACGTAAATTAAATGCAAAGTGCATAGGCCCTTAGTTTTTGTTTAATTCTTTGTTGTAGTTATGGCGTGATTTCTTGCTTTGTCATTACTATTTATGTTTGATTCTTTGATGTATTGTCAACGAAATTAATGGTTGTTTGGGTTCCGTTATTAATTAAATTCGTAATTGTGGTTTTTAAATATACGTCTGTTGGTGTAGTATTTCTGACACTTGTATTTGTAGTATTCAAGTGATTTGTTGTTGCATTTTTTGCTAAAGTTGTAGTTGTCGTTTTTGTAGTTGTAGTGTTCGTATTTGTTAAAGTCGTAAATGTATTGTTAATTAAAATTGTAGTTATTATATTTTCAATGTTGTGCATTGAAGCATTTGTTTTGTATATAATGGATGTGATATTTGTAGTTGTAGTATCCATATTTGTTAAAGTCGTAAATGTATTGTTAATTAGATTTGTTGAATTGCTACTATTTGAAATTCCAGATGTAGAATTAATATTTATGGAATTCATATGTGTACTATTACGTACATTTACAGTTTTCGTTAAGTTTGTATCAATAATGGAATGAGTAGTTGTAGTGTCATTTGTGTCGGTAATATGGGTATTAACAAATTTCGTAGCGTTGTGCTCTTGATATGTTTTGTTTCTTTCTTCTTCTTTCTTCATTAGTTTATTTGTTACATTATGAGTATCTGTGTTTACAGCCGAAAGGGGTGTAGTTCCATTTTTTTCATTGTCTGCAGGTCTGTAACAGCAAATGTCTCAACTGTAATTTCGTTTTCTTAAATACGTGTCTAATTAAAGGAAAAATTTGTGAATGAACTTACCCATCAGGATGATTTATCCATGAAATGTGTGCCTCAACTAATTTCAATCCCTGTTCACTAAGAATACTTCTACAAATTGCACGTCTGTTTGGAGTAAATTAATATATTATTTAACATTTAATACAAGGTTACATTAAGTTGGCTAACTCTGCAGACGCGATAGGTATAATTATCTAAACACGATTAAATAAATAGATTTGATACTTTATTTGGGAGGTCGACGACCGCTGTTAGTGTTGATAATGTAAGTATGAGTTGAAAAAAACAGATTTCTTATATTTTATCGTGTTTATGTAACGATAATTCTCGCATGTATAAAGTGAGCACAAAAAATAATTAAAGAGAAATTAAGAGAAGAGATAAGAAAAAAAAAAACAAGAGAAACAAAAAAATGAATTGGATGATATTTTTGTGAGATCATCAACCGCGATATTTTTTATAATTATTAAATAACGATACTCATCGCATCGCGTCTCCGTGAACGACTGCTAGTTGGTCTTAGTGTAGTTGAATCGGTTCTTATGGGGACAAATTACGCAAGAGCACGGGTTCGATGCCGCACTTATTAAATGGCTGTGCTAAGTGCTAGCCAAATATATGCTTTCGGTATATTGTAAGCTGTTGGATGCCGACGACGACGTAGCGGCCAAGAAAAATAGGTTGCGGTGAGGTGCACCGCAACTGAGGTGGGCCGCGATGTCGAATGGGAGGCAAAGCGGCCGAGGGTTACAGGCCGTGGCGGAGGAGGAGTGCAGGTACTTTTGAGTAGTGCTCTTCCCTTCCGTGGCCTGGACGGGGCCGCCACCGTTTGATGGCGGACGTAGTGGAGCCGCAGGGGAAGAGGAGTATCGGTATAGCGTTGGCCGCTCTCCCTATCCCCTGCGGCCGAAAAGTGGTAGGCGGCGGGGCACTGTACAGCAACTGGTGGGGTCCGCAAGGGCCGATGCCTGCCAGGGGTGCGGGTTGTTCGAAAGAGATACCTTCGCCCCTGGCACAGCTGAGAGAACACGGGTGGGTTTTAGTCAGCAAAAGTCTGACACGCCCTCCTGCTCCACCCAGAGCGGGAGAAGTCATTTGATGATTTCCCACCCAAAAAAAAAAACAATGACAACTTTAGTAGGTAGGCTGCTGAAGTTCTCTGGCGGAGGGAAATTATATGTGGTGTCAGGTGGTTTCTAGATGGAAGTGATGGTGTAGCTACCAACATCTACGGTGACAATTTCTATGCCATTATCGTTTGAGCACTTGTCCCATAATACGCTTACGCCGGGAGCAGCAAACACTGTGTTACCGTGCTTTGGGTGACAGATCTGCGCGATAAGTGCGAGTCCAGGAATATGTGGCCGGTTTTGAGTTTCATCTCGATGGGTCTCTTGGACGCAAAAAAATGTCGCAGTGAGTTTTGCGGTACACATGATGAGAAAATTGCTCATTTGTGTTGTGAGAACCTTTCGATGTTAATAAAGACTAAGCACAAAGCCCGCTTTATAGGTAGATAGACTTTGGATTGCCATGGTGAACGAATTAGCCAATCAGCGTGGATACGCTCTCTTTGTCCAGAGTGCGCCGGAGGTATAGTGACTCAGTAGATATATCACTTGGGTAGACTTATTTCATGCACCTTAATACTATATAAATATTACCACTAGCTTCAAGCACATGGCCCACCACCGATGAGGAAACATCTAGCAATCAAATCAAATCTTTTTCACTCTAGAAACATACAAATATTGTAGGTCCCGTGTAAGTAAAACAATAAAAGAGTTATGTACATGTAAATAGTTAATCGCTGATTGTTCAGTCCTCGTTTGTAACAGCAACAAGAGTTAACAAAGAGAGTATTCACTCAAAGATGCGCGTTTGGCAGGCAGAATAGATGTTGATTTACCTACCTACACACGCATACCAGCGAGTGATGGCTCGTTGCTGCCACGCACTTGGTGCTCGTTTTTAGTTGCCAGCACTACTCGCTTCTCTTTGATTACTGGTGGTGGGACAGTTGCGTAACTATTACAGATTTTGTAATAAACACTTGCCTCAGACGGTCAGGTTTCTTCTCTGGGTCTAATAAACAAGATATAAAGGCTCCGTTGCACTGTGTGCTTGTGTACAAATATGGCCCAACGCACTCTCGAGTGTCTGAGACTTTAAATGCAGAAGAGACTCCTATGACCTTTTCGTGAGCTCCAATCCAAGTGACGAGCGGTCCGCCGTGATCATTCTGAAAAAAAAAAAAACTGTACTGATTAAATACACAGGGCGACAACGACTGGTATATTCTTGTTAAGCACGGACTGTGTACAAATACAGGATTATATAAGTATTAGTATTCAAGCCATTATAATGTGTAACTTACGGCGTACCACAGGGTAGTATTCTTGGCCCCAGTCTCTTCCTGATCTACGTAAACGGTTTAAAGCTAGCTCTTGCAAATTGTAAGATTTTTACATTGTGTCATCAGCATATGTAAAAATATTTCATCGTGAGCCACTGGCTAAGAGCTAACTTACTAACCTTAAACCTTGCAAAATCAACCCTAATCCAACTTATTTTCTCTAAAGTAAAGCCAGCCAATTAATGCGTTAAAAATTACACGCATGTAATACCCCCAAGCACTGCACGTCCTGCTCATGTCTACCAATTTCTCAATAAAATGCAGTTAAATATTTAGGAATACTACTTATGTATGTGTAGCCTAAGTACAATTATTCATGTATTAAGTAGAGAGTCGTAATAAACCATTCGTGGCGTACACACGTGTTTTGCTTGTCTTCCCGCAACCCACACACTGCAGCGTCAGCACATAGAGTTAAGGCTTGTATACACGCCAAGGACCTTCAGCATTTGGGCGCACTAAATTTGTAGGCGATTGCGGGGTGATGTAGCCGTGCAGTCTTTAATTGGTCGCATTTTTGAACCGACGAAAAAACGGAGGAGGTTACTCAATTCGACGCGTATATTTTTTTTTTTTTTTTTTTATGTATGACCACGCATAACTTTTTCCAGAGTAGTCCGATTTTGATAATTCTTTTTTTATTGGAAAGGGTATACCTCGAAGTTGGTCCCGTATAAATTTCGAAGAAAAATTCCAACCCTAAGGGTAAGAAAACAGGGGATGATTGATTGTTTACTCACAGATTTTAAAACTGAGTTGTGTATTAATCAAAAATTAAGCATGTAGTAATTAGTAGATGCCACAAAAAATTATAAAATAAAAACTTTTTAATAAAAAAATTAAACCGCCGAAAAACCGAAAAGTAAAAAATAATAAACTTGCTTTGTCCAACCCCAATAACTAAGTTCGGAAGTCGGTGACTTTGGATATGTATTTAATTATATGTCACCGCCTTCCGAACTTAGTTATTGGGGTTGGACAAAGCAAGTTTATTATTTTTTTACTTTTCGGTTTTTCGGCGGTTTAATTTTTTTATTAAAAAGTTTTTTAATTTATTATAACAAAAATAAGACAATTATTTGTAAAAAGTAACAAAATCAAATCATTTTCCTTTGTATTGCAAAGCAGTAGACTTTTTTTTAATCTTTTGTTAAAAATGAAGGAGTAAAATGGTTTCATCTCAAAGATTTGGATGTGATTTGGTGTTTTTTTTTTCTTATTGTTTGATACCCATAGAAAAATTATGCCTAAACCAAATGACGTATATGGGCACGCCACGATTGCGGCGGTAAGTCCCCTCTTTGAGGAGTGGTTTGAGAGGCGGCATGGCGTCCTCACCTTCCGCCTGACGCAGGTCCTCACCGGACACGGTTGTTTCGGGAGGTTCCTGTTTCGGATAGGGCGGGAGGAAACGCCCGGGTGTTTCCACTGCGAAGATCGCCCTGAGGACACGGTGGAGCACACGGTGGCGGTCTGCCCTGCTTGGGCGGAGCACCGCCGTGTCCTCGTGGAGGCGATCGGCGGCGGTGATCTCTCGCGTCCGGCCCTGGTCCAGGCCATGGTACGGAGCGAGAGGGCATGGGGAGCCGTAACCTCCTTCAGCGAAGCAGTGATGCTCGCGAAGAGGGAGGCGGCGCACGTGAGGGAGAGGCAGCATATGCGCCCTCGCGACCCCAGCCGCCGCAGGATACGGAGACGCCCTGGGCGTCGGGAATCCCAGGCCGATTTCCGGCCACCGTAGGCATGGGCTTGCGGACGGCGAGTAATGGGTAGCTCGCTGTCCGGTAAGGACCAAGCCCAAGTCGACGGCGCGTTGTGTTCCACGCGCGCCTCAAAGAGATGTCAGCACAAAAAATGATGGGGCCCGCAAGGGCCGATGCCTGTCAGGGGTGCGGGTTCGTTTGAAAGAGATACCACAGCCCCTGGCATACGGGCTAATGAAGGAACACGGGTGGGTTTTAGTCAGTAAAAGTCTGACACGCCCTCCTGCTCCACCCAGAGCGGGAGAAGTTATTTGATGATTTCCCACCCAAAAAAAAAAAAAAAAAAAAACCAAATGACGTATCATATTATGTAGATTACTATTTTTTTCAAATGTAATTTCTTTGTAAATGCCGACGAAAAGTGGTTTCATCTGCGTGCTGTTTTCAACCATTTTTTGAGAGGGCAGCCTTAACCACGGCGCGAATTAGAAAACTCATATGGGTATTCAAGACACTTCGGCATGTTATTATGAATTACTACGCACGGTATATTTCGCACTGGTTCAGTCAGTGATTGGGTATTGCATTGGTGTCTGGAGTGGGGCATGCAAAAACATGATTTGAATTGAAAGGGCTCAAAGATCTGTGCTTAAAGTAATGACGCTTAGACTTTTTAGATTCCCCACCACAACTTCTTATGACAAGTGTCAAGTTCTCACTGTACGGCAAATGTATGTTTTACATACATTCACCAAACTGCATCTGGTCACACCACTAAATAAGCAAGTTTTAAGTAAGCGAACGATGTATAAGGAATGTTTGCCTATCTGTCGAATTTGACACCACAGCTGCTAGAAGGCAACGCATGTATTTGTCAAGTCACATCCTACTTTCCTTCTTAATATTATTAATGCGAAAGTAACTCCGTCAGTCTGTCACGCTTTAACGCCTAAACCACTGAACCGATCGTCATGAAATTTGGCAGAGATATAGCCTGGAAAATGGAGAAGGACATAGGCTACTTTTTACGCGATAACCGACATCCACGCGGGTGGAGCCGCTGGCAAAAGCTAGTTTATAATAAAACAAACAATATTCTCAATATAAAACCTCTTACAATAAGGGAAGCTTAAACTAAAACTATGTCATGGCAATGGCAGATAAGCATACAGCCAAACAGAATTCATTTTATTATAAGGTACCCATATTTAAAATCAACAAGATCAGACATCATCCATGTACACACCCTCTCATTAACCTCATTCACACACTACCACCCACCACACATCATCACATAAAACACACACTCTTTACACTTCACACTCTCTCTTACACACATGTAGACGACAATGTAATAAATCTATCGGTATCAAAATTTTTAATTCTCTTTTTTGTCATGTATTTAATAACTTTAGCCATAATTATAATTTTAACTTTTTTAATAATGAATTTAACTACTAATTTTCTTTTTAATTATTCGTTTTGTTTATCATAATATAAATATAACGGTTGTATATTGTATAAAATCCAGAACCTACTGGTTGGTAGCAGACTGGGTTTTTTTTTTTAGGGTGGGAAATCATCAAATAGCTTCTCCCGCTCTGGGTGGAGCAGGAGGGCGTGTCAGACTTTTACTGACTAAAACCCACCCGTGTTCCTTCAGTAGCGCGTATGCCAGGGGCTGTGGTATCTCTTTCAAACAAACTCGCACCCCTGGCAGGCATCGGCCCTTGCGGGCCCCATAATTTTTTGTGCTGACATCTCTTTGAGGCACGCGTGGAACACAACGCGCCGTCGACTTGGGCTTGGTCCTTACCGGACAGCGAGCTACCCATTATTCGCCGTCCGCAAGCTCATGCCTACGGTGGCCGGAAATCGGCCTGGGATTCCCGACGCCCAGGGCGTCTCCGTATCCTGCGGCGGCTAGGGTCGCGAGGACGCATATGCTGCCTCTCCTTCACGTGCGCCGCCTCCCTCTTCGCGAGCATCACTGCTTCGCTGAAGGAGGTGACGGCTCCCTCTCGCTCCGTACCATGGCCTGGCCAAGGCCGGACGCGAGAGATCGCCGCCGCCGATCGCCTCCACGAGGACACGGCGGTGCTCCGCCCAAGCAGGGCAGACCGCCACCGTGTGCTCCACCGTGTCCTCAGGGCGATCTTCGCAGTGGAAACACCCGGGCGTTTCCTCCCGCCCTATCCGAAACAGGAACCTCCCGAAACAACCGTGTCCGGTGAGGGCCTGCGTCAGGCGGAAGGTGAGGACGCCATGCCGCCTCTCAAACCACTCCTCAAAGAGGAGACTTACCGCCGCAATCGTGGCGTGCCCAAGCAGACAATGGCTCCTGTAACATAGGTGATTTTACCTAGCGCAGAAGTCAAGGCTTCACTTTGATTGTACACATCAAGCTATTACATTTCCAGTATAAGCTAATAGCGCATTGTATAGAATTTCCGTACAGTGCGAGATCAGCGTAAACTAGAAATGTATAGCATGATGTGTAGCCTTGCGTACACACTTTTTATGCCAATAAAGAATTTTATTTATTTATCACGTCTGCCGTAGGGCAACGAGGCGTAATGATATGTTATGTTATAATGTGTATTTTATAAGTTCCTGTTGACATAAATTAATATGTATACCAAATTTTTTACATAGTGAAGTTTTAACCGTCCTACAAAAGATAGTCAACGACGTTACATTAGTAGTAGGAACCTAAATGACACACAATACTTCTACATATTTCGTTTCAAAATCAAAAAAAGAAACTAAAATAAGCCAGTCATTTAAAAGATCGTAGGCGATTGCACGGTACTGATTGTTTAGAATGTTGCTAGAATAGATACCAATAGTGTAAAACTAAATTTGCAGCAGACCTGTAGGTACTAACGCCGTGATGCTCCTCAAAAACCTCGAAATTGTCGGATTTCTTTGCTTTGACATTCTAACTTCTAAAAGGTGAATCGAACGTATGTCACCCCATGCATTTACTAATTTAATATCATAACACTCAACTTAAATCACATACATAGTCTAGGGGACTATTATTTACGTCGAATTAGTATTGAATTATTAAGGTCAAAATTGAGAGCAGTGGTGGCCAAGTGGCAACGGCCGCGACTTACGAGTTGTAGGTCGTGAGTTCGAACCCAGACAGGCGCTTTACTTTATGTAAATTATTTCATCACCACTGCTCTCAAAACGGTGAAGGAAAACATCGTGAGGAAACCGGCATGTCTTAGAACCAAAAATTTCGAAGACATGTGACATCTACCAACCCGCACTGGGGCCCGCGTGGTGGATTACGGCCCAATCCCTCTCACCGAGAGGAGGCTTGTGTCCCAGCAGTGGGAACGTTATAGGCTGATGATGGTATTTTTTTTTTTTTGAAACAATAGCTAAAAATTGGAAGAAAATATTAATCCACATAATATAATACACTAGCTACACTCCTGACAATCTAGGAGAACTGGCCAAATCCTGCCCCAAGCAACAGTTGGCTTAGAAAATATTTAACAAAGTAAACTTTACCTGACAAATTCCATTTCTCCTAGTATTAGATCTTCTTGAATTTAAAACAGTTCTATTCTTTTGATTAATTAGAGAAGAATTATGTGTGTTGTAAGAATCTACGACACTGCCATTTACTTTACTATGTAGATAATTCGATTTTTGGTCAGCATCATTCCTTGAAAAGTTGGTAGGTTTTATATCTTTTCTTGAATTTTCTATTAAAACGACTTCGTCTTCTGGAGCGCCAACATTTTCACACTATAATAGAGATTAATTTGTAAATCAATGAGCGCGCGCGCGTATTTTTTGTAGCGTAAGGTTCAGATTTGTGGCAATTATTACATACTTAGCGTAAGCTTCATACGCTTTGATATTGTTGCGCCGCACAATTAATGTTTGGTTGCCACTAGCGCCATCTCTTATCGAATAGCGAAATTAATGGTCAGGAGCTTTCTAGAAAGTTCGATGCTAGAACTTTCTGGAACTATCGACATGTGTTCGGTCAGGGCCGATATGTACTCGAACATTCTAGATGCTTGGGTTTAAAGATTCTTTATTTATTCTAACGCTTCTACGGTAGAAGGTTCTGGAACTATCCGAGGGCCCTATATAAGCGGGAACGGAGCGCGTCTCGGGGTAGTTCATTGGAAGCGATACATGCGAGAACATCTAAAGCGATCTTCAAGTGCGACTTAAGAGTGATCCGTAGTGCTATTGTGTTGTGTTATTAGTATGTTTAATTAAAGTGTTATTTTTGGTAATTCATATCGGCAGTTTTTAATTGTCACGAACCCCAAGCTCGTAACAATTGGTGTCAGAAGCAAGGATTAAAATCATGCCGATTTTACCTAAAGACGACATGGAGGGTATCCGTACCCGGAGTCATTGCCAGCAGGAGACGGACCAGAGGCGATTTGGTGGAGCAATGCCACAGGCGTCGGAGGGCCACCTACCAACCACAGAGGCCGGCCCGTCCACAGCTGCTCCAGCATCACCAGCACCAGATTTTGCTGCTCTGATGATGATGTTGCAGGAGCAGGCCCGCCGACAGGAGGAACAGGCCCGCCGACAGGAGGAACAGGCCCGCCGATTGGAAGAACAGCTCAAACGGGATAAAGAGGAGCAAGCCCGCCGACAGGAGAAACAGGCTCGCCGACAGGAGGAGCAGGCTCGCCGACAGGAGGAGCAGGCCCGTCAATTGGAAGAACAGCTCAAACGGGATAAGGAGGAGCAGGTGCACCGCCAGGAAGAGCAGATGCTCCTCATAAAGGACCTTCACGCAACCTTTAGGAAAGACATGAAGGAGTTGAAGGAGAAGGTTGCCCAGCATGACAACCGCTTGTCAGAAGCTGAAACTCAGATCAGCAAGTTTAGTGACGTCATTGCTGATGTGAAGCAAGAGTTGGGTAACCTCAAACTTGGGGATGGAATCGCAGCTCCCGTAGCTACAACACCTTCGCTACGTGGATTCAAAGTACCGCCGTACGATGGGACTTCTTCCTGGTCGGCCTACAAAATTCAGTTTGCGGCTGTCATGAAGGCGAACGGGTGGAATAAAAGTCAGGCCATGACTGCCCTCACCCTAGGCCTGCGCGACCAGGCTTTAAATGTTCTGGAAGCTCTCGGTAAGGAAGTGACTTACGAGCAGCTCCTCGAGGCATTGGAGGCTAGATATGGCGACGCTCACCTGGAACACGTGTTTCGTGCGCAGCTCAAGGATCGTGTGCAACGCAGTAACGAAAACCTGCAGCAGTGGGCCCTTGAAGTGGAGAAGTTGGTTCGAAAAGCGTACCAGTCCGTGCCTGCGCTTATTGATGGGAACCTGGTGCAGGCATTCATCGATGGCATCCGGGACCTTGAAGTTAGAGCTGCTGTGAGACTCGGTCACCACGGGGCGCTTAAGGACGCCTTGGCCCATGCACTGGAGGTGGAAGCTGTGCGGCAGGATCATAGTTCCCATCGCGTCAGGGAGGTTGTAGCGGCTGCAGTTCGCGATTGTAAAGGATACAGCCCTAGGTGCTACGGCTGTGGGGAAAGGGGCCACCTTCGATCCAGTTGCCCTAAGCGAACTGCAGAAAGGGAAGATGGCCGGTCTCCAGAAGGTAGCGCGGCTAACAGCACTACCCAGCAGCAGCAGGGAAACGAGTAATAGCCAGGATGGCTGATGTTCAAAGAGCCCCAAGGATTTCGATCACACAAACCCATGACGGGAACAGCTTAATCATCAAGGGCGAGGTCAACGGAACGCCTTGTAAGCTGACCATAGATACTGGAGCCTCTCGTACAGTCGTCAGTTCCCAAGTTATGAGTCGGCCCCTTGGGGACTCTGCATACAACCGAGAACGCATTAATTTGGTGACAGCCACCGGTCAGCGCATACCCGTCCGTGGAGAGATGGAGATGGAGTTGAAGCTAGGCAACAGGACCTACCAGCATAATGTCATCGTGGCTGATATAATGGACGATTGCATCCTGGGTCTTGACTTTATGAGGAAGAATTTTTGCGAGATTGACGTCAAGCAAGGAGTTATGAAATGTGGACGAGAGGAACTTTTTATGGAAGGGGCGTTACCAGGGAATGTGTACAGCCTTAAGGAAATTGTTCTTCCTCCGAGATCAGAAACGATTGTGCCGGTTAGTCTTCCTCGGAATCCTGGGCAAACTCATCGTTGTGTACTCGTGGAAAGGGTAGACAATGACCTTCCATGGAAAGTGGCTCGAACTTTGGTCAGAGCCACCGACATCTCAGGGATACGTGTGCTGAATCTTTGTGATCAACAACAGACTATTGAAAAAGGCACACTGATTGGTACTTGCGAGGAAGTGGATTGGCTGCGTCAATGCAAATATCTATCGACTAGGACCCCCAGCAAGGATGCACAAACGAGAGTGACCACACTTTTAGAAGAGCGTCGCAGCGCTCTGTCTCATAATGAAATGGCCAAGGCGAAGAAGATGTTACTGAAGTACGCCGAAGTTTTCTCCCTAAACGATAGTGACATTGGGAAGACTGGCTTAGTTCAACACAAAATAAATACAGGAGAAGAGTTGCCTATCCGTCAGCGGCCAAGGAGATTGCCGGTAGCGCGTGAGAAGGAAGTAGAAACCATGATTGAGGGAATGGTGAAGGATGGTGTTATTGAACATTCATCTAGTCCATGGTGTTCACCGGTAGTGCTGGTAAGGAAGAAGGACGGCAGCATGCGGGTTTCTGTTGACTATCGTCGTCTGAATGACGTTACGAAGAAGGACAGCTACCCTTTGCCAAGAATTGATGACACTTTGGACATGCTTACTGGAGTAAAGTGGTTTAGCACGCTGGACCTGAAAAGTGGCTACTGGCAAGTTGAAATTGACCCCAAGGACAAGGAGAAAACAGCATTCTCGACAGGAAAGGGTCTGTGGCAATTTAAAGTTATGCCGTTTGGATTGTGCAACGCTCCGGCAACGTTTGAAAGGTTGATGGAACTTGTACTAACTAAGTTGATTGGCGATGCCTGTCTGGTCTACTTGGATGACATCATCATCGTAGGCCGTACGTTTGAAGAACATCTTCAAAACCTGGAACGCGTGCTCGTGAAGATCCAGAGTGCCAACCTCAAGTTGAGTCCGAAGAAATGTTCACTATTCAAACGGCAAGTTAGCTTTTTGGGATATGTATTGTCGGAAGAAGGTATCCGCACGGATCCAGAAAAAAATCGCCGCTGTCAAGGATTGGCCAGTTCCAAAAGACAAGACGCAAGTCAGAGCGTTTTTGGGGTTGTGCTCTTATTATCGGCGATTTGTTAAGAACTTTGCGGGTATTGCATAAGCTAACCGAAGAGAAGCGACATTTCTGCTGGGATTAAAGTTGCGATATCGCATTTCAGGAGTTAAAGGACCGACTATGCAAAACACCTATTTTGGGGTACCCTGATGCAGGCAAGAAATTTATAGTTGACACAGACGCAAGTGACATAGGACTTGGTGGTGTGTTGTCTCAACGGAATGGTGATCAAGAGGTTGTGATAGCGTACTTCAGCAAGTCGTTGTCAAAGCCGGAGAGGAACTATTGTGTCACGAGACGGGAATTGCTTGCTATGGTAAAGTCATTGCAGCATTTTAGCAAATATCTTCTGGGGCGGAAATTCCATTTACGTACCGACCATGCTGCACTGAAATGGCTATTGCAGTTCAAAAATCCAGAAGGACAAGTTGCGAGATGGATTGAGCTACTACAGGAATACGACTTTGTGGTGGAACATCGCAGCGGGAAATCTCATGGCAACGCAGATGCATTGTCAAGAAGACCTTGTCCTGAAGACTGCAAGCATTGTACTAGGCAAGAGAGTAAGGAAATGGTACCTGTGAGGATGCTCAGGACAGACCTCAGCAACGAGTGGAAGGAAAGCCTACAAAGTGCACAGCAGGAAGATTCGGACATCAAGCCGATTCTGGAGTGAATGAAGGCCAAAGCTCCTAAGCCCAGGTGGAGCGACGTCTCAGCAATGAGTTCCATCACAAAAAGCTATTGGGCCCAATGGGACAGCTTGGTGATTCAGGATGGAGTCCTGTGCCGTAAATGGGAAAATGCTCGGGGAAACAGCTGTCACTTGCAAATGGTTGTCCCTAAATCACAAGTACCGGATGTTCTGCAGCTGTACCATAATGGTTGTTCAGGAGGTCACCTGGGAGTAAAACGGACTCTACTGAAGATACGAGAACGGTTTTACTGGGTCCACTGTCGGGACGATGTCGAGGACTGGTGTCGCAAATGTACAAGTTGTGCAGCTGTAAAGGGACCTCAGGCGCGTAGCAGAGGTGCATTGAAATTGTACAATGTTGGTGCACAATGGGAGAGGATAGCCCTTGACGTTGCGGGGCCGTTTCCGGAAAGTGAAAGTGGTAACAAGTATTTCATGGTTGTGATGGATTACTTCACTAAGTGGCCGGAAGTCTTCGCCATTCCAAATCAAGAAGCTTCGACAGTTGCAGATAAATTAGTTCATGAAGTCTTCTGTCGTTTTGGAGTACCTTTAGAGATTCACAGTGATCAAGGAAGGAATTTTGAGTCTCAAATATTCCAGGAAACTTGTCGAGTGATGGGTACTCATAAAATAAGAACAACTTCTTACCACCCACAATCGGATGGAATGGTGGAACGATTTAATCAGACATTAGAGAGGTACCTAGCAAAAGTTGTGGAAAATCGGCAACGAGATTGGGACAAGCACATACAACCGTTTTTGTTGTCATATCGAAGCGCTGTTCACGAAAGCACATCGGTGACACCAGCTTTCGCAAACTTTGGAAGGGAATTACGGCTACCTGCAGACCTGATTACCGGAATACCACCTGATGCCCCACGCAGTATAACCGATTATGCGAATGACTTGCGGAACAAGATGAATGACATTTATGAGCACGTCAGACAATCAGGCCAGCAAATGTCTGAAAAGATGAAAACCCGTTATGACCGCAAAATGAACAATAAAGGGTTTGACGAAGGTTCACTAGTGTGGTTGCACAATCCAGTCCGCAGCAAAGGGAAATCTCCTAAGCTTCAAGCTAACTGGGACGGACCGTACCGGATTGTGACAAAGATCAATGACGTTACCTACCGGATACAGAAAGGTGCAAGAGGTACTCCTAAGATAGTCCATGTGGATCGACTGGGGCGTTATTAAGGGGCCGATAATGCTCGGGACGAGCATTTCTTAGGTGGGGGCAGTGTTGCGCCGCACAATTAATGTTTGGTTGCCACTAGCGCCATCTCTTATCGAATAGCGAAATTAATGGTCAGGAGCTTTCTAGAAAGTTCGATGCTAGAACTTTCTGGAACTATCGACATGTGTTCGGTCAGGGCCGATATGTACTCGAACATTCTAGATGCTTCTACGGTAGAAGGTTCTGGAACTATCCGAGGGCCCTTTATAAGCGGGAACGGAGCGCGTCTCGGGGTAGTTCATTGGAAGCGATACCTTCAAGTGCGACTTAAGAGTGATCCGTAGTGCTATTGTGTTGTGTTATTAGTGTGTTTAATTAAAGTGTTATTTTTGGTAATTCATATCGGCAGTTTTTAATTGTCACGAACCCCAAGCTCGTAACAATATTATTGACGCGCGGTTGTGATTTACATAATATATACCAGTTATTGATTCTGTGTTAATTGTGGCCAGTTTGTTTTACTTTATTGATATTTGAAAATGGATTAAAATATATCTTCTACTTACAGAAAGGTCCCCACGTAGTCTTTTCATAGGATTCAAACACCCTTGCGCTGTGGGCTTAGCTGCCACTATTAATGTTCCTTTTTCGTCCAAGTTACCATTTACGTTAGTACATATCATATATTGGTCTATTACTTCACCCATACCCTCATAAATTGCATATTCTTTTTTACACTCTTCCTTGTCTTGTATCAATGTTGGAGCATAATTTAACGTTGCCGCATTGTGGTTTTCAAAATCCGATTTCTAAAAATGAGAAAGTACCTACATGATGTGAAATTAAGCGCCAATCTATATTTATATTATACAGGCAAGTGTCCCGACTAACACATTATCGCCCAACCCAAAACGCTTAGAAAATAAATTCGAAATTCGGACGGTAGATTCCTTGTTTGACGTATCCATTTAGAAATATTTTTAAAATAATTCTACCTCTAATATAGTGAAAAGGGGGATTTTCTCCATATATAAATCTTATTTCTTGGGTAAATAAACTTGAATCTTGGGAAAGATATGCAGATAGATTAACATGATTTCTTGAGAGAAACCGTTACCTACGTAGGTAGTAGTTAAACACGTTTTGATCAAACCAGTGTAGACTGTTTTGATAAAAACGTGTTTATAATACATTCGTAGATATAACTTCAAATAAATAAAAATAACACACAATAAGTATTACATATTTTGTGTATTATTTTTGCTAACGAACTGTTACAGTTTCGCAATGCTAGGTAAAGCCCTTAATAGTCAATAATAAATGATTACATGGTTTTCCTAGAAATTGCCTTGTCATCATCTTAGGACAGCACTGCCTCCCACTCCAGCAACGAGTCAGTCTCGTCCCGATTGCCGAACCTCTACCATCTCCTATTATCACTGTGTCTGCCAGTTTTAATTTAATATAAAACCTAAAAGTGTATCAAGGTCAAACCCCAAAATTAAACTATCTCTTTTAGCTTATTTAAAGTGTTTTTTTTAAAACGTTGTTTACGTCGCTCATAAAAAAACACAAATTAATTCATTCCATGACAGACAATACACAACCTAAATTTCTAGTAGCATGAAATGCATAGTCACCAGCAGGTCAACCTACCCCAAACTGTAAAATTTTCCCAATTGAACATGAACCTTATGCTTACGTTTTAAAGTTGAAAATCTCTCAAATAAATTTGACAGATTGGAGTAGCTTGATGTGCTGGCGTCTGTACAAGAGTTCCTTTTTGGACGCGACCAGTTCCTAAGGAGTTTTGAAAACCTGAGCGTCGTGTATCGAGATTTGCAAGTCGCTCTCGAACGAAATCAAAAGTAGCTGCTTTTGCCTAGTGGTGGTATCGCGACATTAGTTAATTAAAAGAATGTTGTGTTCTACAATTATTATTTTTCTATATTCTATAGGACAGTAACAGTCCACAACTTAAATCTTACGATCCATCCTACTAATATTAGGTCTTTAGCAATGAAATTGAAGGGTTGTCTATTGTTTGCCCGAAGATTATATGCCATAATCATCATTTTCCCGAATTTCATTTACCCGAATTTCATTTGCCCGAATGTTTCATTTGCCCTAAAAGACATATGACATACTTTTAATTGCCCGAATTTTATATACCATAAGATACGAATGCCATAAGTATTGTTTGCCTTATTTTTATGTGCCATAATAATTATTAGACATAATATTTAAATGGCATACAAAAGAAGAATTTTTGCGTGCTTTAGCATCAAATTTGTATTTGCATTAAAAAAGAAATTGTACTACGTAATTATAATTATATAGTTTGATTATTAAACTTGTTTTAATTCTAATACTTACCTACGTCGATGGGTGCGCAATGTTTGGTATAATAAGAATAAACTTATTTATTCTGTGCATGGTTTTTTTTTCTGTGCATGGTTGATGGTGGGGTAGGTCGACGGAGCCCCGCTTCACGGGGCTCCTACTTCTATGTGGTTTATAAAACCTAACCTAACCTGTCCGAGTCGGGGTGCCCTAAAGTCCCAATTGCATCCAATTTCTCTTGATATAAACAACCGTTACACACCCGATGTCGATGGCAAATTATGTTATGGCATATCATAATTATGGCATGTGATACTTAGGGCTTACAATGATTATGACAAATGATGTTATGGTAAGTGACTTTATGGGAAACAATGATTCTGGCACGTGACTAATATGGCAAATGAGAGTAGGGCAAATGAGTATTATGTCGTATGATATTATGGCTGACTATTATGGCAAATGATATTAGGGCAAATAAAATTTGGGTAAACGGCGGTATACCAAATTGAAGATTTGTGTGAAAATAGCAAAAAAAAATCTTTTTTTTTTTTTGAATAATCGAAGTACTGGACCAAATTATCTATAAAATTTTCTCATATTCGAAAATTGTACGAATTTTCAGTTTATCCCATGACTCCAAAACCTACCACAATTTCACAAAAACAAAACACTTAAAAACAAATGTCTGAATTTCAAATTAAAATAAAAACTTTTTTCAAAAAAAAATAACAACCGACTTCCAAAAAACACTACAAAGTGCAAAATAACTTTAATTTCGGAAGGCGGTGACTTTGGAGGTGTAGGTATTTCAATTCTTTGTCACCGCCTTCCGAAATTAAAGTTATTTTGCACTTTGTAGTGTTTTTTGGAAGTCGGTTGTTATTTTTTTTGAAAAAAGTTTTTATTTTTCACTTTTTAGTTACCTACCACACCAATTCGAAATTTCATCATCTTTGGGGTCAAAACAATGCATATTTATGCGATAGCAGCATTCGCGGTTGATTTGCTGTAAAGTTTTGAAGAGTTCCGTTGTCTGTCTCCGAAACGCATCATCAGATCTATATGAAATTAATATGGGACCATTTCGGAATAAACCCCTTTCGAACAAAAAAAGAATTTTGCAAATCCGTCTATATACGACGGAGTTATGCCCGAACATACATAAAAAAAAAAAAAAAAAACATGTCGAATTGATAACCTCCTTCTTTTTGAAGTCGGTTAATAACACGGCTTTCGAATAAAATCTATTTAAATTCCGTATTGTGCTCCAATCCAGAGATAATCAAATCTGAAAATGCCGGTTACAAAATCTCCAATTACATAGGTAAAGAACTATTATATTAAATGTGTAAGTTTGTATGTTTAGATGTTTAGATTTTTACTCAATCACGCAATTTTATCCGGGTAATTCCCGTGGAATAATTTCCGATCGCTGGCATAAGCTGATGATAAATAACATTTCACAGAAGGGTTCGTTTTCATCCCCGAGACGGAAGGGTAATTGCGTAAATCTAAATACACTATTAGAAATTGCTTCCATTGGGGTAGTTCCACAACATCCGGATTTGTTTACGTTGCTAAGCAGACAATTTTTTGGAACAAATGAAATAATGGATTAGCAATAAATTCTAAATGATTCAGATTATGATAAATAGTGTGTTAGACAATTAGGGTGCGGGTTAAATAGTGGATGAAATTTCGTATGGAAGTTCTTCATTTTTTCAGAAGGGAAATCCTATTGGGCACATGGCTCCAAAATGTCAAATCTTTCCAATTCAATGTGAACCTTATTCCTTTGAGAATAAAGTTCAAAATCTATCAAAGAAATTTGACGGATTGGAGTAGCTTGATGTGCTGGCCTCTGTACAGTACGACTTTTTTCTTGATGTCCTTCGGGAATCATCGCATTTCCGAATACAAACGAGCTTTCCTCCCATAAAAAAGTACATTAAGTTAAACAAGTATTAACAACTCATTATACTTCCAACTCTATTGCGAGCGTCCGGTTTACACCAAGTGCAAAGGGCAACTAATCTCAAATCCGACAGCTGAAGAAACACGAAGTTTTCCGAGGGACATCAAGAAAATAGTTGCAGGTACTGTTACTACATTTAAAAAAAACACATACCTCTCGATAGTTAGTATGGTGACCCCACCCTAAAACTAAAGCATCGATTTCAGGCTCCTGATATTTCGGATCGTAATTAACTTCTATTGAAACAGGCGTGTAAGAGCAGAGCTCCGCAAAAGAAGCGTCCTCGAAATCGTAAGGCGATTCCACTCTCGCCAAGCCTATGTCTATATTTGCCCATTTTTGTGGCTTTTCGTACACCAGATCATAATCTGTAATTATACAAACATAAACACCCATTTTAAGAAATCAGAAAACCAACTTAGGACATAAAATAATATAAATATTGGTAATTGTTTTGTGGTCAAAGTGAATAAAATCTGGCCTAACACAGAAAATAGTTATTAATATAAAAAGTTTTTTTTTTTAATATTATTATATAAAAAAAAAAACTTTTTATATTTAAAACCTTACCACATCTTTCGTTACTGGGGCAAACTGAGTAGGAAATATTATTTTAGTTTAAAAGATTACTATTTTGTAAGTACATTTTCAGGCCATATTATGAAGAGGTCAACTAGGGCTTTCAAATTCCGGATTTTTTCAATACCGGTGTCAATATCGGTATTGGAAAAGTCCATACCATGATCCCAATACCGGTAATCCGGTATTGAACGCAAGTTCAATTATTAGAACATTAATAAAACCAATAAATACGTGTTTTTATTTTCAAATCAGTCTTTATTAAAAATAATAAAATAAATACGTTTTATACATAGCTCTCTTTTATAACAATTTTGTATTGTTGACTATTTAGGTAGGACTAGGAATTAGGAACATAATAAAAACTTAAACTTAATCTAGTCTTTTTGCAGGAAGGCATTTTACATACACATCGAATCCGATCTCTCGGGAGTCGACCTAAAACAAGAAAAGATCATATTACCTTCTATTATTTATATGACATATAAATAATTATTCTAATCTGTCACTTATCTGTTCTCTGTGTGCGATAGATAATACCATATTTGCCGTGCGCTCGTTACAAACAGGAGTCGGGAAACAATAGTTGGCCTACTATTGTCTTCTCACTTTGCAATCGTACCGCAAGGTAAACTAGTTTTAGACCATCTTACAAAAGTACGTATCAAATGTGCCAGTCGGTAAACAATAGGCATGGTAGCGCTGATTTGACCAAGTTTAAAGTTATTTATTTCATAACAAAAATACATTTATGTCGAAATATCTGCACAGTAGGCACACAAAAGAAACAACAAACAATTACTTATCTGCGCAAGGTTTATGTTTACTAGAGTTTGCGACAAATTAAAAATCTACTTACATGTTGTTCGCCAAGAACGTTTTGGGTAATACACGAAGAGGCAGTAACGACGGTAATCTAATTAAACTAGTAAAAATACGTGCTAGTAGATTACAAGATTCACAACTTCACAGTCACAACTTAACACTACATAATCCCCCCCGAGTGGGTTCCCGCATTGTCGTTGCGGAGGGGCTTAGTAACCGTGGTCTCCCATCCACGGTGAAGCCAAGAGGAACCCAACGGTGGGGCCGCTCGTCAGGGCTTTTGCCTTCAAGCCATTGACGTAGCGGCCAAAAAGTAGGTTGCGGTGAGGTGCACCGCAACTGAGGTGGGCCGCGATGTCGAATGGGAGGCATCGCGGCTGAGGGTTACGGGCTGCGGTAGAGGAGGAGTGCCGGTGCTTCTGAGCAGCGCTCTTCCCTTCCGTGGCCTGGACGGGGCCGCCACCGTTTGATGGCGGACGCGGTGGGGCCGCAGGGGAAGAGGAGTGTCGGTATAGCGTCAGCCGCTCTCCCTATCCCCTGCGGCCGAAAAGTGGTAGACGGGACGGCGCGTTGTGTTCCACACGCGCGCCGTCAAAGATGTCAGCAACCACTGGTGGGGTCCGCAAGGGCCGATGCCTGCCAGGGGTGCGGGTTTGTTCGAAAGAGATACCACGGCCCCTGGCATACGGGCTACTGAGGGAACACGGGTGGGTTTTAGTCAGTAAAAGTCTGACACGCCCTCCTGCTCTACTCAGCAGGAGAAGTCATTTGATGATTTCCCACCCAAAAAAAAAAAAAAAAAAAAAAAAACACTACATAATAACAAAGTCTATGTACGCGTTATCCCGTCGCCTTTGCGAAACTGACAATAACAAAAACGACATAAGTATAGCTCGATTTCGGGCATTGTCTCAGGCGGGGGGCAGGAGGGTGAGCTAAAGATAACAGCGGGACGCTTGCGGTGGTGAAAACAAGTGTAAGAATAAGATCACATAATTTTCAGATCTAATGTTTGTAATACCGTAATCACTTTATTGGGGCGTCAATACCTATTGTAAAAGGCCACAATAAAGTCCGTGATCACGGTATTACGGGATCCCGGAATACCGGTATTGAAAGCCCTAGGTCAGACGGAATGACCATAATGCCTTGGAAATTGAGTTGGCCTTTGATGTGAAATGCTACCTGTGTCGACACCATCGCGCCATCCCATCTTCTGAGCACGGCGGGCTGTGCTGGGGCAGCTGCTGGAGATGCAGAAAATCTCAAACGGCGCAAATATAACAACCTTATTGGGAGCTATATGTTTGAGCCATTTGGGGGTTTATTTTTTGGGTTAGAAATCATCAAATAACTTCTCCCGCTCTAAGTGGAGTGGGAGGGCGTCTCAGACTTTTACTGACTAAAACCCACCCATGTTCCTTCACTTGCCGGTGTGCCAGGGGCCAGGGTATCTCTTTCGAAAAACCCGCACCCCTGGCAAGCATCGGCCCTTACGGACCCCACCAGTGCTGATATCTCTTTGAGGCGCGCGTGGAACACAACGCGCCGTCGACCTGGGCTTGGTCCTTACCGGACAGCGAGCTACCCATTACACGCCGTCCGCAAGCTCACGCCTACGGTGGCCGGAAATCAGCCTGGGATTCCCGACGTCCAGGGCGTCTCCTGCGGTGGTTAAGGCCGTGAGGGCGCATATGCTGCCTCTCCCTCACGTGCGCCGTCTCCCTCTTCGCGAGCATTACCGCTTCGCTGAAGGAGGTGACGGTTACCCATGCACTCTCCGTACCATGGCCTGGACCAGGACCGGACGCGAGAGATCACTGCTGCCGATCTCCTCCACGAGAACATGGTGGTGCTCCGCCCAAGCTGGGCAGACCTCCACCGTATGCTCCACCCCCCACCACCTCCTCAGGGCGATCTATGATAAGATAAGATAAGATAAGATAAGATATTTATTTGCATAAACATGTGTCACACATACAATTATTAAAGACCTGCATGCAAGATGGTAACAACAATATGAAGTACTTATAGACATGTTTGCCACATGATGTGACGTGCAAATGTCAACAAATATTTTTAATTAAAAACATTCCTCCAAAATAACAATAAATTTAGTAATTAACATTGTAATAAATTTGAAATAACAAAATGTCAAAAACAAATATAAAATAGTAAGACTACCTAATCAAAATTCAAATGTTTCCTCTAGGAACTCGTTAATGTTATAGTATGCCTTATTTACTAAATATGTCTTAAGATTTCGTTTTAAGTGTGAATTATTAAGCTCCTTCCAACTTTTAGGCAACTTATTGTAGACAATTGGAGCCATGCGAAAAACACTTTTGCGCATAAGTGCAGTCCTACAGGGAAGTCCACATAGTTGAGTTTGGTCACGCCTGTTCCTGGGAAATTGATCTGCTTGGCGCGGAAACAATCTAGGATTGTTCCTAACAAACATGACGGTTTCTAGAATGTATATGGATGGCAATGTTAAAATTTTATGCATTAAAAAATAAGGTTTGCAGCTGTCCGTGGTTTGCAAATTAAACATTGCTCTAAGGCATCTCTTTTGTGCTTTAAATGCTACTTCTTTATTAGTCGAGTTACCCCAAAAAATAACACCATATCTGAGAACGGATTCAGCCAGACCGTAGTAAGCTGTTAATAACGCCTCTCTATTGACTTTTCGTGACAGCAAGTATAATGCATAGGCACTACTACATATTCTTTTACTCAGAGAATCAATGTGATCCTTCCAATTTAGATATCGGTCAATAATTAGTCCCAGAAACTTAGTTGTATTAACCGTGTCAATTGTTATATTATTAAATGTTATGTCAAGATTGGACAATGGCAATATACGCTGGCTAAAATGCATAATGACTGTCTTACTTAAATTAATTTTTAAATTATTATTGTCTAACCATTGTATAGTATTGATCAATGTATTATTAATGTCATTTTTATATAGGTCTTTATTATTACAGGGTATAGTTATAGTACTGTCGTCCGCGAAAAGGGTCATAGGATGGTCAATTGCCTTTGGAAAGTCATTTATGTAAATTGTAAAAAGTGGTGGTCCTAAAACACTTCCTTGCGGAACTCCGTAGGTAACGGTTCGTTCCTCCGATATGACGTTTTCTTCATTTTTGGTTTTAGTGTTTAGTCTGCTTATTTCGGTTGTTTGTTTTCTGTCGTTCAAATATGATTTTATAAGTTCAAGAACATTCCCTCTAACACCGTACGCCTCAAGTTTTTTTAGTAAAATATCATGTTTAACATAATCAAACGCCTGCGTCATGTCACAAAATATAGCACAGACCGGAGTATTTTTATCCATATTTGTCATAATCGAGTGCAAAAAGTCATAAACTGCCATATTTATTGTTTTCTTTTTTCTGAATCCTTTTTGTTCGTTACAGAGGATATTGTTCAATTCTAAATAAAAACTAAGTTGATTATAAATATAATATTCGAGTATTTTTGAGAAAATCGGTATTAATGCAATCGGCCTGTAGCATTCCATTAGTTCCCTGTCTTGTTTTTTAAACAATGGCTTTATTACTGATTTTTTTAAAAGATCTGGAAAAATACCTTCACTTATACACAAATTTATAATATGACTGAGAGGGTCACTTATTTCATCAGCTACTGTTTTTAGTATTTTTGTACTGATCCCGTCATAACCCACACTATTTGTATTATTTAGCGCTCGAATGATTTTCAGTACGTCATTTGGCAAACTTGGAGCGATAAACATAGAATCCTTTCTGTTCAAAATATTTTTTGTTACTCTATGCCCTGAATTTATCGAGGGTGTAATTTTGTCAATAAAATAGTTGTTAAATGAATTAGAAATATGGTTTGGATCCGAGATAATTTCATTATTCAATCTAATTTTAGGGATATTATTCTTTGGTATATTTAATTTTGATTCATTTATTATTTGCCAGGTAGTTTTGGATTTATTTGTTGATGTATTTATTTTGTAATTATTTTGTGCTTTCTGAGTTAAATTAATAATTCTTTTAAATAGTTTTGAGTAATTCCTAAATCGCGTTTTATTCTGTTGAGTAGGTTTTATTCGATACCACCACAATAATTGTCGTTTCTTCTCACTGCATTTTTTTATACCACGTGATACCCATTTTTGTTTATTGTGGACTTTAACCGAAATAAGATTTTCGGGGAAACACTGATCGTATAGTAACTTGAAAATATCCACGAACTCCTTATATGCTACATTTGGGTCCGTGGCTGCATAGACGTCTGAAAAAGTTAGGTTTTGTAGATAACCTTTGAACTTATTGATGTTGTCCTTATTGTAGTCACGTCTTTTCTTAGTCCACCGTTTAAAAGTACATACGTTACTAATTGGACATTTCAATAACTGCGCAGTATGGTCTGATAACGCTAACTCCAATACTGTGGCTTTACAGGACTCTTTAAAATTATGCGCAAAATTGTCTATGCATGTTTGGCTCTTAAGACGCGTCGGTTGATGAAGAGCCAATTTTAAGTTAAAGCTTAATAACAAATTTTCAAATTCTGTTGATTGTCTATTTCTTTTAAGAACATCAATATTAAAATCACCTACCAAAACAATATTTTTAAAATTATTTTTCACTATAGTCTGTAATATTACTTCTAATTTATTTATGCATTCGTTGAAATTTTTAGAATTCGGTACTCTATAAATACAAACACAAACAATCCTATGAGTAACAAGTTCAATGGCACAGCATTCAAAGATACCCGTTGATGACATTTTTGCTATGTTTGGTAACTCTTTCCACTGATGGCCTGACTTCACCAGTATGCATGCACCACCTCTCTTGCTTCCTTTTCTACTGAAAGAAGCCGCCAAGCAGTAATTCTTTATGTTAAGGTGTTTGTCATAGCCTTCCATCATGAAATGTTCCGTAATGCATAGAACGTCCACGTTTATGTTTCTATCTAACAATTCATTCAAGCTGACTGCAAGGGTGTCACATTTCGTCAGCAGGCCTGCAATGTTTTGGTGCAGGATTTGTAGATGTTTACTCAAGAAAAAGCTGGTAATCCGCCGAAGTTTCTTCGTTTTTGCCGATACCATTCTGTTGTACGTCAGCGTGATTCCGAGTAATTTCAGCAAATAATTCCCATAAATCATTAAATATCGTACGTAGTCCAAGATTATTGATAGTCCCTGAGTATATATTAAACATGCTGTCGTCATATTTCAGATTCAGGTTGCTGTCTAAAAGGTATGCATGTCCATGCGTTATTATGTCCAAGTATAAAAGATTATTGAATGTTTCTACTCGACAGTTGAATAAAGTAGCGTCAAAGGGATACTTATATGTTGGCAGACAAATAATTATATTAGTATTTCTTATCTCTTGAATTATACTTCTTAAATGGAAGATAATATCATAGTAATCATTAGTTTTTCTGAAGTCTTCTTGCCCAAGTAGTATGATGCAGCAATCTTCCATTGTATATTTTTTTAGTTTGGTACCCAGTCCATCTAGGAGCTGGTTTGTATTTGTATTTGATTTTAAATAATGTAATAGATTACAGTTTTCATGGAATGCATTATCAGCAGTTAACAATACATTGTGTTTATTATTACTACTTAATATGCATATTTTCGGCCTAGTCTTAGTCATGTGGCTGTTCGGTTCTGTTTTAGAGGGAGAGTGATCCTTTTTTGTTTCGTCAGTTACTGGCCGAGTGAGCTTTGACTTACTATTAGATTTTGTCTTTGACTGCGTTACGTTGTTATTTACTGTTGTTTTGGCAGATTTTTTGGGCTCATTTTTCTTTAGAAGTGTTTGTTCTTCATTACTTTTTTTTAAATTAACATTTTCAATTTTTAGTATTTTTATTTCCTCTTGTGCACATTTTAACTGAGATTTAAGACTGGCAATCTCGTCTTTTAGTTTTTGTATTTGAGCGTTGTCTTCGTCTTCTGATATGTCAGGCATACTACTTTTTGTGGAATTCAATGTTTGTGAAATACTCGTAACGTTGCTATCCTCGTCCTGTTCTGAACGTGTACGAGTACGCCGGAACGTGATATTCTCCAGGAAATTCATAATGAGAAAGTCACAAAAATTATCACACCCGGTGAGATTCGAACTTGAACTCCAGTGATTCTCGATCGGGTCGTCTCGCCGCTTGGTCAGATACACTTAAATATTTTTGTTTGAATTATCGTTTGCAGTGTAACCTGTACTATGACGTACTATTATTTTCTTGAACGGTCACTAGATGTCACTGATGATCCTAATTTTATTGTATCAATATGATAACTGATCTGACAACACTGTTTAAAGGATGGTAACAATCGATGTTGATGTTGTTGGTTTTCCGAAAGGTGGCGTTGTAGTCGTGTAGTTTCAAATAAAAAACGAAACTTTTTGTAAGAAATTTTAGAATTAGCTATGCCAAAGTGTTTTTGGACAATCTTTGCAGAATATATTTGTTATATTGAGTCAGAATGTCGGAATTAAATTCACTAAGCACTTACAGCGTCTTGATTTCCAATAAGCAAGTCACTGTCTGGGTCAATTAAAATCACTGTTATTATAGTTCATGATGCATAATAATCGTGGATAACACTTTCACCGATAGAATATCTATTCAGTTTCACTTTGTGGCAGAATTCATAGTTAATAGTTAAGTTTATTATTTTTACACTTTAATTTAGCAGGAGCACAATTGAAAGTACTGTTTACGTATCAGCGCCATCTGGCGAATCCAATGCCGTGAAAACACCCGGGCGTTTCTTCCCGCCTTATCCGAAACAGGAACCTATCAAAACAACCGTGTCCGGTGAGGACCAGCGTCAGGCGGAAGGTGAGGACGCTGTGGCACCTTTCAATCCACTCCTCAAAGAGAATACTTACCGCCGCAATCGTGGCGTGCCCAGCATTAGGTTGCGACAATCGCACTCTCCATGTCGCTATGAAATCCCGCCAAAGCTTGGTCCGCTGTGCCGCGATTTTACGCGGCAGCAAAGTTACGCCATGGCGTTTTACCTCCTCGCGCCACTCCCAAGTGTGCGCGACGACCTTTGCCTTCAGATCCCATGGCAGCAATGAGGCAAGGAGGCCCGCCGCCTCACCTGAGATCGTGCGATATCCCCGGACCATCCAGATGGCCATGACTATATGAGCCATTTGGGGTTGAAACACTAGTGTTCCAACCCCAATTGCGGCCCGGGGGTCCGAGTGCTCATCGTGTATATCAGGACATCGCCAAGCGGTTAGTCGACTCTTCATGTGACCATAGGGCTAGCTTATTTTTTGGTTAAAGCATCAGCATTGCCATCCAAAGTGGCAACGCTGCCAGGCTTTTGTGCACTTTTTGTACTGACAGCGATGCGGACAAATTCTTTGATGACCAGTGAGCTCTTCCCCTTTTTTATACTTTATGTACTTGTACATAATATATTTATGTTAGTGTTAGTATTCAGGGAGAAATTTATGTTCCTAGTTTTGGAAATAAGATAGTATGATATGCTGGCTGCTGTGGACCATTCTAATAAACATGTGTGAGAAGGCCAGGGGTTATCCACCGTGAAGGTGGTGTGACGATCTGATAAGGTTTGCAGGGCTACAGAACGCACAAGACAGGGAGGTTTGAAAGGAAAAAGGGGAGGTTTTTGGCCAGCAGTGGGAAACCAATTAGGCTAACAAAAAAAACCTTGTGTGTTACAAAGGGTACGCTTTAGTGCTTAAGGGATGTGTACTAAGGCAGCGTTTTCTAACATTTTTTTCTAATTGGTGGTCAGTTCTTAGTTGTCTCTCTAAGTTAGAATAACCCTCAAATGTCATGATTTTATGAAAAATGTATTCAATAGGTTAATTTTAAGTTGTAGTTGAGCTTGTGTGAGCTAAGTACGTATTATTATGTTGCTAGAACTAATATGTTATGAAAATATGTAAAATATGTTACGAATGTCTTCAACGAATTACATTTTGAAATACGTCTGATAGACCAATGACCTTGTGAAGGCCGCAGGCATTCGCTGGATGCGGGAAAGACAGGACCAGTTCAAGTGGTGGAGTTTGGGGTAGGCCTATGTCCACCAGTGTAGGTATTCCGGCTGGAATGATGATGATGATGATACTGTTATTGCAGAAAAAGCAAGACAATTTGAATTTCGAGGATTACCTTGCAGTTTTCGTAATTACCTATTGTGCACAGTATATTGGTATTTTAATTACAACCAAAGGTCGTAAGTCAAGGTCGGCCAAAAAAAAAAAATTTACTTACCCTTAGGTGCGCATACAAACACAATTTTCTTTTTCTTCTCTTTAGTACAAGGATCGGTATAAATATCAGAGTCACTTATGTATTTATTATATCCTGCTATGGCATATAGATGCATGACGTCTATTATGCACGCTGCTGACGTCAGTATGTACTCTTTTGAAACTAACGCCCCTCCACAAAGCCAACCTTTGTAGAACTTTGGCGATACGGCGGCTTTGAGCAGGTATACCTAGAAAATATCGTAACTGTTGATCGTAATAGACACAGGGCACACCATCTGCCTAGCCTTTTCCCAACTATGTTGGGTTCAGCTTCCAGTCTAACCGGATGCAGCTGAATGCCAGTATTTTACATGGAGCGACTGCCTATCTGACCTCCACAACCCAGTTACTGGGTAATACGATACCCCTTGGTAAAGACTGGTTGTCAGACTTTCGGGCTTCTGACGACCCGTAACGATTGTCAAAGATCCACAAATGACAGCCGGGACCAACGGCTTAACGTGCTTTCCGAGGCACGGAGGGGTCTTGGTATGTAAAGATGGTCACCCATCCACGGACAAACCGCGGCAAGCTTAGCTTAACCTGATCGATCGACCCTTGCAGCTATTTTTACTTAGCCACACAGGGCACAACAAGATTAAAAATGCTTGAATCAAAAGACAAAGAAACTCCCGACCCAAACAAAAACCTCTGAACCTTCTCAATTATTGGCCTTTTTAAGTTGTAGGTAATAAATATCTTGATCAAAGCATTTTCACGTCGGGGGACAGCCAATGAAAACATTATCCTTTCAACAATAGCATAGTTATATTCATTATTGCTGGGCCTGTGTGTTTGACGTTTTCATTAGCCATCAATGCATGAATTATAATATTACCTACAACTTTAAATCCAACTTTTAATCCAATAAATGAGGTTTATATTTGGGTCAGGGGTTTCTGAAATCTTAAACTTAACTTTTATTTCCTGCTTTTAAACTTAATGTCTCACTTAAATCTACGCAGCCTTACTTAAGTTTCCCACAGTGAAGCTTGTTACTAATATAACTTCATTCCACGTTGCTATTTAATCATCAGACCGCGATCACCATTTATCTATAACCTATTCATTGAGACCTTTTCACTGAGCCCAAACACGATATTCAGCTGTTGGTGAGGTAGTTGGGTATCCTGGAAATTCCAGGTGATGCTGCAGCACGAGTTCAAGGTTGCTTAGTTCGTCTAATATCATTGAAATTTGTGTAGAATACCAAATTTCAACTCGATCAGAACCGTGGAAGATGCTCAAATCCCTTCATCAACCCGAAAAAAGCTGATAATCTTCAAACGACTGAGCCAATTTTCTTGAATCATAGCTAACAATACTCTCGATTAAGTCGCCTTTCGAAATAAAAGCAAATACTAATCAAAACGAATCCAAACACGACATATATCTGCTATAACTTTTTTAAGAGCGTTTAGTATGCTAGATATGTGTCTGCTCAACAACGTAAATAACGTAATGAATATTGTTGAACTGTCAAATTGAAACAGATAATGATTAATCGTGAGTTATGCAAATAGCTATTGGGTGCTGGCTGCAGCATCAGACCAAGAATTCCATAATCTTTAATAGTTTTACAGGGTAAATTTTTTACCAGTGCGCAAACTGAAACCATTCAGCATAAATTCTAGACGGTTAACTTGCGGTTTATGGTTACAGTCAAGACTAAAAATCAGCTATTCCATACATTTTGACCGCGTAGTTATAGCACTTTTCTATTAAACAGCTGATTTTTTTGCAAAACCGACGAAAAATGTCTACGCTAGGGGGTCTCAAATGATATGCTGAATTCAAGGTTACAGTTTGCGCACCGGTTATAAATTTACCCTATATAGCATACATGGGTGTTTCAAATTTTAGGTCAAACGAATGGTTGAAAGTAAAGTAAATACGGATTATGCGCCTAAGAACCCACCCGCAGCTAACAAAATAGCAGATGATCATGAAACGGCTGAACCGATTTTTATGAATCATGTCTAAAAACCTGCTTTTAAATAAAAAAACCGCACCCAAATCGGTCCACCCATTTAAGAGCTACGGTGCCACAGAGAGACGCACAGACAGACGCACATAGTGGTCAAACTATATATAATAAATAACACCACTCTTTTTGTGTTGGGTACTAAAAACTGGTTATAATTTTTTAATTCGGTTTTGTTCGTAAAACGATGAGACAAAAATTTTGTTCAGGGGCTCCCGTACTACTAGCACTGATAACAGACTTTATTATAATACTTGGTCCAACCAAGAAGTTGATTGTATGTCTTTTGGAATTTCTTAGTAGCAGCGTGGTGTCTAAATCTTTGTCAGACTGATGACAATAAACTCACCCTTTAGATATTAATATTAGGTCTTTACCTATGAAATTGCCGTTCTGCAGTACTGGCCATTTCAAATCAAAATAATTTTTTCAACACATTTGCTCAAAAACTGCATTTACGAAGCCTTATACAGGCTTCGTAAATGCAGTTTTTGAGCAAATGTGTTGAAAAAATTCATGGTTCGAAAGTTAAAAATTACGCACCAATACAACGGAACGTGCGGTAAAATAGGTACTCTCACCTAAGTACCTATTTTACCGCATACCTCGTTGTATGGCACCGTGCGTATTCTATACGTTTTTTTTTTAATTTCCATAAAATATTAAAAGAATTTCGTCCAAGGAGTTTCACATTACGAGAATAAATAAGCTGACTGATCGAACCTCCTTGGAAACGATTTTGCTCAATACGTTTGTCTCACTTTAATAATAAAGAGTAAATGAGATGAAAGATGTCGTTCTAATTTTCACCACGGTCATGTGGCGCCATTTGTAAATTCGCGCCATTTTCATATTAGAAACGTCAAAGATTGTTGCGAGTTTCCGACTGATATTTATAAACAAACTTTTATTATGAGTTCAAGCGAGGAAACTGATATTAATATCGAATCTACTCCACCTGATATTTTGAATGAGGCGCAAATTGCAGGAAACGGTCTCATGCCGCCAAAATTGGACAGCGCTATTTAATGATGTATAGGTTTGTTTAATTACATATTGTACTGTTTTCTCGCAAATTTGTTGAAAAACATTGTATGACACACGTGCAGAAATTGGTTTTTACAAACTCGTGACTATGGTAAGCCCTCGACTTCGTCTCGGGCTTACATTTGTCAGCTCGTTTGTAAAAACCAACTTACCGCACTAGTATCATAAATAACTATTGTTTGGCTAAGAATTCTAATTTCAAATTAATTTTATTTTAAAAACATGGATTTTTTTTTCTAAAAGTAGTCATTTCTTTATTGATTAGTGTTACATTTTCATCGCATTTCAATCTTTTTCGTCATCATGGATACGTTAAAAATTCGAGTAATTATGGAATATGAGTACCGTCGTGGCAGCAACGCGGCACAAGCGGCACGCAACATCAACGACGTTTACGGAGCTAACACTACAAACCAACGCACCACCTGTTATTGGTTTGCTCGCTTCCGTTCTGGAAATTTCGACCTGAAAAATGAACCTCGCGGTCGTCCGAAGACTTTGGTCGACAATGACGAATTAAAGGCGATTGTGGAAGCTGATGATACACAATCTACGGCTGAATTAGCAGCAGCTTTCGACGTTAGCGTCAAAACAATATTGGTCCATTTGCGTCAAATTGGCAAGGTAAAAAAGCTTGACAAATGGGTGCCCCACGAACTCAATGATCGCCAGCGCGAAGTACGCGTCGAGACGTGCCTTGCACTGCTCAACAGACACACAAATGAAGGAATTTTGAACCGCATTGTTACCTGCGATGAAAAATGGATTCTGTTTGATAACCGTAAGCGCTCAGCAAGTTGGTTGGATCCTGGTTCAGCACCTAAACAATGCCCTAAACGAAAACTTACCCCTAGAAAAGTGATGGTCACTGTTTGGTGGTCTAGCGCCGGTGTGATTCATCACAGCTTCTTACCAAACGGGGTGAGCATTACTGCAGATGTATACTGTGAAGAACTGAACACAATGATGGAGAAGCTGGCGCATCTCCAACCAGCATTGGTCAATCGCTCGTCTCCGCTGCTCCTGCACGACAACGCGCGACCTCATACTGCACAGCAGACGGTCTCCAAGTTGCAAGAACTGGGCTTGGAAGCTCTCCGTCATCCGCCCTACTCACCAGACCTTGCGCCTACAGACTACTACTTTTTCCAGAATTTGGATAACTTCTTGGCGGGAAAAAAATTTAATACCCGAGAGGCAGTACAAAATGCCTTTGAAGAATTTGTTGCCTCCCGTCCAGCTGATTTCTTTAAGAAGGGCATCAATAAACTGCCACTGCGATGGCAAAGATGCATTGATTGCATGGGTGATTACTTCGATTAATACAAATAAAAAATTCATGAAAAAAATTCGTTTAAATTTTTTCATACAAAACGGCAATTTCATAGGTAAAGACCTATTATATTTGTGTACCATGGGTCCATCTAGGTATATCTGCCTCATCGGAAAAGAACTGCAATGTAATCTTAAAAAAGCGCCACCTATTGCGCTCACTAGTAAATATAACACACCTATATACTAAAGAACTCTGGTTTCAGTGCCTTTATTGCACCGATTTATTCACGGTTATGCCTGTGCTGAGTCGAGAGTAAGGTGGTGGCCAGTTAACTCATAAAAGGATAGATGGCGTTACGTGTTACCATAAATAGCAATGTTTCTTTGTCAGTTTGATTTTTGGGAAACCGGAACGCGCCCTCTTCTGGCGACGCAAACGCGACGATCACTTTTGGTTTGAACGCGGCCATACTGTGAACATCCATGAATATCGGAGGCGCTACACTCGAAGTTGTGGACGAGAACGTTTACGTAGGACAAACTGTCCAGTTAGAAAGGTCCAACTTCGAGAAAGAGGACAATCGTCGAATCCGACTCGCCTGGGCAGCGTTCGCAATATCTTCTAGTCCCAAATACCACAGTGTCTCAAGAAGACACAAGAAAGTCTTTTACCAGTGTGTGTTGCCAGTGATGACCTATGGCACAGAAACGTGGTCGCTCACAATGGGCCTTTATCAAGAAGGCTTAAAGTCACCCAAAGGGCAATGGAGACGGCTATGCTCGGAGTTTCCCTACGTGATCGAATCAGGAATGAAAGGATCCGCAGGAGAACCAAAGCAACTGACGTAGCCCGAAGAATTACCAAACTTAAGTGGCAGTGGGCAGGGCACATTGCTCGCAGAACAGATAGTCGATGGGGCCGAAAGGCTTTGGAGTGGCGACGGCGTATCAGAAGACGTAGAATGGGAAGGCCTCCTACAAGGTGGACCGATGACCTTGTGAAGGCCTCGGGAATCCGCTGGATGTGGGAAGCACAAGACCAGTCGAATTGCGGGAGCCTGGAGGAGGCCTGATAATTGCTCAAAAAATTGCCCGTGTAAGAGCACCTTAACGCTACCTACCTATATAAATGACTGGTTAGTTAAATGAAGCAGAAATTTTCTGAGTTCTTACCACGTATCTTTTTTCGTCAGTAACTTCAACGCCATCTTTAATTCTTCTTTGACAATCATATCCTAAAATATTATAAGAAATTAATTTCAGCTTTAGCGTCAATTACATTAGGTACTTTCTTCTTTTTTGGTCCAAAGCGCCATTTTGTTACGTAAAAGTAGTTTTTTCAGTTTGTGATTCGACCACTCACTTCAACAAATTCAGTTTTGATTCATCATCTAGACTTTTCACAACTATCTCTGTTGGATGGGCTACCAGTTGAACCAGATTTAGCTGATAACCCGTATTTTATTTAAATCTGCCTATCAACTGTTTTGTTCCCTAGACCATCATTGTTTTCATACGGCAACAAGCAGTCTTACGTATGTTTTATCTAACTTTACGCACAGCCTAGAACAATTTTAACCTTGAAATCACTAAAAAATCCTTTACAAAATCTACTGCTCACCGTGCAAAATGAAGAAAAATATAACTTGACACAGTTTAAATGAAAACATTTTCGGATGGTTCCATCACCTGGATTTATAGGAAAGTAGAAATCACAATTTTGCGGTGGATACCACCGTAACGGATTGATTACAAAATAGTTTTCTTTAACTATTTTCAATTACCTAGAAAATAATAGTTGTTTTTATGTCGGCGACCAAGATTGACATTATTCAAAAAAATCAAACATCATAGATTTCTGTATAAAGACCGTTTTTTTTTTGGGTGGGAAATCATCAAATAACTTCTCCGGCTCTGGGTGGAGCGGGAGGGCGTGTCAGATTTTGACTGACTAAAACCGACCCGTGGTCTTTCAATCGTCTGTCTGCCAGGGGCCACGGTATCTCTTTCGAACAACCCACACCCCAGGCAGGCAAGGCAGTATATGCGCCCTAGCCTCCGCAAGAGATGCCCTGGGCGTCGGGATTCCCAGGTTGATTCCCGGTCACCGTAGGAGACTAGGGCCGTGAGGGCGCATATATTGCATCTCCCTCACGTGCGCCGTCTCCCTCTTTGCGAGCATTACTGCTTCGCAGAAAGAAGTGACGGCTACCCATGCACTGTCGCCCCGTATCATGGCCTAGACCAGTGACCTAAACGCGAGAGATCGAGGTGCACTCTCTCTTCCCTCACTCTCATGTCCAATGGGACTCTAACGTCACGACCAGAGTCACCAACTAGGGCCTACTCAGCATGTTTTTTCTTATCCAATGAAGGGTTTTTTAAAAGTAGAGCATTTTTCCTTAATTTTTTACTGTACTACATTTTATCCGGTATTTTCTTTTTCATAAAGGAAAAATGCAAATGACACGTACATACTACTACATTTACCGAATTGCGTTTTAGATCATATTCCAAAAATCTTTCAAAGTCATAGCATTTATTTGAAATAGGCACTTAAAAGGTACTTTTGAACGTCAACATTTACATTAAAATAGAATTGATTCTAGTCACCCCTTCCTTAAAATTATTTCTATCACTTATTTTATTAAAAAGATGTAGATTATTCTTACATATATAATATTTTCATAAATGAATTGGGAAGGTACCATCATAATATTAATCCTTTTAAATAGTTCCCTGAGGAATTCGCGGTGACGAAGATTATAAATGGCTCTAACAGCTCTCTTTTGCAAAATAAAGATGAGTTCAATGCCAGCAGCCTGAACCCACAGTAAAATGCCATACGACATAATGCTGTGGAAGTAGCTAAAATAAAACTAAATGTGCGGCTTCTACATCTGTTAACTGCCTTATCTTTCCAACAGCCTATGCGGCTGACCTAAGCCGCCCCGCACGAGGACCCCATTGTAAATTCTCGTCTAGCGTGATTCCTAGGAACACCGTTTGATTAATAAATTCGAGTTTTTCTCCATTCAATATGATGTCACGCTAATTCTACGCTTCTAACATTTAGTAATTTAAATATATTGGATTCAGTTTTTGTGCCATTTAGTACCAAATTATTTACCGTAAACCAATCTTGGACCTGAAGAATAAAGTTATTCACGTGTTCAAGATTTTGCGACCGTCGGTCTATTTTAAATATCAATGATGTTTCATTTGCAAATAACACCATCTTCGGTTGATTTAGAAGTAAATAGGGTTAATCATTAATGTGAACTAAGAGAAGAATGGGCCCAATATTATTTTATTTTATTTTTTATTTACTAAAATCTTACCTACAACTACCATTACAGATCTGCGATCCAATGCGATAGTGTGGCCTTACATGCTAAATCCATAATCTAAATCCTATAAAATTACAAACTATATCCTAAATCTTAACCTACATCTAAATAACATATTATATAAAATACATTTTTTGCCAATTCACTCAAATTGCAACACAATACATCAACCCTCTCGTGAACCTCTCTATTGAACCTTGAGGAACGCCCATTGCCATTTCAGACCCTAATGAGTTTATGTCGGTTACATGAACATTAACTTTTCTGTCTTTCCCATAGTGCTCCAGTTTTAGCAGAAGTGTCTCATGATTTACGCAATCGAACGCCTTGGAGAGATCGCAAAAAATTCCAATAACATCTTTTGCTTCTTCTCAGGCGTTATTAATGTTCTATATTAGGGTGACACCAGCGTCAATGGTACAACGCCCTTAGGTGAAATCGTACTATTGTTCATGAAAGATGGCATTTTTATTAAAGTGACGTAGCATTTTATTGAGCATCAAATTTTCAAACACTTTATTGAGAACTGGAAGAATTAAAACAGGCCTATAATTGTTGGGTTGTTTACTATCACCCAATTTGAACAAAGGAACTACTTTACTACTGTTTCTTATGAGTTCCGGAAAAACTCCTTGGTCTACACTGGTTTTAAATATGAAAGCTAAATAGGGCGCAATGGTTTCGATTATAGCACGTTACAGACTTTTACAGACATTTCCCAAAGATCATCTGTTAATTTAATTGTAAGATCTTTAAAAGCTTTAATAACAGCTCGGGGGTTGGTATACGAAACCTAAACTCCACAGAGCAGAACGTGTGGTTTAGGAATTTAAAGATTCATTAGTTTTAACAGGAATACTAGCGAAAAAGTTTTAAAAATTCCTAAGCGATTTCTACATCTTCTACTCTTAACTTCTACGAGCCATTATTTCCAAAAAATATTTAATATGGCATTGACGTGCCAACAAACATTCTTAACTTATTGATTAATAGAAAAAATCTAAATACTTTCACAATCATTGATAGTCTGTATATGCAAACAGAAATAGACTTGTATTATATATATAGTAATCAACATCACACCACCATAATTAAATGAAATAACAAATTAGTGCAACTAATGGTATCTGGTATTAAGGGGGTCTAGAATAGAATCATGTGAAGGTACGATTTCTGAAAGTAACGACTCAGGCTTAAGAAGATGAACTTACCATATTCATTATCATACTGAATCTACCATACTGTGACTTAGGCTGTCGTACACAAATCCAGGGGCTAATGAAGGAATACGGGTGGGTTTTAGTCAGTAAAAGTCTGACACGCCCTCCTGCTCCACACAGAGTGGGAGAAGTTATTTGATGATTTCCCACCCAAAAAAAAAAAAAACTATGTCAGGTGTGCGAGTTATGACAACCTGGTACTTCGAAAGCTTATAGTGTTTAAAAAGCTGGCTACTTAAATGTACTGAGTTTTTTTTTTTGTTGTTTGAAAATTGTGCTCCTATGGTGTTATGCCAACCTACTTTAACGGCATAAAGCGCTTTCTAGCTGATACAACTATGTTAGGTGTGCTCCTACCGAGTTATGACAGCCTAGTACTTCGACTGTTTAAAGCGTTTTCTAGCTGACACAATTACCTACCAATTTTAGGTGTGTTCCTACCGAGTTATGACAACCTGGTACTTCGATGGCATATAACGCTTTCTAGCTGACAACTATGTAAGGTGTGCTCCTACTAAGGTATGACAACCTGGTACTTCGAAGGCATAAAGCGTTTAAAAAGGTGACTAACAAAATGTATTGACAAAACTTCGCCCCGTTTTTCACCCCGATTTTTTTTAAATAGAATTTCGGAAAATTCTTTCTTATCGGATGCCTATGTCATACAAAGAACACACCCTCCAAGTTTCAGGTCTCTACGATCAGCGATTTAGGCATCGCGATTCGATCGCATTGCTCCAAAATCGGACAAACGTTTATCATCGCATCGCATCATCGCACGAGTGATGGCAATAAGACGACGCCTAATGCATCTTCCTTAAATAAGTTCTAATTCTATATATAACTATAATTACTTAAAAGGGGATTTATAGCAAGCGCGTTTTTCATCGAAGGCATTTTTATTAAGAAATTAAATTGCTGTGATTAGAGATGAAATAATACAACACAATAATATAATTAGTAATAAACATTACTTATTTAGTTTCTACAAGTAAAATTTAAACTTAAAAATGTATAAATCTTTCACTAAACGCGTTGCCGCTGCTGTCGTAAAATTGGCGTAGATTGATCCTTCGCCATCTTTACCAACATATTAAATCGCAATAATCCCTGCAACGACTGGGGACTTTTCAATTCCCTTCTTTCTTTTTCAAGTTTAGCGTTTGCATTCTTTTCGTTATCTGCAGGCCTGCAAGAATTACATTTTTTTTAATCATCTGTAATGAAACGATTTTTTTTATTCTGGGACTTCTACAAACTAAAAATGGCGAACGAACTTATGGGTCAAAATCCCATGTAAAGTCCAGACATAATCTTGGTAAGATCAAGTGTGGACAATGTAGATTACAGCCTTATGAGAAAAGAACCACATAGATTGGAATGGACCAGTTCAGTCAATGCAAGCATTTGTCTGTAATCATCATCTGCCTAGCCTTTTCCCAACTATGTTGGGGTCAGCTTCCAGTCTAACCGTATGCAGCTGAATACCAGTATTTTACATGGAGCGACTGCCTATCTGACCTTCACAACTCAGTTACTGGGTAATACGATACCCCTTGGTAAGACTGGTTGTCAGACTTTCGGGCTTCTGACGACCCGTAACGACTGTCAAAGATCCACAAATGACAGCCGGGACCAACGGCTTAACGTGCTTTCCGAGGCAGGGAGGGGTCTAGGTATGCAAAGATGGTCACCCATCCACGGACCAACCGCGACAAGCGTAGTTTAACCTGGTCAATCGACCCGTGCAGCTATTGTTACTTAGCCACAAGCCCCTCAAGCCCCTCAAGCCCGTCAAGCATTTGTCTGTAATCGTACACGAATAATACCAAAGAAAGAACATTTGGATAGTTCGCATAAAGTACTCAAACTGCCAGATTACTCGTAAAACTAACTGAGAAAGAAAAAGAGCTGACGCTTGATTTTATGTATGACTAGTTTTTGCCAGCTGCTTCGCCCGTGTGGCTATCGGAAATTATCCCACGGGAACGTAATGAGATCCTATATGGTAATCCATGTTATAAACTATGTGTGCCAAATTTCATCCAAATCCGTTCAGCCGTTTTTGCGTGCTTGAGTAACAAACAACTAAATATCCAAACATCTAAACATACAAACTTTCGCATCCTTACTAATATTATAAAACGTGAAAGTTTGCATGGATGTTTGTTAATCTTTCAAGCAAAAACGGCCTTAGGATTTAGATCAAATTTGGCACACAGATAGATTATAACCTAGATTATTACTTAGGATACTTTTTAATCCGGTAATACGTTTCCGCGGGATAATTTCCAAATTCCATGCGGCGAAGCCACGGGCGGTGGCTTGCTTATAATATTTGTGTAACGAAAGAAGGATAGGATAATAACCATTATCATCATCATTATCTATAGCCCGACTCCAGTATTTAGACTTATTAGACTATACATTTTAAACTAACTTACCCAGATGGATGGTGTTCCCAGGATATGTATCTTTCAACTGTATCATAGCCCCGTTGTACTGGTGGACTGTTGCATATGGTCCGGCTGTTATATTAAAATTATTTGTGAGTCCTTAAATGACCATTTGTAAATAAGCGCTAAGCTACCAATCGTACAAAACGATCATCTCATTTTTGATGAGAGTAATAACGAAGTTATACGTACTGGCACTCATCATTTTTGTGAAAAGACACACTTTACTTAATATGGCATAGGGGTCCATGGCCCTAATAAACCATAAAATAACGATCCGGTCCAGTTAGCCCAAAACATAAGGCTAAGGCTATATTAATTCGCATAGAGCTGAATTTTGGTATGCATGTTTATATCGTCATTATAAAAGAAATGAACTTGAAACTGGTACATGCCGATGAACATTTATTTCAAATAAACCAATTCAATTACAGGCAGGTTTGAATTATCAAGGTCGGTGAGTTAGAAAGATGAGGCTAGTTGCCCATTCCAAAGCGTAGTAGGGAATCCTATGAGGGAAACCACGTTAAAATATCACGCCGTGTACACTACCTCTCAGGTGACGTAGAAACGTGTGCTTTATATGGATCTAGCAACGGTTGAATCGCTATATCTCAAAAACAATGATTCTTATGAATAAAAGTGCAAGGACAGTTTTGTAAATAATTGCATGTTCTACAATTTTTATCTGATGAATTTTTATGATAAAACTTTCCGTTTGGCTGAATAATGCAAAAAACTCGAAGGGATCGATGGCCACTTTTGACATTTCTTTTAAAATGAACAACACCAAAATTCAGTTCAATACGAATTATTGTAACCATGAATGTCTATTTTGACCGGACTTTGAAGTTCTCAATAGTGAACTTTGTCAACAATACTTTTAAACCTCTGCTGGACAAAAGTCCCTCTCAAGTTGTGCAAGCACTTCATCATCATCTGTGATCGGAAGTCGTCATCATCTGTCTAGCTTTTACCCCACTATATAGGGTTCGGCTTCCTGTTTATCCAGATACAGCTGAATACCAGTATTTTACGTGAAGTGACTGCCTATCTGACCTCCAAACCTGGAGGCCTGGAACCTTGGGGATCAGTATACTACTTAATAAGACTGTTTGTCAAACTCTCGGGTTTCTGACTACCCGTATAGACTGATCATCATTCATCATAATTTCAGCCAAAAGACGTCTACTGCTGGACATAGCCCCTCCCCCCCAAGCTCCGCCGCTTCGACCGGTTCTGTGCTTCTCGCATCCAGCGGACTCCTACAGCCCTCACAAGATCATCGGTCCACCCTGTGGGAGGTCTTCCAACTGTACGTCTTCCAGTGCGCGGTCGCCACTCCAGAACTTTTTGGCCCCATTGACCATCTGTTCTGCGAGCAATGTGCCCTGGCCACTGCCACTTAGTTTGGCAATTCTTCGCAAGCGCACCTATTTTGTCCTAGGTAAACGTACTCGTCCACAACTTCGAGTGCAGCGCCTCCGACTGTTCCGAGAGTGGATGTTACATGGACAGACAGCTGTGCTGCTGGGGAGTTTGTTGCGCCACTTCTTCTTCCCAGCTAAAGCACTAGGAAGTGTCGAAGGGTGGGCGTTTTTGGGGGACTTTCTAATGTATTTTGATGTTCGAAAAGTGCTGATTCTCAGCCTAATTTGAATAAATGACTTTTGATTTTGCATTGGACATGACTATTGTCTTGTTCATGTATGAACATGAACAAGACAATAGTCATGTCCAATGCTAAAATGATTGTGTTAAAATGATTTAAGACCCACTCTTTCGGATGCTCTACTGAGGTCATCGAACATTGTACTGAGTTCCTCCATGGTCTCAGCCATGACCACTATATCATCGGCAAACCGAAGGTAAGTGATGTAGTCGCCATTGATGTTGATGCTAGCCCCTTTCCAGTCCAGGACCTTGAAGACATCCTGCAGTGCAGCGGTGAAGTGTTTAACACCTCGCTGCAGAAGGATAGGTTTCAAGGTCTGGCCCTGGAGTCGGACTAACATAGTGCAGACACGTGCGTTTTTGTACAGACACTCCAATACCTCGATGTACCGATAGTCGATCTATCACCGTTTAAAGGGCTGAGTACAGCCTATGTCTGGGTCAAATCAAAGGCTTTTTCATACCTCATAAACGCCAAACAGACAGGCAGGTTATACTCGTCGGTACGACTGGTCAACGATCTACAAATAAAATCCGGGACAAACGGCTCAAACATGCTTTCCGAGGCATAGAGGAGTCTCGGTATGATCACAAAGTACTTAACAGTAAAATTTACAACTCACCTCCTGCCTTTGGTGGATGATGCTTCTAGTATACAATGTAGAAAGGCTCCGTTACATTGTGTGCTCGTAAATAAGTAGGGTCCGTTGCATTTAAAATTCTCTGTTACTCTGAATACAGAAGCAACACCGATGACCATCTCATTGCCTCCAACCCAAGTGACAAGTGGTCCTCCATGATCGTTCTGAAGACGTTAAAATACATTAGACAAGTACATTTTTTCCCTACCAACAGAAGTGTTTATTTTGTCCATCTAAAATACACGGTAGAAAAGAATCGGTTGTTCCATAATAAAATATGTAGGTAATTCTTTACAAAAAGTTTTAATGTTTAACAACATAATTATTTAAATATAACTCGCGCGCTACGTGGCCACGACTGCAATAGGTTCCTCGACTGGCCTCTTGGCCACAAAAGCTCCGACTAAAATGAAAGTTTGGGTGCAACTGGTCGGACGGCTGAAAGTGTACTACTATAGATCGTGGCACGTAAGTTGACCCAAAATCAGAACAAACAACCAAAGGTGCGCGCTGCCTGCCAGGGGTGCGGGTTTGTTCGAAAGAGACACCACAGCCCCTGGCATACGGGCTACTGAAGGACCACGGGTGGGTTTTAGTCAGTAAAAGTCTGACACGCCCTCCTGCTCCACTCAGAGCGGGAGAAGTTATTTGATGATTTCCCACCCAAAAAAAAAAAAAAAAAGGTGCGCGCTCACTCGTTGCTTCGCATGAAAAAATTATGAGGTCTCCTTCTAGCATAGTCATTGATGCAACGTGTACTGATGTTTGGAAAAATTAATTACAGATCGCGGCACGTAACTTGAAACAAAATCCGCCCGTTGGTTCAACTAACGTGCCGCGATCTGAACCAACCTGACAAATTCCATTTTTCCTGCTGGTGGTTCTGTTAAAATCAGTTCTATTCTTGTTTTGTAACAAATCCCTGGATGTTTTATTTGAATTTTCATCGTCTCTGCGTGTTTCGTCTATCAGGATAACATCTTGAGTGGCGTCGTCATCTTCGCACTTAAAAAAGAAATAGGTAATTAAAAATAGTACTAGTGAGTTCGCTACGTCAACAATTTTATACAAATTGGTAAAGAGCTATCGAGCGCGATATTGGAGGCTGATAATTGGAACATTATTAATAAATAAATCACACATGGTTTAAATCACATGACACTTTTCAAGAACAATTTACCATCTTATTTATAAACGTTTCTTAAAGTTGAGGTGTTTAAACGTCAAAACGTATGGATTAACAGACGCTAATCATTACTTTAAGCAACGTTTATAAATAAGGAGGTAAGTGTCCAAATTTCTCATTTAAATGTCTACCGGCTCTCTGTTAAGTCCGCAACTCCGTATATTAACTCTTTGCTGCACGTATAGTATGACCACTTCTCCCGAAAATTGGGCACCACATCATAAGAGATTTACAGGACAAGTACACTGACGTTAGATCAAAATAATACTGCTTTAAGAAGTGGTGGTAGGTCTCCTGTTCTCTCTTCTAGAAAGAATAGACAGAATCTCTATGGATATTGAATAGCCAACGTTTCATTTATATTCTTAATTATCGCTCCATAGACATTTTCATACAGTCAATATTGTTTATTTTTTTCCGTTTCCACGTTACACGTTGGTCTAACTACGCGTGCTGGCTTTGAAGCTCAATACAATCGTTTGTAAATATCACTTACGGGTAAACTATCGTTGGTCTCGGAGATATCCGGCGACGTTATTATTTCACCGTTTAATAACACAGGGTTATTAAGTAATTGTCTTTTACTACATCCTTCTAATTTGGGTAATTTGTTGTTCATCATATAATCTCCTTTATCATTAAAGTCGCCTGCGTCTGATGTACAAATCATGTATTTATCGATTAATTCACTCATATTGGCATACTTTATATACTCTCTTTTGCACTGCGCTTTGTTAATTATTTTAGAGCCAGCATATTGCATCGAATCTTTGTTGTGATTGCCCTTGTCACTTGCCTGGAATCATGAAAGCATTTTAATATTGGTCCTACATAATAGGTCTTTACATAAATTATGAATTTGGCGTTTTGTCGAACTGGCCACTTTGAACTCAAACATTTGGTTAGGAATTCCAAATTAAAATTTATGCTTGTGCATTTTCGAATTTATTCGAATTATTATTTCGAATTTAGTGATTCATTTGTTTTCACGCCATTTCATTTTTCTTTGAAATCGTTCTGTTCACAATATCGAAAACTTAAAAATCGCATTATTTACGAATACGAGTTCCACCGTGGCACCTGCGCTGCAGCAACACCTCGAAGAATTAACGATGTGTATGCTACTGTAATAGAAAACACGGTACGTTTTTGATTGCAACATTTTCGTTCTGGAAATTTTGACCTACAGAACTGTGAACAGCCGCAGACCCCAGTTGACAATTTAAAATTAAAATGATCGTAGAAGCGGATCCATCGAAAACGACGTCAAAATTAGCGGCAGGATTCGGTGTGAGTGACAAAACAACTTTAATCCAGTTGAAACAAATTAGACACGTATAAAAGCTCGAAATGTGTACCTATCACTTGTGAATTTCATAGTGTTTCATAATATTTTCCTTACCCCTGTAACAAGTTAATATTTATAATAGAAATATAATGCCTGGCTCATTTACATTACTATTTTGAGGTTCAATCTATTCGGAATTAAATGAGTTGGTTGTTCAACAAGTACAATAGAACTACTCTGTTTAGATACACAAGCTAAGAGGGATTCGTTCCTGCTTTAACATTAATTGCCTTAAATAATAAATACAAATAAAGAAAGATAGAAAATATATTTATTTAGCACAGACTAAAAAGCCACACAATATACAGCAAAAGAATAAAAAAAAAAACCAACAAAAAGTGTAAAGTGCGCTGTCAGAAACTAGCGTCAAAGTGTGACGGCTGCGCTAAATAGGCCCAATTCAGCAAAAATGCCAGACAATTAATGTCTGACGCTTTTTTTCAACTGGATCTGACGTGTGAGGTTACGGATGTAAATCAGCAATTGGTATTCTGCATTGCTATTCTGTTACATTCTCACCGCGTGAGTGAGCGTAGAGTGAGCTGTCAGTGTCGTTTCACCTAATACTTGGTCAATCCCTAGCATCAGTGGGATGACACTGACAGGTCACTCCACGCTCACTTCACGCGGTGAGATTATTACAGAATCGACATGCAGCTTTATACCAATACTGCACGTGACGTGTGTATGCATTCTGAAATAATATAAATTTGTGACGGATAAAATAAATAAAATAGTAATTAGTAGTACATCTCAGATTATAAAACAAAGGCAGATAGACCGCGCGGAACACCAGAGTGAAGCCAAAAAACCAAATACTAAAGCGTCGTATTGTTTATAATGCGAGGCTTTAGAATTTGTTTTTTTGACTCTCGGGTGTTCCGCGCGATCTATCTGCCTTTGTTTAATAATCTAAACCAAAAAAAAAAAACAAATACTAAAGCGTCGCATTGTATGTTACATAAAATACGATGCCTTAGTATTTGGTTTTTTGGCTTCACTCTTAGTGTTCCGCGCGGTCTATCTGTCTTTGTTTTATAATCTGAGTAGTACATTTATAGTGAGAATGTTGATATTAAAACAGTTTTTTGGCAAGTAACTAATTGAGTTTAGTACCTAATATAAAATACATAATTGTGTTCAATACTGAAAAAGACAGGATTTAGGATGTCTCCTTGTTTCGCAGACAGAAATTTCATAGAATTTCGTAGCCCAGAAATTGTTTCTTATAATATTTGGTCCTTGTATTTTTATTTCGAATATTATTATTTCATAGACTATTTACTTCAATGAAACATATTTCACCGAAACACAATTCAATGAATTTTTAATCTCATTTTTTTGGTTTAACAAACTTATCAAACAGTAGAATTCTTTTTAACGAATATTGTTTGTTCGGTGTATTTTTCCAAGATATTTCAACGAATTAAAATATTTTCTTAAAAAGTCAATATATTGTGCTACAAAAATTAGTGACAGAAACGAATCGCTGCAAAACCGGCTTCACGTATTCTTGTTTGCCCTACGCATGGCGCCGCCCGGGGTGTAATTTAAACCCGCGTAGGCGCGGAGGGGTGAGGCGGCCCTTGACCTGAGGAGCAGGTGGTTTTAATGCCCGCCGCCGCGGCCGAGGCTGGCCGGCTCGCCGGCCAGCAAGCCGAAGCTGCGGTGGTGAGCGTGAATACCAACTGCGACAATAAGCTCGCGTGGGACCGCCCGCCGGAGCCCCACAGCGCCGGAGCCTGACAGAAACCTTGCCTGCTGCATGTTGCTTGCTGCATGCTTGCTTGCATACAGCATGCTCGCTTGTAGCATGAAAGAAGTAGGTTTGGTTAGAGCTGAGACCCCCAATAGAAATTACCAACAACAATACGAAGAATAAAATAATAATTGTAAACAATCATAAAATGTTTATTCTTGGTAATAAGTTTTATATTAAACAATGCGAGACGGTCTCGATCCAAACACATTTTCATAATATATTACCTACGCCATGCACTTAATCGCACAATACGCTGCAAGCAGCCGAGCGCGACGGACTATTTACGGACAGTTTACAACTTTTTTGTGTTTATAACTTGTCTTATCGGTTTTGCGTTGAGATTGACCCACATGTCGGTAGCTCAGGCCGATGGATATAACATATTTACATAAGTCAACTAAAAAAAATTGGTGAAAGTGGAAAAGGTAGGCGCTATAGTCAATAATTAATAGTAGACATTATTTGCAGAAAAATTACGTGACGGATTCTTTATAATGTGGAGGCATCTACCCACTTTTAATGTTCCGTTTCCTGTCTACAGCGTTGAGATAATATGTACTAACGTACCTCAATGGTCTACAGTGACAAATTACAAACTGAACGAGGTTCAACATTGCCATATCTTGGCGAAGGATGCAAGGAGAAAATGGTGCCATTATGACATCGTACGTCTCAGTCATGTGCGAGTAGGCCAGGCACATTAGGTACGTTGAGAAGCAACTTTGGTTCAGCAATGCGTAAGTTAAGACGTGTATCTTAACGTGTTGTCTTGTATTTTACAGGCCTCACCTCTGCGACTGGGATGCATCAACGCCGCTGGGATCGCAACAAATACCTCCGGACTGAAGATACAGAGGACATAGCCAGGCACCCGAGCCATCACACATCACATCAGCCATTTACAATTTCGTGCAATATTCACTGACAGAAACACTGACATATAAAGGCAGTATATTCGTCCTCACGGCCTTAGTCACCTCAGGAGACACCCTGGGCGTCGGGAATTCCAGGCTGATTCCCGGCCACCGTAGGCGTGGGCTTGCGGACGGCGAGTAATGGGTATCTCGCTGTCCGGTAAGGACCAAGCCCGGGTCGACGCCGCGTTGTGTTCCACGCGCGCCTCAAAGAGATGTCAGCACCAACTGGTGGAGTCTGCAAGGGCCAATGCCTGCCAGTGGTGCGGGTTGTTCGAAAGAGATACCGCCGCCCCTGGCACACAGGCTACTGAGGGAACAAAGTTGGGTTTTAGTCAGTAAAAGTCTGACACGCCCTCCTGCTCCACCCAGAGCGGGAGAAGTTATTTGATGATTTCCCACCCCCAAAAAAATAAACTCTGACACATAATTGGGTAGCTAAATAGATAGGTAGGTAGGTACATAGATCATATGATTGAGACATTTAGTGTGACCATATCCGGCTTTCGTTTCGCTTCCCGTCTAAAAGCGTCTATTGTCTTGATTACTCTAATCGGTGGTGGCAGTTTATTCCATACTTTAGAAGTTTAAATCATTCTTACCTGTCGCCAACGTTCCAAATGTCCCCAACCGTATACCAAGGTATCGGTACCAGGTTTTTGATATCTTTCTACGTAGTTAATACTTATCACAGTTGGTATGTACGAACAGTACGTTTTGAACGTAGCATCTTGGAGGTCATACGCAGATTCCACCTTGACCAAAGCTATGTCTATAAATGACCACTTTTCCACTTGATCAAAATCTAATTCATATTCTACAAAACAATAAGCCATTATATTATGAGTTCAGCCTTCACACTTAAGTCTACGACTACCAGCAAGACTGTCAGATATCTGATGTAGGGGATATCATTGCCATTGATAATACTATCGCCGGTGTGCATGACGTGGTCAAATGCAGTGTCACTTCTTGTAGGTATTAACAAGTATTTGTAATTTTGCCTATTCGCATTAAAATCTGAACAGACGTATAGTTAATCCCTTCTATATGCCGCAGCAATGTAGTAACTAGTTGTAAGTCTATAACCTACTTACTTATAGGAATACACGTGTACACCACTTTCTTTTTTGTTGCTTTTGTGCATGCATCGATTTCTATGTCGTCGTCCGGGACGTATTTTTTGTACCCTGCTATGGCGTACATGTATTCAACATCAGCCACACAGGCTGCTGATGTAATTATGAACCACGTAGATACTAAGGCGCCGCCGCACAACCATGCGTCATAAATTCTAACTGAATTTGGTGCTTTAACCAAGTACACCTGGAAATATATGATATTTTAAGAAAACCAACTAACTAACTACGACGGAGGTGGCTAAGACATGCATCGGGTGGCGTGGCATATATGAGGAACATCCGATCAAGCCTAGGTTTTCGTTCAGATGGATGGTTGTGCACAGTGCCTATGTTTTCAATTGTTTTTGCACTGTATTAATTTATTAGTCTCTGACCACGTATGTTTTGTCCGCCTCCACCGTTGAACCATTTGTAATTCGTCTTGTGCCATCGGTCACTGAAACAAAATATTAGTGGCACATTTCTATGGAGTCATAAAAAAGTATTTTTTTTAGTACGAGCAAACGGCTTTGTAACCACCTAAGATCTTTTCCCTTTTTGGCGGCCATGAGTCTCATATTCTTTAAGACCTGAGCATCAAAACTGGGCCGCTTGATGCTATGATCTTTATATTTTTAGGAAGGACAACGCACAGCGGATCGAATTGCACGGACTCCGAACAACAACGGAGTCTAAGTGCGTCCACTTACATATATGCACATACTGCTTGGTAGATACGGTAGGCATAGGTACCATCCGATATGGTAGGGCCTTACCTCCCGAGCACCTAAACATTTGGCTGAGTGGCACTGTCATGGCTCTGTCTCGCAACTGTACTCGTTACCCAAGGCATAATGATGTCTAGAGTAGGTAGTAGGAGTACTCACCATACAAAATGTTTAAAAATAACAAAAGCTCTAACTTTATCGCAACCATTGTAGAAACATTGTAAAAGAAAATAATTGTACTTCGATGGACTGTGACGTGGTTTTAATGGATTTTTTGTTGAATGATCACTTTAATTGTTTTCATTATTTTTTTCTAGTTTCTAATAAACTACTCAAGTACAGTATTTAGTGTAGGCTAACTATATGGGTTACGGATTGGTCCTAAAATGTACATTGGTTCAAAAAACACTGAGTTTGGTATTTCCCCTCCGACCCAGAGAAAAAGCCCGAAACAAAGTCAGACGTCACAGTCTCTTTTCCAGGGGTTCGTTCGAAATAGATACCGCCGCCCCTGACATACAGGCTACTGAGGGAACACGGGTGGTTTTTAGTCAGTAAAAGTCTGACACGCCCTCCTGCTCCACCCAGAGCGGGAGAAGTACCCAAATAAAAAAAAACAGTCTCTTTTAAAGTCCAGACAAAATCTTGGTTAGATCATATAGTAATACGGTATGATGATGATGATGATGGGATTTCCTTTTCCGCACGTAGACTCCCATTCGGTCCGTTGTGCGTCCGATTCTGGCTGACAGAGCCAGCCTAGCTCCAGAAGCTTCACAGGCTTCGCTGAGCGACCTCACTGTTCCGAGAATTTCTTCACGTTGAGAAGCCACGGCCTCGCATTCCAGGATGACGTGGGCGGCTGATTCCTCGGCGTCAAGGCAGCCCCTGCAAAGCGGGCTGTCTGTGGCGCCAGGTATTATAAAGATGTTTGTTAAGGGGTTTTTTTTTTGGGTGGGAAATCATAAAATAACTTCTCCCGCTCTGGGTGGAGCAGGACGGCGTGTCAGACTTTTACGAATTGAAAGCCGTAAATCCGGATGCCTAACCGCTTTACGTTGCGGCTTGTGTTAAGGCAACACAGTATGTGAAAGTTAATGTTGAGGTCAAGGGAGTGTGCGCCAGCGCCTGAACCGTTTTGTGTTTTTGAATCGTCTGTGTAGATGCGCTGTTCATTGGCTCCTGACTGATCCCTTTCTTCCTCTACTGTTTGTATGATATCGTTTTTGTTGAACATAGGTTGGTTTGGCGTTCTATCACACGGGGCAGCAATGAGTGGCTGGTACTCAATCGCTTGGTCCAGGATGTTAGCGTGTGGACTTGTTAAACTTTTCCCTAAACTTTGGTTTTCATTGGTATAGTTCAATTGTGATTTATTCAGTTTATAGTCAAGATGCTTGTTCCAGAGCAGTTCGCTATCAAGGATCACCTCAAGTACTTGACTTCGTCTTTATATGTTAGTTCTGTGTTGAAAAGTTTTGGAAGCCTATCCCACGGTACTTTTGTAGGTGCTTTAGCATTTCCTATGCGTGAAACAACGATAAAGAGTGCTGATTCAGTTGATTTGTCTGCACAGTAGGCGTGTTGATTAGGATACTGTCTGATACACGGTATTTTAAGTGCAGACTATCGGTGTAACACTAAACGCGATTGACAGTCGACGAAGTAGGTACCGAAGGCCTTGAAGGGTTCCTGGTACCGAGTTTAATAAATGAAACGCTTGTATGCGTATAATATAAATAACATCGTTTATTCTACGTTTTAGATCTTTTCATGTACACGCCTGTTAATCATCTATTTTCTTTCGAAACAAAAACCTGAGCTAAAATATTTGAAAGATTCTTCTAAATCTCTTTGACAGTTCGAATGTGACAAAGCCATTTCTTTGCCTGCCGGTATAAGGTTGTATTCGGTAAACAACCAACCTTTACAGTACTGTAACTGGCCTTAATATACAACGCTACAAGATTTTTTTGTCTCGTGACCAAAGTTGGAATTGCAGCCGCTGCCTTGTATGGTTGATTTACTTCCACACTTTCTCAAATGTTTACCAACAATGCCTCCCTGTCAATGATATTCAGGCGCCAAATAACCTTGTACCACTACCTTTGCGAATGACCGGTAAGTTAGATGAAATTAATTATTATTTATTTCGTCCACATTAGGGGCCATCCATTCATCACGTGAGGTTTTTGGTCCACTTTTATGCCCCTTCCCCCTCTTGGTGATGTGTTGTAAGGCTAAAGACTACCTTCCCCCCCGACTGGGTTCCCGCATTGTCGTTGCGGGGGGGTTTAGTAACCGTGGTCTCCCATCCACGGTGAAGCCAAGAGGAACCCAACGGTGGGGCCGCTCGTCAGGGCTTTTGCCTTCAAGCCATTGACGTAGCGGCCAAAAAGTAGGTTGCGGTGAGGTGCACCGCAACTGAGGTGGGCCGCGATGTCGAATGGGAGGCATCGCGGCTGAGGGTTACAGGCTGCGGTAGAGGAGGAGTGCCGGTGCTTCTGAGCAGCGCTCTTCCCTTCCGTGGCCTGGACGGGGCCGCCACCGTTTGATGGCGGACGCGGTGGAGCCGCAGGGGAAGAGGAGTGTCGGTATAGCGTCAGCCGCTCTCCCTATCCTCTGCGGCCGAAAAGTGGTAGACGGGACGGCGCGTTGTGTTCCTCACGCGCGCCGTCCAAGATGTCAGCAACCACTGGTGGGGTCCGCAAGGGCCGATGCCTGCCAGGGGTGCGGGTTTGTTCGAAAGAGATACCACGGCCCCTGGCATACGGACTACTGAGGGAACACGGGTGGGTTTTAGTCAGTAAAAGTCTGACACGCCCTCCTGCTCTACTCAGCAGCAGAAGTCATTTGATGATTTCCCACCCAAAAAAAAAAAAAAAAGACTACCTTTCCGCTCCCTCCGAGCATCACGTTCATTTTTATCATCGAAAACATCAGATATTTTTAGATTCTGATTTAATAAAGAAATTTCTGAGTCTCACATTCATGTAGTATGGGCCTAGAAGAATTTGAGCAAATTTATATAGGGCAAAAGCTGATTTATTTATCAAGCAAGGCATACCAACGTCATATTCACAAAGATAGCAACATTCGGTGATGACGAATTTCATCAGTATCTACTGTGAAAATACATCAATCACCTATGCACAACATTCTTATTCGGATAGCTGAGTATGTGCACCATGATGAGGCAAAACACGGTCATACAAAATCAACGGCTATGAAGATCACTTTATTTAAGATCCATTTTCGAATGGCCAGGCTCTTATTTCAAACTGTACACTGTCCCTTGGCTCTCCTAATGCAAAAGTTAGTTTTACATTGTGCACCCCTAGCCAAACACGCAAAAGAGTGCACTTAACACACAACAGATGCACTGTCACTTCCCTCATTTCTCGTGTTTGATGAGACTACATTCCGACGCGACCAGAGACACCTACTACGGCCTACTCTCTGAGAAAGCTTCGTTCAACATGTTATTCCTTTATTTTCATAACTATCATTAACTCTTGGTAATTGGCGTTTGACACGTGGATATCTAGAAATTTAGGAATTTGCTATTTAGACCACTCTTCATATGGGACCCCAGTGACCTCAACCAGATAGGTATTGATTTGTTTCTGCCAATTTAGATACTCGTAACTTCAATTATTCTGGATTAATCCGAAAAGGGACTTGTAGTAAGTGCAATTTACTACTAAGTAAGGTAGTTTTATTTATAAAATAAATAGCTGGGATTGAGGATGAGATTATACAACAAAACAATTTCATGAATTATAAAAATGACTTAATTAATTTGAACAAATTGGTGATACCGCATAACTTATAAAACAATCTTATAAAACTTCGAATAAAACTAAACGCGAGGGACCCGCTTCTGGCGTAAAATTGCCATCGATTGATCCTTCGCCATCTTTACTAACATATCAAATCGCAATAATCTTTGCATTGCCTGGGGACTATTCAAGTTCCTTCTTATTTTTTCATGTTTTGTGTTTGCATTCTTTTCGTTATCTGCGGCCCTGTAAAATTACAAGTTTTAAATCATCCAAGTCACCCTGATAGGTTGCTGTGCTGTAGTTGACGTGGCAATTTAAAAAAAAAAACAAAGTTTGAAAATCTTAGAGCCTTTATGGCTTTAGCCTCTCGGCCTTAACAAAAAAAGTTTCGTTTTGGAGAAATAGCTTTGACATGGTTTCTGTGAGTAGCAAGTGGCCTTTTTATTCTTTCAGTTTACCATTCTCTTGTCTTAAATATTTTTAAATCAACTTACCCAGAAGGATGGTTTTCCCAAGATATGTATCTTTCAACTTTATCGAAGCCCCGTAGTGGTAGACTGTCGCATTTGGCCCGTCTGTTGTATTAAATAATTATTAGTAATAATTATTATTTTCTAGCAGACACAACTACACTCGCGAGCAATAAACTGGAATCACTTCGTCGCGCGTTGCTCAAGACAATTTTTTACAATTTCTATGCAATGAGCTGTAGATTGTGGTATATCACCTGAAAGGTAATTTTGTTCATCATCATCATCATCAGCCTATAATGTTCCCACTGCTGGGACACAGGCCTCCTCTCGGTGAGAGGGATTGAGCCATAATCCACCACGCGGGCCCAGTGCGGGTTGGTAGATGTCACATGTCTTCGAATTTTTGGTTCTAGGACATGCCGGTTTCCTCACGATGTTTTCCTTCACCGTTTTGAGAGCAGTGGTGATTAAATAATTTACACAAAGTAAAGCGCCTGTCTGGGTTCGAACTCACGACCTACAACTCGTAAGTCGCGGCCGTTACCACTTGGCCACCACTGCTCCAATTTTGTTAGCTTTCAAATAATATCAAAAATATTTAAAAAAATTAAACTTTCTACCTAAATTTAGAGAATTATTGCAATAGGTCGAAGTTGTTGTAATGTGAAAAGTTTTTTTTTTTTTTAATTTACAACGTTATTTACCCCTTAATATTTTTTCTGGCCTGGCCCTAATGACTGCCTGTAAACGGTTTTTCATTGACCGAATGAGTTTCCTGATGGAATCCTGTGGGATATCCTGTCACTCTTCAATCTAAGCAATTTTCGGGTATTCTATTGATGTCGTAGCTGAATATCTTCCTTGTACTCGCCTTTTCAGCTCGTCCCATATATGTTCAATCGGATTTAAGTCAGGGCTAAGGGCCTTAGTGTGGGAATCCCGACTTCTACAAGGTACTGTCTAGTCACTGCAGTGGTGTGACAGCGGGCATTATCTTGCATTAGCAGGTAATCTTCGCCAATAAACCGTAGGGGAGCACATGGCCTAGCAGAATGTCGTTGATGTATCTTTCTGCGGTTATCTCCTCTCCTCGACCTCTACCAGATACAAATATCAACTCCGTTTTTGCTTCAATAGATATCTCCGCCCACATCATACAGGACCCACCCCCGTATGCCACTGTTTCCGCAAAACAGCATTGTGCGAATCGCGTCCCTGGTCTCCTATAGACTCTCTGTCGACGGTCGCTACCATGCAGGCACATCCTGGATTCTTCTGAGAACAGGACTCGCCTCCATTGCTCGATATCCCAATCTAAGTCATCGCGAGCAAAATGAAGCCTAGCTTGCCACCGACAACAACAACTGGAGACAATTTAGGTCTCTTGGCTGGCCTTTTCGGGAACAAGTTCACTTCTTTGAGTCTTCGCCTCACTGTTCACTCACTGACAGCCCTCCCTCGAACTTCTCTGAGCTGCTGCTGGACGTCTACGCCGGTCAGTTGTCAATTTCGGAGAGAAGAGGTGACAATAAATCGGTCATCTCTCACCGAAGTGCATCGCTGTCGTCCAGATCCTGGTCTCCAGACTAAGGTTCCAGTCTCCCTGAACCTCTTTTATACCTTTGAGATAAAAGACTGGCTCAAATGAAGCCCCCGGGTGACATAGGCTATATTTTATTCCCTTATTCCCACGGAAACGGGAACTACGCGGGTGAAACCGCGGAGCGCTGCTAGTTCATTTCTAAGAGGGTAGATTCAGTCGAATGAGAATAACAGTTGGTTCTCATCATTGTTGTAAAATGAGGCATATAACTCTAGTAAAAGAGTTCCTAAAAAACCTTGGAATAACTGTAGTTCAAGTTAGCAATTGTACACTTTGCTAACAATACTTTCAAACTCATAGATACGTTTCACTTAAAAATAATTATAGGTAGGATACCTGTATTATACGAACTCATAATATGAGGCTGTAAGCAAATGCAAAGGCAAATGGCATTAGTTTCATAAAACCGTGCTGAACAAAGGCTCCTCTCAAATTGTGCAAGCACTTGACCAAAAATTCATCATCATCTATCAAGCCTTTACCCCACTACGTTCTGCCAGGGGTGCGGGTTGTTCAAAAGAAATACTGTGGCCCCTGGCACACAGGCACTTGAGGGAACACGGATGGGTTTTAGTCAGTAAAAGTCTGACACGCCCTCCTGCTCCACCCGGAGCGGAAGAAGTTATTTAATGATTTCCCAAACTCAAAAAAAAAAACCCCACTGCTTCCAGCCTAACTGCATGAACTACATGAAGCGACTGCCCATCCAACCTCCACACTGCACCCACTGGGTAATACGATACCCCTTGCTAAGAGCGCTTGTCAAACTTTCAGCCCGTGACGTCAGGTTAGAAATCTTTAAAAACGAGCCAAAATCAAACGACTCAAACATGCTTTTTGGTGCACGGACGAGTCGCAGTATGACCAAAAGAACGTAACAGTAAAATTAACGACTCACCTGCCTTGGCTGTCTGGTAAATCTGAATTACTTAAAATACAATCTAGAAAGGCTCCGTTACATTGTGTACTCGTATATAAATAGGGTCCCATGCATTTGTAATCCTGCGTTACTCTGAATACAGACGCAACACCGATGAGAATCTCATTGCCTCCAACCCAAGTGACAAGTGGTCCTCCGTGATCGTTCTGAAGAATTTAAAATAAATAAGGCGATTAAGGTCATAAGGTCCTTACCAACAATCATAATTCATAACTATTATTTATTTTGACCACCTTAGAAAAATTTATGTTGTTCCACAGGTTGATCGTACTTATGTTTTTTTTTAAACATTGTTGTAAACTTTCAACACTGGTCTTGCATTGAACTGAATCTATGGTAAAAGTTTTAGTTACGATATCCTTTCCACTGAGTATTTTATGGAGGCCAGTTTGTTTTTTTTTTTTTTGGATGGGACGTCATCAAATAACTTCTCCCGCTCTGGGTAGAGCAGGAGGGCGTGTCAGACTTATACTGACTAAAACCCACCCGTGTGCCGTCAGTTGCCTGTGTGCCAGGGGCAGCGGTATCACTTTCGAACAACCCGCACCCCTGGCAGACATCGGCCCTTGCGGACCCCACCAGTTGGTGCTGACATCTCTTTGAGGCGCGCGTGGAACACAAAGCGCCATCGACCCGGGCTTGGTCCTTACAAGACAGCAGCTACCCATTACTCGCTACCGCAAGCCCGCGCCTGCGGTGGCCGGGAATTAGCCTGGGATTCCCGACGCACAGGGCAGCTCCTGCGGCGACTAAGACCGTGAGGGCGCATATACTGCCTCTGCCTTACATGTGCCACCTACCTCTTCGCGAGCATTACTGCTTCGCAGAAGGAAGTGACGGCTACCCATGCACTCTCGCTCCGTACCATGGCCTGGACCAGGGCGGGACGCGAGAAATCGCCTTCGCCGATCGCCTCCACAAGACTTCCACTGTATGCTCCACTGTGTCCGCAGGGCGATCTTTGCAGTGGAAACACCCGGGCGTTTCCTCCCGCCTTATGCGAAACAGCAACCTCCCGAAACAGTCATGTCCGGTGAGGACCTGCGTCAGGTGGAAGGTGAGGACGCCATGCTGCCTCTCAAGCCACTCCTCAAAGAGGGGACTTACCGCCGCAATTGTGGCGTGCACAGAGGCCAGTTTTATAACTACACAATTTGCTGCTGGATAACTTCTATGCTTATACGAAGTCGCCTTTTAAGTTTAATAACAAGTTGTAGGTAGCATTTTGATCAAAGCACTGTCATGTCGGAGGAAGTTCATGAAAACGCAAAACAGAACGATAACATTTACATTAGCCATCCCCCGACGAGATAATCATCATCATCATCATTTCAGCCGAAAGACGTCCACTGCTGGACATAGGCCTCCCCCAGGCTCCTCCACTTCGACCGGTCTTGTGCTTCCAACATCCAGCGGATACCCGCGGCCTTCACAAGGCCATCCGTCCACCATGTGGGAGGCCTTCCCACTCTACGTCTTCTGGTACGCGGTCGCCACTCCAGCACCTTACGGCCCCATCGGCCATCTGTTCTGCAAGCAATGTGCCCTGCCCACTGCCACTTAAGTTTGGCAATTCTTCGGGCTATGTCGGTTGCCTTGGTTCTCCTGCGTATCTTTTCATTTCTGATTCGATCGTGTAGGGAAACTCCGAGCATAGCCCTCTCCATTGCCCTTTGGGTGACTTTAAGCCTTCTGATAAGGCACATTGTGAGCGACGAGATAATGCTTTGATCAGAATAATACCTACAACTTCTTATTAAACTTAAAATGCGAAACATTTTTTTTTTTTTACTTTTGCAGGTTTTAGATTGGACCGCGGTATAAAAAAAAACTTTTGATATTTGTGTTTTGTGATTCACGAACTGTTTCCAAATAAACCTTATTCATTCTTTCTTTTACTACATCCGGTGTCCTGCTTTACGGTGGAAAGTGAAAAATAAGTAGCTATGTTAGCTGCAGTAGGTAATTCTGCAAATCAAACTCTTTACATAAATGTTTAACTACATAGTATATGAGAACACACGCGCTACGTGGTCACGACGATTACTGATTTCAGAACAGGCCGCGATCTTGACCTAAAAAGCTCCAACCAAGAAGAAAGTTTGGGTGCAACTGGTCGGACAAACAGTCTTGCAAGTGGACTACTACCAACCTGACAAATTCCATATCTTCGTGAAGTGGTTCTGTTAAAAATGTTGTTCTTGTGTCGTGACGAATCACTAGAAGTTTTATTTGTTTTCTCATCCCCTCTGCGTGTGGCGTCTATCAGGATATCTTGATCAACGGCATCGTCATCGTCACACTTAAAAAGGACTGAATTTAAAATACTAGAAATATTGCCTACCTGCTTTATGTTAAGAATCAAGTGCCCAGCTCCCATTTTTACTCGTACCAATACGCTTAGCATGACCACTTCTCTCCAGAAGTGGGCACCACCTCTGTTGACATGAAGATTTCGGTGGCAACAAAAACCATAGTTTAAAACACGACAGCAAAAATCCTTTAGTCATTTGCACTTTTTACGAATTTCTCTTGTTTTTGAGGGTTTCGAATGAAATTTCAAAATCCATTGCTTCATAGGTTTGAAAATATCGTCTACTCAATAACGTACCTACAACATTGCAATTAGCGCTCGTTAACTGTCAAAATGAAAATCATAGTGATCCATTCTCACTTTATGTGTGTTAGGCAATTACCTCTATTCTACGAAGAATACAGAATTATTTCTATTCAACCTGACATTTATTTTGTTCATTTTTACATTAAAGTGAATTTTTTCCTACAGTCAGCTTTGTTTCGTTTTTCTGTTTGTACATTAGTCAATATACGCGTGCTGGCTTTGCAAGAAGAAAGAAAGAAAGAAAATACATACTTTGAAGTATAATAAATAATATAGTAAAAAACACTTACAACTAAATCGTCATTGTTCGCAGAGGTATTCAGCGACGGTGCTATTGTGCTGTTTAAACGCACAGGGTTATTTAGTAATTGTTTGTTACTACATCCCATGATTTTGGGTGATGGGTTGTTCATTAACAAATCTCCTTTATCATTAAATTCGCCTTTGTTTAAAGTACAAATCATGAATTGATCTATTAATCCACTCATATCGGCCACCGTTTCATAGGATTGTTTGCATGTAGCTTTGTCCAATATTTTAGCGGCAACATATCGCATAGTCGGTTGGTTGTAATTGGAGTTATCTTCTGGCTGAAATGATAAAAGTCTTTAATATTGGATCCTACATATTTGGGTGATAAAGATTACGACTGAAACTATTAAACTAAATACTTTATGCAATCTTATACAGTCGGAGGCAATAAAAGTCTTTATTGTTAATTTTAAGAAGATGCTTAACAGCTTGGGAAGTTGAGCCCGGAAAGTTAGAATAAAACTTCTTTTAGGTCAGTTTACAAAAGTTAGTGGGATATGGTTCTGCTTCAGCATTTGTATTAAGCCTTAAATTTAAACGACTAAATCAGTAGCTAATTACGTAATTCTTACCTTTCGCCAAAGTTCCAAATGTCCCCAACCGTATACCAAGGCATCGGTACCGGGTTTTTGAAAACTTTGTTCATAATTAATACTTATCACAGTTGGTATGTACGAACACAATGTTTTAAATGTAGAATCGTTGAGGTCATACGCCGATTCTACCTTGACCAAAGCTATGTCTATAAATGACCACTTTTCCACTTCATGATAATTTATTTTATATTCTACAAAAGAATAAGCCATATTATAAGTTCTTTATTTCTTCACCCTTAATTCTACGACTACCGATGATATATAATTATGATATAGTTGTTCGGAAAAGCTTTAGGAGCGTTTATTCTGAAAGTTGGCAACGTCGCAAATAGCTGTCAAATATTTACCTTTATTTATTAATTTGTTAATATTACTGTATGGAAATATGAAATATCGCTAACTAGTGACCTAAAATATGAATAATGATTTGCAACTATAACACTGAATTTGATGTTGTAACCGTTTTAGGTGTAAAAAAGGCATTTCGAAAGCTTCCAAGTTCTTTTTTTACATCTAAAATTAAATATTCTGTGTTAGGATATTAATTATTGAATTTCATAATCAATATTTTAGGTCACTAGTTAGCGATGTTTCAAATTTCCATACAGTAATATAAACAAATTAATCAAAACAGTGAAATATTTGACAGCTATTTGCAACGTTGCCCATTTTAAGAATAAACGCTCTTAAATGTATACCATAAAATAGGTTAGGTACTTGTGGTAAACGCGATAGCTATTTCTGTCAAGTTCACTAATTATTGTTAGTCGATTACCTACTTACTTACAGGAACACATGTGTATACCACTTTCTTTTTCTTTTCTTTTGTACATTTGTCGGTGTCTATCTCGGCGTCCGGGACGTATTTTTTGTACCCTGCTATGGCGTACATGTATTCAACATCAGCCACACAGGCTGCTGATGTAATTATGAACCACGTAGATACTAAGGCGCCGCCGCACAACCATTCGTCGTAAATACTATTTGAATTCTGTGCTTTGACCAAGTACACCTGCAAATATATGATAATTTAGGGAAAAAACTAACTAACTGCGGCGGAGGTGGCTGAGACACGATTCGGGCGACGGCAGCGCAGCATATTTATGGCGGTGCGCGCATCTCAAATAATACACGGAACACCGCACCTGAGGAGTCCGGGTTCTTCGAAAAAGATACCGTGGCCCCTGGCACACAGACGTGAGGGAACACGGGTGGGTTTTAGTCAGTAAAAATCTGACACACCCTTCGGCTCCATCCAGACCGGGAAAAGTTATTTGAAGATTTCCCACCCTCAAAAAAAAAAACACCGCACCTCCCCACGGAGTTGCAGTACCGTATCTCACCTTTATTTACCCTTTAATTACCTCGTACGTTATTTGTTTAATGCCCCATGTCACTAATTGTCACAAAATCCCGCGGAGAGTTAATTTGACGGTTTCAATACAATATTTTAAACGGTAGTGCGTATGTATGGTATGACATACATACACACTACTAATTAATTAGAAGTAGGAAAAGTGCTTATCGCTAAGCACTAACTGCTTAATATCGGGAGTGTTAAAATGAGAAACATCAATGTAAACCTAGGTTATCGTTCAAACGGATGGTCGTGCACAGTTACCCCTGTTTTCAATTGTTTTGTCACTATATTTATTTATCAGGCTCTGACCACGTATGTTTTATCTGCGTCCACCGTTGAACCATTTACAATTCGTCTTGCGCCATCAGTCACTGAAACGAAATATTAGTGGCACATTTCTTTGGAGTCAAAAAACAGTTTACAAAAGCAACAGCAAAGGTCTTTGGTACTACTAAGATCATTTCGAGTTTGACCACCAAATACGATTCTCTGCCTTCTGTACCAGTCTCAACTTCTTCTACACCTGTTTTAACATTAAAACAAGGCTGCTCTATGCTGTCATCCGTTGAAGAGTTTCATTCTTTATACGGCCAGGAAGAACAACACACAACCGTCTAAATTGCACGGACTTCGAACAACAACGGAGTCTAAGTGCGTCCACTTACATGTATGCACATACTGCTAGTTAGATACGGTAGGCACAGGTACCATTCGATATGGTAAGGCCTTAGCTTCCGAGCACCCACCTGGTCGAGTGGCACTGTCATGGCTCTGTTTGGCCACTATACTCGTTACCCGAGGCATAATTATGTCTAGAGTAGGTACTCACCGTACAAAATATTTAAAAATAACAAAAGCTCAAACTTTATCGCAAGCATTTTAGAAATATTGTAAAACGAAGTCATTCTAATTCAATGGACTGTGACGTAGTTATAATGGAATTTTAGTTGAATGATTATTTTCATTGTTTTCATTATTTTTCTCCATTTTCTGACAAAGATAAGTTTTAAAACCAGATGAGTTCAGTGTATCCTAATCTAAGAACAAATACCGAAACAGACGCGGCGGTCGCAGTTTCTTTTAAAGTCCCCTCATAATTTTGGTCAGGTCATTGAAGTATTTCGTAATCAGATTTTTTGCAATCATTAACCCTCCTCCTCGTCAGCAAAAGTAAGCAAAGCTGTCACTCTCCTCCCATGCTCACGTAACCATCGGTAAATGAGCGGACGGCGGGCCTCCTTGCCGGATTACCGCGATGGTATTTGGAGGCAAAGGTCCTCCCGCACATCTGAGAGTGGCGCGAGGAGGCCAAACGCCGGGGCGTAACTCCGCTGCTGCGGGAAATCGCGGCACAGCGGACAGAGCTCCAGCAGGATCTCATGGCGACATGAAGAGTGCGATTGTCGCAACCCAGTGCGTGGCACGCCACGATTGCGGTGGTAAGTCCCCTCTTTGAGGAGTGGCTTCAGAAGCGGCATGGCGTCCTCACCTTCCGCCTGACGCAGGTCCTCACCGGACACGGTTGTTTCGGGAGGTTCCTGTTTCGGATAAGGCGGGACGAAACGCCCCGGTGTTTCCACTGCAAAGATCACCCTGAAGACACGGTGGAGCACACGGTGGCGGTCTGCCCGGCTTGGGCGGAGCACCACCGTGTCCTCGTGGAGGCGATTGGCGGCGGCGATCTCTCGCGTCCGACCCTGGTCCAGGCCATGGTACGGAGCGAGAGTTCATGGGTAGCCGTCACCACCTTCTGCGAAGCAATGATGCTCGAGAAGAGGGGGGCGGCGCACGTAAAGGAGAGGCAGTATATTTGCCGTCACGGCCTTAGTCGCCGCGGGAGACTCCCTGGGCGTCAGGAATCCCAGGCTGATTCCCGACTACCGTAGGCGTGGGCTTGCGGACGGCGAGTAATGGGTAGCTCGCTGTCCGGTAAGAACCAAGCCCAGGTCGACGGCGCGTTGTGTTCCACGCGTGCCTCAAAGAGATGTCAGCACCAACTGGTGGGGTCCGCAAGGGTCGATGCCTGCCAAGGGTGCGGGTTGTTCGAAAGAGATACCGCCGCCACTGGCACACAGGCTACTGAGGGAGGGAACACGGGTGTGTTTTAGCCAGTAAAAGTCTGACACGCCCTCCTGCTCCACGCAGAGCGGGAGAAGTTATTTGATGATGTCCCACCCAAAAAAAAAACCATTGGTAAATGCATCATTCAATGTGTTCTGGTTTATTTTATGGTTTATTTATTGATTTGAGATGGTATTCTGTTATTTTTAACCGACTTCAAAAAGAAGGAGGTTATCAATTTGACATGTTTATATTTTTTTTTTTATGTATGTTCGGGTATAACTCCGTCGTATATTGACGGATTTGCAAAATTATTTTTTTGTTCGAAATGGGTTTACTCCGAAATGGTCCCATTAAAATTTCATATAGATCTGATGATGCGTTTCGGAGACAGACAACGGAACTCTTCAAAAAATTACAGCAAATCAACCGCGAATGTTGCTATCGCATAAGTATGCATTGTTTTGACCCCAAGGATGATGAAATTTCGAATTGGTGTGGGGTAGGTAACTAAAAAGTGAAAAATAAAAACTTTTTTCAAAAAAATAACAACCGACTTCCCAAAAAACACTACAAAGTGCAAAATAACTTTAATTTCGGAAGGCGGTGACAAATAATTAAAATACACATCCAAAGTCACCGACTTCCGAAATTAAAGTTATTTTGCACTTTGTAGTGTTTTTGGGAAGTCGGTTGTTATTTTTTTGAAAAAAGTTTTAATCTTTCTAACGAACAAAACAAACTTAGTATATTAATTCTAATTAACAAACAGTCTTTAGTCCATGACACACGAATCCATGTCTTCGATGACTTTCGATGTTTGCTGCTCAATGTTGTGTTTGCTCACTTACGTGTGATTTTGGAATATCGACATCGTTTTCTTCGAGCCATTCATATGTGTTCCAACCAAAATCGACTAAATTTTGTGGAAAATTCAAAAAAGTAAAATATTTAATACTGCTGATGTTAATCATCCAAAATAAGCAAAGGAAAGACCCCCGTTGTGCAGTGCTTACGTAGTACTTGAATGGCGTATGCGGATTAGATTAATGCCTGAGATAGTTTTTGGAGAAAAGAACCAAACTGATTTGAGTTGAACGATTGTAGATTGTTGACTTGGCTAAGCCTGCACGCATTTGTCAGTCATAGCGGAACTCCGTACTTAAGATATGAACTCAATGTGGATTGTGATAAACAAAATGTAGAATTTCTCATAACGTAGTTTAAGAATCTATCCAGCCTTTCAAACTCGCCCTTAGGTTTCATTGTTCCATCAGGATATAAAACATTGTATTAATTTCTCCACATATATAAGAAATTTAATCAAGCCAAGAGTCACTTATTCTACCTGTCAATCTTTTGTTGTATTGGACCATACCTGGTAACCGTCTGGTTATATGTGTAGAGATATTGAAGATCAAATTTCCAACCGTTTTTACCGTTTTGTTTTAGAAATGGTTAATACATATGATGAGTTCGGTTTAAACATCGAAAAGAAGCGGTGATATTATGCAACCCTGACGGATACCTGCGCTAGGATGAAAATTGTTCGAGGAGATTTTAACGGCTCAAACTGAAGCTGTACCTGCCTTGTATATCTTTCTCAATAGATGGTCTACCCATTTCGACGTGCCCATTCCTAGTTAAGTATTCCACTACATTGGCCATTTCACTGAGTCGAATGTCTAAGGGAAGTCTACAAAGTAGACTTAGATTGGTTTATTAAATTCTCGACTTTCTCAACAAACTGACGAACTATTAAAATTTGTTCCCGGGTACCATTCCCTTTCACAAATCCGGCTTGCTTCGGTGCAATTTCTTTGAGTAAGTAAGCCTTTAGATAATCGATAAGAATATGAAGGAGTATTTTGCTGGCTTGTGAGCTGAGTGCAATAAAGCGGTAATTGCGACACATCTTAGTAGAGCCCTTTTTGTGCAACGGAGGAAAGACTGTGGGTCCAATCAGTAGGCCAGATTCCAGTCCTCCTCACCTTGTTACGTAATATGTTATAGAGGTATGAGGAACGGTGTAAAGTTCGCTCATCCTCTATTGAAAAGGAGGATCCTCCGACCAGACGGGTATTGTGTCTGGTCCGGGCAACTGCCCGACAGTTGATGTCGGGATTTTGTAAATGTTCGAGTGTCGTGGAAAACTCTGATTGCGCGATGCAGAATTGCTCATTTAGTTCGCCTGTGGCATTGTAGATGGCGCTACTTTTTTTTTTTTGTGTTTCTTGATATTTGTTCGAAACATTTTTATTTGTAGTGCCGCTACAATATTAAAAAATATATCAACTCCCTGCTCTTCTAAGGCTTTATAGTCTTAATGCCTGCCCTGCCTGTAGCTTTGCTGTTCTTCAGTTGTTTAATGACCGCTCTAACTTCCGACTTCAGTATGTCTGGTTCTAGTTTATTAGGCACGGTTGTAGAAATAATCTAATTCTATGATTAGGAATCGTGGAATAAAGACTAACAGTAATCCTTCCATCAGGCTTAGCATGAGGCTTTCTATTTCTACTCTACTGTAGAATAGAAATCGCTTGTCTACATTTCTCGGTTCAAAAGTGTAGAATTCCGCCGGTCGTAGCAGGTTGCAACAAAGTAATAATTACACAAATAAAAATGCCAAGTTATAAACCGAATAAGTAACTTATTTAATTTTAACAATCAGTGTAGGATTATGTGAATAAAAAATAAACTTACTACTCAGATTGAAAAAAAAAAAAACAAAAACAGGCGTCTTGTCAATGCTAGAAACGGTAAAAAAAATCGTTAGTTGTACTTATATTTTTTTTAACTGTTACTAGTTTGAAATAAATTGTAGTTCAATAAATTAATAATTTCTTTAATTAATGAAATACATTTTTACTAATTACTGTACCTATGTTTAATTCATAATTTGTTTTCTAGTTTAACAGTATTTTTCTATGTGAATTCTTGATTACGGAAACGGGTCCAAAATTTTTCAATGTTCCCATACGGTTCATGTTTTTCAGATTTTTCTGTGGTATTCGTAGTATCATTTAAACCTAAATTGGGTAAAGTTACATTTTCTGCAGCCCTACAAAAAAAAAAACATTATTTATTAAATCTATTAACGTATTCACGGAGGCATTTAAAAAGGATTTGCTTGTTCACAATTAGGTATTAGGTACCAACGAATAAACTCTAAGTTTCCATTGATTTGTAAAGGTATAAGAATACTAACACATGAGCGAAGTCGTATGGCACAGCTAGTTAAGGTAGATGCGCTAAGCTAGCATGCGAAATTCAAATTTTCTTAAGGTTTTTACAGATAACAACATGATTTAATTTAATTTTTATTCTAAGTTCATTTAATCCCCTACCTTACCCTACCATAAGAATAAAATATAATCGAATAAAAAATTCACACAAGTGTATAAACTGGCTGAACGCTTGTTTCTCTCACCGCCCGCGAGACGGCGCTACGAACGTGAAGATGCGAAGCTACGCTTTATTTTCGACTTCAGAAGCCCGAAAGTCTCACAACCAGTTTGTACTGGTTGTGAGACTAGAAACTGGACTAGACTTGATTAGTCAAGGGGGGGCATTACCTAATTACTTCCCCATAGTAACTGGGTTGTGGAAGTCAGATAGACAGTCGCTCTCATTCAGTTGCACAAGGTTAGACTAGAAGGCGACCCTAACACAGCTGGGAAAAACACTAGTCTGATTGATTACTGTAAGATTCACACCAACTTACCCAGTAGGATGAACACTCCACGATATTTGTCTCTCTACTATATCGTAGCCCCGTTGGATCGGTGGACTGTCACATATGCTCCGTCGGCTGTATTGTTTTATTTTTTATAAAAAAAAAACACTGGAAGGATTAGTTTGTGATTGTTTGAACACATGAGATGTTATTTGTTAAATCAGCAAAAGTTATTGAGTTATTAAAACTCAATAACTTTTGCTGATTTATGAATTCATGCACTATACAGGTTAAGTTTTTATCCAGTGCGCAAATTGTAACCATGAATTCAGCATATCATTCTAGAACCCCTAGCGCAGAAATTTTTCAACGGTTATACAAAAAAAAATTAGCTGTTTCATAGAAAAGTGCAATACCTACGCGGTCAAAATGTATGGAAGAGCTGTTTTTTTTTTTTTGTATATCCGGCGCAAAATTTCTGCGCTGGGGGTTCTAGAATGATGTGCTGAATTCAAGGTTACAATTTGCGCACTGGATAAAAACTTTTCCTGTATAACAAGGTGCAGACGACAATAAAAAAAAAATTGTCTGCATCTAAAACTCAACATTACGTTGAATTTTAAAGCGCAGGCTAGGAATCTCATCTATCTATACACACCGTGACATTTTAGTCGTCTTACAAAGATGGTCCACTCAATGTATCCCACATAAAATACCTCTAGGCGCGATAAAAAAACTGTTACCATTAATTAATATAATAGGTACAAAGAATAATAAGTAATACTTCTTATTCATGAAACACCCTGTTAATAATGTTTACGTATCAAAGGGTAGAAGATACCTATACCATTATATTCCATCATTCATTCCATCTCCGTATCAGGGTGTGTTAAACTACGCCATGCGTCTTGGTGAATGATATTTTCATTTTTTTTATAACAGATTGTTAAAAAAAAAATTGTACTCATTGGATACATGTGTGCTGCCGTTGTAAGACGACTAAAATGTCACGGTGTATATAATCTACTATCTTATATATAAAAATGAATCCCTATTTACCTGGTCACGGCATCACACGTGAACGGCTGGACCAATTTTGGTCATTCTTTATTATTTGTTGTGTTTGTTATTATCAGGAGAAGGTTCTTATGAAAGAATAAATAAGAAAGTGGCGCGTAACAAATTCAATATTCATAGTTAAGACAGCACAACGTCTGTCGGGGTACCTAGTTAGATATAAATCTAATGAGGTTCCCTGTCTGCACCCAATAATTATACATATCAAATCTATAGTAGCGCTATTGGATATTTTTTTAGCTTATCATAGCTTCTATCGCGGGCCTTGAGCGTGGAGACCGAATCCAGAAATTCCGTAACGAAAATAACCTAACATCTAGCAACAGGTCGGACTGTTGCATAGCAACGGAGGAATGACATGTTAAAATTGCAATTTTGACTGCTTTATCTGAATTTTCATACACAACATCGTATATTTATGGATGGTTTATGAAATTTTCTTACCGTTTTAAAAGTATTTTAGCCATTTCATACTTTCGTTATAATTGCATAAGTTGATAAAAAATGCTATGCAATAGCTTTACCGCACACACGTTTTTTTTTTAATTCCACTCTAGGCCGATCACTATTAAGCAGTTTTTTATAAAAACATATTGTAATTTCAATGTTAGCATTTATTTGACATTTTTGTGTTATTGTCGTGTCTACGTTGTAAGAAAAGGAAATTACAAACTCAAACCCAGCTGCAACAAAAACGCCAACTAAAACTGGATATGCAAAACTTACTTAGTAACGAAATAACATTGGTTTCGGTTGTCGAATAACCGAAATCATACAGATTACATCGGAATCCGGTTATTCGAAACCTGAAACCGATGCGGTTTTAGTTAATTAGTGTGTCTTATTTATTACTTTTCAAATAAAACACTTAATTTCTGGTACAAAACAGAAATTAAAAAATGTTTTTAGTAAAATAGACCCACGGAGCGCCAACCTAACAAGCCGTATTTTAGCCTGTTGGCCACTACACAAACTAAAAAATAATCATTTTTGGTTTGTTTGCTGTTAATGCTTGTTTATTCAAATAAGAAAACCATTTGGCCGTTTGGGCACTATCTTTGGTACACCTGGGTTTTCAGAAAGGTAAGGGTCTCACACAATAAACACAAAAATTTCGCTAAAAAAAATGGCAAGATGTTAATGTCATGGAACGCAATAATAAGTAGGTATACAAACAAAACTATGAAGAACTCACCTGGTAGAATTTGGTTCACTTAGTAAACAATGTATAAAGGCGCCACTACAGTGCGTACTCGTAAATAAATAGGGTCCTTCACAGGCCCTTGAATAGGCATCAGCTTTAAATACTGAAGCAACTCCGATGACGACCTCCGATTTACCCACCCAAGTGACAAGTGGGCCGCCGTGGTCATTCTGAAGACGTTAAAATGATTTTTTCGCGTTCGGCTGACTTAGAAAATTTTATAAGAAAAAATAAGGAAAGGTGTTTACTTTTTAGAAGTTTTTGATTGGGTCGGGGGATTTTTAAATAATTAATTTAAATTTTATCAACTAGGTCCAGATAAAGAAACATAACTAACTTTTGCATTTTCTTCGACGGAACATTATTCCCGTCCCTATCACACAACTGTCAAACCACAAGAGGGAGATAGATATGAGAACATCGCTTGCTTCATTGTAGCCAGAGCCACGTGTTCAATCTCAATCGTATCAATCTCGGCCTAAGTGTTCCACATACCTGACAAATTCCATACGCAGCTCTTGCTCTTCTTGTCGTGTTGAAAAGAGTTCTGTTTTCTAGTTCAGTTAAAGAATCATTTAAAACCTGGTTTGATCTCAAACATCCCTCTCTGCGTGTCAAGTCTACCGCGAGCGACTTTTCATCATCGTCCTAAAAAAAAAAAATCGCGTGAGTTCGCCTTCTATTTATTTTATTCTTCTTAGTGTGTCGGCAGCAATCTAAATACAGTCAGCCCAGAATTTGGCTTCGAGGTTGGGACTTTCAGCAGCGTCCATCAGCTCCTGTAGCGTGCAGACAACAGGATGCGCTGGGCAAGATACTAAGTGTCACATTGTTTGTGGGACAGCACTATATTTACACTCCAGGGTGAAGTCATCCATGAAATTGCACCTTAGCAGGTTCTCTTTACTTCGGCCTACGTCCTGAGTCTATTTAAAGACTTCCAGTGAAGCCAATGCAACTCATGTCCAGGTGCGAGATTTTCAGCAGTTGGAACGAATGGGTTTGGTAGGAAAGCAACATCTCGCCTCAGACTTAGCCCTTCCTTAGACCATACGTCAGTGGGGGTAGGGACACACTTTGAAAACCTGTTGCAACTTTTATTTGGCGTCTTCTTAATATCTAGATAAAAATCCGACACCACTTTGCACGGGTGCAATGGCGGCAGGTCAAAGCATCGATATTTCTGTGCACTACTAAAGTTAAATACACAAAAAAATACAAGTCAAAGTCAAAGCATTTCTTTCAATTAGGCACTTAAAAGGCACTTTTGAACGTCAACATTTACATTTAAACGGAATTGATTCTAGTCGGCCATTCCAAAATGTAGTTTCGTATGGAGAAGAACGGGCAAGAAACTCCACCGTTACTCTTTTAAAATGTTTTACATACAGTTTATCATAATACATTCATTATATAATTTTATGTGAAAACGATGCACCCAGAATAAAATTACTATACCAAAAAAGGTAACAAAATGCAACTGAAGCAATAAAGATAAATTAATTCTATGATAGATACATGGTGCCCACATATTTACATACATTGCAAGAGTAAGCATACGATTTTCCTAGAATATTAACAAGAAATAAGTCAGTGTGTGAGTGTAAATCAAAGGCATAAATATAATTATTTATATAATTCAATTAGCAACCAGTTTGATTTTGTCTAGACTCTAAATTGTCCTATGGAGCAGGACCAGCATGTTTCCAAGCATTCTTATCTTGGATGTAATCCTCTAACTTATAATACGCTTGTTTACAAAGTGTACTTTTAATTTGAGTTTTAAATTTCCTTTCATTTAATTGCAATATATCACAAGGTATTTTATTATAACATTTAACACAGTACCCCATAAAAGATGAATGTACTTTAGCTAATCTGAAAAATGGTTGATCTGTTTTGTCTTTGTTTCTAGTATAGGCTACGTCAAGGCTACCTCAAACCAGGATAGTAAGCTGGCAAGCTCTGGTTTCGTATCTACAGAACTAGCTTCATTTCCATGAAGAAAGCTGGTGAGAAAACTAGGAAACTAGCGTCTTTCATTGAAATAGCTGTATTGAAATTATTAATCCTTAGGTAAACAGCTGTACCTAAAGCTTTTTTAAAGAAGAATACTTACAAGAATATCATGCATGGACAACAATTCTTTATGTGAACATCCTTTTAGTTTGGCTGGTTGGTTTTCGGGATCATGGACAATTTTTCCTTTGTCATCCAGCAGACCTTTTCCAAAAGTACATACCATAAATTGGTCTATAACCTCATCCATACCAGTGTATTCTGAATATTGTTTTTTACATTGTTCTTTTTCCATAATCTTAACAGATGCATAATTCAATATTTTTTGGTTGTATTTTTTTGTATCCTCTGGCTATAATAAAATAATGTAATTGAGTTTTAGGGTAAGTTCACATGATCGTGCGGCACCGCGGGTCGTTACGCGTTGGGAGCGTTCACATGACAGCATTGTACGCGAGCCAGTCTAGCATCAACACTGATTCAGAATAGACACGGAGGAGGCAATTTGCTTATGGATGAAATTGATTTCACCCAAGTTTTTCTGTTTTTGTTCAGAATCATTATTATTAGAGAAAATTAAACGTATTCTTCCCAAGACCTTCTTTTTATATGTTATTTGTGGTGGTGCAGCTAAAACAACATTTTTAGCGGTGGGAAGGGCACAAGGCGCTCTTATTAAGTGCATGTACTTAAAAAAAAAAACAGATATCCTACTGAAAATCTATTTCGACTTAATAATTTGCTCTAAATTAGGAAATTTTACATATTACTAATTATATTTAAAAAAAAACACAAGTCTATTGCCTATGATGCTGGTATTCTGACAAAAAGAAGGAATGACATGATCTATATAACTAAAAAGAAAAGTCCTGACTAACTGACTGATTGACTCATCAGCGCCCAGCCCAAACCCTTGGACCTAGAAAGCTGAAATTTTGCACAGAGGTTCCCTATAGAATGTAGACAAGGAATAAGGAAGGCTTTTTTTTATTCAACCGCTAAGGGAGTTAAATAGAGAATGAAAGTTGAGCACTAGCGAAGCCGCTGGCAAAAGCTCGTATTAAATATCCCTAGGACAAGGACTCTGTTTGCTTGTATGTAATTTAGTAAACGATCTGCTGCGCCATTATAACAAAATCCATAAATACTATTATATATATATTATACTATATTTATCCCAAAAACTACTATGACAATAAAAATAATAGTTTAAAAAACTAAAATACACGCTTTTACCACGCACTAAAAATTACAAAATAATTCGGAAATATAGTTTGATGACTCAAGAGTTTTCCCTTTGTCAAATCTTCAATACAAAAGCTTAACTACAATGAAACCAAAACTCTTCTGAGATTTTTATATTGAGATTCATTGTACTTCGATTTTCTGACTTGTGTTACCAATAATCTATTTTTATTTTTATTTATTTTTCCTCTTTTTTCAATTTCATCAATAAGCAAATCGTCTTTGCAACTCATTTTTATACAATTAGTGCATCTGTCCATTACAAACCGCCCGGATCAACTGAACGATTCGAAACAGGATTGTAGAACTTGCACGGAACGGAGCGCGCCGCTGTGTAGCGCGGTAATGTAGAAGTTAAACACTATTTAGTTTGATCTTGTACCGCGCTGTTAGTAGTTCCAATACTTATGTACTTTTGATTTTTTAAGTCGTTATGAGTAGGATCGAACCCAAACAGCGGTTTCACTTTGTGTAAATTATATTTTATCCCCAACGGAAACAGAGGTGTGTATATGTTTAACGTGTGTATCAGTATGTCTGTCATCGCTATTGTTGCTCCCAAACGGCTGAACTAATTTTGGTTTTTATCACCACTGCTCCAACAGAGTTTTTCTCTCAATTATCGTTTTCGGTCTTTGAGTCTAATATCCAAGGTGACAGGGACATCGACGCGCATCCTATTCCTCCTATTAACATGGATTCAGGACAAGATTCTGAAAGTCTTGCGCTGATCATTTTGAAAAAATCACCTACTTTACAATTTAGTACGAGGATCATTACAGGAGTTAGTAAGTTCCTTTTGAAATATTATTGGGCCTTAAAACGCTATATATATCTTACCAGTCTCCATATATTCCTATGTCCCCATCCTAACACAATGGCATCTGTACCTGGCTCAAGAAATCTTTCTTCGTAGCAAACAGATATCACAGTTGGTATGTATGTACACAACTTTTTATAAGTATCATCTTTGAGGTCATAAGGTGATTCCACCTTGGCCAAAGCTATGTCGATATATGACCACTTCTCCAAGTTTTGATAACTAATATCGTAATCTACAACAGATTGAAGGATGGGACATTAGATTTCAATTTAACCAAGACCATTGCAAGCAAAAACAACAAAATGAATGATTCTGCTGAATGAATTATTAATAAATGAAAATTACTTCTTAAATATAGTAAAATAAATCACAACTACATTTCTCTAGAGCAGGTGACAAAAAATACCAAAAAATATAAGGATATATAAATATCTAGGCACTTTATAAAAAATCCTATTTACAGTATCTCTCGCTTCTTCTCTGATCATAAAACTTAAACTATGTTAAATAAATGCCTGTAAGCTTTAATATGATGTGCTGAATTTTAATGTAAATGCATATTTTTTCAGGGCGAAGCTCTTCACAAATTCCGGCCGTGTCTTTTACGAGTTATTGCAGTGAGACTATACTAGGTAGATCTTAACAAATAACGTTCTTTTACTACGTCATCGTCTGCCTAGCCGTACCAACTATGTTAGGGCCAGCTTCCAGTATAATCGGTTGCAACTAAATGCCAGAATTTTACATGGAGCGACTGCCGGTCAGAACATCACGACACAGTTACTGAGTATGACGATAGTATTCATCATCATTTCAGCCGAAAGACGTCCACTGCTGGACATAGGCCTCCTCCAACTGTTGGGATTTGCCATAATCGCCACGCTTGGCAGGCGGGTTGGCGATCGCAGTATGGTGGTAAAATGCATAGAGAACGCTGCTGCCCATTCTATAGTAAGTCTCTTAGTCGCCTCCTACGACACCCACGATAAGAAATGGGATGGTTCTATTCTTTACGTTTGACACCACACGGAATGATAGCATTTGGTTCTTACTTGTCAGACTTTTGAACTAAGGACTACCATTTGTTTTTTGACAGGCGTTACGGTCAAGGATCTACAAATGCCATCCGGGACCAACGGCTTAACATGCTTTCCGAGGCACAGAGGGTAGTATGCAATGGATGGTAACCCATCCACGGATCGACCTTTCCAAACGTTGCTTAACCTTGAAGATCGACCCTGTGGCTCTTATTGTTAAACCACGAGCCCGTCTACGTTCTAAGTCTTAACGATCTTTGACTATGGGAAGATACATTTTTAGCCTTCATTTCGAACGCCTGTACAAAAAACTTAATAATTCCTTGATTGTAAGCTGCCCTTGAATGTTATGTCGATTATGTTGCCAAAAAAAAACAAAACATTGGTAATTACTGTACATTTGGAAAAATTAACTATTAAGAAAATTGATACCCTACGCCAATTTGTCGGGTTATAACCAATTAGTACAATTTTCAAAGAATGACAGTAACAATTTGAATCTACGGACAATTTAAGTTGGTTGACAATTTAATTCGCAAGTACCTAATTCCCGGCTTCGAGTCGATTGGCACGAATTTACTCGTACAAAACGGGCGAATCGACACTTTTAATAATAAAACATTTACTGTAGGCGATTCACATGAAGTTAATTTACTTGTGGATGTATCGACAACTTCAGATATATGTCTTAGATTATTGGCACATTTTGAATTTTATGCAATAAAGTAAGAACATTAGTTCGGTAACCAAGGCAACCGACATAGCCCGAAGAATTGCCAATCATATGTGGCAGTGGGCAGGGTTACACATTGCTCGCAAAACAGATGGCCGATGGAGCCGAAAGGGTCTGGAGTGGCGACCGCGTACCCGAAGACGTAGAGTGGAAAGGCCTCCCACAAGGTGGACCGATGACCTTGTGAAGGCCGCGGGTATCCGCAGGTTAAGGGAAGCACAAGACCGGTCAAAGTGGAGGAGCCTGGAAATAAATTAACTTCCTACCAATCGCTTATAAAAACTAGTATATAGTGTCAATTCGCTCGTTTCGTACATTAAATTTGTGCGATTAGACTAATAAGTCAGTTTTCCTAACTTATTTCCCGAACTTGATTAAGTAGTTAATTACATACTTATACTTACTAACAGGAACACAAGTATAAACCACTTTCTTTTTCTTTTCTTTTGTACATTTATCAGTTTCAATCTCTTGATTTGGAACGTATTTACTGTATCCAGCTATGGCGTATATATATTTAACATCTTCCACGCAGGCTGATGATGTGAGAATGAATACAGGAGACACTAAGACGCCACCGCACAACCATTCATCATATTTTTTTTCCGATTTCGGTGCTTGAACCAAGTACACCTGTAAATAAATTGTGTAGCAGCAGCTCAATTATTGATACGTCCGGGTTTCGCGAAGTGGTAAAAACGGGAACAAAATCGGTTTAGAACTTTTTAAATGCCTGAAACGAATCTTTCGGATGCTTTCCTTTTATTTTTATTAGACAAACCTTTTCTTATTATATTTTGATCACTTACCATATAACTTTTATCCGTCTGAACCGTTGCACCACCTTGAATTCTTCTTACGCAATCAGAGACTTGAACAAAAATTTAAGGCATAAGTTTTACAATAGTGTCTATAAAATTGATAAATGGGGAAGGTCAAGCAAAGCTAATTGTAGATGGTGTGATCATAGCTAGGTCCCTACGCCCTGAAATAATTTTGACATTTCGTTCATTCATTTCATTTCGTGTTCATTCATGAGTGTTATTAATTTTACTATTCCTTTATTTTCAGTGATTTCAATATTTTAAATCAAGACCAAATAAGGTTCGGAAAAATATTATTTTATTTTATTTTGTTGGGCAGTAAAAAGCTGTATAATTGATTGTATTGCAAAAGCAATCCTAGTCGATGGTTAATGGAAATGGTTATCGCCGTTTGCAGACATCTACAAGAGGCATCACAGGTGCGTTGTTACACCAGTGACCACCACAGGGACACCAGTGTACGCGGAAGATTTTAATATTACTTACAAAAACCTATTCATAACAGGTTTTTTTTTTGTGAGGATGATCATCAAATAACTTCTCCCGCTCTGGGTGGAGCGGAAGGGCGTGTCAGACTTTTACTGACTAAAACCCACCCGTGTTTCTTCAGTTGCCTTTGTGCCAGGGGCCACGGTATCTCTTTCGAACAACCTTGCGGACCCCACCAGTTGGAGCTGACATTTCTTTAAAGCGCGTGTCAGAATAAGGGGCTATAAGAATTTATAAGTGTGTATTTATAAAACAAATATCAAGCTTTGAATAGCAGAATGGTTACTGCTTATTTACTGTGTACGATGGTTCTTATGAATATGGTTTGCAGGGAAAGGATTTCATTTTGCACAGAAAGACAAAACTAGACATTTATTTCAATTAGGCTTGTCATTATTTAATCTGAAAGCTAGTCGTCCATTCCAAAGCTAGGTCTTCATGGAGAAGAAGGACAAGAAACTCCATGGAAACAGTATTGATATATTCCATCAACACATCTCTTACATTGCTATGAACTATCATTATCCTACATACGTTTGATTACAACTCTTGGACCTGTGTCCAAGATAACTCGGCATTATTACAATGTTGTTATGATAAGCAACAATTACGGTATAATATTAAATTACATAACTTACATGACATCTGGTCGATCTATTCCACACAACAATTGCACTAGAACTAACCAACTGAACGTCCACCGAGCAACTGACTCGATACCGTCATTACAATCCTTATATCCTATTGTGTCAGTCATTTGAATCAGCGTATTTTATTAAATAACAATAGGAAACCTAAAATATATTACAAGCATTAATTAAATACTACTTAATCATTTATAGTAACAACCTCCAAGTTATTTTCAAAAGTTAAGACAGTTAGTTTTGTAAACATGTAGTCAAATTAGATACTTGTACATTTGTTCAACGGTTCATTAATGTGACAGATGACATTATCCACCAAACAATATTACAATATCAAAATAAATAATCTAACACGCGCGTGGAACACAACGCGTCGTCGACCCGGGCTTGTTCCTTACCGGACAGCAAGCTACCCATTACTCGCCATCCGCAAGCCCGTGCCTACGGTGGCCGGGAATCAGCCTGGGATTCCCGATGCCCAGGGCGTCTCCGTGACCCCTCCTGCCGTTATCTGGGAGCCCGTCGGTGGCGCTTTCCGAGGACCATGAAAAAACATGGCCTCGGACTTGTGCAAGGCCACCGCGAGTGCCAGTTGCCAAATCCGGTCAACGTCAGCGTAGCAAACCATGCTGACGCCGCTAGGGAGGTCAGCGCGAAGCACCCAGTCGTACCAGAAGTCCCGCAGATGCGGCCCCAGGACCGATCCCTGTGGGACACCGCAGAACATCTCTTGCCGGTTCCACTCTCCCTGGTGATCGGGGTAATATATAACAGGTTCAAATGACATAAAGAAGCACTAAACACAGTCATGGAAAAGCAGAAAAGAAACACGAGACATCACGCTTGTAATCCCCGAAGGGATAGGTAGAGGTGTACATATAGTACGTACACCTTCATTTTGCCGGTCATGTACAAGTCCCATGTAATGTAAACCTTGAATATTTCCACCTAATCCCTTTCTTTTAAATAATTCGTCGAACTTTGTTTAATTTAGCTTTAAGCCACAACCATATAATTTTAGGATCTTTCGGGAATTAATTGACTCTAATTACTGATTATTTACATACAAGAAAAAAAGCCAAAGGATCTAAGATGTTTTCGTAAGTACATTCGTATAGTCTGAAACACAGTTCATTCACCAAATGTGAGAAGAGAAAGAGCTTCATGATCTTCAAGAACAAACTTTTCCATCCCAGACTAAGAACTCTTTTCCCAAGTTTCGCCACCACGTACGCGAAGTCTTTTGTAACATTGCTGTTTAGTAAGACTGCAACGAAAGTAGTCAAAAATCATTGAGCGAAAAATTTGTCTAGTCAAATCCATTTCGACGCACGACAGACTATGTTTTAAATTGCCGCCAATTTGTATAAACAAATGAGATATGAATTCATTACACATCTACAGATTCCCAATTCAAAATTTAAATAGAATTTTCGTCGCCTGCTTTTTTTACTGGCTTTTTCTAAAAACTTCCAGTGTGACCCCCGTATAATGTTGTATGTGTTAAAAACTTACCTGAAATCAATGTTTATTTTTTTATTTTTTATAATTCTCTGCCTTCTACATCCCATGTGACACACTTCCCCTTCTTAAGGCCATGTTGGATCATCAAGTCGGAGACAGTTTACACCACATTTTCTTGACTCGCTTGTGATTATGGCCATCGGCCTGTATCAGTACATCGTCATCATTGCGATGCACTTTAAGAAACACACCCTTTCATTTTATGCTGCACTATGCCAGCTTGGTGAATAACGACCCGCTTCCTGTATCCCAGCAGCGGTAACATTGTAGGCTGACTACGTTTTTGCATGGCGTTAAAGCAGTTACCAGTTAGTTAGTTCCCAGCTTATACGGCATTAGTCATCATCATCATCATCATCAGCCTATAATTTTCCCACTGCTGGGACACAGGCCTCCTCTCGGTGAGAGGGATTATTACTTTCCGATATATTCAACTCCAAAAAACACATGTTTGAAGGTGAGGGCGCTATCGTCTGGCTCACACTGATTGCTTCATTACGGGTGTTACCACTAGGCACGCCACAATTGCGGCGGTAAGTCCCCTCTTTGAGGAGTGGATTGAGAGGCGCCACAAGATCCTCGTCTTCCGCCTGACCTCACCGGACACGGTTGTTTCGGGAGGTTCCTGTTTCGGACAAGGCTGGAGGGAACGCCCAGGTGTTACCACTGTGTAGATCGCCCGGAGAACACGGCAGAGCATATGTTGGAGGTCTTGATTGGTGGCGGCGATCTCTCGCGTCCTGCCTTGGTCCAGGCCTGGACTCATAGTACGGAGCGAGACTGCATGGGAAGCCGCCTCCTCCTTCTAATGCTCGCAAAGAGGCAGGCGGTGCACGTGAGGGAGAGGCAATATATGCGCCCTCATGGCCCTAATCGCCACAGGAGATGCCCTGGACGTCGGAAATCCCAGGCCGATTCCGGGCCACCGTAAGCGCGGGCTTGCGGACGGCGAGTAATGGGTAGCTTTCCATCCGGTAAGGACTAAGCCCGGGTCGACGGCGCGTTGTGTTTCATACGCGCGCCTCAAAGTGATGTCACCAACAACTGGTGGGGTCGAGTTGTTTGAAAGAGATACCGTGGTCCCTGGCACACAGGCAACTGAAGGAACACGGGTCGGTTTTAGTCAGTAAAAGTCTGACACGCCCTCCCGCTCCCGCCCCAGAGCGAGAGAATATACTTGATGATTTCCCATCCATCAAAAAAAAAACGGGTGTTACCATTGCTCGTGAATGTCGTTTCTCCTGTTCTGCCAGCAAGATTTGGTGGAGCTCAGCCTGGTATGCCTCAACTTGTAACATCATTAGGCGCTTGCTTCGCTCCAAGACATTTCGGCGCCACTAACATAGTTACGTGAGTTTCAAGGGACACCTAGCCGTAATGATGTATAGAGCCAGAAGGTTATTTTCGAGCGTGGTCAAAATTGGAACTAACGCCGCCATCTTCTTTTTAAAGCCTTTTCACAATACAATTGCACAAAATTTTACCAACAGCGCTAGCGCCCCCCTGTGAATATTATGTTAGCGCCAAAAGATCCTTGCAGCAGTGTAAACTAACTAGTTAATTATTGATTGTCACTTTGATATGAATGCTGAAAAACCTTTTTACTAATATGGAGTACTAATGTTACTCACCATAAAAAGTATTTAATAATAGAAAAAGATCTAACTTTATCGCAACCATAGTAGAATCATTGTAAAACCAAATGATTCTACTTCGATGAACATTTTTGTAATAGAATTTTTGTTCGACGATATTTTTAATGGTTTTCATTATTTTTCTGATAACCGAGAATTCAAGGCAAAAATTAATGCCTTTCTGAAATTGATTGTGGGAACACGTTGGTAAAATAGTAATAGGTACAAGTAAAAGACTTCCCGGCTCCAGGCTAAGGTAATGTCAGGATGAGAAAAATTGCTTTGAAACAATTTGTAGAAACTTTGTGACATTGTCACTTGTAACTTGTAATATTTGATACTTGAAATACTTTGTGATATTAACACCGAATATAATTAATATTTTTATTCATTTCAGGAGGTAACAAAGTAATGATATGAATTTCCGAAACCAAGTTTCGTCAATCGTGCTCTTAAGGTAAGCGAAACCTCTAGTCTACACTATCCCAATTATGGCAAAAAAATACTTGGAATAAAAGTTAAACTTGATTATTTTTCTACATTAAGTTATGATATAAAACATGCAAAATGTTCCAAACATGAAACATAAACGTCACAAAAATGTAGGTACTTTATTTTGTAACTTTGTGTACACTAATGATGTATTTGTGCATAGGCCAGCACATCAAGCTACCCCAATCTGTCAAATTTATTTGATATTTTTTCAACTACATATATTGCAAAGGAATAAGGTTTATGTTCAATTGGGAAAATTTGACAGTTTGGGATAGCTTGACCTGCTGGCGACTGTACATAAGAGTAAGTAAGCAACGTGGTTGAATGTGCATCCAAGGAAATCGATTTATAAGCTAATTGACTATCAACTCAGAATGTCCGTGGGTATGTATTTAAAATAACGAATGCGTCCATCTTTTGAACAATTCTGTTCCCTGACTGTAAAGTCACATGCATAATAATGTTTGTCACCATATGGGCAATTTTGTCTGCTCATTGCACGATGGAACTGTTTCACAGACTCAGCCCTAGTAATCAATATTGCGTTGTAATGCCAATACGGTAGAACGATATTCAACCATATTCTTAAGATGTCATACCGAATTCGAAATAATATATGACATTGACAGGTTGACATTTTTTAAAGTTTTTTTTTAAGGTTTTAGATTGATGCCAACTCTGCATTGTTTAAAAGTGTACCTATTCTATTTTGTTCTTTGTATTTAAATACAGTGTCCTTTGCAATAGTCTGCTCGTTATGTCTTGACTTGGTGGATAAAGAGCTCTTGCATAATTTACATAAAACTAAAACGAAATAAAACAAAAATGAGAACTGAGAGAGAGTAATATATTTATTTAATTTTATCAGGTAATGCCATCCGACAATACAAACATAACGAAAATGAAGTTTTCATTCTTCGAGAGGCTGCTGCAGTTGGAGCGCAGTTATTTATTTATTATTTAGATATAAATATTATTTTTTAAGGCGAAAGCATTGGGGTCACTCGCGAAATTCCAAGGAGATGGTGTCATTTTTAACCCATTAATCGATACGAAAAATCAAGGCAATGTATCTACTATATCAGTCAGTCTAGGAAAAGCCGGTAACATCTAGTTTTAAAATATTGACGAGTAAAAGTGTCTTAAAAGATCTACTTACGTAAATACACATTTCATATCAAAATTCCTTATAATGTAAGACATAATCTTACCTTGGTTGCAACCCCGAAATCTATGGGAGATGAGAGATAGTGACGCGGTTTTTATGAAAAATCTAAACGCCTGTTCCAATTAACCGTATCGATTACTAGATTTTTGCTACATACAATAATAGACCTTCTCCTTTTGTTAAGTTTTTCTGCAACATTCCGCTCAGTGTAAGGTTGTTTGGTAATTTAAAAAAATGCGATAGTAACGTCTATAAATTTATCTAGACTGAATGACTATTGTACCGATTGGAAAATAATACGGTGTGTAGTGTAAGTGAATAGAAAAATTGTATCTTGTAATAGAATATTTCCTTACACACCAAATTATTTTCCAGATTTTTTTTTTTAATTCCCAAACAACTTTATACTCTCCTGCACATTGCAAAAAGGTAAGCAAACTTGAATTTAGCGAGCTACCTTAATGCATCCCTCTTAATTACTGGATTTTAAATTTTGTTGTTCCCAAAACGTTTCAAGTCGTATTAACTCTTCAAATGCCTTGGATATGCTTGTGGTCGCGTTTGTTTTACTGTTTAGTTTATTGCCTACGTATTTTACTTTAACTAAGGCTTCATTGTCTGCAGCCCTGGAAAAATAAAAATATAATATTAAGAACTGGTTTATTGGTTTATTTCAAAGCGCTATGAAAGAAGATGAAAGATCAAATGGGAAATATTTACCGAACGATCTGCTATTAAATAATTTTCTAACCCAACTGAAATGCACGCTAAAGTATGGAGTTTGATATAAAGTATAGAGACATAAGGAACAGTGTTGAAAGTTTCTCACCCTCCATAGAAAAGAAAAGATACTCGGACCAGGCGAATGTTGTGCTTGGTGGACTACTGGCTAACAGCTGTTCTCTATCTGATATGATAATCGCGAGGGTATGTGACGTCAGGTATGATGACGTCACATTTCGCATGTGAGGTATGATGAGGCACTTTCTCATTTGAATATATACGTCTGAATATGAAATAAGTTTCTTTGTTTTGTTAAGATTTAGAGGTCGCTACCAGCTGTCAACTTTTTTTACAAAAAGCGTTGAAGGACAGCATAAATGATGGTTTCATTAATGTTTCATTTAGGTGTTTATATCACATTTTACGCGCAAGTGAAACTCGCAAAGTCAATCGCTTCTTATCCCTTCCTCCCCTCGACCTCTCTTCTATACGGATACGGACGCGTCTAAATTTAGACCGTTCACACAATTTAAAAAAAATGGTAGAAGCACAGAAAATTGAAGGCACAGAAGATTGCTTAAAAATAATAAACCTTGATATCACACATATCAACGAAGAAATTCCTTATGATTCTTCCAGATCCTAGGTATCTCATCAATTTTTTTTTTAATGCCGAGTATAGGAAAAAGTATCCTAATATTAACAACCTTGTATCTTAAAAATAAATGATTCAAATATACATAATATCTTAATTCAACAACAACAATAATTTTGTAATATTTTTTATGTCCTGGCTATAAAAATAAAAGAATCTATCAAATACAGATTTTGAGTTTTAATTTAACATTCAAACCTTGTTAGCGACCTCTAAATGTCATTTAAAAAATTTAAAAAAAACTGAAATACTTTTTTACGGTATATAATCAAATTACGTGGTGCCCCGCGAAATTAAAGATTTTTTTATTATTACGAATAAGGACCACCCTACTGTGCAGATGGTGCCACAAAATAATGCGGAAAGGCTCGAGTTGTGGCGATACCGATCTCATACTCTTATTTGAAACAATCTGACTTACCCAGCAGGATGATTACTCCAAGAAATGTATCTTTCAATTATGTTGATGCTGCTGTCGCATACTATTCTCCGTTTGTTGTCTCTATTGAAACATTAGTTTGTATTCAGTCTGTTCATGAATTAACCCCTATCAATAAACTTGCAGTACTGCCAACAGTACTGCAAGTTCATGGATAGGGGCTAATTTTATCAGTGGTGGCCTAGTAGTAACGGTCGCGAATTACGAGTTATATGTAGGACGTTGGTCCGAACTCAAACAGGTGCTTTATTTAGAAGTGTGTACATGGAAGAGTAAATTCTTATTAAAAGAGTGTAAATTAATTTGTCACCACTGCTCTCAAAACGGTGAAGGAAAACATCTTGAGGAAACCAGCATGTCCTAGAACCGAAAAATCTAAAAGTTGTGACGTATACCAACCCTTACTGGACCTGCGTGGTAGATAACGGCCCACTCATTCTCGCAGAGTGGAAGCCTATAATAATGATGTTATATCCGTCTCACACGTCTAGAGCAGTGGTGGCCCAGTGGTAACGGCCGCGAGTTGTAGGTCGTGCGTTCGAACCTAGCCAGGCGCATTACTTTGTGTAAATAATTTCATCACCACTGCTCTCAAACGGTGAAGAAACAAAAATTCGAAGACATGTGACATCTACCAACCCGCACTGGGCCCGCGTGGTAGATTACGGCCCACTCCCTCTCATGGAGAGGAGGCCTGTGTCCCAGCAGTGGGAACGTTTATAGGCTGAGAATGTATGTATGTATGTATCCGTCTCACCTGTTTTCCATAGGTTGCCAACCTGTATTGTGAGATAAAACACAATCTATAAAGGCAGAATTACGCTGCGTGCTCGTGAACAAATAGGGCCCGGTGCATTTTGCATTATTCGACACTTTGAACAGAGAAGAAACTCCAATGAGAACCTCCTTGGACCCCACCCAAGTGATAAATGGTCCTCCGTGGTCATTCTGTAAAAGTTAATTAAAACGGGTCATACAATGATCTATGTTACCTTTAAAGTTACTTGACATCTTGTCATCTTATAGGAAGTAAATAGCGTCGTCAAAAATGTGATATTTACAAATATCAGCTGATCTTTTCTTTTAAGTCGAGTGGATATTAAGGCTTGTATTCACGCCAACGACATTCAGCATTTGGGCGCACTTTTGTGGCCGAGTGCGGGGTGATGTAGCCGTACAGTATTTAATCGGTCGCATTTTTAATTTATTATAATAAAAACAATGCATATTTGTAAAAGTAACAAAACCAAATCATTTTCCTTTGTATTGCAAAGCAGTAGACATTTTTTTTTAGTCTTTTGTTACATCTCAAGGATTTGGTGTATTTTTTTCAAATGTAATTTCTTTGTAAATGCCGACGAAAAGTGGTTTCATCTGCATGCTGTTTTCAACCATTTTTTGAGAAAGCAGCCTTAAAGTTGCGTATGAGACAGCTGATGTTTTTTCTCGCGATTATGATGTTAGGCCAAAGGAGAATGTCGGTGCACCACATATGCGCGTGATGGACGGCGGAAAGGCGCAGCGTGTCGAGGTACCCGGAACCCGTACGAATACCCGCTGCGCGTCCACCACTCCACTAACTCACAGACGCGCTCCACTACGGCCATTTCTTTGTTAAATTTTTGTATGCGTTGATATTGTTAAATATGGTTTTAAACCTATTTGGTATAAAACTGATTTACATCCGTCACGTCACAATTCAGGTCCAGTTGAAAACCAGCGTCAGGCATGAGCTGTCTGGCAATTTTTCTGAACTGGGCCTTTTTGGAGCAGTCGTGAGGCACACAATATTGCTCGTTTCTGACATCGCACTTTCTATTTGCTGTGTATTTTTCTGTTTCCTGTTGTATATTATGTGCCTATATGTCTGTGCGAAATAAATTTATTTTCTTTCTTCTTTTCTTTTTAATACAGTCCACTGTATTTTGTAAGTCCGATTGCGCCCATTCAGAGAGGTTGTTCAGTCCGATGGTTTGCACTCTTTAATACACATTAAGGTCTACATTAATTGCTAAGTAGCAAAGTCAAAAGTAAGCAAGGTGTTCCACCTACCTGACAAATTCCACTCGACGATGACCTTCGTGATCTTGTTGTCTGGTTGAAAAGAGTTCTGTTATTGATCTCAACCACAGAATCATTAGACATTTCGTTAGATCCTACACCTCTACGGACTGCATTTTCATTACACTAAAAAAAAAGAATACGAATCGTCGTACAAATCAACTTGTGTTTAAATTTCATATCATGCAAGGGGGCCTTTTGGCCTCGTACAGGACTTTCTGTTTCTTTTTTTATTAAGTGTAGGTTTAGTCTGTAATATTCCTGTGCGAATCACAATAAATTATACTCTTTCTTTCTTTCTATTATTTAGCCAATTATTTTTGGATATCTGCCAAATATTCAATCGGTGACCATCGGTAAAAACAATACTAACACTATGTCCTAACCAAAGCCATCAGTCCCGCGGGTACGCGAAAGTCACATTTATATGTCGTGCGTTTAATTGATGGGAAAGCCGAAAGGCACCGAAACGGTGATCGCTTTTGTTAGAACCTGCACCCTAATTGCTTAACAAATCAAGTAATCAGAATCTGAATAATTTTTAATTTTATTGATAATCCATTCTTTCATAAATGTTCGAACAAATTGTTTGCTTGGCAACGTAAACAACGCCATGAATGTTGTGAAACTATCAAAATGAAAGCAATTCCTCATCATCATCATCATCATCATTTCAGCCGGAAGACGTCCACTGCTGGACATAGGTTCACCCCCAATTTAGGGGGGCTTGCCATAATCGCCACGCTTGGCAGGCGGGTTGGCGATCGCAGTCTGGTGGTTAAATGCATAGAGAACGCTGCTGGCCATTCTCTAGTAAGTCCCTTAGTCGCCTCCTACGACACCGACGGGAAGAGATGGGATGGTGCTATTCTTTACGTCCGGCACCACACGGAACCGAAAGCGATTCCTACTGATACTGTATTACGCAATTACCCCTCTGGCCTTACACGTACATTATCTTCACTTCCAACTGTTGGTCCTAAACATCTAAGTATTTTAGGTGATGGTGCTGATGTTGGTGGCGATAAGATAACCTTCCCTTCTTCATTAAGCTGGCCGTCCTCCATAGAACATATCATATATCTTTCTATCATCTCATTCATCAAGGGATATTTTTCGTAATGTAATTTGCACTTGTTCTTTTCCATTATCCTAACAGGTGCATATCGCAACATTTTTTGGTTGTAATTTCGCGAATCATGCGGCTGAAAACAAGAAGCATTATTTGAAAAAAAAAAACATCTAAGATTTAATTGTCATGTGTTTGCTGCAAATTCCGTACTTGTTATACGTATTGACACATACAAGAACCATAGCAGCTGATTATAATCTATAAATATATTAATACGTGAAGCAAAAATTTGTACCGCTTATGACACAAAGAATTTTCGGAATCGGATCCGTAGTTCCGAAGATTACCCCGTACATACAATCTCACAAATATTTCTTAATTAGGTCTTTACCTATGAGGCTGCCGTTTAGTCCACGAAAAAATAGTCATATTTTTTTTTGCATTTCTATTAGCCAAAATATGCACCCATGCCATCAATGCATCTCTGACAGCACAGTGGTAATTGTTCAATGCACTTCTCGAAGAAGTCAGTTAAACGGGAGCCAAAAAACTCTTCAAAGGCATTTTCTACTGCCTTTCGAGTATTTAATTTTTACCCTGCTAAGCAGTTGTTCAAAATTTGGAAAAAATATACGTCTGTAAGCGTAAGGTCTGGAGAGTAAGGTGGATGACGCAAAACTTCCAACCCTAACTCTTGTAGCTTAGAGACCCTCTGTTGTGCCGTATGAGGTCGAGCGTTGGCGCGTAGGAGCAGCAGGGACGAGTGATTAACCAAGGCTGGCCAGAGAGTTGCGAGCTTCTCCATCATTGTATTCAGTTCCTCACGGTACACATCCGCAGTAATGCTAGTACCATTTGGTAAGAAGCTGTTATGAATTATACCGAAACTAGACCACCAAATAGTGACCATGATTTTTTCGGGGTAAGTTTTCGTTTGGGGTATTGCCTGGGCGCTGAACCAGGGTCTAACCAACATGATGACTGCCCAACTAGCAAAAAGTGGTTTTTAAACTATCCTAAAACCATCATTTATCGAGGTTCCGGAATGCTCAGATGAAAATCTATTGATATATAAGATAAGTAAGTTAAAGGAATATTTTAAGGGTTTGTTCTACGTGCTATGTTAAACAACAGTTTAAACATTGTTTTTATTTGACTTAATAATATAACAGGTTGCCGACGATTTAAACAAGACTATGCCGATGTTCCTGGATATCGATCGATATTTAACCAAAAAAGATTTACGACCTTTAAAGAACTTAAAATGGCCTCGGAGTGTTACACATTTCTTGTTGTCTGAGATATGTCCCGGTTGTCACAGAGTGGTTTCTATTATCAGTGTACATAATATAGGCCAAAACTGGTATGTCGAACTGTTGAAAACTGGTAATCCATCAACATTTATGTTTCAAGAAATCTCATTTGGAAAACAAGGAACATTGTCATACATTTTTTTCAAACATTTGATCAAACCGTTGTGCTAATAGTGTCCTAGGGCTGAAATACTGATGTGTAGGTTTTCTCTATTGGTATCTAGTAATGTTCGTGCGTCTTTAGGCAAAACATTGTTTATTCTCTTATTTAAAATTTCAAGTAAAGAGTTCAATGCAGCATGAGAAATATTGAAGTCTAAGGCCAAGTTATTAATAGAATAACCCAGTTCAACATTTTTGAACTGCGTTATTTTTCCGATAGTTCTTCCTAATTAACACTTTCAATATCGCTCAAAGATTTTGTACTTTCGTAGTCTGAACCTCTTCCATCTAAAGTAGTACTACAATTATCTTGTCCGGAACCCTCGCTAGAATTCGCGATACGGTCTTCACCAGTTAAATTTAAAAAATCGTTGCTCACTGCGGTTAACATTTCTTTATATGTTTTTATTTTATTTTTCTTTTATCAGATCCACTTTTTTTAAACCGCTTCCACTTATTTAATTAAATCCATTTTCACAAAAACAGTTGTAATCAAAATGGCTGATGTTAAATCCTACAATAGAATTTAAAACTATTTAAAGCGTGTCTTCGCCTGTACTGGACGTTCCAAGCAAAAGTGGCTTCTTAAGAGTTTTAACCAGGATTGTTTGAGATTACTTAGACAATAACACTACTGTGGAATGCCTATATAAATATGTCTAGGTTTAAAACGGCAAACGATAAATCGATATAGATAACACTTTATCCTACCGAGTGCTGTTATAATCTTGGTGATCTATTATTTTTAAAACGTGGATATGAAATTGAACTAACCGAACTTACTTACTTTTAAGTTTATGTAAAACCAAACCAGATACATAAATGATTTACAGTAATTTAACTTTAATTTACTTAAATTGGTCATAATTTTTTATCTTATATGAGGTTATAAGTAAAAACAACAAGAGTAATTGCTCCTCAGTGCATATATTCCTGGTACATGCTCCTACAGGAGTATTAAGATTTAAATGGTCCGCAGATGTTATCTTATAGGCACATATAAGTCTGAGTTACCGGAGTAATTACTCCTGAGTACAATTACTCTTGTTTCATGCTTTTATAGGAGTCTTGATCCTATATTTGTCAGGAAATATGATCCTATATACCGATATAAGTACAAATTATAGGATTAAATGTACTTGAGTAAAAACAGCATGTATTTATGCTGTTAAAACCGCAGTAGCGGCCACCAAAACTATCATCGGAGTGTTATAAGTCCACGTAGCATTATAAAATCACATTCCAGGATTATTTTGCTTGTTGGGCGCTTACGATTATCAAAAAGAATCCATTTTTCATGGCAAGTGACAATACGGTTCAAAATCCCTTCGTTTTTGTATCTGTTAAGCAACGCAAGGCATTCTCAACGGATTCGTCGCGCTGGCGATCGCTCATTTCGTACGGCAACCACTGATCAAGTTTTTTTCACCTTGCCAATTTCACGCAAATGGACCATTCTTGTTTTGATGCTAACGTTGAAAGCTGCTGCTAACTCAGCCGTAGCTTGGGTATCGTCAGTTTCCACAATTGCCTTTAATTCGTCGTTATTGATATAGTTTTAGGACAATTGCATGTTTCATTTTTAGATCCAAATTTCCATATTGGAAGCGTTCAAACCAATAATAACGAGTCGTGCGTTCGTTTGTAGTGTTCACTCCGTACACGTATTTAATGTGGCGGGCGGGTTATGCAACATTACTACCGCAACGAAACTCATATTCCATAATTCTCTCTCACAAGTCTTTTTTATTAACCGACTTCAAAAAGAAGGAGGTTATCAATTCGACATGTTTATATTTTTTTTTTTTTTAATGTATGTTCGGGCATAGCTCCGTCGTATATAGACGGATTTTCAAAATTCTTTTTTTGTTCGAAAGGGGTTTACTCCAAAATGGTCCCATTGAAATTTCATATAGATCTGATGATGCGTTTCGGAGACAGACAACGGAACTCTTCAAAAAATTACAGCAAATCAACCGCGATTGTTGCTATCGCATAAATATGCATTGTTTTGACGCCAAGGATGATGAAATTTCAAATTGGTGTGGGGTCGGTAACTAAAAAGTGAAAAATAAAAACTTTTTTCAAAAAAATAACAACCGACTTCGACTTTTGTTATTTTTTGAAAAAAGTTTTTATATCGTGTCCATATTGATGAAAAAGGTACAAATGTAGTGACTGAATTTGAAAATAAAATTCCATATTTTTTAAAATAAAATTCATTTGAATTTAGAATTAATTGCAAGCCATACATAAATTACGATTCAAATGGCCAGTATTTTAAAACAGGAACTTGATAGGTAAAGACCTATTTTAATTTTACTCTACCGTATTTTAGATAGATAAGTTAGTTCAGATAAACATTACCTGTCGCCAATAACTCGTATGTCCCCAACCCAATACAATGCCATCAGTACCAGGTTCTTCAAATTGTGGTTCGTAGTTAATTGGTATCACAGTTGGTATGTAGGAACACAAGATTTTAAATGATATATCATTAAAATCATATGCCGATTCAACCTTGGCCAAAGCTATATCTATTTGTGGCTGCTCCGATTCGTTGACATATTTTGTTTCTGAAAATAAAATAAGATCATCATCATCATTATTTCAGCCTAAAGTCGTCCACTGGTGGACATAGGCTTCCCCAACAAAAAAATAATTAAGAAATGAATTTTAAATTAATGTTCTTATTTATATGTAGTAGTATTATTAAGTATGTAGTTTTTTTTTACAGTTCAATTATTATGTTAAAGTTCCATTTGCGCCTAATGCCATCAAACGGGCAAAAATCCTGAGTCCTGGCTTATATTGAGATATTTCAGATGGAAAAACCCAATAAGACTTTGCTCGGCCTGTGAATCAAACCGAGGACCTCATGCCCAACCCTTCGGGGAAACAAGACGTGATGCTCATCATCATCATCATCATTTCAGCCGAAAGACGTCCACTGTTGGACACATACATACTCAGCCTATAGCGTTCCCACTGCTGGGACACAGGCCTCTTCTCCGTGAGAGGGAGTGGACATAGGCCTCCCCCAATTTGGGGTGGGGGTTTGCCATAATCGCCACGCTTGGCAGGCGGGTTAGCGATCGCAGTACCTTTGGTGGTAAAATGCATAGAGAACGCTGCTGCCCATTCTCTAGTAAGTCCCTTTGTCACCTCTTAATGTCTTAACGAGAAGAGATCCCGCGAGACTTCCCACGAGAAGAGATGGGATGAACGAGGGACGTGATGTTGTTAATAGTTTTTATTTTCTTTTCATCTGTTTTGATTTTACCGACTAAACTTTGGCAAGAAGACTTAGAATTGCAAATGTCTATAATTTTCTTACGTATTAAAATCTCAGTTTGCTTTCTAAAGTGTAGCAGAATCACTAAAATTAAAACAGAAGAAAATAAAAGGAATACATATTTTCTTAAACCTACACATTGAATTAAAAAGAACATTAACTTGAAATTAACTCAAGGTAATACCGCACTGAGCAGCAATTGAAATTCGTGTCATCGACGTATGCTTCCACCGAGACGGCACTACGTGCCACACCGTACATGAAACAATGAATTTTCTGCACGACAGTTATTTCGAGTTTATGCGTCGTCAACTTCTTATATAAAAGAATTTTCTTTACCTTATTTACGAAAACGATAACAGTAGACACAACTTGTAGAATATACATGTCTTACTTACCTTCCGGAAAACAAAAGTAAACCACTTTCTTTTTCTTTTCTCTTGTACACTGATTTATTTCAATGTCTGCATCCGAAACATATGTATCGTATCCTGCTATAGCGTACATGTATTCAACGTCATCAACACAGGCTTGTGCCGTGATGATGAACCAACTAGTTAATAAGGCGCCGCCACACAACCATTCGTCATATGGTTTGTCTGATTTTGGTGATTTCACCAAGTATACCTGTAATTAAGTATAGCTTAATTATATGACGGTCAGTCACAGTTGTCAGGGCTAGCAACATGCGAGCTTCTCATATACTATCATAGCCCAAGAATACTGCTGAGATAGGCCTTCTCTTTGCGAGAGAGAGTGGGCCGAAATTCAACTGCCGGTTTCCTCACGTTGTGTTCTTTCACCATTATGAAATAAATCACACAAAATAAAGTGCCCGACTAGGTTCGTACCCACAACCTGTAAATCGGAGCGGTCACCACTGGTCGTCAAATTATGCCACACACCACATGTACTATATCATAATCAGACCATAAGGTGGTGCAATTTTGCCTGAAGCGAGGTAGGGCACGACCTTGCTCATCGTTCAAGATGGATGTGCCCGACCTGTCGACTACGTTCTCCTCAATAATTTATAGAACTCTTACCATGTAACTTTTCTCAGAATACACCCTATCGCCACCTTGAATTCTTCTTACGCAATCAGACGCTAAAATAAATATACGTATATGAGGCATATTTCAATGGTCAAAGTATTTTTTCGATTTCGTAGAATCATCTTCTCAGAATGTCGATGGCAATCTAAATTGAATGAGCCCAATATTTGTTTATGAGTTTGGTGGTTTCAGTAGCATATGTTAGTTCCTGTACCATGCTGACAAAAGTACACGCGGTACACGATATTAAGTGTTCTGTATTTGTAGAACAATATCACATTTAGCCTCTAGGAAGTCGCCAATTGCTCAAACGAGCGTGTCGATTGCATGAAATTAAGAACTAAATATTTTTTGTATTGAAGAGAATGCCAGAAATTCTAATAGAATCGTTCGTTACTCACCATAAAAAGTATAAAATAAAAACAAAAGCTGTAACTTTATTGCGTCCATTTTAAAATCGTTGTAAAACAAATAATTGTACTCCGATGGAATGTAGCGAAATCACGTTACAGTCCATCGAAGTACAATTACTTGCTTACAATATCATGGATTTTTATTTGAATGATTATTTTAATTGTTTCAATTATTATTTTTGATAACTAATCAAAAATTGTGGGTTTACGATCTAAAAAAGACCACGGGTTAAGCCCAGCCGGTCTATTCTATAAAAAAGAAGCCTTACTTGACGCAAACAGCATACCCGGCGCATCTCCAATTGCAGAATTCTTGATGCAGCGGCTAAATATTGTTTTCAGTAGGACCTCCGGTACTGGGGAATCTTTTGTGCTTTTTGTCACCTGCATATTTCCACCTCCACTCTTGAAGAGTCAACTCAATCCAGAGCCACATTGTTCTTGGAACTACGCTTGATTTGATAAAAGTTGTTTAAATTACATACAGCAGCGTTCCTCATTTCTCTATAAAATAACTCTAACTTTCCCATTTTTCTTTTCATTTACCTTTCTTGTTTTGTCTATCTAATTTTTTAGTTCTCACCGCTTCTTTATATCTACTTTTTATTATGTATATGTTTATATTTGTACATGATAGGTTCGGCTATTACATAATTTTTTCGAGGAAAATTGTACTTACCCGATAACTTATCATATTAGATCACACGATGAGCGTCTTTACGTCACTCCAAAAAAGGTACTTGCAGAATAACAGCGCTGTTGACAATAGGTCCGTCCGAAGTCACAGCTATTAGCTGAGCAAGGACCTGTTCGTGCACAGATGCAACGCACGGCTTAGTTGTTTTTATATTTGTAGTTTGGTTGAAATAAAAGTAGTCACTAATGCACTCTGCTTTCAGCATTTTGTTTTTGTTTTGCTTGTTAATAATTATATAATTGCATGTGTCGTACGTAATCCATTTGTCTATGGTCGGTCCCAAGCCTTGACTGACACTATCAGTCATTGGACAATATTCTGAAAATAATCGACTTGAATACGGGGCTTTTGTCCATATTGTATGTGTGCATTTTGTTTCATAGTTTATTTTATTTTGTGTAATGTGCGTTTTGTTTGTGCAGAATAAACATTTTTTCTTTCTTTCTTCTTCTCTTCTTTCTACTTTCAGTTACTTATCCTAAAGCCATCGTAATTAGGCTATAATGTTCCCACTGCTGGGACGCAGGTCTCCTCTCTGAGAGAGGGCCATAATCCACCACGTAGGCCCAGTGCGGATTGGTAGATATCACATGTGTTCGAATTTTTGGTCCTGGTACGTACTGGTTTCCTCACAATGTTTTCCTTCATCGTTTTTAAAGCCATGGTGATGAAATTAAATACACATATTACACGAACTACAGACTCAGAAAATAAGCTAAAAGATCAGGATATGGAACTCAAATTGTGAACAGTCCTCCTTGTTGAACTGTAGCGAGAGCAAGAAAAAAATGAGGAAGCTTGAAACAGGAGCTAGTAGACCTACATCAACAACTTGATGTTGTAGATGAATGGGACAAACTACGGGTGGTCATAGGTGGTTTCAGTAACTGCAGTAACTAAAAAAACTTTTTAGTTATAGTACCTACCCCACACCAATTCGAAATTTCATCATCCTTGGGGTCAAAACAATGCTTAAGTATGCTATAGCAGCAATCTCGGTTAATTTTCTGTAATTTTTCGAAGAGTTCCGTTGTCTCCGAAACTTATCATCCGAACTTTAAATGGGACCATTTCGAAATAAACCCCTTTCGAACAAAAAAAGAATTTTTCAAATCGGTCTTATGACGGAGTTATGCCCGAACCTCCACCTAAATCCTAACTGTTAAAGAGTTGTACATTCCTTCTTCAGCTCAGCGTCATGAGATGATGATGACCACACGCAAATGTTTCAATAGCTTCAGAAAATATATGAAAAACATTGTTAATACCTACAAAATTTGAGGGTTGCCCTCGATTTCCCTGGGATTCCATCATCAGATCCTGACTTGGTGCCAATGGGATCACCTCAGGAGTATATTCTTTAAAATAAAAATATAATTTTGAGAATCGGTCGAAGTCGGATCGGGAGAAATCAAGGAACATACATTTAAAAAAACAGTGGAACTTATAACCTCCTCCTTTTTGGTAGACGGTTCATATCAGAAGGCTTTGTGCAAGGTTCTAGAAGAAGAATCAACTCACCCAAATGTACGAATTACTAACTATCAAAGGATAATTTAATGTACCCAGACAAAGGAAACGGATTATTTAAATACAATGAATGATCACATTCCAATCGAAACCTCCATTTCTAAATAACAATAGACCTAACTGAGGATTCCTGTACAAGGTCGAAACTAAATCATCATCTGCCTAGCCTTTTCACAACTATGTTGGGATCGGCTTCCAGTCTAACCGGATGCAGCTGAATACCAGTATTTTACATGGAGCAACTGTCTATCTGATCTCCACAACCCAGTTACTGGGTGACACGATATCCCTTGGTAAGACTGGTTGTCAGACTTTCGGGCTTCTGACGACCCGTAACGACTGTCAAAGATCAACAAATGACAGCCGAGATCATTGGCTTAACGTGCTTTCCGTAGCACGGAGGGGTCTTGGTATGTAAAGATGGTCACCCATCCATAGACCAACCGCGGCAAGCGTAGCTTAACCTGATCGATCGACCCGTGCGGCTTTTATTACCGGCACCCCTTAAAGGCTCCTGTAAACAGGCGCGACACGACAGCGCGACGCGCCTGTTTGAAGAAGCCTTACTGGAGACAGGTGACTAAGTCACTCTAATTTCTATACAGACTCTAACAGAAACCCTATTGCTATCCTTAAGCACTAAACAAAACAGCTGGTATAGAAACACTATACATAGTTTCAACTCAAAATAAAATATTCTAAGAATTGATACCAAATTTTCGGTTTCAACTTTCTTCAATTCAAATCATAACAAACGTGTCACCGCACTAAGTATGTCAATCACTTTCTACTTTACTTGCCAATATCAAGATATATGTAAATCTCTTCCAAGTGATGTTTTTTTTTTTTTTCAATTGGAAAAGTTCGGTTTCTGATAACAATGTAATAAAATTCTAATAACTTCCGAACATCTAGAGATAGGATAAAAAAACCCCTCCAATATCTTTTGAAATCATTCAAAGAAGCCGTGCCCTTGGTACGAGTATGTTACATGTAGTATAATGCTAATTAGAAATCAAAATGCCAACAGATAATAATAAACTTATTTAATTTGAACAAGTGATAACATTGGCAGCTAAGATTACAAAAATGGAGTTTTTTTCTTTTCTTTCATTTTTTGAGAGGCTGCTGTGGTCGAAAAGCGATCGTTTCATTGTCAAGTTTTATGATCTCTTTTAATTTTTTGTAAAGTTCTTCTTGTTGAGGCTTCGGGTTGAGGTTCGAAACTTTGTACTTTTTTTCATTGAGAAAGACTTCATTTTCAGCAGCCCTAAAATTAAAAAGAAACCTTGCTGTCCATAAGTTGCCTCTTCGCTAAGAATGGTTAAGGGCGCACCGAAGGATTTGCGGAATAATTGCATTCATTTTATCCTTTGCTTCATCGTTATTATTTCATCTTTATCATCATTATTTCAGCCGAAAGACGTCCACTGCTGGACATAGGCCTCCCCCAGGCTCCTCCACTTCGACCGGCCTTGTGTTTCCCACAGCCAGCGGATACCCGCGGCCTTCACAAGATCATCGGTCCACCTTGTGGGAGGCCTTCCCACTCTACGTCTTCCGGTACGCGGTCGCCACTCCAGAACCTTTCGGCCCCATCGGCCATCTATTCTGCGAGCAATATGCCCTGCCCACTGCCACTTAAGTTTGGCAATTCTTCGGGCTATGTCGGTTGCCTTGGTTCTCCTGCGGATCTCGTCATATCTGATTTGATCGCGTAGGGAAACTGCGAGCATAGCCCTCTCCATTATTATTTTATTATTATTAAAATTATCATCCGTTATTACTTAACCTTTAGTTATTCAATTTATATGTTCGATATTTATGAATTCACTCTATAAATTGTACACTGTAGAAACACCATTAGATACCTACTTGTAGTTTCCTCGATAGAAAAAAAAACATACAACCAACATAATTATGTATATTCCGCCTTCATACATCTGCCTTTCCCCAACTATGTTGGGGTCGGTTTCCAGTCAAAACAGATACAGCTGGTTACCAGTATTTTACATGGAGCGAATACCAATCTGACCTCCACAGTCCAGGTAATACGATAAGACTAAGACTATTTTTGTGTGTGTTTTTTCCAATGTATTTTTGTCGTGTACAATAAAGAATATATAAATAAAATAATTAATAAATAAATAAAACTAAGACTGGTAGGCAGACTTTCGGGCTACTGGGCAGGTCGGGCGAATCTTTTTATCACATATAAAAAGATGCCATCACAGAGACAAATCTGAGATATCTTATGTACTTATAAATTAGTCTACCAACTACTAACTTACCCATGAGGATGATCTTTCCAAGATATGTATCTCTCAACTGTATCGTAGCCTCGTTCGATCGGTGGAGTGTCGCATATGGCCCGGCTGTTGTATTTAACTATTATTATGTATCCAGTCTGTTCATAAATTAGCCCCTATTAATGAACTCGCAGTGCACAATCTTGTAACTCGAAAATTGTATAACTTAATCAAAATCCAGAGCTCAGAAGGCGTTAATATGTATGTTACAAACATATAATTTTGCATTAGCATAAGTAGCCAATATTGTTCCCACTGCAGAAACACAGGCCACTTCTTAGTGAAGGGGAGTGGGCCGTAATCCAAACAGTGCGGTTTGGTGGATGACAAGTCTTCGAATTTTTGGATCTAGAACATTTCGGTTCCCTCACGTTGTTTTCCTTAACCGTTTTGAGAGTAGAGGAGATTCAATAATTTACAGAAAGTAAAGTATCTTTCTGGGTTTGAACCTACCAGCTGTTACCACTACGCCAATTTTACATTATGATATTTTGATTTTGATTTTTAATATTAATTTTGTAACCATGCGGACGGAGTAGCCTGCACAACTAGTAGGTCTCCAACATTTAGCATATTTCTTACTTCTCCTCGAAGCCTTTCTCAACTTGTGTTCTACATTTGAGGTCACTTGCACATCAATTATCTAATTGCGTTTAACGCCAAACATAATTCTATCACTATCATCTTCCAACTAATTACAGATACAGAACGATGTTTTAAATTGGTTTAGCACTTACTGTATTTCGTTATGTTATTATTGTACTAAAATATAACAATTCTCTCTCATAGTGTTCGTTGCGAAAGCTAGCATGTTGTTTTAATTACAATCAATTATTTGTGGTGCAAGCGAGCTTTCTAACAACAGTAAAAATCAAGAATATTTCAAAACAAATAACATAAAGAGAAAACGTTTGAAATTTTGTGTGTTTATGTGTTACGCTTTAACGCTAAAAATGCTGAATGGATTTGAATGAAAACTGGCACATCCCCATGTGCCAATTTGTGCCAAGACCATAACCTCGAGCAGGACATAAGCTACTTGGGCAACAGGTAAAATAAATATAAATACGTCTCACCTTATTTTCTTACTTGAGTCACGTAATATACAATCTAGAAAGGCACCATTACACCGCGTGCTCGTATATAAATAGGGACCCATGCATTTTGAATCATTCGTTACTCTGAATAATGAAGCAACTCCAATGAGAACCTCTTTGGCACCCATCCAAGTGACAAGTGGCCCTCCGTGGTCGTTCTGAAGACGTTAAATTCTTCGTTAAATTCTCTGTAGAATTTTCCTATGAATTCCAAAGATTTAACATATTTGCATATAAAATATACCTACAACATTGCTATTCTGTAACCATCTCACCGCGTGAAGTGAGCGTGGAGTGAGCTGTCCGTGTCATTTCACCTAATGCTTGGTCTATCCCTAGCATCAGGGGGATGACATTGACAGGCCACTCCACGCTCACTTCACGCGGTGAGATGGTTACAGAATGGACATACAGATTCCACAATCATGCAGGTTGGTACTAAAAGTTTATTTTAAAAGCCAACTGAGTGGATCGCTTTAAGAAATCGACTAATTTTAAAAATGCACGCCTCTCCACTACATTTATACAAACATTTGAAATGCAGAGGCAGAATCCACAAGCGATCACTACCATAGACTACTATTTATACTAGAGATTCACTACCCTCTTAACTCTCGGAACCCACGGTCGATTTTTACCCGCGACAAATTTTTTTCGCGTACGATATTTTCAACTATGGGTGTTTAGAAAAAATTATGTTCAACTCTCGACGCTAAGCGCATTGAAAATCCAAAATATATATGCATGCATTGACAACCAAATGCGTAAAAAAAAATCGCTGTGGTAAAAAATCTGCCGTAGATACTAGGACGGTAAATGGGGTGAGATAGGTTATCAGTTGAATTAAGACATACGGCACTGGAAATCCAATCCAATATAAAGCATATAGTATACAACGTGTAACGGAAAGGGTATATACATACCAAGGGCACGGGTTCTTTGGATGACATCAAACAATATTGGAAGGGTTTTTTAATCCTATCAATACATGTTCGGAAGTTATGAGAATTTTTAATACATTGATACCAGGAACCGAACTTTTCAAATTGAAATAAAAACATCACTCGGAAGAGATTTATTGTGATATTGGCAAGTAACGTGGAAAGTTATTGACCCACGTAGTGCGGTGACACTTTTTTTATGATTTGAATTTAAGAAACATAATTATGAAAACGAAAATTTGGTATCAATTCTTAGAGTATTTTATTTTGAGTTGAAACTATGTATTTATTCTATACCAGCTGTTATCTTTAGTGCTTAAGGATGGCAATAGGGTTTCAGTTACACCTTGTATAGCAGGGTATAAGAATGAATCACCACAGACTGGTCCACTGCTAGGACATATCCCTATCTCCTATCCGTCAGAGTAAGTGGGCTGTAATTCAGCACGTGAGCCCACTGTGGGTTGGTGGATGTCACATGTCTTCAAAATTTTAGTTCGATTCGATGATCATTGCATGATTTTGACCGCTCGACCATGCATAGCTTTGTACTGGCCAAAATGTACCTACCTGACAAATTCCAGTCCTTCGTGATCCACTTGTCTGGTTCAAAATAGTTTTGCTTTTCGTTTCAATATTGGAATCATTTTTGTTAATATTGGAAGCATTGGTTGGGTTTGCCCTCAGTATCTCTACACTTCTCAGGTCCTCGTCACACTATAAATAACAGATTTTAATAAATAACTTGGGTGAAATAATGATTACTTACATAGGAGAGCTAATTTTGTAATTGCGAGAAGACACTACAACTGTAGGAGTCCTGTTATTTACAACAAAATAAATGAGAAATGAAATATCTATCGAGAGCTCGTTACGAGAGTGTAAACTGAAAATTGAAATATGGATCCTAAACCTGTCTTATGAGGAAACAGAGAACTTCATACAAAGTTAAATTATATCAGTATCACATTCTCCGCATACACTTACGCGCCCCCTTCTCACACATACTCAGACGCACGCACCCCCACATCCTCCTCACACTCACACTCACTCACTCTCACACACACACACACCTTCACCAATTTATACTGCTACAACTATTATTAATGAATGTCTAGTTCTAGTTTTATTTCCTTTATTTCAAAATATATACATATAAATTACATTTTTAAATATTAGTATAAAAATATAAAATCATTTAAAATATAAAAAATAGTAGCCCACCGGTATCGGGAACAGGGTCCAAGCTACCGGCGGTCAGGGCTCCAGAGAGAGGAACCTCCTAACAATGCGAGCCGTGTCAAGAAGTACCGCTTTCTGAATCAGGCCCTTGACCCAGCTGCCCAACGAGAGCCTCATCAGGTGCTGGTCGAGGCTCTTGGCTATCAAGCCATTGGCTGTAACGACTATCGGCACAATGATCGCTGAGTCCACATCCCACATGTCGATTGTTATTATTATATGTATGTCTAGTTTCTACCTATTAATATAACCATAAACAAAATTGTTGTTATGGAACTCAGTTGTCCTTCGTTCTTGGGGTGCGGAATAGTTTAGTAACTGCGACACAGTTACTAAACTAATGAAATAATAACGTACACACAGCTACACATCAAGCTATACATTTCCAGTTTACGCTGATCTCGCTTTGTACGGAAATCTTATACAATGCGAGATCAGCTTATATTGGAAATGTATAGCTTGATGTGTAGCCGTGCGTACACAAAAATTGTAATGTTTTTTTTTCCAATAAATATTTGTATATTTGTAGGAAGGATGAAAGGATAAGGAAAATAATCATATGGATAATTTAGTAATTAGGTATTTTATTTGAAACTGGGAAAAACTTCTTAGTGACATAATTTTTAATTTTGTAAAACTTTAACTACACAATACACTGCATAATATTAAGTACTATTGTTGCAAATCACTATCAGTATTCTCTAGTAAAGGTTTTCAATAGTTATGTTGAAACTGATGTCACCAATTTGTAAGAACATTACATGACACAAAATGATTTCAGTGTGTTTTACACTACTTATCGTATATTTAATAAAGCTTTAGACAAAAATGAGGTTATATATCGCCTTGTCCGGCAAAACATTTTTAAACGTAAACTAGGGACTAGTCTCCACGAAATGTATGGAAGCTTCCATACATTCATGTTTGGTACATACATTATAACTCGTAACGGACAAGGATTTGGAATTAGGCACCATAGTAACTTCTTCAGTATAAAATGAGCTATCCAACAGTGTATTTCACTTGGCTACACCAAAATAAACATCATGCTTTGGATTTGCCGATAATAATTCAAAATAAACATTGACCCGTTTAAGTAGATAAGCATTCTATGAATAAAAATAACTTACAGGTTCATTGTCGTAGCTCATCAATCTGAGTCCTCTTCCACATCCATTTAGTTTGGGTGGTGGTTTGTTCACCAAGACAACTTTCCCGTATTCATCAAGCTCACCTTTTTCTAAAGTACAAATCATATATTTCGCAATAATGTTTAGTTCCATACTCGGATTCAGTGTATAGTGTTTTAAGCACTCATTTTCGTCCATTATTCTAACGGATGCATACCGCAACAGTTTTTGGTTATAATTGAATGTATCATTTGGCTGGAAACGTTTAAAAAGTAAAGGTTTTCTGCATATTCCAAATGGTTACGTACCCCTGGCAGGGCAGGGCACACAAGAAATTTTCGTTTAAGAGGTAAATTCAGACAAGAATCAAGAGGTTCTCTTCTCGAAAGCACGCCGACTAGCTCCAGCCTAATCCATGTACCCCCCGAGGTGCCTACAGGCAAGCCCGGTTAAACAGCTGACAACCTAATAGGTTGACCTGCGAGATGCCAATCCCAAAAAAACACAATGATAAAAATGACACTTGCCTAACTAAACTAAACTATTATTAGACTATGTAATTAACTATAATGACTATAATAGCCTTTGCACCGCGCAGTAAATTAATTACAACTGACTTGTTCCGCTGAACGTAAAGAATAGCACCATCCCATTTCTTCCTGTGGGTGTCGTAGAAGGCGACTAAGTGACTTACTGCCCATACGGCAGCAGCATTCTCTATCCATTTTACCACCATACTGCGATCGCCAACCCGCCTGCCAAGCGTGGCGATTATGGCAAACCCTTCCATTTTTTTTTTTGGGGGAGGCCTATGGCCAGCCGTGGACGTCTATCGGCTGAAATAATGATGATGATGATGAATTATAATATTCAAAATACCAACACATATCCAACAAGGAAAAATACGTCCGTAACATAGACTGCAAGGGGTCAAATGACGTAGTAACTTATATGTATTTAGATTTTTACCTGTCGCCACTGATCTGTATGTCCCCAACCTAGTACAAAGCCGTCCGTACCTGCCTCTTGAAACCTCGGTTCGTAGTTAATGGGTATCGCAGATGGTATGTATGAACACAACGTTTTATACGATTGGTCTTCGAAATCATACGGTGATTCTACTTTCACCAAAGCGATGTCTATGAGTGACCATATGTCAGTTTTCTTTTCGTACTCTGTAAGCAAACATGTATGTATTTTGGTGAGTGCTTATATTTTAATAGTTATAACCCCCACATTTCGTCAGCTATTTTTGAGACCAACGTAATAAGGGCTATTGGCTGCTATTGGCATGGCTAGCTGACATTTGACTAATTATTTAATTAATGCTCTGTCTCGTAATGTTTATTACTTTGCTTGTGTATGTTTAGAATCATGCCCATCCGACTAAACAGACAGCTGTGCTGCTGGGGAGTTTGTTGCGCCAGTTCTTCTTCCCAGCTAACGCAATAGGAAGTGGTGAATCGTGGGCGTTTTGGGGGTCTGTCTTATGTATTTTGACGTTCCAAAAGTGCTGATTCTCAGCCTAATTTGAATAAATGAGTTTTGATTTTGATTTTATCAACCGCGCACAAAGCCAGACTCCAAGTTGCTTCTGCGAAATTAAGGGATCACCCAGTAACCATTTCATACCGACTCAACAATTCTAATCTGTTAAGTACTTACTCAGAGAAACACAAGTGTATTCAATTTTCCTTTCGTACACTGACGCCTTTCAATCTCATCATCCCGAACCATTCAAACGTATTAATTGTATCCTATAGTATGAATGGAGAACTTTTAATTAATCATAAATCCCAAATAAATTTATGATTATGATACCTTTGTGTAAAAAAGGAGTTATTTGGTAATTTACTTACGTTTTGGAACACAATAGTAAACCACTTTTTTCTTCTTTTTTTTTGTACATTGATCTGTTTGAATCTCTGCATCCGAGACATATGTATCGTATCCTGCTATAGCGTACATATGCTCAACATCATTCACACATTCTTGTGCCGTGATGATGAACGAAGTGGTGACTAGGGCCCCACCACACAACCAATCGCCAAAAGGTTTGACTGATTTTGGTGATTTTACCAGATACACCTAGAAATTAAATGGAGTAATTATATGACGAATCTTTGTAACTAGCAATTTGTGGCATTCTAAAGGTGCTCTTACACGGGCAATTTTTTGAGTAATTATTATCTAGATCAATTAAGTGGAGCAATCTGGAGCAACAACAATAAATTGCCGATGTGTTTCGGCAATATTGCTTCTGATTGCTGTTTAATGAGTTGCCGAATATCCAATCGGTTTGGATTTTTTGTCAATTTGCTCGTTTGTACGTCTCGTTTTTGCGAACCGGCCGGTGGCGGAGCCGGGCGGGGTGCGCAGTTTTTTTTGGGCGAAATGGGCCTTTTTCATCTTTCAAGGCCAGACATTAAATATTATAAACAATATCTTTGTTCAAGACAAATTTGTCCGCCCTGTCGCCTACATTTTACTATTTTTTATTGGTTTCTTACAAGGGGCTTGACACTAAGTAATAACTGCTGCACGGTTCGATCGATCAGGTTAAGCTACGCTTGCCGCGGTTGGTCCGTGGATGGGTGACCATCTTTACATAAATCAAGACCCCGCCGTGCCTCGGAAAGCACGTTAACCCGTTGGTCAGAGAAACCGGGTCGTCAGAAGCCCGAAAGTCTGACAACCAGTCTTTTCAAGGGGTATCTTATTAACCAGTAGGTAACTGGTTTATGGAGGTCAGATGCGCGCCATGTAAAATACTGGCACTCAGCTGCTGGTTAGACCGGAAACTGACCCCATCATAGTTGGGAAAAGGCTAGGCAGGTGACGATTATTATTGGTTTCTTACCATGTAAGTTTTGTTAGAAAAAACCTGCTCGCCGCCTTGAATTCTTCTTACGCAATCAGACACTAAAATAAATGTCAGTGGCATAACTAAATTTAGTCACAAATAATTCGAAATTAATATGTCAAAAGTAAACTTGATATCCTAGTAGTAATTCTAAGAATGTTACTCACCATAAAACGTATTAATCAAAAACAAAAGTCGTAACTTTATGGTATTCATAGTAAGTCCAAATAATTGTGCTTCGATGGAATGTAACGTTCTCACGTTACAGTCCATCGAAGTACGATAATTATTTGGGTACAGTATAATAGAATTTTAGTTGAACGGTTATTTTAATGGTTTTCATTATTATTTTTTGATGACTAATCAAGAATTATGAATTTGTGATCTACAAAAGACCACGAGACCGCGGACCGTGCGGAGCCAGTTTATTCTATTCTTTCGTTGGTTTAATCGTTTTTTATATATTTTAAAGTTTTTAAGAGAATTTTGTTAATTGTATGTTTAACTTGCTGTGCGTATTGGTTCATTAATTTGGTTATAATGTGGAGGTCAGATGGCAGTTGCTCTGATTACAAGTTGTATCTCTACAGGCACGAACGTTTATGATCTCCGAAAACACCGAGTTATTAGACAGATAGACGATACAATTCGGCATTTATTACAACCATGTCTTAATGAACTATCTGTTAAGGTGGCGACTGATATGAATATTCGCACAATGTGATCACGTTACAAGTCGAATATTCGGCATGTCAATACAGCGAGCCGAGCAGCTCGATGACGAGCGCCGAGCACATGAGCGCGCTCCGCCCGGCTGTCGGTTTTTTGGCGAATCCCTTTCAATGTTACATTACAAGACAGTGACTAGCGAGCACTGCCGGAGCGCACGCGTTCAGCGTTTCGCACTGTTGTTCTGTTTGTGTCGTGGTTTTATCCGATTTTGAACAATTTCTTTGCAAAAATCCTCTTTCTTTTCTTCTTTAAACAGCAATAATGGATGAAAAGGAAAGCAGCACACGCTACCTCCGTGTACGTTACCCTAGCAAGAAAGTGTCTCCTAGAGTTATATGAGTAGAACGTATAATGTGTGCCTTATCTGCTGTAAATGTGCCCCCACATAAAAAATGTGTGCCCCCTGTCGTTTTGGAGAAAAACGGAAAAAACGATTCTTGCTGGGGTAACGTTTTTCTAGCAGGAAAATTCTAAACGGATGATCGGAGAGAGAAAAATTGTGCATGGCCAGAGAGCTTATATGTGTGCCAAAATGTGCCCCCAAAAATTAAATCTGTGCCCCTTCAGGTTTTCGAGATATTGCATTTCCTGCTGGAGTAACGTTTTGATGAATCGTATATCTCTAAAACCATTGCATGTGCCCCTGTAGAATAAACATACACAAGTAGCTCTTAAGGGGCACACCTTAGTGCCCTAATTAGATTTAAGAAAATATTTATAGTTTTCAAGTTATCGCGGTTTTATGAAAACCCGAAAAAACATTGCAGCGCCTAAATGAGACAAGGCACAAGTTCGTTGAAAACTGTATTCGGTCCTTCTTGACGCTATTAATAACCATACAAAGTTTCAAAACTGTTCATGCATGCGTTTTTGAGTAATCTTGCTAAAAGTCAAAACGATGGTGTCTTAACTTTGACGGCAAAATACAAGGAACCGGCTCAATCCCAGATGTGTAGGTGTGAACCAAAATTGTGTGCCTTTAGTCAAAAATATATGGTGAAAATATTCAGCTTGGAATGTATCGCATTAAGTTAATATTAACAAAAAACCAAAATATGTAAACAACGGCTGGTTATCCGACCAAATTGGAATGACTACTAAAAAGCGACTGATTCATACATATCGATGACCTTCTTTATTTGACGTATTATACCTAAGCTATTGTCCGTACAGTCGCGTTCAAAAGATTTGGGGGCTAATTAAAAATATATATTAAATGCACCTTGTGACTATTAAATGAAACAGCTTGTTGATGTGGAAATTATTATTTTTATTCCCTTAATTTTAATTCTTAAAGTAAGTATTGCATCAAATCACAGATTAAATTTCCTAAATAAATAGATAAAGTAATGAAAAAAATCCAAGTACTTAATAAGTGTACAAGTATTTTTAAATAAGTCAAAACAATGCCATTAAATACTTACCACTGCAGATCGTGCCATAAAATTCACCACCCCTACAACCACATAATTGTTATAAAATGCTTAATACGCCACTTTCAACCAACTTAAAAAAAGTAAACAAACAGTATCAGTGCAACTGCGTGACTCAACGTAACAGTGTCCTTGGCGTCATAACATAACTGCAGCTGTTTACCAATACCAAGTAATAATCCAAACGGACTTCCTAGTCAATAAACACTTCGTACCTATTATTCATATTAGAGCGACGTTACACGTAACTGTCTCTGTCACACTAACACCCTACGCATACTAGCGGTCTCACTTTCTTCAAATTAAACAAAGCGACTCTTTGCGACACGACGTCAGCAGATGCTGCGGGGCCAGAGATATCTGCAGCGGTGTGAGGAGGCGAAAAAAAGGAATCTTCTATTAGGGTGAATGCTCCAACCAGCCCGCGAAATTCAAATTTTCTTACGTTTTTTGGAATTTGCAGGCCAGTGCTAGGTTGTATGTTGATTAAAATATTATTCACGGTTGTAAGACATATGTAGTTACAGAATTATAATCATCAAAATCATCAATACTACGCTCTAAGTTCATAAAGCTATAGGAATTACTTTTTTTTTGTTCCTACGCCTTATGAACTTGGAGGGTTGTAATGGTGATTTTGATGCTTATAATTCTGTAACTACATACGTGTTACAGCCGCGAATAATATTTTAATCAACATACAACCTAGCACTGGCCTGCAAATTGCAAAAAACGCAAGAAACTTTGAATTTCGCGGGCTGGTTGGAGCGTTCCCCTTACTGATGAAAAACTTACTGTTAATTTATCTAACCTACGGCTTATCAATAAATATAATAGAAACAGCTAGTAGAATATAATCCAATAACAACTTTATTTTATTACTTATTACTTTTCTACTTCAGTGTACTCAGGCACAACACGTGTGAACCGGTTAGTGAGTAAAGTAAAGAAGGTCATCGATATGTATGAATCCGTCGCTTTTTAGTAGTCATTCAAATTTGGTCGGATAACCAGCCGTTGTTTACATATTTTGGTTTTTTGTTAATATTAACTTAATGCGATACATTCCAAGCTGAATATTTTCACCATATATTTTTGACTAAAGGCACACAATTTTGGTTCACACCTACACATCTGGGATTGAGCCGGTTCCTTGTATTTTGCCGTCAAAGTTAAGACACCATCGTTTTGACTTTTAGCAAGATTACTCAAAAACGCATGCATGAACAGTTTTGAAACTTTGTATGGTTATTAATAGCGTCAAGAAGGACCGAATACAGTTTTCAGCGAACTTGTGCCTTGTCTCATTTAGGCGCTGCGATGTTTTTTCGAGTTTTCATAAAACCGTGATAACTTGAAAACTATAAATATTTTCTTAAATCTAATTAGGGCACTAAGGTGTGCCCCTTAAGAGCTACTCGTGTATGTTTATTCTACAGGGGCACATGCAATAGTTTTAGAGATATACGATTCATCAAAACGTTACTCCAGCAGGAAATGCAATATCTCGAAAACCTGAAGGGGCACAGATTTAATTTTTGGGGGCACATTTTGGCACACATATAAGCTCTCTGGCCATGCACAATTTTTCTCTCTCCGATCATTCGTTTAGAATTTTCCTGCTAGAAAAACGTTACCCCAGCAAGAATCGTTTTTTCCGTTTTTCTCCAAAACGACAGGGGGGGCACACATTTTTTATGTGGGGGCACATTTACAGCAGATAAGGCACACATTATACGTTCTACTCATATAACTCTAGGAGACACTTTCTTGCTAGGGTAACGTACACGCTACCTCCACGTCCGCCATTTTGAATACTAATGCTGGGAATGGAGCACAGTCAAGCATAAATTCGTTGCGAAAATGTAAATATCATGAGCAATTGCTCACAACGAACAAATTCTCGATGCGAATATTCATATCGAGCAAATCCTCATATCAGTCACCACCTTTAGGTATAATTTATATTCGACGTAATACCTGTAACGTTAAATCTCTGATCACAACAATACACCGGGGAGTTTCTTGCTAGTTCTTCTCTTTAAGAGTTAGTTAATAAACGACTAGTTTTTTCTAATTACCTACCTATCTAGATATCAAATTGTTTCAACATATATCTAGTCTTACCTATGCTGTTGTTTTCTTAATAATATCATCTGCAGAAGCCAGGTACACACTACCGGCATACACAGTCAATCGAACTAGATAAATATTGTAGATCTCTCACAAACATTTATCACTGTCTAAATATATTCTACTAGCTGTTGCCCGCGGCTCCGCCCGCGTGGGTGTCGGTTATCGCGGAAAAAAGTAGCCTATGTCCTTTTCCCTAGGCGTGAAGGCGTGACAGACAGACAGACAGAGTTACTTTTGCATTTATAATTTCAGTAGAGATTCCTCATACTTGCATTATTTCAGACCTTTTAGTTATGTATATGTAGACTGGTCATTGTCTTTTATGAAATAGGTAACTTCTGTATGTCTAAGAAAACTTAGTATGTTAATACCATAAATTAAAGTTTCCCCGTTTTCTGCCACAATTTTACAGGTCTTAGCAAAAAAGACAATGGAATTAGTTTCTAGGAATACATCATTCAATTTCTAATCAAATTTCTTAACACAAGGATCTTTACATACCAAGACTTCTCCGTGCCTCGGAAAGCACGCAAAGCCGTTGGTCTCAGCTATCATTCATGGATTTGTGGACAGTCGTTAAGGGTCGTCAGAAGCACGAAAGTCTGACAACCGATCTTACCAAGGAGTATCGTGTTACCCAGTAAATGGGTTGTGGAGGTCAGATAAGCAGCAGCCACTCCATGACAATACTGGTATTTAGTTGCATCCGGTTAGACTGGAAGCAGGCAGAGCCTTGGCAGATAAGGATGACTTTGTAACAAAAGGATCTTATTAAAATCAAGACAAAAATGCCAAAATGTAATAATAAACATAAATAATTTGAACAAGTGATAACATTTTCAACTATAAGTAACAAAAAAGAAGTTTATTTGTCTTTTCTTTTATTCTTCGAGAGGCCGCTGCGGTCGAATTGCGATCGTTTCATTTCCCATGAATTGTCCAAGTTTCATGAATCGTTCTAATGCTTTGGATAGTCCTGCTTTAGTGTTGAGTCTATCGATTAGTCCTTTTTTCGTACTGAGTTTATCGGCTACGGGCTTCTTTTCATTGAATGAGACTTCATTTTCGGCAGGCCTAAAAAAGTTTAAAAAAATCTCGTTGTCGAAGAGTCTTCTCTTCTTTAAGAATGTTACAATCACAGTTACCAATTTTACCCCTGATATCAGCAACCCAACACCAACTTTATTGTTACTTCAATAAAGAATATCTTCTGTGATTTTGACAGGTAAGGTAGAGGTAATTTTGAATAGACTGTAGTAACAAACACATTCTGACCCTTATAACTTCAGTCAGAATATTAATTTATTTCGTCAATAGCCATATAACTTATGTAGAATAAAAAGCAAAGAAACAATTATTGATGTGAAAAAGGACAAAAGATAGTTGACAAATAATTTGTTTACTTGCTATGAGATTTGTTTTTGTTATTTCATGTGTCTCTTAACGTTAAGCATCACCTTATCTTAGACGTTGCTTTAGGTAAGTGCAAAAAGGAAATATTCTACTGTCAAGCACTGAAGAGTGCACAGAATTGAGCTTGTTTATTTGCTGGTTTATTGGTTGGGAATCAAAAGGACGGCCCATCAGCAGTTGGTAATTGGTTATGGGTCGTCGTCGCCCAAGACATGTATATTTAAGTCGACAATACAAGGCATCGAAATCATCTAAGTTTTAAATCGTTAGATTCGCCCTCACTGTAGGTACTTAGATCACTAGAAAATGTGTCCTTACCATTGATATATAAATAACCAAAGATGCACAGTTTCTAACAAAAGTAAGATTGAAAACTATCCCCAATTATACGACAGTGGGTATAGTTATGTTATAACTCATTTTTTTGCAAATTCTTGCGGCGGTAAGTCCCCTCTTTGAGGAGTGGTTTGAGAGGCGGCATGGCGTCCTTCCTTCCGCCTGACGCAGGTCCTCACCGGACACGGTTGTTTCGGGAGGTTCCTGTTTCGGATAGGGCGGGAGGAAACGCCCGGGTGTTTCCACTGCGAAGATCGCCCTGAGGGCACGGTGGAGCACACGGTGGCGGTCTGCCCGGCTTGGGCGGAGCACCGCCGTGTCCTCGTGGAGGCGATCGGTGGCGGCGATCTCTCGCGTCCGGCCCTGGTCCAGGCCATGGTATGGGGAGCCGTCACCTCCTTCAGCGAAGCAGTGATGCTCGCGAAGAGGGAGGCGGCGCACGTGAGGGAGAGGCAGCATATGCGCCCTTGCAACCCCAGCCGCCGCAGGATACGGAGACGCCCTGGGCGTCGGGAATCCCAGGCCGATTTCCGGCCACCGTAGGCATGGGCTTGCGGACGGCGAGTAATGGGTAGCTCGCTGTCCGGTAAGGACCAAACCCAAGTCGACGGCGCGTTGTGTTCCACGCGCGCCTCAAAGAGATGTCAGCACAAAAATTGATGGGGCCCGCAAGGGCCGATGCCTGCCAGGGGTGCGGGTTTGTTCGAAAGAGACACCACAGCCCCTGGCATACGGGCTACTGAAGGAACACGGGTGGGTTTTAGTCAGTAAAAGTCTGACATGCCCCTCCTGCTCCACCCAGAGCGGGAGAAGTTATTTGATGATTTCCCACCCAAAGAAAAAGAAACCCTACACGCATGACTTAAAATAGTTTTTACCAAGCAATATCCATAACTCTTCACATGTCAAGTGTACACCATGTGTACCGATAACAATAGAATTTGACTTGACATGCGAAGAGTTAAAGACTGATTAAAAGATGACTGTCGATACCACTGACACACATTGCGCCCTATTTATGCTGACATTTTTGTGACGCTGATTGTGTATCTTGAGTTTTTTATTTAACAATGGTCCATACTGATAAAAGTTAGGCCATCACATATCCCGCAGGGAATGATAGATACGATTTTCGATATGAGTAAGCAAGACAATACTATACAAATATCAAGGTCAACGAAACAAAGTTGACGATCTTGTTGCGATCGGGCGTATCTTACGATTTAATTCTTTAATCTACGGTTTATTGTCATCGTACAAAAAAAAAACGAAACGATTGGATTTTCAAAAAAAAAATGGGATATCTAAGGCACATAGCCTGTAATTTAAGACATGTCAGTTTAATATTATCTTATTGCAGTCCTTCTCTGCGAGAGAGAGTAGGCTGTAATCCACCACGAGGACCAAATATGGGTTGGTAGATGTCACATGTCTTCGATTTTTTTATTTGTAAGACATGCCGGTTTCCGCACGATGTTTTCCTTCACCGTTTTGAGAGCAGCGGTGATGAAATCATTTACACAAAGTAAAGCGCCTGTTTAGGTTCAGACCCACGACTTACACGTAGTCAGAGCCGATACTACTGGGCCACCACTGCTCTCACCTGGATATACTAATTATTAATGAACTTTGTATTAACTTACCCAGCAGGATGATTTTTCCAAGATATGAATTTCTCGATTGTATCGTAGCCTCGTTTGATCGGTGGACTATTGCATATGGCCCGTCTGTTGTATTGAATAATTAGTATGTTATCAGTCCATTTTAAAGTATATTAACCCCTAATAGTAAGGAAGTCATTAATCTTATAACTCGAAAATTGTATGACGCAACTGAGTCACAACATAGAAATCTGATAACGTTAGAGGGTTACTTATTATTTATTGATATGGTCTGGCAGTTTGAGTAATTTATTCGGCATACCCAAATGTCTTTTTATTATTCGTCAAATCGTTGAGCTCCTCAAGTTCTTAATTGCACTGATTGGACAGGTCCACTCAATATGTGTGGTTCTTTCCTCAAAAGACCATTTCAGACACCGATCCACATGGTCTTCACATGAGCTGCCCAATATGTCTAGACTTTGAAAGAGACTGCGATCTCTGAGTTTGTTTCGGCCTGTCTTCTCAGAATAATCAGATAGGAAACGCCGAGCTCATCTATTTTTTTTTTTTTACAACAGCAGTAAGCAAGAATATTGGTACTGGCTGGCATTTTTTATCATCTGGACAAAAAAGGGTATAAAAGGTGAACGCCTAGCACAGAAAACTCTTTTTATTTTTTCTAAAATCCTAATGTGAAAGTAAAGTTTTTGTACAAAAACGACAAATTAATCGACAAATAAAAAAAAATCAACTTATAGGCACCCTACTCGGAAATTATGGGTTCTTTTCTACTTACAAGGTACACCACACCACATATTGTTGTCCAGACGGTAAAAAACATCGGCCAGTATAATGATAAGTATGTCTCACCTGTTTTTTTTATCTGGTATAACTAAATTACTTATTATACAATCTAAAAAGGCACCATTACACTGTGTGCTCGTATATAAATAGGGTCCCATGCATCTTGAATCATCCGACACTCTGAATACTGAAGCAACTCCGATGAGCACCTCTTTGGCACCCACCCATGTGACAAGTGGTCCTCCGTGGTCGTTCTAAAGACGTTAAAATGGGCTTATTCCAACGCACTGTAAAATTTTCCAAAGAAGTCCAAAAAAATTACATGGTTTGCATCATTGATATACAAAAACCAAAAATGCACAGTCTTGAACAAAAGTTACACTCAAAACTGTCCCCAATTCCAAGTCCCCGTCAGTGGTTATACACATTTTTTTTTTGCAAATTCAACCTTACACGCATGACTTATAGTGGTTTTTACAAAGCAATGTCCAAAAAGACTGACTGAATGATGACTGACGGTACTATTTGACACTATTGTGGCATATTTATGCGGACGTTTTTGAGACGCTGATTGTGTCTCTTGAGTATTTTGTATATCAATGGCTTGCATACACATTGTACCTACCTTCAGGTTCGTAATAAAAGTTTATTTTATAAGCATATTTGCAGCTCTTCTTGCTGCGGCGGTGTCAGTCGATTAGATCAAAACATACCATCATAAGTTATCTATTGAATCTTGACACATGGCACCGAAAGAAGATGAGGCATAGCATAGAGTCGCTCAGCATCGAGCGCGACTAAAGGTGCTGTGATGGACCATGAACAGCAGGTTCCACTGAAGAACACATGCAATGAGGATGGCTTCATCAAGGTGGAGAGAAAGAAGAGGAAGCCTACTAATCGCAACCAGTGTGGGACCGCTCTGGCAGGATCAATCATGCTTCTACGTCCTGCAGTACCGACAACGCTGCTATACGTGTCCCGTTTGCACCACTCTACGAAGACTTAGGACATCGTAGAGTATTTACGGGTGAAGACCAACTGGACTTTGAGGGTGGAGAAGTTGGAGGCGCGCCATAATACCAACTTCAAGTCGTTCGTGGTGCGCGTTCCGACTCACCATTTAGTGCCCCTCCTCAAAGAAGAGTTTTGGTCGAAAGGTGTGTTGTATCCACGTTTCCGCGGCCAGCTATGCGACACTTCACAGTATAACAAGACGCCGTCGTTTCATGTGTAGTAGTTTTTAAGATTGTAAAATATGAATTAGTTTATAGTTATTGTTTTATACTTATGTGTGTATTATGTTTTATGGGTCTCAGTTGCCTGAAATATAGGATAAATAAAAAAAATAGCATACGCATAATCAGAATAAGAAATGAGTACTTATGAGGAAATCTGAAAGTGGCACCGTAAACTAAATCAGCTGGCATGTGATGAAAAGTTTTAAGTATGAATGTCGATGGCTACAAGAGTAGGGGAAGATTAAATAAACTATAGCTGGACTTTGTGAAAGGCGATATGGCTAGAAAGGGGGTGACTAGAGAGATGACGACTAATGGAGTAATACTGAAGGAAAAGGCAAGTTCCACCGACCCCAAATAAATTGGTATAGTGGTAAAAAACCTCACATAATATTTCTACTGCTAGGACACAGGTCTTTCTGTGAGAGGAGATGGGCTGATATTCACCGCGTGGGCCTAGTGTGGGTTGGTGGTGGATGTCACAAGTCTTCGAACATTTTGTTCAGTTCGAAGATTATTGCATGATTTTGATCCGCTCGACCGCACACCGAATTTGATATTGCCCAAAATGTTCTACCTACCTGACAAATTCCACTCTTGCGTGATTCATTTGTCTGGTTCAAAGGAGTTTTCTTTTTCGTTTCAATATTGGAATCATTTTTATTAATATTGGAATCCTTACTTGGGTTTGACCTCAAAACCTCTCGACGCGTCAGATCATCGTCGCACTAAAAAAAAATTGGAATAACTAACATGAAATTAAAAATAAAATAATTAGATATTTTATTTTATAGAGGGACCAGTTTTTGCAACACTGGTATTTATTATTATTTAGTGAATTGTCTATTAAAGGTTATCAACAGATATGTTGAAAATTATTTTACCAATTCGTGTGAATATGCCATTAAAAAATGAAAGATAAAATACTCTTTTTCACTCTAAAAATTACAGATAGTAAACACAAACATTTAAAATACATAAAAAATAGTCGATAGCCCATCGGTTTTGGGAGCAGAGTCCTTACTACCGGCGGAGATCAGAGCTCCTGAGAGAAAAATGTCTGAACGATACGCGCCGTGTCCCGAAGTACCGCTCTTTGCGTCAAAAGCCATGATCCAGCTACGTAATCAAATCAATCAATTATTTTATTTGCATAATACCTGTTATAAAGGTGTTACAGGTAAGAATAAAAGGTTCAAACTCAAACCGAAACATTTATTTCAATTAAACCTTTTACAGGTACTTTTGAATTGTCAAAAAAAAAATCGAAGTTGAAGCTAGGTGTCCATTCTAAAACGTAGATCTCTATGGAGAAGAACGGGCAAGAAACTCCAAGGACAATCTTTTAAATCATGGGTAATGCAAAATCTTGGGAACATTATTCTTGGTGCTTCTATATGTGAGAACAATGTAAAAAAAAATATAAGATTCAAAATAAGCCATGGCAGTTAGGAGATGACCAGTCTCAACCGACGGCGCCCGCTCACGAACTTGACGCGTGGGTCAGCTCCATCCAGCTCAACCATTTTCTAGGAAACCGAATGATCCAACACACGCGCCACCGTCAGTAAGACATTTAAGTGAGCATGACATACTCTCAACTACCACGCTTTTTCAAGCCGACGTACAGAGGCCAGCACATCAAGCTACCCCAATCTGTCAAATTTTTGATAGTTTTTCAACTTTATTGCAAAGAAGTAAGGTTTATGTTCAATTGGGAAAATTTGACAGTTTGGGATAGCTTGACCTGCTGGCGATTGTACATCAGAACAACATATTATAAGGATGCATGGTACTCACATTTACAAAATTTTAACAAAATTCTTCTAAATTATACAAAACTATATTTTCAATGTATTTGAGAAATTAATACAATTTGACTTCCAAAAAGAAAGAAAAATATGTAATATCTTTTGAAATTCTAATAAATAATACTTGGTTCAGTTTAATCAAAAATAAATTCATAATGTCAGAAAAATAATAACAATAGGAACAGAAATGTTCGCGATGTCAGAAAAATATTAATAAAAGGAACAGAAATGTTCGTAATGTCAGAAAACATAAAAAAACAAGGGGAAGCATCTCTTCTCCATAATCTGAATACACGTAGTAAAGATGAAATTGTGATTCCACAATTTAGACTGACTAAAACTAGCAAGTCATTTCTAATAAACAGTATCCGCTTCTATAACAAGTTGCCAAAGTCGGTTACAGAACTTAGCGATGGAAAGTTTAAAACGCACATCAAACGTGTCCTTATCAAAAAAGCATATTATAAGATAAAAGACTACGTTGAAGACAGGGAAGTTTGGCATTAATTCCTTCTGCACATGTGGCTTCCCTGGTACCTCATTAACAGCATAACTATGTGAAAGTCTATTAACTGCTCTCAAATACAATGTTCTTTTTTATTCTTTTTATTTTTACAATGCTGACATATTCTCGTCATTAATTGACACTATACAACAATTTTATTTAGGTTAATTTTATTTATGTAGATTATTTTACATATTGTGAATGAGAGAACGTTGTAGGCCTTACTGACTGTAGATTTGTAGACGATTTTCTATTCCTAATTCGTCTAAGTACCTGGTACTTATTGACAGGCCTGCGCTGTCCTCCCATGCATTTTATCTCTGTAATTTGAAAATATTGTTGAAGCCAATTATTTTTAAAAGAGTAACCGTGGAGTTTCTTGCCGGCTCTTCTCCATAGGAAACAACAATTTGGAACCGTGCACCTAGCTTCTGACGTTTCATAAGTGCCCATGCAGGTTTATATGAAATAAAAATATTTTGATTTGATTTGATTGATTCCAAATATTAAAATGTTAACTAGTAAGCCCAGGTGGCTGTGGAGCAGGACCAGCATTAACCAGCGTTTTACACTTTCTGTATACGGCACTCATATTTACCATCTAATCTTATGAGAACAGTAGTTGTGCCAATAGTGAAAAATTTCACTGCTGATGTCTCTGATAGAAGTAACTATAGGCCGATTTCTTTAGCTACTATAACCGCAAAAGTGTTTGACGGGTTATTAGACAGAAAACTTGATCGTTTTGTAACATTACAAGATACAAAGTTCGGTTTCAGAGAGGGGACTGAAAGTGCAATACTGTCTCTGAAACACACTGTTGATTATTATGTTAAAAGGCAAACTCTTCTTGGATTTGTCCAAAGCTTTTGATCTGGTGTCATATAATAAGCTTTGGACAAAATTAAGAATGGCAGGTGTCCCTGCCGATCTTGTGAATATCCTCGCCTACTGGTACAGTGAGCAACTTAATATAGTAAGGTGGGGAAATGTATACTCAGATGAATATTCTTTAGAGTGTGGCGTCAGGCAGGGTGGGCTGACTTCGCCAAGATTTTTTAATATGTATGTTAACCATCTGATTGAGGAGCTCAGCAGCATGCATGTTGGATGCCATATTGATGACATATGTGTCAATAATCTGAGTTATGCCGATGATATGGTGCTGCTGAGCCCCTCAATTGGAGGTCTCAGACAGCTGCTAAAGGTGTGTGAGGCTTATGATGTGGAACATGGCCTGAGGTACAACGAAAGTAAAAGTGAGTTCATGTTGTTTAAATGTAAAAATAAAAACAATATGTTCATACCACCTATATTTCTTAATGGTGTACCTCTGGGTCGTGTTGCCCAGTTTAAATATCTGGGACACATTGTAACTGAGAATTTGAGTGACGAATTAGACATTGACCGGGAGCGCAGGGCATTGTCGGTGCGCGGTAATATGTTGGCACACAGGTTCGCTCGGTGTACTGCTCCTGTTAAAATAACAATGTTCAAGGCATTCTGCCAGACATTCTACACGAGCGGCCTGTGGGCAAACTTTACACAAAAAGCCTACAGTGCCTTGCGCGTCCAGTATAATAATGTGTTTAGGGCTCTGTTTCGGCTCCCTCGGTATTGCAGTGCATCTGGCATGTTTACTGACGCCAGCGTAGATGATTTCTACGCAATTATGCGTAAAAAAGTTGCGTCGGTGGTGCGACGAGTAAGGGGGAGCCCGAATAGCGTCCTAAGGATGATTGGCGAGAGAACCGATACAGTTCTGCTCAGTAGGTTCACTGAACTCCATGTGTTGCGAGACCGGTGAGCCTGCTGTGCAGGGGTGTCAATTTTCTTCTTACTTTTAAATTACTAATACTAGATAAGCAAAATTCTTGTTACTAACAACCTTGCCTTGCCTATGGACTTTTTTGTCTGAAATAAATGATTTTTATTTATTTTATTACTAAGCCAAGCATTTTTATGTACGATATAATCATCTAACTTATAATATGCTTGTCTACATAGTGTGCGTTTAATGCATGACTAAAATTTATTTTCACTTAGTTCATTGTATTATAACCTAATGAGGTGTGCAAATTAAAATAAGTGGCACTATTCGCAACATTAAAATACAGCAGAATACATTATAATTGAGTTTCTTAAAAAAATAAATTAAATAGAAATGTCAAAATAAAAAAATACACAAGTCAAACCAAAATTTAAGTGATCATCATACATTGTCAGATAAAATCAGTCATATTTCATTTAAATAATCATTAATTGAATAGTAACATTTTTCAACTAGGAATTCACGCAACCATAATTTGAATTGGTCCATTTTGTGTAGGTCTGTGATACTTTTTGGCAACTTATTGTATATTTTAGGTGCCACACCCCAAAATATTGCTTTTTTATGTCGTCTTACGCATATTTTATTTTTATGTCGTGTGCTTCTTAGATGTGTATATTGATGTAGATTTGCTTTGACAAAGATAGCCACTTCATAAATATAAAAACACGGGAATGTTAATAACTGGAACTGTTGAAAATGTGGTTTACAGCTCTCTGTGCGTTGTATGCCACACATTGCCCTTATGCATTGTTTCTGGGCTTTGAACGCCATTTCTCTGTCCGGCGAGTTCCCCCAAAATGTAAGCCCGTAGCATAAAGTTGATGCAACATACCCGTGATACGCCATTAATAAAGTTGCCCGATTTGACACTTTTCTTAGGTTATGGAGAGCATATGAATGCTGTTTATTGCCATAATAAGTTCTTGTAAATCTGATACTACAGCTTTCGTGCCATAGCTATTCAGTGTGCCTGAGTGCTGATTATACATGTCATAGTTATAAGAAAGATTTAGGTTGGAATCCAATAGATATGCGTAGTTATATGCCTGTGTATCCATATAAAGAAAATTATTAAAAACTTCTATTCTACTATTAAACAGAGTATTGCTATAATTTTGCTGTTTTACATAGTAAGTATCATTATATTGACATTTAAATTTGTAAGTCAGTAAACAAATAATAATATTAGTGTGAGTTAGTGTTATAATTTTTTCTCGAATAAACATGGTTAGTTCTACATATATAGTTATGAGTTTTCCGGAAGTCTTCTTCGCCAATGTAAATAATACAATAATCTTTACTTTTGCATCAATTGTCTCTAATACTTGCTTCAGTCCACATTTAAGTTTCCTATAATGGCAAATGTCGTAGTTTCGTAAGTTAGTTTCTTCTGCAACGCTGTACAATGTATTTGATGTTTCACAGCTTAATAAACATATTTTTGGTTTAGCTATAGTAGTAGTAGTCTGCTTGCTGTAGGTGGTGCATGGTGATGTCACTAGGGCAGTATTACTCTCTTTTTTTATGTTGTTGGATTTGTTCTGGAATTGTCTTATCTCTGCTTGTTTCAACGAGAGCTACCTTAGGTGTTGGTCTAGGCTCTTGGCTACTAAGCCATTGTATTTCACGACAATCGGTATAATGACTGCTGTATCAACATTCCACATGTCGACCACCTCGGGAGCTAGGTTAAGATAATTAATCTCCATACCTTTTTGAAAGCTCTCGTTCTTGGATAGTTATTGTTTGACGCTCTAATCGATCTATCACTATTATGTCTGGCTTATTGGCAACAACAGTCCTGCGAGGTAATTGCGTAAAACACTAACTGTAGCAATGGCTAACTTTTAACAGTTCAATAATATTATTTACGGTACGTTATTTTCGTTGTTTTTTGTCATCATATAAATAATAATAAAATATTTAAAGCTGAAACCATCAACAGCAACTTAAGCCTAATGTGTTACGCTTAAGTTACTGTTGATGATTTCAGTTTTCGTTTTTTTTTTTTTTTAATTTGTTGGTATCCCATATTTAACATAACATTACACAAACGTGGCCCAGCAAATCGAAATTTTCGAACGATATTCAAAATCTTGTTTTGATTGGCAAGTCGTTTTCGAATACAAGTTTCCCTTTTTTTTCATTACCTACTTAATTTAATAGTTTACCAGAAAATGAGGGGTTTTCCAATGATTTAAAATAAAAAATTAACTCATTTAAGTGGAGAAGCATACTATGTTTAAAAATCTCTTACAGGTTCGTTATCGTAGCTCGACATTCTGAGTCCTCCTGCACATCCATCTAGCAGGCTTGGTGTGCCAATAATTTTCCCATTTTCATCAAGCTCACCCTTTTCTAAAGTACATATCATATATTTGTCAATAACTTTGTCCATATTCTCATATTTCACATAGTTTTGTTTGCAAAGCTCCTTGTCCAATATTCTAGTGGATGCATATCGCAACTGGTTTGCGTTATAATTGACTGTATCACTTGGCTGGAAACATTAAAAAAATGCAACAGTCACGCATTGATATACAAAAAACCCGAGATACACAATCAGCGTCTCTAAAACGTCCGAATGTGCACAGGTGACAAATAGTATCGTCAGTCGTAGTTTTTTTTTTTTTTTTTTTTTTTTCAAAAAATAATGTTTTTATCATAACTCTAACCATCATCATCAGCCTAGCCTTTTCACAACTATGTTGGGGTCGGCTTCCAGTCTAACCGGATGCAGCTGAATACCAGTATTTTACATGGAGCGACTGCCTATCTGACCTCCACAACCTAGTTACTGGGTAATACGATACCGTTGGTAAGACTGGTTACCAGACTTTCGGGCTTCTGACGACCCGTAACGACTGTCAAAGATCCACACAGCCGGGACCAACGGCTTAACGTGCTTTCTGAGGCACGGAGGGGTCTTGGTATGTAAAGATGGTCACCCATCCACGGACAAACCGCGGCAAGCGTAGCTTAACCTGATCGATCGACCCGTGCAGCTATTTTTACTTAACCACAAGCCCCTCATATTTATCATAACTCTAACCACTAACGTATAATTTTTGAGTGTTAAATTTTTTCGAGACTGTGCATCTTGGGTGTTTTGTATATCAATGCTGCGACGAGACACCTAACAGATGTGAAACATGGCGCGATAGAGGAATGAAGTCATACGAGACCGATATGCGTACAAGTCGGTTTTACTCCCAAAGCGTGCCTATAGATGTTTCACATTAAAAGGTAAATGAGTTAAAATGAATTAAGGGGTTTTCCGCATATTCCGAATGATGAAATTAGACCAAAGAAAAAGAAAAATCGGACTACTCTGTAAAAAGTTATGCGTGGTCATACATTTTAAAAATTACACGTCGACTTGAGGACCTCCTCCGTTTTTTCGTCGGTTAAAAACAACAAACAAATAAGGAAAGACTAATGATAAAAAGTTTATAAACCTGCTGGGTCTTTAGGTCGTATTCACACGCTCAAGAACGAACAGAGCTATTGAGTTTATATTGACCCACCCCTATTGGACAGGGCTATGCTTGGAGTTTCCCTACGCGATCGAATCAGAAATGATGAGATCTGCAGGAGAACCAAGGCAACCGACATAGCCCGAAGAATTGCCAAACTTAGGTGGCAGTGGGCAGAGCACATTGCTCGCTGAACACATGGCTGATGGGGCCGAAAGGTTAAAAGGAAGACGTAGAGTGGGAAGGCCTCCCACAAGGAAGACCGATGACCTTGTGAAGGCCGCGGGTATCCGCTGGATGTGGGAAGCACAAGACCGGTCGAAGTGGTGGAGCCTGGGGGAGGCCTATGTCCAGCAGTGGACGTCTTTCGGCTGAAATGATGATGATGATGACCCACCCCATAACGTTTTATTTCTAATATAAATATGCTAGTAGACAGTTTTTCAGAAAGCAATTTGTAATATTTGTTTTTGTTTATCTTCCTCAAAATGTGAATATTTCAGCGAAGTATTGACAAATTTTAATAAATTTATTTTTCATTTTTATTATCAAAACGGGGCATTCTGTAGTGGCGGCTCGAATGATTATTCACTTTTAGTCTGTCTTTGGGTGATTTTTCATAGTGTTGCAAATTATTTTTATTTTTTTGTAAACTTATTTTTTATTAAATAAATTATTATCCTTTATTCATTGTCTATCCTTTTTAACTATATTTTTATGAAAGTAAATTAACAAAAACATTTAAAAATATAAATTATTAAATAAATTATTATTCTAATTCCGTCGGAAAATCACAATAATTTGGTTGTCTTCATCAACAACGTGTTTTTTTTATCGAAGCAGAAAAATATTATAGACGCAATTTGCATTTCCTAATTTGTGTTGTTCCTATCGAGATCATTCTTTTCGGATTAGCACGAGAACCGTAGAGAAGCGTTTTGTCGATGGAAGAATAGACAAAAATGATATTTCCGTGTAGACAATTGACAGTTTTGTACCGAGAAATTTAGACAAGTGAGTTCTATTCTGCGGTAGAGTAGAAATAGAAACCGTCATGCTAAGAATGCAGTAATGGAAAAGAAATGCATGAAGATTTTTTCTGGAATTTGTGACGTGCGGGCTCTGAATTGCGTTAAATGTAACGTAACCAATTACTTTATTTTCACGCAATTATTTCTCATAATACCAAATGAATGTTGTATGCTTGTGACCTAAAAATACCAACAATCAACTTCATCTTCTTAATGATTACAAATTAATAAATGTTTTTACGCACCGTCTACTAGCATATTGTAGTGTTCGTAGTAGTCTACATATTGTTTGTTTTAATTCAAAGGTACTTTAGTGAATTATGTTATTTCGTTGCTAGTTGGGCACAACCTGCTTATAATATCTAGCACACGGATAAATACGTTCATAGCATAGAAGAATTGTATTAAAATTATTACCTCTCGCCACTTCGCTTCATGTCCCCAACCTAGTACCAAGCCATCCGTACCGGGCTCTTGAAACCTGTCTTCGTAGTTAATAGGTATCGAAGATGGTATGTACGAACACAACGTTTTATATGATGCGTCTGTGAAATCATAGCGCGATTCTACCTTCACCAAAGCGATATCTATGAGTGACCACTTGTCCAGTTTGTCGTATTCTAATTCGTATGCTGTAAACAAATATGTACACATTTTGGTGTGTGCTAACATAGTTCAAAGAAAGCTGGAAGAGATCGCAGAAAGCGATAAGTCCGCCCATTGTATGTGTTTTTTAGTGTTTAATGTTTTATTTTGTCATGCTTTTTCTGGTGTACAATAAAGCTTATATAAATAAATAAATTAATACATAAACACCCACATTTCGTCGGATATGTTGCAGACCCATATAATACGAGTGAGCTTACTGTTATCGACCGCGCACAAATTCAAACTCCAGGCAGCTACTAATAAATTAAGGAAAAACCAATTAAACAAATAAATACAGTCATTGGCAGTTTAGGACGTACTGACTTCTTAATCAGCCTATAATGTTCCCACTGCTGGGACACAGGTCTCCTCTCAGTGCGACGAAGTGGGCCGTTATCCACCACGCGGGCCCAGTGCGGGTTGGTAGATGTCACATGTCTTCAAATGTTTGGTTCTAGGACATGTCGGTTTTGCTCACGATGTTATCCTTCACCGTTTTGAGAGCTGTGGTGATGAAATAATTTACACAAAGTAAAGCGCCTATCTCGGTTTGAACTTACGACATGCAACTTGTAAGTCGCGGCCGTTACCTCTGGACCACCATTGACTCCCTGATATGCTGACTTAATTACTATTATTTGTAGGTACTCACTCCGAGGAACACAAGTATATATAACTTTCTTTCTTTTTGCTTTCGTACATTCATCGTTTTCAAGCTCACTATCCTTAACATACTTATTGTATCCGGCTATAGCGTACATGTATTCGACATCATCTACGCAGGCTGCTGATGTGATAATAAATAAAGAATGTACTATAGCACCACCACAAACCCAGGCATCGTACGTTTTAGTTGAAACTGGTGCTTTAACTAAATACACCTAAAAAAACTCTATGCATTAATATCATACTGAAAATGTGGTAAAAGGTATAAGAAAACAAGCTTCAAAAAAGGACACATAATTATATTTCACAGTATACACTTCCCATACAAACTTTCATTCCCTATATCATCCCCATTTAACATTATTTATGAGACAAAAAGTATCATAATGTAACGACATTATGAAACATGAAAAGTTAAAACACGGACAGACCGACAGACAGACAGAGTTACTTTCGAATTACAATATTAGTATGGCCTTGTGAATACTCTAAAGGAAAATAATTATATATGGTTTCTTACTACATATCGTTTATCCGAAGACACTTGGTCACCATCTTTTATTCTTCTTGCGCAATGAGACACTGAAATTGACGAAATAAGCTTGTTTATACATACATATCATTCCAATAGGATAAATGAATAAATGATAAATGGATAATAATTTTGAATACTTGAAACTTTTACAGTAATTCCAATGGGCATTGCAATGTTTTGAAAAGTTTACATACATTGTGATAAGACCCTTCATCATCATCATCATTTAAGCCGAAAGACGTCCACTGCCGGGGGTGGGTTGGCGATTGCAGTATGGTGGTAAAATGCATTGCGAATGTTACTGCCCATTCTGTGATAAGTCCCACCCACGGGAAGAAATGGGCTATTCTTTACGTACGGCACCACACGGAACAAGCACACAACACGGATAAGACTCCTATTTCCCAGAAAATGTTTGAGTAGTAAGGTGGACCGACGATTTGGTGAGGGTTGAGAGAATTAGCTGGATGCAGGAGGGACAAGACCAGTCCTTATCGCGGTGTTATTGGTAGGCCTATGTAATACACTTCTTTTTAATGATGATAATAATGTATTTCATAAATATGTACTTGTAATATAATCAATATATAATTATACAATAAGTAATAATATAATATAATATTGCACAGGCATAACCAAGTAGCCAGGATTATTCACCAGCAGCTTGCTTTGCAATATAAACTTGTGGATTCGGAGGTACCGTATTACAAGTATGTGCCCGACCCAGTTCTTGAAAATGACCATGTCACGTTGTACTGGGACCGATCTATCATTACCTACTGACAGGACTATTGTAGCCAATAAGCCTGATATAGTGGTGATAGATCGGTTAGCGCGCCGCACAATGATAGTCAATGTTACCATTCCGCATGACGGGAACCTCGTGAAAGCTGAGAAAGAGAAGCAAATGAAGTATCTCGACTTAGCACACGAGGTTGTTGACATGTGGAATGTGGACTCGGCTGTCATTGTGCCGATTGTCGTATCAGCCAATGGACTGATGGCCGAAAGCCTCGAACAACATCTCTCGAGGCTCTCGTTAGGCGGCTGGATCAAAGGCCTGATTCAGAAGGCAGTACTCCTCGATACGGCTCGCATCGTGAGGAGGTTCCTGTCTCTGGAGCCCTAACCACCGGTAGCTTGGACCCTGCTCCCAATATCGGCGGATCGCTATTTTATATATTTTTAAATGTTTTTTTTTAATTTTTGGTTTATGAAATATTTAAAAATGTATTTAATAAGAACTTAAATGAATAAAAGAATATAATAAATATTATTACTTATTAGATATGTATTACATAATAAGTTTTAATATAATAAATATAAAATTATGTAATAAGTAATAAAATAATAAATATATAATAAATAATTTATATGACGACTACTACTTGTAAGCCGAGTTAATTGAATGATTAATAATGCTACTCACCACAAAAAATATTAAAAAATAACACAATATCTAACTTTATAGTAACCATTGAAAATGTTTACTTTATCGAAGTACACAACCAAGTAAATTGTATCTTATCATAATTGTATCCTTAAAATACTGAAACGGATTAATGAAGATGCACTTGGGTGAAAAAGTTTTATTGATTTAATTATTTTCCTTCATTTTCTGATAAACTAATCAAGAATTGGAAAACTTGGTTAGCTGTAATAACGGTTTGTTACACGAGTATTTTACCTATATGGTGGAATTGAGACTCACTGGCTTAAAATGTAGGTACTATCAAGATTCACTAATGCAGTCGCATACTAAGGGCTATATTGCTATGAAGTAGCGGTCCAGGCCGTACCTACAGCTGTGTGTATAAGTGATGTATTAACACAAAACTCACCGCTCCACTCACACACTGGCGTTAGTCTCTGTATTTTATACATACCGTCGGCGACGACAGACATGACCTTGGTCGGTTCATACCATTGCTAAAATTTACTTTTATAATTTGAGTTCCGGTAGCGTGCAGCGTATCGTCTTGGATTAAGAAACTCATAGGTCTGGGTTCAAATCTCGCGATGAAGCTTTAATTTTTCTTTTCAACAATCATCTTCATCTGTTCTTTTATTATTCGATTTATTAATATACCAGAATAATAATGTAACATGTTTTTATTATTACTCGTATTGTTATTTAAATAAAGGTTTACCAATAATAAATGATTACAAAATGTTTATTCGTTATAACTTCATGAAGAATGTATAAAAATAACTATATTATTAGTTATTTTAATAATTCGGCAAAATGTCTTGTCGTTTTGAAACCACTTGTTTCATATTCGCTGAACGTGTGCTTGTTATAGGAGCTGGGGTCTTCCACTTTGCTTTCCACGGGCAAGGCTACCGCCTTCCTCATATCTTTTCACCCACCGACTCACAGTATTTCACTAAAACAAAAAAGGGGTACTGTTAGGCTACTAAGCAAAATACACACTTTATGTATTACCTACTATTTAGAAACAAAATTATTTAAAAGGGCAATTTCACATAGATATTAAGTTTATTGTTATTTTCATCGTTCTATAATCTAGGAAATAAATTTACATTGAAATTTTACATTTTTATTCTATTTAGACATTGTGATATTTATAAAACGTTTAAAAATAACTACAAGGATCAGCAGTTAAACTTTAATTAAATAAATGTTTAATATTTATATTTAAATCATAATACTCACACTCAGTCCGGTTTCATCACATAGGTATTTGTGATATAGGTATTAAGTCCACTTTTATGCAGCGCAATAATATTCGCTTTCATTTCTATATTTAAATTTGCTTACATTTTAAAATGAATTAGAAGAACGCTAATAGATGAAACACACGTCACTAGCACACAATATCAACCAACACCGTTCTATAAGTTGCGGTGAATGAGTCGTAAATCATTTAAATTTATTTAGGTTTCTGTGGGTATAATGATAAAGTTTTACGAGTTTAGTGAATAAGAAGAACAGAACAAGAAACTATACTCAAAAGTGATTTTTAAAACAATAAAAAGACTATCCCGCAGCGAGTGGGATTCGAAACCGCAACTCGCTGCGCTCAAACGCGATAATCAAGTGCGGTAACCGCTCAGCTATCATGCCATTTGCTTTAACGGTTGAATTTAGGAAATACATTCATTCGTAAACGTATGAGAGTGTGTGTGCATATAGTATTATAGCCTATAGAAATTGCTTATTATAAGAAGGTCGTAAGTTAAAGCGAAGTGTCAATCTATTGCTTTTTGAGATTGGGGCACCATTAGTGAGGGCTACTGTACCTAAGTAAAAAATATTAAATGATTTTGATTGATGATTTCCAGCCAATTTCTGTAAAAGTGGGTCTGTAGTAGGTAGGTAAAGTAAGGATCATGTAACACAGGCGGTTGTGTCGCCAAACTTGGCACACGTGAAATCGAGAAAAGACGAAACGTATGGTTGATTTGTGTAGCGCAAAATGATTAAAGGAAAGAAATGTCACTCTGTGTACAAAGAGGGCTTGTTAGGGCCCAAATCGGGCGGATCACCAAATTTGGTGAGTAAATTCGTGCGAATCGCCAGTTTTAAATAATATACTTTTCAACACACTTGCTCATAAAATGGCTCTAATTTCACCGCAATCAGGCACATAATGACACCTATTATCAAACGGTGACTTTTTCATTACTATTATTCACTAGTGAGTTATAGGTTTTTTTTATTGGTTGGGTTGCTTTGTTCTTAAAAATTTCAATACAAAAAAGGTCGTGTTCAATAGTACAAATAAATTAATCTACCTATTGCTTGATCATTTCATGCAACTTCGTATTTAAATAGATAATTCCAACTTGTGCGTTTTAAAATGAATAAAACTTTTACTCAAATATAACTTTTGTTTTTCTCTAAAGTTTCTCTAAACTTTCTGTAAAGTAATAAAGAAAACTTTGGATTCCCCATTTTGTACGTGGTTAAAACCCTAACCGCGTAAAGCCAAAAAAAAAAAGTTAACTCATTCTTTTAGGCCAGTTCCGAGTTACAATAATATCGATTTGAGCGCGCAACACCCGATCCGAATTGGCGTGAGGGCGATAACGACGTCCCGCGAATCTTCATAGATGACGTCATGACATGCGCCATCTTGCGATAACGCCGACCATGGGTTATACTAATACGAGTATCACCGTGAGCACTGTCAAAAATGACAGTTGTGCTGTTTTGTTTTGAGTCGCATCGAATCTTTAGTTATCATAGATTTATTTAAAATAGTGCTACCATCTAAGAAAATGTGTGGTGTATATAAGTTTAGTCTAGTGAATATATGTTTTAACGTTGAGTGAACACTGTTATCGCGATCACGAGCGTTCCGTAATGATGACAAAAATGACGGTTCGTCTAATTCAGAATGCGGCCTATGGCCGATCGCCATTGTTAGATGCGTGCGCATTGGAAAACTGATCAATTTTTCCCGCCATTGGCAAAAATAATTCACAACTCGTTTTCACTGTTGAAATTATAGGTATTTATTCATTAAAATGACTACAAGTACTAGTTATGAAGAAAATGATTTATGTTGTAACACCGCTTGATATAAGATGTGAAGCCCTTAACGTTATACCTAAAAACTCCAAGGACAAAATGATTTTTTAGTATTATTTTCTTCACTAGTGTGTTGAAAAATGTCGTATGATACACTTGTGTATTTATGATTACCGTCCTCGACTCTCTTAAGACCCTCGCTTGACGGCTCGGGTATCAATGGCGCCTTAGCGGTAATCACCAACGTTACACACTTGTACCAAAATGTACTAATTTCCTATTAGTGAGTCGCGCCAAATTAATTTATTGTGGCATTGTGGGTGAATCGAAAACTCCAGATATACTTAAGCAATTGGCACGTTTTGAATTTTATGTAATAAACTTACGAGAAAGGTCACTGCAAGACCATGCAATAAAGTTGATAAAATTATGTACTGTATTTACTAGATGTCACGGGCGTAGCCAGGGGGTCTTTGGGGGTTCACCCAAGAAAAGTTCAGATAGTAACATTCATAGAATTAAAATAAAAACAGGTGTGCGGCATATCTCATTGATTACTAACTATTACCTACATTAAAATATACAGTGTTTTGGATTTTTGGAACATTTTTTTTTATTTAGCTTATAGTTTATACTGTCCCACTGCTCGAAAAAGGACTCCCCTAATTCCTTCAAGGAGATTTTTTTCGTTTTATTTTCTTGAACCCTCCCCGAAACTAAAACCTGGCTACGCTGCGTGCTACATGTGCTAGTTTTGAAAAATGGCTTCAGATTTACTGTTGTGAATTTGTTTATTTCTTAGGCAGTGGGCCTATCATATATAAGCTCACGCCTTTTTCCCTTGGGGGCTGGCAGAATCTCCAGAATACCATCTGCCACTATACTTACATACTCCTTCTGACTTGGACCTATCATTTTAACCAATAAATATAATACTTAGTAATAGATGGACTGACCACCTTGACAAAAGTAAAACGGATAGAAAAAGGTCTGAAAAATATCTACCGTTCTGGTACAAAAATGATATTTAATTACATCAACAACTTACTCCTTATAAATGTGAAAAGAAAACTGAAAATAACTGACTTTAAAATATTAGAATACTTTAGACATAACTTTCAAAGATGGATAGGAATTAGCTGTCGCTTTAGAGGTTTTCCTTCTTTATTTTGAGTTACCTCTACTTGTCTAGTTCCGTACTTGTTGTTTGGTTCGGGCCTGTTATTTGGTGCAGGTCTGTTGTTTTATGTAGGCCCGTTGTTTTGTGTAGGCCCGTTGTTTTGTGCAGGCCCGTATTTCTGGATAGCACCGTGACTCAATGCAGGCTTGATATTCGTTGCTTGGTAGTTCATTTGGTCCGATTTGTAGTTTAATGCTGGCCCGTTATTTTGTAGAGGCCTGTAATTCTGAATAGGTCCGAGGTTCAGTGTAGGTGTGTTGTTCGTTGCTTGGTAGTTCATATGGTCAGATTTGTAGTTTAATGCAGGCCCGTAGTTCCGTGCAGGCTCGTTGTATTGTACAGGGCCGTTATATTGTGCAGGCCCGTTATATTGTGCAGGCCCGTATTTCTGGACAGGTCCGTGGTTCAGTGTAGGTTTGTTGTTCATACCTTGGTAGTTCAATTGGTCAGATTTGTAATTTAATGCAGGCCCGTAGTTTTGTGCAGGCCCATTGTTACGTAGAGGCCCGTATTTCTGGACAGATCCGTGGTTCAGTGCAGGTTTGTTGTTCGCTGCTTGATAGTTAATTTGGTCAGATTTGTGGTTTAATGTAGGCCAGTTGTTTTGTGCAGGTTTGATGTTTGGTGCAGGGCCGTTGTATGACGCAGGTCCTCTGTTTAATGCAGGTATGTTGTACGGTCTATATTTATTATTTGATTCCATAGGTACAGCTGATGTAAACTGGTCATTTTCCACATACTTGTTATTTGGAGCACTATTCTCGTTGATATTTGGAGCATTGTTCTCATTTGTTACATACTTGTTATTTGCAGCATTTAATGGATACCTTTCATTTGGTGGGTTCATCTTATTTGCTAGATTTACATTCCTCTCACTTTCGTTTAGTTTTTCTTCGTCCAATCCAGGTGCTGGTTCATTTACGTCAGGACCATTTCTTCCATGTTTTAAATGCTTTTCATGATCTGCAGGCCTGCAATTGCATGTGAACAATTTATTATTTTTCAAATCAAATCAAAATATTTTATTTCACATAAACCTGCATGGTCACTTATGAAACGTCAGAAGCTAGGTGCATGGTTCCAAATAGTCGCTTCCTATGGAGAAGAGCCGGCATGAAACTCCACGGTTACTCTTTTAAAATAATTGGGTTTTACAATATTTTTTAATTACAGTGATAATAGGTATGGGAGGACAGTGCAGGCCTGTCAATAAGTACCAGGAACTTAGAATTTGGATGCTGTAAGGCGTACAACGTTCTCACAATATGTAAAAGAATCTACATAAATAAAATGAACCTATTTGAACCAAGTGACATAATTTCCATGACTGTCACTAATATATAGTCGATATAAAATTGATGTATGATCATGAAAGATCTACTCTTGATTCCACTTTTACTATTTTAAATTGTAATTATATTGAATTAAATAATGGACACAGGTATTCTTCAATGTTTTAGACAATTTGGTTAAACTCATTACCTTAAAGGAGTAATAAATTTGAAAAATTCTTACCCAGCCGGATGATTTAACCATGATATATGCCTTTCAACTGTAGGATGGCTTTCATCATCTTCAGATTTTCTGCAGAACGACCGTCTGTTTAGAAAAAAGTTATTTGTTTAGTAATCGTTCGTAGTCAACTGACTCGTTAGTCTAGTGGTCGCAAGCACTATTGCTGTGTCTAAAGTCCTGGGTTCGATTCCCAGGTCGGGTAAAGTGTTTTTAAGGTTTTCCATCAAGAATTTATCAGTAGTAACTCGAAGTCTGGATTTGTTCTCAGTCGATGGCATTAGGCTCGCTATTTCATGGGAATAAATGTAACTCGCAAAATCTGGGTGTACTATGGGTACCCTTCGGGGATCACAGGCGTCATGTTCTGTTATTGGTTTAGTTTTGGAGCAGAATCGTGTAGAATACCACGCGACTTCATAGAAAATGTTCTAATAATAGGTATCGTATAATAATGTTGCGAATGTCTTAAACAGAAATGTTGATTGTCAAGAGATGGTATAGAATGTAAGTTACAAACAGTTGAAGTAATCAGTTACATGTCCTTAATTTGATTTTGTACCGCGGTGACCGCACGTCCTTGTAATAATTTAAATTTGACAATAACAGTGGGGCTACTCCCCATATTATTATTAATAACGTTAGAAATATAACCCAAGCGTCTATCTGACTGGGCACACCACGATTCCGGCGGTAAGTCCTCTCTTTAAGGAGTGGCTTGAGAGGCGGCATGGCGTCCTCACCTTCCACCTGACGCAGGTCCCCACTAGACACGACTGTTTCGGGAGGTTCCTGTTTCGGATAAGGCGGGAGGAAACGCCCGGGTGTTTCCATTGCGTAGATCGCTCTGAGGACACGGTGGAGCATACGGTGGAGGTCTGCCCGGCTTGGGCGGAGCACCACTGTGTCCTCGTGGAGGCTATTGGCGGCAGCGATCTCTCGCGTCCGGCCCTGGTCCAGGCCATGGTTCGGAGCGAGAGTGCTTGGGTAGCCGTCACCTCCTTAAGCGAAGCAGTAATGCTCGCGAAAAGGGAGGTGGCGCACGTGATTGAGAGGTATTATATGCGCCCTCTCAGCCCTAGCCTCCGCAGGAGGCGCCCTGGGCGACGGGAATCCCAGCCTGATTCCCGGCCACCGTAGGCGTGGGCTTGCGGACGGCGAGTAATGGGTAGCTCGCTGTCCGGTCAGGACCAAGCCCAGGTCGACGGTGCGTTGTGTTCCACGCGCGCGTCAAAGAGATGTCAGCACAACCTGATGGGGCCCACAACGACCGACGCCTGCCAGGGGTGCGGGTTGTTCGAAAGAGATACCACCGCCCCTGGCACACAGGCTACTGAGGGAACACGGGTGGGTTTTAGTCAGTAAAAGTCTGACACGCCCTCCTGCTCCACCCAGAGCGGGAGAAGTTACTTGATGAAATCCCACCCAAAAAAAAACCGTCTATCTGACAAAAATGTACAGCGTTTACTGTGGCGTGTGCACCTACGTGTTTTACATCCGCTTTTTTTATTTCTCAGACTTAAAAAAAGCGCTCAATAGAGTTGATCACAGAATATTAGTTAGCAAAATTGCATTCAATTGTGCATTAAATGGCCATATAATGGCATTAGAGGCAACTAGCTGCGCTGGTTCGAGTTTTATAAATAAAATTGCAATCAAACTGTACTGAGTAACGGGAACCATTCTGACACCTTCCTTGCTACCTCCGGTGTCCCCCAGGGATCAATTCTTGACTGCTTTCATCACATTGATTTTCTGTTTCGTTAAAATTGTAACGATCGGTGATGTTATCTTCTACAACTACAACTTTTTTGCAAAATGATTTAAATAGATTCTGACTATTGTGATATAAATAAATTAAAATTTGTGTGTAGTGTACTGCATTAGTGGAGGTATAGTATGAATTTCACTAAAAAGGACATTGTTATTTTGAATTATTATTTTTGCAATGTATTACTTCTCAAAGGGACTCAGATTAATGAGGTATAGGTATTCTGTTGGGTTTTCTATTAGACTACAAACTACACCAAATTCTACACATTGATAATATTATTGCTAAGGCATTTCAAATGTATCACCTTGTAACGTGATCATCAGTAGATTTTAAGCGACAAACCACTTTCTTGCACCTCTTTAATTATTTAATTCAACCAAAAATTGAGTACTACATGATATGGTATCCATACTTGCTTTAGCGCAAATTCTTAAGAACAATGCAGTAAGTATAGATGTCATATGAAAAGTATTTCATCCACAGTTTAGTCTAGTGTGTCGTGGTCGTTTGTCGTTTTTCGTGTATGGTCTTTTCTTTCCGTTTGTTTCCGTAATCATTACCAAAGTACTATTTGATTCTCTTCCCGTCGTCTTCTTTTTATTTTGGTATCTTGGATATTGTATCTTCATTGTATCCTTGCCATCATAAAAGCGCACAATAAAGAGACAGGAAAATCAATATAAAAATTAACTCACCTATTGTTATTAAAAACAATCCCAGGGTCTGATGATCTTCGAACAAAAGTAGATTTCGCCAATATACAATCCAGAAATGCACCGTTACACTGCGTGCTGGTATACAAATAGGGCCCCGTGCATTTAAAATGCTCCGTCACTTTAAACACAGAAGCCACTCCGATGAGAATCTCGTGAGCTCCCGCCCAAGTGACTAGCGGTCCTCCGTGGTCGTTCTGTAGAGGTTAACATAGAAACTTGAGTACCATTTATCTTGAGTATCATATTCCTCATTATTTTAAGACGTGACTTCGTTCGTAGTTTAGTCTTATCTGCAAAACACGATAAACGTACCAAGGCTATTGTTAAACCACGTTTTGAATGAGAAATCAGGGTGTTGCTAATATACTCAGCCTATAACGTTCCCACTGCTGGGACACAGGCCTCCTCTCAGTGGAAAGGAGTGGGCCGTAATCCACCAGGCGGGCCCAGTGCGGGTTGGTAGATGTCACATGTCTTTAAATTTTTGGTTCTAGGACATGCCAGTTTCCTCACGATGTTTTCCTTCACCGTTTTAGAGCAGTAATGTTGAAATTATTTATACAAAGTAATGCGCCTATTTGGGTTCGAACGCACGACCTACAACTCGGAAGTCGTAGCCGTTGCCACTGGGCCGCCACTGCTCCGGTTGTGGTACAATTGAAAGAAAATAAATGTGAAAAAGTTAACGAGGTAGTCCCAGTTTATAAATTAAAACTACCTATAGTTACACCAATGAGCAATTTAAAACAAAAAAAACCTTTGTGAAATATTATACAGCGTCATTTTGAAACCCTTTTTCTTCCCTCAACTTTTTTCTTTAAAGCGGAATTGGTAACAGAATATATTCATGAAGATGAGATTGAGATTAATTTTGAAACTATTGCAATGTTCATGAAAGCACAAATAAACCCGTGCGAGTTAACTGGGAAGTTTTTTTTCTTCATTTTTTTTTATTGACCCCCACATTCAACCTATTCACCTCTACACCACTGCAAAAGCTTTCGGTGAATTTAGACGTAATGTTTATATCATGTGTTTGATGAAAAAAAAAAACTAAAAATATTTTGTTTTTCAACAGTAGTCCTAACCAAAGCCTGTAAAAGAATGTAGAAAAAGGTATTTGGGTCATTCTCAGGAGACTCATTATTTGGTTGACTTCGGCGTCATTTTTGTTATTTAATTTAGGCATGAAATATCAAATCTAGAGGTAACACTCTACTACTAACATGCTTTAAATTAACTCTAGATTTTGATATTTCATGTTAACAAGGCCTAAATTTAAAAAAAATGACGCCGAAGTCAACCAAATAATGACTCTCCTGAGAATTACCCATTTATGATAACGCTGTATAAATATATTCCAAATACCCATGTGATTGTAATAGATTACATACCTGACAAATTCCATACCTTCGTGTACCTCTGACGGTTTCGTTAAATAAAACTGTTGTATTAGATTTTATAGGTTTCTTAAATGAAGTAGTTCTATTGATTGATACAGTGCTATTAATCGATGCACTTCTATTAGTCAATGCTGATCTATTAGTCAAACCAGATCTGTTAGACACAGTAGTTCTTTTAGGTTCAGCTCTTATTTTGTCATCATGATTTTTATTTATAATTTCAATCATTGAGTTATTACTAGAATGCTTGGAATTTTTTATTTCTCTACGCGTATCGTCATATTCATAATCTTCTTCACAGTCCTAAAATAAGTACAGAATGTTATTTCTTGCATTTGTGTCGTTTCATTTCTAAATGGCTATTTATTAATAATAAAATCATTACTCTCCTGCCCCTATCCCTTTAAATTTGGGGGGCCGGTATAACATGTCTTTTTCTTCCACACTCCTCTATGTGTCGTCATCTCGGTAGTCGCATCCTTTCTAACCATATCATCATTCACACGGTCCATCCAACGTTTCTTTGGTATCCACTCATATAGCCATCGACATTCATACTCAAAACTTTACTCATGACATTTTCCTCATTCCTCCGTTTCAGATGCCCATACCACGACAACCAATTTCTTTAAAAGCTTTGTTTTTATCAAATTTTAATATCAGGAATAGATAAGGTGAAAAATGCAGCATAAGCAAAATCGCGAAAACTCCTTATTAATGTAAAAGGAGAGAGTACTTCGATCCACATATGAAAACATTTTTATAAAATTTCAATAGGGCACCTTTTGCCATATCTTGATCCCTGGACACTTTTTGATGTGTGTATGTAGTATTGGCTATCACTCCAATCACATATCACTTACCTCCAAGGATTCATCTTGATTAAACGCCATTGATTTTCTTTTAGCACAGCCATTAACCAACTTTAGTTCTTCTTGCTCTCCCGGTACCACCACTCGCTCTCCAAACTCATCTAACTGGCCACCGTCTAACGAACATATCATATAAGTGTCTATCACTTGACGCATTTTTCCATATTCTTCATAATGGTTTTTGCACTCTCTTTTTTCTATTACCAACACCGGGGCATAATTTAAATTTTCTTGATTGTAATTTGCTCTATCTTCTTTCTGAAATCGGAAAGTACTTATCATGATGTTTAGATATGGTTTCATTTGTATTACTAGTTAAGTCATTGTTATTGCAGGATTGATTCTAGCAATCAATCAGTGAGGTTATGTCCATTCAATATTGTTATTTTAGATAATCTTCGACTTTACTAACAGCTAATTAAGTATAACATTGTATGCAAATCTCGATCTAAAGCGATCTGAAATTACCAATCTCACACTGGAAAAGTGTTACAGATGAAACCGCTTTTTCGTTGCCATGTAGTGTGACAATGCATAACAATTTGAAATATATGATTATAAATAAGATTACCATCCATACCATATCACCCTCATAAAGATTGGAGATTCTACACTCGAAGTAGTGGAGGATTTGTTTACCTAGGAAGAACTGTAGGTCCAAGTTCGAGAAAGAGAACAATCGTCGCATCCGACTCGGTTGGGCAGCGCTCAGGAAGCTACGCAATATCTTCACGTCCCACATACCGCATTATCTCAAGACGAAAGTCTTTGACCAGATCAGTGCGTGTTGCCAATGATGAATTATGGCACTGAAAGGTGGCCGCTCACAATTGGCCTCATACACCAAAAATCACCCGATGGGGAGGGCTATGCTTAGAGTTTACTGTTTTATGCTACGTCTTCCATTACGGGGTTGCCTGGAATGGCAACCCCGTAATGGAAGACGTAGTGTTGGAAGGCCTCCCACAAGATGGACCGATGACGTGGAGAAGGCCGCAGGAATCCACTGGTAGCGAGAAACACAGCGCCAATTGAGGTGGCGGTGCTTAGGGGAGGCCTATATCCAACAGTGGACGTCTTTCTGCTGAAATGATGATGATGAAATAAGTTTAACATAATCCTACCTTTCGCCAATCAAATTTATGTCCCCACCCAAGTACAATAGCATCGGTCCCAGGCTCTTGGTATTTAGCATCGTAACTAATTGGTATCATACTAGGTATATAAGAACATATCGTCCTATATGATTGGTCATTGAAATCGTACGGTGATTCTACTCTTGCTACGCCTATATCTATTAGCGACCACACATCTAGTTGTTCATGCTTTAGTTCGTATCCTGAAATTAGATAAGAAAATAGATAAACAAGTACTAGAACAAAACGCACTGGTTTATTAATAGAACTTATGGAAGAAATCTTGTCACTAAGTAGCGTAGCTAGGTTCCAATTTGTAGGATATGGATGCGATACGGTTATTTCAGGTAGGTACATAAAACAACTGTTTTAACTCTGGAATGGTAATCTGCAAATCAAGTCAAACTTGTGAAAGCATAATGGAATAGTGTAGAATTGCGGAAAATAACAATAGGTTACTACAAAGTTGGTGATATCGGCCACATATAGGGATAAAAGATTTTTGTACTAACCGTGAGGATAACAAGTGTATATCACTTTCTTTTTCATTTTACTGGTGCACGGATCCAGCTCGATATTGGCGTCAGTAACGTATTTACTATATCCTGCTATGACATATAGGAAGTCAACATCTAAGATGCAGGCGGCCGAAGTCACCACAAACTCACTTGTGACTAACGCGCCGCCACATAACCAGTAGTCGTAACCAACTTTTGATAGTGGTGCTTTGACCAAGTACACCTGTAAAGTTATGTCTCATGTTATATAATATTTTCATTGAACTAATCGAACTAGCTTTGTGCCCGGTTCATTATATATTTGCTCTTGCGTATGTCCTTTTATGAACAACTAATTCGATTAGGTACTTACTTATTGATACAAAACATTATCACTCATTGTAATGAGTGAGCACTAAGAAAGAGGTTTTGTTTCAATGAAAAATATGGTGCTTAAATCTACTGATCTAAGCACTAAATTTGCCAGGAACTTACCACGTACGGTTTTTCAGATTTCAAATTCACACCGTCTTGAATTCTTCTTTCGCACTTAGACACTAAAATCATAACAATATTTTTTTTAAAGCTGCAACAAACTACGCCTGCAGGTACCTTCGCGCTCTAAGCTTTTGTGTTTTGAAGATAAATAGTAAATATCACTTTACTCTTTCTAGTTTATGATGCTTGACACTCTCTAATTTCGCTTGAACGCACAAGAGTGAGATGAAAAAAATGTTCTATATATAAGATTGCTTTTAAAAGTTATACATACCTTGTATGAAAATGAAAAACCACACAATATTTGACTTTATCGCGAACATTTTAAAAACTGTCCTTGAATGATTGCAACGAGATTATAAAATTTAATTTTAATTTAACCGACCGTATAAATTTTGTAATTTCGCTGAGTTTTGACGATTGTATGACTTTCTGATAAACGAGGTTTCTATGTTAGGTAGATATATGTAATACTATTTGCTTCCATTTTTCTGTTTATCAACGGTCACGCAAATGTCTTGATTAGCAGATTGATATAATACGTTTTTCCGTGTTACCTCCATTTTACAGGGTTGGAAAAGAATGGCAGGTGTCAAATATTTATATAATAAAATGTTTTGTTTATATTTTCATCAATAGTCCCGCTCCAACCAGTTGTTGTTGTTGGGTGCTCTTGCATAGTGTCATCATCTGCCTAGCCTTTTCCCAATCACGTTGGGGTCGGCTTCCAGTCTAACCGGATGCAGCTGAATACCAGTATTTTACATGGAGCGACTGCCTATCTGACCTCCACAACCCAGTTACTAGGTAATACGATACCCCTTGGTAAGACTGGTTGTCAGATTTTCGGGCCTCTGACGACTCGTAACGACTGTCAAAGATCCACAAATGACAGCCGGGACCAACGACTTAACGTGCTTTCCGAGGCACGGAGGGATCTTGGTATGTAAAGATGGTCACCCATCCACGGACCAACCGCGGCAAGCGTAGCTTAACCTGATCGATCGACCCGTGCGGCTTATGTTACTTAGTCACAAGCCCCTCTTGCATAGTGTATACAGGAATAATCGTCGGTTGGTGCTTAATTCCATTAATTTGTTTAAACCCTTAGATATTTCTTAATTGAATTAAGTCGAAATCACAGAGTGCTCTGTCGTTTCGGTTCCTTGCACCCTATCCAAATTTTTTCCTAATAAAAATAACACATTTAAAAAATTTAAATACTGGTTGTATTTATCATTAATTACAAAATTCTTATTTGATAAATACAAATATAAACTACAAATATAATTTTACGCAGTTTAATTAACCGTTAAGAGAACTTTGAGGTCGTATTAGTACCTCTGGCTCGAGAACATAGCCTGGTTTGTTGGTTTTAAGGCTTGGTTTACCTACGAAGGTTTTCTTCGATAATACTTCTTTACTTTTGAAATTTAGAATTTCATCAAATGCTGGATCTGGCTCTGCTGGTTGTGTAACCCTCATTTTCGTTTGAGCCCTTATTGAATTTACTGTTGAATGTCCCATTTCTTGCGGCAACCCTATTATTGGTGGACGTACCGATTTTAGTGGAAAACTTGAGATTGGTGGTGGTGCCAGTTCTGATGGTGGACTGTTTATTGGTGGTGACTCTGGGTTTGATGGAGTTTTTGTTGTTTTTGAAGGCCTTTTTCTTAATGGAGGCCTCTTTCTTGGTCGAGGTCTCATTCCTGGTGGAAGGCCTATTCTTAATGAAAATCTATCGTTTGTTTCCTGGTCGTGTTTTTTAGGTCGTGAGTTGAGATGGATTTTATGTTGCTTATTTTTAACATTAAATGGATTGACATCTTCTTTTGAATCTTCATTTACATTTGTAGCGTACCGGTCTTTCTTCAGATTCGGTACTGGTCTACCACGCATATGTTTCTCATTATCTGCAGGCCTGTAAGTAAGTAAATATTTATAAATGAGGCCCATGCATTATAATATTACGTGCCATGTTCGATAACTTGACAACTGCATCTTTGACATCAAAATTCCCGGACTGAAAACGCTTGAACCATCTTTGTGCTTCTCTTACTGACACTGCGTTTTTACTAACGTTACAATAAAAAAAAACACGCTTTGTGTCGCATTTTTCCCTTCTTGTAATAAAATTTCTAAACGTATTGAATTTCATAAAAACAATTGAAAAATGGCGGGAAAACGTTTTAATTTTCCTTCCTTTATAATGTCATCTATTTGTTGGTATCAAAACCAGCTAGATACAAATAGTACAGCCAAAGAGATTTTATTGCTACGTAATACTACTTTTCCCCCTATATATTATGTTCGACTTGCGACTTATTTGCTTAATATTCTTTGCTTTTGAAAATGTGTACTCAAATAGGTTAAAACCAAACGACATGATAAAATTACTTAGTCATGTATTGGTTCGATAAAATCATCGAAATCAAATAACTGCGACCAAATGGGTTGTAGTTGATCACAGTTCTGACCGAACTTAACTCAAAGGCTAGAAAAGGCCAGAAAGTTAAAAACAGGATCATTGATTTTTTAAAGCGTGCATCATTAGAAGCACGAAAAGTTTTTAGAGGTTAATTTATTTAAGAAAGCTAACATTGTTATAAATTAATATAAAGAGGATCAATTAAATATTTCCCAGCCATTTGTATGCTGTGCTCTCTAAAATGTCAATATTCCATCTGAGAAAAATATAAGTACCAGATTATTCGTCCTTAATCGCATAATTTTTATTTAAAAGCACTTACCCGTCAGGGTGGTCCTTCCACGACACATAACTCTCAATTGTATCAAATCCCTTTACGTTCGGAGGACTGTCGCAAAACAGTGCCTGACTGTGAAACAGTTAATTTATTTATTTATTCATTAAAACTTTATGAACAAGTATAAATTCTGTACAAAGTCAGCCTGAGACTTTTTCTACCAATCCACCTTAGGGTTATGCAGACACAAAACATGGCAGGTGGATAACTCGAAAAATAATTAATAATTGTACATAGATACATACACATACATTCCTTGTTTTAGTATATGCGAATCCCGAAACTCGTCTATTATTTTTATGTAAAGAATCGATTTTTAAAATTTAAAAACTGTGTCATGAAGAATCACAAAGTTGTAAGCTTGTTATGATAACTAGTTGTCTACACAAACATGGTCACAACGCGCCGCCCCAGCGCGTCCAGCTTTCTTGTTGTGCTCATTGATAATAATAGGTAGTAGGTACCTAACCATACGGTGATTGTATTGTAATTAACTGGTGATAATATTTTCTATCACACTTGTAAAACTTTTTTGAGAAAAATATATAACATGGTGTAAAAATTATTGAAAGCGATTCGTTTACTTATTCTGAACAAACTATTTTCAGGTTTAGCATTTACTAAAAATAATGTTGTTTAAATAACGAAAATAAACTTTGTCTGGAGAAATAACGACAGGTAGAGGAGAAATCGAATGCAGACCAACATTATTTGTTGATTGACCATCTACAGCACCATTAAGCAATATTGTATTCTATTCGGGATGCAGTCTTATGTATCAGGCAAAATCAAACACAATATTATGGACTCACCTAGTACTTACACTCATATCTTTCCCTCTTAATACATTAGCTCTTCTGTCACCTAACAGACAGCCGATGAAAGCTCCGTTGCACACTGTACTGGTATACAAAAAAGGTCCAATGCATTCATTTTCCTCCGTTATTTTAAAAACGGAAGCCACACCAATGAGAACCTCTCTTTTTCCCACCCAAGTGACTATTGGGCCACCATGGTCGTTCTGAAAATGAAAAGATTGATCAAAATGTATAGCGGTACAAGGTGTTTATGGCGCATGGTCAAAACCGCCACCTTATTTTAATTTTTTTCATAACAGTTGCACAAATCTTTACCAAAAGCAGTTTAAACAGCATGTAAACGACAAGTATAACAAATAGCTTTTGCTTTTTATTGATTTTGGGTTATTTTACTTTACCGTTTAGTAATCAAAGCGTTGCACGTTCAAGACAGGCTGAGCAACAAAAACAAAAAGTAACTAACATACCAAACATGCCAAGTGCTATATGATCGATTTTCCGAATAACAACGGCCAATGAAATAACTTAGCATGGTATTTGACAACCGATTAAATTCAATGGACGTACAGAAACCGGCTTAGTGCCCATTAACGCAATTTCTGTGAAGACTATGACTTTCATCTTATAAAGATCTTACTTGACAAATTCCGTTTCTTCGAGTGAAACTTCTGTTAAAGTAACCACTAATGTTCCCAAAACCAGGTTTATAAATGAAATCAGTTCCTTTAAAGGAATTAGTTCTGTTGACAATATCAGTTCCGTTCACAATATCAGTTCTATTCACAATGTCAATTCCGTTAGCAATATCAGTTATATTCACAATATCAGTACCATTAATAATATCACTTCTGTTCGCAATATCAGATACGTTATCTTTACTAGTTCCTTTCACAAAACCTGTTCCATTTACATTATTGTTTGATAAATCATTTCTTTTCTCGTTTAAGCTCATACGTTTGCGTGTTTCATCTCCATCGGGCACCAGTTGGTCCATTAGTGCTTGTTCCGCTGGTTCTAGTTGTTTTGATAATTGTTTAACTTCACACTAAACAGATTGAAAGAGAAAGAGATTTCATTACAATTTTTGTTTGTTTGTACTAAATCATGAGTGAATGAATGAATGAACGTCTACTCGGTGAATGGCCACCGCCGTCTGTGGACAACTGCAATATCCCTGACATAGCAGTTGCGTTACCACACCAAAAGGAAAGCCGAAAGCCGAATAGTCTCATTTGTCACTACACCAGCTCTCATACCCTTCACCCGGAACACAGCGTTTCTGATTGAAATTAATGGTCGTATGTTGTGGAAACTCTAATTTTATTTCCCTACTAACTTCTGCCTGCAACTTCGTCTGCGTCAAATTTTTTGCTCCCCCGACCCACCCCGTCGCATCGAATCGCCTGGCCGTGTGAGTATTTCGTATTGCTGACTTTTTTCTTTTTGCTCGGCTCCTAAGGGCACTAGCGTGATGTTATATAGCTTAAAGCCTTCCTCGATAGATGAGTTATCCAACTCTAAAATAATTTTTCAATTCGAACCAGTAGTTCCTGAGATTAGCGCGTTCCAGCAAACAAACAAACGAACTCTTCAGCTTTATAATATTAGTATAGATTTCTAGTGGTAAAACTAATTTATTCACAAACTAGCAACACCGCCCTTGTTTGCCCTTGTGTATTTTTTTTTTTTTGTCACCAAAAATATACAACGGAAAAAAAATCGGTGCAATATGTCAATATATCAAGCTCCTCTATCTAGTTTACATATTAATAATAATACACTAGCTTTTGCCAGCGGCTTCGCCCGTGTGCATCTTTCATCCCCTGTTTAACTTCCTTAGGGATTGAATTACGAAAAATTCTTCCTTATTCCTTGCCTACATTATAAAGGGAACCTCTGTGCAAAATTTTAGCTTTCTAGGTCCCAGGGTTTGGGTTGGGCGTTGATGAGTCAGTCAGTCAGGACTTTTCTTTTTATTAATATAATAGTATAGATATAAACCTCCCGGGGTCAATTTTCTAAAATATGGTCAAAACCGCATCCAAGTTAATTGCGTAGTTTAGAAGAACAACGCGATTGTACAGACTTACTATGTTAAAGTCTGGTCTGAAAAGTGGTATCTGTGTAATAATTATTATAAGTTGCGGGTAGGCCGCAAATAAATAGTTGGTTCGTTAACTTTGTGTTTCATTGTATGCGCTCCCGAAAATCTATCTATAGCTGGCAATATATGTTGGCCACGCCTCAGCCAACGCGAACGTGGGCAAATTGATACAAGGCGAGTGCTACGTAATGTCTACATGTTGGTTTACGAGTTTTTGTGGAGCTATCCACATGTTGGCCGTTGTTTGTTCCATTGAGAATTGAGCGCCCTGAAAAAACCGACACTGGCCCGAAGTGAGAACGAGTCGTAGCGAGCGATCCTGAGTGGTGGCAAAGCACGCCAAACGAACCGTATACACGTTGGCGCTCGCCGGCACTCGGCCAGCTAGGTGAGTGTCGACGAGCAATAGCGAGGCTAGACAAATGGGCTGTCTATACGTTGGTACTCGTCTTCGCTCGGCGAGCTATAGCCAACATGTATTGCCGGCTTAATTACCTTTAAACGAGCAATTCCTGTAGGTATTTATGCAATATACAATCGGAATCTCGGAAACGGCTCCAACGATTTTCATGAAATTTAGTATGCAGGGGATATCAGGGGCGATAAATTGATCTAGCTAGGTTTCATTTTTAGAAAACGTCAAACAAAAAAGAATCAGGTAAGCAGTTTGGTTTTCGACCTAAATTGTCTACAGAGAGTGCAATATTGTGTCTAAAGCACACCGTTAATTACACGAAGAGAAAGACCCCGGTTTACGCGTGCTTCCTCGATTTATCCAGGGCTTTTGACCTCGACTCGTACGATGTTCTCTGGGGAAAGCTGGAGAGCACGGATTTGCAAAGGGAACTCATCAGCATACTCCAGTACTGGTACGGGCACCAGGTCAATAGTGTCCGATGGGCGGGGGCGATGTCGGACCCTTATATTAGCGAATGTGGCGTAAGGCAAGGCGGTCTGACCTCGCCCACATTTTTCAACCTATATATGAACGAACTGATCGTCTCGCTCAGCAGTCAACATGGCGGGTGCTATGTAGACGGAGTCTTTGATAACAATATAAGTTATGCCGATGACATGGTGTTGCTGAGCGCGTCAATCTGTGGGCTGAGGAGACTACTTAGTACGTGTACAGAATACGCACGTGGTCATGGGTTAAAGTATAACGGGAAGAAAAGCCAATACATGGTTTCTCAGGCCATCGGTGTGTCGAGCCCTATGAACAAACCGACTGTTCTTCTTGGTGGTGTTCCAATAGACCGAGTGGACAAATTTAAATATCTAGGCCATCTTCTCACCGAGGACCTGAAAGATCATGCTGACATGGAGCGGGAGCGGAGGGCGCTGTCGGTGCGAGCCAACATGATAACCGCAGGTTTGAGCGTTGTTCTGTTGGTGTCAGGTCACGCTTTTTAAAGCGTACTGCACGCCCTTATACACGTGCAGCCTGTGGGTTGATTATACTGAAAGGGCATACAGTGCCCTCCGTGTCCAGTACAACAGTGGTTCCAGGCGGTATTAGGGCTGCGTTTCTGTGGCGCATCAGGGATGTTTGCGATGGCACGCACTGATTGTTTCCACTCTGTTATGCACAAGCGGTGTGCGTCCCTGGTGCGCCGGGTGTGGGCTAGCCCCAATGCCATCTTGGCAATGATCGCCGAAAGATTGGACTGCCCTTATATCCGGCATGTATGGGGCAGGCATGTTGCTGTTCCAATGCCGGTTAGAAAACTATAATTATTGTGACCGAAAAAGTTTGTTTTTTAATTTTATTTTTGTTGACCAGTAATTTGTTTTAATTTAATTTTAATTTAACAATAATAATTGTAATTTATTAGGTAATGCTTTTTATGTTTTTTTTTATTTTTTGTAATCTAATAATGAGTCCATTGTTACTTGATAACGAATAAATAATAATAATAAAACACTACAAGCGACGACTAAAACTAAGCTAAATTACCAGTAATAAAAAGTACAGTGTTTTTCTGGAGTGACATTAAAATGCCGACCGTAAAAATAGAACAATTCGATTTATCGAGCAAAAAATGGTTGACTTAATATACGACGTGTGCCACAGATTATGGCGCTCAACGAAATCAAACCAGCATTACGATTGGCTACGTTAGTCAGCTTATAGGGTGAAACGACCTATGATAAGATGTATATATAGACAGAGATTACTTACGAGTTCACCTTGCATACCCTGTGACTTCTGTTCTTGAGTGATACAATCATCACTCACAGGCTTTTGATTCATCGAATACGGTACCCCGTGATCATTTAAGTGGCCAGGTTCCATAGAACATATCATATACTTTTCTATGATTTTTGTCAAGTCCGGATAGTCTGAATATTCTTGCTGGCACTTCTTTTTATCGTATAACGTTGTAGAACCAAAGCGTAAGTAATCCTGGTTGTAGTTTACGACATCCCCATGCTAAAATAAATAAAAACAATGTTAGAAAAAATAATAAGTTTAATTGCACACACTTTACAACTGTTAATGACAATAACAACAAAGGCTTGGTCCAAAAGGGCCACACATCAGTGTAATCTATTTTTCGTGCGGCTTTTGTTTGAATTATTTATATTATTTGAGCTCAGTGGAATGGCTATCAGCATAACAACATGACAGATTTTCAGCTGCAACCCAAAATTAGTCAAGTTACTACTGTTATACCAATTTGTTTTGGGCATATCTTTTTCTTCCATGCTTCTTTAGCCATAATCTCAGTAGTCACAGTCTTTTCAGCCTTATGATCTTTCACAAAGTCAACCCACACTTTCTTTAGTCTTCCCGCACTCTGCCTACATATAAATTAAAGACTTATATTACCTGTCGCCAGTAATCCGTATGGCCCCAGCCTAATACCATAGCATCTACATTGGTTGCCTGACGTTTAACATCATAGTTTATAGGTATTATACTTGGTACGTATGAGCACATCAATTGAAATCTAGCGTCATCAAAATCGTACGGCGATTCCACTCTGACCAATGCTATATCTATGTAGGCCCACTTTTCTATTTGATCGAAATCGAATTCGTAGGCTGAAAATAGAATTGGTGTAGTAGTGATCGTCTATTTTAAAACAGCACGCTTCTCCAAAAACTATACAAACATTTAAAATGTGTGTGCAACCAGCAGTGGAGGGACGTGCAGTTTTGAACTAGACAATGTTAACCCTAATATACAGCGTGTGACAGATACATGTAGTCATATTTAAGGGCTCATAGAAACAGTTTGTTTGGGCCATCCAACGACCGTATTTGGTAGAATCTGACCAAATGAATAGAAGGAGCTCTTCCGAGGTAAATGAGAATACAACCTTAGCTATTCTGCGGCCAAGAGATGACAACGAAAGGTTTTTGCCTGTAGTGTGTGTGTATTTTGGCGGCGGTGATGCTTGCTTGCTACTATGTAAAAATCTCATCGTGAAAACATACGTGAAATGAGCTGCTGTCAATAGCGTCAAACCCAAGCATGAGGTAGGATGTAAGCTCAGCCTGCCTCAGTTTTTACGGTGAAATTTTTAGAGGACATCAGTTTGTCTTCCAATTAATACTGCCCCACAATCAACTTGGCATATCGCAATTCACTGCTAGACATAGGTTTCTCCCAGGCTGTGCTACAACACTCTGTCCTCCGCCTTCCGCCTCCAGCCTACCACAGTCACTTTCTTAAGGTCATCGGCCCATACAGCTGGGGGGTCCTATGCTACGCTTGCCAATACGCGATCTCCATTTCAGTCTCGTTTGGTCCACTAGCCATCGATCCTTCGACGAACATAGCCAGCCCACTGGCACTACAATTTTGCATACTCTACAAGTTATATCGGTAACTCCGGTTTTTTTTTCTGCCACAAAGTTATGACCAACGAAGACGCTTTCAAAAGCAGTTTTTTTTTTAAACTTGATGTGTTATACTGACAATTAACGACAGTTTACTGTGCATTTATTTGCGTATTAGTAACATACTTACAAACAGGAATACATGTATACACAATTTTCTTTTTCATTTCTTTGGTACAATCATCTTCGTCTAAGTTTTTGTCGGTTACGTATTTCCTGTATCCTGCGATCGCGTACATAAAGTGAACGTCTTCAACACAAGCTGCAGATGTGATGATAAAATATTGGGAGACTAAGGCGCCACCACACAGCCAAGAGTCGTAAGTTCTGTCTGATATTGGTGCCTTTATTAAGTACACCTGCAGTCATAAAAAATTACGTATATGAGACCGCGTATCACTGGTCAGTTTCCCTTAGTTGCCAGTTTATTTCATTTACCAGTTTCACTGATTGTTCAGTTTTGCAAATTTCCAGTGGTAACAGTTTTTGTCGAAGTGGATAGTTTAACCTGCTGTGGCTACAAAGAATACCTAAACTGATATAAATCAAACCTCAGTTTGTATCTATCATAATAAGCCTATTATGTTGTGTTGTATTAATCTAACATATCATTTTTATCCTATATTGTTGCTAAGACACAGACCTCTTCTCCTCGAAAGGAAGTGGGTATAGCCCACTCTCTTTCCACTTGCCACGTGGGCCCGGTGCAGATTGGTAGCTGTCATTCGACGGGTATTTTCTTTTTTGTGTAATTTACCTACAGCGCTCGCCGTCAACGACATTCGAGGGCCAAAAGATCCTTATACTTCAACTTTTTCACACTATCCAATTGACAGAATACCTAGGTGTTAACTAGTATGGTCTCTGTCAAGGAAAATAATAAAACAAAACGCTTTTCTGTCAGACGATAAGAGGGACACTTACCACGTAAGATTTTTCTGAAGTTACTTCTTCGCCATCTACTATTCTTCTTTGGCAATGAGACACTAAATGAAATTGATTAACTCACTTTATTTATATCATAGTCAGTTATTAGATTATTGCACTAATTAACTTTTCCAAAAAATAACCGGGCAAATGATAAATGATTTTATTTCTGTAAGTAGGTTTGTGCAAACACTATTTTTTTGATGATGATGGGAAATCATCAAATAAGTAACTTCTCCCGCTCTTTGCGGAGCGGGAGGGCGTGTCAGACTTTTACTTACTAAACCCCACCCGTGTTCCTTCAGTTGCCTGTGTGCAAGGGGCCTCAGTATCTTTCGAACAACCCGCACCCCTGGCAGGTACAAACACTTTTACACGTCAATCATATTAATAATGTCACTAACTTACCATTTAAAATTGTCAATAATAACAAAAGATGAAACTTTATTATAACCATTTTTAAATCTACCCTTGATCATAAAACATTGTCAACTCTCGAAATTTCAATTTGACGGTCTGCAATTGCGTATTGGAATGCAAATGAATAATATTTTTATTGTGTTTGTGTTTCCGGATTGCACTGAATGTAGTTTTTTAATACTAACTACATTTACCTACAATAGTTTTTCTTGATGCTGAAAATAAATTAAATAACACACTAGACGTTATAGTAATTAGTATTTTTTAATATGGTAAGCCATTAAGCACGCTGAATTAAAAAAGACAAATTAAAACAAAACTTTTTTGTTTAAACTACAACAAACCATTTTATAATTATTAATTTTTATTTTATTTTTAATATTACATATAGGTGACCAAAAAAATTCAACCAAGCGTAGCTTCTGAACGAGAAGTAAGAGAAAAAGGGGTTTAATAATGGCACTGATTTAGAGCAACAGTTGTTTATTGTAGTTTTGGTAAATTAAAAATTACAAATACCATGTTTATTGAGAGGTTTGGCTGTTAAGACTTAAAGCAGTAAACTATACAACGTGTAACGGAAAGGGTGTATATATACCAAAGGCACGGTTTCTTTGGATGCTATCAAACGATATTGCAAGAGTTTTTTTTAATCTTATCTCTACAAGTTCGGAAGTTATGAGAATTTTTAATACATTGATACCAAAAACCGAACTTTTCAAATTGAAATAAATACATCACTCGGAAGAGATTTACCATGATATTGGCAAGTAACGTGGAAAGTTATTAACATACGTAGTGCGGTGACACGTTTGTTATGATTTGAATTTAGGAAACATATGAAACCAAAAATTTGGTATCAATTCTTAGAGTATTTTATTTTGAGCTGAAACTTTGTATAGTGTTTCTATACCAGCTGTTATGTTTCTATTACACCCTGTATAAACAATAAGTCATAACAAATGTACAAATAGGCGCACGATAGGTTCTAACCCATAGGTATAGTTGGGGTGCCCTTGGCTAGTTATTGCGACCAATTCGGCTCGCGCATTATCGGTCACAATTCCAACTTAACCTATACAGACGAACTATTTATCTAACCCCCCATTCCAACATATTAACTGCCCATTAATTACATATCACCACTAACATTGTAAGATGAAATAACCGACCAGTTTTCTATATATTATTGTTCATGTTTTATTTTATGTCTACTACTTTTCCAACCGCCAAAAAATAAATTACTGCCCGTTTTTATTTTTCAACAGATCTTATTAACCTCCCTTAGGTTTTAATAACTGTTGTAAAAATGATTACCCTTTAATCATTTTAGCACTTTAACAATGTTTACACAAATGTAAAGTTTGTATTGTCATTTATCTCATCAATCGACATGTTTACATAAATATGTATGTATATAGTTTGTGACTTATTGACATCCATGACGCCCTTGAGTTTCGTTAATATGGTCCAACCTTTGCTTCAAGCCGTTCATTATCTGCAGGACTGAAAAAGAAAATGTAATTTTTAACTATTGTTAAATACAATTAAAGTATCAATTGCGGTTGTTATTTATATATTTATTTATTGAATTCCATAATGTAAGAAAGATGTTACAAAGGGCTTAAAGCTAGGTACAGAAATATGGACCCCGTAAGGGGATGGCAAAACGATAAAAATTAAAATTTGGGACTTGGTCTATAAACCTAATGGCTCTTTGTGCAACTCTCAGCCTGTGCTAAGCTACCTGCGTGAGCGTCCACGTCTCAGCACCGTACGTCATGGTGGGCAGAACACAATGGCTATAGAGGCGGTACTTCAAGATAATCTTCTAAGAATAAATTAAATTAAATTATAACATCATACAAAACAAATCAATAATTTATAACATTATACTAAACATTAATTCATTACATTTTATTAAAATAAATCATGAATATCAATCCATGCATTCGTTTTAGTCATAAAATTAATATAGATAGTCATTTATTATTTCACATTTACGTCAAGCATATTGTTTATAAGGTCGATCGATTCACAATTGGTCAGTTTTAATTCCTCAACAGTAAAATAGCCTTTCTTTATATGTATATAGTATAGAGATTTCAACTGTTTCAAGAAATTTTTGTCATTTGGTAGGGATTTTAAACTTTCCGTTAGCTTATTAAATATGTTAGCTAGTCTTGAGTATGGGCTTTTCCCGATAAGTTTTGAGTTTGTGATGGTAGTATTAATCTATTCTTGTTCCGTCGGTTATAGTTTTCATTTAGCTCGATATTAGATTTGAACAGGTGCCTATTTTCTACTAACGAATATACAACTGTGCAGTATTTATATTTCTGGTAGTGTTAAAATTTGTTGCTTAATAAAGTGGGGCCTGCAACTCTCTCGTTGACCTATGTGTAGGGTGCATCCCTAACATAAGTAATGTCAATGCAAATGTAAAATGTCAATGAATGCTCAACGGGATGAATCTTAATAAAAATGCAAGTTATTCTACTCAAACCACGTCTAATTGAACACTAAAATATAATATACATAAAATGCATAGAATAATGCACTGTGTCAGTGTCAATGCACTGCCAAATGTAGGTCGCGTCCTAAGTGCAAATACGCGAACCTACTGGCTAACTTATTGCAATAAATATATTTTAAAAACCCATGTACGTGCACCGTACACTATATTCATTAATATTCTGATATATTTCTTTTGCTGAGTGAAGAGGTCCAAAAAGTCAGTACTTTCTCTCTACAGAATAATACCATAATTTAGCCAGTAGTAGGCATACCTATAATAGGCGGATAAAGCGATTTTATAATCTGTGTAGCATTTCAATATGCTTAGCGCATAAATAAATTGAGACAATTTTGCTCTTGTACTTTCTATACGTTTCTTCCAATTAAGATTTGAGTCTAATGTTAGGCCTAAGAGTGTAAATTCGTTTACCTCTTCTAATTTTTTTTTTTTTGCGTTATTATATTTAAGTTTATTGGGGTTCTTAGGTAAATTCTGATTTGGCATATTTTAGTTCTAGATAAGTTTATTTCTTAGTTATGTTCATTTAACCATTGCTCAGTTTCTGTGAACGTTTTTAAAATAGCTAAATAGTCAACATTCGCGGGCGTTTTAAATAATAAAGAAACATCGTCAGCGAAAAAAAATACACGACGAACTTATCTTTTCTGGCAAGTTATTTACGTATATTATAAACAAGGTACATCCTAAAACACTGCCTTGCGGTATTCAATGTTTAATGGTAGCCATGGTGATCCTATGCTGTCCATTTCCTGGTTAACGCTATCATAATATTCTAATTCTACGAATTGAACTCGTCTCGTAAATTAAAAGCTTGCCCTCTAATACCCGATCTGTAAAGTTTTTGTAATAAAATTCTATGTGACACCTTGTCATATGCCTTCGTCATATCTAGGAACAGGCCAATAGCGTACTTTCGTTTGTAAATGGAACTATAAATTTCCTGTACGTAATTGTATACCGCTAAAGTAGTTGAGCAGTGTTACCTTCAAGCTTGGGTTTCTTAAGAAGCCAGTTTCGTTGTATTATAACAGCTATCACGAAAATCTGTCGTTTTCTCCAGTTTTTGACATTAAGATGTCAAAATGATGATAAACACACTAACCTCAATCCATTTTCATACAAAAGTTAGTGAAATAATTAAATAAGACTAACGCTATCTGTTCGTAATGTTATTTCCTGTTTTAGAAAATGTACGAGGAGGGGCGGCGTGCCTGGAAATAACATTTCCTCTATCTCCCCGTCATATGTGATGGATTTATGCCCGAAAATACATAAAAAAAATTATAAACAAAGGTACCAAATTAATAACCTCCTTCTATTTGAAGTGGGTTAGTAAAGTATTTTTCTTTGTTTTCTATTACCATCAAATGTGAGTACCATCAACCGTGTGAATCAGTACAGTTCGTTTCAATTCACATCTTTCGACAAGATCTCGCCTGATCCAGTAAGATTTCAACAAATATTACTTACCCCGCTGGATGGTCTTTCCACGATATATGATTCTCAACCATATCAAATCCTCTCACGTTTGGTGGACTGTCGCACAATGCACTTCGCCTACTACAAAAAATATACAAGTTGTAACAAGATAGGTCTTTTAAATATCATTCATTGAGATAAGTCTCATAACCGTTACCTACGCATTCTACTATTGTAAGTAAATACTATTTATTACTATAATATTCGATATCGTGACGCAGTGAGTGGAAGGGACGCAACGTTAGAGGGGCGCTTACGCGCCTCGGTCAGTTTTACTCAAGAGCTCGGAAGCAAAGGACGTGTATTAGGAACTGTAGACTTTAATTATTTCGATATCTAACGATTTCACATATTTAAAAAAACTTAAATGAGCTTCTGATCTATAAGACAATATATAAATATGTGTATATGCCGATACAGTACCACTACCTACTGCTACAAGATTTCTCGTGCTTATAAAACGCCTAACGCTTAGCGTTTTCTCCTTCCTTTATACTCAAGATCATCACGGACCAGTACAACCGTACCGCTACAATGTATTTTTGACACTTGGGCAAAATGGGCACCAACACCGCCATTTTGCTTTTTTAATACAATTAAAGTGGAATTTCGCAAAACATTTTCACGAACGTTTACCAACAGCACCCCACTGTCAACTTCTTTCGAGTGGCAAAAGATCCTTGTTATACTTTCCCTACTCATCATCTGACTACATAGCCTTTTCCAAACTATGTTAGGGTCAGCTTCCAGTCCATCCGGATGCAGCTAAATACTTTGGCATAGACACTGAGATCATCACTGACTATCTAAAGATCCACGAATGACAGCTGAGACCAACGGCTTAACGTACTTTCCGAGGCACGGAGCAGTTTACCGACTATTGTATAAAAACACACTCACGTTCCTTTCTTTTTGGCCCAATCATTTAAAATACAATCTATGAAGGCTGCGTTACTCTGTGTACTGGTATGTAAGTAAGGTCCAATACAGTTATAGTCCTCATCTATTTGGAATACAGAAGCAACCCCGATGAGGACCTCGCTGGTCCCCACCCATGTGACTACTGGTCCGCCGTGGTCATTCTGAAAATAATAATTATTTATTGATTTATTTAAACTGCAATTATTCATTAAAATATGCAACTTCAAGTCAAGGGTACAAAGGTGAACTTCAACCCTAAAACATTCCCCCCCCCGAGTGGGTTCCCGCATTGTCGTTGCGGGGGGGATCAGTAACCGTGGATTCCGGCCACGGTGAAGCCAAGAGGAACCCAAAGGTGGGGCCGCTCGTCAGGGCTTTTGCCTTCAAGCCATTGACGTAGCGGCCAAAAAGTAGGTTGCGGTGAGGTGCACCGCAACTGTGGTGGGCCGCGATGTCGAATGGGAGGCATCACTGAGGGAACACGGGTTTTAGTCAGTAAAAGTCTGACACGCCCTCCTGCTCTACTCAGCAGGAGAAGTCATTTGATGATTTCCCACCCAAAAAAAAAAACCCTAAAACATTCTCCTTCAGTCAACCAGGGGTGGTGGAGAAACAGCATAGCAGTTGCATAGTTTGAATGTGGAAAATGAACTATAATACAATGATTTAATGAGGGGCTTGTGGCTAAGTAACAATAGCTGCACGGGTCGATCGATCTGGTTAAGCTACGCTTGCCGCGGTTGGTCTGTGGATGGGTGACCATCTTTACATACCAAGACCAAGGGGTCTTGGTACGTGCCTCGGAAAGCACGTTAAGCCGTTGGTCCCGGCTGTCATTTGTGGATCTTTGACAGTCGTTACGTGTCGTCAGAGGCCCGAAAGTCTGACAACCAGTCTTACCAAGGGGTATCGTATTACCCAGTAGGTAACTGGGTTGTGGAGGTCAGATAGGCAGTCGCTCCATGTAAAGTACTGGTATTCAGCTGCATCCGGTTAGACTGGAAGCCAACCCCAACTTAGTTGGGAAAAGGCTAGGCAGATGATGATGATGATGATAATGATTTAATATACTGTAAATTTTGATCCAAAACTATTACGTAACGGTCTTTTGTGATAGCCACAACAAACTTTAAAATCAGCTTAAAATGTTCCCACTGCTGGGACACAGGCCTCGTCTCTGTGAGTGAGAGTGGGTGTAATCCACCACGCTGGCCCAGTTCGGGTTGGCAGATGTCACATGTATTCGAATATTGTTTCTAGAACATTTTCGTTTTTCTCACGATGTTTTCTTTCACCGTTTTGAGAGCAATGGTGATGAAATTATTTACAGAAACGACTACGACTACTTTAAAAACGAACCTGGCAAATCCCGTTCCTTCGTGTTCGGTTAAAACTTCTTTCACGAACAGCTTTCTTAATATAATCACGCGTTGTATGATTGTAATAAGTTCTATTAGTCTTTGGAATCTCTCTTCGCGCATTCATATAGTTAGTATTTCGATTGCCATTGTTCTGTCCATAGCACTAAAAAGAACTGATATAATTAATGCATAGTTCACACGAACCTTTTGAATTATACTTTATATTATTGGCTTGGATCGTGTTAGTATAGTTGGTCGCTGTGATTAACTCAAGACAATTTCTATGTTCTTTCTCCAGAATTACCGTACCTAGTGATAGGTTTTATGGGTTCATATAATTATTTATATTATTTTTTTCAATTTTATTGACCAAGTATTATTATTATCTATTATGTCATTTGTTATTGACATAATCTACTCCTAACAATAATCCAGCATTTCATATGTAAGCTATCACGCCCTTTATACCAGGAGGCTTTTATTTTGGTATTATACTTTATTGTTTATTACTTTGCCTATGTATGTATAGAATCAACTCCATCCGACTAAACAGACAGCTGTGCTTCTGGGGAGTTTGTTGCGCCACTTCTTCTTCCAAGCTTAAGCACTAGGAAGTGTCGCAGGGTGGGCATTTTTGGGGGACTGTCTTATGTATTGTGACGTTCGAAAAGTGCTGATTCTCAGCCTAATTTGAATAAATGACTTTTGATTTTGTTTTTTTTTATGCACCCATGCAGCACACGGTCACAATATAAATATGGACAGTCCAGAAACTTCGAACACGATACGCACGTATTCGTGCAAACAAATGAACCACGCAGCTAACGTGGCAAACCCCTTCGTGCACATTCTACGTAACAATTGAGTCAAGTTTAAAGCTTAGAACATACTTACAGATGAATTTTGCTGACCCATTCTTCTTCCAGGTGCACATCCATCTAGTAATGTATAATTAGTTGAATCTAAAACCTCTTGTTTCGGCTCTCCTGCATCATCTATGACGCCCGCACCTAAAGTGCATATCATATATTGCTCTATGATCGGTTTCATTCTGGGATAGTATCGATATTCCTCGATACATTCATCCTTGTTTATAATTAGTGTGGGTGTATACTTTAATGTTTCGGAATTGTAATTATTTGTATCAAGTCTCTGAAAACATTAAACATTTTGGCTTAACGTGGTGTTAACCTGCTCATAGATTTCAAAAGAATAACTATGGATGGCTCGTGAATACACGATCGTCGCGTTCATTTTGTTCGGCAAATCCGAACGTGTTCTTTTGCCGACAGAGGAATCCTTCCGGTTTTCCGAACAAAATAGTGATGGGTAACTCATCAAATTTATGTGAGGATGAGGGAGCCCCTCAATTTGCTTCGTGAGGTCCTCACGAGGGACCCCTCATTTGAGGTGAGGAATCGTACGACAGCGTATTCGCCTCACGACTCGCGAGCCCGAGCCGAACTCAAACGAAGCTCCAAGTGAGCGAGGCGGGCGGGTGCAACGACGACTCACGAGTACTCACGAGTCACGACTCTCCGATAATCCGATTATTCACGTCCTCACTCTCTCACACACATCATTTTCTTTCGCTTATAAATTGTAGACCGCCAAAATAAACGAATCAATGACCCTTTATTACCAATCTAATGCTTTTAGAGTTCATAATAATTAATCGTAGCTGAAATAATTTTAAATAATGTTTACTGTGCCACAGTATTGTCCAAACTTCAAGATCACACCTCACCTCACTCATTCTCAATTCTCCATACAATTTTTGAGTCGGTTCATTCGCTCACTGAGCTCACTCAATTACTCAATCCTCATTCGCGAGTCACGAACTCGCTTGCTTCGATTTCCTATTGTCAATAATGTCAATGTCAATTTTTAAATGAGGGGTGATGAGGAATGAGGTGGTTCAATATTGAAATTCGAGTAACTCTTTCAATTTGCGATCACGAGTACCTCAAATGAGGGGCCTCATGAGTGAGGGACGCATCACTAGAACAAAATGACTGACACAATGATCGTGTACTCAAGCGACAATCGCTAAAATTAGGACACGGCCTACGTGCTTACTGAGCCATTGCTGCTTGAAATCTTAAAAGTAAGTTTTTAAATTAAATGTAATAATTATTGAAATTTAAATGGTGCCAATAAAGCTTTTACTATATATTATTTCCATTGGGAAATTATGACGAATTTAACAGTTGTACCTCTGTTTACTTGTTCGGGGAATACAAACGTGATACCTTATCATATCTCTTAAAATTAATAAATAAAATGTTACCTGCCGCCATTTTTTATCATGCCCCCATCCCATCACCATGCAATCAGTGTCAGGTATCTGATATTTAGGATCGAAGTTAATAGATATTTTAGCTGGTATGTATGAGCAGAAGTCCACATACTTAGTGTCCTCGAAGTTATAGGACGATTCCACCCTGGCCAAAGCTATATCTATCTGCGACCATTTCTCTATTCGGTCATAGTCAAAGTCGTAGGCTGAAAATGAGAACAGTAGTGTCAAAAAAAGAGAATCGTACTGTTATCTTTATGCAACGAAAAATGTGTTTACTTCAAAATGTTTATGATAATCTTTTACTTTAAGGTGAATCTTGCCGATCTTTTTTCATACAAATTTCGGGAGTGTATTATTCCACTGTTCGACAATTTACTTTATAATTTAAACATGGTGTGATTTTGTCTTATTATTAATGTTGTCTGCACGGAAACAGAATTTTAAAATAAAAAGCCATTAAAAAGTCAGGAGTCAAAAAAGTTTCATTTTTCTTGCTAATTTAACCTAACTTTGGGCGTGTTTAAGTAATAAAAGAAGTCAAAAATCTCCGAAACCTAATGGTATCGACAAAGCTCAATTATTGAAAAGTTCAATAAACTGTTTTGGTTATTGATTTATGCAGTGGTTTTTTCATCAAACCCGATCTTCCGCAGGGTTTTTCTAAAAAATTTACGCGCCTGTCTTACTATAAATGATCCTGCATCTCACTCAATAACGTTGTGCCAATGTGGACTAGCGTCTAACTGCTCATCACTGATACTACCTCTGTCGGACATGATGCCTGGTGGCGTGCTTTTTAGCTAGGTCCACCAGTGTGTTCGAGCCCGTGACTAGATTGGACGCTTTTTGCTAGTCCCTATTTACCAGTACCCGCTACTTCTGTAAAGTTTTCCTAATTAATTACAAAATACCCCGTACATCTAGCTTTTTTCCTCCCATCTCTCGCTCTAATGCCTTACCGTTTGTATAACCCGCTCTTGTCCTTAGCCCAATTTATTGGGGGACCATGCAGCTGTTTTTCTGTTTCTTTCTACACTTCTGTATTAGTCGATATCTCAATATTCACTTCCTTTCTAGCAATATCATCACTCACCGTATTCATAAAGCCATCTACATTAATACTCAAAACTTTTTTCACTACAGATGACTTTACTTACTTACTTACGGACTTTACTTACTTACGGTTACTTTACGATTACTGACAAAAGCGTGCACTGGCTGGACATTTCCACTCAATCTGTGTGATTCGTGCCTCAAAAGACCATTTCTCACACCAATCTACATGTTCTTCTCATAATCTAACCAAGGTTATATCTGGCCTTTAAAAAAGACAATAACCTCTGAGTTTGATTCGGCCTTTCTTCTCAGAGTAGTCAAATAAGATACACCGCCCCATCTAGTTTTCAAAATATGATCGACGTGTAAAAGTATTTGTACAAACCTACTTACAGGAATAAAATCATTTATCATTAACTTACATACGGGCACACAAGTGAATATAATTTTCTTCTTCATATTCTTAGTACATTGGTCTTCTTCAATGTTCTCGTCGGTGACGTATTTATCGTACCCTGCTACCACATACAGGTATTGCACATCTTCAATGCAAGCTGCTGATGTGATTATGAAGTCACTAGTTACTATGGCACCGCCACACATCCAATAGTCATAACTTCTATCTGATAATGTCGCTTTCACTAAATACACCTAAAATTAAAACTTGACATAGTATTATGCCTTTGTTCTCTCTGTATCTATCTATACTAATATTATAAAGAGGTAAAGTTTGTGAGGTTGTAGGAGGTAATATCTGGATCTACTGAACCGATTTTGATAAAAAAAAATACCAATAGAAATCCACGTTATTTGTGTCATAGGCTATACAAGGTGTAACGTAAATAACGCACTACCTCTTAAGGGGCCATTGTACTCATCATTATGAACAACTTTTACTATGAGACCAAACAAGAAATCGCGAAAAAACATTTTGCTGTTCCCTACATTTATGTTTGCAGATATTTTTTTCGCGATTTCAGGTCCTATCAAAAGGCAATGCAAATTTTTCGAGAAAAGTTTCAAACCTCAAATCAGCTAAAAGTGAAAACGGAACGTTAAAATGGGTGATTGACAACCAAATTTGACACAATATATTGTCTGTGGTGTAAAACATCGTGCAAAATCGATAAAATGAATCGTAAAAAAAAGCGGAAAGTAATTTGACATGGGTATAAATATTAAATCATCAAATAAAATACATACAAATGTCAATAGTGCTACTTTTTAGACCATTGAGCCCCGGGGCTTCGACTACGCCTTTTAGGCAACTTTTAAGTGTTTTGAGGTTAGGTTACGAAAAAACATTTTTCTCGGAAGCCGTGAGTTACCTCTTCATGGGAGTGGTGCCAGGAAGGAGAGGGGGACCCCCTTCCACTACCCCCACTCCCACCCCCCTCCTGCCAAACGATACTAAATTTTAACCACAAGACGAGTGAGTGCGTGTAACTTGGCTAGTTCTTTGTAGCTAATAAGTTTGGATTTCTTTTATAACTTGTTGCCACAAATTCAAAAATGAAGTTGTTTTTTTTTTTGTAAGTACTTGAATGTACCATCATTTAGGCTTAGCGCGCACCACTAAATAATAATTATAATTGTTGCGAAAAATAATCAGCAATGTGTGAACAAACCAACACACAAGACTCCGAATGCTGTAAATAATCGCTTAAAAAATTATATATAATCACGTTACGATTTTTTTTTTCACATGACACAAAACAAATTGTATTGCAGTGCGCGCTTAGCTTTAAGTCAAAATTGATGTCGTAAAAAAAATTGATAAAAGGCACGTGAATAAATAGTTATAGGCATAATTACCAATTATTTTTAAACAGTTTAACCACTTACGACGTATGGTTTATTCGCTGTCACTATAGAGCCACCTTCGATTCTTCTTTGGCAATAGGATACTATAACAAAAAACAAAAAAAATAAACTTTTTTTACGAACCTTCAAACATCACAACAACTATATTGCAGTGGGCTGGGCACATTGCTCTGCAAAGATTCTGGAGTGGCGACCGCGTACTGGAAGGCTAAGAGTTGGAAGGCCTCTCACAAGGTGGACCGATGACCTTGTGAAGGCCGCAGGAATCCGCTGGATACGCGAAGCATAGAACTGGTCGAAGTGATGGAACTTGAGGGAGGCCTTTGCTCAGAAGTAGACGTCTTTCGGGTCAAATGATGATTATTTTTCAGCAATCTAATCGCAGTTGTTTGATCTTCGAAATAAGAGCACTAACACTGAATTTCCTACTTACCATGACAAATCATTAAAAACAACAAGATATTTAATTTTACAGCAAACATTTTGAATGCCAGCCTTGATTTTTCACAACAAACCAAATATAATTGTGACTTCATGGTGTGTAACAGACTAATAGAATTTCAGTTTAATTATATTTTTTTATTGTTTTCATTATTTCCTACGATTCCTTTACACAGCTGGTACGGAGCTTTCAATGTGATGCTTTGTATTATATTATTTCTAGACATTGAAGGTCCGTGTGGTGGGGGTCCCGTGTGGTGTCCGGGCGTCAAAGAATAGCACCATCCCATTTCTTCTAGTGGGTGTCGTAGGAGGCGACTAAGGGACTTACTAGAGAATGGGCAGCAGCGTTCTTTATGCATTTTACCACCCTACTGCGATCGCCAACCCGCCTGCCAAGCGTGGCGATTATGGCAAAACCCCCCTTTTGGGGGAGGCTTATGTTCAGCAGTGGACGTCTTTCAGCTGAAATGATGATGATGATGATGACATTGAAGGTTGGATCGAGGTGGCCCTGGTAAAGGATGCCTGGAAGGATTTGGAGGAGGCCTTTGTTCAGCAGTGGGACAGTGGGCTAATATTTAACAACTCGCATTTTGATTTTTGTAGCACCGTCTTCTTGCATATTTGTTGAAAATGATTATTAATGTAATAGGATCCCAGCTTCGAATAAAAACCCGCTTGTCAACCACATGTCAACAACGCATTCTCTCCTATTTCAGCCACATAGTACGCAGAGGCGATGAAAGTTTGGAAAAACTGATTGTGGTTGGGAACACCGAAGGCAAACGATCGCGCGGTCGTTCACCAACACGATGGACTGATCAGGTGAAGGAATCATCGTCCTCTAAATTCTACACGGTGGTGAGGGATGCGCTGGACAGAAACTGGTGGAGGCGGATCGTCCGCTCCAGGTGCAACACCGAAGCTGACCACGATCCTCAGATATGAGGGACCGACTACAGAGAGAGAGAGAGAGGATCAAAATAATTTGCAAAGCCTTTTCCAAACTATGTAGAAGTTGATTTTCAGTCTATTGTATGCAGCTGAATATCAGTAATATACATGGAGCGACTTCCTATCTAACCTCCACAATTTACGTTTACGATAGCCCTTGATAACACTAGCTGTAACGACTGTCGATATATACAAATGACAGTCGGTTCCACGACGCACGGAGGGGTCTCGATATGTAATTGACAATCACCCATCCACGAACTGATCGAGGCAAGCTTAGCTTAACCCGTCAATTATACTGTTGACAGTCGGCTGTTACAGAAACCAACATAAGTCTATCATACAATGCATTTCAATAAAAGAAGTTCGTTGTGCAAGTCTAATGGTTTTCGTAACAGAGAAAATTAATTGAATCATCTCAAAGTTAGCTCAAGCGGGGGCACGGTGGTCCATAATCTTTAGCACAAAGTCGCTTTTCTTATCTGTATGTGTGACCGCTTAAGCCCTCCCGAAACGGTCATTTGCGATCGTCAATATTTACGTGATGACAATATTACTACGATATTGACCGCAAATGACAAAAATTATGATTGATGCCAATTCATTTCATGCATTTTGTAGGGTTCCGTAGTCAACAAGGAACTCATAAAGACGGTCGCATCATAATCGTTAAACAGGGCCTCAAGTCTGCTATTACAATAGTGTTAGAATAGTCTATCATTGATATCATAATTGTTGATTTTGACAAGTTTGATAATCTACTAATATAATGGCGTCATTATAGAATTTCCAATGGTCAGCCACTGACACTCCATTGAAAGAAATAGCATTTATTGGTAATCTCATACATAATGACAAATGAATGACTGACTTAGGCGGTAATCTGCAAAAATTTTGACAGTTCCTAAAATAATAATTATGTTAAAAATAAAATGTAAAAAAATATACAGATTAATGAAATCTGGCATGAATAAATGTTCAAATTTAGTAGTACTTTTTCCAAAATCATTTCTACTACGGGTTTTATAATAATGGCATTACGACAATACCATAATTCTATTACGAGACCATTGACCGACAATTGTTCCGGGATTTATGTTTAGTAGTAGTAGTAAGCATGCGTGGCTAGTTGTATCCTACTAATATTATTAAAGTGAAATTTTGTATGTTTAGATTTATGTTACTCAGTCACGCAAAAACAGCTATACAGATAAGGATGTTTGGCACACACATAGATTATAACCTGGATTAACACATAGGATACTTTTATCTCGGTAATTCGTTCCCGAGGGATAATTTCCGAACAACACGCGGGCGAAGCCGCAGGCAAAAGCTAGTTTAAGCTAGCAAATTATAAAAATAACCCTGAAACATTCCCCCCCGAGTGGGTTCCCGCATTGTCGTTGCGGGGGGGCTCAGTAACCGTGGATGCCGGCCACGGTGAAGCCAAGAGGAACCCAAAGGTGGGGCCGCTCGTCAGGGCTTTTGCCTCAAAGCCGACGACGTAGCGGCCAAAAGGTAGGTTGCGGTGAGGTGCACCGCAACTGAGGTGGGCCGCGATGTCGAATGGGAGGCATCGCGGCTGAGGGTTACGGGCTGCGGTAGAGGAGGAGTGCCGGTGCTTCTGAGCAGCGCTCTTCCCTTCCGTGGCCTGGACGGGGCCGCCACCGTTTGATGGCGGACGCGGTGGGGCCGCAGGGGAAGAGGAGTGTTGGTATAGCGTCAGCCGCTCTCCCTATCCCCTGCGGCCGAAAAGTGGTAGACGGGACGGCGCGTTGTGTTCCACACGCACGCCGTCAAAGATGTCAGCAACCACCGGTGGGGTCCGCAAGGGCCGATGCCTGCCAGGGGTGCGGGTTTGTTCGAAAGAGATACCACGGCCCCTGGCATACGGGCTACTGAGGGAACACGGGTGGGTTTTAGTCAGTAAAAGTCTGACACGCCCTCCTGCTCTACTCAGCAGGAGAAGTCATTTGATGATTTCCCACCCAAAAAAAAAAAAAAAAAAAACCCTGAAACATTCATTAAAAACTTATCTATTTATCATAAACAATAACATTAGACTTTTAATATAAAAGTGTTCAATTTCGGAGGGGATGTTGAGGCCGCACTGCAATTTTCGATGGAATTTTCATAGCATTTTTAAGAGGTCCCCCATTAAGCAGATACGTTCCAGTTACTGGGTGCCTTTGATTTGCTGAAGGGCTTTGATTTACTGGGTACCTGTTAATTGCTGGGTATCTTCCATTTCCTGGATACAATGGTATTCCTGGGTACCTGTCGTTCACTGGAAAACTTTGCGTTCCTGGGGACCCATTGTTTACTGGAAAACGTTGCTTTCCTGGGTACCTGTCATTTACTAGGAAACTTTGCGTTCCTGGGGACCCATTATTCACTGGAAAACTCTGCTTTCCTGTGTACCTGTCATTTACTGGAAAATTTTGCGTTCCTGGTGCCCCATTATTTACTGGAAAACTTTGCTTTCCTGGGTACCTGTCATTTACTGGAAAACTTTGCATTCCTGGGGACCCATTATTTACTGGAAAATTTTGCTGTCCTGGGTACCTGTCATTTACTGGAAAGCTTTGCGTTCCTGGGGACCCTTTATTTACTGCAAAACTTTGCTTTCCTGGGGACCCATCTTTTACCGGGAAACTTTCCTTTCCTGGAATATTTTTATTTTCTGGGTCCCTTCCCTTTATTTTAAACCTTTCTTTATGTGCATAAGTAACAACTGCTGGACTTTTACTACTTAAATACATTTTATTTGATTCGTATTTTGATTCTCCTTGATGCCCGCTACTTACTGGATCATTTCCTTCGCCAGATACGCCTTTATTTTCTGGCTCCCTTGACTTTATTTTAAACCTTTCTATCGGTGCATTATTTATTATTGTTGGATTTTTATTAGCTAAATTACTATTAATCGATTCATATTTCGTTTCTTCTTGATTTTTTGCATTTTCAGCGTTCATTACATTTTCCGCATAGCTTGGTTGATTATTATTCGTTAAATACTTTAGGCCTTCTGAAATTTTTGCTTTAGGCATCCTTTCGATGTTTTCTTTCTTTGCAGGTCTGTAAAATTAAGTAAATATTATTTAAGAGCCCCATACAGTGTAGATAAATAAAAACGATATAATATATTGTTATTACCCGGTAGGATAATCCTTCCACGATATTGTTCGTTCGATAAGATCATAGCCTCTTTCACTGGGTGGTCTGTCACATAGATCCCGTCTGTTGAATAAAATCATAGGTAAAAAAATATTGTACTTAATACTATTTATGATATATATATATATATATATATAAATATATATATATTTCTTGGTCTAGGGGTCGCAGATGATACTGCTGCGCACTGCTGCTGTGCTGGTGTGGTTCGATTCCTAAGACGAGCAGTAATTTAAAAAATTGGGAATACACCTCTGCGTAACCCTTCGGAGAAAACAGGCTTGATGTGTTAAAACTATTATTAAAAGTACGTGGACGTTAAAGTCCCTACCTATTCTACGAAAATTTCATTAAATGATTTTCAAAAAAAACAAATGAATTAATGAATTTGAAAATCAGCGCTGTGCTGTAGGTCCCGTAGCACAGTATCATGCTGAGTGGAAGCCTTCTTAACACAGTCACGGCGTGCAGCTGTCGACTATTTACGTTCTAAGTGCCTATGTATAAATATATGTGTTGCTATCACATTTTTTTTAATGATATGTCATCTTTTTATATGCACGTGTTTCTGTGAAAAATAAATCTATTTTTCTTTCTTTCTTCTTTCTAAAATGAAGAAACCTTTTTTTTTTTAGTTAGCTTATATTGTGTCCCATGGTTGGAAAAGGCTTCCCCTTTTTCCTTCCAAACTTCACTGTCTTGTGCGTTCTCTGGCTAAAACCTTGTCACATCGTCACAACACTTAACTGAGAACCTACAAACTATAAATTATATACGCCCACACAGTAAAAATAGAGAGGAAAATAAATAAAATTATCAACTCGCCTGCGACTCGGAAATTCCGAGTTCAATAAACAATCCAAAAACAATCCCGTACATAAGGTGCTTGTGTATAAGTATGGTCCCATGCATTCATATTTTTCTGATACTTTGAATACGGATGCAACCCCGATGAGGATCTCCCGAGCACCAGCCCATGTGACAAGTGGCCCACCGTGGTCGTTCTGAAGATGTAAAATCATTGTTACAAAATACCTACCGAATAACACAAAAAATAAAAATACTTTGTTCCTTTTTACCATTCTAAATCAAAGACTAATATAGTTTCTTTCATATAAGCCTACACGAGCACTTACGAGTATGAAACTTCAGAAGCTAGGAGCACGGTTCCGATAGCTCATTTCTTAAGGAACCGACAAGAAACTCCACGGTTGCTCTTTTAAAATCATTGGCCTTTACAATGTTTTCAAATTACATTGTAAATAGGTATGGGAGGACAGTTGCGGCCTGTCAATAAGTACCAGGTACTTATTAAAATAAAGCATGGTCTACTTTACAGACTATATGGCCTACAACGTTCTCACATTCAAAAAATATAAAAGAATCTACATTATAAAAGAGAAATATAAACCTAGGCACAGTGCCTGTCTGGGTGTACATACCACCATACCTCTCTGACCTTTTTGACCATTTTGAACTTTGACTTCCTGCCTCTTAAATAGGTTCATATTTCTCTTTTATCATGTAGTTTCTTTTATATTTTTTGAATGTGAGAACGTTGTAGGCCATATAGACTGTAAATTTGTAGACCATTCTTTATTTTACTAAGTACCTGGTACTTTTTGACAGGCTAGAACTTTGTGTAAATTATTTGATCACCACGGCTCTCAAAACGGTGAAGGAATACATCGTGAGGAAACCGGCATGTCCTAGAACCAAAAATTCGAAGACATGTGACATCACCAACCCGCACTGGGCCCGCGTGGTGGATTACAGCCCACTTCCTCTTACCGAGAGGAGGCCTGTGTCCCAGCAGTGGGATTGTGGGAACCACCGTTTTGAGAGTAACGGTGATGATAGTAAAACTCCTATCTGCCGCTTACCTGGGCAAACTATAATAAGAATAAGAATAAATTGACCTACTATTTTAGTATAAATATGTTTAGTAGGCAGTGTTTTTACCTGGCAAATGCCGTTTCTTCTGGCCTGAGTCTCATTGAAGTCGCTCAAAGAAACATTGTTCGTTTTGTTAGACCCGAAGTTGCTCCTCCGTGTTTCATCGTCATCATAGCTGTCTTCTGAACTACCTTGTTCACACTAAAAGGGGGCTAATTTTATTTTAATGTTTATTTCTGTGTTCACAGAATGAAGAGGTAGATAAATAATAACTATACATATAGCTTAGGGATCTCACGCACTACGTGGTTACAGAAAGGTCGCAGAAGGTTAAGTACACGGACGTTCATACTAAAGCACCCAATTTGGTCTCTAGTGTTGGGCCTGATGGCGACGGTCGTACGTCCAAACTTTCTTCTTGGTTGGAGCTACTGCGGCCAACACTGCGGCGGGTCGTGCGGCTAGTCGTGGTCTTGGGCTTGTAGGTAGTGGGTTACCACATTATCCTCACTTTTTTATTTGTATATTGCTTTTCACGAACTGTAGTCGAATAAATGTTATTCCTTTTTTTCTTAGTGCGCAAAGTCGCATCATGTATATAGTACAGAGTAGGAGCGAACTGCAATCATGAATTCAGCACATGAATGTAGACCCCGGTTTAGAAATGTTTCTCTAAAAAATCAGCTGCCTCATAGAAAATGGCAATACCTACGCGGTCAAAACAGATAATGCTGACATAAATTTCAACGCAAAAGTTTAGAATCTTGTGGTGAATCTATGGTAACATGTTGTGCGTCGATGTCGGAATGCCTACCTGTATTATAAATTAATATGCTTAATCTAATTAGAATGTCTAATGATGGTTAACGATAATGTATATTTTTCCTTTCTATACTTTGTATGACTTTCGTGTCATGTCTTTGTGATTTTATTTAATATTTTTACATTGTCGTACTTGCTGTACAGAGGCCAGCACATCAAGCTACCCCAATCTGTCAAATTTCTTTGATAGATTTTCAACTTTATTCCGTACGCACAAGGTTCATGTTCAATTGGGAAAATTTGACAGTTAGGGATAGCTTGACCTGCTGGCGACTGTACCTAGATTAAAAGTAAACGATGTGGTCTTCTATAAAATTATAAGCGCACATTTGTAACAATCCCTGTTCTATGTGTGCTTGCATGTAATTATGTAGGATTGTGTTTGGAGATACAATAAATATATAAAGATGGAACGAAGTTCCTTTCGATTAATTAGTGAAGGAATTGTATTTTTTTTAAAGTTATAATAAAAGAAATATTATCAACAAATATAATGTAATATAAGTTATTTTTTTATTTTTTATTATTAATATAATGTAATATAAACTAACTGGCTTTCTTTCTATGAGAGAGAGAGAGACAGATAGAGAAACACGCGTACATACGCCGCACGGCTTACAACTATAGCAAAAAGTGTCGATAAAACTTTTGGGCTTAATTTTTTCCGTCCATTCGCAACGCGCGATAAGGAACTTCGTTCCAATAAGCGTGGGTAAAACATGACTAAAAAAGCAACACTTACTGAAACACCTTCAAAGCCCAATAACTTTTGTTGTTGTGATGTACATCCGTTTTGTAAAGGTATATTCTGCTGTATGGTATTCCCAGAATCATCTATGTTGCCTTTCCCTAACGAGCAGATCATGTAAGTGTTGATGACCCTACTCATGTTCTTATAATCCTCATAATGCTCAATGCAAGTTGTTTTATTCAGTAAGAGCGTTGAAGCATATCTTAATTTATCTTGATTATAATTTTTGGGATCTCCTGGCTGGGAACATGAAAATTTCCAGTGATTAGTTAATAAATAAAAATAACAATATAATTTAGTTATGTTACATAAGATAATCTACTTAATCGCTGCAGCAGCTAAGTTTAATTATCCGTTTGGCTTTATCCAACGGGTTTTATTTTTTTGATGGTGGGTAATCATCAAATAACTTCTCCTGCTCTGGGTGGAGCACGAGGCCGTGTCAGACTTTTACTGACTAAAACCTACCCGTGTTCCCTCAGTTGCCCGTGTGCCAAGCGCGACGGTATCTCTTTCGAACAATCCGCACCCTTGGCAGGCATCGGTCCTTGGACGGTGGAGACATCTCTTTGTGGCGGGCGTGGAACACAATGCGCCGTCGACCCGGGCTTGGTCCTTACCGTACAGCGAGCTAGCCATTACTCGCCGTCCAAAAGCCTGCGCCTACGGTGGCCGGGAATCCGCCTGGGATTCCCGACGCCTAGGGCGTCTCCTGCGGAGGCTAGGGCCGTGAGTGCCCATATATTTATATCCAACGGGGTAGGAGTAATCACCGCAAACTCCGTGTCGATAGATTTTCGACTGTTTATTTGATTTTGGTGGGTGGTTTTGCTATCTCTGCTACCATAAGGCAATTTGCGCGAAGACTAATTACAATAACCCTAATTTCCTTTTCATGTGGGGTCTAGTTGTTGGGTGGTCTTCCGTCCTTTTAACTAGAAAGCCGTTAACTTTTCAATCTTTACTTTGTAATAAAAAGGGATATAGTTCAAAATTCTCTGTCTTTCTGTCTAAGAAACATAATTCGTCTCTAAATCAAAATCAAAAATCATTTTTTTACTTAGATGATGTCAGCACTTTTTGAACGTCATAATTACATAAGACAGTCTCCCAAAAACGCTCGCCCTTCACCAGATCCTAGTGCTTTAGCTGGGAAGAAGAAGTGGCGCAAAAAACTCCCCAGCAGCACAGCTGTCTGTTAAGTTAGAAGAACTACATTCTATACAATAGGTACGTAATTAACGTTACGAAACACAAAACATTTAATTAAAATATTTGCCGTACGTACGCACAAGCCAAAATACCAAAATAACAATATATTTTTTTTTTTATTCAAGCAGAAATAAGTAATAAAAACATAAACAGAACTAAAAACCTAAATTAAAGCCTCCAGGCATAAAAGGCATGTCCGCTTACGTGTGCAATGCTGCATTATGTTCAGATAGCTATAACTAGAAGTAACAAATGTTAAACTACGTCTTTAGATTCTTGATTTAAAGAAGTTGCTAACAATATTTTCAGTGCCAGCTACTAACAGTTTATGGATATTTTAGCTTTCCGAAATAAAATTTAAACCAATAGGTACGTTAACGTACGGTGACAACGAGACAGCCATTCAACCATAAATTGCCGGCTTTAGCTATCAAAGGGGAACCCTTTTTTTTTGTAAGTTAGAGCGCTTACTCGCTCTCCTGCTCGTTTATCGCCAACTTAAAATATTCTTACCAAACGCCAATTTGTCGTGTGACCCCATCCCAGCACCATAGCATCAGTACCAGCCTCTTGATATTTTTCCTCATAGTTGATAGCTATCGAAGTAGGCCTGTACGAACATAATGTTTCGTACGACGGGTCATCAAAGTCAAACGGTGAATCCACTTTGACCAAAGCTATGTCAATGTATGACCAGTAATCAATTTCTGCATACTTTAATTCGTAACCTGAAATCAAATCAATGTTCAGGAGAGCACCGTTGTTGTTATTATTTTCGTTCTATTAAAGGAGATGCTTCATTATGTGACAAAAAATCAGTTGGCCAATGATCGTTATTAAAAACTTTCACCCCCTTATTACAAAACAAGGTTTTTCTTTAGGTATGGTTTAAACCACCGAGCCTGTTTTTGAAATAAGAACTTAGAACTGAAATAGAATTACAGCTCCTTTTACAAAACTGACAATTTAGCACTGGAGTAACTTGTCAGTTTTGTAAAAGGAGCTGTATTTCGATTTGTTAGGTTCTTATTTCAAAAACAGGCTCGGTGGTTTAAACCATACCTAAAGAAAAACCTTGTTCTGTAATAAGGGGGTCAAAGTCTAGTCGCAGTGACAATCTCGGCGACAATCAAATGTCAAATACTTGTCGAAAACGTATGGAAACTCGAGGTATTTTTGACAGATTGAGACTGGGAACGTTCTTAAAATTGCGATAGCTGCCCCTAAGATCATGTTGTAATTGAAAAAAAAAGGATACACTTTTCTAAATGGGGTTAAATCCATAAGGTACATAATGTATAATCTGCCATATTAGAAAGAAATTCTTAAAATACACAATTCATTAAATGAATATTCGGCAGGAGGTAAATTTGATATCATTCAATTGACGATGATCTACTTCATGGATGTAGCCATTTAGTGGTCCCAAGTGCAACTTTTGAGCTTCGAGTTCTGGGTTCAAAACCCAAGTCGTACTCGTAAGTGCTCTTTGGTTTTTCCATTGATTGAAAATTGTTTAGACGCAACCTATAATTTTGATTTCTGTCCAGTTGATGGTAATAGGGCTGTCGCTCCTTATAACATACTTAACGTTACAGGCATTTGTCTGCTCGTAATGTTATGTTTGTGTAAAATAAAAAATAAGTTCTTATTAAAGCGTTTTAAGGTTTTTTTCTTAATGATAAATTATGGCAAAAACTTTTAAGGTAAATTTTAAAATAGAGTTTTTGTACTTACCCTTAGGGGAACAAGTGTAAATGGCTTTTTTTTTCATTGTTGAGGTACACTTATCTGTGTCGATTTCCGAGTCAACAATATAGTTCCTGTATCCAGCTATCACGTACAAGTAATCCACATCAAGGACGCATGCTGCCGATGTTATAACAAACTCGCTGCTGACTATCGCACCTCCACACAGCCAGGAGTCATATCCTTCATCTGCCATGGGTGCTTTGACTAAATATACCTGCAAATATTATTTACAGAAGTAGTATTGGCAAAAAGGGAGCAGTGGTGGCCCAGTGGTAACGGCCGCGACTTACGAGTTGTTGGTCGTGCGTTCGAACCCAGCCAGGCGCATTACTTTGTGTAAATAATTTCATCACCAGTGCTCTCAAACGGTGAAGGAAAACATCGTGAGGAAACCGGCATGTCCTAGAACAAAAAAAAAAATCGAAGACATGTGACATCTACCAACCCGCACTGGGCCTGCGTGGTGGATTACGGCCCACTCCCTCTCACGAAGAGGAGGCCTGTGTCCCAGCAGTGGGAACGTAATAGGCTGAGTATGATGATTGGCATTTGTGATTGTAAGGCAATTAAATTATCCGGAAAGGAACGCGAGTTACCGACATAACTTGCAGTGTAAGCTAACTGAAGTGGCAGTGGGCTGGCCATGTCTGTCGAAGGACCGAGGGCCGATGGAGCAGACGAAACCTGGAGTGGAGACTGCGTATCGGCAAGCAAAGCCTGGGACACCCCCATGGTAGATGGAACGAAGACCTTAAGAAAGTGGTTAGGACAGACCGAATGCGGAAGGCGGAGGACAGGTTGTTGTGCCGCAGTTTGGGAGAGGCCTATGTCCAGCAGTGGACTGTGATAGGCTGAGTTAATTGATTGATTTTAAGGTAATGTTATTCAAGCACGATGCAGTATAGGCGGTGATGGTATACCATAAAGAATCATTTTCAATGGTTCTCTACTTGTGGTAGGTATACATAAATTACTATTTGTTTATTTTCTTACCACGTATTTTCTGTCTATTGTTACTTCTTCACCATCTTTAATTCTTCGCTGGCAATGAGACACTAAAATAACATTTTATAAAATTGTTGTTTTAAATTATCGTTAGTAAGACGAGCTGCGACACAGTTGATAAATATGTAGCTTTCATCGTTACTATTTTAATTATGCCAGTTGGTTTTCATTCCAAATAAAAATCTTTTACAGAACAATGATTTGAATAATAATTTTACTCACAAATCGTACACTAAAGAGACCGAAAGAAAGAGAGAGACCGTACATAAAGAGTATTCTATTCTATGAAGGATTTAAAAAACTAATACCAATCCTATTATGTTTATATTCGTCAAAATCTATATAAATAAAAAGAAAAGTCCTGACTGACTGACTCATCAACGCCCAGCCCAAACTCTTGGACCTAGAAAACTGAAATTTTGCACAGAGGTTCCCTTTATAATGTAGACAAGGCATAAGGAACGATTTTTCGAAATTCAACCCCTAAGAGTGTTAAATAGGAGATGCAAGTTCCACGCGGGCGAAGCCGCTGGCAAAAGCTAGTAAATTATAAATACTCGCATTCTTAGGGGTAAAGTGGTTACTAGCTTCAGAAGATTAATTAAGATATCCAATTATCCTACTTACCAGGAATAATCACAAAAAATAACACTGTTATTGACTTTATTGCAAACATTTTAAACCCTAGTCATGATTGATAAAGACTGTATGTAGCTTACAATTTGACGGTATGTTTCAGAATAATTGAATTACAGTCGGATGATTATTTTTTATTGTGTATTTTCATTATTTTGAAGAACAACTCCTGTATGTGTTTTCTGTGTAGGCTATTTTTTTAATGTATTTTTCCTGATGGCTAAATGTGATTTCTAAATGTATCTAGTAATTTTGAAACGCTAAGAATTTATGAAACTATTACTTTCTAGCACCACATAACAATAACGTTTAGTTTTATTGACTGCAGAATTGTTATCGATCAAATCTACACGGGCAACAAAAGTTACTAAATTCAAACAGCCCAGCATAAATAAATGTCAAAAAAAGACAAAAATGTTTGTCTAAATATTGTTTTATTGCCTTTTTTGTTAACCAGCTGTTTTAAGTCTGTAATAGGTTCGAAGGTAAAGTATTTGAAATGGTATTTTAAAATAAATATGATAGTTATTTGTCAAGTTTAGGACTGTAGAACGAACAAAAAATATATTTTTAGCGAAGTGTCGAAACCACGCGCCAAGCGACCTACGCCGTAGCTTCGTAGCAGTTTCCGAGCTACGCCGTAGCTACGCGTAGCAAATGCTGGCTAGTTAAATAACAAAAACTAGCTATGAAATCCTTTCCGTTTGTGCAATCAAGTCTTTATTTATCGATCAATCAATTCAACGGTTGAAGGCTCACTCGAAATTGTGCCTGAAATTTTATATGATGGTAAAATGATTCAATGTCGCTACGATGCTGAAGTGTTTTTACATATTGATTTGGATAACTTCTTTCAAGTGTTAGTACTGTCTTTATTTTAAAATAATTATACTGTGCCATGTTTTTTTTTATAATTCCTTCTTTGTTTATCAGTTACGGAACGAAAATTTACATCATATCCGATTCGACCCTATTCGGCCTAAAAGAATGGATATGTATACTTTCGATCGTTTCACTGTATCCTCCTCTATCCTAACTTACTATCGCTCAGCACAACATGTCTTCTTCTTCTGCACATCTCTATTGGCCGTCATCTTAGTACTAGTCCCCTTTATAGCCATATCGTCTTTCACGCAATCCATCCATCGTTTCTTTATTCCTTCCTTCCTCTTATATCCTTCGAAATACATTATTAATAGGTACTCTTATTTAACTTATTATTGACTGATAATAAATTGAACTGTTCTCTTCAGTGTATTTCTGTCAACGAAGGATGGGACTTGGAAATGAAAGTGTGTTGGGAAAGAAATACCTGGTAAGTATCTGTCATGGATTAATGAATTGCATTCATCTCAGATCTTTGATTATGATTAGCAATATTTACCAAACACCTATGCAAACGGGATCTATCAAGTAGTGGTCTCGGTAATCCGCTGGATGCGAGAAAAGTAGAACCGGACTGTGTGGCGATTCATGGAGAAATACGAAGACAAAGCATATATTTGAAATAGGCAATTTTGAACGTCAACATTTACATTGAAATAGAATTGATTCTAGTCGTCCCTTCCAAAAGTTAGTTTCGTGTGGAGAACAATAAGCAAGAATCTCCACTGTCACTCACTCACACTCTCACTCTCTCTTTTATTTATTTTTACAACAGTTTACGTACACTAATTGTACAATTTTATGTAAAAACGATGCACCTAGAATAAAATTAACGTACCACAAGGGAGGCCAATGTCCAACAGTGAACTTAGTGGTGATGACGCGAATGAACCTTTGAAAACCCACTTGAGTAATATGAGCGTATATATTGTGCTATGATTTCAGGTATACTTTGTAAAATCTCCATATTCAAATTCCGATGACGACACTTGGCTATGCGCGGGCGCCATTGTAACACCGACACAGATACTGACAGCGGCAGCGTGTCTTGTCGAGATGAATAAAATCTATGCAATAGCTGGCTATAAGCAGTATGTACACGCCAGAGATATAGAAAAGAATAAGTGTGCCAACACGTTGAAGAAAAAAGTTGTCAAGATTTCTGTCCCGAAAGGTAACTTAACAATGATAAAAATACTGCAATAGTTAAGTACAGATTCTGAAATAATACCAGTAATAATAAGTGTTTTTGCTACAGAATACACAACAACCACCAACAAGGAGCTGGAATGGATGAATGTAGATATTGGTGTAGCGACTGTTCAGAAACCATACGATTTCAATGAACAATCATATCTCACCCATTGTTCTTACGTACCGGCGAGCATTTCGATTAATTACGATAAAAAGAATGAAGTTGAGAATATTCGTGCCATAGCGTTAGGATGGGGTGGCAAGAAAGTCAAAGGCGTAAGCGAAACTTAATATTTTCTTTTTAGGACAATTTTAAACGAATTTGCAATCACAAGATATGCTTATATGTGTGTCCCTCAATTCAATTTAGAGCCCAGGTAACGGTAGTACTTGTGCTGTCTAATATAGACCCGACCTTTATTGACAGGTCCATAAAACGTAAACGTAGTTTTCAAATTTTCAAAACTCTTTCTCTACTCTAAATCAAACTTCATATTTTAGATCTCTATATCCGGTTACAATAGTATGAGTATATGTTACAGCATGAAATGTATGGAGTGACAAACTTTCACTACATTACAACGATATTACTGTTCTGTTTAAACCATGCGAGGTAGATGTAATTTTATACTGACGTTTTTGTTTCACATACTGTGTAAATCGGTCAGCCCAAGGAGTTGCCAGAAGAGACACTTAAACCGAAATTACTTCAAGAAGCAACAACGATTATAATCGAGAAAACATTTTGTGCGAATCTCGTGCCAAAAAACGGATCGAAAGAAATCGTAGACAAATATTTATTGTGTGCATCTGGAAATGGTTTTTTGGGAGAAGACGGTGAGGAAACTACATTGAACCCCATCTTGGAAAAGCAGACGAAGAATGGCAGTTTTTTCCTAAGCAATGCTACAAAAAACATTAACCAAAGTATCGATATAAGTTCAAGAAAGTCAGCGTTGGTAGTAACGTGTCAGGTAAATAAAAGCAAAAGTGGATCTAAAATATTGCAATAATTTTAAAGTCAGCCCGTATATTTCGTAATATTGGCTTTCTGTGCCAAATTGTCAAGCATAAGAAAACCTAAGGCGGTCATGAGTTCAATTTGATCAATGTGATGGATACTAATCAAAATGTATGGAGATCTTTTTTTGTTTTTCGTCTAATATTTTCCGCATGATATATTTAGCTTAATATTTTTAAGAATGATCATGGAAGTCCTCTCGTCTCGTGGGTCGGCAACCAAGAGATGATTTTAGGAGTGGCGCTGAACGGCATCTGCAACCCAAACTTTGACTGCGTGGGTCCCCGTATTTATGTGAGCACAGCAGCGACAGCCCAAATAATCAAATGCCTTCTAGAAACTAATGAAACAAGGTTAGTTTTATACAGATATTTTTACATATTAAGTGATTGGTCGACTCCTCATGATACCTTAGGGTGGGCCTAAATTTCAGCCAGCGAATCAGTATTGCTATTCAACAAGACAATTTACAAATAAACTAGAACACATGTCTGCTATTCGATAGTATTTTGTGCTATAAAGAATGGAAAGATTTGGCTGCTATAGAATAATGACGATAATATTGATTATGATTCGAAAGTAATAAAACAGGGCATTCGATTATAAAATTAAAACGAAAGGAGAGTTAAGAAAGCTAACATATAAATTATTCCACAGACGTAAAACCTGCAATGACCAAATCGGTGATAAACGATATCAAAGCACCGATGTAGAAATTAAATGGTCCGAAGACTTAAAAAACAATTCAACATCCTCGCCAAGTATCCAACAAACTCCATCGAATCGACGGCAAAATAAAGAAGAAGGTACTCTTCATGTGCGGCCAACTAAGGATCTAAGGACCTTTGATGAGCCAGAGGACCCAAAAGAAAACACGCAGGATAACCCATATGAGAAACTGCAAGAAAATCCACGTAAGAATCGCCAAGGGAACCGAAATCAACATCCCTATAATGAACAGCAGAATCCACAGCAGGTGGACCAAAATCAAGGGACAATAAATCAGGAGCTTAATAGTCAACCAAATAAACCAAATCAAAATTACATGAGTCAACAACAAATAGAATCACAAAATCAACCGGAAATTGAGAGTTTTAATCAACAACAAATGGAATTCCAAAATCAACCAGAAATAGACTCGTTTAATCAACCACAAATGGAATCATATAATCAACCCCCATTGGATCCTTATTATAATCAACCACCAATAGATTCTTATTATAATCAACCACAAATGGAGTCCAGAAATCCACCAGAATTAGAGTCATATAATCAGCCTCAAATGCAATCAAATGATCAACCACCTCTGAAACCAAATAATCAAAAACAAAAAAATCCTTATCAACCACAAATGGATTCGTTTAATCAACCGCATGTGGCAACACGAAATCACCCTCAAAGACCCATCCACAAAGTCAAATCTAATTCAAATCAACCACTACGACCAATAAATAATCCACTTCCACCAAAATCACACCAAATGGAATCATTAATGCCATCGCAAGTCCATTTATATAATCAACCACAAGAAGAATCGTTTGATGAGGAACCAGTAGATGAATTCAAAATGTCACCATTTAAAAAGCTACCGAGTAAACAGTTCAAGAAGCCTCAAGCAGAATCATTTAATCATTCAGAATTAGGATCATTGAAGTCACCGCAATCAAATGTAGATCCTTTAAGTCACGCACAAGATTCTTTTAAGGAGCCACAATCAACTAACACTCATCCGAAAACAGAATCATTTGAAACGAAACCTACAGAAGCATATAATCCACTGGATATTATTATGGCTGATGACGATGTCGCATTTAAACCTCCAATAGAAGAACCTTATATGTCACAGCATGCGGCACTACGTAATCAACCAAGTGTTGAGTCGTACATGCCACAACCATTAACGCCAGAGCTGGATAAACTTGAGCAACCACATTTGAGTCAAAAATATCAACCACAGTCACCACATCACGAGCAGCCTTTAGGGCAGCCAGTCGTACCGGCTCCAGCGCAACCATTCGATTCAGGTCACCCGCTAAATGCGCTGCGTAACGGGCCGGACGATCCTGCATCGATTCCTTCACAAGGCGGCTCACAAACATTTGAGCAAATGTTTTCACAACTTCATGCAGAACCTGAACCCTCAGCTTCGGCTCTACCACCAAAAGAAGAAACTTTTGACGAATTGTATAGAAATCTTCATGATGGGGGATTTGAGGAACCTCATGAGCAAGAATTAGAGTCGCGACTTCAGCAACCAATTGAACAGGAGGTTGAACAAACAGACACCAAGGTTGTAGATAATGAACCTCCGGCAAATGAACCACAGTAAGTACCTACTACATATTTTGAAGAATGAACATTGATCCTCTGCAGTGTTGTCGAATGCATGCATTAAGTTCCACAAAAATATGTTTTTGTTTTTTGTTGACCTCTACAATTCAGCCGATTATAAGTAAAATACGTTTCTTTTTCAGCGATGATGTTCAGGTGCGTCATCAGGTGCCCTTAGAGTATCCAGATTATTCAAACCGAAGATAAATTTAATCATAAACTTGTTTTCTTTTGTGTAGTGTTCTAGTGTTTTATATACGGCTATAGACAGGCAACTGCTTACAAAATATTAGACTTAACATATATAACGTCTTATTTATTGGCATATAGCGAAAGATAAAGACAACCATATCTACTAAGCCTCCTTTCCGTCGCACAATTGTGTAAAAAGGTTTGAAAAATGTAATGATAAAATTATTTATAATAAAATTTGACGAACTTGCAGTGGAATGACCTGCATGTATCATTTGACTAAATGCTATGTTTTGTAGATCTGCAAGCGTCGAGGGATTTTAATATTATGATCTTCTCTAAATATAATAAAATCGTAGCGAAGTCAAAACTGTACAATGAATATTTTATTTTCGTTTGTAATTTTTGTGAGGTGTGGGAACGATTCTAATGCCGAAAATAATTATTTTTTAATTTTTGTCTGTTTTTTCCTTTCATGGAGAGGAGGCCTGTGTCCCAGCAGTAGGAACGTTATAGGCTGAGTATGTATGTATGTATGTATGTCTGTTTGTCTGAATGTTTGTTCCAGCATCACGCGAAAACTACTGATTGGATTTTGTTAAAATTTTGCATTGGTATTCCCTATACACCTGCGCAGGCTGTAGAGTATTCCTTCCATTTTTGCCATGGGGTGAGCAGTATTGGAATTTATGCGTATTCTTCTATAGTTTATCGCAAATTGTAAAACATATTTTTAAAAGCCAAAAGGTTCGAAAATTGCGGAGAGTTATAGATTAAACCTTTAAAATTATTATCATCACGCTTTTCCATCATGCACCTAAGCAGCAGTGATAGACATCACAACATCCAGGATAACATTTTAACCAGTGCGCAAACTGTATCCATGAATTTAGCATATCACTGTAGACCCCCTAGCGTAAACGAATTTCGTCAGTTATACAAAAAAAAAAAAACTGTTCCATACATTATGACTATGACCCCGTAGGTATTGCACTTTTCTATGAAACAGCTGATTTTTTAAGAGGTTATTTACAAAAAATTGTCTGCAAGGTAAAGTAGGGTCGTATGAGAGGCGTGCCATTTGTCGGCACTCGGTCGACTCTGCTATAAAGCACCCCAATCCCCTGATTGCGGCAGCCGACCGCCACATGGGCAGCGAATCCTACTAATGCGGGTGGGCCCAGCATTGGTAGGAATCACTGGCCATGGCCTAACCCTAATCATTCCCGATGACGCTACAACCCTTCTCCACGAGAGTTGCAACTCTACCAGTACGCTCAAAATACATAAACACAAAACATCATCCTTCCTCCCCGCTGTAGGCCACTGCGACGTCTCAAACCCTGACCTTTACTCGAACTAGCCCGCACCCTGAGCCTGTAGCCTTAATTTCGTCTCTAATTATTAATTATATGTATACTAACAAGATTCCAATAATTACTTTTATACAAACATACTAACTAAGCATAAATGTAAAAATAATTGTTACACAGTATGTACAAGTATATCATCATCATCATTTCAGCCGAAAGACGTCCACTGCTGGACATAGATATCCCCAGGATGGGGGGTTTTGCCATAATCGCCACGCTCGGCAGGCGGGTTGGCGATCGCAGTATCGTGGTAAAATGCATAGAGAACGCTGCTGCCTATTCTCTAGTAAGTTCCTTAGTCGCCTTCTACGACACTCACGGGAAGAAATGGGATGGTGCTATTCTTTTACTCCCGGCGACACATACGGGACGTACAAGTATATAAATATAAAGTAAAAAAGGGAAGAGCTCACTGGGCATCAAAGAATTCGTCCGCATCGCTGTCAGTGGGAAAAGTGCCCAAAAGGCTGGCAGCGTTGCCACGTTGGATGGCAATGCTGATTCGTTGACCATTAATTATATAATTCCAACCCAGCCCGCCCCTTGCTGGCCCGCACATACTTGCTGCTACTTGCTGCTTTGGTGCGACGTCTAAGCCGATACCCGTATTCTACAGGATGCCGATAGCGTGTAGTCGCTTTGGTTTAAATTTTTAAGCCATGGTTGGAGGCCTTAATATATGGAGACAGCCACAGGAAAGTCCGGTTATGCAGCCTACAACCTCTTTGACCTGCAATATGCCATCCCCCAAAAAAAGCGCCACTTAGTTAATGGCCACACAGCCCCCGAATAGGCAACAACTAAGAAGAAGACAAAATTTGCAGACAAGACTCAAACAACAAGAAATTTGCTCCTCCTCATCGCTGTCCGTCTCTTCCCGAGGTCCTTATGGATTGTACTACAACACAGGTACTACATTCAACTACTGCATTCAAGGCTGCGTGGTGACGTGTGCCGCCAGTGGAGTCGCTCGTCTCAGATAATAGGGAGCGCACGTCAACAATAGCGGGAGTGGTGCTGCACGCCCTCGTGTCGTCCGCTACACTGGTTCTTTACTTTATAAACATTATTTAATCACCACTGCTCTCAATACGATTACGGAAAATATCGTGAGGAAACCAGCCAGACATGTGACGTCTACTATCCCGCACTAGACCCGCGTGATGATTCACGGCCCACTCTCTCTTACAGAGAGGAGGTCTATGTCCTAGCAGTGTAACCATTATAGGATGATATTTATACTAACAATTATAAGATTAACACAAATTCAAACACAATCTCTAAATAAGCTGTAAATAAACGTTTTAAACAATCGTTTTTTTTTTATCATTTAATAGAAAACATTATTTTAATAAAATTATGAGATAGACAATAATAAATACCTAACAAAATCGTCATTATAAGTAGTGCTATAAATTGTAATGTCAATGGTTCGAAACTAAGATTGGAGTCAATGTTTGAAAGTAAACTGTCACAGAGCACGAAGACGTCTCGGTAGTCGCAGCTGGAGATGTTATTGCTAATACTTTCCATACATACCAAGCGTGTCAGTTCGCGTCACCAGCGGCGTACACTCCATACCTATCTACTCTACCAAACTCAGATAAATATTTATAACTATGGTAAACCGGATTTTCAATTAATACATACTAGAGGTAAAGTCAATCGTTATTTCAACAAAACAATAAGGTTCATATTTCTACTTGGCTCACAGGTTGTATACCTACTTAATTAAACAGCAATGTTCTGTTTCTCTTGGAATTTTGCCTACCCTGCCTAAAAGCCTTAGGTTGCATACATAACGAAACAGGTTTCCGGAGCAGGCGAGTTTGTGCGGGTCGGTACCGATCGGTGCAGGAATATTCCCGGGTTATCTTATGCGCTCATTAATAAAGAAACAGGTTTAAGCCTGTCGGTGCCGACCGAGTCATACAGGTTTAAGCATTTGCCAGTGTAGTCTGCCCTCGTCTGTCATCGTGAAAATGGATATGAATTGTGATGTTTTGACAGCATTGGTATTTGCTAAACCACCTTTTGTGGGAACAAAAGACATAAATTACACAGCAACAGAAAAGTGATTGATAAACTTTGGAAGGAGATTAGTTTGAATAATTGGTAATACGATCCATATTTCTTTCTTTTATGGTTCACTGTCCTTTTTTTACATTTACAATGAACACTTTTGAGGGGAAAAACTCATTGTCTGACGAACTCTTCTTTTTTCTTTCTTTTGGTTTCTTTATGTAGTTTGACCGGTACCTATCCATACCGACCCGTTTCTTTATGTTTGCACCCTTATGCAGGCCGCTACAGTGTTTTTTATACAATAGTAGGTGAAGTACTCCGTGCCTGAGAAAGCACGTTAAGCCGTTGATCCCGGCTGTGATACGTGGATGTTTGACAGTCGATACGGGTCATCCAAAGCCCGAAAGTCTGACAACCACTCTTACTAAGGGATGTTTCTACCCAGTAACTGGGTTATGGAGGTCAGAGGCAGGCACTCCATGTAAAATACTGGTTAGTTTCATCGGTTTAGACTGCAAGCCGGCCCAAAAATATGTAGTTGAGAAAAGGCTAGGTAGATGTTGAGTTGGAGGCTCGGAGCGAATTTTTCAAAATAGCACAACTATATTCTTATCACGATCATACTCATGGCAGTTATGTGATTGGCAGTTAGTATGGCAGTCCCATATTATCTCTTGGTCGTTTATATGCCAGTTCAATATTATAACTTGGTCGCGTGTACTTCCAATCAATATTAAGATTTGGTCGTTTGTACTGCTGTCCCATATTAATATTTGACGATGGCCGTACCGTACTTGGACCGTCTGGAATAGAAAATTGATTATGCAAGGTGTGACATGTCTACAAAAAGAAACTTTTAAATCACAACTCGAGAAAACTCGTCTCGTATAACATTACCGTCGTTTTGTTTTCTTATTGCCCCCTTTTACTTAAAATACATTTGAAAGCAGTGGTGAACCAGTAGTAGCGGGGACTTACGTGTTGTAGGCCGTGGGTTCGAACTCACTCATTATATTTTCACACTGAGACTGGGTACGGTTGAAACAGGGGTACGGTTGAAGCAACGCTAATAACTCGTAAACTATTAGCGGTGTGCGGACGGCGAGTAATGGGTAGCTCGCTGTCCGGTAAGGACCAAGCCCAAGTCGACGGCGCGTTGTGTTCCACGCGCGCCTCAAAGAGATGTCAGCACAAAAAATGATGGGGCCCGCAAGGGCCGATGCCTGCCAGGGGTGCGGGTTTGTTCGAAAGAGACACCACAGCCCCTGGCATACGGGCTACTGAAGGAACACGGGTGGGTTTTAGTCAGTAAAAGTCTGACACGCCCTCCTGCTCCACCCAGAGCGGGAGAAGTTATTTGATGATTTCCCAACCAAAAAAAAAAAAAACTATTAGCGGTGTGGTGAGGGGTACAAGGGGAGAGAGACGCGGCCGGCGAGTCCGGACATAAATCAGTGTCGCGTTGCACTTCGCGCGCTGTGTACGTTTCCAGGGCACCCTATTATATTTTTTCGTCAAACAGGAACTATTTTCTATTGTTTTCTTTTTCAAATTACTTTGTTGATATTAGCATATTTTGTGTTTTGAGTGAATTTCTGTTTGCTTGTTAGATTTTGGAGGTTCGAAAACCGTGATTCGTTTTTGTTTATGTTATTTTGTCTCGACGTTATGTTTGTTTTATTAGCGGTTGACGGGTATGGGGACGGATGAAGCAATTATTGTGGGTACGATTGAAACAATGATAACCGTTGCTTTTTTGTTGTAGATCCCCAGACAACGTATAAAAAAATCTTCAATAGGCGAGTGTGATATAATTCACTACGAAAATGCGTATGAAGAAGTCAAAAAAGGGATTTCTTTACTAAAAGCTGCAGAGATGTAGGTGTGTTTGCCACAACTGTTTTGTTAGTTTTTTTTTTTTTTTTTTTTGTATTTTTGTTTATTATAGACAGCAGTTGCTGTTCAGCTTATTTTTGTCCCTACAGATAATTTGAGATCTGAGAATCTTATATTTTCATTTAATTTAATTATTAAGACTTGACTTGATTTTTTTGTTATGTTTGTTTATTGTTAAAACATTGTTATTAAGACTGATAGAAATGTTGAAATACTAGAATGTAACTATTTCTAGTTGATTATGAATAAATAAACTTATTTTGTATTATTATTTATGTTTCAACTGACCCCCATCTCTGTTTCAACCGCCCCTGGTATGGGTTCGGTAGTAAGTATGGCAGTTAAGCCTCTAATTCTGAAATGTATTAGAAGACAAAAGTCTACTCTCCCATTTTAAGTGTTTTGTTGTTTGTTATCTTTCAAAATGGCTGTGCTACGGGCGTTCAAAGCAAAATTGTTTCAACTGTACCCAGTCTCCCCTACTTACTCGTTTATTGCTGCGACGAGAGCTATCAAAGAGAGTACTCACTCAGTGACGTTCGCTTTGCAGACAGAACCCTCGCTGAGGCAAACCAGTTATCAAAGCCTGCCTTCAAAGAAAGTGTCAAAAGGCATCTTCTGGGCACCTTTGCATCATGGACCTTATCCATCGCTGCTAGTTGCTCGTCGTTAATAGTTGCTCTTAAATCCTTATAATATCTGTGGCTTGGCTTTAGAGACGGCATTGGACCAAAGCATACATTCTTACCCATATTCATAGCTGTTACCAGTTTCTTGTTCGGACGGCCAGTTGACGTGATATTCTTTTCTGTCATAATTCAGTGACTGGCATTTTTTGCGCCTGTAAAGACAAATAAAATATCATCTTACGATTGAAATGAACATAATATAAATATCGAGCCAGTATTCCTATCTTTTTTCAGGTATACTGTTCCATGAAAGGTCAACGCACACTGTTACCACAAACAGGAGCGACGCGACACGAGTAGAACAATTTCTATGAAAACTTCTTGGAAATTGTTTTACCAAAATCGTGTCACATCGTCGGGTTGCCGTCGACGTCGCTGTCGTCCTTTCCTTCTAGACAAATAATGGAGCAAGCACGGGGGACATACAAGGTTTAACTTAAATAACGCACAACCTCTTAAGGGGTGATTACGGTTTAAGACATTTTATTCTCAAAAGATTTACAAAATCACTTATAGAGAACATATAGGTAAGAATAACAAAACATTATGCCGAATGGCGTAGCGGGCTGGTACTATGACAAATTACGATAAAATTATATTATGGTTAAAAAGTAGTTAGTAATAAATTAGTAACCTATTGCGGGTAATTACAAAAAATATATAACAAAAACAAAGTGCGCGACGTCGTTATGTTCGTTGTGCAGCGGATTAGTGTGCGTGAGTGACAAGATGTTTTTACTAAAGCCCGTGACACAGCGATAGCATTGCGAGAAGAGTTTTAGTGTGATATAAATATATTTATAGTATTATTATTGATAATGCAGATTATTGTATAGTGCTTGCATGTATGTATGTAGGTATATAATAGTGTGTATGTGTATTTTGTGTTTATACGATAATGTGTATCAGGTATGTTTTGCGTATAATATTAATGTACTACATGTATTATATTCACATGATTAATTGATTTGAAGTTAAAATAATAACCATATTAAGTGCTTAATAATGAAGAATCCTTTAAAATGTGGGTTTTTAATAATTTTTTGAATGTAAACAGAGATTTGGCTTCTTTAATATCCTTAGGTAGTTCATTGTAGTGTTGGGCTCCATCATATAGAATACTCTTTTTTCCGCAGTTCGTTCTATGGGATCTTAAACACAGGTTATTAGCCTGCCTTGTCATGCGTTTATGGTAATCTAACTTTTTTGTGAATGTAATTTGTGAGTGTATATCCTTTGTAAGAATTTTTCTAACTAATGTGCATGTACTCGTATTATATTTATATATGTAGTTGGGTCAGATTGAATAATTTTGTATCTTTATAAATTTTTATTGTGGGTGTAAGATAATCATATTGGAATAATTTTTTAATGATTCTATTTTGTGCAACTTCCAGTTTTTGCAAGTTTGATTTAGTTACAGAACCCCATACTTCCACTAAATAATCTATTTGAGACTTGACCAACGAGTTATATATCGTATATCGAACATGTCTCGGGAGACATCGGACTATGCCTTTTAGTGCACCTGTTAGGGAGTTAATTTTTATTGCGAATTTTTTCGATGTGCTGTTTCCAGGTAAGCTGGCTATCAAGAACAAGGCCTAAATATTTTTCATTATTAACTTTAGCAATTTTTTCACCATTAATAGTAAGAGGACTATAATTTTAATTTTTTTTATTCTTAGCAGAGAAGATAATGTATTTCGTTTTCGAGGCATTAATAGTAAGTAAATTTGACTGTAACCAATTAAGTAAAAGATCTAGATCATGCTGAGCTTGGCTTATTACTGTTTGTAATGAGTGACCAGAATAAAAAAGGCTTGTATCGTCAGCATACAAAGTGATGTCTCCCTTTAGTCCAATCTCATAAATGTTATTGACGTAGATTAGGAATAACAGGGGTCCCAAAATTGAACCCTGGGGAATGCCACAGGTAACTGTTTGAGCGCCACTTTGATGACTATTAATTTTGACAACTTGAGATCTGTCTGCTAGGTATGATTTAAAAATCTCAAGTGCTTTGCCAGTTACACCTATGTCATTTAATTTCGATAGCAGTATGTCGTGACTAACTGTATCGAAAGCCTTTTTTAAGTCAATGAAAATTCCTAGAGTAATTTTTTTCTGATCAATGTTAGATCTAATATTGGTTACTAAATCAACCGTTGCAGAAACAGTGTTTGACTTTGGTCGAAACCCGTATTGTTTTTTGTATAGGTAATCAGTCGTAGTTAGGAATTCGTACAGTTGTTTATGTAGAATTTTTTCAAATATTTTTGACATCACTGGTAGTACCGATATAGGTCTGTAATTACTAGGGTCAAGTTTGCTACCGGATTTGAAAATTGGACGAACCTTTGCAATTTTAAGGCGGCTAGGGAAGTTGCCTTCATTTAAACATTTATTAATACAGTTTGCCACGCTTTCCGCTATAGAATCTTTAACACATTTAATGGATTTTGTATTGATACCATCTAAACCAGAGCTAGTGTTGGAATCTAAGTTTTTAATTATTTTCGCTACCTCGTCGGCAGTGGTTGGGTTTAATTTTGATAATTCAAGATTGTTATTTTTAGATTTATTATATGTTAAAGTTTGTGTTAGGTTGTTATGGTATTTTTGTGGTATTTTATTTGCAAGTTCAGTACCTATTGTAGCAAAATATCTGTTAAAGTATTCGCAAATTTCCTGAGTATTTGAGATTTGACCATTGGGGGTATTGATTTTTAAATTTCCAAGGTCTGCCAACTCTGTTCTATTGCTTGATAGTTTATTAATTAGTTGCCACATTTTTAAAGGACACTTCTTACAGTTTCCAAAAGCCTTATGATAATATTGATTTTTTGCTAATTGTATATTTTGAAATGTATGGTTTCTTTGTTTTAAAAATTCTTCTTTCAGGTGTTCGTCTCCGGGTGTTTGTATTAGGCTGTACCACAGTTCGTTCCTTTTGTTTATTAATTTTATTAGGTCCTTATTTATCCATTCTCTGCAAGGAGGATTTAGCATTTTTGTTTTCCTTACTTTGTTCTTTGAAATTGCTTGTAAAAGCTGAGATTCTAATTCTTCATATTCATTATGTAGGGTTGTGGAGAAAACTTCTTTAGTATCTTTCTGTAAGCCAGTGTAGTTTATTGATTCATATTCAGCTCTTTTTATACGTTCGGTTAGGGGTCTATTTATCTCAAGGTAAATTTGTTTGTGATCAGCAATGGAAGACGCAATAATAGACATCTGGAAAGTGTTATTCTGTAGGTTTGTACAAACATGATCTATGATTGTTTTCGAGGTCGTAGTCTCACGAGTGCAATATTCAGCGGTAATTTTATTTAATATTTTTACATTATTCTCACGTAGTATTTCCTTGTATTCCTTTACAGATTTTTCATTAGTCAGCAAGTTTAGGTTTAGATCACCGAAGACAATCACACGTTTTCTTCTTGCAAGATGTTGGCTATAATTTTCGAGAAAGTTGCCAGCGTTTGCTGATGGTTGTTTATATATGGCACCTATATCCAAAGAGAACGTGTCAAGATGCACCCATAAGAAATGGTTTCCATCTTCGCATTGTTCTTCCAAAAACTCATGTTTTAGACTGTTATGAACGAACACAGACACTCCACCACCTCTAGATTTTTTTCTGTAGTTGTAGTAGTGGGTATAATTCGGTAGTTTTAACCTTTGTGCTTCCTCATCACTTTTTATCCAGGTCTCCGTAAGGATTATTACATGCACCTTAGTATCGAATGATTCTATAACACATCGTATTTCATCTAATTTGCCTGGTTTCACTAAACTACGGATATTGGCATAGAAAAATTTTAGTGCTTTGTTTGTGATTACTACATTGGAATATTGATTGTGAACTGAATGAGTTATGAAGCTGTTACCTCTAGTTTTACTTACTATATGTTCTCTTGTGTCTCGTTTTTTGGCTGTTGATTTATAATTTTAGGGATTCCTTTAATATATTTTATAATTAGATCACTTTCTCATTTTTCTTTACGTTGACGTAACTCTTCTCGTAGGTTTGTCATTTCCTGTTTTTGATTGGGTGTCTGGTCGGAGTAGATTTTAATATTATTATCGTTAAAATTAGATTTATTTTTAAGTATTATTTTAGCTACTTCTGGTGTTGAAAAATAAACTTTTATAGGACGTGTTTTCTTCCCATCATATTTTCCCAGGCGAATCATTCTTTCCGGTTCAGGATGGGGTGGATATATCTCTGATAAAATTTTCTTCACTTCATATCTATCGTTTTCCCTTTTCTTCTCCATATTTTCTGAATGTGTTTCAGAAACACCAAAGATTACTATATTCTTAGTACGTTCCATACGCTCTTGAAGTTCAGTCATTATCAACATAATAACATCCTACATCAACGACTATCTACGGCAACCCGTAGATAGTCGTTGATGTAGGATGTTCTAACGATAATGAAGACGAAGCACATTGGAGAGCCTGTACATCATTTTCAGTACCTTTAATTTTTTCCTGATTCTTATTGACAGTAATTGAAAGGTTTTGTACTTCAGATTTAAAGCTGTTATGTTCTATAATCAATTGATCCGTTTTGGTCTTCATTTCTGTAAGTTGGTCATTAATAGAAGAAATATCTTTTTTTACAATATTTATATTTTCTATTTGAGAATTACCAAACTCCTTCAGTACTCCCATGATTTCCTTTTTGAATTCCTTAAAATGGAACGAAAAGTCATCTTCCGGTAATTTTCTTTTGCGTTGCGATACATATTCAGCATAATCAGGAGTCCCGATAGTTGATAGGTCGGGCTGGGAACTACTATTCCCACCTGGAACACTTATTTTGTCGGTGGATTTACCAGTGGGTGAACGTAGGACACTCATTTTTTTTTCTAAGTGTAACCGTATTTATAGCTTCGCTCGGTAAGTGTACAGAGACCCTTATAATGCGAAACCGGTATGAACCAAGTCTATCTGATTCGTTCTAGTGCCGCTATGGTTTTGTTTCACACTCACCGCGATATGTAATAGAAAACTTTACGTCGCTCACAATTAGGTTTATTATTGCAAAACACTTTTATTTTAATTTTAATATTTGTCAGGAGTAAAACTTGAATACGTCCGCTCACTACGCAAGTCGGCAGCAATGTATGTACTGTCAATGATTGTACTCATCATTATGAACAACTTTTACTATGGGACCAAACAAGAAATGTCGAAAAAAAATTTTGCTGTTCCCTACATTTATGTTTGCATAACTCGTCAAAATGAATGGAAAAGCTGTTTTTTTTTTTCGCGGTTTCCTTTTGGGCCCATAGTAAAAGTTGTTCATAAATTATGAGTACACTGACCCCTTAAGAGGTTGTGCGTTATTTATGTTACACCTTGTATTTAAGTGTGTAGTTGAAGCGGTCTCAAAATCTATCGCCTAACTATGATGACCGGTGATTACTATTAGAAGAAAATCGTTGAAACTTAACATGTATGCGATCGGATCACATTCAGTTATTCAGTTTTACCCCAACTTGCACGGTATTTATAGTCATGTGGGTCAAGTGTACGCATTTAAACTTCCACGCTTAATAAAATCGAAAGTTATTTATAGAATGAAACGAACCCATGTTAATTAGTTACTCGTAGACTGTTTATTTGTCAACAATTTGGACACAAGGATAGTATTTTCAATAGCTTATATTTTAAGATATTGTGAAAAAACAAAAACGTTCCGAACACGCACACTTACCCCAGTATGGGGGGTAAACGTACGCAGCACTGCGGGTAAGTGTAAGCAACAACAAAAATATTGATTTTGACCTATCATTTATAACTAGACATAAAAACACAAAAAATATTATTAATTAAATTGGTTTTTTTAAATACTTAAAGTCTAAAAATTCACCTTAAAACCAAAAAAAAAATATAGACTTCTACTTAAACTTAAAAATCTTCAGTTATCTACTTATTAATTACATGTATCACAAACAAAAGTGCCTTGTTCGAAGCTGTTCGTGCCACCAGGCTCCGCAAAGGCTACATGCAATCCAGTCTTCAGTCGGTGGATAATTATAATTTTCGCCGCATAAGGGGCAGTAATACTCATTTTCGTCATTCTTAAAGCTTTTCAGTATCTTCTAGTAACAAACTATGGAGTATATTAAGGCCAAAAACAGTAATTATTATTCTGTAATCATCTGCCCGACCTTTCCTAGCTATGTTGGGGTCGGTTTTCAGTCTCAGCAGATGCAGCTATCCAGCCAGATAAACTAGTATAATTATTATATAGAACGACTGCCTATCTGACCTTCACAACCAAGTTACTGGGTAACACGATACTCCTTGGTAAGACTGGTTACTGGTTGTTGTTCGTTGGTAAGTAGTAGCTAATTATTATTTACTGGGTAAAATGAAATCTTGCACTTACTTTTCTTTATCCGTAGTAAATAAACATTTAATTAGATTTACGGATCGAGCCGTGCTGAGGTACAAGTAAGGGCCTTCACATTCGTATTTTTTATCATAAACGCTGTTCAGAGCGACTCCTATAACTACTTGTAGGTCGCCAGCAAATGCAATTAAGGGTCCACCGTGGTCATTCTGCAACGTTAAAATTCTACAAAAGTCTCGTCTGCAAAAGCATCATCAGGCCACTGTTTTTTTTACTAACCAAATTGTTTAACGCGATTTGCAATTAGAGTAAACTGGTAGAATTCGTCACGAAACGAAAATGTGTTATGCTTCATGCGACTATCTCTAAGAGAGAAAGTTTGAAATTAATACGCGGTTTAATACAGAGCCATCTAGTATGAGTATTTAGATAATATATAGAGACAGAGAGAGAGAAAGTTTTCCGGGTTTTTGAGGGTGCTAAAGACGATAGCGCGGTCGAAATGAAAAACCAATGCGACAACTTGATGATCTACTATATGGCTGTGTATTATATACGCGTATGACATTCACACTCTTTATTTACGAGTATTATAAATACAAGTGTGTCTCCATGCGAGTATCACGTAAAGAACTTCGTTGCTGACGGGGTTCCCACGAACGCACAATTTTTATGCTGGAGAGAAATCCTTATGTAAACTACCCGTCTAGGGACTTTGGAGGCTTATGTTAGACTTATACCGATCTAAACCTCACAATTTGCTTCCACTATCATGAGTTGGGTGCTCCGGATATTCGAGCGCATGCCCGACAACTCTTACAGAGATCGCACCAAGTTATATCAGGTAAAAATAATTACCTACCTCAAACAAACATCGTACCTGACATATCCCCCCAATATAGTTTCCATGTACTCCTTGCCTTCTAGAAATTGAATCATTTATATCCAATTTATTCACATTAAATGTTTTATTATTATCATCATTTTCTAAGGACGTACCAGAGCCATTCCAGATCAAAGCTTCCCGGCTTATTGATATTTCGGTGCTATCAGTGTCCACGCACTGAAATCAAATTCTGTTTGCAGTTTTAGCTGTAGCGTAGCAAGTTGATCCAAAGAAAACACAACCTGGCATAACGCCTGTATCCCCCGAAAGAGTTTAGGTAGACGTATAACAACAGTACATTCAGATTTCGCCAGTTATGTTAAGTCCCATATAATATAGGTACACAGTGATTTTTTTAGTCACCGTTTAAATTTTGCAGGGGAAATATGCAAAAAAAAATCGGACCTGCCGTACAAAATCGATCAGCTGATTATTGATTTTGAATGCGAGGTCCGATTTTTTTTTCATATTTCGACCCATGTTCCTTGGAGAAAGTTGTTCAATTTCACAGGTACTATCACTCTGATTTTTTTTAACGTTGAACATAAAACCACCCAGTATTTGACAATAGGTTCGCCCCTAATACATGGGTTGATGGCCCAACCAAGCATAAACCCAGACACCAGACATCAAAAAAATTGATGGAAAAATTGAATAACTCTTTGCCCTAGCTGGGGATCGAACCTAAGATCTCAAGCTCAGCATAAGCGCTTGCAACCACTAGACAAACGATCAAAATCAAAAGAGCATTAACCTATTAAGAGCGTTATCCCCACGCGGGCTGGTAACGGCGCATTTGTGGCGGTGATTAAATCTAGACGCGGAAGCCTAAGCACTTAAGTCAAATCTTTATGCATGCAAAAATGGAGAAGGTTTTATTTGATGGGTATGAAAAAAATGTACTAGGGTTTTTGTTTTTATTATTTATTATTATACAATTATGAACTAGTTACATATAAGAGTATGGATATTTAGGCTATAATTATTATTTACTAAAATATCTGACTTCAGTTTCTTTGAACGTCAAAAAATTGCGACTTAAGTGTTTATTACCGTACTATAATTACTTGGCTTATTTAATTTATTATATAATATTAAAACAAACTATGAATAATTTTGAATTATAATTATGCTTATTAATTAAAAATGTTATAATATGATGCAATGCATGCAATAAAGTCAAAAACTAAAAGTCACTGTCTTCTGAATCTGATATATCTGGATCAACATCCTTGGTGTCGTCAGTGGTTACTAAATTCTGGTAAAAAATATGGAAACATTCAGGTATTAAAGATAAAAGTGATATTATATCACGTTTTTTTTTCGACACTTATTGGTACTGGCTTGTCAGTAATCTGCATCAAATTAAATTCTTTATGACGTCGCGTGTTCCGTTTGAAATTAATAGTTTTAAATTATTCATCTTTAGACAGAGATGTTTTGTATTTTATGACGCCGTACTCAGAGTCATAACTCAGCCACTTCACTTCATGCCACTTGAAAATATTTCCGTTGTCGTCTTTTTTTCGGGCCACTAAGGGACCTTTCAATAAACTAGCGAAGTCAAAGAAGTCATTTTGTCGCATTTCTCTAACGGTAAATTTTTTGCTACTCGATCTTACCAACTGCATCCAATCGTGTGGGTGATAAATTTGTATTTCGGTTTTTTTTCATTTTTTTTTTCAAGAATTGCATGGTCTAAGTCAATCTCCATATGTGTATGACCAGGTATCATAAACTTGTGATGTATTATCTTGATTGAGGGTTTTACAGTCAACAAGTACGTAAACATTGCAGCCACGTGAGTGTTCTTATTTTGTCCTCCGCAAGTATCAGAGTACAAAATCACTTCTGAGATATTTTCTGGTAGTTCTCGTAAATATACAAACAAACAGGAGGCTATTTGATTAGCACCTCGACCCGAAATACCCTCATGCCACATGTGGTGCGTTGACATTCCTGTTGCGTTGTCATGTATTGTAAGATTGAAAGTCCAAAGTTGTCTTTTAGAAAAGGCTACAGATGATTGTAAAGCTGGGGTTGGCAAGCATTGCTGTAAGTCAAAAGTCAGACATTTGATTTTTTTATTTGTAACTGCGATATTTTTATCACACTGCTTCTCGTTGTACGCCATATCAGCTGCTAGTAGATGAGTCGCGTTCTTCTTCAAGGGCTAATTTTGTGATTTCATCTGTAGCAATGTTTGATTTCATTTTAAAGAGGTCGCATGTGTGACAAGTGTCCACTTTTGGTTTTTTGAAACTTAAATTTAATTTATGAAATTCTTTGCGGTATATCTTATCACTAACAGAATTTTCATGTGATTCTGAGTAAAGAGAATGCATTTTTGAAATTGTCAAATGCGACGGTAAATATTTGCGGGTGCTTCTACGTCTAGTGTAATGACTTTCATATAGCGGAAACGAATTGATGTGATTAATCACCTCTTGAATTTTTTGTTCGGAATGTTTGTTTGCTGGTGTATTCTTTCCACGTTTGTCTGTTTGTATAATTCCACTCGAGCTGCCACGTTTCTTCAAACCGATTAGTTTTACAAAATTATCACTTAACGTTAGGGTTTTTAGAAAGCAACCTTGACACACGGATATTTTTTCACTGTTGACGTTAAAATGATACTTATAAGTCCACTGTCTATTTTTTTTGTAAACTAGGATCTAAGACCCGACGACGCTCAGTTTTTTTCTCTTGAATGATAATCAAAGATGAAACGAACGCTGCCCTTAAATCATAAGACCCAAGACTCCCAACGTCTTTATGAATTACAGCTCGTTGCTTATCACTTATTTTTTGACGGCACTTATTTCGACAATTAGGTAATTCCTTCATTTGACGTTTAACGATAGTTTTCCCACTAGCTGTCAAATAGGATTGGACTAAATTTCTTTTTATTTTATTATCTTGCTTTCTTCTTCTACAGGGCACGGAATTGTTTTGTTGTAGTAATGACGTATCTTCAATACTTTCAGGTATTGCATTTTGTGGTGCTATCTGTACATCTACTGATGCATCGTAAACAGTGGTTTCCATCTCATCTTCGTGTTGTATAAGCAAACTAGGACTGTCTGGAGAGTAGGTAGGAACAGCAACAGAATCGTCACTAGAATAGTCAATAGCGATTTCATCATGAGTAATTTGTTTTTGAGTTCCAGATGTACTTGGTTGCGGATTAGAGAATGGGTCTTCATCGCCTGTAAAAAAAAGTGAAATGACAATTTTTTGTTGATTGGGTTGTAATCATGTCAACAAAAACCATACATTTATTTTGCATATTGCATAAAAATGCCAGGAAAACATTCAAAACTTACCTTTATTCTCATTATTTATGACGAGATTTACTAACTTCCTGGCTCTTGAATTCATTATTAATACAGTTAATGCACAACACCACTACGACCATCACACCGTAACACTAATTAAGAAATACGTATTTAATTTTACTTTACCCACAACGTTCGTCAACTTTTTATCAATCACTTCAAAAAAGAAGGTAAAGAAAGGGAAGGTACTTGAAAAAATTTCAAGTACTTTCCCACACTTAACCTACAGTTACCATGTTACTTAAGTCAGTTGGCTTAACAGTTGCCATGCCGGGAAAAAAAACTTAAGTCAACTTAAGTTGTTTATGTTGCCGCTTGGTTTATTGATACGACTTAAGTATTATGGTACAGTCAACTATTGCGACTCAATGATGTGACGCGTGACTTACGTGCTTATTCCAGTCGACGGATAATACAAAAACATGCCTTTTTATAATTTTGAGCAAAAATTGACTTAAGTGCTTTTGGCCGCCGCGTCTAGAAATATTAATTAATTACAAACAAAAGTTCACATTTTTTTCAGCCATGCACTAGATCGTTGGAATTTTCAAGTTCGTAAACAATTTTTTTTACAGTTATTTTGGTATCTACTTAGAAAAATAGACATACCGTCAATTATTTTCTATTTGCATTACTAATTACGATTAAATATTTTTATTAAAGAGTAAATCAAAAATTCATTATAAATACAAACAATTAAGTGCTTGGCTGTTTTTTTTTTTACTTTTGTTTGTATTTAACGAAAAACGACTATAAATGCGTTGTTGATAGCCCGCGTGGAATAAACGCTCTTAATATAAATGTAAATGGTTAGACGTTTATTAAGCTATTACGCCTTCACGGCGGAACGAATTGAGATAAAGACTGGCACACGAGTAGACCATGGTCTGGATTGCCAGGGATACAACTGGTAGTAGGTTCGTTATGTACCCTGGGACATTTTTATTTTTTCCAACCTCCATCCGAGTAAAACAATGAACACAAGTACTGGGCAAAAGCTAGAAAGAACATTTTTTACTGACCTCTGCGGGTGTGTCTTTCGAACGAATTTGCTTGGTTCCGTTACCACCACATCTCCACCCAGTCCACATTGCCTTTAGATGTCGTGTCGGCTTTCGGGTTGAAGAAGTGCTTGTAGAACAAATTCTTCTTTCTTTCTTTGTGGTAGTTGATGATGATGCCACATTTTTTATTTTATTCTTCATAACTCTTGGTTTTACACCGTCATTGACACCGTGAGTGCACAAAAATAAATATTTTTCAATTTTTGGAAATTGTTTTCGGCAATATGATGTGTTCGTTATTACTGCGTGCGCTTGCATTAGATATTTTGAATTTATGTCCCCAACTGTTCCCGGCTGTGAATATTAAAACTGACTTTGAATTCAAATGAAATCTTTCAGTAATTTCAACTATTTATTTTAAATCACAAAATTTGCAGCGAATTAGAGGGGCAGTTCCCAAACCTATTTTATAAACGGCCATTAGTAATCTCAGTCTCAACTCAATCTACCAAAAAGTTCCATTTTATCCTTACCTTTATACAAGTTTTTGACATTGATTACATAGATCGATGAGATCAGAGGGAAAATTCTCGTAATTTTAAGAACGTTCACAGTTTGATCTGAGTCTCAATCTATCACAAATACCTCGAGTTTCTATTCATTTTTGTCAAATTCTTGACATTTGATGGTCGCCTAGATGAGACTGCGAATCGATTTTGAAAATGTTGGATTACCAGAATTGGCCTGCTGATAGCGACCTGATTTTGAACTTTTCTTTAAGAACGAGAATTGCCATCAAATGATTTGGAGGATGTTTTACCACCCATTAAAAACATACTTACTTTACGAGCTTTACCTGCCCCCCATCCAAGAGCTACGACATAAGAAAGAGGTTCTTCCATTTTTCCTTTGTAATTAATTGAAATAGACCCCGGTTCATAGGAGCAAACTTTTCGGTAAGACAGGTCTAAGAAGTTATATGGCTTCTCTACAATACCAAGGCCGATGTCATATTGCATCCACATTGATGGATTGTACGCTGTGAACGAAATTATAACCTCATTTCGGGTACTGTTCAAAGGTTCTGCAGGTCTAGACAAAACACATTTCTGTTAGCGTTCACGCCAAACGCTACGCCAAAATTTATGGGAATTACATTACCTGCGGAAAGAACACGACGTAACCTTTCTGCAGGTAATGTCATTCCCATACATTTTAGCGTAGCGTTTGGCGTGAACGCTAACAGAAATGTATTTTATCTCTAGGCCCAGGAGTGGCGACCGCGTACCGGAAGACGTAGAGTTGGAAGGCCTCCCACAAGATGGACCGATGACCTTGTGAAGACCGCAGGGATTCACTGGATGCGAGAAGCGCAGAATCGGTAGAAGTGGAGGAGCTTGGGGGAGGCCTATGTCCAGCATTGGACGTCTTTCGGCTGAAATGATGATTATGATGATGATGACTGTAGACTTTTAAAATAAAACTGCTATATTTAAGTGGCAGTTGGCAGGGAACTGCCACTTAAATATAGCAATTCTTTAACCTTGGTTCTCCTGCGGATCTCTTCATTTCTAATTCCATCATATAAGGAAACTTCATAGGCCTCGCCATTGTGCTGTGGCTGACTTTTAGCCTTCTAATACCTATTGTGAGGGACCACGTTTAAGTGCCATAGGTCTTCACTGGCATCCGGCACTGGACTTGATACAGCTATTTTAATTTAGACATAGGTAGCATAAGCACAGTTTTGACGTGTCGTTATAACACTCGTGTGAAGCAGGGGCGACATAAAATTATTGAGCAGCAAATAAATTATCTGCTCACCTTTTGGAATAACAATCTTGACAATTCTTTGTTTCCTCGTCCAAGCGCACTCATCGTCCTGAATGTTATCGCCACGAACGTACTTTTTGTACCCGGCTATCACATAGATGTGACTGACCTCAGTCAGACACGCTGCTGCCGTTAGAACATGTTTCCTTGAAACCAGAGCTCCACCACACAGCCAAGCATTTGGTTGATTTTCAGAATAACGCGAGTTGAGGAGGTAGACCTGTATGGCACAATGGTTAGACATGACACCTATGGATAAGGATGTGGGGTCACAAAAGGAATAAATACAAGGCATTAAAACTATTGGAATCTAAGAGCATGATCGCACAACATAACATCACGCCTGTTTTTCCCCTATAGGTTAGGCAGAGGTGTAAGTACATTACCGTACATATTAGGTACACCCACATTACGCTAGTTATGTTTTAGTGCCATGCTAAAAGGGCGAGCCAATGGCCATCAAGCAAGCCCAAATCAGACTGAAACGCGGCTGCCACTCTGAGAAATTCCTAATGGATAGTTTTAGCAATTAACTAGTACCTTACCTAGGTATGATAAAAACAAAAAAAACCGGTCAAGTGCGAGTTGGACTCGCGCACCGAGGGTTCCGTACAAACCTGTGGGTATATAAGTAAAAGTTCAAAATTGTCAAAAATATTTTTTTTTATATGACGAAACTAAAAATTTACGGTTTTCGTAATTTTTCCTATATCTGTACTATAAGACGTGACTTCGTACAAAATTTCAAGATTCTAAGTTCACGGGAAGTACCCTGTAGGTTTTGATTCCCGTGCGAGTTTCGAAAATTTGCGGAAATCTGCGGCCTAAATGGCTGTATCTTTTGATTGCGTTGACTTAGAAGGTTGATTTTTCTACAGCTTCCAGGGACAGTAGAACTAAGTATCATATAGAAATTTCAGTTTGATACCTCCACGCGTTCCTGAGAAAAACGGTCTTGACAGACGGACGGACGGACGGACGGACAACAAAGTGATCTTATAAGGGTTCCGTTTTTTCCTTTAGAGGTACGGAACCCTAAAAAACTGAAAGAGTTAGTACCTACGTAAGCTGTTACCATGCCCAAATAAATAGGTAAATGACCACAGCCCTGAACTCCTTAACCTTGGTAAAACTAGAAAAACGAAACAAGATGAAATTATGATCACAAAATAAAACACATCTTTCAACTCACCATGTATTTTTTTCCGTTATCAACGACCCTTCCGTTTGCTATTCTTCGTTCACACAGACAAACTGTATGTTAGTAAAAATATGTTATAAAAAATGGAGTCGTGTTATTGGCACAGCTGGCACATGCTGTTACTGGTCTGTATACTCTTACAGGTCTTGTACTTGACAGATGACTGAATCTATCAAATTCTCGTAGTTGTAGGTAACGAAGTACTCACTTAAACCTAACCCAAGATATCTACTGCCAGTCCACTGTTGGATAAAGGCCTCTCCATTGCACACCATTCAACTCGGTGGCAGCTGCCAAGATATTGCTCGAGCGATGCGACTTACGACGAGACATAACTCGCGGGAGAGTCGCCTGTAGCACTACACTAGTGTGAGTATCTTTTAATCATCTCGACCTAACGCGTCAACCTCATTCGGCGCTCCGATTGGCCCTTCACCAAGCCAGGGCCAATCGGATCTCCGCGCGGTCGATGCGTTAAGTCGAGATGGTTAAAAGAAACTCACACTAGGGCGTCTGTGTCCGTCCATCGCTCTGAAAGTCGCGTCGCAGTGACTCGTGGTATGACAACAACACAACAACCATGCAACTTCTTCCATTCGTTTTATCCGCTGTCAGAAGACGGGTAAGCTTGAGGGCTTACCTCGTCATCACAGAGTACCGGTATTAAAATTAAAATGTTGAGAACAAGTTTGAAATAAGTTCTAATTCATAAATTCAAATAATACTTAACTTTAGAGCTAACTACACAAATTACGGAATAAATAAAACATTTAAACAGCATGACTTTTTCCAATAATGCCGACACATTCACAAAAGTTTATTGAAGATATATTTCTCCACTCAATTTAACAGTGCAGTCAACCAAAGCATGATGTGATTACATATTCAAACATATTTCAATTTTTTTTTTTTTTTTTTTTGTTACTTTGGTGACGTGTTGGGCGACAAAATTTTAATTTATTTAGGTAATGATAAAGCTATCAGATATCATTAAGAGTCGAGTCCGCGTATCACAGATCAGGGTTGGATTGTAGCCTTGGGGGCGATACGGCGCGAGGACTTTAGCCAAAAAAGTGTTATTTTTGCAAATCGTTTATTTTCTAGATTCTATCGTATAAAACACCTAAATATAAGGCTAAAAGTGTCTTTGTTTTTTTCCCTGCGACTAACCGTTTTTCGTAAAAACGATGTGGAAGTGATCCATAGGTTAGGTTAAGTTAGACCTGTGACCAAAGACGCGCGAGCCGAGCGAGCAAAGCGAGCGGGGCCGCGTCAGCGGCCGGCGAGCGCTACTTCGAAACTGCTCGCGAAATTTTTCTAAGTATTTTTTTCACAGTGCCCCCAAGACTACACTCTGACCCAGATCAGTTTCACTCAGTGGTCAACTTATTTAATTCATATTATTTATGTATGAATGTTGAAAAGAAAAGTTTAAGGCTAGGTGCTAAACATTATTAAAACAGGATGAGGGAGAAGTTATTAAGTTTTCCCGCCATTGCCCCCTGACAGGCATATGCTCGATTCCTATATACAAAAACGAATTGTTTTGCTTATCTTTTCATTTTTATTGCTGAACTGGGCATTTAAATAAATTTATAAGCTAATTTTACCTGTGATAGCTACTCCCTTAGGGGAGGGGCTACTATATAAAGGTATGAGGACTATGCTTCATTATTGCTAAAGATACAAGAGTCTTAATTCTAACCTATACCTAAAGGTCCGTAAAAGGAATCGGCCATTAGACTGCCACTGCACACAAACAACTGTCAGAAAGAGAATAGTCACAAATGTAATAAGTGTGAACGGACTGAAGGCACTCAGTCACAAAAGACACTGCACAATAGGTTATACATAGTACGGTAGGTACCATAATTACTTATACATTATTTTTAGATAAAAATATAACGTAAGGTTGATTTAGCCAAATGAAGACTAACTGTTAAAGTATAGGTACCCACTTAAATAGGTGTTACCTATTAATTAATCATTTATTTATCGACTAGTTTTTACTGACTTTTATTGATAATGAATGTGTGATTGATGCACTTCACACATTCATTAGACACACAATAATAATTAAATTCATGCTCACAAAAACTGTTTCATGAAACCATCAAATATTTTCAGGCCGGGTTCGTTGACCTTCTGGTACCAACTTTGTCCCTTAAGACGAGCCCACCACTTCTGAAGCTTCACATATTTTTTATCGATGGGAATAATACAGTCTAGAGAAGACAGCGTTGCCACACAGGATACATCTGCTAGGGTCAATGCATCACCAGCTATATACTCCTTTTCTAGATACTTCTCAGCTACATCATAGCATTCTATTATATCTGCAACTTGCTCAACCGTCGGTCCACCAGCTCGAAATTTTACTACACTGTAAATAACAGACCTTAATCTCGGAAAAAGTATTGAGGCGTCGAAAAATAATCGTTGATCGACTATAGCTCTTGCAGTCACATCCTTAGGGTACAAAGTTTTTTGCGCTTCTCCATATTTTGATGTTAGATACATGGTGATGGCATGACTGTCTGATAGGATCAAGCCGTCATCTTCTAACAGCGGTACGGAGTGAAGTGGGTTCTTCTTCAAATAATTAGGTTTGTACTGGTCTCTGCTAGGTAGGTTCACTTCTCGAGTTTCGACTTCAATCCCAAGAATTTCCACGACCATCAAAGTGGCTCGGGCCGGTGGACTGACATCTGTTTTGTGGATAACTATCGTCATGATGCGGTCGACTATCGCTTACTACAGCTGATTATTTACTGAAGTTCTCCCCTATCACCCCTTTATCTCATACGGAGATACGTTATCTACATTGTAATCTCAATAGCACAAGCCGTTTATTGGTCACCGTGCAAACGAGTGTCCAACACGAATTAAAGCTATTGCAGATAGGCGCAACGCTACTCTACTAAGACATTTTTATGAAAATCTGAAATGGAAATTGATCTACTAGTCGTGTCACGCTAGTCTACGTGAGCCTTTATATTTTATCACATGTATTTAACCGTACTCCAAATAATTCCCATTTTGCTTTCCTAAAAATATGATTGAACACTCCTTTAATTACGATGATTACGCCTCTTTTTCTCATAAAAATACTAAATAGCGTTTGCCGGACGCTACCGTGGCACCGCTCGCCAGCACTTAGTCCCAGTTCTAACGTTATCTAACCCGTCAGAGTGCCCTAGCTAAGTAACTGCGACCAACTCGGCTCGCGCATGGCTGGTCCAAGTTCTAACCGAACCATATATGTACTGTACTTCAACACTAGTTCACAATGGTTGACGACGAAAAAATGAAACGATTGATAGCTAATAACGAAATTTATTTACACGTTAAAATATCATATACCTATCACTTATAACATTTTTTGAAAATAGCTATCATAATTCACCATTTGCAATATACAAAATCTATGGGTAGGGTATGTGGGTACACTCATTACCTTTACAAAATTTACAAACATTCAACGTTATTATACCTTAACATTAAAAGAATGCTTAAAAATCTAAAGTGTTGGATATAAAAATTATGGAATCTTTTTAAAGTTTTATTTTTATTAAAAGTCGTAGATTAATATTAAGATCGTAGACCGTAGGGTGGGGACAGAAATGTGCCATAGACAAAGCAGTGAATTGTCAGTGTCATAGACTACATTTCTGTGACAACACTACGCCATACTCAATAAAGTAATGACCTAAAAATTCAATCAGACAATAGTATTCTTAAAAATATACTTTTCGAATGTCCTAACTAATCTATAAACGAAACAATTTCCATTATTTATTTTGGGGCGTCGAAGTTTTGCTTGCAGATGCCAATAACTTTATTATAATGCCACAAGTATTTAATATAATTAATAAAAATGCCATATTTATTCAACAATTAAAATAATATCGTGGACGAGGCGGATTGTGATGGTCAAGTTGCTTAAAAAGTATGAGGATTTAGGAAGACAATGATTTTTTTAAACTTAGAAACATATTTTTGATGCGACGTTGTGGTAACAGACGATTAAGGTACATCTATATGATCTAAATGGTACATTGAGCTCCTTTTGGGAAAGGCAAACATATTTTTTTTTTATTAAGTTATAGTTACTCTGTGAATGGAAGACATACTTCCTACCGACACAGTTAATAAAGCCATATTTTTTTATTCATAATGGCATCTGCAAGCATTACAACATGTTATAATAAAACATGTAGCAACAACGTTAATATTTAGAGAGCTACCTAACAAAATATGGAAATTCCTTATACGAAAATTTATATCAGTCAATAATGAAACAAACCATACATATTTTTATATACCGCTGCTATCAACAAGTCTAGGGTATGTACGCAGCATATATTTGAATATGGAGCCATTTTATATTATGTTTATGTCTTCATCTGTCAGTTTTTTTAAACGGTTTACTCTCCCAAATACCGGTGATGTTACAGGATAATAAACAAAGGAGTATCTAAGCTAACTTCTATTCAAATATAAACCTTGTACGAAAGTTATAAGTGTATTTTGGAATAACATTTCAAGTATAACATGGATGATTATAAAAATACACTATATTGGACGAACAACTGAATATAAAGGGAGAATGTCATAATAATTATCGAAACCAATAACACATTTTGTCTGATAAATAAATCGCTATAAGTATAAAACAAATCAGACGAGGAAATTCACCTTTATAAGTAAGAATATAGAAGTTTCTGGTGTTAACTTCGTTTCTAATGGAAGAATGGCATCCCGGAATATGAATTACTAAGAACACATTGCGCGGTTTTTTTGAAGTGGAGCGGAGCACGGACAAAGACGGGGCAAGAGATGCAATGGGGACCATTGTAATTCAATTTCTTTATCTAGTAACAATTTTATTCACATTACGTTCTAATAAAATCCAGCATGAAATATAACTAAGTATTAGATGTACAAACACGCTATATAAAAGAATATTACTTAAATTAAAATAAATAAAAAATGTAAAACATTAATAATGAAACCAATAGTCAACAAATAAATAGCAATTTATAGCTTAAAGGTAGATTTCTCGATTCCTGCACGTTTCCGTTTCGCTCATCTCCACTTCAGTGGTAACACCCGCTCATGGTCAGTTCAGACAGAACGAGAACATGCCCGAACAATTTACTGGCCGCATTGAAAAAAAGGACCGTATTACCATGGCATGAAGTAAAAAAAATGAGCAATCGATTCGCGAGCATGCGCGAGCCGACTTTGACGATATTCTTACTTTAAACAATGGTAATACGGTCCTATATTCAATGAAGCTAGTAAATTGTGCGAAGACTTTTCCATTATTTCTGAATTGACCCTTACTCGGTCTAACGTAATACCCTATACCCTATATCGACTATAAATACTTGCTGTGTCGTTATATGACGAAGTTAACACCAGATAAGTATTGTGATAACCACTTGTGTTACTATAGTATGTTCTTGACTCGCTGGATGCATAGCTATGGAACATTTGGAGCAAGACAGAATATATTACAAAACGCCTTTCGAACTAAAGGTTTTTAAAGAGCCAATAAATATAAAACCTCATGTCAAATAAATACCAGACAATCTTACTCGACATGAAATTTGAAAACCCCGAGCATTTTTAATACAAAATCCTTCAATTTAATTTTAAATCCAACTAGAATCCGGCCTTTTCTGGCTCAAATAATAATTAAAGGGTTGTGTTTGTCAATGCTGTCTAACTCGATTTATGATACACATACGGCGAGTCAAAGACTACACTATAATAAAAGATTACTGTACAGATCAACACCAGCTACCCTAAACAACGTTACTTATTGCGGCTGTTAAGGAGTAAAAACGTCAATGTGTGAAATTTACATTCTATTTATTGCTTTATTTTTCAACTCGCCTGAATTCTTTAAGGAGAGGGTTTATAGTTGTATTTCACACCAGCATTTTGCCAGTTACACAGTCACTTAAATAGATAAGTAACCAGGGTCGTCGAAAAAGTTGTAAGTTAAAATTTAATTGAATTAATAGGAAACAAATAGTTTATTAATCAAATTAAATTTCATTCGAAAAAATGCATGGGTTTCTTACTAACCTACAAATATATCCAACGACCCTGATAATCAATTATCTCCTTTGTACATGTTCCATGTTAATAGGGGGCAGGCCTTGCGTTCAATCGGCCACTAATCCAAACTATGGAATGCTAGTGAGAAATATATATCAATAAGAAACTTAATAATACTGCCCAAACTGGTCATCGAATCCCACTAATAGGACCAACCATCTGACATATTATTGCAACATTATTGCTTGCATTACGATGAATTCCAGGCCGAGATTGATGTTATATAGCACTAGCTTTGGCATGAGTATTTTTTCGTTTCTATGCAGGGATGCAAAGAAATCGACGCACAACCTTACCATGGATGGACATGGACCTTACCATGAACATGATTCTGAACGCCCGCCTCTGCGTTGAATATTTTTTTCGGTTACCAAACAAATAATCAATTGCTTCATAAAAAATTGCAATACCTGAGCGGTTAAATGTAAGACACAGCAATTATTTTTTAAATAGCTAACAGACGAAAAATTTCAACGAAAGCCAAGCATTTCAAAGGGGTTCAGTGTCATGATTATACTGAATCCATGGTTGAGCGTCGGTTTCCCTCCCACCCTGTACTGTACTTGCAGTTTAACAGTTCTGCGACAGTAACAAGAACAATATTTAGCCAAGCCGGATCCTCGTCAATCACGCACATCGACGTTTCTACTTCCTAACGACACATACAAGTAACTTGATATAAGGTAAGCGAGTATGGTACAAAGTTTCACCGGAGCTGTTGCGAGGCTTGCGGTCGGCGACAGTGGTTGGCAATAGAACGGAAGCACTCGTCACACACACGCACGGGCTTGAGTTGTCCGTAGCGCGGCAGTGGGATTGAATTTGAGCTGCATGATGCGCAGAATACTTTGCCTGGAAGAAAAAATAGTTCTGTTAGTTTGGTTGTAATACGTATAAAGGCGTTTGTTTACAAGCTATAGCGAGTTAGGTTGCCACCAACATTTTCGTTTAAGAATGGCCCGCCCGAGTATTGCATGGATTTGTCGGACGATGGTATTGATATTGAATACATTGCTAGAACAATTATTATTCCACCTTAAGCACTCCTATTTATTTAATTATATTTATTTCAGGAATTATGACTTCCATCGAGAGGGACGTTAGAATGAGTACATACGTGTTAAGGTCGTGAATTATATTTTGTTCAACATTTAACCTGACACTGACCTGCTAATAGGGTATTTTACGTCATACGGCGTGTCAATTGAACAACTTTGTACTTTTATTATTTTCGTAACCTAAGTTTATTTTAATAATATTTTGCATTCAGGAACAGCAAACTAACGATAAGTAGAATAATTATTATTATTTCTAAATTATAAACAATTATCATATAAAAATAGTGCATTTGTCTATACAGCAAACCGACGTCATCCGCACAGAGCAATATGGCGTTCACTACGTCCAGCGTTTTCGTCAAATTACGCGCGAAATTTGAAAATATAAAATTAAAATGCATTTTTACGGCACTAATCGATTAAATAAAATGTTCTGTTTTTTTGTGGTTTATTAGCACTTTAGAATCTAATTAGGACACTTTTCAAAAATGGGTGTGATACCGTATTGCAAAAAACGGAAGAAAATTTAAATTACGCGAGCTATTAGCGCGTCACCCTGAAGAAAAATGTTCGGATTGAAACAAAAGTTTCCTGTAATCGGTTTATGATAGTATGGCCATGTGTACTGACCACAGTTGCGACAGTGATGCCTGCGCCGGAAGGCCGTGAAGTGCGCCGCGCAGCGCATGCAGGCGGGCGCCGCGATGTCCGGCACCCACTCCGGCGCGCGCTCCGGGCCCGGCGTCGGGCTGTTGCTGCTGTGGGCATCATACGGGATTAATATTATAATCATAAGGGTTTGGTCTTCCACATCGTACATAAAGCCACGAGGGCCTGTCAGGGACTCGACCTTCAGTAATGAAAAAAGACCAATAAGAAGAAAAGGGTTTCTTCGCATCACTCTAGTAGTACCAGGAAGGATAGCAATAGTTACATTCTGTAAAAATCTTATCATGAAAACTTAGGCGAAATGAGAGCTGTCAATCTCTATTATCGTGGTATTACCGTTCACTTCAACATTTAAATTTTTACAGTGATTTTTTTTAGTGAGAAGTGTATGTGTAAGTATGGTCTGTCCCAAAAGTATCTAACGAAAATGTTAACTAAATCAGGAAACATGGGGCATTTTTTTTTTGTGCTAATTACATATTGAATGCTTTGATTTTATTATTTTAATACTTAAAATTATTTTCATCAACTTTGTATTTTCAATGAACAATAATTGAGTTTCAATTTAAACAATGTCAATTTTAACTTTTTTTTTTTTGTCAGCAATATGTTTGGTTCTTTTTTTTACGGTTTTGTACAGAAGCTATCCAGTGACTGCTAGGTTTTTCAAGACCTTATTTAAGAGACTTGAAGTCTCTTTAATCTTTCTTTTTAGTTTTCTAGCGACGGTTTGGGTATCTATTCATCAGGTTTACTGCTAGCACGTTTGGATAGTTAGTGATTCGCTCTTTACAAAAGAGCGAATGACTCAACAGCTTCCCTTCTTTCTGAGATTTGTTCTGAATCAGTTTGGATGCAGAGGTCGTGATGGAGTCTCTTATTTGAAACATAACAAGGTTCGTTTGTTATCATTCTTAATATTTTAGCTGGAACCTTTGTATTATTTCTATATTCGAATTGACCGCTGATCCCCACAGTTGTAGACCATAAAGGCATTTATACAACAATTTGTTTTGAAGTGAGAGTTGGGATAGTTTATTTAGTATCTAGTACACTGTGCGCAGGAGACTACAGCGCCGAGACAGGTTGTTTACAATTTTATCATATACTTTTGCAACCGACTATAAAGTAGTTGAATAGTGACCGTTTAAGGAATCTTGTAACTTTTGACGTTAAAAAAGTTCTGATCCAATTATTTTATTTATTAATTTCATTCTATTAAAACCTAGACATAGTGCAACAAACCTGTAGGTGAGGTCCCCAGTTGACACGGAGGCCTGCAGGTTGCCGGGCGCATCGTGCGGCTTGCGACGCTCTTCATCTGCGACTGGCTGGTCGCGCGCGTTCACTGTGTTGCGTCTCGCCAGTCGCGTGGATCCGTCTGATGTGGAGTCCGACGTACTGTCCGCGTACACTTCCTCTGCTGAGTACACGCTGTCGAATGAGCTGCCTGGAAACGTTATATCGATTTTGAGGACCACTATTCCTTTACATCGACGTTTACAGTAAAAAATTATTCGCAACTTTAATCTTTTTTTTATAACCTTATTGTTGTATAATGCAATAGTCCCTCTAGCGGGGGCAACAGGCAATAGGTTTACTATCCTACACACCGCGCTGTGCCGATTGGTCGCGCACACTTTAGGAATACCTTATTTTTTATCGTAAGTGTATTTTTTGATTATTTTAATTTTTCCTTACATTGTTAATTCTCTTCAATCTCATAAAATCACCCGATGTAAGCTTCTACATATAAAGCGTAGTTAGGGCCCTGGTGAATTGTACCACAGGCGTTCCTTGCAATACCTATTTCAAGCACCATTTTCTCACAAATGTAAACAGCAAGTTTTAAACATTACTACTGTAAATTTATGAAGAGAAAATTATATTCTGTATTTTCATTCCCCTAAGTACCTGGTACTTATTGACAGGCCTGCACTGTCCTCCCATGTCTATTATCACTGTAATTTGAAAACATTGTTAAAGCCAATGATTTTTCAAAAGAGTAACCGTGGAGTTTCTTGCCGGCTCTTCTCCATCGGAAGCGATAATTTGGAACCGTGTACCTAGCTTCTGTCGTTTCTTAAGTGCCCATGCAGGTTTTATATGAAATAAAAATATTTTTATTTAATTTGATTTGAAAATAGATATTCTTTTTTTATTTATTAATAGGTGCATATGCTCCCTATGTTCTCATGTGGGTAGGGTTTAAGAATTCAAGAAAGCCAAATCTTAACTTACCATTCTGTATCACCTGATCCTCTGTCACTTCATACTCGATCGAAGGCGGTTTATCTTCCACAGGTTCTGGTGGGTCGGGCGACTGGTTCATAAGGAATACGGACTTCAGAATGTTTCGTAGATCCGCTGCGAAGTTCGTCTGCAGCTGGTCTGCTACGCCGGCGATGCAGACGAACAGGCGGTGGATTAGGTCTTCACTTGATCTGGAAGAGTTTTGATTACTAATTAACATTTGAGGATATCACTAATTCTAGAAGTTATAATTTTAACTTCATTATGAAGTTTGTAGGGGTTAAATTCGCTATACTCTTTTCAGTATTTATAATAATGTATTATTTACAATTTTTTCTAAATATCTTCAATATCAAAAGTCGCCTGTCAATTTTCTTACCGACTTCAAAAAGAAGGAGGTCATCAATTCGACATGTTTATATACATATATTTATATTTTTATGTATGTTCGGGCATAACTCCGTCGTATATAGACGGATTTACAAAATTCTCTCTCAATTTTTTTTTTTTGTTCGAAAGGGGTTTATTCCGAAATGGTCCCATTGAAATTTCATATAGATCTGATGATCCGTTTCGGAGACAGACAACGGAACTCTTCAAAAAATTTCAGCAAATCAACCGCGAATGCTGCTATCGCATAGATGTGCATTGTTTTGACCCCAAGGATGATGAAATTTCGAATTGGTGTGAGTTAGGTAGCTAAAAAGTGAAAAATAAAACCTTTTTCTAAAAAATTACAACTGACTTCCAAAAAAACACTACAAAGTGCAAAATAACTTTAATTTCGGAAGTCGGTGACTTTGGATGTGTATTTTAAAGCTCATCTCGTTTTTTCCCAATGTGTTGTCTCCAGGTTTGTTTTCTGTCCAGGTGCATACCCGTTCGTATTTGGCTGTGTGGTGTTGGGGGAGTACATCGTGCCGAGTCTGACTAGTGCTCAATTTCCTTTTCGAAGAGTGAACGTCACATGTACTGATTTGTTGACACTCGCTTTGATACGCCATTTCTACATCCATGTGTTAATTTTATCGAGATGTACCTGCAGCATTTGCGATGCTTCAATTGGATCTTGGTTGTTACTAAGGGCTGCGGGATCTTTAGCGAAAGTTGCGGAGAGAATATTAGCGGTATTGGGTAGGTCAGTTGTGTATATCAAATACAATACCAGGCCCAATACCGAGCCCTGTGGCACTCCTGCTTTTATGTCATAGAAGTTGGAGTACGACTCGTTAATCTTAACTCTGAATATACGGTTGTTTAAGTACGATTCCAAAAGCAGGTAAAGATTGTGTGGAAGATTACTTTTAAGCTTAAACAGGAGACCTGGGTGCCAGACTTTGTCAAAGGCTAGTTACACATCCAAGTAGACCGGTGAACAATATTCCTTTTTCCCCATTGCATTTATTATTTTGGTGACTACTCTATGGACTTGTTTTGTTGTCGAGTATTTGCTTCTAAATCCAAACTGGTGTTCTAATTTTGTTTTTTCTTTAGGCAGAACTCAGCTCATTTTGTTTGACGGTTATGGTTCATAAAAGCGTGATTCGGTGTGCTGGAGGCAACACCTTTATTTCTATACATTTCCTTCCTAAAATGGGTTAATCTCAAGAAAAAAAAAATACTTTCATTATACATATTTATTTAATTTAATATAGGCTGGCACAACACGAAGGTCGATGCAAATTTGGCTTCTGTACATTTTAAAATGGTAGTCAACCAGATGGGAAATATGCTGGTGCCGAAGCATTGACAGCTTTTTTTGAACTAGCTTTTGCCAGCAGCTTCGACCGCGCGGAGTAGAGGTAGGAAAATATCCCAAGCGAACGTACAACATAGATAAAAAGTATCCTGTGTTAATCCAGGTTATATACTGTGTTATTTATGCGTGATAGAGTAACAAACATTCAAACATACAAACTTTCACATTTATAATAATAGTAGGATAGGAAGAAGGATGATAAAGATAAAATGCATCTCACGTACTTGAACTTCCCGCGCGCATGTTGCCTGGCCGCTAGCTCCTGCGCCTGTAGCGCGAGCGCTATCTGTTCATCATCCGCACATTCCGAAGCGCCGCATGATGTGCCGCTGGAACAATACAAACACATTATTATAACATAAACACAATAATAGAAGCAAACGAAATATGTCGGGAGAAACGTTTTGAGTTTTGAAATTATGGATGATCATTATTTCATCCGAAAAACGTCCACTACTGGACATAGGCCACCCCCTAGCACTTCCCCTGCTAGACATAGGCGTCTCCCAAGCACGCAAACTGCTGAACATAGGCTTCCCCAAGCACGACAACTGGTGGCGATAGGCCTCCCCCAAGCACGCCCACTGCTAGATATAGGCCACTCCCAAGCACGTCCACTGCTGGACATTCCTGGCCCAAGCACGGCTACTTCAACAGGTTGTTTCGAAACGATGGATGGATTGTGTGACAGATAAAATAGGGTGAAAGTATATAAGCACTCACCTCTCATCAACAAAATGATCCAAATTCAATCTCAACGGACTATTCTGGTTCTGCGTCGACCGGTTATCCAGTATCACCATACCAGGCGACCATATTTTACTCTTTTTCTTTTTACTTTTTGTATTACTCTTCCTGCTTTTCTTCGGCCGGCTTGACTGCGACGGCCCCACATCGGCGTTAGAACTAACGTTATTGTCTTCTTCAACTAGCGAACTAATCTTCTTATCGGCTTCTCTATGCCTTCTCAGCTCAGTGATCACTTCGTCAATAGTTCTAAGCTCCTCATCGCCAGCATTCGCTCCCCAATCTTGCAACACTCGCCTCGCTTCACTATTTACATTGGTCGCCTCGTTCAACCCTTCCTCGTCAGAACTTAACCTATTTATAACCTTATCCATAACGGACGACGATCCCGCCTCACTCTTCGTACTATCATCTTCTACGTAATTAATATTTACAGTAACGTCATTATTTACATCGGAAAAGGAACTTTCTAGAGTGTTTTTGGTGTGTTTATCATCGTCTGTTTCTGCGTCTGGACTTTTTAGTACCCTGTTTTGTTGCATGAAGTGACTGTCTCTGATATCTTTGATTTCTTTGTGTTGGTCGGTGTCGGGCGATCTATCTAAGCTAGTGTTTTCAGTACTGACGCCCGAGTCGACCGCGGATTCATGCTCGCTTTCATAACCTAACATAAACTTAACTCTCTCATCTTCTCTATCTAACGTCATTTTTGCCGAATGGAAACTTGTGTCATCACCGTCCGCTGTTTCTTCTGCTAAATTAATATATTCCTCATTGGTTAGTAGCAGAGAACTTAGATTGGCGTTGGCTATTGATATATTAGTATTTACAATGTCTGCGTCAATATTGTCGGGGATAATGAGCGGGAGATCTGTTGAGTTGAGCATTGCACTGTTGATGTCACTTCCTGCATCGTCTTCTTGGTTGAAGACAGCAGAATTATTGTGTGACAAAGAGGATAGTACTGCAGGGTCGTGACTAATCGCGTTGGGTATCAAATACCCGTGACTCGTCGACGGTAAACAGCTTAACTGTTCATTTCTCGGTCCTGAAAACCCGTACGCTTCCGAATCTTCAGCCGATATCAACGTGGGCACATCGTTGGTAGAGAACGAGTGTATTTGATGATCTAAAATATCCGCATCGCTGGCGGCAATAGATGAAAGGCGATCGGCAATTTCCGTCACTTGTTCGTTCAGTGACGTCACAAGATCATGATCAGGTATCTGTCTGTTTGAGTCACTCGTTGAGGCGTTGATGACCAGCGGATCGAACATCATCAAACCGTTAGTTGATAAGTTTCTCAACGATGAAAGGTCAGAACTCTCAGTTTTGCTGGTTTTTCTGGCTCTTTCAATGTAGTCTCTGCTGTCATTGGTTTGGAATGTGTCAGTGCTAGCCGTGTCTGTGGAGTAGTGTCGGGAGGTTGTCTTAATGTTGTCGTGTTCGGATTCGTGGCCTTCAGTGTCGACTGTTCCTTCAGACAGACGGCGCAGTCCGTCTATTATTGGAGTCATCACTTCGATGTTGTCTGGGAGGTAGTCGCCGTCTGTTATTACTGGTTCTGTTGAACTGTGGGGAGAAAAAGTAAGATGTTAATGTCAAATTAACTCCCAAGATAACGGGACGATTTTTGAATCTTCAGGTAACTTATAACCAGAGATCGGATATTCGGATGCATATTCACCTAAAGTAGAGATGTTGGCTAATATGTAACGCGCTTTTGTATCGAAAAATACTTAAATAATGTTTTTTTTTAAGTGAAAACTTCTTTAGGCGCGTAGAGCCCTTTTTGAGTGAACAAAAATCATGGAACTCGCGTCATCGTCACCGAACGCTTTCCATGACCTTTATGTATACTGTGTATAATTATATAGGTGAACGAGCACACGGATGAGTCGTGCGTTGATGTCTTTTAGAATAGTCACTTCCTTTCATTAGGAAACCCCCTTTCTTTCCCTTTCCTTTCCCCCTTTCTTTCCCTTTTTATCGTAAAAATCTATGCTGTTACCTTTAATGGCTGACGTCGAACGCTCGTTTATATTGCTTTACAGAGAGCAATCAGGACCCAAGACCCAGTGTGAAATCTCATATTGACGATTTAAAAAATACACACGTAATTATTCAAGTTTTCACTTCTGTCGGCACTCCCGGAGTGCCACTGTTTTTTTTTTGGGTTTATTTGCCAGGTAAGTTGACTGACAATTCAAGTCGATGTTTGAATGGGCCTGATAGTTGCATCCACCACCAAGTGACTGTGGATAAATAATAACAGCCGCAGGGGTCGATCGATCAGGTTAAGCTACGCTTGCCGTGATTGGCCCCTGGATGTGTGACCATCTTTAGATACTAAAACCCCTCCATGTCCCGGCTGTCATTCGTGGATCTTTGACAGTCGTCAGACGTTCGAAATTCATACAAACCAGTCGTACCAAAGGGTTTCGTATTACCCAGTAATTGGGTCGTGGAGGTCAGATAGGTAATCGCTCCATGTAAAATACTGGTATTCTAGCTACATCCAGATAGACTGGAGGCCGACCTCAATATAGTTAGTAGAAAACGCTGGCAGGTTGGTTGATGCTGATTTACCTTTGGTGTGAATACAAATCCCGGCAATTGGCATGGTCCGCATAGAACCTCGACACAAACTCTCCCAGGTCTGGATATGGACAGGACCAGTCGTTTGGCGATTCATTCGTATCTGTAAAATGAAAAGAAATAGTTTATTTGTAGAAATAATTTCGTATGGAGGAAGTATTGAATAATACATGGTATTAAACAAAGTCGTAAGACCGCGCTTAGATAATCGTAACTGCAAATAGATTTTGATACGGTTTTCACCATAATTTAGAAAAAAAATTGTGGGAGACCTAGAGGTGTTTCATCATCATCATCATTTCAGCCGAAAGACGTCCACTGCTGGACTCCACCAGGCTACTACACTCCGACCGGTTTTGTGGTACCATTATTATGTAACTTAGATATAGATACCACATTAGAAATTCTTTACTTCGTTCTAAAACACATCTAGAACTGTGCTGCCCACATGTGTCGCAAGACGGAGCAGCAACACGCAAAAGCCACCAATCAATGGATCCCAAATCGCAGGAAAAGACTACGTGGTGATTATCCGCCTTGATATCAGTTCACAATTTGACAGACAGATTTATAATCTGTCCGTCAAATTGAGACAGAGATTGAGATTGTTAAATTGTAAATGGTTTATGCAGTTCACAATTTATCGACAGTTTATAATCCTGGGAGATAGATTATAAAATACCGGTGTTCACAATCTTACGGTGACATAATATTCAATCTATGTATCCCGCTTGTAGGTTGGAATTGGGGGTTCTGAATCACGGCTATAAAATTGAGGAGTTCGGAATCACGACATTGGGGTTTCTGAATCAGCTCGAGCGCAGCGAGAACAGGTGATTCAGAACAACCAATAGTAACCGACTCCCGCTACCTACCGGCCGGCAGATGGCGCGTGAGGCCCCCGATGTCCTCGTTACTGCACAGCAGGCGCTCCAGCGCGCGCAGCTCGCGCCGGTCCAGCGTCCACAGCAGCGAGCGGATTTTGTGCAGCAGTGTGCGGAACGGGCGGAACATGTCCGACATCTCCTCTGCGGGGCAGCGAGAACATGTTCGTTTAAACCGCCCAATATCAGTCGTGAATTATTTATTTGTTCTTCAGAAAAATTACAGTCCAAACTCTAGGTAAATAACACAAATTATAATAAAATGTAGCAATACTTATTATTGTGATGCTGAATATTTAATTTACTTCTAGTTTTAAAGAAAGGACAGTACTATAAATAATATTCAATGTTATTATAGCAATTCCTAATCATATTTAAGTATTTTAGGTGCATTATAGAACCATATTTCTAATAATATAATGAACCTGGAGTATTTTTTTAATATTTGAACTGGCTAATTTCTCAAACTAGCAGTCAGATTAGAAAAAAATCGATTTGATAGCCCAATTCTAAAGACATCACGCTACTCACACTTGTCGGAAACCGATTTTGTGTTCAGCTTCATATAAAACGCTCTGCCACTGAAACATCTGATTAAAATCCGGGCCCGACAAGTAGGAACCGGCTCTTAGGAGCCAAGCAAAGAAAGGCAAAAAGAACTCGTAAGCGAAAACAAAGTGGGTAACAGCGCGGGTGGCCATGCGACAGGGTGGTCGGAGCTATAAGAAATTTCACGTAGACGAAATTCGGGGGTAGAAACTAGTAAAAAGAAAGTACCAGGTGACTTATCAATGCTGAGCGGCCCGCTGGAGTATATCAGCAGTCCGCTGACTATGGCCAGCCGCGGCACCGCGAACATTAGCGCCGGATCGTAGGAATCCACCTGGAATTATACAAAGGGTGAGTTTAGAAGATATAATATTTACTTCTATCTTATGGCCGATGAGGTGAAGTACCCCACGAAATTCATTTTTTCTTACGTTTTTTGACGTTCAAATATGGCTTTACAGAACTGAAATCATCTATAAAGTTTTGAGGGTGGGAAATCATGAAATAACTATTCTCGCTCTGGGTGGAGTAGAAGGGCGTGGCAAACTTTTACTAACTAAAACCCTCCCGTGTTCTTTCAGTTGCCTGTGTGCCAGGGGCCACGGTGACGTCCTCAGGCTGAAATAATGGTGATGATGATGATGAATTAGCAGTGGTGGCCCAATGATATCAACCCCGACTTACGAGTTTCAGGGCTAGGCTTGAAACCCAGCCAGACGGTTTAGTTTGTGTAAATAGTTGCAACACCACTGCCCTCAAAACGGTGAAGGAAAACCGACATGTCCTAAAAGCAAAAATTCGAAGACATGTGACATCTACCCGCACTGGGCCCGCGTGGTAGATTAGGGCCCAACCCCTCTCACAGAGAGGAGGCCTGTGTCCCAGCAGTGGGAACATTATAGGCTGATTATGCAATTAGCTATCCCTTAAATTTGGGTCGAGTAGAGAGTTTTCAAAAGACCATTAACTTTTATCTAAGAAAAGAAAATACATTTATTTGCGGTAAACATGACGCAGAGAAAGAAAGAACACAAAAACAGAACAAATTGGGAAAATATGCGTCACATCCACCCAAAACGGCCATCGCTCAGCATAATGCTACGGCCCTATTCGAAATACTCGTACAGCCCCAGCGCTGGTTCTTAGCTACGGCCGGGGCGTTGACGTAATGACGTCTATCGGTAGAGCTATCGGTATCTGAGGAATAAACATGACACTGACATAATTTTCCACCGCAATATTTATTCTTTAGGTAAAAAAAATGAGTATTTAAAAATAGCCCTAAATGCTACGGGATAAGAGAAACCTACTAACCTGTTCCTGTGTGAGCAAGTTCTGTTTGAGCGCCCTCCACAAACTCTCGGAGAACAGCACGCAAATGAGTTGTTGAGCTTCGAACTCATGCGGCGTCTTTACGTTCACCATCGCACTGACATAGCATAGCTCGAACTCGGCGAACAACCTGTAATTAAGGCGAAGGTATGTTTAGACTAGCTTTCGTTAATATGGATAGGTAAATGAAGTGTTGTACTGTAGATGTTTTATTTGCATGGCTTTGCCAACTGACCTTCACGAATCGTCCCGAAGTTATTGGCATGTTTCAGAGATAAAAACTTTTTTCATATGAAGAATAAAAAAGAAGAGACAGTCAGCACGGTGAGCTGACAGCGCCCGTGTAACCATTCTTTTTTTTAAATGTGCGTAGCGGCATTTACAACGCTAAGTATATGCGAATTACGCATGATACTGACGTCACGTAAATTCCTGCATCGCGAAATCAGTTTACTGGAAACTAGCATACTTAATTATGCACGACGTCCTGACTTAAATCGTCAGGCAATTGCCCACCAGACACAACACCCGTCTGGTCGAAGAATCCTACCTTTTCTGTGTAGGTTGAGTGAACTTTACACCGTTTCCAGTTCCTGAATTCCTTTAAATGTGTTTCGTTGGAGTAGCTTACAGTTTACGGTCCATATAGTATAATGTACAGACGCCAGCACATCAAGCTACTCCAATCAGTCAAATTTATTTGATAGATTTTCAACTTTATACCGTAAGCATAAGGTTCATGTTCAATTGGGAAAATTTGACAGTTTGGGGTAGGATCTGTTGGCGTCTTTACAGGTCAGTTAGATAGAGAGAGAGAAAGCGAAATAGAGATAAAGGCACCGCGTCTTTAGATGCAAGTGTTTGTCGATCTGACAAGTCTTAAAAGTTGCAAATATTCTTGAATTCAACAAATTTTATTTCGCCGGTAAATATGAAAATAAAAAAAGGAGCTGTTATTTTGCACTTTCCACTGTGTGAAGGCTGCTATCGTGACCAAGGTAAGCCTTACGAAATGTTTTCGGCAGCGATTAACGTAAAGCAAGTAGAGGCATCACCTGTCGAATATCCGAAGGCTCTCGTGTAACATGTCGTCGTGCTGCGACAGCGCCATGCCTCGCGGTCTGAGGCACTGCTCCCGTAGCAACGAGCGAACAGTCTCGAGGCTGCGTGTGAGCGCCTTAGCTAGCGGACGCATCGCTGCTGATTCCTCCTCGCGATTCATTATCGAGGAGCCCGCGGCAAGGCACTGGAAATTACAAAATTGGTTTAGTGAGACAGTGTATATCATCTGTAATGTCCCACTACAGGATAAATGCCTCTCCCTGTTTCACATGCATAAGTACTTATAGCGATTGCCTATCGGACCTCCACAACCCAGTTACTGGCTAACATGATACCACTTGACAAGACTGATCGTCAGAGTTTCGGACTTCTGACTACCAAATAGTGGCTATGGATCAATACAAGCCGATTCTCATCGGCTTACCTTTAAGAAGTCCCAGCTCCCACCGATCTACCATTGGTTATTTCAAAGTACAATTAAATTGTATGTGTTTTTATGTATTACTAAAATAACGCACAAAAAGCAAATCTTCCGTACAAAATTATCTGATTAAAACTGAGTATCTGTGAAAGTAGGACATTATCTTCTGAAGAAACTTCAAGTTTGCATCACGCGGTGAGTGTTTTTTTTTTCGGAACGGCTTACCCTGATCATAGTTCCACCCCTCACCACTGCTACAAAAAACGACTAAAGAATTACAAATGACAGCCGAGACGAACTGCTTAGCGAGCTTTCCGAAGCAGTTCTCGGAGGGGTCTCGGTATGTAACGCATGGTCACCCATCCACGGACCGAAATCGGCAATCGCTGCATAACCTTAAAGATCTACACCGTGCAGCAAGTTTTAAGCGTTGAGATTGATTGATGCAACTTTCGTTGAACAATTTCTATGAAAATTTCATAGAAATTGTTCTACAAGAGTCGCGTAGATCGGTTCCATTACAATGGAAAATTAATTGTGTTAGCCGGGATTACCAGATTAAAATTGTTTAGTTAAATTCCCCAATAAGATGAGGTCCAGCGACTTAAAGTTGCATGAATCTATAAGATGCAGGCTGGTTTTTGGTTATGATAATATTATTTAACAAAAATAACACGACCGTTGTTATCTATCTAAACTAATAATAAAGAGGCAAGATTTGATTGTTTGCTTGCATTGAATAGGCTCCGAAACTACTGAACCGATTTGAAAAATTCTTTCACTGTTGGGAAGCTACGCTATCACCGGGTGACATAGGCCATATTTTATCCCCGTATTCCCACGGTAACGGCAACTACGCGGCTGAAACCGCGGGGCGCTGCTAATAACTTATAAGCCAGCCTGGGTGCTTACTCTCGAATATAACTCCGATAGATCGACATTGGAATTGTCAGTCAAACGTCAGGGATTGGCTAGACTCAGTGAGTCCAGCCAATCCCTGACGTTTAACTCAACCAACTGACGTTTGACCAATGTCGATCTATCGGAATTATATTCCAGAGTAAGCAGCCTGTACAAATTCTGGCGTACAATAAAGTATTATATTCTATCCTATCTTTTGGTGCCTAGTAGTGGACAGGGCCCGATCTAGCTATTTAGCCGCTCCGGGCAAAAATAACATTCGCCGCCCTTTGCACTAACACCATATAAGTCATGAGCTTCTACCAAAGATGGTATGACTATAATTATGTGATATTCTTTTAACTATATAATATTCACATACGTTAGTCTACTACGGCTTCTGAAAAAGTATACAAAAATTCATGAGAGTAGGCATGTTTGTAAGTATACATTTTGCCGCCGCTCATTTTTGCCGCTCTGGGCATTTGCCCCCCCTTAGATCGGGCCCTGGTAGTGGATTTGGTATGTTAACTCCGCTTCGCCTGTCTAGCTATAACGTCAAATTTCAAAAGCCTTAATGATCACATTGTACCTAGATGTATTGAGTAACACGCACAGCTGTTTTACTCACATGTATGTCAAACATTATCATGGTAAATATTCTGCAAAACGGTCTGAGTCACGTTCGTCCTAAAAGGTCAAAAAGCAACCAATACAAATATTATTGATTCTTATTTTCTTCTCAACTAACAACACGTGCGAAGTGCCTTCAGTTGATAAATTATATTATAAGAATGGCTTTAGTGGGCAAGTCGAATAGATGACCAAATGAGAACTTTGAGAACTTTTGCAGAACCTTTCTTTGCGATATTCGACCTTATTCGGCAGGTTGGCGATCGCATTAGGATGGTAAAATGCATAGAGAACGCTGCTGCCCATTCTCTAGTAAGACCCTTAGTCGCCTTCTACGACACCGACGGGAAGAAATGGGATGGTGCTATTCTTTTACGTCTGGCACCACACGGAATTGATCACATAATACCTATGTAGTATATAATATAATTTTAAGTTAGTTCCTAACTACACATTGTAGAATGCTAATAACTATTGAGAACAGTGAACAGTCAAGGGATGAAAATCTTACGCACTTTATGGTTCACTAGCTTCCGCCAGCGGCTTCACCCGCGCGTAAATCGGAAATTATCCCGAGGGAACGTACTACCGGGATAAAAAGGATCCTTTGTGTTAATCTAGGTTATAATCTACCTGTGTGCCAAATTTCATCCAAATCCGTTCGAAAAAAAAGCCGACAGTTCAAAAATGTATACTTACATGCCAGCTATTTGTTTTTTTTTTTTTTTACTAGTAGGTATAATATTTTTGCTCCTTGGCCGTACCTACCATACGTGTTAGCAGGCAGTTCTAACATTATGTAAAATATTAGAACTGCGTGTTTCAATACCTAGCCTATTCGTTCAAAGCTTGCGTGACTCATATATTAATTACCTATTTACCTCATCATCTGTCTAGCCTTTTCCCAATTATGTTGGGGTCGGCTTCCAGTCTAACCGGATGCAGCTGAGTACCAGTATTTTACATGGAGCGACTGCCTATCTGACCTCCACAACCCAGTTATTGGGTAATACGATACCCCTTGGTAAGAGTTGGTACTTGGTACTAGTTGTCAGATTTTCGGGCTTCCAACGACCCGTAACGACTGTCAAAGATCCACAAATGACAGCCGGGACCAACGGCTTAACGTGCTTTCCGAGGCACGGAGGGGTCTTGGTATGTAAAGATGGTCACCCATCCACGGACCAACCGCGGCAAGCGTAGCTTAACCTGGCCGATCGAACCGTGCAGCTATTGTTAATTTACCTACATACACAAATCAACTTATTTTATAGTGCTGCCATTCTCTTACAGCGTTAAAAAAATAGGAAGTCTATAAGGTTAAGCAGCGTTCCAGTTGATGGGTCATCAATGTTATGGTTACTCGTATTATATGATAGTAGGTACAAGCAACTACATTACATCTAACCTTGGATAAACATTCGATGCCTACTACTTAGTCATACCTAACCAAAGATATTTTTCTATGCAAATAAATAAAGAAGTGTCTGTTTTTAATGTCAAAATAACAACTTTTTACTAAATGCATAATTAATTTAATAATATACGGTACGATTAATTTAATAATATACGGTACGACGTACTTAACAAAAAAAACTTCATTTTATTTTATATGAATGTCTTTCTGTTTGTTCCTGCTAATCTTCGAAACGGCTGGACCGATTATGACGGGACTTTCAGTGGTAGATAACTGATGTTATGAGGAGTAAAATAGGCTTTTTTCCCGCGTCCCAGTGGGATAATTTCCGACATCCACGCGAGTGAAGCCGCGGGTACTACTAGTTGTTAGTATAAATGGTAATCGATATTTACATAGGAACTAAGTGTGATTATACATATGTATAATGTTAATGGTCGTATTGTTTTTTGATTAATTTGATTTGACTAAAGGCCGCCGACCCGTAGATGGAATGGCTGACCAGCCGCAATTTGGCCTGAATGGGAGTCCCCATTAACAATACATTCTTATGTGACACATGTCTTCCATGTATTTTGTGTGTGGCGTTGATAACTTGATAGCCGCGCGCCCGCGCCACAATATTTTACTTTTGCTGCTATCTTAGTTACTGCTAGTTATACCTGAATAGTTCCCAATAAACTTTTACCCCCATATTAAACATTGCTTAAAGTTAAGTAATGAGTAGCGTCTGTTAAACCATACATTTTTGACGTTAAAACATCTCTTAACTTTAAGCAATGTTTATAAATGTATACAGAGAAAGTTTTTATCCAGTGCGCAAACAGCGCTTAATATCTACGCTAAAAAATTGACTTAACTGGCACTTAAACGTTGGGTGGTGTTTAAGACTTCATTCTTTACAGGTTTGTGGATTTTTATCCACATCGTACAGAAAATCATAAATGCCATCATCTATCTATATAAATAAAAGAAAAGTCCTGACTGACTGACTCATCAACGCCCAGCCCAAACCCTTGGACCTAGAAAGCTGAAATTTTGCACAGAGGTTCCCTTTATAATGTAGACAAGGAATAAGGAAGCATTTTTCGAAATTCAACCCCTAAAGGAGTTAAGTAAAGGATGAAAGTTCCGCGCGGGCGAAGCCGCTGGCAAAAGCTAGTTTATGATAAAGTCCAACACACTTGTTGTAAGTTTCTAAAAATCTCAGCAAGAACCACCAGTTAATGTCTTCTTCTTAGCGTGTCGATACCTAGCAATCTAAATACAATCAGCCCAGAATTTAGCTACGAGCTTGGCACTTGCGGCAGCGTCCATCAGATCCTGTAGCGTGCAGACAGCAGGACACGCAGAGCAAGATAATAAGTGCCACATTGTTTGTGGGACAGCACCACATTTACACTCCAGGGCGGAGTCATCTCTGAATCTCTACCTGAGTAGATTTTCTTTACAGTCTAGGTATTTAAAGACTTCCAGGAAAGGAAAGACAAGGCAGCTCATGTTCAGGTGCGAGATTTTCAGCAGGTGGAGCGAATGGGTTTAGTAAGAAATTATATTTGCTTAATATTTTGGATGAATTTAAATCATAACTGGTTTTAAGTTTCAGAAACCGAGATCTGCAGCCAAATTATGCCCTTCAGTTTTTCGGTCCTTCTTGTACATACACACTATGACATATCAATACGATTACAGTTTTAGCTGACCTCGCATTGACAGGATTTCCGTACAATGAGAAGTCAGCTTATACTGGAAATGTACCTATAGCTTGAAGTGATGTGCGTACGCCTTATCATTAAACGAAGGAGAATAAAAACTGCATGGTACCAACCTCAGCACCGAACCAGAGCTGCCCCGCCAGGTTGTCTTGCAGCACATCCTCGGGGAACTTGACTCGGAAGCCACGCGCCACTCGCTCGTCACCCAGCAGCTGGTCCATTATCTGACTTGTGATGTTCAGTACGCGGTCCTGCAAAGAAAGAAATTTAAAGTTAGGTGAGAAGAACAAAACAACTGAGTCATAAGAGATAAGCCTTGCGTCCGCGATGCTATCCAAAAGTACTGTATTAAAAATCGAATCAGCAATGAGCAGCCATATTAACCACTAGCCAGAATGTCACAGCGCTATTATTTCAATGGCAGTTCGTACACGACGCGAATTATAAAACCGTTAATAATAACTAGTTGTAAAGAATTGCTATTGGTTGTGTCGTCTAAGTTTGTAAGTCAACGTCACACGGGCGTAAAAATATCCCCGCGGGATTTTTTTTTAGCACTAGATCTCGAACAATGTGTTTTTCGACATGCTGGAATGCACACTGCACAGTGCTCGGTGCAACAGCGAGAGTCTAAAATCCAGTAGGTACCTACGCGATAAAATCCCTGGGCTTTGTGGTTGGTTGGGTTTGTTTGATTCTTTATGAGGCAGGAAAGTTTCAACCATGAGAACATGACTCGGACCAAGTCTGCCTCTCTGGAAAAACCTTCACGGTATATCCAGTAAGGGATTTCCTGTCATAAAATAAAAGACAGTTGACTCCCAAAGACGGACATGACTCTTTTTAATCACAAGTACTACATAGTATGTAGTACTTGTGATTAAAAAGAGGAAAAAGTTACAAAGCAATTGGATCGGAAAGGCATAAGTACCTACCTAGGTAACTTCTTTGTAAGCATATAAGAGTAGGTACTTACGCAAAGTTACAATTGCAACAAAAATAACTCGAAGATCAAAAAATGAATATTGTTTGTCTTCGGGTCATTACAAAGGTGATTTCACGTCATCTTATATTTAGCCTTTTCTAAACTATGTTGGGGCCGGCTTACAGTCTCACCGTATGCAGCTGAGTCAAAATCAAAAGTCTTTTATTCAAACTGGGCTGATAATCAGCACTTTTTGAACGTCAAAAATTACATAAGACAGTCCCCCAAAATGCCCGCCCTTCACCTCTTCTTAGTGCTTTAGCTGGGAAGAAGTGGCGCAACAAACTCCCATCAGTAGAGAGTATCAGCACTTTTCATGAAGCGATTGTCTAACTGAGTTCCACAACCCAGTTACTGGTTCATACGATACCCCTTGGTAAGTCTAGTCGGCTTCTGACGACCCGTAATGACTGCCAAAGATCCACAAAAGACAGGCGGGACCAACAGCTTAACGTGCTTTCCGAAGGATATATGATATGTTAAGATGGTCACCCATCCACGGACCAACCGCGGCTAGCGTAGCTTAACCTGATCTATCGATCTATGCGGCTATTATATATAACTTAGCCACAACCCATTACCTCAGAAAAAACTAGACACGCAAATAAAGTGAAGTTCATCGGTCAAATAAAATGAATTGCTAAGGTTACACCAAAGGCATTAAAAGTCTGGGTGGTAGGGTAACAACCTGTCACCATGCAGTGTGCACGCGACATTAGCACGGATAGGGCGTTACGGTAAAAGGTCAGGCGTCAAATCCGGTCACACATGGAATGGAACATGTGTTTAGGCTTAACTGTAATTTGATTCAGCGTGATGAGTTTTAAAATTTTCCATTGAACACGATTGACGCTTACTTTCTTTTTATAATGATCGTAAACGAGAAGAGCTACTGTTCACGATAGTGGTGTGACTGGTATTGGAATGGTCGTTTTAAAATTAAGAATTTGTACATTTTTTCAAAGTGCTCCTTGTTTGGAGGACTACCGTACTACCGTACTCCGTACGTATACTCCGTATCACCTAAGTACCTACGTAGAGACGCCAGCACATCAAGCTACCCCAATCTGTCAAATTTCTTTGATAGATTTTCATCGTTACAACATATGCATAATGGTTCATGTTCAATTGGGAAAGTTTGACCGTTTGGGGTAGCTTGATGTGCTGGCGTCTGTACATTAGATTTGTTTGGGGCCCGACCTAAGAAATAATGATATTACGATTTGACTACTGTCCCTACACCCAATGTGTTTTTGTACGTTCAAATAGGTTAACTAATCGGTTGTAGGATTAATTTCGAAGATACGAACAATTTTCAGACGGACCTATATGTTCGTTGACGTTGAACTGAAGCCGGCTAAAGTGTGCAAAAACGACATCTTGAATTTTTCAATAACGACATGATGGTCACTGGACATTTAGAAATAATACTATGAATAGATGGATATCATTTTTAAGGTTATCATTTATAAATAATTCAAGACTTGGAACTCAAGGAGAGAATTTGGTTAGATACCTACTTCTATGAAGGTTAAGTATCTAACCAAATTCTCTCCCATCTAAAAGCTCCCGCAGACGAGCAAAACAAGACAGGGCGACGCGATTCAAGTAGAATAATTTCTATGAAAACTACATAGAATTGTTCTAGAATTTGTCGCACTGTCGAGCTGAGAATGTTTGTGGAAGCCTTAACACTGTGCACTGTTTCAGCCTTAAGCAATTATAAAAACGAAGCTTGTTAAAAATAATCTCCATGAAACACGGTGCTAAAGAAAACTGGAGGGAACTAATGAGCACGAAATCTTACCGGTTGCAATCAAGACTAGGACCAAGAATGTTAGTACAAAGCATGCAGAAATGCATTTTCCCACTTCGCGCGATATTTTTTATGTGTAGTTACTTATACAAACATTATAAAATGCATCTGCAATGTCGTTAAGTCCTTCTTTTATTTAGTTTTGCAACTGAAATTACTGAAACTGATGTCGTGTTTACTTGCGAGTTAGAATATTAAAAAAGTTTGAAAATCTAAGAATTTTATCCTGTACCCACACTGGGTTAGTTTGGAAAAATATTTGGATAATTCCAATCACACATTAGGACTTTTATCATGGCATTGTGTAGTCAAGGAATTAAAATGTCAAGGACCTTAAGCTTATTTTTTGCTTGCACCTCATTATTATTTTTATTATGTCATACTCATAATAGATGTAATAAATATTGAAACAATAGTTTCGTAGTAGGTACGTTTCGTCTGCTGTTAGGTAATTTAGAAGATAATCAGGTAAACAAAACACAAAGCATTCAAACTAATGACTGTCATAACCAAGGAAGTGTAATTAATATGTATAACATACATACATAGGTACATACACATGCAAATATTACTTAGTCATACAAACAAGTGTTTTGTGAACCGAATCCTACACAGAGTACTTTAAATACCTGTCCGACGCAAACTGATTAGCAACAGTCTATAAAACGAACATAACACGGAGCCGTAACTAACACAATTATGCTCTGTCCTTTCCGGAGTACGTTCAAAGAGCTTAGAGTATTATCTAAATGTTAAGGACAAACGTGGACACTTGTTACTAATATTATAATTATTGCATAGATAACAACAGTGTGCTTCGGGCATGTACAGACAGCGAATGAGATTGGTATGCAGGCCGGCAAATAATGCATTTCAATATGAATCGCTTGCGTTAAGCTGACTCGAGCATCAGTATTTGTAATATTAGTAATTTAGTATGGATAAACTTTTTTTAAATATGAGACACGCGTAGTTGAATGATAGCAGGGTCTGGACACTCACTATGCATAAGCGCCAAACATTAAAAAAAAAACTGTAGATAACTACAAGTAAGGCAACTGTCCCACCGCGATGAGAAAGCGGCCAGATATCAACTATTAAGTAGTTCAAGAAACGCACAAAATATTCCGTGCAAGTAAAACAGATACATATATTAATAGTTGATCGCTGACTGTTCACGCAGGCGCAAGCGGCGAGAACTCGTTTCTTGCTATCAAAGAGATTACTCGCTCAGCGACGCTCGCTTGGCAGGCAAAACACGTCTTGCTGAGAGACTCTGGCTTGGTACATACGCATACCAGCGAGTAAACGCTCGTCACCGTCGCACACTGGCTGCTAGTTCCCCGCCAACTCGTTCTTAGTTCCTACTCGCTTCTCGTTAATCGCTGGCCTGTGTGTGACTCTTTTGTCTAAAATTGGTTCTAAGAAACCGCCTGCATTCCAATTTGTTTTATCTACTGTACCCACATGACATATACACAGTAATTAAAAGCTACACACGTGGTTGGTGATAACAACTGTACTGATTAACAATTTAACATTGTATTTGTTTTGTCCTAAAATACAGCGTTATTTTCCACGTTCGTCTGTTCGGTTATAAAATTATTGTCTGATAAGTATAGTGTAATAGTCTTGGTAAATTATTTTAGCGTGCAGATAGCGAGCCGGGTGAGCGTTCCAGATCGTAAGTGCTGCTAATCACGCAAATAACTTCATTTGGCTATTCTGTTCGTGATCTAACCGCAGTTTCTAATAGATGCGTGTTAATGCTATAGTATTATGGAATTAGTTGAGTCCAGTTGCCGGTTTAATGTGAGAATAACTGAACGAGAAATTAGTTAGGTATATTACAGGTAAATAAGTGAACATACATTATTGTGGAATGCGGCTCGTATCTAGATTAAAATAAGTGAAAATATAACAAGTTTTTCGTCATCATTCGTAATAGGCAGACTTGAAATTTTCACAGAATGTTTAGGTATTTCAGTAAAAAAAACACAACACACACCAACAACAACAAAATTCTGTGATTTCTTTTTAATTGTTTTATAGCGGTACATACAACAATAAATAATATAAAAACTTTTTAATAAAAAAAATATACCGCCGAAAAACCGAAAAGTAAAAAATAATAAACTAGCTTTGTCCAACCCCAATAACTAAGTTCGGAAGGCGGTGACATATAATTAAATACATATCCAAAGTCACCGACTTCCGAACTTAGTTATTGGGGTTGGACAAAGCTAGTTTATTATTTTTTACTTTTCGGTTTTTCGGCGGTATAATTTTTTTTTTTAAAAGTTTTTATTTTATAATTGTTTGTGGCTATAATCTACTAATTACTACAAGCTTAATTGTTGATTACTTTTTGTAATACACAACTTAGTATTAAAATCTGCAATCATCCCCTGTTTTCTTACCCTTAGGGTAGGAATTTTTCTTCGAAATTTATATGGGACCAACTTCGGGGTATACCCTTTCCAATAAAAAAAGAATTATCAAAATCGGACTACTCTGGAAAAAGTTATGCGTGGTCATACATAAAAAAAAAAAATATACGCTTCGAATTGAGTAACCTCCTCCGTTTTTTCGTCGGTTCAAAAAATAAGATAAAAATTTAAGGGGACTCCATACAAGAAACGTGTTTTTTTTTCTGCGTTTTTTAGCCATACAGATATTACAGATATCTTCGTGTGCGAGTCCGACTCGCACTTGGCTGGTTGTTTAATAGATAATAATGAAATCACCGCCTTTAATCGATTAATACTTCTGCCGTCACAAAACCAGTTTATTGTCCAAATTAAAAAACAAACTTTTTAAAACTAGTTACAACAGCAAAGTGGTACAAACATTAAAATTCTTTGCAGCACTGGGTCGAGGAGTAGGATATTTGTGAACACACACACACATACATACATACAAGTCGATGTAAACAAGGCAATTAGCAAGCTGAACGACAGTTCAAATTATACCCGTATGCTTCGGAGTTATTTACTATAATGCACCAAAATAACACAATTCCGTTCCGTGTGGTGCCGGCAGCCGGACGTAAAAGAATAGCACCATCCCATTTCATCCCGTGGGTGTCGCAGAAGGCGACTAAGCGACTTACTAGAGAATGGACAGCAGCGTTCTCTAGCATATTACTACCATACTGCGATCGCCAACCCGCCTGCCTAGCGTGGCGATTATGGCAAAAACCCCCCTTTTGGGGGAGGCCTATGTACAGCAGTGGACGTTTTTCGGCTGAAATGAGGATGATGACCAAAATAAGGTTAAGAATAGAAGTGTATGAAATCATTTATTTATCAACAGTGGATATTATACCTATGGAGTGGGAGTGGGAGAGGGAAATGGGAAAATTGATGGTTAGTGTGATTTGGAAGAAAGAGAGAGAGTGAATGACAACGTGAAAATTGACTGGAGAAAAAGAAAGAGAAAACAAATTTTCCTCGACACAGTGGAAACAGAGAGGCTCCCGCAGATAAGCACGACGCCACTCTAGTTGTAAAATTTCCATGAAGTTTTCATTGTAATCGTTCTATTAAGAGTTGCGTCGCGCTGGTCTGCAGGAGCCTTAACATGTAGCAGTAGCACACAGAATGTGCGCTTTTATGAAATAATTTCTAACGTGACGATTGTAATCGTGGGCTTCCACATCCACCGCATCACGATAACGCAGGAAGGTAAAATGTATGAAAATATATGGAGACTCTTTCATTATTTCGTGTGTTACGCAATTACTCAGCAGTTCTTAAAATAATCTTACTTGACAAGAACAAAAGGAACTTCTTGATAACCGTCGACCCTTTGAAAACGAAGGTATTTCAAACACTCACTGCACCAAGTCCCATAAGAGTACTGTTAGTTAATTACCTTGCAAACCAAAACAATCTCCATATTTAAATTGAGTGGCAGCATTTAAATCTAAACATAGTAGCGCAGTAGGAGTAGCATAGTCGCGTGGCCACAACACAAAATAAAGGGGGCAGAGAAGTTTCATTATGTGACGACATGCAGTATTTTTATACCACGAAGCGACGCGCGGTTTTCTTGTGGTAACCCATTGCACAAACACGCTGTGAATGTGTGCGTGAAAACGAGTAACGTTAGCACATAACACACGCGCACACATGCACACACTTCCGACTTCGCCATTTGCCTCGGATGCGGACGACGACGCGACGACACCGGGGAGCTCCTGCGCTTACACACTCACATTCACAGCTTGGTAACCATTAATAAAGCACTGCATCAAAACTTTATTAATGACTCATCACCAGTGATCGGAATAGGCTGACTATATTTGCATAAACTTCGGAGAACAGAGACAGAAAGTGGAGACTTCCTTACGGCTATATTTTTTTTCTCGGGATTCGGGTAAAATCTTCAGTAAGTTGAAAATAAGCTTAATTTAAGATGTATAAAAGCTATTTTTAACTAATTTTGCAATTACCAAATTTTCGAGATTTTCACGTAAAATCCCGAAATAAATAATCTAACTTTAATTCCTGTAATCGAATTTTATTTACGATCTAGTTGGAAAATATGAATTAAAATAGATTATTCTCTTCACAAATATACAGTAGTAATGCTTAAAACTAGCTGTAGACAAGTTTACATTTATGAGAGACTGGTGCCTGAACAGTGCTCAAACAGTCCTTCTGTGTCAATCTATTTACTGCCGCTCCATCGCGGTCACGTTGCTGGTCGATCGGTTTTCGTAACAACTAATTAGGTCTGAACCCACCCGTTACGCATGCATATTTACTTGACCCAGATTGTGTTTATGAAATAATGACTTGGGCTTAAGTGGTTGTTTATGTTACAATAATACTTAACAAAAATATTGGTTTAATTATCACATCTTGCTATTAGATTATCCTTTCCATACGAGCATAATTTAGTCATTGGTTTCCTCGTCAAATCTTTGTTAGCCAGTATCCCCACGCACAACGGACCGAATGGGCGTCTACGTGCACAAAAGGGAGTCCCATCATCATCATCATCACAAGCCCCGAATTTAGCAACTAGTTATCCTAGAACTGTTGACAAAAAGCAAGCATCCAAATTGTGTAACACACCATCAATCACAATCTGAAGGATTAATTACCCTACAACAAAAAGGAGGTTATTTTTCACTTTGTAGTGTTTTTTCGGAAGCCGGTGTTTTTGTTTTTTTTTGTTTTTGCTAATCCTTCGTATGTTCGAAAAATTTGTCTGCTGAAAAACGTAAATAATGCAATGAATGTTGTTGAGCTGTCAAAAATAAAAACTTTTTAACAAATAAATTAAACCGCCGAAAAAACTGAAACTTTCGGTGGTTTATTTTTTTTGTTTTAAGTTTTTATTCTATAACTTTTTTGTGGCTATAATCTACTAATTATTAAATGCTTAATTTTTTATTCGTTTTTGTAATACACAACTCAGCATTAAATCTGTGAGTGAACAATCAAACGTCCCCTGTTTTCCTACCCTTACGGTTGGTATTTTTTTTCCAAATAATATGGGACCAACTTCGGGGTATACCCTTTCCAATAAAAAAGAATTATCAAAATCAGACTGCTCTGTAAAAAGTTATACGTGGTCATTCATTAAAAAAAAAATACGCGTCGACTTGAGAACCTTCTCCGTTTTTTCGTCGGTTAAAAATTAAAGCAATTACCAGTAGTATAATATTTCTATGTGATTTACGTTACAATCTCTAAGTGCCATGACGTCAAACAAACGGAAGTATGCCATAACCTAAACAATAAATAGACAAGTAAATATACCTTTCGAGTTCTTTACAATTTATCAAAAAAAAAATGTTTATTCAAGACTCATAAACGTGTTAGTAAAGTGTCAAAACTGACAAGTAAAATGAAGTGTAAAATAAACAGTATAGTTTACGTAAACTATTTATGTTTTCTAACACTCCTAACTATGTTGTACGTCCTTACTTTGGTAAGATTATGTCCTAGAAACTGTAACGGCTCGCGCAGACAGGCGTCACGCGACAGTGCGACTCGACGCGATTCTGGTAGAACAAATTTCTCAAATTATTCTACTATTCAATTGTTCTTCGTGGCACGCCTATTTGCGGGAGCCAATTTAAAACATAAGGCCCTAATAGACACTGCATTAAACCACGACAGCGTGAATGAAATATAATAATCGGGTGATGGGAATAAGCTCGCCCCTAACTACTACAGGCACATCTCTGCCAAACCCACATCTATTACACAGGGTAAATTTTTAACAAGTGCGCAAACTGTAACCATGAATTCAGCATATCATTCTAGATGTTACGTTTTGGTATGATAATGAAAAAAACCGGTCAAGTGCGAGTTGGACTCGCGCACCGAGGGTTCCGTACAAACCTGTGGGTATATAAGTAAAAGTTCAAAATTGTCAAAAATATTTTTTTTTATATGACGAAACTAAAAATTTACGGTTTTCGTAATTTTTCCTATATCTGTACTATAAGACGTGACTTCGTACAAAATTTCAAGATTCTAAGTTCACGGGAAGTACCCTGTAGGTTTTGATTCCCGTGCGAGTTTCGAAAATTTGCGGAAATCTGCGGCCTAAATGGCTGTATCTTTTGATTGCGTTGACTTAGAAGGTTGATTTTTCTACAGCTTCCAGGGACAGTAGAACTAAGTATCATATAGAAATTTCAGTTTGATACCTCCACGCGTTCCTGAGAAAAACGGTCTTGACAGACGGACGGACGGACGGACGGACGGACGGACAACAAAGTGATCTTATAAGGGTTCCGTTTTTTCCTTTAGAGGTACGGAACCCTAAAAATGATTCTGAGCATAAGAAGAATTATAATAGTTGACCTAGCCTTCAAATATTGACATGCTATCCAAAATGCCAATGTTCGCAACAACAACCTGGCAATTTGCATAGAGAAGTTTGATACCTATAGCCCAAGTTATTAGAAAGGGCAAGACCAGAATGAAATAATGAACTTTCTACACAAGGAAGGCTAGTACGAAGGTACTCTAAATCGTCACGACTGAAATGAAAGACCAGAAGTTCAACTCCATGCAAACGCTGGACTTAACAGAAATGCTTACTCTGTTAGGAACCATCTTAAACAGCTAGAAATATAAACACTGAACATGGGTCTTCAAAAGTTAATAATATAGGGTAACAAGGACATCGACGCGAAAACTGAAACCATGAATTTAGCATAATTATTCTAAACCTCCTAGCGTAGAAATGTTCGTGGAAACACAATCAGCTGTTTCATAGATTGCAATACCTACGCGGTCAAAATGTATAGAACAGCTCATTGTATTTTGTACTGGATCCATGGAAGTTTCCCCTCGTTATCCTTGCCAACCTGTATAAATTTTTCGCGATTACGGTTTTGATTCCATGGAGAAATTGTTCAGTTTGATGCTCGATACCACAGCCGTAAACATGACCACACCATTCTGAAACAATGCTTGGCCTATAATTATTGATTCGAGATTCGTGATATTCGGTGAATATTGACAATATTGTCAGTTTGCCATAAATTATGACGTTTGGGAAACCGCAGAACCCAAAACCTTTCCCCAAACGTTAGCAGAAGTTTTCAGCACAAGCGAAAAATGATTTTGTCAATTCTTTTGATATAATCTTTTGCTGTCTCTGACAGCCCTAGCAGGATTTGGATTTAATCAATGTGTTCGCTTCACTGCCGTCACCTGAAAATTGTTTGTACGGCCTTTTTTGCCTTCTGTCTCTCCTCTGTGCTTGATATCAACCAGAAAGCTGATACACAAGAGGCAGTGGTCTATTTGTCGCCGTTGAAAGTGGCGCAACAAGACAAGTCTATAGGTTCACTCCTACAATTGTTACGTCGATACCTGGAATTAGATCAATTTTCTGCGCTATGAATATTTTAGCAATAATGCTAATTGAATCCAAGTACAAACAAGGCATAGCTGGTGAGGTTATTTCCATCGTTTTGAAGGAGTCAAAATAAAAAATGATACAGTTCGCTTCGTGTATAATGCAATACTTTCTTTTTAATTATTTACCAAATCATATTCTATCAAGCCTCGTTGGACTACTTAGTAGTCGTAAGCGCTACTACTGAGCATGGTCCTGGTTCAGGGTTTGATTCCCAAGAGTCTGGATTTGTGCCCGATTGAGGGCAATACGCTCGCCCCCTATTACATGAGACTTAAACATGACTGGCTAAACGTGGGTGCACTAAAGGTACACCCATTTTTGATTTGATTTGACCTCTGCCTAACCCTTCGGGGTCGCCTGTAATCCCAGGCGTGATGTTAATGTATGTGTGGCGGCATCGACAACGCCACAGGCGAACTACGCATCAAAGACTTGACGGCACACATATCCTACATTGGGCAAGCACGGTTTAACGCGCGACCGTATCAACGTCCCGACGTCAACTGTCAGGCAGTTGCCCACCACTGCCCACCAGACACAAATCAAGCAATAATACTAAATGATGTGCATGTGCAACAACAACTTATTTTCCTTCCGACCAAGATCATCAGGTCAACACATTTAGAACTACAAACATGGGAAAATCGTCAGATTATCGTCGCATTTCCATATACATATATTACATCAATCGTTCTATCGTCTGTAATCCGGTGATGGAATCTCGATGTCCGAACTATACAGTCCTTTGCATGAATTGTTAGAGATACTAGCCTTTCCTGTTAGGAGGTATAAGCACAATAATCGTATAATGTTGCATATCAATAATACAGGTGTGCCTACTTAATTTTTCTGGTAAATATTTTTAGGATTATGAATCATATAATGCTAGACTAAAACCCAGATTTATATGACAGTTGAAAGTAAAGTTTGAAAATTGCTCTACCTTTTCGTTCCTCGGCTGTACATGTCCGTTTGACTTAAAGGAGCCTTAAGTTTAGAAGAATTAAGCACTGATTTAATTGCAATATTACATAAAGAGCCAGTTCACTTATTTACGAATATTAACAGGTAAGTACTTGTAAATTATTTTGCACTTAGATAGGGATGTACCAATTCCGAGCAAGTGCAACAGGTTTCCGTAGCTTGTAATCAAGCAATTAAAATGTTCGTAATCGATCTACGGAATTATCCCAAGTAACATACTAACATACATTACCTATCTATATTATCCTAGTGTTGATTAGGTATCCTAGCAGTTTCATTGATCTAAACAATGCCACTGATGCTGGCCTGCAATAAACGTGACCACCTACTGAGCCCAGACTATATATAAAAAAATTAAATTAAAAATTTAAAAAACCCCCGACCCAAAAAAAACTCAAAAAAGTAAAAAATAATATTTATAGGCCTTTTAATTTTAACGTAATATTTTGATCAGGGCATTGTCAAGTCGGGGGACGGCTAGGCCTCTGTTTGGCGTTTTCATTGACCGTCCCCCGACTTGACAACTTGACAACGCACTTGACAACGACTTGACAACGCACGCACGCACGCACGCACGCACGCACGCACGCACGCACGCACGCACGCACGCACGCACGCACGCACGCACACGCACACGCACACGCACACGCACACGCACACGCACACGCACACGCACACGCACACGCACACGCACACGCACACGCACACGCACACGCACACGCACACGCACACGCACACGCACACGCACACGCACACGCACACGCACACGCACACGCACACGCACACGCACACGCACACGCACACGCACACGCACACGCACACGCACACGCACACGCACACGCACACGCACACGCACACGCACACGCACACGCACACGCACACACACACACACACACACACACACACACACACACACACGTCAAACTTATAACACCCCGTCGTTTTTGCGTCGGGGGTTAAAAAAGAAAGAAAGTGTACGAGTACCATCGACACGAAAAGCAGATTATGCTAGTGGTCGCCCAGTGGACGAAATTCGACCAAAATTAATTTAAAACTTAATGTGTTTTAAATGCATTATTATACAGGATAAGTTTTTAACGAGTGCGCAAACTATAACCATGAATTCAGCATGTCATTCTAGACCCCCCAGGGCAAAAATATTTCGTCGGTTATACAAAAAAAAAAAGCTATTTTATAGAAAAGTTTAAGTAGGTTTTATGCCCTGGCTGAAAGCTTTTAGTTTTACTAAAAATGACTTCACAGGAAAGTCTGGTTAAGCAGTCACGGCCTGTCAAGGTCAACTGCGAGATGCCATACATTTTGACCGCGTAGGTATTGCACTTTTCTATAAAACAGCAGATTTTTTTTTTTTGTATAACCGACGAATTTTTTTTGCGCTGGGGGTCTAGAATGAAATGCTGAATACATGGTTACAGTTTACGCACTGGTTAAAAACTTATCCTGTATAACAATATTAGGTTTCTGAACTCCTTCAAATATCAACTTTAACTATGCCAAATTTCATACTTCTCCGTCCGCAATATTTTCGTGAAAAGGGGTAGGTCAACTAATTTAAAACGTCTTGTTCCATACACATTTCAAATGCTTGTATAGAAATTTTAGTGGAGGGGCGTGCAGTTTTATATTAGTTGATCTGTACAAATGTTTTTCTTCACAGAACATTGATGTAACTAATAGGTACATGGCAAACCTTCTTCAGCTCTTTTATTTAAAACTGTAATATCTTAGGGCGAATTTCACCAATGTAACTGAACGCGAACGAGTCCTTTAAACCGCTTTCAGTAGCTGTCTGTGTCAATATTCAATAACAAGCATGACACTGACAGCTTTGAACGCGGCTTAGGTGTGGCGATCGCGTCCTTTTGGTGAAATTCGCTCTTGGCTATGTTAATAAATATGCAAAGTAGGAAACTTATTACGCAGACCTAGACAATCTATTGACACAGTGGGTACACAGCAACAAGATATTTTGCCTGTATTCGAATATTTTTTTTACGACTGTACTTTTTTCATAATATGGGATTCTAAAACCAAACCCTGGATCATATATTAATGATGTGTTTTCCTTGCTATATATAGTACCTAATGTAACAAGTATTAATGACCATAATAGGCGTTTATTAATTTTGTACAAAAATAATTTTCCAGCCAGTACCTACGTCAATGTCATTATTCCTTGTAAGGTGTAAGTAAATTGGAACCTATAGCGACCTCTTTTTACAAACGAGTTATTTGGGTCAGCAGACATTCATCATAATTGACTTGTTTGTTGTCCTTGAATGAATCATACTTGCATCGAGACCACAGAAAGATGAACTGAAGAAAAAAACTTAATTTCAAATGAGTCACATGACTATCGTTAACTCTAAAGAATAATACTTAGTACTTAAAATGCTGTAAAATCATTTTGTTAAAATAGTAGATTAGAAGCATTTTGTAAAAAAAAAAATGTGAGTTCCATGCATCCGTTTATTGTGTTGTTTTGATGTACGTTGACTTGAAAAAGCATGGCAGTTGAGAGTATGTCATGCTCACTTAAATGTCTCACTGATGGTGGCGCGTGTGTTGGATCATTCGGTTCCCTACAAAATGGTTGAGCTGGATGGAGCTGATCCACGCGTCATGTTCGTTAACGGGCGCTGTCGGTTGAGACTGGTAATCTCCTAACTTCCAGAGCTTATTTTTAATCTTGTATTTAGAATTGTTTATTAAAAAAATTACATTGTTCTCACATATAGAAGCAAAAAGTATAATTAATATGCCCAAGATTTTGTAATATTCAACTTGATTTAAAAGAGTATCCGTGGAGTTTCTTACCCGTTCTTCTCCATTGAGATCTACGTTTTGGAATGGGCACCTAGCTTCAACTATCCAACTAATAGAGTTCTTGACAATTCAAAAGTGCCTGTAAATGGTTTAATTGAAATAAATGTTTTGACTTTGACTCATTCATAGAATGCAGACGAAATGTAATTAAAATTTTACCACGACGTAAGTCCATCAAATGTATTGTGAAAGAGGAAAGTTTATGAGATAAATAAAAAAATAACACCTTGCTAAACCAGGTAGGTAAAGTTCGTTCAGTAGCGAATATAAATTAACAATGAACTAATACAGCTCTATATATTCAAAGTAATTGCTGTGTAATACTAGTTCAAGGCTACAAAACCCTGAATTCAATTGAGCAGTCGCTCATTAAAATTCACCCAAACAATGTTAGTGTAACAAAACAATGAAATAAGTACACTTTTATCAAATTCCGGTAACAGCCGACGCAACCGATATAAATAACACTTGAGTTGTTTATAAATCTGCAACCAAGTGCTATCATTTCCATTGCATAATCAACCTATAACTTCCCCATCCAACCCACTGCTGGGACAAAGGCCTCGTTTCTGCAACAACGATTTGACAATCCACCCCGCGGGTTGGTGGGACACTGGCATCCTCTCTATGTATGAAAGGGACTCCACCACGCGGGCCCAGTGCGGGTTCGTAGATGTCACTATTCTTCTAATTGTTGGTGAGACATGCCGGTTTCCTCACGATGTTTTCCTTCATCGTTTTGAGAGCGGGGTTGAAATTAAATGCAAAAACTAAGGTGCCTGACTGATTTCGAACCCACGACCTACATATGACACTAAAGTCGTGGCCGTCAGCTCTCACTTCTTTAAAGACACGAAATTGCCGGTAAAAACATCGACATTCGAAATGGAACGAAAAACATCTGTAAAATGATAGTTGACAAACTTTTCCGGTTGGGTTTTCCCCCGAAAGCTTTGCCAGACATTGGGTATTTACTTCTTTATGTTATCAAAATATTGAATATCTGAGCCATATTTCATAGAACAATAATCCTACTAATCCTACTTATTTTGAGGATGGATGTTTACTCATCCACGCAAAAACTACAGAATGAAGGATTCTAACCTGCACCCTAATTGCGTAACTCACGATTCATCATTATCTGTATCGTTTTGAAACGGATTGTTAAACCATCGCTTCATATGTTCGAAAAATGTGTCTGTTCGACAACATAAATAACGCAATGAATATTGTTTAACTGTGAAGACGAAACCAATTATGATCAATCGTGAGTTACGCAATTAGGGTGCTGGACTAACACATATAATACTTTTCATCCCAGTAGTACTTTCCCGTGAAATGATTATGGAGTTCCCACGTGGGCGAAGCCGCTAGCAAAAGCTTGTGAAGGAATAATGGGAAAAATGGTTGAATAGTTAAATGAAATGATTTTTTTAAGTATCCGAAACCGACATACTTATGAAGAAAAACAATAACACCACTTAATGCCTACTTTACTTGAGTAGGTATAGATAAATGAATCATTAATACTTTTTACAGAAATATCGTGGTATCCTCATAGCAATGCGTACAACAATGAGGCTATTATAGGATTTATGGGCCTCCATGCAATGCGCGTGATTCATATGATTCATACGCACAGCAAAAACTACGCAAAACCCCTCTCGGAACGCTCAAGGTTCGCTCAAACGAAGTGCGTAATTGCGAATCACAATTCACACCGTAGCGTAATTAAAATAATAAAATTGTAACAATTTATGGTAATTGACTTACTGTAAGTACGAAGTATTTGATGCATATTGATTTTACGACCTGGAAAATGATTGGTTTATTCAGGAAATAATTATTTCCGCGTTGGGATTGTAATTACTAATTAGAGCATACTGCAATTAATTCTGATGTTAATATAAAATTAAATGAATAACTGTAAAATGCTCAAGGCTTGTTCAAACAGATGCGACGCGAATCTCGTAGAACAATTTCTATGAAAACTTCATGGAGATCATTGTTCTACAGGTATCGCGTGGCGCCTGTCTGAAGAAGCCTAAAATTTGAAAAGAAAGGTAAGGTTGATGATAATCCCCTACCAAGAGAATTCTTGGGTGTGAACGGGCCATTTTAAGGCTTGTGTCCACGCTAAGGACCTTCAGCATTTGGGCGCAATAAATTTGTGGGCGAGTGCGGGGTGATGTAGCCGCAGTCTCTAATCGGTCGCATTTTTTATTTATTATCACAAAAATAATGCATATTTGTAAAAAGTAACAAAATAAAATCATTTTCTTTTTCGTTTTTACCAGTTATTATGTTATGTTAGCACAGCTGTTGTCAATTCAGTCGGTATATGTCATTTCTCATGTTATCACGTAAACCTAATGCTGGTCTGCAACTTGCAAGCTTATTTTCACAATATTTTATAATTGCTTGTCCATGTAAAATTTTTCTTTAAGTAGGTCAGTTTAGTATTTATTGGAATTAATAAAAGTAAATCATTTATGGTTTTTTCATCACTAGCAGCGTTCCGCGGTTTCACCCGCGTAGTTCCCGTTCCCGTGGGAATACGGGGATAAAACATAGCCTGTGTCACCCGGGGATAGTGTAGCTTCCCAACAGTGAAAGAATTTTTCAAATTGATTGAGTAGTTTCGGAGCCTATTCAATGCAAACAAACATGCAATCAAATCTTTCCTTTTTATTATTAGCATAGATATAGATATTCATCATTAGATAATCTGTGCGTCAAATTACGATCTTCCATACAAACTTTCATCCCCTATTTAACCCCAATAAGGGATGAGTTTTCCAAACTTCTTTCTCTTTCAGGAAATTTAACATAAAATTTAATTCTTCCTAGACTCAGCAGTGCAAGGCTTCTTCAGGCGCGATGCGACTCTTGTAGAACAACTTCCATGAAATTTTCATATACCTGAGTCGCGTCGCGCCTGTTTAAAGAAGCCTTTAAGTTGTGCATTGTCTGATTTTTATAAAGTTCCTAGATCGGAATGTATTTTCAGCCTGACTCATGGACATCGTGTACAATTAAAAGGTAATTCTATGGTCTGAAAAACGTACATATTCGCAGCAGTTATATCTAATAATAAACTTGTAATTTTATTTTTCTTGACGGAAATATACAAACCTATGTATATCCCACAGCAGTATATCCATAGCCTACCAGTAAAACTACGAGTTTAACGATTTCAAAATACTAGTGATGTGAGTGAAATTCTAACACTGGGAAAATCACTGGTACTGGGCACTGTCGAAATTCGATCATCGTGAGGAAACAAACCTAGAATCAAAAATTCGAAGACATCTACAAACCCGCACTGGGGCTGCGTGGTGGATTACGGACTACCCTCTCACCGAGAGGAGGCATATTATGTCCCAGCAGTGGGAACATTATCGGCTGATTATGCTAACAGAAAATCGCACAGAACCTGTGTTCTGTGTGATTGTTGTTGTTGTTGTACTTTTGGCGACGACTCTGTCATCGTCGCCAAAAGTACAACACGGACTGCGCTGAAAACTTAAATCTGTCATTGACTCAATCTATCAATTCAATCTTTTGTTTACCTTGCCAAAAATAGCGAAAGGCCGCGCGAAACGGCCAATTTATGCAGCATCCATTTTTTATGCATTATACATAAAAAATATTATTTTTCCGCACTCCTCCAAATAAAATTTTACTGGACCAAATTTCGTACACCTCCGTCCGTGTAAATTTCTTAAAAGGCACTTCTACCACTACCAGTCCGATTCTATTTTTTTTATTTTTTGGCCCAATTCTTGAGGAAGGCTATAAGACTATGTAACATCGCGCTAGGACGCTCTGAATACGCGACAACAGAAAAAAAAAACTGAGCAAAACGAAACGAAAACGATGTAATAGCAAGGGTAAGCGATGCGATATGAATGCGACGGGGTGGGTCGGTGGAACAAGCTATTCCACACGGATGAAGTCACGGGCAGCAGGCTTAGCACGAGAACCATAGAGAAGCGTTTTGTCGACGGAACAGTAGACAATAATGACGTTTCCGTGTAGACTGTTGACAGTTTTGTACCGAGAAATGTAGACAAGCGATTTCTATTCTACGGTAGAACAGAAATAGAAAGTGTCATGCTAAGCCTGCTGAAGCTAGCGTACTTACCTACTCATGTCACTCTTCTGTGTAATTTATTCGTATTAAAATTATGAACCTACTCATGTCACTCTTCTGTGTAATTTATTCGTATTAAAATTATGAACCTACTCATGTCACTCTTCTGTGTAATTTATTCGTATTAAAATTATGAACCTACTCATGTCACTCTTCTGTGTAATTTATTCGTATTAAAATTATGAACCTACTCATGTCACTCTTCTGTGTAATTTATTCGTATTAAAATTATGAACCTACTCATGTCACTCTTCTGTGTAATTTATTCGTATTAAAATTATGAACCTACTCATGTCACTCTTCTGTGTAATTTATTCGTATTAAAATTATGAACACTTAATTGTTAAAAGGAAGACCTCCACATTAATAATTTTGTCCTTAAATTCCATTAAAATTATAAACGCACTGACGCAGGTAAATAAATTATGTAATAATTATTAAATAATTTATGTTCTTATAGAGCACAAACACATTTTTTTAAATTCAATAAAATTCTACTCAAACATGTTACGAAAATGTAATTTATTACTTCCCACCACTTCACTTTCTGGGTTAACGATTATTATTTCTTATTATATTAATTGTGTATTACTGTTACGTCACGGCACAATGCACACTTTTATAATGCTCGATTATGGACATTTTACGTCACACTTGTTATGAAAACCACTATACCGGATGGGTTAGTCGATAGATAAATAGATAACAATTAACAATTCAACGCCTATTTCAGTATGCCATTGGTTGCTTTAGAATTTCTAACAATAACAGTGTAAAAAATATTTACAGAATAAATCATTAAAACAGCAGGCCCAGCAGGCTTAGCACGATACAGAAATGACGTTTCCCTGTAGAAAATTGACAGTTTTGTACCGAGAAATGTAGACAAGCGATTTTTATTCTACGATAGAGTAGAAATTGAAAGCATGCTAAGCCTGCAGACGGAGACAGCGGGATCAGCTGGACTCCTTTAAGGTGACACTTGTCCACATTTTTTCCATACAAACTTCGGGAGGGTTTTACTCCACTGTTTGACTACGTACATCAAAAACTAAACATGCTATGGTTTTATCTCGTTATTATTATTGTCTGTACGGAAACAGAATAGTAAAATAAAAAGCCATTAAAAAGTTATGAGCCAACAAAGATTAGTTTTTCTTGCTAATTTAACCTAACTTTGAGCGTGTTTAAGTAATAAAAGGAGTGTAAAATCTCGAAAACCAAGTCGGTACCGACAAAGTTCAATTATCGAAAAGTTCAATAAACTTTATTGGTCATTGATTTATGCAGTGGTTTTTTCATAAAACCCGATCTTCTGAAGGACTTTTCTTAATTTTTTCGCGATTTTTTTTGCCAAAAATGCTCCTGCATCTCACTCAATAACGTTGTGCGTGTAGACTAGCGTCTAACTGCTCACCACTGATACTATCTCGGTCGGATACGAAGCCTGGTGAGACAGCGTGATTTTTAGCCAGGCCCCCCAGTGAGTTCGAGCCCGCGCAAAGTGTCCCCTTAATCAAAATTGTTCCTTGACAGCATTGGACAGAGAAAGGTTGAAAGAGAGTAACATTCCAATGCTAGGCAAAGACCTCCCTTTGCCTAGCAGTGCGACGTTACAGGCTAATAGAAAATTATCAAAACAACCCTCTTTAATCCAGTTGAGTGACTATATCATTCAGTATAGCTATTTAAGGCACGGTTGCGATTTCGCGAATCAGAGTTCGTGTATAAATGTTGACGTTCAAAAGTCCCTTTTAAGTGCCTATCCCTACTTTATATTATAAATGCGAAAGTAACTCTGTCTATCTGTCACGCTTTCACGCCTAAACCGCTGAACTGATCGTCATGAAATTTGGCAGAAATAGCCTGGGATATGGAGAAGGACATAGGCTATTTTTTACACGATAACCGACATCTAAAGCTAGTTTGAAATGAATGCTTTGACTTTGAATCAAAATGCAATCTCACTGTGACCTGCAAATTGCAAAAAACGTGGGCTGCCTTAGCGGTTGCTGGTACTCGTGAATTCGTGATTCATATAAACTCTCACCCCAACGAAAAATAAAAGCCGATGTGTTCTGTAAATTCTGCACAATTTCAACGTGAAACTTTAGGTGAAATGAGCTTCAAGTGAGCTGCCCATAGTGCTAATCCCTAGAACCAAGCGGAATGCCAGTTTAAAAAAAAAAACAATGTCGAAAAACAACATCCTAATTTTAAGGCTCCGTTTACACAGGCCTACGAAGCTCCTCACGCGTTTTAAAAACGCGCCTGCAATATGACACAATATTCTCTATTTACCAGCAATTATTTTCAGCGGTTTGCTCCTACGACAGCTAACGTTAGATACGTCGATTTCACAATCATAATAAGTACCTGTAATATGTCATTAACTTCTATTGCGAATCGCATGTAACACGGCACAGCCCATCACGATTACACAAAAAAAAAATAGGTAGCAACGAGCTCAAATTTAAACAGATATATATCTTACATAATAAACTCATTATCAATGTTGATTTTAAACTCAGTAGGATGAAGTGAACCCATTCAAGATAATAAATTAATCAGATAAAGTGATCATTTCACTACTTAATAACGACTTGAACTTCACATCAGTTGTACCGAAATAGTAGCAAATAGGTATAATAACATTTAATGTTATGACATACCTACGCGAGAAGCGAAATATCCAAGGTCGATTATGTTTTGGATAACGTAATGTATGGAAACCCGCTGTGATGTTAGCTGAAACCAGCGTTGTGTTGTGGAAGCACCTTTGGATCGATCCATTCGGGATGTTCCATATTCATATGTTTTATTGTATGCAGCATTGGAATATAGCAAAAAAATATTGATCGTACTCAATCACAAACACTATAGTCTTTCTCATTCTAACACATATTTATTATTCCAAGCCCGCCCTTACCACTTCACTGATCCAAACTGTCTCATAGTGATTGTTTTCTTTTAGCGCTTACGATAACAATTCTCACATAAACGTAATATTATTAAATAGCAGCGCTCCACGGTTGAAACCGTGCGTAGTTCCCGTTCCCGTGGGAATACGGATATAAATAAAATTTAGCCTATGTCACCCGGGGATAGTGTGGCTTCCCAAAAGTGAAATAATTTTTAAAATCGTTTCAGTAGTTTCGGAGCCCATTAAATGCAAACAAACAATCAAATCTTTCCTCTTTATAATATTAGTAGAAGTAGATAAGTATAGATATTATAGTATAGATAAAACAAACCTTCCATCTAACACATACTCGTAAAGATAAGGATAACAAATTGATTATTGAAATCCTTAAAACGCCCTTTCATCCTGTCCTCTTTAACTCTAACATATATGTCTGTACAAATGTCACAAACCAAATAATAAATAACGTTCCGAGTAGTAGTAGGTGCTAAAGAACTGATAATGCAGCAATCAAATCGCTATTGTTCCTTCTGATAGTGAAAACTTATTGTAGAAAATCATATCATATCGCAACTTCATAGATATGTATATGTATGTTTGCAACTTGTAGTCTATCTTTAAGTATTACTGACCTGACTCAGTAATATCCTGCTCAAGTCTTTCAACTATATGCTCATGCAAGTAAAACTTAATTTTCAGTGCATACCTTTGGGCTGTTAACAGTTCGATACAACGGATTTATGCACTGATATTATAGCCCAAGTAAATGCTTTCACCGTGCACCTTTGATCTAATTCGTATTGTCTTTTCCTACTCCTCCTCAGTTCTTATCCGACTTATTTATTTGCAGGTTCCAAGACAGTTGAATCATTACCTATTCTTAAAATGGTCAGGATTCAATGTCTAGGGGCTTTCCTCCCGCAGTCGGCGGCGACCACCACGAGTGTTTTGGGAAGAGTTATTGCAGGCTTTCAGTTGTCAGTGTTTGGGAAGAATGGCTAATAAAAATACCTAGTTAGGGTACTTACAAATACTACAGTAAAAAACAAACCTGTGCATGTCTAAGCTGGTTGACGAGCGTGGAGCACCTCTCAGGGTCTTTCCGGCCGTCAAACGAGTCCAATTCAGCCGCGACCATGTTTAGTGCGTCGTCGGCGAAGAAGAACTGCGCTAGAAGCGACCGGTCGTCCCTCTGTAACAAGAGAAAACAGTTTCATTAGGACATAACAACACTATCATTGAGGAATGGATATTTCCAACTAGTTGTCAGCAAAACGCGCTTTGAGCGCAGCCATCTGAACGCTGCCTTAGTCTGCATAGTTATAGGTACTTTCCCAATTTATAGACGCCATTCGATACAATGGGGTAGATTAAGTGAAAAAATATGGATATTTCCAACTAGTTGTCAGCAAACCGCGCTTTGAGCGCAGACATCTGTACGCTGCCTTAATCTTCATAGTAATAGGAGGTAGTTTCCCAATTTATGGGACGGAGGCCAATCAACGAAGTAGATTGAGCGAAAATATTATGGATATTTCTAATCAAGTGTCAGCAAAACGCACGTTGACCGCAGATATCTGAACGCAACCTTATCATGCATTTCTGCATTGTTATAGGTACTTTCCCAATTTATGAGACAGTGGGCAACCGATACAATGAGGTAGATTTATTTATGTAAAATTAAATTAAAAATTTAAAAAACCCCCGACCCAAACAAAAACTCAAAAAAGGTAAAAAATAATATTTATAGGCCTTTTAATTTTAACGTAATATTTTGATCAGGGCATTGTCAAGTCGGGGGACGGCTAGGCCTCTATTTGGCGTTTTCATTGACCGTCCCCCGACTTGACAATGCCCTGATCAAAATATTACGTTAAAATTAAAAGGCCTATAAATATTATTTTTTACCTTTTTTGAGTTTTTGTTTGGGTCGGGGGTTTTTAAAATTTTTAATTTAATTTTTATTTCTTGCTTTTTAAACTTAATGTCTCCCTTAAATCACCATTTATCTATAATCTATTCATTGAGACCTTTTCAATGAGCCCAAACACGATACTTCTGCTGTTTGTTGGTGAATAACTTGGGTTTCCTGGAAATTCCAGGTGTTGCTCCAGCATCAGTTCAAGGTTATTTTATTCGTCTAATGTCATTGAAGTAATAGAATCCCAAATTTTGAGTTGATCAGAGGCTAAAATCCGTTTTTCAACCAGAAAAGAGCTGATAATCTTCAAACGGCTGAACCGATTTTGATGAAACATGTCTAAGAACACTCCCGACTAATACACCTTTCAAACCAAAAAAACTAAATCAAAATCGGTTCATCCGTTCGGGAGCTACGTTGCCTCAGACAGACAGACACACACACACACACACACGCACGCACGCACGCACGCACGCACGCACGCACGCACGCACGCACGCACGCACGCACGCACGCACGCACGCACGCACGCACGCACGCACACACACACACACACACACAGACACGTCAAACTTATAACACCCCGTCGTTTTTGCGTCGGGGGTTAATTACCAAGGGAATACCAACACGTTTTCAATTACTTATCACGCGCACCTTATGTCTACTTGTAACTATTCGGTACTGTTATTTGGTTGTACAGACGCCGTACATCAAGCTATCCATTGGCGGGATTTTATTGCACACTGCATTTTTAACTCTCGTTAGCAATGAGAATCCAACAGGGTGCAGCAGAAAATACAGATAAAAATATGAAAAAGAAAAATACAAAATAATATTCATTAGACTAGGAACGTGTTATTGTAGTAAGTTACCAGATGTAAACTGTTTTTAAAACCATAAGTAAGTTAATTGTTTTTATTATAGGTAAATAATATGATTTCCAATAAAGTGTGTTTTATTAAGTTCCATTCTCCTTTATTCGTTTTGATAGTAGAACATCTATATAAAAGATAGCATAACTTTTCAAATATAATTTATCAAAAAACCGAAAGAACCGAAAAAACCGGGTACCCGGTTCCGGCTTGAGTTTGGAACCGAAAGAACCGGTTCCTAAAATAGGGCTGGTTCTCGATGCCCTAATCTCATGCAGTCGGAGGCATCATCCTAAATTTAACAATAAAGACCTTTATTGCCTATTTTTTTTATATAACCAGTGTCAGTCTCACAATTAAGACGAATCTAACCGCACCTTTCATGCTGAAATCGATCAAGCCGTTTAGGCTACAGAGCGTCACAAAGAAATATATACATACATACACTCGAAACACATAACCCTCCTTCTGGCGCAGTCGGGTAAAAACAGTGTTCGATTTTCAACTCTCGGTGCTAATTACTCTGCGACAGCTCTGAAAGTATTTGTTAACAATAGACATACCCATGGTTCGCATCACGTCATTAAAGCACTATTCATGTAAATAAGCATTACAACTAAGTTCAGTGTTGTGACAACAATGTGAAGTAATAAATGAATGAGTTGACAGCTAAATTACGGTCTTTGGAGCCAGGTGTTTATGATGGCCAGTCATTGTGTTAAACTTACAAGTCATAGTACGTTAATAGCTTCAAAGTTCAAAGTGTACATAAAATGTAGGAGTCAAACATTTTCGACTCCTACGGTGTTATTACAAAACAAGGTTTTTTCTTTAGAAAAGGTTTTAAACCATCGAGCCTGATTTTGAAATAAGGAACCTTAACAGATATCGAAATACAGTTCTTTTTACAAAACTGACAACTTAGCCTGGTGCAAAGTTGTCATTTTTAAGCGGTTTTATTGTATTAGAACTTTACCTAAATCAAAATATAGTACTAGCAAATGCAAAAACTGGCTACAATAAAAGTAAGATCGCGTTTTGTATTAGGAAGGCTAAAGTTTATGTACGTATAGTCGAAACTTTACTAAGGTTGAAACTACATGTCACATTGGTCTTAAAAGACTGACTTTTATGACATGCAGCAAGCGACATTCATCCTTAGCGTCGTACCTACTTGAAGGCAATCACGAGATCAACTACAATGTCTAGCAAGTTACACCACAGACCAGCGTCGCGTCGCGAGTCGCGACTCGCACCTGTATGTTTTAGCCTAAGAGAACAAGGGATCGACAATATTTGGTGGAAAATTCCACATCCACCATCTTTATCGATAGAGGATCGTCGTACAGTAAAGCTTGTTGCTGCTTTTTGGGCACGATATTACAACTTTAGTGGCCACAAATCCACAATATTATGGTCGCATAATAAAAAGGTAAAACAAGTATGGCGTTAAACCACCACATACTTAGTATTCATTAGTATTTGACCCCATGCTTAATGGGTGCAAAGACCTTTTTTATCACGTTGGCGTAGTACCTACTTACATAAATAAAATAAAAGCCACACGATTTTGGGCTTATTTAATACGTCCTAAGTTTAAATGAAAATAAATACATAATAATAAAACAACATTATACCAGTTGGTTTTTATAAAAACTTGAAAGGGCAGGCCTTCGGGAGGACAAAGCTAGGACATTCGCGTCACAGTCCGAATCCGGCCCAAGTTCGAATTCGTTTGGACGTCCCAGCGGACTTGCTACAATACGTGCAGGGAAACTTTAAATGTAACCTAATATGTATGTCGCAGCCATCTGGTTAAATTACCCAGCATAATTGGACGCCTAGGCCATTCATTAAACGCCGGCATCCAATTAAATAGCAGAAGGACAACTAGCCAAGTCATTGAGCGATACCACTAACACGTTTCGGGTGATTTTGGCGCGCGGAGAAAATAACTAAAGCCGCCATGTTGTTTTGTCAATACATAATGACAGCGACAATTCAAGTATTATGTTAGCCAATGACGCCCCCTGTCAATGTCATTAAGGCGCCAAAAGATCCTTGCAGCACTCTACCTGAACGCAATGTCATTAATTTCAAAGATCAATTAAGTCAAGATTATTCATCTTCTATGTATAAGTATTAAGTAAGCTGGCATATTGCGGATTTTTCCTTAACAACATCACGAAATAAAATATTATGACGCTATGTTCTACGTATTTTATACGACTACCGGATCATAAAAATGATTGAATTTAAACAATTTAAAACCACTTAGAAAAATCACATTGGTACATGAAGTAATAGAATTTGTATTTACCTCAATGACGACACTAAAATATGAATCATTTACAAGTATAGATGCGATGCTTTTAGAAAATTAAATCGTTCCAGTTGCTTGCCAAGCAACGGTCTGTTGTAAACAAGCCTTCGGACCTTAGTCGAACGACCTCCAATGTGACATCTACGAAAATTATGGAAAAGCAGACTTTGCAAATGGAATTATGACATAAATCATGGCGATGTAGGTATAAAAGAAGATAAATTGCATATTATGTTTTGGAGACTATTTATAATGCTTATACACGCTCACCCACGTTCAGGTCACCTGTGACTGTGAACGAAGCATCAACAGTGTTTTTAATTCACAAATTGAACTTTTAAGTCTTCAATTCTTCATGTACCTATCTTGGCACTAAAACTCGGCATACCACCTATAAAGGATATGGTTGAATTGCAGCTTCCACGGATGTACATACTTATGTAACAAATTGTGAGACCAACAACTTATAATCACATTAATTAACGTTTTTGTTGCCTAGCCGAACAGACTCACGTTTGTTACGTAAACAAAGGATGACAAATTACATAACCACATTATCTCAATTAACTGTCGAGTCTCTTAATTTTAAGTGAAAAGATTTCTGTTTATATAAACCAAAGCCTAGAATTAAGTGAATGGTATGAGACCAAGGTGACAGTCGTCACACCAAGCTGGGTTTGTCGCCTCCTTCACTTTCATCAACCCGATTATGTAACCGAAACTTATGCCAATGTCAACCTTAACACAGTGTTATAGAGTCCTAAAAATAAAAAAATGTTTAGAAAATGCAAATTAACTTCGATAAACAAAAAACTGTGCAAATAAACAAAGTTGTTTCATTTTATTAGTCTCTCTGACGCAAGCTTTGCATTTTGTTAAGATAAAATTAAATGCAATAATAGTCGTCAACGTATCTGATTAGATTCCATTATTTCTAAAAATGTCGATAACGAAAATGTGATAATATCAGCATCACCGTAGTGATATGAAATCATGACAATCATAGTGGAAATTCTTGTCACGTTTTTATCATCGTTTATATTTTTATTACCGTTTTGAAAACGTAGGTAATAGGATGACAAAACAATGCAAAATAGAATAAAAAAAAAACACAATGGTTTTTTTTTTCATTTAGCCTAACTACACTGTCCCACTGCTGAGCAAAGGCCTCCCCTAAATCCTTCCAGGCATCCTTATCCAGGGCCTTTTCGATCCAGCCCTTGCTATACGCGTCAACAATGGAAATACAGGGTAAGTTTTTGACCAGTGTGTAAACTGTAACCATGAAGTCAGCATATCATTCTAGACCCCCCAGCGTAGAAATTTTTCGTCGGTCATACAAAAACAATCAGCTGTTTCAATTTGCGCACTGGTTAAAAACTTATCCTGTATAATGTGCGCAATATGTTAAGTAGGTATGTTTTTATCCAAAGAAAACGGGTAAAAAAATAGTTTACTGTGTCATTATCATCTGCCTAACCCATAGATTTAAGAAAGAAGAAGATATGCCAAGTAGTTGAAAATGTATCGAAACCCGGTGTCTCCACTTGCTCCCCACTACCGCGCCACAACTACACATGCAATTTAGTAAAACCAATAGATACGAAGTCGCGCTCACACTCGCAATTTATAAATCAGAACGTACTACACAATCAAATATAGACCTTATCCCTTCAAACGCAGCGTGCATTTAAGTACAACTCACTCACACAAACAACGGTTGCTACCGTTGTGCTGTGCAAAAGCAATTTATTTTACATATACGCTAGTGATTGACTAAATCGGAAAGTTGTCGATACTTCGATTTATTATTGTACTACTTCAATTTTTTTTGGGGTCCAGGTAATAAGATAAAATGAAAACGATAACCGTAATACGTCACTAATATATTATCTGAACAATGCCGATAACAATAACGCATACGAAGCGTTTGAAGACTTTAACGTAAGTAAAATGCCAAAACCAAAAAAAAGTAAGGAAATAGCACGAGGATAAGACTTATTATACGATAATTCAAACCCAATAACACTCCACCGACATTATCTAAAATTTTGTTAACTTTACGACTGTTGTTTAGGCATTTCTCTACTACGCTGTAAAATAATCAAAATAAGTAAAAAACATTAATTCACATCGATCTAGCCATCAATTTATTCGCGAATCGACATTATCGAGAGCCTACGTTAGTGGATCTGCACGAGTACATCACTAGCTCGACGCAAGAACCAGCGGCCGTACTACGGAATGCGTCCGCATAGATACTTTATCGTTTTGTGATTTTTACATTGCTTGTCCAGTCACTTAGCGACAAAATATTGAGGTAGTGGTTTAGGAGCAATGTATTTAGTACAAAAATAATACAGTCGCTGTGATATTTGAAAACAAAAATAACATGGTAAACGCAAGAAATGTTTTTCGATTTCTTGTTTTTCATGATTTTAAAGACAAATATAGAAAAATACTTGTACTTATTTATGGTAAGTGATTCCATGATTCACAAAGTTTTTGTTTTGGCTTTGGTTTTTACAAGAAACCACTGAACAACACGGCATTCTTATGATTTATCACGACAACGGTCGAAAGCAAACTAGTTCGCGGAGACGGCCATTTGCTTTAGGAATGATCATTCTGATCATACCGCGCGGACACAGACACGCCCCTTTCCCACTTCTCCTGCTTTTTATATTTCTATGGCCTAACCTTTTCCGGGCTATTTTGGGGTCAGCTTCCAGTTGAACCGGGTGCAGGGAAGTACCAGTAACTTACATGAACTGACTGCCTATCTGACCTCCACATTCCAGTTACTAGGTAATACGATACCCCTTGGTAAGACTGGTGGTCTGAAGTTCGATTTCGGACTTCTGACGACCCATAATGACTGTTAAAGATCTACAGCGAGGACTAACGGATTAACCGCTTAACGTGCTTTCCGAAGCATGGAGGGGTCTTGGAATGGAAACATGTTCACCCATCCACGATCCAACTGCGGCAAGCGTAGCTTAACCTGACCGAGCGACGAAATACTTTAAGTACCTATTACGTGTAATTAATCATACAAAATACTTCAAGCAGCTACGAATGCAGTTTTGATGTTTTGAAACTTCAATAAATCGAATGTTACATCTGGATATTGAAACTATTAGATTATAAATCTGAAGCTGTATCATCATTATCAGTTATCGAGCATCATTCAACAAGGGTTCCGTTCCACTAGGTCAAGTCGATTGGACCACAGCCAAGCGAGCCAGCATCGGCAATTTGAGAAAATCGAATACCTATATACCCGAACTGTACCACACAAATATTTCAAATGAAATTGACCGCGAAACGGATTTAATTAGAGTCAATTATATATGAATTAGAGCAAATCATCGTCATCAGTATCTGTGGCGATTCAATGCAATGACTCATTTCAGTTGCAAACACACAGTACACGGTGTCGAAACACGCAGACCGAGCCAGCTTTTTTGAAACTGACATCTGCCAGCAGACTGGTTTTTGTTGTGTGAAATCTTGCAAATATGGCAACTTGTCCATAATTGAGTTTGGCATTGAGAAGATCGGTTAACACATTAGTCGAAGAATTTTTCAAGCTGGAATAGCCAATAGGAGTGACAGAGACATTCGACAACTTATAATCATGCGCAGGCGCAACTATTTGACGGGTTCTTGCTCAACTACTGAAAATAGGTCACGGTTTTGTTGCGTGTTGTAAACAATCGGATTTTACTATAACTGGCTTCACTCTGAATTGTAACCGTTTACCGTGTCACTGAATTTCATTTCGGCTTTTAAAAGTGAACTTAATTATGTTGTGAGCAAAGTATACCTACATATAATTACTGAGCACATACAGCCACAGAACTTCAGCCCGAATGTCTGACAACTAACCAATCTTACCAATCTTATCGTGTTAGTCAGTAAATGGGTTGTGGAGCTCAGTCACTCCAAATGAAATACCGGTATTCAGCTGCATCTCGTTAGACTGGAAGTCGAGCCCAAGATCATACGGCAAGGCCAAGCAGATGATGATATAGCCACTGAACTTGAATGTTAGGCAGTAAGGCAACTCGTGAAACAAACGGCAAGTTGCAGCAAGCAGTTACAATTCCACCGTGTCATCATTCTTCTGCCATTATCCCAATTTTATCCTATACTTCTCTATTAGTCGTCATCGCCTTTCTGGCCATTTTGTCTTCCACACAGTCCATCCATCGTTTCTTTAGTCTTCCTTCTTATAGCCATCTACATTCATACACAAAACTTTCGTCTCGACATTGTCCTCATTTCTCTGGACCTATCAGAGAAAATTTCCGTTATGCAGTTAACAACGACACCTTGAATCAGCCAGCCTCGCAGATGTAGTCGCAGATAGCTCTATTGTGATTTGTGTCTGTTAAATTCAGGGACCGGACAACCCCGCTTAAGAGTTAAGCCTTTTGACAGGGTAACCCGTACATGGGGTAATTCATATCGCAGTGTTACCTTTTGTTCGAGTTTCATGCGCGAAACCCAGCGAAATGGTTAACACCTTTATTATGGTAACCACGTGAAGGGGTTAACCCCTTCAACGCCTTAAGCCTTTGAAGGGGTTACCTTCACGAAAAGCTTTTATTCGTGTTACCCTGAATTACCTAATCAACTTGAGCTGCATGTTTATACTTGTACCCTAGCGGCGACGCGGCGCGGCGGTGTGGAGCCTCTTCGTCTTACTATTTTTATTTAGTTATTGCGAATTTGACAACAAAGTGCAACATTCACCCTTGCATAAATTCCTAAGAAGCTGAATTTTTACATAAACGTTAGGGATACCATTATAATGAAAAGTCTCCATCGATCCCATGTGTGCAATTTGTTTTCATTCAAGGTCAAAGTTTGCTAAAAGGAGTTTTTTTGGATTTTTTTGCGAAACGGTTAGTTTTATGATAAAAATAGTTCAGATAAAAATTGTAGGTCATGCAATTATGTCTCTACAAAAATTTACCTTACACTTTATTCTACTTTTTTTTTGGGATGGAAAATCATCAATGACTTCTCCCACTCTTGACGGAGTGAGAAGGCGTGTCAGAGTTTTACTGACTAAAATCCACCCGTGTTCCTTCAGTTGCCTGTGCCAGGGCCACGGTAACTCTTTCGATCAAATCCGCGACCCTGGCAGGCATTGGCCCTAGCGGACCCCTTTCATTATTGCTGACATCTCTTTGACGTGCGCGTGGAACACAACACGCCGTCGACCCGGGCCTGGTCCTTACCAGACGGTGAACGATCCATTGCTCGCACTGGGCAAGCCCGCATCTACGGTGGCCGGGAGTCCGATACGGAGTCCCGATGCCCAATCCGTCTCCTGTGGCGGCTAAGGGCGCGAGAGCACACGGATTGCCTCTCCCTCACGCTCTCCGCCTCCTTCTTCGCGAGCATTACTGCTTCGCTAAAGGAGGTGACGGCATCCCATGCACTTTCCTCCGCACCATGACCTGGACCAGAGCCGGACGCGAGAGATCGCCGCCGCCGATCGCCTCCACGAGGACACGGCGGTGCTCCGCCCAAGCAGGGCAGACCTCCATCGTGCCCTCCTGGCGATCCACACAATGGTGACACCCGGGTGTTTCCTTTGGCCTTATCCAGAATAAGAACCTCCCGAAGCAGCCGTGTCCGGTGAGAACCTGCGTAAGGCGGAAGGTGAGGACGCCGAGACCCCTCTTTTCCTCCGTGCCCAGCACTGGGTTGCGACAATCGCACTGTCCATGACGTCATGAGATCCCACCGGAGCTGTCCGTTGTGCCGTAATTTCTTGCGGCGGCGGAGTTACGCCCCGGCGTTTTGCCTCCTCGCGCCGCTCCCACACATGCGCGAGGACTTTTTGTCTCCAGATCTCATGGTGGCAATCTGGCAAAGAGGCTCGCTGCCTCACCGGAGTTCGGTCGGTATCCCGGGACTAGCCGGAACACTTTATCTCCTAAGATTCACCATTTCTGAGAAAAAGCGATTCTAAAATTTACTTAAGTTGTAGGTATTCGCCATAATGTGCACACATTTCCACGCCACCTACGAGGTAGTGTTACTTGACGCGTTTTTTTTAAGCGCCATTGATCAGGCCGGCTGACCACCAGACGAGCAGCAAGGCATGCACGAGAGATAAAAAAGCTGACTCAAATTGTAACATTGGGCTCTCGAAGTCAGCTCGCTCACCGCCCGCCGACAATAACGCCCAGGAAAGGGCTAACGGGGAGGTGATAGTTACCCAGTAATAGAAAGAAAGAAAGAAAGACCCGGCCCCAGACCTTCGTCTTCTCCAAGCCAATATCAATAGTTGCGCCAGGGCTCAGGACCTTTTGCTCCAGGCACGGCCAAGTGGTTGATCAACGTTGCCATCGCCGCCGAAACATACTTTGGTCCTCCCAAGGATGACAGGATGGGTGACATTGATGGCTTGGCGACACTTATCTTGAGGCTGGCCGCTGGCACTCTGTCCCTAGAGACCTTCAGTCGGGACGGGGCTTTTGTAGCGGCCTTAGTCGAAAATATTATGGACGTGGAGATTTATTTCTCACCCAACCGACCTCTCGCTGATTTTGAGACTTTATTTCGGAATTGAACCCAGTCGTCAGTCGAAGCCGTCCCCACCCCGTCCTTTTCATGGGGTACTTCAACGCCGAGTTCACAACTTGGGGTTCCCCAGCAACGGATGCACGGGGTGTGTTATTACAAGAGTGGGCGATGGAGTCAGGCCTACTGCTCCTAAACCGGGGATCTGTTCAGACATGTGTGCGGCAGTGGGGTGGGTCTATAGTGGACTTATCGTTTGCTAGTCCTGCTGTGGCACGCTCTGTTCAGGACTGGCGTGTATTATAGGAGGTGGAGACGTTGTCGGACTACAGATACATACAGTTTGACGTTTCCGCCCAGACTTCGAGTGGCCCGGTCCAAGCGGCCCCGGCCCGGGTTGAGGATGACTGGCGATGGGTGGTCAAGTGACTGAACCAGGAAGCTCATCTGGTGGCCTCAATGGTGCATGCCTGGTTAGACTCACCAGTCAGGTCTATCGATATTAAGGACGAAGCAGAATGGTTCCGGGAGGCCATAACCCAAATTTGTGATGCTGTGTTGCTCCGCGTACAGTCTCCATCTGCCAGGCACCAGGTGTGTTGGACGTTACAAGATATTGCGCAGTTGCACATCGCATGCGTAGCGGCGAGGCGTCCGTACACTAGGCACCGATGAATCCGCCGACGAACACCAGAAGCGCTAGTAAGAGAGACGGAACGGTGTGAGGTGGACAAAGTGGCGGTGGCGGAGTGGTGGTAAATTGGATTGTTAATTGATATATTATTTGCTGTGTCTAATGGACGAATTTAGAATCAATTGATGCTGTGTAGCGTCTGACATCTTATATTTGCACGCCGTTCAGGCAAAACATGACTGTCTTAATCATAATTTGCCATCTTGCATGATGTGTGTGTGCTATACTCATGTTTTGGACAAATAAAAAAATATTTTATCTTAAGAAGGCTCTTCACCTGGAAATTAAGCGGGCAAGGACCGAAGCTCATGATAAATTGCTGGCAATTCTAGGACGGGATACGTGGGGGCGACCTTACCGTTTGGTTGGGGGCGACCTTACCGTTTGGTTAGGGGCAAACTTCGCTCGTGGGCGCCCCATAGCATTGTCCCATAGCCTCCAACGCTGCTAGAGAGAGTGGTGAGCGCTTTATTCCCCTCTCAAGGGGAGCACACACCACCTGATATGGTTCCGCCTACTATAGTGCCCAACGCGGAAAACGAAGATGACGACGCGCCTGAAGTGACCCAGGTAGAACTGAGAGCAGGAGTGCAAAGGCTTAAGGCCAAAAACACTCCAGGACCAGACAGCATTCATGGCCGTGCATGGGTTCTGGCCATGAGGGCTCTCTGGCCCTGCTAAGTAGGACTCTTGAGTGCATGTTTGGAGAGGGGCCAGTTTCCACGCTAGTGAAAGACTGGAACGCTGGTCCTGCTAAAAAAAGAAGGGCATCCTGCGGGCTCTCCATCCTCTTACCGACCCATTGTGTTGCTGGATGAGGTGGAAAAACTCTTCGAGAGAATTATTGCAAACCTTCTCATTCAGAACATGGCAAGAGAGGGGCCGGATCTGATCTGATCGGAACCGGTTTGATTTCTGTCGGGGGTGCTCTGACGGACAGAGAGTATATTTTAGAATCGCTTTTTCTCAGAATGTTGAATCTTAGGGTATAAAGTGCAAGGACAATTTATGTATGTACTTGTTTATTTATGTGATAATTGCATGATCTAAATTTTTTGTGAGTGAGCTAATTTTATCATAAAACTAACCGTTTCGCAAAAAAAAAAAAAACATCTTTGCGAACTATGACCTTGTATAAAAAAAAATTGCACACAGGGGAACGATGGGGACGACTTTTCACAATTTCATTATAATAGTATATGCAACAGTTTTATGCTTCTTGGGAATTTACGCAAGAGTAGGTACGCCTATTTTTCGGCCTAATTTGACCGGTCTATAATAACGGTGTCCAGTATCTTGCCTCGGCTGTGCATTTTCACGGAAACAGTAACTAAATATACATATATAAGTAATAAGAAATATAATAGGCAGTAATACTACACACACTTAAACAAAAACATAGCTAAATTGCTTTTAATATCTTCAGTAGTTCCGTCCGAGTTTCGAATTAAATAACGAATGATGAGAATGTAAACAAGTATAGACACGAAAAAGAAACATTACAATGTTTAGCATGTGCGACAAACAAAATTGAACTGTAAAATCATATTGGCAATAATTAGTATTCCATGTTTACAAGTCGCTCGGTACATGCAACCATGGCGCCGCCGCGCCGGACAGAAAGATGTCACGTGCGGTCGTGGTTATAAAATTTTCAAACTTATGTCGATTACAAAGAGTGGATATTACAATGTGTTGGAATGGAATGGGTTACCCTGTTACAGTGTTACAGGGTATTGAAAGGTTAACTTGTTCGGAAGGGGTTACATTGCACCCATTCGACGGTGTAACATGTATCAAAGGGTTTATTTTTTAAGCGCTTAAAAAAACCCCTTCCAAAACCCTTTCAACGAGTATCCGGCCGGTCCCTGGTTAAATTCATTGCAATTTACCAATTTGTGACGTAGTTCTGTCGTTGGGGTTCGAGAGTAGCTGGATGCATGAGTTACAATGCAAGGTAGATGCAATCATTTTGTTGAGATGCTTAGTATACTTGAAGCATACTTTTCAGTTTGGTGTGAAACACCAAAAACTTCCTTGGTATTGATATCGTTTGATATATATTCAAATTATGAGAAAAGTATAGATCATCAACAAGTATTTTATTCATGGGAAAGTTTGTTGGCAACCTAAACAAAGATTCTGTACCTGTATACTTTGTTCTAAACATATTTATGAACGAAGTGGCATAAAACGATAGCGATGAGGAAAATGCTTGGGGTTCCCCCATCCAAGCATACATGAGGTAAAGAGATAAACACAAACATGAAATGTTTTAAAAAGTAATAAACTATGAGCCAAGTAGTGGATCCGACTAATTTATGAATTCCGAAGTGTTGAATGTATTCGTAGAATTGTTTTGTAAATGAGCACAGCAAGTCCATAATTATCCTTATGTAAATAATTCTATATTATTAAACGATGTCTCACCACCAAAACCTACGCCCAATTAGTTGACATTTGGCTTCAAAATAAATTTAAAAAGGACCAACTGCACATTTACTATAAATAATTATCTGTACGTGAACCCATATTTATACTATACCTATTATGGATGCAAAAGTTACTCTGTCCGTTTGTGTTACCTTTCAGGTCTATAAGTATCACTGAACCGATCACTATGAAATTTTAAAGATATTTTAATTTAATCTGGTGAAGGACTAGGCTACTAATAATCACTAATCACACGAAGTCGCGAGCAACAGCTAGTAAAGTAAAAGTAAAAGAAGTCGTAACCCCTAGCTCCCTATTTGGCCTCGACATTGGCATTAACATTCAAAGCACCTACATTCGTTTCGAAAGCAGTTTTTTTTTTTAATAATCTTCTCTACTCAGTCACAAACATACAGTGAGTCTTACCGTAATTGATTGATTACAGACAAGTCGGCTAGGAGTCTGTAATTCTGTACCATCTAGGTACATTCATATTTTTCGGGTCAGTGAATCGTATTGTTTGGATAGGATTAATTTAAGACAAAATGTAGTTCGAAACAGAACTGTCCAAGAAACCGCATAGGAACGTAATCATCAGAATGAGATAGTGGTTATGTTACTGATACGGAAAATCAGGTCACAGCGATGGCCTGGATCCTACAATAACATGTCCAAATATTCTTAAAAGGTCTCTGGGAAACTGTACACAGCCATATTCAATCGCAATAGCTACATTGTGACAAACTTAATATACTAAGCAAGGCAAAGATTATGCCATATATAGTATGAATATTAAACCAAGACATAGTAAATTGTAACTATGCTGGCTGGGCCTCAAATTACGAGATTTTCAGATAGTTTTTTTTATTACAAAGAATATAAAAATACTAAGCGAACAATAAACCCGAACTATATTTCGATAAATCTAAACCTTGCTTTAGTACATTCGTTCTTTTATCTAAAATAACTTATTTCTTTGGCACGGTTTAGTGAACGCGAACGTTACCTAGCAATACTTAGTCGTACAAAGAACATTTTTATACTTCTCAAGCGAATTCTATTTAGAAGTCGTGTCATGGCTCGTCATCGATATCTTGATTCTGACACAGTAACCTAGGTAGGTACTCTCGAAACTTAGATTGGAGCGATTTCACATCTACAGAAGAAGAATGAGATCATACAAACGAATGCAATACTAATAGTGAGTTTAAACTATTATCTCTCTTAGTTCAATGCTTCTAGGGTCCACGTCCACTTACATTCAACGAGTGAGTTATTTGTACCTTAACATATTGATTCGTACTTATTATATAGAGCTATTAGGAAAAAATATTATTGTTACAAATTTTTCCATGCACGAACATTTAATTCTGTCAACATCATTCAACGGCATCGAAAGTTTTGACAACCGTGAAGCATCGCCCTCATTTCCAGCTACTTTGAAACAAACTGACATGCACATCTTATCTTAATAAAACACGGAAAGCAATGAAATAGCGGCGACAATGAGATCACATGACGGTTCGGCTCCGAACGAAGACCTTGACGTAATGTACCTAACTAGTGGGCAACGGCCGACAATCTGTATTGAAGATTAATTCTTCCGGCAATTAGATCGTAATAAGTACCCGACTCATCAATTAGATCCTCTTGGAGATCATAAAACGTAGGAAACGGAAAATTACATCCAAATAAAATCATCGAGGTTAAAAGGACCGAGGTGCCACTGACGTCATACGACACAATTGTTAATATCACTCTCTAGACAAACTGTATAAGAAAGCAATGACACTTCAGTTCAGGACAATGTTAGGGCATTACTCCTAGACACAAAAGGCGTAGGAGAAAGAAAGTGGTCGGTAAATGTCATAGTATTGAAGCCAAATAACACATTAAAAAAAACTTGACGAAAATGACAGTCATGCGAATTCTTGATGAATCTGTAGCGGTATCAGCTTGCTACATACCTGCATCGCGCAAACAGAGATTATCGCGCAACTACCATAATAATAATATTATACAACATCCCGACATCAATCGTCGGGCAGTTGGCCACCAACACCATACCCGACAGCCGTCTGGTCGGAGAATCCTCCCTTCTCTATAAAGGATGAATGAACACCTTTGTTTCCCCATGCCTCTATAAATCCTAAGAACACTCCATCCAATGTATGGAACACAAAAACTAGGACAATCTTTCTTGATGCCTTCAAAGGCGAAAAGTATACAGCCCCATAAAATTGGTACCTAGCTAAGCAGTTTCCGCCTAGCTGCTAAAAAGAAATATTTTTACCACAGTATAAACAAAATACTGCCACTATTTTGGGTTGGCTGTGTTGTGGTTATTATGGATCATCATTTCAGCTAAAAGACGTCCACTGCTGGATATAGGGCTCCCCCAACCGACCGGTTCTGTGCTTCCCACATCCAGCGGATACCTGCGGCCTTCACAAGATCATCGGGACGATCTACTTTGTGGGAGACCTTCCAACTCTACGTCATCTGATCGGCGATCGCCACTCCAGAACTTTTCGGCCCCATCGGCCATCTGTTCTGCGAGCAATGTACCCTACCCACTGCCACTTAAGTTTGAAAATCCTTCGGGTTATGTCGGTTGCCTTACTTATCCTGCGGATCTCTTCATTCCTGATTCGATGACGTAAGGTAACTCCGAGCATAGCCTCTTCATTGCTCTTTGGGTGACTTTTAGCCTTCTTATGATGACATTGCGAGTGACCACGTTTCAGTGCCAAAGGTCATCGATGGCAACACTCACTGGTCAAAGACTTTCGTTTTGAGACACTGTGGTATTTGGGGCGAGAAGAAATTGCGTACCTTCCCGAACGCTGCCCTTATTATGGATATTTATCCCTATTTATGTACCGTCTACTATGGCATCTTTAGTTTCCATGAGCAACTTTACACATGAGTACTGTGCTTAAAAATCTGTTACAAATACTTAGTCGATTTTTCTTTTTTTGTATCGCTTTGATATTAAATGGCACCAGATGTTTAGTAATCGAGAGATATTGAATACACATGGGTAAAGAAGTTGCTCATGGAATGTAAAAGACGCCATAGTTGACTGTATCGATACAAAAACCGTTTTGGGAGCACCATGCTTAGGAGCCGTAACGGTTAATCCCTTGACAAACGCATAACGAAACATTAATACTTGCAATAATATTGTTATAAGAAAAACCTACAAAAACATTATATATAAACGAAGAATTAAATTCAATTCCTATGATTACTTAAGAGTCGATGACATAATAGGCGCATTGGATGCGCGTGTCAACTGTGGTATTCCTTTATTACTCACAACACAACACAACGACTAGCATTGCAGCAAATAACTGTACCTACCGCTAGGAAAGGAATTCATTGAACATGGCGCGTACGATGCAGAATCTTATCGCAATATAAATATGAAACTTGATACGGGAACTTAATAATTGGTTAGTTTACAATGACTTCATCTCGTGGGCATTCTCGGCGATTTAAATCTGAATCAGATTGTACAATTCGAAACTTTTAATTGTGTTGTTTCCTGGCACAACCATTCATTTTTATTGCATTGAAGACCGTCAAAGAGGTGCGACGCGACTCTCGTAGATAAATTTATATGAAAACTTCAATGAAATTGTTCAACAAGTGTCACGTCGCGCCTGTCTCCAAGAGCCTATACGAGAAGTCAACTTGTTGCTTCTGCACCTTGAATCTCAGAGCTGTAAAAATGTTAACGCCGTCTGAATTTCTAATTACATAACTATCGTCGTTAATCAAGGATGAAAACTTCATTTCTTTTTATCAAGCAGTTTTCAGAAACCGGGAACCTAAGATCTATTAACCGATGTTTAAATATTTTCAAACAAAAATAAATAAACAACACTCGTGCCAAGTACTTTCATTAGTAAAAGATTTTGGTACGAGATTAAAAGCAAATGAACTTAGAACATTATTAGGGACAGTACATTTTGTATTCGATTAAAACAATATTATCTTATCAACAAACGGATGTCTATGGTCAACCATCCATAGTCAAGTCACGCATTTTTTTTATTGCATTGCCATGTGATGTTGATAATTAGGATAGGTATTTGAGGTTTTATTCAGTGCTTTTAATAAGAATAAAAATTAAGTTAGTGGGTTTATTTTAAACGCAAGAGACACAAATATTTGGTCTTAAAATAATAAACCTGTAGGCAATTCTAGGCCAAATCTATTAAAAACTAAAATTCAAAGAGCATGCTAAACTAGTTGCCCAAGGAAACTGATAAGACTTTACAATCAAGATGGCGACTGTAAGTAGGTAGATTGTGAAAATTCTGCAGAACTTCTAGAATTGATGGAAGACTGACTCCGTGTCAGTATACAACGAGTTCTAACTTTGGCCCAAGCTTCCACCTATTTTTTTGTAATTCGAACTTTTAATACAAAATTGACAACTTAGACTAGGGTTTAATTTAAATCAGGCTTTTATTACAGTTGTCGCTGGTCGCACATCTGACAGAAGATGGGCCGGCGTTTTTTTTTTTTTTGGTGGGAAATCATCAAATAACCTCCCGCTCTGGGTGGAGCAGGAGGGCGTGTCAGACTTTTACTGACTAAAACCCACCCGTGTTCCCTCAGTAGCGGCGAAACTTTCGTTCGTTAATCATCTTTGATTGATGGAACGATTACATTATACCGATAGCAAGTAGCACTCTAGATGGACCATGGACATAGTCGATTGGCACGAATCGAGTGAACCAAAGCTTTGAAATAATATATTATTGTCAATAGGCGAGTCGTACGAAGTTGATTTAGCTGTGGGCGAACGACAAAATTCAAAACGTGCCAATTGCCTAAAACGTATTTCTGGAATTGCCACATAATTATATGGAAACTTAGAACATCAGTCTCAGTAAGATTCTCTTTCCAAAATAATGGTACCTAATATGAATAATGAAAGTCATGGCCAGACTTTTTGGCAGGTTACAAAAAACAAAATGGCACGAAGTTCATGCGTGACAGGTTGCCAGCTTATTGCCTGTCTTTCAAACAAGGAACCCAGTGACCTTTCTATAGTTCTGTGAACTTTTACAAAGTAGAACAGCTGAAATAACGACCTTGTATGAATAGATCATGACAACGTGTGTCTAGGAATAAACTTTTCTATAATAAAACCATCAAATAGCGTGTTGGACCATCCATCTAAAATAGAAGAGTTGCGTGGCCACAAGGTATCATTATTGCGAATTTTAAGGCCTTTGGTACCGTTGATAAATAAATTAAAATTGTTTATTTTCACCTTCAGGTAAAATATATATCCTTACTATTGAATATAATAAAGCTAAAAGAAAGTGTTTATATGAACGCGATAATCTCTGGGAACTACAAGTAAGATTTGAAAAAAAAAAATGTATATGATAGCCACAGCCCACATTCATGAGGAAGGCTAAAGGCCTTTGGTACCGTTGATAAATAAATTAAAATTCTTTCACCTTCAGATAAAAAATATATCCTTACTATAGAATATAATAAAGCTAAAAGAAAGTGTTTGTATGAACGCGCTAATTTCTGGGAACTAAAAGTAAGTTTTGAAAAAAAAAATGTATAAGATAGCCACAGCCCACATTCATGAGGAAGGCTATAGGCTATTAACATCACGCTGCGACTATTAGTAGCCGAGCAAAAATACAAAAAGACTCTAAGCGAAAACGCAGTTATAGCGCGGGCGGGCGATGCGATGCGACGGTGAGTCGAGGGACTAAGTAATTTCACACGGACGAAGTGCAGACAGAAGCTTGTAATGCATAAAGTTGCATGTTAGAGTTGCAGCCCAATACCCAACCTAAGATACGAGTAACTGTAACTATATGTATTAGCATTGATAAAAGTTAAATGTGGAAATATTGTGAAACAATTCCTATAGATCTATTAATCTAATCACATCAGCACTGAAGATACCAGCTTGCTTACTGGCTAATATTCTTTTACGAATTTTAAGGTTTTTTTTAAATGAAATGAGCTTTTATTATTGGTGCCAAAACGAGAGAAGAAGAATCACTGTGGGTTGTGCTGGTATCATAAATAGGTACTAGACTACCTACAAGCAGTGCCCGCGGGTTCGCCCGCGTGGATGTCAGAATTTATCCCATGGGAACCAGGGCAACCAGGGCTAAAAGTACCCTATGTTACTCCTAATACCATCAGCTATCTGCCAATGTAAGTCCCGTCAAAATCGGAAGAGATCGGGAACAAACAGACCAACAGACAATTATACATGTTTGATTTATTTGTATAGATTGTTTGCAAGGGATCCGAAAATTCCGGAACGACTTGAGCTGCCGGGCACGCGCCGTGAAAGTAAGTAAAAGTCGCAAGTGGTCCTATTATTGTCCCTTGTGGAAATCTATGTGAAGTATCCTAGAAATGATGAACATATTTCAGCCGAAAGCCGTCCACTGCTGGACATAGGCCTCCCCCAAGCACCGCCATTTCGATTGACTATGTGCCTCTCGCATCCAGCAGATTCCTGCCGCCTTCACAAGGTCATCGGTCCATCTTGTGGGAGGCTTTCCAACGCTACGTCTTCCAGTACGCGGTCACCACTGCAAAACCAGTCAGCCCCATCGGCCATCTGTTCTGCGAGCAATGTGCCCACTGCCACTTAAGCTTGGCAATTCTCCGGGGTATGTCGGTTACCTTGGTTCTCCTACGGATCTCTTCATTCTTGATTCGATCGCGTAGGGAAGCTCCATGCATAGCCCGCTCCATTGCCCTTTGGGTGACTGACTTTCAACCTTCTTATGAGGACCATTGTGAGCGACCACGTTTCAGTGATGAATGATGATGACAATGATGAATTGCAATTAGAAAGTTGATCATCACAGACATGATGATGAAAGACAGACTTAAAAACTAAAAGCTAAAACGCACTACTACTCTACTGAATAGTAGGTATGACCGTATTAGCGATGTTTACTAATATGTAATGCACACGCAGTTTTAGAGTTTACTAGTTGTTATGCGATGACCCACAGTCAGCGGGCGTGGTGTTTACGTCAATTATCTCCCGAGCTGATAACCGTTATGACCATGCCAGAACAGGCCATGCCATTTACAAGGACTTTATTGGATTGATGATTTACTTAGATACTTTAGCAATTATACAGAGTTAAATGGAAATAGAACGGTTTGCATCAGTGACCGTAGTGTCTTGATGATAGCGTAGAAAAATGACTCACAAATATATTTTAAGTAACGCCGAGTTCTACTTGTAGTATAAATCTAGAGCATTGAGCAAAATACAGTCACAGTCCTAGTTGAACAGTCTGTAAAATGAGCTAACGGTAAAAAGTTTTGTGCCAAAAATGAGCTGTTTACTAACAACACAATACTTAACGGTTACCACGATTAAGAACAATGGACCTAAAAAAGTCAAAACAATGCCAGAAGAAATCCGTTCATAAGATTGAGTCACCCAGAAACTTTAATCGTTGAATAGCCAGCCGACTGCATCCATTCGCGAAACATTTGGCAAAGACGACCGAGTTTCGCCATTGGGAAAGCGGTGAAAAAAAAAGTGAAAGTGTGCAAGCGAGACGAAAGAATAAATTGGCCTTGTTAAAACGAGACGCAAGGTGTGACGTCACAATCCGATAACGCGGATTAAGGATGTCAATATTATAATAAATCGATCGTGAATAAGATATTGTGTATGCTTGCAAAAATGTTGTTATTGTGGAGTTCTTGGGGTCTGCGATAAGCCGTTATGAAATTGCTTGTTCAATTGAATGATGGAGTCAGGGAGTCTCTCATCTTTATTGCCTGCTGTTCTCTGAATAAACATTTACATTGTTATTGAACGTTTATTTAATAACTAGGTGTTGCAAGCAGCTCTTCTATTGGACTTCCTTGTGTGCGCCACAATACATCTGTCTTATCTTTGATGTCCATGTAAGATCGCACTGCGATTACTATTAAATCACCCTGCATCGTAACAATTTTTCCATGAAAGAAACTTTTAAGCCGAATTATAAGCATCTAGGAGACGAACATTTGTATTCTATTGCAAGATTGGCATAAAAGGAACGAGGTTTACGCCCAACGATAGGACAAAAAGCCTGTGGATAGTGATGATTTGAATTTAATCGACCAGGGTATAGACAAGCATATAGGTAGTCTAGTTTGTTCTCTACCACCTTTGAAATGACGTCATTTAACCAAATATGTAGAAGCGAATCCCACAAACGGCTTGAATGGTACCGGTGTGAATCGGCCCACTAATCCGTATTCGTCATCTAATTGTACTATAATTGTGTCATGGTGGGACAAAGGCTTTTGTGCACGAAGCAATTCGTCAATACTCAAAGAGGCGGAAATTAACTGTGGTTATAAAATTTTAGTATAGACTACTTACTAGCTTCTAAGACTCGCATTAAAAACGTTACTAATAATTTACTTACAAACTATGTTCTAAAACATTATGAGTAAACAAGTTCCTTAGCAGGTACATGTAGCTGGCTTCCGCCCTCGACTTGGAAACATCGGATGGAATTTGGCAATTATTTTGTTTAAATTATCTAACCCTTATTTCAGAGTGGGTTTGTGCCCGGTTGATGCCAATAGGCTCGCCCCATATTATAATTTTGTTTATTGTATAGCTGGCGAAATGTGGGTGTACTATTTGATTTTATGTTATTGCACAGTGATAGTTGTGGTAAGTTTAAAAGACGTTTAATATTAGGTCTTTACCTATGAAATTGCCGTTCTGCAGTACTGGCCATTTCAAATCAAAATAATTTTTGTTTGGCTAAGAATTCTAATTTCAAATTAATTTTATTTTAAAAACATGGATTTTTTTTTCTAAAAGTAGTCATTTCTTTATTGATTTTCTTTTTCGTCATCATGGATACGTTAAAAATTCGAGTAATTATGGAATATGAGTACCGTCGTGGCAGCAACGCGGCACAAGCGGCACGCAACATCAACGACGTTTACGGAGCTAACACTACAAACCAACGCACCACCTGTTATTGGTTTGCTCGCTTCCGTTCTGGAAATTTCGACCTGAAAAATGAACCTCGCGGTCGTCCGAAGACTTTGGTCGACAATGACGAATTAAAGGCGATTGTGGAAGCTGATGATACACAATCTACGGCTGAATTAGCAGCAGCTTTCGACGTTAGCGTCAAAACAATATTGGTCCATTTGCGTCAAATTGGCAAGGTAAAAAAGCTTGACAAATGGGTGCCCCACGAACTCAATGATCGCCAGCGCGAAGTAAGTACGCGTCGAGACATGCCTTGCACTGCTCAACAGACACACAAATGAAGGAATTTTGAACCGCATTGTTACCTGCGATGAAAAATGGATTCTGTTTGATAACCGTAAGCGCTCAGCAAGTTGGTTGGATCCTGGTTCAGCACCTAAACAATGCCCTAAACGAAAACTTACCCCTAGAAAAGTGATGGTCACTGTTTGGTGGTCTAGCGCCGGTGTGATTCATCACAGCTTCTTACCAAACGGGGTGAGCATTACTGCAGATGTGTACTGTGAAGAACTGAACACAATGATGGAGAAGCTGGCGCATCTCCAACCAGCATTGGTCAATCGCTCGTCTCCGCTGCTCCTGCACGACAACGCGCGACCTCATACTGCACAGCAGACGGTCTCCAAGTTGCAAGAACTGGGGTTGGAAGCTCTCCGTCATCCGCCCTACTCACCAGACCTTGCGCCTACAGACTACTACTTTTTCCAGAATTTGGATAACTTCTTGGCGGGAAAAAAAATTTAATGCCCGAGAGGCAGTACAAAATGCCTTTGAAGAATTTGTTGCCTTCCGTCCAGCTGATTTCTTTAAGAAGGGCATCAATAAACTGCCACTGCGATGGCAAAGATGCATTGATTGCATGGGTGATTACTTCGATTAATACAAATAAAAAATTCATGAAAAAAATTCGTTTAAATTTTTTCATACAAAACGGCAATTTCATAGGTAAAGACCTATTATTGTTCCTGAGTGTGTTCTTTGGCAAAAGCCTCCTCCAATTCTCCCCGTTCCTTGTGTGTCCAGTCCATGTCTTTCCAGCTGTCCTCACCAAGTAATGCTCCTATCTTTTCAAGGGTTCTTTCTCTTCCCCACTCTAGGGCAGGTATAGTGCCTACATGGCACTCGGCACTAACGTTAACAAAATAAATCGTTTGAACAAGGCAGATTTTTAAAAATATGCCTTATACTTTTGAATTGGCTCCAATTCAAAAGTGTCTGTAAATGGTTTAATTGAAATAAATGCATTGAGTTTTAGTTTTGAGTATAATTAGTTACGTGTGGTGCAAGGGGCGAAGACTGTTATAGTCACCTTTTTGACCAGCTTTAGAGCCTCGTAAACAACTCTATTAAATAACAACTAAAAAACCTCCTTAGAGCACATAAGGTGCTTTACTACTACTACCCTAAAATATTATTGATAGTCCGACAGAAATTAAACGATATTTCATACTTTAAGCAAGATGGCAGGTTCAAATATGGGAAGATTGGGACCACGATGGGCCATCACTTTAGGCTCAAATTTGATTGAAGCGCACGGATTATGATGTCGACCTTCTCGTGGTTACGAGTTTACTAATTAAGTCTCAGTGTCAAATTGCTCATACCAGTCTAGACAGGCTAAATCATGCGTTTGCGTCAAACGATACGCGCCTAAAATAGGAAATAAGGCAATCGATATATATGCCCGTTTTCACTAACAATACGCGACTCCTAAATGTATTGCCTAATAAAATCGCTCTATTGGAATTTCAACGCTCAATTCAGCGCCGAGAGTTTAAACTTCAACAATGCCTTTTATTTTAGTTTAGTTTTATTTAGGTGTTGCGTAGTAAAAGAGTATTATAATTCCTATCAGTCAGTCCCTTAGTGGCATAGCATCTTAAATTCTCTTAATTTTTAAATTTTAAACAATCCAAACAAAGACAAATTTCTACAAATCATCATCATTTAGAAATGGAAACTAACTTATGACGACATTATGAATCATTTGAAAGATAACTTATCAGAAACAAAGATAAAGACAATACATTTTATGTAAAATTAAGTTTTAGACACATGTTTACCTTCTGATAACAACTTCTGGGGACAATCTTAAATAATGCTATTTGCAAAGAGATTTTTGTCTCAAATTTGCATGGGTTTATTGCAATGAGGGATTTATTCTATCTCAAAACTTGTAAAAAGAAAATTCAATTAATCTGCCTAGCTTTTTCCCAACTGTGTTGTGCTCGGATTCCAATCCAACCAGATGCAGCTGAGCACAAGTCTTTTATATGAAATGTTTGCCTGTTTAATGAAACGTTTGCCTGTCTGTCATCCAGAACCTGGGTTTATTATTAAAACTCAGTAACACATGACGAGACTAGAAAACAGGGGTGTCCAAAAACAAGATGTCAAAATCAAAATATTTTTATTTCATATAAACCTGCATGGGCACTTATGAAACGTCAGAAGCTAGGTGCACGGTTCCAAATTGTCGCTTCCTATGGAGAAGAGCCGGCAAGAAACTCCACGGTTTTTCTTTTAAAAATCATTGGCTTTAACAATGTTTTTAAATTAGTGATATTAGGTATGGGAGGACAGTGCAGGCCTGTCAATAAGTACCAGGTACTTAGAGGAATGAAAATATAGAATAGAACATGGGAAGAGGATATCGGCCTAAACTTAGGGCCATACTGGATCAGCACCCCAATTGCATAAACACAATATCAATCAGAATCTAAATCATTTTAAAGGATTTGCTAATTCATTGCATCACATGTTCGAAAAATTTGTTTGCAGTCAACAACATAAATAAGCAATGTTGTTGGCATGTCCAAATGAAAGTCTTTACTACTGATAGTGTGATAAGTAATTACCCCTCATTGTTGCAGAGTACAGAGCGCAATGGAGACAGTTGGAAGAGGCCTATGCCAAAAAGCACACCCAACTGTGGGACATACTATAATTTTCTTTTATTCCAAAAAGCTTACTATGGAAATTAATATCTATACAGGAAAAAAAAATACCAGTGTGCATACTGTGACCTTGAATTCTGCATATTGTTCTCGACCCCCTAGCTTTGAAATGTTTCCTTGGTTGTCAAAATAAAAATCTGACATTCCATACATTTTGACCGGGTAGTGATAGCTTTTTAGGTATTTCAATCACCAACTAAACCACTTTGTACTTTTAACAATATAATAACTTTATATAATAAAGATACAGGATGAACAAGGAAATATTTAACACATGAAATGACTGTCTCTTACAATGGTGTCCAAAAAAGCTCCAGTCTCTAAAATGGTCGCAATGCTGCTGTTGTTTATATTCCCATACTGAATTTTGACCCTATCTTATGGATAATTCCATCTGAATAGAGGCCACCAGGCCACTCCACTGATGTCACTCTTAACTTTCTAAGAGATCTCGGCAATCGCCAACAGTAGGTATTGCACTTTTCTATGAAACAGCCGATTTGTATTTAGATAACCGGCAAAAAAAAACTGCACTACGGGATCTCGAATCATATGCTGAATTCATGGTCACAGTTTGCACACTGGTAAAATTTTTATCCTGAATAATAACACACTGTACAATCTGCCACCATTTATATATGCAAAAGTGGATTTAAAATAATCTCTTTAAGGTAAACCAGACATTCATTTCATAATTTTGCATACATAATTACTGATAACAGCACATTACCTGATACAAACATGTATAACAATAACATATTACAGGAGTAATGATAATGAATAAATAATATAAATTATAATACATGCCCCTATGTGTTACTCAGCGCTCATAGGTCACACTAATTGTGGTTTTGTACTTATGTATGATTGTTTACTGTGTAATTAATTATTAAAAGTACTGAACACTATTGTTACTATGAATTTTGAGTTTCAGTGAAGAATATTTATTTTGCAAAGAAAACATTGAAATAGTGCTGAACAAAAGAGAGTAAATCCAAAAAGAAAAGTCCTGACTGACTGACTCATCAACGCCCAGCCCAAACGCTTGGACCTAGAAAGCTGAAATTTTGCACAGAGGTTGCCTTTCTAAAGTACACAAGGAATAAGGAAGGATTTTTCGAAATTCAACCCCTAAGGGACTTAAATAGGGGATGAAAGTTCCGCACGGGCGAAGCCGCTGGCAAAAGCTAGTATCTAAATAAAGCTGATTAAGTAAAACAAAATACCAGAATCCAAACATTGTCTAGTAACCGAGCTGTTTTATACACCTGCACTTACTATTGGCTTTTACATACTTTTTCAAAATATAGTGTTATTACACCATATTTTTAACTATTTACTATTTATTTGGGAGGACAGTGTAGGCCTATCATAAAGAACCAGGGATTTATCAAAATTGAAAATAGTCAACAAATCTACAGTCTCAATTTTGTCTATTTCTAACTAACTAAGTAATGACAGGTAAGTCAATAAATATTCATCATAATTTCAGCAGTAAGATGTCCACTGCTGGATATAGGCGTCTCCCAAAGGTGCGTTGGTGTCCCTGCCATGCTGTATATTAACAGCCATAGGTTGTCTACTTACAAATTCATAATAATTTTCAGATATTATAATGACTAAAGATACATAAAGTACTTTAAACATTATGAGGAAAATAATTTGGGAATACCAAAAGATTTCTGGCAGATACAAGACGCAAGAAAATGTTTTAAATAACATTAATTAATTATGCTGTCATTCAGAAATCCCTAAATTCGTAAAAATAAAGTATTGTAGAACCACAGGCTGGCAAGATTATTTTTATTTAAAAGTAAGTTTCTTCCTTTTGTTATTCCTCAAAACTTGACAACAGTAAATAGGTACTGTTATAAATGATTCTCAATGCACAACATCTATCTTTATCTTTCACATAAAATAATATGAGACGGCAATAGCGCTAGGCTTCAAAACAAATGTTATAAATAATAAGTTTTGCTATGACTAAACAAGTCTGTCTGTTTTGAATATTTCAATATTGACTATTAAGTATTGATACCTAGTGATATCAACTCATGAATATAAAGTTTAATCACATTTTACAGCACATGCTTACATTATCAATTATTGACTGATGAATTTATAAGTAATTTTATCATACAATAAATGACCTTCATTAGTAGAATATTGATATGGATTAATTAAAAGAATAGCATCAAACTTAAGGCTTTAGTAAATAACAGACTGACAACAAATCAAAAACTTGACAGATGGCAAACATTACACAAAAAACCAACGTAATTAATTTATGACGACGTCTTTACGAGTGTGAAGATCAAAACAGACGGCGCAAAACAAACCAGTATGGCAAGCCAATCTTTAAGCAACTAGGTACATATTTAACATAACAACTCTGTGTGTTAGCTACAGCAGCATCACATTATGCGCGGCCAACGAGGCGCTCACTACATAACATTTTCATACCAACATATTTACTATTGTACACTGATTTGCATATGTCGCTCTAACCAGACAATGCAAAAGTTAGAGTAATGTGACGTAAGGACTAACAATCGTACCCGAGTGATTTAATAAGACCACTAGAGTAATAGGAAATAGTACTGGAGGGTTTTACAATCAGAACAATGGTAGGTAGAAGGAAAATCAAACAGAAACATTGCCTGAATCATCCCAATAACTGCCAACAAAGAATGATAACTTCTACAACGCGATTCATAAATACCACGCCTACAAAACAGATATTCATCATCTGTATACCATTACTTAAACAGAATAGTAGGTCAAAGCTAAAGTTATCAAGAAAATTAGCACAAATAAAAGGATTAATAACGAAATATGCTGTTGACGTACCTTCGGTTTATAGAACCACTTTCTTAGGGACTCCATTGGACCTGTCTTGTATAGCAGCCTCATATGAACGGATCACTGCACATCCACACACATTATAAAAATTAAATAGCACCAATAATCACTACGCAAATGAAAACAGAAACTTGATTTTCGTCAATATTTACGTCAAATAACACAAACGGCAGACATGTTGCCACTAACCGCGTTCCGTTCACGTTACGGAGTGAATGACATGACGAAACTGTTCTATTTGGGCAAAGAGAATGAATGAAATAATAGTGATAAACTCCACAAATGACACTATACCCCTATAGTAACAATCCGAATGTGAATACGATTTACGATTATTCAATGCAGAAAACGAATTTTCTTTTGTACATACAGACGCCAGCCTTGGAGCATTTATCCTAGAGCACATCCAGTTACCACAATCTGTCAAATTTCTTTGCTAGATTTTCAAGTTTATAACATGAACATACGGTTTGACAGTTTGGGGTAGCTTGATGTGCTGGCGTCTGTCTTTAAAAAACGCCCTAGGCAAAAATAAGTAGCAACGTCAAGCTCATTTCCTTTTTCTTTTGACGGATGTCTAGTGTGTCAAGAAAATAATAGAAAAAATAAGTTTTTCAAAAAATCAAAATCAAAAGACCTCAAACTAGGCTGAGGGTCAGCACTTTTCGAACGTCAAAATTACATGAGACAGTCCCCCAAAAACGCCAACCCTTCGACAGTTCCTAGTGCTTTAGCTGGGAAGAAGAAGTGGCGCAACAAACTCCAATTGCTCGCGCAACTCCAATTTACAGCCATAATCATAGTTCATTACTTATTTCAATTCCTACCTCCCTCAAAAACATTAATAATTTTGCGCTAAACCAAACCCCTAAGACCTCGTTTACAAACTCGCGCGAACGGCGAGACAAGCCGCGAGGCAAACCACAAGACGTGTGTGTAATCGGTGCGCTCGTGGCTCGCCTCGCAGCTTGTCTTGGCGCTCGCAGTGCTCGCGTCGGAAGCGGTTTTTTGCACGCAGTCAAATATGCTCGCGGGGAAAGCGCGTGGTGTTTACACACGCGTTCGGTCTTTATTCGGTTACAAACGTTTTGCCGTGCTGGTTGCGTTAATTGCTTAAACCAATGGATTGTTCTCGAGAACATACGTTACGATTCATAGAAGTATTTGAAAAGAAGCGGATAATTTGGGATCCTGAGAACAAATATCATAAAAATCAACAAAAAGTCAATAATGCTTGTTTATGTTTGTAAAATAGTTGCGTAGTAGTAGAAGCTCAGTAAAGAAAGAGTTGATGCCGCTAATACTTCGACGTGTTCCATAGTCGATAGTCCGAAAACAAATGAAAGCGCCGCGAGAGTGTGAACATGACATTTATTAACTCGACCTGTGGCCGAGACACGAGACGAGCCGCGAGGCGAAACTCATGCAAACGAGCCATAATACACCGCCGCATAAATAAGTCCGTCGTAGATTATATCATCTTTCAAAAGGGTTACGAATAACTCGTTAGTAAAAAATCTTGTTTATGGCAAGATTGTTGAACTCCCACAAATAAAATGTTAAATATGATAACATTTGTATTTTTTTTTTTAACTATCTATAATAAAATTAGTCGACTTACTGGTTCTGGCACTATTTGCACTCATTCATTCCTTAAACGATTTAAAATTTATACGCTGTGGTGATGAATGGCAGAATGAGTAAAACCTCAAACGCGGGAAATTCAACTTTGAATGTTTTGTGCTTGGAGTTACGCAAAAATAAAATAAAATTATGCCAATTATTTTTCCGAACTATTTACTTTTACTATCATTATAAATTATTTAAAGACTTACAGATTTCTGTAATTATTACAGAAATGTATGCATAGATGTGTACAGATAACTGTTCACCATCTGTCTGTGAGAACTCCCAGTTGCTGAAAATTACCATAAACCAAGGGCCTAGTTGGACTGCTGTGTTGTCCTAGTTGAACCAAAGATGGAAAAGAAAACGAATGAAAGTCAATATTTTGTTATTGTCTGTTTGGTACCATGGGTAGCACGTATTACCTATAGCATGGAGGTAGTGTCAAGCACGCAGGTATAGTTTTAAGGTTTTTTTAACCTGTAATGCCAATAAACGTATTTTTCTTTCTTTGTTTATCTCCAATAACGCTAGCGCCTTTATTTCGTTGTAGATATTATGGTAGTTTTCGTAATTCCAGTGTTACCACCAAACTATTCGCCGAACACTTCTATTTTTGAAGAATCTCTTGTGAACGTACAGTCGCCAGCAGGTCAAGCTATCCCAAACTGTCAAATTTTCCCAATTGAACATAAACCTTATTCCTTTATTTTAAAGCTGAAAAACTATCAAAGAAATTTGACAGATTGGGGTAGCTTGATGTGCTGGCCTCTGTACGTGGTCCATAAATTGGATATATACTTATGATTATTTGGTAGGTAATTGTAGGTACAGTTTGTAGCCATAATTAAACCATAAAACATTATATCATTGTGCATCCGAAAATAAGCGGTTATGGAGATATCAAGTTGATATTTACCAGCTTTTAATCAGCTTACAGGCAGCTGTAGCGCCATCTGTGACCGCGTCGATGAACTAAGTAATAGAGGTTGTATGAGATGCGATGAGATGAGACCGCGTAAATTGAATGTTTCCTCTTCTCGTAGTTTGCATAAAGTTCTAACGATGACCACGAGGGTTTACGTTGGGAAGAATACTTGCGATATGGTACGAACTTACCGTACCTCGAGAGAATACACCATCATTCCTGGATCCAGAATGACAAGTAGCCTTATGTCCTTACCCAGGTCATGGTCTACATATTTGTGTGCCTTTCATCCAAATCCGGTCACCCGTTTTAGCGTGAAAGCGTAAACAACAAAACTACTCACTTTCGCATTTAAAATATTAACATTTATGTAGTACATACATACATAGTTCTACCTTTGTTAAAATTAAATAAAACATGGACTAGAGCTGATGTTGAATAAGTTAAAATGGTTACAAATCTGACACGAAACATTTAGCAACTCCAAAAATACGGCTCTTGAGACAGCAACACGAAATAACGAGTTGCTTTCACGAAGACCTTAGTAAGTAAGTAGGACTATTTTGTTCTCATAAGCTAAAAATGTATAATGAAAATAATTCGCTAGCTAGTGTTATAGTAGGTATAAGGGTATGAAGGTGGCTTACCTATGTACTTATTTATTTTTCACTCTACTTCTCTAAGTAGGTACCTATTTACCTATGTAGGTCGATTGATTGACCTTTATAAGTAGGTGAGCTTAGGTACAACAACTATGACAAGATAAATGTGAGCGAGGAGTTTACTGTTGCACTACATATGCAAAACGTTTTGAACCGTCTGCCCCGTGATGCCCAAAACAGTGACCTGTGAGATTTTTTTATTTAAGTAGGTAGTTGAACTACGTACATAAGTAGTTTTTTAAACTACAAAAGATGACATATAATTAAATACATATCCAAAGTCACCGACTTCCGAACTTAGTTAATGGGGTTGGACAAAGCAAGTTTATTATTTTTTACTTTTCGGTTTTTCGGCGGTTTAATTTTTTTATTAAAAAGTTTTTATTTTATAATTTTTGTGGCTATAATCTACTAATTACTACATGCTTAATTTTTGATTACTTTTTGTAATACACAACTCAGTATTAAAATCTTGAGTTAACAATCAATCAACCCCTGTTTTCTTACCCTTAGGGTTGGAATTTTTCTTCAAAATTTATATGGGACCAATTTCGGGGTATACCCTTTCCATTAAAAAAAGAATTATCAAAATCGGACTACTCTGGATAAAGTTATGCGTGGTCATAAATAAAAAAAATTAAAATATACGCGTCGAATTGAGTAACCTCCTCCGTTTTTTCGTCGGTTAAAAAATAACTTTATATAAGTACCTACCTACCTACATATTTTTTTTATTGGTTTTTGTTGTGTTTGTATTTCCTATGGGTATTAGTTGCCACAATGAATGCAATACCTATTTTTTTCATTTTTTTCTTATTAAAACCTACTATCTATTAGGAAAAATCTACACTCCTACAGAGCATGAAATTACTAGATACCTACTTCAGGAATCAGCATACTTACATACCTACATATAGGCGCGCATACCAGTTGAGGGGTTGTAGATAGATACTTACTAACCAGTACGAAGCACCATTAACAACTGAATGTCTGAATGGCAAGATTTAACAAAGCCCTGAGCTAGGACAGATAGGTAGGTAGGTAGGTAATTGCACGAAGTAGAGATTCTTATTACCAACTTAGACGCATTTTCTCAGTCCTCCACAGACCACACCGAGTTTTATCTATCACGTGTTTAAAGCTAAAGTTGGTTTTAAATTGTGGAAATAGGTCAAAGGAACATATTTTCTGTGATTCAGCAATGATAAAAAACCGATTGTATTTTGTTTTTCTTTGATTGATTTTGAGAAATACTTTAAATCCTTGTGTGACGTTGCATGTGACAGTTGCGGATCCTTTGGCAAATTTACAATAGGTAAGTACTTGTCAGCGGTCAAGGGAAGGGCGGGGACCCTGGGCCTTATTAGAAGGCTTAAAGTCACTGAAACGGCAATGGAGAGGCCGAGAGGGCTATGCTTGGAGTTTCCCTACGTGAACGAATTAAGAACGAAGAGATCCGCAGGAGAACCAAGGCAACCGACATAGCTCGAAGAATTGCCAGAGGCCGATGAGGCCTCTGCTCTGGATGTTCTGGAGTGGCGCCCGCGTACTGGAAGACGTAGAGTTGGAAGGTCTACCACAAGGTGGACCGATGACCTTGTGAAGACTGCAGGAATCTGCTGGATGCGGGAAGCACAGAACCGGTCGAAGTGGCGGAGCTTGGTCGAGGCTTATGTCCAGCAGTGGACGTCTTTCGGCTGAAATGATGATGATGATGGTCAGAGGAAGTGCTACAACCGTACGTTTTTCTACCGCAAAGCAGCGTATTGTCGACAACAATCGTGAGGAAACCGGCATGTCCTGGAACAAAAAATCGAAGACATTATGTGACATCCCCCAACATACTCTGGGCACGCGTGTTGGATTACACTCGCTCTCATCGAGAGGAGGCCCGTTTCCCAGCAGTGGGTACATTATAGGCTGATTATGTTATGTATGACTGCCTGCCTGAGCTCCAAAACCCAGTTAGGTACTGCATGGATAATACGATACTTGGTAAGACTGGTTTTCAGACTTTCGGGCTTCGGACGACACGTCAAGACTACCAAAGATGCACGAATGACAGTCGGGACGTTGGTTTCGGCTGGCTGTCATTCACGCATCTTTGTTAGTCGCCTAAAGAAGTTTTCACTTCAATAACGACATTCTTCAGTAACAAAACAACAACGTAGGTGTTATGTTATGACAAACCCATTGCTACTGATGAAGTAAAAATCGGTAAAATGAAACTTGAACCCAGAAGTAACGCGACGTGTGTAGTCTACAGTTCTACACCTAATATTTCACAGTACGTAACACCGTGTGTTCCGACGTGTGGTGCCGGACGTAAAAGAATAGCACCATCCCGTTTCTTGTCTTCCGTGGGTGTCGTAGAAGGCGACTAAGGACGAATTTCACCAAACTTTTATACTTAGAATAAGTCTTATCCTGAGAATAAATTTTGAATTTTTGACAGATCTTCCATAGTAGAATTGTCAGACGTAAATTTTACTCTACGGATAAAAGATATCTGACTTTGGTAAAATCAGCCCTAAGGGACTTACTAGAGACTGAATGGGCAGCAGCGTTCTCTATGCATTTCACCACCATACTGCGATCGCCAACCCGCCTGCCAAGCGTGGCGTTTATGACAAAACCCCCTTTTTGGGGCAGGCCTATGTCCAGCAGTGGACGTCTTTCGGCTGATATGATGACGTAACACCTGCGAACGTTTGGTTTGTAAACAACAATATTGATAAGCAAGGAGCATGTAGGCGCAGGCTTACGGACGGCGAGTAATGGGTGTTGTGTTCCACGCACGTCTCAAAGAGATTTCAGCAATAATTGAATGGGTCCGCTAGGGCCGATGCCTGCCAGGGTCGCGGGTTTGTTCGAGTTCCCGTGGCCCTGGCACAGGCAATTGAAGGAACACGGGTGGGTTTTAGTCAGTGAAATTCTCAGTTACAATGTGTCCCAGATATTTAAACTGGGCAACACGACTTAGAGGTATACCATTACGTGATATAGGTGGTAAGTACGAAGATATTGTTTTTATTTTTACATTTAAACAACATGAAATTACATACTTTTACTTTCGTTCTACCTCAAGCCATGCTCCATAGCATAAACCTCACACACCTTCAACGGCTGTCTGAGACCTCCAATTGAAGGGCTCAGCAGCACCATATCATCGACATAAATCAGATTATTGACACATAGGTATGTCATCAATATGGCATCCAACATGCATGCTGCTGAGCTCCTCAATCAGATAAAGAGAATCGCTCTCTCGCTTCGCCCAGATGGGGAGAAGTAATAATAATATTACTTATCCAAAAAAAGAAGCTTAAGATTACGAAAACGTTGTCTTACTCTGCAATATATTGCTTGAGTAACACCATGTTTGCACAGACGCAACAACATCGCGGCGGGAATTTATCGTGCAATGGATTATCAACTCTCAGTGTTGAACAGAGCATTGAAAATCCAACAGAGTGCATACCAGCGCGTCGAAAAAACACACTGTTTGATTATCGACTCTCGGTGGTAAGCTGTGCGTTGAAAATCAAGTGCACAAAAAAATCCCGGCCCGACATTTTTACGTGCGTGCGACCGTTGACTAAGTGGTGTAAGTATTGTACGGTGGGAAGGTACTTGAAAAGTCATGAGGTCTTTCAGTCTAGCCTTTTGTTTGCCGTGTGAAGTAACGACTTCTATTCTCATTAGATGCATCGGAATTTCATCGTCCATTGGCTGCAGCTTTTCTTTAGATATGTAAAAAACACACTCAAAACATGACATCACGTCTGTATTCCGTCAAGGGTTTGGCAAAGTTGTACAGACGCCAGCACATTAAGCTATCCCAAACTGTCAAAATTTTACAATTGAACATGAACCTTGTGCTTTTGTAATAAAGTTGAAAATATATCAAGGAAATTTGACATATTGTGGTAGCTTGATGTGCTGGCCTCTGTATTAAGTATCTACACCTACATTTTGCCAGTATGTTTGAGAAGTCCCATTAAAATAGTTCAAGTAAAAAAAGTACCTAAGTATCATGATATTTGATGCTGTGTTTTACTTATTCTAAACCTCAGATTATAAAACAAAGGCAGATAGACCGCGCGGAACACCAAGAGTGAGGCCAAAAAACCCAAATGCTAAAGCGGCGCATTCTATGTAACATAGGTACAATGCGACGCTTTAGTATTTGTTTTTTGGCTTCACTCTTGGTGTTCCGCACGGTCTATCTGTCTTTGTTTTATAATCTGAGTTCTAAACTTTACTAACGTCACTGGGTATCAATGATCTGTGGGAGTACAAACAGAAATCCGATGGATTCCTTTTAAAAGGCGGCAAAATGTTTATGGTCAACATATAGGGACATCTACACCTGATGATAATAGGTCTTTACCTATGAAATTGCCGTTTTGTATGAAAAAATTTAAACGAATTTTTTTCATGAATTTTTTATTTGTATTAATCGAAGTAATCACCCATGCAATCAATGCATCTTTGCCATCGCAGTGGCAGTTTATTGATGCCCTTCTTAAAGAAATCAGCTGGACGGGAGGCAACAAATTCTTCAAAGGCATTTTGTACTGCCTCTCGGGTATTAAATTTTTTTCCCGCCAAGAAGTTATCCAAATTCTGGAAAAAGTAGTAGTCTGTAGGCGCAATGTCTGGTGAGTAGGGCGGATGACGGAGAGCTTCCAACCCCAGTTCTTGCAACTTGGAGACCGTCTGCTGTGCAGTATGAGGTCGCGCGTTGTCGTGCAGGAGCAGCGGAGACGAGCGATTGACCAATGCTGGTTGGAGATGCGCCAGCTTCTCCATCATTGTGTTCAGTTCTTCACAGTACACATCTGCAGTAATGCTCACCCCGTTTGGTAAGAAGCTGTGATGAATCACACCGGCGCTAGACCACCAAACAGTGACCATCACTTTTCTAGGGGTAAGTTTTCGTTTAGGGCATTGTTTAGGTGCTGAACCAGGATCCAACCAACTTGCTGAGCGCTTACGGTTATCAAACAGAATCCATTTTTCATCGCAGGTAACAATGCGGTTCAAAATTCCTTCATTTGTGTGTCTGTTGAGCAGTGCAAGGCACGTCTCGACGCGTACTTCGCGCTGGCGATCATTGAGTTCGTGGGGCACCCATTTGTCAAGCTTTTTTACCTTGCCAATTTGACGCAAATGGACCAATATTGTTTTGACGCTAACGTCGAAAGCTGCTGCTAATTCAGCCGTAGATTGTGTATCATCAGCTTCCACAATCGCCTTTAATTCGTCATTGTCGACCAAAGTCTTCGGACGACCGCGAGGTTCATTTTTCAGGTCGAAATTTCCAGAACGGAAGCGAGCAAACCAATAACAGGTGGTGCGTTGGTTTGTAGTGTTAGCTCCGTAAACGTCGTTGATGTTGCGTGCCGCTTGTGCCGCGTTGCTGCCACGACGCACACTGGTCCCGAATGATAAAAAAGTGGACATTAAGAAATTTTTGACAGAAGGTCAACGGATTCGGCTGATTTTTTTTTTGTAGACAGCTGATGCAATTACAAATCACTTTTATAGATTGAGTTTTTGCCAAATAAGCCGTATTTTCAGAGAAAAAAAATATTCAAATATTTTTTGTATGAAAGAAATCCTAATTTTGTCTTTATCTTCCAAGATTCAAACGTATTCAAAATAAAACTTAAAGCAGCTTGTAGAGATGCTAATTGCTCACTACTTTGTCATAGACACTCTTCTGCGATTTTGTGCTCCTTTTGAGTTACATGCACTTTAAATATTTTTTGTATGAAAAAATCCTAATTTTGTCTTTATCTTCCAAGATTCAAACGTATTCAAAATAAAACTTAGCGCAGCTTGTAGAGGTGCTAATTGCTCACCACTTTGTCATAGACACTCTTCTGCGATTTTGTGCTCCTTTTGAGTTACAGGCACTTTAAATATTTTTTGTATGAAAAAATCCTAATTTTCTCTTTATCTTCCAAATTTCAAACGTATTCAAAATAAAACTTAAAGCAGCTTGTAGAGATGCTAATTGCTCACTACTTTGTCATAGACACTCTTCTGCGATTTTGTGCTCCTTTTGAGTTACATGCACTTTAAATATTTTTTGTATGAAAAAATCCAAATTTTGTCTTTATCTTCCAAGATTCAAACGTATTCAAAATAAAACTTAAAGCAGCTTGTAGAGGGGCTAATTTCTCACTACTTTGTCACAGACACTCAACTGCGATTTTGTGCTCCTTTTGAGTTACATGCACTTTAAATATTTTTTGTATGATAAAATCCTAATTTTGTCTTTATCTTCCAAGATTCAAACGTATTCAAAATAAAACTTAGCGCAGCTTGTAGAGGGGTTAATTGTTCATCACTTTGCCATAGACACTCAATTGCGATTTTGTGCTCCTTTTCAGTTACAGGCACTTTAAATTTTTCGTTGTCGGATGAGCTTTACTAGTTTTTTGTAGACAGCTGATACAATAACAAGTAACTTTTAAAGATGTATTTTTTGTTAAATAAGCCGTATTTTCAGAGTTAAAAAATTAATTCAGGCGGATTAGAAATAATCTTGTTAAAGATAGACTAAGATGTAATAACATTTTCTTCATTAATAAGTAACTCTTATAAATGTCTTTCTATTAAAAAAAAGTCTTATTTTAAATATATCAAATAAACAACTTGGATATCTCAAAACGTGTACAGACATGTTCAGGTACAGGTAATTTATTGTGTGACTCATATTCAGATTATAAGCATTTTTTGGTAATGAGTCATTGCTTAATTAGCCGATTACTTACAATTTGGGCTATATTTGGTCATCTAACGCTAGTGAATGCGTCGGAAACGCTGAATGATAAAAAGGTATAAATTGCAATTAAAACTTTTCCTTCGTACTTTAACGGGCTTAGGACCGTCAAAATACAAACCTATATAATAATATAGGTATTGTATTAAGGCGTACTTAAAAAATTTGAACTACCTGTAACCCTAACGCTTAATTTATCTTTCATCATCATCATCATCATCATATCAGCCGAAAGACGTCCACTGCTGGACATAGGCCTCCCCCAGGCTCCTCCACTTCGACCGGTCTTGTGCTTCCCACATCCAGCGGATACCCGCGGTCTTCGCAAGGTCATCGGTCCACCTTGCGGGAGGCCTTCCTACTCTACGTCTTCCGGTACGCGGTCGCCACTCCAGAACCTTTCGGCCCCATCGGCCATCTGTTCTGCGAGCAATGTGCCCTGCCCACTGCCACTTAAGTTTGGCAATTCTTCGGGCTATGTCGGTTACCTTGGTTCTCCTGCGGATCTCTTCATTTCTGATTCGATCGCGTAGGGAAACTCCGAGCATAGCCCTCTCCATTGCCCTTTGGGTGACTTTAAGCCTTCTGATAAGGCCCACTGTGAGCGACCACGTCTCTGTACCATAGGTCATCACTGGCAACACACACTGGTCAAAGACTTTCGTCTTGAGACGAATGACCGTGAGAAGATGACCAAATATAGCCCAAATTGTAAGTAATCGGCTAATTAAGCAATGACTCATTACCAAAAAATGCTTATAATCTGAATATGAGTCACACAATAAATTACCTGTACCTGAACATGTCTGTACACGTTTTGAGATATCCAAGTTGTTTATTTGATATATTTAAAATAAGACTTTTTTTAATAGAAAGACATTTATAAGAGTTACTTATTAATGAAGAAAATGTTATTACATCTTAGTCTATCTTTAACAAGATTATTTCTAATCCGCCTGAATTAATTTTTTAACTCTGAAAATACGGCTTATTTAACAAAAAATACATCTTTAAAAGTTACTTGTTATTGTATCAGCTGTCTACAAAAAACTAGTAAAGCTCATCCGACAACGAAAAATTTAAAGTGCCTGTAACTGAAAAGGAGCACAAAATCGCAATTGAGTGTCTATGGCAAAGTGATGAACAATTAACCCCTCTACAAGCTGCGCTAAGTTTTATTTTGAATACGTTTGAATCTTGGAAGATAAAGACAAAATTAGGATTTTTTCATACAAAAAATATTTAAAGTGCATGTAACTCAAAAGGAGCACAAAATCGCAGAAGAGTGTCTATGACAAAGTAGTGAGAAATTAGCCCCTCTACAAGCTGCGCTAAGTTTTATTTTGAATACGTTTGAATCTTGGAAGATAAAGACAAAATTAGGATTTTTTCATACAAAAAATATTTAAAGTGCATGTAACTCAAAAGGAGCACAATATCGCAGAAGAGTGTCTATGACAAAGTAGTGAGCAATTAGCATCTCTACAAGCTGCTTTAAGTTTTATTTTGAATACGTTTGAAATTTGGAAGATAAAGAGAAAATTAGGATTTTTTCATACAAAAAATATTTAAAGTGCCTGTAACTCAAAAGGAGCACAAAATCGCAGAAGAGTGTCTATGACAAAGTGGTGAGCAATTAGCACCTCTACAAGCTGCGCTAAGTTTTATTTTGAATACGTTTGAATCTTGGAAGATAAAGACAAAATTAGGATTTTTTCATACAAAAAATATTTAAAGTGCATGTAACTCAAAAGGAGCACAAAATCGCAGAAGAGTGTCTATGACAAAGTAGTGAGCAATTAGCATCTCTACAAGCTGCTTTAAGTTTTATTTTGAATACGTTTGAATCTTGGAAGATAAAGACAAAATTAGGATTTCTTTCATACAAAAAATATTTGAATATTTTTTTTCTCTGAAAATACGGCTTATTTGGCAAAAACTCAATCTATAAAAGTGATTTGTAATTGCATCAGCTGTCTACAAAAAAAAAATCAGCCGAATCCGTTGACCTTCTGTCAAAAATTTCTTAATGTCCACTTTTTTATCATTCGGGACCAGTGTGCGACGGTACTCATATTCCATAATTACTCGAATTTTTAACGTATCCATGATGACGAAAAAGATTGAAATGCGATGAAAATGTAACACTAATCAATAAAGAAATGACTACTTTTAGAAAAAAAAATCCATGTTTTTAAAATAAAATTAATTTGAAATTAGAATTCTTAGCCAAACAAAAATTATTTTGATTTGAAATGGCCAGTACTGCAGAACGGCAATTTCATAGGTAAAGACCTAATATTTCACTACACCCACACATGCCAACGTGTAGGTGTCGTTTGCATTAACCTAAAAATATGCGAATAGATTTCGAACACACATGGAACAAATGGGTCGATTAATTACCTATTTTCTTCTACTGGTGGGCTGATGGGCTCTTGTTGACTCCAGTAGTCCTATTCTGTAAATACCTTTCTCCGATGCAAGTTTATGTGAAGTGAACTGGGTGTCCTTGGAATGACAGCACACTTCAAGGTCACTATACCATAAGTATTCACGGAAAGACTTTTTACAGAATTTGCCGGCTCACATAATCACATCATTTCAGCCAATAGACGTACACTGCTGGACATAAGACCCCCTAAAAAAAATGGGGGGTTTGCCATAATCGCCACGCTTGGCAGGCGGGTTGGCGATCGTAGTATGGTGGTAAAATGCATAAAGAACACTGCTGCCAATTCTCTGGTAAGTTGAATTGGCCGGCTGTTCCTCCATTATTTAGCTAATGGAGAATGCTGCGTAATAAAGAGTAGGTAGGTACCTATTCAAACTATCAAAGGGGTAACTGCGTAATACCCTTACAGTAGGAATAGCTTTTTATTTTGACAGTTCAACAACATTCCTTGCGTTATATACAAGGCGTAACTTAAATAACGCACAACCTCTTAAGGGGTCATTGTACTCATAAATAACAACAACTTTTATTAGGGGACCAAACCTCAAAGCGTGAAAAAAAATATCAGCTGTCCCCTACATTTTGACGAGTTACGCGAACATAAATGTAGGGAACAGCTGATTTTTTTTCGCGATTTCATGTTTGGTCCCATAATAAAAGTTGTTCATAATGATGAGTACAATGACCCCTAAGAGGTTGTGCGTTATTTAATGTTGAGCAGACAAATTTTTCGAACATATATGTATACATCAGTAGACTAGCATTATTCTTCAAAATTATTCAGATTCTGATTGATAGTGTCTTATGCAGTTAGTGTGATCTGAAAGTCCTGAAATAAACGTTTTGCTGTCTTGACGCCTGTATGTTGGGTGCAACTAGATATTTCCTTTAACGTAGGTGGAAGACGCCAAAATAATGACAACAGATTCAACCAATGCGAAGCCTGGAGATTCGATGCTCCCATTGAACGTTACAGCGGTATCTATTTCAAATAGAACATTATTTCTCTCGTTTGTAATGTTGTTTCTTTTTTTTATTGCCGAATTGTTTCTTTCCTTTGACTAGGCTAAAACGATGCTATTTTGAGAAAACATACCTAAAAGTAGGTGGGTAGGTACTTAGATAAATCACTCTGTTCATCATTTGTTTTCTGATAAAATGTTGGTTAAGTAATTTGTTCCCACTTAAAAGTGGTCCTTTTGATTATTGTCGTCCAGATCTTAGATTATGCTAAAAGTAATGGCTAGAAATACACGTACATTTTAGTACGTAATAGTGTTGTACGGTCAAATGTGGCATCTTTACTTTCCATAGCAACTTTTCCCATAAGTAGATAGTGTGCATAAACTCTCGATAACTAAAATCTTTTGCCTCCATTTAACATCGAAGCAATACAGAAGTAGAATAATAATCTATCTGAGTACTATTGGTAATACATTAGTAATCTAGAGATATTTCAATACAGTTCTCATTGGTAAAGTTGCTCATGGAAAGTAAAGATGCCACATCTGACAGTACTATTCCCAGTTTATACACTTTTTACTGAACATAATTACCACGTTTACCAGTAGGTGACAATTAATACCTAGGTAATATTTTTTTAAGCTATGTATTCATCCACTAGTACACAAATGTCTCATTGGAGTGCACCAAATTCATGGACATATAATTATAATTTACATTTATACATTTTAAGTCCTTAATGTTATTTGTGTATTTATTTTTTGAAATTATCACGAGGGGGTACCTATAAGTCACAGAACAGATAACTAACTATTTTATCTGTTCTGTGGTACAACGGTAAACTGATCACCGACCGTCTAAACTAAAAGTGGTGAATGAAAGAATGTGTTTGAAATTAATACAGACGGTACCTTAAAGTATCTTTTTAGTAATAAATAGTTAAGTTTTAGTATGTGATATGTTCCGTGTGGTGCCGGGTGTAAAAGAATAGCACCATGCATCCCATTTCTTTCCGTGGGTGTCGTAGAAGGCGACTAAGGGACTTGCTAGAGAATGGGCAGCAGCGTTCGCAATACATTTTAACGCCATACTGCGATCGCCAACCCGCCTGCCAAGCGTGGCGATTATGGCTAAACCCCCCTTTTAAGGGAGGCCCATGTCCAGCAGTGGACGTCTTTCGACTGAAATGATGATGATGATGATGTGTGATATAATATTTCCTACGGCTACTAAGGGATACAGCGTAATCTTAATACCTTCGGAACCTTCCTAGAAAATTGGAGTATCAAATACTAAAGGTTTAAAAAAAAATGTAATTGGTAGTTCCAGAAATAACTCCTACATATATAAACTTACTAACAATACCTCTTTATAATTTATTAGTATAGATTACTAGCTTCCACCCGCGACTTCACCCGCGTGGAAGTCTGTAATCCCGCGGGAACGTGCTACCGGGATCAAAAGTATCCTGTGTTACTCTAGGTTATAATATATCTGTGCGCAAAATTTCATCCAAATCCGTTACATACATCCATACATACAAATTTTCGCGTTTGTAATATTAGTAAGGATACTTAGCCAACATTTTTCTACTAGGGAGGTACTATAAAACGTCAAAAAAATGTTCCCGGGAATAATTATGAATAATAAGACGCAGACCTTTTGCGTCCTACAAAGTGACGAACCAGCCCTTAAGGATTAAAACAACAATAACAGTTAAGGGAATGAGCCGAATTTCAATGTAAATTGATCGACGAATTAGCGTGTAATTCGCTAGAGAACGAAGATTATTTTTCTACTTTTTTACTTTTTTTTTAAATGCAAATGTCACGTGGTTCTCCGCCCACCTCAAATGGAATTAAATTAGTGGAATGCTTGCGAAGTTCTGTTTCCCTAGGGTGCTTAAATGGAGAAGTTTTTAGTAAGGTGTTGTGTTTAAGGTTCTCATTTGCAAAAGTTTTAGGTAACTACTTTTCGTGTATATGCTCGTGGGGATATTAATGTGGCTCAATGAACTGTCTAAGAGTGTCTCATAACGTGGTAAGAATAAAGCCAGTCTGTAAGCTAGTAGGGGTGGTATCGCTGAGTTGGTGTGTGGTGTGTGTGTGTCTTATATATAAATATAATTTATAAATTCATGTATTTCAGGACAGTCCATATGCGTACAATTTGGCATTAAAAATATTACAAAAAAGATAAAACATTACAAAAGTCATCAATAAAAACATTATAAATTACACATATAGAATAAAAAAAACACTTACGTTTCATCTTAGTCCAAATTATATTATAATATTTAGAATATTATAATAATATATTATTACATTAAATTAGACGTAGAGTGGGAAGGCTTCCCACAAGGTGGACCGATGACCTTGTGAAGGCCGCGGGTATCCGCTGAATGTGGGAAGCACAAGATCGGTCGAAATGGAGGAGCCTGGGGGAGGCCTATGTCCAGCAGTGGACGTCTTTCGGCTGAAATGATGATGATGATGATGTCATTAAATTATAATTATATTATATTCTGTGCTAAATAGATGTATTTTATTTATTACTTTTCTCCTTCCCAGTGGGTATGGTTTTTGATCTTGCATTCCCACTAAGGACAAAATAAAACCTATCCCATTCGAGGCGATGTGCAAAAATTATCGAGTTCGCTTTGCGCGCTCTTGCAGCCTAAACTGTCTTTTCTGCATCCTACTATATCCTACTAATATTATAAATGTGAAAGTTTGTATGTTTAGATGTTTGTTACTCAATCACGCTAAAATCGCTGAACGGATCGGATGGATTAACACACAGGATACTTTTTATCCCGAGATACGTTCCCGTAGGATAATTTCCGACCTCCACGCGGCAAAAGCTAGTACCTAAGTCGATAAACTTACTAAAAGCGACGACCCAGCATATACGAGCTGAACTGCAAAAATGATCGAACTCAATACATTGTCCTTCAAAATATAGGTTGTCCCTAGTTTGAAGAGCCGTGGTCGTGCTCATCTGTAATAGCCATACTCAATGAAACAACACTGATATTGCATAGCCTAGTCTTTTTGTAAACAAATGATTACTTACTTGTTTTCCTAAATTTTACCATGTCGTGCCTTCAGGTCTAAAATCAGAAAAAAAAAACAGCGGCACTCCGGGAGCGCCGCAAGAAGTGAAAACTTGAACAATTACGTGTGTATTTCTTTAATCGTCAGGAAATATTTTTTGAATCGTCAGATTAAACAACGTTCAACGTTGTTCGTTCGTGTTGTCAGTGGTGTCGGTAAGAATGTCGCGAATTCAATTGTTTTTATCCATCTCAAAAATACCCTAACGAGCCTAAAGAAATTTCCGCTTCAAAAAAACTGAATCTGAATATTCCCAATCTGAATATTCCCATTGTGGTTCTTATGCTAAAGGCACTCCAGATTCATCAACAGTCCACTACTAGACATACGTGGGCCCCTCCAATTATGTTATGACGTCATTTAATACGATCCTAAAAACTCACTAATTGTTACGCCGAAGTAAAATATTAAAGAGTCATAAAAGAGTTAATTCATGGTTACAAAACAGTTTCCGGATGAAAGATTTCGAAAGCAACGATTTGTCAATTATTTTTTAGCCAAAGGAACTAATTGGGGCAATGATAGGTTACTTAACTGTCGAAGCCTTTGGAATTCTTTTGAGGCAACGTCTCTCCCATGAAATACTTTTCCGGTGGACCGAAATATTTCATTTCGCTGCTAAAAAGTTCATTTTTCTTTTTGGCTTATCTTTCTAGTGGGTGGAGTAGATTAAATAGTAGGTTTAAATTATTAAAAAAAAAGACTTTGTTACACTATGTCAAGGTTTTTCTAAGGGAACGGAAGTTAAACTTACTTTTGGGGCAATAATATTTTTAGATTCAGTTCCTTATTCTGAACAAACTATATTCAGGTTACGCATATACCAAGAATAATGTTGTATATTTATACAAGAATTGCTCGTTCAAAGGTATTTGATGATGTATACGTAGTGATGGGCCGACAATGGACTTTGCCAATCAACCGACTAGATATACTACCTAATTTTATATCATGTACATACTTGATTATTGTTTTCTTTGTAGACTAGGAACATCATTGGATTGATTTACGAAGTTTAATTTATCTTTGTATCGATATCCCATCCCTACTAACAGTAATTATATTCTCATAAGCTTGACCTATTTAGATTTTACCGATACCAAAGAAGAGGAGAATGAGCAGACAATATTGCACCTACAAATATAGTTTAATTATGCCATAACCACATGACCATTTAGTAAACACGTAAGTGTAATTGAATTAGCACAATACAATTACACTTACGGGCCCACTAAATGGGCCATTCACATAAACACCCGTTAAACTACATGCACCCAAAACTTGTGCCTACCTCACAGTGTAAGATAGTATCTACGACAACTTTAAAGTAATACCAAGTTTCTTACGTACTCTCTGAAGGGATATCAACCCTGCCACAGTTATTAATTAATATAACGCGTACAATGTCACTAATTATGCTCCACGGAATGATTAGAAGATTAGAAGCTATCCCTGCAGATCATTAACAACCCCTTCATTTTGATGTAGAAGTTCTGGAACGGGTAAGAGAGCAGTTGAGTGGTGCGTAATGAGGTTCTGTTTTTACCCGACTGCGCCAGCAGGATTATGTTTTTCGAGTGTATTTATGTATGTGGATTTCTTTGTCGCGCTCTGTAGCCAAACGGCTTGATGGACTTTAACTTGAGAGACGTTGTTGGATTCGTCTCAATTGTGAGAGTGACACTGGGTATTTTAAAATTATGAAAATTAAAATGGCCATTTTCATTTTTTTTTTAAACCTGTCGAGTGGGGTATCAAAATAAAGGGTTTCATAAATTGGTCTTATTAACGTCAAAAATAATTATTTAAACTTATCTAATTATTTTGACGAAAAAGTGTAAAATAAGCAAAAACCCACAAAAATTATATAGGTACTTCAAGAAACGAATGACGCATCTTCATTCATTACACTTTTGACCTTAATGCTGATAAAAATAAGAATTGTGAACAAATACAGCTTTCTTTATCTTTTATAATCATGCTAAAATTTGTGAGTAGGTTGACTTAAATTACGTAGGCCGCGCAACACGTAGCTACGTAGGCTTGGCGTAGGCCTGGCGTAGTAGCGTAGAGAGTAGTTGCTACGAGTGGCGTAGCACAGTGAACTGTGTGTCGTAGCCGTAATATTACCAATAATGCTTTTTGAAACTAAGTTCCCTAACGTGGCTTGCGGTAGGAATTTAATGGTACAAATGGTCACGTTAATTAAAAGCGTTATGCGGGAAGCATGCGACTTTCTCTGTCTCTCTATCTCATTTATGTTAGAATGTGTGTATAAGAGTGTACGCTTGCGAGTGATGCGCAAGAAACTCCGTTCCTAACCGCACTCGTTTTCTCCTGGAAGCCTCGATCGTGCAGGCCTGGGTGTCATCACCGGACAGGCCTGCCGACATAAACGACGAGGCCGAGTGGTTCCGGGAGACCATGTCCGAGGTATGTGACGTGGCAATGCCCCGGGTCCAGCCAGGTCGTGCTTCACGCCAGGTGTACTGGTGGTCGCCGCAGTTGACAACACTGCGCGAGGCGTGTGTTGCTGCGCGACACCTTTACTCCAGGCACCGCAGGCTCCGTATCCGCCCTCCGGATACGGTAGCCATTGAGGCGGAGCTGTACGAGGGGTACAGAGTGGCGAAGACCGCCCTCCGAGATGAGATGTTGCGGGCCAGAGTAGTGGCCCGCGAGGAGTCGCTGGAGACTCTGAACAGAGACCCGTGGGGACGCCCCTACAAAACGGTGCGAGATAAAATCCGCCCGTGGGCTCCCCCGCTGACGCAGAGTCTCCGGCCTCATCTCGTGCAGGACGTGGTGAGCGCTCTGTTCCCCTCACGAGGGGAGCACGCTCCCCCGCCTATGGCTCCGCCTCCTGCGGTGCCCGATGCGGACCACACCGACGACGACGACGACTCTCCAGAGGTGACCGAGGTAGACCTGAGAGTGGCGGTACGTAGGCTGAATGCCAAAAATACCGCCCCAGGACCCGACGGCTTGCCCGGCAAAGCCTGGGTCCTGGCCTTGCAGGCTCTCGGGCCTCGACTAAGAGGGCTCCTAAGCGCATGCTTGGAGGAGGGCCAGTTCCCACTTCGCTGGAAGACGGGGAAACTGGTCCTCATTAAGAAGCCGGGGCGTCCAGCGGACTCTCCGTCCGCTTACCGGCCCATTGTGCTGCTCGACGAGGTGGGCAAGCTCTTTGAGAGAGTAATTGCAGACCGCCTCGTCGGGCGGCTGGTGCGGGTGGGGCCGGATTTGGCGGAGAGCCAGTTTGGTTTCCGCAAGGGGCGCTCCACGGTGGATGCCATCATGCGCGTGCGAGCCCTCACGACGGGGGATGCTGTGGCCCGGGGTGGGGTCGTCTTGGCGGTGTCATTAGACATCGCCAATGCCTTCAACACCCTGCCCTGGAGTTGCATAAGGGAGGCACTCCGGTATCACCGGATGCCGACCTACCTCTGTCGTGTGGTCGAGGCCTATTTGACGGACAGGGCCGTCATCTACCCCGGTCACCTCGGAGAGTGGAACCGGCGAGAGATGTCGTGCGGTGTCCCACAGGGATCGGTCCTGGGGCCGCATCTGTGGGACATCGGATACGACTGGGTGCTGCGCGCCGACCTCCCTGACGGCGTCAGTGTAGTTTGTTACGCTGACGACACGCTTGTCCTGGCGCAAGGGAGGTCGTACCAGGCGGCGGCCGACTTAGGGACACAAGGGGTTGCGACAATCGTGGATAGGATCCGGCAACTGGGACTCGAGGTGGCATTGCACAAGTCCGAGGCCATGTGGTTTCATGGTCCTCGGAATGCGCCACCGACGGGTTCCCAGATAACGGTGGGAGGGGTTCACATCGGCGTCGAGTCGACGATGAAGTACTTGGGACTCGTCCTCGACAGTCGGTGGAACTTCGCGGAGCATTTCCGCCGTTTGGCTCCCAGACTGGAGCGGGCCGGGGCTGCGTTGAAGCGGCTCTTGCCCAATCTAGGGGGGCCAAACGCCTCCTGCCGGAGGCTCTACGCGGGGATCGTGCGGTCCATGGCCCTATACGGGGCGCCGGTGTGGGCGCCTACATTGAGGCGCCAACCAGCTCGCAAGCTGAGGGCGTCCCATAGGGTCATGGCGATCAGGATGATCCGGGGATATCGCACGATCTCCGGCGAGGCGGCGGGCCTCCTTGCCGGATTACCGCCATGGGATCTGGAGGCAAAGGTCCTCGCGCAAATATGGGAGTGGCGCGAGGAGGCCAAACGCCGGGGCGTAAGTCCGCTGCCGCAGGAAATCGCGGCACAGCGGACAGAGCTCCGGCGGGATCTCATGGTGACATGGAGAGAGCGATTGTCGCAACCCAGTGCTGGGCACGCCACGATTGCGGCGGTAAGTCCCCTCTTTGAGGAGTGGTTTGAGAGGCGGCATGGCGTCCTCACCTTCCGCCTGACGCAGGTCCTCACCGGACACGGTTGTTTCGGGAGGTTCCTGTTTCGGATAGGGCGGGAGGAAACGCCCGGGTGTTTCCACTGCGAAGATCGCCCTGAGGACACGGTGGAGCACACGGTGGCGATCTGCCCTGCTTGGGCGGAGCACCGCCGTGTCCTCGTGGAGGCGATCGGCGGCGGCGATCTCTCGCGTCCGGCCCTGGTCCAGGCCATGGTACGGAGCGAGAGGGCATGGGGAGCCGTCACCTCCTTCAGCGAAGCAGTGATGCTCGCGAAGAGGGAGGCGGCGCACGTGAGGGAGAGGCAGCATATGCGCCCTCGCGACCCCAGCCGCCGCAGGATACGGAGACGCCCTGGGCGTCGGGAATCCCAGGCCGATTTCCGGCCACCGTAGGCGTGGGCTTGCGGACGGCGAGTAATGGGTAGCTCGCTGTCCGGTAAGGACCAAGCCCAAGTCGACGGCGCGTTGTGTTCCACGCGCGCCTCAAAGAGATGTCAGCACAAAAAGTGATGGGACCCGCAAGGGTCGATGCCTGCCAGGGGTGCGGGTTTGTTCGAAAGAGACACCACAGCCCCTGGCTTAAGGGCTACTGAAGGAACACGGGTGGGTTTTAGTCAGTAAAAGTCTGACACGCCCTCCTGCTCCACCCAGAGCGGGAGAAGTTATTTGATGATTTCCCACCCAAAAAAAAAAAAAAAAAAAAAAAAAAAAAACCGCACTCGTTTTTTCTCTTCTATCTATCTATATAAATAAAAAGAGAAGTCCTGACTGACTGACTGACTGACTGCCTCATCAACGCCCAGCCCAAACCTTTGGACCTAGAAAGCTGAGATTTTGCACAGAGGTTCCCTTTATAATGTACACAAGGAATAAGGAAGGATTTTTTAAATTCAACCCCTAAGGGAGTTAAATAGGGGATGAAAGTTCCGCGCGGGCGAAGCCGCTGGCAAAAGCTAGTATTATATATATTTTCTACGTGTCCAGATGGATATGGTTGCTTTATCGGGATTCCTTCAAAAAGGACTGGTATTTGGAAACTTTGAATAGATTAAAGTGGAAAGACAGTACCCTACTGTCTTTCCACTTTAATCTTTGCACTGCAGTGAAAAACCTATAGCTTTAATGAAAACAATATTTTCCCTTGACCCTGTTCCCGATACCCGTGGGCTCCTATTTTTATTTATATACTAATATTTAAAAATATAATTTGTTGTGTTTAATTAAATATAAGATTTTATTTTGCCTCTACGAAAATATAAACACAGCTTTTATCTTATGCCAGCATTGATTTTATGTTACTAATTTTTTTATTGTTTCTCTAATTTATTGTTAGCTATGTACCGCGTTTTGTTGTTATGTCGTGTACACAAATATCATCTAGCCGCGGAAGGCTCCGGTGACCTATAATACAGGTTTTTTAAATAAACCCACCGCAGGCACGAGTCTCTCACAAAGTTAGCTCCTTTATTGTGCACTGCTGTCTAAGTTCAGCTTTAAGGTGACACTTGTCCACATTTTTTCCATACAAACTTCGGGAGGGTTTTACTCCACTGTTTGACTACATCTACATGTACATCAAAAATAAAACATGTTATGGTTTTGTCTCGTTATTATTATTGTCTGTACGGAAACAGAATACTAAAATAAAAAGTTATGAGCCAACAAAGATTCGTTTTTCTTGCTAATTTAACCTAACTTTGAGCGTGTTTAAGTAATAAAAGGAGTGTAAAATCTCGAAAACCAACACGGTACCAACAAAGTTCAATTAACAATAAATTCAATAAACTTTATTGGTCATTGATTTATGCAGTGGTTTTTTCATAAAACCCGATCTTCTGAAGGACTTTTCTTAATGTTTTCGAATTTTTTTTTCCAAAAATGCTCCTGCATCTCACTCAATAACGTTGTGCATGTAGACTAGCGTCTAACTGCTCACCACTGATACTATCTCTGTCGGATACGAAGCCTGGTGAGACAACGTGATTTTTAGCCAGGCCCACCAGTAAGTTCGAGCCCGCGCAAAGTGTCCCCTTAAGTTCATAACTTGTGTAGAGAGAAAATAAAGATTTCATATTGTTATAGCTAACCCATCAATGTTTGGGCACGCCACGATGGCGGCGGTAAGTCCCCATCTTTGAGGAGTGGCTTGAGAGGCGGCATGGCGTCCTCACCTTCCGCTTGACGCAGGTCCTCACCGGACACGGCTGTTTCGGAAGGTTCCTGTTTCGCATATGGCGGGAGGAAACGCCCGGGTGTTTCCACTGCGAAGATCGCCCTGAGGACACGGTGGAGCATACGGTGGAGGTCTGCCCGGCTTGGGCGGACCACCACTGTGTCCTCGTGGAGGCGATCGGCGGCGGCGATCTCTCGCGTCCGTCCCTGGTCCAGGCCATGGTACGAAGCGAGAGTGCATGGGTAGCCGTCACCTCCTTCAGCGAAGCAGTGATGCTCGCAAAGAGAGAGGCGGCGCACGTGAGGGAGAGGCAGTATATGCGCCCTCACGGCCTTAGTCGCCGCAGGAGACACCCTGGGCGTCGGAAATCCCAGGCTGATTCCCGGCCACCGTAGGCGTGGGCTTGCGGATGGCGAGTAATGGTAGCTCACTATCCGGTAAAGACCAAGCCCGGGTCGACGGCGCGTTGTGTTCCACACGCGTCACAAAGAGATGTCAGCACAAACCGATGGCACCCGCAAGGGCCGATGCCTGCCAGGGGTGCGGGTTGTTCGAAAGAGATACCGCCACCCCTGGCACACAGGCTACTGAGGGAACACGGCTGGGTTTTTAGTCAGTAAAAGTCTGACACGCCCTCCTGCTCCACCCAGAGTGGGAGAATTTATTTAATGATTTACCACCCAAAAAAAACCCTTCAATGTTTAATTTTGCATTTAATTTTAAAACTATGTCTTATTTAGTTTAACATTGATATCCGTGTCGCCCCTATACATATCCGAGAAATAGTCATAATTATAACTTCTATGTAATTATCAATTTCATGAGAATAAATAATTATAAGGCAGAGTAGTTCGCTATATGGGTATATTAATTTGGATCACTTTGATGGCGTTAACTAATTATAAATATGTGACTGACGTCAGATCATGTGTGTCAACAAATTAATAATGTTTATTTTCGTAGGAAGTCTTATGTGCTATCGATAAGATATTAATCAAATTATTGATAACAACCCTAAATTTTATTCGACCAGGGTGTCTAACCACCATCTCTAACAAAAACCAATATTGTTGTAGGAATGTAGTAAACTTGCTTCAAGGACGTCATGGTACGGAAAACACAAGCATGCAATGCCTACAAAGCCTATAATGTTCCTACTGCTGGCGACACAGGCGTGCTCTGTGAAAGGGAGTGGGCCGTAATCTACCACGCTAGCCCATTGCGGGTGGCTTGAGAGGCGGCATGGCGTCCTCACCTTCCGCCTGACGCAGGTCCTCACCGGACACGGTTGTTTCGGGAGGTTCCTGTTTCGGATAGGGTGGGAGGAAACGCCCGGGTGTTTCCACTGCGACACGGTGGAGCACACGGTGGCGGTCTGCCCGGCTTGGGTGGAGCACCGCCGTGTCCTCGTGGAGGCGATCGGCGGCGGCGATCTCTCGCGTTTGGCCCTGGTCTAGGCCATGGTGCGGCTCGACAGTGCATGGGTAGCCGTCACCTCCTTCAGCGAAGCAGTAATGCTCGCAAAGATGGAGGCGGCGCACGTGAGGGAGAGGCAGTCTATGCGCCCTCGCGACCCTAGCCGCCGCAGGATACGGAGACGCCCTGGGCGTCGGGAATCCCAGGCCGATTTCCGGCCACCGTAGGCATGAGCTTGCGGACGGCGAGTAATGGGTAGCTCGCTGTCCGGTAAGGATCAAGCCCAAGTCGACGGCGCGTTGTGTTGCACGCGTGCCTCAAAGAGATGTCAGCAAAAAAAATGATGGGGCCCGCAAGGGCCGATGCTTGCGGGTTAGTTCGAAAGAGATACCACAGCCCCTGGCATACGGGCTACTGAGGGAACACGGGTGGATTTTAGTCAGTAAAAGTCTGACACGACCTCCTGCTCCACCCAGAGCGGGAGAAGTTATTTGATGATTTCCCAAACAAAAAAAAAGCCCATTGCGGGTTGGTGGATGTCACTGTTCTAAATGTTTGGTTCTAAGAGATGCCTGTTTTCTCACACTGCTTTCCTTCTTCGTTTGAGTGCAGTGGTGATGAAATGAAGTACACAAAGTAAAGTGCCTTCCTGGGTACCTAGTAATAGTAGGCTACAACTGCTCTTCTAAAACACAAAGTAAGGCTAAACCAATACTCATTTAAGAGGAGGTGGTTGGCCCAATCATCATCACATCATCATATCAGCCGAAAGACGTCCACTGCTGGACATAGGCCTCCCCCAAAAGGGGGGGATTTGCATATATCGCCACTCTTGGCAGGCGGGTTGGCGATCGCAGTATGGTAGTCAAATACCGGGCCCTAAATATACTAATATTATAAAGCTGACGAGTTTGTTTGGATGAACGCGCTAATCTCAGGAACTGTTGGATAACGCTAGGACCCTTAGGAGCCAAGCAAAAAGAAACAAACGTCACGAATACGAAGTTCTTGCACGGCCAGGCGATTCGATACGACGGCGACGGTGTGGGTCGGGGGAGCAATAAATTTGACGCAAACGAATTCACGGGCAGAAGCTAGCTCATAATAACTCACAACGACACGACACGTTAATACGACTACCTACATTTTCACGACAGGTAAAAACTGGGAAGAGTTAAAACATTTGTAAAGTTGTCGAATTGACTGATTTGGACATGTCACCTGTCGGTTTTATTAAATAGGCCCCAGTAGCTCAATCAATCATTCTGCCTAGCCTTTTCCCAACAATGTTGGGGTCAGCTTCCAGTCTAACCGCATGCAATTGAACACCAGTATTTCACATAGAGCGACTACCTATCTGACCTCCGCAACCCAGTTGTTGGGTAAGACGGGACCCCTTGGTAAGAATGGTTGTAAGATTTTTGGGCTTCTTAATACCCGTAACAACTGTCAAAGATCTTCGAATAACAGCGGAGACCAACAGCAAATATTACCCGATGGCTCTTAAAAAGTCCAAATGTTTGGAAACAAGAACATAATTTATGATTGCCCTCAACTTGATAATAATTGGTGCACGGCATTGTGGGGTTTCTTCGGGAAACAGGTGATACAATTAACTCCACACAGTTCCATTTTGTTACGCAGTCACGTTCAACGTTTATTGCAATGATTAATTAGTCAAGCTATACTGAATTTAGTTCACAAATTGTGTTTTGATGGGGAGAAGTTAGTAATCAATGTAATTTTTTCAATTATTGTAGTATGTTTTATGTAATGTTTTTCCTTTCGTGTTTTTGAGATTCTAAAATTGAATTAGTGACTTGATCATCGTTCCTGCAATATGTCCTCTGCCGGACACTGGCCTTCCTCAAGCATCGCCTCCTTTTTTTTTGGGTAGGAAATCATCAAATAACTTCTCCCGCTCTGGGTGGAGCAGGAGGGCGTGTCAGACTTTTACTGACTAAATTCCACCCGTGTTCCCTCAGTAGCCTGTGTGCCAGGGGCGGCGGTGTCTCTTTCGAACAACCCGCACCAGCATCGCCTCCTCGACAGGATCTGTGCTTCTCGCATCCATCGGATGCCTGCGGTCTTTACAAGGTCAACGGTCCATCTTGTGAGAAGCCTTCCAAAGCTACATCTCCAACGTTACATTTGTGTATTCAAAAACAAGTGGCTTTCAAGGACTGAAAGATAAGGTGTCGGTCATCCGGCGACGAGATGGGTGGATGACATTGCTGCCATTGTTGAACCTGTATGAGGCTGGCACTGGAAATTGGGGATTGGCACAAGAAAAGAGAGGTCTATGCCCAGCATTGGGTGAAATTAGGCAATGGATGACGAACCCATAATCCATATAGTGGTAGTATTGAATTTAGTTTATTAAGTAAGTAAGTAAGTAATGCTTTATGTGCCAAAGTGTAGCTGTACAAAGTAGTATATTGTTATTATTAATTTCTACCATTACATGTGGTGTGCAAATATTTAGAGAAATAACAAATAAAATAATAATAATATTATTTTAAGTATTTTTTTTAGATGTAAGTTTAGCTACTTATTAAAAGCTTCCTCTCTATTTTTTGTTGTGCCCGACAGGGTCCATAATGATCACAATTTTTTATTACCACCTAAGTACACATTGTGGAATGCAAATAAAATTTGAGTAAGTATTGTGTATAAAGATGATTCGAAAATAAAACTAAGTCCGAACTATGTCACGTACTTTAAAAAAGACCAAAATACTTAAGTTAAAGCTATTCTCCAAGTCATGACACTTAAACCTAAACATCTGCTTTGGTTTACTTTATAATATTAGCTACACGTAAAATAAGAAGGAAAGACCTTCAGGTAACCTCTAAATTAAACAAAAACAATGAGTGCACGTAATTTTGATTCTAAACACGTTGTAAAGCGAATGTCTCACTGCCAGCTAAGCTCTGTACTGAGTAGGCTAAGTTACCCCATTATTCACTTGGTGGACATTGTATATTTTGTAGTGTAAGATTTATTTTATAAAAAAAAATATTATGTAAAATATTTATTTAACTTGCTTAGCGTAGCTCAAAGTGTAGCCTGCTCTTAAGAATCAACTTAAGAAATGACTTTCGTTGTGCTTTTTTTCATTAAATTTATATAGGCCAAGCCAAGTTGATGACCCCAAAAACGAGTCTATTAAATTCAAAAACACCATTTTCTTATGGATAAGGTAGCAAACTGCCTAATGAAAAGAGATGAAATATAAATTCCGTAAAAAGGGACTTATTTGAACAGTTACTTGATTTGATTCTTTACAAGAAAAAGGAAGAACTTAAAATATATGTCATTACCTCTAGGATTGATGAATACCTCCTATTTGAATATCGTCCAATGACTCGCATAATAGAACAAAAAATGCATACATTTCTGTTTCCTCAATAAATAATGGTAACGCTCAGCATAGTGATTGCTTCAAAAATACGTCGAGGGTTGTTCACGATTTTCGGATATTGATTTTATTTATCTTGATTTTTACGTAACTACTTAGAACAATTATAAAAGTCATGATTACCGATTTCAGCCTTTTGCTGAAATATGTGTTGGAAAAGTGTAGACAACTCTATTTCCTTTTATCTGAGTACATAAGTACAGACTCCCTAAGCACGAAATCCGTAGTTTCGGCCAAAGTTACGGGCGTTTAATGATTGATGATAAACGTTTGATTATTCGGAGCCGGAACTAAGAATGAAAGACAACAAGATTTAAGAATTCTAAGTACCACGTTTTGACGGATCAACTACTTTCGGACAGACCCGTATAATCGTTGACTGACTGTCAGACAGTCGACCCCCTGAATCAAAAGACTATTCAAAAATCGTTTACATGCACCTTCTTTCTCACAAGAACATAATCCTAACTTCTTACTAATATAATAAATGTGAAAGTTTGTAATGAGTCTGGATGTATCTATGGATGTTTATTACTCTTTCACGCAAAAACGGCTGAACGGATTTGAATAAAATTTGGATTTGGACCTGGAATAACACATAGGATACTTTTTATCCCGGTACTACGTTTCCGTAGGATAGTTTTCGACCGCCACGCGGGCGAAGCCGCTGGCAAAAGCTAGTATCTTATAAAAGCGAAAGTTTGTATGTATGGATGTATTGATGTTTGTTACTCTTTCACGCAAAAACGGCTGAACGGATTTGGATGAAATTTGGCACACAGGTAGATTAAAACCTAGGTTAACTTAACACATAGGATAGTTTTTATCCCGGTAGTACGTTCCCGCGGGATCATTTCTGAGTTCCACGCGGGCGAAGCCGCGGGCGGAAGCTAAGTAAGCTATAACTTCATCACGACTGGCAGCCTTGTTCCATCCATTGTCGTGTTTAGGCCTCTTCTCTTTTGTGTCAATCCTATCTGTTAAAAAGACGAAAGAAAGAAAATACATTTATTTAGTGTTACTGTGTTAAGCAATCACGCCACTGGTCTGTCTAGTGACTTACATTTTGGCAATCAATTGGTTTCCCTTCAGAAGCAACCTGTTGCAATACTGCTACCAACAACCCTCTAATTTAATGGACACTTGGGACAAGTGTCCCAATGGATTTGTTAGTCATTGGTGTATTGGTTCATAGGGACAAAGAAAGAAAAAACGTTTATTTGCGGTTAACATGACGCAAAAAGAAACATTATACAAAAATATGACAAGTTTGAGGGGACCATGCGTCACATCCACGCAAAACGGCTATCGCTCAGCATTTTGCTGCGACTCTATGCAAGACAGCCCCAGCGCTGGTTTTCAGCGACAGCCGGCTTTGACGTAATTACGTCAAAGGACAAATCATGTGCCAGGACATACATATATAATCAGCCTATAATATTCCCACTGCTGGGGCTTGGAGCACAGGCCTCCTCTCGGTGAGAGGGAGTAGCCTGTAATCTACCGAAAGGGGCCAGTTTGGTGGTGGTAGATGTCACATGTATTCGAATTTTTGGTTCGTGGGCATGCAGGTTTCTTCAAGAATTTATCCTTCTCCGTTTTGAGAGCTGAGTGATGGAATAATTTAAAGTAAAGCGCCAGTCTGGGTTCGAACCTACGACCTACAACTCGATAACTGGCTGCCGTTACCGCTGAGCCATCAGTGCTCCAATTCCTCCTCCAGGCAATACATGTTAGTAAAATCGGTGAAACATAGAATAAATACCAGTACTTAATGGGTATGATTTCCTCCAATAATTTTCCCACTGCTGGTGCGGAGATGAATGGGAGTGAGCCACCAATCAGGCCCAGCATGGGTCGGTGGAAGTCAAATCGGTGAAGGAAAACATAATGAGTAAACTTTTTCCAAAAAAAAAAAAAACGACTTCCGGAAAAACACTAGAAAGTGAAAAATAACTTTAATTTCGGAAGTCGGTGACTTTGGATATATATTTTACTAATTTGTTGTCACCGCCTTCCGAAATTAGTTATTTTTCAGTTTCTAGTGTTTTTGCGGAAGTCGATTGTTTTTTTTATTTTTCTCTTTTTAGTTAGAATATCTACCCCACACCAATTCGAAATTTCGTCATCCTTGGGGTCAAAACAATGCATACGAGTATTTATGCGATAGCAGCAATCGCGGTTGATTTGCTGTCATTTTTTGAAGAGTTCCGTTGTCTGTCTCCGAAACGTGTCATCAAATCTATATGAAATTTAAATGGGACCACTCCGAAATGAACCCCTTTCGAACAAAAAAAGAATTTTGCAAATCAGTCTATATGACGGAGTTATTCCCGAACCTCCACCTAACTGCTAACCGTTAAAGGGTTGTACCATCCTTCATCAGCTCAGCGTCATGAGATGATGATGACCATAAGCAAATATCTCCATAGCTTCAGAAAATATATGAAAAAATTTGTTAATACCTACAAAATTTGAGGGCTGCCCTCGATTTCCCTGGGATTCCATCATCAGATCCCGACTTGGTGCCAATGGGACCATCTCAGGAGCCAGAGGACCACCTTATTCGAATAAAAAAAGAATTTTGAGAATCGGTCCACAAATGGGGGAGAAATCGGGGAACATACGTAAAAAAAAAATACGTTCGGTGGAACATATAAGCTCCTCCTTTTTTTTAAGTCGGTTAAAAACTGGTATGAACTAGAACAAAAAAATCGAAGATAGACATGATAGAATACGCACACATAATGAGGTAGCTATAAATTTGAAATAAAAAGTCGCATGACCCATAAAAATAAATCAAAAGAAAATAAAATAAAGATTGCGAAAATATGCGCCACTAAAAAAAAAAAAAAACTACAGGATCATTTCAGAAGTTGTGTGTACAATCATTGTTGTACTTACCCCCTAATTTTTTACTGGGACAGGGACCAATTTCCCGTGATTATGTAAATGTTCAAGTATTATAAAGAAGAAAGGGTATCTTTTTGGTTCTCATTAGTGTAGGAAAATTTGAGAAATACCTACTTTAGCTATGAACTAAAATGTTTTTGGAGTTTCGTATATAAATTAATTGATTGGCTGCCCACGAGGTACCTGGTACAGTCAGCCCAAAAGATATATACGCGGAAAGTTACCATATTATTGTCATAACTTTTGTTTCATAACATTGCATTTACCGTATAGGTACAAAAACATAGTATAAAAATATTTTACCAAAAAAACGTAAACATTTCTGGTGCCAAAATGTTCTACATCTAAAAACAAATGACACGTCAGTGACATGCATGAGCATGGAATAAAGAGGCCAAAAGTAAAATTATTTTTCTTCTACTATACGAAATAAGTCGTATGACGTTGTCAGTATTGTTTTCTTGTTCTAGAATTATTACTGTGTACAGAGGCCAGCACATCAAGCTACCCCAATCTGTCAAATTTCTTTGATAGTTTTTCAACTTTATTACAAAGGTAGGTTCATGCTCAATTGGGAAAATTTGACAGTTTGGGATAGCTTGATGTGCTGGCGTCTGTACATTGTTTTGGTCATGGTGTTTAGATGCACCAAATGTTTACTTTGTTTTGGCAAAATAAATTTTATACTATGTTTTGTACCTGGATGGTAAGGTAGAATGCTATGGAAAAATGGTTGTAGACTTGGGGCTGACTGTACCTTCTTACTCAAACAGTAAAAAAGAAGTAAACAAGTGTATAATTATCACTTAAACCATCTATTTACGCTAATACGTTGAATATTTTCGATTCTCTATGTAGTGAGTGGGTTTAAAAACCCGCTTCTTATGCATTTATCTGTGGGATTTTGGTTCGAATCCTGGCAAGGTGATTATGAATCTTACTACCTGGACCTAGGACACAGACTTAAATACCACGAAAGTTAAAGGGATGAAACTATCTCTTTTCTGTGTGGAACGTGGGTTAAAATCATCTATTTTCTTTTTGTAAAAGATGCGTTTAAAAGTAGCGGGTAATTATAGATTAAAACGTGATAATTTGCGGAAAATTACCTGTTTATAGAGCGTAAGGACCAAATTCTTGATTCGTATATTTATTTATATCATTCGTTCAACGAAATATGTTAATCATTCCGTTCATTCAACTGACAGTTTTAAGACTTAAAATTAAAGGGTTTCAGGATAAGAGTCCCCGAAGGTTCGCGACGTTTCGGGAGGATATTTGGTTTCTTTTCCTCTTTCTTTTGATCTGTAGCAAATGCATTAAGGGATAGAAAACAAAAGCAGTATTTTTTGGTGCGGAGTATCAAATTTTCGTCAACCTTCGCTTATTTTAAAGACCGTATTTTTTTTGTAAAATGTAGGTAGGACGACCTTTTTACAGCATTCGATCTTGACCGAGAAATACATGAATTTAAGGTACATTTTACATCCTACGATATATAAAACTATAAATGTGAAAGTTTGTGAATATGTTTGGATGTTTGTTACTCAATCACGCAAAAACGGCTGAACGAATTGATCGATTATATTTGGCACATAGATAGTTTGTAGCCTGGATTAACACATAGGCTACTTTTTATCCCGGTAGTATGTTCCCACGGGATGAATTCTGACCTCGAAGCGGGCGAAGCCGCTTGGCATAAGCTAGTTTAATATAAAATAACATAACATCACGTTTTGTTACCCCGAAGAACCCTTCGGGGTAACAAGGGAGAAATGTACCTATAGTACACCCACATATCACCAGTTATGTCTAAGTCCCATGTAATAGGGGGCGAGCCTATTGCCATCAACCGGGCACAAACCCAAACTCAGAGCTGCTACTGAGAAAATCCACACAAAAAACCAATAACACTTTGCCTGACCTGGGAATCGAAGCCAGGACCGATGCTCAGCAGTAGCGCTTGAGACCACTAGACCAACGAGGTAGTCAAAATTAAAATTTTACTTAATTATTGGGCCTTTTCCGGCCTCTATTCGGTGTTCTTTTTTAAAATGTATGTTCGGGCATAACTCCGTCATATATAGACGGATTTGCAGAATTCTTTTTTGGTCGAAAGGGGCTTATTTTGAAATGGTCCCATTTAAATTTCATATAGATCCAATGATGATTTTCGGATACAGACAACGGAACTCTTAAAAAAATGACAGCAATTCAACCGCGAATGCTGCTATCGCATAAATACCTATGCATTGTTTGGATGTGATTGAGTTTGAGAATTCCCCAAGGATTATGAAATTTCGAATGGGTGTGGGGTAGGTAACTAAAAAGTGAAAAAAAAAAACCATATAAAAAATACCGATTTCCGAAAAAAAAAAACACTACAAAGTGAAAAATAACATTAGGTAATTTCGGAAGGCGGTGACAAATAATTCAAATACATATCCAAAGACACCGACTTACGAAATTAAAGTTAGTTCTCACTTTGTAGTGTTTATCAGTAGCAATTTTTGCACACACCACAGTTGACGAAAATGCATGAAATTTGGGAAACTCTGGGAAACCTGAGGAGTTTACGGAAAGAAAACCCCTTTCCATTTTCCCTCTTTCCAAATTAAGTGTGGAAAGGGTTGAAATCAGTCTTTAATACGAACTACGAGTTATTATTTCACGTTTGGGCGCGCGGTGCGATAAGCTTACCGCGTACTCGCGACGCGTTCCACAGTGGTGTCATAAAATGCGAGAGTATTATTTTAAAATTGAGCTCTTTCTACTACATTGCACGTCGCGTCGCCGTCGCGTCGGTTCGTGATTAGTTTAACTACCTTTATGTGAAAAGAACATAATGTTTTGTAGCTAAGGATATTGAGGTAGAGCTAAAATGTTTACCAGTTCCATTCGGTATAAAGTAAAATTTTAAATCGTAAAAACCACGTAAAAACTACTAAGAAGATTCGACGTAGGTTGACAAGCTCAAGAGCGCAATGATAAATCAAGTTATAGGTATGGCCGCTTAAACATTAAGCCATGAAAACTTATTGCTGCATCACTTTACTCATTACCTTAAATTAAAATGCTTTGGTTCATGTCACTATGACAAGAGAGAATTTACTTGACTTAATTTCAAAGTGGTGTTACTTAATTACTTACTATTTAAGAGTAAAGTATGTCACTGACCCCTAGAGTGCCATGAACCACATACAGGAAATTAAAACTACCATTTAAGTTAAAAAAATGCTGTAGGTAAAAATGTCTTGTGTGATTTTGTTTTTTTTTTAAGTGAGCTGCTGTTTCGGTTTAGTCTCTTGCATTCAGAAAAAAATGGCTTGGTCCAATACAAATATTATTAACTGCTATATATAAATATCAGATATTAGGAGAACAGCTGTCTTAGGGACTCCTAAGACAGCCCTTCATATATACGGTGACTGGTAATTAGTGACCGACATTTAAACACATGATTGTACTCATCATTATGAACAACTTTTACTATGGGTCCAAACCGGAAATCGCAAAAAAAAAAAAAACAGCTGGTCCCTACATTTTGACGAGTTATGCGAACATAAATGTAGGGAACAGCTGATTTATGCTCTTAAATCAAACGCATTCGTAGGTTAACATTTCTGTCAACAAATGGCGTAAACGCTCCCGGTTTTTTTTTGGGTGGGCAATCATCAAATGACTTCTCCCGCGCTGGGTGGAGCAGGAGGGCGTGTCAGACTTTTACTGACGAAAACCCACCCGTGTTCCCTCAGTTGCCCGTGTGCCAGGGCCAACGGTATCTCTTTCGAACAAACCCGCACCCCTGGCAGGCATCGGCCCTTGCGGACCCCACCAGTGGTTGCTGACATCTTTGACGGCGCGCGTGTGGAACACAACGCGCCCTCCCGTCTACCACTTTTCGGCCGCAGGGGTTAGGGAGAGCGGCTGACGCTATACCGACACTCCCCTGCGGCCCCACCGCGTCCGTCATCAAACGGTGGCGGCCCCGTCCAGCCCACGGAAGGGAAGAGCGCTACTCAAAAGTACCGGCACTCCTCCTCCGCCGCAACCTGTAACTATCAGCCGCGATGCCTCCCATTCGACATCGCGGCCCAACTCAGTTGCGGTGCACCTCACCGCAACCCACTTTTTGGCCGCTATGTCGTCGGCTTTGAGGCAAAAGCCCTAATGAGCGGCCCCACCTTGGAGTTCCTCTTCGCTTCACCGTGGTGGGGAGACCACGGCTACTGAGTCCCCCGGAACGACAATGCGGGAACCCAACGCGCGTTTGATTGGACGTAACTATGATAAGAACATGCTCAAAATAACTTGATGTAGGAATGTATTTATAATAGGCGGTTGCACAAGAAAGACAGACAAATATATCATGTTTCCAATGCTTATTTTTTTTTATATCTCTTATAATCCTTTCGTTTGCTTAGAATTTACAAAAGATTAGGAAAAGCCTGATTTTTTTTTTCACCAACCTTACCTTATCAAATGTGAGTACCTACTTAAAAACTAGCTCAAAATCAAAACACCTAATCGGCAGTTCAGAGTAAAACGAGTTACCAAACAACCATGAATTTAAACACCAAGGGGTGTTTAAATTCATTCAATAAACCATAGACAACGCAACTAAAGTGATAAAATTAAACGTGTAAAACATTCACGGCCAAATTATAATGCTCACAACCTACGTTCATTGTATAACAGCCCCGTTCATATAAAAGGGGGCGACGGAGTACTGAGGACCACAGTCAAGTCATACCTTCCAAGGAATCGAACGGTCTGAGAGAAGGAATCACCGAAATCATTTTGATTTTGGAACACCAATTGTTTTTAAATTACATTCCATTCTGTGGAGTTTGTGACGTCGACGGTTTTAATTGGCCACCCGTAATTAAACGGTGAGTTTTTCCTTTTTTCGTATTTGTATTTCGAAAGATTTATTAGTGATTGAATTGTTGGCGGGTTTTTTTTTCTTTTTTTTTAATTTATTTTATATTGTTAATAAATTATTGGCTTTCGGTTAATTAAATTGATGTTTATTTAACCTGTAGAAGGAGAATCTATAAATAGCGCATAACTTTTAATTTGACTGCAAATTACAAAATGCAGCAAAATTAATTAGTCAAATAAAAATAATCGAGTTGCAGTCAGCATCTACTGAATACTAATATACATGTAGTATAGTGCATCCGAAAACAATACTCTTAGCATAGTAATACATATTTTCAATCATAATAAGACATAAATGTGCAACATAAATATTGCGGCAATAGGCTCAGCTCCTGTTACATGGGACTGAAAAACATAAGTGGCGAAATCTAGTTGTACTACAGATACACCTCTGCCTATCTGCCTTCGGGAAACACGGGCGTAAAGTTATGTTATGCGTAAAGCGGTACATGCGCAAATAAAAATGGGATACATCCAAATGAAACGAAACTGATTTAAACATTTGCATTCCGTAATCTCAACATTACAAAAACAAAACATACTGAGGAAACGACAAACAACAGCAGGTAACTTTATCTTAATTTAAAGTATACAAATCAGTGCATTGCAGTCGTTCACAAACAAACATAAACAACATTTATTACGCAGATAGTGACTACAGAACAAAAGGTGCTATCCTCCTCATATAATCCAAAAATTCATTAGGTATTTTCAGATAAAGTAAATTAAATTAAACTGAAATGTACAATACAATAAAATAATACTCAACCTGCAAACCTAAAAAAAAATCATCAATTTTAATACAGTCATTTAATAAAATTAATACATAACATTAAAAAAAAATAGTCATCAATATTAAAATAAAATAAGAAGCAAATTAAATTACTTTTTCTAGTCAACGTTGTCTTTTGTTATCTCAATGTCCAAACATCTTGTCATGTCTTACTGTACTCTAAATACAGGGACAACTTTTAGCATTAGCACTAAATCTAATATTCTACTACACCACAAGTTATGCCTTAGATTGGAGTGGTCATTTATGAGAGTTAGTACTCTGCCCAGACTTAGGACAAATTAGTGAGTGAGTCCACTGTGTATAATTACTATAAAGGGAATCATGGACATCGACGCGTAAACTGTTTCCACATACTCGGTACATGATTTTGAGGGGGCGTTGAAATGTTTCGTCGGTTTTTACAAAAATCTGCAATTTTTACAAAACTGCAACACCCACACGGTCAAAATGTTTGGAATACTGTATCATAGAAGCTGTATCCGCGTTATTTTTTGTCCTCTTCCGGATACGTCTCTGCTCATCATAATCTGTTTGATGGTTTATCTCGGAAACGTTAAAACTCATTTACTTATAATTGGCTTTCTTTCTTTCGGTTATCGAAATAACGTCTATAGCATTTTCCATTAGAATTCGTAGTATCCTAAATTGTTCATACGATTTAATTAAGCCAAACAAAATCTTTAAAAATGATGAAATTTTGCTTAGTCGCCACAAATCACCGAAAACGAAATTACTTACGTTACCAAGAATCTGCCTTTTTGACGTCACGTCGCCCACGACGACATAATCGTCCAAACTCCACATTCCACGCAACACATTAGGGGCTAGTATTGCCTGAGCTAATAATAAAGAGCTATATGACATCCACAGTGTTCCCAATACCGTAGCCAGTGTGATTCTCGGTCAGAAATATGATCACTTCGTTGCTCCTTGGATGTCGGAAGGAAATAATTGTGCACCCACCAGGGAAGTACTTAGACCCGATCATTTCTTATTCTATCTTAATATTATAAATGGGGAAGCACAAGACCGGTCGAAGTGGAGGAGCCTGGGGGAGGCCTATGTCCAGCAGTGGACGTCTTTCGGCTGAAATGATGATGATGATGATGATTATGAAGAGGCTAGATTATTTGTATGTTTGCAAATAAGGGGTAGTCTCTGGAACTACGTCGGATTTGTTCGTATAGACAGTCGGATTTGAAACATTCTTAAAAAAAAATCCAAATCAAAAGTCATTTATTCAAACTAGGCTGAGAGTCAGCACTTTTTGAACTTCAAAATTACATAAGACAGTCCCCCAAAACGCCCACCCTTCACCACTTGCTAGTGGTTTAGCTGGGAAGAAGTGGCGCAATAAACTCTTCAGCAGCACAGCTGTCTGTTACGTTAGAAGAACTTAATTCTATACAATAACAGTAACTGGGTTGTGGAGGTCAGATAGGCAGTCGTTCCTTGTAAAATACTGGTATTCAGCTGCATCCGGTTAGACTGGAAGCCGACCCCAACATAGTTGGGAAAAGGCTAGGCAGATGATGATGAATAGGTAAGTAATTAACATTACTTAACACAAAACATAAAATTAAATTATTTTCCATATGTCAGCTAGCACACCAACAAAACTCAAGAAGAAATAAATAATTAAAATCAAAACAAAAAACGTAAACAGAACTCAGTAAAAGCCTCCAGGCATTAAGGGTGTGCCCACTTAAATATGCAATGCTGCATTATGTTCACTTAGATTTAACTTGAAGTGACAAATGTTAAGTTAGGACCTTCGGAATAAAAGAAACAAACAGTTAATTACTAATAACAATGACAAAACCATTTTGCATTTGATAAGCCCAATTATTGAAGAAGATTACACAACAGGCTATTAACATCAAGCTACGAAACAAAACCCAGCAAGACCGCTAAGAGTACGAAGTAATACTGCGGGGGCGGGCGAAGCGATGCTATAGGATATGTTTTATGTTAAAATAAGTAATTTGACGTGCATGAAGCCCCGGCAGAAGCTAGTTTTACATGGAAAGCAAAGTCGATGTGGACTGAATGAATGTCTAGATAGTGAATTGGAAAAGCAAGAGTGAATAAAATAATAATAAAGCAACAGTACCTAACAAATAAAATTCTTCATTTTGACAGTTGAACACGATGTAGATTTTATTGGGTTAACACAACACATTGGGACAAAAAGTTATAATTATAATGATAATGATTTGCGAATGGGTACAAAATAAAAGTTATTATTGTGTCCATTAACCATATCCTACCATAAGGCATGCAACCCCCCCGAGTGGGTTCCCGCATTGTCGTTGCGGGGGGGCTCAGTAACCGTGGATTCCGGCCACGGTGAAGCCAAGAGGAACCCAAAGGTGGGGCCGTTCGTCAGGGCTTTTGCCTGCAAGCCATTGACGTAGCGGCCAAAAAGTAGGTTGCGGTGAGGTGCACCGCAACTGAGGTGGGCCGCGATGTCGAATGGGAGGCATCGCGGCTGAAGGTTACGGGCTGCGGTAGAGGAGGAGTGCCGGTGCTTCTGAGCAGCGCTCTTCCCTTCCGTGGCCTGGACGGGGCCGCCACCGTTTGATGGCGGACGCGGTGGGGCTGCAGGGGAAGAGGAGTGTCGGTATAGCGTCAGCCGCTCTCCCTATCCCCTGCGGCCGAAAAGTGGTAGACGGGACGGCGCGTTGTGTTTCACACGCGCGCCGTCAAAGATGTCAGCAACCACCGGTGGGGTCCGCAAGGGCCCCAAGGGTGGGGTGCGGGTTTGTTCGAAAGAGATACCACAGCCCCTAGCATACGGGCTACTGAGGGAACACGGGTGGGTTTTAGTCAGTAAAAGTCTGACACGCCTTCCTGCTCTACTCAGCAGGAGAAGTCATTTGATGATTTCCCACCCAAAAAAAAAAAAAAAGGCATGCAAATGCACAAACACACAAGTACGGAGCTAGACTATAACAACAAAATACATTATTTAAACTATCATATGGAATAACATTATAAAAAATGTATCCTGTAAATATTCAGTGACAGAGTAATATGCTTTTCTTAGTAACAAAGTTGCTGAAAGATTGACAGACTTATTTTACTAACTATTTTATAAGCAATGTGATGGTGATGATGATGACGGACTTATAGGTTTCCGGAGCATTGACAATGGTCATTTAAAGGCTGTTTGTTGTAATGATAATGATGACAATAGTCATAAAATCAATACATTCAAGTGTAATCCATCAAATTGTAATGAGTGAAGTGTGTACTAGCTTACCACCTGAATAGTAGGTCACCATTACATACAAAATCAGCCAATAATGTTCTCACTACTGGGACACAAACTTCCTGTCTTCTAGAGCCAGTGTGCTGTTATCTACCACACGGGCCAGTGTGGTGTGGTAGAAGTCACATGTCTTCGAATTTTTAGTTCTAGGACATACCGGTTTCCTTACGATCTTTTCCCGTTTTGTTTTACCGTTTTGAGAGCAGAGGTAATAAAATAATTTATACAAAGTAAAGCGCCTGTCTGGGTTCGAACCACCATTGCTCGTTCAAATGATGAGATGTCACATAGTATGTGTGTATACCATTTCCCGTGTCTATAAATGTCAAACATACACACAACGGTCTTGTAAATGAAATCAATGCATAACAAAAGACATAATTATGCAACAATCGTCTTGATGTAATTATAACTGTTCTACTTAGCTCAGCTTAATGAAAATCCCCGGTACCTTATACATCAATTGTACTCGTCTGCACCCTTTCTGTCTTCCTGTAATTGTGTAGCATCCTATTGTCTTGTTTAATTGTCTATTTTCTGATTGTCTTTCCTCTTTATCGTTACATCAGTTCAAATCGGTATATGAAGTTGACAGGTTAACATAATTTACGTTCCTTCCGAGTACCTATAGGCCTACTACTTTTTGTGTCACGCTTTCCTGTTCGTTGCATGTCTCTTCCAGGTTTAACCGCGTTCTTTTGCTGAAATTGTAGGTAATCCAGCCATCATATTAATGTATTCAATGTTCACTGTAACCCCAGATTGCTAAACAAGTTGACGGTCATCGACGCACAGCAGGTGCATCGATGTCTCGACTCTGTTTATCAACCATGGATTTAGTTTATAATTCTGAATCCCTCTGCGTTGAAATGTTTACCGACATGTTTTATGATAACCGACAAAAACTTATACGCTAGGAGGTCTACAATCCTGTGCATGGTTTCAGTTTGCGCGTCTCTACCACCCTGTATTATTATTTTGTAAGCAGTCGTCTTAAGCCAAACGGTTTTGTGATCTTAGGTGTGATACGGATTCCTCCAACGCAAATAACAAGTATTTCTCACTTTATAAATATGCCTTATTTGCGCCACCCACTTTTCCGATGAGTACTTGATGCAGGCTCTTGTAGCTTCGAACTGGCTTGGCTTCTTTGCTCTAAAATAATAACAGTGCAGTTCTGTGTCTCAAACAGGCCGTCATTTACTACACAAAAAGTCTTAACACCTGTTTTCGCTTGCTTCTTCGATCTGTCTAAGGCTTTTTGTATGGTTTCCTACGTTATACGTATAGTAAATAAAAAGTAATTGATTATTGTGAATGTGAGAACCACGAGTGAGAACTACGGGAGTTCATTCCTTACCTGCTATTGTTTTAATCAAGTTCTACTAACTTAAAAGAAAGATGTGCTGCTGGGGAGTTTGTTGCGTCACTTTTTCTACCCAGCTAAAACAATAAGAAGCGGTGAAGCGCGGTCGTTTTGGGGGACTGTCTTATATAATTTTGACGTTCAAAAAGCGACTCTCAGCCTAGTTTGAATAAATGACTTTTGATTTTGATTTTATGCGGCCAACCTATATGGCTTTTCTTTGCGACTGTGCGTCGAGTCGTTGAGCTCCTTATGTTCTGAAATGCTTCCACTAACTGGATATACCCACTGGAATCTATGGGGTTCTTTCCTCAAAACATTCGAGCAAGACTATGTCTGGATTTTAAAAGAGACTGCGACTGGTGAGTGAGTTTTGGCTCATACTTCTCAGAGTAGTCGGATAGGAAACACCGACCACATCTATTTTTAAAATACGATTGGTGTGTAAACTGTATGTACAAACCTATTTACAGAAATTAAATTATTTATCATAGCCAAATTGAACTCATTATGTGAATATTCTAAATACATATAACCTCTTTTCATTGGGACTCTTTGTAGTTTTATGTTATATAAGTGAGTAAACATCAATTAGATTTTGGTGGTTAGTTGCGTAAGATATAAACGTGACGATGTTAGTTTATTTTGACACAATGAGTAAATGTTGTTGACGTTTTAGCTAATATCACACTATCTATAACCTGAAGAGTTTGTTTGTTTATTTGAACGTGATAATCTCTGGAATTATAATTAACACCAGAAAAAATAATATTGCATTTGATAGTCCAACTTTTGAAGTAGGTTATAGGTTATTTAACATCACGCTAGAGCCCTAAGGAGACGAGCACCGCAGGAGACGGAGACGCCCTGGTCATCGGGAATCCCAGGCCGATTTCCGGGCACCGTAGGCATGAGCTTGCAGACGGCGAGTAATGGGTAGCTCGCTGTCCGGTAAGGACCAAGCCCAAGCCGACGGCGCGTTGTGTTCCACGCGCGCCTCAAAGAGATGTCAGCACAAAGTGACGGGGTCCACAAGAGCCGATGTCTGCCAGGGGTGCGGGTTTGTTCGACAGAGATACCGCAGCCCCTGACATACGGGCTACTGAGGGAACACGGGTGGGTTTTAGTCAGTAAAAGTCTGACACGCCGTCCAGCACCACGCAGAGCGGGATAAGTTATTTGATGATTTCCCACTCAAAAAAAAAGGAGACGACCAAAAACAAAAAAACGGAAAGGAAGAGCTTAGCGAAATTGAAGTCGCCACCAGGCGATGAGGTGGTTTTGGGGAACAAACGCGAAGTCGCGAGTTATAGCGACTTCTTTAATATGAATAGAATTCTTGATGTTCAAATGTAACGAATGAACCAAGGATTCTATGCGTTATAAGACTTATAAGCCGTTGGTCTCGGCTGTCATTTGTGGATCTTTGACAGTCGTTACGAGTCAGAAGCCCGACAGTCTGACAACCAGTCTTACTAAGGGGTATCGTATTACCCAGTAACCGGGTTGTGGAGGTCAGATAGGCAGTCGCTCCATGTAAAATACTTTTTATTCAGTTGCATCCAGTTAGACTGGAAGCCGACCTCAACATAGTTGGGAAAAGGCTAGGCAGATGATGACTTATTGTATTGAAAGATTCCACTTATCTACTTCAGTGTATTGAAAGATTCCACTTATCTACTTCAGTGTATTGAAAGATTCCACTTATCTACTTCAGTGTATTGAAAGATTCCTCTTATCTACTTCAGTTTATTGAAAGATTCCACTTATCTACTTCAGTGTATTGAAATATTCCACTTATCTACTTCAGTATATTGAAAGATTATTCTTATCTCCTTCAGTGTATTGAAAGATTCCACTTATCTAATTCAGTGTATTGAAAGATTCCACTTATCTACTTCATTGTATTGAAAGATTCCACTTATCTACCTCAGTGTATTGAAAGATTCCACTTATCTACTTCAGTGGGAACACTATAGGCTGATTATGGACCTAGACTATTAGGAAAATTCCATACCCCTTTTTACCTTCGCCAGTGAGTTTGGGTAATTCAGGCGTGATGTTATGACATGTGTGTGTAACTACATCAAACTTTTCAGTCAGAAAATAATTTGTATAGATTGCGTCCACAACCTTACCGCAATATTCCCGTGTCCTTGCACAACTTGAGTGCTGAAATACTTGCCGAAAGAACCTCTAGTTTCGTATGAAGTCGTATTTAGTCCGTCTGTTTACTACGGAGCAATTTAACTTTCCGCATTCCGATTTGGAGCAGAGATAGTCGTGAACAGTTATGGTTGAGGAAGTTTGGACCCAGACAGGACAGGTATGCACTACTTTGTGCTATTTATTTCAACACTATGAGTCTGATCTTCTCAAAGTGTGAAAAGCTATGATTTGACACCACACTTTACTTGTGACCGCTGAATTGCTCAATTGCCCAAGATGGAGCAATTCTCGTCAAATATGACGTCACGATTACATCCAGTAATTTAGGGCAATGGCAACATGTAGCAACCTGTTGCCAGAGATATGGCCACACAATATGGAGCAATATGGAGCAACTAAAGAACTAGGCAACGCGCCTCCGCCGCCGGCCGGTTCCTCTCGCAAAAACGAGACGTAGTTAACATACAAACGTGATAGAAAGAAAATTGACTAAAAATTTCCAAACCGATTGGATATTCGGCAACTCATGAAATACATGGAGCAATCAGAAGCAATATTGCCGAAACACATCGGTAATTTATTGTTGTTGCTGCATTAATTGACACTTGATTGCACTTAATTGATCCAGATTGATCCATTAGTGTTGCCGAGCAATAAATGCTCAAAATGTTGCCCGTGTAAGAGCACCTTAAGATTTTCAATCTCATCTGCCTAGCCAACTATGTTGTGGTCGCCTTCCTGTCTTGCCGGATGCAGCTGAGTACCAGTATGTTACATGGAGCGACTGCCTATCTGACCTCCATAACAGAGACACTTGGTAAGACTGGCTGTCAGACTTTCGGACTTCTAATGACCCGTAACGACTTTCAAAGATCTACGAATAACAGCATAACGTGCTTTCAGAGGCACGAAGGGGTCTTCGATGTACATAAAGATGGTTACTCATCCACGAACCAACCGCGGCAAGCGTAGCTTAACTTGATTGATTGACACGTGTGGCTCATCATCATCATCGTTTTAGTCGAAAGACTACTGCTTTTGCCATAATCGCCACGCTTGGCAGGCGGGTTGGCGATCGCGGTATGGTGGTAAAATGCATAGAGAACGGTGCTGCCCATTCTCTAGTAAGTCCCTTAGTCGCCTTCTACAACACCCACGGGAAGAAATGGGATGGTGCTATTCTTTTACGTCCGGCACCACACGGAACGTGTGGCTATTATTAATTATTACTTAGCGACAAATTCAACAGGCAAATTATAGTACTTAATATGTCCGAAAAGTTTTCTTAGCCACTGAAAACATACGAAGTTTTTATCATTGATGTATCTATATATATTTTTATTTAGCTCACATATATATATTAGGACTTGTCAAGTGTGTTTGTAATCTCTAATTTCCGAATAGTTACGAACTACTCTGCAACTAATATTGACAGGGGATTTAGAAGATGATATTTTTATCAACATGAGATTATAGTACCCACCTTTTTCTCTTACTATTTTAACGATATCAGAAATCGTGTTTAGGTTTCGCTAAGGAACCAAAAGTTACTCTTGAAGCTTCATTCAGTTTCGTTACAACAATCACAAATCGATAATCAATTTAAGTATTGGCTTGTCGATCTATGTTTTCGGAACTGGCTCTGATATTATTGAGTGAATACTTGGTTAAATGTCAGTAGGCCATAAACAACAACATTGTATGTCAGCTTATAACTCGTTTCGCACGAATTTACTCTTCCGAATCGGGAGAATCGACACTTTAAGATATTAAGTAATTTTCTGTAAGCGACTCGGACGAAGTTATTTTATTTGTGGGCCACTCCAGAAATACGTAATAGGCAATTGGCACGTTTTGAATTTTATTTAAAAGTATCCCGGGCCCTATCAGAATACCAGCGCTGCGACACTTTTAAATGTCGCAGCATCATGCTGAGATAGTGGCCTTTTGGCTTCGTACAGGACTTTATTTTTTTATTTTACTTTTTTTTTCTTGTATAAATCTTATGTTAATTTTAATAGTAGTGTAGCATAGTAGTTTTCTCTTTTATGTGTATTATTATCGTATTATACTGTAGCAAGTTTGTAAGATTCCTGTGCAAGTCCAATAAATATTTTTTCTTTCTTTCTTTCTTTCCTGTCGCTCGACGCGGGCAAGTGAACTCGTGCGAATGGACTAATAAGCCTGAACGTCAATAGATTTCGAAGTATAAGTATTCAGCTCTATCTTATAGCTGAGACACTTACATAGAGGTACGTAGTAACGTACGTTTATTGAAGCTCAAGAGATAAGGTCAAGAGCATAAATAATATATTAACTATAAAATAATATAAAACAATTTATAAAAAAACTTTTACATTTGCGCAAGATGCAAAAGCGATTGTATTTAAAAATTTACTTCTGAAATACAAAAACAGGCTCGATGGTTAACTTTAGTTCAAGCCGAACTAAAGTTAGAACTCGTATTCTAATGAGATGAGTACAGTCTAGACTAAACTGAAGCCGTCTTATTGCAAAACGCACTCTAAGCCATTTGTTGCATTTCCAACTTTATTTCGATTTGGGTAAAGTTCTTAATACAAAAATGACAACTTAGCACCGGACTCAGTTGAAGGTTTGCAAAAATACATTTCTATACATAAAGATCTAAATTCAAAAACTGGCTTCGTTTAAAACCTAATCAAAATAAAAACTTTGTTTTGTGTTAAGGGGGTAGAAGTCACTTAAACAAGTAATAAGATAACTTTCTAAATTAAGCCTAAAAACATGTAGGATGATACAGTTAGTATCAAACATTGTTTCAATAATCAAGTTAGTTCTACACCCAAAGGACTACGAACATGCAAAATATTGAAAATAAATCAAAAACTTTTTTATTAGGTTTCCATTAATTTTTGTTTAGAGGAATATTTTCTACTCTGAGATACAGGGTAAGTTTTTATCCAGTGCGCAAATTGTAACCATGAATTCAGTTTATCATTCTAGAACCCCTAGCGCAGAAATTTTTCGCCGGTTGTACAAAAAAAAAATCTGCTGTTTCATAGAAAAGTGCAATACCTACGCGGTCAAAATGTCTGGATTTTTTTGTGTATCCGGCGAAAAATTTCTGCACTAGGGGGTCTAGAATGATATGCTGAATTCATGGTTACAATTTGCGCACTGGATAAATACTTTTCTGTAGAATACCTCGTTGTTCAAGTTGTAAGTGACTGTTGGTCATGGGGTACTGAGTTCGATAACCAGACGGGTAATTGGTATTGAGGTGAATCTAGTAAGACTGGAAGCCGAACCCAACAAAGTTGGGAAAAGCTAAGCAAATTTTGATGATATGAGTGTACCTACTACTTCTGTCTAGGCCTTCAAGAAATACAGGCGTGGTGTTATTATATTCGCCATTAAGTTTTTTGTCAAGAAAATTGCGTCCCACTTTTCAAGTAAATTGAATTATGAGTAAATTCAAGAGTGTCGCTTTAGATCAGGTGGCAGGTTGTTACCAACTCGTAGAAAAGCCATAATCCTTGTAAAAGAAACGTTGTAATATCAGGCGTAGGAGGGAATATTTTTGTTGATAAACAAAAACGTAGGTGAGTGTATATACTTCCTCCCGTCAGCCTAAAAAGCAAGAACAGGCGTGAACAGGCAACTTTGAAGTTCCATTGTTGACCTTATCAAGGCCTGTCTCATTTATAATGGAGAAGAAGTTTCGTCTCAAATGGTATTCTATAGGTCAAATACGGATTCTATTTGGTCAGATTGTCTTATGCCCATGCATTGCCCATTCCTGATGGACGAAATGTCCACAATGTTCCCACTACTAAACACAGGTCTCCTCTCTATAAGAGGGGCCATAATCTATACGCGGGCCGAGTGCGGGTCGGTAGATGTCATATATGTCTTCCAATAACGGAATTCAGGACGTGCTGATTTCCTCACGATGTTTTCTTTCACCGTTTTGAGATCAGTGGTGATGAAATAATTTGCACAAAGTAAAGTGCCTGTCAGGGGTTGAACCTTGCAACTCGTAATTTGCAACCGGCACATACCTGGGCAGTTCTTCCTGCAACAGCTCCTTGAATTGGCATAATTTATCTTTTTTCCACATTTCAAAATCTCAACTGTTTCTGTTTCTCTCAAAATTATTATTTAGTTCAAGCAATAGCGTAACACGTGACACTTTCAATTTCAATCCCAGGGTTTTGAAGGAAATTCCTCCTACACTGTTTGAACAACGTTAATAACGCAATGAACGTAGCCGAACCGTCAAAATGAAAGGCATTGTTATCGATTGCCATTTTACATGTTACCTAATTATCTCGCATTAGGTTTTGCCAGCGGCTTTGCCCGCGCATAACTTTATCCCCTATTTAACTCCCTTAGGGGTTGAATTTCGAAAAACCCTTCCATAATCCTTGTCTACATTATAAAGGGAACCTCTCTGCAAAATTTCAGTTTTCTAGGTCCAAGGGTTTGGGCTGGGCGTTGATGAGTCGGTTAGTCAGTCAGTCAGGACATTTATTTTTATTTATATCTCGCATAAAACTTACTACTTAAATTAGACCTACGATGTCTACGCATAAGGAGAGGGGAAAGCGGGGCTTGTGGCTAAGTAATGACAGCTGCACGGGTCGATCGATCAGGTTAAGCTACGCTTGCCGCGGTTGGCACGTGGATGGGTAACCATCTTTACATACCAAGACCTCTCCGTGCCTCAGAAAGTTAAGCCGTTGGTCTTGTAGCGGCACTACAAATAAAAATGCTTCGCAACAAAAATCTAAGAAACGCAAAAAGAAAAGTGGCGCCATCTACAATGCCACAAGCGAACCATTCTCAGAAATTCTACATCGCGCAATCAGAGTTTGCCACGACACTCAAACATATACAAATATCCCGACATCAACTGTCGGGTAGTTGCCCGGACCAGACACTATACCCGTCTGGTCGGAGGATCCTCCGTTTCCATCATAGGTATGAGTGAACTTTACACCCTGTTCCTCATACCTCTAACCTGGTGACCCCGTGAAAGAACGTCAGCGCAGCCTTCGTGCAACATTTCAAGCGTGACGTCATTATCATCACATCAAGACCACTTCCCCAAGCTTTCGAGCGGCGAGTTACACAGCCAGCCAGCACCCACGGCTTCAACGGGTATCCTGACCACCTGCATGCAGCGAACCGCATGCCTGGTCATCACCCACAGCCTCATCAGCAACCATGGCCCAGCACACTGCACTTTCGGCCGGTCGAGAGCTCAATCTCCCGGTCGACGCCAGCAGTCAGCCTCAACCTCTCAACCCAGCGCTGTACCACATCCGACTCACTGGAGCACAACGCAGTGCAACCCCGACTCACTGGGGAATCTTCGCAGACAGTTCCGACTCACCGCGAACTATGCGACACCCGGTTCCGACCCACTGGAACCACAACTGGCCCTGGCAATCATCACAATATGCACTGACTCAGCCCACTATCGACCTCCGGTCTCCGGGGGGGAGTAATGTAGCGGCACTACAAATAAAAATGCTTCGCAACAAAAATCTAAGAAACGCAAAAAGAAAAGTGGCACCATCTACAATGCTACAGGCGAACCATTCTCAGAAATTCTACATCGCGCAATCAGAGTTTACCACGACACTCAAACATATACAAATATCCCGACATCAACTGTCGGGCAGTTGCCCGGACCAGACACTATACCCGACTGGTCGGAGGATCCTCCTTGTCCATCTTAGGTATGAGTGAACTTTACTTCTGTTCCTCATACCCCTAAAGTCTCAGCTGTCATTCGTGAATCTTTGACAGTCGTTACGGGTCGTCTGACGCCAGAAATTCTGACAACCAGTCTTACTAAGGGGTATCAGTAAAATACTTGTATTCAGGTGCACCGGTTAGACTGGAAGCCGACCCCAATATACTTAGTTGGGAAAAGGATAGGCAGATGATAATGGTACCTTCGTAAAAGAAAATCCGAAAATCCGCTTGCACATTGAGATTTCAATGCCACGAGGTATTTTACCGTGTGGTGCCGGACGTAAAGAATAGCACCTTCCCATCTCTTCCCGTGGGTGTCGTAGGAGGCGACTAAGGGACTTAGATACTAGAGAATGGGCAGCAGCGTTCTCTATGCATTTTACCACCATACTACAATCGCCAACCCGCCTGCCAAGCGTGACGATTATGACAAGCCCCCCCAAATTAGGGGAGGCCTATGTCCAACAGTGGACGTCTTTCGGCTGAAATGATGAGGTATTTTAAAAGATAATTCATCACTATATGTCTTGTCACAAGTCTCCACAGCTGTCTTAAATGTCACAAAAACTTAAGTAACTTACAAAAAACCAATCCATCAAATCGGTAAACTCTTTAAACCATTGCAATTTCAACTTTCAGTTTACTGCTTCACGGTTTCAAATACGTTTTCAAGTATCGAGGCTATATGCACTTTACCCAATGCCCTAGAAGATACTACATTTCCAGCTAGTACTGTGTCTATGGGCTGTGAAATAGCATGCAATTGATATTCTACTTTATGCGTTGTGAATAGCTCTCAATGTTGTTGGTGCAATTCTTTTGTTATTTTACAGGAGCTTTTTCAATATAATTAATAGTGAGACGGTGTGAGCCCCGGTGAATCGAAAAGTAGGGTTGTGATTATGACCGGTATGTGTGTATGTTCATCTGTTCCCTCAGAACTTCTAAACTACATATCATAATTTTACAAATCGTCTACAGCGACCACGTGTTATATAGGCTTTGTGACGTCACAATAAATTGCCGTGATGGTTACCACCATTTTAATGATGTCATGTTGGGTTTTAAGTGAAAGAGCTTAAGTAGCAAATTTCAAAATTATGTACAGTTAGCTAACACCAAAATAATTTGAATAAAAATTAAGTTCAAAAACTAAAACATTCAGATGAGAATATATTATTTTCTTGTTTCATACATACTGTTTACCTAGAGCGTGATTTTTGTATAGTCGGAATTTCATGTTTCATGTAGCCTATTGTTGGAAATAGGCTGGCTCCCATATTCCCCTTAAACTTAAGGGGAAGATATATAAAATCATGGTAAGACCTGCCGTCTTGTATGGGTCAGAATGTTGAGCCACAAAAGGGATGAATGAAAGGCAGTTGCGTGTAGCTGAGATGAGAATGTTAAGGTGAATGTGTGGTGTTACACGAATGGATAGAATAAAAAATCAGTACATAAGAGGAAGCCTGAAAGTGGCACCGATAGCTGAAAAGTTGTGTGGAAATCGGTTGTCATGGTATGGGCATGTGATACGGAGGAATGAGGAAAATGTCGTGAGGAAAGTTTTGAGTATGAATGTCGATAGCTATAATAGTAGGGGCAGACCAAAGAAACGATGGATGGACTGTGTGAATGATGATATGGTTAGAAAGGGTGTGACTACGGAGATGACGACTAATAGAGAAGTGTGGAAGAAAAAGACATGCTGCGCCGACTCCAAATAAATTGGGATAAGGGCAGGAGAATGATGAGGCTGGTCTCCTATTTACACAGCTCTGCCTACCCTTGGGTGATATTATCTATTTTGAATTAGTTCACTTTTCATTGTGGTGTAATCAAAGGATTTTAAAATCGTACTTCCGGTTCGTATCGCATTGTGCGATCTTCTTTTGACAGCTACGGATGTAGACTTTTTACCGGATAAAGAAAATCTTTGAGGAATCATCGCTGAAAGAATCTTTTTCATAAAACACTTTGGAAACAGACACTGTCCAGTGGAGCGTATCTTAAAGTTGGGGGTTGTATTCTGGTGCAGAAAAACTGGTGTATCACCAAGTTGTGTGTGTAAACAAAAGTTCAGAAACAGTTGCTAAACATTGTTGAATTACTACAACATCAAAAAGTGTTGTACAACTTTTCATTCAGCATCATTTCAGCCGAAAGACGTCCATTTGACATCTTTCGTCATGTCGGGTCTATGGGCCCCTCAAGCGTTGCTGCATCGACCGGTCCTGTGCTTCTCTCATTCAACGGATTCCTGCGGTTTTCTGCGAAATGTTGACCACCATGAATGAATCCGATAGTTTTACATATAATCAATAATACTGCAATATTCCATGTAGTCAGCAACGTCATCATCATGATCATCATCTGCTTAGCTTATTCCCAACTATGTTGGTGTCGGCTTCCAGTCTAACCGGATACATCTGAATAGTAGTATTTTACATGAAGCGACTGCCTATGTGACTTCCACAACCCAGTTACTAGGTAATACGACACCCTTTGGTAAAAATGGTTGTCAGACTTTCGGTCTGCTGACGACCCGTAACGACTGTCAAAAAACCATAAATTACAATGGGGACCAACGGGAACGGTTTAAAGAGCTTTCCTATTTATCCACGGGTGTTATTGTTTAGCCACAAGTGTTACCCACGGAGTCAGCAAAAAGCAAAAAACATGTAGCAGGTTACTAAAACCATGTTAAACAACTTTCGTTTCTATTCTCAAGTTTCGTTAGGTACTATGTCCAACCACTTGCACTTCAATCAAGCAGGTGCTGACATTAAAACCACTCATTAAAACCAATGAACCGATTTAAAATTGCTTCCATAAAATCTGTTAGCAGCTGATAACTATAAAAGTGTCCAGTGGCTTGCAGTAAAGTTGTATGAAAGATGGTTTATTTATTTAATGTCTATAGGAATATACGAACCAACAGTTTAACAAAAACAATAAACTTACAAAACCAGTATAATTATGAATAAACTAGCTTTTGCCAGCGGCTTCGCCCGCGCGGAACTTTCGTCCCCTATTTAACTCCCTTAGGGGTTGAATTTCGAAAAATCCTTCCTTATTCCTTGTCTACATTATAAAGGGAACCTCTGTGTAAAATTTCAGCTTTCTAGGTCCAAGGGTTTGGGCTGGGCGTTGATGAGTCAGTCAGTCAGTCAGTCAGGACTTCTCTTTTTATTTATTTAGATAATAGGTCTTTACCTATGAAATTGCCGTTTTGTATGAAAAAATTTAAACGAATTTTTTTCATGAATTTTTTATTTGTATTAATCGAAGTAATCACCCATGCAATCATCTTTGCCATCGCAGTGGCAGTTTATTGATGCCCTTCTTAAAGAAATCAGCTGGACGGGAGGCAACAAATTATTCAAAGGCATTTTGTACTGCCTCTCGGGTATTAAATTTTTTTCCCGCCAAGAAGTTATCCAAATTCTGGAAAAAGTAGTAGTCTGTAGGCGCAAGGTCTGGTGAGTAGGGCGGATGACGGAGAGCTTCCAACCCCAGTTCTTGCAACTTGGAGACCGTCTGCTGTGCAGTATGAGGTCGCGCGTTGTCGTGCAGGAGCAGCGGAGACGAGCGATTGACCAATGCTGGTTGGAGATGCGCCAGCTTCTCCATCATTGTGTTCAGTTCTTCACAGTATACATCTGCAGTAATGCTCACCCCGTTTGGTAAGAAGCTGTGATGAATCACACCGGCGCTAGACCACCAAACAGTGACCATCACTTTTCTAGGGGTAAGTTTTCGTTTAGGGCATTGTTTAGGTGCTGAACCAGGATCCAACCAACTTGCTGAGCGCTTACGGTTATCAAACAGAATCCATTTTTCATCGCAGGTAACAATGCGGTTCAAAATTCCTTCATTTGTGTGTCTGTTGAGCAGTGCAAGGCACGTCTCGACGCGTACTTCGCGCTGGCGATCATTGAGTTCGTGGGGCACCCATTTGTCAAGCTTTTTTACCTTGCCAATTTGACGCAAATGGACCAATATTGTTTTGACGCTAACGTCGAAAGCTGCTGCTAATTCAGCCGTAGATTGTGTATCATCAGCTTCCACAATCGCCTTTAATTCGTCATTGTCGACCAAAGTCTTCGGACGACCGCGAGGTTCATTTTTCAGGTCGAAATTTCCAGAACGGAAGCGAGCAAACCAATAACAGGTGGTGCGTTGATTTGTAGTGTTAGCTCCGTAAACGTCGTTGATGTTGCGTGCCGCTTGTGCCGCGTTGCTGCCACGACGGTACTCATATTCCATAATTACTCGAATTTTTAACGTATCCATGATGACGAAAAAGATTGAAATGCGATGAAAATGTAACACTAATCAATAAAGAAATGACTACTTTTAGAAAAAAAAATCCATGTTTTTAAAATAAAATTAATTTGAAATTAGAATTCTTAGCCAAACAAAAATTATTTTGATTTGAAATGGCCAGTACTGCAGAACGGCAATTTCATAGGTAAAGACCTAATATAATATATAATACTAGCTTTTGCCAGCGGCTTCGCCCGCGCGGAACTTTCATCCCCTATTTAACTCCCTTAGGACTTGAATTTCGAAAAATCCTTCCTTATTCCTTATCTACATTATAAAGGAAACCTCTGTGCAAAATTTCAGCTTTCTAGGTCCAAGGGTTTGGGCTGGGCGTTGATGAGTCAGTCAATCAGTCAGTCAGTCAGGACTTCTCTTTTTATTTATATAGATAGATAGATAGATAAATGAATAAACATTTATTTTCAGAATCACTTTCATATTTGTTAGTAACAATGTAGACTTACAAACTAGAGTTAGTAACATTAATACACACACTAAGGAAGAAGCTGCGCATACGCTGGCATAGTTCAGCCGTTAAGGAGCGAAAAAGTTAGCAGATAGATCAGACAAAAGAGTTACTTTCGCATTTTTAATATACTTACCTGTCTGGTTGACGTCATTACGTCGCTGTCCCCAGCGCTGGGGCTCTGTTCCTTATAAGGTCGTAGAAATGCTGAGCGATGGCAGTTTCGCATCTAATTATATATTTTCCCCCAGCTTGTTCTTTTTTGTGTTCTTTCGCTGCGTCAAGTTTACCAAAAATTGATGTATTTTCTTTCTTATTTGTATCTTGAAGTATGAATTTATGTACCTTGGAAAGGTTCGAAGTACATAAATTACTGTTACCGTAATTATGATAAACAGTAACTTTTTCCATATTTTACATGATCTTGTATTTCATTTCATATTTTATTTCAATTTCTTGTTTACAACTGTTTGTTTGTAAATTGAAATGAGCGGCTCGCCATCAGGTTTTCGTTGTGTGACTAAAATACTTGTGTTATTACACAAGTTAATGTTATGTATTTTGGAAATAAATAAATAATAATACATATCTAGTAGGTACCAACAAACTACGATCCCAAAATAGGGTCCCAAAGCAGTATTTTAAACTTATAATCTAATGTAAAACGGTAAACCCTATAAATTCGTTAACTCTAACAGGTTAACTTTTTAACCCAATTACCTAGTTGGTCCTTGCATTTGACTCAATGGAATTCTCTCATCGTCGTCCGAACCCTATTGAACTTACTTTTACCGTGAGATATCCTATTTTAATTGCCCTAGGGATTAGGTATCAAACATGCACAAGATATCAAGGTAAAGGATAATTTAGTATGGTGCAAAAATAAGATCAGCGTGTCTTGTATTTTTGTACAAGTTCCTAATGGGAAATCGATGCAGATTATTCTTTATCCCGACTTTCTATTCTAATTTTCTTTGTGTTAACAAAACGTGTGCATTCCCGCCAAAAACTTTTGACAGGTGACATAATCAACTGTCAGTTTTTTTTTTTCGAAGGTTTTATGTTTGTGTTGTCTTTGAAATCGCAGTAACACATTACTCAACAGTATTCACAACGATTTCAAGTTCTAGATACTGGATCGGGTACCGAATGTGGCACACAACCCAAGGATACCTTTTAAAGTGACGCCACATAATGAAAAACACTTTTGAACGCCACATAAAAAAAAAAGCCAGATGTATTTTAATTTCTATCGACTACGCCTGAAAACAAATGGCGGCACAAATAATTTTTACCTGACTCAAGTTATTGATTTATCTTAAACACGACTTCCTTGTTCCAGCCATACCACAATGTCAGCCAACGTGACCCTACTCCTCATCTTCGTGACCTTGGCCTCAGTGACAGCGCAGACCTTCCAGTACTCCCGCGGCTGGACGAACGGCAAGAGGAACGGCCTTAATAACATGAGTCCTGAGCTAAGGGAAACTATCAATAATCTGGACAAAATTCTTACCCCGTGCCAGAAAACCAAGCTGAAGGTCCTTTTAGAAGGCAAGCCGGTTACTGAGAGGGTTAGTATTAAATCACTCTTGTAGTTTATTAGTATAATCAGCCTATAATGTTCCCACTGCTGGGACACAGGCCTCCTCTCAGAAGGAGTAGTCTGTAATCCACCACGCTGACCCAGTGCGGGTTGGTAGATGTCCCATGTCTTCGAATGATTGGTTCTAGGACATGCCGGTTTTCTCACGATGTTTTCCTTCACCGTTTTGAGAGCAGTCTTGATGTAATAATTTACACAAAGTAAAGCGTCTGGCTGTGTTCGAATCTACGACCTTCACCGTTACCAATGGACCATTACTGCTCCCTGCTCACTCTTTGAGTAGATAGTCCTAAAGTCCCATTTACACGATGGAACTTTCTTCCCCGTGGCATACCTACAACGTATTCGTACTTGGAAATACAAAACTTCAGATACCGTAAAAACTGAAGTGCGTTCCGTTTGTCGAAGGCGCCACTTTCCACAGTAATGTAAGAACAACATAAAACGTACTCTAGCTAACACGCATGTACGATGTATGTAGGCAACTGTGGGAACCAAACAGAGGGATTGAAAACAATTTTACTAGCTTTAGGAAAATTACTGAGGTGACAGTTGAAATTTTCGAAGGGCAGTTTTGTTTAATTCCCATACATAGTCCAATGTAATTTGGGCAAGACAATAAATGGGGACGAATCCAAAATCGAGGCTGCTCCTGTAGGAAAAACCAGTAACCCTTTGCACGACCTGGGAATTTAACCGCATGCTTAGCAGTGGCGCTTTGCGACCACCAGACCAACAAGGCAGTACATAGTACAGGGTGGCAGGGATATCGATGCACAACCTATTATCTACTATGGATTCTGTACATAATTCTGAACCACGATGCGTAGAAATTTTCGTCGATTACCTATCAATAAACAAATCTGCTGTTTCATAGAAATCTGCTCGCCGGAGCTGTTATTTACGAGCAGCTCTTGAATGGTGATGGTCGAGTTCTCTCGTACAACATCTAATTTATTCTCGTTTCTGCATAGGTATTTAACTATGTAGATAGGTAGATATTAGACGTGTTCTCACATCAGTACCTAATCGTTTGGTAGCGTGGTAGCGGCTTGTCAGGCGCGAGCCGTGCGCCGCGTGCGCTCCTTTCCCGCGCGCCCCTCTCAGGCCCATCTAGTCCCCGCGGATCGGTTCGGTGCGTGAACATTGCTATACCTACGCGGTCAAAATGTACTAAACAGGTCTTTTTTAAATAATCGACGAAAAAATTTCAACGCAATCCTGTTACCCCGTATAAAAAAGAATAGTCCTAACTCATCACTTACTAGGTACTTTTTGACTCATGAACGCCCAGCCTTGGACCTAGTAGGTAATCTTAAGTTTTGTACAGATGTTCCCATTACGACATCCACAAGGAATAAGGCAGACTTTTGCGAAATTCTCTCGGGATAAGTAGAATAGGATCGACGAAGTCGCTGGCAAAGGGTTCGATATTAATAGATAAGTTAGCAAATCACATGTGCCTAATTTCTTAAGTCTAATGAAAATCATTCATATTTTTTCTAGCTAATGCTGCCCTGTGACATCTTAGACAGCGAAGAATCCCCACGAGCACTCACCGAAAGAAACCTCAACGAGTTCATGGATGCATATTATTGAAAATAGTCTAACTTTAATAATGTGCCAACAGAAAAGTATGAGATTATTGATATTTTATTTATTAGTTAGGTAATACAAGGACCATAATGATAGATTTTATTGTTGTAATAATGTTTACGTCCGGGTAAGAAATTATTTTTAAGTAATGCATTTATGGCTGGATAGTGCATTACCAAACCAAAGACAATTTTTGTTAGTTTTTAGAAACTCCATTTACGGCAACGGCATTTTTTTTTGTTAGTTAAGTATATCTATTATAAAGTAAATAATGCAAATTAATATTAACCGTTTACATGTTTGTAACTATAGTGATTTCAATATACTACTACTACATACCTACTGCTTACTATTAAATTATTGTAATTTGTGCTATTTCAAGGTGCAGTCCTACTAAAAAAAACTAAAACTATAGTGTTTAGCGATGTTAAAATGTTGACAACAATATTGTATTGTAAACTTATATTAAAAATAAAAATGTGAAAAGTGACGAAACTATTTATTTTTGACTTCCCAAAGGATATATTCAGCATTGTGAGGGTTTGTAAGCAGGTACGGTCAGCAAAATAGATAAGTAACCAAGCTCGTTGGAAATAGTCGGTTGAAGTTTAGTAAGAAACCGATATCAAGGAAGCAATAGGCTTGCCCCCTATTTCATGAGGCTTAAACATAAATGGCGAAATATGGGTGTACTAAGGTACACCACCAAAGCCTTCGGGAAACAAGGCGTGATGTTAAGTAAGAAAGTAATGGATAAAAAAAAAAAACATAGATAACAAACAATTTATCAATTTTCATTCCATTCAAAAAACATTAATCGTTTTCTTACTGGCGACCCTGGTTGCTTATCTCTTTTGGTGACTGTACATGGATCCGTCTCTCAACCAGCAGGCATGGCACGACGCGTTCTATTTCTACTCTACTGCAGAACAGAAATCGCTTGTCTACATTTCTCGGTTCAAAACTGTCAATTGTCTACACGGAAACGTCATTTTTGTCTACTCTTCCGTCGACAAAACGCTTCTATAAATACTGTAACGCTTTTTCGTGACAGAAAATCCTAATCCCCCCAATTTTCTTTTTATTTATACACCGTGACATTTTAGTCGTCATAAAAAGATGATCCACTCATTGTATCGGACATAAAATACCTACAGGCGATTTAAAAAATTGTCACCAAAAGTTAAGTTATTAGGTACAAAGAATAATAAATAATGCTGTAATATAGCAAAAAGTGCATTATCACAGTGCAAAATGTACAGGGAAAAACAAAAAGCGCCATCTAGTATTCAAATCAAAAACTAATGAAATGTAACTATTTTAGCGCCCTCTGTATACACAAGATAGAATTAAATTACGGGAACTTTATGACAGCGTCATCTGGTGAGGAATAGCAATACTACTACAAACAGAACTTCACTACGTGATATTTTAGTTCTTTTACTCCACGCAAGATGGAAAATTTATGACTAAAATTCAAAATGGTTTATTTACCGAAGTGTTTTAGCCATTGAATTTGCGTATTTAGCTTGCAATAATAAAATAGGTCTTGAAACGATCTAATGAAAAAACCAATCAATGAAAATAATTATGAAAATGAGAAAAGCTAATTTTCTTTCGATAAAAGCTTAGGCTCACCGCTCAAGGTCATTAAAGTTTAATATCGTGTGGCACCTCAACAGCTAATTCATGCTTCATCTATCATTCTAAACAAGCGTCATTAGACTTTAGTGGGCTACAACGTGTGTATGGAGCCATTTAAAAGTAAATTAACTTGAACTGACGTTCATCGTAGATACTTATTGGTGTTTTTTGTATGTATGTTTATAGGTACCTACATAAAATTGAGCATTACACACATGATAGGTTTAAAGTGGGACTAGGGGTAACATTAATGGCTATTTGCAATACATATGTATTGTAGGTAGGTAGGTGCCTACGTAGAAATAATGTTACTCATTAATAAATTCATAAAATTTTAGGTAAATTATTTAGGTCATTTGTTTTTCATGTATTTATTGTACCTAAGTAATTAAATTAAAACATTATTAAAATTATGAACACAGATTGTGTATACATAAATAATAAAATAAATAATTCAATTCAAAGTTATTATTAAACTGAAGTCAGCATTATTTACTTGCCTACTTATTTATTATATTTTCGACTGACACAGTGATAGGTAGGATACCTACCTATTTAATAAATTATGAAAAGATGAAGATCGTGCAGCCGCTAGTCAACTCAATTGCTAGTTACACATTAGTGATAAATAAAAACCTATTTCTCCGAGTCCACCGAACATATTACTAAGAAGCACTAAGAAAAACAAGCTTTTGCCAGCGGATTCGGCCGTGTGGAGGTCGGAAATTAACCTACGGAAACGTAGGTACTACCGGGATAAAATGTATCCTATGTGTTAATCCAGGTTATAAAATATCTGTGTGCCAAATTTTATCTAAATCCGTTCGGCTGTTTTTGCGTGATTGAGTAACAAATATCCAAATATACCTACTAACTTTCACATTTTTAATAATATTAGTAGGCTGTGCCATATTAAGATAACACATCTACCTACTTAAATATAAGTATGTAGATATGTATGGTACCTACTTAAATATAAGTATGTAGGTACCCACAAAAACCTATTCAGTTTAAAACGACTTAAACCATAATTACTTGAGATCCAATTACGTTGTTCGATGTTATGCGTGATTACAAGTAAATTACAACGATTTGGTCTCAACGAGCAGTGATGATGGCGGCCACAATGTATAGCTGATGAAATTGGTCGTCTGCGTGAAGACTACGCTCGAGACGTTTAGTTTACTAGTGATGGGGCGGTGTCGATAAAATTAAACTTTATTTGTATTTTTTACTGGCGAACTGTGGGTCTGGCAAAAGGCTGAAATGATGATGATGATCTGCGGAAGATTCTAATATAGGTTTTATAACTCTATTAAGTAATAACTGGAATGAATAATCTTAATAAAGCTTAATTTAATATCTTTATTCAATTTCCCACTTCTAAAATTCTAAACAAGAGTTCTGATTTTTATTATAAAAATGAGGGAAGCATTATAAAACCAGTCAGTGTTATTACGTGCGTAAAGCGAAGACCCACCAATCAATTTGACGTAACTTAGGAATCAAATCATCCAAGAATTAACACGATTAAACAAATCGATATCGATACTGAATCTGCCGCACTGCCCTGTCGATTGTAAGAATGAGATGCCATAGACTTAAATCCGTTTCCCGCCATCGCACAATCTGTACCGCTCACCGACCAATCGGGAGCGCGGAGGGCGTTGCGCGACCGCTAACCGCTGCCGCTGATTGGTCGAAAGTATTAAACGGGTTGCTCATAATAAAAAAGAAAAAAATGTATCGTAGCGTAAACCTTACAATTGAGTGCCACTTTTTGCTCGTGTTAAATTGATGAAAAAAGACTAGGAAAAATTGGTACAGAGATGTAATACAAAATGATTTATTATAGCCGTCTCTCAACTTTTTAACTTATTGGACATTAATGACTTTTGATTTTCCACGTTATTTTTGAAATTCGTTGTTCTTTTTTTTATTTATAGATATTGTGTTGCCAGTTATTTGGATATCTAATTTGGTAGATTTAATGCACCGTTGAATTGCAAATATTTTTTTATTTCCGTTTCAACGATGTAAGTGTGTCGTCATTTTTCTGTCAATTTGTCTAATTTTACGGTGCAGTGATTGAAATTGAAGTTGGCAATATTTCATGGAGGCTTTTATTTCTTTTTGTGCACTTTTCTGTAACGTCAAAGTCTATTAACAAAATCCGGCACGGCATATTCATGAATATTTAATATCTGATGAAGAGAATAGATTTTGTCAATTTTAGTTAGACTAATTTAATATACCTATTATTTAATTGGAAAAATCTCTAGAACTTTATAAATTTTCATATGGTATTTAGAATTTTCATTAAAAGTTTAAAGACAAAAAAAGTATTTATATAGATTCCCACATATTTTTTTAACTAACAAGGAGTTTCTATAAGCGAGAAATAAAACTATTTATCAGCAGACGTTAATCATTACGGGGTTTATATAAACGTTGATTTAAGTTAAGACATGTTTAAACGTGAAAAATGTATGGTTAAACAGTAGCTAATAACCATTACTTAACTATAAGCAGCGTTTATAAATAAAGGGGTTAATAACTATACGTAATGTTTATAAATAAGGAGTGAATCGCTAAATCTAATAGTTGAAATGCAGAGTTCAATGAAAATGTACTTAATTTAGAGGTCAACAGTTTATAAAATAGTACCTAATTCAAATATTGAACAATGGCTGAAAAGTTCGAAGCCCATTCGGATCGATACAATTGACTCTGTTAATGATACATTGATAGTTAGTATCGTTTACACTGACACCTTGTCCGCACGACATTCGGTAATTTGGTGGCCGGTCGGTGGACGGTCGGTAGCCGTTACGGACTGTCTATTAGGGCACTTAAGCCCATGTTCCACCGCGAGCGAGGAACCCACTAGCTATCAACGATTTACTCACTCAAGAAACATACAAAAGATATTATAGGTCTCGTGTAGGTAATTAAGTTTAAGTTAAAAGAGATGCATCCTACTAATATCTTATTATTATATAAATAAAAAGACAAGTCCTGACTGACTGACTGATTGACTGACTCATCAACGCCCAGCCTAAACCCTTGGACCTAGAAAGCTGCAATTTTGCACAGAGGTTTCCTTTATAATGTAGACAAGGAATAAGGAAGGATTTTTCGAAATTCAACCCCTAAGGGAGTTAAATAGGGGATGAAAGTTCCGCGCGGGCGAAGCCGCTGGCAAAAGCTAGTCGTAGTAGTAGTAGATATATATGTACCTATACCTAAGAGGAGAAACTGACTGACTGATCAATCAACGCACAGCTGAAACTACTAGGACTAGGAACGTGAAATTTTGCACACGGCTTCTTTTTATAATGTAGGGGAGCACTAAGAAGGGGTTTTTGGAAATTCGACCTATAAAGGGGTGAAAAGGGAGGATTTTGTTTGTATGAAAAATCTTATTCCTTGAGTTAATAAACTTGAAACTTGGCACAAATAATTATCTAAGTAAATTATAAAGTTGGTTATTTATTGTTTTTCTAAACTACCCCCTAAAGGGGGATTGAGGGGTGACAAAGTTTGTATGGAAGAATTTTAACGCGCTGTCTGATTAACTCGAAACTCAGTATTTATACCTAAAACCAAAAATAAAGAATATCGTTTATCAGAATTTTTCGAAAATCTACCCCTAAAGGGGTAAAAAAGGGTAGTTAATTTTACGAGGGATGATTTTACTGCGTGTCTTGAATAACTCGAAAATTGGTATAAATAACCTATCCTAAGTCAAATAATGTAAGAGAAAAGAAAGAAACAAAAGACTTTAAAAAAATTAACCCCTTTGAGGGTGAAAAGGGAGAAATAGTTTGTTTGAAGAGTTTTCTGTGGAGAACTAAATAATATACACATTTACCTGTGCCATATTATTATAAACCTGAAACTTGCTTAGGTGGTATTGCGTGAAGGATAGTGATCATATCACTTTATATTGTTGTCGTCAGAAAATAAATATTTATCCTACTAATATTATAAATGTGAAAGTTTGTGAAAATGTTTGGATGTTTGTTCCTCAATCACGCAAAAACAACTGAACGGATTTGGATGCTAGATTAACACATAGGATACTTTTTATCCCGGTGGTACGTTCCCCCGAGATACTTTCCGATATTCACGCGGGCAAAACCGCGGGCGAAAGCTAGTTATCTATAAATGCGAAAGTCTGTAAGTTTGCACATTAGTTACGTGAAAACAGCTGAATGAATTTGGATGTAACTTTGCCCACAGATATTTAGTACCTATTTAACCTGGATTAACACATAGGATACTTCTTATCCCAGTAGTTCAGTCCCGTGTGATGATTTTCGACCTCTATCTACACGGGCGAAGCCGCTGGAAAAAGCTAGTTATAAAATACTAGCAGCGCTCTGCGGTTTCACCCGCGTAGTTCCCGTTCCCGTGAGAATAAGGGGATAAAATATAGCCTGTCTCCTGGGGATAGTCTAGCTTCCCAACAGTGAAAGATTTTTCAAATCGGTACATTAGTTTCGGAGCCTATTCAATGCAAACAAACAAACAAACAATCAAATTTTTCCTCTTATAGTAGAAAGATTATTATTATAGTAGATTAGTATACTCTGAAATGTGAAAGTTATGTGTTTGATATTCAATCACGCAAAAACGGCTGAGCGGTTATGGATGAAATTTGGCACACAGATAGTTTCTAACCCGGATTAACACATAGGATACCTCTTATTCCGGGAGTACGTTCTAGTGGGATAGTTTTCGACCTTTCGTGGGCGAAAATAGCCAAAGCTATTATTTATGATCGCTGACGGCTCACACCGTTGCGCCGGCGAGTAGTCATTTGTTGCACGACAAGAGTTTTCAAAGATTTTCGCTTGGCGGCCAAAACACTCGCTGAAAGTGGAACCTACTGTAGTTGCTCACTCGCTACTCGTTGCTAGTCAACTTGTTTGTAGTTGCTAGCTCTACTTGCTTCTAGTTAATCGCCGGCGGTGCGACATATGCCTATCATTGACCGTCATTTTGTCACTGGCACATTGAGGTTGATGCGTTAAATGGTATAGCTACTAGGGATAGCTATTGTTGGCAATTTGGCGAAGTACCTATGTATTCATTCAATACAGTCGAGTTAAAGATTTATTTCATTTGTCTGTACTTAAATAAAATTGTGTAGTTGAATGAAAAGGGAGGAAGAAAACAACACTTGCATGGAATATTAGAACATCATCAAGATACACAAAATGGAATAATTACATATTAGAACATCATCAAGATACACAAAATGGAATAATTACATATTAGAACATCATCAAGATACACAAAATGGAATAATTACATATTAGAACATCATCAAGATACACAAAACGGAATAATTACATATTAGAACATCATCAAGATACACAAAATGGAATAATTACATATTATAGAAGATAACACAAATAGTACCTACCCAAGTAAAGTTAATAAAATTTATGTAGGTTTCCTATCCATTATATAAAAATAAAAAGGCTAGAGGCTGCCATGCAGCGCCTTCATCTGCAATCTAGGATGAAAGTGTACAACATCCGCTTCCGAACATAAAATAAAAAGAAAATAGGGATAGGCAGACGAATTGAGAACTTTTTTGAAGTCATTTAAAAAGAGCATCTCTTATTTTCAAATCAAATCAAAACATTTTTATTTCATATAAACCTTCATGGGCACTTATGAAACGTCAGAAGCTACGAGTAGGTGCACGATTTCAAATTGTCACTTCCTATGGAGGAGAGCCGACAAGAAGGACAGTGCAGGCAGGCCTGTCAATAAGTACCAGGTACTTAGACGAATGCAAGTACAGAATAGAAAATCGTCTACTTCTGTCGTAATCGTCTCTTTTTGGCAGAACACCATTTACTACGTATCAATTTAGAATTGGTGAGGCCTATAGGTAGAGCAGTGGACTAAGGATTTCGGTTATAATTTGATGATGATGACGAACTAAGCAAGAGGGAATTACTTTAATTATTTGTTAAGCAAATGACAAACATCCATTGGCAATGACATCCATGAATATTTGTACGTCCTCTTACCAGAGGGCGTACACATATTGCACTTGCAATTGCGCGCTTGTAATTTCTTATATCAACTATTTATTGTACTTATGTTAACAAATGATTAAATGAATTATGAATTATTATTATGAATGATACCCAGAAGTTTCAGTAGAGACATACAGTCTTATTTATAAGCGTTGCTTAAAGTAAAGAGATGTTTAATTAAACGTCAAAAATGTATATATGATTAAACAGTTGCTATAATGTTGCTTGATTTATCTTCCTTTCCGTGATTTTAGGCTCGAACCAAAAAGGTGGTTAGTTAGGGTACAGACGCCAGCACATTAAGCTACCACCCTGTCAATTTTTTTTGATAGATTTTCGTCTTTATTAAGTTTAAGTCAAATTTTGACAGTTTGGGGTAGCTTGATGTGCTAGCGTCTTTACATCTTAGGTGAAAGTCAGAAAAACTGCAAAAGTACTAAGTGTTAGAGTGATGTTTCGCAATTTGCAATTGAAAAAATGCACTATAGGAATTACTCCCGCGTCTCGTGAAATACACTCACTTGGAACAGTCCATGTGACAAGATCTGATGACAAGGCGGTATGGTCTGCCCCAAAAATATCTGATGTAAGTGTAAACAAATGGATCAAAACACGTAGATACCTGTGCTGTGGATGAATATTTATAAAAGTGCATCTTGCACAGTGCCACTTGCCAAATTGAGCGCTTTGTTGATTATTTGAATAAAAAGGTACTTGAAATTCAAATATAACGATAAAGTTGTTTTCCATGAGGTTATTTTTATAAATGCAACTATCTTAAAACTAGTTGTTGCTCGCGACTCTGTCTGCGAACCAGGATGAAAAGTGGCCTATGTCTTTAAGTACCCAGATCGTCTGTGTGCCAAATTTCATCCAAATCCGTTTAGCCGCTTGAGCTTGAATGCGTCACAAAGAATTTATAATGTTAGTTAGGATTGAAACCATCTAAGAACAGGTGAATGTGTTACTATTTCCCTTTATTGAGTGATTGCGTAAGAATTTAACCTGAACAGGGTTTATTTACATTTTCAACAGATAGTTTTGGAATAGACTATAAACTATTTCGTCGCTGGTGATCACACCATGATGGTTCTCAAAATTATAACAAAATGCAATAACACTCAGAAGAGGACATAAAATAAAAACAAAACTGTTTTAACTCCTACTTATCCTTAACTTGAATACCATCATAAAGGTCCAAGAATGTCACTTGAACAATAGCGAAAAGGGACAAAAAGTAAGGAAACACAAGGTATAGCAATTCTCTCTAACATTTGATTACTTGCGCAATTTATTTTGGCGAGATAAGCGTCGCCGTGAACTTGCGCCTAACTTACCACAGCGGATAACTTGAATACAGACGTTGAGCGGTTAGGTTGGTGGCACACTGAGAGAGGTTTTACTAAGGTTTCCTACACGAGTGTAGTTCGATTCTAATCTGTCAGTATATAATATGTTTACGGTCAACAATAATCGAAAATTAAAATATTTTTTATGTAATAATGAAGGGCCTGGGCAACTTAATTTAAAAATGTTGTTCTGCGAGCCCTTCTTATCCAAATAGTCCAAGTATAATAATCATAAGTACATGTTGTTTGTTAAACGAGGCGATTAAATCTACATATAACAATGCCTGGATTATCCTGAACAAACACAAGTACACATACACAATTTTGTTGAGATTGTTTGATGGTCTTTACTAACACAAAGGTTATAAGTTTCGTAACAACAAATTTATTTGCACATGTTTTTTTTTTTGTTAATATTTACCTACACTATAATGTGAGTAGGAGAAATTAATTTAGGAGGCTTTTAAAAACAGACGAACAAGATCTCATTTGAAACCTGTTCTGCAACTTACAGTACCTACCCCAAAAGTGAATCATTTAGCCACTAGGCCGTTTTTGTTTGTGTCCTTACATCTATATCTATATCTATACATATAATAAATCTGTAAAGGAACTTTTTCTGTACATTTAAAATATTTCGAAAATAATTGCTTGGGGTGGTAAGGGATAATCAACAGATGACATTTTATCCCTTATCAAAAATTTTGTCTGTAGCTCGGTTTTTCCGTTTCTATGTTGAATAGATCAAGTATCACGTCAAAAGAACGAAACTAATATGGTTATCTTTCATACTCAAATATTGTTTATAACTCAGAGTTTAAATTAGTCTTTGTTTCATCGCAATCGCTTCGGTCAACCTATCTAAATAATTTAAAGTGTTCAAGAACAATATTTACGTAATGTTGAAACACTTAGCGACATCTATTGGCGTGAAACGGTACTAACGAATACTTAATACTAACACGTCATTCTCATTTAAGTTACTTACTGTGTCTGTGTTATTTCAAAAAGTAATGATACTGATTACTAAAATCGCTTTCCGTTGGTGGTTGATTCCCACGAATCAAAAAAGCTAAAAGAATTTCAAATAAAAAGTTGTGATAATATTAACTGACGTGGTGTTCTGAGTCATTTAACTAGAATGCAATGTTAGATAAATATTTATTAGTTTTATCAATCAAATTAATACAAATAGAGGGGAAGAAATCTCATTTTTAATTGTGATAAAAGTCTTAGTAGCGCCATCTAGCATAATGTAGCAAAATTAGAGCGGCTAGAGGAACATCTCCATAGAAATTCTTAATCTCTAGCGTCAGTAGCGCCATCTAGGTTTGAATAGCAAACATGCAAAGACAACATCTTGATTTTGCCTGTTTTACCTATTGATTTTCTATCGAAAATACGTATATCCGATGTCCAAAATCCGTAGATCTGGATAAACCCGTAAATCCGTAGGTCTGGCAATGCGGGGTAACGCTAGGTACAACTAGAAGCCTGTGGTAGGAATGTTACCATTTGGATTTATGGTAGGTAGGTATCGTTAATATTGTTATCTTTGTATGCAGTCGTTTTTTTTTTCAGTGTTTCCGAAGTATAAGTCTGCTTTTTTAAACTACATCGAACAATATTTTGACGAAGCAGATGGAAGATAATAGGGTAGGTATTTTACTACTTATACATCTAAAAATGTATTATTATGATAGCTTAGGCAAAAATCAGTCGCAAAATGTTGGTTTTAGTTCATGAAATAACAATATCAAAGATTTCAGTAATATAAGTAGGTACCTACCATAAAGTTCTTGCACACCATGAAATAATATCCGACATGTTATTACGTCATACCGCTGTTACTAATCAACTGAATAACTTTGTACTTTTATTATTTTCGTAGGTAACCAAAGTATTTTTTATTGAAATAATAGCTTACATTCAGGAACATCAAACCAACGATAAGTAGAATAATAACTCATTTTAAATTATAAATAATTATCATACAAAATATCAAAGCATTTGTTCACACAAAAAACCTACATAGCAATTTATTGGCATCCACTGAGTCCAGCATTTTCGTCAAAATACGCGCGAAATATGATAATGTTAAATTTAAATGCGTGTTTACAGCATTACTCGATTAAAAAAATGGGAGTTTTGGGAGTAAAGAGTTGTAAATACTTATGTGGTAATTTTCGTGATGTTAGATTTCGAGGTGGGGAGGGGTTCAAGCGAGGTCGGATGGTGAAAATCAGGAAAAAAAATCCAAAATTGCGACCATAACTAAGTACTGGTGGATTTGAGTAAATAGATAGGTTTTCACACGGGCAACTGTAGTTATGTCGGTGCTCTTCCGAGCAACATCGCTTACAGAGAAGCATTTTCTTAGTTAAAACAAGTTTAAAAATGTATTTATTTATCCATTTGGCATCTCCAACAAAGGATACATTACCTACATAGGAACAATAGAAATCACAACAGTAAAATATTGACAATTTTAAAGTCGCTTCTTTAAATATAATAATTTATTGGTCTACAAATAAATGTATGGCTGAACAAAAGAAACACTGAAACATTTTTGATTACGATTTACAATAAAAAGGCATCGCAACTGAGAGTCGCGGAGGATCGCTCTGTTACGTCCATTATCCTCGGGATCGGGCTCTCTCTCTTCCTGCTGCCTGCGTCAGCAGCGGGGAGAGAGGTGGGGGCGCGCGCGGTATGGCACTACGTAGCAACAACATCGTACTTACTATGTTCATAGAAAACCCGTGCTATACAATTAAATAGTTTTTTTTGCCTGGTTTGGTTTTTTTTTTCAACAGCGCTTTTAATGTGGACAATGACCGACGTTACGGGGCGTAGGTAATGTAACATTCGCAGCGAGCATGTCTTTACGCCGTGTGCTAAAATCAGTGTTGCTCGCTCGCATGTTTTGCCGTAGGTACTACTGACTGCACGAATACTTGCTTGGTAACATATTAGGTGCATTTTGACCCGTGACGCCGGTCAGTATCCACCTTTACAGCGTGATCTTTCTTCATCGTGATAACGCCACGGTCCCACGGGCCGTTAACTGACAGGTGGCGTCAGGTGTTACTGCACTGCTACCTGTCGAGGCCTATCGCAGTCCGTGCAGAGCATTCCCACTGCTGTGGTTTTATTCAGTGGTCAACGTTTGATAAACAAAGCTAAAAGACACGCGCCTGTACGGGCCGAGATAGGCGCCCGCTCCCGCGTGGAATAATGCTTCAGCACACTCAACCAGACGCGCAGTCGATTTATTGAGTAAGTACAGTAAAAGCTCCTTATTCGTGCTTCCTTCATTCGCGTTTTCACTATTCGCGGATTAAAAAAATGCGACCCAATTCCTATACCCGCGGCTAAAGATTTATTTATTTGCGGGTCTAATCGGTACATCGGTACCTACATACATATTAACAAATAACAAAAAGGATTCCAATAGGTATCCAACCCAATATCCTTTGTAAACGCGTCGTCAGATGGACTATAAAAAGTGAAATAGACCTTATTACAACTTCGCCTAAAGTACATTGTCAAATGATATCGCCTCTGTATTGGTTCGGCCTTTGACATCTACAATAGCCGCCTTCGCCGCGGTTGGTGTTTTAACCGACTTCAAAAAGAAGGAGGTTATCAATTCGACATGTTTATATTTTTAATGTATGTTCAGGCATAACTCCGTCGTATATAGACGGATTTGCAAAATTCTTTTTTTTTCGAAAGGGGTTTACTCCGAAATGGTCCCATTGAAATTTCATATAGACAGGGCCCGATCTAGCTATTTAGCCGCTCCGGGCAAAAATAACATTCGCCGCCCTTTGCACTAACACCATATAAGTCATGAGCTTCTACCAAAGATGGTATGACCATAATTTGATATTCTTTTAACTATATAATATTCACATACGTTAGTCTACTACGGCTTCTGAACAAGTATACAAAAATTCATGAGAGTAGGTATGTTTGTAAGTATACATTTTGCCGCCGCTCATTTTTGCCGCTCTGAGCATTTGCCCGGCTTGCCCCCCCTTAGATTGGGCCCTGCATATAGATCTGATGATGCGTTTCGGAAACAGACAACGGAACTCTTCAAAAAATTACAGCAAATCAACCGCGAATGTTGCTATCGCATAAATAATTAGGTATGCATTGTTTTGACCCAAAGGATGATGAAATTTCGAATTGGTGTATGGTAGGTAACAAAAAAGTGAAAAATAAAAACTTTTTTCAATTATTGTTATGTTGTTATTATGTTGTTATTTTGCACTTTGTAGTGTTTTTTGGAAGTCGGTTGGTATCTTTTTGAAAAAAGTTTTTTGAGAATGTAAACAAACTTATTGAAACCAACCTCATCACCATAAAGTATATTTATATATCATCATCATCATCATTTCAGCTGAAAGACGTCCACTGCTGGACATAGGCCTCCCCGACATTTATAAATGCTGCGACATAATAGACATTCCATCCTTTGGTATGAGCCGCTTTGCGTGTTTTACCTATTGTTTCATCTTTCCATTCATTGCAAAATGTTAAAAAAAATTTTTTACTTAAAAACGATTTTCAACGCGAAAAAATCTGTTTAACGCGTAGAAATGCTTGATCGTTTACGCCTTGGAGAGTCGCTTGCATCCATATCACGCTCATACAATTAATCAATATGGTCAAAAACTTCAATTAAATTGTTTTTTTTTGTCACCTAGGAACGTATCCCCTATAATCCCATATAAATTACCATTCCATAGTCACGGTTTCTGTATTCGAGGTAGGTATTTTACGGAACGTATACCTCGCGAATAAAGAGCTTTTACTGTACCTACGGCAGGTGCACATTTATTATAAAATGAGCCTCGCCCAGGCGCTTTGATCTATATTTATTCTTAAAAATCTGAGTGAGACTTCGTCGCAATATCATTATAACCCCTAAAGACGCCTGCAGGCCTAGACAAAACACCTTTCTGTTAACGTTCACGCTAAACTCTACGCCAGAATATATGGGAATGACATTACCTGCGGACAGGACACGTCGTGTCCTTTCCGCAGGTAATGTCATTCCCATACATTTTGGCGTACCGTTTGGCGTGAACGCCAAGAGTAATGTGTTTTGTCTCTAGGCTTTTTTTTTTTTTTTTTTTTTGGGTGGGAAATCATCAAATAACTTCTCCCGCTCTGGGTGGAGCAGGAGGGCGTGTCAGACTTTTACTGACTAAAACCCACCCGTGTTCCTTCAGTAGCCCTTAAGCCAGGGGCTGTGGTGTCTCTTTCGAACAAACCCGCACCCCTGGCAGGCATCGACCCTTGCGGGTCCCATCACTTTTTGTGCTGACATCTCTTTGAGGCGCGCGTGGAACACAACGCGCCGTCGACTTGGGCTTGGTCCTTACCGGACAGCGAGCTACCCATTACTCGCCGTCCGCAAGCCCACGCCTACGGTGGCCGGAAATCGGCCTGGGATTCCCGACGCCCAGGGCGTCTCCGTATCCTGCGGCGGCTGGGGTCGCGAGGGCGCATATGCTGCCTCTCCCTCACGTGCGCCGCCTCCCTCTTCGCGAGCATCACTGCTTCGCTGAAGGAGGTGACGGCTCCCCATGCCCTCTCGCTCCGTACCATGGCCTGGACCAGGGCCGGACGCGAGAGATCGCCGCCGCCGATCGCCTCCACGAGGACACGGCGGTGCTCCGCCCAAGCAGGGCAGACCGCCACCGTGTGCTCCACCGTGTCCTCAGGGCGATCTTCGCAGTGGAAACACCCGGGCGTTTCCTCCCGCCCTATCCGAAACAGGAACCTCCCGAAACAACCGTGTCCGGTGAGGACCTGCGTCAGGCGGAAGGTGAGGACGCCATGCCGCCTCTCAAACCACTCCTCAAAGAGGGGACTTACCGCCGCAATCGTGGCGTGCCCATTTTGTCTCTAGGCTCTGGACTGCATTCGAAAGCTGTGGTAGATTCCTACCAGGATAGATCGGAAGATCGGAGGAGTGGTACCTACACCGTCAAAGCGACACATTATTGTTTTCCGACATGCACGCGAACGAAGTCGCGGGCACAGCTAGTACAAAATAAAGAAAAACATTCTTTTGTTTCTCTAATAATAGATATATTATTTACCCTTATTGCGTTTTAGATCATTTTGTGTGATATGAGAACATAAAAGTTATGAGACGAAATTAGATAGCGGAAAACTTAGAAAGTTTCAAGGAAAACACAAGTTTTGCAGATCACCGAAAAACAAAACTACACGTTAAACACGTACCTAATTTCGTTTTTGTTTCTTCTTTTCTTTTATTTTCGATAGCCGCCCGGGCAGATAGCCCGCTAGTCTAGGCACTCACAGACAGGATACGATCTGTTTTAGTTATTAAGTATTAACATAGGCTAAACTATTGTGTTACTTTCCCTGTTAACTGCATTGCAGTCTGAATTAATTAAGATCAAAAATAATAATTAACACATGCAAAAAGGAGCATCAAATGCCTCAGGTGCCCCGTACACCACAGACCTAACACGGAATACCCGTACCTCGTATACCAGTCGTCCGTGAGTCGTGGGCGCAGCGATACCGATACGATATAGTGACGACTTTATTCTGCGACGAGCCGTGCGATTTATTGTCGGATGTCGCAGATAGCTAATCTGAAATTGAACGTGTAGGATTCAGATTGAGTTGGGTTTTGAATGCAATCTCTATGAGGTCCTCCGATGATATTGAATTTTGTAGTTCGTGTAAATTCTTCCTTATTTGTTATGTTGTTTTGTTTAAGATATTTATTTTTACTTTGATATCGGTTGTGGGTTTGCGCTTTGCATATCTTATATACACTAGACTAGATTCAGAAAGCTACGCAAGCGATAAAATAAAATTGATAAAGAATTTGTTAAAGCTGTGTCGCTGGTACAATCAAGATTCACTAATGCAGTCGCATACTAAGGGCTATATTGCTATGAAGTGGCGGTCCAGGCCGTACCTACAGCTGTGTGTATAAGTGATGTATTAACACAAAACTCACCGCTCTACTCACACACTGGCGTTACTCTTTGTATTTTATACATACCGTCGGCGACGAGTGACATGACCTTGGTCGGTTCATACCATTGCTAAAATTTACTATTATAATTTGAGTTCCGGTAGCGTGCAGCGTATCGTCTTGGATTAAGAAACTCATAGGTCTGGGTTCAAATCTCGCGATGAAGCTTTAATTTTTCTTTTCAACAATCATCTTCATCTGTTCTTTTATTATTCGATTTATTAATATACCAGAATAATAATGTAACAAATTTGTTTTATTACTCGTATTGTTATTTAAATAAAGGTTTAACAATAATAAATGATTACAAAATGTTTATTCGTTATAACTTCATGAAGAATGTATAAAAACAACTAATAATAACTTCTTGTTAAAACAGTTTATTTTCTCTTATAGAACAATTTATTGAAGTAAATAAGCTAGTTGGTGAACTATGATAATCAGGCTATTGTATCTTAGTAATATAATAATATTGTGCTGATTACTACTGTGTGTCGGTACTCTAAATAAATCACAATATTCTACAAAAATCTACCCACGTAAAAGTAACAAATGCAGACAAGTTGTCACAATACAATTAAATGACTCAGTAGTACTACTTTTATTCTACTGCGAGTGAGTTCGTTTTAACTCAAACCTCAAAGTTAACAAATCGTATTTAATAGGACTTAAAGAGGTTATAGCTTAAGTGTTCATTTTCATTCCGAAAAGAAGATTGAAACTAAACCTCAAAATAATCCAGATTACGGATAAGACAAAATATTATTTGAATATTACTAAAATAAATAAATATTTGTAATTTATAACTTAATGTTAATGTTTTAACTATGTTTTTTAAGCTGATTCTCGAGCTGGTTTTCCATGATGCCTTGTTTGCCATGAACCTTCTGCGTGGAGTGCACGGCGCACGGTTCGTAAAGATGTGTCGAATAATTCGGCAAAATGTCTTGTCGTTTTGAAACCACTTGTTTCATATTCGCTGAACGTGTGCCTGTTATAGGAGCTGGGGTCTTCCACTTTGCTTTCCACGGGCAAGGCTACCGCCTTCCTCATATCTTTTCACCCACCGACTCACAGTATTTCACTAAAACAAAAAAGGGGTACTGATAAGCTACTAAGCAAAATACACACTTTATGTATTACCTACTATTTAGAAACAAAATTATTTAAAAGGGCAATTTCACATAGATATTAAGTTTATTGTTATTTTCATCGTTCTATAATCTAGGAAATAAATTTACATTGAAATTTTATATTTTTATTCTATTTAGACATTGTGATATTTATAAAACGTTTAAAAATAACTACAAGGATCAGCAGTTACACTTTAATTAAATAAATGTTTAATATTTATATTTAAATTATGATTTACTCACTACTCACACTCAGTCCGGTTTCATCACATAGGTATTTGTGATATAGGTATTAAGTCCACTTTTATGCAGCGCAATAATATTCGCTTTCATTTCTATATTTAAATTTGCTTACATTTTAAAATGAATTAGAAGGACGCTAATAGATGAAACACACGTCACTAGCACACAATTATCAACCAACACCGTTCTATAAGTCGCGGTGAATGAGTCGTAAATCATTTAAATTTATTTAGGTTTCTGTGGGTATAATGATAAAGTTTTACGAGTTTAGTGAATAAGAAGAACAGAACAAGAAACTATACTCAAAAGTGATTTTTAAAACAATAAAAAGACTATCACACAGCGAGTGGGATTCGAAAACGCGACTCGCTGCGCTCAAACGCGATAATCAAGTGCAGTAACCGCTCAGCTATCATGCCATTTGCTTTAACGGTTGAATTTAGGAAATACATTCATTCGTAAACGTATGAGAGTGTGTGTGTATATAGTATTATAGCCTATAGAAATTGCTTATTATAAGAAGGTCGTAAGTTAAAGCGAAGTGTCAATCTATTGCTTTTTGAGATTGGGGCTCCATTAGTGAGGGCTACTGTACATGTTAACTTTGATAATAATACCTATTCCTTATTAAACCGAAATATACAGGATAAGTTGTTAACCAGTGCGCAAACTGTAACCATGAATTCAGCATATCATTCTAGACCCCCAGCGCAGAAATTTCTCGTCAGTTTTACAAAAAGAATCTGCTGTTTCATTGAAAAGTGCAATACCTACGCTGTCAAAATTTATGGAACAGCTGATCTATTTTTGTATAACCGACGAAACATTTCTGCGCTGAGGGGTCTAGATATGCTGAACTCATGGATACAATTTGCGCACTAGTTAAAAACGTATCCTGTAAACTAAGCCCAAACTGAGATTGGCAATACTGAGCCTACGATATACTGCTATATTTCCTAAACTCATTGTCGAATTATAGACTGAAACCCTGTTTCAGGAAATGGAGAACAAAGTAACCATCTGGTTTTTAAACGAATTCCAAAAAAGCAGGTCCTAATTTCGGAATTCGGTGTCTTTAGATTTGTATTTTCGGTTTTTGCCCTCGACTTCCGAATTTTTTTTTTTTTTTTTTTGTAGTGTGTTTTTGGAACTCGGTTGTTCTTTTGTTTAAAGAGGTTTTTCATTAATACATTTTCCACATTAAAAGTCACTATCATGTAGCTCATGTTCTATACAGGTAAAGGCACCATAATATGCTAGTGTAGGCGTGGTGCTCAAAGCACATTCATTAATACAGGGCTTGGTTATCGCGCTTTCATTTAAATGCCTTCGACTTGTAAGAGACGATCCACTGCATGGATGGACGAAAGTACTACAAGAAATAATTAAAATGTATTAAAATAAAACTTTTAGGTATTTCTCTTGGCTGGGGATTTAATACCTGGTAAAAAAGGCGACAAACAAGTACATCGTGCTTGAAGAAATAAATATAGAATAGGGTGGGAAAGCGAAACACAGGCCCTCAGACACTTGATCCCCAAAGACAAATATCGGGTATCGGGATATTGGGATCAAGGGCCACTGATAGAAAAATCTCAGGAGGTCTTCGAAAGCAAGACACAACCCAATTCCTTCTTGATTATTGAGGAAAGCGAAATTAATGACATACACAAGAAAACAAATAAAATTGAAAAATGGATGAATAAGAACTAGAAATAGTCTGTGTAGTGTAGATACATAAACATCAGATCGCAATCTTCAAATGCTGAACATGTCGTTCAAAACAAGTGATATGATGAACAATCAAAGTGGTATACAGAACGTAAAAACGGTAAGAATTTTGTGTTTACTTTTTTATTTCAACTTTTATAACCAGCACCCCAATTCCTAATCCATTGCTACAAATGTTTGAAAAATCGTTTACTCAGCTACCTAAATAACACAATGAATATGGTTGAACTGTTAAAGTGAAAAAAAAAAAAGCATTGCCGTTGTAACTGTGTGACGCAATTACTCCACAGATACCACAATGGTTTAAGAAGGTTCATCATTACACCCACATATGTTCAAAAAATTAGCCTGCTCGACAACTTAAATAACGCAATAACAGTTATTCCTACTGTAAGTACGCAATGACCTGCGGTTCTATGAAACGATGCAACAAAACATCACCCTTATTGAAATGGCCATGATAAAATATCACTGTGATCTTGAGAGTGATGCAAAATCAGATGTAAAAAAAAGTGAGAGTATCTATGACATCACCATCAACTAAAAAACTCTACTAAATATTTTTTTTAATACATCGCCTGTACTTTCCACAGCCAAACCAAAAGTCCATAATAAAGTTCGAACAGAACATAATATTAAATAGCTTTTAACATTCCACTCGCTATCTTAATGTTCTCTCGAGACATTTATATTTAGTCTCCTACGTGTTCAATGTTTACCTTTCTGCCTCTTTATCTGTGCGTTCTTTTATTTTTTATGCCGTGTTTTGGGATCTGTGGCGAAAAAAAGGAACATTGTTTGTTTGCAAGCGGGAATTCGGCGAGAGGTTTTTTCGGCTAGAAAGGGTTTCGGATTCCGGGATATGGGTTGCTGGGATTTGTTCTGAAAATCTTGAGTTTCAGCGATAGAAGAGTCGGTAAGACCTATCTTTGTGTGAGTGTGTAAGCAAATATTGTATTTTTTTTTTGTTGAAGTGTTGTGTTTCTCAGGAATGTAATGTGTCTTCACCTGACGTGTTTTCAACTATTCAATAGTATTTACATATCAAATCTTTTACTATTGAGAAATTAGTTACCTTTACTTTTCTGATTCTATTGTTATACTTTACACTTTCTTTAGGAATTTCATGTGTATCATCAATTTGTTTTCTAATCTTGCTGTATTGCTTGAATTGATACGACGATGAAGTTTAAAGTATTGATTAAGTTATCATTATCTGCCTAGCCTTTTCTAACCTCTCTCTCTGCCTAGTCTAACTAGATTCAGCTGAATATCCGTATTTTACATGAAGCAACTGCCTATTTGACCTACATAACCCAGCTACTGGGTAGTACGATACCCCTTGGTAAGATTGTTTGTCAGACTTTCAGGATTCTGACGATCCGTAATGACTGTCAAAGATCCACGTATGACAGCCGCATGGACCTGCTTGGCTATTCCGTAAAGATCTCACCGTGAGAGCTTAGGTGAAGTGACCTGTCAATATGTGACGCTAGAAATTGACACTATTGACAGCTAACTTCAAGCTCACCTCACCGTTGTTTTCACGGTGAGATTTTTATATAATAGCACTACTGATCGATCAACACGTGCAACTTTATTATTTACCCACAAGCATTACATAAATAAATCTGTTATGTCTATAACCATAATTGAATTTGCATTCGTTCTAAAATTCCGATCAATTTCTCAATCAAAACTAAAGATTCCACCTATATTTTTTTTACTACAGAACCCAAATTGCCGTGTGCACTTAATACATTCTCAACGGTCGAAGTGATTTGTGAGTGCATGCCTCACATATTGAATGTTTTAAAACCTTTTAAGTTGAATACGAGGTTTGATAAAATTGTTATAAACTTGTAATTAATTGAACATATTAAATAGAATCATTTTTTTGTTGTTAGATTATTAGATTTTATGTTGTTTATGATTTTGTAAGTGTCAATTGTTTTATGAGTTTTTAGGAAATTGAGTGAATCTCATCATCCTAAGAGTTGTATGTAGGTCGTAGGTTCGATACCAGATCTTACTTTGTGTAACTTATTCCATCACCTCTCAAAACGGTGAAGAAAAATATCTTGAGGAAACCGGAATGTCCTAGAATAAAAAAATCGAAGACATGCGACAGCGTGGTGGATTACGGCCCACTCCCTCTCAGCGAGAGGAGCTGTTTCCCAGCAGTGGGAACATTATAGGCAGATTTATGCAGCAAGCAGTGTGCCCGATGGTATTTTCCATCGGCAAAGACGAATGGAATATCCGTAGCAGCCCGAAGTCTGGATTTGGGCCCGATTGATGATAATAGGCTTGCCCCTTTTTACATGGCAGCTAAACATAACTGGCGGAATGTGGGTGAAGGTACATTTCTGCCCAACCTTTCAGGGAAACAAGGCGATGTTGTGTGTAAAAGTGACGAAGTTCCATATTATTCCCTATTTAACCCATTTAGGGAATCAATCTAAAACACTCGTTACAGGTCGTCAGTAACTGGGTTGTGGAGGTCAGATAGGCATACGATTTACAGGCACTTTTGAACTATCAAAAAGTCGATCTATCAAAGAGTCGGAAATTTGAAGCTAGGTGCCCATTGCAAAACGTAGATCTCAATAGAGAAGAACGGGCAAGAAACTCCACGGACACTCTTTTAAAACAAGTTGGATATTACGAAATCTTGGGAATATTATTCTTGTTGCTTCTATATGTGAGAACAATGTAAAAAAAATAATTGTTGGTGCATCGGGGGTAACTTAGGGCTATCCCATATCACTTGGTCAAGTTCTGATGAGTAATTTTTCTATGTTGATACTCGTAATGTTATACTGCCACTACTTGTTATCTAAAAGAAATAGGTAGAAAAAAGTAGCGTGGTAAAACCAAAACATAGTATGGAAAAGGCTAGGCAGATGATGGGGGCATCAATTTACAAAAATCCTTTAGTGCTCACTTCCGTTATTAGGAACTCCAAGACCCAGTGGTTTAAAAAGGTTACTTCATCTTAACAGTCGAAAGACGTCCACTGCTGGACATGGGCTTCCGAAGCTCCGCCTCTTCGACCGGTTCTGGGCTTCTCGCATCCAGCGGATGCCTGCGGCCTTCACAAGGTCATCGGCCCACCTTGTGGGAGGCCTTCCAACTCTACGTCTTCCGGTACACAGTTGCCACTCCAGAACCTTTCAGCCCCATCAGCCATCAGTTCAGCGAGCAATGTGCCCTGCCCACTGCCACTTAAGTTTTCACTCAATTCTTCGGGCTATGTCGGTTACCTTGATTTTCCTGTAAATATGTTACTTAAGTATAAGTATTTTGATCATCTTTGTACCTTTGTATTCATTCTCTTAAATCCCGTCTTTTATTTCTTCATCATTTACTACGTATCTATTTATAACTGCCTATTTTGTAGCATTACTTTTTCAGCTAACAAGATTTTATCGATAAAATTTTGCGACTCTATCCTTGGAATACCGAAGCAATTGTACAGAATAGCGAAGTGCTGTGCTCAATATCGATATGACACTCGTACCTAAACGCGGTGCCCACTTCGATATAATTTTTATGAGATCTCTCATCTTTCTTCGTATGCGGACGCTTAGGTTTTGATACTTTTGTGAGTTTCTTCTGAATTGCTGATTACTTTACGATACTTGGCGTCAATGCTTTGCAAACTTTATTTTTATGTGTTTTCAGATGTTATGTGATACGAAATCCGAAAGTTTCACATACATTTCTTGTTTGAAAGCATTGGTCACAAACCTTATCTAGTTAGAATCTGATTTATTTATTTTTCCTTGCAGGACGTTTGTGCCCACATTTCAATATTTAACATTAAGCTCTTACAAAGTAGAATAATTTGAATTTTAATAAGGGTTCTAGAGAATGATCGCTGGAACCATTACTATCCATGCACCTATTTAACTTCACACGAAATTAGTAAGGCTGCAAAGTGTTTTTACGGCGCCATAACGTTTTTAAATATTGACGTGTTATAGTGTCTTAATAGGACTACCTACAAAACTAAACATTTAATTTAATTTAGTTTCATAAATATTTAATTTGTTTTTTCATTGATGTCGTTGTGTGTAAAAATCACAAACACATACCGCCTACTCAAAAGCAGCAAGTATCAAACCCGCTCGCCGTACGAAGATCACCCGAAACGCAATAGGAACGTGACCGGTTTGCAAACAGCGCCGTATCCGGATAGCGTGCGCTGTTGTTATTGTTATGTAATTTGTCAGGGACGTTTACTGCTCTGCGGTAACCATTCCTTATGCGATATATGTGCTTACATGCTCTTCGAAGTTTCAGAAGCTGGTAAATACGGTTTTGTAAGGAAGTCTTTTGTTGAAGGTTTTTTAATATTTTAACATTGAACGTTCTTGCGTAGTTCATTAAAACTCTTTTTGAAAAATTTGCATGTCGATTCACGTATAATTTTCAGAAATTGGAGGATGATTAATAATGTCAGAAACCATGAAAATAAATTGCTTCGAATTTCCACCTAGATCTTCGTTGTTTTTCTTCTTATCTTACAGTTTTTAAGAAAATCGCTAATTATAACATTATTGATAGCCTGTGATAACAGGGTAAAATGATTCAAGCCCCGTCGTTTAGAAATATTTCGGCTGTTAAAAAAAAAAATCAGACTGAACATCATCATCATCATTTCAGCCGAAAGACGTCCACTGCTGGACATAGGCCTCCCCCAATTTGGGGGGTTTTGCCATAATCGCCACGTTTGGCCGGCGGGTTGGCGATCGCAGTATGGTGGTAAAATGCATAGAGAACGCTGCTGTCCATTCTCTAGTAATTCCCTTAGTCGCCTTCTACGACATCCACGGGAAGAAATGGGATGGTGCTATTCTTTTACGCCCGGCGACACATACGGGACTGAACATGTACCTACTGAATCCATGTTAAAAGTTTTTTTTTTGGTGTGCGCGGCGATGGCCCCGCCACCCTGTATAGTCTTTATGACATTATTTGTTATGTAAATTGACTATAAACTTAAATAGTCGGTATATTCAAATCACCATTGTCATTCTTCGACAGTTGTATAAAATGGCTACAATCCGGCAAATTGATATAGGATTTCAATTTGCCTAGCAATTAATTTTCGCGGCTGTATATTTGGTAAGTGTCACAGTTTAGAGCGAAGGATGTTTTTTGCGTTATTTTCTCATACCGATGTAAAATAAAATAAATAACGATGCAATTAAGTAACCTATCCATTCCGCAAATAAGGTATATTATAATACTTTTTGTATGAAAATCAAAACAAATGGTTAGCAGAAATTATTGGAACTTATTATTATGTTTACATACAGAATATAGTCTACCATTTTGTTTCTATATAATCCTATTTATTCCACCAATCCCAACAAATATCGTCCAAATACAGTTACACTAAATATTCTAGAATAGAATACTAATACACGAATTGATATTCAGTTGCAGGTCCGTTGTATGAAATATTGATGAGAACATAGCGATGCAGTGATTTCGATTGGTTCCGTACGTGCCAGCGGCCGAGGGGTTTTTCCTGCATTTTATTGGAACCCTGATTTTATATGACCATCGTCTGGTGTGGGAGTTATAAGAAATGATGTTATTTCAAATTTTATTTGGACAGACAAATTTATTCTGTGCTGGAATATCTTTGAGATGTCTTCGTATTGGGAGTAATGGAATATTCGTATTGAAGTTCTGTTGTGTTTACCAATGTGCTTATCGAATTTGTTTTGGAGAAATTACTTCTGAATCTATACTGCTGAAGTGAAGTTAAGGTGACAAATTAAATAATAGAATTGTTTTGTACGTATGTTAATATTGAAATACTTGTGAACATTAAAAGAAAATGTGTGTATGTACCTCTGTCTCAACCGTTCGAGAAAAAGAAGCGTGATATCATGGTAAAACATTAACCTCGCTTTGTGTTCCGTCGCAGTCGGCTAAAAACAATGGCTGTAGGAATGAACAGGCTAAATGGCAATATGCTAAACACAAGTCAGGTCAAATTACCTAAGCTAGACGCCCCCATCCCGCAATGTCTTCAACCAGTGTTTCCTGCCCGTAATGACATTATGCTGTCTGTGCTGCCGAAACGTGGACACTGATATTTGGGCTGGTTCACAAATTAAAGATCGCTCAGCGCGCTATGGAGCGGGCTATTCTCGGAGTTTCTAGATAAAATCAGAAATAAAATTACCCGGAAAAGAACCGGAGCTACCGATATAGCTTGCAAAGTAAGCAAGCTGAACTGCCAGTGGGCTGGCCATGTCTGTCGAAGGATCGATGGAGCAGACGAGTCCTGGAGTGGAGACCGCGTATCGGCAAGCGTAGCGTGGGACGCCCCCCAGCTAGATGGACCGATGACCTACAGAAAATGGCTGGGACAGACTGGATGCGGAAGGTGGAGGAAAGAGTGTTGTGGTGCAACATTGGAGAGGCCCATGTCCAGCAGTGGACTGCGATAGGCTGAGTGGATTGATTGACTGAACTTAACGTGTCATATAACTACAGACACAGTGTAAAAGGTCCCACCATAGGCCCTTCAAGGCTGTTATCATCAAAACCAAGGATTTTATGTTTTTACGGCCAATCGATATAAAAATAGCCACATGATAGCCGCAAATATGATTGTAGCAAAAACAATACGCAACCACGTTTTATAAGATTGAAATTGTGAAAAAAAGAAAATGGTTATGTTCTACGAAGTCGAACCAAACGGTAAAAAACAAATGCAGAATTAGAAATCTGCATTTTGCATTTATAATTAATGACAAGAATGGGTTGACAACAGCCATATTACGGCAGTTATGTTTAGGTTATATGGGGCCATTCAGGTATTACGTAAGCAGATTTTTTGCAATTATTAACCCCCCCCCCCACTCGTCAGCAAAAGTAAGCAAAGCTCTCACACACCCCCCTCGCCTTCCATGCTCACGTAAACATTGGTAGGTACTACATGCATTTTTCAATGTGTTCTGGTTTATTTATTGATTCATGAGCAGCAGTTATAAGTCTAGAAATAAGGAATACGCTTGGAATAGAAGACTTTAACGCATATAATATTTATTTAAGAAAATTGTGTTGGGATTGTAATCAATTTTTGTCAGTGTAAAACCAACTTTTCGTTTAAAAAGTAACGTAAAGTTTAAATAAGTTTGATATATTCGGTATTCAATTCCAAAATAACAAAACTATTTTACCAATCGGTTATTGTTTCCAGTCTAACCGGATGCAGCTGAATACCAGTATTTTACATGGAGTGACTGCCTATCTGACCTACACAACCCAGTTACTGGGTAATACGATACTCCTTGTTAAGGCAAGTTGTCAGATTTTCGGGGTCGGCTGCCCAAGGTCCATAAATGGCAGCGGGGACCAACGGCTAAATGTGCTTTCCGAGACCACCTATCCACGGACCAACCGTGGCAAATATCGTTAAAATAAAACTAAACACAATAACAATATGCCAAATATCTCCAGCCAGTGAATGCAATAGTTTGCCAAACTGCGGGACACTCGATGATACAATACCAATGTCCAATGTCCCGCTAACTAATTAACTATAGTGGTTTCTATTAATAGCTGTATTAAATTTAGCTGTATTAGTATACAGCATCACGTACGACGCCTGCCCGAATTAGGAGTGGTTTGCTAAAAATAGAATATCGGTGCTTTTGCTAGTTTATGTAGGTCGGTTTTGGGCTTATTTGGAAGGTAAAGTTAATGTTTTATTTATTTAACGGTTTTTGGAAAAGGCCTTTGTCTAGCTGCCCAAGCAGCACATTAGCGAAGATTACATCCATAAACAAGCTATATAACAGCCAATGGCTCTTACGTAGCTGTACTAATGGATAAGACGATTCTTGGGGCTGTATGGGGGGTGATCTCTACACTGTTAAACAGCACAGCTGACTAATGGCTGTACATTGGACAAAAAAACATCAAAATGCATTTTAGTAGAACTTGAAAGAACCATTGTCCAGCGTTTGGCTACGTATAATGCTACTAGTAGGTCAAGAAGACCGACGCTTGTAAACAGCTGGCTAACGAGATAAAGTAACACCCTTTCTAAGCTTTGAACTGTATTAGAGAATTTAATTATGCCATTGGTATTCTTTTATGGTGTAAAATAATTCTATTATAATGCTTCCTCAATGAGCTTGACACTAGCTGGCTAAAAGCATTTAACGACTGCATGAGCTATAAATTAGTGTAGTATTACTCCACTTTAATTCCAAAGCTTATAGTGTAAATATTAGCTATTTCACAGCCTCTAGAATTATTGAAGAGTAGACTTAGGTGAGTAGTGCTATGATAACGTCAATTTTGTCATAACCCCGTAACGCGAATTAATCACATAGATTTTGTTACCAATGATCATAGTTCCGTACAATTTAAGGATACGGTCAGTGACCTTTCTAAAACAATGATTGTAAGTAGAAGTGGTGGGGGTGTGAAAGTTTTGAATCAAACCAGACATGAGGGAGATAATATTATATTTTATAGGCAATAAAGAGAAATATTGCTCAAGATGCACTGATGGAATTACTAATAATAGTGAATTAAAGATTTTTGAATGAATGAAATGAATCGTTCTCGGATCTTTTCGTACCAGATATTGTACAAAAAGATCCGAGAACGATTCTACATAGGTACAGGTAGAAAAATTACCATAAAATTAATCGAATCTGGTGGTGAATACTGGCACAATGTACTAATCAATCCGCTAACTATAATTTTAAGTAAGTGGCATTGGTGAAAATTCTGTTGTACACCGAACTAAACTAATTAAACTATAACTCAAATTCCTTACTTTTGACTATGAGAATCTTAACTAAAATAAATATCTCCAAATTTAAAAACAATTTTGACACAACTAAAATCGAATTTGACAATCGCGACTCGCACGTGGTATGTTTTGGCTTCGAAACATGGTACTTGTTTGCCCTACCCCGTGTTTTTTTTTAGAGCCAGCAGCGCGCCGGGGTCGGCAGCCTCGACGTGATTTATATGGAATTTTCATGGAAAAAATGAAAAATTATTACCCACATGTTGAGTTTTAGAGGTGTTTGGGGGTTTCCTAAAGGGAGTCGAAATTTTCATTATTTTTGCGATAGGACACACCATTTTCGAGATATAAGCAAAAGAAAAGAAAAAAAATACAGTACTATTTTTGCACCAGAAGTCGAGGTGTCGGTGTGAATTTTAGTTCTTGACTACTAATTTTATTCCACACCTATTTAATCGGCGATTAAATAGGTGTAGAATAATGATTGGCCAATTTTGTGTAATGTTTTTGAAATAGCCAACCATTTATCATTGGCGTTTATTATGGTGTCGGAAAACCGAAGAATCTTGATATTTATCTAGAAGATTTTGTAGTAGAAATAAAACAGTTATTGAATGACGGAATCCTTCTATCAACTAGCAAGATCATAGCAGTCATGATTAGATGTTTTTTTCTGCGATTCACCCGCAAGGGCTTTATAAAACGTACGTACATTTTCATGCCCTCAGCGCCACGTCTTTATGAGAAGACACATTTTAATATTGTTTGACCGTTACAAAACAATAAAGACGTGTCAGTGGCACTCAGAAGTTTTTATTTATTAATAGCTGTTGGGTAAGGAATGGTCAATAAAAATAAAAGTAATGGTATACATTTACTGCGTTTAATTTTATCAGTCACATACTCCATATTTGGCTTTGGTAATTCTAATGTTAAACCATTAGTTGGTTATTTAAGCAGAATACTGTTTAAATAACCAACTAATGAACCAAATATTTAAAAAAACACTTTTGAGTAACGTCATGAGATAACGTTATTAAATATGTAGGTACTAAATGTGTTGTGGTCAACGATTTCGTCTAATATATTTATTTCTCCAGACGTGTTACTATGGTTCAACATTTCAGTTAATTCTTTTTATGCATTATTATAAGTTGCAATGGATGACCGTTTCATTATGCATTGCATTTTTTTTTTCCAATCTGTATGAGGCTTTGAATATTCTAGTTTATTCAATTTCGAAGTGACGTTTTTAATAGGCCATCTCAATCCTTTTCCCAAGCACTTGGTATGATAATTTTTCTTTCCCTCTTTCTTTTTGAACGACATTTCTATTTTCTGAAAACAAAAATAATTAATTAGCAATAAAATTAGCATCTTTATCTACTACGTCATAAGTAAGAGATAATTAAGTATGCGAATTTAGTATTTGTGCCAATACGTAAAACGCTCTAAAGCGCCAAAGCATCTATTACAGGCACTATAACAAAAATATATACACTATTATTAATTGATTACAAAATGCCCGAAATGGTTTTCTATCAAGATTAGAGAACCCTAAGACGCTGCTTTCACCATTCGTTAGAATAACTGAAAACCATTGTGCAGCTAGCGTCCAGTTCTCAGCTGGTTAATAGAATTAAATATGGCCATTGCACGGCAAAAAGAATTTGTAGAGAATTTAGTTAGAATTATAGCTGGATAACAAATTGACGCCATTTTAATGTACACAAAACGATTAAATATGAAAAAAAAACTGAAATCTGTTAATTTTTTATGATATTTCAGAGCTATTAAAGTAAAACACACTATTTCATAGCTACAAATAGATGATAATGCTCATAAGATGGTATTTTTTTGTAAAAATCCATAAATGTTTCCACACCGTATTTATTTTGTATATTTATTTTAGTAAAACTGTATTATTTCGATGGCGCGTGTAATATTTGATAATATCACCTAATATATTAACAGTAAAATTGCACCTGCAGTACAATTTACCGATAGAGATGCAAATAAACGTGAAAAATTACTTACCTTAAATTGGAAATTAATTATATTTGCCTACAGATTATAGTTTGGCATAACAGTTGCGCTGTCCAAATAGACTTTTGTTGCTATTTCTTTGTAGATTTAACAATCGCCGTTAGTAAGCCATACAACATCTTTGGGCTGTCTAAGAGAATTAAAGGAGCTTGATAGTGGCATCTTGACAGCTGTCTAAGCTATTGTCCAGCCCATGTAATGCTCTTACAATGCTCTGGAATGCTATTAACAAGCTACTACAATGCTCAGGGCTGGCTAATTTGGGGCCAAATTTAGAATTATAGAAGCTGTGTAGCCGGATATAATGCCCTTGTACAAACGGCATAACAGCCATGAGTTTTCAAAAATTCTGTTGTCCGGTGGCTATACAGCTATGTGTGCTGCTTGGGTGTAGACTCCATCTAAATGATTGTGGACCTATCAGATAATCAGAAAAAAAAGGAAGGAGAAATTGTTTCCAGAAATTGTTGTTGTATTGCCCCGTATTCAGGTAGAAAAAATAACAATTTTGTCCATTGCTTGTTGATGTCAGGGCTAGGGACCAAACACAATACAAATAGATCTGCGTTACGACACTGGCAATTATATAATAACAATCAAAACAAAAAAAAATGCTGATTACAAAGTGCATTAATGCTACTTTTGTAACAAACAAACCACTTATGTAAGAATAATTATTAAGCCGTGTGTCGTATCTATGCAAGAACAGTCAGCAAAATGTCTTAACTTCGGACGAACCACGGGACGAACCTATCGTCAAAATGTCTAAAGTATAATTAAGTAGGTATCTATATTTTTCCCAGTCACCCAACAATCGTCTCCCCTGACGTGCTCAATTCAATGTCGTCCACCTATGTCGTGACTTCGGACGAACCACGGGACGAACCTATCGTCAAAATGTCTAAAATATAATTAAGTAGGTATCGATATTTTTCCCAGTCACCCAACAATCGTCACCCCCGACGTGTTCAGTTCAATATCGTCCACCTATACAGGCCACTCATCCAGCTAACAATGTCACATGATCCGAACACAATTACCGCGCAATTTGGCGCGTGCCGCACAATAGCGGTACAACCGCCGCCAGTCCGGGCTACGCCTAACGAGATTAACTGTTGCAGAATTATTGATTTTTGAGTCAATGGTTCAAGATGATGGGTTTGTTTCGGTTTTGTAATTAGTTAAAAGAAGCTTTTGTATAATATTGTACTTTTAGGTGCCTACGTGTAAATCTGAAAGTCTGACAACCAGTCTTACCAAGGCGTACCGTATTACCAAGTAGCTACTAGGTTGTGGAAGTCAGTTATGCATCTGCATCCGGTTTGACTGGAAGTTGACCCCAACATAGTTTGGAAAAGGGTCGGCAAAAGATAAGATAAAACAGTTACAAATGCTAGAATTGTTTTTTGTATTAATGCACTGAAAAACCGAATAGGTTGTTTTAACCTTTTTTCAACCTTTATTTTAGTTTAACATAGCACCTACCGACATGATTTGTTGAATTAACAAAATAAAAATAGTTGAACTATAAAGGTAAATTTAACCTGTGTTCAGTTTGGTTTAAACTGATTAGGTATATATATTTAACTTAGTTATTTTGTTGACTCTACTTCGTTAATATGTTGACTTGACTATAATATCAGTTAGACTTACTTAGATTCGGATATTGTGTCGTTTTAACCTCTTTTAGTGGTTGGTTTAACCTATTAATTTTTAACAATTTTATTTTTGTAAAAATAAATGTCATATAATAGTTGTTTAAACATAATATATTATTAGGTTAACGCAACTTACATGAAATCAGCATTATGGAATTCAACCTATTCGGTTTTTCAGTGTGGTGTTTCCTAAAAGCAGGATTTAAAAAAATATTTAAGTAAATTCGCACTTCGAGTTTTGTCTAAATTAACACGTATTTTAGAAAGTGCTACGCGCGTAGCATTTCGTAGCGATTAGGATTCAGCAGCTACGCCGTAGATATAGAGGCCAAGATTATGAGTGACTGTGAACTCCGAGTTTGTTTCGGTTTGTAGTCAGAGAGGAAACGCGACCTCATCTGGTTTTGAAAATATGACTGACGTGTAAAAGTGTACAAACCTACTTACAGAAATAAAATCATGTAGAGTAAATAATAATCTGGTAGACACAATCAAAAGCATGGAAGAATTAACGACAAGATAATACATTTTGTTTCAATTATAACTAAACATATATTTTACAGGAATCGGCTGGATGCGAGAAGCACAGAACCGGTCAAAGTGTCGGTGAAAGGGGGAGGCATAAGTCCAGCAGTGGACGTCTTTCTGCTGAAATGATGATGATGATGATGATGTATTCAACAGTAAAATCACTATTATTAATCATACTAACAGCAATATTTTAAAATTGTGTAAAATAAAATATTAATAGATTCCTTCCACTCTTGTATAAATCTCAAAAGCACATAAAACCCGTCAATCGCCACACAATCGATTAATCGTTACAATCGTCAAACATAACATCGATAGCGTGCGACTAATTAATCGCTTCATCTGTCGCATAATGAGCCGATAACCTGTCGCACGGTCGCGGTGTGAACAGAATTATTTATATGACGCCATTTAATAGGTTTATAATGTTTGTGAGTGTTTTACTATATGCTTTGATTGTTGTGCATTGATTTATAATTTGAAATTATTGATGGAATAAGGGCTGAGCCTGAATTCACAATGACCACTTAAAGATTCCTTACTTCGAAACCACATCAATTCGTTAGATCACACACGAATTCTGCTTAAATCGTGTTAATAATGTCGACAAATTGTCTTGGAACATACAGAATATAACATTTCGATTCCTTAAGGGGACACTGCGCGGGCTCGAACTCACTGGCAGGCCTGGCTAAAAATCACGCTGTCTCACCAGGCTTCGTATCTGACAGAGATAGTATCAGTGGTGAGCAGTTAGACGCTAGTCTATACACACAACGTTATTGAGTGAGATGCAGCAGCATTTTTGGCAAAAAAGTAGCGAAAAAATTAAGAAAAGTCCTTCAGAAGATCGGGTTTTATGAAAAAACCGCTGCATAAATCAATGACCAATAAAATTTATTGAGCTTATTGTTAATTGAACTTTGTCGGTACCGTCTTGGTTTTCGAGATTTTACACTCTTTTTATTACTTAAACACGCTCAAAGTTAGGTTAAATTAGCAAGAAAAACGAATCTTTGTTGGCTCATAACTTTTTAATAGCTTTTTATTTTAGTATTTTGTTTCCGTACAGACAATAATAATAACGAGACAAAACCATACCATGTTTAATTTTTGATGCACATAGTCAAACAGTGGAGTTAAACCCTCCCGAAGTTTGTATGGAAAAAATGTGGACAAGTGTCACCTTAACGTTACATTGGTTTCTACAAAACACGATATTGACTTAGTTTGAATGTAGTAAGATTCCGCGGAGAGTCATTATAAGCATACGGAATTGTGGTCCAGGAGAATGATGATTGTGATAGACACAAATATTTTGTTGTTGGGCCGCTATAGAAAACCGAATTTGTTATTGTTTCAATTTCTTTGTATTTTAATTTTCATTGGTTGAGGCCCGGAGTCCAAATATGTCAAATCAAATTATTTAGGTATTTGCTCAGTATATGTTATAAAGGTGTTACAAGTATAAAAGGTCCATTGTATTATATATAACCTAATGCGGTGTGCAAATTCATATATTAGGTACTTAGGTATATATAGATTTAAAAAAAAAGAAGAAAGGAAATTACAAAATGTGTTCGTTAAAAAATAATGAGGATCACAAATATGTGTTATTATTTCATAGGCAAGCAGGCTATTAAAAAACAATCTTCAGTATTTTTATAAAATATTTGAGGAGGAGCAATGGGCACATTGCTCGCAGAACAGATGGCTGATGGGGCCGAAAGGTTCTGGAGTGGCGACCGCGTACCGGAAGACGTAGAGTAGGAAGGCCTCCCACAAGGTGGACCGATGACCTTGCGAAGACCGCGGGTATCCGCTGGATGTGGGAAGCACAAGACCGGTCGAAGTGGAGGAGCCTGGGGGAGGCCTATGTCCAGCAGTGGACGTCTTTCGGCTGATATGATGATGATGATTTGAGGAGGCTAACAATAAGGCCATTCCAGAAGCAGTTAACTGGACCTAATTTTACCTAATCTTTCGCCAGTTGGCGGTCTTTTAAAAGCACTCACTTGAGAGATTACCGCTAATAAATCTTGTAGTTAGTTAGATTTGTTCAGAAATTAACCCGATTATTTATAAACGTTGCTTAAACAACGACCACAACAACAACCGACTTCCGGAAAAACACTACGGAGTGAAAAATAACTTTAACTTTGGAAGTCTTCAGGTTTGGTTAAGTATTTCCAAAGCCATTGACTCGTTTTTTTTTTTTGGAAAAAGTTTTTATTTTCACTTTTTAGTTATAGTACCTACCCCACACCAATTTGAAATTTCATCATCCTTGGGGTCGAAACAATGCATATTTATGCGATAGCAGCAATCGCAATTGACTTACTGTCATTGTCTGCCGTTGTCTGTCTCCGAAAATCATCATCAGATCTATATGAAACTTAAATGGGATCATTTCGGAATAAACCACTTTCGAACAAAAAAAAGTAGTTTTTGTATGACGCAGTTATGCCCGAACATACATAAAAATAAAATATAACATGTCGAATTGAAAACCTCTTTTTTGAAGTCGGTTCAAAATGGATCATGTTGTCTAAATAAATAAATAATGATGATGATTAAATATCTAATCTTAAAATTGTTTTTCTTTATATAAAAGGTGAAACTGACTGACTGACATACCAACGCACAGCCGAAACTACTAGGACTAGGAACGTGAAATTTTGCACACGGCTTCCTTCGGCACTAAGAAGGGGTTTTTGGAAATTCGACCTTTAAGGGGGTGAAAAGGGGGATTTTATTAGTATGAAAAATCTTATTCCTTGAGTTAATAAACTTGAAACTAGGCACAAATACTTATCTTAGTATATTATAAAGTAGGTCATTTATTGTTTTTCTAAAGGGAGATTGGGGGGTGTCAAAGTTTGTATGGAAGTATTTTAACGTGCGGTCTGAATAACTCGAAATTCAGTATTTATACCTAAAACCAAAAATAAAGAACAACGTGGATTTTTCGAAAATCTACCCCTAAAGGCGTAAAAAAGGGTTGTTAATTTTGCAAGGGATGATTTTATTGCGTGTCTTGATTAACTCGAAAATTGTTTTAAATAACCTATAAGACAAATAATGTAACAGAAAAAAAAAACCCTTTTGAGTGTGAAAAGGGATATAGTTTGTTTGAAGAGTTATGTGAGGAGAAGTAAACAATATACACCTACACAGAGCCATATTATTATAAACCTCAAACTTGCTGAGGTGGTTTTGTGTGAAGGATAGTGATCAAATCACTTTATATTGTTGACGACAGAAGAGAAATATTTATCCTACTAATATTATAAATGTGAAAGTTCGTGAAGATATTTGGATGTTTGTTACTCAATCACGCAAAAACGACTGAACGGATTTGGACAAAATTTAGCACACAGATAGCACATAGGATACTTTTTATCTCGGTGGTACGTTCCCGGGGATTAATTTCTGACTTCCACGCGGGCGAAGCCGCGAGCGGAAGCTAGTGCATACCTATTCTCAAACAACCAAATCCAATAACCACCAGGCAATTATTTTGGTTCGTAAACGGAATTCTAAAATTAGACAATTCTGAACCGGCTGGTCACCGCAGACGATCGATTAATGAACTTTGTCTTACAGTTGCCCAGTAGGGCTGTTGAGCTATTTGTGAGCAATCACCGGCTAAACTCCGTAATTGGGCAAAGTGGATATTGGAGAGGATTAAATATTCAACTCGATTTAGATGCTGTTAGCTGTACGTCTTCCTATCTAGGGGTTATTTATGTTAAATGACAATTAGAATATGAAATGATACTTACTCGTAGCAATGTATGAGGCGCTTGTTGCTAAGTAATAATAGCCAGACGGATCAATTGATCAGGTTAAGCTACGCTTGCCGCGGTTGGTCCGTGGATGGGTGACCATCTTTACATACCAAGACCCCTCCGTGCCTCGGAAAGCACGTTAAGCCGTTGGTCTCGGCTGTCATTTGAGGATCTTTGACAGTCGTTACGGGTCGTCAGAAGCCCAAAAGTGTGACAACCAGCTTACCAAGGGGTATCGTATTACCCAGTAACTGGGTTGTGTAGGTCAGATAGGCAGTCGCTCCATGTAAAATACTGGTATTCAGCTGCATCCGGTTATACTGGAAGCCGACCCCAAAATAGTTGGGAATAGGCTCGGCAGATGATGATGATGATGACTTGGAAATGTATGAGAATATCTGTACACAAATAAATAAAATTGAATTGACTAAGTGCATTTGAAAGTGTGCTCCCCGCAAGAACCAGTCGAAGTAGCGGAGTTTGGGGAGTCCTATGTGCAGCAGTGGACGTCTTTCGGCTGAAATGATGATGATATGAAAGTATATACGGTACTTATTACAAAAATATGACTTTTAAACTTTTTGTCTGTTTGTTCCAGATAATCTGCGAAATGGCTGGGCCGGTTTTGACGGGACTTTCATTGCAGATAGCTGGTGCCGGTAGCTTGTTCCCGTGGGTTAATTTTCGACATCCACACGGTCAGCAGCTAACTCTTCCTTTGTCTGACCACCTTTTAGGGAGGTAATCAGCGAAAAGGACCACCTGTAGTGAGAAGTCTTTCTACTTCAGTCTGCAGTCTACTGCTGGACATCATCATTTAGCCAGAAGAAGTGGAGGATATGGTAAATTGGCGTGTGGTTGGAGAGGCAACCACACGCCAATTTACCATATCCTCGACTTGTTTCAATAGTCACCTGCTAAGCCTTTTCCCAACATTTTTTGGAGCCAGAATCAAAAATCAAAATCAAAAGTCATTTATTCAAACTAGGCTGAGAGTCAGCACTTTTCGAACGTCAAAAAAAATAAAACATAAGACAGTCCCCCCAAAACGCCCACCCTTCGACACTTCCTAGTGCTTTAGCTGGGAAGAAGAAGTGGCGCAACAAACTCCCCAGCAGCACAGCTGTCTGTTCAGTTAGAAGAACTTGATACTGTACAATAAAATGTACAGCTTCCAGTTTAACCGGCTACAGCTGAATTCCAGTTTTTTTCATTGAGCAACTGCCTATATGACCTCCAAAACCCAGTAACTGGGTAACACGGTACCCCTTGGTAAGACTGCTTGTCAGACATTCGGGCTTCTGACGACCTGCAACGACTGTCGAACATCTACGAATGACGGCTAGGACCAACAGCGTCAGGTGCTTTTCGAGGCACGGATGGGTCTTGGTGCGTAAGATGGTCACGCGTCCACGGCAAGCGAAACTTAGCCTTAAACCCTCCGACTAGTTTGAATAGTTGTAGGTCAAAAAGGGCTATGACAAATCGTGCCATTCAAAAATCTGTCACAGCCCTATTGTGACCAGCCTTAGACCACAGTGAGAATAGAAATGAACCTAATCTATTGCACAGCCTGTTCACACGTACAAAGTCACATCTAACCCGGGCACACAGGCTCGCTACACGCGACCAATCTCTCACAGCCAGACACTCGTGTCCAGCCCCTTTTTAATTCGTCAAACATAAGTCAGACAGCGATAAAGCCGCCCCCTCACTCGCAGTATTAACTCAATTACTGATACGATTTTTTTGTCGCGTTGTCACTGGGGAGTGGACCAGTTAAAATTATCTGTGGATCTGTAAGTTTTTTGATTGGGTTTTTCATGGCTGCGTTTTGTACTCAGGAGCAAAAGTTTTGTACAGGTATCCTTATACAGTCTCTAATGTTCCCACTGCTGGGACACAGGCTTCCTCTCTCTGAGATGGAGTGGGCCGTAATTGATAGATGTCCCATGTCTTTGAATTTTTGTTTCTAGGACATGCCTGTTTCCTCACGATGTTTTCCTTCACCGTTTTGAGAGCAGTGGTGATGAAATAATTAATACAAAATACAATGCTAGTCTGGATTCGAACCTACAACTAGTACTAGTACTAGTAGACTTGACGCGCTAGCAGCGTCTAGAGATGGCAGCACTGTCCGTGGTACCCAAAGTGTAATAACTACACAATTTCTAGGGGCCAACTCTCTAAATCCTTCAACGAAGATACGGGTCCATCCGAAAGTAGTAACAAATTTCGGAGAGTATCCTACATCCAATTAATCAACTTTTTCGGACGGGTAAAAGCAACTCGGGAGTAGGGACAATCTTATTCTATTAATTCGTGTAACACCACACATCTCTCTTAGCATTCTCATCTCAGCTGCTTGCATTCATCCCTTTTGTGGCCCAACATTGTGATCTATACAAGACTAACCGTCTAACCATTGTTTTGTATATAGAGGAGGTGAAGATATTATCTTCTCCTATGATTTACCATAAAATTTTCAATAAAAAAATACGAAAGCTAACAAATGTATAGTATATTCAATAATAATACTAACATAGTTTAAGTACTTAATTCTAACAAAATCACGGGTAATTGTGCTTGAAATAAAGATAAATAAATAAAAATAACGGATCCAATCCTAAAACCGTATACTTGACAGATGTAGGTACTATTAGTGACCAAAGACCAACGGAGCTAGGATATCTATAATCACCTTATAAGCAATGTACCCCTGAAAATTCCACATTAAGTACCGCTCATCATAAAATGATCATACAACTATAATCTATAAGCAATAACCCTGCAAATGCTGCACCCGGTCGCAATAACCGTAATAAGTGGGACAGTAAAACAAAACCGTACTTAACGATATCCCGATAACAATATAACGGGACGGTCGTAACCCTCGCCCCTTTGCTAACAATTAACTTATTGCAACACTTGGGGGGTTAAATGGAGAGTAGGTTTGGCTATAGATGTGACTGTCTTTTGTGGAGACAAATGATGATTTTGGCCACGTGATTAGTTACAATGTTGTTAATGCTTCTGTGGTTTTATTGTGAAAACTTTTTTTACAGTTGTTTTTTTGTTTTCTCACTGTGATCTACATAACAACGTTATTAATTTATTTAACCAATACCTTTTGCTACCAGCTTCCCCGCGTGGACGTCGGAAATTACCTCACGGGAACGTCCCATCGGGATACAAAGTAGGTAGGTACTCTAGGTGTGGTCTAGGATGGGTAAATCCAGGTTATAAAATACTTGTGTGCCAAATTTCTTACAAATCCATTCGGCCGGGTTGCGTGATTGAGTAACAAATATACAAACTTACCCATTTATAATATTAGTAGGAAGTAGGATTTATTTGCACAGAAAATAAAATGACACACGAAGAATGAAAATAAAAGTTTAAGTAGATACAAATGAGTGTTGGAAAAAGGAACATTGACGTGTCATTAAAAAAACCATTGTAGATAAAAATATCATAAAAATTCTAAGAATCGTGTTCCAATTGTATTGCGCAGTATTTTACCTTTCGCACCCTCTGTTTAATTTACGGTTAGTCGCAAATTTATAGACAGACACTGTCAGATACCGCCCTATTGAGTTTTAACGCGCTTTTGAGGGTTATATAATGTGTCCACGTTATCCCGACCCATAATACCCGAACTTTTCTTTGATTCTCTTTAATACTGAGAGGTCAAAATAAAGTGGTTAAGGGGATAAAATTTATTAGTTTGTGATTGAATTATAATCGATCAAAAGATAAGCATCTTAGTTGGAATGATTGCGGTTTATTGTTAAGTGATTGCTCTGGAAAATAATCTCCTTATAATTAGATTAATTTATGAAATTATTTATTTTATTAATGAGTGGGGTCTTATTATAATGTTATTAAATAGTAACAGAAATAGTTTTTAGTTTAATTGAGTTTGGTGAGCAATAATAACATGTCTTAGCACTTACGTACCAAACCTATATTGTGCCGTCGTTATAAAAACACAGTAACTTTAGTAAATTTTTCATTACAAGTACAGTATTGTAATGTAATAAGGTCGCAGTTACCAAATTTATAAGCGTCTTAGGAGAAGCCTGAAAGTCTAACAAAAAGTTTTATCAAGGGGTATCATAATTACCCAGTAACTTGGAGGTCAGATCAGTCGCTTCATGTAAAACACTGGTATTCAGCTGCATCCGGTTAGATTGGAAGCCAACCCCAACAAAGGTAGGAAAAGACCAGGCTGATGATGATGATACGTGTCTTTTGAGTACCAACAATAGTCAGTGGAAAACCCGTATTAAAGACGGTTTTTGGGGCTTCGTATCCAAAGGGTAAAACGGGACCCTATACTATTCAGACTCCGCTGTTCGTCCGTCTGTCTGTCTGTCCGTCTGTCACCAGGCTATATCTCATGAACCGTGATAGTTAGACAATTGACATTTTCACAGATGATGTATTTCTTTTGTCGCTATAACAACAAATACAAAAAAAAACATAATAAAATTAATATTTAATTGGGGCTGCCATACAACAGGCATGATTCTTTTTGCCGTTTTTATAACTATTAACACTCTTCAATCAAAACGTATAAAATTAAAAATGCGAAACAAAGTAGAGTTATATTAAACCTATGGCCAGTAATAATATGCTAGATTTCGATCTCAATTCATTTTATTAATAAAACATTCTTATTCTTCCCAACCGCCAAAAAAAAGCAACACAGTGTGTTATTTTACTGTTGCAACAAACATTATAATTAACAATATTACAACAATATCTTTATAATATTTATTTGTAAATCAATGAGACGTGAACACAGCAACTAGTTGAAGCACTTGCTTGTAAAACAATCTGTTGTCTAAACAAACAATTGCAACTGCCTGTCTGTCGCTGTATGATGAATTAAAAAAGTAAACGCACAGGGTTGTCAAACGTGCGAACATGCAGGGACGGTTTAATCTTTTTGGCGTTTTTTAGAGACTGAGCGACCGCGACGTGTGTAAGGATGATATAGCTAAAAAAGAAACATGAATGATATATTCTTAAATCGCTATTTAGTTAAAGTGATTGTTTCAAATAACACTTTGAACGCCAAAACTCGCAATAACACCGTCCCATCTAAGTAAGTAGCGGAATAATTTTATGTTTTGAACAAAACATTAATAAAGCTTTTGTCGAATACATCAGCTTGTAATGTTCCCTATACTGGAACACAGGCCTCCTCTTAGTGAGAGAGAGTAGGCCGTAATCCACCACGCGGGCCCAGAGCGGGTTGATAGATGTCACATGACTTCCAATTTTTATTATGAAGTCTCCTCACGATGTTTTCCTTCACCATTTTGAGAGTAGTGGTGATGAAATAATTTACAGTACAAAGTAAAGCTATGGAAAACGATGCCTGGAAGGCTTCCGGGGAGGCCTTTGATCAGCAGTGGGAAAGAATAGGCTAATTTTAAAAAAAAAGTATCCTCAAAGCCCGAACCTACCAACAACTCGTAAGTTGCAGCCGATTCCACTAGGCCATCACTGCTCTTTTTTTGCCGATTAATGATCACATTTATAAGTACGGTACTTAATTAGTAAACTATTAGTATTTTTTTGTGAACGTTAGCAAAATATATAAAATGGGTACCTAACAGTTTAGGTAATATTTAATTTATTTAACCTAAAATTTATAGAAAGAAAAAAAAAAGTTAAATAAAAATAAAAACAGGAAGTTATAGGTATCTAACACTCCAAAACCAACAACAGTCCAAAATAACTAACTAAGGATTTCCCATAAATAACTCCAGAATAAAAAAAAAAAACATTTCTCCGTTCCGTACAGCCCTACGACTCAGCATCGCCCCACACCACTCATAGCCGGGACAATAAAAACTGCGAAGGGGCATGTGCCGTACGCACTGATCAAATTATCCCATTATATAATAGGCGCGATATGCAAGGACCATCTGATATCATTCTGTACGGTAGTGCGAATATTTTATTAAATTTATTATTTACGCGTTATTGATTGGTTTGTTTTGGTGATGCTGTGGAATTGTCAAAAATGTTTAGTTGATACTAGTAAGCTGGCAAAATTGTTTTTAAAGGGAAAGCATTTTTTTTAATCTCAAGTTTTTTGTAATATGCAGGAATATGTCGGGCTGTATAACTATTTCATGAAAAAGCTATTCAATGGAACTTTGTCCCATTTATATAATATAATACTATATTAACTTATACTTAAACGATAAGAATTGTTGGCCGCTGTGATTAACTCAAGACAAAGTTTGTGTTCTTTCACCAGAATTGGCTTACCTACTGACAGGTCATATGAGTTACTCCATATCATTGTTTATTTTATTTGACTGTATAAACTATTTTCAACCAACTTAACAGACAGCTGTGCTGCTGTGGAGTTTGTTGTGCCACTTCTTCCCAGCTAAAGCACTAGGAAGTGGTGAAGGGTGGGCGTTTTGGGGGACTGTCTTATGTAATTTTGACGTTCAAAATGTGCTGACTCTCAGCCTAGTTTGACTTTTGATTTTGATTTTATAGAATGTTACAATAATGTTATAATTTTAATAATTATAAGTGTATTTGTTCATCATCATCTGCCTAGCCTTTTCCCAACTATGTTGGGGTCGGCTTCCATTCTAACCAGATGCAGCTGAATACCAGTATTTTACATGGAGCGACTGCTTATCTGACCTCCACAACCCAGTAACTGGGTAACACGATACCCCTTGGTATGACTGGTTGTCAGACTTTCGGGCTTCTGACGACCTGTACTGTAACGACTGTCAAAGATCCACGAATGACAGCCTGGACCAACGGATTAACGTGCTTTCCGAGGCACGGACAAGTCACGGTTGCGAATCATATTTTAATCAACATACAACTTGAAACTGATTAGCAAATTGCAAAGAAAAAAACTTGATTTTCGGGGGATTCTTGAATAAACAGAAGACAAAGATCAATTAATACCTAAAACTTATAATTATATCCTAGCTAACATATTCGAAGGCAACAATCTCTTTTAATACTTTCCAATCATCATACATATTATTTTCAATTTGTAAACCCTGGCGGTCAATGTTGTTTTCCATTATCGACAACCCCACTTCTCCTTCTTACTTGACTTCCCAGGTTCAATACTTGTGCTCTGCGCATATTAAAAACCTTCGTTCCACCAATAATCTTCTTCTACGATGTCCCTCTCACCGCTCTGGTTTAATTCAATCTTTTTTCTTTGTCCAGGCGGTGTTTCTTTGGAATGCGCTCCCACTGAATATCGGGATGGCAACCAGTCGGTTATCGTTTAAAGTGAAGGCTCGTGAGCATATTCGTAAGAAATTGGCAGAATCATCCCAGCGCTTATTTGCTGGATTCGTTTTCTCCTCTACCTATCGTTATTTCTCAAGAAAAAGTTTATTTTCCTGATATATATGCATGTATGTATCTATCTATGTATTATTTTTCGAGTAACCAATCCCTTATATAACCCTTGTTGCACCTGCCATGTTTTCTTTCTGCATCACCCTAAGGTTGACTAGTAGAAAATGCCTCAGGCATTAAGTCCGCCTTTGTAAAGTATTTTTTACTTGTGCATTAAGTTTTAATAAATAAATAAATAAACATAGGTGGCTTTTTGCCGGACGTAAAAGAATAGCACCAATCCATTTCTTCCCGTGGGTGTCGTAGAAGGCGACTAAGACCCGAGTTCACCAACGCATGGTTAATTTTAAAACAGACGGTTAAGCCATAACCGGCTGATTAACAATATTTTGCTGTTCACCAAGCACTAACCATTGGTTACGTACTGTAATCGGATGGTTAGATTAAACGACGTGGCCAACTTAGTTTAACCGTTGGTTTATGCTTTCTGATTTGAAGTTTTGCATTGTGAATCACTTTTAGTTACAAAGTCAAGACGCTTTGAGTTACATATTCTTTGAAGAAGATAATGTGTTAGATGATTTTGAAGATAATATAAAATTTTGCACACTCCCCGTATATTCCAACACGTCACAATAATTTCGAGGAATATGACGAGAAAGCTTTTGGTACGAGATTTCGTACATACAAACGTAGAGAGTGCTCTGGAATTACTTGATTTAATTGAAAAGAAGTTTGAATAGCCAAGAACGTTTGCAGTGAGCGCCGAAAGCAAAAAATTGTCAGCCAGATGCTTCCGACCCCATTTTTTTCGGCATTTGTCGTAGCATCTTTTACAAAAAAATGTTATCCCATTCGATTATTCGGTCATTTTCGACTCACTCATTCAAAAACGTTCGGTTATTTATTTAACCGTTGGGTAGAATTGAATCGTGAACTCGAAAAAAACGCTGTTTGTTAAAACACATGTTTAATACTAACAAGACGGTTACGTAATCAGTGGTTATGTTGTAGTTGGTGAACTCGGGTCTTAGACCCACTGATTACGTAACCGTCTTGTTAGTATTAAACATGTGTTTTAACAAACAGCGTTTTTTTCGAGTTCACGATTCAATTCTACCCAACGGTTAAATAACCGAACGTTTTTGAATGAGTGAGTCGAAAATGACCGAATGATCGAATGGTTTAACATTTTTTTGTAAAAGACACTACGACAAATTCCGAAAAAAATGGGGTCGGAAGCATTTGGCTGACAAATTTAATGCTTTCGGCACTCACTGCAAACATTCTTGGCTATTCAAACTTCTTTTCAATTAAATCAAGTAATTCCAGAGCACTCTCTACGTTTGTATGTACGAAATCTCGTACCAAAAGCTTTTTCGTCATATTCCTCGAAATTATTGTGACGTGTTGGAATATACGGGGAGTGTGCAAAATTTTATATTATCTTCAAAATCATCTAACACATTATCTTCTTCAAAGAATAAGTAACTCAAAGCGTCTTGAATTTGTAACTAAAAGTGATTCACAATGCAAAACTTCAAATCAGAAAGCATAAACCAACGGTTAAACTGAGTTGGCCACGTCGTTTAAGCTAACCATCCGATTACAGTACGTAACCAATGGTTAGTGCTTGGTGAACAGCAAAATATTGTTAATCAGCCGGTTATGGCTTAACCGGCTGTTTTAAAATTAACCATGCGTTGGTGAACTCGGGTCTATGTAACTCAAAGCGTCTTGAATTTGTAACTAAAAGTGATTCACAATGCATAACTTCAAATCAGAAAGCATAAACCAACGGTTAAACTGAGCGATGATGCGTTGGTGAACTCAGGTCTTACTAGAGAATGGGCAGCAGCGTTCTCTATGCATTTTACCACCATACTGCGATCGCCAATCCGCCTGCCAAGCGTGGCGATTATGGCAAAAACCCCCCTTTTGGAGGAGGCCTGTGTCCAGCAGTGGACGTCTTTCAGCTGAAGTGATGATGTGTGAGGTACGCTTGCGAAGAATTGCCAAACTTAAGTGGCTATGGGCAGGGGCCACATATTGCTCGCAGAATAGATGGCCGATGAGGCCAAAAGGTTCTGGAGTGGCGACCGCGTACCGGAAGACGTAGCGTTGGAAGGCCGCCCACAAGATGGACTGATGATCTTGTGAAGGCCCCAGGAATCCGCTGGATGCGAGAAGCACAGAATCGGTCGAAGTGGAGGAGCTTGGGGGAGGCCTGAAATGATGATGATGAAGATGGCGCTTGCTGATACTGCATTAAAATGTTTGAATAACTGTTCGTCATTGGAAAAGGTTCAAGACAGTAACCTCTGTTTTTAAAATATCACCCTGTTTGTTTGAATTTCAATTACCAAAGATTTATAGCACCAATCGGCAAAGTTTTAATTGAAAGCAGATACAAAATAAACTCCTCCAAACGAAATGAAATTTCACGACGCATTAACTTTTAATCCAACAAAATTAATGTACCGTGAGAAATTCAAAAATATGATACAGACATCAGAGGAGTTGACGCTATGGGATCATCGCCATCACCCTTTGTATCTTGAACAAGATGCTATCTATACATTCTATACCAGAGTCAAGTGCTAAATTCGCTATTGCACTAACGCATTACATATTATGGGAATCACGTCTTGGCATCAAGGTAAAAACGTTCTTAGGACCCGCAGCTCTTGTATCCGAATTTGTGTTTTGATACAAAACATTCAAAGTTGGATTTGCATTAAAAATGAAACGTGCTACAGCAATTACTTCATTCAAATATCAAACATCGTAAATCAAATCTTCTTCGCTTTCAATTTCAAATTCTAAATGTTCACTTTTAGGGTCTGTTTTAGAATGTTTAGCTGTATCAATATCAAATACCAGTTAACACGGTTAATCCCCATGGGGTCCAACAAACCCCAAAGCTTTGTGGGGTACAGATGGAAAGTTTATGAAGGCGCACTTGTTAGCCAAGGGAATTACAAAAACCGTGTTATTGTTTTATATGGAGGGCTAGGAGATTTTATGGTGTTAATAAAAAGTGAGTGGAAATTGGCGTCTGAATTGTGATTCTCTTATCTAACGTTTGAGTGATAAATTGGAGTGCTTTGTTTGATGTTTCTGGATGATTTGAATGTTGTTCGATTGGTTTATTGATCTTTTGTTGCTATTTAGGGTTGGTAATACGCAGAGATGTGCATCTACATTTCACCAGTTGTATACATATATATAATAGAGGGCGAGCCTATTGCCATCAACCGGCCAAAAATCAAGACTTCGTGCTGCTACTGAGAAATTGCAGATGGAAAAACCCAATAACACTTTGCTTGTCCTGTAATCGAACCCAGGACATCATGCTCAGCGGTAGCGCTTACGACCACTAGATCCACGAGACAGTCTGCTATATATATATATATATACATACAGGGTTATTGGAAAAACACCAACAACCTTTTAAGAGGTCATTGTACTCAACATTATGAACAACTTTTATTAGGGGACCAAACCTGAAATCACGGAAAAATAAATCAGCTCTTCCTTAAATTTTTGTTGTTTTATGCTCGTATAACTCATCAAAATGTAGGGAACAGCAGTTTTTTTTTTTCGCGATTTCAGGTGTGGTCCCATAGTAAAAGATGTTCATAATGATGAGTAAAATGACCTCTTAAAGAAGTTGTTGGTGTTTTTCGAATAACCCTTTATATCCATAAGAATTGTTTTATCAACGCTTTCCATTTAGAGCTTCTTACTTGTTATGCTCTAAAACGGCATGTTATTGATATTTCCATCTTTAAATACGAAGATCCCTCCCTGCCTCGGAAAGCACGATAAACCGTTGGTCCCAACCGTCATTTGTAGATCTTTGACAGTAGTTACGGGTAGTCAGAAGCCCGAAAGTCTGACAACCAGTCTTACCAAAGAGGTATAGCATTACCAGTCATCATCATCATCTCAGCCGAAAGACGCTAGACGCCCAATAGGCAGTCGCTCCATGTAAAATACTGGTACTCAGCAGCATCGGTTAGACTGGAAGCTGACCCCAACATAGTAGGGAAAAGGCTAGGCAGATGATGATGATGATTGGTATTTTCAGCTGCATCTAGTAAAATAAAGAATAATGACGTTGGCTGGTAATACATCAACCCAGCAACTGTGTAAATACTGTGTGATTGTGTGTGAATTTACTCGCACTAAGCGAGCGAAGCGACACTTTTCAATTAAATAATATTTTCTGTAGGCAATTTGTATGAAGTTAATTTATTTGTGGAATAATCGTCAATTTTAGAAACACGTTTAAGGCAATTGGCATGTTTTGAATTTAAGATTCTTCTTCTAAATTTGTGCAAATTGACTAATAAGCCTGAAATACGAATAAGCAAGAAGAAAATCAATAATGCAATTATTGGCTTAATTGTAGGTATGTCAATTTGAACTCACACAGTCATTATGAGCTTTTCCAAATTCTTTCAACAAGTCCCACATATTTAAAGTTGCATTAATCTGTCACTAAATATCATGTCCATCAAATATAAGATCACTATCATCACTGAAGCGTGGGACTGTATCAAATTCGTGTGACGAACTCCAAACATTTGTAACTTCTCTCTTGAGAATATCATTAGTTGGGGCTGTTTTGTCCTGTATAACTTGATCTACTTCACCCTTCTCTTCTCCTACAGTCATGGGAGTATCAGGGATGAATGTTCTAAAGGGTAGGGGTCATGTTATATTGGTCAATTTGGACTTGGCTAGTTGAATTCGCACGGGTTTGCGATTACCAGATTAAATATGTGAGAGAGAATTTTCTGATGTTATTTAGAGTCAAATATTATTTTTGGTGGATATCTCTGCGATATGAATCTATTTGAACTAAGAGTGATTGTGATAAAATAATTTGTTCTACCGGTCCTGGGTTCGATACCCAGGCCGGGCAAAGTATTATTGGGTTTTTCTATCCGGTAAAAGCACGCTAAGCCTTTGGGTCCCGCCTGTCATTCGTATAAACTTGATAGTCTTTTATGTTAGTCAGAAGCCCAAAAATCTCAGAACCAGTCTCACCAAGGGGTATCGTGTTACCCAGTAACTGGGTTCTGAAAGTCAGATAGGCAGTCGTTCCATGTAAAATACTGGTATTCAGCTACATCCAAATAGACTGGAAACTGATAACGACATAGTTGGGAAAAGGCTAGGCAGATTCGAATCAAATCAAATCAAAATGTTTTATTTCACGTAAACCTGCATGGGCATTTATGAAACGTAAGAAGCTAGGTGCACGGTTCCAAATTGTCGCTTCCTATGGAGAAGAGCCGGCAATAAACACCATGGTTTCTCTTTTAAAAATAATTGGCTGTTACAATGTTATCAAATTACAGTGATAGGTAATAGGTATGGGAGAAAAGTGCAGACCTTTCAATAAGTACCTGGTACTTAGACGAATGAAAATGAAGAATAGAAAATCGTCTACAAATCTAAAGTCTGTAAGGCATACAACGTTCTCTCATTCACAATATATGTAAAATAATAATCAACATAAATAAAATGAACCTATTTAAACCAAATTACATGATTTCCATGACAATCACTATTATATAGTCGATATTAGAATTGATGTATAATGTCAAATAATGACAAGAATATGTCAGACGTTGTTAAAAAAAGGATTAAAAATGAACATTGTAATTTGGAAACTAACTGTTTCCAAATTACAATGTTCATTTTTAATCCTAGACTTATACCCCCTTATTACAAAACATGGTTTTTCTTTAGGTATGGTTTAAACCGTCGAGCCTGTTTTTTAAATAAGAACCTAACTGTAATCGAAATACAGCTCCTTTTACAAAACTGACAAGTTAGTCCAGTGCTAAATTGTCAGTTTTGTAAAAGGAGCCGTAATTCTATTTCAGTTCTAAGTTCTTATTTCAAAAACAGGCTCGATGGTTTAAACCATGCCTAAAGAAAAACCTTGTTTTGTAATAAGGGGGATAAAGACTTTCACATAGTTATGCTGTTATTGAGTTTAAGTGATTTTGAAGGTAAGCCAGTAAGGCCAACTGTGGCATTTTTACTTTCTATAGCAACTTTACCCTTGAGTACCTACTGTGTTTCGGATAAGGTGGGATAGGGTGGGGGTGTTTCCATTGCGAAGATCGCCCTGAGAAAACGGTGGAACATACGGTGGAGGTTTGCCCGGCTTGGGCGGAGCACCGCCGTGTCCTTATGGAGGCGATCGGCAGCGGCGATCTCTCGCGACCGGCCCTGGTCCAGGGCATGGTATGGAGCGAGAGTACATGGGTAGCCGTCGCTTCCTTCTGCGAAGTAGTGATGCTCGCGAAGAGGGAGGAGGCGCACGTGAGGGAGAGGCAGTATATGCGCCCTCACGGCCCTAGCCTCCTCTAGTCGGGAATTCCAGGCTGATTCCCGGCCACCGTAGACGTGGGCTCGCGGACGGCGAGTAATGGGTAGCTCGCTGTCCGGTAAGGACCAAGCCCGGGTCGACGGGCCGTTGTGTTCCATGCGCGCCTCAAAGAGATGTCAGCACAAACTGATGGGACCCGCAAGGGCCGATGCCTACCAGGGGTGCGGGTTGTTCGAAAGCGATACCGTGGCCCCTGGCACACAGGCTACTGAGGGAACACGGGTGGATGTAGTCAGTAAAAGTCTGATACGCCCTCCTGCTCCACCCAGAGCGGGAGAAGTTATTTGATGATTTCCCAACCTCAAAAAAAAAAACCCTTGATACTGTACTTAAACTCTCGATAACTAAAAATCTGTTGCCGCTATTTAACATCGAAGCGATACAGAAACGGAATAATCTACTATTTGTAAGAATTTTTAGTTATTGCGAGATATTTTAATACAGTTCTCATTGGTAAAGTTGCTGATGGAAAGTCAAGATGCCACTGTTGACGGTACCTATTCTCAGCTGAGTCCAAGTAATAACATATCCGGTAATAAAACAAATAACATACATCATTAACCTTTTCACCTTTTCTCTATTAGAGCAACAAATACAACTTTCTAATGACACACTGTATACTGTTACAGAAGAACATAAATATATGAAGATTACCTTTAGGGTTTTATACACACGGTCGATTTGTCGTTCAACACACTAAATTATTACTTGTTTAATATTCCTGGATACCCGTATAATTACTTTTACAATGTTTGTAAATATGTGAGCACATCTTACACATCATCATCATCTGCCTAGCCTTTTCCCAATCACGTTGGGGTCGGCTTCCAGTCTACCCGGATGCAGCTGAATACCTACCAGTATTTTACACGAAGCGACTGCCTATCTTACTTACACAACTTAGTTACTGGGTAATACGATATTCCTTGGTAAGACTGGTTGTCAGACTTTCGGGCTTCTGATGACCTATAACGACTGTCAAAGATCCACAAATAACAGCCGGGACCCACGGCTTAACGTGCTTTCCGAGGCACGGGGGTCTTGGTATGAAAAAATGGTCACTCATCGACGGACCAACCGCGGCAAGCGCAGCTTAACCTGATTGATCGACCCGTGCGGCTTATGCTATTTAGCATCATACAAATCTATCATAAAATAAATTTATCTGTCATTGCTTAATTATATTTTTGTTTACCTATTGGGCTATGGTAATTTTATTCTAGGTGCATCGTTTGGACATAAATTACTTACTTATTGTAGGTGTGTAAAATATTGTAAAACATTTTAAAAGACTAAATGAATCAATTCTATTTTAATGTAAATATTGTCGTTCAAAAGTGCCTTTTATGTGCCTATTTGAAATAAATGCTTTGACTTGAACAAATGAGCGTTTAGTCGCACTGTTAATATGATTGGAGAGGTATTATGTCTGACAGTGGGCATCATCAACGACACACTGTTTTTTACTTTTTATATCATGTAGTATTGTTTAAATTACAATGTAAATTTATTATGGATGAATTGAATTGAATCGAACTACCTGTAGAAAGGAGTTGTTCGCGATGATGAGATCTCACTCATAGCGAATGTTAGTGATCTTCCATAATTTATTAGACTGCCTTGTGATATTAATAAGGTATAATAGGCATGTTTTTTGATAAAAGATTCAGTCAGTTGCGTGCGTAGTAAGGTTACGATTATAATTGTCCTCTTTCTTTTGACAAAAATTTCAACAGCATCTTAAAACTCAATTTAAAGCTCCTATTAAAGCCATTAAAAAAAATTACAAGACGAAAAGCGGTCCGTCCATCTGAGCCCTAATATCTTAACAACTGAACATCTACGTACAGTCGCGTCCACAAGTGTACCGAACTCTATCACCGTTGACACATCGTGAATATTGTAGCACAAGACGGTGCGGGTCAGCCATCATCCGTCAAAGTCCATTTTAACTTAAAATTTACTCTTTATTTCATTTTTTTCTTTCAGGGGGAACATAAAAGCGTTATCGAGTAAGGGTGTTGAAAATAATAGGGGGGACGTAGAATTTTTAACATTGAAAAGTTGCCTGATAAAATATTAAATGGTTTTCGTTTTGACTGAACTTTACCGTCTAGGCTTTGTATGTATGTTCTGTTTTTTTTTGTGATTTCAGCTTGCGATTAAATTGTTAATGTAATGAATGGTGTTTTTGAGTGTGTTTTGCCTGCTACGTATCTCCTCATTAGCAAATTTTGTACTAGATTTCAACGTTTTATAAAAGTGGTCGCCCAGAAGTGGAAATTCGAACATAATGAAAAAATATTAGCTGTCCTTCTTTTTATAAACTTTAAATGCGACAAACATACTCTTCTGTCCACGTACTTTTCGTAAAAAGGGTACAATTTGTTTGCTACACGTATTAATAGATACATAGATAAAAGCTGATTTCGCGGAGTTTGACAGCCAATCAATATTTTGGTTTGGTTAATTTTCGTGTTCCGTTGAGCTGCACCCGAATTGCGTAACTCACGATTAATCATATTTTGTTTCGTTTTGAAACGATTGTTAAACCATTGCTTCATATGGTCGAAAAATGTGTCTGTTCAGCAACGTAAATAACGCAATGAATATTGCTGAACTGTCAGAACGAAACAGATTATGATTAATCGTGAGTTACGCAATTAGGGTGCTGGACTTCTTTAGCACTGACACCTCAGGACACTTAGCCACCGACAAAGATTGGCGTTGGTCCTACGCTTGATCTCTCTCCGGTCGTGTTTCCGTACCATCGGATTATAAAGTTGAGGTAAGAGACTGTATCTGTGTATGTATACAGTAAGGATTCACAAATCCATTAGCATACTAAGGGTTTATAACGATTGACCCTAGGCAGCTCTGAACAGAGATAGGTGGAAAAAGAGTAGGGAGGCCTTTGTCCAGTAGTCCCACTACATTAAATAATATCCGACATGAAAGTCCTCGTTTGCACGGACTTAAAAATATCGCAGCGGATTTTTTTCACGCAGTACATCTTCAACGCACTGCTGTTTTTGTACTCTGTTCGATTCTCAACGCTCGGTTCAAACAGCGAGGGTTGAAAATACAGTGTGCGATAAATCCCCACCGCGGTATTTTAACATCTGTGAGAACGCGATCTCTAGGTGATTCTTATATTGAAAGATAATAAGCACGTCATTCGCAATATTAACAGTTTGTAGCGCCACTTCTTCCTAGCTAAAGCGCTAGAGCGCTTGTTTGAATTGACTTTATATTTTGATTTTTAAAAAGTGGCTGTCTCATTTTCTTCGTCATTGTCGTCAAATAAGTAAAACTAACGTAAGGCAGTCGTATATACTCAAGATACGATCGTAACCTATATTCAAGTAAATCAGTATTAATCTCTCTTCATATTTTACTCTCCACAACACGGTTCTCATTACCTACATTCGTTCAAAATAGATTGTATCGCAGTGTCGTATGAATTAACAGCGTCGGTCACACAGTGCAAGCCTGTGCACTGTGGTTTTGTAATGAGCTCATGTCAAGCGACAAATCGTGTGCGGAACTAGGAAGGGAGATAGGTGGAAGGAGCAAGCATTAATATTGTTCTGTTTGATTTAAACTTTGAGATGACGTATTACATAACTTCACGCCTGAATTCTCCGAAAGGGATGGCAGTTCTATTTTCATGACTCATCATCATCATATCAGCCGATAGACGTCCACTGCTGGACATAAGCCTCCCTCAAAAGGGGGGGATTTGCCATAATCGTCACGCTTGGCAGGCGGGTTGGCGATCGCAGTATGGTGGTAAAATGCATAGAGAACGCTGCTGCCCATTCTCTAGTAAGTCCCTTAGTCGCCTTCTACGACACCCACTGGAAGAAATGGGATGGTGCTATTCTTTTACGCCCGGCAACACACACGGGACACGCCCGGCAACACACACGGGAATTTTCATGACTAATAAATGGTAATACGAATTCGGAATGATCTGGCAGAGAACTGAAGTTGTCGATATAGGTCACCGAATAAGCAAGCTGAAGTGGCAATGGGCCATATTAGCCGCAGAATCGGCGGCCGTAGGGGTAGACGTGTGCTTGAGTGGTGACCGCGAAACGGAAAACGTAAGGTAGAAAACCCTCAGGCTAGGTGGAGCGACGATCTTCGCAAGGTAGTACCCGCATGGGCTATGTTTGATTATCAGAAAGGCGACCAGCCTATCGTCATCAACTGCACATAAATTATAGCCTGTCCGATACCGCTGTACCGCGCCTTAGGTATGGGCGCGGCGCGACGGGGGAGCAGAGCAGGCCGTTGATTCGTCAATGCAAGCCGCTCATTCGTCAGTGCAAGCCACTCATTCGTCACCACTCACAACGTCCGTCCCCCGCCTCGCCGCGCATACCTAAGGCGCGGTACAGCGGTATCGGTCAGGCTATAACCCAACACATTAACCCCACTTGAAAAAAAATCGGGACGCATGCTCAGCCGTCGTTAGGTGAAAAAATCATCATCGATTATAAAAAGAGAGAAAACCATATGGAATGAGCAAATTATCAGACAAAGCATAAGGACGAGGTCCATTTAGACAACAGCTTCTTTTATCGTGTCAACTAAGTTAAGAAATCGCCAGAAGAAATAACATCCAAACGGTTTCTTTTCGTTCAAAAGGACAGTTTAAATGTGTGAACGGTAAAACATCCACCAACGACAAATTTAAAAAATCACCAAGCCTTCCTTTTTGTCAAGCTAATTTTAACAGCAGGCACAGGGCACATAGCTCGCAGAAAAGATGGCTGATGGAGCCGAAAGGTTCTGGACTGACGATCCGTACCAGAAGACGTAGAGTTCAAAGCCCGCAGGAATCCGCGGGAAGCACAGAACCGGTTGAAGTGGCGGAGCTTGAAGGAGACCTACGTCCAGCCGTGGAGGTCTTTCAGCAGAAATTATGAATCTTAACAAACAGAAGCATATTCTGAACCTTTTTACTCCTGGGCACGCCACGATTGCGGCGGTAAGTCCCCTCTTTGAGGAGTGGTTCGAGAGGCGGCATGGCGTCCTCACCTTCCGCCTGACGCAGGTCCTCACCGGACACGGTTGTTTCGGGAGGTTCCTGTTTCGGATAGGGCGGGAGGAAACGCCCGGGTGTTTCCACTGCGAAGATCGCCCTGAGGACACGGTGGAGCACACGGTGGCGGTCTGCCCTGCTTGGGCGGAGCACCGCCGTGTCCTCATGGAGGCGATCGGCTGCGGCGATCTCTCGCGTCCGGCCCTGGTCCAGGCCATGGTACGGAGCGAGAGGGCATGGGGAGCCGTCACCTCCTTCAGCGAAGCAGTGATGCTCGCGAAGAGGGAGGCGGCGCACGTGAGGGAGAGGCAGCATATGTGCCCTCGCGACCCCAGCCGCCGCAGGATACGGAGACGCCCTGGGCATCGGGAATCCCAGGCCGATTTCCGGCCACCGTAGGCATGGGCTTGCGGACGGCGAGTAATGGGTAGCTCGCTGTCCGGTAAGGACCAAGCCCAAGTCGACGGCGCGTTGTGTTCCACGCGCGCCTCAAAGAGATGTCAGCACAAAAAGTGATGCGACCCGCAAGGGTCGATGCCTGCCAGGGGTGCGGGTTTGTTCGAAAGAGACACCACAGCCCAGGGGCTGTGATGTCTCTTTTCTCGCTTAAGGGCTACTGAAGGAACACGGGTGGGTTTTAGTCAGTAAAAGTCTGACACGCCCTCCTGCTCCACCCAGAGCGGGAGAAGTTATTTGATGATTTGCTACCAAAAAAAAAAAAAAAAAACCTTTTTACTCCAAAAATACCCACTCTGACCTATTTCTAGCTCCATGCTCCCCTCACCTCAAATTGCACGCCAGCCCGAGATTATATTTGATGCAGTCCTAATCAGTCTCACTTACCGGCTAATTGCTTTCCACTATTGTACTACATTACTAAATGTGTGAGTACGGGCACTCGCCTACTTAAGGTCGGTAATAATTAAGCTTTTAAAAGGGTTTATTGTTTTGATTGACTTTCGTACATTATTTGGTCTTTGCGAAAATTAGGACTTTATGTGATCTTGCGAGATTTTCTTTCTTGTTTTGTTTTTGGGTTTTTGGAGAGATATAAAGTATAATGAAAACTTGTTTAATGTGAGGTTTATAGGTCTCAGATTAAGAGCACTGGATTGGAGGACACTAATATGTTGTTCACAGATTAAAACTCATTAAAACTTAAAAACTATTTGTTGTTCATTCTTGATCCTTATACTAAGTAACATAGGTGGAAACAACTTTGCTGCACATATAATTATAACGTAATTTGGACTCGACGATAACTTTACGCAAACGCTGATGATTCTACGTGGGTGTCGTTTATACCAAGCTTTGGGCAGGTGCTTGTCTATGGGTCGCCAAGAAATGCAAAGTCAGGTCAAAGAGATTACAAAATGTATTTCGTGAAAATTAAATTAATCATCAAAATTTGTATGCTATGCGAACAGTGGTGGCCCAGTGGTAACGGCCGCGACTTACGAGTTGTAGGCCGTGCATTCGAACCCAGCCAGGCGCATTACTTTGTGCAAATCATTTCATCACCACTGCTCTCAAACGGTGAAGGAAAACATCGTGAGGAAACCGGCATGTCTTATAACCAAAAATTCGAAGACATGTGACATCTACCAACCCGCACTGGGCCCGCGTGGTAGATTACGGCCCACTCCCTCTCATGGAGAGGAGGCCTGTGTCCCAGCAGTGGGAACGTTATAGGCTGAGTATGTATGTATGTATTTGTATGCTGCATCCGGTTAGATCGAGACAGAGTGTTCGGCTAAGCAGTATAGTGGCTCGGTAGAGCAGTGGTATTATAGTGTTATTGGGCTCGAGTTACGAGTAAGTCGTGAGTTCGAACCCAGAAACGCACTTTACTTTGTGTATTTGATGCATCACCACTGCTTCCAATACGCTGAAGGAAAACATCGTGAGGATCATCATATCATAAAACCAAAAATTCGAAGACAAGTGACATCCACCAGCCGCACTGGTCCCGCGTGGCATATTATGGCCCGTTTTCCTCACAGAGGAGGACTGTGTCCCTGGTGTCCCAGCAATGGGAACATTATAGGCCGATTATGATATTCTATGATTGTACCGTAGGGGCATGTACCCAAAAACGATTGCTTCCACCAAAAAGCCTCAACACGCCTTATAACTTTTTCCAGTATTTACATCGGTTACCAGTTACCACCCTAATTCGGTCCTTTCTGTCAATCTCATCTTTCCTACACAAGACAGCTTATTCATTAAAAATAAAAAAAACTTAATAGAACAGACTATCTGTAGTCAGTGGAACTAGTCAAATTATGGTGTCGTGTTACGATATGACATCGAATTAGCTGCGACTGGCGACTCGCAAAGAAGCTCATGTCAAACTGTCGCGTTCATTTGAATAGTACGGGTGTTGTGGATTAATGTATTGTATCGATGGTTATTTTTAATAATAAAAATTTGAATTGTTTTCAACACGCTTTTATTAGCTTCCCCTGCATGTTTGTTTGTTTGTAACCGACTCCTTTGGAATTGATTTTGCCCCACTTCAAACGATCAGATTTCATTTAAACTTTGTTAACGTATCGAGGACCGATGACAATTCAATAATTTAAAAAACTAAACTGAGGCATCACGATTTTGTAGTTAGCAGAACTAAAAATAGAAAATAAATGATACATTAAAAAGGTAAAAAACACGCTTTAAAAACCAAACTAAAAAGTAGAAAATTCAAAAAAGCGTGGGCGCTTGAAATTAATTGATTTTTTAAATACACCAAAAAGCACAATAATAATACATTAAGAAGTTTAAGTGAGTGTAATTAGAGAAATATTATTAGTTTCTAAAGTTTTTTGCAATTTTCCCATTCTCATTGGCCTGCAAATTGAGTGAGTTAGGTAGCAATCTGAAACTTTTGGTTTTGCACGCTTTGCTCCTAAAACGAGTATCCTCAGTCTTTACAACAGTAGTCTTACGGGCGGAGTAATTTCGTTTGACAGTTCAACATTAATTGCGTATTTGACGTTGTTAGGCAGACGAATTTTTTGAACATTTAGACCAGTGGTATAGCAAAATCCTTCAACGTGATTGATAGTATGTTATGCAATAAGGGTGTTGCATGCATTGTGTCTAACTTTTTATGGATAAGACTACGATCTTCGAATTTTCAAATAAAACAAACGATGATCAAAAACAACGCCAACACATGCCACCATCACTACATTCTCTAGTAGCACAGTTTGCACGCTACACGTATTATAATGGTCCCTGCTTCGATTCCCGTCAGCGGTGCCCTTGCGACTTTTGTAAACTAATTTGAGACAAAACGTCACGCGATGGAGAAAAAAAAACAGTTTTAAAACTTTTTTGAGGACTCATTATTTTAATATGGCTGCTTTGATGGATGCCAGTAATTCGGATTTGGAGACAGAATTGAAGCAGTTGACTGCTGTTCGAGATTTTGATGTTATTAAAACAAGAATACAGGAGATTGTGGGTTTATTTGTGTCTACTGAAATAAGAGATTCGTAACGTACGCACAAATATACGTAAAGACCGAGAATGGACGTGATTGCGGCGGCGATCTCTCGCGTCCGGCCCTGGTCCAGGCCATGGTACGGAGCGAGAGGGCATGGGTAGCCGTCACCTCCTTCAGCGAATCTGTGATGCTCGCGAAGAGGGAGGCGGCGCACGTGAGGGAGCGGCAGTCTATGCGCCCTCGCGACCCTAAGCGCCGCAGGATACGGAGACGCCCTGGGCGTCGGGAATCCCAGGCCGATTTCCGGCCACCGTAGGCATGGGCTTGCGGACGGCGAGTAATGGGTAGCTCGCTGTCCGGTAAGGACCAAGCCCAAGTCGACGGCGCGTTGTGTTCCACGCGCGCCTCAAAGAGATGTCAGCACAAACGTGATAGGGCCCGCAAGGGCCGATGCCTGTCAGGGGTGCGGGTTTGTTCGAAAGAGATACCACAGCCCCTGGCATACGGGCTACTGAGGGAACACGGGTGGGTTTTAGTCAGTAAAAGTCTGACACGCCCTCCTGCTCCACCCAGAGTGGGATTTATTTATTTATTTATTATTTGATGATTTCCCACCCAAAAAAAAAAAACGGTTGATAATTCGTGTTACCGTTGGCCTCTGCTTAAAAAAATAAGGGTGCCGCACCACAGAAACCTACTACTAAGCTACGCACGAATAATAAAACACTTTGATGTGTGACTTTGCTAATCATTTCTTTCTACGAGTTAATTTTAATCTTCTTCCTTCAGCTCGTCAACTAAATCTCACGCCTACTGTTCTTTTTTTGCTATTCTCTTTTTGAATTGGCTTGACAGTTTGAATTTGACTAAAGTTATTTTATCGCCAGCCAGTACAACATGAGGTTGTCTTTCGCGGACAAGTTTTACAGTACTCAAGCTTCACATGTCGAAAATGTAGACAAAATCATCAACTACGAATGAAATTTAAAAATGGACGTAAAAATATATTGGTGGGAATTTATCACGCATTGTATTTCCAACTCTCAATGTGGAACTAAGAATTGAGAATTCAACAGAGTGTCTCCCAGGGCGTCCAAAATACACACTGTTCGATTTTCAACTGTCGGCGGTAAGCAGTGCGTTGAAGATCATATGCGCGCTAAAATTCCATCGCGATATCTTTACCTCACGTGTCCATGCGAACGAGGACATAGTAAACAACTTCTTCTCTACCATACTCCATAATGCATGCCTATTATCTCCCCACTGCTGGGACGCAGACCTCCACTTTTCGAGAGAGAGTGGGCTGTTATCTACCTCGTAGGCTAACGCAGGGTCGGTAGATGTCACGTGTCTTGAATTGTTGGTCCTGGGACATGCTAGCGTTTTGAGAGCAGTGGTGATGAAATTAATTATACAACCTCACATTGTGACATGTTTCAACCCTGACTGGGCCCGCGTGGTGGATTATGGCCCGCTACCTCTTACAGAGGCCTGTGTCCCAGTAGTGGGAACATTATGCAGGCCGTTAAAAATACAATATAGATCACTCATTTTTGCCTCACAAATAAGATAATCGTGCAAGCTTTAATGAAAATAATGATCCATCTTATCGACAATAAGGCGACTTATAAACGACGCCGAATCATTTTCATCGCTAAACATCGATTATGTGGAGACATCCTTTAAAATATCATTTGGACTAACCTTGATATGCACCCAATACTGTGTAACTCTTCATTTTGATCTGATGTTCCGAATTATACGAGTACCATTGCTGATTTTGTTAAGGGTCGTATTATTTATGTTGATACTGAAGCATCAATGGATATGGAACAATGTTATAGGTGGTGAAGAGTGAGCGTGTTGTGGTACAAAACTATTAGGGTTAACAAAAACAATCAGTTTAGTTTTTTTACGCTTCATATAACAAAACGTCATAATAATAGCACAGGAGTCACGTTCCATATAATGTTTCGTTATTATATCAAACCTTCTTGGTATTAAAATTGTATTAAATTTTTCAAAATGGAGGTCTAATTGTCGTTAAATCGTTCGTTTGAGGACGGAAATGTGGGCATTTTTTGTTTAAAATCGATTTCGTTTAGTAGTTTTGTGGACAATTGTTTTCCGTTTGCAGTATGTAATTTGATGGAGCGCCGCTTTTTATACTTCAAAAATGACGAGTCGATCTACCTACTGTATTATGTTCGATTGGTCGGATGATTCTATGATTACAGGCCTCGTCTATTTTAGTACGTTTGAGAGGTATGAGGAAAACCATAGATATTTTGAGGGTCTATTATTAATTTTACAACTAGGTCACCTGGCAATTGTGGCAATATGGCTCTTTCAATATGATCTATATCCATAAGATCTCACGTTGTGTTCATTGACGTGATTCGGTTGAACATGCATCATATATTCGGGACCTGTCCGTGCCTCGGAAAGCTCGTTAAGCCATTGGTCCCGGTTATCATTCGTTGATCTTTGACAAGCTGTTACGGTAGCCAGAAGCCTGACAACCAGTCTTACCAAGGGGTATCGTGTTACCCAGTAACTGGGTTGTGGAGGTCAGATAGGCTCCATGTAAAATACTGGTATTCAGCTGCATCTGTTTAGACTAGGAGCCGGCCCCAATATAATTGGGAAAGGGCAAGGTAGATTGATTTTGTTTAATTGTCATCTGAGACTAAAAGAGCTTACGTAACCTTCAAATTGTTTTTTTATAGGAATACGATGAAAAATAATCAGTTTTCCATGACTAAACTTGTTTTCTGATTATATATATTTTGACTTTGACTGGTCAGTGGGGAAATTGGTTACGATACTGAGTCGTAAAGAAATTCTGACATACTAGCTTTTGCCAGCGGGTTCGCCCGCGCGGAACTTTCATCCCCTATTTAACTCCTTTGGGGGTTGACCTTCGAACAATCCTTCCATTTTCCTTGTCTACATTATATAGGGAACCTCTGTGCATAATTTCAGCTTTTCAGGTCTAAGGGTTCGGGCTAGGCGTTCATGAGTCTATAGAGGTATGAGGAACAGGGTGTAAAGTTCACTCATACCAATGATGATAAAGGAGGATCCTCCGACCAGACGGGTATCGTGTCTGGTGGGCAACTGCCCCACAGTTGATGTCGGGATTTTGTATATGTTCGAGTGTCGTGGTAAACTCTGACTGCGCGATGTAGAATTTCTGAGAATAGTTCGCCTGTGGCATTGTAGATGGCGCCACTTTTCTTTTTGCGTTTTTCAATATTTGTTGTGAAGTTTTTATTTTTGTAGTGCCGCTACAAGTCAGTCAGTCAGGACTTTTCTTTTTATTTATATAGACTAGCTTTTGCCGTGGATGTCCGTTGTCGCGTAAAAACGCCTAAAACGCCTGACTTGCTGCAATCTTCTTATATTGTTTAATAATACCTACTTACAAGCCTGAAACGCGTACAACTGAACGTAATTCTTTTATGGGTCCAAAAATAATAACTTTTCCCTGTATTCATAGATACTAACGACAATGGATGTATGGTGGTAAAATGCATAGAGAACGCTGCTGCCCATTCTCTAGTAAGATTCTTAGTCGCCTTCTACGCAACCTACGGGAAGAAATGGGATGGTGCTATTCTTTTACGTCCGACACCACACGGAACCGTAAAAACCGTGAAACCGCAAAACGTAAACAGGTACACACGGCTACACATCAAGCTATACAATTCCAGTATAAGCTGATCTCGTATTTTATAGGGTTTTCGTACAGTGCGAGATCAGCGTAAACTGGAAATGTATAGCTTGATATGTAGCCGTGTGTACAAATGTTTGACATTTTCAACACGGCGCGGCGGACCGAGCTATACCTACCTACATATGACGCGATTGACTCATTTGGAAAAGTAAGGTTTACTCGTTTTTTTTTTTTTTTCTATAGCAACGTTCTAAAAGGGTTTACGCTGCATTTGAATAAAAGTTATTGACGATAATTATCAGTAGAGTTTGTTTAAAAATAAAAACTATTTTCGAATTGCCCATTTTTTACCACTATGCCGCCGAATTATCAGCTGTCCCATTCATATGAGTAGGTATTGAATATTTTGTATGGGACAGTTCATATTTTTTTCGCGAATACGATGACATATTTATGTAGATATCTACTATGTCTATAGCAGTCATCATCTGCCTAGCGTTTTCCTCGGTCAGATTCCAGTCTATCCCGATGCAGCCGAATAATTGTATTTTATATGGAGCGACTGCCTATCTGACCTCCACAAACCAGTTACTGGGTATCACGTACCCCTTGGTAAGACTGGTTGTCAGACTTTCGGGTTTCTGACGACCCGTAACGGCTGTTGTAGCAAACTGCTCCGTGAATAGTTACTTTTCTACATTGACTATTTTGCCTTGAATGGCTTTAAGAAAGAAAATAAAATCAAACAAAAAACATATGGATATCTCAATATTTTATTAAAACGTCCACCTGGTGTATGTAGCCAACGCAATGAAAATTCGACAATTATACAATAATTTACATTTCTAATACATTAACGCAATTAAAGACAGATTTCACAGTGAATTGAGCTACTTTACCAACTATAACTTATTTTAATAATATTACATTTTAATATTTACAAATGTTTACTTGGAATGCATTATCATAGCTTACATTTAAAAGCCGTTAGTTTTCTTAAATTTAAAAACCGTATTTTATAAATTCATATGGTTTTAAGAAAGTGTCAAATACAAATAAGATAAGAAATAAGGTGTCGTGATTATTTGATTAAACTATTTTATAAAGAGTACATATTTTCTTATTTTTTTTTGCAAAAGTTAGATATTGAGATCCGAGTGAAAAACAAAAATAAAATACAAAGAGTTTTTAGACTATAAGTAGGTATACATATTACATACATAAACTTATTTAAATATTTACAATATTTTTACAACGTATCTTCATAATATTGCTAACATTAATAAAGTATGGAACTGACTGAGCCATTATAATATTTCAGAAAAAAAAAGCTGAATAAATTTAGATTTGATGAAAACTGGCGACTATGGGCGCACTGAAGGCACAGCTCTGCCTACCTCGTCGGGGATTTCAGGCATGATGTCTTTTATGTATTACTAGCTTTTGCCAGCGGCTTCGCCAGCGCGGAACTTTCATCCCCTATTTAACTCCCTTAGGGGTTGAATTTCGAAAAAAACCTTCCTTATTCCTTGTCTACATTATAAAGGGAACCTCTGTGCAAAATTTCAGCTTTCTAGGTCCAAGGGTTTAGGCTGGGCGTTGATGAGTCAGTCAGTCAGTCAGGACTTCTCTTTTTATTTATATAGATAACGAAGAAATCCATGAAAAATATGCTTAAATACAGTCCGATAAGAACATTTCACAATATTTTGACTGGTTTAAGTACAATCGTGCACACAGTTTTTACGAAATCATTTTTAAATGCTTTAAAAAAATTTTAAAGTTTTAAATTGCATATTTAAAAACTCTTCTATTAAATAAGTGTCACGTGGTTCAAAAAGTTCATTAAATATTTCAGTATGCGTGTTTTTAAATCTATTATTAATTTACAAATTCTTTGCTACATTTAAAATAAGCAGACTTAAAGAGTATATTCTATTACACGACATTTATCATAGAAGTAACTATAGTTATAATACTGATAAAGTTTATTTACAAAGAATTATATTTATTTATTGCTACTTACTAGAACACAATACAAAAAGAGCTTCAAATATTAGTAGTTCGGTATTTTTTATTGTAATTAATATGGACTAGAGGCAAATTTCAACAATAAATTGAGTAGATACGAGTACAGGTTACTTACTATTAGAATTGATCGGTATGATAATTTTATTACATTTGATGCTTATCATTATGCAAAACTAGTTTCAATGCAGACTTTGAATAGCAAACTCAATAAATCATAATAATTGATGTATTGCATGTATTCAGCTGTCTTGAAGTTTGAAGGTTGATTATATAACAAGTTTCAGTGTTATAGTAGATCGGCAAACGTTTAGAATTAGTTTGTATAATTTTTAATTAAATTTCAAATGCACAGCGTTGTCAAAGACAACGTTTGTACAGTAAAATGGGGTGAATAGAGACTGCAGAGGTGAATCGAAACGAAACTTTAAAGTGTATTTACTGTTGAAATTATGATCTTTTTCTGCCAACAAAGGCACTTAATCGTTAATTATAAAACAGTAAACACATTAGGGTCCTTTTTGGCTACATACATTAAAATCCACTTTAAAGTTTCGTTTCGATTCACCCCTGCAGTCTCTAATTCACCCCGTTTTACGGTACTGCACAGTTAATCGAAATTTACACGATCGTAATATAACAGCGGCGGGATCTATTCGCGCCATACTCTATTAAATTCTTAATGCTCGGTTTGAGACTGAAAGTTGAAAATCCAGCGCGCGAAATAATCTCGATTTCACTACGTCCGTGTGAACGTCGACTGACATCTTATATGACTAGGCTCCAGTAGGCTTAGCATAACGCTTTCTATTTCTACTCTTCGGTAGAATAGAAATCGCTTTTCTACATTTCTCGGTTCAACTGTTTTCACGGAAACGTCATTGTTGTCTACACTTCCGTCGACAAAACGCTTCTCTACGATTTCGTGCTAAGCCTGCAGGGTAGCCGGCGAAAATCAAATTTTCGTACGTTTTTTGCAATTTGCAAATCACTACAGATCGCAAATCATATTTTAATCAACATACAACCTTGCACTGACCTGACAAAACGTAAGAAAACCTGAATTTCCCCATAATTTCCAGGAGCTTTCACCATAAGGACCTTTATTTCGACCATTTATTTATATCAAAGGAAATAAAATGGACAACATACGGTCTATTCCGTAAAAATCACAACGGAAAAACTTAGTTGGAACGAGCTTGAAGTGAGCTGTTCATAGTGTCAAATCCATTAGGTAGTATGAAAACTCACATCATTTTCACTTCACCTAAGTATTCACGTTGTGATTTATACATCAGCTGGTTTATATGAAGAACAAAAGAAAAAGATTTAATACATCAATAAGCTTGCGGATGCTTTCACAAGCTTACAACTTTCAACACTGCATTTAACATATCTAGTACAAAAGCCCTATACACTCCTAGTACATAATTCCTTCACAAAAAATCTAATCTAATTCCGATCAACATATAGGCGAGGCGACTGGTGGGGGGTGAGGGGGCGGGGCGGTCGCCGCTTGCGCATTCATAAAATTACTTTGATTGCCTGCCCATGGCTGGAGGTTTTGTAAAGCGCTTAAAGCGGTATTTGACGGCTGTCCTTGCGCTGCATTAGCGGAGTTCTGGTAGTGTAAAGCGGAAAGTTGCGCTGAACCGGGTGGTGCTTCGGGCATGTAGCCCTTGCTTAGAGCTTCGGCTTGCAGGGAGAGCATCAGGCGGTTCGCTGCTTGTCGTTCAGCCTCGCGCTCTTCAGCTGTTTGGCGTCTGTAACAAGAGAATTTTGATTAGAAGTTTTGTTGGTGATTGTACATGTACAGTTATGGCGGAATTAAGTTGCTGGTCACGTTAACATGTTATTATTTATTTTATCCTTTTTTTTAACCCCCGACGCAAAAACGACGGGGTGTTATAAGTTTGACGTGTCTGTGTGTGTGTGTATGTGTGTGTGTGTGTGTGTGTGTGTGTGTGTGTGTGTGTGTGTGTGTGTGTGTGTGTGTGTGTCTGAGGCAACGTAGCTCCCGAACGGATGAACCGATTTTGATTTAGTTTTTTTTGTTTGAAAGGTGTATTAGTCGGGAGTGTTCTTAGATATGTTTCATCAAAATCGGTTCAGCCTTTTGAAGATTATAAGCTCTTTTCTGGTTGAAAAAGGGATTTTAGCCTCTTCCATGGGTCTGATCAACTCAAAATTTGGGATTCTATTACTTCAATGATATTAGACGAAAAAAAAAACCTTGAACTGATGCTGAAGCAACACCTGGAATTTCCAGGAAACCCAAGTTATTCACCAACAAACAGCAGAAGTATCGTGTCTGGGCTCATTGAAAAGGTCTCAATGAATAGATTATATATAAATGGTGATTTAAGGGAGACATTAAGTTTAAAAAGCAAGAAATAAAAATTAGTCGGGGGATGGCTAGGCCTCTGTTTGGCGTTTTCATTGACCGTCCCCCGACTTGACAATGCCCTGATTAAAATATTACGTTCAAATTAAAAGGCCTATAAATATTATTTTTTACTTTTTAGAGTTTTTGTTTGGGTCGGGGGTTTTTAAAATTTTTAATTTAATTTTTTTGGTATATGATACCTTTCTTTTTGGTTAGATACCTACAATGACAAATAATGACAATACATCAGTCTTCTATAGTAAACGTTCGCTCAAACGCACATATTCATTAGGTATGTACCAAAACATGAACGGTAAATAAATTCGATAGAAATTGCAAGCTCTCAATCTCAAGACCAAGACGGCACTATATAAGGTGACTGGTAATTAGTGACCGACATTTAAACACATGATTGTACTCATCATTATGAACAACTTTTACTATGGGGCCAAACCTGAAATCGCGAAAAAAAATCAGCTGTTCCCTACATTTATGTTCGCATAACTCGTCAAAATTTAGGGAACAGATGATTTTGTTTTCGCGATTTCGGGTTTGGCCCCATAGTAAAAGTTGTTCATAATGATGAGTACAATCATGTATTTAAATATCGGTCACTAATTACCAGTCACCCTTTAGAGAATGGTTTTACTAAACCTAAAACCCCAAACTATTTATTTATGGCTCTCAGGACCAGACCTGAGACCGTTGTAATCATACTACAATGTGAAATTTGAATTGAGAAATAAAATGTGAAAGTTTGTTTCTTTACATGTTTGTTCCTCAATCACGCAAAAACCGCTGCTAGGATTTTGATGAAATATGGCACACAGATAGTTTGTAACCTGGAATAACACATAGAATACTTTTTATTCTGGTGGTGCGTTCCCGTGGGATAATTTCCGACCACCACGCGGGTGAAGCTGCTGACAAAAGTTAGTAATCATATAGAGATCTGCAATGTAAATATATAATATATCCTTAAACCGCAGTAAAAAACACTCATTCAAAACACTGATCATTTTGTCAGAATCTACTCGACAATACATCTCTCTCTCTCTCTCGCAATAGGTAATACAATTAACTGACTATTTTTATCCCTCCCATCAATAAGTCAGTTTAATTACTGCAGTACCACATGTAAACACACCAGCTTGGTCAATGGACAGCACACTAATGGGCAGTCAGAATAATTCACGAATCAGGACGACTTATTAGTCAATTCGCACGAATTTACTCGCCCGAATCGGGTGAATCAACACTTTTGTATAATACTAGCAGCGCTCCGCGGTTTTACCCGCGTAATTCCCGTTCCCGTGGAAATACGGGGATAAAATATAGCCTATGTCACCCGGGGATAGTATAGCTTCCCAACAGTGAAAGATTTTTTCAAATCGGTTCAGTAGTTTCGGAGCCTATTCAATGCAAACAAACAAACAATCAATCAAATCTTTCCTCCTAATTACTAGTATAGATTATATTATACATTATATATAATACTAGTTTTTGCCTGCGGCTTCACCCGGGTGGAGGTCGAAAATACTCCCACGGGAACGTACTATCGGGATAAAAATTGTCTTATGTGTTTTTCCAGATAACAAAATATCTGTATGCCAAATTTAATCTTTGTATGCCAAATTTAATCCAAATCCGTACAGCCATTTTTGCGTGATTGAATAACAAATATCCAAACATCTAAACTTACAAACTTTCACATTTATAATACTAGCTTTTGCCAGCGGCTCCGCTCGCGTGGATGTCGGTTGTCGCGTAAAAAAGTAGCCTATGGCCTTCTCCATATTCCAGGCTATATCTCTGCCAAATTTAATGATGATCGGTTCAGCGGTTTAGGCGTGAAAGCGGGACAAACAGACAGACAAGAGTTACTTTCGCATTTATAGTAGGGATAACATTCTCAATTATTCTATTTTTATTTTCTTTAGGCGACTCGCACGACGCACGTTAAACTGTTTGCGAATAGACAAATACAGAAATAGTTATTATTAGGCAATTGGTACGTTTCGATATTTATGCAATTTAGTTATGAGAAAAGATCACAGCAAGTCAAGATCACACCTATACATGCAATAAGGTGCAAAAAATTCAAAACGTGCCAATTGCTTATTACGTATTTCTGGAGTACCGGATTCACCGACTAATATATTGACTTCGTGCAATCGCCTATAGAAATTAATACATTAGTAAAAAGTGTATATTCGCCCGATTCGATTCGGGCGAGTCATTTCGTGCGAATTGACTAACAGGACTCAGTACAATTCACTGTAGTAAATATTAAATAATATATGACTCCGATAATAAGATCCGTGTAGATATGACAGGGCAATAAGACTGTTTTGTAGTGTTTGGTTTGATAATTACGTATTGGAGTTATTGTTATTGCTTTGCATGATTTATGGTTGAATATGAATATCGATACCTGATGTCGTGTTGGCCGGGGCTGAGGCAAATGGTAAACGCAAATAGTTCAAAATCCGGTAACCTGTCACACTAATATGTATTTATATGTATATCTCAGATTATAAAACAAAGGCAGATAGACCGCGCGGAACACCAAGAGTGAAGCCAAAAAAAAAAAAAAACTAAAGCGTCGCATTGTGTATAATGCGAGGCTTTAGTATTTGTTTTTTTTTTACTCTTGGGTGTTCCGCATTGTATGTTACATAAAATGCGATGCTTTAGTATTTGGTTTTTTGGCCTCACTCTTGGTGTTCCGCGCGGTCTATCTGCCTTTGTTTTATAATCTGAGTTACATAGTTGTACTAGGTTGTTGGTTGGTTCTAACCGGGGATCGTAGAAGGCGGTTTAGATCCCGTACTTCCCGGTGCAAGTGTGAGACGGAACACCGGGGTGGTTTTAGTCAGTAAGAGTCTGATAGACCCCTCCACCCTCCCCAAAGCGGAGGACATACATGAGGATTTCCCCGTAATAAAAAAAAAAGAAATTGTTGGTTGGTTGAACTAGTTGTCATGCGTAGATCTTTGACAGTCGTTATGGGTACCTAGTCAGGAGCCCCAAAAATCTGGAAACCAGTCTTACCAAGGGACACTGTGTTACCCAGTAACTGAGTGGCGGAGGTCAGAAAGGCAGTCTCTCTTTAATTTCGGAAGTCGGTGTCTTCGGATATGTGTTTCAGTATTTTGTAACCGACTTCTGAAATTAAAGTAATTTTTCCCTTTGTAGTGTTTTGACGGAAGCCGGTTGTTAATTTTTTTGGATAACGTTTTTTTTTCACTTTTTAGTTATGGAACCTAACCCATAACAGTCCGTATACCACTACTAGCTATGTAAACAACAGAGACAGAAAGCAGCAGAATGTCATCAAGGTACAGACGCCAGCACATCAAGGTACCCCAATTTGGAGTACCTTGATAGATTTTCAACTTTATTGCATAACAATAAGGTTCATGTTCAATTGGGAAAATTTTACAGTTTGGGGTAGTTTGATGTGCTGGCGTCTGTACATAAAGTGGATTAAAAACGAACTATCGAGGCTAACGCAAATAATATCGTAGTAATGTTAATAACATTTGGGAGCACCCTTGAAGGATAGATACTCTATCCGTAAAAAAGGAAATTTTGAAATCCATCCACAATAGACGGAGATATCGCATAAAAAGCATACAAAAAAATATACAAAAAAAAGAACATACAGACGAATAGAGAACCTCCTTCTTTTTGAAGTCGGTTAATTAAATACATAGACACAAAATATCGCCAACACAAACACTAATTATGATTACCGCCCACAGCTCTCAGCGCCCACGCATAATACATGAGTTAGATCTGACGACGAGGGCCGTGACGTCAGCACTGCCAATTAAACACGACTATCTCAATGGTGACAGGCGAATTAGTTTTACGCGTAAGTTAGTGGGCGGGTTTAATTCAGAGTACTGCTAGTAATAGATATAGTTTAAAAGTGTTTTAATAGGTAAGTAAAGTCCGTTTAACTAAATAACTGGTATACAAAACAACAACAGAAGGAATGGGTTTCCTTTTGACAGTTCTTCAACATTCATTGCGTTATTTGTGTTGTTGAACAGATAAGCTTTTCGACCATATGAAGCAATGGATAAGCGGTATCCTTCAAAATGATTTGTGTTTGATTGATAGTGTGTTGTTGGGTGCTGGTGTTGTATTTGTATGGTGTACAAAATAAAGACTATTCTGTTCTATAATTGGTTCTATAACTGCCTTTTTTTTCTTTTTTTTTATGGTTTGACTAAAACCCACCCGAGTTTCGTCAGCTGCCTGTGTGCCAGGGATCACGGTATCTCTTCGAATAACCCGCACCCCGGTCACGCATCGGCCCTTGCGAATCCCACCAGTTGGTGCTGACATCTGTTTGAGGCGTGCGTGGAATACAACGCGCCGTCGACCCGGGCTTGGTCCTTACCGGACAGCGAGCTACCCATTACTCGCCGTCCACAAGCCCCCGCCTACGGTGGCCAGGAATCAGCCTGAGAGACTTATACTGGGGTATTAGCAGGATTTATGATGTATGAGGAAAAGAGTTCACTCACCCTCCATAGAAAAGGGAAAAAGAAGATCCTCCGACCAGACGAGTGCAGTATCTGGTGGGCTACCTGCCCGGCGATTGATGTCAGGACATACGTTGCTAGCAAACAACATTTTCGAACAAATGAAGCAAAATTATTCAGATTCTAATTTAATAGTGTGTTACACAATAAGGGTGTCTTTGAAAAGATTTTGTCTTTGTAAGGATTTCATCATCATCATCATTTCAGCTGGAAGACGTCCACTGCTGGGCATAGGCCTTCTCCAATTTGGGGGACTTGCCATAATCGCCACGCTTGACAGGCGGGTTGAAGATCACAGTATGGTGGTAAAATGCATAGTCGCCTACTATGACACCCACGGGAAGAGATGGTATGGTGCTATTCTTTACGTCCGGCATCACACGGAAGGATTACTCTAACATAATTATTTTAATCACGAAAATAAACCATGAAGCTGAGATCATAAGACTTGAGTCAAAGTTAAGCCTTTGAGTATCACACAACCGCTTCGCAAAGCTCGGTGAACCGCGCTTTGACTGTCACCTGTGTACCTGAATAATTTTGCGCTTTCTTGTAATTAATATACAGGGTACATTTTTTACCAGTGCGCAAACTGTAACCAGGAATTCAGCATATCATTCTAGACCCCTAGTGTGGAATGTTTCCGTCGGTTCAAGTACAAAAACAAAATCAGATGTTTCATAGAAAAGTGCGGTCTAAAGTTAGTTAGCGTTAGCTAGCGTAGAAACGCTAGGGGGTCTAGAATGATATGCTGAGTTTATGGTTATAGTTTGCGCACTGGTTAAAAATGTATCCTGTATACTAAGTACAATATAATTCTTGTGTCCATGTCCAGCAGTAGACTGTTTTACGATTAGTGCTTGTGACGTAAAATCCATTATCAGTATCTTATCAGACTATTCACGGAAACTATCAGGTAGGTCACAATTAGCCTATAATGTCTCACTGCTGGGACACAGGCCTCCTCTCTGTGAGAGGGAGTGGGCCAGAAACTACCACGCGGTCCCAGTGCGGTTTGGTGGATGTCACATGTCTTTGGATATTTGGTTCTAGGACATGCCGGTTTCCTCACGATGTTTTCCTTCAGCGTTTTGAGAACAGTGGTAATGAAATTAAATACACAAATTAAAGCGCCTGCTTGAGTTCGAACTCACGAAGTTACAATCGTACGTCGGGGTCGATATCTCTGTATCACTAATGCTCATTGTATTCAAATCTGCGTTGAATCATTATTGACTCAGTATGTGCGAAAAGTCGTGTTCACACTACATCGCTTTAAAAACCTTATGAAATAATCAACTAAATGATTTACAATAACTTTCCGTTCTAAGCAAAATCACGTTAACATTGCAGGAAATCAAACAGTCCATGCTACACCACGCCTACACATACGCCTCCTTCAAATAACTCAGCTCATATCTTCAGAATGTCGCATACAATCTCATTAGCAGTTCCAACAGCTTCACTGAGCCTCTGAAGGAGCAGTTGATCTTTACAAAGTAACTTGATACCAGATACTCTTTTGTTTTAACCTGTGATTGTCCATCTATGCTTTTACAAAAACATCGGGAAGATAGTCATTAGTAATTTCACCTAGACTGAGAGCGTTTTATTCTGTTTTTGCCGAGGATTGAGCTCTGTAGTGCATTGGAGAGGCTTACGTCAGTTGGACTGCTATACGCCCATGTTGATGAAGGATTATTCCTAACACTGATATTTTTATAGATCTTAGAATTGGCAGATAAAAGGCTAGCTAGATGATGATCTATTAACAACCATACCATGAATATAGGCGCTTCAGTCGTGCCCTGAGGGTTTCCTAAACTGATTTTGCCGAAAAGAGCTCAATATCGTGCTATCGCAAAGGTTTATATCCAGCAATGGACTGCTTTAGGCTCATGTTGATGGAGGTTAAGTACTAGCACTGATTTTGAACCGGAACTTATACTGGGATTCACCACTAGGTGTATATTTATGACGAATACACCAACACATCGCTTTAAAAACTCTATGAAATATTCATCGAAATTCATCTCTAATCACATAAAAACGTTGCCCCACACTAGGAATTTCTCCTGTATTGTGGGTGCGTTTACATACATTTAAAGTCATATACACAAACAGCCGGACCCGGAACAACTACTTGTAGTTCATACAAATATTTGTTCCGTGCGGGAATCGAAGCCGCGACACGTAACGCAGCAGTCAATCGCTTAACCACTGCGCCAAACGTGCGACAAATCAAACAGTCCATGCTACACCACGCCTACACATTTGCCTCTTTCAAATAACTCAGCTCATATCTTCAGCAAGTCGCATACAATCTCATTAGCAGTTCCAACGGCTTCACTGCGCTCTCTGAGTGAGCAGTTGATCTCCAGAGTCAAGTACACCGGCTGATAACTTCCAAGCCAACCCTCTTAACACGGAGCCTTGTATTTGCATAATTTATTCGTCGACTTATGTCGCTAGATTTGTTGGGGCGACTAGTCGTGCGATTTGTCGGGGTGACTAATCGGGTCCTGTAGTTATTGATTGTGATTATTATGGTCTCATTTTGTAAGATTTGAAAGTAAGGAAATGTTAGGCGGCTGTGTTTGAACATACATAGATAGTTGTGTGGATTTCGTGACAATATTCGGAAATGTAATTAGGTACTATTTTGATTTTGGTGTGTTTTGGAATAAATAGAAAAGAATAAGCAGAGCTAATGGCACATCTAGAAGATTAAACATTTTATTCATATTCATGACTTTATTTGCATTCCATAATGTCAAAAGTTATTACAATGGAACGATGCACCGTTTCACCGTCATAGCTTTCGGCATTGTGGTGGTTTTTGTTCATAGGAAAGAATTACTTGGCCTTATTATAATCATCCATCCAGTATCAATAGGTACGAGGGTGGGAAATCATCAAATAACTTCTCCCACTCTGGGTGGAGCAGGATGGCGTGTCAGACTTTTACTGACCAAAACCCACCCGTGTTCCCTCAGTTGCCTGTGTGCCAGGGGCCACGGTATCTCTTTTGAACAACCCACACCCCTGGCAGGCATCGGTCCTTACGGACCCCACTAGTTGGTATAGATTCAAGAGTAGGTACATTGTCAATAACAAGAAACATTTTAAAGTTAACAAAGATATGAATCAAATTGATTTTAACACGAGGCAAACTCAAAATATTAACATCAATTAAACCATTTATAGGCACTTTTGAATTGTCAAAAAGTCAGAAAGATGAAGCTAGTTGCCCATTCCAAAACGTAGATTTCTGTGGAGAAGAACGGGCAAGAAACTCAAAGGACACTCTTCTAAATCAAGATATTACATAATTCTTGTTGCTTCAATATGTAAGAACAATGTAAAAAGAGAAAATAAAGAGATCAAATCAACACGAAGATAACTTGTTACTTGAAATAAATGATTTATTATTATTATTATTATAACTTCATATCTGAGCCAGATAGAAGATTTTTGAAACTTTTGACATAGGTAGCATAGCATCGTCTGTTTATTAAACCCCAGGTACAGAGGTCAGCACATCAAGCTACCCCAATCTGTCAAATTTCTTTGATCGTTTTTCAACTTTATTACAAAAGCATAAGGTTCATGTTCTATTGGACAAATTTGACAGTTTGGGATAGCTTCATGTGCTGGTGTCTGTGCATTACAACCTCAAAACTATCACGATCATCTGTTTTACAAAAAAACTACAGTCACCATATTTTCTCCTTGAACCAGTAATGACGGATACCACCGCAGCCTGCAACCACAGCCCAAACTTGGATGGGTTGCGCAACCGATCGGGGCGTCGTCATTTTAGAACGTCCTTAACGAGAGATTAAGATTTGCTGGATGCGACACGGCTTTTGTTGTTTATTTAGATATTGTGTGAAGTAACTTTAGCGTGTATGTTTTCATTACTTATCAAGTAAGTACTTTCTTGTATGTAATTTCAATTTGTCCTCTACGTTGAAGCTGATTTGAATGGATTTCGTCTGGACAGTAATGAGCTTGCGACAATTGAGTGTTTTCTTTTACAGAACAATTTTTGCGTCGTGTCAAATCAGTATAAAAAATACTACAAAACTGATCTTTTATTTAAGGAACATAACACTCTCAAAATGGAGAGGAATCTGACTGGTTTGAAATTTAGTAGTACTTAAGTGTAGAAAGGTTACTCCTTAATTATGCACAAAATATAGTAAGTACAGGGCTATTTTCAAAGATTGGCGGTAGTGCATTTCAAGGAAAAGGTTGACCCTACCGAAATTTATCTTCATAATCTAAGCAATAAAATTTATAACTGAAAAGTCCACAATAATTCACGTTTCATTAAAACTGACGTTCGAATTAATATAAAGTCAATTAAAAAAGAAACTGTACAACAAATAAGCAACTGTGCTCTATTTCAATTGTTAAGTTACCGTTTAACAAATAAACGATTATTAATTTAATCATTCATTCGTTGAATTCAAACTTCAGACTGATATGTGACCACTCTGAAGTGGAATTTCAAACAGCCAGTTTTCCCAGATATCCCATAAAGGCGAATTTGCACAAAAAAACGTGAACACTCGTTGTATGTCGAATCGTTATGTCGCAGTTACGCTTCAGCCATTTCCATAAAATTATATCGGTGTTAATAAGTAGTCAAGTACTTAGATAATGCAGCCACAACTTAACTCTTAGCGGCCTTTACTTAAAAGGGGTGAACACACTTTAGCGTTAAAGATACGACGCTCTTAAAATATTTATAGGGCTGAGTATGAGACTTTTTGAACTTTTGAGTTTGGCGGTTTTAATCATGAGTATTTATGAAGAAACCTGGCGCAAGTTTTAAGAAAGCCTACAGAAGAGGGCGACAGAATTCTCATCATCATCATCATCATCATTTCAGCCGAAAGACGTCCTTTGCTGGACATAGGCCTCACCAAGCTCCTCCACTTCGACCGGTCCTGTGCTTCCCGCATCCAGTGGATTCCTGCGGCCCTCACAAGGTCGCAAGGTTCCAACTCGAAGTCTTCCAGTACGCGGTCGCTACTCCAGAACCTTTCGGTCCCATCGGTCATCTGTTCTGCGAGCAATGTTCCCTGTCCACTGCCATTTAAGTTTGGCAATCCATCGGGCTATGTCGGTTGCCTTAGTTCTCCTGCGGATCTCTTCCTGATTCGATCACGTAGGAAAACTCCGAGCATAGTTCTCTATTGCCCTTTGAGTTTCTTTTAGCCTTCTTATGAGGCTTATTGTGAGCGACCACGTTTTGGTGCAATTGGTCATCATCACTGGCAACACGCTCTGGTCAAGGACTTTCGTCTTGAGACACTGCGGTATTTGGGACGAGAAGATTTTGCCTAGCTTCTCGTTCGCTGCCCAGCCGAGTAGGATTCGACGATTAACCTCTTTCTCGAAGTTGGACCTACATAACTGGACAGTTTGTCCTAGTTAAACGTACTCGTCCACAACTACAAGTGTAGCGCTTCCGATCGTCATGGGAGTGGGTGTTACATGGGCATTTGACATGACCTATGTCTTGTCCATGTTGATTTTAAGACCCACTCTTTCGGAAGCTCTACTAAAATCATCGAGCATTTTACTGAGGTCCTCCATGGACTCAGCCATCACAACTATATCATCGGCAAACCGAAGGTGAGTGATGTACTCGCCATTAATGTTGATGGCATCCTCCAACAGTTTCGGAGAGATAACGTATCCCTGTCTCGATAGGTTTCGAAGTCTGGTCCTGGAGTCGGACTGACAGTGGCGAATGAGTACAGACACTTCAGCACCTTGATCAACCGATAGTCGATCTGGTACCGTTGAAGAGACTGCAGTACAGCCCATGTCTCGATCGAATCGAAGGCTTTTTTCGTTGTACACAAACGCTAAGCAGAGAGGCAGTTTATAACTACCTTCTCTTCGGTTCTCTTGTCTTCTGTATAACCTGCCGTATAACAGAAATCTACTCATTTTAAATTAAATACAACCGACTAAATATATATATACTAAAAGTATGCTATATGTTAATCCAGCCTATAAATTATCTGTGTGTCAAATTTCATCCATTTTCGTTTGGCAGTTTTTGCGTGATTGAGTAAAAAACATCCAAACATCCAAAATATCCAAACATACAAACTTACACATTTATAATATTAGTAGGAAGTACGATGTACGCCTATAAACTATAAAAGATATTAGATTTAGAACGATTTTTTTATTAGTAGGTAAAATTAATTAATGTTCAAGTTTATTATTTTTTGCGGTACCACCAAACTCAATGGTGTCTTAAAGATTTCGATAAGAACATTCCATACAAAGCTATGAAATGTCTTAAAAATATTTGAACTGCCAAAAAACACTGCCGAAAAAGGTTTTAAGATTCGCTTATGATTATGACTCTTTCAAGCTAACTCGCGAAATGACGATTCCGATTAACTTAATCTTCATTTTACTTAAGCGTTACATTAAATACTCTTAAAAACGCTGGTTAACCATTCAACCATAACATAAAGCCTGGTGCACACTAATGAACACTTAAAACTTAATCGTTATTAAGTACGCAGACAAGAATATCGAGACGAAAATTTTTCAATTACGATAAAGCCCTTACATAATTGAGACTCTTAACTTAACAGCGTTCGCGATATCGTGTGGACTCCGCTTAAAAGCTTTATTCATCTATAAAACGTACCCTTCTCAAGATACGAATGAAAATATACTTTATTTTCGTTGTATTTAAGTTCATGTTGGGTGTTTGTGTGAAGTAGTTATTTTACATGCAAATTAATGTTGGGTGCATTGGAAAAGTTTAATGGTATCTTAATTAGTCGATACAAGGAGGCTGGTGCTTATTTAGTGGTGGCCAGTATCAAATTTATATCTTCTCTAATAATGTGCAGGGCAAAGTCAGGAAGATTTCGTGTACGTGTTCCTTAGGAGAAAATAGAACGTATTGCATTTTACAAACTTTATTTAAAAAAAGAACGGTTTTACAAACTTTATTTGAAAAAGAACGGTAAAATTTATTTAATTGGGTTTAATTTATTTAATCCAGCTAGCAGTATATTTAAAGTTAATCAAGAACTAAAATCTCTATCTCAATCAATTTGCCTAGCCTTTTCCCAACTATTTTGGGGTTGGCTTCCAGTCTGAATGGATGCAGCTGAATACAAGCATTTTACATGGAGCAACTGTCTGTTTGACCTCCACAATCCATTAACTGGGTAACACGATAACCTTTGGTAAGACTGGTTGTCAGGTCCACAAATGACAGCCAGGACCAACGGCTAACGTGGTTTCCGAGGCACGGAGGAGTCTCGGTATGTAAATATGGTCACCCATACACAGACCAACCCCGGCAAGCGTAGCTTAACCTGATGGATCGACCCGTGCGGTTATTACTTAGCCACGAGCCCCTCTAATCCACGGGCCACTTCAATCTCAGACAGTCCATCAGAAAAAGGTGTCTGTTGGTGTACCTGGCTACAGTAGCATTAATTAGCGAATTAATTTCTAAAACTAATAAAACATAGATACTACATATCAAACACATACAAAACCACATTAACTTATAAGCGAAGAAAGTTCCACAATAATTCACGTTTCATTAAAACTGACGTTCAAATGAATATAAAGTTAATTCATTCGTTGAATTCAAACTTTAGACTGATATATGACCACCCTGAAGTGGAACCTCAAACAGCCAGTTATCCCCGATCTCCCCCACCGCCTTCAGTTATGAAGATTCTAATGAGGAAAGGGGAGATCTGGGATGTTTGGAGGGTTCTCAGTACCCTGGTCTGTGTGTAGCACGATAATGAATGATTGAACAAAGCGTTAAGTCTATTATAACGTTGCAAGAACTTTATTAGAACGGTTAATGTACGAGGCGAAGGGAGGTGCCACGATATCGATAAGTTTTCTTCGATGTTTTTGTGAAGGTTCAATTGACTAATGAATATTGCTGATAAATGGACCAAAAGTATCGTAACATAAAATTTAAAAAACCCCCGACCCAAACAAAAACTCTAAAAAGTAAAAAATAATACGAGTATTTATAGGCCTTTTAATTTGAACGTAATATTTTGATCAGGGCATTGTCAAGTCGGGGGACGGCTAGGCCTCTGTTTGGCGTTTTCATTGACCGTCCCCCGACTTGACAATGCCCTGATCAAAATATTACGTTCAAATTAAAAGGCCTATAAATACTCGTATAATTTTTTACTTTTTAGAGTTTTTGTTTGGGTCGGGGGTTTTTTAAATTTTAAATTTAATTTTTATTTCTTGCTTTTTAAACTTAATGTCTCCCTTAAATCACCATTTATCTATACTCTATTCATTGAGACCTTTTCAATGAGCCCAAACACGATACTTCTGATGTTTGTTGGTGAATAACTTGGGTTTCCTGGAAATTCCAGGTGTTGCTCCCGCATCAGTTCAAGGTTTTATTCGTCTAATATCATTGAAGTAATAGAATCCCAAATTTTGAGTTGATCAGAGGCTAAAATCCCTTTTTCAACCAGAAAAGATCTGATAATCTTCAAACGGCTGAACCGATTTTGATGAAACATATCTAAGAACACTCCCGACTAATACACCTTTCAAACAAAAAAAACTAAATCAAAATCGGTTCATCCGTTCGGGAGCTACGTTGCCTCAGACAGACACACACACACACACACACACACACACACACACACACACACACAGACACGTCAAACTTATAACACCCCGTCGTTTTTGCGTCAGGGGTTAAAAAATACCTATGCTCATTATTTTCATTAATTAGTCCTGGCAATTGTAGTTTTGCGATACCGAATATTACAAAGTAAGAAAATAATTGGCGCACTCATTTCTCTTTATCTCGCAATTTGAAAAAGAAACAACCAATGAATTTAATTAAAACCAAACTTGTCTATTCTATATTAATCTGAAAGAAAAAATATAACAACTAAAAAGTAATTAAAGTCGACACAACATTGCAATTAAAATAATCGAGTAGAATTTTATCGACATGGCACACCACTAGCTGCTTCGCCTCGAGTTGAGTCCGCGTCTTTATAATTAGATAAAGCGGGTAACAATTAAACTTCCCTTAAATAAGCCAAACGTGGAGGGTAGCAATTAGCATTTTCAGGTTGATTATTTTATAAGTATGACAATGATGATGCATTTGCTGGATGTGGTAACAGTAAATGTGTGTATATTTGTCAAAAAAAAAGAAGTATTGCTAAAAATATGGTCTGTTATTTTTGTATGGTATCTTATCGGTTGATAGTCGTAATTACAGAAACAATTCAATGCCAGCCATTGTATGTTACGTTCAAAGCGCACACAAATGGTTAAAAATGTGTCAGATCTAATGTAGAGCCTATCCCCTAACTCCACAAAGCTTAATCCTACAAACCTTACATTTTGGTCAAAAAGTACTGTTTATATTCGTGGCCGTCGTAAGACACTCCGATCAGCCCGTGAATTGTTATTGCTGAAGAAACGGGATATTTTAGTATGCGTTTATTATGATGTTAAATAAGTTTAAAAACCTCTAGCTGAACTACATTTTATATTATTTCACTTTGCTTACAATTGCTGCACAAATAGCTTACCTACTCCACAACAATAATAATCAGCATTAGCTACTACAATAGTTGCAGAAATTATAATTATAATGTATTTAATCATTAAAACTTTGTAAAATGTGTACATTTAGCCAACAGTAGTAAATACGAGTATCCCATACAAATTATAGTGCCTAAAGATAAAATATTTTTACTAAAACTGTAAACTGCAAGTGATGATGTTTCGCAATTATAATGTTAGGTAGCAACCCGCCTGATCTAGTTTAAGTTAAACCTGTGTTTCGGAATTAACTACTATTTAACGTAGATTTTGTTACCTCTAAAAGCTCTTCCAGTTTCACCTCTACATCAGTGTTCTCTTCTCCCACCAGCGCGGTCGGTTCTAACAAATTTATGCTAGCTAATTAAGATCTGCTTTATTAATTACTTTGGCCAACTCTCTACAGTATTTTACCTTTTTTCTCTTTTCCAAAATCGTGTCTAATAATCTGTTTACCGGCTATGACTTTTTGGGGTTAAATAAGCTGATTTGACGTAACTTTTTGTGTCTGTTTTTAACGGTAGGTAATTAATATTAGAGTAATTTTATGTTGGCGGTTTGGGCGTTACGGTTTTTTTTTTTTGGCAATTATTCGAGTTCTGTTGAATAACCAACGTAGATCACAGGAAACTTGAACGCTATTTTATTAAATGTCTCTATTGTACTAATAACAGTAGATAAACTAAGAAATTCACAATAGTTTTTTTTATTATTGCAACCCAAGCAGGTCGCGGCAATAACAACCACCACATATGGGGTTTCATGGACGGCTCAGACCTCCGGTGTGTATGCGGCGTTTCTCCAGAAACAATGGCTCACCTCGCATCTTGCCCATATGCCCTGTCACCTGCACACGTGAGGACCTGTATCAGCGAACAGTAGATACTCGCGTGGCTGAATTTTTGGCTTGAAAAATTTATAAAACTATACATGTACTTTTTTCGTGTTATTTTTGCTATCGAAACGCTTAGAAGAATGCATTATGTTTCAAAGTTGAAATATACAAATAGTCTCTTTATCCGCACGTTTTATTACCTACATGCTACTTACTTCTTACTGAATCGTTCGTTATTAAAAAATCATTTTACCTTCAAGCAAACATTTTTATTTAAAATCTTACCAAATTTTATAAAAATCACTTACTGAAACTCCCATTACCTACGTCAAAATATGCCTCCGAAAATTCCCTAAACCCAAAACATACGGACAATAAAAATGTTCTACGATAAAACTTTACAACTTTGCCCTCAGCAGTTATCAAAACAGTCAAATAAATCCGAGGAGCGTTTTAAAACTTCAAGATGCTCTCGTAAAAACTCCCTGCATAATGTATAGCCCTTTGAATTTGTTATTATTTCGTTCCTTAAATTCTTTGGATCGTAATCATGGTTTTTTATAGAGGAAAAAAACTTTAGGTTTGCTAACTAGGGTTTACTATGAAGTAAGATAACTAGGTGTAGATATTGGTATCGCAAATATGTTCCTTTACTACTTTTGCAACAAATGTAAATAAAAGTACCTATGTCTAGGAAAGATATTTACCAATATTGTCAGGCCTAATAATGTTATTTTTAAATAGACGAGATCGTACTTTTTTTTTTGACGAGATGTCATATAAGATAAATACCTAACACTAAACTTTAACCCAAATACACATGGAATGTTTTAGAATGAACAGTATCCGATTGTGCTAAGTATTTTTTTTTTAATATTTTGCTCTTTGTGAACAGTCTGTTCGTCCCGATATTTTCAACACTGATTGTAAATTTTAGGTACATATTATGCATCGGAAGAGTTGGGAATGAGTCGAAATAAAGCATAACATTTAATGCTCTTTACATATCACATAACGAATAGTTTGTCTATCATTGAAATATAGGAACAAAATAGGAGCACATTATATTAACCTTCTTCATATTTAGCAGGTGATAGTTATTTGCATCATTTACATCATCAATACATCTTCTTCCTGCCCTAATCGTACGGGAATGTAAGAAAAGACGATGTGCAATAAAAATTAACGACTGACTGTGGAACACATCAGTCCCCTTCCTAGAACCCTCGTATCAATCGGCAAACGGATTTGTTTCCTAATTCCTAAGGAGACAACCTACAAGCAACAATTATACAAGAGACAACCAACATCGCTTCGAAGGAACGCTCACGAAAGAAACACAAGCCATTTAGAACTGTATGCGAAGAAAAATACACGTCATTATCCTTTACAAATAATGTATTCGCGAAATTAAATCGCAGGAAATAATCTTACACGAAAACACACTTTTAGCGGTTGAGATAAGACGTTCTTTCAAGAAACGGCCCTAAACACCCTAATTCGGGGAGTTTTAATATTCACTTATATTAGGGAAAAGAATTACAGGAAGAAAATGAAACAGGGTGAGTAAATAAATAAACGAGACGCCTAGGGCGGCCATGTTGCTACGTGGGTAACATTACGTGTTAGATCGTGCAACGATTCCAATTCGATTTGTCGATAGTCGAACACGATTCCAGGGAAATGACCATCGACCTTTAGAATGTGTAAATAGTTTGAGGAAATTGGCTTACGATGCTTAACTTCTAATAGAAAGAAAACTACGTAATGTGGTTCCAATTGCAATCGACGTTTGAATGCTGAGAACTAAAATGAACTTTAGTGCTGTACTTACCCACAAATTATAGATAAGTATACCGATATCGACTAAATGGAAAAGCTACAAATAGATTAAGATGTATACTAGCATTTTAAGTACATGTAAAGTAGTTCACAACAGGGAAATAATTTACTTTAATACGTAGTTAAAATTTAATGCTTCGTAATGACTCCATCAACATTCATGAACATTGTTGCAAACTATGCTGTTATTCCATTACATATCCATGGAACTACTTTAAACACGATAAAAATCGACTAAAAATAATTAAAAAGCTACGCGGTCTCATTAATTGTAAAATAACTAGTAGTACCGCTTATCCAAGACGAGTTGCGCATAAAAATAACGTTAAAACGCCGGTAAAAGTCACAAAAATAGGCTATAAACCAAACAAACGGGTACAATACATGTAAAAAGTCGAGCGTTCGTCTTTTCTACCGCAGTTAATAATTGATGCCTCAAACTGCCGAGTTGTGTTGCTCATACAAAATGTATGTCCCTAGCTACCCCATGTTACCGCCTGCTTGATGTTGTGCACATAGCATATGTATAGTTAGTACGTCCACTTAACTGCTTCTCTCTAACCTTTGTTATAGCAATTTGGATCGGTTTGGGGAACGAATTGATTGGGTGTACGCGGGGATATATTGTTACGCTTGTAATTTATTGTTTAGGCCGATTTCGATGTGGTATAATGTGATTTTTCATGGTTCTCTTTGTATTACTTGGGTTTCAATCATCTTCAATGAACATAGTTCGACTACAAATAAATAAAATTGAAGTGTCTGTTTGTAATGTCAAAATTCAGCATTTTACTTAATGCTTAAGAAAGAAAATACTATACTTTTTAACAAAAAACAATTTTTGTCTATCTGTCTGTTGGTTCCACTAATCTCCTAAATGGCTGGAACTATTTTGACAGAATTTTCATAGCAGGTACCTAATCTTATAAAGAGTCATGTAGATGACTCCTTATAACAATGGCATGCTTTTTGTCCCGGTACCTAGCGCGTTCCCGTAGGATAATTTCCGATATCCACGCAAGCGAAGCCGCGGGCAGCAGATAGTAGGTAATAATTACAAATAGAATAATATAATATTCTCGTTTGTTCTTTGGTTTAGTAACGTAAATTTAGCTAGGGTTTTGATTTAACTGCATTTTTTCGTAGATTACCGCAAAAATAGACATTATTGTGTCAAGTCCGGCTAATGAGACACAATAAAGCTTAATGGGTTTTGCAATTCAATGAATTAAGAAACTTACGGTACTTATAAGTAGATGTCAACAGGAATTTTTCTTTTAATAAGTAGATACTAACACCTTTTCAATATCCAATAGGAAAATACCAGTTTCCAGCAATAACGCGTACCTATTTGATAAGTTGTTTCTTCATAAATAAACAACGCTTTCTACACTTTAAAAGAATGACAAATTACTATTCCGAAATTCTATTAGGTATCGATAATTCAAACTGATACATTATTCATGTATTGAAAAAACCTACACGTCTGTACAACTACAATTAATTTCGAATATAGAAATCGGTACACAAGAATCGACTGTCAATAAAATCGATAGTTTAAATATATTCGTTTGTCACATCCTTATCTGAGTACACAGATTATCAATGAAGGCACAAATCATAATGCATGGAGCCATTGTTTATGGATGAGTTTAAACTATTACTTACGCGAGAGGTGCAATTTATTGTGTTTCATTCATGTATTGTTTTCATTGTTGACAGATGAACGCTGATTGCATGCATGTGAATGATCGCATGTTTTATTTAGCACACGTTTTAGTTCATGAATCGGTGAAATTAACATTTTATTCGTCATCGAAGTTTCAGAATGTTCGGTGAAAACTGCTGACGTTTTTTTTGCTGTCAAATATTTGAACGACTGTCTATCTGACCTCTACAACCCAGTTACTTGGACACGTAAGGTTACTAGGGTCTTATAAGATACAAGTTAGCGCTCTAAGCAAAAAAGCAAAAAAAATATCCAACTAGCTTTTGCGCGCGAATTCGCCCGCGTGTATTTTGGAAATTGTGTCACGGGAATGGACTACCGGGATCAAAAGTGTGGCAGCATCTACATACAAATTCCATGTTCGTAAGCAGGTTGTGGTCTACCTGTGTGCCCAAATGCATCGGAATCCATTCAGCCGTTTAGGCGTGACAGGTAGCAAAGAGACAGAGTTGCTTTCACATTTATAATATTAAAGTATGTATTCAAATGCTTAAATTTCTAGAAAGCAACTTTTAATATGTTCTGTCTCTTAATAAAGTAGGTAACTAACTATTGCAGGTTTCATCTTTAATCATTGTCAAATAATAACTTATTACCATAATATACTCTACGGTAGCCCAATATTTGTATTAACGATCAGCATCCTCCGTCGGAGCCCCAGATTATACAAGCCCATTTGTCATAGATAAAATGCCACTTCATTTAATTTATGTCTCCTTTATCAGTTATAAGGATATTAAGTCGAAATCATTGTGATTTAGATGATTTGAGAGAGAGATTTTTCATTAGCGTGTTTCAGAAATGTGTGGTCATATAAGACCTTAAATATGACCACACATTTAAATTATGCATGATACAAATAAATAGTTTTTATTACTAAACGCTAAAATGCAAAGTTCTACTTAAGTTATCTCATTGCTAAACAGTATAGGCACTAGAGAAGTAGCAAGCAATAAAAACTATATTTAAAGCGACGCCTATGCAGTAATAACAATTTCCTTGAACATAAAGATTTGTACAGGACAAACTAAATCGCATTCTTAGAGTAACAACGAGAACCATTGAAGATATGCTACTACAATATTGGAACTCATTCCACAAATCCTTTTTAAAACAATAAACACACAGGCACAAAACAAGAAATTCGATATTCAAAACTGCGAGACAATGCACGAGGTGCGTTCCGAAGTTGTGTTGGTGGCATCACAACCGATTACGTTCTAATGGACAAGCGGTGTTTGTGTTCGATACTGATAACGCATGCTCGATACGCGCGGCGCCATGCCACTGATTTTATTACAATAAAACAAAAAAGACTATTGGCCAGGCACTCACGCCCGATGTTCGTGATCTACTGTCTGATACAGGATTTTATTTCGCCTTTGTAATCGTACTTTGATTGTGTTTCGGAACGTATGTTTGTTAACTTGGTAGCGTTAGTATTGTTGGTTTGAATTTCGAATAAAGGCTATCAGGCTAGATAGAACTAAAGATTAAATGTAGGCAACAAAGGTGTTTGGTAATAGTTACTCATAGACTTATAATTTCGTATACGGAATGAAATGGTTCCATCAGTTCCATATATCTACTGGTAAATTTAAAAGTTACAAATAAGTCAATAACATTAAAGTGTCACAATAAGTATTTCATTTGCTAAGCTTGTAAGTAAACCAACGTCGCCAAATCCCTTTTGGGACTAAAAATATGATTTATTATTATTGTGTATTAAATTTATTATAAAATATTATTTATGTTTATTATTATATTATTGTGCTAACAAGACCTAGGTTTTTTATTTTTTAACAATGTTAATTTTTGAGCCAGTTTCTGAAGTCTTTGAAATTCGAAGACGATTTGAAGATGGCGCCTAAAAAGAACGGATTAATCCATTCCTATTTTGAAATCTGTCGTACAAAGGGCTTTTTTCTTTTTTAAATTAGTATTCGGATTCGGTCGATTTACCCGACGTCTCTTTGTATTAACCGGCTAAGTTAATGGTGTCTTATCTCTAGCTCCTTGTTTTTGTCCTGTTGTGTATTATTAAAAGTCGGGTTATCTGCTAACGAGGGGCGACGTGGCTAGGACCAATGATGATAGGATTTGTTTTCCAGTTTACTTGATTAATTTACCGCCTAATGTTTTTGACGGAGTAAGTAGGTAACCGACGGATTTAGTAAAATAAAAGCGATTTCGAACATAAATAATGATAAAGTTTAAAGAGCTACGTCTTAAGTAATTTATAGTGTCCGCTTTACAGAGTTATTCAAAAGATTTCGTAAACTAGTTTTGCGTCTGGATTTAAATGAAAAAAGATTTTTAGTTTTTAAACGCTGGCCTTTTTCTGGTCTATTGAAATAAATAAATTATTTAAGTCGTGTTTACATAATGTAAAACAAAATACAATCGCTAAATATGACATGTATTCAAATAAATCTTATTTAATGTTACTCTAAATTCGAAAAAAGAATTTAGTGTTCTAAAACATTTGAAACACAGAAAAATGATATCGTTTTAAAATACTAACATATAAATACGATGTAAACTGGGCAAAGGAATTTTGGGTTCAGCCGCAGTTTACCGTGTTTCCGACCGAACATTTGAAATAAAAGACTCATTTAAAAGATTAGGATAAAGCACGTTCGATTTATTATCAGGCTCGCAACGTATTTTAAAACTGGGTTAGGGTTAAGTTATGGGTTGATAGGAACGCATTTTGAGCCTGAAAAAAAAATGAGGCACACGACTATTTAACAAAAGCGAGAGTTTTGTATGACATTCACTACGAGATTATGCCAGCTAGGCTGGCGTGGAGCTCCGTATATTTTACATATAAACCGAGTAGAATACGGAATTTCGACGCACAAAATATCCATAAATGCTAATACATTGCCACAATATTGCGATGCACGTTACTGCGATAGACCGTCTCTGCGAAGCCACTACACTTCGATGCACGTTACCGCCCCAGATCTTCAAACTACTAGACTTCGATGCACATTACCGCGAAAGATTTTCACTGCAATACTATTTGACTTCGATGCACGTTACCGCATCGTTTCTACGGAGCTACTTGACTTCGATAATCTACTGCGAAAGATCGTTACTGAGAAACTATTAATCTTCAACATACCTGCTCGTCTTTCGTTAAGTTTATCATATTAGCTATCTACATTTTTATTTTTATTTTATTATCACTTATCAAAACGAAAATATGTTTTGAATAGGCCTCATAAATTATAAAACAAAACGCATAGTGAACAAAATAATGTGTATTCCATAATGTTGATATGTTAAAATATTTAGATGGTCTTGCATATTTATGCTAGGTATATAAAGTAATAAAACTAATTTTCCCCTAGAAATTCATTGATTCATTTATATATTTTTTGTTTTTTGTGTCCACTCTGTCATTTGATAAAACCGCATTAAAATCCGTTGCGTAGTTTAAAAGGTCTAAGCGTACAAACACGAAAAGCGACTTTGTTTTGTAATAAAGAAGAGTTCAAATATAAAATGTGAATGTCATGCAGACGTTTTCCCAACCAGGTTGGGGTCGGCTTCCAGTCTAACCGGATGCAGCTGTTATCTGACCTCCAATACCCAGTTACTGGGTAACACGTTACCTCTTGGTGAGACTGGTTGCCAGACTTTCGACTGTAATGCCTGTCAAAGATCCACAAATGACAGCCAGGACCAACGGCTTAACGTACTTTCCGAGGCACGAAGGGGCTTGGTCTGTAAAGATGGTCACCCATCCACGGACCAACCGCGGCAAGCGTAGCTTAACCTGATCGATCGACCCGTGTTGCTGTTATTACTTAGCCACAAGCCCCTCTTACTTAGTTTATTAGTCTGTGAATGTAAAAAGTATGTTATTTAATCTATTTATTCAATTCAATATTCAATTTATCAATAATTGCAATGATTTAAAGTTTTATTTCGACGTATTCTGCTTGTCATCTCAGAAACCATCGAATTAGTTTATATCTCAGTATTGTGTATTTTCTTTATATCAATAACGGTATCAGGCATGTTGCGGTCAAACATGAGTCTATTTTCTAGACAACATTCGAGCACTAAGAAAATGAAGTGCTTAAGTTTGTGGTAGGAATAATGTCATGCTCCAATGCCTTTACATTTTATTATCTGTATAAAATATAACGGGCTATCTATGCCAATGCATTATAGAAATTAAGTTAGTGGGAACTCAGTATGATTTCATAATACGTAAAGATTAGAGTAACATAACATCACGCCTTGTTTTCCGCAAGGGTTGGGCAGAGGTATAGTATACCCTTATTTCGTCAGTTGTATTTAAGTCCCATGTAAAAGGGGGCAAGCCTATTGCCATCAACCGTGCACAAATCCAGACTTCAACTGAAAAAATCCAGATAGGTAAACCCAATCACATTTGCCCGGCCTGGGAATAGAACCGAATGCTCTCATGCTCTGCAGTAGCTAGACCAACGAGGAAAACAAGATATTGTTTAATTGATGTAGCTACGATTGCCACGGTTAGTCCGTGGATGGGTGACCATCTTCACATACCAAGACCCCTCCGTGCCTTGGAAAGCACGTTAAGCCGTTGGTCCCAGCTGTAATTTGTGGATCTTTGACAGTCGTTATGGGTCGTCAGAAGCCCGAAAGTCTGACAACCAGTCTTAGCAAGGGGTATCGTATTACCTAGTAACTGCGTTGTGGAGGTCAGATAGGCAGTCGCTCCTTGTAAAATACTGGTATTCAGCTGCATCCGGTTAGACTGGAAGCCGACTCCAACATAGTTGGGAAAAGGCTAGGCAGATGATGATGTTTAATTGATGTAGGTGTCTCTCCTACAGTACGTAAGTAATATACATTAGGTTTAACCAAAACTTGTACCACCGTTTATTATTATTATTTACTCGTTTTTGCGAGCGGCTTCGCCCGCGTTAACCAATTATACATCTAAGCCTTCCTCATGAATCATTCTGTCTATTGGTGAAAACCGCATAAATATCCGTTCAGTCGTTTTTGAGTTAATCGCGAACAGACAGAGAGACGCGGTGGGGGTATTTATGGTCTGTTCCAAAGGTACTTAATGAAAAAAAAATATTTATTAATGTTATTAAAATAAATAATGGCTGAAAAAAATAGTGACATAAGTTAAAACCTTCTAAATAAAGATATATGTGTTTCCAATCTCTTTAGTGAGTGATTGCAGGGTTTCCACTTTCACCAAATAGTTTTGAAACAGACTATACCTAGTAATACAGTTCTTTTTTTAAATCGAGCTTCAGTCGGTTGGACAAGAATATCATCATTATCTATGGAAAAAGATGACTTCAAAATTTATGATCAAGCTAATGTTGCCATAAAAAATTTATGATCAAGCTAATGTTGCCATAAATAAAATGACAGTGTTACTAGCTAAAAGCACTTACAAAACACGTGTAGGTCAATTGATGGAATGGTTGACATTCATTTATGTTAATCATCGATTTCAATATAAGATGGTATGGGAATTGATTAAAATTATCGTTAGAGACTTGTTTCCTACTTGTAACCAGATATAGTATTAAATGAAGGTTGTTGGAGATAAAAACTAATATACCTACTTTGTTCTTGTAACGGCTGCGATGCCGATATTAAAGATGAGATGTATACACACATAAAAAAAAGTTTGTGATCACTAGCATAAGCTGATATATTTTTTTTTAATTGAAATTCATCAAGAAAAAATTCTTTGTTGTTTTCTTTAAATAGAATGAAATTTAAAAAAAAACACATTTACTATAAATGTGAAAGTTTGTATGTTTAGATGTTTGGAACGTTTGTTACTCAATCACGCAAAAACGGCTGAATGAATTTGGATGAAATTGGCATACAGACAGTTTATAACCAGGATACATAGAGACTTTCTATACCGGTAGCAAGTTCCCGTGGGATAATTTTCGACTACCTACTAATAAAAACTCTTTGAAGTCGAATACAGTTAAGTTAGCGAATTACACTGCGTGCCAATTTGCTTTAATGAAACACTTCCTTTAATAACTTCAACACGTTATTATAAAGTAACATTTGACGTAAAAACATGCCATTTAATTTTACGATTTGTAATTAAAACAGATACTCAGCTGACCGTATCATGCTCTTCTACTTAACATTATACTATCCAACACTATTAGGGTATGGTCAAACACCAGTTTTTTAAGACCCTCAAATGTTACAGGCATATAAGAAACCAAGGGCCTAGTTGTTTGGACGTTAGAAACTTGTCTTTGCCTCTTTGGTTATCTTAATGAGGACAAGCAAGCCAAGAATGTTGACGCCTCCACAAAAATAATCACAATGTTTTAAGTGTAGATAAAAGTTGTAATCGACTGTACACGGTATTTGTTATCAAAAAAATCGTTTTAATAAATGTTGAGAACATGCACTTTAGGGAAAATGAAGCTATATTCATGTAAATGACTAGAATTTAGTGTAATGTATTGGTTGGATCGATAAATGGGATGAAACATAAGTAACTTTAATCTATTTTGATAACAAAGATAGCACTTACTTATTTATTTTAATCAGATTTGTTTAAATTAAACTAAATTTGTAGTTGGAATTTATCATTTTGACTGACCTTTTTCAGCCTGAAGTGGGTAAGTGCTTACTTGATTAAAGTACCTATCAAACTTGAATATACCATTTTAGAAGAATAAATGAAAGAACCTAGTTTGCTTCAACTAGTCTAAATAGGACTTGACTGAACAGGTTTATCGCACGGCGGCTATTATTTGTGGCTAGTCTAAAAGTCTACGAAAATCATTAGAAATTAAGTAGGTACATGGCAGACCCAGACCAAAATGGCAGAGTGGTGAACGACCGTAGTAATACCTTTATATTGCAAGGCAGGATGAAAGCATCTTTAATGCGATTTTCCATCAATAGTCTTCTTGTATAACTTCAGCGTTGCTAAATTATCTATATTCCTAGATCCTAACTTAGCCTGGCACAGTTAAGATTTGTCTCAACTCGCAAAAAAAAGAAAACTATCTTCTTCTGGCCTGATTCTTCAGAATAAGCGTTTCCAAACTTGACAAAAATGTTTTTTTTGCTGTTATACCAGATAGAAAATACAGGGTCACATTAAATTTGCTGGAATTACATTAGGTTAGGTTCGATATCGAAAACGAACGAACGAACAAAAACATTTTTGATTCGAGAGCTTTGTTCAGAGACAGTTACAATCGACCTGAGGGGTAATTCTCGTAATTTTAAGAACGTTCACAGTCTGATCTCAGTGTCAATCTGTCAAAAAGACCTCGAGTTTCCATACATTTTTGACAAGTTTTTGACATTTGCTTGTCGCCGAGATGACACTGCGACTGCATTTAATTACGAGAATTGGCCACCTGGTCGAAGGCCTTCGATAGGTCCAGAAAGCTTCCTCTTCAAACAAAAGAGCATCATCTCACTCACCTCCACTTCGTCCGTCTATTCTGGAACCACGTCTTGACCTGCGCATCAGTCATCTTCAAGGTCTTCGCCAGGCTTGCCCTCTCAGCAGACGCCAGGTACTTCTGTTTGTGGAACCGTTTCTCCAGTTCGGCGATTTGCAACCGAGTGAAGGATGTTCGGGGCTTCTTCCGCTTCGGAGGTGTTCGGTTTTGGTAAGGGTGACCAATCCGCCTCGTGATTGGGAATGACGCTGGAAATAGAGGTTTGAGAATTGTTAGCTATTGGTAAAATGAGGTGGTGCTGTAAACAGATCCTAGAAGGACTCGGTGGAGACCTTTGCCTGTTTAGCAGTGGCAAAGTATGGGTTAAAAAGACAAAGTGCAAAAAAAGTTTTGGCCTGCTCTTGACCTAGTTGCAATCACATATCTAATACCATATTATTAGGAAAAACTATTTAAGCCTTTTGAAATCAGTAACTTCATTTGCTATCAATGTTTATCTATAAACTTGGATTTTTGGCCAGGAATTTAATAAAATAAAATAAATAATAATTAAAAAAAAAAAACTTTTTTCTAAATAAATGACAAGGGTTGTGTCATATTAAGACGATTATGAAAACTCCTGAAAAATGCCTAGTTTTCCAGAAAGACAATGGAGATATGTACAAAAACGATATTTTTTTAATAAAACAAGTTAGGTACCTTAATCATAATATTCAGGACCATGTACCTGAACATTGCATAGGATTATATCAAGAAATAAGCAATCAAAATCTAAAATAATGAAGATACGAAGCTATGAATCATTTTTATAATGAAACAATAAAAAACAAATGAATGAAAAGTAATTTAAGAAGCGTATTATTACTTCCATTCATTGTTCCTTTTATGACTCAATGTTTATTAAAAACAAAACCTCAAGAACTAGGTTAAACTGCCTCCGTAATAAGTTTTATTCAAATTCTGCTACGTAACGTTTATATCAGACTGAAGCCATCAAGCAATTACACCGATTACGACTCTTAACGTACATTTACATCTTATCTTTGTAATTGAAATCACGATTTAATCCTTATGAACAATACAGATCGAGAGATATGAAAAAATAAAAAATATTTTGAATAAATAATAATATCATTAAAATACGCATTCATAAGTCTATGAAGTATGTATTAAGCTTTGATTACACCACATAATCAAAGTAAAATTACATGTTCATGATCATTCATGGAAACACATCTTAAAAGATTGACCATACACAAACCGCAAGCTTTATTACTTTTAAAAAAGGAAGCGGTAATCGTTACAAATCGTTTCAAAGTAGCTGTTGCACGTTCTCTTTTCAAAATTACATCCAAGATGGCGGGCGTAATCACGTTTTAAAAATTCGAAACTCAATAAATTACTATTTAAATGGCGCGTTGCTATTGGTCGGGCGGTCGGTAATAGCCGGTGTTTTCCGTAATAGATCGATTTGCATTAAATGATCCGTGAGATGAGATCATGTTGTTTCTAACTATATTGTTTTCAATGTCATATCCATATTATGGTACAATCAACGTAATAGCGTAAGTATTTATGTCCATTTACTTCTATAATTTCATAGCAATCCATCTGTCCATCTATTTACTAGACCGTAAATAAGCTGGCCATTAAAAAAAAAAAACAAGTTTAATTTCGAGCATTAGTTGAAATTGAGTTGATGTTAAATTATTCGTACAACAATACAGGCTTGAGTGCGAATAATAAAGTATTGAGACATCATATAACGTATTTGTGGCCATTTATTTCAGGTTATCAACGCTTTCTTTTCTAAGAATTATTTCCTTTTACTGACCTTTAATTAATTGGCCATTAAATTCAGGCCTGTCAAAGTTTTAACACTTTTTTCTGGCATTTAAACACCTCGCAACATATACATCACGATAAATTCATTGTACCAAGCACTATAATACTACTGCCCTATTCTGAATTAAAAATACATTCATAAATTCTTTTCAAATATGGAAACGTATTAAAAGGCGCGCTCCCATTGGTCGGTCGACAGCGTAATGGCCGCCTCACGTGACCGCAAATTATGTAGCAATTGCTGGGGAGTAACTTGGCCGTACTTTAAGATTGTTAGTGACTTTTGTTCCCCCTGCAATTTAAGTTTAAAGGTAAGGCTTTCGGTTTATTCATTTCCCAGTGCAAGAAGTACTTGTGCTAACGTTTTGAGTTTTAGAACACATTTTTGTAGGTTTTTTGTTTGTTGTTACAGACCATTGAGATGGTATAGATTATGTTTCAGACACGATAGCTAAATACGAAAGGAATAGGTAGTGTTAATGGTATGTGGTGATGAACCACCTTTTTGAGGCGTAGAAATTTTTAATACACGTAGCAGGGATCTTCTAGCACTTAGCTACGAAAATTTAAGGGTTTTATTAGTTTTTTTAACTAATATTTACTATAGATTTTGAGTCCCGGAGTCTGGCTTTGTGCCCGGTTGTTGGCAATAGGCGCACCCCTATGGGACTTAACATAACTGGCGAAATGACGATAGGCACACCTCTGCCTAACCCTTCGGAGAAAGAGGGCGTGATATTATATATATTATTACTATATTTTGTTTAATTTATTATAGCATTTTTCCATAGATCTACATAGATAAAAATATCTTCAACATTGTCAATATCACTAAAACAAACCATCCATCTTAGAACCGCCTTCAATATTCAGCGCGAGCTAACAATATGACCCACAGCCGCCACAGAACTATATAAAAACGATTAGCTACATAGTAAAACGAATTTCCCGTCCGTTGGTATCAGGGTGGAAAAGGGTGCGGTAACAAGATTCCGCGGGTCGTAATCCAGTTAAGGGTGGTATGATTCATGCGTGCGCCCGAAATGGCGCGGTTTGTGTTACGTGAGAGTTGCAGAATAAGGACGTTTAGAGGTGGGTGCATATTTGTAGCGTTTTGGTTCAATTGTGTTTCTAGCTTTATTTATCTTTATTTATTTATTAAAGCCTGTGTGCTCGTAGGTATGTAAGTTTACTCGTATGAGTTTCTAGTTTCGTTTGTTTGTTTTGATGTCTGTTTTTACATTTACCAACTTTCTGAACTGGTTAGCGATTTTTAATGTATCAGATCGTTAAAAATCAATATGGGTTTAAGATAAAAAAATACGTAAATTGTGGGTGGGGTATAGGGTGGCAGGAACACCGACGCGGAGTCTGTAACTGCGATCGAAGTCCCTGCCACTCTTTAGTTACACCGCTGCGCAAACTGTAACTTCGAACGAAGTCCCTGTCACTCTGTAGTTACACCGCTGCCTATTCTTGCATGTGATGTTATGTTTTGTTACTGTGTCAAATAATATTAGTTACATCGTCAACTTGTACAGGTTTTATACAGTTTTATTTAATTACTAGCTTTTCCCAGGGGCTTCGCCCGCGCAGGACTTTCATCTCCTATTTAACTCCCTTAGGGGTTGAATTTCGAAAAATCCTTCCTTATTCCTTGTGTACATTATAAAGGGAACCTCTGTGCAAAATTTCAGTTTGTAGTTGGGCTGGACGTTGATGATTCAGTCAGTTAGTTGGTCAGTCAGTACTTTTCTTTTTATTTATATAGATAAAGATGTCTCTAATCTTAACAGAAAACTGAAATAAAACATATTTTGGGTCTGTTTTTGTCACTGACTAAATTATCATTAAGTGCCCGCACAGAAGAATAAAGCTTTTAATTACAATATTAGAAACAAGTAGAATTTATGTATGGTTGAATAATCTTTTATTCCTAAGAAATTTTATTTTTGTTCACAAATAAATAACCTATTTAATTGTACCCTGAGTGACATTACACTAAGCATTGAAATAAAATCTAGTTATTATTATCATTTCATGACGTCTTAACTGTCAATATTGTCATTATGACAACTTATAACAAGTTAGTTTATCTGTCAACTCCTACGCAGTACAAATTGCTAATGCATTGGTGTGTCAACTGTCAATTTAATCATTTTGTGGGAATAATGTCAGCCCGTAGGATCTGTTTTACTGTAGTTTCATTAATCTATATATCGTTATACTTATTCGCAGCTAATTTCTCCTGTATTGTGGGTGCGTTTACAAAAATTATTGAAATTATCAATGTGAAAACCATAAGATAATTTTAATCTTGCGGGCTACCGTGGTGCTTATCCCTCCCTCAAGTATACAGAATGATCACCTCTTCCTCATTGCATGATGGCAATTTCAAATAAATAAGCCCATATTCGTTAGTTCCGTGTGGTGCCGGACGTAAAAGAAGTGCAGCATCCCATTTCTTCCCGTGTGTCTCGGAGAAGGTGACTAAGGGACTTGCCAGAGACTGGGCAGCAGCGTTTTTATGCTTTTTAACCGACGAAAAAACGGAGGAGGTTACTCAATTCGACGCATATTTTTTTTTTATGTATGACCACGCATAACTTTTTCCAGAGTAGTCCGATTTTGATAATTCTTTTATCTCTCTCTTCTCTTTTATTGGAAAGGGTATACCCCGAAATTGGTCCCATATAAATTTCGAAGAAAAATTCCAACCCTAAGGGTAAGAAAACAGGGGATGATTGATTGTTTTGCTCACAACAACAAAAAGTAATCAAAAATTAAGCATGTAGTAATTAGTAGATTATAGCCACAAAAAAATATAAAATAAAAACTTTTTAATAAAACATTAAACCGCCGAAAAATCGAAAAGTAAAAAATAATCAACTTGCTTTGTCCAACCCCAATAACTAAGTTCGGAAGTCGGTGACTTTGGATATGTATTTAATTATATGTCACCGCCTTCCGAACTTAGTTATTGGGGTTGGACAAAGCAAGTTGATTATTTTTTACTTTTCGGTTTTTCGGCGGTTTAATTTTTTATTAAAAAGTTTTTATTTACCTCCATACTGCGATCGCCAACCCGCCTGCCAAGCGTGGCGATTATGGCACACCCCCCGTTTTGGAAGAGGCCTATGTCCAGCAGTGGACGCCTTTCGGCTGAAATGATGATCATGAAGCCCATATTGTCAGTGGAGAAGTGGTGGCCCAGTGGTAACGGCTGTGACTTACGAGTAGTAAGATCATAGATTTACACCTAGACGCTTTACTTTGTGTAAATTTATTCATCACCACTGCTCTCAAAATGGTGAAGCGAAACCTAGTGAGGAAACCGGCATGTTCTAGAACCAAAAACTCAAACACATTTGGCATCTATTAAAACCCCACTGGGCACGCGTGGTGGATTATGGCCCACTCCCTCTCATAGAAAGGCTTGTGGCGAATGGGAATATTATGAAGCCCATGCTTCTTCACGATGTTTTCCTTTAAGTAGGTAAGCTATTGATAGGTAAGTATCTATGTAATAGTACCTACAAAGCGTTTGCTAATTTTACCACAACAAGAGTAAGTTAAGTGAATTAGTCGGTCTGTTGTTTTACTCCATAAGACTCCTCGTTTATTAAACCTTGAACACACGGCTACACTTCAAGCATTTCCAGTTTACGCTGATCTCGCACTATACGGAAATCCTAAACAATGCGAGATCAGCTTATGCTGGAAATGTATAGCTTGATGTGTAGCCGTGTGTACAAGCTCCTGTCTACACATGGCCCTTTATTGTACTATTCCAGATACCCGCATTACAAACATGGTATCCAAGTATCTACATACATACAATAATGTTAATGTACTTCCTTCACATACTATGTAGCTGTAAACACGCTGGAAACAGTTTTATTTTAGACTAGCTTTTGCCCGTGACTTTGTCTGCGATCCAGAATGAAAAATAATCTAGATCCTTGTCCAGGTCATGGTCTACCCATTTGCCAAATTTCATTCAAATCCGTTCAGCCGTTTTAGAGTGAAATCGTGACAAACAAACATACTACCAATATACATAGACATGTACATGATCTCACCATGATTATGTCTGGTCTTTAAAAGAGACTGTGACCTCTGAGTTTGTTTCGACTTTTCTTCTTAGAGTAGACAGATAGGAAACGCCGACCTCATCTAGTCTAAAAATATGATACATGTGTAAAAGTGTTACTTACATACAAAAAACAAATATTTCACTTTATCACACGAGTATAGATAGATAAATGTACGTAGATTAGATGTGTATTTAATGTATTTTAATAAATAACAACAAGGTGAGCTTCAAGTGGAAGTTCGCTTTGTTGTCTCGCATTGAAACAAAAATCTTTAAAAGTAAAATTAAAAACATTCTTCACAGCCATAAAGATTTCCACCACAATTTTCCTCATCAAGAAAAAGCAATAAAAAATCATAACCCTTAATTTTAAAACGGACCCTAATTACTTCAGTTATTAAGGCAGAGAAAAATTAACAAACAAATTAACATTGAAGGGTTTAACCGTCTGGGGCGAACCCTTTATGATATAACCGTGTAACCCAACCCTACGAGCCCGGGCAGCCCACTCACCGTGAATCACATTTATTTATGCCGTTTTATTGAAACCTACAGTTTTGTAACAGATGAAAAAGGTATTTGAAACTTTTGAATTTTATGTTTAGTCTTTGCAAATAAATAAAACAGAAGTGTATGGGCCCCAATTCTGTATGGTAACAATGATTCCCCGCAGAATCTTACTACGTTCAAACTATGAAACTACGTGAACATCGTGTTTTTTAGAAACCAATGTAACGGTAAGGAATCGAAATGTCATATTCTGTATGTTCCAAGAAAATTTGTCGATATTATTAATACGATACTAGCAGATATCGTGTGTGATTGACGTGATTTCGAGTAAGGAATCGTTGTGTGGTCATAGTGAATTCAGGCCCTGTTTTTAATGTTACTAAATGCATATGTACGGTACTTATAACATTTTAAAAATTGTCAGTCTGCTTGTTTGTTCCGGCACTGAAACGGCTGGACCGACTTTAACGGGACTTTCACGGGATTTTATAAGGAGTAACATTAGCTACTGTTTTGTCCCGGAAGCACGTTCCCCGGTGATAATTTCCGACTTCCACATGGGCGAAACCGCTGGCACAGCTAGTTATTTCAATCTTGAAGACCGCCTAATATAATTCTTGGGTAGTAGGTAGTGTGGGATTGTCCAATCAGAGCCTCAAGTCTGCTATTACAATAGTGTCAGAATGGTCTACCATTGATTTCATAATTGTAGATTTTGACAAGTTTGGTAATCTACTAATTTAATAGCGTCATTATGACTTTCCAGTGGTCAGCCACTGACAGTCCATTGAAAGAAATGGCATTTATTGGTAATCTCGTACATAATGACAAATGAATGGCAATACGACAATGCCAATAACACAATTCTATTACGAGACTATTGACCGACCACTGATCGACCTGAAATGACAATGGGATCGTGTTGGAATGACGAATTTATAAAAATAGCAGACTTAGGTCCCTGTTGGGTTGAAAAGGTCAAACCGAACCTGACATGATATTGTTATCAATATTAGTTAGTTTGATGTGACGTCTTGCTACCGGAACATCCCATGAACTTGTCCAGCTTATATAAACATGCATACAAAATATACCTTATCCTTCACTGCATATTATAAAACAAAGTCCCCCGCCGCCGCCGCGTCTATCTGTCTGTCTGTTCCCGATAAACTCAAAAAATACTGAGCGGATTTTCACACGGTTTTCACCAATAGACAGAGTGATTTGTGAGGAAGGTTTATGGGTATAATTCGATAAGGTTTTGTGTAAATTGGGCGAAGCCGCTGGCAAAAGCTAGTTTTGATATAACGTTGATTTTGTGTTTAAGATAAAACTCGAATATTTGAGCACGTGAATGTAGTATAGTAGCCTGACCGATACCGCTGTACCGCGCCTTAGGTATGGGCGCGGCGCGACGGGGTAGCAGAGCAGGCCTCTGATTCGTCAGTGCAAGCTGATCATTCATCAGTGCAAGCCGCTCATTCGTCACCACTCACAACGTCCGTCCCCCGCCTCGCCGCGCATACCTAAGGCGCGGTACAGCGGTATCGGTCAGGCTGTACAAGCATTCGGAAATTTCAAATATTATATTTGGTCCAGAGAGAAGTGTACCTACAATTTACCTAGTATTTTCATTCATATTCCGAAGGTAAAACATACTTCCAAGATGGATGTAAATCCATACAGCCATACACAACACCTCAGAGCGTTGCTTTCATTTAAACTGAGACAAATTCTCGCTCATATTTTCCTACAAATCCGCCCCCAAGTGAGGGAAGTGAAAAAGTAAGGACGGGAAGACGAATGCCTGACGCCTAATTGGACGCAGCCGTCACGAGGGATTACATGGAGTCACTCCATCACTCCTACACTCGCATTTGTCCGCGCCTTCACAATTTTAACACACTGTGCACCAAAAATTCGAGTAGACAACGAAAAATGTAACAGCATCCATTATTTACTGATTGTAATGTTCCCGCCATCTGCTTGCCAAACGTAACTACCGGATCGAAAAAAATAAAATGCTTAAATTTTTGGCAAATTTTTTGCAAATCAATTTGCGCTGCGATCATAAATATACAATTATCCGGTCCACTGCAGCGCCAGCAATGTGCACCGAGAGTAAATATTTCTCAATTACACTGGACAGTGGTGCGGATCGAAAAAAATGGTGGACAAAATCTCATATATATTGTACGCAACAAGCGAATACCAATTCCCACTAGTTACGTTGCCAAACGAACGGGAATCGGGGAGGTACGACCTCATGGAAAATTCATGGGTTGAAATGCAATCGGGCAACAGGAAAGCAGGTTTAGGTTGCATTTTCAAACGTTGCACTCGTTCCCCGGAACAAAAGGCAGGCTTTATGATGTTGTGCTTTTAGTGCCTTTGTTCGTGTTGTGTATTCCGTGTACGATTCGTGTTCGATGTGTTCGGAACACTGTTTTTGTGCAGGTTTTGTTTTTCTTTTAGTTATGTAGTATAGAGCTTGAATGGTTGGCCATTTTACATTAGAAGTTAAGTCATCCCAAGTTTTTATCAAGCTAGTTAGTCAGTTATGAAACATTTTCTTTTTACGCGGTTTTATTTAACATGTTTAGGATGTGGTTAGTTTTATACCCTTGTTATTTGGTATATTAAATTAACTAACTAACTATTTAAATAATATGAGAAATACAAATTTATAACATCCTAACTTCTTCCGCATTTCATTGTCAATGTAATTGTTGAAGCAAATAATTGATTAGAAATAATGCATACCTAGATAAAACCATTGAACATGTGTATGCAGTTTGCATTATCGTAATGTAACAGAATGATGGGTAATTCAACTAATTTTATTTATTTGCGGAAAATCCCTTCATGTTATTAGCGTAAATTGGTTCTACGGTTATATTACTTATATTATTATTGCTCGAAGTACATTATGATTTCAATGCAAATCATACCTTATTTATTCATAATATTATCATCTTACACGCATTAAGATATGCAAAGTTAACTTCACACTATCTTTCGTTGCCTAGGTATTGGCGATATTATAAATTGCATGATATAATGATAACTTACTCAACACGCAATATTTATTAACATTCCACTGTGTGAACTTAGGTGGTTTTATAAAGACATTATTATTGTAGACCCTATCGAGCTCAGCAAAGTAGGAGAAGCAGAGGATTTAATCTGATGAATTAGTTGGTGTACTGGTTGGTTTATGGCAGTCGACTTTTCTAAACTCCATAAATACTCGTTCTTATGTGTCTTTTATATAAAAATACCATAGCCAAGCAAGTAGGTACTGTTGAATAAATAAGGATATGAAGAAGGTAATTTACAATTAATTAAGAGTGATAAATGGAGATAAGCTGTGAGTCTGTGACTTCTCCTAGCAACAACCTGTTTCTCAGTAATGAATAATCTACAATCGCCTTGTTTTACTCTTGAAACTAAATCCTCCTTGTTCACATCAAATTCATTTCCATTTAGCTCTTCCTAAGATTCGAGCCTTCAAAAGCTTTCCAGTTTGGGAATGTGTACCAACTGTTTAAAATTAAAGTTGTTGCTCCATCCATCAGAAGATCAAGTAACCGAGTATTTAAATACACTTATACATTTCAAATAAATACAACAAAAATTAAAATTACTTTAAATCCGCCAACTACAAAAAAATCTGACTCACAGATCTCCAGGCATACCTAATCGTCTTCCATTCGTCCACATTATATTACTCGCAACAACATACAAAAAAAGAAACAGTAAGTTTCTAAAAAAAATTAAAGAAATCCTACTCTTCACTGATATCAAGTGTTATCTCATCTCTTACGTACTTACAAAAAAACAAAAGCACGTCACAACATTTTCATAGCGGTCTTATTTTTTCCACGACCTAACAATGATTTGTAACACAAGGAAATACCTCGACAAATGCTCCCACGTTCGTGGGACAGTCGCCTGGTACACTGTGTGATTATACGCACGCTCGCTCATTTGCCTCATTAAAATTTTGTCTCCACTGTCGTCGGTTGGACCACTGGGGTTACGTGTCAGAGCCTAATTGTGTATAATCTAGCATCCGTTTGTCGGTGAATGGGAATTTTAGACTTGAATCTTGGTTGAGGAAATGTGGTACAAATAAATGAATGTTTAAAGGTCATTCAAAATAGGCATTTTCATATCATAAGGTAATTCGGTATTGCTGGACCTCATTAAGGGGAATCTAGTCGCGGGCTCGAACTCGAAAATGCACGCTTTGTCACCAGGCATCGTGTCCGACAGAGGTAGTATCAGTGATAAGCAGTTAGACGCTAGGCTACACGCACAACGTTATTGAGTGAGATGCAGGATCATTTATAGTAAAACAGGCTCGTAAAAACCCTTTGGAAGATCGGGTTTTATGAAAAAAACACTGCATAAATCAGTGACCAATGTAGTTAATAGAACTTTTTGATATTTGAGCTTTGTCGGTACCGACTTGGTTTTGGAGATTTTACACTTCTTTTATTACTTAAACACGCTCAAAGTTAGGTTAAATTAACAAGAAAAAGTCTTAGTCTTTGCTGGCTCACTTTGAATGTTTATATTTATTTTAGTATTCTGTTTCCGTACAGACAATATTAATAATGAGGCAAAACCATATCATGTTTAATTTTCGATGTACTTTGTTGAACAGTGGAGTAATACACTCCTAAAGTTTGTATGGAAAAAATGTCGACAAGATTCACCTTAAGAAATGACTGAAAGGCAGCTGAGAAGTGAATGTTAAAAAGGACGGGATTTGGGCCAATGGATAGAGTTGGAAATGAGGAAGATCAAGATAACACACGAAAATTCTGGATAGTTGACTGAATTTATGGTTCATCATTACCAGCCCATAATGTTCCCACAGCTGGGACACAACCCTCCTCTCTTTGAGAGGGAGCGGGCCCTAATCCACCACGTGGTGTCAGTTCAGGTTGGTAGATGTCACATGTCTTCGAATTTTTGGTTCTGGGACATGTTGGTTTCCCCACGATGTTTTCCATCACTGTTTTGAGAGCAGTGGTGATGAATGAAATTAAATTCACATGCCTGTGCCTGCTTGGGTTCGAACCCACGACCTCCGCTGCTCTTCAATTTCTGCTGGCTGCCCGGCGGTATTCGTGGATCAGTCGATCGTGAACAGTCATTACGGGTCATCAGAAGCCTGAAAGTCTGACACTGACAACCAATCTTAGCCATCGTATTACCCAGTAACTGGGTTGTGGAGGTCAGATAGGCAGTCGCTCCATGTAAAATACTGGTATTCAGCTGCATCCAGTTAGACTCGAAGCTGACCCCAACATAGTTGGTAAAGGCTAGCCAAATTATATTTTTTTTTGTGTCGAAAAAGATTTTATACACTGTTTTTATTTTAGAATGAATGAGATTTTGACACTTCATAGTCTCGATTGTTCTGAAGAAGTATTCTTTTATTCAACATTTTATTTTATTTTTATTAATTATTTTTATTAACATTTTTATTTTTATTATTTACTATATGGTAGCTTCACAACTGACAATAAGTTTAACATTATTTATTATTCTATACATTTACTCATTCTATCAAATAATCGTTTTCTTGTAAACTGTGTATATAAAGTAATTTGTGATTCGGGCCGTAAACACGTTAAAAGCTTATGAACGTTTGCTCGACATAATTTTCTAGGCTGTTAAAGAAGTCATTCCGTAGGTTAATTTCAAGTGGTTAACAGTAACTTTAACGACAGTTTATGTAAAGAAAGACATTGTTGGGTCAGCAGAGCTTGACAAAAGACAAATAAATTGTTAGATGTATACCTACAATTTTACAATAACCTGCACTAATGGTGACGTATAATTACTTGTAGATCTAGAAAAACATTGGCATCTGAATCTATAAATACATTAAAAAAAAAAAAAAAAAAAAACGCTTTTTACCAAATGCGTATGAAAGTAAATACGGTAGGTACCTATAACAAAAAATCACTTTTTTTGTCTCTTTTTCTGTATGTGTGTTCCGGCTAATATCCGAAACGGCCTTACCAATTTTCATTTTATAATGAGTAGCATAGGTTTTTGGTACCACACGTTCCCATGGTATAATTTCCTACATCAATGCGGATGAAACCGCAGGCACGGCTAGTTTTAGGATAAATCCGTGGCAATTTGAGTCTAGAAGAATTAAGAAATGAATAAACCTTTAATCCTATGTTAAGGTGGTACCGATGACTTGGTGAAGGCCCCAGGAATCCGCTGGATGCAAGAAGCACAGAACCGGTCGAAGTGGCAGAACTTGAAGGAAGTCTATGTCCAGCAGTGAAGGTATTTTGGCTGAAATGATCCTAATGGAAATGTATGAAACTTTATCCCAAAACCACGGCTAGTGAGAGAAATTGACAACTTCCAGGTTTTAAAGCTAAAAATTTGGCTGCACTGAGTTCATTCTAGGTAACTACGTCTCAGTGTAGCCAAATGTTTGTGGTGGTGATCCACCCACTCAGGGTCGTGTCTATGTTGTGTCTGTCGAGGGTCATGCTAATGTTATTGAACATGGTCTTGTCAAAGGCGCCCTCGATATCGATAAAAGCAGCCAGTGCTGAGCATTTGTGGTCTACTGCGCATTAAATTTTGGATACCACGCTATGGAGTGCGGTAACTACTTATACCCTGATCCCGACAGAGTACCAATCAGCCAACATAGAAAGATTGTGTGCATCTGAATGGCTGGTTATCTATATCGGTTCGCATTTTGCTGGTAACCGAAAATTGCAACCAATTTGCTGCTTTTTACTGCCTATAGGCAATTAATTGCTTCCTCACTTAGAAAAAAAAGGACTCCAGAATGACCAGTCATTCTGATATTAGGATCGCTTTTACTGGTCAACTCTCCGTTTGTGTAAACTATTCAAATTCGTGTTATCAGATATTTTTACTTGAGTAATTACTACCCGATTGCTACCCTCACGTCTTTCAATGTATATCTTTAACAAGTAAAAAGTTATGATCATTTGTAATTTTTACAGTGTATGAATTACGGTTATTGAAATATAGCAATTTAAAACGATTGTCAATGTCAAATTTTGGTCACTAGCCTGATGCGAATCGATACAGACAACCAGCCATTCAGACGCACACGAAAGGGTGTGGGCCACTAAAGCTTGATTACGGTTTTGCTACAACACCTATTCAGCAATCAGCTATCAAGTTGTAGGTTCTCGTTATCTCGTTTTATCTATACCAACATTAATCATTACGCGTCAAATTAAATTGCATAATTGGTTCTTACTTTTTCAGTCTCAGATAAATCGTGTCTGATACATTAATTTGCTTTTGCACATTTGTTTTCGATTAATAATGTTTATAAATCTATAATCAGCATGTATTGTCCAATTGTAGGGAAAAGCCATTTCTTTCCTTTTTCCACTAAACTCGATCATGAGCCAATATGGATCAATCCCTCTTATGTGTCAAAGTCGTCCTACGTCATATCTTCGTCTGTGTCTTCCGCGATGCCATTGGAGGTTTTAAGAAACCCACGCTGTGGTGGTTTTAGCCCACAATGTATCCGACACGTGACAAACGTGTACGGCCCAGTCCCATTTGTACTTCGATAAATAATAATATAACTAAAATGCTCAGATTAGAAAACAAAGGCAGATAGACCGCGCGGAACACCAAAAGTCAAAAAAACAAATACTAAAGCCTCGCATTATATACAATGCGACGCTTTAGTATTTCGTTTCTCTTGGTGTTCCGCGCGGTCTATCTGCCTTTGTTTTATAATCTGAGCTGAAATGCATTACAGTATATTTCAAACCTATCGGTTTTAAATGCAAACAATTGGATCAGAAAACGTACAATTGAGGTTAATTTTACAACCTCAATTGTTAAAAACATTAAAATATTTTGATTAGTTTTGGCCCAAAACGTTTACAATAATCAGTAGAATAGCGACTTACTGTACACCTTCTGTACTATTTATTAAGTAACACATCATTTATAAAACCTTTGCCAAGAATAGAAATCAGAACAATACTAACAGATGCAGATTATTTATTAGAGCCCATAATGTACTTAGCCTATTGTTCTATTATCTTGATAAAAGACACTTCAAGCTGATTCGTCATTCACGATGATTGATTAAAGTAACATAAAAACATCTCTATGCATATACACATAAACATACATATGCAATACCACTTAACATAAACGGGGATTCTTCTAATCTTTCTGAAGCGAAAAATATAAATGGCAATATAATATTTTATGTACTCGGGTCCACGTCTCGGGGGGAGGCGCGGGGAGTTCGCTCACATATATTTACACATTTGAAATATGGCCGGGTTTATAGCATCGCGCGTTATGGATTGGCGATAAAACATATCAACTTGAGGCTTACTTTACTTATACTTAAGGTTATGGATCTTTGGAGGCCTTTTTTTGGTGTTTTACTATGGTTATAAATAAGTCTTGTGTTGATCAGCAAAAATTAAAACCCTCTTCCTTTCTCCTACTTTGCGGTGCCCATAATGACTTGCCCCCTAAGTTCACATCGCGGAAAACAAGAAATATGTTGAGTATGAAATGATAACAACTATGTAAGGTTTTACTCGAAAAATCTAGAATCAATTTCGGAAAATTTACGTATTAATAATAAGAGCTGCTAGAAAACTGTTGATTTTTTTTCTATCTTGCAACGCAACTACATTGCATTTAATTTATCTAGCGTTTTTTTTACATAACGTTAATAATATTATTCCCTTTAGATAACACAAAAATATTGTATATTTGGTTAACTTACCTTTTTTGTTTGCAATTGTTTCTAAAACAAATTAATATACTTTTCTTTCTTTTGTTTACTCCTATTCGCATTATTTATTATATCTAATGTAGTTTAAATTACCCACTATAGTTTATTCATTGCAGGTATTACGACAGTCAAGCACAAATTAATATGCAAAGCGTTGAGATATCCTTACCGACCGCAATAATTTCAACGCACCATAAACAATTACTAAACTAAAGCAAACCGATTAAGAAAACCCCATCTCACCCACGAGGGGGGAGGTTGGGCAATTTCACACATGTAAAATAATATACGAAACGTAACCCCTGAACGTATCATCGCATATTGGTTCACGTCAAATTTTCATAACGCCAACGATCCCGCGTCTCCCCGCGGGAAATGCGGGCGAAGAGGCTTTCGAGGGGAGGTTGGGGATATTAGACATGTGTATTAGTGTATCGATGATTTTGTGGCACGTTTGAAAGGTAAGAATGGTGCGATAAAATTCGGGTGGAGTGACGACGAAATAAAATTGTGGTGACGTGTCGTTAAATGTTATGGTCTAGGTAAATTGTAAGTGCAGCTGTGAAGTGTTTTTTTTACGTCAGTGGTTAACTAAATTATAGCTTATTACATAAGTTATTGCTCATTTTGTGCAAGTAAATTAAGAATATCTATAGAAAAACATAATTTAAATAGGTTTTTACTAAGATAGTACTCCGTTTTGCTTACAAAATAGAATAACTTTAGTTAGAAATAAAAAGGAACACCTGTGAATACTTTTATAGGATAATTTAGATACTTATTTATTATCTACTCGAGCAATAAACATTTAATAGGTTTTTTTTTTCTTTATTTATGGGTCGATAAATTTCAATTAGAAAATGTTACAAGCACCCGTATCTGCAGCGTATTATCATATGAAATTCAAAGTACAATCCCAATTAAAATAAACTAGAACGTCGCAGGCCACACTATATCCTAGGGCTTCTGTAGACGGGCTCGACGCGACTTTACTAGAACAATTTCCTTGAAGTTTTCATAGAAATTGTTACGAGAGTAGCGTATTCTATGGAGGTCTTAAGCTTTAAACTTATTACTTAACTAGCTTATACCAGCGGCGTCGCCCACGTGAAGGTCGGAAACTATCCTACGGGAACTACTACCTATCTGTGTGCTAAATTTAATCCAAATTCATTCGGCCGTTTTTGCGTGATTGAGTAACATCTAAACATACACACATACAAACTTTCACATTTATAATATTAGTAGGATTCACAATTTAAATTAAGTAATAAACACAGTAATAAAACTAAAAACATTGACAAACACTCACAACATCAACTTATCTAAAGTTTTATTATTTCTTTATGCCTCGATAAGTACAGAATTATCTTTACTTCTTTGTTCCGTCACCGTAAAACCAAACGTAATTTATTCTAATAACCGATGTTCAACGCTCCATCAGTTTGCGACAGCAAAACGCAGACCTAAATAGTCTGTGGTGCATACCGTGACTCGTAAAAAGTTGGAGCGAAAGACACTTCCGAAAAGCCCGTGTGTGTGTGAACATCTCTTTTCGCGCTCAACGTTCTCTTGTCCCAATACTGGACAAACCATCGTTTTCTCTCTTCTACGCGCGTGAATCTCATACTCGCGTCCCGGAGTTCCTGTATTCCTGCCATTGGAACCATCGGAGGTGGAAGGCTCAGCGTGTGTCGTAGCAGTCCAAGGTACGTGTATGCACTGTATTTGCTATTGACATTCTGTGGAGTTTTTGAACATCGTGCTTTAATCGTAATCGTTGTGTTCCCTAGTAGCAAAAGGCCACCCCTGCTATTTCGGCTTTGGTGCGCATGCTACATGTTTTGGTGCCGAAACCAGGGACCTTCCATCTAATCGTATTACGTTTATGGTATTTTCTGGTTAGAGACGTCATATAACTTGGTCTACAGAACAAATCTAGTACAACAAAACGTTTACCGGCTGCATTCCGAGCTATATCTTAACATTTCTTATCGAAATAACCGTTTATACCTACGTAAAATCACAATCGTTCCAAGAGGTACCCCCATCGAACAGGAATTATCTATTGTCACACACTTTCATCGTAATTATTGTAGGATCTAATTAGGCAATCACTTTTCTATCGGTGCTTAATTCCATCGGCTTACGATAATTACTTACCACACGTATTAAATTAACCTATCCGTATACATTTCCATTTCATTCTTTAATATTTCAATTACAAAATTCTTATAAAGTTAGTTTTTTCACTTTTTTATATTGTGGGTAACTTAACATTATACGCAACGGTCGAGCATTCGTAATCGGCGTCGATTTCTTGGTAATGGCCGACCGTGTACACCGCTCCACATAAGTTTCGGATCGTATATGTATGGTGCGTCATAGCACATTCAAACAAAACTTGTGCGGTTAGCTGTACCTATTCATTCCAGTGAGTCTTTATCTTTGTTGTTTACGTGTTAAAGCATTTTTTTATTTTACGTTTCACATAATGTCGCTGCTTAGCAAACGTTCTACTAGGAAGTTAAAGAAATCTAAATCGAAGTCTATCGATGTTATGGAATATACCGCACAGGATTTGCCATCATTACGTCGAAAGCGTACTATGTCTTACAACCGGCTAGCTAAAGCTTTGGACATTGGCACGTTAGCATTGAGTGACTCATCTAAGCACAACTTGTTTTTATCATATTATCAAGACATAAAGGACATTGCAAACAATTTCGAACAAGCACATTTAATCATTTTGGATATTTTAGACGACCCGGAAGATGATGATAACGAGATGCAAGAACGTTTTGATGATTTGTACTATCAAATTGGATCAATTCATCGCAGTTTAACAAAATCCCTTCCATCATCATCTCAATCGCAAAATGTAAATTCGTCTTCTAATATTCGATTACCAAAAATAGTACTTCCTAGTTTCTCAGGTAACATCAAACAATGGCCCGAGTACTATGACACTTTTAATGCTTTAGTACATAATTCTCCTACACTTACGGACACTGAAAAGTTTCACTATTTGGTTTCTTCTCTTAGTGGTGAAGCATTAAATGTAGTGAAAACGTTTCCTAAGACCCAAGACCATTATCACGATGCATATCAAACATTGGTTAATCGCTACAAGTCTAAACGCAACTTATCCTTTACTTGTTGGCGTGAGGTTTTAAACATAGATTTCAAACATAATGATGCGAATAAATTCCAAACTTCACTAGATCTTTTAGAAGAGAATTTATGTATTTTAAAGACACTCGATTTCCCGGTCCAACATTGGGACTTTGTTTTGGTTTACCATATGTTATCTAAACTAGACTCAGATGTCCGCCAAGGTCTTGAAGAGAAATATTCCGATGTAGAAATACCATCGTTTGATCAAATAAAATCATTTTTGCGTGCCAAGTCAGAAGCTCTTATACGTAGTACACATTTTACCGCTACTTCTAAACTTAAATCAAACCAGACAACGCCCGCGGTTGTGTCGCCTCAATCTCGACGCCCCCCTGCTTCTACAGCACTTGTTGCTTCTGGTGATGCTAAACAAATTACACAGCCAAGTAAATGTGCTTATTGTGATGAATCACATTCAATAATGTCTTGTCCCACGTTTCTTCAAAAATCAGTTGACGAACGTATGAACGTAGCTAACGAGAAAAGATGGTGTTATAATTGTTTAAAGTCGTCCCACCAACTTAAAGATTGCAAATCGATATTTACATGCCGTGCATGTAAACGCAAACACCACACGTTACTTCACCGCGAGAAACCTCAGCCGCAGGAACCGAGTCCAACAGTCTCATCTTTGGTCTCAAGGTCTCAGTCAAATACTACTGTGTTGCTGGCTACTGCTATCGTTCAGGTTAGGGATGCTTCAGGCAATATGCAATCTTTTCGTGCATTGTTCGACACCGGGAGTCAGAGCAATTTTATTACCGAATCTGCTGTTAAGCGCTTAGGGCTCACTCCAGCTAAAGCTGATACCAAGGTCAGTGGACTCGGGGAAGCTGTGGCACCTATTGCTGGTGATGTCACTTGTTCAGTCGGCACGAGTACGCGTATTCATTACAAATTAAACATGCACGTGATCAAGAAAATATGTGGCGACCAACCTATCGCTCAGTTAAACACATCGGGGTGGTCACATATCAAATCATTGCCGCTAGCCGATCCAGGATTCGACATTCCTGGACCCATCGACCTACTATTAGCTGCAGATGTCTTCGTTGAATCTGTTCTTAACCAACGCATTAAAGGAGGTCACAATCAACCTACCGCGTTTAATTCAATTTATGGGTGGCTTCTTCTAGGTAAAACGTCTTTGTCATCTACTTCTTTACTTCAACGATCTGCTATACCTAGTAGCGATAACGATCTAAATTCAATAGTTCAACGTTTTTGGGAGATTGATTCGTTACCGAATTCGTCCTCATTGAGTCCAGATGAGTCGCTCTGTGAACAAATCTTTACTCTCACTCACTCACGTGATCAAACAGGGCGTTATATTGTTAGAATTCCTTTCAAAAACGATACGGAACCTACTTTTGAAGGCACTCGTGAAGTAGCTTTACGCCGATTTTACGCTATCGAGCGTAGATTATCTCGCGATCCTGACTTACGTAGTCAGTATTCTGAATTTATGTCAGATTATCTCGAATCCGGTCATATGTCACTTGTACCGTCCCAGGCCGTAGGTCAGGGAAAATACTACATTCCCCATCATTGCGTCTTACGTCCTCATTCCGTTAGCACACGTCTACGCGTCGTATTTGACGCATCAGCTAAAGATCTTCATTCGCGTTCCTTGAATGATACACAACTTATCGGTCCAAAATTACAACCAAATATTTTGGAACTACTTTTACGATTCAGGGAACCTAACATCGTTTTTATGGCAGATGCCCGTCAAATGTATCGCCAAATTGTTTTGTCTTCAGACCAACGCGACTATCAACGCATTTTCTGGCGGACCTCGCCTAGCGAGCCCCTACAAGAATACCGCTTAAATACGGTCACGTATGGTTTAGCGTCATCTCCATATCTCGCGTGTCGAACTGTGAGACAGCTCGCAGAAGACGAAGGAGACTCTTATCCCCTGGCAAAACAAGTTATTCTAACTCAAGTATATATTGATGACGTGGCTACTGGATTTTCAACATTAGAAACTGCTCAGGAGGCCAAATCGCAAATTATCGCTTTATTCAAACGTGGTCAATTTCATTTACGAAAGTGGGTTAGTAATAATCCTCAACTACTATCGGATCTTCCTAGTGAAGATTGCTTGGCTGGTGCAGTGTCTTTCGACACCACGGAAACGTCAACCCTGAAAGTGTTAGGTCTTCAGTGGGATCCATCCTCAGATACTTTTAATTTCGCAATCGAATCTTCTGACCGGCCTTGTACGAAACGCTCGATTTTAAGCGAAACAGCTCGGATCTTCGATCCATTAGGTTTTCTTTCACCAATCACCATCCAAGCGAAATGTCTGATACAAAAACTATGGGTTCTTGGCATAGGCTGGGATCAAACTCCACCTGATGATGTCATTCGAACGTGGAACACTTACCGTGACCAACTACCGAAGCTAGCTCAATTCAAAATTCCACGTAGATTGACCTGCACAGATGCTAAGTCATACGAAATCCACGGCTTCTGTGACAGCTCTGAGATCGCATACGGAGCAGTAGTGTATCTGCGAGTAGTCCAGGCTGATCAAGTAAACGTTTCCCTTGTATGCTCTAAAGCTCGCGTGGTTCCGTTAAAACGCATCTCACTGCCACGACTTGAATTGTGCGCTGCAGTTCTCCTTTCCGACTTATATAAATTCGTATGTGACATCTATTCTTCTCAAATTAAAATCGATAACGTTTTTCTCTGGTCTGACTCAACCATCGTTCTATCATGGTTACGTTCGCCCTCCTCGCGCTGGGCTACGTTTGTCGCTAATCGCGTCAGTCATATCCAGGATCTAACACCCATGGAATGCTGGCATCATGTGTCCTCCGGCGATAATCCCGCAGATATCTGCTCGCGCGGTCAATTTCCGAGTGAAATTCTGGTTAACTCATTATGGTGGGCGGGCCCCTGGTGGCTATCGAATGATAAAACTAAGTGGCCGACCAATTCCACTAGTAGTCTAGCACAGTTGACTAGCGATGATGAGTCACTCGTGCAAGTCGAGGCTCGGAAAATGGTGACCTTAACTACTTGCGCAAATAATGAGTCTCAGACCGAATCAATTATAGAATCTTTGATAAACCGGTTCTCATCTTTACAAAAGATAGTAAACATACTTACGTTTGTTCGTCGCTTCATTACAAATTGCCGTTATCCGGCTTCAGCAAATCGTTGCGAATTCTTAAATAACGTTGAGCGACATAAATCGGTAATGCATTTAGTCAAACACGTACAACAGACAACATTTTCCGAAGTCATCTTAAACTTAAACTCTAAGAAACCTATACCTAAACCTTTTCGTAAACTAAATCCATTTATCGACAGTCGAGGAATACTCAGGGTGGGCGGTAGAATATCACGAGCAGGCTTAGAATACGAGCAAAAGCATCCAGCCTTTTTACCGTCGGACCATCCATTATCGTTCTTAATTATAGATTTTATACATCGTAATTATCTACATCCAGGTATAAATACGACACATTTTTTACTATTACAACAATTTTGGATTCTCTCTGCTAAGCGTGTTGTACGTCAATGCCTCTCTAAATGCATTCAGTGCTACCGTACTAATCCGCAACCGCTTCAACCGTTCATGAGCGATCTGCCCGCGTATCGCGTAAATGAAGTCAAACCGTTCTCCATCGTGGGCGTCGATTACGGTGGCCCGTTTCGTATAAAGCTGGGTCCACACCGTGGCGCCAAGATAGACAAGGCATACCTATGCTTGTTTGTCTGTCTTGCTACCAAAGCAGTGCACCTTGAAGTGGTTTCCACTTTAAGTTTAGACGGTTTTATCGCAGCATTACGACGTTTTGTGGCGCGACGAGGCCGCTGTAATGAAATACACGCGGATTGTGGGACTAATTTTGTGGGTGCTAGCAATCAATTAGCGACTCTAATGGGACATGCATCTAGTGCAGAGAAAATAACTTTTAAATTCAATCCTCCTTCGGCTCCACACTTCGGCGGAGTGTGGGAAATTCAAATTAAGGCGGCTAAATCTCATCTGTTCCGTATCGTTGGTGATCAAGTCCTTACTTTTGAAGAACTCACAACTCTTTTCACTCAAATCGAAGCCGTTATGAATTCTCGACCGTTGTACCCTATTAGCTCAGATCCTAACGATCTAACAGCTTTGACCCCAGGTCATTTCCTCACATTAGAACCTTTAACTGCTGTCCCCGACGAAGATCTATCACAAGTCAATACTAATCGGCTTCACCGGTGGCAGCTGTTACAATCGTTTCATCAGAACTTTTGGTCCAGATGGAAAACCGAATATCTGAACTCTTTAACGCAACGTGCCAAATGGACCAAAGATTCCAAACCACTACAAGTAGGTTCGATGGTGATAATCAAGGACGACAATCGTGCGCCATTACATTGGCCTCTTGCTCGTGTGGTAGATCTCCTACCTGGACCTGATGGGGTAGTTCGGATCGCAGTCGTTAAAACCGCAACTAATCATATAATACAACGACCGTTGGTTAAGCTATGTCCATTGCCCATAGCTTAAATCGTTTAACTCAATTCTCAACGTAATTTTAACTTCTCGTTCAATTTTAGTTTAAGTTAATTTATCGTTATTATTAGTCTATGTGTCATGTTATCGCTCTTTAACCAGAAAATGCCATAGCCATTTTGGTGGGCGGGATGTTCCGTCACCGTAAAACCAAACGTAATTTATTCTAATAACCGATGTTCAACGCTCCATCAGTTTGCGACAGCAAAACGCAGACCTAAATAGTCTGTGGTGCATACCGTGACTCGTAAAAAGTTGGAGCGAAAGACACTTCCGAAAAGCCCGTGTGTGTGTGAACATCTCTTTTCGCGCTCAACGTTCTCTTGTCCCAATACTGGACAAACCATCGTTTTCTCTCTTCTACGCGCGTGAATCTCATACTCGCGTCCCGGAGTTCCTGTATTCCTGCCATTGGAACCATCGGAGGTGGAAGGCTCAGCGTGTGTCGTAGCAGTCCAAGGTACGTGTATGCACTGTATTTGCTATTGACATTCTGTGGAGTTTTTGAACATCGTGCTTTAATCGTAATCGTTGTGTTCCCTAGTAGCAAAAGGCCACCCCTGCTATTTCGGCTTTGGTGCGCATGCTACATTCTTTGATATCTCGATAAGAATGTGTTTAAGACATCGTCATCTATTAATTTTCTATTTGAAAATAGTATGTAAGATGCTAAACTGACTACTGCGGGCTTAGCATGACGCTTTGTATTTCTACGAAGAATAGACAGTGCTTTTTCAATACAAATACGGCTCCTTTTACAAAACTGACAAGTTAGTCCAGTGCTAAATTGTCAGTTTTGTAAAAGGAGCTGTAATTCTATTTCAGTTCTAAGTTCTTATTTCAAAAACAGGCTCGGTGGTTTAAACCATACCTAAAGAAAAACCTTGTTCTGTAATAAGGGGGCTAAAGTTTTAAGACTTAGATAAACATCGTGGGGTGGGAGGTATTCCTAATGCAGGCACCACAAACTGATGTCCCATAGTTTTTGAGCTTTTTGCCCTTGTTTGTGAGAAGAAAATACGTTATTTCAATTTGAAAAAGAAATACTATCTAGTGGTACTTAAATAAAACTAAAAAGACCACTTCTTCACGTGACCAGGGGGCTGAGTCATTCTTTGGCCAAAGAATTAGCATTGCCATTCAACGTGGCAATGCTGCCAGTCTTCTGGGCACGTTTCCTGATGACAGCGATGCGGACGAATACTTCGACGCCTAAGTGTCCTTATGTTTTTATTTGTTTAGTTAGTTAGTTTTAATTTTTTGTCCAAATAAATATAGTTTAACTACATAGCTTTTGCCAGTGGCTACGCCCGCTCGGAACGTTCATCCCCCATTTAACTCCCTTAGGAGTTGAGTTTGAAAAAAATCTTTCTTTATTCCTTGTCTGCATTATAAAGGGAACCTCTGTGCAAAATTTCAGTTTTCTAGGTCCAAGGGTTTGGGCTGGGTGTTGATGAGTCAGTCAGTCAGGACTTCTCTTTTTATTTATATAGATAAGGTTTTTTTTATTCAACAAAAGGTTATGCATTGACTCCCTTATTTATAAAGGATGCTTTAAGTTAAGCAATGATTAGCGACTGATTAATCATACTTTTTTGACGTTTAAACATCTGGTAACTTTAATCATCGTTTATGAATACATCCCTGAATGTCAAAATGAAAAAAGACGTGATTCTCACGGCTTCAAGTAATTAGCTATGCACTTATATAATCTTATAAAATAATGAAGAATAATCATCTCATCATCTTAGCAATCACTTTAGGTACCTTGGCCTAATTTAAGGCACAGCGTTCATTAAACAAAATAATGGAATCAAGCAAATTCGTGCCGACACAACAACTGGCCAAAATTACTATGAATTAATGTTTTAGACTTTTTGAAGGTTGAGTCTGTGGTTTGTGTCCGTCGCCGTCCGCGTCGGTTAGAAACTTTAAACTAGTATCTCTGAATCATCGCGATGTTATGTTTTTTTAGGTATCAAGGACAACGGCGTAATTATGTATGACACTGTTCTAATGACAATCTTTTTCATTTTCGCAGGTCAACGACTTTTGCATTGACTTGGATATCTTGAACACGGGTTTATAAAAAGCGACACAAAAGGCCATTACCAGTGTGTTATGCGAAATATATCACTTTATTAGACTGTATCCTAAGTGTAATTATGTGGAGTCTTGTGATTCATTTTCCACCTACTTAACTTTGTTTAAGTCATACAAAATATGTGCAGTATATGTGCGTGTTCGTTCTAGGCCTAAAGCAAATAATCGGGGAAACGGTCGTTGATGTCTTTCATATGGGAGTTGAGAGAGACTCGTACATATTTATCGTTCAAATATACTTTTTTTACTACATTTATTAGACATAAGAAATTATAGATATAATTAAACAATTTTATTACACTTAGCATATAATTTTTATTGCAATTTTTTTTTGTGTGAAAATTACAATATTGACTTTTGATAATTCTAATTTGACGTTTCAATATCTCTTTGAAATATAGTGTCTTAGGAATGGAATACCTTCGGGGGTGCAGTGAATGTACCTACATGTATCTCTCGGGTACCCGACTTATGGTAGTAAAAGGAACAGTGGGATTTAGTCGGTAGGAGTTCGACATAACCCTTCGTTGTCCCACGGGTATCCATGAGGATTTATCAAACTTTATTTATTAACGTTTCTCAAAGTTTAGTAACGATTAGCGACTGTTTAACCACACATTGTTGACGTATAAACATCTCTTAACGTTAATCAAGGCTTATAAATAAACCCCTTAATGTTAACAACGAAATATTCCCTACTTTAATCTTAATCGCTTCAACATCAACATCCAAGTTGACTTCATAACCCTTTCCTCGGCCTCAAGTCTGCTATTACAATGGTTTCAGAATGTTCTATCATTGATTTCATAATTGTTGATTTTGACAAGTTTGGTAATCTACTAATATAATGGCGTCATTATGTGTTTCCAGTGGTCAGCCACTGATACCTACTGCATTGAAAGAAATGGCATTTATTGGTAATCTCGTACATAATGACAAATGAATGACTGTCTTAGGGGTAATCAGCTAAATTTTTGACGGTTCCTAAAATAATATGTAAAAATATATAATAAGTAAATGAAATCTGGCATGAATAAATATTCAAATTTTGTAGTATTTTTCGAAAATGATTTCTACTAACGGGTTTTATAATAATGTCAATACGACAATGCCATTATAACACAATTCTATTACGAGACCATTGACCGACCACCGACCACCTAAAAATAGCAGACTTAGCCCCAGCTCTTCTGAACCCAAACCAACGAGTTAATCAGCTTCTCACAATATATGTTACAACTTACATGTAACGATGCTTAGGCTGGGCTATCAGTAGATTGATATTTAAGAGTAAGCTCACCTCCATATCTTACTTTAAGATAACATGGATAAAACCTGTTCTATTAACGATTTACTTGGTCTACTATAGATTATGTGCAACTGTTTTATTAATTTCCTTTAACGTGTCCTTCTTCGAGAGCGTATATTTTCATTTATTGCAATCTTATATCACTTAAAAAGCGATCAACTAATAAAATCTTCTTAAAGGCTTATTAATCTTTTTTTTTAATTATTCAAATAAAGTTATATCATAAGTTCGAGATTCTCCTATCGCCAACAGAAAATAAAATATATTTTCAAAAAGTTCGATTCGAATTTATTTACGAGTATTCGTGCAAATCGAATAATAAGCCTAAATGAAACCACCGTTATGATCGTGATGACATTTCATAGGGCCTATTCTCTTAAACACACTGGCTGGCTACAGACACAATACCTACCTACCTTATTTCTTTTTCCAACAATTCTCTTCACAAAACCCCAGTTTCGAAAAAAGAACTCAAGCAACGATCATGCAAAACGGTTGGTAAATATAAAAAGCTATAATAAAACACCTCGATGCTCACTAATAGACGCAAAAAGGTGGATTAGGTAAAATTATGCGGTAGAATAATGAGAACTGTAGCGGAAACGGGCAACCACCATTAGGTAAGTACTAGAAAGACCGCGGTGAGACTGATTCCACTCTCTATTGATTTCGCAAAGCGATCACCGTTTTTGTTAAGGTAACTAGCTTGCCTTTCTAAACGGTTGACAATCAACTAAGGTTGCTGCTTCGGAAAAAATAACGCGTTTTTTTGTATAATGATGCCGTTAAATAACCGTTGTTTAATAGTTTTTGGGCGGTTAGACGAAGTTGCTGGCCATTTTTTTGTTTGAAGATGGATTTTTGAGATGTTGTGTGTCCTATCCGACGTAACTAGGTAAGTGGTTACTTACCTAATAGATATCGATGAATGACTTATATTCTAAAGTTTAATTCAAAATTTTATTTCACATAAACTTACATGGGTAAGTACTTATGAAACATTAAAGCTAGGTGCACGGTTCTAATTGGTCGTTTCCTATGGAGAAGAACCGGCAGTAAAGTCTCTCTCTCTCTCTCTCTCTCTCTTGTAATAATTGGCTTTTATAATAATTGACTCTTTTGTAATAATTGGCTTTCATATTATTTTCAAATTACACTGTTAATATGAGATTGTAGGACTGTTAACAAGAACTAGGTTGGTACTTAACTAAAAAGAAACTGCACCCTAATTGCGTAACTCACGAATTATCATAATCGGTTTCAATTTGACAGTTCAACAGTATTCATTGCGTTATTTACGTTGTTGAACAGACACATTTTTCGAATACATGCAGCAATGGTTTAACAATCTGTTTTAAAGCGAAACAGATTATGATGAATCGTGAGTTACGCAATTAGGGTGCTGGTTCACAGTTCAAATCTTCTTGGACCTTTATAACCTTTGAGAAAACTGTCAAGAAAAGAGTCTATCACAAAAAGGCTACATCAAATCCCGCGCGCTGCGGCCGTCGGTAAGCAAAGCGTAATAACCGCAAATCGACGGAAACTGTTCCAGACGACACGCTTCAAATAGCTCGGTTATACAACTATTATACAGCTACGTTACTGAGCACATAGCCATGTCATAATCACACCTACAGTTACAAAAAGTGCTGTATTTTATGGATTAAGAGAAAACATTGATAACGTTTATGGAAAACGTTCGGTGCGTATGAGACTAGTATTAATAAGCGTGAATTTACTATCATCTTAAAATAAAGTAGTTTTAAAATGTGTCTTAGATAATATTAACTGGCACCACAAATGACCAAATAGTAGCATTTAGCGATTTGCGATGCCAACAGGCTTAAAATTTATGATTTATTTTTAGAACACATCTTTCTAATCGTGCAAATTATTTCGAAAACAGCTTTTTTTCCAAGGTTTTTTATGTAATTATGTATTATATTGGCCTCTGAATATTCATATTATTCCTAAAACAACTTATAGATTTTTATTGCTAATAAAACTTTTAACACGTTAAACTAAACGCTTTTATAGTTTCAATTACCATTTTTTTAAATTCCGCTCCACTTGACGTTCTCAAATGCAAATCTAGATCTCTGATTACACAACCGCAAACTATTTACCTATACAGTTAATCAAACATTATGTTAATCTACGTTTAACGACCCTATAATACTCAAATGGTGTAACGACAAAAGTGTTTCAGTGTTTTAAGATGCCATAAAAAACTTTAATAGTGTAATTTAAAAAAAGTCATTGGCGCCGACGATATTTTCTTTTGGTTTTTTTTTGTCACTACTTAAGTATTTCCGATGCACGTACGGATCTGAGGGTTCCGAGTAGCTTTGTCTCAATTATATAGTGTAACCGCTTCCTCTTTGCCGGTGGTCGCAAAAACCCAAGGGTCCTGCACGCGTCGGGTTGTGGATCGGTTTTTGTGAAGTTTGTTTTGAGCGACTTGACCAAGATGAGGTGGAAAAATGAAAGTGGTATTATAGCTTTGGTTTTAGCGTGTACAGGAAATATTGTTGGGTTTTCCCAGTCGAAATATAATTTGCTAAAACATTTTACAACAGGAAGAAAATCGACACTATGTGTACCTATTAGTAAAATAAGACAGGCTATTTACTGTCCGCCACTCCTCGTCAACATAGGTAGTTCTCCAAGATATCTATTGCGAAGTTTTTATCATAAAGCTATAAAATAAAAACAACGTCAAACACGACAAAGTTTTTCGTAACCCCAATCTGTATTAACTGGCAAAAACAGCAAATCACCAAAGCATCCGGCTCAATAAGAAAAAGTTCCCAACTCCAATTACAGCGACACCAAACGTGCAACTTAACAACCAATTTTCTGTCAGGATGAGTAAGTAACATAACAAAAAAAAGCAGTGTCCCCAACCTGACCGGCGGCCGACGCGACAAATTATAGAACGGGGCGCCTTCAATCTCGCCTCGAAGGACCGAAAAAAAAAGGTAAAATAAATAGTTCTCTAGGTGTGTCATCGGTTCGCACGCGAGGGTAATTGGCTCAAAGGCCGTTGGCACCCGATTTCGACCCTTTTTTTATAAAACAAAGAAGGAAAAAGTCGTGTCTCAAATATTACAATTTGCGATGCGTATTTGTTTCTTTTTTTTGGAATTTTAGATTTTGTTTGGTCGAAGAAAACTATAGGTTTGTAGAATAAGCTGTTTACTTTTTTCTTAAGTAGTATGTATAAGACAAGTTAGAAAAAAACAAATCTTATTACGCTAAAAACTTAACAATCATATTTTGAAACTAGATCACGAAACATCGGAAACCATAAAGGTTAAAAAAATGCATAGACTATTAACAAACCAATTAACGAACAAAATTCTCATGTTTCGGTAAATTAAAGAATAAGGACTGAAATAATTAGCAGTAATTAATCGATCCAGGTCAACATTATTGATAAACTGAAGTATATTAATTAACTAAGAAACTAATAACAACTTATACATTACAGGGAATATATGCGACAGTTAAATTTATTTCTTATCAGTATCATTAACCCTTTTAACTGATCTGACATGTGACATTTTGTCTATCATAGATTATAATTAATTAACGCTAATGTGGCGTCAATCAGATCAGATATCTTAGGACCATTAAATAGACAAGATACTGGTATCAATTTTAGCACCGTAGCTGACCTTAATTTTAAAATGGTCTCGGAATGCAATTGAAATTAATTGTATATTTGCAAATGAATTAAATATAAAAGCTGTCAATTTCATAAAATAAAAATTGCATTGATGTTTGATTCGTTCTATAATAATGACATTAAATCTTACCGTTCAATCTATCCTTAACAATTTGATGTGCGAATGCCGCTGCTGCTGCTTGTCGCATCGGATCCATGGTGACTCCCCAGGCACCCAACGCACCCAGAGCCCTATGTGCAGGTACCCGAACAACCCCAGGGTTACTCGAGAACCCATACCCGCCACCGATACCCAACCCAGGTCTCAATAACAGTCCAGAATTTGTATATAAACCTGGCGTATGCGAAAAGTTCAAAGGCAAACCAGAATTGTCCTTGCCGTCATCTTTAGCACTCTCCGATTCAGTGTCCTGATCACTTCTGTCGTCACTTTCCCCGGAATTTCGACGCTTATCTATATCTTCGAATTGTTTCCCTAAAAGCCGAGATATGCTGAAAGGTAAGTTCACCCTCGGTTGGGTGTCAGTCATATGCTCGTTTGGTGAATCACGATATCTATCGTGGTAACTATGTTCTGAATCTCGATCTTCTGATGCTATGCTTCTGTCGCAATGGCCCGAAAGCCTGCTGTCAGAGTCCACATTGATCTCCTCTTGGTCATCATCAGAGTGCACCGACGACATTTTTACAAATATTTTGTAACAGTTTATCAAAACACTGACACTAGATTTTAGTCTTCACCGATACTTTTAGCAGCAAACATTTTTTTAGGAAACACCAATTTAAAATTAGATCAATGCTATTTGAAATCCGAAATAAGAATGGAACATACGAACTCGAGTTTCTTATTTGAAAAAGCTCAGTTGGCGCGCTACGCTCGACCGCACGCGACCGTATCGTTACACAGTGTATCGGCCAAAACGAGCCAATCAGCAGTATCCCCACCGCTTTTCGAAATTCAAACGCGATAGTTTGACCGCACAAACGCCTCAACTATGCCCGTTGAGTGGAACAATTTCCAACAAAAGCTTAATACGATTTCCAAACATAAAAACTCGTTTGGACTCACTAACTTAAACAGAACGATTCGCTGCGTCCCTTTCGTGGATCGTCTCGCTTCAATTGAGTCCCCCCATGATACCATTAACAAAGCGATTTCGACTTTAACCCCGGTCGTATAAGGCTTAAAATCTTGCAGCAATTGTTGGTCTTTGGCACATTTTTAGCGGTCTTGTAACAAGGTAAATACCACCAAGAATATTCGTGCGATAGAGACAGATGGAAACTTTAGCGAAGCCTTTTGGTGCAGTAGAGTGGGCGGGCTATATGTCTGTCAGAGGGCGTGGCCTTTTTCTTGTAACGCGTCGTTTAAATCCAGTTATGGCCTGACAAATGGTGTACATATTAAGGGGGGCAATGTTAGGAAACTATTTTTGAATCTTTTAAGACAGTTAAATTATTTACGTTCGGCGGTCGACCGACCTCCTCTATAGTAGACAATGCACTTTATAATAAAATAGATCCCAAGTTTCATGTTATGGCCATAGATAAGTAAGGATAATGTATTGCTGAAGATAGCTACTTTATAGTATTGTATCCGACAGTTGGAGTGGTAAAGGGTGTTAGATTATGGTTTTCTATGATACGGGAATGCTTATTCCTTTTGCTGTTATGGTTGATCACGGTAAAAGGGATGACGTAATGGAATGTGTATTGAATTCGCAATTTTATAAATATTTGAGTTATGCGTGTTTGCGGAGTGGATGGTTTTTAGAATTGGTTTGAATACACCGTGATCGTGATATAACTTCAGCAAACATAAAGAACTATGTATCTTATAAATAGATAACCACGTCATCAAATTCAAACCAAAATATGTCAATTAAATTGTTTTTAGGGCTCAAAAATAGATTTCATATGTTTCATTGTTTGTTCTTTTACCTCTAACCACTTTTATCATCTGCCAGGGGTGCGGGTTTGTTCGAAAGAGACACCACAGCCCCTGGCATACGGGCTACTGAAGGAACACGGGTGGGTTTTAGTCAGTAAAAGTCTGACACGCCCTCCTGCTCCACCCAGAGCGGGAGAAGTTATTTGATGATTTCCCACCCAAAAAAAAAACCACTTTTATCATTTTTACAAAAAAAAAAATAGGTTCATAGTATTTACAACCTAAGTTCTATGATAATCTAAATGTACCTATAAGGCAGCACGAAGGTATTTGTATTTGGAGTTTGACTAATTACGATAATTTGTATTGGTCCTATGATCGACCCTTGTGGAACTCCACCCTCAAAATTCAATATCCTATACGAATTCTTCAGTTCTTTGCTTTACCTGCAGTACAATGAGTATGAGCAATTAAAAAGCAATGGTAGGTATGGGAAATAAAGAACGAAAGAATTCACACTTGAAATGTAATCCCCTTTTCAGACATGATCAGAGGCTGATACTAAGTCCAAATGGTTTGAAGTAGGTACAGTTGTTTCTATTTTAAAACGGAGATCAGTAGGACGAAAGTAAAGATGATGATGATGATTAATTTTAATCAAAACTTATAAACGTGATGACTGTGTCAGTTTCCCTGCACAGCCGTACTAATCTACGGTCTTATAGCACTAATTCATGCTTTGCTGAAAATGAGGCATGGGATTAATTAAGTTACTCCAATGTACCCCAAGCAACAAACCATTATAGTTTTAGAATAAATATTAACATATTCCAGTAGTCTCCACTATATCTGATATGGAGTTCAGATTGAATACGCACGTAAGGTTAAAAACCTGGGGGTGACGATGGATTCCTACTTATCGTGATCTGCCCACGTCGCTCAAGTCAGTCGGAAAGTGCACTACACGTTCCATTCACTGAAATGCTATACTACTACAACGAAAATACTAACTGTGTATGTGAGTACCATGCAAGCTAGATAGAATGAATAGGTACATGACTTTATAACTGTGTGGACATTTTGAGTTTATGTATGTGGCATATGCAAATGTCCTGCAGATCTGTTAGCGTCTTTAAACGTCTTAAAACGGGTCGTTGATATTCTTAAAATAGGTTGAGCTACATACACGAGGACTGATGCATGCGTGCCGTCTGTTGGGACAGGTCAGCTCAAAGTGCCATGGCTTTTTCTTCTAGAAGTCCTTCTAGAGATGGCACTGCATTGTTAGACTCACATAAAAACCTAAAAATATGATGTTAAGACCTCTAATAGAGACCGTGACCTTTGAGTTGGTTTCGGCATATCTACTCAGGGACCACGCAGCTAGGAAATACCGATGCCATCTAGTTTTAAAATATTGACCAATAAAATATTGGCGTGTTAAATTGTCATATAAGATCTACCCACATAAATAAACATTTCACTTCATGTCAACATTCATGGGCTAATTGGTTTTGTTCAAGACTTCTGGAAACGTTGTTGGAATGGGAGAATGTGATTTCCTGATCGACCACATCTACGTATGTGATACTGATTCTCATTTAATAATTCATAGGACAAGTATTTTAGTAATTTGACTTGTTTAATATTTTGTGTGTGTTTCTATAACGGAACATTGCAATTACTATTCCTCAGATTATTTATTTAAATAGGTATTAGGGAAAAACAGTTACATGCTACAAAATACAGGGAAATACTTAAAATAAGGTTTAAAAACGTTCACGATGTAACTAAAGGTTAAAAGAAGTGCTGAAGACAAGTGAAAAAAAAGAAAATAAAGCTTAGACTCTAAAATGATATAGCTGTTAGCTGCCGCTGCTTGAAAATACTGAATCTATTTTCATTTCATTTTCTCAGCAACTTGAATCGATTTTTGGTTTAAGACGCGATGTGTTTTATTGGTAGTCTCTGGGAAAACTCAAACTGTTAGCTGGGTGTAGTTAGGTATTATAAATCCATTATAAGTATTGTGTTTCCCGTAAGAAACGGCTACTTATTGCCCAAAATAATTACTGATGATGATGATATATGAGAATAATTACAAGACATTTTAAACGACATTCGTTTTGCCAAGTCATGTCTGTAATATTTTAAGGTAGGTAATAGCTAAGGTTATAGGTACCTATTCTATAGATAGGATATTTGTTCATAGTTCAGCAATCATTTCATTGAGTTTGTCTTGTTCGTCTTGGATCTAGACCAACATGGCAATCTCTATTCACGTAGAAGACTCTAAGAGCTAAAGTTCTGAGTGCGGTCCCGAGGTTGGGAAAAGATTTTCGGGGGTTTGTCTTAATTTTTTTCTTTACACTACATAACATCTCACCTTGTGTCCCCGAAGGGATGGGCAGAGCTGTACCTACCGTAAACCCATATTTCGCCCGTTATGTTTATTATTGCCATCAACCGGGCACAAATCCAGACTCAAGACTGCTACTGAGATATTTCAGATAGAAAAACTCAAACCACTTTACTCGGCCTGCGAATCGAACTCGGGAACTCAGCGCTAGCGACCACTCACTTAACCGACGAAGCAGTGCACGCTATTGTATTTTATTTATCATAACTGCAGCGCCATCTAGTGATGAGTAGTGAACTGAAAAAAAATACGACTGGGAACAGCGCCATCTGGGAGCGAGTGGGTGAACTGCAAGGTCTTTTTACAAGCTTTTGTTCCTACTCACAGATCATACTTTGTTCTGTGTTCCTACTTTAAGCTAGCAAAAAATCCGGCTACGTGCTTGTCGGACTACGCACAATGAAGGGTTCCGTAGTAACTAACGTACGTAGTATTAACGAACGCTCTGGATTGATTTTACCGACCGTAAAAATATTTTGTGTTTACATAATACTTTCAGAATTGGATTGCGGCGTTTTTTTATCGCCTCGCAGCAAAACTTGGATGTGACTGATTCGAGTAGGTACTTACTTAATATAAATGGCCATTGTATACTTCCCAATAGTTATTCTGCCTTCTTAGCGTAACTCGGTGTCATAAACCTGTGAACTAAACCTATGTTACCTATGTTATGGTAAAGCAATAAAGATTTTGAGTATTGAGTACCTATTTAATAAATCACCCTATATCTTTATTTATTGAGAACATATTTTAATCTAATCAAAACCATTCCACAACTCACAAACTATTAAACTAGAAAAAAATCAAGCATAAACAATCTTTTATTTGTGGCTACCTAGATACCCCAATACGATGGTCTGACCAGCACCCTAATTGCGTAACTCACGATTAATCATAATCGGTTTCAATTTGACAATTCAACAATATTCATTGCGTTATTTACGTTGTTGAGCAGACACATTTTTCGAACATATGAAGCAATGGTTTAACAATCTGTGTCAAAATGAAACAGATTATGATAAGTCGTGAGTTACGCAATTAGGGTGCAGGGTGTTTACTCTCGAATATAATTCCGATAGATCGACATTGGAATTGTCAGTCAAACGTCAGGTATTGACTGGACTTGAGTCTAGCCAATCCCTGACGTTTAACTCAACCAACTGACGTTTGACCAATGTCGATCTATCGGAATTATATTCCAGAGCAACCACCCAGATCCACTCGGTCCTTGATTCCACAGTCAACAGCGCCCTTCACACAGCCAGTGACAGAGAGAGATGGAGAAAGATCATCCGAAAAAAGGTGATAGATACTGCAGGAATACGACGCAAGGAGGAAGGAGGGAGATACCCACATGCTTTTGTGCATTGATTTTTGCCGCTAATGATTTTGTTTCATAATTTTGATTAGTTTAGCGGTAAAATGGCTGTTTGACTTCCGAACGGGTGGACGAACAGACGATGACGGACGTGACGAAATAATCATAAGCTAGTTCCGTTTTTGCCATTTTGGCTCCGGAACGACTTTCAGATTTTTATTGAAGCAGATTTGCCAATTGTGGTTGATTGTGGCACAAAATTCTACCTACAACACGAAAAGCTAAAGCTGCGGCTTTCGAGATGTAGTTCAAGTGTTCGATTCCAGACAGGCAGACCAGCCTATACAGAGCAGACACGAGCATTGTACACAAAGCTTGCTCAAAACGCGTTGGCGATTTCAGACTTATATTAACTATCTACATAAAAATCCAATCTTCGTCACGATGCTATTCCTTAACCGATGTCAGTAATGTCCAAGACTTGACTTTCTTTCATAGCTGCTCTCAAAATAGTGAAGGAAAAGATCGTAAAGAAACCGGCATTTCCAAGGATCAATGATTCGAAGACATAGTTTTACTATTTGAGATTGATATAAAATGTCATCCCTCAATCCTCAGCGCACTGGCATTACAGCCTAGTCCCTCTCGCACATTATTTTAAATCTATTGCCATGGTAACACAAAAGTCTAATCTTTCGCCTTCGTTTCTTCTCATTTAAAAACTGTACTTATACTCAATCAGGCATGTTATCGAATGGCATAATTTTATTAGTGACGCTGCACACTATGCGACTTGCTACAAGCAGCAGTAAACATTATTTGTACATTCCAAGCCGATGCCCGATGGGATTCTCATCGTCAAAACTGACTAAATTCCATCCAAACTTAACTTTCATCCCCTATTTAACCCCTTAGTGCTTACTTTCGTTACCTAGGTAAACCTATAAGGAACGCTAGTGCATGATTTTATGCTTCTATACCCTGCGGATTTGTTTAGGCTATGCTAGTTAATTTAAGATTTGTATTTGTAGGTGACGTGGTTTTGTATAACACCAGAATGGCGAATTTCAGATGTCACATACATTTTGTCTAGAAAAATATATTATTGTAGGTACTACAACTAAATGGAATATGCAAAAGGGCTTGAGGAGACTACTCTAAAAATATAACACGCCAAAAAAGTGTTACGTATACCGCGGTTTTTTTGTATGTTTTACGCTTCTGGCTGCCTGGGAAAAACATAAAAAGTGACGCGACGATCACTAGTGGCGCCGACTGGTGGTCATCGTTAGTCGTTTATTTTGCGACGACTGCTACCCATAGGTTAGTCAACGAACACGTGCGTGCTCCTTGTAAATTGAAGAAGTTAATAAATCTAAATTATTATGTAACAGAAATGATTTTGGCTATAAAAATGTTGTTTTTAATTAATTTAATGGTGTGCGTCATGACCTTGGCTTTAGCCGGTAAGTTTTACTATTTGAGATTGAATGTAGGTAGTTAATGATGAGCAAATACTGAAAGGAAGATCAGACCAATCTGTGAATTATGCAACTCTTTACAAGTCATGCAGCAGTGGTGGCCATGTGGTGACGGCCGTGAACTGTAGGTCGTAGGTTCGAACACAGACAGGCGATTTGCTTTGTGTAAATTATTTCATGCCGTGTGGTGCCGGAAGTAAAAGAATAGCACCATCCCATCTCTCCCCGAGGGTGTCGTAGAAGGCGACTAAGGGACTTACTAGAGAATGGTCAGCAACGTTCTCTATGCATTTTACCACCATACTGCGATCCCCAACCCGCCTGGCAAGCGTGGCAATTATGGCAAAACCCCCCTTTTGGGGAGGCTTATGTCCAGCAGTGGACGTCTTTCGGCTGAAATGATGATGATGATGATGAAATTATTTTATTACTACTGCTCTCAAAACGGTGAAGGAAAACATCGTGAGGAAACCGGCATGTCCTAGAATCAAATATTTGTCAATACTACAGAAGACATGTGACGGCCCACGTCCTCACACTAAGAAGAGGCCTGCGTCCCAGCAGTGGGAACATTATAGGCTGATTCATCATCTGCCTAGCCTTTTCCCAACTATGCTGGGGTCGGCTTCCAGTCTAACTGGATGCAGCTGAATAACAGTATTTTACACGGAGCGACTGCCTATCTGACCTCCACAACCCAGTAACTGAGTAATACGATACCCCTTGGTAAGACTGGTTGTTAGACTATCGGGCTTCTGACGACCCGTAACGACTGTCAAAAATGACAGCCAACATTTATAGGCTGATTATGCTTAGTAAAAGTCTTAATATATACCTCTGCGTGCTTTGAACAATCTTTTTGTTAGGTATGAAAAGATTGCAATTTATGATGATAACGAACCCAAGTAAGCTAACCGAACTTATGGTTGATAACAAATACCTAGCAGATTATGGCTTCATATTTATTAACATTTCAACCCTATCCGTTACGGGTACCAAGTGGGCCCGTGACCTGGCAGACGGTGAAGGTTTCCCTTCCAACCTTCACCATCAGCTGGATGGGATACAGAAAGCATATGACCGGTCCTTCTGGCGATGCTTGGGGAGGCCTATGATTATTATCTACTAGCTTTTGCCAGCGGCTTCGCCCGCGTGGAACTTTCATCCCCTATTTAACTTTCTTCGGGGTTGAATGTCGAAAAATCCTTACTTATTCCTTGTCTACGTTATAAAGGAAACCTCTGTGCAAAAATTCAGCTTTCTAGGTCCAAGGGTGTGGGCTGGGCGTTGATGAGTCAGTCAATCAGTCAGTCAGGACTTTTCTTTATTTATATAGATATCTTTTGGTTGAATGCTGAGGTAGAGTAAAAATGCCAGGTTGTCGAGAAGGAACACAGATTATCAAACAAATTCCGCCCGCCCGCGTTAGTCAAAAGCTAACAAACGGATTTTTAAACGGTTTTCACCATTGGACGAAGTGATGCACGAGGAAGGTTTAGATTGTATAATTCAGTGAGGCACGAGGAAGGTTTAGATTGTATAATTCAGTGAGGTTTTGTTTAACTGGCTGAAATATGACGATGATTTTCGAAGATGGACATCTTCGGGATCGAAACCTGGATTAACATATACCTAGGGTACTTTTAATCTCAATGGTATTTTACCGTGGGATTTTTCCACATGAACGACGATGCCGCGAGAAAACATCTAGAATATTTTTTCTCTCATAATATTTCAGGTCCAATAGAAAACATAGACACAATGCCATACAATATGAACGAGACCTTAAAGCCTACAAGAAGGATATTACAAGGACGTCCAGTAGGAGACACGAGACCATATATGGTAGGCCTCCTTTTTATTTTTAAACCGCAGCAACCTAATTATAAAATAAAAACGGTGACGGAAAACATCGCGAGGAAAACGGCATGTCTTGGAACTAAAAAATTCGAAGACATGTGACATCTACCAACCCGCAATAGGCCCGCGTGGTGGATTACGGCCCACTCCTAGAGAGGCCTGTGTCCCAAAAGTGGGAAAACTATAGGCTGATTAAGTATATTTTGTGCAGGTGTACTTAAGGTCAGCTCCAAACACGGACCCTAAATTTTCGGGATCAGATTGGATCTGTGGAGGAGTGATCATTCATGAGAGATACATCTTGACGTCTGCAGCCTGCATCGAGGACGCTAAACATTTCTACGTTGTCTCCGGAACACACAAGTATGTAAGGCTGTGTATGCAGCGGGTATAATGGTAGCTATACACGTTACTATATACTTGTGCAAGTTTTAACTTGCACCAGTAAGCAATGAAATGAAATAGGCACTTGGATAAGTGTAAACTTGTCTACTCTTGTCTAAATTCTGGGTTAAGCTAGCATTTGTATATCCATGCAACATTCCGATTATACAAAAAAAAAACAGCTGTTCCATATATTTTGACCGCATAGGTATTGCACTTTTCTATGAAACAGCTTATCTCGTATATATCTATACTAATATCATAAAGCTGAAGAATTTGTTTTTGTGTTTGCTTGAACGCGCTAATCTCAGGAACTACTGGTCCGATTTGAAAAATTATTTCAGTGTTAGATAGCTCATTTATCGAGGAAGGCTATAGGCTATATAACATCACGCTAGGGCCCTAAGGAGCCGAGCAAAAATAAAAAAAGACACGAATACGAAGTACTCGCACGGCCAGGCGATTCGATGCAACGGGGTGGGTCGGGGAGCAAGAAATTTGACGCAGACGAAGTTGCGGGCAGAAGCTAGTATATTATATACTTGCAAAAGTGAACACTAAGGAAGGATTTTTTATAAAATGCGTCAACTATGCGTTTAACTAGTAACTAGGGGATAATAGTTTCTTGTTTTTTTTTTAATTTTTGCCAATAGGAAATCCCATCGTGCATATGACATATGTATGGGTAAACCTAGGTACGACTGTGCATTCCGCTGCCGGTTACTTTATTATTTTGGGGCCTATTGCCCCTAAACGGGCTTTAATCTAGGCTGCGGGCAGCTGACGCTTTAATTTGTCGTTAAACTTGCAGATGGGTTCCGTTATCAGAAAAAAATAATGAGTGCATTAACAATGGAGCTAAGAAGGCGGTATGGAAGTGTGTGCCAAAATGTAAGTATTTATCTTAGACTTAGTACTGGGGCCTTAGTCTGCTATTTTTATAAATTCGTCATTCCAACACGATCCCATCAGTCATTTTGCTAAACGTTCGTAATCTGCTAAATTCATGATGGTCGACCATTGGTCGGTCAATGGTCTCGTAATAGAATTGTGTTATAATGGCATTGTCGTATTGCCATTATTATAAAACCCGTTAGTAGAAATGATTTTCGAAAAAATACTACTAAATTTGAACATTTATTCATGCCAGATTTCATTTATATGTATATTTGTATATATTTTTTATTTTTTAACATATTATTTTAGGAACTGTAATTTTTTTAGCATTTAGTCATTCATTTGCCATTATGTACGCACGGCTACACATCAAGCTATACATTTCCAGTTTACACTGATCTCCCACGGTACGGAAATCCAATACAATGCGAGATCAGCTTATACTGGAAATGTATAGCTTGATGTGTAGCCGTGTGTACGAGATTACCTATAAACGCCATTTCTTTCAATGGAGTTGCATTGGCTGACCACTGGAAAGTCATAATGACGCCATTATATTAGTAGACTACAAAACTTGTCAAAATCAACAATTATGAAATCAATGATCGACCATTCTGACACTATTGCAATAGCAGACTTGAGGCCCTGGTCTGAGGTAACTGTATGCAGGGTAAATTATTAACCAGTGCGCAAACTATAACCATGAATTCAGCATTTGGGTCATTCTCAGGAGACTCATTATTTGGTTGACTTCGGTGTCTTTTTTTTTTAATTTAGGCCTTGTTAACATGAAATATCAAATCTAGAGTTAATTTAAAGCATGTTAGTAGTAGAGTGTTAACTCTAGATTTGATATTTCATGCCTAAATTAGAAAACAAAAATGACACCGAAGTCAACCAAATAATGAGTCTCCTGAGAATGACCCATTTATTCTAGACACCCTCGGGTAGAAATTTTTCGTCGGTTATACAAAAAAAATCAGCTGTTTCATAGAAAAGTGTAATGCCTACGCGATCAAAATGTATAGAACAGCTGATATTTTTGTATAACCGACGAAAAATTTCTACGCTAGGGGATTAAAAATTATCCTGTAGTTCTTACTTTAGTAATAGCTTGAACCTTTGAGCCAGTTGTTGTATTTAAACTTAAGCCATACATACATACACAAAGTCGCACGTTCTTCCCATGGCTACTCCCATGAAAAACGTACGTAGGTAGGGGAAAGGTGTACGAGATGATCCGTTGAGGTTAGATGATCCTTTTTTATTCCAACAAAAGTATAAGCGACATCTAGTTGTTTTCATTGGTAAAACGTAGTTCCCGATATTCCCTCGCCACAGTCAATCGTAATGGCGTCGTGAGTGACAACCAACTTTTTTGTGGAAAAAAACAAAAATGACGTGACATTTATCTAAGGTAAGGTTGACTTCAAGTTTATGTTAAATGTGTTCTAGGTTGTCTATTGTAAAAGTTGTTGTATTATTACCTTTATTTATTGCTCTATTTTGTTTTTTTAATATCATGGTAACAGTTAAAAACACGTAGGATAAGAAAACGAACATTATATAAAACCGTTGATGTTGGGGCAAGATGATTATGTTACTGGTGTACAAGATGATCCGTGCGGATCATCTTGCTTAGGGGTTGAATTTCGAAAAATCCTTCCATATTCCTTGTCTACATTATAAAGGGAACCTCTGTGCAAAATTTCAGCTTTCTAAGTCCAAGGGTTTGGGCTGGGCGTTGATGAGTCAGTCAGTCAGGACTTTTCTTTTTATTTATATAGATAGATAGATATTGAGACTGACTTATTAATTCATAAGGCTTATTCTACCTAAGCCAAGGTCTGTAAGATATTTGATATCGTAATTTTAGACATAAGTTTTTTGTTTAATTCTACCAAAGCTTAGGACATCTCTAAAATAGGAGCAAGATGATCCTGGGGATCATGTTGGACACCGGGGTGTACAAGATGATTCTTTGTGAAGTGTTTAAAAAATGTGAATTATAATAATAATAGATCCAAAAAATTACATTTTGAGTATGACAACAGGTAGACAGATAAATTTACTATAAACAAACGCTTTTACATTTGCGTTAAGTCTAATATCGTTTAAACTACAAGCATTCTCCCTTAAGTGAATCATCTCGTACACCTTTCCCCTACTCTTTTTCCACGTTTACGTTCATACATCTGGTCATACACGCACGCAGGTTGCGAGTACTCGTACCAGACCTTTCTGAAGAACGACACCAATAATGTCCTCCTATGGTGTCCCCTCCTGATGTTTCCACTCACTTCTGCATTATAAATCCCTTTTGTTAGTCACCCTTCATTCTTCCTCTCTTACTCACCTTATATTCTTTTATAACCGCAAAGTTCTTAATACAAAATTGACAACTCGGGATTGACGTCAATTTTCGTAATTAGAACTTAAATTTTGGCGAAAAGTTCGATATTGAAAAATGGCTCGAAGACAATAATAATAATAGACAATAATTTATTGTTTTGTAATAAGATCGAATAAGTATTCTTTAATCAAATCCTCTTTTAAATAAGCTTACGTCTACGATGGCGACGAATTCGACAACATTCGCTGGATGATCGGTGACATAGCTGTAGTGAAAGTGGAAGATGACTTCAACTTTAAGAAGCGTGTGCGAGGCTGTGACTTCATACCGAAGAAGGTGGACTATAACAACCGTTCTGTTGAACTCGAGAAGCAACGTAGTTTTGGATCCATTGCTGGTTGGGGAACAACCGATACTTTTGGAGATGTAAGAGTGTCACTCTAATTTTCATAATTTTGTTACGAAGATAGTTTGTTTGATTATTGTACCCTGTGTTAACTGAAGGGATACACCAGCCAGTTATTAGTAAGTTCCATAAAACAGATTGCGTATTCCCATTAACGGTGTCATAATCCAGGCCCCTGGGTGCTACTAAGAATTTGCTGATGGAATGCCAAAATTTTTACAGTTCTTTCAATTCGTGTGGGAGGAGCCGTCGACCTGCAACCCTAAGAACTCACACTTAATTCTTTTTAGTTAAAATCTTAATGACCGAACTAATTGTGTCAAATTTTTAGGTAGATGAAGAGCCGACCGTAAGTACCTACCTATCTACTTTCTGTTAGGCAGACTCATTGAGTCTGATAACAATAGAAAAGTGTTAAGATTTGTGTTATTTACTTGACACTTAACAGTTTATGCTAATAATATAATTTGTTCTTTTGTTTACTTACAGTTAAATACTGTAAGTAAACAAAAGAACAAATTACCTATCTAGTTAACGAATTTATCGTGGAACGAAATTGTATTTAAATCAAAAGTGTCTATATAGGCTTCTTCAAACAGGCTCGACGCGACAATTTCCATGAAGTTTTTATAGAAATTGTTCTACGAGAGTCGCCTCGCACCTTTTCGTGGGGACCTTAATGGCTCGGTCTAATAGAATCACCAACTTAATCTAAATCTGCCTGGTCTATTACCAACTATGTTGGGGTCAGCTTCCAGTACAACTAGATGCCGCCGATTACCAGTGGGTATTTAACAGACCGACTGCATATCTGCCCTCCACAACTCAGTTACTGTGGAACACGATACCTTTTGGTAAGACTGGTAATCATCACCGCATCATCATCAGACAACTAAACTCCGCGACTTGATGCTCTAACTATGACGGGACTTTTTATGAGTCAGTAACCGAATTAAACACATTTTATGTTTTCCTTGCCTCGGCCACTGTGACCCACTTACTACCAAACACTTAGTGTGGGTTGTCGTTTCACCGAGCCCGAGACGCCGAGACGTCCGTCCCTACGCTTGTCAATTCATTGTTTTGACATTCACTGTAAAATAGGCCTAATAAAAATAACCTCGCGACCGAATTGCGATCACGGCATCTAGTCTCATGAGAGACTAGCAAAGTGCGCACTTTAAGGACACCTGGTGCACACCCAACTCGTCCTTCTCTCTTATTGCTTGTCCTAATAGATGTTACGAACCTCAACGAACTCACCGGAGCTGATGGAATCAGATGTGCAGCTGCTCGCCGGTAACAACTGCAAGAAACGCTGGGAGCCTCGCTACCACTTCATAATAGATGAACAAATGGTCTGCACCAAAGATATCGCTGATGATGAGGTCATGAGCGGCTTGTGTATGGTCAGTATTTCAATTTTTAAATACCTAAATATCGTAAAGTTCTTATTTTGAAGTAAAAAATAGACCTTAAGTACAGTTTCCAATTATTTAATGTTGTATGTTTTCTGTGACTGATGATTTCTGGGGCATTTCCATTAAACTTTTAAGTAATATTATAGATATTGTAGCCCCCTATCTAGCTGTCACTTTTAATAAATGTGTTGATTCAGGAACTTTTCCATACCTTATGAAGAGTAGTAAAGTCATACCATTATTTAAATCAGGTAATAAAAATGACATACGTAATTTCAGGCCTATTTCTATCTTACCTGCATTTAGCAAAATATTTGAAAGTTAATACTCAAGCAGTTGCTAAAACATTTTAATTTAAATAGCCTCCTTCATAATGAGCAATATGGCTTTACAAAAGGTCGTTCGACTATAGACGCGGGTGTTGCTCTGCTGAAACACATATTTGACGCATGGGAGAACTCGCAAAATGCTATTGGAGTTTTTCGTGATCTCTCCAAAGCCTTTGATTGCGTGCACTATGAGACGCTTTTGCGTAAACTTCGTTATTACGGTGTCCATAACGATGCTCTAAACGTAATAAATTCTTATTTACAAAATAGGGTTCAATGTGTAGAAATTAATGGTAAAAAATCTTCCGGGCTGCCAGTTCAGTTAGGTGTGCCTCAAGGCTCAATACTCGGCCCATTCTTGTTTTTAGTATACAGCGTGGAGAGGACTATATGACCTTAAATCAAACTTCGTATAAGTCATTATATTCCCAACCTGCACACAAAAAATCAATCAAATATTGTCCAGTAGTTTAGCCACAGGACATTATTTTTCATTTTAAGCATTTTCTACATGATGTATAGTTAACAGGAGAGCACGCGACAGGTAAACGACCCCCAGACGCAACGGTATTAGCCCACACGTTGCCAGCTCGCTAGGTACTGGAAAAACCCGCCGCATTTTTGCCGGTGCGCTATTGGTTCGTTCTCAAAATACCATCGCACACAAAAGTGTTTAATTCCGAAATGGTTTTACATAGAAAATTGAGAAAAATGAATTATGACGTATTATTTTATGAAGAGGCTGATAATAATTTAGTTCATAATTAAGAATAATGTATGAAACGGACCGTATTGGCAAAAAAATGTTCCGAGTCTACAGTGAGAGGAATTGTAAAAAGTTCAAAAGATTTGGAACTTTTTACTGTCTTCCGAACTCCCGGAAAAATAAAAGAATAAAAAAAAAAACAATAACAGACATTGACAGCTTTGGCAAGGGTGTTATAAAAAGAATCATCCACATTTTCCACGTCACTGAAAGATAATTGCCTACCAGAAGAATACCATAGACAGGTTGCAAAGGAAGTTACAGAATGACCAACATTTCCTTCCTACCAATAACCGAAGTAGCAAGCGAAAGGCTAGTTTAAAAATAAAATAATAGGCCTAGTACTTTCGTGCGCGAATGTACATATGCGCAAACACACCCCTTCCACTTTCTTCCAGGGTTTTTTTCCATGGCGTATTTTTTGTACAAAGGCAAACGCGGGGCGCCGCGCGGGTATACGGAAGGGGTAGTCATCGTCTATCTAGGTTACGGTCACTCGGTCAGTGTATCACCGGACGTACTTCCTGTCTGTGACGCATTCTGTACCGCTTTGGAATTGCCGATGCGCCCGCGCTCTTCGGAAGCCGCCGCTCGAGTGTTTTCGTATCTTTTTAAAGACGCTTATGTGAGTGAATTGTGCGAAATTTGACGCTTTGTTTTAATAGTGACAGGACACATAACGTAGAATAGGTACTTGGTTAAATTGAAAAGTGAACTTTGCGAAGTTAGACGCTTAAAACATACTGTGTTTGAAGTTTATTTTTATTATAAATCACCATGCCTCGTTATAATTACTCTGGTACCAGTTAGACGGAGCACCAGCTCATTCAGTGGTGTCTGCAAGAGAGCGTTTGTCTCAAATGTTCGGACAGCAGTGGATTGGCCGTTATGGACCAGTGCGGTGGCCAGCGAGGTCACCAGATCTCACGCCACTGGATTTTTTCTTGTGGGGCCACATAAAAAATGATGTGTACTCAACAGAAGTTGAAACCGTTGATGATTTAAAAAATAGGATTATGATATCTTTTAATAAATTAAAAGACATGGCTGCTACTGGTGACCTATTATCAAGAGTAAGAAATAACATTATACGTCGGTGTACATTGTGTATTCAAGAACACGGCGGACATGTAGAAAATAAAAATAAAAAAAAAACTGACTACTTATCTAAGTTATCGAAAAGTTATTGTGATTAGTGAATATCTCGCGGGTGCCTGACTATTTCGTTAATAATCTGTGATTTGATGTAATGAAATTGAGCATTAATGATGATATTAATGGCGCCAAAACATTACGTCGCCGGTCGCTACGCGATGTCGTCGCCGCGCCTGCCGCCGCGAACTGCACGTGCGCTTTATGAAACCGCGCTGTGTTGCCATTCTTACCGCAGGTCAGTGAACCAATAGATCTAAATGGTGTTCTATTTTGTGTACAGTTTTATCCTATTTAGTTTGTTTGAAAAAATCGTTTTGATTAATTTCGATGCTAGGATTTATTTGATAGTTTATAAATGTTTCTATGAACCAGCAATGCCAGTGTTTTCAATTAAAGTCATATTATCTTCACCACGTTGTATATTAATGACTTACCGTTCTATTTAAAGGGTATTTGTGATGTTGTACTGTTTGCAGATGATACTTCTCTTATTTTTAAAGTAGATAGGAATAGACAAGACTTTGACGACGTAAACAGTGCACTCTCAATGGTTACGGATTGGTTTACGGCAAATAACCTTGTTCTCAATGCCAAAAAAACGAAATGTGTAAAGTTCGCCTTACCGAATGTTAGAAATCTAGGTCCCAATATCGTCTTAGGTAAAGAGGTGCTTGAAACCAAAGACTCGGCAGTTTTTCTGGGCATAACAGTAGATGCCAAACTTCAGTGGGGATCACACATATCAACCTTAGCAGGGAGGCTCAGTTCAGCTGCCTACGTTGTCAGAAAAGTAAGACAATACACTGACGTCGATACAGCTCGATTAGTATACTTTAGTTATTTTCACAGCGTTATGTCCTATGGTGTTCTGCTGTGGGGCAAAGCCGCTGATATTCAAAATATTTTTGTCCTTCAAAAACGTGCTGTTCGTGCAATTTACCAGCTAGGTGGCAGATTTTCCTTGAGGGACTTTTTTGAAGATATTGGTATTCTCACAGTGGCATCACAATTCATATTAGCTAACATCGTATTTATTAGGCAACATATACACTTGTACACTAAAAACAGTGATATTCACACCGTTAACACTAGAAATAAAGACAAACTACGTGCTCCCTTTCACCGGCTTCGTAACCTTCATAACTCATTTGTTGGGCTTGGTATAACCTTTTATAACAAGCTTCCCACTTCTTTGCTAGATTTGCCTTTTGATGCGTTTAAAGCTCAAGTAAAATCCATCCTTTGTTTAAAGGCTTACTATTCCATTAACGACTATTTAAATGACAAGAATAGTTGGTCGCTGTGATTAACACAAGACAATGTTTATGTTCTTTCTCCAGAATTAGCGTACCTAGTGACAGGTTATATGGGTTCATATAATTATTTAGTTATATACTTTTTTTTTTGCTCTTCTCAATTTTATTGACCAAGAGTTTTTTTTTTTTTTACTATCTATCTATTATGTCATTCGTTATTGACATGATCTAACAATAATCCAGCATTGCATAATTATATAAGCTTTAGAGCCCTTTTTACCAGGAGAGTTTTATTTTTGGTATTATGCGTTACTGTTTATTACCTTGCATATGTATGTATAGAATCAAGTCCATCCGACTAAACAGACAGCTGTGCTGCTGGGGAGTTTGTTGCGCCACTTCTTCTTCCCAGCTAAAGCACTAGGAAGTGTCGAAGGGTGGGCATTTTTGGGGGACTGTTTTATGTATTTTGACGTTCGAAAAGTGCTGATTCTCAGCCTAATTTGAATAAATGACTTTTGATTTTGTTTTTTTTTTATTTTGTGTGGAGGGGTTGCTGAGTAGCGTGCCAACCCCCGCACCGGATTGTTGGATTTGGGCGCCATTTACGATATGACATAGTGTTTTTGATTATATTAGATAAAGTAGTGTATAAAACTGCACAACACGAGCCGACTGTGGCGATATTCATAGAAATTTCAACTTTTGTTACGGTTAAAAAATCAAGTTACCTATCTTGTAAAATTGAAATGATTTTTATCAATTTTCGACCAATAGGAGCGTGACGTTAACTGCAAGGAGTTGCAATACAGTGATGAGGACGACGATTATGAAGACGCAGACCCCAAGGAGTCTAAACCTTCTGATCCTGCTTCTAGACGGATGGTAGCAGAGCCAGGACAGCTACAGGTTCATACCGGTGTCAACTTTCAGGATTCCCGAAGAAAGAATAAAGTTCCTACCGGCGGGTTTTGTGAGGTATTTCAAATAATTCGAAGGTAGTTTATATGTATAAGAGAATCCAAAATATATGCACTTTAGCGTCGAGTTGCGGATACCAGCCGCTGCGGCAGCCAGCAGTAGTATCTAAACTACTGTTATTCGACCAAGCTTCATCTTGATTCTCTTATAGATCAATCAAGATGAAGCTTGATCGAAAAACAGTAGTTTGGGGTTTATCAAGAGAACTTTACACAACCTTCCTAAAATATTAGAATAAAGACATAAACCCAGGCTATGGGCTGTTTCTGAGTAATTCCTAATAGAAAACACCAATAACACTGCCCGAACTGGGGCAAACAGGAACACACATTCAGCATTTGCACAATAAAGGGTGCAACGGACATTGACGCACAAACTGTGACAATAAATTCAGCACATGATTCTAGACACACCAGTGGGGTAGAAATTGTTCAACAGTAAAAAAAAAAACAACTTATAATAGAGTTGTTTTTTTTTTCATAATTGGAAAAGTTCAATGCCTGTATGGTCAGAATGTGTGGAAGAACCTGTAGGTAAAGCTGATTTAAAAAAACCGACTAGTATCTCTCAAAATCGTGTATCTCAATCAAAAGTGATGTACGGAAACTAAAAGAGATAAATGAGAAGAGTCGTCAGTTATAATTGAAGTTTAATAAGAAACCGATATTTTCGAAAGAAATTAAACGTTCGAAAACATCTATTGGTTTCTTACTTAAATTCAACGACCCCGGTTACTTATCTTTTGGTGACTGTACCTATGGATGATTAAATAGTTGTTATAGCTTGTTTTTTATACCTAATTTAAGACTATTAATTATTTATAGAACGACCACGGAGGGCCTCTGATCGTCGGCCAAGGCAAGAGCTCCGTGGTTATAGGAATAATGTCCGCTTGCCTCACTCGAGAAATTAGCAGGAAATGCTACGGACCCTTCCTCTTCACCAGCGTGTACCGCTACAGGAACCTCATCACCTGTGCCATTGACAAGGACATTGGGTGCGTTCTTTTCATGGTCTATTCCAAAATTATCCGACGAAAGTGTAAAAAAACCCTGTCCAGGTTAAATTCTTACGCAATTAGCCACTAAAATGAATTAGTAACCCATTCATTTGTATTTAGAAGGTTTCAACATGATAACTCACCACTTTTTCCAATAATTATTAAATTAGTAAATTTTAATTGAAAAATCTTCGACGAAAAGGTTATAAAAATTTCCCTCAATGATCAAATAAAATACTTCTTTCAGTTGTTTTAGAATTTTGGTTTAAGTACTCAAATAATCAAATCCATGCACTCAATTTGTAAATGGCACTAGAAATTGGCGTCCACGGGTACGTTTTCTGAACCATTTGTTTACACTATAATCAGATAGTTTTGGGATAGACATTAGTTTCTTGATTAGTGAGCCATACTGAACAGTTACTGATATACCGTAGAACGGGGCTCCTTTGCACAGGTTTTGGCAGAATATTGGTATTTACCTTTTTTTTAACACCCAAGATTAATGTTTTCTTAAATTCCAACAGAACAATGTGTCCTTTGGCTATCAAACTCATAACCAATATCAAGCCCCACAGGGCCCCCACATTATTTTTTGTGGGGTTTCTTTGACAAGGCATTAAAATGCAACTTATGTCAGAGATTTAAAATGTAAGGGTTACTTTAACATCATTTTGATTAAGTAATTTAATACTGTATGCATTATACAGGAAATTTTAAGAAAAACAATACATTTTCGAGATCTTAAGTCCTTTTTATTATCACTAAGGTAGGTTACAAAATTATAGGCACTTAATCATCACATGCACACTTTTAAACAGTAGGTATTTTAGCGCACTCTTAAAGTCAACTGTCAAAATTACCCTGACCGTTAAAGTAGCCCCGTTTTATCGGTAGCTTTCCGAGTTAGCAGAAGGGCCGACATCCATTGGATCAGACGAATCCTCGAGTGGAAATCTAGTAACAACCACCTTAGCATGAGCTGCCTCCCAGCTAAATGAACCGACGACCTTAAAATAGCAGCCGTTGTCAATGTTCAACAGATTGAACGAACCCTATAAATGACGTCAAGTATTTTCCACGAAAATAAGAATGATAGATTTTCCTTTGTACTCTTTGTACTTACCTACCAGGCGATAGGTTGGCACAAAGAGTAGGCACGGGGCTAAAAGAGGGATCTCTAATCAATATGTCTTAAGCCGTGTCCAGACGTATGTATTGTAATGCGAATAGTGTGAACGGCATACAAACTCAACACGAATCCTATATGTGTTCGACTGGGTTTTTTTTTTTTTTTTTTTTGGGTGGGAAATCATCAAATGACTTCTCCTGCTGAGTAGAGCAGGAGGGCGTGTCAGACTTTTACTGACTAAAACCCACCCGTGTTCCCTCAGTAGCCCGTATGCCAAGGGCCGTGGTATCTCTATCGAACAAACCCGCACCCCTGGCAGGCATCGGCCCTTGCGGACCCCACCGGTGGTTGCTGACATCATAGACGGCGCGGCGCGGCGCGGCGTCCCGTCTACCACTTTTCGGCCGCAGGGGATAGGGAGAGCGGCTGACGCTATACCGACACTCCTCTTCCCCTGCGGCCCCACCGCGTCCGCCATCAAACGGTGGCGGCCCCGTCCAGGCCACGGAAGGGAAGAGCGCTGCTCAGAAGCACCGGCACTCCTCCTCTACCGCAGCCCGTAACCCTCAGCCGCGATGCCTCCCATTCGACATCGCGGCCCACCTCAGTTGCGGTGCACCTCACCCCAACCTAGTTTTTGGCCGCTACGTCGTCGGCTTTGAGGCAAAAGCCCTGACGAGCGGCCCCACCTTTGGGTTCCTCTTGGCTTCACCGTGGCCGGAATCCACGGTTACTGAGCCCCCCCGCAACGACAATGCGGGAACCCACTCGGGGGGGTGTTCGACTGGGTGAGCCTAAAAAACGATAACCGATGGATTTTTCGAAAATCGAACAATGTGCATTTCGACGCGATGGGATCTGCACTATGTTGAATTCTCACTGCTCAGTTCGACACCGAGAGTTGAAAATCCATTGCGCGAAAATATCCCGCTGCGATATTTTTACGTCTCTGCGAACGTGTTCTTACATTACCTAATTACATTACACGCGCCTGGATAAGGCTTTATACGAATAGTGTTTTCGGAGGTTATGATATCAAATTGGATAGTGTTTTCTGAGGATTAAAGAAGAAATAAAAAATAAACATATTTTTACATAAGCAACATATTCGACAACATACAGGATAAGTTTCTAACCAGTGCGCAAACTGTAACCATTAATTAAGCATATCATTCTAAAAAATATCAGCTGTTTCATACAAAAGTGCAATACCTACGGGGTCAAAATGTATGGAACAGCTGTTTTTTTTGTTATGCGACGATAATTTCTGTGCTGGGTGATCTAGAATGGTATGCTGAATTCATGGTTACAGTTTGCGCACTGGTTAAAAACTTATCCTGCATACGACTGGTTATTTAAGGCAACAATAACTAAAAGTAAAATATTTTTCCACCACAGGGCAGCGTGCAAAAAGTTGTTAAGGACATCTAAGACTTCGATGGCCGAAACTGAGTTTGATTGGTCCACACATAAAGAGGACCAAAAACGTTCGTTCGGGTACGTTACGTTTACATTCAAAATACAACTTATCATGATCATTGTTCTACTAGATTTGTGTCGCGTCGCACCTGTCTACGAAAGGCTTTATCTCAATGTATTTGGGGTCTGCGTGACGTTTCTTATCTTCCATACTTCTCTATACTCTCTCTCTCTTTCCCCTTCTCTTCTCTATTGGTCGTCATCTCCTTTCTAGCTATATAACTTTTCACACAGTCCCTCTAACTTTTCGAAAGGCTTCCCCTACAGAATTATTTTAGGCACTTTGAGGTTGCTAAGTTTTTATATGTCATAAAAATTCATTTTCGCACATGAGTATGGGTCTCATACGAATTTGATCATTAAATTTAAACGAATAATGTTCATATTCGTAAGGAAAGTTTAGAAAAAGATAAGGTTCACATTCGTATGAAAACTATCTACTTCGTAAACTGAAAGAGCTAAGCGAAGTAAACTCTAGAAGCATTAATAATTTACCTACCAGAGAAAGAAGCAATAATTCATGAATATTTATTTGTCTGGATAATAGTTAGGTATACAGGGAGTAACAGAAACCCTATTGCTATTCTTAAGCACTAAAGATAAGAGCTCGTATAGCATCACCATAGGTACCTCCATACTCAGAATACAAAAAAAATCTGAGCCTACATAGTTTATGCTCAGCTTTTCAGTTTCATATGTTACTTAAATTCAAATCATAACAAACGTGTCACCGCACTACGTAGGTAGCTCAATAACTTCCACGTTACTTGCCAATATCACGAATCTCTTCCGAGTGATGTTTTTATTACAATTTAAAAAGTTCGGTTTGTCTCATTGTATTCTCATAATTTTCATAATTTCCGAACAAGTAGAGACAGGATTAAAAATCCCTTTGAATATCGTTTGATATCATCCAAAGAAGCCGTGCCCTTCATATGTATATATATAAAGGGTTATTGGAAAAACACCAACAACCTCTTAAGAGGTCATTATGAATAACAGCAACAACACAAATCAGTTGTTCCCTACATTTTGATGAGGCGCGTATTTCCAATAACCCTGTATTATATACAGGAAAAGTTTTTATCCAGTGCGCAAATTTTAACCATGAATTCAACATATCATTCTAGACCCCCTACCGCAGAAATTTTTCGCCGGTTATACAAAAAAAATCAGGCGTGCCATACATTTTGACCGCGTAGGTATTGCACTTTTCTATGAAACAGCTGTTTTTTTTTTTGTATAACCGGCGAAAAATTTCTGCGGTAGGGGGTCTAGAATGATATGCTGATTTCATGGTTAAAATTTGCGCACTGGATAAAAACTTGCCCTGTATATAAGTACCTACCCTTTCTGTTACACGTTGTTTGGCGATTGTATTCGTTTAGAAAAGTCAACTAAATTTTCCCAAAATAATTAGAACAAAAAACTTAACATCACGCCTGTGATCCCCAAAGGGTTAGGCAGAGGTGTACCTATAGTTCACCCACATTTCGCCAGTTACGTTTAAGTTCCACGGGAGCGACCCTATTGTCATCAAACGGGGACAATTATTCCAGACTCCAGGCTGCTGGTGCTAAATTCCTTTTAGAAAAATGCAAATACACTTGGCCCGACTTGGGAATTGAAACGAGGACCTCGTGCTCAGCAGTAACGCTTGCGGCCTCTAGACCAATGACGCTGTTTTCCCATAGCAACTAGACGAACCCTACGATTCATTTTTAAAATATTTCGTTTTTAGAGCCGCAAAGCAAGAAATAGCACCCCGGAAGGAGGCACAACGAAACACAGTAGAAGTGTCGTTAGGCATTCAAACAATACCAAAGGCGTCACCTCCAATGAAGATGCCAAAAAAATTACCAACAAAACAGACGAAGTCTTCGCGAAAACTGGGTCTTACTACATCAACTTAAAATGAAAGAAACGAAGACAAAACAATCACAATTTGGTTATAAATTAAATAAATGAATTGGATAAGTTGTGTGTTGTTGTTTAAATAATAATTACTGGGAAAGAAGCACAGGACCGGTTAAATAGCGAAACTTGACGCTTGACGTCCACTGTTGGATTTAAACCTCCCCGGCCTATGTCCAGTATTGGACGTCGTTTGGCTAAAATTATGAGATGATAGTGAAAAAGGGCGGCGAAATTAGCATAGCATAAGTATAATCAGCCTTTAACGTTCCCACTGCTGGGATACAGGCCTCCTCTCTGTGAGAAGGAGTGGGCCATAATCCACCACGCGGGCCCAGTGCGGGCGCAGTGTTGGCGAAATGGGCGGACAACATTATTGCCATTGCGGGCAAATCTTGGATCACGCTGGCACAGGAGCGTGGGGATTGGCACAAAAATTGGGCAAAAGTTGGGCTGTGGATGATTATAACGATGAATGCTAAAGAGATAAACCGTCTCTGCTGTCTTTTTGCCTCAAACGACCTCGGTGCGGCCACTGAAGACTTTGCTAAGCAAGCTTCGCATAGGAATGTGACCATTTTTGTATAACATTAATGTTCAAATTCAAATGAAATGCTTGCTGGCATTCGCTACTTATACGAATATTATAAGCATTACAATAAGGTTCATATTTATATGGACTGAGTCCCGGCCACAATAGGCGCGGGCTTGCTGGTGTCGAGTAAGGTTTGACTCTATACAAAATCGTAAAGCTGAACAGAGCTGAATAAGTGTGAGTAGTCCCTAATGGGTAGCTCGCTGTCCGGTGAGGACCACGCCCCGGGTCGACGGCGTATTGTGTTCCACGCGCCCTTCAAAGAAATATCAGCACCAACTGGTGGGGTCCGCAAGGGCCAATGCCAGCCAGGGGTGTGGGTTGTTTGAAAGAGATACTGTGGCCCAGGGGCCAAAAACCCAAACGTCTCAGTTGCCTGTGTGTCAGGGCACACAGGCAACTGAAGGAACACGGGTGGGATTTAGTCACAATAGTGTAAAGGCTTTGGATGATTTCCCATCCTTAAATAAAAAGTGGTAATGTTTTGTTTAATATTGAATGTATTGAAAAATTAATGATAGAAAGCATGCCATTGAGCGTAATATATAATAAATGTAATATATTGTTTTGCATGTCAAATTATGTCTGACTATGTATTAGGAACTCAATTACCTACTTTAAGACCAACAATGTACCAATACTTATTGCAAATAAATGATTATGATTATGAAGTTTAAAATTCATCGTAATTATAAACGAATACATAGTACCTACTATTAAAACCAGTTCATGAAAGCTTTGCAATGAAGCAAGATGGCTTCCGAAACACGACACCCTCTGCATGATAAACTCCTCGTGTCACAAAGGCAAAAAACACGCAACAGCTTTTTAAAGTGTGTCATCTGAGTTACTGGCGAACGGTCTAAGGAAAGGCTAGGCTTCCTTAGCAAACCTATACGTTCTACCTGCTGAACATTTGCTTTCCTGGAAGTCTTTAAACAGACTCCTGCTCAGGTGGAGATTCACGGATGACCTCGCCCTGGAGAGTAAATGTGATGCTGTCCCACAAACGATCGAACAATTCATACATATCTTGACTAGCGTGTTCTGCTGTCCGCACGCTTCAGGAGCTAATGGACGCTGCTGCAAATTCTGGACTAATTGCTATCGTTACACTAAGAAGAATGAAGCAAGATACCTGTCACCTACAAACAATCGATAGATAAGCCCAAACAGCATATAAAGTTTAGAAAGTTTGTCACATATGTAGGTTGATGGGTACTATGTCCCTTGCTATTGCCCCGCAGTTTGTGCTGCAGTCTCAACATCATCCTGTAACCGTTAGCCCCTGAGCAGACAGCCCGCTAGTATGCGCCCGCTTATGAACCGGACCCAATCTGTTTTAGTAATTAAGTACTTACTAACATAGGCTAAGTGATTTTGTTAACACGAGGACCCCTATTATCTACATGGGACTCAAGCATAATTGGCGAAATGTGGGTGTTTTATTGGTTCACCTCTTTCCTACACTTCGGTGAAACAAGGCATGATGTTATGTAAGCGGACCTCATTGTAGACTGATTACAAAATGTGCATTTCAGTTGGCAAAAAATTAAGGAGACGAGATGTATGTTCAGAAGTATGCATAAATTGAGCCATTCAATTACGCCTGAAAACTAATTAAAAAACGTCACCAAGATTCAAATCTTGCTTGTTCAGAAGCAGTAAATATGCATGTGTGACAAATTAATAAAAATCTCAAAGTAATTACACAAACTTTACTCAGAAGACAAAACCAATTACTTTACTCATTCAATTAATTTGAACAAAATCAATTACATTGTACGTAACATACGATTTCCGGAGAAATAATTGGTTTCAACAAAGCGTAACTTACGAGAAATTGACCAAAAAATTAACATCCTCAATCTCATTTTGAGATCGAACAAATACATTTTTCGATCCTTCTTGGATCGGGCCGTGACTGAAAATGACGAATTTTTGCCTGCTCCTGGCGACGAGCTTTCTCCTTTTAGGTAAGATCTAACTAATATTCTTCATCTTATATTGATGTTTATATAAATGTAAGTATCAAAAATATATTGTTACATCTTAAATTTTTATCCAGGTCCTGTATTAGCGCACTCATCAAAAAAAGAAAAGGAGAATGAAGACACAACTCCGAAGCCACACCATTCGAAGCACCACGCAAAAAGTAACGACACGTCGATAAATGAAGTGGAAGAAATAGCAGATGATGGTTGGAACTACGAGAATACCACCCACGTAGATTCCAGGAGGATCCTGTTCAGTAAGAAAACCGAAAAGGGGAAAAGGCCATATATGGTAAGTATGCAAGATCAAAAAGAAAGAAAAAAAGAACTTTTTCAAGTTACGTTTTGAATCGTAACGTGGGAGGAGAAGGGGGGCAAAAACTATTATTTTATATGAAATTAATACGACACGTACTTATTGCGGAATTTCAATTATTGATGACGTCACCCTGCCGTAGGTAGGTTACCAATTTGCTGGCACTTGTCAACATCGGTTACCATGGGACATTGAGACTGCACTTGAAATGAAATTGTACCTAAATAATTTCACCTTCTAAACATATTAATAATAAAACCAGAAGTTCTCAAAAATCGCTTCAAGTAATATCGTTTCAAGAATTATTATGGTCCAGCTTTTGATGGCACTGCCAGTTAATCCAAATCCCGGCGCGTCTTTATTTATGCCGTGCTTCCTGCGGCTGATCTCTCTCCAATCGTGTCGGATTGCCGTCCTATCGGACTATGAGTGTAAACGCAAAGAAAGCGCACCTGTGTCTGTCTACACACGTCCTTTACGTCCGGTCCAATTAGATAGTCACTTTTGAGACTAACTGCCGTTACAAAATTTGGTAGAGGAATTTTTGTAAGTATTTGGTTTTAGCAAAAATACACTACAAGTGCCTAAAAACAGACTGACCTTGTTTCCATTACGCAAGTTATACCTCCAACTGACAAAAGAATCTACTACAACCTACAAATACTGTTGTGGCTGGTTATGTGGTCAGGTCATCGTTCACCCCTATCACGTGCTGACGTCACCACACCGTTGGTATCAATATGCTGCCACGTGTCAACATCGGTTACCATGGAGCACTTAGCCTTAGAAACAAATGAACAACAGTAGGACTGCCTACTAAAATTAATAATAGCTTGAATCGGTGCTTCTCTAAGCGTTCCGGAACAACGTTTTAATTTTTGTTTAGCACTTTTTTCCCGTCCTACCTCGTATCAGCTCTCGCCGTACGCGTCCAGGTCATTCCACCACCGATTTCTTTGCCGACGCGGCGGCACCGTCCGTCTTTAGCCGCCCATTGTGTGGAAACTTCCCCAGCGGTCTTACTATATATAGGAAAGCTAAATTTAAAAGGTAAGGAAAAAAGGAAGATTAAAAATAAATATCCGGAGTTTTCGCATATTTCCGGCTTTTTGTCAGGACTTTTGAATTTACAACGTAAAATTGATTTTGAGCAAAAATCTACTTTCTCCCTTGGAAACTTCAAGTAATGTCATTATGAAATTGTTCCCATTTCCAGGTGTACCTCCAACTGACAAAAGAATCTGCCAAAGCCCACAAGTACCGTGGCTGGTTATGCGGTGGAGTCATCGTTGATCCCTATTACGTGCTGACATCAGCAGCGTGCGTCGAGGACGCTGACAGATTCTACATCGTCTCTGGCACCACCAAATTCATTGATAGCTTCGATTATAAGAACGACGAGTGTGTTTGCAAACATCGCCGCAAAGTTGTATGGAAATGTATCCCTAAGAGTAAGTTTTTTCTGACTACCCACATTTGCTAACAAATAATTGACACCTGTGAACTTTGTTTCAAATTACATATTCAAATATGACGTATGACGTACCAAAGACTATATTCTCTTTGTGACGTACCATCGAGAGAAAAAAAAAAAAAAATTCTCTCCATGGTACGTCATTCAGTTTTTAACACAAATTTCACAATTTCCTTTCTTTTCTAGACTACAAATTCGACTTCCAAGACAGCATCAAATGGTCATCGAACGATATCGCGATAGTTAAAGTAGACAAGGCTTTCAAACTCGGTGTTCAGGAGAAGGGATGCGAGTTCGCCGCTGAGTGCATTCAGTATAACAACATTAGTAGGGATATGGAGAAGCCAGGAACCAAGGGATGGATCGCTGGGTGGGGAAGCGGCAATAACTTTAGAGAGGTAAGTTTTTGAGTGTGCGGTTTGACTTTATACCTTTAACAACTACAACCACCCAGGCTGATTTCCGGCCACCGTAGGCGTGGGCTTGCGGACGGCGAGTAATGGGTAGCTCACTATCCGGTAAGGACCAAGCCCAGGTCGACGTGACGGCGCGTTGTGTTCCACGCGCGCCTCAAAGAGATGTCAGCACAAACCGATGGGGCCTCCAAGGGCCGATGCCTGCCAGGGGTGCGGGTTTGTTCGAAAGAGATTACGCCGCCCCTGGCATATAGGCTACTGAGGGAACACGGGTGGTTTTTGAACCGACGAAAAAACGGAGGAGGTTATTCAATTCGACGCGTATATTTTTTTTTTTTATGTATGACCACGCATAACTTTTTCCAGAGTAGTCCGATTTTGATAATTCTTTTTTTATTGGAAAGGGTATACCCTGAAGTTGGTCCCAACATATTTTGAAGAAAAATTCCAACCCTAAGGGTAAGAAAACAGGGGATGATTGATTGTTTACTCACAGACTTTAATACTGAGTTGTGTATTATGCAAAAATTAAGCATGTAGTAATTAGTAGATTATAGCCACAAAAAAATTTAAACTAAGTTCGGAAGGCGTGACATATAATTAAATACATATCCAAAGTCACCGACTTCCGAACTTAGTTATTGGGGTTGGACAAAGCAGGTTTATTATTTTTTACTTTTCGGTTTTTCGGCGGTTAATTTTTTTTATTAAAAAGTTTAAAGTCTGACACGCCTTCTTGCTCCACCCAGAGCGGGAGAAGTTATTTGATGATTTCCCACCCATTTTTTTTTTAATACAACTACAACAAGGAATTTGCAAGTTATTTTTTTTTTTTCATACAAACTGCACGCGAAAGTTTTCAGTTGATTCTGCATAAGAATAAGTGTCTTTTAATACTAAGTTTTCAAAGTATGTTTTTTCTTTCAAAGTAGACAGATTAATTTAATGTCATTTGGATCAATAATACACGGGTAACTTGGTCAATCATCAGGTAGTTCTATAACATATAGAGCCGTTACAGTTCACCCGGATCTGACAAAAGAAAACTTGAACACATTTTTTCAACTTTTCCCAGGGAGTTTACCGTCGTCAAAACGCGCACATACCCAAGAACAGCAAATGCCTCCAAGAAGCCAAAGTGTGCATTATGGACAACGAACAATGCGCTAAGAAATGGGCACAGAGGTTTAGAGAAATCATCACACAGTACATGATCTGCACCAAGGATGTCATGAAGAGGCTTAGTGAACTTTGCGAGGTAAACATTACGAGGTTTCCACAAACACGCGTGTGACGTGACTCTCGTAGAACAATTTCTATGAAAACTTCTTGGGTATTGTTCTACAAGTATCGCATCGCGTTAGTCTGAAGAATAGTCATACCGCGACTATTCGCAAAAAAAAAAATGCGAAAAGAAAACATAGGTACTTAAGTGTGATGAGAAATATAATCAAATACACACACAATCAAGAAAAAAATGCGTTATAAAATGATATGTTAGACCAAATAATCACTATTAGAACAATGCCGTCATTCCATACCTAATCACTTCACATCAAACATGAGGAAATCCGATTCGTGCGATAAGGACAAAACGTCCTCTCATCTCCAAAAACGTCAAAAGTTTGCAGTTAAGGAATTTCTTCGTCTTTTTGAATTTGTCTTCTTTGCATTGTCAATTTTACAGAATTCAATATCATTTCAAAGAAGGGTGTCTTAGAAATAAGATTTATTTCTTTAAAAGCAAACCATTAAAAGGACTAGAGTCAATCTCGCCCTGGATCCGCGTGGTGGATTACAACCCACTCCCTCTCTTAAAGAGCTCTGTATCACAGTAGTGGGAACAATATCATCATCATTATCATTTCAGCCGAAAAACGTCCACTGCTGGACATAGGCCTCCCTCCAAAGGGGGGTTTTGCCATAATCGCCACGCTTGGCAGGCGGGTTGGCAATCGCAGTAAGGTGGTAAAATGCATAGAGAACGCTGCTGCCCATTCTCTAGTAAGTCCCTTAGTCGCCTTCTACGACACCCACAGAAACGGGAACAATATACGCCGATTATATACTTTGAAATGAAATTATTTATTTCAGACCAAGCACACTGTAATTATACAAGTCCATATTATGTTAGTAGGTAGATGCTTAGGTATAGCTATGTTAGTGAAATTTAAAATAATTATTATTTTGGACATGGCATGGCATCAGGATTTGACTATCTACTCTTTCCGCCACCAAGTTCAAAAGCGTGTAAGTGCTACCCCTTACTCGAAACCACAGGGACGGCATTCTTTTGCGAAGCACCTCCTGGAAGCCGCCTGTGCTGTGGTCAGCGAACATGCCAGAGGCATTGCACCGCCATGGTACAAAACCAACAAACCCCTGAACTCGTAATTAACTGAAGGCGCAGAGCATTGCAGGCTTTTTTAGTGTAATTGCTTCACAGGTTGCACGTGTATAACATTTGGCAATAGCTTTTGTGTGACTTTAACGTAACGTGCGCATTGCGCTTTACTAAAACATCAATATTTATAGAAAAAATACGCCAACTGCACGGATGTAGACTCCAGACGGCAAACCGATGTAGAAATTCCAACTAAGACTTATAATGTTGACTTGGGTAGACATTTGAAGGATCCTAATGACTACACAGCGAGAAGATCTTCTATGCAAGGAGGTTTCTGTGAGGTTAGTGAATTATTTCTGAGTATATAGTACCGTCCTACTTCACTTGCTTTCTACCCACATCCTTAATTTCGTGTGATTAGTATGTCAGAAAGTTTCATACAAATTCTGTTTCAGTGCAAGAAGCAATAGGTCATTTAATTTTAGAACGGATAGAATTTTAAAATAGATAGATAGAATATGCTTTCTTGTACACCAAATTTTTACGAAAGGTCCTTTACAAAACCATTAATATCAGGGTAAAACGGCGGTCTTATCGCTTATAGCGGCTAATATCTACCCACCAGACAACCAATTGTGGAAGTGACTGTATTCAATACATTAAACTTGTAGACAGCTTAACCAATTTATAGGTAAACAGCTTTTACCAACGGCTTTGACCGCGTGGAGGTCATCATCATCCTCACTTCAGCCAAAAGACGTCCATTGCTGGACATAGGCCTCCCCCAGGCTCCTCCACTTCGACCGGTCTTGTGCTTTCCACATCCAGCGGATTCCCGAGGCATTCACAAGGTCCTCGGTCCACCTTGTTAGAGGCCTTCCTACTCTACGTCTTCCGGTACGCGGTCGCCACTCCAGAACCTTTCGTGGAGGTCGGTGTATTATATTAATCACTCTGTTTATTGATGAGAACCACATTAAAATCCGTTGAGTAGTTTAAAAGATCTACACGTACAGAAACGAAAACCGACTTTGTTTTATACTATGTCGAGATGTTAATATTATTATTGGTTATTTTCAGAATGACCACGGTGGACCCCTGATAGTGCGATACCAAGGCAAAGAGCGGGTTATTGGTGTCATATCAGCTTGTAAAATTGACCCCAAGACTCACAGCTGTCATGGACCCTTCTTGTATACCTCAATCTATAGGAATCGTCAGTTTATATCTTGTGCTATTCATAAGGATGTTGAGTAAGTACTAAGCATTTTGTCCTTGTTTAGCCCCATACCCGATAACCTACACATATACCGGTTAGGGTAACTGAGTAACGCGAGTTTACGCCACAACTTCAAATGTTGCTAAAAACTATGGTAACAACTGGTGTGTTGCCAGCTAAATGTATGTCAGTATTGCCAGCAACATTGCAACATGGTTCTACATATAATAAAGATGTTGTTCAACTTTTGTTTCGAATGAATATGGGTCTTACATTTGTTAAAAACATGCATTTTGTTTTTCATTATATCAATTTTGATGGCTGTAAGAGTAGGGAAGGATAAAAGGAATCATGGATGGACTGTGTGAATGATGATATGGTTAGAAAAGGGGGACTAACGAGATGACGACTAATAGGAAGAAAAATACGTATACATGTTGCGTCAACACCAAAACAATTGGGATAAACGTAGGAAAATTATGAGTTAAGGATTATACATCTCTTTTGTTGTGTTTAGGGAGAACTGCAGAAGAGTGTTCCGGTCAGGTATAACTCACGAAGAATGGTCGGTTTCTTGGGAAAATGTGAAGTAAGTATTTTCAAATTCGTTCTTATAGTTTCTATGAAATTCAGTACCTACTTAATATATTATCATTGTTTTCAGCGACAGCGGCGAAACTAAAACTGATGCTAACAGGTGAATAAGAAATATTTAATACATTAATATATTTTTTGGAACGATTTGGGGGACACCTTTGCCCAGACGTCGGAATTTACTTATCCGTACTCCTTACAGTATTCATTTGTTTATAGCAAGTGATAGGCTTCTAGAAAAGCCATTTAACTCTTCTTTTTTTCATTCAGAGATGAAAAAACCGAAACAGCAGCAGTGGAAGAAGGGTTTGAATAAAATTACTTATTTATAATCTTTTTGACGTCTAAAGCGATAATTGATGTCAATAATATTTTCTCTGATTTCAGTGGTGATGAAAAGTCATCGGACGAGAGGTCAGTATGACAGCATAAAGCAAAGTTTTCCAGTTTTTTTTTTTTTTTTAATACTATTTATAATTTATCATTCATAGCGACACAAAGGAAGAAAAAGGCGCATTGAGACAACTTGTGTGAGTACACATCAAATACTTTTTTGTATTTAACTTTATTATAATTCAGTACCAATATATTTTAAGAATCTTATCATTCATTATAGCGAATCTAAAGTAAAGAAGTCAGACAAGGAGAAAATAGAAAAAGCCGCAGACGACGAAAAAGAATCAAGTTCAGAGCCAGAAGATGATGACAAGGCAACCACTGAAAAGCCAAAGAAAGAAAAAGCAGAAAAACACAAGAAGAAGTCGAAGTCCAAGTCCAAGAAACATAAAGCCAAAGTAGACAAAGCGGCAAGTAGTAGTCAGAAGGCTAAAGACGGTAGCGGTTCGGCTGAACCCAAAGTGAGACGCAAAAAAGACCCTGTTTCCTATGAATCCAGTAAAGATGAAGATGTAAATGAACCAGATAACGAATAGATCCTGGGTCAATATATCATATAAGATAAATAATAATAATTGCGTTTTATTTTAGAAATATATATACATGTCCTCAAAAGCGGCATAAAGCAACATTAATAGTAGTTTATAGTAATTGTAGTAGTATACTTCTACAAAACGGCACCGGAATGTATCTAGTTCGAAGGAACAAAAATAAGTTTAACCTACAGGGTGTTTGGCAGAACGTTGAACATACTAAAATGGTGGATAGGTGGGGTCATATGCTACTTACTCAGCCCTAATTTATTTGGCCCTGGCATTCTGGATATTAAAAAAAAAAAACATTTGCTTTCTTCTATTTTCACCATTTTCTTAACTTTAAAGTGTAATTTTTATTAAAAATGGGTAAAACAGGCATTTAAAAAAAATCTTTAAAGTCTTCTTAAAATTATTGCTTTATTCAGATTTTATCTAGAAAAAAAAAAACCGGTCAAGTGCGAGTTGGACTCGCGCACCGAGGGTTCCGTACAAACCTGTGGGTATATAAGTAAAAGTTCAAAATTGACAAAAATATTTTTTTTTATATGACGAAACTAAAAATTTTCGGTTTTCGTAATTTTTCCTATATCTGTACTATAAGACGTGACTTCGTACAAAATTTCAAGATTCTAAGTTCACGGGAAGTACCCTGTAGGTTTTGATTCCCGTGCGAGTTTCGAAAATTTGCGGAATTTTGCGGCCTAAATGGCTGTATCTTTTGATTGCGTTGACTTAGAAGGTTGATTTTTCTACAGCTTCCAGGGACAGTAGAACTAAGTATCATATAGAAACCTCCACGCGTTCCTGAGAAAAACGGTCTTGACAGACGGACGGACGGACGGACGGACGGACGGACAACAAAGTGATCTTATAAGGGTTCCGTTTTTTCCTTTAGAGGTACGGAACCCTAAAAAAGTAATGAGTCCTCAAACTTACAGAAAGATATAAAAAAAAACAATTTTAAAAAATATCCCGGGGCCCAGGGCCAAATAAATTAGGGCTGATTAAGTAACAGATGACCCCACCTATCCACCATGTTCATATGTTAAACGTTTTGCCAAACACCCTGTATAACTCTACATAGTTAGTATAAATTATAGTCGATTTTCATGTCTGTCGGTGCGACCGCGTTGTTATTTTGGACTACACAACGGATTTCGATGCGAGTTACACCATCATTTAGAGAGTTTTTGAGCATAATGACCATATAATTATCTAAAAAGAAACAATATCTAGTTTTTAAACATGTCTTCACATCGATATATTGCACCCATACGAAGTATAACCAGCGAGTCGGTAAATAATAGTTTGGCTTTGGAGTTAGCTCCTTGACCAATTCTCGAAGTCGACCATCTATGCGCGGTTTATTTGACTGTCAAGGCCGTGGGTCGCTGTGAACGATCCCAGCTTCATTTTCATACAACGTGAAGCTAAGCATATTGTGCGCAGCTAAGCTGTGGGCTGTGTGAGCCGTGGATAAGGCAGGCACTGGATTTATGGAGCATGGGATTAATACACACTTTTTTCCTGTATCGGACGTCACTTTTTATTGAAACCACAAATGTACATTTTAAGACCCCGTTAAACAAATTTTTTTAAACTCACGCGTAATACTTTCCAGATCAAACCATTTTTTCTAGATTTTACTCCATTTCAATTAGTAACTTGAGATCCAAGCAGAGCATAAATTCCTTGTTGGTCTTGCAATCCTTCCGTGGATTCTTGTACATAATCAGACGTGCTTGGTATCTCCCTGCAGTGTTGCTGTTCAGTGGCAAATCGTCGGTATCCACTATGAAATCTTTGATTGGATAGTCGCCCTGTATAAACGACGACTGATTTAAACAACGGTAGTTACGAAGATGAAAATTATTCATACAAGTAGGTAATTAAGGTTTGGTATAGTTTTTTTTTTTTTTTTGGGTGGGAAATCATCAAATAACTTCTCCCGCTCTGGGTGGAGCAGGAGGGCGTGTCAGACTTTTACTGACTAAAACCCACCCGTGTTCCTTCAGTAGCCCTTAAGCCAGGGGCTGTGGTGTCTCTTTCGAACAAACCCGCACCCCTGGCAGGCATCGGCCCTTGCGGGCCCCATCATTTTTTGTGCTGACATCTCTTTGAGGCGCGCGTGGAACACTACGCGCCGTCGACTTGGGCTTGGTCCTTACCGGACAGCGAGCTACCCATTACTCGCCGTCCGCAAGCCCATGCCTACGGTCGCAAGCCCATGCCTACGGTAGGTTTGGTATAGTCAAGTTCAAAGGAAATTAATTGTTTACCAACGTACCTCTACCTACCTACATTGAAATCACAACTTAAAAACTTTTCCTGTATAAAGTTATATCACTTTATACAGGAAAAGTTTTTATCCAGTGCGCAAATTGTAACCATGAATTCAGCATATCATTCTAGACAGGGGTCTAGAATGATATGCTGAATTCATGGTTACAATCAGCTGTTCCATACATTTTGACAGCGAAGGTATTGCACTTTTCTATGAAACAGCTGATATTTTTTGTATAACCGGCGAAAAATGTCTGCGCTAAAGGGTCTAGAATGATATGCTGAATTCATGGTTACAGTTTGCGCACTGGATAAAAACTTTCCCTGTATAACCCCTTAATTACGAAATGTGGCAATTTAATAAACAATTAATATAAATGTTTAAAGATAGATTTACCTAAACCGAATCTGTAAAGAGATGCCTGCCGAGCATGCTGTGGATTTACAGTAGGCATTTGCACGTATGGAGGTCGGAAAAAAAATACTCACGGAAAAGTACCTACTACCTTGATTAAAAGTACCTATCATAATTTTGTCCAAACCCAGGTCCTGTGCCAATTTTATCCAAAACCATTCAGTCGTTAAGGCGTGATTATTGAGATTGGTAGAAAGTAAGATAGTTACGTACAGCCATTTGGAAACAAATATACAGGGTGGGCGAGCATCGACGCGTATCTAACATGTTACCTCAGATTCAGTACATGGTTCTTTCTTCAAATTAATTCAATTTCAACATTGTCCAGAATGATGTACTGAACCGGTAACAGGTTATGCGTCGATGTCTCATGCTACCTTATATTAAGAGGTAAGGAGCTTGCTTGCATACGTACCGCTACAAAAGGACACTCCTCGGGGATTCCAAAGTATTTCATATACGGATAATAGTCGCTTTCTGGGCCCAATGCCACCTCACCGCACAGGTCGCATATCTCATGCGTGAACATTGTTTCGTACTTTCCAGATGCTTCCTTTTGCAGAAGTATTTCTATCTGAAAAACAATTAATTCTGTACTGGTAATAAATACTAAACCGAGCCGGGTTATACTGGCAACACTTTTATGTCTCTTGGTAATAGGTAGTTGGCGGAGGCGTTTAACAACTATTTGTTACATAGTTTCTGAGTTCCAAATGCGGTAGGTTTTCAGTACGAATACTATCAAAAGTTTTAATGTGAAAATACGAAAGATTTTTTTTTTTTGGGATTTCACCTTACATAACTGGCCTGTGGCTGCCTTAATAAATGAAGGCTTCCAGTCAGAGCTTCAAAACTTATAATTAAGATACTACACGCTAATTAAGGGCACACCCTGTGAGGTTCGGACCTCGGCTTAGGACGGCGCTGGAAGAGGACATCAAGGTACAGGCTGCATTGGAGTGCCCTGACTTACATAAAGCGTGCTACACACTTCTTCCTTGTTCGAGTCGGCATGATTCGACACAGCTGGGCAGCAAAACATTCATTACATTTTGTCGCCCGGCCTATGCCGAATCCTGACGTCTCGAACATGTGTATACCTACGTATACGTACCTCAGACTCTTTAACTTACACGTGTTTTTATGATTAAGTACACTAACATATCGAAAAGCATAGGCAATTTCGAACCGATACAAAAGTTAGTAAATCACTGACCTTTTCAAAACCGGTATTTTTTTGGAACTAAGTAGCTTTATCAATGGTTTATAATTGCCGTGCTAAGGCAGCCGACCCCAACATAATTTGAAAAAGTATACGGGTATCTAAGCAGATGATATAAATGTCGTGCTAAACGAGAAAATTAACCGTTAAAAAACTCAGTAACCTGTTTTTGCAATCTCTTGGAAAGTTTATTTTGAAGCACTTAGGTACTGGGATTACATATTGTGTAGGTATACCTACATACTATAGGCTCACCATGGTTTCAGGTCCGACGTCCTTCAGGAATTTGAGATCTCCGTACATGTAGGCAACGGTCTCGTTGTAGCGTCCCACGGTCACTCCCGAAGTTTCCACGAATGCTTCGCTCTCTTCGTCACAGCACTCCATTTGAGAGTCCATGTTCACTACATAGTTCTTGGAAAGGAATTTTGTATTTCAATTAGGATAACACATACAAAGGAGAACGGGTGCTTCAGAAAGCACGTCTCTGCTGTTATTCGTAGATCTTTGAGTCGTCACGGGCGCCAGAAGCCAGAAAGTCTGACACTGGTCGTCAGACTTTCGGGCGATATTTCACATTTTCATTCAGTAATATTAACAAATTAATAAAAACAGGTACTTAAATATTTGACAGCTATTTGCGACGTTGCCAACTTTCAGAATAAACGCTCTTAAACATAACTGAATAGATTGTGGGCGTACTTCTGCCTACTCCTTTGGGTAGCATAGCGCGTCATCATTTCAGCCGATAGACGTCTACTGCTGGACATAGGCCTCCTCTAGGCCCCAGGCGCATCGCATAGCGCTATAGCATAGCTATTCAAGCATTCGATAGGCTATTCGTACCCGAAATTGGCACATTTCGATAACCTGATTAGTCTTTAAAGAATAGCGGTCGTCTTCTTGATTTATTGATAAACATTTTCGGGTTTCGGAAATGTGAACAGCGTTTTAAGGACTCCTACGATAAGACATTGACAAGCGTACCGAATGGTTGTGAATAGATGTGCAGGTGCTATTTTTCCTAATGGAAAACCCCAATATCCTTTCCTGCCCTAATGATCGAGCCCTGGACTGTACCAATGAGGCAGTTTTCATAAAAACAGACTTAATAAATAAACCAACAAAACTTACAATTTCAGGAGATTGCGCACAACAAAACCGCAGCAAATAAATCAGTATAATCGGAACCATAACGGCAGCTCATCAAAGCAAAATGAACTGTATTAAATCCTCGCCTTATTTAATATATTGCCAAAATCGCGTGCACCATCAGATATGGTAGGACATGTCACTTTATTTGTCCACTGCGATACCATCGCACGGGAAGTGTTTTTTACACATGTTTTAAGTTGTTAATTAGGTGTAGTATGTTGTGGTAAAGTGTAATTATGTATGGTTGACTGGAAAGGTTAGTACCTACCCATTGATTTGTAGAGAATTGTAGCTTATGGCTACGTAATAATAGCGGCACGGGTTGCTCGATCAGGATAAGTTACGCTTGCTGCGGTTAGTCTTTGGATGGATGACATCTTTACAGACCAACACCTCTCCGTGCCTCATGTGCATTTGGATTGAGTGATCTTTTTTTATTTCGTGACAAAATCTGATTGTACATTTAGTCAAAAATAGTAAAAACTCATAGCCCAAAGTAAAAAAATTGTCACTCTCAAGGGTCTTCAGTTATTGCCTAAAGTGTGGATCACTCAATTCAGACTTTTGCAAAAACGGCAATGATCTAAATCTCAACAAAAACTTACTCTAATGACTAAATTTATATCTAAAAAATTAGTCATCAAATTGTCACAATGTTTTATAAAACCATCTAGGGATTTAAAGCTAATTCCAGGTATCTATGATAGTCACATTGGATCACTCAGTTCAGACATCATTTTGTCTGAGAGATCGTTGTAATGAAGTTTTGGTTGACTTTTTCCATACATCTATTTTTTTTATCCTAAAATTTATGTTCCGAATGTATTTGTACAATAAATTTCATCACACAAATACCTTTTGTTAAAAAGTTACAAGTAATTTAATGTTTTTTTTGCTGAACTGAGTGATCCTTATGAATACTTATAGGTAACTACCCACTTCGTATTGATTTACACAAACAATGATTAATTTTTGTACAACTTTATGACTAAAGTTTTACATAAAAATCATTTACATAAACAGCTTAATTTATGAGATATGAGATTTTTAATTTTTTAAAGAAGTTAATTGTTGTAGGGTGTACCTACATATGATTTTAACTTTTAATGTACCTATATTTTTTCTTCTACCCGACATATTTGATTGTTATTTGCAGCGTCGCATGTTTCATTTAGTTTTATACGAGATTTAGTGCACATATGTACGTGAGCTTACGTGATAGTGACAATATAATTATGTGTGATGGAATTTCTTTTAGCTACGAGGAGACTTGTCTTTCATGTAATAATAATGCTATATATGGTTATAAACTTTCAAGTGTTATTTTCATGGATTTGAATGGAACAAAACAGGTAAATTTACACGATGTGCCCGAAATCCTACTAATATTATAAATGTGAAAGTTTGTGAAGATGTTTATTACTCTATCACGCAAAAACGGCTGAACGGATAAGCGCCTACAGACTGAAAACCGACAAGACTTTTCTTCGACGGGACTCTTCGCCGACAGTACCTTGCACCATTACTAAATAGTCAAGAAACTGCCACTAAAATGGAAGTAGCGCTCGCCGGCCGTTACCGGGGCATCGCTCGCTACGCTCGCTCGGCTCGCGCGTGGTTAGTCGCAATTCTAACCTAACTTATTCGATCGGTAAGCAGTATTGTGCAGTTCATAATTTATCGACAGATTACAAACTCGCGACATAGATTATAATCTAACGGTATTTACAATTTTACGGTAACTTAAGTTGCTGTTGAGCCCTGTCGGCGAAGAGTCCTGTCGGCGAAGTGTCCTGTCAGCGAAGAGTCCATTCGAAGTAAAGTCATGTCGGCGTTCAGTCTATCGGTGTAGTGTCTGTCGGCGTTAAGTCGTACATTGGAACGGATTTGGATGAAATTTGGCAAACTGACAGTTTATAACCTGGATTAACGCATATTACACGGTATTACGCTTAGCTAGTAATTATAATGAAAAGTAGATCGTACAGGTTACTTGGAGGTATTGAATTTATTGCTTCTCAACATCCTGACGGCATCGGTCATTATAGAGCGCATGGCAGTATAAATGGACGAATAGTTTGCTATGACGATAATTTGGCTAAAACTTATGATAGTAAAAATTTACCACGTTATTATCATACACTTATTTACGCAGTTTATGATTTGTAAGTAATATTGTATTTAGGGGAAAGGTGTACGAGATGATCCGTTGAGGTTAGATGATCCTTTTTTATTCCAACAAAAGTATAAGCGACATCTAGTTGTTTTCATTGGTAAAACGTAGTTCCCGATATTCCCTCGCCACAGTCAATCGTAATGGCGTCGTGAGTGACAACCAACTTTTTTGTGGAAAAAAACAAAAATGACGTGACATTTATCTAAGGTAGGTTGACTTCAAGTTTATGTTAAATGTGTTCTAGGTTGTCTATTGTAAAAGTTGTTGTATTATTACCTTTGTTTATTGCTCTATTTTGTTTTTTTAATATCATGGTAACAGTTAAAAACACGTAGGATAAGAAAACGAACATTGTATAAAACCGTTGATGTTGGGGCAAGATGATTATGTAACTGGTGTACAAGATGATCCGTGCGGATCATCTTGCTTAGGGGTTGAATTTCGAAAAATCCTTCCATATTCCTTGTCTACATTATAAAGGGAACCTCTATGCAAAATTTCAGCTTTTTAAGTCCAAGGGTTTGGGCTGGGCGTTGATGAGTCAGTCAGTCAGGACTTTTCTTTTTATTTATATAGATAGATAGATATTGAGACTGACTTATTAATTCATAAGGCTTATTCTACCTAAGCCAAGGTCTGTAAGATATTTGATATCGTAATTTTAGACATAAGTTTTTTGTTTAATTCTACCAAAGCTTAGGACATCTCTAAAATAGGAGCAAGATGATCCTGGGGATCATGTTGGACACCGGGGTGTACAAGATGATTCTTTGTGAAGTGTTTAAAAAATGTGAATTATAATAATAATAGATCCAAAAAATTACATTTTGAGTATGACAACAGGTAGACAGATAAATTTACTATAAACAAACGCTTTTACATTTGCGTTAAGTCTAATATCGTTTAAACTACAAGCATTCTCCCTTAAGTGAATCATCTCGTACACCTTTCCCCTATATTTCCTTTCCTGTCCTGTATGTGTCGCCGGGCGTAAAAGAATAGCACCATGCCATTTCTTCCAATGGGTGTCGTAGAAGGCGACTAAGGGACTTACTAGAGAATGGGCAGCAGCGTTCTCTATGCATTTTACCACTATACTGCGATCGCCAACCCGCCTGCCAAGCGTGGCGATTATGGCAAAACCCCCCATTCTGGGGGAGGACTATGTCCAGCAGTGGAAGTCTTTCGGCTGAAATGAATGAATGAATTTCCTTTCTAAATAAAAGAGACGAGCTTAAATGTACTGTATCATTTTTATTTCCGATGATCTCATTATATATGGTCACCCTACTGCGCTTTTCCTTGACAATAAAATTAAAAATCTAATATCTCATATATGAAGCTGTATAAGTAAATGATTTGTAGTTGTACAAAAATTAATCGTTGTTTGTGTAAATCAATACGAAGTGGGTAGTTACCTATAAGTATTCTTAAGGATCACTCAGTTCAGCAAATTTAAAAACTCCTAACTTTTTAACAAAAGATATTTGTGTTATGATATTTATTGTACAAATATATTCGGAACATACATTTTATGATAAAAAATAGATGTACAGAAAAAGGCAACCTAAACTTTATTACAACGATCTCTCAGACAAAATGGTGTCTGCACCTACTGAGTGATCCAATGATACTGTCATAGAAACACGGAATTAGCTTTAAATGCCTTGATGGTTTTAGAAAACATTGTGACAATTTATTAACAAATTTTTGAGACATAAACTTAGTCAGTAGATTAAGTTTTTGTTGAGATTTAGCTCATTGCCGTTTTTGCAAAATGTCTGAATTGAGTGATCCACACTTTGGCCAATAACTGAAGACCCTTGAGAGTGACAATTTTTTTACTTTGGGCTATGAGTTTTGACTATTTTTGACTAAATGTACAATCAGATTTTGTCACGAAATAAAAAAAGATCACTCAATCCAAATGCACATCCGTGCCTCGGAAACCACGTTAAACCGTTGGTTATAGTTGTCATTCGTGTATCTGAGTCGTTACGGGTCGTCAGAAGCCCGAAAGTTTGACAACCAGTCTTATCAAGGGGTATTATCGTATAACCCAGTAGTTACCAGGGTTATGGAGGTCAGTTATGCAGTCGCATTCAATGTGACATACCTACCTACTGGTATTTAGCTGCATCCGGTTAGACTGGAAGCCGACCCCAACATAGGAAAACGCTAGGCAGATGAGATGATGATTTGTAGGGAATTAATGTACCTGAAAAAATGTGAATGATTGTTTTGTTGTTGGAAAACGCTTTCAAATTTAAGTTTCGAGACGGTAACTACGGAATATCGCCGGTTTATAGGCAAAACCAATTATTTAGTCAAAAAAGTCAATGTAAAATTTTGCGTAAGCGCATTTGGAAAGGGGGTTATAATTTATTTTTTGGACAAATGAAGTTATTTCTTTTTTGTTATTTAGCATGTAACTGCCTGAAACTTAGATTATTATAGAACACGCTCTTATATTTGCTAAAGACATAATTTTATTACTATTCAATTACATAACTTTAATAGCAAACCTTCCAAACGTTCGTATGGTAAATTTTATATTGACTTTTTGGACTAAATAATTGGTTTTGCCTTTAACCCGGCGATATATTGGTATCAATAAAACAGTAAATCGGCTAGAAAAATAGAATTTAATTTACCCTCAACCTCTAAGCGGCGAAATGTTTAAGTAGGTACATACAATCACAACATTAAAGTTTTCGAATGTTAACGACTAATTAATGAATTACATTCATGTAATATCTAGCTACTTGGATCCATTACAGTAATAACAAGAATAAACTCCACAAGCATTGCAAAGTAAAAATAAAAAGCCAAAAATAAAGTGTTTAATAAATTTATTAAAAAAAAAATACAAAACAAAAAAAAAACGCTCGTCCATGCTTGCTACCCAACGTTATAAAATTACAAAATAAACTAGTAAATAGCGTTATGTGTTAACAAGTTATATACATAAATATATATTTTATAGTGCATAAACTTGCAAAGTGAGGAATGGAAACAATGACGTAAGCACACAAACACTTGGGTGCGCAAGTGTACTGACGCTAACGGATACGAGAAATGCTTGTAAATGTAATCAACAAAGCCTTTAAATATTATGCAACCCGATATATAACAAACAATTTCGAAAAATACATTAATAAAGTTCCTCTTTCTCTATATAAAATACTTTTCTTTTATGCTAAAGGAGACCAATGCGGCGCGAACGTCTAGTTCGCAAACTCTAATAGAAATATAGTTTAAATACATCTTATTATGTCAATAATATATTACTTTTCAAGTCTTAAATTACAGATAACCTAATACTGAAAAAGTAACTTTGACATCCACAGCGGGCTCAAAATATTTATACCAACTTCCGCTCACTCGATATGTTAAATGTAAACATATTATTTTCGAGACAAACGTTATTACGTTAAAATGCTGCGATATGCAGGCTCTACAGATCAAAATTACGCCAAATTTTATCTAAAGTTGGATTCAATTCAAACAAAGTTGGCACAAATATACAACTAGATAAAAAACAGAGCCCCAAAATTCGTAATAAAATAAATACTCTTAACACTAATCAAATCCTTCCAAACTAATTTCTAAACAAAGTTCGGGACTCCGTTCTTACAAGCACCTTACAATATTAAATATAAACTTTTTAGTTTTATTTCATTCTATACTATATACTAAAAATATAGCTTCTTTTTCTCGTAATATAAGTATGGAAGAATGCTTAAAATGTATCTGCATTGAAAAAACGTGGAACCATAAACATTTATAGAATCAACGTTCAATTACATGCTAAAATTAGACTAGAGACAACTAAAACATTCATAGAGATATAATTTTCGTTTAGTGTATAAATATAGCTCACTCTAGTGGCCGGCCCATACAAACAAGAACTAAAAACCATCGAGCGAACACACGTCCGAACAATCGACAAACTAAAATCGAACCTTCTCGCTTCCACTTCGGTTACAGCGAACGCGCTGCTTACTGCACAATTACAACTAACATAACAAGAGGAAATACTACAAAAAAGTGATCTCATCAGAGTGACGAAGCAACATTAAGAAACAGTTTTGTAGCACACTACTTGAAAACAAAGTATACACTCCAAGAAGACACTGCGGCGAAACATTCCATAGTGTTGGATGCAACTATACGAAAGATGCAGTATGCAGTGCGCGCACTAGCGTTAACTCGGGCCGGCACAAGGAAAAATGTACCTTAACGTTAAACAAATTAGTGTCGGAATGCGACAGGGAACCCGTCAGTCCGTGTGCAACCAAGCGATCAACGATATATGCGTGTTTTAGAAATAATTATAAGGTAGTCGTTAACAAAATATCTAGAGATATAGGTTGGTGTCCATCGCCTTTGGGAAGTCAATGAACCTGTAACAAAGATAATGTTTATTGATTATGTCTATGTTTAAAGCGAGCGTTATACATAACGTCATTTTTTGTTCGTGAAGATGAGACGTAATTATATCCCGGTGACAGAAAAAAAGTTGTCACACAATAATGTCAACACGAATACCATCTCTGGTAAACCCTTTTCGAGACAGCTAGTTCTACTGTTACTAACGCGGTGAAAATCAAGGCAAAATTTCGCGTTGCAACTGGCGACACAGAGCATAGGTTTTAAATGTTTTAACCAAGCGTGGCGCAACTACGGCTATCGCGATATTAGTCGGCTTTGGGGAGTATTGCCTTGTCAGTAAATCGGCTTTATATACCGTCATTGCGTATAAAATAGGGTATTTTCCAATTTGATAAAAACTATTTTAATTTGAAGATTGGGATGATATATTTAACAGAAAAATATAAATAAATTAATTTATATCCATTTTCTCCATTAAAAACGATTAAAATCAAATTTATTTTTCGTTGTTTTGAATTTTCCGCCAAAACGATGACTTTTTATCACTTTGATGACTTGTATATTTCGTCAAATTAGAATAGTTTTTAATAAATTGAAAAATACCCTATTATAACTTCAATGTTTATACCACCTGCTCGATAATGTCAAGTTGTGTCATGTTAACCTAACCAAAGTAAGTAATTATAGCCTTAGGTTCTAGGCGGGCAATAATATTGTATATTCATTATAACCCACTGGTCTACTGCGATTTAAAAATCAAAATCGCACTTTTTGACTGTCAAAATTATATAGGAAAGTCCCCAAAACGCTCACTCTTCACCACTTCCGAGTAGCTGGGAAGAATTGGCGCAACAAACTCCCCATTTGAATTTTACCCAAAAAATATCGAATTGCTTTTAATTATCATCCCGCAGGTGTGAGAAGTAAAGCATAATATACTATTTGTCCTCGGGGTTAAACGTATCTTCGTCTTTGGTGAGCTTAAAGCTCTTGCCGCAATCTAGGTTGTAGTCTTAGCTTCCCTCGCTTCATTCAGGAGTTAACTCTGAATTAGGGCCCTAGAATCCTTCGTTACCGTCTGAAATCAATAGAGCCCGTGACATAAGATACTGCTTTACATCGTCGGTGAATAATGAATTTGAATTGTGGCTAAGTAACAATAGCTGCACGGGTCAATCGATAAGGTTAAGCTCCGCTTGCCGCGGTTGGTCCGTGGATGGGTGACCATCTTTACATACCTCCGTGCCTCGGAAAGTACGTTAAGCCGTTGGTCCCGGCTGTCAGTTGTGGATCTTTTGCCTCGGAAAGTACGTTAAGCCGTTGGTCCCGGCTTTCAATTGTGGATCTTTGCCAGTCGTTACGGATCGTCAGAAGCCCGAAAGTCTGCTAACCAGTCTTTACCAAAGGGTATCATATTACCCAGTAATTGGGTTGTGGAGGTCAGATAGGCAGTCGCCCCATGTAAAATACTGATATTCAGCTGCATCCGGTTAGACTGGAAGCCGACCCTAACATAGTTGGGAAAAGGCCGGACAGATGATGAAGTCAGTACCTCCGCGGCGGCGGGCGCGCTGCGCGGCGGCGCAGGCTCCACACACAGCAGACGCGGCTTGTCGTCGCGCGGCTCGTCGCCCGGCGCCGCACCGCCGCTGCCTCCCAGCGACATCTCCGCCAGCGCGGTCAGCACGCTGTCCATGTTCAGGGCTGAACCACTGTCGCCTTCCCCCTGGAGAATATACAATGCACAAAACCGTATTAAAAACTTGCTAATTTATACAAAAAAAAACTTAGCTATCGTCATCATTGCAGCCGAAAAACGTACACTGCTAGACATAGGCCTCACTCAAGCTCCTTCACTTCGACCGGTTCTGTACTTTCCCCATTCAGCGAATTCCTGTGGCGTTCACAAAGTCATCGGTCCAATTCGTGTGAGGCCTTCCAATTCTACGTCTTCCAGTACGCGGTCGCCGCACCAGAACCTTTCGGCCCCATCGGCCATTTGTTCTACGAGCAATGTACCCCTTAAGTTTTGTAATTCTGCAGGTTATGTCGGTTTCCATGGTTTTTCTGCGGATCTCTTCATTTCTGATTCGATCACGTAGGGAAACCGCAAGCATAGCCTTCTCCATTATCCTTTCGATAATTTTCAGCCTAGAAGGCTCATAAGGTCCATTGTGAGCAAGCACGTTTCAGTACTATGGTACTGAAACGTCGCTCACAATGGGCCTGGTCGCTCACAATGGGCCTTGCCCTATGGGGCCATCACTAGAAACACGCACTGGTCAAAGACTCATCTTGAGACACTGCCGATATTACGCTGCCCAGCCGAGTCAGGATTCGACGGTTGACCTCTTTCTCGAAATTGGACCTACCTAACTGGAGAGTTTGTCCTAGGTAAACATTCTCGTCCACAACTTACGAGTGTAGCGTCTCCGATCATCATGCGAGTGGGTGTTACATGGGAATTTGACATGACCTTAGTCTTGTCCATGGTTATTTTAAGAACTACTCTTTCAGAAACTCTACTGAGGTTATCGAGCACTGTACTGAGGTCTTACAATAATCTCAGCCATGACAACTATATCATCGGCAAATCGAAGGTGAGGGATGTACTCGCCAATGATGTTGATGCCAACCCCTTTCCAGTCCAGAACCATGAAGACATCGTCCAGTGCAGCGGTTAACAGTTACGGAGAAATAACTCCCTGTCTCACCTCGCTGCAGAGGGATAGAGTTTCGAGATCTGGTCCTGGAGTCGGACTGACATAGTGGCGTTTTCGTACAGGCACTTCAGCACCTCGTTGTAGCTATAGTCGATCTGGCACCGTTTAAGAGACAGCAGTACAGCCCAAGCGTCGATCGATCGAAGACCTTTTCGTCGTCGACGTCCACAAACGCTAGGCAGAGAGGCAGGTTATACTCTTCGATCTTCTGTATAACCTGCCGCAGCGTTTGTATGTGGTCTATGGTGCTAAACTCGAAAACCTGGTCAAAACTGCGCGCAAGACGGTTCTTGATGACTTTTGAAAACAGCTTGTAGACATGGCTTAAAAGAGAGATGGCCCCTATAATGCTTAAAAAGGGCACTGTCACCCTTCTTAAAGTATCACCAAACCACACCATCATCACCTGATCCAGGCCTGTGGCTTAGCTATCGAGCAGAAGTTACGACTGTACACTTATACAGATATCCCAGGAGCAGGTTGCACTTCGGCAATCATCGTCTATCTTTCGAAATACGAACGTGCGATTTTGGGAATTAAATTCAGCTGTTACAACCATGGTAGAACTTGCCAATTTATATCAACATGGTTGGAAAAATATAAAACAAATCTTATGAATTGTATAGAATGGTTATGAGCTAAGAAACGCAGTAAAAAGTAATTACAACTACATATTTATGTATAACTGACAACTTTATTTTATTATTTGTTGTTATAGCGGCAATATAAATACAGACTCTGAAAATATAAACTAGAGTTCATGAGATACAGCCCGGTGACAGACACACGGACGAATAGACAGACCAAAGAAGAAAGTCCCGTTGGGACCCCGTGGGTGGAACGGAACCCTAAAAATCAACTTAATTTTGTAAATTATTTTAGTATGTTTAATTAATATTTTTGAAAAATATTCGCCAAGAAAAAGTCATTGGTCACGTAACATTAAACGCGCGACACTTCACTGACGACAGTTTCGAATGATAAATATCAAAGAATCTTCAACTTACCTTTTGCGGACTTGGTTTGAAGAAATGTAAATAACAGAAGCCACGGAATCCCTAAAAAAATATAAAGAAATGAATTCTGGGAAGGTCTCAAACAACATACAAAGGTGAAGTGTGTAGGCCGCACGTCTGTGGTAAAAAACCAGTAAAGCTATTCTGTAAAATCTCACATTGAAAGCTTAGGAGAGAACTTGAAGTGAGCTATCATTTGACCTAATAATGCTAGGGATTGACCAAATCACAGTCCACTCCAAGCTCACTTCACATAAGTTTTCCCGGTGTGTTTTTAAGGCAGTATAAGCTAACCTCGAGTTCTACTAAAAGGCTGTACACCAAATTATGCCGATTTCACTGATTTTACAGACATACTTTTACAGTTAAAACACTGCATTTACTTGTGTTTTGATGCACAACATGAAAGATCGTTTCAAGTATTATCTAATGATGAGCTCCATTTAAACTTTTGTGTGAAATTTGTATAACAGGGGAATGCTTCCGAAGCCAGAACGTTATACACAACCTAAATGCAACCTTTCGCCTTAATTTGGTTATTTTGCATCAATTTAAAACGTTTGACGCTTCTGTAATGTTTCTACTTATTTTATTTTGGCGGCGCTTGCAAAGGATGTCTAAACCTAAAGTCGCCGCCTGGACTTGGGATCGTTTTTAAATGTATTTTAATCTCAAATAATGCTTCATTTAACTGTTCTCACAGTATATAGTCCACAAAATCTAAAATTGTTTTGTTGGTACTGTTCTTGAGAATCACCAGCCCTATCACCCGTCTTCGCTTTCAGAAGCGTTTCCCTTAAACCATGTATACGGCCTCTTAAAACTCCGTACTAGCTACGCTAGGCCAGCTCAAGATCAGTGTAATGACTGACGCGACGTGCGGTCTACTGTACTTTGTCTTCATTAACGTGGAAAGGAAGTTCCAGGGAAGCTCACGAAAATCAAATTTTCTTGTTTTTTTTTTTTTACTTTTACTTCATTAACTCGATTGAATGACTTTTTCACGATATAGTCATTCAATCGAGATAAATGAAGTTACAGGGCTGTATTAATAATTTCAAGAACTTTAATTAGTTTTGAAGCCAAATTTGTTTCGGTCCCGAATCATATTTAAATCAATATACAACCTTTCACTGACTTACAATTAGACAAAGTTAAGCAGAAACGACTCAATCCACACTTAGGCCAAAATTGAGTTAAGTATGCCAGCATACTCCTGAGGATCGAATCTATCATGTAGTGAAAACCTTATTTTTAAAATGTACACGGAAACTACGTTTTTTTCGCTACCCCGACTCAACCCACAGTATGAAGATCACATAAAATGTCAAACTTCAAACGTATGGGCGTTTGAAGTTTGATATTTTATGTGCTCTTCAAAAGTGACTTTGTGTGGATTGAGTCCTTTCTGCATAACTACGTCCAATTTAAAACAAACAAATTAAGAACCATTGATTTTCACGGGCTACTGTGGACCTTTCATCCGTAGTTTATTATGGGGAAACAATATTACCTTCCAGACCATGATCTGTGGCTTGACTCCGCGTTCAGACAGCGCCTGCTTCAGATCACGTACTCTTGTATTTGGACTGATGTTGGATATCTGGAACAAAACAAAATATTCATGATTAAACTTCAAATCTCAGTCTCCATCTCTCAAAAACACTCTCCCCCTTATTACAAAACAAGGTTTTTCTTTAGGTATGGTTTAAACCACTGAGCCTGTTTTTGAAATAAGAACTTAGAACTGAAATAGAATTACAGCTCCTTTTCCAAAACTGACAATTTAGCACTGGACTAACTTGTCAGTTTTGTAAAAGGAGCTGTATTTCCATTACAGTTAGGTTCGTATTAAAAAAATAGGCTCGACGGTTTAAACCATACCTAAAGAAAAACCTTGTTTTGTAATAAGGGGGTCTTAGTTTACCTAAATTTTTAATAAGTTTTTGCATTTATCGCTGAGATGAGAATTCAACTAGATTTTGAACGTCTTTAATTCCGAGAATTAGCTTAGTGCGTCCAACCTAAATATTTATTATTCAGGTAATGTATTCAATTTTAAATAGCGCTTTTAAGGTTTTCAATTAAATATGTTTTTGAAATCAACTAAAACTTAAAACATAACTCAAAAATATTTATTTTATACATAAATACGAGTATGTATGTCTGTCTTCGAAGCGACAACATAACTTTATTCTTTATATGTACTTTATTTCATTTCTATTCATTAGTTTTTCTTGATTCAAGCATATAATTTCCAAAAGTTACATTAAAATGACGTTGGCAAGAGTGAGCTGTACATTCGTGATGTTTTACGGAAACGTATAAAAAAAAAGATGAAGGCTAGTTCAGATTTTGAGCACGCGCCACCGCCACCGCATTAATTTACCTCTGAATTTGCGTCACTGTCAAAATCAAAGTGATGTTTGTTCTTGTTAAGCTAAGGTTGCTTTTGGGATGCTGCCACTAACAAGTCTGTTAATATCACAGTGATCTTTATTCTCATTACAATAAGGTTGCTGTTGGGTTGCTCCCGTCAGACGTTAGAAACTGAACGAACTGTAGTGCTGTACAAAGTGCACCTACACAATTTTTTCGTTCTCTCCTCGGTTACTGGTAGTGTTGTGCGGATACAAAAGCAGAATATAGTTACCTTGACAGAGAAGTCAATGTCGGGCCTCTGTCGCTTGGGGCGGCGCGGCTTTTCTTCCTTGTCCTTGCTGGCGGACTTGTGACTGTTACGCCGCCGCGTCGAGCGACGACCCTTGCCGCCGCCCTTGCCCTCCTCGCCCTCTGTCGTGTTGCCCTGAAGGATCAGATGCGGGTATTAATGGTGACAGTAAAATAGTGTTACCTACTAAATGCGTATAAGGGTTAAATAGTAATATAAAATTGACTAGTAGAAATTACCAGTCTTGAATATCTCCCGAACCGAACACATCACACGGACTTCTGCCAACCCACATTTTCCCCACTCTTCTTGAAAATTGCCTCGGCCACGCTCTCATAAAAACCAACATTATTTCTGGACTGACATATCACAGGCTATTAAGCTCTGTTACTTACTATTGCCTACGTTTATCCCAAACGCACAGTGTTTTATGAAGCCCGATTTTCGGACATCCCATTTTTATTGAAAAAGCTGACAGAAATAATCATTTAAATGCAAGATTTCGTATCCCCATTTGGCTACAAAGTCTAGTTTTTGAGTTATAGTTTTTTGAAAATCGACCAATTTCTATCTCGATATTTAGAAAAAAATCTATTACATTTAAACTAAGCATGATACGAAATAATGATGTTAGGTACCTTGATGGCGTATCTTATGCCGAGTATTTTAGTGCACAAATGAACCTTGTAACTTTGTTAGATCCAGATATATACGAGTTTTTCAGTTTTTAATTTTTCTTAATTTTCTCGATAATTCCACCAAATCGGGAAAAGTTATTTATACAGAAATAATTTTGATAACTTCTCCAACGCACCACATAAATTACACATCCCAATTCCATGGAACTTGGAAACCACAACGATTTTAAATTTTATCCGGATTTTACGTCGTCAGGGTTGTCAAAAGCTCAGATAATTATTTATATCCGGATTTTATATAACTTTGCCATAAATATATCTACCTGGTAGTAAAATCGGTGGTTTAGATTATCTAATGTGAAGACGCCAAAATACCAGCTTGGTATCTAAATAAAATATTATTCATCGATGTACAGACGCCAGTAGGTCAAGCTATCCCAAACTGTCAAATTTCTTTGATAGATATTCAACTTGATCACAAATTGTAACAAATCAAACTTAAACCTAAGGGAAATAAAGATTTAAGCAGATTTTTACATTTTTAATTTAAATTAATAAAAAATACAAATAGTTTTATAAAAATTACCTATTTCACTAGAGTCCTTTAGTATCACAAACTGGGAGGAGGATATATTGTGAGGAGGGTTCTTAAGTCACACACACTGGGAGGAGGATATGTCGTGAGGAGGATCCGGTATGAGCGCCTTGTTGTCTATTGGTTGTAGTAAGACGAGCAGTGGAAACAGGAGGGACCCGACAAAACTCCGAAGCTCAATAGTAGGGCCGCAGCAGTAGTAGTATTATTAGTGGAGGCTTTTCAGAAAAATAAACAGCACCTCCATACATCAAATTACGTCGCTGTCCCTCTTCGTAGTTCCCTCTCGTAGTAGTCCCGCTTTCTGCGCTTCGTCCTCTATTTATACTAGTTTTTCAGCCGTTCCAGATCATTTTTAAATTTTAAATTTATATCCTCCAGTGGCCAGACACATGTAACCAGCCAGCACATATTATACAACCATGTGTGTGTAAAGAATTTAAAGATATAATTTAAAATTAAGAAGTAAACAATCATAGTTAATAAAATACAATATTTCAGCTAATAATATTGATAACAATAATTTATAATAATTAAACCAAAAAGTAATTCTTCATAGACTAGTGAGAAACTCTATGGGAAAAAGAAAAGTAACTGACAGTTTGACAAATCTTGACATACATGTCACAACATAGAAAATTACAAAGATCAAATTTTATTTTATTACAGATATTAAAGAAATAGTTATTGTAACACGCAAATACTATATTCCCTTCCAGAAAATGAGTATGAAGGTACATAGAGAATGCTTAAATTTCAAGGTTAATGTTAACAAAATGTAAGTATAAAGAATAATCATTACATTACCCCGAAAACCCCTGAAAATTTTTGAATACAATGAAAAAATTTTCTTGTTTAGAAATAAGAGAGCATTAATTAGCATAAATTAAGCTAAATGAGTATTTACAGTGGTACAGTAAGTTAAAAAAAAAAAATAACACTAGTTTTCCCCATATCCCCAGAAAATTATCAACTAGAAAAATTTTGATGTTATAAATAAGACCTTGCTCTTTCATACATCTTTCATAAACCTACCTTACACACTTCCTCAATCATACATCACCAGCATACTTAGGGGATATGGTTCACATTCAATGACGCATACTCCACAAGGAATTATTTTTAAGGTTTACGAAGGCTTATTTATTTAATTTAGGTGTCGTAACCCGCACCTTTTTTTAAAACCCGTTAAAATTAAAAGAAATTATTTACAAAGTTTTTCTGCTTAAGAAAAGCAGCCAAGCATAAAGTGCTTAAGAAAAGCCTTCAAGTCAAGGATCAAGGAGATGCAAGGATTACCAAGAATAAACCTTCGAGTTACAAGTAGTTTAAGTATCTAAAAAAAATATTATACAAGTTAGTTTAAGATGAAGATACACTAAGGCTTATTTTACGAGTTGTGAGACCGCTCGACACAATGGCTTATTTTACGAGTTGTGTACCGCTCTAAAATAAAAATAAAATAATCTAGGTATAAATAGTGGTACTTAACTAAGCCAAAAAAAAAATTAATTTTGTGAAGTAAAAAACTTAAATCTAAATGGTTTTTACAAGAATAAATAAAAAAAAAATAGAGCAGATATCTATACTTTAAAATCTTTGACGTGCCATTTTCCTCTAGAGCCGCCCTCATCCTCCAAAATGAAAACAAGCGGTGAGAGTTTTTCAACAATCATGCTTTTTATATATTTGGGAGCTAATTTGGCACTAAAATAGTTGCCAGCATTACTAGGAACGTAATTTTTACGCCAGACGGTATCACCGATATTAAATTCCTTAAAACTGTGCCTTGTGTTATAATGAGAAGCGTTTTTTGTATGAGCCACATATAGTGCAATCTGTACTTTATCGAAGATGACAGACAATAACCCTATGTTAGCGGCATAAATATCTCGAGGAAGGAAGGTTATTTCGTCTAAGTTCGGGCAACTAGAATAAAATGAACCACATGATATGATTTCCCGACCAAAGACCAGAAAAGAAGGGGAGTACCCGGTCGTAGTATTTACTGAGCTATTTAATGCTAATTGAATTTTTTGTAACGGAATGTCCCATGAACGGTGGTCGTCTCCGACTAACTGTGATAACGCCGTGATAATTGTTCTATTATAACGTTCAGTTGGATTTACTTGTGGGCAATATTTAGGTGAATAAAATATAAAGGGAACTTTATACTTATTTAGAAAATTTTGAAACTCATTAGACTGAAATTGTGAGCCGTTATCCATAATAATGGTTTGAGGTACACCATGAACTAAAAATACAAAATTTTCCAGATGTCGTATAATATTAGTAGCTGTAGCTCGTTTAATAGGAAAAATAAGGCAGTACTTCGAAAATGAGCACGTAATCACGAGAATATACTGATTACGCTGTCTCGTTATAGGCAGAGGACCCATAAGGTCTAATGATATATTCTGGAAAGGCCTCGAGCAAATTTTTGGATTACCCATAAGACCATAGGGTGAATGATTCGAATGCTTGTAAGCAAGACATGTTTCACACGTAGAACACACTTTTGCCACTTCCCTGAACATACCAGACCAATAGTATCTTAAGGAAAGCTTTTTATAAGTTTTAAAGATGCCAATATGAGGATTGTTATTTATCAAGCCATGGCAAGATTTAATGAGGTCCAGCCTCTCAGAGGGAGGGGGAATTTCCTTCCATGAAAAATCGTCATTAAAATCATTGATTGATTTAGAATAACGGTATAGCTTATTGTCGCGGATTTTATAGTTAGGATAATCATCTGGGTTATCTCGACATTTGGTAAAAAGGTTATTGAAATGGTCCAACTGAGATGTGTTGTCTCTAGACACTGGTGCAACCCCATCAAAAATGACTGTATCAGGGCCCTTATAACGAGAAAGTAAGTCCGGGACTACATTATCCTTTCCTTTCTTATGTTTCAGATCAAAATTAAAGCATGATAAACGAAGAGTCCAACGTGCTAATCTCCCAGAAGGATTAGTTAAATTTTGAAACCATTTCAGTGCAGCATGATCAGTGTAAACTGTAAATCGTTTACCATTATCAAGATAACAACGCCAATGTTCAAGTGCAGCTATAACAGCTAATGTTTCACGTTCAGTAGTAGAATAATTTTGCTCATGTTTATTAAGAGTTCTGCTCATATAAGCAATAACTACTTCAACATTGTTTTGTTTCTGAGTCAACATAGCTCCTATACCATAACTAGAAGCGTCACAATGAACAGAGTAGGAAAGATCAAAGTCAGGGCAAGCTAGAATCGGGGTCGAAGTTAAGCATTCTTTTAGTTTGGCAAAACTGAAATCTGCGTCCTGATTCCAAACGAATTTTTTTGGAGAATTCTTACCGGCAGCGGTTAATTTGCAGAGAGGGGAAGCAATAGAACTGAAATTGGGAATGAAACGGCGAAACCAACTACATGTACCTAAGAATTGTCTTACCTCTTTTTTGGACGTAGGAGTAGGATAAGCTAAAATAGCTTCAATTTTACTAGGATCGGCTCGTAAACCTTTCTCGTCAACTACATAACCAAGGTATTTGAGCTCTTTACGAAAAAACTTACTTTTCTCAAAGTTAATAGTAAGACCAGCATATGAAAGCTTTTGATGAACTTTAAGTAATAGAGAGATATGCTCCTCAAATGTGGAACTGATGATAATAATATCGTCTAAGTAACAGAATACTTTATTATCGAATTCAGGAGTAAATAATTGATCCATAAGTCTTTGTTGAGTTGCAGGACTGTTAGTTAGGCCATAAGGCATTACCGTAAACCTAAATGAGCCTCTGCCAGGCACATAGAATCCAGTTTTATCCCTATCTTCAGGATGTAAAGTAATCTCCCAAAAAGCTTTGGCAATATCTATGCTAGACAAATACTTACAGCCTTTAAGGTTATCAAGTATTTCAGAAATAAAAGGAAGACTATAAGCGTCTTTACGAGTGATTGAATTTAATTTCCTACTGTCAACGCAGAAACGCCATTCCCCATTTGACTTAGGCGTAATAAGAACAGGGGATAACCAAGGACTTTCGCATTTTTCAATGACCTTTAATTCAAGCATTTTATCGACTTCGTTAATTAGAATCTTTTGTTTTTCAGGAGAGAGACGATAACAACGTTGTTTAATAGGCAAAGCATCACCGGTATTAATCCGATGACAAATTAAATTAGTAAGACCTAATTTACCTTTCTGTTCAAAAGAAATTTCTTTAAAACGTTCAATCATATCCTTAGCAATAATTGTTTGGTTATCGGAGAGGTGATCGAATGACATGATTTTATTTTCAACAACACAGTTCATAAAATCTTTACTATTAAGATTAAGTTCAAGCGAAAGTATCTTAGGACAAAGCTCAAATTCTTTCCAGAAGTCCCAGCCAAGAATCAAAGATGGATATAATTCCGGAAATACATAAGCTTTAATAATACGAGTTTGATTATTATAAGTTAATGGTAAATGAAAATAACCAGAACAAGATGATTTTTGTTTATTAGCAATCATAACCTGAGCTGACGACTTGAATAGCTTAAACCCTAGCTTTTGGATATCTTTATGAGAATTATTTCCTAAAATAGTAAAACAGCTTCCGCTATCCAAAAGACCCGAAAAACTTACATTGTTAATAGATACATTAATAAAAGGTCTATTATAATCCTTTTCTTTGTCATAGATCGCAGAAATTGTTTTATAACAAAACATAAAATTTCGGATAGTGTCTAACCATTGATTCCAATCGCTAAGATTAAAATTTTGAGTTTTGGAACTATTCAAGTCGCTATTTAGTTTTTTGTTTGAGAAACCGGGATACATTTAGGACAATTTGAAATTTTCACGCCTTTCAGACCGCACTTGAAACAGATTAAATATCTTGGTTGAGTACATGTTTTTAAGGTATGACCCGTTACACGGCAACGGAAACAATAATCTTCTTTGGGCTTATCTTTAATTTGAGAGAAAGGAATTTGCGAAGAAGAAATAGGTTGTTTATTCTGTATCGCGTTTGAGTGACAGTTAGTATTATTTTTAGAAGTTGCCGGACGATAAGCGAACTCCGCAGCACAAGATGGGGTATCTGAATATCTGGGTTCATGAAAGTTCCGATCTCTTTCAGAAATTTTTTCGTAGCTCTGACAAGTTGAGATTAAAGAGTCAATTGAATTAACATCTTTTAGTGCAACGAAAACAGAATAACATGGTTTAATATTATGTAATAAAATTTCCAATTGGTCGTTTTCTGTTAGTTTTTTAGAAAGACGATTGAACATGCCGAACATAATTGACACATAGACAATAATAGTCTCCGTAGCCCCTTGAGTCCGATTCCTAATAGCCTCTAGCAATTTGTAGTCGTAGTCCTGAATTCCAAAATCCTTAATAAGCATTATATGGATCTGACCCCAAGTCAATGAAGGATTCCGACTATGCTGAAATCTAAACCAATGTAACGCATCTCCGACAAAAATCTCAAAAGCATGTTTAACCAGAGTTACTTCTGAAATATTCCTAGAAATCTGAAATTCCTCTAACTTCTGTAGAAAAGACCTAGGACAAGTTTTACCATCGTAAGAAAATCTTTTAAAATCCTTCACGAAATTGCATGGCGAGTAACAATTCTGTTCCATAGAGGAAGACTGTGGCATACTCCAAGCTGCAGCGGGATTTGGAACCGGTTGAGAAGTAGCGAGAACCTCAGAAGGTTCGTAAATTCGAGGGCTGAAGAGAAGGTCAGCTTGATTCCGAGCAGGAGGATTAGACTGAATCGGAGGGTTAGACTGAAGAGGAGGGTTGTGTACTTCCACCAAGACGTCTTCAGTTCCAAAATGACCCAATCCTAGGGCCTCAAATCGTTTTTCGAGTAAGAAGAACCGAGATCTTACACTTGAGCATAACTCAATTAACGGTGGAAGAGCAATAATACGTTCTAAACAGTAAAAAAAGATGATTCATAAACGACTCAATCTTTTTTATACTACTACGATCCCCTGATGATTCGATATGTGAAATTTTATCGTCTATATAGTTGAGAGTATTCTCCGCCTGAGATATATCGAGATGAAGAGGTATAGGGGAGGATTTTATGTCCTCCGGTAGGACATGACTAAGTTTAGTCAATTGATCCTTAAGGTCCGTCAAATTTTCCGCTGGTTTTTCAGCTCTAATAGTCACCTCATATTCCAATTCAAGTTTGTTTAAGTACGAGAATCTTATTGGTCTATTCATGATTAAGGTTTAAAAATAATGTCCAAGGTTTAAGAAGTTTCTCAAGTAATTTTTTTTTTTAATATTAACTACTATTCGCCACCACAAATGGGTTTATGAAAACATTAACCGTTACTTAGCAACGCGTGTCAAATAACAAGTTAACCCAAAATTTTAAGGAATTTTACCCGACAATTGTAAAACTCAAAAAGAGGGTTATGTGTTTTCTACAGGTTGCACTAGCTGTGGAAAAGTGTTGGTAGTGAGAAGTATTAGTATTTAGTGTAATGTAGATGTGTAGGAATGTATAAGCGTCCACAGGATACTCTCCTGTTTCTGCCGTGAAGTGTCCTAACAACCAACTTGGGAGTGTCCACGAATGGATTATCACATCAAGCGGCCGTTAGGTACGAATACCAGAGGGTAGACGTAGTGGTGTGCAAGTCTGTGGGATGCAGTGTAGGCGATGTTTTTGTAGAGAGTAAAGTATAATGTGAGATAAACGACTACGGGATATTGTCCAATAGCCGTCGTAGAGTAACCAAGCTCCAACCTTGGCAGTGCCCACTAGTGGGTTAACACTCCAAGAGGCCGAAAGGGTGCCAATTATCTTTCGATAATGGAATGTGTGTGGGGGTGTAGAGTAGCTAGATGAAGTTTAGTATAAAGAAGAGTCGAGTAAAAGTGTATGAAAAATAATAAAATGCTTACCAAATTAAAATCCAAATATACTCACTTGAGAAAGTGTAATTTAGAATTTAGGAAGATGAATATCTGAAAATCTGAGGGGTGGGTTAGTATAAAATTGGGCGCCAAACTGTAACAAATCAAACTTAAACCTAAGGGAAATAAAGATTTAAGCAGATTTTTACATTTTTAATTTAAATTAATAAAAAAATACAAATAGTTTTATAAAAATTACCTATTTCACTAGAGTCCTTTAGTATCACAAACTGGGAGGAGGATATATTGTGAGGAGGGTTCTTAAGTCACACACACTGGGAGGAGGATATGTCGTGAGGAGGATCCGGTATGAGCGCCTTGTTGTCTATTGGTTGTAGTAAGACGAGCAGTGGAAACAGGAGGGACCCGACAAAACTCCGAAGCTCAATAGTAGGGCCGCAGCAGTAGTAGTATTATTAGTGGAGGCTTTTCAGAAAAATAAACAGCACCTCCATACATCAAATTACGTCGCTGTCCCTCTTCGTAGTTCCCTCTCGTAGTAGTCCCGCTTTCTGCGCTTCGTCCTCTATTTATACTAGTTTTTCAGCCGTTCCAGATCATTTTTAAATTTTAAATTTATATCCTCCAGTGGCCAGACACATGTAACCAGCCAGCACATATTATACAACCATGTGTGTGTAAAGAATTTAAAGATATAATTTAAAATTAAGAAGTAAACAATCATAGTTAATAAAATACAATATTTCAGCTAATAATATTGATAACAATAATTTATAATAATTAAACCAAAAAGTAATTCTTCATAGACTAGTGAGAAACTCTATGGGAAAAAGAAAAGTAACTGACAGTTTGACAAATCTTGACATACATGTCACAACATAGAAAATTACAAAGATCAAATTTTATTTTATTACAGATATTAAAGAAATAGTTATTGTAACACGCAAATACTATATTCCCTTCCAGAAAATGAGTATGAAGGTACATAGAGAATGCTTAAATTTCAAGGTTAATGTTAACAAAATGTAAGTATAAAGAATAATCATTACAAAATGTATAAGGTTCATGTTCAATTGGGAAAATTTGACAGTTTGAGGTAGCTTGATGTGCTGGCCTCTGTACATTAAAAGGTAAAGTCAGGCATTTTGTGTTATTTAAGTATTTTTGTGGTACTTTTACGAAAAATTTGATCCACAAAATAAGGATAAAAATTTGACAACCCTAACAAAAATAGTTAAATGGGAACAACTTCTAAGTTCCATGGATTTGGGATGTCATAATTATGTGGTGTATTGGGGAAGTAAATAGAATTATTTCTGTATTAATAACTTTTCCCGAAATGGCAGAATTTTCGAGAAAAAAATAAAACTAAAAACCAAAAAACTCGTATAAATCTGGATCTAACAAAGTTGCGAGGTTAATTTGTGGACTGAAGTACTCGGCATAAGATACGCCATCAATGTACCTAACATCATTATTTCGTATCATGCTTAGTTTAACCGAAATTATTTTTTTTCTTAAAATCCGGATGGAAAAAATACGATTTTCAAAAAACGATAACTCAAAAACTAGACTTGGTAACTCAATGGGGATAAGAAATCTTGCATTTAAATGATTATTTCTGTCGGCCATTTTAATAAAAATAGGATGTCCGAAAATCGGGCTTCACAAAACACTGTGAAACGTAACCACACCTCTACCTCTGTAGAGTAATTAAGTTAAGAGCTACAAAGCATGGACTTTACACTCAATATACAAAATCGATGACCCTAATATTAGGTCTTTACCTATGAAATTGCCGTTCTGCAGTACTGGCCATTTCAAATCAAAATAATTTTTGTTTGGCTAAGAATTCTAATTTCAAATTAATTTTATTTTAAAAACGTGGATTTTTTTTTCTAAAAGTAGTCATTTCTTTATTGATTAGTGTTACATTTTCATCGCATTTCAATCTTTTTCGTCATCATGGATACGTTAAAAATTCGAGTAATTATGGAATATGAGTACCGTCGTGGCAGCAACGCGGCACAAGCGGCACGCAACATCAACGACGTTTACGGAGCTAACACTACAAACCAACGCACCACCTGTTATTGGTTTGCTCGCTTCCGTTCTGGAAATTTCGACCTGAAAAATGAACCTCGCGGTCGTCCGAAGACTTTGGTCGACAATGACGAATTAAAGGCGATTGTGGAAGCTGATGATACACAATCTACGGCTGAATTAGCAGCAGCTTTCGACGTTAGCGTCAAAACAATATTGGTCCATTTGCGTCAAATTGGCAAGGTAAAAAAGCTTGACAAATGGGTGCCCCACGAACTCAATGATCGCCAGCGCGAAGTACGCCTCGAGACGTGCCTTGCACTGCTCAACAGACACACAAATGAAGGAATTTTGAACCGCATTGTTACCTGCGATGAAAAATGGATTCTGTTTGATAACCGTAAGCGCTCAGCAAGTTGGTTGGATCCTGGTTCAGCACCTAAACAATGCCCTAAACGAAAACTTACCCCTAGAAAAGTGATGGTCACTGTTTGGTGGTCTAGCGCCGGTGTGATTCATCACAGCTTCTTACCAAACGGGGTGAGCATTACTGCAGATGTGTACTGTGAAGAACTGAACACAATGATGGAGAAGCTGGCGCATCTCCAACCAGCATTGGTCAATCGCTCGTCTCCGCTGCTCCTGCACGACAACGCGCGACCTCATACTGCACAGCAGACGGTCTCCAAGTTGCAAGAACTGGGGTTGGAAGCTCTCCGTCATCCGCCCTACTCACCAGACCTTGCGCCTACAGACTACTACTTTTTCCAGAATTTGGATAACTTCTTGGCGGGAAAAAAATTTAATACCCGAGAGGCAGTACAAAATGCCTTTGAAGAATTTGTTGCCTCCCGTCCAGCTGATTTCTTTAAGAAGGGCATCAATAAACTGCCACTGCGATGGCAAAGATGCATTGATTGCATGGGTGATTACTTCGATTAATACAAATAAAAAATTCATGAAAAAAAAAAGTTTAAATTTTTTCATACAAAACGGCAATTTCATAGGTAAAGACCTATTATATCAAATGAGCAATCTCATAACCATCTTAACATCTGTAGTTACCAAACATACTCACCAAACCGTTATTCAAAAAAAAAAAAAAGAAGTATCAACCGCTGGATAACCTTCTGAAATGTCTCCAAAATCGAGAAAAACTGCACACAAAACCAAAAACGCTAGGGGTTTTAGTCAGTAAAAGTCTGACACGCCCAGCCAGAGCGGGAGAAGTTATTTGATGATTTCCCACCAACAAAAAAAAAACGTTAGGGGTTGATCAAGCATCAGGTGGAATGACACTGACAGCTCACTTCACGCGGTGAGATGGTTACAGAATAGCAATGCTGCTGAACTCCTGAGCAAATACGCGACTGTCCTAAATCTTCCATAAATGAAGTGTGCCAATTCTTCATTAATGTGGGTAAAAACTTGGCAGCAACATCTTATCTCGGTGTTGTTTTGCCTCAAATCTGCCAACTAATCAGAGTCTAAATATCACCAACAATACACCTTTCTCTCCCATCAACTCCTTTGTGCTACAGGAGGTGGATGAGACTGAAGTTTAATCCCTTATTCTCCAACTACGCAACGACCACGCAATAGCTTGGGTAGCGCCCTTATTACTGAAGACATGCCATGTGGCTCTGACAAAGTCACTAACGCATATTATCTTTAATGGTTGTCTACGGAAAGGAGTTTTTTCCGGATACTCTAAAACGAGCAATAATATATTAAATCCAATCTAGAAAGGAGGCAACAGAAGTTGTGTCACCAACTACAGAGCTATCTCGGTTTTGACTGCACTTTCTAAGATTCTTGAAAGGATCCTCAGTAGCCGTCTTAAGAACTTCTTGGATAGGTATCAATCACATCATAGCTAATAATTAGTATGGTTTCGTTCTGGAATATCTAACGAAGATGCAGCACTTGATCTGAAGCAAACGATTGCTGGAAACCTTGACAAAAAGACCAAATCTCTGGGTATATTCCTAGACCTTTCTAAGGCTTTTGACATAGTTTCTGTTCCCATCCTTGTCGCCAAATTGGAGCACATTGGTGTAAGATGTGAGAGCTATTCAAATCTTCAAAAATTATCTCAATAACCGTCGGTACCCAAAGAGCTGAAAACTTCTTAGTGACAAGGAATCAGTGTCCTATGGAGTGCCTTAGGGAAACATTCTAGGACCCATGTTGTTCCAAAATACGTCAACAACTTGTGCGGATTGATCTTCCCTAATATTAAGATATTTCCCTATGCTGATGACACCGTGTTTGTAACTAACGGACCAACGTGGGATAGTGTTATATGTAGCGCTGAATCAGCATTAACCTAATTTCCTTTCTCTATTTGCCCTAACACCACACCGGATCACACTTTTTCGATAATAGCTCACACTTGCCCACAACAGTCAAAAGAACTGATAATGTAAAATTTCTCGGCGTACAAATAGACGCAGGATTACGATGGGATAAACAACTTAACAACCTCACCTCTAGAACAATGAGACTGATTCATATTTTTAAGTCTCTTAGAGAGTCGGCAAACCCAGATACTCCTAAAATGGTATTCTATGTACGCACGCTCCTCCACGTCCGTGTCCACCTCCTTCAGGGCGCACGCGCGCCCCGCACTGTGGGCTGTCAACACTAAAGCGCTACGTACTCACCTCGCCCTCGCTGTGGCTCTTGTGGGAGCGTGTGCGCCTGCGCAGGCGGCGCGGGCGCTGCGCCGCACGCTCCTCCACGTCCGTGTCCACCTCCTTCAGTGCACACGCGCGCCCCGCACTGTGGGCTGTCAACACTAAAGCGCTACGTACTCACCTCGCCCTCGCTGTGGCTCTTGTGGGAGCGTGTGCGCCTGCGCAGGCGGCGCGGGCGCTGCGCCGCACGCTCCTCCACGTCCGTGTCCACCTCCTTCAGTGCGCACGCGCGCCCCGCACTGTGGGCTGTCAACACTAAAGCGCTACGTACTCACCTCGCCCTCGCTGTGGCTCTTGTGGGAGCGTGTGCGCCTGCGCAGGCGGCGCGGGCGCTGCGCCGCACGCTCCTCCACGTCCGTGTCCACCTCCTTCAGTGCGCACGCGCGCCCCGCACTGTGGGCTGTCAACACTAAAGCGCTACGTACTCACCTCGCCCTCGCTGTGGCTCTTGTGGGAGCGTGTGCGCCTGCGCAGGCGGCGCGGGCGCTGCGCCGCACGCTCCTCCACGTCCGTGTCCACCTCCTTCAGGGCGCACGCGCGCCCCGCACTGTGGGCTGTCAACACTAAAGCGCTACGTACTCACCTCGCCCTCGCTGTGGCTCTTGTGGGAGCGTGTGCGCCTGCGCAGGCGGCGCGGGCGCTGCGCCGCACGCTCCTCCACGTCCGTGTCCACCTCCTTCAGTGCACACGCGCGCCCCGCACTGTGGGCTGTCAACACTAAAGCGCTACGTACTCACCTCGCCCTCGCTGTGGCTCTTGTGGGAGCGTGTGCGCCTGCGCAGGCGGCGCGGGCGCTGCGCCGCACGCTCCTCCACGTCCGTGTCCACCTCCTTCAGTGCGCACGCGCGCCCCGCACTGTGGGCTGTCAACACTAAAGCGCTACGTACTCACCTCGCCCTCGCTGTGGCTCTTGTGGGAGCGTGTGCGCCTGCGCAGGCGGCGCGGGCGCTGCGCCGCACGCTCCTCCACGTCCGTGTCCACCTCCTTCAGTGCGCACGCGCGCCCCGCACTGTGGGCTGTCAACACTAAAGCGCTACGTACTCACCTCGCCCTCGCTGTGGCTCTTGTGGGAGCGTGTGCGCCTGCGCAGGCGGCGCGGGCGCTGCGCCGCACGCTCCTCCACGTCCGTGTCCACCTCCTTCAGGGCGCACGCGCGCCCCGCACTGTGGGCTGTCAACACTAAAGCGCTACGTACTCACCTCGCCCTCGCTGTGGCTCTTGTGGGAGCGTGTGCGCCTGCGCAGGCGGCGCGGGCGCTGCGCCGCACGCTCCTCCACGTCCGTGTCCACCTCCTTCAGTGCACACGCGCGCCCCGCACTGTGGGCTGTCAACACTAAAGCGCTACGTACTCACCTCGCCCTCGCTGTGGCTCTTGTGGGAGCGTGTGCGCCTGCGCAGGCGGCGCGGGCGCTGCGCCGCACGCTCCTCCACGTCCGTGTCCACCTCCTTCAGTGCGCACGCGCGCCCCGCACTGTGGGCTGTCAACACTAAAGCGCTACGTACTCACCTCGCCCTCGCTGTGGCTCTTGTGGGAGCGTGTGCGCCTGCGCAGGCGGCGCGGGCGCTGCGCCGCACGCTCCTCCACGTCCGTGTCCACCTCCTTCAGTGCGCACGCGCGCCCCGCACTGTGGGCTGTCAACACTAAAGCGCTACGTACTCACCTCGCCCTCGCTGTGGCTCTTGTGGGAGCGTGTGCGCCTGCGCAGGCGGCGCGGGCGCTGCGCCGCACGCTCCTCCACGTCCGTGTCCACCTCCTTCAGGGCGCACGCGCGCCCCGCACTGTGGGCTGTCAACACTAAAGCGCTACGTACTCACCTCGCCCTCGCTGTGGCTCTTGTGGGAGCGTGTGCGCCTGCGCAGGCGGCGCGGGCGCTGCGCCGCACGCTCCTCCACGTCCGTGTCCACCTCCTTCAGGGCGCACGCGCGCCCCGCACTGTGGGCTGTCAACACTAAAGCGCTACGTACTCACCTCGCCCTCGCTGTGGCTCTTGTGGGAGCGTGTGCGCCTGCGCAGGCGGCGCGGGCGCTGCGCCGCACGCTCCTCCACGTCCGTGTCCACCTCCTTCAGGGCGCACGCGCGCCCCGCACTGTGGGCTGTCAACACTAAAGCGCTACGTACTCACCTCGCCCTCGCTGTGGCTCTTGTGGGAGCGTGTGCGCCTGCGCAGGCGGCGCGGGCGCTGCGCCGCACGCTCCTCCACGTCCGTGTCCACCTCCTTCAGGGCGCACGCGCGCCCCGCACTGTGGGCTGTCAACACTAAAGCGCTACGTACTCACCTCGCCCTCGCTGTGGCTCTTGTGGGAGCGTGTGCGCCTGCGCAGGCGGCGCGGGCGCTGCGCCGCACGCTCCTCCACGTCCGTGTCCACCTCCTTCAGGGCGCACGCGCGACCCGCACTGTGGGGTGTACAGAACAATAAGACAACTATATTCGGACAAATGAACATTTATCAAGATGAATGCCTTATCTTGAAAAACTTCTCTTCTTGAGGATCTTTTATAAAGTAAATCTTGCAAGTACCCTCGGACCACAGTATAAATATGGACAGTATGGAAACTTGGCCTGTTTGTTGATATAATTCAGTTCCACGTTCAGAGGCACATCATAAAATCGGGGCGGGATTTTCTGGCTCACTGGATTTTCAACTCTTGGTATTGAACCGAGCATTGTATTTAATGACAATATATTACATATTACGAAATACGCAATACGCTCGTGGCATTTTTTTTAAAGAGCGCCGATGTTACATGGTGCAAGAAATAAACGTTATAACGCACCCATTACTCGTCGCGACACGGCAGCGACTCAATACTCAAGCAATACTTAAAACTAGATTCAACCAATCAAATGGCTTGAATCTAGTATTAAGTAACGCTTGAGTATTGAGTGACGTTCTGTAATACGGGCCTAAGAGAACCGCTATCTTCGCTGAGATCTCGTAGATGCGCGCATCTGTATGAGTGTTCGACCGTTTCTTTGTAGTTTCGTTATTGTCAAAATTTTATACTAAGCCTCAACAGTTTAAAGATGGTTGTGTTATTTGATTTTTGCACTATTGTTATTTTTGCAACTGAAAATGTTGATTTTTTAAGTTTAGAGGTTACGAGTCTTTCAACATGCAGCGTCCGCAAAAAATCGAGGTATTCTTAAATAAATATGATTCAGGCCTCGGAATTTACGAACCTAATAAATGTCGACAACAATGTCGCTCGATTTTGTGGGCTAAACTAGTCGCAATATTTAAATAGCCAATTAAATGGCGAGGCTTTAGATTTGCCCCCATGGGAATTAAACATAACTGGTACATAGGTACAACTCTGCACAACCCTTTGAGGAAACCAGGTGTGATGTGATTTGTCCTTACAGCATCTCAATCTCGCGCAGCTGTCCCAGTATAGGCATGAGTTCCAAGCGGCGGTTGGACAGCAAATGCCAGAGAATTCCCACTGGGCGCTGGCTCATGCGTTGAGTTGATATCACCTGGGTAGAAAAAAAAATTGTTATTGTTCTGCGAACCTACACCCTTATACTTATTTATTAAAAGCCTGTGATGTCCCACAGCAGGCCAAAGGCGCCTCTAGTATCTACCCTTCTCCCAGTTCTCACTATTTAAAGCTGCTTAGGACCAGTTCTTATTGAAGGGAGTCCAGCTCATTCCGCAAATCTATACTTACATATAATAAAATCGTAACGAAGTCTATTGTTTTTTTTAAAGTAATATTTGTGAGGTCGGGGAATTCTAAAGCTGAAAATATAATTTATGACTGAATGTATGTTCTAGGATCTCGCAAAAACTACCTATCCTACAGGACATCCGCATGAACCAAGACACGACGGGTGGTGTCACAGTTCTGTTAAGTGTTGATTTCTGGCCAAAACTACCTATAGTGACGCGAGGAACTACGGCTTAGGAGGTGAATGCTTCGTTGAAAAGGTAGAGTCCAGGGTCGCAAGTTTATAGACTGAGCTTGACCATCAACATGCGAGCTCAGGTTGGCGGGGGAATTCACGTTCTAAATAGTTCTACGATATTCTTCTATGAAGGCACTACCAGAGGCGAGCAGCCAGGTGGACCTACTAGCTCTTAGAAGAGTAGTTCCCACTTTAGAATATCTGATTCAGCCACTGCACGGGAATACCTTACCAAGGGAATTTTTGGGTGTGTGAGGGAGTAATTTGAACGCGGAAAGAAGGAAAAAAAAGCGAAGCACCTTTTTTGTTACTCAATTGTTTTGCATTAATAATTTAGAACGAATATTTTACCGATCCATAAATATTTTTCAGATTTATTTTATTAACCAGAACAAAGAGGGCTTCATACATTAGTCGAGGTCTAGTAACTGTGGATATATTCTAAGATCTAAACCGCAATGATAAGTTCTAGTGTATTTTTTTAAAATTAATATAAATCTCCTCAATGAAATCAAAATATTTTTAATTCATATAAACTTATGAAACGTCAGAAGCTAGGTGCACGGTTCCAAATTGTTGTTTCCTATGGAGAAGAGCCGGCAAGAAACTCCACGGTTACTCTTTTAAAAATAATTGGCTTTAACAATGTTTTCAAATTACGGAGATAAAATGTATGGGAGGACAGTAGTCCTATACATACCTGAGTTGGTGTAATAATGATATCGATGGGAACATCGTGGGGCCCAAACAGATCAGCGGGCAGTGTTTCGAACACCTATAATAGAACAATACAAATTACTATGACGACCAAATAACGAGCCGTAGATAAATACACCTGTTTACAGTAACACTAGGCGACACCTAAATGTAATGGCGAAATAAAATCACTCTGTTGGATTATCAACTCTCGGCACTGAGCAGAGGTTTGAAAATCCAATAGAGCTGTTTTATTTTCTATTGCTAGTGTAAGTGAAAACGGTCATTACAATAATATGATAATAAATAAAATACAGGTCACAGGGCCATTTAAATAATTACTCAGCGAAACTTCACAAACGTTATGGGTATTCAATGACAACAAAAAAAATTCTGCAGTTCTCGCAACTTGCGGGCGTTGACCCCGTGATCCGCTTAGTAAACGAGGATTTGATAGTTTTGCTTTTATTTCTACTTCTTGCAGATACCCCATCACATGTGTGAAGTAACGGCAACTTATTTAAGACTTGGTTAAGGGGTAGATATATTAGGGGAAATGTTCTAAAAAGGTACATTTTAATTATCCAGGAACGTGTTAATATTTTTTTTCTAAATATGACGCCTTCCGGTGTAAGTAACTAAATCACATACACATATACCCTACACCATGGAGAAGTTTATCATAGGTATACAATATAAATATATAAGTTAGGACCATGCAGACACGATACATTTCGTCAGCATCCAAATGGGTCAACATCAAAATGAAAGTCGGGGGACGGACAATGAAAACGCCAAACAGAGGAGACCTAGCATTTTAATTACAACCTACAACTTAAAAGGACATTATTTATTACTTTTTAGAGTTTTTGCTTAGGTCGGGGTTTTTTAAATTTAACTTTTTGTGACTACATGAATGGTGAATCTCGTTTTCAGTAATTCATAAGTACTTAAGTTTAAAATAACTACTTATACTATTTGCAAATAAAGCCGCATCGAGCCCTATTCCACAGATGAATGCATAATAGCAGAGATTTTATGCCTATATACCTAAAGGTTGTGATACTAGTTTTCGAGAAGTCTCACAGTCCCTCTAAAAACATGTGTATGGTGTTACATGTATAGAAGTGTCTTGTTAACTATTTTTTGTTCACGTTTTATTTTGTCTTTACAACTTGTTTTAGGTGCAAACGATAAACGAAAAAAGCAGACGAAACATTTAGAACATGTTTTACACTTTGATGTAAATGAGGGGTAAGAGTATCGTGTTTGCTTTGGCCCCTTTTATGAGCACTATTTTGGTTCGTGCAATGCAGATATTTAGTGATAAATTGGGTGCATAAACTTCTCCATAATATGATTTTTACCTGGCAATCGTGCACAGTAGTGGCAACCACTGTGTTAGGCTTGATGGCTTTCATGTGCATCATCAGACCGAACTCCAGGTCACCATAGCCTATACAATACATATAATAAGATAGGGAAATTACATCAAAAGGGAGCTTTGATTTTTTTTTCCTGAAACCTGGTGGATTTTTTCATAAAAATTGTATTGGAACTGACTGAACGGTAAGTGAATAATAACCCCTTGTCATTTTCATTTGGATTTAATTTGCCTCGGGCGTCCATCTTCTGTGCTGAACTGTTTTGGTTCAAACCTACATACAGCTAACTTGTCATTAAAATAAAATAAATAGATACATACAACAAAAAATTAAACCAATAAATTATGGATGTGCTTTCTGATATTTTAAATAAATATATAAATTCTATAAAATCAAACAAAATCAATAAAACATTGCTTCAAAATAATCTTACCTCTTCCTTTGCCGATGCGGTAACCCTCCTTGGACACGGCGACTGATCCCATGACGACCAAGTCAAGCGAAACGGTATCTTCTATGCCTGAAGATAAAAGCGATATTTAACTAAATATATTCATTTTTACTCCCAAACATGATACATGATATTTATTTATGTAAATTGGTTCAAAATAACCATTCACACATCAAAAATAAAGTATATTTTTAAGCCTAGATGAAGTTGTTGTTTTCTATTAGACTACTCTGAGAAGAAAAATCGAAACCAACTCAAGAGTCACACTATCTTTTCAAGTCCAGACAAAATTTTGGCGGCCAGGCCAAATGCGGACAATAAACACTGATTTTCTAGTGGACCTGTCCCGCCAGTACACGCATTTGTCAGTAATCGTGTAGCTCAACTCAGAACTTATGGCTTAGGATATAAGAACCTTTCTCGCAAAGTATTCGTTTTCTATGCTAACAGGCTTACAATTTATTGGCATCCTTCCAGCAGGCTTAACACAAGAACCGTAGAGAAGCGTTTTGCCGACGGAAGAGTAGACAAAAATTACGTTTCCGTGTAGACAATTGACAGTTTTGTACCGAGAAGTGTGGACAAGCGAATTCTATTCTACGGTAGAGTAGAAATAGAAAGCATCATGCTGAGCCTGTAGGGAGTGAAACTACTCACACAACTTTAATTATGGTAAAAAAGACTTCATAATCGTCACAAACAAGCATATGTTTCTTACATTTCAATTACATGGATATTAAGAAACAAACAGCAGTTCTTTTTTAATCCATTTTCGTGTAGTTCATCGCATAGTACGTACAAGGTATTCATGAGAACTTTCACCCTATGGAAAGATGCCAATTGATTTAAGGTCAGTTTTCCGTAAGCACTGGCGCTCTTACGTCATACTGTGAAAAGCCCCTTTTGCTTTATTTCCTTTTAGTATCAGACATCAAACTGTTAAGAGCGTTCATCCAGCGTGGGCTAGCAACGTTGCATTTCAAGTGTTTTTTTTTTAAATTATCTTATTAAGTTTAAATCTTGTGTGGGACACACGTTTCCACATAGAAAAACTCCAAGCATAGCCCTCTCCATGGCGTATTTATAAGTTTGTATGTAATTTTTTTTAACCGACTTCAAAAAGAAGGAGGTTATCAATTCGACATGTTTATATTTTTTTTTTTATGTATGTTCGGGCATATCTCTGTCGTATATATACGGATTTGCAAAATTCTTTTTTTGTTCGAAAGGTGTTTATTCTGAAATGGTCCCATATAAATTTCATATAGATCTGATGATGCGTTTCGGAGACAGACAACGGAACTCTTCAAAATATTACAGCAAATCAACCGCGAATGCTGCTATCGCATAAATATGCATTGTTTTGACCCCAAGGATGATGAAATTTCGAATTGGTATGGGGTAGGTAACTAAAAAGTGAAAAATAAAAACTTTTTTCAAAAAAATAACAACCGACTTCCAAAAAAACACTACAAAGTGCAAAATAACTTTAATTTCGGAAGGCGGTGACATAGAATTAAAATGCCTACACCTCCAAAGTCACCGACTTCCGAAATTAAAGTTATTTTGCACTTTGTAGTGTTTTTTGGAAGTCGGTTGTTATTTTTTTGAAAAAAGTTTTTTTATAGTTATTTAGGTATTTACTTATAAAAATCGTCACAACGTCAATTATTTTCTATTTGCAGTAGCCATTACGATTAAATGTTTTTATTTAGGAGAAAATTTAAAAATAATTATAAATAGTTAAATACCCATGATTTAGTGGTTGGCTGAAAAAACAAAATTACTTTGATTCACATTTAATTAAATAATCACGAAAAACCACTGTAATTGCGACGTTGCCAGCTTGCGCGGGATAAACGCTCTTAGGTAGGTGTTGCTTACACGTAGCAAGGTCACATCTCGAAATATAGCCAAAAACTAAGCATGAAAAAGTAGTTCTGAAAACTTTCTTGGAGGGTCAATTGTTTAAATCCCACACACAATAAGAGAATTGATACTCATTATTAAAGTCTATTAGTTCATTTTATTCCTAGAAAATATTCACACTTGATAATATTATAATAAACATATTATTGATTAATAGAGTAGTGCATAGCATACTTATGAGTTAACGAGTCTTCGATAAAACAACTAATAAACAAACAGTTTTCTGGTGCAAGGTCAAGTCTGAACAAAAGACCAATCGATACTATGCACCTGTTTACTGATGACGTCATACTAGTACTACAATAAGTTTGTTGGCAAGTTCTGAGTATAGGAGAATCTTTAAGATTTATGTGGTTTTACGGACAAGGAGTAAGCGGTATGGCTTACTCCTTGTTTCTCCTCCTTCCCTTGACTATGAAGGCGTATGGGGAGAAAGCACTACCTATCCCCTTTTTCGACCGCGTTTACTAATTCAGACCAGATAGTGTAGCCGTTTTCGTTTTAACCACACTTTGACTGCCGTGGTTCGGTTTATAGAATGAAGGAATGCTCCTAAAACAAAAGCCTTTTCTCTTCTTGCATTAAATACATTTAAAGAACTTACACGAGTGGCGATTTAACTGAAAGTATCCAGGGCGGTCAGTCCCGCAAGAAATTTTGTTTGACTCATATTTTTACCAGGTCCTGAATTATTCTCATATATTCGTGTCGATACACGAACTTCATATAAGTTGGTAAAAAGTATTTTTTTTGTGTTACAAAACAAGACGTGACTTCTATGAACAAATAACATAAGGTTCAAATTTAAATACTGAACTGACTGTAATCAACCACTACAGTATTTCCTAGTAAGTACTCACCAATCGGTTTCCCATAGGACTCCATTCCGTTACGCGAAACGGCCTTCCTGATGGCTGCCGGGCCGGTCTCTCCCTCAGGCAGTTCGAGGCGGTTGAGGAACCCCTTCTGAAGACGAGGCACTGGCACGTAGAGGGTCTTTTGTTGCTCCAGGCACAGCACCCTGGGGATAACAGGTTCTTTATACATTTTGCTCGACGAGAGTGCAGTGCCCGTTGCACTGCACTGTGCTCCGGCTTGGTAAGGTAGAAGTACCTTACCATGCTGAGTTTCGCAATCAGTTTTATACAGATGTTTCTCAAGGAATGCATTGCATCTCCTGCATCTTTAATATTATATTAATTAAAATGACAAATTGAACTATTTATGCTTAAGTATTGAGAGATACATTGATGAGATTGGAAACTAGACCTAAAGTTATTGAGAACTAGCTTTTGCCAGCGGCATTGCTCGCGTGGAGGTCGGCAATTATCCCCCGGGAACGTACTACCGGGATAAAAGTATACAATGTGTTAATCTAGGTTATAATCTATCTGTATGCCAAATTTCATCCGAATCCGTTCGGCCGTTTTTGCGTGAAAGAGTAACAAACAGCCATACATAAAAACTTTCGCGTTTATAATATTAGTACGGATGAAATCAGCTTTTTACAACTTGTTCCCACTCTGCAACGACTCTTCTATAAAGGTGATTACAGTTAAGCTTCTACCGATCGATTATGCTCGACTCGATTGTTTCGATTTTTATTCGAATAACTATGGGTATATCCTACAAAACTAAATACATTTGACGCGTCATTTTTATTAACCTAACAACTACATGATTTATCATTAACGAGTCACGATCACGACTCAAAAATGCAATGCTTGCTAAGTACATATATCGTGTCGCGTGAACATATAAATTATGATTACAAAACAACTGTCACTTAAGTAAGCAAGCACACTGCCTGATGTACGAGTGAATGTCAACCGTGAATCAATAAGTACTATGTTTATCTGGCTGAAACAGCTGATAGGTTACTGTCTCGAATCATAAGCATGTCTAGTTCGGCATGTGAACTTGTGATCTTTAAACTTCGTGAACAAACTGCACCACGATGCCGGTGCCCACAGATGATTGATGAATTTCAACTATGCGATGGATCCAGCCTCCAAGGGTGCGGGGGTTGTTCGAAAGAAATACAGTGGCACACAGGCAACTGAAGGAACACGGGTGGGGTGTAGTCAGTTAAAGTCTGACACTCTCCCGCAAGTTATTTAATGATTTCCAAACCTAAACAAAAAAAAAAATATTGGTATGCGATAGAAAAACGGTTCGTTTAAAACGTGACTATTAATAAAAATATGGCAGAATACTGACTTTAAGATTAGGACTAAGCTATAAGTTTTGTATTAGATCGCGTTCAACTATTCTAGATAGAAAAATTACTTAGAAGACTTTAACCTGTTTTTAAAATACCTTGTTCTGAAACAGTTAATCAAACAAAATTGTATGAAACAATTCTTGAGTGACTCGTCAGATGATGGCTAGACGAAAGGTACTTGCGGTCTTTCGATTGGTATTATTTAATTATTTATGTACAGACAGTAAAACAGATAAAGAGAACACACAAAACATTTTTGTGTGCAAAGGTACTCCTAATTTCTCATGAAATTTTGTCCAGCAGAGCTGCGAAAGGAAATATGTAGACTGTGTGAACAATAAGAGAAAAATCTCTTATCTACTTAAATATCAGTACGTAAGTGCCTTGCCCAGTCTAAAGCGTATTCACCGGTGTAATACAAAAAGTATAAGGTCATCACTTTTTACAGCACATACCGATGAACCAACGCCTCACATATTCATTCAAGCAATAATCAGGATATAGTTAAATACAGATTGTGTAAGCGGTAAGTTACCATTTAACAGCTCGTTAAAAATGAACTGTGATTTGTTCACGCCACAACGAGTTTACTAAATTGTTTACTTTTAACAAATTTTTCAACGTTTTTTGAAAGCCTGATCAAGTCGTAAGACTGCAGTAAGCCGTGCTGGTTGGTGGACCCATAAACACCATTAAATCTATGACTAACTAAGACCCCCCAGCGCAGAAGCTGTTCCATACATTTTGACCGCGTAGCTATTGCACTTTTCTATGAAACAGCAGATTTTTTTATTTTATTTTTTGTATAACCGACTAAAAATTTCTGTGCTGGGGGGGTCTAGAATGATATGCTGAATTCATGGTTATAGTTTGCGCACCGGTCTAAAACGTATCCTGTATAGCTAGCTATATCAACCTGGAGATCAGACATGAAGCGCGGTAACATACTTTTCAGATTTCAGAAACGTAACCCGCAGAAGCCTACTGAATTAAATATGTTGCAAATTTCATATCAATTGATGTGACTGGCTTTTGTATGACAGAGCTATGGTGGCCCAGTGGTAACGGCTGCGACTCACACAGTTGCAGATCGTGGGTTCGATCCCAAGCAGGTACTTTACATAGTTGCAGTGGTGGCCCAGTGGAAACGAGTGTAATCTAGGCTGGCGCTTTATTTTGTGTAAATTATTTCATCACCTCTGCTCTCGAAACGGTGAAGGGCAAACCAAAAATTCGAAGATATGTGACATCTATCAATCCGCACTGGCCAGGCGTAGTGGATTACAGCCCATTCCCTCTCACAGAGGAGGCCTGTGTTCCAGGAATGGGAACATTATAGGCTCAATATGCATACAACCAATGACAGGATTTGACCCGTGTCTTGAATGCCTTGAACAGTCAGAAATCGGGTGCTAGTTAGTTGCCAGTCAAGTAAATGGTCAAGCTACTGTTTCACGACACTAGTTTCATAACTCAAGCCCCGCTTCATCGTACTGGATATAACTAGTAATTACGTGAAAGTGGATACGCCTTGTTGAGTTAGATTAACTATCGTACTAACAAACATACGAAACTATTGTACCTTCCAGCTGTTGATTTACGATTATTATGATTTCAGGACGGTTACAAGCGACATGCCAAGTGTAATAATTTTCTCCTTTCATTTCTGTATTTCTCGCCTTGACAATAAAAGTCGTAGCATTTATTTTTATTTCAGCGCTTATTTTAACTTAACAGACAGCTGTGCTGCTGGAGTATACAGTATAAGTTTTTATCCGGTGCGCAAACTGTAACCATGAATTAATTTATTTTTTTGTATAACCGACGAAAAAGTTCTGCGCTGGGGGTCTAGAATGATAAGCTCAATTCATGGCTACAGTTTGCGCACTGTATAAAAACTTATCCTGTATAGCGCCACCTCTCTCCAGCTAAATGTTGAAGGGCTGATGTTTTCGGGGATTGCCATGTAATTTTGACGTTCAAAGTTCTGATTCTTATCCTAGTTTAAATTAATGACTTTTCACCTCACTACCTCGAAAAATTCTGTCTGTCATTCGAAATCTGCGTGCAAAAGTGAATCTTATCCGCAAGAGTGGAAAGAGTTTTTGAAATTCGAACATTTCTATTCAATAATTTTCTATATCGCCAGTCCACTGAAAATGCATTAATACTTATTTCATGTCAGTGCGCTAAAGCGTACAAATTGTCTAATGCATGGAGACCAATGGAGACATTCTAAATGCGTGAAACGTTTTCGAAGACTACAATGCAATGTTATCATACTTCGTTAAACTAAACTATTTTAATATATTATTTAGGCTGTTTTTCTTGCATCTAGCATTTTCCTCGCTGTAGTGAGGTGAAAAATTGTTTTGTTTCGCTCGGCAGCAAAGGTATTCTGCGTCTCGTACCTTTGAAACCCTCGCTACGATCAGGATTCTATATTTGAACCACTCGCTTCGCTTATCGTTTAATCCTAGCATCCTTCGCTTGCTCAGCTTTCAATACAAGTTCTCGCGCCGGAAAACAACTTTGCCGCTTGCATAACAAATAATTGTTTTGCCGTTAAAAAACTGCTGATTCTCACCCTTAGTTTGAATAATGACTTTTGATTAAACTCACATATTTTGTAACATACGTTTCTGTAAAAATAGGACTACACTGGATTGCTTGGAATTCGACTTACAATATAGTAAACTAGTTTTTGTCAACGGCTTCACCCGCATGGATGTCGGTTACTGCGTAAAAAAGTAGACTTTGTCTTTCTCCATATCCCAGGCTATATCTTTGCCAAATTTCTTGACAAGCGGTTTAGCTGTTTAGGCGTGAAAGCGTAACAGACACACATACAGAGTTACTTTCGCATTTATAATATTATAAGTAGGGATTAGTGAGGATGTAAGTCTGAAATTGCCAACCCCTCTTGAGCAAGCGTTGCGATCAATGCTCGTGTCTTCTCCGTATGAGAAGAGACGTTTGCAGTGAGACAATAGTTCATACTTAGTAGTTTTATTATTATATTGAAAAATATGTTTGTTTAATAGAAATAAAAGCTTCGAGTTTTATTATATCTTGTGACGGTCGATAATGTCCAAGAAACTTCCAAGAGACTGATATCGGCGTAATGAGATTCCGATAGAAATACAAAGAATCGAGAGCGGGGTGAATAGGGATGCAGGCATGAATCGAGACGAAGCTCGAAAAAGGATTTGACCTTTAAATTAGTATAATTTGTTACTAACAAGCGCATTTATCGTTTATTATAATACAGTCAACCATAGAAATATAAAAAGCAGGAGAAGTGGGAAAGGGGCGTGTCTGTGTCCGCGCGGTATGATCAGCATGATCATTCCTAAAGCAAATAGCCGTCTCCACGAACTAGTGTGCTTTCGACCGTTGTCGTGATAAATCATAAGAATGCCGTGTTGTTCAGTGGTTTCTTGTAAAAACCTAAGCCAAAACAAAAACTTTGTGAATCATGGAATCACTTACCATAAATAAGTACAAGTATTTTTCTATATTTGTCTTTAAAATCATGAAAAACAAGAAATCGAAAAACATTTCTTGCGTTTACCATGTTATTTTTGTTTTCAAATATCACAGCGACTGTATTATTTTTGTACTAAATACATTGCTCCTAAACCACTACCTAAATATTTTGTCGCTAAGTGACTGGACAAGCAATGTAAAAATCACAAAACGATAAAGTATCTATGCGGACGCATTCCGTAGTACGGCCGCTGGTTCTTGCGTCGAGCTAGTGATGTGCTCGTGCAGATCCACTAACGTAGGCTATCGATAATGTCGATTAGCGAATAAATTTATTGCTAGATTGATGTGAATTAATGTTTTTTACTTATTTTGATTATTTTACAGCGTAGTAGAGAAATGCCTAAACAACAGTCGTAAAGTTAACAAAAATTTTAGATAATGTCGGTGGAGTGTTATTGGGTTTGAATGATCGTATAATAAGTCTTATCCTCGTGCTATTTCCTTACTTTTTTTATGGTTTTGGCATTTTACTTACGTTAAAGTCTTCAAACGCTTCGTATGCGTTATTGTTATCGGCATTGTTCAGATAATATATTTGTGACGTATTACGGTTATCGTTTTCATTTTATCTTATTTCCTGGACCCCAAAAAAAATTGAAGTAGTACAATAATAAATAGAAGTATCGACAACTTTCCGCTTTAGTCAATCACTAGCGTATATGTAAAATAAATTGCTTTTGCACAGCACAACGGTAGCAACCGTTGTTTGTGTGAGTGAGTTGTACTTAAATGCACGCTGCGTTTGAAGGGATAAGGTCTATATTTGATTGTGTAGTACGTTCTGATTTATAAATTGCGAGTGTGAGCGCGACTTCGTATCTATTGGTTTTACTAAATTGCATGTGTAGTTGTGGCGCGGTAGTGGGGAGCAAGTGGAGACACCGGGTTCCGATACATTTTCAACTACTTGGCATATCTTCTTCTTTCTTAAATCTATGCAGTCAACACATCGAGTCCTTTCTGGCAACAAAGTATACTACTTATTTCAATGTTTTTTTTTTTTAAAAGTTTGGTTCTCATTCAACCCTGTATTTCTGTTCACTCTATTTGACAGTATCGATTTCGATCAACATAATCCCTAACCTATAGGCACCACATTCAGGCGGGAAAATAAAAATTATTGAAAAACCTGAACTAATTATTTACATTACTATCATTTCCAGAACAATATACTTTTAATCTATATAAATAAAAAGAAAAGTCCTGGCTGACTTACAGACTAACTGACTCATCAACGCCCAGCCCAAACCCTGGGACCTAGAAAGTTGAAATTTTGCACAGAGGTTCTCTTTATAATGTAGAAAAGGAATAAGGAAGGATTTTTCGAAATTCAACCCCTAAGGGAGTTAAATAGAGGATGAAAGATCCGGGCGGGCGAAGCCGCTGGCAAAAGGTAGTAGAAAATAATGGGTAAATATTCATGATTTTAAATAAACGAACTTACATACTTCAAAAACGAACATGTTATGTACAGTTCGTGTAGCTAACATAGTCTGCAACGAGTTATCATAGTGATTACAGGGTCAAAATATGCAAGAAATTCAGTAGATACATGATTACATAGTATCTATCAGATTAACCAAAAGAAAATATATTCACAGAATTCCTGGAAATTGAAACCTAATGATATCGCTTATCATTAGGTTTCAGTGAGTGACATTTGTTTGTATTGTATTAATTTTTATAAATAAATTTGCTCTGAATATCAGTTTTCTTGTCAAAATAATATTATACTAAAAGTTTTAATCGGAACGAAATATATAAATTTTTAAGTTCTAATCTTATGCTGGTAACTAGTTGTTTCTGTAACTTATCATTTCGCACCATTTCCATATCGTACCGTTGTGACCGGCGCGTACGCAGAAAATATCGCTGCAATTTTTTCAGGATAATAAAATTGTGTCACGGTTATTATGGAAATCAATTACGTATGGTTTTTCGTTCAACCCAAATTAAATAAATATACAATATATCCCTACGTTTTGTAAAAAAACTACTACTTGTACCTTCAGAAATGTAAGGTATCTATACGGTTTGTCAAAGTCAAAGCATTTATTTCAATTAGGCACTTAAAAGGCACTTTTGAACGTCAACATTTTGTTTGCATTTAATAAGCTCAAAACTACTAAACCGATTTGAAAAATTCTTTCACTGTTGGGAAGTTACACTATCCCCGGGTGACACAGGCTATATTTTATCCCCGTATTCCCACGGGCACGGGAACTACGCGGGTGAAACCGCGGGGCGCTGCTAGTATCATAATTATATTTTCAGTATCCCAATCACATAATATGCAACGAACTAATTATATTAAAAAAAAAAACATCGCAAGTCACACGAATACCGTAACATGCTCATTTTAAGAAAATTAAATTTAAAGTTAGCAGAACGTATAAATTTTCAGCGGCTTGCAGCGATTTATGTAATAAAGCAGAAAGTTATAAAACACTGAGTACGTATGGAATGCGTTACCCAAGATATCGGTCATGGGTTGCGTAAGTAATAATCAATGTACTTGGCCACTCTGGTTTTCTACTTGCTTTGTATATAATAACACAAACAACATTACAATGTTGTTATAATTTAAATGTAATTTATGTATTAAAATGTTCCCACTGCTGGGACACTGGCCTCTCCTCGTGAGGGCTGCAATCTGCCAACACTGGCCCAATTGCAGGATGGTAGATGTCACATGTCTTCGAATTTTTGGTTCTAGGACATGTCGGTGTCAATTTATACATGTACGAAATTCTCTGAGGTTGTAAAGTATCGCAGTAGGTACTCTCTCTCTGTAGTAGCAACTTACAGGTGTCAACGAGACGAAATAGCTAGACGAAGAGACACTCTTAATCGTAGAGATTCAGAGACCTATTGGATAAGGAATAGATTACTAAAGGTAATTGATTCCTTAACCAATAGGTCTATGTATCCGATAGGTACTACAAGATGACAATCGATTTGACATTCGTGATTTAAATAAATTAATACTTAACAACAACAAACTGAAACCAGACTGATAAAATGACAAACCCATTAACTATTATTGTTAGTTCCTGAATCAGAGAAAACTACTCTAACCCGATTGATACAATCATATTGACCGGTGGAAGAAGGGATTTTAATACACAAATCATATTATTTAAAACAACATTCAACCTTGCACTGACCTGAAAATTGCAAAATACGAACTTAATTGAATTTCGCGGGCTACCCTGGAGTTTCCACCTTATCTAGTAGGTAAATCTAGAAATTTAGCACTTCCGAATCATTTTAGCAGGATGAATAGCCAGCACCCTAATTGCGTAACACATGATCAATCACAATCTGTTTCATTTTGTCAGTTCATTGCGTTATTTACGTTGTTGAGCAGACACATTTTTCTAACATATGAAACAATGGTTTGGCAAACTGTTTCAAAATAATTCAGATTATGGTTGATCGTGCGTTACGCAATTAGGGTTCAGGGTTTGAGTCGGTAGGAGTCAAAGATAACTTTCCACTTTCACCTCACGTAGGGTATCCATAGGAAAGATTTCAAGTGCATGAAAAAATGCCTAGACGCAAGGTATATCTTCAGATTGGATTGATCTCCTAGTAGAAAATTGAAAGAAAACCGTTGCTCTGAAAATTATCAGTGTAGAGGAATTAGACTGTTCCATCGGACATAATATACATACAGCTAGTTCGCCGCCTGTCACCATTATTTTGTAGCCGAGTTTCAATCTTGTGCTCCAATTGAGAAATTTATTGCCTATTAGAGAAATCCAATCAGAACTCTCGGCTTGGGTTTTTAAACGTTAGTATGTGTTTGTTGCCGCTACGACCAACTGACACAAATAAAACATTTTCGAGCAGTTAAAACTTCAAATTCCACAGAGGCACTACACCAAAACTAATCCGGACAGACACCAAAGGGGCAATTCTCGTAATTTTAAAAACGTCGGTCTCAATCTGTCAAAAATATCTCGAGTTTTCATACTTATTTCATAAACTAGCTGTGCCCGCGACTTCGTTCGCGTGCATGTCGGAAAACAATAATGTGTCGCTTTGACGGTGTAGGTACCACTCCTCCGATCTTCCGATCTATCCCTCCCTCCTTCTTCCTATCTCTCCTTCTTTTTGAAGTCGGTTAAAAACACCGACCGCGGCGAAGGCGGCTATTGTAGATGTCAAAGGCCGAACCAATACAGCGGCGATATCATTTGACAATGTACTTTAGGCGAAGTTGTAATAAGGTCTATTTCACTTTTTTATAGTCCATCTGACGACGCGTTTACAAAGGATATTGGGTTGGATACCTATTGGAATCCTTTTTGTTATTTGTTAATATGTGTGTACCGATTAGACCCGCAAATAAATAAATCTTTAGCCGCGGATATAGGAATTGGGTCGCATTTTTTTAATCCGCGAATAGTGAAAACGCGAATGAAGGAAGCACGAATAAGGAGCTTTTACTGTACTTACTCAATAAATCGACTGCGCGTCTGGTTGAGTGTGCTGAAGCATTATTCCACGCGGGGGCGGGCGCCTATCTCGGCCCGTACAGGCGCGTGTCTTTTAGCTTTGTTTATCAAACGTTGACCACTGAATAAAACCACAGCAGTGGGAATGCTCTGCACGGACTGCGATAGGCCTCGACAGGTAGCAGTGCAGTAACACCTGACGCCACCTGTCAGTTAACGGCCCGTGGGACCATGGCGTTATCACGATGAAGAAAGATCACGCTGTAAAGGTGGATACTGACCGGCGTCACGGGTCAAAATGCACCTAATATGTTACCAAGCAAGTATTCGTGCAGTCAGTAGTACCTACGGCAAAACATGCGAGCGAGCAACACTGATTTTATTTTTTAGCACACGGCGTAAAGACATGCTCGCTGCGAATGTTACCATTACCTACGCCCCGTAACGTCGGTCATTATCCACATTAAAAGCGCTGTTGAAAAAAAAACCAAACCAGGCAAAAAAAACTATTTAATTGTATAGCACGGGTTTTCTATGAACATAGTAAGTACGATGTTGTTGCTACGTAGTGCCATACCGCGCGCGCTCCCACCTCTCTCCCTGCTGCTGACGCAGGCAGCAGGAAGAGAGAGAGCCCGATCCCGAGGATAATGGACGTAACAGAGCGATCCTCCGCGACTCTCAGTTGCGATGCCTTTTTATTGTAAATTGTAATCAAAAATGTTTCAGTGTTTCTTTTGTTCAGCCATACATTTATTTGTAGACCAATAAATAATTATATTTAAAGAAGCGACTTTAAAATTGTCAACATTTTACTATTGTGATTTCTATTGTTCCTGTGTAGGTAATGTATCCTTTGTTGGAGATGCCAAATGGATAAATAAATACATTTTTAAACTTGTTTTAACTAAGAAAATGCTTCTCTGTAAGCGATGTTGCTCGGAAGAGCATCGACATAACTACAGTTGCCCGTGTGAAAACCTATCTATGTACTCAAATCCACCAGTAGTTATGGTCGCAATTTTGGATTTTTTTTTCCTGACTTTCACCATCCGACCTCGCTTGAACCCCTCCCCACCTCGAAAACTAACATCACGAAAATTAGCACATAAGTATTTACAACTCTTTACTCCCAAAACTCCCATTATTTGAATCGAGTAATGCTGTAAACACGCATTTAAATTTAACATTATCAAATTTCGCGCGAAATCAAGTTGTTGTCTTTGCATGTTTGCTATTCAAACCTAGATGGCGTTACTGACGCTAGAGATTATGAATTTCTATGGAGATGTTCCTCTAGCCGCTCTAATTTTGCTATATTATGCTAGATGGCGCTACTAAGACTTTTATCACAATTAAAAATGAGATTTCTTCCCCTCTATTTGTATTAATTTGATTGATAAAACTAATAAATATTTTTCTAACATTGCATTCTAGGTATATGACTCAGAACACCACGTCAGTTAATATTATCACAACTTTTTATTTGAAATTCTTTTAGCTTTTTTGATTCGTAGGAATCAACCACCAACGGAAAGCGATTTTAGTAATCAGTATCATTACTTTTTGAAATAACACAGACACAGTAAGTAACTTAAATGAGAATGACGTGTTAATATTAAGTATTCGTTAGTACCGTTTCACGCCAATAGATGTCGCTAAGTGTTTCAACAGTAAATAAATTCTTCTTGAACACTTTAAATTATTTAGATAGGTTGACCGAAGCGATTGCGATGAAACAAAGACTAATATAAACTCTGAGTTATAAACAATATTTGAGTATGAAAGATAACCATATTAGTTTCGTTCTTTTGACGTGATACTTGATCTATTCAACATAGAAACTGAAAATCCGAGCTACAGACAAAAATTTTGATAAGGGTTAAAATGTCATCTGTTGATTATCCCTTACCACCCCAAGCAATTATTTTCGAAATATTTTAAATGTACAGAAAAAGTTCCTTTACAGATTTATTATATGTATAGATATTTGACATTTGATTGTCGCCGAGATGAGACTGCGACTAGATTTTGAACATTTTTAATTACGAGACTTGGTCTTCTGTTTGTACTGAATAAAATGGCTTACGGATATAGTCCCTTCAAAATCATGTGGTGTATTCTACTAAATGTTCACCTAACCCTTTACGATACCGACACAGAGGGCGTTGACTTTGATTGAAGAACCAAAGTGAAAAATTAAGTTTTTTCATTACAACAGTTAAATAAAATAAAATGCTTAAATCATTCGTTTTTTATTATTTCTTTCAGCCGCTTTCTGCCAATTAAAACTGCGAATCAAGCTGAAAACTGAATGTAATTCTTTCAGTTACGACTATTTAGGCGTTTCGGTGAGACACCTCTATGCTATAGTCTAAAATTAGCCCTGTATTATACGAGTTCTGGAATGTGTCCCGTGCTCGCCGGCTAACTCGAATCAACTGTGCACGACGCGAGATAAAGGTATCACTTCAAATTCGCGAGACTGGTCCGATTCTAAGCTGTGAGCCGTCAATCAGCAAGCGGCGCGGAACGCACCAACTGCACGAAAGGATGATATAAGAGGTACAAATGCGAGCGCTATGTACACTCTAATTCGTATCGTGCTTGACTTTCTTCGCGATTAAAAACTTTTATTTTACTTTCTCAATGTCACAATTAGTTTATTATAAATTCGATTGCACTTGAAACTGTAAAGCCCCTATAGTTTGGAAGATCGATAAAGCATAAATTATTCAGCAATCTGTCGATCAATCGACTTGTTATTATCTGATGCCCCTGAACCTACAATCGTCTCTTTCTTGGAAATTAACAATTAAACTGCATATTTTATTCAGTCGCTTTTCAAGGTCGATACCTATAGTGTAAAATGTTTGCATTTAATGCTGTTTCAACACCGCCAAATCTGAATTTGACTTCTTCAACATGATTACATAAAAAAATCGTTATGTCGTAAACTTTACAAGTACGGTATCTTCCTACTAAAAGTTTTGACAAAAATAGGCGTTGAAAAGAGCGGTAAAGATTTTGATGATAATAGCTAATATGCTGATGAACAGTGTGAACAGTGAAAACAAGAGGCAGAAACAGAAACGTCCAGAATAAAATAGCTCAGAAGTTTTTGATATGTATTGCATTGTCAAAGGCAAAACACAGTTCCGTTTATAAAATCCTATGACATTCGCTTACCTCACAGCCTCCTGCGGCTTATCCGGGTTGACTTTCACGGTGCTAGCATTTTTGAACACGTCCAGCTCAGCAAGTTTGGCGGCAGCCTCCGGAGCCCCCTTGAAGTTAGGGATGCGGTTGTACACGGGGCGCGGGAACATAGCCAGCCCGTTTGTCTCCAGGTGACGCCATACCTTCAGCCGGAACGAATGTTTCGTTATCTCCTCCAGCACCGCTTTCTTGGCTGAAAGTTGGTACACAGTATTTTTATTGCGGGTCATTGAACTTGTTTTATTTTGTTTTGTTAGTGAGTGGACGCTGGACGCGGAGCGTAGGATGATTGTTGGCAAGATGTGTCGATGAATAGATCTAGTTTGTAGAAAAGACGTAGACAAGATTGGCGTAAAATAATTGTCAATTTAACGCTAATCTGATCCAGAGGGACAATATTCCCGTATTTATAAGAACTTCCGCATTCAAATCAAAGATTTTGACAAGTTTCTGACATAAATTGTCGATGACATTAATTTGAAAACTTTTAACTATGAGATTTGGCCTTCTGCCTTTGTCTCCAGGTTTTGGCATGCAGTGGTGTTGCAAACGCCGTCGGTGAATGAAGTTATAGGCAATCTGTAACATCAATTCGTAAGAAATACCTACGTTTTCAATTGACTTTTCTATCAACGAATAAATCGCAATTTCAAAATTAGGTCACAGCGATAAGTAAATGAAAAACCGAATATAATAGTATATTTATAAAACCAATGTATAAACTAAGGTAAATGACCGTTATATTCAACAATTGGTATGTGATACGTCGAGTAGTAAAACCGTAAATTGCGCATACCCGTTTTGTAGTAATAAAAATGTTATTGTATCGGTGTTTAAATGGTCAGTGAATTACTGATAGTATCTGAAGTGAAGTTTAGACGAATCGATATGTTTATGGAGCAATGTTATTGATTAATTTTATCGATAGTTATTGTGCACTACCCAAATCTTGGTAAAATCGTAGAAGTAAAATTTATGAGTTTGTATGTAGAGGGGGTAATCTTCGAAACTATTAATCCAATAGGGTATTTTCCAATTTATTAAAAACTATTCTAATTTGAAGATTAGGACGAAATATGTAACAGAAAAATAAAAGTAAATTGATTTATATCCATTTTCTCAATTAAAAACGATTTAAACCAAATTTATTTTTCGTTGTTTTGAATTTACCGCCAAAACGGTCCTTACGATGACTTTTTAACACGTGACGTCAACTTTGTGTAAACTAAAGTAGTTAGTAAGTAAACAAGTGAGTGTCGTGTTTATAATTAACAAGATTTTTTATGGATAGAAAGTGAAATCACTGGTGTGCAGTGCCTCTGTGCTCAAATACTTCTAAAACTGCGCCAAACGAAGTATTTGTACTGGTGCTGTTTACACAAAGCTGACGTCACGATGTCACGTGATAAAAAGTCAACGTGATGTGCGTTTTGGCGGTAAATTCAAAACAAGTTCAAACAATTTAATTTGATTTTAATCGTTTTAATGGAGAAAATGGATGTAAATAAATTTTTTATTATTTTTCTGCTAAATATATCATCCCATTCTTCAAATTAAAATAGTTTTTATCACATTGGAAAATACCCTATTCACTAATTGGAAGCGTCAGTATTGCTTTATTTGTTTGGTTTAACGCGCTAATCTCGGGAACTACTGGTTCGAATTGAAAAATTATTTTAGAGTTGGATAGCCCATTTATAGAGGAAGGCTATAGGCTATATAACATCACGCTAGGGCCCTTAGGAGCCGAGCAAAAAAAAACTATAATTGATGAACAATTTCAACGTAGGTTCAAGAATCATGTACCTACTGAATCCATGTAGTGAGTCGATGCCAGCCTGTATATTTTACGTTCAAATTTGTATTTATTTTTTAAAGACGTTTGGCAAACGGATTGACGATCACATACATAATTATATATAATTAGCTCATGACTAACCCTTGGGAATAATTGCGTTGTCCCATAAACGGTAGTCACAGGAAGAGACGTTACATAAATTATAGAGGCAGTCCGAAAAACATCTTTGCGAATGTACATAATGGCGGCGATACTGTCAAAAACCTGTCAAACACATAGCTACACATTATCCCCCTTATTTATAAACGTTGCTTAAAGTTAACTAATGCTTAGCGGCTGTTTAACCATACTTTTTGACGTTTAAAGACCTCTTAACTTTAACCACCGTTTATAAATAAGGGGGTTCATGTTAGTCATATATTTTGCGAAGTTTATTGAGATCTCTGTCGCACTATAGATCCTAGTAAGCTTTAACAATGCGCGGGAGTGGCACAGGTGACACAATCAAACTTTTAGACGGTGAATTTATTGAAGTTCGAAATCGAAATGTACATTTGCTTGTTGATGCCAAAAAAATATTTCTTGGCCATGATATTTAGTTTTATTTGTCTGTCATAGTATTTATTTTTTGTGGGCGCGTCATGGTCGCTTTAAATGTCTTTGGAATATATTTATTTATGAGCAGATTTTCTAGTGTTGGGTAAGATAAGCTGAAAGTGTAGGTTTATTAGGTTGAACCCGGCCAACACATAAGCTTACGCAGCCGACCCGTGGTCGCTAACTCTGCAGTCTCCGAATGGACAGCGCGCAGGTATACGGCTCAGAAACTTGTCATGAAGACACAATAACCGTAGATAAACAAAAAACCTTCTAAAGGCTGATTTTAGATTTCGCCGCTTTTTCAAAGATATTTTTATCCGTGTAATGAATTTATTTGGAGGATAATCCTTCAGGTAGGTATGAAAGTTTGGTCGAGCCCCAATAAGTACAGAAAAGGGCGTTGGGAATCCCAGGCCGATTTCCGGCCACCGTAGGCATGACCTTGCGGACGGCGAGTAATGGGTAGCTCGCTGTTCGGTAAGGACCAATCCCACGTCGACGGCGCGTTGTGTTCCACGCGCGCCTCAAAAAGATGTCAGCACAAAATGATGGGGCCCGCAAGGGCCGATGCCTGCCAGGGATGCGGGTTTGTTCGAGATACCACAGCCCCTGGCATACGGGCTACTGAGGGAACACGGGTGGGTTTTAGTCAGTAAAAGTCTGACACGCCCTCCTGCTCCACCCAGAGCGGGAGAAGTTATTTGAAGATTTCCCAACCAAAAAAAAAAAAAAATTTGGTACAGAAAGCATGAGATGGTTTTTTTTTTTGAGCAGTCATAATAGTTTTAGTATTTTAATTTCAGAGTAGACTTTTGTAGTAGGTCCCTGTTCTCCCTACCGACCCTTTTGTATGTACAGACGCCAGCACATCAAGCTACCCCTAACTGTCAAATTTTCCCAATTGAACATGAACCATACATATTCGGAATAAAGTTGAAAATCTATCAAAGAAATTGGACAGATTGGGGTAGCTTGATCTGCTGGCGTCTATACGTTCCATAAAGTTTGGTTCATTCCATTTCAGAAGTTGACGTCTACTATACAGGGTAAGTTTTCAAAAGCCTGCCAAATTCAGGGGTGGGATACAGGATACAGGCCATCAAATTGAACAACTTTCTCTACGAGACCAATACATATAATCGTAATCGCGAAAATGTATACACTGCCCCATACAAACCTTCAATACCTACCTACTTGACCTAAATGTGAAATTTTTCGTGATTACGATGTCGGTTCCCTTGAAGAAAACTGTTCAGTGTAATGATCTTTACCACACCCTTAAATTTGGCAGGGCTTTGAAAACGAGCCCTGTATAGAGATACTTAGATGAGATAGCACTAATATTTGTGTTCAAAAAAGTCAGGGCCATTGCCATTTCAAACACTGATTAAGTACTATTCACCCAAAGCACTCGTCAACATCACAGACAAATAAACAACGCAAACAAAACGTTTTTTGTCAAAGCCACTCACACTCTGAGCAGTTTGCGATCAAATAAGATACCTACCTTTAGTACGGCAACTGTATAATAATGGTAGAATAACAAGAAAAACAAACTAGTTGTTTTTATGTTCCTATAAAATTATAGCCTTTTTACATAGAAAGTTTTATACATAGAAAGACTTGTATTGCGCGACCTTGCTAACAGCAGCAGTCGAAAGGACATCGTCGGAAATGGCCCCAGGACCAACAACCATCTGACCTACATAATAATTGGAAATATATTTTATTAGACTAATTGCGAATGTCTGTATGAAACGGACACTCTGCGTTCCATAGTGTATAATTAAAAGAACGACTATTGACATCATATAAAATATGCCGCCATCTTTGGCCGCATTCCGAATTAGACAAATGGCGCTGCGAGTGCTCACATCGATATTTTGCGTTCCGAGTTGGATGTCACGATTCTGAAAGCTAGGAACCGTCATTTTTGTCATCAAAACAGAACGTTCGTGATTATCTAAGGTAGCTAAAGATTCGATGCGACTCAAAACAAAACAGCACAACTGTAATTTTTGACAGCGCTCACGGTGGTATTAGTATAACGCATGGTCATCCTTATCGCAAGATGGCGCATGTCATGACGTCATCTATGACGATTCGCGACGCGACGTCGTTATCGCGCTCACTATCTTCGGAACGGGCGTGAGCGCGCTCAAATCGATATTATAGTGACTCGGAACGTGGCCTTTGACAATTAGATTAGACATGACAATTAGTGATGTCCACTCTTTCATTTCACACACATCGAGAGCGAGATTACTTGTGTTGGCCACCTGCTCACGGATTTTCTACGCATTCATACGTACTTTCTTTTTAACCTTTTTCCCTCGTTGGGTGACTCAGAAGCGTATAACGCTTCTGTGGGCACTTTTGCCCCGCTTTTATTGGTACCGTAGGTACTATATACTCTAGGTACGAAAAGAATTCGACAAAAAAACCAATTTTCATATCTTAATCCATAAATAATAATCTTTTTAAACAATTACTACACATAAGTGAGATGCATTGTAATATTCCAAAAAGAAATAACACGCTGGGCACTAAATGGTATCGATTTTATTAAAAATAATCGATCTACTGTATTGGCATCCCTAATCATTGTCATATCTGTCAATCAACTCAACTGTCACAAGTGACAAAGTGGTAATACAGTCAAGTCACACTCGCGCGAATTTCTTCGTGATTGCTTTGTGTTTCTAGTGATTTCAATTTGCTTTTATTTTCGGAATATATTCGACGACCTTACTCCGATTGCTTTCACTAACGTGGTACAGGCATTTATTAGCATGTATTTCGAAGTATTGAAAGCATTGTTTCTTACTAAATATAACCTCAAAATCTTTATTTTCTTTTGAAATAAATCCTTTCTGCAAGTTGTCCGTCACTAAACTTTGTCTTCATGGGCATATACTTGTAATTTAGAACACGCAAAGTAATTTTCCTCTGCTGTTGGTTCTGGGGCGAACGATGTATGGATGCAGAACAATCTCCTTTAAGAGTAAAAACAAGACGTCATATTACTTTATAATTGCTTTCTTAGGGTTCCGTATCCAAAGGGTTCCAACGGGACCCTATTACTAAGAATCAGCAGGCTTAGCATGACGCTTTCTATTTCTACAAAGAATAGACAGTGCTTTTTCATTAAAAAGTGACATTTCTCTATTTTTGACATTGCACCGTTAGATATCCTTCTACAATCTGCCATTTTGTCATTCAGAAGAATATATTTCTTACCAAACTGTCAAAATCAAACTGACGAGAAACTTTCTACCCGACAACCACAACATTTATAGGATTATCTTCAAAATCATGATTCTTTTAGAACGCATAACTGTGATAATTTAGAAAAACATAGCTTTCTTCTCCTATTGTACATCATTTAGTTAATAGTCGTGTCTTTTCTTCTGTCGACAAATCGGTGCTCGTGCTAAGCCTGCATGTGTCCGTCAGTCTGTCACAGGGCTGTATCTTTCGAACCGAAGTAAGCAGACACTTCTAGCCATATAATTACCTATTTCAACCAGTCCATTCATCTTTTCTTTGGTCTTCGCCTATTCTTACAGGATGGCTGCAAGACATTTATACTGATAACTTACTCACGACATTTCTATGATAGCCGGTATAACAACTATTAATAAAATAAAAAATAAACAAGCACACAAAAATCTTGTTTTCTTCAACGGTTTTTGGTCGCCGTTCAAAACTGGCAAATAAATATTGACTGGTGGTACGGAACCCCTCGTGTCTCGCACTGGGCCGCTCTTTTAAAACCTATTCACGGTCATTCGGTAACTATTTTACCCAAAACAAATAATCACCCTACCCTGCATATACTCATGGTTGTGCGTCGATATCAGGGATATAGCGTTATTAGCATCATATAGCATTATCGTAACCTGTTACTATGAACTATACAGGGAACATTTTTAATCAGTGCGCAAACTGTAACCATGAATTCAGCATATCATTCTAGCCCCCAGCGAACCCCTAGCGTCTAGAATGATATGCTGAATTCATGGTTACAGTTTGCGCACTGATTAAAAATTTATCCTGTATTCTGAACCCTCCAGAGTTATCTACTTTTTTGTCAGTTATTTAAAAATAAAAAATTAGCTTTTCCATGAAACAACAGATTTGCTGAATTCATCGTTTCAGTATGCGCGTCAATCTACCTGCTGACGACGTAAACAGTGCACTCTCAATGCTTACGGATTGGTTTACGGCAAATAACCTAGTACTTAATGCCAAGAAGACAAAGTGTGTAAAATTCGCCTTACCGAATGTTAGAAATCTTGGTCCAAACATCGTGTTAGATAAAGAGGTGCTTGAAACCGTAGACTCGACAGTTTTTTTGGGCATAACAGTAGATGCTAAACTTCAGTGGGGCTCACACATATCAAGCCTAGCGGGAAGGCTCAGTTCGGCCGCCTATGCCGTTAGAAAAGTAAGACAGTCAGGGACCGGCCGGATACTCGTTGAAAGGGTTTTTGAAGGGGTTTTTTTAAGCGCTTAAAAAATAAACCCTTTGATACATGTTACACCGTCGAATGGGTGCAATGTAACCCCTTCCGAACAAGTTAACCTTTCAATACCCTGTAACACTGTAACAGGGTAACCCATTCCATTCCAACACATTGTAATATCCACTCTTTGTGATCGACATAAGTTTGAAAATTTTATAACCACGACCGCACGTGACATCTTTCTGCCCGGCGGCGGCGGCGCCATGGTTGCATGTACCGAGCGACTTGTAAACATGGAATACTAATTATTGCCAATATGATTTTACAGTTCAATTTTATTTGTCGCACATGCTAAACATTGTAATGTTTCTTTTTCGTGTCTATACTTGTTTACCTTCTCATCATTCGTCATTTAATTCGAAACTCGGACGGAAGTACTGAAGATATTAAAAGCAATTTAGCTATGTTTTTGTTTAAGTGTCTGTGGTATTACTGCCTATTATATTTCTTATTACTTATATATGTATATTTAGTTACTGTTTCTGTGAAAATGCACAGCCGAGGCAAGATGCTGGACACCGTTATTATAGCCCGGTCAAATTAGCCCGAAAAATAGGCGTACCTACTCTTGCGTAAATTCCCAAGAAGCATAAAACTGTTGCATATACTATTCTAATGAAATTGTGAAAAGTCGTCCCCATCGTTCCCCTGTGTGCAATTTTTTTTATACAAGGTCATAGTTCGCAAAGATGTTTTTTTTTTTGCGAAACGGTTAGTTTTATGATAAAATTAGCTCACTCACAAAAAATGTAGATCATGCAATTATCACATAAATAAACAAGTACATACATAAATTGTCCTTACACTTTATACCCTAAGATTCAACATTTCTGAGAAAAAGCGATTCTAAAATATACTCTCTGTCCGTCAGAGCACCCCCTACAGAAACCAAACCGGTTCCGATCAGATCAGATCCGGCCCCTCTCTTGCCATGTTCTGAATGAGAAGGTTTGCAATAATTCTCTCGAAGAGTTTTTCCACCTCATCCAGCAACACAATGGGTCGGTAAGCGGATGGAGAGCCCGCAGGATGCCCTTCTTTTTTTTAGCAGGACCAGCGTTCCAGTCTTTCACTAGCGTGGAAACTGGCCCCTCTCCAAACATGCACTCAAGAGTCCTACTAAGCGGGGCCAGAGAGCCCTCATGGCCAGAACCCACGGCCATGAATGCTGTCTGGTCCTGGAGTGTTTTTGGCCTTAAGCCTTTGTACTGCTGCTCTCAGTTCTACCTGGGTCACTTCAGGCGCGTCATCATCCTCTTCCGCGTTGGGCACTATAGTAGGCGGAACCATATCAGGTGGTGTGTGCTCCCCTTGAGAGGGGAATAAAGCGCTCACCACTCTCTCTAGCAGCGTTGGAGGCTATGGGACAATGCTATGGGGCGCCCACGAGCGAAGTTTGCCCCTAACCAAACGGTAAGGTCGCCCCCACGTATCCCGTCCTAGAATTGCCAGCAATTTATCATGAGCTTCGGTCCTTGCCCGCTTAATTTCCAGGTGAAGAGCCTTCTTAAGATAAAATATTTTTTTATTTGTCCAAAACATGAGTATAGCACACACACAGCATGCAAGATGTTACGGCAAATAAAGACAGTCATGTTTTGCCTGAACGGCGTACAAATATAAGATGTCAGACGCTACACAGCATCAATTGATTCTAAATTCGTCCATTAGACACAGCAAATAATCCGCGGGAAATCGCGGCACAGCGGACAGAGCTCCGGCGGGATCTCATGGTGACATGGAGAGTGCGATTGTCGCAACCCAGTGCTGGGCACGCCACGATTGCGGCGGTAAGTCCCCTCTTTGAGGAGTGGCTTGAGAGGCGGCATGGCGTCCTCACCTTCCGCCTGACGCAGGTCCTCACCGGACACGGTTGTTTCGGGAGGTTCCTGTTTCGGATAGGGCGGGAGGAAACGCCCGGGTGTTTCCACTGCGAAGATCGCCCTGAGGACATGGTGGAGCACACGGTGGCGGTCTGCCCGGCTTGGGCGGAGCACCGCCGTGTCCTCGTGGAGGCGATCGGCGGCGGCGATCTCTCGCGTCCGGCCCTGGTCCAGGCCTTGGTACGGAGCGAGAGGGCATGGGGAGCCGTCACCTCCTTCAGCGAAGCAGTAATGCTCGCGAAGAGGGAGGCGGCGCACGTGAGGGAGAGGCAGCATATGCGCCCTCGCGACCCCAGCCGCCGCCGGATACGGAGACGCCCTGGGCGTCGGGAATCCCAGGCCGATTTCCGGCCACCGTAGGCATGGGCTTGCGGACGGCGAGTAATGGGTAGCTCGCTGTCCGGTAAGGACCAAGCCCAAGTCGACGGCGCGTTTTGTTACACGCGCGCCTCAAAGAGATGTCAGCACAAAAAAGTGATGGGACCCGCAAGGGTCGATGCCTGCCAGGGGTGCGGGTTTGTTCGAAAGAGACACCACAGCCCCTGGCTTAAGGGCTACTGAAGGAACACGGGTGGGTTTTAGTCAGTAAAAGTCTGACACGCCCTCCTGCTCCACCCAGAGCGGGAGAAGTTATTTGATGATTTCCCACCCAAAAAAAAAAAAAAGCACAGCAAATAATATATCAATTAACAATCCAATTTACCACCACTCCGCCACCGCCACTTTGTACACCTCACACCGTTCCGTCTCTCTTACTAGCGCTTCTGGTGTTCGTCGGCGGATTCGTCGGTGCCTAGTGTACGGACGCCACGCCGCTACGCATGCGATGTGCAACTGCGCAATATCTTGTGACGTCCAACACACCTGGTGCCTGGCAGATGGAGACTGAACGCGGAGCAACACAGCATCACAAATTTGGGTTATGGCCTCCCGGAACCATTCTGCTTCGTCCTTAATATCGATAGACCTGACTGGTGAGTCTAACCAGGCATGCACCATTGAGGCCACCAGATGAGCTTCCTGGTTCAGTCACTTGACCACCCATCGCCAGTCATCCTCAAACCGGGCCGGTGCCGCTTGGACCGGGCCACTCGAAGTCTGGGCGGAAACGTCAAACTGGATGTATCTGTAGTCCGACAACGTCTCCACCTCCTATAATACACGCCAGTTCTGAACAGAGCGTGCCACAGCAGGACTAGCAAACGATAAGTCCACTATAGACCCACCCCACTGCCGCACACATGTCTGAACAGATCCCCGGTTTAGGAGCAGTAGGCCTGACTCCATCGCCCACTCTTGTAATAACACACCCCGTGCATCCGTTGCTGGGGAACCCCAAGTTGTGAACTCGGCGTTGAAGTACCCCATGAAAAGGACGGGGTGGGGACGGCTTCGACTGACGACTGGGTTCAATTCCGAAATAAATTCTCAAAATCAGCGAGAGGTCGGTTGGGTGAGAAATAAATCTCCACGTCCATAATATTTTCGACTAAGGCCGCTACAAGAGCCCCGTCCCGACTGCAGGTCTCTAGGGACAGAGTGCCAGCGGCCAGCCTCAAGATAAGTGTCGCCAAGCCATCAATGTCACCCATCCTGTCATCCTTGGGAGGACCAAAGTATGTTTCGGCGGCGATGGCAACGTTGATCAACCACTTGGCCGTGCCTGGAGCAAAAGGTCCTGAGCCATGGCGCAACGATTGATATTGGCTTGGAGAAGACGAAGGTCTGGGGCCGGGTCTTTCTTTCTTTCTTTCTTTCTATTATTGGGTAACTATCACCTCCCCGTTAGCCCTTTCCTGGGCGTTATTGTCAGCGGGCGGTGAGCGAGCTGACTTCGAGGGCCCAATGTTACAATTTGAGTCAGCTTTTTTATCTCTCGTGCATGCCTTGCTGCTCGTCTGGTGGTCAGCCGGCCTGATCAATGGCGCTTAAAAAAAAACGCGTCAAGTAACACTACCTCGTAGGTGGCGTGGAAATGTGTGCACATTATGGCGAATACCTACAACTTAAGTAAATTTTAGAATCGCTTTTTCTCAGAAATGGTGAATCTTAGGAGATAAAGTGTTCCGGCTAGTCCCGGGATACCGTCCGAACTCCGGTGAGGCAGCGAGCCTCTTTGCCAGATTGCCACCATGAGATCTGGAGACAAAAAGTCCTCGCGCATGTGTGGGAGCGGCGCGAGGAGGCAAAACGCCGGGGCGTAACTCCGCCGCCGTAAGAAATTACGGCACAACGGACAGCTCCGGTGGGATCTCATGACGTCATGGAAAGTGCGATTGTCGCAACCCAGTGCTGGGAACGGAGGGAAAGAGGGGTCTCGGCGTCCTCACCTTCCGCCTTACGCAGCTTCTCACCGGACACGGCTGCTTCGGGAGGTTCTTATTCTGGATAAGGCCAAAGGAAACACCCGGGTGTCACCATTGTGTGGATCGCCAGGAGGGACGATGGAGGTCTGCCCTGCTTGGGCGGAGCACCGCCGTGTCCTCGTGGAGGCGATCGGCGGCGGCGATCTCTCGCGTCCGGCTCTGGTCCAGGTCATGGTGCGGAGGAAAGTGCATGGGATGCCGTCACCTCCTGTAGCGAAGCAGTAATGCTCGCGAAGAAGGAGGCGGAGAGCGTGAGAGAGAGGCAATCCGTGTGCTCTCGCGCCCTTAGCCGCCACAGGAGACGGATGGGGCATCGGGACTCCGTAGCGGACTCCCGGCCACACCGTAGATGCGGGCTTGCGCAGTGCGAGCAATGGATCGTTCACCGTCTGGTAAGGACCAAGCCCGGGTCGACGATGTGTTGTGTTCCACGCGCACGTCAAAGAGATGTCAGCAATAATGAAAGGGGTCCGCTAGGGCCAATGCCTGCCAGGGTCGCGGATTTGATCGAAAGAGTTACCGTGGCCCTGGCACAGGCAACTGAAGGAACACGGGTGGATTTTAGTCAGTAAAACTCTGACACGCCTTCTCACTCCGTCAAGAGTGGGAGAAGTCATTGATGATTTTCCATCCCAAAAAAAAGGGGAATAAAGTGTAAGGTAAATTTTTGTAGAGACATAATTGCATGACCTACAATTTTTATCTGACCTATTTTTATCATAAAACTAACCGTTTCGCAAAAAAAAAAACCAAAAAACTCATTTTAGCAAACTTTGACCTTGAATGAAAACAAATTGCACACATGGGATCTGTGGAGACTTTTCATTATAATGGTATCCCTAACGTTTATGTAAAAATTCAGCTTCTTAGGAATTTATGCAAGGGTGAATGTCTATTTTGACCGGACTATCGCATATCTATCGTCACTTTGTTGTCAAATTCGCAATAACTAAATAAAAATAGTAAGACGAAGAGGCGCCACACCGCCGCGCCGCGACGCCGCCGCCGCTAGGGTACAAGTATAAACATGCAGCTCAAGTTGATTAGGTAATTCAGGGTAACACGAATAAAAGCTTTTCGTGAAGGTAACCCCTTCAAAGGCTTAAGACGTTGAAGGGGTTAACCCCTTCACGTGGTTACCATAATAAAGGTGTTAACCATTTCGCTGGGTTTCGCGCATGAAACTCGAACAAAAGGTAACACTGCGATATGAATTACCCCATGTACGGGTTACCCTGTCAAAAGGCTTAACTCTTAAGCGGGGTTGTCCGGTCCCTGAAGACAGTACACTGACGTTGAAACAGCTCGGTTAGTTTATTTCAGTTATTTTCATAGCGTTATGTCCTACGGCATTCTGTTGTGGGGCAAAGCCGCTGATATTCAAAATATTTTTGTTCTTCAAAAGCGAGCTGTTCGAGCAATTTACCAACTGGGTGCTAGAGTGTCCCTAAGAGATTTTTTTAAAGATATCGGTATTCTCACGGTGGCATCGCAATTCATATTCGCTAACATCTTATATATTAGGCAAAATATACACTTATACACTAAAAACAGTGATATTCATAATATAAATACTAGAAATAAGGATAAACTACGTGCTCCCTTTCACCGGCTTCATAAGGTTCATAACTCATTTGTTGGGCTTGGTATAACCTTTTATAACAAGCTTCCCTCTTCTTTGTTAGATTTACATTTTAGTGCGTTTAAAGCCAAAGTAAAATCCAACCTTTGTTCTAAGGCATACTATTCTATTAACGACTACTTAAACGATAAGAATAGTTGGTCGCTGTGATTAACTCAAGACAATGTTTGTGTTCTTTCACCAGAATTAGCTTACCTACTGACAGGTTGTATGAATTACATTCATATACTTAATTGTTTATTTTATTAGACTCTTTAAATCATTTTATTTTTTATTATTGTATTGTACAGTATCAAGTTCTTCTAACTGAACAGACAGCTGTGCTGCTGGGGAGTTTGTTGCGCCACTTCTTCTTCCCAGCTAAAGCACTAGGAAGTGTCGAAGGGTGGGCGTTTTGGGGGGACTGTCTTATGTTTTATTTTTTTGACGTTCGAAAAGTGCTGACTCTCAGCCTAGTTTGAATAAATGACTTTTGATTTGATTGATTTGATTTGCCATCCTATATAATCTATTAAAATGGCCTGTAAGCAAAAAATATGATTAAGTCATTTATTTCATTTATTTTCGCCATGAGAATAATCTAATAATAAACGTCACATGTCATATTGATCCAGTCAGCAAAGTTGAAACAAGCTCCCAAGCAGTGTGCTTGTCATACTTCATATATTATGTTAGTATTTAAACTTCTTTTTTTACTTAAACAATGGTGCCGATTCTGTTGTCACAAAATTCTCTAAACTAGACTAAAAATCACCAAAATTTAGTTGATTCCTGTCAAACGACGATTTCCTATTCTGAAATTGACTAAAGTGACACAACTTAACTATATTTTAGTTTGACAGCACTAAGATTGCACTGAATTATTAGTTTAGTGAAAATGGTAATTTTGCTATTCTGTTGTTGTCAATTTCATTATTCTATTCAACCTAAAATTTTGGTTGTCTAACTAAATCTGACTATTTTTAATCGCGATTATATAGGTGTGGAATAAAATTAGTTGTCAAGAACTAAAATTCACACCGACACCTCGACTTCTGGTGCAAAAATAATACTGTATTTTTTTTCTTTTCTTTTGCTTATATCTCGAAAACGGTGTCCTACTGCAAAAATAATGAAAATTTCGACCCCCTTTAGGAAACCCCAAACACCTATAAAACTCAACATGTGGATAATAATTTTTCATATTTTCCATGAAAAAAGTGAAAATTCCTTATAAATCACGTCGAGGCGGCCGACCCCGGCGCGCTGCTGGCTCTAAAGAAAAACACGGGGTAGGGCAAACAAGTACCACGTTGCGAAGCCAAAACATACCACGTGCGAGTCGCGATTGTCAAATTCGATTTTAGTTGCGTCAAAATAGTTTTTAAATTTAGAGATATTTTTTTGCAGAATAGCGTTTAGATTCTCATAGTAAAAAGTAAGGAATTTTAGTTATAGTTTAGTTAGTTTAGTTCGGTGTACAACAGAATCGGCACCAATGTAGAGGAAATTAGTCCAAAACCGGGTATTGGGGTCAAACCAGGACTAAGCAGTTTAGTCTCTTACATGTTTCAAATTTACGCGCGCTTCCGGCCGATGTAGCTGGCCAATCTGATTAGTTTGTCAACAAACATTCAATGGCTTGGTGCATATTACATGATTATAAAATGTTTTTTAAGGTGAATTATTATTATTATAGTCGTACATCACAGTAAGTGAAAATTATTGTCTAGCAAAGATTAAGCATGCTTTAAAATGACAATTATTAAAAGATTTTTTGGGTACTATATTCTAGTACATAAATTCGTATTTTAATATTAAAAAAAAAACAAAAGAGCCATGTTTATGAGTGAAGGTAAGAAAGAATAACGCCCATAAACATTGTACAGGTTGGAAACCCAAGGAACTTAACGAGTTCCATTGTTAGCGGTGATAATTTGTGTATACCCACTTTTTGACAAAACAGTACATATCATTATTTTTAATAACTATTTTCCAATAGAAAATAATAATAATTAAAATGCATGTTTGTAGAATTGAGAAAAAAGTAATTTCAAGTACAAAATATGTGATTAATAAAACAAATAATAGTATCATATAGAGGTATAGGTATAGCCTATTATGAAGAAGAGATTAAGAATATAGCCTAATAAAATTTATTTATATTCTTCCAAACATGTAAGTATGTAATTTATTAAATATTTGCCTTAGCAATGCGATTTTACCACTCTTTCCTGTGCTATATTCTCAGACTATGAAAATCAAAGCAAGTTAAACAAACATTAAGCCTGATGACTATATTGTATGCTCAGTAAACAAGTGGCATAGAAAACTTAGTGCGATCCAAGGTGAGGGCATTACATGGATGAAATACAACACCTGTGTCACAGAACATGTTTACTTTAATAGAGTTTTGTTACCAAGATTGAAATACTTGTACAAATGTGCAATGTGATAAGGATTAGGATTTTTTTTGCTTACTGTGCTTATAACAAAGCTATGTTTTTTTTTTTGTTAACCTGTATTTTTTCTTTGGAACATCTGTGTCCCGCAACAATTTTTTAATTTAAGTTTAGAGTATTATTAATCCAAAATCTACTGTTAGTTTTGCAAAATGAAGAAAGACATGTGTTATGATCAAATGTGCGGTCAGTTTGATTCTCATATTGAAGAGCAACATCAAATTTTATTGTACATAAATTCTGGGTAGCATATTGCTTGAAATTATATTGACATATCTGTTGTTCCAATCTAACAACAACATTATTAACACAAGAACTAACAACACAAGTGATAAATGCGCAAACTTAGTACTCATCATAACATAAGTTTGTGCACACATTAAGATACATGCTTATCAATAAACATACTCACTACAAGTAAATAATCAGGAAAACTGACAAACTGATAAATAATTCAACCATGACCTATGCAGCCCACAGTTAAATAAATTGTCTCCGATAATCCATAACATGTAGGTAGATACAAAAAAATATGCTAAAAAGATTTATTCAGTAAAGAATTCCTTAATTGTACACTCATATCTATAAAGATAGATGAGGCAACTACCTGCATAAGCAGACCTTCAAACCTATGATTCAATGCAAATAGAAAATCTAAAATGACCTCACACATGAATGCAGCGGAGGTACCTAGGTCAATTATTTTTTTATTAATTACTGCAGCGGTCTAACTTTCTTGCGTTTTCTAAGTGACATACCGCCGCCAATTACGAGTAAATTGTACTCGCGCTATTCGACTATCTAATAAATCAGTTGCATTTTTACAAAAGAGGTGGGCAGACCAGAAGTATGTGAGTCATGCTTCACACTCCAATTAAGCTACCCACAGTATCAATAATTCCAAGCCGAGGAAACAACCCAAATCGCGGTAATCGATGCAAGAAACACTCGAAACTCAAGTGAAATTACAGCTGCACTGCACTCCGATTCTACAATATTTTTTAACAGCAGCGTCGAAGATTCATAGTTTTCATCATCGATTGTATGCGGGTATTTCGAAATACATGTGCTTCTTTGCAAAGAAATCATTTCTCAATCATTTTTACACGCATTTCAACTAGAATTTTCTCTAAAATAGTAAATAAAACAGTGGAATAATGATTGTTATTCCATTATTTTTAACAACAAAATGGAAAACTTACTGTTATCCGCGGCCGTTGGCGTACCGTCTCCGTTCTGCATTTTGATAATTTACCGCAATCGGGAGCTCTTCTGCAGGGATTTTGATGATCTAAACGAAAACCATCAAAATTATTTGCAAAATTAAATTCTTCTCCGCCAGACGGAACCGTCACACACAAAAATAGAACGCGAAGTCGCGAATAAAAAACAAATGCCACCAACCTGCCAACAAAAACGTTTTAGAGTTGTGCGTATGTTACTAAAATGTTTGGTCATTTAATCAACTAATGCCATTATTTGTAAAAAACCGTAGGCGTTGTCTACAATATCGAATCAGATGCAAACCACTGTGCACTATAAAACGATACACTGAATATAATGTTTTTGTATGTGAAACTATTTGGATTTTGCTGTTTTGACGATCACAAAATACATTTGACAGACGTCATTACTCTGCCAGGCCATCTCTATTCACAGGAAAACCAACCTTGTAACAATATAGTTTCAAGTATGTTCGCAATTACCAAATAGTGGAAGATGCAAATCTCAAACGAAAGAAACAAATGAAAACAATGTTGTATTTTATTTACCCTCTTTGTCTATTCCGCAGTGCGTTGTCTATAACATTATTGTTAATCAGTGTGCAACACATGCTTCTTTCTACAACTTGGTCGTGTTAAAACCATTAAAACAGCGCTTCAGTCACGCTCATATTTTATATTGTTAAAAGGTTACTAATCTTTATAATATCATTTCAAAAACACGTTGTTTTCCTTCTGAGTTAACTCACAGAATTTATGCGAAAGACACGCAACAGCTGTTGCCCTATATTTCTCCCATTATCTTAATTAATGTTTTATTTTTCGATTCATTTAGCTTTGCTAAAACTGTTGGGGTTTATAATAAACATAGAGCGTCGAAGTAAACATTTATTAAAAGCGTAGAATAAATAAATTATCTGATAGTTTGGGACATATGAAGCGGGGTGAGCATCAGCTCGAATGCCGCGTCTTTAAGATTGGCACCACGGAGATTCGCTTCATGAAGATCACTGCCCGATAAGTCACAGCACTGAAAAAAACGATTTGAGGTTAATAATTTTAAAACAACAGAACGTGTGACCGCAGTAAATAGTTTGGCGATGTGGGTGTGTTTATTAAACCAGTTTGTTTTTCTCAGTGGTTACTACTAACTACAGCTAGCGGTTGTCAGTAGGTAGTAGGTAACAAACCTACGATGGTAACAAACAGAAAATATGAAATTCCAAAGGTGTAATCGCGCATCAAGTAAGCACCTATCATGGTGCTTACAACAATGCGTAAGAGACTTTGTAAGATTTAGGTATAAATCAGAAGTAGTTCGTACTCTATGCCATACATTGAACATTTTTAACTAGATTTGGGCAACATATGCACATGTGCTAGCACAGTTGTCAGTTGTTGTACACACGGCTACACATCAAGCTATAAATTTCCAGTTTACGCTGATCTCGCACTGTACGGAAATCAGTACAATGCGAAATCAGCTTATACTGGAAATGTATAGCTTGATGTGTAGCCGTGTGTACTACTCAATTGAATAAAAAGAGTCACTCACTCTTTTTATTTTAATGTGCTAGCACGCACCACAGCACAGGGCACAGATGTTTGTATGTTTTGTGAGTTTTGATCGAAAAGAGTGCGGCTCCGGCGGGATCTCATGGCGTCATGAAGAGTGCGATTGTCGCAATCCAGTGCTGGGTACGCCACAATTGCGGGACCACTCCTCAAAGAGGGGACTTACTGCCCCTCTTTGAGAAGTGACTAGAGAGGTGCCACTGCGTCCTCACATTCCGCCTTACGCAGGTCCTCATCAAACACGGCTGTTTCGGGAGGTTCCTGTTCCGGATAAGGCAAGAGGAAACGCCCGGGTGTCATCACTGTGTGGATCGCCTGGAGGACACGGTGGATGTCTGCCCTGCCTAGGCGGAGCACCGCCGTGTCTTCGTGGAGGCGATCGGCGGCGGCGATCTCTCGCGTCTGGCCCTGGTCCAGGCCATGGTACGGAGTGAGAGTACATGGGAAGCCGTCTCCTCCTGTGGAGCAGTAATGCTCGCGAAGGAGGAGGCGGAGAGCGAGAGGTGAGGGAGAGGCAAGGCGGCCTCACACCCCAAGCCGCCGCAGGAGACGCCCTGGGCGTCGGGAGTCCATAGCGGACTCCTGGCCACTGCAGGCGCGGGCTTGCCGACGCCGAGCAATGGGTAGCTCGCCGTCCGGTACGGACTAAACCCGGGTCGACAGCGCGTTGTGTTCGACGCGAGCCTCAGAGATGTCAGCGACATTGGAAGGGGTCCGCTAGGAGCGATGTCTGCGAGGGTCGCGGATTTGTTCGAAAGAGTTACCGTGGCCCTGGCACATGCAACTGAAGGAACACGGGTGGGTTTTAGTTAGTAAAAGTCTGACACACCCTCCTGATCCGCCCAGAGCGGAAAAGTCATTAGATGATTTCCCATACAAAAAAACCGGCCAAGTGCGAGATACAGGTTTGTACGGAACACTCGGACTCGCGCACCGAGGGTTCCGTACAAACCTGTAGGTATTATAAGTAAAAGTTATGGTGTTTTAGACCTGAGTATTTGATATGAATTTCAATTTAATACCTCGACGCGTTTATGAGGAAAGGCGTAGTAAGTTGAAATATATTAAAATATTTTTATTCTTTGATGTAACTAATTTATGCTTTTCGCAATTTTTCCTTTATCTGTGCTATAAGACGTTGCTTCGTACCAAAATTTTGGTTTTGATTCCCTTGCGAGTGTAGAAAATTTGCGGCATAAACGGCTGTATCTTTTGATTTCATTGGCTTACAAGTTTGATTTTCACAGCTCCAAGGTACAGTAGAGCTGAGTATCTGCTATGAATTTCAGCTTGATACCTCCACGCGTTCCTGAGAAAAAGGGTCTTGACAGACAGACAGACGGACAACAATGTGATCGTAAAGAGGAGCCCCTTAACGTAACATAACATCATGCCTTGCTTCCCCGAAGGGTTAGGTAAGGAGTCACTTAAGTAGGTACTCTTTTTTATAAATTATGAAGTTTTCTAATCTATTTATGATTCAAAAAGTTTAAAAGGAAAGGATTATAAAGCAAAGGAATTAAGGTCTAAGTTTAATGGACGTCTTTTGCTTATCTTTGAGGACGTCACGTAATCATTCTCATTTCTTTCTGTCATCACCACACGTGCGAGTTGTGTGACGCGCTTAACCGATTTGCCTACTCTACTACACGGCTTTGCCGAGAGTAGGCACACGCACAGACGAATGTCCGCAGGCCACCGCGGCTTCACCTGAATCGTGACACCGCAGTGTGCTAGTCTAGTACACTGTAAACAGATTTCCTCGCACGGTCCACATTTTAAAAGAGTGTGCTACCAATCTCAAATCGGTCATCAGTCCACCTTGTGGGAGGGCTTCCAACTCTTACGTCTTTCGGTACGCGGTCGCCACTCCAGAACTTTTCGGCCCCAGCGGCCATCTGTTCGGCGATGCTTTTTCGGCATTTACACAAAGTTGACGTCACGTGATAAAAAGTCATCGTAAGGAGCGTTTTGGCGGTAAATTCAAAACAACGAAAACTAAATTCGATTTAAATCGTTTTTAATTGAGAAAATCAATAGAAATCAATTTACTTTTATTTTTCTGTTACATATTTCGTCCCAATCTTCAAATTAGAATAGTTTTTAATAAATTGGAAAATACCCTATTGCAGAAAATTAAAAAAATAAGAGAAGAGAAAAGAATAAGAAGTAGTTACACTGTGGTGCAGGCGTCTGTCATATTATAATTGCGGATAATAATAGGCCAATACTATTACTTTATACAATACCTCTAAATCAGCCCCAGCAAGCACGGCGGCCCTTAGATCACAATTCTGTAGGTTGGCATTTTTCAGTGTTGCCACCCGTAAGTTGACGCCCGTCATGTTGCTTCCCTCCAGGTTTGCACCTACAAAAAGTATTAATTTTTAATTGTAACTTGTAAAATAACACGGCTGTATTCCCCAAAAGGAGTAGTTCGAGAGTTCATTCATAAAATTTTGTCCATCATGATCTAAGTCTAAAGTAAGAGCCTATTGCTATTGCTAAAGTGCTATTTGGATTTTACCTGGGAATCGAACCTCGGACCGCCAGCTCAGCGGTCGCACTTGCGTCTACTCCACGAGGCAGTCGTTGTAAACAATATATATCGCCAGTGGAAATTTCAACAGTCAGGGACCTCAGATTATAAAACAAAGGCAGATAGACCGCGCGGAACACCAAAAGTGAAGCCAAAAAACCAAATACTAAAGCGTCGCCATTGTATATAATGCGAGGCTTAATTATTTGTTTTTTATACCCTTGGGTGTTCCGTGCGATCTATTTGCCTTTGTTTTATAACCTAAACCAAAAAAAAAAAAAAGGAAATTTGTATGTTACATAAAATGCGACGCTTTAGTATTTGGTTTTTTGGCCTCACTCTTGGTGTTCCGCGCGGTCTATCTGCCTTTGTTTTATAATCTGAGTAAGGGACGTTTAAATCTAGTGATTTAAACGTCCCTTACGACGACTTGAAATATTCACTGTCGATATGTCGACGTCATCATTTGTCTAGGCTTTTTCCCAACTATTTTGGGGTCGACTTCCAATCTAACCGCAAGCAGCTGAATACCAGTATTTGACATGCGATTGAATTATTCTTGTATTAAATACATGGGACTTATTCATTTACCTTTTAAGTTAACACCTTCCATTAATGCTCTTGATCCTGTCGGATCGTCCATGTTACAACCTTTTAAGTTTGCTCCTGTAATCATAAACGATAATTATAAGTAATCATGATATTTTATTCTGACAATGATGAGTAAATCAAATGACTAACACCCAGTTTCTGATTTGAGAAAAGTAGCAAATCTCAACTGATTATTGTCAAATACATAAGTATATGCTTAAGTTTTTTGCGTTACACAAGTTAAAATTGAATTACGTCAAACAATAATCAACTGATCATATACTTAAGAATTCCTGATCAAAGCTGACACGTTCCATTTTACATTCTAAAAACCGGTACTTTTCAAAAACTCAAATATTAAATCATTTTAATGTTATAAATTTAAAACAGACTTACAAAGTACTTTAATTTTAAATAACGATATTAATTTCAACAAATTTATGTTATACATATAGCAACTCTTTAATGCATATTTTACCAATTTCATATTTGACGTGTTTGACGGATCAACCGAAACGTGAATGTCAAATCTGTAAGTAAATAAACACAAGTTTTATTGGAATTCTGTTAGTATTTTACGTAAACTACCTATAATAATTGTACCAATTAAAATGGATAGCGATGAGAAAAAGAGATCACCTAACTGTACTATATAGGAGTAAGAAAATATTCTTTCAATAATAACAAAGTAAGTACATAATAACCTAGGTACAGTAGGATCCAAAAGCGGAGTACCAATCTCAAAAAGTAATAGATTGACACTACGGTTTAACTTACGACCTTCTTATATTAAGTAATTTCTATACTGTAGACACACACACTCTCATACGTCTACAAATGATTGTATTCCATAAATTCAACCGTTAAAGTAAATGACGTGATAGCTTAGTGGTTACTGTACTTGGATTAGCGCCCTCGTGCGCAACGAGTCTCGGGTTCGAATCCCACGCGCGGTGTGCTAGCCTTTTTATTGTTTTAAAAATCGCTTTTGACTATAGTTTCTTGTTCTATTCGTCTTGTTCACTAAACTCGTAAAACTTTATCAATATACCCACAGAAACCTAAAGAAATTTAAATGATAGTTAACTTACGACTCATTCGACGTGACATATAGAACGGTGTTGGTTGTTATTGTGTGCTAGTGACGTGTGTTTAATCTATTAGCGGTCTTCTAGTTCATTTTAAAATGTAAGCAAATTGAATAATAGAAATGAAAGCGAATATTATTGCGCTGCATAAAAGCGGACTTAAATATCACAAATAACTGATGAAATTGGCCTGAGTGTGAGTATTATGATTTTATTAAGCACTTATTTAAAGTATAACTGCTGATCCTTGTAGTAATTTTTAAACGTTTTATAAATATCATAACGTCTAAATAGAAGAAAAATATAAAATTTCAAAGTAAATTTATTTCCTAGATTAAATATTTATGTGAAATTTATATTTCAAATAATTTTGTTTCTAAATAGTAATACATATTAGTATGTATTTTGTTTAGTAGCCTAACAGTACCCCTTTTTTGTTTTAGTGAAATACTGTGAGTCAGTGGATGAAAAGATATGAGGAAGGGGGTAGCCTTGCCCGTCGAAAGCAAAGTGGAAGACCCCAGCTTATAAAAGAAAGCGACAGCACAAGTGGTTTCAAAAAGACAAGACATTTTGCCAAATTATTCATAGTGCGCTGTGCACTCCACGCAGAAGGTTTGCATCATGGAAAACCAGCTCAAAAAACATAAACATTAACATTAAGATATAAATTAGAAATATTTATTATTATTGACTTTTATTGATTTTAGTAATATTCACATAATATTGTGTCATATCCGTAATATGGATTATTTCGAGGTTTAGTTTCAATCTTCTTTTCGTAATGAAAATGATTACTTAAGCTATAACTTCGATAAGTCCTATTAAATAATTTGTTAACTTTGAGGTTTGAGAGAACTAACTCACTCGCAGTAGATTTATTCCAATAGTAGTACTACTGAGTCATTTAATTGTATTGTGACAACTTGTCTGCATTTGTTATTTTTACGTGGGTAGATTTGCGTAGAAAAATGTGATTTCTTTAGAGTACCGCACATTGTAGTAATTACAGCACAATATTATTATATTACTAAGATACAATAGCCTGATTATCATGGTTCACCAATTAGCTACTTTACTTCAATAATTGTTCTTTATGAGAAAATAAACTGTTAACAAGAAGTTATTAGTAGTTATTTTTATACCTACTTCATAAAATTATAACGAATAAACATTTTGTAATCACATAATCTTCTTAATCCTTTGTTTAAATAATAATTTAAGTAATTTAAAAAAACATTCTCGTATAACGAATAATAAAAGAACTGATGAAATTGTTGAAAAGAAAAATAAAAGTCTCATCGGGAGATTTGAACCCAGACCATTGTGTTTCTTAATCAATGACAATACGCTGCGAGCTACCGAGACTTGATATGGAACGTGAATTTTAGCGATCGTATGAACCGACCAAGGTCATACGTAGTTACTACGTAACACAGTACAGACAGAGACAGAGTACTCTGTGCGACGGTATGTTTTTTGTATCTTTCGACGACAGTGGTGTGTGAGTACCTACTGTGGTGTGCGGTCTGGTTACATCACTTATACACACAGCTGTAGGTACGGCCTGGACCGCGAGTCATAGCAATATAACCCTTAGCATGAGAATGGACTCTTGACCGCGACCGTACATTGTTTACCATAATATAATTTTACCACATTCGCTATTTAGATGTTTGTGATTATTATTGCTTCAGATACGGAAGTGTAATAGAGTGCAAAAGGACAGGGACATACTACATATATTCAGTTCACATCCAGAACAAAAACTATTATGAAATTTAGTTTGATATATTTTTCTTACATCAAATCTGCAATAACTTCGGAACCCGTGGTCCGATTTATATAATTCCAACTGGAAAAATGTTTTTGTATATAGATCTTTTGTTTATTATAAAAATAATCAAAATCTGTTCATAAATGAGAAATTTCATTTTCAACTTACGTAATTATACGACATTATTTTCAAATATTTTTGTGAATGCATAAATCAGTCTAACTAGATTCTAGTAGATACTAGTAATGAAATCAAGTTAAATTAAATAACAAGAAACATATCCATTAAGATAGAGCGAAATCTCTTAAAAATTCTAATCTATTTTCAAAGGATTTCTTTGACTTACGACTTTAAGTAAAAAATGCTATCGCACCACGCTACAGTCACCGTCTCTACCACGCGGCACACCGTCGCTTTCCCGGCTTGGGCGGAGCAACGCCGTGTCCTTGTGGAGGCGATCGGCGGCGGCGATCTCTCGCGTCCGGCCTTGGTTCAGGCCATGGTTCAAAGCGAGAGTGCATGGGTAGCCGTCACCTCCTTCTGCGATGCAGTAAGGAAGAGGGAGGCGGCACACGTGAGGGAAAGGCAATATATGCGCCCTCACGGCCTTAGCCTCCGCAGGAGATGCCCTGGGCGCCGGGAATCCCAGGCTGATTCTCGGCCACCGTAGGCGCGGGTTTGTGGACGGCGAGTAATGGGTAGCTCGCTGTCCGGTAAGAACCAGACCCGGTTCGACGGCGCGTTGTGTCCCACGCGCGCCTCAAAGAGATGTTAGCACCAACTGAAGGGGGCAAGGGCCGATGCCTGCCATGGACGCGGGTTGTTCGAAAGAGATACCGTGGCCCCTGTCACACAGGCAACTGGTGGGTTTTAGTCAGTAAAAGTCTGATATATACACGGCTAATTTTAGATCGTTCTGGAGCCGAAACACAGTAACTCCAAATGAGTAATAGTTACTATTGGCATTGTTATTATATTTTTAAGACGTCTAATAAAGAAGTTAGAAATTTATCACTTTTTTTCTGTCATTCGAGTAAAATTTTAGTAGCACTTTCACTATTTCATTCATAAACGCAAGATCGTACGCGATCCGCTCGGTGATGACGTAGCGCGGCACAGCTGTGCGTGTGCGAATCAGTTGGTTGCGTAGGTACCTACTCGCGGTGGGTCAATAGACGTCGGACGAAAAACCAGCTGCAAGTAAGTACCTACACAAACCTCAATTGTTGGTTGGTGTAAGTTCATTTACCTCCATCATCTCTCATTGTATCGGAAGCACGGGATTTACAATCTCCTCGTAAACGAGAGAAATTAATTGACATTTAACTCACCCCTCTCGCATCACGATATCACCTAGTACACAAGGCTACACATCAAGCTATACATTTCCAGTTTACGCTGATCTCGTGCTATACGAAAATCGTTTACAATGCGAGATCAGCTTATACTAAATAATTATAAATAAATAAATTTATTCAAAAATTAAAATTGGTACAATACAGTTTAAATCTTAGAAATAATATAGGTAGTAAAATGTATGATGCCTGTACTAGGATAGACCTGTATCACAGGCGGCATGAGTTCTTACAATTTATATTAGGACAACTGATTTCTTAACAATATTTAACTGAAGTTTTATTAATAGTGACATAGGGTCATTGCGCCGGTTAGCGACCAGTTAGCTGGGTTGCCCACTTAAGATGAGAAAATAAAAATGATGTCTACGCGCTAAATAGTTTATTTTAATGGGAATTTGTCCCAAATATAATCTAGTTTGGATACAAAACATAAAATAAAATACATTAATACAAAAATATTTATAAAATGCTGAAAAAGTGAAAATATAGCGAAAACGTCGGTTTACGACCATTTTTATCAGTTTACGACCACCAGTGTGCTGGTTTGCGACCGCTATTTTAATATAAAAATATGGCATTAAAATAATTATAATCGGTTTAAAAATATTTTAATTTTTGCCTCTTATTAAAAACAAATATGGTACCTAATCATTTGGTGTATTGTTTTCTTAAATAATAATAATTAACCTTCTTTTCGGATATCATCGAGAGCTTTTTCAGGGCTTCTGCAGTGTACTGGACTGTCTTTTTTTTTTTTATTGACTCTGAATTATTTGGGAGCTCCATCTAAAAATAAGTAATATAAAATTAATTAATTGTTGTTTTTATGACTAATTTTGTTTAAACTGAAAACTAATAATATTTAGTTTTCGACAGATTAGGTACAACACATGGTTGCTTGCTAAAATCATTATTAAACGGACATTTCAATAACCAACCAAATTAAAAAAATCAGACGTGGTCGCATACTCAATTAAATTTCATACTTATTTCTGTTAGCGGCCGTTATTTTTCTCATACTAAATGATGGTGGCCGGAAACCAATGTCTTTATTTCGATAATTTTGGTTTACGACCACCTGTTCAGCACCAATTTTGTACGTAAATTAAACAAAGTTCTTTCAAAGAAACTGGTGGTCGCTTACTAAAGAACTACAAAGAAAAACTTTTGCAATGCTACATTCAAAATTGTAACAGTCCTGTATGAAGCATTATGATCATATTAACCAAAACAAAATAATTCGGTTCTCGTCGGTTTGCGACCATGTGGTCGCTATCTAACGTTTTCGTTAAATAAGCATTTCGATTACCGACCACTTGATTTTATCTTAATAATACGTTTTAACATAGAAAAATACAACTAAATAATAACCAAAACTTATCGATTGTACAATTTAACATCTAACTTATATGTAAAACATGAAATAAGTAATAAAACTTACCTTTGAGCGCCGCGCGCCGTGTTATTTTTTTTCCAACTCGCGGTATGTCCACTCACCCCTGAATCAAGACGCACATTGAGCAATTTTTTTTCGGGTCTGGTTTTCGCCATTTGTTTCAATCTGTGTAAATTCTTATTTCATAATTATTTATAAAGCACCTTACATTTATTTTTTCTTTATTTTACCTCTGCAAGTACTATTATCTTGATTTAAAGAAACTTAGTCCGTCAAATGGTCGCCTACTGAAGGTGGTCGCGATACCGGCGAAACGACCCTAGTTATGTAGTTAATTTATTATGTTAGAATTTACTTAATAACTAATAAGGTCTTAAACATGTAGATAATATTTAGGTACGGAAAATCGTTTTTAGCACTTCATTACAAGAATATGTTTGTGTTAGCAGTATTATAAACTAGGTTGAAAACAAATAGGTATTGCATAAATCACCTTCTAGGAAACATTTAGATTTTTAAAGCGACCGGCTGATATTGCTTAGACAGCGGCAAATCGATGGTAAGTAGGTCAGCGCAGTGGTCAGGTATATTTTTGAGTCAGCAACAAACGAAACGGAAGTCCGGCCTTGAGTATGACGCACTAGGTGCCCTCATAATCGATGGAGTTAATATATTTAAATTCTGCTATTTTCCTAGCAGGGCAATCAGCGTCTCCCGTTTTGTGATCACTGGGTTTTTTAAAGCGTGAGCAAGTTGCGCATTTTGCAATGTCGGCTTTTTTCCCGCATTCGGGCATTGAATGGCCAGAGTCACCACAGTGACCACACGTAGTGACGATCTCTCGGCAAGTTTTAGCTGCATGGCCATATTGTTGGCATTTATAACACCTTGTTACCAGTGTAAAGTCCCTGACTGGGCAGGACATCCAATTTATAAAAACTCTTGATTGAGAGATTAGGGCTCTACGTATATTGGCTGTAACTTCAACAACGTAATTACAGGTCGTAGCATCTCTCTTTCCCGATTTGTGGCTTAATTTTATGAAGGTTAAGAAGGACTCCAAGGACATCGCTGGTACCGTTTCGGATACGTTTTGTTCGAAAATGCACCTGAACACCTCATTTTCATCCAGGGAAGTCGGCACTCCCACAACCACGATCCGAGGTTTGCGCTTGCTGGGTTCGTCGGCAGTAAGTCCAGATGTAGAGAGCAGGACTGCACGCTTCAGTTTATCAGCATCATGTTTCGTCTCAGTGCTGACAATTACGCCTCCATTTTTTGTTCTCCGGACACCACGAACGTGCAGCTTCATCTGCTCGGGCCGTATGATTTTTTGCACGAGTTCTTTCGTTTCGTCACTTGATTTACATTTATCATTCGGATAAATGGCAACAGAGCTCAGGTTGTTGGGTCGGACGAAATCATTTGTTCCCTTTTTCACCATATCGGCAAAAGAAGCATTTCTTACTGAACCAGAGTCCTTTATCGTCTGCTTGAGCTCCGAAATATGTTCCGTAAGATCGCGCTTTTCTTGAAGGGCATCAACCGCGTCATACGCCTGAATAGCTTTCTGCTTGAGCGACTGATATAGGACTGCCATTTGCGACGTTCCAGATCCTACTTTGCGGCATAGGGTAGAAATTTTCATTTTCTGCTCTGAGTTGAGTTTGCCATCCGCGGCAATAGAGCAAACTTCATTAAGGTGCTGTTCGATGGCTGACATCCATTTTTGAATTTCGGGCGTTGAAACAATATCAGCGGCAACCGATTCGAGGGCTGGGTTTTGCGTCGTTGTCTTCGATGGTGAGGCGGAGGGTTGCACTGGGCCCCTTGATTTAAAGGGGCTGTTATCCATTTTGTTGTATTAAAAGTTTCACTATTTCGTGTACATCGTTAACAAAACTACACACTAAGCACAATTTTATACATGCATTACGACAGCAATGCACTAAGGAGGTCAATTTTATTAAATAACTTAATTATGAAATATTGCTGAAGAGCACGTCTGAACACCGCTAGTGTGCTCGAATAATTCTTTCAACTTCAATACTGGAAATGTATAGCTTGATGTGTAGCCGTGTGTACTACCCGTCAACTAGACACGACGAGTACGCTTGGGAGTTGCATTTAAGGCCTTGAATCGAGTGTCGACCAATCGAGCTAATAGGTACTTAATAAACATACAAGTACCTACCTACCATAATACTAAATACTGCCTAAAACATTTTTTTGCGACAATGCTTGCGGCGGCTTCTACAAAGGCAGGCAATTCAAACAGAAAAATGAATCGTTTAGTGAGTTGCATAGAGTTCATTATTAGTTGGAGGTGTCCCTTACTATGAAAATATTGAACCGAATTAAGACCTTATTTGAATAACTTTAACCGCGTAATTCGGTTGTGAACCTTGAACCCTTGTACAGCCCGGTCGGACACGAGACAATAGATTTCTCAGAATATTTTTAGTAAACTGCGGACCTACTAACCTAGTTTGGTGAAATTTCTATTTTTCCCCGTTAACGGTTATGAAATAAAGTCTAAATTCGCTTATCTTATTTTATTTGTGTACCTATTTAACGATTGCGTATTTATTTTAAAAAAAGTCGGCGCGTAGGCAAAGGTAGCGGCGATCAGCGAACTCTGTCATCTGTGAACTAGGTACCTACGCTTAAATAAATAGACATAGTAAAACGGCAGCCACAGGTTTAGAAACACGTACCTATGGATGTAATTTAATCCATTCGAATTCATTTTCCATATTTACTATTGGCTAATTGGTCCCGTGTGTGTTGCCGGGCGTATAAGAATAGCACCATCCCATTTCTTCCCGTGGGTGTCGTAGAAGGCGACTAAGGGATCTACTAGAGAATGGGCAGCAGCGTTCTCTATGCATTTGATCACCTCACTGCGATCGCCAACCCGCCTGCCAAGCGTGGCGATTATGGCAAACCCCCCCTTTTGGGGGAGGCTTATGTCCAGCAGTGAACGTCTTTCGGCTGAAATGATGACTATTTTGCCAACATTGAATCGCCTGGCCGCCATTGTGGTACTACGACGTGGGTAGCGTTCGAAGTACCTACCTACTCCAGTATTTCTTCCTCTAACGCGGTCCGCGTTGCACGTGTGCGGGCGCTCGAAACTGTCCATGATCGAGGAGGCGCTGAGTTGCGGCCAGAATGGTGGAGGTGAAGGGAACTTGAGGGTCGTTGATTCCACGTGCGCGCAGTGAATTCAGGTATTCCTGAGCTGAGCATACAATCCTCTAGCCTCTTCCAAGTTATGGTTCGCAATCCCATAAAAATCCACATTTCACACACAGATTGCACTCATTTTTGGCGCGTAATTAGGTTGCGCGTGCGGTGTACGTGACCTAATACAGCGAAACGCGACACAATACTGGGAAGGAATTCGGAACAAGGAAGGGCGGGCGGTCGGCTAGACGGGGGTCGGGGGCGTGGCTTACGGATCATGCTGTCTGATCGATGAATGGATTTTTCAATGGATATCGTTCGCATGTGTTGCCGTTTGTCGATACGTTTTATACGCACGTATACATTGATCGCAAGGAAGCGTTACTTCGAGTTCTCATTATTTCACTCAAGAAAACAATAAATTTAATGATTCGTGTTTTTTTTTTGTTGTTTATTTAAAATAATAGTCTCAATCGATTCTAGTTCGATGATCGAGTTCATGGCTTTCGGTTCCAGAACGACCTAAAATTAACCTTGTATATGTATATATATTCTCCTGCTCCACCCACAGCGGGAGAAGAGAAGTTATTTGATGATTTCCCACCCTCAAAAAAGGAAACCACCGTTACCTTGCTCACATTCACGGTGTCCCCCAACACAGCTTGAAAGCTACCAGTCGCGTTATACCTAAGACCTATTAGTAGCTGCATGGGAGAAATGCAGTCCCGCCGTTGAATACGACAGGTCAGTTTAGGCTTCATTCTGTTAAAACAGCGTGATGAACAAGTAAGGCTAATGTCCTGCTATTCTTCTGCATGGTTGTCTACGTTGAGGCATCTCCAAAGATGATAGGGAAGTATCGTCGTCACTTATTATGATCAAAATCCCTTACAAAATCTCTAATTGCTACAACTGATTACAGTTTGAGTAGCTGAAATTGGTTTGTCAACTTTCAACTACTTAACTTGACGTTGATTATGCTTTGAGTATTGTCAAACACGTTTTTTTTAGTTCAGAAACGCAACCGACGACCTTAAGTATGAGTTGAGCACGCTTTCTGTCAAATTTAAGTAAATGAGGTTAAAATACTCAAATTTTGATTAGAGTTTAAAAATACTTAATTCAGAAACGAAAAAATGATTGAGTTATACTTAAGTACAGATCACGACGTTCTCAAATTCAAATTCTCAATTCAGAAACTGGGTATAACAATTACTTGAACTGAAACTGACGCATTTTAAATACAACATTATTAAACATATATATTATTTTACGCGATCGCGCTGTAACCCAGTTACAGATCGCGGCACGTAAGTTGAACCAAAATGGCGGATTTAATTTCAACTTGCCTGCCGTGATCTGTAGTTTTTATTTCTAATCCTCAATACACGTTACATCAACGACTATGCTAGAAGTTGGCTTTATTCTTTTTCCGTATGAGTCAACGAGCGCACGCGCTCCTACCTTCGGTTGTTTGTTCTGATTTTGGTTCAACTTACGTTCTGCGATCTATACAGGGCAACCAACACAATACCCCTACCTACTCTAAAAACCCGTAAAACCTTTTTGTATGGCAGCTGGGATTCACGGCTTATCGTGCTTTACGGGGCACAAAGGGGTCTCAATAACAAGCAAACCCACGAGCCTCCGATGGAATTTACGGCAGATTTTAATTATTGCCAGAGCGTTTCACTCCTCGTTCTAGAGTTATTCCTACTTAGTGATGTGATAACACACTCACCTTCCATATTGGCACATAAAGCTTTAACACCCAACAACTGGGCACCCTCTAAGTTGGCATGTGATAAGTCTGCGCGCTCCAAACAGCAGTGTGATAAGTTAGCACCATTCAAGTTGCATCGGGACAAGCAAGCATACTGGAACACAGACAAATAATTATACACGTTTATTATTATTTTATCTTTGACTGAGTATGTTCTATGTTCTATGTTATGGGGTTTGGTTTCCGCACTTAGTCCTTTAAGTGGACCATTGTGCGTGAGCCATGGCGGCCTTTTGGTATTATTCCAGCCAGCCCACCTCCCTCCAGAAGTTGGCTATGACTCCTGGTTTGTTCAGAATATCCGTGTAACATTTGGGTTCCCCGAGGGTTTCTGTTCTAATCTGTGCTACGCCTGTGCATACGAAAAGCACGTGCGCAACGGTTTCCTCAGCCTCCATGCAGGCCCTGCACAAGGGGCTGTCCTTTGACTGAGTAAAGCGTTCCACTGATTACATGATTATTATTCCTGTTTTCTGTTTTTTTTTGTTGTTTTTCTTCATAATATTCTTTTAAGTATTGTTGAGCACTGATGTGATATACAAAGCACAATCAGAACCTTGTATGTGAACCTTGACTGAAATAGCTTTATTTTTTTTGTAAATATTATTCCATTTTATTTTTATAAATTAACAATAAAAAATACCAATCAAAGAACCTGACACAGGATTATGCACCAGTTTTAAAATTAAATATAGTCAGAAAGGGATATATTAGCATTATGTATTTAAATAAAAATATGTTGATATTTTGATTCATATCTTACTTTATAAAGTGGTCTTCACTTTATCATATTTTTCTGAACACTATTGTCTACATGGATTTTTTTTACTCTGAAGTTTTTGTTGTTTCGCTAGGTATGTAGATATTTTACTTTAATAAATAAATGTGCAGGAATATTTCTTACAAAGCTAGCTTTCAAACAAAAAATAATGTTAAACATACCTTAAAATTAATATACCTAAGGTCCAGCCTATTAAGGTCAGCTCCCGACAGGTTAACACCTTGGAACCTTAACTCCCAAGTATTAGGGGTCATTATTATGGAGCGAACAACGTCCATTCGTGTCAGAGCATGGTTTATACCGCAACTGCTCTGCGACTCCTCAATTAGAAGGTTTAATTGCGGTATCATTGACTCTATACCTGGAATCAGATAAAATGTCTGGATGTAGTTTTCATCATAATCATCATTTCAGCTGAAAGACATCCACTGCTGCAACTGTGGCCCTCCAAGCATTGCTACACGGACAGCAGGCTTAGCAAGAGAACCGTAGAGAAGCGTTTTGTCGACGGAAGAGTAGACAAAAGTGACGTTTGCGTGTAGATAGTTGACAGTTTTGTACCGAGAAATTTTGACAAGTGATTTCTATTCTATGGTAGAGTATAAATAGAAAGTGTTATGGTAAGCCTGCTGGTCCTGTGCTTTTTGCGTTAAGTGGAATGCGCAATTTCTCTCCCATTCTTCCCTATAGGTGCTATGAGGGCTCGCTGAGTAAATAGGTTGAAACTAGTTAAAATGAAACGCTTAGAGTTAAAATGTGAGACTTCACGTTTATTTCAAGGGTCAGAGGTCCGCGTCTGTCAATAGAATGAAAGCTCTCGGAACATAACCTGTGTAAAATTATTTAACATTCTTATTTTTTAACCTCCTGACTGTTTGAATATAGACACAGCCCAATCATTGGCTGTCAGTTACGTAAGGTTGCCTTCCGTGAGCGAACAACCTTTACAGTACCTACTATGCTCTGGAATGGGCAACTTGCTTCATGTTTCTGACTGACCGACCCCTTGACAAAAGATTTGTTTTAAATTAATTTCAAAGTGCATTGATATTTAGTGGGTGAGCTAATCTGGCTTATATTCTTAAAAATCAATAGATTCAATTTTTAGATTCAATTTTCATTTTACAAAAGAGGGCAATCCGCGCAATCTATAAAATGGGGCCTCGCGAGTCTCCTGGAAACAAATTCAGCGAAATTGATATTCTAACTCTGCCATCTCTTTATATCCTAGAAAATATCTTGTATGTTCGAAAAACTTAGGCCTTTTCAAAAAACGATGCGATTTCCATAATCTGAATACACGTAGTAAAGATGAAATTGTGATTCCAAAATTTAGATTGACTAAAACTAGCAAATCATTTCTAATAAACAGTATCCGCTTCTTTAACAAGTTGCTAAAGTCAGTTACAGAACTTAGCGATGGAAAGTTTAAAACACACATCAAACGTGTCCTTATCAAAAAAGCATATTATAAGATAAAAGACTACGTTGAGGACAGGGAAGTTTGGCATTAATTCCTTCTGCACATTTTTTATTATTTTTATTTTTACAATGCTGACATATTCTCGTCATTATTTGACATTACACATCAATTTTAATTTCAACTATTTTTTACTGATTGTCATGTTAATCATGTCACTATGTTTAATTAGATTCATTTTATTTATGTAGATTATTTTACATATTGTGAATGGGAGAACGTTGTAGGCCTTACAAACTGTAGATTTGTAGACGATTTTCTATTCTGTATTCGTCTAAGTACCTGGTACTTATTGACAGGCCTGCACTGTCCTCCCATACATTTTATCTCTGGAAACATTGTTAAAGCCAATCATTTTTAAAAGAGTAACTGTGGAGTTTCTTGCCGGCTCTTCTCCATACGAAACAACATTTTGGAACCGTGCACCTAGCTTCTGACGTTTCATAAGTGCCCATGCAGGTTTATATGAAATAAAAATATTTTGATTTTGATTTTGAAAAAGTCTACAAAAGGCTTTGAAGAGGCAATAATAACCATCACACCTGTATTCAAAGGTTTAGGTGTAGGTACACCTATAGTACACACTTATAAAACATGTTGGCCCTTATTTATAAAAGTTTTCGAACACCTAAACAGTTGCTTAAGTCTCTAAGTAACTGTTTAGATGTTCAATAACTTTTTATGAATAAGGACCATTATGTATAAAATAAGTTAGTTATTCCATTTATCCACTGGAAGAAATCCACGCTTTGGTGGATCCACCCTAAGCCTATATAATATATTCCCTTTATGTAACTAGGTGTAAGGTAGATTCTCAGATATGCATTTCCACATATACACCTTAGAGTGGAATTTTTTCGGGTGGATAAACGGATAACCCTACTAAGTTATGTACCAACATAATAAATATTACAACCAACCTTTTATAGGAATGTATGAGTAAGTAGGGGGCTAATTGGATGAGAAGAATATGGATAAAATATTTATCATAACAAGGTTAATATGGTTAGGTAGCTATTTATCATTGTAAGGTAAATATGGTTAGGTAAGTTTTGGTCATTGGGACAATACTAATTAATTAAAGGATCAATAGTTTCCTGTCCTTGGAATTTCAAATAGTGTGTGTGTTGTTTTTAAAGAAACCTTAGTAAAATTTTAATTTGTAGGGAATAAATTGAAAGTTCAAGACATTAAAAAAAAAAAAAAAAAAAAAAGGAAGAGGACAAAATTATGAGAGGCACGAGTAATAAACATACGCACCGTAAAACACAGCCTCTTCCAATACACCTCTCGGGTTAACATGCTTATCTATTATCACATCGCCGTGCCTCAAATAATTCAGAATAGGCTCAAAGTACTCTGGGCTACGGTCTATCAAATACGCTCCAACGGAATCTGTAGCACTCGGGGTCATCAAGTAAACATTATTGTCATCAGCAAACATTCGTGCCAACATTGACAAAGGCTCTTTTGCCAACAGTGTGGATCGAGATGTAGTAAAATACTTGCCACCAACATTGAGAGTTATCCAATCGGTTACAGCCTTGCCTGGTTTTATGCAATCGCCCAAGCCCAAATTTTGCATTGAATCAGCTATATTATCACAATTTTTCGACTCTCTGTCGCCGTCAGTACATAAGTATAACTTGTCATTGTCTCTAAGTACTCTCACGTCTACAATTTCACAGCCATTTGACGAATACAATTTTAAGTTTTCTTGACTTTCTTCGAACTGTTTAGATATTTCCGATTTTAGTGCTTCAATCGTGTTTTCCACGGCCACAACTTTTCCATTTTGTTCAGATTTATTTCTGTAAATGTATACTCGTTTCATAATAGGCGTCTCCTTTGTCCTCTGAATTTTAAATGCTTGGCAAAATCAATAATATATTAGGAAAAACCTTTGAAACTGCGAAAAAGAAACACGAAGTTCGAAATCACGAAATGTCAAAAGACAGCAGCTGTCAAAATATTTTTGCAGCCACAGATAATGAAATGTCAAAAATCGACTAAACTAATGAAAAACATGCTAGATCAAGTTCTCTGTTTACCAGTCTTCGTAGTTTTTGAAAGATACAAAAAATTACCCAGGCCAGCACATCAAGTCACCCCAATTTGTCAAATTTCTTTGATACCTAGTTTTTCAACTTTATTGCAAAACCATAAGGTTCAAGTTCAATTGGGATTTGACAGTTTGGGATAGCTTGATATGTTGGCGTCTGTACTCACGCCTAGATATCAAGCTATATATTTCCAGTTTGATTTCGAATTGTATAGGATTTCCATGCAGTGTGAGATTAGCGTAAACTGGAACTTTGTAAAATGTCCATAAAGTACTATGTTGGTTGATGTTGTATGTTATTATATGTAGTACCGTTAATGATGTATTCACCCGTTTTACGGTACACAACCACTGATTTACAATCAGAACAACACAAAAATGGTTGAAACCATAAACAAACATGTTCAACACTAAGGTGTAAGTTTTTTTATTAATTGCCAAAAACAAGACTCACTGTCACGCTCTGTGGCAATAGGGTATTTTCCAATTTATTGAAAAGTATTCTAAATTGAAGATTGGGACGAAACATGTAACAGAAAAATAAAAGTAAATTGATTTAGGTAGGTATATCCATTTTCTCAATTAAAAACGATTTAAACCAAATTTATTTTTTATTGTTTTGAATTTACCGCCATAACGCTCCTTACGATGTCTTTTCATCACGTGACGTCAACTTTGTGTAAAATAAAGTAGTTCGTAAGTAAACAAGTGAGTGTCGTGTTTATAATTAACAAGATTTTTTAAGGATAGAAAGTGAAATCACTGGTGTACGTTGCCTCTGTGCACAAATACTTCTAAAATTGCGCCAAACTAAGTATTTGTACTGATGCTGTTTACACAAAGCTCACGTCACGATGTCACGTGATAAAAAGTCATCTTAAGGAGCGTTTTAGCGGTAAATTCAAAACAACGAAAACGAAATTTGATTTTAATCGTTTTTTAATTGAGAAAATGGATGTAAATCAATTTACTTTTATTTTTCTGTTACATATTTCGTACCAATCTTCAAATTAGGATAGCTTTTAATAAATTGGAAAATACCCTATTATGCGAAGGCTGTGCGCTATTGCCACACCGTGGCCACACCACAACTTATGCCACAACTCTTGCGAATGGAATGTAACGAATGAAATGATAGATTTATGACATACATGATAGGTGAAATCTACTGAATCCTTCACAAAGCATCATTATGATGCTTTGTGAAGGATTCAGTAGATTTTTTTTGACCGACTTCAAAAAGTAAGAGGTTTTTATTTCGGTGTGTTTTATATACGTATTACATATTTTTGCATGTTCGTACGTAACTCCGTCATATATACCTAGACGGATTAGCAAAATTCTTTTTTGTTCGTAGTTTATTCTGAAACGGTCGCATTTAAATTTCATAGATGATTCGTTTCGGAAACAGACAACAGAACTCTTAAATCAACTGCGATTGCTGCTATCGCATATTAGGGTATTTTCCAATTTTTTAAAAAACTATTCTAATTTGAAGATTGGGACGAAATATGTAACAGAAAAATAAAAGTAAATTGATTTAAATCCATTTTCTCAATTAAAAACGATTTAAACCAAATTTATTTTTCGTTGTTTTGAATTTACCGCCAAAACGCTTCTTACGATGACTTTTTATCACGTGACGTCAACTTTGTGTAGGTAAACTAAAGTAGTTAGTAAGTAAACAAGTGAGTATCGTGTTTATAACTATCAAGATTTTTTTATGGATAGAACGTGAAATCACTGGTGTGCGGTGCCTCTGTGCACAAATACTTCTAAAACTGCGCCAAACTAAGTATTGTACTGGTGCTGTTTACACAAAGCTGACGTCACGATGTCACGTGATAAAAAGTTATGGTAAGGAGCATCAAATTAAAATAGTTTTATCAAATTGGAAAATACCCTATTAATATGCATTGTTTTGATTTGATTGACTTTGAGAATATCCCAATACCGACTAAGTATAGGTATCTAAAAAGTGAAAAATAACTTTAACTTTAAATGACTGTATTTTAATTTTTGGTCACCGCCTTCCGAAATGAAAGTTATAATATGAAATCATTAGGTAATGGTATATGAAGACCCTCGTACCATGATTTCCTGCCCTTGCCCCCATGTTATTTGGAGTTTTATTCTCCGACAACGCGTTTTCTTCTTCCATTCTGTCAGTCTTTTTTTTTTATTTCTCATCCCCAAAAAAAAAGAGGATGGGAAATAATCAAATAACTTATCCCGCTTTGGGCGGAGCGGGAGGGCGTGCGTGTCAGACTTTTACTGACTAATACCCACCCGTGTTCCTTTAGTTGCCTGTATGCCAGGGACCACGGTATATCTTTCGAACAGCCCGCACCCCCGGCAGCCACTGTCAACCGGCAATCTATCATTCACTCCCTTTTCCTTTCTTATCGTTCCTCACTCAATCCATTCATCTTTTGTTTGAGTACCTACTTACCCTCTGACTATGGCACCCTCAGAATACAGAAAGAACATAGTATAAGTATTTTAGTATAAGTATTACATGAAGTATTAAGTTTAAAGTACCTATCCTTTACCTATTTCTGTTGTCCACATTATCTGACGAAATACCTGTCAATACTCTACGGAGCTAACAAGCAGCACTTCACGGCAATAATTATTAATAGACCCATAAACAGTTAGTTAGGTAACTATGGATTGATCGCTCAGTAAAACCAGATGGCTGTCGTAAAATCCGTCAGTCTGTGATCTTGATCCATTGTATTGACGGAAGGTATGACAACATCGTTACGTTGTGAGTAATACCAATACGTAGGTTCTCGTCGAGATTCCTGGAACTAGATTTTGAACATAGATTCGTTTTTTTTGTGAAGAAATCACTTTGAAGATGGTAAAATAGTTCATTAAAGTTCTTGTGGTTGCCATCTTTGATTACTTCATTGATCGGGTGTTTGTACACGTGTGAGATTTTTTTGCGCACTGTATCTTCAACCTAGGTACAGCAACCTTAGCACGAGAACCGTTGAGAAGCATTTTGTCGACGGAAGAGTAGACAAAAATGACGTTTCCGTGTAGACTGTTGACAGTTTTGAACCGAGAAATGTGGACAAGCGATTTCTCTTCTACGGTAGAGTAGAAATAGAAAGCGTCGTGCTAAGCCTGCAGGTTAGCGCCGAGAGTTGAATATCGAACAGTGTGTTTTTTCGACGCGCCGTTATGCTCTTTGTTGGATTTTCCATGTTCGGTTTAACGTCGAGAGTTCAAAATTCAGTGTGCAAAAAAATCCGGCCGCGATATTTTTACGTTCGTGCGTTAGAGGTCTTTGAGTGTTCGCAAGCGTGTCTCGTGCGGGTTGTTCGATAGAGATACCGTGGCCCCTGGCACACAGGCAACTGAAGAAATTCGGGTGGGTATTACTTAAAGTCTGATACGCCCTCCTGCTCCACCCAGAGCTGGAGAAGTTATTTAATGATTTTCCAACCTCAACAAAAAAAAAAAAAAAAAAAAAGGCTTACTTCTAGCCTAAAAGTCAGTTTTTGCATTGCAAACTTTTCTTTTGTTTGGGTAAAGTTCATATACAAAAATGACAATTTAGCTCTGGACTAGGTTGTTAGTTTTGTAAAAGGGGCTGTATTTCGATATAAGTTAGGTTCATAATTTAAAAACAGGTTTGATGGTTTAAACCATACCTAAAGAAAAACCTTGTTTTGCAATAAGGCGGATGTCTCGATGGCAAATAGTTCAAACATCTTTGCCCCAAAATTCAACTGGACGAACAGTTTCATCACGTTAAACTTATGCTGAATGTGTATTGTATACCTAAGTACTGCCATCTATTTTCACTTATTTATGTACATTATCCACGCTTACGACACGAGCGGTGTAGGTATCACCTACTTATTTATACCTATTGTAATCCCGTAACAAACACTAATAGAATAAATTACAGTAGTCACTTGTAGGTAAATTGTTATTCTAGTAGAATGCACTACTTACATTTCGGAAAATGTCGGTCGGCACGGGCTAGGACGGACTTGGATATGATTCGCGTTCGCGTTTTTATTTGTGTTACTGAGTTAGATATGTGAACTGTGTAAATTGTAATGGAACTACAACCTACCTGGGTAGGCACCTAGATTGGAAAATTCAGCCTTCAGTCCAGAGGAGAGTGAAGATTTGCCCCACCAACCAGCAGAACAGAAAAGAAATACAGGTTATGGTCTTAAGGGGACACTTTTCGCGGGCTCGAACTCACTGGTGGGCCTGGCTAAAAATCTCACCAGGCTTCGTATCCGACAAAGATAGTATCAGTGATGAGCAGTTAGACGCTTGTCTACACGCACGACGTTATTGAGTGAGATGCAGTAGGATTTATAGCGAAACATTCGCGAAAAAATAAGGAAAAGTCCTTCGGAAGATCGGTTTTTATGAAAAAACCACGGCATAAATCAATGACCTATAGTTTATTGAACTTATCGATAATTGAACTTTGTCGGTACCGATTTGGTTTTGAAGATTTTACACTTCTTTTATTACTTAAACACGCCCAAAGTTTGGTTAAATTAGCAAGAAAAACGAATCTTTGTTGGCTCATAACTTTTTAATGGCTTTTTATTTTAGTATTCTGTTTCCGTACAGACAATATTAATAATGAGACAAAACCATACCATGTTTAAGTTTTGATGTTCACTGTCAAACAGTGGAGTAAAACCCTCACGACGTTTGTATGGAAAAAATGTGGACTTGTTTCACCTTAAGTCCGGGTGTTAGTCGTAACTGGCCTATTGTCTGAGGGATATGCACTCAAGTGAAGAAATCCACTAAAGTGGTTTCAACGAAGTATTCCCGTTTGAGCATCTAGAGAACCTATGCGTTGAGCACGAAAGGTATGGGAATACCTTGGTGCTCAATGCATAGGTGCTCTAAAAATTGGTGCTCAAACGGGAATACTCCGTTTCAACTACCATTACATTTTTACCCAAGTATACACATTTTTTTTTTAGATTAACAAAGATAATCGCATTCAGACAGATTTCAGACAGTAATTACCGAATTATAAACAAAATATACGTTATTCCGGTTCGGCATTTCAATTCGCCAAAGCAATAACAGAATGTCAATCATTCTGGATAGATTTATGAACGCAGAAACTTATTGCTACTGTAATCTCGACTCTCCAACACAGAGAATATAAAGAATTTTACGTTACTCGAATGCCGTATTGGTTGGTTGGTGTAGTGGTCGCAAACACTTCTGCTGGGCTTAAATACTGGGCTGGACACCATGATAGGACAAAGATATGTTAGGTTTTTCTGTTAAGAAATTCTCAATAACATTTCGGAGTAGAATTTGGATATGTAAAGGTATGTATGTGCTCAGATAGCAATACGCTCAGCAAAGATCTACTAATAACAGCTGGGACCAATGGCTTAACATGCGTTCCGAAGCACGGAGGCGTCTTGGTATGTAAAGATGGTCACCCATCCACGGACCAATAGCGGCAAGCGCTGATCTATCGACTGGTGCGTCTGTAATTAAACTCCTTCGGGAAACACAAGCATATTAATATGTTTTGTTTCATCGAATAGAAACGTAACTACGTGACAGTTACATAATTTGTTATTATGCAAAATTATTCCAATTCCGTTGAAGTAAATAGATAACAGGTACATTAGAATAATAATACCTAGGTACGTTATTACCTAATTCTACGCTTCGCTTGGCAAGGCGTGTGCTGTCTGAGTTAATGTGGTATTCACAGGTAATCCTACGAGGCAAGACATTATTAGATGAAATAATTTATTGCACTTATTATTAGATGTGTTAGAATCTTAATGGTGGCATAGGAATTTGTCTAGACGTAACAGACGTCATTGGAGTGTCTCGTAGACAATTATTATTTTGCTTAGTCGAAACACACACACACACACACACATATGGTAACAGATTACTGAGAGTGGATCATCTCACTGTTGGGCAAAGACTCTTCTCCCCCTATGACTTAGTCATTTTGGTATAGGACTTAGGTGGTTGAGATGTGTGTGGCTCGTTGCTTACATCAGTAAACATATGTATTTTTAACCGACTTCAAAAAGAAGGAGGTTATCAACTCGACGTGATCTTTCTTTTAATGTATATTCATAACTCATAAGGGCATAACTCCGTCATATATAGACGGAAAACTTCAAATACATAAATTCCGAAACGGTCCCATTAAAACTTCATTGATGTAGATCTGATGATACGTTTCGAAGACAGACAACGGAACTTTAATAAAAATTACAGCAATCAATCACGATTGCTGCTATGCTATCGCATAAATATGCATTGTTTGACTTCATATGTAGGATTATTCATATGTAGGATATGTAGGATTTTTGGGTAATGATCGGTTTGTACCACATCCGAACGCGTTCTCTTGACTCGTTTCGGTTACCCGTAGCTCCCAGTTTGATCTGCTCTTTCTTACTTTGTTTATCATTTTGTTTTGCACGTAAAGGATTTTTTTGTATTTTGTTCTATTTAAGAGATGGCACGAAGCGGTGTGTGTTTCAGGGGGTACCGAGTGGGAATCTATTTTGCTCTCAACGACATTGGTCAACACTACTCAAAATTTATTCTAAGAATGTTGATTATTTTGGTCAATTGTGGAAAGTTATGTTATTAAATCAACTACAGTCAGCTTACAGCAAGTTGGTAGTGTTTTCAAGCACAGATTACTTGAATTTTAAAACATATTATTATGCAGTTATTATTTACACACACATTACTGATATTTACACTTTTAACACACGTATTCTTAGACGCAGCTCGATGATAAATTCGAACATGACTTTTATATTATTTGAAAAAACGTATATTAAACAACTAGTGCAATTATTATTTACAAAGTCTAATATACAAATTTTATTTACAATTATTTACTTGAAATTATTATTTACAATCACATATTATTTAAACCATTTTTTAAATTATTTTTATGAATACAATGTTGTTTTAGTTTTTGCATTTTTTGGTTTTGTTGATGGTCATAGTTACCAATTTCTATTCCTTGTTGCTTTTGACACTTATTTGCAATATTTCCCTAAAAATACACATTATCATTTCATTTTATCTCCCGTGACACATGCGAGAACGTCAAAATTCTACGTCTGCAACAGTACTTTTCTTTTTTGTTGTATATTTCATTACTTAAATGCTTGAGAAATATCTTAAAGTTGGTTTGCTAAACGTAGGATCCCTTGGCACTAACCACGATGATTTTATAGCTGCAGTGGAAAGGCATTCTTTCGATGTGTTGGCAGTTAACGAGACTTGGCTACGACCGGGTGAAGAGGGTAGGGCGCCCACTGTGCCAGGCTACCGCCTGCGTCACACGCCACGACCGCTGTCTGTACACGGGGGTCGAGGGGGTGGTGTCGGTTTTTATCTTAAACGCGGCCTAGTTGCTCGTAGTTGGCCCACCCCAATTGACCCTAGATACGACACTATTGAGCAAATGTGGATTACCCTTAACCTAAACGGAAATAAAATTGCAATAGGCACAGCGTATCGCCCTCCACGGTTCGACTTGGATCTCTTTCTCGACGCCATAACAGACTCCATTAGTTCGTTAGTGAAATGTGATCACTACGTACTGCTCGGTGATTTCAATGTAAACTTACTAATTGCCAACGCGCAAACTAAGAAAGTTTGTGAGTTTTTGAATAGCCTGAGCCTAAAACAACTTGTAATTTCACCCACCCATTTCACAGACCATAGCGAAACATTGATCGACCTTGTCTGTACGAACCTCAACCACAAAGGAATATCTGTTGAGCCCTATGGCTCAATAAATGGTCACTCACTTGTTGTGTGCGAATTTAATATCAGGCGCTGTAAATTTAAACCCCACACAGTTATCTACAGACCTATTATGAAAATAAATAGAGAGATACTAGATAGTGATTTATCGCACATACACTGGGACAACATTTGCAGTTTTTATGATGTCAATGACATGGTTGAGGAATTGAATGACAAAATTTTAACAATTTATGATGCGCACGCTCCGGTCAAGAAATCTTTAATTAAGGAACCGTCATATCCCTGGATAACAGATACAATTAAATTTATGATGCACTTGCGGAATGACGCTCTGGCCGATTACCGTAAAACTAAGTCGGATTCCAAAAAGGCATACTACAAGCAGCTTAAATCTCTGGTGCTAATCTCCATATTTAGAGAAAAAGTTGCTTATTTCAAATTTAAAATTAATAACCAAATCAAAGATCCTAAAGCACTGTGGAAAAATTTAAAAAGCACTGTACTACCAAACATGAAACAAATTGATGACCTTCCTTCACACTTCAGAGATCCAAACGAGATCAATAATCACTTCCTTAATGTTCCCGGTAACCCTGTCTGCAATATATCGCAACGTACTTTCTTCGAGTCTCATCGTCATGGTGATGATAGCTTCGCTTTTGCTTTACAACCAGTAACTTCTGATCAAATTTTACAATACTTCCGCCAGCTGAAATCTAACGCTGAAGGCTGTGACAAGGTTACTCTGAATATGCTTTTGCTGACACTCCCACATACGCTAAAAGCCATCACTGACATTGTGAACAGTTCCATTGTCTCAGCAACATTCCCTGACATCTGGAAAATTGCTATAGTCAGGCCATTACCTAAAAAAACAAATCCGACTGAGTTAAAAGACCTTAGGCCTATTAGTATTTTGCCCTGCCTTTCTAAAATTGCTGAAAAGGCAGTATGCCAACAGCTGACGAAATATCTAGAAGATAAACACATTCTGCCTGAGCTTCAGTCGGGTTTTCGCAAACAGCGTGGTACTTCTACGGCTCTTTTGGACGTGACAGATAACATTCTATTAGCACAGGATAAGGGCCTTTGCACACTTCTTGTCCTACTCGATTTTTCGCGAGCTTTTGACTGCATAAACATAGATTTGTTTCTCTCAAAGCTTAACTACTATGGATTTGACCAAAATACTATAAACTGGTTCCAAAGCTATCTTAACAATCGACAGCAGCGTGTGGAAATACGACAAAGCAATGGCTCGTCTCTTGTTTCTTCACTCACTTCTACAGGGGCGTCCCGCAAGGTTCGATACTGGGCCCCATCATCTTTATTTTATATTGTGCGGATATCATAAATACCCTGAAGCGATGTAGGTATCATATTTACGCTGATGACGTACAAGTTTATATCTCCTTTAAGCCGAGTGACTATGACATCGCGATAAAGGATCTTAACGATGATCTTGACAGGATAGCATGTTGGGCTGAGAATAATGGTTTGGTCCTTAACCCCACTAAAACTAAATATATGTTATTTGGAACCAAAAACCAAATCAGTTCAGTCCCGGAAACACTCAACGTTACCCTGCTGGGTGAGTCGGTCAATCGCGTCAGTGAAGCACGTAATCTGGGTCTAAACATGGACGTTGGGTTGAGATATGAAGCGCACGTAGCAGAGTCAGTGCGCACTTGTTTTTATCGGCTTAAGGTCCTTTATAAAATAAGGCCTTATCTATCAGAGGAGCTGCGGATCCAGCTGGTTGAGTCACTCGTGCTATCCAATCTAAACTATGCGGACGTAGTTATTGGTCCGCGACTACTGGCAAGAACTGATCGACTGATCCAGAGGGTGCAAAATGCCTGCGCTCGGTTCTGCTTTTCAATTCCACCAAGAAGTCATGTAACGCCATTTTTAAATAAGCACTCAATCCTCAAGATGAAGTCACGTCGTAAGCTGCACTTAGCGTGCCTACTATTTGGAGTTGTAAAGTACAAGCAGCCGTCCTACCTGTACAATAAACTGAGCTGGATCACTAGTAAAAGAGAATGCGCAAGTAGACAGTGCTCACAACAACTCTCCACTCAATCGCACAAGACGGCTGCCTTCAGGGGAAGTTTTAGATATGCCGCATCCAAATGCTGGAACAATATTCCCCCGCCGCCGCCGATAAGGAATCTTAAATCTATTGACACCTTCAGAATTCGGCTGCGACAGTTTCTTATCGCCTCGCAGAAAAAACTGGGTATGACATGTAATTTCGAATACGTCCATAATATAACTGGCTGTCGTAATCTTCTCGTTTCGCTCTGTTTTCTTCGTGCAACTTACCGTCACAAATCTGTAAACAACCTGCTTTTATTTATTTATTGCAAACATTATTTTACTCACACGTACGATTTTACAATTATTCATTTATATATTTAAACAATCAAGTAATCAAATACACAATCATCAACAAGAATGCTTCCAAATGCTAAGCTTTTTACTGTATAATAAATTACTTAACATTGCGGGTACTTAGGTACTTACATAATTTTACTCCGCAAATTTCAGTATTCACAACACTAATAATAATAACTCGCGTAGTAATCTCATCTGCTCGATGTCCGTAGGTCACTACAGGGATCCAGCAGAATATCAGCGTCAGGTATATTTGCCTGACACGTGCTGAGCTGGACTCCCATTTGGTGTAACTTTGAGACACACACCTCGCTTTTGCACTCCCACCGCACGTTATTTCATTTGAATGTTAAAGTTTAAATCACTGTGTCATAGCCTAAAGTGTCATCACTATAATTATGTCAACCTGTTTTCTTTTTTTTCTTAGTGTATTGGCACCTTGTTATTTTCGTGTAATTAATTTTATTCTCATTGTGCTTTGTTTGTTGTGTTGTGTCTTTTATATGCACCAAATAAACGATTTATCTATCTATCTATCTATCAATCGCGGTTGATTTGCTGTTATTTTTTTGAAGAGTTCCATTGTCTGTCTCCGAAACTCATGATCCTGATCTATATGAAATTTTTATGGGAGCATTTCGGAATAAACTCCTTTCGAACAAAAAAATAATTTTGCTAATCCGTCTATATTTGACGGAGTCATGTCAGAGCATACATAAAAAAATATATATAAATATGTCGAATTGATAACCTCCTTCTTTTTGAAGTCGGTTAAAAACTACTTGAAATTAGTTATTTAACTTTGAATTTTTTTGTTCGTTCAGTCCAGCACATTCCGCAATCTTCTCCGTGGTCAGACTGCGTCAGGTCAGGGCTCCACTTGTGATTTATGAGTTAAAAAAATGGAGTTCAAGATGTTATGTCAAGTAAATGATAAGGCGCAGCCTTCTGACCTACCTATCATTTAACTACCTTAGGTTCTTCTTCATCTTTTCTTACCTTACCTGAACACACTGGTTTAGGACACGGAGTACAAAACGAGGCTTAGGTATATAGGCGAAGCATTCCAAAATCATTGGACTTCCGAGTTCTTATTTAAGGAATTCAGTCTTTGACCAACAGGCCTGATTTTGCCTACTTTTGCGAAATTATTTATTTATTTAAGAGCATGGAGCACAGCTATTAAAAACAGATAAAAAAGGAAGCTATAGTCACCAGAAAACCAATTACAAATCCTCACGTATAGACGTATTAGGATAACAATAATTTATGGTGTGAGCACAAAAACAAAGAAAACCACACATCGCCTTAATAAACAGAAAAGTAATAAATACAAAGTTTTACAATTACATTACTAAAACAATAGAAAAAATAATAAAAAACAAATATAAATTAACCTACCGCTACTTGAAAAACTTAAGGCTTAAGATTAAGAACCTTCTTGCCGAATTCACACTAACTGTGAATATTTATCAAATGATGCTGTTATTTGTAGTCCTTAGGAGCATACTACTACAAAATGCGAGCTAATCCTAGTATTTTCGTCATAATATTAAGTAATCAAGTCAGTCGTGGCCCAGTGGTAACGCCCGCGACTTACAAGTTGTAGGTCGTAGGTTTGAACCCGGCCAGGTAGGTACTTTACTTTGTGTAAATTATTTCATCAGCACTGCTCTCAAAAAGGAGAAGGAAAACTTCGCGAGGAAATGTCCTAGAACAAAAACTCGAAGACGTGTGACATTTATCAAACCGCAATGGGGCCGCGTGGTGGATTCTGGCCCACTCCCACGAAAAGAGAGCTAGGCTTGTGTCCCAGCAGTGGGAATATTTAAGGCTGATTGTCCTATTCTACTGCTACACTTCACTGCTACACCACACTTGACTACACCGAAGATATCCCGGACGTTAGCTTGTACGAGATTAGGATGGCTCTGAAGCAGCTAAAAAACAACAAGGCGCCGGGTGATGACGGAATCTTGTCCGAATTCCTGAGGGCCGGCGGAAAACCCGTTCTTAAGGCCCTCCAGAAGCTGTTTGATTCCGTCATACTCGAGGGCATGGCAAACGCCACAGGCATGGAACATAGGTGTGGTGGTAATTTTCTTTAAGAGGCGTGGACCGATGACCTTGTGAAGGCCGCGGGTATCCGCTGGATGTGGGAAGCACAAGACCGGTCGAAGTGGAGGAGCCTGGGGGAGGCCTATGTCCAGCAGTGGACGTCTTTCGGCTGTGATGATGATGACGTCCTATTAGATAATTCCTCGATTGAGCACTGCTTATATATTTTGCCACGATTGCCTAATTAGTAATGAGATAGTTGGCACATCAAGCGACAATCACGTGAATCGTTGATTAAACATCGGAACTTCTTGTTACTCTCACGCCCCCACTTTATTGTAGGTCAGGGAAGGCAGACTTTGTGTGGGACTTTGAGCTTTATCTAAAGGCTTCAGCTGAAATCCAGTAATTTTACGTCGAGGCTTGGCATTACTTATGCTGCGCTGGATACCTGATGTGAGACACCCACGGTAATTTTGTACACTATTAATTGCTACATATCTTTTTTTTTTGAGTGTGGGAAATCTTCAAAAAAATTCTCCCGCTCTGGGTGGAGCAGGTCGGCGAGTCAGACTTTTACTAACTAAAACCCATCCATGTTCTTTGTATCTCTTTCGAATAAACCGCACCCCTGCCAGGCATAGGCCCTTGCGGACCCCACCAGTTGGTGATGACATCTCTTTGAGGCGCGCGTGGAACACAACGCGCCGTGCGTCGAGCCGGGCTTTGTCCTTACCGGACAGTGAGCTACCCATTGCTTACTACATACCTTAGTAATAATTATGTTGCCATCATGCAGTATATAGTTCTGTCTGGGTTCGAACCTGCGACCTACAACTCGTAAGTCGTGGCCGTTACCACTATGGGCTACCAATGTTCGCAATATATCCATGAATACTGATTTGGTTGAATTGATGATCTTTGCCCACTGTCACTTAAGTTGTGAAGGCCGCAAGCATCGGCTGGATGCGGGAAGCACAGAACCGGTCCAAGTGGCGGAGCTTGCGAGAGCCCTGTGGCCTGTGGCAGTGGACGTCTTTCGGCTGAAATGATGATGATGATGATGATGATCTTTGCATAACAGAACTACCTATTCCTGACACCCAACAAATACAACTATTAATAAATAACTAATTAGTTTAAATAACAGTATTCATAGACGCATTCCAAAAGCGCTTTCACATTCCAAAATATTTTCAGCTGGATCGATGTCAATAATTTTGGCTCGGCGCCATGGTTGGCGAGGTAAAGGACAGTTTGCGAAGGCAAACACCCAGCTAATGGGCGTTTTAACTATTGTATAACTGTATTTAATTGTTAAAACTGTGTTTCTGTTTTGTCTGAGGAGAACTGATACCTAACAACAGGTAGGGAAACGATTTCTAACGAATTCTGTTGAGACTGGTAGAGATGCACTTACACAAGGTGTATTAAAATAAACGCAAGTCCCGATTAGTTCATAATTGGCGACTAAATTGAATTCAGTCACTTTTAACATTGGTTTTTGTTTAAAAAATAAATAATAGTTTTAAAAAACTAGTATTGAGAGTACGAGTATTGAGTTAAAACATATAATTTAAAACAAAACTAAAAAAGTATAAAATTACTTTAAATGTTAAGGGTGATAGGATATTTTTGAGGGTGAACACGATGTTTTTTTACAATATTAAATAGCTTAAATAAAAATAGTTTTGGTCATTGTATTATGCTTTTAACTCAATTCTTTAATTGCGGTGTAGGTATATGGTCTTGCGTTAATTACCTAAGTATGTTACATATTGTAGGTGTTTCCACGTTGTCGTCGTGGTGAAGGCCCAAGCGAGTGATCTGAGTAAGAAAGACACTAGAGGGGTCGCTCCTGATCGATCGACAAAGAGGAGAGAACTTTCGGCGGATTCGCTGAGTCGGGTTGCCTGGTCAGCGAATATAGGGATTTTTAATGCCACTGACGGTGACATGCCTGGCCTAGAGTAAGGATACCTCTAAGATTAAAAAAAAACCCATCTAATCCTACGTTTTGAGACGCGGCGAAAGGATGAGTGGCTGGAGGCACCCGCCTTTGTCGACAGTGTATAGGCTTACTTAGGTAAAAAGGCCACCTATGTAGGTGTCCATCTATGTCCTTACTACTTTAATCTCAATATCTTTGTTAATTATCAAACACTTAATTGTACATAAAACCAAAAGGACAAAAATTAAAAACAACATTATTATGTTATATTCTTTACTCTTTTTTAATTCAACCCCAACGACGCTCAACGTTTACCTATTTCATCTTTAAGAAAAGTAAATCATTAGGCGTCCTAATGTGACAAGAGCTTATAAAATCGTGAGCGAGTTCACGATTTTTAAAAAATTGGTTTCATCGTTTGGCAAGCGCCGAAGATTGTCACTGAAGCCACACCGTCGCGTCGCCCTGTTCCTTCTTCAACTAGACGTAAATTCAGGCTAGCTTATATGTGGGACGATGTAACGAAACCATAGCGCGATTCAGACTTCTCGTTATCAAAGTACAACGCCATCTATCGAGTTAAGAGGTAATGTTTTTGCAGTTAGGGCCGGAAAATTTTATGGAAATTCCAGATAAAATTGAAAAGTCGAAACTCTAGAAGGCTAGTAAAATGTGTAGTTGTTTGTTATGGATTATTTGTTTGTATATAAAATGGAAAATCGGGTTTATTTTGTTTTATGTAGAGGCGCCACTTTCGCTGTAGACAGGTTTCATCAACATAAAAGTCTTATTAAGATCGAAATGAGACATATCGTAAAATAATATGATTAACCTAAACTTAAAATGTGTATGTAATCACTTTAAAAATATGTAAGTGTATATTTTTGACCAACGTTCTTTGAGTTATTTGGAAAGATTTTTAGATTCGGCATAGTACCTATAGGAATTTTGCTGGAAAATGTAGTTAGTAGGTATGATAACGCAGCTTTGTATTGAAGCTGGTAAAAGGCCCTTATCACTTGAAACATATGCCATTTATCCTCCATCGGGAAGCTTTGGGCTCAGATCATTTGATGAATCTCAAAACAATGTCTTTTCTAAATGGCATCTGTGTACCTACTTCTTTAAGTGACAAATTCACCATACTCATAGATATACAGGGTAAGTTTTTATCCAGTGCGCAAATTGTAACCATGAATTTAGCATATTATTCTAGAACCCCTAGCGAAGAAATTTTTTGCCGGTTATGCAAAAAAAAATCTGCTGTTTCATAGAAAAATGCAATACCTACGCGGTCAAAATGTATGCAACAGCTGATTTTTTTTTGTATATCCGGCGAAAAATTTCTGCGCTAGGGTGTCTAGAATGATATGCTGAATTCATGGTTACAGTTTGCGCACTGGATAAAAACTTTTCCTGCATAAGTTCTTTCATGTAATATGTTATTGTCATTTGGAGCGCGGGCGCGCGAAGTATATTGAATATGTGGTCATTGCGTTGACAGCCACTGCACGAGTGAAAAGCATTTTCTTAATTCGCCAAATTCTAAATTGTAATTCCTAACAAATAAAACTATAAGTATACCAAAGAACCAGTATTTCATTAATTGGAGTGGCCCACGACAAATCAAAGTGAATAAGTCGTTGGAGTACCTTATATAAATAAATAAATAAATAAACACTCCTTGTTTTGGGCAGTCGTGTAAAAAGAAGGATGATTTAGGGATTATCTTATAAGCATCATCATCATCATTCCAGCCGAAAGACGTCCACTGCTGGACATAAGCCTCCCTCAAGCACCGCCACTTCAACCGGTGCTTCTAGCATCCAGCGGATTCCTGCGGCCAATACAGGATCATTGGGCTACAGTAAAAGGCATTCCAAGGAAGACGTATCGTCTTCCAGAACATGGTCGCCACTCCAGAACCTTTTGGCCTGATAGATTTATGGTCCCTGTAAATTATCAACTTGAATGAGTCCAAAATCACGTTCTAAATCTTTCTGGATGAATCGTTGATCCAATTATGAAATTAGTTGCCAAATTGCCAAGATGTTAACAGTACAAATTATCATGAAATTTTAGACGTAACAGCTCGTGTAAGTGGGAAAAAATGATGTATAACTCAATTTAACTTCTCATTCTTCCATGTTGCCAAATCATTGACTGTGAGTGAAGTGTTTTCTTTAGTGGATTGTTACTCATAGATTATGTTTTAAGAACGCATGTCGTATTTAAGTGCGTTGCTATTTTTTAAGTGTAAATCATTTGTTGGCGAATTAAACAAATGATCGGTTAATCAGAACTACTTACATAGTATATCACGATTACTGAATGCATGTTTTTACTTCGTGTGCTAATTTTTTTTTTCGTTTTGTGTACAAAAGTAGTGGAGCATCTACCTAAATCTTTACAAATAAATAAAAATTAAAGTTTTGGTTCGTAATGTTCAAATAACAGGTTTTTACTAAATGTATATGAAAGTATAAACAGTACTTATAACAACAACAAAAAACAATTGGTCTGTAGGTCTGTTTGTTCCGGCTAATATCCAAAACCCCTGCACCGATTTTCACTTGACATTCACTGGCAGATAGCCGATGTTATGAGAAGTAAGATAGGCTACATTCTGTCTCAGAAGCAGGTTCCCGTCGATAATTACTGACGTCCATTCGGGCAAAGCCGTGGGCACAGCTAGTGTGGGTTTTTACGAAAATCGAGCATATTCGACAATTGTTACTTTTAACCTCTATGCTTAAATTAAAAGGGGTCATCAGTCTCCTGCCCTGAAAAATAACATTGTAATTGTTACGTAGGTACCGAATTACGGATTCCATTTTTTTACAGGTCGGCACTATTCTGCTCCTATTCCAATATATTAAAGTTCGTACGTAACACGTATTCAAGTTATCTAAAGCTTTACGTAAAGGAAATCATTTTCGTCTTCCTATGATTCAGACATTCATTATCGACCTATGCTGTTCCCATTACTGAGAGATAGGCTACCTCTCAGTGAGAGGGTGTGGGCCGTAATCCACCACAGGCCTAGAGATGTTTGGTAGATGTCACACGTCTTCGAATTTTTGGTTCTAGGATATGCCAGTTTCCTCACGATATTTTCCTTCACCGGTTTGAGAACAGTGGCGATGAAATAATCTCTACAAAGTAAAGCGCTGTTTTGGGTTCGAACCTACGGCCTAATACATGTAAGTCGCGGCCGATACCACTTGGCCACAACTGCTGTGATTCAGACAATGTTTAAGATAAAATAACGAAACACCGATAAATTTAATGGTGAAGAGAAAATCGTGACAAAATTCAGGCGCCACGCCAAAAATAATACAGAATTTGGTTTGTCATCAAAGTGTTGATGACAAATCTCCAAGAATAGACCATCTTCTTGGTATATCTTAGTATAGGAATGATTTTATTTTGTTACGAGAAAGTTTCAATAGCCGAAGCCTTGATTACAAAGAAAAACGGCTCCATCAGGGATATACGAGTATTCCGTGTTATACCCATTTATACAACTGTTAAACCATGACAATTGTGTTTCGAATATACGAACATTAAGTTAGTAGCCAATTTACTTAACAATCTATTTCCGTTCTTCTTAGCATCTCGATAGCAATCTATATACAGTCCGCCCAGAATTTGGCTACGAGCTTTGCCACATTCAGTAGCGTCCATCAACTCCTTTAGCGTGCAGACAACAGGATACTTTGGATAGGATATTAAGTGCCCCATTGTTTGTGGGGCAGCACCACATTTACAATCTAGGGCGGAGTCATCTGTGAATCGGCCTATCTGAGTATGAAGTATATTTAAAGACTTACACGTCAGCAAAGAGAACTCTCTGTAGTCGGTCCCTCATATCTGAGGATCGTGGTCAGCTTCGGAGTTGCACCTGGAGCGGATGATCCGCCTCCACCGGTTTCTGTCCAGCGCATCCCTCACCACCGTGTAGAATTTAGAGGACGATGATTCCTTCACCTGATCGGTCCAATCGTGTTGGTGATCGACCGCGCGATCGTTTGCCTTCGGTGTTCCCAACCACAATCAGTTTTTCCAAACTTTCATCACCTCTGCCTACTATGTGGCCGAAATAGGAGAGAATGCGTTGTTGACATGTGGTTGACAAGCGGGTTTTTATTCGAAGCTGGGTTAAGATCGATGCATTGGTGCGTTTGGCAGTCCAAGGTATTCTCAACATTCGTCTCCAGCACCACATCTCAAATGCATCAATCCTTTGCCTTTCTCGGGCCAAAATCGTCCACGTTTCTACTCCATAGAGGAAGATAGGGAATACTAGGGCTCTCATCAATCTGCTCTTGGTTTTGATACCAATTCCTCTCTTCTTCCAAATGCTACCTAAGCGGGTCATAGCATCAAAAAAAAAAAAAAAAAAAAAAAAAAAAAAAAAAAAAAAAAAAAAACGGGTCATAGCATCTTTGGCCATCCCAATACGCCTTTTTATCTCGGGGACACAGCTACCATCATTGCAGATTTGCGAGCCAAGGTAGGTGTAGTAGTTGACGATGTTAACGCCAGGAATATTGCAAGTGACATTTGTTAGCTTCAAACAGCAAAGAGAACAGTGGTGGCCAAGTGGTAACGGCCGCGACTTACGAGTTGTAGGTCGTGAGTTCGAACCCAGCCAGGCGCTTTGTGTAAATTATTTCATCACCACTGCTCTCATTACGGTGAAGGAAAACATCGTGAGGAAACCGGCATGTCCTAGAACCAAAAATTCGAAGATCTGTGACATCTACCAACCCCCACTGGGCCCGCGTGGTGGTTTACGGCCCAATCCCTCTCACCGAGAGGAGGCCTGTGTTCCAGCAGTGGGAACATTATAGGCTGATGATGATGATGATGACGTCAGCCAAGTCATCTCATGTCCAGTTGCAAGATTTTCTGCAGGTGGAACAAATGAGTATGATGGCTAGGAAGTACCATTTCGCCACAGCTTTTGCCTTTCCTTAGACCGTGAACGCCAGTGATTTATTTCCTACATATGTATTACACATATTGTTAAGACAGATTCTGTCGAATTACTTCGCCAGCTTTAAGAACAAAGAAATCTTTATTCTTCAACTTGAGGATTTCCAAGAAATTGTATTAAAGGGCAACCAATGAAAATTATTATAAGGAGCCAAGATTCCACGAAAAATCACATAAGAAATCGGGCGTAACAATAAGAAAGAGAATAAATATCTCGGTAGTCGGTGAGTCATCCAATTTACATCAGAGGTTGTTGACAACATCTTATTGTTGGTACAGTGTGTAAGAAATAGGCACTAAAGAAATTGAAAATCTTTGACTATTTTCTGTTCCAAAAGTGCTGTACATTTTCCATCTGACAAAAATGTAAATACTTATTACCATTGTCATCACTGGGTTTTCCAAACTATATTGGCGTAAGTAGCTGAACCAGTACATCATCCGTAAGCACCTGAAAATAAGTATCTATGTTCCGTGGAGTGACAGCCTATCTAACCTCCACATCCCAGTTACTGGGTGATACCTACGCCTTGGTAACACTGGTTGTCAGACTTTCGGGCTTCTGACGACCGTTAACGACTGTCCACGAAAGACAGCCGGGATCACCAGCTTAAAGTGCTCTCCGAGGCACAGAGGAGTCTTGGTATCTGAAGATGGTCGCCCATCCACGGACCAACCGCGGCAAGCGTAGCTTTACCTAATTCATTGACTCGGGTGGATACTATGTAGCCACAAACCCCTGAATAAACATACCACGTTCAGGTTATATTTCTACGCAATGTCTCACCAAAGAGTTAATTGCATTCTTATGTTTTTAGAAGTTTTTCCAACAATTTTGGTTTGAACAACACTATTAAACTATAATTAAAAAATCTTCGACGAAAATTAAGGTAATAAAATTTACCTCAACATCTTGTGATTTAATATTACAATTTCGTTAAAGTACCTTTCCGTGTTTCCGGTTTCGTGTGGTGCCGGACGTAAAAGAATAGCACCATCCCATTTCTTCCCGTGGGTGTCGTCGAAGGCGACTAAGGGACTTACTAGAGAATGGACAGCAGCGTTCTCTATGCATTTTACTACGATACTACGATCGCCAGCCCGCCTGCCAAGCGTGGCGATTATGGCTAAACCCCCCTTTTGGGGGAGTTTTATGTCCAGCAGTGGACGTCTTTCGGCTGAAATGATGATGATGATGACCTTTCCAAATAATCAAATCAAAGCTCTCAATTTGTAAGTGGCACGGCAAAACTGGCATCCACATAAACATTATTTGGTCTAAGTAGTTGTTTACATTTTAATCAGATATGTTTGGAACAGACTATACCTACACGTCACTCAAGATATCGAGTCTAGGTACAGGTCACGAGCAGATTTATCAATAAAGGACAGGACATAAAGAGGGTGAAGTAATAAAACATAATGGATAGGTTTCTGGCGATCTTGATACCTAGACTTCATAGATTTTTCATTCTATTTTTTACTATTTGTTGGGTAGTTTGGCATCTTTTATGAAGGTCTGCCATGTGCCTTAAGGAATAGTCATAATTATTAATAATTTAGGTAATTTTTACTTCACTTTACTAATACAGAGGTGTTTTTTGAGGATGGGAAATCATGAAATAACTTCTCCCGCTCTGGGTGGAGCAGGAGGGCGTGTCAGACTTTTACTCACTAAAACCCACTCGTGTTCCCTCAGTTGCCAGTGTGCCAGGTGCCACGGTATCTCTTTCGAACAAGCCGCACCCCTAGCACGCATCGGCCCTTGCGGGCCCCATCAGTTTATGCAGACATCTCTTTGAGGCGCACGTGGAACACAACGCGCCGTCAACCTGGCCTTGGTCATTACTCGCCGTCCGCAAGCCTACGGTGGCTGGGAATCAGCCTGGGATTCCCGACGCCCAGGGCGTCCCCTGCGGCGAATAAGGCCGTGAGGGCGCATATACTGCCTCTCCCTCACGTGCAGCGCCTCCCTTTTCGCGAGCATCACTGCTTCGCAGAAGGAGGTGATGGCTACCCATGCACTGTCGCTCGGTACCATGGCCTGGAACAGGGCCGGACGCGAGAGATCACCGCCGCCTATATACCTTAGGTGTTAAGTATCTACTGAGTGCCGCAGAAAAAACGTTTTCAGACTTAAATAGAAACTGTTAGAAAAGTGGAAAGATAAATTAAATTAGCTCCATTTGTTCTTAAGTAGCTATTACAGATAAGCAGTTCATAAAGTTTCTTTTTATAGCTCTTATTACCACTTCTATTAACAGAAAGACTCAGTAGCTACTTTGTTTTAGTAATGGAAATATGATTAACTGAAAACATTTTTATTTAAACTAGAGGTCGAAATTTGACCATAATTCATTTAAGACTTACTGTATAATTTATTTTATCTAATAAAAATGCATTAGAAAAAATAAATTATGCAGCAAGTAAAAACCATAAACTTTCTACACTCCTCCATAATTATAAACTTTAACATCCTCCTCCGCCCGTGTAATTTTCATTAAAAAGAAAGTTTTTGCTCCACGTATTAATATATAGATATTCTTAACTGCCATTTCAAGAATCAATCCCAAACACGAGTTCGAAGTGCCGGAAAACTTGCGTGAAGTTTATAAAAGCACGCTTAAATATAAATGAAATGGAAGTGAGTGATATTAAACATGAAGCGAATGAAGTGGAGCGAACTTTTCATTAGAATCTGCCCGAGTGCCTTCTCAAATACACCTGATTCGGGGAAAGTCGATTCAGTGCGTTACGCATCAAAAGTTCACGGAACCAAATCGTATTGGCAATACAACTCAGAGATAACTGGCAGACAAGCGCCGATGACACAACGGGAAGCACTCGCTAACTCCCGTTTTATTTATAAAATCAGTGTCCAGTCAGTTCGAGCCCGAGCACGTTCACAGCCAAAACCTCACGCCGCGAAAAGTAATGTCAATGAAGTTTACAATTTAGACGCCGGCGCTAATAAAAACATTCCGCGAGATCGCACGCGCACCAGTGCAGTCGATAAACAGTGTAGTGTTATTAAAAGCTCTATAAACAGTGAAGATGGCCAGTTTGGACGTTCCGCCTAGTCATCCGCCGCCGCCTCCTCCATCGAGGCCGGTGCGGCCCAAAATCACGTTGCAGATACCCGACTCAACTCTACTGATGACACCGAGGGGGCCCACGACAGGCACCTCGGTTTACTGGGGCCAGCCGAGGTATCATGGAAAGCCTCCGGGTACCCCTGGTTCTCACATCTCCGATCCACACGGAAACCCTTACTTCAACCCTTTCATGCAGATGTATCACAATAAAGCCTCGGAGTTTATGTTCAAGCAATTTGAAGGTTTTAAAGACTTTACTATAAATACGACGAAGCATGGATTAAGTGCTGGTGAAAAGACCGCGTTCTGGTTCTACAATAGATTAAAGTTACTCTCAAGGAAGTGGTTCACTCATCTCTTCTTGAGTTTGTGTTTGGTGTTGTACAGTTTCATTGGTGCTGCTGCATTTATGGCTATCGAGGGTGAGTAGAAGACTGTTTCTTATATTTCAATATAAGCTGCAATGAACTGGTAAATTTTTTGCGAAATTTATAATTGAGAATTCATTTATGACTGAGAATTAATTTATGTTGGTGTTAATTTAAGATTGGTCAATTATAGTAAAATTGTTGTTTATATGCAAAATATGAAAACGATCGTTATCCGTTTGGATTAGCACCCATTTTACAAATTAATTCGTGGTTTGTGGCCGGATGCATGCAATACAAAACATCAACATGATTGCAGCATCATTTCACATTATTCTGAAAATTTTTGAATGCCGGCTATATTCAGCGTTTATCTACCTACTGGTTTTTTTCAGGTCAGAAATAATGAATACGAACATCTTAACACTAACTTTAAAAACCATCCAATTTAATATTAAGTAGGTAAAAAGCCAACCCGCCTGCCAAGCGTGGCGATTATGGCAAAACCCCCCTTTTGGGGGAGGCCTATGTCCAGCAGTGGACGTCTTTCGGATGAAATGATGATGACGACGATGATGAGGTAAAAAGCAATTTTTAATGAAAGAAAATGTTTTAATTGTGACTCGCACAGGAATATCACAAATTAAAATACAATATACTTCAATGATATTATAAGTGTAAAAAGGTGATTTAAACTTAGTGAAATAAAATAAATAGCAAGCATGGTCGCAAGCGCTACTGCAGTACACGAGGTTCTGGGTTTGATTACCAGGTCGGGCAAAGTGTTATTGGGTTTTCCTATCAAGAATTTCACAGTAGCAGCCTGGAGGCTGGGTTTGTGCCCGGTTGATGGCAATAGGCTCGCCCTCTATTACATGGGACCTAAACATAACTGCCGAAATGTGGATGTGCTAAATGTTCAGCTCTGCCTAACGCTTCCAGTAACAAGGCGTGATGTTATGTTAATAGCAAGATTATTTTTGACATAATTCAGTTACAAAAGCCGCGAAACTAGATAAGAAAACTGACCGGAAAGGTTAGTTCGCCATCAAAAATGTCCTTCGTTTGTCATCGACACCTAATATTTTGAAATCGCTAAAAGACCTTAAAATCTTGTAGGTATTATTTATTTATTTAAATTACATTTATAAAACCATAATTGATTTCTCCAAGGTAATGTTATAAGTCACAATGTTCATACAAATTAGCCAATAAATAAAATAAAACATCATCTGCCTAGCCTTTTCCTAACTATGTTGGTGTCGGCTTCCAGTCTAACTGGATGCAGCTGAATACCAGTATTTTACATGGAGCGACTGCCTATCTGACCTCCGCAACCTAGTTACTGGGTAATACGATACTCCTTGGTAAGACTGGTTGTCAGACTTTCGGGCTTCTGATGACCCGTAGCGACTGTCAAAGATCCACAAATGACAGCCGGGACCAACGGCTTAACGTGCTTACCGAGGCACGGAGGGGTCTTAGTATGTAAAGATGGTCACCCATCCACGGACCAACCTCGGCAAGCGTAGCTTAACCCGATCGATCGATCCGCGCAGCCATTGTTACTTAGCCACAAGCCCCAAAATAAAATAGAACTTATTCGCAAATAGTTAGTTATTCAGACAATTAATATTTGTGCCGTCTTATTGAATTTCGGCAGGTTTTGCTCGAATATATAAATATTCGAGCAAAACCTGCCGAAATTCAAGGAGGTTATCCTCCATAACCCAGACACTGGGTAAAACTGACTTTCGGGCCGTCCCGTAACGACTGTCAAAGATTCACGAATGACAGCCGGGACCAACCGCTTGACGTGCTTTCCGAAGCAGGGAGGGTTATTTGTATGTAAGGATTACCACCAAACCATCCACGGATCAACCGCGGCAAGCATAGCTTACATACATACATACTCAGCCTATTACGTTCCTACTGCTGGGACAGAGGCCTCCTCTCCGTGAGAGGGCCGTAATCCACCACGCGGGCACAGTGCGGGGTGGCATAGCTTACTTAAGTACATACCCCAAGTTTTTCCAACAATTACTGTTTGAATAAATAGCCTATACTGTTGCACCATCATCATCATCATCATTTCAGTCGAAAGACGTCCACTGCTGGACATAGGCCTACCCCAAGCCCCGCGACTGCAACCGGTTCTGTGCTTCCCGCATCCAGCCGATGCCTGCGGCCTATAGAGGTAATGAGGAACAGGGTGTAAAGTTCGCTCATCCTCTATTGAAAAGGAGGATCCTCCGACCAGACGGGTATTGTGTCTGGTCCGGGCAACTGCCCGACAGTTGATGTCGGGATTTTTGTATATGCTCGAGTGCCGTCGAAAACTCTGATTGCGCGATGCAGAATTGCTCATATAGTTCGCCTGTGGCATTGTAGATGGCGCCACTCTTCTTTTTGTGTTTTTCGATTTTTGTTGCGAAGCATTTTTATTTGTAGTGCCGCTACATCACTCCCCCCCGGAGACCGGAGGTCGATAGTGGGCTGAGTCAGCGCATGTTATGATGCTTGCCAGTGCCAGTTGTGGTTCCAGTGAGTCGGAACCGGGTGTCACATAGTTCGCGGTGAGTCGGAACTGTCTGCGACGATTCCCCAGTGAGTCGGGGGTGCGCTGCGTTATGCTCCAGTGAGTCGGATCTGGTACAGCGCTGGGTTGAGAGGTTGAGGCTGACTGCTGGCGTCGACCGGGAGATTGGGCTCTCGACCGGCCGAAAGTGCAGTGTGCTGGGCCATGGTTGGTGATGAGGCTGTGGGTGATGACCAGGCATGCGGTTCGCTGCATGCAGGTGGTCAGGATACCCGTTGAAGCCGTGGGTGCTGGCTGGCTGTGTGACTCGCCGCTCGAAAGCTGGAGGAAGTGGTCTTGATGTGATGATGATGATGACGTCACGCTGAAGTGTTGCACGAAGGCTGCGCTGACGTTCTTTCTCGGGGTCACCAATTTAGGGGTATGAGGAACAGGGTGTAAAGTTCACTCATACTTATGATGGTAAGGAGGATCCTCCGACCAGACGGGTATTGTGTCTGGTCCGGGCAACTGCCCCCGACAGTTGATGTCGGGATTTTTGTATATGCTCGAGTGCCGTCGAAAACTCTGATTGCGCGATGCAGAATTGCTCATATAGTTCGCCTGTGGCATTGTAGATGGCGCCACTCTTCTTTTTGTGTTTTTCGATTTTTGTTGCGAAGCATTTTTATTTGTAGTGCCGCTACAAGATGCTCAGGCCTCCTTGTGGAAGGTCTTACAACTCTACGTTGCGAATTAATAAATTATGTAAAAAAATCGTCAATAAAATTTCAGGGTAAAAATTAAACTCATTACCAAGTCAAAAAAGAAAAAAAATCTAGGTGATTTAAAATTATTTTGTCATTATTTGACATTATACATCAATTTTAATATCGACTATTGTTAGTGATTGTCATGGAAATCATGTCACTATGTTTAAATAGGTTCATTTTATTTATGTACATTATTTTTTATATTGTGAATGAGAGAACGTTGTAGGCCTTACAGACTGTAGATTTGTAGACGATTTTCTATTCTGTATTCGTCTAAGTACCTGGTACTTATTGACAGGCCAGCACTGTCCTCCCATACATTTTATCTCTGTAATTTGGAAACATTGTTGAAGCCAATTTTTTTAAAAGAGTAACCGTGGAGTTTCTTGCCGGCTCTTCTCCATAGGAAACAACAATTTGGAACCGTGCACCTAGCTTTTGACGTTTCATAAGTGCCCATGCAGGTTTATGTGTTTTTTTTTTTTTTTATTAGAATTTCGGGTTTATTCATCTATGTTTCATCATCATCATTTCAGCCGAAACACGTCCATTGCTGGACATAGGCCTCCCCCAAGCTCCTCCACTTCGACCGGTTCTGCGTTTTTCGCATCCAGGGGATATGAGAATGGTATGTTTATAACAACAATAAAGTTTCAAAATCGAATCGGTTTCTTGTCGAAAACATCTGAATCGTGCTACAGATACCTAAAGGTCAAAATTGATTGAACAGATAAATTAATACAAGTTAATGTCAGGAAAATTTGGAAACTCACGATCTTAGTTCTGAAACTTATAGATACTGAAACTTGGTAACTAAGTTAAACAGTTCTCGATCTGTCAATAGGGTTTGCAAATTGATTTGCATTAGTTTCGTAGGATGTACCTTGAGAAGGCAAGTGTTGATATAAAATAGAACTTATCTGCTATGTACCTAAGGTTTATTTTATACCAACATGTGCCGTCCAGCTGACTTGTTTTGTCTTGGTTTTGTAATTCTTCTGTTGTAATTTAGTTTTTGTTTTAATATTTAACTATATTTCGGTGCAATCCGAGGGGCTTGTGGCTAAATAACAATAGCTGCACGGGTGGATCGGCTAGGTTAAGCTACGCTTGCCGCGGTTGGTCCGTGGATGGGTGACCGTCTTTACATACCAAGACCCCTCCGTGCCTCGGAAAGCACGTTAAGCCGTTGGTCCCGGCTGTCATTTGTGGATCTTTGACAGTCGTTACGGGTCGTCAGAAGCCCGAAAGTCTAACAACCAGTCTTACCAAGGGGTATCGTATTACCCAGTAACTGGGTTGTGGAGGTCAGATAGGCAGTCGCTCCATGTAAAATTAGACTGGAACCCGACCCCGACATAGTTGCGAAAAGGCTAGGCCGATGATGGTGACATGCAATCACTTATTTTCGAGAATGCTGGGTATGCGATTGTCTATTGGCGACCGTGTAAGTGCAAGGTAAATTTTACCTGTACTTAAGATTGATTGTTAACAAAAGCTCTTGGTACACTTGTAAGGTTCCCGTAGACAGGTGCGACTAGACGGCGCGACGTGAGTCTGATGGAAGTGGAAAACTAGATTTCAACTAACACTAATTCTGTTTAATTCTTTATTAACTACCGTAGTGCTTAGAAACGGTAGTATTTTCCGGAATGCAATGTGTTTTACGACCTATTTTTTATCTGGACAATAAAACGTCGGGAATGCCTTAGTCCAAAACAATTTCAGTTCAAGATCACTTCAAAAAAATAAATCTGTATTGTATCCGTTTTGATGTGTTTAAAAGTTTATAATTATTCTTTTTTAAACATTTGTATTTGTGTCTTCATTGTACTTTTTAACATAATTTTTTATAAAATTCACATTCAATTTACCCAAATCCAAATTCAAACATCTTAGTTCTACGTTTAAAAAAACGTTCCGCTAAAAGTTTCGAAATGCAGTGTGACTAAATTTTCGACTAGCGAACCGATATTCGGTGCGAAAATCGAATCGTAGGCATAGATTACAAGGTTATCCTGCCATAGGATAGGTCGGAATTAAAAAGTAAAATCTCACATGCACTGCCATGCAATTTGGTTTGCTGCTATCGAATCGGATTAAGTTGTCGTGATCCCAGCTTGAACTGGTTTGTATGTACATGTTCGAGATCAGAGTATTTGGAAGCCGTACTGGGGAAAATATAAATATGCAGAGAAGTCTCATAAAATGAAAAAACCTTTGATTCTGCAAGAGATTTACCAATGGACATCGTGTTACCCAGCAACTGGGTTGGGGAGGTCAGATTGGCAGTTGCTTTATTTAAAATACTGGTATTCAGCTGCATCCGGTTAGACTGGAAACGGATTCTGACATAGTTAGTAAAAGGCATATTGATTGAAAATATTTTAAAAGCAGAGAAATAATTAGAAATAATTGCAAAATGTAACCATAAAAAAACCGGCCAAGTGCGAGTCGGACTCGCGCACCAAGGGTTCCGTTAAAAAGATTAAAAATATTTTTATTATATGATAGGTATAACTAAAAATGTATGCTTTTCGCAATTTTTCCTTTATCTGTGTTATAAGACGTTCACGTTCAGGGAAGTACCCTGTAGGTTTTTATTCCCTTGCGAGTGTCAAAAATGCGGTTTAAGCCGCATTTTTGACACTCGCAAGGGAATAAAAGCGGCTGTATCTTTTGATTGCGTTGGCTTAGAAGTTTAATTTTTTTCACAGCTCCAAGGAACAGTAGACCTGAGTATTTGATATAAATTGCAGCTTGATACTTCTACGCGTTCCTGAGAAAAAGGGTCTTGACAGACAAACGGACGGACGAACAACAAAGTGATCGTATAAGGGTTCCGTTTTTTACCTTTCGAGGTACGGAACCCTAAATATGAAACAAGCAGTTTTGCCTTCACTTGGGACAGGCCTATGACCAGTTAGTGTAGTGATTATCCATCACTACACTTGATCCAAAAAAAAAACAAGAATTCGACCTTTTTAGAACGAATTTCACTAATGCAACTGAACATGATCAGCACATCTAAACTGCTTTCAAGACCTGTCAGTTTTGGGCACGCCACGATCGCGGCGGTAAGTTCCCTCTTTGAGGAGTGGCTTGAGAGGCGGCATGGCGTTCTCACCTTCCGCCTGACGCAGGTCCTCACCGGACACGGTTGTTTCGGGAGGTTCCTGTTTCGGATAGGGCGGGAGGAACTGCCCGGCTTGGGTGGAGCACCACCATGTCCTCGTGGAGGCGATCGGTGGCGGCGATTTCTCGCGTCCGGCCCTGGTCCAGGCCATGGTACGGAGCGAGAGGGCATGGGTAGCCGTCATCTCCTTCAGCGAAGCAGTGATGCTCGCGAAGAGGGAGGCGAGGCACGTGAGGGAGAGGCAGTCTATGCGCCCTCGCGACCCTAGTCGCCGCAGGATACGGAGACGCCCTGGGCGTCGGGAATCCCAGGCCGATTTCCGGCCACCGTAGGCATGAGCTTGCGGACGGCGAGTAATGGGTAGCTCGCTGTCCGGTAAGGACCAAGCCCAAGTCGACGGCGCGTTGTGTTTCACGCGCGCCTCAAAGAGATGTCAGCACAGAAATGATGGGGCCTGCAGGGGCCGATGCATGCCAGGGGTGCAGGTTTGTTCGAAAGAGATACCACAGCCCCTGGCATACGGGCTACTGAGGGAACACGGGTGGGTTTTAGTCAGTAAAAGTCTGACGCCCTCCTGCTCAACCCAGAGCGGGAGAAGTTATTTGATGAGTTCCCACCCAAAAAAAAAGACCTGTCAGTTTTATAGTTGTGGAATATGGACAATTGCAGATCTTGAACGTTGTTCATATGTGCTTAACGCGTTCAGACTCATTGGTAAAATTCGGCCACAGTTATCAATCGGCACAGCTTCATCTTCTGCTATGTAAATTAATCTGGTTTTTGGGACATTTCCGTAAAAAAAAGTATTTTGCTTCCAACACACAGCACTATTGCTAGGTCATCATCTGCCTAGCCTATTCCCAATCACGTTGGGGTCGGCTTCCAGTCTAACCGGATGAAGCTGAATACCAGTATTTTACATGGAGCGACTGCCTATCTGACCTCCACAACCCAGTTACTGGGTAACACGATACCCCTTGGTAAGACTGGTTGTCAGATTTTCGGGCTTCTGACGACCCGTAACGACTGTCAAAGATCCGCAAATGACAGCCGGGACCAATCTTGGTATGTAAAGATGGTCACCCATCCACGGAGTAACCGCGGCAAGCGTAGCTTTGTAGCGGCACTACAAATAAAAATGCTTCGCAACAAAATCGAAAATCGAAAAACGCAAAAAGTGGCGCCATCTACAATGCCACAGGCGAACTATTCTTAGAAATTCTACATCGCGCAATCAGAGTTTACCACGACACTCGAATAGATAAAATATCCCGACATCAACTGTCGGGCAGTTGCCCACCAAACACAATACCCGTCTGGTCGGAGGATCCTCCTTTTCAATAGAGGATGAGCGAACTTTACACCCTGTTCCTCATACCTCTATAGCTTAACCTGATCGATCGATCCGTGCGGCTTATGCTACTTAGCCACAAGCCCCTCCCCCCTTGGTGGTAACTTAAAATTACATAAGCATCTTCAAGTTTCTTAACAACGAAACCAACAAAAAACACAGCACAATAATAACTCATATTTATTCCTTCCTTTTCTTGGAAGAATCTTTACAAACGAAAGTTCCTCACATCGAGCCATTGTGTGCACTAGACTAAACTTTACACTAGTTCAAGAACCACAAACTTCTTCAGAGCACTTCAGTTTTAACGTTCTGAAAGCGATAGAACAGAGAGTACTTGAGAGCTAAAGACTACCTATGTACAGACGCCAGCAAATCAAGCTACCCCAATCTGTTATGACATAAAGATGAAAATCTATCAAAGAAATTTAAGGAGGGATTTTTCGAAATGCAACCCCTACGAGCGTTAAATAGGGGTGAAAGTACCGCGCGGGCGAAGCCGCTGGCAAAATCTAGTTTGTAAATGTAATATCTTATTTTTAATTAGAATTGTTTTCATTATGAGAAGAATAGGTACAAATTATTTGTGTGGTATCGGTGTTTTATTGTATCATTTTATAATTGTACTTGAAATATTGGTATAGTTTATTATTTCTTTGTCATTTTACTTCAGAGACTCATTATAACGTGTTAAAAAGCTTATTAGTTTTACTTTATACCAAAAAATTAAAAATATCCGTATTATCCGATATTCCTGATAGTATAAAATTAATATCCGTATTATCCGGATAGTAAAAATGAACGGATATTGCAAGCCCTAGTCATAGCCATAATGAAAAAAATCCTGTTTGGGGTAGCTTGATGTGGTGGCGGCGTCTGTACCTACTTGATTCTAAAGATATGGAATTCGATTTAAGGTGGAAGTAGACTTAATCTTGGTCACATCATTTGTGAATATCATGTAAATTGGTGTAAACTACACAGATATGAGAGGACCTGTTCCGTCAGACCTCGTTTTTTTTTATAACTGCTCCCTCTCTCGGTGAAGCGGGATAAAATGCAGGCAACGGAATTATGGGTAGGTACCTTTAAAGTTACGTAACGACTACAAATCTGCTTGAGGGCTAAGGAAGGGGAAATACTTAGCTAACTTCACTTACTGATGTGTAACTTTCGGTATTTTCGAACAAACTCTCTGGTAAGGTATAGATCGATGATGTCATCGAGCCTGTTTTTGAAATAAGAACCTAACAGAAATCGTTAATTTTGCCTTGCCTTGACTTTTTGGCGTTTTTTTTTTGTGTGTTGGAAATCATCAAATAACTTCTCCCGCTCTGGGTGGAGCAGGAGGGCGTGTCATACTTTTACTGACTAAAATCCACCCGTGTTTCTTCAGTTGCCTGTGTGCCAGGGATCAAGGTATCTCTTTCGAACAACCCGCACCCCTGGCAGATCAGTGCACGAATTTTTCAGTAATCGTACAGCTCACCTCAGAGCTTAAGAAGCTCTTTATACAAAACGCGATCTAACTGTAGTTCTACTGCCAGGGGTGCGGGTTTGTTCGAAAGAGATACCACAGCCCCTGGCATACGGGCTACTGAGGGAACACGGGTGGGTTTTAGTCAGTAAAAGTCTGACACGCCCTCCTGCTCCACCCAGAGCGGGAGAAGTTATTTGATGATTTCCAACACAAAAAAAAAAAAAAAAGTCAAGGCAACGCAAAATTAACTATTTCTGTTAGGTTCTTATTTCAAAAACAGGCTCGATGACATCATCGATCTATACCTTACCAGAGAGTTTGTTCGAAAATACCGAAAGTTACACATCAGTAAGTGAAGTTAGCTAAGTATTTCCCCTTCCTTAGCCCTCAAGCAGATTTGTAGTCGTTACGTAACTTTAAAGGTACCTACCCATAATTCCGTTGCCTGCATTTTATCCGAACCGATATTTAAAAAGTTTTTATATCCCAACCACATGATGCGAGACGAGACTTAAACTTCGAAGCACCAAAACGTGTGGCCACAAGGAAAGCGAAACAAAAATAATACAAAACACGAATCACAATAACGATGAAAATTTTAATGTGGAAATTATTCAGGCTTGCGGTGATCGCCGGAAACCACAACCTTTGATGAGGCGGACGTTATGGCCGCAACATGTGGAATAGTAATCGTAAAAGTTTTTGTTCGGGAATTGTAATAAAAGAGAAGCCAACAAATACATTTATTGGTGTCCAATGTTTTGTTGTTCAGTGTTTTCAGTACAGTTCAGTGTTTTCACGGAGTTTTTCGTAATCTGCCTTTTTGTAGGGATCTCGAACTTCAAGCTACGTAGAACGGGAAGAAGGTAACGGGTCTACCCGCACTTCAATTGTGGAACACACTATCAATTAGAATCTGAATAATTTTGCAAGATGTTGCTTAATCCATGGCTTCATCAGTTTGAAAGATTGGTCTGTTAAAAAAGTAAATAACGCCATGAATGTTGTTGAATTGTCAACATGGAATCTATTCCTACTGTTAGTGAAGTCGCCGGTAACTACATCCATTTATTTTTCAAATGAATCTCTTCTCCTCACTGTCGATACAAGAGCTTTTGTCCAATATTTGTCACAAATACTGATAAATTCCTCCACAAGCATTTTCCAGGGCTTACGACTTATCGTCTTGCGTGTAGGTTCTTCGAAACAAGTTCCTGTTCCTGGCACCGCTCCTGTTCATAACCTTGCACTAAGTTTATAACTCTCCCACACGTAAGCGAGGCAGCGATAGTTATAGTCTCACTAACTACTGGAAACTGTTGTCATTTCAATTGCAGTTCCGTACATGAAACTCTAGAGATCCTTGTCCACATACGTATTTCATGCGCGTGTGTGTGTGTGCAACCAACACTCAGCGAAACAGTCCGTATTCTCAAAACTTTCTAACAAGAACGATATAGACACGAACGTTAAACTTACGTCAAAAGTTTAATTCGTTCACGCCATTTTCTCTTATTATAATAAAGTTTTAATATCGTAAGCCTCTTTGGTACGCCGATTCAATGTGTTAACAGCTTCGGAACTTTACAAGCGTTTTATTAATACTATAAATTGCTTAATACTGCTCTTTTTATGCTCTAAATTTACGTCGGTACTGTTAATAGAATTTACAATTTATTGCTGAATTTTCAACGTTCAAGTTCGTAACTCCATTTAACTTCGTGAGACATAAAGATCATCTGTCAAAACCACTTATTCAAACTCATTCCAAGAAGTGAATGAGGAATATTTTCCAAAAACGCGGGATGTTGAAATGTCAACGTTATTGTCATTTTAATTTTCGCGCTAATTCTTTTGTCAGTGTCAATATTTTCGGAGTGGCTTAATTTTGACAGGCAGGTTTTTTTTTTTATTGAGAGTGATGTTACACGTATTCGTCTAATTAAGTTGTTTTGAAATTGGGGCACGTCGGAAGATGTAAACTCCTTCTTGTAGTGAAGGAATTTCTAACATCTTAAAAGCATTCTGTTAAAATCTTATAAACAAACTATTTCTCGTATCAATGTGCAGCTTCGTATATATTAATAGCTTTTCGACATTCTTTTTAGATACCGAGTTCGAAAATAAACTGGAGTCACCGACATTATTTTTGTGTTAATTAATTGTCTTTCCTTTTTGACTAACACGTACAGAATTCGTGAGTAGTTACATCACCTTACCTCGTCTTTAGTTGTTATTTTTGTACGTTTTGTAAACTGTTTACTTTAGTCATCGGAGTATCTCGACGAACTCGGATAGTTGACAAGTGACACAACGAGTAAAAAAACATCGAAAAAAAAATATGTCGGCTATAGCGTGGTTTCTGGCTGAATTTACGAAGCGAGGTCGTGAATCAGGGAAAACCAATTGCCTCTGGTTTGGTTAATCTAGTTATATTTGCATATACCGACATATTGGCCCAGTGTTGACGGACGGACCCAACTTACGAGTTTGGAAATCGTAGGTTCGAACTTTGAACCCAGAAAAGCTCTTTACTTTGCTTTAATTGTTTCATCACCATTGCTCTCAAAACGGTGAAGGAAAACATCGTGAGGCACCTAGAACCACAAACTCATAGACATGTGACATCTACAATCCGCACTGGGCTAGCGTGGCGAATATTATAGGCTGATGATTGTACAGCCGTTCTGTGTGGTGCCGGACGTAAAGAATAGCAACATCCCATTTCTTCCCGTGGGTGTCGTACAAAAGCCTGAAATCTCGAAAAAAATCAGCTGTGCCTTACATTAATATTCGTATAACTCATAAAAATGTAGGGAACAGCTGATTTTTTTTCGCGATAGCATGTTTGGTCCCATAGTAAAAGTTGTTCATAATGATGGGTACATTGACCTCTTAAGAGGTTGTTGGTGTTTTTCCAATAACCTGTATACAGGGTTACTGGTAATTCGACGTATATCCGTCAGGGGCTGATAAGGGGGCCAAAATGCAAAAAAAATTAACCCCCCATATGTATGGCCGAAATTCAATAGTTTTCGAGATATTAGAATTTTAAGGGTTTTTCGATATTTACTCAAAATTTGACATTTCATTCCAAATAAAAAAAAAAAACTACATTTTTGAATGGGTACCATTAAAAATGATGTTGTAGCTGGCACTTCAATTAAGCTATGGACATATTTAAAACTACTTAATTTAACAAAATAATGAAAATAATGAGCGATATAAGAATAATATCTTACCAATATTTTCATTTTACGCTTCAAAAATGTTGTCTCGTCACAAAAAATTCTATGACATTAATCGTACAAATAACTAAAACAACTTGCTTATTCTGTAAGCTTTCCAGAAAGCTATAAAAGTCAATTTTAAAATACATAATTCGTGCAAAGGCATGTGTTTGAATCGGCGCGGGGAGAGAAAGGGTTATTTGTATTTGTATGAAATAAAATGCATAAAAAATGTACATCAAATTTTATTACAAATTTTACACATCTTGTTCAAAATGAGCGATCGATTACGAATGCAGGTTCGAATTCTCTTCCTAACTTCGGTTTTCGTCACTCTTGATGTGAACGTTGTTCTCATCTGTTGCGCCGCGTTTATTATTCGCTGTCGAAGTTCTTCGACTGAATTATTGGGGTCACATAAACTAATGCCTTCATATGACCCCAAACGTAAAAATCAAGTGGTGAGATATCAGGGCTTCGTGCTGGCCACGGAATTGGCCCTCCCCTCCCAATCCATCGGTTTGGATATCTCTCGTCTAGCCACTGTCGGACAGTAATCCGGTAATGTGCTGGGCAACCATCATGTTGAAACATGAGGTTGTTTTTTATTTCTTCAGGAACATCCGCCAACAAATCGTCTAGGTTGTTTCTCAAAAACTCCTCGTAATTTTCGCCGTTCAAATTTTGGGGCAAGAAATGAGGGCCCACCAAATAATTATTAACGACACCCATCCATACGTTCAGGGAAAATCTCATTTGCGACGCAGTTTCTTTTAGTTTTTTTGGATTCCTGCCTGCTTTAGGTGCCCAAAAATGTAAGTTATGGTAATTCGTTATTCCATCCCGGTCAAACTTTGACTCGTCAGTCCACAAAATATTTCTTAGGAAATGTTCCTGGACAGCGTCAGCGTTTAACATAAACCGAGAAAATTCGAGTCGCCTGGCAGGATCTCCCTCGTGCAATGTTTGAACAGGTTGATAATGGTACGGGTGTCTACCTGATAGATGTACTACCGACCACACTTTCCACTGGGACATACCGAGCTGTCTTGCAACAATGTCCTTTGAGATGTTTGGGTCATCAATAAAACACTGAAGAATGGTGTCCTCTTCGTCAGCCGTGTACCGTCGAGGTCTGCCAGCGTTGAATTGTGCTCTTTGAACACTGCCAGTTTCAGACAATCGTCGATAGGTGCTCCCGAAAACAGTAACGTGGGGAAGTCGACGATCGGGAAAGCGGCGTTGGTATTCTCGCCGAGCCGCAGCCGCGTTTCCATCGGCAAAACCATAACAAAACATTATGTCTGCGTATTCGTTATTAGTATACGAAGCCATGTTATCCGAAATAACAATGATAACAAAAAGAATAACAAAAGAAACAAGAATTAACAATAATGATCGATAACAAATTAACGGGATGAGAGATTGGTAGCAAGATAACAACACACGTGCTTGCGCGGCGGAGAGTCAAAAAAGGATAAGGAAGGCGACGCGAGCGCAGCAAACGCCCGCACACCCCGCCCTCACACCCCGCCCCATCGCGAAGAATTTCGCCAGGAAAATCGGTTGTTTTAGCGAGGATCATAAACTAAAAACACAGATAATTTCTCTCCCCGCGCCGCGCCGCCGCCGGTTCAAACACATGCCATGCCACGAATTATGTATTTTAAAATTGACTTTTATACCTTTCTAGAAAGCTTACAGGATAAGCAAGTTGTTTTAGTTATTTGTACGATTAATGTCATAGAAATTTTTGTGACGAGACATCATTTTTGAAGCGTAAAATGAAAATATTGGTAAGATATTATTCTTATATCGCTCATTATTTTCATTATTTTGTTAAATTAAGTAGTTTTAATTATGTCCATAGCTTAATTGAAGTGCCAGCTACAACATCATTTTTAATGGTACCCATTCAAATATGTAGTTTTTATTTTATTTGGAATTAAATGTCAAATTTTGGGTAAATATCGAAAAACCCTTAAAATTCTAATATCTCGAAAACTATTGAATTTCGGCCATACATATGGGGGGTTTAATTTGTTGCATTTTGGCCCCCTTATCAGCCCCTGCCGGATATACGTCGAATTACCAGTAACCCTGTATACGATTTATAATAATAGAACTGCGCCTTCGTCTTTAAGCAAAGCTTCGTTTACAGACAAATGTCACTACTGACATGCCGTTATTGTATCTCTACCCTTTTCAAAAATACAAACAACACGTTAATAAATATTTATATCCATTTCAGAAGGAAGTTCATAGAAATGACAGCTTAACGTTAAATTTGCTATAAATACCTAAGTAGGTTATAATATCGGAGTCAATAACTGCCTAAAAGCTTTAGATATTGGCCTTTCATTCGTTTATCGATAACATAAACAAAGCTATTACTATGGAGCTGTGATTATAGGGTAGGTATCGTAACATGGTATTTAGTTTACTTTCGTGTACAGACATATCAGTGTGTTTGTTACCTATATTTTTTGTTTGAACTAGGAAGTTCTAGTAGGTATGATGTGTTCTAGAAGTATCTGACGAAACTGTAAGCAAATGGATCAGAAATGGGTCCCAATTTTTAGTGCCATTCAAACTCAAAGCATTTATTACAATTAAACCATTTACAGGCACTTTTGAAATGTCAAAAAGTCGATTAGTTGAAAAGTTGAAGCTAGCCCATTCCAAAACGTAGATCTCAATGGAGAAGAACGGGCAAGAAACTCCACGGACACTCTTTTAAATCTCTTAGTTGGATATTACAAAATCTTGGGAACATTATTCTTGTTGCTTCTATATGTGAGAACAATGTAAAAAAAAGAAAAACTATTCTAAATATAAGCCCTGGAAGTTAGGAGATGACCAGCCCCAACCGACAGCGCCCGTTCACGAACATGACGCGTGGATCAGCACCATCCAGCTCACCCCTTTTGTAGGGAACCGAATGATCCACTTACAACCGAATGATCCACTTACAAACTCAGTGCTATGATTTGATTATTTCAATACTTCAACCTGATATTTTAATTTTAAGTCACCTTGAAGATGTTGTTCATTCGTTGATAACTTTTTAATTACAATTTCATAATATCTTTTTGAACAATAGCGTGTTCAGTGGTGGCCCAATTGTAACGGCCATAACTTCCGAGTTGTAGGCTATAGATTGGAACCCAGCCAGGCGCTTTTCTTTCTGAAAATTATCGTAAGAAAACCGACGTGTCCTAGAGAACCAAAAACTCGGAGACATGACATCTACCATTGCGCACTGGCCCACGTGGTGGATTACGACCCACTCCTTCTCACTAAGAGGAAGCCTGTATCCCAACATTGGGAACGTTATAGCTGTTATTTTTTTCACTATAATTGTTGAAAATTGTGGTGAGATGTAAAGTGGAAACGTTCGAAATACACATGAATGTTTTTCTAATTGCTTGAACAGGGAATAGGGTAAGGGATAAGAATTCAACTTGAACAGGGTTTGTTTACAGTTTCGCCAATTACTTTCGGAATAGACTACAGGTTTATTACAAATGACTCATTGAGAATAGTTTGTGAAGAGATAATGTAATCTAGTTGCGAATTAATCTGAAAAGCTTTCTTATGTAAATGTGATAATGTTATCTTTTATTCTCTTTTGTACATATTAAGTATATTTTTAAATATTTTACAAAAATAATACAAAAACATTTAAAATATAAAAAAATATTTATGTAAATGTGATAATTATTATTATGACGTGTTCTCCACAATATTCAGCCTCATAATTTTACACCTTATCATTAATCTGGCATTCGTGGATCTCTGACAGTCTGAACGGGTCGTCAGAAACCCGAAAGTCTGACAACCAGAGTATCGTATTACTCAGTATCTGAATTGTGGAGGTCAGATAGGCAGTCGCTCCATGTAAAATACTGGTATTCAGCTGCATCCGGTTAGACTGGAAGCCAACCCCAACATAGTTGTGAAAAGGCGAGGAAGATGATGCTGAATTTTAACCTTTTGGGGTGAATGACCGTGTTTTATATATTAAACTAGCTTTTGCCAGTGGCTTCGCCCGCGCGGTACTTTCATCCCCTATTTAACTCCCTTTGGGGTTGAATTTCGAAAAATCCTTCCATTTTCCTTGTCTAGATTATAAAAGGAACCACTGTGCAAAATTTCAGCTTTATAGGTCCAAGGGTTTGGGCTGGGCGTTGATGAGTCAGTCAGTCAGTCAGGACTTTTCTTTATATTTATATATATAGATCTGGAGTAAATAAAATAAAACGATAACTTTTTTCACAAGTGTTTGTCACGCATCGTGACTCAGAAATAATTAAGTATATATTTATTAATAAACAGTTAAAAATACGATACTATCTTTAAACCAGTATCTAATGCCAATACTTTTATTACATCGTGGGCGAATCACGGCCACAGAAGTTACTAAGAACTTTTTTCTACGAATTATTAACAGCATTATTCACATAATTCATCTTATTATGATTAGTTCATTAAATTCTGAGAATTGAAATGAATCAGAGCTTTGATGATTTTATTATTATTTTAAATGGTTATATGAAAGTTATGATAAGCACGTCCCGTCCTAATAAACGTTAGTATTTTTTTAATATTTTTATTTTTTCCAGCTTACGCTATCCCACTCGTGGGCAAGGGCCTTCCATCTTTCACGAGCCCGCGTGTCCTCGTTCCAATTTTAACTTGGTCTATTTAAAATGGTTGCCTCCGAAAAATACTCGAAAACATTACCCTCATTCTGGCGCAGTCGGGTAAAAATAAAAATATGAAATCGACATTTTTAATTTGGCATGTAAAAGTTCCATATAAAATGTAAATAATATATCTTTGGTTCCGTATACCTATTTACATTTCCCTAAAGTTTGGTTTGGTAATGTCTTTAATCTTGATGGTATCACAGTTATTGACACGAGATTTTCCTGCTTAAACTCTGCTCAGGCTGTCCCGCTATTAAAACTATGATGAAGGTTTAAACTAACTCCATCTCCTAACTCTGAAGATTATGTAGTTATTAAAGACAGGTCAGGTATGAGCAGTAATTTATCTTAACTGGCAACACGTTTGGCCATAACTTTTATGCTAAACCTGCAGGGTTATATGGGTCCAAACTTGGTTTATGTACTCCTTAAGTGAAGAATGCTAAAAATACAACTATTTCCAGGAAATAAACCATAAGATGAAGGCGATAAGGTAGATATCGGAATAAAAAAAAATGGACTTCTTTTTTTCAGCTTGTATGTTAATTAAAAGGTTTAGTAACCAACTCGACACGAGAGACTGGACACGCTTGTGTCCAGTTGGTGAAACTCAAAATTAGTATCACTTATTATTTCGTCGTCTGGACATAAAATATCTACGATCAACGACCGAAAAAATATGGCTTGGTTTATTAAATTAGTTAATTTAATCCCTAAAACCGTGTTGCCGGACGTAGAGAATAGCGCCATCCCATTTCTTCCCGTGAGTGTCGTAGAAGGCGTCTAAGCGACTTACTAGAGAATGGGCAGCAGCGTTCTCTATGCATTTTACCACCATATTGCGATCTTCAACCCGCCTGCCAAGCGTGGCGGTTATGGCAAAACCCCTCTTTTGGAGGAGGCCTGTGTTCAGAAGTGGACGTCTTTCGGCTGAAATGATAAATCCTTATAAATATTTTTTTAGTGATATAGTAATTCAATGGGATTCAATGAACTAAGAGAGTAGTTGTATTGATGATTTTAATGATTATATTAATTATGTGAAAACATAAGTGTTAGGTGTTCGTTGGATGCGGGAAGCACAGAACCGGCCGAAGTGGCGGAGCTTGGGGGAGGCCTATGTCCAGCATTGGACGTCTTTCGGCTGAAATGATGATGATGATACGTGATATGATTGTGAATCATATTCTATCAACATACAACTTGTCCTAACCCGCAAATTGCGTATTTCATGGGCGACTCTGGCGTTTCCCCCGTAAAAGCAATAATAAACTGTATTCTTCGAAATAGGCTACTCTGGTGATTCTTATATGAATTTTGGTCTCAAATCAAATCAAAATATTTTATTTGACATAATCCTGGGCACTTATGAAACGTCAGAAACTAGGTACACGGTTCCAATTTGTGTTTTGTTGGTCTATACAGGATAAGTTATTAAACAGTGGGCAAATTTTAACCATGAAATCAGCATACATTCTAGACGCCCCAGTGCAGAAATATTTCGTCGATTATACAAAACAAAAATCTGCTGTTTCATAGAAAAGTGCAATATCTACGCGGGCAAAATGTGGAACAGCTGTTTTTTTTTTGTTGCATATCCGACGAAAAAGGTCTAGAATGTTATGCTGAATTCATGGTTACAGTTTGCGCACTGGTAAAAAACTTACCCTGTGTAGGAGAGATTTTTTATCTGTGTGTTGTCCCACCGCAGAGCAAAGGCCTCTGTTTTTTTTTCTCCTCAATGGTTCTGTCTTTATTATCCCCAAAGAGTTAGGCTGAGGCGTACCTTGTAGACTATTACTCCGAAGAGAAAAAAGAACAGAAAAATGACACATTTTTTCTAGTAATGTTTAACAGAACTGAGATTCCTTCCTCAGTATTTTTATACCTTCTTAGATACATTATCGTACAACTGCTATGTTCTTGTCATATTATTTCTTCATCTTCCCTTGCCCTACATATAGATTATTCAATGCCACAGTAAAAAATAACCACGTAGGTAACGCGATCTTGAAAACTAAACGGCATTGAGTAAGAGGAATTTCTGTCTTTATGAAAACAATTCGGTTTCATAATCTATCGTATTCTTTGACAGTGTTAAGATGAATTAATTTTAAACGGCTATGAATACTGTGTGGTTTTAATTGCTTAATGTTACCCCTTTTACTGGAGCGCAATGCTAGCCCAGTGGCAACGGCCGCAACTTTCTAGTTGTAGGTCGTAGGTTCGATCCCAGACAGGCGCTTCACTTTTTGCAAATTATTTTGGCGAAGGAAAACATCTCTCAGTTCGCGTGGTGGATTACGGCCCACTTCTTGATACAGAGAGTAGGCCTGTGTCCCAACAGTGGGAACGTTATACGCTGATTATATTATGTAACCTTTCACTTTCTCGACTGAAGCTATCTAAGATTTAATATTTGAAAATCACCGCATATAGGTATGCGTATAGATACTTAAAACGGTTGATTGTCAAATAGGAAACTACCACAGTAACTGTATACTACAGTACATATTTTTTAAATGTATAGTAACGCTTTGAAAATTCCCACGATAACACTGGCCGTTGTAGCAACAAAAGCGTGGGTTAAGTAACAGTTACAGCAGTCAAATTTTGAATTAACCATTTCATAACTAATTTGCCAAAGTTGGTACGTTTAATGGGTGTAGTTCCGCTTAAAAATCTGTAGCTCGCCAAAAAGGAAATGATCACGCACTTGCATTAATGAGCGCCCGTCAAGCAAAGCGGATTTTGGCAGCAGGCCGGGAAAGTGATACAAATTATAAATACGATATTCCTTATAAAACTGAGCATACCGTATCAACTTGCCAACTGCAATGTTACTGCAATATTGCTACTGATTTGCAGTGAATGAAAACATTGAGAGGAAATCCGCCGGGCCTATGCTGTAAAAGGACTGAAGGTCTTCGATATCGGAAAGCGTATTAGATAACTCAAATAGAGCTGGGCAGGACACCTGGCAAGGTGCAGGGACGATGGGTAGAGTAAGGTTTTGTGTCAAACAAAGTGGCGTCCAAGGACTGGAAAACGACTTGTCGGTCATCCGGCGGCGAGATGGATCACCGTCGGTGAAGTTGGGCTGTGAATAATAATTATGATGTTACAAATGCTTTTGCTCTGTATTTACTGGGGCAGCTTTTGCCTTGTAAGTAGCGGGACATATGACAAGAAGCTATTGCCCTGTAAGTACTTGAACATAATATGAGAAAAAGCTTTTGCTTTGAAGGTACTGGGACAATAATTTACGGGTCGTTAAAGTGTAGAATAACTTCGTAAAAACAAGAACTTAAAAAGTGCCAATAAAGTCTCCACATAAACGCGTCTATAAAATATATGCTAAAATTCGACGTTCTCAGACATTCCAGTGATTAAAGAAGTCGTAAAAACAAGAAAATCGATGGAGTTAATCTTCATTTATTTTTTATTTAGAAGTCAGTAATAGTGATTTATGTGTCCTACGCAATGTTTGTGAGCTCATAACTACTAAACTGATTTTAAACGGTGTCTTCTGCTTCATGGTCATTGATTTCTGGAATGCTACACACATTCTTTTCGGTTTTTCCCATGGGGGTAGAAACTATAGAACGCCATCTGCTAAGAATGCGAATACTATGGAATGTTCGGCTGTTGTTACCTATACCTTTGATTCGGAGGACACGGTGGAGGTCTGCCCAGCCTGGACGGAGCACCACCGTGTCCTTGTTGAGGCGATCGGAGGCGGCGATCTCTTGCGTTCGGCCCTGGTCCAGGCCATCGTATGGAGCGAGAGTGCATGAGTAGCTGTCGCCTCCTTCTGCGAAGCACTGGTGCTCGCGAAGAGAGAGGCGGTGCACGTGAGGGAGAGGCAATCTATGCGCCCTCACAGCCCTAGTCGCCGCAGGAGACACCCTGCACGTCGGGAATCCCAGGCCGTCGTTATTCGCATTAATTACCGGACATGAATTCTTTGCCCCTTTTACCATGGTGGTATGTAGAAACTACAGAACGCTACGTTTTACCAATACGCTTACTGTAGAACATTTGGCTGCTGTTACCTATACCTATGAAAAATGAGAAATAGGGACCTTATAACTTAGAAAGAAAGCACTTTATCGCTTAATTCTTCCAGGTCCCAGTTCATGAAACAGCGCATAAAAAAGTTGTGCAATATTTATTTATTGGTCTATCTACAATCGTTACACTGTTTAACCAAATTGACTCTAGCCACAAGCAAAGTGTACAATATTAAAGAAACATTAGGTGTATAAAAAAAAATGTAAATATGTAATGTCTTCGAATTTTCAGTTAAAGGAATTTTCGGTTTCGTCACGATGTTTTCCTTGACCGGTTTGAGAGCAGTCGTGATGAAAAAAATTACACAAGCACCAGCACCCTAATTGCGTAACTCATGATTGATCATAATTGGTTTCGTCTTCACAGTTAAACAATACTCATTGCGTTATTTATGTTGTCGAACAGAAACATTTTTCGAACATATGAAGCAATGGTTTAACAATCCGTTTCAAAACGATACAGATTATGATGAATCGTGAGTTACGCAATTAGGGTGCTGGTTGGGTTCGAGCCCATGACCTGTATGTAACTCGGACATAAACTTGGGGCTGATACTTCTGGGTCACCATCATTGCTGTCTGCTCACCATTGCTCTATTCAAAAGGCTAATATTTATTTTTGTTTTGGTATCATCGTTTTAGTATGACTGTGACACATTCTTTTTGACAAAGTGTGTTCGTGAAAACTGACTGGGTTTTTATATTTGCAAGTAGATGACTCATGCAGTCAATTTATTAATGTAAACCATTTTCTCAGGGCTCGCGAGAAACATGTTTTATTTTTATACTGCCCGTACCTATCTGTTGACAGTTCGTGTACTGAAGATTTGTCGATCTCTGGTTTTTAGTAATCATCGGGCGGGCTTATGAAATGGTTTATATTTCAGAATAATAAGGGTCAATATGGAAAAACCTTGACTGACTGACAGCCAACTGGGCAAAAAGTTATATACTTTTTGTCTCATTCTTATATAATTCAAAATGTACATGAGTCTTTAGTCTTTCATAAATATTAAGCCAATTTTTTTAGAGTTGGCAATTAATGTGCACAGCAGAAATAAAATAAATAATTTCTCCTTCGGTGTAGGTAAGGCCCATCGACGCGCAAACTGTTAGCACGAATTTAGCAGACGATGCAAGAGCGTAGTTTAAAAAAAAATAGTATTAGCCTATTATTATCCCACTGAAAGGCAAAGGCCTATCCTCATAAAGAGAAGGCACGCTTTTTTAATAACTCACCAAACATTTCAACGCCAGTGAGTCTACAATCATATACAAATGCAAAAATAGCGGTAGACCACTTTTCAGCTAATAAGATTGAAAAGTGGTCGACCGCCAGTGTCCGCGATGGTACCTATTAAATTCATAGAATCAGTATCGCGGCGAGGTCCCTAACACCCTGTATTTGCAATAGGTAAAGCATTTTTTTTACCGACTCAAAAGGGAGGAGGTTATCAATTCGACATGTTTATATATATTTTTTATGTATGTTCGGGCATAACTCCGTCATATATAAAAGGATTTTTAAAATTATTTTTTTGTTCGAAAAACGTTTATTCCAAAATACATATCCAAAGTCATCGACTTCCGTAATTAAGTTATTTTTCACCTTGTAATGTTTTCCCGGAAGTCAGTTTTTTTTTGGATAAGGTTTTTAATTACTGTATTTTAGGCAGAACGGAACTGTCTGCCTTCTCTAATGCATCACAAACCACTTAAATAACTATCTCCATTTTTTTTATGGTTGTCCGTTGTGAGTCAATCAATCATTCAGGGATTTTAAGTAGGAGTCAGTTACAGCTAGTTTACTGCATTAAAATCGCGCTAAATGTAATGAAATCCTATGTGGGTGTCAATCAATCGCCGTAATACCATCGGATAGTCATCGATCCTTATTGCAAACGTAGGATGCGATCAAAATAGTTTCTTACTGACAGACAGATTGCATTAGCTAGATTACAGTCTCAGTGCTGTCTTGTAAACTATATTTTTTACTAAGACCTTCAATATTGTGATACATCAAGACAGTTGCTAGCCGCAAAAAGTTAGAGTTTGGTTATAATTGACTACGTTCCTGCACCCTAATTGCGTAACTCACGATTCAACATAATCTGTATCGTTTTGAAACGGACTGTTAAACCATTGCTTCATTATGTTCGAAAAATGTGTCTGTTCGACATCATAAATAACGCAATGAATATTGTTTAACTGTGAAGACGAAACCAATTATGATCAATCGTGAGTTACGCAATTAGGGTGCAGGTCTAGTGATTGTAAGCGCGACTATTAAGGTGACACTTGTCCACATTTTTTCCATACAAACTTCGAGAGGGTTTTACTCCACTGTTTGACTATGTGCATCAAAAATTAAACATGGTATGGTTTTCTCTCATTATCAATATTGTCTGTAGGGAAACAGAATACTAAAATAAAAAGCCATTAAAAAGTTATGAGCTAACAAAGATTCATTTTTCTTGCCAATTTAACCTAAATTTGGGCGTGTTTAAGTAATAAAAGCAGTGTAAAATCTCGAAAACTAAATCAATACCGACAAAGCTCAATTATCGAACAGTTCAATAAACTTAATTGGTCATTGATTCATGCAGTGGTTTTTTCAGAAAACCCAATCTTCCGAAGGACTTTTCGTAATTTTTTACGCGCCTATTTTACTATAACTGATCCTGTAGCTCACTCAATAATGTTGTGCGTGCAGACTAGCGTCTAACTGCTCATCACTGATACTACCTCTCTCGGACACGAAGCCTGGTGAGACAGTGTGCTTTTTAGCCAGGCCCACCAGTGAGTTCGAGCCCGCGACTAGTGTACCCTTAAGCCGATGTTTATGCCTCGAAAAGTATCAGTCCAAGTTCGCACGGACGTACAAATATCACGGCGGGATTTGATCACTTGATAATCAACGCAATGCCTACCGCCAAGAGTTGAAAATTGAATAGTTTGTTTTTTTTACGCGCTGAGATGTATTATGTTGCATTCTCAATGCTCGTGTAGGGACGCCATAGTGACGGTATGTTTACGTAGGTACCTATCTAGTATGTAAGATAATACTATAAATGTACGGGTTGTAGTAGTTAACTCCTACAACCCGTACATTTATGGTCCTTCGAGCCGGATCAGTGTACGGAGTTAACTTCTACAACCCGTACATTTATGCCGCGCATCGTTGGCCTAAAGTAGATTACCGAGTAAGCAGAAAAATGTACAGCGATGAGACCCTAGAATAATAATGTAAGGCGCACAAGACAGGTGGCCACTCGTACGCGATCACACCAGGGGCTAAATTCACTATGACCACTTAACGATTTCTACTCGTAACCACGTCAATAACACACGAAGTAGTTTGAACGTTGTAAGATTCCGCGGGGAATCATTATAACGATACAGAATTGGGGCCCAGTGTGTCCATGTGTCAACTATCTTAGTGAATACATGTGAATTAAGTAACGTATTGTTTTATTTAGTTATGACCCCTAAACTCGATTCAACGCCGAGAGGAATTAGCAGCACGATGGTTGTAGGTTTTTCCCTTTATTACGATATGTGGGTGTACTATGTACCTCTTTGTAAAAAAGGCTTGATGTTATGACGTTTAGAACAAATAATTTTAGGTTCTAGAATAACTTTAAGTACTAAGTATAGTGAAAGAGCTCCTTGGGAGAGTTGTTTGTGATTGTAAAGAGAGATACTTAATTGCAGGTATAGTATTAATTCCAGGTGTGCAGATTAAATTTCCAGGCTCACCTATTATTTAACGCCCCTTTTATAGAAGAAAAAGATCAAGATGTCCGAAGCGATTTTAAAGGCGTCGGTAAATCCTCCTGATAAATGGCTACACGCCTCATACTATGAATGGTCAAATAATAAAATACAATTCATTATAGGGTATCAATCAGATGAGTACTTCTACTAACATAAACATCAGATAGTCATCGATCTTCCTTAAAAGAGAGAGGCACGATTAAAATACATGCACATATATGTTGACAGACGTATGGACTTCTAAAACTAAACTAGATATAAAGCTAAACGCACATTACCTGAGAAAAATTTCCTCTGCCGCACTACGTAAAATAAGGACAAAAATCGACCACAATGACGTGTGTAACCCGCTCCATTACGCGTAAGTAGCCAGTCATACGTAGTCGGCATACTGACGCTCATCATGGAGCGGGTTACGTAATTTACTCGTGGTCGATTTTTGTACGTACGTACGTAGCTCGACATCCGGCTACGTAATACGTAGTGCGCAAGTCGCACTGAATACTCCTGAAACTACGATTGCAACACCCGTATACTATTGTTGCGAGCACAGTAGAACACGGTGAACCTTACGTGTGTACCATGGCGGCTTACGTACGATACTGTAGCGGGCACGTTAAATAATGATGAGCCATATCTGTGCACCGCGACGGCATACGTACGATACTGTGGCGGACACAGTAAAGCACGGTGAGCTGTACGTGTGTACCACGGCGGCATACGTACGATACTGTGACGGACACAGTAAGGCACGTTGAGCCGTACGTGTGTACCACGGCGGCATACGTACGATACTGTGACGGACACAGTAAAGCACGGTGAGCCATACGTGTGTACCACGGCGGCATACGTACGATACTGTGGCGGACACAGTAAAGCACGGTGAGCCATACGTGTGTACCACGGCGGCATACGTACGATACTGTGGCAGACACCGTAAAGCACGGTGAGCCGTACGTGTGTACCACGGCGGCATACGTACGATACTGTGGCAGACACGGTAAAGCACGGTGAGCCGTACGTGTGTACCACGGCGGCATACGAACGATACTGTGGCGGACACAGTAAAGCACGGTGAGCCGTACGTGTGTACCATGGCGGCATACGTACGATACTGTGGCGGACACAGTAAAGCACGGTGAGCCGTACGTGTGTACCACGGCGGCATACGTACGATACTGTGGCGGACACAGTAAAGCACGGTGAGCCGTACGTGTGTACCACGGCGGCATACGTACGATACTGTGGCGGACACAGTAAAGCACGGTGAGCCGTACGTGTGTACCACGGCGGCATACGTACGATACTGTGGCGGACGCAGTAAAGCACGGTGAGCCGTACGTGTGTACCACGGCGGCATACGTACGATACTGTGGCGGACACAGTAAAGCACGGTGAGCCGTACGTGTGTACCACGGCGGCATACGTACGATACTGTGGCGGACACAGTAAAGCACGGTGAGCCGTACGTGTGTACCACGGCGGCATACGTACGATACTGTGGCGGACACAGTAAAGCACGGTGAGCCGTACGTGTGTACCACGGCGGCATACGTACGATACTGTGGCGGACACAGTAAAGCACGGTGAGCCATACGTGTGTACCACGGCGGCATACGTACGATACTGTGGCGGATGCAGTAAATCATGGTGAGACATACGTGTACACCACGGCGGCATACTTACGATACTATAGCGGACACGGTGAATCATGGTGCGCCATACGTGTACACCATGGCGGCATACTTACGATACCATGGCGGACACGGTGAATCATAGTGCGCCATACGTGTGCAGCGTGGCAGCATACGTAGGATACTGTGGCAGGCACAGTAAAGCATGATGTGTCAGACGTATTAACTGTCGTAGTAGAGGTAAGGTACCGTTGCCGGTACAGTAAGGCATGATGAACCGTGCGTATGTACCACGGCAGTGGACGTACGATACTGGTGCGGGACCAGTAAAGCACGGTGAACCATACTTATGTACCACGCTAGCGTACGTACGATACTGCTGCGGGTATAGTAAGGCATGGTGCACTATACTGTGTTACGTATGGCACACCATGCCTTACGATACTCGCACCTGTATTTTCCTTATGCTGGCGCATGGTACATACAAAGGTGTTCAGATACTTATTTTGAATATTAAACACTCAAATCAATGAAATTTTGTAGACATGATCGAGAAACTAATATCTAGGTCTGTGGTTTATTACATTTTCGTAAAAATGTATAGTTTAAATATTGCAGGGAGTTTTGAATGAAAATATGAAAACCCCCTGCAATATTTAAACTATACATTTTTACGAAAATGTAATAAACCACAGACCTAGCTAGATATTAGTTTCTCGATCGTGTGTACAAAATTTCATTGACTTTGATTGGTTAATATATAATAATATCTGAACACCTTTGTATGTACGGCCAGCGTCATAAAAATATATACGTTAACAAGAGCTCAAAAATATCTACACGCCTCTATGTCACTGACAATAAGGTTGGTGTTTACATATTTTGACTCGATGGCTGTATATATTTATATATTAATGACGTTGACTGTAACCATGCCAGCATAAGGAAAATACAGGTACAAGTATCGTAAGGCATGATGTGCAATACGTAACACGTAGTGCAATAGTGCACCATGCCTTATACCCGTAGCAGTATCGCATGTACTCGGGCGTGTAGATGGACGGGTATGGTGAATGGTATGGTGCCATATTGTCCCGCACTAGTAATCATACCTTTTATTTTTCTTCTCAGCATATATATTCGTCCACTGCTGGACATTTATGCTTCTCCCATGGTTTTTCTATGTCATCCTCGATGCGGCGTATCTGGTCGAGGTCGGCCCTGCCATCTTAGGAATGGCGGTCTGCCTACGCTTCGACTTCCCGTTCATACCTCTACTATAACAGTTAATAAGTTTTATACACATTATGCTTTGTAGTATAAGTAGTACAACCTGCACTGGTCACATAGATATCTACTTATAAATAATGGTGCGGGTACGGTAAAGAATGATGTATCATTATAAAGCTGACCAGATGTTTTAAAACCCGCGTGCGGTATTTTTCAGATTTAATTTCTTTTACTGGCAATAGTTACGTATAAATATATCACAAAAGGTCGCGTCCTCATTGCAGGGTTTTTTTAAAACTCTGGTCAGGCTTTACCTACTGTTGTTGAATTTGTACGATATTAGTGCGGCTATTATTATTATTATGCAAAATAATTTTGTAGCAAACTTAACAGCTACACCGATATAGCACCAAATCGGACCTGTAAGTGAAAAGCATACACTAATTGGTAATTTAGATAAAATAATACTTCACGATACATATACATTTAGTGTAGGTACTACCTACACAGCAATGATACATCATTTTTTATTTTTTTAAACTTTTACAAGGTTATTAACAGAAGAAATTCTGAAGAAGTTCTGTTCTCAAACCCTGTACAAGTTTTATAACTTTACATGCTTAAAAGGAAATAGACATAAAAGATTCATATTATTTATTTTCAATCGTAAAATTGAGACATACAAAAAAACCACAAGCTTAATTAATCATACTATTCTAGAATTACATGGTAGTCAACTATGAACGAGGAATTTCACCGTCTGTCGGTTGTTGACAGGCGTCCACCATTTCAAGATTTAAGGCCTACTCAAATCTGACCGGTATCCCGTACCGGTGGCGATAACGATATCCCGATGGGTATGCGGTAACGCGCTGTTCAAAGGTGTTCCGCAACTGCTGCCGGTAATGCCATACAAAATACCGGTCGGGATATCGGTCAGGTTTGAGTAGGCCTTTACAAAACGTAATACGGAAAGGACGAGAGGATTGGCGATTAGATATTTATTAAAATATAAGGGCGTCAGTAGATATCCTATCTTATATAGATTTCGTCTGAATGTTTTAGGGCAATTATAAATACTTAATTAGGTATAACAACAGACAGTCCATTATCAACATGAACAATGTCTCAGATCTCCGGTATTTGTAGCACGAGCCGGAAGCGGGTAAGTAAGAGCAACCTAGGATTCCCGACCAAAGAATCACTAGTACGAGCCAGTCCACACGGCGCGTTGCGTCTCCGTTGCGTCGACGCAGCGCTGCCGTTGCGTCATTTTACATTTTGCGTTGCGTCGACGCAACGCGCCGTGTGGACTGGCTCTAAGGGTACCTTGGCATCAATGGAGTCCGCGTGGTCGTCGCTGGAAACCAATGCATCTAGGCCTACGGTAAACTTAACTTAAAGCTCGTTCGCATACGAACGCTAATACATACGCATAAACCTAACTAGTTGCGGAACCTATGTCGCAAGGCCCGACTTTAAACTGATATAACCGGTATTCTACAAAAAAAAAAATACAAAATGTGGGGATCGCCCCGTTTTGGTAGCGATCCGAGAGCCACCTTTTGGCAGTAGGGGCGGTGCACCCCTACCCCATGGCCTAGGTGAAGGTTAAACATCAGTACCGAGTTTCGATATTTTCTACTTTTACGAAATTTGACTGATTTTAAAAGCATAAATGACAATACGATGAAAGAATACAAACAACAAATGAAACTCAGCTGATGTTTAACCTGAAGTTAAGTTAAAGAAACAAATTGGTGGTGGGCCCGTATTCACGCTTTTGCAAAACGGTATATAATGTAAGGTATGGGTACGTAAAATGTGTAAACTGTATCACCTGCGGGCAACAGATCCGCACAGGTGGGTGTGTTTCTGAATTTTTGCACGTGTTGTATGTGTTATAGTCAAACCCCGAAGTCCCGGCGCTCCAAGGTTTGCCTAGTCAAACCTCAGGTTTGACAAGAAGGCTTAGTCAAAGTCCAAAACTAATAGCGTGTTTCGACCTTTGGCTAACGCATTTATGGCCAAACCTAGGAGAGACTAACTTGGAAAGTCAAACGCCGAAACGCAATTTGATCAAATCGCAATTACTCCGCTGCGAAATTTCTAACCTGCAGGACCACGTGACCTACAGGAGTAAGGCAGTTTTGAATCTAACATCGGAAATGAATGAAGTTTTTCATACATATTTAGGTTATATAACCCATTCTGTCCCTAATTTAAGTCTGACTAGTCAAACCCTGATTTGATCGTACTGAGTTTCGGCGTTTGACTACCCAAGTTGGTCTCTCCAAGGTTTGACCATAAATTCTTTTGTCAAAGGCCAAAACACGCTTTAGTTTTGGACTTTGACTAAGGCTTCTTGTCAAACCTGAGGTTTGACTAGGCAAACCTAGGAGCGCCGGGACTTCGGAGTTTGACTACATATGCATGTAAGTGTGTGATGAGAGAAAAATAAACGAAGAAGGTTGGTGCTAATATGATGGGAAGTCCTACCCCAAGGGTACGTACGTCGTATGTGATGTGTAATGGTCGTTGTTATTCTAAAGTCCATCGAACAGTGACATAAAGTTTTAAATCTGACATTATAGTAATTGTAGCCGGTACAGGCGAAACAAGGGTATTATAATTATGTAATAGGTAATCGTTGGTTCTCATCACTTGATACGCATAGTAATGCTGATTAAAATCTATACACTCTAATGAAACACACTCAAATGTAACTTCATCATTGTCAAGTAAATAAATATTTTTTATTTCACCAAACTTTGGTAAGCCTGAAGATTCTGAAATATCTAGAATGACAATTGACGACAGCTCAAATCGGACACCATACAGTTTCACCCATGATAATGAGTACCAACAATTATTTTCGATTATACCTCGAGAATGAAAGTTTAGTCTTACATTTTCAATTTGCGCTTCTGTCATATTTGCCTTTTTGCCATAAAAGATCGTCTTTACAGTTTCATTTTTAAGAAAAGTATCGTTTAAAATTAATTGATGTTTAATAGCTATTGTTTTACAAACATTTACTCTGTTGTGTGATGCTCTGGCCACAAATTTAGATATACGATGCTTGGCTTCAAACCTCATCGTCCAGATTTGGGTAAGTGGGCCAAATTTTTTTAACATTTCTGGATAATGTGTAAGAAAATGAAACTTTGGCTTTAAGTCTGTTTCAGCAAATTTTCGATAGAGCTCGTTTAATTCAGCTACTGAAAATTTTACTTGATCAATAGTATTTTCATGGATTCTATGACTCAAAAGTTTATCCAACAATTGTCTTAATTTGATGTATAAAAACCAAACTTCGTTTTCATCTGGGACATTATATCCGACAATCAGCCCAAAATATCGAACAAGGGTAAGCATTTCAGAAGCCGAACATTTTAACTTTAATGTTGAGCCTTCTTTTGCTACAGAATCGCACGGTGTCGATGTAGAATCAGGTCCATAATTAAAATACCGTATTCTTGATTTTAAATTGTCAAAAGAAATTAGCATCTGAGTACACACTAGATTCTGTATCACAAATGGCATCACATATCGACAAGCACCCTCGAGATAGTCATGTAAAACATCTACGGCGACGTTTTGAAATAAGTCAAACCCATCTAAAGCAAGCCACGAGCATTTTTCTTTAAGACCAGTCATATGAATGTCATTTAAATGTAAATCATTTTCATAATTGACATTGTTTCTCAACAACGTGTCATCTTCATAAAGCAGTGTTTTGATTTGTTCTTTATTAGCAGTACAAATTCTACATGGCCGATTTGCAGAAAAACTTTCAACAAAACCTAACATAGCATTCAATCCTAAATTATCTCCCGTCACAGCTGCAACATAAAACTTAATTTTGCCAGTATACACATCAGTTTCAACATGAATACCATTGTTCCTTAAATCATTAAGAACATCAAAAACTTTTTGAAAAATTATGTTGTTTCCAAAGCTTGTTCTGTCTGATGAGTGAAAAAGAGCCAATAATAAAATATTTTGCAAAAGCGACACGTAGTGAGGTGGAAGACATGGTACTGAGGCATAAATAGCTCCAAGTTTATGATACCCAGCGTGGCTTCCTAAGGGATTGCCTATTTCAAAATCGTCAAAGTAGATTATTAATGGTAAAATCATTGCATCATGCTCTACAGAATTTTCTGTCATTTTTTTCCATACTGAACCCTGAACAATATTCTCAATACCGAAAGAGTCATTTTGTACTGTGTCCAAATATTCAAGAGTATCCTTCATGAAATTTTTTGATGAAAAAATTAGTTTTAAATTTTCTTTTAACGGAATCACCTGCATTGTACAATTTACTTGTACTAATAACAAACCAGCCGCTGTTTTTTTAGACTCATTACGTTGACCTACAACCACTTCAAGGGGCTCAGAATAAGTTCCTATTTCATTAAAATATTTTAAACGTTTGTGTTCCGAATCTAAATTCTCAAACGCATCGCTGAACGCGCTAAATATTTTTTTTAAAGCATTTTTAACATGAACATTATCTTGGTCTGGTGGTACCATATCATTAAACTGTCGCTCTATAATGCATTGTGATTTAGAATGAAATAATTGAAGATTTTCTACAAGAACTTGTACGGCTTTACGCGGTATTATTGGGTTAGCATATAGAGTGGAAACGAGACTTGCAGCATGGTGACCAAGAGAGTTTTCGTCTCTTTGAGTTGGTAGAGATTCCATCGTATTTGCCGTTTCGTAAGTTTCTTTGCTTGACGTTGAAGGTAAATTTGAGATATTGGCTTCTGTATCTGTATCAATCGGTTTGTTACTATTTGGACGAGGCAAGACTGACAATGATGACTGGTGCTCTCTAACTAAGTGCTTTTTGAAAGATGCAGAGGAAATATAATGACGATAACACCCTTGTTCACCACACCGAAATCCGGAAAATCCTACCGTTAATTTACAGAAAGTTCGCACATGAGTTATAAGTAAATTCGGAGACACACTGGCTTTTTTGCAATAGTAACAGGTAAACATTTTTAAAGTATTAACTCTAGATCAGTTAAAAGACTATTCACAGCCTGTGTGGGCCTGTCAAATTTAGTTTTAATATCGTAGAAACCCAATTGAATAAAAAGCCATATGTCTCCAGCTTCCTCCGGGTAACAAGCTCCTATCGATTGAAATATTTTAAATGCACAGTCTACTGCTGTTACTAATTTGTTGAAACTATACAATGTGTCATTTATTACCACATATGCTACTTTTACCTCAGTAACGGTAAGGCCAACAAAAATAACGTAGGGTTGAACTGTGCGGCCTAGCCTCTGCAGGTTCTCCTTTTTTTGAATGATCTTGTTGGTAACGTCGGCTTCAGAAGCAGCTTGCGATATATAGCCGTCGCATACTTCTGCTCTGGATGGCTTCCACGCTGGCTTTCCTTTTATTTTCCGTGCAGGTGAAATGTTGATGACATAAGCCAGCAACATCAAAGCAACATTGCTAGATGTCTCTGGTTCATCTTCTGTATTCAAAGAAAAAAAAAAAGTTTCGGTTAATTTTTAAGACTTAATTTTACTAAAATTAAAAAAAAAACACTATGGACGTCATTTTTTCAATACACTAACTGAGCGGCTCGGTGCTGAGGGGAGGGGGAAGTCACAAATCTGTGCGATTTCTAGAATGGGCGGGGCCTCTGAGACTGCACGTCATAGTTAAAGATTAATAATAAGAACTAATATTTGAGCAAAACTTCTTACCGTCAATCAGTGCAATTATATTTGCTATTTTTGTTCTCGTATCTTGGTCTCTAATTTTTCGTAATTTTAATGAAGCATATTTTATAATTTCTTCATTTTTGAGGGTGATAGAGGAAAATAATTTGTTTTCCTTTCCCGGATACAGACGACTGAAATCGTTCATTAACTGAAAAAAAGAATACAATAAATGTGCGCCACGTTATTTCCACTGGTGAGAAAGGTCCGGATGGCTACCACATAGGTTATTGGGTTGTTGAGCGAGAACTAGAATAGCTTGTCTCTTTTAGTGCCTGCACAATATCTCGTTCTGCAATGTCGGCAGCGCGCGAGTGTTGCAAGTGACTAGAGTCTGTGCGAAAAGAGAAGAACCGTGGCAGATACGGGAACTAACATTACGAATTTTACATGGCAATCGAAATTCAGACACTTGTCTTATAACCCCTCGTTTTCACCAAAGTATAATACATGTATTTTACAAATTGAATGCAATGTTTTAGTTTTTCGCATGTATTAAATATGTTGTTCAAAACTTGTTATGAAACTATATTACATGATTGTATAAAACTTGTTGTAAGTATACAAAACTTGTATGAAACTTGTTAGTTGAAAACTTCTAGTCGCCTACATGTTTATGATCTCATATACAGAAATTGCAATAAAATAAACATTAATTGTCTAAACCACGTTTGTATTTTGTAGGTGAGAACGCTGTCAATGTATCAGCGGGCCTAGTGTGAGTTTCTTTTAACCATCTCGACTTTACGCATCGACCGCTTTTCTCCGATTGGCACTCGTTTGGTGAAGGGCCAATCAGAGAGCAAAACGCGATCGATGCGTAAAGTCGAGATAGTTAAAAGAAACTCACACTAGGGCCACAGACGAGTTAATACATGTCACAGACTTCATTGTAAACGCAAATGTGTTTTATACTTGTAAAAATACTTGCTGGCTACACAGTTGAACGAAATAATGTTTGAGACAGTTTTGACAAGTATTCTACAAGTTTTTTTTTTACATAATCCTTGTGGTTATTTATAGAAAAACCACAAGGATTATGTAAAAAATAAGCGGCTGCGGTTTATGCTTACCAAGGTATAGCCTTGTGATTGTTTTAAGGCTGGGAAATCCTTGAAGTAATCTGCTATATCACCTTTTCCACATTGGATGCGATTTAGGCGGTAATCTGCAGTTTCTGCCCACTTTTCTTCAACAGATTTCCATGGATCGACATTGTTTTTCAGCCATAGTAATGTTTCTTCATAGACAATACCTGTAATTTATATGTGTATGGTGGGATGAGTCAACAAGAGGAAGGGCATCATAGTACAGTCGCCCGTAGTACATTTAAATCACGAAAAAGGTGACTAGCGATTATTTGCTTACCACTTTCCAGAGATTCCAGGCTATAAATGTCATCATCTGTGATAGTTGGCGTGGATCTGAGCGATGATCTGGACGACTTCGAGGATGAACGGCTAGTTCCCGGCAACTGTCCACTTTCTCGCAACTTTCTCCTTCGAGCTATATAGCTCTCGTAGAGCTTTCCGCTAGCATTTTTTTTAGCTAATTTATTTGTAGCTGAAAAATATGCAGAATAATACACTACAACGCGTTCCTTGTGAAATATTTCCACAATTTCGGTAGCTAGTTTATAAAATTCTTCACTGGAAATTTTCTTCGCACAATTGTTTTCTAGTATGTGGTGTATTAGCAGCTGGCTCAATTTCCTTCGGGAACCCTCCGTCAGTAAGCCTCCTTTTCCCTCTTTGAGTATTGCTCTGCCGTCTAAACTTTCCTGTATGTAAAACACAAACACTATTGATACCAACTTTTTAAAGTTGTTGAACAAATTGATAAATTAATGAGTAAATGGTCCAGTTGGAGAACAGCCTTCGGAGCTCTATGAGTAGTAAATAAAACCAAAAAAAAAAAAAAATAGAATTGTAAAAAAAATTTTTTTCGGTGACCGATTGTCCCTCCTTTTTTTGCTCTTATTTAATTGAGGATACCCATAGAAACAATTTAGGCTTTATACACTTTTTCGTAAAATGCATATTTTTCGAGTAATTTAACTTTGAAGATTTTTTTACTTTTTTTTAATAATTAAATATCTCGTGATAATAATTAAATAACTGTGAGTCGGGGACACATCATGCCCATGACATAAATTGATGGGGACAATGATCGAAAATCGATATAAGTTCTCAGTAAATATGCATTTAACGAAAAAAAAATTATAAGTTTAAACATGTTACTATATGTGCCCTAAATAAAAAAAAAGCAAAAAAAAGTCATCGGTAAACGATTTTTTTTTTCAAAAAAAAAAAATTAAAAAGATTCTGAGTCTTTTTTCCCATAGGCCCCAAAGGCAACACTCCAACTGATTCCGACGAATTGAGAACGTCCTCCTTTTTAAAGTCGGTTAAATGCCGCGCAGTTACCAAGTTAAGCTAGCTAATGATAAATACTATTGAATACTAAATAGGTATATACTACTTAGTAATGCAGACCATACACGTCCAATTCGATCGTTCAATTGGCATGATACTGCTGATTGGATCCAATCTGCAGTTCGTCCATATACCTACACCACACACGATCAATTCTAACTGTCCAATCGGACAAATAAAGAAAAAGAAAAAAAACATAAAAATCGGTCTATAAATATCGAAGATATGCGCAAACAATGATAAAACAAATATATACAATCTAATTAAGAACCTCCTTGTTTTTTGAAGTCGGTTAAGAAAAATCATACGATCGATCGCCCACTGCCATACACGGTCCAATCGGCATGATCCAGCCAAAATAATTGAATTTTGATTGTTCCGCCAATTCGATCTGTCCTGCCTGCCGATCCACGGCCACATACGGTCAATTCGATTGGATCCAATCGGCAGTGTCATGCCAATTGTACAATCGAATTGATGGTGTATGGCCTGCATAACTATACGAGTTGTAATAATACGGGTTTTAATAATGTACCAAATAAATACTATACATACGGATGTACTTACATTTTTGCTGGTTAAACAATATACCTAAACTATGAATATTCTACTAGCACACTAACTTTGACTAGTGCCTTCTAAATACTCATACAATCTACTAAAGAAAATAACATTACATTTAATAGTTTCAATACCTGAAACAAAACAAAACGTAATCTAAGAATTATTACAAACTTAAATAGGTACCCGGTCCTATCTTAATGATGGGCATTTTCAATTTTATCTTAAGCAAGGTTTACACGAGGCCATCGCAAGCCAAGCCAGCAACGCTGGCGAGAATAAAGTGCCCGTCTATTTTTCAAGCCAGTGAGACTGGCAGCCAGCGATGGCCTTATGTAAACAATGCTTTTGGTCCATAACACAAACATAAAGTACCTACCAAATTAAGCTACAAAATAAAAATTTAAGTGAGCACCAAAAAAGGGTGGGGCAGCCTGTCAGTATTGTATTACAATCACTGTAAACTATACAAAAATGGACTTAGCAGGTTAACGAATTAGGCCGACGAAATACGTTTTGTTATCAAACTGAGTAATTTTATTATTATAAGTAACTCACAGTGTTATTAGCTGCAGCAGTACAATCTGTAGAGATTTTTGCATTATCACTGACATCAGTGTCCCGTACAGCGTTTTGAGTTGAGTCGTTTAGCCCAGCATTCCTAATTTCAAGGTTCTAGAAAAATAATTTAAAAGTATACGGCATCGGTCCAAGAGAAAAAATCGAAAACATTTTTATTAGCTAAATACAAGATGTACAATAAACAAGTAGGTACGTACATTGACACTGGTCGCTTTTTGATGTTGTAGTAGCCAATTTTTAAATTTTATTCTGGGGCCAATCTTTGGAATCATTTCTTTCAAATCTTCATCGTTTAACAGAATGGCAGTTTCAAGTGATGTTATAAGATTGTCTGAAAAATACAAATACAAACATGTACAAAACTTGTTATGTAGGTAAGTACCTACCTACTTATAATTGCCTACATGTTCAGTCGGAGAGTCAGGTTTTTGGGCGGTCTCTTGGTTTTCAACAAAAAAAAAAAATCTTTTTAACAAAAAATTGAACCGACGAAAAAATAAAAAAAGGAAAAAATAAAAAAATAACGTTTTAGTCCAGCTAAGCTCCACATTAATTTCGAGTCGGCGCCAAAGTTTGTATGGCGCCACCTGTACACTGTTGAGGACCTCTTGGAACTGACTTCACTACAACATAACAGGGATCTGGAGTTGATCTAATAATGGAGACGCCATCATCAGATCCGTGTTATGTTGTGGTGTCATCACACATCATAAATGTTTGGTTAATTTCAACAGAATCGGTTCACAATTGAAAATTCAGTAGGAAAATTATCAATAAATTCCTTTTTTTCTACCCTTAGGGGCAGATATAATTTTTCATATTTAAATGGGACCGATTTTTAGATATTTTGAATTTTAATAGAATTTTTGAAATCGGACCACTCAATAAAAAGTTATGAGTGGTCATACATAAAAAAAATATACGTGTCGAATTGAGAACCTCCTCCTTTTTTTTTCGTCGGTTAAAAAATGCTGTCCGTTACCGATTAGTAAAGTTTACAACTTTATCCAACAAGCAATAATAAGGTTTTAAACTTGTTTGTAAGTAGTATTATATGTAAAAGGCTATCAGACAAGTTCAAACATGCCACCAAAGATGAGAGTGAAAATAACTCAATGAGTGAAAACGAGGGGTTATGTTATGACGCAACATACTATTTCAAAGTGCGACAGATCTAAGAAAATTTATAATCTAAATAAAACAAAAAATCTTGACTAAATAAAACCGAGAAACTGGCTTACCTTGAAGGAATGGTATTATTTCAGATAAACCGGCGTTTAATATCTCTTCCATAAATTCCATGATGGCTACGCTACGACGCGTTTTAGCACAAAATCACTAATCATAATTCAGCCAGACTTCGTGTTGTTCGGTCTGTTTTTCTCAGGCGACTGCTGACTGCCGCGCCGTTGCCGCGAGGCGCCCCCGCCTCTGGCGCCGCCGGGGGCGGGGCGTCACGGGCTGATGCAACACATTACCTTATTTGGTAGCGTTTCGTGACCTTCGCGATGTTTCTTTATTTATTTTTTTCTTTACCCTTGCGGGAAGGCAAAGGAATCTAGCCCATGCAGCCTGATCTTATGTTATTGATTAACACATTTTGTAATCAAAGGCAAAATGCAAAGTCTTTTTTTTTATAATAGTTCTTCACTTTCTGGTAAATTCTAGTGTTCGATTCTATAATGTCCAATTTTTGGCTGATTCCCTGTTTTAGAGCCTCTGCGCAGTGCCTTGCGGGGGAGCGCGGTGCGTTTATTCTAACGTGCGGTCAGTGTAGCCAACCCTACAGTTTTAACTGTAGATCTACAGTTTTTTGTAAATTCTCTCAGTTTTTAGTTTAGGCCTCGAAATCTAAAGTTTTTTATTTAAGATGATGGTGTCTCTGTTTTGTTTGCTACGTAGTCCGTATACTAAGTCAGCTTCAGTAAAAAAGAACAATGCCCACCTTCCATACATTTAAAAACCTGATAATGAAAGTATATATATAGTTATATGATATAGTAGAAATACTTCATATAAGTTTATAAAATAATGTCTTATAGTCATTTTGGCGATTTAAACGCCACGAAGTCCAAAAAATATTAATGTTTCTTTTTAGGTTAGGATTTGGCGTTAGGTACCAAAAATAATGAAACAAACGTGCATGAACTAATTAATTAGGTACGCTCGATGTTTTGTCTAAAATAGGAGTATTTACCTAACTATGGTATAAAACATCCTTTTTACTTTGTTAATTCCTTGAAACTAACTGCCCCTAAGTCAACAATGCTAAGACTGCGCCGACCAGTGTTGCCATATGGAGGAGGCGTGAAATCTATATTTTCATTTTAAAAATCCGTATTACCAGTAAAATCTCACCATTTTTCATTGTTTTTTGGCAAAAAAACCTGTAACAGATCTTTAGGACGTTATAGGTACTGAATTTCAATGTTTAGTCGTGTTCATGTACATACTTAAAAATATTCGTCTTACCTCCGCGTCCAATAGATAAGTCACTCAATTTCTTTTTACATAATGCAAACGTGCAAAATCCTTCTTGCTACGTTTCAGCAAAACCTTGAAAGTAGATTCAGCCAACCAATCTAAGTTGAAGCGCTAAATTATGCCTGATTTTTTGCATTTCCAGCCATTGTTTTCAAACTACACTTAATGTCCTTTTCAATCAAAGACAATAGCTCTAAAGGTTTTGTCTTTGATACACGGTTTCGAACGCGACCTATGGCACGGTATTCCCCACATCTCATGTTTGTGTTACGGCTCTATTATGTTATATTTCCATGAAATGAAAATAATAGTTGCGACAGAGGACTAAAATGTGATTTATAATGAATACTACGAAAAAAACTTCGGAATATGCTCTGTACAGCATCTGGCTGAGGTTGAGTCCATCTGTACGTAAATCCGTATAAAAGTCCGTAAGCATGATTCATCCGTACTGGACTTCCAAAATCCGTACAAATATGGACAAATCCGTATATATGGCAACACTGGCGCCGACCGCCGATGCAAATCACAGAACTGTTAAATGTCAAAAAATCCATTTCACTTGCGCACACTCAATGAAACACTGAATGATTAATTTAATTCAATTATTGTGTTATTTTTATATAATTTAACTTATCCCATGACTAATAAAGAAATAGTTACTGATCAAATTAAACGTAAAATAAGTATTAAACTACGAAACGAAGTTAAATATGGTCAACCAGCAATGTTTAAAATGGAACGTTTAAAAAAAAAGAATGATTGGATGCGTTCAAAATATGTCAATACGATATGTCATGACGTAGAATTAGCTTAAATTAATGTTAAAAAATCTTTTTTTCCTGCGTTTCTTTTATCATTGTGATAAGCGTAATCAATATACAATTCAATAAGCTATATTTTAAGATTTATTTCATTTCTATACATAGTCAGGTCAAAAATAAGCATTCTTCTTTGCTACGTAGTCCGTACACTAAGTTAGCTTCAGTAAAACCTACTATTATCGGACTGGAATTAATTGTCAATCGATTTATTAGATGGCGTTAATGGTGGACATAGTGAGTAGATCGTTCGGTCGATGTCTGTTTTACCGACATTCCATTGTTTGCTTTTTTACTTAGGTACTCGGGAATCCCCGTGAATGCTTTGACTATCGAGTTATATGGTACCTTTATTGTCATGAGTTATTTTCAGGGCAAGCTTCCTCAAAAATCAGTAGTCACTTTTTCTGAAGTGCTGTATTAGCTTAACAATACTAGTTTTTAGATAATACTAATGTTACTTGACGTAGAAAATAAATGTATCTTTGAGACTTTTAACATTTAATTTGATTAAAACTTTGATGATTACATGTTTTTTTTTTGTTTTTAATTCCTTCGCTATGATGTATTTTATTTACTACTATCACATTACTGTTGTTAGTTAAATTTTCGCACTTCTTTGTATTAAACTGTGACTGGAATGCACCCGCAACGGAAATTATGTAATTTTGCAACAAAACTCATTCATGACACGTCAGCATGGCAACCTAACATGTTTGTTTACTTTTTATTTTCATGAACTTCCCTAAAATACTATATTTTTCCCACTGTTTGAAAAAATACTATTATCCTTCAAATCAAATCAAATCTTTTTATTGTGGGCATAGGTTATACAGATGATCAAACAATAAAATTTATTGTTTGATCATCTCGGCAGGACATAGTGGAACTTAATTTAATTAAGGTCCACTATGTCCTGCCGAGTAGACATACAATAATTATGTATTACAGCAGGTATTCTGGAATAACTTACAAAACTACATACCAAATCAAACTACCATACAAATTATGTAACAACAAACTACTACAATTATGTTTAATACTTTTAATATCTAGTTATTTAAGAAATCGTGGATCAAAACAAAAGGTGGCAACTCTATGCACATGTTATCGTTATAAACTACAATATGAGTCACTATCTGTGTATACTTATTAGGTATTGCGTAAAAAGGGTACCCAAACGGTATTGGGTACACCGTACATCCCTTGACAGCCCTAGGCTAAGTTTTTTTCACGGCAGTGCGCGGCGCTTCCTAGATCTCCATGCGATACAAAAATATGTGCCGTAGATTCACCGCTGCAGCGAGAGGCTAACGGTGACTCTACCGCATGCGTTTATTTCACGGCAATGCGCGCACTTCTATGACACTATATTTCATAGATTAGGCGTTAGAAAAAGGCAAGGCAATGCGCGCAGGCTCTTAGATTTCGTAATTCCATTTGTCTGTCGGTTCCTTGTTTTAAATTTCGTTAATCGTGTTTCGAATGAAATTGTATAAGGTTAAAAATGCTTCTTTTATTAAGGCGAATACAATGTTAAGGGGAATAATGACACAAATTGTTATCAACACAAAAAATACTTATACAATTATTTTAATTTTCCGTTGTTAGACATTTCGTTCGCGAACAAAAACAAATATATCTTCGACACAACACTACGCCGCCGCGCGATCAAAAGCAAAATAATATCTAGAATTTGAAAATATTAAAAAAATCCATTATGGCAGGGCCAACTTTTTTGTTTTGGGCCGATTTCAATGAAACTCGGTTTTTGGTACTATTTTGACAAGGAAATAACAACGCAATGTTGAAAATATTAAAAATCCATTAAGGCGACCAACTTTTTTGTTTTTGGGCCGATTTCGATGAAACTCGGTTTTTGATACTATTTTGACAAGGTAATAACGCAATGTTGAAAATATTAAAAAATCCAATATGGCGGCCAACTTTTTTGTTTGTGGGCCGATTTCAATGAAACTCGGTTTTGGTACTATTTTGACAAGGAAATAACGCAGTGTTGAAAATATTAAAAAATCCAATATGGCGGCCAACTTTTTTGTTTTTGGGCCACAGTAATTTCATGATGCGACTGACGTCATAAAGATTCTATGTACCGAACACAGTCAGCAAATAACGGAGTTCGTAAAATGAGCCAGGATACGTAATAACTGATGATGTAGGCGGAGACATTATTAATTATCCAGTGTGCGTAAAATGTATCGGCATATCCCCTACCCTGCTCGTACATTATGTACGTAACCGGGACCATTACTTAATGAGACGGATTCAGTACAATGATTTGGCAACCAGTTACTGTTATAAAGAGCCTGGATACTGAAATAAGGCGGCTGTATAACGTCGTACTTACGTATAGCGCATACATATTTTATGTTACGGGTTAAGTAAATTACGTATGCTGCTCTGTGCGGAATCAATAAACCGCATACGTAAATTTTAAGAGTGCGCTACAGTAATTTCATGATGCGGCTGACGTCATAAAGATTCTATGCACCGAACACAGTCAGTAAGTAAACGGAGTTCGTAAAATGAGCCAGGATACGTAATAACTGATGATGTAGGCGGAGACATTATTAATTATCCAGTGTGCGTAAAATGTATCGGCATATCCCCTACCCTGCTCGTACATTATGTACGTAACCGGGGCCATTACTTAATGCGACGGATTCAGTACAATGATTTGGCAACCAGTTACTGTTTTAAAGAGCCTGGATACTGAAATAAGGCGGCTGTACAACGTCGTACGTATAGCGCATACATATTTTATGTTACGGGTTAAGTAAATTACGTATGCTGCTCTGTGCGGAATCATTAAACCGCATACGTAAATGATAAGAGTGCGCCACAGTAATTTCATGATGCGGCGGACGTCATAAAGATTCTATGCACCGAACACAGTCAGTAAGTAAACGGAGTTCGTAAAATGAGCCAAGATACGTAAATGATTATGTAGGCGGAGACATTATTAATTATCTAGTGTGCGTAAAATGTATCGGCATATCCCCGACCCTGCTCGTACATTATGTACGTAACCGGGACCATTACTTAATGAGTCGGAGTCAGTACAATGATTTGGCAACCAGTTACTGTTGTAAAGAGCCTAGATACTGAAATAATGCGGCTGTATATCTTCGTTCGTATAGCGCATACATTTTTCCTGTTGCGGGTTAAGTAAATTACGTATGCTGCTCTGTTAATACATATGCGGCATCATTAAACCGCATACGTAAACGTTAATAATGCGGGCACAGTAATTTCATGATGCGGCTTACGTATTAAGGATGCGGCCTCATTACAAGTAACTTGTTTACATTGTCTTTACAGAGCATTATGCCGCATACTTACTTAACATGGTGTCGTTTCATTATAAGTATGGCTCTTATAATTTTCATGTCAAAAGCACATTATACGTATCTGGCTGCCAGTACATTACAAATTTGCCAATTTTAAGTAGCCCGTTTTTCTCAGTGAGCGCAGTGCTACCAGCTGTGACTATTCGTAGGTCGAAGGTTTGAAGCCAGATAAGCATGTATCACCTCTGCTCTTAAAACGAAGGATAATATCGTAGTAGCAGTATCGAAAGTAGGTATACACCGTTCTTACCTTTTTTTTTACATTTTTGTCTGTTTCTTTGTTCCGGCTAATATCCGAAACGGCGAAGCCGCAGCCACAGGTAGTACAAAGTACCTATATGAAAATGATACAATAGGAGGATGTATGCAATCTCAAGCACCAAATCTGCGTCAGCCTTAAACTAAACTATTCGTTTGGCCTCTAAATTAAACATGTTTAGATTAAAACTGTTTTAGTTATTTTATAGAATGCTTTTACGGAAACGGGTACCGAAAATAATATTGGACAAACGTTCAATTTTGTTTGAGATTTATAATTTTATGCATTTGTTTGGAAACGTGTGTTCGTTAGTCAGTTTATTGGAAAGACGTTCAAAAATACAAACATTAATTGATCGCTAATCAATCATTAGATAATGAATACAAATAGATCGAGATAAAGTCTAGTTTCGTTTCTACTTTATTTACTTTACTTTTTTTCGTTTTTCTTTTCTACTTTATTACGAAGTAACTGCTTTCATCCGATTTACATTTGAATTAGTTAAGTTCTTCTTTTTTGTTTTTTTTGTTACCATAACTTTTCTGAGTCACGCTTTGCCGTATTGAGTTACAGTTCTTGATATTAGATCTCTTAGAGCTGTGCACCTATTATTATTCCGTTATCTGACCTACTTCTTAACAAAAGAGGTCATAGTCATTAGCAAGAAAAATAAAACCGGTTAGAAAACAAATCTTCTTGCTACGTTGCTAAGCAGCAGATAGCAGATAGAAAACCTCCTGTCAAGGTCGCATAAAATCACCACAAAAATAATGAAATTCCTTTAACAATAAACAAAATTGTGGCAAAACAGCCACAAAGCATGCAAAAAAATAACTAGAAGTTGTAACTTCATAAAACGGACCAAATTTTCGCATCGAGTTGTAACATAATTTTCTGAAACAATGCCTAGTAAGTTTCCTTTCTTGTTTCAATATTGTTCTACTTACTTAGTTGTTATTTCTATTGTTAACTTAGTATAACAGACGTGTCGAAGAAAAGACGGTACTGAGTAAGTAGGTACCCCTGCTTAGCCAAAATTTTAGCCAGAAGGTCGATCCTAAATCCTGCTTTTTAACTCCACACCTACCTACTTTTGCTGAAAAACTGTTTGAATGGTGAGGGGTATGTAGATAGGGCTAAATGCAGGCATGACGCAGTATGGTCCCACGGTATGACAGGTCATCATACGATTACATTTTGGCCTTATCTCTTAGGGGTCAACGCATCTGCAATGCCTCTGACATTTAGATGTCTTTAGGCGGTGCCGGATGCCACTTAACACGTGTTAGTAATCCGAAGAAATGGCATATCTAGATAATGTTTTTCCAATTCTTTCAGCTTTCGAGGAGTATAATATTTGTGAAGGAAGGCGAGCCAAGAAGAGGTTTTCATGGCCTGAGTTATTGCAATTTTTCTGCCTATCCTGTTTTTACTGCGTGGCCAGAATGATACCTGAACTTGTATATTGCTCCTTGTGGATAGTCTACCTTCTATGCGCGAGTAGTTTGTGCTTCATTTTCTGTCCTTAAGAAACCGTGATGTATAGCTTAATATTATTTAATATAAAGCGTTGTAGGTATATTTATGAACTATGATTCGTTTTTCGGAAAATACAAGTTTATAGTGATATGTTACATGGTTATTTGGTCCCGTCTGTTGACTGTTCTGCTGTCAATGTGTAGAGAACAGTCCACAGAAGTTTTTGCTGTCTACTGAAAAGTTTATGCCGTTCAATACATTGCATTTTGTACATTTACCGCTACTGGTGATTTTGTGAATTCTTTACTACAAAAGTCTGCAATTTTTTAATGATGTTAGCAGTTAATTACACATTTAACTACTAAATTTGATTTTTGTTTTATTTTTCACTGCCCATCTTAGTTTTAAGCTTGGTGAGGAGACAATACGCAATGGTCAGAACGTCGAAAAGGGCTGTAATTATAAAACACAAATGATCATCTTTTAAAGAACACACACGTTTACATTCCTCATAATCAGCCTGAAACATTCCCACTGCTAGGACACAGGCCTCCTCTCGATGAGAAGGAGTGGGCGGTAATCCACCAGGCGGGTCCAGTGCGGGTTGGTAGTTGTCATGTCTTCACATTTTTGCTTCTAGGACCTGCCGATTTACTCACGATATTTTTCGTACCCGTTTTGAGAGCAGTGATGTTGAAATAATTAACACAAAGTAAAGCGCCTGTCGGGGTTCGAACCTTCGACCACAACTCGTATGTCGCCACCGTTACCACTGGACACCATGACTGTTCTAACATTAACCGCACCCTAATTGCGTAACATCTAGTATTTCGAAGCAAATTGTTTGTACCATTGCTTCGTATATTTGAAAAAATTGTCTGCTCGACAAAATAAAACACTCAATGAGTTTTGTTGAATTTTCATAATAAAAAGGCAAAGTCACAGCATTTATTTCAAATAGGCACATAAAAGGCACTTTTGAACGTCAACATTTACATTAAAACACAATCGAGTCTAGTCGCCCCTTCCTAAATGTAGTTTCGTATGGAGAAGAATGGGCAAGAAACTCCACCGTTTTAAAATATTATAAGTACAATATTTAACATACATTCATTATACCTGCTGTTTTTTAGCCTTGTTCCAAATTTTTCAGGATGATAGTACCCATGAAATTGAACAACTTTCTCCAAGGAACATGGGTCGAAATATGAAAAAAAAAAAAAACGAACCTTCCATACAAAATCGATCAGCTGACTATTGATTTTGCATGGGAGGTCCGATTTTTCGAATTTCCGTCACTCATACCTGTATGATAGTCCATGTCTAAAGCGTGCTCATCAATCTCATTGCCGACGAACAACCTTCCTCAACCCTCAGGGGTAACATAAAACTCAGACGGAGCATACAAGTATTAAATATCGTGGAGTCGGTACATGTCATCGCAAATGATATCGATCACGCAGAGGAAGTTACAAAAATGTGTTTATTCGCTCATGATTTATGGCCATCAGACATGTTTCCAAGACGTGAACTTGGCTGACATTGGCATTGATCACTGTCAGACTCCGTTAGGGTTGGGAAGGGATAAATCGATGAGGGTGACGTGTTTTTGCTGACTACTATTTTTAAACCCCGACGCAAAGAGAGGGGTGTTATAAGTTTGATCGCTATGTGTGTCTGTCTGTGGCACCGTAGCTCTTAAACTGGTGAACCGATTTGGGTGCGGTTTTTTAAATTTAAAGTTAGGTTTTATAGCGGTAATTCTTAGACATGTTTTTATCAAAATCGGTTTAGCCGTTTGAAAATTATCAGCTCTTTTCTGGTTTATAAAGGGATTAGAGCATCTTCCACGGGTCTGATCGAGTCGAAATTTGGTATTCTATTACTTCAATGATATTAGACGTACAAAGTAACCTTGAACTGATACTGGAGCATCACCTGGAATGTCCAGGATACCCAAGTTACTCACCAACAAACAGCAAAAGCTTCGTATTTGGGTTCATTGAAAAGGTCTTAATGAATATGTTATAGATAAAATGGTGATCAGGACTAGGAATAAGGATAAATTAGTAACAAACTTCACTGTGGGTAACATACGTAAAGCTGCGCATATTTAAGCGTGACATTTGTCGATCGTAGCGTGTTTACTATTACTATATTAAGTTTAAAAAGCAGGACGAAACAGTTAAATTTAAAATTTAAGAAACCGCCGACCCAAACAGAAACCTCTAAAAAGTAAAAAAAACAGCCGTAATCGCAGGGTTTATTAATACGTATTTGCACAAGAGTTCCTTTTGCCACGAAGGTGAGCAGGTTTTTTGAGAATACCTCCCCTAAAAAAGGTATGAAAGTTTGAATGGAAGTCTACATCACCGTTTCAGCCAAAAAACCACTGCTTTAGACGTCCTCCAAGGTTAGATACAACCACTCTTGCGCATACCGCATCGAGCGGATTCCCGCGACCATTCACACTCCAAATATTTTCTTACCACGGCACGTCCCTATTCTCAATCGGCCCCAATATCTGCCCCTTTCACATTATGACTCGGCTTGTTTTTATACTTTCCCTGTTTGTTCAGGAAGCCATTAGCTAACCATAAAAACAACCGATGGAAAATAAAACGGTAGATAAAGCTGAGATAAATAATTGTGTTACATACTTAGGATTGCAGTCTGTCGTTGTAAATCAACTGGTAAATGGAACAGTTATTTTAGATTGTGAATGTCTGAATAAATTTGTTTGAGAATAAAGAGAACAACTAATGGAAATTGTGATTGTCTTGATACAAATGAGAGCAATTTACATGTTGTAGAACTAATTTAGCGATAAACAAATTAATTATTATTCAGAAAATGATTGAAGGTTATAAAGATAATGTCATTCATATAAAAAAAAAAATGCATTTAAAGTGCCAAAATTACCTAGAAGAGTTTCTTGGTATTACGGATATAAGCGTTGATTTTGACTAAACTATTTCTTGACTAGCTTGAAAATTCTCCCTCGGGAACGTACTATGTGTACGTGCCTATGTGCCAAATTGTATCCAAATCCGTTCGGCCGTTTTTGCGTGATTGAGAAATAAAAATCCAAACATCTAAACATCCAAACATACAAAATTTCATATCTATATATATAAAAGAAAGTCGTGTTAGTTACTTCACTTATAACTCAAGAACGGCTGAACCGATTTAGCTGAAAATTGGCAGGGAGGTAGTTTAGAGCCAGGAGAAGGACATAGGATACTTTTTATCCCGTTCAGTTGTTTCAGAAATAAAAAAAGTATCGAAGTGGAAGTTGGCTGTCGAAAAACGAAAATTTTCACGGATAGGATAATAGGGTAGATAGGGTAGGGTAGGTAGGGTAGGTAGGGTAGGTAGGGTAGGTAGGGTAGGTAGGGTAGGTAGGGTAGGTAGGGTAGGTAGGGTAGGTAGGGTAGGTAGGGTAGGTAGGGTAGGTAGGGTAGGTAGGGTAGGTAGGGTAGGTAGGGTAGGTAGGGTAGGTAGGGTAGGTAGGGTAGGTAGGGTAGGGTAGGGTAGGTAGGGTAGGTAGGGTAGGTAGGGTAGGTAGGGTAGGTAGGGTAGGTAGAGTAGGTAGGGTAGGTAGGGTAGGTAGGGTAGGTAGGGTAGGTAGGGTAGGTAGAGTAGGTAGGGTAGGTAGGGTAGGTAGGGTAGGTAGGGTAGGTAGGATAGGTAGGGTAGGTAGGGTAGGTAGGATAGGTAGGGTAGGTAGGGTAGGTAGGGTAGGTAGGTAGGGTAGGTAGGTAGGTTAGGGTAGTGTAGGGTAGGGTAGTGTAGGGTAGGTAGGGTAGTGTAGGGTAGCGTAGGTAGGGTAGTGATTTTGTATGAATGACTTTTGGACGAACAGGACAACGTCTGTCGGGTCAGCTAGTTTTTAATATTAGGAAGATAAGATGAGATGAATAAAATAAAACTGACCACCAATGAATGGAGAACTTCAGCTCGATCTATGGCACGTTTGAACTCTATACACTTTTTTACATGTGCTTGCAGTGACCCGCACCCTAATTGCGTAACACATGATTAATCATTATCGGTTTCATTTTGACAGTCAATATTCATTGCGTTATTTACGTTGTTGAGCAGATACATATGAAGCAATGGTTTAGCAGTCTGTTTCAAAACGAAACAGTACCCTAATTGCGTAACTCACGATTAATCATAATCGGTATCATTTTGACAGTTCAACAATATTCATTGCGTTATTTACGTTGTTGAGCAGACACATTTTTCGAACATATGAAGCAATGGTTTAATAATCGGTTTCAAAACGAAACAGATTATGAGTTTATGATCAATCGTGAGTTACGCAATTAGGGTGCAGATTATGATTGATCGTGAGTTACGGTGTTTTCATAACTTTATTGCATGGAATTCAAAACGTGCACATAGCCTATAGAAAATAGTATCTTATTTAAAAGGGTCAATTCGCCCGATTTAGACGAGTAAATTCGTGCGAACTCACCGATCTATCACGAAAGAAGAATGATCCTTAATTGCTTCCATTCTTCCGGAATCCTTCGAATATTCACGTTGTACGCGAAATAAACTTCCACTTAATCCGGATTTCTAGTTTGAGAGCAATCAACCGAATTGTCCGTAGAGGTTTTACATTGACAGAAACCTCACTACGCGCAGCAAATGAAAAGAAGGAAAAAGTAACCATTGGTGGCTTTATACCGCTGGCTTTTATGTTAATTGCGCAAAGTTTGCAATGGAACAACTTTTAGTCATTTGAACGAAAAGTATTGTCGTGGTATTTGATGGAGGTTTTGAATGTAGTTTCTGCGGATTTGGATTCAGGATGTTTTTAAAGATAGAGTGGCGAAAATGACTTTTTAAATACACGATAAGGCCTAGACAGTACCTATAGCAATAGACAAAACACTAAATACTAATAATTAATTATGAGACAAGGACACATTTATTAGATTCAGTAGCATACGTAGTCAATGAGCATACGCATACTTTCTTTTTGTTTTGATTTTCTTCGCTGGTTGTACGTCTTTTTTTTGAACCCTTTACATCTCAAAACCATATATTATATTACCTGCATTTGTCCAATTGCTGCAAATTGTCTATATTACAAGTCGGCCGTAACGCTTTTAGATATAAATTTGATTTGATTTTTCTGTTTGCCAGAAATCGTCGGCGCCCGCGTCTCATTACTTGTCACAGCGATGCCATAGTGTCACTGTCGCTAAAGGCATAGACAAGTAATAGATGTTACGTGGGGTACAGCCACGTGGATTACAATTATTTTACCATATATGTACGTTATTGTTGGTTATTGTTTAGCTTTTAGTACTTTCACTTAAGCTTTTTTATTAATGTTTTTGTCCGTGATATCACAGCGGGCCCTATCAGAATACCAGCGCTGCGACACTTTTTAAATGTCGCAGCATCGTGCTGAGATAGTGGCCTTTTGGCTTCGTACAGGATCTTGTATTTTTATTTTTACTTCCTTGTATAAATTTAATTTTAATTTTATTAACTACCTAGCGTAGCGTAGTAGTGTTTTATTTTTTTAGTGTTTAATTTTATTGTGTTGTAGTTATGTTTGTGATATTCCTGTGCGAGTCTAATAAATACTTATTCTTCTTCTTCTTCATACGACATAGAAATAAATCTCGTTTCCTTCGAGTATTCAATTCTTTTGTCTGGCCCCAATTGTTAGCCAACAACTGAGAAAAAGAAAACGGTTGTCACAGTAGGATTTCTATGGAAAGTATTCTTCTTAGCGGGTCGATAGCAATCTAAATACAGTCAGCTCAGAATTTGGCTACGAGCTTGGCACTTTCAGCAACGTTCATCAACTCCTGTAGCGTGCAGACAGCAGGACACGCTGGAAAATATATTAAATGTCCCTTTGTTTGTGGGACAGCACCACATTTACACTCCAAGGCGGAGTCATCTGTGAATCTCCCAAACCTTAGCAGGTTCTTTATACTACGGCCTAGTAAAAGAAAAGTGCCTTCGGGAAAGTATTACCTGACACTATCAAAAAGCCAGTGAATGTCAAATACCAATTGCTATCTCTCATGGTATACATCATCATCATCATCATTTCAGCCGAAAGACGTCCGCTGCTGGACATAGGCCTCCCCCAAAGGGGGGGATTTGCCATAATCGCCACGCTTGGCAGGCGGGTTGGCGATCGCAGTATGGTGGTAAAATGCATAGAGAACGCTGCTGCCCATTCTTATGGTATACGCTGACAGCTAATCTATACAATCTGTTAGCTACACAGGCATAAGATGAAGGGCCAAAAATATGTATGTGTATCTCTTGTATGTCAGAAAACAAAAAAAAAAAAATAACAAACAATACATAGATAAGTGAATGTAGGTAATTTATGAATTGTTTGCTCTATAGGGATCTCGTTTCTCTGAAGTTTATTTTTATTATTTAATTGGTTTCATAACAGCAGGCCTAGACAAAACACATTTCTGCTAGCGTTCACGACAAACGCTACGCCAAAATGTATGGGAATGACATTACCTGCGGAAAGGTTACGTCGTGTTCTTTCCGCAGGTAATGTCATTCCCATACATCTTGGCGTAGCGTTTGGCGTGAACGCTAACAGAAATGTATTTTGTCTCTAGACCCAGATCATTTAAGCCTTACAGATACAGACTGTAGATTTGTAGACGATTTTCTATTATTTATTTTCATTCTTCTAGGTAAGTACCTGGTACTTATTGACAGGCCTGCATTGTCCTCCCATAACTATTTTCACTGGACGTTATTCTTAAAATGACATTATTTTGCCTCGTTCAATAGGCAAAATATGTTTACTAGAAAGAGCTTGAAGAGTAGGTAATTGTACACATACATAAGCTCACGCCTTCTTCCCATGGGAGTAGGCAGAAACAATAGAACGCCACCTACTACGATCCTTACATGCTCCTTTTGCTTCCTACTAGTGACGGTTTTCTTGAATATACAAGCCACCAGTTGGCGCCACTTGACAAGAGGTCCTCCAGTTCAACAATGAACTTAAAATATTTGATGTCATTAGTTTCATTCAATCAAATTATACATATTATAGGTTAAATAAGTATCCAATATCGCCTAACTGTCATACAGTTAGGCGATATTGGATACTTATTTAACCGCAAAACATTATCATAAAATGCTCAAAACATCGACCTTCTCCAAACATTACCGTTCCACATTATTATATTTTTGTTTATATATAACCCCTCACTAATATAATATTTTTGTTTATGTTTAAACCCACGATTCCTGAGTTAACTCCTTTTGTCCAAACATTTATTTACAATCATCAAAATAGGTGAATGAACATCGGGCTTCTCGTGAATGAACTTGTAAAATAAATACAGCATTATGAAAGAGAAAATTAACTCCATTGTTAGGATTAGATACAATTTGTTTTGTTTTGTATAAATTAACAATGTTTATAATAACATCAAGCTGTGACTAAAACTTGATCAAAATTCACAACATCACCACACACACGTCTCATCACTCAGTGTGTGTTTTAATTATATATTTATCTGTGTCTGGAACCTACAAACACTAGACGAGAAATTAAATTGTTACTAACCATATGGACTCTGGTCCAAAATAAAAGTATTCAATTATATTTTGTTTTATAATACAAATATCATTAAGAAAAAGCGGATAAGTGCGAGTCGGACTTGCACACGAAGGGTTCTGTACCACCGTACAATTGTAACACTACATATTTAACAAAAATGCGTTAATAAAATTAAAAAAAGCCGAAATAAACACGTTTTTAAACAGAGTCTTTATTTGTTACATTTATATAGATTTATTATTCAATAGCTTTTGCCAGCGGCTTCACAAGCATGGAGGTCGAAAATTATCATACGGGTACATACTATCGGGATAAAAGTATCTTCTACTATCATCTGGCGTCTTGTGTTGTCAATGTTGTGTTTACCTATAATTGGCATATATATTAGAATATAACCGTATGACTTGCTATTTCTATGTATATGTATGTGCTGTGGGTGAACCTTTAAGAGAATAAATAAATAAATCTTATGTGTTAATTCAGGTTACAAACTGTTTGCCAAAACCATTCAGCCATTTTAGCGGAATTGAGTAACAAACATCCAGACATCTAAGTATCTGAACATCTAAACGTACAAACTTTCACATTTATAAAATTAGTCGGAAATAGGATAGCGGCTAAACACTGTTTGCAAATTTCAGTTGGTTACCAATCATGGTTCAAATCACACAGCCCTGTGACAGACGGACGGATAGCGGAGTCATGGAGTTCTGAATACGGAACCCTAAAAAAACTTTTTTCAAAAAAATAACAACCGACTTCCAAAAAAACACTACAAAGTGCAAAATAACTTTAATTTCGGAAGTCGGTGACTTTGGATGTGTATTTTAATTATTTGTCACCGTCTTCCGAAATTAAAGTTATTTTGCACTTTGTAGTGTTTTTTTGGAAGTCGGTTGTTATTTTTTTGAAAAAAGTTTTTTTAGGGTTCCGTATTCAGAACTCCATTACATAAACATGTCGAATTGATAACCTCCTTCTTTTTGAAGTCGGTTAGAAACGATTAAAATTAAAGTTTTTAGTGTTCATGCTTTCTAATTTCCTATTCTCTGAAATTCTGGAATATGAATAATGGCAGTCTTATCTGATATTCGCAAGAAAACTATTGATAATTTCAAAATACTTTTTTTTTAAACATTTTAATGCAGTTTTGTCTCATAGAAAATCTTCTGATTTGTCTAAAGAAGTTTTTTATTCAGGTTGACAGATTAGTATGCGAACGGGAATTGCCTCTTTGATATTCGTAAGAAGAGTTTTAATAATCTTCTCCAGCATCGTTTGCTATAAAGTTATAATACAGGGTACATTTTTAACCAGTGCGCAAACTGTAACAATGAATTCAGCATATCATTCTAGATATTGACTGCGTAGGTAGGTATTGCACTTTTCTCTGAAACAGCTAATTTGTTTTTGTATAACTGACGAAAAATTTCTGCGCTGGGGGCTCTAGAATGATATACTGAATTCATGGTAACAGTTTGCGCACTGGTTAAAAATGTACCATGTGTATAGGAATATTTATGTGCTGTAAACATTTTCGAACCCATAACACACTTATACCTACGTTACCGTTAAATGATTACCCCAAATTACAGACAATTTGGATCAGTGGATCAATTACTACACGGTTTATAAACCAGTAAATGCGAGTCTACATTATATTTCTAACCAGTCTGCTAGCTATAAAAATACTAGTTTTCTAGACCAGCTGGTATAGTTAGGTACTTATGTTTCATCACTTTATAGTTGGTGCTTAAAATTATTTAGATTTCCAGTCTACACTTTTAAAGTGGTACTCGAATTAAAGTCTATTCAGACGAGTCCGCACAACGCTGATGGTCATTTCCCTCACGCGTCAGTTTATTTAATTCCAACGCAAAAACGACGGGGTGTTATAAGTTTGACGTGTCTCTGTGTGTGTGTGTCTGTCTGAGGCAACATAGCTCCCGAACGGATGACCCGATTTTGATTATTTTTTTGTTTGAAAGGTGAATTAGTCGGGAGTGTTCTTAGACATGTTTTATCAAAATCGGTTCAGCCTATTGAAGATTATCATCTCTTTGCTGGTTGATGAAGGGATTTGAGCATCTTCCACTGGTCTGATCAAGTCGAAATTTGGTATTCTATTACTTCAATGATATTAGCCGAACAAAATAACCTTGAATGGATGCTGGAGCAACACCTGGAATTTTCAGGATACCCAAGTTACTCACCAATAAACAGCAGAAGTATCATGCTGTACCCTGTGGTCATTCGTGAATCTTTGTCACCACCTTTCGTGGACCATTGCTTACTCTGAAAGTAAATAATAAATGAATTGCAAAAGTTAGTTTGATACTTGCCCGGATTTCAAAATCAAAAGTCATTTATTCAAACTAGGCTGAGAGTCAGCACTTTTTGAACGTCAAAATTACATAAGACAGTCCCCCAAAAACGACCGCCCTTCACCACTTCATTTGAACCCACAAACCCGGGCAGTGTGCAATTATACGTACATTTTTGACATATGGCATTTGTAAGGAAAATATATCCGTAAAGAAAAACCACAGAAACATACAAACATAATATTAATAAACTTCAGTTAACAATCACTTAACGCCGCACTGAAAATAGTCTCTTCTGTGAAATGTGAACCAGATGATCTCGTTTACACGCATTCTTACCGAGTTAATAGGTTAGCTCTAATTCAGTGCTAGTTTACATGATCTTACATAAATATGTTTGATAATGTACATTATTTATTTAGTTTCTTGTATTTAAACAGAGCACCTTGGAAAAAAAAATCTGTTGCACTGGTTGATCGCAGGTAAAGTTACGCTTGCCACGGTCAGCTTGTGGATGGCCGACCATCCTCGGAAAGCATGTTAAGCCGTTGGTTGCGGCAGTCATTCACAGATCTTTGACAGTCGTTACGGGAAGACCAGTCCTATCAGGGGTACCGTGTTACCCAGTAACTGGGTTGTGGAGGTCAGATAGGCCGTCGCTCCATGTAAATTACTAGTTTTCAGCCAGAATCCGGCTAGACTGGAAGCTGGCCTCAACATAGCTGGTTGAAAGCTAGGTTTTTGTACACAGCACTTAGTATAGATTCGCAGATTTCGCAGATTTCGATCGCGGTATCACGTATACGCAGACTTTCATCGTATTATTGGTAAGTATCAGTTTGGAGACGAATTTATCATTGTAATGAATGTTTATTTTGATTATTAGCGGCTTGATCGCGTCATTTTTAGTATGCAATATAAAAAGTTGTATTAACAGCCGATCTATTCTTTAAAAAAACACACCGTGAAAACTTGGGTGAAGTGAGTTAGAACTGAGCTGTCGTTCCACTTATATACATAATCAATCTATTTTAATGTTCCCACTGCTGGGACTGGGGAACAAGCCTCCTCTTCGTGGGAGAGAGTGGGTTGTAATCCACTACGCGGGGCCAGTATGGGTTGGCAGATGTCACATGGCTTCTAATTTTTAGATCTAAGACTCTTTCTCACGATGTGTGTGATGCGATCCTTTACCGTTTTGAGAGCTGTGCTGATGAAATAATATACACAAAGTAAAGCGCCAGTCTGGGTTAGAAACTTACACCACCACAACCACTTACAACTCGTAAGTTACGGCCGTTATCACTGGGTCACCAGCGCTCACGGATCGACACTATTGATTGCTCACGTTTGCGGAAAATCTTACTGGTTTTCTACTAAAAAAAATGCGGAAAGCTTTGTTTTGCGTTTAAAACTCAAAGTTATTAAGTAGGCTTAACATTTTCGAAAGCTAAAAAACTTCCTTGCATTTTTTTTTTGTTTACAATTCATTTTCATATTTTTTCGCGTTGACGTTGCTAAAGTTTTGATTTGTGGCATCGAGTTGAGACTCGCTGACTTATTACAAAAACAACTTTTTTATTTACGGCCCCTTCACAACAGACGTAATTTGTTTAAAAAATATTCTCTTTGAAAAGTTAATGCATTCTTTGAAAAGTTGATGCGTTCTTTGAAAATAAAATACAATCACGTCGTCGTCACGTTTCGATGTGGCATTAACTTGTATAAAAGGTGTCTTTATTTACCGCTAAATCAGTTCGATAGGTGATCAATCATCCATTGTAATATAGAAATTTAATATTGTGGGAATATTTGACACGTGACGTTCTTTTGAAAAGTTAATACCAAATTCACTAGATTTATTTACTAGTTTTTACGTGATATTTTTACTGGAAAATATGTCTGAAAATAGATGACTTTAATTTTATAAGTATTTAATATATCTAGTCGATTTCGTGCGAACTAAACATCATAACATAAATAATACATCACGCCTAATAATCCCCAATTGTTTAAGGTGTACCACCTATAGTACCCACATTTCGTCAGTTATGTTAAGTCCCATGTAATTGGGGGCAAACCTATTATAATTGCCAACAACCAGGTACAAATCTAGATTATAGGCTGCTAACGAGAAATTCCTAATGGGAAAACTTAATAACATTTTGCCCGTCCTAAATATTGAACCCAGGACTTTATGCTCATTAGTAGCGCTTACGATCATTATAGATCCTAGATGGTAATTCTATTAAAATTATTAGAGAAACAAAAAGCCGATTTTCAAAGACCAATTCGATGATACTACACTTGACATCGTTCTTCGACTTTTTTTTTTCACAATATGGCGTCTGGTTGTCGCCATATTGAATTTTGATAACTGTCATGTCCTTGGTGACACTCACAAGATTAAGACCATTAATTGTTTGGTCTCAAGAGCGCTACAAAGTAACAAACATACATAGGCTGATAAAAACATTACCCTCCTCTGCGTCGCGCAGTCAGGTAAATAGGTACTGATATTTAACCGCACTGATAACAGTCTTTTTAAATAAAATGCCGATACTGTATAGTGCATATGTCTAGACTGCAAACTGAGTCCAATTAGGAAAATTCTTATAGGGAATTGAGTGGGTGAAGCCACAGGCAAAAGTTTGCTGGAAATAATCCGCTTCAGTTAATTGTTGTACAGACTTACTATAAATGTTCGGAGAAATTTAATTATTTTGTATAGCGTTGAAATAGTGTTTTTTGTTTTATTGTTGGTTGTAAACAAAAGTGCCACTTTGGGTTAATTTCGTTTATGGAGTTCTAGGAAACTGGAGAAATGGTGAGAGTCTCTTAGAGTTAATGTTTAAAACTAAAAATTAACGCCTGTACCTATAAAACGAAATGCCGAATAATAAAAATTAACGTGTGCTATAAAATTAAATTAAATGTCGTGGTTACTGCCTCGCTTCTTGTGCTCGAAGGGAAGAAATTCGGGCAAGAATCTTTGACATAAACTTGTAAAAATAAGGTTACACTAATCTATGTATTATATCTTCTTATACATAAAAATGAATCCCTATGTCCCTTGTTCACGGCATCACACGTGAACGGCTGAACCAATTTTGCAAATTCTTTTTTTGTTGTTTTTGTTATTGTGAGGAGAAGGTTCTTGTAAGAAAAGTTACAAAACATATATTCATTGTTAAGACAGGACAACGTCTGTCGGGTCAGCTAGACATCTTCATCATCATCACCATTTCAGCCAAAAATATCTTCGTGCGAATCGTCCATCGAAAATAATGTATTATTTAAAAGTGTCGATTCGTCCGATTCTACTAATAAGCCCTCGAGCCACTCAAACTGATGAATAGTTATTTCATTAGTGAGTTATTTCTTTAGTGAGTTATTTCGTTTAACACCTACAGCTTTTGGCAAAATATTGAAGAAAACTGTCCAGTGTCTAAACCTAGGCATGACGTAGCCGTCGAGTTATTCAGCCCATAATTAATTGTTATATTCCAGAAACAGACATCCGAAAGACTGACAACCAGTCTTACCAAGGGATATCGTATTACCCACTAACTGCGTTGTGGAGGTCAGATAGACAGTCGCTTCATGTGAAATACTGGTATTCAGCTGCATACGGTTAGACTGGACGCCAACCACAACATAATTGGGAAAAGGCTAGGCAGATAATGATTCCAGAAAGAAATGTTTGGATGTTTGTTACTCAATCACGCAGCAATGGCTGAACGGATTTGGATGAAACGTGGCATCACCATCATCATCATCATCATCATTTCAGCCGAAAGACGGACGTCTTTCGGCTGAACTGCTGGACATTGACCTCCCCCAGGCTCCTCCACTTCGACCGGTCTTGTGCTTCCCACATCCAGCGGATACCCGCGGCCTTCACAAGGTCTTGTCATTTTTGGGGGGTTTTGCCATAATCGCCACGCTTGGCAGGTGGGTTGGCGATCACAGTGTGGTGGTAAAATGCATAGAGAACGCCGCTGCCCATTCTCTAGTAAGTCCCTTAGTAGCCTTCTACGACACCCACTGGAAGAAATGGGATGGTGCTATTCTTTTACGCCTGGCGACACAAACGTGGCATACAGATAGTTTATGGATGCTTTTTATCCCATTAGTACGTTCCCGTGAGATAATTTCCGACCCCAAGGCGGGTGAAGCCACTGGCAAAGCTAGTTATTGAATAAAATAAACTATATGTCTGAGAAACTTTCAAAATTACTGTTTTTACAAAATGATGATGCGTTGTCCTTGATTTAAGCCGTATGAATTCATTGAGATGAATCGTTTCAAAACTATCAGTCATCGAAATATTTTATGCAGTTTTTTGTGGATTTATCATAGCGATTTATCTTGTGAATTAAGTTTTGATATATTAAGTTTGGTTCATCATCATCATATAAGCCGAAAGACGTCCACTGCTGGACATAGGCCTCCCCCAGGCTCCTCCACTTCGACCGGTCTTGTGTTTCCCACATCCAGCGGATACCCACGGTCTTCGCAAGGTCATCGGTCCACCTTGTGGGAGGCATTCCCACTCTACGTCTTCCGGTTTGCTTGCTAGTAAATTTTCTAGTCTCCCTATAACGAAGGTGTCTCGTCTTTAGAAACGATTACACGTGAGAGTGGAAGTATCGATATTTTGCCAGACCAATATTAGACTAGCTGCCCGTCCCGGCTTAGCATGGGTGGGGTCCCTATTTTTTTTCATTCGACCGCTTTTTCTCCGGCTTACTTTGCAAATCCGACTACCACGTAAAAGTCTTTTCATTTTTCAAATATATACGCCTATGACACTAACCAAAAACGTGGCTTTCTATTGGTGAAATAATTTTAAAAATCGGTTCAGTAGATCCAGAGATTACCCCGTACACCTCACAAACTCACTAACTTTACCTCTTTATAGTATTAGTATAGATATATGTTACACATAAAACATAAACTCACGCCTTGGGGATAGGCAGTAACTTCAGAAGATAACCTGCTACGATCTTTGCAGAAGTAGGTAAGGATCGTCGCTGTTTTGGCGTGCGTCCTTTGCTTCGTTTACGTTCATATATCTGGTCATGGATGTACGCCGGTTCCGAGTAGGTACTACGCACCTGACTTTTCTGAAGAACAATAACCATAAGGTCACTACGTCATATCCTTCTAGGGCGTCCCTTTCTGACATTTCCACTCACATACACAAGACTAAAAAGGGTAACCTTTTGAGTTAGTTTAGTGCAGTGTAAATTAACTTAAACTGTAGTGCAAGTGCTGACTTTAATAAAGAACACGTGAATCACGTGTCTTCCCCTTAACTTACAGTGAATAAGAAAGTTTTATAGTTACTTAGCAGTTTAAGTTATATTTAAATGAGCTGTGTGTGTGTATTAGCTGATAGGCTAGATTGTAATGTGAATTATGTATCATCTATTGTGATATTTTTAAGGAAAAAAAAAATCCAGTTACATCTACCTTGCAAATCTACTTTTTGTTAGTCACCTTTCACTAATCGTCTCAATAGGGCCAAACCATCGAAGCATACTCTTAAAAAAATTGTCACTACATCTTCATAATATTAAAATAAAATAAAAAATAAAAAAGCCTTTTATACCTTATACAGTTTCACTTCACATAATAATAATGCGTAATTATCATTAAAATTGTTGTTTATAAAAGTTACATTAAATTAAAATTTATATTGGTTAATTTATATTAATTTATATAATATTACTATCCAATAAAAAAAAATCCAAGAAATAGTCTTAAGCGAGTTGACACAGAAATCCCTGTTAAAAATCTCAATAACATTTCCCGACCTCTAACTAACATAAGAATACTCTAGACCAGTCAGACCTTCTCAAAAAACTTAGATTCTAAACTCACCTTCAACTGATACCGTTACTCAACAGAGCTAGAATAACAAATCCTTCGGAAACAGAATTCTAGTCTGCAAACTTTACGAGCGTTGCATTTGCAGACTTTCGGAATACCGCAGCGCTGCAGATTTATGAATTTCCAGCGATATACCTATCCATTCGAGAGCAGTGGTGGCCCAGTGGTAACGGCCGCGACTTACGAGCCGGTCGTGCGTTCGAACCCAGCCAGGCGCATTACTTTGTGTAAATAATTTCATCACCACTGCTCTCAAACGGTGAAGGAAAACATCGTGAGGAAACTGGCATGTCCTAGAACCGAAAATTCGAAGGCATGTGACATCTACCAACCCGCACTGGGCCCGCGTGGTGGATTACGGCCCACTCCCTCTCACTGAGAGGAGGCCTGTGTCCCAGCAGTGGGAACGTTATGGGCTGAGTACGTACGTACCTATCCATTCCGAAATGTCATCCATCTGTGCTTATTTCGTATGACTGACTTCGGTATTTTCTCGATTCGTAAACTGACATGTATTCATTATATGGCTTAAGTCTAGAAGTTCATGTTTGATGATATCGTATAAAGTTAAAGGCTTCCGTAAACCGATGCGACTCTTACTAGATGAAGTTTTCATATATATTGTTCTATTAAAGTCGCGTCGCATTTTCGAATCGTGCCTGTCTGCGAAAACCGTGTAGTGGCCCGCACCTGTTTTGCGTTTATCAGAACGATAAAAAGCACTCGTACTTTTCGCCGACTAGTCTATCATTACGTTTTACATTTGCAGGTAAATTTTCGTAATTATTATTAAATTCTGTACTACAATAACGAAGAAACTTTCTAATCACGTTATGTGTCTTAGTCTGCAGCTTTTATAATAACTAAAGTACCTAGCTAAAAAAAAAATATACAGATTCTCAGTGCAAAACAAATTTCCTCGGCATTTTCTCAGTTTAACGAAGTTACTTGAATTAGGTTTATACATTGTTTATTTATAGGAGTTTTTATGGAAATATAATTGTGTTAGAAAGTCGGATTATCCAAGTTTGTAGACAGTTATTTTTGGACGAAATTTTCAAACTTTTAAGTCCATTCTGTGGTAAGTACTAAAGTTGTGTAGATAGTCCAAAATATTATTAAAGATATTTTGATATCTAGAATGGACTCCACAAAACAGGTTCGACCTAGTGTGGAGTTGCTTCCTTGCGTCTTATTTTTTTTTTAATTTAGCTACTAATGTAGCCTAATTAAATTCAAAGCTCTGTTTTTAGCAAATAAACAATATAGAATGAAGAATGAAGTATATAGTTAGTATGTACTTCATTCTATGAGAATTTTAAAGCAATTATTTTGGTACGTTTCATTTTTAACCCCCGACGCAAAAACGACGGGGTGTTATAAGTTTGACGTGTCTGTGTGTGTGTGTGTGTGTGTGTATGTGTGTCTGTCTGAGGCAACGTAGCTCCCGAACGGATGAACCGATTTTGATTTAGTTTTTTTTGTTTGAAAGGTGTATTAGTCGGGAGTGTTCTTAGATAAGTTTCATCAAAATCGGTTCAGCCGTTTGAAGATTATCAGCTCTTTTCTGGTTGAAAAAGGGATTTTAGCCTCTGATCAACTCAAAATTTGGGATTCTATTACTTCAATGATATTAGACGAATAAAATAACCTTGAACTGATGCTGGAGCAACACCTGGAATTTCCAGGAAACCCAAGTTATTCACCAACAAACAGCAGAAGTATCGTGTTTGGGCTCATTGAAAAGATCTCAATGAATAGATTATAGATAAATGGTGATTTAAGAAGTTTAAAAAGCAAGAAATAAAAATTAAATTTAAAATTTAAAAAACCCCCGACCTAAACAAAAACACAAAAAAGGAAAATAAAATATTTATAAGCCTTTTAATTTTAACGTAATATTTTGATCAGGGCATTGTCAAGTCGGGGGACGGTCAATGAAAACGCCAAACAGCGGCCTAGCCGTCCCCCGACTTGACAATGCCCTGATCAAAATATTACGTTAAAATTAAAAGGCTTATAATTATATTTTTTTCCTTTTTGTTTAGGTCGGGGGTTTTTTGTATAGAGTATTTTCCAATTTACTGAAAAGTATTCTAAATTGAAGATATAATAGTGAATTGATTTATATCCATTTTCTCAATTAAAAACGATTTAAATCGAATTTACTTTTCGTTGTTTTGAATTTACCGCCAAAACGCTCGTTACGATTTTATCACGTGACGTCAACTTTGTGTAAACCGAAGTAGTTAGTAAGTAAACAAGTGAATGTCGAGTTAATAATTAACAAGATTTTTAATGTATAGAATGTGAAATTACTGGCGTGTGGTGCCTCTGTGCACAAGTACTTCTAAAACTGCGCCAAACTAAGTATTTGTACCGGTGCCGTTATAGTGTGGCCATTAGTGCAGTGCACTCCCTGAGGTATGCGCGGCGAGGTGGGAGGCGAAGAAAAAAGTGCATGAGTTCACATGAGATCGATACATATCTGACAGATCTTACGATATCAGTGTGCATTTCTAAGGCAAGATTTGTGGCGGGACGATGGTCGGAGGCTATCTATCTGTAATATATTATACTTACTTAGTTGATTAAAATGTAACCCAAATATACTCATATTTTATTAAAAATATGCAGGTGATAAATAAGAACTAAACTTATTATACGCAATATTCACATCATTTTTAAATTCAAAGCTTTCTTTGTATGCTTTTCTTTTCTTAAAATATTCAGCCACCTTAAAAATTACAGTCTTCATATCACGAGATAACGCACGACCCATCTTTGAATATTTATCCCATGTGCGTCTGACAATAGACAGTCCGATACAGATAACACCACCTGCCACCACAAGCGTTGACGGCGCACTGACAGAGCGCAGCAGCCGATTCACCCCCCCGTCTCGCCGCGCGCATACCTCAGGGAGTGCACAGCACTAATGGCCACACTATAACACAAAGCTGGCGTCACGATGTCACGTGATAAAAAGTCATCGTAAGGAGCGTTTTGGCGGTAAATTCAAAACAACGAAAACGAAATTTGATTGTAATCGTTTTTAATTTAGAAAATGGATTTAAATAAATTTATTTTTATTTTTTTGTTAAATATGTTGTTCCATTATTCAAATTAAAATAGTTTTTATTAAATTGGAAAATACCCTATTGCTGAATTTGAGGTCAAGTGTTTTATGTTTTTGCCAGGCTATGTTTATTACGATTTCTGTATAAACCAGTGGGAGCAGTGGTCGCCGAGTGATAACGGCCGCGAAATCCGAATTGTAGTCGTAAATTCGAACCCGGACAGGCGCTTTCTTGTAAATTAGGTTCAAACACCACTCACTGCTCTCAAAACGGTAAAGGAAAACATCGTGAGAAAACCGGAATGTCCTAGACCCAAAAATTCGAAGACATGTTACATCTACCAACCCGCACTGGGCCTGCGTGGTGGATTACGGCCCACTCCCTCTCATCGAGAGGAGGGCAGCTGGAACATTGTAGGCTATACACACACAAACAAAGTAAAGCGCCTGTCTTGGTTCAAATCCACGACCTACAACTCGTAAGTCGGGGTCGTTATGTTCTGTCTACCTCGTCTGTAAATACAGGCGTGATGATACGAATGCAAGTAAACTTCTACATTAATTCAGCTAATTCATATCTTACGTGAATAACACTCATTTTCCCACCGGCCCTCGTTATACCGTATTATCTGATTACATTAGGACGCGTACGTGGAAGCAACGTGGAGCGTTTACATTGATCGAGTAAGTAGGCGAGCAAGTAGTCTAGTGCAGACAACCATACATTTTTTTTGTACGAACTCACCGAATATTTTGTAGTGCTCAAAGCTCTGGGTTTATAATTAAATGATTTTATTTCTGTAAGTAGGTTTGTACAAACACTTTTACAAACATCAATCATATTTTAAAAACTAGATGAGGATAGCATTTCTTATCTGACTACTCTGAGAAGAAAGGCCGAAACAAACTTATAGGTCACAGTCTCTTTTAAAGCCCAGACAAAATCTTGGCCAGATCATGTGATTACCATTTAATGGATTGGTACCCCGTTAAGAATGGTATATCCACTGACAGGGATTGCGCCTCCAGAAATTCGTAGGTCTATAGCCAGCCGCATTGAGATGGCGAAGCTACAGGACGACCCACGCCACCCAATGCACAACTCTAGTCCAGTGCCACAGAGGCTTAAAAGCCGCAGAAATTTTCTTGGATGCGTGAGTCCAGCCCATGGCAACCCCTCCACAGGAAGACGCGACCCGACGCAAGAAATATTAAAGCCCCCTGATTACTTCGTGGAACCATCAGAGAGCCTACCATCCGGTCACAAGCTACCGTGGCCTACTTGGAAAACCTTAAATAGACTTCGAACCCAAGTAGGTCGCAGCAAGGACAACCTCTACAAGTGGGGATTTCTGGACGGGTCAGATCTCCGGTGTGTGTGCGGCGTCTCTCCACAGACAATGGCTCACCTCCCATCTTGCACCGCATGCCCTATTACCTGCACACGTGAGGACCTAATGGCTGCATCAGCGAACGGTATTCGCGTTGCTGAATTTTGGGCCAAACAAATTTAAAAACTGTACACATTAAGTACATTCCTTAGTTTTATCTTTGCCATCGACACGCTAAGAAGAAGAATGGATTGGTATTTGAAATGGTCTTTTGAGGAAAGAACCACACAAATTCGAGTGGACATGTCCAGTCAGTGCACGCATTTATCAGTAAAATGTGATTTTCAATGTTCTCAACGGGATTTTGATTCCCAATCAAAAATCAAAATCAAAATATTTTTATTTCATATAAACCTGCATGGGCACTTATGAAACGTCAGAAGCTAGGTGCACGGTTCCAAAATGTCCCAATGTAAGTAAATTATGTTATTGGTTTTTCCAATTTGGCTTTCGGGAAACTAAATGCAACCTTATTACGGACATCTCGGAATAACAATTTACCTGTATGCTGGAACTGGTCAACCAATGACTTTTAATTGAAAGAAATCTTAGAGGCATCATAAACTGAAGCTGCAATGACCCATCAAAGGTTTGCACGAGCAGCCCAATGAAATAAGTAATTTTATCGTAGATCTACCTCTAGTGCCAGCTCATTCCTGTTAACCCTCTTTTAGTAGGTACGTAAACTAATAGATCCGTAGGAGTTTTATTGAAATTGTTCAACTGGAGCGTCGCGTCGCACCAGTCTGCGAGAGCCTTTATGTGCAATCCATATTTCATAACTTTTTTCCTAGAGCGACAGGTAATTTCTTGAAGAGTGTCCATCTAATAGAAAAAATATTTTAAACTCAAGAACTAAACTACTATACTCTACCAATGTGAACGCTCCACAAAGCAGTACTTTCTACGTGCCGTAGTCATGTTGTTAGAAAGTATTGCAGTCCATATTGTGATGAAAACGCAAGTTGTTTTATAAGTTCTTGTGCGCTGAAGAATATGAAACATGGAGCGGTGCGTTGACTGAATACATTATACCAGCTGTAGTTTCTATGAAGAATAGAATAGACAGCGATGTAGCAAGTATAGGTGATGCATAAAGTGTTATGATAGGTACTTTCATGTTCAGCCATATTTCACTATTTTTTGTAGCAGAAAAAATGTTGTGTGCAAAGGATTACACCATTGCCTAACATTTCGACGATTAGAGGGGGTACTACAGGTATTGTATTTTGAACCATTTATTATTATTAACCGTCTTTTGCAAGCAGCCGGGTGGAGGTCAAAAGTTGTCCCTCGGGAACGTATTATTGAGATAAAAAGTATTCTATGTATTAATCTAAGTTAAAAACTATCTGTGTGGCAAATTTCATAAAAATCCGTACAGCCGTTTTTATATATTTATTTATTTATTCACAAGGCTATTACAACAGGTAACAATCACATTATTTCAGTAAGTTAACATTGTAAGTTTCGACCTTATTATCACCCAAAGCGTAATCGCACAACATGACCAGCAAAAACAATACTTATAATGATGATGATGACTACAGTAAAAGGTTAGTTTACAAAAACACAGTTACAGGGTCTGTGCGTCTGTCCTCCGACACACTTCTACTTAGGCAGGGAATGTGTAGGAGAACAACACGCCAGGTAAATTACATAATTGATAAAAGTTACATTATTTAAAGAATACAGTGTCTAAGCATTAGGATATTCAAAGGAAATAGTACATACGAGTACATGTCTTTTGAAAGCAACGGCACGAGAATCGAAGATGTCAATGTCAATGATGTTTTTACGTGATTGAGTAAAAAAAATCTAAACATTTATAATATGACACAAATTGATTAATCATTCTGCACTAATGTATCATTTTGCATCTAATTTTTTTTCCCATACCCGATTTTTGTACAAACCTAAATTATATGTGAACTATGTGGCCTCCTGAAATTGGAAGCGCACTTTATTAGTATTTGTCTCTATTCTTGTAGGTAAACTTGCACAGATTGTTCAGCTGGAGATCCATTAAACAAATAAAATAAAGAAAAAGTTTACCTCGAAAAAGGAAAAACGCACTATAAACATTTGCCGGGCCTTGTATATTGGGAACACATAGGCATGTGTTCCCAGTGTTCATCCATGTGTTCCCAGGCCTTGACAAGGACCGGCAAATTTTTACCAACCCCTGTTTATTCATAAACGTTGCATCTTAATGCAACATAATCATTAATCATTATTTGACTTTTCAAATAATGATTAACGACGGTGTAACCATACATTTTTGACGTATAAACGTCTCTTAACTTAAATCAACGTTGATAAATAAAGGGGATCGTCGTCATTTTACTCACAAAAACCTTTAATTTTGCCGTCGGTATAGAAATATAAGCAATCCCTTTGTTATTACCGCTGCATATGCATTAATACCTGCCGCGAATGTTTCCGACGCTTCGCAGGAAGCTCACATCTGGGCCAGCGGGGGCTGCGCTAAGGGCGCAGCCACGTGGACTTAAGGTAAAAAAACCGACTCAAAAAAATAAAAGTTGACGTCACTGGACATAAACTGAAAATCTGTAACATGTACCTACTACCTCTTTTTTATTCTTTTTATTTTTACAATGCTGACATGTTCTCGTCATTATTTGACATTATACATCAATTTTAATATCAACTATTTTTTAGTGATTGTCATGTTAATCATATCACTATAAACATAGTGATATGATTAACATGACAATCACTAACCTAACCTAATTAACCTAATGAACCTAATTAAACAATTAGGTTCATTTTATTTATGTAGATTATTTTACATATTGTGAATGGGAGAACGTTGTAGGCCTTACAGACTGTAGATTTGTAGACGATTTTCTCTGTATTCGTATAAGTACCTGGTACTTATTGACAGGCCTGCACTGTCCTCCCATACATTTTATCTTTGTAATTTGAAAACATTGGTAAAGCCAATCATTTTTAAAAGAGTAACCGTGAAGTTTCTTGCCGGCTCTTCTCCATAGGAAACAACATTTTGGAACCTTGCACCTAGCTTCTGACGTTTCATAAGTGCCCATGCAGATTTATATGAAATAAAAAATATTTTGATTTGATTTGATTTACTTTATGTGCAAACAAAGAACTATTTTATTCTATTCTATTCTGGATCTTTATTTCAGTTTTATGCCACCGCTTTCCGAAATTATACATATATTATTTTTAGTTCTGTTTTCTACCCGTTTCTTTTCTGTGTGGGGTAATTTCTAAATTTCCAAATTTTTTAAATTTACAGTTTTCCTACCACTGTTGTTTATATAGCAAATAGTGTTCTATTTGCTATTTATACAACAGTGGCAGGAAATTTTAGAACATGAAGATACTATACAGGGTGTTTGGCAGAACGTTGAACATACGAAAATGGTAGATAGGTGGGGTCATCTACTACTTACTCAGCCCTAATTTATTTGGGCCTGGCCCCCTGGATATTTAATTTTTTTTTTTGCTTTCTTCTAGTTTCACCCTCCTATTAAAAATGTGTAAAACAGGCAATTGTTTTACACATTTTTAATAAAAAATAATAAAAAATACACTTTAAAGTTAAGAAAGTGGTGAAACTAGAAGAAAGCAAAAAAAAAAATTAAATATCCAGGGGGCCAGGCCCAAATAAATTAGGGCTGAGTAAGTAGTAGATGACCCCACCTATCTACCATTTTCGTATGTTCAACGTTCTGCCAAACACCCTGTATAAATATATTCATTATCATCTTCTTATCCTTTTCACAACCAAGTTGGTGTCAGATTCCAGTCTAACCGGATGCAGCTGAATACTATTATTGTAAATGGAGCGACTGCCTATCTGACTTCCACACAACACATAAATTACCGGGTAAGCTGATACCCCTAAATAAATAAGTACGTATTATCGAAATCAACGTTAAAAATATCCAAATAAAGTTAATAAAATTATTTTACAACGTCAATGAAGTAGTCAGTTGTATTTTTTTTCAGATTTAAGAAGATACAGATTTAAAAAACATCTGCATCATAAATCTATCTAAATAAAAAGAAAAGTCCTGACTGACTGACTGACTCATCAACGCCCAGCCCAGACCCTTCGACCTAGAAAGCTGAAATTTTGCACAGAGGTTCCCTTTGTCGCAGCGGGGTGCCAACTGAAAACCAGCGCTGGGTGTCTCACGCCCAGCAAACGCTGAGATGGTAACCCTTTCGCTATGGACACGTTCACCACAACTGATACTGATTTTTTTTTTTGTAATGTTTAAAGTTCTCTTTTTTAATGTGTGTGTTGCTGTTGTGTTGTGTCCGTGTCGAATAAATGTTTTCTACTATATTCTATTCTTTGTAATGTAGACAAGGAATAAGGAATGATTTTTCGAAATTTAAACCCTAAGGGAGTTGAATAGGGGATGAAAGTACCGCGCTGCCGAAACCGCTGTCAAAAGCTAGTTCTTAATAATTGAAAATAGTTTTCACTTTATAAGTTTGTCTGACAGAAATCTCTGGTTGCGATCAGAAGGCCTATTGTACCTTTTATGTACAGACGCCAGCAGGTCAACCTACCCCAAACTGTCAAATTTTCCCAATTGAACATGAACCTTATACTGCGAAGATCGCCCTGAGGACACGGTGGAGCACACGGTGGCGGTCTGCCCTGCTTGGGCGGAGCACCGCCGTGTCCTCGTGGAGGCGATCGGCGGCGGCGATCTCTCGCGTCCGGCCCTGGTCCAGGCCATGGTACGGAGCGAGAGGGCATGGGGAGCCGTCACCTCCTTCAGCGAAGCAGTGATGCTCGCGAAGAGGGAGGCGGCGCACGTGAGGGAGAGGCAGCATATGCGCCCTCGCGACTCCAGCCGCCGCAGGATACGGAGACGCCCTGGGCGTCGGGAATCCCAGGCCGATTTCCGGCCACCGTAGGCATGGGCTTGCGGACGGCGAGTAATGGGTAGCTCGCTGTCCGGTAAGGACCAAGCCCAAGTCGACGGCGCGTTGTGTTCCACGCGCGCCTCAAAGAGATGTCAGCACAAAAAATGATGGGGCCCGCAAGGGCCGATGCCTGCCAGGGGTGCGGGTTTGTTCGAAAGAGACACCACAGCCCCTGGCTTAAGGGCTACTGAAGGAACACGGGTGGGTTTTAGTCAGTAAAAGTCTGACACGCCCTCCTGCTCCACCCAGAGCGGGAGAAGTTATTTGATGATTTCCCACCCAAAAAAAAAAAAAAAAAAAAAACATGAACCTTATGCTTACGGTATAAAGTTGAAAATCTATCAAATAAATTTGACAGATTGGAGTAGCTTGATGTGCTGGCGTCTGTACAATGTGTTTTATTTTTCTGAGCTTTCTATCACAACCAGTCTTCCCATTGTGACCGAGTCCTAACTTACTTCCCACCCGAGCCGTGCTGAACACATGCACTCGCTACCAGCTTTAGCTTGCTTCATTTATCATCACAGCCTACGTGAGACAGGTTTAAATTGTACATTCTACATTGCGCTGTGGTTTTGTAGGTTCTTATAGCAGTTATAATGCCATTGCTGGTCGGCACAACAAGGTTAATTTTGGTTTGAATTTTAGAAGGAATTAACTTTTGCGTGCTTAGAATTGAGACTTCGATTGTTAGGCACAATGTGCCCACTTGGTTTTTCGAAACATCGCCAAGTGGTTAGTCGATTCTTCACGTGACTAAAGGGCTGGCCTATTCTTTGGCCAAAGAGTCAGAATTGCCATACAACGTGGCAATGCTGCCAGCGTTTTGGGCACTTGTCCGATTGAAAGCGATGCGGACGGATTTTTTTGATGCCCTGTGATTCTTTTGTCTCTGTTTTTGTTTTATAGGTACACTAGCTTGCGCCTGCGGCTTCGCCCGCGTGGGAGGCGGAAATTATCCCGCGGGAACGTACTAATGGGATAAAAAGTATTCTAAATGTTAATCTAGGTTATAATCTGTCTGTGTGCCAAATTTCATCCAAATCCGTTCAGCCATTTTTGCGTGATTGAGTAACAAACAATCATCTTCACAAACGGACGGACTACCTATTTTTACCCCTTTAGGGGTAGATTTTCGAGTAACCCTGATACACGTTATTCTTTATTTTTGGTTTGAAGTTTAAATACTGAGTTTGGAGTTAATCAGACCGCGCGTTAAAATTCTTCCATACAGACTTTGACACCCCCCAATTCCCCTTTAGGGGGTAGTTTAGAAAAACAATAAATGACCAACCTTATAATTTACTTAACTAAGTATTTGTACCAAGTTTCAAGTTTATTAACTCAAGGAATAAGATTTTTCATACAAAAAAATCCCCCCTTTTCACCCCCGGTCAAATTTCCAAAAACCCCTTCTTAGTGCTCCCCTACATTATAAAAGGAAGCCGTGTGCAAAATTTCACGTTCCTAGTCCTAGTAGTTTCGGCTGTGCGTTGATTGATCAGTCAGTCAGTTTCTTCTTTTATGTATATAGATAGATAGATGTACTATTCATATTAGATTTAATTTGTATTATCAATAAACGTAAGGCACAATTCAACCACTGTTTTTCCCTGTTTTCGTCTTTTATATTATTATTATCAGTTTATCAAGTTCCGTTGCGTAGTTTCTCTTAAGTTTTAATTAGTATAATATTATCCCTTTGGTTGAATTCATTAAAGTGAAATAATAGAACAATACTTTGTAATAGTTCTACCATATTATTTGTTAATTGTGTTGTTAACAAATACAAAACTTTGGTCCCGTAGTAAAATATAATTAGTCCGCAGACTTATTCACAGAAAACTTGGCTTGACTACCTAATAAACCCAAAGTGGTATTCAAAATATTGTCAAAATCAATGAAAGCCACTTTAAATAAAGCACATTTCATTCTGAATAACAATTTCGAGATATCAAAACCGTCTTTGTTGCCAATTTTAAATTATTATTTCAGAATCCATTAAAGGTAACAAAGGAGATTTTTCTCCTTTTATACCAAAATGGACAAACCTTGTCGCCGAATGAGTTTTAGAGATTACGATCACAATCAATAAAAAAGTCTTATGGTATTTTGTTGAAAATAAAATGGCTTTTCGTTTGAAATTGGCTCTTTTTAAAGTATGGATATGAGAAATAAGGAATATCAATTTGCCTCTCTCCGCATGTAAATTAAGCTAACGCACCATCTACGTAGTGTCAAAGCTGCGTCATCTAATGTATGGAAAGGCTAAATTAATGGTGCCATTGTGGTGTGACAATCTTTACAGTTTTACAACAAATATTTTCATTCAGTACTCACCTATTTTCTATCTGTATAGACGCTGACAGACAGACAGTCTACATTTAATTGTTGTCTGAGATAATTAAACATTCAATTAATTTACATCGTAAAACAGTTGGAAGTTTGAGCTTTGCATAAAACGTGCAAATAAACGAAATGGTATCTGCTACAAATTCGTAGAGGCGATGGCTACGAGAAACCGTAGAGGCTACGGCTACGATTATTCGTAGAGGAGCTACGTGGATCATCTAGTTCATATCAGTGCATTCTAAGTTCTCTCTGGCGGTTTAAAGAAGTTTGAAGTATCCCTTTGAATTGGTTCTTATTTACAAGTAAGCTATCGTCTCCGAACATAATATTTATGTACCTAGTAATCCCTGCTACGAAAATACGTAGAGGTCGCGGCTACGAATATTTGTAGCACTCTCGGCTACGGTTTTCTTAGCTTTGGGTTATGTATAGACAAGTTCTGTTACTGTTTGAAATACCTTTCAAAATTGTTTAAGCTTCACATTTAATGCTAATTTCAACATAATGATGTAACCCACTTTTTGTAACAATAGCATGATTTTAAAAGAGTGTCCATGGAGTTTCTTGCCCATTCTTCTCCATACGTAACTACGCTTTGGAATGGGCTAGTAACTTCATCTTTCTAACTCACCGACCTTGACAATACAAAAGTACCTGTAATTGGTTTATTTGAAATAAATGGTTTGAGTTTGAGTTTGAATATTTACCCCTGAACTGCACCTGCTGCAATTTACCTTACTTTTTTTACCGAATTAAAAAGGAGGTTCTGCTTTCAACCTGTAATATGAGCATGATTATTTTGAGTTTTTACTAACTCCCGACGCATAAACGACGGGGTGTTATAAGTTTGACGTGTCTGTGTGTGTGTGTGTGTGTATGTGTGTGTCTGTCTGAGGCAACGTAGCTCCCGAACGGATGAACCGATTTTGATTTTGTTTTTTTTTTGTTTGAAAGGTGTATTAGTCGGGAGTGTTCTTAGACATGTTTCATCAAAATTGGTTCAGCCGTTTGAAGATTATCAGCTCTTTTCTGATTGATGAAGGGATTTGCGCATCTTCCACGGGTCTTTTCAACTCGAAATTTGGTATTCTATTACTTCAATGATAGTAGACGAACAAAGTAACCTTGAAATGCTGGATCAACACCTGGAATTTCCAGGATGCCCAAGTTACTCACCAACAAACAGCAAAAGTATCGTGTTTGGGCTCATTGAAAAGGTCTCAATGAATAGATTATAGATAAATAGTGATCAGGACGAGGAATGAGGATAAATTAGTTAGAAACTTCACTGTGGGAAAAATACGCAACGATGCGATTTAAGCGAGCGAGTTTAAAAAGCAGGAAATAAAAATTAAATTAAAAATTTAAAAAACCCCCGACCCTAAAAACTCTAAAAAGTAAAATTAATAATATTTATAGGCCTTTTAAGATGAAGGTAATATTTTGATCAAGGCATTGTCAAGTCGGGGGATGGTCAATGAAAACGCCAAACAGAGGCCTAGCATTTTCATTAGCCGTCCCCCGCCTTTTTCAGAGACATACTAGATGTTTCAACTATGGCTACTATACTCTTATATGTTGTTGTCTGGATCGTCTCCTAACTAATACAATAAATCTAAACAATTGAGTCCTGTCTGTAACATAAATGAATAACTTCTGCTTGAATTTGGGATTGTACTTTGAAATGTTTGGACACCAATCAAGCCCTTGACTGGTTTCAAACAATTGAATTTAGTTTGGCCAATTCGTTATCTGATTTTGAAATGAAACACTTTGCAATACCTTTTTGAACTTTTTAATGAATGAGTGTTGGGTATTTTATTAATTAATACTGCAACACCAAAATTAACATGTAAGTTTAAATGTGATCTGTGGCAACACTTCCCTTTCCAACTGTGACACCGGCCCAATACACACGAAGTTAAAATAGTCCGCCTTTTTATTTATTTTCCTCGGCACCAACAAAGCTACCAGCACCTATCAGCAACCACCACCTATTACACCGCTGCACATTGGTCCTTCGACGAGAACAGCGGTGCTGCGGAAGAAGCGATTAAAGGTTTGGCAAAAAATTTCATCGACCGTGTCGCAGCCATTTTGATTGGCAAAGCAAGCGGGCAGTCTGCATCAATCTCAGCTCACAGCTTGGTTGTCGCAACACAATCGCAATTATCGATTCGACAACTCCAGCAGCAATCTAGAGATCAGAGAAGCAGTCATCAGGTTCTCATCCTAACGATCATTTTCATCGTCATCACCGGGGTCACCTCTGCAGGTGTGAAGAGCACAGCAGCAGCACACATAAAGGTATTCCGCAAGAAGGAGTGAGACGGCACGCATCGCAATATTCAACAAATATTACTCATAGTTTCCTGGAACGCGATCATTGCACGCAGTGGAACAGAGAGCGAATTACGTACGACGGAACGAGAGAAAAAGGGATAGCAAGTAACGCCAAGTTGTTGAAGGAAATTTCCGGATCCACCATTTTGTGGCTTCTTCGATCGACTCGTCCTCAAGATCTGTCCACGCGCATCAAATCTAGTTAATATAGCGTTTAGTTGAGTTATAGGTTATAATTAATAATAAGTAATTACGTAAGGATTATAAACAAGTGCTGTGCACCAGTGGTTGAATATGGAGGACGAATTAAAACGTAAAATCGCCTCACGCGGCTACATAAAAGGTACGATCACAAGACTACTCAATTTCGTAGAAGTTTCTAATTTAAGTACAATAAGTTGTGATGAGCTGGTCAATAAACGTGATCGACTCATATCTGCTTTTCAAGAATACGAATCTTTATGTAAAGATATTCTATATCTCGATGCTGCTGACAAGGAAAAAGTCGAGCAAATTGAGAATAATTATTATAGTATTTTGGCATCATTGAGCGAGCAAATAAGATCCCGCGATATTAACATAGGCCCAACCGGCCACTCCAAGCATTTTGATGCAACCCATAAAACAAAGTTACCACCAATTTGCATAAAAACATTTGATGGTAAGTTCACGGATTACGTACCATTCATTAATTTGTTCGAATCATTGATTCATAATGACGTTAATCTTGACGATGTTCAAAAGTTTTATTATTTAAGATCATATTTAAAAGACGAACCATATAATTTAATAAAAAATCTCAGTTTAACGTCAGAAAGTTATAGTGAAGCTCGCAAACTACTGAACGATCGCTACAATAATAAATATAAGATTATAAATGATCATATATGTAACATTTTAGATTTAAGTAATATTGTTAAGTCAACAGCTAGTAGTTTGCGGGATTTTGTATCATATATTAGGCAACAATTAGCTGCAATTAAAAACCTCGACTCAAACGTTAAATACTGGGATGCAATTCTTTTATGTGTTCTTTCTCGGAAATTAGATGGAATTACTGCAAGAGCTTATCAGCTAGACCGCGATACCGGTATACAACCTAACCTCGAAGATTTCCTGCAATATATTGAGAGGCGAGCTCTGGCACTGGAAAATGCCGGACAGGGTTCTCACTCGCAGCAACAGTCAACGAAGGTAACAGCAGTCGCCACCGCAGAAGCAACATGCATCTTCTGTAAGTGTAATGACCATAAATTATATAAATGTAAAAAATATCAACTATTGCCAGCAAATAATAGACTGACATTTGCCAAAGAACAAAAACTGTGTGTGATTTGTTTAGGTACACATGGTGGGAAGTGTAGGTTCCACTTCCGGTGCTCAGAGTGCAAGAAGCCTCATAACACCCTGCTGCACTGCAATTTAGGTGAAACCACACCAACCGTTACCTTGTCAAGCAATGCTAATAACAATGTACTTCTACCTACAGCTAGAATCAAGGTCGTAGCAAGGAATGGCACCGAATACATTATCAAGGCATTACTGGACAGCGGATCTCAGGTCTCTTTTATAACTTCAAAAGTTGTTCAGCTGTTAGGTTCAACACCCTTGCAAAGTAACACTTGTATTGTTGGAATCACTAATGAAAAAAGTAATGTAAAATATAACATTCCCATTGAAATCCATTCATTAAAATCACCATTTAAGACAACGGTAACTTGTCACGTAGTAAAAGAAATAACATGCAGATTGCCTCAGAATAAGTTCGACGTCTCTAGGGTCATAATACCGCCCAACGTTATATTGGCAGATGACCAATTTAATGTGCCTAGTGACATACATATGTTATTAGGAGCTGATGTGTTTTTCCAGACGCTGATACCAAACGAGCAGTGCATGAGCATCGACCTGCCAGGGCAAAGCAAGCAGTCATCAGTGCTGCCCCAGAATGCTGCGCATCCATTTCAGCAGCCTGGTAACACACAGCTACACATCTTTAACACATACTTCGGGCACATTGTAGGAGGAAATCTGCCACCCAAGGTATCTCAACAGACATGTAATAGAGTAGTATTAAAATGTGAATTAAGTCTCAATGAGACGCTTGCCCAGTTTTGGACCAATGAAAAGGTCCCAGAAATATTTACTGAGCAAACATCTGAGCAAGAGCTATGTGAACATATTTTTCAAAGTTCAGTCAAATTAATTAATAATCAGTTTGAGGTTCCTCTGCCTTTAAAATTACCTTTATTACATGTGAACGATACTCTTGGTGAGTCATTTCACTTAGCTTTAAAACGGTTTTTAAATTTGGAAAAGAGATTGCACGCTGATCCCGATTTATTCATGCAATATAAAATTTTTATTCATGAATACCTAGCTCTTGGTCATGGTCATTATATTGATATAGAATTGTATGATTTGAATAAACATGCTGTTTATTTTCTGCCACATCATGCAGTTATTAATAATAACAGCAAAACCACAAGGCTACGAACAGTTTTTGATGGTTCAATGAAAACAAACAAGAAAGTTTCTCTAAATGATTTGCAACTCAATGGACCTGTGGTTCAAAAAGATTTATTTGATATAATTTTATTATTCCGCTTAGGTAAATATACATTTACTGCAGACATTAAGCGTATGTTCAGAAACATTAAAATAAATCCTGAATACACTACCCTTCAAAATATTTTGTGGAGGGACAATCCTGGCGAGCCAGTCAAGTGTATTAGATTAGATACAGTGACGTATGGCTTAAAAAGCTCAAGCTATTTAGCAACTCGCTGCATAAATGAGCTAGCAAATAGGTATGAAAATTCATACCCACTAGCGTCATCTATTATCAAAAATCATCTTTATGTTGATGATATTATCTATTGTAATAATAACTTAAAAACTACTATTGCTGCCAGAGACCAACTGCGTGATTTGCTTAAATTGGGTAGTTTCAACACTCACAAATGGTCATCAAATGATGAAAATGTGTTGAAAAATATACCGATAAATGAAAGGCACTTTGACAGTTTAGAATTACAAAAGGATAACTATAACATGAAAGCCTTAGGACTTCAAATTAATGTAAAGGATGATCATTTTATAATCTCTACTCCAGAACCATTCAATATGAATAAGGTAACAAAAAGGAGCATTCTTAGTTATATAGGTAGATTCTATGACCCAATGGGATTCGTGAGCCCAATTGTAGTCACAGCAAAGGCCATAATGCAAAAATTATGGGTACTGAACACAGGCTGGAATGAAAGCCCGCCTGCAAATGTTCAGCAAGAATGGTTTCAATTTACCAAAAATTTAGCTGCAATGCAGCCAATCCTATTAGATAGGAACATTAGAATTTCAGATGCAGACTCGGCAGATTTAATCGGCTTTGCAGATGCTTCGAGTAAGACAGCCTACGGATGCTGTGTGTATCTGCGACTCACAAACCCATCAGGTACAACAAAATTGCACCTACTCTGTTCCAAATCGCGAATCAACCCTATCCAAAAGAAAGGCATGACAGTGCCAAGACTTGAGTTGAATGCAGCACTATTGCTATCGAAATTAATATCAAGGACTCATACTACGCTCAGAGTTAAAATTAATATAAGGCATGTTTGTTTATTCAGCGACTCGCAAATTGTCCTTGCATGGCTAAATACTGAACTAGCAAAGCTTCAAGCTTACATATCAAACAGAGTAAATGTAATTCGTCAAAACACAGCTGGGTGTAGTTGGCATTATGTCAATACAAATGATAATCCTGCTGATCTCATTAGCCGAGGTGTCAATCCGAATGAGCTGAGTAGCTGCGATATTTGGTGGAATGGCCCAAAGTTTCTGCAAAACAGTGAGTACAACTTCCCTGCTTATACTGTGCCCACTGATTCATTTACAGTGGAACCCTGTTTAGCTCCATCCAGCAACTTGGCATGCCAAAATCCAAATCCGCTTGATTATGTCTTCGAGCGCTTGTATAATTGCTCCAATATAAATAAAATAGTAAGGCTATTATCATACATTTTGAGATTTTTAAACAATCTTAATAAAGATAAAGTCAAAATAAATACAAACTTTTTGCAAAGTTCTGAGTTAAATCAGTCATTAATGTTAATAATTAAACATGAACAAGATATATATTTTAAATCTGAAATCACAGCTTTAAGCAATAATAACAATTTGAAAGGAAATCTATCTGAATTGCATCCCTTTCTCGACAACCAAGGTCTTTTGCGCGTCGGGGGTAGGCTACATTATGCTGATATAGCTTATTCACAAAAACATCCTATCATACTGCCCAAAGGCTCTTTAATTACTGGTTTGCTTATAAGGTGTGAACATGAAAGGTTACTGCACGCAGGGCCTAAGCTTTTACTGTCGCATCTAAACCAAAGGTTCTGGATTGTTAATGGATTATTAGAAGTTAAGAAAATAACTCACAAATGTATTGTGTGTTTCAGACAAAAGGCCTCAGTGGCCAAGCAGCTAATGGGCTCCTTGCCGGCTGCACGTGTAACAGCTACCAGCCGCCCATTTGAGAAGGTTGGCGTGGATTTCGCTGGGCCAATAAATGTAAAACTCTCTCGCGTAAGACGATCCTTAATAGGTAAAGGTTACATCTGTGTATACGTATGTTTCACGACAAAGGCCGTTCACTTGGAACTCGCGTCAGACTTGACCACGGAAACTTTTCTAGCGTGTTTAAGAAGATTTATCTCTAGAAGAGGGTTGCCCACCGAAATTCACTGCGACAATGCAAGTACCTTTAAATGTGCAAGGAGTCAATTAGTCGACCTCTACAAACTGCAAGCTTCTCAGAGTCACCAAATGCAGGTACAAAGATATACCGCCGAGCGTGGGATACAATTTCACTTTATCCCATGTTACTCTCCTACATTTGGGGGGCTCTGGGAGGCGGCAGTAAAGAGCACGAAGTTTCACTTAAAAAGAATATTGCAAAAAACTGTTTTAACATACGAACAACTTAATACGGTATTAATTGAAATCGAAGCAGTGCTTAATTCTCGACCGCTCTTACCTCTATCTTCAAACACCGATGATTATTGTTATCTAACACCTGGTCACTTTATTATAGGTAGTGCAATGTCAATGTATCCGGAAAATAATGTATGTAACATTCCTCAAAATAGGCTTAAGTTTTGGCAATTGTGTACTTCTCTAAAACAGTCTTTTTGGAAAGTGTGGTATCAATATTATTTAAATTTGTTACAAAATAGACCTAAGTGGCGTGATAACTTAAGTAATGTCAAATTAGGCAACTTAGTCATTTTAAAAGAGGATAATACTCCTCCTATGTCGTGGCCCATGGCACGAATTGTTAAATTGTTTCCAGGACACGATGGCAAAATTAGGGCAGTTGAGGTTAGGACCCCAAATGGAAAAACTCATTCCCGGGCCATCAATAAAATCTGTCTACTGCCAATAGAATACGATCATAGTTCTTAGATATTTCTGTAAATATTAAAATAAGTAGAAATAGAATTAAATGTAAAACTGTTTTTCTTGTGATTAAATAATATGTCTTAGGTTATAAAAACCATTTAATTTCTGTTTTTTTCATACTTAGTTTTAAACAAATTTAAGCATTGAGTTAGTGTTATTTAATTTTATGTAACTTTTTACACAATAAACTAAGTTCGTTGCTACTTCTGTGAGCCCGCATCATGTTGGGTATTTTATTAATTAATACTGCAACACCAAAATTAACATGTAAGTTTAAATGTGATCTGTGGCAACACTTCCCTTTCCAACTGTGACACCGGCCCAATACACACGAAGTTAAAATAGTCCGCCTTTTTATTTATTTTCCTCGGCACCAACAAAGCTACCAGCACCTATCAGCAACCACCACCTATTACACCGCTGCACAATGAGGTACTTGTAATTTTTTTTTTTACTGTCGTTTGCTACTGTCTAATTGGGCAAAGGCTTTCTTTCACTGTTCCTATTCATTTACTCAAAAAAAAAAAAAAAACTCGTTAAAGCCTTGTAAAAGAGTAATTTAGTGTTCGTGTAGTAACACAAACATAGGAATGAAAAATTGGAGGCTTAAAAATACTAGGTACTTGCTCTAACAAAACATTTATTTCTAAAAAAAAAAAAAAATAAAAACTACTCATTAGTAAATTGTGTTAGCTACTTTGCAATGCTATTTATCTATATCTATATATATAAAAGAAAGTCGTGTTAGTTACTTCACTTATAACTCAAGAACGGCTGAACCGATTTAGCTGAAAATTGGCAGGGAGGTAGTTTAGAGCCAGGAGAAGGACATAGGATACTTTTTATTCCGGTATTAGGTAGGGTAGCGTAGGTAGGGTAGGTAGGATAGTGTAGAGTAGGGTAGTGTAGTGTAGGAGGTAGGGTAGCGTAGGTAGGGTAGGTAGGTAGGGTAGTATAGTGTAGGGTAGGTAGGGTAGGGCAGCGTAGGTGGAGTAGGTAGGTAGGGTAGGATAGTGTAGGGTAGGGTAGGATAGTGTAGGGTAGTGTAGGGTAGGTAGGGTAGCGTAGGTAGGGTAGGTAGGATAGTGTAGAGTAGGGTAGTGTAGTGTAGGAGGTAGGGTAGCGTAGGTAGGGTAGGTAGGTAGGGTAGTATAGTGTAGGGTAGGGTAGGTAGGATAGTGTAGGGTAGGTAGGGTAGGGCAGCGTAGGTGGAGTAGGTAGGTAGGGTAGGATAGTGTAGGGTAGGGTAGGATAGTGTAGGGTAGTGTAGGGTAGGTAGGGTAGCGTAGGTAGGGTAGGTAGGGTATAGATTTTGTATGAATGACTTTTGGATGGATAGGACAACGTCTGTCGGGACAGCTAGTACTAATAATAAAGAGGAAAGATTTGATTGTTTGTTTGTTTGTTTGCATTGAATAGGCTCCAAAACTACTGAACCGATTTGAAAAATTACTTTACTGTTGGGAAGCTACCCTATCTGCGGGTGACATAGGCTATATTTTATCCCCGTATTCCCACGGGAACGGGAACTACGCGGGTGAAACCGCGGAGCGCTGCTAGTATTATGTGATAGTTTGTGTGTTTAGATGTTTGATACACAATCACGCAAAAGCGACTGAACGGATTTAGATTAACACATAACGTTACTTTTTATCCCGGTAGTACATTATCGTCGAATCATTTTCGAAATCCACACGGGCGAAGCCGCTAGCAAAAGCCATTCAAGTATAAACATGAAGCACCTCTTTAAAGGCATCTATATCCTTTATTATGACAACAATGTTTCCATTCATTTCTGAACATCTTGTTCAATGGTCTTCTCTGTTCGACAGTTACTGAGTCTAACATTTCAGTTGCGTTGTTTACGCAACAATGTCGGTAGATAGTGCAGATGTTAACTTACACTTACACTTAGATAGTGTACTGAATACCTTGAGGTGTATTCAGTACACTATCTTCAATTTAATGTGTAGCTTCGGTTCGTTGCCAAGAATTGAATACAACTTGATTGGTTGTATTTTCACGCGAATAGGTACGTTACCAAAAGAAATGAGTAACTAGGATCGTTGGAGTAAAATCGATGTATTAAAAAAAAAAAAAAAAAATTAAATATTAGAAAACAAACAATTCACTTAAGGCTGGACTAAATGAGTTGTCGGTTTTCTAAACTTCAACCAGCAGACCGGTGCGACGCGACTCTAGTAGATCGATTTCCATGAAATTTGCATAGAAATCGTTCTTAAATTATAGGAGGGCCTTTATCAAATTAAATTAAATTCACTCATCACTGACCACTTTGAATTTTCTTATTTTTTATTGAGAACAAAGTTGTATAAGAAAGTAACAGTACCAAAAAATGCTTCTTATCTGGTTTCAGCACAAAATACGTAAATAAGTTCAAGAAAACTTTGTGCTTTGTTTCAAGGAGAAAAAACTTTTTAATAAAAAAACGAAACCGCCGAAAACCCGAAAAGTAAAAAATAATAAACTTGCTTTGTCCAACCCTTGTAACTAAGTTCGGAAGGCGGTGACATATAATTAAATACATATCCAAAGTCACTGACTTCCGAACTTAGTTATTGGGGTTGGACAAAGCAAGTTTATCATTTTTACTTTTCGGTTTTTCGGCGGTTTAATTTTTTTAAGAAAAAGTTTTTATTTTATAATTTTTGTGGCTATAATCTACTAATTGCTACATGCTAAATTTTTGATTACTTTTTGTAATACACAACTCAGTATTAAAATCTGTGAGTTTAACAATCAATCATCCCCTGTTTTCTTCCGTTAGGGTTGGAATTTTTCTTCGAATTAAAATTTATATGGGACCAACTTCGGGGTATACTCTTTCCAATAAAAAAATAATTATCAAAATCGGACTACTCTGGCAAAAGTTATGCGTGGTCATACATTAAAAAAAAAAAAAAAAAATATACGCGTCGTATTGAGTAACCTCCTCCGTTTTTTCGTCGGTTAAAAAAGAGCAAAGCTTACTACCCAAGGTGCGACGTCTATGTTCACCTGCAGAGTCTATTTTAGTGCACCTCAAAATAATGCTAAAACTGAAAGCCGTTTATAGACAAATATTAGCTTAAGATTGTAAACAGGACCCCATGCCAAAGTGTGAATATCTCAGCGTCTGTATTCACTCCTACTAAAGCCCGTCAGTCTGAAACGAGACTGAACAAGCATCTTGGAGCAAGCATTCATCGACTTATTAATGGCAAAAGAACAACCATTAACGAATAAAAAAAACCTAAACCTAAGTTATTTTTAGACGTTTAACCGTAAATATGAAAGTACGAACTTACCTACCCGTTTTCCCCATCTTATTACTAGCAGCATTCATATAGGGCAGTGGGTCGAACCTTTTATATTTTGAGCGCATTCTTTGTCAAGCGTGGGACATTATGAGCCTCTATTCACATGTCTTGAGGTGTGTGGAAAATAACATTTATGATATGGAGGAAAATGGTTAGGGTCAGGGTTTTGAAACGTAGTGGTTGTTATTAAGAACTGAGCGGTTCCCATACACTTTTATAACAGTATAAAAGTATTGTCACTGTTGTACTTTGACGAAAAGTGGAGTGTTATGTGAAGTTGCACCTTGTGTGAACCAATCAGCACTGATTTGGTACTGTGGCCTTGACTTGTAACCCCCCCGGGCTCGAATAAGCCCTTTGAAGCTGTAATATAGATAGATACAGGCTGTACCTAGTTTGAGACCCGTTGTTTAGTCTTCTGTTGGTGAAAATTTCGTACCGTTAAAATCACTTTGTAGATTTAAGCACTAAGCTAACTAAATTAACTAGAATTTGAAAAAAAAAAAAATGAATATCTATACAACCTTATTTTTAGTATATGCGAAACCCGAAACACGTGTCTAGTATTCTTACATAAAGAATCTACGTACAACATTTCAAAGCTGTATCATGAAAAATCACAAAGTTATAAGCTTGTTATGTGCCCTAGTTTTTTACGCAAACATGGTCACCATAGGCCCCACGCGCCGCCCGCGCATCTAGCTTCGTATTGTGCTCATTGGTAATATTAGGCAGTATGTACTTAACCATGTGGCAATTGTTTTACAATTAAATTGTGACAACAAAAAAATAAAAATAAACAAAAGTATAACATGGTGTAATGAATCGATTCAGTTACTTATTCTGAACAATCTATATTCAGGTTTCGTATAAACTAAAAATAATGTTGTATACATAAATAGAAACGAAAGGTCACTCATTCATTCACGAAATCTCAAAAACTACTGGACGAAGATGAATTTTGGCACAGGTATGTGTAGGAGACGTCAGCTTAGAAAGGATTTTAGGAAATTCCCCCGTAAAGTGGTGAAATAGGTTAGAAAGTTGTATGAAAAAAAAAAAAACACTGAGTGCGAGAGAAGCCTGTTCCAGATAATTTTCAACATTGACTCTTTTATTTGCTTATTTTTGATGTGCAGTCTGCTGTTTATTATTAGTGCTCTAGTTATTAAGATGATTTTCTAGCAGTTTAATGTATGTGATGTGGCTGTGGTTTTAAATAAATAACTAACATTAAGTTAATTTTTGTTCTAGGTCCAAACGAGGCACAGTATGATCAGAACCTGGATAAGATCCGGATGGAAGTAGCCAATAGGATACGTGATGTGGTGCATAATAAAACGTCTTGCTTGGTAAGTACACCAAAGCATCATCATTATTTCAACCGAAAGGCCTCCCCCAAGCTCTGCCACTTCGACCGGTTCTGTGGTTCTTGCATCAAGCGGATTCCTGCAGCCTTCACAAGGTCTTCGGTCAACCTTAATTCACCACCCACCCATACATCTTAGAACAAATACCTTCTTTTTATCATCCCATTATCAAAACAATAGGTCTCGCCGGTATCTAAGCCCACGCCCTTGCTATCTGTCTGCCTGAGACAGAGCTATGTCTTTAGAACCCTCGGAAGATTGTAAAAAATAAAAACTTTTTAATAAAAAAAATAAACCGCCAAAAACCGAAAAGTAAAAAATAATAAACTTGCTTTGTCCAACCCCAATAACTAAGTTCGGAAGGCGGTGACAGATAATTAAATACGTATCCAAAGTCACCGCCTTTTTTTTGTGGCTGTAATCTACTAATTACTACATGCTTAATTTTTGATTACTTTTTGTAATACACAACTCAGTATTAAAATCTGTGAGTAAACAATCAATCATCCCCTGTTTTCTTACCCTTAGGGTTGGAATTTTTCTTCGAAATTTATATGGGACCAACTTCGAGGTATACCCATTTCAATAAAAAAAGAATTATCAAAATCGGACTACTCTGGAATAAGTTATGCGTGGTCATACATAAAAAAAAGAAATATACGCGTCGAATTGAGTAACCTCCTCCGTTTTTTCGTCGGTTAAAATCACAAAATTTTCAACGGTTAACTTGGCCGCTGTCATGGCAAATGAAAATAATAAGTCTGGACCAAATGGTAATACGAACAACACTTTAAATTTGTACCCCTTTATACAGGGTGTAATTTTAATCACCGTTTATCTCTTAAGGGGTCATTGTACTCATCATTATGAACAACTTTTACTAAAAGACCAAACCTGAAATCGTGAAAACAAAATCAGCTGTTCCCTACATTTTGTCGAGTGATGCGAACGTAAATATTTTTTTCACGATTTCTGGTTTGGTTCATAATGATGAGTACAATGACCCCTTAAGAGGAAAACGGTGATTAAAATTTCACCGTGATCGACAGTTGAACCATACATTTTGACGTTTAAAAAACTTTAATCAACGTGTGTAAATAAATATTTAATATCAAAAAATCCAAACACAATTTGTCCATATCAATCAAACGTGAAAAAAAGTACGAAGCTGTGCATTACTTGAGACAGAGTGAATGTCTATGTTTGTGCTAGTAAAAACTGTGTTACAGACCCCATAATAAGCGAGTGTCTTCATTCCCATCACGCCCGTCCCTTGCTGCCCTCTTCCAGGCACGCCCTTAGCCGAGGTGCCCTTAGCGAGTAGTTGCTTAGTTTTAAGTTCTTAAGCCCTCGTTGGAGGCCTTCATTTGTTAAGGTAGCCACAGGCAAGTCCGCTTAAGCAGCCGACAACCTCCTCGGTTGATCTGGGAGATGTCATTCCCAAAAAATAAAAAATACAGCGAGTTTCATTACAACACTAGCCAGCGGTTTACAAATTTGTTTTTATGTACTTCTAGCTTTTACCAGCAGCTTCGCCCGTGTGGATGTCGATTATCGCGTAAAAAAGTAGCCTATGTCCTTCTCCATATCACAGGCTATATCTCTGCCAAATTTTTCATGACGATCGGTTCAGCGGTTTAGGCGTGAAAGCGTGACAGACAGACAGAGTTACTTTCGCATTTATAATATTAGTAGGGACTAGCTGCTCGTCCCAGCTTCTCTATTTTTTTTTCTTTTTAACGTTTTTTCTCCGACTTACTTTGCAAATCTGACTACACGAAAATGTCTATTAATTTTTCGGGTTTATTAACCCGAAAAATTAATAGACATTTTCGTGTGTGTGTGTGTATGATATTTATAGTCTATGACACTCACAAATAACGTGGCTTTCTATTGGTAAAAGAATTAAAAAAATCGGTTCAGTAGATCCAGAGACTACCCCCTACAACCTCACAAACTTTGCCTCTTTATAATATTAGTATATACGAACTACTTGGTTTAATGTAACTTGTATTTAATATAACATAATAAAGATCCACTTACAATAAAATAATGATGACATAAATTGAACAAATTCTTAAATGTTTTAGAGAAGAAAGTACAACACTATTAGGCACAATGCCATACTATAAAACATACTGTTGTATGTTTATCAGCTGCTTTTGCGCCTACGCAGGTAGTCAGCTGGGGAAAATAGGTTACTAGTTTAAAAAACAGACTATTTTGTCGTGCCTGAAGTTATATAAACATGAGACCTTATGGGGTAGGCAGGGGTTATTATTGATTAAGACAAAGGCGACTAAGGGACTTACCAGAGAATGGGCAGCAGCGTTCTCTATGCATTTTACCACCATACTGCGATCGCCAACCCGCCTGCCCAGCGTGGCGATTATGGCAAAACCCCCCCATCCTGGGGGAGGCATATGTCCAGCAGTGGACGTCTTTTGGCTGAAATGATGATGATGAATGATGAAGACATTTTTTTGCTAGCAATGTTGAACGGCTTCGAGTCTTACTGGATAGGAACAGCTGAATACCAGTGTTTTACATGGACAGCTGCCTATCTGACCTCCACAACCCAGTTAACACGATATTCCTTAGCAAGACCAGTTGTCAGACTTTGGGGCTTCTACCCTTAACATCTGTAAAGATCTACGAACGACAGTCGGAACTAACGGCTCAGCGTGCTTTCTGAGGCACGGAGGGGTCTTCATATGTAGTTAATGGTCACCCATCCACAGACTGACCGCGGTAAGCATAGTCTAACCTTCGATCGACCCGTGAAGCTGCTATTATTTAGCCACGAGCTCCTAGCACATAATAAATTATTGTAACTAAAATACAAATTACTGTTGAAATACTGGTGTGCAGCTCAAATGGAGGTATACATAGAAAAAAAATCTTTTAATGCTCTACAATATTTGTTCCGTAGAATTGTATCGATATGTAGCCACAAAACTTATTACACATTGGGTACTTAATTGATAGGATATTATAGAACAGAAGTTGTTGACAGTCATATTAATTATTGTCGATGTATCATCTTTTGAGGCTGAATGTGCCTACTTTAGTACTAATTCTACCTAACCTATTAGGAAAAACGAATGCATGCAATGCGTGCGAGTTATATAAAATTGTCTATACTAATATTTTATAGAAGAAAGATTTGATTGTTTGTTTGTTTGCATTGAATAGACTCCGAAACTACTGAACTGATTTGAAAAGTTCTTTCACTGTTGGGAAGCTACACTATCCCCGGGTGACATAGGCTATATTTTATCCCCGTATTCCCACGGGAACGGGAACTACGCGAGTGAAACCGCGGAGCGCTGCTAATACAAAATAAATATAACTAAATAACATTTTTTTTTTGTCACCAGAGTAGTACCTTCGACCTGTTACCGTACATAGAAGACTACTTGGTCGAGTATGAGATCAACTACACGGAGTGCATGAAGCATATCAATGACAATAATAGTACGAAGATGACCTGGACGTTCTGGAACTCCATGTTCTATGCTGGAACTATTTACACGACTATAGGTAAGAAAATTTCAAATAAGTTACAAGCTGAGCATAATCGACCCCAAATTAATTAGAATAAGGTTACTAAGGTTAGAAATACGTAAGGTGACCTAAAATCTAGAGAGCAGTGGTGGCCTAGTAGTAACGGTTGCGACTTACGAGTTGTGTAGGTCGTGAGTTCGAACCCTGGCAGGCGCTTTACTTTGTGTAAATTATTTCATCACCACTGCTCTCAAAACCGTGAAGGCAACCGTGGCAGCCGTGCCAACAATATCCCCATTTTATATCCAGACCAATCGCTGTCCACGCCAAGGTTGCCTGGAAGAGATCGCGGAAAGCGATAAGGCCGCCCATTGTACTATATTTTGTAGTGTACCTTGTTTTTTTGTAATGTATTTTTTGTGGTGTACAATAAAGTATATATAAATAAATAAAGAAACCATCGTGAGAAAACCGGCATGTTAGAACCAATAATTCGAAGACATGTTACATCTACCAACCGCACTGGGCCCGCGTGGTGGATTTATGGCGCAATATCCTCTCACAGAGAGAAGGCCTGTGTCCCAGCAGTGGGAAAATTACAAGCTGACTATACAAGGTGACCTATATTAATCGCGCGCGATTTTTCTGCGTTTTTTTATTGCTCACCTTATCCCCAGCCTAACGCAAACTATCTCGGTTTAAGATCATTTATTCTCATAAGAATAACACTATTCACTTACATGAGAATATTAAAACTAAATACTTAAAAATTGCATAAAGTTGGGGGTATTACAAAGTTTAGACCTCGATTATCTAAAATGTTTCGAGGGTAGGTTATAAATCTTTTGGTCACTCAAAATGTTCGTTCGATACATGCAAACAAGTATCCGTGTAACACTCAATAAACGCCAACTGGATGTGGCTCGACACTATAGTAGCGAATGTGAATTTTTTTCTATAAATTGTTTAAGTAGCTTTTTAAAAGTTGTTTTGGATTTAGATTCCTTGATGTCTCTAGGTAATTTATTAAATATTTTAGATCCTTCGTACACGATAGTTTTTCTTCCGTAGTTTGTGCGGGTTGGGTGTAGTTTTAAAAAGTCTTGTTCACGTCTCAGTTTCATTTTGTGTTTTTTAATATTTTTTGTGAAGGTTATATTTGTGTGTATATTTTTATTTAGTATTTTTCGAATTAGTATGCATGTGTTATATATGTATGTTTGTGTTATATTCATTACTTTAATTTTTTTGTAAAGAGTTTCTGTTGGAGTTAGATAGTCATAGTTAAATAACGTATAGCTATCTACTCGTAAGTACTATCAATTAATTAAAGTTGAGTACTGCGACCTCTTCGGTCTTTTTAGTCCGACGTCTTGTTAATTTCTATGCGCAGTCTTAATGACTAGATAACGAGCAAGTTTCTTGTATACTTAGATAGCAGTAGGCAGGGGCGTACCAATAGATAGCCCATTGAATATAAAATTATCTTCTCAGTCTACACTGAGCAAAGCTAGGTCGCATAACTTTTCTTGAGCAATTGTAGCCGTCAATTAAGACGGTATTAATTTTAACTTGCTAAAACATCGCTTGTAATGCTGCAAGTTTATGAGAATTTGAATAGAAATATGTAGATTTGGAAATACGCTTTCATTCCCATACTGCACAATATATTCAAGTAGCTCTTCAAATTTCTTAGATATTAATAACAGTATGAAATGGTTTATTGATGTTTTTCTTTTATTTTTTATTTATAATTGGCGAATTTTTGCATCCCCTTTGGAAAGGCACCCAGGGCTCGAGCCCTGCCTGCGTCACCCTAGTTACACGTCTGGCAGGTGTGTAAAAAATATGAGTTTTAGCGCCTGATAGTTTTATAACAGCATTCATTTGTAAAACACCGTATGAAAAGAAAGCTTTCAGGCGCACGAATCCCTTTCAATATTATTATAGAAATATATAGATAAAAAAACAGAATAAAATGTTCCTCTATTTTGGCTGCATTCGTTGTTAACATCTTCAAAGGTTTAAGAGGAAGAATTTATTTCCTTTTATAAAGGTAGACTAAAACACAGCGAGCAAGCGATGCATTCTTTTATGTGGTTCGAACGAGTTTACACAAAGCGGCTTAGACACATTAGGAAATAAATTCTTTATTCTAGCTAAACTCTCTTTACTGGAATACTTTTATTTCTTTTGTTTTACTACCTACTGTATTTTATTCTCTTTCAAACATTTGTTTTCATTCAGCGTTATTTTAACTGAGTTTTATTCTTACACACGTCTTTGATATCGCAGGCTTTTTTGGAAATAAGTTGGCTCAGTATTATTCTTAGATGTTTCAATAAATAATGAAGTTCTTGGCTCATTCAACAATGCAAAACCTCTAAGAAAAGAAAAGAGAAGCGTTTTTCAGAGCCGCAGAAATGATACACAATTTTTCAACTTATATGTGCTAAGGCAAAAACAATACGTAATAAAATCTTCGACGTCAACAACTTCACATCTGTCTATTTATATCTCAATATAACGTAATACAGAAAATATCTTTATCCAATTTAAATTGACCTTTCCAAATCTACATATTCCAACAACTACAGATAACAGTTTCTGCACAACGTGTCAAATAACGATGGTCGCTTATGTCGACAACATTTTCTAGAGTACGACTGCAAATACGAACTGGACTGAATTTAGGTGTAGTTGTTTTAAATTTGGAACACCGCCCGGCGGGCTTGGCGCTCTTCCGCTCAGTATCGCGCGTCACAAACGCACGGCGTGTATCACGAAAACTGTGACAACATTTACCATTCAAAGTTCTACACAAAAGTCAGTGAAAATCGTTTCTATTACCAGTGCGTCTTAACCGTTCAAACTGTGATAATACTGCAACGAAAATGAATTGCAATATCTTGTCAACGGGCGTTTGTTTACGTCCGACACTGTGGGGCGGCCAAAATAGATTCTTTTATTAGAAATCTGCTTCGACCCCGTTATAATAAAGAAGTTTTGTTATTGGGATCGTTAACGAGAGGTAAGTTAACACTTATTGAATTCTTATCGTTGTTGGCTTGCGTGATTTTATTTGTGTCATAATTATTGGCAAGAGATTGATTATTCACTGCCAAGCTTGATATCGCTCTGACTCTTTTGATCGAGTTCAATTCCCTTAGTCTATTGTGAGCGGTTGTGATATCACAACTTTTTTTTTTCAGTTACCGTGTGAGTGAAAGTTGGTGGTGATGAGTGATAGCGAAACCCAAGAAGAAGAAGTACAATTGAAATTGTCAATTTCAACAATAAGCGGAGAATCTGAAACACGAACAGCTACTCAAGCAGTGATTAAATCACCTGAAATAAGACTTAACGAAACGGAGATCATGGACGAAGACATGCAAAATATGTCCATTAGGAAACGAAGAAACTTATCTAAAAACAGAGGTCAAGCTGCAAGACAGAGAGAAAAGACACCAGAACCTAGCAGAACTCTGAAGCCTCACGAGGATACCCCGACTTCTGACGATGAAGAACCAAAACCACGACTACCACGTCCAAACTCTAGGGAAATTGAAGCTGACAGTACTTATGAAGAAATGAGACGCTTAGTGCAGGAGCAAGCAAATGTCAAAGATCCTGTATATGATTTAGATACAGACGAACTTCTCGAGCAAAGAGCAATGGCTGCTCAAGAGCGTAGGCGCAGAAGTATTTCACCATTTGCTATACCAGATAAAGAGGAACTTGCGAATCTTTTGGAACGCAAAGGAAGCTTTATAGATCCCACTAATAAACTCTTGTCGACTAATTACGCCCTGACTCGAAAAGACGAAGATACTTCTCGACGTAATTCACTAACAATCGAACCTCCAAAAGAAATTAAACATGTTCTTTCTACTCCTTCTCCTGTCAGCAGCTCTCCAAAGGAAATATTCCCTTTTGCTTTGCCCCCCCAAAAAAAGCTAGAAGAAGTTCCTGACGAAAAGAAATCAGAAGAAGCAACCAAGAAACTGAAAACACCAGTTAAAAATGAAGAGGTGTTCACGTTTGAAGATAAAGATATTAAAAAAACTGTTAAAACATCCATACCTAAACCCGAAATACCAGGTGAGCTGGTCACAAAAGTGATCCAATTAGAAAGAACGCCAAGCAAGAAAGTGGTACCAGATAATAAACCAAATGTGGAAGTAAGGGAAAGAATAGTTAGAACTCCCAGCAGGAGATTATCTACAGATATTAAGCCGATTATTGTGAAACAGCAACCACCTAAGCAAGTAAAAGATGAAGCACAAAGTCGTTCGCCACCCATCAAACCGGCCCGCAGCAAATCTGCTTCAAGATTTGGGGTCAGTTTTTTCATGAAAATATTTTTTATACTGTTTGTCGCTTTGTTAATAGCACTTTATTTCCAATTGACATAATCCCAAGCCCTGCAATACAATGATCACTATGTAAATAGTTTGCCATAATTTTGTAGAATGAGAGAAGCAACTAATAATTTATCCATAATAACATTTACAGAATAAAACTAGTGAAAGTGAGATGAGTGAGGATCAACATAATGCCAAAGTAGAAGCGCCAAAACGTAGAATGATGCCTGTGCCACGACGATACACGAAGAACAAAATGTCACCAAAAGTAAATCGTTCGCAGTCGGTACATCACACTGGAGACGTGAGAGAGGTAGATAAAACTGGAACAGGTATGAGTCAGACTAGTCAAGAGATCATGGAGTTGATGGAAAAAGCCCGGGCAAGAAGCTTATCTATGCCTAAAGATGATCCCCGGCTTCCAACTGAATACAAGCCCAGTCACAAAACTTTAAAGACTCCCAATAAGACTCCTACCACCTTGAGACAATCTAGATCTCGAGGTGTGTCCTGTCCTAAAACCATTCAGATCATTAGTGAAAAAGAAATTTTGGCTGGTTTAATGAAGGCTCAGAAAACAGATCTGGATCAACGTAGCAGGCAAAGCTCCGGTTATATTGATGCCAGTCAGTCTGAGTACACGTCTAGTTGTTACTCTTCATCCCCGAGTGAAAATGAGTTTGATTTTGATTTAAAAGAGCGAACAGCGGAGTTGACGCGCAAACTGAATGTACTAAGTCAAGAGGTTGATAGACGTGAAATGATGACGGGTATCATATTAGGAGCAAACGAAAATAGTATTCCTAAAGTCAAAAGAAGTGAACACAAGTCAGGGTTAAGGAAAAGATCCGTAGCCGATTCCAAAAACGCGACAAGAAAAGAAAGCAAGGAGCTTGCTCTTGAGAAAAGATCAAGGAAAAAATCGGTAGAAGATGACAAAAACAAAAAAGTTGCTAGATCTAGATGGAAATTCATTGCGAATTGGCAAGACTTTAAACAAGAACAACGTATTCATTGCGATAAAATAAGGGATTTACGAAACAAATGCATTTGTGACCTGATAATATTAATAATAATGTGTGGTCTAGGAGGAATGATGTTTAAGACATTAGAAGGATCATTTGAAAACGCTTTTAAGTGTAGTACAAGGAATGTTAAAAGAGATTTTATTGAAAATCTTTGGCGAGGAAGTCATAATCTGAGGGAAGAAGATTGGAAGTCGATGGCAAGAAAGAAGTTGTTTGAATTTGAGAATCAGCTACATACGGCACACGAAGCAGGAGTTACTTCCTACAGCGGTCAGAGGTCTTGGAACTTTATGAACTCTTTCGTCTACTGCTTGACGTTAGTCACAACTGTCGGTAAGATTAATAGAATATACTTACTCATACATGAAAAAGAACACTCACGAATTGCACAAGTATTTTAGATATTAATGTACAAGCTTCTTTCACACCCCACAGTGTATTTTCATGCAGTTATTTATTTTTATTAAAACGGATGTACTTGCACTTTTGATTTTATTTTATTTCGCTACATGCTACTATTATCCTCACGGTCTTGTACATCTCTTCGTTATTATTTTTAATCTAAGGATTTTTATGTGTCCCTTAACTGCGTATGTGTACATTTTTTTAAGTTCTTCAAATTGATACTTTCCAGGTTATGGTCACATAGCTCCGAAGACAACATCTGGTCGAGTAGCTACGATAGTGTATGCCACCATTGGCATTCCATTATTCCTGATTCTTCTAGCAGACTTCGGTAAATTCTTCACACGAATCATCAAATTCTTCTGGGCATACATCAGAAGATTCTACTACACAAGAAGCTGCAGAAAAGTTAGAAGAACCGCTCCAATGCAGGTAATATTTTTACAAGTGTATTTTTGAAATACTCTAGATCAGGTATTGTTAATTTATGGTACGCGAGCCATCGAAGACACTACAGCTACAGGAAATTGTGGGCACAGCATCAGAAGTTTCAAATATTCTTAAATATTTCTAAATCTATTTATGTTGTGAACGGTTCTGTTTTTAGTAGTAATTGAATGTGAACAGTTTTTCACAGCTATCAATACTTCGTTTTAATGATTAAATTGCACATTGCCCTCAATAGGTTCACCCATCCATGTTCAAAATAATACATAGTTTACTTAATTTTAGGTACTTTCTTCAACGGAAAAGAATATTGTATTTTTTGAAGAAATTGCAAAAACGAAGCATTTACAAAAAAAAAAACAAAAAAAATTGGTATGTAATATCACTAGTTTCCGCCCGCGGGTTCGCCAGCGTGGAAGTGGGAAATTATCCCTCGGGAATGTACCACTGGGATAAAAAATATATCCTATGTATTAACCTAGGTTGTAATCCACCTGTGTGCCGAATTTCATCCAAATCCGGTCAGCCGTATTTGCATGAAAGAGTAACAAACATTACAAAGTTTATCATACAAAGTTTCGCGTTCATAACATTAGTAAGGATTATTCCCCTGTTAATAAGGTTCAAAGTTAAACTACAGGAAAACAACACAAATTCAATTCTCTCTTAGTTGCTATCCCTCCCATACTTGGTTTTAGCCGTAATGACGTGGTACACCGCACGCTCCGCCGACGTGCACTACGCATCATAGCATTTTAGCCGTATTATGTCTAATAAATCTAGTTAGTATAACAGGCTAAAAGAGAATTTAAGCTGTGTTGATCAAAAGGTTAATGCAGCAGTCTTGCTGGTTTCACATTTATTATGATAAATTAATTGAATAACACACTAAAAAAAACTTTATTTGCTAAATTAATTATTACAACCTTGCGCAATATTTTTTCTATTACAGTTTTATCAAGTAATGTAAATTAAGCTAAGTCTAATTTATTGTATTACACAATAATTGGTTGTTAGTTTATACGGAACTTACCCCAAGTTCCGTATAAACTACTTTCTAACTCTGTCAATGAAGATACAATGAAGATAAAATGTATGGTTAATCAGTCGCTAATCATTACTTAACTTTAGGCGGCGTTTATGAATAAGGGGTTAAATGACGAGTTTTGTGTAATATGTGTATGTTTTAGTATTGTGTAATTGGTGACGACGAACTTTGTGTAATTTATGTTTATTTATGTTTTAGTATTGTTCTCAAGTGAGTGACATGTATGTCTTTATTGAGAATAAAGTTTCTTTAAACCTAGATACGGGCCCGTCCGAAAGTAGTTCCAAACTTCTTAGTGAACCCTATAGCCAATAAACTAAATTATTTGGACGGGCAAAACTTATCGGGAGTAGAGACAGCTGTCAAATCGTCGTCATCATCATCATCATCATCATTTCAGCCGAAAGACGTCCACTGTTGGACATAGGCCTCCCCGAATTTTGGGGGGTTTCCATAATCGCCACGCTTGGCAGGCGGGTTGGCGATCGCAGTGGTGGTAAAATGCATAGAGAACGCTGCTGCTCATTCTCTACTAAGGCCCTTAGTCGCCTCCTACGATACCCACGGGAAGAGATGGGATGGTGCTATTCTTTGCGTCCGGCACCACACGGAACTGTGTGTCAAATCGTGTTGTCATTCATTCTTAGTTCGGGCTCCGAACTAATCTTCTGTCCGTAAACTAATCTTGTGTCGTAGGAATGGTGCTCGTTTTGATAGTTCAACAACATTCATTGCGTTTTTTTTTGTTGTTGTGCACACAATTTTTTCGAACATATGACGCAGTGGATTAGAAATATTCTTCAAAAGGATTCAGATTCTAATGATACTGTGTTACGCAATAATGGTGTAAGCCACTATTGGACATACTCGTATAGTCGTACCTGTCTTATTGCACGTCAGGTATTGTCATCTAGCTGCTACCACCTATCTAATTAATAAAAAAAAAATAACCAAAACCGGTCAAGAACTTAGCCAAACAAAAAACTGTTCTAAAAAAAAAAAACAACCGACTTCCGAAAAAAACTGTTTTTTTTGGAAAAAGTTTTATTTTTCACTTTTTAATCATAGTAGGTACCCCACACCAATTAGAAATTTCATCATCCTTTTTTTTTTTTTGGGTGGGAAATCATCAAATAACTTCTCCCGCTCTGGGTGAAGCAGGAGGGCGTGTCAGACTTTTACTGACTAAAACCCACCCGTGTTCCTTCAGTAGCCCGTATGCCAGGGGCTGTGGTATCTTTTTCAAACAAACCTGCACCCCTGGCAGGCATTGGCCCTTGCGGGCCCCATCATTTTTTGGCCTGACAACTCTTCGAGGCGCGCGTGGAACACAACGCGCCGTCGACTTGGGCTTGGTCCTTACCGGACAGCGAGCTACCCATTACTCGCCGTCCGCAAGCTCATGCCTACGGTGGCCGGAAATCGGCCTGAGATTCCCGACGCCCAGGGCGTCTCCGTATCCTGCGGCGGCTAGGGTCGCGAGGGTGCATATGCTGCCTCTCCCTCACGTGCGCCGCCTCCCTCTTCGCGAGCATCACTGCTTCGCTGAAGGAGGTGACGGCTCCCCATGCCCTCTCGCTCCGTACCATGGTCTGTGTGATATATGTGTAATAGTGGGTATTTAGGTTTAAGTCTTTTGTCAGTTATGAGCCGAGCGCCAGTCTCCGAATATACGTCTATCCGTGAAGTCTATGTTTTATTGTGCTCCCGATAGTTCCAGTAATTCCCATTTATCTCAGTGGCGACGAGGACAGACGATTCTACGCGTGATTCGTGCAAAATAGTGGTTAAAATAAGAACAGTATCACCAAAATCATCGGAAATGTCGATCGGTAAAATAGCTGAGTTCAAAGTCCACAGTGACGATTGGCGGCTGTACGTAGAACGTTTAGAACAATATTTTATAGTCAACAAAAGACTTAAACCTAAATACCCACTATTACACATATATCACAGTCTGCACCAGGGCTGGACGCGAGAGATCGCCGCCGCCGATCGCCTCCACGAGGACACGGCGGTGCTCCGCCCAAGCAGGGCAGACCGCCACCGTGTGCTCCACCGTGTCCTCAGGGCGATCTTCGCAGTGGAAACACCCGGGCGTTTCCTCCCGCCCTATCCGAAACAAATTTGCAAATCCGTCTAATGACGATGTTATGCCCGAACATACATAAAAGAACATGTCCAATTGATAACCTCCTTATTTTTGAAATCGGTTAAAAATCAATAGTCATTAAAATTATAATAAATGAGAAAATATTTTATACATGGAATTTTTGAGGTCTTTGTTGATAATACCCACAATCGAATTGCCGCTGTACTATAAAAACAAAGGGATGTTTTTCTTTTTAATTCAGAAATTAGTAAGGATTACGCTCCTTGCTATATGTAATCTTACATTCATAAAACCTTTGTTTGGTGTTCAACCATAGCTGAATCAAAGTTGAGAAAAGTAACATTAAATTTTGTTACATTTCAGGAGGTAATGAAGGGGCTGAATATCGTCTACGATGTCGTTCGTCGTCCGTCGCAGATATTCTCCGAAGAAGATATTGAAGAGAGTCCAGATGGCTCGCAACCTCCACCTGTAGAGAGGAAGTCAAGTGACGCGCCTCCACCCCTGCCACCAAAACCTGGTACCTTACCCAGAGAAGTCGACCTTGAGACCGATATGGAAACCCCAGCTCCATCAGTCTTCGAAATAGACGATGAGTTTAACCTACCAATCTCCGTCGCCGTCTTCATTCTACTCACTTACATTAACATAGGAGCTTTCGTCTACAGTTTATGGGAGAAGTGGAATTTCTTTGAATCCTTCTACTTTATTTTCATATCGATATCTACGATTGGCCTTGGTGATCTGGTCCCCGACCACCCTATGTTCATGATGGCATCTATATTATACTTAGTATTCGGATTTGCTCTTACATCTATGTCCATCAACGTCGTTCAAGTGAAGTTGTCCAATACATTCAAACAGGCGAGTGCTAAGCTTGGTGCCACCATCGGTCTGAAGGTGGTCGATGAGGACGGCAGTCTTGTGCCCATAACACCACCTGCCACAGAAATCGTCCCGGTACATAAAACAAGAAGTACAACAGACGAAAGCAAAAGTAAAGAACCTGACGATGATAATACTAAAAATAGATAAATAAATATGCTTTCGCAACTCACAATTATCTCTCGATATAATAATGTTTTAATTAAGCCCCGTTCAACGGTTGAAAGGAGCTCTTAAACCGATCAGAGTCGATCAATTTAAATATGTAGACTTTGTATTTTTTTCCATTATGGAAATTGAATAATTCGTGATAACGCAGCGCTGGTAACAAAACGTAGAAATCGTGGTATTATGTAATATTGTTGCTGTAAGCATGTAAAAAGGTGATAAATTGTTACTAATTATTAAAATTTAATTAAAAACGTAATGTGTTTGTTGCTGTGTGTGTAAATAAAGATTTTTTACATGTTGTTCTTGCCATATTATTTAGAATGATCAGCCTATAACGTTCCCAGTGATGGGGCACAGACCTCCTCTCTTCGTGAGGAAACGGCCAGTATTCCACCACGTAGACCCAGTGCGAGCTGGTAGATATTACATGTCTTCGAATTTTTGGTTCTAGGACATGCCGGTTTCTTCACGATGTTTTCCTTCACTATTTTCAGAGCAGTGATGATGAAATTAAATACTCAAATTAGTCTGTCCAGCAACCTGCAACCAAGCAGCTTGTCGTTCGACAGGTGACCTGCGACGTACAACTTGTAAGTCAGGGCCGATACCACAAAGCCACTACTGCTCCCTCATAATATTATTTAAGTCTCCATAAACTCCAGAACACATTAAGTTTTCTACTTTATAAAAAAATCTTAAATTCATTGTCGCACAGTTGGGTCTAGAATCATAATTTTTTTTTTCGTAATTGTATAAAGAATAAATAATTCATCCTCCAGTCGACGTTCTGACGAGCGTGAAAATAATAGGTCTTTACCTATGAAATTGCCGTTTTGTATGAAAAAAATTAAACGAATTTTTTTTATGAATTTTTTATTTGTATTAATCGAAGTAATCACCCATGCAATCAATGCATCTTTGCCATCGCAGTGGCAGTTTATTGATGCCCTTCTTAAAGAAATCAGCTGGACGGGAGGCAACAAATTCTTCAAAGGCATTTTGTACTGCCTCTCGGGTATTAAATTTTTTTCCCGCCAAGAAGTTATCCAAATTCTGGAAAAAGTAGTAGTCTGTAGGCGCAAGGTCTGGTGAGTAGGGCGGATGACGGAGAGCTTCCAACCCCAGTTCTTGCAACTTGGAGACCGTCTGCTGTGCAGTATGAGGTCGCGCGTTGTCGTGCAGGAGCAGCGGAGACGAGCGATTGACCAATGCTGGTTGGAGATGCGCCAGCTTCTCCATCATTGTGTTCAGTTCTTCACAGTACACATCTGCAGTAATGCTCACCCCGTTTGGTAAGAAGCTGTGATGAATCACACCGGCGCTAGACCACCAAACAGTGACCATCACTTTTCTAGGGGTAAGTTTTCGTTTAGAGCATTGTTTAGGTGCTGAACCAGGATCCAACCAACTTGCTGAGCGCTTACGGTTATCAAACAGAATCCATTTTTCATCGCAGGTAACAATGCGGTTCAAAATTCCTTCATTTGTGTGTCTGTTGAGCAGTGCAAGGCACGTCTCGACGCGTACTTCGCGCTGGCGATCATTGAGTTCGTGGGGCACCCATTTGTCAAGCTTTTTTACCTTGCCAATTTGACGCAAATGGACCAATATTGTTTTGACGCTAACGTCGAAAGCTGCTGCTAATTCAGCCGTAGATTGTGTATCATCAGCTTCCACAATCGCCTTTAATTCGTCATTGTCGACCAAAGTCTTCGGACGACCGCGAGGTTCATTTTTCAGGTCGAAATTTCCAGAACGGAAGCGAGCAAACCAATAACAGGTGGTGCGTTGGTTTGTAGTGTTAGCTCCGTAAACGTCGTTGATGTTGCGTGCCGCTTGTGCCGCGTTGCTGCCACGACGGTACTCATATTCCATAATTACTCGAATTTTTAACGTATCCATGATGACGAAAAAGATTGAAATGCGATGAAAATGTAACACTAATCAATAAAGAAATGACTACTTTTAGAAAAAAAAAATCCATGTTTTTAAAATAAAATTTATTTGAAATTAGAATTCTTAGCCAAACAAAAATTATTTTGATTTGAAATGGCCAGTACTGCAGAACGGCAATTTCATAGGTAAAGACCTAATATCACGACGGGATTTTTTCGCGCACTGGATATTAAGCTCTCGGTGTTAAACCGAGCGTTGAGAATTGAGCAGAGTGCGTTTCGTCATGTCAAAAAAACACACAGTTCGATTTTCAACGTCCGGCAGTTCTTCTTCTTAGCGTGTCGATAGCAATCTAAATACAGTCAGCCCAGAATTTGGCTAAGAGTTTGGAATTTTCAGCAACGTCCATCAACTCCTGTAGCCTGCAGACAGCAGCAGGACATGCTGGACAAGATATTAAATGCCCCATTGTTTGTGGGACAGCACCACATTTACACTCCAAGGCGGAGTCCTCTGTGAATCTCCAACTTAGCAGGTTCTCTTCACTTCGGCGTACCTGAGTCCTGAGTCTATTTAAAGACATCTAGTGAAGCCAAGGCAACTCATGTCCAGGTGCGGGATTTACAGCAGGTGGAACGAATGGGTTTGGTGGGCAAGCACCATTTCGCCACAGCCTTTTCTTAAGCCTTTCACCAGTGAGTGGGAGGACACACTTTAAGAAGCTGTAAACAGTGCGTTGAAGATTCAATGCGCGAAAATATCCCGCTGCGATATTATTACGTCCGTTCGAATATCTTCTAAATCAAATTAAACAAGGAATGAAATTGTGTAATTTACGCCGATGAGAAATCCCATCAAGCACACGGATAATAATAGAAGACACTAAGTACTCGACTGGTTTCTACAAACAGTAATGAAAATGCGAAAGAAGCAAAAGAAGAAAAGTCTCGTTAAATAACCAGTACTCACTCGTTTTATTTTTACAAAGAATGAGAGACGTACGTACAGTAATAAGCGACAATGTACCTGTATTCCATTGTATGAGTCGAATGAATGCTCGATATTTTTTTTCCAAGTCATTGTAATCAGAAATGGAAGTGACTTCGAGTTTCTTTCAATAGGTTTCAAGAATTTAATTATGGTCGCATGTGATCGAGTCGGTTGGATAGTTGGATTTGGTATGGTAATAAGAGATTACCTTTGAACATGTTTGTTGGGGCATTCCGCTTTTAGAAATTGGATATTTTTGTTTTGTGTTTCCATTCAGTTAGTACACACCGAATACTAGAGACATACGTGATCTTTTGTAGGTCAGTATTGGATTTTCTATTGGACAGTTCAACAGCATTCATTGCGTTATTAATGTTGGTGGGTAGACAAATTTTTCGAACATTTATGAAGGAATCTCCCACAAGGTGGACCGATGACCTTGTGAAGGCCGCGGGTATCCGCTGGATGTGGGAAGCAGAAGTCCGGTCGAAGTGGAGGAGCCTGGGGGAGGCCTATGTCCAGCAGTGGACGTCTTTCGGCTAAAATGATGATGATTATGATGATGAAGCAATAGATGAATTATCTTTCAAAAGGATTCAGATTGTGATTGAGTGTGTTAAGCAATTAGGGTGCTGGTATCTCATTTGGTAGCTCAATGGACTCCACAACTGAACCACTGATCGCAAATCTGCGGTTCTCATCATCATCATCATCATTTCAGCCAAACTACGTCCACTGCTGGACATAAGCCTCCCTCAAAAGGAATTAAGGTTTTGCCATAACCGCTACGCTTGGCAGGCGGGTTGGCGATCGCAGTATGCGAGCTTAACCTGATTGATCGACCCGTGTGGCTTATTACTTAGCCACAAGCCAAGTAAGGACCAAATACTACCGTTACATCGGTAGCGGTCCTGCTGATAACTTTATCTATTGTTTTGCAAAACGACGTGACTTGCCGGCTTTTCAACGGCATTATACTTTGATTTATTATGCCACTGTATTCATTATTGAAAGCTTTCGATAGAATGCTCGTCACCATACGAATAACACGGTTTGACACTTTAAGATTTTGGTATGGAAGTGAAATTAATCGTGAAATATTGTCTATAGGTTTAGTTTCCTAAGAAACCGATGAACGGTTACACAATAACAGTTGTTCAAATACTGAGCGTTATTGGCACGTTTATGTAGATGTCACCTTAATAAAAGTGACAGATTTTCTTGACGACCGTTCTAATATGACGAAACCGCTTCCTTGCAATAATTCCGTTCCAGCCCGTCCCTTGCTGTCCGTACCACACAGGGGATGCCCTTAGCGTGTAGACACTTAGTTTTAAGTTTTTTAAGACCTGGCTGGAGGTCTTAACGTATTGAGGCAACCACAGGCAAGTCCGGGTAAGCAGCTAACCACCTCCTAGGTGGGCGGGGCACCGCCGCCGTATCCTCGTGGAGGCGATCGGTGGCGGCGATCTCTTGCGTCCGGCCCTGGTCCAGGCCATGGTATGGAGCGAGAGTGCATGGGTAGCTGTCACCTTCTTCTGCGAAGCAGTAATGCTCGCGAAGAGGGAGGCGGAGCTCGTGAGGGAGAGGCAATATATGCTCCCTCACGGCCCTAGCCTCCGCAGGAGACGCCCTGGGCGTCGAGAATCCCAGGCTGATTCCCGACCACCATAGGTGCGGCTTTGCGGACGGCGAATAATGGGTAGCTCGCTGTCCGGTACGGACCAAGCCCGAGTCGACGGCGCGTTGTGTTCCACGTGCGTCTCAAAGAGTTTTCAGCACCAACTGATGGGGCCCACAAGGGCCGATGCCTGCTAAGGGTGCGGGTTGTTCGAAAGAGATGCCGTGGCCCCTGGCAAACAGACAACTGAGGGAAAACAGGTGGGTTTTAGTCAGAAAAAGTCTGACACGCCCTCTTGCTCCACCCAGCGTGAGAACTTATTTGAAGATTTCCCACCTAAAAAAAAAACCACGTCATCTAAGTTGACCCGCAAAATGTCATTAAAAAAACCTGGGAAACCCAAGCTTCGCCATGTTAAATAAGGTAGTAAGTTAGCTAAGAATCAATCTCTTTGTATTGAAATGTCGAATAATGAAAATACTCGCAACATTTTTCGTGTATGGTTTTTATTACAATATATTGTAAAACATTATTTAACGTTTATAACTAAGTAAACAGAGTGACTTTTCAAATTCTACTTAGTTAAGTAGAAAGGACTCAATCCACACAAAGTCACTTTTGAGTTATGGGCGTTTGAAGTTTGACATTTTATGTGCTGTTCATACTGTGGGTTGTGTCGGGGTAGTGAGAAAAACTAGTTTCCGTGTACATTTTAAAAATAGGGTTTTCACTACATGATAGATTCGACCCCCAGGAGTACGATGGCATACTCAATTTTGGCCAAAGTGTGGATTGAGTCCTTTTTGCTTAGCTGCGTCCAATTGCGCACTGCGCCACCACATTCGCGCACACACATATTGCTTAAAGTTAAAAGACGTTTAAACGTCAAAGATGTAAGGTTAAACAGTCGCTTATCATTACTTAACTTTAAGCAGCGTTTATAAATATACTCCTTAATGTCTATGAACGCATTAGGCACAAGTACGTCACCGTGATTGGTGTCAGTGACTGTCGTTGACTGCTCAATGCATAATCAGCATACAGACGTCAGCACATCAAGCTACCCCAAACTGTAAAATTTTCCCAATTGAACATGAACCTTATGCGTATGTTTTATCCATGAAAATCTATCAAAGAAACTTGAATTTGAATTTTTTCTGCTGGAACACAGGCCTCCTCCTCTAGCGAGAGTGAGTGAGCCATAATCCACCACGCCGGTCCAGTGCGGGTTGGAAGATACTCAAAACTCAATCATTTATTACATTCCACAATGTATATGCTTAGGTGGTAAGTAAACATTTGTTGTAACAATCGTGGACCCTGTCGGGCACAGTAAAAGAAAAAATTGAAGGAAGAGGACTTATCTAAGTAGGTATACATGCAAGTAACTGATTCTAAGTATAGTCTAAGGTAATATTTTATTAATTACTAGCTTTTGCCAGCGGCTTCGCCCGCGCGGAACTTTCATCCCCTATTTAACTCCCTTAGGGGTTGAATTTCGAAAAATCCTTCCTTATTCCTTGTCTACATTATAAAGGGAACCTCTGTGCAAAATGTCAACTTTCTAGGTCCAAGGGTTTGGGCTGGGCGTTGATGAGTCAGTCAGTCAGTCAGAACTTTTCTTTTTATTTATATAGATAGATTAATTTACATTATCATGTCAGTTCTATAGATTTGTCAATTAAATTTTCATTTATGCTATTTTAACATTTATTAATTTATAACTTTTTAATTTATTTGTAAAACAGCAATCTTTTTCTCATTTCTGGGTACCTCGGGTAGTTTGTTATACATTTTAATAAACATAACCAGTGGACTAGATGAGTGCATTTTAAACAGGATATCGGTAGGTTCCATCGTGTTTGATATTACAAGTTCTCAAAGTTTTGGTTCTAGATCTTGCCGGTTTCCTCATGACGTTTACTTTCACCGTTTTGAGAGCAGTGGTGATGAAATAATTTACACAAAGTAAAGCGCCAGGCTGGATTCTAACCTACTACAACTCGTAAGTTACGGCTGTTACTACTGGGCCACCACTGCTTATTGACTGACCAATGACAGTGACCAATTTGAACATATATGCCTCTGTCGTGGCCATATCGTAGATTTACTCACTTCATGAAATGCCTGATAATTATTTCTCGAGAAAATGGTGGACGTCAGGGGCACCCCGAGGTTCGGTTTGGTTAGGTTCCTTTAAATCCTGCATACAGAAATAGGAGCTCCACGCAGTGGGGCTCCGTCAAGCTGACATCGACCTCCTTCTTCTGTAATATAAGAACTAGAAGACGAGAATTTCATGAATTGGTCGCATTTCATATAATTTTCGAATTTCATGAAGTGTGCAAATCTACGATATGGCCATGACACCTCTATTATACATACAGGTTTCACGATTCAAATAGGCACAAACGCCAGCACATCAAGCTACCCTAATCTGTCAAATTTCTGTGATAGATTTTCATCTTTATAACATACGTATAAGGCTAATACTCAATTGGGAAAATTTTACAGTTTGGGGTAAGTTGATGTGCTGGCGTATGTGCTTATTTGAATCGTGAAACCTGTATGTATAATAGAGGTGTCATGGCCATATCGTAGATTTGCTCACTTCATGAAATTCGAAAATTGTATAAAATGCGACCATTTCATGAAATTCTCGTCTTCTGGTTCTTATATTACAGAAGAAGACGGTCAATGTCAGCTTGACGGAGCCCCACTGTGTGGAGCTCCTATTTCTTATTGTACAGAAAATTATGGTACAGACGCCAGTCTGTACAATAATTATAATTGTGCATAGTAGATATTCTTAGTCCTTTTTGATCCAAAAACGATCATTGCAAGCATGTAAATATTCCATTAACCTCTTAATTTTCTTTGCAGGAGTTTGTACAATGTCATCAATGTAACTTTTGATTGCATGATTTTTGTAAAAGTGGACCATAAATGATTCCAGGTACTTTTTAGAGCGTTCTAAGTTCTTGAGCGCTATTGTACACCGTGCAAAACTGCCATCCAAAGTAGCCACATCCACATACGTACTTTCACTACGACACTCTGATATATGTGCTTGTAGATTAGAAAGACAACTATTAACGAATGAAGTATTCACATTTTTTTCTTGTTCTTTGTAAAGAAACGTGTTTTCAAAAGCGCATTTTTTATTAGTATCACCATAGCTTCTGAAGATATCCCTAAATTCGGTACTTAAATATTTTTTGTAAAACTCGCAGTAAGGCAGATCTAAATCGCCTTCATCAATACCTTTCCTTAAGGTTTTTATCAATAAGATATTCAAGATCAAGCTTGGCATAGCTACTGGAAGAAGTTCACACTGTGGCGCCATGTGAGAGTATCTCGACCAACCAGTTAGAATGATACCTTCAAAATTGTAAACCGTATCTTCTCCCCCGAACTTGTAGTCTAATATAAACTTCATCCAGTTTAAATGATTATGAAATCTCTTTTTAATATTAGGGAGTTTTGCATTTCTACCATCAGCGCCTTTGAATGCGGAAGCTATCCAGATATTTTTGAAGTTTTTATGAAGATTATAGAAATATTTATGAGAAAACTGTGGTTGAGCGCCGTACTCCCACGCTACGGCTTCAACATCATTTAAATTAAACGATTGCGGTTTCTTTATTTTTAACAACATGTCGCCCCATATAAGAACTTTTGTCTCCGGACTTAATTCTTTTACTATCGAAGTGACTTCTTTCACGTGATCGACGAATAAGGCACTGAAAAGAAAAACTTGAATAAAGTGAATATGTATGAAAAATCGAAGGTCAGATAGGCAGTCGCTCCATGTAAAATACTGGTATTCAGCTGCATCCGGTTAGACTGGAAGCCGACCCCAACATAGATGGGAAAAGGCTAGGCAGATGATGATGATGATGTATAGAAAATCGAAGCACCGGTTTAATTAAAAAACAAGCAAGGAATGAATACCATCATTATGACCGTAGAATCTTCCTATCCAAGGCTTAAATTCTATCAGAGGCCATTTGACTATGCCAAACCTGAATACTGACTACAGACCATAGACTGATATGACCCAACAGGTAGAGAGATAGACAGGTGGACTTGTTGGCAGAGTATTAATTATTCTCTTCAGGTGGAAAAAGAAGCGCTTCATCGACGATGGTTTCACGGCAGTAACATTGAATCTCAAAAAATCCCAAAACCTGAAATGGGGTCCTCGTCATCATCATCCATCAATTTAGCCGAAAGACATGCACTGCTGGACATAGGCCATAATCGCCACGATTGGCAGGCGGGTTGGCGATCGCAGTGTCGCAGTAGCTGTCCATTCTCTAGTAAGTAAGTCCCTTAGTCGCCTTCTACGACACTCACGATTAAAAATTTAAAAAACCCCCGACCCTAACAAAAACCCTAAAAAGTATTAATAATAATATTTATAGGCCTTTTAAGATGAAGGTAATATTTTGATCAAGGCATTGTAAAGGCGGGGGACGGCTAATGAAAATGCTAGGCCTCTGTTTGGCGTTTTCATTGACCATCCCCCGACTTGACAATGCCTTGATCAAAATATTACCTTCATCTTAAAGGCCTACAAATATTATTATTTTTACTTTTTAGAGTTTTTAGGGTCGGGGTTTTTTTAAATTTTAAATTTAATTTTTATTTCCTGCTTTTTAAACTCGCTCGCTTAAATCTGCGCATCATTGCGTATTTTTCCCACAGTGAAGTTTGTTACTAATTTATCCTCATTCCTCGTCCTGATCACTATTTATCTATAATCTATGCATTGAGACCTTTTCAATGAGCCCAAACACGATACTTTTGCTGTTTGTTGGTGAGTAACTTGGGCATCCTGTAAATTCCAGGTGTTGCTCCAGCATCATTTCAATGTTACTTTATTCGTCTAATATCATTGAAGTAATAGAATACTAAATTTCGAGTTGATCAGACCCGTGAAAGATGCTCAAAACCCTTCATCAACCAGAAAAGAGCTTATAATCTTCAAACGGCTGAACCGATTTTGATGAAAGATGTCTAAGAACACTCCCGACTAATACACCTTTCAAACAAAAAAAAACTAAATCAAAATCGGTTCATCCGTTCGGGAGCTACGTTGCCTCAGAGAGACATACACACACACACACACAGACACTTCAAACTTATAACACCCCGTCGTTTTTGCGTCGGGGGTTAAAAATAACAATTTCCAGATCGCCTTTTTTGGGTGGGAAATCTTCAAATAACTTTATTTGAAGATTTACCACCCAAAAAAAAGGCGATTTGGAAATTGTTATTTTTGTCTTGTTTATTGTAGGATTTATTTAAATGTATTTGCATGTAAATAATTGACTTGATACTCACGTGGTTTCTAATTTCCTGTCTTTACATTTAAGACACTCATTTATTTTGAATACTTCGTCGCAACCAATATGTATGTGCTTCAGCGGTTTGATTATGGCATGAAGATCAATTACCTGAAACCGATGTAAAAATAATAATGAAACCTCAAAACTTACTACAAGGTCAAGTAAAATTTACTAGCGGAACTCCATACTTGTGATTGATTTTTATATCCAAACACAACATAGCAAAAGCAAAAGATTTCAATGAAATCTTTTATTTTCTTTTATGAAATAGGTATATCTTTCTTTTTTCAAAGAAAATGAATGGTGTATATTTAAATTATTACAGGCATTTTAGTTCAAAAACTTTGATGTGATACATAAAGCGCAACCAAAATCTCTTATGTGTGAACTGAAATTGTTTTTGTTTATTTTTTCTATGTTATAAGTTTTCATTTCAACTAAAAATAACAAAGTAAAAGCTGGAAATCATGTGGCTGATACGTCTATTTTTTGTTGTAGTTAATTATATTTTTTTCAGTGAACGGTTTTAATGTATTCTGTCATAGAATTGATTTTCACACATAAGAGGTCTTACAGTCGCAACGACTTCATATACTTCATATTCTTTTTCTGGTCGGTTAACCATTGAAAACTCGGCGGTACTTTGGTTTTTTATACATATTTATAAAAGTATAAAGCATCTTTAATATGTCTAGAGTACTAGCGATTTTTTCGTACCTCTATATTTTGGGACAACTATCCCACGTAAAGTATAGTTGCCTAATCTATATTAATTAAGTTTAGGATAGATGCCCCACCGAGAAACAGGATATCTATCCCTTAAAAACTTGAATGGCATTTTGCCTTACCATGCAATCGCATAAAGACAGAGTAAATAAAATAGAGTGGAATTCATCCGCGAAACTAGAGTAGTTAATTACAATCGGGGCAACTATCCTGGTTTTACCCTTAAAATATATATTTTATTATTTCAAAGTGACGATTCGCCGATTCAGGCTATTTAATTCGAATGCATAACACTCTTATTTTGTGCTTAATATTAATTAAAAAACCTCACCTACTTGTTTCAACATCGTAGTAATTAATTCACGGCTCAATGGATTGCTGGGGCATATGTCTGCTGGATAATTCTTCTGCTCCCTGAGGTGAGCGAACTCCTTCAGTTTCAAGACAAACTCCATATGGCCGAAGGTTTGAATCAAAGGTATTATTTCTATTTTTAGAGTGTTGGCTTTGTTGATTAACCTTAAGATCTGAAAAGTAACAAAATGGGCTATATTATTTATTTATTAAGGCTTTATGCAAAAGTAAAAAAAAAAAAATACTGTTCACAGAGGGGCTTAACCCCTCAGGCATTGGGCACGCCCTGATTGCGGCGGTAAGTCCCCTCTTTGAGGAGTGGCTTGAGAGGCGGCATGGCGTCCTCACCTTCCGCCTGACGCAGGTCCTCACCGGACACGGTTGTTTCGGGAGGTTCCTGTTTCGGATAGGGCGGGAGGAAACGCCCGGGTGTTTCCACTGCGAAGATCGCCCTGAGGACACGGTGGAGCACACGGTGGCGGTCTGCCCTGCTTGGGCGGAGCACCGCCGTGTCCTCGTGGAGGCGATCGGCGGCGGCGATCTCTCGCGTCCGGCCCTGGTCCAGGCCATGGTACGGAGCGAGAGGGCATGGGGAGCCGTCACCTCCTTCAGCGAAGCAGTGATGCTCGCGAAGAGGGAGGCGGCGCACGTGAGGGAGAGGCAGCATATGCGCCCTCGCGACCCCAGCCGCCGCAGGATACGGAGACGCCCTGGGCGTCGGGAATCCCAGGCTGATTTCCGGCCACCGTAGGCATGGGCTTGCGGACGGCGAGTAATGGGTAGCTCGCTGTCCGGTAAGGACCAAGCCCAAGTCGACGGCGCGTTGTGTTCCACGCGCGCCTCAAAGAGATGTCAGCACAAAAAGTGATGGGACCCGCAAGGGTCGATGCCTGCCAGGGGTGCGGGTTTGTTCGAAAGAGACACCACAGCCCCTGGCTTAAGGGCTACTGAAGGAACACGGGTGGGTTTTAGTCAGCAAAAGTCTGACACGCCCTCCTGCTCCACCCAGAGCGGGAGAAGTTATTTGATGATTTCCCACCCAAAAAAAAAAAAAAACCCCTCAGGCATTTTCTACCAGTCAACCGAGTGATGCAGACACAAAACATGGCGGATGCAACATACGGGATAGATAGCTCGGAAACAATTATAAAATACAAGAAAAAAATGATTCTAATACATAGATCCATACATATAAACAAATTAAGCTTTTTGTGGAGTAATAACAAAATATTACTGGTGGTAATAGTTTAAACACTGACATAATGTTTATAGTAAAAACAACCCGCATCCTTGGCATGTTATTTTGCACAATATTTTGCATGGAAAATATGAAAAATTATTACCCACATGTGAGTTTTAGAGGTGTATTGGGGTTTTATTAAGGGGGTCGAAATTGACATTATTTTTGCGATAGAACAAACCATTTTCGAGATATAAGTAAAAGAAAAGAAAAAAAATACAGTACTATTTTTGCACCACACTGAAAAACCGAATAGGTTGTTTTAACCTTTTCTCAACCTTTATTTTAGGTTAATATAGCACCTACCGACATGATTTTGTGAATTAACAAAATAAAAATATTGAACTATAAAGGTAAATTTAACCTGTGTTCAGTTTGGTTGTTACTGATTAAATATATTTAACTTAGTTATTTTGTTGACTCTACTTCGTTAATATGTTGACTTGACTATATTATCAGTTAGACTTACTTAGATTCGAATATTGTATCGTTTTAATCTCTTATAATGGTTGGTTTAACCTATTAATTTTTTACAATTTTATTTTTGTGGAAATAAATGTCATATAATAGTTGTTTAAACATAATATTAGGTTAACGCAACTTACATGAAATCAACATTATGGAATTCAACCTATTCGGTTTTTCAGTGCAGAAGTCGAGGTGTCGGTGTGAATTTTAGTTCTTGACAACTAATTTTATTCCACACCTATTTAATCGCGATTAAAAATAGTCAGATTTAGTTAGACAACCAAAATTTTAGGTTGAATAGAATAATGAAATTGACAACAGAATAGCAAAATTGCCATTTTCACTAAACTAATAACTCAGTGCAATCTTAGTGCTGTCAAACTAAAATATAGTTAAGTTGTGTCACTCTAATCAATTTCAGAATGGGAAATCGTCGTTTGACAGGAATAAAGTAAATTTTGGTGATTTTTAGTCTAGTTTAGAGAATTTTGTGACAACAGAATCGGCACCAATATTATAGAAACTAACCTCATTAATATTGTAAGAATTTTCAGAACTGATGTTCACAATACTGCCTTCATACGGGAACATATCTTCATATTCCACAAGAATTGAAGTCACTCCGTAGATACTAAGTACAGGCAGGACAGATAGCAAGTAAGACAGTTTCGGAGGTGACCCCTTCAAATCGAAATGTACCGTAACATGCTGTAAGTTAACGGAAGATTTCTTAACTTGACTGTTTGGCCCAGTTATACGTGCCAAAAAAGTATACAATAACACCAATGAACCCAAACAAATAAGGAAATATTTGTATCTTCGCCACATATTCGTTATGTAAGTTTTTAGTAAACGTCTACGAAACATTTCATATTTTTCACGTGTTTTATTAACGGTTAAAACATTTTTTAGATTAATAATTCACTATCAAGTTGTTTATTACTTATAGTACAATAAAATTCTGACGGTTTTACGAGCTAAGCAAGTAGCCGACGCAAAATACGAGGTTAACTGAACGAAGAACGTCTTGCATAAGTAAGGATTCAGTATGTGCTACGAGTTTAATTTAATTTCTGGTATTTTATCGAACATAATTTCTTGTACCTGTTCGTTAAAATACCTGAATTCGTTATTCGTGTGTTAGAGATATAATTATATTCCATAGCTGTTTAAAGTTACAAGTTTGGACACCGATGCTGCCTTCTTTTGCTCCCAATCAAATGCAATCAAAGGATATATTATAATTATGGGGCCTACCCATTTGTTTCGTATTGTTCGTCGAATCGCTGAGCTCCAACTTGAGCGGCACGATAAGCGACAAATGCGTGTTCAAATCTGTGTGGTTATTTCCTCAAAATACCATTTCAGCCACAATTGGTTTGAAATGGTCTTCAAATTATGTAACCAAGATTATATCCGGATTTTTTAATGCACATTGATATTGATGAATTTAATATATACAATGACACGAATATTTATTTATTTAATTAAACTTCTCGCACACAAAAAAGTACAAAGGCGGACGACTTAATGCCCTAGGCATTCTCTACCAGTCAACCAAGGGTGGTGAAGAGATTAGATGGCAGGTGCTTTGGAGGAAAGGAACAGTGATAATAAAAGAACTATAAAATATATCATTATGGATTACAAAAAAGATTGGTACATAAAATAATTATAAACATATAATCATATAATACATATACACGCATACATATCTACTACAATATATACTTCTAATATGTATATATATATACAAATTCAAGGAAGAGAGATGTTGAATATGAACGTTGCATTATAGTACTTTTATTATTTTAATTATTGTGAACGTGAGCTCTAAATGGGACACTGCTTTTTCAGTTTATAATCATTTTCTGGCACTTTGAGTAATTAATGCGGCCTATCCAAATGTCCTTTCTTTGGTATTGTTCGTCGAAACATTATAATATAATAATAATACCCTGTTCCCGATACAGTTTTTTTTTTTTTTTTTGGGTGTGAAATCATCAAATAACTTCTCCCGCTCTGGGTGGAGCAGGAGGGCGTGTCAGACTTTTACTGACTAAAACCCACCCGTGTTCCTTCAGTAGCCCGTATGCCAGGGGCTGTGGTATCTCTTTCGATCAAACCCGCACCACTGGCAGGCATCGGCACTTGCGGGCCCCATAATTTTTTGTGCTGACATCTCTTTGAGGCGCGCGTGGAACACAACGCGCCGTCGACTTGGGCTTGGTCCTTACCGGACAGCGAGCTACCCATTACTCGCCGTCCGCAAGCTCATGCCTACGGTGGCCGGAAATCGGCCTGGGATTCCCGACGCCCAGGGCGTCTCCGTATCCTGCGGCAGCTAGGGTCGCGAGGGCGCATATGCTGCCTCTCCCTCACGTGCGCCGCCTCCTTCTTCGCGAGCATTACTGCTTCGCTGAAGGAGGTGACGGCTCCCCATGCCATCTCGCTCCGTACCATGACCTGGATCAGGGCCGGACGCGAGAGATCGCCGCCACCGACGCCTCCACGAGGACACGGCGGTGCTCCGCACAAGCCGGGCAGACCGCCACCGTGTGCTCCACCGTGTCCTCAGGGCGATCTTCGCAGTGGAAACACCCGGGCGTTTCCTCCCGCCCTATCCGAAACAGGAACCTCCCGAAACAACCGTGTCCAGTGAGGATCTGCGTCAGGTGGAAGGTGAGGACGCCATGCCGCCTCTCGAACTACTGCTCAAAGAGGGGACTTACCGCCGCAATCGTGGCGTGCCCAGCACTGGGTTGCGACAATCGCACACTTCATGTCGCCATGAGATCCCGCCGGAGCTCTGTCCGCTGTGCCGCGATTTCCCGCGGCAGCGGAGTTACGCCCTTGGCCTCCTCATGCCACTCCCACATTTGCGCGAGGACCTTTGCCTCCAGATCCCATGGCGGTAATCCGGCAAGGAGGCCCGCCGCCTCGCCGGAGATCGTGCGATATCCTCGGATCATCCGGATGGCCATGACCCTATGGGACGCCCTCAACCGGCGAGCTGGTTGGCGCCTCAATGTAGGCGCCCACACCGGCGCCCCGTATAGGGCCATGGACCGCACGATCCCCACGTAGAGCCTCCGGCAGGAGGCGTTTGGCCCCCCTAGATTAGGCAGGAGCCGCTTCAACGCAGCCCCAGCCCGCTCCAGTCTGGGAGCCAAACGGCGGAAATGCTCCGCGAAGTTCCATCGGCTGTCGAGGACGAGTCCTAGGTACTTCATCGTCGACTCAACGCCGATGTGAACCCCTCCCACCGTTATCTGGGAACCCGTCGGTGGCGCATTCCAACGACCATGAAACCACATGGCCTCGGACTTGTGCAAGGCCAGTTGCCGGATCCTATCGACGATTGTCGCAACCCCTTGTGTCCCTGAGTCGGCCGCCACCTGGTACGACCTCCCTTGCGCCAGGACCAGCGTGTCGTCAGCGTAACAACCTACACTGATGCCGTCAGGGAGGTCGGCGCGCAGCACTCAGTCGTATCAGATGTCCCACAGATGCGGCCCCAGGACCGATCCCTGTGGGACACCTCACTACATCTCTCGCCGGTTCCACTCTCCGAGGTGACCGGGGTAGATGACGGCCCTGTCCGTCAAATAGGCCTCGACCACACGACAGAGGTAGGTCGGCATCCGGTGATACCGGAGTGCCGCCCTGATGCAACTCCAGGGCAGGGTGTTGAAGGCATTGGCGATGTCCAGAGACACCGCCAAGACGACCCCACCCCGGGCCACAGCATCCCCCGTCGTGAGGGGTGGCACGCGCATGATGGCATCCACCGTGGAGCGCCCCCTGCGGAAACCAAACTGGCTCTCCGCCAAATCCGGCCCCACCAGCACCAGCCGCCCAACGAGGCGGTCTGCAATTACTCTTTCAAAGAGCTTGCCCACCTCCTCGAGCAGCACGATGGGCCGGCAAGCGGACGGCGAGTCCGCTGGGCGCCCCGGCTTCTTAATGAGGACCAGCTTCCCCGTCTTCTAGTGAAGTGGAAACTGGCCCTCCTCCCAGCATGCGCTTAGGAGCCCTCTTAGTCGAGGCCCGAGAGCCTTCAAGGCCAGGACCCAGGCTTTTCCGGGCAAGCCTCTCCGCTCGGAGGGTGGTCTTCACCACTCTGTACCCCTCGTACAGCTCCGCCTGAATTCCCGATACCGTTGGGCTACAATTTTTTTTAAATGTTTTTTTTATGATTTTTGTAAAAATATTTAAAAATATACTTAGTGTTAAAGAAAATAAACGAAATAATAATAATAATCGTTTATTTATAAAAAGGACCACATTTACAAAGTATCACAATTAAAATAGAACACAGTTGCTTATTACCTGAACTAGGTTGAACCTGTGTTTCAGGCTACGAAGTGCATAAATACTTAATGTTTTAAATTAACATTGAGCTCCTTATGTTATGTTTTGAGAGGCACGATAAGAGACAAATGCGTACACTGACTAGTTCAGGTTCACGAACCTGTGTGGTCCTTCCCTCCAAAGACCTATTCAGATACATGATTTTCACATGATCTGACTAAGACTATCTCTAGACTTTAAAAGAGACTGTGACCTCCGAGTTTGTTATGGCCTATTTCCTTAGAGTAGTCAGTTAGGAAATGCTGAGCTCATCTAGTTAACCGACTTCAGAAAGGAGGAGGTTCTCAATTCGATTGGTATTTTTTTAAAAGTGTGTTTTAAAACCATCATTGACGGGTAAAAGTGTTTGTACAAACACACTTACAGAAAAAAAAACTTTTTTGGAGACACTAACACAAAGCAAAAGTTTAAAGAGACCAATTTGATCTTAAACTAGTGATCACAAGACCATGTTTGCAACAATTATATTTTTCCATCGAGAATTAACGCAATCATAACCACCATAGACAGATAGCCGGTAATATTTTTATTGAAACAATTCGTGTTTCAATTGTCATCTTGCCTAACGTTTTTCGTAAAATCAATGGTCAAGAATTATTTAAGACTTTGCCAAACATCGTTTGCATTGCATTAGTCGACGTTTATACGGACGTAATAAAATCCTCGGGGTACTTTTCGTGGATTAAATTTTCTACTTTCAGTTGAACCGAACATCCGACAGAGTGTATCTCAGTCAGCGCGTCGAAAAAACACACTGTTCGTTTTCAACTGTCAGCGCTAAGCACGGTCTACTCTCTAAACACGAAATCCGTAGTTACGGCCGATGTTACGGGCGTTTCCTACTTCGTATCACCTACGGACTTATGATTAGTTCGGGACCCGAAGTAAGAATGACTGACAATACGATTGGACAGCTGTCCTTACTCTCGATGTGTGTCTGCCCTGCCGAAAATGTTACTGAATCGGGAGTAGGTTTCATTAATAAGTATCCATCTATTTTCGGACGGGCCCGTATCTTCGTTTACGGACTTGGACGGTACTGCCCCTGCGCGTTGAAGATTCAGTGCGCGAAAAAATCCCACCGATATTTTATTACCTTCGTGTTTACGTTTACCTAGTAGATGCTGAAGTGGGTAAGCTGTTGCAAATAGGCCTCCTATTCTGCCATTTCTGAAAAATTAAAACAGTTGAAACATATCAAAATTAAAGGTTAAGTCCTAAACTATTCGACAGTATAATTAAATTATAAACTACTAGCTGTCCCGACAGACGTTTTCCTGTCCGTCCAAAAGTCATTCATACAAAATCCCTACCCTACCTACCCTACCTACCCTCCCTTCGCTCCCAACCCTACCTACCTACCCTACCTAAACCTACCCTACCTACCCTACCTACCCTACCTACCCTACCTACCCTACCTACCCTACCTACCCTACCTACCCTACCTACCCTACCTACCCTACCTACCCTACCTACCCTACCTACCCTACCTACCCTACCTACCCTACCTACCCTACCTACCCTACCTACCCTACCTACCCTACCTACCCTACCTACCCTACCCTACCTACCTTCCTACAGAGTTATGACAACCTGGTACTTCGACGGTCAAAACACTTTTAATAACTTGTGACTTGTATCACTTACTGTACTCATGCTATTAGGTGAATTCCTATCGAGTTATGACAACCTGGTACTTGGAAGGCACGTTTTCAGATAGTTTAACAGGTAGGTACAGTTTGTATGGGAAAATCAAATTGTTGCTACTTCGATTTTTCTTATTTCTTTGCGATCATAAATTGAGATGTAAGCTATCCTATCTTTCAAGTTGGATCAAACTGCACACGGTGTAAAAATTTGATTAAAATCGGTTAAGTAGTTTAGGAGTCCATCGCCGACAAACAACGTGACACGTAATTTATATATATTAAGATAAACTTCATAACATAATAGCAAGTAATAATTGAAAAAAAAAAACAAAATCGAAATAACAGCTTACCAACACTGATGATATCTTGTAACATTTGGTCTTGAACCTTCTGGCTCGATGCCAGGATTTCATAAAGGAAGATTTGGCAGAGCGCGGTATTACCCTGGCCTTGAACTAAAGCCTTTATTACCAAAGCTTTCACGGTTTTAAGACCACAAACGTATCCTAACGACTCACATAATGTGGTCTTAACTGAGATGGTTTTAGTAAAGAGGTTGCATTCAGTTTGAATGGGTTTTGGAGTGGAATATTATTGGGCTGTGATTTTCAAGAGGATGCAGTTCTATTATTCTATATAGATGTTACGTGGGGTACAGACACGCCGATTACAATTATTTTACCATATATGCATTTTTGTTTAGTTTTTAGTAATTTCACACTTACGAGTACGCACGGCTACACATCAAGCTATACATTTCCAATATAAGCTGATGTCGCATTGTATAAGATTTCCGTACAAAGCGAGATCAGCGTAAACTGGAAATGTATAGCTTGATGTGTAGCCGTGTGTACCTATCTTATTTTATTTCATTTATTACTTTTTATTTATGTTTCTGTCCGTGACATCACAGCGGGCCCTATCAGAATACCAGCGCTGCGACACTTTTAAATGTCGCAGCATCGTGCTGAGATAGTGGCCTTTTGGCCTCTTATGGGATCTTGTTCTTATTTTTACTTTTTTATGTATAAATTTAATTTTAATTTTATTAAGTACCTAGCGTAGCGTAGTTGTGTTTTAGTTTTTAATTTTATTGTGTTGTAGTTATATTTTTGATTTTCCTGTGCGAGTGTAATAAATACTTTTTTTTCTTTCTTTCTCTTTATTAAAGGTTCAGCCATATTTTACCAATAGGCATGCAAAAATTAGAGGTAGTTTGACGTTAAACACTCACACACAAACACACACCCACACCCACACACACACACACACACACACACACACATGAATATGGTTATATATATCACGTAAATATAGCAGCTATGTAAGTGTATGTGTGTGGCTGACATTAATATTAAAGTACCAGCCTTTGCTAACTTCGCCCGCGTGAAGGTTGGAAATCGTCCCACGGGAACGTACTATCATCATCATCATCATTTCAGCCGAAAGACGTCTAATGATGGACATAGGTTAGGCCTCCACCAATTTGGGGGGTTTTCCATAATCGCCACGCTTGGCAGGCGGGTTGGTGATCGACGAAGGTTGTTGCCCATTATCTAGTATGTGTTACAGATAGTTCAATCCACGATGACGTGCCCCTCTCTGCCCATTTCCTTTGTCAAAGAGTGGGGCGCATCTTCATGGATTGAAATATCTATAATGCAGCTTATAAACTATCTGTGTGCCAAATGTCATCTAAATCCATTCACACGTCACATTTATAATATTAGTGGGACTATTTGTTTCTTTGAACTAAAGTTAACTTTGAAAGTGTACAAAAAAAATGAGCCGTCCAAAAAAAAATTAGACACTTGCTATCTTCTTTTTGCAATTTCAATTCTAATCATCATCTGCCTAGCCTTTTCCCAACTATGTTGGGGTCGGCTTCCAGTCTAACCGGATGCAGCTGAATACCAGTATTTTACATGGAGCGACTGCCTATCTGACCTCCACAACCCAGTTACTGGGGAATACGATACTCCTTGGTAAGACTGGTTGTCTGACTTTCGGGCTTCTGACGACCCGTAACGACTGTCAAAGATCCACAAATGACAGCCGGGACCAACGGCTTAACGTGCTTTTCCGAGGCACGGAGGGGCTTGGTATGTAAAAATGGTCACCCACCCACGGACCAACCGCGGCAAGCGTAGCTTAACCTGATCGATCGACCCGTGCAGCTATTGTTACTTAGCCACAAGCCAATTCAATTCTAATATCAATGTATATTTTCAACAAAATATCTCACGTTGACTTTGATTGGACAAATATTTACATACATTGCACGACACACAATTGGCTAGAGTCCAGTTATTTTATGCCACAGGACATTTACGAGTGCAATAATGGAATTGTGGCAGCACTGTCAAATTTCCCCCGACGCTAAGGCAGTAACATACCTACAATATTGCATTTGTAACTGGCCATATTGCAATTTTATTTTTATTTCGTGGCTGTAGGTTAACCAGAAATTGGTAAAAAATAGAATTAAGATTTTCGCTTCCAATTTTAGTTTGTTGTATCGCCTTATAAAAAATAATTCTACTAAATAAATGCTACCGACCATGGTATGGCAAGCAGGACCGTTCGCATTGCCATTATATTTAGATGCCCTAAGTGCATATATATACCCTGTAGGTAGCCTAAAGGAATATACAGAGGAAGCACTTAGCGACAGTAACTCAAGTTGAGCGCTGATGGTCACTAACATCCTAGCGAATCCATTTTATGTTAAGGCCAAGTTTTAATCTGATCTCACAATATCTTGCTAAAATTATAAATTGTGAAACTTTATTAATTTGTTTGGAAGTATTTTCACTATACAATAATGTAAGAACAGGAGAAAAAATTTGAATGTTAATAAAACTCATAAAACGTCTTCTCGTGATCAGCGGTAGCGTTTGCTACTTATACTGCCCGTCTGGTGCCGGATGTAAAAGAATAGCACTATCCCATTTCTTCCCGTGGGTGTCGTAGAAAGCGACTAAGGGACTTATTAGAGAATGGGCAGCAGCGTTCTCTATGTATTTTACCACCATACTGCGATCGCCAACCTGCCAAGCGTGGCGATTATGGCAAAACCCCCCTTTTGGGGGAGGCCTATATCTAGCAGCGGACGTCTTTCGGCTGAAGTGATGATGTGACTCGACTGCCCGTGACATCACATGGCTCGGGCCTTAACAGAATACCAGCGCTGCGACACTTTTTAAATGTCGCAGCATCATGCAGAGGTAGGAGCCTTTTGGCCTCGTGGAGGACTTTCTGTTTTATTTTCATTTTTTACTTCCAAGAAATTTGTTTTTATATTTTTTGTACGATTGTGTGTTTAGTTTAGTACGTTATCTTCCTGTACGCATGGCTACATATGAAACTATTCATTTCCAGTTTATGCTAATCTCGCATTCTATAGGATTACCGTGCAGTGTGAGATCAGCATAAACTGGAAACTGTGTAATACGTAGTTCACAGGTTGTCAACTATCGGGCTACTGACGACCCGTAACGACTGTCAAAGATCAACGAATGACAGCCGGGACACGTGCGCACGGAAGGGTCTTGGTACATAAAGATAGTTACCCATCCACGGACTAACCGCGGCAAGCGTAGTTTAAACTGATAAATCGACTAGTGCAGCTATTAATACTTGGCTACAAGCCCCTAAATGTGTATAAAATACTCGTAGTACAAAAAATATCCCCTAAAGTGCAAGATAAAGTTTACATTAGCAACAATATTTTAAGCACTAATTACTACGAAATACCGCAGTCATAACTCTTTAGCTGAACTTAAACACATTTAGGCGAACCAAAACAATATTATACAATTGTTAATTATATATCTTCTAAGTTTAATATTTAGATGCTATTTATCTTAGGAACAAGTCTGCGTTCAAAGTTTTAATTGGCCGCATTGTTAACTACAATTTATAATGATGTATTTATTAATAAGTAAATAAACGTAGTTGTTTTTATCACTCTATCTAAAATCTAGACAGACGGAGCTCAAAGATCTTACATTCCAGCCCCTATGTCAGTAATCAGAATTATTTCTTATAGGCCCATACTTTTTCGTCTTGAAGCTTCGTGTACCAACTGCTGACTGCTGAGCGTGGGGTTCAATTCCAGAGCGGGAAAAGTGTTACTGGAATTTTCCTTTACAGATTTCTCAGTACCCGGAGTTTGGAACTTTACTTTACTTTACTTTTTACGTGACTTTCGAGAAAGGCACGTAAAGCCGTTGGTCAGGACCAACGGCTTGCGAGATCTCTCCCCGGTTATATCGGATTGCCACCATCGTGCAATGAGAGAAACGGAACAGCGAGTGCACCTGTATTTACGCACAATTATTCAATCCTATTATGAAAAATATAATAATTAAGTGAAACTACAGTTTCGCTGCGTTAAGAACTATGTTATATAAATAAAGTAAAAACTTACATTTTATTAAGCATTATTTTAGGTCACGGTGCTTTAATACCCTTTTATAAGTTGGAAATGCTTCAGATTACTTAATTACTTCAGGTAGTTATAAAGTTGAGTTGGTTTTTTGAATGTCCAGATCCGAAGGAGCAAAGGAAAACCATCCCCTTAACACGTCATTTACCGTCCAAGATTAGAACGAGCAAGCCGCAAGCTCTAAAATCTAATGCTTGCATCACCCCGCTACACATTAAGTTAAGGATTAGTTATAGCACTAACTTTTACTTACGACAACTACTCCTGATATTTTTACTTTGGTACCTACGAGTAGAGGTATCTGAGAGCAGTGGTGGCCCAGTGATAACTGACGCGACTTACGAGTTGTAGGTCGTAGGTTCGAACCCAGACAGGCGCTTTACTTTGTGTAAAATATTTCAACACCACAGCTCTCAAAACGGTGAAGGAAAACATCGTGAGGAAACCGGCATAACCTAGAACCAAAAATTCGAAGATATGTGACATCTACCCACCCGCACTGGGCCCGCGTGGTCGTTAACGGCCCACTCCCTCTCACAGAGAGGAGGCCTCTGTCCCAGCAATGGGAACTTTATAGGCTGATTATGGTGACCTACGAGTAAGTACGTCGTTCAAAGACGAACATGTAGCTTTACAGACTCGTATTAAGAAAGTTTGCTTTGGACGCGGCGGTTGAAGTGGGTGTATTGAAGCCTTTTTGCAGAATTTAGTAGATACACTTTACTTGGGTGGATAAATTTTCTTGGGGCTCATGGCTAATTGATAATAGCCGCTCAGGTAAATTAGCCCCTTTATTTATAAACGTTGCTTAGATTTAAGTAATGATTAACGACTGTTTAACTATATATTTTTGACGTATAAACGTATTAAGATCCGTATATTGAGTACGGTTACGTGGGTATATTCATAAAAGTCGATTAAAGGTAAGCCTTTAATCGACTTTTATGAGAATACCCCTAAATGTTTACCTACGCTTGCCACGTCGGATCGTGGATGGGTGACCATCAACTACCTGTTGAGGCCCCTCTGTCCCTTGGAAAGCACTTTAAGCCGTTGGTCCTGGCTGTCATTCGTAGATCCATGACAGTTGTTACGGTTAGTCAGCCCAAAAGTCTGACAACCAGTCCTATCAAGGGGCATTGTGTTACCCAGTTACTGGGTTGTGGACGTTGGATAGGCTGCTGCTCCAAGTAAAGTACTGGTATTCAGCTGTATCTGCTGGGTGTCATCGGCCTGTTGTAAATAGTAATTATATTAATCGGTTGTGTCAAAATATTATCAGCTGCACGAGTCGATCGAAGGTTAAGCTACGCTTGACGCGGTTGTTTCGTGGATGGGTGACCTTCAACTAGACCCTTCTGTGGATTGGGAAGCACTTTAAGCCATTGGTCCCGGCTGTCATTAGTAGATCCATAACTTTCGTTACGGTTAGGCAGAAGTCTGACAATCAGTCTGACCTGGAAATATTTTTACGTTAACAAGCAGGAGTTCCAAGAAAATGCCAATGTAAAATTCGTGTTCATACCTGATATTTTGTTAAAGGTAAACATTTTAAAGTTTTAGTCGAATATTTTCTACTGCATTTAGCAGAGAACTCTACTGTCTATGTAAGTTTCTAAGTTGTGTGGCGGAAGGTAGATAGGGCTGCCATGCACCGTTACTGCGGCTAACACGCCAGTGTTCTTTTTATAACATTAGATATTGATATCTTTTCAACCATTTCTTCAAGTAGATTTACAGCGCAGAATAAACAGTATATTCAGTCTGAACGTAAACGTAAGACACGTACTTTATTTCTACAGTATTAATATTGCTAAATCGGGTGCATTTGTTCAGGCTGCTTTCGACCAGTACATGTTCATTGGTCCACATAGCATGGTACTGGTGGAAGCGGGTTCAACTAAGCTGTTTTTTATTGTGTGTTGCTTTGGGCGGGACCTATGGATGCGCAAGTGGTGTTGCTATGTACAAAGCTGAGTACCTACAAAATGCGTTTGTCATAGAAAATAGACATGCCATTATGGAAGTAAAAATATATGTTATATCTTGCAATGTGCTTCGGTACTGTCGAGCTACGCATCTTCCTAGCACAGCTACCTCGCGGCGGCGCATCTTTATAGCACATCTTAATCGCTTCGCTACACAGCTTACCATTAGTGGAAACGTTCTCATAGTTTCATAGCTTAGCTTGCACATCTCTGGTGCAAAAGCAGTCTTAAGATGCACTAAATGAGGCATTTCAGGGATGCCAACACATTGTGTTGCCGTCGTATGCTATGTCTCTGGTATTGCAGATCCAGCATACGTGGCGTGGCATATTATAAGTGGCGCTGTAAACTTTCATACATCTCATAAAATACTGAAATAGCTCTTCTAGTAAGTGGTAGCCCTAATGTACACCGGAACGTCGTCGCCGGTTACGTGACGTCATGGCCTCACGAGTCACGTCACCAGCTATAAGTACCTACTTACCAGGACACTGAGTAAGTTAATATACTTTGTATCAATGCATGGCAACTGCTCGCCTCTTCTTTCCCCTATATTACTTTACAAGAGAGGTTTTATTGTTATCGCATAGCGAATCTGTATCAGCCAGGAGCCTGGATTTTGTGTCTAGTTGACAGCAATAGGCTCGACCCTATAGCTGGCGACATGTGAATGTACTATACACGGTGATTTTTTAGTCACCGTTAAAATTTTGCAGGGTGATAGTACCCGTGAAATTGAATAATTTTCTCCAAGGAATACGGGTCGAAATATGCAAAAAAAAAATCGAACCCGCCACAAAATCGATCAGCTGACTATTGATTTTGTATGGGAGCTCCTTTTTTTTTCACATTTCGACCCATCTTCCTCGGAGAAAGTTGTTCTATTTAACGGGGCTATCGGTCGACTATCACCCTGCAAAATTATAACAGTCACAAAAAAATCACCCAGTATAATAGGTATGATTTTATGTAACGTGGAGATAATTTTTTTTATTTTTTTTTTATTTTTGGAAAAGGAATGTGACAAAAATATTTTTTGAGTAATTTCTCTAAATCGTTCGTTTTAATCGAGAAAGTTCATTAGTATAATACACACAAATACAAACTATATTAAAATTTGTGTATTTTTAACCGACTTCAAAAAGAAGGAGGTTATCAATTCGACATGTTTATATATATATATTTTTATGTAGGTATGTTCGGGCATAACTCCGTCGTATATAGACGGATTTGCAAAATTTTTTTTTGGTTCGAAAGGGGTTTACTCCGAAATGGTCCCATTGAAATTTCATATAGATCTGATGAGGCGTTTCGGAGACAGACAACGGCACTCTTCAAAAAATTACAGCAAATCAACCGCGAATGTTGCTATCGCATAAATATGCATTGTTTTGACGCCAAGGATGATGAAATTTCGAATTGGTAACTAAAAAGTGAACAATAAAACTTTTTTCAAAAAATAACAACCGACTTTCAAAAAAACACTACAAAGTGCAAAATAACTTTAATTTCGGAAGGCGGTGACGAATAATTAAAATACACATCCAAAGTCACCGCCTTCCGAAATTAAAGTTATTTTGCACTTTGTAGTGTTTTTTTGGAAGTCGGTCGGATTTTTTGAAAAAAGTTTTTTTAATTAAAATTTTATCAAATGTTAATTTTCATGTTTTTCAACATTTTCGTTTTGAATTTACTTTGAATAAGTTTGATCCGTACTTTGAATAAGTGTGAGCAGGAGGAAAGGTGAGCTGTCTGAGTGAATTTAATAAATAAAAAAGAGGTTCACCCTTTACAAAACTGTTTTAATAATATGCGGATAAAAAAATTGTGAAGCCTGTTGAAAAGGCCTGCTGAGTTACGTTGATAGTTTATTTCAACACAAACCAACATAAACACAAAGAAAAAAATGGCTTTTCCAGCACAAATTATTCCACCCCCGCTATAAGAAATTGACATGTAAAAAAGTTCTCTGTGGCTTAGAATTTCTGAGACCTCAATATCTTTTCAAATTCAAATATTATTTGGCTTCATATCTTAGCTACACTTTTTCCACAAAGATTTTCTTATGTAAAACTACTACGCTCTATTGCTGAGCACGAGGTCTTGGGTTTGATGCCCAGTTCGGGAAAAGTGTTGGGATTTTTCATTTAGAATTTCTTTTCGTCTTCTCCTCAACCCGGAGTTTAGATTTGTACCCGATTAAATAAATGATAAATGATTTAATTTTTGTAAGTAAGTTTGTACAAACACTTTTACACGTCAATCATATTTTTTTTAAACTAGATGAGGTCGGCGTTTCCTATTTGATTACTCTGAGAAGGCCGAAACAAACTCAGAGGTCAAAGTCTCTTTTAAAGTCCAGACATAATCTTGGTCAGATCATATGAAAACCATGTGGATTGGAGTCTGAAATGGTCTTTTGAGGAAAGAACCACACGGACTAAGTAGACCTGTCCAAATTGAAGACAATAGGCTCGCCTTGGTTGAAGACAACAGGCTCGCCCCCTATTACATGGGACTTAAAACATAACTGCGAAATGTGGGTGTACTATGGGTACATCTCTGCCCAACCCTTCGAGTAAACAAGTAGCTCTTAATTGTCAGACTAGCATCATCATCATCATCATCATTTCAGCCGAAAGACGTCCACTGCTGGACATAGGCTTCCCCCAGGCTCCTCCTCTTCGACCGGTCTTGTGCTTTCCACATCCAGCGGACTCCCGCGGCCTTCACAAGGTCATCGGTCCAACTTGTGGGAGGCCTTCACACTCTACGTCTTTCGGTATGCGGTCGCCAGTATAGGACCTTTCGGCCCCATCGGCCATCTGTTCTGCGAGCAATGTGCCCTGCCCACTACCACTTAAGTTTGGCAATTCTTCGGGCTATGTCGTTTGCCTTGGTTGTCCTGCGGACTAGCAGACTAGCATAATAATTTCAAAATACAGATATTTTAAGGAGACTCTTAACTTTCCTTAAGTTTCGGCAATTACACACAGAGATCGGCATAGAAACATCCCTTCACGGAAACCTTGAAAAACATCTTAGAAAAACCAGATAATGAAGAAATCAATAACCATTAATTAGTCTCATTAATATTCATAGTCGTCGACGTCGTCGTAGTTTTAATTAGTCTCATTATTTTTTTCTCTCTTTCTTTTATGATATAAAAGGTTAATGGAAATGGTCATATGCTTAATAGGCATACCCAGTTTTAAACTCTCATAGTATAAGTCTAAAACCGAGCAAACAAGCAGCAAATATTTACGAGGTCCCGGGGTCCGCAATCCTCAATGTCGCAATCTCCCGGTTTCGAGTATTTAGTAGGCCATTTAGATAACAGTCTCTCAGTACAGAGCTATTGTTTCAATCCAGGTGCAACTCAGGTCAGTATCGAGGCATCAATTCGAATTACTGACGATAGCATCGCATTGTACTCCATAATGCGACGCTCCATAATCGGTCAGTGTGCATTTGGCTAGATTAAATTGCTAGTAAATTGTTCCCATGATGTGCATGAGAACAATTTACTGGCAATTCGATGTGGTAATTATGATACAGTATGTATTGACGTACAATGTTGTGTAGTGAATTTAATTTGCTTCACCATACTTGTTGTTACATAAAAGGGTGACAACCAGTCGTACCAAGGGGTATCGTATTACCCAGTAACAGGGTTGTAGAGGTCAAATAGGCAGTCGCCCCATGTAAAAGGCTGGTATTCAGCTGCAACCTGGAAAGCTGGAGTGGAAACCAACCCACTCACATAGTTGGGAAAAGGCTAGGCAGACGATGATAATAATAATTGTTACATGCAGTGTAGAAAATGGTTTCTGACTACTATTCAAAAACGACCTATCAAAATATGATAAAAACTTGTTCAAAATAGCAACAAGTGAAAGAAATATATATTAAAAATTGTGAATAAAAAGTTACTTAATCCTATTAATTTGTACAAAAAAAACAAAACATATAACAACATTTTAAACCCCAAAAAGATTTTTTTCAAGGAAATTGGTAAAAGACTCAACTCATAACTTTACCTAATAATGAGGACTTTCTTTTCATGGGAGATCATCAAATAACTTCTTCCGCTCTGGGTAGATCAGGAGGGCGTGTCAGACTTTTACCCCACCCGTGTTCCCTCAGAAGCCTGTGTGCCAGGGGTGGCGGTATCTCTTTCGAACAACCCGCACCCCTGGCAGGCATCGCCCCTTGCGGGCCCCATCAGGTTGTGCTGACATCTGCTACGACCCATGCACTCTCGCTCCATACCATGGCCTGGACCAGGGTCGAACGCGAAAGCTCGCCGCCGCCGATCGCCTCCACTAGGACACGGCGGAGCTCCGCTCATGCCGGGTAGACCTCAACCGTACGCTCCCCCGTGTCCTCAGGGCGATCTTCGCAGTGGAAACACCTGTGCGTTTCCTCCCGCCTTATACGAAACAGGAACCTCCCGAAACAGCTGTGTCCGGTGAGGACCTGCGTCAGGCGGAAGGTGAAGACGCCATGCCGCCTCTCAAGTCACTCCTCAAAGAGGGGACTTACCGCCGCAATCGTGGCGTGCCCAGTAATGAGGACTTTAGATCATCCTTATAAATGGTCAGAGAAATGATTGTCAAAGTGTGTATTTTTGTGTAAACAATGAGTTTAGAATAAAGACTTTATGACACAATCTCACAATTTTAACTGAAAGTTAAAAAAATTCAAAACAAATGAATAAAAAAGCAAATTAAAAACGCTGGCATGCAAAACTGAATTTTAAAAAGATTTCGTTGCCAAGCGCTGTTCTTATTGCAATATCTGCCAGCTAGCTGTTTGAAGATGGAATCAGACTAATTTTGTGCTCTCGTATTTAAAAATGCGAAAATAATTGGCAAATATTTCTTTCTTTCTCTAAATGTTGCCAAGTACAATCAGAACATAAATATACTAGTGTAGTTTCACATCGCCACACTGACACAGAAAAACCAAAAAAATACAAAAAATCTGAGCAATATAGCAATCGATGAAACTTCAAATAATTATTCTACATCTTCGGCCCAACGCCCGATTCTCTGGTCCGATATTTCGCATCAAGTCTGACCTGACACGACGTTGGCTCCACTGTAGTTATCCTCCCGCTCGTTCGGAGTTCACGATTTTATAGCGTATACATGTCTGTAAGTAAAACACTTTCGCAAAATTTCACACTTTACAAACGTCTAGTTTTTGAGAAAAAAAAATCTGAACGTTTCAGAACATTAAACACTGAACCAACATATTTTCCAAAAGTTACATATCTAGACGTGGTAAGACAACAATGTCACTAGAATAACTTTGATGCAAGAGCGAACGACGCGAGCTCTGGACTTAGGGCACCCCGACTCGGACAGGTTAGGTTAGAAGAGGATGGCGGGGTCGCCATCCTCTTTGTAGTTTTTTTTAAAACCACGCAGAAGTAGAAGTCCCGCGAAGCGGGTATCCGGCGACTTTACCTAACTCTTACCCTTTTTGACCTGGAATATGTCATAGACCTCATTATTGCTTGGAAACACATTTAGACTCACCGCGTGATGTTCTTCATCCAATATTCCACCAATTCAAACATTTTTTTTCTTTCAAACTTTTTTTTTTTTTTTCTTGGCTTCTTTGGTTTTGCACAATTCGGGACTTCAAATTTACCCTTAAAAGGGCTACTCACCAAATAAAAGCGCCGGGAGGATATGTACAGTGGTTGCACGACGTTTGCCGATTCTCGGGCACAGTTCACTCAAAGACTCGTTGGCTTCAAAAGCAATCGGTTCTTTGATAGACATTGCAGGCCATGGTTGGTCGATAAGTCTAGTCAATCTTTTCCGGAAATTTATTCAGTACTAGCTGTGCCCGCGACTTCGTTCGCGTGCATGTCGGAAAACAATAATGTGTCGCTTTGACGGTGTAGGTACCACTCCTCCGATCTTCCGATCTATCCTGGTAGGAATCTACCACAGCTTTCGAATGCAGTCCAGAGCCTAGAGACAAAACACATTACTCTTGGCGTTCACGCTAAACGGTACGCCAAAATGTATGGGAATGACATTACCTGCGGAAAGGACACGGTAATGTCATTCCCATATATTCTGGCGTAGAGTTTAGCGTGAACGTTAACAGAAAGGTGTTTTGTCTAGGCCTGCAGGCGTCTTTAGGGGTTATAATGATATTGCGACGAAGTCTCACTCAGATTTTTAAGAATAAATATAGATCAAAGCGCCTGCTCGAGGCTCATTTTATAATAAATGTGCACCTGCCGTAGGTACAGTAAAAGCTCTTTATTCGCGAGGTATACGTTCCGTAAAATACCTACCGCGAATACAGAAACCGTGACTATGGAATGGTAATTTATATGGGATTATAGGGGATACGTTCCCAAGTGACAAAAAAAAAAAACAATTTAATTGAAGTTTTTGACCATATTGATTAATTGTATGAGCGTGATATGGATGCAAGCGACTCTCCAAGGCGTAAACGATCAAGCATTTCTATGCGTTAAACAGATTTTTTCGCGTCGAAAATCGTTTTAAAGTAAAAAAAAAATTCAACATTTTGCAATAAATGGAAAGATGAAACAATAGGTAAAACACGCAAAGCGGCTCGTACCAAAGGATGGAATGTCTATTAAGTCCCAGCATTTATAAATGTGGGGGAGGCCTATGTCCAGCAGTGGACGTCTTTCAGCTGAAATGATGATGATGATGATGATATATAAATATACTTTATGGTGATGATAGTTGGTTTCATTATGTTTGTTTACATTCTCAAAAAACTTTTTTCAAAAAAATACCAACCGACTTCCAAAAAACACTACAAAGTGCAAAATAACTTTAATTTCGGAAGTCGGTGACGTTGGATGTGTATTTTAATTATTTGTCACCGCCTTCCGAAATTAAAGTTATTTTGCACTTTGTAGTGTTTTTTGGAAGTCGGTTGTTATTTTTTTGAAAAAAGTTTTTATTTTTCACTTTTTTGTTACCTACCATACACCAATTCGAAATTTCATCATCCTTTGGGTCAAAACAATGCATACTTATTTATGTGATAGCAACATTCGCGGTTGATTTGCTGTAATTTTTTGAAGAGTTCCGTTGTCTGTTTCCGAAACGCATCATCAGATCTATATGCAGGGCCCAATCTAAGGGGGGGCAAGCCGGGCAAATGCTCAGAGCGGCAAAAATGAGCGGCGGCAAAATGTATACTTACAAACATACCTACTCTCATGAATTTTTGTATACTTGTTCAGAAGCCGTAGTAGACTAACGTATGTGAATATTATATAGTTAAAAGAATATCACATAATTATGGTCATACCATCTTTGATGGTGTTAGTGCAAAGGGCGGCAAATGTTATTTTTGCCCGGAGCGGCTAAATAGCTAGATCGGGCCCTGTTTATATGAAATTTCAATGGGACCATTTCGGAGTAAACCCCTTTCGAAAAAAAAAAGAATTTTGCAAATCCGTCTATATACGACGGAGTTATGCCTGAACATACATTAAAAATATAAACATGTCGAATTGATAACCTCCTTCTTTTTGAAGTCGGTTAAAAACACCGACCGCGGCGAAGGCGGCTATTGTAGATGTCAAAGGCCGAACCAATACAGCGGCGATATCATTTGACAATGTACTTTAGGCGAAGTTGTAATAAGGTCTATTTCACTTTTTTATAGTCCATCTGACGACGCGTTTACAAAGGATATTGGGTTGGATACCTATTGGAATCCTTTTTGTTATTTGTTAATATGTATGTACCGATGTACCGATTAGACCCGCAAATAAATAAATCTTTAGCCGCGGATATAGGAATTGGGTCGCATTTTTTTAATCCGCGAGTAGTGAAAACGCGAATGAAGGAAGCACGAATAAGGAGCTTTTACTGTACTTACTCAATAAATCGACTGCGCGTCTGGTTGAGTGTGTTGAAGCATTATTCCACGCGGGGGCGGGCGCCTATCTCGGCCCGTACAGGCGCGTGTCTTTTAGCTTTGTTTACCAAACGTTGACCACTGAATAAAACCACAGCAGTGGGAATGCTCTGCACGGACTGCGATAGGCCTCGACAGGTAGCAGTGCAGTAACACCTGACGCCACCTGTCAGTTAACGGCCCGTGGGACCATGGCGTTATCACTATGAAGAAAGATCACGCTGTAAAGGTGGATACTGACCGGCGTCACGGGTCAAAATGCACCTAATATGTTACCAAGCAAGTATTCGTGCAGTCAGTAGTACCTACGGCAAAACATGCGAGCGAGCAACACTGATTTTAGCACACGGCGTAAAGACATGCTCGCTGCGAATGTTACCATTACCTACGCCCCGTAACGTCGGTCAATCCACATTAAAAGCGCTGTTGAAAAAAAAACCAAACCAGGCAAAAAAAACTATTTAATTGTATAGCACGGGTTTTCTATGAACATAGTAAGTACGATGTTGTTGCTACGTAGTGCCATACCGCGCGCGCCCCCACCTCTCTCCCCGCTGCTGACGCAGGCAGCAGGAAGAGAGAGAGCCCGATCCCGAGGATAATGGACGTAACAGAGCGATCCTCCGCGACTCTCAGTTGCGATGCCTTTTATTGTAAATTGTAATCAAAAATGTTTCAGTGTTTCTTTTGTTCAGCCATACATTTATTTGTAGACCAATAAATAATTATATTTAAAGAAGCGACTTTAAAATTGTCAATATTTTACTATTGTGATTTCTATTGTTCCTGTGTAGGTAATGTATCCTTTGTTGGAGATGCCAAATGGATCAATAAATACATTTTTAAACTTGTTTTAACTAAGAAAATGCTTCTCTGTAAGCGATGTTGCTCGGAAGAGCATCGACATAACTACAGTTGCCCGTGTGAAAACCTATCTATTTACTCAAGGTCGCAATTTTGGATTTTTTTTCCTGACTTTCACCATCCGACCTCGCTTGAACCCCTCCCCACCTCGAAAACTAACATCACGAAAATTAGCACATTGAATCGAGTAATGCTGTAAACACGCATTTAAATTTAACATTATCAAATTTCGCGCGAAATCAAGTTGTTGTCTTTGCATGTTTGCTATTCAAACCTAGATGGCGTTACTGACGCTAGAGATTAAGAATTTGGAGATGTTCCTCTAGCCGCTCTAATTTTGCTACATTATGCTAGATGGCGCTACTAAGACTTTTATCACAATTAAAAATGAGATTTCTTCCCCTCTATTTGTATTAATTTGATTGATAAAACTAATAAATATTTATCTAACATTGCATTCTAGGTATATGACTCAAACACCACGTCAGTTAATATTATCACAACTTTTTATTTGAAATTCTTTTAGCTTTTTTGATTCGTGGGAATCAACCACCAACGGAAAGCGATTTTAGTAATCAGTATCATTACTTTTTGAAATAACACAGACACAGTAAGTAACATAGATGAGAATGACGTGTTAATAATAAGCATTCGTTAGTACCGTTTCACACCAATAGATGTCGCTAAGTGTTTCAACATTACGTAAATAAATTCTTCTTGAACACTTTAAATTATTTAGATAGGTTGACCGAAGCGATTGCGATGAAACAAAGACTAATATAAACTCTGAGTTATAAACAATATTTGAGTATGAAAGATAACCATATTAGTTTCGTTCTTTTGACGTGATACTTGATCTATTCAACATAGAAACTGAAAAACCGAGCTACAGACAAAAATTTTGATAAGGGTTAAAATGTCATCTGTTGATTATCCCTTACCACCCCAAGCAATTATTTTCGAAATATTTTAAATGTACAGAAAAAGTTCCTTTACAGATTTATTATATGTATAGATATAGATATTATTTAACAACCAAACTCCGTGCATAGCCCTCTTTATAGTGCGCAGTTTATTTCATGCTGCAGTAAATAATGAAAGTGCTGATTCGTGTAAACTGCTAATGATGACAGAACGAATTTAGAATGCTGCACTCACTGTCAGTGAGAATAAAAGTGAAAATATTGTGAAAATACTGCCAACGTGCGACAGAACATTTTAGATGCAGCTGTTGTTTATGATGTAGAAAGTTACTTTGAAAGTGTTTTTGATGTAACATTGGGAGAAAATCATATATTTTGGTGGCATTGTTGGTAATGGCGTGCAACCACCTTGCAACTTGCGTATGTAGCTGTAGCTATATAGTTTTCAGATCGTACGTTGTTGTAAACCTACATCCTGGCAAGCAAATGAATGTGAATTTGATTATGCAAGTAGTAATAAAAAAATGTTCCTATGTTCGTAGGCATTAGCAGTTCACTTATTTATAGCAAGTGATAGAAAAAAGATAATAAAAGAAAAATAAACTCACTACTGACATTCAGACAAATCTTTTGTTCACATTTTCGCTTATCATCAAGCCTCACAAGGTCATGTCATCCCATTCACGCTAAGAATCGAGGAAAAATAGAACGCGATATTCCTAATTTCCAACGATCAAGGTCAATTCGCGAGGTCATCAATTTGAGTGCTTTCGCGAACAATGGACGGGTGTCGACCTCCGATACGTCAAATAATATCTAATGACCCGAAACAGACACGGATTTGGTTGAAAAGCGAAATTTCGTGGAACAATTCCAATTTGGCAAACGTTCTGCTATTGTGTTGAAGGCGGCGGGTGCATTGTTATACAGTATGGATGCTCATTATTATGTAAAGCGATTTATTATATTGGCAGGAAATGGGAATCATATTAAAACAGAATTCGGTTTTAATGTAGAGAGTAAATATTTTGAAATAGGTACAACTGAGTTAGCTTCGCACGTGTTGTGAAATTAAATGAAATGTTAATTTTCATATTAGTAGATATTTTAAGACGTTGGTCAAAATTTTTAAACTAGATGGTGCTAGCATCTCTTAGCAGACTGATCCCTGAGAAGAAATGCCGAAACAATCTCAGTGATCATACGGTTTCTTTTAAAGTTCAAACATTATATTATTAGGATTGTATATGAGACTTACAATGCAGGGCCATTGCAGTTTTGAGGTGACCTGTCCCGTGTCACAGCATCCATGCATGAAACAGCGTGTAGCTCAACCCTATTTTGGGAGCTCAAAGACCCGACTCAATACGCTATCAAATTCGGAACATTTGCGCAGGCAATATTCAAAATACTTACTCAAAACCGCCAGGCTGCATAGCGAGGCTACTAATTTGGCATACCATACACGAATTAATCTGGCATCATCATTTCAGCCAAAAATATCGTCCACTGCTGGACATAGGCCTCCCCAAGCTCCTCCACTTCGACCGCTTCTGTGATTCCCGCATCCAGCGGATTCCTGCGGCCCTCACAAAGTCATTGGTCTACCTTGTGGGAGGCCTTCCAACTCTACGTCTTCCGGTACGTGGTCGCCACTCCAGAACCTTTCGGCCCCATCGGCCATCTGTTCTGCGAGCAATGTGCCCTGCCCACTGCCACTTAAGTTTGGCAATTCTTCTGGTTATGTCGGTTGCTTTGGTTCTCCTACGGACCTCTTCATTCCCGATTCAATAACGTAGGGAAACTCCAAAAATAGCCCTGTCCATTTCCCTTTGGGTGACTTTTAGCCTTCTGATATGGCCCATTTGCTATGGCAAAATCCCCCCAAAAATCTGGCATACCTGGAAGTTATTTCCGATAACCCAACAAAAGAGCCGGCGGCAAATCTCCAGGGAGATACCCTTTGTGGCTTAAAACAATAAGCAAATAGACGGTAACAATATAGCAAAATAAACAACATACGTAACATGATGTCCACAAAGAACTCTAGATTGTACGTATATAATTTATCAAATGATTTTAAATTTATATTTTCATATAGATATTTCTTTTTAGCCACCCGAGTCTGTATTTGTGCTTCGTAGATAAGCTCAATTATCAAATGTCGGATAGACTGCACACTTTTATATAAACCCTTTCGAGAAAACAGTCGCCTTATTTGTTAATATGTTATTTAAAAATTATATTTTAGAATTAATTTAGTCTTTCAACTAAAGGAGCTGATGATGATAATTATGAAAAATCCACATTTGATCTAGATTTTAAGTTTCAGAACAAGTGAGAATGAATAAAAAATAATGCATATTGATTAACGAATCTTTTTGAGTTTTCTTCGACTTCTAAGAAACTCTCAAGTTTTCAATTTGTTAAATTAAAAATCTTCATAAAGATGGCGTAATTATGCGGCGGATAGTGAAACTTAACGCAACATAAATGCAAATTAAGAATAAAAACTCTTTACTTTGTTATTAAAAGCACGTACCAGCATTAAGCCGCTCCATTAGAGTACCGGTAGAAAAAAACTATCAAAGACTTAAAGAATAAAGAAGCGAAACTTGACTGAAGTTCAAACTGATTCGTCAATATGAGTGAATTGAGCCTACAGATAACAACCAGAAGCTAGCGTATAGTGCTACAACGATCTTTTGGCACTCGAATGACGTTGGCGGGTTGACGCTGATAGACGATTGTGCAATTGTTTAGAAATGTGTTTGAAAACAAGATGGTAATTTCGATTTCGGTCACGCACCAAAAGAACTTATAGCATTACGTTAAATGTACGTACTAGTGACCCACCCCTGCTTCGCATGGTTTTTACGACTGGTCAAAATATAACTTTAATAATAGGTCTTTACCTATGAAATTGCCGTTTTGTATGAAAAAATTTAAACGAATTTTTTTCATGATTTTTTTATTTGTATTAATCGAAGTAATCACCCATGCAATCAATGCATCTTTGCCATCGCAGTGGCAGTTTATTGATGCCCTTCTTAAAGAAATCAGCTGGACGGGAGGCAACAAATTCTTCAAAGGCATTTTGTACTGCCTCTCGGGTATTAAATTTTTTTCCCGCCAAGAAGTTATCCAAATTCTGGAAAAAGTAGTAGTCTGTAGGCGCAAGGTCTGGTGAGTAGGGCGGATGACGGAGAGCTTCCAACCCCAGTTCTTGCAACTTGGAGACCGTCTGCTGTGCAGTATGAGGTCGCGCGTTGTCGTGCAGGAGCAGCGGAGACGAGCGATTGACCAATGCTGGTTGGAGATGCGCCAGCTTCTCCATCATTGTGTTCAGTTCTTCACAGTACACATCTGCAGTAATGCTCACCCCGTTTGGTAAGAAGCTGTGATGAATCACACCGGCGCTAGACCACCAAACAGTGACCATCACTTTTCTAGGGGTAAGTTTTCGTTTAGGGCATTGTTTAGGTGCTGAACCAGGATCCAACCAACTTGCTGAGCGCTTACGGTTATCAAACAGAATCCATTTTTCATCGCAGGTAACAATGCGGTTCAAAATTCCTTCATTTGTGTGTCTGTTGAGCAGTGCAAGGCACGTCTCGACGCGTACTTCGCGCTGGCGATCATTGAGTTCGTGGGGCACCCGTTTGTCAAGCTTTTTTACCTTGCCAATTTGACGCAAATGGACCAATATTGTTTTGACGCTAACGTCGAAAGCTGCTGCTAATTCAGCCGTAGATTGTGTATCATCAGCTTCCACAATCGCCTTTAATTCGTCATTGTCGACCAAAGTCTTCGGACGACCGCGAGGTTCATTTTTCAGGTCGAAATTTCCAGAACGGAAGCGAGCAAACCAATAACAGGTGGTGCGTTGGTTTGTAGTGTTAGCTCCGTAAACGTCGTTGATGTTGCGTGCCGCTTGTGCCGCGTTGCTGCCACGACGGTACGCATATTCCATAATTACTCGAATTTTTAACGTATCCATGATGACGAAAAAGATTGAAATGCGATGAAAATGTAACACTAATCAATAAAGAAATGACTACTTTTAGAAAAAAAAATCCATGTTTTTAAAATAAAATTAATTTGAAATTAGAATTCTTAGCCAAACAAAAATTATTTTGATTTGAAATGGCCAGTACTGCAGAACGGCAATTTCATAGGTAAAGACCTAATATTAATGCAATACACATAAACCTTTCGGAATAAGTTCTCTGAATTATCGGAAAACAGCATCAAAATCCTTTGCGCAGTTTAGAAGAACAACGCGGTCATACAGACAGACCCCAATAACGACTCTAATTTAAAATACATTATGTAAAGATAAAAATATCACCGCCATGAATGCCATAGAAAACGATCTCCAAATCCAACCACTTTCCAAAACTCGCTATGCCAAATTATTACGTAGACGGTAATAAAAACTTATTCGACAAAAAAGTTTTGCTTGCCAAGTAAACCTAGTCAGAACCTCATTTCCAACAGAATTTTAATATGCTCACCCTACAATGTTGACTACCTACACTGCATTTTTATTGAAACGTTTTTTGTCAATTCAAAATCAGTATTTTGCAAACCATATCACATACATTTAACATATATGTATATTAGCTTTTGCCGGCAGCTTCGCCGGCGTGGAAGTCGAAATAACCCCACGGAAATGTACTACCAGGATAAAATGTATACTTTTTGTTAATGCAGATTACAATATTTATGTGTGACAAATTTCATTAAAATCAGTAACAAACCTCCAAACATTGAAACATTGCGTTATTGAGTAAAATTTAAAGAATTGCTGCGTAAAGAGCCTTTTCAAGTGGGTTACATTTTGTATTCAATTTAGTTCGCAAACATTGTCATGTCTCCCTGCTTTCGATGTCCATGTCTCTCGCCAGTCTCGTTAACAGGGCCAGCGAGACATTAATCAGGCACTCGTTTGTGCTCAGTCTATTAAACATTATTCATAGACTGATTTCAGTCTCATCTGTTATTTGGACGGATATATAAGTCATCCTGAGTTGGTTGTTATGACTCGACTTTTAGTTCCAGAGATTTCTTGGTTTATAACGAGTTCTATAATTGGGTCATCAGATAATTTTCAGAAAACCTAGCTAGTTGTTGAAAAAATGTTAAACTTCAGTTTTTTTTTTGCACTAAGTTTTGATTTTTTGAGATAAGGGATATATAAAAGAGTGTCCATGGACTTTCATGTCCGGTCTGCTCAAAAGGAACCAACTACACTTTGGAATAAGCACCGTTGTCTTTCTGATTGACAATGCAAAAGTACTTATTTAATTGAAATAAATGCATTGAGTTTGAGTTTGGAGATCATAAAGATTTCACACACGTAAAAAAGTATAGGCACGATTGAAGTACGCAATTCGCGAGAAGAATAAATCATGATTCCATTGTGTACATCTGTTTGTGACAGCCATTATTCGGTGCGATGCCGATGCACCGATATTCGTGTACGATATTTGTTAATATCGATGTCCGATAGTTGACGGAATATTGAAAGTTCAGACCAGTTTGAAAACAGGATATGAAAATATTTGAATAACACTGAGTTTGTTATTGCTTTTGTTGTTTGAACAGTGCAATGAACGGCAATCAAATTTATTGATGTCTCTAGAATAACACACATTTTGTGCAGGTATGCAGGTACTAGTAATTATGAGCAGTGGTAACCGGATAAAAGCATGGTGTAAACGGCTCCGACTTAAGTTATATCTAGGTTTGAACTCCGCAAGACATGCACCTTGATGGTCCGTTGCGAGGGGGTTCTGGCTAACAAAGCCAGCCTAGCTCCGCCCAAAAGCACAGAAGCTTCCTGGGAGCTTCACAGGCTTCGCGGAGCGACCTCATTGTTCCGAGGATTTCTTCACGTTGAGAAGCCACGGCCTTGCATTCTAGGATAACGTAGGTGGCTGATTACTCGGCGTCTAGTCCCTGCAAAGTGGTTTATCTGTGGCTTCTATATTATAAAGATGTTAATCTTGTATTTTACTTCGGTCAATTTATTTGAGCACCACGCCTTAAGACGAATAAATCGAAGACGTGTGAAATTCATTCGACCACATTGGGTCTGCGTAGTGGAGGCTTAAGTGGCAGAAGTGGGAACATAGTACCAAATGTAGGTTTCAGTAGACACAGATGTTAGTAAGTTTTTCGATATGCAAATCTCTTTTGTTAGTCTCTTTGTATTATCATCTGCCTAGCCTTTTCCCAACTACGTTGGGGACATCTTTCAGTCTAACCGAAAGTGTCTGAATACCAGTATTTTACATGGAGCGACTGCCCATCTGACTTCCACAACCCAGTTACTGGGTGACACAACACCCCTTCGTAAGACTAATTATCAGAATGTCGGGCTTATGACGACCTGTGATTACTGTTAACAATTGTCAAATCCATGAATGACAGCCGTGACTTAACGTAGCTTAACGTGCTTTCTGAGGTACGGAGAGGTCTTGGAGTCTTGGTATGTTAAGATGGTCACCCATCCACAGCTCAAACGTGGCAAGCGTAACATAACCTAATCGATCTACCCGTGTTTTAGTTAGCCATAAGCCCCTTATCGCTCTTTTATTATGTATGAGACTATGGTGTTTTTAGCTTATAGCATGGTGCCTACAGCTATTGCCAAATACTCGATAGTAGCTGACTGTCTTATTTCGCTATAATTCTGATGCCATTTGATGGGCCACACTTGATTACGTTAGTCGGCACTCTTTTATGTAACAATAGCAACTTCTCTTTGTAGACAACTAAAACACTATGACTGAAATAAGTGTCACTCTCCGGAAACCGTGCCTTTACTGAAACATCAGCTGTTTTCGCATAATATCTCTGTTTAATTTGTCGACAATAGCGACAATATTCTTGGCTCAGAGCTCCAGTCAGAATGTTGGTGCAAAATCTGTGAATACTAATGTGAGACGACATTTGGGAAGGAAGATGATATCATTGGGATTTGCATGTAGGTAGGATTTACTGCAGCGGTTTGTATTAGACTGGAACACAAAGGAAATAATAGTTTAATTGATTGGTAGAATAACTCCGAATAGGGGCAAGTAAAATTATATAGGTAATGGAGTTAAACGAGCGTATATCACGCCTCCGGGCTGCCACCAAGTAATGGGTTTATTATTTACTAGCACGGCTCCGCGGTTTCACCCGCATAGTTCCCGTTCCCGAGGGAATACGGGGATAAAATATAGCCTATGTTACCCGGGGATAGTGTAGCTTCCCTACAGTGAAAGAATTTTTCAATTCGGTTCAGTAGTTTCGGAGCCTATTCAATGCAAACAAACAATCAAATCTTTCCTCTTACTCTATACATTAGACGATTTGCAATTTCGATCTTACTAGCCCAACGGCGGCCCACGGGCGAGTCATACTTTTAAATAATAATAAATTACTAATTTTATGCAAGCGATTTGCACAAAGGTAGTTTAAATTTTTTGGCTTATCGACAACTCCGGAAATACGTATATGGCAACAAGCACGTTTTTGGTTTTGTGATAGTGAAGACAAAAAAAAATGTTACTAGATATTATGAGAAAATCAAATTAATGTCTTTTTTTCCTACTGATACTTTATTGCATAAACGTCGTGCGAAACGACTATTAAGAGGGGACAGGGCGTGCGATTCTCCATACAAATGTATTCCCCTTTTTTCTTCCTGAATAATGCTTCTAGCAATTTTTTTTTTCAGAATATCCAGGTCTGCTGTAAACACGTCCCTGTCAGGTTCTTTTTTTCAGCAACTAATTATTAAAGAAAATATAACCCTCTAAAAATTACAAAAAAATGCCCTATTTTAACCGCCGTGATTAGAGGACTACCAGACAAATCAGAAAAGTTTTTAACTCAAAAAAAAAAAAAAAAATTATAGGAACCTAAACATACTCGGTCTTAAAATGTTAATGAAAAAAATAATTGAATCGGTTCAGTTTTCGAGTAGAAAAAAGGGGAATACGAAACGTCGATCTCGTCAAAAATGTTGTGATAATTTCGGTATGAGCTGCAGCTGTCCCTAGATCACACATTACGGGGACAGACTGAAAGCGCGACGGCAATAGTTTCTTGAAATGCCTATTTATCAAATTTCTTGCAGGCCCCGTCCCCTCTTAAGCTGAGAAATTACAAATAATCCTAATAACACATTTTGTCCGAATTCGGAGTGAAGCCCAGGGTTCACTTTCTATGTACATTCAAGCTTGCGACCACTAGATCAGCAAAGCAGTCGAAACAGGTAAATATAAGTAAATTGGTCAGGCAGAGCTGTCTCTACAGTGCTCCTACGTTTTGCCAGTTATATTTAAGTCCCTTGTAACTCGGGGAAAGCCTATGGTGAGCTGTAGTGGTCCAGTAGTAACGGCCGCAGTTTAGGAGATGTAGGTCGTAGATTCGAACCCAAACTGGCGATCTACTTTGTGTAAATTATTTCACCACCACTGCTCCCAAAACGGTGAAGGAAATCATTGTGAGGAAACCGGTATCTCCAAGGACCAAAAAATCGAAGGCATATGACATTTATCATGTGGATTATGGCCCACTCCACACATAGAGTAAGCCTGTGTCCCAGCAGTGGGAACATTATAGGCTAAATATTCTTATGCTATTGCCCACATATATAATAATTTGTTCCACAAGTAGGATAAGGTCATGATAGCCCACAGCTCCCTCATTCACCGTTCCCGTAAACCTGTCAGTCACGCTAGACGCCTCACTGCGCACTGCCATGCATATGTACATCTTTGATGTGATGCCAATGCCACTGGACGGCGGATATTCCAAGAATGCTAATATGAGGGCCTGCCGATGACAGTTCGTTGAATTGTAGTAAAGAATGGTGAAGAATTCATTTGTTTATTTAGTTCGGTGGTCTTAAATTATTGTTAAAATGAAGATTTCATCAGGGGAAATACTAACCTAGATAATATCTGCATCTACATCTCTACATTATTGAAACATTGCTGTGTAGATGAACTGACTTAAAGATTGTGGCTGCATAGGCAATGGTAGAGCTGTTCTTTGACTTAATTATTTACTAACATTAATTTATGATGTAAGTATAGCGTAAAGACTAGAAGGTGAAGAGTTGTAAAGGAACGGTTCTTTTTCTGAGATGAAAAAAAAAAAAAAAAACATGAAAACCAACAGTTTTTTTCTGTATTAGGTTTTTTTTTTTTTCAATATTACGAAAATAAAAATATAGTACCTAGATGGTTATCGTCAAAAATTAGCTGGTATTAGATTTATTTTGGAATAAAGAAATACCGTTAATTTTTTGTTAAATATTACATAAATGTCTCGAAATAATTGACAAGAAATCGCTTCTACAGAACAAATATATAATAATGCTGCTGTAAATACTAAATATCAACGAGGATACAATATTTATAGATCTTGCAAATTACATTGCAAAACAAGATTGTTTTTTAAGAAGACTTTTTTGTGGTCATGTGTGAACAAATTGAATCCCATTGCTTGGTAGGCAGGACTTTGCAAATCAACTGCTTTGTCTAAAGTAGCCATAAACTTTCTCTTACTTCCTACTAAATCGTCAGCGTGTGAGAGAACATTTGGTACGTACAGCCACAATCATACTAAAATACGTAATAGACTGACAGATGATACGGCTAGGAAAATAGTGTGTCAGTACAATCAGCAACAATATCGACATAAGCAGAAATAATCAAAATTCCTGGTAATATATCAGTTGATTCTGAATCAGATGAAGCAAGTAAAGAAACAGAACATGTCAATTATTCTGTTGTCGATAACACAAGCGTAGCTACCGATACCGATACAGATGATTGTAGCACTGATGAACGTTAAAGTATTTTTTATTTTTTTAATAAAGTGTACCTCTATGTATAATTTCTAATTTCATGAAACAATCATAAATTTAGTTTTCTTCTATTTTATTTATTTCACTTTTTCTAAAAAAAAAAAGTAACGTAGAAAAAAAAAACGACGGTACCAAGTTTTTTCCTGTTTTTTTTCAAGATTGCGTAAAAAACATTTTTTTTTTCAATTAACAGCGCATCCCGCCAAAGCGAAATAAAAATCCAACATGATATCAAATACACGGACCATTTATTATTAGAACGGTTATAATGATGGAGTTTTCCTTAAAACCTGAGACCCTCGAAACGAGAGCGCTGAGGGATAACAGCGGCGAAATGTTGTAAGTACTCCATTATGTATTTATGTTTAGAAATGCTTGGGATTTTATATAAGTTGTTGCAATAGAGGTTCGGTAGGTGTGTTAGAAAAACTTAATTTTATACTAGCTTTTGCCCACGGCTTCGCTCGCGAGGAAATAGAAAATTATCCTACGGGTACGTCAGAAAGAAAAATAGGTTCTTTACAGAACCATGTCCATCCAAAAATAAAATTAATAATAATGAAAATTAAAACATGACGTACTGTGCGAACCTTTATGTCCACCTATCGTATTGTCGATACATTGTCTTGTACCTTTGTTAAAATAAACATATGGAACGTTCGAGGAGATTGTTAGAGTGCGGGGGGCTGAAGAAGGTGGGCGCGGGGCACGGGAACGCGGGCGCGTTATTGTAGCCAATCCGCTATCAGTTGTCACAAAAATCTAGACGGCACGCACGTATGTACAACCCACGGAGTAAAAACAAAGGTACAACCTCCTCAATAGCGACATTTCGAATTCATCTTTACTTTTTTACCTCCCCTACACGTACTATCAGTCTAAAAAGTATATACATATTACGAGTATGTGTGCAAAATAATGTATAAGTGCAAAAAATGTTCTTGAACCTAGTTAACAAAACGTTACTACAGAATAACCAAGCTGAAGTGGCAATGGGCCAGCCATATTAGCCGTAAAACTGGTGACCGTTGAGGTAGACATCTTCTTGAGTGGAGATCGCAAATTTCCTTAGATTAGGTGGAGCGAGGATCTTCGCAAGGCTGGTAGCAGATAGATAAGAGTTGCTGAGAATCGAGCTAAATGGTGTGTAATTGGAATTGCCAATGCCCAGCCGTGGACTGCTGTAGGCTGATGATGTTAATAAAAATAAAAGAAACACGAGCACATCCTGCTTTAAAAGCGTAATACAAATCAGTGAACTGCAATAGACATGTAACAATAGGACACTTGTAAGTAGCTGTCTTGCACATATACCTACAATAGAGGCTTTCACAATTTGTAGTCAAAATACGTACCTACATTATTGACGATAAAAAAAAAAAATTCATCCCCAAATGTTCGAGTTATGTCTTTATACGCCAAGTGATTTGTCTCTGTCCACTGTGACGGGTACTCCGGTTAACATTATCCACTTATGGCTGCCGTACATGATCAGTTGGACCTTTAGTTTTGCCTCCATCAGCCTGACGTTGTAACAATCTACACTTGATTCTATTCTATGCCAATCATATTCATTTAGCTGTAGATTGGCCTCTTAGCGAACCTTTCAGTTTTGCTTGATCTCTTTTAATTTGTCTAACGAGATGATGTCAAATGGTCAACGCCGTGTAGCTGAAGCGACCGCAAAATGTGACGAAAAGAAAGAAACAAACATTTACAGCCACCGAAAAATTGAAATTTGTTTAAAATTGTAGTGTGTGTAAAAGAGCAGGCAAAATCGAGGAATGTTAAAGTAAGTAGCCTCACCCTCCGTCTGGCTTTAATTTATTGAGGCGACTACAAGCAGCTGCAGCCTTCTAGGATGACGCGCGAGATGCCATCATCAAAACAAAAAAAAAAACTGACAAGAATTCGCCTGTTCATCAAGTTTTTCCATCTGTAGGCAGCCCTAAGTCCATATCATAGAACGCTTGTCCAGTAAATAGGACTATTCCGCACGATATATGATGCTCTCGTGACAGATATTACATCTCTCATATATTTTGGAATAGAGACGTGGCCATCAAATGAATATTTGAATAGAAATATGAGAAAGAAAACAGCATGGTTAAGGATTATATCGTTATAAATAAATATTTTTTTACTCTGGGGGCTACGTACTCGTAGTTGGGAAAAGCTGATGTACGAGTAATCATAATTCTCATGACGTTATCCCAATTTATTTGGGATCTCTATTAGTCGTAATCTCGGTTCTCACCCCCTTTCTAACCATCATCATTCACACAGTATATTTATAGTTTCTTTTCTATAGTAGTCTTCCGCTACTCATACAGCCATTGACATTAATACTCAATACTTTCGATAAGTAATAGGTAAGTCTAGAAAGTCTAATACCCTACTAATAGTATAAATGCGAAAGTAATTCTGTCTGTCTGTTACGCTTTCACGCCTAAACCGCTGAACCGATCGTTATGAAATTTGGCGGAGATATATAGCCTGGGATATGGAGAAGGACTTAGGCAACTTTTTTACGCGCTAACTGACATCCACGCGAGTGGAGCCTCGACCAATTGTGATAAAAATTTGGTAAATTGTTGTGTGCGCCGGTGAAGGTTACATTACTTAATTAAGTGCTTATTAAATAAATAATTAAAAAAATGGATATCTTTAAATCAAATCAAATCAAATCAAATTTCTTTATTGCATTCATGTGTACATTGAGTTGTTTTACAATAAATATAAGTAAGTTCCAACATGAAACCCGGTTAGGGCACGGCAACGTAATAATATTTTTTAACAAACTTAGCAACTTAATAAAAATAAACATATCGTCGGCCTAATTCGTTAACCTGCTAAGTCCATTTTTTGGCTAAATTTACTTTTTATACCAGTTAAAAAGTTCAATCTAATATCTACCGTATCGTTTAAGGAATAAGTGCAATATTAGCCAAAAAAGGTGACAAATGCTATGCCCGAAAAACTGCTTTCTGAACAACAGTCAATCTCCACAACGAAAACCTGCTAAATCCTGTTGGTTCCTCAGTTTTGTACTTTTTCAGACTGATTTCTAAATATTGTTAATTTCAGATTTTTGGAAAATTATTTATTATTATATTTAATTTTCTTTTTCGATATATTCACCTGCAAGCCTAATACATTTTTCAGATCTTTCAATAAGCTTATGTATATCATCAAAAAACTAAAAAAAATCCTTAAAACCCCCTAAAACTGCGTCCTTCACTTGAAAATTTCTTGCCACGAAGTTATTTTTTCATGTTTGAGAACAGATAATAATCGCAGGGGGCCAGATCTGGACTATATGGGTAGTTAATTATTTCGAAGCCAGACTTGTGTAGGGCAGCCAGGGCAACACGGCTCTTGTGAGCAGGCGCATTTGATTGTCGTGCGAGAGCAAGATGCCTTTTGTAAATTTTTCTCTTTGATAGCTTCCCTCAAACGCTCCAAAATTGACGCACAGTATTCTCCGGTTATATTAAACCCTTGTCCTTATAATCTATCAGCAGGATTCCTTCAGTATCCCAGAACAGTCGCCATGAGTTTTCCGGCCGACTGCGATACCTTGAACTTCTTAGGTGGTGGTGTGCCTTTTTTTATACCACTGCATAGAGTCTTGTTTAGATTCAGTTTCATAATGATGAACCCAAGTTTCATCTCCAGTCACAATTCGACTCAAGGTACCCTCTTGGTCTTCGTTACAGAGGTCCAAAAATGCACGTGCACTCTCGACGCGCTGTTGCTCTTGCGGCGGTGTGAGCATTCTCGGCACCCATCTTGCACTGACCTTAGTCATACCGAGATGGTTATGAAGAATTTGTAAAAATGGTTTTATCGCATATTTCAACCATTTCTGCAAGCTGTTCCATTTCTGCTAACCTAACTTCTTAAGACGAGCGTCTTCCAATATTATTTTTTCGACTTTAGCGATGATTTCTGGTGTGGTCACTTCGATGGGGCGCCCAGGCCGATGATCGTCTTCAAGTGATTCTCGTCCTTGCTTGAATAGACGATGCCACTTGTAAATCATGGTTTTACACGGGCAAGAGTCTCCATAAACGGAGAACATCTCTTTCGTAATGGTTTGGACGTTTTTCCTTGCTTGGTAAGGAAGTTTATAACGGCGCGTTGCTCGATTTTTTCCATTGTGAATGCTGCCTTCCCGATTAAGTTGCTTGGTTGATGGTAGTTCATCGTAATAATACTCGGTATTTATACTAATAGTGAATCACTCAACTCGTTGACGTACTAATGAGACCCCTCTTCAACCCCGCCATTCCGCGAGCTTAAAAACGCACCCTCGTCGTAAAACAATATTAAATGGCTGTCATTAATAATTATAAAAAAAATACTTAGAAGTATCCTGTCAATATGTGTTGGTTTTGTAGTATGACGTGTTGTACGACACGTAATACTACAAAACCAACACATATGGGTTTTTTTGAATTAATATAAGGCTGTATTATACTCTGTAATTATTAGTTAATCTAGCTATTGTATTTTCTAATAATTTGCTTTAGGATTCATGTTATTCATAATTTATTATAATTTATCTTTTACTAAAGCTGCACTATCCAACAATGTAGTTAAAACCCGTGAAGTGATTAGTAGTGTTGTGGCTAAAACGAGGCGGTGTAATTGGCTATCCTTCTCGATTTATATTCATAAGCCCGGCAACCTCTATCAACGTGTAGATTGGATACAGCTAACACCGCTACTCGGGTGCCTGTCTCCGCTCAACGTAGTTGGTTTAAGGCGGAGATTTTTTGAAAACGGTCAAAAAGGTGATTTTTTAAAGCAGTGTATCTCTTTAATCGTAAATAATTTTGAAGAAAAAAAAAACATATTTTCAAGTCTTTTTGCATACAGTGATGGAACTCAAAACATAATTAAATACCTATACTCTTTTTTTTTTTTTTTTTTTGGGTGGGAAATCATCAAGTAACTTCTCCCGCTCTGGGTGGAGCAGGAGGGCGTGTCAGACTTTTACTGACTAAAACCCACCCGTGTTCCTTCAGTAGCCCTTAAGCCAGGGGCTGTGGTGTCTCTTTCGAACAAACCCGCACCCCTGGCAGGCATCGACCCTTGCGGGTCCCATCACTTTTTGTGCTGACCTATACTTTAATGCATCAAAAAAAAAAAAAAAAATATCAAAGTCACCTCTTAATAATCTTTAAAAGCAGTTTTTCTCTTAAATAACAATTATAATGTATATTTAAAAATATACCATAAAATTTGAAATGCCAAATTGAATTCAGTGATTGATTATTTATTATTAAATAGTTAATATCTAATTGTATACGATTTTACTAGCATTTTTACGATATTCGCTTGCTCATTTATTATTCGAATGTATTACAACATATTTTAACCCCCGTATCGGAATGCAATCGATTGAAATATATGCTTTGAGTTTTAGTTTGAACTATTATCGTTCATAACGACACTATTTAAAAGTTAACATGACCTTAATTAATATGAATGCGCGGAGCTGCATAGCTCGGCAAATTCAGTTTTAGGTATTCTGCAAATTGCAGAATACCAAAAACTGAATTTGCCGAGTTCGTACTTCGTATGTTAAAGAAAATACACTTCACCTTTGTGCCACCTAAAAATATATTATTATTACTAGCTTTTGCCAGCGGCTACGCCCGCGTGGACGTCGAAAATTATCCCACGAGAACATATTACCGGGAAACAAATTATCCTATGTGTTAATCCAGATTATAAACTATCTATTTGCCAAATTTCATCCCATTCTGTTCAGCCGTGTTTGCGTGATTGAGTAACAAACATCAAAACATACAAACTTTCACATTTAGAACGAAAATTCTTAGGTGGCACAAATTACCACAGCTTTTCGATTGATATGAAATAAATTATTATTATTCAGTAAACAATTTAATTACTAAGTCTCCAACCCTTCCTTTTAGCTTCGCCGTAGACGGGTATGGAATGGAAAATGTAGTTAGAAGTCTTATTCCATTTGTGACAAGGATCATTGCAGCCACAGTGAAATGCAACAGCATATCACTCTAAAGACTGGGCAAGATGGCGTTCTCAAAATATACGCCACATCAAATTTTATGACTCGTAGTAATATCACATTTATACGACGTATAAATGTAATATTACACGTCTGGAGCAGGTGTGCTCTGTATTTATTTATTTTATATTTCCATTTTGTTTTTAGTTATGTATTGAGATTTTTTGTCAAACTTCAGTCAGCCTGGTGTCAGGATTACGGCCCAGTTTATGGCTATAGGCTCGCCTCTATGACGTGCAACCTAAATATAACTGAAAAACATGGGTTTTTTTTATGGCCTAGCCTTATAAGGAATACAGGTGGAATGTTGGCGCTGGTGGTGACTGGTAATAGCTGGATGAGAGGGGCACTTCCCAAGAACCCCAAAATATGTATGGTATGCAAAATAAAACTATCACGGATAAAATTAAAAGAGGAGTTGCCGAGAATAGAGAAGAATGGTGTGCGGTTGAAGAGGCCTCTGTCTAGTATTGTATAGTTCCCTATTGAAGGTTGATGATGATGAACCGGAATGTTGGGTGAAAGGGATCATCGCCACGCAAACTGTAACTGAATTCAATACATGATTCTAGACTACCCTAGAGTAGAACATTTTGTCGGTTATAAAAAAAAACAGTGGCACTCTAAGAGTGCCGACAGAAGTGAAAACTTGATCAATTACGAGTGTATTTTTTGAATCGTCAGAAAATATTTTCGGAATCGTCAGATTAAACAACGTTCAACGTACGTTCAAAGTTGACCGTTCGTACGTTCGTGTTATCAGTGGTGTCGGTAACAGTGTCGCGAGATCAATTGTTTTTTACCATCTCGAAAATGCCCAAAGCGCCTAAAGGAGTTTTCACTTCAAAAAAAAATGACGTTTCATGCAAAACGTACGCGTTCAAAATGAATGGATCAAAATGAGCATCATGTAAATACTGAATCCATAGTAACAGGTTCTGCGTCGATATCCCTTCCAAACCTGTATTGAGTTATTCAAAATACGTTCAAGAAATAAATCAAATTGAGAACATACTTTTTTTTTAAGACCGCAAACTGTCTTCCCTTTTGAAATGAATTTCCATTGTCTCCTCATTCAAACTCGGTCAGTGCTCGATGCAGTGGTAAATAACATTCGGATTTAGCGCTCAAGTTGTAGTCAAATGTTTGCACAGACCCACACTATTTGCTTCAACCACCAGCCTTGTGTTGTCTGCTTTGTAATTGTACTGAGACAAATAAAATGAGAATGAGTTGGAGGATAATGCCAATGATGCACCCGGTATTGATTCTAATTTAAGAAGACATTTATTTCTATTCATCGTTTAATGTAACAGCTGTGATAATTACCAAAAAGCTCTTGAGTAAATAGCAACGAAACGATTTTTCTAAGGTCGATGTCGATTCGAACAGAAATAAAAACTTTTTTTCAAAAAAATAACAACCGACTTCCGAAAAACACTACAAAGTGCAAAATAACTTTAATTTCGGAAGTCGGTGACTTTGGATGTGTATTTTAATTATTTGTCACCGCCTTCCGAAATTAAAGTTATTTTGCACTTTGTAGTGTTTTTCGGAAGTCGGTTGTTATTTTTTTGAAAAAAAGTTTTTATTTTTCACTTTTTAGTTACCTACCCCACACCGATTCTAAATTTCATCATCCTTGGGGTCAAAACAATGAATATTTATGCGATAGCAGCATTCGCGGTTGATTTGCTGTAATTTTTTGAAGAGTTCCGTTGTCTGTCTCCGAAACGCATCATCAGATCAATATGAAATTTGAATGGGACCATTTCGGAATAAACCCCTTTCGAACAAAAAAGAATTTTGCAAATCCGTTTATGTATGACGGAGTTATGCCCGAACATACATAAAAAAAAAAATATAAACATGTCGAATTGATAACCTCCTTCTTTTTGAAGTCGGTTAAAAAGGGTGTTAATTTTTTTTTTAAGAGCGATGTTTAAATTCCTTGTTCAAATTGTCAGTCAGTTGCATGCAGCGATCATCGACAGGCTATTGACGGTACAAGAGGAATTTATTTTAACACCACCAAGCGATTTTATTGAAACATTTATTGGAATTTCACTCTTTGAATCAATCATTATGAAGATAAAATAATAAAAATAACATCACACTTCGTTTCCTAGAAGGATTAGGCAGAGTTGTACCTATAGTACACCCACATGTCACCAGTTATGTTTTTAAGCTTTTAAGAATAAAATAAAATAAAAAAAATAGTTCAGGATTCTGTACCCAAATTGTGCCAACGGGATCCTATTAAAAAGGCACCGCTGTCCATTCATCCGTACGCCTGTCATAGGGCTTTATCGTATAAAGCATTAGCTTTAGTGCACTACTATAACAAATCAAAAAATCAAGCTACAAGAAACGTGTTAAAAAGATCATCATCATCATCATCATCTGCCTAGCCTTTTCCCAACTATGTTGGGGTCGGCTTCCAGTCTAACCGGATCCGAATCCACTGACCCTATCTGACCTCCACAACCCAGTAACTGGGTAACACGATACCCCTTGGTAAGACTGGTTGTGAGACTTTCGGGCTTCTGACGACCCGTAACGATTTTCAAAGATCCACAAATGACAGCCGGGACCAACGGCATAACGTGCTTTCCGAGGCACGGAGGGGTCTTAGTATGTAAAGATGGTCACCCATCCACGGCCCAACCGCGGCAAGCGAAGCTTAACCTGATCGATCGACCCGTGCAGCTATTGTTACTTTGCCACAAGAATGTTACGTGTTAAAAAGATATGTAGTGTTAAATATTGTACGGTGGTTTGCAACCGATCGTGTGCTAGTTCGACTCGCAATTGGCCGTTTTTTTATTACTTACTCGACATTACCACAGACGTGTTAAAATCGTAACGGGTTTTTTTCGCGCAATAGATTTTCAACGCACTGCTTAGCGCCAAGAGTTGAAAATCGGAACAGTAAAACACACTGTTCAATTTTTGACGCGCTAAGATGCACTCTGTTGAATTCTCAATGTTCGGTTTAACACCGAGAGTTGAAAATCCAGTGAGCGAATAAATCTCGCTGTAATTTTCTTACGTCCGTGTAAATGTCGACCTTTTGCAACTGGCGAAATGTGGGTGTACACCTCTGTATATATCCTGCGGGGAACACAGGCGTGATGTCATATTATATGTATTGTTAGCTGTATTTCCAACCTACACCCCTCCGGCCAGCCCGGACCATGTGATCGAGTCCATATAAGACCGCGCGCAGCGTGACCACAGAGGCATTCCTAAACCCGGCGGGCGGCGCGCACTTTACTGTTCCCTATCGGTTCACTTAATTAATACTTCTCAATTAATTGTTTTGATTAAAAAGACTTTGTTTGTTAACTTTTGATTATTCATTAATTCAATTCCTAAAATCAGAAGTGGGATAAGTCGTACTCTCTTGCCTTATTCATTAATTCAATTCCTAAAAAAATCACCAAAAATCGAACTATTAGATAAATAACTTTCACCTTGCAACGTATTCGTTGGGACAGTCTCCGTGTAAAACAATGTATGGATGGGGCTGAAGTGCCGAATAAAAAATGGTCAATTTATAAATTTGATCTACCACTAAAACACATTCGCGCTTCCCACATATAAGATAGTGTTCTCTAAAATAGCCCTAAACTCCCAATCAAATGTTTTATCAACCCTTTTCAAGGTGGGTCTTATCATGAGGTCAAAGGTTCCCCAAATGAAGGACCCAATACCCGGTAATCGGCTCAGAGAAACCGCAGCCTACGCAAACGTGCAACAAAAACAGTACCCAAATGTTAATTTACTTGACACACAAATGGTTTTATGTAAAAACGATTGTTGTAAAACAATTCGGGGAATATTTCTTGTTTACTTGTTTTAGTACTTTTGTAAAGATGTTTCTGTTTAGAAGTCTGTTTTATTTGACACTTACGGTTTTTTTTATTATTCTCGTTTCTAGGGGTTATTGAGCTCGTGGCTAAATATTAACTGCCGTACAAGTCGATCTTCATGGTTAAACGACGCTTACCAAGGTTGGTCTGTGGATGGTTTTTTTTTTTGAGGGTGGGAAATCATCAAATTACTTCTCCCGCTCTGGGTGGAGCAGGAGGGCGTGTCAGACTTTGCCTGACTAAAACCCACCCGAGTTCCCTCAGTTGCCTGTGTGCCAGGTGCCACGGTATCTCTTTCGAACAACCCGCACCTGGCAGGCATCGGCCCTTACGGACCCCCCACGGTGCTGACATCACTTTGAGGTACGGGTGGAGCACAGCGCGCCATCGACTTGGGCTTAATCCTTACCGGACAAGGAGCTACCCATTACTCGCCATCCGCAAGCACGCGCCGCGTGGTCGGGAATCAGCCTGGGATTCCCGACTCGACATGTGGGATGTGGACTCAGCGATCATTGTACCGATAGTCGTTTCAGCCAATGGCTTGATAGCCAAGAGCCTCGACCAACATCTGAGGAGGCTCTCGTTGGGCAGCTGGGTCAAGGGCTTGATCCAGAAAGCGGTACTCCTGGACACGGCTCGTATTGTCAGGAGGTTCCTCTCTCTGGAGCCCTGACCGCCGGTAGCTTGGACCCTGTTCCCGATACCGGTGGGCTACAATTTTTTATATTTTTAAATGATTTTTTTTAAATCATTTTTGTAAAAATATTTAAAAATATATTGAATATGTATTAAAGAAAATAAACGCAATAATAATCATTTTATCAGGCAACTATGGCCCATAGCTAAAATACACAAAATAATCTTAAAAATATTAATAAACTAATACATATTAAGAAACTTATTATAACTATAATAAACTAAACACGTAAAGTGGTCGGCGTCGTGTATCGCTGCGAGGTGTCGCGTAACCGTCCTCGGAAACGTCGATATACGACACCTTTCGGCCAAAAGTCCTCTTTCAAGCAGATCTGTAGATGCTGGGTTGGAACTCGTACCACGAATGACTTAAAGTTGATGTCGTGGCGCGATTTCAACTTTTCGACCCTCAGAGTCCAGTTGGTCTTCACTTTCACATACTGCACGACTTCCTCAATCTTTGTGGAATGATGCAGACGTGAAATGTACAGCTGCCTTGTAGGCACAGCAGGACGCAGCAGCATGTTGGGTCCACTCGGTGCAGTACCGCACAAGTTACGAGAACAGGGCTTCTTCCTCTTCTTCTGTACCTTTGTGAAACCCTCCTCATCAACTAGGCCCGTTCTTGGCAAGGGGCTGCAGACCGCAGTCAGGGCAGGTTGAGTGCCCTTTTTCAGATTATCCCCTTTTCCGGTTTTTCGCTGAAGCTGTGACGCATCAGATTTTTCTGAGGCGACAATAGCAGCGTAGACACGAGGGGTCGACGTACCTACGTGTGACGTTACCGCAGCCGGTGTTGTGGTGCGGGCGACGGCGGCGGCGGAGGGCGCTTGCTCAGCGTTATCGGCAGCTTGTGACGCACTTGTGTTCGCCGATCCAAAACTGCCGATAGATGCATTTTGCGCCCCTCGACGCGTGTTCACCTTTGAGGCCTCTGGTGACCCAATTACCGAACCAACGTTGCGCAATAATGCTATTTCTGAACGTAGCTCAATATTATTCTTTTCTGAAGCCTCCATTCTGGACTGCATCTTGGTCATCTCCGCTTTCAAGGTAGTACACGTATACGTATAGGTGGTACACGCGGCTACATGAAGGTTTTATGGTTTTTTTTTTTTTTTTTTTTTTTTTTTTTTTTTTTTTTTTTTTTTTTTTTTTTTTTGGGTGGGAAATCATCAAATAACTTCTCCCGCTCTGGGTGGAGCAGGAGGGCGTGTCAGACTTTTACTGACCCTTGCGGGTCCCATCACTTTTTGTGCTGACATCTCTTTGAGGCGCGCGTGGAACACAACGCGCCGTCGACTTGGGCTTGGTCCTTACCGGATAGCGAGCTACCCATTACTCGCCGTCCGCAAACCCATGCCTACGGTGGCCGGAAATCGGCCTGGGATTCCCGACGCCCAGGGCGTCTCCGTATCCTGCGGCGGCTGGGGTCGCGAGGGCGCATATGCTGCCTCTCCCTCACGTGCGCCGCCTCCCTCTTCGCGAGCATCACTGCTTCGCTGAAGGAGGTGACGGCTCCCCATGCCCTCTCGCTCCGTACCATGGCCTGGACCAGGGCCGGACGCGAGAGATCGCCGCCACCGATCGCCTCCACGAGGACACGGCGGTGCTCCGCCCAAGCAGGGCAGACCGCCACCGTATGCTCCACCGTGTCCTCAGGGCGATCTTCGCAGTGGAAACACCCGGGCGTTTCCTCCCGCCCTATCCGAAACAGGAACCTCCCGAAACAACCGTGTCCGGTGAGGACCTGCGTCAGGCGGAAGGTGAGGACGCCATGCCGCCTCTCGAACCACTCCTCAAAGAGGGGACTTACCGCCGCAATCGTGGCGTGCCCAGCACTGGGTTGCGACAATCGCTCTCTCCATGTCGCCATGAGATCCCGCCGGAGCTCTGTCCGCTGTGCCGCGATTTCCTGCGGCAGCGGAGTTACACCCCGGCGTTTGGCCTCCTCGCGCCACTCCCATATTTGCGCGAGGACCTTTGCCTCCAGATCCCATGGCGGTAATCCGGCAAGGAGGCCCGCCGCCTCGCCGGAGATCGTGCGGTATCCTCGGATCATCCGTATGGCCATGACCCTATGGGACGCCCTCAGCTTGCGAGCTGGTTGGCGCCTCAATGTAGGCGCCCACACCGGCGCCCCGTATAGGGCCATGGACCGCACGATCCCCGCGTAGAGCCTCCGGCAGGAGGCGTTTGGCCCCCCTAGATTGGGCAAGAGCCGCTTCAACGCAGCCCCGGCCCGCTCCAGTCTGGGAGCCAAACGGCGGAAATGTTCCGCGAAGTTCCACCGGCTGTCGAGGACGAGTCCTAGGTACTTCATCGTCGACTCGACGCCGATGTGAACCCCTCCCACCGTTATCTGGGAACCCGTCGGTGGCGCATTCCGAGGACCATGAAACCACATGGCCTCGGACTTGTGCAATGCCACCTCGAGTCCCAGTTGCCGGATCCTATCCACGATTGTCGCAACCCCGTGTGTCGCTAAGTCGGCCGCCGCCTGGTACGACCTCCCCTGCGCCAGGACCAGCGTGTCGTCAGCGTAGCAAACTACACTGACGCCGCTAGGGAGGTCGGCGCGCAGCACCCAGTCGTATCCGATGTCCCACAGATGCGGTCCCAGGACCGATCCCTGTGGGACACCGCACGACATCTCTCGCCGGTTCCACTTTCCGAGGTGACCGGGGTAGATGACGGCCCTGTCCGTCAAATAGGCCTCGACCACACGACAGAGGTAGGTCGGCATCCGGTGATAACGGAGTGCCTCCCTTATGCAACTCCAGGGCAGGGTGTTGAAGGCATTGGCGATGTCTAATGACACCGCCAAGACGACCCCACCCCGGGCCACAGCATCCCCCGTCGTGAGGGCTCGCACGCGCATGATGGCATCCACCGTGGAGCGCCCCTTGCGGAAACCAAACTGGCTCTCCGCCAAATCCGGCCCCACCCGCACCAACCGCCCGACGAGGCGGTCTGCAATTACTCTCTCAAAGAGCTTGCCCACCTCGTCGAGCAGCACAATGGGCCGGTAAGCGGACGGAGAGTCCGCTGGGCGCCCCGGCTTCTTAATGAGGACCAGTTTCCCCGTCTTCCAGCGAAGTGGGAACTGGCCCTCCTCCAAGCATGCGCTTAGGAGCCCTCTTAGTCGAGGCCCGAGAGCCTGCAAGGCCAGGACCCAGGCTTTGCCGGGCAAGCCGTTGGGTCCTGGGGCGGTATTCTTGGCACTCAGCCTACGTACCGCCACTCTCAGGTCTACCTCGGTCACCTCTGGAGAGTCGTAGTCGTCGTCGGTGTGGTCCGCATCGGGCACCGCAGGAGGCGGAGCCATAGGCGGGGGAGCGTGCTCCCCTCGTGAGGGGAACAGAGCGCTCACCACGTCCTGCACGAGATGAGGCCGGAGACTCTGCGTCAGCGGGGGAGTCCACGGGCGGATTTTATCCCGCACCGTTTTGTAGGGGCGTCCCCACGGGTCTCTGTTCAGAGTCTCCAGCGACTCCTCGCGGGCCACTACTCTGGCCCGCAGGATCTCATCTCGGAGGGCGGTCTTCGCCACTCTGTACCCCTCGTACAGCTCCGCCTCAATGGCTACCGTATCCGGAGGGCGGATACGGAGCCTGCGGTGCCTGGAGTAAATGTGTCGCGCAGCAACACACGCCTCGCGCAGTGTTGTCAACTGCGGCGACCACCAGTACACCTGGCGTGAAGCACGACCTGGCTGGACCCGGGGCATTGCCACGTCACATACCTCGGACATGGTCTCCCGGAACCACTCGGCCTCGTCGTTTATGTCGGCAGGCCTGTCCGGTGATGACACCCAGGCCTGCACGATCGAGGCTTCCAGGAGAAGCTCCCGGTCCAGCTGCTTCAACGCCCACCGCGGACCACACGGGGCCTGTCGGACCGGCGCGCTCGAGGCCTGGGCGGAGACGTCAAACCGGATGTACCGGTGGTCGGAATACGTCTCCACCCCCTCCATGACGCGCCAGTCGATGACACGTGGCGACAGAGCGGGGCTGGCGAACGAAATGTCCACCACCGACTCACCCCGCATCCGCACACACGTGGCGACAGAACCCCGGTTTAGGACGACCAGGTCTGCTTCCAGAGCCCAGTCCTCCACCATCCTGCCCCGCACATTCGTCAACCGGGAACCCCAAGCCAAGCTCTTGGCATTGAAGTCCCCGAGGACTAGCACGGGGAGGGAAGGAAACCCGACGACGACGTCTCTCAACTCCGCAAGGGAGTTGTGGAACTCGGCGAGAGTTCGGCTCCGGGAGAAGTACACCCCTACCACGACTATCTCCCCGAACCGTGCTGCCACGCAACCCCGTCCCCTCTTGACACTCTCGAGGGTCGGGGTACCGGCGGCGGCCGACGAAATGAGGGTCACTGAGCCGCTCAGGTCCTCCACCCAGTCATCCCTGGGCGGGACAAAGTACGGCTCAGCGACCACGGCGATGTTAATCGACCACTGCGCCATGCTCTGGATCAACAGATCCTGAGCGGCGGCGCAGTGGTTGATATTCGCCTGGAGGAGGCGTAATGGAGCCGTCACTGACACTCCATATTAGCCTCCCCTGGGGCCCCCTGTGAAGGCCCTGCCACGGTGCCAACGGCAGCGACGACGGCGGTGGACGCGGCAGCGGCGGCGGAAGTGGCGGCGGTTGCGGCGGTGACGGCGGTGGCGGAGGGCTTGGCCTTGCCTCGGCCCCTGGCTTCGGCGGGTGGAGCGCAGGCTTTGCTCCCAGCCCGGTGTTCGGCCGGCTTTCCAGCTGCCGCACATAAGTAACGGTGCGGCTTGGGTGCGACGCACGAGCCGGCCTTGTGACCGGGCTGACCGCAGCGGAAGCAGTGACTGCTGCGGTCCACCTCCGAGGTGCATTGCACTCCCACGTGGTGACCCACCTGGCAGCGGAAGCACCTCAGAGGTCTGGGTTCCAGCAGTTTTACCTGCGCGGATACCCAGCCCACCAGAAGCCTACGGCCCTCCTCAGTGATTTTTCGGGCCGCCGACACGGGGCAGCTCACCGTGACGGTTCGCATGCCCGTGTTGTCAGGACGGATGGTGCCTGCCTTCACCTGCTCGGCAGAGCATTCTCCCGTCCTGACTACGGCGGCCACCACCTCGCCCTCCGTCACGGAGTCGTCCAGGCCCAAGATGCGCATGTCAGCGCACTTGGTGGGCCTGGACACTCGGACCTCGTCCGCGTCTAGGGACGCCCTAAGCCTTTCGGCCAGGGCGTCAGCGGTCGGGCCACTGGCCGCGCCGGGGAAGGTTTTATGGTAGAGACTCAGACGACGTTAGATGGAATTACACTGTAAACGTTTAATTTGGATGTGGCAATCCAATTCCATAAGTGTTGCAAATAATTCAATTTCACCCATTCTCTTTACTTCTGCATCTGTCAATCAAAGCGAAACAATTTGGTAAACCCGGTCAAGGTTTACCAAATTGATTCGCCATTAAAGAAAAAGAAAAAGGTCTTCCTTTGGGAATTCATTCGATGTTTTCTGTCCATACATGCTTTTGTTCTATTTATTTATTTGAACTTGATGCACAAGTAAAAAAAATACTGTACAAAAGCGGATTTAATGCATGCAGGAATATTAGACATTTAATCTTAGGGTGATGCAGAGACAAAACTTGGCAGGTGCAACATACGGGATAGATTGCTCGGAAAAAACTGTAAAATTCAAGAATAAACATTAATACGTAGAAATATGCTAACAAAATAAACTCCAAAAGGAGAACTAACAATAATCGATTGGGCACGCCACGATTGCGGCGGTAAGTCCCCTCTTTGAGGAGTGGTTTGAGAGGCGGCATGGCGTCCTCACCTTCCGCCTGACGCAGGTCCTCACCGGACATGGTTGTTTCGGGAGGTTCCTGTTTCGGATAGGGCGGGAGGAAACGCCCGGGTGTTTCCACTGCGAAGATCGCCCTGAGGACACGGTGGAGCACACGGTGGCGGTCTGCCCTGCTTGGGCGGAGCACCGCCGTGTCCTCGTGGAGGCGATCGGCGGCGGCGATCTATCGCGTACGGCCCTGGTCCAGGCCATGGTACGGAGCGAGAGGGCATGGGGAGCCGTCACCTCCTTCAGCGAAGCAGTGATGCTCGCGAAGAGGGAGGCGGCGCACGTGAGGGAGAGGCAGCATATGCGCCCTCGCGACCCCAGCCGCCGCAGGATACGGAGACGCCCTGGGCGTCGGGAATCCCAGGCCGATTTCCGGCCACCGTAGGCATGGGCTTGCGGACGGCGAGTAATGGGTAGCTCGCTGTCCGGTAAGGACCAAGCCCAAGTCGACGGCGCGTTTTGTTCCACGCGCGCCTCAAAGAGATGTCAGCACAAAAAGTGATGGGACCCGCAAGGGTCGATGCCTGCCAGGGGTGCGGGTTTGTTCGAAAGAGACACCACAGCCCCTGGCTTAAGGGCTACTGAAGGAACACGGGTGGGTTTTAGTCAGTAAAAGTCTGACACGCCCTCCTGCTCCACCCAGAGCGGGAGAAGTTATTTGATGATTTCCCATCCAAAAAAAAAAAAAACAATAATCGATAGAGGAGAAAACGACGATACAGTCCAAGTTTTGCGCTCTCCATTTACTTAACACTCTTTGTTACAATTCAAAGCTGAGACGCTTGTAGGGAATGTTACTATTTGAGTTGAAGTCAGATTAAATTAGCGTGTGTTTCACTACTTAAGTAAACATTTTATTAGTTGAACGGAAGTTGCTTGTTTGTCGGCTTTTGTGTTGATTTTGACACGTTCTCTTCGTAAGTAAATATTTCGTCTAAACAGGGTGGTAGGGACATCAAAGCAAAACCTTTTAATATGAATTCGGTGGATTGTTCTGAAATCTGGTTTCAGTTTGCACGTCAATATCTCTACCAACCTGTATTCTCACATGATGCAATTGAAACAATGGTCGATAAAAACTTAAGTAAACTGATTGGCGAATAAGTTAAATTATAACAACTCAATAAATTACATTAAAATTAATCCTACCTTAACTACACCCAACAATAATCTGAAATATGGCGTCCGAAAATTCCTCGTCAAAAATAAGTACTAGACAAAAACAAAATGTATGTATTTGAAATCGTAATCATGTATCGTTGATTACTAAGAACTAAGTTGTGATCCAAAACAGCATATTTTTTGAAGAAGGTAATGATTATAATATATAGACTGTGATGATGTCTGTTTCATAATAATAATTGTTAAGGGTAATCTAGTCGCGGGCTCGAACTCACTGGTGGGCCTGGCTGGCCTGGCCTGGGTTATTGAGTGAAATGCAGGATCATTTATTGTAAAACAGGTCCGTAAAAATTAAGAAAAGTCCTTCGGAAGATCGAGTTTCGTGAAAAAATCACTGCATAAATCAATGACCAATAAAGTTTATTGAACTTTACGATATTTGAGCTTTGTCGATACCGAATTGGTATTGGAGATTCTACACTTCTTTTGTTACTTAAACACGCCCAAAGTTAGGTTAAAATAGCAAGAAACTCGAATCTTTACTGGCTCCAATGTTTTTTTTTTTAATTTTCGTATTCTGTTTCCGTACAGACTATATTAATATTATAATAAAGAAAGTATATCCATGTTCATATCATGTTTAATTTTTGATGTACAGTGTCGAACAGTAGAGTACTACACTCCCGAAGTTTGTATGGAAAAAATGTCGACAAGATTCACCTTAATGACTATTATTCTGTAAAACCTTAATTGTTACGGTCTCCAATCATATTTTAACCAATATTCAACTGATCATCATCATCAGCCTACAGCAGCCAACTGCTGGACATAGGCCTCTCCAATTGTACGCCATTCAGCTCGATTCTCGGAAACTCTCATCCAGCTGCTACGAGCCACCCAGCGTAGATCGTCGTTCCACCAACCCTGAGGGCGTCAGAATCAAAATCAGACCTTTACTTCCTATGAATACATAAATTAATGAGATCAGCGTCAGTCTTTCTTACCGTAGTGTCGAACTACCGTAGTGTCGAGCTACTGTCGCATAATCGTTTGTCACACCAGCGTGACGTCGAGCTTCAGTGTGTCGCTCAAGCGTGCATTCGAACTATGGTGAGTCGCAGTATAGTTTTGTTGCACAAGCGTTAATCGCACATTCATTTGTTGAGATTACGTAGTACACTCCTTACGGCGTGCAAATTATTACATAAATTAAATTATTATTACAAATTAAATAATTTCAGCAAAACAAAACAGAAATTAAAGTGAAGTCAATTAATATTACTATACAGGAAAAGTTTTTATCTAGTGCGCAAATTGTAACCATGAATTCAGCAAATCATTCTAGACCCCCTAGCGCAGAAATTTTTTGCAGGTTGTACAAAAAAAAAAATCTGCTGTTTCATAGAAAAGTGCAATACCTACGCGGCCAAAATGTATGGAACAGCTGATTTTTTTTTGTGTATTCGGCGAAAAATCTGTAGTCAGATACATAAATGGTCTAATGTGCAATTAATTATAACAATCATAATCAGGTCCTATCTTACATTTGCCGATTCGCGGTCTCCAATCAAAAACACGTCTACCCAAACGGTCATCGATTCTACGGCTAATGTGGCCGGCCCATTGCCCCTTCAGCTTGTTTTTTCTGTAAGCTATGTCGACAACCAGTCATTGATCTGGAAATAGCTAAAAACGTAAGAAAAATTGCGTTTCGCGAACGACCTTAGCGCCTCCTCCTAAACTCTATTGCATTAGATATAAATTTACTCCAAGCTTGCACCACAATATAATAGGTCTTTACCTATGAAATTGCCGTTTTGTATGAAAAAATTTAAACGAATTTTTTTCATGAATTTTTTATTTGTATTAATCGAAGTAATCACCCATGCAATCAATGCATCTTTGCCATCGCAGTGGCAGTTTATTGATGCCCTTCTTAAAGAAATCAGCTGGACGGGAGGCAACAAATTCTTCAAAGGCATTTTGTACTGCCTCTCGGGTATTAAATTTTTTTCCCGCCAAGAAGTTATCCAAATTCTGGAAAAAGTAGTAGTCTGTAGGCGCAAGGTCTGGTGAGTAGGGCGGATGACGGAGAGCTTCCAACCCCAGTTCTTGCAACTTGGAGACCGTCTGCTGTGCAGTATGAGGTTGCGCGTTGTCGTGCAGGAGCAGCGGAGACGAGCGATTGACCAATGCTGGTTGGAGATGCGCCAGCTTCTCCATCATTGTGTTCAGTTCTTCACAGTACACATCTGCAGTAATGCTCACCCCGTTTGGTAAGAAGCTGTGATGAATCACACCGGCGCTAGACCACCAAACAGTGACCATCACTTTTCTAGGGGTAAGTTTTCGTTTAGGGCATTGTTTAGGTGCTGAACCAGGATCCAACCAACTTGCTGAGCGCTTACGGTTATCAAACAGAATCCATTTTTCATCGCAGGTAACAATGCGGTTCAAAATTCCTTCATTTGTGTGTCTGTTGAGCAGTGCAAGGCACGTCTCGACGCGTACTTCGCGCTGGCGATCATTGAGTTCGTGGGGCACCCATTTGTCAAGCTTTTTTACCTTGCCAATTTGACGCAAATGGACCAATATTGTTTTGACGCTAACGTCGAAAGCTGCTGCTAATTCAGCCGTAGATTGTGTATCATCAGCTTCCACAATCGCCTTTAATTCGTCATTGTCGACCAAAGTCTTCGGACGACCGCGAGGTTCATTTTTCAGGTCGAAATTTCCAGAACGGAAGCGAGCAAACCAATAACAGGTGGTGCGTTGGTTTGTAGTGTTAGCTCCGTAAACGTCGTTGATGTTGCGTGCCGCTTGTGCCGCGTTGCTGCCACGACGGTACTCATATTCCATAATTACTCGAATTTTTAACGTATCCATGATGACGAAAAAGATTGAAATGCGATGAAAATGTAACACTAATCAATAAAGAAATGACTACTTTTAGAAAAAAAAATCCATGTTTTTAAAATAAAATTAATTTGAAATTAGAATTCTTAGCCAAACAAAAATTATTTTGATTTGAAATGGCCAGTACTGCAGAACGGCAATTTCATAGGTAAAGAATTATGGTGATCATCTAGCATCATCGCATCATCATATTTATCATCGAGGTAACTACGCCACCACACTATCATTCATCTTCATTTATTCCGTGTCATCTTTAAACTTTTATATTTGATCGCTCAATAAATTTCAGTAGATCTTCCCTTCCCTCACTTTTCACCTCTCAAGCTCTTTTACGCCAATGATTAATATCCATACTTCTGATATTTTATCAGATTCCCGTCGAGAAAGAACGTGACAGCTTTCTCTTATAATGTCGTGCAATTTAAGATGAATTTATGGTAGATGTCTTGTCTCTTAGTAAACTGTGTTATCTTTTACTTGTCTCTTTTGTAAACAAACATGGCGGAATGAAATTGCGATTATAAGAAAAGTTGTGTTTTTAGGTATGGTTATTTTATTTGAAGTGGATTCATGCCTAACTTAAATAGTGTGTTTGATGCGTAAACTCGTAATTTTTAATTTTCGTTCCGAGTTTATTTACAAAATAATAGATGATTAAAAATACACTGAACACGATCGTTTGGTTCGACGATGTAATTTGAAACTGAATACCTGTTAGTGCTGACAGCCGATCTATTGTTAAATACATTTAATAATTCATTGCCATTTAATTGGCTACAATAGAATTTAGGTCTTTGAAACTTGACTCGGTTTTGGCCGATTAGATACGTTTATTGAAATATTGGCTGTCATTGCATATCGATGACATAGAACCACACATTGTTTAAAATCGATTAGGATTTGCTTATTGTCTAAAATTCATATGGAATTAATATAAATTAATATTGGAATTAATATTATTATCCTAAATTAGCTTAGGTATTCTCAAACACAATTCCAGTGATTTGATTGGCTGTTGATATTTCAGTTAGCCAATTATAGTAACTATTTTAAATACAGATGTAGAATAAATTGTATGTGTGTGTGTATAAAAAAAAAAAATTAAAAGCGAAGTTTGGTTCAACGGTGTAATTTGAAACTGAATACTTGTTAGCAGCCGATCTATTGTTAAATACAGTTATTAATTAATTACCATTTAATTGGCAACGATAGAATTTAGGTCTTTGATACTTGACTCTGTTATGGCCGATGCGATTTGTAAATTGAGAAATTGGCTGTCATTGGAAATCAATGACATAGAACCGACTACACATTGTTTCAAATCGATTGGTATTTGTTTATTGTCCAAAAATTCGAACGGAGTTAATAGTGTTATTATACATATTAGCGTACTCTCAAACAATTCAAGTGAATTGTTTGGTTGTTGTTATGTCACTAAGCCAATCATAGTACGCTGGATGCGGGAAGCTCAGAACCGCGGCGGAGCTTTGTGGTGGCCTATGTCCAGCAGTGGACATCTTTTGGCTGAAATGATGATGATGATGATGATTAATTATAGTAACTAGTTTAGATACAGATGTAGAATTGTATGTCTGCGTTTGTTTTTAGTTATAAGAAATATTTAATTGATGCGGCAGTCAGCGCTGCATCCAAGTTGGTTGCAGTTAAGGGGACGATAGATGACAGCTACCTACAGCGATGCACTGCCGCCCGTCGCTCGCAAGAGACTCCGCCTCAACGCGCATCAAGTTTTTCGAAAAACAACCCATGTTGATTTATCAAACACAATTCAAAGAAAACCCGTATAATAAATTTTGGGTGATGAAATTGTCTTTTAGGTGGTGAAAGTTTCATGGAAATACACCCGATAGTTTTTGCGTGATTTTCGTTTTTATGTCCGCGATAGACATTACTTTACCAATTAATTACAATAGGTTATAAAAATATTATTTAAAATATTCACATATCAAATGACGAAAAAATGGTCTAGTTTCACATATATTTTTTTCAAATACATAAGATAAGCCGTTTACACGTGATCTTCAATAAAAAGTCCTTAAAAGTCGGCTGTTTGCGCCTTAATGGCTATTTAGTATTTTTATGAACCCAAAATAAGAATTATTTGAGGTTAAAACAGAGGCACAATCATAATATTAGGATGTTTAATAATATGGAGTTATTGGAGGTTCGATGAAATACATGCCATAAACAAAAACTGTTTTTAGTCAAATTAAGTATTCAATTTTATTGTTTTTCACGAATGTATCAAGAAAATGAAAACGAAAACAAAATAAATATTCTTAGGGACGTTTAAAATTCTATTCGTTTTCATTGCTAAGGTTGCACGTAGAGAATAACTTCAGAAAATGTCCTCAGTTGATTCATGGACTATAATTTAATATAATGTAGTTTGGTATTTCTTATTTTTAAAGAAATAATATAAGTATTTAAGTAATGAAAATCAAAATTCACAATTGATCGTCTAAGTAAAAGTCAGGGAAAAATTGTATTAGAAAATCTTTCCAAAATGAAAAATTTTTTTTTGATGGTTTTGATTAAGTGGGAGAAAATATTGCTGTCTTTTTGGTTTTCTTTATTGAATTACTTTACAAGTAGCGAATGCGTAAGCAATGACTTACATTAGGGTATTCTACTAATTCTACTTCCTACTATCCTACTAATATTGTAAATGTGAAAGTTTGTATGTGACGATGTTTGGATGTTTGTTACTCAATCACGCAAAAACGGCCGAATGGATTTAGATGAAATTTAGCACACAGATAGTTTATAACCTGGATTAACATATAGGATACATCTTATCTCGGTAGTACGCTCCTGTGGGATAATTTCCAACATCACGTGGGCGAAGCCGCTGGCGAAAGCTAGTTCACTAATAAGACTGCTGATTTTCTTGAAAAAATATTTATTTTCACAGTTTTTAAGTGTGCGGTGGATTTACTTGCCCATAGGCTTGTTTCACATTTTCAGTTAGAACTCTTTCTTGAGATTTAATAATATACTTCCCACAAACATAACAAAATTTGTCTGAATGGTTTATGCATTTACGACACTCACTTTTCTCCATAGTTAAATCATTTTTTTATATATTTTAAACACCAACCACTTAAAATATTATCAGAAACACTGAAACTTAAGACTTACAGTTAAATAAACTTGTGTTAACCTCTTTCTATCGTATTATTAATGAGGGTGCGTGGAAATAACAAAGATGGTTTAACTAAGAAATTGTTAGATAGGTACTCTTACCTTAAGACAATTTTGTTTATAATTGAATAAATAATTCAGTGCATGCAATATTATTGATGTTAGAAAAATTGTGTCACAAAGTGTTATTTGTAAATTTTGTCTTTCAAAAGTACCTTTTTGTCCCTATTTATAAGCAAGTCGTTTATTTGACTTTAAAGTATATAGGTAGTACCTTCTGTTCTGATGAAGGTAAGTACCTTCATCAGAACATGAAAAAATAAATAAGTAATGAAAACTATTTTCAATCACAAAATTTTACACAAAATATTTATCTCGCTACTGCTTTTCATATTGCTCGTTAACAAACACCAAATTAACTGATATCAATCAATTGAAATAATTACATGCAGTAATGAAACTATCTTATTAATTTGGAACATAATAATTTAAAATAACAACTAATTAAACAAATGATACGAATAAATCGTAGCTCATTTGTTTATCGCCTACGATGCAAAGTAGTCCAGAAGGTCGGCTACATGCAAAAATATTTAAATAAAATACTACAGAGAGACTATCAAAAGAAATGTCGTAGAAAAAGTGTGTTCCCATGTCTCAGTGATGCTATCTACCGTCATCATCATTATTTCAGCAGAAAGACGTCCACTGCTGGACATAGGCCTCTCACAAGCAGCGCCATCTAGCGTAATATGGCAAAATTTCATTATTGCCGAAGTTTGACAAGTATCACTTTTACGGACACCAAACTTAGATGACCAACCGTCAGATAGTTTGACACATTAAATTATTTATTTTCACTAAGTAGGTACTGGGTAAAAACAAAATACTTACGAAAATAAACCGTAAATAAGTCTAGTCACTTTATCACTACGAGATTTTCAAAACTGCAATGTACAATAAATTCAGCATACTTTCTTCGACTTTTTTTAGCACATATTGCGATCTGTCTTGTGGACCGTATGACACGAGACAAAGAATTAGACTGAGCGAGGATCGGCTAGCTGGTAATCGCAGGTAGATTACAATGTTGTTCACTTTGTACCGTCTATCCTAAGTAAGTATTATATAACTACCATACAACGAGCTTGGACATTCGCAGTCACACATATCTATAGATGCTTAAATACGCTGTTACCAGTGTATCTCAGCCGCTATACATGAAACCAGTCTATGTGTGCGTGCGTTTTCGCTCGCTGTCCTTCTGTACTATTTATTGTTGTGTTGCCAATATTCATTATCACTAATCTGATTAATACTGATTATTTTGCGCTGTGAAATCGTTTTCAGATTATTAATAGATTTAAATGTTATTAGTGTCTACATAGTTTTCTTTAATGGTTTTTGTGATTAACATGAACTTAATTGTTTATTGATCCACCTAAAAAAAAATGTGTGCAAAATTGTGGATCAAATAAGCAAAATTGTATATTTATTTATTTTGAAAATGATGATGTTAAAACCTATTAGTCCTGTGAAGAGTAAAACTAAAAGTAGACTCATCTCTTTTCAACATTTTCACTATTTCGTCTTTAGCCCTGAATTTTCAGACAAACATCTGTTACCCCACATAAAATAAGCTTTTTACCAAGGACTCATAACTATTATCCTTAATCGACTGTGAAACTAGGAATAATGTTCAGAAACAAAGAACAAACGACGCTCAATGATGTGCCGGTCTTATTAATAATTCTTAGGGTCTGACTAACGGTTTCACTAAGTGTCGGAGTTTTCGCCGCCATCTTGAATTCTTGATGTACGCACTATGCGTAAAACTAATGGGGTGTTGGGAACCCTGTTTTAGTGATTTGAAGTGGACAGTGGTTTTGGACTCTATTTAGGAGAAGAAAAAGGCGAGTTTTGGATGTCAGTGAAACTGTTAAGGCTAATTCATAATTTTATGGAACGTTTGCTAACTTTGTCTGTCTTTTATGTTGAGTTGCTTTGTTGAGAAGTGGCATAGCTTCACTACAAGACATGTTGTTCGGATTTTGTGAAAAAATAATTTATTTTAGTTATATCTGTGAAACGAAACGTGTTCAGAAACGAAGTTATCCGGAAAAGGACTGGATTTACCGACATAGCGCGCAGAATATGCAAGTTGAAGTATCAGTGGGCTGGCCATGATTGTTGAAGGACAAATGGCGGCCGGTGTACCAGATGAGTCCTGGAGTAGAGATCGCGTATCTGCAAGCGACGCTCCCAGCTAGATGGACCGGTGTCCTCACAAAGGTGGCTGGAACAGTCTGAAAGCGGAAGGTGGACAGGGTGTTGCGGTGCAGCATGGAAGAGGCATAGGCCATGCTCCATGACTCAGCAATCGCAATCCATTGCTGAACATAGGATCGGCATTGTATTGCGATAGGCTAAGTTGATTGAAATACTTATCTGTGTATATATTGTATATACAGAGGCATCATCATTATGGGGATCAGAAAAGCAATTATTTTCAACTTTTCCAACAACGAGATGTAATAATTAATTTTTACGTAGTTTTTATTCAAAGTATTTTTAAGCCTGTTTTAAAAATATTTGTAGACCCCTAAGTATGCCTAAGATGCGAGACGAAAGTTAAGGTTTTTTTGTGATACTTACTTAAACTATGATGACATTAAGTACTTAGATCCTCAAAACATTGAAATCCTAATTTTGGCAAGATAATGTTCTTCTGTCCTAAGCACATTTTGATATCTAGGTATTCTTGTTTTCAACAAGTCCTGTTAAAGAAATAAAAACGTTAGGGTACCCCTCGTCAGGAACGAAGTTCAAAATTAGCATTAAGATGCTGCAAAAAAAATTAAATGACGAAAAATTCAGAAATTTTCTCAGCCACCATTTTGACCTCACTATCGGCTTCATGGGCACGCCACGGTTGCGGCGGTAAGTCCCCTCTTTGAGGAGTGGTTTGAGAGGCGGCATGTCGTCCTCACCTTCCGCCTGACGCAGGTCCTCACCGGACACGGTTATTGTTTCGGGAGGTTCCTGTTTCGGATAGGGCGGGAGGAAACGCCCGGGTGTTTCCACTGCGAAGATCGCCCTGAGGACACGGTGGAGCACACGGTGGCGGTCTGCCCTGCTTGGGCGGAGCACCGCCGTGTCCTCGTGGAGGCGATCGGCGGCGGAAATCTCTCGCGTCCGGCCCTGGTCCAGGCCATGGTACGGAGTGAGAGTGCATGGGTAGCCGTCACCTCCTTCAGCGAAGCAGTGATTCTCGCGAAGAGGGAGGCGGCGCACGTGAGGGAGAGGCAGCATATGTGCCCTCGAGACCCTAGCCGCCGCAGGATACGGAGACGCCCTGGGCGTCGGGAATCCCATGCCGATTTCCGGCCACCGCAGGCATGGGCTTGCGGACGGCGAGTAATGGGTAGCTCGCTATCCGGTAAGGACCAAGCCCAAGTCGACGGCGCGATGTGTTCCACGCGCGCCTCAAAGAGATGTCAGCACAAAAAATGATGGGGTTCGCAAGGGCCGATGCCTGCCAGGGGTGCGGGTTTGTTCGAAAGAGACACCACAGTCCCTGGCATACGGGCTACTGAAGGAACACGGGTGGGTTTTAGTCAGTAAAAGTCTGACACGCCCTCCTGCTCCACCCAGAGCGGGAGAAGTTATTTGATGATTTCCAAACCAAAAAAAAAAAAAAAAAAACATTAAATTGGTGAATTTATTAGCGAACAGATCGCAGTCCGGGTTGGCTTCCACGAGCTTGTTTAGTGCGGTCAACACCCACGATACGAGAGACAGCACAGGCTGCTATCTGACACCAAAGCACGTCTAGCAGTCGATGTTTTCTGCTACAGAGATAATAATTCGTTGTGTAGAGTCGAATCAGCTCATTGTGGATGTCAGGCGCATCCGTCATACCCTTCTTCCATAGGTTGAGCATAACTTGTTAATTGTTTTGTCACCTTTTCGACAATTTTCTACAATTTTTGTATACAACTAGTCTCAAAAACTTGTATAAGGTGTAAAACATAAACGAAAATAGTGGACACAACATATGGAATACATGTTTCATACCTTGGTGTGAACGCGGTGTTAGACCTCGTAAAAATGCCTTAAAAATCATCTTCAACATACATAATTCCTGGGCACGCCACGATTGCGGCGGTAAGTCCCCTCTGAAAAGAAATGGGTAACATCCTCCAGGTGGTACGAGGACTAAAACACGGTAACTTCTTAATAGTGGACTGTATTCTAAGAATGTAAGGTGCAACAAACGGTCAACTATATTTGAACCGGCGAGAAAAAGGAATTTAGACAATGTATGTCGTCGCTCGGATGAAGACGCAATCAGCGACCTATGATGAATCTGATGGGTCTTATAACATTGACATTGATTGTTTCGTCTTACCCAATATAACCACTTGTATACCTCATACATATATAAACCTAACTGACTTGCAGCTACCGGCAGGTGTAAGACTGGCTGATCCATCGTTCAATGTCCCTTCCTCCATCGACATACTTGTTGGAGCCGATATCTTTTGGAATGTGATCGGTCACAACCGTATACAGTTAGGTAGACATATGCCTACGCTCTTCGAGACTAAGCTCGGATGGCTCATATCAGGCGCCATGCCTCAACCTAACGGAACTAAATCATCAGTGTGTATGTTCTCGCGTGGCAACCACACCTCACATGTAAAAGCACCCATGGATCTTTCAAGATTCTGGGAACTTGATTATATCCCACCTAAGTACGATTTCACATCCGAAGAACGAGCATGTGAGCAGACCTTCATAGATACTACTAGACGTAATGCTGATGGCCGTTTCATAGTTACCATCCCCTTAAAGGAACCCCCTGAAGCATTGGGAAACTCCTTTGAGATGGCTAAACGTCGGTTTATGTCATTAGAACGTAGACTAGATAGAGACCCATTATTTAAGCATCGCTACGTAGAGTTCTTGCAGGAGTATGAAGCATTAGGTCATATGAGCGAAGTATCTCAGCCTTCTTCATTTCATGCATATTTTCTACCACATCATGGTGTTATCAGAGAGTCCAGTACAACAACCAAACTTCGAGTCGTCTTCGACGCATCAGCCGTCACAACTTCGGGTAAGTCGTTTAACGACATTCAAGGCATAGGACCTGTAGTTCAGGATGACTTAATTTCCATACTGTTAAGATTTCGGCAGCATAAATACGTTATATCGTCAGACATCGAAAAGTTCTTTCGACAAATCTTAGTTGACGAATCTCAGCGGTCCCTACAACAGATATTGTGGCGCTCTGATCCATCATTACCACTTAAAACTTATGCATTGAACACCGTTACTTACGGAACAGCATCCGCTCCATTCATCAGTACACGATGTTTGTCTCAGTTGGCAAAAGAGGCAACGCACACACGTACACAACAGTCTATACAGCACGATTTCTACGTCGACGATTATCTATCTGGCAGTGACTCTATAGAGAGCACTATAGCGCTGTGTAGAGATGTCACCAGTATCCTTAAGACTGCGCAACTCAATCTTCGCAAGTGGCAGTCTAATAATACACAAATACTTCAGGCTGTCACTACACTTGATTCATCTTCTCATAACACATCCACAACACATAGAGACACACCTACCACAGTAAGCTTGAGTATCGATGAACCAAGTAAAACCCTTGGTCTCAATTGGCGTTGTCATACTGACTGTCTTACATTCTCCATACATATACCTAAACATACAGAGGCTCCGATCACAAAACGCCACATACTTTCTACCATAGCGCAAGTATTCGATCCTCTGGGTCTTGTCTGTCCATGCATTATCGAGGTCAAGATAATATTGCAGAGATTGTGGATAGACAAGTGTGCATGGGACGATGAGGTTAATGTAAACATCAAAAAATTATGGTTGAATTTCACACAGACTTTACCACATCTTAATCTTCTCAGCATACCACGCTGGGTGGTATGTGATAGCCCTTTATCCGTAGAAGTACATATTTTTACAGATGCGTCAGAAAAGGCATACGGAGCTTGCATATACATTCGTTCTGTAGCTGGTAGCGGCACCGTCCATTCACATCTACTCACGTCTAAAAGTAAGGTTGCGCCGATTAAGTCGACCACAATCCCAAGGCTAGAGCTTTGTGGTGCCTTATTAGGGACCAGATTGTGTGCAAAGGTACTAGAATCGTTGACACTTAAACCAGACAAATGCGTATTTTGGTGTGATTCTATGATTGTCTTAGGATGGCTGTCTGCTTCACCTGGCACGCTTAAGCCGTTTGTCAGGAATCGAGTTTCGGAGATACGGGAAGGCTTTGGTACTAACACCTGGCGCTATGTGCCGTCCAAGGACAACCCTGCAGATCTAGTCTCCCGCGGTCTGAGCGCTGACCTCATAGGTCAATCTTCCATGTGGTGGTCAGGGCCTTCATTCCTACTTACAGACCCAACTCTTTGGCCTTCAGTGCCTAACACAGATGTTAACACCATACTACCTGAACTATTAAAATCAAATTCTATAAACATTAATAATCAATCATTACCTATCACTAATCCTAATATGCACAATAATACATTTCAAACCTTAATTAATAATTCATCTAACTATTTACATTTACAACGTCTATTAGCGTACGTATTTCGATTTATTAATCGTTCTAAAAGAATACATAGTCATAGTCTTACTCTTACTAAATCAGAGTTGTCCCACAGCGCTGACTTCATTATTACAACAGTTCAGAGGGAAATGTTCCCTGAAGAGTACGAGTTACTTTCATCAGGTAAACCGTTACCATATAAAAATCGCCTTAAGAAATTATCACCCTTTATCGAGTCTGGTATTATACGAGTCGGAGGCAGATTAGATAATTCTTGCTACGATTATAATATCAGGCACCCTATCATCATCTGTAGCAAACATCACTTTGCTAAACTTATTTTTAATACTTATCACATACGGCTATTCCATGCTGGTCCACAGCTACTCTTGGCCACAATTAGACATGAGTATTGGCCTTTGGGTGGTAGAAACCTTGCCAAGACAACTGTCCATAAGTGCGTTAAGTGTCAGCGAATCAACGGTAGGACAATTCAACCCATCATGGGTAATTTGCCTAAGGAACGAGTTGAGTTAGAGTTCCCGTTCTTAGAGACAGGCACAGACTATGCGGGACCGATCCTCTTAGCTGACCGCAAAGGTAGAGGATGTAGATTAGTTAAGTCATACATATGTGTTTTTATTTGTCTAGCCACAAGGGCGGTTCATCTGGAGCTTGTCTCAGACCTAACAAAACATGCCTTCATTGCAGCACTGAATAGGTTCATTGCTCGTCGTGGTAAACCAAATACCATTTACTCCGACAACGGTACAACTTTCATTGGCACCTGTAACGAAATAGCTGGTATACTGAACCAAGATTACTCTTCAGAAATGGCAGATACAGGTATCAATTTCCACTTCATTCCAGCATACACCCCACACTTCGGTGGCTTATGGGAGTCTGCCGTCAAGTCAATTAAACATCACCTGAGGCGTATATTAGGCTTCGCACATCTCACTTACGAAGAGATGTCTACGTGTTTGATTCAGGTTGAGGCAATACTAAACTCTCGTCCTCTCACTCCTCTCTCCACTGATCCATCTGACCTATACCCATTAACTCCTGCCCATTTCCTTATTGGGAGATCTCTCACATCCCTGCCGCATCCGCAAGTCATCAACCAGAACATCTCCAGCCTAAAACGTTTCCAGCGTATTGAGCATCTCAAGCAACAGTTCTGGAATAGATTCTCTAACGAGTATATCTTCTACCTCCAACAGAGAACCAAGTGGACGGACTCCGATGGGGTGCTCGAAGAGGGAGCTATGGTGGTACTCAAAGAGAAGCAGTCACCACCACTGATGTGGCCACTGGGTCGTATCATACGTCTCATACCTGGGAGGGACGGGATAAGCAGAGTCGCAGACGTACAGACCAAAAGGGGAATAGTCCGACGTGCTTACAACACCATCTGTCCTCTTCCAGTTTAATCTTTGAAGACAAGTCTTCAACGCCGGGAGCATGTCGAGAATATCACGCCACGCTGGGCGACCGCGGGGAAGCTGCGGTCGCGGAGGGGGCCCCCGAGCAGCGGGCGCGCACCGGACGGCTCGGCACTGCGTCTTCATCCGAGCGACGACATACATTGTCTAAATTCCTTTTTCTCGCCGGTTCAAATATAGTTGACCGTTTGTTACACCTTACATTCTTAGAATACAGTCCACTATTAAGAAGTTACCGTGTTTTAGTCCTCGTACCACCTGGAGGATATTACCCATTTCTTTTCACCTCTTTGAGGAGTGGTTTGAGAGGCGGCATGGCGTCCTCACCTTCCGCCTGACGCAGGTCCTCACCGGACACGGTTGTTTCGGGAGGTTCCTGTTTCGCATAGGGCGGGAGGAAACGCCCGGGTGTTTCCACTGCGAAGATCGCCCTGAGGACACGGTGGAGCACACGGTGGCGGTCTGCCCGGCTTGGGCGGAGCACCGCCGTGTCCTCGTGGAGGCGATCGGCGGCGGCAACCCTCGCGTCCGGCCCAGGTCCAAGCCATGGTACGGAGCGAGAGGGCATGGGTAGCCGTCACCTCCTTCAGCGAAGCAGTGATGCTCGCGAAGAGGGAGGCGGCGCACGTGAGGGAGAGGCAACATATATGCGCCCTCGCGACCCTAGCCGCCGCAGGATACGGAGACGCCCTGGGCGTCGGGAATCCCAGGCCGATTTCCGGCCACCGTAGGCATGAGCTTGCGGACGGCGAGTAATGGGTAGCTCGCTGTCCGGGTAAGGACCAAGCCCAAGTCGACCGCGCGTTGTGTTCCACGCGCGCCTCAAAGAGATGTCAGCACAAACGTGATGGGGCCCGCAAGGGCTGATGCCTGCCAGGGGTGCGGGTTTGTTCGAAAGAGATACCACACCCTGGCATACGGGCTAATGAAGGAACACGGGTGGGTTTTAGTCAGTAAAAGTCTGACACGCCCTCCTGCTCCACCCAGAGCGGGAGAAGTTATTTGATGATTTCCCACCCAAAAAAAATAAAAAAACATACATAATTCTATTCATGTACCTACTAGTATCTTTTCTCAGAACTAGCAATCACCCATTATTTATTCTGCAAAGTAATTTTCGAAATTCGAGCAACATCTTAATGTATCTAGAAAGAGAAAATAAGAAGACAAAACATTTCTTCTTTTAAACATACTGTCTAATATAAAGCGTGCTAAGTTAATCTAAAAACAAAATACTGAGAAATAAATACAATTGAATACAGATACATCCAATGTATCTTGAGATTGAATGTTGGCACTGCTCTCTAAGAAATAACGTTAAAACTGTTTAGTCCAGTACATTTTTACATTAGTTCCCAATTTTGCCAGGGGCCTGTATTATACTGGTCGTGTGAAAGCTCGAAATATCGTTAATCATAAGTCATTTAACTGGAATGACTTTCGACTTCTCATTCATTTGAAACGAAATGAAAAGTTGATGAGTCATTTTGAATAACGAAAATATATTATATTTTTAAGCGAGTTTCGAACACTTTCGTTTTAGGGTTTGGGTACACACAGAAATTTTTCCACTGTCAGTTATTTTTGCTTCAGTCATGTGCAGAGAGATATGTAGCCAACCAACGAATTAAAACAATTGCTATTTGTTAGATTCGCTAAAATTCAAAAACGGCTTAATGGATTTGAATTATTTTTGTCTGTTTAAGGGGTGATTAAAAATAGAAAATGAGGAATAACTCAAAAGTACATGTGAAAAATCGGGAAACCTGAAATTGCGTCTTTTAAGGGATTTTATAATTAAAATTATTGACTAGCTTTTGCCAGCGGCTTCGCCCGCGGGGAACTTTCGTCCCCTATTTAATCCCCTTAGGGGTTGAAAATCGAAAAAATTCAGCTTTCTAGGTCCAAGGGTTTGAGCTGGGCGTTAATGAGTCAGTCACTCAGTCAGGACTTTTGGTTTTCTAAATATAGATATTTGGACAGGACAATGTCTGTCGGGTCAGCTTGTTACTAGATCTATGTATAGTTTCTAATTATGTACAGTTCTTCTTACCTAAAACAACTGAATACTCCGATAATAATTTCTTGTTTTTTCAGTAGAATGAACATTGTTCAATAGAGTTAGACACCTAATTGGTTTCGACGAAATATAACGCCAGATTAAATATTTACATACCTACACTACTCTACATAAGAACTTGGTCTGTTGTTTCACTGTGTGAGCCAATCTAGCAAAAGTGAGAGCTGCCAGACAATATGACCCGCTATGTTGGAAGATTCTCGATTTGCGTCAAAAGAATATCATACCTCGTTTCTCAGGACTTAAAAGAAACTGAATTTTCATAAACAAATATATCCACCACATATGTGTATATATTCATAGTTGGTATATATATGTAAATAAATCATGCATTCTAGATTCATGGTCAAAATGACAAAAAGATTTAAGGGTCTTCAATTAAGTTCTTTTATTTTGTCTAAGAAGCGCTAAATTCGTGGGTACGACATCCACGCTCAAGCGATAAGCGTCTTACGACAACGAGTGTGGAGAAAACAAACGAAAGATTTTGGGCAGGCTGCCAATCCAACATATTTCACATTTTGGCCCAGAATTTTTTCAATATTCCTGCTGCAGTACCTTGGCTGCCGCAACCAGGCTGCCTAGTGCACGCTAGCCTTAGAGCAAGTCACGAGTCACCGTGACGCGACATAACGTACGTGTGCGTTAGTTGGGCGGTTGGGCGCAAGTCGAGTCATAAGTCGCATCGCTAGAGGCTGTGAACAAGACCTAAAAGTCGCTTTATTAGGTTTTTAAGCTATTGCATAGCTTTTATCGCGGGCTTTGAGCGCGGCGACCGAACCAAGAAATTCCGTAACGAAAATAAAACCTAACACCCCCCACTCCGCCTACCATGTAGCTCGGCCGAGCGTTCGCTTAACGATGGTATGACTGTACGATATCATAAAATTTATTTTCTTATCGGTCACCACGCTCAAAAAGTATATCAAAGAAAAAACTTGAATAAATATCAAAGAAAAAAAAAATACTGCAAAAAAAAAAAATACAATGCAATAGCTTTACAGCGGCAGTCCCCGAGTGCCACACGTATTTTTTTTTTCAATAATAATGTTAATGTTTGTTTATTTACTAAGATAAAAAGAACATTAAAGGACTTTTTTTTATTACTTACGAGTTACAGGTGTGTCTCAGTCCTAATACTTTATAGGCATTGGAATTGTATACTTCGAAATGTCAAGGGAATAATAAATTGTATTCAGTTATATTATTAGGATAACGTTTTGTCCATTGTCTAACTAAATGGATGGGTATGTTAATTGATCAGAAAATATGTCAAATAGTCAAGTGTATCTAATATTATTTTGAAATGTTCACATAATGTCATTTCTGATATTAGAGGGGCTTGTGGCTAAATAATGAAAGTCGCACAGGTTGATCGATCATGTTAAGGATACACTTGCCGCGGTTGGTCCGTGGATGGGTGATAATCTTCAAATACGACCTCTCCGTGTCTCAGTAAGCTCGTTCCGGCTATTTTTCGTGGATCTTTGCCAGTCGGTACGGGTCGTCAGAAGCCCGAAAGTCTGACAACCAGTCTTAGGAGTATTGTGAAAACTAGTTTCTAATACCTAGGTAGCCCTTTTTGCCATTAATAATTAAAAACGATATATTGCAATTAAATGAAAGGAAATTTAAAACTCATTAAAGTAAACTTTGTTAATAAGCGTATTACAAATTAAAGGATTATATCCAAGATAAGAACGCTTGGAAACATGCTGACGGTGCTCCATAGGACAATCTAGAGTCTAGATAAAATTAAACTGGTTGCTAATTTAATTTTATAAATAATTATATTTATGACGTTGATTTACACTCAGTGAATACTTTAACTCACACACTGACTTGTATTGCTTCAATTGCATTCTTTTTACCTATTTTGGTATAATTAACTACTAATTTTATTCTGGGTGCATCGTTTTCACACATAATTATAAAATACATGTATGTTAAATATTGTACTTACAACATTTTAAAATAGTAACGGTGGAGTTTCTTGCCCATTCTTCTCCATACGAAACTACATTTTGGAAGGGGCGACTAGAATCAATTCTATTTTAATGTACTATCAAGATTCACTAATGCAGTCGCATACTAAGGGCTATATTGCTATGAAGTGGCGGTCCAGGCCGTACCTACAGCTGTGTGTATAAGTGATGTATTGTTAATACATCACTTATACACACAGCTGCAAAACTCACCGCTCCACTCACACACTGGCGTTACCCTCTGTATTTTATACATACCGTCGGCGACGACAGACATGACCTTGATCGGTTAATTAACTTGTATAATTTGAGTTCCGGTAGCGTGCAGCGTATCGTCTTGGATTAAGAAACTCATAGGTCTGGGTTCAAATCTCGCGATGAAGCTTTAATTTTTCTTTTCAACAATCATCTTCATCTGTTCTTTTATTATTCGATTTATTAATATACCAGAATAATAATGTAACATTTTTTATTATTACTCGTATTGTTATTTAAATAAAGGTTTACCAATAATAAATGATTACATAATGTTTATTCGTTATAACTTCATGAAGAATGTATAAAAATAACTAATAATAACTTCTTGTTAAAACAGTTTATTTTCTCATAAAGAACAATTTATTGAAGTAAATAAGCTAGTTGGTGAACTATGATAATCAGGCTATTGTATCTTAGTAATTTAATAATATTGTGCTGATTACTACTGTGTGTCGGTACTCTAAATAAATCACAATATTCTACAAAAATCTACCCACGTAAAAGTAACAAATGCAGACAAGTTGTCACAATACAATTAAATGACTCAGTAGTACTACTTTTATTCTACTGCGAGTGAGTTCGTTCTAACTCAAACCTCAAAGTTAACAAATCGTAGGACTTAAAGAGGTTATAGCTTAAGTGTTCATTTTCATTCCGAAAAGAAGATTGAAACTAAACCTCAAAATAATCCAGATTACGGATAAGACAAAATATTATTTGAATATTACTAAAATAAATAAATATTTGTAATTCATAACTTAATGTTAATGTTTTTTCCGTTAACTATGTTTTTTGAGCTGATTCTCGAGCTGGTTTTCAATGTTTGAACCTTCTGCGTGGAGTGCACGGCGCACGGTTCGTAAAGATGTGTCGAATAATTCGGCAAAATGTCTTGTCGTTTTGAAACCACTTGTTTCATATTCGCTGAACGTGTGCCTGTTATAGGAGCTGGGGTCTTCCACTTTGCTTTCCACGGGCAAGGCTACCGCCTTCCTCATATCTTTTCACCCACCGACTCACAGTATTTCACTAAAACAAAAAAGGGGTACTGTTAGGCTACTAAGCAAAATACACACTTTATGTATTACCTACTATTTAGAAACAAAATTATTTAAAAGGGCAATTTCACATAGATATTAAGTTTATTGTTATTTGCATCGTTCTATAATCTAGGAAATAAATTTACATTGAAATTTTATATTTTTATTCTATTTAGACATTGTGATATTTATGAAACGTTTAAAAATAACTACAAGGATCTGCAGTTATACTTTAATTAAATAAATGTTTAATATTTATATTTAAATCATAATACTCACACTCAGTCCGGTTTCATCCACTTTTATGCAGCGCAATAATATTCGCTTTCATTTCTATATTTAAATTTGCTTACATTTTAAAATGAATTAGAAGAACGCTAATAGATGAAACACACGTCACTAGCACACAATATCAACCAACACCGTTCTATAAGTCGCGGTGAATGAGTCGTAAATCATTTAAATTTATTTAGGTTTCTGTGGGTATAATGATAAAGTTTTACGAGTTTAGTGAATAAGAAGAACAGAACAAGAAACTATACTCAAAAGTGATTTTTAAAACAATAAAAAGACTATCACACAGCGAGTGGGATTCGAAACCGCGACTCGCTGCGCTCAAACGCGATAATCAAGTGCGGTAACCGATCAGCTATCATGCCATTTGCTTTAACGGTTGAATTTAGGAAATACATTCATTCGTAAACGTATGAGAGTGTGTGTGTATATAGTATTATAGCCTATAGAGATTGCTTAATATAAGAAGGTCGTAAGTTAAAGCGAAGTGTCAATCTATTGCTTTTTGAGATTGGGGCACCATTAGTGAGGGCTACTGTACATGTTGACGTTCAAAAGTGCCTTTTAAGTGCTTAATTGAAATAAATGCTTCAAATTTGACTTTGAAACCTTAAAAAACAGGGTCAATCTTAACCTATAGATACGTCATAAGGGTAGGATGCGTACGTACGTCACTTCCTACCTTACCACTTCCAGTTGCCTCACATCCGGTACAATACAAAGGGTGGTACAACCTCTTTCATTATTTTTCTTTTTCACCCAGCACCTCGCCCTTATTATATAAGTATTATCTGGTAATGTGTTTAAAATAATACACTGAAAATAATAATACACTTCAACATACACAAAGGAATACGAATGTTGAAATTATTATGTAATCTTTTAGGGACTTACCCAGTTTATTTCGTACCGTCATGTCATCATTTCAGCCGAAAGATGTCCCCTGCTGGACATAGGCCTCCCCCAAGCTCCTCCACCTCGATCGGTTCTGTGCTTCTCGCATCCAGCGGATTCCTGCGGCCTTCATAATGTCATCGGTCCACCTTGTGGGAGGCCTTCCAACTCTACATATTTCTTACCGTGTGTACTGATTTTTCCTACCTATTTATTAACATTATGTAGGTACATTTTTACAATATATTTTACCTAGTGAGTATCGTCGTTTTGTGTACACAACTCATGCATATTAGGCAGTAACTAATGTGAATTAGGGTTTTCTGAAATTACGTAAAATACGTGGTAGCACTGAGACGTCAGGTCCGGGCACCTGTCAAAACTGTCTATATAATTAAAAACACAAGTCCTGACTGACTGACTGACTCGTCAACGCCCAGTCTAAACCCTTGGTCCTAGAAATTGTTGTCGTCTCCTTGTCTAATCGGATGCAGCTGACTATCAGTATTCTACATAGAGCGAATGCCTATCTGACCTCCACAACCCAATTAACCGGGTAATATGGTAACCCTTGGTAAGACTGGTTGTCAGACTCTCTAGCTTTTGACTACCCTTAACGACTGTCAAAGATCCACGAATGACAGCCGGGCGCAAAAGCGTAACCTTCCTCAAGAATCACTCTGTCTATTGGTGAAACCCGCATGAAAATCCGTTCAGTAGTTTTTGAGTTTATCTCGAACAGACAGACAGACGCGTCGCGGGACTTTGATAGTATAGTTAGTAAAAAGCTAGGCAGGTCATGCTAGTATTGGGTTAAGATTTCAGAGGCTAACACATACTATTATTATACGAGCTATCTTCAACCTACCCCCATTCACCAGACAATCGGCATCAGTACAATCCATAGAGCTCACTCTCATGACACCGGTCAGGTGAATGTAGTGCGATGAGTAGACACGTGTGGGAGCGGCATCCGACACGTTCCCGAATGTAACGACGTGTGTTCTGGACTGCTTCGGAGATTTGTGGAGCTAGGAATTTATGGAGACAGTAGGTAGATTTAACTGAAGGTGAATCCGTTGAACTGTAGTTCAATAATAATTAGTCCAAATCTCGTAAAAAAATGTAACAAATTTATTTTTGTAAAGGTGTTCCTATCAAAATCAGTTACAAATATGGCTGGTAATTTCTTTTGCTTATTTTCTCGTGGGAAATCTTCATGGATATCGAATGGATATCTGAAATCATAAGTATAATTATTATTTCAGATTCCCGGAAATAAATTAAGTAATACATTATAATAGTATTGTTTCAAAAGATTTGTTTGTGTAATTGAAATAAAATAATGATTACAAATAGTCCATTGTTTTGTTATGGATCTTCAATATAAATTTAAAAATAAGTACCTAGCTACCTTTATAATTTTCCGGCATGACGTTATACTTAGATTTAAAGATCAAATATTTTTCAGCACATAATTAAATCATTGTTGTTTACTAAATTCTACAAAGGTTGCTTAATTTATGTTATAAAATAAAACCACTAAATTACCACATTTTACATCCTCTCAAATTCTTACATCATTTAATTATTTTGGAAAAAAGAACGACTTCTCTATTAGTAGTCATTTCGGTAGCCACCATCTTTCTAACCATATCATGTGTCACACAACAGTCCATCCATCGTTTCTTTGGATCCTACTCTTATAGTCAAAAAATAACCTAGAGAGTCTTACCCACTCTATTCCATAACAATTCGTAGCTCCCGATGTGAATAACCCTAGTACCAACTGGTGTGAACTGGGTCGGGGGTAATACACAATACTATCGTCGATCTGTAGCCGTTAGATCATATCTATGTGTTAAACGTCTGCCTATTGAAATTCTAAAACCGGTTCTCTGTAATGAATAGGTTGGAAGGAAGGAGTGCAACATGCAAACCGTATGGGGCAGGTACCTTTATAAGTAGTGTAAGCCGAGTTAGGCCACTTAGGCCACATTAAAGTAAAAGTCAAAGCATTTTTTTAAAAAGGCACTTAAAAGTTAAAAGACACTGAACGTCAACATTTAAATTAAAATAGAATTGATTCTAGTTGCCCCTACCAAAATGTAGTTTCGTATGGAGAAGAATGGGCAAAAAACTCCACCGTTACACTTTTAAAATGTTTTAAGTACAATATTTAACATGCATTCTAGTCATCTTACAAAGATGGTCCACTCAATGTATCCGACACACAGTGGCGTAACTATAACGTTCGAGGCCCGTGGCAAAATCATCGGATGCCAAACCCCCCCCCCCCCCCCATATAGAGAAGCTGAACCGACTATAATAGTACCTATTTTTTATTTTATAATACTTATTAATACACTTTTACAGCAACTCTTGTAAAAAAGGATCGTATTTGGCTAATAACTCAACAACACTCAAAAAAATACCCTTTTGGACCGGAATCGTTGCCGTATACCGTTTCTCTATAGCCACAAAAAGCTAAATTACAGGTCGAAAGTGTGAGAGATTTTTTTTTTAATATCAAGGAGTCTAGTGACTAACAATTTTTTACTAAATGTGTAATAATAAATGTTGGGAGTTGGGATTCTCCTCTGACCGGGGGCCCCTTCCGGCTGGGGGCCCGCGCATTTTGCCGAGTTGCCACCCTGTGCGATTAAAAACTTGTTACCATTAATTAAGATAATAGGTACAAAGATAATGCTTTAGAATTGTGAAACACCCTGTTAATAATGTTTACGTATCAAAGGAGATACACCATACCATTACATTACCTACATCATTCATTCCATCACCTAACAGACTGTTTCAACCTACGTCATGCGTTTTAGTGAATATTTTCTTTTTTAAATTATTCATAAAAGTTATTTTTTTTTTATTTTATTATTTAAATGTATTGTAGTCATTGGATACATGAAGTGGGCTGCCGTTGTAAGACGACTAAAATGTCACGGTGTATTTTTTTTTTCATCTCAATTTATTTTTTCACTTCAAGTAACAACAGCATTGTAGCCTTGGCCCTTGTACTAGGAATTCCGGTATCAAAAGAGCCAGGAGTAGGAAGGCCGTTAAGTGGGTATTACAGGCTTTCAATACCTACGCAGGGTGGCAGAGACGTCGACGTGCTGATTGAAACCATAAATTCAGCACATCATTCTAGACCGGGGTATCGTGGAAATTGTTTGTCGATTAACAAAAATTAAATCAGAATGTGATTTTTTTTAAGTAACCGATGAATTTTTTTAACGTTTTGGGGTTCAGAACTATGTACTGTATCCACAGTTGTGCGTCGATGCGACCCTGTATCATAATAATAATAATAGTTGGTGGAAAATAACAGAATAACACATTTATGCCTAAATAAACTAAAAGTAAGTAAATGTCCTAATTTTTAAGAATTGCCAAATCTAACTGGGCAGGGCACACTGCTCCCGGGTGGCCGATGGGGCCGAAAAATTCTGGAGTGTCAACCGCGTACCGGAAGACGTAAAATTCAAAGGCCTCCCACATGGTGGACCGATGACCTTGAGAGGGCCGCAGGAGTCCGCTGGATGCGGGAATCACAGAACCGGTCGAAGTAGCGGAGCTTAGGAGAGGCCTATGTACAGCAATGGACGTCTTTCGGCTGAAATGATGATGATGATGACTAATTTGCCAGTTATGTTGCAGTCAGATAATTATCATTAACGAGCTTATTTGCCATCAACATCTTGACAGCGCGTTTCTGAAAAAATCCTTACTTATTAATCCCAATAACACTTTGCCTAACTTAGGCATGTACCCAGGACCCGGTACCTAGAAGACGCTTGCAAATACTAACCTAAGTCGGAAAGTCATTTAGTAATGACGAAGAAGAATGATGAATGAAGATCAATAGTGTTGTCGTTCAATTTTATTGCGAAGAAATTCATTTGATAATGGTTTCGATTAAATTTTTTTCTGATTTCGTTTGCCCATCCAAGAACATTAGTCCTCGCTTGGTAGTCTAGAAATTTTATCGAATGAAAAATACAAAATAAAACATTTTTGTTATTAATATTTCATGTCGTCAAAAAGATGACGACCTTTTTTATTTGATTATTTAATTGAAAAAACACAAGACATATACAAATTAAATTTCTCTGAACAGAACAACATGAAAAAAAGAGAGGTATAAAAACCCACGAAAAAGCCGAACGAATCTCTTTTCAAAAATCCGTAATCCAAGATGGCGGCCGTCCGTACGTTATCTTGCCGCCCCGCTTGGCACATTGTAAAGTTTGGAGTTCTGTGCCTTGGGCCAACCCGAGTTTCTTCATCACCCTAATTACCTGTCTTATGCATTGTGGTTCGCCGACCTGTACAGCTTTTGCACAAACTAGAAATCTCTTAACTCACAAAATATGATAATACTGCGGAGATAATATTTAAATTAAGCTTTGTAAACGGGAATTTGCCTTTGAATTAAAAACTGGAAGTGGGTTTAGCATTGTAAATCACCTGTTTGTTTTTTTCTTTGTTATTTCTAAGTATAGGTTGTGTGAAATTATGACGCTGAATGAAAAATGTTGTTATAGGTATTTAGCATAACATAGCATAATAAGTATAAATCAATATACTGGGGTCAGCTTCCAGTTTAACCGGATGGAGCTGACTACCAGTATTTATATGAGGTGACTGCCCATCTGACTTTCACAAGTCAGTCACTGGGTAATATGATACCCCTTGGTAAAACTGGTTGTCAGATTTTCAACCGTCAGCATTTAGCATAAAAAATCATATTCAGCATATATTTCCACTGTAGTGTTAAGCACAGTGACAGTTACCTACCTATTATTATTACTGACTTTGAGCTTAACATTTTCCTAAACGTCTCGTGTCCCTTCAATCTTCATCCGACCCAATATATTCCCGACACGTTTCGTAAAACGAATTCAAAACAATGTATTCAGCAATTCGATGTTTCATAGTCAACAAATATTTCAAAGAGCAAACTCGATTTGGGATGCATCTGAAATTGTCTACCGAAAACTACTGGGTAGGGTAGAAATAGGGGATTTTTATCCATTCAAATATACAGGGAGATGCAATCTGCTGGACGTATGACTTACAACGTTATAACGATATTAACGTGTTTATGGCGGAAATGAGAGACCTTTTCTCAAAGTTTGAAAGGCAACAGAATGAAAAATATGCGTCGCTTCAGGGGACTGTGGCCGAAATAAAAGAGCTTAACGTGGCGTTAAAAGAGTCTGCTGACTTTGTCTCAAAAAAATACGATGATCTCATGTTGGAATTCAATAAGTTATCAGGTGAACGTAACGATAACCTTGCATATATTCAGATCCTGGAAGAAAAGGTTGAGAGCCTCGAAAGATATCAAAAGGCCACTTGTCTGGAACTAAGAAACATACCACCTACAACCCATGAAACTAAAGAAAATCTAACAAAAATCGTTATCGATACAGGCAAAGCTCTAAACATTCCAATAAATACTTCTGACATTCGAGATGTTTTTCGCCTAAAAACAAAGTCGGAATCAAATAGACCTATTTTAATTAACCTCACAACAACAATTATGAGAGAAAAAATAATTCAATCCTTAAAATCCTACAATAGATCCAACCAAAATAGTAAATTCTCCACTGTAAATCTACAATTAGGATGTCCTGTGAAACCAATTTATTTATCAGAAAGTCTAACCTTTAAGGCAAAACGCCTACATTACCTCGCTCGAGAGTTTTCAAAAGCTAATAGCTTTAAATTTTGTTGGATTGCGCATGGAAAGATATTAATACGCAAGAAAGAGGGCGCCACAGCATATACCATAAATAGTGAGTTGGACTTGAAGAATATAAATATTGAAGACTGACTATTTTTAAGTAATGTCTTGGTTTATAATTTTTCCTTAACTATGAAATTATTTTTTAATAATGCATGCTTACTTGTTTATTTCCATTTTCATATCAAACACTGTTATTCATTACTACTTGGATATTCTCATACTGTAACACCCACAACCTCCACATATACACTAATAACCACTACACATAACACCCGCTCAGTGAAATCACTCATTCAAACTTCAATATACATGTATATGAACCTTAATACCTCCGTAAGTGAAAATAATATTAAAAACTACTTTCAACCACATCAGACAGAATTGCAAGCAAATAAAAATATAATTGTGCTAAAACAATACGCCTCCAAGAGAACCTACCTGAACCCCTTATTAGTGTCCTACTATTTATTAATCATTTAAGTGGACAACATACGCGAATTAAACGATCATATTGATCAATTGTCAGTGTCTAGTTCGTTATGCTGTGAACCTGAAGAATGTTCCTCCTATGTTAATGACCCGTCTGACCAGCTTAAGATTATAACCCAAAATATCCGATCAGTATACGCAAACTTTGATTCTTTTTTGACACTTCTATGTAGAATCAATCTTGACTGTGATATTATTGTGTTGACGGAGTGTTGGCTAAAATCTAACCATGCCATTCCGTCGATCGAAAATTACTCACACTACTACTGTACACTACTCGACTTAAAAATCAGAATGATGGCGTCATCTTGTATGTTAAAAATGTTGGCAGCTACTCTGTCGTGGAACCTGATTTTATGGATGCAAGTTGCCTCGTGCTGACGATCGGCACAGAGAAAGCTTTCATATGTATTTACCGCTCACCTTCTACATTAGACATCGGTACCTTCTTACAATCTTTGAATTCCCTTTTACTTGATCTTTCATCCTATAAGAATATAGCTATTCTTGGAGATGTAAACCTTGACATCAGCATTACCCCAAGCCCTAATCGCATTTCCGAGTATCTCAACTTAATAGCTTTTCACGGTCTTCTTCCTGCCCACATTTACCCTACTCGCCAGTCCGCTTGTCTGGACCACGTTATGCTCAAAACGAACTCACTAGCGCTCACAGTAGTTATTGACTCTTGTGTGACAGACCATAACTCAATCTTGCTTTGTCTCAGACAAAGTAAACAATTGAATACTGGTGTCAAAATAACTTCAAAAGTCAATTACAAATCGTTAGATTCAGAAATGAATGGCATGAATTTCAAAACTTTGTATCAATATACTGATGCTAATCAAGCCACAAATTATTTTATCACCACTATTATCGATATTATACGCTCTCACACAACTATAGTTAGATTCCCAAATCACAAACGTTTACTTAAGCCCTGGATGACTACTGGCATGCTTCGCTGCATGCGTAACAGAGATTTGATGCACAAAAAACTGAAGCTATCACCAGATAATCATACACTAGAAATAACTTATAAAAGATATAGGAACTATTGCACTAAAATTATTAAAAATCTAAGGAGGGCATACGACAGGGCGGAGATGAGCGAGGCTGCCAATGATAATAAAAAGATTTGGCAGATTATAAAGAGGGTCACAAACACAGAAGTTCCAAAAAATCCTAATATTGACTTACTTGTTCCTTCTGCTTCTCCCCAACAGTCGGTGGACTCCGTTAACGAGTTTTTTGTCGACATAGGCAAAAATCTTGCGAGCGTTTTTACCCGCCCTAGTGTAATCCGAGGCCCTCTGCATGTCACAAACGCCACACCTGCGCCACTACATTCATTTGCGATGGTCGACACTGATGAGAGTGAGGTTGAAGCGCTGCTCATGTCACTAAAAACTGATGCTGCTATTGGATGGGACAACATCTCTACTAAGTTTCTAAAACGTTATAAAAAGTTGCTTGTCCCCCCCTTGACGTACTTATTCAATCTTTGCCTCAGCTCCGGTGTATTCCCCTCATACCTGAAAAAAGCCATTGTGCATCCTATACATAAGGGAGGGAATAGAAGCTGTGTTAATAATTATCGTCCCATTGCTGTACTACCTTCAATATCCAAAATCCTAGAACGCATTATAAATAAGAGACTCACTAAATACCTTGAAGAAAAAAAGCTTTTATCTCCAAATCAATTTGGATTCCGACGAAATAAGTCGACGAATGATGCTGTTCTAAATTTAACGGGTTACATTGTCAAAAACATTGATGCAAAAAAGAAGGTAGTGTCAGTTTTCCTAGACTTAAAAAAAGCTTTTGACACAGTTTCTATTCCCAACTTAATTTTGAAACTAGAGGAACTGGGAATACGTGGCCTCCCACTCCAAATTCTTGCAAACTATTTGAGCAATAGGACTCAGTGCGTAAAAATTTATAATTACCTCAGTGGGGAGCTTCCTGTTACTTTTGGGGTTCCTCAAGGAAGTGTAGTTGGTCCCACACTTTTTTTGGTGTACGTAAATCAGCTGTGTAATCTGCTTCTCCGTAATGGAAAAATCACGGCATTTGCTGATGACACTGCACTCACTTTTACTGGCGATACCTGGCAGGAGGCTTTTGACGCGGCGCAGATAGGACTAGATCAAGTGCTAAATTGGCTTAATGGCAATCAACTCACCCTCAATACGGATAAAACAAAAATAATCTGCTTTACCCTACGCCAATCTACACAGCCGCCGAACTCATATTCCCTAATCGCTCACTCAAGCTTCTGCCTAGGCACCGCAGCTTGCTCTTGCCCTAAACTCGCACGCACTCCCACAATCAAATACCTCGGGGTAACTCTTGATGACAATCTGAGTTTCTCAGCACACATAGATCTACTGACTGCAAGGGTTAGAAAATTAATATTCGTCTTTAAGACTCTTCGTCATGTGGCAGGAGCACAGATTGTCAAAAGGGTCTACCTTGCCCTCTGTCAGACACTTCTTTCATATTGTGCTTCCGTCTGGGGTGGTGCTCCTAAGACCACAATGCTAAAATTGGAGAGGGCCCAAAGAGCCGTGTTAAAGGTAAGCACATTTCGCCCGATTCTTTTCCCAACAGAAGATCTATATAAAAGTTGCAAAGTACTTTCTGTCAGGCAACTCTTTATTCTTAATACAATCATATTACAGCACAAAGATACCCCCTACGCGGCAATCACTAAAAGACGTAAAGATATAGTTTGTCGGAACTACACATGTAAATACTCATTTACCAAACGATTTCTTTGCTACCAAGGGCCACAATTATATAATAAACTCAATAGGAAATTGAGACTTTACTCTCTTTCTACCTCTTCCCTCAAGAAAACTGTAACAAACTTTCTACTTACAAATAACTACCTGGAAACAGAACGCCTGCTTTTCTCTGATTATAACCCACCCTAAAGACTTCACCATACACACTTACAAACATAACATACCTTCACACACGCACACACAAACACACACACCCTCACCCACACGCACTCACCCCCACACATAAACACACAGAAATGCACACATACGAATTGTTCAAATGTCAAATAAAATGTAAAAAGTATATTAGAAAAAAAAAATAAACATATCATCTGTAGTTTCGAATTCTGCAATTATGGTTGTATATTAACTTTAGAACACTTGTTCTGGCTGCAATATTTTTTGTCACTAAAATATGTATGGGCTGTATATACCACTGCCCTTAATACAAGTTATTGTAACTTAGTAAGGGTGCTGGTTGCAACACCTACCTGTTTGTTAACTAGCATAAGTCAAGTGTACCCATTTATGTTAATTACTATTAACTTAATGTTAACGTGAAACCTTGAAACTAGGATTGTCTAACTTTGAATTTATGAAGTCAATGAATACAATATACTCGTATGTAGGGTCGTACCCGTATGATAAAAATATTGATTGATGTTCTTTTTTGAGAAAAACGCACCAAAATCCAATTATACAAACTTCTTAAATTAATATGCGAGGCCCATGTATATTGACAGAAAGGGTTTTCCGTTCACTAACCGAACCACAGCCAGGCACTTCCCCCGGTCTTAACATATCTTTCTGAGATGTATGTCATAAAGTGCGCTTTATTAGGCTAGTAAAGTGTAAAGTTTAATCCCAAAGTCCAGCACAGTACTAAACTTTATAGTAACAACCTAACAAAGAACGCATACAGAAACTCAAGTAAAAAAACTTAAGTATTCCTTTAAAGCTATTTCAATCAATCAACCAGCCTATGGCAGTCCATTGTTGGAGATAGGATTTTCCCAGGCTGCGCTACAACTCCCTGTCCACCCCTTTCGCATCCAGTCTGTCCCAGCCACTTTTTTAAGGTCATCGGTCCATCTAGCTACGAGCCTTTCACGCTACGCTTGCCGATACGCAGTCACCACTCCACGACTCGTCTGTTTACTCTGCAAGCTACGTCGGTAACTCCGGTTATTTTCCGGATAATCTTATTTTCAATTTGAACCTTCAAAGAAGCTCGCTCCATAGCGCGGTGAGCTACCTTGAATTTGTGGAAAAGCACCACCATCCAATTGGTTGAAACTAGTAAGGATAACATTCCTGAAGTCAAAATGTAATTGTTACAGTATTGTTGTTATACCTGTTCAAATATTGCGTTTATCAACCCTAGTCTTAACGTAAGTACCAGTTCAAAATGGATGGATGCATCTAATGTTTTGTTTTACGTTGGAACGCTGATGGATATTTCCTGTTATTATGCTAATTAGATTCCACAGCTGCTCTGTTAGGAGGAGTAAAAGGAAATTCTAATGGTTTAAATGGGAAATTTATAGTTCTTCCTAATTAAATGATACTACACATTCATGTTTTCCAAACAACACAACTTAATTCCGTAAGTAAATGATTTTAGATCAATTAATATTTTTCTGATATACCAGAACGGAACCACAGAACAAATATTTGTATGACCTACAAGTAGTTGTTCCGGGTCTGGCTGTTTGTGGATGTGAGTTTTAAATTTCTGTTTTCCAAACTCAAACTCAATGCATTTATTTCAAATAAACCATTAACAAGCACTTTTGAATAGGGTATTTTTCAATTTATTAAAAACTATTCTAATTTGAAGATTAGGATGAAATATGTAACAGAAAAATAAAAGTTAATTGATTTATATCCATTTTCTCAATTAAAAACGATTTAAACCAAATTTAGTTTTCGTTGTTTTAAATTTGCCGCCAAACTGCACCTTCCGATGACTTTTTATCACGTGACGTCAACTTTGTGTAAACTAAAGTAGTTAGTAAGTAAACAAGTGAGTGTCGTGTTTATAATTAACGAAAAAATATTTTTTATGGATAGAAAGTGAAATCACTGGTGTGCGATGCCTCTGTGCACAAATACTTCTAAAACTGCGCCAAACGAAGTATTTGTACTGGTGCTGTTTACACAAAGCTGACGTCACGATGTCACGTGATAAAAAGTTATCGGAAGGTGCATTTTGGCGGCAAATTCAAAACAACGAAAAAGAAATTTGATTTTAATCGTTTTAATGGAGAAAATGGATATAAATAAATTTATTTTTATTTTTCTGTTAAATATATCGTCCCAATCTTCAAATTAAAATAGTTTTTTTATCAAATTGGAAAATACCCTATAGTCAAGGGATCGGTCAGCTAGAAAGATAGCTAGTTGCCCATTCCTAAGCGCTGTAGGTATCTATGGAGAAGAACGGACAAGAAGCTCCATGCACACTTTTAAATCCAAATATTGTTTCAAAATTGGTTTCATTATTCATGATACAATCTGAAAAAAAAAACATTAAAACCATTTACAATTTACGCACTATTTTTGGGTAGTTTATAATCTGCCCGTCAAATTGTGAACTGGTATCAAGACGAATAATACCTTGCGCCATTACTAAATAGTCAAGTAACTGCCACTAACTTGGAAGTAGCGCTCGCTGGCTCTCAAACTTTTTCAAGGTACATCTAGGAAATCGGAAAATTTTGTACACATTAATCGAATAATCAAATTTTCATAATATTAATCAATATTTATTATTAATCAATAAAGTAATATTTATTAATAACCGCCTCGCTCACGCGCTCTAGTGTTTTACGGCTGTTTAAGTGGGCATTTTTCTTTTGTTTGTATAAATTAACTTAAAGCGATTTGTAACCTTATTTTTCCGAGGCACACCAACCAATGACCACGGTATCTACACAAGGGTGTCGCGGAACACTACTCTAGGGGACATTAAAATGCAGGACAGTCAATCTTGTTTAATAAATAAAAATCTGGGTAACCGAACTTTACGATTTTTTTTTTGTTTGACGTTTTCTGAAAATTAAACCCAGCTATATCGATTTATCGCCCGAAACCCCCTGCATACTAAATTTCATGAAAATCGTTGGAGCCGTATCCGAGATTCAGATTCTATATATACATGTAGGCAAGAATTGCTCGTTTAAAGGTATCAGATTAACAAAAAAACATAACCCTCCTTCTGGCGCAGTCGGGTAAAAATAACGTACTATGGTGATGAAATATGCAACAAATTATGGTAAAATCATAAAATGTTTTACTCATTTTACGAAATTCGAAACAGGATACAGACCGCAGACGAAATTCAATTGACTCCTAAATATAATAACTATAAAAGCAAAAGTAAAAGCTACAAACCATATTTAAAATGAACTCACAGTTAAAACTTAAAACGGTTTAATTTATTAATTTAATGAACGTGGCTCGTAACAGAATAATGGTGGCTTTAAAATAATATTATATTACGTGCGAATTGTGATCGTAATTAAAGTAATATTATGACAATTGTAATTTTAAAATCGCTAGGGTCCTTCATAAGGGTTTCCCCTGACTTAGAGCTGACCAGGCATTGGTTACCATAAAGGCTCTCGCAAACAGGCAGATCACCAACTGGTGGGGTCAGCAAGAGCCGATGCCTGCCAGGGGTGCGGGTTGTTTGAAAGAGATACCGTGGCCCCTGGCACACATGCAACTGAAGGAATACGGGTGGGTAAAAGTAAAAGTCTGCCACGCCTTCCGCTTCACCCAGAGCGGGAGAAGTTATTTGATAGCTTGCCACGGTCAAAAAAAAAAAAAAAATTACAGCCGCGTCGCGTCTGTAAGCCTTCAAGTATCGAGTACATCTTTTTTTTCGTGTTCTTTTTAGTTGGTGTTTGTTGTAGGTTTTCTGCCCGTTCATACATAAATAGACGCGTCCTGGACTGGAGACCGCGTGGGATGCCTGATAGCTAGATGGACCAACGACCTAAAAAAAGTGCCTGGTACATACTGCATGCGAAAAGCGGACGACAGGGTGTTGTCGAGCAGCTTGGGAGACGCCTAAGTCCAGCAGGGGACTGCAATAAGCTGAGTTGATTACGTTGACTTTAACGTTTGTAGCCTGGCTATTTTTAGAAAATCTTCAATAGAATTGTCAGCGTCAAGTATTGCCCCATTTGTAATTCGGCCTGTCATGTAAACAAGATAGCTAAATGTCATTCTGCGGTTTTGACATTATGACATAATTACAGGTTGGCAAGGACATTGACGCGCAAACTGAAACCACGAAGCACATAATTCTAGCCCCCTAGAATGTGCTGGGTTTCAGAATCATGTCGGAGTGGACAAAATGTCCCTTAAGGTAACTAACTTGCATGTGACTTAAATGGTACATTTAAGGATTATAAAATCGATTCCTACAATACATGGTAAGTTTAAATGAATCGTTAATTTCCTCAGAGATGTGGTGGACCAGTTTCTCAAAAAGAAACATTACCTATTACCTTCACCTGGAAGCCTGCATTTTTGTAACAAATTGCTCGAACTCAGCTCTTGGCGCGCTCAAGTTAAATTATCTCAGGAATTATCATCTGATTATCTTTCTACTCTTTGTGCGACGTGAAGGAACTCTTTTAAGAGTGACTATTAATTTTAGGATTAAGTATATACCGGATTTTAACATGATTCGGTTGCAGTACGTTTTCATAGGTTTTTTAGAAGGATGTTGGACAAAGTTAAACGAGAACAGTAAATGATGATGAACAGTGAACAAGATCCTCCACTATTCGTTGAAGCCACGTATGGTCCTTGTAATTGCGGAACTATTCTGTAATAAAATGACGGCTCACTTCAAGCTGACTTTATCTAAGTTTTCACGGTGACCATCTTACACAATAGCCCGGGTGATCTTTAGTTAATGGTTTAGCTTATCCACCTGCAGACAGCTGTACAGAGCTGGAAAGAATTAGTGGTCAGTGGTAACTACCGTGACTTATGAATTGTAGGTCGTAGGTACGAACCCGGACAGGCTCATTACTATGAGTAAATTATTTCATCACCTACTACTCTCCAAACGGTGAATGAAAACATCGTTTTTTTTTCACGTGACTCACGGTAAAAGCTATGGTGCAATATTTGCAATATCTGAAGAAATAAATAACCTAAAAATGAAACTCATCAAAGGCATTCAACCATTCCTATCAGCCCATGATCTATATCATCAAACCATAACGTAGCCACGGTGCGTCCGAGCAATAAATGATACCCAGTCTCCAGTTTACGTCTCCCGAGATATGCCACTTGAGTAGCACCTTCTGTTTAACTTTATGATGGGTTCGCAATAAAGCCTTTTGCCATTAGCACTAAAAGCCTCGTAAATTATACGTTTTATCTATCTCCTTTACGACTCAACGGGCACTCCGCTGAATATTTTTTGGAGCTCTTTAAATGTTTTGTATTTGATGCTTGAGTCTGTTGTAAGGTGGGTTTTAATGTGGGAAGTGGAAGATGCTGAAGTGATTTCAGGTTGAGATTGTTACGCAAATATCTTTACATACCAAGACCTCTCCGCGCTTCAGAAAGCACGTTAAACTATTGGTGTGCATGGGTAATCGTCACCTCCTTCTGCGAAGTAGTAAAGCTCACAAAGGCGACGCACGTGAGGGAGAGGCATAATAACTTCTCCCGCTCTGGGTGGAGCAGGAGGGCGTGTCAGCCTTTTACTGACTAAAACCCACCCGTATTTCCTCAGTAGCCTGTGTGCCAGGGGTGGCGGTATCTCTTTCGGATAACCCGCACCCCTGGCAGGCATCGACCCTTGACGGCCCCATCGGGTTGTGCTGATATATTTTGAGGAAACCGGCATGTCCTGGAACCAAAAATTCGAATACATGTGACATCTAGCAAGACGCGTTGGGCCCGCGCCGTAGTTTATCCCACTCCCTCTCACAGTGAGGAGGCCTGTGTCCCAGCAGTGGGAACAATATGACAATATCAGCTGTATGCAGTAAAGGGATTGCGGGAATGATCAAGATGCAATTTATACACCAGGAAAGCAGTCTACAATATAGAAGAGACCAATTGAGGCAAGCTGATTGAACATGTTTATTATGATGATGGCACGTGCAATGTGCACGTTCTCTGAAATACACTACGATTCACAGTCTCGTGAGTTAAACTATCTCGCCCACTTGTCTTTTGAAGATACTTGATCGCCTTTACCCGTGGGAAGGAATAGAAGATTTATAGTGTCATTACCAAAGGGCATTGAACGAAGTAATCCGATCAATGCCGTCAGAACTATCTGTGACTGTCATCGCAAAGTTTTAGACGTTAGAACAAATGGTTAATTCCCTTGATGTCGAGAGAACTTGGAACAGTCTTAAAGATATATTACTTTTACCTGGATGTCGGAATTTTTCAAACAAATTGCTTGAAGTCGGTGCTAGCGCATTAGATGGGTGCACATTCATAGTTGATTAGGATCACTTTTTGAGATTGCTCAGCTGAAATATAACATAATTATAGTGTTGGAAATTAGCTTCAAACGGTGTAGAAACAAAGAATGTAACTCTAATTTCTTAACGAAAGGAAGTAGACAATTAATCAACATTTTGAAAGAGTATGGTAATCTTGTTGATTTTCCCATCGACTGGTCAACCAGTACTATCTATAGTTAAAGTACCTATTTCTTACTCATACATAGCAAATAGCCAAACTTGTATCAGTGAACTATGATTTGTTCCATCAAAAAAAGTACATAATATTTACGTCATCATCTGCCTAGCGTAGTCCCTATGTAAGGGTCGGCTTCAGTCAAACCGGATGCAACTGGATACCAGTACTGATCTCCACAACCCAGTTACTGGGTAATATGATACCCCTTGGTCAAACTGGTAGATAGAGTAATGAATATCAAAGGTCCACTATAACAGCCGCGACCAATAACTTAACGTGCTTTTCGAAGCGCGGAGAGGTCTTGGTATGTAAAGACGGTCACCCATTCACGGACCAACCGCAGTAAGCGGTATTTACGTAACAATCTCAACCTGAAATCACTTCAGCACCTTCCACTTCCCACATAAAAAATTGGATGACTCAGGCATCAAATACAAAACATTTAAAGAGCTCCAAAAAATATTCAGCGGAGTGCCCGTTGAGTCGTAAAGGAGATAGATAAAACGTATAATTTACGAGGCTTTTAGTGCTAATGGCAAAAGGCTTTATTGCGAACCCATCATAAAGTTAAACAGAAGGTGCTACTCAAGTGGCATATCTCGGGAGACGTAAACTGGAGACTGGGTATCGTTTATGGGTCGGACGCACCGTGGCTACGTTATGGTTTGGTGATATAGATCATGGGCTGATAGGAATGGTTGAATGCCTTTGATGAGTTTAATTTTTAGCTTATTTACTTCTTCAGATATTGCAAAAGCGTTTAAGGGTTCCGTGGTCATCAAGTAACGCTTAAAGTTTCGCAATGGCTGACCGTTTCTATGTTTGTCCAGCTAACCTCAGAGTACTTGAAAGCTATTATTATATATTTGGCATGGGTATAATTATTAATACTGCCGACCGGTTACAGAAAACCATGAAAAAATCGTCGTTGGATAGGCCGTCCAAAACGATCACGGGTGTTTTGATAGCCAGAGCTCGGGTTAATTTTTTTCTTTGAGGGTATGGTAGTCTCGACTACAACTTTAATCACTACCTTTTGATCGCTATGTCAACGCTATGGCACTGAAATCTGACGTTAACAACATAAAAGCGCGTTCCATATTAACCAAGATCAAAATTTAAGGTGAAAATGCAACCGAATGTCCGACGTCTGGTGAAACCATTTTTCGATTCATGGATACATTTGCGAAATATTAAGAGCTATTTTTGTTGGAGCCTGTGTCTCCCACCCGTCTGTTCTGTCAGCTATTTATATATATTCTATTTGGATAATTATGTGAAAAGATAAAGAATGCTAGGAAGGATTTAGGAGAGGCCTTTTCTCGGTAGTGGGACAGCGTAGTCGAAAAAAAATGTATGTAAAATAATTTTAGTCAGTCCAGACACACCATTAAAAAATACCTCCAACTAATATTTTTTAAAACACCTTACTAAACAGGGTATATTTTTAACCAGTGCGCAAACTGTAACCATAAATTCAGTATATCATTCTAAACGTATCGTAGAAATTTTACGTCGGCTACATAAAAAAAAAAAACAGCTGTTTCATAGAAAAGTGCAATACCTACGCCGTCAAAATGTATGGAAAAGCTGATTTTTTTTCATCTAGAATGATATGCTGAATTCATGGTAACAGTTTACGCACTGGTTAAAATTTATCCTGTATATCACGTTCACTATCCCCAGTCCACATTTGGCGGCTGTAACTCATCTAACATCGTTCCGTCCTGCGGGTATTCTCGGCACGTCACTGCGCCGTCAGATCAATCACCCCTTTTGATACCCGATACATTTCCTAGCTAGACAGTGGCTTTTGGTTACACATTTGACACCTACTCTTAGGTAGGGTTGCTGGGTGTACGGACTGTTCCACTACATGTTTTTTTTTAAATATAAAAAGTAATATGACTACTGAAAAAAAGATTAAAAAAAAAAAAAAAAAAAATTACAATTACAATACAATTTCGAAGTAAACTCCTTTCGAACAAAAAGAACGGATTTGCAACGGAATTTTGCAAATCCGTCTATATACGACGGAGTTATGCCCGAACATACATAAAAAATATAAACATGTCGAATTTATAACTTCCTTCTTTTTGAAGTCGGTTAAAAAGTAAAGTGACCGGATTTTTTTTAAATGACTGCCTCATTTGTCTAGTGGTCGCAAGCGCTACGGCTGAGCATGAGGTTCTGGGTTCGATTTGTTTCGTTAGTGTTATAATTTCGAAAGTGTTATTGTATTTTTCTATCTAGAATTCCTCAGAAGCAGCCAGGAGTCTCGATTTGTGCCCGATTGATGACAATAGGCTCGCCCCTTATTACATTGGACTTAAACATAACTGGGATCCAATTCTGTATCGTTATAATGATACCCTGCGGAATCTTACCACGTTCAAACTACGATAATATCGTGTTTTATAGAAACCAATGTAATGGTCCCCCCGAGTGGGTTCCCGCATTGTCGTTGCGGGGGGGCTCAGTAGTCGTGGACTCCCACCCACGGTGAAGCGAAGAGGAACCCAAAGGTGGGGCCGCTCGTCAGGGCTTTTTCCTTCAAGCCGATGACGAGGCGGCCAAAAAGTAGGTAGCGGTGAGGTGCACCGCAACTGAGGTGGGCCGCGATGTCGAATGGGAGGCATCGCGGCTGAGGGTTACGGGCTGCGGTAGAGGAGGAGTGCCGGTGCTTCTGAGCAGCGCTCTTCCCTTCCGTGGCCTGGACGGGGCCGCCACCGTTTGCTGGCGGACGCGGTGGGGCCGCAGGGGAAGAGGAGTGTCGGTATAGCGTTGGCCGCTCTCCCTATCCCATGCGGCCGAAAAGTGGTAGTCGGCGGGGCCACTGTGCTGACCCATCGCAGGGTGACCGAGGGGTCCGCAAGGGCCAATGCCTGCCAGTGATGCGGGTTGTTCGAAAGAGACACCGTTGCAAACTCAAACTCAAACTCAAAGCATTTATTTCAAATAAACCAATTACAGGCACTTTTGAATTGTCAAGGTCGGTGAGTTAGAAAGATGAAGCTAGTTGCCCATTCCAAAGCGTAGGTACCTATGGAGAAGAACGGGCAAGAAACTCCATGGACACTCTTTTAAAATCAAGATTTTGTTACAAAAAGTTGTTGAAATTATCAATGTGAGAACGATGTAAAAAGTGCACATTAAAAGCGTCCGTAATTAAAATAAAATAACAATTAAAATAAGCCGTGGGAGCTAAGAGATGACCAGTCCCTACTGGCGGCGCCCGTTCACGGACATGACGTATGCATCAGCACCATTCAGCTCAACCATTTTGAAGGGAACTTAATGATCCAACACACACGCCACCACCAGCGAGACATTTGAGTGAGCATGACATACTCTCAGCTGCCAGGGCACATTCAAGTCAATGAAAGACGTACCCTGTAAATGTTTGCATTATAGTAGGAACATAGTGCTCACACATATGCTATGCAATTATACAATACAAAAATTTGAATTTATACAATGCAAAGATATCTAGCTTTTACAGTCTTCAGCAGCTCCAACAATGTTTTCAATGTTATTCAATTTAGTTTAAGCTACCTTTAGTTTAAGCTACCTTGTGGAGCAGGACAAGCAGCGTTTAGCCAAGCATTTTTGTCAGCGATGTAATCCCCCAACTTATAATAAGCATGGCTGCATAGTGTGCGTTTTATACAGGATTTAAATTTCGATTCATTCAGTTCGAGTATGTGGGGAGGTATTTTATTGTAACATTTTAAACAGTACCCCATGAAGGATGAGTCTACTTTAGCCAGTCTGAAGCCTGGTTGAACCAATTGGTGCCTATTTCTCGTTCTAATGGTGTGTCTTTCACCTCGTTTACTGAAAAGATTTAAGTTTTTCCTAACGTACATGATGTTCTCATAGATATATTGACAAGGTACCGTCATGATATTAATAACTTTGAACAGTTCCCTTAGAGAATCCCGCGTACGGAGGCCATATATTGCTCTAATGGCTCTTTTCTGCAGGATAAAAATAGACTCGATATCTGCAGCCCGTCCCCATAGTAAAATACCGTATGACATGATACTATGAAAGTAACTGAAATAGACTAGCCTCGCTGTTTCTACATTAGTGAATTGGCGGATTTTTCTTACAGCATATGCTGCTGAACTTAGCCGTCCTGCAAGAGCTGTTAAATGAGGACTCCACTGTAGTTTTGAGTCGAGCGTGATCCCTAGGAAAACAGTTTTATCGACGAATTCTAGTTTCTCTTTATTCAATACTACGTCACAATCAGTACTTTTAACATTTGGTAAAGCAAATCTTATGCATTTAGTTTTTTTCCCATTTAACACTAAATTATTAGCAGTGAACCAATTTTGTACCAGCAATTTTGTGCCCCTGGCACACAGGCAACTCTGGGAACACGGGTGGGTTTTAGTCAGTAAAAGTCTGACACGCCCTCCTGCTCTCTACCCAGAGCGGGAGAAGTCATTTGATGAACTCCCAGGCTCAAAAAAAAAAAAATGTTATGGTAAGGAATTCAAATGTTATTTTCTGTATGTTCTAAGACAATTTGTCGATATTTATTAGCAGATGCCGTTTGTTATCTATGAAATTGACGTGGCTTCGAAGTAAAGAATCGTTAAGGGGTCATAGTGAATTAGGGCCCTGGTGAAATGTGGGTGTACTTAAATACTTCTTGCTACTTGCTTTACAGGACATTTTCAATTTTGAAATAATGTACTGGGTACAAAGAGTGAATTTAGGTGAACTTTGGGTGACCTTTGAGAATCGACTGCCAGTCCTGAGAATCTTTAGTTTGAAAGATGTATAAAGCCAAATTGTTACAGTAAAGGTCAACAGCACATGTGGGAGTATTCAGTATACGTACTTATTCAACTTACGATGAATTTCGGTTAACCAAACATGAACTTGGGTGGCTGCTACCTACACACAAGAGACATTATGATACCGTTTTAATAGGTCCTTGTTATACCTATTTTCACGAGAAAAGTTCAAGTAGTAATCAAGCAATCCAATCGGTAACCAAGCCTACGTACATATAAAATTGGCTCAAGTTCTAACAAAAGTAATAAAGTTGAATGCAATACCAACATAAAACCAGCAACGTTACAATTCGAAGCAGAGGTTAGTTCAATTCAATTTAGAAGCGAAGCAAAGCAACCCAGCACCGTAGTTTGTTGCTTTGCTTCGCTTCTAAATTGAGTTAAATGCACCGCTTTGGGGCTGCAAACATTTTGTGGGGGTAAAAATAAAATGCGTTCATGTTTATGTCCGTACGTGGAAGTCTGTCCCGAATTACGCAAAACAAATATTACCTACGTGGTAACTCCTGCAGGTATTTGTTTGACAACACTTTTGTTTTGTTTGGTAAATATGGTCGGTGGGTAAATTAACGTTTTTTCGAGTAAAAAGCAATGGCAGAAAGGGATTGATTTTGCAAAATATGTTACGTAGGGGAATAAGGTGAACTTTATTTACTAGATCGATTGTTTTCAATACGAAGATAGATGTTGCTGTATAAAAATGGATTTCTAGAATGGGAACGGAACGGGTAAGGTTTTTTTTAGAATGGTTCTATAATAAGAACAACAAACTCAACCAAAGACAATATTAAATTCGAAATTCTAAAATATTACTTATTAGCAGCATCGTTATTGTGTGTTGGTTTCAAAAATATAGGCAATGCACTCTATACTTATCAAATCAAAAATAAAAAGCTACCCCGTATTTATATTCCCTGTCAGTGAGCTAAAAAGCAAACAACATAGATTCATCTTCATTAGTCCATCAGTGCTACATTCATAGCTGCTTCTTTGAATTTCACAAAATTCATTTTGTGAAAAAGAATTCACTAGTTATCTGTGATGGCCATTTGCAAAGTTTTTCATAGATAAGAATATGTATAGTGATGTAAATCTTTTGTGTTTTTGGCTTTGAAAGAGAAATTGAAATTCACGTGATTTTTTTTGTGCATTGTTGCACAAAAAAACATTGCAAAAGTAGATTCAGTGAACTTTACTATGCTTAGTTTTATTAATGGTCCGCCTCTATTGACTTGGTAGTTCATATCTTTAGAGCTTGAATTATTATCTCTGTACTCGAAATTCAAACAGTGGTCGCTTGTTCTCTGTAGTGGAAAAAACCCTTCAGAAGGACAAATCTTAAATGAAGATTTACATTTTGTTTTTTCTAATCGGATCTAAAGAAATCGGATAAAACTAACCGATATTAAGGAATTAGTACATAAAAGAAAGCCTAAAAGTGGCACCGATTCCTGAAAATTTGTGTGGAAATCGGTTATCATTGTATGGGTATCCGATACGGAGGAATGAGGAAAATGTTGTAAGGAAAGTTTTGAGTATGAATGTCGATAGCTATAAGAGTAGGGGGAGACCAAAGAAACGATGGATGGACTGTGTGAATGATGATATGGTTAGAAAGGGTGTGACTACGGAGATGACTAATAGAGAAGTGTGGAAGAAAAAGACATGTTGCGCCAACCACAAATAAATTGGGATAAGGAGGAGAATAATGGTTGATGGACGAAATCAATGACTTAAGTTCTGCCAAAGTTAACCAAACCATGTCCCACATCTGAATTTCTGCCATCCTCCAAAGGAATTGTAATAATTTTGGATAGTTTGCGTCGATAAACTATAAAACCATTTTAAGCGTAAGTTTCGTACATGTATTTTGGATCAGTATAATTGAAGGAATTTGAAGGAAAGTATTAATTTCATCAATTAGATTATTGGATCAGTATAATACCCATTTAGATTATTGGATTAATTTGACCTTAGTTGAGTTAATGAGAGATAGCGGGTTGGCTCATTTTGGTACAACTAAATCCAAATAAGTAAGAAAGGTCGAAGTGGCAGAAATTTTGGGAGGCATATTTCTAGCAGTGGGTGGCTTTCGGCTGAAATGATGATGGTGATGAATAAAGTCCAAATGGCGTTTAAAACAGTTTTACAAGTGAAGATCTTGAATACTTGCAATATTAATTCCGTTAATTATACTTACGAGAACAATAAACACCCGAGTACCTTAATTCCTAGTCTAAAATAATCTACTGTGGTCTCTATATCTATTTGGAGATATCAGGTCAACTAGACCGGAGCTCACAGGCTGTAGCTTAATTTTAGTGAAGCGTCCCAGTTGCATTTTAATCACAAACTTCGAGTTTCCACTCCTTTATATACGAACCACAGATTCTGAGAAATAACTTTATAGAAAGGTGGAACTTGACACGTGTTCTGAGACTATATTTTATAAACACATAAATAATTGGGCAATTAAAAGGTATTATAGCCTGACCGATACCGCTGTACCGCGCCTTAGGTATGCGCGGCAAGGCGGCGGACGGGACGCTGTGAGTGGTGACGAATGAGCGGCTTGCACTGACGAATCAACGGCCCGCACTGACGAATCAGCGGCCTGCTCTGCTCCCCCGTCGCGCCGCGCCCATACCTAAGGCGCGGTACAGCGGTATCGGTCAGGCTATATTAAAGGTCGCATTTTTCTTCTTCATAACCCTCTTTTTGTAAGTATGACGAGAATTTAGAGCGAAATTTCAAGGATGCGTCACGTCTACGCACATTTCGTTACATAAGAGAGGAGAAAGATATAACTCTCTCCGACTCTTGTTCTTTAGAGATAGTAAGTTTTACTTCTATCACATGTATGGTGTCACACGCACCAATTGTTTTTTTTTTTTTTCGTCTATGAAAGTACGTTGAGCCTTTGGTTCCAGCTGTCATTCACGGATCTTTGACAGTCGATACGGATCCTCAGAACCCCGAAATTTTGACAACCAGTCTTACGAATGGGTATCGTGTTAACCAGTAACTGGGTTGTGAAGGTCAGATATGGTGTCATATAAGTAAATTACTGGTCTAACATAGAGATAGGAAAAGGGTAGAAAGTTATAATTTACGTTATAAAAAAAAAAACTAATGTCATTTATGCAAACTAGGCTGAGGTCAGCACTTTTAGAACATCAAAATGACATGAGACAGACCCCCAAAACGTCCGCCCTTCATCTCTTCCTAGTGCTTTAGATGGGAAGAAGAAGTGGCGCAACAAACACCCCAGCAGCACAGCTGTCTGTTATGTTAGAGGAACTTGATTCTATACAGTGGTAGGTATGAAATTAACGTTACGAAACATAAAATTAAAATATTTGCAATAAGTCAGCTAGCACACGCGAATATACCAAAAAACAAAACATTAAATAATTTACCCAAACAGAAATAAGTAATAAAAACATAAAAAGAATTTAAGACCTAAATTAAAGCCTCCAGGCATAAAAGGCGTGTCCGCTTACGTATGCAATGCTGCATTATATTGGCCAAGTTGTAGCTAGAAGCAAACAAATAAACTAGGACCTTCGTAGTAAGTAAGTTCAATTAAAACTATTAACATTCACAAAACATGCTCAGCAAGACCAGCCACCACAAGCAGCACCCGTTCACGAGTATAACGCAAAGATCAGCCATGCTACGGCCCTCACCATGTTACGGGTTGCGGCGGAGGCGGAGTGCCGGTGCTTCTGAGCAGCGCTCTTCCCTTCCGTGGCCTGGACGGGGCCGCCACCGTTTGATGGCGGACGCGGTGGGGCCGCAGGGAAAGAGGAGTGTCGGTATAGCGTTGGCCGCTCTCCCTATCCCCTGCAGTCGAAAAGTGGTAGGCGAGAAGGCGCGTTGTGTTCCACGCGCACCGTCAGAGATGTCAGTAACCACTGGTGGGGTCCGCAAGGGCCGATGCCTGCTGGGGGAGCGGGTTGTTCACACGGGTGGGTTTTAGTCAGTAAAAGTCTGACAGCCCTCCTGCTCTACCCAGCGGGAGAAGTCATTTGATGATTTCCCTCCCAAAAAAAAAACCCCTCACCATATTTGAGGGAAGGAGGCAACCCGACCTCCGACATAAAAGTGACATCATTTTTATTATATTAATAGTAAATAATGACTTCTTTGTAATATAACTAGGCATCTAAAGAGTAGCAACTCCAAATTCTATTCAAAATCTTATTATACAAGTTGAATTCTAAAACTTTTTGTTTTAATAAGTATATGTAAGTCCTCTTGAATAAGAACTCATAGTTACAGACTTAACTGTTCTTAAAACAAAACGAACATTTTACATATAACCAACTTGTCATCAAAAACTTAAGTGTGTTCAACTCATTAAAAACTGTCAAGTGTATGTCGGCCAGAATAAGTGGGATTATTTAAAATTATTAATATGCTGCTTGATGTTATGCAACGCAGTCATTTAGGTAGGTACTGTAAAAAGTGAAAAATGTTGCACTGAACTTACCTAAAAAACAATCTGCCTAGCTTTTTTTCTTTTTTAGCTGGGTTGGCTTCCAGTCTTACCACATGCAACTGAATATCAATAGTTTACATGGAGCGACTGCCTATCTGACCTCCACAACCCAGTTACTGGTTAACAAGATACCCTTAGGGACTGGTTGACTCGTTGACTTTTGGGCTTCTGAATGCCCGAAATGACTGTCAAAGATCGACGAATGACAGCCGGGTACAACAGCTTTCCGAGGCACCTCTCCGTGTCTCGATATGTATTGTTTGGTCACCCATCCATGAAACAGCCGCGGCAAGTTTAGCTCTGCCTTCAATCGACTTGTGCGGCTGCTAATAACTAACCACCCTGCCCTTAAGAAACAGAATATACGGTTTTAGACATTTATTTCTCAAAAAGAATGCATTAGAAATACAAGGTAATGTTAAAACTAAATATGAGAAGTTCTTATGAAGAAGGTTGGTGTTCGTAAATAAACAAGTTAATTAAAAAAAAGAGTAGGTATTCTAGTTTTCTTTATACTCAGCAGGTTGGTAAACAATAAATAACAATAATAGATGAGGATGTAAATTGAATTGAATTGCGGTGGTGGGTTAATGAGACACAATTGGTTTTCTATTGTATCGTATCCTATCGGGTGTGGCCCGCGGGCTTGAATTTAAAACCTGAAGAAATCTTTTAAGATGTGGTGTTTTATGGTTTGTTTGAATAAAGTAAAGAACTGCATCTCTTTAATGTCATTCGGTAATTTATTATACAATTCTGCTCCTTCGTATAGTATATTTTTTCTTCCATAATATATAATTTAAATAAGCCTTAAAATCAAGCGGGAGTTGCAAAGACAGCAATAATAAAAAGAACATGTACATTTTCTGAATTACATTATATTAAACAATTTTCTTTGAGAAACGACACAGCTATGCTAGAAATATATGGTTTCCTTCTTCAACTAGGGAACCCAACACCACAGTCTACCCAATAACTCTAGATTACACTGCACCACTGAGTTTACTTGCAAAACTTTCGTACTAGCCGCTTAGATTTATTCCGCTCTAGAGAAACAAGTTTTCGCACAAGGGAATGTTCTAACAGACTGGTATATAGAATGCTTAAAGTGTATTCTTCTGGCTTGTCATATTTTATAAACAAATATGGCGGACTGACATTTCAATTTTAAGAAAATGAATATATTTAAATTGCAATTTCAAGCAGTTCTTGATTTAAATCACACTGAATGTAAACAAGCGAGACTGTTGTATCCACGGAGTTAAAACAACTCCGTGGTTGTATCCAACCTGAAGTGTGCGATTGAAGCAAAAACTCATGAAATTTCGATTTAGAGAAAATTAAAATATTGAATGGCAATATAAAACGGTACCTTCTTAATAGTAATCTTACTACAGTAGGTATGTTATGTTTCTCACAAAGATGTTCATTCCGACTCTAAAGTGTGTGATTGAAGTAAATACCCATGATTTTCGTGCCTTATTTGTTTACCAAATTAGACACGTAAAGAAGAATACGCTGTAGTTCCTAGTTGTAGTGTTTCTAAAGAGTAATAAATTATCAAACATTTACACTATAGATGCTTATGAATTGTGGTAGGTAGGTATGTGCTATGTGTTGCAAGTGTGCTCTACGTATAAGATTTACTAGCTGATGCGCAATTGTTCTAATTTTATCATCTATTTTGTGTAGTTCAATATCATATTTCGGTTGTACTCGTACACGAGAATACTTGGAAGACCATTATAGGGCCGGAAACATGAATGAATGGTAAAATATAATTTACGTATCTACTACTATAATCGCCTGGTGATGTTTCCAGTATTTTGTAATAATACAATAAAAGTGTCTATGGAGTTTCTTGCCCGTACTTCTTCATAGTAATCTAACCCGATTTGAAATGGCTAGCTCCATCTTTCTGGTTTACCGACTCCTTTGACAGTTCAAAAGTGCCTGTGAATGGTAAAATTGAAATAAATCTTTCGGCCTTATTACAAAGAAAAGTTTTTCTTTGAGTATGATTTAAATCATCGAGCCGATTTTTGAAATAATTACCTAACCGTTTAAATACAGTTCTTAATTATTATTTTTGGTTTTGGCTTCGCACGGTTTGTGCATTTACCCAGTGTCAAGTAATTTTACTTTTCAATCAAGTAAATGGCCCGATATCAGGCACGAAGTCACAAAAAAGTCATAGTCACTCAAGTCAAAGTTATTGTAAAGCAGTAGTAACTTTACAACAACCTATTAGGAGTTTTTGGGGGGAACGCGAAAAGTCCACGTTAGTCATTATGTCATTATTATTTTCACCTTCACTACACCTGTGCACACACACGTAACTAAATTGAATAATTCACTACCAAAATTATATATACAATTTAATTCGCTATTTCACGAAATTTCATGAAAATGAAAATTCGTGCGAAATGTTCCAACGCGATCCCGCCAAAAACTCCACAGTTCTTTTTATAAAACTGACAACTTCGTCCGTTGCAAATTTTCATTTTAAAATTAAGACCTTTACCCAAATCGGAATAAAGTTGAAATTACTTACGTTTTATCTAGGAATATTACCGTCACCAAAGTTGAATAATTATAAAATGTATACGAGGTGGTAGCACATTACTTTTTAGGATAATAGTTTTACAAAAACCAGTTATCGAAAACGCGTTACGATACCGGTGTAGATCATCATGTTCGTGCTAAGGATAACAAAGCCATGTATGGACGATTTGGTAACACAAACAAAGGACACTAAAGACGTTACTGTTCATGTAATTTCCACAGTAAAACAATACTGAGACGGCATTTATTACAATACTAAAGCCCAAACACTAACCTGAAAGGTTTCTGAAACCACTTTCAAATTTCAACTCTGAAGCTTGTCAGGCAGGGTTCAAAATCATTTGGTGAGTAACTTTTAAGTGTTGGATATTATACTGTCAACGACGATGCAGGTAGTTTCGGCAGCGATAATAACATCAGGTTGGCGTGAAGGGTAGACAGACATAAAGGATATGGTGTTTGGAACGGACATTGCGTTTTCAGACAGTTCTAAGCTGAACGATGGTGCTTTTGAACAGTAACAAAGTTTTTATTTTCACCATTGTGTTTAAATTGTTGGAACGAAGTTCCTTATCGTGCGTTGCGAAAGGGGGCTAGACGGAAAAAATTAAGACCAAAAGTTGTAACGATACTTTTTGGTATAATCATTTAAACCAGGCCACTCTGAATTATTGCGAAAAAAAGATTTTAAGTATGACAGGCTGGCCAGCCTTTGTAAGTAAAAATAGGTACGTTCCAACTTCAAAATAATTTCCCTCCACATTGTTTGCGAGCTAATTTATATTAAAGAGTGTCATAAAAAAATGGATCTGCACCGGGAACATTTTCGCGCTATAATTTTGTACGATTTCAAGTGTCGCGGAACTTCGTTCCATCTGGGTGTCCCTTGACACCTCTCAAGTTTTTTTGTATTTACTGGTAGTTTTGTGTGGCATACAAGGAGTTTTAAAATTATAGTTTTTTTTTTCATATTTTTATCTTTTTATTACGTTAGGTACTAGCTTTTGCCAGCGGCTTCACCCGCGTTAACCAATTGAAACAAAACCTTAACAATTAATACACCTAAACCTTCCTCATAAATCACTCTGTCTATTAGTGAAAATCGCGAACTCTTATCGATTCTAATCGGTACTTTTAGAGTTTATCGCGAACAGACGGATAGACGCGGACTTTGTTTTATATTAAGTAGTGATTATGAAGGGATTAAAAGCTATTTTAAAGGAGCTTTGAACTAGCTGTTATCACCATCATTTCAGCCGAAAGACGTCCACTGCTATACATGGACCTCCCCCGAAAGGGGAGTTTCGCCATAATCGCCACGCTTGGCAGGCGGGTTGGCGATCGCAGTATGGTGGTAAAATGCATAGAGAACGCTGCTGCCCATTCTCTTGTAAGTCCCTTAGTCGCCTTCTCCCACGGGAAGAAATGGGATGGTGCTATTCTGTTACGTCCGGTACCATACGGAATACCTGTTATGGTATAGGTATTTTGCTAAACAAACTCATTACATAATAAATTAAATTAGGCTGAGTTATGAAATCAACACCGTTTTCTTGCAGACATCCCGAATTACATAAATATAGGTACTAGATTAGGTTTTACCAACTTTTTTGGGTGGGAAATCATCAAATAACTTCGCCCGCTCTGGATGGAGCAGGAGGGCGTGTCAGACTTTTACTGACTAAAACCCACCCGTGTTCCCTCAGTAGCCTGTAGTGTGCAAGGGGTGGCGGTATCTCTTCCGAGCACCCCTGGCAGTTCCCAGTAGGGTTGTGCCTAGAAAGCTAGAGTAAACCCACAATTCGCCAGTTAAATTTAAGTCCAATGTAATAGGGGCGAGTCTATTGCCATCAATATTGAGAGAGGAATGTCTCAATGGAAAGTGAGACATTTCCATACCATTCAAATTTAAGTAACTGTACATATTATGTACCTAAATTTAATTTTACGTTTCGAAGAAGATTCTATCGAAGAAAAAAACAATAACACTTTTCCCGACCTGGGAATCGAACCCAGAACCTCAAACAAATGAACCAACGGGGCAGTCATGAGACATAATTGCAGAGAAAATCTAAATGAGATTATATTCCAGTTCCGTAGTTACCTAATAGGTACCCTATTACCTAGTAGTAGGTACCTTTTTACGGATATCCTGCTGGATACCCTCCATCTGAGAAGAACTTAGGAGTGTGTCGAGCTCCTGCCAACGTAATACCGTGGTCCCTGGCACAAAGGCAACTGAGGGAACACGGGTGAGTTTTAGTCAGTAAAAGTCTGAGTTATATGATGATTTCCCACCCTCAAAAATAGAAACCCACTATTTCTTCTAGGTTGGGATTCCGGGAGAAACATGAACATTCCTCGCAGCCCCGACTGGTAACAGCCCTAGCATAGCATCTAGCGGGGTCTGTCACGCGGCCGATCCTACGTCCGCACGTCCACATGATGGAGTCACGTTATGTCCTGTACGCGTAACGTCCGCTTATGGCCCTATTATATTCTTGTAAGTGCATTTTTTCTTGGTTAATTGCGCGCATGTATACGCGTGCCGGGTGGCACCGGAAAATACCGTAATAATACCAGCCTATTTTTTAACAACTGTAGACCGAAAACCTTGTTGCCCTCAGAAGCTCCACGTAAAATACTGGTATTCAGCTGCATCCGGTTAGACTGGAAACCAACCCCAACATAGTTGGGTAAAGGCTAGGCAGATGATGTAGGGCAAAAACCTCTTTTCACACATAGCAGGCCTGCATTGAAGGCCACGCTTGCTCATGGCGGTTTGGCGATTTCAGACTTACTCCAGGTTTTCTCACGATGTCCTCCTTAACCGATGTCAATAAAGTCCAAAATAAACTCAGAAAGTAGACATTTATTGCACAACTTACTGTGTACTTGCCCCTATCGACAACTGACAAATTTTAATGTGTGCAGTCTGTATTCTGTCTATTGGACAGGTTCACTCAAACTCCTTTAGTAGGTTGTAGTTCCTATCTTGACTCACGCGTTACATTCACTACAGAAGGTGAAATAAGCAAATACTCATCTCGTCGAGCTTGTCACCTGGTATTGTCTAGAATAATAACTAACTACGGTAAAAATAACCTGACCTATGGCGGAGCACAACTCTATAATTAACTTCCAAAAGATGTAAAAGAAGCGAGTTCACTCAACATATTAATTGTGTGGTGTCTATTTTTGTATAAACCCGCAACATCTGTTAGCTTGGGCCACCACCTTATCTTAGGAATGCAGCGAAATCGCTTCCAATTTTTTTTTTCTTTTTGTTTTTCTTCTACCCGCACTGTTCAAATATATTAAATAAATAAATAAATAATTATTTATTGCCATAAAAACAGTTTACAGAATAATGTGAGACCCTCGAGCCTAAAAAGGCCACATTAAGCAATTCCTCTAAAAGCAATTCATTTCCTGAATTCCCAGCAGATCATTAGCAATTCCTCTAATTTTCGTAAAATGGTGACACAAGTTAGCTGAATCATATTCAATTCAATTCATATCAGAATCATATTTAGTGTAAATGTTACCGCATGCAAAAAATAAAGACCGTAATTTTACCGGTAAATATTTCTTTAAAGTTTTCGTTAATCAAATTGGTTTTTTATTTTTTATTTCTACAACTGAAATGTTATTTCATTATTATAACCTTTAATTTGATTAAAATACCGCAAATAAGCCCCGAAACGGGAAACTAGAAACAATAAAAACTTAATAGACTGGCAACGCGTACAAAAAAGTTTTCAGTTTATCCCTTGAGTTATGTCATTTATGTTGACGTGGGTAATTTAAAACTTCAGTTTTTCGTGAGCATAATAGTCTCAGATTACTTTATTCTCTAATCTGAGATAATAGTATAAAATACTAATTTCGTGCAAATTGTATCATTTCTTAAATGCAAAGTAAGTGCACACTTGATTATCTTAGATCAATATTTAATTTTATCGCTGTACAAATTCAAATGTACGTAATATTTTGTAGGAATGGAGAGACGTGCAGCTATGATTCCCAGTGGAACATTCTGCTCGATTTCTTGGAGCGTAACACCAACCTGGCTAGGGCTCGGGGTTATAATAATACTGCCCGAGGTAGAGCAGAGTCATCTCGCCCGGGGTCTGAGCTGGCTGGATTGCTCAAAGCTGAGGGTAGTGGTACAACCAAATGCCCCAAAGATTGGTCTGTTGTAAGTATTTGAATTTCATATTTCACATTTCTCATAGTCTGCAACATCACAATTTCATCTTATTTCCCCTCGCACTTGGCCGGTTTTTTTTATATTGTTTTGCAGTATGTCAGTAACTACAAAAGTAAGCTCAAAAAGATTGTAGCTGGCATAAATGCTGATGCCAACACAACAAGCGGAGGGCCTCCTAGTTTCCTCCTAATTTGTTCTGCGAATTTTAGAGAGGCAGTGGTGATTGCGACTGCGGATATGCTCAACACTGAAAGTGAGAGCTCTGTCGGTGTTGAGCCTCTCGCCGAAATCACTGCAGCCTCAAGTCCTGGGCAGAGTAAAGCGTCTGCACAAAGCACTACCCCGGTCAATGCTATTACAGTGCCTCTGCCTCGTCGAACTCTGCGGACAAGATACTGTAGTGTGTGGGATTTATAACCCTACAGCTATTTATTCATACAGCGATTAAGAATTATGATGACTATTGAAAACGATGATGTTACTAATTGTAATTATAACGTATTTTAGGTCGCCCTCTGGCTCTACTGGATGAGGCTCGGAGAGTTTTATCTTATGTGGAGATTCAACGATTCTACTACTGATCGTGCCAGCCAGCAAATAGCACAGAACCTCGGGAGGCTTGCTGATGCAGTCGAAAGATATTGGTGTCCCATAGAGATAAAATATTAATATTAAACATGTTATTACATTGAAATCTATATAAATAAAAAGAGAAGTCCTGACTGACAGACTGATTGACTGACTCATCAACGCCCAGCCCAAACCCTTGAACCTAGAAAGCTGAAATTTTGCACAGAGGTTCTCTTTATAATGCAGACGAGGAATAAGGAAGGATTTTTCGAAATTCCACTCCTACGGGAGTTAAATACGGGATGAAAGTTCCGCGCGGGCGAAGCCGCTGGCAAGAGCTAGTAATATATAAAGAAAAACAAAGAGGCAAAATAAAATTATATAAATTTATTATCGCGCTGACCAAAGCCGTTGTACAAGTGCATCTCGTACTGATTGACCAGCAGCGAGGCGGTGATTTCTTCGTGATGCAGTTTCGATATGTGTATTTGTTATAAACCACACGTTTTCGTTTTCAGTCTGATGGAGTTGTTCCAAGTGGCTGTTAAGTGGATGGTGATTCCATATAAGCCCCTCCGTGGCTAGCATCGATACTCAAAATATTCAAATCAGAGTCGCAAAGCTAAAGACAAAAAAATACTGATTAATTATTTTGTTTAAATAGTACTATGAATAGATGAGAATTTGATTTAGTAAAATATATATCCTATTCCTATTGTTTTATTTTAATAATACGTGTAATGTTAGTTGTCCTCATTTATAGATACCTACTATCTAATAAAATTGAAGGGAAAGTATAGTAAGATAACATAACGTCACACCATTATCCTCGAAGGGTTAGGCAGACGTGTAGCTTCTGGTACACCCACATTTCGCCTGTTATGTTTAAAGCCCATGTAAAAAGGCCCATGTCCCATGAGGGTTGTAAGATAACATTAAGAATATATTATTGACAGCAACAACGTTTGGTAACTGTATGGGGTATGTACCTACTTATACAATTCTTACTTCATCATCATCATCATTTCAGCCGAAAGACGTCCACTGCTGGACATAGGCCTCCCCCAGGCTCCTCCACTTCAATTCTTACTTATTTATCTGGTAAAATCAGAAAACATTAAACATAAACAAAGGGAAAGGCCGTGTACAAACTATAGAAGGAAGTTATTCCTTCTAAATACAGTAGACATCGAAAGAGCGGCTTGCCTCACCAAAACTTACAAAGTATTCATAATGTAGGTATTGTGGTGGTATAATACATTTATTCTTCCTTACCCAGTTATGATAGAATTCCGTTATGCCTGGGTTTGCGGAAAACGAATATACTTCCTCCGGAAATGGTTATTGTTACACAATTAGAAACACTCACCTGGTGCATCTTATGGTGTTCACTAGCCATCTCGGCGGGTACTAAAGTAAGATTTCAGCTCATGGACGAGGTCGCGACACACACTTTTACCTAGCCTAAATAAGCCAACAAATTCGTGGTCCGGTCCATTTTCCGAAGCGCTAAATTTCGTCGGCGACACAAAAGGGTCTCCATAACCCGCGCGTGCTCAAGGAAATTTTCATAAAGGGCCAAATCGGCCATTATTCTAATATTTCTTCACAAAATCCTTAATATGAATTGTTAGATGTTGCTCTTGACTAACTTCTTATGATTCTGCTATTTGACATTTAAACTTCATTAAAACAATTCATTATTTGTGGACCATTTTACGAATCTCCATACAAAACTGTCACATAGATGAATTGCGTGATATGAATTGTAAGCAGAAAATATTATGAATTGTCAGTTTGGGACCATTTTACGATTTTTAATATGATTCATAATATGATTATATTATGATTCTGCCAAAGTGGCCTTTTTAGACCCGCTGGTATGAGTTTGTATGAGTGCTTGAGTGTGTGTGTGTTTTGTGTCAGGATTTTGTTCAGTTTATTATATTGAAAAGGGGCAAGATATTCCCGCTGTCGCCTGGCGGACGCCGTGTGACAGCGTAAAGGTAGGCAAACGTTTTGTTCTGGTGCGCTTCTTATTATATTCTGCGTTATAAGGTGTAATACTGTGCTGCTAGTTAATAATTTTCAGAATATAATTCTGTCTTACAGTAAGTACTTGCACTTGTCGTATTAGACTCTGGTGGGAAATCTAAATGGTCTGAAAGTCATAACTTTAAGAAGAGATCTTTGGGCCCTTTCCAGGCGAATCATGAAGGTTTTGCATGCCCCACCCCACACAGGAACACAATAACCCACGACTATATTAGCAATAAGATTTAATGTTTTCATGTAAGTGACGATTGTCATAATGATAATAAAGTTCTAAAAATCCATAGGGTGGCGGGGATATTGAGGCGCAAACTAAAACTATATATTCAGCACATAATTCTAGACCACGTAGCGCAGAATATATTCGATAATTATGTTTAAAAAACCACTCTCTACCTGCTCAAATCTGGTCAGCCTATTTCCAACTTTGTTGAAGTGAGCGTCCAGTTAGAACACCAGTATTTGACACGGAGCGACTGCCTACCTGACCTCCTTAACCAAGTGACTGGGTAATACGACACCCCTTGATAAGACTGGTTGTCATACTTTTGGGCGTCAAACTATCCGTAACGATTGTCAAAGATCTACTAATAACAGCTGGGACTTGTTGGTCCCGGGTGGTTACTTAGCGCGCTTTCCGAGGCACGGAAAGGTTTCGTTATGTAAAAATGGCCACGCATATAATCAAAAGTAATTTATTCAAACTAGGCTGAGAGTCAGCAATTTTAGATCAAAAACCAAGACTCAAAACGCCCAACCACGATCACCACTTCATCGTGCTTTAGCTAGGAAGAAGAAGTGGAGCAACAAACTATCCAGCAGCACAGTTGTCCGCATCCACGGAACGACCGCGGTAAGCGTAGCTTAACCTAATCGATCGACCCTCCAACACAATATAAAAGAAACCCCATAAACCATTGAATACCTATACAATACCTCTACCGCATTACAATATCACTCAAGCGGTACACATGCTATAAGAATTCAAGATGGATTCTCCCTTATTTACATTTCGATTCAATTTGGTCCACCGTGGAATGTTCCCGTATTTTCCTTAAATAGCTCGGGAGTGCAAAGAAATTGGATTTGGATAAACAGTTGGTTTTTTCTAAGCTGTTTTTAATTCATTAGCCTTGGTTGTTTTAAATTTTGTGGAAGCCGTGAGCATTTTGAAAGTGTTTGGGTAAAAATCTTTGTTGATTGAGACCTGTCGTATTAAGTTTCTTAGCATTCTTGTCTAGTTTTTAATCTTAATATTTTGTAATTAAAAACATTCTTATAATGTTTTTTTTTTTTCTTTTTCTAAATACGTAAAAAGAAAAGTCCTGAGTGACTGACTGACTCATCAACGTCCGGCCCAAACCCTTGGACCTAGAAAGCTGAAATTTTGCGTAGAGGTTCCCTCTATAATCAAGGAAAAAGGAAGAATTTTTCTAAATTCAACTCCTAAGGGGGATGAAAGTTCTGCGCGGCAAAGTCGCTGACAAAAGCTAGTTTCAAAATATTCAGATTTCAATGCATAAAACCTTTTATCGATGGGGGTGGGAAGCAACCACAGAACGCCACCTTGACGTGTCCTTTTGCCTCCTTAACTTTCACAGGGCTTCACCCTTATTGCGTCCCTGGTCGACGGCGCGTTGTTTTCCACGCGTGCTTCAAAGAGATGTCAGCATCAACTAGTGGGGTCCGTAAGGGCCAATGCCTGCCCTGGCAGGAACAATCCGCACCCCTGGGTGCGGATTGTTCGAAAGAGATGTTGCGGCCCCTGAAACACAGGCAACTGAAGAAACACGGGTGGGTTTTAGTCAGTAAAAGTCTGACACGCCCTCCCGCTCCACTCAGAGCGAGAGAAGTTATTTGATGATTTCCCACTCTCAAACTTGAACTGACCAAATCAAACTGTGTTACGCTAACTGTAAAAATCTCAACATGTGTGATGTGCGCGTGGAGTGAGCCGTCAGTGTCATACCGGTGATGCTAGAGAATAACCAACAATCATAATTGAGATTTGCATAATATTTTTATGGTATTTCTGTTGATTTACGTTCTCTGTCTTGCTATTCTATAAATTTATAAAGCTCCTAAACAGTAACGTTGAGACACTTTAATACTAGCTTTAAATTAATATAAAATGATCAATAGAATTAGCACAAAAGGTTTGATAAATCTCAATTATGATTGTAAATGTAATGCTTGGTCAATCCCTAACATCAGTAGAATGAAACTGATAGTTCACTTGACGCAAGTTTTCACGGTGACATTCTTACAAAGTCGACACCCTATGGGATTGACGTTATTGACAGCTGTCTTCAAGTACTTAATTTTTTTTTACGGTGATTTACAGAAGAGCCTGGCTGGTCATACTTGTACGCCCGACGCGAGTCATCATAATCAGCCTATAATGTATCCACTACTAGGACTCAGGCTTCCGGTAGAGGTACCGCCCTCTACCGGATCCACCACGCGGGGGTATTCTTCCACTCTCGCTCCGTACCATGGCCTGGACCAGGGGCGGACGCGAGAGATCGCCACCGCCGATCGCCTCCATGAAGGCACGGCGGTACTCCGCCCAAGCCGGGCGGTCTCCACCGTATGCTCCACGGTGTCTTCCGGGCGATCTACACAGTGGAAATACCCGGATGTTTCCGCCCGCCTTATCCGAAACTGGAACCTCCCGAAACAACCGTGTCCGGTGAGGACCTGCGTCAGGCGGAGGGTGAGAACGCCGTGGCGCCTCTCAACTCAACCACGCGGGGTTAGTGCGGGTTGGTAGACGATTCTTCACCGTTTGGAGAGCAGTGGTGATGTAATAATTTGCACAATGTATAGCGCCGTGCTAACTTACAACTCGTAAGTCACGGCCGTTACCACTGGGTCACCACTGTTCCCACGCGACCTGCCCTACGCGAGTACCTACTATTTCTTTAAAATGGTAAAATATAAATTAAAAGCTCGAATTTTTCGCAGTAAGTAGAAACCTGTTGCTTTAAATTTGGACGAAATCCAGAGCTCTACAAAGCTTTCCATGTTTTTTGAACGAAATGATTAATCCTTATTTTTACACCTGTGAGGTTTCTCACGACTACAATTTTTGTTGTTTTGCACTTCTGAACAAAATGCATTTTTATTGTAATTTACTTTTTTTTAAATAGGTATTTTATAACGTTATCATGATGAATTTTGTAACGGTGTTTAAATATTGATATATTGATGGCCAATTATTATTGTATCTTTTTATTTAATGCTATTTGGTAAAGATAACTAACAAGTTTATGCTTCCGTTTTGAAAATGCGATAATACCTTGGTATTTATTGGTATGTGAATTGACTGCGGAATTTTTTTTTGAAATTTTATTTAATTAATATTATAAAAATTGCTTTTTTTTAAAATATCTTCTGTAGGTAGTTACAAACAGTTATTTATCTTAACAGGTTATCTCTTTTGTACCTACTAAGCTTTGTTTAGTTTTTACGAGTCTCAATTCTTTGCTTTTAGTGACGGTAAGACAATGTAACCAACCACTGCCGAGCCTTTGCTAAATATAAATGATTCTATTCCTGTAAGTAAGTGTGTACAAACACTTTTACACGTCAGTAATAATTAAAAAAAATAACTTTAATTTCGGAAGGCGTTGACATAAAATTAAAATACATATCCAAAGACACCGACTTCCGTAATAAAAGTTATTTTTCTCTTTGTAGTGTTTTTTCGGAAGTCGGTTGTTTTTTTTTTGAAAAACGTTTTTATTTTTGTTTTTTTAGGTATATTACCTACTCCACACCAATTCGAAATTTCATCATCCTTGGGGTATTCTCAGTCAATCGAATCGAAACAATGAATATTTATGCGATAGCATAAATCGCGGTTGATTTGCTGTAACTTTTGAAGATTTCCGTTGCCTGTCTTCGAAGTACATCATCAGATATATATGAAATTTAAATGAGACCATTTCGGAATAAAATCCTTACGAACAAAAAAATATATTTTGAAAATCCGTCAATATATGACTGAGTTTAGCCCGAACATACATTAAAAAAACCAAACCAAATTGATAACCTCCTCCTTTTTGAAGTCGGTTAAAAAAACAAGATGAGGTCGGCGGCGATTCCTATTTGACTACTCTGAGAAGAAAGCCCAAAACAAACTCAGACCTCTGACTTGCCTGCCTAAAGGTCCGGACATAATGTTGGTCAGATTAAGTACAGACTATGTAGATACCGACATAGTCCGAAGAATTGCCAAACTTAAGTGGCAGTGAGCAGGGCCCATTGCTCGCAGAACAGATGGCCGATGGGGCCCAAAGGTTCTGGAGTGGCGACCGCGTACCGGAAGACGTAGAGTGGGAAGGCTTCCCACAAGGTGGACCGATGAACTTGTGAAGGTCGCGGGTACCCGCTGGATGTGGGAAGCACAAGACCGGTCGAAATGGAGGAGCCTGGGGGAGGAGCAGTGGACGTCTTTCGGCTGAAATGATGATGATGTAGATTGGTTTCTGAAATCGTCTTTTGAGGAACGAGCCACACCGATTCAGTGGAACTGTTCAGTCAGTACACGTATCATGCTCCCAGATCAACTCTGAACTTAAGTAGATCAAGCTCAAGCTCATACTAAAAGGGATCCCTTTTTTTTTTTTGTTTTTGGCATCTCGCAGTTGACCTTGAGAGGCTGTGACTGCTCAACCGGACTTTCCTGTGAAGGTTTTTAGGAATCTAAAAGCCTCCAGCCAGGGCGTAAACCTACTTAAACCTAAAACGACTGCGCACTGAGGGCACCCCCTGTGGGGTACGAACCTCGGCTCAGGGAGTCGCTGGCGGGGGGGGGGGGGGGGGCAGCTAGTACTATCAGGGACAGGCTGGATCAAGATATTTTCATGATTATTAGACGGGGAATTTAAAGCTACTGGCTCAGCTGCGGCACGGGCTGGCGCTTCAACGAGCAAGGGACGGTCGGGAAGGGATCACCCAATGAAAGCTCGCATTTGATCCAATCCACTCTGTCCCATGTTGCGTTCTCCCAGGAATGACCAAATGTTAGTTAGTCGCTTAGTTTATAAGTTGTATATCCTGGCTGGAGGCCTTAATTTTTTAGAGCATACATAGTAACCGATAACCTGCCAGGCTAAACGGCGAGGTGACTTAAAAAAAAAAAGCCGCGTTACATTTACTGGCTTGTGGCGGCATCTACAACGCGAACAACAAAATCAAAGACCTGACGTCACACAAATCCTACATCGCGCAATCAGAGTTTACCTCGCGCCTCGTATATTTACAACATCCCGTTGCCCACCAGACACAACACCCGTGTGGTCGGAGGACCCTCCCTTGTACACTGAGTATGAGTGAGCTTTACCTTCTATTTCTCATACCTCTATAGCCTCATTAGATTGGTGGTCAGTTAGCGTGACAACTGATTTTAGGCTCTTATGGTTTTGAGATTCATCCCTGAATCGGAAAAAGTGTAATTGGCTTGTCCTTTGGACCGTTGCTCCTATGCCTCTGGGAAACATTATATGACTAGAAGCAATAGGGCTGTGCTATATCTAAATCTCTGCCTTTCATTCTGGATGGTACAGGAAAGATGTTATCCAAAGCATCATTGCAAGTTTTGCAACCAAAAAGGCGAAAAATATAAATTATTTTTTTATTTCGCAATTCATTGTTCACAATGGCTCCTACCGTTGTTTGTCTCTGCATCACCCAAAACATTACATGAACAACCTATTATGTTCCCATTGCTGGGACACAAGCCCACTCTCTTGGAGAGGGAGTGGACTGTAATCTACCACGCAGGCCGAGTGCTGGTTGGTAGAAGTCATGTCTTAGAATTTTTGGTTTTAGGATAGGCCGGTTTCCTCACGACGCTATTCACACAAAGTCAAGTGCCTACCTGGGTTGGTGGTCAAACCCGCGACCTATGGCATTGAGTCCACCTTTGTACATTTGTATGCACAAAATATTAAATAAAATAATAATAAAAAAGTAAAGGTAGGTAGGTAAATGTATACACGTACAAAATGGCGGTGGTGGCGCATTAGAACGTCACCGCCACAGATAACTGTGACAAATGGCATCCTGTAATGATTTACATTACGCGAAATGACGCAAATGTTCCAACGCTGAAACTTGCGAAATGGGAGCTTTTAGTTTTTTCTGGTCTTTTTGTGGATAAATTATGGGTGGGTAGTACTTACCAACGGTCGATTTTGTTTTTTTGAGTACCTACTTACAGCAAATTTCAGAATAAAGGAAGAATAAATTTGTATGAAAACTTCATGAAATTGATATAATAGAATCGCATGGCGCCGTTTTGCCTTAATAGTTACTACCTATTTATTTTGTATACATTTTCGTTCCTCTTTTCTGTATTCAAATTGTCTAGGTAATCTGAGACAGTGAACAGTCACCACACACGTTATAAGATTTTAATGATGTGTGTAGATATGTATATTTTTAAACTCATGTTTTAGTCGTAGTTGCAGTGATTTCAACGTAAAATGTATCTACTTATCTTCCTCTCGTCTGTGCTAGATTTACAATAATCGTGAAAATCTTTGTTAGCTTGAGGAACACGAAAAATGGAAACAGAAAAAATATGGACATTAATTTGACATTTACTTCCATAATAAATCACTTTAAAATTTTATTTTAAAAATTGTGCAGTTTTTAACCGACTTCAAAAAGAAGGAGGTTATCAATTCGGCATGTTTTTTTTTTTATGTATGTTCGGTCATAACTCCGTCGTATATTGACGGATTTCCAAAAATATTTTTTTGTTCGAAAGGGGTTTACTCCGAAATGGTCCCATTAAAATTCATATAGATCTGATGATGCGTTTCGGAGACAGACAACGGAACTCTTCAAAAAATTACAGCAAATCAACCGCGACTGTTGCTATCGCATAAGTATGCATTGTTTTGACCCCATGGATGATGAAATTTAGAATTGGTGTGGGGTAGGTAACTAAAAAGTGAAAAATAAAAACTTTTTTCAAAAAAATAACAACCGACTTCCCAAAAAAACACTACAAAGTGCAAAATAACTTTAATTTCGGAAGGCGGTGACAAATAATTAAAATACACATCCAAAGTCACCGACTTCCGAAATTAAAGTTATTTTCCACTTTGTAGTGTTTTTTGGGAAGTCGGTTGTAATTTTTTTGAAAAAAGTTTTATAAACCAAAATTAAAATATCAACCATAATATGAAATTGAATCCATCAATCCTCAGCAGACATTGAAATATCCATTTATATTCAACATATGTCTCATTTGAGTAACACACGCAAATGATTGCTAAAACATGCTATTAATACATCTTCAGACACTCAAATAGCTATGACAAATGTTCCCCAGAACGGTTTACGTACAAAAAACTTGGCAAAATACGTACATTGCACATCACCACTATACATCACAGTCTGAATTTTACGTAATTATTCACGAAAACACATAAATTAAATTCAAATTTTTTGTTTTGTCCGAAGTCAAAATAGTGCAAAGAAAATTAAGTGGGAGGTTCAAAATTTGTGGTTGTATTAAACACACAATCAATTGCAATGACAATTGTAATTTATATCCAGTTGGTGAGGCAAAACAATAATCATTTTATTAGACAACAATAAAGGAGGAAAAGTCAAGTAATTTTGGCTGAAAAATATTGTCTACACAATATCGATTTCGCAATAAACCCGATCCGAGCGTAGATTTAAATTAATAAAGTATTTTTGCCGCACCTATTGCATCGTTTACTTGTGAGATATATATTATAATAAATTACACTGTTTAATGCGATTGCCAAGTCAAACTATTTATTAAAAACAAAAAAACGCAAAAAAAAAAGAAAAAAATGGTTACTATAAGATGTTATAAGGTTAGCTAATTAGAATAGAATAGAATATTCCTTTATTTTGAGAAAAACATATTACATTACGTAATAACTTAAGACAGAAGGATTTAAGTAGGCACTGAATAAATTAACCGACTTGGTATTATATGATGGATCTTACAACTTTTTACGGTAGAAAAACCGAGTTGCGAGACTTGTTTTTTTTACAAGTTATGTTTTTGATGGCTTCAGTATTTCTGAGAAGTCATGAAATGGGAAAGTAAGGGTTTTTCGTATATTTATCTCTTTTACTATATTACCTACCTGATGAGCCCTGTCGGTGAAGAGTCCTGTCGGCGAAGTGTCCTATCAGCGAACAGTCCCGTCGAAGTAAAAGTCTGTCGGTGTTCAGTCTGTCGGCGTAGTGTCTTTCGACGTTTAGTCGTACACTGGGAAAAGATCACAAAAGTTCATTCACCAAGTTCATTTTATCCTGTCTACATATTTTTCTTGCAAAATCTACCACATACATTCACCAAACCGTTGTAACCGCCTGGCGTAATAAGATCTAACTTTCTGTTCTGCCATCAATCTTGTCCCAAATGATTAGGGCAGGGAGACGAATCGCCTCGGTCAGTGAGCCTCGCAGATAAATGCGTCGTGGATCACTAACTTCTCGCGGTATATTTGTCAATTATTTAACGTGGTTATTTGTAATCCTAGCTGAGGGGCTTGTGGCTAAGTAACAATAGCTGCACGGGTCGATCGATCAGGTTAAGCTACGCTTGCCGCGGTTGGTCCGTGGATGGGTGACCATCTTAACATGCCAAGACCCCTCCGTGCCTCGGAAAGCACGTTAAGCCGTTGGTCCCGGCAGTCATTTGTGGATCTTTGACAGTCGTTACGGGTCCTCAGAAGCCTGAAAGTCTGACCATCAGTCTTACCAAGGGGTATCGTATTACCCAGTAACTGGGTTGTGGAGGTCAGATAGGCAGTCGCTCCATGTAAAATACTGGTATTCAGCTGCATCCGGTTAGACTGGAAGCAGACCCCATCATAGTTGGGAAAAGGCTAGGCAGATGATGATTTGTAATCCTATCTGCCAGTTCTTCGGAAGTCGTTACGGGTAATCAAAAGCTCAAGTTTGACCAGTCTTACAATGGGTTTCGTGTTACCCAATAGCTGGGTTGTGGAGTTCAGATAGGTACGCGCTCCATGTAAAGTACTGATAGTCAGCTGAATCCGGTTTGATTGGAAGCCGACCCCAAACTAGATGATGATAACCTTGGTCATCCTCGAACGTATTAGGGGGACCTTACGGACGATTTTCTGGATGGTTTGCAAAGGTTTTCTTTAAGAAAAGATAATAATTTATACCCGACCACCGCAGGCGCGGGCTTGCGGACGGCGAGGAATGGGTAGCTCGCCGTCCGGTAAGGACCAAGCACGGGTCGACGGCGCGTCGTTGTGTTCCACGCGCGCCTCGATGAGATGTCAACACCAACTGGTGGGGTCCGCAACGGCCTATGCCTGCCAGGGGTGCGGGTTGTTCGAAAGAGATACCGTGGCCCCGGGCACGCAGGCAACTGAAAGAGCACGGGTGGGTTTTAGTCAGTAAAATTCTGACACGCACGAGACGTTATTTGATGATTTCCCATCCACAAAAAAAAAACTCTTTCTGTCTGTTACGCTTTCACGCATAAACCGCTAAACCGATCGTCACGAAATTTGGCAGTGATATAGCCTGGGAAATGGAGAAGGACATAGGAAGGACTGCTTTACGCAATAACCGACATCCACGTGGGTAGAACCGCGGGAAAAAGGTAGTTAAGATAAATTTAAGTACAGTGCTCACGGGTAAACTTGCTCATAGAAAGTAAAGATGGCCACAGTTGATACGTGCCTTCTAAATAAAAATAATAAAAACGTATCTCCTGTAATTGGAAGAAAGAATGGACCTTATGCTTACCGGATTTTAACGAAGTTTCCAACGTTGTCTGCAAGACAAAGTTAGCTCAGTTTTAAGAGAGGATCTTATTTCTGTGCAGAAAGAAAGCGAGGGTTGACGAAACAAAAGGGTTCATACAACAGTGCTTTGTTTTGATTGAACTTTTGTGCTCAATGTTTGGGAGTTTTATTCTATTTAATTAGAGGTCAAAATTGCGTGTTTTTTTTCTTAGTAAGCGATAAATGGAAGGTGTGGTATGTTGGAACCCCATGAATACAGCATATAGCTTTATCTACGTATTATTTAGCAATACTACGACCGAACATGAAATTACTAAGTCAGGTAATATGTTTACATGTTTGGATGTTTGTAACTCAACCACGCAAAAACGACTGAATGGATTTTGATAAAAATTGTTACACAGATAGATTACAACATGGATTAAGACGGGATACTTTTAATTCCAGTAGTGCGTTCCCGTGAGTTGATTTTCGACCGTGACGCGGGCGAAACCGCTGGCAAAAGCTAGTTAAATACATTAACAAAGGCTCGCCCCCTATTACATAAGACTTAACCATAACTGGCGAAATGTGGGTGTACTGAAGGTCCTCCAAACTTCGGTGAAACAAGACGTAATGTTATACGATAAGTAAACTACAAAAATACTATTGACCTACTCGTAGTTCTTCAGAATTGACAAATCGAAATGTATGTATTTTCAACCGCAGCGACTTTCTAACCGGTTGGTGATTTATTAATACAAAACGTAATTAATTTAGTACGATTTATTATCAACATTTTGTTGGTTAAACAACCAATGATTTAATGACCACATCAACCCACTACTCTATCACAATTAATTCATACATTTCAGTCTATAAATCACGTAGAAATAAAATGTTAACTATAATTTGGTACAGTGTAACAATATTTCAGTCTGCCAAGTCAACGTCCGAAGCCCTAGCACTTGAATAGCTGTAAACATTTTGCGACGCTTCATGCGTTATGATCTTCAACGCAAGTAGTAAGCGGCAGCGGAGCGATTTAATAAGCGGAGCGAGAATTTTCAAAGAGTTTTATACAGGCTAATTTTGAACTTATTGGTTATCTATTAGGAGCTGAAAGTGTCCCAACAGTGGGAACATTATGGGTTGAAAATGATGAAAATGACGCGGTGGGTCGTGCATTTACGGCAAGCTATAAACGACAGCGGAGCAAGTATATTAGCGGGTCAGACACAGCTTAGATTACTGAGTTATTTTCTGGAATAATACATTGAACTCACCAGGGTATGAATTCACTATGACCACTTAACGATTCCTTACTCGTAACCACGTCAATCACACACGAATTCTGCTAATATCGTATTAACAATATCGACAATAGTTATTTATGATACTAGTGCGGTAAGTTGGTTTTTACAAACGAGTAGACGAATGTAAGCCCGAGGCGAAGTCGAGGGCTTACCATAGTCACGAGTTTGTAAATACCAATTTCTGCATGTGTGTCACACAATGTTTTTCAACACATTTGCGAGAAAACAGTACAATATTTAATTAAACAAACTTCCCTCCTCCTCTCATTCAAAATATCAGGTGGAGTAGATTCCATATTAATATCAGATTCCGCGCTTGAACTCATATTATATAAGTTTGTTTATAAATATCAGTCGGAAACTCGCAACAATCTTTGACGTTTCTAATATGAAAATGGCGCGAATTTGCAAATGGCGCCACATGCACGTGGTGAAAATTAGAACTACATCTTTTATCTCATTTACTCTTTAGTATAAAGTGATATAAACGTATTCAGCAAAAGCGCTTCCAAGGAGGTTCGATCAGTCAGCTTATTAATTCTCGTAATATGAAACTCCTTGGTGGAATTCTTTTAATATTTTTCAACACATTTGCTCAAAAACTGCATTTACGAAGCCTGTATACATGGTTCGAAAGTTAAAAATTACGCACACACAATACAACGGAACGTGCGGTAAAATAGGTACTCTCACCTGAGTACCTATTTTACCGCATACCTCGTTGTATGGCACCGTGCCTATTCTTTACGGTTTTTTTTAATTTCCGTAAAATATTATAAGAATTTCGTCCAAGGAGTTTCACATTACGAGAATAAATAAGCTGACTGATCGAACCTCCTTGGAAGCGATTTTGCTCAATACGTTTGTCTCACTTTAATAATAAAGAGTAAATGAGATGAAAGATGTAGTTCTAATTTTCACCACGGGCATGTGGCGCCATTTGTAAATTCGCGCCATTTTCATATTATGGAATCTACTCCACCTGATATTTTGAATGAGGCGCAAATTGAAGGAAACGGTCTCTTGCCGCCAAAATTGGCGAGCGCTATTTAATGATGTATAAGTTTGTTTAATTACAAATTGTACTGTTTTCTCGCAAATGTGTTGAAAAACATTGTATGACACACGTGCAGAAATTGGTTTTTACAAACTCGTGACTATGGTAAGCCCTCGACTTCGTCTCCTGCTTACATTTGTCTACTCGTTTGTAAAAACCAACTTACCGCACTAGTATCATAAATAACTATTAAGGAAATTAAAAAAAAAAACCGTAAAGAATACGCACGGTGCTATACAACGGGGAATGCGGTAAAATAGGTACTTAGGTGAGAGTACTTATTTTACCGCACGTTCCGTTGCATGGTGCGTAATTTTTAACTTTCGAACTATGTATACAGGCTTCGTAAATGCAGTTTTTGAGCAAATGTGTTGAAAAATATCTTTTAACATGCAGAATATGACATTTCGATTCCTTACCGTTACAAAAAAACGATATTGACGTAGTTTGAAGGTAGTAAGATTTCGCGGGGAATCATTATAACGATACAGAATTGGAGCCCTGAGCCTTAACAGTGTCGTATATCGGAGTAGGAGTACAGAGGGTTCAGTATCTTAAGTACTTTTGCATTCTAAATCAGTCAAAAAAAAATATTTAACTGTCTACTTTTCTAAAAGTATTTACATTGACATTTATTTATTTAGTATTACATTGATTGTCTCTGAGATGAGATTGCGATTTAAATTTGAACGTGTTTGAAGTACGATATAATTAGCCTTCAGAATGGTCAAAAAAACAATACATGATTCTTAACTGACTTCCAAAAGGAGTTTTTTTTTTGTAGATCTGTTACGAAAATTCTTTTTTAATGGATATTGTATGTATGGTATGCTTTAGGGGTCGTCCTATATAAAGTTTATTTTTCAACACATTTGCTCAAAAACTGCATTTACGAAGCCTGCATACATGGTTCGAAAGTTAAAAATTACGCACCAATACAACGGAACATGCGGTAAAATAGGTACTCTCACCTCAGTACCTATTTTACCGCATACCCCGTTGTATGGCACCGTGCGTATTCTTTACGGTTTTTTTTTTTAATTTCCATAAAATATTATAAGAATTTCGTCCAAGGAGTTTCACATTACGAGAAAAAATAAGCTGACTGATCGAACCTCCTTGGAAGCGATTTTGCTCAATATGTTTGTCTCACTTTGATACTAAAGAGTAAAGGAGATGAAAGATGTAGTTCTAATTTTCACCGCGTGCATGTGGCGCCATTTGCAAATTCGCGCCATTTTCATATTAGAAACGTCAAAGATTGTTGCGAGTTTCCGACTGATTTATAAACAAACTTATAATATGAGTTCAAGCGAGGAAATTGATAGGTATTAATATGGAATCCACTCCACCTGATATTTTGAATGAGGTGCAAATTGCAGGAAACGGTCTCTTGCCGCCAAAATCGGAGAACGTATTTAACTTTACTTGGGTAGTTTTTGCGTTAGCTATTAGAAGCTAACACATACCTAATACAGAAAATATGACAAAATATTTAAGTTCTGTGTCTCGTAATGTTGATCCCTTTGTTTACCTATGTATAGAAACAAGTAAACCTATGTATGTATATTTTGTTGCGCCATTTCTTCTTCCCAGCTAAACCAATAAGAAGTGGTGAAGGGCGAGTGTTTTGGGGGACTGTCTTATGTAATTTTGACATTCGAAAAGTGCTGATTCTCAGCATAATTTGAATAATTGACTTTTGATTTTGATTATGTCATTACCCGCTACCGCTTATGACGCATGTCATACAACAGTACCACGGGCATAATTCAGTTAACACGGTTAACTCTGTCGGGAGCAGATGCAAACGAGGCTTCAATGTTTGAACTTAATTACGCGATTGCCATGTCAGTCGGTACAACACTACATGCGGTGTGACGGCGGTGGTAATTTTAGGTGATTAGCTTCTAGTTCGGGAATGAAGGGTAATTAAGATGTTAAGGCAATCTAAAATGGTTGTTTGAAATTTTCATTACAAATTTTAATTTCCATGATTGTGTTTTAAACTACTAAAATGTTTTCAGCTGGGGCAGTCAGTCCGAATGGCTACCCTATGATTTATTATCAAATTGTTTATGTCTATCCGGAAGAAGAGAGGAACTGGTATCATCAACAACTAACAGCCGAAGCAAACCAAAGGTAGATATCGTGTAATATAAACCTGCATGCCCCTCCACAAAAAAATCTATACAAACATTTGAAATGTGTATGCAACTAGCAGTGAAGGGGCGTGCAATTGTAAACTATAATAATGTCTACATGGATGCCATTCACGTAGCTACCAAAGCTACCTACTGTTATACCCCGTTATTGCTGTTAAATGTCCCATTAGTTTCGTGGATGCAAGCTTGACAGCTGGCTCCTGGGTTCGATTCCCAGGTCAAGCCAAGTTTTATTGGGTTTTTCATTAGCTTACAGCCCGGATAGCAATACGTTATATCTATGTAATGTTATACCATGAAGATGTTCACCACAATGCCGCTTAGCAACGCTCGCTCGGCGGGTATTCACGCTTAGTACATGCTCATACCAGTGAGTAATCAATCGTCGCCATCACTCGCTGCTCGTTGCTCGCTAACCCGGTTTTAGTTGCTAGACAAGTGATTTTTGATACATAGTGCTTTCTGACACCTTTTTCTTCTTAGCGTGTCGATGTCAAAAAGTCAAAACATCTTCAGCCAAAAATTCAGCTGTGCGAACTCCGCTTTAACACTTTAGCATCAAATGCTAGTGGAAATTGCAGATTTTTCTAACGGTCGTTTAATATGAGGGATCCGCTTTCCTAGGAACCCAAAGATTGTAAGGAGAGAAACAAAACAAAAGAGAAACAAAAAATAGCCAGTGTTGCAGCTACTACGAACTATCTTACAATATAGGCTCCATTACAGCACAAAGGTCTAGCTAAGTTGATCTTAAAGTGCTGACTATTTGCAAGGAGCTCGATTGAGGTAGTTCTGGAGGTGCGATGGAGACTAAACTTTAGTGTACCGCTGAAGTTTGTTGTTGAAGATTCTCCTATAGATGTCTATCAGGTTTTTCTTTGTTTTAATTTATTTTAGTAACAGTAATTAACATTATTAGTTTATTAAACTGTTACATAACACGAGTGTTTAGTACCTAGTTATGTGTAATTTTATGCACAAATTTATCAAAAATTTCATAAATATGACGCTAAATTCATTATTGCACCATTTCAATCACAGATTATTTATATTAGAGATATTATACATTCGTGAATAGAAAATAGATTATTTTAAAACATTTTTTAGTTTAGGTACGTGACATTTAATAAGTATATTTTGTTTGACGTGGATCGCACCAGCTCGAAGAATCATTTTTCGACATTTTAATCACACGTGCCCCGTATGTGTCGTCGGGCGTAAAAGAATAGCACCATCCCATTTCTTCTAGTGGGTGTCGTAGAAGGCGACTACGGGACTTACTTGAGAATGGGCAGCAGCGTTCTCTATGCATTTTACCAACATACTGCGATCGCCAACCCGCCTGCCAAGCGTGGCGATTATGGCAAAACCCCCCCATCCCAGGGGAGGCCTATGTCCAGCAGTGGACGTCTTTCGGCTGAAATGACGATGATGATGAATCACACGTGCAGTCACCCAGAAAAACCGCGATATTAGCGCTGATTAGTACAAAATGGCCGCAACCGCTGACTGAGGGGAAGGTACTATTTACGATTTTTAAATATGAACTTTACGTTATGAGTTCAATTATGTTTATCAGGGTCTTGAAATTGTTGGTTTGGTTGATAATCCAAAAAAAATAAAAAATGTAAAAATTGATGTTCCTTAATGTAGGTATGTATTTTATACTTGGTAAACTTGTTATTTTCAAACCTTTTTGAAGCCTTTTACCTACTGTTTTCAATAATGTACCGCTTATGTCTAGCGCAAGTTTTTTCATGCCTTCAAACCAAATTGATTCCATTACGCGGCACTTTCGATGTTAAATATTATTAATTTTAACAAAATTGCATTTTTATCGGCGGTGTCTTGAAAGCTAATACTTGCTGATAAGTGATATACATATACATCACAATACATTATCTTGTTTAATAATATTTTATCAGACCGCCATCGCCACATCAGACAAAATTCAGTGATGTACTTGCTACCAATGCTACCTATTAATGAACTCCGATACCTATACCTAGTAATTAATTATTACATTCATAGCATAATATTATGATTCCAATGATTGTTAACACATCTACTTACTAGAGATCCGCCTTTGCTTTGCACGTTTTTTTTACAAATTTACAAAACATCGAAAATTCTTTATTATAATGTAAGTTTATTTATGTAATAAAATATAAACCTTCCCGAATATATTATCCAAATGATAGTAAAAGATCAATGCGGTCACGCAGACCACACAATGCTACTTTAATTTATAAAATGTATATACCTAATATTGTAGATATTCCCGTTTTAATCTTTGGTGCATAGGCACCATGGACTGTGTCCCAGCAGAGGGAACGTTATAGGTTGATTATGCTTTCATGGTTAGATTTTATTTTTTTTATTATTATTTTTATTTTTATTAATCGTTTATTTCAGGCATTGGCACCCATAAAATTAACATTCTTATCCTAAAACAAAACAAAAGATAAGATAAACTAAACAATAGAACATTAAAACAAACAGTAAAGAAAATAAATTAAACAATAAAACAACCCATTTCACACCAAGGAAGCCAAAACAAATGCACCCCGTAACAATGGGAGGTACATTTATTTTGTCTCCCTCAGTAAATGCACATTATGAAAAATTGCTTTAACAATCCTATTTTGACTTGCCACCACACGCGAAAAGAACGACGCCCTGAGCTTCCCTATGAGCGCAAAGAAATCGATTACTCTGCTCTCAGCAAACATCTCAGTCGCACTACACCGCCAGGGCTGGTTGAGCATGACCCGAAACGCATTATTATATTGTACACGAAGAGTGTTGTATGCACTCTTCGTGTACTTGTACCAAAGTTGACTGGTGTAGAACGACTGACAGTAAGCCTGGAACAGAGTTATTTTTACTTGCTTCGAGCAATGAAAGAAACGTCTATTTAGCATGTTGCTTCTACATGCAATGCTACGTCTTTGCCTCTCCAGGTCATCGTCATCTTTTAAATTTTCCGTTATAATGTGTCCGAGATATTTAAACTGACTAACTATTTTTAATTTTGAACCACACAAAGTAATTGGCAAGACCTTATTAGGGCCATTGCCGTGTTTGAAAATCATTACTTCAGTCTTTTTAACATTATAGGTTAATTGGTGTCGAGCTGCATAATTCTCACAAAGGGAAATGAGTTTTCTGAGGCCGTTGACCGAGGGGCTGAGCAGAACCATGTCATCTGCGTAACTGAGGTTATTTAAACATTCATCGCCAATATGGCATCCGACTCTGGTGCTGCTCAGCTCCTCGATCAGGTCGTTGACATATAGGTTAAACAGCACCGGGGAAGTCAGGCCACCCTGTCTCACGCCACTAGTTAGCCTATACGTCTCTGAAAAGGCGTTATCCCATCTGACTTGGTTACTTTGATTGTTATACCAATATTCAAACAGATCTACTATTTTATTCGGTACATGTGTTTGTCTCAACTTGTTCCAGAGTATATTATAATTAATGGTATCAAAAGCTCTAATTTATAATTTTTTAATATAATTTTTACGGAATAGGCCGGTTGTTATCATAAAATGAAAACAGTATAATACAAAACAAAAACTATATTCAAAAACCGAATTTATTTGACAATAGTCGCGTGCTATCGAAAACTGTGGAAGTATATTTTGATGTACAAACACAATTGTATCTCTTGACAGCTGGCAGTCTCGCAATTTATTTCATTCTATCCAATACTGAATATTTCAGTTTTATATAAATCTTGTTTCAGAGCCTGTGAATAGAATTTAAACGAAATATTCGAATTTTATATTGAATTCGAACAATCTCGCTTTAAAAATGGAATGATGGAAAAGGAAAATGGCGGTTAGACCACCGAAGTGTGGCGTATTAAATAAACATTGCTCGTAGTTTTACCGTCATCGTGTTTCGTGTTACCGTTATAATGAGTTTCCCATGATTCTTGGTTTTGTCGGATTTTTAAATAACAGACAATCTGCCAAAAAACCGTAAAGGAAAACATCGTAAGAAAAAAAATGTCCTAGAACAAAAGATTCGAAAACCTGTGACCTCTCCGAACCCGCACTGGACCGGTGTGATGGACAGCCTACTCTCTCTCAGCTTCTCACCGAGAGCTGTCCTGTGTCCCACTGTGGGAACATTATATAGGCTGTTTATGCTTGCTACCAAAAGATCCCAAGTACAATACCCATAGAAAGTTAATACAATTGAAACCATAAACATCAACACATTTATTCGGTACAATCATTACGATTACGATTATGCGTTCCAAAGCGTGTGTACGTCATAAAACGCTTGTACAAATACATTCGCGTACAGAAGTGCTCGCGCCTTGAGTGCTTTATTTCTTTGTAAGAAAACTGCAATAAAGTAGAATCGTGGAACGTTTTGATGTTTTGTAAAGATGATACAACGTCGTTTTCTGCAGAATGTTGTTTGTTAAATGTGTTTGGAGAACGTGTCTTTATATCACTGAAGTACGTCTATTCTGTTTCTTTTTAACAACATTAGAGCCTGAAGTATTTTATTTGTAGATCATGACCTGAATGTTCTTTGTAGCTATGAAGACGTAGGCCTTAATATAATTTTGATACAAATCCTACTGATATTATTAATGTAAAAGATTGTTTGTTTGGTTGTTTCAATGTTTTTACACAATCACGCAAAAATAGCTCAATGAATTTGAATGAAATTTGGCATACAGATAGTATTAGGTCTTTACCTATGAAATTGCCGTTCTGCAGTACTGGCCATTTCAAATCAAAATAATTTTTGTTTGGCTAAGAATTCTAATTTCAAATTAATTTTATTTTAAAAACATGGATTTTTTTTTCTAAAAGTAGTCATTTCTTTATTGATTAGTGTTACATTTTCATCGCATTTCAATCTTTTTCGTCATCATGGATACGTTAAAAATTCGAGTAATTATGGAATATGAGTACCGTCGTGGCAGCAACGCGGCACAAGCGGCACGCAACATCAACGACGTTTACGGAGCTAACACTACAAACCAACGCACCACCTGTTATTGGTTTGCTCGCTTCCGTTCTGGAAATTTCGACCTGAAAAATGAACCTCGCGGTCGTCCGAAGACTTTGGTCGACAATGACGAATTAAAGGCGATTGTGGAAGCTGATGATACACAATCTACGGCTGAATTAGCAGCAGCTTTCGACGTTAGCGTCAAAACAATATTGGTCCATTTGCGTCAAATTGGCAAGGTAAAAAAGCTTGACAAATGGGTGCCCCACGAACTCAATGATCGCCAGCGCGAAGTACGCGTCGAGACGTGCCTTGCACTGCTCAACAGACACACAAATGAAGGAATTTTGAACCGCATTGTTACCTGCGATGAAAAATGGATTCTGTTTGATAACCGTAAGCGCTCAGCAAGTTGGTTGGATCCTGGTTCAGCACCTAAACAATGCCCTAAACGAAAACTTACCCCTAGAAAAGTGATGGTCACTGTTTGGTGGTCTAGCGCCGGTGTGATTCATCACAGCTTCTTACCAAACGGGGTGAGCATTACTGCAGATGTGTACTGTGAAGAACTGAACACAATGATGGAGAAGCTGGCGCATCTCCAACCAGCATTGGTCAATCGCTCGTCTCCGCTGCTCCTGCACGACAACGCGCGACCTCATACTGCACAGCAGACGGTCTCCAAGTTGCAAGAACTGGGGTTGGAAGCTCTCCGTCATCCGCCCTACTCACCAGACCTTGCGCCTACAGACTACTACTTTTTCCAGAATTTGGATAACTTCTTGGCGGGAAAAAAATTTAATACCCAAGAGGCAGTACAAAATGCCTTTGAAGAATTTGTTGCCTCCCGTCCAGCTGATTTCTTTAAGAAGGGCATCAATAAACTGCCACTGCGATGGCAAAGATGCATTGATTGCATGGGTGATTACTTCGATTAATACAAATAAAAAATTCATGAAAAAAATTCGTTTAAATTTTTTCATACAAAACGGCAATTTCATAGGTAAAGACCTATTATATAACCAGGATAAAAAATAAAGAATGTGTTTATTATCTTAAATCTAGATACAATTAAGTTGCCGGGGCTTCCCAGAAAGTAATCCGAAGATACTTGTGATGGGATAAGATAAACCTCGCTCTTCCTCGATTAGTTCAATTGTTTCGTTTCGCTAATTAGGTATAAGTTACACATTTTTTATAAAACCAATAAAACATTAAAAACGAATAAAAACAAACCAATAAGAATAAAGAAAAACAAAATTGAAAATGAATTAAATCGTGCTTATGGCAGAAAGGTGTAAATGTGTGTTTATGTGCGTGTGAAAGTATATTTTGTATGTATGTGTGTGTGTTTGAGTGGGTGTGTGGGTGTGTGTGTGTGTGACTTAGAGTGTATGTAAGTGTGTGTGAGTGAGTGAAACGTGAGGATTAAAACAGAATACTAATTATATCCCGGTAGTACGTTCCTGTCTGTGGGATAATTTTTAACCTTCCCGCGGGTAAAGCCGCTGGCAAAAGGTATTGATTAATTAAGGGCTCATTAATATTAGTATGGTTACACACGCTGCGGTCACGTATCTGACAAGCAAAACACAAAAGTTTATATTTTAACCCACATTTTTGTTAGACATTTTATGGCGATCAAGATGTTTATAATAAAATCTAAAGCTCTTTGGTCTTTAGAATGTACTACAGAAACGTGTTTTATCCTGATAATTAGTTACTCTTTGATATCAGTCTCTCTTACAATTTTCCGAATAAACTAGAACAAAAAAAAAACACTTACCACAAAATCACTTCCGCACTCACCTATACACTAGGTGGCATCTACCTATACAGATGTTTTTCTGAAATAAAAAAAAGAATGAAATAAGAATTTGACGCGGTACTGGAATCACTGGATCCAGTGAGACCTCTTTATTGGCTCATAAAAGATAAGTACCTACCTACTTTTAGCGCCCTCCAGATTATATCAACATGTAGGAATAAAGAGGTGCTGTGTAGAAATCGGTTTGTGTAAATGAAAATAGGATATTTTTTTTACGAAGGGGCTCATTCATGGCTTACGATAACAGCCATTTCGGTCGATCGAAGGTAAAGCTAGACTTGACTCGATCGGTTCGTAGATGGGTCCCCTCCGTGTCAAGGAAACCACGATAAGCCAATGGTCTCCACTGTCATTCGTAGATCTTCAGTTGTTATAGGTATTCAGAAGCCCAGAAGTCTAAAAATCAGTCTAACCGAGGGGTATCTTGTTACCTGGTAATCGGGTTGTGGAGGTCAGATAGGCAGTCGCTCCATGTACTATACTATACTAGTATTTGGCTGCATATGGTTAGACTTGAAGCTGAGTCTAAGGTAGTTGGGAAAAGACAGAATGCTTGGTTTCACGAGATCCTATGTGACAGTTAGCAATGCAAACATGTCTTTTTTTTACCATTATCCTGGAAAAGAGCCAATCTTGGCGTTCTACGGATTTTCAGTATACCGTGCCATCTGCTGTATATGAAAAATTGTTTAAACCGATTTAAGTTTATTATTTAAAATGATTTTGTAATTGATTTTGTTTTAAATAACATACTCATAAAGTCGATCGCTATGTGACATCTACCAACCCGCAATGGACCCGCGTGGTGGATTACGGCCCACTCCCTCTCACTGAGAGAAAGCCTGTGTCCCAGCAGTGGGAACATTATAGGCTGATATATTTCAGAAACTTACTGAAAACTTAGATTGTACTGTTTAGTTAGTTGTTAAAAAAAAACTATTAAAACTATTCCATACCTTAGCAGATATTGAATTCCATTACAAACGAACTCGTAAGTCTTTACGTCAACGAACATCATGATTCAGCAAACAGTAATAGCAGAATATCAATGGAAGCAACGGAAATGACACATGCAAATATTACGTTTGCCAAAAGCCGTTCAAACGTCGGACTAAAATGTTATTGTACAACGACTTGGCTTATCCCGATATGAGCCAATATGGTGTGGCACAGAAGTGCCTGGCACTCTTTATTAGTGCCGAAGACATTGTAATTTCATTTGTGTATGCTGATATTGAGGCAACAAAACTTATCTATTTAACATCACAGTACTGTCCATGGATAAGTCTTGTCGTAGTCGAGTTATATTTGTGTAATACTGAAACGTTAAAAAATCAGCATGAGTTATCAATATATTTGTGTACCGGACGGGCGTGATCGCTTGGACACGAAGGATGTGTAGGGAGGGTGTATTCCTATCCAGGTTTTATCCCGGTGTGTATGTAGGTCTCCCAGTCCACGCGGCGCTGACGTCCTGCACCTATAGGTTCCAGATATCTTCAGGGGCGGCTACTATCTTCCGTTCTTCACGACGTTACCAACGTTTTGACGACTGACAGAGAAACGGGTTCCAGACTTTCGTCTAGGAAGGGGTTGTTTTTGAGACACCTCTGTGAAGGGGTACTTTACCTGATTAAATAACACACATTTTGATTTAATCTTCAGGAAGCAATTTAGAACTTTTACTTGTACTACATGTTAATTAATTAAAGTTTAAAATAACAAATTTATCTTGCCGATGACTACAAATTGGTTTAAATTTACGTTTTCTGAGGTGCCTCGAAACTTTACCGTAACGAGGGCCGCAAATTGCTTCCTGTTTTAACTTTTATTTATTCTATTTTCGACTATTGTTACAATGGAATATTGCATACAACACATTATTAAATTACTGTACATATGGCATGTTATATATCCCTGCATTCCCCCTGAAATTTCCCATCTCCTGAGATATCTGTATGGACTATATCTTCCCGCACTGAAAGATTATTTCAAGAAAACCCGAAAAATTATGGAAAATGTTACCAATAAATATTTTAAAAGTTGATTTTCTCGAAAACTACTGAACTTATTTCAATTCTGGTTACAGATACCTCAGGGTGGTTTACAGACCCAAAACAATCTAATATTAAGAACGTTACACATATAACTTTCAGGGCGTGACGCGCCCTGAAAGATGGCTAGCTAAACTCAAAACTTAAAAATTACTTAGCTAAAGCAACACGACTTTCAGAGCTCAATTAAGTGGGTTTATCTTAATTTTACGTTAAGGGAAGTTACGCCCAGGGATAGGTCTCGGTTCTAGGTTACCTGGACGCACTTGAGACTATAAACCACTGTCTATTGGTTTAACTATCACTATTATCTTTATGATTTTAAATTAATGTCAAAAACAAACTATTAAACTATATAGTGACGCATCGTCGCGAACATTATTTAAGAAAACACATAAATCTCAACGAGAAATGTTCCCATATTTTGAGCGCTCGGAGCGCTACTTGTACCTACGTGCGAAGTTACCTTAGGGCTTTTACTATCACTTTAAACACCACGAATTTGAATTAATGTCAAAAACCAAACTAAATAATGTAGTGACGCGCCGTCGCGAACAATTTGTCTTAAGTGAATTTTCAGTTTATTAAGTTGCCGACCTTATTTAGTCTTGACCGGACTTTATAGTTGTAATTTTAGTAAAAATAATGTACACAGAACTGGAAAAAGTATCCGGTGAACTGTTTCAACTATTTTGACGTATCCTATGGGTGCAAACTGACGCCATATTTTGTGGAAATCCGCGTAACCATCTTTGACAGTCTTTACGGGTCATTGGAAGCCCGAAAGTCTGTCTGACCAAGGGATATCGTATTACCCAGTAACTTTCTTTTCTTGAAGAAGATACTTATATCCACAAAGATTTTAACACCAAAAGAAGAAAAGTAAGTACTGCAAACGCCAACCGACTCCATTAAAAACGTAACAGAATCTGAGCAAGAAAACGAAATGTAAACTGGAACACAGTGAAATTGAATAAGGCGTTAACTTGAAGAATTTACAAGGAAATGAAAGCCATTCCCTGGATCTAGCGCATGTAGTTACTTCCACTCCACGCCGAAATGACTCGTTTAAAAACAGTTTAAAATTTTGCAATTTCGCCGGCCTTTTTGCTGACAGTTCGGCGTTATTACGTCTCAGGTTTATTAAGAGGTATTTAAGTGTGTATTTTGTGAAGAGAATTGGAAAAGGTATTGGTATTAAGGCGTTTGAAAACATATTTATACAGTGAAGAGACTCTAGAGAGTTATCACCCGATTTGTTTTGCAGTGCAACGGTATTTATTTTGTTGACATTGGTGAATTTGTGATTACTTCATAACATAACATCACGCCTGGTTTCCCCGAAGGATTCGCCAGTTATGTAATACCATCAACCGGGCATAAATCCAGACTCCGGGGCACTACTGAGAAGTTACCAAAGGTAGAAAAACCCAATAATACTTTGCCTGCGAAAATTTGTGTGTTTAGATTTTTGGATGTTGTTTTTGTTACTCAATCACGCAAATACGGCTGAGCAGTTTGGCAAATAGATAGTAGTAAGGTAGTACGTTCCCGTGGGATAATTTTCGACCTCCATGCGGGCGAAGCCGATGGTAAAAGCTAGTTTTAATTAAATGGAGCTTCGCAGAATGTTTTTGTGCATCAGTGGGATTTGCTTGGTTGGTGGATTATTTCGTGTGTCATGCTCTCTCTTTTATTACATAAATTAGTATTGTGATTTATGAACAGAGTGCTTTAATATAAACAGCGGGCGGTCATTTGCTCTTTATAATAAAGCTTTGTAATTTGTAGGTGGATGTCTTATAACACTAAATTGAAGTTTTTCGAGTTAGGCTAAGTGGATTGAAAAAGCCAATGATGGAACTCAGTAGCGTCGAAATTGTAAAGCTTATATTCAGCAGTCAACTAGTGTAGGCTCAAATGCTCATGAATCCATAGCCTTTTAGTCAGGAGGACTGCCTTTTTCTTACGTGTGAATCACACAATTTTTTTATGTATTGCGGGATCGGCTCTTGACTTCGATCTCGCCTGATGGAAAGCAATCGATGGGAGCTACGATAGAACGAAGAAGATGCACAGAAGATGCCTGCTCAGCACCCTGATTGCATAACACACTATCAGTCAGAATCTGAATAATTTTATAAGATATTGCTAATCTAATACTTCACAGTTTGAACAATTCGTCTAAACTTCGCCGTTCTTGAACAGCGCAAATAACGCAATGAATTTTGTTGAACTGTCAAAATTATCAGGAATCCGCTGGATGCAGGAAGCACAGAATAGAGCGAAGTGGCGGAGCTTGGGGGAGGCCTATATCCAGCAGCGTACTTCTCTCGGCTGAAATGATGTCAAGATCAAAGCATTTATTTCAATTAGGCACTTAAAAGGCACTTTTGAACGTCAACATTTACATTAAAATAGAATTGATTCTTGTCGTCCATTCCAAAATCTGGTTTCGTATCGAGAAGAATGGGCAAGAAACTCCACCGTTACTCTTTTAAAATGTTTTAAGTACAATATTTAACATAGTTCATTCATTATATAATTCTGTGTGAAAACGATGCACCCAGAATAAAATGACCATACCAAAATAGGTAAACAGAATGCAATTGAAGCAATACATATGAATTAATTTTATGATAGATACATGGTGCTCACATATTTACAAAGGATGACAAACGCTGATGATGAAAGCCATTTCTACTGTTATTGTATTACGCATTTATTCTGCTGGTACACTTTTGCTGTGACGGGTTGTAGGTCAAAATGTCATAGTGTTTCAAACATAGTCTTGAACAACATTTTCACATGAATACGCCAATTATCACCACAAACGGTAATCACGGCAGCTGCAAGCTCGTAGTTGCTAATAAACTAACTATGTGGTTGAATATTTAATCACATCCCGACATTACAGAGGATGTCGGGATACCGACAAGATAATTACATATTAACTGTATTGAATGGCTTGTCGTGTGCGATATCAGTGTATCTGAGTTTATGTGAGCCCGCCGGGAATGATAGCGTGCAATTATAATTGATGAACAACGGTACTGTTAACGATGGATACGTTAGCAAACCTTCATAGGCGTGAAGAGTATAGATATTGAAACAAATGCCAACAAGAAGATCTTAACAATCTTTGATGAATATTCTGATATGGCGACTTAACAACTATCGTTTTATGTGTCTGGTTTTAGGTATTCATCAGATGAATTTGAGCTTAGTGAATCTCCCCCCCGAGTGGGTTCCCGCATTGTCGTTGCGCGGGGGCTTAGTAGCCGTGGTGTCCCAGCCACGGTGAAGCCAAGAGGAACCCAAAGGTGGGGCCGCTTGTCAGGGCTTTTGCCTTTAAGCCGATGACGTAGCGGCCAAAAAGTAGGTTGCGGTGAGGTGCACCGAAACTGAGGTGGGCCGCGATGTCGAATGGGAGGCATCGCGGCTGAGGGTTACGGGCTGCAGCAGAGGAGGAGTGCCGGTGCTTCAGAGCAGCGCTCTTCCCTTCCGTGCCCTGGACGGGGCCGCCACCGTTTGATGTCGGACGCGGTGGGGCCGCAGGGGAAGAGGAGTGTCGGTATAGCGTTGGCCGCTCTCCCTGTCCCCTGCGGCCGAAAAGTGGTAGGCGGGACGGCGCGTTGTGTTCCACGCGCGCCGTCGGAGATGTCAGCGCCAGCGCCGACTGGTGGGGTTCGCAAGGGCCGATGCCTGCCAGGGGTGCGGGATGTTCGAAAGAGACACTGTCGCCCCTAGCACACAGGCAACTGAGGGAACACGGGTGGGTTTTAGTCAGTAAAAGTCTGACACGCCCTTCTGCTCTCTACCCAGAGCGGGAGAAGTCATTTATTGATTTCCCACACTGCAAAAAAAAAGAAAAGCTTAGTGAATCTAAACTTTTGAACCTTATGGGTATCAAAATATTTCTGTGTTTTTATTTATATAGATATGTAGGTACTTAAAACAGCAGGAGACTTACAATTAGTAGACCAAATCAAATTTAAAACAATGAGTATGGGTGACGCAAAAACGGAAAAGGACTAATTTAGGATTTAGTTTTAATTTACGTATACTACTTACTTACTTAGCGATTTTCATGACATCGCTGAAGTTTCGCTATTTAATTAAAAATACCATTTTATACACAAATTGTAATGTAATTGCTGCAAAAAGTTTATTTTCTAGTTTCTAAGGAAATGTTACCACCATTCTTGTTTCTGCTTCCAAGCATGGCAGTATTTCTTTGTTCCGGTTTGAAATTGTGGTGGCAAGTTGCCGTGAAACTTACAACCACATGTGACTTTGAAAGTTTGCTTTTAAGGTCAGCAGCGTGTAAAGAGTTTCAGTTCACACTCACCTTGATACTTGAAATATATCTACGAGTAGGTAGGTACTCGTATATACTTATGCGGCAGTAACCGCTTTCAATTAGATGAATAGCGATCCAATAAATAAAGCCATTATGGAATGATTTACCAACTTTTTTTTTTCATAATCAATTTGACGTCTGTTAGTTAAATTAAGATTAAGATAGCGCATTTCTCTGATAAGGATTAAAAAAAAAATGTTTTGTCACAACTCGATCACACTATTTATCTAGGACAGTGGTTCCCAATGTTGATTGGACCGCGACCCACCTAACAAAACTTCCAAATTCGGGACTCACCTCTTGGCTGTCATAGAGAAAAGAACATAACTAGGTATGAATGAAGGACTGTTCAAATCAGAAAAAAAAAAAACATTCAGTAACAATTGAAAATAATTACTAACAAGGAGTGCGATTTAAAAGAGAAGTATGTATTTGTTTCCTATTTTTTTGCTGTCACTACTTATAGCATTAGCTTCAACTTCAATTTTAGGCAACAAACAAGGACTACTACAGCAACTGAAACCCAGTATTTCGCGGCTTAACTTCGTATACATTTTACAGTGACGTATCTTCTGATATTCACTTGGACGTATCTCCCAATTTTTGAAGGCCCACCAGTGGGTCGCGATCCATTGTTTGGGAATTGCTGACCTAGGATGTATACTCAAGTTCTAAGATGTTTTTTCGTTCGACCTTCAAATTATAAAATTTATTTTTCAATTTTGTTGACTTATTTCAGGGATTTCGTTACAAAACCAGTTCAGTTACCACTCGGGGATATAACAAATGGTAGTTTAGTTCGGCTCACTGCATCCGCGGCTACTTTCGCTTTAAATACCTGGGAATTAAATGAAGTTGAGTCTCCAAAGGTATTTTTCAGCGTAATGAACGTGGAATTTTAAGCGCGTTTTTGCGCTAACGACCCTTTAAGCATTGTTCGGCTATTACTACTGTTATGAGCGGATAATCTAGTAAGTACTTTAAAACGAATGATGCCCACGTTAGGGCTTAATTTTTAGATTTTCTAGACTTTAAATATAATAAAAGAGAGTAGTGGTGGCCAAGTGGTAACGGCCGTGACTTACGAGTTGTAGGTCGTGAGTTCGAACCCAGACAGGCGCTTTACTTTGTGCAAATTATTTCATTACCACTGCTCTCAAAACGGTGAAGGAAAACATCGTGAGGAAACCGGCATGTCCTAGAACCAAAAATTCGAAGACATGTGACATCTACCAACCCGCACTGGGCCCGCGTGGTGGATTATGGCCCAATCCCTCTCACCGAGAGGAGGCCTGTGTCCCAGCAGTGGGAACATTATAGGCTGATGATGATGAAATATAATTGTAGACTGCTCGGGATTTTCCTAAAGAAGTGAGCTTCTGGCAAAAGAGGGGCTTGTGGCTTATTAGTAACAGTCTTACGGGGTTGATCGGTCAGGTTAAGCTATGCTTGTCGTTATATGTCCGTGGATGGGTGAACATCTTCACATACCAAGGCCCCTCCGTGCCTCGGAAAGCACGTTAAACCGTTGATCCTAGCTGTAATTCCTGGATATTTGACAGTTGTCACGGGTCATCAGAAGCCCACGAAAGTCTGACAACCAGTCTTACCAAGGGGTAGCGTATGACCCAGAGGTTCCTTATAAAATTCTGGTACACAGTTGCATCTGGTGAGACTGGAAACCGACCCCAACAAAGTAGGAAAAGGCTAGGCAGAAAATTACTTCTCGGGATGTTGAAATTATTTCGAGTAGGTATAGGTACTATATTAAAACAATGGTTGGCTCTCAAAATTGGCCTTATGATAAATCATGTTCATTAATTTTTTCCTAACGGTTCATCAACTTTGTCTTTTGCCTTTTCAACTTGATTTTTGTCACCCTATGTAGTTTTTCTGTATTTATATCCGTTATTGAAATAAAGATTAATCCATCTACATATATCCCATCCATATCAAGATGATAGCGGCTTAATCTCCCTCGACAAATAGTTTAGTTTTGTCTTATACCTAGCTTATTTTCAACTGCTAGCACAATACGTCATTTTGCCGTGGTACAGCCATTTCATGCAAATGTTGTGACAGTGACAACGAATGACAGTTCTGATGACTAAACGGAATAAGTTGGAAGTCAATTTACATTACGGCTTACATTACCATTTAACACTTGGAATAAAACAAAGGATCTCAATCTACTTGTTTTTGGCTAATTAAAACGTTCCCAGATTGACTTTTTGATGGCATTCTTAAATATTATTTGTATCGATTTTAGATATACGTAGCAAGAATGTTTAAGAATATTTTTTCAAAAATGGAAAATTGAATAAAGTCATAATACACTTGGCCATTTAAATAGGCTATTTCCTTTTGGAATATTCTTACCTATTGCTGGGTGCATCGGAGAAAATACGTTCAGGAAATAGCATGTAGTCTTCAGTTAAAGGGAATTATACACTTTTATTGTGGTTGGTACCTAGGTACTTTTTAAAACTGTTGTTTTGATGTTTCTCTAAGAGTTTGTCCAAACAGGCATTAGTCCAGTGATTTTACACTGACTACTGAGAAATAATATTTTATTATAAATAGGTTTTATGTTAAAAAAGAAGATAATAATAAGATAGATTTAGTGTGAGTGACAGCGAGGGTTATATATTTCATTTCACTCATGTAACGACACGTGATGTGTCCTAGAAATTTCACTGCAAATTCTCGTCCAAATATAGAATCAGATATAGAGACTAAGAAGTCTCACTTCAAAACAACCGACAAACCTTACCTACTTAAAAGTCACTTTAAGTCTTACTTTTAAAGTAAACTTAGTTCCATTTCAGACCCACTCAAAACTGTTGTTTCAAAACAAAAGTGATTTCATAAGTCACAGCCTGTATACTTACTTCGTGGTCACTGCTAATGTTTTAAGAGAGTTTATTCTGAAAATGGGCAACGTCGCAAATGGCTGTCAAATATTTCACTGTTTTGATTAATTTGCCAATATTTTTGTATGGAAATATGAAATATGGCTAACTAGTGACCTAAAATATTGATAATGAAATGCAAAAATTATTATCATATCACCGAATATTTAGTTTTAGATGTAAAATAAAGAACTTGGAAACTTTCCAAATGCCCTTTTTACACCTAAAACGGTTACAATATCAAAATTTTGTGTTATAATTACAAATAATTATTCATATTTTAGGTCACTAGTTAGCGATATTTCAAATATCCATACAGTAATATTAACAAATTAATAAAAACAGGTAAATATTTGATAGCTATTTGCGACGTTGCCAACTTTCAGAATAAACGCTCTTAATGTTATACCTTCTTTATATAGACAACTGCTTCAAAATTATAAAATGTTATTTCACCTAAACCTACATGGGCACATATGAATTCTAACATATGAAATGTCAGAAGTTATGTGTACGGTTCCAATCGATCGTTTCCTTATGGAGAAGAACCGTCCAGAAACATCACGGTTACTCTTTTAAAATATTTGACGTTTACAATGTTTTCAAATCACACTTTTAATAGGTATGGGAGGAAAGTATAGGAATGTTAACAGGTACTTACTACTTGAAAATGTCGAAAGTGGCCAGTAAAAGCTTAAGTTAGAAGTTTTAAAATTGGAAGCGAGAGTTTCAAAACCATCTTCTTTTATTTTCAAAACTGAAATCGAAACTTCATCGTCAGAACTCTTAAAAGCAATTCATTGAATTCTATCCGGCCAGCCAGTGTAAAAGAGTCTTCATATTTCACGTCCCAGATTCTGCGCTGCCTTTGATTCGTCGGTGGAAATGGAAGCGATTTTCTCCTATTCAGCCGGCATGTGTGGACTATTCAGCAGCATGCGTTCTAAAGTACCTCTCAGAGTAATGTTATAATATTTTAGGATTGCCCTGCGTTTGTGTTGTAGCTGATTTGGTGATAAAATAAAGAAATAGTTACTTACTAATAGTTTTATTGAATTTAATTCAGATCCACATTTTATTTTTGAGATACAGCCGAAGTGAAAATAAGCGATGGAAGTTTTTTTATTAATCATCGTTAATTGCTATTATTTATGAATAATATGAATAATGCTAGTGAAAATGTCTCGAAACTTCACACTGGATTTCTATTTTAGTCATGCGTAGGTACATAATCATCATTTCAGCCGGAAGAAGTCCATTGCTGGACATAGGTCTCCCCCATTTGGGGGGCTTGCCATAATCGCCACGCTTGGCAGGAGGGTTGGCGATCTAAGTATGGTACATAAATGCATAGAGAACGCTGCTGCTCAGTAAGGTCCTAGCAAGTGCCGTATGGTGCCGGACATAAAGAATAGCACCATCCCATCTCTTCCCACGGGTGTCGTAGGAGGCGACTAAGGTATATATCTAATAATTTGCCTATAATATTCGCTGGGATATATCTGCGAAATCTCTCATATACAAAATAATATCATATCTTCGAATTTTTGGTTATACGACATGCTGCACACGCCGCCGCGCCGGTTTCCTCACGACGTTTTCCTTCTCCGTTTTGAGAGTAGCGGTGATGCAATAATTAACACGAAGTAAAGCGCCTGTGCAATTGGAGAGCCCTAAATTCTGCAGGTTTAACACGAGCACCGATGGAAGAATAGACATGACTATTAACTAAATGATATACGATAGGAGAAGATAGCTATGTTTTTCTATTAATTATCACAGTTATGCGTTCTAAACGAATCATGATTTTAGTGTAGTCGTGTAGACTTTGTGGCCGTCGCCTATAAAGTTTTGTTGTCAGTGTGATTTTGACAGTTTGGGTAGAAATATTCTTCTGAAATAGTGTACATTTATAAGGACCTAGATAAAGATCGTTATAAACGAACGACAAAATGACAGATTTTAGAAGAATATCTACGGTGCGATGTCAAAAATTGAGGAATGAAATGTCACTTTGTATTGAAAAAGTACTGTCTGTTCTTCGTAGGAATAGAAAGCATCATGCTAAGCCTACAGCAGTGGCCTGCTGTAGGCTGATGCTAGATGGAAAGCGCCTGTCTGGGTACGAACCTACGATCTCGTAAGTCACGGCCGTTCCCAATGGGCGACCTCACAATGGAGCTATGACTATGTTTAACGTGCACCTAGCTTCTGACGTTTCATAGGTGCCCATGCAGGTATGAAATAAAATATTTTGATTTTGATTTTTAATTTTGTTGCAATAAAATGCACAACACGTAATGCAATCGGATTTCACTCAAAAACTAAAAAGAAAGATTTGAAAAAGAAAAAATCCTACGAAATTAAATTGCACTTCATTTATGATGACTTGAACGTCATTTCGATCGTCACATCGTAGATCTTCTCCAGATTTGTAAATATATCATTCAGCGAGGACATGCAAATAAAACTAAGCGGTCGTTTTGCCGTAAATCTTTCAACAGTTGAATAGCTATGAGCTATAATAAAATTGTCAGCTGTTTATCTCTTCTAATGCTTTATTTTGCACTAGTTTAAGATTAATGACATGATCTGAAGACCAATTCACGTATTTAAAAACGTTCAAAATCTAGTCGCAGTCTCGTCTCGGCGACAATCAAATGTCAAAAACTTGTCAAAATATATTGAAACTCGAGGTATATTTGTCAGATTGAGACTGAGATCAGGCTGTGAACGTTCTCAAAATTACGAGAATTGCCCCTCTAATCTGACCAAGATTACGTCTAGACTTCAAAAGAGACTGATCCCTGTGCTGGTTTCGCGATTTCTTCTTAATCGACTCAATCATTCACTTTGCATTGTCGGGGTGAACAAACGTGTCGAACAATTAATTGAAATAAACAAATAATCACTTGCGAAGTCGTGACCTAGTTTTTAGTGCAATAGCCGGTAATTACGCAAACTGTGTCGGAAATTAACGTAGGTTTGTGTAAAGTGTGTGTTTGGTTGACGATGATCCATGATTAGCAAGTAAATAAACTGTTTCACAATGGAGGAGAGTCCCTTCAGTCCTAGAAGTAGGTGTGCCCGCTCCCCACCAGCTACACCTGTGCCCGCAGCCGTACCTGCTGCTCCCCCTCAAGCGCCCAGTCAAAGGAACAATGACCTCGATGCTATACCGACGACAGAAGTCCAAAATTGGATGACCAATATTGAACAGAGCCTGAAGGAGGTTTGCGCTATTGCAGCTGATGGCAAGCTGAACATGGACCAGAAATTGCGCATCAATGCCCTATGCCGGAAGGTTGGCCATGGAACGTCGCAAATGGCCGTCCAGTACCAGTCCATCAAAGCAAAAGCCATCCAATTCCACCATGCCCTTATAAATTTAGAAAACCAACTTGACCTTTCGCAGCAGCTACAGGAGCTCAAGTCGAGAATCGGAGAGTCACTGAAACCTGCCCAAGGACCGTCTTTTTCTGATATGGTAAAGAAAGGAGCCAACAATTACATCCAGCCAATTAACTTAAGTTCAGTGGCTATCTATCCGAACGACAAATTAAAGACCAGTGATGAGACAAAATGTCTGGTCCAAAAAATAATTTGCCCGGAAAAAATGCAACTTCACGTGAGGGGCTTACGCAAGACTAAAAACGGCGGAGTGATTATCAGCACCGAGACGAAGGAAGATATTGAAAAGCTGAGACAATCGGTGCAGCTCACAAAGTCGGGTCTAACCGTCGACGAGCCTCATAAAAGAAAGCCCAGAGTAGTCATCATAGGAGTGCCGACATCCATGACAGAAAATGAAGTCTTCACATGTTTGTACCATCAAAACTTAGCCGAAAAACTTCAGGACTGCAATGTTGAGTCATTCTTGACCTCTATAAAGCTAAGCCATAAGTCAGGTAAGAAGGACGCCGAGACCTGCAATTATATCGTAGAAGTATCTCCGGTCATTCGAAAAGCCCTGATGTCTAAAGAACGTGTTTTTGTTAATTGGTCAACGTGTCCTGTCAGAGACTTCACTTTAGTCAAACGCTGCTATAAGTGTCAGCAGTATGGACATGCTGCCAAGTCATGTCGACAGACATCTTACACCTGCGGCCATTGTGGTGATCAGGGTCACTCGATCAAAGACTGTCCAAAGAAGGCAAATGAACCAAAATGCGCTACTTGCTCGCATTTCAAAAAGCCAGACAATCACATAACAGGCGCTACTGACTGCCCGGCGAAAATAATGGCCGAAAAAAGATACGTTAATTCTGTTGATTATGGAGGCGCCTAAGAGCGCCGTTTATAAGTTATTTTAGACCTTTTACTTAATTTTAATTTTACATTTTTCGCTTTCTATTCTTTTTATTTAATATGATTGACACGATAATTAATGACTTAGATAATTTATCTGTATCCGAGTCTAAACTCTGCGAAGCGGAACAATGCAAACAATATATTTCCGGCTATAAAACTCCCTTAACCATACTAACACAAAATATACGTAGCATATATAAGAATTTTGATAGTTTTTGCACTTTTCAACAACGGATAAACATGGCTTGTGACATAATTGTTTTGACCGAATGTTGGCTTGCTAAGCAATATAACATACCGCAAATCACGGGATATACTATGTACAAAAGTAGTATAAATTTCAATCAAAATGATGGGGTGATAGTTTATGTCAGAAGTTATTTAAATGTCTCCGTTGAGGAACCTAATATGGTCGACTGCAACAGTTTGTTAGTTAAAATTGGGTCAGAATTTGCGATATTAGCAATATATCGGCCACCCTCCTTTAAAAATATCAGCAATTTTACTAACTCTCTGAATGACACCTTGCAAAACCTGTCATCCTTCAAAAACACGATTTTAAGTGGCGATATTAATATTAATATTCTTCCAGGAAGTGCTGATGCATCTGCTCAGGACTACCTCAACCTATGCGCCTTTCATGGCTTGCTCCCCGCACACAATTTTCCTACACATCAAAGTGGCTCTTGCTTGGACCATATTATGCTTAAATCGAATTTCCCTTCACTTGCACTTGTTATTAACTCAACAATAACCGATCATAATGCTGCCCTATTAATCATAAACTGTAAATTACCTAAACAAAACACTCGCACAATTACTAAATTAAACATAAATAAACTTGAAGAAGATTTACGCGTCATCAAATTTGATCCAGTCTACAATTCTGCTGATCCGCAGTTTTGGATGTTGTATGTAATAGAAAATATACGACATGCAATTCAGAAAAATACAGACATATCAAGACTGAGCCGTAAAAATTGTAACATAAAACCCTGGATCACGACAGGTCTTATTCGTTGTATGAAACATAGAGATAAACTGCACATGAAGGCTAAATCTCATCCAGATAATGCAATACTGCAGCTGTCGTACAAAAGTATCGTAATTTCTGTAATGATCTCCTTAAAAAGGTTAAAAGCAACTACGATAAAACTGCATTGGAAGAGGCTGGAACAAATAGTAAACAGATCTGGAAATATATAAAAAATGTAACATATACCTCGAAACAAAATGAGTCATCTTCAGGTTTATTAAAAGCGCACTCGACACCGCTAACATCTGCTAACTTAGCAAATAATTTCTTTGTTAACGTCGGAAAGAATCTGGCAGAAAGAAATCGGGTTCAATCACACTTTCTAACAAGCACGCCTTTTGCATGTAACTCCACCTTAACATCCTTCGCCCTGCTAGATACAGACGAAACTGAGGTAGAAAGAATAATCATGACTTTGAAAGACGACTGTGCAGTTGGTTGGGATAATATATCAAATAAAATCATCAAACAATTCAAGACTATTTTGGTACCACCACTGACTTATATTTTCCGAATGTGCCTGTCCTTGGGTATTTTTCCCGAGTGCCTCAAAAAAGCAGTTATTGTCCCTGTATACAAAACAGGCAGTAAACAGGAAGTAACAAATTATAGACCAATTTCTTCACTGTGTTCTATGTCAAAATTTTTTGAAAAAATCATAAAAGATTGTTTAGATATCTGGAGGATAAATCAATTTTGTCGGACCGTCAATATGGATTTAGACCTAAAATTTCAACTGCCGATGCCGTACATCATCTAACTGACTATCTAGCCCAAGAACTTGACAAGGGTAACCACACAGTTGGAGTTTTCCTGGACCTCGCCAAAGCTTTTGACACAGTCTCCATTCCTATTCTGTTGCGCAAGCTTGAGACAATGGGCATAAGAGGCATTCAACTGAAACTTCTCAAAAGTTACTTAGAAGACCGAACCCAGTGCGTTAAAATTGGCAATGTTCTCAGCGCAGACGAAAAAAACACGTCTTTTGGTGTGCCCCAAGGAAGTATTTTAGGGCCTACTCTATTTTTGATATACATAAATGACCTCTGTAATCTAAACCTAGAGCACGGCACTATAATATCCTACGCTGATGACACTGCCCTCCTTTTTTCTGCTGAATCGGAACATGAAGTCTACAAGTTTGCGCAACACGGTTTTAATATTGTAAATAAGTGGCTTCAGCATAACTCACTAACACTAAATGCGGCTAAGACAAATTTTATTAAGTTTTCAATGCGCAAACAAACATCTGTTTTGCCCTCGACGATGTATGCTCACTGTTGTATGGCCCCGGCAGATTGCCTCCTTACGTGTCCTAATATTAATATAACTAATCAAATAAAATATCTGGGTATTATAATAGATGAAACCTTATCTTTTAAACAACACATAGAAGCCTTAAATAATAGAATGCGTAAGCTTATATTCATTTTCAAAAAACTACGTTATATTGCAGACCCAAAATTAATTAGGCGAGTTTATCTTGCTCTCTGCCAGTCAATTTTGACGTACTGCATCACCTCTTGGGGTGGAGCAGGTAAAAGTTTGCTACTACCTATCGAGAGAGCTCAAAGAGCGATTCTCAAGGTGTCTACTGGCCGCCCTTTCCTTTTTCCTACTAACCTACTCTACTAACGTTTTCCTACTAACGTACTAACAGCTCGACAGTTATTCATAATGAGCATCGTATTAAAACAGCACGCAGCCCTCCCATATAGCACTGAATTTACTAAAAAGAGACGGAAAGATATAGTTTGCCCTACAAAAAGTACAAAACATGCTTTCGCAGCCAAATTTTTTGTCTTCCTAGGACCACTACTTTATAACAGACTAAATGCTAGAACCAACATTTATTCTCTTAATTATATAAATTGCTAAAGAACTCTCAAGAAAGCTCTCCAAAGTATGTCCTATGAAGATACAGAGAAATTATTAGTTGTACTTAAATAAAAAAATAAATAAAAAAAAATTGTATTTGTACTAATTAATTTTAGCTAGGTTAGGATAGGTACTAAGATTTTTAGTTTTATTGTACTATTTACACCATTTTACATACCTACTAGATTTTATAATTAATGTGATTATTTAGAAATATGATACCTTGCCACGCCTGAAACACAGGATGACCTAGTTCAGGCACATAACACAACTGAATTTTTCGTAGATTTAAGCAAATTTGTATTTAGTGTTTTACCTTTTTACCTCAATAAACTTTTTATTTTTATTATTTTTTTTTTTTTTTTTTTTTTATAATCCGGCCGGAAATCAATACGGTTTTAGAGCGGGAAAATCAACAGAAGATGCTACTCTAGATCTCACAAATACAGTAGTCGAACACCTCAATAATAAGCAGAAGCCTCTTGGAGTGTTCCTGGATCTTTCGAAGGCCTTCGACACCGTTTCTGTCCCTAAATTAATTGATAAGATGGAACAAATTGGCATTCGTGGCATTGCCCTCGATATTTTTCGTAGCTACACCTCAGGGCGAAAACAGGTAGTAAAGGTTGGGTCATTCATCAGTAATGAGGAAAATTTAACTTTTGGGGTTCCCCAAGGCAGTGTCCTAGGACCAACCCTCTTCCTCATATATGTCAATGACCTGTGTCGGTTAACTATCCCAAACACAAAAATTATTACATATGCGGATGACACAGCTCTAATAACCCATGGCAAAGACTGGTCTGAGACTCGTGAGAGGACAGAACTGGCTCTTGGAATGGTGATGAAGTGGTTGGCCTCGAATCTGCTCACGCTCAATGTTTCTAAGACCAAGTTCATCTCTTTTACTCCGAGTATTACTAGTCAACCACCACTGTCGTTTAAGATCAGGGCCCATGTGTGTTCAGTGGCTAACACCTGTAAATGTGCCCAAATAGAAAGGTCTGACAGTATAAAATACCTTGGGGTTATATTGGACAGTCTCTTGACTTGGAAAAAACAGGTTAACTCTGTTTTGGTTCGAGTCAGGAGACTAATTTATTTATTTAAAAAACTTCGAGCGGCTGCTGATTTCCAATCCCTAAAAATGGTTTACTTTGCCCTCGCTCAATCAATTCTCAGTTACTGTATAACGATATGGGGGGGAACCCACAAGACAACCATGCTGCGGCTAGAGAGAGCTCAGAGAGCAGTTTTAAAAGTACTGGCAAAAAAGCCTTTTAGATTTCCGACTTCTGAACTGTACTCACTTTGTGAGGTCCTCACAGTGAGACAGTTGTTCGTCCTACAAGCAGTCTACAAGAAACACCTGCTTCTGCCTTACGTCCCTCAGCCCCTAACAAAAAAGCGGCGTCCCGACAGAGTTTGTAAGACTGAGCTCTGCAGGCTAGCGTTGGTTAGTCGCCACTTCCACCATACCAGTTCTAAACTTTACAATTACATAAATTCAAGATTTAATATTTACCCTATGACTAAAAGTCTGCTAAGGAGAAAATTGACTGACTGGCTTAAATCTTTGTCTTACCAAGAAACTGAGGAACTTATGGTATCACAAACACGGTAAACTCACGCGCATACACACACACAAACACACACATACACATACACACACACATATTCACTTCCCCCCACCTCCACTCTTCACTTATACACATAGTAACCTCCACATAGAGTATATTGACTTAAAAAAAAAAATCCTCAATTAATTAACTTTCTTTGTAATTTTTTCTTCTTTTTTGTCTTGTCTGGAACAATGTCTTTGTGTATATATTTTTTTGGATTGGGCGTTGATAGCTGCGCCAAAGTATTTTACTTTTGTGGCTATCTTCGTTTTCCTTTGTAAATTTTTGTAACCTTAAGTTGTTCCAAATAAACTTTTTTATTTTTTTTATTTTATTTATAATCTAGCTTATAATTTTTTTAATATGATGTGTAAAAGTAATACCGATTTTCTATTTACAGAATACACAATATTATTAAATTTTTTGATCATGTAAATATAGTTGAGTTTAGAATGACAATTACAAATGAAGAATTAAACATATAAAACGTTAGAAGTTGTAGCGCAAAACGCAGTCCAAGTGTAAAGAATTAAAGTTGTTTTTCCGGAAACCAACGTTCAGAAACTAAATTTTATTTTAAATGACGTGTAGATGTTTTTTTTTTTTTTTGGGTGGGAAGTCATCAAATGACTTCTCCTGTCGAGTAGAGCAGGAGGGCGTGTCAGACTTTTACTGACTAAAACCCACCCGTGTTCCCTCAGTAGCCCGTATGCCAGGGGCTGTGGTATCTCTTTCGAACAAACCCGCACCCCTGGCAGGCATCGGCCCTAGCGGACCCCACCGGTGGTTGCTGACATCTTTAACGGCGCGCGTGTGGAACACAACGCGTCGTCCCGTCTACCACTTTTCGGCCGCAGAGGATAGGGAGAGTGGCTGACGCTGTACCGACACTCCTCTAGGAAGGGAAGAACGCTGCTCAGAAGCACCGGCACCCCTCCTCCACCGCAGCCCGTAACCCTCAGCCGCGATGCCTCCCATTCGACATCGCGGCCCACCTCAGTTGCGGTGCACCTCACCGCAACCTAGTCTTTGGCCGCTACGTCAATGGCTTGAAGGCAAAAGCCCTGACGAGCGGCCCCACCTTTGGGTTCCTCTTGGCTGCACCGTGGCCGGAATCCACGGTTACTGAGCCCCCCCGCAACGACAATGCGGGAACCCACTCGGGGGGATGACGTGTAGATGTGATTCCTATTTTTCTTCAAAGATATATGTGACTATTTCATTTAATTTGTCAATGGTGTACATAAAGTTGTTTTTATAATGAAAATTACAATTAAAAAGTCATTAACATTGTATTTGTAGCGCCAATTGAATTTAATGCGTAGAAAATTAAAATTGTTTTTCTGAAAACATATTTGTTTACATGTTGGAAACCAGATCGCGGAGCAGTATAGGTATTATTAATGACTCAATGGTACTTTCGAGCAAGCAGTCGCAATTTGATGTATGTTTGACATCCCTGAACTTAGCTTGAATTCCCTGAGCTTAGGGATTTGTTCATAATGTTAGCTAATTGGACAAGTAAAGTGGTTCAGTAAATGGTATATCATATTCAATCAATCAGCCAACCCTTAGCCGAATTATGTTCGGGTTGGTTTCCAGTCTACCCAGATGCAGCTGAATACCAGTATTTTACATGAACTGCCTATTTGACCTCCACAATCCAGCAAACTTATAAAATGCAGTACCCCCTCGTGCAGTTGCGACCAATGGCTTAACATGCTTTTCGGAGGCGCGAAAGATTAGTATTTATTTATGCTAGTATTAAGATAAACATAATATTCTACTTTTGAACCGATAATTATTGTTTCCAATGTCGATATAAGATAAAAATACTTTAAATTTCAAACTTGACTGTGATATTTTCGTCTGTAAGAGATACTTACCTTTTAATCCTATAGACTTGGGCCTAAGGTGGTACCAATTTATTAAAAAAAGAAATAAAATATTATATTTTTTTGCTACAAAATAAATAAGAGTGACATTATGGGAGTCGTCGTTCGCATGGACGTAAAAATGTCGCGGCGGGAATTTTCGCGCACTAAATCTTCAACGCTTGCTCTGAGTTGAAAATCGAACAGCGGGATTTTTTGATGCGAAGAATTCAACAGAGTACTTCCCAGATACACTCTGCTCGGTTGAACACCGAAAGTTGATAATCCAGTGCGTCTTGTCATGGTCGTAAGTGGTATCATACTAATTATGTTTGTTGCAAAAAATAAAATCATAATGCTTAATAGTTCACTTCAACTTACTATTCAAAAATCATTCTAATTGTAAACAAAATCGTAATCACCGCATTTAAAACCTAAGATCTATTTTTTAACTTTATTTTCCCAAAAAAAAAACATAGCTAAAGTGATTGACGAAGATACGACCTATATCTAAACATTGCTAAACGCTTCACTTTTCGGTGAACAAAAGAGGTATTCGACGATCACTGGCAAGCGGTATGATTTACATAAGACCTATATTATACGTATCTACGTATAATATGCAAGGTATAATACCGCACCGGAGGTGTTCATAACCAAGATTTATGGGAGAGCTTATGTCCAGGAGCGGACGGCTTGTGGATGATAACATCACGATAGCAATGATGAATATCTTTCGCGTCGGCGGGTTGGTAAATAGAGAATGGGAAAGCAAAAGCATTATGGGATTATTCTGAGATGCATCTTTTTAAGGCCTCTGCTAAGACTATACTGCGCAAAAAAAAAAATTAAAAAAAAAAATTTTTTTTTTTTGAACGGAATGAAATGAACATAGAAAATTGTATTAATGACTAGCTTTTGCCAGCGGCTTCGCCCGCGCGGAACTTTCATGCCCTATTTAAGTCCCTTAGGGGTTGAATTTCGAAAAATCCTTCCTTATTCCTTGTTTACATTATAAAGGAAACCTCTGTGCAAAGTTTCAGCTTTCTAGGTCCAAGGGTTTGGGCCGGGCGATGATGAGTCAGTCAGGATTTTGATTTTTATTTATATAGATTTTATTGGTTACTAGTTGCGCTCCGCGGTTTCACCCGCGTAGTTCCCGTTCCCGTGGCAATACGGGGTTAAAATTATAGACTATGTCACCCGGGGATAGTGTAGCTTCCCAACAGTGAAATAATTTTTCAAATCGGTTCAGTTGTTTCGAAGCTTATTCAAAGCAAACAAACAATCAAATCTTTCCTCTTTATAATATTAGTATAGATAAATAGCATAGACTAGCTTTTGCTAGCGGCTTCGCCCGCGTATGTTTCGATTCCGAGGAAATATCGGGATAAACAGCTATGTACCTACCTGGGTACGTATTACAATACCGAAATTCAAAATACCTATTTTAAAATACCTATGGACGAAATCCCGAAAAATTTAACGCCGAATGATTGTTTGGTCGAAAGTTTGAAATGCCGAAAGTTCGTTTGCCCGAAAGCTTAAAATCCCGAAGATCCATATCCCGAAGCTTAAAATCCCGAAGATCCCTATCCTGAAGTTCAAAATCAATATGTTATGCTACAAAATTTAGTGACAAAAACGAAACGCTGCAAAACCGACTTCACGCAGTCTTGTCTGCCCAACCTCTAGAGTATAATTTAAACCCGCGTAGGCGCGGAGGGGTAAGGTGGTCCGCGAGCTGAGGAGCAGGTGGTTTGAAGGCCCGCCGCCGCGGCTGAGGCTGGCCGCAGCTTCGGTGGTGAGCGTTAAAACAATCTGCGACGATAAGCTCGCGTGGGGACGCCTAAACCCCGCAGCACCGGAGCCTTGACAGGAACAATGCTTGCTGCATGTTGCATGCCTGCTTGCATGTTGCATGCTTGTTTGCCTGCTTGCATGCTGCATGCTTGCTTGCATGCTGCATGCCTGCTTGCACGCTGCATGCCTGCTTGCATGTTGCATCCTTTCCCATGTATTATATAATCCCCAGTAGTATAATTCCCGGATAATTAGAAAATGGTGAAAAAAATCTGCGAGCTACTTGGAAGTAGCGTTCGCCGGCCGCTGCCGCGGCACCGCTCGCTTCGCTCGCTCGGCTCACGCGCGATTGGTCACTGTTCTAACCTAACCTAACCTATTTCACCCAGTTCAATATGATGAATCCTACAATTTGCCTGCGACTAGATAATTAGACAATGGTGAAAACATTTCTGCGGTAGATCGCAGGTATGATTTAAAAAAAAAAAATATGTAATGAACTTACCTAAGTGTATTAAAAAGGAAATTAACATAATAACTTCTATGTATGATACGAATAACATATAAAAAAAAAAAACTAAGATACAGAATTATGTAAATTTAAAGATTACTGGCGATCCTCCTTAAGAACTCCACATATGTATAGTCGGTTATATTTTGTAAAGTATTATGAATGTTCTCCATCTTCACTATGTTTTTATTTTTTCTTTTCTTGGCAGGTGTTTCTCCATTTAGTAATTTAGTTATAAGAATATCATTTACCTTTGTTTCCTTCATCAACTTCGCTACCAATCGGTAAAATCCAACATGTCTTTTAGAACACACCACGTTTATATGGTCACCGCAATAACTGTGTTGTAGTGCCATCTATGAGTAAAAGCGGGAATTACGTTGCCGCTCTTCGGGATTTCATCCATCGGGTGGGTATTTCGTCCATTCGGGATTTCGTCCATTCGGGGTTTCATCCTTTCGGGCATTTGGACATCGGTATTTCATGTTTCGATATAACGGCTATCGGTATTTCAAACTTTCGGTATTTTGAACTTCGATGTTTCGGACGTCGGTATTTCAGTCATAGTTATTATGAAATGTCGGTATTGTAATATGTACCCACCTACCTATCAAGTTTCATCGCAATTGGTCCCAGTTTGCCCGCTCTAGATCCGGGGCTTTATTTAATCCATACAAATAGGTACGTATGCCTTCTTCCTATGGTGGTAGGCAGATACTATGAAACATCACCAAAGATCGTTTCTTTTTGCTGCGTTTACGTTCATACATCTGTAGAATATATCAAAATTTGATTCATTTTGAATAATATTGGTAATATATTTCTTCGAAAAAAAAAAAAACTTCTCATCAACTTGAATAACGCAATTAATGTTGTTGAACTGTCAAAATTAAAGTGATTCCTACTGTTAGTGTGTTTTACACAATTACTATGTTGGTCATCCAATATTTAAAAAAAAAAAAAACACATAAACTTGCGTGGACACTTTTATGAAACGTCAGAAGCTAGGTGCACGGTTCCAAATTGTTGCTTCCTATGAGAAGAGCCGGCAAGAATCTCCACGGTTACTCCTTTAAAAATTGGCTTTTACAATGTTTTCAAATTACTGTGATAATAGGTATGGAAGGACAGTGCAGGCCTGTCAATAAGTACCAGATACTTAGAGGAAGGGCAATGGAGAGGGCTATGCTCGGAGTTTTCCTACGTGATCGAATCAGAAATGAAGAGATCCGCAAGAGGACCAAGGCTATTGACATAGCCCGAAGAATTGCCAAACTTAAGTGGCAGTGGACAGGGCACATTGCTCGCAGAAGAGACGGCCGATGGGGCCGAAAGGTTCTGAAGTGGCGACCGCGTACCGGAAGACGTAGAGTAGGAAGGCCTCCCACAACATTAAGATGGACCAATGACCTTCTGAAGGCCGCGGGAATCCATTGGGTGTGGGAAGCACAAGACCGGTCGAAGTGGAGGAGCGAGAACTGGGGAGGCCTTTGTCCAGCAGTGGACGTCTTTCGGCTGAAATGATGATGACATAGAGGAATGAAATTAAAGAATTTCTTTTATACAATTCTACAGTCTGCAAGGCCTAGAACCTTCTCACATACAAAATATTTAAAAGAAACGACATTAATAAAATGAACCTATTTAACACTTATAGATACATACATAGGTAAGTACGTCCATACATTCATAGATGGGTTATCCAACTAGAATTTCTCCTTTATCGTGTAAGATAATGTTTGTAAACACAAATCTCACCTACACAAACATTAAAAACCCGGAACAAACTATATTTGACCCGGGCGCCCAACCGCGACACGTAGTGGACGAGCTAATTGCTAGACCACTTCGCTAGAGTCACTCAATCGCGGCATTATAGTTTGAAGAATATGTGTATACTTGTCCATGTATACCATGTGGGAAAGACCAACTATATATAGAATAAAATAGTAACGAAATAAAATTGTAGGTACAGAGGCCAGCACATCAAGCTACCCCAATCTGTCAATTTTCCTTGATAGTTTTTCAACTTTATTACAAAGGAATAAGGTTTATGTTCAATTGGGAAAATTTGACAGTTTGGGATAGCTTGACCTGCTGGCGACTGTACATTGAATATTAAAAAAAGAGTTATTGCTACGAGGTCTGGGAAAGATTCTGTCAGTGAAGTTTGTTATGTCCGTAATGAAAATCTCCATATAGATCTCAGAATGCCCACCATCCAGCAGTTCAGGAAACGCCTTTTTAAGCGTTTCTTTGACTCTGCCTTAAACACCCCAATCCCCTGATTTCGGCAGCCACACGCTACACTCCTTCCTGTATTCGTAGGATTCGCCGACCGAAGCATAACCATTCCTGATGATGCCACAACCTTCCTCCAGTAGAGTAGCAAGCTCACCAGCACTCTCAAAATTCATTGTCGCACCTTCCGTCCTCGCCGCGACGTCCCAATTCATGTCCGTACCAACCGGGACCCTTGCTCAAGCCAGTCCGCGCCGCTGAACCTATATGACATTGAATTCGTCCCTAAATAATAATCGTTCCGGCCTAACCCGTCCCTTGCTGTGCTGCTCTCTTCCTGCAATACCATAAGCCGAGGCCCGTACCACACAGGGAGCGCTCTAATAGTGTCGTCGCTTTAGTTTTAAGGGTACACTAGTCGCGGGCTCGAACTCACTGGTGGGCCTGGCTAAAAAGCACGCTGTCTCACCAGGGTTCGTGTCCGACAGAGGTAGTATCAGTGATGAGCAGTTAGACGCTAGTCTACACGCACAACATTATTGAGTGTGCTGCAGGATCAGTTATAGTAAAACAGGCGTGTAAAAAATTAAGAAAAGTCCTTCGGAAGATTGGGTTTCCTGAAAAAATCACTGCATAAATAAATGACCAATTAAGTTTATTCAACTTTTCGATAATTGAACATTGTCGGTACCGACTTGGTTTTCGAGATTTTACACTCCTTTTATTACTCAAACACGCCCAAAGTTAGGTGAAATTAGCAAGAAAAACGAATCTTTGTTAGCTCATAACTTTTTAATGGCTTTTTATTTTAGTATTCTGTTTCCGTACAGACAATATTAATACTGAGAAAAAACCATACCATGTTTAATTTTTGATGTACATAGTCAAACAGTGGAGTAAAACCCTCCCGAAGTTTGTATGGAAAATATGTGGACAAGTGTCACCTAAGTTGTAAAGCCCTGGCTGGATGCCTCAATTTATTAATGCCTACAAAATATGATTCACGACCGTAACAAAAATGGCTTTAAATAATAATTGAAATCATGAATACGGGATTTAAATTATTATAATATAACTAAGTTCGGAAGGGCGGTGACATATAATTAAATACATATCCAAAGTCACCGACTTCCGAACTTAGTTATTGGGGTTGGACAAAGCAAGTTTATTATTTTTTACTTTTCGGTTTTTCGGCGGTTTAATTTTTTTATTAAAAAGTTTTTATTTTTTAATTTTTCTTGGCTCTAATCGACTATACATGCTTATTTTTTAATTACTTTTTGTAATACACAACTCAGTATTAAAATCTGTGACTTAACAATCAATCATCCCCTGTTTTCTTACCCTTAGGGTTGGAATTTTTCTTCGAAATTTATATGGGACCAATTTCGGGGTATACCCTTTCCAATAAAAAAAGAATTATCAAAATCGGACTACTCTGGAAAAAGTTATGCGTGGTCATACATAAAAAAAAAAAAATACGCGTCGAATTGAGTAACCTCCTCCGTTTTTCCGTCGGTTAAAAAAAGAATAACTACCCACCAGCTACAACCTGTGTTGGTCTTCAAAATTGATTTACCCCAATTTCAGTGTATAATAAAATAAACATAATCAAACGACATAATAAAACTTACATAAAAATGAACTCAAACAACCATGAAAACTGAAAACATGATAAATATATCGAAGAGAAACTCCAGACAGTATATCTAGACGCGGCGGCCAAAAGCACTTAAGTCAATTTTTGCTCAAAATTATAAAAAGTCACAGCACCCATGTTTTTGTATTATCCGTCGACTGGAATAAGCACGTAAGTCACGCGTCACTTCATTGAGTCGCAATAGTTGACTGTACCATAATACTTAAGTCGTATCAATAAACCAAGCGGCAACTAAAACAACTTAAGTTGACTTAAGTTTTTTTTCCCGGCATGGCAACTGTTAAGCCAACTGACTTAAGTAACATGGTAACTGTAGGTTAAGTGTGGGAAAGTACTTGAAATTTTTTCAAGTACCTTCCCTCACTTTACCCTCTTTTTTGAAGTGATTGATAAAAAGTTGACGAACGTTGTAGGTAAAGTAAAATTAAATACGTATTTCTTCATTAGTGTTACGGTGTGACGGTCGTAGTGGTGTTGTGCATTAACTGTATTAATAATGAATTCAAGAGCCAGGAAGTTAGTAAATCTCGTCATAAATAATGAGAATAAAGGTAAGTTTTGAATGTTTTCCTGGCATTTTTATGCAATATGCAAAATAAATGTATGGTTTTTGTTGACATGATTACAACACAATCAACAAAAAATTGTCATTTCACTTTTTTTTACAGGCGATGAAGACCCATTCTCTAATCCGCAACCAAGTACATCTGGAACTCAAAAACAAATTACTCATGATGAAATCGCTATTGACTATTCTAGTGACGATTCTGTTGCTGATCCTACCTACTCTCCAGACAGTCCTAGTTTGCTTACACAACACGAAGATGAGATGGAAACCACTGTTTACGATGCATCAGTAGATGTACAGATAGCACCACAAAATGCAATACCTGAAAGTATTGAAGATACGTCATTACTACAACAAAACAATTCCATGCCCTGTAGAAGAAGAAAGCAAGATAATAAAATAAAAAGAAATTTAGGCCAATCCTATTTGACAGCTAGTGGGAAAACTATCGTTAAACGTCAAATGAAGGAATTACCTAATTGTTGAAATAAGTGCCGTCAAAAAATAAGTGATGAGCAACGAGCTGTAATTCATAAAGACGTTTGGAATCTTGGGTCTTATGATTTAAGGGCAGCGTTCGTTTCATCTTTGATTACCATTCAAGAGAAAAAAACTGAGCGTCGTCGGGTCGAAGATCCTAGTTTACAAAAAAATAGACAGTGGACTTATAAGTATCATTTTAACGTCAACAGTGAAAAAATATCCGTGTGTCAAGGTTGCTTTCTAAAAACCCTAACGATAAGTGATAATTTTGTAAAACTAATCGGTTTGAAGAAACGTGGCAGCTCGAGTGGAATTATACAAACAGACAAACGTGGAAAGAATACACCAGCAAACAAACATTCCGAACAAACAATTCAAGAGGTGATTAATCACATCAATTCGTTTCCGCTATATGAAAGTCATTACACTAGACGTAGAAGCACCCGCAAATATTTACCGTCGCATTTGACAATTTCAAAAATGCATTCTCTTTACTCAGAATCACATGAAAATCCTGTAAGTGATAAGATATACCGCAAAGAATTTCATAAATTAAATTTAAGTTTCAAAAAACCAAAAGTGGACACTTGTCACACATGCGACCTCTTTAAAATGAAATCAAACATTGCTACAGATGAAATCACAAAATTAGCCCTTGAAGAAGAACGCGACTCTCATCTACTAGCAGCTGATATGGCGTACAACGAGAAGCAGTGTGATAAAAATATCGCAGTTACAAATAAAAAAATCTAATGTCTGACTTTTGACTTACAGCAATGCTTGCCAACCCCAGCTTTACAATCATCTGTAGCCTTTTATAAAAGACAACTTTGGACTTTCAATCTTACAATACATGACAACGCAACAGGAATGTCAACGCACCACATGTGGCATGAGGGTATTTCGGGTCGAGGTGCTAATCAAATAGCCTCCTGTTTGTTTGTATATTTACGAGAACTACCAGAAAATATCTCAGAAGTGATTTTGTACTCTGATACTTGCGGAGGACAAAATAAGAACACTCACGTGGCTGCAATGTTTACGTACTTGTTGACTGTAAAACCCTCAATCAAGATAATACATCACAAGTTTATGATACCTGGTCATACACATATGGAGGTTGACTTAGACCATGCAATTATTGAAAAAAAAAAGAAAAAAACCGAAATACAAATTTATCACCCACACGATTGGATGCAGTTGGTAAGATCGAGTAGCAAAAAATTTACCGTTAGAGAAATGCGACAAAATGACTTCTTTGACTTCGCTAGTTTATTGAAAGGTCCCTTAGTGGCCCGAAAAAAAGACGACAACGGAAATATTTTCAAGTGGCATGAAGTGAAGTGGCTGAGTTATGACTCTGAGTACGGCGTCATAAAATACAAAACATCTCTGTCTAAAGATGAATCATTTAAAACTATTAATTTCAAACGGAACACGCGACGTCACAAAGAATTTAATTTGATGCAGATTACTGACAAGCCAGTACCAATAAGTGTCGAAAAAAAACGTGATATAATATCACTTTTATCTTTAATACCTGAATGTTTCCATATTTTTTACCAGAATTTAGTAACCACTGACGACACCAAGGATGTTGATCCAGATATATCAGATTCAGAAGACAGTGACTTTTAGTTTTTGACTTTATTGCATGCATTGCATCACATTATAACATTTTTAATTAATAAGCATAATTATAATTCAAAATTATTCATAGTTTGTTTTAATATTATATAATAAATTAAATAAGCCAAGTAATTATAGTACGGTAATAAACACTTAAGTCGCATTTTTTTGACGTTCAAAGAAACTGAAGTCAGATATTTTAGTAAATAATAATTATAGCCTAAATATCCATACCCTTATATGTAACTAGTTCATAATTGTGTAATAATAAATAATAAAAACAAAAACCCTAGTACATTTTTTTCATACCAATCAAATAAAACCTTCTCCTGTAAAATTTTTGCATGCAAAAAGATTTGACTTAAGTGCTTAAGGCTTCCGCGTCTAGATATTTTATCGTATTTGTAAAATTGTCATAGTTTATTTCCTGTATTTTATCATTCCGTGCTTTTGGCTTGTGGCCACAGAAGTAAATACATCGTCACGTCGTTGATCCTTATTTATAGGGCGTTAAGGTTCATAATGGGTGGTGTAATGGCTTACATTGTAGGAAGTCAACACAAATAAGATTTATTGCCAAGTTGCGTTTGGGTGTGGGTTCGCCTACGTTGATATGGATAATAGGTGTCTTGAATTAAGTGTTTCATGTTATATTACTTCTTGAAAATATATGACTATGTTTACACCTAGATTTAGAATCAATTTTCTGCCATTTCTATCTATAGTATTAAACTTTGCAACCAAAAACAATTCTTTCAATTCTCAGTTTTTTTTTTACATTATTCTCACATATAGAAGCAACAACAATAATGTACCCAATATTCTGTAATCATCATCATCATTCAGCCGAAAGACGTTCACAGCTGGACATAGGCCTCCCCCATAATGGAAGTTATGCCATAATCGCCACGCTTGGCAGGCGGGTTGGCGATTGCAGTATGGTGGTAAAATGCAAAGAGAACGCTGCTGCCCATTCTCTAGTAAGTCCCTTAGTCGCCTTCTAAGCCACCCACGGGAATAAATGGGATGGTGCTATTCTTTTAAGTCCGGCACCACACGGAAGTTCACGGAACTAAATATTTTCTAATACCTAAATTGATTTAAAATAGTTTCCTTTGAGTTTCTTGTTTGTTCTTCTCAACATAGATCTACGTTTTGGAATGGGCAACTGGCCTCAACTATCCGATTATCTGATCGACTTTTTGACAGTTTTAATTGAAGTAAATGCTTTGAGTTTGAGTTTGTTGTATTATGTATAGTTTTAAGTATGGAATATGAGGAATCTTCTTTCTTCAGGGGAACGTAAACGGCCAAAGAAGACTAAACTTAAGGTACGCTATTAATACGTAACGTGCTGAAACATGGTTTAGCAGTAGAAGCAAATAATTAGATACAATTTATTGCTGATTTACTTTTACGTATACATACCTAAGACGAATAACATTGTTTATTCTTTTTGGTCTAATAAAAATTATAAATATAATTAAATAGGGTGACTGGTAATTAGTGGTACTCATCATTATGAACAACTTTTACTACGGGACCAACACCGAAATCGCGAAAAAGAAAATCATCTGTTCCCTACATTTTGACGAGTTATGCGAACATAAATGTAGGGAACAGCAGATTTTTTTTTTCGCGATTTCAGGTTTGGTCCCATAGTAAAAGTTGTTCATAATGATGAGTACAATCATGTGTTTAAATGTCGGTCACTAATTACCAGTCACCCTATATATTCAAAATAATATTAAATTATAATAAGCAATCACCAGTATAATTTTATAAAGAATGTTGATTACTAACGATACCCCATTTGTCAAATTATAACAAGCAGTTTAGAAGTTATGAGGGAACACATGAAGAAAGATACATACCGGTCAAAATCATATCCCTCCTTTTTGCTTCGCCATAGTCGGCTGAAAATAAAACAAATTAGTGACTAATAGTGCACCAAAGCGTCCAACTCTATCCGATGCTGCATTAATTAGTACTGTATGTGTAGTTGGCTCGTATTTGTGGCGACGACCGATTTGTTGGTAAATTGTATATTGGTCGTGTAAAATGTTTCGCTTGCAATGTAGCTTGATTAGGATAATAGTATGGAAATGTAGTGTGTGACGCTCCTTTGAAGTGTGTTTAATTTGTCAGTTCCGACATGGCATTAAATTTGTTATGTGTCTCTTTACACTTTGTAGCGTCCCACATATCGGTAGGTAAGTTATTAATTACAATTAATATCTATGGCAATCCATAATGTAGGTACGCCTACAGGTGATAATAAAAATAATTATGTACTCTGTCGAGCATCATTTTAATAAGTAGGAGAGTCGAAAAGCGCTTTTATGATTTTCCATAATATTACATATTTAAATAATTTACTATTTATCAATTTTTATATAGATTACAACAGCATTCGTTTTTATATAGAGAATTAGCCTTCTGATCGACGTTTGCAGACAACCTTTACAGTACTTTTGGAGAGGAACGGGAATGCAACTTCACGAACATTCTTTAAAAAAAATGGCATCATTTGTAGCTCCAATCAACGAGTAAAAAATAGAAATAAGTATCTCGTAAAGTCAGCATGACACATCATTCAAATTATACAAGATAATGCCAAATTGTATACTCGTTATAACAATATTATTATTTCCGTATACATTTTAAATTAAGATCGCGAACGGTCCAACATAGCCAAATTGCTTTGTTTATTATTTTAATAAATGTTTAAATTAATGTTAGAACATTATAAACACATTTATTGCACAACTTATTAATTTTCTTAATTATTTCATGTAAATTAAATTCATTAATCGTCAATTTAATTTTGTCAACTTTGAATATTCATTTAGTATCTCCGAAATAAATAACTTTCGTAATTACATTCATAACATTTATTTTTTCATTTTTCTTTAAAATGCATTAATTTTGACTTTGACTTTGAGAGCGTCTTTATTTACATTTAAGTTGAATGGAGTACCTACGTAATATTTGTAGGCAAGACATGTTTAGTATTACATAAACAAATGTAAATTGTTTAAGTAATTATGATCCAGGAAATGATTCAATCACCATAAACTCGATGCGTTCAAAATGTAATTGTCAATAGTGTCGTATAAATTCTTCCTGGTTTGTTATCATTATCTGAACGTGTATTTTAAGGCAGCTTGAATTGCTTTTGTATATCTTTGTGTTAAGCATTGTAGCTGTCATTAAGGGGCGACATAGCTCACAGCATGAGCAAGCTAAAGTGGCAATGGGCCAGCCCATAGATTTAAGAAAGAAGAAGATATGCCAAGTAGTTGAAAATGTATCGGAACCCGGTGTCTCCACTTGCTCCCCACTACCGCGCCACAACTACACATGCAATTTAGTAAAACCAATAGATACGAAGTCGCGCTCACACTCGCAATTTATAAATCAGAACGTACTACACAATCAAATATAGACCTTATCCCTTCAAACGCAGAGTGCATTTAAGTACAACTCACTCACACAAACAACGGTTGCTACCGTTGTGCTGTGCAAAAGCAATTTATTTTACATATACGCTAGTGATTGACTAAATCGGAAAGTTGTCGATACTTCTATTTATTATTGTACTACTTCAATTTTTTTTGGGGTCCAGAAAATAAGATAAAATGAAAACGATAACCGTAATACGTCACTAATATATTATCTGAACAATGCCGATAACAATAACGCATATGAAGCGTTTAAAGACTTTAACGTAAGTAAAATGCCAAAACCATAAAAAAGTAAGGAAATAGCACGAGGATAAGACTTATTATACTATAATTCAAACCTAATAACACTCCACCGACATTATCTAAAATTTTGTTAACTTTACGACTGTTGTTTACGCATTTCTCTACTACGCTGTAAAATAATCAAATTAAGTAAAAAACATTAATTCACATCGATCTAGCAATAAATTTATTCGCGAATCGACATTATCGATAGCCTACGTTAGTGGATCTGCACGAGCACATCACTAGCTCGACGCAAGAACCAGCGGCCGTACTACGTAATGCGTCCGCATAGATACTTTATCGTTTTGTGATTTTTACATTGCTTGTCCAGTCACTTAGCGACAAAATATTTAGGTAGTGGTTTAGGAGCAATGTATTTAGTACAAAAATAATACAGTCGCTGTGATATTTGAAAACAAAAATAACATAGTAAACGCAAGAAATGTTTTTCGATTTCTTGTTTTTCATGATTTTAAAGACAAATATAGAAAAATACTTGTACTTATTTATGGTAAGTGATTCCATGATTCACAAAGTGTTTGTTTTGGCTTTGGTTTTTACAAGAAACCACTGAACAACACGGCATTCTTATGATTTATCACGACAACGGTCGAAAGCACACTAGTTCGTGGAGACGGCCATTTGCTTTAGGAATGATCATTGTGATCATACCGCGCGGACACAGACACGCCCCTTTCCCACTTCTCCTGCTTTTTATATTTCTATGGGCCAGCCATATTAGCCGTAGAACCGATAACCGTTGCGTTGGGGTAGACGTGTTCTTGTGTGGAGACCGCGAATCGGCAAACGTAAGGTAGGACGCACTCTGGCTAGGTGGAGCGACGATCTTCGCCGGGTTGTAGCTGAATGAGAGTTGCCGAAAATCGAGCTGAATGGCGTGCAATTGGAGAGGCCTATGTCCAGCAGGGGACTGCTGTAGGCCGCTGATGATGATAAAGGGGTTTATTTAATTAGAAGATGTTTAACTAAACGTCAAAAATGTATGGTTAAACAGTCGATAATCATTACTTAAGCGGCGTGGGGTTGCGACAATCGTCGATAGGATCCGGCAACTGGGACTCAAGGTGACCTTGCACAAGTCCGAGGCCATGTGGTTTCATGGTCCTCGGAATGCGCCACCGACGGGTTCCCAGATAACGGTGGGAGGGGTTCACATCGGCGTCGACTCGACGATGAAGTACCTGGGACTCGTCCTCGACAGCCGGTGGAACTTCGCGGAGCATTTCCGCCGTTTGGCTCCCAGACTGGAGCGGGCCGGGGCGGCGTTGAAGCGGCTCTTGCCCAATCTAGGGGGGCCAAACGCCTCCTGCCGGAGGCTCTACGCGGGGATCGTGCGGTCCATGGCCCTATACGGGGAGCCGGTGTGGGCGCCTACAGGCGCCAACCAGCTCGCAGGTTGAGGGCGTCCCATAGGCTCATGGCCATACGGATGATCCGAGGATACCGCACGATCTCCGGCGAGGCGGCGGGCCTCCTTGCCGGATTACCGCCATGGGATCTGGAGGCAAAGGTCCTCGCGCAAATATGGGAGTGGCGCGAGGAGGCCAAACGCCGGGGCGTAACTCCGTGCCGCAGGAAATCGCGGCACAGCGGACAGAGCTCCGGCGGGATCTCATGGTGACATGGAGAGAGCGATTGTCGCAACCCAGTGCTGGGCACGCCACGATTGCGGCGGTAAGTCCCCTCTTTGAGGAGTGGTTTGAGAGGTGGCATAGCGTCCTCACCTTCCGCCTGACGCAGGTCGGACACGGTTGTTTCAGGAGGTCCATGTTTCGGATAGGGCGGGAGGAAACGCCCGGGTGTTTCCACTGCGAAGATCGCCCTGAGGACACGGTGGAGCACACGGTGGCGGTCTGCTCAGCTTGGGTAGAGCACCGCCGTGTCCTCGTGGAAGCGATCGGCGGCGGCGATCTCTCGCGTCCGGCCCTGGTCCAGGCCATGATACGGAACGAGAGGGCATGGGGAGCCGTCACCTCCTTCAGCGAAGCACTGATGCTCGCGAAGAGGGAGGCGGCGCACGTGAGGGAGAGGCAGCATATGCGCCCTCGTGACCCTAGCCGCCGCAGGATACGGAGACGCCCTGGGCGTCGGGAATCCCAGGCCGATTTCCGGCCACCGTAGGCATGGGCTTGCGGACGGTAAGGACCAAGCCCAAGTCGGCGGCGCGTTGTGTTCCACGGGCGCCTCAAAGAGATGTCAGCACAAAAAATGATGGGGCCCGCAAGGGCCGATGCCTGTCAGGGGTGCGGGTTCGTTCGAAAGAGGTACCACAGCCCCTGGCATACGGGCTAATGAAGGAACACGGGTGGGTTTTAGTCAGTAAAAGTCTGACACGCCCTCCTGCTCCACCCAGAGCGGGAGAAGTTATTTGATGATTTCCCAACCAAAAAAAAAAAAAGCGGCATTCATAAATTAAGGGGTTCGAGTCCTAAATAATAGTAATTAGATTTAATATTTTACTAAATGCATTTTGTAGTTTTTTTTTTTTTTGCTCTGGCTGTAGCTATAGGTAACGTGGTGTTTTTACAGTTTTTTTTTTTAAATAGAGAGCAAATCTCAAAATACAAGGCAGGCAGGGACATGGGCGCACAAGCTGTTAGCATCGATCCAGTTAATTATTCTGATACTCCACGCGATAACAAAATCGTTGGTTTAAAAAACAAAATACGTCTGCCATACATTTATCTATGAAACAGCAGTTTTTTTTTGACAACCATCGAGAGTATTCTACGCTATGGAATCTAGAATCATGTGCTGAGTTTATGGTTTCAGTTTGCGCGTCGAAGTCTCTGCCACCCTGTACACGCTTCCAATAAAAAAAAAACAAGTCACGACTTAATAAAATCGAAGTTTCTCGAAGCAAACATCAAACAACACGTGTTCCCAAGCAAATAATAAACGAACAAAATAATTGCCTCCAGTATTTGCAAACAAGGTTGCTTCAAATAACGAAAAAGATTGCAATATTTTCACAGGTTACCTTTTCTCCGCTCATAACCCTTCTTTATATTTATTCAGGACCTCTGGCTCTTTCAACATTTGATAGAAGTCGCTTTCCATTCGGTACGTGAAATATTATTTTGACAGCTGAGGCTAAGTACCTACCTACTTAATATTATTTGACCTTCATTTATTAATCGTTAATTTCATCACTGATATTGAAGACCGTTTTTACTAAAGAGGGTTTAAGATTCCACAGGTTGATTTTCTTGGTTATTTAGTGTTTTTTCTTAATCCTAATAATATTAGAAATGTGAAAGTTTGTGAAGATGTTTGGATGTTTGTTACTCAATCACGCAAAAATGGCTGAACAGATTTGGATGAAATTTGGCACTCAGATAGATTATAACCTAAATTAACACACAGGATACTTTTTATCTCGGTAGTACGTTCCGGTGTGATAATTTCCGACCTCTATGCAGGTGAAGCCGCGGGCGGAAGCTAGTTTTTAATAAAAGAAAGACACTAAAGTGGTTCTTGATCGTGGTTTGTTGTTCTTGCAAAGGCAAGCATTATTTAAAACATAAAATAATCTTCATAGTGATTAAGTCGTGGCCATATCATAGATTTGCTCACTTCATGAAATGCTCGAGAATTTCATGAAATGGTCGCATTTCATGAAATTCTCGTTTTCTTCTGGTTCTTATATTACAGAAGAAGACGGTGGATGTCAGCTTGACGGAGCCCCACTGTGTGGGGCTACTATTTCCGTCTGCAGGGGTTAAAGGAACCTAAACAAACCGAACCTCGGGGTGCCCCTGACGTCGACCGTCTTCTCGAGAAAAAAATCTCGAGCATTTCATGAAATGAGCAAATCTACGATATGGCCACGACACATACAAAATGAGAGGCTTGTGACTCAGTAATAACAGCCGCACTGGTCCATTAATCAGGTTAAGCTATGCTTGCCGCGGTTGATCCAAGGATGGGTGGCCATCTTTACATACCAAGACCCCTCCGTGCCTCGGAAAGATCGCTAAGCCATTGGTCCCAGATGTCATTCATAGACCTTTGAATTACCTGTCGTCAGAAAACTATACTAAAGATTTGTTTGTTTGTTTGCATTGCATAGGCTCCGAAACAACTGAACCGATTTGAAAAATTATTTCACTGTTGAGAAGCTACACTATCCCCGGATGACAAAGGCTATATTTTATCCCCGTATTCCCACAGGAACGGGAACTACGCGGGTGAAACCGCGGAGCGCTGCTAGTCGTTATATAAAAAGGCAGTCGTTCCTTGTAAAATACTGGTACTCTGCACATGCACTCAGTCAGACTGGATGCTAACCACAACATAGTTAGGAAAAGGCTAGGCAGGAACGTAAAAGGAGGGGAAAGAATCATTGGGTATCATCATAATATTATGATCAGACGAAAGACGACCGCTACTGGATAGTTTCCTTCCTGAGGCATCCCCAGTCGCCATGTTGATATTTTAATTTAAAAGCTCACAAAAGGAAGGGAAATTAATCTGGGTCCCTATCGCCGGATACGTTAAAATAAATAAAAAAAACTTGAGAGGTGTCAAGGGACACCCGGATGGAACGAAGTTCCTTTTTTCCGTCTAGCCCCCTTTCGCAACGCGCGATAAGGAACTTCGCGTTTTCATCGTCATCATCGTCATCGTCGTCACCATCGTCATCGTCGTCACCATCGTCACTATCGTCACCATCGTCACCATCGTCACCATCGTTATCATCGTTATTGCTTTCTGTAAGAGAGAGACAGACAGAGAAACATGCGCACGCCGCACGGCTTACAATAGCTTACTATAGCAAAAAGTGTCGTTACAACTTTTCGTATGATTTTTTCCGTCTAGCCCCCTTTCACAACGCGCGCTATGGAACTTCGTTCCAATTATATTTAAACTAGCTTTCCCCCGCGGCTTTGCCCGCGGCTTCGCCCCCGTGGAAGCCGGAAATTATCTCAAGGGGACGTACGAATACTATCGGAATAAAAAATATCCTATGTGTGTGTTTGTGTATTTCATCCAAATCCGATTAGCAGTTTTTGGGTGATTGAGTAACAAACACGCAAACATCTAAATATACAAAAATTCACATTGTAGGAAATATGTTTTAATAACTTTTACTCTCAGATTATAAAACAAAGGCAGATAGACCGCGCGGAACACTAAGAGTGAGGCCAAAAAACCAAATACTAAAGCGTCGCATTTTATGTAACATACAATGCGACGCTCCGTGGCGTACTAACTCGAGTTTTGAATCAGTATTGGTTTTTTGGCCTCACTCTTGGTGTTCCTTGCGGTCTATCTGCCTTTGTTTTATAATCTGAGCTTTTACTATGCATGTCTAGTTTTAGATTTTATTAAACAACAAGCCGTGCGATAGAAAACAAAAAAAAAAAAACGAACTTCTACATAAACTTTCATCCCCTAATTTAACCTCTTTAAGGGATGAAGTTTCTCAAATTCTTCTTTAGTGTTCACATTCGCTATATAATGAACTCTTGTGCAAAATATTATGCTTCTAGACCCAGCGGTTTAGACTTTGTGTTGTCTGTCAGTGAATTAATCTATACTTATATTTCTATACTAATATTATAAAGAAGAAAGATTTGTTTGTTTGTTTGTTTGCATTGAATAGGCTCTGAAACTACTGAACCTATTTGAAAAATTATTTCACTGTTGGGAAGTTACGCTATACCCGGGTGACATAGGCTATATTTAATCCCCGTATTCCCACGGGAACGGGAACTACGTGGGTAAAACCGCGGACCGCTGCTAGTGTTTTAATAAAAAATAGTCTATAGACCTTGTTCTGGGTTCGATTTACAGGTCGAGCAGGTGCTATTGGGTTTTACCGTCTGGAATTTTTCATTAGCAGTCCGGAGTCTGGACTTATGCCCGGTTGATGGCAATAGGCTCGCTCCCCATTACATGAGACTTAAACAAAACTGGCGTAATGTGGGTGATCTATAGGAGCATCTGTGCCCAAACCTTCGGAGAAAAATAGGCGTGAAGTTGTTTCAAAAACGAACCGCAAAAAAGCCAAAAATATGCCAAAAGATACTCGTACGTAAAATTTATTCCTGTTAATTACCATCGTTAACATAGCATTAAGTACTAACAACAAACCCACTGTAGGTGCGACAAGCAAATATAGGGCCGTGCAAATATGTACAAGTTATGAAACTCCTCATTAAGGAGCTTAGGGGTTCAAGGGTTCAGGTGAAACTTCGCAAGTGAAGGAGCAATAGGTTTAGTTTGAGATGGGTATGTGACTTAAAATGTTTAATGTAATATGTAGCTATGGAATAATTAATAAGTTTGGAAACCCTAATCTAGAATGCCACGGCACGGCATGGTTGACGCAGTGGTTAAGCGATTGACTGCTGCGCTGCGTGTCGCGGGTTCGATTCCCGCACAGAACAAATATTTGTATGATCTACAAGTAGTCGTTCCGGGTCTGGCTGTTTATGTATGTGAGTTTAAATGTTTGTAAATGCACTCACAATACAGGAGAAAATTCCTAGTGTGACGCAACTCATAAAAAAAAAATATGCAAGTAATAAATCAATGAACTCAGACTTTCGAAAGAAAGAGAAAAGTGTTGTTTTTGAATTTTTGTTGTTATTGTAGTCGTTTGTTGTTATTGTAGTCGAGATTGTTTATTCTGCACAAATCAAATGGATAATATAAAGCTATCATAGAAAACACATACTAAAACAAAGTAATCAAGAAGCTTGTACTCGTTAAATAAAAAAAAGGAAAAAAGTTAAAAATATCACTAGGCTTTATACAATAACACCACAACACACATTTTCCTGAGTTCCAACTGCCCTCACCACCTCTTTGAAGCCTCGTCAACCACGCTCTTGTCAGATCTAACAACCATCTTCAATCTTCTAGCGTACAGAATTTGTGTTGGATTCATATAATGATTATAAAATAAAACTATTTACTGTAACTATCCTTTGAAAAGAATATAGGTACCTAATAAGATCTCCGAGATTATACATACCTATTCATTAAACACTAAGCAGTTTATTTCTAAACATTGATCAAAGTAAAGATATTAATGTTTTGTTAAAAATATATGGCTAAACAGTTAACTTAAAGCAACGTTGGTAAATAAGGGGTCTAAAGGCATCTAAACCGCGGTCAAGAGCTGTCAGTGTCAATATTCCTCAGAATATAATGACACTGGCAGCTCTTAAACGTAGTTTCTGTGCAGGTGGCCAATTCTCGTAATTAAATCTAGTCGCAGTGTCATCTCGGCGACAAGCAAATGTCAAAAACTTGTCAAAAATGTATGGAAACTAGAGGAATTTTGGACAGATTGACACTGAGATCAGACTGTTAACGTTCTTAAAATTACGAGAATTACCCCTCTGATCGCGTTTAGTTTCATTGATAAATACATCGCCCTTCGTACCTGCATAGTCTAATTCTTAACATAATTATTATTGTTTATTTGTTATTTCCAAAATACTCATTTAAAAGACAAGGTCTTTTGTTTACCACCCATCTGTGTAAACATGAAGAACGTGACCCAACATCACACATCATATCAGTTATTTGGACAACTGTTCCACTAACGAACGAAAAACAAATTAATTCATACACAAATAACTTTAAAATGGTGAAGTTTTGACAGATAGCGATAAAGATACGCGTTGTATGAAATTGAAAACAAAAGCGAAATGAGCATGGAGAATGAACAACTGGATGATTGAAAGGTGACAGTCATTTGTCGCCACATTTATCTCTTCGTCATATGGGGTTCGTAGTAGTGATCGGCCGAATACGGGTCTACCGAATACGAACAGATAATCGGCCGAATGTTCATTTAAAAGTTCAGTTTAGGTACCAAACTGAATGTTTTTGTAGGATTTGGCGTGCCTTATCGTGCATCTCTAAAAAATGAAGTCTCTGCTTGTCAAATGCGTTAAAGCGAACATCCCTTCCGTCCACTGACGCCCCTACCCCCGGACGGTCCGTATTATTAGCAAAAAACATTTTTGGTTATGTTTAAATGGTCCACTTGTACTTATAATTTGTACTACTTCATAAATACTTTTAGACTTTATTAATATCTTATGATTTGGCAGAATATTCGGTTTTTTTTTTCCAATAATCGGCCGAATACAAGTATTCCGTAAACCAACCTAGTTTGTATTTTGATGTGCTACTCTAAAGCTGAATTAAAAGATCCACAAACACAAATGAAGTCAGTATGATGAGACGGACTATTTAAAAATCAAGTCCATGTGCTATAGTAGTTCCATCCTTTTAGAAAAGCCATCTTGTTAACGTTATGTGTGTACTTTGGTGCACCATGCGAGGTTACTATACGGAGAGGTAGAGGAGTAACTCAATTGATCTCCATTTTGACAGCGGTCATCAAAATTTAAAATATACCTCAAACTCAAAATCGAAGTATTTATTTCAAATAAACCAATTACAGGCACTTTTTGGCTGTCGACAGGTCTATCAGTCAGAAATATGAAGGTAGTTCTTTCTCAGGTTTACCTTAACACATTGTTCTTACAACTTCATGCAATCAAGGATATAAATTCTCACTATCTAAGTATGTGCAGATGCGAGGAAGGGCAAATAATGCTGAAGTTTTGTTGTAAATTACTAACCTCACATGAAGTGGCAACGTACTTTACTATTGGTAACTCGATAAAACTTCCTTTTACTTCAAAAGTAATTAACTTATTTGATTGAGTCTGGATAAACTGGTAACGATACTTCTGTTTTTGACTCACTCTCTCCATACTAATAGTAAAAAGTTATTCTAGGTCTCAGTTTTGAATAATGTCTTTTACGATGATTCTCTATTCGGCTCTATTTGTGACAGATCCTGTAAGAACTGAAACATAACAATAGTCATCGTCATCAAAAACACACCATGAATAACGCGCTTTAGCGTTACTCATGGTGTGTTTTTGAAACCTATAATAATGTTATAGTAACATTTTGATTTTTTGGCTTGAACATTATGTAATGTCATTCCCATACATTTTGGCGTAGCTTTTGGAGTGAACGCTAACAGAAATGTTTTTTATCTCAAGGCCCAGGGCTGTCGAATGGTATCGAAGCGTTTTATTTATTTGGAAAAGGCTTCATGACGTCACGTTGCCACCTGACGGCGGGCCACACAGAAAATGAGCGTAAGGCGTTCACGAGTTGATGGAGCCCAGTCTGCGCGCAGTTCTCATCGAGTCAAAAACTGTCTACAAGTATTCACCTACGGTCTGTGAGAAGAGTAAGAAGTTCTTACTGTTAAGTCCTAACTATTATGTACTTCCTAAATTATTTTGACTGTGGCAGCTCAGTACGTAATTCATCATCATCATCATTTCAGCCGAAAGACGCCCACTGCTGGACATAAGCTTACGCCAAAAGGGGGGTTTTGCCATAATCGCCACGCTTGGCAGGCGGGTTGGCGATCGCAGTATGGTGGTAAAATGTATAGAGAACGCTGATGCCCATTCTCTAGTAAGTCCCTCAGTCGCCTCCTACGACACCCACGGGAAGAGTTGCGATGATGCTTTTCTTTACGTCCGGCACCACACGGTACGTAAAAGGAACATTATTAAATGTGCTGAAAGTGATTTGAAATGAAAACAAAGAAAATTTGTTTATTTTGCACAACACAACGCACATTACAAAAAATAAGCCCCGGCGTTTGACTACTTTGTATGGGTGCATTTTATGTACCTTTTTTTTGTACAAAGTCGTAAAACTTTTTCTACCTGAATACACCCGTATTGCATGCATACACAGGTATTCATGTTCGCCTCGCTTGCTCAAGACGGGTTGGTGATTTCAGAATGTTTAATTAACTGTGTTTCGTAATGTTAATTATTTGCCTACTACTGTATAGAACCAAGTTCTTCCAACTAAAGAGACAGCTGTTCTGCTGGGGAGTTTGTTGCGCCACTTCTTCGCACCTAAAGCACTAGGAAGCGGTGAAGGTTGGGCGCCAACTCGCCGACTTTTGTTTTTGATTTTGTGAGTCCAGCACCCAAATTGCGTAACTCACGATTAATCATAATCTGTTTCGTTTTGAAACAAATGGTGAAGCTATTGCTTCACAAGTTCGAAAAATGTGTCCGCTTAACAACATAAATAATGTAATGAATATTGTAGAACTGTCAAATTGAATACGATTATGATTAATCATGAGTTACGTAATTAGGGTGCTGGTTTCCTCATGATGTTTTTTCCTTTTAGTACACGAGTGAGCGATATGTTACTATCTACAGTGAGTTTCCACAGTAAATACAGCGTAAGCGAAACTTTAAATTATTAATACATGAAAGTGTAGTGAAGCTTCAGTGTTCTCAACGTGGCGTTAGAAATAATTAGAGATTAACATTTTGAAAGTTTGGCTGTTAAAAGTTCCTCTACATATTATTTACATGGTGTAGGAGATAGGTTACTCGAACACTTCGATCTAGAATCATCTCTTAGGGAAAGTAACTTTGAATTCATCTGCCTAGCCTTTTCGCAATAATATTGGGGTCGGCTTCCAGTCTAACCGGATGCAGCTGAGTACCAGTATTTTACATGGAGCGACTGCCTATCTGACCTCCACTACCCGGTCACTGGGTAACACGATATCCCTAAGTAAGATTGGTTGTCAGACTTTCGGGCTTCTGACGACCCGTAATGTCTGTTAAAGATCCACAAATGACAGCCGGGACCAATGGTAAGCCATTGGTCCTGGCTGTCATTTGTGGATCTTTTGCGTGCTTTCCGAGGCATGGAGGGTATCTTGGAATGTAAATATGGTCATACATCCACGGACCAACCGTGGAAAGCTTAGCGATGGAACGATTATTACAATGTTCTTTTTTATTCTTTTTATTTTTACAATGCTGACATATTCTCGTCATTATTTGACATTATACATCAATTTTAATATCGACTATTTTTAGTGATTGTCATGTAAATCACGTCACTATGTTTAATTAGGTTCATTTTATTTATGTAGATTATTTTAAATATTGTGAATGAGAGAACGTTGTAGGCCTTACATACTGTAGATTTGTAGACGATTTTCTATTCTGTATTCGCCTAAGTACCTGGTACTTATTGACAGGCCTGCACTGTCCTCCCATACATTTTATCTCTGTATTTTGAAAACATTGTTAAAGTCAATTATTTTTAAAAGAGTAACCGTGGAGTTTCTTGCCGGCTCTTCTCCATAGGAAACAACAATTTTTAACCGTGCACCTAGCTTCTGACGTTTCATAAGTGCCCATGCAGGTTTATATGAAATAAAACTATTTTGATTTTGATTGATTACCACAATAACCTCTCGTAAAGTAACTTTGAATTCTATTTAACAAAAACCCTGTCCAATTCCAAACAGGGACAAAGGTACAACAATTATATTAGGAAAAATTAAACTTTTTTAGTACTAAAATGACCCCGATCTTTATTAAAAACTAGCTTCCGCCCGCGGCTGCGCCCGCGTGGAAGTCGGAAATTATCCCACGGGAACGAACTACCGGAATAAAAAGTATCCTATGAGTTAATCTAGGTTATTATCTATCTATAATAATCTATCTGTGTACCAAATTTCATCCAATTCCGTTCAGCCGTTTTTGCGTGAAAGAGTAACAAACATCCATACCTACATCCATAAATACAAACTTTCGCGTTTATAATAATAGTAAGTATTTGCACATTATCAACGGAGGTCAAAAGTTATGACTTGTAGACATCCTCTACACGACGACTAGCGACTGGATGTGTTCCATGTATAACATGGTAAAATGCGCCATGTAATAAAAAGGAAATGGTAATCAATTGTTTTCTTCTTATAAGTACCACATGTCTCAACTCTTAAGACGATACTTAACAGCACCCTCACGGTTCGGACAGTTTTTGTTCATCATCATCATCATTTCAGCCGATAGACGTCCACTGCTGGACATAGGCCTACCCCCAAAAAAATGCGAGGGTTTGCACTAATCGCTACGCTTGGCAGGCGGGTTGGCGATCGCAGTATGGTGGTAAAATGCATAGAGAACGCTGCTGCCCATTCTCTAGTAAGTCCCTGAGTCGCCTTCTACGACACCCACGGGAAGAAATGGGATGGTTGGTGCTATTCTTTACGTCCGGCACCACACGGAACCAGTTTTCGTTACATATTGTTTATTAGCATGCCATATTTTGTAAAGAAATAAAATAAATATACTAATAATAATAAATCACGAGATTTTGCATCATGAATATTTGTTTTATCTTTGTTACGAAGTCGAAATCTCACTACCTACCTCAGTATTTCGTCATCTGCCTAGCCTTTTTACACCTATGTTGGAGTTGGCGTTCAGTCTAACCGGATGCTGCTGAATGCCAGTGTTTAACATGAAGCTACTGCCTATCTGACCTTCACAACCCAGTTACTGGGTAATACGATACAGTTTCGTAAGACCTTCCTCAATCTTTGGTTACCTTAAAACACAAAAAAAGAAAAAAAATACGTTAAGTTGACACTTTTTTTTCTATCGCAGTGTCTGATGTCGATGTCCGTACAAAGTCATTTTTGTTATTGAGATATCTGTTATCTATTAAGATCTCAGATCAACTTCGCTGATAAATATCGATGTAGAAAAATAAAGTCAAACTGTCTACACAAACAACATTTAAACTATTGTGACTTGTTAGTCATCGTTGTGTAAATAATAAACTTGTAGGTTACATAAGGACTTCTTACAGTTCCATTTAATCCATTAATCCAATAATTATTTAAACACAATTATAATTAATCTAATAATTTATATTCAATCAATAATCAATTTATGTATGTTGCCTTTAATTTTATTTAATGACTTACTACAGAAACTAACCTTATTTTAGGCTGGATGTGATGCGGTATATTTCCAAGAACCACTAGGTTTCGGTCGTATTTTCTCTTTTCCGTTGCAATACAAATTTGTCTGGTGGTAAGGCGTAGGCCTTAGAAACAATAATTTACTTTCACATATTAATATTTTATGGAAAACACATTTTATTCGGTGGCTTTTTGCGGCTGCTCGATGATGCGTCCTCGCGTCAAGCGACAGGCGCTATTCTATATTGTAGCTTCGTGGGTATTTAAAAAAAATCTCTGAACTGAGTAGCACATAAAAATCTTATGCATTATTTATTTACGTATTCTTAAGCATTTATTATTACTAATATTCAAGTATGTATCTATTTTCCGTTGCCAATAGTTTACTTTTATTTTTTACCTACGTCCGTGTGTCGCGCCAAAACCAGCGCTGGGTGTCTCACGCCCAGCAAATGCTGAGATGGTAACCCTTTCGGTATGGACACGCTCAGCACAACTGATACTGAATGTTTTTTGTTAAGTTTAACGTTCTCTTTTTTTAACCCCCGACGCAAAAACGACGGGGTGTTATAAGTTTGACGTGTCTGTATGTGTGTGTGTGTGTGTGTGTGTGTGTGTGTGTGTGTGTGTGTGTGTGTGTGTGTGTCTGTCTGAGGCAACGTAGCTCCCGAACGGATGAACCGATTTTGATTTAGTTTTTTTTGTTTGAAAGGTGTATTAGTCGGGAGTGTTCTTAGACATGTTTCATCAAAATCGGTTCAGCCGTTTGAAGATTATCAGCTCTTTTCTGGTTGAAAAAGGGATTTTAGCCTCTTCCATGGGTCTGATCAACTCAAAATTTGGGATTCTATTACTTCAATGATATTAGACGAATAAAATAACCTTGAACTGATGCTGGAGCAACACCTGGAATTTCCAGGAAACCTAAGTTATTCACCAACAAACAGCAGAAGTATCGTGTTTGGGCTCATTGAAAAGGTCTCAATGAATAGATTATAGATAAATGGTGATTTAAGGGAGACATTAATTTTAAAAAGCAAGAAATAAAAATTAAATTTAAAATTTAAAAACCCCCGACCCAAACGAAAACTCAAAAAAGTAAAAAATAATATTTATAGGCCTTTTAATTTGAACGTAATATTTTGATCAGGGCATTGTCAAGTCGGGGGACGGTCAATGAAAACGCTAAACAGAGGCCTAGCCGTCCCCCGACTTGACAATGCCCTGATCAAAATATTACGTTCAAATTAAAAGGCCTATAAATATTATTTTTTACTTTTTTGAGTTTTCGTTTGGGTCGGGGGTTTTTAAATTTTAAATTTTTTATAATGTGTTTGTTGCTGTTGTGTTGTGTCTGTGTCGAATAAATGTTTTCTATTCTATTCTATTCTAAATAATATAATATTTTCTATAGGCAATTTGAATAAAACGTAAAAGAAATCATGAAAACTGAGCAAAAACTACCCTACGTACACTAAAATTACATAAAATATAAAACGTGCCAGTTGCCGTGTTTCTGGACTTGTCGATTTGCACACAAATAAATATTATTTTCGTGCCCGTCGGCTATAGAACATGTTATACTCATATTTTTCAGGTGAGTTAATTCGTCGGTGTCTAATAAAGCCCTCAAAAAGAAAGCCTGCTGTCCTCCCATACATTTTATCTCTGTAATTTGAAAATATTGTTAAAGCCAATTATTTTTAAAAGAGTAACCATGGAGTTTCTTGCCGGCTCTTCTCCATAGGAAACAACAATTTGGAACCGTGCACCTATCTTCTGACGTTTCATAAGTGCCCATGCAGGTTTATATGAAATAAAAAAAAAATGATTTTGATTTTGAAAGCCATTCCTAATGACAGTGTGGTACGCAATCACAACTCGACACTTATAGAACAATTTCAATGAAGTTTTCATTGAAATTGTTCTACGTGTGTCGCGTTGCCCTGTCGCCTTGCTCCTGTTTGCAGGAGCCTTAAAGAATCATTTCAATAAAATTAATAGAAATGTGTTACAACCTCGACGTCACGATATTGGTAAGGCTTTTTTAAGGGTGAGAAATCATTAAATAATTTCTCCCGCTATAGGCAGAGGAGAAAAGTGTGTCAGACTTTTACTGACTATAACCCACCCGTGTTCCTTCAGTTGCCCGTGTGCCAGGGTCCATGGTGTCTCTTTCGAACAACCCGCCCCCCTGACAAGCATCGGCCCTTGCGGTCTCCACCAGATGGTGTTGACATCTCTTTGAGGCGCGCGTGGAACACAACGCGCCTTCGACCCGGGCTTGGACCTGATCGGACGGCGAAATACCCACTACTCGCCGTCCGCAAGCGCCTACGGTGGCCGGGAATTGGCTTGGGATTCCCAACGCCTAGGGCGTCTTCTGCGGTGACTAGGGCCGTGAGGGCGCATAGATTGATCTCCCTCACATGCGCCGCCTCCCTCTTCGCGAACATGACTGCTTTGCAGCAGGAGGTGACGGCTTTTTTTTTTTTTTTTTTTTGGGTGGGAAATCATCAAATAACTTCTCCCGCTCTGGGTGGAGCAGGAGGGCGTGTCAGACTTTTACTGACTAAAACCCACCCGTGTTCCTTCAGTAGCCCTTAAGCCAGGGGCTGTGGTGTCTCTTTCGAACAAACCCGCACCCCTGGCAGGCATCGACCCTTGCGGGTCCCATCACTTTTGTGCTGACATCTCTTTGAGGCGCGCGTGGAACACAACGCGCCGTCGACTTGGGCTTGGTCCTTACCGGACAGCGAGCTACCCATTACTCGCCGTCCGCAAGCCCATGCCTACGGTGGCCGGAAATCGGCCTGGGATTCCCGACGCCCAGGGCGTCTCCGTATCCTGCGGCGGCTGGGGTCGCGAGGGCGCATATGCTGCCTCTCCCTCACGTGCGCCGCCTCCCGCTTCGCGAGCATCACTGCTTCGCTGAAGGAGGTGACGGCTCCCCATGCCCTCTCGCTCCGTACCATGGCCTGGACCAGGGCCGGACGCGAGAGATCGCCGCCGCCGATCGCCTCCACGAGGACACGGCGGTGCTCCGCCCAAGCAGGGCAGACCGCCACCGTGTGCTCCACCGTGTCCTCAGGGCGATCTTCGCAGTGGAAACACCCGGGCGTTTCCTCCCGCCCTATCCGAAACAGGAACCTCCCGAAACAACCGTGTCCGGTGAGGACCTGCGTCAGGCGGAAGGTGAGGACGCCATGCCGCCTCTCAAACCACTCCTCAAAGAGAGGACTTACCGCCGCAATCGTGGCGTGCCCAGCACTGGGTTGCGACAATCGCACTCTCCATGTCACCATGAGATCCCGCCGGAGCTCTGTCCGCTGTGCCGCGATTTCCTGCGGCAGCAGACTTACGCCCCGGCGTTTGGCCTCCTCGCGCCACTCCCATATTTGCGCGAGGACCTTTGCCTCCAGATCCCATGGCGGTAATCCGGCAAGGAGGCCCGCCGCCTCGTCGGAGATCGTGCGATATCCCCGGATCATCCTGATCGCCATGACCCTATGGGACGCCCTCAGCTTGCGAGCTGGTTGGCGCCTCAATGTAGGCGCCCACACCGGCGCCCCGTATAGGGCCATGGACCGCACGATCCCCGCGTAGAGCCTCCGGCAGGAGGCGTTTGGCCCCCCTAGATTGGGCAAGAGCCGCTTCAACGCAGCCCCGGCCCGCTCCAGTCTGGGAGCCAAACTTGTCTACATTATAAAGGGAACCTCTGTGCAAAATTTCAGCTTTCTAGGTCCAAGGGTTTGCGCTGGGCGTTGATGAGTCAGTCAGTCAGTCAGTCAGTCAGGACTTCTCTTTTTATTTATATAGATAAACATAAGTGGGCACTTATTTTATTTCATATAAACATAAGTGGGCACTTATGGAACATAACTAGGTGCACGGTTCCAATTGGTCGTGTCCTATGCAGAAGAACCGCAAGAAACCCCATGGTTATTCTTTTATAAATGATTAGCTTTTACAATGTTTTCGAATTTCTTGTTAATAGGTATTGAAGAAAAATATATATTTTTTACATCACAAAGCTTTTGGCCCCCCTGGCCCTTGTCCACACAATGTCACATTTCGTTGGCCCCCTTCTTTCCTTAACGTGTGTGACGTTATTTATGGATGGCCCCTTATGTTTATACAAGTGTTGGAATAAGTTTGAGGCACTGCTTGCCTTGTGCCATCGTAGTATAGGCCTGTCAACAATAAGTACCAGGTACTTTAATAAAAGTAGAAAATACACAAAAGTTTCCTAAAATGCAAAACGGTACCAAAAAGAAAAACATTTTCAATAACTGAAATGACGAAACACAGTTCAAATTCGTACCGTTTTTCAATCGCTGTTATTAGGTACTGTATGTCCTTTCCTAGACGTGCCCCCAGATGATTATAAGCTAAAAAAATGACTTTTATTCCTATATTACTACCATTCGTGTTATTTACGATACCTCTAACTTCCTTCCCCTACCACAGCCGATAAAGACACCCCTGTATACGGGTTGGTACGAGCCTACGAGCATAGGGCTACACACGCATCTCTCAAACTATTAGTTGCCAATTACTTTGAAACACGACACGGTAGTAACGTGACGCTACGTTAGCGATTGAAGTGAAACACCCCGGGGCACGATCGACTGACAGCAACATGCTTATCAAATTGAGGAGAACTTCTTTGATATTTGATGATTGGATGCTTGGGTTGTCGAGGTCAGTATGACTGGTAAAGGTTAAGGGCGAAGACTCTGTTCTTATTCAGCGTTTGATGTCCATTTCCCTCGAAGGGTTAGGTAAAGGTGACCTTATACTACACCCACATTTCGCCAGTTAGGTTAGAGTCCCGCGCAATAAGGGTCGAGCCTATGCCATCAAACGGGTATGAGTGTGTCTGTCTGAAGTCTTCAGAAATCGATCAAAGTTAATAATAACTCTAAACGAGTGCAACATGATTGCTTTTTTGTCTGCATGTTCGTTTGACTGGCCGACGAACAGTTGGTTGTAAGAAACACTGGATCTTTTGCCCGAATGGTCGATTGACCGAAAAATTGGCTTGTTTTACATGAGAGCTTGGAACTTTTTGGGGTAAAATAGTCAGAAGTTTTGGCATGTCTTTTCATAACGGATGTACAGAGGCCAGCACGGGGAAATTTTACAGTTTGAGATAGCTTGACCTGCTGGCGACTGTACTATAAAAAGGGAAAGTTTATCATACAGGAAATCAATGGTTTAAGACAGGAAGGGGAAGTTGTGACTGGATTTAGGCCATAAACTTGATAATTCCCTTTTCTTTGTACTGATATTACTATTATTCGATCAAGCCTTTGGACCAACTAAAACCGATTTCCAGACACCATGTTTTTTTGTACACCAAACAAAGGTGTTGGTTGTATCCAAGTCCTGTATTATTTTTTGTCCCACATCTCTGCTTATACTTTTTGAGATTATTTCCACCTATGACGTGTGTTACTCTAAGAATAGCCATGCAAAAAAGCTAATTATTGTCTGTCATTTCAGTTTGTATTCATGCAGCATCACGATGACTGTGCAATTATGTAGTATAAGTGATTTCAAGTAATTACCTACTCAATAATTACTGACTGATTAATAACATTGACAGAACCGGAAAGACGGCTCGATAGACTCTGGGATAGAAGACGGGCGAGGCAATCGTGTCATCATCATCATCATTTCAGCCGAAAGACGTCCACTGCTGGACATAACCCCCCCCCCCCCCCCCAAAGGTTTTTTTTTGCCATAATCGCCACGATTGGCAGGCGGGTTGGCGATCGCAGTATGGTGGTAAAATGCATAGAGAACGCTGCTGCCCATTCTCTAGTAAGTCCCTTAGTCGGCTTCTACGACACCCACGCGAAGTAATGAGATGGTGCTATTCTTTTAAGTCCGGCGGCACCACACAGCAATCGTGTAACACACATAAAATGCCAATCAATCGCAACGCATTTAATTTTGACAACCATTGCTTCATATATTTAGATATCTCAATGAAAATGACTGAACTGTTACAATTAAAAGCATTGTGATCGATTACAATTGTATGTATGTTATTGGTGTTTAATTTTACTAACAGACACTTTAATTTTATTTATTGTTTTATTTTATTTTATTGTTGAATGGTCCTGCTCTCTTAACCTCGATCACGCCTGACAGAAAGCGATTGATACGTTCTATGATAGAATGAGCGTGCCCAGAAGATGCCAGTTCACTCTTGTTTTGAAAGAAGACAGGTTAAATTTGGAAGGGAACACAGACGCAAGCAGGGAGTTCCACATCTTAGCTGTGCGTATAATAAATGTGGAAAAGAAGCGCTGAGTACGACTTGGCGGGATATCAACCAAGCGTGCGTTTGGTATTCCGGTAGTAAAAATGTAGGATGAAACGTAGTCGTTTGTCTAGATAAACCTCTAGGTCCCAGGCTATCAATCAAATTTCAAAATGATCGGTTCAGTGGTTTTCTTATCTTATGAATCATCATGGAGGTTTCCTAGAACATGACAAATTCAAAACTCCTTAGCGGGTTTTTTTTAGGTGATTGAAGTAAACATAATACCTACAATATAAATGAAGTCGTCAGCTTAAGTCCAATACACTCTCTCAGAGAGACATTTAAGGAGATTAATATAATTACTGCGTCTTTACAGTATATTTATGAAAATCTTTAATATGCCCACAAAAATATTGAATTGCTTTAAAAAACAGTGATATCCATAATATAAATACTAGGAACAAGCACAAATTTGTTGTACCATCAACAAGGCTCAAGAAAATAGGTGGGTCATTCAGATATCAATGTATACGCTTTTATAATAAACCTCCAAGCCATGTTAAAGATCTAAGTCTCAATAAATTTAAATCGTTCATCAAACGTAAGTTGTGCCTTAAAGCCTTTTATACCGTTAAATATTATACTGAGGACAAAAAAGCTTGCGATTGACCTGCTCCAATTTTGTATGATGAATGTTTTTTTTTTTTGCTGACCTATACTCTTTGACATTTGATTATTATTATATACACTTTGACATGAATATTTACTTTGAGAAGGATAATATTATTTTTGCTTTAATTATTGTGAATGTGAGGACTATGCGGTATTTTTGTTTCATCTCTTTCTCAGTTCGTTTTTAATGTTAATCTGGCAGTTTGAGTACTTTATGCGGCCTACTCAAATGTCCTTTCTTTGGTCGTTGAGCTCTTCAAGTTCTGAGTTGAACTGTATGATTACTGATAAATGCGTGCACTGATTAGACAGGTCCACCCAATCTGTGTGGTTCTTTCCTAAAAAGATAATTTCAGATACCAATCCACATGGTCTTGACATGATCTGACCAAGATTATGTCTAGACTTTAAAAGAGACTGTGACCTCTGAGTTTGTTTCGGCCTTTCTTCGAGTAGAGTAGTCAGATAGGAAACGCCGACCTCGTCTAGTTAAAAATTGAATAATATATTATGATTGACGTGTAAAAGTGTTTGTACAAACCATCTTACAGAAATAAAATCATTTATCAGCTATACACATCTAGGTGTTGTTCAATAAATTAATAGGTAAGACAATTGTTAATTAAACATGATAGGACTTCATTAAAAGCGTCTGCATACCTATGCCATAATTAGATGCGTTTGAAGACGATGTTGTTTTAATTTAAGAACACCGTAGAATTGTCTAGACAAGACTACAGTTAATTAGAGAAATACATATCACTAGCGGGCTCCGCCCGCGTAGATATCGGTTATCGCGTAAAAAGTAGCCTATGTCCAACTCCATATCCCAGGCTTTAACTCTGCCAAAGTTCATGACGATCGGTTCAGCAATTTAGGCGTGACAGCGTAACAGACAAAGTGAGTTACTTTCATATTTATAATAATTAGTAGGGATTATGTGAGGTTAATTATGACAATAGTTTGTAAAATGTTATCAACTTATCATGTCCGACTACTGTGGAATGAGTTTCGGAATTTCATCTATGTTCAAGTAGGCTTGGACAGACTGGATGCGGGATACGTAATCCTGGGATTGTGGCGCAGCCTGGGAGAGGCCTATGTCCAGGGCCTCAGGTCTGCTGTTACAATAGTGTCAGAATGGTCTATCATTGTTTTCATAATTGTTGATTTTGACAAGTTTGGTAATCTAATAATATAATGGCGTCATTATGACTTTCCAGTGGTCAGCCACCGACACTCCATTGAAAGAAATGGCATTTATTGGTAATCTCGTAGTTATTGACAAATGAATGAATGACTTTGGGGATCTCCTAAAATTTTGACAGTTCCTAAAATAATATGTTAAAAATAATATGTAAAATTTTATACATATAAATTAAATCTGGCATGAATAAATGTTCCAATTTAGTAGTACGAGTATTTTTTCGAAAATCATTTCTACTAACGGGTTTTATAATAATGGCAATACGACAATGCCATTATAAAACAATTCTATAACGAGACCATTGACCGACCACTGATCGACCATTATGAATTTAGCAGATTACGAACTTTTAGGAAAATGACGATGGGATCGTGTTGGAATCACGAATTTATAAAAATAGCAGACTTACGCCCCAGCAGTGGACTGCGATAGGTTGAGTTGGTTGATTTGGCGTCTATTTACATTATTTGTTTGTTTATTCAGTGTCTCGTTGAGTTTTTTTTTTCGGACCATATTTCAAGAATTACTAAATGTCGATGGCTATATGAATAGGGAGAGACCAGAGGAACGATGTATGGACTGTGCGAAGATGATATGGTTAGAAACGACGACTAATAGACAAGTTTGGAAAAAAAAAAGACATCTTGCGTCGAGGGTAGGAGAATGATGATGATTTCAAGGATAAGAATGATTGTATGTTTTCTCAAAACGAAAGATAACAACTGACGGTTCTCGTTATCTACCAGGGGTGCGAGTTGTTCTAGAGAAATACCGTGGCCCCTGGCACACAGGCAACTGAAGGAACACGGGTGGGTTTTAGTTAGTAAAAGACAAACAAAACGGTTCCCGTTATGACGCTGGTCAAAAGGCATAGTATCACACCTGTCGGTAATCCTTGAAGATAAGCAGAGGTTTACAGCAACACTTTTCGCCAGTTATATTTAAATAATATTTAATAGGGAGCGAGCCTATTACCATCATCATTTCAGACAAAAGACGTCCACTGCCGCACATGGGTGTCCCCCAAAAGGGGGGTAATGCCATAATCGCCACGCTTGGCAGGCCGGTTGGAAATCACAGTATGGTGGTAAAATGCATAGAGAACGCTTCTCCAGTAAGACCCTTAGTCGCCTTCTACGATACCCACGGGAAGAAATGGGTTGGTGCTATTATTTTACGTCCGGCACCACACGGAATCACTATGGTACTGTAACTAGTACTATGACCTGGCACTAATCCAGACTTGGGGCTTCTCAGCTCAGCTGGGGCTGAGAAATTCCTAATTAAAAAACCCAATAACATTATGCTAGACTGTGAAATCGAACCCCCGAACGCTGGTCAAATATTTAGACATTTTAGGATTCTCTGACGAGTAAATTTATTATTGATTGCGTCAAGAATCAAGATATTTTCATCATATTCAAGTAAATAATTCTGCAACAGCTAATATAATCGGTGTGAGAATCGAACGTCATATAAATATTTTCACAAATAGATTCAAATCGATCTTTGTTTACGAGTTTATGCATTTATATTCAAAATGAACTGTAAATAGAAATTCGTGTGCAGTTTATAACTTGTTGAAAGAATTTTCCGTAGAAAAATAACAGAGTAAATAGTTGAATTGTTATATACAAAAGATAAAAGTGAAAAAATAGCAAAATACTAAAATAAACACTTCGTACATAAAACGCTTCTAAATTCTTCAGGTTAGATGGTCCATTTCACAAGCACTGAATTAATCTCCACGTATCAATTTCGTTTGCTTTTTTAAGTTTTTCTTTATTCACATATTTCTTAAGTACTTACCTACCACAAATATACAGTCTGGCAGGGATTCAGGTTCTGAATCCTTTGCGTTGATATTTTTTGTCGATAATTTAGAAAAAATATAATGGTCATATACCATCAATTTTGACCACGTGGGTATTGCACTTTACTACGAATGAGCCGTTTTTTATTGTATCCTTCGAAAAATTTCAGTTCAGTTGGATTCAGAATCATGTAATGAATCGATAGTAACAGGATGCGTGTCGATTTCATGCCCCCCTGTAAATGTCGCAAAGTCAATTTAACACTATAATCCTGTGCGAACATCATCTCATTTACATTGAATGGCAAATGTACCTCTCATTACGTAGTGTTTATTTGTTCAGTTGCTATGTGAGAAAGATAAAACTACTATTTCGGGTCCGCAAAAAATAAGTCTTCATTATGTGGCAGATGTTCACACAACATTATTAAATTGATGAAGATAACATAAATCATAATTAATTTTAAATGGTCAAATTAGTGCATTTAGGTCCTAAAAAAAATATATGTCATAGATACTTTCTTGATTGAGGGAAATTAACGGTTCAAAACACCATAAATTGTAATTTGCAATGAAAAAGTCTGAAACAGGGTCGATTTCAAAATATACCCGAAGAACGGTCATCGCATTGGGGTAGACGTGGTCATGAGTGGGGACCGTGAGTCAGCAAACATTAAGTTAGGGCCAACAAGCTAGGTGAAGCGACGACCTTCGCAGGGTGGCTGGTAACAGCTGGATGAGAGTTGCTGAGAATCGAGCTTAATGGTGCGATCGGAGAGGCCTATGTCCATCAGTGGACTGCTGTGGGTTGATGACGTTATGAGAACGAAAAGAAATCATTGGCAATTTTTAGGTAAAAATTCATCCATCATTGCCCGACCTTTGAATTGAAGCGAGGACCTTAAGATCAGCAGTGGTAGTGCAGTCAGTCGATTAAACAATGCATTCCAACTAAAAACATTATGAAAACGTAATAGGGTAATTTTCCTGGAAAAGGGGAAATCTTTGTGGTAGTCGATTGCTCAGCAGTATTTGGACAATACAGGTTGAAAAAGAAAAAATCTTTCTAATGTTCCCACGTTTATCTAAACGACTTCCATTCATTGTTTTAATAAATACAGCTGTAATTAATACGACTATTAATTTTGTATTTAACTTACACGGATTTCAGAGCAGTTGCATTTTGCATTTAATAAAGCAATTAAGTATTATGTTTTTTTATTGATATTTACATAATTCAGAAACTACTGGTCTTAAAACAAAGTAGTTAAGAAAAGTGTGGGAAAATGTCCCTAATTAGTACTTCCTAGTATGTGTGTCTGGGTCATCATCATCATCATCATTTCAGCCGAAAGACGTCCACTACTGGACACAGGCCTCCCCTAAAAAAATGGGGGGTTTGGCATAATCGCCACGCTTGGCAGGCGGGTCGGCGATCGCAGTATGGTGTTAAAATGCATAGAGAACGCAGTATGAAGCTTGGCTTCTGGTTATTCTGTGCTCCGACTACGCCTTTTAAGCAACTTTTATGTATTTTGAGGTTAGGTTACAAAAAATCAGTTTTCTCGGAAACGGTGAGTTACCTTTTCATGGGACTGGTACCAGGGAGATGGGGGGATGGGGGGCGATCGTAGTATGGTGGTAAAATGTATAGAGAACGCTGCTGCCCATTCTCTGGTAAGTCCCTTAGTCGCCTTCTACGACACCCGCGGGAAGAAATGGATGGTGCTATTCTTTACGTCCGGCACCACACGGAACATGTCTGTCTGTCTCCGTTAAAGTGTCTGGGTATGTTGTTATTATTGTTATTATTAATGTTGACATTTGAAAACATAATTATGGCGAGAATATAGACCGTAAAGTGTCTTACACATATTCTATTCTCGCCATAATTATGTTTTTAAATATAATTTCCACTAACATTTTTTTAAATTGTTAATTGGTTTTATGCGTGTCTCGGTAAGCACGTTTTTTTTTTGAGCAAGGGAAGTCATCGAATAACTAACCGGAGGGCGTGCCAGACTTGTTCTGACTAAAACTCGCCCATGTGCCTTCAGTTGCCTGTGTTCCAGGGGCCACGGTATTTCTTTCGAATAACCCGCACCCCTGGCAGTCGGTAAGCACGTTATGCCGTTGTTCTCGACTGTCATTCGTGGATCTTTAGCAGTCGTTACGGGTCGTCAAAAAATTGTAGGCTGGTGTCAGGATTAGCGCATCCCCCAAAATTTTGAAGCGTCTATCATATTCTTTCCAAAAATCGGGCGTTAGTGTGATGTAATACTACTCTTCTAATATTATATCAATGCAAATTTCTTGGTTTCTAGTATCGTAGTGTAAACTGAATTTAACCTTCTAAATGTCGTGGCTACATCAAAAAAACAGGCATGGAGTCACCACCCGGGCAAAAACGGACCGGATATGATGCAGAACCAATATTTTTTAAAACACATTACTTATCATTTCGGCCAGTTATTTTTGTTATGTCAAAACATGTGTGGTTAGTAATAGAGAATATGTCATAACATTTTCTGTGTATTTTTAATGTCGCCTATAATTAGTTGGTATTAGATCATGCAGTTTGATTTAGTAATCGATCATTTTATTTGTGTTTATGCATAATTCTGTTTAACTTTGTCTGTTTTTGTTTAGCTTAGCAGACAGACGTCTGTTACCTTATCACGTATTGACGGCTGAATGGATTAAGATGGTATCCAGATAGAACATAGACTTGGTTAGACATAGGCTGATTGCGCAGCAAAGGCCACCTCTCTTCGAGAGGGAGTGGGGTATAATCCACCACGCGGTCGCAGTACAGGTTGTCTTCGAATTTGTTCGAGGACATGCCGGTCTCTTCACGATGTTTTCCTTCACCGTTTTGAGAGCAATGGTGATTAAATACTCGTAATTTACTCAAAGTCAAGCGCTTGCCTGGGTTCTTTCTTACCTTGCAACTCGTAAGTTGCGGCTATTACCACCGAAGCCACCACTGCTTACTTTGACATATAATACTTTACATAAACTTTCCGTAGGATAATTTCCGACCAGGGCCCTAATTCTGTATGATTATAATCATTCCCCGCGGAATCTTACTAAACCAATGTAACGGTTTTTTTTTTTTTTTTTTGAGTAGGAAATCATCAAATAACTTCTCCCGCTCTGGGTGGAGCAGGAGGGCGTGTCAGACTTTTACTGACTAAAACCCACCCGTGTTCCTTCAGTAGCCCGTATGCCAGGGGCTGTGGTATCTCTTTCAAACAAACCCGCACCCCTGGCAGGCATCGGCCCTTGCGGGCCCCATTATTTTTTGTGCTGACATCTCTTTGAGGCGCGCGTGGAACACAACGCGCCGTCAACTTGGGCTTGGTCCTTACCGGACAGCGAGCTACCCATTACTCGCCGTCCGCAAGCTCATGCCTACGGTGGCCGGAAATCGGCCTGGGATTCCCGACGCCCAGGGCGTCTCCGTATCCTGCGGCGGCTAGGGTCGCGAGGGCGCATATGCTGCCTCTCCCTCACGTGCGCCGCCTCCCTCTTCGCGAGCATCACTGCTTCGCTGAAAGAGGTGACGGCTCGCCATGCCCTCTCGCTCCGTACCATGGCCTGGACCAGAGCCGCGTCAGGCGGAAGGTGAGGACGCCATGCCACCTCTCGAACTACTCCTCAAAGAGGTGACTTACCGCCGCAATGCGTGCCCAGCACTGGGTAAGGAATCGAAATACCGTATTCTATATGTTCCAAGACAATTAGTCAATATTATTAATATGATATTACCAGATTTCGTGTGTGATAGACGTGGTTACAAGTAAGTAATCGTTAAATAGTCATAGTGAATTCACACGATCGAAGGCACGGTCAAAAGTTATTTATTAACGATCAGTAACTCGTTCCTTAAGGGATACAAGATGGTAGATATAGCAATCCTACTATCCTACTTCTTACTATCCTACTTAATATTATAAATATGAAATTTTGCATGTTAGATGTTTTTTTTTTTTACAGGATACAATTTTAACCAGTGCGCAAACTGTAACCATGAACTCTGCTTATGATTCTAGATCCCCTAGCGTAGAAATTGTTCGTCTGTTAACAAACAAAAAATGTCTATTCTATACATACATTTTGACCGCGTAGGTACTGCACTTTTCTATGAAAGAGCTGATTTAAAAAAAAGTCGGAGATAATATTCGGCACACCCAGGGTTGAATTTTATCTCCGACTTTTTAATCTAGTACTTTTTAGTCTAGAATCATAATTAAGTATGATAAATTCATGGTAACAGTTAGCGCACTGTTTAAAATGTTATCCTGTATGTTTGGATATTTGTTACTCAATCACGGAAAAATGACTGGATAGTTTCGAATGAAATTCGGTAAACAGATAATTTTTAACCTGGATTAACACATAGGATTTTTGAAACGGGCAAAGCCGCTGGCAAAACATAGTTTATTATGTTTTTTTCAGACCATATAGTAAAATTATTATCTACATCAAAGTACCCATCATATGAAGCTCACTAGACCGATTTATAGACGTCCTAAATTACCTATGTCTACACAAGTGAACCTAGATCGACTGTCAGATTCAATGTCTATTGTACCCGACAGGCCTTTCAAGTCTACCATGCGAATAATGTTACTCAACCATATATACTACGTTATCTATAAAATGGTATCGTCAAAATCTTAGCGGATTATGCTCGGAGTTTCTTTTGACGATAAAATCAGAAATGAAATTATCCGGAATAGAACCGGAGTCACCGGAGCGAGGAGTGGCAGGGGGCCGGCCATGTTTGTCGAGGGACCGATAGACGGTAGAGCAGACGAGTCCTGGAGTGGAGACCGCGTACTGGCAAGCGTAGTAACCGATGACCTTAAAAAGATGGCTCGGAGAGATTGGATGCGAAAAGCGGAGGATAGTGATATGGCGCAGCTTAGCCTATGTCCAGCAGTGGACTGCGATATAAAGAAAGAATACCGTTTATTTGGACACAGTTCGTGTAACACAAAATAAATAACAAAAAAAAAAAGTGATGGATATTAAATGAATTAAATCTTAGTACGCAGTCGTGGCTAAGTAATAATTGCAGCACGAGTCAGTCGATCAAGTTAGGCTACGCTTGTCGGCTCCTGAATAGGTGACCATCTTTACATACCGAGACCCCTGTATGTCTCGCTCAATATCTTCATCGTCTTTCATGCCCGCGGTCAAGACATGTCCAGGGTTTTTAAACTTGTTTATCCGTGTGAGCGGAGTTCCACTCAAATGGACTGCTGGTATAGTTTCCGGACATCGTCCGCCGCCGGCACCAAAGACCATGACTTCACTCTTACACGTATTGTAGACCAAACAATGAAGCTTGGCATAGTCTTCACAGATGGCCACCAACCTCCTAAGGCCACAAACCGAGGCGTTTTGCCAGATTGACATTGTTTATTGTGTTAGTTAGTTAAATGTATATTAAATAGTTTAAAGTGAGACATTTGTCCAAAAATTACATTTATTTGTCACTCATTTATTTATGTATTTATTTAAAAAATCTTACATTATTGTCAGATTGCCGCTTGTCAGTTTTATTAAATAGGCCCCAGGAGGGAGAGAGAACAGTTTCGTCTACTTTCAAGTCTAGAGAGATTAAAACTTTTTACACAGTCAAGTCATATTCAATTTTACACTGTAAAATTTAAAGCCATATCATTTTCCACCACGTACTTGTAAGCGTGTGCAAATGGCGGTAACGTTTTGCGCATGACCATTATTGCTGAGTCACGGACGTGATGGATTTTCTATGAAATTACATTTCACAAACGACCACCCCTTCTTGTACAGAAGTTGCTATAGCTGAAGTTGAAGTTGCTAATACTCTTTATTGAGTACACAATAAATATAATAGATAAAAATGTAGACAATTTTACAAGGGGTGACATAATAAGCGGTTATGAGACCGCTTAATATGTCCGATAGAACCGATCGTTTTTAAAAACAACTTTTGAATGGATCGAGGGAGAAAGAACACACTACTATTTAAATAATACAATAAATACGTAGGAACATAAAAAATCAAATTAGCCATAATTATACAAAATGTAAATATAAATAAATAAAAATATTATCATACGACAAGTGTATCGAACATAAATTTGACGTTTATGTGAACAGTGTTACCTTACCATAATTTGAAAAATGGCCAAAGTTAGAGTACGCCTTATCAAACCGGGCAAGACATTCAAACCGTACACAGCCATAATTCACTATGACCACCTAACGATTCCTTACTTCGAAACCACGTCAATTTCTTAGATCACACACGACATCTGCTAATAAATATCGATAAATTGCCTCGGAACTTACAGAATATGACATTTCGGTCGTTACATTGGTTTCTACAAAACACGATTTTGACGTAGTTTGAACATGAGATTCCGCAGGGAATCATTATAACCATGGAATTGGGGCCCTACTTATACTGTAAAAGATTTAACATAGAAACTGGTGGAATGCATCGGAGGCATCTTTAGTCTTAAGTTTTTCGATAACGGCCATGATGATGATTTCTAATAAGTGTGTCATAAAGGAACTTGAACCATTCTTTTAGATAAAAAGGGGTTGTAGTATTGAACAGAATACTGCAGAGCTGTAGTAAGAAATGAGAATTCGAGCGAAGATGTAAGGTAAGCCATTTATTGAGCTCTGTAGGAAATTAAGAAATGTGATTATTGATTATATTTGCGCAGGACAAATATAAATTTACTCCAGTATATCTAGTTGTGCCCCAGAGAGATCGAGATAACTGACATCAACGTAGTCAAGGAGAGGAAGTAAAGGGCATTGTGCAAGCGCAGTTTTACTGGCAGCTAGAATAAAGTTCCGCAATCGTCTCAGGGACTTGGCAGATGCAAACATTTTACGACTTACGTGCTACAGCTGGGGATCTCAAGAAACATACTTGTCGATCCAAATCCCAAACTTCTTGACTTTCTTGTTTACTGGAATAGCTTAGCATAGCTTGCTATACACTCTTATTGTGTTTTGGGTAATGGGCACTTATTTGTTATTTTTGTCAAGAAATAAGTACTCAAAATCCCTTAAATAAAAACATAAATTGTTTACTTTATACTTTGTCCTTTTCGTGTCAATGAATAAATTGAGAGAGTATTAAAATAGAGTTTGGCAACACTACAGTAAAAGGAAACAATTAATGAGACAATGTCTAAAACCCTTCTTTAAACTGATCAGTGTGATTGCATTCAAACTAGATATCTATTTGTATCTTTGCATTGTCTCTTTATAAGTTTATTTTGGACATCATGACATGTATAATAGTGACAATTAGACACATAATAACACATAAACGAAGTGTTAATATCGTTTTATCAGACTAAGAAAGTGGAACAGACTTGAGTAAAGTACAACAACACTATTCTAAGTTTTAAAATAATAAGCACGTAAAAATTGTTAGATTTAAATTGCTTAGGTATTTGTCCTATCCGGTTCTTAATATTTGATTACAATATAGGTTATATTGTAATCAATTATTATGAACCGGGTTCCTCTTAATACGGGATAATTAAAAAAATTGCCAACCCGTTTCGACCAAGTGTGTTGATCACTTTTTATAAGTCTTGATCACCACATTTTAAGCTTGCTGTTGGTTCCCTTCTTACTACAGGGGGCGAGGTTCGTGTAGCTCGCTCGGCAGTGGTAGACCGGCTGTATTGCTAACCCGCTTGATTCTAGAAGTTTCTGTTGCAGGTCGAGCTCCTCTGTTGCTATCGGCAACAGTTGTAGGCGACTTGATCGGTCGCTTCAGGGTCGCGTCGACAGATAACGTCATAGCAGCGCGAACGTCACAAAGAGAGCTGAGTGGCGGCGATACAGAGAAGGGAGCAGGGGTGGTGGCAGACGAAGACACGGCGGAGACTACAGTAGTTGCCGAGGTAGCTATTTATTCCGCCGTGGTGATGAGAGGATCAGGCGCAAGCGTGGTTATCACACAGTGTTTACGTTGTCTTTAAAATTCATAATTTAGGAGCACTCTCAGCACTGCTCCATATACAGCCGTAATGTTTTTTTTTGTATTGATTTTCTCTGAATGTCGGCGCCTGCAACCCTTTGCTTGTCACAGGGATGCCACAGAGTGCTTTAGACATTTAAGGCATTGACAAATAATAAGGTCACGTTTGGCGCTGACGGTATTTTGTTTTATTCGCTAACGATTATTTATTTACACCGTGACATCGCAATATCGCTCAGGCCCTATCAGAATACCAGCGCTGCGACACTTTTTAAACGTCCTAAATCGATACGATTCGATACGATTCGCCCGATTTAGGAGACTAAATTCGTGCGAATTTACTAATAAACCAAATCGTCACTATGAAGCAGCCTGAAGTTGGAACAAACAGGCAACAAAGCGTCTGTCATGTCCAAAATGTAGGCATAACTGACGGACATGCCACGGTCATGATCGGTAATTTTCTGTTCAGCCCACGGATGCATAGGTTTACCTAACCCCTGTCACTCAAAGCCTGAACATGTAATTCTAACTGCTGTGATTAATTCACTAAAGTAACCAGAACCAATCACAATAAATATCATAATTATGTTGACATTGAAATTGATTACGTGTGTATTTTAAACTAGCGTCACGTCGCATCTACTAATGTGGCGACATGTCAAAACATTGACATTCCGGTTGTATCATCATCATCATCATGAGCAGTGGTGGCCAAGTGCTAACGACCGCGACTTACGAGTTGTTGGGCGTAGGTTTGAACCCAGACAGGTCCTTTCATCATCAGCCTATAATGTTCCCACTGCTGGGACACAAGAGACAGGTCCTTTACTTTGTGTAAATTCATCGCCTAGAATGTATTCATGTCCTAGAACCAAAATATGTAAGACATGTGACATCTACTAAACCCGCACTGGGTCCGCGTGGTGGATTACGGCCCGTTCCCTCTTACCGAGGAGGCCTGTGTCCCAGCAGTGGGAACATTATTGGCTTATTATGCATCATAATCATTTCAGCCGAAAAACGTCCACTGCTGAACATAGGCCTCCCCCAAGCTCCGCCACTTCACCCGGTTCTATACTTCTTGCATCCAGGGGAATACTGCATGCTGTCTTATCTAAGTTAAATATTAATATACAAGCTATTGCTAGCGGTTTCGCCCACGTGGACTTCGGAAATTATCCCACGCAAACGTACCTCCGGGATTAAAAGTATCCTATGTGTTAATCCAGATTATAAACTCTGTAACATCTGTGTGCCAAATTCCATTTAATTCCGTTCAGCCGTTTTTGCGTGATTGAGTAATAAACATCCAAACATATAAACTTTCACATTTAAAAAACTTTTTAACAAAAAAATAAAACCGCCAAAAAAACTGAAAAGTAAAAAATAATAAACCAGAACCGCCGCCTTTTTTTCGTCGGTTAAAAAGTAGGATTACCTTTTGCATGTAAGCCATCCGGAATAAATCCATTGTGTAGTTCAGAAAAAACTGTTCTTTTTGTATTCTGAGGCAGTGGCATAGACAGACACAAAAATCAACTTTGTTTTATTATGTACTCACTATGTTCGGGTCAGTTTTCAGTATAACCGGATGCAGCTGAATTAGTATTTTACATGGAGCGACTGTCCCTCTGACCTCCACAACCCAGTTACTGGAAATATGATTACGCTTGGTAAGACTGATTGTAAGACTTGTGACGTGCCGTAAAAACTGTCAAAGATGTACGTTTTAGAGCTAGATATAATTATGTAGATGCAGAAATATACAGGAAAAGTTTTTATCCAGTGCGCAAACTGCAGTGCAGAAATTTTTCACCGGTTATAGGTACAATAAAAAACAGCTGTTTCATAGAAAAGTTCAATACCTACGCGGTCAAAATGTATGGAACAGCTGATTTTTTTTTTGTATAACCGGCAAAAAAAATCTGCGGCAGGGTGGGTGTCTTTAATGATATGCTTCAATTCATGGCTAAAATTTACGCACTGGATTAAAACTTATCCTGTATAGTATCACCAAAATATTATAGATAGGTACTTGTAGCATTAACTTGCGTACCGCTTCGCTCTAGTTCACGAGAAAAGCGACAGAATAATGTAAATGACCGATCTCGTTAGATTTTCATGGTCTACACAGAGTGTTCCGATCGTAAACCAGTAACAACTGTTACAGTTCGACAGTAAATTTTATCCTCCTTCGAATTTGGTCCTCTGCAATAGAAATGTGTATTCAGTAATATTTACTTTGATTAATCCTAGGATCCCATCTTTATGTATACTATTATGAAATACATTATTACTATGAACTTTTAAATCGTTCCCTGTAATTTGAAATGAGAAAAATTATTAAAGACTTGTCCCAACAAGAAATCATACCATTGACCTGTCAGCAAAAATGTTCCATTAATTAATTATTTATCTTAAGACCTGAACGAAATATTGGTATCATTACTTATTGATTGTATGTTGGTCAGGGAATAAACATTTATGTATGTAAATAAATTGGAAAGAGAATGTGTGGTGTAATTTATAATAATTAGCAATGAGTACGTAGGTATGTCAGAGAAAGGTAGGTATACCAAGACCCCTCCGTGCCTTGAAAATCACGATTACAGTAGACACGGGTCGTCAGAAGCCCGAAAGTCTGACAACCAGTCTTACCAAGGGGTCTCCCATTACCCAGTAACTGGATTGTGGAGGTCATATAGGCAGTCGCTTCATGTAAGATACTTGTATTCAGCTGCACCCGGTTAGGCAGGAAGCCGACCTCAACATAGCTGGGAAAAAGGATAGGCAGATTATGATGAGGCATGTAAGAGAAAGTCAGGAAATTGTGCAGATGGCCGAGAACTGACGAGGAAATCAGTATTGGATTGATCAGACGGAGGAGTGAGGGGCATTTGGTAAGAAAAGTTTAAATTTTCAATGTTAATAATTAGATGTAGGAGAAGGTCAAAGAAAGGATTGAAGAACTGTTTGATATGGCTTGAATGGGTTTGAAAACTATATGGATGAAGAACACAATCTGCGCTGACCCCAAACAAAGGCTAAGGGCAAGAGAGAGATGATGTTTCTTTTCGTAATTCTTTGAACTTAAATAAAATATCAGTTTTTAAAAATATTATAAATATAACGAATATTAATGACTGAAAGTTTTCAGCGCATCAATTTATATTATTCAGTGTATCTCACCGACAGTTTGACGGCGCCTTTTAAAATATTATTATTGCTCAATGTAATCTTTTATATCACTCCAGGGGCGGCCATTAAAGGGTGTCGCGTTAAATTCGGAGACCGTTTAGGGGTTCAAGTTATTTTTAATTAACTCAAAAAGTGCTTCGTAGCTGAAATTAATGTAACATTTTTGCTGAAAGGTCAATGGATTTTTTTTTTGGGACAAGTCTTTAATTTCAAATTACAGGGAACGAATTTAGAGTTTGCATTAATGAATTTCATAATATTATTCCTACATACCCACTGGATGCGGGCAGCACAGAACCGGACGAAACGAAGTGGCGAAAGGATATTGGGGGAGTTCTTTGTCCAGATAGTGGAACGCCTATCGGCTAAAATTATGATGAAAATATTTACGTACGAGTACATAGAGGTAGTTTGTCCATGCCTCGGAAGTCGGAAAGCACGTAAAGCCGTTAGTACCGCGAAGATCGCCCTGAGGACACAGTGGAGCATACGGTGGAGATCTGCCCGGCTTGAGCGGAGCAGCGCCGTGTCCTTGTGGAGGCGATCGGCGGCAGAATTCTGTCGCGTCCGGCCCTGGTCCAGGCCATGGTACAAAGCGAGAGTGCATGGGTAGCCCTCGCTTCCTTCTGCGAAGCAGTGATGCTCGCGAAGAGGGAGGCACGTGAGGAAGAGGCAGTTATGCGCCATCACGGCCCTAGACCCCACAGGAGACGCCCTGGGTGTCGGGAATCCCAGGCTGATTCCCGGCCACCGTAGGCGTGGGAGATGGCGGATGGCGAGTAATGGGTAGTTCGCTGTCCAGTAAGGACCAAGACCAGGTCAACGGCGCGTTGTGTTCCACGCGCGCCTTAAAGAGATGTCAGCACAACCTGATGGGGTCCGCAAGGGCCGATGCCTGCCAGGGGTGCGGGTTGTTCGAAAGAGAAACCGCCGCCCCTGGCACACAGGGTACTGAGGGAACACGGGTGGGTTTTAGTCAGTAAAAGTCTGACACGCCCTCCTGCTCCACCCAGAGCGGGAGAAGTTATTTGATGATTTCCCACCGAAAAATAGGGCTCGCACAACGTAAAATAAGTAATACTTTAGAATTATGAAACACCCTCCCTCTTAATGTTTACGAATCAAACGGTAGAAGATATCTACCTACCTACCATAACATTCCATCATGAAAATAGCATCTCCATAACAGGGTGTTTCAAACTACGTCATGCATCTTAGTGAATGATATTTTTTTTTTAAATTCTGCATGTGTTCAAAAGTATCAATATTTTTTCAATAAATGATTAGTACCTAGTCATTGGATATAAGGAGTGGGCTACCGTTGTAAGACGACTAAAATATCACGTGTATATGCAGTCACTTCGTGTGAAATGGTTTATAAGTGCATCCGGTTAGACTTGACGTCAACCTCAATATAGATAGGAAAAGGGTTGACAGACGTTGTGTTTGTTTATCATGGCTGATAACTGACTGAAACTTGAATTGTTCAATCTTTGACGTAATACAATTTGCTTTTGAAATAAACATTGCCAAATGGCATTCAAATCAAATACGAAACTCAGTTACAAAAACTTCATAGAAAATTTTCAGGAATTCGGCGAGAATTTATTCAAAATGTACAGTAGATAGATATAAATAGATTATACCAATGTTATAAGGAATGCATTGATTCAAAATTATACAATACGTTTACGTACGAAAGCTAAAATTAATTCTGCATTGACTGATATCCGACATAAGGACGGCTGGTACTGCGAGAGGGAAGCGTGTATCAAGAAAGACTTAAAAAAAAAACTGAATGTGTTTGTAACAATTTGGCTGAAAATTTTGTAGACATATTAGTTTAGCGAAATGTCAAAAACTAAATACATAAAAGTTTTAAAATGTCTGTTTTATACATATGCATAGGCACTTTTTGCATTATAAACACGTTTTTGAAACCTCTATGCGCACTTTGTGTTCTTTCAGAACAGTGAATGACACTGATCCGTTACGCTTGGGCTGGTGACGCTAAACAGGTAAACTTACTCGGCTTCAGTATGTCGGTAACTCTGAATCGGGTATACCTACTCGGCGCTGAATCGCGTAAATTCGGTTCCTATTGTAAGTTTTCACCTCTCTTTCTTTTCAGTTTTCTTAATATCGGTGCCATTCAAGGTGACTTGGGGAATTTTAATCTAATATTAATTACTAGCTTTAGATCGCGGCTTCGCCCGCGTCGAGATCGCTAATTATCCAACGGGAGCATATAGGTACGTCTGGGGCATAAATTGCCATATTTCATCAGATTCCATTAGAGATTGAGTATCATACAAACTTTCAAATTCATAATAATTTCTTTTTAATTAAAAGCTTTTATTTAACTTCACTTGTATGTATGTCCTGGAATATTGCAACTCAATTTTGAAGCAGATATCTTTAACCGATTGAGCTGAAATTTTGCATGCATATATCGCGTGACAATGCAAATCACACTGATATTATTCCACTAATACAATAAATGTGAAAGTTTGGATGTTCGTTACTAGATCTCGCAACAACGGTTGAACGGATTTGGATCAAATTTGGCACACCGATAGTTCGTAACCCAGAATAAAACATAGAATACTTTTTATCCGTCGTACGTTCCCGTGGGATAATTTTCGTCCTCCACGCGGGTGAAGCCGCTGGCAAAAGTTAGTTTTAAATAAGAAAAGATTTCAAAATTAATAAAATTCTGCTGGCAGCGGAGTAAAGAAGCTACATTCGTTGATAGTTATACGATTGTATAAGAGTTACTGTATACACGTACCGCGCTAGAAGATTTTAATCGTTTACATTTCGCGTATTTTCGACGTGAGTAAATTAAACAGTACCTATTGATTGTTATTTTCAACGTTTATGTGGTGAAAATATTTATAATCAGACAATGTTTGCAGATCGTACATAAGAAAATGTATAGACTACTAGATTCATACTCACTTCGGCACATCGACGAATCGCACTATGACTAAGACGTTTTTTTTTGCAGATAATATTTGTGATTGGCATAATCATTTAATCATGGGATACTTATCGCATCTGCGTCTTTTCATGTTCTGTGACTCTCTTGTAGCCGCTGTGAGAAATGTCGTGAAAGATGTATTTGAAACTTTTCTCTTGTCACTACTAAAAACGACTAACACTTGATTCCATTTTCACTGTAGAATATTATGCAAGTTTCTTTTGCAAAAATTCCGAAAATACAAACCATCATAATATACATACCTACATCAAAATTTCCAGATTTTTTATGCCACCAAAAATGAATTGGGATAATTTAATGCCCTAGTGTGTGTTTGCTTGCCTAATAGGTAGGTATGTGACTATGCTGATGCCAGCTATCTTGATCTTACCCAAGACCAACTCGACAAACTTGAGCGCCTTCAAAATTTTTGTATAAGGTTTATATTTGGCTTGCGCAAATATGACCATGTTTCCGAATTTCGAGTGAAGCTCAAGTGGTTACCAATTCGCCTTCGCCGGAATGCTCACATTCTTTCCATTTTGTATAATGTGCTTTTCTCCCCTTCCACCCCTCTCTATCTCAAAAATCGTTTTCAGTTTCTTTGTGACTCCCACACTAGATTCTTAAGGTCATCAGATAACTTGAAGCTTAAAATGCCTATGCATTCCACAACTTTCCTCGACCATTCCTTCACTGTCCAGGCCGCTCGTTTATGGAATGCATTGCCTATTGAAATCAAACGCGCTCAGTCTATAAATGTGTTTAAAAGACTCGTCAAGGATCATTACCTGTCGTTGTAATATAGTTCTCATACTTTACTGTAATTTTCGATGTAAAGTCTTCATTTATTTTCGTTCCTTATATATTTAGTATGTATGTATCTATTATATAGGATAGGATATGTTTATATCTATTTTAGTATATTGTATATTTATTAGTTGCGCCAACAACATCCCCATTTTATATCCAGACAAATCGCTGTCCATGCCAAGGTTGCCTGGAAGAGATCGCGGAAAGCGATAAGGCCGCCCATTGTATATTTTGTAGTGTACCTTGTTTTTTTGTAATGTATTTTTTGTGGTGTACAATAAAGTATATATAAATAAATATAAATAATAAATATGTGCTACGCTTCAGAATGCGTGTTTTATTTGTCCTTAGAGTACTGAAACAGCTCACGGTATAAAACAGCGGTCTGTATAACTTCATATCTCGTCTTGTACGAAAGTAGTTCAAGCTGTTTTATTAAAGATTAGCTGAGCCTGCGGCCTCGCTCGCGTGGATCATCATCATCATCATCAGCCTATAATGTTCCCACTGCTGGGACACAGGCCTCCTCTCGGTGACAGGGATTGGGCCATAATCCACCACGCGGGCCCAGTGCGGGTAGGTAGATGTCACATGTCTTCGAATTTTTGGTTCTATGACATGCCGGTTTCCTCACGATGTTTTCCTTCACCGTTTTGAGAGCAGTGGTGATGAAATAATGCTCGTGTGAATAGCTGAAGTTATCCCACGAGAATGAGCTACCGGGGAAAAAAGGGTCCTGTCAGCATCGGTCCAGCTGTTTCGGAGATTAAACGGAACAAACAGACAGACAGACGTACAGTACATACTTTCATATAAATTTAGTAAAGCCCTGTTAGTTTGACATCATAAACAAACTCTATTTATTTGTATGCACGCAGTAAGTATGTTAGATAAGCCAGTATTACCCTCGGTGCTTTTAAATGCACTCAAAAACAGTAGCCAAAAATTACAGCTGACTTAGTACAAAAGTGAGTAGAGATCGTCTAATTTGAAACTGCATGCCCCACCACAAAATTATATACAAATACAAACATTTGAAATGTGTGTACAACCAGCAGTGGCGTGCAATTTTAAACTAGACAATGTCTACCTACTTTTAGTGCTACATAGTTTTAGTATAAATGTATTGCAATACGTTGAATATATTCTAAACAAAGCAACACAATGTCAGCACAATTCAGCTTTACGAACTAACTGAAACGGCCATGACAGAGTGCAACTATTTCGTTACTTTATTGTTCCGTCGAGCGTAAACTTGCAAGTGGTTTTTCATTGAAACAATGTTTCAATGTAATTGATTCAGTCAGTGCTTGGGGGCTATATAAATTGATGAAGCAAATAAATGATTTGTTAAAGTGTTGCGACACTTAGATTGTAGTAAATCCTACCAATGTCATAAATGCGAAAGTTTGTATTATTGTTACTCAATCACTCAAAAATGGCTAAACGGATTTGGATGAAACTTATCGCACAGGTGTTCATAACTTGGATTAACACATACCCCCTTATTACAAAACAATGTTTTTCTTTAGGTATGGTTTAAACCGTCGGCTAAACGCATTTGGATGAAACTTAGCACACAGGTGTTTATAACTTGGATTAACACATACCCCCTTATTACAAAACAATGTTTTTCTTAAGGTATGGTTTAAACCGTCGAGCCTGTTTCTGAAATAAGAACCTAACTTAAGGCGCAGACAACGGACTTTTAAGGACTTTTTATTGAAGATCACGTCTAAACGGCTTGTCTTATGTATTTGAAAAAAATATATGTGAAACTAGATACTTTTCTTCGTCATTTGATATGTGAATATTTTATAACATAATGTAATTAATTGGTAAACTAATGTCCATCGCGGACATAAAACGATAATCACGCAAAAACTATCGGGTGTATTACCATGAAACTTTCACCATCTAAAAGACAATTTAATCACCCACAATTTAGTATACGGTTTTCCTTTGAATTGTGTTTGATAAATCAACATGGGTTGTTTTTCGAAAAACTTGATGCGGCAGTGCATCGCTGTAGGCAGCTGTCATCATTCCATCGTCGCCTTAAATCGAAATACAGCTACTTTTACAAAACTGAAAAATTATTCCAGTGCTAAATTGTCATTTTTGTAATAAGAACTTTGTCCAAATAGAAAACAAGTTGGTAATGCAAGAACTGACTCAGAACTAAAGTTAGATCGGGTTTTGTAATAAGACGGATAGAGTACTTTTTATCCCTGTAGTTTGTTCCCGTGGGATAAGTTTCAACCTCTACGCGGACGAAACTTTGGGCAAAAGCTAATCTATATAAATAAAAAGAAAGGTCCTGACTGACTGACTGGCTCATCAACGCCCAGCCCAAACCCTTGGCCCTAGAAAGCTGAAATTTTGCACAGAGGTTCCCTGTATAATGTAGACAAGGAATAAGGAAGGGTTTTTCGAAATTCAACCCCTAAAGGAGTTAAATTGGGGATGAAAGTTCCGCGCGGGCGAAGCCGCTGGCAAAAGCTAGTCTAAAATATAAATTCCCATCATCATAGAAGACATTGACAGCTGTGTGGATACGTTTTTTATTTTAGCTTCGCACGGTTTGTGCATTTAGCCAGTGTCAAGTAATTTTACTTTTCAATCAAGTACGAGTAAATGGCCCAATATCAGGCACGAAGTTACAAAATAGTCATAGTCAGTCAAGTCAAAGTTATTGTAAAGCGGTAGTAAATTTTACAACAACCTAATAAGAGTTTTTGAGGGAACACGAAAAGTCCACGTTAGTCACTTATTTTCACCTTCACTAAACTTGTGCACTCACACGTAACTAAATTGAATAATCCACTACCAAAATTATAATTACAATTTAATTCGCTATTTCACGAAATTTCATGAAAATGAAAAATTCGTGCGACATGTTCCATCGCGATCCCGCCGAAAACTCTGGATAACTGTTGTTAGTGGTCGTCTGATGCGGAGGTCTGGGAAAATATCGTCAGAAAAGTTAAAAGTATAAATGTTGATGGTTGGTGATGATGGTGGAAAAAGCCAAAGAAACGATAGATGAACTGTATGAAAGATAAGATAGCGAAGTATTAAAGAAAAAGTCATATTGTTCCGACCTTAAATAAATTCGGATAAGGACATTGGTGAGAGAGCAGTGGTGGCCCAGTGGTAACGGCCGAGACTCACGAGTTATAGGTCGTGCGTTCGAACCCAGCCAGGCGCATTACTTTGTGTAAATAATTTCATCACCACTTATCTCTCAAACGGTGAAGGAAAACATCGTGAGGAAACCGGCATGTCCTAGAACCAAAAATTCGAAGACATGTGACATCTACCAACCAACACTGTGCCCGCGTTGTGGATTACAGCCCATTATCTATAACGCAGAGGAGGCCAGCTGTGTCCCAGCAATGGGGACATTGGGTAAGATTCATGAATACATCTTTATAGATATTACAATGTGGCTAAAACATGCTAAAAGCGGAAAATAACGAAACAAAAATTCGAGACCCTGAAATTGCATCGTTTTGTCATAGCGTACTTTTTTACTTCCTTTTTTCGGCTACTTATGATCCTAGCCTGATGTTAAATAACCTAACTACCAGTCGGATAAATAACAAAAATTACATTTGATAGGCGAATTCACGAGAAAGGTTATAAACCTTTCTCGTGAATGGTAGTTTTAGTTGGTACCGACTGGTAGTTTCAGAGATTACGCGTACACATACGGCTACACATCACGCTATACATTTCCAATTTACGCTGATCTCGTACTGTACGGAAATTTTATACAATGCTTGATCAGCTTATACTGCGAAGGTAGGTATAGCTTGATGTGTAGCCGTGTGTACATACAAACTTACATTCTCCCGTATAATATTAATGTCGAACAGATAATTTTGCAGTAAAACTGTTTTAAAAACCCATCGCCAATCGCTGATAAACAAACCCAGCTTTACCCCACTAAGTATTTGTTGATCTTGGAGCGAGTTACAACTGATTGAAGGAGATTGATGTACCTACACACACACACACACACACACGATCCTATAATACCCCTAGACACGTGAATGAATCAGTCTGTTACATTTTAAACATGATTTGTAAATGTTTTAGATAAATAAAATCAGGTAAAATATACAGACGCTGACCGCAAGCTAATGTGATGTTTTAAGATAGAGCTGGTTATATTGTTATAGCTAGTAGTGTCTGTATGTACGAGTTATAAATGTAATAAATAAATAAAAACACATAAAATATGACAGACACTCACGAGTTACAAAATATTGATCCTAAATCCCAAACTAGGGCTTTTTTTTTTAAGAATGGGAAATCATCAAATAACTTCTCCCGCTCTGTGTGGAGTGGAAGGGCGCGTCAGACTTTTACTGACTAAAACCCACCCATGGTCCTTCAGTTGCCTGTGTGCCAGGGCCCACGGTTGTTCTCTTTCGAACAACCCGCACTCCAGGGCTAGGCCTGTATTTTGGGAGTCAGTGTTCAGCCATGGGATCGGTTAACATAAGACAGCATTATTTACTATACAGGAGTGTCGCTATATAGTTGGCACACTATTTATCAAGGCTATAAGTAATATATGAAGTGGTACGATAAAATGTTGCAGTTACTAAAATATTGAAAAGAGAATGGGAAAGGAAAAAATATATTTAAAAAAATAATGGTCAGTTTCCAGTCAGGGTATGTTGTGGTAGTTTTATTGGAGGATGAGTGAGTGAGTGTGTGTTAGGTAGAGTGTGTATGTGTGTGTGTATGTCTGTGTATTGAACATGAAAAAGTGATAAACAAGATGTTATGATAATAGTCTGAAACTTTACCTAAGACGCCGTCCTATTGGCATTGTCTCGCGATCGTCGTCGCATCGTATTGATCAGACGATCGTCCGATCAAACATACTGATCAGTATTGAATGTCCTAATGGCGCTCGCGCGACCAAAATGTACCTCATCAAATGTGTCTGTTGACATACATAGACAATTATTCGTAAAAATCTTCGTCTCTTTAACGTACGTCTTAATACTGATTGTGAAATTCACCGCGGTGATTTCTGTTTTTATTATGTGGCCTAAGTTATTGTTTTCTTTTTATTCGTATTTACAATTAAATAAATATTGCTCGACAGCAGAAACTGTGCATCTAAATTGGACAAACGTTTTCTCATCAGTTAATCATGCGAGCGGTTTCATCGCACGATGAAATCACATCGCGTCATCGTACGAGCGATGGCAATAACAAACCGGCATGTACTGGGAGCAAGAATTTGAAGACATATGACATCTACAAACCCGAACTGGGCCCGCGTGGTACAGCACACTCACTCTCGAATAGAGGAGACGTCTCTCCCAGCAGTGGGAATAATTATAGACTGGGTGATCTTTCAGATTAGTTAAAATGACAAGTACCCAAATTACGTGACACACTTCCAAACACAAGCTGAATCATTTAAGAAGTATATTGCGATTCCATTGCTGCTCAACAACGTAAATAAAGCAATGAATGTTGTTAACCTGACAAAATGAAATCCATTCAAGAAGGTACTAAATACACCTATAATTTTTCCAGTGTCCAAATATAGGTTAAAACTCAAACCAGACAGATGTGCATTGATAATGTTTTGTTGATAAGGATAACACTTTAAACGGTCCGCCTGATAAGGGTACCTAATCCTTATGCGTTTTTTCGTGTCAATAATATATCCGTTGAACAGCTGTAACTAAGGCCCGATACGCATTGATGACACACGAATAGAGAACATTAAAAATAAGGACGTTTAAAAACTTTATCGCGAACACAAATAGATACGACTCGTAACACTCGTAAGTTAGTTTGATTAGAACGCTTTTGAACGCGCGTTTTAGAGAGTCAGACGCGCGGCTGTCGCGCGTCTTAGGCATACTGTTTATGGTCTGTTTAAAAGTATACATCACCCTATAACGTCCCCATTGCTGGGACACAGGCGCCTCGCTGTGAGTGGAGTGAGTCGTAATCCACAAAGCGGGCCCAGAACGTGTCTTCAATTTTTTTGTTGTTCTAGGACATGCCGGTTTCCTTGCGATGTTTTCTTTCGCCTTTTGAGAGTTTACACAAAGTAAAGCGCCTGTCTCATATAGCTCGAAAGTTGCGGCCGCAACCACTGGGCTACCCACCACTGCACAATTCTCAGCAATGTCCTCATGAACTAAAGAATGAAATCATCTATGGTATTTCACACAATCAAGGTTGCACGTATCCATCAAGCATCATTCATTCAAAAAACAAGACAATAAAGAATGAGTGTCACTGTGAGTGTAACAACTTCTCCAGCTCAAGAAATCATTCGGAATTAAGGTTAAAGTAAATTAGAGACCGAAACACACAAGCCCGAGTCACGCGTGCTCATTGGCCACATCGATGAAAGGTGAACGAGCACGCGTCAATTTGTCGCGTCGTTGGTCGCGTAAGGTGTTACAAATCTGTTTCCAGCTGATTCAAGTCTCGGTTCAAGAAGGCGTTACTGCAGTTGTTATGATGCCATCTCGAGAGGGTACAAAATATTTCAAAGAAATCATAATCAGCCTATATTGTTCCCACTGCTGGGACACGGGCCTCCTCTTTGTGAGAGGGAGTGGCCCATAATCCACCACGCGGACCCAGTGCGGGTTGTTAGATGTCACAGTCCTCGAATTGTTGATTCTAGGACATGCCGGTTTCTTCACGTTGTTTTCCTTCACCGTTTTGAGAGCAGTGGTGATGAAATTAAATACAATAAATAAAGCACCTTCGAATCTACGACTTACAACTCGTAAGTCGCGGCCGTTACCACTGGCCCACCACTGCTCTCTAGGATAAATCATATAGAATAATAGGAAATTTTTAATAAATAAAATCTTAGCAAACGTACCGGTGAACCGGGGTTACATTGATTCGCGGGATGAGTTTGATCAAAACTTCCATTTCATATAAAATCGCTAATTGCGTAAACTGAAACGCAAAATGGTAGTTTTTTTCTCTAGTTAAGCAACACTGAAGAACTGTTAAATCGTTTATTCCTGAGGAATTCACTAACAATTTGAATTAAAAAAAGTTAATTATTTCTTGTGTTGGCAGATTTTGATTTTTTAAATTGTATTGACATTATAATTGGGGTTACTTTGTAACTACGCAATAAAATATCGAATAGTATCAAAGTAACCCTACATCGTACGTATAACTTTGATCAGTCAGTTTTATTTTTTCTCATAATAAAGTATTGCAGGAATCGAGAGTTATAAAAAAAACGATTATTGGACATTTTTGTATTTTTTTATAACCACAAATTTAAGAGATGAACCTTCAAAGTTCAATATTGATTAAAGTAACCCCGGTTCACGGTACTAAACTATAGCCAACTAGCTTCTGACTGCGACTTCGTTGCGCGTGAAATTTCTTGTCTTGGCATAAAATACCTATATTATATAGCATCGCATCGCCCGGCCACGACTTGACTCTTATCGTTATTTATGACTTCTTTTTCTTTTAGGTACTAGGTTCCTTTGGGTCGTAGCGTGATGTAAAAAATAGCTTCATCAAGAGTTGGGCATTGGAATCCATATTTTTTTAATTCCGACTGGGAGTTCTGCATATAAACTTACAACTAAACAAATTTTACATCTTTATAATATTAAAATAGATTGCCTTTCTAAATTCACTTAATCTACTTTTTGTTTCGTCCAAGTATTTTTTTGCAACCCTTATTTTTGCCCTTCCTACACTGCTTTCATAAAAACACCAAAATAATATAAATCAATTTTTCTACCTCAGAAAAACAGTAATAATATCTTACCGAAGCAGTAACAAACACTTCCTAGAATACACAAAATTTATAGCAAAATAAATCTATAAAATCGGGTAGATACCGTCACCAAAAGAGATATGTATCCAGGGCCCCAATTCTGTATCTTTATAATGATTCCTCGCGGAATCTTACTACGTTCAAACTACGTCAATATCGTGATTTTTAGAAACCAATGTAACGGTAAGGAATCGAAATGTCATATTAGGCATGTTACAAGACAATTTCTCGATATTATTAATACGATATTAGCAAATTTCGTGTGTGATTGACGTGGTTACGAGTAAGGAATCGTTAAGTGGTCTTATTGAATTCAGGCCCAGGGTCGTCAGATATAATTGAAGTTTCGGAAGAAACCGATGAATGTTTTCGGATAACATTTAATTAACCGACTTCCCGTATGTGTCGCCGGGCGTAAAAGAATAGCACCATCCCATTTCTTCCAGTGGGTGTCGTAGAAGGCGACTAAGGGACTTACTAGAGAATGGGCAGCAGCATTCTCTATGCATTTTACCACCATACTGCGATCGCCAACCCGCCTGCCAAGCGTGGCGATTATTTATTTATTTACTATTAACACATACAATTGTTTTTACAGGTTGGGAACCCAATACAACAATGTAGTCATAATTTTTCCACTTAGAGACGTTACCCAAAAACGAATTCGGTACCACCACCGACAAAAAATAAAAAGGAAATATTTTTAACTGTCCTGACTGACAGTGAACAACCACATTAAATTATAGATAAAATTAATAAGTATGTACAGTTTACACAGAGGACAATTCGTTAAGTGTCACCCTCTGGAATTCCGCCAAAGAGCAAGTAAAGATATCCAATCGCAGAGATACGCTGTTGAGTATTTTTATTGCCCGCCCCACCGGTGCAAATGTTAACAAGTTCGTACGGGCCACTGGGACTTTAAACAGCCTCTCCCTCGGGCCTTGCCGCAGCCTACTATTTGGAACGAGCAATCCCAAAGATTCCAGTATTTACGGATTATTCAGCATACCACGAAAAACCATAAAAACATATTTGGCCAGTGCTAAATTGCGCCTTACCTCCAACTTGTAGTAGCCAACCATCCCTATTACAAAGAAGGTTGGATACATAAGAGGATAGAATGGGTAGACGCCAAATTCCGTCATGTACAGGAACCGGGTAAACTTATTTTGCATTTTTTCCACCATTAGACAATATTTTGTTTCAAACGGATTCCAGATGATAGCACTCGTTTCCAGGTTACTTCTCACTAATGCATTATAAAGAGACTTAACCGCTGCTGTGTTAGTAAATTCACGTGTTTCACGCATTACAAATCCAAGATTCCTGAAGGCTTTCTTACACACCTGCACGATATGTGTGCGAAAAGACAGATTTTCGGAGAAAGTGACCCCAAGATCCCGCACCGACACTACCCGTGGTACCGCATACCCGTCCATGCTATATTCGTGAAGCCGGGGAACCACAGCCCGCGTAAAAGACATCACGTTACACTTCTTCACATTAAAAAGTAGTTTGTTCTCAATACTCCACGCGACTACACGATCAATGTCCTGCTGCAGGAGTTCGCAGTGCGACTGATTGGCAATCCGCATGAACAATTTCAGATCGTCGGCAAAGAGTAAGCAACCAGCATTTTTCACAGCTTCAGGAAGGTCATTTACCATTATAATAAATTCCAATGGCCCTAAATTAGTACCTTGGCTTACCCCTGTAAGGGTGCAATATGCGTCAGAGGTGAAGCCGGCGTATTCTACAATTTGTTTGCGATCCCCCAAGTAGCTGGAAAAGAACTTTAGAAGGGCTGGAGTGAAACCAGCCTTTGCAAATTTACTTAAGAGAATGTCATTATCTACACTATCAAATGCCTTCCTGAAGTCGAAGTAAGCGACGTCCAGTTGGGCCCCTGCTTCTGAGTCCAGCACTGGGGCGGCTTGGTTCATAAAACACATTAAGTTTGAATTTGTGCTGCGGCCCGTTCGGAAGCCATGCTGCGCATCGTTAAACTGAGTTTCTACTTGCGAATGAATACAAGAGCACAACGCAGACTCAAAGACCTTTGCAAATGCTGACAGAACTGCAATAGGTCTATATCCGCTGACCTCAGAAGCCGGAGCACCCTTTGGCACCGGAGTAACCCTAGTCAACTTCCAGCCGTCCGGATACGAGCATTCTTGTAGGAAGCTATTAAATAAATACAATAGCGGTCTGGCCAGTACAGTCCTACAATCCTTTACTATGTTTCCCCCAAATTGGGGGAGGCCTATGTCCAGCAGTGGACGTCTTTCGGCTGAAATGATGATGATGAACCGACTTCCAAAAAATGAGGAGGTTATTTGTTCCAATGTATGTTTTTTTTATGTATGTTCCTCGATTTCTCCCCCATTTGTACGCCGATTCTCAAAATTATTATTTTTTGGAAAGAGTATACTCCTGAGGTGGTCTCATTGGCACCAAGTTAGGATTTGATGATGGAATCCCAGGGAAATCAAGGGAAACCCTCAAATTTTGTAGGTTTTAACAATGTTTTTCATATATTTTCTAAAGCTATTGAGAAATTTGCGTATGGTAATCATCATCTCATGACGCTGAGCTGATGAAGAAAGGTACAACTCTTTAACGGTTAGGAGTTAGGTGGAGGTTCGGGCATAACTCCGTCATAAGACCGATTTGCAAAATTATTTTTTGACGAAAGGGGCTTATTTCCAAATAGTACCATTTAGATTTCATATAGATCGGATGATGCGTTTCGGAGACAGAACGGAACTCTTCGAAAAATGACAGCAAATTAACCGAGATTGCTGCTATAGCATAAATACGCATTTTTTTGACCCCAAGGATGGTGAAATTTTGACTTGGTGTGGGGTAGGTACTATAACTAAAAAGTGAAAAATAAAACTTTTTTCAACTTAAAAAATAAAAAAACAATACCAACCGACTTCCAAAAAACACTAGAAAGCGAAAAACAACTTTAATTTCGGAAGTCGGTGACTTTGGATATGTATTTTATTAATTTCTTGTCACCACCTTCCGAAATAATGTCTTTTTTTTTTATGTATGTAATTAATAGAACACAAACAGTCAATTGAGAACAGTGGCGGCCCAGTGGCTTCAGACATGACTTACAAGTTGTAGCTCGTAGGTTCGAACCCAGACAGGCGCTTTACTTAATGTAAAATATTTCATCACCACTGCTCTCAAAACATTGTGAAGAAAACAGCACGTTCAAGACCCAAAAACTCGTAAACATGTGACATCTATGAACCCGTACTATCCCCGCGTGATGGATTATGGGCCACTTCCTCTCACAGAGAGGAGGTCTGGGTCCCAGCAGTGGGAAATTTATAGGTAGATTATGGAAAACAGTTAATTTACCAAATTACATTTTATTCGAAAACAACCATAACGATATATAGGGGAGACCTGTACAAAACCGTATACCGGGGTAAAACAGTACAGCATGTCTATTCTTGTCAATAATTCAAAGATCCCGCGCACAAACTACTCAGGGGCTTCGACCAATGGGATCTATTCGTCAGCAAACACTTGGCGCTGCATGCACGCGCGTTCTTAAAATATTCGATTTTATTGTTTTTCGGCGTATTTGATCTTATTTTTGTGAAAATTCAATCAATAATAGTGAAATTTACATACACAACAGGTAAGTGCCCAATCAACTATGATATAGTGCGTGAATTTACTCGTAATTAACAAATATTTGAGTAGGCAAAATTGGTTTGCGTATGTAGTAGTGAGTAAAATATTATACATTGAGCCGTGGGTCAAAACCGTACGGGGTAAAACCGGCCAGTTTACGATTTTGACCCGCATGAATGAATATAAACTTACTTATTTTTTTAAATTTTAGGTGCAGATAAAATGACGCGTAATTATAAAAGTACCACTTCTAGACAAGAATGGGATCCGGATAACACGAAAAATGCCGTTCATGCCGTATTTGATGGCACCATGGGTTACTTGAAAGCTGCCGAAACTTTTGATGTACCAAAATCAACATTACAAGATCGAGTTAACCGATTTAGACAGAACCATGATCTGCACCCTAATTGCGTAACTCACGATTCATCATAATCTGTATCGTTTTGAAACGGATTGTTAAACCATTGCTTCATATGTTCGAAAAATGTGTCTGTTCGACAACATAAATAACGCAATGAATATTATTTAACTGTGAAGACGAAACCAATTATGATCAATCGTGAGTTACGCAATTAGGGTGCTGCACCCTAATTGCGTAACTCACGATTCATCATAATCTGTATCGTTTTGAAACGGATTGTTAAACCATTGCTTCATATGTTCGAAAATGGTGTCTGTTCGACAACATAAATAACGCAATGAATATTGTTTAACTGTGAAGACGAAACCAATTATGATCAATCGTGAGTTACGCAATTAGGGTGCTGGACTGTTCCACGCGTAAGGCTTGGGACGATTTAAACCGATTTTTTATCATGTAATTTTATATCATGCAGTATCGTATATAATATACGGTTTTGCCCATGTGTCGGGGCAAAATCGTAATTAGAAGAATTTTGATAATTTTTGGTTTTTATTGTTTAATATTTCGATTTTTCCAAATATGTGCAAGTGATTATGTTCCTTAAGAGACTGAATAATTATAATTATTGAGTAGATAAATTAGTGTTTTGAAATGAAAGACCTACAACCCTAAACGCTTAGCTATACGATTTTGACCCGGTCTCCCCTAATTAATTTATCAAATTATATTTTATTCGAAAACATTCACCCGTTTTTTTGTAAACTTTATCTACCTATACCCGATGACCCTGGTTACATGTCTATTTTCATGACTGTACACAAAAAAATCGTTTATGAAAAAGCGTTACTTCGTTTCTGAAAGTTAGAACTTCGGCAAAGATCGGGCCTATCAGTCTTCTATAAATGATTTTCAAGCACTATAAATTATGTTAACGTAGTCAAACACCTACTACTTAAATCGTACTCACAAAAAACTCACTTTCGAAACTAATTTGCGCTAAGAGTTAATTTTCCTACATGAATAGGATTCATTAGACGAAAATTGTGACGAGATTTCGTAAAATATAATAGTAGTAGGAGCCATGTCGTTTTTCAAGACCGAGCATACATTTTTATGGCACTAGGTAAGCGGCGAAATGTCGGAAGAAATAACCGTTTATCAGTCTGTTCGCGATTCGATTTTGGCTTGCGAAAATGGCGAACTTGAACTTGAAATATTAATGGACCATTTCGTAAATAGGAATGGAGGGAACACGTCACTTGTGCCCTTGGGGACGGTTTTTGCTGTGCCCAAATTTAGGGTACATTAATCTGGGCACAGCAAAAACTGGATCGTTTAATCCGTAATGTTCGCATAGATTTTACTTGTACAGTCACAGCCAGAATATGTTCCTCACCTTAAATGTTACTTTTGTCTGTTCATTGCACGATAGAATATGCTTTACCGACTCACCATTATTTAAAATTGCGTCGTAATAATTCAATACCGCAGAATGACATTCAGCCATCTTCTTTACATGACAGACCGAATTAAAAATGTGACACTGACTTATTCTGACAACGTTTTTTTGTTGATATTTAATAAAATGGCCATGCCACTAAAAAGTTTTCAGGTTGATGTCACCTCGACATGGGTTGACAGTGTATGCTATTTTGATCTTTGTTATCAAGTCATTAAATACAGTTTTCTATGCAATCTTCTGCCTAGTGCCGTAGCTTCGAAAGGTATTATGTGTCCTGACTTGAATAAGGAATGAATTGAAAACTGACGAAGATACATATTATATATGACTTGAAGGACTTAGGTATAAACATATGGATAGTTTAGTATTCTACTAAGCAGATAGATTTTATTGATTTGAATCTACTATTCTGTTCAAAACATTTTCCTCAAATCAAATCAAAATATTTTATTTCACATAAACCTGCATGGGCACTTATAAAACGACAGAAGCTAGGTGCACGGTTCCAAATTGTCGCTTCCTATGGAGAAGAGCCGGCAAGAAACTCCACGGTTACTCTTTTTAACCGACTTCAAAAAGAAGGAGGTTATCAATTCGACATGTTTTTTTTTTTTTTTTTTATGTATGTTCGGGCATAACTCCGTCGTATATAGATTTGCAAAATTATTTTTTTGTTCGAAAGGGGTTTGTTCCGAAATGGTCCCATATAAATTTCATATAGATCTGATGATGCGTTTTGGAGACAGACAACGGAACTCTTCAAAACTTTACAGCAAATCAACCGTGAATGCGGCTATCGCATAAATATGCATTGTTTTGACCCCGAGGATGATGAAATTTCGAATTGGTGTGGCGTAGGTAACTAAAAAGTGAAAAATAAAAACTTTTTTCAAAAAAATATCAACCGACTTCCAAAAAAACACTACAAAATGCAAAATAACTTTAATCTCGGAAGGCGGTGACAAATAATTAAAATACCAACACGTCCAAAGTCACCGACTTCCGAAATTAAAGTTATTTTGCACTTTGTAGTGTTTTTTTGGAAGTCGGTTGATATTTTTTTGAAAAAAGTTTTTAAAAATAATTGGCTTTAAAAATGTTTTAAAATTTTAGTGATAATAGGTATGGGAGGACAGTGCAGGCCTGTCAATAAGTACCCGCTACTTGGAGGAATGAAAAAACAGAACAGAAAATCGTCTACAAATCTAGTCTGTAAGGCCTACGACGTTCTCTCATTCACAATATGTGAAATAATAATGTACATAAATAAAATGAACCTATTTAAATCAAGTGACATGATTTCCATGACAATCACTAAAAAATAGTCGATATTAAAATTGATGTCCATGACTGTTTTTTTATATATTTATATTTTAGTTCATTGCAAAAAGCAGTATCTCACTTTTGAAAAAAGACAAATGCAACGCCTCTCCTTAATTGTGCTTTTATTAAAATTTATTATGACATAGTGACTTTGCTAACTAGATCCAATTACAATATATTTTAGATTCATTTCAGAAACGAAAATAATGAGTTTAATGATTGTTCGCGACGATAGGTCGTGGTGGAGCAAAATGAAAGATTGAGTGGACTGTATTACATGTAGATATAATGATTAAGACGAGATTACAAACGGTTAAGATGGTCGGTTTAAAAATGCAAACAAGAAAATGTGAACGTTAAGAGACGCAAGTGCAGCCGTGCGTGGAGGCGTGCAACAGCTGACTGGTGTGGCGCGGGGGCCCGCGTTCGGCCGTTCGGCCGGCTGACGAGCCGCTGTCCCCGCACCTCTCTTGTAAAACTAATTGTTAGATGCTCGTTAATTTATCATAATTACTCCCTACAGAGTTAAGGTAATATTTTTGACTTTTTATATTTGCTACAAAGCTTGATGACCTCAAAATTAAAAGGAACCAAAAGATATTTAGGGCTTTTAGAGGACAAAATAACTCAACGAAATGACCAAACACGGAGCAATTGACGGGCTTACCAAACGAGATAATAGTACTAATGATTATAGCCCCTTAACCTTAAACAAGTACAATAGATTCATCATCTGCCTCATCTGCCTCATCTGCCTAGCCTTTTCCCAACTATGTTGGGGTCGGCTTCCAGTCTAACCGGATGCAGCTGAATACCAGTATTTTACATGGAGCGACTGCCTATCTGACCTCCACAACCCAGTTACTGGGTAATACGATACGCCTTGGTAAGACTGGTTGTCAGATTTTCGGGCTTCTGACGACCCGTAACGACTGTCAAAGATCCACAAATGACAGCCGGGACCAACGGCTTAACGTGCTTTCCGAGGCACGGAGGGGTCTTGGTATGTAAAGATGTTCACCCATCTACGGACCAACCACGGCAAGCGTAGCTTGACCTGGCCGATCGACCCGTGCAGCTATAGTTATTTAGCCACAAGCCCCACTCAAGTACAATAGAGTAATATAGATAAAAGTAATATTTTGTTTACAAGTCGTGTTGTGGATATCATGGGACACACGGATATATTTCCGGAATGAGTCAGAAAACACATTGAATGGAATTTTTCGTCAAATATAACAAAATAAAGAAATATCCAAATAGTAATACAAAAAATTATTTGGTGTTTTGGTCACATACGCGTCGAAGTATTCGTCCGCATCGCAAAATTCTCTTCAATTTCTTCTTCTTAGCCTGTAGCAATCTAAATATAATCAGCACAGAATTTGGCTACGAGTTTGGCACTTTCAGTAGTGTCTATGAGCTCCTGTAACGTGCAAACAGCAGGACACGCTGGACAAGATATTAAATACCCCATAGTTTGTGGGACAGCACCCATTTACACTCCAGGGCGTAGACATCTGTGGATCTCCACCTGAGCAGATTTTCTTTACTTCGGCATACCTGAGTCCGGAGTCTATTTTAAGACTTTCAAGAAAGCCAAGGTACCTTGAATTGTTATTCAAAATTTCACAAGTTTTCATGTTTAAGATGGTCTATTACAGATATTCTCGCCACATGTCCTTGCTATGATACCGGTGTTCTTTTTTTACGGTGAGAAATCATCAAATGCGCGTCAGACTTTTACTGACTAAAACCCACTCGTGTTCCTTCAGTTGCCTGTGTGCCAGGGGCCACGCTATCTCTTTCGAACAACCCGCACCGCTGGCAAGATGAAACTAGCGTCACAGTCAAAGTTTGCTTCCAAAATGCACACGCGCTTGACACCAGCCAAAATTGTTCTATCTTAGATGGACAAAATTCATTTGTTTGTTGTTTGTTTCTACAGCAGACAATGTCTTAATAAGTCAAGTTTATTTCAAATGGGGGCATAAAAGGCAGATTTGAACGTCAACATTTAAAACAGAGAGCAGTGGTGGTCCAGTGGTAATGGCCGCGACTTACGAGATGTAGGTCGTAGATTCAAACCCAGACAGTAGTTTAACTTTGTGTAAATTATTTCATCACCACTGCTCTCAAAATGGTGAATGAAAACATCGTGAGGAAACCGGCATGTCCTAGAACCAAAACTTCGAGGACATGTGATATCTACCAACCCGCACTGCCCGCGTGGTGGATTATGGCCAGCTCCCTCTCACGGAGAAGAGGCCTGAGTCCCAGCTGTGGGAACATTATAGGCTGATTATGAAGATGATGATGATGATTTAAAATATAATTGATTCTAGCCCCCCCCTTCCAAAAGGTAGACCGTTACTTTTTGAAAATGAAAATATTAAAAAAGGAAAATGAAAATGAAATGTTAATGTATAGTAGTTTTGATGTTTCGTAGTTCGTATTTTTATCTCCCATAGTTTCGGTATTATGTTTAGGTTTCACATTTTTTACTGTTTGAAAATTGGCAGTAGTAAATTACTGGTCAACCTTGGAATAGCGAGATTAGAAACAATAAAAACATTCAATATGCTGAGACAACGATAAATTCTTTCAAGAATAGGTATATTGCGACGATAGAATATTATATAGAAATGTTCTTAAGAACATAGACAATTTATCAAGCTACATCATCATCATTATTTCGTCCGAAAGACGTCCACTGCTGGACATAGGCCTCCCACAAAAGAGGGGTTTTGCCATAATCACCACGCTTAGCAGGCAGGTTGGCGATCGCAGTATGGTGGTACTCGTAAAATGCATATAGGCCGCTGCTGCCCATTCTCTAGTAAGTCCCTTAGTCGCCTTCTACGACACCCGCGGGAAGAAATGGGATGGTGCTATTGTTTTAGTCCGACACCACACGGAAAGAAAGCTACATACACGGTCAATTTTAATTCGTTAGCGAAACTCGTCAGATGTGATGGCTATATTTAAGTTAATAAAACAAAAATAAATGATACTTTGTAATATTTTTGGGATCAACAACCGTAAATAAGTAATCATAGTTTAGTTACTAAACTAAACACATCTCTTTATAATTCAGTTTTTTTTTTTTTGTGTGAACATCACAGACGTAACAGTTATCGATATCATAACACTAAATAACCAAAAAAAAAAAAACTATTTTCCCAACTCATACAAAGAATGAAAAACCGAATCATATTTTTTGTTGTTTTATCGTGTTCCCGTCACGTCTATGGATTTTTTTTTAGCTAATATAATGTGACTCCGAATCATCAAATAACTTCGGAGGGTGTGTCAGACTTTTACTGACTAAAACCCACCCGTGTTCCTTCAGTTGCCTGTGTGCCAGGAGTCATGGTATCTCTTTCGAACAACCCGCACCCCTGGCAGGCATCGGTCCTTGCGGACCCCACCAGTTGGTGGCTGACATCTCTTTGAGGCGCCCGTGGAACACAACACGCAGTCGACCCGGGCTTGGTCCTTTCCAGACAGCGAGCTACCCATTACTCGCCTTCCACAAGCCCGCGCCTACGGTGGCCAGGAATCAGCCCGGGATTCCCGACGCCCAGGACGTGTCCAGCGGCGACTAGGGCTGTGAGGGCGCTGTGAGGGCGCCTATACTGCCTCTCCCTCATGTGCGCCGCCTCCCTCTTTGCATGCATTACTGCTCCGCAGAAGGAGGTGACGGCTACCCATGCACTTCGCTCCGTACCATGACCTGGAGCAGGGCCGGACGCGAGAGATCGCCGCCGCCGATCGCCTCCACAAGGACACGGCGGAAGATGACCTTGGATTGTATTATAAGCTTTATGCACAATGAGTCATATATGCACGCCGGTTGCTCACTGCATACCTGGTTTTTCGGAAAACATCACCAATGAGGTCACTTTAGATCAGATCCTCCTAGAGCATCCCTTCCCGGCGTATCCACCTTGTAAATACCTTTTGATATCAGCCCATCATTCACTCAATGTCTGACCAGGACCACACCATCTAAGCATACTCTTTTCAATTTTTGTCACTACATCTTTACTGTTGCCAAACATAAGCGGCAGTGGGCAGGGCACATTACTCGCAGAACAGATGGCCGATGAGGCCAAAAGATTTTCAAGTGTCGACCGCGTACTGGCAGACGTAGCGTTAGAAGGTCCACCTTGTGGTCCCACAAGGTGGACCTTCTAACGCTATGACCTAGTGAAGACCACAGGAATCCGCTGGTTACGAGAAGCACAGAACCGGTCGAAGTGGCGATGTTTGAGGGAGGCCTTCGTCCAGCAGTCGTCGGGCGTCTTTCGGATAAAATGATGATGATAATTATATAGCTTGATGCCTGTGTGTTCTAGTACAGGCACAATAAAAATCAACATTAGCTTCAGCAAATAGATAAGATTTTTATCCCAAAACTCTATAACACCATACAATATATAGATATTCTGGTTCTGGTATATTCTATCTAAGTTTCTAATAAATCACCGTACTTATCTCGAGTCAACGATAAAAAACAATAAATTACTGCAAAATACGAGTACTCTTAACTCAAGTTTTCATTTAGTCTATAAAAAATGTCGCGTAATTTTAGTACCTAATATTCCTTTAGGAGGATGTTCTTTTTTACTGCTTGAGTATTATTACTAGAGATTGTAGAATTTTATAGGAGGACTTACGACTCAGCAGATAATTTTCATTATTTTTCTAACATACGCATCGAAAATCTTTAAAAAAATGTGAGGTAAATGATTCTTTTTTGTTCCATTAGTTTTTAATATAGATGCCCAATACGTGGTTAAAGTATTGCCAGTGAATTTAATTTGACCCTGTCTATATTACGCAATATCTCCAGCAATTATTGTGAATCGATTTATTCCTAAAAAATACCAAATACTGTGAAAACTTTACTGTTCCTAATTTCAAAACCAAACTGACAGTCTGGCTCAAACAGTAAAATTATGATGAAATCGAGAACCTAATCTCCATTGGGTAACCCTACTTTATAAAACTTCAACTTCACATTAAACAGCCACACACTACATACACATAAACACACACGCTTCATCAAATGTTAAATTGTGATCCTAGTTTCTAAGTAGTTGTTTATAATATTACCTTTTTTAAGTGCCGATTCTGTAGTACACCGAACTAAACTAACTAAACTATAACTAAAATTCCTTACTTTTGACTATGAGAATCATAAAGTTATTCTTCAAAAAATATGTCTCTAAATTTAAAAACAATTTTGACACAACTAAAATCGAATTTGACACTCGCGACTCGCTCGTGTTACCTATGTTTTGGCTTTGCAACGTGGTACTTGTTTGGCCTACCCCGTGATTTTTTAGAGCCGGAGGTGCGCAGCGGTGGCAGCTTCGACGTGATTTATATGGAATTTTCACTTTTTGCATGGAAAATATAAATTATTACCTACATGTTTAGTTTTAGAGATATATTGAGTTTTATAAAGGGGGCCGAAATTTTCATTATTTTTGCGATAGGACACACCATTTTCGAGACTTAAGCAAAAGAAAAGAAAAAAAGAAACGACTATTTTTGCACCAGAAGTCGAGGTGTTGGTGTGAATTTTAGTTCTTCACAACTAATTTTATTCCACACCTATTTAATCGCGATTGAAAATAGTCAGATTTAGTTAGGCAACCAAAATTTTAGGTTGAATAGATTAAAGAAATTGACAACAACAGAATAGAAAAATTGCCATTTTCACCAAATTAATAACTCAGTGCAATCTTAGTGCTGTCAAACTAAAATATAGTTAAGTTGTGTCACTTTAGTCAATTTCAGAATGGGAAATCGTCGTTTGACAGGAATAAACTGAATATTGGTGATTTTTAGTCTAGTTTAGAGAATTTTGTGACAACGGAATCGGCACCATTGTGACTTAAACAGGCGAAGATACTGGTATTTATGATGCATTTAACACTAGTTTAGGGACAACATTTTATATAATTTATTGTCAATAAAACTTATCGTATTGTATTGATTTTTTGGTTTGTTTTTCAGGTAGGTAGCTCTTTTATTTACATAGCAAGTAGTGGTATACGAATATGTGTGCGGTAGATCCCACAGCCAAAAATAAATAAAATTAAAACTTTTACAAATTAGAACCACCATACGGTATCGGAAGTCGATTGTTTTTATCACATTTTTTTTTCTTCTTCAAATTCGCTTCATTGAATCAACTCAGACCAGCACAGTCCACTGCTGAACACAGGTGTTTTGACAAGTTGAGCTTCAACATCTGATTCATCGTACATCCAGTCTGGCTCAGCTACCTTTTTAAAGTCTGGAACGTGTCTTAATCTACGCAAACCGATTCGCGGTCTCCACTCAAGATCATACTTGCTGAATCGGCGATCGCTCATTCGATAGACATGACAAAACCGCTGCCACTTCAGCTTGCTAAAAGTCACTTCAATACTACTTGTTCATTAAATATAAACGTTTACTATCTCTTTTTATAATGATGCTTAACAACTGAAGCGTAGCGTTTTTATTTCTAGATAATAATTTATCTATCCTAGTCGTTTGACTTCGCTTTTTAGTACCTCTACTAAACTAAACTCCTCAGTTTGAAATGAGTTTGATATTACACCTGTCCAATTATCATCATCATCTTCCTAGCCTTTTTCCAAACATTGTTGGGTTCAGCTTCCAGTCTAACCAGATGCGGCTGACTACAAATATTTTACATGGACCGACTGCCTATCCGAACTCCACAATCTAGTTGCTGGGTAATACGGTACGTAAGACTGGTTGTCAGAGTTTTGGCTTCTGACAACCCGTAACGACTGTCAAAGATCCACGAATGACAGCCGGGACGAACTTTATTAGTATTATAGTTTAAAAGACGAACTGTAAGTAATTTTTTTTTTTTGAGGTTAGGAAATCATCAAATAACTTCTCCCGGTCTGGGTGGAGCAAAAGGGCGTGTCAGACTTTTACTGACTAAAACCCATCCGTGTTCTGTCAGTTGCCTGTGTGCCAGGGGCGACGGTATCTCCTTCGAACCACCCGCACCCTTGGCAGGCATCGGCCCTTGCGGACCCCACCAGTTGGTGCTGTCATCTCTGACGGCGCGTGTGGAACACAACGCGCCGTCCCACCTACAACTTTTTGGCCGCAGGAGATAGGGAGAGTGGTCAACGCTATACCGACACTCCTCCTCCCCTGCGGCCCCACTGCGTCCGCCATCAAACGATGGCGGCCCTGTCCAGGCCACAGAAGGGAAGGGCGCTACTCAAAAGTACCGGCACTCCTCCTCCACCGCAGCCTGTAACCCTCAGCCGGGATGCCTCCCATTCGACATCGCGGTGCACCTCACCGCAACCTACTTTGTGGCCGCTACGTCGTCGGCTTAGAGGCAAAAGCCCTGACGAGCGGCCCCACCTTGGGGTTCCTCTTCGCTTCACCTTGGAAGGGAGACCACGGCTACTGAGGCCCCCGCAACGACAATGCGGGAACCCACTGGGGGTACGAACTTTAAGTTCATAACACTATTGTATAGTCTATTGAAAAACCATAATTAATTTAGTGATCGACGACAGCAAAAATAATCAGAATATTTCACTAATCATAGTCCACAGAGACTGACCTGTATGAATAAATCATTTCATCAACGTTGCGTGTTCACAGTTTAATTTGAATTCATTGGTCTGACACATTCATTTTTATGTTAATAGAATTCCATGCTCCGTCTTGGAAAAACTAAATTTGATTATATTATAGGCTTTGTAAGTTAACAATCAATTGATATAATAAATTGAAATGATATTGATGTCAAAATAGAGAATGAGTATTCTTTAGTTCCGTGTGGTGCTGGACGTAAAAGAATAGCACCATCCCATTTCTTCCCGTGGGTGTCATAGAAGGCCACTAATGGACTTACGAGAGATTGGGCAGCAACGTTCTCTGTGCATTTTACCACTGTACCAAGTATTGAAAATCGTAATGTCGTTTTTCGGATCGAGAACCCTTCGAGCATTTGATTCTTCGAACGTATTAAAATCGGAAAACTAACAAATCGCATTTATGATTTTCGGTAAAATAAATTTCGTGATTTTTTATAATAGACATTATAATTCTTAGATATTATATGAAATTCGGACTTTTGAAAATCGGAACATCGAAATTCGGAATAAAATATTTCGGAGTATTTGGGTGTTTCCCGTTCCAAGGTATTAGATTAGTATAATGCTAGTTTTGTCTCATATCCCCTCCTATAAGTTAAATGAATTGATAGTATGTACAACAGCTCTACAATTCATCCAATTCTTCAATCAACGATAAAGCGTAGTTTTCCCTTTGGAATATGATTTCAATAGTTTCAATCAAAGGTTATTGAAATGCATTTGACTCGAAGTTGATTTCAGACGCTTCACTTGAATTAAACGTTTATTTTTATTTCGATCTACGTTCACACAAAATGATATAGGAATGAACGTTCACCTGCTCAGTTCATTTAATTTTTCGATCATTCTGAGCAGATACCGAATGTGGAAAACCAACTTCATTGGATTAAGTATACTTAGGTACTATTGAATTTATTTTGGACTTTTTGTTCATATTCGTTTCAGAAGTTTCACTTCCAGTGTAGGATTCTGAATTAAAGGTCAAAAAGTGAATCTTCAGATATCAGCTATGAAGCGCCCGTAGACAGGTGCGACGTGACTCTACAATTTTTTTTTTTTGTGAAAACTTAATTGAAATGCATGTCGCAGAATTGAGTCTCGCTGTCTTTTCGCGCTGATCTGCAAGATCCTTTGCGTCTCAGATTGCAAACCAAGAGACACTCTCTTGGGGAATCCCTCATCTTTATAATGCAGAAAACATTCCACTTGAAAACAAATTCGGAAGCCGGTGGTTTTGATTTGGTTTGGTATTGTGTGGCACCGACTCTGAATTTTCACAGCTGATTTCATACATGGGATGATTTTAGCAGACAGTTTGTAAAACTGACAGCTCCAATGATTTTTCCATTATTATTTCCTAACGACGCGTCCAAAAAACACGGTAAAGAAAATTTTAACTGATTCTTCTTCTTTTCTTGTCGATGATGCTTGTCAAGCACACTTTTTTAATAAATTGTTTGATACCAGTAGGTAGTGACGTACATTGTTGCATCTGTAGCATTATTTAGGTCATCCAAGATGCAGGTGAACGGGTGCACTTAAGACTTGAACCGATTAAAAGTTTTGTTTCATCAACGTCGCAATTGTCGGCAACATGACATCATTATAGTATGTATAACAATATAACATTGGTCGCACTTTTATGGTGGTTAATAAACTTCAAATAAAGTTGTACCTATTATTATATACAGAACCTTAATCGTATGCTCAGAAGTCAAATGTTCCAAACATTAACGCTTTCTGTTATTTATAATGAAAATGACTGATTTTATTTTGATAATACAAGCAAACGTCGACTTAATATCGCTATTGCATGTTCACTATTGTCGTTTGGTCAACGCATAATTTAGTTGGTACTTTCACAAAAACTTCTCATTGTAATCACTGCTCTGGTTGGTCGATATTTGGTCGAAATTGGCGAAAATTCAGGTTGCTTACTTCTGTAGTCTCATGTGAGTTAAGATTGTCCTGAACAATAATAGAACAATCACTCCTGTTCGAGGATTCCGGTAAATACCTCCACATTTAGGAGAAATCTAGTTGACAAATAATTGAATGAGTTGGCCACCATCATCATTTTCTGCCTAGCCTTTTACCAACTCAACCACTTCGGGTCGGCTTCCAATCTAACTGGGATGCACCTGAATATCGGTATTTTATGTAGAACGACTGCCTATCTGACTTCCACAGCCCAGTGTCTGGGTAACACGATACCCTTGGTTAGACTGGTTGTCAGACTTTCGGGCTTCTGTCGACCCGTAAAAACTGTCAATCATCTACGAATGACAGCCGGAACGCACGGCTTAACGTCCTTTTCGAGGCAAGAAGGGCTCAAGACGCGCCACCAGAGCAAGAAAATTATACCTTAGGACCTGTCCAACTGCAGTAAGCTGGGCTACCACGCTTGGCTCTGAATGTCTTGAGTCTTACCCTACACGAAATTCACCTTTCATAACATAAACATTAAAATCTGGGTGACCGAGCGTTGTTCAGTTTTTTTTTGTTTGACGGTTTCTAAAAATGAAACCTAGCTAGATCGATTTATCGCCCCCGAAACCCTCTGCATACTACATTTCATGAAAATCGTTGGAGCCGTTTCCGAGATTCAGGTTATATAATATATTATATTATAGTATCTGTTTATTACTGATACTGTACTTACGCTTCTTTTTCATTCATCCACATCATCTTTATGTTTTAGCATATTTTGACAACTTTCTAACTATTATATATTTATTACATAAATAGATAGTTCGCACTTTGTTTTCTGTGTTAATACTCCGTGAATCGGTCTTAAACGATTCGTCTATATAGAATTACTTGATTTTACATAGAATTTTCCATCTTTTTAACCGACTTCAAAAAGAAGGAGGTTATCAATTCGACATATGTTTTTTTTTTTAATGTATGTTCGGGCATAACTCCGTCGTATTTAGACGGATTTGCAAAATATATTTTTTTTGTTCGAAAAGGGTTTACTCCGAAATGGTCCCATTGACATTTCATATAGATCTGATGATGCGTTTCGGAGACAGACAACGGAACTCTTCAAAAAATTACAGCAAATCAACCGCGAATGTTGCTATCGCATAAATATGCATTTTTTTGACTCCAAGGATGATGAAATTTCGAATTGGTGTGGGGTAGGTAACTAAAAAGTGAAAAATAAAAACTTTTTTCAAAAAAATAACAACCGACTTCCAAAAAAACACTAAAAAGTGCAAAATAACTTTAATTTCGAAAGGCGGTGACAAATAATTAAAATACACATCCAAAGTCACCGACTTCCGAAATTAAAGTTATTTTGCACTTTGTAGTGTTTTTTTGGAAGTCGCTTATTTTTTTGAAAAAAGTTTTTTTTACATAATAATATTATTGTTATGACATTTAAGTCAAACGTGTCAAACTGATGTCTACTTATTCGTTTAATTGTCTATGCAGTCTATTCAGGTAAGGAAGGTTGCATTAAGATTGTATTTACTAAAAATAATTTTATATCGTTTTGGATAGCCCAAATTTGGTCTTTTCTACCTAATTACGTTGTCTACTAAATAATGAAATTCTAAATTATTATTATAAGATTCTTAAACGCACTCTCGGTTTTCATCAAGGAGGTTTGATGTCTTGGCCGACTAGACCGGCAGGTGAGACGGTCTATGACTGCGAGAAAACGAAAAAGGTGAAAAAGAAAGGGAGATGACTGACGATAAGTCAAGTGCTGGACCAAATATAAAAAATTATATCAGCCTGAAGAGCACGTTGTTTCCGTACGTGACTACTGTATCAGCCAAGGACTGCTGGCTGCTGCTACACTACTACTACTAACTACTACTACTACTACTAGCGAAGTTTTCTGAAAATTACCTTGAAAAGGAAGGCCGACGCCTAGAGTGGCATTTCAAACATGGACTAGGTGGATCACACTTTGGAAACTAGAACTGAAGGAATAGCCACTGCCAAGTTCTACCTACTACCTTCCTCACCACCTCCGTGAGTGCGTAATTTTTAGACATCACTATCTTGTTTTCTTACTAATTAAATTGAGCTGTCTACTCTATTGTTATCATTTTATTTTTAGGAATAGGTAGACACGACAATACACAGGTTAAGTTTTTATGCAGTGCGCAAATTGTAACCATGAATTCAGCATATCACTCTGCAGACATTTTTCGCCGGTTGTACAAAAAAAAAAATCTGTTGGTTCACAGAAAAGTGTAATATCTACGCGGTCAAAATGTATGGAACAGGTGATTTTTTTTGTGTATCTGGCGAAAAATTTCTGCGCTAGGAGGTCTAGAATGATATGCTGAATTCATGGTTACAATTTGCGCACTGGATAAAAACGTACCCTGTATACACAAGAATTGCTCGTTTAAAGGTATTAGATATGCTTCACAAAACATCAAAGGGACATTATAGCTTGAATTATACAGTTTAGTGGTCGCCCATCGATCAAATTCGACCATTATGAAAAAAAAAACCAATTCAATTCAATATATTACCTTTATAATATATTATTAGCTTTCTGCTCTCTTTTTCTATATGAATTTTAATTCATAGAAGGGCGTACAATATTTTTCCTTCATGTATATGTAGCTTCCGCTCGCGGCTTCACCCGCGTGGAACTTGGAAATTATTTCGCGGGAACGTACTACCGGGATAGAAAGTGTCCTATGTATTTATCTAGGTTATAATCTATCTGTGCCAAATTTCATCCAAATCCATTGAGTCGTTTTTGCGTGAAATAATAACAAACATCCAGACATCCATACATGTTATATAACCTATTGTGTTTATAATATTAGTAAGGATTATACTAAACAGGCAAAGTCCTTGATACAATTCATCCATGGCAATAAAATTTAATTGAAGAGTTGATGCAAAGCCTTTGCAAAGCTCAGATAACGCAAGTTTTGCCTGTTATGTACATAGGTTGCTGCTAACAGCTAATTAACCTATCTATCCACAAGCCTCCTTGCCGGATTACCGTCATGGGATCTGGAGGCAAAGGTCCTAGCGCATATCTGGGAGTGGCGCCGACGTGACCAAACGCCGGGGCGTAACTCCGTTGCCGCGAGAAACGCGGCACAGCGGACAGAGCTCCGGCGGGATCTCATGACGACATGGAGAGTGAGATTGTCGCAACTCAGTGCTGGGCACGCCACGATTGCGGCGTTAAGTCCCCGCCTCTTGAGGAGTGGCTTGAGAGGCGGCATAGCGTCCTCACCTTCCGCCTGACGCAGGTCCTCACCGAACACGGCTGTTTCGGGAGGTTCCTGTTTCGCATAAGGCGGGAGGACACGGTATGTTTCCACTGCGAAGATCGCCCTGAGGACACGGTGGAACATACGGTGGAGGACTGCCCAGCTTGGGCGGAGCACCGCCGTGTCCTCATGGAGGCGATCGGCGGTGGCTATCTCTCGCGTCCGGCTCTGGTCCAGGCCATGGTACGGAGCGAGAGTGCATGGGTAGCCGTCACCTCCTTCTGCGATACAGTAATGCTCGCTAAGAGGGAGGCGGCGCACGTGAGGGAGAGGCAGAATGTGCGCCCTCACGGCCCTAGCCTCCGCAGGAGAAACCATGGGCGTCGGGAATCCCAGGCTGATTCCCGGCCATTGTAGGCGTGGGCTTGCGGATAGCGAGTAATGGTTAGCTCGCTGTCCGGTAAGGACCAAGCCCAGGTCGACGGCGTCTTGTGTTCCACGCGAGCCTCAAAGAGATGTCAGCACAACCTGATGGGGCCCGCAAGGGCCGATGCCAGCCAGGGGTGCGGAATGTTCGAAAGAGATACCGCCGCCCCTGGCACATACGCCACGAGGGAACACGGGTGGGTTTTAGTCAGTAAATTCTGACACGCCCTCCTGCTCCACCCAGACCGGGAGAAAATGTTTGATGATTGCCAACCCAAAAAAAAAATACCTATCCATCCACTGCTGCATATTAGTAAGAGTATGAAACACGATTACATTCAAACGAAACTCGAAAATCAAAAACTGTTCACACTGTAAAATGTTTTCCGATAGCTTTTTCCATTTTTGTTTTAATTAGACATATTGCGTGCCGTCGCCCGTGCCGGACAGAGGTCACTCGAGTGAAATATAATAATACGTTTCTGGTTTTAGCGGATTCTTGTTGGATGCTGCATAGTTCGATTGGAATTTTGAAATGTTAATGTACCTATTGTAATAATTTATGTAAATTCGTGTTTCTAACGATTTATTTTTAATATATTGTGTAGACCAAGACCAAAGTTAATTCTTATTAGATGTATTTTTATTTTTTCTGTACTTTTGTCTTCCAGACTAATAACATTTTAGTAAGATTTAACGATAATTATCATAGTTTAAGTTACATCGTATCTGTGTCATAATTTCAGTCAAAAGATGTCCACTGCTGGACATAGCCCTCCCCCAAGCTCCTCCAGTGGATTCCTACGGCCTACATAAGGTCATCGGACCAACTTGTAGGAGGCCTTGCAACTCTACGTCTTCCGGTACGCGATCGCCACTCCAAAACCTTTCGGCCTTATCGGCCATCTGTTCTGCGAGCATTTTGCCCTGCCCACTGCCAGTTAAGTTTGGCAATTCTTCGGGCTATATCGGTTTCCATGGTTCATGGTTCTCCTGCACATCTCTTCATTCCTGATTCGATCACTTAGGGAAACTCCAAGCATAGCCCTCTCCATTGCCCTTTGGGTGACTTTTACCCTTCTGATAAGGCCCATTGTGGGCGATCACGTTTCAGTGTCATAGGTCATCACGTCGTCAATCATCGTATCTGTATACTTGTGAACAAATAAATGATTTCTATTCTATTTAGTTATTCCCTCAAAGTTGGTTAATTTCGTTCAATCTTACGCTAATTTGTGCAAATTTTAAGCCAATCCGAACAATAAACGGTTCAACTGCAAGCAGGTGCATCTTGTACAAAAAATGGATTACAATCATTTACAATAGAACATTATTAATGGGGCATCAATCTTGCTTTGACATCTAATTAGATAATATACTTATTCTAATACGGTAAGAAAACTTCGTTTAGGTACGCACTCGTTTAAAGGTCTATTAGTTTATTCAACTCCTAATAAATCCTATTATTAAGAATTTTCACGCTCAATTATTAAAGTATACACATTCTGTAGGTGTCAAAGGTAAAATTTTAGTAAGTGAATTCAAGACAGAACTTATAGTTAAACTAATTAAAGCAATAAGAGGGATCATTCGGTGACATTAGCACCTTAATTGAATTTTAGAAATTCATATTATAATTAGAAATTGCTAATATAATTAAGAACATTATTTACAAAGTAAATGACTGAAATTCTTAACTTTGTGCAGCAATTAGTAAAATAAAATTAAATATTTGATAAACTAACAAACCAAGCACTTATTTGACATCTAAAATTGGAAATATCTAGCTTTTGCCAGCAGCTTTGTCCGCGTGGTGGTCGATGTAATATGTGTATTAAGGCGACAATAGATGACAGCGACCTACAGCGATGCACTGCCGCCCGTCGCCCGCAAGAGACCGCGCCTCAACCCGCATCAAGTTTTTCGAAAAACAACCCATGTTAATTTATCAAACACAATTCAAAGAAAAGTCGTGAACTAAAATTTGGGTGATTAAATTGTCTTTTAGATAGTGAATGTTTCATGGAAATACGTCCGATAGTTTTTGCGTGATTATCGTTTTTATGTCCGCGATAGACGTTACTTTACCAATTAATTACATTATGTTTAAAAAAAGGATTTAAAATATTCACATATCAAATGACGAAAAAAATTGTCAAGTTTAACATGTAATTTTTTCAAATATATAAGACAAGCAATTTACACGTGATCTTCAATACAAAGTCCTTAAAAGTCATCTGTCTGCGCCTTAACCTTCCTCTTGAATCAGTCTGTCTATTGATGAAAACCAAATTAAAATCCGATGCGTTCTTCAAAAGATCTGCGTACAGGACACTATAAAGCTACTTTGTTTTATACTACTCGTATGTAGAGATTTCGAATAAGAATTGTAATTTCGATTGTCACTGATGAAAAATTGATGGGACATTATCGCTGAAAGTAATTAGATAAAAAGAGCGAGAATATCATCGAAATCGAGTCGAGAGCTACAGGTGAAGAACGGTCGACACGCGTAGTCTACATTGGCGTCAGTTGGCCCGCGAACACCGTTTCGAACGGACGTCCCGCGGCCCGTCTCACGAATACACCGACATGTACACGAATACGAAGAATATAAGTGATTGTAAATAAAAAGAAAAGCTTGTAAAAAAAAAACATCGTGAAGTGCTGTGGTCAAGACAGTGTTAAAAAAATTGTAGAACATAGTTTTAATTTTTTGTTGTTTTAGAATAGTTGTCTTATCTTCGTAGTGCGGCAGACGAACTAATTCGAAAGAATTGACATTGATAAGATATAATAATAGTAAATAAAAATACAATAGTTTTTATTAATAATACTGTTAATGTGATCAGTTTTAATATTAGTGAGTTATTGAACGAATTTGTGGACAAGTTTGTGGGCAAAGAAATCATGCGGTTTGCTGAAAAAATGTGAGTACTAAGATTAAACTATATAAATACTCCTCCGGTGGTCACATTTAATACATAAATTAATGAACAAAAAATGTTAAACAAAAACTTACAGCAAAAAATACATATTGAAGCGGAATAGATAAAACAAAATACAAATTCAAATATCAAGAAGCAACTGCGCTTCTTTCTAAAACACCGCTTTATTTCTTTGATGCTCAGTTACATTTTAAATGAATCTAGCTATTTAAATCCTCGTTTCATACCGTTTATAATTAATTCTAAATATTTCAACATTCTCGTAATAAAAAAAAAATGCGGAACTTTCTTCAGCATCATCATTACCAACAATCATCCGTTATCATGCTTCCAAATACAAAGTATATGACGTATCCAATATAATAAGAGTACAAATACTAGAACAGACGACGACGATTGCTTTCGCACATATTTGTTAAGGATTTAAACAAAGTTTGTCCCTTTTGACGCATTCAATACATCTAATCGCAAGAATTTTAAGTACAGTTATCATTGGAGGCGTATCTAGTAAAATTCCATTCTTGAAGTTCAATGGTATGTGAGGTCATGGTAGTTTTTGTGATATAATGTACTTACCTTAACAAAATGTCGTCATAGTTAAATAAAAAAGCGCTGAGGCAGCGCTAATACAGCGGCGCAAATGGTGTTCGAATCGATAATTTTAAGAACGGATTTTTTTTTTCTGAGTACGGTGTCTCTCAAGGATAATACTTAGGTCCTTCTTTGTGTAGTCTAATCTTTTGATTCTTTGTTTGATCTAATATAATCTGTAATAATAAAAATATATTAAAATTGGGTATAAAGACATGGGTTTTAGCAGGAAAATTGCTGTGCAGCTTCAAGTAAAATGAACAATGTTGAGTTATATGCTGTAGCAGGTATCATTACTGTCTCGTTGTCAAGTCCAACTGATTTTTTATCTATTGACGCATTAATGTTCGAGTTGCCAATCTTATTCAAATACGAATGAAAATCTTAGAAGACGTTGTCAAATAAACTTCAATTTATATTTAGTTAAAGATGCTCAAACATTGTTATTATGTCTTCAAGACTTTTTAGGTCTCAATTCGTGTATATTTATGGTGTTGTTTTGAATTTATCGTTATCATTATTTTTTATCTTTAAAGTCTTCGTGTTTCTTGATTAAAGGATTTTACTATTTTGTTTTTGTTGCTGCAAAGACTGATAATTATTTTTTGGGTGCAACAAAAGTATTGGTTTTAATTGTTTTTACTTCTTAAGTACTTTGCCCGATAACACGATTATTTATCAACCCATTTCCTATCTAAAAACCGGACGTCCATTACCGTTCGGCAACTTCAGACGTCACTGTCATTTTCTTTTCAATTTCTTAATAGAATTATCGAACATTTTAGATCTTGTAGAGTTAATTTTGATGGATCAGGAAAAAGTCTTTGAGAAAAAAATCAGGTAGTCAGAAGCTAGAAAGTCTGACAACCAGTCTCACCAAAGGGTAACGTGATAACAGTAACTGTGTCGTGTAGTTAGACTCTCTATGTAAAATTCTGCTTTTCAGCTGCGTGTAGTAAGACTGACCCCAGTCCCCAACATAGTTAGCAAAATCTACGTAGATGACGACTAGAAATTAATAGATTTTTTGTAAAAACTTGCCTTGGAATTGATTACTAATGTTTCTTTGGCTCGAATAATGCAACTGCAAAATGATACTTAAACATGAGCATTATATTTAATAACCAAGGTAAATTCCTAGTGTACAGAAAATAGTGAAATATTCTTTAAATGTTATGTAAGGAAGTCCTTATGCACGGTCGTGAGCGTGTGACGAAGTAGGTAATTGTATAGACAGATAGAATACTTGGAATAGTATGTGGTCTGCATTATCTTCTTCTATTCTGTATCTTGTAGCACTTACCTTTCCTCGTTTAAATCTTACAACGTAGTTTCTACGATAATATCAACTGATAATGCACTTATTATCTCTAAATAGTACAAAACAAAGCCGTTTGTCTGAGTTTTGCTTACTTCTTCTGCATTACTTATAAGGATTTTGGTACGATTTTCATCATCATCATCTGCCTAGCCTTTTTCCAACTCTGTTGGGGTCGGTTTCGAGTCTAAGTCTAAGCTGGGTACCAGTAATTTACATGGAGCGATGTTTGATACCATTGTCTTCAGTATTAAAATGTTTATTTTATATTAAATATAATTTCATAAAGATTAAAGTCATGCAGAATGTGCTGTTTACCTATACTATATGTATTCTGTTATTATATAGTACATATATATTATCTATATATATAAAGGGAGAAACTGACTGACTGATCAATCAACGCACAGCCGAAATTACTTGGACTAGGAACGTGAAATTTTGTACACGGCTTCCTTTTATAATGTAAGGGAGCATTAAGAAGGGGTTTTTGGAAATTCAACCTACAAGGGGGTGAAAAGGGGGGATTTTGTTTGTATGAAAAATGTTATTCCTTGAGTTAATAAACTTGAAACTTGGCACAAATAATGATCTAAGCAATTATAAAGTTGGTTATTTATTGTTTTTCTAAACTACCCCCTAAAGGGGAATTCGGGGGTGACAAAGTTTGAATGGAAGAATTTTAACGCGCTGTCTGATTCACTCGAAACTCAGGATTTATACCTAAAACCAAAAACAAAGAATAACGTGTATCAGAATTTTTCGAAAATATACCCCTAAAGGGGTAAAAAAGGGTAGTTCATTTTACAAGGGATGATTTTACTGCGTGTCTTGAATAACTCGAAAATTGGTATAATAATCTATAAATCAAATAATGTACAAGAAACAAAAGACTTTAAAAAAATTAACCCCTTTGAGGGTGAAAAGGGAGATATAGTTTGTTTGAAGAGTTTTCTGTGGAGAACTAAATAATATACACATTTACCTGAGCCGTATTATTATAAACCTGAAACTTGCTTAGGTGGTTTTGTGTGAAGGATCATAACACTTTATATTGTTGACGTCAGACGAGAAATATTTATCCTACTAACATTTTAAATGTGAAAGTTTGTGAAGATCGAGAAGAACGGATTTGGATGAAATTTAGCACACAGATAGATTATAACCTAGATTAACACATAGGATACTTTTTATCCCGGTGGTACGTTCCCGCGGGATACTTTCCGACATCCACGCGGGCAAAGCCGCGGGTGGAAGATAATATGTACATATAGTACATATGGTAGGTAATAAGCAAATAGCAAATTTTAGTTTGAGTTTTAATTAAAAGGGCAGACTATTTCAAACTTTGCCTCGGTTACAACTGCAACAAAATATGAAACGTAAATGAAGCGTTTAGTGAAGTTGGAACAAAATGAATTCGAGCTACTGACAGAAGCTTGACGAACATTGTACTTTTAAACATAACTGGTACAAATAGGATATTTCATACAGTTTTATACAAAGAAAACTTTCCGAAACATGTATATGCGACATAATAGTTAAATAGTAGTCTATATATTCTTTGAGTATGAATGTTGATGGCTATAAGAGTAGGGGAAAACCAAAGAAACCATGGATGGACTGGGTGAATGATGATGTGGTTAGATGAAAAAGAAACGTTACACCGATCCCAAATAAATTGGGATAACTACAGGAGAATGATGATGAAGATGACTTTGGTACCTATATTCTTAATACCAAACAATCGTAAACATAAAAGTTACCTATGAAGATAAAATATCTCATAAAAGTATGACATACAAAAGTGCAATGATGCAGCTAATGCCATATTGATTTAGAATCGAGAGCACTCAACAGTTGTGATACCTATTGAGCTACGCTAGATATAAGTTTCAATCAAGAGAAAATAAAGGAACTAGGTCAAATGTAACTGATTTGCATTCATCCATCATTATAACTTACATTTTAGCACAACTTCTAGCTAAATCCGTTATTTACACTACTACGTGAATACTGTAAAATAATAAACTCCATATAAACAATACGATACAAACACACTTAGACACCATCTCGGTCTCCAAAATCCGGTAGTAACATCAAACTGTTTGACATAACCATGAAAACCCATTAATCCATTACGAAATTCAGTCAACAAAACAATAAAGTTACATTCAGTCATTAGTCAAACAAATGACGATAATGAAACTGTGGTTAGGTCATCATTTATAGTTAATTCGACACATTATTTGAATTCATATTCTTTAGGGTTCCAACCTTAAAGTGAATGCGGAAAGTTTTCTATGATCACTTTTTGTCCATCTGTCGCTGAGGTTTTTGTCGATAAACATGCAAGGGACTTTGAATTCTGGCATAATTCTAGGTCTCGATGAAACGCACACAGATCGCCAGTAAAAAAACAAAATAGAGCTATTTAGGAGCTACTGCAGGTTTATTAATTACGTGCTATATAGTTATTATATCAGAACAGCGACCGTTCTCTAAAACTACTCAAGTGCTCAGTGTACTTTCGTAAGGATCCCTTATTCAGCGCTCCAGCTTGCTCTTGGTCGATTTTTATTGTGTTAATACTTAGCACCTTGTTGAGGAGACTTTTTTTTTTTTTTTTTTTTTTTGGGTGGGAAATCATCAAATAACTTCTCCCGCTCTGGGTGGAGCAGGAGGGCGTGTCAGACTTTTACTGACTAAAACCCACCCGTGTTCCTTCATTAGCCCGTATGCCAGGGGCTGTGGTATCTCTTTCAAACGAACCCGCACCCCTGACAGGCATCGGCCCTTGCGGGCCCCATCATTTTTTGTGCTGACATCTCTTTGAGGCGCGCGTGGAACACAACGCGCCGTCGACTTGGGCTTGGTCCTTTCCGGACAGCGAGCTACCCATTACTCGCCGTCCGCAAGCCCATGCCTACGGTGGCCGGAAATCGGCCTGGGATTCCCGACGCCCAGGGCGTCTCCGTATCCTGCGGCGGCTGGGGTCGCGAGGGCGCATATGCTGCCTCTCCCTCACGTGCGCCGCCTCCCTCTTCGCGAGCATCACTGCTTCGCTGAAGGAGGTTACGGCTCCCCATGCCCTCTCGCTCCGTACCATGGCCTGGACCAGGGCCGGACGCGAGAGATCACCGCCGCCGATCGCCTCCACGAGGACACGGCGGTGCTCCGCCCAAGCAGGGCAGACCGCCACCGTGTGCTCCACCGTGTCCTCAGGGCGATCTTCGCAGTGGAAACACCCGGGCGTTTCCTCCCGCCCTATCCGAAACAGGAACCTCCCGAAACAACCGTGTCCGGTGAGGACCTGCGTCAGGCGGAAGGTGAGGACGCCATGCCGCCTCTCAAACCACTCCTCAAAGAGAGTTAGTTAGAGAGTTACATTCAGTAATTAGTCAAACAAATGACGATAATGAAACTGTGGTTAGGTCATCATTTATAGTTAATTCGACACATTATTTGAATTCATATTCTTTAGGGTTCCAACCTTAAAGTGAATGCGGAAAGTTTTCTATGATCACTTTTTGTCCATCTGTCGCTGAGGTTTTTGTCGATAAACATGCAAGGGACTTTGAATCGAATCGAATTCAAATTGAATCGAACTCGATGAAACGCACACAGATCGCCAGTAAAAAACAAAAGAGAGCTATTTAGGAGCTACTGCAGGTTTATTAATACGTGCTATATAGTTATTATATCAGAACAGCGACCGTTCTCTAAAACTACTCAAGTGCTCAGTGTAGTTTCGTAAGGATCCCTTATTCAGCTTGCTCTTGGTCGATTTTTATTGTGTTAATACTTAGCACCTTGTTGAGGAGACTTCAATTCAATTATTACGCATACTTGATTATACTCATTTAGACATGTCCACTACGTGTGAGAAGATTATTTCATGTTCTTTGTCCCTTTGGTAGACGATGTTCTGAGAAAATTCAATGCTATTTACGTCATCACATCGTCTTGTTGGGTACTACATCATTGTTCTAGATGAGGGGCAATTTATTTTAAACTGTTCACACATAAATTTAAACGATGCTGAAGGTTTTCTTAGGAAACGTTTTTATTCTAACACTTCGCTACCATTACTTTCAAAATCTATGTTAGAATTTGTGATAATATTACCCGCAATGCTTATAGAAATTACTTCGATGAAATTCGTAATGCAATATATGTATTTCAAAATCTACAAATGTATGTCGTTTTCGACCGTATCATCGCATAATTTCAAATTAAACGCTATGCATATCCTTCTAAAAACACTACTAATTATAATATATGGTAGAAGAAATAATTTATTGCCTGGGGAAAAACAGCTGTGGCTTGATTTATAGTTTCATTAATTATATAGTTCAATAGATTTAAAAACATTTTGACAGCATTTTTTCAAATGTCAAAATTATGATTGCCTTTAGTTTTTGTATCAATAATGCAGTCTTGTCTACCGTAAATTCTTGTTGTACTGCGTCATAGTTTATAGGAGGTAGAAAACCCCCATTATCATCTATTTCTTCGTGATTATCAGTTTGTAGATTTACAATGTTTTTTTTCAAAAAGGCTACTAGTTTTTGCGCTATTGTTATTATTTAATATTATGTGATGTCCAATCGGCTATAGCGTGTGAAAAAGTGACTACAATGCATTATGTACTGCGAAAAATACCGCAACAATCGTAGTGTGGTGTTAATGGAAATGTGGTAAAACTTACAAGATCTACGTCCCTTTATATTGACTTATGCGTTTATTTGTGTGTATTTTTAAAGAATATATCTTACATCTTCATACATAAAATTACAATGTTGTTTATTGGTGTGCGCTTCACTTGATAAACGGTCCGCGATTTGGATATTTTTTGTTTGGTGGAAATGTTTTTTAAATTTTGGGATAAACTAAACGGTCTTTTCTCTATGGGATTTTCGTATGCACTTAACTGGACGGCAGGACATCGTTCGTCCGGTCAACTAGTACGAATATAATTATAGCAGTATTACGTGCATCGTTTGTTGTCGAAAACGGTCGCTTCGTGGTTTATTATGGACCTATTTCAGTTTCAGTAGTTGTCTAATTACTTGTTCCATGCGTTGGCCCAAATATGGAACAAGTATTGAAATTTTCAGTGCGTTCATGAGTTCATACTCATTTAATGTAAGTATAAAATTAGCAAAATAGAGCTATCGTAACAAGACTGTTAACTACTAATATTTCACGAATAAGATAAAGTATTTATTATACCTATATATTTTTGTTACAAAGTCAGCATAATACGTACAATGCAAAAATTCAGGAACGTTTCCTTTTACTTGAAAAGAATGTGAAATGAAAACCCAAGTGAAAAAAATACACCACATCGAATGACAAAGTCTAATTTAATAGACATGGCCAAATAAAGATAGCTTCTTTTAAGAAACAAAGTGTCTGGTGACATGACCCTGATCATAACTGAATATTAATTGTACGCCTCAGACAGAGCTGTCAGGTCGAAACGGAAACCATTCATAATTTATTTAAACAACTGTTCAATGAGTTGCTAGTTTGCACATATTTATTGTTGCTTATTTCCATAAATTGTGCCGCGAAGATTTCGATTTTTTCTGTAGAATCTATTTGTCCGTTTTTCGCAACTTTGTCTGCAAAGATTAAGAAAACATCTACACAAGCTACTACATTCCATTTTACCCTAATATGGGTAGAAAGTTTAATATATATATGTTATCGACGTGTTTGCACAGGATACAAACTATGTCCAAAAATCAAAATCAATTCAACGTTATAGCTGTGAAAACGTAAAACTGACAGAGATTATTTCACAATTATAAATATAGTCAAGTATTTTCTCATTCAGTTTACCCAAAACAAAACGAATTAGTGTCTATCTAAGAACGGAAAAATTTATATATACAAAATTCAGACGATACCAGTAATCGTTGCCTTTATAGCAAACAAGAATTTAATTAAGGGTAACAATTTCCTACTATCGAATTGCCAGAAAATTGTACAATGATTTGGATATTATTTTCTGACAGGCATCAGATATTCAGTTACAGATAATTGATAAACACTTTGTAAATAAAGCCTCTTGATACAGCTCTTCAAAATGTAACATTGAATTTCCTTTTTCAGAAATCGTTAATTTATTAAAATTAACCTAATATTGGGAAATCTGTAATCTCTTCAAAGATAAAGTTACACCTCTTGCTCTGGAATATTTAATGATAGTATATTTTACTTCGTCTGTTCAAATTATAATAACATCACGACTGTAATCCCTGTAGGATTACGCAGGGCAACCTATAGTTCTTACTCCCATTTAGCCAATTATGTTTAAGTCCCATGTAATACGGGCGAGCCAATTGCCATCTACAGGGCCCCAATTTTGACTCTGGGCTGCAATGACCCAATCCAACCCTGACAACCCTATAACACTTTACTATACCTGGGGATCGAACCCAAGACCTTACGGTTAGCAGTAGCGCTTGCGACCGCTAGATTAGTGAGGCATACATTCTAGTTACATCTAAAATGAAAGAAATATTTAAAAGTCAGTCTAGGCATTTTTTAGTTATAATAGACACTACTGAAGAAATATAAAAAGTAATATCTACTTACGGGGTCGAAAAGAATGGTAATTTAAGCCATTTCAGCAATGTCTTCTAAATGAAAAGGTTCTGGTTTTCATTTCAATTCTATATTTTAAGGATTCCTCACTGACTTTCAATATTTTCGTAAATATTACGTGTCATCAAACTGTCAGTCTATTTTTCAATTCTTCTCTAGGAAAGGCTGTTCTTTATCGAACCATCTTGTTCAGTAAAATAGACCTCATAACAATTCCATAAGTCTATATCTGTAGCTCACTCATCCATTCCTAATTTTTACTAAGTAAAAATTTTAAGAATCAACTTTAAAATTCTTTCCTTCTCAAGATTTTTGTCTGCAAAATTTGCAAACGTTTTGAAATATTTCAGTAAATTTTACGTTGCAAAGACATTTTTGTTTCGAAATTCACGACGCTTCTAAAATTCCACCCACACCCGTAATGCGGAAGAATATAAAATGCATACTATTTTCGCTTCTTTATAGCTTTTGCTGCATTATTTGAAATATTAATAAGATCAAACTTAATATCCCAATTTTATGTGGGACCACGTCTGCAGTATACCTCTTGTGAGTTACAATATCTTAGAACCCGATTTAGGAAATTTCCATGAATGAAATGAAATGTAATTTCATAGACCTGACCATCCAGATGTTGACCTGTTTCCTAGCAACCAGCGCGAGTTTTAGAACTCGCCACCTTCCGTGTCCGATTGTGTATGTAAGCTATCCAGGCAGTGGGCACGCCACGATTGCGGCGGTAAGTCCCCTCTTTGAGGAGTGGTTCGAGAGGCGGCATGGCGTCCTCACCTTCCGCCTGACGCAGGTCCTCACCGGACACGGTTGTTTCGGGAGGTTCCTGTTTCGGATAGGGCTGGGCTAGGCTAAACGCCCGGGTGTTTCCACTGCGAAGATCGCCCTGAGGACACGGTGGAGCACACGGTGGCGGTCTGCCCTGCTTGGGCGGAGCACCGCCGTGTCCTCGTGGAGGCGATCGGCGGCGGCGATCTGTCGCGTCCGGCCCTGGTCCAGGCCATGGTACGGAGCGAGAGGACATGGGGAGCCGTCACCTCTTTCAGCGAAGCAGTGATCCTCGCGAAGAGGGAGGCGGCGCACGTGAGGGAGAGGCAGCATATGCGCCCTCGCGACCCCAGCCGCCGCAGGATACGGAGACACCCTGGGCGTCGGGAATCCCTGGCCGATTTCCGGCCACCGTGGTCATGGGCTTGCGGACGGCGAGTAATGGGTAGCTCGCTGTCCGGTAAGGACCAAGCCCAAGTCGACGGCGCGTTGTGTTCCACGCGCGCCTCAAAGAGATGTCAGCACAAAAAGTGATGGGACCCGCAAGGGTCGATGCCTGCCAGGGGTGCGGGTTTGTTCGAAAGAGACACCACAGCCCCTGGCTTAAGGGCTACTGAAGGAACACGGGTGGGTTTTAGTCAGTAAAAGTCTGACACGCCCTCCTGCTCCATGCGGAGAAGTTATTTGATGATTTCCCACCCAAAAAAAAAAAAAAAAAAAGCTATCCAGGGAGCCACTCAAACTCAGACAATTTTTTTAAATCATATTGGTCCAGCCGTTTGGGAGGAGTTGAATGACAAACCTACAAACGTACAGAAGAATTATGTAAAGATAAACTATTCTAATATTCCATACTAATTAGTTTATATTACAAACAGGGTGAGCACTAGAAATTAAAAAGGCTTGAAAGTCGCAAAGATCTGCAAATAAAAGTGTTCAGTGATTTGCACATGTATTAATATTATTATGATCAACTGAACCTAGTCTGTGAAATTCTGCGACAGTTCACGGAAGCTACATGATGTAGTATTACAAACTTGCTCGTTCGCCAGACGCCGACTACCGTCTGGGGCCGCTTAGGCAAATAATATACGTGCACTGACACTTCTGTTTATGTCTATAAGTACTATGAATTTCATGATCCATCATCTCTTTCGAGTGATTCGTTATCTAGTTTCGTGTTTTCTTAATTTTTCAATCAGCGTTATTATATCGAGTATATTTTGCTAATATTATTTTGGCATAGTTGGTGGCCACCAGTAGCGTTGTCGATGGCTTGGTTGATGATTACAAAGGTGCAAGGGGCACCTTTATTTGCACATCTTCAAGAAAGAAAATTCCGATACAAATAAAGACACAACTATCCATCCAGTGTAATAGATGCTGTAATAGTCAGCACCACGGTCGTCTAAACAGAGGAAGAGTCAATTGATCTGTTAAGATCTCGCAAATTGAAACAACTACATAACTGCGTTTCAGTTGCGCGTTTCCATCAATTCTGTGTGCTGTGTTTAGTGCAGTCATGCTATGCACACGATAATAATGAACAGATAGCAATCGTTAAATTACCATTTTATTGCGTTCTACGGGTATCGTAATAACCTTATGACACTGCATGGAACAGATTTAGACGTGGAATATGGTGCGTCAACAGAGAATGAGTATGGCATAAAGCGATATTTTGGCAGCGATTCGTGAAATAAATATTACTTACTAGTGGTCACCTAGTGGTTGAAATTCGACCACCATCTAATGCTCCTCTGTCCGCGTAATTTGCGTCAAAAAGGGACACAACATTTTTGCTTCACGTATTAACACACAGATTAGGTAGTATTGGTAGCGTCAACGTGACACTGTAGATCAGTTAGATTATATAATCATGGTATCGGTTTATATAACATAGAAGATTATGAATTGAATGAAACAGGCAAAATGTGTATTAGTGAAGGTCCAGAATTTAAAACTTCTGGTGAGCCCAGCCCACTTTGTTCAAACTATTCAGATTACTCACACACCACAGTTTATCTACAGACAAACTTTTGGGGAAATGATTAAATGAAAGTGGAATAACACGATGAGTAACTCTTTGAATAAGAGATTATGGTAATAAAAGCAATTATAACTAATTCCTATGCGAAGGTAATCCTTTGTCTTTTATTATACCTCGCGACAGATAAACAATTAATAATATTATTACAACAAGAACAGTTATTTCCTTAGGGAAATATTTCAATAGAGTATAATGACTTCGTATCATAAAAACATTATCTGAGACATTTTGCTATCTTGAGATAAGCGTGTTGATTTAATCGTATCCAATGGTAAGTGCTGTTTTCTAGTATCTATTTGTATATCTTCTAATTATGCTGATTATATCTTAACGTGTGTTTTTTTAATAATGATTGAGACGATAGTATTCTGTTATGTTAGGTGTAACATTTAGAATTCCGTTAATAAAATCATCCTTACTGAACTACTGCCTTGATCTTGTGCTCTTGTGAGCACAAGACTCGATCGACTCGATCCGAACTCCGGACCTCACACTGCAGTAGCGCACAAGCGCTACTGCAGTGTGTGGTCCGGAGTTCGAACCAAAGGTCAGCCAATGTGTGATAGGGATTTTCCCTTCTAGACTTTCTCAGTAGCTGTCCGGAGATTGGCAATAGGCTCGCCCCTTTAACACACATCTGCCTAAACCTTCGTCATGTTGTATTATTATAATGTTATATGAAATCATTTCTAATTTTATGTGAACTATTTTGGCTCACAACATTTAAATGTAGTCTTAATTTCTAATTACAGGTATTTTTGGATTAAACATATATTATGTTGGCAGACGAAATGCCGAGCTTCTCAAAGTACCACAGTTGCCTTGAGAGATTAATTTGAGTGACACTTCCTTCTGAGTAATCTTTGAGAAAATCTGTTATAAAATTGTGTTGTTTTTGTTAAGCGTCATTAGCATTGCTGTGGTTGGTTTCATCTGGGGTTCTTTAAATATTATATTTAGAGCCTCGCTACGTAATAATTTAACAGTCATAATAGGTAGATTATCTAGGTAGATATTGCCTTGCTAAAAAACAACACTTCTTATACATATACACATAGTTAAGTAATAAAAAAAGCTAGTCGCGATATTGGCATTCAGTTTTTTTCTAAAATACCTAACGGTTCTTAATGTTATTAGGGGCTCGTGGCGAGGCTAAATATTAGCTTAGCCGCACGGATCGATCTTCAAGGTAAAGCAATGCTTGCTGAGGTCAGTTCGTAGATGGGTTATCATTCATTACATATCGAGACCCCTCCGTGCCTCGGAAACTACGTTAAGCAGTTGATCCTGGCTTTCATTCGTAAATCTTTGACAGTCTTTACGGGTATTCAGAAGCCTGAAAGTCTGACAACCAGTCTTAACAATGGGTACCGTGTTAACCAGTAACTGGGTTGTGAAGGTCAGATAGGCAGTCGCTCCTTGTAAAATACTGGGATTCAACTGCATCCGATTGGACTGGAAGCCGACCCCAGCATTGTAAGGAAATGACTAGGCAAATGATCATTTATGCCATTAGTAACTTATGAACTTATCAACATTTTCTGATGTTAACTCCAGTAAATGATTGACAAGCATTTACTAATCCTTTATACTATCTTTCATTAAACTCATAACACGCATTCATTCAGATGTTTCATTTAAATATCATAAATAAACATCCTTTGATGTCTCCCATATTAGTTTATTACTCTTTTAACAGATTCAATCCAATTTATGTTTAGGTTATGAGTATCAAACCACTTTATATATGCAATAAATTGATTTTGATTACTGTTAACTATGATTTATGGCAAATTAAAATGTATTTATGATTCTATCGTCGCTTCTGTGAAGGTCAGATACGATCTAGGTAGTTTGGTATATCTTCTAGACAATCAGATTCTGTTTTAATATCATAATAATATCACCATCTGCTTAGCGTGTGAACAATAAACAGAGTGCCGCCCAGGCCGTCTCCGTATCCTGCGGCGGCTAGGGTCGCGAGGGCGCATATGCTGCCTCTCCCTCACGTGCGCCGCCTCCCTCTTCGCGAGCATCACTGCTTCGCTGAAGGAGGTGACGGACGGCTCCCCATGCCCTCTCGCTCCGGACCATGGCCTGGACCAGGGCCGGACGCGAGAGATCGCCGCCGCCGATCGCCTCCACGAGGACACGGCGGTGCTCCGCCCAAGCAGGGCAGACCGCCACCGTGTGCTCCACCGTGTCCTCAGGGCAATCTTCGCAGTGAAAATACCCGGGCGTTTCCTCCCGCCCTATCCGAAACAGGAACCTCCCGAAACAACCGTGTCCGGTGAGGACCTGCGTCAGGCGGAAGGTGAGGACGCCATGCCGCCTCTCAAACCACTCCTCAAAGAGGGGACTTACCGCCGCAATCGTGGCGTGCCCAGCACTGGGTTGCGACAATCGCTCTCTCCATGTCACCATGAGATCCCGCCGGAGCTCTGTCCGCTGTGCCGCGATTTCCTGAGGCAGCGGAGTTACGACCCGGCGTTTGGCCTCCTCGCGCCACTCCCATATTTGCGCGAGGATCTTTGCCTCCAGATCCCATGGCGGTAATCCGGCAAGGAAGGTTTAGGTGTATAATTAGTGCCGAGAGTTGCAAATCGGACGGTTTGTTTTGTCGACTGCGCTGCGCTGGGGTCCATTCTTCAGCAGGTTTAGCAGGCCAACCGTAGACAAGCGTTTTGTCGCCGGAAGAGTATACAAAAATGATGTTTCCGTATAGACAGTTGACAGTTTTGAACCGAGAAATGTAGACAAACGAAGTCTATTCTACTGAAGAGTAGAGATATAAAGCGTCATGCTAAGTCTGCTGGATTCAACACTGAGCGTTGAATATGCAGTTCACGATAAAATCTTGCCGCGATTTTTTAAAGTCGAACGGACTTAAAAAATAGAGGTGAAATTTAATCGTGGCGTGGTTCAATAGATTATTGATAGACCTATTCTACTTTTCCAACATGGCTATGCTTTTCAATATTAATCTCCGAAACATCTTCAGTATTCCTTTACTCAGATTCCTCGTTAAGCCCAAGTTTATATTTTTCATTACGCTTGAAATGATCACGATAACGAAGCTGTGAATCTTTAAGAACGTGCTCTCAGACATTCTTATATATATTTTCTGTGTATTAGATAGCTTTGGCGTGTATGGCCTTAAGGCAACGAACGAGGTATTTATTTAAAGGATTTTCTTCTAGCACCGCTTAGTAGGTCCCTAGATATTTTGGTCCCAAAGTAGATAACATTTTCCACTTTCTTGAAGGTAATTATAATTCATGACAGCAGCAAACTTATTTTTGTTTACTCACCGAAGTCATATAAATGACTTTGTAAACAACAACAAGCAAAAAATACTCGTGTATGTAGTTTTAACTGCTGTTGCAACTGTTTTAAAACCTACACCAAAAATCATCATCAATCATTAGACTCATCGTAAGCAAATATGATTCGATTTATTAATTCGAAAATGTAGTACACTATGCTAATATGGACTCGAACCGAATGCTAGAATACCAGATAATATTTAATTATCATGTTTATATACCATTGTGTATTCAAATGTCTTAAGATTATGCAATCTAAAGCTTAATTAACACTATAGTGTCCATTGTACTAGGTATATTGTTTACTGTACATATAGGTACTTAATGGAAACAATGAGAATCTTCATACTATGGATGACAAGTTAAGGAAAAGACTGTCAATCCAATCAACCGTAGAAAAATAGTTACTTACTTATTATCTACATCATCATCATCTGCCTAGCCTTTTCCCAACTATGTTGGGGTCGGCTTCCAGTCTTACCGGATGCAGCTGAATACCAGTATTTTACATAGAGCGACTGCCTATCTGACCTTCACAACCCAGTTACTGGGTAATACGATACCCCTTGGTAAGACTGGTTGTCAGATTTTCGGGCTTCTAACGACCCGTAACGACTGTCAAAGATCCACAAATGACAGCCGGGACCAACGGCTTAACGTGCTTTCCGAGGCACGGAGGGGTCTTGGTATGTAAAGATGGTCACCCATCCACGGACCAACCGCGGCAAGCGTAGCTTAACCTGGCCGATCGACCCGTGCAGCTATAGTTATTTAGCCACAAGCCCCTCATATATATACACACAAATACATGACACATAAATATAGGGCAGCGTCAGATATTAAGTACCTACGTGTACTCCTTCACTTATAGGAGACCACAACATGCACAGTAAAGTTAACAACTGGTAACAAAGTTAAAATATTAACAATAGAGTTGTCGAACAGATAAGGGTTAGATTTCTTCATAGAGGCTGAAACTGAATTCATTGACAATCTTTCAGAGAATTATAGTACTCACTACTGTGAACGATGATTGCAGTATGCGTTCAACTCGGATATAGACCAAAAACCGCACCAGTTGCATATTGTTTACTTAATTCTGTAGTACCTTTGTAAACTGCGATACCCATACCTAATAAGAACAGCTGTCAAATTTTAGTAAACCTGGTTGAACGGGTTTTTTTTTTTTTTGAAGCATGGGAAATCATCAAATGACTTCTCCCGCTCTGGGTAGAGAGCAGAAGGGCGTGTCAGACTTTTACTGACTAAAACCCACCCGTGTTCCCTAAGTTGCCTGTGTGCCAAGGGCGACTGTGTCTCTTTCGAACAACCCCCACCCCTGGCAGGCATTGGCCCTTGCGGACCATACCAGTGGTTGCTGAAATCTCTGACGGCGCGCGTGGAACACAACGCGCCGTCCCGCCTACCACTTTTCGGCCGCAGGGGATAGGGAGAGCGGCCAACGCTATACCGACACTCCTCTTTCCCTGCGGCCCCACCGCGTCCGCCATCAAACGGTGGTGGCCCCGTCCAAGCCACGGAAGGGAAGAGCGCTGCTCAGAAGCACCGGCACTCCTCCTCTGCCGCAGCCCGTAACCCTCAGCTGCGATGCCTCCCATACGACATCGCGGCCCAACTAGTTGCGGTGCACCTCACCGCAACCTACTTTTTGGCCGCTACGTCATCGGCTTGAAGGCAAAAGCCCTGACGAGCGGCCCCACTTTTGGCTTCCTCTTCGCTTCACCATGGCGGGGAGACCACGGTTACTGAGCCCCCCCACAACGACAATGCGGGCGCCCACTCGGGGGTGTGGTTGTACGGGTAAGGTTATCTACAATTAAATGATAAAATTGAATTTGTATTCAGCTTGTGTATTGAGAATTAAAACTTATAGATGGTCGATCCGCGACGAATGCTACATACGCATCTACTAATTCTAACTGAAATATCTAGGTACTAGTTTCCGCCCGCGGCTTCGCCCGCCTGGAAGTCGGAGGTTATCCCGCGGGGACGACCTACCGAGATTAAAAGTATCCTATGTGATAATATAGGTTATAATCTATGTGTGTGCCACATTTCATCCAATTCCTTTCAGTCGTTTTTGCGTGAAAGAGTAACATACATAGAAATTTCCTCGTTTTTATTATTGGTAAGGATTTTAAAATTCACTCCCTACGCATCGATGTCAGCATAAAATGGATACAATTAATATCTACGGGTTTGCTCTTACACTGGTAGAAGTTAAAAATATATCCAGAAAAACATCCTTTTAAGTGTTTTGAAATTCAAGTAATTTAATATTTATTTTATTGCTCCGCGACACATTGTCTTGGCCTTCAAGCACCTCGAATGTTCTTATGATTTGCTATTTAAATTTATTTTTTCATGAATCCGCATTTGAAAGTGAAATCACATAAGTAACGACATATGTATTTATATACGTGTATCGTTTATTGTCTTCTAGTTTGTTTTATTTCGAAAATAGTAACTTCTGATATTTTTAGAATGTCTGCCTAGTCATCTAATATCAATAATTTCATTTATCCTACACTGTCCCACTGCTGAGCAAAAGCCTCCGCCAAATTCTTCCAGGCATCCTTTTCCAGGGCCTCCTCGATCCAGCCCTTGCAATACGCGTCTAGGTCGTCACGCCACCTTTTCTTGGGCCGGCCTCGGCGGCGCCGTACATCCTCAGGCACCCACTGTGTGGCGACAATTGCCCAGCGGTCACTGTGCATACGACTAGTGTGACCCGCCCAGTATCTATCATATATAATTTTATTTCTAAAGGTTGATAGACCTTGTGAAGGCCGCAGGAATCCGCTGTATGTGAGTAGCACAGAACCGTTCAAAATGGTGGTAAACGTCTTTCGGCTGAAATGATGATGATAATATAGTTGATTCCTACCTAAGACGAATTTGGTTAAATCAGTGATATATACCTATGTCTCATTGATTTATGTGTGAAACATTAGGTACTATTTTAACTGCTATCGTAGCTGACAGAGTTAAGAAAATCATTGATCCATGTTTTTTATGTTTGAGCTATTTTGTCCAGTAATAAATTACCTTTTTCCTGCAATTCATTGCCTATAGCTTGCTCTAGTTACTGATAGGATTCTTGTGAACATCAGTGCATTGAGGGCTTTTTATGGGGCTCTTGTGAGGAGTCATCTAGAATATAATGCCTTTAGTGTGTGTGAAATAAAATACAAAAATATGCTCGAACGGATACAGACCAAATTCGTCAGATTTATGTACTTAAAGCTGTATGAGAGATACCCGGGATATCCGTTACTGTATCCTACCTTATTCTGTCTCGGTATGGTGGGTTACTACAAATTAGAAATTAGGCGTGAAGTGGCACTGGCAACGTATATTTTCAAAGTTTTAAGAGGTAGGATACAAAATTCAGGTATACTATCAGAAATAGGGTTTAATTTACCAAATAGGTACGTGGCGCGACGGCGCAAGCCGCAGCTGCTGGTGGTGCCGATTGCGCGCACTAACCTGCTGGGGCGCGCACCGCTGACTCGTGCGCTGCGCACTCTCAACACGGTAGCGGATGCCATAGACATATTCACCTGTACACTGGGTGAGTTCACAAGGGCCACGTACTGTGTAGCATGTAAGGTATAGTTCAGTACCTATATTATAAGTTACTTTGTTGCATTCGATTTTATTATCTGTAATGGCAGAGGATACATGTGTGATAAATAAATAAATAAATAAATCATCGAATGCCTAACACGGTTCTATGGAGTTTGGACATAACCTTCCCAAAAGTTAAGTTCCATCAACTTCCGCAGCCAGTCCACCACAATGAGTTTCTTTTATGTTTGATGATTTTCATCAATCTATTCTTTATTTAGACAACACAGTCCATCCTCAAGGTGCTACTTTACAATAATGAATACTTTGAATAAATTATCATTTTTACACTTAACTTATTTATACCTTTGGCCTCTTGTTTTTATATGATTGATTTATTATGCGTGGTTGTCTGATTTGAATTTACGTTACTATTACTATTTGTGTTATTTTACACTAATGTATCAATTGAAATAATAGTAATTGTTATATCAGGCTCGAAACTTTTCATTTGAACGACAAAGTTTATTTTCTGACTATAAGATTTAACACTAGAAGGGCCGGGCTTCATACTATACCTTCAAAGACCGCAGCGGTCAATTTGACGGTACTAAAGATTCAGACAGAATATTTATAAAATAATTGCGTACAACGTAATAAAAATTATATCAATTTATTATTTTATTAATAATAAAAAAAATAGCACTTAAACTGAGTATCATTTGTAACAAGTAATAGTTTTTTTTAAATCTTTTAAACTTTTTCCACAGACAGCTTTTTTACAGATAGTGCAGTTTTCACACGTTTTTTTTTTTTTTCAATTACGATTGATTTGGCATTGCCATCTCTTATTGTTAGTAGTGCATCGTTCACTTGTTTCAGAATTAGTTTCTGTCTTTGAGTGGCAGTTGAAGTAGATTTTTTTTCACATACTCTGCACGTAGATCGCTCAGTAGTTGAAGGATAAAATCATGTCGATTTTTTTTTATTCTTGTGACTTTTTGGTACAGAATCCAAGAGTTTATAGCTGCTAAATCAAGTATATTGTAAAGAACGTGAATAGGCCACCTCCAACTTCCAGATCTTACGGTGTACTTGCGTGCCATTTGATCGATGATGTCGACACCAAATTTTGTTCCATTATAAAATTAAATTGTCTCAGGTAGCTTTTTTTGATCAGTACCTATACTCACGTTGGGGTGCAGAGTACTCAAAATAATAACAATATTTCCTGGTTTTCCTTGATAGACAGTAAGGGTTGTATCGGTCTCGATTTTCATTATAAAAGTTTCATATCTTGTAGTACGAATACTTCTACAAAACGGCGGTACTTCAGGGTTGTACCAGTTTCAAAACTACATATTCGGGTAGTGAAATATCGTTTGAACTGTTGTCGTCTTTTCCAAGATACGGAAATCCTCCACATAGGTACTTCCACAAGCAGCCAAAACTTTATACCAAATTTATCAGGTTTGTTTGCAATATATTGTAAAAACGGACAGCGAGTTTTTAATGGAAATAACTGCTCATCGCCTGTCAAATTTTCTCCAGGAATGTAACACATTTGACAATTATCTATAAATTTGTTCCATATATCCGAAATCATCGCAAATTTGTCATTAGCTATGCGAGCAGAACGTTGTTTACTATTCTTATCGCTGCCTTGGTATGCCGTCACATTGACGGTGTGCGGTCTTAGTAGGTATTTGTAAAGGAATCTCATAAATAACACATAGTTTAATATTTTTTTATATACATTTAGCCTAACAATAGCAAATTAGGAAAAGTCATAAAATATGAAAAGAAACAAAAACATAGTTTGTAAAATATTTGAGAATAAAATCGCCGTGCGGTCATATTGACGGCCATGGTCTTTCTAGTGTTAAATTAACATCTAATAAATAAACAACAAATATAATACTGACTTAACTAATCCCATTCACAAATTAATTAATGGCGCCAAAAAATTCATCCTCATCGCTGTCGACTGGTAACGCTGTCGACTGGTAATGTTTCCAAGAGACTGGCAGCATTACCACGTTGTATGGCAATGCTTAGCAGCTGGCCAAGGTAGAAACCAGCCCAGCCCAGGGTCACGGGAAGTGTCAACCAGCCTTTTGACGAGAAAATAAAAGCAAATTTAGATCCCAAATATGGTAAATTCTATTAGAATTCAAAAACATTTTATTATCTTCAGATAACAAACACCGAATCTTAAAATCTGAAGCCTTGAAAGTGCTGTGACGCCTCATAATACCCAAATCGATATCGACTTGTATCAATTTACATCAGAATATAGAAACAAAACGTGTTTTCCAATATTTGATTCACATCTCAAAGATAAGACTGCTACCTGTCACTAGTTTGATTTTGATAAAATGCTGATTTGGTTCTTGATGATTGATGGCAGTCATTCGTAAATGTCGTCAATGAATGATATGAGATGTATATCAGTATATTGATTATAAATTTTAAGAGAAGTAAAAACTGACTGTGAATGTGAGCACCATGCAGGCTAGATGCAATATAATACATGACTTTGTAACTGTCTGGCGGTATTGAGTATTTTGTCTATGGCCTAAGAAATGTCCCACCGTGAGAATTTAGATGCTGTCAAAGCTGTCATTCCATCTGGTACAGCTCGATTCAAACTTTATGGCGGCTCGGAACACGAGGCGAGTCGCTGCGCAGTAACAAATTCATGGGTCAGCGGGGTTGAGGGGTGGGGTACTGCGCAGCGTGTAGCTCACTTCAGAGCCACCATAAAGTTTGACGCGATGTATACTAGGGATTGACACTAATGACATCTCACATTAACTTAACCCCACTTCACCCAACTTATCAAGGTGAGATTTTACAGAATAACACTGCTGGTTGCGGCTCGTGATGGGTGAGCTCCCTTAAATAGTATCGAGCTATGCGATGACTGATGCATGCATGCCGTTGGGATAGGTCAGCTCAAAGCTACAATGGCTCTTTCTTTAATATTCACTTCCAGACATTGCCCTGAATTGTTAGACTTGCATAAAATCCTAATAATATAATTTTTGGACTTTAAAAGCGACCATGACCTCAGAGATCACTAGCTAGGAAGCGTCGGTGCCATCTAGTTTTAAAGTATTTACCTACCAACCAAATATTGAAGTGTAAAAGTTTCTTAAAAATATCTATTTACGTTAATGAAAAATTTCATTTCATAAGTGTCGTTAGAAACCAAAGACAAAATTACAGATTGTAGTGGGATATATCTACGGTGCGATGTCAAAAATGAAGAAATGAAATGTGACTTTGTATAAAAAAACATTGTCTATTCTTCGTAGAAATAGAAAGCGTTATTATATGCCTGCTTACCAATAAGGGTATGAAGATGATAATTTCCGTGCCATCCCAAGCAGCACATTAGCGAAGATTACATCCATAAACAAGCTATATAACAGCCAATGGCTCTTACGTAGCTGTACTAATGGATAAGACGATTCTTGGGGCTGTATGGGGGGTGATCTCTACACTGTTAAACAGCACAGCTGACTAATGGCTGTACATTGGACAAAAAAACATCAAAATGCATTTTAGTAGAACTTGAAAGAACCATTGTCCAGCGTTTGGCTACGTATAATGCTACTAGTAGGTCAAGAAGACCGACGCTTGTAAACAGCTGGCTAACGAGATAAAGTAACACCCTTTCTAAGCTTTGAACTGTATTAGAGAATTTAATTATGCCATTGGTATTCTTTTATAGTGTAAAATAATTCTATTATAATGCTTCCTCAATGAGCTTGACACTAGCTGGCTAAAAGCATTTAACGACTGCATGAGCTGTAAATTAGTGTAGTATTACTCCACTTTAATTCCAAAGCTTATAGTGTAAATATTAGCTATTTCACAGCCTCTAGAATTATTGAAGAGTAGACTTAGGTGAGTAGTGCTATGATAACGTCAATTTTGTCATAACCCCGTAACGCGAATTAATCACATAGATTTTGTTACCAATGATCATAGTTCCGTACAATTTAAGGATACGGTCAGTGACCTTTCTAAAACAATGATTGTAAGTAGAAGTGGTGGGGGTGTGAAAGTTTTGAATCAAACCAGACATGAGGGAGATAATATTATATTTTATAGGCAATAAAGAGAAATATTGCTCAAGATGCACTGATGGAATTACTAATAATGAAAGAAAGAAAGAAAGAAAGAAAGAAAAATAGTTTTATTTGTCACAGAAACACGTGCATATAAAAGATGACAACATTAAAAATAAAGAAAAAAACATGATAACAACACACAGATAAGTATACATAGTAAGGCATAAAGAACACAAATAGTCGGCAGCTGCACGCCGTGACTGTGACAAGAAGGCTTCCACTCAGCATTATGCTGTACTATGGGATCCACAGCACAGCGCTGATTTTCAGTGGTCACCCAAAAACAACGTACGAAAATTAAGCCAGGTTTTTTACAATTTATACAAAAACAAGTAACAAATTAAAAAAAATATCTTTAATAAACAGTACATATTTAATATTACCCTACAACCAATGATATAAAATGCTATAAGTAAAGTAATTAAATGCGTAGCTACCCAAAATCATAATAAGTTAGTACCTACACAAAACTGTACCGCGTTTTGTCTCGCTCCCACTCAAACCTTCCCGTCGCGTCGCCTGCGCGCGCGCTCACAATAAAATACTTTAGGTGCATTTCTTTACTGCGCCTATGAGCGTGATGACGAACTGTGATTCTAATGAGTCACCAGGCCCGCGGCACCGCCGCCGCCGGCTCGGCGGAGCGGTACCCGAGTCCTGCGTGATCACGTGTGACTAGTGCAGTGTGGATGCGCGGCTAGTACGTGCGTTTCAGTCGACGCTTGATGGAAACAGTTGTTTAGTTTTATTGATGTATTTCGATCTTAGACTACGATATAAGTGCCTACACCTACGTCACTTTCACCGCGACGACATACGCCACCCAACGCAACCAACGCATTGACCATTACGACATCGGGCATCATCAAACCCAAACACGATGCCGATGCATGCCGCCTCGAGCCGCTTGGATATTGATGTACCTAGCCCATAGATGATAAACCTAATGTGAGTATAATTTATTTATAAAATATTTGCTGGTCATACTTTTGTTTTTCTAGTAGGCTTCTTTTTAGGTGTAGTTTAAAATGTTGTTTTGTTTGCAGGAATCTTATGGGAGGTGGTAAATCGTTCCAGCAGCGAGAGGCGGCATACTTGAAAGATCCTCTGAAGGCTGTGGTCTTATGCCGAGGCATCGAGATCGGTTTGGACGTTGAACGAGCAGAGTAGCTGTAGTGCTCGTGCCTCCAGCGAATTTTTTTAAATAAGTAGTCCGGTTTGTGTGTTTTTATGATACCGAACATTAGAACGGCTAGATGTAGTTTCCGTCGTGCAGCCATTTTCAGTACATTGTGTTCATTTAAATACGGCGTGATATGATGCCTCCGGGGTATGCCAAAGCAATAACGAGCGCACGCATTTTGTACACGCTGTATTAGACGTTCTGTACGGGAAAGGAGACAGGGCCCGTATACACAGTCACAATAATTAAGTTTAGATAGTACTAGACTATCTACTAATCTCTTCCTCATAGCGACGCTAAGGAAGTCCCTCACTCTGTACAGAACCTTTAATCTATAAAAGCAACTTTTGACTACATCATTAATGTGCGCCTCAAAACGAAGTTCCGGATCGATGATTAGGCCCAGGTTCCGCGCAACTTCTACTCTTGCAATACTTTCGCCCATGATTTTTACATCTGGTTTCGCAGAAAGAATTGTTTTTATTTGATTTCTGCTCCCCATGACCATAAATTTAGATTTTTGAGGGTTCAGTACTAGTGAGTTGGCCATAGACCACGAAGCAATTCTGTCAAGTTCCTCATTTAGGGTACGTACGGCGGATGCTGTGTTACTGGCGTTAAAGGAGACATACAATTGAGTGTCATCCGCATATATATGAAATTTGCAGTTCTTGATGCATTTGGTTATGTCGGCGCTGTACAGTATATAGAGGAGGGGGCCAAGCAGCGATCCCTGAGGAACACCCCTTGTTATTAATTGCGGGGAAGATGTTACCGTAGAACCATCTTGCATGCGTATCTCAACCCGCTGCGACCTGCCTGTTAGGTAACTCTTAAACCAACCTATTGCTCGGCTATCGAAACCGTAATACGACAGTTTGGATAACAATAGAGAAACATTGATTGAGTCAAACGCCCGCGAATAGTCGAGTAGTACCAGTATAGATCCCTCACCACGGTCCCGCGTTTCTAGGATATTGCCCAAGACGTCTGCTAAGGCAGTTGTTGTTCCGCGTCCCTTTCTGAAACCCGACTGCAGATCAGGTAAAACACCATGCGCTTCGAGAAAACCAGAAACCTGCAGATACACCACCTTCTCCAAAACCTTAGACAAACATGGCAATATACTTATTGGCCGCAGATCTTTGTAACTTTGTGGGTTATTATTTTTGGGAATGGGCCGCACAATTGCATTACGCCACAGATCAGGAAACACATTCGAGGTAATGGATCTATTTACTATCTCAGTTATAGTAGTTAATGATTGCGGCAGTGTAAGACTTAACATTTCCATCGATATTCCGTCAATCCCTTGTGCATTTGTTGATATATTTTTTAAAATATTTAAAACTGTCTTCGGGTCTGTTGGCGTCATGGTGAATTCAGCGGTCCCATGCCGGTTTGATTCAAAGAAGGATTGTTGGGAGGTGTTCACATTAGAGTCGCCCGGGACGTCAAGGAACGCTGAATTAATCCCGTCTGGGTCGTTAAATTTCTCTAAGAGCACATCGTCATCCTTACACACTGGAAGCACATGCTTTTTTATATTGTGCCATAATGATTTTGAGTTGTTAATATTGTCATTTATATATTTGGTAAAAAACGCTTTTTTCTCATTGAATAAACCAACTATTGCTTGGTGCTTAAGGTCTAAATAATAATGTTTGTGTGCTTCCAGTTTGGTTTGACGATATCGATAGCGGGCATCGTTTCTTAACTTAAACATTAATTTAATAATTTCCGTTATCCAAGGTGTTGGTTGCTTTTTGAAAATTCTTGTCTTTAAAGGTGCGTGGGCATCAAAAAGCCTAATGACATGTGAATTGAAGGAATTCACCATGTCATTTACGTCCTGTAATTCACAGATGGAGTCCCACGGGATCGCTTCCAAATCTCCCCGGAAATCGTCAGCTGATATGCCCCTCAACGGACGATATGTTATCTTTTTATGTAATGGTTTCTCTTTTTTAAAAACGATTTCGCATGATACAAAGGAGTGATGACCTAGCTCCTCTATGTGGTCCACAACAATGTCCCGATACCGTGCGTCCGTACATATCACATCGATCAGAGTAGCACTGTCTCCTATGAAATGCGTAGGCATGTGTACAATTTGCTCCATTTTGCAGTACTCGAGGAATTCCCTAAGTTTTTTTGTCTTAGAACTATTTGCGTCAAGCATATTAACATTGAGATCGCCTAAAAGAATAATATTATCGTACGGAGCCAATGCACAGATGCTGTCCGTGACCGCGTCTAGGTAGATATCTAAATCTAACCAAGGGGGCCGATATGCAGTTCCAACAAGTAGCTTTTTCTTCTTAGCTGTTATATTAAGCCACATTTGCTCCACCTGCGGATGATGCGGGTGAGCTCTAGTTCGAGCGCTGGTTCCAGTTTTAATATAAAACGCGACCCCTCCCCCGCGCCCCCCACGGATTGTCTCCGGGCGTGGTCTATGACGCAATTGATACCCAGGAACCACTGGCGCCCGGCCCTCCTCCCCCTCCCGCAGCCACGTCTCATTTATTGCCATGACATCGACGGAGTGATGGCTCATAGCAATAATAAACTCATCATGATTTGTTGACAGTGAGCCCGCGTTCAGAAGTCCAAATTTAATATGTTTATTACATGGCATTTATGCATGTAATATGGATGAACACATTCGAAACTTGCATTGAGCGATACAATACGTGTAATTGTAATGGATGGTATGAGCAATAATAGTACGCATAAATAGCAGATTGTACAAAATACTGGTACAGTGACGTAATACAATAGTGAATGAATACTACAAATAATAGAATAAATAAAGATAAAGTAGACTGATGAAATCCATACGAAATCCCCACAACAAATGCATACCTGTTCCTTTCACTGTCCAGACGTGCAGTACTAAATAGAAAACATTTTAAAACATTTATTTTTGAAAACTGACTTGACAACTTTATAGTAACAACAAAACTTAACATTAGGAGGCAACTAAACTTAACATTAACACAGTTAGTTCTGGGCAAGTTTTTCACCATCTGGTCCAAAGACTTCCAGTAGGTCCGCCTCACTGCGTATGAGCTTAGCGTTATCACCTGACTTACGTCGGGTAAGAATACGGCCATGCTTCGTCCACACAAATTGCCAGCCCAGACGCTGGCCCGCCTCCCGTGCTCGCCGAAATAACTGACGGTTTGTTTTTGTTAGGCGTTCATTTAGGTAGTACCTACTTGATGGCCCAGACATTCCGAGATCCGCGGTGTTCGCCCCGCGCCGCACTCGCGCGGCACGCATCAGCTCGTCACGCAGGTCGCGGCGCACAAGGCGCACGACCACGGCACGCGGACGGGTCACCACTGGGCCCGCAGCGCTCGCAGCATTCACTTGCCTGCCGCCCATGCGGTCCACGCTCACTAAGTCGCGATCTTCAATTGTGACACCTAAATTAGTAGCTATAAGCTTCACCGTATGTGTGAGGTTTTCTGAAGCGAATTCCGGCAAATTTGAGATTTCCAAATCATTGGATAACAAATGTTGGTCCCGGTCATTTAATTCACGCTTCAATTGAGTAATTTCCTCAATCGCTTCCGAACCGTTAGTGGTAGTTAGTTTTTGCTCCAGACCATCCATTCTGCTAGCCATGACACTCATTTGCTGCTCATATTGCTCAATTAAGCCCTTCATATGGTCTCTGTCCGCCTGGAGCTGAGCCAGATCTGTACGGACACTCTGGAATTCACATTGAAATTGCTTCTGCATCACCATCAGCTCAGCCCGCAACTCTTCCTTAAACATTAGACGCAGGTCAGTCTGTAACTCCTCTTTAAAACTGCGTAGGATGTTAGACAAACCCGGGGCAAGTTCTTGAGTATCACCCAGTGTGCTGCTACTTAGTCCGCTGGTGTCCATAGTCTCTTCCATTCCATATACCTCCGCTGGTGCAGCATCCGCCTTGCCCTTAACCGATGTATTTTTACAACTTGGGCAGATCCAGGTGGGCTTAATAAAACCCGACAGTGGCAAGAAAGCGCACGCTCGATGGAAGAGAGCGTTGCAGGTGCAACACCTAGCGGCCTCTAGTGGCGAAATAAATTTGGCGCAACCACCACACTTCGCTGCGGGCATGATTTTGCGTACGGTAATCAGCTGTGCAATTACTAACAACGGTCGATCTTGTTACTTTGGTACACCCGGGGCGTCAATAGATGGCGCTGTATCTACAAATTGCGTTTACGGTGGGTAACAGTGATGGGAAGTCTTATGGTGTGACAACACTATACGAACACTGCACTGCTTCGATTCGACACACACGCCGGATGTACTCTGATAATCGGGTTTTTTCAATATTGGTTTAGTAAACGTTATTATTGTCACTTTCTGCAGTAGAAGGTACTTTTTTGCACTGTAGATTTTAAGTTTACTGTTTTGCACTTTTCCTGCCTCTATAAAACACTGTTTCACTATATAACAGACTCTATTGTATATGGCTGTATATGTAAACACTTTGAAACAATAAATACTTTTAATGGACCAACTTATTTATTTTCTAAAGCAAAGATCAACAAACTCAGCTTCTACCCGCTTGACGTTCGTACGTCGTCCAAATAGTGAATTAAAGATTTTTGAATGAATGAAATGAATCGTTCTCGGATCTTTTCGTACCAGATATTGTTCAAAAAGATCCGAGAACGATTCTACATAGGTACAGGTAGAAAAATTACCATAAAATTAATAAAATTAATCGAATCTGGTGGTGAATACTGGCACAATGTACTAATCAATCCGCTAACTATAGTTTTAAGTAAGTGGCATTGGTGCCAATTCTGTTGTACACCGAACTAAACTAATTAAACTAAGACTCAAATTCCTTACTTTTGACTATGAGAATCTTAACTAAAAAAAAATATCTCCAAATTTAAAAACAATTTTGACACAACTAAAATCGAATTTGACAATCGCGACTCGCACGTGGTATGTTTTGGCTTCGCAACGTGGTACTTGTTTGCCCTACCCCGTGTTTTTTTTAGAGCCAGCAGCGCGCCGGGGTCGGCAGCCTCGACGTGATTTATATGGAATTTTCATGGAAAAAATGAAAAATTATTACCCACATGTTGAGTTTTAGAGGTGTTTGGGGTTCCCTTAAGGGGGTCGAAATTTTCATTATTTTTGCGATAGGACACACCATTTTCGAGATATAAGCAAAAGAAAAGAAAAAAAATACAGTACTATTTTTGCACCAGAAGTCGAGGTGTCGGTGTGAATTTTAGTTCTTGACTACTATTTAATCGCCTAGAATAACGATTGGCCGATTTTGTGTAATGTTTTTGAAATAGCCAACCATTTATCATTGGCGTTTATTATGGTGTCGGAAAACCGAAGAATCTTGATATTTATCTAGAAGATTTTGTAGTAGAAATAAAACAGTTATTGAATGACGGAATCCTTCTATCAACTAGCAAGATCATAGCAGTCATGATTAGATGTTTTTTTCTGCGATTCACCCGCAAGGGCTTTATAAAACGTACGTACATTTTCATGCCCTCAGCGCCACGTCTTTATGAGAAGACACATTTTAATATTGTTTGACCGTTACAAAACAATAAAGACGTGTCAGTGGCACTCAGAAGTTTTTATTTATTAATAGCTGTTGGGTAAGGAATGGTCAATAAAAATAAAAGTAATGGTATACATTTACTGCGTTTAATTTTATCAGTCACATACTCCATATTTGGCTTTGGTAATTCTATATGTTAAACCATTAGTTGGTTATTTAAGCAGAATACTGTTTAAATAACCAACTAATGAACCAAATAAAAAAAAAACACTTTTGAGTAACGTCATGAGATAACGTTATTAAATATGTAGGTACTAAATGTGTTGTGGTCAACGATTTCGTCTAATATATTTATTTCTCCAGACGTGTTACTATGGTTCAACATTTCAGTTAATACTTTTTATGCATTATTATAAGTTGCAATGGATGACCGTTTCATTATGCATTGCATTTTTTTTTCCAATCTGTATGAGGCTTTGAATATTCTAGTTTATTCAATTTCGAAGTGACGTTTTTAATAGGCCATCTCAATCCTTTTCCCAAGCACTTGGTATGATAATTTTTCTTTCCCTCTTTCTTTTTGAACGACATTTCTATTTTCTGAAAACAAAAATAATTAATTAGCAATAAAATTAGCATCTTTACCTACTACGTCATAAGTAAGAGATAATTAAGTATGCGAATTTAGTATTTGTGCCAATACGTAAAACGCTCTAAAGCGCCAAAGCATCTATTACAGGCACTATAACAAAAATATATATACTATTATTAATTGATTACAAAATGCCCGAAATGGTTTTCTATCAAGATTAGAGAACTCTAAGACGCTGCTTTCACCATTCGTTAGAATAACTGAAAACCATTGTGCAACTAGCGTCCAGTTCTCAGCTGGTTAATAGAATTAAATATGGCCATTGCACGGCAAAGTGAAGTTGTAGAGAATTTAGTTAGAATTATAGCTGGATAACAAATTGACGCCATTTTAATGTAAACAAAACGATTAAATATGGAAAAAAAAACGGAAATCTGTTAAATTTTATGATATTTCAGAGCTATTAAACTAAAACACACTATTTCATAGCTACAAATAGATGATAATGCTCATAAGATATTATTTTTTTGTAAAAATCCATAAATGATTCCACACCGTATTTATTTTATATATTTATTTTAGTAAAACTGTATTATTTCGATGGCGCGTGTAATATTTGATAATATCACCTAATATATTAACAGTAAAATTGCACCCGCAGTACAATTTACCGATAGAGATGCAAATAAACGTGAAAAATTACTTACCTTAAATTGGAAATATATTATATTTGCCTACAGATTATAGTTTGGCATAACAGTTGCGCTGTCCAAATAGACTTTTGTTGCTATTTCTTTGTAGATTTAACAATCGCCGTTAGTAAGCCATACAACATCTTTGGGCTGTCTAAGAGAATTAAAGGAGCTTGATAGTGGCATCTTGACAGCTGTCTAAGCTATTGTCCAGCCCATGTAATGCTCTTACAATGCTCTGGAATGCTATTAACAAGCTACTACAATGCTCAGGGCTGGCTAATTTGGGGCCAAATTTAGAATTATAGAAGCTGTGTAGCCGGATATAATGCCCTTGTACAAACGGCATAACAGCCATGAGTTTTCAAAAATTCTGTTGTCCGGTGGCTATACAGCTATGTGTGCTGCTTGGGATGAACCATTCCATGGTAGATTAGATTTATACTATACTAGCTTTTGCCCGCGGCTCCGCCCGCGTGGATATCGGTTATCGCGTAAAAAAATAGCCTATGTCCTCCTCCATATCCCAGGCTATATATCTGCCAAATTTCATGACGATAGGTTCAGCGGTTTAGGCGTGAAAGCGTAACAGACAGACAGAGTTACTTTCGCATTTATAGTATTAGTATGGATTGTACAGACGCCAGCACATCAAGCTACTCCAATCTGTCAAAATTATATGATAGATTTTCAACTTTATACCGCAAGCATAAGGTTCATGTTCAATTGGGAAAATTTGACAGTTTGGGGTAGGTTGACCTGCTGGCGTCTGTACTACTCTCATCTCGAACCGATGCAAAATTACCTATTGTGGTTTTCATAATATGCTGTTTTTGATTAAAACTCACTTTTTAATTGAAGTGGCATTTTTTTTTAATATTTCGATAAATACGAAGCAAAATATTTCAAGACTTTAATCAGAAGCAGCCACAAATTACGTTGTTATCTTGAATAATTTGTCTACACCCAAGCTTATCATTAATCTAAACAATAATAAAATTATTATTGTAAATGATCAGAGTAAAATAATTCATTATTCTTATAATTACAGTACATACCTGCACAAATTACATAACTAAGTTTTATTTTCTTAATTACTCTTTAATCATTACATCAGACCATAGTCTGATGGGCATTCTGTTCTAAAATAGATAAACTAAACAAATACAACACACATAAGTATAGCACGACAATTACAAATATAGCGCTCGTGAGAATCTCAAGTTTATCAAGGTCAAGTGCAGAAGCAAATCAATTGATGATTCACGTTCCACAAACCACAAACAAAGCGTCTAAAGTAATCTTTGCTGTTCATTGTGGCGCTAGTTGCGTTGGGAAATGTCAACGCAGCTGTCAAATTTAGTACATTATTAATTTAGTTCCTTACTAGCTTTTGCCCGCGGCTCCGCCCGCGTGGATGTCGGTTATCGCGTAAAAAAGTAGCCTATGTCCTTACCCATATCCCAGGCTATATCTCGGCCAAATTTCATGACGATCGGTTCAGCGGTTAAGGCGTGAAAGCGTAACAGACAGACAGACAGACAGACAGAGTTACTTTCGCATTTATAATATTATATATAAATATATATAGTAGGGATTCTGCCGTGTGTAAAGATATAGTGGTAATTTTAAACATCAATCTTAGCTGTGTTTTTTTGTTTTGTTTATAACAGTGTTGTCGTTGTAATTACCTAGTTATGGTCACCAAAGGTCATGCTTGGTTGTGTTAGTGTAATCTAATCGAGTACCTAAATATACTTTAGTTTCTTGGTTGATATTTATGAACATGGAGTCGGTAAATGGTTTATGAGATAATAGATTATTGTGAAAGAAATACTTTTATATAAAAAAATATACAACGTGTAACGGAAAGGGTATATACACACTAAGGGTACGGCTTCTTTGGATGATATCAAACGATATTGGAAGGGTTTTTTAATCCTATCTCTACATGTTCGGAAGTTATGAGAATTTTTAATACATTGATGCCAAAAACCGAACTTTTCAAATTGAAATAAACACATCACTCGGAAGAAATTTATCGTGATATTGGCAAGTATCGGAAAGGTTACTTGCCTACGTAGCGCGGTGATACGTTTGTTATGATTTGAATTTAAGAAACATAATGAAACCGGGTATCAATTCTTAGAGTATTTTATTTTATTTTGAGCTGTAACTATGTAATATAGTGATTCTATACCAGCTGTTATCTTTAGTGCTTAAGGACGCATTTGCAAATCTGACGAAAATAAGCAGTTTTTCGGTGCTTTTTGCAGCAAAACGATACTAAACCAAATGTAACAAATAATTGCCAAAGATAGATTACTTCTTCATCTTCAAATGGGTGAAATTTTTTAATTGAACATTTTGGTTTTTACCATAGTAAAAAATAATTTCCGTTACCTCTTCACACAACATTGACAATAACGTGTTGAGTTTAGGAAGATTTTTCTTCTATGTAATAACATAAATTCAATTATTTAAAAATATTTTATGTAAGCAGATACGTTCAACTCCAAAAAAGCGAAAAAAGAATTATCAAAATGTATTAAATTGTCTCAGAAAAAAATAAAAATCGAATCTATTATTTTCACATATTTAGCTTCCACGCGTGAATCTTATTGAATGGAAACAAGGGTTATTTTAGTGGTTGTTGTCTGGATTTATTGCACAAAATTTTGTAATGAAATATTAGTCTGCGCTCGGCCGCCGTTGTGAGTGGACCCTGTGTCGCTTGTAAGCAGCGGCTCCTGGTGAAAAAGATCGCTGTACGAATACAAAATAATTGACGTAATAAACATGATACTTCACGCATTTTAGACGGACTACGGACAGCAAAGGTAAGATTTTATTCACAATTTCTTATACTTTTGCTAGAAGTAAATAGGGATTAAATAAATTCATATTATTATTTTCTTTTGGATTTGATGGAGTGACCTGAAGGTGTACTTCGAAGACTGCGACTGGAACTAGTAGACGAGTAGAGCTAGATTTGCCGAGTTTGGGCTCGTTTTGTTAGTTATGTTGAGATCTTACCTCCTGACTTGATGGAGTGACCTGAAGGTATACTTCGAAGACTGCTACTGGAACTAGTAGACGAGTAGAGCTAGATGTGCCGAGTTTGAGCTCGTTTTGTTAGTTATGTTGAGATCTTACCTCCTGACTTGATGGAGTGACCTGAAGGTATACTTCTAAGACTGCTACTGTAACTAATAGACGAGTAGAGCTAGATGTGCCGAGTTTGGGCTCGTTTTGTTAGTTATATTGAGATCTTACCTCCTGACTTGATGGAGTGACCTGAAGGTATACTTCGAAGACTGCTACTGGAACTAATAGACGAGTAGCGCTAGATGTGCCGAGTTTGGGCTCGTTTTGTTAGTTATGTTGAGATCTTACCTCCTGACTTGATGGAGTGACCTGAAGGTATACTTCGAAGACTGCTACTGGAACTAATAGACGAGTAGAGCTAGATGTGCCGAGTTTGGGCTCGTTTTGTTAGTTATGTTGAGATCTTACCTCCTGACTTGATGGAGTGACCTGAAGGTATACTTCTAAGACTGCTACTGTAACTAATAGACGAGTAGAGCTAGATGTGCCGAGTTTGGGCTCGTTTTGTTAGTTATGTTGAGATCTTACCTCCTGACTTGATGGAGTGACCTGAAGGTATACTTCGAAGACTGCTACTGGAACTAATAGACGAGTAGCGCTAGATGTGCCGAGTTTGGGCTCGTTTTGTTAGTTATGTTGAGATCTTACCTCCTGACTTGATGGAGTGACCTGAAGGTATACTTCGAAGACTGCTACTGGAACTAATAGACGAGTAGAGCTAGATGTGCCGAGTTTGGGCTCGTTTTGTTAGTTATGTTGAGATCTTACCTCCTGACTTGATGGAGTGACCTGAAGGTATACTTCTAAGACTGCTACTGTAACTAATAGACGAGTAGAGCTAGATGTGCCGAGTTTGGGCTCGTTTTGTTAGTTATGTTGAGATCTTACCTCCTGACTTGATGGAGTGACCTGAAGGTATACTTCGAAGAGTGCTACTGGAACTAATTGACGAGTAGAGCTCGATGTGCCGAGTTTGGGCTCGTTTTGTTAGTTATGTTGAGATCTTACCTCCGGACTTGATGGAGTGACCTGAAGGTGTACATGACTGCTACTGGAACTAGTAGACAAGCAGAGCTAAGTGAGCCGAGTTTTGGCTCGTTATGTTAGTTACGCTGAGATCTTACGTCTGGACGACGGTAGACCTGAATGTGTACTTTGAAGACTGCTACTTGAACGAATAAACTAATAGAGCTACCTGATAAGAATGTTTATAGTTTATATACCTCTTATAACGCAATTATTGTTTTAGATGCCAAAGACGTTTGGGAAAAAATCTCGTAAATAACTTCGTGCCTGTAGAAGTAACGCAGAAGAGAAGAACTGTCTCCTTCCAGAATTGATCGATCTAGGATTCCAAAGAGAAATGGAACTACAAAACATTCTTCACATTGTCATAATAATATAATGAAAACGAATAAAAATGATATTTGAAAATGTTTTTTTTTTTCGTACGTTTTGTTCATTTTTATAATTTAGCTAGCTTAGCTCCTAGCCCAGCTTCCTAAATGTGTAACACACTTGGAATGGCAACACATTCCAATTTGACCGTCCAACAAAATCCATTGCATTGTTTTTTGTTGGCGTGCTAATTATTTTTCAAACATTTATAAAGAAATGAATATTGTAAGTTTATGTATAATGCACAGTGTGTGACAAATAAACGCATTTTCTTTCTTCTCTCTTTGCTTTCTTGTTTTCGAGAACCCACTTACATTCGATAACATAAAAAAATGATAAGATATAGTAATTATGAAATACTAAATAAAACAAATAACATAAGCTTATGTTTTTAATCATTTGTTTTCAAATAATTGTTGCATAAATTGTAAATACATAGGTACTTTGGCAAGTACTTGCTCACCAACCAATCAGTGTGCAATTAAATGAAATGAATGGCATCTACTCTTATGAACACATCACGTTACCAACTTTTTCAAAAAACAAATCAACGTAAGCATAAAAAAATACATGGCTAAAAATTAAATACAAGTATGCTCAAGTATCAAGTCGTGTCAGTTAACTCATAATTTCGCCGCTTCGCGGTAAATCGCTGTGTGTGTGAGCCGTGCACGTGTAGTAGTAAGACTCAATACCTAAAATTGAAGCGCGTGAATTCGTAAATGCGTCCTTAAGGATAGCAATAAGGTTTCTGTTACATCCTGTATTTACGTTCGAATCGAGAACCATCCTCATCCTTTTTCGTCTGTTAAAATGGAAAAGGATGAATGCATAACTAGGCATCCGCGTATTCTTATTTATTAACCGTAGAATGAGGTAGTGAGATAAAGAGAGATGGAAATGTTTTTATCATTTTAATGAGTTGTATTTGTCACTGATCAAAAAATATTTTTAAATTACCGGTAAACTCAACTAACTCAGTAGTGCCAGTTTAGACACACAGACACACACGTCATCACACACATTCACAGCACCTACATCGCACAGATACACGCTCACCCACACTTTAAGTATCAGTAATTAAGTCACTCTCGGTATTATAATTTTTTTCTTATTTTCTGTGTACTTCGTAATTGGCGTAGTGTTCAGATTAATTAATAATGCTATACTTATTGTCAGCTGTGAAGTTACCTTTAATAAATAAATAAAAATAAAATTAGAAAGGTATTCTCACTCTTTTAGTTTTTGGGAAATGGTTTCAATGATAGGTTCACGTAGACCTCCGTGTCATTTAGTTATTGTTAATCTAACACTTATTAACTTTTTCACAGTATTTTTTTTTTTCTGTTAGCAATTTATGTATTATTTATAGGTTTGATAATAACAGCTAAATAGCTTCGAGTCAAAGGTCTAAAATAGTACATAATACATAATTGGTCAACTAAGGACAGTTGGGACAGCCTATTATTTTTATATCCAAGTAATATCGTTTTATACGTCACTCTATGAGAGCTCTATGGTTTTATCTGATTATTACGACGCCGTAAACCAAAATATGTATACGTAGACAGATTAGTTCACATGTGACATTGTTTAGCACTTTTGTTTGTGACATAATCGTAAACTATTGAGCGGTTGGCTGGCACTTGACATATTATGGTTTTTCCCGTAGCCGAAACGGGCCGAGCCAAAAAAAAGGAATTTGTAAGTGAATTTTTATATTTAGTTTTGTGATTTAAAATATATTGATTAATTTTGAAACTGTACTGTGTTTATGTTGTGAATCAAGTGTTTAGTTTAGTTTTATTTGGGACTATGTGGATACTTATAATTTTGAAGTGTCTTTGATTTATTTTGTGTAAGTAGGTATCTTTGAAATACTGTTATTGATATTCATGTTTAATAATAATTGTATTCTACTCATTTTATTATTTTTTAAATTTATTAATAAAAAAATACGCGACTTACAACAGTACGTCGTAACTATACTTAAAATATACAGGTCCATTGCTTTGCCGTATCTTGAAAAAAATACATTTGAAAACACCCATTCCGCACCTCCAAACTACAAACGCAACTTTAAAAGTGGAAAGTTTAAAAGCATTTCACTTCACAACACTATCACTATCAAACTTGCTAGATTACAAAGTTTCTTTCATAATTATCTTCAGACATTTAAACCCTTATCTTCATCAGATTTTCCTGCAAAATCTTCACAAACAATGTGTCAACAACCTTGCATCTTCTTGTGCATCTGTCAACACTGCACCTCCCTATTTACAAGTGAGAAACCCAACACGAATCGATTTTGCATTTGAAACAGTTCTCTCAGTAATTCGCTGCATCTTCCTTGAAACATTTTGCATAATAATTGTGAGTGTCATGTGATCGTGATGTGGTAGTGATTTAAATAATGTTGTGTGGTTATATAAGCGTAGACGTTTGTATGGATGCATTTTAATTTTAATTACTGACATGAGTAGGTATTCAATAGAGAACAAGTTCATTGAAATACGCTTTATACTCCTATGTTAAGTCTAAGACATTAACTACCAATTTAATTTCATAATAACTTGCCAAGTCATTTCCCAATCATGTTGGGGTTGGCTTCTAGAAGAATCGGATGTAACACGAAACTCCCTGGGCAAGACTGGTTGTCAGACTTTTGGGGTTCTAACGACCCGTTTCTACCAATAGTCAAAGACCTACAGAGGTAGGGAAAGCTTTTAATGATGGTCACCCATCTACGGACCAATCGTGGCAAGCGAAGCTTAACCTGACTGAGGTCTTCAATTACCAACTTGATTTGTCCGTAAGAAAGAGTAAAATTACAGCTGTCATTCTGACCACTACAGCGTGATACTATAATTTTAGTATTTTTTAGAAAATAAAATGCAAAATCTCAAAAATAATTTATTCTTAAGGCGTCAATCAGCACTTTATTAAAGCTGAAAAGGCAGATTGACTAGCTGCAATCATTGATTATCCTGAAGAGCAATGAGTGAATGAGAATGACTGAGTGCGATCACAAAGGTGCCGCCTTTACGATCCCACTGCACATTTTAATCAAGGCGTACATGCATCGTCGATCATAAAGGGTCGCTATTGTGTATAAAGACTCCCGAAGACACATTCTAGTAGAACAATTTCTATGAAAACTTGAAATTGATCTACAAGAGTCGCGTTGCGTTGTGCCGGTCTACAGAAGCCTTAAAGCTTTGTCTCTGTGATGTACTCGTTTCTCACTTTGTGATACAACGTTGAAAAGTTTAATATTAAGGTGGAGCAAACTTGCCTCTTAGTTTAACAAGAACAGTATTTAATTTCTGAACGTTTTCTCTTGTTCTTTGTCTTCATAATGCATACGTTTTAGCACGGAAAGTTTTTATACATTTTCTTTATGCTTTTACATAAGAAAGGCTGGTGAGAACTGCGTAGTAGAACAGAACAAAACTATGCTGAGGTTTACGGAGGGACTTGTGGCTAAATAATAACCGCCTCATGGGTCTGTTAATTATAAGCTACGCTTGTTAAGGTCGGTCCGTGGATAAGTGACCATCTTTACACACCCAGACTGCTCCATGCCTCGGAAAGCACGTTAAGCCATTGGACCCGGCTGTCATTTATAGTTGAGAACAGGCGTTACGAGTAGTCAGAAGTTCGAAAATCAGAAAACCAGTCTTAACGAACGGTATCGTAATACCCAGTAATTGGGTTGTGAAGGTAAAATAGGCTGCAGTTCCATGTAAAACACTAGCATTTAGCTGCAACCGGTCAGACTGGAAGCTCCGACGTAGTAGGCAAAAGACTAGGCCGATGATGGTCCAAAAAAAAAACTTGTTAGAGTAGAGTAGGTACTAGTAATATTGAATCAGATCATCATCATTTCAGCCGAAAGAAGTCCATTGCTGGACATAGCCCTCCCCCAAGCTCCTCCACTTCGACCGGTTGAGTGCTTCCCGCGGCCTTCAAAAGGTCATCGGTCCATCTTGTGGGAAACCTTCCAACGCTACGTCTTCCGGTACGCGGTCGCCACTCTAGAACCTTTCGGCCCCATTGGCCATATGTTCTGCGAGCAATGTGCCCTGCCCACTGCCACTGGCAATTTTTCGGGCTATGTCGGTTGCATTGGTTCTCTTGCAGATCTCTTTATTCCTGATTCGATCACGTAGAAAAACTCCAAGCGTAACTCTCTCCACTGCTCAGAATTGAATCATATATCTACCCTTGAATACTCTTTTTGTTAGTGTGTAAATAATTAAATCATGTACAGAGGCCAGCACATCAAGCTACCCCAATGTGTCAAATTTCTTTGATAGTTTTTCAACTTTATTACAAAGGAATAAGGTTTATGTTCAATTGGGAAAATTTGACAGTTTGAGATAGCTTGACCTGCTGGCGACTGTACATAGATAATGCCGGTGATAAATCTTCTCTAGGTGATTAATCCAGTTGATTTACCTTGAATTTTACTTACTTTCCTGGGCTATATTAGTAATACAAAAGAAACTGAAAGTTTGAAATACATATAATAAAGTTTGTTTCATATTTATCATTCGAAACAGAACTGTCGTCTGTAAGTAGTGACGTGTCGCGCACGTTTAATGTTACGTGACCAATGACTGTTTCTTCGCGAATATTTTTCAAAATAAAAACTTTTTCACACACAACTACATAGGTAAATGGTTAAGATAAGATTATCTTACAAACCCAATTATTATTGCCTACTGTAAAAGGTGAATCTATATAAATAAAAGAAAAGTCCTGACTGACTGACTGACTCATCAACGCCCAGCCCAAACCCTTGGACCTAGAAAGCTGAAATTTTGTACGGAGGTTCGCTTTATAATGTTAACAAGGAATGAGGAAGGATTTTTCTAAATTCTACCCCTAAGGTTGTTAATTATGGGATGAAAGTTTGTGTGGGAAATCGTAATTTTGTTAAACTTAAAAACATCAAACTCAAAATCAGCCTTTGAGGACGTAAAATAGGGGATGAAAGTATAAATGGGAAACCCGTTAGTTTTGTCGTTAAAACCATGAAAATATCTATTTAGTCTCCAAAAATTAATGCTTGCATACTTTACATACTTTACTTTCCCAGTAGTACGTTCTCTTGGGATATTTTCTGATATCTACGCGGGCGAAGCCGCGGGCAAAAGCTAGTTAAAAATAATATGGAAGAAAATAATTTTAAGTCACAAAAAATGTCTTATAATCAATTTATCATTGCAATAAACAAGTATCTTGGAATCTTAAAATGATCAGAAGGGGAAAACCATTGAATGACAAAATGACAGATTCTAATAATATTTGGCTAAGATTTACTACGCGACAATTGTCAGTAGGATGTTAGATCAAACATACTAATTAGGTGCTAATTGACGTATTTTACGGATGCAAACAAGGCACTTAATAGTACTGTGGTTTTATAGGTGTTAAATAAATCAAAAAACTTTTTATTTCTTGTTTTTAGGGTTCCGTACCTCTAAAGGAAAAAACGGAACCCTTATAAGATCACTTTGTTGTCCGTCCGTCCGTCCGTCTGTCAAGACCGTTTTTCTCAGGAACGCGTGGAGGTATCAAACTGAAATTTCTATATGATACTTAGTTCTACTGTCCCTGGAAGCTGTAGAAAAATCAACCTTCTAAGTCAACGCAATCAAAAGATACAGCCATTTAGGCCGCAAAATTCCGCAAATTTTCGAAACTCGCACGGGAATCAAAACCTACAGGGTACTTCCCGTGAACTTAGAATCTTGAAATTTTGTACGAAGTCACGTCTTATAGTACAGATATAGGAAAAATTACGAAAACCGTAAATTTTTAGTTTCGTCATATAAAAAAAAATATTTTTGACAATTTTGAACTTTTACTTATATACCCACAGGTTTGTACGGAACCCTCGGTGCGCGAGTCCAACTCGCACTTGACCGGTTTTTTTTTTACACAATTTAAAGTTACAACTTTTTTTGAGATATTAAAAAAAAAACATTACTTCTTCTTCTTCCAAGCATGTCGATGGAAAACTAGACAGGATGACAGGGAGGATTCAGTACATGATTTTGAACGAGTTTTATCTAAAACAAAATAGCTATTCCATACACTTTAACCAAAATAAAAAAAATTAAGTCATTTATTCAAATTAGGCTGAGAGTCAGCTCTTTTTGAACGTCTAAATTATATAGACAGTCCCCCCAAAACGCTCGCCCTTCACCACTTCCTAGTGCTTTAGCTGGGAAGAAGAAATGGCGCAACAAACTCCCCAGCAGCACAGCTGTCTGTTGATTCTACACAATAGTAGGTAATTGACATTACAAAACACAAAAACATTAAATTTACCATACGTCTGCTGGCACACGCCAATATACCAACTAAACATTGAAAACTATAGGTTCTCTACTAAGTAGAAATAAATAAAAAAAAGTAAACAGAACTTACAATCTAAATAATATCATCCAGGCATAAAGGGCGTGCCCGTTTAGATATAACTGCGTAGGTATTGCATTTTTCTATGAAACAGCTGATATTTTTTTTGACATATGCCGAAAAGTTCGGGGTCTGGTATAATTATGTGCTAAATTCACGTTTACAGTTTGCGAATCGATGTCCTTGCCACCCTGTTTACAGTCAGCCCAGAATTACGCTAGCGAACTTGACACCGTCAGTAGCGATCATCAGCTTTATACAATATTTAAAATATCACCGAATTTCCATATACCAACCAAACCTATTTTCTTTCTTTCTTTTTAACAACAAAAATAATGCAAACATGTCCGGTTTTTATTCCTATGAAAAGAAAATAATTTGATAAAATTTCGTGGAACCATAGACATTTATTAGTCTATAGGGAATCCTCCAATAGGCTTCTATCATGAATGTAATTTTAATAATATAAAATTAGTAGACAGATTAATAAATACCTGCGGTTGTGGGTCATGAATCTAGGTTAAAAAAAATATAGAAATAGGTCCTAAAAAATAACTAGTGTCATTCGGAAAGCTGCTACCACGCTTGAATGCTGCTGGGCTCCACACACCTGCCGCATGCCAGACGGTCAATGGGTCATGTCATGTCAGCACCAACGGAAGGGGCCCGCAAGGGCTGATGCCTGCCAGGGTTGCGGGTTGTTCGAAAGAGATACCGTGGCCACTGGTACACAGGCAACTGAAGGAACACGGGTGAGTTTTATCCAGTAAAAGTCGGACACGACCTTCTACTCTACCCAGAGCGGGAGAAGTTATTTAATGATTATGAAAAAAATGGTTAAAACTTACGACCCAGTGGGTCCCGCTTAGTGTCGGCAGGCCCAGATGGAGATGGCAGGATGAGCTGGACTTCTTTAATAAAGAGCGGTTTTAGAGGCATGAGGAAAGATGTAAAGTTCTTTCATACCTATGTTGGCAAAGGAGGATCCTCCGACCAGACGGGTGTTGTGTCTGGTGAGCAACTGCTCTACGGTTGATGTCGGGATGTCGTATATAGGTGAGTGTCATGGTAAACTCTGACTGCGCGATACAGGATTTTTCTTGCGTAGTTCTCATGTGGCATTGTAGATGGCGCCAGTTCTCTTTTTGTTTTTCTAGCTTTTTGTTCCGAAGTATTTTTTTGTAGTGCCGCTACACGGTCCATGGCTGCTTTGAACAGAGACAGGTTTAAAGAAAATACGGAGGCCTTTGACCAGCAATGGGTTATTATTACCTTAAAATATGTAATAACTAACAAGAAACAGATCCTGATGTTTAATAATTCGATTCTAAACGATAGAACATTTTCATTTAATGTTCTTTGCTAACACTAAGTTATTTTTAGACATCGTCCTAAGATGTTCATTAGCCGCACAAACATGGGATGTTTTTTCGAGCTCTGCAATGACGCACTAAGAACTTTTTATACCTAAACGCACACATAGTCACACTTAATCGCACAAATCCGTTGCTAAGTAGCAGAATAAGGTTAATGTAAGGTTTTTGAACTCGAGACTAAGTAATCCTACTATATCCTACTAATCTTCTTTTATTTAAAATTCTCGTGTCACAATGTTAGTTACCTTACTCCTCCGAAACGGCTTTACTGATTTTTACCAAATTTTATATGCATATTCAGTAGGTCTGAGAATCGGCTACTATCTATTTTTCATACCCCTAAGTGATAAGGGTTGTTCACTAGAAATTACCTGCAAAACAACGTTTGCTGGGTCAGCTAGTAATACTATAAAATTGTGAAAGTTTGTGAAGATGTTTGGATGTTTGTTACTCAATCACGCAAAAACGGCTGAACGGATTTGAATGAAATTTGGCACATAGATAGTTTTATCTATATATATCTTTTTATCTCGGTAATACGTTCCCGTGGGATAATTTTCGAACACCACGCGGGCGAATCCGCGTGCAGAAGCTAGTTAAGTATATGTATGACATCACGCCTTGTTACTCCGAAGAATGGGGCATACCTTCAGCAACTATACCCACATTTCGCCAGTCATGTTTAATTCCCAAGTAATAGGGAGCGAGTCTATTTCCATCAACCTGGCACCAGGCTCCGGGCTGAAACTGAAAAATTCCTGATAGGAAAACCCAAAAAAAATATTTCCCAACCTGGGAATCAAACCCAGGACCTCCTGCTCAGCTGTAGTTACGACTACTTAACCAACGAGGCAGTAATTATGTGGTATTAAAACGCCAATTTTATAGGATAAAATGTTTGCCAATAAGCTTTAAAGATAGAACCAAATCGATAAGATCTTTAGTTGAACAATCATTGATTAAAATAATTGATAGCGATTCGAATGAATAAAAGTCTATGAAACTGAAGGAAACGTGGACAAAGTTTAAGGGCTTATCGTGTTTCAAACTTTTAAAAGTCTTATTCCAATCCATTGGTCAGGTCAGAATTTAATGATTTATTCTATTTAGGTCGAATTTTTGAATGTTAAGAACACTGGGGAAATTTATTTTTGGTGAGTGAAAATGTTGAGGAATGGTATATATCGTTCTTCTTTTTTTTCGTTTTAACGGGACTTTTTCATATACAGGGTGTAAAAGAAACGCTATTGCTATCCTTTTTATTTTTTTTTTATTTTTTGGGTGGGAATCATCAAATGACTTCTCCTGCTGAGTAGAGCAGGAGGGCGTGTCAGACTTTTACTGACTAAAACCCACCCGTGTTCCCTCAGTAGCCTGTATGCCAGGGGCTGTGGTATCTCTTTCGAACAAACCCTTACCCCTGGCAGGCATCGGCCCTTGCGGACCCCACCTGTGGTTGCTGACATCTTTGACGGCGCGCGTGTGGAACACGACGCGCAGTCCCGTCTACCACTTTTCGGCCGCAGGGGATAGGGAGAGCGGCTGACGCTATACCGACACTCCTCTTCCCCTGCGGCCCCACCGCGTCCGCCATCAAACGGTGGCGGCCCCGTCCAGGCCACGGAAGGGAAGAGCGCTGCTCAGAAGCACCGGCACTCCTCCTCTACCGCAGCCCGTAACCCTCAGCCGCGATGCCTCCCATTCGACATCGCGGCCCACCTCAGTTGCGGTGCACCTCACCGCAACCTACTTTTTGACCGCTACGTCGTCGGCTTTGAGGCAAAAGCCCTGACGAGCGGCCCCACCTTTCACTATACACAGTTTCAGCTCAAAATTAAATACTCTTAGAATTGACACCAAATTTTCGGTTTCATATCATGTTTCTTAAATTCAAATAATAACAAACGTGTCACTGCACTACGTAGGTCAATAAATTTTCACGTTACTTGCCAACATCACGATATATCTCTTCCGAGTGATGTATTTATTTCAATTTGAAAAGTTCGGTTTCTGCTATCAATGTATTAAAAATTCTCATAACTTCCGAACATGTAGAGATAGGATTATAAAACCCTTCCAATATCGTTTGAAATCATCTAAAGAAGCCGTGCCCTTGGTATGTATATACCTTTCCGTTGTGTATAGATTAAAACTAGATTACGGATGACCAAATGTTTTCATAGAGAGTTAGCAAAACATATGGTAGTTTTAAAGGTCAGTGTAACTTTATTCCACAATCATTTGCATAAAAACTACCTTTCAACTTATTTTTATAATAACTTCCATGAGATTGGAAAAATTATATTGGTTCTTTAAGGACTAATCAACGGAATCGAATAAATAACTTTTGTGATTAGCGCGCTTTTGTGTACATAAATAATAAAATAAATAAAAATAACATAAGCAAGTAAGTACCAATAAAAACAACTTCCATTTCAAACTAGCTAAGAGTACTTACTATTAAGTACCACTTATCATCATCATTATCATCATTTCAGCTGAAAGACGTCCACTGCTGGACATAGGCCTCCCCCAAAAAGGGGATTTTGCCATAATCGCCACGCTTGGCAAGCGGGTTGGCGATCGCAGTATGGTGGTCAAATGCATAGAAAACGCTACTGCCCATTCTCTGGTAAGTCCCTTAGTCGTCTTCTACGATACCCACGAGAAGAAATGGGATGGTGCTATTCTTTTACGTCCAGCACCACACGGAACCACTTATCTTCTAAACAGCTCATGTAGTTAACTTAAGAGCTATCGTCGTTTTAAGCCCACGTGGCCGAATATGCGCAGGCGCATTCTTAGTGTTTGACAGTTAGATCGAACTTTGACACTAGTTCAAGACAGCCGAAAGGTTATACGATAAATAAATCCACTAAGTAATCAGTGGCATTACCTAATTCCTAAATTACTTAACAAGCACCTACCATGATCCATTATCAAATACCTAAAGTTCTATACATAACTCACAAGAAAAGCGGATTATATAATAAACCTTTTGTACCAAACGCGATTATCAAGCATAAAATTATAATTTATTGCCAAAGTTCAGTAGCTCCGTAGTTTTTATAATGTCTACGTCAGAAGCCATAAAGTATAAGCATGGTTGGTTTATAGACCATCCGCTGGAAGCCGTGTTTTAGACTGTGGAAGTATCGTAAATTTTAGCCTGAATTAGCTTGGTACGGTTTCATAATTAGCCTAGATTTCTTCTGTATCCGGCAATGTTGTAAAAACAAATCTTACTTATACAAACATTTGGATCGTATTTTGACTATAAAACCAGTCTTGAAACTCATTTCCATGTAAACCTAGAATCGTTTACGGTTAAGAGCTTGGTTGCAGAAGTGCGTGCAGTGTTTATTTTTTATTTTTAGGGAAAACAAACAATTGTAGGTACTTTATGTGTATTAAATCTTAGATTACAAAATTATTGGAGGTGGGTCAATGTATATACGCTAGCACATCAAGCTACTCCAATCTGTCAAATTTCTTTGATCGTTTTTCAACCTTATGACAAAAGTATAAGGTTCATGTTCAATTGAAAAAATTTGACACTTTGGGATTGCTTGATGTGCTGGCGTCTGTACAATCGACGAAGTTTCCATAGATTACCTAGTATAAGGATAAGTGAAGACACATTTAGAGAGTTACAAAAACACGAAGAAGAATACTAAAGGCGCGGGCCCACCGCGGCGCATGCTGTGCACGGGCACGCGGCGCAATTTAGCTGCGTGTATTAATTTGTTTGACAACGCGGGTCTACGTTTCCACTGGAGAACACGAAGACCCACGACTCTGATGAGCCTTCTGGATGAGCATACGCTCATCATCATCATTTCAGCCGAAAGACGTCCACTGCTGGACATAGACCTCTCCCAAAAAGGGGGTTTTGTCATAATAGCCACACTTTTCAGGGGGGTTGGCGATCGCAGTATGGTTGTAAAATGCACAGAGAACGTTGCTGCCCATTCTCTAGTAAGTCCCTTAGTCGCCTTTTACGACACCCACGGGAAGAAATGGAATGGTGCTATTCTTTTACGTCCGGCACCACACGGAATTGGGCTTGTATGTTGGCTTGTGTTAATTCATTGAACAGAGTAACTATAGTACCTATAAATAAATAATTAATATGGTCTAAACCGCCCAGTCTCCTTTGTTAGCCTCACAATCGCTTCGTACAGTTCCAAATACGAAATTTTAAATTTTTCTTTGTGTAACTCTGGTTACAGAACGACAATGTTAATTCATCGTAATATAATCTCTATTACAAACGCATAGAGCCCTATTTTCACGTATTTAAACCAATGACTGATAATTTTTTCATAGATGTATGCTATTACCAATATCATGGAATAAATTTTTTGAATTCTTGTCAATTGAACGTCAGTGAATAAAATGATACCAGTATACATTTTTTTTTGCATAGCCAAATAAACGGTTATGACTAGCGTATTACCCATGAGTATTAATTATCTTCATCAATGCAATTTTGAATACACTTCATTTCTACCTTCCAAACTTGACGAAACAAAGAAGATTTTTGATCTGCTAGCTTTGTAACAAAACTTGAAAGACAAAGCTTCACGAAGCAATAATATTTGATTGATGACATGTCACATATTTTTGTTAGAGTTTATTTTTAGCTTGATCGAATAAAATATAGGGTAGTATGTAGGTTTGTTATGAATACATTTCTTGGTATAACCAACTGTAATTTCGTACTTCTTTACAATTTCACGAACTGAAAGAATCGGATAACGTTTTCTTCGAAAATATCGAATGTTATCTTTTATTTATTTTTATCTTTCGCAATCACTTGCGAGTTCGTACCAAAAACTTATATATCCTGAAATATTTTTATTGTTACTATATTACGACTACATCTGTCAGGTACTTTGTTTTGTAAAATTTATCGCTTCTGCTACTGCTAATTAACTGTGGGACGCAAAATGATTTACAATCATTGTAGTATGAAGGCTCCTGCAAAGAGGCGGGACGCGAATCAAGTAGAACAATTTCTATGAAAATTTAATGGAAATTGTTCTTCATGTGTCACGTCGTTTGAAGAAGCTTTAACGATATTCAAGAGAATATTTATTTTATTTTTTATCTTACCATCCCTGTTTTGTAGAAATACTGGGTGGGGGCGCGGACATCGACGTGCAGCCTAGTACAACACCCTAATCGCGAAACTCACGAAACAGATTGATATACCATTGCTTCATATGTCCGAAAAATATGTCTGCTCAACAACGTAAATAACGCAATGAATATTGTTGGACTGTCAAAATGAAACAGATTATGATTAATCGTGTGTTACGCAGTTAGGATGCAGGTTTCAATACCTAGATGATTAAAAAATGAATGCATTCTATTTAAAAAAAAAACTGTTCCATACATTTCGACCGCGAAGGTTGCATTTTTCTATGAAAAAGTTTTTTTTTTTAATATTTCAAAAATGTCTTATTAGACATTTATTTGCAAAATTATCTTAAAGCAATTGCAGTTCGTTTTCCTTCAGTTCACGAGCTATACAGGATGTTACAAGATTCTTCACAAGGCCGTCATCTACGTATTCTGTACCTCAAATGAAGTAGCTGTGGGAAAAAACATGCTGGATTTATGCCCGGTTGATGGCAATAGGCTCGCCCCCTATTATATGGGACTTGAACATATCTAACTGGCGAAATGCGGATGTAATATACACCTCTGTCGTATCCTTCGGCGAAAAAAGTCGTGTTATTCAGATTTTTTTTACAGCTAAACACAATAGAAACATAATTCTCCATTACACTTTTAATGTATAAACATTAAAACAAAATAGCACCAAACTACGCAATCTCTCCATGTTCACCCATTTCATTTAAAACAGCCATTGTCTTATAGAATGAACCAATGACGTACTTGACCAGTTTCATGCAAATTGGTCTTTTGTACCTAATAATAGGCAATGTTATAAATAATCCATAGAGCAACTAATCTTAGGAAGTAATAGCTAACTGAATAGAAAAAAAGCGAATGAGAATTCGGTACGTAATATGACTTTCATGTATTGTCTTTTATATTTCTATTTGTTTTATAATTTTCTATGTAAGCTATGACGCTCTTAGATTTTTTAAAAGTTATTGTTCCATAATATCTATCCATTCATCATCATTATCATATCAAACGAAAGATGTCTACTGCTAGAAGCTTCCCTCAAAATGGGCAGATTTACCATAATCGCCACGCTTGGCAGGCGGGTTGGCGATCGCAGTATGGTGGTCAAATGCATAGAGAACGCTTATCTATACATTAATATAAGCATTTTATAAGATATCCAGTCTTTAAATAGACTCAGGGCTCCGGTAGGCCAAAGTAAGGGGAACCTGCTAAGGTGGAGATTCACAGATAATTCCGCCTTAGAGTGTATATGTGGTGCTGTCCCACATACAATGGGGCATTTAATATCTTGTCCAGCGTGTCCTGTTTCTCTGCACGCTGCAGGAGTTGATGGACGCTGCTGAAAGTGCCAACCTCGTAGCCAAATTCTTGGCTGACTGTATTTAGATTGCTATCGACACGCTAAGAAGAAGCTGTCAACAACCATCAAAGTCAAAGCATTTATTTCAATTAGGCACTTAAAAGGCACTTTTGAACGTCAACATTTACATTAAAATAGAATTGATTCTAGTCACCCATTCCAAAATGTAGTTTCGTATGGAGAAGAATGGGCAAGAAACTCCACCGTTACTCTAAAATGTTTAAGCACAATATTTAACACACCTACTACATTCATTACATAATTATGTGTGAAAACGATGCACCCAGAATAAAATTACCATACCAAAATAGGTAAACAGAATGCAATTGAAGCAATACAGATAAATTAATTTTATGATAGATACATGGTCCTCACATATTTACAAATATTGCAAGAGTAAGCATACGATTTTCCTAGAATACTAACAAGTCAGTGTGTGAGTTAAAGTAATCACTGAGTGTAAATCAAAGTCGTAGGTAAATATAATTATTTATACAATTCAATTAGCAACCAGTTTGATTTTGTATAGACTCTAGATTGTCATAAGGAGCAGGACCAGCATGTTTCTAAGCATTGTTATCTTGGATAAGATCCACTAATTTGTAATACGCTTGTTTACAAAGTTTACTTTTAATAAAAGTTTTAAATTTCCTTTCATTAATTGCAATTCATCACAAGGTATTTTGTTAAAACATTTAACACAGTACCCCATAAAAGATGTGTGTACTTTAGTTAGCATCTTCATCATCATCATCAAACAATCAATCAATCAACTCAGCCTATCTTAGTCCACTGCTGGGCATAGTCCTCTCCCAGGATACGCCACAATACCCTGCCCTTCATGTTCCGCATCCAGTCGATGGCAGCCACCTTTTAAGTGACATAGGACTTTTCAGTTCCACGCTATGTAACTCAATGCTTGGCTTCTTCCATCTAACTACCACCAGCCACCATTCGTGGACCATCTTTACACGATTCCAGGTCCATTGCTAGAGTATTCCCAAGATCGTATGAATTACTATTATATTCAGAAATAATCACCACAATTGGCAGACGAATGGGTGATCGCATTTTGTTTTATTACCAAAAAGTCCGGATTGGATGATACAGGACCTTTTTGCCTAAACGCCTATTACAAAAACCCTTGAAGACTCGACGTGACATTTTCTTGATTTTTTCCGCATTCGCCCCACATCAAAGACTGTTTGTTTTCTCCACATTTTTTTGTTTCATTTAATAGTACCTACTAAGTTTAGTTTCTACCCTAAAAGAAAATCTTTTGATAGATCTAACCAGTCAGTCTTCTATACTACCAATAAAACGATTAGGTAATAAGATCTCGCCTTGACCTCGAGCGAGCATCTACATAATAATACAGATTACAGCCCCAAGCTCATCGGAAGTTCAATATTGGCACCAAACTTCATAGATTTATGTACTGGCACGTAATAATCACAATCGAATAGTCAATGCAAGTATTGTCATTTTTATATTTTTTTATTAACTTGATAATAAAGACGTAGTTTCGTTTCATTATAGAGGTGTTGACTAATGTTTAGCTTGTAAGATTAAAATTATGAGGTACTAACTTTTGCCAGCGGCGCCGCCCGCGTGGATGTCGAAAATTATCCCACGGGGATGTACTCGTACTACCGGGATAAAAAGTATCATCATCATTTCAGCCGAAAGACGTCCACTGCTGGAGATAGGCCTCCCCCAGTCATGGGGGGTTTTGCCATTATCGCCACGCTTGGCAGGCGGGTTGGCGATCGCAGTATGGTGGTAAAATGTATAGAGAACGCTGCTGCCCATTCTCTAGTAAGTCCCTTAGTCGCCTTCTACGACACCCACTGGAAGAAATGGGATGGTGCTATTCTTTTACGCCCGGTGACACATACGGGACCCATAACACATAAAAATATACCAAGTGTTAATCCAGGGTAAAATTTATCTGTGATTGAGGAACAAACATCTAAATATCCAAAAATCTAAACATACATACATTTATAATATTAGTAGGATAGTGAACGATCAGTTAATTGGAAAGTTGAAGCTAGTTGCCCGTTCCAAAACGTAGATCTCTATGGAGAAGAACGAGCAAGAAACTCCAAGGACAGTCTTTTAAATCAAGATATAACAAAATATTGGGTAAATGATTTTTGTTGCTTCTTTATGTGAGAACAATGTAAAGAGACGAAGAAATAATAAATAAAATGAAATAAACCCTGGGGGTTTGGAGATGACCAGTCTCAACCGACGGGCGCGGGCGCCCGTTAACGAACTTGACGCGTGGATGTGCATGTGATGCATTGGTATTAAGAATATACATAAGAACCTGAGGGTCTCTCCATTCCGGATTGAATAACGAAACACCTTTTTTATGTGACCTAGACAATTATTCCTATAAGAATAACTCTCCTAGTACATTTCAATCTTCTTCTATTTCTTGTCAGCCAATCTGACGGCTACTGTTTTCTCTGCTATTCCATTTTCAAACTAGGTTGACTTGTCGAATGTGATTAAAGTTATATTGTTTTAAGGTATAAAGTATTGCCAGCCAGTAAAACTTTAGGTCTACTTTGGCAGACAACGTTTACAGTACCTAATAGAAAATGGAGGTAATTCATCCCAATGCAACACAAAATAATTGCCATTTTATTCTTTTTCCACCAGTCTTTCTCTACTACACGATAAATAGACATCCTTTTTCTATACACAGACATACCTATATTATTCTTTTCTTAATTTTTACATCTCATAGCAGAAATCATTCTACAATCTGGTGTTTTGTTTCTATCGTTTCTACAGTGGTCATGCTACGTTCAGGTTCCAATAGTTTTCGATAAATTAATTTCAAAACTGTGTTATTTAAGATCGAAGTTGGGTCAATTGCTATTATCTTAAGCGGTAGCCAGACGTAAGCATTAAATATCAAGGCTAAACACTAGATTAGACAGTGGCAAAGTTCACAGATAAGCGTCCCGATAAATCAAGATGAATGAATTTGCAAACAAATTGTCTACAGATTAGGTTTCTTAACCATTTTAATGGCTGGATATTCGTTTGATACCCAGACCAATAATTTTAAGGTTTACTGCTCTTCAACTCTAAGTGTATTAGAATAATATTGTCATTTTTCAATTTATTGTGATACGTGACATTATATTTGATGACTTTAAAGATCCATCACTCGGAGGAATCTCAACGCTTAGATAGTTCTTACTCTTTGATGATTATTTATTGCATTCCATAATTCTGTATGAAATAGATGGTACAAACAGTGAGATCAATATGGACACTGACGGGCACAGCAAAATTAGGAGAGGAAAAGGGCTACGTACAAATTCAAGCAATTAAATTCGTTATTATTATAAAATTATTAGATATATAATTGGGTGTATAATTATGCACAGGTATTTATACAAAGACACCGAAGTTGGTTATTTTTTTTATAGCAACTTGATTTATTTTTTTGAGAGTGAGAGGCTGTGGCTTAGTAATAATGCTGCATTGATCATCGGACAGGTCACGCTTGTGGTTGGTCCGTGGATGGGTGACCATCGTTACGCCGTTGGTTCGGGTTATCTTTTACAGTCATTACGGGTCGTCAGAAGCCCGAAAGTCTAACCACCAGTCTTACCAAAGGGTGTCGTATTACCCAGTAACTGAGTTGTGGAGATCATACTGGTACTTAGCTGCATCCAGTTAGGCTGGAAGTTAGGATGGACCCTAATCTTATTACAATATAGCCCTTGAAATAGACTAATAATAAATTTAATTTAATTAAATTAAATAAATTAATAAAAATAATTAATAAATTTTATTTAATTATCACTTTAACTATCACTTTTATTATTGTTTCTACTAACGCCAATACACTTCGTTCTTGTGTTTATTTGGTACTTTTGAACTTCACGCTATTCACTAACACTAAACACTAACTCGAACGGTTTTATTTTTTTAGGGCGAATTTCACCAAACTTTTATACTTAGAATAAGTCTTATCCTGAGAATAAATTTTGATTTTTTGACAGATCTTCCATAGTAGAATTGTCAGACGTAAATTTTACTCTACGGATAAAAGATATCTGACTTTGGTAAAATCAGCCCTTTAGTCTTTAATTATGTTTGTGTGGTCAAATAGCTGGATTGCCTCGACGTTCACGTGCTGATGAAGTGTCTTTTCGTGAGCTTCTGCAAATTTCTTGATCACTATTTCGATGAAGCTGAATTGACTAGGCACATGACGAATATGATGTTTTTCTGAAATAAATGATCAGAAACGTCGTGCAACGTTACCATATAAATGTGGTGCGGGTTGTTCGAAAGAGATACCGCCACCCCTGGCACACAGGCTACTGAGGGAACACGGATGGGTTTTAGTCAGTAAAAGTTTGACACGCCTTCCTGCTCCACCCAGAGCGGGAGAAGTTATTTGATGATTTCCCAGCGTCAAAAAAATAAAACCATATTTATGTGGGTGTACAACGTATGCAAATATTTTTATCAACTCGTTTAAGAATGAAAAACGTGCCTTAAAAATATATATCGATCTATTTAAACCAATGTTATGTCTAAATCATTTGTAGGTATACCAAAAAAATGTTTACTTTTACATTATCATCTTGTACGTGGCGCCTGCGTCAGAATATAAAATTTTATGCAGTTTCGATATTGAACGCGTCATTCAACCGATAGTGAAGAGTTGAGCACCATTTCACACCTCAGCCTGAACTTGTAATAAGCAGATATAATGCAGAAGGTCAATCAGAATCAATATTAGTTTAAAATACAAGGTGTAACTTAAATAACGCACAACCTCTCAAAGGGTCATTGTACTCATTTATTATCAACAACTTTTATTATGACACCAAACCTTAAATCGCAAAAAAAAAATCTGCTGTTCCTACATATTGACGTGTTATGCGAATATAAGTGTAGGGAATAGCAGATTTTATTTTCCGCGATTTAAGGTTTGGTCCCACACTAAAAGTTGTTGATAATTATGAGTACAATGACCCTTTAAGAGGTTGTGCGTTCTTTAAGTAACACCTTGTATATCGTTCTACAACTGCGTCGCTTTGCCCGAATGGAAGTGGAGAATTATCTCACGGGAATATACTAATAAGATAAAAGTATCCTATGTGTTAATTCAAGTTATAATCTATCTGTGTGTAAAATTTCATCCAAATCCGTTCAGTCGTTTTTGCGTGATTGAGTTACAAATATCGAATCATCTAAATATACAAACTTTTACATTTATAATGTTGTAGTAGGAATAGTAGGAAGTAGGATTATCAACAGTGTTTTGAAGCTTCTTTTAAATCAAATCAAATCAAATGTTTATTTGCGAGAAATACATTGTGGGTTTTTTTTTTTGGGTGGGAAATCATTAAATGACTTCTCCTGCTGAGTAGAGCAGGAGGGCGTGTCAGACTTTTACTGACTAAAACCCACCCGTGTTCCCTCAGTAGCCCGTATGCCAGGGGCTGTGGTATCTCTTTCGTACAAACCCGCACCCTTGGCAGGCATCGGCCCTTGCGGACCCCACCAGTGGTTGCTGACATCCTTGACGGCGCGCGTGTGAAACACAACGCGCCGTCCCGTCTACCACTTTTCGGCCGCAGGGGATAGGGAGAGCGGCTGACGCTATACCGACACTCCTCTTCCCCTGCGGCCACACCGCGTCCGCCATCAAACGGTGGCGGCCCCGTCCAGGCCACGGAAGGGAAGAGCGCTGCTCAGAAGCACCGGCACTCCTCCTCAACCGCAGCCCGTAACCCTCAGCCGCGATGCCTGTAAAGGCGAGATCTCATAACCTAAGTTTAATTGTATTCTACCTGCAGGCAAGCGTGCAAATTTTAAGTTTACATTAAATACATCACAATTTCTATTCCTATTTAATTTATCTACCACCGGGCCTAGCATGACGCTTTCTATTTCTACGAAGAATATACAGTGCTTTTTCAATACAAAGTGACATTTCATTTCTCCATTTTTAACATCGCACCGTAGATATCCTTCTACAATCTGAAATTTGTTCTTTCGTTTCTAACGATCTTTGTATAGGTCCTCATAAATGTAGACTATTACAGAAGAATATTTCTTCCCAAACTGTCAAAATCACACTGATGACAAACTTACTACTCCACGACCACAAAGTATATACGATTATCTACAAAATCATGATTCATTTAGAACGCATAAGTGTGATAATTAATAGAAAAACATAGCTATGTTCTCCTGTACATCATTTAGTTAATAGCCATGTCTATTCTTCTGTCGAGAAATCGGTGCTCGTGCTAAGCCTGCTGGTTAGTCCAAATTCGTACGTACGTAACAATATCGCTGCGAGATTATTTCGCGAACAGTGCACCCTAATTGTGGAACACACGATCAATCATAATCTGATTCATTTTGAAACATATTGCTAATCCATTGATTCATATGTTCGAAAAATGCGTCTGCTCAACAACGTAAATAACGCAATTAATATTGTTGAACTGACAAAATGAAACAGATTATGATTGATCGTGCGTTACACAGGTGCTGGATTTATAAACCGCTGCTTACTCGTATCGGCGACAGTTGAAAATCAGTGTGTTTTTCGATGCGCATGGGATGCGCTCTGTTCGGTTCTCAATGCCCAGTAATATTCCGTAGATATATTTTTACGTCCATGCTATCGTGTGCTAAGGAGATATGTATTAAAAGAGGCTTTTTTTAGATAGATGTACTGCCGCCCTTTAACTAGAAAGGTGTTAACCCTCACCTGGTCAATTTTTACTCTTTAATATAATCTAAGACAGTTCACAATTCTTTACCATTCTGTCTAACAAACATTTTTACGATTCAAACAGTTCCCAAGATATGAGAGGTTGTAGGCCGTTAACTGGAAAGGATTCTTTAGGATAAACAGAAAGAAATATCAATTGATGTTTTCTACAATCAGGAACGTAAGTTTCACAGTTTTTAAGAAATAACGATTCGCTCGTTTTTTGCCATTTTCTCGGAAACAACCGTCTGTCTAGTTAAAGTACGGCAGTACACATCGTCATTCGTCGAACGTACTTATATTTTGGACTGTCGCTTGTGGGACTAACCAATGGTGAACACATTTTTCTATGTTGATACCATCATTATCTGCCTCTAGCCTTTTCCCAACTAGGTATGTTGGGGTCAGCTTCCAGTCTAACCGGTAGCAGCTGACTACAAGTATTTTACATGGAGCGACTGCCTATTTGATCTCCACAATCCAGTTACTGGGTAATACGGTATGTAAGACTGGTTATCAGAGTTTCGGGCTTCTGACGACCCGTAACTACTGTCAAAGATCCACAAAGGACAGCCGGGAAGACGTGCTTTCCGAGGCACGGAGGGGTCTTGGTATATTAAGTTGGTCACCCATCCACGGGCCAAATGCGGCAAGCGCAGCTTAACCTGATCGATCGACCCTTGCGGCAAGCCCGCAAGGCCCTATTCTATTTTTATATAGCATGTGTAATAACGCCCGAAACTCTAACAACCAGTCTTACCCGGGGAATATCTTCACCCAGTTACTGGGTTGTGCAGGTCAGATAGGCAGTCGCTCCATGTAAAATACTGGTATTCAGCTGCATCCGGATAAACTGGAAGCCGATCCCAACTATAAAGCGATAATAGTGCAACATTGTCCTTAATAATCGTGGTATAGAAATACCACCATTCTTAGTATGCTTTTGAAGTCATATTACATGGTCGCGTTGATGTCCCTACCACTCTGGCAGGGAAATCGACGCGCAGACTCTTATCTTGTATTCGCACCTAATTCTAGACCACGTAGCGTAGAATTTTTCCTCGGTTCTTCGGTTCCGAAAAGCGAAATACCTAAGCCGTCATAATGTCAAAAACAAACAAATAGCTGTTCCACGGTTATGTTTTCGTCGGTTGAATGAAATACATGATTATTCATGACCGAGAAAGTGGTTCACAGTTTATGTCAAGAATATTCACATACAGAGATAAATGAGCTACCGGCGGACACCGACCGAGATCGTTAATATCGACAGATGTACCAATTTCTCATCTTATATGAGAATAATAGAATTAATACATACTAAATCTCACTAAATTGATCGCGTGGCCTTGGTATATTCAGTTAGAAGCTGCATTTGCATATGCATGTATAATCACGAATGGCGCTCGTATTATGTATAATATTATGTACGTAAACTGCATGTTTGAATGCTTCACTTAACATGAGTTCACGCCTGTGAACTGCGTAGGATTTGGTAGATATGTACTAAAGACTGTCTATTGAAGACGACCTTATGCCGTACAGACTGGTTTTAAAATAATCTTAAAAACATTCGAACTGTCAAACTAATTTAGAATGAGCCTTCAAATAAATTAGAATAGGATTAAATTTCGGAAAGACGGTCTAGCATTTGCAGGCGCGTTGCTGTTAACACGAAAGCGTGGAATAAACAAAATCCCCACTTCCCTACTAACATTATAAATGCGAAAGTAACTCTGTCTGTCTGTGTGTTACGCTTTGGACTCTAAACCGCTGAACCGATCGTCATCAAATTTGGCAGAGATATAGCCTGGGATATAAAGAAGGACATAGGCTACTTTTTTACGCGATACCCGATATCCACGTGGGCGCTGCCGCGAGCAAAATCAAGTAATTATATATCTATATTTCGCTAGTTATGCTCTACCGTGTAGTCGGCATGTTGTTTGCATGGGCATCTATCCAGGCTTCTACTGAGATTTACCCAAAGAAAACCCTCTAGAATAGGTACTTTATCCGCTCCGGGATCAAACTCAAGACTACTAAAGCAAGGTCTAGCGAGTCTTTCCTAATGGAAGAGTGATTCGCATTTCCTAAAAAAAATATAACATCAAGGTCGCAAATGACCTTACCCTCAAATCAGGACCCCTATCAAATTAGTCTCCCAAATTGGAGGTCTATAAGGACTCTTAGCTACATAGACATATGCCAAGATTGTCCCGGGAGTGTCGCGAATGACCCTTGATGTATCCGCGACCGAATTCGCACCACTTATGTCAGATCTCGACGTCCTATATTGTTTGATAGAACATCTTCGGACAACGAATGTCTTCATAGATTTATGTGGCAGACATAAATCTGTGTTGTGTGGGTACCCTAGATCATTTTTGGTCACACATTCGTGTGAAGATGCTGTAAGGAGTTAGGAGAAATTGGCTTTTGTTTTCATAGTGTGAGAGTGGTTATTCCTTATTCGGGTAGCAGCCTTTTGTGATGATTATGTTCATTTCAGTGGAAAATAATCCATGTAGATTAGAGTGTACACACACACCACGGAACGGACACATATTCATAAAAAAATATGTGTTAGTATCTGATGTTGAGAGAGGAAGTGGTGGCCCAGTGGTGAAGAACGCGACTTTCGAGTTGTAAATTCATAGGTTCGAACCTAGACAAGCCCTTTACTTTGTGTAAATTACTTCATCACCACTGCTCTCAAAACGGTGCAAGAAAACATCGTGAGGAAACCGCCTTGTCTTAGAACTTCAAACCTTAAGACATGTGACATCTTCCCAGTGCTGGATCATTACGGGCTGACTACGCAGTATCGGATGTTGAAACGAAAGGTCTTACTTTTGAACTAGGTGCATGTGGGTACCTGTGTTTCAAATTATTGAAGTGACCCGCTGCTGTAACAAAACGTTATTAAATTTTCTGTCGCCTCCGAAAGCATTTCAAACAATTTCCAGCATCGTCCCCAAAAATAACTTCCCTAATTGAACCCCCTTCAAAAACCATTAAAGAACAAAAGCCCTTAAACCCCGTATCCATTTACGCCCCATTCAAGTAATATTTTCCGTTATTGAAACCTCAATCGATACTTCCGTCTTGTTTACTGCGTACCGAGCGATTAGTTCCTCTCTCTATGCTCTGCTGTGTTTCTCAAAGTGTGGTTCGCGTACCCCCAAGGGTTCTGTCTGTTAGGTGTAGAGGGTACTTGCCTAGATTAACGTTGACTTGACACTTGATCATGATAAAAATAATATATACTTTTTGGAATTTGGAAATTGACTTAATACTAAGTCAAGAGTTACAAATCACACAACAGAATTGACACAATGTATGCGAAAAGAAACAAGCCGGCCCACCCATCATGTCCATTTTCACATCGATCACGGTTTAAATTTTTATCTACATTAATTTTACCTAAATAACTAAGGACATCTTCAGCAATTTTTTTTGACTCATATAAAAAATATGTAGGTATTGCAGACCATATGAGCCATAAAAACAATAAGAAATTGTAAGTTACTAAAATTAAATTAAATGGCATACAAATTAAATGACGGACACGCACGCATAATCTGCCTTCCTTCTCTTGCACATTAATAGGCATAAAAATGTAGGTCTTGGTAGCATACGAGTACATCTCGCACCCCGCATCTCGCAGTCTGGCGTCACATGACACTAGTAGAATAAACTTGAGCAACACTGTTCTAGTGTTTACCGTAGTGTCTCGTTTCATGATCATATTTTACGTCATCTTCCAATCTGCTCTTGACCGTGGTTTATTTTAGATGCTAGTGGTATTTGTGGGTTTGGTTCGCTTTGTTTGGATTTCGAAGAATGCAGTGCTTTGATCTGGTGCAAGATTTTGATGTGTGGTGTTAGGTCCTGGGATATTGTTTGTAAATCAGAGATGATTGTCTATTGTATTTTGGTTGAGTTTACATGATCTGCAAAATTAGTCCTGAAAACATGCCATACCGTTTGGTCGAGAGTGTTTAGATGCTGTTTATTATACTAAATTCGGCTTTTTTGAAAGCCGATTTTACGTCATAAATATTAATTTAAAAACGTTTGTAGCTTTGGATTATAAAAAAGCCTTTTGGACAATGCAAATGTTACTTGAATTTTATTAATTCGATATATTATGTAGTTAGACTTAATTTTTTTTAATATATGTTATAATAGAAGTAACATGAGGAACTAGCTATAGATATACTAGCCCCTGCTCAGTTATCTTTTATTATTAATGATTAAAACAATCAACCGCCACCGATTTGTTATAATGCACAAAAAAAAAGACTTATTCTCTTACATGTGTCTAGGAAGAGAACTATGATGTACGGCCCGACAATGAAAGCCAAACAGTAATAAACTTACAAACTTACTTGCAATAATATCTGATACTTTACTCGTTCATAATTCTCTTCATAGAATTAAATTGTGAAGTGAATGCAGTTTTTCTTTGAGGAAAATTGTTTTATGCGATTTGGCAGTTCGTCTCTTAACAATGTTGACGTCATTGATGTTCGCTTTTGTTTCATTTGAAGTCCAATAAAAATGTTTTTCTATGTGTCTTTTGTTTTTAGAAAGAATAGCAAATAGTTTTACAGGAATATGCATTTTGATTTAAACCTACATGTTCTGAAATCACGAGTTTTGTACCACTAATAAATTTAAATAAAAATACCGCTGTCAAAATCAGGCTGATAGCTGATGTATGTATAAAAACATCCAACTACGAATAAAACATACAAAAAACAAACACAGTGCATCATCGTGATGGATAGCTAGCCCAACACACTTTTCAGAGTCACCATATTAGCATATTTGGCGGCGTAGTTAAGAACTGCAAGAGGTAAAACAAGAACTTATCTATAAATATTAATGCGTAGGTACAGCCCTAGTCCTGACATTCAAAACCCTTGGGGCGATAATTATACTCGGGTATAGAAAAAAAAAAATACAATATTCCAATTTCAAAAACGAATTCTGCGAATCAAAGGAGCCTGTTTAACCTAAGGCGGGAACCAACCTTCCCATATTAACCCTCCTTTTATAACCGTCTTTAATATCGAAGGAAATTAAAACGTAACAGAACATAGCAAAGATTTTCAATCATTGAGGTTATTGCTTCCCAAAATATTAATTCAATGCAGGATATTAAACATTTCCTCGATTCCTGTTTCAGTTTTCAACATCCATGCTTCGGAATTGAATTTGCAGAACACATAACCATCACATCTCTATTCTCTAAAGAGCTGGGCAGGCGTATAGTATTTAAATTCAAATATTTTATTAGTAGAACACTAGTAAACAATAAATTCAATTATGTCAATATTAATAAAATTGACGCTATCTATGCCTTCCCGTCAACCGTACCTTCAAGTATGCGAACATATCGTCGATTACATGCGCTTAACACCTATTTATTAGGAGTGGGCCTATAACTCAATGGGACGCTAATCCAGACCAACAAAGAATTACTAGTGGACAAATATACCTAGCATCGATCGACCTATAAAACCGACAGGCGATAGGTGACTGACAACAATCTTTGATAATTTCACACGTTGTCATTTTCACATTGTTTAAATGCTTTATTAAACAGTAATTCTCGTGAAATGTATATCTATTTTCAATTACATTAAATAGGCGGGATATCCCTTGCTCGGCAGTCGTGTATGCAACCCAAGACCAACTGCACAGTCTAAATCTGTATATTTTTTACATACACACGTTATATCAATGTGTGCAACATTGACTTATAGTAACAATGTAACCGTAAAAATAATGGTACCAACGTGATAGGAATGAGTACTGAAGTCAATTACCGCCCGATCACATCGATAGCTGCCGAGGCTCTAAATGCCTCGTAAAATGTTGGTAGGTTGGTACTATGGTTTCTATTCAAAAAGTATTTGCGGATCAATTTCTTTTTCGTCTTTGTTTAAGCATTGATGAGGTTTTAATGCCATCTTTTATGTTTATGGAATTATTTTATTTGAAAAGATTCTTGGCGGAATAGAACGCCTTAAAAAAAAATCTTTTTAGAATATTGCCTTCGGATTAAACGTAATAATTTTTTGTTTTTAACCGACTTCAAAAAGAAGGAGGTTATCAATTCGAAGTGTTTTTTTTTATGTATGTTCGGACGTAACTCCGTCTTAAATAGACGGATATGCGTTTTTTTTCTTCGACAGGTGTTCATTCCGAAATGGTCCCATTAAATTTTCATATAGATCTGATCATGCTTTTCGGACACATACAATTTTACAGTTTGGGGTAGCTTGATGTGCGTCTGTACACACGGCTACACATAAAGCTATAAATTTCCAGTTTCTGCTGATCTCGCACTGTACGGAAACCTTATACAATGCTAGATCAGCTTATACTGGAAATTTACAGCTTGATGTGTAGCCGTGTGTACATGTCAGTGTCATTTAAATTATTTTATGAATAAAGCTGGAACGATTTTTTTTTTCGACATCGAAATCCAACACGTGGGTATATTCACGTTTTATTCTTCGTCGTAACTATTAGCCATATTTATGAAAATGTATAGGTACTCTTAATTACAAATTAATAAACGATAAATACTGTAGCAAGAGTAAAAACAACCTGTTGCGGAAGTAATCTCCAAAAACCTCACAATTTGTAAAGCCTATTTACTCAAGCGAAAATCTAGATCTTTCACCCCGGTAAAACGTTGCCTTAGTGAATATTAGATAAGCGCCAAATTCGTGAGATTTCGCTGACATTCCACCCCTTCAGCCGCAGCCGCCTATAAATTTTTATTAAGCCCAATTTATTGTTGGAGGTCACCGCTGAGGACTGCAGACTGAGTATCAAGATAAGTGCGCTATTGTACTGATTTTTATTAAAATAGCGCGATAGCGACAGGAGTTCGAAAGTTAAATATTGAAACGAACACGTTTGAATACTTACTTTCGAATTTTTTAAATTTTCTTCCAAATTCAGTCGTTTTTGCGTGATTAAGTAATAAACACCCAAACATACAAATTTTCACATTTATAATATCTATTTATAGGATATAACCTAACACTGACTTAAATATTGCAAAAAAACGTATAAAAATTTCAATTTCACGAGCGACCTTTAGCGCATCCTCCTTAACTTAAGGTAGCGTACCTAACGCCACTTTAGGACCAAAGATTTCACTATACCTAATCAATTAAATCGAAGAGCAGAAAAATGTGTCTTGTACAGCGTCCAACAAATAACACGCATTTTGTGTAACTAAGTTCCACGCAAAATATTTCCTGGAACCGTAACTTATAGACTTGAAAAATACCTATCTACTTTAAAAGTCAAGCCGGGATTAATCAAACTCAACAAAAGAATTTACCACCAAAAATTGGAGCAGAAAAAGATCGGAATAACAAGTCATTTACCGTGTTTTTGTACCAAAGCCAGCATGAATATGGTAATAGACTGCTGAATATTAATTGATAAGAGATTGGTATAATTTATTAGTTAAGTTACTTAGATTAGCGATCAAAGTCTTGAGGAAATAAGCGACAAGGAGAAATTAGACAAACTTTTCAGAATATCTGCTAGTTCATCTACAGGGTCAAATTAAATTAGCTAGTGAAACACGACTGACACGATGGGTTTCGACGACTAAACAAAACAAAAACATTCATTAAAGTGGTCTATGACTGCTGCTAGTGATGTGTAGTGTTTGTTGCTTCAAGTATAAGTTGTTTTTGGAACGAAGTTCTGAAACGCAGCTTGCGGTAGAAATCGTAGAAATTGTCACGTAACGAAAAAAGCGTTACAAACAAGAAAGCTTTTTGGAGGGGTCCATGCGACATATATTTGAAAGAGACATAGAGTGAGTGAGATCGTTTTCATAGTTTTTGAGGGTGCTGAAGCCGATAACGAGGTCAAAATAAAGTTTTAGTACTTATAAAAAGAGAGTTGAAGAAAAAGCGCAAGGACACGCTAGCCACGCTAAGCCTTCGGTCTCGACTGTCATTTGTTGATCTTTGGCAGTCCTTACGGGTTGTCAGGGGGTACGGGAAGTCAGACAACCATTGTTACCATGAGGTATCGTATAACCCAGTTACTGGGTTGTAAAAAACTGGTATTCAGATGCATCCGGTTAGACAGGAAGCCGACCTCAATATAGCTGGCAGAAGTCTAGGCATATGAAGACATATTATAAAAAGGTCGATTTTGGTGTCTGTGTCTGACCGCTACGTTGTATGTACAGTAAATGGGTAATGAGATATCCCTTGCTGGTAAGATAGATTAAGTCTGCGTACTGTTTAAGGGCGAGGAATTAGTTAATCTTTGAAAGTTTCTATTAGGCTTCCTAACGTTGTTATTTGGGCCGTCTGTGAGTTGGATTAAAATATTTAGGCAAGTTATGTAACAGACATTACAACTTTTGGGGGCAAAGTTATAAAGTTAGGTCTTCCCTATTAAGTATTTTAGCGAGGAATCCTCATGAATCAATAATTTGAGGATATTATTATTATAAAGTCTTTGACAAATAAATATTTATTGAGCACTAGCTTTTGCCAGCGGCTTCGCCCGCGCGGAACTTTCATCTCCTATTTAACTCCCATAAGGGGTTTTTTTTTTTTTTTTTTGGGTGGGAAATCATCAAATGACTTCTCCTGCTGAGTAGAGCAGGAGGGCGTGTCAGACTTTTACTGACTAAAACCCACCCGTGTTACCTCAGTAGCCCGTTTGCCAGGGGCCGTGGTATCTCTTTCGAACAAACCCGCACCCCTGGCAGGCATCGGCCCTTGCGGACCCCACCAGTGGTTGCTGACATCTTTGACGGCGCGCGTGAGGAACACAACGCGCCGTCCCGTCTACCTCTTTTCGGCCGCAGAGGATAGGGAGAGCGGCCGACGCTATACCGACACTCCTCTTCCCCTGCGGCCCCACCGCGTCCGCCATCAAACGGTGGCGGCCCCGTCCAAGCCACGGAAGGGAAGAGCGCTGCTCAGAAGCACCGGCACTCCTCCTCTACCGCAGCCTGTAACCCTCAGCCGCGATGCCTCCCGTTCGACATCGCGGCCCACCTCAGTTGCGGTGCACCTCACCGCAACCTACTTTTTGGCCGCTACGTCAATGGCTTGAAGGCAAAAGCCCTGACGAGCGGCCCCACCGTTGGGTTCCTCTTGGCTTCACCGTGGATGGGAGACCACGGTTACTAAGCCCCCCCGCAACGACAATGCGGGAACCCACTCGAGGGGGTCCCATAAGGGGTGAATTTCGAAAAATCCTTCCTTACTCCTTATTTACAATATAAATGGAACCTCTGCGCAAAATTTCAGCTTTCTAGATCTAAGGGTTTGGGCTGGGCGTTGATGAGTCAGTCAGTCAGGACTTTCTTTTTCTTTAGATATAAATAGATAATCATGCATATAAGTAGATGGGATAAAACAGAAGATGTTTTTTCTTTATAAAAGTAAAGCTAATTATTCATTTAACTATATTTTTTTTTGTAGCTATACTTTATGGCCCTCGAGTAACTGGACAAGATTTATCATCCTTGCAACAAAAATGTAAAGTACCCACCGAATTACACACTTATTTTGCGCCACTGTCAAAATCGAAGTGGTCTTGGTTCTCGTTACAATATGGATACTTTTGGGTGGCTGCCCCTAACAACTCCGTCTATATCACAGTGATCTTTATTCTCGTTAAAATAAGGTTGCTATTGGGTTGATGCTGTTAGAGGTAAAATAACTGTGAAAGGACTGCAAAGAATCGTTGGTAATCAAATTCCATATTCAAACTATGTTTTGCACTGAACACAAAGACTTGAAACAATTGACAAACACCGTTTTTCAACAATAAAGGTTTTATTAAATTATTTTCACAATTAAGGGGAAACAAAAATACAAGGTGTTTATTAATGTAAAAATACAGGGTAAATATAGAGTGGTGTTTATATTTACAGAAGTCAGTTTGTTAGAACAATTGATTTGATAGCAGTTTCAGGTTATAGACTATCAAATTTATATCGGACGGCCAATGGGAATGGATATTTTATTTACATGCGTGGATGCTTGTGGTATAGCAGATTTTTTTAAATCTCTTGAATTCGAGGGCCCTAGTGTTTGTTTATTTTGTGTATGTTCAGTTGGAATGATTTAAATATACACAAAACAATGTTGTAAATACAGAAAAATATGGTAGGACGCCGTAATACTAAGTGGGGTGACGATCTTCGCTTGATGGCTGGTAGCAGCTGAATGACAGTTGCCGAGAATTGAGCTGAATGACATGCAGCTCTGAACACTCAAGTAGAATTTCTGAGACCCAGCTTGAAGAGTAAACCGGTGAAATAACAAATACCAAAAGAGATACATTACCAGGGTAATCGAAAATAATTGAAGTTGTCCAGCATTGCTTAAGTAAGCTATCACGCTCTTTATACCAGGAGGCTTTTTATTTTGGTATTATACTTTATTTAAATTTTTTGTCAAATTCTTTGTGTTAAGTTTGAGTTAAGTTTTCATTTTACTAGCTGATATATGACTAATTATTTAATTAATGTTTTCTGTCTCGTAATGTTTATTACTTTTTCTATATATGTATAGAATCAAGTCTATATAACTAAACAGACAGCTGTGCTGCTGGGGAGTTTGTTGCGCCACTTCTTCTTCCTAGCTAATGCACTGGGAGTGGTGAAGGGTGCGCGTTTTGGGGGACTATCATATATGATTTATAAATTTAACGTTAGAAAAATGGTGATTCTCAGCCTAATTTGAACAAATGACTTTTGATTTTGATTTTAGTAAGAAACTGATGGATGTTTTCAAATGAAATTAAAGATAAAATTAACTGTTTCTTTCCTATTAATTAACTTAATATTGATTCGGAAGACTCCATCGGTTCGTTTCTGAACTTCAACTATATCCGAAAACGATAGTTAGGTACTTATCTATCTCTTTTGGTGGTCTTTTGGTGGCCCTAATAATTGCCTATAAGGTTGAAAAATTTCTTTCAATATGTTTGGTTTGTTCTCCAAAGGCGCCACTAGCACATAACCACTTATTCCGAACACATAAAACCCCCTTAGTGACAAGCCCATAAAATATTTTATATCTAAGTACATTATTGATGACATCATTTACGTCCCTTCCTCCATAACATTTGCTATAACTACGTAGTTCACGGTTAACATACAACATTATAATTAGACTAACATGTTAATAAAGTAATATTATAATCCATCCATATTCTTAACTAATTTTGTCCGTGGATGGGTGACAATTGGTACCGGCTGTCATTCGTGGATCTTTGACAGTCGTTACGGGTCGTCAAAAACCTCAAGTCTGACCTTCAGGTTTACCAAGGGGTATCGTATTAGCCAGAAAAGTGGGTAGTGGAGGTCAGATAGGTATGCTCCATGTAAAGTACTGGTATTCAGCTGCCTCGGGTTAGACTGGAAGCCGACTCCATCATCGTTGGGGAAAGGCTAGGCAGATGACGATGACCTACAGCAAAATTTCGATAGGTAAGTTCGATTTGGGTGTATGGTACCTAAGGCTTAATAGTTTTCCTAAATCAGAAGGTCGAATAACTTCTCTCAATTAATTATATTTCAAACTAACTGCTGCCCAATGTTACTGATCCATTCTTTACGCTCTCTGCCCATCAAAATTAGTCCAGCCGTTTCGGAGATTAGCCGTACAAACAGACAGACACAAAAATAAATGCAAGAATATTTTTAATAATACAGGTTAAAATCGGTCAACAGGACCTCATCAAAAACACCACTAATTATTTTGCATAAAATAGTTTCAATACAATGCGTTGTTTAATACACTTTAATGTATAAGTGTTTTAAGTACAATCATGTTACAAGTACCATATATATTTTCAAATGCATTTAGTAAAAAGTTGTTATTTTGACACAGCAAACAGACAGTAGACACTTTCATTTTATTTATTTGTATAGATGCATGGACTACAAACATACACTATGAATTTACGTAAGGAAACACACACAGTTCCTCCATAATAATATCGATAATGTTTAACAATGGAAGATATTGGCCTAGATCGGGGCTTCTTGGCGCCCCTCCCTTTATAGAACATAATTGTTACATGTGTGTAACACTAGTATGTATGTTAATCGTTATGTCAAGGCCAAATTGATTTTCCTTTGAATTTGGAAAACGGGGCTTGGAGACGTTCTGTTTTAAATTATGGACGTTCAGTTCATTGGTTGCCTAGCGACGACTTATGGTATTTTTTATTGCTAATTCAGTCTTTTTTCTGTTCAAAGTTTGTGGTAATTACTTTTTAGGGTTCCGTACCCGTGATTCCAACAGAACCCACAAAGCCTTTTCACTGTCTGTCCGTCTGTACGTCAGCGGGCTGTATCTTTTGAAACGCAATAGTACTGTAGACAGTAGCAAATATTCAGTGTGTATTTCAATTGACATTTAAAAAAGGGTATTGTGAAGTTATAAATGAATTAACGGCCCCTTACAAGAATCGTATGTTTTTAAAATCTGTAGTGTTAAAATAATATTGTACGGTGTTACAAAATCCTTCAGAAGACCTAGATTCGAAAATTTTAATTAAAAAAAATCATTCGATGCTAAGTGGACAAACCTTTTTTCATAGAAAAATCTTCATTTTTCTATTATATGCAATTTACATTGATCATTATATAGCATTGCTCCGGTGAAGCCTGGCGGGAACCCTCTATGGCACGTAACATTAGAAAATCAATTGTGTCTCATTAGCCGGAAAATTTCGAATTCTACTCTGCCCAACCCTACTTCTGCGTTAAATTACGTAATCTCTTAAAAACAAGTTGAATTTGGCCATTTAAAAACCATCAGACTATGTACGAGTACCTTTACAATCAAAATTTAGACTACATTCAAATAAAAAAAAGCTGTCATGATACGCGTTCGGCATTTTTTGAGATGGGAAAAAACAATTGAACTCGCGACACTTTTACCGACACCACTGACAACACGAACGTACGAACGAACAACGTTGAACGTACAGAGGCCAGCACATCCAGCTACTCCAATCTGTCAAATTTCTTTTATAGTTTTTCAACTTTAAATCAAAAGGATAAGGTTCGTTATTACGTTGACCGTTGTTTTTTAAATCGATTTTTTTTCTACGAAAATGTTTTTATAATCTGGCCAGATGTTGTTTCAATAATGATGCTTAATTGCTCATAGATTATGGATCATCATTATAACTAAATAGATGTTTCCAATCTGAAAATAAATCTATAATTTTCGTCAAATGACGTAGGTGAGCGTAATTACGGTAAATAGAACAAAGTAAATTAAGTATGTATGTATTGTAAATAGCATTAAATTGGCCAAGTAGCAGTGTTGCTAACCAATTGGTAGCTATGTTTTTTTTTGCCAATATTGTGTGAGCTCTGAACCTGCGTGGTGGATTACGGCACAGAGAGGAACAGAGGGTAAATAAATCATTTATTTGGATCAACCACTTGTACATCTTTCATAAACCTGCCGTGGAAGCTCTTTACACTGTTGGTCCCAGCCGTCATTCGTAAATCTTTGACAGTGGGTAGTCAGATTGTGCGTGTGGTGCCGGACGTAAAATAATAGCACCATCCCATTTCTTCCCGTGGGTGTCGTAGAAGGCGACTAAGGGACTTACTAGAGAATGGGCAGCAGCGTTCTCTATGCATTTTACCACCATACTGCGATCACCAACCCGCCTGACAAACGTGGCGATTATGGCAAAACCCTCGGCCTATTTCCAGCATTGAACCTCTTTCGGCTGAAATGATGAATGAGTCAGATTGTCAGACGCTCCCTGCAAAGTACTGGTAATCAGCTGCATCCGGTTAAACCGGACTAGTGGACTGCAAAAACAATAATAAATTCTTGTAGGAGACCAACAACAATATTAAATCGGGTTTGCCTTTGAACATTATTTTTATTTGTGTCATCATCATCTGCCTAGCCTTTTCCCAACTATGTTAGGGTCGGCTTCCAGTCTAACCGGATGCAGCTGAATACCAGTATCTATTTTTATTTGTGTGTCAATGATTATAATCATCTATATAGATGATTTAGTTAAGATGTTCTTACAACGCCTGTTATTGCCTTTACCTGTACCCTAATAATTGCAACACACGACCTAACATAATCTGAATGATTTGGAAGGATATTGCAAATCTATTGCATCATAATGTTCGAAAAATTTGCCAGACCATAACATATTTGGGAAAAGGCTAGGCAAATTGATTTTTCAGTTTAAATTCGATTCATGAAAATATAAAAATTACTGATCCCAGTTTTGTTTGTGTGTCTTAAAATCTATTCAAATAAGTATTGTTTCGACAAAGATAGGTACCTATGTCCGGTAGTTATAGTTTTGGAACGTCTACAGGCTGTTATATTTTCTAAAAATGTATATCTCTCATTTTAAACTTTGATTAAAATAAATTAAGCAGTGATAAAATAAATCTTTCCATAATTATAGCACTTGAATAACCAATTTTCTCTTCACTTTCAGATCAGTATGGACACATCCTTCTCAAGCTCATCTGTAACCAACGTTTTATTTAAATCAAGAAACTAAACGTATGTATATTTTTCGTATTTTTTATTTTATATTGCAAACAAATATAGTACCTATTTCCAAAAGGGAGTTGTTATCAGACTCCTATACATAAACGACAGAAGTTATTTTTAGTGCGAAAGCTTTTTAACTTTGTTTTATATGTCCTTACAGCTTATTTTTCCTAAGCAATTGTGAGGGTTTAACATGAAACTCTGTAAAAGAAGGTGAGTTTTTATTGCACAGAGAAAATATCACACTCTGATACACGAATTTAAAATAATATTTATTTAGGACTAGCTTACCCGACAGATGTTGTCCTGTCAAAATTTTAATAATTCATTCAAAAATATTATTTTCTAATTTTCCCGAATTTCAAAGTTTTCTTGAGCCTTTTATAATTTTATTTTTATTAAAACCTAATTTGAACTGTTACGAAAATTTTGAAACAACAAAAAACAATATTCAAATCGTCACGAACATCATTTCATTTTTATTTACAAATTAAAATTGACAACGTGGACTCGAAAACGCTTCATCGGTTTATGTCATTTACCATTTTTTGCTATCAAACATGTACCTTTATTAAAAATCAACGTTTTGTAGGTGTAGACTACGGTCGATAACCGCAAGCTTACCGAGTGTCATTAACCAGTCGTTTTGACGACCGTCCGTTGGTAACTGTTGTTGCTTTTTATTAAAATTAGGAGTTAAGTTTATGATTAAGTACATAAGCCGCAGGTAACAAAAACATGAATAGGCGATTAAAAACTTAGTACATGGTGTTACACTAAGAATTTATGTAGTTTTATAAATTACGTTGAAAAAAAAATGAGGGCTACATTATTTAAATATCTACATTCAAATGGTCATCGAAGTCTTCTGGGCAGTTTAGAAAAAAATCACTAGTACCAATTACCAGAGGTAGTTAGATAATCACCGTGTGGGGTTAGTCAGTAAGAATCAGAGTGACAGTCTGAGTATTTATATGTAGAGTCCTCACCCCTGCCTACAATTATAATCAGTATTCAAAAAAATATATATTTGATGTTTTTACTTAGTTAAACAGTGCATAGACAGACGGTGCATAGACAGGAAATGCTTAGAAAAATACAAAGTCACAATAAATTCGATAAAACGACTATTTTGATTAAAATTCTTTACAGATAATAAAAACGTATTACAATAACAATATAAACATATTCTTTGTTTCCAAAGTTGTTCGATTTAAAGACTAAATCTGATGGAACTGTAAATAACTACAAAACATCAAGTTTGCATGTCAAGGACAGTATATTAGTCTATAATAGGCTAGTAGGTAGCATAATTACTTCTAGTATCAACCTTCCTTTTTGGTACGGTCAGCCTCAAAAACATGTTCAGGTACATCGACAAGAATGAATGTGATTATTTCAAACTGTGTTCCAAATTATTGTAACAATATTTAGCGACAATTAAGTATCCAATGTGATATTTATGTTTTGTGGCTATTAATATATTTATACAATTTATGGAACAAAGAATTTAGACGATTAAAATTCAAAATTTTAACTTTTTGTTTGACATAGCATGAAACGTTATCTAGGCCAACGGTTCAAATATGTTGTTTCCTATGGAGATGACCTGGCAAGAAACTCCACGGTTACTCTTTTATAAAGATGAATCCATATTTAAAAATTTTGTCCATGTTAGATAGGCGGTCGCTCCACATAAAATACTTATATTCAGCTGCATCCCGTTTGACTGGAAGTCAACCCCAACATAATTCTGAAAAAGCAAGGTATGATGATCATTATTTTTTGCATTCATTGCGATGTAGGTATACATCTTCTTGGAGCTGACTGTACCAGCATGAGAAACAACATCTGGGTCAAAGGTTGGTCGGGAACAACCAATCATTGATCGATTTCCGAATGCAAAATTGATGAAAGTTTAGAATGCTAATTTAGATATCTTCACTGCTTGAAATGTGAATGTTTTAAAACTATTGATCGGTTTGGGTTTTTGAGTATTTTTGTTTGTTTTTATCAAAAATGGGTTAAAGCTTAAGCCATGTAACAACAAAACCCCTTTATTTATTTAATGCTTTATGTAGGTTCAAACAGAATTTTACAAATATTCAAAAATTGTCTGCTTAAAAAGGAAATAAAACTCACTCATAATTTAGTCATGATATTGGTCTGGTATTGTTGTGTAATTACTTGTAATAGCTTTGATAAACAAAAACATAATTAATTTAACTCATAACAATGGAAAATAAAACACATTTGAAAAACCTAACTTTGTCAATGCATTAAATTGATAAGATATTGCGAATAATCCAAACATCAGGCGAATTTTGTGGCATGCATTTTCTTTGCAAAATATTGTAGAGAAAATACATTCACAATGGCAATAAGGTTGTCAATCCTCTGTATAAAAATAGAAAACAAAAAGCTGTGACATAAACAAAGAGCCAACTGCCAATGAACGAGCAGTTATTAATTACAGCACTGGTTTTTTTGTTTTATTTTTATTTCTGTACGGTCACTTGAAACCGCCATCGACATTCTTTCACTATTCACGTTGGTATAATGTTTGATATTGTTCGGAATTTGAATTTTGATTTAAAAAATAATATAATTCGAATTTGAAACGTTCATTTTATCGGCACGATTTTTTTTTTAATTAGTTTTATGGCCTGGTTTCAGAGACCTTTTAGCCAAGTCTTTATTCGTATTCTAGTCATAACAAAGTTATTGTAAAGTGGTAGTAACTTTACAATAACCTATTAGGAGTTTTTGGGGAAACACGAAAAGTCCACGTTAGTCACTTATTTTCACCTTCACTACACTTGTGCACTCACACGTAACTAAATTGGATAACTCACTACCAAAATTATACAATTTAATTCGCTATTTCACAAAATTTAATGATAATGAAAATTCATGCGACATGTTCTAACGCGATCCCGCCAAAAACTCTATCGGCACGATGTCTTGTCTAAACAACAGATAATTATAAAAACGCATTGCAAAAACGTTCAGACTTTTTTTTTTTTTTTTGTTTCATTTTTTCGGGAAAAGTAGGTTTCCAATTTTTATTTTCATAAAAATCTAACTCGGACTTTAAGTCAAAAGATGAAACCGCCCGTTTAAAAAAAATACTCCGTTGTCTTTACAATTTTGACATTATAGAAATTGAACTAATGGAATCATATTCTAAATTAAGCCGTTAAGGATATACGGTTGGCTTGACAATTCCTGGTACCAAAAATTCGAAGACATGACGTGAGGTACGGCCCACTCCCTCTCACCGACGAAACGAAGTCTGTCTCCCAGCAGTGGGAACATTACAGGCTGATACTTGAAAGAAAGAAAAAGAAATGTATTTACTTGACAGTTGCTAACCTTTATCATTTATCCTTTAGCACTAAAAACAGAAAAGCATCATTAAAACAAAGGAAAAGCTGTTCCGTTTCGTCCTCCTTAATTTATTAAAGATTCGTAACTCGGAAGTTAGTTCAAGTGTCCATACCTTAGGTCCGCGAAGACAGTCGTAAAATTAAAAGCACTTAATAATTGAAGTAAACGGCACTTGGAACTTCTACCAAACTTCGAAGTTTAGTAGGTACCAGTTTAATAAACTATTTGGCACAAAAAGCGAAGTTGGCCGGACGAACTGAAGCGATTTGCGCCAAGTCACTTCACTCCCACTCTCGGGTATATTTTACAAGTATACTTGAGGTACTTATGAAGTCCTTGCTAGGTTTTTGAGGGTACTTTGTAAAAGGAACCTAGAATAAAATATACTGTTGTGTAGAGCAAGGTTTTTTGGAGGATACGTGAAATGTAAAACAGCTAAAGTAACGTTTACAGTTACGTAAGCAGACATTTTGAAACTGCTCGGGAAATAAAATTACAATTTTTATTTCTTAAAAGTCGTTTTGTTGTTAGCATAGTCTGACTAGATTAGATCACAAACTTACAAAGAAGAAATTAATTAAAATAAATCATTTTTCAGTTATAATATAAGTCATTCTGTTGTGTCACTTTGTATAGACGTCTTCGTAATTGCTTTTCTACTCTTGACAACAACTCCCAGTCAATCTAAACTTCACTAAGGTTGAAACTGTCTAACTGTCACATTGGTCTTGAAAATAAAATACACCTTGTCGCTTTGTGAAGTGCAAGAGAAATTCAACTTTAGTGCTCATCCACACGAACGACGGCTGCAATTGCCCCTGTCGTTGGCGCGTGTTGCTCGTTTGTATGCGCACTTAGGGTGATGAAGCAATTACGAGTACGACTATCAGTTTTGTAATAAGTATTATAAAGATCTCTCTAATTGCAAGATCTTAGATTTCTCTCTCGTCATCTCTATTAAAAAAGGAAAATGGAAAAACGGTCGGAGGCCTCCCTGTAGAGGGACACTACAACCTTATATTAATAATAACACATTGTTAAGATCAATAGAAGAAATGATGCTTACCGAATAATTAAATCATTATGCCAAAAAAATGAGCTCACTCACTTCCTAAGTGACCACCAAAAGCTCTTATTAATCTAAAACAATCAAGCAGAATGCTTTCAACCATCGATTTATTTGTTTAAACTTGTCAGTGACAAGTTCAAGGCCGCATAGTCAATTTCCTCGGCCATTTCCCCCAGATAGGGATGACATAGCAATAATAAAATTACGTTTTAAAATCCCCCAAGTTTGAACAGCGAACCATCTGCGTAACTTACATAGTTTCAAAGTTTTACGATCTCTTGGGGGTAACAAATAATAATTGAAAATGTGATTGCTCGAGTTCAGACTAAATTTTACTTTTATGATTTTGAAAGTAGAGCTCGCTCGTAAAAAAAGTTATGACTGTCCAGTGGTTTCGTTATTTTGCATATTTTGTTTATTTGAATATTTAATTTCATTAATCAAATTTAATTTTGAAAATTTTTAATTCATTGAATATTTAATTTTATTAATCAAATTTAATTTTGAAATTTTTTAATTCTTTTAATATTTAATTTCATTAATCAAATTTAATTTTGATAAATTTTAATTCTTGGCCTTGCTATACATTATACAACGTGTCAATGCCGCCTTGTCTCTTGGAAACATTACCAGTCAACAGCGATTAGGATGAATTTTTCGACACTTTATTTAAGATCGTTCGGTTTAGTTAAGTTAGGATATAAGAAATTTGGTATTTTTAAAGATGAATTCGTGATAAGAAGGCATTATTAATATTTATTACCTTTAATCATTGAATTTCGAAATTAAAATTTGCTAGAAAATTGCTAGACGCGCTTTTAGAATAAAATACCCATATCAAAGGTTTTCTAAAAACTCTGATCACTCTTGACTGACCGGTTTACATAATTTTACATAAAGTATAACAAAAATGAAAGTGTATATTCCCCAAATCGTCATTTTTATACCAACACAATGCGTCACATTTTCAAAAGCCCCAACGCATTTGATGGGGGCCTTTCACATAAATGACGAAACTCTGTAACATCCGTGCTTGGGGACTGATGGCAATAAGCTTTATTTTGCTCTTTTTTGTGGAAATAAAAGGTGTCCCGTACTCTAAATGTATGAGCCTTTGAATAATATTATTTTATACGTTTTCATTTTCAGTATCGTGAAACCTTTATGTTTAATTGCGAAAGCCACAGTATTTATTTCAAAGAATGTTCGTTGCTTTTAAATATCTTTTTCGGGTTCTGTACCCAGATGGTGGCATGGGTTCCTATTACTACAAGACTCCCCTGTCTGTCCGTCTGTGTATCAGCGGGCTTGAGATACATCTCATGGACCATAATAAGTACACTGAAAAACCGAATAGGTTGTTTTAACCTTTTTTCAACCTTTATTTTAGGTTAATATAGCACCTACCGACATGATTTGTTGAATTAACAAAATAAAAATAGTTGCTGATTATATATATTTAACTTAGTTATTTTGTTGACTCTACTTCGTTAATATGTTGACTTGACTATATTATCAGTTAGACTTACTTAGATTCGAATATTGTGTCGTTTTAACCTCTTTTAGTGGTTGGTTTAACCTATTAATTTTTAACAATTTTATTTTTGTAGAAATAAATGTCTTATAATAGTTGTTTAAACATAATATTAGGTTAACGCAACTTACATGAAATCAACATTATGGAATTCAACCTATTCGGTTTTTCAGTGTACGCTAAGCAAAATTTCTTTGAATGTGTATTTATATTTCAGCTGTAATATCAATTAAATTCCGTGTGGTGCCGGACGTAAAGAATAGCACCATCCCATCTCTTCCCGTCGGTGTCGTAGAAGGCGACTAAGGGACTTACTAGAGAATGGGCAGCAGCGTTCTCTATGCATTTTACCACCATACTGCGATTGCCAACCCACCTGCTAAAATGGCAATTATGGCAAACCCCCCAAATTAGGAGAGACCTATATCCAACAGTGGAAGTCTTTCGGCTGAAATGATAATAATGATGAACAATAAAAGTAAAGAATAAAGGGGCTACATACAAGAAACGTCTTCTTTCCGGCGTTTTTTGCCTTGCAGCACGAAACAATCACTCCAGTTTTTTTTATGTATGCAAGCTCTTTAATTCAGGTCATGCATAATTCAACCCACAGCATGTCTAATTGCAGAATGAAATTTCAGCAGCTTGCAATAAAATACTGAGCACGTTATAAAATGTTTTAATGTTCAATTTAGATGCGGCATCTTTTAAATATTAGGAGCAAAATAAATCCAGTGTACTATAGGTATTATAGCTCTGCCAAACCATTAGGGGAATACCAGCGTGAGGTTATTTCAGAAGCATTTTGAAATACATACTTTCACCTAGATACTTATGAAATTATTTCAGACTGCATAATATAACATCATCGTGTCTTCCCTGAAGGAATATCGAAATAATATAAATATCTATGTAGTAATAATATATATAAAAAAAAAACATCTTTATGCACGTGTTTCTGTGACTTTTATTTCTTTCTTTCTTTGTAAAAAAACAAGTACTGGTGTAAACTGAATCGATCTCTTAAGGCGACGATAGATGACAGCTACCTACAGCGATGCATTGCCGCCCGTCGCTCGCAAGAGAACCCGCCTCAACGCGCATCAATTTTTTCGAAAAACAACCCATGTTGATTTATCAAACACAATTCTAAGAAAAACCGTATATTATATTTTGGGTGATTAAATTGTCTTTTAGATGGTGAAAGTTTCATGGAAATACACCCGATAGTTTTTGCGTGATTATCGTTTTTATGTCCGCGATAGACATTACTTTACCAATTAATTACATTATGTTATAAAAATATTATTTAAAATATTCACATATAAAATGACGAAGAAAATTGTCTAGTTTCACATACATTTTTTTCAAATACATAAAACAAGCCGTTTAGACATGATCTTCAATAAAAAGTCCTTAAAAGTCGGCTGTCTGCGCCTTAACAAAGCTAGGTTTTTATTTTGACGTGGTTTACACCATCCAGCCAGATTTTCTAACAAGAACGTAATTGAAATACAGTTCTTAATACAAAACTATCAACGGTTTTGTATAACAGACTTTACCGTATACATTATAAAGTTCAAAATAATAAAATGGCCCCAGGTTTAAACCTGCTGAGTCTGAAGATAAACCTTGTGATGTAATCAGATTTTCTCGTAATCACTGCAGTTGCCGGTGCTAAATTAAATTCTTCCGGCAGTTTTAAAAGTCCGCTTGAGAAAAATAATCTCCTCTTGGTTAGGGTTACCATATCTCAGGATTTTTGGACTCTTCTCAGGATTGTGACTGGATTTTGCAAATCTCATAAAAACTGAGGATTTTTAGAATGTTCAATAAATAAAATACAGCTTACATTTTAAAGATCTCTTTAATACATTAAACAAACTAAAAATAACCTTCCCATGGTATTAATTTTCACAATTAAAATCAATACTTATTTATCCTAGTAGGTACTTAATCTGTTTTATCATACTTATAATATGTGAAGATACCTTTTTAAGTACGGTTTTTTCTTTAATCATTAATTATATTATAAAATGCCCCACATGTTAAACTCTTCAAATTATATTGAACTAGCTGTTGCCCGCGGCTTAGCCCGCGTGGGGCATCGAAATTATCCAACGGGAACCGGAGGGTGCCGCTGCTAGACGCCCCCCCCCCCCCCCTCGCTTTGAGGGCGATGTGCAACGCATGAGCGAGATCCGCAGTGTATAATATTTAAAAAAAATACGACTTTAGAGTAAATTCTCAAACTGTAAAAAATCTCAGGATTTTTCAATGAAAATCAGGCCTTTTCTCCGGACTTTTGATTTTTTCATCTGGTGACCCTACTCTTGGTGGAAGTAGTTACTAGATCTGTTAATTGAAATTCTCTGAAAGACTCAACTATTTCCCGTTTTAATTCATTATTCTATTATTTATTTGGATTTAAATTGTTAGGTTATTTTTTTGAAGACAAAAGAACTAAATCCAAATTGTTACCTGTAAATACTGAAATTGTAAACTGGCGGAAATAACACATATCGGTTACAAATCAATCTAGTATCGTATTACCCAGTTACTGGGTCGTGGAGGTCAGAAAGGCAGTCGCTCCATGTAAATACTGGTGCTCAGCTGCATCCGGTTAGACTGGACGCCGACTTCAACATAGTTGGGAAAAAGACTAGGCAGATGTTGATGACAAATCAAGGAACATCATAGACAAAGTTTTATTCCATGTTCATTGTCTTTATTGAAATAATTTAACTTGTTAACCCGTGAACAGCGTTGTGGGCTGCAACATTGGTTATACGTTTCCTGTTTCTTTGTTTTATATTGTAGCTGTTTGTTGTTCCTTTTGAATAAAAACAAAATAATTTTTGTCATTACTTTTCATTGATATCAGCGACTCCCAAACAAGAAATAATTCAGCTTTAGTGTTGTTCGGGGATCGCTAATAGTGGACTATTAGCGATCCCCGACCAACACTAAAGCTGAAGATTTTACCATAAGCAAAATCAGCCTATAGTGTTCCCTCTACGGGCACACAAGCCTTCTCTCTGTGTGAAAGAAGTGGGCCATAATCCATCAACCTAGCCTATTGTGGGGTAGTGGATGTAACATGTCTTCCAAATTTTAGTTCTAGGTCATGCCGGTTTCCTCAGGATCTTTACCTTGGCCATTTTGAAAGCAGTGGAACATTAAATACACTTAGGAAATTGCCTTGGGTTCTAACTCACGATTGACGCGACACGTAAGTCAGAGTCAATTTAAGAAATTCCTTCAAGGACTTCAAGCTAAACGTTTGTCTATAAAATTTATGTTTCCAATTTTCCCCTAAACTCTGCATTAGACTAACTCAGTATACCACAGCGGAGTGAATCAAAATTACCGGCACCTACTCGCTATGAGCTTGAGCGTCTTGAAGATTTAATATTCGAAGCTTGACTAAAATTAGGAGTGGGCTCTATTTAATGTAAGAACTAAATATAACAGGTATGTGATGATAACAGACCGTAACTGTCACGAACTGAAATAACAGCTACAGTTCCTCGAAATAATAAAATCCCTTACATACGACAGTCAGAAGCTTTTCTCTATTCATGCTTATGACAGTTACCTTAGTTAGAATAAGATAAAAACTGTGACACCCTGTTACATCGTCACAAGCTTTTTCCTTTTCTGGCATAGGTGTAGCACCTTAATTAGAAAGAGAAATACCTACTATGTGTACATAGAACAGGAACAGGCGGAACAGATTTGCGATTTTATAGTTTGTTCCCACATTTGAAATAACAGCCTGTTATTTTGTAACAGGTTTTTGGAACTGTTATTTAGGTGGAACAGGAACTGGCGGAACACATATGCGATTATAGCTGTATCAACCTACTCCTAACTAAAATTGAACTGAAGCGATTTACCTTTATATTGGATAGATGGGGTCGTTCTTAAACTAAATTCGATGACCTGTCTTAAGAATAAATGAAATCAGAAACTTATTGGTTCGGGCTTTCAGATAACTGTTGCATTTGAAGATGAAATGTTTGAAACAGAAATGAATTGCTACAGCCTTTTGTAGTTTAAGAATTCATTTTGTTGAGAGTTGTTTTTAATGAAGATGATTGAAGATATTTTTATTTGTTGTTATCACTGCATTTTATAAACCATGTGCCTCGACGCGTCTGTCTGTGTGTCTGTTCACGTTTAACCCAAAAACGACTGAACGGATTTTCATGCGGTTTTCATCAATGAGTAAGGTTTACGTGTATATTTTGATAAGGTATGTGTAGATTGGTTAACATGGGCGGAGCCGATGGCGAAAGTTAGTTTTCAATAGTAAAAAAACCGACAGGCGACAACCGACGATTTTTGTACAAGTTTCTTAATATAGTTTCTGCTCTAATTTAATTCAAATTCATTTTTTGACAGAATGTAGGTTTACAATGTGTGATCTTAAAACTATAATGGTCCCATTACATTCTACTATTACCATAGTTGCATAATGGTGTTCAAATATTTAATTTTATCTTGCAGAATTCTATTAACTTAAATATTTTATAAGAAGCAGCATCAACAAAAATAAGATCATAAATGGCATATATGGATAAGAATAATTTTTTGACATGTATATCGCATTCTCAGTTATATATTAATGTAAATATATGATTATATAAAATAAATAAAATTAAAGAGAGTCCTCATTAATTACTTTAAGGCGTGTGTTTTGCTAAAGACTGTCATAAATTATCCGCCTAAACAGTCGTAGGTAAAAGGTGTTTTTTTTTTTAAACCAGTGTATCTCTTTAACCATACATAATTTTGAAAGCAAAAAAATTTGTGATATTTTCAAGTCTTCCTTGCATACAGTGATAGAACTCAAAACATAATTAAACATTATTTAATTCATCAAAAAATCATCAAAGTCACCTCTTAACTATCTTTAAAACCAGTTTATCCCTTCAATAACAATTATTACTGTAATTAAAAATATACCATAAATTTTCAAATACCAAACTGCATCCAGTGATAGATCATTTTTTATCAAATAGTTAATATCTAATTTTATACGATTTTATTTGCATTTTTACGACAATGCTTGCTCATTTAATATTCGAATTTATTACAACAGATTTTAACCCGTATCGGATTGCAGTAAGAACTATTATCGCTCATTACGACAATAGGATGAGTACGTACAAAATTACCAGGGCCTTAAGAATTCACATGCTCACGCGCGTTTTCCCCGAAGATTCCAAACTTAACGCGTATCATTTGAACGTAGCCAGAGTTTAACTAGGCGTTAAATGGCCCATATTCAACTCCACAACTACGATTATCATACTAAATTGACTGTGAGACAGAATTTCTGTCATCCTCGACAGTTTGACCTTCGCCTAACATTTATTCTTCAACGCAATTTTCTTAGAAAAAAAAAACTTTTCTTTCTGTGACTCACAATCCAATCATCGAAAATAGGATCGAAGTGTTGATTGTTAATTATGTCTGTCTGTCACAGATGTTCACGTTCTATTTGTTTTTTTTGAAAAAGTTTATCACATCCTTGCCAAAATTACGAAGAGCAAACTATTTCAGTCATTAAATGAAGGCCACATGTTTGCAATAATTAACAATTTTAGGGTTGCTCGTTACCGCCCAGAAACCAAGCGCGTTGTTACAATTATTATAAACTAGATTTTGCCAGCAGTTTCGATCGCGTTATCCCACGGGAACGTACAGTTATCGGGATAAAAAGTATCCTACGTGTTAATCCAGATTATAAACTCATTCGAATCTGATCAGTTGTTTTTGCATGATTAAGTAATAAAAATTCAAACGTTGAAATCTCCAAACATACAAACTTTCTTTATAATTTACTAGCTGACCCGACAGACGTTGTCCTGTCCGTCCAATAGTCATTCATACAAAATACCTTTCCTACCTACCCTACTCTATCCTACCTACCCTACCTACCCTACGCTACCTACCCTACCTAACCTAACCTACCCTATCCTACCTACCTACCCTACCTACCCTACCTACCCTACCTACCCTACCTACCCTACCTACCCTACCTACCCTACCTACCCTACCTACACTACCTACCCTACCTACCCTACCTACCCTACCTACCCTACCTACCCTACCTACCCTACCTACCCTACCTACCCTACCTACCCTACCTACCCTACACCTACCCTACCTACCCTACCTACCCTACGCTACCTACCCTACCTACCCTACCTACCCTACCTACCCTACCCTACCCTACCTACCCTACCTACCCTACCTACCCTACCTACCCTACCTACCCTACCTACCCTACCTACCCTACCTACCCTACCTACCCTACCTACCCTACCTACCCTACCTACCCTACCTACCCTACCTACCCTACACCTACCCTACCTACCCTACCTACCCTACCTACCCTACGCTACCTACCCTACCTACCCTACGCTACCTACCCTACCTACCCTACCTACCCTACCTACCCTACCTACCCTACCTACCCTACCTACCCTACCTACCCTACCCTATCCTACCTACCCTACCTACCCCACGCTACCTACCCTACCTACCCTAAAATTAAAAAAAACCCTAAAAACCATCCATGGACTTCAACGAACATTTAAAAAAAAAAAAAATGTGAAATTGGTCCAGGCGTTGTTGAGTTATGCGCTTACCAACACATTTTGCGATTCATTTTTATATTATAGATGATATTAGTAGAAAAGTAGAATAGGATAGTAAGATAGGATAAATATTAGATATATATTATACACATTCTTGTAGTAACTTCAAAAAGATTTTATTTCACTCCCACTATACAAGTTTCGTTTTAGTTTTTATTAGATTTTCCCATTTTTGTCGTCTAGAATTCTTTGTTTTTCAATCATTTGTTTTATTGTCTTTGGCTACCAAAACTTGAACTAAATTTGTTAAAAAATCACTTCTTGTCCATAACAGTGAAAAGTTTTTAGATTACTTCTTTGGTTTCTTAAACTTTCTGTTTGCTTTGTCTCCAACTACATATATACGTATTATCTGTATTGGCGCAACACTGAAATGTAATCTTTCCGGCTTGCTTTTCAAAGTTTTCTTTATGTAATAATTATATGATTTTTAAGTATACGCAGACAGAAGAATATATCTTCATCAGTCATAATTTCAGCCGAAAAACGTCCACTGCTGGACATAGGTCTTCCATCCACTTATGCTTCGACCGGCTCTTCAGCATAACAATGTGTTATTAAACATTCAATTAACCTCGTTTACTGAGAGGCACTTCCCGTTTTTAAGGAAACATTCGCTATTTAATCTCAGTCTCAAGCTGTCAATAATAACCTAGATTTTGACATAGATTTAATCAAGAATTTAAACGTTTTTAATACGGGAATCAGTCTCCAGTTTTCTATAACATTATTCCGACCAACTCTCTTATTAGCAACCCGCACCTGAGCGCTTGTAAAGCTGATTTATTTTATTACGTGCTCATTAGTTATGCGCACACGCTACAGCGGAAAGACTACTCGAACTTTATTAGAGACAAGCACGATATAGCGTAGAATTGTGGAAGCTTTATTAATAGGTGCGCTCGGTAACAATGTTGTAGATTCCTTAACAACGGCAGTGTGACATTATAAAACGGTCTGTTTATTGTACGCTTTTGAATTTATAACGTTACGATATAACGTTAAAACGTTATCGTGAACGACAAAAAAACCGTCTGCAGATTATTTTCACATATTTTACTAACGAGTATCGCTACAGAACTTGCAACGTTTCTTTAATAATAATATACCTTGTTATATTTTGAGATGATTAGGTACGATATTTAGCGGTGGCCCATTGGTACCGGCCCCGACATACAAGTTGTAGGTCGTGGGTTCAAACCCAGGCAGACTCTTTACTTTGTGCAAATAATTTTATCACCACTGCTCTCATAATGGTGAAGGAAAACATCGTGAGACATATCCTAGACCCAAAAATTCGATGAAATGTGACATAGAACAACGCGGGCCCGGCGCGCGTTGGCAGACCAACGCGCCCGGTCCCGCGTGGTAGATTACAACCCACTCCCACTCGTTTAATTATTGATTATATATTGTGATTGCATCTGATTATTAGGTGTTCCGTGTGATGCCGGACAGCACCACCACCAGCACCATCCCATTTCTTCCCGTGGGTGTCGTAGAAGTCGACTAAGGGACTTACTAGTGAATGGGCAGCAGCGTTCTCTATGCATTTGACCACCATACTGCGATCGCCAACCCGCCTGCCAAGCGTGGCGATTATGGCAAATCCCCCCTTTTGGGGGAGGCTTATGTCCAGCAGTGGACGTCTTTCGGCTGATATGATGATGGTGATGATTAGGTGCGCTATTAAGATGTTTTTGAAAGGTCACATTGTAACATATCCATTGCCACAGGATTTCGAATTAAAAAAATAAATGGCAGCTCAATTTAACATTCCCTCGTAACCAATGGGTACTTAAGCTTTTACAAAATCATCTCATCTCATCATTCTAGGAACATGTCTTCAATAATCTTTGATCTTTTTACAAAAGCCTAATTTTTCAGGCAGTAGGTATACAGCATAATCCACGGCTTTATTCGACTCACGTTCCAACCTAAATTCTTTATTCGTTTAAATATCTAAAATATTGTAGTCTATCCGACTAACCTGACCTCATAACCTTCTATCGGTGAATAGAAGACAAGTAAAAAGGTCTCTCTATAACCAAATTTCTTAATAATATGAAGTAAAATCGATAACGAACAAAGGCCTATCAGGTAAAAGAAAATTTTATCGTATCTATAAAGATTAAGGCCTTATCTAAATAGGGATGTTCGTCTTACGGCGCCATTTTAATGGCCCAGCCGTAAAGTTTTCCAGACGTGGCTCAATTTTTGATGGGAGATTTTAATTTAGTATGGCATGACTTATTTAATTGATATAAAAATACTAATCGATTAACTAATGATACGTTTTTATATTAACTTGATTGTAGCTGTTCCAAGTAGTCAATGGTAATAGTTCTTAGTTTTTTTTAATAACCAGAAGTTTAAAGAAGATCATTGCGAGATAAAGGCCATCATCATTTGAAGATCAAAAACTTTTAGAGGATTAAATAAATATGCCCCATTTATTATTACGAGTTTCATCTACCTATTAAGTGATCAAACAGCATCGGTTTACACACTATTGAGCAGCGTAACTACTAACTACGTGCTTCGGCGAATAGTTTTGCTGTTACTGTAGTTGGCTTTCAACACAACTTTGTTAATAACATGTTGGAAGCGGCATTTTATGGCTCCTGTTGGAATACATTATTGTATTAAATTGTTGTTTTGCTTTTTATTTTTTGAGCCGAAAGCTGCCTATTTTGCGTCGCTTTGTATTTTATTTACAGTTTAATATTTTTATTTCAGTGGTTGTAACTTCTTTTGTTTAGTCAAAATTGGTTGAAAATCTGTTTGTTACCTACTATTTTTACAGTTAACAATGGAAAAAAGTAAAACATGAAATAACTTTTGGGTCGTGTCCTAAAATAATAAGTGTAAAAGGTCTATAACCGTCGTAGATGTTAATTTAGTTATGTGTATATTGTAATTCCGTTTATTTAGATTTCATACAATTTCCATCAGGCATAAATTTCTATCCTCTTTTGAATGTGTATGTATTCAATATCATCATATTATGTCTAGCCTTTTGAGGTCAGCTTCTAGTCTAACCGGTTGCAGCTGAATACCAGTATTTGACAAAGAGTAACTGCCTATCTGATCTCCACAACCCAGTTATTGGGTAATACGATACCGCCCTGTAACACTGGTTGTCAGATTTTCGGGGTTCTAACGAACCGTAACAATTGTAAAAGATACACGAATGATAATAATCGGAACGAACAGCTTAACGTAGTTTCCGAGGTACGGAGGAGCCTCCGTATGTAGTGCATGGTAACCCACCCAAGAAACGACCCGTGTGGCAGTTATTGCTTACCAACGAGCCCGTTTTTCTTGCGTATGGTGCCGGACGTAAAGAATAGCACCATCCCATTTCTTCCCGTGGGCGTCGTAGAAGGCAACTAAGGGACTTACTAGAGAATGGGCAGCAGCGTTCTCTATGCATTTTACCACCATACTGCGATCGCCAACCCGCCTGCAAGCGTGGCGATTATGGCAAACCCCCCCATTATTTTCTGTGGAGGCCTATGTACTGCAGTGGACATCTATCGGCTCAAATTATGAGCCCATTTTAGCCTCGAGATTGTTAGTGAATTTAAAGCACTAATAAAAGTATCCATTTCAAATCTACGAATGTTCATTCAGGATATTTGCAAATTACGTTCTCCTTAACTTAGAATCTAACGTCGCGTCACATTTAGACATTAAGTTCCAAGTCAATACCAATTAAACTTTCTGCGCTGCATAGTTCTCTGTTCCTATTGTGGATCTTGTTAGCAACTACAGTTATTGTTTTGGTCTGAATTAATGTTCGTATAAGGTATTCGTTAGTAGTTAGTTATTATAAACTGGGAATGTTGTCTGTGAATCAAACATTGTTAATTGTTATTGAGCTAACGCAAATTAAATTACACTAAAATTTGTAACTTTGGTTAAAATGTGTGTTCACACGGTTCAACTATTGTTATTAATTTTAGTTGAAAGTTACAGAAAGGAAGACCGTGACGGTTTAGAACAATTCGCTTTACGTAACTTGAAAGACAATAAGATTGATTAGTGAACCGTGTATTGTGACCGTAATGCTGCGGTCCTTTGGCCCGCATTCAAACAGGCCACATTACCCCAGGCCAGGCCAACAGGCCTTGAGAACCGATGCATCCAATGAGGCCTGCCGTGCTTTTTCGTCGCCCGTCCGATCCGTCGGGAGTTGGTATGTTTAAAGACGCGGCGTGACGTGCCGCCAGGGGCGCCTGTCACCGCCTTTACGGGATGTGTAGGCACGTTTCTTTATTTATTTATATATACTTTACTGCACACCACAAAAAATACATTACAAAAAAATAAGGTACACTACAAAATATACAGTGGGCGGCCTTATCGCTTTCCGCGATCTCTTCCAGGCAACCTTGGCATGGACAGCGATTGGTCTGGATCTAAAATGGGGATGTTGTTGTTTGTTTCTCAAGTGTTGAGCACTAATTAAAACCACAGCGGTTGCACATGCAGTAATGTGCTCTGTATAACTTGACATGTTGGAATAGCGGCCAACAGAGACGCCGTAAGAATGCTCGGCGCAGGCCACGACAGGTCAAGTGTAGCTACCTGGCGCGGTCTGGCAGTTAACGGGCTGCAGGACCGTGGCTTTAGGCTGCAGACATTTAATATTTTCGGTGAAATATTAGTTAGGTTAGGATTTTTTTTTTTTTTTTTTTTGGTGGGAAATCATCAAATAACTTCTCCCGCTCTGGGTGGAGCAGGAGGGCGTGTCAGACTTCTACTGACTAAAACCCACCCGTGTTCCTTCATTAGCCCGTATGCCAGGGGCTGTGGTATCTCTTTGAAACAAACCCGCACCCCTGTCAGGCATCGGCCCTTGCGGGCCCCATCATTTTTTGTGCTGACATCTATTTGAGGCGCGCGTGGAACACAACGCGCCGTCGACTTGGGCTTGGTCCTTACCGGACAGCGAGCTACCCATTACTCGCCGTCCGCAAGCCCATGCCTATGGTGGCCGGAAATCGGCCTGGGATTCCCGACGCCCAGGGCGTCTCCGTATCCTGCGGCGGCTGGGGTCGCGAGGGCGCATATGCTGCCTCTCCCTCACGTGCGCCGCCTCCCTCTTCGCGAGCATTACTGCTTCGCTGAAGGAGGTGACGGCTCCCCATGCCCTCTCGCTCCGTACCATGGCCTGGACCAGGGCCGGACGCGAGAGATCGCCGCCGCCGATCGCCTCCACGAGGACACGGCGGTGCTCCGCCCAAGCCGGGCAGACCGCCACCGTGTGCTCCACCGTGTCCTCAGGGCGATCTTCGCAGTGGAAACACCCGGGTAGTTAGGTTAGGTTAGTTTCATATATCGAAAATTCTGTAAGCCTTAGTGCTACGAGATTATGAATGAGGTGTATATTTTTTAAGCACTACTCTGATTATAAGAAATTCTGTTTGTTTATTTTTCACAAAAAAAAAAAATTGTCCGTAATAAGTATGATTGCTCCACAGAAACCTCATCCCCTACAAAGGCGACATGCCTTTGTAGGGGATGAGGTTTCTGTGGAGCTGTCTGTACTTAGCAATAATGTAAGTCTACCCAACGATATAATTGGCTTTACATTTATTATTTACCTTGTCTAAACAAGGCTGAAATGCGGGACTAATAGGTATATGTATCTTTAAGTACCTACATATTTTTTTTAAGCTATAATTATTGTGAGAAGTAGGTAATATTTTACAATGAAAGATTACGGTGAAGTAAACAAGTCGTTAATATATTATTTTGGAGCTACTTAGGCTTTAACTGTTATTAATTGTTGTGCAGTACTTAGCAGGCGGGGAATTCAAAAGAGTTACTTAGTTGCAATTTTATTTTATGGTTGACTTGTATATTAATCATAGGGTCCATAATTTAAAAATCCGTTTTAGTAAAACTCTGCTTTTGTAATTTTAATATCAATGGACTCATTAACTGTTTGTCCCGTGTGGTATTCGGGCGTGAAAGAATAGCACCATCCCATTTCTTCCAGTGGGTGTCGTAGGAGGCGACTAAGGGACTTACTAGAGAGTGGGCAGCAGCGTTCTCTATGCATTTTACTTGCAGAATTATCAGCGCTATTGACAATAGGTCCGTCCGAAGTCACAGCATTTAGCTGATCAAGGACCAGCACCCTAATTGTGTAACTCACGATTCATCATAATCTGTATCGTTTTGAAACGGATTGTTAAACCATTGCTTCATATGTTCGAAAAATGTGTCTGTTCGACAACATAAATAACGCAATGGATATTGTTTAACTGTGAAGACGAAACCAATAGGGTATTTTCCGATTTGATAAAAACTATTTTAATTTGAAGATTGGGACGATATATTTTACAGAAAAATAAAAATAAATTTATTAATACACATTTTCTCAATTAAAAACGATTAAAATCTAATTTATTTTTCGTTGTTTTAAATTTACCGCCAAAACGCTACTTACGATGACTTTTTATCACGTGATATATGACGTCAACTCTGTTTATACGGCACCGGTACAAATACTTAGTTTGGCGCAGTTTTAGAAGTATTTGTGCACAGAGGCACCGCACACCAGTAATATCACTTTCTATCCATTAAAAATCTTGTTAATTATAAACTCGATATTCACTTATTTCCTTTAGTTTACACAAAGTTGACGTCACGTGATAAAAAGTCATAGTAAGAAGGGTTTTCGCGGTAAATTCAAAACTAGGAAAAATACATTTGGTTTAAATCGTTTTTAATTGAGAAAATGGATAGAAATCAATTATTTTTTATTTTTCTGTTAAATATCTCGTTCCAATCTTCAAATTAGAATAGTTTTTGAAAAATTGGAAAGTACCCTATTATGATCAATCGTGAGTTACGCAATTAAGGTGCTGTTCGTGCACAGATGCGACGCACGGCTTAGTTGTTTTTATATTTGTGATTCAGTTGAAATAAAAGTAGTCACTAATGCACTCTGCTTTCGGCATTTTGTTTTTGTTTTGCTTGTTAATAATTATATAATTGCATGTACGTAATCCATTTGTCTATGTTCGGTCCCAAGCCTTGACTGACACTATTAGTCAATGGACAATATTGTGAAAATTATCGACTTGAATACGGGGCTTTTGGCTACATTGTATGTGTGCATTTCATTTCATAGTTTATTTTAGTTTGTGTAATGTGCGTTTTGTTTGTGCATAATAAACATTTTTTCTTTCTTTCATTTTACCTACATACTGCGATCGGTAAGGTATCTGTCAAAGCCAACCAGATACAAAGCCTCGGACAAAAATACATTTTTGTCAGTAACTATAACTGACCCGCCACGTTGTCCTGTCTTAACTATGAATATTGAATTCGCAACTTTCTTATTTTTTCTTTCATGAGAACCTTCTCCTGACAATAACAGACAACAAAAAAAGAATTGGCAAAATTGGTCCAGCCGTTCACGTCTGATGCCGTGACATAGGGATTCATTTTATATAATAATATTGATGAGTGAATTCGACCCTGGAAATTTGAAACTCAAACAAGATTTAAAAAAAAGAAAACCATATTAGCGCGCGCGATTTTCTCTTGTTAATTTTTTTAAATCAATTTTCTGCAAACGTATGTGGCCAGTGTCTAATAATTTAAACAAAACCCCTGAAAATGTATTCTTACTCCAGAAACAACAGAGTATTATGAATATTTAAAACGATGTAACATTTCTGTAACAATATTCATCTGCCTAGCCTTGTCCCAACTATGTTTGGGTCGGCTTCCAGTTTAACCGAATGTAGCTGAATACCAGTATTTTACATGGAGCGACTGACCTATCTGACCTCCACAACCCAGTTACTGGGTAACACGATACCCCTTGGTAACACTGGCTGTCAGACTTTCGGGCTTCTGACGACTCGTAACGACTGTCAATGATCCACGAATGACAGCCGAGACCAACAGCTTATCGTGCCTTCCGAGGCACAAATACACAACACACTAATTATACATAAGATAGATAATTATACACTCAATTATACATCTAATCATTTTATAATAATAATGAATTGAATTGCTTGAATTTGTACGTAGCCCTTTTCCTCTCTCCTAATTTTTGCTGTGCCCGACAGGGTCCATATTGTTCTCACTGTTTGTACCATCTATTAAATACTTAAGGAATGCAATAAAGAATTGAGTATTGAGTATTGGGCATGGAGGCTTGGTATGTAAAGATGGTCACCCATCTACGTAAAAACCGCGGTAAAAGCAGCTTAACCTCGCGGCAAAACAGCTGTTCCATGCATTTTGACCGCGTAGGTATTGCACTTTTCTCTGAAACAGCTGTTTTTTTTTATGTATCACTGACGGAAAATGTCTGCACTGGGGGTCTTAAATGGTATGCTGAATTCATGATTACAGTTTGCACACTGTTTAAAAACTTATCCTACAGTATAAAATAATACTTGAGTCAAGCTTACTCACAATATTACGCATTTCAACAAAACTAAAGTGATCACTTTGATTAAATGGCGCAAAAATTATTGGTAGGTACTTCATATGTCCGATATTGAATAATACACTTGTATATTTAAACAATTCAATTTGGTTGATTCATGCCAATCGAATTGTAATTCACTTAAATGCCGTGTAATATACATAATCAGAAAGGTGCACGTAATTATCACTTTTCAACCGATAGTTATTTATTGCTCCATCCTCAATAAACCCATAAATTATTGACTGCATTGAAATAGGTGTTAAGTTATTATCTTCATCAATGATAATAAAGTGAATATCAGTCACTTCAGCAATCTATTGAATGGACAAGTCACTTCAAAAAGTAGGGCATTACGCAGAACAAATCGAGCTTTATGAATTTGTAGTAGTGTTTAATTCCAACGTAGGTTTAATAGCAAACAAACACAAACCGGTCGAGTGCAAGTTGGACTCTCACGAAGGGTTCCGTACCATAAGGCAAAAACATAAAAAAACACGGTAACGTTAGCAATAAAACGTCGTGATACAAAGTGACAGCTGTCAAAAGTATGTGATCATTTAATTTGAAAATACAAAAAGCTAGCCGAAAACTTTTGCTTGTAGAACAACATATAAACGATTGTCATTATGTCTGTTACTATCAGCTTTCAATTCATTTTTAATTCGACAGGCAAGTGCACTATGCTTGGTCCCAAAATTCGACATTCGTTTTTAATTTAATTTTCACTTTCGATTAATTTTTTGTACAAACGTTTCACTACGAATAAAAGATGCCTAAAACTGAACAAAAAGTAAAGAGTCTGTGATGTCCTGTATATTGTTATTAGCAAACAGCTTATTCTGGAAAGCCTAAGAGTTCTTAATACTTATCGTACTCTCACTTACAACAGAAATGTTTCAATCAAAGTTCGGTAATCTCTTTATAATTATAAACTATCGATTGGAGCGACAAACTTTGTGGTCTGGTTTCATGAGCCTTGGACGTTTTGTTTTAAATAAAAATGGCGTTTACTCGTTGATGCCTGATTTTTGCAATATGACAGAATGTCACTCCTATAATATCTAAAGCTTTTTTTTTTAAAAAAACATCAAATAACTTCTCTCGCTCTGGGTGGAGCAGGAGGGCGTGTCAGACTTTTACTGACTAAAACCCACCAGTGTTCCCTCAGTTGCCTGTGTGCCAGGGGCCACGGTATCTCTTTCGAACAATCGGCACACCAGGCAGGCCAGCGGGGTTATTGCGAAATGCTGCAAGGCACTGACCCGCCTTTTTTGTGTTTGTGTTCTCTCTCGGCGTCATGTTTGCCGCAAATAAACGTACTTATTTACTTTCCTTCTTTTTTCTTTTCCTAATATTTCAAATATTTGACCACCCCAAGCAGGATCCCAATACTCAGCAATCACGTTATACAACAAGGCAGTACTTTTTACGAAAATACAATATTACTTCGAGAGGCACATAATTTTGGCAGTCTAATTAGTTTAATTATTGTTTGGTAAGTAAAAAAAAAATTGTGTGCTTATTTTACAGGAACATGTGGTTCTACATTCTTCCTTTGCTTTCATTGAAAGCAGTAGCAGTAATAAAATTGCTAAAGAGATATTTTCTCATTAAATATCAGAACAAACTCATATAATTCCTGAATTTATCAAAAATAAGAAAATATTGCGTCACTCTTTATATATTTCCAAACGTTTACAACGAAATAACATAATCGATCTTTCCCTAAATCAACAATAAAATGACGTCATACAAAACACAGTTTGACAGCTGTCAAAAGTATTTGAACATCGAATTCGAATAATAAAAAGGCTGGCCGAAAACTCTTGCTTGTAGAACCACATTCAAACAATTGTCATTATGTTTGCTACTATCGGTTTTCAATCGACGCTACGTGGACACGATCGAATAGATAGATAACATAACACAAGTCATATTCTGACAGTTTAATCGTATCGAAGAAAAGTTTGATTTGATTTCCATAAAACATTTTTTATTTGCTTTTATTTTAAAGCGAATTATTGACTCATTTATGTTGATTTCAGACTTTTCCGAAACCCCTTGTTGATTTAACAATGACAATTATAGGTATTCTCATATTTATTTGAATTAGTGATTGCTTCGTTAATTAGCAAGCGTGGTGATCAAGCTTAATCTCAGTATGGTGTCAATACTCGAGACATATAAGACAAACAAAACTGAAATTAGGTGTTCTTAAAACTGACTGAAACCTACTTATGAGTCGTAATTTGTTATATCAATTTGCATTACATTTTTCCTTACAAAAAATGAGAGAGAAGAGGACAAATTAGCAATAGAAGTTACTGTCAAGTAGTTAACAACTTAATTTGATTCCGGAAAACCTAATTTCTTGATGGATAATAGCAATCAGTATCTATGCTGGTGTGAAAATACCTACTTGCATTAACATCGTCAATCAATACTGTTATGAAATCAAAATGAAATTCCATCTAAATATATAAAAATGAATTGCTGTTCGTTAGTCTCGCTAAAACTGGAGAATGGCTGGACCGATTAGGCTAAATTTGATCTTGAAATATTTGTGGAAGTTCAGGGAAGGCTTAAACTGTGAGAAACATAAATAATAAGTAAAGGAAAATACTAAAAACGACAATTTAACTTTCCAAAACATACTGTTCCTAGGTATGAAACATTATTTGATGTCTTTTGTCTTATATTGTCACTTGGTTGTCAAATATTTATAAGTGCGTTCAGAAATTTGTCTATTTCATAGCTGGTAGGGTAGGGAGGTAGGTTAGGGTAGTGTTGTGTAGGGTAGGGTAGTGTAGGGTAGGGTAGGTAGGGTAGTCAGGGTAGGTAGGATAGTCAGGGTAGGTAGGGTAGTCAGGGTAGGTAGGGTAGGTAGGGTAGTCAGGGTAGGTAGGGTAGATAGGGTAGGGATTTTGTATGAATGACTTTTGGACGGACAGGACAACGTCTGTCGGGTCAGCTAGTCCTCAAATAAAATCATTTCCCAAAGTATCGTTAAATTCAGCTAAGGTGATTTAAATTAAAACAATCTACGGTAGTTACGACAACTTGTCAAAAGCCTCGTACTAACTAAGAGAGAATTGTCCCGCAATAGGTCGACAGCAACAACTTAAAAGGCCTTTATATATTATTTTTTACCTTTTAGTTTTTTGTTTGAGTCGGGGGTTTTTTAAATTTTAAATTTTATTTTATTTCTTGCTTTTTAAACTTAATGTCTCCCTTAAATCACCATTTATCTATAATCTCTTCATTGAGACCTTTTCAATGAGCCCAAACACGATACTTCTGCTGTTTGTTGGTGATTATCTTGGGTTTCCTGGAAATTCCAGGTGTTGCTCCAGCATCAGTTCAAGGTTATTCTTTTCGTCTAATATCATTGAAGTAATAGAATCCCAAATTTTGAGTTGATCAGACCCATGGAAGAGGCTAAAATCCCTTTTTCAACCAGAAAAGAGCTGATAATCTTCAAACAGCTGAACCGATTTTGATGAAACATGTCTAAGAACACTCCCGACTAATACACATTTCAAACAAAAAAAACTAAATTAAAATCGGTTCATCCGTTCGGGAGCTACGTTGCCTCAGACAGACACGCACACACACACACACACACACAGACACGTCAGACTTATAACACCTCGTCGTTTTTGCGTCGGGGGTTAAAAAAGATCGACTTTAATGGTTTTGGATGTCGCCAGACATGTCGCACGTGTCCCCCCCTAGTGAACACAAGTCCTTATTCTCTGAAAAAGAAAACACACTCGTCATTTATAGTCGCAAAGAATAAAAAAAAACGTAAAGTAAAAGATAAAGAGAATCTCATGTATCAAACGCAGGCAATTTACCGCATATACTGCCTTATCACAAAACGTTATCTCCCCGATATGCCTCTAACATGATCGCGACTACTGAAGCTTATTAATGCGATAACATTACAAGCGTCACTTGTTAATTAATATATTCTAATGCTCCAATGAGTAATACGTAGATTAAATTCGTATTTCGTAGAGGAAATTAATTGATTTTCGTCGCCCACAAAGCAAGGTGCTGAAATAAACCACCGAAGAGCTATTCTAGAACAGTAGTTCTAAATTCGAACTGAATCGGTATTTGAATCTGTGATGTTTTTTTTTTTTTAATGAATTTGTTGTCAAATTGTGTTCGGTTTGAAAAAAACTGTTCTTCAGAATAGCCCAAAAAAATCAAAATCAAAAGTCATTCATTCAAATTAGGCTGAGAATCAGCACTTTTCGAACGTCAAAATACATAAGACACTCCCCAAAAACGCCCACCCTTCGACACTTCCTAGTGCTTTAGCTGGGAAAAAGTGGCGCAACAAACTCCCCAGCAGAACAGCTTTCTGATAAGTGATAAGTTGAAAGAACTTGATTCTATACAATAATTGGTAAGTAATTATTAAAATTTCATTTAAAAAAAATGGTTTTATACAGTCAATTATAATAAACAATGTTATGGAGTAACTCATATAACCTGTCGGTAGGTAAGCTAAAAAAAGGCCTCCCGGTATAAAGAGCGTGATAGCTTCATATGCAATACTGGATTAAGTTCACATAGCTGTTACGACCCGAGTTACAACTCGAAGACACAAATGATAACCTAGGACCATCGACGTAAAATAAATAAACAGATAGGATTAGTAACAATAACAAAATCATGGTAAGCAAGACGACCAATCACCACAAGCAGCACCCGTTCACGAGTATAAAGCAAAGATCAGCCATTAGCCCCCTCGCCATATTTGAGAGAAGGAGGCAACCCGACTCTCGACGCTACCGCAAGCAGTCACATATACGGGAGCATAACGAACTTGCTGCCGGTTGCTCAGGCAAGCATAGAGTGATCAACTGTCGAGGTCGCTACCTAACCACATAATGCAATACAACTCATCACAAAAAAAATATTTTATGAGTAATTTCAATAACTAATGACATAATAGATTTAAAAAAAACTTACACAGTAAGTAAAAATAAACATGAACCTATTTATAACTTCAATTTCAGTAAAGACCGCGATGCAGCGATGGAATCTTTTTTTTAAATCGAATAATGGTGAGTGCTGTTACCTTACAGTAACTAAGAACATTTCAACTGTGATTTCAACTACGATAATTGAACAAATATCAAATTCTGAGGAGGTGTTTGTACAAACTATGCTCTTGACCATTAAACAAAGTAAGTGTTTATTTTTGGATAATATTTTTATAATTTAAAAATTCAAAATAATAATATGCACGAGGATATGAAAAGGGACATAATCGAATCGACAAAGTAGACAAGGTAAGTAGACTTCGATTCAAAACAAATTCCGTGAACCTCAATATATTAATTAAACGGCAAAATGACATAAGACAGTTCATTAAAAAAAAGGCCCGCCCTTCACCACTTCCTAGTGCTTTAGCTGGGAAGATAAAGTGGCGCAACAAACTCCCCAGCCGCAGAGCCGTCTGTTAAGGCTTGTATACACGCCAACGACCTTCAGCATTTCGGCGCACTAAATTTGTGGGCCAGTGCGGGGTGATGTAGCCGTCGGTCGCATTTTGAATTTATTATAACAAAAATAATGCATATTTGTAAAAAGTAACAAAATCAAATCATTTTCCTTTGTATTGCAAAGCAGTAGACATTATTTTTTTACTCTTTTGTTAAAAAATGAAGGAGTAAAATGGTTTCATCTCAACAATTTGGAAGTGATTTGGTGTTTTTTTCTTATTATTATTTGATACCCATAGAAAAGTTATGCCTGAACCAAACGACGTATCATATTATGTAGATTACTAACTATTTTTTTCAAATGTAATTTCTTTGTAAATGCCGACGAAAAATGGTTTCATCTGCATGCTGTTTTCAACCATTTTTTGAGAGGGCAGCCTTAAGTTAAAAGAACTTGATTCTATACGATGGTAGATACGTAATTACAAAACATATTTGCCTTAAGTAAAAAAAAAACATTAAAAATTTTACTCATTCAGAAATTAAATAATAAAAACATAAACAGAACTTATAGATCCCGATGGAAGAAAATATGACATGAGTCCAATTCTGACGAATGAAATACGTTGCATTATAATTATCTAGAAGTATATTTGTTCACATTTCAGATCAAATAAACCATGCCATAACTGTCATTGATGCACTATAGGATGGCCCTATTAAGGTGCGGCGATACTACGTTAAAAATACAATGCTAGCGGATGTACACAAAGAGGTGAAGGCCATAGGCAATAGTATAGTTTATATGATTCGTTTCACCTTTTAGAAGGACAAGTCAATGCCATGCGAACTCTTAGTAGATATTTTTGTATTTTTCGGAACGAAATTGATAACGTAACGTAACGTATTGATAGCGATAAGGCCGCCCATTGTATGTTTTTAGTGTTTAATGTTTTATTTTTGTCATGTATTTTCTGGTGTACAATAAAGAGTATATAAATAAATAAATAAATAACGTCCAATGATTTCCTGTCTTCGATTTGCGAATCTTAATTTATACTATAAATGCGAAAGTAAGTATGTTTGTTACCTTTTCACGCCTAAAGCACTGAACTGATCATCCTGAAATTTTGCATATGCGATGTCCGGTGTACAGAAACAGACATAGGGTACCTTTCATTCTGAAAAAAAAAAACACTGTTTCCGAGGAAAACAACAATAATGTTCTTATGTTGATAGATCAGGGGAGGCCTATGTCCAGCAGTGGACGTCTTTCGGTTGAAATGATGATGAATGATGATGATAGATGGCGCGTCTGGCGATTCTTTCTAATCATGATTGAATTATATAATTACAAGCAGAGTAAAATCCGAATTTTTGTAAAATTCTAAATAAACGCGAGTGAAGGCGCGGCAAAACCTAGTCAAACATAGTTTCTATTGTCAAAATAATACGTCTTCCTTTAAAACCCAAGTCTTCTGACCATTTTGCACCGCATACAATAAAGATCCACCTTTTATAGTCAACTTTACCAAACGTTTTCGTACTTCTCTCAAATTCTTGTTTTTATAAACTCTCTCCCAAACAATGCCGAGCATTGTCGATATTATCAATTAAGCCAATACTAATTTGAAATCTATCCAATACGATAATTAATCACGTGTTGACACTTTGTGGGCTCATTTGCAGCCAGATTTTGAATTTGATTAAAGTTTGACACTAATTAAGTAGATTTCCAATTATCGAAACCACACAGTGAACATAATTAATTCAATATTTATCTATAAACATAATAAATATAATTTGATTAATAAAGCATCAAATATATAAGAGTATTGACATGTCATAATCATCATCATCTGCCTAGCCTTTTCCCAACTACGTTGAGGTCAGCTTCCAGTCTAACCAGATGCAGCTGAATACTAGTATTTCACGTGGAGCGTCTGCCTATCTGACCTCTACAACAAAACCCAGTTACTGGGTTATACAAAACTTTACTTGGTAAGACTGGTTGTCAGACTTTCAGACTTCTGATGACCTGTAACGACTGTTCGATCCACAAATGATAGCCGGGACCAACGGCTAAACGTGTTTTCCGAGAGACACGGAGGGTTCTTGGTATGTAGAGATGGTCACCTATCCATTGACCCAAACAGCTGTTAGTACTTAGCCACAGATAAGCCCAAGATATGTTTTATTAACAATTTATCCAAAAAGTTTACACATTTTCTGTCGGAGTACTTCCAAAAATATATGCTCTTCGCAAAATTCTCTTTCAACATCTGTGACGTAACTCTGTAGTTTATTTACTTTGATCTTCCATTTACTACATCTCCTTTAATCATTATAACTGTAATCCCTAATTAGAAATGTGCCTCTTAACTCCTAATCCGTTGAACGTTGTTTATTATTCAAACCATCTCGCTCCGTTTGGGTGGCCCTGGTCCTTTGGTCATATTAGGCTTGTTGTATGAGCAACACTATTTAATTCAACAAGTGGGCCTTTCTTGTGCCGAATTTATGTGAAATTTGACCCGAATATTAAAGGAAGAATATTTTTAAGTTTTGACGGATGAACCATGCTTGAATTTATAAACACTTCTTTGAAGAGACCTTTGAAGGAAGTCAGTCTTATGAGGTCTATACAACCTTATTTTTAGTATATCCGAAACCCAAAACATGTGTCTAATATTTTTATGCAATCTTTGACAATCGTTTTGGGCCGTCAGAAGCTTGAAAGTCTGACAACCTGTCTTAGCAAGGGGAATCGTATTACCCAGTAACTGGATTATAGAGGTCAGATATGCAGTTGCTCCATGTAAAAGACTGGTATTCAGCTTCATCCGGTTAGACTGGAAGCAGACCCTAACAGAGTTTGAAAAAAGGCTAGGCAGATGATAATATTTAAATGAGTCAACTGACAAACACGGTCGTGTATGTTCTTTAAACATGGAAGATATAATTATTAATTGTTATTTGCAATACAATATTTTTCAAAACTGACCAGAGAAATCTCATGTCAAAATTGAAGACAAAATAACTGTTCCAAATTCAGTTATTGGACACAATGATAACAATAATGAAGGTCATGGATGTAATAAAATAATTGATAAACTCTTTTTAAATATCTCCAATATATTATGAACCTTATCAACACAGTTCTAGGTATATTATAAATGACTAGCATTTTGCCCGCGACTTCATTCAAATGAAATTTTGTACCTCATTACGCCGCATCGCATCCCAACCCGCTCTATTATTTCGTTTTCACTCAGCGATCTTTCCAACTTTTATTTTATTTTACTGAGCTACTCAGTATGGTACCGTGATGTTAAATAACCTGTAACTTTCGTCCGTCGTCTTTGCGTGTGTTGCCGGACGTAAAGAATAGCACCATCCCATTTCTTCCCGTGGGTGTCGTAAAGTCTCATTAGAGTATACGATCACCAATTCGCCTGCCAATCGAGGCGATTATGGCAAACCCCCTCAAAATGCTTGGGGGAGGCCTATATTCAGCAGTGGACGTCATCGGCTGAAATGATGAAATGATGATGAACTTTCGTCAAGAATTGGGCTAAGCCAATGCAAAAAGACTTTTTTCAAATCCAGTTAGTAGTTAAAGAGATAACTTCAATACATATAAACTTACAAACAAATTTTATATGCCTAACGCCACAGCTGCTTCCGGATACCGATAAGGAGTGTAAAAATTGTCGATTGTCATTTGTTCAATAAATGTTTGTTCGATGATTAGAACGTGAAGTACTTGCGAATCAGCTGATTGGCAGCCGGCTTTAAATGTGTTGGAACTTGGACCATTAAACCTACTTAAAATGATAAATGATTTTATTTATGTAAGTATGTTTGTACAAGCACCTTAACGTCAATCATATTTTAAAACTAGATGAGATCGGCGTTTCCTATCTGATTAATCTGAGAACAAATGCCGAAACAAACTTAAATGTCACAGTGTCTTTTAAAGTGCAGACATAATCTTGGTCCGATCATGTGAAGACTATGTATATTGGTGTCTGCTTTTCTGCAATGGTCTTTTGAATAAAAGAACCACACAGATTGAGTGGACCTGCCAGTCAGTGTATGCATTTGTCTGTAACGGTGCAACTCAAATAGGAGCTCAACGTTTCGACGGACAATACCAACAAACGATAAATTTACGATGTCATTAAGAGTCATGTCACTTTGAAAATAAAGATATTATTATTATTAATAAAAATAAAAATAAATTAAGAATGCCTTCAATATTTTTTCTTTGATTTAAAAATCGTTTCCTTAAATAAATTCGGAAATAAAGTAGATGGAAGAATTTTTAATACTAGAATCACAAAGAGATTCGTAAAAATTTCAAACTAGAGCTGCTAGCGGTGGTAAGTTTTAACTAATAAATTTTACTCACATATCAATGTCGTAAACAAGCATTCGACGGTAAATATAGTGAAGTAGACAAACAATCATGAAACACTGCAGTTTCTACCAAAGCATTGTGAAAACATCATAAAATCGTACGGCCATCACACAAACAAGGTCAAAGTTAAGAAGGAAGTGGTCATAAGTTGATAAAGGAAACGGTTATGCAATCCGATACGGTATGATATGACAGTGTCTACGTTGAGTTTCATTAGCATATTGTTTTGAAGATTCACAATGTGAAGATAGAAAATACGTAGCTATGTGACTAGAATAGCTTGCAATTGCGCGCGTGTTTGACGCGATTCATGAATGTGGATGAAGCAAAAGTAGCATATATGTACAGTGGAAGACGCAGCAACTTCACTCGTTTTGACTCGATGACCGTTTCCATCATGAGTACCTTCGCGATCAGTAACTATGGCATTTTTAAACTGTTTGATTTTTGGTTCCGTATATATAGTGTCTATATTAGTGAAAACCTGTATTTGGCCAACTTCTATGTATATGACATTACTGCATACTCATAAACTAGCTGTAGGTTTCCTTTAAAAAGGAAAAATAAAAAACTATTTAGAATATAACATAGTCCAAAGATCTTTTTCACCAAAATGATTTTCGGGCTATAATCAAGCGTATTTGCTCGTGCGTAGGTATATCAGCATTTTGGCTCGTGCTTATATGATCAGCCAGTTAAGTATTTTATCAGTTGGGGCTGTAATTTTTATCTGTATTGAAGTGCGGAAGAGACAATATTTTCTGTTGTGTCTGTCGTCTTATTGCTTTTGTTACTTGACCCTGGCTGGCTAGTTTTTCATCTCATGCATTATACATCATCAACCATTAAGCAGTGTTGCATGAAATCTGTCTTCCGGTGTTATTGAAACTCAAATCTGATGCTTTGTATTTTACGTAAACAAGGTATGGAAATCTTAAGTGCTAAAATTCTTGCACATTTTATACGGAAAACTATTTGTTAATACTAAAATAATGGAGCAACGTAAACTGCAATGCCCACCAAACTTAAGATTACATTTTGACCAAACAAAAGTTGGGATGAACAATAAATTAGGAGTCGAAAGAGGAAGTTTCTAACAAGGATTCTTGCTGAACAAACATGAATGATTTAGATCCCGCTTCAAAACTTGGTAACAAAGACTGACCGAGCGTGTAGCTGGCAATTTTAGTGGCGCAACTTTCTGTGGCAATTAATTTGATACAAAAAGTTGGTAATGAAATATTGAGGTTTCGTTGAGGTAGAATATTTTGTTTTTATTTTGTCGTATTATACAGAAATAGAGAGACTTGTGACTAAGTTTTAAAGCTGCAGGGGGCGATCGATTGAGTTAAGCTACGCTTGCCGCGGTTTTTTCCGTGATTGGGTGACCATCTTTACATATTCAAGACCCGTCCGTGCCTCGGAAAGCACGTCATTCGTAGATATCGTCAGAAACCGGAAAGTCTGACAGCATGACTTACCAAGGGGTGTCGTATTACTCAGTAGTTGGGCTGTGGAGGTCAGATAGCCAGTTGCTTCATATAAAATATTGATAGTTGGCTGCATCTAGTCAGACTGGAAGCCGACCCGAACATAATTAGTAAAAGATTAGGTAGATGATGATACAGAAATAACTAAATAAGAAGCTTTTGTACTGCTCATCTGTTGTACACAACTTTAGTCCTTTCAATGTTGAAATTTTAATGTATCTTTTCTATTCTCTCTCTTCTATATTTTTTCGTCATTCAACTGGCTATGGGTGTTCTTTCTTTTCTGCCACACTTCCCAATTTTATGCGTCCCCAAACCAGGTGTGCATAGACCTAGTGCGTGTTTTATTTTTAAAGTGTCATGTTATTTATCTCTCTTGTCTTGTATTGCTATAATTATGAGAATGGCTCCTATTTCGGAAGGATTTGACAGTCAGTAATAGTCCCGTTGTCCTGTTTCGACGTTCTCTATCCATTTCAGTATTTCGTGGAGTGCATTATTTTGGCTCAGAAATTGTGCGTAGTCTCTGAAAACAAAAGATTGTAGACGATGATTAAGTTTTATCTCTGCGGTGTCCTCGGTCCATACTTTCGTGTTGGGTTAAAAGGCTGTAACTTCATGTTTTAGACACGCAGAAGAATTCCGCTATAAAGTTTATGTGGGTATTAAAATGCTTTCTTTTGGCTTAACCACGGAGACTGAAAAGAACATATTTTTTTAGGGAAGAAAAGCTGTTGTTTATTTCATAACTTTAATTTAGAATTTTGTTACTGAATGTAACATCAATAAATATATTAAAAGGTAAGTAGTAACCATGAATTTTCACATTAGTGTTTTTGACCGGCTCATTTTGCGCTACTAGTATTTAATCGTTGCGTCTCCGACGCTACAATTTCGACTAGTAATCATCATTATTTCAGCCGAAAGACGTCTACTGCTGGACATAGGCCTCCCCCAAGCTCCTCCACTTTGACCGGTTCTGTGCTTCCCGCATCCAGCGGATTCCTAACTAGAGAACTAACTCGCCTAGAGATAACTATTTTCAGAGTAAATAACCAAATCACATTTCTTTAGCATGCTCATCACTATGATACTATGACGTCATGATGCGGTAGTTCGGTGGTCGTCTGTGAAATTATTTGCGCAACTGTGCAAATAATATATTCACCTTTATCTTATTTACGTAGTTTTTCTTTCTGAAGATTTCTTAGTTTTATAAAATAATACTAGGCAGTTCCTACCTAAATTTAACGAGATTGGCACATGGATATTACAGCGCCGTAATTGCGTAGCATATGATGATGTGGCTGTGTGATCTCACGCTTATAGCAAGGTATACTTTAAGTGTTTTATTTAAATCGATTTTAGTTTAGGTTTTTCTTTTTCTTTACTTTATGCTTTCCTGTTAAGTAATACTACTATGCTAGATACAGGCAAATGCCTAGTTTGGGGGTCACCGTCCACTCTTTTTGTACATTATTATTACTTATCAATAAACAAATTGAGTGAGGGTGTGTGTGTGGATTGCTGCCCACTCCCTCTCACTGAGAGGAGGCCTGTGTCCCAGCAGTGGGAACGTTATAGGCTGAGTATGTATGTATGTGTGTGTGTGTGTGTTGGGGAGTGAGAGTGTTAGTCTTCATAACAACTTAATTACGTTTTCTGTGGCATCATAATCCTTTTTAGCCAGAGTAGTATAACTTTTTTAAACGATTTAAGTTAAGTTTCCTAATTTTGAATTTTTTAGTAACAATATTATGGATGCGAGGAGCCAGTACAATAAAATGTAGATGTCCATTATGGTATTCCAGATGACCACTTAGGTACCTACCACTACTGCTGTCAGCTTGTTCCCCATCCAGTAAAGACGCCATTACACTTGATCGTTAGCCCGTATTCTGGTTCACGATAGACTTTACTTGAATTCGGCCACCGAATGTATTAACTACACTGGTCATCGCACTGGAAGAAGATACTGGACTAGATGCTCTGGAAACAGGCATCCCGACCCGGATCATTTATACTTGGTCGTCGAGCAATAAAATGCTGGAGAACGCCCAAATGAAATTGCGACGTACCTATCATATAAAATAGCAATGTTATTTAATGGTTTTCTCATGTAGTGTGTCTTTTAGTTGTCATAATAATAATGGATAAGTAACACGCTTGTCCTATTTTGGCCTGTCATCACATGTCTCTGAAAGCGCTTCGCTACGCTACTATGCATATCAACGAACCAACGAGCCTTGAATATTATATTATCTTATATCATTTTCGACATAATTCTATTGGTACTTAACGTTTATGCTGTAACAATACCTAATACTGTGCTTGTGCCTACGCTTATGTTTGGAAGTGAATGTTGGGTGTGGCACAAGAAGCATGAAAGTAGAATCAATGCTGTGGAAATGCTTTCCTGGCAAAACAGGTGCGGTGTGACTTTGTATTATAGGCTGAGGAAATATGTGATAAGGCAACGGTACGGTTTAAAAGAAGATGTAGGTAGATATATAGATACATCGTTTATATGGTGCTTACAAAAGACACAACACAACATACAAAGCACAATGAGATAAAAACTAATTACATGAAAAGAACAAGGCGCCAAATTACAAAAAAAAAAAACAAAGTATAACATAATTGTAGTGTACACTTTTAGACTATGACATAATTTGACAAGTAGTGACAAGCTTAGGTCGTTTGGTCACGTTTAGAAGATGAATGAATGAAGGGCGGCTAAAAAAGGTACTAACACGGCAGATGTAAGTGAAAAAGCCATTCTCCCTGTCACAGAGAGGAAGCCTGTGTCCCAGCAGTGGGAACGTTCTATGCTGAGTATGTATGTATGTAAGATTCCGTGGGGAATCATTATATACCATACAGAATTGGGACCCTGAGGAATTATGTGATGAGGCAACGGTACGGTTTAAAAGAAGATGTAGTGACAACCTTAGTTCGTTTGGTCAGTTAAAAGGATGGATGAAGGCCGGCTATAAATATATTTACAAAATCAAAAAACCCGACTGCCTGCCTAAACAGTGAACTTTGATTAAAAAAGATGGAAACAAGAAACTGTTTTTAAAAGGATGACTATTAGACTGAATATTATATAAAATTTTCAATAAAGTTATAATGGAAATCTCTACGTGGATAAAGCTTGGGTTTTAATTGTTAAATCCTCGTAGCAGGAATTTTTTTTACAAGGAAATACCGGACAGAATGAATATTCATATAACGTTTTAACAATAGTATTACAAAAGTCTATGCTTTCATCCTTCACGCTGTTGACTATGGAGGTAGACAGAATTTATTGTTCATTGTTATTCGCAGTAAGTAGATCCGCCTAAGTACAAATCATTGTTTGCGAAATGTAATCTCATACCTACCTACCTTTAAAGGTTCCCACAAACAGGAGCGACGCGACAGCGCGACACGTCTGTCCTAGAACATCTAAGAAAACTTCATGGAAATCGTTCTACAAGTGTCGCGTCACTCTTGTCTGAAGAAGCCTATAAGCCATGAAATTACAGGTAGGTACTTTCCTTGGAGGTAGATATGTAAGTACATACTGCAAGTATTGCTTGGTTCTTCAATCTTCATTTTTAATGAGGATCGTTAGAAAGTCAATTATCGCAAGGGCCGATGCCTGCCAGGGGTGTGGTTTGTTCGAAAGAGATATATATATAGAATACTGAGAGAACACGGGTGGGTTTTTTTAGTCAATAAAAGTCTGACACGCCCTCCTGCTCCACCCAGAGCGGGAGAAGTTATTTGATGATTTCCCACCCAAAAAAAACCGTGGCTATAATTATCATCGGAATTGACAGAAATACAATAAGTCGATGCGGTGATTATTGGTATATCATGTAATAGTTAAGACATCATTTATTTTGCATCTTATTTTAAGCACATCCTGCTTAGAAGAAATTCAAAAGCCGTTCCTAATTATATTATCTTAATCCGTGGCTTAACGAACTTAAAAACCGGTCAAACAAACGTATGCCTACTCTATACAAAAAACAAAGATCTATCAATATTTGTTTTTATAATCCAGCGAGAATAGGCCTAATAATAACATTATTAAATCATTAATTCGTATATAACCAAGTGGCTTGGCAAAAAAACGGTATAAATTATCATTTGATTATTTTTTTCTTGTTGTAATTTGTCAAACAGCTGATTTTGATACTGATTAATAATATCAAGTGGAATTTATTTTATGGCCTGTACCGTTTTTAACATATTTTTTTATCGTTTAATCTTTTGATCCGTAAAGTTGTTGGATTTACCTGATTGTAATACCTACCTACATTTACTTATTAATCGTAACGAAAAATTTTAGGGTATAAAGTTATCATTTTGTATTTTGTGATGACTTGCTGTATTCCGTGTGTTCCCGAACGTAAAAGAATATCACCATCCCATTTCTTCCCATGGGTGTCGTAGAAGGCGACTAAGGGACTTACTCTGAGGATGGGCAGCAGCGTTCTCTATGCATTTTACCACTATACTGCAGAAGTAAGTACAATTTATTTAGTAAAAAAAAAAAACCTTTTTACATCTTTTGGAACAAAGTTTTTCCGGGTGGGAAATCATCAAATAACTTCTCCCGCTCTGAGTGCAGCAGTGCGTGTCAGACTTTTACTGAGTAAAACCCACCCGTGTCCATTCAGTTGCCTGTGTGCTAGGAGCCACGGTATCTCTTTCGAACAAACTACACCCCCGGCAGATGTCTGTACGCTTAGATCTGTTAAACTACGCAACGGATTACAAGGCGGTTTTCATCAATAGACAGAGTGATTCAAGAGGAAGGTTTTGTATAATATAACTAGCAGCGCCCCGTGGTTTCGCCCGCGTAGTTCCCATTACCGTGGGAATACAGGGATAAAAAAATATCGATTAAAATATAATATAATAAAATACACAGACATCCATGCGGGCGAAGCCGCTGGCAAAAGCTAGTTTAAAGTAAAATCTGAATTATGTAACCTCACAGTTGCAAAGACAGTCTCTTGTTTCGGATAGGAAAATAAACTTATTAAACACACATCATTTTTCGAAGTAATTTTTAGAAAAAACGCTATACAGATTCAAAGAAAAATGTTTAAAAGCAGCATTAGTTGGCTCAGAATTTCATTAGTTAGGAATATCTCGGCCGTGATCCGAGATCGGCTTGACAGGTGACCTGAAATAACGGCTTTGCTAATTGAGTGGAATGTAAAAAAAATAGTATTCGGGTCATGTCAGTTAGGAATTCTGGTTCAAAAATATATATTTTTTGTTAGTAAATTATTTTTCTTTTCAATAATAAAGGCGGATTTATAAGAATACGTGTTTGCGTGTCAATTACCGTAGGTATTTAATTTAATTGGTGGGCGCCAATTCGACATTATTCACTTAAATAAATATACATAAAGACATATACAATAAGCATTCTGCAATTCTTCTCCATCATCATCTGCCTAGCCTTTTCCCAACTATATTGGGGTCGGCTTCCTGTCTAACCGAATGCAGCTGAATACCAGTATTTTACATGAACCGACTGCCTATCTGACCTCCACAACCCAGTTACTGTGTAATATGATACCCCTTGGTAAGACTGGTTGTCAGGCTTTCGGGCTTCTGACTACCCGTAACGACTGTCAAAGATCCACAAATAACAGCCGGGACCAACGGCTTCACGTGCTTTCCGAGGCACGGAGTGGTATGTAAAGATGGTCACCCATCCGCGGACCAACCGCGGCAAGCGTAGCTTAACCTGGTCGATCGACCCGTGCACATATTGTTATTTAGCCAAAAGCCTCTCGCAATTCTCCATACTCATTCAAATTTTATACTCCTCCTCCTCCGTAATATTCGTAAAAAGGTGTTTTTGCTTCACGTATTATGGTTATTATATTTTCATAGTATTTATACAACGTGTAACGTAAATAACGCAAGACTCATACACCCCAACTAGAGTACCGAGTTGAAAGCATAATACAATAACCAAAACTTTTTTTTAAATCTAACGTTTAGTATTAAGAATTTAGTGTTGACCCTTGCTTTAAGATGTACCTTTGTACTTCAATATAAATAAAAAGAAAAGTTCTGACTGACTGACAAACTCATCAACGCCCAACCCAAACCCTTGGACCTAGGTAGCTGAAATTTTAAACAGAGGTTCCCTATATAATGTAGACAAGGTGTAATGAAGGATTTTTTGAAATTCAACCCCTAAAGGAGTCAAATAGGGGATGAAACTTCCACGCGGGCGAACTCGCTGGCTAATGTACCATATTTGTAATATTCGTACTTGCTGTGCCCACATACGGTTTTCTTTCTAATAATTTCCAGAACTCTTAGAACAAAAGTAACCCACTAAATTAAGTGTTTTACTCCTGAAAAATAGCTCTAAATATTAAAATAAACAATTTTGCTTCCTTTCTTCTCTTTATTTTACAAAAAACACGGTCCTTAATCCATATGCAAATCACGCCGTATTTCCATATATTTCGTGACGAAAAATGGCAGTATTACCGTACCGTGAAATAAGTTATGTAAAGTGTTAATAATAATGTTACTACCCAGCCGGGTTAATGAATATAGAAACAACGTTTTAGAGGTCAGACACTGACAGTCATTACGCAAAACGCAGTCGGAAAACTCGGAAAGTTTTTGAAACTGAAAATATTACCGACGCGGGATGAAAGAAAACCGAAAAGATTATTTGTTTGTCCGTCTATAAAGAATAAGTCATGCATTTGCTAGTAGATTCCCACTTCAATCCAGCCAGTGATGCCCTCTTCCACCGAGGCCCTAAGCCGAGGCCCTACCAAACAGGGGGTGCCCTTAGCGTGTAGTCGCTTAGATTTAAGTTTTCGAGCCCTGTTTGGAGGCATTAATTAATTGAGGCAGACACAGGAAAGTCTGGTTAAGCAGCCGAAAACCTCCTAGGTTGACCTGCCAGATGTCATAACCAATAAAAAGAAACTTCAAATTAAAATAAATAATAACACAGCGTGCAACAATTTATAGGAGAGTAAGTGGCTCACACCAAGGCACTTAGTTTTTTTTTTTTTCAGCGAAACTTCTATTAAAACGGCGAAGGAAAATAACCGGCACATGTTTCCGCACTATGTTTTCGTTCGACGATCCCTCCCAGAACCTACAATTCGAAGACGCGTGAAATTGACCAACCTACACTGGGCCCGGCACACACCCGCGTGGTAGAAACATTTTACATTACATCCCACTCCCTCTTACAGAGAAGAGGCCTGGGTCCCAGCAGTGGGAACGTTATAGGGTGATTATGAGGACTCTTCTTTCTTATCCCATCCTGATACCCACTACATCTACCTAAGTTATTTGTCAGTTTATGTCTCATCAATACAAAAACAATGCATTATCTTCGCAGTTATCAACAGGGATTTAAGGTTTGGTAAACCCATGCCAGGCCCCGTAATAAAAGTAACAGTAGCTGCAATAAAATCATAAAGATTATATATTTCAGGGATTCACAGAGACCAGTATCATTATGATAACTGACGGCTAGTACCTATGGACCAAGTTGTATTAGGTGCTAGTATACTCACTTTTCAAATCCAGTATTTCTTGATCTGTCCTTTTTTACGAGGAAAACGGTTCTTATAAATTATTTTAAGTGTCTCGCATAATTTGATTTTAATTAAAACAGTTATTTATCTTTGTCATCTCTACAATTTATTATTTCAAGGGTCAAGGTACAATCAATCAATCTGCCTAGCGTTTCCCTAACATTGTTGGGGTCTGCTTCCAGTCTAACCGGATACAGCTGAATACTTATATTTTACACGGAGCAACTGCCTATCTGACCTCCAGAACCCAGTTACTGGGAAATACGATACCTCATGGCACCACCGGTCGTCAGTTTTTCGAGCTTCTGACGACCCGTAACGACTCTCAAAGATCCAAGGGTGACAGCAGGGACCATCGGCTTAACGTGCTTTCCCAGGCACACGGAAGGTTCTTGGTATGTAAAGATGGTCACCCATCTACGGACCAACAACGGCAAGCGTTGATTGACCTAGGCAACTGGTCATCTAGTCTACTTAACGGGCAAGGTACAAGTAGGTGAATATTTTACTTATCGAAATATTTAAATTCGACCTCTTATTTGTTTTACCACGTTTGACAGCAACTCCTAGTAAATTGAAACTTCACGAAAGTTGAAACTATCTAACTGTTTCAATGTAATAATATACCTTAATGTTCTATGACGTGAAGTGACATTGAACCTTAGGGTGATAGAGGCAGACTATTAGGTACTAATAGTGAGCACGTTTTCCATATTTAAAATTTAAGTACTAAAAGTGAGCACGTTATTCATATATATAATTTAGTTAGGTACGTACTAAAACTGAGCATGTTTTTCGTGTTCATAATTTAGGTATTACAAGTGAGCACATTTTTCCTATTTATAATTATCACATGCTGGCATAATGTATGTTTATTTATGTATTACGCAAGTGAGACCGTACGTGACAGTTGACCCTGAAAAAAAGTCACGGTCAAGCCGTCGTTAGAATTGATTAGTGGTTTAAATTGGTCCTATGCCAATACACTGTTTAAATGATACTAGCATATACCCGCGAATTCCTCTGCGTGGAATTTCTTTCTATCATCTTCATCATCATTTCAGCTGAAAGACGTCCATTGCTGGACATAGGCCTCCCCCAAAAGGTTTTGCCATAATCGCCACGCTTGGAAAGCGGGTTAGCGATCGCAGTTTGGTGGTAAAATGCATAAAGAACGTTGCTGCTCATTCTCTAGAAAGTCCCTTAGTGGCCTCCTACGACACCCACGGGAAGAAACGGGATGGTGCTATTCTTTTACGTCCGGCACCACAAGGAATTTCTTTCTATGGCACTCGATAATGCTGTAGCTTCCCATTAGTGAAAGAATTTTTGGAATCGGATCAGAAGTTTCGAAGATTACTCCTTACATACAAACTCGCAAATTTTACGCCTTAAATTGATATTAACAGTAGATAGAGATAGATCGAACAAATGAATCAAGAAAAGGTATTTTTTTACGATTTAAATTAAAAAATAAAGATAAGAGACAAGGAAATATAAATCTATAGCTAAGTCCTACTTACAAAGAATATCTGTCAAGCACGTGCCGAATAAAGGCTAAAATTGAAAATTTGAATAATGTCAAACTTTGCATAACTAAGTTTAGTCATTAGCAGCCTTTGTTTAAATTTAAATTAATTAAGTAGTTGTTTACAGAACGACTTAGTTGAATTTGTTGATGTACCTTTGGAAAATGCCCAAAGTGGTATTGTTTTCTTTTGTTTTCGGCACTACGTTTACATAAAACGTACTTATAGGCATTTGAAAGGTTTATTGTAAAGTTGATTAATTATTGGTATTTATTTAGTGCCTAATTATTTTAATTGCATAATTACCTTGTCTAGACCTAAATCCATAAACAAAAAAACTCAGTTAAATCAAATGGATTAGAAACATTTGTTTTATTTGTTAGTTGAAAGTTCAAAAAACGGGAATCCTAGATGTAGGCAAAAAGGCTACTAGGCTAAAATGGGACTGGGCGGGTCACACCAGCCGCATGCACAGTGACCGCTGGGCAATTGTCGCCACACAGTGGGGGGTGCCCGAGGATGGACAGCGCAACCGAGGCCGGTCCAAGAAAAGGTGGCGTGACGACCTCGACGCGTACTGCAAGGGCTGGATCGAGGAGGCCCTGGAAAAGGACGCCTGGAAGTATTTGGGGGAGGCCTTTGCTCAGCAGTGGGACAGTGTAAGCTAATTTTTAAAAAAGTTGATAGTTCTAAAACAACACATCACATAACATCACGCCTTATTCCCCGAAGGGTATGAACAGAGGTGTACTTATAGTATACCCACATTTCGCTAGTTATGTTTAAGTCCCATGTAGAGATAAACTACGATAACATGGCGCGCCCCTCCATTTTACTATTTCAATGTGTGTAGTCATATTCTTACGAAAGAGTTTGTATGTGATTGTAAGTAATCGTCTTCAGTAGCGTCTCAATATGCATACTGCACACATGCGAGTCTTGGTGAAACTTTGAAAATGCTTTCAATATTTTCAAATGTTTTGAATTTTGGAGGGGCGTGCCATGTTATCGTAGTTTATCTCTAACAGGGGGCGACCCTATTGCCATCAACCGGGCACAAATCCTCCAAGCTGCTACTGAGAAGTTCCAGATTAATAAAACTCAATAACACTTTGCCCGGCCTGAGAATCAAACCCAGGACTACCTGGTCAGGAATAGCGCTTGCGACGACTAGACCCACAGGGTAGTCTAAAACAAAACAATTATTAAACTCAGAAAAGTATTACTTAACCAGTAAAAACACAACATCTAACAGATTTACTTTACCAAAAACAAAAATGAAAGAAACCGAAAGTTAGTGCTAACTCTTTGAACTTATAAATTAAAAAGTTTAATTTCATAACAACTTCTTTTAATCTTCTTGGCTAACATAACGAATTGGAAAAATGAAATATATTGTGCTTCTAGCTTTTGCCAGCGGCGTCGCCCACTTGGAGGTCGAAAATTATTCCACAGGAACTTGTTACCGAGATAAAAAGTATCCTATGTGTTAATCCAGGTTATAATCTATCAGTGTGCCAAATTTCATTCACATCCATTTAGCCGTTGTTGCGTGACTGAGTAACAAACACCCAAACATATAAATATCCAAATATACAAACCTTCACATTTATATTATTAGTAGTATAACTTCTTTTAATCTTCTTGGCCGAACCGAGTTGAAAAAATGGAATATATTGTGCTATTGCCCTTAGGGGTTGGATGGTCACATGTGCCCCAACCTTTCAAGTGATTTGCTATTGAAATTCTAACATATTCTCCATTACTTTTTGACCCGTGGCTTTACCCACATTAAAAAGCTATTAGCACTTATAGGCCTACCACACGCTCAAGCTTCACCACAGTTTTCCCTGCGCAGGCCGGTTTGTACACTGAACGCCCCGTGTAGAAATCGGCGAGTTTTACCAACCACACGCACGGTGTTCCGTGTACAAACCGGCAAAACTGTGGTGAAGCTTGAGCGTGTGGTAGGCCCATTTGATTTCTGATGTAACACTCAAACCCTTACTCTTTTACGTTTCCGTGTAGACAATTGACAGTTTTGTCCCGAAAAATGTAGATAAGCGATTTATATTCTACGACAGAGTAGAAATAGGAAGCGTTATGCTAAGCCTGCAGGTCTAATACTTAGATTTTGGTTAGGATTAAGGTAATAGAATGTTGGTAATGTGATTGAATAACAAGCAATGGCACATCACTTTCACTATATACAGTGAAACCTGGTTAAGTGGGACCTGGATAAGTGAGAAACCTCTATTATTGAGAACTACAATGAGGTCCCGGCACTTTTTCATCGAATTACCTCTGTTAATGGGACTTTTCGAACTTGGTTAAATGAGATTTGATTTCTAGGGTTTTTTCGATGTTTACCTCTATAATTGGGACTCTGGAGCTCAATTCCCTTTATAAGTGAGACAATTTATCAGGTTGGGACCGGTTACGACACGATTGTTTATAAACATTTGAATTTCTTTCACAAAATTTCCACCTTTATAAATGGAATAACGGTACATTTCGACCTCTATAAGCGGGCCCTCTGTAAATGAGACAACTAAATTTTAAACCTGTCTAATTGGAAAACTGGAAAAATGAAAACCTCTTTAAATGGTACAAAATCCTTGGTCCCTTGAGATCCCAATTAACCAGGTTTCACTGTATTATAAAACAATGTCCCCCGCCGCGTCTGTCTGTCTGTCCGCGATAACCTCAAAAACTACTGAACGGATTTTCATGCGGCATCCACCAATAGACATAGTGATTTAGTGAGGAATTTCTCCCGTATTGTGGGTGCGTTTACAAACATTTAAACTCACATATACAAAGGGCCAGACCCAAAATCAAAATCAAAATATTTTTATTTCATTTAGACCTGCATGGGCACTTATGAAACGTCAGAAGCTAGGTGCACGGTTCCAAATTGTTGTTTTCTATGGAGAAGAGCCGGCAAGAAACTCCACGGTTACTCTTTTAAAAATGATTGGCTTTAACAATGTTTTCAGAGATAAAATGTATGGGAGGACAGTGCAGGCCTGTCAATAAGTACCAGGTACTTAGACGAATACAGAATAGAAAATCGTCTACAAATCTACAGTCTGTAAGGCCTACAACGTTCTCCCATTCACAATATGTAAAATAATCTACATAAATAAAATGAACCTAATTAAACCGTTAGTGACATGATTAACATGACAATCACTAAAAAATAAAACCGGAACAACTACTCATAGGTCATACAAATATTTGTTCCGTGCGGGATTCGAACCCGCGACACGCAGCGCAGCAGTCAATCGCTTAACCACTGCGCCTACCGTGCCGTTAATTACGACCAATATGAAAAGATCAAGCTCTGTCGCAATGTCTCATTAGATCTTTCAGTTTATACACATAATCTTTCAGCAGTTGGCTTCCACAATTGAACCTGAAATCATCACTGCTGCATGTCTTCTTTAGAACTGAGTATATATAACAAGCGAGCAGACTCATTTCCTGCTGTATTGGTCATTACTTATAGCTTTCTCTCCAGGTCTGTGGTTTAGCGTACAATGCTGGCATCAATGCTCTGGTCTGGCTTCGATAGTTCAAGTCTTGATGAAAGTTACAATCATGTACTTCATTGCACTTCTTAGGAACATTCGAATTTTATTAAAATATGAATGTTTGTTACTCAATCACGCAAAAACGACCAAACTGATTTGGATGAAATTTGGCACACAGATAGTTCAAGAGCTGGATTATCACTTTAAATAGTTTCTATCCCGGCCGTACGTTCCCGTGGGATGAGTTCCCACCTTTATACGGCCGAAGTCACTATCAAAAACTAGTTGGAAATATTTTGGTAGTCACAAAACCAGCAGAAATTTAATACAAGTAAAACAGCGAAAACACGCCAGTCTCATCGATGACGCATTCACGTCTTTCCAGTTAACCCCCACAGATATGCTAAAAGCTTCAGAATTGGATTCACAAAAGAGTTCATCGACCTTGCGACCTTTATGTCTCACTATGATTTATACACGCTCATAAAAGTTGCCATGAAATGTGCCATGTCATAGCCATGGGATATGTATGGTGTCTTGTTAAAGGTAGGTTTGATTTATCATCAAGGGTTGATTGCAGAAATATTAGGATTAATGTACAGCGAGTGCCAATGATCTCTTCATAGGTATTTGTCCCTATTATAAACATTATACACAATCTTCCTTTTCAATTTTAACAGTACTTATTACTTGCGAAAACGATTTCCACTACTTAATAAATGGAATTTTATTAGCCTATTGAATTACTATTTTTACTGTCCAATAAAAGTCTCGTTATAGCAAGCTAATGACTAGAAATATTACAAATTGACAACCTGAGATGAATTCATCTTCTGTTCTATACCTATACGCAGATATAGGTATAGAATAAAAGATAAAGTCGTTTTGAAAATCGTTAAAAATTGCATTGAATATTCAGAAAAAATCACATTGGCTGGGTGCCCTGGCAAGGCAATTTTTACTGAAAATTCATTGCAATTTTACCAATTTTTTTAGTAAACTAGGCAGACCAACTAACAGTCTTTTTATAAAATCACGTGTCTATAGGATAACCTACTCCTTTATCATAGATCATAACAACATAGACGTTGGTCTAAAGTTGATAGCAAGCAATTAAACTATCATTTTTATTCATCACGCACGTCAGTCCTGCCGTGCAAATGTTACAATTGTCCCGAATTGGATGTAATGATAGATATAATCATTAATATGCGAATAATATTGTTGTATTCTGATTACCTGTGAGTAAAAATATTAATTTGATTGTTATATTAAAACTGTCTATGGTCGACAGAAAGTGTAAATGATAAATTATGTTATTTCTGTAAGTAGGTTTGTACAAACAAATTTATTTTAGGTCAGCGATTCCTATCTGACTACGCTGAGAAGAAAAGCCGAACAAGCTCAGGGGACTCTTTTAAAGTACATAAACATAAACTTGGTCAGATCATGTGAATACCATGTAGATTGGTGTCTGACACAGTATTTTGAGGGAAAAACCACACAGAGTAGACTACACTGTCCAGTCAGTGCACGCATTTTTTCAGTAATCGTGCAACTGCCACACAGCCATGCAGTAGGATGGTTACAGGGACAAATATTACAAAATCAAATTATGTCTCTCTACTTGAAATCGGTGCCACGTGATATTTCCCTAACATGACTTTAGATTTCCTAAAATGTGTTATATAACGATCTTCATCAAATTAATCACGACAACCAATCCTCCATATATAATTGATCAAAAACCCTCCATTTCTTCCCATTTTCAAACCATCATAATTAGTCTGACCTCCCGACCTTCCCAATTCAGCCACGTTGCACTTTTATCCCTAAAAATACTTCAAAAATCCCGCTAAATCATGGCACACTATCAATCAAAATCTTGTGACGCGGTAGCTGGTCCACGCTGATGGATCTGACCTAAATATTACTGGTAGCTATTACGTCTACACGGCATTTAGGTGAAGTAATGGGCTGTAAGGTTGGTGACGATTGGTAAGGTAAAGCTTTTTGTATATTTTATTGTTGGATATTATTGTAGGAAGGGTGGATTTTAGGGGCTGTCTAAACCTTTTGTTTGTTAAACAACGTTGGCTACCAATAAACCTGATGTTTTGACAAACAAATTCTTTAAATCACTTTTCTACGAAGTGATGAAATGAGTGTTGGGTTTGCCTTAGTAGAATTGGTCTCATGTATTGCATTATTTTTAATTACCATTTAAATTATTTTTAGTATAATCCAATAGTGAGGTCAGGTAGACTGCATTTCAGTAATTTTAAATCGATTTTCAGTTAACTAGCACTGTGTTATTTTGGGTTGCCGTTTATAAAATATATTTTTATTTTACTAGACAGTGCGGGTTTACTATACATACAGCATAATAGCATATTACTTTTTGTTTTTAGTATTTTTTCATTCGAATCTTGTTTCAAAAGTATTTAGTCCGAACATAGTAATATTAAGATTTAGAAATTTTAATTATTTTATTGTTTGCTACATCTGGAAAGTCAGTTCCGATATTATTTTCATCATCGTTACCCTTTGCCCTCATCCCGAATTTATTTTATGTCAGGGGAACATGGCGTTTTCTTCCATAAGTCTCTTTTATTTGTCATCTTGGTAGTCATATCCGTACTAGCCAAATTTCACACAGTCCATCCCTCGCTTATTTGATCTTGGCGGATCTACTCTCATAGCCATCGACAGTTATAATCAAATAGCTTCTATCAGCGGCTTCGCCCACGCCAATTTATACAAAACATACATACATACTCAGCCTATAACGTTCTCACTGTTGGGACATAACCCTCCTCTCCGTTAGAGGTAGCGGGCCGTAATCCACCACGCGGGCCCAGTACGGGTTGTTAGATGTCACTTGTCTTTGAATGTTTGGTTCTTGCACATCCATCGGCTTCCTCACGATTTAATTCTTCACCGTTTTGAGAGCAGCAGTGATGAAATTTTTACACAAAGTAATGCGCCTGTTTGGGATCGAACGCGCGACCTACAACTCATAAGTCGCGGCCGTTACCACTGGGCCACCACTGCTCTCATTATACATCTAAACCTTCCTCATGAATCACTCTATCTATTGGTGGAAACTGAATCAAAATTCATTTAGTCGTTTTTGAGTTTATCTTAGTTTTAGAATATGTGGTGAAGCTTCCCTCACGAAATTTCCTTCATTCCTCTGCATCACATAAGAACCGATTTTCTCCCAAATATTTAGCTACCGATGCCACTTCCAGACTTCTTCTGATGTACTGGAAAGTCGGTTTTTATAATTATAACATAAAGGATCGCTGATACATACCTATATGGTTGTAATAATCCTTCTTTGTCATCAAATAATCCATTGTAAGATGAGTGTTAAAAATTCAACAGAACCAAATGAAATGAACAACGCAATTCTGAATGCTCTTTCTATTTATCTAGTCGCTGTTATTAATGTTACTACTTCACGCTCCAGAAGATTCACAACGATATTAATATACTCCATTGCTTTTATTTTATCAAACACAAATGGCTTCTGATCTACAAAGGCTACACTTTCATGAATACATTTAAGCCCTCGTTACGTTATATAGCTTTAAAGCTTGTTACAACTTTAAGCATTTATCCGTTGCAATTTGTATATGAATTTCAGCGATATACATATATCACTTTGTGTAATTTGAGTGATACTAGTGTTGCGAAGCATTTTTATTTGTAGTGCCGCTACATCACTCCCCCCCGGAGACCGGAGGTCGATAGTGGGCTGAGTCAGTGCATATGTGATGCTTGCCAGGGCCAGTTTGTGGTTCCAGTGAGTCGGTTGAGGCTGACTGCTGGCGTCGACCGGGAGTTTGAGCTCTCGACCGGCCGAAAGTGCAGTGTGCTGAGCCATGGCTGCTGATGAGGCTGTGGGTGATGACCAGGCATGCGGTTCGCTGCATGCAGGTGGTCAGGATACCCGTTGAAGCCGTAGGGTGCTGGCTGGCTGTGTGACTCGCCGCTCGAAAGCTTGAGGAAGTGATCTTGATGTTGATGATGACGTCACGCTGAAGTGTTGCACGAAGGCTGCGCTGACGTTCTTTCACGGGGTCACCAGTATAGAGGTATGAGGAACAGGGTGTAAAGTTCACTCATACCTATGGTGGTAACGGAGGATCCTCCGACCAGACGGGTATTGTGTCTGGTCCGGGCAACTGCCCAACAGTTGATGTCGGGATTTTTGTATATGTTCGAGTGCCGTCGAAAACTCTGATTGCGCGATGCAGAATTGCTCATTTTAGTTCGCCTGTTGCATTGTAGATGGCGCCACTTCTCTTTTTGCGTTTCTGAGAATTTGTTGCGAAGCATTTTTATTTGTAGTGCCGCTACACTAGTAAAATGTCAAAAGCGGTACTAAGTAAACATTTGGTTCTTACTTTTACGCGTTACTTTACGCGATAATCGACATCCACGCAAGCGGAGCTGCGGGCAAAAGCTAGTATTAACTAAAATTTGCTATTTGTACCTTCAAGAACTGGTCCTTACAGAGGTAGTCATGATGTCTACAAAGAGTGGTCATAAGAGAGAAAAGATTTTAGTACAATAGACTGCAGTGGAGCTTATACGAAGCAAACAATAGCTAAGGTAGCTTCGTTCGCACCCTGCAATATACGACGATCCGTACGTGACAGAAGTGACTGCAGGGGTAGTGGGAATGTGTTCCAAATAGGAGGATTTCTGTGTACAAAGTCTTCGTCAATATGTCAAAGCAAGATTTCATACCTAACGTACCTACGTTTGGAATTTTAGTTTCTGGAAGCGTGTGGTATGACTTTGGAGTTTATTTAATTCAAACTGGTAAAAGCCCATACACTACGAATAGTTCTTTAATATTTATAAATGAACCAGGTTATTGACTCTCATTGTGATTTTAAATCTGGTTCGAATTGGAAAATCATTTTAGTGTTAGATAGCCGAGCAAGGATATATAACATCTACCAGGGGTGCGGGTTATTCGACTGCCAGGGTTGCATGTTCCTTCAGTTGCCACACAGGCAACTGAAGGAACACGAGTGGGTTTTAGTCAGTAAAATTCTGACACTCTTTCCCGCTCCACTCAGAGCGGGAGAAGTTATTTGATGATTTCCCACACAAAAAAAGAAGGCTATATAACACCACGCTAGCACGCTTAGGAGCCGAGCATAATGAAAAAAGTTAAGAATACGAAGTACTCGCACTGGCAGGCGATACCATTTTATTATTATGTGGGATCTTTTTGAGGTTCACTGTACTATATACAGGGTGTTAGAGAAACCCTATTGCTATCCTTAAGCACTAAAGATAACAGCTGGTATAGAATCATTATACAATAGACATAGTTTCAGCTCAAAATAAAATACTCTAACAATTGTTACCAAATCGGTTTCATATATTTCTTCAATTCAGATCATAACAAACGTGTCACCGCACTAAGTCAATAATTTTCCACGTCACTTGCCAATATGACGATAAATTTCTTTCGAGTGATGTGTTTATTTCAATTAGAATAGTTCGGTTTCTGGTATCAATGTATTAAAATTCTCGTTATTTCAGAACATGCAAAGATAGGATTAAAAAGCTCTTCCATGGTTTGATATCATCCAAAGAACCCGTGCCTTTAGTCTTTATATATCCTTTCCGTTCCACGTTGACATGTTACTCACAAACTCACAAGTCGCATATTACTACTACGCGATCGAATACTCATCCATGCGTATATTTGTCAAACGCCAATATTGCGGTGACGTGACAAAGCTAATTTAAGCAATGACAGCCAACTACATGTTATGTTATCGTAATTACTGAATATTAAATCGATGATTCTGATAATAACACTACTGATACTCATGAATAAACCTGCATTAATTAAAGTAAGACCAATGATCTGTGAAGGTTGCGGGAATCCGCTGGATGTGGGAAGCACAAGACCGGTCGAAGTGGAGGTGTCTGGGGGAGGCCTATGTCCGACAGTGGACGTCTTTCGGATGAAATGATGAATTAAAGGCTCATTGGTCTAGTGGTCGTAAACCAGACTTATCAAAATGTTTTTTTACCCACTAACTGGGTTGTGGAGGTCAGATGGGCAGATCCATGTAAAATACTGGTATTCATCTTCATCTGGTTAGTAAGCTAGCTAAATAGATGGTGAGTGGTAGATAGATTGTAAATTCAGAAGAACCAAATTTTTTTTGGATGTGGCGCTTAATAAAATTTAATGTTTGAAGACTTTGGAAATATAAGAGCTTAAGAGCGTCATCAGGCGCGGGTTGGCAACTTTGCATTTCAAATGGTTTTTCGTGATTATCCTATCAAGTTTAAATCAAAATACTATCTTTTTCCAGCCAAGGACTATATATATAGTTCGTATTTACAAGTTTATATGCTATTTTTAACCGAGGAAAAAACGGAGGAGGTTCTCAAGTCGACGCGTATTTTTTTTTATGTATGACCACGCATAACTTTTCCAGAGTAGTCCGATTTTGATCATTCTTTTTTTATTGGAAATGGTATACCCCGAAGTTGGTCCCATATAAATTTCAAAGAAAAATTCTAACAGTAAGGGTAAGAAAACAGGGGATGATTGATTGTTTACTCACAGATTTTAATACTGAGTTGTGTATTACAAAAAGTGATCAAAAATTAAGCATGTAGTAATTAGTAGATTATAGTCACAAAAAAATATAAAATAAAAACTTTTTAATAAAAAAATTAACCGCCGAAAAACCGAAAAGTAAAAAATAATAAACCTGATTTGTCCAACCCCAATAACTAAGTTCGGAAGTCGGTGACTTTGGATATGTATTTAATTATATATGTCACCGCCTTCCAAACTTAGTTATTGGGGTTGGACAAAGCAGGTTTATAATTTTTTACTTTTCGGTTTTTTACAGTTATTTTGATTTTAACTTTTAGAAATCGTCATATCGTCAACTATTTTATTTTGCAGTAGCTATTACGATTAAATGTTCTATTGAAGAGCAAAATGTTAAAAATAATTATAAATGCCAACAATCTAGTCTGCTGGCTGCACAAAAAATTGTACTTTGATTCATATTTAATGAAATAATCACGAAAAACCACTAGGTACTCCATTAATGGGTTTCATAAAAAAAGGCTTTCTTCTTGTGAAATTCATGACAACGGTTATTTTGACTTTTTAGTATGATAGCATGATATTTTACCCTAAAAATAAACTCATTGTGATGGATTACACGTTTTAGTAACGTTGCCAAGCCATAGCTGATTGGCAAATTTCGTCGAATTTATATAGTAGTTAGGTATCTACTTCCACTACCTACTATTAATACGTTAAACAAAAAGTTTGTACCCCGTTTTACGAAAATTACGCGGACCGAGGAGAATGAAATTTGGCACAAAGTACATTAAGTTTTAATGAATTATTATGGTCAAATTTAGAACACTGGGCGTCCACTAATTTTAAAAATACAAAGCAATTGTTTATTAAGAAGTATTAAAGTGTTTTGAACTGTCTTGTTGGTCCTGTGGTCGCGTTGAGCATGAGTTCTAGGTTTGATTACCGGGTCGGGCAAAGTGCTATTGTAGTGTATCTGTAATTTGTCAGTAGCAACCTGGAGTCCGAGAGGATCCAGAGGTTCTGTGTGGTGCCGGACGTAAAAGAATAGCACCATCCCATTTCTTCCCGTGGGTGTCGTAGAAGGCGACTAAGGGGCTTACCAGAGAATGGGCAGCAGCGTTCTCTATGCATTTTACCACCACGCTGCGATCGCCAACCCGCCTGCCAGCCTGCCGTTTGGAGGAGGCCTATGTCCAGTGGCCGTCTTCGGCTGAAATGATGATGAGCCTGGAGTCTGTATTTCTGGACGGTTGATGGCAATAGGATCACCCCTATTTTATGGGGCTTTAACATAACTGGCGAAATGAAGGTGTTATGTTCTAAAGTGCTATTTTATATACTTTTTTTTGCGAATGGGCCCACCTTTGACCGCGATCAGGCCTGATGGAAAGCGATGGACGAGGGCTATGATGGAACCAGCATACCCAAAAGATACCTGTTCACTCTTGATTTGAAGACAAACGGGTTTCTCAAGGGTAACCCTTGTTAATGATTTGCGAAATCCGTTGTGTGTTTAACCTAACCTAGCCGTTTCATAACAAAGCATTTGACTAAAAGTATCAATCATTTGATTAAAGACCAAATGCCTTCAATTATCTTTGGTAATATTCTGCCAAGTAAATTTTGACCAAATGAAAATGTGCGTAGTAAAATCATTCCAAATATTGCATTGGTATAAAAAAGGTTGCTAAAACTTTAGATAATAAAATTTTACCAAAATCACTTTGGCAAAATGGCAGGATACCAATTAACATAAGATGGCAAATATTTTAAGCGATTCTTTAAATATTTATTTTGTCAAACAAAAAGTAGTAGTCTAGTAGAGTATGACAAATACGTGGTAAGGTACAGTCAGCAAAAGAGAAGAGTGACCAGGATCGTCGGATACAGGAAAAGTTTTTATCCAGTGCGCAAATAAAAATGGATAAAAACTTATCCTGTATATTTGAAGTTTAGTAAGAAACCGATGGATGTTATCGATTGAAATTGAATTTGATTCATGAAGTGTTGAATTTATATTTGTAGCGGGACTACAAAAACATACTTCGCAACAAAAAGCCCGAAACACAAAAAGAGAAGTGGCGCCACCTACAATGCCACATGCGAACTACGCAAGAAAATCCTACATCTCGCAGTCAGAGTTTACCACGACACTCACCTATATACGACATCCCGACATCAATTGTCGGGCAGTCGCCCACCAGACACAAATACCCGTCTGATCGGAGGATCCCCCTTTACCAACATAAGTATGAAAGAACTTTACATCCTGTTCCTCATACCTCTAAATACTAATTCAATTCATTTATATTCAAAAATACTAATCGGTTTCTCACTAAACATCAACATTATGCGACGACCCTGGTAACTTATCACTTTTAGCGACCGTACCTAGCATTTTAAATATCAGTACTTTAAGCACTGCCTTGCAATATAAGTGTTTAAATAGGAACATCCGTGTTTGTTCAGTTGACATCACTGATATCATGGCAACGAAACTCATCTACAAACTATCATCTCATCAATGTGATGTTTCCTTACGAATATTTCTTAAAATGTATATTATACCATAGCAATAAGTGTGGAAAATAGAACATAATTATATTGACTGCAGTGACCATAAGTATTTCTTATTCTGAAAGATTTTTAAGCGCGTTCATGGGCTGGCTGACGCGGGCTGGCAACGTCACATTTATATATGTAGATATAGGTACTTATCGCCTTTTTAATCGGTTTAGCACCACCTGGATCTAATTCGATCCATAACAATAGAAAACCAATTGTGTCTCATTAAAGCTGCTTGACTGAACTAGAAACAAAGAAAGAAAATTCGTTTATTTGCTTTAAAACAAGACGCAAAGAAATAAAACACCGTCACAAAAAACCTGCACGCTTTTTTTTTTTTTTTTGGGTGGGAAATCATCAAATAACTTCTCCCGCTCTGGGTGGAGCAGGAGGGCGTGTCAGACTTTTACTGACTAAAACCCACCCGTGTTCCTTCATTAGCCCGTATGCCAGGGGCTGTGGTATCTCTTTCAAACGAACCCGCACCCCTGACAGGCATCGGCCCTTGCGGGCCCCATCATTTTTTGTGCTGACATCTCTTTGAGGCGCGCGTGGAACACAACGCGCCGTCGACTTGGGCTTGGTCCTTACCGGACAGCGAGCTACCCATTACTCGCCGTCCGCAAGCCCATGCCTACGGTGGCCGGAAATCGGCCTGGGATTCCCGACGCCCAGGGCGTCTCCGTATCCTGCGGCGGCTGGGGTCGCGAGGGCGCATATGCAGCCTCTCCCTCACGTGCGCCGCCTCCCTCTTCGCGAGCATCACTGCTTCGCTGAAGGAGGTTACGGCTCCCCATGCCCTCTCGCTCCGTACCATGGCCTGGACCAGGGCCGGACGCGAGAAATCGCCGCCGCCGATCGCCTCCACGAAAACCTGCACCCTAATGGCATAACATACTACCTTTTAATCAGAATCTAAATCATTTTGAAGATATATGGCTAACACATAATTGCTTCATAAGTTCGAAAAAGTTGGTCTGCTCACCATCGAAATTACGCAATGAATGTCGTTGAACTGTCAAATGAAAGCCGTTTCAACTGATAGTGTAATCCGCGATTACCCCGCAGTTGAGGGAAATTATGCGTCACATCAACGCAAAACGGCCATCGGTCAGCATTATGCTGAGACTTCAGAGTCTCGCGAAACAAAGCCACAGCAACTAAAAGTGCTCTATTCTATTCCATTGTTTCATAAAAACCGATTATTCTTTGTAAGGTAAAAATACCTAACTACCTACACGTGAAGCGTCTTTACCAAAAATAGAATATGAATAATAAATATTTCGATTATTCCCGGCGTCCGTCCATTAAAGGGACGCCCCTATATTTGGAGCCATAAATATAGTGCTTGGCCAAACGACGTAACGAGCTTCGTCCAACGATATTATTTATTAATATTATATCGTGTACAAGTAATGTAAATTGATGTGTTTTATTTAACGACAGGGTATTTATGGTGATTTAAGTGAAATCGAATGTCGTAAATGCCCAGTGGATGAGGTCTCGCCTTTTATATAAGAAGATGTGGGTTCAAGTTCGGGCAAATGACAACGTCATCCCTAGCCTCTAGCCGGTCAGATAGGCAGTCGGTCCATTTAAAATACTACCAACGCGATATATTTAAAATACTACCAACACAATACATTTAAAATACTACCAACACTATACATTTAAAATACTACCAACGCGATACATTTAAAATACTACCAACACAATACATCTAAAATACTACCAACACAATACATTTAAAATACTACCAACACTATACATTTAAAATACTACCAACGCGATACATTTAAAATACTACCAACACAATACATCTAAAATACTACCAACACAATACATTTAAAATACTACCAACACAATACATTTAAAATACAACCAACACAATACATTAAAAATACTACCAACACAATACATTTATAATACTACCAACACAATACATTTAAAATACTACCAACACAATACATTTAAAATACTACCAACACTATACATTTAAAATACTACCAACACTATACATTTAAAATACTACCAACGCGATACATTTAAAATACTACCAACACAATACATCTAAAATACTACCAACACAATACATTTAAAATACTACCAACACAATACATTTAAAATACAACCAACACAATACATTAAAAATACTACCAACACAATACATTTATAATGCTACCAATACAATACATTTAAAATACTACCAACACAATACATTTAAAATACTACCAACACAATACATTTAAAATACAACCAACACAATACATTAAAAATACTACCAACACAATACATTTAAAATACAACCAACACAATACATTAAAAATACTACCAACACAATACATTTATAATACTACCAACACAATACATTTAAAATACTACCAACACAATACATTTAAACTACTATCAACACAATATTATAAATGGAGCGATACTGACAGTCGGTCTATTTAAAATACTACAATGCATAACACAGTTACTAGGTAATACCCCTTGGTAAGACTGTTTGTCAGACTTTCGGGCTTTTGACTACACGTAACAACTGTCAAAGATCCACAAATGACAGCCTAGCGGCTAACTAAGACCAACGGCTTAACGTGCTTTCCGAGGCACGGAAGAACCTAGGTATGTAAAGATGGTCACCCATCCACAGACCAACCGCGGCAAGTGTAGGTTAACCTGATCGATCGACCCGTACGGATGTTATTACTTAGTAAAAATCTAGATGAAAAAATGAATTCCTTAACGTATTCCTTTTAATTAACAGTGTTCCATTCATCAATTCATGGTCGAAATTTAATATTAATTTATAGTACACTCGAATCGGATAAATAGAAACGAAAACTCTAAAGCATATTTTTTTAAGACCGCTTGTTCACGCCAAAAAAGAAAAAGTTCTTGGCCTAAACGTATTTAATTTCCAGGTTTTGTGTCAAAACATGGCCATTACGAAGCTCTTTTTGTCCAAGTGTGGCCTAAAATTGGTGTGCGGACTTGGCAAAAACTTGACGGAGTCTGATTAGGCATTTGCCAAGTTTGAACTAAATTTATTTTAGGTAGCTGAAAAAGGTGTGTTTTTACTATACCCGGGAAAACCTAATTGGTCTGTTTTTGGTACAGATGAAATTTTTTCTAATGGAGAACCATTCAATGAATAAGACACATGTGTGTTTTTTTGGAGACCTTTAATAGATGTTCCATGTTCTTTGTCGTATGTACTTCGTATTTTGATGTTAATGATGGTAACCGGGTTTTGTTACACGTGGGCCTATAATTGTTAGAAATAATGGGCAAATTAAGCCATTATTAAGGTCATTACATTGATGTTTCTTGAAATAATCACTGAGGGTCGAATATTCAAACAGATCAATTTTAAGTACCTGGTATAATTCTCATGCTATCCCTTTCTCTCTCAAATATATTGTAGCGACATAATACCTTTTAAGGACGTCTTTAAGTTAAGTAGCGTTTGAGTAGGTATTCGAAGATAGGGCAGGAAGTGAAGGGCGGGCGTTTTGGGGGACTGTCTTATGTTATTTTGACGTTCGAAAAGTGCTGATTCTCAGCCTAATTTGAGTAAATGACTATTGATTTTGATAATTCAAAGGAAAGAAGAAGGCTCAAAATTCACCCACGTCCTAAAATGAAGAGAAGTATCTTAAAAAAATTATAAAAATTGGTATAAAAGATGGCATACTTCCAATCGCCATCCTTACAGTCAAACATACAATTAAATTGCTATGAAAATTCGTTCGGGGGCAGTAATCCGTTCTTGTAAAGAACTGAGATCTGTAAAGGTGTGCTTACACGAGCAACTAAAATTACTCCATCCTGAGCAATTCTCGTCAACTATGACGTCAAGGCGACTACATCCAGCAATTAAGTGCAATGGCAATATATAGCAACCTGATGCCAGAGATATCGCCACAAATATCATGTAATATGGAGCAACTTAAAAACTAGGCAATTAAGTTGATTTAACTTTTCGATAATTGAACTTTCTCGGTACCAACTTAGTTTTGGAGATTTTACACTTCTTTTATTACTTAAACATGTCCAAAGTTGCGTTAAATTATCAAGAAAAACGAATCTTTGTCGGCTCATAACTTTTGGCTTTTTATTTTAGTATTCTGTTTCCGTACCGACAATATTAATAAAGAGACAAAACCATACCATGTTTAAGTTTTGATGTACATTGTCAAACAGTGGAGTAAACCCTCCCGAAGTTTGTATGGAAAAAATGTGGACTTGTTTCACCTTAAGTAGGTCCATGTAATTTCCTTCGTTCAATTGTTTCTCAAGGTTGTAATCCTACGCTCTACCTCCTACGGATATGAAATAGGTAATAGAAATGAATGATTTTTATAGATAGGTTTTGCTAAGATTTCTTAATTGTTTTTCAGAATTAATTACTATTTAACTTAGATCCTATTATCCTACAAATATAAATGTGACACGTTGGATGTTTGCAGGTTTATATGTTTGTTACTCAATCATGCTTTGACGGCTGGACAGATTTCGATAAAATTTTACAAACAGAAAAACTCGTTATCTGCCTAGTTCTATACCAACTATGTTTAGGTCAGCTGCCAGTCTCACCGAATGCCAGTATTATACATGGACCGACTGCCTATCTGACCTCCTCAACCCAGTTTCCGGGTAATACGATACCTTCTGGTAAGACTGGTTGTCGGACTTGACTATCAAGAACCATGATTATTAGCCGGGACCAACAGATCAACGTTATTTAAAGATGGTCACCCATCCATAGGCAGACCGCGGCTAGCGGAACTTAACTTAACCGATAGACCCGGGCAGCTATTATTACTTAGCCACGAGCACTTCGGTGAATAGTAGTAATTAATATCTAATTTGAATATTGCTGATATAATATCAAATCATAACGACGTATTAGTCTGCTCGCACCAACACCACTTACATCCCGAATATTTTCCTCGTCGTTCGTAATATAATAACTTTTCAAGACTCTTTAGATCCTCATTTTAATCAAGCACCCATGAATTAATTATGAGAGCTTAATTAGATTTAATTAACGTGAAGAAAATCTTTGTAGAATGTTCTATATTACTGAAATACACGTTTCTATCAATTAAGGTTCGGAATGGAAAGAAAACAGAGTATACTGAGTACATTTTGGTACGATTCGATAAAGTCAATTGAAGGGAGAGATTTATTGTAACTTAATTCAAGGGTTCTAAGCAATTCGGTAGGAAAATGTCGTGGTAGGAAAGAATATTGATTTACTGGCGTACCCTTGTTGGCAGGTGGTTTTTTTGCCCATTGTGCGGCGGTTTTTGATGAAGAAAACCTAGCAAAAAAACGTTCTGTTTCTCGGAACAATTTGACATTCGAATGTCCCACACATGCGTTGGTAATTATTTATTTAGTCGCGCACGGAATAAATTATATTATAGTATTATATTTCATACAGTATGGTACCGAACGTAAAAGAATAGCACCATGCCATTTCTTCCCGTGGGTGTCGTAGAAGGCTACTAAGGGACTTACTAGAGAATGGGTAGCAGCGTTCTCTATGCATTTTACTGCCATACTGCGATCGCCAACCCGCCTGCCAAGCGTGGCGATTCTGGCAAAACCCCCCTTTTGGGGGAGGTCTAGGTCCAGCAGTGGACGTCTTTCGGCTGAAATGATGATGATGATGATTTGAAACCTTGTACCCTCTGGCCAGACTGGAAAAATAAAAAAGGTTTTTATTATTTTTTAGGGAAGAAATCAAGATTTCCACGATAATATACCTAACCTATACTGTTTACTAGCTTTTGCCAGCGGCTTCGCCCGTGCGGAAATTTCAGCCCCTATTTAAGTCTCTTCGGGGTTGAGTTTCGAAAAATCCTTCCTTATTCCTTGTCTACATTATAAAGAGAACCTCTATGCAAAATTTCAGCTTTCTAGGGCCAAGGGTTTGGGCTGGGCGTTGATGAGTCAGTCAGTCAGGACTTTTCTTTTTATTTGTATCAAATCAAATTATTTTATTTCACATAAACCTGCATGGGCACTTATGAAACGTCAGAAGCTAGGTGCACGGTTCCAATTTGTCGCTTCCTATGGAGAAGAGCCGGCAAGAAACTCCACATACATAAATTACCCAACCATGTTATCAGCTTGGAGGTCAAAAATTACCCCACGAGAACACACTACCGAGACGAAAAGTATCCCATACGTTAATCCAGGTTATATAATATCTGTGTGTTTAATTCCATCCAAATCCATTCAGCCGTTTTACTCGGATTGAGTAAATAACTTCCTATATCCTATCTAGAAAAAAATAAACACGTACGTCACATTTAATTTTCTTACGAAACTTTTTGGACAACCATCTGATCCTAATCGATAAAACTTGATAAAATAGCAGTTGATTGATGGCAACATTATTTCAGTAGTCATTCAGACAAGAATATCGAAGGACAAGGCCGGTTCTGTTGGTATTTATGTCCCGTCTATGACGTGAAGCGTCCAGTATTAACGGTCATCATTTGATTTAAATTATGATTCAATTATCAATCTTCTGATGTTTTGTTTGGTTAATTCTTGTATGAGATTTTTTAAGTTAGCTCTTTGGTCCGATTAAAAGAGTGATTGCTCATTTTTCATTGCAAAATAGGTGACTTCGAGTGTCTTTAATATGTACTTTTGTACGTATGAAAGACACTCGAAGTCACCTATTTTACCTTGGACCCCTTGTCTCTTTTATGATCGAACATGCAAGGCATGCCATCTTTGTTTTGGTATGAAACCTAAATGTTACCGTAAACGAATGAATTATTTAGAGTAGAATCTAAATAATTCAGTTAAACTATATGGTCATCATTCTACATCATGCTTCTGTCTTAATTACACTCCGAAGCCGTCATAAATGCTCTACTACGGTAGTTGTACACAGACTTTCAAAATTTCTTTACTCAGAAAGTCTGTGCAGAGTTTTTGGCAGGATCGCGTTGGACCATGTCGCACGAATTTTCATTTAAGTCGTGAAATAGCGAATTAAATTGTATAATTTTGGTAGTGAATTATTCAATTTAGTTACGTGTGAGTGCACAAGTGTAGAGAAGGTGAAAATAAGTGACTAACGTGGACTTTTCGTGTTCCCCCCAAAAACTCCTAATAGGTAGTAAAGTTACTACCGCTTTACAATAACTTTGACTTGACTGACTATGACTTTTTTGTAAATTCGTGTCTGATATCGGGCCATTTACTTGATTGAAAAGTAAAATTACTTGACACTGGCTAAATGTACAAACCGTGCGAAGCCAAAACCAAAAAAAAGTCAGTGCAGTGGGTTGTATTAACTCTATTTTCTAATCATTACGTGCTGCCATCGTTCCATATTCGGGTCAGCACACCATATTTTCTTCTTCCATTTTCTCCTGTCAATCGTCACTTTCGTTTTCTATCAAATCAATTCTCACACAATCCTTATTTTCTTTGGCCTTCCTGTTCCTCTCAATTCATCAACAATATTGTATTTTCCAGTTGATTAAAAACTATTCTAATTTGAAAATTGGGACGAAATATATTACAGAAAAATTAATGTAAATTGATTTATATCCATTTTCCCAATTTAAAACGATATAAGTCAAATGTATTTTTCGTTGTTTTGAATTTAGCGCCAAAACGCTCGTAACGATGATTTTTTATCACGTGACGTCAACTTTGTGTAAACTTAAGTAGTTAGTAAAGTAAACAAGTGAATCTCGATTTTATAAATGACAAGTTTTTTAATGGAGAGAAAGTGATAGATATTACTTGAGTGCGGTGCCTCTTTTCACAAATACTTCTAAAACTGCGCCACACGAAGTATTTGTACCGGTGCCGTTTACACAAAGCTGACGTCACGATGTCACGTGATAAAATGTCATCGTAAGGAGTCTTTTGGCGGTAAATTCAAAACAACTAAAAATAAATTTGATTTTAATCGTTTTAATGAGAAAATGGATATTAATACATTTATTTTTATTATATTTATATCGCCCCAATCTCAAAATTTAAATAGTTTTTATTAAATTGGAAAATATCTTATTCAACAGTCTTTTTGTGACATTCCCCTTTTAGTTAAATATTAGGTATCATTATTATCACCGACTAAAAAAATTAAGTTATAAATCATCAAAACAATGTTAGTAAAAAAGGTACCACGCGTCGTTAGAACCAGTTTCTATCACTATTATTGCTATCACGATGATAATGCAATTAATGTACCTACACAACAATTTATAATAATTGATCAATATCCTTAAGTTTTTCATTCATTAATTCATCTACTACATTATAATAACAAAAATAATTTTAATAATAATTATCTGTTCAGGTTTTTTTTTATTATTTCAAAAAAGTGTGGTACAGTCTGTTACACCAAATATAATTTTACAATGTAGGGTTAAACCGAATAAAAGGAAAGTAACATTATTGAATCTGGCGTCCTAGCTAGGTTACATGGTAACCTGTATTAAGGTTCGCCAGCCCGGGTTCCCACAGGGGTACAAACATTTTAATAGACTGCTTAGGACTATAAGGTATTGTAATGATAAATAAAAATTATTCTAGGAATGCACCTCCCATTTTAGATCAAGCAAGTAAGTAAAATATATCTACTTAACTACAAGTTATTTTAAGTCTGGCTGTTTGTGTATGTGAGTTTAAATGTTTGTAAACGCACCCACAATACAGGAGAAATTCCTAGTGTGGGCCAGCTTTATTAAAAAAAAAAAAAAAACAGCTATTTCCAGCGGCATCACCCACGTGGAGGTCGAAAATTATCCTACAAGAACGTACTACCGGGATAAAAGCATACTATGTGTTCACAAAGGTAAAAACTATCTGTGTGCCAAATTTAATCCAAATCCGTTCAGCCATTTTTGCGGGATTGAGTAACAAACATCCCAAGATCTAAACATCTAAATAACATCTAAACTTCCTCATTTCAAATGAGTAAGATGTATCTAATAAGTACCGTGTAGCGCCAGACGTAACGAATAGCATCATCCCATCTCTTCTCGTGGGTGTCGTAGAAGGCGACTAAGGGACTTACTAGAGAATGGGCAGCAGCGTTCTCTATGCATTTTACCACCATACTGCGATCGCCAACCCGCCTGCCAAGCGTGGCGATTATGGCAAGCCCCCCCTTTTGGGGGAGGTCTAGGTCCAGCAGTGGACGTCTTTCGGCTGAAATGATGATGATCTAATAAGTTGCAAAATGAATAAACGAAATTATCTGTTTGGGTACTATTAACATCAAAATAGTTCTAAGAATGCACCACTCCCATTTTAGAACAAGTAGGTAAGTAAAATATACTTAATTTCAGGTAGGAGTCAAATTTCATACAAATTCGCTCAGCTGTTTTGGCGTGAAAGCGTAAAAACAAACAAACTCACTTTCGCATTGATAATATTACCAAAAAAAACCTGTAAGTAATAATTATAGGTGGTTATTTACACTGGTGGATGAACATTACTTACGAGTTGAAAACATTATAATTATCCATCGTTTTCTAAGTAAAATTATACATAGCATCAAATAGAAAATAAACTATTGCTTAATAATATCTCCGTTATCTCTGCGACCCCTTAAATGGGGAAGGTGAGTATCAGAACTATCAGAAGTCAGAGGTGGCAACTTGATAAAAACGTAGTAGGCACGTGAGAATCACTCTTTATAATATCCAGGGTTGGTGGGACATCGATGCGCAGCTTATTTCCATGGATTTAGTACGTATTAGCTTCTGCCCGCAACTTCGTCTGCATCATGTTTCTTGTTTCTCCGACCCACCTCATCATCATCATCATATCAGCCGAAAGACGTCCACTGCTGGACATAGGCCTCCCCCGACCCACCTCGTCGCATCGAATTGCCTGGCCGTGCGAGTACTTCGTATTCGTGACATTTTTCATTTTGATCAGGTCCTAAGGGCCCTAGCATGTTATATAGCCTATATTTTTTTATATTCGAACCAGTAATTCCTGAGATTAGCGCGTTCAACCAGAGAAACAAACTCCTCAGCTTTATAATATTAGTAAGTATGAACTAGCTTTTTCCAGCGGCTACGTTCACGAGTAGGTCAAAAATTATCGCGAAATTTCAGCTTTCTAGGTTCAAGGGTTTGGGCTGGGCGTTGATGAGTCAGTCAGTCAGTCACGACTTTTCTTTTTATTTCTATAGATATATTAAGTAAAGATATGATTCTGAACCCTGTGCTGAATTTTTTCGTTGAATATTTTAAAATAAAAATTTGCTGTTCCATATATTATTTTCACCGCGTAGGTTTTGCACTTTCCTTTGAAACAGCTGATTTTATTTTCCATAATCACTCACCCTGTATAATAAATTCTTCATTAGTGTGATATCTTAAGGTGAATCTAGTCGACATTTTTTCCATACAAACTTCGGGAGTGTGTTCGACAATGCACATAAAAATTAAACATGCTATTCGTTTTGTCATTATTAATATTGTCTGTACGGAAACAGAATACTAAAATAAAAAGCCAAAAGTTAGGAGCCAACAAAGATTCGTTTTTCTTGCTAATTTAACCTAACTTTGGGCGATTTTAAGTATTAAAAGAAGTATAAAATCTCCAAAATGAAGTCGGTATCGACAAAGCGCAAATATCGAAAAGCTAAATAAACTTTATTGGTAATTGATTTATGAAGGTTCTTCCATAAAACCCGATCTTCTGAAGGACTTTTCTTAATTTTTTATGCGCCTGTTTTACTATAAATGATCCTGCATCTCACTCAATACCGTTGTGCGTGTAAACTAGCGTCTAACTGCCGATCACTGATACTACCTCTGACGGACACGATGCCTGGTGAGCCAGCGTGCTTTTTAGCCAGGCCCACCGTGAGTTCGAGCCCGCAAATAGATTCCCCTTAAGTGACATCTTAACAAACCTAGATGGCGCCACTTGCTGAGCCCTCAAGAATAATAATTTTCATAGTCGTATTCAGATCATGTTGTGAGAGTGAGCTTTGAATAAAGCCAGATGTGATGAAATAGGTTCCACATCGAGCTAAATGACGTGTAAGGAAAGACAACATAAGCGGATCATATTTTTCTAAAGTTTTCAAGAAACACGACTACAAAACACTTCTATTGCGAATACAAAATATCTGGTTTTCCCTCACAATGCTGGCAGGAATTTTTTTTGTACTCGTAGGTATTATTGAAATTGAAAAGTAAGTAGGTAGGTAATATTTTTCTTCTTAACTTAAATAACGTGGTTTAGAAGTTTTTCTTTGAGGTTTCTCGTTCCTAGTTCCGTAGAAAGACTCCACTTGGAAAATGCTTGTCATTGAAAAGTTATTCTATAGAAATTATTTCGTATCTTTATGTTTATTTATGTGAAGTATGGTTTGAAGTGACGTATAATTCAACTTTAAGTATCGGCTAATTAAATATCCACTTCTTGGTAATGTTCGTCGAATCGTTGAGCTCCGAGTTGACCTACATGATTATTGACAAAGGCGTCCACTGAATCTGTGTGGTTCCTTCCTCAAAAGACCTTTAAAATTTCAGACATCGATCCACATAGTCATCACTGATCTGACCAAGGTTATGTCTAGATTTAAAAAACCTGTGACCACTGAGTTTCTATCGGCCTTTCTTCTCAGTGAGTCAGATAAGAAACGGCGATCATCCCATCTAATTTAAAAAATATAATTGACGTGTACAAGTGTTTGACAAACCTACATCATCATAATTTCAGCCGAAAGACGTCCACTGTTGGACACAAGCCTCCCTCAAGCTCCGCCACTTCAACTGGTTCAGTGCTTCCCGCATCCAGCGGATTCCTGCGGCCCTCACAAGGTCATCTGTCCACCTCGTGGGAGGCCTTCCAACTTTGATCAATAATGATCCCTTATGCTAAACGATAATAAACTTATACATTATTAATGTCTCAACTGACTTTCAATCATATGTGTAAGGCATCTATTAGGTATTATTTCCATACATTAAAAAAAATTGTATTTAATCAGAATTATTCAAGTATTCAGGTTAATTTCAGTCCACCGGTAATAACCTCAAATGTCTATTCTACGAGTAACATTATTATTTATTGATAATATCGCGATTCCACTGCGAAAATTATTGGCAATAGACCTCGTTTAATAGTTCAATGGTTCTTATCAATAGGTCACGAGCGCCAGTGCCAATTTAATATATTTGAACGCCGTGATTATTGTGGAACTTCAAAATAATTTGACCTTTACACTTAAACTAACGTTAGACTGGATTTGAGAGTTCGTTTGTACAACGATTAGTTAAGAAAAAAAAAACATCCAGACCCTTTGCTTGGTATATTTTTGATTATTTTGGAAAACTTAGCTTATTTTGACAATTTGATAAGGCAGAAACAGTTTAAAAGTAGAATTGTAGATACTACTAAACGTACCTATATCTGCGAGAGAAAATGCGTAACAGTTCACCAACATTCATTGTGTTATTTACGTTGCAGAGCAGATAATTTTTTCCAACTTATGAAGCAATGGATCAGCAAAATCTTTTAACTATAGAGTGCGGCATTACGACTAGTTGTGTAGATACAAATATTGAATAAAGTCGCGAAAAGTGTTCATTCCATTATTTAGGTGTAACTAGCCTGATTTTATTTTCGGATCACCTGTAAAATAATATGCTTGTGGCAATTTAATTCATGATCATTTTGTTTCTGTTACAGGTAACATCAACATCACAATTACAAGAAATATAAGGTAAGAATCAAATAATATTTAACGCTTCTCAAAAATGACGTACTTGGGTAGGTAGCTGGTTGTACTGTATACAGGGTAATTTTTTTACCAGTGCGCAAATTGTAACCATGAATTCAGCATATCATTCCAGCCCAGAAATTTTTCATCGGTTACACTATTTTTTTTTAAAAAAACCGTACTTTTCGACCGCGTAGATATTGTACTTGTCTATGAAACAACTGATTTTTTTTGTATAACTGGCAACAAATTTCTATTTTCTAATTTTTATTTCTATTTTTTGGTTACAGTTTGCATACTGGTTAAAAATGTATCCTGTAGATTTTAAAATAATCCTTTCAATCCACCCAATGTACAAGATAAATTACCGTCTAAGATGGCGCAATTTCATTGCGCTCTCGGTGTTCTACCAAGCATTAAAAATCTAAATGTTTCCTAGAAGGTGATTTATGCAATACCTACCTATTTGTTTTCAACCTAGTTTATAATACTGCTAACACAAACATATTCTTGTAATGAAGTGCTAAAAACGATTTTCCGTACCTAAATATTATCTACATGTTTAAGACCTTATTAGTTATTAAGTAAATTCTAACATAATAAATTAACTACATAACTATGTCACTATTAATAAAACTTCAGTTAAATATTGTTAAGAAATCAGTTGTCCTAATATAAATTGTAAGAACTCATGCCGCCTGTGATACAGGTCTATCCTAGTACAGGCATCATACATTTTACTACCTATATTATTTCTAAGATTTAAACTGTATTGTACCAATTTTAATTTTTGAATAAAATTTATTATTTTTATTATTTTTTTTTTATTTTTTTTTATTGAAAAACGTCGAATTTTAAGCAGTGTGTTTAAAGTGAATCTTGTCGACATTTTTTCCATACAAACTTTGGGAGTGTATCACTCCACTGTTTGACAATATACATATTTCGTTTACATGGTATGATTATTTCTTATTATAAATATTGTCTGTGCGGAAACAGAATCATCATCATCATCATCATTTCAGCCGAAAGGCGTCCACTGCTGGACATAGGCCTCCCCCAGGCCCTCCATTTCGACCGGTTTTGGGCTTCCCACATCCAGCGGATACCCGTGGCCTTCACAAGGAAACAGAATACTAAAATAAAAAGCCATTAAAAAGTTATGAGCCAACAAAGATTCGTTTTTCTTGCTAATTAAACCCCCATTTTGGGCGTGTTTAAGTAATAAAAGAAGTATAAAATCTCCAAAACCAAGTCCATACCAACAAAGCTCAAATATCGAAAAGTTCAATAAACTTTATTGGTAATTTATTTATGCAGTGGTTTTTTTCATAAAACCCGATCTTCCGAAGGACTTTTCTTAATTTTTTACGCGCCTGTTTTACTTTAAATGATCCTGCATCGCACTCAATAACGTTGTGCGTGTAGACTAGTATCTAACTGCTCATCATCAACCTGGTGAGACAGCGTGATTGTTAGCCAGGTCCACCAGTGAGCTCAAGCCCGTAACTAGATTCCCCATAAGACTCATAAGTGCGCGAAAAATCCCGCCACGATATTTTTACGTCGGTGGACTTACTGGTCATTTCAGGCTGTAAAGTGGATTTCAGCGAACTTAACTACTTGCCTTTGTTATATGTATTGCTTCCTGAACTAAAAACGTTGATTTTACGATGAACCCTTACATTACAAACAGGCACACGTCTCTCTAAACCCATACCACACATACATAAATGCGGACCAGGTGGAACATGTCCCACCGATTTTGTTGAGATGTCATCTAGTAGACGTGTTCAATCTAACCCTACGACCCTTGGCATCTCGATTTTATGTATGCCAACGGTTAAGTTTACAAACTTCCTAGGATCTAAGTTTAGTTGACTTATTGAAGCCAGGGTTCGAATATAAATTAAGGCGATAAGATTGTAATTAAATTAGTTTAGATTAAGCATTGATAGCGCAGTGGTAGTGGTAATTTGTAGATCGTAGGTTCAAACCCAGTCAGGCGCTTTACTTTGTTTCATCATCCAGTGATAAATTATTTCGTCACCATTGCTCTTAAAACGGTAAATGTAAACATCGTTAAGAAACCGGCATATGTAAAACCAACTACTCGAAAAAAATGTGACATCTACCAAACCGCACTGAGCCCGTGTGGTAGATTACGGCCCACTCCCTCGCACTGAGAGGTTTGTGTCCCAGCAGTGGGAATATTATAGGCTCATTATACTTTAAGATTTTGTGTAAAAACGTGCGTTTTATCGTATAGAACATTTCTTTAAATAATCATAACGTGTTTACAAATTAACGGCGAATTTCAATGCAACTGAACGCGCACAGCACATGATCTAAACCACAATTAAATATTTTGACGTTGACAGCTGTCAGTGTCAAAACACTAACCCAACGATGATGCAGACAGCTCTTGAACTCGGTTTAGACAGACGTGCTGATAGCGTTTAAGAATAAGCATTATATTTCACTAAGTTTACATTCAACTGGATTTAATTCCTAGACCTCATACTGGGATTCCTTGGGTCATGAGATCCAGGCTCCTTCGTTCCGTTAGTAACATAATAAGGTTCATTTTTAAAACTTAAAATAGACATAAAAAGAGTGTATAAATGTTTGTGGGATTTGAGAAGTACATTTGTAGGTGATTGCATGTGTTTGTAAATTTTCAATAGCATAAGCCTAGCATAATCTGTCTATAATGTTCCCACTGCTGAGACATAGGCCTCCTCTCTGTGAAAATGACCGGACCGTAATCCACCATGCGGGCCCAGTGCGGTTTGGTGGATGTCACATGTCTTCGAATTTTTGGTTCTAAGACATGCCGGTTTCCTCACGATGTTTCCCTTCACCGTTTTGAGAGCAGTGGTGATGAAATTATACAAAGAAAAGCGCCTGCCTGGGTTCGAACCTACGACCTACATCTCGTAAGTCGCGGCTGTTACCACTGCGCCACCACCGCTACAAATTTTCAATACGTTTCCATAAATGTATCATAACACCAATATTTGTCCCCAATCTGCTTCCACATTTTACACCCAACATTGGCCACCAACAAAGCCAGTAATTCTGCACGAATTACCTTTTGTGGTTGTTCTTGGACCCATTTCCCTGAAAAGGTACACATGTACTTACATACAAAGCTACATTTAACATGACCTTGTTCAGCCTCAGGGGCTGTAAGGAAAATCTAGATGTTTTTGTATTTATAACATTTTCTTCGCTCTCATTTCCATTATGACTTGAGATGAATATTTGAGTGAATACTGAAAATTGTATACATTCACGTTGAATAGGTATTATGTCGAGTATTTTAATATTAGTAAGATATTTAGGTTGAATATACATCACTGATCTAGGTTTTAATTACCATCTCGAATGTATTTAAGCTTGAGCGGATTCTCTATTTAATCAGGCCTAGGATTAATTGTTCTTAATAGGGATTTGTTGCTAAGGACTAACAGCTCCACGGTTCGATTGAGCAGGTTAAGCTTCGCTTGCCGCGGTTAGTCCATGGATGGGTAACCATCTCTACATACCAATACCCTTCCGTGTCTCGGAAAGCACGTTAAGCCTTAGGTTTTCATTCGTGGATCTTTGACAGTTGTCACGGGTCGTCAGAAACCAGAAAATCTGATAACCTGTCTTATCAAAGGGTATCGTATTAATAACTGGGTTGTGGAAGTCAGATCAGTCGCTCCATGTAAAATACTGGTATTCAGCTGCATCTGATTAGACTAGAAACTGACCCCAACGTAGTTGGAAAAAGGCTAACTAGGCAGATAATGGCAGATGATGAAGTAAGTTTATTCTAATAAGAATAAATGTTTTTGAAGTGAAAACTTCTTTAGCCGCGTTCAGCACTTTTTGGGTGAACAAAAATCATTAAACTCGCGTCATATGTATACTGTGTATATATGGGTGAAAGAGCACACGGATGATTTGCGCATTGACGTCTTTTGGAAAAGTCCCTTTCTTTCATTAGGAAATTGTAATTATTTCATCTCTTTCTTTCCCTTTGTATTTTTATCGTAAAAATCTGTGCTGTTACCATTATTGGCTGAAGTCGATCGCTCGTTCATCCTTTTTTACCCAAACCCTTTACCCTTTTCGAGAGCTATCAGGACCCTCGGACCCAATGTAAAATCCTGTATTGATGATTAAAAAATACACACGTAATTGTTGTAATTTTCACTTCTGCCGGCACTCCCGAAGTGCCTCTGTTTTTTTAATTTTTAAACTCGTCTCAGTAAACAACGATGGGCAAATTTGCCCGAATGACTTTTGCCCAACTATATATCTATCATAAGAATGGCATCCTACTAACTTTTGTTAACCTAATTTTTTTTTTGTTTTTATGTATAATACGAAAAAACAATCACATTCTTGTGTTACCACCATTCATTATAACTGTAACAGTTAGAACTTTAGTTCTTTAGTGTGGTGTAAAAGTAAATACCTACCATAGCATGTTTTAGACCGCAACAGGATTGATAAACGTCAAGATAAATTATATGACACTAAAATTACTTACTAAAACACACAACATCGTAAACCTTTTATATTGATTAAAGAAATGACAAAGAAAACCTTTGATGAAAACCGTAGTGAAGTATGTTAATAAGGTCAAGACGTAATACTATCGATTTTATTGCTTTATACAAACCGAGGCATCGATTTGTCCTTGATAGACAAGGGAAGGTGACGGTGATTACAAAGTTATCGCATTAAAAATGTTAATCGTTTCATTTCTTTTCATGTCGAACTTTTAAACTGACCTAATTAATGGTTGGTTTGCAGTGGTGGCCAAGTGGTAACGGCCGCGACTTACGAGTTGTAGGTCGTGAGTTCGAACCCAGCCAGGCGCTTTACTTTGTGTAAATTATTTCATCACCACTGCTCTCAAAACGGTGAAGGAGTCAGTCCCTTTCTATGTATATGATCTTCATGATACAGTCCATCCATCGTTTCATAGGAACTTTTCTTTAAAACTCTAGCGCATAAATTTTTCGCCGGATACACAAAAAAAAAATCTGCTGTTTCATAGAAAAGTGCAATACCTACGCGATCAAAATGTATAGAACAGCTGATATTTTTTGTATATCTGGCGAAAAATTTCTGCGCTAGGGGGTCTAGAAGAATATGCTGAATTCATGGTTACAATTTGCGCACTGGATAAAAACTTTTCCTGTATGTGTGTGCATAAATGGTTAAATAAATGTGTGCATAAATGGTTAAATAAATACAAATAAAATAAATATACCTACATGACAGGGAAAAAATATTTTATATACGCCTCTAAATGGTCCATATATACGACAGTAACGTCTCCTACTCCCTTAAGACCTTCTAAGCTTCCAATTAATTGATTTTCTACCCACACACAATATTTATGATACATTTTAATTAACACCATATGTTTTTCGTCGCAGAATTCTGCCACGTATATATTTTACCGTTGGATCGAGCTCAAGCTATTGGGAATGTTCTACACTCTGCTATTCGATGCTCGTAAATCTCTCCGTATCGGCAACTTGACATTACACGAAACTGGGTCTTGGTATGGCTTTGAGAGTATTTGGTATACGAGGTGGAACGAAAATAGCTTGGATATCGGAAACTTTAAGGATCATAAACCATTCTTCTGAACTATGTTATCATATTTTATTCCGGAAACACACAGCTACCTTTAAAATTTAAGGCCATTTACAAGTTTTCACTGATAAACACTAAAATAAAAACGAAAAAAGCTCGGTACAAAATATCTTTAGCATACATTAGAAAAAATATAGTACACGGAAGACTTAAGGTGCGTACAGACTATGTAACATGTTATATAACTTGTGTTTTATAACACGTCCACATTAGGTAACCTTGTTATTCAACATTGCAACATAAAACAATACTGTACGCATTAGAATAACAATGCAATATAACAATGTCATATAAGTTCTTCAGTGTTATCCACAATGTCGAGACGACAGAGGACGTTTTGCTAGCTGCGGCAGTGACTGTTGTACTTTTAAATAACAAAAGAAGATCAAAAAAACGTAAATGTTGGGTTTTTTGTTAGACGTTACTATGTAAGTTATATAACATTGTTGTAAATATTGTTAAACCTTTATAACATTCAGTGTCCACATTATCTGATCATAACCGTTCATGGGCACGCCACGATTGCGGCGGTAAGTCCCCTCTTTGAGGAGTGGTTTGAGAGGCGGCATGGCGTCCTCACCTTCCGCCTGACGCAGGTCTTCACCGGACACGGTTGTTTCGGGAGGTTCCTGTTTCGGATAGGGCGGGAGGAAACGCCCGGGTGTTTCCACTGCGAAGATTGCCCTGAGGACACGGTGGAGCACACGGTGGCGGTCTGCCCTGCTTGGGCGGAGCACCGCTGTGTCCTCGTGGAGGCGATCGGCGGCGGCGATCTCTCGCGTCCGGCCCTGGTCCAGGCCATGGTACGGAGCGAGAGGGCATGGGGAGCCGTCACCTCCTTCAGCGAAGCAGTGATGCTCGCGAAGAGGGAGGCAGCGCACGTGAGGGAGAGGCAGCATATGCGCCCTCGCGACCCCAGCCGCCGCAGGATACGGAGACGCCCTGGGCGTCGGGAATCCCAGGCCGATTTCCGGCCACCGTAGGCATGGGCTTGCGGACGGCGAGTAATGGGTAGCTCGCTGTCCGGTAAGGACCAAGCCCAAGTCGACGGCGCGTTGTGTTCCACGCGCGCCTCAAAGAGATGTCAGCACAAAAAATGATGGGGCCCGCAAGGGCCGATGCCTGCCAGGGGTGCGGGTTTGTTCGAAAGAGACACCACAGCCCCTGGCTTAAGGGCTACTGAAGGAACACGGGTGGGTTTTAGTCAGTAAAAGTCTGACACGCCCTCTTGCTCTACCCAGAGCGGGAGAAGTTATTTGATGATTTCCCACCCAAAAAAAAAAAAAAAAAAAATCGTAACCGTTCAGACGTACTTCACTTTCCCGTGAAGAAGCTTTTCACCAATAAATGCTAAAGCTGAGGAACACTGCTAGTTCATAAAATCCTCTTAAATTCTTTGTTTTATAATCTGAGATCTAAATCATGGATTTCTCCTTTTAAAGAAAAATTGTATAAAACGCAAATATGTGTCGCCGGGCGTAAAAGAATAGCACCATCCCATTTCTTCCAGTGGGTGTCGTAGAAGGCGACTAAGGTACTTACTAGAGAATGGGCAGCAGCGTTCTCTATGCATTTTACCTCCATACTGCGGTCGCCAACCCGCCTGCCAAGCGTGGCGATTATGGCAAAACCCCCCAAACTGGGCGAGGCCTATGTCCAGCAGTGGACGTCTTTCGGCTGAAATGATGATTATGATGACGCAAATAAGTAAGTTTAAAAATTTACTTACATCAACCTTTTTTTTTTTTTTATTGTTCAAGTGTCAAGTAATTAACACAATTACTTTTCTATTGTTTTCAGACTCATTCCCCGTTATTACAGAACAAGGTTTTTCTTTAGGTATGGTTTAAACCACCGAGCCTGTTTTTGAAATAAGAACTTAGAACTGAAATAGAATTACAGCTCCTTTTCCAAAACTGACAATTTAGCACTGGACTAACTTGTCAGTTTTGTAAAAGGAGCTGTATTTCTATTTCAGTTAGGTTGTTATTTATAAAACAGGTTCGATGGTTTAAACCATACCTAAAGAAAAACCTTGTTTTGTAATAAGGGGGAATGAGTCTGCTTAACAGACGAGGAGTACAGAATTTCGTTTCTTGTGTTTCATGTATTCATGTGAATTAAGGAATGAACTTACGGATCGCGTATATTTCTACCTTCCAGATAGGTTGAAACTGGAAAAAAATTGTTGGAACTGTTTTATAAACATCACTTTTAAACAGTTTCTTGTAAGCAGATTGTTAATCTAATATATTTCAATCTTTCATATTACAATCAACATGAGCACCTGCATATTGTGCCAGCAGAAAATTATGAAATTCTCTCCGGTGATTAAAATTTTTATTCGCAAAGCAGGTTGACAATTAGCGTTAAAAGTCTTAACACACAATTTTCAACTCGAGTATGCTTATAAGCCTACTGAGCGAGCTGGCTGAGGCTACTAATTGACCCCCTCATTTTTTCTCTCTGTTCTACATCAATTAATAGACATTCCTCCTGGCACCTGACCTAACTATACTAAGCTCGTTAAGTAAGGTGCAAGGAGGAATGTCTATTAATTGATGTTGTTTTGTTTTGACGTTAGTCTGGCGGCTGCAAGGGATACTGACGAGTGTACGGTTTTAGGTTCGATTCCCAGGTTGGAAAAAATGTTATTTGGTTTTTCTATCTGTAACTTCTCAATAGCGGCCCGGAACTACGTTGATGGTAATTGGCTTCCTCCCTATTACATGGAAATTCATAAAATAACTGGTGAAATGTGGAAGCATTAGAGGTACACCTCTACGCGACCTTGCGTCGATACAACGCGTGACGTTTATTTTATATTTTATAAACTCATCATGATAATTACAAGAAAGTATCAGCATAGATCAGCCAATTCAAACTTCTAATGCTATCTACTTTTCTTTGCATGTTTTCCTGCATCGTTAATACCATTCGATTCAATATGAGTGTTATGAAAACTAATAGGCATTATAAAACTTATTCACTTTAAAAATCAACTTTAAGAGAGAAGCCTCTAAAAGGTAGAATTTTCACAGTCGTACAACGTCAAAGTCAGATTTTCATCGAAAGTGATCATAAAATATTCTGAGTATAGTGAAAAGGCGGATTCCTGCAGTCATTTCAAGAGGTCACTCTTAAAGACTGCAGGAATCCGCTCGATGCGAGAAACACAGAACCGGTAGAAATGGCGGAGCTTGGGGTGACCTATGTCTATCAACGGACGTCTTTCGGCGGACATGGTGATAGTGGTGTGGCGGCATCTACACTGCCACATGCGGTCTACGCACCACACTACTCAAAATCCTGCAAGCAAAGTTTGCCGTGCAGTCCCGACATGAACCGTCAGGCAGTAGCCCACCATATACGAGGCTCCCTTTTCTATGTAGGTAAGGGTGAACTATGTTTTGCCCCGCACTACATTAGTATTTAAGATTGCATCTATTTAACAGGCTATGATTCGTTGTTACAATTCGCATCTTAACCAAAAATATCATCGTATACGTTGACTCCATTTCACTTTTAACTTCACTATCAGGAGTAGACGCTCTAATGACCACAGTAAAGATAGCAGACGTTAGCTCAGTATTTACGTGTTTATCTTTACTAAATGGCTTTAGAGTTGTTTAGCTCCGTCAAATAAGCAAAAACCTTTCATAATTTTCATATTATTTTTTGTACGCAGAATAGTCTGGAAGTCTGAGTTTGATATCTCTTTTTATATTGTGGGGTTTTCTTCACTCTTTAAATAAATTAAATATCTAGAAGTCTGTTTATTAATGCAAGTTTGTCATTTAAAGATTTAAGACCAGTGGAAAACCTGTATCGCGGTTTCCGTTGATATTCACTTGCTTGTCAAATATCATGCCCAGCTACATAATTAATTGGCTTAAGTTATTTGAATCAACCAATCAATCAATTTGACAGCTGCGATGGCATCTGAAACAGGTTGTCCGTGTTGCGTTGCTGTTATGACCCATAAGTACACTATTTTTATTTTACGAACCGTTCACTCTTTAATAGTGGTTACCAAGTGTACAAACACACATACACACACACACACACATTCACAACATCTGCACATAACACACGCACGCAAACACTTTCAACTTCGCCATTGACTGAACCAAGAGCTCTTGCACTTACACACACATTCACAGCTTGGTGACCACAAGTGTAGCGCTCATCGCTTCGTGGGATAAAAATACTGTATCTCTATGGTACCTACATACAGTCATATTTCGGCACATGACAACACAAACATAACAAAATTTTAATTAGAAGCATTCCCTGCGATGACAGATCGCTTACTCAGGGTACATTGTACCCACCGCGGTGCTCCTAATTGTTTCTTACAACTACACTGTATTTATGTCCCAACATTCCAAGAGTATAACATTGAAAAATAGATCACAGACAGCAAATTGAAATTTCATTAGCGGTTTGTGCACGTTACTGGCACATGAAAAAATAATGTGGAGTTTATACATAGTGCAATAGTTAGAAATGACTACTAAATGGGCTTCACTGATGGGATGCCGCGTATGAAAAATTCATCTACGAGGATCTATAAGTTTATATCCTACACGATCGTCATCAATCGATGATCAACGTCATTTCATTTGTCAGCTTTTTTTTTTTGGGTGGGAAATCATTAAATAACTTCTCCCGCTCTGGGTGGAGCAGAAGGGCGTGTCAGACTTTTACTGACTAAAACCCACCCGTGTTCCTTCAGTAGCCCGTATGCCAGGGGCTGTGGTGTCTCTTTCGAACAAACCCGCACCCCTGGCAGGCATCGGCCCTTGCGGGCCCCATCATTTTTTGTACTGACATCTCTTTGAGGCGCGCGTGGAACACAACGCGCCGTCGACTTGGGCTTGGTCCTTACCGGACAGCGAGCTACCCATTACTCGCCGTCCGCAAGCCCATGCCTACGGTGGCCGGAAATCGGCCTGGGATTCCCGACGCCCAGGGCGTCTCCGTATCCTGCGGCGGCTAGCGTCGCGAGGGCGCATATGCTGCCTCTCCCTCACGTGCGCCGCCTCCCTCTTCGCGAGCATCACTGCTTCGCTGAAGGAGGTGACGGCTCCCCATGCCCTCTCGCTCCGTACCATGGCCTGGATCAGGGCCGGACGCGAGAGATCGCCGCCGCCGATCGCCTCCACGAGGACACGGTGGTGCTTCGCCCAAGCAGGGCAGACCGCCACCGTGTGCTCCACCGTGTCCTCAGGGCGATCTTCGCAGTGGAAACACCCGGGCGTTTCCTGTCCGGTGAGGACCTGCGTCAGGCGGAAGGTGAGGACGCCATGCCGCCTCTCAAACCACCCCTCAAAGAGGGGACTTACCGCCGCAGCTTCGATCGTGATATATGTAGGCATGCTATTACATCAAACCGATCTATATTCTATGGAATTCATCCAACGTCGATATTTTCCGTTTACCGATTGGTCGATGAAAACATTATGTTTTGGTCAACTAATCGATAGACTAAAACAATATTGGCTGAATGTCGTTTAACTACAAACATTATTGATTATCTTCAGCCATTACACCTACAAAATCGAAGTTGATCGACGCATTTGCAGCCATTCGATCGAGTAGATATGAAATAACCCTCCATCCATTATTGTCCGCAGCCGTATTTTAGTGCAGGGTACAGTCAAGTCTCTTTCTGTATCAGGTCAGGCTACATAATAACCTTCTGAAGCTATGTCACTGAGCAGACTCATGGGAAACATCGTTATCATCATTCGCCTGCCCATAAATAACCCAATTAATTGGCATACTTCAACTTTACTTGAAATTAAAGTTTCCATACTTCTCTATTGCATAGAACGCAATAAAATGAATTTAATTACTTGATATTAAAGATCAAAATAGTATACCTCCTTTGGCTTATGTCGAGTTGACATCAAACTAAAACATTTCAAAAGGCCTGGCCATTAAATGTCTTTTATTTATGCGTCTGTCAGTTCCACATTTATAATTCGGTCTGAAGTATGCATGTAAAGAAGATGGCTGAATGTAATTCTGTGGTATTAACATTACGATGCACACTGAGTCGGTAAGGCATACTCTATAGTGCAATGAACAGACAAAGACGAATTTATTTTAGCTGCGACTGTATCTACCTGTCGCAGCTAGATCGAACGAAGCTTGGTCTCTGTTGGATATCTATCTAGTCTCGCGTTGTTGACGGCGATTCGAGTAAATTTTAAAACTGTCTGTTTCACTGTCTATACAACTTGAAATGTTTGTTTCTATTAGCCACATAGTTGTTTAGACGGCTGATATTATTAATAACGCTTTGTTTTCATTGGCTTTTTGAATGAGAGCAGAATTATTGCGTATATTAACCAAAGAGGTAAGATAATCGCTTTTTTCTTAAGTTGCTATTGTAATAATTATTTTTATTGCTACAAGATATCGGGCAGCATATCCCTAATTTATTGAAAGGCTGGGTCTTTTGAGATTGTTCAAAGATAATCTTTTATCTGAGTATCAACAGGATAGTCCCTTTTTCTTCGAAAAGTTTTTGAATGGGCTAGCGCGGCATTAAGTCAACCCGGATTTTCGAATTTAAAGATAGAATCGGATAAATCTGAGCTCCATTCCGACCATTGGATGTGTTAAAGTAGTACAAGTGAGGAATTTACAGAGTTGTTTTGGACATCACACCATCCTACAAATAAATGTGTAAGTTTATATGTTTGGATGTTTATTACTCAATCACGCAAAAAAGGCTGAACGGATTTCGATGAAATTTGGCATACAAATAGTTTAAAACCCGGATTAACAATTTTTACATACCAGTGGAATAATTTTCAACCTCCACGCGAGCGACGCCGCTGGCAATAGCTGGTTTATTAAAAGCGTCAGAGAGTAACAATGATTAATTTGTAACTAACCTGTATCCAACCACCTAATTACCTACGTCACATCCAATGAGTAAGTGTCTAAGGTAAATCCATTACCTACCCCCAACCCAAAATCTGTACCCACCATTATCCATAAATTAGTACTAACACAAAGTAATAATAAACAGCTCCAAGATTTCCCACTCAATTATAAAACCCAGGCGTAAATCTTCTACCCTTTTATTCCAGTTTATTCATGTTGCCGCCATGCTTCGGGCGGCCATTACTACGGAACCACTTATCGGTAGGTAACCCATTTGCGAGTCTAGGCGCGGAATATTTTAATGCTTCATTTGCAACAAGCGTTGTCAGTGTGCTCGTAGCTTTATTTAACTGTGATACCGTGTGTTAGTTTTAATGGGGAATTACATACTATGGGAAAATTTGTTTTTAAAATTGTAGTTATGATATTGTAAGCATTATGAAAGTTTGGTCGCATCTTCTTGCGTCTGCTGGAGGCGAAAGGGCACGGAACCGGTCAACGTGGTGCTTGGGGGAGGCCTATGTCCAGCAGTGGACATCTTTCTGCTGAAATGATTATGATGATTAAAGTTGGGAATTTGTGGGTTCAATTCTGAAGGCGGAGGACAGGGTATTGTGGAGCAGCAAGGGAGGGAGTTATATCCAGCAGTAGACTGCGATAGGCTAAGTTGATTGATTGATTTTAATATGCCAGGAATTGCAACTGTTATAATACTGTCAATCGCTTTTATTGCATTTGGAAGACGATCAGTTTGAGCATCAATGTGCATCAATCACGTAAAAATTGACAATGGCAATTTATTTTTCGTTCGGGGGCCTTTTAGGCATTCATGACTGGCTATAAAGAGAAACCAAGTGAGGGTATTCTTAGGCCCAGGCAAGTGGCAACCGCTTTCAAAGCGATCCGAACTTCTACAACGACTTTCAACAGGATTGACATAAGTTTCAATAGCTTCGCCAGTACTTATACATTTTTGACTTTTGTCTGTCGGCCCCATGGGCCACTTAGGTTTGGCAATTTCAGGGCCAGCTACAAGCAAACGTGGTGGTTAAGGCTCGTTTATTCAAAGTCAAAACGTTTATTGCGAACTAAGTATACAGTGTTGGTGTTATCTGATGTTAGTACTTATGACTTAGCAAACTTTTACAAACATTGCAATTTTATCATTCTCAGCGCAAGAAGAGGATTTCGCCGCTGCAGTGGAGAAATTACAAGCTAGTTTAAGCCTTAAAACGACGCTGGCTTGGTCCCGGGTCACAGATATTTTGGAGTTGGTCTTGACTCTCGGTTCGAAAACGATAAATTTGGAACCAGAGTTAAACTGGCTTTCCTAACATTCCAGGCTGCATTCTCGGGATTTTTGGTTTGATTTTCTAGCTTTAGGAGAGTAGCGGTTTGAGATATTCTGATGCTTATAGCAAGTAACTAACTAGCCACTCTGAATTAATGAGGACACGTAAATTTGAAAACTTATACCTATTGATTTGTTCACAAATTTTATTATCTAAAGAACGGTGTCGACTCGGTTGACTCTAAATTCAAATAAAATTTAATTTGCATGCACGCGTTACCTAATACAATTGGGTAAGTACACCTACTCTCTAATTATATATTATCATTGTAATTTAATAGTTACTGTTGTAATAGTTTTTAATAATATCTATTAATCTGTATGCCAATATTGGCAAAATTACGTGCCTCGGAAAACACGTTAAGCCGTTGGTCCCGGCTGTCATTTGTGGATCTTTGACAGTCGTTACGGGTCGTCAGAAGCCCGAAAGTCTGACAACCAGTCTTACCAAGGGGTATCGTATTACCCATTAACTGGGTTGTGGAGGTCAGATAGGCAGTCGCTCCATGTGAAGTACTGGTATTCAGCTGCATCCGGTTAGACTGGAAGCTGACCCCAACATAATTATAAAAAAGGCTAGGCAGATGATGATGCCAATATTGGCAGAACGCACACTACCTTATTTTTTAGATCTTGTATGTTACCTATATTTTTTACAAATAAACTATTCCTATTCTTATAGATAAATCCGCGAATTTAACTTGAATTAAAAACAAAAGACATCGCTTTAGAATTGTACCAAAATGAATTTTGGTAGTCACAAAATTACACTAGGTCCTTCTTGACATCACGAAAGTAGAGAAATTATGTTATTTGACGCCAAAACATCACAATATCTCACACAGACCAACAATGTCCGTCGATATTATATTTAGGTACAACCGTCATTTTCTTCGGAACAATTCGAGCCGAGCAAAACTACCACTGAACGAGTTTCGTTCAACAAATGACCATGGGTTACCGACTGTTTCCGACCGCGTCCATTCTTTATTTGTGGTGTGTGTTAGGGTGCGGGTTATATTGAGCAGACAAACAGTACAAATATGGTGTACAAAATAGAGAGAGAATGTTTCTGAATTTTAGAGAATTTTCCCGCGTTTTTTGGCACGTACAGGCACAACTAAAATGTCGAATCGTGATTTTGATGACGTTGTCGGGATTACTGACTCATAAGCGTGTGAGACGGTCTTAGGGAGTTTCAGACCAAAAAAAAAACCGTTCAAGAGCTTGTCAGTGACAATATTCCACAACAATTTTAACACTGACAGCTCTTGAACGCGGTTTAGAAGTGCTTGTTCAGACTCATTGTCGAAATCCGCATTAAATTTAAAAGTCATGAAAGTCGAGACGATACGCAAAAATGGATTTAATTTCAACAAAAACTTAAAGGCATTATTCAATTCCTGCGCTGAAAAAAACCGTATATCAGAGGATGATTGAACCATTACCATTACATTCCAGAATACCATTTCTATTCCACGAAACGAATATACGGACCAAAGCATTGTTTGCAATTGAAATGAAATCTAGGAAAGAACACAATGTGACTGCTCTGTTGGTGGACCGAATCAAAGAATTTATTTGTTCAAAAATATACTACTATTTCATTTATTTATTTATTTAACAATTTATGTACACACTAAATAGATAAAGTTTTTGTATATATACATTTTGACCGCGTAGGTATTGCACTTTTCTATGAAACAGCTGATTTTTTTGTACAATCGACGAATAATTTCTGCGCTAGGGGTTCTAGAATGTTACAGTTTGCGCACTGGATAAAACTTTTCCTGTATAAACAGACAAGAAGAAAGAAGATTAGAACAGAAAAATAGGTCAAAAGGGTAAAAGAGAAAACAAACTACATTTATAACCAAAAACAATAATTCATAAACTAATTAAACAAATAATATGAGAATATATTAACATCTAAACATACACCTAAAATAAATATCAATAAAATAATAATAATAAAAATGTAAATATAGTGAAACACTCTAATACACTTTATTCTATGATCATATATTGAACATCTGTGTCTGAATTGGATATAAAATATCTGTGTTTCAGATATCAGCGCTCTTCCTCTTTGTTGGCGACACTTAGAATGTGTGACCTCTATATTCATTCCATCAAAGAAATCGCACAAAAAGAATAAACCTATAATTTTCTCACTGCTGGAAAACACTGTTCAAAGAGATATGTTTAGTAAAAATATACTTATGGAAAAGGAAGACACAAATTAAGGAGAAAAATCTTACATTATTTGTGTAGTGATGACTTTCACCCTTCGTAAGTAGAATATAAACCCGAGTGTAAACAAACCTTTATTATTCTATTGGAAACTAATTTAAAACCACGTAATGCTTTGTTCTGTATCAGAAACAACTGTTTATCTAGATTTATCGGGCAAGCAATTAATGTATTACGCTTAAGAGAAATTGTGGAGATACTCCATTTAATTTGTATTCGTAAAGAGAGCAAATGAATTCTTATTCATTTCAATGTTTTCTAAGATTTTTAATTGAAAATATACAATTTCTGAGTAATTTATTTGCGGAGAGTGTTAATTAATTAAATTGTATTTCAATTTAAATGACATTCTATTTAATTTGGTTACTTTAACATTGAATGGTGCATGAATGGTTGTGGTGGTGGTGTTATCATTTTCAATTCATTTAGAAAATTATAATTATTTTGAGAGGTATGCATTTAGGATTGAGAGCTAGTGGGATTGAATGGAATCCCATGAATGGTGGAAGCATCCATACTAATAATATAAATGCGAAAGTAACTTTTTAGGATTATCTGTTACCTTTAACGCCTTGTAGGCAGAACGGATTACGATGAAATTTGGTACGCAGGTAGACCTTGAACTAGGTTAGGACTTAAGACACCTACTCTCAATACTTGTAGTACCTACCTACGTTCGCGATGGATAATTTTTGACCTCGTTCATTTAGTCTTTATTTTTTATTTCGGGCCTCGGACTTATGTTTGTTAGTGATGCGGAACAGGACACAGCCCGTAATTTTGGCCGAAACTATGGTCTTGGTGCTTAGAGAGCAAGCCCCTAAGAGACGCGCGCGCACGTCGCGACGCATGGCGCAACGCTCCAAGCTATGAACGGGGCCTAAACCTTGTACAAAGTTCTTTTCCGTACAATCATACATAATCAGCCTTTACTGTTCCCACTTCTGGACCAGAACTGGTCTGTATTACTACGCGGGCCCAGTGCGGGTTGATAGATGCATGTCTTCGAAGTCTTCTTGTACAAATCGGTTTCCTCACGACGTTTTCCTTCATCGTATTCAGAGAGAGAGAAGTGGCGATGAAATAATTTACACAAAGTAAAGTGCCCGCCTGAGTTCGAATCGATGACCTTATTTCTCGGTAAGTTGCGGCCGGTACCATTGGGCCACCACAGCTTTAAAGTATGCCAAGTTTTCATTCATATTTTTTTTTGAACCGACGAAAAAACGGAGGAGATTACTCAATTCGACGCATATATATTTTTTTTATGTATGACCACGCATAACTTTTTCCAGAGTACCTAGTCCAATTTTGACAATTATTTTTTTATTGGAAAGGGTTTTCAACCCCGAAGTTGGTCCCATATAAATTTTGAAGAAAAATTCCAACCCTAAGGGTAAGAAAACAGGGGATGATTGATTGTTGACTCACAGATTTTAATACTAAGTTGTGTATTACAAAAAGTAATCAAAAATTAAGCATGTAGTAATTAGTAGATTATAGCCACAAAAAATTATAAAATAAAAACTTTTTAATAAAAAAAAATATACCGCCGAAAAACCGAAAAGTAAAAAATAATAAACCTGCTTTGTCATACCCCAATAACTAAGTTTGGAAGTCGGCGACTTTGGATATGTATTTAATTATATGTCACCGCCTTCCGAACTTAGTTATTGGGGTTGGACAAAGCTAGTTTATTATTTTTTTACTTTTCGGTTTTTCGGCGGTATAATTTTTTTATTAAAAAGTTTTTTTACATTTTCCAATAACCAATACAAATCTGAGACTATGTATGTACTGTGCAAACAGTTACACAACATTCAATTGCTTATTGCAAATACACACACAATTCAATGATGTATATTTATTTACAATACACACCTACGTGAATGAGTTGTGTTTATTTTCACACGTTTTCAACACTGGCTTCCGAGCCGCAATACCAGACTGTTTGATATTATTGGTATCTCGTGATTGAAAGCGTTACACTGTAAGTGATTTTTAAAAAGCAGATTTACGTAAAACAAAATAGATTGGATATTGAAAAGATTTGTTGTGATTATCTGTTGAAGTGCGGGGAGGAATTTTGTATCTACAGTGGAATAGGACAGTACAGGCTAGCGGAGCAGCAGCCAAGTGGCAACAGCCGCCACTTACGAGTTGTAGGTCGTGACTTCGAACCCAGCCAGGCGCTTTACTTTGTGTAAATCATTTCATCACCACTGCTCCAAAGCGGTGAAGGAAAAGATCGTGAGGAAACCGGCATGTCCTAGAACCAAAAATTCGAAGACATGTGACATCTACCAACCCGCACTGGGCCCGCGTGGTGGATTACTGCCCGATCTCTCTCACCGAGAGGAGGCCTGTGTCCCAGCAGTGGGAACATTATAGGCTGATGATGATAGCGGAGCAGTAGCTTCATACCGTTAAAGATCAGTAATCATCATGTACCTACCTATTGCGGAATGTCCCAGGACAGATTACATTTAAAAGAAGGATGTATATAAAAAAATGCCCTCTCCTAGAGAGGAGGCCTGCATCCAAACAGTGGGAACATTATTAGATGATTATGATAAATGATGAGATAAAACAAAATCTTTAGTGTACAATACCAACTGAAATTAAAGTCTGTCTGATCATCTAATGAATTAAAAATTAGCCTGTAGTAGTTATGTATGATTTTGATGATGTAAACCTGACATTTAACCGCTCTTTAAATAACCTGGCCTTGTCATTTACATGACAATAAATTGGAAAAGCTATAGTCAAAATACCTTCCGTTATTTGACATTCAACTATGGGTAAGACGGTATTATTATCGTAGTAAGTATTAGGTCTCGTAGTAAGTAATTAAGAGGGTATTATTGTCTTTACAGATAATTTATCTATTGTTCTGAATTATACTTAGATACGGTTCTTAGTCGGAGGACCTTGATACACGGATCGATTAATCAGGTTAAGCCATGCTTGCCGCGGTTGGTCCGCGGATGGGTGACCATTTTTACATACCGAGACCCCTCTTTGCCTCGGAAAGCACGATAAGCTGTTTGGTCCCGGCTAAGAATAAATGAAAACCCTGGCGTTACTAGTGCGTAGCAGTATTTTCAAATCATCAAATGGATGCTTAATTACAGCGATACTGAATATTACGTTTTTGATTGATTTGTATTTGTAGACTGGGAAAGTCAATTAGTTACATACAATTTAATCAATTGTAGACATTCTAACCCTGAATATCCTGTTTTATCATTTAATTCCTCAATATTTGAACGACAATTAACTTTCTAAGAGGTTCTCAAGTCTTTGTTGCTACAACACTCTTTGTATGACAGCTAGACAGTATGAAACTAAACAGTGACTTAAAAATTAAGTCGTTTTTCAGAATTTTGCCATAAACAATAACTACAGTGAAACTATAAATCAAAACGAAATTGTCACGAAACTTCGGTATAGAAACCAAGTCGCTAAACTAACAAAACACGCGTCCACATTAATCAAAGTTAAAAACAGCGATATATCAATTAATAAAGTTTTTAGTTCGACCGAACTGTTTGTTGACATGAACAACAATAAACTAATTCAACAACTCGAACAAATGTGAAGTTTTATTTTCAATTGAGTCCTTGACCAGAGAAAACTTCGAGATTGTTATTCTTTCGCGGACGACGCAAATAAATTAATCTTATTGATTTTTTCAACACAAAAAAATATGATTTCAACAACGCCTTAGTGTCCTTTTCTTTTTGTATTTATTTGTTTAGTTATTCGTTTAATTTAGTGCCGAGCGTATACAGTTAGTTGTGTTAAATATTGTAAAAGTTATGTAATTAAACGAACAAAGGCCTATACTTTTCTTAAAAAAAAAGGTAAGTACATAAATAAATAATTGAAGATATTGGTCCCTACTTACTTAAGTTTTAAAGCGTCCGTGGTTTTATTTAAAAGTGAGTCTGTGGTAAATACCCCAACACCCACTCTAGAAGCAGTCAATACATATACACCGAAGTACAAGACATAATTATACAGGGTAAATTTTTAACCAGTTCGCAAACTGTAACCATGAATTCAGCAATAATTGAAGAAAAATAAGTTGTTTCATACATTTGACCACGTAGGTATTGAATTTGTCTATGAAACAGCTGATTTGTTTTGTATAACCGACGAAAAATATACGCTAGGGGGTTTAGAATGATATATTATGCTGAATTCATGGTTACAGTTAGAGCACTGGTTAAAATATTATCCTGTATTCTACCTACAATGTTATGTACTTTTTTCATACGTTATAATGCGATTATGCATAATAAAATATCACCGCTCATAATTATCGATTCAATCATAAATATTACGTAGGTACGGGGGAAAACCCTGAACTCTTGCGCACGCCCATCACCTATCCCGAAGTGAATCCGGCGCGGCTTTTATTCCGCATCGACCTGCCGTGCTAAAAATAACATCGTTTCTGGAAGAATGCCTGTAATGATCTACGGCCGTTTATTTACGTCGGGCAATATGAACAGACCGCTCTCTAACGAAAGATGAGCAGTTTGATCCATTTTACAAGCGGGAGCGGAGAGAAATATGCTTTATTGCAAGCTTTTTATCATGTCACCCGTCCCGGTGTCTGGAGATCGACCATGCGTTTTTTGCACATCGAAAACTGTCTAGCGTCTTCGTAGATGATATTTATGAAATATTGTACAGTCTCACCTACGTAACGCAAACATGGTCTCTTACAAGGCGTCAAAAGCCAGCACTTGGAGTCTGCCAATGGGCGGAACGAAGTATACTAGGTGTCAAACTCACTGACCGCATTAGGAAGTCTATACTTCGTTCCAAAACAATTATCAGATCCTGGTCACGCTTCTGCTGGGCTAAAATGGAACTGGGCTGGCCACATATGTCGCATGTCGAAGCAGAAATATGCAAAAACCACCACTCAGTGGACCCCAAGTTTGTGTGTCAAAGTTCCTTACAGCGTGTATTTTCTGTTTTATAAGTAGACATGTGTTTACTTTAGGATGTCTTTGAGTGATGCCTGTTGATTCGCATGGAAAAGGGTAGGGACTGAATGATGTCTCGTTTGGTCTCAAGATCAGAATATGTTACCTCATTCGAGTAGCTAATGCATTCATACTCTGAACATATTTTGAACTTGGCTAAACATATAGACGAGTATGACTGGTAAGAGTGAAGTGTAGGCAAATGTACAGTCACGAGCATTAATATGTATACACATCGCCAAATTCAAAAGCGATTTTCTTTTAAATAGCGATTGCAACCTTGAGATAACTTCGGTATTTCATTATAGTGTGGGTCCCAAAATATTGTTTTCATAATAAAATGAGATTACAATTAGTAAAAGTGGAAAAAATCACTTTTAAAAGTTGGTAAGCGTATACATATTATTGCTCGTGACTGTACTCTACATATACCGCAACCTATTTGCGTAACACAATATCTAGCTCAATCTGAAACATTTTGAAGTATCATCATTTCAGCCAAAAGACGTCCACTACTGGATATAGGCCTCCCCCAAAAGGGGGTTTTGCCATAATCACCACGCTTGGCAGGCGGGTTGGCGATCGCAGTATGATTGGAAAATGCATAGAGAACGCTGCTAACCATTCTCTAGTAATTCCCTTAGTTGCCTTCTACGACGGATTTTTGAAGGATATTGCTACGCAATCAATGTTGTTGCATTGCCAAAATTAGAGTCGTTGCGAGCAAGGTAAAGCCAAGCTAATAGCGTGATACAAAATTACCCCACTGATCTCTAAATCATAATATTTATCACTTACATTGTTTATTTGTTACTTGGATTTGTAAACTTGGAATGGCGATAATAATAATAATATTATGTCACTGTTTCACTCAGTCGCTTTCGCCGATGACTTGCATCGATGTGTTCGTTTCGTTGTTTTTTACAACGGGAAGTTTGTATTGGCTCTTGATTTATTTTTACAGAAAGTGCAATGACGTGCAGCATCACCGCCCTTGGTATTTATTTTGTAAAACATTTGCTTGCGATACAGCAATGTCCCAGAGTATAGTTAAAAACACGGCCACATGTGAGTCGGACTTGCACAAAAAGGTTTCCGTGTCGCCGTAAAATATTTCTACATAGTAAAAATAACAATTTTTTTACTTTTATGAAATAGACACTTATTGAAAATGTCAACTGTCATGAGATGCAGCCCGCTGATAGACTGACGGACAGATATAGCCTTAATGAAAGCCGCGCGGCAGTGCTTCTATTTTGAACTTGAGCTAGCTCAAGCTAGCATTAACTAGCACAGTAAGGAGTTTCGATAAAATACGAAGCAAGCTTACTATTGACTTGTGGCATGTAGGTACAGTTTTTTTATATGTATAAAAGTCACTTGTAAATCTGGAATTGTATATAAATATATTTAAAAAAAATAAGTTTCTGTTGAAATAATACAGTCTTTCACTAACAGAATTCAATCAAGAATAAAAAACACAGCTTTAAATAAATTGTGTATATTTCCAAATCTTTTTTAAAACATACCTCTTGGATGTGTCTAACAATATGACAGCAACACAGACACACTTTAACAGCAGTCATTTATAAAAATGTCGAAAGCCGAGAAAGATATTTATCAGTTTTGTTTACCTTTAGTTTTCGCTTAAAATAGTGATTTGATGTACGGGATTAGATCCTTGATGTGATGGCAAGGTAAACATCTGGAATTGGTGCCAGCAGTTGCAGAAATGCTCAAGAAAATTTCACATATCAACGGTATTTATGTCTAACTAGATTTGCCCATTGTAAGTCGACGTTCATAAAATAAAAAATTAAAATTATATTCATATTCATTTTTTTTTTCACAGATAAAAGACGGTCTTATATTTATAGCTATTATTATACACTCTTAGTTGATGGTGGTCATAGTCCATTGCATTGGTCATTTCAGTGAACCTGACTTTACATTCATTATTGTAACAACTGTTACGGTCATTCAATTTTAGTTTAAATACCTAAGTCAATAAATAATAAAAATAAGTTTAACATGTCGATTTTAGTCGACCTCATTTCAAACTCACTAAAAGACATAATTATTACGATCATGCAATTACACAAAATAAATGTAAGTAAATTATTAAAAATAGTTCAACATGTCCAGGTTTACTCAACCTCATACTATTCAATAATAGACAACTATTACGGTCACAATATCGTGTCGGAATTTTATCACACTCTGGATCTTTAACGCACTACATAGAGCGGAGATTTCTTGAAAACGCTCAAAATTGTGGTTTTTTTAAATCAGTGTATCTCTTCAACCGTAAATAATTTTGAGAGCGTCAAAAATATATGATATTTTCAAGTCTTTTTGCACACAGTGATGGTACTCAAAACATAATTAAACATACTTTAATGCATCAAAAAAATCATCAGTCACGTATTAATTATCTTTAAAACCAGTTTATCCCTTCAGTAACAATTATTATTATTATTAAGAATATACCATAAAATTCTAAATACCAAATTGCATCTAGTGATGCATTATTTATTATCAAATAGTTAATATTAATTTAATACGATTTTATTAGCATTTTTACGAAAATGGTTGCTCATTTATTATTCGAATTTATTACAACAGAGTTTAACTTGTATCGGATTGCAGTAAGAACTAATATCGCTCATAACGACAATTCGACGAGTACATTCAAAATTACCAGGGCCTTAACGCTGAGAGTTGAAAATCAAACAGTATGTGTTTTTTCGTTTAGTCCACTCTCGACCTCTAAAAAAAGATTTGTTCATTTGTTTACTCTCAGCCAGTAATCATAGTTCACGTTTGACCTATGTATGATGAACAAACACATAAAGGACATGCACACCTCGTCCACTTTCGACCCCTAGTTCGGTAACCGGTACCTAAAATTATTTTTTGATACAGTAAGCTACAGACTACTTTGGGGGTCGAGAGAAAACTAAAACTTACCTGGAAAATAAAATCCACTCCGACCTCCAAGGGTTGAGAATAAACCATAGTCAGGGGTCCAGTGGACACATTGATTATTGGGGGTCAAGGAGTCGAGAGTGGGCTTAACGAATTTTTGACGTGTTGAGATACTCTCTGTTAGATTCTTCCTCATTATGGGAAATTTAATACAGAAAAAAGTTGCAAAACTAGATCAACCGAACTTAGCTTGACACTGCTATGCTATGTGTCTAGCTAGATAGAATTCACTCACGTCACGTCTATCACGCTGGCATTTCTGTAGGTTTATGTACTTTATATTAAATCTTAATTTCATTTATTGATTTATTTGCATAGTTAATACATTTTTAATTTTTTTTTATTAAAACTTTAAAGAAATGTGATCCATCGGCATCAGGAGCAGGGTCCAAGGTGCCATTGGTCAGGGCTCTAGAGAGAGGAACCTCCTGCCTATACGTGGCCTGCTTTCTGAATCAAGCCCCCAAATTTATATTTACTATTCTAACATTACTAAATTATCTCATGATAAGTACGCTTCGTGTGAGCTGACGTTTAATATTTCAAATCGTTGCTACTGTCTTTGAAGTTCTCGCGTCAATCATTATGTTCAGCTTCCTGTATTTAAGGCGCAGACAGCAGACTTTTAGGGACTTTTTATTGAAGATCACGTCTAAACGACATGTCTTATGTATTTGAAAAAATTATATGTGAAACTAGACAATTTTCTTCGTCATTTGATATATGAATATTTTAAATAATATTTTTATAACATAATGTAATTAATTGGTAAAGTAATGTCTATCGCGGACATAAAACGATAATCACGCAAAAACTACCGGGTGTATTTCCATGAAACTTTCACCATCTAAAAGACAATTTAATCACCCAAAATTTAATATACGGTTTTTCTTTGAATTGTGTTTGATAAATTAACATGGGTTGTTTTTCGAAAAACTTGATGCGCATTGAGGCGGGGTCTCTTGCGAGCGACGGGTAGCAGTGCATCGGTGTAGGTAGCTGTCATCTATCGTCGCCTTAAATAGAATAATATTAATGTTCTGAAGTGATGGAATAGATATTCAAGTTGTATTTACGTTAATTATTTTTATTATGTGTTGAAAATTATGAGTGTCTGGGTTTTTTACACTTATTTTGTTTTAAATTTCGGGTTTGTAGGATGCGGTAAGGTAGATTGCTTAATTCTTTTTTTTACGGTTTTTCAGGCTGTCTGTCGATTTAAATACGATTCGTTACGATTCCGTCATAAATATCGTTTTGCAGAATTAGGTATGATTAGTAGAATCATCAAAACGAACCTGTTAATTCATATAGCCCATTAAATGACCTTTTTTATGGTAAAGTCATTAATTAAATGAGATGTATTAACTCAGAGAGTTGTATCGTAGATTTTCGATACCATGAAAAGTGCTGGTTTTGACTCAATTAAAAGGATAAATAAATACCGTATTAGCTAGTTATTGTATTCGTTTCGAACTTTTTGTAAGTACCTAGGTACTTACGTACCTAGTGACTGTGGTGTTAGTAATCAAAAGCAAAAACGAAAATAACTCTATGACGTTTGAGAAATAAAGAGTTAAAATGAAGCAGGTTACTCAGTAACCTTTAGTTGAATGGCATTGCTAATTATATTCTCTGCAAGATATCAATCAACAGAAGAATAAGAAAACGAAAAGTATATTTGTAAGCCCCTCAAAAGTTTATTGAACCATAACTAAATATAAAAACCCAATACCCCCCTCACTCCGATATCACACAACACACACACACACACAAAAAATATCCTTTCATTCATAAAATTAAAAAGAAAAGCAAAGCACTCACGCACTGAAATGTTCACATAAACTTGCATCTGTTAGTACACTACAATTCTCAATTCTAAAACAAACACATTAAGGTCAAATTCAATGGGCACTAAAGTAACAGGTAATTTTATGCTGTAGTAAAATGTACGATATATCTCTGTAACAATTTGGACGCGAATGTAACGCAGAATTATACTGTAAAGTAACAGGCGGAATTATACTGAATGTATGATATCACAGTGTAATATATCGTGTGAATGTAGATTGATGCCAGAGAGATGAAGTAAATTGTCAAATTGGCCCGTAAAATGTCAAAATTGGAATCAAAACCGCCTCACGTTAAAATTGGAAGTGTGTGTGGAAACACATATTTTATTATTACGTAATAAAATTAATCAGGGTGCTTAAAAACGCCACATTAAGCGATGATTCTGATATTTGACATTAAACTTCAATAAATCTATTTAAAAATGTATTTATAAGGAGAAACTGACTGACTGATCAATCAACGCACAGCCGAAACTACTAGGACTAGGAACGTGAAATTTTGCACACGGCTTCCTTCTATAATTTATGGGAGCACTAAGAAGGGGTTTTTAAAAATTCGACCTGTAAGGGGGTGAAAAGGGGGGATTTTGTTTGCATGAAAAATCTTATTCCTTGAGTTAATAAACTTGAAACTTGGTACAAATACGAGTACTTATCCAAGTAAATTATAAAGTTGTTAATTTATTGTTTTTCTTATCTACATCCTAAAGGGGGGTTGGGGGGTGTCAATGTAGGTATGTACCTATTGAAGAATTCTAACGCGCGGTCTGATTAACTCGAAAATCAGTATTTATACCTAAAACCAAAAATAAAGAATAACGTGTTTCAGGATTTTTCGTAAATCTATCCCTAAAGAGGTAATAAAGGGTAGTCCGTAATATTACAAATGTGAAAGTTTGTGAAGATGATTGATTCTTTGTAACTCAATCACGCAAAAACGGCTGAACGGATTTGGATGAAATTTGCCACACAGATAGATTATAACCTAGATTAATACACAGGACTTTTTATCTCGGTAGTACGTTACCGCGGGATAATTTCCGACTTCCACGCGGGCAAAGCTGCGGACGGAAGCTAGTTAATTCATAATTTGTGAACCATCTTACGAATTTCGATACAAAATTGTCAAACAGATGAATTGCGTGCTGTCTACGCAGATAATATTATGAATTTTCAATTTGTGACCATACGATTTTAAAAATGATTCATAATATTATTCTATTATGATTCTGCCAATGCGGCCTTTTAGACCCCCTGATAAGAGTCTTGGTATTGTCTGATTGTCAGCTAATCAGTTAATACTTACTTAATTCTAATTATTAGCCATACCTACGCCAAATACGACGTCATTTTCTTAATATTGACACCTTAATCAAATCAACACTATCAAATATGCATAAAAATAATTCATTTGTAAAATGAATGCCATCACCTATCGGCAGGCTTTAGTATAGCAAGCTTTATATCCCTTCATTCATATACACTCCATCCATATACACGGTTGCTGACAGTTTGAATGACGGGACGTGTCCAAGAATATCAAAATATTTTAAGACCTCAGTTTGAATGCTAGTCTTATAAGAAAATATCAAAATGTCTTCCGTAAATATCAAAATGTCTAAAGACATTTCTAGGTCTTATAGCATTTCTGCTTCTTTTTCATAAAAGTGCTCTATTACCCTACTTCCTACTATCCTACTAATATTATAAATGTGAAATTTTGGATGTTTGTTACTTATTCACGCTACAATGGCTGAACGGATTTGGATGAAATTTGGCTATAGATTATAACCTGGATTAACGCATAGAATACTTTCAATCCCGGTAGTAAGTTCCCGTGGGTTTTTTACGATCTCCATGCGGGCGAAGCCGCTGGCAAAAACTAGTCTTTTCTAAATCAGAAGATTTATTTGCAATATTTATAGTGTGACGTTTGAAAGTTTACCCACTGTCTGGTACACTGTCTGGGCTCGACTATATCAGTTTTTGTTGAGATAAAGATGAAAAGAAAAATTAGTTTAATTGTCACAAAAACATAAAGAATTCGAATAATAAAGAAAGCTAGAATAATATAGACCTAGAAGCACGAGCATTAAAAAAAAAACAGAAATAATCGACAGCTGCACCTCATGATTATGACAAGAAGGCTTCCACTCAGCAGAAATAAGAAAGCGGAGATAAGGAATATTACAAAAGTAGCTATGTATTTCCTGAAAAATATATTGAAGCGTTTCACCGCTAATTAGATAGAAACACAACCCAGAAACGTTTCATTGTACAACAATTAAATGAGAACACACTAAAAGGATTGCATAAACACAAAAGGTGGAAACAAAAACAAAACAAGGAAATCCTCAAACATACTTCAAAACGCTTATCTCCACCGCTTCATAAAATCTTCTGAAAGTAATTGTGTACGCTTGCTTATAAAATGCTTGATGCTTCTGAAACGAGCAAGTATTATTTATTTACGTGAGTGTATTGTTAGATCTTTGAGAATTTCTGAAACACTCGATTGTGCATATTTAATGAGGGTTGGCAGATAAAAAGATGGAATAAGATGTAATATTTTTGAGTACGTATCTTGTGTTTGGATGAAAAAGTAGCAGTTATAATTGGGGGCATGTCGTAAAAAATGTATCGGAATTCTTAGTATTCGCTATTGTATTACGGACTTGTTGTTATGATTTTTCTTTGATAAAATATATTTTAGTACATGGTCGTTCGAATAATGACAATTATGGTTTGATGTTTAATGTCCTTCCCTCTCAAATATTCTCATATTTTAAAACAGTTTCATAAAAGAAGTAAATTATACCTAATTGTTGTTTTCCCTCTTACAATAACAATAAGGTAAGGTAAAGGTAGCCGCTTCATGTAAAATACCAGTATTCAGCTGCATCCGGTTAGACTGGAAGCCGACCCCAACATAGTTGAGAAAAGGCTAGGCAGATTTATCAAAATCACAGATAATTTCTCTGCATATTTATAGCCTAAACTGAACAGTACAAATAAACTTTCATTCACATTCAATCATTCTTCCATTCAATCTCGAACAAAGATTGAAAATACTTCAAAACCAAACCCACACTAAATAACTTCAACAAATGAATTGTTAAAATGGATAGGTTCTATTATTGTACTAACCGAATAATAACCTTAGAATAATAATAGGAACAATTACGGGCCATAACACACTTAACAAACACCTTTTTAACATAGGCGCCACAGACAGCCCGCTTTGCAGGGGCTGCCTTGACGCCGAGGAATCAGCCGCCCACGTCATCCTGGAATGCGAGGCCGTGGCTTCTCAACGTGTAGAAATCCTCGGAACAGTGAGGTCGCTCCGCGAAGCCTGTGAAGCTCCCAGGAAGCTTCTGTGCTTTTGGGCGGAGCTAGGCTGGCTATGTTAGCCAGAATCCCCACGCACAACGGACCGAATGGGAGTCTACGTGCGGAAAAGGGAGTCCCATCATCATCATCATCATGTACTGACCGAAATAAGGTATATTTGACCAAATCATGCAAAATTTAGCGAGCAGACTATTATTATTGTACTATTTATTTGGGTCATGCTGGCGGTTGACGGTGACGGAAAATTTAATTTCACCGAGGTTTGAATACGAGACGCATTACGCACGGTTTACGTTTCCATTTTCAGTGAAATACCTATGCGATAGCTGGTGGTTGGTTGAGAAATATAGAAAGAAAGAAAACATATTTATTGGACTTGCACAGGAATCTTACAAACTTGCTACAGTATAATACGATAATTAAACACATAAAAGAGAAAACACTAAAACACTACTATGCTACACTACTATTAAAATTAACATAAGATTTATACAAAAACAAAAAAAAAGTAAAATAATAAATAAAGTCCTGTACGAAGCCAAAAGGCCACTATCTCAGCATGATGCTGCGACATTTAAAAGTGTCGCAGCGCTGGTATTCTGATAGGGCCCAATGCGTTGCGATTCATGGTGAATGTCTTTTGCTATTGGTGTGTCTCTTTGCCTACTAGTGTGACTGGCTGATTGACTGCATAGCCTAATTAATTTGTAGCCAAATTCTGGGCTGATCCTATTTAGATTTTTGATTGCTAGGCAAACAGTCTTCCTATAAAATTCCATATTTCTCGCTGCCTTTCCTAGCCACTCTGTCCTGAACGAATCCGAGTCTTTACACTACCACACATCTTCTTCTACGTCATATCGATGATTCCTTATGTTGGTTTAAAAAAAGCTTTGAGCAGATTTCAGTCACTTAGACAGCGTTCGCAGACGAGTCGTCTCAGCAAATGTAGTGTGAGACGCCCTTCAGCTATATGAACCGACGACCTTAAAAAGTTGGCTGGGACAAACTGGATGTGGAAGGCAGAGATTAGAGTGTTGTGGCGCAGCCTGGGAGAGGCCTATGTCCAGCAGTGGACTGCGATAGGTTGAGTTGATTGAAACACCGTTAACGTTGGCCTCGCAAAAGGTTTTAGTGCACAGAGGAGAGCACGACAAGAGGTGGCACATTTGGTGATGTGGCTCCACTGTCGTACTGCGGCCCACCGAAGTGTACCCCCATGTGACCAAATTGTGACGGTAGAGGAATTCTGTTATTCGGCTTCTTAGTTCATTAAGAGTTATCAGATATGCCATGGCAGCTGTGTGCCTCTGAAAAGCAGAAGCAGGAGACAGATAAACGGCATTTACTTTACAACGTACCGAAGCTGAGGTGCAGACTGAAAAGCCGTAACAGTTTTCTCAAGTCGACCGTCCCTCTTGACGGTAGCTCTAGTGCAGCACGATTAAAACTGGCTTCTCAAACATCACCGTCCAGTTGACTATGTTGAGTCTACAGAAAGGCTTTCAGTGGGCCACACAACTTGCCACCTCCTTTTAAATTGGCTAAAACCCTCCTCTCTCCCAATACATCACATTATTACCTACGTACGTAAAACTCTCAATGAGTGCTCTATAACAAAAACGACTGCTGTAAATAACATAAATCTCTCAGACAATAACCACGTGGCACTTTCAACATAGTGTTGAATTTCTATGTGCGTTTACAAGCCATTATTATCGGTACTCGTAAACAATTAGTTTGGAAACGCCGAGAAGTACGTGGTTATGTAGTTATGATTTAAATGGTGATGAACGAGGCATATTACGTACGGAAGTTGCGACATAGTACGCTTTTACAAATGTGTTGAAATTACATTACATTGCACATTACCTTGTCTGTTCATATTAGAAGTAGCTGTGTTTGTGAAGACAAACCCAAGTCGTTTTAGTCGTCTAATCGACGTAGTTCCCCGCAACAGAGGTGACTACAGCGTCCTATGTCTACAGTCAGCCAAGACAGCACTTATGGGCAAAAGTGTCTACTGCATGGCTCCAGTAATATTTAACAAAATACCCAAGAGTTGGAAAGAGCTGCCGTTTTCTTTGTTTAATAAAACACTTCGAAGGTTTTTAGTAGGGAAATCTTATTATAATTGAAGTGAGTTCCTTTTAACGAAAAAGATTTTGTAATTTAGTATGTTTTTTTTTTTTAATTTTTTTTGTGTACCTTTTGCATACCTACATGGTAAATTATGGCTGATCTTGTATTCCTTTTTGTTTTCTACTATACCCATATTTGCAAAATAAAATTATCTTTATCTTGATCTATTGCATTAGAAATGGTAATGAAAGATTTGGTAGTCGTCGCTTTGAAATGGTGTTCTCAAGATGAGTTTTATTAGATGTGAACTGAACGCCTCTAAACCACGTTCAACTACTAGTGTCATCACAGACAGCTCTTCATCTCCCTATAAAAGTGCAGATAGCGTACAATTTCATTGCTGAAAGTCGCCTATATTGATTTTCGTTGTGTTCTCTTTCGGCTGGCAGTGACTTATAAATCGGTAGATATGAAATCATCAACCGAGGATTTTAGCAACAAACGTGGCCACCTACTGGGCTCTAACAATATTTTAAAAAATGTGCACGAGTACCATCGACACGAAAAGAAGAAGAGGGTTTTCTATCCACGTACAGGGAGTCAGATAGGCAGCCGCTTCATGTAATGAACTGAAGCTGCCTCCCATTAGACTGGAAACTGACTCCAACAAAGTTGGGCTAAGTTTAGGCAGATGATGATGGTCTCTTCCTATCCACGAACAGCTAGGCTTAACTTGACGAATACCGGCTTTTGTTACCCACAAATACTTCATCATCATCAGCATTTCAGTCGAAAGACATCCACTGCTGTATCAAAGGCCTGCCCCAAAGGGGGGCAGAGGATCGCCAACCTTAGCAGGCGGATCGCAGTAATATGCATAGAGAACGCTGCTGCCCATTCTCTAGTAAGTCCCTTAGTCGCCTTTTACGACACCCACGGGAAGAAATGGGATGATGCTATTTTTTACACACTCATCACATGGACGGATACCCCACACCACAATTAAATAAAAATAAAAGTAGCCTTTATTTCCTCTGACCTTTTCTGTAAGTACACACAACTTCTTATAAACTAATAACACTTATTAAATCTATTCTTAACCAGATTAGCTACATATAATCAGCTTCCGGCACCCTAATTGCGTACTTACGATTAATCATAATCGGTTTCGTTTTCACAGTTCAACAATATTCATTGCGTAATTTATGTTGTTGAGCAGACACTTGTTTCGAACATATGAAGCAATGGTTTAACAATCCGTTTCAAAACGATACAGATTATGATGAATCGGAAGTTACACAATTAGGGTGCAGGTCAGGCTGTCTCGCGACATAGGCCATCACACTCATCACACGGGCGGATACCCCACACCACAAATACTTAAATGTATCTAAATACCTACTACCAAAGTTATTCTGTAACAAATGGAAATTCAAGTATGGAAAGAAGCACTTAATCCCAGCCAGACAGTGAGTGATTGACATTTTGTGTTCTGTGAAGCAGTCACACAGGTGACACGTAGATGGAGAAGTCATTCTAATTGACACCTATAATCTGGGAAATATGACGAAGAATAAATATTTATTTAGATGCTTCAAAAATGTAACAACACGCCTGATTTCCTCGAAGGATTAGGCAGTGGTGTGCTCATCTCCTTCCGTATATTTATGTTTTGCTGGTACGCTGTTAATTTCATTTAAGCCAATTTTTGGGTTTAATCCGGACTAAAACTTTTTTAAAGTAGGTACCTATTTAGTAGGTGTATACTGTCACACCATCGTAATGAGAGATAGTCGTTTTACATGGATGTGGGGCATATTTTCTCTCAACTTCTTTTGTTTAGTGTTTGTTTTTAACATAACATCACACCCTTTTTTATTTTTTATTTTTATTAATAAAGGAACAAGCAAAATACAAACAGAAAAACCTCAATAGATTTGTCCGGATGTTGAAGCACTTATCAGCAATCTTAAAACCAATACTAACAGAATAATAATTATCTTATTAATTAATGGTTAACACATAGTTTATAAAAAATAAAATAAAACATTGTAAGGCAGTTTGTAAGAAATAACTAAAATAGTACCAAAAACGAAAATAGGTTAGGCATTCCGTCGATGCTCATCATCATCATCATTTCAGCCTAAAGACGTCCACTGCTGGACATAGGCCTCCCCAAGGATGGGGGTTTTGCCATAATCGCCACGCTTGGCAGGCGGGTTGGCGATCGCAGTATGGTGTTAAAATGCAAAGAGAACGCTGCTGCCCATTCTGTAGTAAGTCCCTTAGTCGCCTTCTACGACACCCACTGGAAGAAATGGAATGGTGCTATTCTTTTACGCCCGGCAACACATACGGGACAGCTAATTCCATTAACTGTGCTAATTACATTAAATTAAATTTAAACAGGATGATGCTTTTTCAAAGAGAATCAAAGTATTTTTTGTATTAAATTTTATAATTACTATTTGTTATATCCGATTGAATTTTTGTTACCTAAGGGTAGGGCAGAGCTGTACCCATGGTACATCACGTTTCGCCAGTTATGTTTAAGTCCCATGTAATAGAGGGCTAGCCCCCTATTACATAGGCTAGCCTATTGCCATCAAAGGGACACAAATACAGACTTCGGGCTGCTATTGAGTAATTTCAGAAAGAAAAACACAGTGAATCTCAATTTTGTATTAGTGGTTTATCTTGATGCGTTATATTTAGTTCAAATAAAATATATTTTCTTTCTAGAAGGTAGCGATAGATTTTTGGAATCTAATAGGTGATGGAACTTGCAGAAATGACGTCTGATTCCAAGCTGTTTATTACAAAATGCAATAACTCGTCGATCACGGTAACTTAGGACGTGCCTTCCGTTTTATTGCATTGCAACCGTGTCACATGGCACCAAAGTTGTCAAGTCTCATATATTGCTGCAATATCTCCGTCGTATCTACTTACATAGGTGGAACACGGCAATACTTTGTGACGTAAATAGTTGATACTTTCGCGGTAAAACTATTTCTACTCGGACGAACTTGGGATATTCGACTACTCAACTACTTTTGAACAAGGTAAATTAGATCCCGTGTTGAAACCGCTCGCTTTCAACTTTCGTGAGGTAAAGAGACATCAGAGTTATACAGTTATTTGACAAAATACATACTAAAAAAGGTAGTTGAAAAATTAAAACCCATGAACTGAAAAATACGCTCTAAAAAGTATAAAAGAAGAATATATTCTCTTCTAAAAACTGTGAGTGGTCGTGCAAAACGCTACCAACGATACCTCAATTTGATTGTCTTATTATGATAAGTTATTTAAAAGAAATGAGTTATGGGGTTACAGAGATATACAAATATACAGGATAAGTTTTAAACCAGTGCGCAAACTGTAACCATGAATTCAGAAAAATCAGCCGTTCCATACATTTTGACCGCATGGGTATTGCTGAATTCATGGTTACAGTTTTTGCTCTGGTTAAAACTTATCCTGTACGTACCCACATACATACATACCGATTAAAATCAAAACCCTTCGCCAGTGTCAGGTCAAAATCAACATCCTAATAATAGACTGTTTTGAGTCACTTAGCCCAGGTGCACACTGGAGTTTCAACCCTAGGAGTTGAGCAGAGTATTCAGAACCATACAGTGAATATAACAGCGCATAAAAAAATACGTTCTTGGATTTTCAACGCTCAGCGCTCTACAAATCCAGTACGAGTTATAAAATCACAAGAAAAAGCTTAAAAATCAGCCGTTTGTTAACACATGCCTAGTTGTCATCTGAGTGTTTCAGCCAGCCACATTTTTTCATAGAATTTTCACTCAAAAATAGCCCAGTACCTCATCCACATGTCAGCAACATTGATGGACAGCCAATGTGTACATTGGGCCTGGGGCCTAAGTCTACTAATTTATAAACGTTACAATGGTCTCTCAATGGTGTGTTTTTGACAGTTTTTGTATGGCAAATCTGTCAAAAACTTACCATTGAGAGACCATTGTGACGTTTATAAATTAGTAGACTTAGGCCCCTGGCCACTACACCATCTGTCACAGATGACATATCCTGTCCCTCCGAACGCGTAGAATTTATCATCGAAACAACCTTTTTGAAATATTTTTCTTCGTATTTCTGTTTGTGGAATTTCGGACGGTGCGGTGTGAAATTCTGTTATGTGGAAAGGATTTGTTGTGTGGAGAATCGGTTTTTATGAAAAAAAAAAAAATGGTGTTCTAGTAGATATCGAAATTTTATGAATGCATCATGTTTTGAAAGCGTTTAAATAGTAAGCTTTTACTAAATTTAATTCAATTCATCTTTATCTTTATTGCAATCCATGTACAGACGCCAGCACATCAGGCTACTCCAATCTGTCAAATTTATTTGATAGATTTTCAACTTTACACCGTACGCATAAGGTTCATGTTCAATTGGGAAATTTTGACAGTTTGGGGTAGGTTGACCTGCTGGCGTCTGTACATACACTGTTATGGACCCTGTCAGGCACAGCAACATTTTTAATATTAAAAAATAACATTTATTTGTATATAAAATAATCCACAGAGTATTAGTAACTTAATATTAAAACAACTTGTCATCGAAACAACAATATGTTAATGGTTTCTTATTTAATTTAATTTTACTTTTATCTTCCGAAGAAACCGAGTGGTGGTTTAAGTTATGTTTCTAAGTTAATAGTTATTTAGTTTTGTTTATTGAATGGCACAATTGTAGTCATTTTGTGGAAATACAGTATCTTAAACTGTACGTATCTGCACTTTCGATCAGAAAACTCAGCCTAGCGCAGTCCACAGCTTGACATTTATGCCTGTCCCAAACTGCGCCACAACACTCAACCCTCGACGAGGTGGGCAAGCTCTTTGAGAGAGTAATTGCAGACCGCCTCGTCGGGCGGCTGGTGCGGGTGGGGCCGGATTTGGCGGAGAGCCAGTTTGGTTTCCGCAGGGGGCGCTCCACGGTGGATGCCATCATGCGCGTGCGAGCCCTCACGACGGGGGATGCTGTGGCCCGGGGTGGGGTCGTCTTGGCGGTGTCATTAGACATCGCCAATGCCTTCAACACCCTGCCCTGGAGTTGCATAAGGGAGGCACTCCGGTATCACCGGATGCCGACCTACCTCTGTCGTGTGGTCGAGGCCTATTTGACGGACAGGGCCGTCATCTACCCCGGTCACCTCGGAGAGTGGAACCGGCGAGAGATGTCGTGCGGTGTCCCACAGGGATCGGTCCTGGGGCCGCATCTGTGGGACATCGGATACGACTGGGTGCTGCGCGCCGACCTCCCTGACGGCGTCAGTGTAGTTTGTTACGCTGACGACACGCTTGTCCTGGCGCAAGGGAGGTCGTACCAGGCGGCGGCCGACTTAGGGACACAAGGGGTTGCGACAATCGTGGATAGGATCCGGCAACTGGGACTCGAGGTGGCATTGCACAAGTCCGAGGCCATGTGGTTTCATGGTCCTCGGAATGCGCCACCGACGGGATCCCAGATAACGGTGGGAGGGGTTCACATCGGCGTCGAGTCGACGATGAAGTACTTGGGACTCGTCCTCGACAGCCGGTGGAACTTCGCGGAGCATTTCCGCCGTTTGGCTCCCAGACTGGAGCGGGCCGGGGCTGCGTTGAAGCGGCTCTTGCCCAATCTAGGGGGGCCAAACGCCTCCTGCCGGAGGCTCTACGCGGGGATCGTGCGGTCCATGGCCCTATACGGGGCGCCGGTGTGGGCGCCTACATTGAGGCGCCAACCAGCTCGCAAGCTGAGGGCGTCCCATAGGGTCATGGCGATCAGGATGATCCGGGGATATCGCACGATCTCCGGCGAGGCGGCGGGCCTCCTTGCCGGATTACCGCCATGGGATCTGGAGGCAAAGGTCCTCGCGCAAATATGGGAGTGGCGCGAGGAGGCCAAACGCCGGGGCGTAAGTCCGCTGCCGCAGGAAATCGCGGCACAGCGGACAGAGCTCCGGCGGGATCTCATGGTGACATGGAGAGAGCGATTGTCGCAACCCAGTGCTGGGCACGCCACGATTGCGGCGGTAAGTCCCCTCTTTGAGGAGTGGTTTGAGAGGCGGCATGGCGTCCTCACCTTCCGCCTGACGCAGGTCCTCACCGGACTCGGTTGTTTCGGGAGGTTCCTGTTTCGGATAGGGCGGGAGGAAACGCCCGGGTGTTTCCACTGCGAAGATCGCCCTGAGGACACGGCGGAGCACACGGTGGCGATCTGCCCTGCTTGGGCGGAGCACCGCCGTGTCCTCGTGGAGGCGATCGGCGGCGGCGATCTCTCGCGTCCGGCCCTGGTCCAGGCCATGGTACGGAGCGAGAGGGCATGGGGAGCCGTCACCTCCTTCAGCGAAGCAGTGATGCTCGCGAAGAGGGAGGCGGCGCACGTGAGGGAGAGGCAGCATATGCGCCCTCGCGACCCCAGCCGCCGCAGGATACGGAGACGCCCTGGGCGTCGGGAATCCCAGGCCGATTTCCGGCCACCGTAGGCATGGGCTTGCGGACGGCGAGTAATGGGTAGCTCGCTGTCCGGTAAGGACCAAGCCCAAGTCGACGGCGCGTTGTGTTCCACGCGCGCCTCAAAGAGATGTCAGCACAAAAAGTGATGGGACCCGCAAGAGTCGATGCCTACCAGGGGTGCGGGTTTGTTCGAAAGAGACACCACAGCCCCTGGCTTAAGGGCTACTGAAGGAACACGGGTGGGTTTTAGTCAGTAAAAGTCTGACACGCCCTCCTGCTCCACCCAGAGCGGGAGAAGTTATTTGATGATTTCCCACCCAAAAAAAAAAAAAAAAAAAAAAAAAACACTCAACCCTCCGCCTTGCTCACCCAGTGTCTCCCAGCCACCTTCACACGGTGATATAAAATTAGAATTTCGCGTTTAAATATTTTAAAAACCAAAAAATAGCACTTTGTAATTGCCGCTACAAACTGGCATCCACAGGTACCTATGTCTTATGAAGTTATGCTTCATTTGTTTACATTTTCATCATCATATTGGAACAAGCCACACATTAAGCATTAAAAAATATTTAAAAAATTGTTAGTTATTCCATATTCCACTACAGCCATTTAGAAAACCCACAAAGTATTGCCAACATCCCAAACATTTTACCCTCGAATTTCGTAAAATTCTCTTAACAAAAAGGTGTGTGCACCCTGCAGCGTGGCTGCGGGCTATTTACGAACGTCTGGTCACGGAAGCGGCCAGAGGCGATAGTGTGGCAACCGCTAGGGTTGTCCACTATGAGCCTATTATTTATGGCAACATTTTATGCAAACCGAAAAATGTTTTGGTAACGTTTGAAACTACATATTAAGTAACGATGAGTATTTTTTTGTTATATTTTTTACTAGGGACTTTTATAACCCCAATGCGTATGACAGTAGCATCGTACCCTAAATATAATGCTTCTAAATTCATTTGGGCCTTGAACTTGAACAGACTTTTCGCATCATCACCATTTCATTGGCACAATTTTTTAATCGATGGCGAGCAAATGTTGAATGCAAATAACTAAACAATTATTTATTTCAATATTATTTTAACACATAGTTCATTTACTATACTAGCAAATATTTTGTGGTTTGATAAAAGTAATTCTAGTAGCTGGAATCTAAATAAAACATGACGAATTTAACACATCTGCCAGGGGTGTGGGTTATTCGAAAGAGATACTGTGGCCCCTGGCACACAGGCAACTGAAGGAACACGGGTGGGTTTTAGTCAGTAAAAGTTTGACACGCCCTCCTGCTCCACCCAGAGCGACAGAAGTTATTTGATGGTTTCCCACCCTCAAAAAAAAGTGTTTAACAGATATATTAATAGGTATCTAATTAAATCCTGGAACTAAATTATACCATTCCATAAATAGTACGTATTATCGCGTTGAATTTACGGGTTTTGATTCGTAAAAAAAATACCTACCAACTGTAACACGGTGAGTGTTACAGTTGGTAGGTATTTTTTTTACCTTCTTCCCAACAATGTTGGGGTCGGCTTCGAGGGGCTTGTGGCTAAGTAACAATAGCTGCGCGGGTCGATCGATCAGGTTAAGCTACGCTTGCCGCGGTTGGTCCGTAGATGGGTGACCATCTTTACATACCAAGACTCCTCCGTGCCTCGGAAAGCACGTTAAGCCGTTGGTCTCGGCTGCCATTTGTGGATCTTTGACAGTCGTTACGGGTCGACAGAAGCCCGAAAGTCTGACAACCAGTCTTACCAAGGGGTATCGTGTTACCCAGTTACTGGGTTGTGTAGGTCAGATAGGCAGTCGCTCCATGTAAAATACTGGTATTCAGCTGCATCCGGTTAGACTGGAAGCTGACCCCAACATAGTTGGGAAAAAGGCTAGGCAGATGATGATGATGATGTTGGGGTCGGCTTCCAGTCAAACCGAATTCATTTTTTTATTTTACATAGAGCGACTGCTTGTCTCACCTCCACAACCTAGCAACTGGGTAACACGATACCCCTTAGTAAGACTGGTTGTCAGACTTTCGGGTTTCTTACTAACCGTAACGACTGTCACAGATCCACGAGTGACAGCCGGTACCAACTTAAAGTGCTTTCCGAAACGCGAGGTCTCATCTGAAAATGGTCACCCATCCACGGACTAACCACAGCAGGCGTAGCTTAACCTGATCGATCCGTGTGGCTATAACTAACCCTCTAACATTCAACTAAAAAATAAACAACTAAAAACCAACACGCACCATAGGCCACACGTCAGTGGTTACAAAACAACTGAAAACTGGCCTCTTATTCTATTGAACCTCCGTAACCACTGATGTCAGGGCATACAGTTATACCTACCACCACAAACAAACTAATTCAATTACCAATAAAAACATCACAACAAGTCTCAATCTACGTGACAGCCCTACCCGACATTGACATTGCATCTATAATGACGTTTGACGAGGACAAATGACACTTTAATTGCAATGGCGTCGTATTACGGCGTCCGACGTCCAGGGACGTGCAAATTATTTACGGTACAGTAGATACGAAGTAGTTGGATGGTTTTGTTGTGATTAATTTCGTTTAAAAAAAATTGTTTAGTATGTCACGATGTTCATTGGTGGCTTATTAGTTGACCCCATGAATTTTTTCGCCCAGAATGGGCGAATCGACACTTTTAAATAAAATATTATTTTCACGCTCGTATTGAATGAAACGGTATGGAAACTATGAAAATTTAAGGAAAAAGTACACTAACTTCATCACATTAAATTGAAAACGTGCTATTTCCTAAATACCTTTTTTCTGGAATGTCGATTCTCCCGGAAATATATTGACTTGTTGAAATTCGCACAAAGAAAAAAAAATATTTTCCAGAGAAGACTGTCACCGCAAAACTTGACTCTGGACAAGCTTCATGTTGTAGACTCTGTCAAGCGCCGCTTGGCGACGCTGGCGTCCCAATCAGTTAACCGAGTGACTGACGTATTTACGATATATTATTTTTTAAAGGTGTGTCTGTTCGGAGTTCGGACATAGTTAAGCAGAAAGAACCCAATTCACACAAAGTCACTTTGAGTTATGGTCGTTTGAAGTTTGACATTTTTGGTGCTCTTCATACTGTTGTGTCGGGGTAGCGAGAAAAACTAGTTTCCGTGTACATTTTAAAAATAGGGTTTTCACTACATGATAGATTCGACCCCCAGGAGTACGATGGCATACTTAACTCAATTTTAGCCAAAGTGTGGATTGAGTCCTTTCTGCTTAACTACGTCCTTCGCCAGTTTCGGTTGGGTAAATTCATGCGAATTGACTAATAAACCTCAGTGGCTCAAGCTCTAACGTGTATTAACCACCAAGTTGTAGGTAAAAAAGTTAATCGTTAAAAATTAATCATCAACACAAGAGGTACAGACCACCTTATAACAAATTTTCATTTAGTTTAAGCGAAGCTGGTGGAAAATGTAGTCAAAGTTCCATTTACGAGACTACCTACACTTTTGAATTGATTCTGTATTCATTTATGAAGCGTCACGGACAATACCTTGAATATTTTACCGTTAATAACTAGACCAGTTCCAGGATGCCTGAACAAACTTCCTATATAAGATGACAGAAAATTAATAGGTATAAAAATCTTTAATACTTTGTCTTCAGAGTTTGAAACGTTCATCATTAATAGTTATCTTCAGTAATTTGTTCAGGAGGATAAAACATTACTTAGTAGTAATATTATACCGTTAACCCTCGAGGGTTATTCATAGTTACAACCATAGTCCCTACTACATTTCGCCAGTTATGTAGTCACATGTGCCTATTACATTGGGCGAGCCTGTTGCCATCAATTGGGCACTAATCCAGACTCTGGGCTGCTACAGACTGAGAAATTCCAGAAAGAAAGAAAAACCCAATAACACTTTGTCCGACCTGGGAATTGAACCCAGGACCTCGTATTCAGCATGGTCCCGTCTAAAATTTTAATATGCATGATAAAGCGTTTATGAAATCAACAATTCTGTTTTTTCTGTTTCAGGTATGGAACAACACAAATTCTTAATTGCTGAAAGGTAACTAAGATTTTTTAAACTCATTTGTACACATGAACACACACACGCACACACCCCCACACACTCACAAATCGCACACACACCACACATCATAGATACAACACAAACACACATCACACGTCACATCATCATCATCACATTAATGACATGGGTGAATGTTTCTACTGAGAAACTTGTGATGGTAACCCAATAACACTGCCCGACCTGGAAATTAAATCAAGACCTCTGGCTTTTAGCAATAGCGTTTGCAACCTCTGGACCAGCACCTATCATCGGTACCGAGTGCTGACGCAGTTCAACACTTTGACTCGGGAGTTTGAAACATTCATTATTAATAGTATATTTTGTCCCTGAGAATACAATGAGGAGCTTGTGGCTAAGTAATAACAGTCGCACGAGTTGATCGATCAGGTTAAGCTACGCTTGCCAAGGTTGGTCCGTGGATGGGTGACCATTCGGCTGTCGTCCGTGGATCTTTAACAGTCGTTACGGGTCGTCAGAAGGCTGAAAGCCTGAGAACCAGTCTTACCAAGGAATATCATGTTACCCAGTAAACTGGGTTGTGGAGGTCAGATAGGTCAGTCGCTCCATGTAAAATACTGGTTTTCAGCTGTATCTAGTTAGACTGGAAGCCGACCCCAACATAGTAGGGAAAAGGCTAGGCAGATGATGAAAATAATGTCCCTAAGAATTTAAAAATAATATATGAAAAAAAAAGCAACACTTTAGATCGTTTAAATCAAACAATAGCAACACAAATCAATGTTGTACATCTAAAACAGGAAACGATGGTTCTCATTGTAAATTATGTGCTCACAAAAATAATAGTTCGCGGAATAATGCACGTAAACGTAAACCCACAAATTCTTCGCCATTATTCCGATAGTCCGCCATTAAAATAAAACGAAGCGGATGTATCTAGTTTAATGGGAAAAAGTTCAGTAAAACTATCAATATGTCGTTATTTTGTTTGGGAGCCTGCCAAGTCATAAAATTGTGGTAATTATTTAATTCAATTGATTCCGTCCGTCAGTTTGAACACAGCCGTAATCCCGAAAATTACACTCAGTGAAAATAGAATACATGACAAACTTTGGTAGGTGATTAAACACAAGTTGTCTTTTAGTAGTAAAAATAAAATAAATGTAATGTTCATCATCATCATTTCAGCCAAAAGTTGTCCACAGCTGGACATGGGCCTCCCCCAAGCTCCTCCACTTCGACCGGTTCTGTGCTTCTCGCATCCAGTGGATTCCTGCGGCCTTCACAAGGTCATCGGTCCATCTTGTGGGAGGCCTCTGGCCATCCAACGCTACGTCTTCCGGTACGCGGTCGCCACTCCAGAACCTTTTGGCCCCATCGGCCATATGTTCTGCGAGCAATGTGCCCTGCCCACTGCCACTTAAGTTTGGCAATTCTTCGGTCTCTGTCGGTTGCCTTGGTTCTCCTGCGGATCTCTTCATTACTGATTCGATCACGTAGGGAAACTCCGAGCATAGCTCTCTTCATTGCCCTTTGGGTGACTTTTAGCCTTCTGATTGCCCATTGTAATGTTATTTATTTAATAATATCTAGCTTTTGCCCGCGGCTTTGCCCGCGCGGATGTCGGAACATACCCCACGGGAACTTACTAACAGGATTCAAGGTACCTTAAGTGTTAATCCATTATCCTGATTGGGTAACAGACTATCAATCACAATCTGGATCATTTCGAAGAATATTGCTTCATTGGTCAAATAAATTATCTGCTCAACAACGTAAATAACGCAATGAACGTTGTTGAAAGCAATTCCGACTGTTGGTGTGTTAGGTAACTCGGATCGATTGATCATGATAAGCTAAGCTTGCCGTGGTTGGTCCGTGGATGGGTGACCGTCTTTACATATCAAGACCCCTCCATCATCATCATCGTCATCATTTCAGGCGAAAGACGTCCACTGCTGGACATAGGCCTCCCCCAAAAGGGGTGTTTTGCCATAATCGCCACGCTTGGCAGGCGGGTTTGCGATCTTAGTATGGTGGTTAAATGCATAGAGAACGCTGCTGCCCATTTTCTAGTACCCAAGTCCCTTAGTCGCCTTCTACGACACCCACGGGAAGAAATGGGATAGTGCTATTCTTTTACGTTCGGCAGCACACGGACAGACCCCTGCATATCTCGGAAAGCTCGTTAAGCAGTCGTTACGTGTCATCAACAGTCTGTAAGTCTTACCAAGGAGTGTCGTATTACCCAGTAAATGGGTTGTGGAGGTCAGATAGGCAGTCGCCCCATTAAAATAGGTATTGCTATGCAGCTTCACCAATCATCATCATCAGATGAAATGTACAGACGAGTTAAAACAATGAATCTCTACGACACATGACCAAGAGCCACGGTTCAAACATTTGTCATTGAGCACACTACAGACATAGCAATAAGATAATTTTTATTGGTGTTTACGTTTCATTTGTTAGGTCAAATGATTGCATAAATATTTTTAATTGTTGACACAGTCACGTTAGTATTAATTGATTATAAGTCCGTAGGCACACTTGCGTTTTTTATCCTGTGAACGCTGCGTTTCTTCGGTTACATAATCATCTGATTTATGTACGTTATTTCTTCGGTAAAAAGTAGGTATCTCCGTACTAGTTGATTGTATGTGCACCTGAAAACGTTTTTTGATTGCCTTGCATATCTCAATGCCTTAATGAACCAATAATGATTGGTTATATTAAGCAGCAAATCTCTTTTCCTAGAGTTCAACTTAATGTAGCCAGTCTTTTCACGGACGTTTTTTTTAACGCCACAGTTAAAGCGAAGTTTGTCTCCACCGTTAACATTTGCATTATCGCAGGTAAATCAGGAGCTAACAAATTGTCTCATAGCTTCGAACACGCTAAATCCATACATACCCTTAGTTTGAAAAATAATCTTTGGTAGATTACAGCACTGTTTGTTGATGCTTTGCTTGTCACTTTACATTCTTAAAATAATTATATAAATAGTTGATTATACTTCTATTATCAGCTGTTTTTATTGTACCTTTATTCTTGTAAGAGATCGAATTGACCAGCCGGTCTATTTTAAAAGCAGATAGTCTGCAAGATTTAACATACTTTCTGATGCACGAAGAGGTCTATACTTCATTTTGAATAAAATTAGACATTTAAATAAACATTTTTTACAGTCCGTTCAATCGATTTTGACTTCTATTCCGTACGCTTAAGGATGGCATTAAAAACACAAAAGTGGTTACAATACCAACTGTTTACTGCAGATACCATTTATCATTCTACCAACGCAATAGAAGTTAAAATCGGTTGAACTGACTGTAAAAAACATTTAATATTTAAAACGGAGTACCTATATGGTTTGGTAAGTTTGTCACCATCTTACAATTCCAGTCTATTACAATAGGTACCAGCTAAGGCCATTTAATCTATACATATAAAATGCTTTGTCCTGAATGACTGACTGACGGATCAACGCATAGCCTAAACCGCTAATCCTATAGACCTGAAACTTGGAGGGTGTGTTCTTTGTATGACGTAAGCATCCGATAAGAAAGGATTTTCCAATATTCTACCCCCTTTTTTTTAGGGGGTGATAAACAGGGGCAAAGTTTTCTCAGTACATTTTGTTGGTCACCTCGAAGTACCAGGTTGTCATAACTCAGTAGGAGCACATCTAATATAGGTAGGTAAATGTGTCAGCTAAAAAACGCTTTATACAGTCGAAGTACTACGCTGTCATAACCCGGTAGGAGCACACCTAACATTATGTAGTCGTGTCAGCTAGAAAGCGCTTAATGCCGCTAAAGTACCTGGTTGGCATAACAGGTTTTTTTTTTCTCTACCTATACATTTAGTTAGTCAGATTTTTAAACGCTTAATGCCTTCGAAGTACCAAGTTGTCATACCTCGGTAGGAGCACACCTGACGTAGTTGTGCCAGCTAGAAAGCGCTTGCATTTTAACTTAATAATTTATATGTTATAACAAGAGTAACGTAAAAAATCAATTAAAAATCCTATCAGAACCATTTTCGACTCCTGCGCGGACGAAGTCGCCGGCTAGTTACACATGTAACAAAACATGTAATTATTATATCAAAAGACTAGCTTTCTAGTCTATATAGGTACAGTCCTAGATGGCTTCCTATAGCACACGTAGCTGTTTGAAGTGCCAAGCATTTTAATATCAGAATACTCAATACACGGAATGTGAGGATAGAAATAAACTCCGGCTCAGGGCATTTTAGTCAAGAAATTAAAATGGATATTATTTTCTATAGGTATTTGAGCGATTTTTCAGCTATTTCTTTCGTTAATTGTCTATTTTGCTGTTCGCGACCGCAACGAGTATAAACTTACTATTTCATAAAATAGTCATTCAATGGGGTTATAATTATGTACTTGGAGGGTTGTACTAACGATTCTAATTTATTATAATTCTGCAAAACCATATTTGTTACGGTTTTTTTTTTGGGGATGGGAGATCTTCAAATAACTTCTCCCGCTGTGGGCGAAGTGGTGGTGGAAGTGTGGGTGTCAAACTCTAACTCAAACTCAAAGCATTTATTTCAATTAAACCATTTACAGTTTTGAATAATTGTCAAAAAGTTGAAACTAGTCACCTATTCCAAAACGTAGGTCTGAATGGAGAACTGGCAAGAAACTCCCCGGACTCCACTTACTGACTAAAATCCACCCGTGTTCCTTCAGTTGCCTGTATGCCAGGGGCAACGGTATCTCTTTCGAACAACCCGCATTCCTGGCAGATATTTGTTACAGTTAGGAATCAAAATATTAATCAACATAGGTATCTACAACATGAAACAAACTTACAAATAAAAAAAAAATGCGGACTACCTTAGCAGCCCCCCAAATGCTGTAACCTGCAATGATTTTCAAAATCAAAAGTCATTTATTCGAACTAGGCTGGTGTCAGCACTTGAACATCAAAATTACATAAGACAGTCCCCCAAAACGCCTGCCCTTCACCACTTCCTAGTGCTTTAGCTGGGAAGAAGAAGTGGCGCAAAGAACTCCCCAGCAGCACAGCTGGCTGTTATGTTAGAAGAACTTGCTTCTATACAATAGTAGGTACGTAATTAACTTTACGAAACTCAAAATTTAAAAAAAATCGTAAGTTTTTTGAGCAAAGATCACAATAATCAAACGCTTACCAAAATATAGATATCTATTTTACTAGGTACCAAAAAAGGATTAAAGGTCACTAAAGTAAACATAACCTAACCTAACCTCTTGTCTTTGGGGTCACTTTGTTTTAACTAGTTAGAATCAATTTTTTGTGAGCATTTAAATTGTGGCCATCTTTGCACTGAGATCAAAAATTATTTAGCCTACATAACGGTATGATTTAAATTATATCAAATCAAAATCAAAAGACATTCATTCAAACTAGGCTGGTGTCGGCAGTTTTTGAACGTCAAAAATTACAAAAGACAGTCCCCCAAAAACGCCCGCTCTTCACCTCTTCCTGGTGCTTTAACTGGGAAGAATAAGTGTCGAAACAAACTCCCCAGCAGCACAGCTGACTGTTATGTTAAAAGAACTTGATTCTATACAATGTTAGGGTACGTAATTAACGTTACGAAACATAAAATTAAAATATTTTTAGATATACTAGATCAATTGTCGAGGTCGCTAGCTAACTACATCTTGCAATATAACTCATCATTAAAAAACACATTGTAATGAGTAGATTATGTCAACATTAAGTAAATGAAAATAAATTTAAATTTATACAGTCAAATAAAAACAAACAATTATGTTAACAAAGATATGACCTGTCAGTAGGCAAGGAAATTCTGGTGAAAGAACACAAACATTGTCTTGAGTTAATCACCTGCCCTTCACCACTTCCTAGTGCTTTAGCTGGGAAGAAGAAGTGGCGTAAAGAATTCCCCAGCAGCACAGCTGGCTGTTATGTTAGAAGAACTTGCTTCTATACAATAGTAGGTACGTAATTAACTTTACGAAACACAAAATTAAAAAAAATCGTAAGTTTTTTGAGCAAAGATCACAATAATCAAACGCTTACCAAAATATAGATATCTATTTTACTAGGTACCAAAAAAGGATTAAAGGTCACTAAAGTAAACATAACCTAACCTAACCTCTTTTCTTTGGGGTCACTTTGTTTTAACTAGTTAGAATCATTTTTTTGTGAGCATTTAAATTGTGGCCATCTTTGCACTGAGATAAAAAATTATTTAGCCTACATAACGGTATGATTAAAATTATATTAAAACAAAATCAAAAGACATTCATTCAAACTAGGCTGGTGTCGGCACTTTTTGAACGTCAAAAATTACAAAAGACAGTCCCCCAAAAACGCCCGCTCTTCACCTCTTCCTGGTGCTTTAACTGGGAAGAATAAGTGTCGAAACAAACTCCCCAGCAGCACAGCTGACTGTTATGTTAAAAGAACTTGATTCTATACAATGTTAGGGTACGTAATTAACGTTACGAAACATAAAATATTTCTAGATATAATAGATCAATTTTCGAGGTCACTCGCTAACTACATCTTGCAATATAACTCATCATTAAAAAACACATTGTAATGAGTAGATTATGTCAACACTAAGTAAATGAAAATAAATATGAATTTATACAGTCAAATAAAAACAAACAATTATGTTAATAAAGATATGACCTGTCAGTAGGCAAGCAAATTCTGGTGAAAGAACACAAACATTGTCTTGAGTTAATCACAGCGACCAACTATTCTTATAGTTTGAGTTGTCGTTGATAGAATAGTATGCCTTTGATTTTACATTAGCTTTAAACGCATTAAAATTCAAATCTAGCAAAAAAGAGGGAAGCTTGTTACAAAAGGTATATTTAGGGTTTATTAAACATTTTAAAGATATTAAAGGTTAAAATATAAGCCTTTAAAGTCTTTGTATTGAGGTCCAAAATTATTAAGCGTACGGTATGTTTTATCTCACAGATACATCTGTACAAACACCGTCTCATGTTTCGCCATAGAACGGAATGCCCTGTTCCAACCTTGTTTTTAATTACTTTACCTCTGGAGTTAACTAAACACAACCCTGGAGTATCATAACCTTCCCTTCATAAACCAAGAGCCGCCATCTTGGATTTCAAGACCAATTTGTAATAACAAACTCTAAACAATCATTTTATAGACGCCGATAAGGGTGGTACGTCAAACTTACAGGTTAAAGTACTCATAATTGGGTCAGAGGACCCCAAGAACACAAGCCTTGGCTGGATGTAACGATGTTGCCAGCCTCAAAATAAAGGCTGCAGAGAAATTGCCTTAAAGTTGTCTATGTTTTAAAGGTCATGTATCTGTGTATTTCGCCAGAAAACGACACCAGTATTTTATGTGATACATATATTAGTAACTTCTTTCTGATAGCGGCAGGAGTTTGACGCTTTTAAGCGGGTTTGTACATTTTGGCGCAGAATCGAGTTGTGTGGGAAAAGAAAAGGGAGACCTTTACAGTGGGACAATACAGACCTTTTTCTTTGAATGTGGGAAATCATCAAATAAATTCTCTCACTCTGGGTGCAACGGGAGGGCGTGTCATACTTTTACTGACCAAAACTCATTCGTGTTCCTTCAGTTGCTTGTGTGCCAGGGGCCACGGTATCTCTTTCGAAAAACCCGCACCCCTGGAACTACCTGCACCCCTGGAGACAACACAGGCTGATTTGTTATTATTATTAGATACTTCAGGAACGTAAATGGCCGATTGCCCGAAGGTTTTCGATCAAACTCCCTGCCGATCATATCCTATTTAAGATTAATTCGCTAAGCCAGGAGGTCTACTTCTTAAGCACGGAATTCGTAATTTCGGCCGAAGTTATGGGCGTTTCCCACTCCGTATCACCTACGCACAAAAATTAGGTTGGGGCCTGAACGACATGAGTGACACCACGATTTGACAGTTGTCCTTACTGCATATGAGTGTTGACAATCAGAAAAAACTTTTTAATAAAAAAATTAAACCGCCGAAAAACCGAAAAGTACAAAATAATAAACTAGCTTTGTCCAACCCCAATAACTAAGTTCGGAAGGCGGTGACATATAATTAAATACATAATGCAAAGTCACCGACTTCCGAACTTAGTTATTGGGGTTGGACAAAGCTAGTTTATTATTTTGTACTTTTCGGTTTTTCGGCGGTTTAATTTTTTTATTAAAAAGTTTTTATTTTATAATTTTTTGTGGCTTTAATCTACTAATTACTACATAGTTAATTTTTGATTGAATACACAACTCAGTATTAAAATCTGTGAGTAAACAATCAATCATCCCCTGTTTTCTTACCCTTAGGGTTGGAATTTTTCTTCGAAATTTATATGGGACCAACTTCGAGGTATACCCTTTCCAATAAAAAAAGAATTATCAAAATCGGACTACTCTGGAAAAAGTTATGCGTGGTCATACATAAAAAAAAAAAAAAAAAATACGCGTCGAATTGAGTAACCTCCTCCATTTTTTCGTCGGTTCAAAAAGTTAATTAATCGGGAGTACGGTTCATTCGGAAGTATTAAACTAGTTTTGGACGGACCGTATCTTCGTTGACGGACTTAGAGAGTACGTAGGCCTCCAAGCTCAAACTTTTATGGCATCACCACAACATACCTAAAATCTGCTTCATTTGTTAGGATTTGAACGCTGATTAAATAATAGAACAGCGACCAACACTCAAGACTAATCATTTTCTGTATTGTCTTTTCTAATTACGTATTTTAATGTAGCATCTGATACAATGTGTTGTTTTGGTGCCATAGATTTTCCACGTCGAATTTGTTGCGATAATTAGGTACGTCTATGGGCCTTGTGCCAGATTTTGGTATCCAATTTAGTCTTCTATAAGACTGCGTTAAGACAAAGCATACCAATGCGTTCAGCTCTTGATTTTATTTCACGATTGACCAGGCAGACGCATTACTTTGAAATGCCATTCCGTATTCAGTACTGCTAGCAAGATTTATAGTAGATAAATGAAAATATTCGTTGAAGGTACAGTCACCAAAGGAGAAAAGTAACCAGGATCGCCGGATATTTTTGACGTTTAAGAAGTCTTCATACTAAACTTCAACACATGTCATTTATTCATTTGTTTAACATAGGTAGGTACAATAATGATGATATATAATGATAATATAGAGTGCACTATGTTATGCCAGAAGGCGTACAAATGTTTGTAAGTAATAAAATAAAAAAAGTATCAAGCCAGCCAAGTCTTGGGCACGCCACGATTGCGGCGGTAAGTCCCCTCTTTGAGGAGTGGTTTGAGAGGCGGCATGGCATCCTCACCTTCCGCCTGACGCAGGTCCTCACCGGACACGGTTGTTTCGGGAGGTTCCTGTTTCGGATAGGGCGGGAGGAAACGCCCGGGTGTTTCCACTGCGAAGATCGCTCTGAGGACACGGTCGAGCACACGGTGGCGGTCTGCCCTGCTTGGGCGGAGCACCGCCGTGTCCTCGTGGAGGCGATCAGCGGCGGCGATCTCTCGCGTCCGGCCCTGGTGCAGGCCATGGTACGGAGCGAGAGGGCATGGGGAGCCGTCACCTCCTTCAGCGAAGCAGTGATGCTCGCGAAGAGGGAGGTGGCGCACGTGAGGGAGAGGCAGCATATGCGCCCTCGCGACCCTAGCCGCCGTAGGATACGGAGATGCCCTGGGCGTCGGGAATCCCAGGCCGATTTCCGGCCACCGTAGGCATGAGCTTGCGGACGGCGAGTAATGGGTAGCTCGCTGTCCGGGAAGGACCAAGCCCAAGTCGACGGCGCGTTATGTTCCACGCGCGCCTCAAAGAGATGTCAGCACAAAAAATGATGGGGCCCGCAAGGGCCGATACCTGCCAGGGGTGCGGGTTGGTTTGAAAGAGATACCACAGCCTCTGGCATACGGGCTACTGAAGGAACACGGGTGGGTTTTAGTCAGTAAAAGTTTGACACGCCCTCCTGCTCCACCCAGAGCGGGAGAAGTTATTTGATGATTTCCCAACCAAAAAAAAAAAAAAAGCCAGCCAAGTCTCAATGATTAAATAAAATACAAAAGTTTAAATTAGAAAGACTGGATTATAAAGATTATAAATACTCACACATTGTATAATACAAAATAATTATTGGTTTAGTTCTTTGATTGACCTTGGGTAAGCGGTTAAATATGACTAGCGCCATGTAAAAAAACACTTTTATGCATTAATGCTGTGTGGGACCTTCTTACTACTTCTTACTTATATCCAACAATCCTGGTTACTAATCTCTTTTTTTGATTGTACTGTTTAGGCTAGACAACATTTCTAGCACACTCGGGACCCGCCTAGGACGATAAGTAACCGTTATATTTTATTCGCCCGTAGGAAAAGTTCCTTTTCACTAAAAGGGAAAAGTTTTACAGAAAAATCCTTTTGAGTTGAGACGTGGAAATATTAAGGTATTCTTTTGTATTTTTTTGTTATACTCTTATTTATCCAAATACCTTTTTATTCTTGTAAGTCGTACCTTTCAAATACCTCGTCATAAGCTTAGCCATTTATTTGAATGAGTACCTAAGTGATTGCCTGAAATCTAATCGTAAATAAGCTAGATAAATATAATATACTAACATAAACATTTCAAAATCATGATCAGATTATGTTTTGTATTTACTTACTTTCTTGAGTGAAAATTTTATGCATAATTACTTAATTATAACTAAAGTAGGGACGAAGGGCTGCATAATGTAGGTAAATGTTTTTTACTAGTCTACCACTACTCCTGGACAAAGGCCTCCCTCCACTTCTTCCATCTTTCGCGAGCCCACGCGTCCTCCTTCCAGTATTGATGGAACCTATTCAGCTTATACTGCCATCTCCTACGTGGTCTGCGACGACCCCGCCTCACTGTGTCAGGGCACCAATTTTGTACTATTTGGGCCAACATTTTTTCCGGTAGGTACATGTCAAATTCAAATTCAAATAACTTTATTTTCTTTCACAAACAAGGGTATAAAAGCTTAAAAACTAAGTGACAGTAGTTTGTGAGAGACTGGTGTCTGCACTAGGAATACCTGTATCGCAGATCACCAGGGTCCCACCACACGGTATGTAAACATTAATAGTTATTTAGTAACTGTGAAGGAAAAGGGCATAACATAAACACCAGTTATTAAAAAACGATAAAAAAATAACAATGATAGAAATCAACTCACAGATTAAAAACAATAAGACAAAAAGTGTGAAATATTTGTGTTCGGAAGCTAGTGGGACGGACTATTTTGGATGATTTAGTAATTCCTCAGTTGCATTATAATCTAGATTTTGGAGCCATTCAACTAGAGCAACTTTACAAGCCTTTGTTGTTAGATGATAGATGTTGGTGTACATGTAAATGGTAGGTATAAATAGTAATACAGATCCATCGAGGTGCTTGTAGCTAAGTAATAACAGCCACACGGGTCGATCGATCAGATAAAGCTACGCTTGCTGCGGTTGGTCCAAGGATGCGTGACCATCTTTACATACCAAGACCCCTCCGTGCCTCGGAAAGTACGTTCAGCGGTTGATCCCGGCTGTCATTCGCGGATCTTTGACAGTCGTTACGGGTCGTCAGAAGCTCGAAATTCTGACAACCAGTCTTACCAAGGGGTATCGTATTTCCCAGAAACTGGATGGTGGAGGTTAGGTAGCTAGTCTCTCTATGTAAAATACTGGTATTCAGCTGCATCCGGTTAGACTGGAAGCCGACCCCAACGTAGTTGGGAAAAGGCTAGGCAGATGATAATGGTGAAGTATCTTTGATCAGGGAAATGTACAGTCAAATCGATGAATATTAATAGTCTATTATTATTTACTAAAACAACACAATAATTCCATCTGAATGTCTTCATCCTGAGAAAAATCTTCTAAAATTGCAACATAATCTCAGAGGTCAAAAATCCTCAGGGGTAAAACCCCAGATTATTAACTAATTAACCCTCTGAAACGAGCTCTTTAATAATAAATTAAGCATCCCTACGGTGATAAGAACGAAAAATAAAGGGTATATTGTGAACAAGAATAACGAAATTCCGAAAGATTTTTATGGAATTATTAAGAATGATTCTGGTTATTAATGTTGAATTATGTTTTTTAGGTTTTCGACCACAAATAGAAAACAAAACTTTTATGTGATAACTTGTCTGTCTGTCCCAGAGGTTTTTCTCGAGATCTATGCAATGTAGGAACTTGAATTTTAGTTAAAATTGGGTCTCTCAGCAGTCGTGGCCCAGTGGTAACGGCCGCGACTTACGAGTTGTAGGTCGTGCGTTTGAACCCGGCCAAACGCATTTCTTTTTGTAAATAATTTCATCACCACTGCTCTCAAACAGTGAAGGAAAACATCGTGAGGAAACCGGCATGTCCTAGAACCAAAAATTCGAAGACATGTGACATCTATCAATCCGCAGTGGGCCCGCGTGGTGGATTACGGCCCACTCCCTCTCACGGAGAGGAGGCCTGTGTCCCAGCAGCGGGAACATTATGGGCTGACCACGAGTCAAAAAAAATAAAACGTAAATTTTTCTAAACGCGAAGGATAAAAGAAATGTCCAGTTTATATTCGACTGAAATTGTGGTTTTAAATAGCTTTGTCTTGCGTACGGTTTCCTAGCGTTGAACGAGTTATAGTGACGTTATAAATCGAGGGGCAGGACTCCTAATGATTGAAACTCCACGACTACGTCACTTCGGCCATCAGTCCATCACCACAGACGGCGCGAAATCCTAAAAAATATAGAAAACATACCTTTTGTGCATAACAAAAATGACGTAACATGAATTATGAACACTCTGAAACATCGATATATTACGTAAATGCTCATTTCGAGAACACTCGGTCCTTCAAGATATAAATACTTTGATAAATGGTCTCGATACTTCAGCAAGCGGATTGAATAGGTCTCTCGTGAGACCTAAATATCTGTCTGAAAGCGGTATTGTGAGTATTAACACCCGATCGCGAAAAAAGGGTATGTTTATAGGTTGAGTACGTCGGCTATGGTGGGGTAAATTTGGTGCTGGGTTTCAGATTCTGCGCCATTTTACTCTGGTCAAATGTTCATCATCTGCCTAGCTTTTTTCGGGTCAGCTTCCAGTCTTACCACCTTATTATCAATATTTTACTTGGAGAAACTGCCTATTTAAAAAAAATCCCCAGATTAGCCGGAATTTGACTCGTAAAGTCTTATCCCAGCGCGGAACTTACCCCCGCACCTTCCTCTAGTTACCAATGTATGTTATATGTTTAGTTTTTTTTTTGCAAATAAAGGAACAAAGGGAAGGTTTTCTCGTAAAAGTCTGGGCTTAAGTGCCTGTGTCTTGTTTCCATTCATTCGTATGAGTCAGTCTAGAGTGGCGCAAATATTTATAGAAAAATTGTAAAGTAGGCACTAAATCTATGTACACTCCTGAATACATAATAGTACAAGTATCTATACTCGTGAATACATATTTCATATTAAGTTGTAGGCACATAAAACGAATTGAGGGACGATAGAGTTGGCAGACGGTCACACCGTCTCGTAACTTTGTGGTTGTCACATTGTTATTTATTATGTTTTCGCGCTATTGAGCGGACTACGCTCGGAGTTTCTTTCAAGGATAAAATCAGGAATGAAAGCATCCAGAGTTACTGACATAGCTTGTGGACTAAGCAAGCTGAAGTGGCAGTGGGCTGGCCATATTTGTTTGTTTGTTTGGCCGATGGAACAGAAGAGTCCTAGAGTACCTAGAGAGACCGCATATCCACAAGCGTAGTGGGACGCCCCCCAGCTAGATGGACCGACGACCTTAAAAAGGTGGCTGGGATAGACTGGATGCGGAAGGCGGAGGATAGAGTGTTATGGCGCAGCCTGGGATAGATACGTGCTAAATTTGTGGTTGTCAAAATTGTGTTTTTTTTTTTTGCTATTATGATTTTGTCAATACATGCCCAGCCAAAATTTGGTTATACTTAGGTAAAGCTGCGTCGCTAAGCTAAGTAGGTAATTTACGAAACGTAATATTTTGGCCTTTCTATTAGTCTGTTATTAAATGTCAAGGACAGTCAACATTGAAGACGAAGTAGACACCCAAACCACTTACAACTTTATCTAATATAATCTGCAAACAACACAAGAACATACAACTGCCTCAATTAATATTGAAACAATTTCCCAGAAAATAATACAGAAAAAACAAAAATAGCCTTACACAGTTTGTCCATCCATCAGCGGTGTAACAAAAACCTTCCCTTATTAGGCTCGCCTAGCTGTCAGCCGTCCGTCGTTCAGTTTTATTGGATTGTCAGGCTTATTGGAAGGTGGCGAAGGATAGGCCATTAATTTGTTACGGAATTACATGTACCAACGTGTGGGACGTAAATTGAAAGGCCCGGTTTGACGTTGATTGTTTGGTTCGTGAGTGCTTCGGTGTGTAAGGCGGTCGATTAGTTTTTGTAGAGGAAATTAGTTGGTAATGTGTTGCTATTAATAGCAGATTTATTTGATAGTAGATTTTTTATATTTTTATCCCACTATGACGAAGATAAAAGGAGTGTTATTATTTTGACCGGTATGCATGTATTTGGGTTGATAGGTACCTATGTTCATTAATATTCACTCATAACTTCTAAACTACTTATCATATTTTGACAGTTTAGGTATCGTTGGACATGTCTTGATCGTCCGCTGCTACATTAAATTGAATATGGCGCTTACTTTATTTACGTTGTTGAGCAGACGATTTTTTCAAACTTAAGAAGCATTGGATTAGCAATATATTTCAAAACTAGCTGTGCCCGCGACTTCGTTCGCGTGCATGTCGGAAAACAATAATGTGTCGCTTTGACGGTGTAGGTACCACTCCTCCGATCTTCCGATCTATCCTGGTAGGAATCTACCACAGCTTTCGAATGCAGTCCAGAGCCTAGAGACAAAACACATTACTCTTGGCGTTCACGCTAAACGGTACGCCAAAATGTATGGGAATGACATTACCTGCGGAAAGGACACGGTAATGTCATTCCCATATATTCTGGCGTAGAGTTTAGCGTGAACGTTAACAGAAAGGTGTTTTGTCTAGGCCTGCAGGCGTTTTTAGGGGTTATAATGATATTGCGACGAAGTCTCACTCAGATTTTTAAGAATAAATATAGATCAAAGCGCCTGGTCGAGGTTCATTTTATAATAAATGTGCACCTGCCGTAGGTACAGTAAAAGCTCTTTATTCGCGAGGTATACGTTCCGTAAAATACCTACCGCGAATACAGAAACCGTGACTATGGAATGGTAATTTATATGGGATTATAGGGGATACGTTCCTAGGTGACAAAAAAAAACCAATTTAATTGAAGTTTTTGACCATATTGATTAATTGTATGAGCGTGATATGGATGCAAGCGACTCTCCAAGGCGTAAACGATCAAGCATTTCTATGCGTTAAACAGATTTTTTCGCGTCGAAAATCGTTTTTAAGTAAAAAAAAAATTTCAACATTTTGCAATAAATGGAAAAATGAAACAATAGGTAAAACACGCAAAGCGGCTCGTACCAAAGGATGGAATGTCTATTAAGTCGCAGCATTTATAAATGTGGGGGAGGCCTATATCCAGCAGTGGACGTCTTTCAGCTGAAATGATGATGATGATGATATATAAATATACTCTAAGGTGATGAGGTTGGTTTCATTATGTTTGTTTACATTCTCAAAAAACTTAAAAAAAAAAATACCAACCGACTTCCAAAAAACACTACAAAGTGCAAAATAACTTTAATTTCGGAAGTCGGTGACGTTGGATGTGTATTTTAATTATTTGTCACCGCCTTCCGAAATTAAAGTTATTTTGCACTTTGTAGTGTTTTTTGGAAGTCGGTTGTTATTTTTTTGAAAAAAGTTTTTATTTTTCACTTTTTTGTTACCTACCATACACCAATTCGAAATTTCATCATCCTTTGGGTCAAAACAATGCATACTTATTTATGTGATAGCAACATTCGCGGTTGATTTGCTGTAATTTTTTGAAGAGTTCCGTTGTCTGTTTCCGAAACGCATCATCAGATCTATATGCAGGGCCCAATCTAAGGGGGGGGCAAGCCGGGCAAATGCTCAGAGCGGCAAAAATGAGCGGCGGCAAAATGTATACTTACAAACATACTCTCATGAATTTTTGTATACCTACTTGTTCAGAAGCCGTAGTATACTAACGTATGTGAATATTATATAGTTAAAAGAATATCACATAATTATGGTCATACCATCTTTGATGGTGTTAGTGCAAAGGGCGGCGAATGTTATTTTTGCCCGGAGCGGCTAAATAGCTAGATCGGGCCCTGTCTATATGAAATTTCAATGGGACCATTTTGGAGTAAACCGCTTTCGAAAAAAAAAAGAATTTTGCAAATCCGTCTATATACGACGGAGTTATGCCTGAACATACATTAAAAATATAAACATGTCGAATTGATAACCTCCTTCTTTTTGAAGTCGGTTAAAAACACCGACCGCGGCGAAGGCGGCTATTGTAGATGTCAAAGGCCGAACCAATACAGCGGCGATATCATTTGACAATGTACTTTAGGCGAAGTTGTAATAAGGTCTATTTCACTTTTTTATAGTCCATCTGACGACGCGTTTACAAAGGATATTGGGTTGGATACCTATTGGAATCCTTTTTGTTATTTGTTAATATGTATGTACAGATGTACCGATTAGACCCGCAAATAAATAAATCTTTAGCCGCGGATATAGGAATTGGGTCGCATTTTTTTAATCCGCGAATAGTGAAAACGCGAATGAAGGAAGCACGAATATGGAGCTTTTACTGTACTTACTCAATAAATCGACTGCGCGTCTGGTTGAGTGTGCTGAAGCATTATTCCACGCGGGGGCGGGCGCCTATCTCGGCCCGTACAGGCGCGTGTCTTTTAGCTTTGTTTATCAAACGTTGACCACTGAATAAAACCACAGCAGTGGGAATGCTCTGCACGGACTGCGATAGGCCTCGACAGGTAGCAGTGCAGTAACACCTGACGCCACCTGTCAGTTAACGGCCCGTGGGACCATGGCGTTATCACGATGAAGAAAGATCGCGCTGTAAAGGTGGATACTGACCAGCGTCACGGGTCAAAATGCACCTAATATGTTACCAAGCAAGTATTCGTGCAGTCAGTAGTACCTACGGCAAAACATGCGAGCGAGCAACACTGATTTTAGCACACGGCGTAAAGACATGCTCGCTGCGAATGTTACCATTACCTACGCCCCGTAACGTCGGTCATTATCCACATTAAAAGCGCTGTTGAAAAAAAACCAAACCAGGCAAAAAAAACTATTTAATTGTATAGCACGGGTTTTCTATGAACATAGTAAGTACGATGTTGTTGCTACGTAGTGCCATACCGCGCGCGCCCCCACCTCTCTCCCCGCTGCTGACGCAGGCAGCAGGAAGAGAGAGAGCCCGATCCCGAGGATAATGGACGTAACAGAGCGATCCTCCGGGACTCTCAGTTGCGATGCCTTTTTATTGTAAGTTGTAATCAAAAATGTTTCAGTGTTTCTTTTGTTCAGCCATACATTTATTTGTAGACCAATAAATAATTATATTTAAAGAAGCGACTTTAAAATTGTCAATATTTTACTATTGTGATTTCTATTGTTCCTGTGTAGGTAATGTATCCTTTGTTGGAGATGCCAAATGGATAAATAAATACATTTTTAAACTTGTTTTAACTAAGAAAATGCTTCTCTGTAAGCGATGTTGCTCGGAAGAGCATCGACATAACTACAGTTGCCCGTGTGAAAACCTATCTATTTACTCAAATCCACCAGTAGTTATGGTCGCAATTTTGGATTTTTTTTCCTGACTTTCACCATCCGACCTCGCTTGAACCCCTCCCCACCTCGAAAACTAACATCACGAAAATTAGCACATAAGTATTTACAACTCTTTACTCCCAAAACTCCCATTATTTGAATCGAGTAATGCTGTAAACACGCATTTAAATTTAACATTATCAAATTTCGCGCGAAATCAAGTTGTTGTCTTTGCATGTTTGCTATTCAAACCTAGATGGCGTTACTGACGCTAGAGATTAAGAATTTCTATGGAGATGTTCCTCTAGCCGCTCTAATTTTGCTATATTATGCTAGATGGCGCTACTAAGACTTTTATCACAATTAAAAATGAGATTTCTTCCCCTCTATTTGTATTAATTTGATTGATAAAACTAATAAATATTTATCTAACATTGCATTCTAGGTATATGACTCAGAACACCACGTCAGTTAATATTATCACAACTTTTTATTTGAAATTCTCTTAGCTTTTTTTATTCGTGGGAATCAACCACCAACGGAAAGCGATTTTAGTAATCAGTATCATTACTTTTTGAAATAACACAGACACAGTAAGTAACTTAAATGAGAATGACGTGTGTTAATATTAAGTATTCGTTAGTACCGTTTCACGCCAATAGATGTCGCTAAGTGTTTCAACATTACGTAAATAAATTCTTCTTGAACACTTTAAATTATTTAGATAGGTTGACCGAAGCGATTGCGATGAAACAAAGACTAATATAAACTCTGAGTTATAAACAATATTTGAGTATGAAAGATAACCATATTAGTTTCGTTCTTTTGACGTGATACTTGATCTATTCAACATAGAAACTGAAAAACCGAGCTACAGACAAAAATTTTGATAAGGGTTAAAATGTCATCTGTTGATTATCCCTTACCACCCCAAGCAATTATTTTCGAAATATTTTAAATGTACAGAAAAAGTTCCTTTACAGATTTATTATATGTATAGATTATTATATGTATAGATATAGATAGATATAGATTATTACGATTATGATTGATAGTGTGTGACACGTACTTCGGGTGCATATTTTTAAGGGACTATCCTAGAGTACCTACCTATTAAATAAAAATATTTAAAAAGATACGTTTTATTATCCAAAGGGATTAAAAATAAGCTCAAAATTGTAAATACATTGGTTAATGCTACATTGTTTTTTTTTTTTTTTTAATTATGGTTTTGTTTTAAGTTTTGAACTCGAGCAGACATATTATTAATTTGTGACCTAATTACGTGGCACTTAAAGAAAAAATCATACCATCTCGCTGCATTAAATTCCTATTATCTAAATTCAAGTGTAAATTTCAAAAGACTTTAAAGTTCCGTCGTTCAAAAAACTTCCACAACCATCACGAAATTAAAATTAGCAAAACCCTGTTTTAAGCAACCGAGTCACACACAGCCTAAAAATATAAAAAAAAAGAAATTTCTACGGAAAGTTGTATTCGAGATCGGGTTGACAGCCCGACACCCGCCCACTACGTCCGCCGAACAAAAACACAGTAAAAACTTTTTCGTCCAACCTATGAAACATTTGGCTGAATCGAATAAATATTCTATTCGGTAATCTTTCGTACAGCGTACAATCAATTTATTTATATTGATAGTTTTTATAGTGCTGCAGTGTTTTATTTGAAAGCATGTATTGATATCACGAATTGGTATACTGTTTTTTGGCCTTACCTTCTTTCAATAGGCAACTGAATTTTCGAATAGATACCTACCGTGTGAAGAAAATGTTGACGTTTTGTCAAAGTATTTCTATATTCTCTCAATAAACTAGTCCAATCATCATCTGCCTAGCCTTTTATCAACTATGTTAGGGTCAGCTTCCAGTCTAACCAGATGCAGCTGAATATCAGTATTTTACATAGAGCGACTCCTTATCTGGCTTCTCTTACCATTGGGTAATATTATCCGATACCCCTTGTTAAGACTGGTTGTCAGACTTTCAGGCTCCTGACGACCCGTAAAGACTGTCAAAAATCCACAAATGACTGCCAGGACCAACGGCTTAACGTACTTTCCGAGGCACGTCTTGCTATGCAAAGACGGTCATCCATCCACGGACCAACCGCGCCAAACGTAGCTTAACCTGACATATAATAACAAAATTTTCATCATGCTAATGTTTTTTATTAACGAACCTCATTACACAACAAAATCTTATCTATACACCCACTTTATCATAAAGAATTTGCTCCTGAAAGTTATTTATAAGACCACTTACTGTAATCATTATGTTGGTATATCATAAATATAATTGATTTATCTGTAAGTAATAATTGAATAATTTATAAATAAGCTGTTTTGTAATTATGATTACATTTATTGTCTAACTAGCGTTGCCAGCGGCTTCGTCCACGTGGAGGTCAAATATTATCCCACGGGAATGTATTGCCGGGATAAAAAGTATCCTATATGTTAATCCAGGTTATTATCTATCTGTGTGCCAAATTTTATCCAAATCCATTGAGCCGTTGTTGCGTGATTGAGTAACAAACATCTAAATAACCAAACGTCTAAACATACAATCTTTCAAATTTATAATATTAGTAGGATTGAAAGAAAGAAATTTGAAACTTCTGTCTTATTTCTGAGTATTTATTACCTTACTTAAGGAATCTAGTTTTTGACGTAAGCGTGATCTTGCGGATGGCGAGTAATGAGTAGCTCACTGTCCGGTAAGGACCAAGCCCAAGTCGACGGCGCGTTATGTTCCACGCGCGCCTCAAAAAGATGTCAGCACCAACTGGTGGGGTCCGCATGGGCCGATGCCTGCCAGGGATGCGGGTTGTTCGAAAGACTTACCGTATACCGTGGCCCCTGGCACTCAGGCAACTTAAGGAACACGGGTAGGCTTTAGTCAGTAAAAGTCTGACACGCCCTCCTGCTCCACCGTTACTTGATACTTTCCCACCCATAAAAAACAACTTCTTGGCCACCACTTCTATTAGTAAAGTGTCTACTTATCAGTAAGACAAAATGGTTGTTTAAGTTTCATTTAACGGTATGCACACTACGGGCTAATCAGAGACTGTTAAGTTATTAAAGCCCAGTTAACAACAAAATCATCCAATAAATAAAACGAAGTATTCGTCAAAATCCAAAATAAATCAAACGCAATTTCATTAAAGTCATCAATTCCTGTCACAGTTCAATTAATCTACAAAAATGTAATATTACCAACAAAAATTTCACCGTTTTCGCCCCAAAAATGTTCACTTTTTCATTTAAATTCACGATAACGCCTTCAAAACATCTACAATGAAATGTTGAATAATTGAATACTACGAAACGAGCCGTGGTTGCTCACGCGGTTCCCAAATCCGGCTTTACGGCTAAAATCCCTGTATTTTCTATTCGCCTGTGCTTTTATTCGTGCAATGAATAACCTGTGTGTCGTGGCTCTATAGAAAATTCATACTTCCATTACCTAATGCATAAATGTACTGAAAATAATTTAGTTTGGAATTAGACTTCGTTGGTCTAGTGACCACATGGCGCTTATCCATGAGGATCTGGGTTCGATTCCCGGATCGCTCAAAGTATTATTGGGGTTATTCCATCAGGGATCTCTTAGTAGCAGCCTAGAGTATAATTTGTCGTTGATGGCAATAAGCTCGCCTCTTTTTACATATGTAGGACTTAAATATAAATGGCGAAATGTTGGTGCAGATACTTTAGGCATACCTCTGCATAGGAGAAGGGATAGCCCTTCTGTGGCTACAGGCGTGGTGTTCTGATGTTATGCTAATGTTTATGTGTAATGAGAATTTGAAATTTACTCAAGAATTAAATAATCAGGATTAGCATTGCAAACTTTTAGAGAGACCATCACTGGTTTCAGCGTATTAATAATGAATTGAATTAGATTTTCTATTAGTGCTTTTACTTGTTTGATGAATTAGATTACCTATTTCAGAAGAAGCTTTACCTACGAATAACTTATTGTCTTAATTTTAGAAACATAAAATGTACGCCTTACAAATGATTAGTTACAAGTTACTGTATTGCCACGTTTTTCGAGTTTCTCAGGATAGAATTGATGGAAAATCGGATCAGAAGGGGTAGAATCAGAGAGGGTTGAGAGTAGTGATGTGCCGGATCATTCAAAATGTAGATCCGCAGATACGGATCCGGATACGGATAATTGGCGTTAAGATCCGCGGACACGGCTACGGATCTTAAAACATTCTTACTTAATTGTAGTCGTTGCGCGTGACCTTGAAACGGTAGTTGACGCCACTTGACGCTTTGCGTGACAGAAGGTTGCGCGGGTCTTTCTTTTGTTTTGTCCATGGTTTAGTGTGACACTTGGCAGCATAGATAACGTTTGTGTTAGTTGTACGTGTTAAAAAAATGTCTACAAATAAGTTTCGTAGCGCAATTTGAAATTATTAACAAGGTAAAAGATCCGTAAAACATCCGTCCAAAATGTAACGGATAGGGATATATGGATACGGATCTTTCTCCCGCGGATATCCGCGGATACGGATATCCGGATCATCACTAATTGAGAGCAGTGGTTACCCAGAGGTAAAAGCCACAACTTACAAGACATGGGTCATGGGTTCGAACCCGCACAGGCGTTTTACTTTGACAAAATTATTTAATCACCACTGCTCTCAAAACGGTGAAGAAAAACATCGTGATGAAACCATGTCCCAGATCCAAAAAAATTAAGACATGTGAAATCCGCCAGCGCGCACTGTACGCGCGTGGTGGATATATATATAGCCCACGCCCTCTCATAGCGAGGAGGCCTGTATCCCAGCAGTGGGAACATGGCGAGCTGATTATGTTATGTAGGGGTAAAGTTACTGAATCCGAAGTTAACTCCTTTAAAGAAAATTGAGCGTAATAGCGAGATAAGTTGCAATAACAATAGTTCTTCTAAGAAAAAATCTGGTAAACATCAAATACAGTTTAATAGTAAAGATCTACCGAGAGCTGCCATTCAAAGGATCTTTTGAACAAGCAAGATTTTTATAGGCAGTAAAAAGATAGTACAATACCTACTCGTAGTTAGAGATACTTAAATCTCTTTTTTTTTTGAGGGTGGGAAATCACCAAATAACTTCTCTCGCTCTGAATGGAGCGGGAGGACGTGTCAGACTTTTACTGACTTAAACCCTCCCGTGTTCCTTCAGTTGCCTGTGCCAGGGGCCACGAAATCTTTTTCGAACAACCCGCATCCCTGGCAAAAATCTCTCTCCTTTATATTTAAAAAACCGGCCAAGTACGAGTCGGACTCGCGCGCCGAGGGTTCTGTACAAACGTATTATATATTACTTAACATATTAAATATTAAGAATATTTTTATTTTATGGTGTAACTAAAGGTAAACTGCGCTTTACGACATGACGTATTAAAAAAAACTACTTACTAGATCTCGTTCAAACCAATGTTCGGTGGAAGTTTACATGGTAATGTACATCACATTTTTTATTTTATTTTATCATTCTCTTATTTTAGAAGTTACAGGGGACACATACATACACACATTTTACCACTTTGGAAGTGTCTCTCGCGCAAACTATTCAGTACCTATCGAAAAAAATGTTATTAGAAACGTCAAATTTCAACAGCTTAATTCTTACAGTTTCTAAAAAAAGTGGCGGTGACATACGGATGGACAGACAGACATGACGAATCCATAATGGTTCCGTTTTTTGCCATTTGGCTACGGAACCCTTTTTTTTTTTTTTTTTGGGTGGGAAATCATCAAAAAACTTCTCCCGCTCTGGGTGGAGCAGGAGGGCGTGTCAGACTTTTACTGACTAAAACCCACCCGTGTTCCTTCAGTAGCCCTTAAGTCAGGGGCTGTGGTGTCTCTTTCGAACAAACCCGCACCCCTGGCAGGCATCGGCCCTTGCGGGCCCCATCATTTTTTGTGCTGACATCTCTTTGAGGCGCGCGTGGAACACAACGCGCCGTCGACTTGGGCTTGGTCCTTACCGGACAGCGAGCTACCCATTACTCGCCATCCGCAAGCCCATGCATACGGTGGCCGGAAATCGGCCTGGGATTCCCGACGCCCAGGGCGTCTCCGTATCCTGCGGCGGCTAGGGTCGCGAGGGCGCATATGCTGCCTCTCCCTCACGTGCGCCGCCTCCCTCTTCGCGAGCATCACTGCTTCGCTGAAGGAGGTGACGGCTCCCCATGCCCTCTCGCTCCGTACCATGGCCTGTACCAGGGCCGGACGCGAGAGATCGCCGCCGCCGATCGCCTCCACGAGGACACGGCGGTGCTCCGCCCAAGCAGGGCAGACCGCCACCGTGTGCTCTACCGTGTCCTCAGGGCGATCTTCGCAGTGGAAACACCCGGGCGTTTCCTCCCGCCCTATCCGAAACAGGAACCTCCCGAAACAACCGTGTCCGGTGAGGACCTGCGTCAGGCGGAAGGTGAGGACGCCATGCCGCCTCTCAAACCACTCCTCAAAGAGAGGACTTACCGCCGCAATCGTGGCGTGCCCAGGCTACGGAACCCTAAAAAGCCATTTACAAAGTATGACTTCAAAGCACGAAATATAAATACTCCAATTGCGTGAAAAAAAAAAAAAAAAAACATAATCCATTACTTCATATGTTTCAAAAGTTCTTCAGCTAGACAACTTAAATAACGCAACGTACATTGCTGAATTGTCAAAATTTATGGCATTGCGATTTTTTGTTACGCAACTAACCCGCAAGTTCAAAGCAAAACAACCTACATGGCTAAATCGCAAACAAAAGAAAATAAAAGGGTCCTGGCCCATACTTATACAGCGAAAAGTTTCAATAAAGAATCTTCACTTTAATATAAGGAGTGCGTACGAAAAAGAATTTACAAGAAAGATCAAAAGCTTACCCTGAATGCATTGTGACGGTCCCTAATTCAATGACTCTCCTTCATTTCGAACAAATTGTTTCTGTCTTAAAGGCGTGTGCAGACTTACGACTGTGACGCTGATTGATTGAAGATAATACGCAGGGAAGTGGGCAGTCTCTTTTGTAACAGTAATTGCAATTCGGGTAACGATTGATAATGTGTGTTGGGTGATTTATTAGCATTTAAATGATTTTATCTTTAGTTGTGGATGAATTTAGAAATTAGACGTATTCATGTGAATCACCACTCGATTTAGTACCTATTAATCTCATGATCTGCCTAGCCTTTTCCCATCTATTTTTGGGGTTGGCTTCCAGTCTAACCGGATGCAGCTGTACCAGAATTTTACGTGGAGCGACTGCCTATCTTACCTCCACATCCCAGTTACTGGATAACACTATACCCTTGGTAAGACTGATTGACAGACTGTCGAGCTTCTGAAAACACGTCGTCACGACTGTCGAAGATCCATTAATGACAGCTGTTACTCGGTGTATATAGATACTGTACACAGATACGTATTATAAATTGAATTGGCTTTTCGTGTCAGTCTATGTGACTGCGTTAAACACTAAAAACAGTGATATTCATACCGTTAACACTAGAAACAAGGACAAACTACGTGCTCCCTTTCACCGGCTTCATAAGGTTCATAACTCATTTGTTGGGCTTGGTATAACTTTTTATAACAAGCTTCCCACTTCTTTGCTAGATTTGCCTTTTGATGCGTTTAAAGTTCAAGTAAAATCCATCCTTTGTTTAAAGGCTTACTATTCCATTAACGACTATTTAAATGACAAGAATAGTTGGTCGCTGTGATTAACACAAGACAATGTTTATGTTCTTTCTCCAGAATTAGCGTACCTAGTGACAGGTTATATGGGTTCATATATTTATTTAGTTAAATACTTTTTTTTTTTAATTTTATTGACCAAGTGTTTTCTTATTATCTATCTAATAAGTCATTAGTTATTGACATATAGAGCCCTTTATACCAGGAAACTTTTATTTTAGGTAAAATGCGTTATTGTTTATTACTTTGCCTATGTATGTATAGAATCAAGTCCATCCGACTAAACAGACAGCTGTGCTGCTGGGGAGTTTGTTGCGCCACTTCTTCTTCCCAGCTAAAGCACTAGGAAGTGTCGAAGGGTGGGCGTTTTTGGGGGACTGTCTTATGTATTTTGACGTTCGAAAAGTGCTGATTCTCAGCCTAATTTGAATAAATGACTTTTGATTTTGATTTTGAAACGTCTAAACTTCTCAAAAGATTTTGATGCGATTTTCTCTATCATTAAGATAATTGATTCCTGAAGGTTTATGTAGAGAAATATCTATGTTTTGTCAAGCTGTAAAAACTGTGCAAAGAAAGAAAAGAAAGAAAAAAAATGTTTATTCTGCACAAACAAAACGCACATTACAAAAAAATAAAATAAACTAATAAAAGTAATATGCACTTAAACAATGTGGACAAAAGCAAAGCAGATGCGGGTTGTTTATTTATAAAAATACAACAACATTTTCCGTATGTTACTATTCTTATAGGTTACACAGTCGCCAATTACAGGTTCAGCATTCTCAGAAATGGGTATTATTCTTTTTTTTTTTGTCTTTCTATTGTAAACACTCGCTTCAAGTATTCATATCAATTCTCCTGTTTAATCCTCTTGATGATGAAAGCCTGATTCCTGAGCCATTCTGATCTTAACTGATGCTTTATTTTAGTGACAGTCAACTTTTATATCGATTTATGTAAAATCTGCTCTCTAAGTTGCTCCGACGAAGTACAGGTCGAAATTGACTCAAGCCCAAAGTACGTGGCTACACTGTCATGTTAAGAACTACGGGACGCTGCGAGTCCTTTGACTCGGACGCAAAAACCGACAGTGATCAGAAGTCGCCCGAGGCGGGCCGAGGTAGCACGAAGCGAACCGAAGTGCCCTACTACACTCTCGTTTTTACTTAATTCGATCAACTTCACGTGCAGTGCAGCTTTTAAAATAGAATATAATTGTTGCCACATGTAGTTTAATAAAGCAGATCAAAATAAAGTTGCTCTGTATAAAAATGGTGTTTAAAAAAAAATCAGTAGCCACTAGGTACATTTTGCTTCTTTTATATCTGTTACTAGCTTTTGATAGCGGCTTCGCCCGCGTTAACCAATTTACACAAAACCTTAACAAATTATAAAACAATACCTTCGTTGGGCACGCCACGATTGCGGCGGTAAGTCCCCTCTTTGAGGAGTGGTTTGAGAGGCGGCATGGCGTCCTCACCTTCCGCCTGACGCAGGTCCTCACCGGACACGGTTGTTTCGGGAGGTTCCTGTTTCGGATAGGGCGGGAGGAAACGCCCGGGTGTTTCCACTGCGAAGATCGCCCTGAGGACACGGTGGAGCACACGGTGGCGGTCTGCCCAGCTTGGGTGGAGCACCGCCGTGTCCTCGTGGAGGCGATCGGCGGCGGCGATCTCTCGCGTCCGGCCCTGGTCCAAGCCATGGTACGGAGCGAGAGGGCATGGGGAGCCGTCACCTCCTTCAGCGAAGCAGTAATGCTCGCGAAGAGGGAGGCGGCGCACGTGAGGGAGAGGCAGCATATGCGCCCTCGCGACCCCAGCCGCCGCAGGATACGGAGACGCCCTGGGCGTCGGGAATCCCAGGCCGATTTCCGGCCACCGTAGGCATGGGCTTGCGGACGGCGAGTAATGGGTAGCTCGCTGTCCGGTAAGGACCAAGCCCAAGTCGACGACGCGTTGTGTTCCACGCGCGCCTCAAAGAGATGTCAGCACAAAAAGTGATGGGACCCGCAAGGGTCGATGCCTGCCAGGGGTGTGGGTTTGTTCGAAAGAGACACCACAGCCCCTGGCTTAAGGGCTACTGAAGGAACACGGGTGGGTTTTAGTCAGTAAAAGTCTAACACGCCCTCCTGCTCCACCCAGAGCGGGAGAAGTTATTTGATGATTTCCCACCCAAAAAAAAAAAAAAAAAAATTATACCTTCGTTATTAATCACTCTGTCTATTGATGAAAATCGCATGAAAATCCGTTCAGTAGTTTTTGACTTGTTTTATAATAACGTAGTGATTACTTACGAGACCCAAAAATAATCCTAACAGGTCTCTTTCAGAGCTTCAGTAAATTGGTAAGCTGGAAATCAATATCGTGTAGGTAAAGTTAAAAAGGTTTTGCAAACCAATTCCATTAAGGTCACCATAATAAATCATTTTCTCAATGTTTTATGAATACCATAAATCATGTTCCATTTCTAAATTGGCTTCGTCAAAAGATTTTATGGTGTTGTATAAAATACGATGTACACAATCGTATGGTTGGATCACCCCTTTTATGTCATCGGATATCGTAAAATACATTTAGGGATTCACTACTTGGGAATTGAAACTACATAATATACTGTGTGATTTTTTGTCACGGTTTAAATCGAAATAAAAATATATTTTTTATTTTTTCTGACCTCCCATACAAAATAGATCAACTATTGATTTTGCATGAGAGCTGGAGGTCCGATTTTTTATTTCACATTTTGACCCATGTTCCTTGGAGAAAGTTGTTCAATTTCACGGGTACTATCACCCTTAAAATTTTAAACGGTGACTAAACAATCACTCTGTATGTAACATCACGCCTAAGGGAAGTAAGGCAGTTTCATCAATAGTAGGTACACCTATATTTTGCCAGTTGTGTGTAAGTCTTATGTAGGTTTCCCAGGTCAGGTTGCCACAAAGAAATTCCCTTATTTAAACATTTTCTGCCAGGGGTGCGGGTTTGTTCGAAAGAGATACCACAGTCCCTGGCATACGGGCTACTGAAGGAACACGGGTGGGTTTTAGTCAGTAAAAGTCTGACACGCCCTCCTGCTCCACCCAGAGCGGGAGAAGTTATTTGATGATTTCCCAACCGTAAAAAGAAAACAGCCCGAAAAATCAAGCTCAGGAGCTCATACTCTTGCGCCTACTAGCGAGACAGTCTTGAATGGAGACTATGACTAGGAATCTTTACATAGGTTTGATAATTTTCGTCCTTTATTTTTCGGACGTTCCTTTTTGGGACACTTTTAGTATTTCCCGAAATATGTATGATGGTGGAATATGCATTTTTGGATATAGTCCTCGTAAGCCACTTGCGCGTCGTCTGAATTACTCGTATATTTCACTAGCCGCTGTCCGCGTCCGTTTCCGCTTAGCCCTTAGTTGTTTCGAGCTTTTTTTTGTTTGGCCTCTAGCGTGATCGTGAGCGTTATATTAAAAAGCTCATAACCATCATCAAGTATTGGACTATCAAATACATTTTTTTTTTGACGTTGGAACTCCCAGAGATGTTAGCACATTTGAAACAAAAAAAAACAAAAAATACAAGCAAACTGTTTACCTTCATTATATTATGATATAGATTGAGATAAAGTTGGGGCAATAAACAGCGCGCAACGCTCGTAAAATCCATAATCTATAAAATTTTCATTGACAGTGATGCGGATGAATATTAAAAAATGGCCTATTAAATTCGTAGTCAATAAATAACAGTAATATAGCTAAACAAAAAAAATTATTAAAATCTTGACTATTTGTTTTTAAAATTCCCGCAAGTCTGAACAAAACTTTAAAATAACCGTTTTCAATGGTCCTCTTTGGAAAGTCGTTTTTTACTTAGAATAAATTAGAAAGAATTACTTCGTCAGTAATGAACTCTCTTTAAAGAGTCAGCTTTGTCTTTAATTAACTTGAACTTAGGTAACAAGGTACAAAGATCAACCGTCTTATAATTTACTCTTCGCTTTTCGTTACTAATTACGTGGATGGGAATGATGTCTTTGTAGTGGCACTACAGAAAAATACTTCGCAACAAAATATCTTGAAACACAAAAAGTGATGTGGCGCCATCTACTGGTCGGAGGACTCATTTTTCTATAAAGTATGAGTGATCTTTACACCCTGTTCCCCATACCTCTATACCTTCAAACAAAAAAAAAATCGAAAACATCTTTGGGAAACCTGTAGTCTGAAATCACCTACCCCTCTTGAGCAGGTGTGGTGATCAATGCTCGTGTCTTCTTTGTTTGAGAAAAGGCCTTTGCTCTACAGTGGGTCAATAATAATTTGGTTTTATGATGTCGCTAGTGAATTTTTGTGAACTTCCATATACAGGATAAGTTTTTAACCAGTGTGCAAACTGTAACCATGAATTCGTTTATTAAACACTCGTCTGCTCTGAGGATGCTCGCTTTTATATAAAAAGGATTAGTGAACTTTACACCCTCTTCCTCATAACTCTAAATATCCTTTTATTTAATTTTTCGCTCTTTATTATGAAGAGAAATTTTTGCACAGCAATTTTTCGTCGGTTATACGAAAAAAAACAGCTTTTCCACACATTTTTACCGCGTAGGTATTTATTATAGCACAACTAGCAGCAGCAGATTTTTGTTATTTTGTATAACCGACGAAAAAATTCTGCACGGGTGTCTAAAATGATATGCTGATTTCATGGTTACAGTTTGCGCACTGATTAAAAACGTATCCTGTATGTTCAGAAAAAAGAGCGAAAAATTAAATAAAAGTATATTTAGAGTAATGAGGAACGGGGTGTAAATTTTACCCGTCCTCAATAGAAAAGGGAGGATCCTCTAACCAGACGGGTGTTGTGTCTGGTGCGCTACTGTCCGACGATTGATGTCGGAACTACATTATGTTAGTTGTACGGTAAACTTCTAGCTTGCGCGATGCGTGATGTTTAGTTTGAATGTGGCGTTGTTGGTGCCGCCACATAGGCTTTGATAAAATTAGTGGATGCAGCTTAATTTTATCAGTATACACTTCTTGTTTACATGCTTAACATATAAATGATTTAAAAATCTAGACAGTTTGTGACGAGGAACCCGAGGAGACATTTTAATCTAAGTGACACAGGCGGATCCGTGGGAATAAATAATTATTTTCTACCAAGGGAAGATATTTATATAGATAGTGGAAAAGCCTAAAATAACATTTTCCCCATAAATCAACTCGATAGGTGCTCAATTTTATCAGGTCACTGCTTTTCAATGATAATTTTTATCCTAATTTCAGACTGCTTCTGAATAGAGCGTAAAATATCGAATGGCAATAAAGGTTTAAATAGACCAGCTATTTTGTAAGTAGATGTAATAGGTAATAGATAGAATAAGAAATGAGTACTTCATGGCTACTTTGTGCGTAGGAATTTTATGTTTTTGATTGTAATTTACGTCTAGTTTGTGCAGAATATTTTTATTTCTTTTCTTCTTTCTTTTCATAAAAGGAAGTCTGTAAGTGACTGGTTACTGAAATATGGTGTAGAAATCGGTTGTCATAGTATGACCATGTCATGCAGAGGAATGAGGAAAATGGAATGAGGAAAATGTCGTGAGGTAATTTTTGGTATGAATGCGAATGGTTTTAAGAGTAGAACCGGAAACGAAAACCAAAAGACATGTCACATCTACCAACCCGCACTATGCCCACGTGGTAGATTACGGCCCCCTCCCTTTCGCGAAGAGGTAGGCATATGTATCCCAGCATTAGGAACATTATATGCTGAAGCATTTAAAGAAAATTAATTAGGTAGATTTAGTTAACTAAGCAATAAAGGTAGGTTAGTTTATAAAATCTACAAAAGTTGGTTAAAAATATGCGATAAGATATTTTGTATTTTAGCTTACAAATATTAGTATTAAATTATTTAAAATAGCTACATAATGTACCTACTGGGGTAGATGCTGGTAGAACAGATGGCCGGAAGGTTCTGGAGTGGCAACCGTGTACCTACTGGAAGATGTAGCGTTTGAAGGCCTACCACAAGATCGACCGATAATCTAGTGAAGGCCACAGGAATCCGGTGGATGCAAGAAACACAGAACTGGTCGCTGTGGCGGTGCTTAGGGGAGGCTTATGTCCAGCAGTGAACGTTTTTCGGCTGAAATGATGAGGAACATAAAACAAGTTTCGACAACTCACTTAGGTATAGGTTTAAGAAATGCAACCATAGTGCCAAAAAGTCTAGCAAAAACATACTAAAGCTACATTTTTATCTAGGAACAAGGTGACAGTGCAAATAGTGCTAACCGTTCCTTACGAGAAAATAATACGAGTAAGGTCAACATAAACACGAAGCATTATGACCCGAGAGGATTGCCATTACACTGCGGACCGTCCCGAGGGTCTGACCTGACTGCGGAAGACTCTGAACTGAACTTAAACCTTTCTTATCTTTGGGAAGAGTTTCTTTGCAAAATACATTAGGGAAAGGTGACGGTTTTGAGGTTAAAAGGACATAGCGCTACTAGCTTTTGCCCATGACTTCGCCCGCGTGAATGTCAGAAATTTTCTCACACTAACGTACTACTGGAATAAAGAGTATACTGTCTAACCTAGGTCGTGATAATGTACACAAAATAAACCTAATAGTATTGAAGTAAGAAGACCGAGAGTTATGGCTTGATTGAATATAAGTCTTCCTGGAAGCTTCTCATCAACAAAATCGGACAGATTTATATGAAACTATTTTTTTACCAGCGACTTCGACCATTTAGGTTTTGGGAACTATCCCAAGGGAACCTACTGTTGAGGTAAAAAGTATTATATGTGTTAACCCAGGTTACAAACTAGGCTTTGTGTTGGAAAACATAGCATTTTACCATTTCAACGGTTGAAAACATAGCATTTTACCATTTCAACAGTTGAAAACGTAGCATTTTACCATTTCAACGATTGAAAACATAGCATTTTACCATTTCAATGATTAAAAACATAGTATTTTACCATTTCAACGATTAAAAACTGGATTTCACATCAAAAACGTCTGCAGTTTCAGTAAATTTAGACTATAAATGTAAAATAAAAATACTTGTAAGTTTGGCATTCAAATTTTAAATAAAAAAAGAATATTTTAAGCAGAGAAATTCATAATGATGTCACTGTCTGCCTAGTAACTCATCATAACATACCATATGTCTATGTAGGTGGGTTGGTCTATGAAGTATATTTTGACATAAAATATAAATTCTTTTACACTGTACAAAAGCACGTGAAGACTTATGAATAAGCAAACACGCCTGAAAAATACGACGCAAGAATTCTTTCAACCTTTATGATAAAATGTAGATCAAAAAAATACAGAACACACGGGATTATTGAACAGAAAACAACATGCTACAAAAAGTTATATTTTCATAATATAATTAGGGAAATATTTCAATAATAATCCATCTGCAACTTGCTTGTTTTCACAAAAACAACATAATTCGCCTCGGGATGAGAAATCTCAACATTGTCTGTCAGAACACCAAACACGGGTTTGTAACTTTGTCGAAAAACGGTACTGCATAACAAGGCTGTCAAAGTTGTAACCACAATAGGAGCTTTATACGACAACAAGTTACTGTTGAGAGTTACAAACGGTATATTGCTGAACATCAAACCAGCTATGTCCATGACTTTGGCTGTGTGGTTTCGCTTTTCATATCTTATGCTCGGTCAGGTTACAGACTCCATAGACGTCCGCAACAAAAACCTTCTGTAAGACATTTAATGCTTTAACAGCATGAAGTAAAGGTATTAAAAAAACTTTTCAAAAAAAAAAAAAAAAACTGCCGAAAAAACTGAAAAGCAAAAAATAAATAAACCTGCTTTGTTTAACCCAAATAACTAAGTTCGGATGGCGGTGATATAAAATTAAAATACATATTCACAGTCACCGACTTCCGAACTTCGTTTTTCTTACCAATGGTAGTATTTTTTATTTCCAAACTGGGCAAATAAATAGTTTAGTAAGCTTATCCTACCTGTGATAGCTACTGCCATATAGGATGGTCTACTCTCACCGTATGGTGCCGGACGTAAAAAAATAGCACCATCCTATTCCATACAGCTTCCCGTGGGTGTCGTAGTAGGGGACTAAGTGACTTACTAGAGAATGGGCAGCAGCGTCCTCTATGCATTTTACCACCATACTGTGATCGCCGACCCGCCTGCCAAGCGTGGCGATTATGGCAAACCCTCCTTTTGGGGGAGACTTCTATGCAGCAGTGGACGTCTTTCGGCTGAAATGATGATGATGATGATGTCTCTGAAAAGCTATGATGCATTTGATTCTTTTTTGGCAAAGACAGGAGAGTCTGAATTTTAACTTACAACTGTCCGAAAATTATAGAAATCGAGCATTAATGCATAGTAGATAGCGACTGTTTTTGAATACCTTTACTTCATGCTGTTAAAGTATCGAATGTCTTCCAGAAGCTTTTTGCTGCGGACGTCTGTGGAGTCTGTAACTTACCGAGATACTTGCCTCAGTAAATTAGAGAATATCAATTTCAATGTCAAATTATTTTCATAAGTTTTCTGTCTACGTCTGGATAGCAAATAACGCATTTTTCTGAATAACTTTATGAATTTCTATAATTTATTACTACGAATTCAAAGGGACATTAAAATTACAATTCTTTAATGATGTGTATTTTAAAATGTAATTCCTTATTGTTTTTAAACTACTTCAAAAAAGGAAGTTCTATTTTCGTCATTATCATCATCATTGCAGCCGAAAGACGGCCCACTTAACTGCTAGATATGTGCCTGCCCCAAGCTCTGCCACTTTGACCGATTCTGTGCTTTCCGCATGCTGCGGCCTTCTCAAGGTCATTGGTCCACCTTGTGGGAGGCCCACCAACTCTACGACTTCCGGTAGGTACGTGGTCGCCACTCTTGAACCTTTCGGTCCCATCAGCCATATGTTATGCGAGTAATGTGCCCTGACCACTGCCACTCAAGGATACGGAGAAGCCCTGGGCGTCGGGAATCCCAGGCCGATTTCCGGCCACCATAGGCATGGGCTTGCGGACGGCGAGTAATGGGTAGCTCGTTGTCCGGTAAGGACCAAGCCCAGGTCGACGGCGCGTTGTGTTCCACGCGCGCCTCAAAGAGATGTCAGCACAAAAAATGATGGGGCCCGCAAGGGCCGATGCCTGTCAGGGGTGCGGGTTTGTTCGAAAGAGATACCACAGCCCTGGGCATACTGAGGGAACACGGGTGGGTTTTAGTCGGTAAAAGTCTGACACGCCGTCCTGCTACACCCAGAGCGGGAGAAGTTATTTGATGATTTCCAACCCAAAAAAAAAAACACTGCCACTCACACATTCCTGATTCTATCACGTGGAAAAACGAGCATAACCCTCTTTATTGCACTTTGGGTGACTTTAGCCTAAATGGCTAAAGTCACCCAGGCCCATTGTGAGCGACCACGTAGTTCTATGTTCGTCTGTGTGTATTATTCGTGGTTCTACGTATTTTTTGTTTATGTTCATGGCCATTTTAAAAAATCGAAACTGCTTTGAAAATCCCTTTTTTCTTTTTGGACGTAAGAATTTATAAACTTCATGAAAGTTTAAAATGAAATAAAACATTTTACAAAAAATAAAACCACCTGTAAAAAAATGTCTTTTTCATACCCTGAAAATGGTAGTGTACCTAAATGGTAGTAAAAATAATAGAAATATACTTTCAACAATAATAAAATGGGTTTGAATTTAAAACATTTACGTTATAGTTTTATAGTTTCATTTTAAAACGAAATAACGACTAAATAAAATAGGAAAGTATTTGGAGGAAAATTGGATTCGGAAATATAAAAGGGAAATGTTTCTACCAGCAGATGAGCAGACCCGTTGTACTATAAACTCGTAGATTCAATTAGGATTCACTCACTATTTGTAATGGACCTTCGAATTTCATTCGGTATTAAAGAGAATTTTATCAGGTAGAACAAATGAGTTCTTGTATATGTGTCTAGACATAAAAAAAACGAAAAGTAATAAAAACATCGCTATTATAGACGAAAATTCATGATCATTTTCTTATTATGTATTTAAGCTTACCTACTCAAAAATGTTTAATTTAGAAGCTAGGGTTCAATTATTTCTTTTTATTTGTTTTTTTTTTTAAGCTCCAGTAAAAAACCTTTTTCAAAGGGCCTTATTTAGTAGGTACTCTTCCGGGTATCATACATGGATGATATCAACCACAAAGCATCACAGCTGTATTGCGGTTTGACCTATTTAGATGGGATGAAATAACTGGTTTTAAGGTATTCAAAAAACCCCTTGCTAATATTAAAACCAGCGGATACCACATTCTGTAAGGCGGTAGAGCTTGCCAAAGTAAATATGTCATCATAATTAGTCTATAACGTTCCCACTGCTGGGACACAGGCCTCCTCTCAGTGAGAGGGAGTGGGCCGTAATCCACCACACGGGCTCAGTGCGGATTGGTAGATGTCACATGTCTTCGAATTTTTGGTTCTAGGACATGCCGCTTTCCTCACTATGTTTTCCTTTACCGTTTTGAGAGCAGTGGTGATGAAATAATGTACACAAAGTAAGGCGCCTGTCTGGGTTCGAACCCACGGCCTACAAATCGTAAGTCGCGGTCATTACCACTGGGCCACCACTGCAAGTAAATATGTAAAATATAAAAAAAAAACTAATTCAGTTCAGTCGTTTGTGAGCTACGATGCCGCAGACAGACACACGGATATACACGTTATAATTATTACACCCCTTTGTTTTCATCATCATCGACCTCATCTCCTTAGCCTTTTCCCAACAATGTTGGGTCCGGATACCAGTTTAACCGGATTCAGCTACATACCATTATTTTACATGGAGCGACTGCCTTTTAGACCGCCACAACCCAGGTACCCATGCCAGCACATCAAGCTACCCCAATATAGATTTTCAGCTTTATTCCAAAAGTTTAAGGTTCATATTCAATTGGGAAAATTTGACACTTTGGGATACCTTGATGTGCTGACTACGTAGTATGATACCCTTTGACAGGATTGCTTGTCAGATTTTCAGGCTCCTGAATACCCGAAATCGACAACTACTTTAAAAATACACGACCGAAATCTACATCACACCACAAAGTAACACAGAATATGTAAAATTTTAATAAAAAGTCGTATGTAAATGTACGATTGCATACTAAAATGTAATATGAAGAGAAATCGAGTCGGTAGACTTTATATTAGCAATTGAAATGGGCTGCGAGCTTTTCAGGATTCTGGCAGAAAACTTAGGCCCTGGCTTGAACGTGCGACGTAAACGGAACGTAAATTCGAAAGAATTTTGAATTGAAAATAACAACGCGCCCGCCCTATAACAGTTGCGCGGTTCTATTTCCTTGTAAATTTTGACTTTCAAAATTGCCTTATACAGGAAAAGTTTTTATCCAGTGCGCAAATTGTAACCATGAATTCGGCTTATCATTCTAGATAGCGCAGAATTTTTTCGCCGGATATACAAAAAAAAAATCAGCTGTTCCACATTTTATATGCTGAATTCATGGTTACAGTTTTCGCACTGGATTAAAACTTACTCTGTATGTGTTTAGTCGAAATAAATGGTTTTACTTTGAGATTTTAGTGTAAATTTTTGCGACAAGCTAATAGTCTCGCTTACACTCAACTATATGCATTTAGCGCTAAAATTATTTAAACTTACTATCTACACTTTTTTTTTACTGGCTTTTGGATGACAGAGACAGAATGGAATCGTTTCAAATATCGTTAAACGTATAAGTGGGCATTAGTGCCACCCACAGACATGAATCAGGTTTAAAACTAAATAAATCATAATATTATCTTCGTTTTATATAGGGTGACATCGACACACACACAGGAACCACGAATTCAGCACATTATTTTAGACTAGAACCTTTATCGCCTGTTATAAAAATGGGTCTAGAATTATGTGCTGAGTTCTTGATAACAGGTCGTGTTTCTATGTGAATGACACGCCACCCTGTATTATGAAGTAAATTTTGTATGATTTTAAATCGTTCGTATTTACGTTACGTTCACTCTGCGCGTTCGTGCAAGGCCCACTGAAGAGCCTTCTGTTCTACCCGACCGTAATTTATATATTGATCGAGGGATTTTTTCTTTTGTTTTTCTTGCTTTTTGTATAATATTTTTTTGAGTAAGCAGGTATGTGGGTAGGTAGTCAAATATGTAAGTTGGCTTAGGCGTCAGAAATGTTTTAGAGATAAAGTAGGGTCTGATTTTTTTCTATGTATACAATTTTATTGAAAAGATAAAATGTATATTTTAAATTATCTCACCTAGCTTATATTATTTATTCCCTTCTTCTGTGATCGGTTTTAGATAAATTGAGTGGACAGAATATCTTCATATTAAATTATTTTACTAAAGGAATTGATATTAGGTACAGTGAGCAACAAAAAGATGCATTTTCTATATATACTTATCTGTATCTATACATACCTATTTCACTTCTCATGCTCTAAAAGTACGCCAATATAGCCCTACGAAGCAGGACTAAAGTGACCACTTTAGTCTCTAGGGAGTGAAAAGTATTATTTATTTTTCCTTCATTTGACAGAAAAACTCCAACAGCCAGTAAATTTAAGTAGGTACTATTTGTCTGTGGAGTGTGGACCATCTTCATTGCGAAAATGTTGAGTTTTAGTTCCATGGTTTTTCCGCAAAGAAGGTGGCGCCATGTGTTTAAATTGTTAATCTGTGACTGGTTTAGAAGAAAAAACTGACTATTTTACTCGCATTCAAAGTGAAAAGTACAGTTTACACCTCGAGACTAAACGCCAACTTAATATACCCTCGGTTATTAAGGCTTCGGTTAGTCCCTCGATATAAAATGTACTATTTTAAAGTAGGTTTGTACAAACATTATGTCAATAATATTTTTAATACCAGATGAGGTTGGCGTTTCCTATCTGACTACTCTGAGAAGAAAGGCAAAGCAAACTCAGCCACCACAGTCTCTTTTAAAGTCCAGACATAATCTTGGTCAGATCATGTGAAGACCATATTGATTGTTGTCTGGAATGGTATTTTGAGGAAATAACCATATAGATTGAGTGGACCAGTCCTGTGCACGTAGGGTTGCCATACGTCCGGAATTTTCCGGACATGTCTGGTAATATAGTTCTGTGTCCGGAATGCGGAGGGAATCGTAAACCGTCCTGAATTTCTACAACTTAGTGAAAGAGTGTTTTTTTTTTTTGAAATCATACGTAACAATCAGCATTTTATGTTATTATTCATTTTAATGTCATTAAATAATTTATTTACAAGAAAGTCAGGTATTTTCATCAAATGTCCGGAATTTACTCCTGTTTTCGAGTTGCAAGATCGCATTTATCATTCGTAACTTAAAGTCGCTTTTCGTGTCTACTTTCTACTCAATGTCAAAAATTATTTCAAAAATTATCCCGGGTAGATACTCGCACTTCCTGAATGAAAATAATCCTATGTGTTAATCTAGATGATAATCTATCTGTGTGCCAAATTTCATCCAAAGCCGTTTTTGCGTGACAGAGTAACAAAGTTCTAAACATACAAACCTCAGATTATAAAACAAAGGCAGATAGACGGCACGGAACACCAAGAGTGAAGCCAAAAAACCAAATACTAAGGCGTCGTATTTTATGTAACATACAATGCGACTCTTTAGTATTTGTTTCTTTTTTGGTTTAGATTATAAAACAAAGGCAGATAGATCGCGCGGAACACCCAAAAGTAAAAAAAATTATACTAAAGCCTCGCATTATATACAATACAACGCTTTAGTATTTGGTTTTTTGGCTTCACTCTGGTGTTCCGCGCGGTCTATCTGCCTTTGTTTTATAATCTGAGATACAAACGTTCACATTTTAAATTGCACGATAGGCAGGGGTCGGTCACTAGCTATCTCATCTATACAGAAAAATAAAATAGGAGTGTCTGTTTGTAATATTAAAATAAACACGGTACATATACGAAAATATTTTTTTTTTTAATATTTTTTTTGTCTGTCTGTCCGTTTGTTCCGGCTAATCTCTGAAACGGCTGGGTTGATTTTGACGGGAGGACTTCACTGGCAGATAGCTGATGTATTAAGGAGTAACTTAAGCAACTTTTATTTAGAAATTTGTTAAATTCCACGCAGAACGAGTCGCGGGCACAGCTAGTATCTTAATAATAGGTCTTTACCTATGAAATTGCCGTTTTGTATGAAAAAATTTAAACGAATTTTTTTCATGAATTTTTTATTTGTATTAATCGAAGTAATCACCCATGCAATCAATGCATCTTTGCCATCGCAGTGGCAGTTTATTGATGCCCTTCTTAAAGAAATCAGCTGGACGGGAGGCAACAAATTCTTCAAAGGCATTTTGTACTGCCTCTCGGGTATTAAATTTTTTTCCCGCCAAGAAGTTATCCAAATTCTGGAAAAAGTAGTAGTCTGTAGGCGCAAGGTCTGGTGAGTAGGGCGGATGACGGAGAGCTTCCAACCCCAGTTCTTGCAACTTGGAGACCGTCTGCTGTGCAGTATGAGGTCGCGCGTTGTCGTGCAGGAGCAGCGGAGACGAGCGATTGACCAATGCTGGTTGGAGATGCGCCAGCTTCTCCATCATTGTGTTCAGTTCTTCACAGTACACATCTGCAGTAATGCTCACCCCGTTTGGTAAGAAGCTGTGATGAATCACACCGGCGCTAGACCACCAAACAGTGACCATCACTTTTCTAGGGGTAAGTTTTCGTTTAGGGCATTGTTTAGGTGCTGAACCAGGATCCAACCAACTTGCTGAGCGCTTACGGTTATCAAACAGAATCCATTTTTCATCGCAGGTAACAATGCGGTTCAAAATTCCTTCATTTGTGTGTCTGTTGAGCAGTGCAAGGCACGTCTCGACGCGTACTTCGCGCTGGCGATCATTGAGTTCGTGGGGCACCCATTTGTCAAGCTTTTTTACCTTGCCAATTTGACGCAAATGGACCAATATTGTTTTGACGCTAACGTCGAAAGCTGCTGCTAATTCAGCCGTAGATTGTGTATCATCAGCTTCCACAATCGCCTTTAATTCGTCATTGTCGACCAAAGTCTTCGGACGACCGCGAGGTTCATTTTTCAGGTCGAAATTTCCAGAACGGAAGCGAGCAAACCAATAACAGGTGGTGCGTTGGTTTGTAGTGTTAGCTCCGTAAACGTCGTTGATGTTGCGTGCCGCTTGTGCCGCGTTGCTGCCACGACGGTACTCATATTCCATAATTACTCGAATTTTTAACGTATCCATGATGACGAAAAAGATTGAAATGCGATGAAAATGTAACACTAATCAATAAAGAAATGACTACTTTTAGAAAAAAAAATCCATGTTTTTAAAATAAAATTAATTTGAAATTAGAATTCTTAGCCAAACAAAAATTATTTTGATTTGAAATGGCCAGTACTGCAGAACGGCAATTTCATAGGTAAAGACCTAATACATCTTAATACGCAGACAGCTCACGCCTGCAGGCCAACTTGAGAGTAGTAACAAGACGTTACACAAACAACGCTAACTTCTGATTCATATACAAATTGGAAATTCCATTTCATCAAACACACAAATAATATTATTATAATACAACGATTTTGGCTTCATAATTTGTAACTCTAGACGGACTTACTGAATTTCGCGAATCCTCAAAAGATAAGGAAAAAGTTATCGTATCTAAAATGTTTTTGATCTTATATACATCAGTGTATATGGAATAAGCACGGTTGAATAACACTCGGGTGATTAATGTATCCTACTTATGTATCTGCAAATAAGCAACATTCCCGATGGCATCGGAAAAAATGACGCTTAGTCATAGGGGATGAATTCTGAAAAATCCATCCTTAGTGCTAACTTTTAGTTTAAGCACAACTCACATGCTTTTTTTGCCTAGCGTTTTATATAGTGCATGGTCAGTCAGTCAGTGATCAGCTTTAAGTTTTTAATACGTAGATTTATGAGCTCGTCATTTAAAGAATGTTCGTTGATTCCAGTATAATATTAGTTCATAATATTACTATTATGATGACCATTAACATTCAGTCATATAGGGCACAGATTGACCAAACACATAGATCTCAGTGTAAACTATTTTCATTCTTCGAATTTTTTAACTCATAATTTTTTAAATCGGTTTTATACGCTACGTCACATAATATGTATAATCAACTCATATACAACAAAAGACTACTAATAGACCATTTCAATTCCAATATTTCAAAATCCCTCAAGTCATTTAAATGTCGAACACAAACAACAAAAAAATTGCATCTCAGACAACAAAACAGTCAACGTCCAACCAGCCAGTACCTAATAAGTTAAATCCAGAGACTATAATGTCATCGAATCTAAGCAGTACGAAATCCTCGGTCCGCTTGTCTATGAATTATGCAAAGCCCTACATTGAGACTTCGAAGGGGTATCGATACTGAACTGCATAATAAGCATTGTTTGATCTTGGGCACCAACTAGATTATTATGTTGGCACCACTGTATTACGAATCAGTTGGTGTTAATTGGGTTAGTTTTGCGTTGAATAATCAAAACATTTAATACCAATCGTAGTTTATTTCTAAGTACATTTATATGCCAACGCTTTGCCGAATAATTAAAGACTCGTAAAAAGAGTAGGAGTAGGCCTCGCCGAACTTTCTCCATTTTGCCTATCTCCGGCTTGTCTCCGCCTGTCTGGTGCACGTGTTTCTTTAAATCGGTACCTATATCTTCCTAGGACTTCCACGGCCTTCATGCTTTTCTTTTTGGATATCTAGTTACCTATATGAATTTAACTGAAATTATAAACATTATAATATTAATGAATATGCTTACTATGCTTATAAATATTAAATTGTATTTATTTCTGCTTTATTTTATTTTTAATCAAAATAAAACACAAAGCGAACGGTCAACACAAATTTATCTTTTATTTTGACGTTCTTGACTACCAAGCTTTCAGTTACCTAAGTTAAAAAACAATCAGAATTATTTAGGTAGAGAAACAACATCAAGATAAAATGGTTGATTTATAACAGTATAAATGCATCCAAATACGACTACTCATCTCCTATTTCCACTTGATTCTATTTTCCACTCCAATGAAGCCACTCCTGGCATCTTCTGTTTTACAATTTTCTTAGCAAACCCTAGCTTTCAGAATAATTCATAGCACTTTGATCTTTATGCACATACATTCAAAGTTTATCTTGGATATTACTGACATCGGTGAAGGTAAAAATCGCGAGGAAACCTGGATTTATGGTTGATACTAGGTTTTGCTAGCAACTTCATCTGCGTAGAGGTCGAAAATCCCACGGGAACGAACTACCGGGATAAAAGTACATAAAGTAGATAAGAGATAAGATAGTTCATAACTTTTGAGTGAATCCAGGTAAAAATTTATGTCTGCCATATTTCATCGAAATTCGTTTAGCCGTTACTGCGTGATTGAGTAACAAACATGTAAACATCCAAACGTTAACATTTTTAATAGGACTAGCATTTGCCAGCGGCTTTGCCCGCCTGGAGGTTTAAATTAATCCTACTATCGGGATATAAGGTCAGTAAATCGTATGTGTTAAGCCATGTTTTCATTTATTTAGTTTATAGGTTCAAATCTTGTCTTGTTTAAATTTTACTTGTGAGTTTTTGTTCAAATCCTGTTTTTTTTTTCTTTTTGTACACCACTTTTAGTTTTTTGTAGGAGAGCGGGGTCTCTTGGCACAGGTATATCTTTTACTTAAAAGGATATCCCATTGTAAAATTAAATGTAAAAGTTGTACAAGTTTCTGAAATAAACCTTCATATTTTTTTATTTATTTTTTTGTAATCTAGCTATGAGCAAAATTTCTTTCAAATCCATTCAGCCGTTTTTGCATGATTGAGTAACATACATCCAGAAACAAACTTTCACATCTAAAATATTAGTACCAAGTAGGATAAGTCTGAAATCGCCATCCGTCTTCTTTGTATAAGAAGTAGCTTTTGCCCTACAGTCGAAAACTTATCACAATACCAGCCGTATTGTGATTATTTACTTCGATTTTTATGGTTTATACATTTCGATCGAAGGAATACTCAACCCTATCACTATTATCGCAAACGAAACTGAATTTTGGCTTCAAATAAACCGACAGAATGTTTGTGATGTCAATTCGTGGTGTGTCAAGTTTAATGCTTCGAATTTCTAACTCGATTTTGTAACACATTTCAAATGCAACTTCGTTAAACGCTGTTTGCAGCTTGAATTTTTAATGCATGCTAAAGTGTTTATAAAATTAACAGTTCTGTTTTTTTCTGTTTCAGGTACGGAACCACGCACGAATTCTTAATTGGTGAAAGGTAACCAACGATTTTTGATAATTTCCCCCTTATTTTTAAACGCTGCTTAAAGTTAAGTAATGATTAGCGACTGATTAACCATACATTTTTGACGTTTAAACATCTCGTAACTTTAATCATCGTTTAAGAATACACCCCTACATATGTACTTTCTGAGTTGGTTTTGGAATGAATAGGTATTTACTTTCTGAGGTGAGGCTTGTAGCTAAGTAATTACACACACACGAGTCGTTCGATCAGGTTAAGTTACGCTTGCCGCGGTTGGACCGTGGATAGGTGACCATCTTTACATACCAAGACCCCACCCTGCCACGGAAAGCACGTTAAGACGTTGATCCCGGCTGTCATTCGCGGATCTTTGACAGTAGTTACGGATCGTCAGAAGCCCGAAAGTCTGACAACCAGTCACTAAGGAGTATCGTATTACCCAATGACTGGGTCGTGGAGGTCAGATAGGCAGTCGCTCCATGTATACTATTATTCAGCTGCATCTGGTTAGACTGGTAGCCAACCCCAACAGTTTGGGAACAGGCTGGGTAGATGATGATGTACTTTCTGTGTTTATCTTGCACATTATTGACACCAGTAAACGAAAACATGGTGAGGAAACCTGCACCCTAATTGCGTAACTCACGATTAATAATAATCGGTTTCAATTTGACAGTTCAACAATATTCATTGCGTTATTTACGTTGCTGAGCAGACACATTTTTCGAACACATGGAGCAATGGTTTAACAATCTGTTTCAAAACGAAACAGACTATGATTAATTGTGAGTTTCGCAATTAGGGTGCTGGTCTTATAGTTAACATAAGTCAGAAATCTCCAATCCATCTTAAGTAAGCGTGGTGTCCAATGCTCGTGTCTTGAAGTGGCATTTGCTTTGCAGTAGAGCCTATTACTCTCCCACTGCAAGTTCTCTGTTTCTTTGGTATTTTATGAAATCAAGAATGAGATTATCGGAACTAAAGGCCGACAAGCAGTTTGTCGGCTCATTTTCTTACATACAGCAGGCTTAGCTCTCGTGCCGTAGAGAAGCGTTTTGTCGACGGAAGAGTAGACAAAAATGACGTTTTTCTGTAGAAAATTGACAGTTCTGTACCGAGCTAAGCCTGCAGGATAGCAAATAAAACGACGCGCAAACTGAAACCATAAATTTAGCACACGTTTCTATGCGTCTAGAGTAGAATTTTTACGCCAGTTACAAAAAAAAACAGCTGTTTCATAGATAATTGCAATACCTACGCGAAAAAAATGGATGGTATTGCATTTTTGTAAATGGTTATTTACAAAAAAATGCAATACCATTAGGTTTTTTTTTCCGGTTGGCAAAAAACGTTAAACGCATGGCCAATATTTGCGATGGCTCTGCCACCCTGTGCACCACAAAATAACATCACGCCTTTATGTATCGTAAGGTTTGGCAGAACTGTACCTCAGAGACAAAGTTAAAATGTCTGATGTGCCAGTAAATTCACTAGGGTACTCTAACACAATCTCTCTGATTTCAGCTGGCAACCCTCTTAACTTTATAAGTACGAATGTAAACGATAGTTTAAATTAACTCAAACTTAAGCTAACGAACCCTGTAGTTACATTTGAATAGAGTCTTTGAACCGAAACGAAACATACCTTAGGTCTTACATTAAAAGGTAAAATTTGGATTAACATGATTACTCTAATTGTAATATCTTCAAGATTAAGGGTTAATAGCTAATGTTTCCACAAATAAAGAATCTTGAATCTTGAATCTAGGTACCTACGTACCTGAGCGGTGTCAATTTCTGCGTCACGGTTTGGTTAAGTCAAACACAAATTAACGTGTACGCGGGTGGTGGTTACAGGTTATATGGATAGGTAAGTTCCGTGTGGGGCTGGACGTAATAGAATAGCACCATCCCATTTCATCCCGTGGGTGTCGTAGAAGGAGACCAAGAGACTTACTAGAGAATGGGCAGCAGCGTTCTCTATGCATTTTACTACGACACTGCGATCGCCAACCCGCCTGCCAAGCGTGGTGATAATGGCAAAACCCCCTTTCTGGGGGAGATCTATGTCCAACAGTGGACGTCTTTCGGCTGAAATGATGATGATGATAGATAGATAGAATATGGTTTTTGTGAGGTTGTTGACCCGATATAGGAATACAACCTACTTAACAGTTTTCTTGGGGAAGCGGATACTAATCTAGAGTTTCTGACATTACTATAAAATTTTTAACACGACACGTAAAAAAAACTTGATTTTGTTCTAGTGGTCGCGAGCGCTACTGCTGAGCATGAGGTCCTGGATTCGATTCCTAGGCCAGGCAAAGTGTTATTCAGTTTTTCTATCTGGAACTTCTCAATAGCAGCCCAGAGTCTGGATTTGCGTCCGGTTGATGGCAATAGGCTCGCCCCCTATTACATGGGACTTAAACATAACTGGTGAAATATGGGTGTACTATAGGAACACCTCCACACGAACCTTCGTGGAAACAAGGCATGATGTTATGTAAAAAAACATTTAAACTTTAATTATAAATTAATTGAAAATCAATTTCTTTTATCACTCTACGTCAATTTTATGTATTACTAGCAGCGCTCCACCGTTTCTCCAGCGTAGTTCCCGTTCCCGTGGGAATATGGGGATAAAATATAGCCTAGTCACCCGGAGTTAGTGTAGCTTCCCAACAGTGAAAGAATTTTTCAAATCGGTTCAGTAGTTTCGGAGCCTATTCAATGCAAACGAACAAATAATCAAATCTTTCCTCTTTAGACTAGTTTTTTTTTCTTTTCTTGAGAAAAGGGCTTTGTCGCACATGCGGTTATGCTGCCCTGGTTGGCTTAACAAAATCATACTTGTCTCTATTTATAATAGTATAGACAACAATTTCAAGAAAAAAAATATGTCAAAAAATAACAGTTGTGATTTGGATTAACGAACAATTTAAGTTAGTAAACAATTTGCTTATTAATTAATTTCCCTAACAATGTGCAAAAAGTGCCGCAAAAAGAAACGTTCGTATAAAGTCTGATAATTAAGTAACACAAAGACTTTTTCATTTGAGTTCCCCCACATATTTCTCAAAGCGATTTGGTCACTGAACTGACTCTAAAAACAACACCCTTCTACTACAGTTGTCCGACTGGGCTGTATATGAATTGAACGATTGACCGAATGAACGTTTGAGCTGAGCAAATTCTAGACCCCTTTGAACTACCTAACTGACGAACACCATTTGACAAAGCAATACGTTCTAACGGCAAATCACTCAAGCTTTTACGAACATTTACGGACTTAGGTATTAAGTTTCAATATGTATTAATATAAAAACCTTTCATAAATCCTTCATCCATCCATTATCACAAATAAAGCCAACCGAATACAACCAATAACACATTTCGGCTTTTGTTCGAAAAAAAAGGGAAATATTTCGTCGAAATTATTATTTTCCAGCAGCCTGTATTTATTCGTTGTCCAATCGACGCGAGATTCGAAACAAAAAGTGTTATTTTAATATACACATATATGAATATTCATAATCGTTTATTCATACTCGATTTTTGTTATTTCGATACGGATTCGATGAATTTATACCGAATTAATAGCTTTTGATCCAGGATAAATAAATAACATTGAATAATTTTTTGGTTATTCGCAGCTCGTTTGCAGTCTACGGATAGAAAAAGGCATGTTCTGAATTATTTCCGTGGTAATAAGCGGTAAAGTTTTTAATTTTAAACTCTGGTTCTGTGTATTGTATGTAACTGTGTACCTACTGTTTAAAAATAAGAGACATACGAATCTGGTGTTTGATTGGGCATCAGGAATAAAATCAAGACAGAGGCAATTAGTGGTTGTTAACTATACGAACCATTGTTTGAATTACATAATTGGAACATATTACTCTTCAGCATGTCCTAGAACGAAAAATTCGAAGACATGTGACAACTACCAACCCGCACCGGGCCCGCGTGGTGGATTACGGCCCAATCCCTCTCACAGAGAGGAGGCCTGTGTCCCAGCAGTGGGAACATTATAGGCTGATGATGATGATGATGACTCTTTCTATTAGTACATTTTAATATTTTGCATCTATCTCTACACATATTAAAAATGCAAAAACTATGTCTGTTTGTCTATCTGCTGAACGGATTTCGTTGGAATTTGGCAAACTGGTAAAAGATGACCCAGGTTAGGATATATAATACTGTTTATCCCGGGCGAAACCTAGTACAAAATAATAATACAGCAAAGTTCCATAATTAAAGGAACAGTATAGACTTTTCCATTCAACAGAGTTCTATCAAAATACTTCCATAATACAAATTGTAAGTACAGTCAACTTTACAAAAATAGGTTCTTGTCGTACAAAATTATATGCCTAAATCCTGAAAGAGGTATTCAACTTTGTAGGAGAATGCTAAGGATATTGTAACGAGAAGGTACATTAATATAATTGGGGTTTCATGACGCAAGTACGGTTAATTCTATAGGTGCGAATGCTTTTCTCAAGGCAGTGACAACACTTTTGGTCCTGGGTATTCAACAAAAAATCACTTTGACAAAAATAATTGTGGCCTTACAGTGTATTTTAACCAGTTCGCAAACGGTAACCATGAATTCAGCATATCATTCTAGACCCCCCTAGCGTAGAAATTTTTCGTCAGTTATAGCAATTAGTAACGGAAAATCATAACAATATGCAAACGTTACAAGCCGCAAATATCATACAGTACCGCCATTGTACGTATTATAAAATAACTTGTTGAATGCAGCAAAATATATTTCTTTATAAACTGTAAAATAACACCTTGACTCGCACAGTCGTAATTGTCTAATTTTTCGAATCGAGGGTCATTACGTGTAGTCAGGTCCTTAAATCCAAGTCGTGTATGAGCGGCCATAAGTCGATGTCCACACTCACCAGATTTTAGCGTGCAATGGATTTTCAACTCTCTGTATTGAACCGAGAATTGAGAATCTAGAGTGCAGAGCGAGTGTCTCACTGCGTCGGAAAAACACAGTGTTCGATTTTCAACCTTCGGCGATGAGTAGTGCATTGGAATTCCTGTGCGCGAATAAATCCCACCGCGATTTTATCACGTTCGTGGTAAATATAGGTTAACATTTAGTAAAGTTGACGCCATTCCCTTTTGTTAGATTTGTCGAAAAGATTTTTACTTTTGTGTGATTATGCTAATACCATTATTACAGTACTGGTCCTAAGAAGGAAAAAGTTGGTCCTTCGGAAATGAACAAGAATATTATGCTATTACACTACAGTTACTGTTTTATTGATAGTTTTGTATGAAGAACATAATAGCTAAAGGATTATTTTTCTGTATAATGCTAAGTAACAACAGCGGCACGGGTTGATCGATCAGGTTAAGCTACGCTCGCCGCGGTTGGTCCGTAGATGGGTGACCATTTTAACATACCAAGACCCCTCCGTGTCTCGGAAAGTACGTTAAACCGTTGGTCCCGCGTATCATTCGTGGATCTTTGACATTCATTACGGGTCGTTGGAAGCCAGAAAGTCTGACTACCAGTCTTACCAAGAGGTATCGTATTGCCCAGTAACTGGGTTGTAAAGTCAGATAGATCGTCGCTTCACGTAAAATACTGGTAGTCAGCTGCATCCGGTTATACTGGAAGCCGACCCCAACATAGTTGGGAAAAGGCTAGGCAGACGATGATGTTAATAGGAATTATAAAAACTTTTGTGGCGCATTGCCGTCCCATCGGACTACGAGTATGAGTGAGAAAAGGAAAGAAAAATTTCGGAAGGTGGTGACATATAATTAAATACATATCCAAAGTCACCGACTTCCAAACTTAGTTATTGGGGTATGACAAAGCAGGTTTATTATTTTTTACTTTTCGGTTTTTCGGCGTTTTAATTTTTTACTAACAAGTTTTTATTTTATAATTTTTTGTGGCTATAATCTACCAATTACTACATGCTTAATTTTTGATTACTTTTTGTAATACACAACTCAGTATTAAAATCTGTGAGTAAACAATCAATCATCCCCTGTTTTCTTACTCTTCGGGGTTGGAATTTTTCTTCGAAATTTATATGGGACCAATTTCGGGGTATACCTTTTCCAATATTTTTTTTTATCAAAATCCGACTACTCTGGAAAAAGTTATGCGTGGTCATACATAAAAAAATAAAAATAAATACGCGTCGACTTGAGAACCTCCTCCGTTTTTTCGTCGGTTAAAAAGAGAGAGTGCATCTGTGTCTGCGTACCCACTTGTGCACTATAATATTTTTAGTGTAGGTATTTCGATCTTTCGGCTAGTCTACTCTGATATTGGCTATCACGGCAAAATTTCAGTCTGGAGGACCACAATTATTATTATACGTTAATTTAAAACGCAAAACTTTCTAGTAAAGTTTAAAACGCACTTTACATGCTAGCATGTAAAGTGCGTTTTAATTTTACGGAGTCAAATATTTTATGAGATGAAAAACTTATTTAAAACATTCAGTCGTGAAGTGACACTCGACTTAGTCACTTTTCACGCAACCCCTAATATTAGAACCAGTAGGCGTAGATAACGCTTATTATGATAACGATAGCCGTTATCATTTCAATTGGAACATCGGTATCAATTGATTTAATTAATTTAATATTGGATGTGCAAGCAGCAAGCTTAGTTATCTCGCGACCTTGCTTCAAGTGCTTCATTAGAACAGTTTGTAGGTTTTTTTTTACGCGGAAAATGTGGGTATTATGTACTGGATTTACCTAGTGATTTATCATATTTTTTCGATTCAATTAGGCTGTGGACTGTTTTATCTATCTAGTTATCTATGATAATATTTGACGGTAATAGTCACACAAATACTTTTTATTAATGTTTTGTTTGTCTAGCGTAGTTTACTAAAGTAAAATAATGTGAAATTAATTTTATCGGTTCATCATCAAAATACTCGTAAACAGGTTGAAAAAGGTCATATTAATTTTATGTTGACATGACATCCTCAATGAATCAACAATATTTTTATTATTAATGTTTTCGAATTATTATAATTATGTTAATGGACATAACGATAACACTTCTACACAAAGTAATTTTTATGTCAATAGGTAAAATTAAAGATCAAGCAAGCATCACACAAGGAAAAGGATTAACAAAATTTTCTTGAAAATGAAAATTACAACGGTAAAAGTCCAAATCAATCGGTCGGCTAAAAGAAAACAAAAAATGTTAGACCTTATTACAAAGAAGTTTATAACAAAAAGTACTTATACGAGTTGTGTCGCTATCATAAAGTAGATACTTTTTTATGTCGCAATCAAAAATCATTAATAAGAAAACTGTTTTGAACAACATCACTCTGTACTTTCTATTCACCCCTCCCAGCTGTCTTCCTCTTTATGACAATATACAAGGCACAGTCGTCCATTGCTTGCAGACGTCGCCATACTAAACCCATTCCCCTTCCGTCCACTCCCACAGCGACAACTTAGCTAGAGACTGTAGTTTATTACTATGTTCAAGAAAATATTTCTTAGTAGCCCGGAATCTGATTTTGTGCCCTACAGACTTAAACTTAGCTGGAAAAATGTGGTTTAACTTAAGGTATTCCTCTGAATAACCCTTTGAGAATAGCAGGCGTGATGTTATCAATGTTGGCGGCCCATGCTGGTTTCACACGGGAAGATATTTTCTAGTAAAAAATATAGCCTATGTTATTCAAGGATAATGTTGTAGCATTCTAATGGTGAAAGAATTTTTTTAAATCGGGTCTCTACTTTTTTAGTATAATCGTTACAAAAATACAAATCTTTCTTCTTTTTAATGCTAGTGTAGGTTGAACCTTAACGGATTTTTTCTGAATAATAGGCCTAAAAGTAACCAGAATCATCGCTGGTTTTTGAAAACAGAACAGTGTGCTAAAAACTAAACGCATTCATTTGTTTCTGGGCTAATTCCAATTATAAATATTATTCATTCGTTCAGCGTTAGGTTATTAAAAAATAGATCAATTATTCAACAAACGCAGTGGTTATTTGCATACTTTTCATGGGTTGACTTTTCCATCACTTGCCAGTATAGGCTGATTTGATAGATAATATGTAGATAACAAAAGTAAAATACCAACCTATTTTAGTCGAACTGCAGGTCAAAGGCTTCTTCTCATACAAAGAAGGCACCAGCATTGATAACTATGCTTCCTAAAGACGGATTCTCGATTATTATTGAATAACATACTAGCTTCCGCCCGCAACTTCGTCATCGTCTTCATTCAATCAATTTCTTGCTGCCCCGACCCACCCCGTCGCATAGAATCGCCTGCCCGTGCGAGTACCTCGTATTCGTGACTTTTTTCTTTTTGCTCGACTCGAAGGGTCCAAGTGTGATCTTATAAAGCCTTCCTCGATAAATAGGCTTTAGAACACAAAAAATATTTTTTTAATTCGAAATAGTAGTCCCGAGATTAGCGCGTTCAACCAAACAAACTATTCAGTTCTAAATATTATGTGTAGATTTCGCAAAAATACTAACACATTTTTGTTCAATTGACAGTTTGAATTTTAAAAATTGCGCTTTTCACAACCATTCTCTACAAAACTATCTAAAATTCAGCCCACGCTGTATTTATAAATTAAACGGCGTCGTCAACATTTTGTCAGCACAATTAAAAAGGCTAAGAGCTTATTATTTGTTCAGCCTAGCGGTCTGGCTGACAAACCGGTGGTTTCATTATAAAGTTAGAAAAACCCGCTCTTGAGTGTGGAATATTTTATTTCCCTGTTTGTCCGTAGCCTGTTTAATTCTGACATACGAGACCAATGTGTTTCCCTCTGAATACGAAAATAGAGGCTGTTTCTATTTTTAAACTGCTGTAATATTTAAAAGTTTATATTTTAACGGGTAGACCTTGTTGGGTAAGCCAAATGAGGTTTGAAATTTTAAAAGGGTCGATTATTTAGGTTATTTATATTAAATTTAGCTGGTCAAAACAAAAGCTGTGTGTTTTGAACAGTCATTAAATTATGTACCATTTTTAAATGTATTTGGTTTTGAAACAACTTACGCGACGCCTATGTCGTGTGAGATGCCTGCACCCTAATTGCACAAAACACACGTTCAATAATATTACTTTGCTGAGCAGACACATTTTTCGAACATTTATAGCAATGGATTAGCAATCTGTTTCAAAATCATTCAGATTTTGATTGATCGTGCGTTACGCAATTAGGGTGCAGATTGGTTGAATTAAATTGCAACGTTTTTTTTTTTTTAATTTTAGTAGGCATATCGACTCAAAGACAAAAAATCTAAATACCTACATAATAATGTAAGTATATCATTATTTCCTCGTTGAAAAGAGGGTGTAACGTAATTGTGACTTCAGTATCAATAAAAATATAAAATAAAGAAAATTAGTGCAAATCATTCAGTTTCAGTTACGAAACAAAAGAGCGCGGCAAAGAAAATAAAAAATGGAAAACAAAAAGTGAAGTGGGCAAAATATTGATATTTCAATGGGTTTTCATATGAGCCTCTTTTTGTGATGGTCCATTTTTCGATTGGTATTACTTAATAGATATTTTATGGACTGTGAGTTCTATTTACATTATGAAATTTTTATCTTTAGACCCGCACTAAATGGGAGCATTTAGTGTAGGGAAAAGATTTTTGTGTTTTTCTGTTACAAATAGTCCAACACGAACCATTACACGTGGATTAAAATCCACGTGTGTCGTCAAAGAGGTTACTTTGGAATTATGGCGAACTAGTTTCTGCCCACAACTTCGTTCGCATGAAAGGACACCAGTTATGTTTCATTTAAAGTTGGGCCAAAAACCCAAAGTGAAGCGGAAAAAAATTGTTTTGTGTCTTGGTCGTGGAACTCGTCTTTGTATTTTTTTTTTTACAATTGCACCGAATCTCAACGACTATTCCTTCGAAGAATTGGGCCGTTACCCACTTCTTCTCATAGAGAAGAATCCTGTGTCGCAGCAGTGGGAGCATTATATAAAGACTGATTATCCGATGTTCACTGCTGAAGAAAACGATGACAAAACTAAAGACAAAATTGGTTAACTACACCAACGATATTATTAAAAATCTCGTCCATAATCTCCATATATAAACTACACCATTATTCGCGCTATACATTCTCGTGATAAACCCTTTGAGAGCGTAACTGGGACGCCAACAATGAGCTCGATTCACAGTCCTTTGCTTCCTTTAAGACAAAACTTGTCTGAAGCTTGCAGACTGGCGCAAAGGATTAACACTGGCTTAGTAATTAAGACAAGTATAAAATACAGTTTAAAGTACAGATACCTAAAGTATCAAGACTGCTTAGAACTTTTAGAGTGTTGAAGTTTTTGATTGGTTCTTCTTGTGGATTATTGGTCTTTAGAGTTGAAAGAATGAGAGACTCTTGGCTAAATTATTACGCTGCACGTGTTGATCCATGGTTAAGCTAAGCTTGTTGAGAATGGCTGATCATCGATTGCATTTTGAGACATCTCCGTGCTTTGGAAATGACGTTATACCGTTGGTCCCAGCCGTCATTTATAGATCTTTGACAATCATTAAGGATAGTCAGAAGCTCCTTAGACCTGCCTGACCACCAGTCTTACCAAGGGGTACCGTGTTACCCAGTAACGGAGTTGTGGTAGTCAGATAGGCAGTAGTTCCATGTAAATACTCGTATTCAGATGAATCTGATTAGTTAGGCAGATGAGGTGAAAGATTAAATATTGGGTCAAAACTCTTTCTAAATTGTAAACAAGATGAAAACAGAGTTGTGTCTTCAAAACCTTTTGAGAAGTTCAACTACATGACAATAATTTCAGCATATACCTATTTAGGAACCATCTAGGTTCAATACCACCGCCCATTTAAAATGGACAACCCAAAATATTGTATAAATTCTCCCATAACAATAAAAGCAATATTTTGGGCACAAAATGTGGACATTATGCGTTGGCTATAAATCTTTGACCAAGATTTACATCTAAGTCCTGCCAACGCCCTTCTTGGCCGAACCATAACTTACGTTTATAACAAATAGTTGGATATAATTTATTTGGCTATACAAGTTTCTAAAACAGTAATAAGCATTAATTTTGGCATCAATATGATCTTGTTCTATCATTTTGATTTAGGATTTATTTATCTATTCCTGTGTTATCCTGTACCATAATGGATGGTAATTATTTTATGATTTAAGACGTCTGGATTACGTCTTGTATTCCCTTGTTTCTGCACAAGCTCAAGTCGTAGGAGTATGAAGGCAAAGATAGGAAGAAAGAAGTTATACTCAACAGCCAACCCGCTAACTTTGACCTGAGGGGCAATTTACGTAATTTTAAAAATGTTCACAGTCTGATTTCAGTCTCAATCTGTCAAAAATACCTCGAGTTTCCATACATTTTTGACAGGTTTTGTGACATTTGATTGTCGTCGCGGTGAGACTGCGAATGGTCGCTCCCGCCTTCGTTCGCACATAAGGGCGTAGTCTTAGTGCTCATACACAAGAGCGACACGCGTCAACGGAGGAAGCAACTGTGACTCAAATACACGAGCAGTACTTTGTAGACGCGTCGGCGGCGTTGACGGCTACAGTTGCCTCTGCCGTTGACGCGACACTCGTGTGTATGCACAAATAAAATGTTAGTATAACGAACATTCTGAAGATAAAACAATTGAGCAAAAATAGATTAGCTTGTTCTATCAATCTGGTGCCACAGCCTAAAAAGTCGACCAACACACGGACTTTATAAAATCACAGCAGGTTCTTTTCGGGCGCTGTATTGTCAATTTTTTGTGTTGAAGCGAGCATTGGGTTTCCAACGTAGTGCATCGAGAGTGAGTCTCAGCGCGTGGGGAAAACACAGTATTTGATTTTCAACACTCGGTGCTTAACCAGTGCGTTGAAAATCGAGAGAACGTTGACTAAGACGAAAGTCTTATGATTTCATCATCGATCATTGAATATATCAAAGACTGCACTTGCCATGCCAATCTGAACCTTATAACGTACCTCAATAGTTAGTTACATGAATAATTTTACCCTTTTTGGCCCTAGCCTTGTCATCTTCGTAAAACGCGGCGCTTTAAATTTCGGATCGAATGTTGTTCCCTTTCATTAGCTAAATTATTCTGTGAAAGCTCGTCAAAGGTTCAAATTCGACGCAACCCATTACCGGGCGTCCAATATAAACCGACACCTGTGTACCTGCTACCTAGGTACTATAGGCTCTTGGGTTTGTAATAACTTTGGGACCTTAGTTATTATCCCCTATCTGACCCAACATCTCAGCGACGTGTGAGGGTTTAATCTCGGTTCGTAAATGGATCAACAAAACGTTATATTTATGAATAGTTGGTAGAGTTAAGTTACCGGTTAAAGTAGTCACTTCGTTATCATCATCATCATAGCCCAACTTAGCCCACTGCTGGGCATAAGCATCTCTTTTCTTATGCCAGCCTTATCCAGGTTTTGCCCACGATGCCAAAAATGTCGTTCGGTAATTACTGAGCCCAAAATAAATGAGATGAACTTACTATCGAAAAGAAGACACCTTACAGATTATTTCTCCATGTAAACATTAAAATATAACGAAAATTCGGAAAAAAGATTATCATATAGCTGCATGTTTAGATGATAATAATAAGAAGTGGGCACATTGCTCGCCAAATAGATGGCTGATGGGCCCGATAGGTTCTGGAGTGGTGACCGCGTACTGAAAGACGTAGCGTTGGAAGGCTTCCCACACGGTAGGCCGATGACTTTGTGAATGCCGTAGGAATCCTCTGGATGCGAGAAGCACACAACCGGTGGAAGTGGCGGTGCTTGGGGTAGGTCTATGTCCAGGAGTTGACGTCATTCGACTAAAATGATGAACATAAAAAGAGCAACTCCCGTAATTATTAAAACGTTCACAATCTGATCTCAGTCACAATCAATCTATCAAAAATACTTCTAATCTCCCTACATTATTGACATTGATTGTCGCTGAGATGACATCGCGACTAGATTTGGAACATTTATAATTACGAGATTTGGTCCTCAGATTGAAGTGACTTTGCGTTTAGGATATCTTTCGTCATTGTTTAGTGAAAACAAACGAAACGCAACAGTAACCGACGGTCAGAAGCCTTTGGGGAACCGAGGATTAATCCTTCATTCCGACGTTATGACCGACCCAACCGTAATCCGGGCTGACTCCGCATTATTCATATAAAGCATGCCCCTAATTCTATATTCACTTTCCATTTTTGTGTGTAGAACAATGAAGATTTATAATGTAGGGAGAAATGTACTGGATGAAACTGAATGTGTGGCAGACATACTTAAAAGTAACTTTTGAAAGAAAATTTTAAAGAGGGTTTTAATGTTTCATTGTGAACTATTCTTTGGTTTACTGTTATGTCCCCAAAGGGTACCTACGCACTATGCGGTTAGCCGGAATGCGGTCAGCCGTCCGGTTCAAAGTCGTAAAATGTCCCCCCCCCTGTAACTTCTAAAATAAGACAATGATAAAACTAAAAAAAAATTGATGGAAATTACTATATAAACTTCCACCGAAAATTGGTTTGAACGAACAATTAGCCCGTGACACTCGCCCTGAGCGCACGTGCTAATTGTTCCTGCCTACCGCTGCGTGACTCATCCTCCGCCGCCAACCTGACTCGCCGCGCCCCGCTGCGAACACTACGAATTAATAATCCAATTAATTTAATTATTGACTGGATTATTAATTACAACAAAAACTGTCTTTTTCAAGGCAAACATCTGTTTCTTTACGGAAGTAAATCGTCAAGTAAATTCACTTGGCCCCTTCTGGGTAAAATCCACAGTTTCGTGGTTCTCGGTGGAAACCTTACGGTGCCAACGAAACCGAGAGGGTGTTGTCCCAACACACCCGCCGAACCTCTTCAAGGCAAGGCAGTGAATTGGACGGGTCCCAGACCGACGGCCTTGGGGGATCTCCTAGTCGTCACTGGTGACAGTGTTCCTTCCACAGCTACACACCTAGTGTCTTTGGGGCGTGTCTACGCCCCTCGCGCTAGACTGACAGGGCCCTGTTGCACATTAAGATTGGCAACAGGTTTACAAGCTTAGGGCTCACCCGAGGTACACATCTCCCTGTCTATACCCGACAGGGAGGAATCACACATCCCCGGGCATCCCCCCGGGGAAGTAGACGTTAGGATTGTTAGGAGAAATAGGGACTTAGGCTCACTCCTTATGAGTGGGAAGTAGTTTACCCCCTCCCTTTAAATCATGGCCGATTCCAGGGCAGCCTTTTGGGCGACCCTGGAGTCGATCATAAAGAACCCCGAGGACCGCGCGCGCCTCAACCATATTCTGGGTAATGAGAAACCCACGTTTCCCGCCGCGACCGCGACCGCGACCGCGAATAAACCCGCGCCACCCGTTATAACTTATAACGATTCCCCGGCTTCACCGGCCTTGGCAACCCCGCAATCCCAGGAGCTTTTCTCCGACGCAGCGTCCGACCTTATGGACGCTGAAGATTGCCCTTGCACCCCCGAATCGCCAGGAACAGCTTGTTTCTCCTCTCCCTCCTCGAACGAAGAGGAAGTGGCAGAGACTCAAGTGACTCAAGAAGAGGGCTTCACCCCAGTTGAGTCAAAGTCGAAGGGGAAGAAGAGAAAGAAGAAAGTCTGCGATTCCTCGCGATCTTCTAAAATTACCGCGCTCGTAACCGACCGCCCCCCCACCCCTTTCCCGACCGAGTCGACCCCCGCGACCCCCGCAACCCCCGCGATCCCCGCAACCCCCGCGACCCCCGCGACTGCGACCGCGACCGCGCCCGCACCCACCGCCGTACCCCGCGCCGCTGCGGGGAAAAAGGTGCCCGTTCCGCCCCCTGTCTTCATCCAAGACAAATCAAAATGGACCGACGTGTCCAAATGGTGCTTAGAGCAAAAGATTGCCTACACCAGCGCCCGCACCACCCTCCAAGGGATAAAGGTAGCGATCCCGACGGCTAGCGACTACCGCAGCCTTACCAAACTCCTCCGAAACCGTAACGTGTCATTCCACACGTACGCCCTCCCAGAAGACCGACAGACACGAGTTGTCTTAAAGAGGGTTCCGGTCGAAATCACCGTGGAAGAAGTCAAGGCCGACCTTGACTTTCAAAACATCCCGTACACCGAAGTACACCGGATGCACCGCGCCCGCCGCGGAGTGCCATACGATATGGTGCTCGTAGTATGCCCGCCCTTTGAGGGCCATAACCCGATTTTTAATCTCCGCACAATCTGCAACCTGTCCGGCATTCGGATCGAAAAGCCCTACAAGACGGGAACAATCGGCCAATGTCACAGGTGTCAATTGTACGGACACGCGCAATCGCACTGTTACGCCACCCCTAGGTGCGTAAAGTGCTTAGGTAGCCACGGTACAGCGGATTGTACCAGGCCCAAGGACCGCTCCTTGTGCACAGAACCGCCGAGCTGCGTCTTATGCGGCGAAGCAGGTCACCCTGCCAATTATAGGGGGTGCTCGAAAGCACCCAAAACCACTTCTCCCAAGCTGGTGAAGCGTGCCGACGCCCGCCAGCAAAGGGAAGCCCCCTCAGGGTACCTCCCAGATAGGCTCAGTCCCCAGAGACCGAGCCCCTGGAACTTCCTGAACCACCAGCAGGCGTTCCCTGCGATGGCTTCAGCCAGGCCCGTCCCCGCGCCCATCCCTCAGTCCAAGAACCCGGGTTCAGGCGCTCCCGCGCCCCCTACCGCACCTCTTACCGCGACCACCGCCGCCGCGCCCCCCGCCGCCGCGACCCCCGCGTCCCGCGACCCCCGCGTTGGAGCACGCCCCGAGGCGCGCCCCGCACCCACTTACGCCGGTCCCATGACCATGTCCCCCGCCGTCGTGCATCAAAAGCTCGATAACGCGTTTTTCACTTTCTGCACCCCCCGTGCCCATCAGATGGCCATGGAGGTAGATGCCGCCACAAAGGCAGGCGATATCCTTAGGATATACGCCATCTATGATGCGTACCCCGACATTACGCAAGCCCTTTTAAACGCTAGACTTTCCGTGAACCACAATGGATAATACGGCCCCTACGCGTACTAAACCCCGATCCCTAAAACTAGGAACTTTTAACGCCAACGGTATCCGTACCCAAAGGGATGAGATCGCCACGTTCCTCCGCGACCATCACTTGGATATCCTGTTAGTTCAAGAGACGTTCTTAAAACCCTGCTATCGTGACCCGAGAATTGCCAACTATAAAATAGTTCGCAACGACAGAGCACATTGCCATAAGGGTGGAACTCTCATTTATTACAAAAAGTCCCTACACTGCATTCCTATGGATGCCCCCCCCCTCTCCCGATTAGAAGTGTCAGTCTGCCGACTGGGCATGACGGGTCATCAACCCATCACACTAGTCTCAGCCTACCTTCCTCCCCAGACCGAATCCGAGGACTTTCAACTGTTCTCCAATGACCTCACCGCCCTGTTGAGCATGAGCGACTCCGTTATCATAGCGGGCGACCTCAATGCGAAACACCCCGCGTGGAATAGTTCCAGGGAATCGACCAGAGGGAGACACCTGTTCAACCTCTGCTCGACCCTGTCCTTCGACGTCATCGCCCCGATGTCGCCGACTCATTTCCCCCACACAGTGGATCACAGACCTGACGTACTCGACATTGCAATTCTGAAAAGGATCAACCTACGGTTGAATTCCATAGAGGCAATAAACGAGCTCACCTCTGACCACCGTCCGGTAGTCGTGCATCTGGCCCCCCGCACGGGTCTCCCAGATACCGACCAACCTCCGCTCACCAAAGTGGTAACAGACTGGAGGAGAGTAAGCGATTCGCTGAAATCCAACACATCCGCCCACTTGGACGCCATCCCCGACCATTTCGACTCTCTAGCGGACACAACGGCCGCGATCGACTCATTCACGGGTCACGTACAATCTGTCCTGAACGACTGTTCGAGGCGGGTTCCGGTAGGGGAAGACCCCCGCTGGAAGCTGCCGGACGATGTACGCGAACTGCTGAATGAGAAGAACGCGGCCGTTCGTGCCTACAGCAACTTTCCCTGCGACGCGAACAAAGCTCACATGCGCTATTTACAGCGAACTGTAAAGACACGCATGTCGGAGCTACGTGACGCGGGCTGGGACAAGATGCTGAGCGAGTTGGAACCCACGCACTTAGCTTTCTGGGAACTCCAGAGGAAACTCAAGTCCCGAGAAATAGCCACCATGCCCCCCCTGACCCGGCCCGATGGCACCGTTGCTTTCGACGACATCGAAAAGGCCGAATGCCTCGCCGATAGTCTTGAGGCCCAATGCACACCCAGCTCTCTACCTGTAGACCAAGCACACCTCGATGAAGTGGACGCTGAAGTCGAACGTAGAACCTCTCTCCCGCCCGTCGAAGACCCTGATGATCCATTACCTCTCGTCACCCCGGACGAAGTTCACGAGATCATCAAGGGTCTGAAACCCCGAAAGGCCCCCGGAGCTGACGGCATCACCAATAAGGTGATCCAGATGCTACCCGCCCACCTGATCATGCTCTTGACCACCATCTTCAATGGAGCCTTGAGCAATAACATCTTCCCCCAAGCCTGGAAGCAAGCCACGGTCATTGGCTTTGAAAAACCAGGCAAACCCAAAACGGAGCCCGCGAGCTACCGGCCCATCAGTTTACTGGACAGCCTCGGAAAAATCTATGAGCGACTTATTTACAAGCGACTCAGGGACTTCGCCGAGACTAAAGGCCTGATACCCAACGAGCAGTTCGGCTTCCGAACCCAGCACAGTTGCGTACAACAGGTACACCGGATCGTAGAGCATATAGGCGTTGGTCTCCAACGCAACTATGCGACCGGTGCAGTATTTTTCGACATAGCGAAAGCCTTCGACAAGGTCTGGCACAACGGCTTGATTTACAAGCTGTACAAACTCGGCGTGCCGGACCGACTCGTACTCATCTTACGAGATTTTCTGTCGAACCGCACCTTTCGCTATCGCATCGAAGGGGCTCTCTCATCCCCCCATCCGATTCGCGCCGGCGTCCCTCAGGGCGCCGTACTATCCCCTCTCATATTTACGCTGTTCACCAGCGATATCCCCAAGAGTGGCAAGGCTCAGTTGGCTCTGTTCGCAGACGACACGGCCATCTACCACTCTGGGCGTAGTTCCAAAGCGATAGCCAAATCCCTCCAGACCGCAGTCAACGTACTCGGTGCATGGTTTAGGAAATGGCGAATCGAACTAAATCCGGACAAGAGCCAGGCGGTTCTCTTTAAGAGACCGCAGCGCCGCCAAGACCCCCTCCCGGCCATCTCCATATTCGGCAAGCCGATCCCTTGGGAAAAGCAAGCCAAATACCTTGGAGTAATTCTAGATCAGCACCTCTCCTTCTCTGAGCATATCAGGAAGGCGCGCTCACGCGCCGCCTTCGCTCTCGGAAGGTTGCATTCTGTTCTGAACGCACGTAGCAAATTGTCACTCAAGTGCAAATTGCGTATTTACACGGCGTGCATAAGGCCCATCATGACGTATGCATGTGCAGTCTTTGCACACACGCACCCCCGACACATCCATAGGATGCAGACCCTCCAAAACCGTTTCCTCCGCCAAGCCACAGGCTCCCCATGGTACGTTCGGAACGAGATCCTCCATCTCGATCTGAAAATGCCCACTATTGCTCAATTCATGAAACGCAACTCGAAGCGTTTCTTCGATAAAGCCGAGATACATCGCAATCCCTTGATTGTGAAGGCCGCTAGTTATGTCCCCAGTAGAATCAGTAGTATTCGCAGGCCGAAACATGTCCTCTCAGACCCAGACGACCCCATCACTGTTCTCCAAGAAAAGAATAGGGCCACCAGTACAGTACACAAAAACAAACGACGACCGTCCTACCGACCTCGCCGCCGAGGTCCTCGCGCCCCGCGAAGACTCCCGAGTAGCGATCAGACCCCCGACCGTCCCTTGCTCGTTGATGCGCCAGCCCGCGCCGCAGCTGAGCCAGTAGCTTTAAATTCCCCGTCTAATAATCATGAAAATAATACCTTGATCCAGCCTGTCCCTGATAGTACTAGCTGCCCCCCCCCCCGCCAGCGACTCCCTGAGCCGAGGTTCGTACCCCACAGGGGGTGCCCTCAGTGCGCAGTCGTTTTAGGTTTAAGTAGGTTTACGCCCTGGCTGGAGGCTTTTAGATTCCTAAAAACCTTCACAGGAAAGTCCGGTTGAGCAGTCACGGCCTCTCAAGGTCAACTGCGAGATGCCATTCACAAAAAAAAAAAAAAAAAAAAAAAAAATTGGTTTGAACGAGGTCTAGTAAGTAGTTTTTTTTATACGTCATAAATCGTATTATGTTACTTGCTGCTACGGAACCCTTCATGGGCGAGTCCGACTCGCACTTGGCCGGTATTTTAATGTTCTAGTTTCTTCTATGATTCTGGATTCTAATCAACCTTTCAAGCTGTAAAAGCGTAAAATGCCAAGAAACTTTCAATTTACCTACGATACCAAAAATAATTCCTTCCTCACCTTTACTTAAGCGAACACCGTGTAGGTATCTCATAAGTAATCTCTTGTTCGTTACAAAATGGCAATATTTATGTTACGGCCATTTTCCGTGCCTCCCGGTGAGAGAACGTTTTAGTCTTGTTTTAGTGAAGACTCGTTAAGTGGCCCGGCTCTTATATGCCTCATATCTTTTAATTGAAGCTTGCTTGTATAAGCACAGCAATTCTTCTATTTTAGCTGGACATAATTTTCTGTTTTAGTGCTCGTCTATAAATATATAGGTATAAACGTGAATGTTGGTGTTTTTAAATTGATCTCGACACGGGTGAAGCTGCTGGCAAAAGCAAGTATCAAATACACGTTTGGTTAAGTTCGTAGTTATTCTTAACATAACAATGAATTTTAAATAATTTCATCATCATCAGCCTATAATGTTCCCACTGCTGGGACACAGGCCTCCTCTCAGTGAGAGGGATTGGGCCGTAATCCACCACGCGGGCCCACTGCGGGTTGGTAGATGTCACAAATCTTCGAATTTTTTGGTTCTAGGACATGCCGGTTTCCTCACGATGTTTTCCTTCACCGCGCACCGTTAAATAATTTACTTTACTTTTATTTTGGGAAAGTGTCGTATATATATAATTTTGACGTTCAAAAATTACTGAATCTCAGCCTAATTTTAACAAATAACTATTGATACATTTTGAAGGGCTATGTGTATGAGACATTAGTATTCTCATGCACAGAAACCTCGATGTTTTAATAACATAACAACCATCACTTATAGATTACACACGTGCAAAACAAGAATAGGTCATTAGTTAAAAGATATTTTATCAAAAACGTAGGTCTCCCTACGCTCTTGCTCTTAGTAGAGAAATTGCAATTAAGGCACGCTTGTCCGGATAGAACGCAATGCCAGGTATGTTTCGTTCAGTGAGCAGGAACCGTTGTTGGCTCTTTTTAATATCATCTCTAAGTAACCTTAGACGTCAACCACGTTTAACTCAGCCTATCGTAGTCCAATGCTGGACATAGGCCTCAACCTAGCTGCTTCACAGCACCTTGTTCTCCGCCTTTCGCATCCACTCTCACCCAGCCTCCTTGGAGTGCCGGTGCTTCTGAGCAGCGCTCTTCCCTTCCGTGGCCTGGACGGCCGCCACCGTTTGATGGCGGACGCGGTGGGGCCGCAGGGGAAGAGGAGTGTCGGTATAGCGTCAGCCGCTCTCCCTATCCTCTGCGGCCGAAAAGTGGTAGACGGGACGGCGCGTTGTGTTCCACACGCGCGCCGTCAAAGATGTCAGCAACCACTGGTGGGGTCCGCAAGGGCCGATGCCTGCCAGGGGTGCGGGTTTTTTTCGAAAGAGAAACCATGGCCCCTGGCATACGGGCTACTGAGGGAACACGGGTGGGTTTTAGTCAGTAAAAGCCTGACACGCCCTCCTGCTCTACTCAGCAGGAGAAGTCATTTGATGATTTCCCACCCCAAAAAAAAAAAAAAAAAACCCAGCCTCCTTTTTCAAGTCATCCTACCACGTTACGTAGCCTATTCTTTCAACACACTACTTCATTAATTCAAAAAACGAAGCTTGTTTATTTTTTATGCAAATCTTTAATTTTATTCCTAGGTAAATAATTACTATCTCAAACCTTTTCTAACCCATCCCAAAATTAAGTACACACTTACATATTTCATCAATAAATCTCTTAAACTACAGAACACAAGCGAAACCTAATTAGCCCAAACTAATTCGCTTTTTAATTATTCATGAAGAGGCACAAAGGTTTGGTGGGGTAGACAGCTACATAAAGAGGTACCGGTCAGCTGATACGGGTTGGACACAGGGGGAGTGTGGTGGGCAAGCCGCGAGTGTGCTGGACACACGAACCATAAATCAAAAAGAATGCCCTTCAAATGTGCCCTTTTGAACGGACAACCGTGCTTCCACCTAAATATGGATGGTGGAATTTTGATGTCGGAGATTGAAAAGAAACTGGGTTACAATTGTTTGTTGAGGGTTGGTTTATAAGTAATGATGTGTCGTGTTGTGTTCTTTGGGAGTCAGTTTTATGGAATTGGTAAAAGAAAAGCCTTGTTATAAAATTGAATTCTTGCGGCTTGTAGAGTAGATTTTTTTTATTTTCACTTTGTACTGTTTTTTTTTTTATTTTTGGAAGTTGGTTGTTTTTTTAAATCAAATTATTTAGGATTTTTTGGAACTATAAGACATAAAAAAGAAACAATTAATTGAAAATGTTTTTTTTTATTTTTCTAAAAACAACTGAATTAAAAAGCTCCTCCTTTTGCTGAAGTAAATGGATTCTTGCGGCTTCTAAGATAGATTTCTCGAGAACGATATACAACTACGTAAAATATTTTATGTACTACATGAACCTTATTAGTGTACCTACTAAATTACATTGAAAAAAAAAAATACAATCAATCACAGAATCAATATTTTAGCAGTTCGAATATTCATAACACCCTATAAAACCAGCAAACAGGCTTAAATAATACACTGATTAAGTATAATTTCACCAAAATAATTTTAACCTTACTCTAAATCTCTCAGCCTAGGGAATAGACCTCGGGATGTCTAGATTTAACCTAGCCACCCTTATAAACTAACCAAGCTAATTTTCCTGTTAAATAATCTATGACATATCACTGGTCCTCCGAGAGTGGCTTAAGGAGTGCGCCACTTAGGTACATTTATTATTCAGAACATGAAGTAACGTAGGAAACTTTATAAGGAAAATCAATTAGGAAGTAATGGATAGGAATTTGTTGGTAAATGAGGAAGTTTCGATGGCCAGATGTTTGTCATGAAGTTTTTTTATTGGCTAAAACTTCTTTATTTGATTTGAATGCTTACAAACTACTAAAATCAGCGTCTAATGTTCCCATTGCTAGGAAACAGGCCTCGTCTCTTCGAGAGGGATTTGGCTGTAATCCACCACGCGGGACCAGTGTGGGTTGGTAGATGTCATATGCCTTCGAATGGTTGGTTACGCTTTCCGCGATCGGTCCGTGGATAGGTGACCATCTTTACATACCAAGACCCCTCCGTGCCTCGGAAAGCACGTCAAGCCGTTGGTCCCGGCTGTCATTTGTGGATCTTTCACAGTCGTTACGGGTCGTCAGAAGCCCGAAAGTCTGACAACCAGTCTATACCAAGGGCTTTCGTATTACCCAGTAACTGGGTTGTGGAGGTCAGATAGGCAGTCGCTCCATGTAAAATACTGGTATTCAGCTGCATCCGGTTAGACCGGAAGCCGACCCCAACATAGTTGGGAAAAGGCTAGGCAGATGATGATGTTTTCCTTCACTATTTACAACTAGGTACTTAGTTACTAATAGGTAATTGGTATTTTTTAACCGACTTCAAAAAGAAGGAGGTTATCAATTCGACATGTTTATATTTTTTTTTTTTATGTATGTTCGGGCATAACTCCGTCGTATATAGACGGATTTGCAAAATTCTTTTTTTGTTCGAAAGGGGTTTCCTCCGAAATGGTCCCATTGAAATTTCATATAGATCTGATGATGCGTTTCGGAGACAGACAACGGAACTCTTCAAAAAATTACAGCAAATCAACCGCGAATGTTGCTATCGCATATATGTGTATTGTTTTGACCCCAAGGATGATGAAATTTTGAATTGGTGTGGGGTAGATAACTAAAAAGTGAAAAATAAAAACTTTTTTCAAAAAAATAGCAACCGACTTCCAAAGAAACACTACAAAGTGCAAAATAACTTTAATTTCGGAAGGCGGTGACAAATAATAAAAATACACATCCAAAGTCACCGACTTCCCAAATTAAAGTTATTTTGCACTTTGTAGTGTTTCTTTGGAAGTCGGTTGCTATTTTTTTGAAAAAAGTTTTTTTTTGTAAATATTTCGTAGTTAAAGAACCGTTTTTACTGAAAATACTGCTAATTATTAATCAAAATATAAAAGTAAAATCCACTAAGCGAGATCGAGGTCAAGAATGAACCTTTTTTTTTAATGCAGCGTCGATGTAACCCAAAAATAGTTAAGGAAACACTGATAGAATTTAATTTAGGTATTGAAATAAATTCGTGTATTTATGTAAATATTAATATTCAGCTCTCTATTGCTGTACTTATCAAGAATTCTAGACCGACGGAATTTAATAACTCACCAATCGATCTTTCAAGACCTGTCAAGTTTGTATTGTACCTACCCACATATTATAAATACATGCTTCGGAGAAACGGCGATACATCTTTGGAAAGTCTCCTAAGCCCTTATATTATTGCGAGGCGATTAAGTTGTGATAGATGACATACCACTGAGAATGAAAAATGTGTTTCTCGCTTAGTCTTGAAAAATACGACCTACAGTTTTTTTCTGAAAACAAGTCTAGTTTTTCCTCGAAATGTTGTGGATGAAAGACAATTCTTGGCAAGGGGTATCGTTTTACCCAAAAGTATGGATTGAGGAGGTCGGAAAGGCAGTCGCTCCATGTACTCGTAAAATCCTGGTATACTGCGTCGAGTTAGACTGTTAGTTGACTCCAATATAGGTAGGAAAAGGCTCGGCAGAGGATAAAACATAGTGGACATTAATTAGCAGTGATTTTAATCAGTTGAGGTCAGGATTATCACACCCTTGTTAAGTTCTCGATTTCCCTAGTTTTAGAGTTAAAATTCCGTTTCTAGGTATTTTCACGCACTGTAGTGACCAATGGGTTCACAAACATTAATAGGATCTAAAAAAGAAGTTTATTTCAATTAACATATTATTTTACATTATATAATTTCTTCCCATGGCTGCATGGGTGTTGTATAAGGCGACTAAGCGAGAATGGGCAGCAGCGTTCTCTATACATTTTAAAAATCATATATTGCGATCGCCAACACACCTGCCAAGCGTGGCGATTATGGCAAAACCCCCAAGAAATTACTAACACCAAAAATAGAAATGCGGTGCTTGGGGGGGAGGCTTATGTCCAGTACTGGACGTCTTTCGGCTGCACACACACATACCTTACACAATAATACCAGCGCGCCTCTTTGCCTTGTTGTTGTTTATCCTTTAAATCTGTGTTTTCATCTTAATACATGTTTTTAAATTGCTTATGCACAGTTAAAAGTGGAAGTGCGGAGTCTCCTATCACAATTAAAGAAGACTACAAATTATACATCCTCATCATCATCATTTCAGCCGAAAGACGTCCCCACACAGTAAGATACAGTAAGATTTTTTATAATAGATTAGGCAAAGCGGAAAGGTTACGTCGTGTCCTTTCCGCAGGTAATGTCATTCCCGTACATTTTGGCTTAGCGTTGGGCTTGAACGCTAACAGAAATGTGTTTTGTCTCTAGGCCCTGATCTATTATTTTCCTCAAATCGATAATTCAGCATTCGTACAGTTATAAAACTAGATTACCTTAGCCCAGCATGAGGCCAAATATCGACCTGATCTGTTACGGTATAAGGTCGATGCTCCCTTGACATATACGTAAAAGATATAAACAAGACAATCTTCATTAACTAAGTTCATCCATTTATTCTCAATGTACTCAACACTTGAAATGTGTTGAAAAGCATTTCCACTCGTTGATTGAGTTCCATTTCGTGTATTCGTCGTTCTACGCAATCTTCAGGAGAATGTACGGTAAGGATTAATTAAGGCAACATTTTTTTTTTCAGGACTATGAGGCAGAGAAATTGAACCTGAATTAGAGTAAAATGGAATTCATCTTCAAACACGAATCAATAGTGTTTTAATTAATTCAAAGTTCCATGATACGTAGTATGTAGCACTATATTTATATCTGTCACCGTAACATTGTGAACACCGTTAGTTTATAATCTATCTTGCGAGATTATAAGCTGTCGATAAATTGTGAACTGCACCATACTGCTTACTGACCGAATAGGTTAGGTTAGGTTAGAACGACGACCAAACGCGCGCCAGCAGAACGAGTGCCGGCCAGCGCTACTTCCAAGTTAGGGCCTGTGCACACCACGTTTTTTAATCGCGCCGTTGACGCGCGTTTGTAGCGATACAGACGCGATACGCACGCGAGTCAGACCTTCCTGTAGGATAAAAGCGCGCCGTCGACGCACGTTTCTTAAAACGCGTGTCAACGGCGCGTTTATAAAACGTGGTGTGCACAGGCCTTTAGTGGCAGTTACGGGACTATTTAGTAATGGCGCTAGGTACTATCTGTGTTGATACCAGTTCACAAATTGACGGAATATAAACTATCGAAAACTAGTGCATTAAATTGTAAATGGTTTTTGCAGTTCACAATTGATCGACAGTTTATAATTTCGCGAGATAGATTATATACTAACGGTGTTCACAATCTTACAGTGACATGTATAACAAAATATCACACCTTGTTTCCCCGAAGGGTTGGGCAGAGGTGTACTGTTAGCACACCCACATGTCGCCAGTCATATTGAAGTAAATCGGCAACAAATCCAGACTCTGGGTTGCTACGGAGAAATGCCAGAAAAAAAAAACCCAATAACACTGTGCCCGACCTGGCGGGGAATCAAACTCAGGACCTCATTGTTCACCTCTAGCATTTTCGAACAATAGACCAACAAGGTAGTCTTTGAGCTATGTGTATGTATATATACAGGGTAAATTTTTTACCAGTGCCCAAACTGTGACCATGAATTTAGCATATCATTCTAAACCCCCAAGCGTAGAAACTTTTCGTCAATTATACCAATAAACATCTGCCGTTCCGTACATTTTGACCACATAAGTATTGCACTTTCTATGAAACAGCAGTTTTTTTTTTTGTATAACCGGCGAATAATTTCTGCGCTAGGGCTAGCTAGGGCTCTAGAATGATTTATGCTGAATTCATGGTTAAAATTTGCGCACTGGATAAAAACTTATCCTGTTTACAGGGTAAAAAAAATATTTACCCTGTAGCAAGGATTTATTTTTGAAATTTTAAGACTATGTTCATATCAATACTTATTCCCCCTTATTACAGAACAAGGTTTTTCTTTAGGTATGGTTTAAACAGTCGAGCCTGTTTTTTAAATAAGAACCTAATGAAATCGAAATACAGCTCCTTTTACAAAACTGACAAGTTAGTCCAGTGCTAAATTGTCAGTTTTGTAAAAGGAGCCTTAATTCTATTTCAGTTCTAAGTTCTTATTTTAAAAACAGGCTCGATGGTTGAAACCATACCTAAAGAAAAACCTTGTTTTGTAATAAGAGGGTTTGTGTTTGCCGCATACATTTAAACCAAAGAATGCTAAAAGGCTGAATTGTATTCTCGATTCAAAAATTGTTCGGATTTACGTTACACTAATGTGGCGCATTCCTCGATCTGTGGCCATTAAATAGTCAGATACCATAATTATCTTTTGGTACTCTAAAATACGATTTACTATCTTTTCCTCCTCTTTTTGCCCTGTTCAGACTCACAAACATGACATGACGCATTTTCCTCGTTTCACATGACGTCACACCTAAAAACGGGCTGGACATAACATGGCAACTGTCAGTTAAGTAGTACCTACCTTCAACATTTAACACACCTTATATCTAGTCCATTTTTCTGTTTGAAAGTAAGGAAAAGCCTCAGGTATAACAAGAAAATGTTTGTTTTTACCGTTTCATTCAAACAAACGTACGGTCTGCGACAATAAAATAAAAATAATGGCGCTTTTTGCGTCCATATTACGATGAAATTACAGCATAAGCAACGGAAATGTTGGGTTTGTTATGTTGGTATTAATGTGTGGGAATGTTTTTGTATTTGGAACGCTGTCTTTGTTAGCAACCACAGAGCATGGAGACGGCTCGCCGGCCGGTACTAGAATGCGGCATTATTCAATACTATAAGTCTTCAAATTTAAAAAAGGATCGAATTCGAAGTAGTTGGAAAACCAGTTAAGCAGATCAGTGTCCATTGCTTGATAGTTTCAGTACAAACCCTCCGTGTCACCATTTAGTCGACATTCACACGGATGTAATTATATCTTCAACGCAATGGTTAGCGCCGAGAGCACTGAGATGCACTTTGTTCGATTCTCAATGTTCAGTACTGAGAATTGATAATCGATTGCGCTATAAAATCCCGTCACGATATTTTTACGTCGACTTAGGTAATCGCACTACGAAACGAATTATTGAAGTATAGCAACTGACGGCTTTGAAGTCGATCCGTGACTAAAGTTGCATAACTTTAGTCACGGATCGATGTCAACGCAATTTCGATGCAATGAATTTGATTAGTATCCCGTGCTTTGTGTTACCAACAAAAGCAATTCAAATCAAACAAATAATTTGGTTTTGTAATAGTATGTTGTTAAAAGTGAAAGAATGTGCTTTGAACATTTATTTTAAATATTGACTCTCCTGTTCAAATGTTTCATCTAATTGTATGCCTAAGGCAGAAAAACGAAGTTGCCCTAATTGGTATCCCACTACAAAGGGCAAAGATCTCAAACTTTTATCTATAACTAGGTGCTGCTAGCGGCTTCGCCTGCGTAGAGATCGGAAATGTAATCACGGGAACGTACTACCAGGATAAAAAGAGTCCCATATGTTAGTCCAGGTTATAAACTGTCTGTGTGTCATATTTAATCTAAATCCGTTTAGCAGTTTTTGTGTCATTGAGTAATAAACATCCAAACATACAATTGTATAACATTCGTTTTATCATTTATCATAATTATGCAAATTCATCACGATGATATGCTAAATTATGCTAGTTCTACTTCAACCACTTACCTACTGTAAAACTAATACTTATATTTGAAGCACAAGCTATAGATTTTCAGTCTAGACATAAAAAATACTAGATAAAAATCGGTAGTAATAAATCATTTCAGGTTTTTCTGTATAACTTGGCAAAACTGTAAAAAAGATTGTATTTAACTACAAAAACATTTTTTAAATGATTGGATATTTACAAGTGATCTAGTGTAAATTAAGGGAACGGTAAAAAGTGTTATAGTTTATTTATTAATTTTTATTTTATTTATTTAAAAACACACGTTTTGTACTTATAATTATACAAGGCACACCATTAGACCTCTGGGGTCTGTCTTAGCATGCCATGGTCTGGAATTACTCAGCGCGCCTCTGTGAAATTAAGGTAAAATGGAGTTGTAATATTCTTTATTTAATAAAGCCATTTCAAAAGAAAACCTTATGGCTACTTTTCCCACAAGCTAAGTGGTCACCCAGGAAATCAATTAACCTTTTTCGAACGTCCATTGTTTAAAAAATACAATGGCTTTTGTTTTCAGACAAAAAAACTGAGGGTGATAAATTAGCTCCCGATATAACCAATTGACAGTGAGCTACGTCAGAAAAGTTCGAGGTAGAGCAAAGGTATTATAACAGGGCCCCATTCAATGGAACCAAATGACAATAATCTACACAAGAACATTTTGAGGTATGTAGTGCAAAGGTTTGGTACCCCTGTTCTATACTATACAGGATGGATACATCGAGGCACAAACAGTAACCATGCAAAATGTATGGTTATTCATATTCATTTAAAAAATCTGCGCTTGGTGGTCTATAATTATTTACTAAATATGATTCAGCAAATTAATGATTAAATTAATAGCTAGATACCGTGAAATTTTTCATCGGTTATCAAAAAAAATATTGGGTATGAAACTGCATTCGTAAAAAGTGCAATACAGATCTAAGCGGCTAAAATATATAGAATGTAACAGCATTTTTTGAAAACAATCTGTTCCATCGATAATTTATGCGATTCTGTGACATTGCAAAGGGCGTTGAACAATAATATAGGTGCATTTGGTGGTAAGACCATCTTTATACTATTCTTTTGTAGCATATCTTCAAATCATATAAAGGTACCTTGAAAAGTACCAACAGGTAATCATTAAGAGAACTACACATCGCTGTAAGTACTAGTACAAATAAATACATAATGAATGATCCGATGTTTAAGTGATAACTGTGGTACGTGGTACAAACAATATCTCTCCATACGAAACGTTATTTCTCTCCATACATTCAAATTGGCGTAATTTACTTGTGTAAATTGTGTATGTGATAGGTTTGGGAGTTATTCAAGCATTGTTTGTATAACATTTCATAGTAGGTGTATGGGGTTCGTTTTTTTAAAAAGACATTTTGGAAAAAATTATGGAGGCGGCTAAATATACTGATTACATACATACATACTCAGCCTATAAACGTTCCCACTGCTGGGACACAGGCCTCCTCTCAATGAGAGGGAGTGGGCCGTAATCTACCACGCAGGCCCAGTGCGGGTTGGTAGATGTCACATGTCTTCGAATTTTTGGTTCTAGGACATGCCGGTTTCCTCACGATGTTTTCCTTCACCGTTTGAGAGCAGTGGTGATGAAATTATTTACACAAAGTAATGCGCCTGGCTGGGTTCGAACGCACGACCTACCACTCGTAAGTCGCGGCTGTTACCACTGGGCCACCATTGCTCTATATAGTGATTAATTTTAGTTAAAGCTTTCCTATTTTCACATAATTTTCTGTTTCTGAAAGACACAACAGATAAAAGAATGTGAATATTATGTTATGTGTCTATGGTTTAATTTATTTGTTTGGTAATAACGACTTAACTCTTCTTCTTTTTACGTGTCGATGGCCCAGTAGGCAGCCACGTTAATTCCAGCATCAGTGGCATTCTTTAGGTCATCCGAGGTGCAGGTGAATGGGTTCTTAGGACTCTCCACTAAGTGGGGTATAGTCCAACCAAACTTAACTCTTTTCCTGATGTTAAGCAAAATTAACTCCAGAAAAAAAAGAAACACCACCAAAACTGGAGACCACATTTTTATATTACATTACCAACCATTGTTGGTCGTAAAAATAATAATTAAAATGGCGTATTAAGCCATATAATTACGTCACGATAACCATTAAAGGAACAAGTACATACCTACCTATATAACTGCTTACTCCTTATGATGCCTATCATTCAGGTTAATTGTTTACTGGCCTTATGGGTCGTAATGGGCCATTTGTATGGGTACTACATGCCATATGTCATCTGTTTTAAGATAGGATTAGCACGGCTTATTGATCGACTCGCACGAACTAACTCGCACGAATCGGGCGAATCGTCACTAGTTCTACTTCCTGCTTGATATTATAAATGTGAAAGTTTGTATGTTTGGATGTGTAGATGTTTGGATGTTTGTTAGTCTATCACGCAAAAACGGCTGAACGGATTTGGATGCAATTTTGCACACAGATAGACTATACCTATAACAATTTTTTGTGTCGGTTGTTCGTTCCCGTGGGATAATTTGACTTCCACGCGGGTGAAGCTGCGGGCGGAAGCTAGTTATTACACAGGTATTATCTAATATTAAAATGTGAAAGTGTGAAAGATGTTTGTTACTCATTAACGCAACAAAAACTGAACGGATTTGGATGAAATTTGGCATACAGATAGTTTGTGACCTGTATTAGTACATAGGATATTTTTATCCCGGTAATACGTTTTAACATAGGCGCCCCAGACAGCCCGCTTTGCAGGGGCTGCCTTGACGCCGAGAAATCAGCCGCCCACGTCATCCTGGAATGCGAGGCCGTGGCTTCTCAACGTGAAGAAATCCTCGGAACAGTGAGGTCGCTCCGCGAAGCCTGTGAAGCTCCCAGGAAGCTTCTGTGCTTTTGGGCGGAGCTAGGCTGGCTCTGTTAGCCAGAATCCCCACGCACAACGGACCGAATGGGAGTCTACGTGCGGAAAAGGGAGTTCCATCATCATCATCATCATCATCATACGTTCCCGTGGGATAATTTTCGTCCCTCTCGCGGTCGAAGGCGCTGGGAAAGATAGTATTATAATATTGTCTATAGGCCAGTAGCATAAAGTCAATTTATTTGTGGGCATTTCTACAATTCCAGAAAAACGTATTAGGCAACTGTGAAGTTTTTCCTTAACTTTTCGTTGTTTCCTTAAAGTTTCATTCAAAACGTGCCAGTTGCCTACTGCACATTTCTGGAATTGTTGATTACAAATTCGCTTATACAAAACATTTTTTTATTTTTTTATTCTATAGAAAAGGGCTTTGTCGCACATGCGATTATGCCGCCCTGGTTTGCTTAACAAAATCATACTTATTTATTTCTAATTAACAAAATCTTAGCATAGCTAGTTTGTAAAGTACTCTAGCTGCATCAGAAAGTGGCACAGCTAGAACACTATTCAACTCAGCCTATCGCCCCCCCCGAGTGGGTTCCCGCATTGTCGTTGCGGGGGGGCTTAGTAACCGTGGTCTCCCATCCACGGTGAAGCCAAGAGGAACCCAACGGTGGGGCCGCTCGTCAGGGCTTTTGCCTCAAAGCCGACGACGTAGCGGCCAAAAAGTAGGTTGCGGTGAGGTGCACCGCAACTGAGGTGGGCCGCGATGTCGAATGGGAGGCATCGCGGCTGAGGGTTACGGGCTGCGGTAGAGGAGGAGTGCCGGTGCTTCTGAGCAGCGCTCTTCCCTTCCGTGGCCTGGACGGGGCCGCCACCGTTTGATGGCGGACGCGGTGGGGCCGCAGGGGAAGAGGAGTGTCGGTATAGCGTCAGCCGCTCTCCCTATCCTCTGCGGCCGAAAAGTGGTAGACGGGACGGCGCGTTGTGTTCCACACGCGCGCCGTCAAAGATGTCAGCAACCACAGGTGGGGTCCGCAAGGGCCGATGCCTGCCAGGGGTGCGGGTTTGTTCGAAAGAGATACCACGGCCCCTGGCATACGGGCTACTGAGGGAACACGGGTGGGTTTTAGTCAGTAAAAGTCTGACACGCCCTCCTGCTCTACTCAGCAGGAGAAGTCATTTGATGATTTCCCACCCAAAAAAAAAAAAAAAAAAAAAAAAAAACTCAGTCTATCGCAGTCCACTGCTGGACATAGGCCTCTCCCAAGCTGCGCCACAATACTCTATCCTCCGCCTTCCGCATCCAGTCTGTCCCAGCCTCCTTTTTAAGGTCGTCGGTCCATCTAGCTGGGGGTCGTCCCACACTACGTTTGCCGAGACGCGGTCTCCACTCCAGGACTCGTCTGCTCCACCGTCCATCGGTCCTTCGACAAACATGGCCAGCCCACTGCCACTTCAGCTTGCTCACTCTATAAGCTATGTCGGTAACTCCGGTTCTTTTCCGGATAATTTCGTTCCGGATTTTATCCTTCAAAGAAACTCCGAGCATAGCCCGCTCCATAGCGCGCTGAGCGACCTTAAATTTGTGGACCAGCCCGACTGTCAGTGTCCACGTTTCGGCGCCGTATGTCATCACGGGCAGGACGCACTGGTTGAAGACCTTAGTCTTCAAGCATTGCGGAATAGGCGACGAAAAGACTTGACGTAGTTTCCCAAACGCTGCCCAACCCAACCGGATCCTCCTGTCGGCTTCCTTCTCAAAGTTGTGTCTACCGAGCTGGATGACTTGTCCTAGGTAAACATACTCCTTCACAACTTCGAGAAGCGACCCTTCGATGTGGATTGGACTCGGCAAGACGTGAGAATTGCACATGACTTTCGTCTTATCCAAATTCATGCCGAGGCCAACCTGCCGAGAAGCTCCGCTTAGCCTGTGCAGCATCTGGTCTAACTGTTCCAGTGTCTCTGCCATTATGACGATGTCATCGGCAAACCGAAGGTGCGAGATGTATTCGCCGTTAATATTGATACCCTGTCCAGTCCAGTCCAATGTCTTAAAGATATCCTCCAACGCGTTGGTGAACAGTTTCGGGGATATAACATCCCCCTGTCGCACCCCTCTGAGGAGTTGGATAGGACTTGTTTCCTTATCCTGGATCTGGACAGTCATCGTAGCGGCATCATACAAACATCTCAACACCTCGATATAGCGCCAGTCAATTCGACATCGTTGCAGAGAGGCCAGAACTGCCCATATTTCGATGGAGTCGAAGGCTTTCTCGTAGTCCACAAATGCCATACACAGCGGTTGGTTGTACTCTTCAGTCTTCTGTACAATTTGTAGAACACTATTACAGTAACCTATTTCTCTAATCCTACAATCTAATTTATTTCTAAATTCCTCATTGCAGACACATTCGATTAATATGTGATAAACATCATCTACGGAACTAACACAAAATCCACAATTAGTCGTCGCTGATTTCGCCATTAGATGTAAGAGCTTATTACACGGAATGTGTCCGGAACGAAGTCTTAGCGCGATAACAGTATCACATCTACTTAACATTATATTATTTAAAAGTGACCATTCGCCCGATTTCGTGCGATTCGACTAATGAGCCATTAACACTATGGTAATCCCAGCATACTTATGTGTTGTTACTTCTAATAGAATTTATTACTTTTATGAAGTCATAAATCATGGTAGTCTCCTTTACGATAGGAAAATTGAAGTATATTGGCACCTACTTAAGTCTAGGATTAATGCATCTTGGATTGTAATTACCACCTACTATTATTAAGGTGCATTATACAGGATCAGTTTTTATCCAGTGCGCAAACTGTAACCATAAATTCAGCATATCATTTTAGACCGCCCAGCACAAAATTTTCTCGTCAGATATACAAAAAAAAATCTGCTGTTCCATACATTTTGACCGCGTAGGTATTGCACTTTTCTATGAAACAGCAGATTTTTTTTGTTGTAAAACCGGCAAAAAATAACTGCGCTGGGCGTCTAGAATGATATGCTGAATTCATGGTTAAAGTTTGCGCACTGAATAAAAACTTTTCCTGTATTAGACACAATATTGACTGCTTCTACTACTGACCCGATCCAAGGCAAAGACCTCTTCGCATAGAAAAGCCATGAGCATTGATCACCAAGCCATGCTCTAGGAGGACTATTAAACAAACTGGAAGTGTCTGTTTGTAATGTCAAAACATCAGCTTTTTACTAAATGCATGTGGAAGTACCTATATACGATACTTTGAACAAAAAAAAAAAAACAGAATTTTTGTCTGTCTGTCAGTTTGTTCCGGCTATTTCTCGCAACTTTTTGCCGACATAGACGCGGGCACAACTAAGAGTAGCGATAACTATGTCCAGGGCCTAGAGACAAAATAGATTTCTGTTAGCGTTCACGCCAAACGCTACGCCAAATTGTATGAGAATGACATTACCTGCGGAATGGTTACGTCGTGTACTTTTCGAAATGTGTTTTGTGTAGGCCTGCTGGTTTCCTCACGACATTTTCTTTCAACAACGACATTGATATCCAAGATAAACTTAGAAAACACATTATTAACAATTAAAATAGTTAAATTGGTACATGCCCATATAAATATTTGAACCCACTCGTGTATGAGAGAGAAAACCTCAACCATAGGGCCGTCACGACATGATAAGTTAAGTTATGTTGAAATGATAGTAACACGAACAAAAACAGATACAAAACCAACAAAGTTTTAAAACGAATTTAAAATTCCTCTAGACATCAATAATGACATCGCAATAAGAACCACTTGCCCCTTCAATTAAAAATTTAATCAATATTCCCGTTTTTCAATATCCTCTTGAACTGATTAAAATTATATCGTGACGAGCAATATCCAATTTTTGAAAGATAATTAAGAAGCAATTGTTCACTTTACGAATCATGTGATATTAAAATTTAACCAATTATTTCATAATACCGGTTATTATAGTAAAACAGTTGCTGATAAATTAATTTAATGAGTTGTGAAAATGTGCTTCAAACTGATGGTATTTCAGTTATGATGCTATTTATAATATTGTGATGTTTGCGTTTTGCAAAGTGAGCATAGGTATGAAAGTAAAATAAGTTTGTGGACTTAGTTAAAATAAGTTAGACCTACTAAAAATAAAAAGGATCTAGTAAAAATAAGTTGACCCTAGTAAAAATAAATTGTATCTAGTAAAAGTAAGTTGACCCTAGTAAAAATAAATTGTATCTAGTAAAAGTAAGTTGTACCTAGTTAAAATAGGTAAGACCTAGTAAAATAAGTTGGACCTAGTAAAAATAGGTAAGAACTAGTAAAAATAAATTGCAACTAGAAAAATAAGTTGAGTCTGGTAAAATAAATTAGGCATAGTGAAAATAAGTTACATAAAGTAAAAAATACCCTATACCGTTCAGTCACGCCATCAATGTTTGTCATCGAAAAGCGATTTCATAATTTACCAGCTCTTGCTAGCGGCTTCGCCCACGTGGATGTCGGTGTATTATATACATATATAAACCATCCTCTTAAATCACTTTGTCCAGTGATGAAAACCAAAGTAAAATCCTTAGCGTAATTTAAAAGATCTAAGCGTACCTACGTACACGAAAAGCGACTATGTTTTATACTACATATTATTATTATGTAAAGATAACGATTGTGGTTTTGAGGAAATACCTATCATATTAGTATTGTTGTAGAAAAACTATATTCGTAACAACACAAAATTCTTATCAAAATTTCAGGAAAAAGTCGCCTTTTAATCTTAAGAAAATAAAAGGTATTTATAAGCTCGTGACTGTACGTCAGTCCAGTTCACAATTCTAAAGCATTTTTCGAACTTTTAAATATGGAACTCAAAACATACTTTTTTTAATTAAAACATTATAAAAGGCCAACAGAGGAAACTATGTATTTTATCCAGTCCAATACATACACCTACCAACCAAATTATAGGTACAATAGAACAACAAAATCTGAAATTCGAAACAAAACATTAAAATCAACTACACAAACGAAGCACCGCGTTGTCTACAATCACAAAGCGGCATAAAATGATCATGTTCATAATTCTATTTAAAAGCAGAATGTGGGTTATAATTTACCCTGTAAAATAGCTTTACACGATCCCACATTGTTTGAGCAATATTCGCTTCAAATCACATGAGTAGATACCGAACAGAGACCCACCTCTAAGCGTGATAATATTCTGCTTACCTTTTAATGTATTATTGAACAAAAAAACATAAATTTCACAACAAAATAAAATAAATCCTCAAAGGCAGAACTTCTTACAACTTTGTTACACTTAAAACAGATAATTATTAAGATTAGTAACCGGGGTCTTCGTATGTAGTTGAAGCTTACTAAGAAACTGGTGCCGTGTGGTGCTGGACGTAAAGAATAGCACCATTCCATATCTTCCCGTGGGTGTCGTAGGAGGCGACTAAGGAACTTACTAGAGAATGGGCAGCAGCGTTCTCCTATGCAGTTTACCACCATACTGCGATCGCCATCCCGCTTGCCAACGTGGTGATTATGGTAAACCCCCCCAAATTGGGGGAGGCCTGAGTCCAGCAGTGGACGTTTTTCGGCTGAAATGATGATGAAGAAACTGGTAGACATTTTCGAATGAAATTAATTTTGATACTCGTAAATTGACGATTTCACCGTTTGCCGTTTGAGAGCAGTGGTGATGAAATTATTTACACAAAGTAATGCACCCGGCTGGGTTCGAACGCACGACCTACAACTCGTAAGACGCGGCCGTTACCACTGGGCCACCACTGCTCTCAAACGGTGAAGGAAAACATCGTGAGGAAACCGGCATGTCCTAGAACAAAAAATTCGAAGCCATGTGACATCTACCAACCCGCACTGGGCCCGTGGTGGATTACGGCCCACTCCCTCTTACGGAGAGGAGGCCTGTGTCCCAGCAGTGGGAACGTAATAGGCTGAGTATGATGTATGATGTATGACGGTTTGTTTTGTATTCTATTTTACTCGGAAATATCCATCAGTTTCTTACTAACCTTCATCCCTATTCGACGACCCCAACTGTACTACCATACTTTAATAATATACATTCGAAAATAACTCTCCCTGTCTGGCTGTATGTTAGTTACATTTCCACGCCTAATCCAACGTAAGAAAATTGTCAAAATTTAGCAAGGAGATAAATCGCATCCTCGGGAAGGATATAGGCCACATTTTGTCTGAAAAACAATCCTATGGAGGTGATACAGGGGATGTAAGTTGGCATAAGAAGACATTTTTTAATGCCAACACCATTAAAAAAATTAGATAAAATCTGCGGTCGTGCCACGCCAATCGAGACATCACGCACACATAATCGTACCGCAGTACCAAATCGGTAAGCTTAGTCTCTGTAGCCTACATACTCCTGGAACCCAATATGAAGCCGTGACGCGGCGCTTCAGTTAATGGGTTTCGGTTTAAATGTGCTGTTTCACGCCGGAACGACAATTAAGCTTGGGGCATGGCTATTGTATTGATATCTGTACCTAAAATTTACGTAGAGTTTCACAGAAATTAGGGATGATTTATTTATGACTGGCTTTTGCTAGCGGCCTCACCCGCTTGGAGGTCGGAAATCATCTGACGGGAGCGTACCTACTACCTACCTGGATATAAGTAGTTTATGTGTTAGAAACTATCTGGCTGCCAAATTTTATTCAAATCCGTTTAGCCGTTTTTGCGTGATTGAGTAAGAAACATCTAAACATCCAAACTTACACATTTTTATATTAATGGGATTTTCAAGAACGTATTGTTGTTAGGAGTCAGAAAATAATGTCTCCTAAATAAACCTCATTTCTTCGTTAACCAGTTTTATCTATATCCTTATTTTAAGTTAGTTTAACATTTCACAAACCAACTATATTGTTTTTAAGCAAAAATTAAAACAGATTTACACACTTTTTTGTCCTCTTTTACTGTCTAGATACCGAATGGCACGCACCGTTTCGTTGTAGTAATAATGTCATGGATTTATTTGAAACTCATACGAAATTCGCCAAATTCCTTGATTTATAATATGTATGTATTATTACGTCCTGTCACCTTAGTAGGTACGTGACAAGCCTACTGAAGTCGCATATTACCTACCTTCTTCAATTTTTTCCGAAAAATTTCTATCATGGTTGACATTTCATTAGTTTATTTAAATATTTAAATGATACTAAAAATATAATCAAGTAAAAGGCAACTTTAAGATAAAACAGAAAATCTTGAGGTGCAAAAAACTAAAATCAGATAAATACTGCGTATTTAATATATTATACCTGTTTATATACCTAAACGTAAATGACCTATGAAATAAATAAATAAGAATATATTCCTGGCCCGAAATTATAACATGTATCAGAATAAATATCTACGTCAATCTTGTAGCGAAATCAAACGGGTCATATTTATTTACTTCATATATTGCCACTTTCATCTTCTACTTCTCAAAGTCTCGGATTCTGATAATAAATATTTAAATGAGAAATAGTTAAATAAAGATAGTCCGGGTATCATCGCTTTCAATTCGGGTTATTCCCAAGAGTAATAACATAATGCTCAAACGTGGCGTATATTTATGTGTGTTTGTCCAAGTCTTACTAATAATATTCATACGATATTGTGATCTCTAAGCCGAGTTTGATACAAAAAAGTGTATTAAAAGCTGTAGGCGAAAGTAAAATTGTCGAGTTTTACAAAAAAAACCCTTCAAATCTGTTTCTTTTCTTTTCAGATCGGAAATTTTCTTCACCAATCAACGGCACTAATGAAGCAATCCGCAGACGGGATATTGGAGTAGCAGCCGTTCGCGCCACCTTCCGCGCGCAATAAAACAACAAACCCCTGCTGACACCGCCAGAGACTCCGCTCCAACAAAAACAAACCCTATCACAACGGCACAAAGATCACAGTCCCCCAACATCCCGCAGTCAAATGGCTCTGCTTCAAATTGAAAACACAATCCAAGCAATATGTCAATTAAAGCCTATTCTCAATTGTAATCAAGCGCGCCATTCTAAGACCAAAAAGCTACGCGACGAGGTCGTATTTCAGACTTGATTCGTTAAAGCAATTTAGGCAGCGTAGCTAGACAAAGGGAGAAGCAAAACCAATGTATGGTTACGTCAGGATAACGAACAAATTAATCGTCACCCAAACCAGGGATTCGTATGGCGACTCAAAGTCATAACTCCTACTGTTCACTGCCTAGCTTTGTTGCTTTACCTTCGTGTCTTCTCGTACTGGCGTCTATTCTGTTACAACCGACGCTTGCCTCGGTTGAACTAGAATCAATCCTAAGTCCAGAGTATAACGTAAGCAACCCAAATTCTACGGCCAACTGGACGTTCGAAGACGAAAACTCCACATCCTTGAAGCACGGTCACATAAAGCATTCAAAATATTCAATACCTACCACTATTTTCTTGGTCACAATATTTATGATAGTCATAGTCGGAACTATAATAGGAAACGTACTAGTTTGTGTTGCAGTGCGTTTAGTTAGAAAATTGAGACGGCCTAGTAATTACTTGATAGTGTCGCTGGCAGTGAGCGACTTGTGCGTGGCATTGATAGTGATGCCAGTAGCAACAGTGTACGATATTATGGGAACCTGGCCTTTCGGACCGGTCATATGCGACTTTTGGGTGTCAAGCGACGTTTTATCCTGTACTGCTAGCATCCTCAACTTATGTATGATCTCTGTTGATCGATATTATGCCATAACGAAACCTCTGGAGTATGGTGTGAAAAGAACGCCTCGTAGGATGCTCTTCTGCGTCTTCATTGTATGGGTTGGCGCAGCATTCATATCCCTCCCGCCGGTCCTTATACTAGGTAATGAGAAGACTGAAACCTCTTGTTCTGTGTCACAGAATCAGGCGTACCAAATCTATGCGACTTTTGGTTCGTTCTACATCCCGTTGACTGTAATGGTCGTGGTCTATTATAAGATATTTAGAGCTGCTAGGAAGATTGTAAAAGACGAGAAACGTGCTCAATCGCATTTGGAGACGCACTGTTACTTGGAGATAAATGTGAAGAATGGTGGGGCGGCAGAAGCGAAGCTTTTGGGCAACCAGCCGGCGCAGCCTCCCCCGAGAGGATCCACAGCTAGTACCAACACAACGGTGAGCTAATTCATCCAATTTGTTTCTTATTCTTCTTCATGTGTGTCTCTTCTTTCACTGACGGTTGGTTTCAACAACTTTGAATATTTCTGCTTGTCCTTAGCAAAGCAGATCTGCTCAAATATATTTTAATCAATTTTGAACTTACTTTCTCAATGGTATGTAGGTAAATATTAAAATAGGATTCAGAAAGAGCTTCCCAGCTTTTCTGTTTTATTATAAATTGTTTACTGAATAATTTAAGCACACAACATCCGTAACGAATTAAAGGTAGAAGGTTTTAGGCAGTTATCTACGGAAACATCTTGATGACTGTAGTATGAGGAATTGTTTTCTTAAGACATCCATAATATTTATGGAATATGACCCTTCTTTTTTGTGCAACGTGTCACTTGTAACAAAATTCGATAAGATTTTCCTTTTTTCAAATATTCTTCTTTTTTAGCATGCCACTTTGAATTTGTTCACCCTACTTGGTATTTGCGTAACGTGGCAGCAAGCAAGCCCTCCAAACTTCTTTGAACTGTGTTCAACAATTATGATTTCTGAACATAGTCTAATTAGGCTGCCATAACCTACAATTTTTTTTAACCTAAAAATGTGTATATGTAACAGCTTTATTTTTGTTACAGTGTAGCGTAGACAAAACAGAAAGCACAATCGGGAGGTGCTTCAGCGGCCAAAGAAAGTCGAACGAGTCCCAGTGTCCTATGTTGCAACAACCAAAGACTCCCACAAAGCCTATTCACACCATAAACCGGTCGCCAACACAGCTGGTGCCCGGGAAACTAACAGTTAAGGAGAGGCAGAGACAACCCTCAGAGAGCAGTCAGAAGACTACGACGAACAGAATCCGATCGTCGCTCTCAAATTTTGCTCATAAAAGCCATATCGCCAAAGACTTACTACATCCACAGAACGCAGTGCATCAGAAGAAGCTACGTTTCCAACTAGCCAAAGAACGCAAAGCTTCCACAACCCTTGGTATAATCATGTCAGCATTCGTCATCTGTTGGTTACCATTCTTCGTGCTAGCGCTGCTCCGACCGTTCGTCAAAGAAGACGCAATTCCTGATGCAGTGAGTGCACTCTTCCTCTGGCTGGGCTACCTCAACAGTTTGCTCAACCCGGTCATATATGCGACTCTGAATCGAGACTTTAGAAAGCCGTTCCAAGAGATCCTCTTCTTCAGATGTGGTAATCTGAACCACATGATGCGTGAAGAGTTCTACCACAGTCAGTACGGGGACCCTGATCAACACTACTGTGTGAATAATACTACCAAAATGCATAATTATGACGAAGGTGTTGAAATAGTTTCGGCCATCGATAGAGAGGAGACACGAGCTTCGGAAAGTTTTCTATGATCGTCAATGCCAGAGGTCGATACCAGAGACCTAGATACTGTGATCTAATTAAGACTTTTTTTTTATAGAACCGCGGTCTAACAGTGTTGATTTTGTCGATTTCATTCGTTTTAATAACTTGTGTATTATAAAAGGCTGTTTCTACCCAACTAGTCGTTACTTATGTAAATGTACTCGAGGTTTCGTTTGATGATGTAAAATACATAATAGTAAGCCATTTTATATTTGCAATCAGAGAGTGTGACACGTGTTTTAGATAAAATAGTAGCTATTGTAAATAATAATAATTATTTAATAATCCGATGACAGTGACGTTGCGTTGTGTCATTATTGTTATCTGTCAAGTATAAGTTAATTGTATAACATTTCAATTCGGTGTTCTAGAAACATTTTCTGTTTGCAAATATAAATGGACCTCCAGTAAGTTGTACGATTTTATTATTAAGTAGGTATCGTAAGTCACATGGTACATTTATGTCACTTTATTAATATTAGGTAAGTAGAATAATAATGGGATGTGAATGTATTATTATTATTTAATAAATTTGGAATGACCAAAGAGGTACATAATATTAACTTGAAACGCGAGGTTTTACAAGTATAAGATGTTGTGAATTTGATAAACTATAATAAAAGAAGTGTATTACATAGTTAAAATAATAAATGATGTATATGATATAACTTAGTCAGAAGTATTAATCCATGTGATAGTAGATATAGAATTCTATTCTTGGTTAGGTTTCATAAAATTTATATTTGTTTTGTATAATTATTTTTATTTGTTCATCAGGTATTTTTTCAAATAATATAATTATATGCATAATTTAATGTAAATATTAAGAAGCAACGCATATTTCAGAACTACATGTGGTTGAAGTTAAAAATAATAATAGGCACTGCCAGATTAATAATAACTAAACAATATTATAAAGTGAAATAGCCATAGGATTGTAGAAAATACATTTGCTTTATATCTTCAAGTACATAGTCACTGAGACTAGCTGTAAATCTGTCGTATGTATTATTAACTTTACAGGATTATGAATAGAGCTCATAATGCCTTGTATAACTTTAACAGAAACTGTGGTTCAGAGTTGCCTTCTTATGATATTCATTTTCGTCTTCAGAATTTATCAAAAGTAAACTATTCTACTATTGTATGTGTTATAAAAAATATATATTCGTTAACACGTAATTTAATTTAATTCACTTCTGTTTCAAATTAGATTAACTTAGGACAAAGGTCAGTGTTGTAAATATTGTTAATAATACTAATGACATTATGATTAATAATAAAACGGTTAATAAGTATAAATAATAAGTGAATATATTGCAGAAACCGTGTGGGGAAACTACGCTTGGAAAAAATAATTTGACAGTTCAATTGATGTTTTTATTAATAACGTACATACTAAAATTTCTTTGGTGTAGTTTCTTTCCATTTGTGAATATTGTGGTTGTTAATAAATAGATGTATTAATAATATATGATTGACCACAACTTTCTCAGTACTTCTAGGTCTAAAATACATTTTGTATATCTTATAGTTAGGATTATTGCCATATTCTGCCATCAAAATATATTTTTCAATATTTATGTAGTTTGAAAGTTACATTTTGTTCGTTATTTAACGTTGAAGTTTAAAAACAAAACATTTAAAATTTTCAGTGAATGCGTAATATAGTAGTAGCAAATAGATAATTGACATCTGTGATTGAGAACTATTACTTGATCCATACTTGATGTGTACTTACAAGCTTACTTACTTACTTAAAAGCTGGAATGGTTAAGTCACTCGCAATTTTTTTTGTCAAAATCATTATAGATTTCAGTAAGGTCTTCTCAAATACAGATTCCTGTAAGACTAACAATTAAAGTGATCCTTTCCGTGTCACAGCTTACTATCCATAAAATAAAAAAAATACCCGTAGCATCATTTTTGTAACTCGTTCTTCATTTTACATATCCCATAAAACCAGACCCTGATCAGGTCAAGTCTCTGAACAGTAAAGTGGCTGGGTTGACGAAACTAAAAACGTCTAATCTTAAAGTTATCGTTAGATTTTTGTCTCTCGGTCTTTCCTCTTTATTATCTGTTATCGGCTTGGAAAGTCGATTTCAAATGAAGCCTTAATTAGATAATCCGGTCAAATTAAATAATTTCATAAGAGGTAGGTATTCAACAGAATAATCTCTTAAACATGAAAAATGACAAAAGCCTTTCATAAATCTGTAGAAAGTATTACAATGGGGTCAAGAGGTCTGGTGCCTACGAAGATAATTATAAGGAACCCTGCAGGCGGGATCCCTTTATTGTCTCCTAATTGTATACTTCCTCTTTCGGGTTTATTTCACATTTTAAGCCACAGCTTCTGAGCTCAGCTTTAGAAAAAAAAATGCAAATCGGAAATATTTGAAGCGGAACTCACAACCTAAAGTGCGCTGGACGCACTCAAACTTTATCACCTGTCGGAAACTCTTTAATGTATCCATGTATTGCTTTCATGACCTAGATATCAACTTCTAGTATTGTCTCACTCTACTGTCTCATACTTGACTTCACCTTTTCCACAATAGTTCTACGACATATCATTAATGACTTAACGTCCAGCGTTCAATAACAGTTATTCACTATATTCCAAAGTTTACGTTTAGCTCCATAAATTGTAAATAATTAAATTTTAATTTAAGAGAGCTCTTAAAGTACAAAGCACCGTTATGTTTGTTAACTCAAGATTTATTTGTGTTCCTTGTTATTTATTTATTTATATAATGTATTTATTCTGCCAATAATCTAATGTAAGGTAGAGGTCACAACATTGAATGTATAAAAATTAAAAGTGTAAATAAAATGTGTACGTTCCTTGTTGTGGCACTATCAATATAGTTTATGTACACATTTGTGAATGTTGGCAATTTTAAAACATGTTTATTTAAATACTACAAATTACTTTTTGCGTAGGCGTAGCCTTTCTTCTATTTTCCATAAATAAGCAACTTCAGCAAAGCATTTGATAACCCTAACATCTAAAATTATTATAATGTCTGCCTCACCATTTATTGAGGAAGGTGTTAAACATCTTCCTGTTTCCTAAAACAAGCGGAAGCTATATATAATATAGATTTTATTTCAACAAACACAAAAAAGGCCTTCATAATATTATGGTATGCCACAAGGGCCCATCATTGGCCCTTTCCAGCTTTCTTTATTTTACCTGTAAATAAGTTATCAGAAAGTATTTCTAATTTCAGAAAATATGTATGCCTCAATACATGTAATAATGCTTTAATTCACAATTGTGTACACTTTTAGCATTGACGTCGTATACATAATATATGTTACACTATACATAATTAATGTATGGCAAACTTTCATAGTAGTGAAACGAATGGAATTCTTATCTTTTGGCATTGTTGTATTTTTCTTATGTAGGGGTCCTAAAAGCGACGAAATAAAAATTAGATTCGATGTTTTTTGTTTTATTTGATCCTCAAAAATATTCAATCCATTCACTATTCCACTTTGATAAGCCAGTGACAGTTAAACCAGTTTATTTATTAAATACAACATTAACAATACTGGGTCTTCAAATGCCTGAGATATAAGAGAAATAAGCACTTTGACCAACAGTGGAAAACACATTAGTCAGAATCATTTTCGTAGCGATTTTAGGTATAATAAAAAACTACACAAAAACAGTTTCTTTCAATTATGGTCGAATGTCAAAAGAATGGCTTTTTCAAAAAGACAATTAGCGATTAACAACAAAATAAACTTTTAAAATGGGTAAATAATTAATGCTTGCGTCATTAACTCATTAATTATCATCAACAACAGATATTTGGCAATGACTTTCCGACCTTTACCTACGTTTACCTATTTCTCAATATTTATATGAAACTGAGTTCATTGACCCAAGCCAGCTGCTTAATTTAGTTATTAGTAATACAGAAATATACGTTGGCAGGTTAAACAGTACGCACCTAAAGTCGACAAGCAAGCCGAACTATTAATAGACATACACTTTTTTTTGTGGATCTTATGTTATTGTCATGTAGGTAAAATATTTTGTACCTAGTACTAGAAAATTATTCTATGGTCTTTCTGTACGTTTTTCCCAACCATGTAGGGGTTGGCTCCAAGCCTAACCAGATGCAGCTGATCACCAGGATTTTATATGGACAAACTGTCTATCTGACCTCCACAACCGAGTTTCTCGGTAACACGATGCCCCGTGGTTAGACCTTTGGGCTTCCGACTACTCGTAACGACTATCAAAGATCTACAAACGACAATGTTTGCTGAAGCAGGATTTACGAATAAAGAAAGTGATAATCTGAACAACTCAGTTACCTATTTATTTTCCTAAATCAAAGAGAAAATTGTGAAAATATCGAAGACATCAAAACTGGTCCGTATCGATATTGATATTTTATAGGTTGCCATAAAATATTGAATGTAACATCATATAACTGAATGAGACCTACCGATAGATAGGAATCAAATTGATGATTGTTTTTTGTTTTCCGTTTCCTTTTCCAAGTTCATTCCACTTTCATAACTTTTTTATTTAATTTCTCACCACAAATGTTGTGGACAGAAAGTGATTAATCTAATCAAATAAATAACATTCGTGAGAGACTGGTGCCCGCAAAAGGCATAAAATACCAGTTTTTCTTTTTCATTTATCTTGTGTGAGAAATATTCAATGATAGCCTACTAGTGTAATATTATTTTGATATTTCTGTAACAGATACTAATTTGTTCTTCATCCACAGCCGCCAAAGGCTTATTGGCCACTTATGGGATCAATGAATGGCAATTACATGCAGCTGACATAGGAATATTGAGTGTCTGGCATGTCTAATTAACTTTGACTGCGCAGTTGGTCTAATGGTCGTAAATGCTTCTGAGCATGAGGTCCTGGCTTCGATTCCAGGTCGAGCAAAGTGTTACTAGGTATTCCTATCTGGAATTTATCACCAGCAGCCCGAAGACTGGATTCGTGCCCGGTTGTTGGCAATGGACTCGCCTCCTACATGGAACTTAAACATAACTGGCGGGTGTCGTTTTCATAGTTTTCGAGGGCGCTAAGGCCTGTGGTGGGAACAAAATGAAAATCCAAGATTGCGGCTCCCACAGTTCCTCGCGCAACTGTCTTTTCGCGCAAGTGTCTTCCGCACATATATTTATTTGCGCAAAAGTCCATTCGCGGAAATGTCTTTTCACGCAAGTGGGTTCGCGCAAATGTCTTTCGGGCTTATTCCTTTTTACTATTACTTCAACTCTGAAATCGCGAAACAACTGCCGCTCCTAAGAAATGTGGGTGTACTATAGGTAGGTCCTCTGCCCAACCATTCATGTTATGTTATAACTATTTTATGTTAACAAACTCATTAACCGAACTATCTGTCTATAACAAAAGGTACTAATTCCAAGTGTCGGGTATACGCACTAATTGTCTATATTCAAATTTTCCTCATTATCTTAAATGTCTTTCTGTATTCCATAATAATTGATGAGAATGGCCACGCACCGTCGTCACTTGTTATGTCCAAAATTAAAATTAGCGAACCAATGACATTGACGAATTTTACCTTGAGCTTTTCTCTCCCATTGATGTCATTACCTATAGAAATTAGGAGAAGACCAAGTAATGAGCGAAATTTTTTTCTCCAATCTGTATTAATAGAGGAGCTTGTGGTTAAGTAATATCAGCTGCACAGATCGATTGATCAGGTTAAGCTAGACTTGCCGCGGTTGGTCCTTGGATGGGTGACAATCTTTACATACCAAGTCCCCTCCATGCCTCGGAAAGCACGTTAAGCCGTTGGTCCCGGCTGCCATTCATAATTCTTTGAACTGTCGAACATTATGTAACGTCACGTCACGTAACGTCTGTGTTACGTGACGTGACGTTATATGAAACTAGAACCCTAGAGTCTAGGATCATGTACTGAATTAATTATTACAGTTTTCGCGTCGATGTCCCTGTACCCTGTATTAGGCCTTGTAAATAAGTACAGTAGCCAGGCGTTTAGCCCCCCCGAGTGGGTTCCCGCATTGTCGTTGCGGGGGGGCTCAGTAACCGTGGATGCCGGCCACGGTGAAGCCAAGAGGAACCCAAAGGTGGGGCCGCTCGTCAGGGCTTTTGCCTCAAAGCCGACGACGTAGCGGCCAAAAAGTAGGTTGCGGTGAGGTGCACCGCAACTGAGGTGGGCCGCGATTTCGAATGGGAGGCATCGCGGCTGAGGGTTACGGGCTGCGGTAGAGGAGGGGTGCCGGTGCTTCTGAGCAGCGCTCTTCCCTTCCGTGGCCTGGACGGGGCCGCCACCGTTTGATGGCGGACGCGGTGGGGCCGCAGGGGAAGAGGAGTGTCGGTATAGCGTTAGCCGCTCTCCCTATCCTCTGCGGCCGAAAAGTGGTAGACGGGACGGCGCGTTGTGTTCCACACGCGCGCCGCCAAAGATGTCAGCAACCACCGATGGGGTCCGCAAGGGCCGATGCCTGCCAGGGGTGCGGGTTTGTTCGAAAGAGATACCACGGCCCCTGGCATACGGGCTACTGAGGGAACACGGGTGGGTTTTAGTCAGTAAAAGTCTGACACGCCCTCCTGCTCTACTCAGCAGGAGAAGTCATTTGATGATTTCCCACCCAAAAAAAAAAAAAAAAAAAAAAAAAAGCCAGGCGTTTAGTTAAAAATACAATTTCGTACAACTAAAGTTAATACCTTTCATTAATATTTCATCGTTTCCCGAGTGAGTCCCGGCAATCCCCGTTCGATCGATTCACGGTTGATGTCGCGCGTTCGATATCCTAGACAAAAGTGGAGAGATCAAAATTTTTGCAGGTAGGTACTCAAAAGGTTCTCAAGGACCTTCTGGGTCCAAAAGGTCCTCAAACCTGCAAAAATTCGTAAGTACTCTTTTTTATGAAATTGTATATAGAAGTAGGTACCGTTATTATTATTATAGTCGTGTTTTTACAGTCTTACCACTTTTCCTCATTATTACCAAGAAAACAAATTTTCATAACTTTATATTAACTCAAAAATAATGTTCTCACTACCCACATTACTCAACGCAAATAAAATACCAATCTACAAAACCAAAATTATTTCCTTATTTTTCGAGCACATAACATATTAGGCTCGAATATCTGCTCGTAAACACTCATGTTCATTCGAGCATGCTTTATCCCGATCGGATTTCAGTATTTTGTTTCGTGCGAGGTAGCGAGATTTTTTGTATCCTATGTAAAAGAAAATTAAATAAGATTTGCAAAGAAAATCGGTGTGCTGTCGATAATTTTATTCTGAGATTCGAAAGCCTTCTTCGTAATGGATGGATTATATTAATATTACCACTTCAAACAGGATTTTTCTGATGCCGAAGCCTGTTTTTTTTTCCCATGTCTTTCGGTAATCGCCGTTATTAAATGTGACAAGGATTCGGTTTAGGGATTACCAAATATGTTAAATAACATATGTATTTGTAATACTGTAATAGAAATAATGAAGATTTTTATTCAAAGGGATTTTTGTTGGTTCTACTGTTTAAATTGGTTGAGTAGCTTTTTTAAACTTAATTGAAATTCAATTACTGTTATCCGTCGAAGTATTCGTCCGCATCGTTGTCATCAGGAAACATGCCCAGAAGACTGGCAGCATTGCCACGTTGAATGGCAATGCTAATTCTTTGGCCAAAGAACGACTCAGCCCTCTGGTTACGTGAAGTGTCGACCAGCCGGCGAGAAATTTCCTTAAAGACGAGACACATTCGGGGTCATGACCCGAGCGCTTCGACCCCAAACGGCTCAAAATTGTAGTTACCCATAAGGTTACCGTTTTTACGCTGCTTGAGGGTACCAGCAGCCGCAGCAGCGACGCCAGCACAGCCCACCGTGCTAGGAACGTGAGATGGCGCAAGGGTGTCGACACAGTTATTTCATATAATTCCACCTAAGTTCATATAATTCCACCTAAGTTTATATAATCCCATTGAATAACGTTTTCATGAAAGAAATATTTGCAAATCATGTTTCGTTTAATTTCACAGTGACCATTTTACACATTGCAAAAAACGGAAAAAAAATTGAATCTTGCGTCCAACTTATAGTCAAGATTTAATTCACCTATCTTTACTGCTAAGTCAAATCTCTGTCTACGAATGAACCACGTTAATAAATATAAATTCAAGAGTAATTACTGCAGAAGCGGAAACTGCAGTTAACCGCAGACCATTTCACCAGAAGTTGCAGTAACAACCGGACAGTCAAAGGAATGATACCTCAATGTAGATGCAAGTAGAAGTTTGTTGCGCAAGTTCAAGTAATCAGAGTAATGTATTCATTAATCACCAGCGACCAAGAGAACGTGAGCAGTGGTGGGTGTGCCGCAGTCCGCCAGAGGTTTATTTTGACGTTTTCCTACAACTTTGGTCTTCGTTAAGCATAATATTTTGTACTTGCTTTTGCGAGTGGCTTCACCCACTTAAAAATTCGGGTCTTGAAATTTTTCCCACGGGAACGTACAACTGGGATAAAAAGTATCCTATGTTAACACATATCCAGGTTAGAATATATCTTACTGCCAAATTTCATCTAAATCCGTTCGGTCATTTTTGCGTGATTGATTAACAAACATCTAAACTACTATTAAAACATCGAAAAATCTAAACTACGAGTACCATTATTACGATAGTACGATTATATTATTCCCTCGACGACAATCGCCATCGCTAACATCTTTGCCCGGATTGTACCGCTGCCAGATCGCACGATATCTAATGATTTTTAAACTCGCTATTGGAAAATTGGCTTCAAATGACAATGACCTCAACACGCTGCCCTATAGGGAAGACTATGTAGGTCTGTCACGTGGTGTAAAAATGTGGGAAAAGGAAGTGAAATTACTCACACCTCAAATGTGACATTGGACATAAAATCCTGGCACACAGGCAACTAAGGGAACACGGGTGGGTTTTAGTCAGTAAAAGTCTGACACGCCCTCCTGCTCCACCCAGAGCGGGAGAAGTTATTTGATGATTTCCCACCCAAAAAAAAAAAAAAAAAATGGGTCACCTTACCTAAAAATTAAAAAAAAACACTAACGCTAAAACTAAAAAGAAATCTAGTCCTACCGTTAGTGTATTACAAAGTTACGCCGCTGGTTTCTTCACGGTGTTTTCCTTCATCGATGTCAGTAATGTCCAAGTTAAACTCATTCGTATAAATTGAAAAGTCACAATGGTACTTGCCCAGGTTTGAACTCACAACCTCGTGCTTCATAGGCGAGGTCTAACCACGGAGTCACAACATATCACACTTTATGTTTGTTATATCTTTTACTAGCTTTTCCTAGCGGTTTCGCCCGCGTGGAGGTCGATGTATTATACATATAAATCTTCCTCCTGGATCACTCTGTCTATTGATGAAAACCGCAATAATATCCGTTGCGTAGTTTAAAAGATCAAAACGTAAGGACACCAAAAGCGAATTTGATTTATAATATGTGAAGATAAAGAAGTTCTAAGGTCACACAACCAACTACCATACCAAACTTGTCTGTCATAAAATGACGTACATACGTATACGCCTGTAAACATTCTCTGCGATCATTTCCATAACGATGCTGTTATGCTAAACTTTGCTATTATAAATAAACAAGGCGTACTATGACGTGCGTGATGACTATCGTGTTCTTTTGTTTAGATGACGAGATTAATTTAGCGGAAAACATTATTTTGAAGTGGCAGTAACTAGTATCGTGAACTGGTTTTTTTATTTTATTTAACGTTAATTGTGACGTTAGAAATGATAATAGCGATTTAGAAAGTGAAAGACATACTAGCTATGAACAGTTTGATTGTACTTAAACTGAAAAACACACAACACAATATCATCATGGCTTGTATTCCCAGAAAGGAAACAGAGGTGTACATTCAGGGTGGCAGGCAAATCCAAGTGTTTGAAACGAACATTCAGGGTGGCAGAGATGTACAAGTATTTGAATAGAACATTGGGGTGTTTTTTAGTCCGTAAGAGTGTGGTAGACCGCTTCGCTAACTCCAGGTCGGAGGACATCTATGAAGGTTTTCCACACCGGGACAAGAAGAAAACAGGGTTTAGTTAGGTCGATTAACTCGATCCTCATAACCGAGTACTAGTTAATGTCATTAATTATTGTTGCCCACACATGATTTTTCTATATACCTACCAACTTCCGAACAATAAATCAATTAAAACAATACTCCTCCCATTACACCGGACCCTCTTCAAAGTTCGAGACAGATACGAGTAGTCCTTCGAAGTTTCAAGTGACATAAGTTTCAAGCATCGTGATAGTACCTCTGGGACTGACAGTATGTACTTATAAGTGTGACGTATTGAGAGACTGACCCTCATACATTTTGTGAACTTCGATTGGGTTAATTTATTAGCTTGAAAGGTAAATGTTGTTGTTTTGATTGGCTTAGGGGTGAAGGTAGATGAAATATCTATCTCTATCGATACACCCTGACATTTTAGTCGTCTTACAAAGATGGTCCGCTCAATGTAACCGACTTAAAATACCTCTAGGCACGATTAAAAAATCATGTTCCCACTGAAAAAATTAAGCAAAAAATACAAAAGCCCGGTGTGTAAGAGATTGTTGATAATTTAAGGTAATATTTTCCTGTCCTACACGTGCGCATACATATTGAACACATGAATAGTATAGAAATGTATGTATGTATGTATTTAATATTGAAGCTGAAGTGTTTATTTAATAAAAAAATCGGGGAAAATCATTAGTTTTATTTCAAATACTACCTGCAAATGATTGTAACACATATTTTGGCTATTATACAACCAACGTCCGACCTGCTTGATATGACCTACGGAGCCAAAACGTGGACACTCACGGTACGGCTAGGCCATAAGTTGAAGTTGGCTCAGCGAGCTATGGAATGAGCTATGCTTGGAGTCTCTTTGAGCGATAGAATCCGGAATGAGGTGATCCGGCAGAGATTGAAACTTGTTAACGTAGCTCACCGAATAAGCAAGCTGAAGAGGCAATGGGTCGGCCATATTAGCCGTAGAATCAATGACCGATGGGGTAGACGTATTATTGAGTGGAGAACGCGAATCGGCAAATGTAAGGTAGGATGCCCTCAGGCTAGGTGGAGCGACAATTTTCGCAGGGTGGCTGGCGGCAGCTGGATGAGAGTTGCTGAGAATCGAGCTGAATGGCGTGCAATTGGAGAGGCCTATGTCCAGCAGTGGACTGCTGTAGGCTGAAGATGACGATCCCGCGAAATTCAAATTTGAATACGGTTTTTGCAATTTGCAACTATTTCATGAAAAAGACATTAAATGGGATTCAATAAACTTAGAGGGTTGTTTTAGGGTGGGAAATCATCAAATAACTACTCCCGCGTGGAGCAGGAGGGGCGTGTCATACTTTGACTGACTAAAACTCACCCGTTGCCTGTGTGTCAAAGGCCACGGTATCTCTTTCGAATAACCCGAACCCGGCAGGCATCGGCCCTTGCGGACCCTACCAGTAGGTGCTAACATCTCTTTGAGGCGCGCGTGGAACACAATGCGCCGTCGCGACGGCGGTCGACGCGACGTCCCGGGTTTGGTCCTTACCGGACAGCCAGCTACCCATTACTCGCCGTCCGGAAGCCCACGCCTACGGTGGGCGAGAATTAGCCAGGGATTTTGGGGACCAGGGACACGCTGTTTCACTAGGCATCGTGTCCGACAGAGGTAGTACCTGTGATGAGCAGGTAGACGCTAGTCTACACTCACAACATTATTGAGTGAGTTGCATGATCATTTATAGTAAAACAGGCGCGTAAAAAATTAAGAAAAGGCCTTCGGAAGAAAAATCACTGCACTGTGACTGTGTCAATGACTAATAGAGTTTAATAAACATTTCGATATTTGAGGCTTGTCAGTACCGACTTGGTTTTGGAGATTTCACACTTCTTTTATTACTTAAACACACCCAAAGTTAAGTTAAATAAGCAAGAAAAACGAACCTTTGTTGGCTCATAACTTTTAAATGGCTTTTGTTTTTAGTATTCTGTTTCCGTACATACAATATTAATAATGAGCCAAAACCATAACCCATGTTTAATTTTTAATGTACGTTGCGTTGTTTGTGTGTTGCGACTCCCCTTAACGCTGCTGCCTAAATATTTCTCGTATTTTTTTTTTTTTAATTAAAAATGTCTTGGTTCTCAAAGAACATAAAAGTGACTCGTATAATAAAAACACCAACCTTGTACTAAGTTATGGCAGCGCCGAAAGAAATTACCTAAATAATTACCTTTTCCGTTGAAACCGTTTATTACTCGCTGTGACGAAAATACTATGTTGCTAAAGCCTTTTCACACAATACTTCTGTTGTTCATAGTTAGTAAATGAGTATTTTATTTAAATACAAGTTTATCGGCTATTGAGTTATTTAAAGCCATTTCTAATATCAATAACAGCATCACCAGACCTTTGCAGTCCATTGCCTGACATAGACTTCTTTAATAGTGCACCACTACTCGAAATAGTCCTCTTAAATAGTATTTCACTACTTGACATAGATCCCTTAAAAAGTACATCACTGCTGGGCATAAACCTCTTAAATAGTGCACCACTGCTGGAAATAGGACTCTTAGATAGTGGACCACTGCCGGATATAGACCACTCAAATAGTGCACCACTGCCGAAAATGGGCCTCTTGAATGGTATTCCACTTCTTGACATACTCGTAGATCTCATAAAAAGTACACCACTGCTAGAAATAGATCTCTTAAATAGTGCACCACTGCTAGAAATGGGCCTCTTAATTAGTATTCCTCTGCTCGACATAGATCTCTTTAAAAGAGGTTCACTGCTGGATATATGCCTGTTAAATAGCACATCACGGCTGGATATAGGCTCCGGCAATCTCATGCCATTGGGCTCTTTGCCACTCTGATCCAGTCACTAAAATAATATTTGGTTGATGTATTTTTTTTTTAAATTTTGTATGTATGGATGTATGGAGGTTTGTTACTCTTTCACGCGAACGACTGAATGGATTTGGATGAAATCTGGCACACAGATAGATTATAACCTAGATCAACACACAAGATAACTTTTTATCCCGGTAGTATGTTCCTGTGGGATAATTTTTGACTGCCACGCGGGCGAAGACGCGGGCGGAAGCTAGTAAAAAATACTGGCATTCAGCTGGTTTTGGTAAGACTGGAAACCGACCGCAACATAGTTTGAAAAAGGATATGCAGATGATAAATAATACAATTAACTTCAAACAATTACTACCCTTCAACGATTTTTTACTGACCCGCCTACAATTTTTTACAAGTCAAATACAATTTGGTTGTGGAGTGGCGACCGCGTACCGGAAGACGTAGAGTGGGAAGGCCTCCTACAAGGTGGACCTTGTGAAGGCCGCGGCTATCCGCTGGATGTGGGAAGCACAAGACCGGTCGAAGTGGAGAAGCCTGGGCAGGCCTATGTCCAGCAGTGGACATCTTTTGGCTGACATGATGATGATGATGAAATACAATTTGATTGGCCGTGAAGATTTCTGATTAGTACGCAGCCAAGTTTTAAAACGATGACATTAAGATTGCTTTTAGATTACCTAAATGTTACTTGGCAACCGTCAAAAATATACCATTAGCGTATCGTTTGCTGTTCCCAATTTGTTTTATTCCTTTTACAGCGCTACCTCTATCATGTACATAAGTTTTCTTTACTCGTTTTTGTATGAAAAGCCTGTTATGCCAATAGGCGTACCGCGCTGAAGCTATGGTCGCGTGGACTGTCCTAAACTTACCTTTGACTTATTTTTTCAGTCTAGTCTACTTTGACAATAGCATTTTGACATGCACTCAACCTTCGTGGTTACTCCACATTAAAGCACGACGAGAATATTTGGTAAGTTATTATCGTTTTAGTTTGTTGACGACTTTATTCTGGGAACTACTTGCTATGGAATGGCAGATAGCTGAGTTGCTTCACGTAAAATACATAGGTACTGATGAATATCTACATGTGCAGTAGTAGTATGAATTTTATATATTAATAACCGTCGAAAAAACGGAGGAGGTTCTCAAGTCGACGCGTATTTTTTTTTTTTTTATGTATGACCACGCATAACTTTTTCAGAGTAGTCCGATTTTGATAGTTCTTTTTTTATTGCAAAGGGTATACCCCGAAATTGGTCCCATATAGATTTCTGAAATTTAGGAAAACAGGGGATGATTGATTGTTCACTCACAGATTTTTAATGCTAAGTTGTGTGTTACAAAAAGTAATCAAAAATGAAGGGTATAGTAATTGGTAGATTATAGCCAGTTAAAAAGTTTTTGTAGTGTATCAGTGTGTTATGTATTTTTTGCAGTAACTGAATAGCTACTGCATCCTATACAAGCCTTAGTTATGTCCTACTTTTAAGTTAGACTAATATTCGACCCCAACATCGTAGAGGAAATGGCTATGCATGTGATGATATGTTGTGTTGCCTTATCAAGGGATGGATTGGGTAACAAATTTTCTTCTATTAAAAATTGTTCAAGTCATTTACGACAGTTGTTTTTTTTTTTTGTTTAATGCAGGATCCACGCCACATCCCACTGGACCACGTCCTTTGGGATACTACTACTACGACTGATAGAAAACCTAGCCTATGTTACTTATTCCGTATGACATAAGATCTGTCATTAAAAATTCCGTCAAAATCGGTCTAGCTATTCCGTAGATTAGCTCGAACGGGCAGATAGACAATTTTTTTTTTTTTGTTATAAGTACCGTTGGTATGTACTTTCATATGCATTTAGTTTTCTCTGTATTTCAATATAAATAAATCTATTTCAGATTTGGTACCCAAGTTTAAAGCTTTAATGGCTAAAAACTTTAGTTCAAATTATGCAGAGGTACATATATTGCAAAGTGGAAATGCAACAGATAAGCATAATCATTCGCACGGTGGTCCCGAGCACGTAGAGCGTACTTACATACGTATTCAGATCAACACGAGAGCTATCAGCCATCAACAGCACTCGACTACAACTGCCGGAGGGTTGTTGTTTACGTAATAGGTACGTTACGAAGTAAGTGAAGTTTCTGTATCATATTACGTGAACTGTTGAATAGTTGTACTATTTTCTAACCGTTTCATAGGTACTCTAGTTCATTTTCGGATGTATTTCAAAATCGGCGCAGGATGTCTTCGTTTTCCACAAAATGATGTTTATTTCCGAAAATTGGTTCAAAAGTTTTACACGACAAAAATAAATTACTTTTTAAAACTAGGTGACTTCGGTGTTCCCTAACCGACTTCTCTGAGAAAAAAGACTAAAACAAACTCATACCCCCGTACCCCCTTATTACAAAACAAGGTTTTTCTTTAGGTATGGTTTAACCATCGAGCCTGTTTTTGAAATAAGAACTTAGAACTGAAATAGAATTACAGCTCCTTTTACAAAACTGACAGTTTAGCACTGGACTAACTTGTCAGTCTTGTAAAAGGAGCCGTATTTCGATTTTTGTTAGGTTCTTATTTAAAAAACAGGCTCGACGGTTTAAACCATACCTAAAGAAAAACCTTGTTTTGTAATAAGGGGGAAAAAGTCCAGTCATAATCTCGGTCAGGTTATGTGAGGACCAATAAGATTACTTGAGTCTTTTTTATTTCATTACTCATCACAACAAATAACTTTTATTTTGGGACCAAACCGTGAAATCTTGTACAGTCGCCAGCAGGTCAAGCTATCCCAAACTGTCAAATTTTCCTAATTGAGCCTACACCTTATTCCTTTGTAATAAAGTTGAAAAACTATCAAAGAAATTTGACAGATTGGGGACTCTGTATGTACATAAATCAAATGCTCTATAGGAAATTTTTTGAGTGTGGTGAACATAAATTTATGGATAAATGTGTGTATGTTATCGCTATTTCAGGATTGCCTTAGTTCCTAAAATTGACTTATTTCCTTTTCCAAGAAAGTTAAGCGCCTCAATTAAGCCAATTTTTATTGGTGTTAAAATTATAGTTTCGCCGAAAGTCAAATATTTAATGATAAAAATAATAATATCCATCCTTTATAAACGGATAAAATAAAGTATGAACAAAGTTAGATCAATTAAATCTAAAATATAATATATAAGACACTAGGCTGAGTAGCAGTAGGCTTCAGTACTCGCTAGTTTTGACGGTGGAAATTAGTAATTTTATTTGTTAAATATGGTCCCCCATGGTCCACCGTCCATCTACACAGTGATATAGAGTGTCCTGTCGTATTTTACGAAAGTTACAAAAAAGTCATAATCAGTCAAGTCAAAGTTAATTCAAAGTTATTGTAAAGCGGTAGTAACTTTACAACAACCTATTAGGAGTTTTTGGGGGGAACACGAAAAGTCCACGTTAATCACTTATTTTCACCTTCACTACAATTGTGCACTCACACGTAACTAAATTGAATAATTCGCTACCAAAATTATACAATTTAATTCGCTATTTCACGAAATTTCATGAAAATTAAAATTCGTGCGACATGTTCCAACGCGATCCCGCCAAAAACTCCGTTTTGTGTTTTTATGCACCACAGTTGAATAGAATGGAAAATCATTGATACAATTCAATTATCATTAAAGGTGATTTTAGCTCCGAATTTGACTAGTTGGGCTTTCAGATCATAAAATAAAATTGAATTGCCTGAATCAATTCACCTATGCATTTAATTTAAGCTGGCAATATTATAAACAATGAACCACTACAAGCCTTTTAAAGTATTGCAATTTCAGAACAAAACGTAATAATACATTCTACCAAATTAATACATAGCTGAGATTTGTATTTCAAATGAAAGCTCAAGGCAATGTGAACCTATTGTTGTAATTACTATTGAAACCCTGAAACCTACAATTGTTAGTAGTTTCAGTAACTTTTGGATTACGTACTTGAATATATAAATATAGAGGTTGATTTTCAAATTGCTCGTGGATTGTATCCTACGTTCGCAATTTTGTTTTTTATCTTTAAGCCGCGCTACAATTTATTTTTATTTTTAATAAACTGAATGTTTTTAATTAGATTTTGTTTAAAGGTTTTCGGAAAGCATAAGAATATCAATAGAAAAAATTTAACAGTAAATTTAGTTTTGCATGTAAGATTGTATTGGTATTATTATTCCTTTGCTAAAAAGGACATGATGTAGGTACACAATGGCAACACTAGTTGTAGTCTGCCAACACTAATGTAAAGCTTGCCACATTGGCTCGGACCTTTCCACCCACGCCCACGTCCCGAACAGAGAGACATCACTGTTGTAATCTAGAAAAAACGTTTTCCAAAAAAAACACAACCGTCTTCCGAAATAACTTTAATTTCGGAAATTGATATTTATTAATTATTTAAACATTTATTTCCGACACTTGTTCCATAAATCTTATCTTATCTTATATTTTTTTTTTGTGACCGCCTTCTAAAATTAAAGTTATTTCGGAAGTCAGTTTTTTTTTTTTGGTAAATTTTTTATTTTACACTTTTTAGCCAAACCAACGCCAATTTGATTCGTCATCCTTGGGGTATTCTCTAAGTCAATCAAATCAAAACAATGCATATTTATGTGATAGCAGCAATCGCGGTTGATTTGCTGCCTTTTTTTAAAGAGTTCCGTTGTCTGTCTCCGAAACTCATCATCAAAAATATATAATTATGAAATTTTATTGGGGCCATTTCGGAATAAACCTGTTGCGAACAAAACATTTTTGTTCGTAACAGGTTTATTATTATTTTTCACTTCCTTTTCACCAAATTGAATGTTTCTAAATCTACGGGAAGAACGTACGATATTTTAATTTTCTTCGGTTATGTATGAAATAATATGACACGAAAAATCTTTTTTTTACAATTTTATTTCAATGATTAAACTTTAAAATAACTAAAACTCGTTCTAAAGAGCAGTCCATCGATAAATAAATATTCGATAAATCGTTCAGTCGAAGTAGCGTTTGGCGATAAAAGGTTGTTTCGCAATAAATTCCATTCGAACAATCGTTCAGTCGACTTTCCATTAATCGAACATATGACTCTCGAAGTTAAGTTACGGACCACTTAATTTACACTGATATTAGTTAAGTGAAAATGATATATTTTGAAACAAGCAGTTAACATAAAATATATTGATTAAATTCGCTCTTTTTGTCCATGACTGTTTTGTTTGTTTAAAACTTTGTTCTACACCAATATCTTTGTGACTTAAGCACCTAATTAAGCTGCATCAAAATCCGTTAAGCAGTCTAGAAGAACCACTCGGTCACACGGGCAGAAACGAAAAGCGACTTTTTTTTTTTTTTTTTGGGTCGGAAATCATCAAATAACTTCTCCCGCTCTGGGTGGAGCAGGAGGGCGTGTCAGACTTTTACTGACTAAAACCCACCCGTGTTCCTTCAGTAGCCCGTATGCCAGGGGCTGTGGTGTCTCTTTCGAACAAACCCGCACCCCTGGCAGGCATCGGCCCTTGCGGGCCCCATATTTTTTTGTGCTGACATCTCTTTGAGGCGCGCGTGGAACACAACGCGCCGTCGACTTGGGCTTGGTCCTTACCGGACAGCGAGCTACCCATTACTCGCCGTCCGCAAGCCCATGCCTACGGTGGCCGGAAATCGGCCTGGGATTCCCGACGCCCTGGGCGTCTCCGTATCCTGCGGCGGCTGGGGTCGCGAAGGCGCATATGCTGCCTCTCCCTCACGTGCGCCGCCTCCCTCTTCGCGATCATCACTGCTTCGCTGAAGGAGGTGACGGCTCCCCATGCCCTCTCGCTCCGTACCATGGCCTGGACCAGGGCCGCCACCGATCGCCTCCACGAGGACACGGCGGTGCTCCGCCCAAGCAGGGCAGACCGCCACCGTGTGCTCCACCGTGTCCTCAGGGCGATCTTCGCAGTGGAAACACCCGGGCGTTTCCTCCCGCCCTATCCGAAACAGGAACCTCCCGAAACAACCGTGTCCTGTGAGGACCTGCGTCAGGCGGAAGGTGAGGACGCCATGCCGCCTCTCAAACCACTCCTCAAAGAGGGGACTTACCGCCGCAATCGTGGCATGCCCAGCACTACGAAAAGCGACTTCAATTTTCAATACTGTATTTTATTCACAAACAAAGTTTTCGCAGTCACACGAGTCGAAAATCGTTCGCTTCGTCATAATAAACTCAATAACATTTAAATGTATAACTCAGTTAGCTTCATCACTTCGACTTAGTTAGTCTTACATAAAGGAAATTACTTTCAGAACTAATATTAACTGAACAAGTACGTAATTCGTGTCAGGGAACTCATAAGTTATATAACTGCAACCCTACTGGAAATGATTACGGGAATACTTTTTTAAGGAATATTGTATATTATTGTGATATGTTTTCTAGCCTGGTTGCGTTGTACACACGAGTACACATCAAGCTATAGCAAATCAGGATCTGATGATGGAATCCCAGGGAAATCGAGGGCAACCCTCAAAATTTGTAGGTATTAACAATGTTTTTCATATGTTTTCTAAAGCTATTGAGACATTTGCGTATGGTCATCATCATCTCATGACGCTGAGCTGATGAAGGAAGGTAAAACTCTTTAGCGGTTAGGAGTTAGGTGGAGGTTCGGGCATAACTCCGTGATAATAGACCGATTTGCAAATTTTTTTTTAGGAAGGAGTTCTGAAATGGTCCCATGTAAATTTCATATAGATCTGATGATGCGTTTCGGAGACAGACAACAGAACTCTTCGAAAAAAGACGGCAAATTAACCGCGATTGCTGCTATCGCAAAAAATGCATTGTTATGACCCAAGGATGATGAAATTTCGAATTGGTGTGGTGTGGGGTAGGTACCATAACTAAAAAGTGGAAAATAAAAACATTTCCAAAAAAAACAACCGACTTCCAAAAAAGCACTAGAAAGTGAAAAATAACTTTAATTTCGGAAGTCGGTGACTTTTGATATGTATTTTATTAATTTCTGGTCACCGCCTTCCGAAATTAAAGTTATTTTTCACTTTCTAGTGCTTCTTTGGAAGTAGGTTGTTTTTTTGAAAAAAGTTTTTTTAAACGACTCGTTGTGTTTCTAAATATTGAGAATTTGGAGTCTATTATTTTTCGGAAACCCCTAATTATTAGATTATAAGTTAAAGCTATTATTCGTAGAGATTTTTTATTTTACTAAACGAAATTCGAGGTTTTATCGGATATGTTTTGAAGAAACTGTTTACGAGGCCATAGGTTTTAAATTCTGTCAGTTTCCGTGTCAAATACGTAATTTATTATAACATTGAAATCACCGTAAATAACGAAAGAATGAAATAAAACCAAACTCATGAATGCACACAAAATGGAATGAATGGACGAAATTTCCAATTTGTTGCACGCCATAGAGACCTTGCTATGGCCACGCCATCTACAATTAGCTTTGACGGATCTTCCTCATTCAGTTCAGAAGTACTGGCTGGAATAAGTAGTGGCATTAATTCAAATCAGTAACATGTAGAATTATTGACGACATTAGAAAAAAACCGGTAGATCATTCTGCTAGAAAATGCCTATGGCTTTAAGTCCGGGACACAGATACAGAGGCGGAACAATAATTTTCACATGATGATAACTTAGGATAGTTTCTTCATCGGGCTGACCCGGACTTTGTTATATCTAGAAGTATAAGAAACTACTTCACACAATTTGTTAACTACGTAAGACAGAACAGTGTATCATAATTAAATTTATACCTATACATACGTGAATAGAAGAGCAAAAAGTGTGTAACAGTGCTTGTAATTTGCTATAATTAATTAGTATTTTGTTGTCCACCTTGAGTTTTTTTTTTTTTTTTTTTTGGTGGGAAATCATCAAATGACTTCTCCCGCTGAGTAGAGCAGGAGGGCGTGTCAGACTTTTACTGACTAAAACCCACCCGTGTTCCCTCAGTAGCCCGTATGTCAGGGGCTGTGGTATCTCTTTCGAAAAAACCCGCACCCCTGGCAGGCATCGGCCCTTGCGGACCCCACCGGTGGTTGCTGACATCTTTGACGGCGCGCGTGTGGAACACAACGCGCCGTCCGGCTACCACTTTTCGGCCGCAGGGGATAGGGAGAGCGGCTGACGCTATACCGACACTCCTCTTCCCCTGCGGCCCCACCGCGTCCGCCATCAAACGGTGGCGGCCCCGTCCAGGCCACGGAAGGGAAGAGCGCTGCTCAGAAGCACCGGCACTCCTCCTCTACCGCAGCCCGTAACCCTCATCCGCGATGCCTCCCATTCGACATCGCGGCCCACCTCAGTTGCGGTGCACCTCACCGCAACCTACTTTTTGGCCGTGGCCGGAATCCACGGTTACTGAGCCCCCCCGCAACAACAATGCGGGAACCCACTCGGGGGGGGGTCCACCTTGGGTAAGTTGACTATTTTCTACAATGAACTTCACAAATCGTGAGAAAAATAATGACAAACTTTCCACCATTGTCATCAAATAGGTTAGTACGTTTATAATGGCTCCCAAGGAGACTTTAATCCACCTTCTTTTTATTCGTGAGTCGGTTTGCTCCTTTGCCACTATAAAGGATGAAGGAATGAATGAGTGAACGAATAATTGAATGAGTGAATGGATGAATGCATGAGTGAATGGACGAATGAATGAGTGAACGAATAAATGAACGAATGTTATACTTATTTGCAAGAATATAGGTAGCTAACATAAGTCTTAAGATGTATGGATTTCACTATATCAGTTAGGTGGTGTTGGTGGTGGTGTCAGGGACATCGACTCGCACACGTGACCATATATTCACATGTTTCTTGATGATGATGATGATCTATGTGTACGATGTTTGTGGCATATTATTAAGAAGGTGGTGTGAAGGAATGTTAATGTGTCCCAATATTTACTTTTTCTTTTTTTCTTTCTTGAGTATTAAATCAACTGATATCCCAACCTTATTCTATACCTACAGTCTCCCATTCCCCATAACTTCAACTAACACAGTAATCGATGACGCCAATAACGATGTCGTGTTGAGTCGCAATAAACAACGTGTGACGTCACAACCGTTACTGGGAAGCGAGTGACTTGTCGCGGAGTCGGTGACCTGACTTCTGAGAATTGATACGTGTTGACTTCGAACCTTTATGACTACCTTTTGTTTTATGACAGATTAGAGTATTGCAAGGTTGAAAAACATTAGTTCAAAAACGTTTACTACTTTTGGATTTTGATTTCAGCCGAAAGACATCCCCTGCTGGCCTTAGGTCTCCCCCAAACACCGCCACAGGGGACCGGTTCTGTGCTTCCTGCATGCAGCAGATTCCTGCAGCCTTCACAAGGTCACAAGTCACTCTGCATACACCAGTCAATTCTTTAAATTCTTTTTCCTAGCTTATTCTTTCATTATAGCTCCCAACAGTTAGATTAATACAATTAATACAGTGTGAAAAGGTAATTGCTTAATTTTTTCAGCAAACGTATAAAAAAGACAGCAAGTTAATATTCATTTCCACCTATTGTTACAAAATTTAGGGGTACCATTACAAAATTAACATGCCTTGTTTCTTTGAGGCCGTTTCACTCAAATTTTTGCAAGTTATTCATAAATCTGAAGACGACGCGGTTTTTTTTTTTTTCGTTTAAAATTCAACGATTTTTTATCCGGACCTCCAACATTGCCCTACATAAATGAATGGTAAACAAATTTAATTTATATTCATTTTTGGTGTGACATGTACCTACATTTTTAATTAAAATATCGCAGGTACGGTGAAGATAAAATTATGTTGAAACTTTTTGCTGGGTGTACGAAACTCACATTCCACATTGGCATTAAAACTGAAAGTATTTAACATTTTACTACTACTCTTACTTTTACTCTCTATTACCAAATGCCAATACAGATGTTTTACTGCTTAATTCGAAAAGATTTTATTGTTAATCATATCCTTTTTGTCGTATTAATTTATACACACTATATTTTTCAACTTCGCTAACAGTTGGGTAAGTCCAACTTCGAGAAAGTAGTCAATGTCGAATCCGACTCGGCTGAGCAGCTTCGCAATATCATCTCGTCCCAAATACCACAGTGTCTCAGGACAAAAGTCTTTGACCAGTGTGCGTTACCATCACTGGTAACGCACACTGGTCAAAGACTTTTAGTACAGAGACGTGGTCGCTCACAATGGGCCTTATGAGAAGGCTTAAAGTCACCCAAAGGGCAATGGAGAGGGCTATGCTCGGAATTTCCCTACGTGATCGAATCAGAAATGAAGAGATCCGCAGGAGAACCAAGGCAACCAACATAGCCCAACGAATTGCCAAACTTAAATGGCAGTGAGTAGGGCACATTGCTCGCAGAACAGATGGATGGAAAGGTTCTGGAGTGGCGACCGGAAAACGTAGGGTGGGAAGGCCGCGATAAGATGGACCGATGACCTTGTGAAGGCCGCGGGTATCCGCTGGATGTGGGAAGCACAAGACCGGTCGAAGTGGAGAAGCCTGGAGGACGCCTATGTCCAGCAGTGGAAGTCTTTCGGCTGAAATGATGATGATGATGATGATATTTTCAAATAGCGACATACTGATTTTATAAGAAAAAAAATTAAAATTTGTTTATAATGTTATTTATGTGTATTAAGTACCCAGCGAAACAGTATCTTATCTTAATAACAATTACCTATTATCAACTGTGTTGTTCCTCATAGGAGTGAATAATTGTATTCTTTTATAGGAACAATTGTATTATTTTGATAAATACTTACTTAATTGTATTCTTTTGATACGTTTTTTTTAGTGAAATAAAGTGTATAAGCCATAAATAGCGACATTTAGGTTTAAGGGGACACTTTGCGCGGGCTCGAACTCACTGGTGGGCCTGGCTAAAAATCACGTTGTCTCACCAGGCTTCGTATCCGACAGAGATAGTATCAGTGGTGAGCAGTTAGACGCTAGTCTACATGCACAACGTTATTGAGTGAGATGCAAGAGCATTTTTGGAAAAAAAATCGCGAAGAAATTAAGAAAAGTCCTTCAGAAGATCGGGTTTTGTGAAAAAACCACTGCACAAATCAATGACGAATAAAGTTTATTGAATTTATTGTTAATTGAACTTTGTCGGTACCGTCTTGGTTTTCGAGATTTTATACTCCTTTTAATACTTAAACACGCTCAAAGTTAGGTTAAATTAGCAAGAAAAACGAATCTTTGTTGGCTCATAACTTTTTAATGGCTTTTTATTTTAGTATTCTGTTTCCGTACAGACAATAATAATAACGAGACAAAACCATACCATGTTTTATTTTTGATTTACATAGTCAAACAGTGGAGTAAAACCCTCCCGAAGTTTGTATGGAAAAAATGTGGACAAGTGTCACCTTAAGAAACTTTTATTATCAATAAAGACATACATGTCACTCACTTGAGAACAATACTAAAACATATAAACATAAATTATACAAAGTTCGTCGTCATCAGTTACACAATACTACATATTACACATACACTTAATGCACAAAACTCGTCATCTAATGTTTCGTCAGTTATGTAACAATACAATGCCTTCATTTCTCCAGAAGTGATTGATCCGCGATTATACTAAGTTTAGTTTTGAATAGATTGAAAGAGTGTATGTAGATTTCTTATACTAGACGGTATTCTATTATAAAGTTGTGCTCCTTCAAAAGTAAGCATTTTCTTGCCATAGTCTGTTCTAGTTTTTGGTAAAACTAGCAAGCTAGCTCGCCGTGTGCTACGTTGACTGACATGTTTGTATTGAGTGAGTGTCATGTTCGTGTGAATACTCTTAGTGAGAATTTTTCTGATGATAATAAATGTATTGTAAATATAAAGTTGCTTGATATTCATTATTTTTGTATCTTACTTAAACACTAAATTTAATTTAACCGTTGACGTAAAACAAGAAAAAAAGAGAACAATAAACAAATTGAATTCCTGTAAATCTGTTTCCCTTAGTTTAGAAATAGAAGAGTACCGCCAGCTTCCTTATTGTTCACCATGAGAACACAATAAGTCTATAAATAGCCTTAAACTGTCCATTACGGCCATTGTGGGCCATTGTAGGCCTTTTCCACGCACCTCCCGCATGAGTGATTCCATTCTACGTTACACACATTGATTAATGGTGAATCCCTTTCGCGCCATTAGGCACGATCAATCATCGGTGATAAGCTTTTGGAGTTTTGTCTCGTGTGGCTACCATGATCTATAATTGGGGCTTTATTTTAATTATGCAGTTTATTTTCAACTAGCTGTGCACACGGCTTCGTACGCATTTATGTCGGAGATCATTTTACACGAACGTGCTACTGAGACTCAAAGTACCTTATTTTAGTCCTTGTAACATCAGCTAAGATCCGCCAGTGAAAGTCCCGTCAAAATCGGTCCAGCCGTTTCGGAGATTAGCCGAAACAAGCAAACAGACAAGATAATTTTTATTTTTTTACTTATGTTTAATGAATCAATCAATAATTAATGATTTATTGATTCGTTCATAATACATCACGCTGTTGATGGATACGAGTAAATAGAATGCTCTTTTTATCATGTCTCATAATGTGTCGTCATCTGCCTAGCCGTTTCCTGACTGCGTTGTTTCATTTATTTTATTTCCTTCCAGTTCAACTCGGCTGAATACCAGTCTCTTGGTGTTTTTTTTTTTTCTTAAATATTTTCATATACATATCCTTTTAGAAACAATATGCACAGTAGGCAGTTTGATACCAACTTCCACTTTCCACATAGTTTTAGAAGTTTTATTGACGAATGGCGCTTGTTCACGAACTTGACGTATTTATCGATTTAACACACATCACTATCAGCGGAGCGTTTGAGTGAACATAACATTCTGCCAACAGCCAATCAAAGATAAGAATGGATGAAACTGAACATGGTGGGTGTACCTTTGTTAAAAGAAAGGGAAGCAAGGGTTTTGGATTGATTGACAATTTGACATATTGCCATTATCGAATCTATACTTTTATAGCCTTGTTGCCAATTGAATGGGTTTTACCTATATTGCTTAAAACTCTGATAAAATGTATTATGTATAAGTACCACTAAGTATCCAGTATGTATGCATACCTGCGATAACTCTAAAAAGGTTAATTTGAAAATCAGCGTCAGACAGCGTCTGTTAGACATTATTGCATGTGAAACTGATCTGTGGTTAATTTTTGGTTTGGTTTCTGGTTGTTCTCTTTTTGTGTTTGTGTTCTCTGTATCGTTGTTTACCCAAAATGAATGTGTTTTTAACCGACTTCCAAAAAGGTGACGGTTATATGTTCCACAGTATGTATTTTTTTTTATGTATGTTCATCGATTTCCCCCATTTGTGGACTGATTCTCAAAATTCTTTTTTTATTTGAAAGAGTATACTCCTGAGGTAGTCCCATTGTCACCAAGTCAGGATCTGATGATGGATATGCAGGACAGGACTGGACCTGACCTGACTGACTGAGTCATCAATGCCCAGCCTGGACCCTTGGACCTAGAAAGCTGAAATTTTCCACAGAGGTTCCCTATATAATATAGACAAGGAAAAATGAAGGATTTTTCGAAATTCAACCCCACTTAAATAGGGGATGAAAGCTCGTCATCACTACAAGTACCCTCTAAGTTCAATTAACACCATTGACTGAATATTTCATGAAAAAGTGTTAATACAGACGTGTTACGGTTTCTTCAACCAAAATACAGGTTAGCATCAAATTGTATACCTGACACTGACCTGTATTTTGAAAAAAAGAAACAAAGAAAAATTTACTTTCACCTTGTAACTCAATTTTTACTGATTATCGCGTATATCGCAAACTTATAGAAATTGTAACCGAAATAAGTTAATCAAATATTCGCTACGCCGTAGCGAGCTACGAATTGCTACGACATTCTGTTAGTTGTATAAAAAAAAAAAAAAAAAAAAATCTGCAGCATCAATTTTTTTTTGTTTGCATTACGTCACTCCAGGGACTCTCGCATTGCTTTATGAATGAACATTGTTTAAAGCACTCAGTGGACTATTTAGATGCACTAAATAGTCCATGTACGTACACAATACGTTACGTCGTAAATCAGGAACCTCCTATGAGACAATATAGGATTCCCGCTGCTAATATATGGGCCAGACGTGCCATTTAACTCTTAGTAAACTGTGTAAATAGTTGCAAGTATCGTCTATGCTTGTAGCAAGTTTGGTAAATAGTTTATTCATGTATGTTGGTCTCTACTGGCAGAGCAGTGGTGGCCTAGTGGCTCCCACGCTACTGTAGTGCGTCGCTCATGTTCTGAATGCGTGGGAGCGCCAACACCATCCTGAACGTGCTCAGCCACAAACTGGACAGCCCCCCTCTGGGGCACTGGGTTCAAGCACAAGTGCGTGTGGCCCCAGAGGGCGGCAAATACTTAAATTAAATTCAGATTTTAAATACTAACATAGTTTTAAGAAGTTCCTTCCCCCAATTGCACAGAATGTGGAAAAGTTGAAGACGTTCTTCACATCATGGTGGAGTGTGCCCGGAACCAAGATCTCAGAGCTGAGTTACGAGGTGCATTCAATAAGTACCTAGCCTCATCGCCAGAGGGCGCTGTAGTTCCAAAAGAGTTTTACCACAGTGTAGCACATTCTTTTTTAATTCTTTTTTCAAATTTTCATTCCAATCCCTTCATTTGTTTTAATTTGACAACTTATGGAAGCGAACGTGTCGATCGGTTTTACAAAAATGGAAAAAGAGCAATATCGTTCGGTGATTCGATTCCTATTTTTGGAAGGGAAAACGCGCATCGAAATCAAAGAGCGCTTGGATGCTGTGTACGGTGACTCTTCTCCATCGATGGCCACCGTCAAGAATTGGTTCAACGAGTTTGTACGTGGCCGTACGTCGGTTTTTGATGAACCACGTCCAGGTGCACCGAAAACAGCTGCTACGGAGGAAAACATTAAAAAAATCCATGATCTCGTATTGGCAGATCGCCGATTGAAGGTTCGGGAGCTAGCTGAGACTGTAAGCATTTCAGAAGGAACAGTGCATCATATTCTTCACGAGGAACTCGGCATGAGAAAGCTGTCGGCGCGATGGGTGCCGCGTTTACTCACACCAGAAAACAAGCGCAACCGTGAGACCACATCGGAGACGTGTTTGGCGCTGTTTAAGCGGAATCCAGCGGAGTTTTTGCGTCGTTTTGTGACCGTCGATGAAACCTGGATCCACTGGTACACACCAGAGACCAAGGAGCAATCAAAACAATGGATCCAGACCGGGGAACGTGCTCCAAAGAAGGCGAAACTGTAAAATCGGCCGGAAAAGTTATGGCCACCGTTTTCTGGGATTCACAAGGTGTGATCTACATCGATTACCTCGAGAAGGGTAAAACAATTACAGGGCTTTACTATGCCGATTTATTGGGCCGATTCGACGCCGAATTAAAGAAAAAACGACCCCATCTGGCGAAGAAAAAAGTGCTGTTTCACCACGACAACGCACCGGTTCACACGTCTGCCGTTGCCATGGCCAAATTGGTCGAATTACGCTACGAATTGCTGCCCCATCCACCGTATTCTCCAGATTTGGCCCCTTGTGACTTCTTTCTGTTTCCTAATCTGAAAAAATCACTCGCCGGGAATAGATATGGATCGAATGAGGAGGTCATCGCCGCCACGGAGGCCTATTTTGCAGAGTTTGACAAAAACTATTTTTCGGACGGGTTAAAAAAGTTGGAGCATCGCTGGGCTAAGTGTATCGAACTAAAAGGAGACTATGTTGAAAAATAAATTGCCACTTTTCCAAAATTTTCGTTTACTTTTTGTAGGCTAAGTATTTATTGAATGACCCTCGTATTAATACATTTTGGTGTTGATGTAAGAGAGGTAGGAAGATGCAATAATATTTTAGCATTTCCCTTGTCAGAAACAGCGAAGTTGTTGTATAAACTTGTGCGGATTGGTATCCGTAGAAGATAGTTTTGAATTCATTTGTAAGAACTGTATTATATCTATAAAATGCTGTATTGCTTAAATTATAAGAAAGCCTTACGGAGCGACTTAGTCTTGTTGACCAAGCTCCTTAAATAAAGATAAAAAAAAAAAAGTCGTTCTACTAACAATATGTATGGGCCAAATATGCCTGTTTTTTTTTTTTAAACGAGGAAGGAAAACATCCTGAGAAAACCGACATGTCCTAGAACCAAAAAATCGTAGACATGTGACATCTACCAACCCGCCTTGGGCCCGCGTGGTGAATTATGGCTAACAACCCCCTCCTGAGGAGTCCTGTGTACCAGTAGTGGGAATAATAAAGGCTGATTTCAGTGATGTCAATTCTCATACAACATGTTCACTGGCTATATATGAGCTATTGGTACGATCATTTCATTACTTCTGAATGGTCTAGTATACACCGATAAATTTTAATGGTTGTTTTCCCGCAGCGAAATGGTTCTGTCTTGGTAATACAATCGTTTTATAAACAAATAAAATATTAGAAGCAAAAAATGTCATTTTAACTATTCTGAAAAAGTTTATGCCGTATCACCACGTTCGAGAGTTTATTTTGCTTTGAACATTTATGCATCGCTGTTCCCGTCGTCGGCGGCGCGTGCGATTCGTACCTACAATTAAGTTACCTCTAGTGTTATACTATTGATTCTCACATTTTCGATTTGATGAATAATTTTTTAATTATTTTAAAACAAAAACATCTTATTTTATTACTTTTACTCTATGTTTCGAAAGTACTCCTTACGGCAAGTTTTTTTACCGCGAGAAAACAACCATTAAAATTAAATTAGTGTATACAGGGTTTTTGGAAAAACACCAACATCCTCTTAAGAGGTCATTGTACTCATCATTGTGAACTACTTTTACTATGGCACCAAAACTGAAACCCCGAAAAAAAAATCATCTGAGTTATACGAACATAAATGTGAGGAACAGCACATTTTTTTGCAGTCGGTAAATGGTCGTAGGCTGGCCCCCTATAACATGGGACTTGAACATAACTTGCGATTTGTGAATTTAATATACGTACACCTATGCTTTGACATCGACATATTTATCGTTGATGACCAAGTTCTTTAACATGTATAGAGGTATGAGGAACAGGTAAAGTTTATTCACCCTCCATAGACAAGGTAAGATCCGACCAGACGGGTATTGTCTGGTGGCTTACTGCCCGTAAAGGTAGGACGCTCTCAGGCTAGGCGGAGCGACGATCTTTGCAGGGTGGCTGGTAGCACTTGGGTGAGAGGTACCGAGAATCGAGCTTAATGGCTTGCAATTGGAGCGACCTATGTCCAGCAGTGGACTGATGATGCTGGGCTACTGCCCGTCGACTCTCGTGATCGAGAAAACTCTGGTTGCGCAAAGCAGAATTTATATGTGAGTTGAGTAATTTGCATGCGAGGATGTATATGCCGCCTTTAACCCATAAATTTAGTCTCTAAACACATTAAAAAGTAAAAATCTCTCCTGAATATTACAGCAAGCTAACATATTCAAGAGCGTTGAGATGCAAAATTACCTTAAGTAAAGTATTAAGGAACTATTTCTTGAAACTTCGCACGGAGTTCGACTTTCCCGAGGAACCTCGTTTATGATATATAAAGCGAGTTTTCCATTACAAGTTTTCCTCTCTGTATTAAAAAATAGTGCGAGAAAACTGTGGAGCGTCGCGCTGTTGTGTTCTAAGTGAGGACATTATGTCAAGTTATACCAATGAAAGCGGTGGTGGAATGAGGATTAATTTAATTTTGTGAGTCTTAGTCATAGATTTGAGAAACCATAGTCAAAACCGACTTCCAAAAAAAAACAACACTACAAACAATTTAATTTCGGTCTTTGGTTTTGCTAAAGTCAGGTTAATATGTGTCAGTACGATATTTTCTATCACAAAACTTCAGAATACCATCCTATGAATTGAGTATTAGACCCTTTGATTATCCTATTTGGGATATATTTAAAACTATAAGCAACAACAAAATCCTACTAATATTATAAATATGAAAGTTCGTATGCTTGGATATTTACATGTTTGGATGTTTGTTGCTTAATCACGCAAAACGGCTCAACAGATTTGGATGTAATTTTGCTTTGACTTTTTGTCCCAGTAGTACGCTCCTGTGGCATTTCCAAACTCCACGCGAAAGAAGGCGCCGAAAAAAGGTGGAAACCAATAATTTTATTCACACGTAAAACTTACCACTAATAGTGATCAAATATTTATCCCTCTCCAATGTCGACAAAAGCCGAATATTGTCGAGCGACTCAAGCACGCTTCATAAGCCAAATGAAATTAACTCCTATTCTACATTTAAATCCTTAGTTCCAATTTCTCTCAATTCCACTTAAACAATTATGAACTTACACTAATGCGAATTAAGATAATTTCAGAATGACTAGTCCCTACTATTGAAAAAGTATTCACAATTTTGAAGTTGTAAAGAAAACTGAGCTTTACGTGTGGTTAGTTAAGTATTTTTTCTAAAAACACATGTTTGGAAACTAAATTCCAAACGCAGTATAGCCACATGTAACGAAGCGTGGCGGAAGCTTTAGTTATCATAATGTTATTTCAGGCAGTTGTAAAGCCACGGATTTAGGCCGTCTGAACACTCCGAAACTTGTTGCTAATGTTCCAAGGTTAAAGATTAGCGGTTTCGTGTGGAAAATTATAACGGCTTGATTTAAAATGTAAATGGCGGTATTTTCAGACCCTATTATGATGCTATTATTGTTTTATGAGCTCATGCCTTATTAGAAAATGTAAAATTTTATATTTTTTGCTTCTATTAGAAATAGTTAATCTAATGTTAGTAACCGACTTTGTTCGAAATTAGTACCTAATTAGTATAATATTTACGAGTAAACCTATAAGTCATTAGCATATTATTTATGACTGTTGCCTGCCTGGGTTCGAGCTCATAAGTCAGAGGCGTTACCAAAGGGCCACTATTGCTGTATCCCAGCAGTGGGAAGGTTAGGTACAGACTGATTGCCCTTATACTTGCTTATGAATAGTCTTAAGTTATTGCGCAAACAATGGCCATCAACAGCGATCGGATAATCGGGCGCTTATATACCTAAACTGCTTCCCACACAAGAATAATGTGGACATTCCTTTCTGAATAAATAAGTAATACCAAGGTTCCCAGGATTGAACAATTTTGTAAAAACAAACTTAATGAAATTATCACTGTAGTTTTTGATTTAGTATCTTTATTTTATTCAAAACAAATGGAATATTAATAAAAAAATGATTCTGAAAGGCATGTCAATGCAATAGAAGTGAAGTTTAGGTAGAGTAATGCCCGATAATCCGACCACTGGTCATCAATCAATAGACTGCTATTCTTAAATAAAGAAAGAAAAAAGGGATAATGTTTACTATAACAGCTCCTGAAGAACAAAATACAAAAAAAAAAAATTCATCTGCCTACCCTGTTCCCAAATATGTTGGGGTCGGCTTCCAGTCTAACTTGATGCAGCTGAATACCAGTATTTTACATGGAGCGACTGCCTATCTAACCTCCATAACCCAGTTACTGGGTAAAAAGATACCCCTTGGTAAGACTGGCTGTCAGACTCTCGAGGTTCTGACGACCCGTAACGACTGTCAAAGATCCACGGATGGCAGCCGGGTCGCGGTTTAACGTGCTTTCCGAGGCACGATGGGGCCTTGGTAAGTAAAGACGGTTACTCATCCACGGACCAGCCGCGGCAAGCGTAGCTTAACCTGAATAATCGACACGTGGGCCTATTATAACTTACCCACAAGCCCCTCTTACCTACCACAAGCCCATTCATTTTTGAGCCTTGAGGCATACAGTATAACTGGTGGGGTCCGCAAGGGCCGATGCCTGCCAAGGGTGCGGGTTGTTCGAAAGAGATACTGTGGCCTCTGGCACACAGGCAACTGAGGGAACACGGGTGGGCTTTAGTCAGTAAAAGTCTGACACGCCCTCCTGCTCCACCTAGAGCGGGAGAAGTTATTTGATGATTTCCCACCCTCAAAAAAAAAAGCATACAATATTGTGTGTGCCTCACGGCTGTGCCAAAAAGGTCCAGACAGATGCTGTCTGACGCTGGTTTTCTAAAGAACCGTTAGGAACCCGTGACGGAGCCCCATCCTAATGAAATAATCGAATGTCAAATTTCAAGTCCCGCATCATCATGTGCGTAGCCCATTCAAAACCATGATGGAGTCAGTCGGTCAGAATAACCTGATGCAGTATTAACCTAGAGTGACTGAATATCTGGCCTCCACAACCCAGTTTCTGGAATCACACACATTTTTCAAAGATGTTTTGTCAAATATTATTATGATATTGTATACTTTAGAACAATGTATTTCGTTCTATTTCAATCACTGTTCCAGCCCAACAACATCAAAAAAAAATCAATACGTCAATCCTTGTTAGGTTCAGTAACCGTGGCTGATCAAATATGTATGGGAGTGCACTTTGTAATGACAGGTTATGTAGGGGGTTCGCTAGCCGCGTATGGTTGGCAGCAAAAGAAACATCACGCGTCAATAACAAAAAGAAGAAATAAATTCCAAATATTCAGTACAGACTAAAAGTCACACAAAATTAATATGCTGCGAATAAAAACCTCTTAAGTACCTAAACAAATTAAAAGTTAAGGTAATTAAGGTATTTTTTCCGATTTCGCTGATTATTTCGCTGATGATTTTATGGACGTGATTTACATTATAATTTTCAACAAAAATAGAAAATGGAGATAAAACATTGCAAGTATTGAAAACATTACTTTCGTTGTAAAATATCAAAGGGTTCTTAGTATGGTTAAGGTTTTCGTAAGTCGACTGTACGTCGGTCAGACTCTGAGCAGCCAGCTGTTGACTGACTAATATTTTGGTATGATATGCAGTGGGCAGGGCACATTGCTCGCAGAACAGATGGCCGATGGGGCCGAAAGGTACTGGAGTGGCGACCGCGTACCGGAAGACGTAAAGTTGGAAGGCCTCCCACAAGGTGGACCGATGACCTTGTGAGGGCCGCAGGAGTCCGCTGGATGCGGGAAGCACAGAACCGGTCGAAGTGGCGGAGCTTGGGGAGGCCTATGTCCAGCAGTGGACGTCTTTCGACTGAAATGATGATGATGATGATGATTACCTTAAGTTATTTTTTAGTTATTAAAGTATTGAAGCGAAAAAACCCCGGGATCCTAGGAACACCGAGAATGCATAACTAACTAGTCAGGTGTATAGTATGGAAGCGACTTCTAAATTATTCGGATTGCATAACTATTCAGACGAATATTTAATATTTACATTCAAGATTTATTCGATACAACAGTGCGTTCCATATTAGCCAACATCTCAAATTTAGATGAATATGCATCCAAATATTCGATCTCTGATAATAATTAGTAATTCTCATACTGAGTTAGTTCCCAAAGAAGAGAAAAACACTGTTCAAAAATTACTGATCCTTCACAAGTTTTTTTTTTTGTATTTTTTCCGAATACAAAACAAAATACTGTCATAAATGAAATACCTATTGATGGGGCTTTTGTTGCCATCTGTACAGGATTAAAGTCAAGCACGAGAATAGAAACACTGTTATGTTATAGAACTCAAACAAAAATCAACTTGGAAATCTGGCTTTCAATGTGGTTTGTAGAATGACAAAATCTACGCTATTTACAGGTTTTTTTTTTTTAATGTAGTAGGTCCTTGATATTTCTAGAATTATACCTAATATTGCAAGAATAAAAACGATAACATAATTGATCAACTTTTCATGTTGAGAGACGAAGAACTTCAACTAATGTCATTTAAACCACTTTTAGGTTTCTCGTATCACTTAGGTACGCCATGTCACCATACATATTGTAAGTGAACCCTCCAAGGGCTCTCGACGCTTAGCGTGGATTGTTATGAAAATTTACCATCAACTAAAATTGTCCTAGTATCCAAATAAACCGTCACTCGTATCAAATGGTTATACAGGTTGTAACGGGAAGCTCGCGAAAAGGGAGGCGGCGCACGTGTGGGAGAGGCAGTATATGCACCCTCACGGCCTTAGTCGCCGCAGGAGACGCCTTGGGCGTCTCGGGAATCCCAGGCTGATTTCCGGCCACCGTAGGCATGGGCTTGCGGACGACGAGTAATGGGTAGCTCGCTGTCCGGTAAGGACCAAGCCCAGGTCGACGGTGCGTTGTGTTCCACGCGCGCCTCAAAGAGATTTCAGCACAATGGGATGGGGCCCGCAAGGGCCGTTGCCTGCCAGGGGTGCGGGTTCGTTCGAAAGAGATACCGCCGCCCCTGGCATACATTCTACTGAGAGAACACGGGTGGGTTTTAGTCAGTAAAAGTCTGACACGCCCTCCTGCTCCACCCAGAGCGGAAGAAGTTATTTGATGACTTCCAACCCAAAAAAAATTGGGCACGCTTCCGAAGCCAGAACGTAGGTTATATAATATGTACAACCTAAATGCAAACGGATAACCTTTCGCCTTAAATTGGTTATTAATTTGCATCAATTTAAAACGTTTGATGCTTCTGTAATGTTTCTACTTATTTTATTTTGGCGGCGCTTTACAAAGGATGCCTAAACCTGAAGTCGCCGCCTGCACCCTAATTGCGTAACTCACGATTGATCATAATCTGTTTCGTGTTGAAACAGATTGTTAAAACATTGCTTCATATGTTCGAAATATGTGTCTGCTCAACAACGTAAATAACGCAATGAATATTGTTGAACTGTCAAATTGAAACGGATTATGATTAATCGTGAGTTACGCAATTAGGGTGCTGGACCTGGGGTTGTTTTGAAATGTGTTCAATCTGAAATAATGGTTAATTTAATTGTTCTCACAGCATAGTGTACAAAAAATGCTAAAAAAAATGGGTAAAAATTCTAAAACAAAATCGAGATTTTTGATGGTACTGTATAGAGATCACTAGCACTATCACCTGTCTTCGTTTTCGGTAGCGTTTCCCTTACAGCCTGTATATACATTTGTAAATTTTGTTAATTGCGCATCTCACATAAAAGTATACACAAACCACATAGTTTTAGTAAAAACGACTTAAAAACTCAGATAGTAAAAAATGGGCTGTCCGTCATGTTTTTAGCTACAACACAGCCAATTTACATAGTACCTATGTCATTCTGATAAACAATACATTTCTGTGCCTGTAAGCTCTCGACCATCAAAACCATTAGTAGACTTACGACTACAGATACCACGGTGCCTAATAGCTGGACAGTAATTGGAACCTCTCGGGCACCTGCCTTAATTGGTGCAGATTAGTAACGCTTGCCTTCCAATAGGCTCGGCCAATCACTGCTGAGTGGTTGTGGGATTTAGCGGACGACACTAACCACTTGTGATGGAACTTCCCTGTACCCTTATCAGAGGGGTGTTTATGTAACACACTAATTTATTTACGTTGTTGAGGAGACAATTTTTTCGAACATACGAAGAATTAGCAATAGGTAATCTTCAAAAGAGTAGCTCCGTGTGGTGCCGGACACAAAAGAATAGCACTATCCCATTTCTTCCCGAGGGTGTCGTAGAAGGCAACTAAGGGACTTACTAGAGAATAGGCAGCAGCGTTCTCTATGCATTTTACCACCATACTGCGATCGCCAACCCTCCTGCCAAGCGTGGCGATTATGGTAAAACCCCGGTTTTGTGTGAAGCGTATGTCTAGCAGTGGACGTCTTTCGGCTGAAATGATGATGATGATGATTCTTCAAAATTATTCAGATTCTGATTGATAGTGTGTTAAAGGGCGAAGGGGCTTGTGGCAAAGTACTAAAAGCTGCACGGGTCGATCGATCAGGTTAAGCTACGCTTGCCGCGGTGGGTTCGTGGATGGGTGACCATCTTAACATACCAAAACCCCTCCGTGCCTCGGAAAGCACGTTAAACCGTTGGTCCCGGCTGTAATTTGTGAACGACATTTGAGTGCCATAATATAATAATAATTATAAATGTAAAAGTTTGTATGTTGTTGCTCAATCATGCAAAAACGGCTGAACGTATTTGGATGAAAGGCACACAAATATATTATAACTAGGATTAACACATAGGATACTTTTATTCCGGAAGTAAGTTTATGTAGCTAGTTGTTTTATAAATATTAGTAAAAGTTCAATGTTCACTGCTGGACATAGGCCTCCCCCAAGCTCTGCCACTTCTACCGGTTTTATGCTTCCTGCATGCAGCGGATTCCTGCGGCCTTCACAAGGTCATCAATGTTTGTATTACGATTATAACATAATATCCTAATTGGAGTGTCTGGTGGTGTGAGTTACTTCAGCAACATGATGTATACTGAGCAAATTTTTAAGCAGTGCGCAAACTGTAACCATGAATTCTGCATATCATTCTAGAACCCCAGACATAGAATTTTTCGTCAATTACACAAAAAAATCAACTGTTTCATAGAAAAGTGCAATACAAAAGCGGTCAAAATGTATGGAACAGTTGATATTTTTTTTTGTACAACCACGAAAAATTTCTACGCTAAAACTTCATCCTGTACTAGCTTTTGCCAGCGTCTTCGCCCGCGTGGAACTTTCATACCATATTTAACTCCCTTAGGGATTGAATTTCGAAAAATCCTTCCTCATTCCTTGTCTACATTATAAAGGGAACCTCTGTGCATTTCAACTTTCTAGGTCCAAGCGTTTGGGCTGGGCGTTGATGAGTCAGTCAGTTAGGACTTTTCTTTTTATTTATATGGATATAAAATCATCATCATCATCATCATCATTTCAGCCGAAAGACGTCCACTGCTGGACGTAGGCCTCTCCCAGGCTCCTCCACTTCGACCGGTCTTGTGCTTCCCACATCCAGCGGATTTCCGCGGCCTTCCCAAGGTCATCGGTCCACCTTGTGGGAGGCCTTCCCACTCTACGTTTTCCGGTACGCGGTCGCCACTCCAGAACCTTTTGGCCCCATCGGCCATAAATGTATACACAGATAATATTTTAATGCGTTGATGTCCGTGCCATTCCGTATAATTTGTTTATTTTCCTTTATTAATTTTAGCACGAAATACATTTTTAAATATTTTTATAAAACAAAAATTTAAAATAAAAAATAAAACATTTAAAAATATATAAATTATTTATTTTATTCTTATATAAAGCTTACAGACCAAAAAAAAACTAAAAATCATCAACATCATCATTCTCTTTCTTGCCTTTGTATCAAATTATTTAGGGTCGGTGTAACTTGTCCTTTTCTGCCATACTTCTCCCTGTCCCCCTGTATTCGCCTACCTAATTAATATGCAACACGGCACTATAATTCAATCTATAACAATTTCATGTAATCAGAAACAGCCAATCTAGTACTTTCCCTCCAAAATATTCTAATCCAAGCAATTCTATTTTAAGCCCGTTACAAATTAAAGGTTAATTCTTGGGGTCGGCGCGGTAAAACGTTAACAAAGGCCTACGGTAAAGAGGAGGTCAAAGAATTGTGTCAAATTAGTCAACAGTAGGCTCACGTAATTTAACTTTTAGTAGATTACAAGAAGGGTGTATTTATTAATTACTTAATTACGTTTATATTTAAGTTGCAAAATACATGACAAAAAATTTGTAACTCTACTAAGCATGACTGTTGAGCATGCACGTAGTTTGTGCCCGATTATTTATTATTTAACCATTTATGTACACACATATAAACAGACAAGAAGAAAGGAACAGAAAAATACGTACAAAAGTGATGAGATATATATCTGAAGGAATCCTTTCCAGCAAAGCTGCGATAGGAGAGAAGATAAAAAGAGATGTAGACAACGTTTCGTAAAATCAAAACAACACTTTAATTTAATTCTCTAATCTTAAATATAAAAATGAATCCCTATTTCCATTACGCGTGCACGGCTGGACTAATTTTGCTAATTCTTTTTTTTGTTGTATTTGTTAATGTCAGGACAAGGTTCCTATGAAAGAAAAAAATTAAAAAGTTGCGCGTAACATATATTCATAGTAAAGACAAGACAACGTCAGTCAGGGTCAGCTACTACCATATATTAGAGGAATTTTCAAGTGAGACGGCAGGGATACACGTCATCATTGTGACGCAGCGACTGGAACGCGACACGACGTTAGACGCGCTTACGCACCTCGGTAACTTTTGCTCGAGATCTCGGTAGCGACAGACGTATATCTTCAAACAAGCGCGATGCGACACTTGTAGAACAATTTCCATGAAGTTTTCATAGAAATTGTTCTACGAGTGTCGTGACGTCGCCCTTGTCTGCACGAGCCTTTAGGCACCGTAGATTTCATGTTTCGGTGTCAAACGGTTGTTAGATCGGTTATTATAAAAAAAAGAACTTCTAGGTAATTTTGGTTTTCTTTAAAAAAAAATGAGATTCTGATCCATAAAACAATATGAGAATATACATATCTACATGCCTACTTCTAAACTTCTTCTTTTTGTCGGCTCTTCTGCGCGCCCTTTGACATGGAAATGGCGAATGTAAGTTTAACATAAATATACCTAGTTTTCGCATACCTACACAGTTTCAGGCTCACGATTTCAGTAACCACGAACGATTCACCTTACAACTAAAATTTTACTACTTTGAAGGATATTACCGCAACATACCGTTCTACTCGTATCAATAGAACTAAATGACTAGCAGTGTAGATAAAATAACTACGAAACATGTTTAAGTAAAATCACTGAAAACATGGGTATACAGGATAAGTTTTTAACCAGTGCGCAAACTGTAACCATGAATTCAGCATATCGTTCTAGTCCCCCAGCACTGAAATTTTTCGTCGGTTATACAAAAAAAATCAGCTATTCTATACATTTTAACCGCGTAGGTATTGCACTTTTCTGTGAAACAGCAGATTTTTTTTTTGTATAACCGACAATAATGTCTGCGCTGGGGGTTCTAGAATGATATGCTGAATTTGTGGTTACAGTTTACGCACTGGTTAAAAACTTATCCTGTATGGCTTTAGGTATGTACCTACTCAGAACTATTCGGTAGATAATAAATCAGTAACTATTAGGCACAAAATATTACTCAAGCCATTTCACTAGAAATATTGTTAAAGCAAAAACAATCACTGTCAAAATCTATCACCACTAATAAAATACAAAATCATAACAAGTAACGAATAATTTTTGTCCGTTTCTCTGTTTGTCTGCATGTATGTTTTGGATTGGCCCCAAAAATCAAGAACAGATTCGAATGAAATTTGGCAGAAAGATGGTTTAAAACCTAGATTAACACAAGGTACTTTTAATCCCGGGTTTACTCGGGTCTACGTTCATGTGAGATATTTTCCGATATCCAAAGTCGGCGAAACAGCGGGCAAAAGCTAGTTCATGAAAATATTAGGCACGTCACTTTCAATCGCCAATACCTACACCTTCCAACTACATATTTTACCAACAAATAAAAACAATGTTTTCTAGAAAATAAGGCATTTCTACACCAATTATCCGTCATCGCGTGCTCAAAAACTATTAAACAAATATATTTGGTACACAAAAGAGCAATAAGCTATATTTTTCTGTATAAAGCAGTGTTATAAAATATGTATTATGAAAATACTTTGGTACAGCTTTCCCAAAAAAAGTATGCGCTTCGGAAATCTTCGTCTATCTACGAAATTACGAACACGCGATCATGACATCTAATATAGAGCTGTTACAATCATGGAAGTGTCAGCCTTTTTAAAAAAAGAAAAGATCAAAGATTATAGATTAACAACTATAAAAAAATCCAAAAAACTGTTCAAACTTTTGCGTTATACGACGCTCTGCGACCGAGCGGAGTAGTTAACCTGACTGAGAGAAAACATAGTACAAACGCGCAATGCGCGTTTTGGAGTAACTACCTATGTAGTTACTCCAAAACGCGGTTGTGCAAAACTTTTAGAAGCATTAGCTCTGTGTACACACGTTACTCTGTAACCCATACTTCGTGCGCATTCGGAAACACGAATATAACCGAAGCGCATACTTTTCCTGGTATAACTGTACTTACTTTTCATAAGCGGTCAATGATACATATCTATGACCAATCAGTCAAGCGTTTGACCCAAAACGTAGCACAAACTAATATTAGTACGATTTAATTAACATTTGTATGAGCCTCTGTGATAACATCTTAATAGGGAACACGCTACCACCTGTATTTGTCGTTTTTTAACCGACTACGCATAAAACGCCTTCTTTTTTACATATAAATTACTATAAGTTAAAATCTTTTGTACGGACACTCGACCTCGTAATTGTTTTATCACAGTAAAAATGAATATCACTTCTTAAAAATGTCAGTCTATTTTTCAAAGTCAGTCAGTCAGCAATTATGTGGTTGTGGTCGACTATGTATATAATTATTTTCGGGGACGACATTTATTATACCTACCTAAAGGAGCTCTTACACGGGCAATTTTTAGAGCAATTATTGCTCGGTAACACCAATGGATCAATCAGGATCAATTAAATGGAGCAATCTGGAGCAACTACAATAAAATGAGGAGGTTTCGAGAATATTGCTTCTGATTGCTCCATAAATTTCACATTTATTTTTTTCTATTCTGTTCTATTTCTCAATGTCGCTGACATGAGTTGCCGAACGTCCAATCTGTTTGGACATTCTTTGTCAATTTTCTTTCTATGTCGTTTGTACGTCTCGTTTTTTAAAAGAAACCGGCCGGCGGTGGAGGCGGCGGAGGGATTTGGGAGAGTATTGCCTAGTTTTTTAAGTTACCCCATATTGCATGGTATTGTGTGGCCGTATCTCTGGCAAAAGGTTGCTACATGTTGCCATTGCCCTAAATTGCTGGATGTAGTCGTGACATCATAATTGACGAGAATTGACCAGGATGGAGCAATTTTTGTTGCTCGTGTAAGCGCACCTTAATATTTTTTTTGACAAAATGTTATAATATTGACAAGCTTTTTTCAGAAGAACTAATCAATGTTTGCAGGCAATTAATCAGACGGCATTTAGTGGCGAAGGCTAGAAGAAAGTCGGAAGTTGTCAATCTTAGAATGCAATAGTATAATAGTAGGTTCTATGATAATAGTTATTTGTGCAACAAATAACTATTGCTCCCTAAATAATTATTACTCGTGCATTTGAATCCCTCGCCACTGGGCTGGCGGGAAAGAGAATAGAGTCTGAATGTTTCGAATTGTATGATGAACCCAAGGCTGAATAAGATGTTCACGGCTTTCTGAAAACAAAAATTAAAAAGATAATTTGTCTCACTCAGTGAGCAAAATAGCATTTTGCTCACTGATTTCAGGCAGCAAAACCTACATGTTTGAGCTACTGAAGTGAAAATAATATTTTTACGGCGAGGGCGCTATTTTGAATCCAGAGCGAAGCGAAGGATTCTAGAATAGAATGCCGAGCATAGTGAGGGATTCTAGAATAGAATCGCGAGCCTACCGAGAGATTTTTAAATAGAATCCTGAGCGTAGCGAGGGATTCAAAGTAAATCGCCTGAGGCAAAAATGTTTTTCCTCTCGAGTCATACACTCTACTTTTCATCTCCTTCTATGAGAAAATACACTTTCGGAAAATGACTTCGCTCCTTTTCTATTTTTAGGCCTTTAAATATTTATCCCGGGATTTCGTAGGTATTAGCTTTCGTATGACGTTATTAGCTTCTATTTTTATTGTTTTTTGTTCTATTTTTTTGTTGTTCTTTCAGAACTCGACGTAGAACTAATTTTTTTGCAATATACTTTAGAGTCCGTACCGATTACAAGAACAGGAAAGTAAATCGCGCGCTCTTGTTTTTTACATTTTTTTAGTTACCGCGCCTCCCTGCACCTTACAGCCAACACTTACAGCCAGTCATCATCATCATCATCGTCAGCCTATAATATTCCCACTGTTGGGACACAGGCCTCCTCTCGGTGAGACGGAGCCAGTGCTTCATACAATTTGCGTTCCATTTCAATGAAAGATTCATGTTCCAAATTCAAATCTCATTACTGCCTGCTAAGAAGTCTAGTGGAGAAAAGAGCTACTTTGCTCCCGCTTATAGAGGAACAAAATGACACTTTTCGAATAGAAGAGATGAAAAAATAATGTTCATTTGTATAGAATATACGTCCCAACACTTGAATAATTTTATACAGGTTCAATAATTCCGTGGTCAGGCATGATAATGGAAATAGTAACAAAATGAGATCTACGGTTCTATTTTTCGACACAAAACTATGTATTGTTTGTTTATCTTCGAGCATTGCTATTTGTCTCTGCCATCAAAGCGATCGTGCCACAGCGAAAATACTTTTTTGAAACAGTTTTGTGTTTCATTTATCTTTTGTTTCAAACACATAGTCAGGCTTTTTTTTTCGTAGTCATCTATATTCTTAACGTAGGCCGCCTGATTTAAATTTACCATCTGAGAACAAACACATAAAACTTAATAATAAGTGGACTCATAAACTTACTAATAAAACGAATGGTCTTCCAGGCCGAATTTCGGCCCTAGCTGCCAATCTTAGCGGAAACTAGCCTTCGGCGTGAGTATTAGTGGATATTAAAGTGCACACGTGTGTGCGCAGACACGTGGACTCTCTCTTGCCTCGCTCTCATAGTAAAATAGGACGGCAATCCGACACGACTGGAGGGAGATGACATTTGCGACCACTAGTACTTAGTAATATTCTTTTAATAAACAAGCATAATCAGCGTATAAAGTTCCCTCTACTTGGACACAGACCTACTCCGATTGAGAAGAAGTGAGCCCTAATCGCGTGTTGCCAGTGATGAAATACAGTACTGAAACGTAGTCGCTCACAATGGGCCTTATCAGAAGGCTAAAAGTCACCCAAAGGGCAATGGAGAGGGCTACGAGTATGCTCGGAGTTTCCCTACGTGATCGAATCAAGAATGAACAAATCCGCAGGAGAACCAATGCAACTGACTATCCCGAAGAATTGCCAAACTTAAGTGGCAGTAGGCAGGGTACATTGCTCGAGGAACAGATGGCCGATGGGGCCGAAAGGTTCTGGAGTGGCGACCGCGTACCGGAAGACGTAGCGTTTTAAGGCCTCCCACAAGATGGACCGATTACCTTGTAAAAGCCGCAGGCGTTCGCTGGATGCGGGAAGCGCAGAACCGGTCAAAGTGGAGGAGCTTAGGGGAGGCCTATGTCCAGCAGTGGACGTCTTTTGGCTGAAAACATGATGATGATGAGCCCTAATCCAGCACGCGGGCCCAGTGCCGATTGGTAGATGTGACATGTCTTCGATTATTTGTTTCTAGGACATGCCAGTTTCACGATGTTTTCCTTCACCGTTTTGAGAGCAGTGGTGATGAAATAATTTACACAAATTAAAGCGCCTAACTGGGTTCGTAGCTTCATGACCTACCACATGTAAGCCGCGGTTGTTACCACAGGGTCTGAAGAACTTTCGTTTTAAGTCACTTGTTTATAAGCAATGGTGCTCATAAACAACTGACCTAAAATGAAAGTTATATTTTGAAGAATAACTTAATTACTTTTGTATGCTGAACTATTCCAAAGAAATAGAAAATGTACCTTTCACATAACACAATCCATTGAAGTATAATTAATTTAGCCACGATTTGTGAGTACTTACCTAATTATTGTGACTATTCGGGTTGAATCCTCACAAGTTATTTCGATAGTTTTCCTTGCATAATACAAAATGAAGCACAGAGCAGGTCGAAGTGGCGGAGCTTAGGGGAGGCCTATGTCCAGTAGTGGACGTCTTTCGGCTGAAATGATGATGATAAAAAATATGAATACAAAATGATTGTTGTGTATGTTATATGTTATTGTATATTTATAACTTATAAGTTAATTACCCATTATTATGCTTGTATCTTAGGCTTGGTCAATCAAGTTAAGCTATGCCTGCCGCGGTTGGTCCGTAGATATCTTAACATACCAAAATCGTTCGTCAAGCTCGTTACGGGTTGTCAAAAGTCCGAAGGTCTGACAACCAGTCTTACCAAGGAGTATCGTGTTACCCAGAAACTGGTTTGTCGAAGTCAGGTAGGCAGTCGGTCCATGTTAACCACTGGCACTCAGCTGCATCCGGTTAGACTGGAAGCCGCCGCTGACATAGTTGAGAAAAAGTTAGGCGGTTTTTTTTGAGGGTGGGAAATCATCAATTAACTTCTCCCGCTCTGGGTGGAGCAGGAGGGCGTATCAGACTTTTACTGACTAAAACCCACCCGTGTTCCTTCAGTTGCCTGTGTGCCAGGGACCACGGTATCTCTTTCGTACAACCCGCACCCCTGGCAGGCATCGGCGTTTGCGGGTCCCTTCAGTTAGTGCTGACATTTCTTTGAGGCGCGCGTGGAACACAACGCGCCGTCGACCCGGACTTGGTCCTTACCGGACAGCGAGCTACCCATTACTCGCCGAGGCAGATGATTATATAATTTTATCTCCTCTCAAACCGAGCCCCTGCTATTTTATCTCGTCACCACCCTTGATTGACTGGTAGAGAATGCCTAAAGCATTAGGTCCGGCTTTAGTACATAGTTGTGTGCGAGAAGTCTAAATAAATATAATAATATTAAATAAACAGTAACAATGTTATGAAATATTTCCACGAAAACGTTGCCGATTACTCGAAACGCTTTTTGCATGTCAAGAGCCTGTCGTTTCATAAGTCAGCCTAACTTAATATTACCATTTTAACATCCCAGTCACAAACTTCAAAGTAACGAAAGAAATAAACATTGTTGTGTCAAATAAACAGAGCCGTTCGCCATTTATTATGACAAATGGAATTCAGGTTTATGGATCCGACCGACCTCGAATCATAGAGTAGAGAGAATGGAGTGTCTACATTTTTACGTTAATTTTGGTCTAAAAATCGTTAAGCGTAATAGGGTTCTTTCTAACCAGCGCTCCGACACTTTTAAATGTCGCAGCATCATGCTGAGATAGTGGCCTTTTGGCTTCGTACAGGACTTTGTGTTTTATTAAACTTTTTTTTTTGTTGTATAAATCTTATGTTGATTTTAATAGTAGTGTAGCATAGTAGTGTTTTAGTTTTTTCTCTTTTATGTGTTTAACTATCGTATTACTGTAGCAAGTTTGTAATATTCCTGTGCAAGTCCAATAAATATTTTTTCTATCTTTCTTTCTTAATCGAGAAAACCCGTGAAACGTCTAATGTAAAATATGTTTATTCTAACTAATGTGAAATGTGTTTGAAACGCCAGTGATGGCAATGACAGAGAAGACATGATCTGCTTGGTTATTCTGTAAAAATCTCTACCGTGTAACTTATGTAAAGTGCGATGTCATTCCACTTGATAATAAGGCTTGACAATATTGACAGCTCACTTAAAGCTCACTTCACCATCGTTTTCACGGTGAGATTTTTACAAAATACCACTTCAGTTTAGTGTAGATTTTAGTTTGGTTCAGTTTACGTCAATTACGTCGTGTCCCCAAGACACAATTCGACTACCGCTGGGTCCAATGCTATGTAGCTCTATAATGGAGCAACCAGTTATTCGTGCCGTGTCATAGGCTATATTCTGGCATACTCCAGCAGCTGTCAGTTCCATCTGTAAGTCTGGAAACCGACTCTAACATAATTGTGAAGGGCAGGCGTTTTGGAGTACTGTCTTTAATTTTGGTACTGGCTCTCATCATTTCAGCCGAAAGACGTCCACTGCTGGACATAGGCCTCCCCCAGTTTTGGGGGGTTTTGCCATAATCGCCACGCTTGGCAGGCGGGTTGGCGATCGCAGTATGGTTGTAAAATGCATAGAGAACGCTGTTGCCCATTCTCTAGTAAGTCCCTTAGTCGCCTTCTACGACACCCACTGGAAGAAATGGGATGGTGCTATTCTTTTACGCCCGGCGACACATACGGGACTGGCTCTCAGCCTAGTTGCAAATAATTAACTTTTGATTTTGATTGAGAAAAGCCGGAAAAGCTAGGACAGAAGATGACTCCAGCAGACTTCCACGAAACAGCAGTCCTTGCATTAGTATTGCCAAACTCGCCAGGTCCGTAGGAAGCTGCTCAGTTCTCTTACACAATAAACCTCCATTTCTTCATCCTCCATGTCTCAAACAGACAGCCATCTTCTGACGTCCCACCCAAATTCCCAAGACGTTGTCGATCTATTAAGGTGACTGGGAGGCACCTCAATTGGGTCCATAAAATTAATAGCCTCTCCTCGAACAATATTAAACGTTAGAATTGGAGTAAATAAACTCGTCATGAATCGAGGACAATCAAATTCTTCCATTTAAATTAGAAGGAACAAAGCGCCACCGAGAAAGTTTTATCGTTAACATACTGCCTGTCTAGACTAAGTTTAGACACCTACAAATTATTAAAGTTGGTTAACAGCTAGTAGTTTGAAATTGGTGTTTGTAATTAAGCATTCAGTTAATGAAAGCACCTACTGTTTCACTAGAGCTCAAGAATGGTATCTTTTCAATATGTATCATCATCATCATTTCAGCCGAAAGAACTGAGAGAAAGAACTTCTTATCATAAAATTTAATTAAATTTTAAACTTTTTAAACTCCCGAAAAAATGCTGTCAGCCATTTTGTGACGTTATATTGGTAAAAACAACAGTCGTGTATGTACGACCGGCACTCATTCAACGTTAACAGCTACAAATACTTGGCGTTTTTTTGAGAAAAAAATGAATTACAATCGCTATCGTTGATGTGTAGTGTCTAGTTGTACAAATACTAGCATTAAAACGATAGTATATCTGTTTACACTGAACTGACAATTTTTGTCTATATGACGTCACAGCCTGTCGGCTCGTATTTTAGTCACGTGATATACAGATTAAAAACTACAACTTTTAATTTTAATATAATTAAACAATAATGTGCTTATACGACCCAAAAACTGAATATTGAAGTATATTACTATTTAAATTAAAATTTTATCAAGTTTCATAGTTTATTTTTCACTACCGAAAGTACCTTATTAGCCAGCGGAATCATTTTGAACACACCAACAGTAGCAATGGGTTTTATTTTCACAGTTCAATAATATTAACTTTCAATTAAAGTTTGTTCCGTGTCTTAACATACACAAATTATATACGTTTCATCCCTACAGTTCACCTAAATCATCCTAAAATACTTTCAAAAACAAACTCCTATTCTAAAAATTCTGTTTTCGTTTTCATTACACCAACGCCGCGCCGTCGCGACGTCTATTTAAAAACTGCTATATCCATGTCATGAGGAACGTCTAATATATCAACAACCTTGAACCCTCGCCTTTGTGGTTCGTTCAAGGCTCCCTTGTCGTTGACAAATGATTCATGGGAAACAAAAGACAGAGGAAATGCTTTCAGCTATCGTCATGAATTAGTGTTCCTACTGTGAGGTATGTAATTATTGTGTGTGACGGTGACTATCTTTTTTTGTATGTGTGTGTGTGTGTGATTGTGTCTTAGTCTTAGCTTTTGTGTATGGATATGATAAGAGAGTAAGTACTTACGTGTTACAAAATTATATTGCGTGAATTTGTTAATTTTGAGTCTAGTTTATTAAAAAGGAAATTAATTTTTACACAAATTGGCTACCAACTTAACCTTTTTTTTTAATTATTCGTATAATAACTATATTTTTTGACAGTTGCATGAAATGACTTTCATCATCATCATCATTTCAGCTGAAAGACATCCACTGCTGGACATAGGCCTCCCCCAAATGGGGGGTTTTGCCATACTCGCCACGCTTGGCAGGCGGGTTGGCGATCGCAGTATGGTGGTAAAATGCATAGAGAACGCTGCTGCCCATTCTCTAGTAAGTCCCTTAGTCGCCTTCTACGACACCCTCGGGAAGAAATGGGATAGTGCTATTCTTTTACGTCCGGCACCACACGGAACGAAATGAAATGATTTTATCACTAAATAATTGAATTAGTTAATGAACACGAGTCAAAAAAATTGCAGGCAACATTTGTCGACACTCAATTTCTTGTTCATACACTAAGTAAAACCCGCTTAATGGCAGAAAATAGCGATAGTTATATATAAAATATTTCTACTAACTTTCAGTCGTTTCAAACGTTACCGTAAAAGAAAACGGCGAAAGCAAGACGGGGTCGCGACGGGCCACAGGAGAGGGTGGGATGAACTGGATAGGTACCGTGCAAACTGGAAGGAGGAAGCGCGGGCTCGCAGATGAAGGATAGAAAAAAAACATTAGGTGGAGACCTTGTCACATTCCCGGGTTTACGGCACGTTGCGTTCCACTCGCGGTTGAAAGAGATGTCAGCACCAACTGGTGGGGTCCGCAAGGACAGATGTCTGCCAGGGGTGTGAGTTGTTCGAAAGAGATACCGTGGCCCCTGGCACACAGGCAACTGAAGGAACACGGGTGGATTTTAGTCAGTAAAAGTCTGGCACACCCTCCTGCTCCACCCAGAGCGGGAGAAGTTATTTGATGAATTCCCACCCTTAAAAAAAACCTTGTCACATTCATACTCAAAGATTAAGACTGTTTTTCGTTTTTGCTGAGTAATCGATGAGCGACGTTGTTTGAAATTTCTATCTTATACGTGAATACTTATAACTGCGGTGAGGGGCTGGTAACTTAACTGCCTACACGTTAATCGATTGGTTCCTATGTTTAGCCATTTGTGGATGTTTCTTTAACATACTTGGCGAGTAGAAGATGTAGGTACGGTACAACTTCGGGAATACAGAAGAGATTTTAAGTTACATTAATGTTATTTGGTAAAAAGTGTCTTTTATAATATTCCAAAGGTCCACAGGCCTCCTCTTTTGGAAATGGAGTGGGCTGTAATCTATCACGCGGGCCCAGTGCGGATTGGTAGATGTCATGTCTTCGAATTTTTGGTTCTAGGACATGCTGGTTTCCTCGCGATGTTTCTCCTCACCGTTTTGAGAGCAGTAATGATGAAATTATTTTCACAAAGTAAAGCGCCTATTTGTGTTCGAACCTACAATCTACAACTCGTAATTCTGGGTCGCTACCATGTTTCTGAAAGGTGCCAAATTCATAATAACAGCTTTATCTTAAATTAGCCAGAAAAAGCATCATTTAAAGTTGAAAACTGATTAATCAGCATCCCGCTTGTTAAAAATATAAATGACAGTGGCAAAATGTTTTGATTTAAAAACCCGTTCTTCCCCTTAAGAACCGACTACACTTTGGAACGGGCTACTGGCTTCATCTTTTAACTGACTGACTGTTTCACAGTGCAAGAGGGCTTGGAAATGGTTTAATAAAATTCTTTAGAGTTTCAGTTTGAAATGCAAAATAATGAAAAATACTTAGGGACTTACCGGTTTGTGGTTAATTTATAATAACCGCACTTGTCGATCGCTCTGGTTAGGCAACCTTTGCCGTGGATTGACCATCTTTACATACCAAGACGGCTTTGCGTGCCTCGGGAAGCACGCTAAGCCGCTAGTCCAGGCTGTCATTCGTGGACTTTTGTCAGTAGTTGCGGGTCGTCAGAAGCCCGAAAGTCTAACAATCACGGGGTACCGCGGGGTACCGTGTTACCCAGTAACAGGGTTGTGGCGGTCAGAGATGCAGTCGCTCCATGTAAAATACTGGTATTCAGTTGCATCCGTTTAAACTAGACGCCGACCCCAACATAGTTGGGAAACACTAAGCAGATGACTTAGGTCATCATCATCATAATTTCAGCTGAAAGACGTCCACTGCTGGATATAGGCCTCTCCCAGGCTCCTCCACTTCGACCAGTCTTATGCTTCCCATATCCAGCGGGTACCCGCGGCCTTCGCAAGATCATCGGTCCACCTTGTGGGAGGCCTTCCCACTCTACGTCTTCCAGTTCTCGGTCGCCACTCCAGAACCTTTCGGCCCCATCGGCCATCTGTTCTGCGAGCAATGTGCCCTGCCCACTGCCACTTAAGTTTGGCAATTCTTCGGGCTATGTCGTTTGCCTTGGTTCTCCTGCGGATCTCTTCATTTCTGATTCGATCGCCTAGGGAAACTCCGAGCATAGCCCTCTCCATTGCCCTTTGGGTGACTTTAAGCCTTCTGATAAGGCCCATTGTGAGCGACCACGTCTCTGTACCATAGGTCATCACTGGCAACACACACTGGTCAAAGACTTTCGTCTTGAGACACTGTGGTATTTGGGACGAGAAGATATGACTTAGAAACTTACAAGCAATGATTTTCAGATCAATAACTTACTAATAACTACAACTTAACTCGAACTTATCAACTTTCATTATTATTGACATGTCTCACTAACTCTCCAGAAGTTGTGAGCTTGCGACTCTTCATCTAAATAATCGATACAAATTTGTCCGTATACGCCAACAGGAACTGCTATATATAGATACATTGTTAGGGCTGCCACAAACAAATTAATACTCACTGACCCCTATGCCTAACTTAGCTAACGAGATACCGTTCTTCACTTAGGGTCTTCAACTCTGTAAGAAACTTGTTACTCAAGTTTGTCGACCTAAATGGCAGTGTGGCAGCCCTAGAGACGTATTATACGTATAAGTTAGTATCTCATTCGTTAAGGAAAGTGATACTTGTGGGACATTGAAGCCGCTAGACAAATTGGTATAGTAGAAAGTAATATGAGACACTTGTCCATTAGCAGATAAAGTATTAAGGAATCCTTTTACCGAATTACGTTGACAAACAACTCCGTCTAGCGTTTTGATGGATTTCATTGGGCTGTCATATCTTGTTTCTTGTCTTTGAGCCAATCTAGCCTAGGTTTTAGATGTACCTATCGGGTTCACTGAAAAAAACTGTCTGGATTAAGAAAAGCTTCATTTTTAACCAACTTCAAAAAGAAGAAGGTTATCAATTCGACTTGTTATTTTTTAATTTTTTTTAATTTATGTATGTTCGGGCATAACTCCGTCGTAGAAAGATGGATTTGCAAAATTCTTCGATCGAAAGGCGTTTATTCCGAAATGGTCCCATTAAAATTTCTTAAAGATCTGATGAGGCGTTTCGGAGACAGACAACGGAACTCTTCAAAAAATTACAGCAAATCAACCGCGAATGCTGCTATCGCATAAATATGCATTGTTTTGACCCTAGGGATGATGAAATTTCGAATTGGTAGATAAATAAAAAGTGAAAAATAAAAACACTTTCAAAGTTTACTAGACTACACAATTTGACTAGTTCAGTACTGTTTTTTAACCATCATCATTTCAGCCGAAAAACGTCCACTGCTGGACATAGGCCACCCCAGGCTCCTCCATTTCGACCGGTCTTGTGCTTTCCACATCCAGCGGATACCCGCGGCCTTCACAAGGTCATCGGTCCACTTTGTGGGAGGCCTTCCCACTCTACGTCTTCCGGTACGCAGTCGCCACTCCAGAACCTTTCGGCCCCATCGGCCATCTATTCTGCGAGAAAAATACAAAGGTGTCTTTTGTTTTGTATTTTTGTTTACTTGCCGCCGACTTCCGAAATTAAAGTTATTTTTCACTTTGTAACGCATTGTTTGGTAGTTGTTTTTGTTTTTTAAGTAAGCTTTTCTTTTCTCAAAAACTAAAATCAAAAATATCTACAGTGCATCCCAATGTATACGCGGATTAACGATCGTGGGTCAGTTTTCCATTGCCGAGTTGAGGGTTGTTTTTTTTTACAGAAAGTTCACGTTATTAGAAGCACACACGCAAAGTGGCGACCAACAAGCAGAAGCTGCGGAGACGAAGATGAATGCCTGCGATTTGATACGCAAGGGCGTAGAGGCTGCTCTTCCCGCAGCGCCGGAGAAGTTGCAATCTCAAAATAGATACAGAAATCCCTCTGAATCGGTCCAAATTTCCCCAAAATTAAAAAAAAAACTAAAAGGGGTTTCTCCTGAACTTTTCCTTTTAAAGGGGGGTTGTAAACCTCCCCCCAACCTCCCCCCGCGCTCCTCTCCTCCTCTCACCCTCAATTCGTCGAACTTTAATGAAAAGTCGTACCACGATCGTAGCCTTAAAAAAACTGCCCGTAATAAACAGGAACGCAAAAAAAGTCAGCTGCAAAATTAACGATCTCTCTCTGGCGGTCAGTCGTCAGTGTGTCACCGTGTCAAGATAAATCCCATTGTTTTCCGACATCGTTTGTCAGTGACATTCCCAGGGACCTTTGACCTGCTGATAATGGCAACACTTTGCTTTAATCGGGGCTGTTCTGTCATAGCCATTGAGCTTGTCACGTCTAAAGAGTCAGGCAGTTTGTCTATAATAGTATTGAGTAGTAGTCTGGTTTCGTTCTATTGTTATTGTAAATCTAGTTATAGTGGTAGATTACCTCGTTAGGTACAGTTGAGAAGTCGGTGATAAGACGTTGAGCTTGAGCTAGCGTAGTGGAGTGGTGACCGTGCTGCCTACTGTAGGTACAGGCAGAAATCTTCCTCAAAGATACTAGCTAAAAGTTACAAAAGAAACAAAAAATTAAAGAATGCTATGAAGTCATTGCCAGCTGTTTTAAGGGGAACCTAGTCGCGAGCTCGAACTCACTGGTGGGCCTGGCTGCAAATCACGCTGTCTCACCAGGCTTCGTGTCCGACAGAGGTAGTATCCGTGATAAGCAGTTAGACGCTAGTCTACATGCACCCCCCCCGACCCATCTCCATATTCGGCAAGCCGATCCATATCAAGAAGGCGCGCTCGCGCGCCGCCTTCGCTCTCGGAAGGCTGCACTCTGTTCGGAACGCGCGTAGCAAATTGTCATTCAAGTGCAAATTGCGGATTTACACGGCGTGCATAAGGCCCATCATGACGTATGCATGTGCAGTCTTTGCACACACGCACCCCCGACACATCCATAGGATGCAGACCCTCCAAAACCGTTTCCTCCGCCAAGCCACAGGCTCCCCATGGTTCTTTCGGAACGAGATCCTCCATCTCGATCTGAAAATGCCCACTATTGCTCAATTTCTGAAACGCAACTCGAAGCGTTTCTTCGATAAAGCCGAGTTACATCGCAATCCCTTGATTGTGAAGGCCGCTAGCTATGTCCCCAGTAGAATCAGTAGAATCCGCCGGCCGAGACATGTCCTTTCCGACCTAGACGACCCCATCACTGTTCTGCAAGAAAAGAATAGGGCCACCAGTACAGCACACAAACACAAACGACCGTCCTTCCGACCTCGCCGCCGAGGTCCTCGCGCCCCGCGAAGACCCCCCCCACCCCCCCACCCCCCCGCGAGTAACGATCAGACCCCCGACCGTCCCTTGCTCGTTGATGCGCCAGCCCGCGCCGCAGCTGAGCCAGTGGCTTTAAATTCCCCGTTTAATAATAATGAAAATATCTTGATCCAGCCTGTCCCTGATAGTACTAGCTGCCCCCCCCCCCCGCCAGCGACTCCCTGAGCCGAGGTTCGTACCCCACAGGGGGTGCCCTCAGTGCGCAGTCGTTTTAGGTTTAAGTAGGTTTTACGCCCTGGCTGGAGGCTTTTAGATTCCTAAAAACCTTCACAGGAAAGTCCGGTTGAGCAGTCACGGCCTCTCAAGGTCAACTGCGAGATGCCATACACAAAAAAAAAAAAAAAAAGTCTACATGCACAACGTTATTGAGTGAGCTGCAGGTCAGTTATCCGGCCGCACCCGATAGGGTACGATACAATAGAAAATCAATTGTGTCTCATTAGCCGCACTTGACAGATTAATTTAGTAAAACAGGCGCGTAAAAAATTCAGAAAAGTCCATCGGAAGATCCGACTTTATGAAAGAACCACTGCATAAATCAATGACCAATAAAGTTTATTGAACTTTTCGATATTTGAGCTTTGCCGGTACCGACTTGGTTTTGGAGATTTCACACTTCATTTATTACTTCAAAAAGTTAGGTTAAATTAGCAAGAAAAACGAACCTTTATTGGCTCATAACTTTTAAATGGCTTTTTATTTAAGTATTTTGTTTCCGTACAGACAATATTAATAATGAGACAAAACCATACCATGTTGAATTTTTGATGTACATTGTCGGACAGTGGATTAATACACTCCTGAAGTTTGTATGGGACAAATGTGGATGAGATTCACCTTAAGGCCTGCGTGTCGATTCTGCATTGCTATTCTGTAACCATTTCGCTGCGTGAAGTGAACGTGGAGTGTGCTGTCAGTGTCATTTCACCTAATGCTTGGTCAATCCCTAGCATCATTGGGATAACACTGACAGGTCACTCCACGCTCACTTCACGCGGTGAGATGGTTACAGCATGTCGATTCTTTGGGGGTGAAGTGAGCGTGGAGTGGTATCCTTAAATTATACTCAGATCGTCTCATAATATTGACTCCAACCGATCGCCAATGACCTCTCCGCCCTGTTAAGCATGAGTGACTCCGTTATCATAGCGAGCGATCTCAATGCGAAACACCCCGCGTGGAATAGTTCCGGGGCTTCGCCCAGAGGGAGACACCTGTTCGACCTCTGCTCGACCCTGACCTTCGACATCATCGCCCCGATGTCGCCGACTCATTTCCCCCACAATGTGGCTCACAGACCTGACGTACTCGATATTGCAATTCTGAAAAGGATCAACCTACGGTTGAATTCCATAGAGGCAATGAACGAGCTCACTTCTGACCACCGTCCGGTCGTAGTGCATCTGGCCCCTCGCACGGGTCTCCCAGATACCGACCAACCCCCGCTCACCAAAGTGGTAGCAGACTGGAGGAAAGTAAGCGATTCGCTGAAATCCAACACATCCGCCCACTTGGACGCCATCCCCAATCAATATAACTCTCTCGCGGACACAACGGCCGCGATCGACTCACTCACGGGTCACGTACAATCTGTCCTGAACGACTGTTCGAGGCGGGTTCCGGTAGGGGAACACCCCCGCTGGAAGCTACCGGACGATGTACGCGAACTGCTAAATGAGAAGAACGCGGCTGTTCGTGCCTACAGCAACTTTCCCTGCGACGCGAACAAAGCTCACATGCGCTATTTACAGCGAGATGTAAAGACACGCATGTCGGAGCTACGTGACGCGGGCTGGGACAAGATGCTGAGCGAGTTGGAACCCACGCACTTAGCTTTCTGGGAACTTCAGAGGAAACTCAAGTCCCGAGAAGTAGTCACCATGCCCCCCCTGACCCGGCCCGATGGCACCGTTGCTTTCGACGACATCGAAAAGGCCGAATGCCTCGCCGATAGTCTAGAGGCCCAATGCGCGCCCAGTTCTCAACCTGTAGACCAAGCACACCTCGCCGAGGTGGACGCTGAAGTCGAACGTAGAACCTCTCTCCCGCCCGTCGAAGACCCAGATGATCCATTACCTCTCGTTACCCCGGACGAAGTTCACGAGATCATCAAAAGTCTGAAACCCTGAAAGGCCCCTGGCGCTGACGGCATCACCAATAGGGTGATCCAGATACTACCCGCCCTCCTGATCATGCTCTTGACCACCATCTTCAATGGAGCCTTGAGCAATAACATCTTCCCCCAAGCTTGGAAGCAAGCCACGGTCATTGGCTTTCCGTGAACCCAAAACGGAGCCCACGAGCTACCGGCCCATCAGTTTACTGGACAGCCTCGGAAAAATCTATGAGCGACTTATTTATAAGCGTCTCAGGGACTTCGCCGAGACTAAAGGCCTGATACCCAACGAGCAGTTCGGTTTCCGAACCCAGCACAGTTGCGTACAACAGGTACACCGGATCGTAGAGCATATAAGCGTTGGCTTCCAACGCGGCAATGCGACCGGTGCAGTATTTTTCGACATAGCGAAAGCCTTCGACAAGGTCTGGCACAACGGCTTGATATTCAAGCTGTACAAACTCGGCGTGCCGGACCGTCTCGTACTCATCTTACGAGACTTTCTGTCGAACCGCACCTTTCGCTATCGCGTCGAAGGGACCCTCTCATCCCCCCACCCGATTCGCGCCGGCGTCCCCCAGGGCCCCGTGCTGTCCCCTCTCATATTCACGCTGTTCACTAGCGATATCCCCAAAAGTAGAAAGGCACAGTTGGCACTGTTCGCAGACGACAAAGCCATCTACCACTCTGGGCGTAGTAATAAAGCGATAGCCTCCTCCCTCCAAACCGCAGTCAACGTACTTGGCGCGTGGTTTAGGTAATAGCGAATCGAATTAAATCCGGACAAAAGTCAGGCGCCTCTCTTTTCGAAACCGCGAAACAACCCCGAACCCCCCCCCCCCCCCCCCGGCCCATCTCCATATTCGGCAAGCCGATCCCTTGGGAAAAGCGAGCCAAATATCTTGGAGTGATTCTAAATCAGCACCTCTCCTTCTCTGAGCATATCAAGAAGGCGCGCTCACGCGCCGCTTTCGCTCTCGGAAGGCTGCACTCTGTTCTGAACGCACGTAGCAAATTGTCACTCAAGTGCAAATTGCGGATTTACACGGCGTGCATAAGGCCCATCATGACGTATGCATGTGCAGTCTTTGCACACACGCACCCCCGACACATCCATAGGATGCAGACCCTCCAAAACCGTTTCCTTCGCCAAGCCACAGGCTCCCCATGGTTCGTTCGGAACGAGATCCTCCATCTCGATCTGAAAATGCCCACTATTGCTCAATTTCTGAAACGCAACTCGAAGCGTTTCTTCGATAAAGTCGAGTTTCATCGCAATCCCTTGATTGTGAAGGCCGCTAGCTATGTCCCCAGTAGAATCAGTAGAATCCGCCGGCCGAGACATGTCCTTTCCGACCCAGACGACCCCATCACTGTTCTGCAAGAAAAGAATAGGGCCACCAGTACAGCACACAAACACAAACGACCGTCCTTCCGACCTCGCCGCCGAGGTCCTCGCGCCCCGCGAAGACCCCCCCCACCCCCCCACCCCCCCGCGAGTAACGATCAGACCCCCGACCGTCCCTTGCTCGTTGATGCGCCAGCCCGCGCCGCAGCTGAGCCAGTGGCTTTAAATTCCCCGTTTAATAATAATGAAAATATCTTGATCCAGCCTGTCCCTGATAGTACTAGCTGCCCCCCCCCCCGCCAGCGACTCCCTGAGCCGAGGTTCGTACCCCACAGGGGGTGCCCTCAGTGCGCAGTCGTTTTAGGTTTAAGTAGGTTTTACGCCCTGGCTGGAGGCTTTTAGATTCCTAAAAACCTTCACAGGAAAGTCCGGTTGAGCAGTCACGGCCTCTCAAGGTCAACTGCGAGATGCCATACACAAAAAAAAAAAAAAAAAGTCTACATGCACAACGTTATTGAGTGAGCTGCAGGTCAGTTATCCGGCCGCACCCGATAGGGTACGATACAATAGAAAATCAATTGTGTCTCATTAGCCGCACTTGACAGATTAATTTAGTAAAACAGGCGCGTAAAAAATTCAGAAAAGTCCATCGGAAGATCCGACTTTATGAAAGAACCACTGCATAAATCAATGACCAATAAAGTTTATTGAACTTTTCGATATTTGAGCTTTGCCGGTACCGACTTGGTTTTGGAGATTTCACACTTCATTTATTACTTCAAAAAGTTAGGTTAAATTAGCAAGAAAAACGAACCTTTATTGGCTCATAACTTTTAAATGGCTTTTTATTTAAGTATTTTGTTTCCGTACAGACAATATTAATAATGAGACAAAACCATACCATGTTGAATTTTTGATGTACATTGTCGGACAGTGGATTAATACACTCCTGAAGTTTGTATGGGACAAATGTGGATGAGATTCACCTTAAGGCCTGCGTGTCGATTCTGCATTGCTATTCTGTAACCATTTCGCTGCGTGAAGTGAACGTGGAGTGTGCTGTCAGTGTCATTTCACCTAATGCTTGGTCAATCCCTAGCATCAGTGGGATAACACTGACAGGTCACTCCACGCTCACTTCACGCGGTGAGATGGTTACAGCATGTCGATTCTTTGGGGGTGAAGTGAGCGTGGAGTGGTATCCTTAAATTATACTCAGATCGTCTCATAATATTGACTCCAACCGATCGCCAATGACCTCTCCGCCCTGTTAAGCATGAGTGACTCCGTTATCATAGCGAGCGATCTCAATGCGAAACACCCCGCGTGGAATAGTTCCGGGGCTTCGCCCAGAGGGAGACACCTGTTCGACCTCTGCTCGACCCTGACCTTCGACATCATCGCCCCGATGTCGCCGACTCATTTCCCCCACAATGTGGCTCACAGACCTGACGTACTCGATATTGCAATTCTGAAAAGGATCAACCTACGGTTGAATTCCATAGAGGCAATGAACGAGCTCACTTCTGACCACCGTCCGGTCGTAGTGCATCTGGCCCCTCGCACGGGTCTCCCAGATACCGACCAACCCCCGCTCACCAAAGTGGTAGCAGACTGGAGGAAAGTAAGCGATTCGCTGAAATCCAACACATCCGCCCACTTGGACGCCATCCCCAATCAATATAACTCTCTCGCGGACACAACGGCCGCGATCGACTCACTCACGGGTCACGTACAATCTGTCCTGAACGACTGTTCGAGGCGGGTTCCGGTAGGGGAACACCCCCGCTGGAAGCTACCGGACGATGTACGCGAACTGCTAAATGAGAAGAACGCGGCTGTTCGTGCCTACAGCAACTTTCCCTGCGACGCGAACAAAGCTCACATGCGCTATTTACAGCGAGATGTAAAGACACGCATGTCGGAGCTACGTGACGCGGGCTGGGACAAGATGCTGAGCGAGTTGGAACCCACGCACTTAGCTTTCTGGGAACTTCAGAGGAAACTCAAGTCCCGAGAAGTAGTCACCATGCCCCCCCTGACCCGGCCCGATGGCACCGTTGCTTTCGACGACATCGAAAAGGCCGAATGCCTCGCCGATAGTCTAGAGGCCCAATGCGCGCCCAGTTCTCAACCTGTAGACCAAGCACACCTCGCCGAGGTGGACGCTGAAGTCGAACGTAGAACCTCTCTCCCGCCCGTCGAAGACCCAGATGATCCATTACCTCTCGTTACCCCGGACGAAGTTCACGAGATCATCAAAAGTCTGAAACCCTGAAAGGCCCCTGGCGCTGACGGCATCACCAATAGGGTGATCCAGATACTACCCGCCCTCCTGATCATGCTCTTGACCACCATCTTCAATGGAGCCTTGAGCAATAACATCTTCCCCCAAGCTTGGAAGCAAGCCACGGTCATTGGCTTTCCGTGAACCCAAAACGGAGCCCACGAGCTACCGGCCCATCAGTTTACTGGACAGCCTCGGAAAAATCTATGAGCGACTTATTTATAAGCGTCTCAGGGACTTCGCCGAGACTAAAGGCCTGATACCCAACGAGCAGTTCGGTTTCCGAACCCAGCACAGTTGCGTACAACAGGTACACCGGATCGTAGAGCATATAAGCGTTGGCTTCCAACGCGGCAATGCGACCGGTGCAGTATTTTTCGACATAGCGAAAGCCTTCGACAAGGTCTGGCACAACGGCTTGATATTCAAGCTGTACAAACTCGGCGTGCCGGACCGTCTCGTACTCATCTTACGAGACTTTCTGTCGAACCGCACCTTTCGCTATCGCGTCGAAGGGACCCTCTCATCCCCCCACCCGATTCGCGCCGGCGTCCCCCAGGGCCCCGTGCTGTCCCCTCTCATATTCACGCTGTTCACTAGCGATATCCCCAAAAGTAGAAAGGCACAGTTGGCACTGTTCGCAGACGACAAAGCCATCTACCACTCTGGGCGTAGTAATAAAGCGATAGCCTCCTCCCTCCAAACCGCAGTCAACGTACTTGGCGCGTGGTTTAGGTAATAGCGAATCGAATTAAATCCGGACAAAAGTCAGGCGCCTCTCTTTTCGAAACCGCGAAACAACCCCGAACCCCCCCCCCCCCCCCCGGCCCATCTCCATATTCGGCAAGCCGATCCCTTGGGAAAAGCGAGCCAAATATCTTGGAGTGATTCTAAATCAGCACCTCTCCTTCTCTGAGCATATCAAGAAGGCGCGCTCACGCGCCGCTTTCGCTCTCGGAAGGCTGCACTCTGTTCTGAACGCACGTAGCAAATTGTCACTCAAGTGCAAATTGCGGATTTACACGGCGTGCATAAGGCCCATCATGACGTATGCATGTGCAGTCTTTGCACACACGCACCCCCGACACATCCATAGGATGCAGACCCTCCAAAACCGTTTCCTTCGCCAAGCCACAGGCTCCCCATGGTTCGTTCGGAACGAGATCCTCCATCTCGATCTGAAAATGCCCACTATTGCTCAATTTCTGAAACGCAACTCGAAGCGTTTCTTCGATAAAGTCGAGTTTCATCGCAATCCCTTGATTGTGAAGGCCGCTAGCTATGTCCCCAGTAGAATCAGTAGAATCCGCCGGCCGAGACATGTCCTTTCCGACCCAGACGACCCCATCACTGTTCTGCAAGAAAAGAATAGGGCCACCAGTACAGCACACAAACACAAACGACCGTCCTTCCGACCTCGCCGCCGAGGTCCTCGTGCCCCGCGAAGACCCCCCCCAAGTAACGATCAGACCCCCGACCGTCCCTTGCTCGTTGATGCGCCAGCCCGCGCCGCAGCTGAGCCAGTAGCTTTAAATTCCCCGTCTAATAATCATGAAAATATCTTGTCCCTGATAGTACTAGCTGCCCCCCCCCCCCCCCCCCCCGCAGTCGTTTTAGGTTTAAGTAGGTTTTACGCCCTGGCTGGAGGCTTTTAGAATCCTAAAAACCTTCACAGGAAAGTCCGGTTGAGCAGTCACGGCCTCTCAAGGTCAACTGCGAGACGCCATACAAAAAAAAAAAAAAAACTTTAATCCTACTAGTCCTACTATAATCCTACTATTATTAAAAATGTGAAAGCTTCTGAGGATGGATGGATGGTTGTTTGTTACTCTTTCACGCAAAAACTGCCAAACGGATTTAGGCGATTTACACACGGCACCGTGCACCACCGCGGTGGCATACAATTCGACCGCGCGGTCGGGCGGTGTACGTGTGTTAGGCATCAACGGATTTGTTAGAGACCAATGCGACATGAGATGCGCTTCACCGCCTACCGTGGCGGTTTGCAGTGCCGTGTGTTAATCGCTTTAGATGAAACTTGGAACACAGATAGTTTATAACCTGAATTAATACATAAGATACTTTTCATCCGGTAGTACGTACCGGATGAAAAGTATCTTATGCATTAATTGGGGTACTTACCCGTGGGAAAATTTCCGCTAGTAGTAATTTAAAAATAAAAACTGATCCAAAAACAGATCATATAATCATCTACAAAACACGTTTGCAGAAACCCATTTAACACCCATATAAAATGTTTACAATTAACAAAAAAGAAAACATTATTTGCTCTCGCAAACCCGTTTTTCCTATTTAATATTATTACATTACATTTAATATTATTACATTACATTAAATATAATTACGTTACATTTAATATTATTATATGCGTCCAGCACATTTTGGTAGACTTAATTTTCTTTGCCTACGTCCGACGGTCTTTTAAAAAGAAAACTCTTTGAAACGGGCAAACTAGGTTGACTATGTAGTGTGTCCTACTTTCCTGTAGGCACAGAAACGTTTATCATGCAAATACATTAACGCCTTCGCGGACATTTTGTGTTAAAGACTTTTCTTTTAATAAAATATTTCTTTTGCGTCAGGGAGACGAAAATAAATTCTAGGGTATTAATTAGAAACTATTAACTATAAATGTCGTCTTCAAAGCAGAGTTCTTCAATAACCAATGTACTTATATTGATAATGTACCTATATTTACCATTTTCTGTTTAAACGTCTCTTGGAATGTCGTCTTGAACTTCTTGGACTGATCCTAAAAAGGTTTAAAAAATGTGACAAAATTAATACATTCATACAAGAACTACAAAACAGTCACCAACAGACCGATAACCTTTATTCCTATACTATCCAAAATAGTTCAGAAGACAATATTAAAACGAATATAATGACTATGTGGATAAGTGTAACTTGCTAAAGCAAGAGCAATTTGGATTTAGGAAAAATAACACGACCTCTTTAGCTTGTTTTAATTTAATAAAAATAATAACCGAGTCAATGAATGACAACATACCAGTAGTAGCAATATTTTTAGATATGAGTAAAGCCTTTGAATTTGTTGATCACAAGGTACTGCTGAGCAAATTAGATAAATGTGGCATATGAGGCCAAGCAAATTACTGGTTTAAATCATACCTAAGTGATAGGCGTCAATGTGTTCAAATATTAAAAAACATAGATGAAAACAAAGTAGAATATACATCCAGTTATAAAACGAACGCAGTAGGAGTTCCGCTAGGAAGCGTGGAGGGATCGTTTTTATTTTTGCTATACATTAATGACCTTCCCAATGCAACCCGCCACAAAACAATCCTATTTGCTGACGATACGACACTAATAATAAAATATTATGACAAAAATAAAATGGAACAGGAAATTAATGAGGCAATCAAAGACATAATAATTTGGCTTAGTAACAACAATTTAAAAATCAATATCAATAAAACAAAAATAATTCAATTCCAAACTTATAAATCAAACTTTCCGAGTCTTAGTATAAAATATAAAGGTAATACTCTAGAGCAAGTAGTATGCACAAAATTTTTGGGCATCATAGTGGATCAGAACTGTAACTGGAAATCACACATCAGTTACGTATGTGATAAGCTAGACAAATTCGTATACGCAATAAAACGTTTACGAGCAACAGTGTCCGTAGCAGCAGCAGTCACTACATATCACGGATAAGTATCGTCTGTGCTGTCATATGGTCTGATACTATGGGGTAATTCAGTGGAAATTTTAATGGCATTTCGGGTACAAAAAAGTTTATTAGGGCAATATCTGGCGTCTGGTTTTTGGACAGCTGTAACCCGTTATTTAAAAAACTTGGCATTTTACCTTTACCCTGTATGTACATAAAAGAACTTTGTATGCTGGTAAAACAACATCCGCACTATTTGCGCATCCAATCAGAAGTGAGTCACCAAACGGCTTCTGCTAGAAATATATATAAATACGAATTAAATGTACCTCAATGTAGATTGCAAATATTTGGGAGGAATGTTTATGTTAATGTCATTCAGTTGTATAACAGGCTGCCTAATTCGTTTAAGGAACTTCCTATCCCCATGTTCCAGAAAAAGCTGACAAATTGGCTTTTGGATAATTGTCTTTATGACATTGACGAATATTTAGAATATTGTAAAAATCTGAGATGACAGGTACCTAGTAAATTTTCACATTGATTTTATAGTGACAATTACCTAATGATAATAATATTAATTCATATCGGATTGAATGTAAATCGCCAATCTTGAAATTTATTGTACTAAACTATGTAATAATGACATTTTGTACACCACATCTGGTGGTAGAATGTACAGAAGTTATACACCATACTATGTAAAACTACATTCTTACAAATAAATAAATTCAACAATCTCTCATACTATAAAACAAAGTAGCTTTTCGTGTCTGTACTCTTAGATATTTTAAACTCGGCAACATATATTATAGGGGGGATTTTAAGGCCTATTAACATCTTACATATTAGGCAAAATATACACTTATACACTAAAAACAGTGATATTCATAATATTAATACTAGAAATAAGGACAAACTACGTGCTCCCTTTCACCGGCTTCATAAGGTTCATAACTCATTTGTTGGGTTTGGTATAACCTTTTATAACAAGCTTCCCTCTTCTTTGGTAGATTTACATTTTAGTGCGTTTAAAGCTAAACTAAAATCCAACCTTTTTTCTAAGGCACACTATTGTATTAACGATTACTTAAACGATAAGAATAGTTGGTCGCTGTGATTAACTCAAGACAATGTTTGTGTTCTTTCACCAGAATTTGCTTACCTACTGATAGGTTGTATGAGTTACATTCATATAATTCTTTATTTTATTAGACTCTATAAATCATTTTATTTTTTATTATTGTATTGTACAGAATCAAGTTCTTCTAACTTAACAGACAGCTGTGCTGCTGGGGAGTTTGTTGCGCCACTTCTTCTTCCCAGCTAAAGCACTAGGAAGTGGTGAAGGGCGTTTTTGTGGGACTGTCTTATGTAATTTTGACCTTCAAAAAGTGCTGACTCTCAGCCTAGTTTGAATAAATGACTTTTGATTTTGATTTTGCCATCAAACGGGTGCGAATCCAGACTTCGAGCCGCTACTGAGAAATAATAGAAGAAAAACCTAATAACAATTTGGCCGACCTGGGAATCGATCCCAGGAACCTCGTGCTCAGCAGTAGTGCTTTCAACCACTAAATCAAAGAGGCAGGCTTTCGTAAAATCGCCGTCCCAAAATAATTTACCTATTAAGTAAATGAATTTATACTAATCAGGACTTCACAATCTGGTAGGCCCTTCAAAGTTAGTAGTCACGTGCTCCATACAACCCGACCATATTGTAATTGAAATCTTTATCTCTCTCTAACCCACCATTGGGAAAGAGACGGAATGTAGATTTAAGTAAATTAAAATTGGATTAGTAAAGTAACGAGTTTTGATTACTTTGGGTAAGTTACTATTAAGTAACAGTTTGAATAGGGATACCGTTTTGTGAATTTGTTGAAATTGATCCTTTGAAAGATTGATTACAGTGAACTTAAAATATTTAGGAGATTTTAAAATCTTTTTTAAATTAAAATTGTTATGGTTGCTTGCCGCAGACAGCTCGTGGATGGCTGACCATTACGTAAATATGTTAATCCATTGCTCCCAGCTGTCTTTTGTAGATCTTTAATAGTCGCAGCAGTCAGTAGCCCACATGTCTGACAAACAGAAATATCAAAGGATATCGCGTTACCCAGTAACTGGGTTGTGGAGATCAAATAGGCAGTTTCTCCATGTTAAAAACTGGCATTTAGCTGCATCCATTTAGACTGGAAACCGACCCCAAAATAGTTGGCAAGAGGCTAGATAAATTGATTGATTCCATAATCTGTTTAAATCCATCTTTGATTAGAAGTATAAGTGGCCTACTAATATACAGTCAACCGCTGATCAGTGATAACCAGGGGCCACGGTGTCTCTTTCGAACAACCCGCGACCTTGCCGGACAGCGAGCTACCCATTACTCGCCATCCGCAAGCCTGCGCCTACGGTGGCCGAGAATTAGCCTGGGACTCCCGATGCCCAGGGCATCTACTGCGGAGGCTAGGGCCGTGAGCGCAGATACACTGCCTCTCCCTCACGTGCGCCGCCTCCCTCTTCCTCCGCGAGTATTACTGCTTAGCAGAAGGAGGTGACGTCTACCCACTCACTCTTGCTTCGTAACCTGGCCTGGACCTGGGCCGGACGCGAGAGATCACCGCAATCGTAGCGTGCCCAGCACTGGGTTGCGACAATCGCACTCTCCATGACCCTATGAGAGGCGTTTTGCCTCCTCGCGCCACTCCCAAGTGTGCGCGAGGACCTTTGCTTGATAACGCAAAGTTACAGTGCTAAATCCAGACATGTTTGTTTCCTCTACATTATTGATCCACACAGATTCGGTAGTATTTTTTACATTGGTAATCCATGTGATATAGGTGGATGTACTAATGTAAAAAATTTACGACAGCCAACTTATTCCTCAAAATCGTATTAAAATAATGAACTACGTTCATTAATAATTGAGACTCCCAGCCTCTGATTTCACCTCATTTTATTCCCTTAAAATAGAAAGAATATTTTGAAGCACCCCTAATTTACCCCTAAAGTAGAAAATGAACGAAAGAATTCTCTAACGAAAATAGTAAGTATCTAGCCCGTCTATGACTCAGGCACTATATTATCATAATGATACTTTGTGATATTTGGCGTTTACGTCAAATTGTGTGGAAGATATGACGCATCGCTACATTGAAGTCTGTAGGTGTCTTCAGACTTTGTATTAACTTAATACTATGCTTGAAAGATAGTATTTTTCATTTTATTTATAGACCCGCTCCATCTTCGCACGCGTGAATTGGCGACATGTAAGAATCTCGAGAATTCTTTGCAATATCTGAGTAAAGTACTCAACTAAATTCAATCTGCCTAGCCTTTTCCCTACCATGTTGGGGTCAGCTTCCAGTCTAACCGGATGCAGCTGAATACCAGTATTTTACATGGAGAGACTGCCTATCTTACCTCCACAACCCAGTTACTGGGTAACACGATAAGTACCCCTAGATGAGACTAGTTGTCAGGTTTTCGGGCTTCTGACGACCCGTAACGACTGTCAAAGATCCACGAATGACAGCCGGGACCAACGGCTTAACGTGGTTTCCGAGGCATCTAGGAGTCTGGGTATAGTATTCATGTATTTATCTTAGTAGGTACACAAAAAATGAAATTACTAGATATTATTTTTTATTTTCAAATGCCAAATACATAATGTATATTTTTTTCCTTGTTAGTAAGAACTAAAGTTCTTAGTAATTTATTACAATCTAGCCTAATAGACCAATAAGTAATTTAACTCTAACTTAATATTTTACGTGGTAGATTACGTTATAACTAAGAATAGTGTCATTTTGCACTTTTACACAATTCCGTTGCACTTTCTTAGAGTCTGATACTAAAAATAAAAAAAACACTTTGTTCATGTGTTACATGTATAGCACATCACTGTCACTATTATACACTATTTATACACTACACTAATTCAAATGGTTTAGTTCTCTTTAGCCTACGCACTATGTCCGTGTTATCTAGCAGCTGAATTGAATAATGCATATGAAGAAAGTACTTAAAACAAAGAAAAAACAAATTGTGCCTTTTTCTTCTGGAAAATATTCGAAAGATCTGTACCAATTTTGACAGACCTTTCAGTGGCTGATGTTATAAGGAGTAATATTGGCTACTTTTTGTTGCTAGTAGCGTTCCCGTGGGATTATTTCCTACATCCTCGCGAGCGAAGCCGCGGGCACAGCTAATAGCTTATAAACATAAATCTTGCGTAATAAATGCTGAAAATCGTTCACGACAACGGGACGCAGGCGCGGCCACACAAACTCACATCCATTCTGTGTGGCCCACGCTTAACTAAGTTTAACTGTTTAACAAAACACTTATAAAACTTAGCCCACGAATACGCTGCTGTCGCATTGAATATTCTCATGAATTTATAAAAAAAATTGTTTAACAATATTAATTTCCCTTGAGATGGTTATGCCGTGGATGTTAGAAACAATTTTTAAATAATAACCAAGTAATCTTGTTTCTTCTGAATGACTTTCAATTTTATAGTTTGAACTTGTAAAATAAGGTACATTCGTTCCCGAGGGTATTACAAAAATTTGAAAATAAGTTTAATTACGGTGCCCTAAGGACTGGTTTTGTGGTGACCTAATTGATCGGTCGGAGTTGCATGAGTCTGGCTTTTTGAATAATCTTTATTACAGTATAATACCTCTTTTCTAGAGATGTTAATACCCCGACTTGGGAAATTATAAATAAGGAGATTGGAAGAGATAGGCAGCGTACTGCCTACAGCCTTAATATTAATAATACAGTTATTAAAAAAGATTTATAAGTTTCCACAGTTTTTGAAAATTTATTTGCAGATATTCCAGTCTCAACCACTAAAACTTTAAATATTTAACCCACTGCTCCGTCATTTTTCTTTATTTTAGTTTCTTTTTTTTTCAAGAAATCAAGTAACAAATGACTCAAATGTGTTAGTAACAATATTTCTTAACCTTATGTCAGTAAACGTAACCTACACATTTAACCTACACTGCTCAACACTGAAGTGGAGAGTTTGCAGCATTTGGCTGAGACTTTTAGTTATTTCCATAGTGTAATGTCGTACGGCATTTTGCTATGGGGAAATGTGGCCGACATTCAGGCTATATTTGTGCTGCACAAACGAGCCATTCGAGCAATTTATAACTTAAACTTTAGACATTCACTGAGGGATAAATTTAATGAAATAAAAATAATGACAGTCGCATTTCAACATGTAAATGAGGACCTAATTTATGTTAAAAAGAACGTTAATCTTTAATCTAAACACAGCGACATTCACAGCATAAATACTAGAAATAAACATTTACTTATTGTTCTCGCGACTAGGCTCCAAAAAATTAGTAATTCATTTAAGTGCCAAAGTATTCGTTTTTACTACAAACTCCCAAGCTATGTTAAATAACTTAAGCCTCAATAAATTTCAATCATTTATTAAACAGAGACTCTGTCAAAAGGTTTCTTTAAAGTTAAAGATAACTTGGATGACAAAAAGGCTTGAGATTAGTTAAGTTGCTTCAATTTACCCTCAAGCAACAAACTATTATATAAGCCAAGTGTATTAGAATACTATTAACATTTTATATTTAAGTATTGATCTACGTGACGATTATGTTTGATGACATTTAAAGAAAAAACTGACTGTGAATGGGAGTACTATGCAGGCTAGATTGAACACATGACTATATAACTCATTTTGTAAATGGCCTAAGCAAATGTCCTGATGATTCTCAATTTTCGGTTGAACACCGAGAGTTGAAAATCTAGTGCGCGATAATTCCGCTGTGATATTTTTACGTCTGTGTGTATGTGGTCTAACTAAAAAAATCACTACATAGCGTGTATTTTTAATCAAACAATCACTACACAGCGTGTATTTTTAATCAAACAATCACTACACAGCTTGTATTTTTAATCAAACAATCACTACACAGCGTGTATTTTTAATCAAACAATCACTACACAGCTTGTATTTTTAATCAAACAATCACTACACAGTGTGTATTTTTCAAATTATAACAGGAGCACGATATTATATTACGGTACTACACAAAATAAATGTCAACATCTCCTCGATCGATAAAGCTCTGGTCAAACTGAAGCGAATCCCGCGCAGGATGCGGGACGAAATTCGCTCGCACTGACCAGATTGTTTTTACTATGTATGGAGTTGTTGCATGACATCACGCTTGTATTCCCCTAAGGGTTAGACAGAACTGTATCTTTAGTACACCCACATTTCGTCAGTTATGTTTAGTTCCCATATAATAGGGGTCGACCCCTATTAGCCTATTGCCATGAACCGGCCACAAATCTCACAAATTCAGCCGTACAAACCCCCATCTACACAGAGGAAGCATAAATACTACAAAATCTACTATACCTCTTTTAACTTGCACCAATATCCCAAAGATTCAAGGAAACAGTACTAACAGATAAACACGTGAGCTATTCCATCGGCACGTGTCGAACTGCCGATGCCACCAAGACCTCTCCATGCTACGGAGATATTCGGTTTGAAGGGTATTACATTCATAGATACGTGTGTAGCTTGAGGAATCCCGGAACTGCGCCGAATAATTGAATGGCGTTGGATAATGGGTCGACGTTCTGCGGAATTTGTCTATTCTTTTGTTCTTAACCAACTTTTAAAAGGAAGAGGTTATTTCTTCGCCTGTATGTATTTTTTTGTTCTGCAGTTAAGTATAATATTCTATGATATTTTTGACAGTCTGTTGTAGACCAATTTTCAAAATAATTTTTTCGTATGGTCGAGAAAGCCTGTGCGATGGACCCATATAAATGTAACCAACGGCATGTGGCTAAGTAAAAACAGCTACACGGATCGATCGATCAGGTTAACCTACGCTTGTCGCGGTTGATGCGAGGATGGGTGACCAGATTTACATACCAAGACTCGTCCGTGCATCGGAAAGCACGTTAAACCGTTGTTTCCGGCTGTCATTAGTGGATCTTTGACAGACAGTCGTTGCGGGTCGTCAAAAGCCCGAAAGTCTGACAACCAGTCTTAAACTTACCAAGGGATATCGTATTACCCAGTAACTCGATTTTTGAGGTCAGATAACAATCGCTCCACGTAAATTACGGGTAATCAACTGCATCTGGTTTGACTGGATGCTGACCCCATCATAGTTGGGAAAAGGCTAGGCTAATGCTGATTATGATTATCCATTTTATTTAATCCATTTCTTTTAGTTTTTTTTTTTTTTTTAATATTGTTGTCCTTCACAAAAGTTTTGTATATTGACATTATAGTACCTATTTTTTAATAACATGAGTGTTGTATATTGACATTAGAAATTGTACCTATATTAACAAGAGTGTTGTATATTGACATTAATATTGTATATTAACATGAGTGTTGCATATTGACATCAGTATTATATATTCACATTGTCTTATTATTTGTTTTCTGTCACTGCAATGTATTGTCCTTTTATCATTTTTACTTTTTCTTGTCCGCTTTTTTTGACATTGATTTCTATTTACTATTTATTTTTATAATAAAATGTGTGATTCTTCATAATTGTTTTGCTTTACAGTTCATGCTTATCATATTTGTTAATTGAGACTTTGCTGGCTTGATTAATTAATTATAAACATTACGCTTTCCAGCATAACATAGCGCATATTTACTTTATTATATAGGCACCATTATTATTATACCTATGCTAAACGTATAAGCAATGATGACTCATGTGTTAAGTATTTGGCACTTCTGTGGGGTTTAATGGCTGTATTTTACTTCGATTGTTTCCATCCCACACAGTTTTGTATTAAAGTTGTCTAATGTCTACCTACTTATCTTTCTAAATGATGCCCTTTTGTAATTCATTGTTTATTCACAGAAATACAAATAATCATTTTTTATCTGTATAACTAGTAAAGCAAAATGTGCCAATTTATTTATGCTGTAGAAATGTAAAAGGAATTCTGATTGTGTTCTAAATTTAATTGTTTTTAAATAGTTTTCTCGCGAGAGAAACAGTAGTATTTTAATATCACTTTTTTTAAAGCTTATTGTTTTTTTTAGTCTGTGCGAGTCACAATTAAATACTTTTTCTTTCTTTTCTTTATTTTCTTTCTTTAAACATAACATAACAAAATCGAGCTTAATTCTGCAGATTTTTTGATGTCTCTGTCCAACACTGCTAATAAGCTGATGACATTAAGAGGCCGTATACAGAAAAAGTTTTTATCCAGTGCGCAAATTGTAACCATGAATTCAGCATATCATTCTAGACCCCCTAGCGCAGAAATTGTTCGCCGGAAACAAAAAAAAAATCAGCTGTTCCATACATTATGATCGCGTAGGTATTGCACTTTTCTATGAAACAGCAGATTTTTTTTTTTGTTCAACCGGCGAACAATTTCTACGCTAGGGGTTCTAGAATGATATTATTGCTGAATTCATGGTTACAGTTTGCGCACTGGATAAAAACTCACCCTGTATAAAGTTTTTCCGATTTCGCTGATTTTACGTAAATTTTATCAACACGATTTCACACTTAAAATACCGTATTTCACACAATAGGTACTTATCCTACTATAGTTATCTCTGAACTATATAGATCCGCCTTTAACCTAGAACAACATCCCCATGACAAAATCGAAGCCACATTAAAAGCTTACAAATCGTTTCGTTTATCCTATACAGCGTAATGCGGTGGACAGTCGACCGCGGCTAATCCGGGCACTGACGTCATTGGCCTGCCCGCCAAATTGCCCAGAAAACCGTCTGACCACAGGCACACATGGCCAATGTTTTCGGTTATAGACATTTGTATTGTGAATTTATGGGTTTTGTTGTGTCCTTTGTTTTGTTTCAACAAACTGGAATAATTTTATTTTTTATCTATGAAAATATTATAAAGCTGAAGATTTTCTACGGTTGAGAACGCGCTAATCTCAGGTTCGAATTGAAAATTGTTTTAGTCTCAAATGGGCCATTTATGTAGGACGGCTATAGGCTATTTTGTATAACCTACGATATACTTCTACGCTAGGTCTAGAATGGTCTAGATTGAGGTCGCGGGCGCTCCAGAGTGGGGATTCTGTTCGCCCATTGAGTAACCTCGGAGAAGAAGGAGCACAGTGGTCACGTGCTGCCTCGCGCACTTGCAGAGTTTGGTTTCGGGGAGACCCCTTTACAGTCTCCTCAGAGATGTACCATAATAGGCGTTGCATAGAGGGGGCTTCGGATCGGTCTTTTGAGAGGTAACGATGCCCCTTCCATATGTAGAAGATGATCACCGAGGTGGTTTTAGTGAGGTGAAAATCCCACACTCCTCGGTCTTATCCCCAAAGTCCGGGCGCCTTTTGAAGGTTTCCCCCCGAAAACAAAAAAAAAAAAAGGTCTAGAATGATATGCTAAATTCATGGTTACAGTTTGCATACTAGTTAAAAATTTACCCTGCATAACATCACGCTAGGATGCTTATGAGCAGAGCAAAAATAAAAAAAAATAAAAAAGCCTTTTATTCCATGCAAATATTTTTTACAAAGCAGTACACACAATTATTTTTAAATTTTGTTTTTATCTAAGTACCGAAATCTATTTTTTTTTATTTTCTAAAATGTATGCCAGTACACCCTTTTTTAATTTTTTTGAGTGAATAAAAATTAAAGTTTATAAATTAAGTAGTAAGTAAGAAAGTAAATAAGTAATTTTTCCCATGCATGGACCCCCCATAAGTGAAGGCCTCCTCCAAAGACTTTCATTCGTCCCTATTTTTTGCTTTTTGCAGCCATTGTGGTCCTGCTATCTTTTCGATGTCGTCTTCCCAACGGGTATAAGGTCTGCCCGGGCGCGTCTTTTTCCTTGTGGGCCGTTCCATGTGGTTATGGTGTATGTCCATCTGTTGTCTTTTATCCGTGCTATATGCCCACCTGAATTTGAACATTTGCGCATAAGTAAGTAAGTAAGTAATGCTTTATTTGCTAAAATGTAGGTGTACAAAGTAGTATGATGTTATTTAATGTGGCCCATTTACATTCTACCATTACATGTGGTGTGCAAATAAATAATAACTCAGAGCATCAATAGCTTTTGTCACATTTCTTATTTTCGTATGGCGGATTTTATGTATTTTTCTTATTTATAGCATGCTACGCTCCCTAAAACTTGTTATATATTGTTATAATTAATTATTATCGGTTTCCAAAATAAACAATACCTACAAAATATTTTTTTTTAAGTTCCATTTGAAAAAGGAGATGATGGATAGACATTAATTTTACTTAAAACACAAGCCCGTTTCCACACGATGTTTTCCTACATCGTTTTGGGAGCAGTGCTGAAGAAATTATTTAGTATCTGATCTACACAAAGTTAAGCGCCTGTCAGGATTTGAACCAACGGCCTACAATTACTAAGTCGGGGCCATTACCACTGGGCCAACACTGCTCTACTACGGTCTTTTTTCATCAATCATCATAATTTCAGCCGAAAGACGTCCACTGCTGAGCCTCCTCCAAAAGGAGGGTTAATCGCCACGCTTGGCAGGCGGGTTGGCGATCGCAGTGCGGTGGTAAAATGCATAGAAAACGCTGCTGCCTATTCTCTAGTAAGTCCCTCAGTCACCTTCTATGACACACACGGGAAGAAAGGGATGGTGCTATTCGTTAACGTCCGGCACCACTAGGTTTTTCCTTCTTAGTATTTAGACAATTGCAAAATAAGCCTATGACGTTCCCACTGCTGGGAGACAGGCCTCCTCTCGCTGAGAGATAGTGGGCTAACACACCACGCGGGCCTACTGCAAGATGGCACCGAATTTTAGGTTCCATGCCAGATTCCTCACGATGCGATGTTTTCCTTCATTGTTTTGAGAGAATTGGTGAAGAATTTCTTTACACAATGTAAAGCGCTTGGCAGGGTTCGAACCCACGGCCTACAACTCGTAAGTTGGGGCCATTAACACTGAGCCACCACTGCTCTACTTAAGCACTTAATTACTTATTAGTAAGTACAGTTGAATGGGCATAACATCATTCATCCGTGCAATATAGCACACAGTTCTGCAATCAATTCAGTGTGTATTGCAGCATCGGCAATATTTGTTAGGTAAACTACAAAACGTATGGGATTAGCAGATAACGATGCATCAGGCATTAACGGGTTGTCGGCTTAGCACTAAATGGGGATATTACATGCAATATCCATTTAGTTTACATACAGATAGGATTCGCCTAGTTTATTATTGCAAGCTCGTATCCGGGTATTGGCTTTGTCATACACGTATGTAGAATCTATATAACTATCAAGAAAAGTCCTGACTGACTGACTCATCAACACCCAAACCCTTGGACCTAGAAAACTGAAATTTTGCACAGAGGTTACCTTTATAATGTTGCAAAGGAATAAGGAAGGATTTTTCGAAATTCAACCCCTAAGGGATTAAATAGGGGATGAAAGTTCCGCGCGGGCGAAGCCGCTGGCACAGACTAGTTACCTATATAACAGCATCATGCTTCATTTGTGGTTGGAGTTTCTCTTTTCCACACTTATCTATTAGTCGTCATCTCCGTAGTCACACCCTTTCTAACCATATAATCATTCACACGGTCCATCCATCGTTGGTCTTCCCCTACTGTTATAGTCCAATACGACGGTCTGACCAGATCCGCATCGCTCTTGACTCCACAGTCCACAGTGCCCTTCACACAGCCAGTGACAGAGTCAGATGAAGAAAGATCATCCGAGAGAAGGTGATTCTGAAAGGAGGTTACCCTCAGCATTGAGGAATACGACGCAAGGAGTAAGGACTCTTAATTATAACCATCGACATTCATACTCAAAACTTACTTTATTGCATTTTCCTCATATTTCCATATCACATGCCATACAATAAGTTCTATTTGAATTCTACAAAACGAAACATCAAAAATGCAGTCTGTGAATAAAATTACTTCTCCATAATATTCCCAACCACTGCAACTCTTGTTACAAACTTATTGAAAACCAGAGTCAGCAGCTTAAACCGCGTGAATTTCGGAAATGATCTCACAGAAAGGTGCAACCGAGACAAACTTACTCGAGCCTATGTTACTCCTTATAAAATTAATTATATTCCAGTGAAATATTCGTCAAAATCGGTCCAGCCGTTTCGAAGATATGATGAAAAAACCTGCTGTTAACCAACATCTTAACGTAGATTCCATGGCAAGGAACCAACCATTACTCACCGAGAATCGGATTCTCGATGTGTACTGGTTGGTCCCTTCCTTGCCATGTCACTCTCCACGGAACGACCTCGGCAATCGTTGCTTTACCATGAAGATTGTGCAGCGTTATTTACACGCCAACCCCTCAAGTCAATTACATAATTATTACCACTCTTATGTGTGTTTACGTAAAGTCAACAAAAAAAAATAAGGCATTCGAACCTTCAAACAAAATAACAAAAATTTAAAATTCATCGTTATATACCTTTTCTATACAGAACATTTATACATGGCCAGTAACAACCTCGGGGCTATAAACCCACAAAGGGTCGCAAGCGGCTTGCATGTCACATGTCATTTTTGTTCGTATTTCAAACATAAAGGAACTGGCCGGTCCTGATTACGTCACGCTGTGAAATATTAACGTTGTATTTATTTTGTAAATATTATTCTGAGAAGTTTAATGATATGATAATCCAGCTGGTTTCTTGGTAGGTATCTAGGTATCATAATATTATAAGTGTATAGTTTGTATTATATTTCGGATGTTTATATGTTTGGATATTTTTTACTCAATCACGTAAAGACGGCCAAAAGAATTTGGATGAAAATTGGCACACATATAGTTTATAACCTGGAAGAACACATATGAAACTTCTTATCCCGTAGTACGTCCCTGTCGGATGATTTACGACCACCACGATGGCAAAGCCGCAAGAGCTAGTGAAGTTAAATTTTTCTGATGTTTTCGGGGCAGTTTGTTAAGTGTTAAGTTTGAAAAACGAATACTTGTTTAACACCAATAAACCGCACATTAGTAGGATCAATTGAACATTGATAGTGGCTCTATTATATACATTTATATATTTGTTATATCGAGGCAGTAAGGGTGATTTTCGTAATGCAAGTGTTACCACTGATGTGCAAAATGGAAAGACAGAATCAAGACTGTCCTAGACTTTTTCATTCATAAAAAGCAGGAAAAATAACAAAATTAAATTACAAGAGACCCAAAAATAACCCATTCATGAATCAATATTTCTTATCTAAAGCCCCAAATGCTCATACAAAATAGGGTAAGCGCGTTCATTATTCGTCGCTCACAAGTTTTTGTGATGAAATTGTCCATAAAAACCCGCGTTTCGTCCGCCTACTGTTGGGTCTACCCCAATTTTCTATTAGTGTCCCGAATGGGCGAAAAACGTGTCAATTTTCCTTGTACCCTTGAGAAGGGGAGAAATGTTCCGCTGTTCATTTGGGAACAAATGTATTGGAAGTTGGGACGTTAGTAATATAGAACAATCAGTGGAGACAGTTTTGGGTTCTATTGAATCGAAGGATAAGTTTTGAAGTATTAGAATGGGTGAAACATAATTTTATGTATAAATTATAAGTTTATTTGTAGTGTTTTGTTAAGAGTCGCGTGGTTTTCACCAAAAATAGTCCCTGGACCAGACGCGCCGCTAGGGGTATGCGACGGAGACATCCATTTTCATTTATACAGGGTACAGGAGCACGTGTAGAAGTTAAACGAATAACCTTATGCTTATGTCCTAAAGTTATAAATCTATTAAAGAAATTTGACAGACTGGGATAACTTGATGTGCTGGTGTCTGTACTTACTGAATCCATAGTAATAGGCTAGGCGTCTCTTATTTGTTAACATACTTTCAGCGCCGTGAATGATGGTTTTCATGAATATTTAAACCACCAGTTGGCGCCACTTTGACAAAAGATCTTCCAGCTCGACAATGAACTTAAAATATTTTATGTAATTCGTTTCATTCTTTCTTTCGTTCACCATTCAGTCCGTAAACGCTTTGACACTTTTGACAGGTACCCGGACCTGACGTCTCAGTGCTGCCACCTACTGAGCATCATTTCAAAAAACCTTAATTAGTCCTACCGTTCTTGGACGCTGGTGGCAATTTCGTGCTCTGTGGCCATACCTAAGGGATCAGGAACGTCAGTCAGGTGGATATTGTTGTCTGTTTACCTGACATAATCCCTTAGTGGCATCCTACTACACTTAGGTAGCGATGGGCTGACGTATTTATATCTCGGTACTGTACAATCGACTTAGCAAAACCTTAACCACACTAGGGACCTTGTATTTTCATATGATGCAAATGGTGACGTATGTGACTATGTGATACGCCAATTGACAAGAAACGAGTCTAATGTGACAAAACATGGGCGCCGGGAGCGGGGTGCAAGATGATGCAGTCTCCCCTCCCTGGCTTCTTAATAAAATGTAGGGATTTCACATTGTACATTCAAAACTAAATAAATATCCAAAAACGTCTCGTACAATAAATAATAATAGAGAACTTAACCTATTCCAGGAGAAATGTATAAATTTTTGAGCTCGCTCCGCTTGCTGTTGCATCCTACTATTTCTTCAATATCTTAATACTTAAACTTCTTATTAAAAATCGCCACACACACAAAATAAAACCTATCGCATTTGAGGTGAGATGCAAAAATTCTCGAGCTCGCTTTACTCTCTCTTGCATCTTACATTCTCTTAATTGTTAAGATTTTCTGCATAAATCAACAAAGTTACTCCTTGTATGCATGGACAAACGATAGCCAAAAGTTAACATAACGGAGGTGAATAGTAGTAGTTTTTTTGGACAACCGATAATAATTTTCTTAGGTAGGGGGTCTAGAAACATAATAAAATTATAATTGTGTGTTTCAAATTTATATAGATTCATGAAATATCATATTTCGTATCGGTAACTTCTCATCATCATCATCATCATTTCAGCCAAAAGACGTCCACTGCTGGACATAGGCCTCCCCCAAGCTCCGCCACTTCGACCTGTTCTGTGCTTCCCGCATCCAGCGGTCTCCTTGGGAGGCTTTCCAACTTTACGTCTTCCGGTACGCGGTCGCCACTCCAGAACTTTTCGGCCCCATCGGCCATCTGTTCTGCGAGCAATGTGCCCTGCCCACTGCCACTTAAGTTTGGCAATTCTTCGGGCCTACCTACCTTGGTTCTCCTGCGGATCTCTTCATTCCTGATTCGATCATGCAGGGAAACTCCAAGCATAGCCCTCTCCATTGCCCTTTGGGTGACTTTAAGCCTTCTTATGATGCCCATTGTGGTAACTTCTACGGTACAATAACTTAGAACTTGTTTCCCACAAAAATATCTTATTCAAATTAAGACAAGTACACTTGTGAAAAAGAAGAAAGAACGAATACTCATTGCGATACACATGGCGCACAAAGCGTCCAAATTATTCCAAAGAATTCCAACACAACACGTACAAAACATTATAACTCTTTAATTCTTCAACAGAATATCCATTTAAAAGCTCTCGTTCACAGACATTGTATACAGAGCTACATACATCCGATGGAGCAATATTTTCTCTTCGGTATAAGAACCGCCTCGAACATATCGAGCCAACGACTGGAAAATGTTATTTCTTACCTCAAATCGAACTATCGTGTCACCGTGCTTACCGTGCTTAGTATTGTGGAAACATACGAGGGATTATGGTGCTTTTTTATGGTATTTGTGTCCTTTATACCTACATGATATTCTTTTCGCTATGTGAAAACTTTACGTGTAGCGACCCAGTTACTGGGTAACATTATACACATTACTAAAACTGGTAGTCAAACTTTCGGGCTTCTTTCTTTCTTTCTTTTATATAGTATTATATATTTTCTATTGTATATTTGTTTATACAAAATAATTTTAACAAAATATTGCATTTGGGATACAAAAATTAATGATTAAAAAAAGTTTTCCACAAAAGATTTTGTTATGTTTAATTAAAAATATATCTTCTGCTTTTGCAAATAAAGAAACCAAATAAGACCATATTAGCTAATTACCTACAATGTGAGTGTAGTTAGATTTCTAGCATTCTATCAAAGTATTCTACACTATTCTTGATCTTAAATAGCTCTGGGTTAACAGATGTGAGGTACACACATGTAAAAATTACATATACAATGTGAAAACAATAAATTAAACTGCGTTTATCTAAAGCCGTTCCCAGTCTGCTTCAAGAATTCAGACAAATGAATCGAAAAGTTTAATCACTGCAGCTAGTCAAAGATTGACAAAACCCATAGTAGACCTATCACTACTATTTAGTTTATTTGACAAAATCCCTTTTTTAATTTCGGTTCTTGCAGATGTTTGATAATTCTAAAACATTCAGGAGTAAGTACTGACAGTGTTTTCATTTATTATCATATTATTGTCTCCACGTTGTAGATTGCTAAGGGCCTTACCAAAACATTTGGACACGTCTTGATCAGTGGTGGTCTAATGTCAGTTTTACGTCAAACTCTGTAAGGTAACAGCAACATCACCGCGTAACCGATTTATCATGGATTCATTTCATGATTCTGAACACCCGTGTGTTGAAATTTTTCATCAGATTATTAAAAACAAAAATACGCTATTCCTAACAAAATTCCAAGGACCGCTTAGGTATTGCACTTTTCTGTTAAATAGCAGATTTTTGTTTATAATAACCGACGATACATTTCTAGCCTGGGGTCTATAGTCATAAGCAGAATGCTTGGTAGCAATTTGAACGTCGATGTCTGTCACCCTGTATACATACATCCTGTGTTTCACCGATTATTCCTGTCGCATCTTTATCATTTTCTGCGTCATCGTCCATCCTAAAGCCCCGTGTATTTCCTTCAAATAGTAAATTGTACAAACGTAAATAACAACACATGCACAGGCGGATATCACCGTCTGCTCAGTGTTTACAATCAATATTTACGTATGACTGGGTCGCCGTCGATGCGACATGTCGATCCAACACGTTACATTTGCGTTTCGATGTTACACAAGTGGGCCTCGCACTAACGCAAAGTACTAGAACGTAATATGAATCCGAAGGCGGTAACTTTTTACGTAATTAAATGGATGAAAAAGCGGTGGAAAAGGACGCCTGGAGGGATCTTGGGGGTTCTCAGCAGAGGGACAGTGTATTATTCTCACTGCAGGACAAAGGCCTCTATACCACTTCTCTCTGCTTAATGCTGCTAAGGACCAGTTCTTGTTGAAGGAATGCAGTTCATCCCGTCATCTCCGTTTGAGCCTACCGCGATGTCACCTGCCATGAAGAGGGACCCATCGAGTCGTAAATTTGGCCCATTGGTCGTCTAACATGCGGCAGATGTATAAAGTCCAATTACGTTTTAGTGTGGCAGCTTGCCAGTGACAGTGTAATCTATAATATAAAAATGAATCGCAAAATGTGTTATAACTCAACAACGCCTGGACCAATTTTACAAATTCTTTTTTTTTTAATGTTCGTTGAAGTCCATGCATGGTTTTTAGGGTTTTTTTTTATGTTTAAGGTAGTTAGGGTAGGTAGGGTAGGTAGGATAGGGTAGGGTAGGTAGCGTAGGGTAGCGTAGGGTAGGTAAGGTAGGTAGGATAGGGTAGGGTAGGTAGGGTAGGGTAGGTAGGGTAGGTAGGGTAGGTAGGGTAGGTAGGGTAGGTAGGGTAGGTAGGGTAGGTAGGGTAGGTAGGGTAGGTAGGGTAGGTAGGGTAGGTAGGGTAGGTAGGGTAGGTAGGGTAGGTAGGGTAGGTAGGGTAGGTAGGGTAGGTAGGGTAGGTAGGGTAGGTAGGGTAGGTAGGGTAGGTAGGGTAGGTAGGGTAGGTAGGGTAGGTAGGGTAGGTAGGGTAGGTAGGGTAGGTAGGGTAGGTAGGGTAGGTAGGGTAGGTAGGGTAGGTAGGGTAGGTAGGGTAGGTAGGGTAGGTAGGGTAGGTAGGGTAGGTAGGGTAGGTAGGGTAGGTAGGGTAGGTAGGGTAGGTAGGGTAGGTAGGGTAGGTAGGGTAGGTAGGGTAGGTAGGGTAGGTAGGGTAGGTAGGGTAGGTAGGGTAGGTAGGATAGGTAGGATAGGGTAGGGTAGGTAGCGTAGGGTAGGTAGGGTAGGTTGCGTAGGTAGGGAAGGTATTTTGTATGAATGATTATTGGACGGACAGGACAACGTCTGTCGGGTCGGGTAGTCTTATATAATAGGTCTTTACCTATGAAATTGCCGTTTTGTATGAAAAAATTTAAACGAATTTTTTTCATGAATTTTTTATTTGTATTAATCGAAGTAATCACCCATGCAATCAATGCATCTTTGCCATCGCAGTGGCAGTTTATTGATGCCCTTCTTAAAAAAATCAGCTGGACGGGAGGCAACAAATTCTTCAAAGGCATTTTGTACTGCCTCTCGGGTATTAAATTTTTTTCCCGCCAAGAAGTTATCCAAATTCTGGAAAAAGTAGTAGTCTGTAGGCGCAAGGTCTGGTGAGTAGGGCGGATGACGGAGAGCTTCCAACCCCAGTTCTTGCAACTTGGAGACCGTCTGCTGTGCAGTATGAGGTCGCGCGTTGTCGTGCAGGAGCAGCGGAGACGAGCGATTGACCAATGCTGGTTGGAGATGCACCAGCTTCTCCATCATTGTGTTCAGTTCTTCACAGTACACATCTGCAGTAATGCTCACCCCGTTTGGTAAGAAGCTGTGATGAATCACACCGGCGCTAGACCACCAAACAGTGACCATCACTTTTCTAGGGGTAAGTTTTCGTTTAGGGCATTGTTTAGGTGCTGAACCAGGATCCAACCAACTTGCTGAGCGCTTACGGTTATCAAACAGAATCCATTTTTCATCGCAGGTAACAATGCGGTTCAAAATTCCTTCATTTGTGTGTCTGTTGAGCAGTGCAAGGCACGTCTCGACGCGTACTTCGCGCTGGCGATCATTGAGTTCGTGGGGCACCCATTTGTCAAGCTTTTTACCTTGCCAATTTGACGCAAATGGACCAATATTGTTTTGACGCTAACGTCGAAAGCTGCTGCTAATTCAGCCGTAGATTGTGTATCATCAGCTTCCACAATCGCCTTTAATTCGTCATTGTCGACCAAAGTCTTCGGACGACCGCGAGGTTCATTTTTCAGGTCGAAATTTCCAGAACGGAAGCGAGCAAACCAATAACAGGTGGTGCGTTGGTTTGTAGTGTTAGCTCCGTAAACGTCGTTGATGTTGCGTGCCGCTTGTGCCGCGTTGCTGCCACGACGGTACTCATATTCCATAATTACTCGAATTTTTAACGTATCCATGATGACGAAAAAGATTGAAATGCGATGAAAATGTAACACTAATCAATAAAGAAATGACTACTTTTAGAAAAAAAAATCCATGTTTTTAAAATAAAATTAATTTGAAATTAGAATTCTTAGCCAAACAAAAATTATTTTGATTTGAAATGGCCAGTACTGCAGAACGGCAATTTCATAGGTAAAGACCTAATATAAAATGTATCCCTATTTCCCTTGGTCACGGCATCACACGTGAACGGCAGGACCAATTTTGCTAATTCTTTTTTTGTTGTGTTTGTTATTGTCAGGAGAAGGTTCTTAAGGAAGAAAAATAAGAAAGTTGCGCGTAACATATATTCATAGTTAAGACAGGACGTCTGTCAGGGTCAGCTAGACTAATATATTTATATTGTTTAATTATGGAATGGGGGATAAACTATGTGAAAAGCAAAAAAAACAATTGCTCTTATCCTGCGTTAGGTACCTTATTTTCAATTGAAAAAACCCAATGGCCCTTCTGATCGGAATGGTCGCAACACACAATTCCTATATCTCAGCGATGGGACCGTCGTATTATGGTATGATTATGCTATTTTGAATCCTTTAGCAAAATCTTCCCAAAACTTTTAAGTTTTGAGACATATCTTTTATTATCTTACTCACAAAATGCTGCACTTACTATTGTTACTGGTAAACTTAGCAACAAAAGTTGACTAATGTAAAAAAACTAATAATATGTGGCTACTTACATTTTTGTGGGAGAGGGGCTTGTGGCTAAATAACAATAGATGCACGGGTCGATCGACCAGGTTAAGCTACGCTTGCCGCGGTTGGTCCGTGGATGGGTGACCATCTTTACAAACCAAGACCCCTCCGTGCCTCGGAAAGCACGTGAAGCCGTTGGTCCCGGCTGTCATTTGTGGATCTTTGATAGTCGTTACGGGTCGTCAGAAGCCAGAAAGTCTGAAACTAGTCTTACCAAGGGGTATCGTATTACCCAGTAACTGGTTTGTGGAAGTCAGATAGGCAGTCGCTCCATGTAAAATACTGGTATTCAGCTGCATCCGGTTGGACTGGAAGCCGACCCCAACATAGTTAGGAAAAGGCTAGGCAGGCAGATGACTTACATTTTTGTTTTGTTTTTTTTTAATTATTTTTATTAAATACATAATGTGGAAATCGGTTGTGATGGTATGGGCATGTGATACGGAGGAATGAGGAAAATGTCATGAGGAGAGTTTCGAGTATTAATGTCAATGGCAATAAGAGTAGGCAGAGATCAAAGAAACAATGGATGGACTGTATGAACGATGATATGGTTAGAAAGGGTGTGACTACGGAGATGACGACTAATAGAGAATTGTGGAAGGAAAAGATATGTTGCGCCGACCACAAATAAATTGAGACAAGGGTATGAGAATGATGATTTTTATTAAATACTAGCAGCGCTCCGCGGTTTCACCCACGTAGTTCCCGTCCCCATGGGAATACGGGGATAAAATATAGCCTATGTCACCCGGAGATAATGTAGCTTCCCAACAGTGGAAGAATTTTTTGAATCGGTTCAGTAGTTTCGGAGCCTATTCAATGCAAACAAAGAATCAAATCTTTCCTATTTATATTATTAGTATAGATATATAAGTTTAGACAATTTATCGAAGAATTTTGTGAATAAGATGATAACCATTCATTATTTTTTTGCCCCCAACTGTGCCGTGTAGATTCCGTCGACAAAAACACAACCTACTTTGTTCTCTTGGGTATCATAACAGGCATAAACACTGAAAAGCCGGTTTTTATTATTAAAAAGTTCTAAACTCCTACAGCTGAAATTCTCGTTGAGCTAGCCTTCATAAAATGTTTATACACCACGTATTTTAAATTTACTTTTAGAAGCAGACGCTCAATTAACATACAACCTCGCTTGGCAATATTTAGAGCAAGCAAGTAAGAATATTACTTAGTAGAAGGTGATATGACTTAATTTAACTTGTAAAATAACTATCCTCTGATGAGCTCACAGTTTTAAAAGCATACTTTTACTACAAAATATTATAGTCGTGAAATCTTAAAGATATTTTACTATTAGCGCAGGATTCAGAGAATTCTATCATTATTACAGAATTCTCTGAATCCTGCGCTAATTGTATTATGTCAATCCTAATTCCTACATATGAAAGTTTGTATATTTGGTTTGATAAATTCTAATAAACATTGCTGAATATGAATCTACATAAATAATATAAATATCTCAAGGCGAAATCATAATTAACACATGCATCAGAAAACCTCGTTCAAACAGTTGATTAAAAACGTTAAGTTTCAAGACGATGATGAGAAGTAACTGTCAATCTCTTCTACGCTAATGACAACATAATGTGCGACGACCACCAATTAATTTGCCAAGCGTTTTGCTAAGTTAATTTTCCTTCAACACTGCATAAAGTTTTACATTTGATGCTGATTCATAAGGGCAAGAAATAAGCATCGTGGAAATGGAGTTTATAGTGACAATGGAGAAACTTCACTAAATAGGGTCTACATCCAACTGAACAACAGCTGAGTACAGTTACAGCAGCTATAAGTGGTCATGACTAATTTAATAAACACCCCTTTGTCATAGGAGTAACAGACAGTCCGCTGCGTAGGGCCTGCATGGAGAACGTCTGGACTACAGCTCGTGTGCTGCTAAAATGCCCAGGGGTCACCACATATAGCGAAAAATACTTCGGAAACCCAGTGTACCCACAGTGAGATAGTCAGTAATACCAACGCGTTGCTGGCCTTCGTTGAGGATCTGGGGTGGATTGGAAACCAGCCCGTCATACATAACATAATCACCTAATCAGCCTATAATGTTCCCACTGCTAAGACACAGGCCTCCTCTCTGTGAGAGGGAGTAGGCTGTAATTCCACCTCGCGGGCCCGGTGCGGGTTGGTAGAAGTCACATGTTTTCGAATTTTTGGTTCTAGGGCTGATTTTTCTCGTTTTTTTTTTGGCTGGGAAATCATCTAATAACTTCTCCCGCTCTGGGTGGAGTAGGAGGGCGTGTCAGACTTTTACTGACTAAATCCCACCCGTGTTCCCTCAGTAGCTTGTGTGCCAGGGGCCACGGTATCTCTTTTGTGCGTCGTTTTGTGCTGACACCTGTCTGAGGCGCCCGTGGAACACAACGCGCCGTCGACCTGGGCTTGGTCCTTACCGGACAGCGAGCTACCCATTACTCGCCGTCCGCAATGCCACGCCTATGGTGGCCGGGAATCAGCCTGGAATTCCTGACGCCCAGGGCGTCTCCTGTGGAGCTAGGGCCGTGAGGGCACATATACTGCCTCTCCCTCACTTACGCCGCCTCCCTCTTCGCAAGCATCACTGCTTCGCAGAAGGAGGTGACAGCTACCCATGCACTCTCGCTCCAAACCATGGCCTGGACCAGGGCTGGACGCGAGAGTTCGCCGCCATCGATCGCCCGAGGACACGGCGGATCTCCGCCCAAGCCGGGCAGACCTCCACCGTATGCTCCAGCGTGTCCTCAGGGCGATCTTCGCAATGGAAACACCCGGGCGTTTCTTCCCGCTTTATACGAAACAGGAACCTCCCGAAACAGCCGTGTCCGGTGAGGACCTGCGTCAGGCGGAAGGTGAGGACGCCATGCCGCCTCTCAAGCCACTCCTCAAAGAGGGGACTTACCGCTGCAATCTTGGCGTGCCCATGCGAGAAGTGGTGATGAAATAATTTACATATCTATGCAATTAATATTCTACGGCCTACATTACACTGCTCTCTCACTTCAGCCCGTATTATCTATTGATGGACTTTATTGCCAGGTAACATACACAGATAAAAAAGAAAATTCTACAATGCTCGCTATTCCGTATAGATTGTCTAACAGATAAGTAAGGAGTTGGGTACAATCCCGTAATCCGATTATTCCTTTACAGCAAACCCGAAAAGGGTATTTTTGTTTGTATGATAGTTTACTATGTTCTTTACAACCCTTGACTTAACTGTTGAAGAACCGATTTGAAGAACATTATGTGAAGATATTTATTTGGGTCTGTATGTGCCCCTTGTGATCTTCTTGCATTTTGGCGATTAGTATTTAGAAATATTTATAAAGTTGAATGGAAAGTGGTTTCCTTTTTGTCTGTCATATCATGTCATACTTGTGCTCCGTATTTAAAAATCGTAAAAAAAAAATGTCGTTTAATTGTAAAAATCCTGGCTTGATTTTCGTGCATTGTTTTCGGGCGAACACTGAAAATCAGCGCTGTGCTGTGGATCCCGTAGCACAACATCATGCTGAGTGGAAGCCTTCTTGTCACAGTCAAGGCGTGCAGCTGCCGACTATATATGTTCTACATGCCAGGTATAAATATCTGTGTTGTTATCATGTTTTTTTTTTATATTAAGTTATCTTTTAATGGACACGTGTTTCTGTGACAAATAAATCTATTTTTCTTTCTTTTTTTTCCATATTTATTTTGTTTTATTCATAAACTAGTTCTGCCCGCAGCTTCGCCCGCGTGGACGTCAGAAATTATCCCAGGTAAACGTGCTACCGGGAAAAAATTGCCTATCTTATTCCTTACAACATCAGCTATGCCAGTGAAAGTCCCTTCAAAATCAGACTTTTTTTTGTTTTAATTAATTTATTTATTTAATTTTATAATAAGCACACCAACAGCACTGTCACTTACATTTCAAATAAACTTACATTTAAAAAACTTCTCCCGCTCTGAGTGGAGCAGGAGGGCGTGTCAGTTTTTTACTAACTAAAACCCACCCGTGTTCCCTCAGTAGCCTGTGTGCCAGGGGCGGTGGTATGTATTTCGTACAACCCGCACCCCTGGCACGCATCGGCCCTTGCAGACCCCAACAGTTGGTGCTGACATTTTAGAGCAGTGGTGGCCCAGTGGTAACAGCGACTTACAAGTTTTAGGTTGTAGGTTCGAACCCAGACGGGCGCTTTACTTTATGTAAACTAGTTCATCATTGCATTATACGCTCATTGTGAAAAGCACTCGTGTTTAAAGACTTATTCCAAGCGTGTGGGACATTTTTTTTTACTAAAAGGGAATGGGATATTAAATTAATAACTTAAAACCAATTCAATATAATGATCGATGGAAAAAACTATGCCTTTTCCCCATGCAAATGAACTATAATCCATCAATTAATTGCTACCAAAAAATATACATGGCGTTCTCTCAACCATGGGAATTCCTAAATGGAAAATCAAGACTGATTACCCTTTTATGCCTAAAGAACAGAAGGTTTCAAACCATTGTTTACTCCATGATAATTAAATCTTGTACAATAGCTGCAAACATTACAATTAAAACCCTTTTAGGGGTTAAAATACAGCGGATAAATCTTCAAATCCAGTAAGGGGTATTCTATACAAAGGGCATATCTGGTACATCCAATTATATTTGGTACATAACTTTCTTACACTATGGTTATTTTTGTTGAACTATAGCAACGTGAGGTGCCGGACGTAAAGAATAGCACCATCCCATTTCCGTGGGTGTCGTAAGAGGCGACAGAGGGAATTACTAGAGAATCGGCAGCAGCATTCTCTATGCATTTTACCACCATACTGCGATCACCAACCCGCCTGCTATACGTAGCGATTATGGCAAACCTCCCCAAATTGGGGGAGTCCTACATCCAACAGTGGACGTCTTTCGGCTGAGATGATGATGATGATGATGGCAATGTAAATTCCTATTTTTGTGTGGTGGCAACACTTTCTTTTATATACGGTTAAGAAGTTGATTACCTGTGTGTTTGAATACTTAGTGGGTTCTAAATGAACTGCTGATAAAAGTGTTGGTCCTTCCTTAATTCTATCAATTTTCCTACTTTTAATCTGGGAATATAAACATGCTTAGATTGTCAAAAAGGGTAAGTTGGACCCAAGGAATATACTCGTTGACCCAAAGAACGCAATTTGCTTGCCTGTGGCAAACAATAAAATTGAAGCAACAAACAACTTGCATCGTCTAAGTACCTACTGTTTTGAAGAAACAACTTAAAGTCCGGAACGGGCAATTAAATCGCACCGTGTTATCACGCTATAATGTAGCAATCAAAGAAAGGATGATTTTTACAAAATGTATTGAAAAGAAACGTTTATTTATGTAAGTCGATCTTAAGTTGACACTTTTACACGTCAATATTTCGTTAGTAAATATTAAAATAAAAAATGGCGCCGGAATTTTCTAGCTGACTAATCCCTGAGAAGAAATGCCCAAATAAACTCAGAGGTCATGCTCTCTTTTAAAGTCCAAACATTATATTATTCGATTTTATGTAAGTCTAACAATGCAGGGCCATGTCTGGAAGGGCCATATAAAGAAAGAGCCATTGTAGCTTTGAGGTGACCTGTCCTAACAGACGGCATGTATGTATCAGTCATTGTATAGCTCAACCCTATTTTAGGGGTTAAGTTGCCCTCCCAAAATTTTCCCATCTACACACAATACAGACCTCAACACATAATGTTACTAAATGACAGGGAGATTGAACCCATAATCTTGTGTAATCCCTTTCTTGCCTTTTGGCATTGATGAGAACACGTAGCCGGAAACCAGATTTTTACGCATGAAATATTGCCCAACAAAATTGTGAAGAATTTGTATTGAAGTCATCAAAAAGTAACCAATATTATTATTACTAATCGGAACTTAAATTAACGCAAATACCAGTTTTTCGCAACAGATGTGTAAACAACTTTTATAAATTGACTATTCAGCAATTACAAAACCCAATTTTTGTTCGTCTGTTGCGTTTGAATTTCGAATAAAATTGAAAGCCGTTGCAATATTTAAATTCACAACAGTTCCATTCAAATTTCAAATAATCTACCTGTTCCGAATGCATTCGTCGCTTCCGCATTCTGAATTTACAATTTATTACAATTCTATCGGGGCACAGTAAAGGCTAACTAAAATCGACTCTAGGGATTCGAACTAAACAAACTATTCAATTTAGAATAGAAATTTTATTATTATTCCGGATCCGGAATAATTTTGCTTTGTGCGGACGTAGAGTGGGAAGGCCTCCTACAAGTTGGACCAATGACCTTGTGAAGGCCGCGGGAATCTGCTGGATGTGGGAAGCACAAGACCGGTCGAAGCGGAGGAGCTTGGGGGAGGCCTATGTCCAGCAGTGGACGTCTTTCGGCTGAAATGATGATGATGATGCTGATCGTTTGGTAAATCTAAACAAAAACAAGTAAAAAAGTACATCATTTGCGTCTTTGTGAACAAAATTCAGTTACGAGTATATCCAACTAAAAACCGTTTCAAAAATAAAAATATTATCATTCATATTTTAAAATCCACACAAAACAAAATAAACTGACTATTAATCAAAATCATTTTACCGTGAACGCTCCTTTTATATTTGAAATATCAACAAATAAAAGTAAATATTTATTTTTAATATTCCATTGCTGACGCGAGTTTAACCGGAAAGCGATACAGTTTTTAGGGTTTCGTACCTCTAAAGGAAAAAACGGAACCCTTATAAGATCACTTTGTTGTCCGTCCGTCCGTCCGTCCGTCCGTCCGTCTGTCAAGACCGTTTTTCTCAGGAACGCGTGGAGGTATCAAACTGAAATTTCTATATGATACTTAGTTCTACTGTCCCTGGAAGCTGTAGAAAAATCAACCTTCTAAGTCAACGCAATCAAAAGATACAGCCATTTAGGCCGCAGATTTCCGCAAATTTTCGAAATCGCACGGGAATCAAAACCTACAGGGTACTTCCCGTAAACTTAGAATCTTGAAATTTTGTACGAAGTCACGTCTTATAGTACAGATATAGGAAAAATTACGAAAACCGTAAATTTTTAGTTTCGTCATATAAAAAAAATATTTTTGACAATTTTGAACTTTTACTTATATACCCACAGGTTTGTACGGAACCCTCGGTGCGCGAGTCCAACTCGCACTTGACCGGTTTTTTTATTCGAACAGAGCTTATCAAGCATTCAATAGCCATACCTACAGGTGCTACATTTATGCTCGGTCCGTATAAACAAAAACGGAACGTTTAGCTTACCAATGGTAGCAGTTTTTATTTCCAAACTGGGCAAATGAATAGTTTCGTAAGCTAATTTTACCAGTGATGGCTACTTCCAAATAGGGGGGACTACTTTAAATAAAGATACAAGGGTCTTAATATTAACCTACAACTGACCGTATATTATAGGAAACGGCCATTAGATTTGCTTGCATGCCTAGAATCGAATGACAGAGATATTAATTATAATGAAGTGAAATAAAATAGTAGTTTATCAAACTTTTTCATAATGAGGGGTAATAAAACACAAGTATTTTATCACCTAGTTATGTGCAGTTTCATTAATTACTCTCTACTTTAATACATTAGGATTGAATCTTCTAAATAAAAGATCAAAGATTTGATTTGCTTTGAAATCTCCTTGGTGATATTTACTTCTTGGATTTGCCCTGTTCGTATTGGTAAAAACATTTGATATTATTTTGTTAATTAAAGAAAAGTATTAAATAATCTGATTCTATTTTTGAATTTCGTTACCTATTGCGTTTTTAAAGTGTGTCAATATTAATTTTGTTTTGAAGTTTATAATTTGAATTTTACGACAAGAGAGTAAAAAATGTTTATTTAGATAAGTAGATACTCACACTTATTCAGCTGCTTGTTCATCTTTTGTCCATAGAAAACGACGACATTTTATACTCCGTTCAGCTTTCCGCGGCTGAACGGATGCGTACGCATCTCATACAAAATCGTGGTTTTCTATGGACAAAAGCTGAACAGAGGTGAATAAGTCTGAGTAGTACCTTAAGCGTCAATATTTTTTTGACAATACTTTAAACTGGATGATGCTTGCATTTCCTAGCTGACTGATCTCTGAAGAGAAATACCGAATCAAACTCAGACGTCATGGTCTCTCTGTCCAAACACTATATTATTAGGATTTTGTGTGAGTCTCCATGCTTGCAGGGTCATATCTGGAAGAGCCTTTTGAAGAAAGAGCCATTGCAGCTTTGAGCTGACCTGTCCCAACAGACGGCATGCTGGCATGATTCATTGTGTAGCTCAATCTTAGAGAGCTCAACGACCCGATCATAGTTTAACGAATTAGCTTCTGCCCGCGTGTAGGTACTTCTTGTTTAAACATATAATACGAAACTTGCAACACAATAGCTTCCCACTATCGAACAAATTTCCTGAATCGAATCAATCGTTCCGAAGATTCTCCCACCATATGAACTCACAAATGTTTGCTCTTTAAAATTTTAGTGCCTACTCATAGAAAAAATATCAACTGTTCCATTATTTTTTTACTTGGATCGACAAAATGTCGTCACGGATTCTTTGTAAGTAATAATTTCTAACACAAGATCTCTACTATAGATACTACTAAATACGTTCTTCCAGATTCGTCAAATTCCAAAGACCTTATCCGTCAAGGCTGCGTCTGTCACAACGAGTCAGGTGTTCGAATCCAGATAATTCGGATAACGACCAACTAATATTGAGGATACTAGTTTCTTCCACATTTTGGGTACTTAATGGCGGATTTTTTTTTATCCCCTTTTTGTATAAGTCCTCTGTTACACCGAATGACGAAAGACAGAATGACATAAAGCTCATACACACGAGCTACAACCGTCGGTTCGATGTGTATCAAAGGCTGCAGTTGGCTCTGCCGTTGACACGTCTGGCTCGTGTGTATGCACATATGAGCCCGAACACTCATACACAAGACATGTCGCCAAAAGCTTTTTTTATTTTTCAATTAATAACTCATATCCAAATAAACAACACAGTAAAAACACATTGATTGTAACAACCTATATGTCGGTACCTACATTTACTATTCCAACGTTGTGTTAATAATATACCTTGGGGACTATAGTTTCACAAACGATTGGTTCGGTTGATTTCGTACCGATGAGAATATATGTTATTCATTTGTAATTTTCCCGAACGAAATAGTATTTTTTCTGATCAAGATAATAAATATTTTTTCGGTGAATTGTGTACTGCCCTGGAGCTTTTATGTACTTCGTGGTGCCCTTCGAAATAAAGTACCTACCTACCACTGAAATACAAGATGAAAAAAAAAAAACAAGAGAGTGATCTTGTAAGGGTTCCTTTTTTATCTTTTGGGGTACGGAACGAAAAACTATCAAGGTTGTTAAGAAACGATAGCTATTATTTTAGTGATACAAAATGTTTATGAATTTGAAGACCAGCGGACGAAAGATCTCGAAAGCAGCCAAAATCACCTCAAGAGTAAACTACCCTCCAACAAAAGATATCGTTACCAGAATTGCATTTAAACGTATTTGAACTTCTTTTTAGAGTGCCAATGGCAAAAAATACAGAAAAAAATAGATAAGTAAAGTTTTCTTTTGTTGGACCCGAAATTCAGCAACGGCAACCCCGTTCGCTGATGCAGCCATTGGGTCCTCACATGTGTAAGTGACAGGGCATGCGGTGCAAGATGAGAGGTGAGCCATTGTCTGTGAAGCGACGCCGCATACACACAGGAGATCTGAGCCGTCCATGAAACCCCACTTGTGGAGGTTGCCCTTGCTGCAGCCTACTTGGGTACGAAGTGTGTAAAAAAAAGGCTTAAACAGTTCTTTTCAAAGGTCACATCTTCCTGTGGAGTGATTGCCAAAGACTGGACTCAAGCACCCAAGAAAAATATCAGGGATTTTAAGCCTCTGTACTGTGCACGTACTTTTACAGCCAAGTTTCATTAGCTAAATTATAGTACACGCCCGTAACCTATAGTTATCGGAAAAAAGTACTCACCGTAGCCAAAATCAGCATGGTATGTATATGTTTGCAGGATGTGTGTTACCGGTCGTAAAAGAATAGCATCATCCCATTTCTTCCTGTGGGTGTCGTAGAAGGCGACTAAGGGAATTCCTAGAGAATGAGCAACAGTGTTCTCTATGCATTTTACCACCATACTGCGATCACCAACCCGCCTGCCAAGCGTGGGGATTATGGCAAAACCCCCTTTTAGGAGAGGCCTCTGTCCAGCAGTGGACGTCTTTCGGATGAAATGATGATGATGAATGATGATGTTTGTAGTTGTTATTGTAGCGATTTTTTTTCACGCACAAAAACGCATTCTTAGATTTTAAACACTCGGCACTAAGAAATGCTTTGAAGATCTGTTCCAAGTATTGCTTAGTATGTTTTTTCAACACATTGAGGATGCACACTGTTTGTTTCTCAATGCTTGGTTCAACATCGAGAATTGAAAATCAAGTCCGCAATAAAATCTAACCGCAATATTTTTACGTCCATGCGAACGTGGTCTAAAGAGTACTTACACTGTTTCGGGAGGTTCCTGTTTCGCATAAGGCGGGAGGAAATGCCCGGGTGTTTCCACTGCGAAGATCGCCCTGAGGACACGGTGGAGCATACGGTGGAGGTCTGCCCGGCTTTGGTGGAGCACCACCGTGTCCTCGTGGAGGCGATCGGCGGCGGCGATCTCTCGCTTCCGGCACTGGTCCAGACCATGGTGCGGAGCGAGAGTGCATGGGTAGCCGTCATCTCCTTCTGCGAAGCAGTAATGCTCGCGAAGAGGGAGGTGGCGCACGTGAAGTTGAGGCAGTATATGCGCCCTCACGACCTTAGTCGCCGCAGTAGACGCCCCGGGCGTCAGGAATCCCAGGCCGATTCCTGGCCATCGTTGGCGCGGGCTTACGGACAGCGAGTAATGGGTAGCTCGCTGTCCGGTTTTTTTTTTTTTTTTGGGTGGGAAATCATCAAATACCTTCTCCCGCTCTGGGTGGAGCAGGAGGGCGTGTCAGACTTTTACTGACTAAAACCCACCCGTGTTCCTTCATTAGCCCGTATGCCAGGGGCTGTGGTATCTCTTTCAAACGAACCCGCACCCCTGACAGGCATCGGCCCTTGCGGGCCCCATCATATTTGTGCTGACATCTCTTTGAGGCGCGCGTGGAACACAACGCGCCGTCGACTTGGGCTTGGTCCTTACCGGACAGCGAGCTACCCATTACTCGCCGTCCAAGCCCATGCCTAAGGTGGCCGGAAATCGGCCTGGGATTCCCGACGCCCAGGGCGTCTCCGTATCCTGCGGCGGCTGGGGTCGCGAGGGCGCATATGCTGCCTCTCCCTCACGTGCGCCGCCTCCCTCTTCGCGAGCATCACTGCTTCGCTGAAGGAGGTGACGGCTCCCCATGCCCTCTCGCTCCGTACCATGGCCTGGACCAGGGCCGGACGCGAGAGATCGCCGCCGCCGATCGCCTCCACGAGGACACGGCGGTGCTCCGCCCAAGCAGGGCAGACCGCCACCGTGTGCTCCACCTTGTCCTCAGGGCGATCTTCGCAGTGGAAACACCCGGGCGTTTCCTCCCGCCCTATCCGAAACAGGAACCTCCCGAAACAACCGTGTCCGGTGAGGACCTGCGTCAGGCGGAAGGTGAGGACGCCATGCCGCCTCTCAAACCACTCCTCAAAGAGGGGACTTACCGCCGCAATCGTGGCGTGCCCAAGCTCGCTGTCCGATAAGAACCAAGCCCAAGTCGACGTCTGAGAGATGTCAGCATCAACTGATGGGGTCCGATGCCTGCCAGGGGTGAGGGTTATTCGAAAGAGATACCGTGGCTCCTGGCACACAGGCAACTGAGGGAACACGGGTGGGTTTTCAGTCAGTAAAAGCCTGATATGCCTTCCTGCTCAACCCAGAGTGGGAAAACTTATTTGACGATTTCTCGCCGTCAAAAAAAGAGTACTTACATAAAAAATCCCACTGAATTATAAAGGAGCGAACAGATTATATGTGGTACAATAGCGGTGGGATATTATTGCTGGTAATACATGCCTACTTGACCGGAAATTACCTACCCTCCCACACAATGGGACTCAAATTGACAGTAGGCTGATTTCAGGCGGAATTACCCGATTGTGAAAGAAGAATAAAGACGTTTATGCGGTTTAAAACTTTCATGTACGATGTTTTAAGTATGTTTTATTGTAATGGAATAAAGATGTCACTGGATTATGTTGTAGTGGGGTACAGATTTGATTCTTATTTTTCTACAAGAAGTATAATAAAATTGAGGCAAGATTTTCTTTTCAGATTGGGAATAATTTACTGCCTACATAAAACGTCATAATCGAGAACTAAAAATTCATACAACAGCGATCCTGTAATGATGTCACTTTCGCTCACGTGGTACTGGTTGATAATATGGACGCCAGCAAGCCACTGTACAGCGGGTTATGACAGAGACAGATATAGAAAAATGCGTCAGCGAAAACTAGATGGAGGAATATTGCACATTTTATTTGGATTGCAGCTGTTCAATTTTATTGCATTCCTATAATAATTTTAGAATGATAGTAAGTATTCTTTATTGATAAGTCAGTAAATTAAAGCTAACTTCGCTTCGGCTTCGCTCTTAGAAAAATTGACACCTAGCCACTGTATCGTACCCTAAATGTTAAAATTCAAACGTATCACTCGAAAAACTAACAGCAAAACTCGTACCCAAAACCTATTTTCAAAGAACTTCCTTTACAAAATTCTTGATAAAAGAATAAACTCACGGAACGTATCAACTGTCAATATCGTTACGATTGCATGACTACCCTCACTTATCTATAACTTGAGTAAACTGTAGCAGTAACCGTAGGAACATAAATATGATAGTATATCGCTACACCGATTTGTATGTTGGAACAAGGATCGCATTCTGTGACAGGGTTTGATTGTGAGAAGCGGAAATAGTCAAGAAGCCCAATACTACAAGGATCAGAATGAAGGAAAGGACGGGGACGTGCACGTTGATAAATAATTTTATTTCAGTAAGTAGGTTTGTACAAACGTCAATCATATTTTTTTAAACTAGATGAGGTCGGCGTTTCTTGTCTGACTATTCTGAGAAGAAAGGCCGCGACAAAGTCAGAGGTCACTGTCTCTTTTATAGTCCAGACATAATCTTGGTCGAATCATGTGAAGATCATGTAAATTGGTGTCTGAAAAAAGATAAGAAAATTTTCCAAACATAATATGCATTCCAGTTTTCCATCTGGAATGCAAGGCGTCTAGGACTACTCCTATTGAAATCTTCTTATAGTATTTGATTTTTATCTATTACAAATAAATAAAATTGAAGCGTCTGTTTGGAATTTTATGTCACCGCCTTCCGAAATTAAAGTCATTTTTTCATTCAGTGGTGTTTTTTTCCGGAAGTTGGTTGTATTTTTTTTAGTTTTTTTTTTCGCTTTTTAGTTAATAGTACCTACCTATTTGAAATTGCATCATCCTTGGGATCAAAACAATGCATATTTAGCAGCAATCGCGGTTGAGTTGCTGTAATTTTTTGAATAGTTCTATTGTCTGTCTCCAAAACGCATCATCAGATCTATATGAAATTTTTATGCGACCATTTAAAAATTAACCCCTTACGAATAATTTTGGAAATCCGTTTATATACGACGGAGTCATGCTCGAACATACATTAATATTATATATGTCGACGCACGCGAATCGGCGCGGCAAGCATTAATTACTGCAGTACTTTGTTCTGATTTACAGTTGAAGAAGTAAAAGGAAATTATTTAAGTTTCTTGTAGTGTTTATTTTACACCTCTGTACATCCATTGTTGCGTAGTGGATTCTCCGCTGCCAGGGTCATTATGTCGTTTAACTAATTGCAAAGGTTTTCTGTGAGCCCTTCTGAGAAGGACAAGATGAAAGGTTTCGGAGAGCCAAGGAATCAACCAATGCCTGCCAGTGGTGCGGGTTGTTCGAAAGAGATACCGTGGCCCCTGGCACAAAGGCAACTGAAGGAACACGGGTGGGTTTTAGTCAGTAAAAGTCTGGCACGCTCTCCTGCTCCGCCCAGAGCGTGAGAAGTTATTTGATAATTTCCAACCCTCAAAAAAAACCTAACTGCCAAAATGTGGGTATTCTATAACCTTTTTGACAATACAGGCGGAATATTATTGTTATGTTACTATATATAATCTATTATTCTCCCCGTCTCGTCGACACTTCACGTAACCAGAGGGCTGGGCTGTCCTTTGGGCAAAGAATTAAAATTTCCATTCAACGTGGCAATGAATATAGAGAATCAAGTTCTTCCAACTTATCACACAGCTGTGCTGCTGGGGAGTTTGTTGCGACACTTCTTTTTCCCAGCTAAAGCACTAGGAAGTGGTGAAGGGTGGGCGTTTTGGGGGACTGTCTTATGTAATTTTGACGTTCAAAAACTGCTGACTTTCAGCCTAGTTTGAATAAATGACTTTTGATTTGATTAGATTTCTGCCAGTCTTCTGGGCACGGTTCCTGATGACAAAGATGCAGACGCATACTTCGACGCATAAGTGTCCTTTTGTTTTTGTATTTATTTGTACAGTTAGTTAGTCATATAATTAACTACCTACATAATGAGTGTATGATTTTAAAAAGTTCAGAAAGGAACGTTTTTATGACCTGATTATGACAACGATTCTCGCTTTTCTCTTCAGATTGCAGAAATAATGCTATTAACTGAAAACTTTGAATTGCCTTTTTAATATTTGACTAGAGAAAAGTTGCCGGCAGTGTAACTGGGAGTTGGCGCAGTTTCCTCATTACTCATTCAAAGGTTCAGCTGGTAACCGCCAGGCGAGGACTAACGGTTAGATAATACTATATCAAAGAATTACGTGAATTTAAAGGATAATCGCTATTAGGCACATGGAAATAGGGTTGTTTGTTACAGGCCCTAGCACAAACGCGTGACCTAAACGTGAAGAAAATTCTCATATATTTTTTTATAAAATAGGTACCTACCGATGTCATGACGAAAACAGGTACCTACCTACCGCATTTCCATGTAACTTTTTGGTCAAAAGTAGCCAATGTTAATCCTTACAGCATCAGCTATATCCCAGTGATAGTCCCGTTAGAATCGGTAAAGCCATTTAGCCGTAACAAACAAACAGACAGACAGACAAACGAAAATTTTGTTATAAGTGAATAGGTACATTCATAATTATGCATTCAGTGAAAAGCTATTTTGACACTATAAACAGACAGTTCGATTTTATTTCATCATTCATCATTTCAGCCGAAAGACGTCCACTGCTGGACATAGGCCTCCCCCAGAACATAATGGGGGGTTTTGCCATAATCGCCACGCTTGGCAGGCGGGTTGGCGATCGCAGTATGGTGGTAAAATGCATAGAGAACGCTGCTGCCCATTCTCTAGTAAGTCTCTTAGTCGCCTTCTACGACACCCACTGGAAGAAATGGGATAATGCTATTCTTTTACGCCCGGCGACACATACGGGATGATTCGATTTTATTTGGTTGTATGTAAATATGTATAGATTTTATAAGTAGATGCAATAAAGAGTATTCTCGCGATCTATCTATCTAATATAGGTAGCCGTTATCGCTTATACTGCCCGTAGACAATCATTGTTCGGATCTGGCAGATTTCCAAGCCATTTCTAATCGTTGAGTATGTTCGAAATGGAATTTATATGTCTGGGATACTGAAGTGGAATACAAAGACGTATTTCTAGAATACTTCGATGCCAATAATAATATATGTTTTTTTTTTTATTATTTAAGAGTGATTTTACTTTTGTTCATTTAAGAGGAGGTACCTTTTACTGAAATTTTAAGGACTGAAGTCTTATTTTAGAACTAGTTGGGAGAAAATATTTATGGGCGAAACTAATAAAATCAAAATTATGTATTCCAATTCGTCTGAAAATTAGACGTTTTTTAACTTCAAAATTACGTAAGACAGTCCCCAAAACGCCCGCCGTTCACCACTTCCTAGTGCTTTAGCTGGGAAGAAGAAGTGGCGCAACAAATTCGCCAGCGGCACAGCTGTCTGTTCAATTAGAAATACTTGATTGTGCTTATTAGTATGCAAAGTAATTAACGCTACAAAACAAATAAACATGTTACATTTAATTATTTTTTTGCTGTATATGTCAGCTAGCTTACGGCAATATAGGTACAAAGAAAAACATTGAAAATCATACACAGGCAGAAATGAAAGCCTACACTATAAAAATACATATAATATTAGGTTTACAGGTTTAGGTAGCCTAATATGTATGGAACCGAAACGTGGTCACTCACAATGGGCCTCATAAGAAGGCTTAAAGTCACCCAAAGGGCGAAGGAGAGGGTTATGTTTGGAGTCTCCCACGTGATCGAATCAGGAATGAAGAGATCCGCAGGAGAACCAAAGTAACCGACATAGCCCAAAGAATTGCCAAACTTACGTGGCAGTGGGCAGGGCACATTGCTCGCAGAACAGATGGCCGATGCGGACGAAAAGTTTTGGAGTGGCGACCGCGTACCGGAAGACGTACCGATGACCTTGTGAGGGCCGCAGGAGTCCGCTAGATGCGGGAAGCACAGAACCGGTCGAAGTGGCGTAGCTTGGGGGAAGCCTATGTCCAACAGTGGACGTCTTTCGGCTGAAATTATGATGATGATACCTAAATCAAAGCCTCCACACATAAAGCATACTGTCAATAACCATCTGAAGCAATTTGAAGGAAGTTGTTTGTAATCCATTGCTTCATTTGTACGAAAAACTTGTCTGCTCTACTACGTAAATAACGCAATGAACATCGTTGAACTGCAAAAATGAAAGATTTTCCTACTGGTAGTTTATTCCCAGCTACTTTAAAAGCTATGTAAGTTAAACTGTGTGTATAGTTCGACTTTAAATTGTATTCAGTAGGTAATTTGACAGTTGAAGAGTTACCAGATTTTAACAAAAAAGAAAGACAGTGGTGTAAAAATGAACGAAATTGAATGAACTCGAAATAATGTACTTACATGGAATATTTTTAACAACTACCTACTCCTCTGATTTCAGAAAAAACATTAACATTACAATATATGCATGTTAAACTCAACATTGCTTAGAAAGTTCTTATCACAAAAAAAAAACGATTTCATTACCGTCAACAACACTATCACTGACATCCGTTAACACTTATTTACACTAAAACCTAGATTAACATGTCAACACCAATTCAATGCATTTAAATGTTCGCATTTGTACGCGTATGGGACGCCATAACCGTAAGTTAACCGCGAGTTAAGCCGCTTTGCCAAAATTGGGTTATCTGTTTACTGAGGTATATCGTGACTATGGATTTAGCCTCGGATGATTAGTGCTGATTGTATGTGATTAGGAGATTAGATGAAGAGAATATGTTATACTGGAGTTTAACATATTGGTTACGGAAATGATCTAAGTTTAGTTTAACCTTAACGTCAGTTCACACCGAGACGCGACGCTGCGCGCACTTTTTAAGATCACTATAGAAAATAGATCTTATTAACTTCACAATAGGGTATACGAGTTGCACAACATGGTTCATCTCCGCGTTCTTTGACACGCTTTCGCGCTCGTTGTGAAATTATACCTTTTTGTGTTGTAAATAAGTTAGATATTCTGTTGCTATCTTCGCATCTCGATTAGAATTGACCCTTAGTTTAAACACCTATAGTAAATATTATTTTCAGTAGCGTGTCTAGGTTTATTCTTGTTGTTAAATATACACAAATAGATAAAAATATGTCGTAATCTGCCTCCCCTTTTTCCAACTATTTAAGCTAACGCTTCCAGCCCAACCAAATGCAGCTGATTACCAGTATTTTACATGAAGCGACTGACTATCTGACTTCAACAACCCAATTACTGGGTTATTCGATACCATTTGTGAGCCAGTTCACCAGTTGTCAGACTTTCGAGCTTCTAACGACATTTTACGTATGTAATGTGTGTAAAGATGGTCACCCATCCACAGACCGACCGCAACATGCGCAGCTTAACCCAATCAATTGACCCCTGCAACTGTAGTTATTAGCCACGAGACCCTCAAAAAAGATAAATGGACAACATTTTCAAATGTTACAAAAAAATATGTGTAATATTTATTTTCATTCAGTTAATAGATACCGCTACTTATATCGCAATACTTACCTAAATTACATATTCAACCTTCCTTTACAAATCTGGTAAAAATATCTTGAACTCGGTTTAAACGAAAACAAGCTACGTTTAATGTATAAAGAGACCACCAACTTAGAAAATTCTCTTGTCCCGAAAATGTTGACTTTTAATTAAGATGACGATAAACAAGGGAATTTCAACCTTATCGTTTTTAAAACAGGTTCCATAGTAGAGTGTTGGGGGTTGTTTTCCTAACCGGCTCTTAGGGCTGGTATAAAGTGATCGTGGAAGATTATTCCCATCTCAGCGGTTTGCGGCCAACTGTACACAAATGGAGGAAACGACCTAAGGTAGCCCTAACTACTGTATAATACTGGTGGTTCACAATTCGTCCCTTGGAATAATTATCAGTAGGTATATACAGTCAACTGCACAACTTTATTTGCTTCTAAGGTAAGGCCTCTTGATCCTCAGAAACCCAGAAACAATATACAAGGTGTTGGTAAATTAAATAACTGAAAACCTCCTAAGGGGCAATTGTACTCATCAACTGTACTCATCAATTGTACTCATCAATTGTACTCATCAATTGTACACATCAATTGTACTCATCAATTGTGCTCATCAATTGTACTCATCAATTTTATTGTACTCATCAATCGTACTCATCAACTGTACTCATCAATTGTACTCATCAATTGTACTCATCAATTGTACTCATCAATTGTGCCCATCAATTGTACTCCTCAACTGTACTCATCAATTGTACTCACTGACTCACTTGAATTTTAATTGAAAATGTGTTAGGCAAATAGACTGCAGGTAATAATCAGAAACCTAACTAAAATATAAATAATAACTCCCAGAACAACAACGAACCTTCTAGAAAGCTCTCAGAGAGTCAGAGATCATAGGTCACAACTGTAGGTACATAACAAGCTTAATATCGGCCAGTTTAGGCCAAAAGGTTAAAGGGCCGAAACCAGGTCGCCGAATGTTCCGGCTCACGGCCCCCGTCAACAGTAAACAAATTACTGGATTGTAGTTCAGTGCAGCACCGACCTAATATCGGATGTATGTACAATTATTGAGCGCACTGTTTTTATGAACTATGTAGATAGGTACATTTTTGTAGGTACTGTACAGGTTGTATTCAAAAGTTGACTTTACGTTGTACAGGCTGGCTATAAAAAAACTTTGGTCACATTCAAAATGTCAATCTAATTTAGAATGAGCCTTCAAACATATTAGCATAGGTTTTCTGATTCGGAAAGACGGACTAGCATGGCTGGCGCGTTGTTGTAAACACGAAAGCGTGGATTAAACGCAATAATTATAATATAAAAACAAGTTTTATTATTCGACGAAATTCACCTGAGGAATAGAAATCCACTTGGTTCTCTGCTGGATATCCTCATTCCGGATTTTAGCCTTAGCTAAAAATGCGAAAAGCAATCCTCAAGAATGCTCTCGATTTTTATTAACCGACTCCAAAAAGAAGGAGGTTAGCAATTCGACATGTTTATATTTAATTTTTATGTATGTTCGGGCATAACTCCGTCGTATATTGACGGATTTGCAAAATTATTTTTTTGTTCGGGGTTTACTCCGAAATGGTCCCATTAAAATTTCATATAGATCTGATGATGCGTTTCGGAGACAGACACCGGAACTCTTCAAAAAATTGCAGCAAATCAACCGCGAATGTTGCTATCGCATAAGTATGCATTGTTGTGACCCCAAGGATGATGAAATTTCGAATTGGTGTGGGGTAGGTAACTAAAAAGTGAAAAATAAAAACTTTTTTCGATGTTGTTTAACAAAAACTTGAAAAAAGTTTTTGTTAAACAACATCGAACAGAAAGTTATTTTTGTCTCCTTCTAAAGAAAACCCCACGGTATTTCGAAACAACCTTTTCACTACTGAACTTTAAAAAAATCTGTCCAAAACAACGTACATACGTACCTCGGGCCAATGTCATTTATTTAACTTATAAAAATCAACATTAAAATTACCCTCATTATTTTAAACACCCTTTAATATTCAGAACTGGTTTTTACGTGTCATTACCCAACCGTTCACTGTCAGTGACAGGCAGAAATATTCATGAAAAATTAAGTCACACAATTTCCAATAACAAGCTGGTGTCACACAATATAGTATTCCTGGAATTTTCGTGTTTTTACTACACACCAATTATTAAAAAAAAGTCCTTTTTAGGGTTCCGTATCCATAGAGTGTCAACTTATTACTAAACCTCCGTTGTCCACCGTTCCGTCTATCCGGTCGTCATTCCGTCCGTTTGTCTTTCAGCGGGCTGTATCTAGTGAACCGAAATAGACTGACAGTTGACATTTTCAGTGTTTTTATTTATATTGCCGCTATATCAATTTCCAATAACATGCTCTGTTCACACAAAAATATTCTAGGTATTTACGTTAGTAAAGTAGGTACATAACAACTGTTTGCCAAAGGTTGCCTTACTAAGCCGTCACTATAAGTCGTGATGTTTTTTTATTGTTTTACGACTGTCGTGCTATCCGTTCCCATTGACTTGACAATCTGTCGTCACTGCAAAAAATGTCGTGGACGATAGTTACTTGTGTCGTCTTATACATGTATGAGCACCTCAATTTAAATACATAAGCTACGACGTTTCAAACGACACGATAATCTGTCGTCACGACATTGTGGGAATGGGGCCTTACAATACTCTAAGCTATTTTTAAATTTTATTAATACCTAGCTTTTGCCAGCGGCTTCGCCCGCGTGAAAGTCGTTTTTTTTTATTATTTAAAATTTCTCCCTCAAATTGGTTTGTAGGTCCTAATATCAATAATTTGTAAGATATCCGCGTAAATGATACCTCAAAAGAAAGAGCGATTATTAAGTATCTTTTAAAAAGGTTTGCACAAAAAAGCACCCTCCGTTTTTTTTTTAAATAAGGTTTAGAAAAAGTATTTGTGATTATTTATTTATTTATTTAAGAATATTAACTGTCTGTAAAAAAAATGTCTAGCGACACAGAAGCCTAAAACATGGTTTGCTAGATTGTTCAAATATTACTTTAATAAAATAAAATAAAAATGAATTCATTTATCATTCAATTTGGGACATAAGCAGTTTAGTTGAAATTTTGTGAATTTTCGTAAAAAAAAACATAAAAATTAGGTTTAAAAAATCCTGAATAGGCGAAGGAGCTACGTAACCATTATTTACGTGTCATGTTTTCAAAATATCTTTTGTTGGATTCAAAATAAATAGGTAATACACAAAACCTTTTCTGTCTGAAGCTAGGAATTCCAACGTGATTTATTTATTAAAGAAACCAATATTTTTATATAAAAGGTAGGACATAAAGCTTCAGCCTGGCTTTCACGTCAATTTCTTTTGACGTAATGATTGATACTCTCATTCATTCGCTTAGTTTTCTTTTTATTGGCTTAGGTAAAAGTATATTTTATTTTATTTCGTTAAGGTGCCTTGGGCTGGTGTTTTTATGATTTATTAATAATATCAGCTTTTAACGGCCCCACTGCTGGGACACAGGCCTCCTCTCTGTGAGAGGAGCCCGGTGTGGGTTGGTAGAAGTCACATGTCTTCGAATTTTTGGTTCTCAGACATGCCAGTTTCCTCACGATGTTTTCCTTCACCGTTTTGAGAGCAGTGGTAATGAAATACTTTACACAAAGTAAAGCGCCTGTCTGAGTTCGAACCTACGATCTTACAACTCTTAAGTCACAGCCGTCACCACTGCCCTGCAAGAGAATGCAGAGCAATAGAGGGCAAGCCTATTGCCTTATTATAAACAACACAATTGATTAGATTTATACTTTTAAAAGTCGCTGTCTTGGAAGATACTCCTTTACCAAATGTCATCAAAACCTAAACGCATAATTTCCCAAAGAGCAGACCATTTCTGTTTTGTTTAGGTACGCGGAATACCCAAAAGTAATAAATAAAGTCGAATGACAGTAGTACAGTCGCCAGCAGGTCAAGCTATCCCTAAGTGTGAAATTTTCCCAATTGAACATGAACCTTGTACGTAAGGAATAAAGTTGAAAATCTATCAAATAAATTTGACAGATTGGGGTAGCTTGATGAGCTGGCCTCTGTACATTGTAGTTATTGTCCCGTGTAAGGCCCGAGTGCCAAATTCAATCAAAACTGTGGGCGCCATACCTCAACTCGATTGGTAAAGTAAGTGAATTATTTTGCCACTTCTGGGATTAAAATTCGCAGGATTTTTTCAATAACTGGCTGTAAAAAACCGCCGAGGGATCTAAAAACTGTAATTTTTGGAAGTGATTTCCACTGGAATTTGTAGGTGGGTTTTTTATCCACTGAAATAAAACAAACCCCATTGGCTAATATAAGTTATTTGAACTTTACGTATTTTGAAATTTTAACTCTAAATCTTCTATTAATAAGTTAGGTTTTAGAGTTCTTTTAACTTTGATAGTCGTCTTACTGCGAAACTTAAACTTAACCTATTTCGTGTCAACAAAACCGGTTCGGATAATTCCCTAAAGGTGCGCTTACACGAGCAACTAAAATTGCTACATCTTGGGCAATTCTCGTCAAATATGACGTCACGACTACATCTAGCAATTTAGGGCAATGGCAACATGTAGCAACCTGTAAGAGATACGGCCACACAATATGGAGCAATATGAAGCAACTTAAAAAACTAGGCAATGCGGCTCCCTCGCTGCCTCCGCCGTCGGCGGGTTCCTCTCGCAAAATCGAGACTTAGTTATACGTACAAACGATATAGAAAGAAAATTGACTAAAAATTTCCAAACCGACTGGATATTCGGCAACTCATGAAATATATGGAGCAATCAATTGCCGAAACACATCGGCAATTTATTATTGTTGCTCCAGATTGCTCCACTTAATTGATCCAGATTGATCCATTAGTATTGCCGAGCCATAATTGTTCAAAAAATTGCCCGTGTAACACATTTAAACACACACACAAACTTAACACATTTAAATGATAATTGAAAGCAGTCTTTCATTTTGACAGTTCATCCACGTTCATGGTGTTATTTACGTTGTTGAGCTGACGATTATTTCAAACTTAAGAAACAATGGATTAGGTCTGAATTTCCTTCAACACCATTGGATTGTGGTAGAAAGTGTGTAACGGAATTGGGGTGCTATTTTTCTTTAAAAATAGATTGAAAAGCCACCAACAACTTTATAACATACTAGCTTCTTCCCGCAACTTCGCCTGCGTCAAATTGCTCCCCGACCCACCCCGTTGCATCGAAGCCGTGCGAGTACTTCATATTCGTGACCTTTTCTCTTTTTTTCTTTTTGCTCGGCTCCTAAGGGCCCTAGCGTGATGTTATATAGCTTATAGCCTTCCTCGATAAATGGCCTATCTAAAACTGAAAGAATTTTGCAAATCGGACCAGTAGTTCCTGAGATTAGCGCGTTCAAGCAAACAAACAAACTCTTCCGCTTATAATATTATTAGTATAGAACTATAGATTATGTGGACGAAATTATGTGTTTAGGAGAGCTTGAGAAACAATGTTCTTACTTATTCTGTGGGATTATACTTACAATACTACATACTCAGCCTATAAACGTTCCCACTGCTGGGACACAGGCCTCCTCTCCATGAGAGGGAGTGGGCCGTAATCTACCACGCGGGCCCAGTGCGGATTGGTAGATGTCACATGTCTTCGAATTTTTGGTTCTAGGACATGCCGGTTTCCTCACGATGTTTTCCTTCACCGTTTGAGAGCAGTGGTGATGAAATTATTTACACAAAGTAATGCGCCTGGCTGGGTTCGAACGCACGACCTACAACTCGTAAGTCGCGGCCGTTACCACTGGGCCACCACTGCTCTCGGATTATACTTAAACTGTGCATATTAAAAGCTGGGTAGTATAAAAAACAGCCGGTTGTTTCGTAATTACCATCTGTGTCCTGCAATTTTTCAAACTCGACTAGTCAGTCCAGAGCAGAGATTACATACAAACTGTTATCTATACAATAATCTACTAATATATGCCCACTTAGTCTTCCAAGCGGTTGGTCGACTCTTCACGTGACCAAAGGGCTGGCCTATTTTTGGGCCAAAGAATCAGTAATGCCATACAACGTGGCAATGCTGCCAGCATTTTGGGCACATTTCCTATTGACAACGATGCGGACGTATTTTTTGATGCTTTATGATTATTTTCTTTTTCATTTATCCATACACATTATTATTATAATTTAAAGTTTTAAATTAAATTACAACAAAAAGAGGAAACATTTGATTGTTTGTTTGTTTAATTGAATAGACTCCGAAAATACTGAACCGATTTGAAAAATTATTTCACTGTTGTGAAGCTACACTATCTCCGGATGACATGAGCTATATTTTATCCCCGTATTCCCACGGGAACGGGAACTACGCGGGTGAAGCCGCGGAGTGCTGCTAGTTATTAGTATAAAAGTATAGATAAAACAAAACCATTGTAATAAGTGTACAAGAAATAACACACAATTTACTTTAATAGTATTTTCTAACCGACGAAAAAACGGAGGAGGTTACTCAATTCGACGCGTATATTTTTTTTAAATGTATGACCAAGCATAACTTTTTCCTGAGAAGTCCGATTTAGATAATTATTTTTTATTGGAAAGGGTATACCCCGAAATTGGTCCCATATAAATTTCGAAGAAAAATTCCAACCCTAAGGGTAAAAAAACAGGGGATGATTGATTGTTTACTCACAGATTTTAATACTGAGTTGTGGATTACAAAAAGTAATCAAAAATTAAGCATGTAGTAATTAGCAGATTATAGCCACAAAAAAATATAAAATAAAAACTTAAAAAAAAAATTACCACCGAAACCAAAACCCCAATAACTAAGTTCGAAAGTCGGTGACTTTGGATATGTATTTAATTATATTTCACCGCCTTCCGAACTTAGTTATTGGGGTTGGGCAAAGCAAGTTTATTATTTTTTACTTTTCGGTTTTTCGACGGTTTTTTTTTAAGTTTTCTTTATTGTGCTCGAGCCTGTAGCATTAAATTCGTCCCTAAATAATAATCATAATCATCTATAAATAAATCATTCTAGCCCAGACTGTCCCTTGCTACTGTCTACCAGCAATGCCCTAAGCTGTGATCTGTGTCCCACAGGGGGTGCCCTAAGCGAGTAGATGATATTTTTTTTTTTAAGTCCTGGCTAGAAGCCTTAATATATTAAGGTAGCCACAGGCAAGTCCGCTTAAGGTGACACTTGTCCACATTTTTTTCCATACAAACTTTGGGAGGATTTTACTTCACTGTTTGACTATGTACATCAAAAATTAAAAATGTTATGGTTTTGTCTCATTATCAATATTGTCTGTACGGAAACAGAGTACCAAAATAAAAAGCCATTAAAAAGTTATGAGCCAACAAAGATTCGTTTTTCTTGCTAATTTAACCTAACTTTGGGCGTGTTTAAGTAATAATAAAAAGCAGTATAAAATATCGAAAACCAAGTCGGTACCGACAAAGCTCAACTATCGAAAAGTTCAATAAACTAAATTGGTCATTGATTTATGCAGTGGTTTTTTCAGAAAACCCGATCTTCCGAAGGACTTTTCTTAATTTTTTACGCACCTGTTTTACTAAAACTGATTCTGCAGCTCACTCAATAATGTTTTACGTGAAGACTAGCGTCTAACTGCTCATCACTGATACTACCTCTGTTGGACACGAAGCCTGGTGAGACAGCGTGCTTTTTAGTCAGGCACCAGTGAGTTCGAGCCCGCGACTAGTGTACCCTTAAGCAGCCGACAACCTCCTAGGTGACCAGCGAGATGTAATTCCCAGAAAAAAAAAAGTTTATGGACATAATAAAACCGGCCATATTTATTATTCATATAACAGTAGCATTTGAGGTACATATCGCCCCCTTCAGGCTAGCACACAAAATTTAAATTTTTCGATCCCTGTATATTTAACTAAAATGTAATAAAAAATCCTTCGTCATTTATTGAAGAGGCGCCAAATAAGTATAACGTCTACAACGCGGACGATTGGTACTTACATCTTCTAAGAACTCGCCTTCCACAATAATACTTTAATTTTCTCCTTCATGTAATTTGGGAACAAAATGGAAGACGACGAGACAGTTTTATTGCAAAAGTCGAAACTGAACGATAAGGTTGTGACACAATGAGACCATCAAGCCAAGATAACTTTGAGTTTGAATTTATCTGACAGTTTTCCGTTATAAAAACTGTCAGATGAATTTTATTCCACGGGTAAAAGTTATCTAATGTTTTTAATATCAGCTCTAAGTAGTTTGATTTATTATTTTAATAGTTTTTGTTCGCGGCTTCACACATCGGAGGTCGGAAAGTATGCCACAGTTATGTAATACATGATTTTTACATAACTCTATTGGTTAACGCGGCGCGGCGGCACGCGCCAGTAAAACTCCCAGTCGGCATGTTTTTTTTTCGAAATCTTCAACAATTATTGTCATATTTCAGCCAATTTTCACAAAACGATAATGAATTATGCACATAAACCTTTCTCATGAATCACTTCATTAATTTATACAAACCGAATGAAAATCGGGTCGGAAATAATATCGCTTTCAGACAGATAGACGCGGCGCGGGAACACTGGTTTATAATATTTAATGAATGTAAAACTCCTGCACCTAAAGAATCAAGTGGTTAGGCTTAAAATACCTATTAGGTATCTATAACAAAAGATTACATTTATCTACCTACCTACTAACAAATTGTAAGTCGCATACATTTTCAGAGGTCGCAGTGTATGAGTTTCTTCTTAGACTTTAATATGTATTCCTTTTTCTAATCAATAATGAAAAAAAAGTTAGTTTCTGTTTCACACTCACACTCCCAGTGTACCCCAGCCATAACTCGTTCCCTTTACACCATTCATCTCAGTACAATACAGAGTTATTTCTACTTACTGCCAAGATACCTACTCACTTGATTAAAGTTCGCACAGTATCGGATCGTGGGAGATGGAAATATTTCCAGAGAAATCAAAAAGTTAATACAGGTAAATCCACAGGTTTTACCGACCAACGGGTACGGATTACTCTTGATACTGATACTGGTAGGACAGTCAGAAGGTCTTTGCTAACTGTTGTTTTTTTTTTTTCAAAAACCGTCTTATCTGGAGTAACTAGAGGGCCACGCGGTCAATGAATATGGGATTTAGTTTTATAGCACTGCCCTACGGCCTGTATGAACGGGTCGAAAACACTCGTAAAGCGCGGGCAGCATTGACAGCATTGACCTACTCGGCCCGAACGGAAAGTCTAGTTGTCGACCATCATTGACCGACGCGGCCTGAACGGAAATATGCATTTTTTTGCTTGGCATTGAACGTGTTAAGAAAGCTGCTGGGACAGATTGAATGCGAAAGGTGCAGGACAGGGTTTTGTGGCGCAATCTGGGGGCAGTCTACGTCCACCAATGGACGGACTGCAATAGGCTGAGTTGAAACCATTCATAGTAGTTTACGCACGATAGACAATTCGTAAAAAAAAATATCGTTGTTTGAAGCCAACCTTCTGTACCTATCTATCTTAGTCTATCGAACTCTCATTTCTTTCCGAATTGTACATAAGTATAACATAGATAGATACTTTTCTGTACGGATATGATCTTCTCTTTCATTCAGGCGTGATCTCAGCTTATTGAAGAGGTCTGCATTGCTCAAAGAAATGAGTCTTACGCTAGGAGTGATTGCTTTAATGCAGACACCATGGAATCCAGATTGGATACAGAACATCATTTTAACGAAAACGAAAGCAGAAAGAAGGTTAAAATTATTTTGTTTCAATACATTTATCTAGGATTTTTGTTGTAAACGAATGTCTCAAAATAAAACAAAATCTTTAGCTTTAGAAGCTTTGGAGCTTTAAAAGTTGTACCAAAATCAGAATGTTCCATAAAAAAGGTAGTTTAATAGTTAGAGTAGCAGTGGAGTAGTTTTAGTAGGAGTAGTTAGAGGGCATAATTGTTAGCGATTTTTGAAACGTCACCGGACGTCACGGAAAAAATCACCTACGTCTATCTATATAGATCCTGACTGACTGACTCATCAACGCCCAGCTAAACCCTTGGACCTAGAAAGCTGAAATTTTGTACCGAGGTTCCGTTTATAATGTAAACAAGGAATAAGGAAGGATTTTTAGATATTATATTTAACTCCTAAGGGAGTTAAATAGGGGATGAAAGTTCCGCGCGGGCGAAGCCGCTGGCAAAAGCTAATAATATCATAATATTATTTTTGATTGTCGGATCCAATGATACCTACCAATTCTTCATTTAGTCTAAACTTACCTTACCGCTTATTACACCATATACGCAATCCGCTGTACTTTTCACCTGCATCTAAATTCCGTACCAATAACACAACAATACACAGAAACAAGTTGTACAAGCCCCTCAAAGTAAACAATTTAAAGCTACATTTTATGAATTTCAAAGAAAAACTTACATTTCACGACATCTCGAAACTGTAGCAAGCTTATTTAAATGTACCTTGAATTCAAAGTAGTTTGGCACAATTTTAAAAATCTTTGTTCCCACTGAAACACGGGAACGAACTGAAACTTTCAGTGTGGGGGGGGGGCTGTGAAGCTGTAGAAAATAAAGTTTCAGTTCTGTGTAGTCTTGTAAACTGTAACTATTTTAAATAAAGTGCTTTGGCACACCTTCATCGATTGGGTTGGAATTTGAGTTGGTTTCATTGACTTGCATGTGCCCTGGCAGCTGAGAGCATATGATGCTCACTCAAATATCTCGCTGGTAGTGGCGTGTGTTTTGGATGAGGTGATGGTGTTAATCCACATGTCATGTTCGTGAACGGGTACCGTCAGGAGGAATTTGTCATTTATTAGCTCCTGCTGCTTATTTTAATATCTGAATTATTTGTTAAACGGTTTTACTTAGCTTGCCCTGTTTGTTGTAAAAACAATATGTCCTGTAGTAAAAATAATTCGGTAAAAATAAAATCGTGGGGCGTAGCTTAACCTGCGTAAATATCCCGCCGCTTAAATAATTTTACCGAATAATTATTTAAAAAATATTTTTACTTATTTTATTTTCAAGTTTTTAGTTTTTATTTCGTTACTTAATATTTCTCCTTTCTCCTTGTATTGTTATCAAATCTAAAGGTGTCTACCAAAAATCAGATAAATCTGCCAACAGGAAGGGGGTAAAATTTCAATGACTAAAGACCTTGAAATTTTATTTAGTCGTTGAAATGTAGACACTTTTAGATTTGATAACAATACAAGGAGAAAGGAGAGAAAACTAAAAACTTGAAAATAAAATAAGTAAAAATATTTTTTTTAGTGGCGGGTGCGTGAAAAATATTTACGCAGGTTGTTTAACAAAAAAAAAATGTTTACTAAATTTTATTTTCAAGTTGTTCGTTTTTTTTTTGCTTCTTTTTTTTAATACGGACGCTTTTCACGTGCATACGCGTTCTTCATCTTTCTCACATGTTTAATTTTAATATCAATGATTTTACCAATTTTTTGTTTTGTAACATTACTATCCTCGGACTTTCTTGCCGTTCTTCTCCATAGGTACCTACTACACTTTGGAATGGGCAACTACCTTTTCGACTGACAGACGCCTTGAAAATTCAAAAGTGCCTGTAATTGCTATAATTATCACTAATATTATAAACGCTCAAATAAGTTTGTTTGTTACGCTTTCACGCTAAAATGGCTGAACGGATTTACATGAATAATTAGCAAACAGATAAATCATGACCTAGGTAAGTACATAGGCTAGGTACTTTTAAACCTGGATCGCTCCAGCATCAGCTATTTTAAAAGAAAAGCTATGAGTTTGAGACCGGGTCACCGAACAACTTACCAAAAGACATCTAAATGCAAAATGTTTATAATTTTCTTTGTTAATTTAGATTGAAAAAGTTGTTGACAACTTTTAGATGGAAGACGGTAAACAGATAAACATTTACTTCAGGTCAGTTCCAATTATTTAGAACAAGTTTAGAAGTTATTTGTCGCTTAAATAATTTGTTTACTTTAAGAAATGAGAGTTTTGAATCGGTTTATGTCTTAGTTAATTAGAGAAATGTTCTTTTGTTAAATTTACTCTTTGAATATTTTTATTTTAGTCAATCGAAAAATCTAATAAGCTAGTAGATATGATAAATGATTTTATTTCTGTAAATAGAGTTATACCTACGAACACTTTTACAGGTCAATCATATTTTGTGCAAAGTAATTAAAAACTAGATGAGGTCAGCGTTTTCTATCTGACTACTCTGAGAAGAAAGGCCGAAAAAAACATAAAGGTCACAGTCTCTTTTAAAGTCCAGACATAATCTTGTTCAGATCATGTGAAGGCGATGTAGATTGATGTCTGAAATGATCTGTAGAAGATCTTTATAAGAATTATATAAAAAATAAAGTTTGCAAAGTCGCAGTTCAGTAAATAGCATTTTAACTCTTATTTCGCGTTGCGCCACTATGAAGTAACACCGGGTTAGTAAACTTCGCTAGTTTATTTTAATTGATTAGAAATAATATTAATAAAAGTATTTATATTACAAAAAACAAAGAGAAAAGAATCACAGGGCATCAAAAAATTCGTCCCCATCTCTGTCAATGGGAAAAGTTTCCAAAAGGCTGGCAGCATTGCCACGTTGTTGCTGATTCTTTGGCCAAGAGAATAGGGCAGCCCTCTGGTTTCATGAAAAGTCGACTAACCGATTGGCGATGTCTTGGAAGAACAAGGCACTTGCACCCCATGGCCCAAGTGTTTCAACCCCAATCGGCTTGAATATATAATTCCCAATAAGATTGGAATATTTTCGCCGTTTGAGGTTTTCTGCAACTGCAGCAGCCGCTCCAGCACACTCCATCGTACTACGAAGATGAGATGGCACGTTAGTAAACTTGATTTATGGGTGATTTATGGGTGATTTATCAGTGGGCCTAATAAGTAAAAATAATACACGATAATTTAATTTCAGCCTATTACTGTCCTACTGCAGGCTAAGCATGAAGCTTTCTATTTCTACGAAGAATAGACAGTGCTTTTTCAATACAAAGTGACAGTTCGTTTCTCCGTTTATGTCATCGCACCGTAGATATCCTTCTACCATCTGTCATTTCGTCTTTCATTTCTAACGATCTTTGTCTAGGTCCCTATAATTGTAGACTGTTTCAGAAGAGTATTTCTTCCCAAACTGTCAAAATCACACTGACAACAAACTTTCTACTCAATGGCCACGAAGTATATACGATTATCTACAAAATCATGATAAGTTTAGAACGCATCACTGTGATAATGAATAGAAAAACATAGCTATCTTCTTCTATTGTACATCATTTAGTCATGTCTATTCTTCCGTCGACAAATCGGTGCTCGTGCTAAGCCTGCTGCAGTTCAAAGGCCTCTACTCATTCTTACTCACGCATTGCTCACCACACTTGCTTAAGACGGATTGGTGATTTAAAACTTATATTAAAAGAACAGTGGTGGCCCAGTGTTAACAGCAGCGACTTACGTGTAGGTCGTAGGTTTGTACACAGAGGTTTGTACACAGAGGTGTGTAACGGAAAGGGTATATACATACCATGAGCACGGCTTCTTTGGATGATATCAAACGATATCGGAATGGTTTTTTAATCCTATCTCTACATGTTCGGAAGTTATGAGAATTTTTAATACATTGAAACCAGAAACCGAACTTTTCAAATTGAAATAAACACATCACTCGGAAGAGATTTATCATGATGTTGGCAAGTAACGTGGAAAATTATTGACCTACGTAGTGCGGTGACCCGTTTTTTATGATTTTAAGCTAAGAAACATTTGAAACCGAAAATTTGGTATCAATTCTTAGAGTATTTTCTTTTGAGCTGAAACTATGTATAGTGATTCTACACCAGCAGAGATCTTTAGTGCTTAAGGATAGCAATAGGGTTTCTGTTGGTGGCCCAGTGGCCAAGTGGCGTGACTTACGAGTTGTAGATCGCAGTTTCAAACCCAGACAGGCGGTTTACTTTGTGTAAATTATTATTTCATCTAAACAAAACGCTCTCAAAACGGTAAAGGAAAATGTCGTGAGGAAACCGACATGTCCTAGAAACAAACTTAAGAAATGTGATTTCTACCAACCCACACTGGGCCTGTGGGGCCGATAACGGCCTACTCCTTCTCACAGTGAGCCTGTGTCCCAGGAGTGCGAGGTGGTTATGATGATTAAAAGTCCTGCAGGCCTAGACAAAACACATTTCTGTTATCGGTCACGCCAAACGCTACGCCAAAATGTATGGGAATGACATTACCTGCGGAAAGGTTACGTCGTGTCCTTTGCGCAGGTAATGTCATTCCCATACATTTTGGCGTAGCGTTTGGCGTGAACGCTAACAGAAATGTGTTTTGTCTCTAGACCCAGATTTTCTTGCGACGTTTCCCTTCACCGATTTTAGTAATGTCCAAGATAAATTCAGAAAGTAACAAATCTGGGAGCACGGCAGCGACCCCTGCACAGACGAGCCAAGCGAAGCGCAAGGCACTACCTACCTCTCGAAGCGCTTCGTCATTTTTTGAACCCTCATAATAATGATTGTTTCCAACAGCTGAAGCACCAGTAACTAAGACTTATAATTTATCCGTGGACCTTGAGTCACTCAATTATTAAGACGACGTATTTTTGCGCTAATGACTCAATCCATTAATCCTGTCTTGCGAGTAAAGAAAGTTTTTTAATTAATTCTTTAAATGTAAGCAAACACTGTTTGTTGTAGCTTTGTAAATACTATACGGTGGGGTAATTCCATTACACTATCAGTAGGAATAGCTTTTATTTGGGCAGTTCAACAATATTCATTGCTTTATTTATTTACGTTGAGCAGACAAATTTGTTGAACTTATTTATGAAGCTATGGATTAGATATTCTTCAAAATATATCAGATTGTGTTTGATAGTGTGCTACGTAATTTGGGTCATCATTATCATCATTACAGCTGAAAGACGTCCACTGCTGGACAGAGGCCTCCCCCAATTTGGAGGAGTTTGCCTTAATCGCCACGCTTGACAGGCCGGTTGGCGATGGATTGGTTATTAGTGTCATCATCATCATCATTTCAACCCAAAGACATCCACTGCTGGACATAGGCCTTCCCCAAGCTCCTCCACTTCAACCGATTCTGCGCTTGTCGCATCCAGCGGATTCCTGCGGCCTTCTCAAGGTCATCAGTCCATCTTGTGGGAGGCCTTTCAACGCTACGTCCTCCGGTACGCAGTCGCCACTCTAGAACCTTCCGGCCCCATCGACAATCTGTTCTGCGAGCATTGTGCCCTGCCTACTGCCATTTAAGTTAGGCAATTCTTCGGGCTATGTTGGTTCCCTTGGTTCTCCTGTGGATCTCTTCATTCCTGATTCGATCACGTAGGGAAACTCTGAGCATAGCCTTCTCCATTTTCCTCTCCCTTTGGGTGACTGTTGGCCTTCTGATAAGGCCCATTGTGAGCGACTACGTTTCAGTACCATATGTCTTGAGACACTGCGGGGATGTGGGATGAAAATATATTGCGTAGCTTCCCGAACGCTGCCCAGCCGATTAGGATTCGATGATTGACCTCTTTCTCGAAGTTGGACCTACCTAACTGGATAGTTTGGCGTAGGTAAACATAATCGTCTACAACTTTGGGTGTAGAGTCTCCGATCTTCATGAGAGTGGGTATCAATACGCATTCGACATTAGGTAATTAGGGTGCTTTTTTTTGGGTGGGAAATCATCAAATAACTTCTCCCGCTCTGGGTGGAGCAGGAGGGCGTGTCAGACTTTTACTGACTAAAACCCACACGTGTTCCTTCAGTAGCCCGTATGCCAGGGGCTGTGGTGTCTCTTTCGAACAAACCCGCACCCCTGGCAGGCATCGGCCCTTGCGGGCCCCATCATTTTCTGTGCTGACATCTCTTTGAGGCGCGCGTGGAACACAACGCGCCGTCGACTTGGGCTTGGTCCTTATCGGACAGCGAGCTACCCATTACTCGCCGTCCGCAAGCCCATGCTTACGGTGGCCGGAAATCGGCCTGGGATTCCCGACGCCCAGGGCGTCTCCGTATCCTGCGGCGGCTGGGGTCGCGAGGGCGCATATGCTGCCTTTCCCTCACGTGCGCCACCTCCCTCTTCGCGAGCATTACTGCTTCGCTGAAGGGGGTGACGGCTCCCCATGCCCTCTCGCTCCGTACCATGGCCTGGACCAGGGCCGGACGCGAGAGATCGCCGCCGCCGATCGCCTCCACGAGGACACGGCGGTGCTCCGCCCAAGCCGGGCAGACCGCCACCGTATGCTCCACCGTGTCCTCAGGGCGATCTTCGCAGTGGAAACACCCGGGCGTTTCCTCCCGCCCTATCCGAAACAGGAACCTCCCGAAACAACCGTGTCCGGTGAGGACCTGCGTCAGGCGGAAGGTGAGGACGCCATGCCGCCTCTCAAACCACTCCTCAAAGAGGGGACTTACCGCCGCAATCGTGGCGTGCCCAGCACTGGGTTGCGACCACACCGGCGCCCCGTATAGGGCCATGGACCGCACGATCCCCGCGTAGAGCCTCCGGAGGTAATTAGGGTGCTGGGTGCTACTAAATAACTCCTTGCAAAAAGATTTTAATTTTAATTCTTAGACAAAAAAAATTGTGAGTGAAGGTCTTCTGGCTAAATAATAACTGCCTCACGGGTCGATCGCTCAGGTTAAGTTACGTTTGCCGAGGTTGATTCGTGGATGGGAGACTATTCATTACACACCAAGACTTCACCGTGCCTCGGAAAGCACGTAAAGCCGTTGGTCCTGGCTGTCATTCGTGGATATGTGACAGTGGTTATGGGTCATCAGAAACCCGAAAGTCTGACAACCAGTCCTACCAAGATTGAAATGATCAATTTTGTTTTCAATCATTGTTATTTCTTCATGGTATCGTGCCGAAACATTTCAGAATTCAGTATCACCAGATTTGATGACCACGACCACTCTGTCAAGAGTGTAACGACAAAGAAGAAGGGGGGGCATTTCACCAATGAAACTGATCGTGATCAGCACATCGCGTTCAGCAGCTGTCAGTGTCACCATTGTTATGGAATTTTGACACTGACAGTCCTTGAACTCCTTGGTGAAATTCCCCCCTTTTTTATTTTGAAGCATTAAATGACTTCTCCCGCTCTGAGCGGGCGGGCGTGTCAGACTTTTACAGACTAAAACTCACCCGTGTTCCTTCAGTTGCCTGTGCCAGGGCCACGGCAACTCTTTCGGACAAATCCGCGACCCTTGCTGGGTGAAATTTCCCCTTAGTACTTACTTAGGACGTAAGTAAATATCAAATAAGTAACATAATTAGTTAAGTTCAGTGCTTACGTCATAATTCAAATGCCTGGATACTTTATCAACACGTTTTACTTAACACACGCCTAACAAGAAAGGTGTAAAGTAAAATTACATTTGCCATCGCAAAAGAGCTGTTAATTTTATATTAACAGAATTAAGTCTTCGTTACGCAGATATCAATGTGGCCCTTCGTGTTTTAAGTTGACTGGAAAGACATTGACACATAATGAGATAGGTAAGGGAGTTTGTCTATCAAAATAAGTGGGAAAGACACTAAGGTACGATTTTTCAATCCTCAGATAAACATACATGTAGGGTTTATTCGATGGATCTCAAAAAAATCTGTTGTTCAATCGTCAAATAGGCTTTATTCGTCGAATAAATCACTTATCTGAGGAATAAATCTATTTGCCTCTTTGACGGCCAGATAACCGCTTATTCTTAAATGACCGCTTAAATGACGTTGATGTTACTAAATTTGAGGTTAGTCTTCGTGTTTTACAAGTTTCAATAATTAATAAAATTTTATTTCATGCAGATTCTTTCTCTTTGTTTGTAATAGCGTCAGTGTTTTTAAATTCTATTGTTTGCTTAGTTTTACGTTTTACCTCTCGATTAAACTCACAAGTAATTAAATCCCAGCATTATTAAAGTTTGCTGAGCGCTACCTCTTTTTGTTGTCCATTATTTCAATCAATTGAAAAATAACAAATTAAAACACCAAACGGTCAAAGTTACAACCTCATAACGTAATAAGTGACATGACGCTACCATCTTTTTGAATGACATGAACAATAATCAAAGAAATAGTCCGTCCCGCTCAAACATTCGTTTATTCTGTATATTTGTTTCATCTCCCTGAAGTTAGCGTTTTCACAGATGATATATTCGGTCGGATAGTTATTTCTAGGATACATTTTATTTAAAAAGCTGACAATCACTTATTCGACGAATAAAGAGTCTAATAACTTTATTCTTCAGGTAGCTATTGGTACTTTAATGTGAAAATTGAAAAATTGGCCCTAAGATAACTTTCAACCCTAATCACTAAAATCGTTTAGCGCCAGATATACAGGGCCAAATAAAGTTAGCTACCAATACCGTGTTGTGTTTGATCAATACCTATCGAAAACAGATGGAATAAAAAAAGAGCCTAAAAAAATTTCATCGCTCGGTGGGCAAAGATCAATACTTAACCATATTTAGTCAGCTGTTTTTTTTTTACGAATTTCTAAAAACAATAACATATGTAACAGTCGTTTATATTCCTTAATGTACTTGTCACAGTGTCAGAACAAAGTTGGATGACGAAAAACCTTTTTTTTTTTTTTTGTAAAAATATTGCCAGCGAATTTATTTTGACGCTGTATTTAAATGATCATTCTGTCTTTGTCACCTTGAAACAATTGACTGAAACAGAACGATATTTTAATACGCATTTAAATCATGCCCGCACGACGTGAATATATCGCAACGGGAATTTATCGCGCATTGAATTTTCAACTCTTCGGTGTTGAACCAAGCGTTGAAATTCCAACAAAGTGCATGCCAGCTCATCGAAAGTTTACTGTTCGATTGTTGAATATACACTAAGCAGTGCATTACTCGTATCATCATCATCATCATCATCATTTCGGCCGAAAGACTTCCACTGCTGAACATAGGCCTCTCCCAAAAGGGAGGTTCTGCCATAATCGCCACGCTTGGCAGGCGTATTGGCGATCGCAGTATAGTGGTAAAATGCATTGAGAACGCTGCTGCCCATTCTCTAGTAAGTCACTTAGTCGCCTTCTACGACAGCCACGAGAAGAAATGGGATGGTGCTATTCTTTTACGTCCGTCACCACATGGAACACGATACCCCTTGGTAAGTCGTAACACAGGTTGTCAGATTTTCGGGCTTCTGTCGACTCGTAACGACTGTCAAAGGTCTACGAGTGACAGCATGGACCAACAGCATAACGTGCTTTCCGAGGCACGGAGCATATCATGCTTTCCAAGTGTATCGGTATTTAAAGATGGTCACCCATCTACGGGCCAATCACCTTGCGTCTGTTATTTATTAGCCATAAGCCCCCTAACTAACTTTAACCAGAATAATTATCCTTATTTATCAATGGCGAGCAAGTGTAAATAGATTGTTGTACCTCCGGCACCACACGGATCTACCAATCGGCGGTAGGTATGGCAATACATATAATTTAAAAAAAAACTAATATTAAAAGTTACTGATATCGAATCAGTAATCATTAGGAACAAATTACTTTCAGATCTTGCGTTTGTTTTGTTACACCTTGTCTAAAACCTTCACCACTCTTTACATGATATATATTCATCTAGACCAAATGAGACCCCTGCGTACCCTGTCACTCCCTTTTAATTTATTCAGGACATCGATCTACCTGCTCCTAACAAAGAAACACTTTTATACCAAGCTTTAAGAGGAACCGAGTAGATCTCACTAAACAGAAATGGAACAAAAGGTCCACTTCTTTTAAAAATTCAAACAGCCATCCGAAGGACAATTCTCGTAATCAAAAACATAAAAAATTTAGTGGCAGTCTCAACTTGGCGACAATTAAATGTCAAAAACTTGTCAAAGATGTATGGGATCCCGAAGTATTTTTGACAGATTGAGACAGAGATCAGACTGTGAACGTTCCTAAAATGACTAGAACTGCCCCTAAGAACTTAGATAGTAATTAAAAAAAAAAAAGGAAAGCTTCTTCTGAGACATAATTATATTAAAGTACCTATTGACTACTCAGCACGTTCTCAACATTGTTTAAAACTAGTAGGTGCCTGTGTACCAATGTGTGTGACTTCGGAAATTATTGTTTTTTGATAAAACCTTGTTTTTATAAATATGGAGGACACCTCTATATTCTGCTGGATACTTACGTCTACCTGTGAATTCAGTCTGCGTGAAACTAAAACATATAATCCCATGGCAGAAGTGTAGCCTCTTATCATCAGTTTCATATTTCGCTATCTACTCAGACACCGATCTAGGCTAAACATTCCAAGTTCTCGACTAAAAATGCACTCTACAAGTACACATACATTAAAATATATAATAAACTACCCGCTCTAATAAAAAAAGAAGAGAAAATCAACGTATTTTTAAAAAAACTTAGACATTTTTTGCTTAATAAAACCTATTACTCGATTAACGAATATTTAAGTGACAAACTTGTAAAGTCATAACTTATGTTACGTTACCCACAACTTTAAATTTTATTTTACCTGTTCACTATTATTAGAATTCTCATTAGTACCTGTTTATGTTTTATGTTAATTATATTTATTTTTATGTTAATTGATTATACTTTAGATTATTAATTGCATGTTATAATAATATAGTGATTTTGCTAAATGTTTAAAAATTATCAAATGCTTCCTCTCTAACTTACTTATTTTGCTGTGCCCGACAGAGTCCACATGATCTAATTATAAGTTTACCATCTAAGAATACCTACATGTGGAATGCACTATAGTATTGAGTATTGAGTATTTGTTTTTCTAAATTAATCAAGCTTATCGCAGTTCATAGCTCATAAGGACATAACCCTCTTCCAAGTTACATTCGGCCTACAAAGTTAATTGAAGTGGCACTGGGCTGGCTATGGCGTGAGGTGCCGATGGACGATGGGTCAGACGAAGCCCGCGTATCGGCAAGTGTAGCATGGGACGTAAGGTGGACCGACGAGCGCTAAACGTGGCTGGAACATCCTGGCGGAAGGCATATCTATACTAATATTATAAAGCTGAAGAGTATGTTTGCTTGAACGCGCTAATCTCAGGAACTCCTGGTTTGAATTGAAATATTCTTTCAGTGTTAGATAGCCCATTTATTGAGGAAGGTTATAGGCTATATAACACCACGCTAAGACCCTTAGGAGCCGAGCAAAGAGAAAAAACGTCACGAATACGAAGTACTCGCACGGGCAGGCGAATCGAAGCGACGGCCGGCGTGGGTCGAGGGAGCAAGAAATTTGACGCAGACGAAATTGCGGGCAGAAGCTAGTAGCTTATAATGTTCCCAGTGGGACACAGGCCTCTCCTCTTTGAGAGGACATGGGCTGTTATCTACCACGAAGGCCCAGTTCAGTTTGGTTGATGTCACATGTCATCGAATCATTGCTCTTAGGACTTAGCTGTTTTCTAAGACTAGTTGTCAGACTCTCTGTCTTCTGACTACCCGTAACGAATTACAAAAATCTACGAATGACAATCGGGACCAACGGCTTAACGTGCTCTCCGAGGCACGGAGGAGTTCTGGTATATAATAGATGGTCGACGCCCCTTTTGAATATTCTTAAATACCAGTAGAAATTCTGTAGTTTTTTACTTTGTGACTGTAATGTAACAATGTTGCAGAAAATGAGGAAAAACAGTGTGTTTTATGATCCTTATTATCGCTGGTAGCTGGGAACAATCAGACGAAATGTGTCCTCTCGGTAAAATGAGATACTTGCACGTACTTACTCTTAACACTTCGCGCTCATGTCGCCGAACATACTTTATGTTTATATTTAGATATACTTCATACGGGTTTAAGCTGCGTTTGTCGCAGTTCATGCAAGGATGGGTGACCAGCTTTACATGACAAAACCTCTCCGTGCGTCGAAACGCAAGTTAAGCCATTGGTCCCGGCTGTTATCAAATCAAATCAAATCAATTTATTTCGGATTTAAAAAAAATATCCATAGGTGTTAGTAACAATAAACTTAATGTTAGTACTCGTTCTGTAAAACGTTTTAATTTAAGCATGCGCCGGGTTGAGCGCCCTTTGCATGCATACACACACAGACAGTTGTTACGGGTTGTATTTAAAACATTTTAAAAGAGTAACGGTGGAGTTTCTTGCCCGTTCTTCTCCATACGAAACTACATTTTGGAATGGGCGACTAGACTCAGTTCTATTTAAATGTAAATGTTGACGTTCAAAAGTGCCTTTTAAGTGTCTAATTGAAATAAATGCTTTGACTTTGACTTTGACTTTGTGAGACGCCCGAAAGTCTGACAACCATTGTTATGAAGGGGTATCGTGTTACCCAGTAACTGGATGGTGAAGTCAAATAGGTCAACTCCTGTACTCCGGTTAGACTGGAAGCCGACCCCAACATAGTTGGGAAAAGGCTAGGGAGATAATTATCTAGCTATTTTATTTCATATTCAGATTCAGACAACCATTGATCCATTAAATTTACATTTATATTGTTAGTATGAACTTAAAAACTATGTTAGTACTTAATAACTAAAAGAGACTTAGTCCTCTGTGTGAGGCTCCACACCAGTGGGCTGTCTAACTTATTGACTATTACTTTCAGGATGCTGTTACTGCTCCCACGCAATCTGCTTAGCAGTGAGGCTGTATTTTTGCGCCAGGTGGCATCAAAGCCGTCTGTGCGCGACTCAGCGAACATTATTGACGCACTGCAGAAGCGCGGCAGACGTAACAGCGCCCTGTAGGCATTGTTAAACTGGATGCGCAGAGAATTGTAAGCCTTTTGGGTATATCTGAACCACAGGCTCACTGAGTACAGAGATGTGCAATACGCTTTCAATAAAGTTACTTTCACCGCGTCTGTACATCGAGCGAACCTGCGGGCCAGCATGTTCGCCCGGACTGACAATGCCCTGCGCTCCCTCTCCATGTCTACATCATCTCCAAGATTTTCAGTAACCACATGCCCAAGATACTTGAATTGGTATACTCTTCTTAGAGGAATACCATTGAGTATCAGTGGTGGAACAACAGTTGGGCACTTTGTACCCGCCTTGAAGATCATGCACTCTGACTTTTTAACATTATAACTTAGACCGTGTGTGGCAGCATACTTTTCACATACAGCAAGCAACTTCCGCAATGCACAAATCGAGGGAGCCAGGAGCACCATATCGTCGGCATAGCTAAGGTTGTTAACACTGACATCATCCACGTAGCACCCTACGGGCATTTGACTGAGTTCCTCGATCAGTGCATTTACATATAAGTTAAAAAGCAAGGGGGAGCTCAACCCCCCCTGCCTCACTCCGCATTCCAGTCTGTATTCACTCGACAATTCGCCTGCCCACTTTACATTATTTTCCTGATTAAGGTACCAATACCTAAAAAGTGACGTCAGCTCTGGCGGTAGGCCCGTTTCCTTTAGCTTCTGCCATAACATATCATAAGACACTAGGTCAAATGCCTTCGAGAGGTCTAGAAAGCAAGCGTAAACCGGGGTTTATCTGTCAGTGTAATATTTCACAGTGTGCTTAAGGCTAAGAATAGCAGTCTCAGCCGACAAGCCAGAACGAAAGCCGAACTGAGCGTCATGTAGTTTCATGCTTGTTCAAATATGAGTTAAGCACACTGTCAAATACTTTCGCTGCAATCGTGGCTAGCTCGAAATGGGTCTATAGTTAGATTTTTCAGACACAGACGCTATACTTTTTTATTGTTGAGGACTGTATAAGATGATGATGAAAATAAAATTGCCTTTTTTGCCAACCTCCTTAATAGTAGTTAGGAACAAAGTTCTCTCATCCTCTGCAATTGTCTGACGATTGATTTTAGGACGTTGTATTTATCCTAGTCAAACTTGAACGATGCAGGATTTGAAACAGACTACATTCAGGACTTGCGTTAAATCTGTTACACCTCGTAAATACAGAAATATTTCGGTTTATAGAACCGAAATATTTCATAATTTGTTCTCATAAAGAACATAAACAGTTCACTTTAAATATGCGATATACAAATAAGTCATGCAGTTTAAAGGTACGTACTGAATCCATGAGTCGACAAAAGGAAAACAGTACTAATAAGGTAAAATAGGACTTAAATTCTATACAAAAGGTGATTACAAACGGGCATGTTTTTTTTTTCTTTACTGGCTGGTAGAGGTTTTTTGAACATACATTTTTAACATGTTTTTAAAAATATTTAGATTTTTTGCATTGACAATCGAATCTGGCAATTTGTTGTACAGAACCGCTCCTTCGTATAAAATACTTTTCTTCCTGTAATTGGTTGTTGGTCTAAGTTCGAGTTTATTGCGATTTCTAGTATAGTATCCGTGGTTTGGTTTTTTGAAAGTTAATTGAGAGTGCGTTTCCTTTGTTATAATTTTCCTAATCAGAGTACATGTTTTGTATTTATAAAGTTGATTTATGTTGTATAGTTTAGTGTCGTTATATATTTGTTTAGTTGATGTTATGTAATGGTAATTGTATGGAGTTTTAATTTATTTATTTTGTATCACTTGTATCTGGTTTATGTAGGTTTTAGTGGCGCATCCCCATACTTCGAACAAGTATTCTAGATGTGGTTTCACGAGTGCATGTAAATCATGTTTCTACTTTTGTGCGGAATACAACCCGAAAGCCTTTTATGTTAGATATAGCACAGAAATCTGTCTATGTCATGTTTTGACAGTTGCCATTACATCCATGCAAAGAAGAGGCGAGTCTCGCACCTTAATCATCATCATCATCTACCTAGACTTTCCCCAACCATGTTGAGGTCAGCTTCCTGTCTTTACAGATGCAGCTGTATACCAAAATTTTACATAGACCGCCTATGTGACCTCCACAACCCGATTACCGGGTAAAACGACAACCCTTGGTAAGACTTGCCTTTCAGTACCCAATAACGATCCAAATAATTGATTAGATTCGAAATACCGAAATAACCCGACAGTGGTTTGTAATTTCAAACACGCACAAAGAGACCTTATTGATGGAGTTAAAACCACAAGACAAAGTGAAACATAAAAATGGAGAGGATTGTCGAACAATGCTTTATCGGTTTCATTAAATTCCGTGTTGCCCTTTTCCTCGTTTTGGTATGAACTATATGAGAATATATTGCTTTATTAATATAACATCACACGATTATATTGCCATCAACCGAGCACAAACCACGAGCTACTATTAAGAAGTTCTTGATGGAGAAAAGGCCAATAACACTTTTCCTGACCTGGGAATCGTGCCCGAGTCGACAGCGCCTTCTGTTCCATGCGCGCTTCAAAGAGATTTCAGCACCAATCGGTGGGGTCCGCAAGGGCCGATGCCTGCCAGGGGTGCGAGTTGTTCGAAAGAGATACCGTGGCCCTTGGTACACAGGCAAGATCTTGGGGCGGTTGATACGACTGCACGCAGTCAAGTAGATAGTCCCCAGGATCAGCGTGCCTCGCGCAGTTTTTCCTTAGTGTATTAGGGTTATTCTCAGGAGACTCATTATTTGGTTGACTTCGGTGTCATTTTTGTTTTCTAATTTAGGCATGAAATATCAAATCTAGAGTTAACACTCTACTACTAACATGCTTTAAATTAACTCTAGATTTGATATTTCATGTTAACAAGGCCAAAATTAAAAAAAAAAATGACACCGAAGTCAACCAAATAATGAGTCTCCTGAGAATGACCCATTAATGTTACTAGTTTGTGAGTCTATATTGTTACTATCAAGTATAGAAGTAATTCTGAAAATAAATGTTTTACATACCTATTTATTATTCTAATCTTTTGGCTAATCTTTTTACAATTTACGGTAAACTATAGATGAGTATGAATAAATTGCAATTTGCTTATCCCCCATTACAAATAGCGTGATAGTTAAGGGAATATCTATGCAAAATTTTAACAAATCTATGCGTGATTCTGCAACATGCATCTATACAGACATTTTTTTTTTACATCGGCCTTAGAATTGTTCCCAGACCTCACAAAACATTCCTAAAAAAAACAGTGTACAGTTTTGACTTTGGTACGATTTTATTATATGTATGAAAAAACGTCTATGAACAGTAAAAAGCTGAAACATAAAGAACGCAATTTTGCAAATTAAAATAAACTTTATTGAAATCCAATTATTATACCAATTAGTACCAATGACGTACTCGTAATCTCCATTGCGTGAATCAAACCTCTTTCAGGTAAGGGTCTCCGTTGACATTTAAAATGCATCTGCCATAGGCAATGATTCGCCAAAACCCTGAAAATATTTTTTTATAACAAACAGGTCACCTTGTTCGTAACAAAGATAATGGGAAATACTTTTAAGGCCGTTTGTCCATCGCTATCGTCAACGGGACGTTAACAAGAAAGAGATGACGGCGCCGAACTAACGCAAATACATTTACAATGCAGCATGTCCACCACAGGTCCGTCACCCGACCGCTGGGATACCGGATCCCTAGTTTTCGAATAGTTTAGCGTGAACGCTAGAACTTGGCACGAGATTGCGACGGGCCGCGCCGCCTGATATGCCGGCTATATAAAACATTTTTGATCTTGTCCACACACTGACGTCCCATCGGTGCCTTTCGTTCGACGTTTGTTTTGTACACATAAGTGTGTACCACTGCCGAGTTCGGTCACAGTTCACAAACGATAGCCGCCACCGACCGGCACCCTAATTGCATAACTCTCTATCCTATCAATCATAATCTGTTCCATTTTGAAATTTCAACAATATTTATTGCGTTATTTACGTTGTTGAACAGACACATTTTTCGAACACATGAAGCAATGGATTGGCAATCTGTTTCAAAATGATTCAGATTATGATTGATCGTGCGTTACGCAATTAGTTCTAATAATCTGATTTCTCGTTGACTCCCGTTGACAGTGGCGTTGGACAAACGGCCTTAGTCTTGCAGAAGCGGAAATTGCGTGCTCTGCCATTAGAACACTGCCTGGTCAAACATTGCAATCTTTAGGTGGGCTACTGACAAAAAGATAAACATTTACTGTTTTTTTTTTGCATTGCTATCCTTAAATGGGCGTGAAATATAGTTATGTACAATGATGGTTTGGGCAGATCCATTGCATTCCACAGGCTTGGCATAAATCTAATGCTGAAACTACAAAGATCAATGCACTAAATACAACTTTACATAAACATAAACTACCTACGTACTATTACTACAATATTTCCTGATTTCACTAAAAAACCAAAACGTTTTATTTTGTAATCTGTTGATTTTGCATTAGTGGTAATAAACTTCATCATTTCAGCCGAAAGATGTCCACTGCTGGACATAGGCCTCCCCCAGGCTCCTCCTCCACTTCGACCTGTCTTGTGCTTCCCCGTCCAGCGGATACCCGCAGCCTTCACAAGGTCATCGGTCCACCTTGTGGGAGGCCTTCCCACTCTTCGTCTTCCGGTACGCGGTCGTCACTACAGAACCTTTCGGCCCCATCGGCCATCTGTTCTGCGAGCAATGTGCCTTGCCCACTTCCACTTAAGTTTGGCAATTCTTCGGGCTATGTCGGTTGCCTTGGTTCTCCTGCGGATCTCTTCATTTCTGATTCGATCACGTAGGGAAACTCCAAGCATAGCCCTCTTCATTGCCCTTTGGGTGACTTTAAGCCTTCTGATAAGGCCCATTGTGAGCGACCACGTCTCTGTACCTAGGTCATCACTGGCAACACACATCGGTCAAAGACTTTCGTCTTCAGACACTGTGGTATTTGGGATGAAAAGATAATGCGAAGCCTCCCGAACGCTGCCCAGCCGAGTCGGATTCGACGATTGACCTCTTTCTCAAAGTTGGACTTACCTAACTGGGCAGTTTGTCATAGGTAAACGTACTCGTCCACAACTTCGAGTATAGCGCCTCCGATCGTCATGGGAGTGGGTGTTACATAGGCATTCGACATGACCTTTGTCTTGCCAATGTTCATTTTAAGACCCACTCTTTCGGAAACTCTACTGAGGTCATCGAGCATTGCACTGAGGTCCTCCATGGTCTCAGCTATGACGACTATGTCATCGGCAAACCGAAGCTGAGTGGTGTATTCGCCATTGATGTTGATGCCAGCCCCTTTCTAGTCCAGAACTCAAGATTCTGGACTGGAAAGGGGCTAGCATCAACAGACATCCTCCAGTGCAGCGGTGAACAGTTTCGGAGAGAAAACATCTCCTGTCTCACACCTCGCTGCAGAAGGATAGGTTTTGAAGTCCGGTCCTGGAGTCGGACTGACATAGTGGCGTTTTCATGCAGACACTTCAGCACCTCGATGTACCGATAGTCGATCTGGCACCGTTGAAGAGACTGCAATACAGCCCATATCTCAATCGAACCGAAGGCTTTTTCGTAGTCCACAAACGCTAAGCAGAGAGGCAGGTTATACTCTTCGGTCTTCTGTATAACTTGCCGCAGCGTATGTATGTGGTCTACGGTGCTAAAGCCTTTACAGAATCCGGCTTGTTCGGGAGGCTGGAAGTCGTCAAACCTGCGCACGAGACGGTTCGTGATGACTCTCGAAAACAGCTTGTAGACATGGCTCAGAAGTAAGATGGGCCTATAATTCTTAAGAAAAGTATTATCATCCTTCTTAAAGAAAAGTACCACCACACCTCTGTTCTATGCCTGTGGCGTTTTGCCCTCGAGTATAACGGAATCAAACAGCTTCTGGAGGGCCTTAAGAACGGTTTTTCCGCCGGCCCTCAGGAGTTTGGCCGATATTCCGTCATCACTCGCCGCCTTGTTGTTTTTAAGCTGCTTGAGAGCCATCCTAATCTTCGTAAGCTAACATCCGGGATATCTTCAGTGTAGTGTCGGCTCAATCTGGCTCTTGGGTCGCTTGCCAAATATCGTCGTTAGGTCGTTTAATAAACTTACGTCTGACAAATTGTGTTTTTTTTTTTGTTTTGTTATGCTTGTGAATAATTCTTTTTATACTAAAGGTAGGTGGTTTTATTTATTTATTATGCTAAGAAGATACACACCATGCATTTTAAACCATAAAAGTTATAGGTCATAGCATGTATTTTTTCTTTTTTTTGTTATTGTTATTTATTTAATAAGATAAACATTGTTGCGCTCATTTTTCAACAAATTATATAAATTATTACGACCATCCATTCAAACGAAAGTAACACAAGTTAAACGTCCATTCATTCAGCTATACAAAACACCCAACACTCCAACCAACCCACATACAAAGATCCATTGTTTTTTTTTTTGACATTGCGATAAGAACGCGGTCCACCCGCGGCGCAAATGGGCGCTGTGACGTCATCAAGGCCGTCCTACGGTATAATTAATTTAATTCGCTGGTCGCATCACCGGTTATGCTTATTGGTAATTTTATTTATTTTATAGATTTTTTTAGATAATTGTCCGTATGGTGCCGGACGTAAAAATAGCACCATCCCATTTCTTCCCGTGGGTGTCGTAAAAGGCGACTAAGGAACTTACTAGAGAATGGGCAGCAGCGTTTTTTATGCATATTACCAACATACTGCCATCGCCAACCCGCCTGCCAAGCATGGCGATTATGGCCAACCTCCTCAAATTGGGGGAGACCTATGTCCAGCAGTGGACGTCTTTCGGCTGAACTGATAACTGACTGATAAGGTAATTAAAATAATATTCTTCCTTTTTTTCCTACGAAATAATAGAACATTTACCTACTATGTTCTAATAATGTAATACGAAGGAGACTAGTCTCCACGGCACAGGGAATCCTAGTGTGATGGCTAGTGCTATTTGAATTTGTACTGCTCTCTTGAACAATAAAGATTTTATTATTTTTATTAAATATTTTTATTTTATACTTACGATAACCGATTCTACAATTAGCTAAATAAACGTGACAATAGCTGTCCACAGATGAGTGTTGGTATTTGCTATGCATGTAACAGACGGCCACCGGCACAACCCTGAAAATAGCAACGCATACATAAAGAACATGGGTTAACCTTGTTTCATAAAAAAAATGACATATTATCATTTCCAAACGATTTTCCGCATAAATTAATTTGTCAAATTATTACTCAGGAAATAAACTCTTCACAAATAGTTGAAACACAAACCTAAATTTTGGCAAGTGAACGCTTAGACAATAACTTGCTTACCAACTAGTAATTTTACCAATTTTAATGAAGTCAAATAGTTCAGTTGGTTTAACATATTTTACGCAAAATAAAATAAGCCTAATATTTAGTACCGACCAACAAGAATTAAGGTAAGATTCTGATAGTAGTTTCTGGTTTTAGATTAAAAAATATGTTTCTGGCACTCGCCGGCCGCTACCGCGACACGCTCGCTTCACTCGCTCGGCTCGTGCGTTGTGTTATTCACAGTTCTCAACTATTTTTTAGTGATTGTCATGGAAATCATGTCACTTGGTTTAAATAGGTTCATTTTATTTTTGTAAATTATTTTACATATTGTGAATGAGAGAACGTTGTAGGCCTTACAGACTAGGTTTGTAGACAATTTTCTATTCTGTATTTTCATTCCTCTAAGTACCTGGTACTTATTGACAGGCCTGCACTGTCCTACCATACCTACCTATTATCACTGTAATTTGAAAACATTGTTAAAGCCTTTAAAAGCCTTTTTTTGTTAAGCATTTTTAAAAGTGTTATCGTGGAGTTTCGTGCCGGCTCTACTACATAGGAAGCGACAATTTGGAACCGTGCATCTAGCTTCTGACGTTTCATAAGTGACCACGCAGGTTTATGTGAAATAAAATATTTTGATTGATTGATTGATTGATTAACCTAAAGTAACCGTTTCATAACAAATCATTTGACTAAATGTTTACTGTCTTATGATTGTTTGCTGTAAGAAATCACTTGCTTGAAGAAGAATGCCTTAATGACATTATCCTTGGTAATACTCTAGCGATTAAAAATTTTAACAAATGAAAATATGCAAACTAGGTTGTTAAAATTTGTTTGGATAATGAAATTTTGTCAAAATAATTTTGGCAAAATGGCAGGATTCCAAAGAACATACTTATGAAAGGAGATTGCACAAATTTTCATGTGAAGTGGTCACAATTCTTATGTTTTATTTTAATGGGGCCAATCGATGTTCATCATCTGCCATCTGCATAGCCTTTTCCCAACTATGCAGGTCTCGGCTTCCAGTCTAACCGGTTGCAACTGAATACCAGTATTTTACATGGAGCGATTGCCTATCTGACCTGCACAGCCCACTTAATGGTGCCAATCGATATAATGGATTAAAAATACTCTTCTAGATCTCCTGGTGTTTGAGTACGAGAAAATTCATCAATAAAAACCCCAAAAGTACATTGCATACGACATTATCGTGCCCAATCGTGCCTTACTAAACATTCAACACAACATTAAAAAATCAAAGTCAAATAAAAGGCGCTTTTGAACGCCAATTTTTTTTTTTTCACTTTAAAATAGAGTTAATTCTAATCAACCCTTCCGAAAGGTAGATTCGTTTGGAGACGAATGGGCAAGAAATTCCACCGTTACTCTTTTAAAAAGTTTTACTATACCACATACATATGTTAAGACGATGCACCTAGAATAAAATAGGGTATTTTCCAATTTGATAAAAACTATGTTAATTTTAAGATTGGGACTATATATTTAACAGAAAAATAAAAATAAATTTATTTACATCCATTTTCTCAAAAACAATTAAAAACGATTAAAATCAAACTTCTTTTGCGTTGTTTTGAATTTACTGCCAAAACGCTCCTTAGGATGAATTTTCATTACGTGACATCGTGACGTCAGCTTTGTGTAAACAGCACCAGTACAAATACTTAGTTTGGCGCAGTTTTTGAAGTATTTGTGCACAGAGGCACCGCACACCAGTGATTTCACTTTCTATCCATAAAAAATCTTGTTATTTATAAACACGGCACTCACTTGTTTACTTACTAACTACTTTAGTTTACACAAAGTTGACGTCACGTGATAAAAAGTCATCGTAAGGAGCGTTTTGGCGGTAAATTCAAAACAAAGAAAAATTAATTTGGTTTATGTCGTTTTCAATTGAGAAAATGGATATAAATCAATTTACTTTTATTTTTCTGTTACATATTTCGTCCCAAACTTCAAATTAGAATCGTTTTTAATAAATTGGAAAATACCCTATTACCATACCACAAAAGGTACAAGAACTGAAAATGAAGCAATGAGAGATAAATCAAATCACAGCGTGTTGTACAGTAAGGAATCAGAAGTGCAGTAGTATAAGAAAGATTATATTGCTATAAAGGCGCGGTCGAGGCCGTACCTACATCTGTGTGTATAAGTGATGTATCAACACAGAATGGACACACTGGCGCGAATGAAACAAAAAACATACCGTCGCACGGAGTACGTAATTACGCCTAACCTACCTTGATCGGTTGATACCATTGTGTTGTATTATGAAACACATAGGTCTCGGTACAAATCTCGACAGGATAATTTTGTTGTTCTTTTCAACAATAATCTTAGAAAGAGTCGTAAATTAACTGCATCTTAATATCATTTAAATTTACTTAGGTGTCTGTGGTGTGAATCATAAAGTTTTACGAATTTAGTAAACAAGGCAAACATAACAAGAAACTATAGTCAATTGCGTCGTTATTCGAGTGATTTTTAAAACATTAAAAAAATTATCACCACGCGTGAGATTCGTACCCGCGACTCACTACGAACAAACGCGGTAACCCAAATACGGTAACCGCTAAGCTATCATGCCATATACCTGGTAGAATTTATGAAATAAAATCATTTGTAAACTTATGCAACTGTGTAAGTCTATAGTATAGAAATTACTTATTATAAGAAGGTCGTAAGTTACACCGAAGTGTCAATCTATGGCTTTCTGAGATTGCTACTCCACTTATGACCGCTACTGTACATTTGGTTAACACAAGTAAAGCGCGCGCTTCGTGAGATTAAAATGCTGGACCTTTAGCGTATTTTAAAGATATTAATAAACAAGACGGTTAACTTACAAGCTTGTCATGCATTTGGTAAAATCATCATAGCACTGATCGAGTTTAGTTGTGTGCATCCATTGATGTTCTGAATAATGGAAACTCACGGTAGAATAACGTCCTAAATCCAAATTTAACAGTTCCTCTACACTATCATGAGAAAAATCTGTCGTATAGGCGCGCGCTTTGATCACTTCCTCGGCTAAAAAAAGAAAAACAATTTTTAATCATAATATGGGTGCAATTTTTTTTTATGGAATAAAATATCATCATCATCATCATTTCAGCCGATAGACGTACACTGCTGGACATAGGCCTCCCCAAGCACCGCCATTGCGACCAGTTCCGTCCTTTTCGCATCCAGAGAATTCCTGCGGCCTTCACCAGGTCATCGGTTCATCTTGTGGGAGGCCTTACAACGCTACGTATTTCAGTGCGTGGTCGCCACTCCATAACCTTCGAGCCCCATCGGCCATCTGTTCTGTGACCAATGAGCCCTGCCCACTGCCACTTCAGTTTGGCAATTCTTCTTATGTCGGTTATCTTGGTTCTCCTACGGATCTGTTCATTTCTGATTCAATCGCGTAGGGAAACTCCAAACTTGAAGCTTAACCCTTTCCATTGCCTTTGGGTGACTTTCAGCCTTGTTATGAGGCCCATAAAATTTCAACAACTTAACAAAACATCATGCCTGTTATCTCTTATTTCGGCAAAAGTGTACACGTGTACAAGTGTACACTTACCAAAAGAGAATAGTAACAAGATTCGTCGGATATAGCTGAAGTTTAGTAATAAACCAAAAGATGTTTTCCAACGAATTTTAATTTGATAAATGAAGTTTGTTTTCTATAAATTCAATTAAAATTTTATTCAAACACATTCGTCAGTTTCTTAACTAACGTTCAACGTGTTTATGTGGAGAGCAGTGGTGACCCAGTGGTAACGGACGCGACTTACGAGTTGTAGGTCGTAGGTTCGAACCCCGACAGGCGCTTTACTTTGTATAAATTATTTCATCACCACTGCTCTAAAAACGGTGAACGAAAACATCGTGAGGAAACCGGCATGTCCTAGAACCAAGCATCTACACATCTACCAACCCGCACTGGGCCCGCGTGTTTGATTACGGCCCACTCCCTCTCATCGAGAGGAGGCCTGTGTCCCAGCAGTGGGAATACTATAGGCTGATTAGAATATGTGTATCTGGCGAGTATGATTACTTATGTCTTTTATGACCTGACCTTATAGTATCACCGCCATTTTGCCTGTTGTTTTATTCCCATGTTATAACATATTGTAACCTAACACAAATTCCCCCCCGAGTGGGTTCTCGCATTGTCGTTGCGGGGGGGCTCAGTAACCGTGGTCTCCCACCCACGGTGAAGCCAAGAGGAACCCAAAGGTGGGGCCGCTCGTCAGGGCTTTTACCTTCAAGCCAACGACGTAGCGGCCAAAAAGTAGGTTGCGGTGAGGTGCACCGCAACTGAGGTGGGCCGCGATGTCGAATGGGAGGCATCGCGGTTGAGGGTTACAGGCTGCGGCAGAGGAGGAGTGCCGGTGCTTCTGAGCAGCGCTCTTCCCTTCCGTGGCCTGGACGGGGCCGCCACCGTTTGATGGCGGACGCGGTGGGGAAGCAGGGGAAGAGGAGTGTCGGTATAGCGTCAGCCGCTCTCCCTATCCCCTGCGGCCGAAAAGTGGTAGACGGGACGGCGCGTTGTGTTCCACACGCGCGCCGTCAAAGATGTCAGCAACCACTGGTGGGGTCCGCAAGGGCCGATGCCTGCCAGGGGTGCGGGTTTGTTCGAAAGAGATACCACAGCCCCTGGCATACGGGCTACTGAGGGAACACGGGTGGGTTTTAGTCAGTAAAAGTCTGACACGCCCTGCTGCTCTACTCAGCAGGAGAAGTGATTTGATGACTTCCCACCAAAAAAAAAAAAAACCTGACACAAATTCAGGTTCTGGGCGGACTAAGAAATTCCAAACGAAAAATCTCAATAACATTTTGCCCGACCTAGGAATCGAAGCCAAGACCTCATGTTTAGCAGTAGCGATTACGTCTAATAGACCAACAAGGAAGTCGCGTGATGGCCTCTTTTATCATGATCTGCCTAGCCTTTTCCTCTTATATTGGGGTCAACTTCCACCGGATACAGCTGAATACCAGTGTTTTACATGGAGTGATTACCCAGTAACTGGTTTGTGGGGTTCCACAACCCAGTTACTGGGTTATACGATACCCCTTGGTAGGGCTGATTGTCAGACTTTGTTCTGACGCCCCGTAATGACGGTCAATGGTCCACGAATGATAGCACTGGCACGCAATTAGGGTGCCGATCATTCCAACTGACTCTGAATGTGGTAATTTAGTGTGCGAATCTAGTTCACTCCAGAGAAGTACTTACTGGTCGGTTCAGGACCCGTGGGTTCTAAACGTTTGCATTTAACCGGCACCGTTAATATTATACACCACAGAATGTAAAACACAAACTTATATTTTTCCAACATTGCTGGTTTTCAATTATTCTTCGTTACATAAAACCTCTCTTATACAGTTTCAACTAAGAAATCAGTTCATATCATTTATCCTTATAAACCCATTAACATTTAAAAAATTACGTACGGTCACCAAAAGTGATAACTAACCAGGGCCTGATACCTTACTCGTAACCACGTCAATCACCCACGACATGTGCAAATATCGTATTAATAATATCGACAAATTGTCTTGGAACATATGAATAGAATACGACATTTCAGGCCCAGTGCGGGTTGGTAGGTGCCTTGTCTTCGATTGTTTTCAGACACGATGTTCACCTTCAACGTTTTGGGAGCTGTCGTGATGAAAGTAAATACATAAAGTAAAGGCTCAAACAGGCGCTATGCGACTCTCGTAGAACAATTTCTATGAAAACTTCTTGGAAATTGTTCTACAAATGTCGCGTCGCGCTTGTCTGAAGAAGCCTTATGGTGGATCTTGTCGACATTTTTTCCTTACAAACTTCGGGAGTGTATTACTCCACTATTCGATAATTTACATCAAAAATTAAACATGGTATAGTTTTGTCTCATTATTAGTATTGTCTGCACGGAAACAGGATACTAAAATAAAAAGCTATTCAAAAGTTATGAGCCAACAAAGATTCGTTTTTATTGCTAATTTGACCTAACTTTGGGCGTGTTTAAGTAATAAAAGAAGTGTGAAATCTCCAAAACCAAGTCGGTACCGGCAAAACTCCAATATCGAAAAGTTCAATAAACTTTATTGGTCATCGATTTATGTAGTGGTTTATTCATAAAACCCGATCTTCTGAAAAACTTTTCTTAATTTTTTACGCGCCTGTTTTACTAAAACTGATCCTGCAGCTCACTCAGTAACGTTGTGCGTGCAGACTAGCGCCTAACTGATCATCACCTCTGTCGGACACGAAGCCTGGTGAGACAGCATGCTTTTTAGCCAGGCCCACCAGTGAGTTCGAGTCTGCGACTAGATTCCCCTTAAAACGCTCATAAAACTGCTCTCTGTTATTTATTACATTTTATTTTATTTGAAAACATTCTTCTGTTTCTTACCAAACTTCAATTATATCCAATGAACCTCTTTTGATGACCGTACGTAAGAAGTGCTCATTAGGTGTAATAAACACTTCCTATTTGCGATAGCCGTAATGATGTTCGAGTTATTGTGATTTGATTTTTTTTTTAATGGATGTAATGTCTCTTTTCACCTTGTCTTTTTGCCTCTATCACTTGAAATTCATCATCCTAGTTAGCCTAGATTGGGGTTGTCTTATTCATAATCTTACTAGCTTTAATTTTTATTTATGCCACGGGGAATTTATGCCACGGGAACATACTACCGGTATAAAAAGTATCCTCTATGTTGATCCAGGTTATAAGTGATTGAGTAACAAACATCCAAACATGTAAACATCCAAACTAGTAGGATATTCGTTGCCTGCACAGCCTATAATGTTACCACTACCGAGACACAGGCCTCCTACGTATACCTTGGCCTCTTAAATTATACCTTCACGTGTTCCTGAGTAAAGGGATCTTGAAAGATGGACAGACGGACGTACAACGAAGTAATTTCCCTAAAAATGTGCTTTTTCATACAAGAATGCAATGTAATGAAAATCTGTTATTTTATTTTTATAACTCAAATGCTCACTTTACTAATGTGCTGTATTCATGGAACAATAACAAATTGTTTGCCCGTTGGTGTCCTTTACAACGTGTATATGGCAGAGAACACTTGATTAAAAACAATAAATAGGTAGTTAGTGTATGAAACTGTTTCATAATACCAACTTACGTGCAGTTCTATACTCATATTATATTGGGATCGAGTCTAATAAGTTAATAAAAGATCAAGGTTAAAAGAGTAATAAATAGTTTTGTAATGCTCTAAAAATTCCGCGCCCCATTTATGCGTTCAATTAGGAAAAAAAATGTAAACTCCTTTGTGATATTAACTACTTGGATTTACCCTGTATAATTATGATTAAAAAAAATGTGTGACATATGTCTTGTTAGCGATATGCCCCCTTATTACAGAACAAGGTTTTTCTTTAGGTATGGTTTAAACCTTCGAGCCTATTTTTTAAATAAGAACCTAACTGACATCGAAATACAGCTCCTTTTACAAAACTGACAAGTTAGTCCAGTGCTAAATTGTCATTTTTGGAAAAAGAGCTGTAATTCTATTTCAGTTCTAAGTTCTTATTTCAAAAACAGGCTCGATGGTTTAAACCATACCTAAAGAAAACCTTGTTTTGTAATAAGAGGGAAAGTGTCTTAAAAGATTCTATTTTTAATTTTTGGTAGCCTATTGTGTTTCATCGTCGGTAAACACTCGTTTTTGAAGTTTATAATTCGAATTTCACGATTTTAGCGTAGTGTAAGTATTTAAAATACCTACATTCTTGGTTACATAAGTGTACTTAAAGCATTAAGGTAGCTACTAGGTTACCGACGCTATAAAACGATCAAAATTTCGAGATATTTTCATTAACCTTTGTCGCCATCTGTACGTCTTCGTACCTTCAAGATAGCTGACGATAAAAGGTGCGTAAACGATAAATAAATTATAGAGCCTTTCACGTCAAAAGGTAAGTCATGTAAATGTATGGAGAAAATATATTTCAGTACTGAAAGTCAAGAAAAAGTGAAAAGAAGCAGGTAATTGCCATTAAATATTTTATTTTCGAAAACTTTTTTACTGGAGATATCATTAACTCAAGTATGATTTGAAAGGGATGAATTTCTCCACCTGAGTACTTTTTTTTTTTTCGAACCGACGAAAAAACGGAGGAGGTTACTCAATTCGACGCGTATATTTTTTTTTTTTTTTTTTTTTATCTATGACCACGCATAACTTTTTCCAGAGTAATCCGATTTTGATAATTCTTTTTTTATTGGAAAGGGTATACCTCGAAGTTGGTCCCATATAAATTTTGAAGAAAAATTCCAACCCTAAGGGTAAGAAAACAGGGGATGATTGATTGTTTACTCACAGATTTTAATACTGAGTCGTGTATTAAATCAAAAATTAAGCATGTAGTAATTAGTAGATTATAGCCACAAAAAATTATAAAATAAAAACTTTTTAATAAAAAAATTGAACCGCCGAAAAACCGAAAAATAAAAAATAATAAACTAGCTTTGTCCAACCCCAATAAATAAGTTCGGAAGTCGGTGACTTTGGATATGTATTTGATTATATGTATGTCACCGCCTTCCGAACTTAGTTATTGGGGTTGGACAAAGCTAGTTTATTATTTTTTATTTTTCGGTTTTTCGGCGGTTCAATTTTTTTATTAAAAAGTTTTTTTCACTTTATCAGTCTTCCGAATCTTACAAATCTCCTGCCGTCCTATTCTTTAAAAAAGTAAGCTTTAAGTGAGCTATAATTGTACTTGATTACTGACTGGGCAGGTCCACTCAATCGGTGTGGTTCTTTCCTCAATAGACCTGGATTGGTGTCTGAAATGGTCTTTAACTCTGAACAAGATTATGTCTTGACTCTAAAAGAGACTGTGACCTCTGAGTTTGTTTCGGCCTTTCTTCTCAGAGTAGTCAGATAGGAAACGCCGACCTCATCTAGTTTAAAAAAATATGATTGACGTGTAAAAGTGTTTGTACAAACCTACGCACAGAAATATAATAGCATCCTGTTCCCATTGCTGGGACAAAGGCCTCCTCTGTTTCAGAGGGAATGGGCCATAATCCACGCGGGCCCAGTGCGGGTTGGTAGATGTCACATGTCTTCGAATTTATGGTTCTAAGACATGCCGGTTTCCTCACGATGTTTTCCTTCACCGTTCTGAGAGCAGTGGTGATTAAATAATTTACACAAAGTAAAGCCGGACAGGCGTCTGGGTTCGAACCTACGACCTACGGCTCTTAAGTCGCGGCCGTTACCGCTAAGCCACCACTGCTCTAGAAATATAATAATTTATCATTATCATTAACCGAATTCTAGAGACTGACACTATTGTCTGTTCGCTTCACCTTAATTCTCCCGGTGAGATTTGTACAGGCACCCCAATTGCGTAACTCACGATTAATCATACTCGTAATCTGTTTCGTTTTGAAATAGATTGTTAAACCATTGCTTCATATATTCAAAAAATGTGTCTGCTCAACAACGTAAATAACGCAATGAATAGGTACTGTTGAACTGTCAAATTAAAACGGATTATGATAAATCGTGAATTGCGCAATTAGGGTGCAAGTCAGCAGATTTTTCTACTGTTTTTTTTTTTTATTTTCAAAGCAATGTGGCTGCAACCAATTTATTTTTCAAAGTTTTTATTATACAAAGCATTGTCATTTCAATTAATTTCCAAGAGCTAAGAGGCGCGCTCTAGTGGCCACTGAAGGGATTAAGGCGCCAGCGTGATTGATAACGGACACGGCGGATAGAAACGCAATGAGCCGCGCTGAGACCCTTCATTTGTTTCATTCGGGAGCGGATTTAGTGACGGGCGGAGTCTATAATATCTGCCTATTATTGTCTCACTGCAAGACAAAAGCGTCTTCTAAAACATAGAAGCATTAATCACCACGCTAGTTCGTTATGACGGAGACTCGTTTATTAATGTATAAGAATATTTAATACATCCTCAAGAAAAATACTTGCCTGGATGTGATGTATATTTTCCCTTGACTTGTTCTTTTTTCTTTTGGATCTTCTTATGATGATAGTCGCCTTTTACACAATTATCTTCTTCGACTTTCTGTTCTTTTGAAACGATCTGTACTGTTTAATTTGGTTGTACTACTGAATGGGCTGGAGCACCTCGATCAAATGGGTTAGGTTAGGTTAGAACTGTGACCAGTAAAAGGCCTAGAGACCTCTCCGCCCCAGGGCGTAGAACATCCATTAGAGGCTTCCACAACGGAACAAGAAAAAAAATAAGTTTGACGCGTGACAGCAGTCGCAGCATCCGGAAAGGTCGCATAAGGCACATCACAAAAAGACGATCAGTAAATATATTAGAGTCATCATCTGCCTAGCCTTTTCCCAACTACATATGTTGGGGTCGGCTTCCAGTCTAACCGGATGTAGCTGAATACCAGTATTTTACGTGGAGCGACTGCCTATTTGACCTCCACAACCCAGTTACTGGGTAGTACGATACCCCTTGGTAAAGACTGGATGTCAGACTTTCGGGCTTCTGACGACCCGTAACGACTGTCAAAGATCCACAAATGACAGCCGGGACCAACGGCTTAACGTGCTTTCCGAAGTACGGAGGGGTCTTGGTATGTAAAGATAGTCACCCATCCACGGACCAACCGCGGCAAGCGTAGCTTAACCTAATTGATCGACCTGAGTAAATATATTAGAGTATCGATCAGTAAATTTAGGAAATTAAAATGGAAAGTATTTAGCTATCGATTAATCGCTTTTTTCAAGCTACATAACCCTATCCTTATATTCTAATGGATTATGTAGCGACTGCTGAAACACCAATACGTACATATATGCAACAAACCGACCGACCAGTCCGATATGGAAATTGAGATTTATTTCGCACGATATTACTTTAAAAACGGCTAATTTAAAAATCAGATGACAGAAGGGCTTGGTGGATTATTTTCGGGATATTTTTTGTCCAATTTATGTGATTTGTTAATATGGGTATGACAGAAAATTTGGATATGGAAATAGGATTTATTGGATCAGACGCGTTCAGAATGTGTCAAATATGAGCCAGGTCTAAACCGATGTCATTGATAAAACTGCCTCATTCATTTTAAATACAGATTCGATTCCAGTCGATCGATCAGGTTAAGCTATGCTTGCCGCGGTTGGTCAGTGGATGGGTGACCATCTTTACATACCAAGACTCCTCCGTGTCTCGGAAAGCACGTTAAGCCGTTGGTCCCGGCTGTCATTCATGGGTCTTTTATAGTCCTTACGGGTCGTCAGAAGCCCGAAAGTCTGATAACCAGTCTTACCAAGAGGTATCGTGTTACCCAGTAACTGGGTTGTGGAGGTCAGATAGGCAGTCGCTCCATGTAAATTACTGGTACTCAGCTGTATCCGTTTAGATTGCAAGCCGACTCCAACATAGTTGGGATAAGGCTAGACAGATGATGAATTCAAATACAGATTCGTAAAACTTTTTGTGCTGTTTTTTGGCTTTCAATTAACAATCGTTTGTGTCACTATGAAAATAGAGTTCAGAATAGGCATTGGTAGGTCCAGATTTCTTTGATCGAGGTCAAAAATAAAAGTGGAAACGTGCACCGTGTAATCAGGGTTTTTTAAGGCTGCCCTCTCAAAAAATGCTTGAAAACAGCATGCAGATGAAACCACTTTTCGTCGGCATATACAAAGAAATTACTTTTGAAAAAAATTGTTACCTAGTAATCTACATAACATGATACGTCATTTGGTTTAGGCATAACTTTTCTATGGGTATCAAATAATACCTAAGAAAAAAAAAACACCAAATCACCTCTAAATCGTTGAGATGAAACCATTTTACTTCTTCATTTTTTAACAAAAGAGTAAAAAAAAACCTTTACTGCTTTGCAATACAAAGGAAAATGATTTGTTTTTTTTTTGTTTTTTACAAATATGCATTTTTGTTATAATTAATTAAAATTGCGACCGATTAAAGACTGCACGGCTACATCACCCCGCACTCGCCCACAAAAGTGCGCCCAAATGCTGAAGGTCCGTAGCGTGTGTAATAAGTGCCCATGCAGGTTTATCTATACTAAAATTATAAAGAGGCTCCGAAACTACTGAACCGATTTGAAAAATTATTTCACTGTTGGGAAGCTACACTATCCCCGGGTAACATAGGCTATATTTTATTCCCACGGAAACGGGAACTACATGGGTGAAACTGCGGAGCGCTGCTAGTGTGAAATAAAATATTTTGATTTTGAAAGCTGCGCCCCTCGATTTCTTGCGCATTAGTCTAAGGTACACCTCTGCCGTACTCATAATCTTTTGGAGATAGCGTGATGTTACGATAAGTAATACTGTATATTGTAGAGGCGAACCCAATGAATCGATTGTGCAGGCTCAATCCGTTGTTCTTAAAATAGATCGCTCCAGTAACCCATTTACACAGTGATACCTTCGTTTTATTGGAATAGATTTTCTATTACCAGCAGGCTTAGCATGACGGTTTCTATTTCTACTCTACCGTAGAATAGAAATCGCTTGTCAACATTTCTTAGTTCAAAACTGTCAACTGTCTACACGGAAACGTCATTTTTGTCTACTCTTCCGTCGACAAAACGCTTCTCTATGGTTCTCGTGCTAAGCCTATGGTTTATTCAATCAATCACTTTATTTTTCTCACCACAATATACATAAATTATTTTACATTGGTCACATTCGACAAAGATACACCATTCAGGTAAGTATTTATACTGTGGGAGACTGGTTCCTAACCTAGGCAAATGGCCTGTTTTTCAGGACACCAGGATCCCACCCCTTTACATTTTCATTTTTATAAATTATGTACTAAGCGCGCTGACAGGATGTAGTAACGAGTCATTCGACTTTTTTTATTATTTTCTTTTTTTTATTATTAAAATCTAAGTTAACTATGCGAGACGAATGTTAGTAGATGTGTAGTATGTGACTGTATGTGTGATTGTGTGGGTGTGTAATTGTGTGAGTGCGAGAGAGTGTGTGATTGTGTGTTTAGGTCATTCTGAGGATGTTTCCACATCCTTAGAAATATTTATATTTGTTATAGACCAACTGTCTTTAACGTTGACATTTTAATAATCATGAGGGCCTGTCAAATAGTTTCCACTAGTTGGCGCTTCTAAAATATCTACATGGTAAATATAATATTGATTGGATTTATTGTATGCTTGTTTGGGAACACAAGCAAACAGAAAAAGAAATGTTTTTTTTTTATGTTTAACCGATATAAAAATACTTTAACTTCTAGAAAACTACATAATCATGAACTACAATATGATACGAGTACATCTTGTTTACAAAAAAAATGATTCCTACGAAAATTGCAATAACACAAGATATGCGTATCTTAGTGGATTATGGTGTCTTACGACTTCCACGTGCCCGAAGCCCCGGCCAGAATCTAGTTATTTAAATTTGCTATGGAACAGCATATTTTGCTGTTCAAAATTTCAGGGTTGGTCTCCTAAATATAAAAGTTGAACATGGTAATAAGTAGTTGCGAAAGAGGGGTCAATCCCGGTTATTCGATTTTCAATTACACAAAATCGTGACGTTTCCTTTTCTAATTAATTTCCAATACCTTATGTAAAGCCCGTACTGGACGTCGCTCGTTCGCTACGGCCTGTTCGATTGCGCTTGATTAAGAAATGCCTGCATGCCTAGCGGTGCATGTGTGGGCCCCGCATTACTCCAACTGAATCTATTGAACTGAGGAGAAAAGGCTTTCATTAACAAGATGGGAATGCTTTGAGTCTGTTTTCGCTTCTTTTTTGTGTTGAATCTTTTGTTTTTGTGCTTGTTGGTAAAAGGATTTCTTTTTGAAGTTAGGAACTTAGTTGCATTGAACTTTTAGTTCTTCAATAGTCATCGCTTTTCTGCACTTATCTCAATTTATTTGTGGTCGGCGCAACATGTCTTTTTCTTCACACTTCTATATTACTCGTCATCTCTGCAGTCACACCCTTACTAACCATATCATCATTTACACAGTCCATCCATCGTTTCTTTGGTCTACTCTTTAATAGCCAGCAACATTTTTACTCAAAACTTTCCTCACGATATTTTCCTCTTTCCTCCGTATGGAAAAGCTGTGTGGATTTCCATGCAACTTTTCAGTCACCGGTGACACTTTCAGACTTTCTCTTATGTACTCATTTCTTATTCTTTCTATTCGTGTGACACCACACATTCCTCTTAGTATTCTCATCCCAGCTGCATGCAATGGCTTTTTATTCAATTGCATGAAATTTAATTATTCAATAGTATTACCACTTATTCATGATCATCATCATCATCATCAGCCTATAATATTCCCACTGCTGGGACACAGGCCTCCTCTCGATGAGAGGGATTGGGCCGTAATCCACCACGCGGGCCCCGTGCGGGTTGGTAGATGTCACATGTCTTCGAATTTTTGGTTCTAGGACATGCCGGTTTCCTCACGATGTTTTCGTTCACCGTTTTGGAGCAGTGGTGATGAAATTATTTACACAAAGTAAATCACCTGTCTGGGTTCGAACTCACGACCTATAACTCTTAAGTCGCGGCCGTTGCCACTTGGCCACCACTGCTCTTACCACTTATTACGATGGTTTTACTCAAATGCCAAATATTTATGTTTTTCTAATGCAGTAAGAATGTGCGTAATATAAGTATGTGTACTTTTTCATACCTTTAGTTTCCTCTGTGGCTGTTAGGTAAAAGAAACCGACGTTAGTCTCTGCCTCAAAAGTTCACCAAAGAGCAAGAATAGTCAGGATTTAGGAAATTAATATATCCAATTGACACACTATGTTAATTCGCTATAATATAGCCATTACATTCATCTATAATAAAACTTCGGTAAGGATTCGAATATACGAACAATTTAAGTTGATAGTCCCGCTATCCTGATTTTATTTATGACAACTGGCTCTATAAGGCTTCATGTGTAAATAATCATTATTGTACATTTCCATACATATTATTTATGTATGTGCCTAAATTAAGTCAATAAAGTCGAAATATCTGGGACGCTACATTAGTTAAGCTATTTTAATCAGTTCAAGTATAGTAGTACTTGAATTAATCATCTATAATCGACAAATAAGCTTTAAAACATTACTTCACTTCTTACTTTAACAAAAAAGTATCAACATGTTTACCACCCTCCATCAAAGGTGAAAACTATACGTCATTTCAGGGTATACTGTCGCGGCATCGTACCTCCACAAAAACACATCCTCTCTTCAATTCTCTGCATAAATTCAGTTTAGGAATAAACAAAAACTAATATCTTAACTTGAGTCATAGAGTAAGAATGTGTAGAAGCGGGTTTCGAGCTGTGAAGGCATTCTACAAATGGCCATAAGGAACGTTTATTTATTTATTTATAGATTTAGGATCTCCAACAAAAGATGTACACAATACATGATATAAATAAAAGGTAACAACATCAGGTATTAAGTAGGTGTACTCCTTCACTTATAGGAGACCACAGCATGCACAATAGAGTTAACAACTAAGCTAACAAAGTAAAAATATTAAATATAGTCAGTCAGATTTGTATACAGAGTGCATTCTTGTATTCATGGTTATAGTTTACGCGTCGAACCTGGTGATCGATGTGTAAACTGTACCTAACCAAGAATTCAGCACATAGGTAATTGTGCATAGAAATTGAAAAAAAAAAACAGTGGCACTCCGGAAATGCCGACAGAAGTGAAAACTTGAACAATTAAGTGCGTATTTTTTTTAACGTCAATACAGGATTTCACATTGGGTCCTTGGGTCCTGATTGCTTTCGGTAAAAAAGGATAAACGACCGATCGACTTCAGCCATATCGGTTTAGCACCACCTGGATCCAATTCGATCCATAACAATAGAAAACCAATTGTGTCTCATTAGCGGTACTTGACACGTTAAAGGTAACAGCACAGATTTTTACAATAAAAATACAAAGGGATAGAAAGGGATAAAAGAATTAGAATTTCCTAATGAAAGAAAGGGACTTTACTAAAAAACATCAACGCGCGACTCATCCGTGTGCTCGTTAACCCATATATACACAGTAAACAGATATCTCATGAAAAGCGTTCGGTGACGATGACGCGACTTCCATGATTTTGTTCACCCAAAAACTGCTCAGTACGCTTAAAAAGTTTTCACTTCAAAAACAGGGATCCCGGCAGGGAGTTCAGAATCATGCATCAAAAGCCGTTACAGAGTTTAGGAGAACGCCGCAGTCATACAGACAGACTCGATTTTTTTTTTTCTAATTAAACATCTGCTCATCATCACCATCATTTCGCGTTTCCCGGTTACATCCTTTCGGAGCCTGGAGTCCACTTTTCTACTTTTAACCCTCCACTTCGGACGGTCCTTTGCATCCCCCATGGTGAGTCCATTGGTTCGCATGACATCCTTTTTCTGACTATAGGTATCTTTATTTATTAAGTGTCACAATAAAGTCTTCCACAAAAAGGACTCCACGTGATCATTTCATCGGTATCGGGACAAAGGATAGTACGCCTCTATGCGATTTTTATTCTATGCTCCATTCAGCCTAAAGTATTTTCAACGGAGACCTGTCATGAGCATGACAAATGCTTTCTAGTGATGCCACTTGACTTTAGCAGCACGGAGTCTTGAGAAACTGTTACCAATGCCCTCTACTTGTGATCCATCAATCATAGGAAATTACCACGTTTTTTCACTACATATTCTAGCGGATATGTGTGACCTTTCACATTTGAAACTACGCAGTTTAACGTGGCTAGGTAATAAAATTATGAAATTTTACTTAACACGACATAACGCCTCCCGAAAGGTTGGGCAGTGCTGTACTTACCAGAAATATTTTAAAAAGTCGTAAAGCAAATCTTGATGCTTTACATGGACTTGTGACGAGACGTCAATCAAATTAACCCAACACACGTTGGCCAAATGTTGTAGCCAACGTGTGAATGAAGACAGGGTTTTTTTTTTTGAGGCTGGGAAATCGTCAAATAACTTCTCCCGCTCAGGGTGGAGCAGGAGGGCGTGTCAGACTTTTACTGACTAAAACCCATCCGTGTTACTTCAGTAGCCTGTGTGCCAGAAGCCACGGTACCTCTTTCGAACAACCCGCTACCTTGGCAGATGAAGACACTGTTAGTTAATACATGATTGATAAAATACGAGGGGTGTTCAATAAAAAGTAATGATGGCATATAAACTCCTTGAACAACAAAAAGTAAATACTGGCAGGTAAAGCCCAGACATTAGATTTTTTTTAAAATTGATTTTCTTTTCTTATTTTAAAAATAGAAGTCATTTGTTTTCGTCGTGTCGAAGCGTGGTAGAGACGACGATAACATGGCGCGCCCCTCCATTTTACTATTTCAATGTATGTAGTCATATTCTTACGAAAGAGTTTGTATGTGATTGTAAGTAATCGTCTTCAGTAGCGTCGTCAATATGCATACTGCACACATGCGAGTCTTGGTGACACTTTGAAAATGCTTTCAATATTTTCAAATGTTTTGAATTTTAGAGGGGCGTGCCATGTTATCGTAGTTTATCTCTACGCAAAATGAATAAAATTTTAATTCGCGCCGTAATTAAAATATCTCTGCCTGAAAAAAATAACTAATGAGCAAGTAAATCTAGACTTGAAAGGAACATTAGTGGTTAATGCTCCTCCGTGTTCTACGGTTGCGCAGTGGTGTGCCGAGTTTAAGAGAGGAAGAACTTTAACCTACGACGTCAGTTACCGAACAAATGACAAAATTTTTTTTTTTTTTTTTTTGCCAGATCGTTGTTTTGTGATTCCTTTTGTAGTTTATCAGCAATCTTTATCATAGCAATTTCGAATTTCACTAAATTATCAACCCAAATAAAACCAATGATAAATGATTTTATTTCTGTAAGTAGGTTTGTGGACCTGTGGTGGATGCTGCGCGCTGAGGCCCACCCAAGAAGAAGTGGCGACACGAACTCGAAGCGTATTGCCAGGGTTGGATCGAGATGGCCCTAGAAAAGGATACTTGGAGGGATTTGGCTTCTTCTCAGCAATGGGAGAGTGCTGGCTAAAAAAAATATAGGTTTGTACAAACACTTTTACACGTCAATCATATTTTTAAAACTAGATGAGGTTGGCGTTTCCTATCTGACTACTGTGAGAAGAAAGGCCGAAACAAACTCAGAGGTCACAGTCTCAATTTTATTTTCACTCACATCTTAAAACTTGCTTAAATCGCGCAAAAGTAGTTACTTAAGTAGGTTTATCTATGAAATGCACCTTTCTTTTGCAAGAAGTAAGAACCGATTCATTTTTCCTTCTCAGTGGGAAAAGAAAAAATAAAAAAGTAAATGGAATCGCCTGCTTATCGACTAGTGCTGGTCAACAAAAGGAAATGGATTACTTCGCCCCAGCTCTGAAAGATTGGCTCGAGTACTTTTACAATTAAACTAGTGCTACCCTTTTGAAATGTTTTATTTCTTTCTTTATCCTACTGTTCCTACTAGCGATGGGCGTTGAATCAACCGTTGATCTCCTGTCAACGTGTTAATGTTAACTGTTAACGAATCATTTATGAATTTGATTCGTTTATTATTCAACTAAATTCGAGAACGCAAACGCAACAAACTGAGAAAATTAAAAAAACTTCCGTTGAAAATGTCATCATACATTGCGAGCGACGGTCATGTCATAGAATTTGAACTCTAAGTAACGCATGAAAGACTTGATTTTTGAAATATTTCTTTTGAGAAAAGTATACCAATATATTGGTAAACGTTTACGTTTACGGTGCCGAAGTTCGCTTTCTTTAATTTTTGACTCACAGTTTGTGACAAGTTGCGCGTAAGGTAAGAGAACGTAGCAGCGTTGAATAAAAACGGTTCAATGAATAAACGGTTCAATGAATAAACGGTTCACGTTGTAAGTCGACATTAGTTGCACGTTAACTCGTTGACGAATTTCACTAGTTGATCAACTAGTCGGCGAATGTAAATCAACGTTGACGTTACGTTAACGGAAAAACCGTCAACGACCCATCACTCTACTATCTATTATATCCGAATATTTTTTGCTCTGTTTTCACAGCAAAAAATATTCGGAGACATGCCTGCCATTCTTCTTTTACTACAAAAGTTTTTTTGGTATCTTGAAAAATACGAATTTAATCCACTTTGAGGTTAGAACTTATTATCACTGTTATTTTAATAGGAATATGTGGCAGACAAATTTTTGTGTGGGTAAATAGCTCAATTCAAAAGTGTTATTTTTTTTGCTGCCTCTTGACTGTTCGTTCCGTTCGATTTACGGCAAATAGACGCAACACAAGCGTGATGTGACTTTCGTAGAACATTTTCTATGAAAGATTTATGGTAATATTGTTCAACAAAACTCGCGTCTCGCCCGTCTGAAGAAGCCTTTTTACATGTTTTTTTTTTTGGGTTGGAAATCATCAAATAACTTCTCCCGCTCTGGGTGGAGCAGGAGGGCGTGTCAGACTTTTACTGACTAAAACCCACCCGTGTTCCTTCAGTAGCCCGTATGCCAAGGGCTGTGGTATCTCTTTCGAACAAACCCGCACCCCTGGCAGGCATTGGCCCTTGCGGGCCCCATCATTTTTGTGCTGACATCTCTTTGAGGCGCGCGTGGAACACAACACGCCATCGACTTGGGCTTGGTCCTTACCGGACAGCGAGCTACCCATTACTCGCCGTCCACAAGCTCATGCATACGGTGGCCGGAAATCGGCCTGGGATTCCCGACGCCCAGGGCGTCTCCGTATCCTGCGGCGGCTAGGGTCGCGAGGGCGCATATGCTGCCTCTTTCTCACGTGCCCCGCCTCCCTCTTCGCGAGCATCACTGCTTCGCTGAAGGAGGTGACGGCTACCCATGCCCTCTTGCTCCGTACCATGGCCTGGACCAGGGCCGGACACGAGGACACGGCGGTGCTCCACCCAAGCTGGGCAGACCGCCACCGTGTGCTCCACCGTGTCCTTAGGGCGATCTTCGCAGTGGAAACACCCGGACGTTTCCTCCCGCCCTATCCGAAACAGGAACCTCCCGAAACAACCGTGTCCGGTGAGGACCTGCGTCAGGCGGAAGGTGAGGACGCCATGCCGCCTCTCAAACCACTCCTCAAAGAGGGGACTTACCGCCGCAATCGTGGCGTGCCCAGCACTGGGTTGCGACAATCGCTCTCTCCATGTTACCATGAGATCCCGCCGGAGCTCTGTCCGCTGTGCCGCGATTTCCCGCGGCAGCGGAGTTACGCCCCGGCGTTTGGCCTCCTCGCGCCACTCCCACATTTTCGCGAGGACCTTTGCCTCCAGATCCCATGGCGGTAATCCGGCAATGAAGCCTTTTTACATTTAGGTTTTTATTATGTCGTTTTGAATCTTCATTGTCTCGGCAGCTTGTTGCTGTTTGTTGTATATTGCCTAAACTGAGATAGTTCAGGCGATATAATCGCTATATTGTTACAAAGCAAGAATGCTTTGAACAACATCATAACTTAATAATTTCAACTTAGAATATAACCGGCTTTCCTATGTTTGTAGGTACAACAATCTATTTACAGTTGCTTGCCATTGATAAATAAGGATAATAATTATTCTGGTTAAAGTTGGTTAGGGCTTTTAGGTAATAAAAAACAGACACAAGGTTCCATCGATCAGGTTAAGCGACGCTTGCCCGTAGATGGGTGACCATCTTTAAATACCGACACACTAGAAAAGCATGGTATGCTCTGTGCCTCGGCAAGCACGTTAAGGATGACAGCGACCTACAGCGATGCGCTGCCGCCTGTCGCCCGCAAGAGACCCCGCCTCAACGCGCATCAAGTTTTTCGAAAAACAACCCATGTTGAATTATCAAACACAATTCAAAGAAAAACCGTATACTAAAATTTGGGTAGTTTTATTGTCTTTTAGATGGTGAAAGTTTCATGGAAATACGCCCGATAGTTTTTGCGTGATTATCGTTTTTATGTCCGCGATAGACATTAAAAGTAATGTACCAATTAATTACATTATGTTATAAAAAGGATTTAAAATATTAACACATCAAATGACAAAAAAAAATGTCTAGTTTAACATAAAAAAATTTCAAATACATGAATCAAGCCGTTTAGACGTGATCTTCAATACAAAGTCCTTAAAAGTCGGCTGTCTGCGCCTTAAGCTGTTGGTCCATGCTGTCACTCGTAGACCTTTGACAGTCGTTACGAGTCGACAGAAGCCCGAAAATCTGACAACCAGTGTTACCACTTACCAAGGGGTATCGTGTTCCGAGTGGTGCCGGACGTAAAAGAATATCACCATCTCATTTCTTCCCGTGGGTGTCGTAGAAGGCAACTAAGGGGCTTACCAGAGAATGGGCAGCAGCGATCTCTATGCATTTTACCACCACACTGCGAACGCCAACCCGCCTGCCAAGCGTGGCGATTATGGCAAAACCCCTTTTGGAGGGAGGCTTATGTCCAGCAGTGGACGTCTATCGGCTGAAATGATGATGATGATGATGATGATGAAGGTTTATCGTGTTACCCAGACACTGGGTTAAAGAAAACTACAACGTAACGTCGTCTTCTGCATACAACCTTTACCGTACCCCCACACACAGTAATTAAAAGTGCAACGTTCTTCACTTCCATAATTACGAGATCCCGAGTATGGCGTAACCTTTCTCCTTATTACCGCTCTTTGGTCTTGGCTAATTTGCCTAGAAAACGCGCCAACAGGCCTCGAGAGGCCGGTGACGACGTGACGCGAATTAAAGGAACCGAAGAGAACCGAACCGTTTTACGTCGACCCGAAGCTCATTTAATACTAAAGAGGCTTAAAATGCTTTTTTCTTTGACTTTTTAAGGTAGATTATGGTATCGGTGAATAATATTTTACGTTTAGATTCGACCTTGTCGTTCGTGGCCAGTATTTTTGACGCCGCCGCCGCCGCCGTGTTCTTTTATTTGATTTACGTTACGATGCAATGGTGATCATTATTATTTTATTATGTTCAAATAAAAGAAAGAAAGAAAAATATTATATCTACCCTCTCAAGGTAAAATTTGAAATGTAAACTTCAAAACTAGTTTAAATATTAACATATTTTCTAAACACAATACCGAAATTTAAAAATAGAATCATTATTACACTTTTATTTTGATAAAATAATGTTACGAAACAATTTTTTATCAAAACGATACAGGGCAAATCCAAGAAGCTAACATCACCGAGGAGATCCAACAATTATTTTTTTTGTAATGGGACGGTTTTTTACAGCATAACAAAACTATATCTTACTCTTTAAACTTTTATTTTATATGGTTCTATCCGAACGTTTGAGAGTAAATAAAGTATACGTAGTTTATGAAACTGCACACATTATGCAACAGTTTTCTAAGCTACTAGATATTATTTGGGGCACGCACAGGAAATACAAACAGTAAAAAGGAGCATTTAGAATCTAACTTGACTCTCAAAATATTGAATTGACAAAACAAAAAAAGAAGAACTGGTGAGACCAAAAAGGCTCCTATCCTATATACGTAAGCATAATGCTGCTACAGCCTGAAATATGCAATTACCCCAAAAAAAAACAAAATACAATTTTGATCGCAAAAAAATGCACACCCGGTATTTTATTTCTCTATATCCGACAAGATATCGAAGCTACATACCAGATTTATAATGAATATCCTTTCTTAAGCAAAAAAATCGGTTTCTATTAATCACGGGCCCTTATAAGCCGAAAAGGTTTTAAGGAACATTCAAAATGTTCTTGGAATCTATAAGGGCTTTGAAACGACAAATCTGGGGTAAAATATCTGTCGTGTGAAGGCTTAAGAGGGCCGGAGTGAAGCACTCTGATTCAACGAGGACTATTTATAAAGATTACTGAACCAACGTATATCGACTTAAGACTAAATAAACTGGGAGTTCGTTTAGAAAAGGACCGTTTTTGTATGAGATGTAAATTCTTTACTTGATTAATTCGGTGGTTTAATTTCGAATATTGCTATTCTAAAATAGTCTTTAAGTTCATTTTTAAAGTTTTGAATACTGATCTTTATGTTGGTTAATTACCCATGTTTGGAAACCAATAAACCTCATTAGCTTTTTCGCGATCTTCAATGCACTGCTTACGGACCATCCATAAATTACGTCACACAAATTTTATGGTTTTTGACCCCCCCCCCCTCTCCTTGTCACATGTAGTCACACTTGTGAAACCCCCTCCCCCTTGTGTGACATCCCATGTTTTTTATTTTTTTTATTTAGATGTACATAATTAAAAGAAAACGGCAGTTTTTTTTTTTTCAATTAAAATATATTTTTAATAAAATTAACATAAAGTCAAATAATTTAGACACTTACCCCCTTATTACAAAACAAGGTTTTTCTTTAGGTATGGTTTAAACCACCGAGCTTGTTTTTGAAATAAGAACTTAGAACTGAAATAGAATTACAGCTCCTTTTACAAAACTGACAATTTAGCACTGGACTAACTTGTCAGTTTTGTAAAAGGAGCTGTATTTCGATTTCAGTTAGGTTCTTATTTAAAAAACAAGCTCGACGGTTTAAACCATACCTAAAGAAAAACTTTGTTTTGTAATAAGAGGGTACATGGTTATCTTAACATGTGACGTCACAAAGCTTTTGATCTCCCCTGGCCCTTGCCACATAATGTCACATTTCGTTAACCCCCTCTCACCCCCTCAACGTGTGACATAATTTATGGATAGCCCCTTAGCGCCGAGAGTTGAAAATCGAACTGAAAAACACACGTTGATTTCGACACGATGAGATGCAATCTGTGGGATTCTCAATGCTCGGTTCCAGACCGAGAGTTGAAAATCCAGTGCACGAAAAAATCCCGCCGCGATTTCATTACGTTCGTGTGAACTTCGACATTTTAATTTGATTTTATTTGATTTGATACCTGCGCCCTAATTGCGTAACTCACGATTAATCATAATCGTTTTCAATTTGACCGTTCAACAGTATTCAAGCAGTGGTGGTTGAAAATAGCAGGTTAAAATGTTTGTGCCTATATAGGTGCTAGAAAAGAAAGGCGTCAGTTTGTGTGTGTATGCTTTTTTAAATGTATTTTTTTTTTTAATTTTAATCTTTTAATGTACTGTTTTTATATTATTATTTTTTTATGGATCTTGTGGTCTGCATTCTGCAATAAAGATTTTTATTTATTCATTGCGTTATTGACGTGGTTGAACAGACAAATTTTTCGAACATATGAAGCAATGGTTTAACAATCGGTTTCAAAACGAAACAGATTATGATGAATCGTGAGTGACGCAATTAGGGTGCTGAACCACGGTAATATTATCTATCAGTAATCCAACTTCATAGAAACGGACGAAACGTGAGCTATACCTACGCGCCTCGATCTCGGCACGCGCTCGGCACGCAGACAGTCGCGACTGTGCCGCAGTGACGAACGCACGGTGTGTTGTTTTTTTAACAAAAACCGCGCGACTTTTTCACTAAAAATAAGTTCAAGTACATATTTAATATGACGAGTAGGATATATTGTGCTGTTTTTTGCTTGCGTGAATTCGTCAATAACGCATCCAGAGATAACTTTTTTTAGATTACCTGTAATTTTACTTACTAGTAGGTAGGTACATAATGTGTGTCTTTTGAATGGATAAGTATTTCCTTTTATCGCTCTTGAAAATTTATTCGGACAAATACGAATGAAAAATGGCACGGCTCTAAATCCGACTTGTAGACAGTTTGCATCGGCGGCGGCGTTCAAAAACTTATTTTTCTGCGGCATCATAAAACCTCTAAAAGGCGGAAATTGTGCAGATGATTTCGGAACTCTTCTTGTTCAAACGACGAACAAAAAAGTTACTAGCGATGCATTACCGGTATCAACCACCGAAATATCAAATACAGATCATGACGAATTTTCCAGCATCCAAATTATTAGTTCGGATTACAATCAGCTAGTTAAGCCAGAAAAAAATGCACTTTTTTAGATTTGTGGGTATTTTCGAAGCGTTGTTTGGAGAAACATGATGATTGTCACGCTTTGAAGTCGTATGTGAAACCCGATCAAAGAAGCCACAATTTCAGCTCAGAGAGTCGGTATTTAAGGTACCGGGACTACAATAAAATTAATTCGCAAACTTTGTTTGATTGTACCCAGCGATGATTTTGTGGAATACTTATATAGAAAAAATGGAGGAAATATTCCGAACTTCATTTAAAACAAAACATAGGTACAAATTGTAAAGTAGCTGCAGGTATCAATAACCAAGTAAAAGATATTCCTTTTTCTCCACCTTGTCCATGTTTCCGAAAACAATTTTTAATTGAGCGTTATATTAGAATGCGGATTTTTTATACTTCAAAATTTAATAATAAAGCATTTCGTACGTCTCAGTCGAGGCGCAAATATTTTTCAATCGCAAATTTTTATGACCGATTTGTTATTCAAACATAAAAATGGTTTTTTAATTAAATCTACTTATCAAAATACAACACGCATTTTCATTGAACACTTCCTATTCAATTCACCAATTTTTTTATTTTGTTTATATAAAAAAAAGTATATTTACAATCACAAAACTAAATGAAAACACAAAGTAGGCAAATGTAATTAAAATGCAGGAGGCGGGCAGCCCTCTCGCATGTTTACGTACCGCGCGACTGTAGGTATTTATTTCAAAATTACGGCCGAGTTAAAATACTGATACATAATATTACCGTGGCTGAACCTTCCGACATAACTTCGCAAAATGATAGTGAAAACCGCATCAAAATCCATGGTGTAGAGTCGAATTACTAAGTGCACAGCCACGAAAACCAAGTCTGTTTTATACTATTTTCTAGCTTCTATTATGAGTGGCTTGTAACAGCTATAATCTCATATCTGTTCTGCATGTTCCTGTTCCACGTAAATACCACAACCAAATACCTGTTACAAAATAACAGGCTGTTATTTCACATGTGGGATTATAGGAGTGGGTTGTAATAGGTAAAATCACATATCTTTTCCCCCTGTGCCTGTTCCATGTACACAAAGTAGGTACCTACTTTCTCTCTTTCTAACTAAGGTGCAAGACCTATGCAAGAAAAGGAAAGAGCTTGTGACGATGTAACAGAGTGTTACGGTGTAACAGTTTTTTATCTTATTTTAACTAAGGTAACTGTCATAAGCCTGAATAGAGAAAAGCTTGTGACCGTCGTGTACAAGGGATTTAATTATTTCGAGGAACAGTAGCTGTTCTTTCAGTTTGTTTGTCTCAGTTACAGTCTGTTATCATCAGCTAACTATTATATTTCGCTGTTACGATAAATACGCTTCACTCCTAGATTCTGACAAAAAGTCTATGTTACTCTTAATTAGCATCTGCCAATGAAAGTCCGCAGTTTCGGAGGTCAGCCGTAACAAAAAAAAAATTGTTATTATAAGTACCGTAAACAAACTTTCATAATTATGCATTTAGTAAAAACTATTATTTTGTCATTACAAACACACACTTCAACTTTATTACTTTAAATTGGTATCGAGTGCCGTTCGGTATAAGTTGTACATGTACAGTCACGAGTATTAATAATTATGTATACACATAGCAAAATTCAAAAAGGATTTTTTCTTAAATAACGAATGCAACCTTGAGATAACCTAGGTATTTCATTATAATGTAGGTTCCAATTTTTTTTTATTTTCATGATAACAAAATTACAATCAAGAGTGGAAAATCAATTTTAAAAGTCGGTAAGCGTACACATATTAGTGCTGGTGACTGTACACGTATAGATCCCGCCCGTCGAAGACCCCGATGATCCATTACCTCTCGTCACCCCGGACGAAGTTCACGAGATCATCAAAAGTCTGAAACCTCGAAAGGCCCCTGACGCTGACGGCATCACCAATAGGGTGATCCAGATGCTACCCGCCCATCTGATCATGCTCTTGACCACCATCTTCAATGGAGCCTTGAGCAACAACATCTTCCCCCAAGCATGGAAGCAAGCCACGGTCATTGGTTTTCCAAAGCCCGGCAAACCCAAAACAGAGCCCACTAGCTACCGGCCCATCAGTTTAGTGGACAGTCTCGGAAAAATCTATGAGCGACTTATCTATAAGCGTCTCAGGGACTTCGCCGAGACAAAAGGCCTGATACCCGACGAGCAGTTCGGTTTCCGAACCCAGCACAGTTGCGTACAACAGGTACACCGGATCGTAGAACATATAATATAAACGTGGGTCTCCAACGCGGTTATATGACTGGTGCAGTATTTTTCGACATAGCGAAAGCCTTCGACAAGGTGTGGCACATCGGCTTAATATACAAGCTGTACCAACTCAGCGTGCCCGACCGTCTCGTACTCATCTTACGAGACTTTCTGTCGAACCGCACCTTTTGCTATCGCATCGAAGGGACGCTCTCGTCCCTCCACCCGATTCGTGCAGGCGTCCCTCAGGGCGCCGTGCTGTTTCCTCTCATCTTTACGCTATTCACTAGCGATATACCCAAAAGTAGAAAGACACAGTTGACACTGTTCGCAGACGACACAGCCATATACCACACTGGGCGTAGCCAGGACGCGATAGCCTCCTCTCTCCAGACCGCAGTCAACGTGCTTGGCGCGTGGTTTAGAAAGTGGAGTATTGAACTAAATCCGGATAAAAGTCAAGCGGTTCTCTTTTCGAAACCGCGACCTAGCCCTGACCCCCCTCCCCCCTGCCCATCTCCATATTCGGCAAGCCGACCCCTTGGGAAAAGCGAGCCAAATATCTAGGAGTGATCTTGGATCAGCACCTCACCTTCTCTGAGCATACGAGTATCAAACAGGCGCGCTCACGCGCCGCCTTCGCTCTAGGAAGGTTGCACTCTGTTCTGAACGCACGTAGCAAAATATCACTCAAGTGCAAATTGCGGATTTACACGGCGTGCATTAGGGCCATCATGACGTATGCGTGTGCAGTCTTTGCGCACAACAACCCCGATTCATCCATAGGATGCAGACCCTCCAAAACCGATTCCTTCGCCATGCCACAAGCTCCCCATGGTTCGTTCGGAACGAGATCCTCCATCTCGATCTGAAATTGCCCACGATAGCTCAATTTCTGAAACGCAACTCGAAGCGTTTCTTCGATAAAACCGAGATACATCGAAATCCCTTGATTGTGACCGCGTTGATTGTAGCCGCTAGTTATGTCCCCAGTAGAATCAGTAGAATCCGCCGGCCGAGACATGTCCTTTCCGACCCAGATGACCCCATTACTGTTCTCCAAGAGAGGTCCTCGCGCCTCGCGAAGACCCCGAGTTAACGATGAGACCCCCGACGAAGTAGGTTTTTTGCCCTGGCTGGAGGCTTTTAGTTTACTAAAAATTCCTTCACAGAAAGTCCGGTTAAGAAGTTACGGCATCTCAATATCAACTTCGAAATGCCATTAAAAAAAAAAACACATGTACATTTATAGATTATTGATTACATTGAACCCGTGCCCAAATTGTGTTCATTTATGTGGAAAGCCACAATCATGTATTGATTACAGCTACATATCGTTGAAATTAAATAGGTTCCCGTATTTATTGAGCCGCTAATTTGGTTAATAGTTGCCCAATCATGTAAACAAACCAACTGCCACAAACCACCAATATCAAACGTTTCAGACGAAACAGTTGAATAATAAGAAATGATTGAAACCAGTAAAGTGACTATTCCCAGAAAAACATTCAAAAACGGTATTGGTGATGACTGTGATGACCGATGACCTTGTCAGGGCCGCAGGAGTTAGCTGGATGCAGGAAGCACAGAACCGGTCGAACTGGCGGAGCTTGGGGGATGCCTATGTCCAGCAGTGGACGTCTTTCGGCTGAAATGATAATGATGATGACGGTGTTGGTACCTACTTCTTGTAATAAGACTGCTGTAGGTCAAACATAACAGATACGTAAATAATTATATGACTTCGTTTCGTAAAAAAAAACTGTTATAAATCGACGATCCTTACGTACAATCCCTGTGGTAGATACGTGATTTGCATGTTTTAATTTCGTGGCCTTCTGGCCAGCCTATGCTATCGTTAAGTCAACAAAAATAATAATATATTAGTAACCTGTTCCCGATAACGGTGGGCTGCTATTTTTTATATTTTTAAATATTTTTGTACATTTTATATTCTAATATTTAAAATTTAATTTATCTATATTTATTAAAATAAAAGAAATAATAAAATCAAAATCAAAATCAAAATATTTTTATTTCATATAAACCTGCATGGGCACTTATGAAACGTCAGAAGCTAGGTGCACGGTTCCAAATTGTTGTTTCCTATGGAGAAGAGCCGGCAAGAAACTCCACGGTTACTCTTTTAAAAATAATTGGCTTTAACAATATTTTCAAATTACAGAGATAAAATGCATGGGAGGACAGCGCAGGCCTGTCAATAAGTACCAGGTACTTAGACGAATTAGGAATAGAAAATCGTCTACAAATCTACAGTCAGTAAGGCCTACGACGTTCTCTCATTCACAATATGTAAAATAATCTACATAAATAAAATTAACCTAAATAAAATTGTTGTATAGTGTCAATTAATGACGAGATTATGTCAGCATTGTAAAAATGAAAAGAATAAAAAAGAACATTGTATTTGAGAGCAGTTAATAGACTTTCACATAGTTATGCTGTTAATGAGGTACCAGGGAAGCCACATGTGCAGAAGGAATTAATGCCAAACTTCCCTGTCTTCAACGTAGTCTTTTATCTTATAATATGCTTTTTTGATAAGGACACGTTTGATGTGCGTTTTAAACTTTCCATCGCTAAGTTCTGTAACTGACTTTGGCAACTTGTTATAGAAGCGGATACTGTTTATTAGAAATGACTTGCTAGTTTTAGTCAGTCTAAATTTTGGAATCACAATTTCATCTTTACTACGTGTATTCAGATTATGGAAATCGCATCGTTTTTTGAAAAGGCCTAATAATTATAATTACCCAATTATTTAGTTATGTATCGTGTTTCTATACCAGCCATTATCTTTAGTGCATAATAAGGATAGCAATAGGGCTTCTGTTACACTCTGTATAGAACATTAGACGAGATCATTCGATCAACAATCGCGTCCCACGTCTCACCTCATCATCATCTGCCTAGCCTTTTCCCAACTATGTTGGGGTCGGCTTCCAGTCTAACCGGATGCAGCTGAACACCAGTATTTTACATGGAACGACTGCCTGTCTGACTTCCACAACAGTGACTGGGTAATACGATACCCCTTGGTAAGACTGGTTGTCAGACTTTCGGGCTTCTGACGACCCGTAACGACTGTGTTGTGTGAAAGATCCCCAAATGACAGCCGGGACCAACGACTTAACGTGCTTTCCGAGGCACGGAGGGGTCTTGGTATGTAAAGATGGTCACCCATCCACGGACCAACCGCGGCAAGCGTAGCTTAACCCGATCGATCGATCCGCGCAGCTATTGTTACTTAGCCACAAGCCCCTCACACGTCCCACCTATTCGCGCCTCAATGTGGCCAAAGCTTGGGCACGCTACGATTGCGGCGGTAAGTCCCCTCTTTGAGGAGTGACTTGAGAGGCGGCATGGCGTCCTCACCTTCCGCCTGACGCAGGTCCTCACCGGATACGGTGGTTTCGGGAGGTTCCTGTTACGGATAGGGCGGGAGGAAACGTCCGGGTGTTTCCACTGCGAAGATCGCCCTGAGGACACGGTGGAGCATACGGTGGCGGTCTGCCCGGCTTGGGCGGAGCACCGCCGTGTCCTCGTGGAGACGATCGGCGGCGGCGATCTCTCGCGTCCGGCCCTGATACAGGCCATGGTACGGAGCGAGAGGGCATGTAATGCTCGCGAAGAGGGAGGCGGCGCACGTGAGGGAGAGGCAGCAAATGCGCCCTCGCGACCCTAGCCGCCGCAGGATACGGAGACGCCCTGGGCGTCGGGAATCCCAGGCCGATTTCCGGCCACCGTAGGCATGGGTTTGCGGACGGCGAGTAATGGGTAGCTCGCTGTCCGGTAAGGACCAAGCCCAAGTCGACGGCGCGTTGTGTTCCATGCGCGCCTCAAAGAGATGTCAGCACCAAAATGATGGGGCTCGCAAGGGCCGATGCCTGCCAGGGGTGCGGGTTTGTTCGAAAGAGACACCACAGCCCCTGGCATACGGGCTACTGGAGGAACACGGGTGGGTTTTAGTCAGTAAAAGTCTGACACGCCCTCCTGCTCCGCTCAGAGCGGGAGAAGTTATTTGATGATTTCCCATCCAAAAAAAAAAATGTTGCCAAAGCTTAACTTTGAAAATATGCCTTGCATCACATTGCTCTTATTTATTATTTTCATACATACTTAAAGCTTTTCAAATTTAGAGATAACTGAATTTAAATAACGTGAATATTCCACCATCTTTAAATTAGATACTTATTAAACTTACGTACCTAATTATTATATCATTTTCATTTATAGGTACTCAGTAAGGCTTAGTTGAATTAACGGACTCATAAGAGAACATTTTAGCAGAGAATTTAATTATCAAGGTTCCATTCTGTAAGTACGTAATAATTACATTAATTTCTAGTCATGTCAGTCATCGTTCTAATTAAAATTATATTTAACTAGCTTTGGCCAGCGTTTTCGCCCACGTGAAGTTCAAAAATTATACCAGTTTAACGTTAATACCGAGATAAAAAGTATCCTATGTGTTATTCCAGGTTATAAACTTCCTCCCCCTTATTACAAAACAAGGTTTTTCTTTAGGTATGGTTTAAACCGTCGAGCCTGTTTTTTAAATAAGAACCTAACTGAAATCGAAATACGGCTCCTTTTACAAAACTGACAAGTTAATCCAGTGCCAAATTTCATTCAAATCCGTGCAGCCGTTTTTGCGTGATTTATTGACAAACATATTTATTATACGTATAATGTTATAGTAGAAAGTAGGATTTCAATCAGTAATATTAAAATTATTGTCTTGTGTGCTTTTCTTAGTAGTCATTAATAAACATATAAGGAACAAGTCGGAATATAGCCCTAAATGTGATTATTTTTGACTAGCTTTTTCAAGCGGCTTCGTGCGCGTTTACTTTACACAAAACCTTAACAAATCATACATCTTAACCTTCCTCATGAATCACTCTTTCTATTGGTGAAAACCGCATGAAAATTCGTCCAGTAGTTTTTGAGTTTATCGCGAATAGACAGACAGACGCGGCTTTGTTTTATAATATACTACCTTTTTCCAGCAGCTACGCCTACGTGGAGGTCAGTGTATTATACATATGAGCCTTCCTCTTGAATTACTCTGTCTATTGACGAAAACCGCATTAAAATCCGTTGCGTAGATTAAAAAATCTAAGCGTACAGACACGAAAAACGACTTCATTAAATACCATGTGTTTACGACATCAATACAGGTGATGAGTCTTGGATTTATAAAAACGATACAGAAACGAAGCGCCAGTCGATGGTTTGGGTGTTTCAAAACGAATCAACGCCCCCAAAGTGAAGCGATCTAGAACCGGGGGGAAGATTTTGATCGCGAGCTTTTCAATTTGACTGGCTACTTGGTGTCAATTCCTTTATGGAACCAAAGAAGCATCAACGCTGAATGGTATACTACCAAACGCTTGGCAGAAGTTTTCTCTGTTGTGAGCAACAAGCGAACAAACACAGGGCTCCGCGGGCTACTGCTCCACCTCCACAACGCGTCTTCGCACACTGCACTCAAAACGAGGGAATTCCTGGACAGCACGACGCTGTAACTTCCGGGTTTACCCTCCTTACAGCAGTGACCTAGCACCGTGTGACTTCTTTTTATTCCCGACTTGAAGCGCTCCGCGGTTTCACCCGCGTAGTTCCCGTTTCAGTGGGAATACGGGTATAAAATATAGTCTGTGTCACCCAGGGATAGTGTAGCTTCCCAACAGTGCAGTGAAAGAATTTTTCAAATCGGTTCAGTAGTTTCGGAGCCTATTCAATGCAAACAAACAATCAAATCTTTCCTCTTTATTATTAGTATAGAAAATAAAAAATCTGCTCAAAATGATAAAATTTTCGTCGCCAGAAGATGCGCTGTCAGCGTTCGAGGCGGCTGTAAACGAGGTGTCTGCGGCGGACTGCAAAAAGTGTTTGGAAAACTGGTTCAGACGCATGAAACTTTGTATCGAGGCTAGTGGAGAGTACTTTCAAAAGATTTAATAAATATTTTAGATAAATAAATATGTAGATTTTATAAAAAAATATTTACCTATAAAACATTTTCTTTTATTTTCGCAAAACTTTCTGAGTGTCCCACGAATGTATGTACATATATGTCACCGTAAGATTGTGAACACCATTAGTTTATACTCTGTCTTGCGAGATTCTAAACTGTCGATAAATTGTGGACTGTACCATACTGCTTACAATATAGGTACCTATCTAACGTTTTAATTTTCGATAGCTTATAATCTAACCATGTCAAACCGTCAAATTGTAAACGAACTTACTGACAGGGTTCACAATCTGTCAGATTTTATCACCCGTTAAATTATTGAAATGTTGGGGGTCCTAAGGTTTCTTAATTAGACAACCAACTCGATCGAATGTACTTTAATCAATGTAATAAAGGAATATATTTTATAATGCGCATTAAAGTAAAGTGCTTACTTAGCCTAAAATTATACTTATATTCTAAAGGAGCGTACTCACTACGTTATACACTATTAGGGAGCATACATACACTTCACCTCCGGGGGCGAAGAAAAAAAAAATATAAACTGGGGTTTTGTTTTTTTTCTTTTTTTTTTTTTTTTTTAGTTGGCTCAAAGCAACTCTACTAATAACATTACATTATACTTGTCTAACAAACTATATTAATAACTGTAATATATGTATTACTTATAACATTACAATGTTTATGACCTATACTACTAATATTACCTACATGTTATTTTTTTTTTTTTTAATTTAATTAACATTAGTCTTAACTATACGAATACTAGGTATACCTACACAATACAATATATTTTTTATTGGAAATATGGTCTTGTTCTATTTTTATGAACTAATTCTATTTTATTCTTTTTATATATCCTAACATTACAACCTAAATCTTCTTTTACTCTAAAGGGACCTTCAAATATAGCATCTAGTTTACGACCTGTTTCATTTTTTATTAAAATTAAGTCATTTTCCTTATACACTATTGAATTTACTGATTTATCGTACAATTCCTTGCGTTTGTGTTTATTACACAATACATTCTTTTTTGCGTCGGCATGGGCTAACTGTAAACGATATTTTAATTGCAATGGATAATTATCACTATTGTACAATGGTTCTACTGACTCAATAATTCGACTTGGTATTCGACACAGTTTACCAAAAACTAGTTCGTAAGGCATGTATTTTGTTTCTGAATGGACTGTATTGTTGAAACTAAAACACCAATACGGTAACCAATAGCTCCATGTATCAGTATGGTTTTCACATTGGATCCTTAAAAATGCACCCAAACCCTTGTGTGCATCCCCCCCGAGTGGGTTCCCGCATTGTCGTTGCGGGGGGGCTTAGTAACCGTGGTCTCCCATCCACGGTGAAGCCAAGAGGAACCCAACGGTGGGGCCGCTCGTCAGGGCTTTTGCCTTCAAGCCATTGACGTAGCGGCCAAAAAGTAGGTTGCGGTGAGGTGCACCGCAACTGAGGTGGGCCGCGATGCCGAATGGGAGGCATCGCGGCTGAGGGTTACAGGCTGCGGTAGAGGAGGAGTGCCGGTGCTTCTGAGCAGCGCTCTTCCCTTCCGTGGCCTGGACGGGGCCGCCACCGTTTGATGGCGGACGCGGTGGGGCCGCAGGGGAAGAGGAGTGTCGGTATAGCGTCAGCCGCTCTCCCTATCCTCTGCGGCCGAAAAGTGGTAGACGGGACGGCGCGTTGTGTTCCTCACGCGCGCCGTCAAAGATGTCAGCAACCACAGGTGGGGTCCGTAAGGGCCGATGCCTGCCAGGGGTGCGGGTTTGTTCGAAAGAGATACCACGGCCCCTGGCATACGGGCTACTGAGGGAACACGGGTGGGTTTTAGTCAGTAAAAGTCTGACACGCCCTCCTGCTCTACTCAGCAGGAGAAGTCATTTGATGATTTCCCACCCAAAAAAAAAAAAAAAAAAAAACCCTTGTGTGCATTTTCAAGAGCTCCAATCGATTGGTGATGATAGGCAGTTGAAGATAATTTTTTAATATCAAGAAGTTTACAAACCTGTTCCATAGTAGCGGAGATGAACTCTGTCCCTCGATCTGTTGCTATTATTTCAGGAATTCCAAATATTAAAATAAAATGTCTTACAAATGCATTAGCTATGGACACGGTTTCTTTATTTTTTAATGGTATTGCTTGAACAAATTTAGATAACTCGCATTGAATGGTCAGTATGTAACAGTTTCCGTCTATGTCTCTATCTAATGGACCCACTACATCTAAATAAATCTTTTGAAAAGCAGTGGACGCCGTAGTAGTAATTACCATCGGTTCTTTTATGTATCGGATATACTTTGACTTCTGACATTTCGTACACTTTTTTATGAATGTTTGTACGTCCTTTTCTATACTCGGCCAGTAATATCTCTTTTTAATAGTATTTACCATTCTGCGCACTCCAGCATGACCACTGGATGGCAGTAAATGGAAGTCATTCATAATTATAATTTTTTCTTTGTCATCACTTATTCGTTTTACTCCTCGTAATATACATATTCGTGGTCCGGACCAATTTTCTAATTTCGTTACCTCATCACATACGTTTTTAATTAAATCTGTATTATCTTTATTTTTAATCATACACACTTCTTCAATATGTAACTTGTTACAGAACAAACTTAATTTCTGCACAAATTCGGCTCGCGTAAAATGTGCCTTGAAATCAAGATTTATGTAAATAATCTTTTTTTTTTCTAAAAATACAAAACATTCACAGGCATCAGTTATAATATCATCGTCTCTCAATTAATTCGCTACTATTAATAAAACTCATTTCGACTGAGTCGCACGGTTTTTTTTAATATATCTACAACCCTTGGTTGGCCAGACCAATAGTCAGGAGATCCATTAAGATCCGCCTTCTCTTCGTCATCCTTATTTTTTCCTAATTCTTCTTCTAACTTTCGCTTTTGTGCCCTAGTCATAACAGCAACCACTTGCGCTTGCATATTCTTAAGTTCGTCTGATGTAATACATATTCTAGACAAAGCATCTGCAACTACGTTTTCTTTTCCTCGTACATAAATAATTTTAAATGTATATTCTTCTAATGTCAAACGGAATTTAAGAAGCCTACTTGATGGATCTCTCATGCCAAAAAGATAAATTAAAGGTTTGTGATCTGTCATTATTGTGAATTCTCTTCCATACACATAAGGTCTAAAATATTTGACAGCCCAAACTATTGCTAGAAGCTCTTTCTGAATTGTCGGGTAATTCTTTTCCGCTTTATTCAAAGGTCTACTTGCATACGCTATAGGTCTGTGATCTTTATTGCACATCACGGCACCAACTGCAGTGTCTGAAGCATCTGTTTGTAATATGAATTCATTTTTTTCTCTAAAATCTGGATATTGCAAAATAGGTGATGAAATTAATGCATTTTTTAGATATTCAAAGGCATGTTTACAATCATCAGTCCAAATGAAGGGTTCGCTTTTTCTACATAATTTATTTAATAGCATAGCTATTTGTGAAAAATGTTTTATGAATTTACGGTAATAGTTGCAAAAAGCTACGAAACGTTTAACTTCATCTGCCGTATTGGGTGTTGGGTAATTTTTCAATACGGTGGTTTTTTCTGGATCTGGTGAAACACCTTTCTCTGATACAAAGTGACCTAGATAAAGAATTTTTTTCTTTAAAAATTCGCATTTTTGAGGGTTTAATTTTAATTTTACTTTTCTTAATCTTTCCATTATATTTATTAAGTTTTGGTTATGAATTTGCAAATTTGTGCCAAATACAATAAGATCATCCTGATATACTAAGCATTTGTCGTAAGTTAAACCAGACATTGCTACTGACATCATACGGCTAAATGCGCTTGGACTTATCTTGAGACCCATAGGTAAACGTTTCATTTGATACTGACCTGTATTGGTAGTAAATGCAGTTAATTTTCGACTGTTAGGTTCTAAGCTCACTTGATAATAACCTTGGTGAAGGTCAAGGTGCGTGAAATATACAGCTCCAGAAAGTGAATCTAAAATTTCATTGATGTTTGGTAAAGGGAACTTATCATCACAAACCGTCTCATTTAATTTTCTGTAGTCTACTACTAATCGCCATTTCTTATCAGATCCTTCTTTACTTTTTTTTGGTACTAATAAAATCGGACTTGACCATTCACTGTTTGTTTCTTCTATTATATCATCTTCTATCATTTTATTAATCTGTTTAGCTATCTCTGGTTTTAACGCTTACGGTAACCTATATGGCTTAACGTATACAGGAGTAGAATTTTGTTTTATGATAATGGATTGCTCATAAATGTTTGTAGTAGTTAATTTATCTCCGTCTATATAAAAATTATCTGAGTATTTTGCGCAAATCGCTTCAATTGATTTTCTCTCTTCTTCATTTAAATAATCTAATTTAAGTTGTGTTAACAGTGTTTCAACCCTGGAAACGTTGATAGTATTATTACTAAATTGACAAATGTTGTAGTCACTCAAGGATAGCATACTAGGATTAAAACTTGTTAAGGTAATATCCTTCTCAGAAACGTTAAGAATCTTTATAGGTATCCTGTTATTTTTTACTGTGGCTATCGTATTTGCCAGATACACATCCTTCGCTAGCTCTTGTCCACAGACAATGACATCCTCATTGTCATTTTTACCTACGTTTATTAAATGAATTGACTCTGACCGAGCTGGAATAATCAGGCTATCTATTCTCATTACACGTTCATCAACGAGATTAAAGTTACAATCTTTTCCATAATAATACAATGTTAAAATATTAGTATTTAAGTTAATGTTTGCTTGATACTTTTTCAAGAAATCTAACCCGATAATCCCGTCTGCCTTTAATGGTATCGACTCAAAAATCATAAACGAGTGCTGAAATATTTCGCTGTTATACTTCAAACTTAAATCCACTAAACCTCTAGAACGCTTTTGTCCACCGATTCCATTTATCAAAGTTTTATCTTTTCGAACGACAACGTTTCTTGGTAACGCTTCACTTTTAATAATGGACAAAGAAGCGCCTGTATCAACGAGCCAGACATATTTAATATTATTAACGTAAAAAAACTACTCTTAGGGACCAGGAGTGGTATTTCAATAAAAAAAACAACCGTCAGATCAGCCTAACTTATATTTAAAAATAACTAACTAAATAATTAAGAAACAACCACGCACTATTTAATAAGAAACAATCAACTTCCAACAAAACATAATAGACAAGGCAATATTTAAAGGAAATGACCACCAAACACTTAGCTGTGATCCGAGACGATATCCAACGACCTCACTGCACGAGCGCTGACGGGCAAAAAAAGGGGCGCGGTTCAGTGGACAACCGCTTTTATAGGCGTTGGAGTGACGTCTCAGATGACAGCTGTACAGAAACTCATTCTTAACCTAATACGGCCTCTCCTGACTGTGCACCGTCCTCGGGCACGTCTGATGTGGCGGCACCTTGAGCTGGGTCTTCGTCTTGGCTCGCAGGTGGATCAATCGAGGGTCCTGCCTGCGTGTCAACACCATTATCTTCGCCTGAAATCATGACATGATTAGTGAGGACCCAAAAGCTTTTTTTTTTTTGCCTGTTCATTCGTTCATCACACATTTGAGGCCCCTTTCATTGAAACAATCCAGCTAATATATCAAATCGCTTTCAGTCAATCGCAGTTATATTGTTCTCACATCCATCACTCTATATCATCCGGCGCCACACATTCTCATTAGAAAGTGTTTACGCAACAAATGCACCGCAGCGCATTTCTACACAATATCGAGATCATGATACCGCAGCACATGTCCGATAATACACGTACAAGCCGTGTCTGCAAGACAGAGGCACCGCAGCGCATGTCCAAAAACTAGTGGAAGAGTACCGCAGCACTAATCCATCATATGCACATAAGACAGAAGCACCGCAGCGCGTATCTGTCTTCTCAATCAGCACCGCAGTACCAGTCACCACATGGCGGCGAGGCTGAGTAGTCGCACCGCAGCGCGCATCAAGCCAGTAGTTTGCCAGCTTCGCATTCGCGCCGTTTCATCGCGGCTCCGCTAGGGCAGTCGACGAAAAGCATCATACGCGAATCAATCTGTGACATACAAACAATTACTCACATTCAAAAAAGGCTGAACAGGTGTCTGGACACCATTCTCCTTTCCACGGTACCATATATTGCGCCGCGGCCTGGGTTGTCTTGCCTCGAGCACCAGTCAGTAATTTGAGCTCGTATCGGTCACTTGGTAAGATCTTTGTGACCTTGTACGGGCCTCTCATCCCGGAGTCCAACTTTCCAGTACTCTGTGAATACTTTATTACAAATACTAAATCATTTAATTTAAATCCCTTTGGAGATTTACGGTGTCGATTAACACGAGAATCTTGTTCGTCCTGATTCCTTTTAAGGAGCTCACTCGCGCGGCTCCTGCATATCTCACGCCAGGCCTCGCGATTTGGGTTAGCGTCCTCCATCGCCAAATCTCGCACCAACGCACGAATTATAGGTGTACTCGCCTCGGTGCCAATTAACAAGTTTAAAGCGGATGATTTCGTGGTTTTATGTTTTGTTATATTCAAAACTAATTGAAGTTTCCATAACAAACCAGACCAACAAGTATTTTTATTACTCGTCTCGATGCGAATCATGTTCAAAACAGTGCGTATGTAACGCTCCGCCTGGCCGTTTGCATGATGCATTTCGGGTGTGATATAGTGAATGTTGCAGCCCATTTCGGTAACTAAACTTACAAAACTAAATGCCTCAAACATACGACCACGGTCGCAAACTACTAATTTTGGAACACCAAACAGTGAGATAGCGTTATTAAACACGCGCTTTAATTCCTCTGCATCTTGTCGACACATAGGGTAGAGCAGACAAAATTTTGTGAACGAGTCGATCAGGACTAGTACAAATTTGTAACCATTCGATTCTGGCAAAGGACCCAAAGCGTCGACATGTATAGTGCTAAATGGAATGTCTGGTTTTTCCCATGATGTTATGGGTTGTAATGGGGCTCGAGGTACGCGTTTTTTTGAAATACAAGTAAGACAGTGGGAAACATATTTGCACACAAAAGCTTTAAGTCCGGGAAACCAAAAATGCTTAAGGATAAGATCCAATGTTTTCTCTACCCCGATGTGTTCATGCTCATCGTGATATATCCGTAGCAGGCTTAGCCTGTGGCCTTTGGGGATATAGCACAATAGGCGTGATTCTTCACCAGTGGGCGAGAAACGGTAATACAAGACATCATGTTGACAGACGTAACGTCGTGGATCCAGATTACCCTCATTTAACTTTTGAATAAGGTCCCGGGTCTCGTTATCTGCACTCTGTGCAATCTGAGCCCAGTTGCGAGGTCTGTCAACCTGACTTACATGTGCCACCAGTGGATTCCTGCTTAAATAGTCGGCATGTGACATTAGTGTGCCTTTTCGATACTCGATGGTGAAGTTAAAATCTTGCAGGTAAATCCACCAGCGTGCCACTCGAGGAAGCAAGTCTTTTTTGCGCTTGGTTGATTTCAGGGCGTTGCAATCAGTTATGATTTTGAACTCTATCCCAATTAAATAATGCCTGAAATGCTGCAATGCCCTGACAACAGCCAGCGTCTCCAATTCATAGGAGTGGTACCCACTTTCAGCGCCTTGTGTAACTTTACTAAAGTAAGCTACCACTCGTTTAGTGCCATCTATATGGGCTTGCATTAGTACGGCCCCATATCCAGCACTGCTAGCGTCAGTGTGGAGCTCCGTGGGTAGGCTAGGATCGAAAATAGCAAGTATGGGCTCACTTGTTAGCCTCTTTAATAGGTCTTGTCGAACAGACTCCTGCTCGGGTCCCCATTCGAACTTTACGTCCTTTTTAGTTAAACGCGAGATACTTGCTGTTTTCGTCGCGTAACCCTCGATATAACGTCGAAAATACCCAGCTAAACCCAAGAATTGCCGGACTTTTTTTACGTTTGTCGGAGCCGGGGTATTTACCAAGGCTAAGATTTTGCGCTGACTCGGCTTAACCTGACCATGTGATACAATGCGGCCTAGGTACTCTACTTCAGTGGTTAGAAACGAGCATTTTCGGATATTGACTGAGAAGCCGGCCTGGGTGAGTGTTTGAAGCACTTCGCGCAATAATTTTATGCCATCAGCAATGGTTTCACTCACAACGAGCACATCATCGACGTACACAAGGACATTCCCGGCCTCAATCAACTTCCGAAGAGTGCTGTTTATTATTCTCTGGTAAACTGTGGGGGAATTACATAAACCATATGGCATCTTCAAAAATTCATAGTGGCCTTCGGGAGTAACAAAACCAGTTTTGCGGATAGAATCCTCATGAATCGGAATTTGAAAAAATCCTGAGGCCATATCAAGACAAGAGAAGTATTTAGAGGATCCTAGGCGATCGATGTGGTCATCTATGAGAGGGAGTGGATATCTGTCCTTAACGGTAATCCGATTGAGAGCACGAAAATCCACGCATAACCTATCAGAGCCATCTTTCTTTTTTACCAGTAAAATAGGACTGGCGTACTCAGATTCCGATTCTCTTATTATGTTTTTATCCAACAAATCCCGTATGATCTCGGTATCGGATATGTGGGTCGGTAATACCACGTACTACGATCTGCACCATTAGCTCATTACTGAGACCTTTAACAATTCGCAACCGTAACAACGAACGCCGGGCATATTCTGCATAAGTCGAATATTTATCTGAAGTAGAATTCATAACCTCAAACAAAATATTGGCGTAGTCGAGTTTGCGAGGGCACAACGGTTTAAATTCTAATTTAAAATTAGACCAGCAACGATCATTGGTATTCCACTCACTAAGCCAAGTTTTTGCATCGCCCTTAAGGCAGTTAGACACTCGCGAAAGACATTCGTAATCATTCCAATGATTTGATAACTTAGCGCGTTCCACCTCTTCACACCACACCTCAATGTCATGGATACCGGGATCAAAATTGGATACGTAATAACCATGTGACTTTACAGGATTCAACATGTTCAGTATTTCTGTTAATGTTTGTGTCGTTGAAGGTACACTAACATCTTGAGGCGTGTTGTGACCAGCGGGTCGCGGTGGAGTTTGGGGTACGCTTGCGGAACTTTCCTCGATTGCATTCAAACGCGTGACGATCATTTGCAATGCCTGTTTTACGGAGCTTTCCCGACTACGAGATCTTCGGTTCGATCGGTCACGCGACTTATGACAAGCTTGCGAACGTGAAACGCGGTGAGAATGGAAACGGGACCAATCGCGGGAACGAGAACGAGAACGGGAACGGGCTCGATCGCGGGAGCGGGAACGGTGACGTTTACGTTTATGTATGCGTTTCTGTGGGTAGTTCGATTCGGATGACACACTACGCGATCTTGATCGAGACATTTTTCAAAACAACGATTTAAGTTGATTGTTTCCTAGTGTAAATCAAATTTAGTGGACCAGGGCGAATCCCACTTCTGATCTTAGGGACCAGGAGTGGTATTTCAATAAAAAAAACAACCGTCAGATCAGCCTAACTTATATTTAAAAATAACTAACTAAATAATTAAGAAACAACCACGCACTATTTAATAAGAAACAATCAACTTCCAACAAAACATAATAGACAAGGCAATATTTAAAGGAAATGACCACCAAACACTTAGCTGTGATCCGAGACGATATCCAACGACCTCACTGCACGAGCGCTGACGGGCAAAAAAAGGGGCGCGGTTCAGTGGACAACCGCTTTTATAGGCGTTGGAGTGACGTCTCAGATGACAGCTGTACAGAAACTCATTCTTAACCTAATACTACATATTTTGCGTTGCCTAAATTTGATAAAACACAATGTTTAAGATCGAAAAAACTGGTGTTCCGATTCTTTTTTATCTGTATTGTCATTTAAGCATGGCTTATTGTTTTCGTTCTGTTCTGCTAAACATACATTGCTGTTATTATTTCTGAAATATCTTGAACCCCTAGTACTTCTTTGACCCCTGTTATAATTTGATAATACACGATAGTTATGCTTATTTCCGTTATTATACCTATTTCCCCTGTAAATACCACGCCTTGTATATCTTTGATTATTGTAATTACCATATTGGCCACGACTATAACTGTTACTATATTGACCACGATTAATATTGAAATAACGATTACTATGCCGCCTTAAATTATTAAAACCTCGTCCATATCTAGATGCATGTAATACATTACCTGGTGATGGCTGGAATTCTGTATCTTCATCTTTGGCTGCTTGAATTGCATCTTTCAGGCTGCTATAGTTCCTCGCCGAGATGATCGTGCCCAATTTTGAACTGCGTAGTCCTTCTGAAAAACGTTTTTTGGCAAGCTTTTCATTCAAAGGTTTTAACACTCCAAATTCATTTGAATTACCTACCTTCTGTCTGAGATATAGTAAGTTCAGTAAACAGCTTTTCAATTTCTGTGGAAAACTCCTCGATGCTACGTGAACCCTGTTTTATACTTTGCAAACGTGTCTGTAGGGCCGTAAAGGATTTTTGGGTCAATAGATGGCATCTCAAATCTTTAATTAGGTCTTGAATGGTCTTATAATTCCCTGTAATGCGTAACTTGGCATTTTCGGACAATCTACTTTTTAGAATAAATGTAATAAGTAGTGTCTTACCTTTCTCATCCAGCATATCTGCATACATCTCTGTCGAATCTATCAAGCGTTTAGTTGTCTCTTCAACACCGTCCATTGCTGGAAGCAAACTACATGCCACTTTAAGGTCAAACTCCATTTTGTCTGAATTTATTTCTGGGAGAATACACAACCTATTTATTTCGTCAAACGTTATCTGAATTTTTTGAAATATATCCAATGCCGATGCAACCAATTCCGTATCACTGCCTTTTTCTAAAAGTAACAATATTTTTCCACATTGATCAAAAATACTTTTTGCCTCATCTAACTTCGTCTCAACAACTTGACCTTTATATCTAGTTTGTCCTTTCTTAATTAAGTATTTCCTAATATCTACCAGACCGTTATGTTTTTCCAACAAACTATCGATCATAATAAAATATTACTTAAAACTATCATGCTAAGTATTTCATAAAGGAACAAACAAAAGAATCATGTTAACATAATTACTGCGAAACGACACACAAGAATTTCACACGTTGCAGTTTTAGCCCCGAGGTATCATATTTACTGAGTCTTCGTGCACTATTTTACGTCGTTTAAGTTTTTGCGTTATAAAACAAATTGATAGGAGTCTTAATGATAATCACTGAGTTATTTATAGAATTCACTTGTAACTGACTTTGATGCTGGATTAGTTAGCAGATGTACCTTCCATTCGTCCGCGAAGGGATGCCCTTATGCGCTGAATTGCGTTGACTCCGATTTCTTCTTGTATCCATTGACGATAGCAGGTGCGGTAGTATTTCAGGAATAAATAAATTACCAGGAGAGTTATGACTGCGAGAATAATGATAGTGACCGTGCTCAGCCGCTCCATGTGTCCTCCGATGTCCTTCAGAAGGGCGTCATTGTTTCCACCAGCAGCATTTTGATTGACGAATACCTCGTCCTTTTCTACCTTGGAGTTACACATTTTGAAAATCGGCGCGCAACAAAAACTTTACTTAATCTGCCTTAGGGCAGGGTCGCCATGAAATGTTGGGGGTCCTAAGGTTTCTTAATTAGACAACCAACTCGATCGAATGTACTTTAATCAATGTAATAAAGGAATATATTTTATAATGCGCATTAAAGTACAGTGCTTACTTAGCCTAAAATTATACTTATATTCTAAAGGAGCGTACTCACTACGTTATACACTATTAGGGAGCATACATACACTTCATTATGAACCAGCCCTGATTTGCCGATCGTGCCCTTAGCCGAATTGGTTTCAGTTACCAAGCCAAGGCATCCCGATAGAAAAGGCTAGGTTAGCACTGCGACCAACCGCGCGCGAGCTGAGCGAGCGAAGCGAGTGATCCCGCGGCAATGGCCGGCGAGCGCTACTCCCAAGTTAGTGGCAATTGCTTGGTTAATAGCGCAAGGTACTATCCGTCGCATGCAACTTTGATACAAGTTCATAATTTGCCGGTTTGCCACTGTACTGATTACAAACTATCGAAAAATACTGCGTAATTGTAAATGGATTTTTACAATTCACAATGTTTCGATACTTTGTAATCTAGCAAGATAGATTATAAAATGACGATGTGCATAATGTTACGGTGACATCATCATCATAATCATCATCATCAGCCTATAATGTTCCCACTGCTGGGACACAGGCCTCCTCTCGGTGAGAGGGATTGGGCCGTAATCTACCACGCGGGCCCAGCGCGGGTTGGTGGATGTCACATGTTTTCGAATTTCTGGTTCTAGGACATGCCGGTTTCCTCACGATGTTTTCCTTCACCGTTTTGAGAGCAGTGGTGATGAAATAATTTACACAAAGTAAAGCGCCTGTCTGGGTACGAACTCACGACCTACAACTCGTAAGTCGCGGCCGTTACCACTTGGCCACCACTGCTCTTCCACCTACATGGCTAAACGACCTTTATATGGTTAAACGAAATCAAAAATATCAATATAACACACAAAATCAAATTCACAAATTCAGGAACTCAGAGAATTCCATTGTTCATACCGCGTCATGTTTTGGATAGACGGATGTCAAGTGCCATGCTTAAGGGCCGTCAGTTTGTTCTGCGGTCAGTCAGGTGCCAGGACAACCCTTAGTTTGTGCAGCTGATCCTTTGTGAATACTTGTATTAAATAGACAAAATATGTAAATAAGTAACGTACGCTGATGGTTTTTGGAGCTTATTAGACATTTCGTCGAATTTAGTCGTCTGAAACGGGCGAAGCGTCACTTCTAAATATATTTTTTTAATGAGCGATTCACACGAAGTTACTGTATCTGTAGGCGAATCGACCACTCCAGAAATACGCATTAGGCATTTGGCGCGTTTTGAATTTTGTAGTAGGTACCTACTAATACTACTATTCGGCAATCTTGCTGCATATACGAGTGGCAACTGCAGCTAACGACGCGACGACACATCGATGCCTGCAGTTGCCTCTGCCGTTGACGCGTGCCGCTGTAAATGAGCACAAAATCGTAAAAATCATACAGACGGAATAACACACAGACAGAGTTACATTCGCATTTGGAATATTAGTACACAGACAGGTTGGACGTATGGGTATAGTTATACATAACTGCTTACAGAAAATCCTTTTCCCCGATGAAGCAACGAAGTCCTAGTAAGTGCTATACAGATTATCGCTTGACCTACATTCAGTTTGATTCAGAACCAACAGTTTTTTTTTTCCCTTGTTAGTAAGAACTAAAGTTCTTAGTAATTTATTACAATCTAGCCTAATAGACTAATAAGTAATTTAACTCTAACTTAATATTTTACGTGGTAGATTACGTTATAACTAAGAATAGTGTCATTTTGCACTTTTACACAATTCCGTTGCACTTTCTTAGGGTCTGATAACAAAAATAAAAAACACTTTGTTCATGTGTTACATGTATAGCACATCACTGTCACTATTATACACTATTTATACACTGCACTAATTCAAATGGTTTAGTTCTCTTTAGCCTACGCACTATGTCCGTGTTATCTAGCAGCTGAATTGCCTCAATGTTCACATGTCGGTGAAGTCTGCGTTCGTGGGCTTCAGCAAATTTTTTGATGATGTTGGTGACGAGTTCTATTTTAAGGTCGCGGTGGAGGTCGTCATTTCTAATATACCATGGTGCATTTACAGCATTTCTGAGTACTTTATTTTGGAATTGTTGAATTATTTTAACGTTACTTTTTTTGGTACAGCCCCAAAGTTGGATGCCATACGTCCAAATTGGCATAAGAATATGCTTGTATAATATAATTTTATTATGTACTGATAGGCAGGATTTCCTTCCGAATAACCAATACATACTTTTATAACGTATGTCAAGTTCCTGTCTTTTCTTTTTGACGTGGGATTTCCAACGCAGCTTGGCGTCAAGAGTTATGCCAAGGTATTTGGCTGTATTAGCATAAGGCACTTGCATGCCGTTTATGTAGATTGGGTGGTAATCGCAGTGTTTATTAGTAAAGTCAATATGAACTGATTTTGACTCATTGAGTTTGATCTTCCATTTTTGTGTCCAGTCATACACTTTGTTCACAGCTTGTTGAACTTTCTCTACTGCTTCTTTGTGGCTTGATCCTGTAGCCATAATAGCAGTGTCATCTGCAAAGGTCGCAATGGTGTTGTTTTCCAGTTCTGGGATATCACATGTGTATAGCAAGTACATGATAGGGCCTAGCACACTTCCTTGTGGTACCCCAGCTTTTATAGTTTTCAGCTCGGAATATGCATCTTCTTGTCTTATTCTAAACATTCTATCACTTAAGTATGATTCTAGAATGTCGGCAAATTCTGGAGGTAGCATGCGTCTGAGTTTAAATACCAGACCCCCCTGCCAAACTTTATCAAAAGCTTGCGCAACGTCTAAGAATACAGTGGCGCAGACTTGCTTATTTTCCAGTGACTTTTCAATAATGTTAGTTATTCTGTGTACCTGATCTATTGTAGAGTGTTTTTCCCTGAAGCCAAATTGATGGTTTGGTATGAGGTCTTTTTGTTCAATTATTGGTTTTAACCGTTTCAATAACAATTTTTCAAATAGTTTAGATAATACCGGCAACAGGGAAATGGGTCTATATGATGATGCTTCATGGGGTGATTTCCCAGGCTTCGCAATCATAATAACTTCCGCAACTTTCCATGGTTCAGGTACATGTTTTAGGATAAGTGCAGCATTGATAAGTCTCGTCAGTTTTACTATAGCTTTACGCGGGAGATGTTTTAGAATTTCTCCTGTAATAAGGTCGTAACCTGGAGATTTTTTCGAGCTAATGTTGTTTTGAATTTCTCTCAAAACTTCTTTAGGAGTCACAAGCCGAATTCTTTGACTTTGCGATAAATTTTCAGTTTCCAGTATTTTTATAGAGCTATCATTGGGTTGAAAAGTATCTTCTAAGTATTGGGCAAATCTAAACGCTTTTTGCTCATTGCTTACGGCCCATTTTCCGTCGCTGTTTCTGATGGGCGGTATTTGACCTATCGGCCTTTTTAGCGTTCTTGTAGCTTTCCAAAGAGAGAAATCCGTTGATTCGTCGTTGGTTAGCTGCACAAGGTGAGTATTCAGACATTCATCCTCAAATTGTATAATTTTCCTCTTTAATCTTTTAGTTCGTTTATTTAATAATGTTTTATCCCGCGCGCATCTTGTTTGTTGCCACCGCTTTCTTTGCTTTCTCTTCTCAGTTAGCAAATTTACGATTTCCTTGGGATAGATATGCCCCTTATATTTACGTTTTAACTGTGGCGTGTTGTTCCAAGCACATTGTTGGATATTAACAACATATTTATTTACTTCCGAGTCCAGCTGATCCCGATTATGTAACGGGGTTTTTAGGTCGATAATATTATCCAAATCAAGGGCAAAACTGTCCCAATCTGTAGACTTATTAACCAGGGTTAAATGGCTTTCTCTTAGTAGGATTTTTTGACTAAATGTTAGGATAATAGGGGAGTGGTCCGAATTCATGTTGAAACCTTCCTCCAAATTAAAGTAATTGGTGGATATATTTTTGCATATGAAAAAGTCTATAAGATCTGGTATTTTCTGGTGGTCAGTAGGCCAGTATGTTGGTTTGCCTGTGCTCATAACCTCACAATGTGTATCTTTAACTGCATTTAAGAGCTGCCTTCCCTTTGTTGTGGTAAGTCTCGATCCCCAGTATGTATTCTTGGCATTAAAATCACCACCTAGGATGAATCTCTGGCCTAGAAGCTCAAAAAGTTGTAGAAATCGCTCTTTTCTTATCATGTGCCTTGGGGGGCAGTATACGGCAGCTATGGAAAGGTGACAAAATTTGGTTTTGACAGATACTGCCACAGCTTGAATGTCTGGTTCTTGAAATTTACTCTGCTCGTAATGATTGATGCTTTCTTTGATTATAACTGCACTTCCTCCTCTGGCAGAGTTGTCAGGGTGGAGCGAATTATATACCTTGTATCCTCTAAATTTGATGAAAGTTTGGTTAGTGAAGTGCGTTTCGGAGATCAAACACACGTCTATATTTTCTGTTTCCAGGACTGCCTGTAACTCGTTCTGATGTTTAAGGAGCCCATTGGAGTTCCATGCCATTATTTTTAATGTAGTACTCATTTTTGGTTATTAAAAATAGCTGTTTTGGTGCTGGATTCTAGCTTCTCTAATCTTTTGTCAAATGTAGTAATACACTTCAAGATTTGATTTATCTTATCTTCCAGGTTCGAAGGTTGTGTTCCTTGTTTTGCAGCTTGTGCATAGGAACTACTTAATTGAACAGGTTTTGCAGTTGTCTGTAAAATTTCTTTCCGTGCCTTTTTGTCAGGATTTATGGAAGAAAACTTTTGGGCAGTTGGCGCAACAAGTTTCTTTTTGATGTTTTTGTTTTTCAGAATTTGCATCTCCTTGGCCACTTCACACCCTCTGTAGTTGGCTGGGTGGGGTAAACCGCAGTGGACGCATTTTGGTTTTTCTTGCGGAGATTTAGTACAGTTGGCTGTAAGATGCTTGCCAGTGCACTTTACACACCTTGGCTCTTTTCTGCAATATTTATGAGTATGTCCATAAGCCTGGCATCTCTTACATTGAGGAATTAGTTTCGGATGTTTGAGAGGGTGTATTTCAATTTTACACCCTAAAATGTGCTTTATGCCATAGATTTTGTTGACATCCTCGTCATTATTAAATGATAAAACGAACATATTGAGCGGTTCTTTATTCTTCCAGCTCAACTTGCTGTCGACTTTTTCTATTTTCAGACCTTGCGATATTAAATCGTCTTTAATTCGATCTGGCTGGCAAGAAGAATGTATTTTTTTTTTACTACAACTCTTATTGGTCGAACCTGTTTGTTCTCATATGAATGCCAAAGATATTCTTTTACTGATAAAAGTCTAGCAATGGCTCTATAAGAGTCCTCGGTTTTGGCGTTGATCTTCACGCAATCTCCATTCATCATTTTAGCGGTGAACGATTCAGTTGGTTGGGTTTCAGTAAGTGAGTCGTAGAACACTTGGTAGTTCTTGACTCCATCTACTATGATTGGCGGTGGTGGAGGCACTTTTTTGACTAATGTCTGATCTTTCTCACATTGTTGGTGTTGTTGGGCGCTTGTTCCTGGTTGTTGTGGTGGAGACAGGGACGTGTTTAGCTTCCTTTTCTTCCTACTTTTGGCCCTAATCCACTCAGTCTCTTTGGCGAGTTCTTCCTCGTCTGTGCAGTACTCAACGTTTCCTTTTTCGGATTGAGCAAATTGTATATTGCTTTTAGCTTCCAACTCCTTAGACTCATTATTTTCTTGTCTCTTGGAGCTGGAATTTACATACTGGCTGCTTTGAAGTTGTCTCTGGAGGCCTTCTATCTGGACCTTCAGATCATTAACCATAAGTTCCAGCTTTTCTCTCGCTGATTTTTCGTGGATGTAATTGTCATACAACAGCCTTTCTAGGTCAGTTTTAATTTTTACCTTTGTTGGAGACATTATAAGGTTAGTAAATACTTTACCATCACAATTATTTAATTACACTGTTTACACTATAAATAACTAGGTCATAGCGGCGACCTTGAAAAACCGATTCCGCAACGCGGACACTACGGTGTTATTGTGATGCGCCAGCGAATAACTCAAAAGTAGAGCACCCGCGCGCGAATGACACACGTCCGTTCTCGCTAGAAGCCAAACGCAGAACCAACAGTACAGTCAGCTTCAGAAAGATGTATCCTACTATCCTACTAATATTTTAAATATGAATGCTTGGATGTTTGATACTCAATCGCGCAAAAACGACTCAACGGATTTGGATGAAATTTGGCACACAGATAGATTATAACCTGGATTAACACATAGGATAATTTTTAATCCGATAGTACGTTCCCGTGGGATAATTTTCGACGTCCACGAGGGCAAAGCCGCTTGCATAAGTCAAACATCGAAACTCCGGCCCTGCTAGGTTTGGCTAGCCAAACCACAGGTGTGACAAGGAGTGTTAGTCAAAGTCCAAACCATGTGTGTCTGTGTGTGCCACGTGTGTCGGACTTTGACTAACGAATTTAGGTCTAATCCTAGGAGAGGCCAACTTGGACAGTTGAACGTTGAAACTCAAAACAATCACATCGGGGTTTGACCAGCCAGACTAAATTAGGTACAGGAATGTGTTAGTTTGTTAGATGATAGAGATGATCTTTAATATCTGTTATATATTGTCTTTGGATGTTGTAAAACGTTTTAATCCTATCTCTACATGTTTGGAAGTTAAGGGAATTTTTAACACATTGATACCAGAAACCAAAATTTACAAATTGAAATAAACGCATCACTCGGAAGAGATTTGCTGTGATATTGTTCAAGTAACGTGGAAACTTATTGACCTACGTACTGCGGTGACACGTTTGTTAAGATTTGAATTTATCATATGAAACCGAAAATTTGGTAACAATTGTTAGAGTATTTTATACTAACTCAAATCAAATCAAAATATTTTATTTCACATAAACCTGCATGGGCACTTATGAAACGTCAGAAGCTAGGTGCACGATTCCAAATTGTCGCTTCCTATTGAGAAGAGCCGGCGAGAAACTCCACGGTTACTCTTTTAAAAATAATTGGCTTTAACAATGTTTTCAAATTACAGTGATAATAGGTATGGAAGGACAGTGCAGGCCTGTCAATAAGTACCAAGTTCTTAGAAGAATTAAAATACAGAATAGAAAATCGTCTACAAATCTAGTCTGTAAGGCCTACAACGTTCTCTCATTCACAATATTTAAAATAATCTACATAAATAAAATAAACCTATTTTAAGCCCTAAGACTGACTTAGGGGGTAATCTGCTAAAATTTTGACAGTTTCTAAAATATATTTATATATACACACCGGCACAATTAGCGGAACACAAAAAAAAACAGGATTTTAAAATCTTTTACTTGAGGAACTGGCCAGTTAAGACATATTTTTTAATTTATTGTCAAATTTGAAAATAGAAAATTAGATGACATACACTTTTTTCATTCATTTGTTTTATTTTCCCGAACAATACGTTTTGTCAACTTGTTCGAGTAATAACTACGTAATTGTAATTTTTTTGAAAAATCGCACTTAATGGTTTTTTATAAATTTGTTATTCTATAGGCAATTTTGTTTATTAAAAGCTCTTTATTATGCCTGACTTAACATCACTGGAAATCATTAGGGCTGATGAAATGAGAAGAAATGGCCATACCTACAGATCGATTGCCTCAAGGCTTCGTCGACCAGTATCAACGATTCATCGCAGCATCCAGCGGTACAGATCGTCTAATTCTCTTGTGAGGAGGAGGGGTCAAGGTAGAAAAAGATGTACATCGAGGCGAGATGACAGTTTTTTACAACTTGGAGTTCGTAGGAATACGCGATTAACGGCTGCACAAGCTCGAAATGAACTGGAAGACGTTCGAGGAGTACGAGTAAGTGAGCGTACAGTTCGCAGGAGATTTGAAGAAGTTGGTTTAGGGTCGTATATACCTGCCAAAGGCCCAAAACTTGAGAGACGTCACCGCGTAAACCGATTAAGCTATGCGCGAGAACATCGTCATTGGGATTTGAACGAATGGCAGCAGGTTCTCTTTACTGATGAGTGCAGAGTTCTTTTAAAACAGATCGATGGGAGCCAGCGAATATGGAGACGCAAAGGAGAACGCCACATACAGTCTAATTTTGAACACACAGTGGCTTATGGTGGCGGCTCGATTATGGTTTGGGGAGGGATATGTTTGGGAGCTCGCACGGAGTTAGTGATAGTCACAGGAGGGACCATGACAGCAGATCGATACATCAGAGACATTTTACAAGAACATGTTGTACCATTTGCCCCATTTATTGGTGACGACTTTATTCTAATGCAAGATAATGCTCGTGCTCATAGTGCATAATCGGTACAGGAATATCTGAGCCACGTAGGTATACCGGTGATGCAGTGGCCAGCAAATTCCCCCGATTTGAATCCGATAGAGCATGTCTGGGACTTGCTAAAAAGAAGAGTTAAATCCAGAATGCCACCCCCCAACAATCTGAATGAACTTGGAAACGCATTACTTGAGGAGTGGGAGCGGTTGCCTCAAGAAATCATCGATAACATAATCTGTAGCATGCCCAGACGAATGGAAACCGTAATCAGAGCAAGAGGGGGAAACACTCGTTATTAATTTTGCTTTAATTTTATTGTTAAATCATTTAATGCTTACTTTTTATATTTTTTGTGATGGTTCATAATCATCTAAAAATTTCACTTATTTCAAATTTCTTTATTTTTCAATAAAAAATAACGAAGACTTTTCAAAGTCGTTGTTAAAAGATGTTAATCAATTTGTTATTTTGTGTCTAATTACATTTTCGTCAAATATATGCGTTATTATCTCATAGTCTCACTTTTTTTTCTGTTCCGCTAATTGTGCCGGTGTGTATATAAATGAAATCTGCCATAGATAAATGTTCAAATTTAGTAGTATTTCTTCGAAAATCATTTCTACTAACGGGTTTTATAAAATGGCAATACGACAATGCCATTATAACACAATTCTATTACGAGACCATTGACCGACCACTGATCGACCATTATGAATTTAGCAGATTACGAACTTTTAGCAAAATGACAATGGGATCGTGTTGGAATGACTAATTTATAAAAATAGCAGACTCAGGCCCCTGTCACACTATACTACTGTAGTGTGACAGTTCGTTGAGCTCCATAACTGAGCTACACTATAACTTATGCATGCATGCCGTTCGTTGGAACAGGTCAGCTTAAAGCTGCAATGGCTCTATCTTCAAAAGACTCTTCCAGACATGGCCCTGCATTGTTAAATTCACATAAAATCCTAATAATATAATGTTTAGACTTTCAGACACCGTGACCTGTGGGTTGGCTTCGGTATTTCTGTTCAGGGAACAGTCGGCTAAGAAATTCCGGCGCTATCTAGAATTAAAATATTGACCAAAAAATTTACGTGTAAAAGTGTCTTAAAAGATCTGCTCATAGAAATAAAGATCATTTCATTTCAATGCAGAAAGACTGTTAAATCCTGTAGTGTCAAAATTAAATCCTACTAATGGTATCGATGCGAATGTTTTAATGTTTGTAACTCAATCACTCAAAAATGGCTGAACGTATTTTTTTTTTTTTTTTTTTTTTTATGATGGGAAATTATCAAATAACTTCTCCCGCTCTGGGTGGAGCAGGAGGGCGTGTCAGACTTTTACTGACTAAAACCCACCCGTGTTCCTTCAGTAGCCCTTAAGCCAGGGGCTGTGGTGTCTCTTTCGAACAAACCCGCACCCCTGGCAGATGGCTGAACGTATTAGATGTAGAATGTCGCACACAGAGTTTATAACCTGGATTAACACATAGTATACTTTTTATGTTGATAAATGTCATGACTTGGATATTTTCCAAAAACCATGTAGATGAAGCCTTGGGAAAACGCAAAGTCTAATAAAGAAAAGCCTGTATATACTAAAAAAAACATTGAGTGTCTAATAGTCTATCTACTTCTACTCAATCAAAATGGCAATTTTTGTAACCAAAAAAGAGAAAATTGTTCACAAAATAAAAACATAATGATTTTCAATTTCGTTACATTAACGTTCACTTTTATCTTTTTGTACTTTTGTTTGTGAGTTAAAAAAAAAACTTTTTGTTTTTGTTTTGTTTCAAATGTAATAGTTCTAGGAATGGCTGGCTGACGGCAGAATGACTGACAGCCACTGAACATTTTTTAAATTCGAAAGATGTTATTTTCGGTAGTTATTTTTTAAATTCCTAATTCAAAACTGATAGCTTCGTTTTGCCAATTTTCGTAATAAGAACGTTACTGTGATTGAAATACAGTTCTACACAAAACTGATGACTTAGTCCGATAATTAGCTGTCAATTTTGTGTTTAGAACTTCACCGTGGTCGAAATTAAGTTCAAAAGTCAAATTAGCTCCTTGGTTGAAACCTATGTGTGAAGACAAACATTGTTTTGTATTAAGACAGTAAACGTCTCGGCAACAACATTAGAAGGCAGATCAACAAGGATCGTTAAATCCTTCCGAGCCTTGCTTACATCGTTAAAGATTACCTTCGGAGGAGCGATGCATTCCTCCGGGATCTTAGGATAATGATCTTGAGGGATTTGTTTACGTCACGTAGGTACTTACTGTCTATTCCAAAAATATCTAACGAAAATGTAAACAAACCTTATTTAAGTAAAATTCTTATGCAATAAAGAGAATTAGTAAGTTACTCTCTAGAAAAGTTGTATGGAAATCGGTTGACATGGTATGGGCATGTGATACGGAGGAATGAGGGAAATGTAGTGAGGAAAGTTTTGTGCATGAATGTTGATGGCTATAAGAGTAGAGAGAGACCAAAGAAACGATGGATGGACTGTGTGAATGATGATATGGTTAGAAAGGGTGTGACTACGAAGATGAGTGGAAGAAAAAGACAAGACAAGTTTATAAGGGCACGAGAATGATGATGACTCGCTCTAGTTCTTCTCTTTAGTTGTAATAGTAACCCATTCATGTTTTTTATGCTTCAAGTATCTAATAAATCCTCACCCACACTCCCACACACGTACACTCACACACGCAGTGTCATACATACACACACAAAAGACATCTACTTACTCACGCTCTCACTATAAATGTTTACTAACAATACAAACACGAAATCTTGGTTATTCTTAATATAATTGTGTCTAACCTTTGTAAGCTATTATTACTAAAACTATGTATACACTATTTTATTAGGTAAGCCTGTGATGATAGTAGCATTATGCGTTTTGTGAATTAATATATACCGAACCTACTATTTTGTTTGTTTTCTCATTTATTTTTAAACACTTTTGAGCTACATACTGACTGTAACAGTACATTATGGTATTAGTGTGTAACGTTGGTGATTACCGCTGAGGCGCCATTGAGACCCGAGCCGTCAGGCGACGGTCTTAAGAGAGCCGAGGACGGTAATCATCAATACACACGTGTTTCATACGACGTTTTTTAAAACATTTGTGAAGAAAATAATACTAAAAAAATCATTTTGTCTTTGGAGTTTTTAGGTAGTAAACTTTCCATAGCGTTAAGTAAGGGCTTCACATCTTATATCGGGCAGTATTACAACATATATCATTTTCTTCATAACTAGTACTTGTAGTCATTTTAATGAATAAATAACTATCGCGCGCATTAACAATGACGATCGGCCATAGACGAAGGCCGCATTCCGAATTAGAAAAATAGCGCTGTGAGCGCTCACATCGATATTTTGCGTTTCGAGTTAGATATCACGATTCTGACAGCTAAGAATTGTCATTTTTTTAATCAATACGGAACTCTCGTGATCGCGATAAAAGTGTTCACTCAACGTTAAAACTTGTATACACCACACACAACTGTCATTTTTGACAGCGCTCACGGTGATATTAGTATAACGCACGGTCGGCGTTATCGCAAGATGGCGCATGTCATTACGTCATCTATGACGATTCGCGGGACATCGTTATCAAAGAATGAGGTTTTTTTTTTGGCTTTTCGCGGATAGGGTTTTAGCCACGTACAAAATGGATTCAAAGTTTTCTTTATTACAGAGAAAACAAAAGTTATATTTGAGTGAAAGTTTTATTTATTAAAAACATACAAGTTGAAATTATCTATTTAAATACAAAGTTGCATTAAATGAGCAAGCAATATTTACATTAATTTATTTGTGCTATTGAACTCGACCTTTTTTGTATCGAAACTTTTTATGAAACAAGTAACTCAACCAATTTAAAAAAAAACCTTTAACTCACTAGTGAATAATAGTAATGAAAAAGTCACAGTTTGATGGTAGGTGTCATTATGTGGCTAATTGCGGTGAAATTAGAGCCATTTTATCAGCAAGTGTGTTGAAAAAGCTACTATACCACTTCCTAATTCAAAATTGTTATAACACTTTTTTTATGATTGTTTTGAAATGTATCTAACTGCTAGAGGGTGGAGACCTGGTGACCTGAAACACAGGTCCTTAAAACCTAGCTTAGGCACCAGTCTACCACAGTTAACCAAATCTTAACATGTACCGTAAGTGTAGGTAATAATCTCTGCAATGTTTATTGTGGTAGGAAAAATAAATTGACAATCGACGAAAATTGACCTATAATCCTGAAGTGTCACATCAAAACAACTTTAAGGTGATTTAAAATTAGAATTTCAAGTATTCAAATAACCGAATCAGAGCGCTCAATTTTTAAGTAGCACTACAAATTGGCATCCACAGGTACAGATGCCAGCATCGAGTTACCCCAATCTGCCAAACTTCTTTGATAGATTTTCAACTTTATCACATTGCCATTAGGTTCATGTTCAATTGGGAAAATTTGACAATTTAGGGAAGGTTGATGTACGTGTGGCGTCTGTAAATGTTTTCTGATCCATTTGTTTACATTTTTGTCAAAAACTTTTGGAACAGACTATACTCACGACGTCACATCAAGCTATAAACTTCCTGTATAAGCTGAGCTCCCATTGTATAGGCTTCTCATAGGTCAGATTATACTGGAATATCTGGTAATTATGTATACTTAAGCCTATCTTCCGCTTTTAATCGGCCTATAAGAGATCGATTTCCTGAAGAGAATATCCGTAAGAAGTTATTATTGACTGGGAAATAATAAATGTATCCATTGTGTGATGTTTTTTTTTTTCTTTAATTACTTTAGCGGCAAACCATGCCGGGTACATAAAGAAGAACGTTAATTTTAGTTGCGATGTCAATTCCATATCTTTTCTTTTTGAATAATGAAACTTTAGTTTAACTCGCAAATATACAGTCACAATCACAAATCGGGCTTTTCATCGTCACAATTCATCACATTTTTTTTTAAAGTAAACGAATTTTGGTACTTGCCTGTAATAATAACAATTTATCACTCTCACTGATAGAGAACAGTGGTGGCATAGTGTCAACGGCCGCGACTGTGGGTTCGTACCCATACAGACTCTTTAAGTTGTGTATTTTTATTATTTCATGGCCAGTGCTCTCAAAACGGTGAAAGTAAACATCGTGAGGAAACCCGGCATGTCCTAGAACCAAAAATTCGATGGCATGTGTCATCTACCAACCCGCAATGGGCCGGCGGGCGTGGTGGATTACGGCCCACTCCCTCTCACTGCGAAGAGGCCTGTGTCCTATCAGTGGGAAAATTATAGGATGATCATGTACGGGTAGAGCGAACACGCGATCATCGCGTTCATTTGTTTAGCGAGCCCAAAAAATTGAAAGTTACGATCGCATAATCGCGTCATAATCGCGTCACAATCGCTTTCTTTACAGCATTTGTGCGGCATAATTAATAAAACATCATGTCGATTTCGTATTGGCGCGATGCGAAGTTCGAATTAAGATATGGTCCTACGTAGTACGACACACAGGCATTCTCAAGTTAAGTAATTACAACAACTTGTTAAGTAATTAGTTGTCACTTTAACAGCTGTTTAAACGTGTCGACCAACTTAATACTAGTTACTAGATTCCGCCCGCAGCTTCGCCCACGTGTAGTCGGAAATAATTGTAACGTTTTATCCCATGTGTTAATCTAGGTTATAATCCATCTGTGTGCCAAACATCCAAATCCATTCAGTAGTTTTGGCGTGAAAGAGTAAGAAACATCCATACATCCATACATACAAACTTTCGCGTTTATAATATTAGTAAGAATAACATAACAGTACACTGTACTGACAAATGTGAATTTTAGTTTTAAAACATGCTCATAAATTGTAGTTTGTGGAATATTCTATTGTTGCACTAACGAGGTTTAAGTAACATTAACTGAATTAGGCTGTGGTAAACCGAGACTAAACTTCGACAGTAGCAGTTCAAACAACGACGAGAACTACTTAACTTGATTATTCATACATTGTGTGACGTCATAAGTTAAGTGAAATTGTCAGTGAGTACTGTGTAGTAAATATTTTATGAGACACCAACCCGTGTGTTCGATGGGTTTTGCCGAGGCCTTCCATACAAACTTTCATCGCGTTTTTAGCCCCTTTAGACGAGTAACTTAGAAAGTCCTTCCCTAGTGCTCATATTCGTTGTAGAATAAGGATGTCTTGTGCAAAATTTGGCAGTGATTGAATGCATTTAAGACATATACTAAGAAGATGATTTCTATCTCTGTTCTACTTGTTCGTTCCGGCTGTCATTCGTGGATCTTTGACAATCGTTATGAGTCATCAGAAGCTCGAAAATATGACAACCAGTCTCATCTAGGGGTATCGTATTGCCCAGTAACTGGGTTATGGAGATCAGATAGGCAGTCGCTCCATGTAAAATACTAGTATTCTGCCGCATCTGGTTAGATTAAAAAGCTAGGCAGATCATGACTCTATCCATCTAGGTACACAACATTCACGAGCATACGGGGCATGGCAATAAGAATCATTTATTGCAGAAAATATAATGTAGGTGTAACTAGTTGTAAATGTTAGTTGTTTAAAGTAGAATACATATTTTTAGAGCAAGAAAATTAATTTTACTTACATAATATGCAGAATATCCATAAAATACGCATATGGATCGAAATAAGTAGAATTTTTCCGACTGGCGGCGTGGGGTTTATGTGAAGACCATGTGGATTGGTGTCTGAAATGGTCTTTTTAGGAGAGAACCACACAGATTGAGTGGACCTGTCCAATCATCATCATCATCATCATCAGCCTATATAATGTTCCCACTGCTGGGACACAGGCCTCCTCTCTGTGAGAGGGAGTGGGCCGTAATCAACCACGCGGGCCCAGTGCGGGTTGGTACATGTCCAATCAGTACACGCATTTATTAGTAATCATACAGCTCAACTCAGAACTTGAGGAGTTCAACGTTTTGACGAACAATACCAAAGAAAGGACATTTGGGTAGGCCGCATAAAGTACTCAAACTGCCAGATTAACAGTAAAAACGAACTGAGAAAGACATTAATAGATCCGTCAAAACCAGTGCGCAATTGAATTTTTCGGATGGGCAATTTTAATCGGGAGTACTTAGACAATTTTGTCTCTAACAACTATCAAATCATGTTGTCATTCAATTTTAGTTCAAGGCCCTAACTAATATGTCCGTTAGTCATACGAAGGAAACGCCCGGAACTTAGGGCAAAACTAAACATATCGTGCTTAGGGAGACCCCAACTTATGTGCATTTTGTGCTTCAGTACCTACGTTGCGCGTCGATCGATAAAAAAATCAGTTCACCCGTTCGGGAGCTACGATACCACACACAAACACGCCAAACTTAATTATAACACCCCCTCGTTTTTGCATCGGGGGTTAAAAATAAGAGAAAATCGCGCTTATCCAACAACTTTGTGTAAGTTTACGCGCTATATCATTACGATTAATTTCAACTACAAGACGATGAAGTAAAACACAACCGTAATTAAACTTCACAGCCGTAACCATTACGATATCAGCGATATTTGGCCACGGCTATACTATTGGTTATAGAAAAGATGTCTTATACAATTACTGTATTGGCTATCTAACATGACCAGTTGTACGCATGACGACATATCAAGCTATAATGTCCAGTATAAGCTGACCTGGCATTGTATAGGCTTTTCGTACAATGACCAGTTAGCTAAAACTAGAAATGCATAGCTTGATATGTGGTCGTTTGTACTAGGAGCATCTCACTAAACGAATAGAACAGACACATCCAATTTAAACTGTAACGTTACAAATTATGCGTACAACTATATTACCATAAGGCTCTGTTCACACGACGATGATAAGTACGATATACTTATTTCTGTATTGGTTGCACCAACATTCAAAATTTGTTTAACATCAGCTTTCCAAGACCCATCCCTTTCCCGCACATACTTCGCGAGTGAATAAGAAGATTTCGTAAAATAAAAAGTTTGTGCTTCCCTAATTATTTCGGGTTGTATTCTATTGTCCTACACCCACCGTAACTCGACCTACTTATCGCCAAGCGTTTGTCAATTGTTTTGTTCCGCACCGCAAAAGTACAGTCCACTAAATTAGCCCTTCGCGCCATCATGCATAATTTTGGGATCACATCGCAGTCAGACCACATTCCATATTTTTTTTACCGTTCGTTCTTTACGTCAAGAGAATGAGCACAAGACCTACTCATTTGAGCTGAAAAACGTCCACAAGACAGGCTAGGCATAGCTAAAACGACCAGCCCTGTACCCCCCGCAGTCAGCGAATTCAGTCGATTCTGGTCGGAAAACTACTTTCGACCTGCTACAACCTGGGAACCGTTAACCGCGATAAGCGGTTGCCAAGTTGCCTCGAAAAATAAAATAAACTTACGACAGTAGATTAATAATTGACATTACTTTAGAAAATAAGTAGGAGAGGCCGGGGTTCAAAGTACTGGGGGTAAGTTGTACCGGCACGAATAACTTCGTTGAGGAAAGAGGTAAATGTGAAATGCATCTCGTGAACGTTGTAACATCGCACTGCTTCGGCAGCCATTTCAGTGACCCTGTAAAGACGTGGTTTTCGCATGGTGGTCCATATTTATAGTTACGTAAGTACATTTTCCGTTCTTATACTTTTTGGTCTACTTCAATCAATTTTCCAGCTATTCATTTGAGAATTGCACTTATCAATTGGAAGGTAGTTTTTAAATCGCATTACTGATATTTATTTTCTTGTATCTTTAGCACTTGAGATAAAGTTCAACTAATTCAATGTTAGTCCTATAAGTTCTCACTGCCAAAAAACTGTGTGTTGTTGAATGTCCTGTATTCAGCCTTATGTATGTAGCTCTTGTGGATTCATGAACTATTTTTAATTGATCCATAGCTCACAAACGCACTACGGCTCTTTGGGGCGGGCGCCTAGTTGGCAACACTAATCACATTAAAATTCAAAGGCCACAATTGGACTATGCTAACTTGCCCAGCGGGCTGAGAATTAAGCAACCGCATATCTATTCACAAGCATTCGACAGGCTATCATATCGAAAATGACTCATTTCGATCACCTAATTTGCTTTGTCCCCGACAGCAAACAACTGTCGGAAGAAAAGCTGTCGTTTATTTGATTTAGACTGACAAGAATTTGTTAAAAATTTGGCTATAACGATTTTGATGAACATTAGTTCATAGATAATGTAAGTTGAACCCTGAAGAAGTGTTCACATTCTAATCATAAGTGGCTGCTCATTTTAATAAACGTAACATTACACCAGCCGCATGCACAGTGACCGCTAGGCAATTGTCGCCACACAGATGGGTGCCCGAGGATGGACGGCGCCGCCGAGACCGGTCCAAGAAAAGGCGGCGTGACGACCTGGACGCGTATTGCAAGAGCTGGCTCGAGGAGGCTCTGGAAAATGATGCCTGGAAGGATTTGGAGAAATGCCTTTGCTCAGCAGTGGGACAGTGTAGGCTAAAATAAAAAAAATAAAAACATTACATCACGCCAGTTAGGCTGAGGCTACATAAGGCCGCGACGCGACCTACGACACATGAGCGATTAAAACAAACAAATGAATGCTCACGTATATGGCTACACCGTACATCAAATATTACTAGCGATCTTTGATTTCTTTATGCGATAGGAACAACATTACTGTAATCACGGCATCGGCTACATCAACATATCAGCGAAATTGAAGCGAATTTATTAGAAAATTTCTCACTTGCACGACTAATTCAATAATGAACATATAATAGGACGCGATCCATTTGCCATCCACTAGGCATAAAGGCTCTTCAGACTTCAGAAATTCAGACTTTTATATTCTCCGGTACTTACTGACAGGCCTGCACTGTCCTCCCATACCTGTTATCACTGTAATTTGTAAAAGCCACTTATTTTTAAAAGAGTAACCGTGGAGTTACTTGCCGGCTCTTCTCCATAGAAAGCGACGAACTGGAACCGTGCACCTAGCTTCTGACGTTTCATAAGTGTCTATGCAGGTTTATGTGAAATAAATTATTTTGACTTTTTGATATTGACTCCGTGGTACTACTGAAAAAAATCTGATGAAAAAACGAATTCTACTTTGCCCAACCTAGGAATTAAACCCAGGATCCCATGCTTAGCAGTACCGCTTGTGACTACGAGAACAAACAAATTATTATCAAATAAACACACTGTGACTACTATATGTACCAAAACGTTCGTTTTTAATTAAAAAATATACTGTGAAAAGTCATAAAAAGAGTATTAAATACCGCACAAATGGCTTCACGGACAGAATTCTTAAATAATATTTTATGCCCACATAAAGAACGTACTGTTGCTTTGTTTATCATGATTTTGGGAGCCAACGGTTTTTATTTTGCGAGGACCATATTTTTAAATAACTGTGCATTTATTTATACGTACTTTATTGTACACCACAAAAACATGCTTAAAAATCAAACTAAAAAGCAGATAATAATTACAAAAAAGCGTGATGCTTTTTGAGGTATTTTTATCAAACACCTCACTTTATTGAAATTTTTTTCTGCTTTTTAGTTTGGTTTTTGAAACGTGTTTTTTAGATTTTTTATTCTATTATTTATTTTCTATTTTTAAGTTCTGCTAACTACAAAAGCGTAATTTTAAAGTTTTTTTTTTTAATTTTAAGGTTATGTAAGTAACAATTTATAAAATTATTGAATTGTCATCGGTCGTCGATAAGTCTACAAAGTTTAAATGAAATCTGACCGTTTGAAGCGGGTCAAAATCTAGTCCAAAGGAATCGATTACAAACAAACATGCTTACAAACATACAGGTGAAGCTATTATAAGCGTGTTAAAAAATATCTTCCTAGCGTTTTCCCGACCATGTTGGATTAGGCTTCCTGGATAACCAGAGGCAGTTGAATACTAGTATTTTACATGGAGCGACAGCTTATCTGATCTCCACAACCCAGTTATTGGGTAACATGATACCCCGTGGTATCATCTTCATCATCACCATCATTTCAGCCGAAAGACGTCCACTGCTGGACATAGGCTCCCCCAAATTCCGCCACTTCAACCGATTCTCTGCTTCCCGCATCCAGCGGATTCCTGCGGCCTTCACAAGGTCAATGGTCCACGTTGTGGGAGGCCTTCCAACTCTACGTCTTCCGCGGTCGCCACTCCAGAACCTTCCGGTCCCATTGGCAATCTGTTCTGCGGACAATGTGCCCTGCCCACTGCTACTTAAGTTTGGTAATTCTTCGGGCTATGTCAGTTGCCTTGGTTCTCCTGCGGATCTCTTCATTCCTGATTCGATCACGTAGGGAAACTCCAAGCATAGCCCTCTCCATAGGTCTCAGGTATCATGTTACCCCACCAGATTTAGACTCATAGGTGGAGCCATCGAGTTTTTCTTGCTTCAGCCAAACTGGGTCCAGAGTCTGTTTGACGACTTCCAGGTTAAACCAAGACAACTCATGACCAGGCGGGAGATCTTCAGCAGGTATGCTATATGATAGCGACCACTACACCAATTTACACGGTCGGCCGACCGCTATTCCAGCTACTACATGGTCTTCACATGATCTGACCGTATTAGACTTTAAAAGAGACTGTGACCTCTGAGTTTGTTTCGAGCTTTGTTCTCCGAGTAGTCAGATGGGAAACGCCGAAATCACCAAGTTTAAAAATATGATTGATGTGTTAAAGTTGTTGTACAAACCTACTTACAGAAATAAAATAAAGTGTCGAATGTCGAGGCGTAGACCATGTTTTTATTAACTGCCTTGAAACTAGAAAAGTTAAGTATAACAACCAAAGAGTTCCGATAAAATTCTACTTTGTCATAATTTATTGATCTTGTAGAAGGGTCAAGGGTTCTGAAAGAAAGTTTGACCACTAAACTTATAAATAGGTATACCTTTGACAAATCTCTTTGTATGCCCTCTTGACCCAAAATCGGGTGGAATCAAATCTGATTACGAGAATTTCGAGTTCCATGGCAAAAAATATAATGTAGGGCCGACAACAAAGGAAATAACGCAGTTTTGGGTTTTCACAGAAGACTTTTTACTTAATGGTCCGCTTAACCTGGATTGAGAACAGTTACGTAGATATTAAATATGAACTTCGAGTCATATGTGTTGTCATGATCATATGAGTATATAGCCTTCTTTTGTTTTTGTTCATTCAGATTCTTCTTAGTGTGTCGATAGCAATCTAAAAACAGTCAGCTCAGAATTTAGCTACGAGCTTGGCACTTTTAGCAGCGTCCATCAACTCCTGTAGCGTGCAGACAGCAGGACACGCTGGACAAGATATTATGTGCCCCATTGTTTGTAGGACAGCACCACATTTACACTCCAGGGCGGAGTCATCTGTGAATCTCCACCTGAGCAGGTTTTCTTTACTTTGGCCTACCTGAGTCCGGAGTCTATTTAAAGACTTCCAAGAAAGCAGAGGCAGCTCATTTCCAGGCGCGAGGCTAAAAGCTTTTAAGCAATTTATTATACAGGTTGGGTTAAAAATCGTGGATGATACGAAACAGGGCGATAGTTGAGGTTATTTGCAGTAAAAAATATATCTGTGGCAGAGCTCTCACTTGATCTCCTTAAAACTTATGACTATTTGAGTGTTTTTTGAAGAAAATCCATTTTTTTAATAAATAGGCAATAGAATAAAACGGTTACCTATAATTATGATGTTTAGTTGCTTCTAGGCAATGTATCATCACTACAAAAGTGTTTTTTTTTATGATAGTAGGTACCATGATTTATGAGTGTTGGCACTTTTTTTTTCTTTTTCTTTTCTAAGTCTCACGAAAAATTCTTTGTAACTTTAGAACCTCATTATTGTTAAAAAAATACTACAATTGTTTTTTTTTTTTTTTTTTTACTGCAAATAACCTCAACTTTCGCTCTGTTTCGTTTGATCCACGATTTTTTACCCACCTTGTATACTTTTAATACAGCTTCAAGTCCCATACCGACTTGATGCCTTTACCATTATTATAATACTAGCTGTGCCCGCGACTTCGTTCGCGTGCATGTCGGAAAACAATAATGTGTCGCTTTGACGGTGTAGGTACCACTCCTCCGATCTTCCGATCTATCCTGGTAGGAATCTACCACAGCTTTCGAATGCAGTCCAGAGCCTAGAGACAAAACTCATTACTCTTGTCGTTCACGCTAAACGGAACGCCAAAATGTACGGGAATGACATTACCTGCGGAAAGGACACGGTAATGTCATTCCCATATATTCTGGCGTAGAGTTTAGCGTGAACGTTAACAGAAAGGTGTTTTGTCTAGGCCTGCAGGCGTCTTTAGGGGTTATAATGATATTGCGACGAAGTCTCACTCAGATTTTTAACCCCCGACGCAAAAACGACGGGGTGTTATAAGTTTGACGTGTCTGTGTGTGTGTGTGTGTGTGTGTGTGTGTGTGTGTGTGTGTGTCTGTCTGAGGCAACGTAGCTCCCGAACGGATGAACCGATTTTGATTTAGTTTTTTTTTTTGTTTGAAAGGTGTATTAGTCGGGAGTGTTCTTAGACATGTTTCATCAAAATCGGTTCAGCCGTTTGAAGATTATCAGCTCTTTTCTGTTTGAAAAACGGATTTTAGCCTCTGATCAACTCAAAATTTGGGATTCTATTACTTCAATGATATTAGACGAATAAAATAACCTTGAACTGATGCTGGAGCAACACCTGGAATTTCCAGGAAACCCAAGTTATTCACCAACAAACAGCAGAAGTATCGTGTTTGGGCTCATTGAAAAGGTCTCAATGAATAGATTATAGATAAATGGTGATTTAAGGGAGACATTAAGTTTAAAAAGCAATAAATAAAAATTAAATTAAAAATTTAAAAAACCCCCGACCCAAACAAAAACTCAAAAAAGTAAAAAATAATATTTATAGGCCTTTTAATTTTAACAATGCCCTGATCAAAATATTACGTTAAAATTAAAAGGCCTATAAATATTATTTTTTACTTTTTTGAGTTTTTGTTTGGGTCGGGGGTTTTTCACTTTTTGCACATCAGTTTTTGCACTTTGTTTTTGTTTTATTTTCATCATTTTTTGTCTTTTTTTAAATCGGAATACTTATTCCTCTGAAAACCGTAGTTTATCTTCATTTCTACAATTGCCAATAATTTTCTGAATTACAATACAGCCGTAACACTATTAAATTTATATAAGATTTTTGATGTTTTTAATTGCCACAAAACGTCGGCGCCTGCGTCTCATTACTTGTCAAAGCGGTGCCATAGTGTAATAGTCACTAATGGCATAGATAAGTAATAGATGTTACGTAGGGTGCACACACGCGGATTACAATGTTTTACTATTTATGTTGTTACATATTTATTTTATTTCTCAGTTCCCAGACACATTTTATCTTATTTATATCTATTTCCTTTTTGTTGTATATCTGTCCGTGACATCACAGCGGGCCCTATCAGAATACCAGCGCTGCGACACTTTTAAATGTCGCAGCATCATGCTGAGATAGTGGCCTTTTGGCTTCGCACGGGTCTTTATTTTTTATTTTACTTTTTTTCTTTTTGTTTTTGTATAATGTTAATTTTAATAGTAGTGTAGCATAGTAGTGTTTTAGTGTTTTTTCTTTTATGTGTTTAATTATCATATCATACTGTAGCAAGTCTGTAAGATTCCTGTGCAAGTCCAATAAATAATTTTTCTTTCTTTCTTTCTTTCTAAATATTATTTTTTACTTTTTTGAGTTTTTGTTTGGGTCGGGGGTTTTTTAAATTTTTAATTTAATTTTTTAAGAATAAATATAGATCAAAGCGCCTGGTCGAGGCTCATTTTATAATAAATGTGCACCTGCCGTAGGTACAGTAAAAGCTCTTTATTCGCGAGGTATACGTTCCGTAAAATACCTACCGCGAATACAGAAACCGTGACTATGGAATGGTAATTTATATGGGATTATAGGGGATACGTTCCTAAGTGACAAAAAAAAAAACAATTTAATTGAAGTTTTTGACCATATTGACTAATTGTATGAGCGTGATATGGATGCAAGCGACTCTCCAAGGCGTAAACGATCAAGCATTTATATGCGTTAAACAGATTTTTTCGCGTCGAAAATCGTTTTTAAGTAAAAAAAAATTTCAACATTTTGCAATGAATGGAAAGATGAAACAATAGGTAAAACACGCAAAGCGGCTCGTACCAAAGGATGGAATGTTCCAAAAAACACTACAAAGTGCAAAATAACTTTAATTTCGGAAGTCGGTGACGTTGGATGTGTATTTTAATTATTTGTCACCGCCTTCCGAAATTAAAGTTATTTTGCACTTTGTAGTGTTTTTTGGAAGTCGGTTGTTATTTTTTTGAAAAAAGTTTTTATTTTTCACTTTTTTGTTACCTACCATACACCAATTCGAAATTTCATCATCCTTTGGGTCAAAACAATGCATACTTATTTATGTGATAGCAACATTCGCGGTTGATTTGCTGTAATTTTTTGAAGAGTTCCGTTGTCTGTTTCCGAAACGCATCATCAGATCTATATGCAGGGCCCAATCTAAGGGGGGGCAAGCCGGGCAAATGCTCAGAGCGGCAAAAATGAGCGGCGGCAAAATGTATACTTACAAACATACTTTTTGTATACTTGTTCAGAAGCCGTAGTAGACTAACGTATGTGAATATTATATAGTTAAAAGAATATCACATAATTATGGTCATACCATCTTTGATGGTGTTAGTGCAAAGGGCGGCGAATGTTATTTTTGCCCGGAGCGGCTAAATAGCTAGATCGGGCCCTGTCTATATGAAATTTCAATGGGACCATTTCGGAGTAAACCCCTTTCGAAAAAAAAAAGAATTTTGCAAATCCGTCTATATACGACGGAGTTATGCCTGAACATATATTAAAAATATAAACATGTCGAATTGATAACCTCCTTCTTTTTGAAGTCGGTTAAAAACACCGACCGCGGCGAAGGCGGCTATTGTAGATGTCAAAGGCCGAACCAATACAGCGGCGATATCATTTGACAATGTACTTTAGGCGAAGTTGTAATAACGTCTATTTCACTTTTTTATAGTCCATCTGACGACGCGTTTACAAAGGATATTGGGTTGGATACCTATTGGAATCCTTTTTGTTATTTGTTAATATGTATGTACCGATGTACCGATTAGACCCGCAAATAAATAAATCTTTAGCCGCGGATATAGGAATTGGGTCGCATTTTTTTAATCCGCGAATAGTGAAAACGCGAATGAAGGAAGCACGAATAAGGAGCTTTTACTGTACTTACTCAATAAATCGACTGCGCGTCTGGTTGAGTGTGCTGAAGCATTATTCCACGCGGGGGCGGGCGCCTATCTCGGCCCGTACAGGCGCGTGTCTTTTAGCTTTGTTTATCAAACGTTGACCACTGAATAAAACCACAGCAGTGGGAATGCTCTGCACGGTCTGCGATAGGCCTCGACAGGTAGCAGTGCAGTAACACCTGACGCCACCTGTCAGTTAACGGCCCGTGGGACCATGGCGTTATCACGATGAAGAAAGATCACGCTGTAAAGGTGGATACTGACCGGCGTCACGGGTCAAAATGCACCTAATATGTTACCAAGCAAGTATTCGTGCAGTCAGTAGTACCTACGGCAAAACATGCGAGCGAGCAACACTGATTTTAGCACACGGCGTAAAGACATGCTCGCTGCGAATGTTACCATTACCTACGCCCCGTAACGTCGGTCATTATCCACATTAAAAGCGCTGTTGAAAAAAAAACCAAACCAGGCAAAAAAAACTATTTAATTGTATAGCACGGGTTTTCTATGAACATAGTAAGTACGATGTTGTTGCTACGTAGTGCCATACCGCGCGCGCCCCCACCTCTCTCCCCGCTGCTGACGCAGGCAGCAGGAAGAGAGAGAGCCCGATCCCGAGGATAATGGACGTAACAGAGCGATCCTCCGTGACTCTCAGTTACAATGCCTTTTTATTGTAAATTGTAATCAAAAATGTTTCAGTGTTTCTTTTGTTCAGCCATACATTTATTTGTAGACCAATAAATAATTATATTTAAAGAAGCGACTTTAAAATTGTCAATATTTTACTATTGTGATTTCTATTGTTCCTGTGTAGGTAATGTATCCTTTGTTGGAGATGCCAAATGGATAAATAAATACATTTTTAAACTTGTTTTAACTAAGAAAATGCTTCTCTGTAAGCGATGTTGCTCGGAAGAGCATCGACATAAAGAACTACAGTTGCCCGTGTGAAAACCTATCTATTTACTCAAATCCACCAGTAGTTATGGTCACAATTTTGGATTTTTTTTCCTGACTTTCACCATCCGACCTCGCTTGAACCCCTCCCCACCTCGAAAACTAACATCACGAAAATTAGCACATAAGTATTTACAACTCTTTACTCCCAAAACTCCCATTATTTGAATCGAGTAATGCTGTAATTTACACGCATTTAAATTTAACATTATCAAATTTCGCGCGAAATCAAGTTGTTGTCTTTGCATGTTTGCTATTCAAACCTAGATGGCGTTACTGACGCTAGAGATTAAGAATTTCTATGGAGATGTTCCTCTAGCCGCTCTAATTTTGCTATATTATGCTAGATGGCGCTACTAAGACTTTTATCACAATTAAAAATGAGATTTCTTGTTCTTTCTTTTCTTTTCTTTCTTGATTTGTATTAATTTGATTGATAAAACTAATAAATATTTATCTAACATTGCATTCTAGGTATATGACTCAGAACACCACGTCAGTTAATATTATCACAACTTTTTATTTGAAATTCTTTAAGCTTTTTTGATTCGTGGGAATCAACCACCAACGGAAAGCGATTTTAGTAATCAGTATCATTACTTTTTGAAATAACACAGACACAGTAAGTAACTTAAATGAGAATGACGTGTTAATATTAAGTATTCGTTAGTACCGTTTCACGCCAATAGATGTCGCTAAGTGTTTCAACATTACGTAAATAAATTCTTCTTGAACACTTTAAATTATTTAGATAGGTTGACCGAAGCGATTGCGATGAAACAAAGACTAATATAAACTCTGAGTTATAAACAATATTTGAGTATGAAAGATAACCATATTAGTTTCGTTCTTTTGACGTGATACTTGATCTATTCAACATAGAAACTGAAAAACCGAGCTACAGACAAAAATTTTGATAAGGGTTAAAATGTCATCTGTTGATTATCCCTTACCACCCCAAGCAATTATTTTCGAAATATTTTAAATGTACAGAAAAAATTCCTTTACAGATTTATTATATGTATAGATATAGATATAGATATAGATATAGACTAAGTATTTGGTAGTCTATCTTTAGGACACCGTCACACGGTCACGCGTACTAAAAAAAAACTGACCAATTGCGAGTCGGACTCGCACACGAAGGATTTCGTACTATCGTTCAAAATTATAACACTGCATTTTTTAAACACGTTACTCCTAAGCCCTTTGATTTTTAATTTTAACGACATTTCTTCTACGCCCCGTTGATTTTTAACTTTATTTTAATTTTGTTATTGGTTGTTATGGCAACAATAGAGATAACACACTCTGTGAACTTTCAATTGTCTATCTATTATGGTTCATGAGATACAACCCGCTGACGAACAGACAGACGGACAGCGGAGGCGTAGCTTAGGGTTCCGTTGGCATCCTTCGGGGATGGAAACCATAAAAAGCACGTTATCACAAACTTTACATAACATACATAAGATGAATGCGTCTCACGAAACCTGTAATGTAGTAAGTAAGTAAGTTTATTTCAATAATTGATTAAAATTATACAAATATCTTATAGGCTATAATTATTATCTTTTTACAAATGAAATAGACATCTGTAGCCGAACTAGGCGAAAGCCTGTATTCCGGCTATCAGCGCCAAAACCTTCAAAAAAATGTCACTTATACATAGCCATCAAGTAGAAATGTTAGCGTTTGTATAAAAACAAAGAAAAAAACAAGAGGTGATAAAACATAATAATTCGATACAATGAAAAAAATACAATCACTAAAGACAAAATTATGCAGACAAAGATAATTATATCATTAGAAACGTCCAAATTTACTATACACAACAAAAAAAAGGGGCATCATTGTTACGGACATTAATAGGACGAACACACGAAATTTAAAAGAGTGTCCATGGAGTTTCTTGCCCGTTCTTCTCCATAGGTACCTACGCTTTGGAATGGGCAACTAGCTTCATCTTTCTAACTCACCGACCTTGACAATTCAAAAGTGCCTGTAATTGGTTTATTTGAAATAAATGCTTTGAGTTTGAGTTTGACACAGAAGTAGTATTTTAAACATGGGTCGCCTTCCCTTGACTAACATAACTAGGTTTATACCTTTGACTTTCGAGTTTGTTGCGCCACTTCTTCTTCCCAGCTAAAGCACTAGGAAGTGGTGAAGGGCGGGCGTTTTTGGGGGACTGTCTTATGTAATTTTTGACGTTCAAAAAGAGCTGACTCTCAGCCTAGTTTGAATAAATGACTTTTGATTTTGATTTTGACTTGGGAGTCTGTGTTTCTCCATTATAAAAGTCATTACGAATGTCTTTGTTTTTTTTTTTTTTTTTTTTTGCAAAAGATAATACAGTACCATCAATCATCTCGAATATCCTAAGAATTTCCTATTCAGAATCTGTACCATAATACTACATACTCGTATGTATATTACCAATGAGATATCCAAGGCTAATACAAGGCTTCGACAGCCGCCATATTTATCTCGCCTCGAGGCAAAGGAACCTCGTCGCCCAGCCTTATTAAGGACAGTCGGTACTCGTTAGCAAGTCGGGGGAGAATTGTATGTGACTGCAGCTCTTGTAAGTAATTGTAATAAGGTGACGGAGAAAATAATCGTGTTTACAGGGTTTTTGAATAGTGATGGTGTGTGGCGAAACTTAAATCTATGTATGCATGTATGGCAAAGATGGACAAAGAAATCATGATATGTATAAGGCTGTGCCATTTAAGAATTTTTATGGTACCTAAATGGTAAAAATTAGGGCAAAAGTAAAAGGCCATTATGGCACAAAAAGACATAACATCATAATCATGAAGTTTATACCTACTGCTTAAATTGACATGGAAATTGGACTTTGTAATGCGATCAAAGTTAATAAAACAAGGTTGGTTCCTACTTACACATCTTAATTTTAGTATCGAGCAAAATTACATTGAAAGCCGGATTCGCATGTACCTGTCCACCGCAGCGATTAACGACAAGCGAATAGAGTAAGTCAAGCGAGTGCGCGACGGCAGAGTGGTCTGTCCGACAAGCGAGCATCGCTAAGCGAGCTTTGTGATCGCTCTTGTCGCTGCGAAAAACAAGTTCCGGTGCGACTACCCAGCGATCAACTATGTATTAACATTTGTATCCCTTTTACTTTCACAGTACCTACAATCTTTTGTACGTTTCTTTAGCGAGAGAATAGTTGATAGCTAGTCGCATCCACGCCCGCAATGGGACAAGTGCCTAAACGTACCAAAAACAACGTCAATTCGATTATAATTACAAAAGTCCTATTGTTATCTTTAATTATAGATACCGCTATAAATCACCATTTGGATAATAAGTTATCTTTGTAATCACCGAACCTTAAGTGGCACAAGGGATGAATGAATGGTTATTAATAATTTTGTTATTATTTTACGCTCAACGTTTTTGCACATGTTTGTTTTATTAGGTTAGATAGCGTTGCTGAATTTTGGGCAAAATATTTTTTAAATACTATGTACTGGTATTGATTTCTCGTGTTACTTTAAAAATTGGTTAGATAAGATCTTTTTGTGTAGAAGATTAATCAAAATCATCTGCCTAGCCTTTTCCCAACTATGTTGGGGTCGGCTTCCGGATGCAGCTGAATACCAGTATTTTACGTGGAGCGACTGCCTATCTGACCTAAACAACCCAGTTACTGGGTAATACGATACCTCTTGGTAAGACTGGTTGTCAGACTTTCGGGCTTCTGACGACCCGTAACGACTGTCAAAGATCAACAAATGACAAAATATTAAAGAAGATTAATCAAAATATACCTACTTAATTGGCAAAAAAAATGGTTTGCCCACAAATAAAATTATGCCATGATCACAATTGTTTGTTATACATTTTTATTCTTATTTAAAGTTAATTTCATGTTGGCTGCAAACCGTTTATTATGTTAGTAGACAGAACTCGGCGAGCTTTTTACATTTTTACAATCAAAGCTTTTACCATGGTGTGTGTAATGCCGCGGTACCACGCCCGGTTGACACGCGGGCTGCACCCTGCCGCGCCGGGCCCGGCCGATAGGCCGTGGGGACAACGGTTCCCATGAAGCCTGGGGCGGCCTGTCCAATCTGTCGAGAGTCGGCAAGTTCAAAGATCCGAAGTGGCGCCTGTACCGGAGAACAAGCATTCTTCGGCACGGATTGCGATAGGCCTCGACAGGCCTAGGTACCAACGCCTGGCGCGGCCCAGTGGGACCGTGGTATGCCGGAGGTTGGCATTCCTACCCTTGGGACCACTCCACATCGTACCCTTGATTTTCATACCCTTTCTTTTGGGTTGGAAATCATCAAATAACTTCTCCCGCTCTGGGTGGAACAGGAGGGCGTGCCAGACTTTTACTGACTAAAACCCACCCGTGTTCCGTCAGTAGCCTGTATGCCAAGGGCTCCGGTATCTCTTTCGAACAAACTCGTACCCCTGGCAGGCATCGGCCCTTGCGCGCCCCATCACTTTGTGCTGACATCTCTTTGAGGCGCGCGTGGAACATAACGCGCCGTCGACTTGGGCTTAGTCCTTCCCGGACAGTGAGCTACCCATTACTCGCCATCCGCAAGCTCATGCCTACGGTGGCCGGAAATCAGCCTGGGATTCATTTTCATACCCTTGAACGTCAAAGCAACACTACTGAGTTATAGGTAATAACTTTTCGTAACCACAAACAGTATTATTCTCCTTAATTGCTGCTTTTTTCATCAAGAACCCATAAAACTGTTTTATTTTTTAAACCAAAAATCAATACCCGAATTTTATTTTTGTTTACAATGTAGCTTTAGGAGTTTTGGATAAGTACTTTAGTGGTCGGGCCTAAACAAACAGTTCGGTGTTTACCTTTAATTGAAGAACCTGTAGACTTTCAGTACCTACCTTAGTAGAATAAACTAGAAAAGTATCTATTAAATTTTATTCCATGTACTCACTTGATATTTAAAACGAATTCGGCTGAATGATTTGATAAATGCCTTCTTTCCATGAGAGTAGGCATATAATCTTAATAACACTGTCGGCAATATAGGTAGAGACTTACTGGCACGTCGAGCCAATAGACGTTCGATGGAGAGGACTACCGTTGCAATGGCTTTTCGGCGAAACGGACGCTTGATCTTATGGCTATTCAAAATTGTGGTATATCGGTACAATGGAATTTCGGCCATTCGGACGTGCGACTTCGGGAATTACCCATCAGGCGTATGACAGTCGAAATCAAGCAGTAAACCCGCTCTTACTGAAGAACTTCATCAATAAGGTCGCTACATGTCCTTTCTTGGCGTCTCCTCCCGTTGTTTCCACTCACATCGGCCTTATAAATACTTACCTTTTGTTAGTCGCCTTTAATTTATGCTCTCAACATGACCACACCATCTACGGCTGGTGCGGGTTGTTCGAAAGAGATACCGTGGCCTCTGGCACACAGGCTACAGAGGGAACACGGGTGGCTTTTAGTCAACAAAAGTCTGAGACGCCCTCCTGCTCCACCCAGAGCGGGAAAAGTTATTTGATGATTTCCCACCCTCAAAAAATTAAAATAAATGCATCTATGGCTCCAAGCATACGTACTCTTTAACTCAACGGGAATGATTCTATTTTGATGAGTAGGTAAGTAAACATTTGAAACAACGAAATATACAATATTCCCTCAAACCTTTTTACGTAGAAATAGAATTGCCTCCAACAAAGAGCCTATTAAATATTAGCAATCCACTTAAAATTAACTTTACTCTGAAAGCCACGATTTGAAAGCCCTTGCCCACATCTGAAAGTTTAATAAAATCCTCGGTTTTTGACTTTTATGTTTTAAACATATACGCTTATACTTTTGCCTTTATAACTTTGTACTCATCATTACATACAACTTTACTTTGGGAATAGAACGAAACCTGAAAATGAGTAAAAATAAAATACAGCTGCCCAATACATTTTATCGATTATGTGAACACAAATCAAAATATTCCTTTCACCTACTTTATTGTCCCCCCCCCCCCCGAGTGGGTTCCCGCATAGTCGTTGCGGGGGGGCTCAGTAACCGTGGATTCCGGCCACGGTGAAGCCAAGAGGAACCCAAAGGTGTGGCCGCTCGTCAGGGCCATTGCCTTCAAGCCATTGACGTAGCGGCCAAAAAGTAGGTTGCGGTGAGGTGCACCGCAACTGAGGTGGGCCGCGATGTCGAATGGGAGGCATCGCGGCTGAGGGTTACGGGCTGCGGTAGAGGAGGAGTGCCGGTGCTTCTGAGCAGCGCTCTTCCCTTCCGTGGCCTGGACGGGGCCGCCACCGTTTGATGGCGGACGCGGTGGGGCCGCAGGGGAAGAGGAGTGTCGGTATAGCGTCAGCCGCTCTCCTTATCCCCTGCGGCCGAAAAGTGGTAGACGGGACGGCGCGTTGTGTTCCACACGCGCGCCGTCAAAGACGTCGGCAACCACAGGTGGGGTCCGCAAGGGCCGATGCCTGCCAGAGGTGCGGGTTTGTTCGAAAGAGATACCACAGCCCCTGGCATACGGGCTACTGAGGTAACACGGGTAGGTTTTAGTCACTAAAAGTCTGACACGCCCTCTTGCTCTACTCAGCAGGAGAAGTCATTTGATGCATTCCCACCCAAAAAAAAAAAAACTACTTTATTGTTTACAATGTTTTAATTACTTTCAATAATACTTAGGGCGTGTAGCTTAATAATAACAGTCACCCGGGTCGACAGATCAGGTTAAGCTACGCTTGCCGGGGTTGGTCTGTGGATGGGTGACCATTTTTACATACCTACAGACCCCTCCGTGCCTCGAAAAGCGTATTAAGCCGATGATCCCGGGTGATATTCCTGGATCTTTGACAGTCATTACAGGTCTTCAGAAGCCCAAAAGTCTGGCAACCAGTCTTACCTAGGGGCATCGTATTACCCTGTAACTGGGCTGTGGAGGTCAGATAGGCACTCGCTCCATGTGAAGTACTGGAATTCAACTGCATCCGGTTAGACTGGAAGCCGACCACAACATATTATGTGCCTGGTTGGCTTGGCAGATCTTGGTCTTTAAATAATAACACATTTTCATGCGTATGCATTTAAATAAATAAATAACTAAATGTACTCGTACTTCTTGACTGCAACAATCTCTAATTCATACTCCATTATATGGTTATAGCATCCATGGACAGCCAGATTTTACAATTCTGCTGCCTCTACTGACTTCCTCGTTGGTCTAGTGGTCGTAAGCCCCACTGTTTGCTGCTGCAGTTCCTGGGTCGATTCCCAGGTCAGGCAATGTGTTTTCGGGTTTTCTATCTAGAATTTCTCAGTAGCAGCCCAGGTTCTGGATTTTGCCATAATAATAATAAATATCAATAAGATGCAACTCTACGTACCTTCCTTGAGTCGTGCATAGGACAATGGAAGACAGTCCTTCGCTATCCGCGGTGTCCACAGATCCAGAGGAATGATGAGCCTGTATGGATCAAACGGGGAATATTCCAGGGCGACAGCTTGAGTCCGCTTTGGTTTTGCTTAGCCCTGAATCCTCTAAGCACACTACTGGAGGATTCAGGTCTAGGCTATCGGCTGAGGAGAGGTAGTGAGGTTATATCTCACCTCCTATACATGGATGACCTTAAACTCTTTGCCCCCAACAAATTGCAACTGATGGAGCTACTGAAAGTTACTGAAACTTTTAGTAGCGCCATCAGAATGGAATTTGGTGTGGACAAATGTGCAGTCATGCATGTAAAGAGAGGTGAGATTATGGAATCCGAGGGAGTTCAACTCTCGGATTCCATAAACCTCAGATCCTTCTCTTCATCCGAAAGCTATAAGTATTTGGGTATGTCGGAAGCGTTAGGCATCAACACTGCTGACATGAAGCAATCGTTAACGGAGCGCTTCTTTGGTCGCCTGAAGAAGGTATTAATCAGTCTTCTTTCAGGCGGAAACAAGGTGCGCGCCTTCAACGGTTGGGTCATGCCAGTTTTGATGTACTCTTTCGGCATACTCAAATGGACTCAGACTGAACTTGACGCCTTGGATCGACGGGTCCGTACATTGCTGACTGCAAACGGGATGCATCACCCACGATCATCGGTGATGAGACTGTACATCCCGCGGAAGTGCGGGGGTCGAGGCTTTCTGAATGCCAAAACCCTCCACAACCGCGAGGTGTGCAGTCTCAGGGAATATTTTATAAAAGCCGAAGTGGGTATGCACCGTAATGTGGTCGCGGTGGACAAGGGGTCACCCCACTGTCCATGGCTAAAGAGAACTGGCGCAAACCTGTTATACTAACTACCGATGATCGCAAGGAAATATGGCGAAGCAAGGAGCTTCACGGGCGCTTTTATCGGGCTCTTCATGAGCCCGGTGTTGATTTCTTAGCGTCCGTATCCTGGCTACGTTTTGGTGACCTTTTTGGGGAAACTGAAGGTTTCGTCTGTGCAATTATGGATGAGGTTATCTTGACGAATAACTACCGGAGACATATTATGAAGGACGGGACGGTGGACGTGTGTTGGGCATGTCACCGTCCGGGTGAGTCCATCAGACATATTATCTCTGGTTGTTCTCGTCTAGCTAACGGCGAATACTTGCACAGGCATAACCAAGTAGCCAGGATTATACATCAGCAACTTGCTTTGCAATATAAACTTGTGGATTCTGAGGTACCGTATTACAAGTATGTGCCCGACCCAGTTCTTGAAAATGACCATGTCACGTTGTACTGGGACCGATCTATCATTACTGATAGGACTATTGTAGCCAATAAACCTGATATAGTGGTGATAGATCGGTTAGCGCGGCGCACAATTATAGTCGATGTTACCATTCCACATGACGGGAACCTCGTGAAAGCTGAGAAAGAGAAACAAATTAAATATCTTGACTTAGCTCACGAGATTGTTGACATGTGGAATGTGGACTCGGCTGTAATTGTGCCGATAGTAGTATCAGCCAATGGACTGATGGCCGAAAGCCTCGATCAACATCTCTCGAGGCTCTCGTTAGGCGGTTGGATCAAAGGCCTGATTCAGAAGGCAGTACTCCTCGATACGGCTCGCATCGTGAGGAGGTTCCTGTCTCTGGAGCCCTAACCACCGGTAGCCTGGACCCTGCTCTTGTTACCGGCGGAACACTATTTTTATATTTTTAAATGTTTTTTATAAGTTTCTTTTATAAAAATATTTAAAAATGTAGTAATAAGGACTGAAAATAAATAAAGGAAATATCAATTTTTTTTTATATTTTTAAATGTTTTTATATTTTTATAATAATATTTAAAAATGTAATTTATATGTATATTTAACGGAATAAAAGAAATATCAATAGTAAAAACTTTTATTTTCTCCACCACATAATGAAAAAATTTAATACAATACATATTAGTGTTTACAAAAATACATTGATTTTGTGGAGACTGGAGCCTGTACTAGGAATACATGTGTTACAGGTCTCCAGGCCTCCAAACTATCCGGACAAGCCACAGAAACATCTGCTAAATAGTACATATTATAATGTTGGGATGGAAGACAAAAAACAATTTAATAGAACAAAGACGAATAATCACAACAAATTATTAATTATACAGCAAGGTTGAGTGGGTGGGTGTGGGTGTGTAGAGAGTGTGAGTGCGGGTGTGTAGGGTGTGTTGGTGTTTTGATTATCACATACACCCAACACACCCATGTTGGGTGTATGTGATAATCAAAACTAGCCTTTTAATGTGATGATTAAATGTAAAGAACTTTATTATGAAACGACTTCCAATAATCACTCTGTGGCTTCATAATCAAGAGATTGAAGCCAATTTTGCACTTTAGACTTACGGTTGAATTTGAATAAGGAGTAGATAGAAATGGCTTTATTAATTTTGTTGTAAAGATAATCACCCAAGAAACAAAAGAATCTGCGACTGTAGCTGATTTTGAAAGACTTTGATTTACAGACTGCGTGTTTGCGTCTCTTGTTGAGCATTTCACCAGGATTGTAGTGAAGTTGATTAAGCCTGCGAATGATAGTGCTCAATATGAATAGTTGGCGAACTGTCAGTACATTGCACTGCTGGTAAAGGTTTTTCGTTGGAAAGAGAAAGGAAAGCTTACGACTAACTTTAAGGATAGCTCTCTGCGCTCTCTCCAACTTCAGCAAATGTGTCTTTGGGGCTCCGCCCCATGCCGTTATGCAATATGATAAGATTGACTGAACTAGTGCAAAGTATACGGTGTCAATAGACTCACTTACCGCCACATGTCGTAATTTTTTAAAAACAAACATCAATTTTCGTATTCTCGCAGTAAGTGCATCTACGTGCGGCTGAAAACTGAGACAATTCTCAATCTGAATACCCAAATATTAAATAACAGCTGTTTTTTTAAGAGTAGGACATGAACAAGGATTGGCTTGGAGGACAGAGCATGTGTGTGATGTTATTGGAAGATTTGTATGACAAGGCGTTGCGTAATTTTTTATGGAAAACGGAATATAAATTGTTTTGGATACATTAAGAGTGAGTTTGTTGTTTTGTAACCACTCTCCGACCAAATCGAAACCGAGCTGAGCATTTAAATAGACTTCCTCCCGTGAGTCCGCGTGAAAAAGTAGAGCTGTGTCGTCCGCAAAAGTGACGATCCTTCCACCACGCAATTTTAGGTTACAAAGGGCGTTGATATACGTCAAAAATAATGTGGGGCCAAGGATACTGCCCTGTGGTACCCCATAAGTGATGTCAAGATCATCACTGCACATGTCACCAACTCTTACTTTCTGCATGCGATTTGAAAGGTAGTCAGAAAGTAATTCAAGTTGCGTGCCTCTCACTCCAATCCTCTCCAGCTTTTCAAGGAGGAGCGGGGCAGATACTGCGTCGAAAACTTTTGCTAAGTCCAGAAAGATCGCCAGCACCTTCTGTTAACCATGGAGATTTGTGGAAACAAAGTTCTTGGACGGCGTCACTAGTTGACTTTCCGGATCGGAATCCAAACTGAGAGGGTGATAAGAGTTTGTTTGACTCGAGGTACTTAGTCAAACGTTTGTTTATTAACCTTTCTAGAACCTTGGATAGGGTAGGCAAAATAGAAATAGGTCTAAAGTTATCGACACAGCCCCTGTCTCCTCCCTTATGTATTGGTCGAATTTCAGCAAGCTTAAGAGCGTTTGGGAAAGTGCCAGTCAAGAACGCAAGATTACAAATATAAGTCAAAGGTGGAAGTACAATCTCTCTATAGCGCTTTCAAAAGATAGCAGGGATGTTGTCACGACCAACCGCACAGTCGTTTTTAAGACCTTGGATTATTTGTTCCACCTCCTCCGAATCTGTGGAAAGCAAAACAGATGACTGTGTAAATGAGTTTTTAGTATGTACTTCAGGGAATATCCTGGCAATAATGGCAATGTCCTGTCCCCCTATTACATGGGGCTTAAACATAACTGGCGAAATGTGGGTGTACTAATAGGTACACCTCTGCCCAACCGTTCGGGAAAACAAGGCATGATGTTTTGTTGTATTGCAAGTCAGGAGTAGATACAGACGCCAGCACATCAAGCTACCCCAAACTGCCAAATTTTCCCCATTGAACCTTACGCTTATGTGATCATCATCATAATTTCAGCCGAAAGAAGTACACTGCTGGACATAGACCTCCCCTAAAAGGGGGGTTTTTCACATAATCGCCACGCTTGGCAGGCGGGTTGGCGATCGCAGTATGGTGGTAAAATGCTTAAAGAACGCTGCTGCCCATTCTCTAGTAAGTCCCTTAGTCGCCTTCTACGACACCCACGGGAAGAAATGGAATGGTGCTATTCTTTTGCAACCGGCACCACACAAAACTACGCTACTACGCACAACTACACTACTACGCTTATGTAATAAAGTTGAAAATCTATCAAAGAAATTTGACAGATTGGAGTAGCTTGATGTGCTGGCCTCTGTTCAAGTTGCAAGAAATTTGTACTTTTTCGTTAATAACAATGGCCAGCAAAATGAAATCCAAAAGAAAACGAATTATTTTGTTTTCTTATTTGTTTAAACCTCAACGAAAAGGCAGAACAGTATCGAAGAAAACAATAATAATTATCCTCCAAAATTGTATTCCAAAGGAATTAGTTGTTTGTTTTCCTGATTTATATTTCAGAATTATTTTCAGGAACATTTGTGCAGAATTAATTGTCACGTAATTGTTTTACAAATGAATTTAACATTTTACTTTTATTTCGGACGAATATTATGACTATTTATATGTATTGTTGTTGTCAATCAGCCTTGCCTTTTCCCAACTATGTTGGGGTTGGCTTCCAGTCTAACCAGATGTAGCTGAATACCAGTATTGTCTCCATATAAAGAACTAGGTACCGTGTTGCCGGACGTAAAAGAATAGCATCATCCCATTTCTTCCCGTGGATGTCGTAGAAGGCGATTAAGGGACTTCCTAGAGAATGGGCAGCAGCGTTCTCTATGCATTTTACCACCATACTGCGATCGCCAACCCACCTGCCAAGCGTGGCGATTATGGAAAAAAAACCCTTTTGGGGGAGGCTTATGTACAGCAGTGGACGTCTTTCGGCTGAAATGATGATGATGATGAAAACACTAGGCTGGTATTCAACTGCATCCGGTTAGACTTCTTAGAGTAGACCTCATCATCTGCCTAGCCTTTACCCAACCATGTTGGAGCATGCTTCCAACCTTCTAACTGGATGCAACTGTACCAGTTTATCCGTGGAGAAACTAGCTATCTGACCACAACCTTATTTCTGTGTAACCCGATACCCCTTGGTAAGACTGGTTGTCAGAATTTAGGGCACCCGGCTACGCGTAACGACTATTAAAGAATGACAAGAGCTACCAACGCCGGAGGGGTTTTTTTTTTTTTTTGAGGGTGGGAAATCATCAAATAACTTCTCCCGCTCTGGGTGGAGCAGGAGGTCGTGTGAGACTTTTACGGACTCAAACCCACTCGTGTCCCCCCCGAGTGGGTTCCCGCATTGTCGTTGCGGGGGGGCTTAGTAACCGTGGTCTCCCATCCACGGTGAAGCCAAGAGGAACCCAACGGTGGGGCCGCTCGTCAGGGCTTTTGCCTCAAAGCCGACGACGTAGCGGCCAAAAAGTAGGTTGCGGTGAGGTGCACCGCAACTGAGGTGGGCCGCGATGTCGAATGGGAGGCATCGCGGCTGAGGGTTACAGGCTGCGGTAGAGGAGGAGTGCCGGTGCTTCTGAGCAGCGCTCTTCCCTTCCGTGGCCTGGACGGGGCCGCCACCGTTTGATGGCGGACGCGGTGGGGCCGCAGGGGAAGAGGAGTGTCGTTATAGCATCAGCCGCTCTCCCTATCCTCTGCGGCCGAAAAGTGGTAGACGGGACGGCGCGTTGTGTTCCTCACGCGCGCCGTCAAAGATGTCAGCAACCACTGGTGGGGTCCGCAAGGGCCGATGCCTGCCAGGGGTGCGGGTTTGTTCGAAAGAGATACCACGGCCCCTGGCATATGGGCTACTGAGGGAACACGGGTGGGTTTTAGTCAGTAAAAGTCTGACACGCCCTCCTGCTCTACTCAGCAGGAGAAGTCATTTGATGATTTCCCACCCAAAAAAAAAAAAAAAAAAAAAAACCCACTCGTGTGGGTCTCAGTTGCCTGTGTGCTAGGGGCCACGGTTTCTCTTTCGAACAACCCGCAACCCTGGCAGGCATCGGCCTTTGCGGACCCCACGTGGTGCTGACATCTCTTTGAGGCGCGCGTGGAACACAACGCGCCGTCGACCCGGGCTTGGTCCTTACTGGACAGCTAGCTACCCATTACTCGCCATCCGCAAGCCCGCGCCTACGGTGGCCGGGAATCAGCATGGGATTCCCGATACCCAGAGCGGTGACTAGGGCCGTGAGGGCGCATATCCGTCTCGATATGTAATAGATGGTCACCCATCCACGAACCGACCGCGGCAAGCTAAGTTTAACCTTCGATCGACCAATGGCTGTTTTTATTGAACTCCGAGCACCGATTGTTATTAGAAAGTTTCAATTTAATAATGAAGTTCAAATAAGATATTATTTCACTCAGAATTATGAATTCAAGTATTTTCGGGTTCCAACTGTACCTATATAAAAGTTTTAGAATTATAATGAAGCGAAGCGATGAATTTTCTTCAACACATACTTTCTCGGTATTTTCTTGGTATTATTGTTTAGTAACTTGTGGTTTACTTATTGGTAAGTTTATCAATACAGAAGTTTGTACAACTGGTTTGTTTTGTGTGTTTTCTAACCTTAAAATAGCTTAAGAATCGACTAAGTTTATTATTTGTTCAGGATGTCGAAGTTAGAAAAAAGCAACCAAGCTTGAAGTCGACCTTTCCATTGCATATTTTCGGCACCCACTCATACAAATACAGCTTTTCTCTCATTATGACGATTGTACATTTAGCATTAAGGCGACGATAGCTGACAGCTACCTACAGCGATGCACTGCCGCCCGTCGCTCGCAAGACACTCCGCCTGAACGCGCATCAAGTTTTTCGAAAAACAACCCATGTTGATTTATCAAACACATATCAAAGAAAAACCGTATACTAAATTTTGGGAGATTAAATTGTCTTTTAGATGGTGAAAGTTTCATGGAAATACACCCGATAGTTTTTGCGTGATTATCGTTTTTATGTCCGCGATAGACATTACTTTACCAATTAATTACATTATGTTTTAAGGACTTTTTATTGAAGATCACGCCTAAACGGCTTGTCATAAGTATTTGAAAAAATTATATGTTAAACTAGACAATTTTTTTCGTCATTTGATATGGGAATATTTTAAATCTTTTTTTATAACATAATGTCATTAATTGGTAAAGTAATGTCTGTCGCGGCCATAAAAACGATAATCACGCAAAAACTATCGTGCGTATTTCCATGAAACTTTCACCATCCAAAAGACAATTTAATTACTCAAATTTTAGTATACGGCTTTTCTTTGAATTGTGTTTAATAAATCAACATGGGTTGTTTTTCAAAAATTTGAGGCGGGGTCTCTTAGGGGCAACGGGTGGCAGTGGATCGCTGTAGTTCGATGTCGTCTATTGTCACCTTAATACACCTCGATAGGTAACAGTACCACTGTTATGATGGCTTGCGACATTTACCCCAAACAACGTAAACATATAATTCCCAGCATTAAACATAAAACGAAGTTTGCAAGGCACCAATTTTACGTAATAAGTACCCACATTTACAACAAAGCCCATAAAATGCTAAATATAGTCGGTCTCCCCAGTTTTAAACTAAAACGTACAGTAAATGAATGACTGCTAAAACAGGACTATCATGGTACAGAATCTGTTTTAACCTACATCACCTAAAAAACACCTCTTTATGTGTAATCCACCTATTATTCGCACACGCACTAATCACTCGCACATCCATAACACACTACAAACGCACACGCACTTCATTCACTACACACAACACTATCACAAAACACCCCATCCAGTTCCCCACACATTCATCAAACATTTACTCTAATACAACGCAATTCACTCTTCACTCTCTCACTATCACATTTTTTTCAAGCTTAGGTACCACAAGATAATCAATGCACCCACTTGACACCCACTTGACCCACTCTTTTTTGGGAAATCATCAAATAACTACTCCCGCTCTGGGTGGAGCAGGAGGGCGTGTCAGACTTTTACTGACTAAAACCCACCCGTGTTCCCTCAGTAGCCCGTATGCCAGGGGCTGCGGTATCTCTGTCGAACAAACCCGCACCCCTGGCAAGCATCGGCCCTTGCGGGCACGATCGGTTTGTGCTGACATCTCTTTGAGGCGCGCTTGAAACACAACGCGCCGTCGACTTGGGCTTGGACCTTACCGGACAGCGAGCTACCCATTACTCGCCGTCCGCAAGCTCATGCCTACGGTGGCCGGAAATCGGGGTACTGCCCCCTAAGATACAGGCCTAGCCTAGTTTAGGGGACAGGGTTGAACCTATTGTGCTTACCTACCTAATGCTAAATTAAGATCTTTAATCTGTAAACAGTGCAATGTACTTGAACTTTGTGGTAATAAACAATTTATTTATTTATATTGATTGCTTAATGTGAAGAAATGAGATTCCAGGTGCCCCACTCAGTAACGTACTGCTGGATCTGTAATATTAGGTCTTTACCTATGAAATTGCCGTTCTGCAGTACTGGCCATTTCAAATCAAAATAATTTTTGTTTGGCTAAGAATTCTAATTTCAAATTAATTTTATTTTAAAAACATGGATTTTTTTTTTTCTAAAAGTAGTCATTTCTTTATTGATTAGTGTTACATTTTCATCGCATTTCAATCTTTTTCGTCATCATGGATACGTTAAAAATTCGAGTAATTATGGAATATGAGTACCGTCGTGGCAGCAACGCGGCACAAGCGGCACGCAACATCAACGACGTTTACGGAGCTAACACTACAAACCAACGCACCACCTGTTATTGGTTTGCTCGCTTCCGTTCTGGAAATTTCGACCTGAAAAATGAACCTCGCGGTCGTCCGAAGACTTTCGTCGACAATGACGAATTAAAGGCGATTGTGGAAGCTGATGATACACAATCTACGGCTGAATTAGCGTCAAAACAATATTGGTCCATTTGCGTCAAATTGGCAAGGTAAAAAAGCTTGACAAACGGGTGCCCCACGAACTCAATGATCGCCAGCGCGAAGTACGCGTCGAGACGTGCCTTGCACTGCTCAACAGACACACAAATGAAGGAATTTTGAACCGCATTGTTACCTGCGATGAAAAATAGATTCTGTTTGATAACCGTAAGCGCTCAGCAAGTTGGTTGGATCCTGGTTCAGCACCTAAACAATGCCCTAAACGAAAACTTACCCCTAGAAAAGTGATGGTCACTGTTTGGTGGTCTAGCGCCGGTGTGATTCATCACAGCTTCTTACCAAACGGGGTGAGCATTACTGCAGATGTGTACTGTGAAGAACTGAACACAATGATGGAGAAGCTGGCGCATCTCCAACCAGCATTGGTCAATCGCTCGTCTCCGCTGCTCCTGCACGACAACGCGCGACCTCATACTGCACAGCAGACGGTCTCCAAGTTGCAAGAACTGGGGTTGGAAGCTCTCCGTCATCCGCCCTACTCACCAGACCTTGCGCCTACAGACTACTACTTTTTCCAGAATTTGGATAACTTCTTGGCGGGAAAAAAATTTAATACCCGAGAGGCAGTACAAAATGCCTTTGAAGAATTTGTTGCCTCCCGTCCAGCTGATTTCTTTAAGAAGGGCATCAATAAACTGCCACTGCGATGGCAAAGATGCATTGATTGCATGGGTGATTACTTCGATTAATACAAATAAAAAATTCATGAAAAAAATTCGTTTAAATTTTTTCATACAAAACGGCAATTTCATAGGTAAAGACCTATTATAACGAATTGATACGTTGTATTTTTTTGTTTGTTTGTAATCTGTCACAGGTCCCACATCAAACACTGCCGATGGTTGAATTTTTTTGCCACTGACCCAAAATAATAATCAAATTGTGTTGGATAATATTAAAACAACGTAACAGAGCGTATTATAGTTCAACATCATCGTCATCATTACAGCCAAAAGACGTCCACAGCTGGACAAAGGTCTCCCCCAAGCACCGCCACTTCGACCGGTTTAGTGCTTTTCGCATCCAGCGGATTCCTGCGGTCTTCACCAGGTCATCGGTCCACCTTGTGGGCGGCCTTCCTATGCTTTGCTTTCCAGTACACTGGAACACTGGTCTCTACTTCAAAACCTTTCAGCCCATCGGCCACCTGTTGTTTCTCTGCTGATTATGCTCTGATGCTATTGCTATCTCATTCTCTGTGACATTCTGGTGACTCTGGACAGACTCCCTTAGCCTTCTAATAACTAATTATGGACCTAATCCTCGTGTCCATTTATTTTAGAGTGAGTTATCCACTGCTGAAATGATTTCGTTATAATTTCAGTCAGCATACACTCTAATAATAACAATTCAGTACCTCTTACGATCATTACAGTCATAAATATTAATGGATTCGATATTTTCGTGCTAGTCCGATGAAGCTTTACCAATATCGATACCGTTTTATTGAGTCTTACTCGATTCTTATTGAAAACGACGTACCTAATATTCCGTAAATATTTACTTAGGAGGCGTGCGAAAATCGTTCAGAAAGTGCTACAACGGTGGTTTTTGTTCAGATAATATTGATAAGATTTAAATGAAACAGTTTTAGGGGTAATACCGTTATTACAATACCTTAATTTATACGTTTTTGAGGTATTTTTTGGTTTTTACACTAGCAGTCATGGTTAACAAGAATGACAATTTGTCTTTCGTTACAAAGATAACCTTACAACTATATTTAACTTAATTATTTTTCTAAATATAACTATAACAATTAGGCCTCCCACAAAGTGGATCATCCAGCGGAATACTTCACAAGGTCATCGGACCTTGTGAAGTATTCCGCTGGATGAGGGAAACACAGAACCAGTCGAAGTGACGGAGCTTGGGGGAGGCCGATGTCCAGCAGTGGACGTCTTTCGGCTGAAATGATGATGATGATGACGATGATAACAATCAGTTTATTTGGTCGGTGCCCCCGGTGGTCCCCAAATTACGTAGTTACCTGTATCTTGGGAACCTGAGTAGTGATGACGGAAAGATTTATTTTATTGAAGATAATTTTTCTGTCGGTTAAGACAAATTATCAGCCGTTTTTAATCCATACTGGCTGAAAGAAAGAATACCGTTTATTTGGACACAGTTCGTGAAGAACAAAATACAATAACAAAAAAGGGAAAATAAATAACTACAACAGTGTGTTCAAATGGGTTCATGCCAGACAGATGCTGTCTGACGCTGCTTTTCTGGACTGAATCTACTTATCTAAGTAAGTATACATATTATAAACTGAAGTCACCTTTGTGTCTGTCTGTGTGACCGCGTTTGTTCTTCTAAACTACACAACGGATTCTGATGCGGTTTTGACCGTCATTTAGAGAATTATACAAAAAAAATCTACAGGAAATTCGATGTATTGCCAAGTGGTAAAGACCGTGCGAATCAGGGGTTGCACCCTGATTGCATAATTCACTAATCAGAATCTAAATCATTTTGACCGTTATTGCTAAACCATTGCTTCATATGTTCGAAAAATTTGTCTGCTCAACAACGTAAATAACGCAACGAATGTTGTTGAAGTGTCAAAATTAAAGCCAAGCCTTAAGAGCGTTTGTTCCACGCGGGCTGGCAACAACTCATTGAATAGTATTTTTTCTGATTATTACATTAAATACAAAAAAAAAACTATTATTTTTTTCAGCCAAGCACTAGATCGTTGGTATTTATAATTATTTTTAACAATTGCTCTTTAATAAAAACAGTTAATCGTACTTTGCATTAGCAAATAGAAAATAATTGACGGTATGATGATTTTTATAAGTAAATACCAAAATAACTGAGAATCTTAAAAATACCAACGATCTAGTGCATGGCTGAAAATAATTTTAACTTTTGTTTTTATTTGATGAAATAATCTCGAAAAACCGCCACAAATGCGCCGTTGCCAGACCGCGTTGGGAGAACGCTCCAAGTTACCCTCCCACGGCGTAGCAAGCTACATTGCAGTAATCCTTAAAAACTTACACGCTAGATTCCTATACATCGGTATCATAGCTGTGTAATAATTAAAAGCATTCTGCATTGTACTAATCAACAAGTTGTACCAACTAAAGCAAGTGTTAGCAATCAACACTCCGGTCTAAAACTTCTCTACTATACAAAATGCAATCACTTACCTCAGTGCTTTCAGTTTAGAGGTGTTTATTCATTCATTTCTGTCGTAATTGCTGGTATAGAAATAAAACATAGGAAAAATTAAATTAAAAATTTAAAAAACCCCCGTCGGGGGACGGTCAATTAAAACGCCAAACAGAGGCCTAGCATTTTCATTAGCCGTCCCCCGCCATTACAATGCCTTGATCAAAATATTACCTTCATCTTAAAGGGCCTATAAATATTATTATTTTTACTTTTTAGAGTTTTTAGAGTCGGGGGTTTTTTAAATTTTAAATTTAATTTTTTTAGAGTTTTTGTTAGGGTCGGGGGTTTTTTAAATTTTTAATTTAATTTTTATTTCCTGCTTTTTAAACTTACGTAATGTCTCGCTCGCTTAAATCTGCGCATTTTTGCGTATTTTTCCCACAGTGAAGTTTTTTACTAATTTATTCTCTCACTTATTCCTCGTCCTGTTCACTATTTATCTATAATCTATGCATTGAGACCTTTTCAATGAGCCCAAACACGATACTTTTGCTGTTTGTTGGTGAGTACCTTGGGCATCCTGGAAATTTCAGGTGTTACTCCAGCATAATTTCAATGTTACCTTGTTCGTCTGATAACATTGAAGTAATAGAATACAAAATTTCGAGTTGATCAGCCCCGTGGAAGATGCTCAAATCACTTCATCAACCAGAAAAGAGCTGATAATCTTCAAACGGCTGAACCGATTTTGATGAAACATGTCTAAGAACACTGCCGACTAATACACCTTTCAAACAAAAAAAACTAAATCAAAATTGGTTCATCCGTTCGGGAGCTACGTTGCCTCAGACAGACACACACACACATACACACACGCACACACACACACACACAGACACGTCAAACTTATAACACCCGCGTCGTTTTTGCGTCGGGGGTTAAAAATGAACTGTTAAAACAAAATTGAAACAGTGTGACCAACTTAAAAAAAAAACTTAATGCAAGCCATTTTCGAAAATTAGCAGATATAAACAGACGCCAGCACATCAAGCTACCCTAAACTGTCAAATTTTCCCAATTGAACATGAACCTAATGGTTATGTTATAAAGTTGAAAATCTATCAAATAAATTTGACAGATTGGGGTAGCTTAATGTGCTGGCGTCTGTACATTACATTGTGAATAGAATAACAAAAGCCAACAGATGTCTGTTTTCCGAAACAAAAAGTTAATCAGTAGCCTGCAGGCTATTAAACCAATTTTCTTTTCCAAGAACCTCGACCGCAAAAAAGATAATTCTGAAAAAAATGTTTCGACAGAGAACGACTTTCTGTACATTGAGAATATGATTGTATTCCAATATTACTAATCAATCAACCAATTTGCCTAACTATGTTGGTGTCGGATTCCAGTCCAACCAGATGCAACTGAATACCAGTATTTTACATGGAGCTAATATCTATCTAACCTCGACAACCCAGTTACTGGGAAACACGATACCCCTTGGTGAGACTGGTTGTCAGACTTTCGGGCTTCTGACGACCCGTAACGAGAGTCAAAGATCCACGAATGACAGCCGGGACCAACTGCTTTCCAAACTCAAAACCCAAAGCATTTATTTCAATTTAACCATTTACAGGCACTTTTGAACTGTCAGAAAGTCGATCAGATGGAAAGTTGAAGCTAGTTGCCCATTCCCAAACGTTTATCTCTATGGAGAAGAACGGGCAAGAAACTCCAAGGACACTCTTTTAAATCAAGTTAGGTATAACAAAATCTCGGGTACATTATTCTTGTTGCTGCTATATGTGATTATAATGTAAAAAAAAAAATAAGATCAAAAATAAGCCCTGGAAGTTAAGAGATGACCAGTCTCAACCGAGGCTGTATCGGTATGTAAAGATGATCACCCATCCACAGACTAACCCTGGCAAGCGTAGCTTAATCTGATGGATCAACACGTGCCGCTGTCAGTACTTAGTCACGAGCCCCTCTAATGATACTAATCCCTGAGTGAATAAAACAAATTGCCAAATAGGGCATAGCATTATGTCACATTAAGTAAAACGCTACTCAAATACACCTAATAATATCAAAATAGACTGAATGTTGTTGAACTGTCTACTGAGGGGCTTGTGGCTAAGCAATAATAGCTACATGGGTCGATCGATCAGGTCAAGCTACGCTTGCCGCGGTTGGTCCGTGGATGGGTGACCATCCATGCCTCGGAAAGCACGTTAAGCCGTTGGTCCCGGCTGTCATTTGTGGATCTTTGACAGTCGTTACGGGTCGTCAGAAGCCCGAAGGTCTGACAACCAGTCTTACCAAGGGTTATCGTATTACCCAGTAAGTGGGTTTGTTGAGGTCAGATAGGCAGTCGCTCCATGTAAAATACTGGTATTCAGCTGCATCCGGTTAGACTGGAAGCCGACCCCAACATAGTTGGGAAAAGGCAAGGCGTATAATATCAAAATAGACTACAACCAAAACAGACAACAAACCAAGTACACAACATTATCTCAAATCAATCATAACTAAATTGTATTGGACAATAATCCATACAATCTACATATTACAACGGACACAATACGTGCGTCCCGAGTGACCTATAATGGACAACTGCACGACAACTTGATATTAATGGGATTATCTTATTGAGGGTAGGCACGACGTGCACTGTCCGTCTTGAGGGTAGTTGTAAATTTATTATTGTTGGTGATTTTGATGAAGTTTGGGACAGGCGTCTGAGTCTTATTCCCAAGTGTAATAAGTAAGACCTTTAGTTTAGGTGCGCTTACACGAGCAACTAAAATAGCTCCATCCTGGTCAACTCTCGTCAACTATGACGTCACGACTACATCCAGCAATTTAGGGCATTGGCAACATGTAGCAACCAGTTGATAGAGATACGGCCACACAATATCATGGAAAATGGAGCAACTTAAAAAATAGGCAATACGCCGCCCCCCGCCGCCTCCGTCTTCAGTCGGTTCCTCTCCCAAAAACGAGACGTAGTTATATGTACGTACAAACGAGATAGAAAATGTTTTTACAAAAAAAAAAAAAACAAACCGATTGGATATTCGGCAACTCATGAAATATATGGAGCAATCAGAAGCATTATTCCTGAAATATTTCAGCAATTTATTGTTGTTGCTCCAGATTGCTCAAGTTGATTGATCCAGATTGCTCCAGTGTTGCCGAGAAATAATTGCTCAAAAAATTGCCCGTGTAACACCTTTAGATAGATCGGTACTTGAATATTCAACAATGATACACAGTTCATAAGTTTATTTAAAGGGTGGCATTATCCCTGATAGCGATGTCTACCAGACAACCTTTTAATTTAGTCAAATAATTGAGAATCAAACGAACTTACCTTGTGAAGTTTGATATCTAATTATACGAGTGTCTTGACCGAAGATGATTACAGTTTACATGCAGCAGCACGCGAGTTGATGCTGTCCTAATCACACTTTTAAAGCTATTTAAATGCTTTTAGAATTTATTTTGAAATAAATAAATATCAGAAAAAGGCATTGTATTGACTATTTTCCCCACGGACTGCAACCCGCCATCACCGTCGCAATCCTTGACTCATTTTTTAGAGCTACTTTATAATTTTTTCGATAGGTCTTGGGGCTATCAGGGGGGGAAGGGAGTGTAATCATCTTCGGTCAAGACACTCGTATAATTAGATATCAAACTTCACAAGGTAAGTTCGTTTGATTCTCAATTATACTTCGTATCTCTCCCGAAGATGATTACAGTTTACATGCAGATGTTTAGAGCATCGAAAAAATTAAACATTGAAGCGATCGATCAACATTTTAATTTTAATTCCATGTAACGTAAAGTATATATATTCTTATCTGTACTTATGTAATAATCATCAAACATACAACAATAATAAATAATCATCTAAAAAGCGCATCTACAAGTTCAGTTTCGTGAGAGGTGGATAGATTTTTATTATAGTATTTTTGGAATACTTTGGACGACTCGGTCCAGCCTGCGGCCCTTCGAATAACTTCCAGATTGACACCTGCTCTGCAAGCAGCAGACGTAGACGCGTGCCTTGTACTATGCGCACCATAGAAGTTTACATCTATGCCACTCTTTTCTAAAGTTTATTTTACCCAGTGAGACAAAGTTTGGGAACCCACTTTTTTATGTGGTTTCTGATAACTTATAAAAAGAGAATCTTCTTGACAACGTAAGCAGGCAGTTTTATCTATATAATGTTTGAGGGTTAAAGCTGGGCAAACCCTAGGGTTTTCTATAATATATGGTAATATGATCAATGGTTGGTAAGCGCCTGGCCTTGAGGTTTTTATGAAATCTTCAATTTTTATTAGAATATTTTCTGAGTCAAATATAATGTTTTTTATTTTTATTACACTTAAAGTCTGCATTCTCTGTGCAGATGCTAGTGCTAAAAGAGTTACAGTTTTGAACGACAAATCTTTTAGTGTAACTAAATCATTTGGGAAATAATTTGTTAAGTGATTTAACACAAGATTGGGGTCCCAGGTGGTGTGGTATTTGGGTGCGGGTGGTTTCATACGATGAACAGGGGTTAGGGGGGGGTTTTAAAGGGTTAAAGAACCTTTTGATACAGTCGTTACAAGTGACCTCCTGACCTAACAGTATTGATAACGCTGAACGATAACTGTTAAGGGTGCTGTAACTAGCACCTAAATTAAATTTATAAGTCAAAAATACTATTAATTGAGTAATATCGGAATCACAGTAATCTAACCCCTTATCGTTACAGTATAGCCACCATGATTTTAGTGAAGTATTATACTGGCTCAGCGTGTTTACGGAGAAAGAGGCTATCAATATATCGAGAGATGCGTTGGGTATTCCGCGCCTTAGTAGCGACTGCCGGATAATTTCCCTGCCATCAGGGTGAGATCCGCGTGGAGAGGATGCTCCTCCCTGAAAGGGGAAAATAATAATTTTTTGTCAGGCTTAAAGTACAGTACTTTCGAAATTAGTAATTTTAACCAGACTGGATACCACGGTTGGGTTGGCCAATATGGCACCACTACTATTCCTTCTGCCTTGTCATTTTTAATTTTATGTAGAACTTTTGGGATAAGACTAAAGGGAGGGAAAGCATAAAATTGCAATGGTTTCCAGTTAAATGTAAATGCATCGATAATTTCGGAATTTGGATCTAATTTCCACGAAGCATATTTGTAACATTTATGATTCTGAATACTTGCAAATAAGTCGAATTGTGGAGTACCGAATGAAATTTTTATTTGATTAAATGCGTAATCTGCTAGTTCCCATTCCGTGTCAGTATTATACGACTGACGAGATTCGAAATCTGCTAATAAATTTTCTTTGGATTGGATATAAGATGCAAAAACATGTATACTGCGTTTTTCACACCATTGCCATATATCTCGTGCAATGTTATTTAGATGCGTGAATTGTATGCCTCCCATTTTGTTTATATAGGCAATTGCTGTAGTATTGTCAATTCTGAGTAAGATATTGCAACATTTAAGGTGAGATGCAAAGATTTTTAGGCCATAAAAAGCTGCAAGTAATTCAAGAGTATTTATGTGTAATGATAATTGGGAATGATTCCTATGTCCATGAGCTGTTTGGTGGTTGCAAACTGCGCCCCAACCAGTCATTGAAGCGTCACTGAATATAACAATCGTATAATCATTTGTTTGAAAGGAACAAGATGAGGAGTCAATGTGTTCTTTCCACCAAATTAAATCATTTTTTATGTTATCTCGTAATGTCATGTGTTTATTGTAATTGTTAGAATAATTTAGTGCTAGAAATTTTTCTCTTTCTAAGAGTTTTGTGTATAACCAGCCGTATTTAACGGCGGGACATGCTGAAGTTAACAGACCTGTAAATCTAGCAAGTTCTCTAATTGTGCATTTGTTTGTCAGTAGCAACTTGTTTGACATCAATTTTATGCGGTTTTTCTTTTCAGTAGGTAATGTTAGGGACATATTCCATGAATCGAATATAAAACCCAGGAAAAGGCATTTTCTACTTGGGTTAATTTTACTTTTAACATCATTAATTAAAAATCCTAATTTTATTAGTAATTCTCTTGTCGCTTCTACGTTATTAAGACAGCTTTTATAGGTATTACCGATGCATAAAAAATCATCTATATAGTTTACTGATAGGTGACCTAATGAACGTAAATAATGTAATACAGGTTTCAGTAATTTAGTAAACACGTAGGGTGCTGTACAGAGTCCAAAGGGCAAAACGTTAAATTCGAACAATTGATTCTTATACTTTTCTGAGTTCCAACTAAAACGAAGGTAAATCCGGTCGCTTTTGGCAATTGCGACCAAAAAATAGGCGTCTTTTAAGTCTATACTTGCCATATAACAATTTTGATCTATTAATTTTATAGCTGTACGATAGTCTTCCATTTTAAAGTGATCAACATGAACGAATTTATTTAATTGTTTTAAATTAAGAATGAAACGATGTTTTCCATTGTGCTTAGGTACTGTAAATATAGGTGAAATGAATTGTTTTTCGCAAGGACTACATTGGGAAATAAAACCTGATTCTAATAGCTCAGAAATGCAATTATCGATTATGTTAGTTTCAGTGAGCGTGTACGACCTTTTAGGTATGCTTGTCTGATGTGGTTCACAAAGGAATGGTATTTGATATCCTTTAATCCAAGACAGAATAGTTTTGTCATTAGTAATACGATTCCATTCATAAAAGTAATGTTGTAATCGGCCCGCTGTAGGTACATTATTGTTATCTACCTGTGATGAAATGGTTAGCGGCGTCGCGCTGAGTAGTTGGCCATCCGTGCGCGCATGGCTGTCTGCGCGCGGCGATGGTCCCGTGGCGGCGGCGGCGGCGGTGGCTGGCGCCGAGTCTGGTTGGGGTACGCTCGCGGCTGGTGCCCGCGGCGCCCCCCGTGCGTTTAAAGCACCGGTTTGACGAAATGTAGAAGTGTTCGGCTGATTACGCTGTTGGTTGAATTTCCCACTATTTGCGGTGAATCTCAGCTCTGAGGCAGACATTGTTATGGCCTTGGTGGATTTAAGATAATCACACAAGTTGGAGCCGAATAAATAATGGTCTATTTTAGTATTTTTAATTATTTCTCTCTTTTGTTTACTTATAGCATTAATGATAGTGAATCTTCTAGACAGAGATTCTCTATAGTGCGTATCGCACATCAGCCGCCCTGCATCACTGAGTGTTTTTATAACCTCTTGTGGAAGGTTTTCGGTTTGTGACAAAGCTATATTCAATGCTTTACCAATCGCCGAGATACAGCTGGACATTTGATTTTGTTTCTGCTCACTGTACGAGTCTTTTTTAATGTTGGGATCAGACAGTGCTGATTTTAACTCAGGATTTAGCATAGGCGCTTTCATGTATATGCAATTCTCAGCAGGTAGATACTGTTTTTGGAGATCGACTTTTTCCTCTTTAGTGAGACCGTTAATTAAAATGTGTTTCCACCGCGATGCCAAATCCTTGTGTAAATCATCTCCAAACGATTTGTTTAATGTAGGGTTTGAACCTAATAATTGCAAGATATCCGGGTCTAGTTCATCAGGATTTTCATCAGCTATTCCTTCGCCTTCTAATGGTACCTCAGTGGTTGGGATCTCATCTACAAAGAGGTAAAACATAATTATATGTACCTGCTATAGGTGGGTATAACCACACGTCGGGATGTTTAAGTTGGTATCGTATGTAGGCACATGTATAGGTACGGTCATAGTATCCACACACGATAAACGTCGGGATATCACAATGAATACTTTCATTTTAGGACACTAACGTATAACAACGCATATATGGCATCCACACACGATATACGTCGGGATATTATAGTTTGTGTTGTAGGTATCCCTACGTATGACGGTCATAGTATCCACACACGATAAACATCGGGATAGCACAATGAATTATATTCATTTTATGACACTTAAATAACTGGGCACACACGGTACACGTCGGGATATTAATACCACGATAATTGTATTGTGCAGTCTCCAGGCGGTAGACGAGAACAAAAATGTGTGGGTATTTGTCTATTCGCTTACCTTGTGGTTCTAGATCACTGGTTAAATCGTGCGGTATTGAGTGCGAAGGAGATAACGCTGGTTCACTTTCCGATGACGAAGAGGAGATTCTTCTTCGTTTTTTAACCAATTTTTTCACTTTTTTTAGTAGTTTTTCGACGCTGTCACTATCGTCCTTACCAGATCGCTTTCTTTTTCCCATAGTGTAAAGCAATGAAGGTTATTACCGGACGAACAAATTTACGTGTGAGTCGGACAACACTGAATCACGTAATGAGTCAAGGATTGCGACGGTGATGGCGGGTTGCAGTCCGTGGGGAAAATAGTCAATACAATGCCTTTTTCTGATATTTATTTGTTTCAAAATAAATTCTAAAAGCATTTAAATAGCTTTAAAAGTGTGATTAGGACAGCATCAACTCGCGTGCTGCTGCATGTAAACTGTAATCATCTTCGGGAGAGATACGAAGTATAATTGCTTACAGGCTAGAGAACAATGTCAAATCGCCTAGAAATACAATAGTTACTTGAATTATGTACGAGTATAATACTTACCTACGTACTGGAATTCCCCAACCAAACAACGTCGGAGAGCTAACCCAGAGAAAATATCAATTGGTTTTTTCATGTTCGAATTTGACCAGAAGGCCAATGAGGGTGTTCTTGAATATTCAAGCCACCAGTTGGCGCCACTTTGACAAGAGGTCTTCCAATTCTACAATGAACTTAAATTATTTGATGTCATTCGTTTCATTCATTCGTTCACCATTCGGTCTGTAGGTGCTTTGACACTTGACAGGTGATCCCAACCACCATACTTGTGCAGTGAAGTAGTTGAGTATCCTGCAAATTCCACGTGATGCTGCAGCATCAGTTTAAAGTTACTATGTTCTTCTAGTATCATTGAAGTAATACAATACCGAATTTCGACTCGATCAGTCTTGTGGAAGGTCCCCATATCCCTCCATCAATAAGAAAAGAGCTGAAAATCTTCAAACGGCTGAACAGATTTTCTCCAATCACAGCTAAGAATTATCTCGATTAAGTCACTTTTCAACAAACAAAAACCGGTTCAGCTATTTAGGAGCTGCGATGCCACAGACAAACACATAGACATACGTTTAAAAATAATTTCCTAAAGAGGTTAAATAAGGGATAAAAGTTTGTATAAAAAGTTCGTCATTATTGCAGATGGGAAATCAAATCGGGGCCTCGGCTTGTCCATTATAACTACCAAAACTATTTAGTGCCTACGTTCAATCAACGTAACCAATCGACTAAATCTATTGGCAATTTCCTGCACGCAATGCAATTCACGCTGTATCCTGTCAATTTAGTTGCTGTTAAAAGGCTTGTATCACTTGACTAAATTCCAATGGCTAATTTACTGATATCAAACAAGTGTAATCGTAATCAGCCAGTTAGGTTCTTTTTAACTAACATAATTAGAAAGAAGAAAGTTAGAAATACGGCGCGGCTGTCTCCGTTCCACTTTTTGCAGACGGATTCAGTGAATAAATAATTCAGTGTAACAAACATACATACTCAGCCAATAGCGTTCCCACTGCTGGGACACAGGCCTCCTCTCCGTGAGAGGGAGTGGGCCGTAATCCACCACGCGGGCCCAGTGCGGTTTGGTAGATGTCACATGTCTTCGAATTTTTGGTTCTAGGACATGCCGGTTTCCTCATGGTGTTTAAACATTTTGAATTTATTGTGTCATCAATCTCATCATTCTCTTGAACTAATTTATTTGGGGTTTTCATAGCGCGCAGGCGTTTTTTCAGTGAAACACATAAAAATGTATTGTACTTTGAAATGGTGGATCAGTGGGAGTGGGATTTCTTAAAGGTAAGCCGATGGGAATCTGTTTGCATTGACCCTTCGCCACTGCTAACTTGTGTAATTATTTTATTTCTGTTTGTTAATTTTATGTTATCGTATGCTGCACCGGATGACGTCATCACGGCAACACCGGCTGCCGCTGAACACCAGTGATGGAGCTCTGGCTTACGTAGCCATTATTTACTTATTTTATTTATCCTCACACTGGAACGCCATACAGCAATTACACCAACGGAGCAAAATACTTCATGTGCTGCATTCATGCGCAGACATCGAAGGGGCGCCGACAGATCACGCACGCTTACGCTGAGCGATGGCTATTTTGCGTAGATGAGACGCATATTTTCCCACAACATGTTCTTTTTTGTGTTTGTGTTCTTTCTCTGCATCATGTTCACCGAAATTTTTTTTCTTTCTTTTTTTCTAGTGTAGTGATATCAGAATACTTAATTCGACCAAGTGGCCTATAAATCAGTGGCTCAGTAGGCTCAGTGGCACAGTAGAACAGTGGTCCAGTTGGTCAGTGGAAACACTGTCATTGTTTAGTGTACAATGCCGTCTTTGTTAGCCATCTGATTAGGTATTATTGGTTGCTTAGCTCATGTTATGTGTGAATTGAGTTGATATTGTTTGTAGATTAATGTGATTAGGTTTGTAGATTAATTGTTGATAAAATATTTTGTAAAAATAAGTGGTAATACGATATTGAAATATCCTCGCCTACTAATATTATAAATGTGAAAGTTTGCAGGTTTGGATGTCTGTTACTCAATCGCGCAAAAACTGCCCAAAGGATTTTGAAGGGTACATATCATCTGCCTCATCTGCCTAGCCTTTTCCCAACTATGTTGGGGTCGGCTTCCAGTCTAACTGGATGCAGCTGAATACCAGTATTTTACATGGAGCGACTGCCTATCTGACCTCCACAACCCAGTTACTGGGTAATAAGATACCCCTTGGTAAGACTGGTTGCCAGACTTTCGGGCTTCTGACGACCCGTAACGACTGTCAAAGATCCACAAATGACAGCCGGGACCAACGGCTTAACGTGCTTTCCGAGGCACGGAGGGGTCTCGGTATGTAAGGATGGTCACCCATCCACGGACCAACCGCGGCAAGCGTAGCTTAACCTGGCCGATCGACCCGTGCAGCTATTGTTATTTAGCCACGAGCCCCTCGATTTTGAAGGGTACATATATGGTTCATAATCTGAATTAACACAACTTATTATCCCGGTAGTATGTTTTTGTGGGATAATTTCTGAGCTCCACACGGGCGTAGCCGCTTGTGGAATACATTGCCAGTTCAAATAAAACGCGCGCAATCATTACCTGTGTTCAAGAGACTCGTGAAGGAGCATTACTTGTTGTTGTGATTTTGTTGAAGCTGTTACAATCTGTAGTCCTCATTTATTTGCTTTTCTTATTCAGTTAGTGTGTATGTATATAAGTATCTTTTATACAGTATATATGAATATATCTATGTATCTATTTTAGTAATCCCGTATGTGTCGCCGGGCGTAAAAGAATAGCACCATCCCATTTCTTCCAGTGGGTGTCGTAGAAGGCGACTAAGGGACTTACTAGAGAATGGCAGCAGCGTTCTCTATGCATTTTACCACCATACTGCGATCGCCAACCCGCCTGCCAAGCGTAGCGATTATGGCAAAACACCTTCTGGGGGAGTCTTTCGGCTGAAATGATGATGATGATGATGATTTTAGTAAATTGTATCTATATTTTGCACCAATATCAACCCCATTTTTATGTCCACACAATCACTGTCCATTCCAAGGTTGCCTGGAAGAGATCGCAGAAAGTAATAAGGCACCCACTGTATGTTTTTATTGTTTAATGTTTTATTTTTGTCATATATTTTCTGGTGTACAGAGGCCAGCACATCAAGCTACCCCAAACTGTCAATTTTTTCAAAAAAAATTGACAGTTTATGAGAAAAAGTTGAATTTTTTTCAAATAAATTTGACAGATTTGACAGCTTAATGTGCTGGCGTCTGTACAATAAAGCGCATATAAATATAAATATATAAATAAGCCGTTGGTAAAAGCTATTTATACATATATCGTCTAGTAGTGAAAGTCCACAAGCTCTTACAAAATTGCCCTACGATATTGGGGCGAATGTACACGCCCAATTTCACTTCCAAGAGTCCAATAACTCCAGCTTTCATTCAACATTAGCGGCGCCATGTTGAACCTTAACTGTGGAAGTTATACAACGGGTGCAACCAGGCGTGAAACTACCGACAATTCAAGTCGGTACAAGTTTAGGTGACTAAAATGTACCATTGTCGGACTCACTTACGCCACATTTTTTTAGGTCCAAAAGTAGACATTCAGAACAAGTCACAGATATAGGACACTAAGTAAAAAATGTCACATTTTAATTCCAAAACGAGTAATTTTTTTTATGTTGTACTTATGTTAGTCTGTCTAGAGCAGCAATGGGCACGGCATCATTTCTGGAATCCGCAATAGCAGAAGTCACACTAATTTGTTTTCATTTATTTAAACAAACATATAAAACTGTTAATGTTTACATTTCTGTAGATATACTAAGAAAGGCATTATAATGATGGCAAATAAAGAGTATTATTTTCAAAGTATTTAGTTAATTTCCAGTAGTCAAAATTGTTTGTTGGAAGTGTTGGCACGTCATGGCCACAGTCAATATTTAGTTGGAAAAAATGACTCATGAAGATGTTAAAAGGTTCGCCATCCCTGGTCCAGAGACTAATAAGTAGCTTCAAACTTGGATGTCTAAAATGTACGACAAAAGACGTATATGTAGGTAATGCTGTTTGAATTAAAAATGATACAACGATTGCAGTTTGTGGTAGAAATAGCTGCGGCAGTCTCAAATAGAAATGGCGATACAAAAGCAATTGTATTGCAATCTCAGGTAGCTTGATCTAGATTTAAATGGTACCTTCCTATTGGAAATGTTTTCTTGTTCTACTAAGACAGCAAGAAAAGAAAATCGTGTTTTTATTAAACTTTATTTCTGCCATTGTTGTGAGGTACGGTGAACCTATTTGAAGATTGTCTATCCTTTAAAAAATGTACCATCTGATTAGCTAAAATGGTAACTTACCGTGGCATTAACTATTCTTAGTAAGTGTTAATACGAGAGATGAAGAGTTGTAGATAACCTCTCCAAATAATAATAACTGAATACATGTGCATAAATACTATATTTAAATTAATATGGACAGCTAAACACTAATATCTGACGTTATGAATCATTTTTAACCGACTTCAAAAAGAAGGAAGTTATCAATTCGACATGTTTTTTTTTAATATATCTTTGGGCATAACTCCGTCATTCTTCTTCTTAGCGTGTCGATAGCAATCTAAATACAATCAGCCCAGAATTTGGCTACGAGGTTGGCACTTTCAGCAGCGTCCATTAGCTCCTGCAGTGTGCAGACAGCAGGACAAGCTGGGCAAGATAATAAGTGCCCCATTGTTTGTGGGACAGCTCCACATTTACACTCCAAGGCGGAGTCCTCGGAGAATCTCCACCTGCGCAGGTTTTCTTTACTTCGGCCTACCTGAGTCCGGAGTCTATTTAGAGACTTCCAGGAAAGCCAAGGCACTCATACTCCGTCATTTATAAACGGATGTGTAAAATACTTTTTTTTCGAAAGGGCTTTAATACCGAAATGGACCCATATAAATTTTCTTTCATTTCATTTAATAATATCTATCGGTAAAATGAAGGCAAACATATGTGGCAGCCCAGTGGTACCGACCGCGACTTACGAGTTGTAGGTTCGAATCGTGAGGAAACCACCATGTTCTAGAACCAAAAATTGGAAGACACATGACATCTACCTGCATTGGGCCCGCGTGGTGGATTACAGCCCACTCCCTCTCACAGAGAGGAGGCCTGTGTGACCTGTGTCCCAGCTGTGGAAATATTGTAGACTCATTATCTTAAGTAGGTATGTTATGGGGTTTTTTTTTGGTGGGAAATCATCAAATAACTTCTCCCACTCTGGGTGGAGCAGAAGGGCGTGTCAGACTTTTACTGACTAAAACCCACCCGTATTTCCTCAGTTGCCTGTGTGCCAGAGGCGGCGGTATCTCTTTCGAACAATCCGCACCTCTGGCAGGCATCAAGCGGATTTTCATACGGTTTTCACCAATGGACGTAGTAATTCATGAGAAAAGTTTCGGTGTATAATATATTAAGGTTTTGTAAATTGGCGGAAAATAACGATGATTATTGAAAATGTTCGAAAATATCATGCAGGCCGATCTTTATTGGCGTGCGCCGCGTAAACCTTATAGAAGCAATGTATTAAGGTGCGCTTACACGAGCAACTAAAATTGCTCATCCTGGTCAGTTCTCGTCAACTATGACGTCACGACTACATCCAGCAATTTAGGGCAAGTGGCAACATGTAACAACCTGTTACCAGAGGCACGTCACACAATATTATGCAATATGGAGCAACTTAAAAAACTAGGCAATAGGCCGCTCTGACCACCTCCGCCGTCAGCCGGTTCCTCTGGCAAAACCGAGACGTAGTTATATGTACAAACGAGAAAATTGACAAAAAAATTCAAACCGATTGGATATTCGGCAACTTATGAAATATTTGCAGCAATCAGAAGCAATATTCCCGAAACATCCGCAATTTATTGTTGTTGCTCCAGATTGCTCCACTTAATTGATCCAGATGGATCCATTAGTGTTGCCAAGCAATAATTGCTCATATAAGAGCACTTTTACAGAATTATTCCTCTTAAAAAAATCTTATCGATAATTTCCAATCACCACACGGGCGAAGCTGCGGGAAAAAGCTAGTCATCATCATCTACCTAGTCTTTTCCCATCTACCCCCATCTACTATTTGGGACGGCTTCCAGTATTTTACATGAACGACAAAAGTGAAAGTAGTGTGTGTATAAATCATTAAAAAAAACGTGACGGGGCCAGCGAGGAATTTGAAAAATAGGTATTTGAAGAAACGATTGCCGTCGCGCTGTCAGTAAGTCTGTCCCCGTAGTGTGTGATAGGGATAGCTGCAGCTCAGGCCGAAAATAATTGACAAGATCGACGTTTCGTATTTCCCCTTTTTTGTCCTCGAAAACTGAGTTGATTCAAATATTTTTACATTAACATTTTAAGGAAGAGTATGTTTAGGTTCCTGTCATTTTTTTTTTAAATGTTAAAAACCTTTCTAATTTGTTTGGTAGTCCTCTAATCCCGGCGGTAAAATTAGGGCATTTTTTGTAATTTTTAGAGGATTATATTTTCTTTACTAATTAGTTGCTGAAAAAAAGAAAATGACAGGGACGTGTTTATAGCAGATCTTGATTTTATGAAAAAAAATATTGCTCTAGAGGCATTATTCAGGCAGAAAAAAGGGGAATACTTTTGTATGGAGAATTGCACGCTTTGTTCCCTCTTAACTGCTCCTAGTAGGTACCCAATAGAGTTTTGGAAAGATACAGATGAAAAATTCGTACACTCACTCTGTAATACCTAAAATGAAAAAAAAAAAGTGGATGAAAAATATTGTCAAAGTAAAATAACAGAAATTTGATGAAAAATTGTTAGAGAACAAATTTTCAATTAAAATTAAACAGTTATGAGACCTTTGATGACAGAGTGCACATCAAATTCAAAACAATATTACTTTTTAAGTATTAAAAAGTTTATTTATGACTAAGTGCTTTAGGAATTAGTTATGAGTTTCTTTAATTTCTTTGTTTGAATGTTAATTATATTAGCCAGTACTTGTTTCAAAGCAGGGTAATGGATTTTTCTCATGCAGAAAATAAATTGTGAACAGAAAATTCATTCTTCATCACTTAACTTTTTTGGAAGATTATTTTATTTTCGAACAAGCTGCTGCCCGCGGCTTCGCCCGGGTGGATGGCGGTAATTATCTAACAGTAACGTTCTACCGGAACAGAAAGTAGACCATGTTACTCCTTATAACATCAGCTATCTACAAGGGAAAGTCCCGTCAAAATCGGTCCAACCGTTTCGAAGATTAGATTAGAAAATTGTTTTACCGTATATACTTTCATAATTATGTACTTTAGCAGCTTAGCCCAAAGTTATTGTTTGTATTTAGATTAATTAATCGGTACCTATCGTGAACAATGCCCTGTCCAAATTACCGTTTTGATTCTCGAAAGTCGATGAAAAAAAATATGTACACAAAAGGTATATAACTTAATAGAACTCCATTGCTTCTCTCCATAACTTTCTAAACCTTCTCTAATGCCTTATTATAAGCGTTATTATTCTACTCCCGTCCAGAAGTTTGTATCTTCACCGGGCTACGCGGCCAGAAATTTAATAAGACTGTCTACTGAGACTTACTGCTAAGACACACTTCACACGTATAGAATAGGAGGTAATAAAAAAATAGTTAAAGTATTATCATATAAAGGCTTCTTCTTTTTTTCAAATTTTATTTTCAAAAAACTTGAGTAAAGGTTAACTTAAATACTAGATCATGATTGACGGATAGGAATAGGAGGGTGGACAACGAAACGAAACCTAGTTCCGTGCTAGGAATTAACCTGTGTTACGGACACTAGGGCTGCTTCTTCATCTCGCTGGACAGAAACATTACTTCAACGTTTGTAGTAAAAAGTAAAATATTGAGTTATTAGATTCCCAATTTAGGCATGCCTGTACATAGGATATGTTCCTTGGGTCTTTTTTGTATTGAAAATGGAGATTTAATTGTTTTACAGTGCTTGGGTGCTGAAAAATTTAAAAATATTTTTAACATAACTACACGCCTTGTATCCCCTATGGTCTGAGCAGAGACGTACGTAAACTTTACATTTTACAAGTTGCATAAAACGTGGCATAAAACCAGACTCTGGGCTGTTAGTGAGATATTCCAGAAAAACACAATAACACTGTACCTAACCTGGGAATAGAACCCAGGACCTCATGTTCAGCAGTATCGCTTGCGACCACTATACATAACGAACAACCATAGTACTCTGTAGAAAATTGAAGGTCAATGGCCATAAGACCATTCGGCAGCGTTTCGACCTCCGGACAAGCTGCTTCTCATACGTAAAACTGTACTGTAATCAAAACAATAAGCGTAGACTATACGAATGTTTTACAAATAGTGACTGTAATTTTAGTAAATTGTGGTGACTTACGACTTCCATGCAAACGAAGTCGTGGGTAGAACCTAGTAATCAATATTTTAGTCAACACAGAGAGGCTTTTAACATTTAGTAATATTGACAAATTAATCAGAACAGCGAAATATTTGACAGCTGTTTGCGACGTTGCCAGCTGTTTGGATGCATTTACCCTGTTAAAGAAAGGAGTTTTTTTCACGTCATTCAATGGGATTCAAAGAAACTACCTTCTGGCACCCTGACGCCTTAAACTTTCAAAGAATCATGCCCACTTTCCATACATTGATTGACCTGTCACTCGATTCGTTTTACAGGTCGCGTCTACCTACAACTAGTATTGTATAAAAATAATTATTGTTTATAATAATAGAACAGCTTATCATCTTGTCATTTAGAGGCCAGCGAAAAATGCTATTAAATAAATAAGTTTTCGAGGTTATACCACCTGTCAGATAAGGTTTGACAGCTGTTGTAACCTCAAAATCTATGCGGTGATTCAAATCAAATGGTTTCGTAATCGCTGAGAGTTACGATCACCCAGAAATAAATTCTTCTTCAATGTAATATCATCAAAAAACGGCGCGCGGTTGCACAGTGGGTAGTTTTAGTCTCGTAATATCCCGCTGATGCTGATTTTTAAAAACTTTAAGTGTAATATTTTGCCATCCTGGTTAGCACTATTTAGTTTTGTGCATTGAGGTAATATGCTGTACGTAAGTACCTATTACCTCAATGGTTTTGTGCAACTTAGAGCAATTTAGGTAGGTACCTATAGTTCATTGAAATACCTATCGGTCAAAATCTGAAGGCGAAGCGGACAAGACTCCAAGGGTCGGCTTGACAGACGGTGCTTTTAGTCATTAAGTCTGATGGACACACGTGGGGAGTAAATAGGTACCAGCCTATTACTGTCCCATTGCTGGGCAAAGGCCTCTTCTCATACAGAGAAGGCACCAGCATTAATCACTGCAAAGTCCAGGTTTCCTTAAGATGTTTTCCTTCACTGATGTCCAAGATTAACTTATAAAGTAAGTACCTAGGCATTGAAAAAGACACATTGGTACTTGCCCGGATTTGAACTTATAGCCACGTGCACGAGAGGCGAGATGTTAAATTCTGGCCCATCACAACATGAATAGATACCTAGCAAAAAGTGCTGCATACCAAAGACAGGGAAATTAAATAAAAAAAAACAGGATTTGATTTATTATTATTTATTCAATGTCTTCTCGTACAACCACATCATCTAAAAATGCCGCTGGAGCTACAATGTTGGTTTCATGCCTGGCCCAACCTAAGTACCACACCAACGTCATAACGTGTGCACAACAACCTACAGTGCGACGTCCTACAATGCAGTTGCAGCAATACTCTATAATGCCTTCTCGTCCATTAATATCATTTGCTATCAAAATATACACATAGTACTGACGTCTTGAGATGTGTCTTGATTTTATTTTACCTTTTATAAGTGAATTTTCCCCACTGCCTAACTCGGGTATACGATTAGTGTCTAGGCAAACTTCTATTCTGTATCCGCCATGGAAACGTACGTGTTCACCATAATATGAACGTGCTTGACGAATTTGGTACGTTCCCAAGGCGAATAATATTAATTCACTGAATTCTAGACGGGGGAACTCAATATTGACATTATCAGCTGTAATGCTTTCAAAAAAGGATGCCCGGCGATTTAAATTATATTCTGTAACTATGTTAGATAAGTTATTTTCCAGGGGCATCCTTTCATTTATTATATTAAGAATTTGAGCAGCATCAGCTCTATTACGAAGGCGAACACCGAACTTATTTATTAGGCTTGCAGCAATTTGGAAATAAGCCATCATATTTGGTACAGTTTTATTAAAATGGTCAAACCTCAATAATCTATAATCTCTTTTAAAATATCCATTAACAACTTCCACCACCCATCTGCATATAGTTACACATCTACTTCTATTTGCTTGGGTGGTGGTTAACTGGTGTTCGCCTTCCAAAAGTGACTCTGGCATGTATGCTTTATAATTACAATGCTCTAATAAGCTGATGCTATCTCTGAATCCCCTGTCTAAAATAAATATGTCATTATCTTGAAAGTATCGTCTCAGTGGGGAATTTTCATTGCTGAACAAAGAAGACATTATTTCTGCATCAGACGTGGTAGCTTTATATGGGCCAAAACAATCTAAAATGTAACCATCACAGGCTACTATTAAAAACGGCTTTAACAGATTTCTATATTTGTGTAACGAATATGTGTCTTTTTGAAACATGTAATTCCCACTTTTATTTAAAAAAATGTATGTTCCATCACACATCACAATACATTGTTCATTATGTTCATTATAAATTCCATTTGGGATCATGAGATTGTGTTCTCTCAATTGTTCTCTTGTCAAGTGGTTTATTCCGAGGTTACATGGAACAAAATCTTGTAGCAGTATCTCTCGTGCTGTTTGCATTAACCTCTCTAGTGTAGTGCGAGGAACTTCTAGTAATGTGGATATTCTTAAGTCAGAATCACCTGTCCGCATCTTTATTAAGATAGCAGCTAGACCTAATATACCCCTGTGTTTTCCCAACAGTCGGGGAACATTTTCTAATAAATGAAAAAAATTCGCTTTTGTCAAACCCATCCAAAATCCAAATAAATTGTCATCAATTTCTTGTGCTGATTCTACACTTGAAAAATCAAGAAAATGCTTGTGTTTTTGCACAAAGGAAAAAACGTGCTCAACTTGTTCTACAGTGAAATCACTCATACTATTTTCACTGGCATAAAGGGAATCCCAACTGTTCCCATGTAAATGGTCTGTGCATACCCTAGCCAGTTTGGGAATATAAAAATTGTAGTTGGACAAAATGGTAGACCGCAGTGCATCTGACACAGTGTGCAGATTTTCGTTCTCACACCCATAAAATGCACAGTGAGATGCTGTATTGGGAGCACGTTTATAATTAAGTAATGTAATGTTACTTGATTGTTGATAATTCGCTGGTTGGGTTCGAGATTGTTGTGAATGAACCTCTGGAGCTGGTAGCGATTCTACAGATGGTTCCCTTTCCTGTCCCTCAACTGTACTTGCAAGGAGTGTGGAAGGTTGCAATTCTGGAACATGGACTGGATCAACAGATTGTTCCACTTCTTCTTCAGGTGGTTCACCTTGCAGAGTCTCGTCACCATCTAAGCCTCTTCTCTCATCCTGTTGCTGAGTTGCAAGAGCTTGTCTTTTAAATCGCAACCAACAGGCATGACATACACGATCAGATTGTGATATCTGTCAACAAAAACAATGTATTTGTAATAAATGCAGTGACATAGCTAGTAATGTCATGGATTAGAACATGATATTTGAAGAAAAAGCTGGATTCAATTTAAAATAAGTTTGAATATTTTAAATACAAACCTGACGAGGTGCTACAGTAGTTCGAATTAAGTTGATCATCCTTAGTAATAGGCTTGATGGGTTTTCTTTGAGAATGCGGTCACTTTGACGATTGAGCAATGATCGACCACAAACGGGGCATACTTGAGCATGACCACGGCGAGACGAACCAGCAGATGGATCACACTCATTGTTCCCATGAATCTGAGCATTAATAGTTTGCATGGATACATCAAAGCAAGCTTCACAAATGTAATCTTGTTCCGTTATCTGAAAAACAAATCAGTTATGAGATTTTAGAGCCTACAATGCAAATAAGTATTTTTTAATTTATGTTTTTACATGTTTTGTTTTAAACAACTGTCTTAAAGAACACTAGCACATGGGGAAAATCTACATGTAAGTAACTAACACATTTAGTCAATGGGTCGTCTTAGGGGTGTCACCAATTTCCATTAGTACCTACAAGTTCTATTTTTCAGGTCACTTGAAAAAATATACTTTAACACATCTAAATATCAATTCCCATTTTTTTAAACAATCTTTACAATAATTAGCGTCCGTTGACTGGATCCTAAATCATTTTAGGTTACTTGATTGTTATTGTACTTACTATTACTGGAGATATCCAAGTGCTAATTAGCGAGATGACTCTGCTATCAAGCTGAAGGGCCTGATAGCGCCGAAGTGTATTAACACATATGTTGCAGTTTATGCAAAGCAATCTCGTAGAAGGCTCCATAACGCTTTCCAACAAGACCGATAACGTCTTAGATCCCAATCAAAAAGCACTAAATCGGTATCCGTATAACACAGGCCAAAGTAATCGTAAGTGGTAGGTATCGAAATCCGTGGAAAATGCAAAGGTTGTAAGGTTATCAGAAAATCCAAAATCGCACAGTACAGTAAGTAGCAAGAGCAAACGAACGACTGCAAAACGTCAAACAAACGACAGCCTGTCATTCACTTAGCGTTCGTTCCCAATCTATGATTTCTATAATCTATGGTTGCGGCTGAAGAAGTTCGTTTCACGCGCCTGTCAACTGTACACTTTTCCAAACCTTTTAAAAATCCATTAAAAAATCATAGCTCGTAATAAATTATTAAGTAACAAAAATACCAATTCGTCATTTTGAACATTCATTACCCACATGACGAACGATCAAGTTTTTCGTTAAGTACTATTTCAAAGGTCTATTGCGAATGATAAACATAGTAACATTGTTTTTTTTTTCTGGCTTTATTTGAAAATTCAATTAGGTGATACGAAATAAGCAAAAAAAATACAATTTTTTAAGATATTTTACATCACTAGACGCGTCAGAAAATTTTCAGGTCAAGACTGGACATGATTCTTTGGAAATATTTCACAGACACATACTTACATATGTAACTAAATCAACAAACTATTAAAAGTAACTTCGCCGTCACAAAATTATCGTCACACAAAATCTTGGAGGATAACAATTTTATCTTTCGTACGTCTCGACAAGTTTGATTCCATTTCCCCCGAGTTTTATATTCAGATACCAACTTTCAAAAACTCGATAATATCGACAACCGAACACTAAATTTTGAACGAAAGTTTGAAAAGCACACATTGACGACGGGTCGAGCAAAAATAAAAAAGAAAAAGTATGTGTTACGAAAGATACGAAAAGTTTTTTCAAGAGAGACTTGTGTTATTCCACACATGTGCTCAAATAGATTTCTGAGGACGTATCATTTTGATATAAGTTTTTTTTGCTATGCTTCATATTATTTGAATTGATTTTCTTGTCGTCTTTTGTTTTTATGTGCTCGGGTTTTAGGCAAACGTTTGGGAATATAAAATGTCTTGTCTGGGGACTTGTTTATGATAATGTCATCCGTCATTTTCTACCTAGCCTTTTCCTATGTTGAGGTCGGCTTCTAGTCTAACCGGATACAAGTGAATACCAGTATTTTACATAGAGCGACTGCCTATCTGACCTCCATTACCCAGTTACTGGGTAATACGTTCCGATACCCTTTGGTAACACTGATTGTCAGACTTTCGGGTGTCAAAGATCCACAAATGACAAACGGAACCAACGTCTTAACGTGCTTTCCGAGGCACGCAGGGATCCTGGTAAGTAAAGACCCATCCAGGGACCAACCGCGTCTAACATAGCTTATATGTTATTTCTAAGTGTTGCCAAAGTAGATTAATTTATTCAGTTTCCATTATAGAAATACATTTAAAAGTTTGTTACAACATTAATAATTTGTACTTTGACAGTGTTACCACAGTGGATATTGTAATTCCATATTAAAATAAATTGTATTTTTACAAATCAAAGATATCGTGACAGACACTAAGAAGTAGATCATATAGGAATATTTTCATCCACCTCTTTTTTGTGATGATTAACTAAAACTTAATCAAACTAACTATCCCGTGATGATCATCTAAACCTCTTCACTCAAACATTAAGATGTATAACTTCCTAATCCCATATCTCATTCATACTAAACCATCGTTATATTCCTTGAGGACGGCCCGGAGAGACTTCCGGCAACCCAGGTTGCCGGCTTCCTTATTAATGTCTTCTAGTTCTGACCCCGACCTCGTTTTATCAAGAATCTGGAACTACTAACCTTGCCCATTTTATTGGTTATGGGTAGGTAAGGATCTGTCTGTACGTAGAAATCTTGTTGCATTACATACCTTTTATGTTTTGGCCAACCCCGTTACAATAATTTTAGTAAGGCAAAACATTTATTGCAAACGAAGTGTGCAAATATTTGTCTTACTTTGTCATATTTGTATACACACAGGGTGGGAGGGGAATCGACGCATAAACGGTTACCATAAATTCACCACATAGACCCGAAACGTATAAATACATCAGTTAAACTGAAATGTAAATTGGTATATACCTAATGAATTTATAAAGTGTTTAATGTTGCAAATTTGACTCACTCAAAAGTTTGACATTACAATAAGTATGACATTAACAATCATATTTTATAATTATTGCGTTCTGACATTTTATTTATCTTTTTAACTGACACTCTCGTAGGTATAACTTTGACATCGATTAATTAATTTGTTCCTTAAAAATCCTAATGCATGTGTGTTTCGTTGTTGTCTGTTTTATTATCTATTAAAAGTAATGTATACAATTTAAGACATATTTGCACACCATATGTGATGATAGAATGTAAAGGGGCCATTATAGTTATAAGATCATACACTGTCACAGTTTTAAACCTATATTCTGGCAAATAAATGAATTTGAATTTAAGTCCACACGGTCAAAATATGTGAAGCAGTATATTTTTCTTAATAACCGACGAAAGATTCCAAGGTTCAAAAGTAAAAACTACTTCCTTATTTTCAACAAATATTATAAAACAAATACACTTTGAAATATTAAATTTAGTTAAAAAGACGGTAGATATATTTAATACAGCAAAAATAAATATTTTATTAAATGAGTTTACTTTTCCATTTCCCTCAGCTTATTGATACAGCACTCGGAGCGAAGTGAAGCGCACTTCGTAAACGCTCCCTCTGGTGTCCGGTTGCGTTTACAAAGACAGGCGCCGACAGAAAGAGCAAATGAGTACTAAGAATACGGGAGAAAGATATTTAGATTTCTTTGCAATGAAAGATAGAAGGTATAAAATGAGTTCTAGGAAATCTGGATTCGCATGAATATAAGAAATAAACACGGTTAATTAATCTGTGTACTAGTGTTAGCTGAGTTTCTGATATGTAAGTACTATAAAAGTTTTACCATTGCCAGAGTCTTATACTAATTATGAGCGATTTATTTACGTTAAAATAAATAATCCTACTAACATTATAAATGTGAAACTTTGTATTTTTACATGTTTCGATGTATGTTACTCAATCACGCAAAAACGGCTCAACGGATTTGGTTGAAAAATTACACACAGATGGATTATAACCTGGATGAATACATAGGTTCTTTTTATCGCGGTTCTACGTTTCTGTGAGATAATTTCGAACCTCCAAACGGGCGAAGTCGCTAGTAAAAATTAGTTGTAAATATAATTCATACACAAATATTTCTTTGAAAACGCGGATAGCCCTCAAAAGGTCATAATTACAGACTTTATGAATGACGTCAGGTACGGCGTGCTTGTAAGTGCATGTTCATATGTATGAACGCAAACTAAGCAAAGGAAGTATGTAAGTAAGGTTAGTAAGTAACAAGAGGCTTTCTGTTTTATGTGCTTACCCTTGGAAACAAAGAAATGGGTTTATGTACATATTCATGTAGGTATGTGAATAGTTCTTTGCGGAGGAGCTCGTCGGGGAAGTAAATACAAGTGTACTCAACATTAGGAAGTTAGAAACTTTATAACGACATCAAACGGTACTTAATCTCCGGAACAAACCTCATTTTAGCTTCCCAAAACCATATTAACTGTTGAAAACAGGATGCCTTATTCGATGAATATTTTGTATCGTGTTTATTATTAAATCCGACTGAGACATAAAATAAGTTGGTGAAAGCATCTATTTATGCTACGGCTACATTGTTACACGTCAACCTATGTGCGAGTGAGAAAATACCCTCCAGGAATACCAGTACCTACTTATATGTATCATGTAAAGTCAGGAAAATGAACTTAATTTGCCCGTTTATTCAAATCACAAACGGCATCCTGGACGGGTTTACTGCTTGATTTCGAAGGTCATATGTGGCTGGCTATGATGGCTAATTCCCCGAAGTCATCAGATCGAACGTCCGAATTTCCATAGCATCGATGTACCACAATTTCGAATAGCCATTAGTTCGAGCATTCGTTTCGGCGATAAGTCAATGCGACGGTAGTCCTATTCATCGAATGCTTATTGGCTCGCCGGCGGTATGCCAGTAAGCCGAAAGCTATTGTACATAAAAATATTCAAGAAGAGTAAAAAGAGGAGTGTAAATTGGGATAAAACAAACCAGTAATCAACATACTGATATTTCACATTAGAATATATATTTTAATTAGTAATGTTGTCCAACTATTATGTATTTAATTATGATGATTAAACCTTGCTGGTTTGTCATTTATCCCATTTTGCATTCCTTTTTTTACTTTTATGGAGAATAGCTTTCAATTTACTGGCACGTCGAGCCAATAGACATTCAATGCATAGGACTGTCATTACAATTGTATGAAGTAGCTATAAACACGGCAAACTGCCGTAGTGTGTCAACTTAATAAACAATATTTTTTTCTAACTGTGTATCCAAATCATCCTAGGCTGTCACTCCTGATATCACCTAGGTGACCGGCTTATTTTTTTACCAAGACATGCTATTCAAATTCAGGCCGAAATGAGATTACAGAGTAGCTTTTATTTAAAGATTTGCCAAATTGTTCTTGCAATACCCCATCATAGGCAGTATATGCGCCCTCACGGCCTTAGTCACCGCTGGAGACGCCCTGGGCGTCGGGAATCCCAGGCTGATTCCCGGCGACCGTAGGCGTGGGCTTGCGGACGACGAGTAATGAGTAGCTCGCTGTCCGGTAAGGACAAGCCCGGGTCGACGGCGCGTTGTGTTCCACGCGCGCCTCAAAGAGATGTCAGCACAAACTGATGGGGCCCGCAAGGGCCGATGCCTGCCAGGGGTGCGGGTTGTTCGAAAGAGATACCGCCGCACCTGGCACACAGGCTACACGGATGGGTTTTAGTAGTAAAAGTCTGACACGCCTTCCTGCTCCACCGAGAGCGGGAGAAGTTATTTGATGATTTCCCACACAAAAAAAAATACCCCATCATTATGTATCAGATAATAAACCACTACACAATCAATCACAATCTAAATCTTTATGTAAGATGTTGCTAATCCATTGCTTTATACAGGATAAGTTTTTAACCAGAGCGCAAACTGTAACCATGAATTCAGCTTGTCATTCTAGAATCTGAATTCATGGTTACAGTTTGCGCACTGGTTATAAATTTACCCTGTATGATCACTTGCGAAATATTGCCATCCATCTCTCGGTATCGACATCTTTTGAAAAATATTTTTCGATTGTCATCAGACCATAGAGCGAATTTTAATACATACGTGTAATATTTATAAGAAAGAGTTTTCTGAAAATATTCTAGGACTAAACTAACCCTAATCCATCACTAAACTCTAGTATTAAGGCAACATCTAAATTCCCTCCGATACCTCTTAATTAAATGTCCCAACTCCAACAGATAAGACGGGAGATAACGCTAAACTCAAACAGCTGTGCAATGAAAACTAATAAACTCTTGGGAGCGGACCCAAACTCTCATAGTCTGTCTGTATTGGAAGAAAAAGTTTCTTGTGATAAAGAAATATCCGTGGCTATTGGCTTGGGTAGTCCCTTTTGGTATGGATAAGACAAGCTTTGTACGTGCTTTCAAAAATGTTCAAACTCAAGTTACAATCTTAGGGACAATTCTCGTAATTTTAAGAATATTCACTGTCGCGATCTGTCAAAAATACCTCGAGTTTCCATACATTTTTGACAAGTTTTTAGTCATTTGATTGTCGTCGAGATGAGACTGCGACTAGATTTTGAACGTTTTTTAAAAACGAGAATTCGCCTTCTTATATCAGCGAAAATTAAAGTCTCTTATTTTTATTGTAGTAGAAGAGGACGCTGCTAGAGAGATTAAAAGTAACGGAAACGGATAGTAGCGAGACCGCAAATGAATACTTTGAAAACAGGAGCATTTAATTGTTGGCTTAATTGCTCCTGTTTTCAACGTATTCATAGCAATAACTAAGAAAAACGCCGAGAAAGCAGTTGAACCCCGCCAAAAGATTCAACGGTGCAGCTCGCCTTGAAAAAACCTGGCTGCAACGTCGTTTAAAGATGCCCATAGTTAAATATCAGCCGTTTCTCCACTAATTCAACGCCTACTCCACGATGCTTAACTGGTACGGCTCGTAATCGTTCCCTATCCTAGCGTAGACGTGCTCTTACGTCTACGCTACTATTACGGTGCCCCCCGGTCTACTCCTTGATATGCAATGGTCTCTGTAGCACCATGAAACATGAGGCTTTAAGGGCTAATGCAAATCATGGGGTTCTTTCGATTAATCGAGCCTGGTCAAACCACGCTAGGGTCGGTGTATTTCATTCATTCAATCATAACGTAGTTTAAGAAGAGGTTGTTTTCGTCTGTTTCAGATTAGAGTACGAACGCTCTTTGAAATGCGGGATTTGTTCCTAGCTCTTGGCTTGCCAGTACAGAGGTTAATGCGTAACATTTTCGTTATATTTAATCATTCAAGTACATGTAGATGATAAAATGCTAAAACATTGCATGTATTGTCCTGGTTTTGCCGGATATTAATAGGTATGTACAATATTTCATAAAATAAAGAATAATAGTTATTTAAGATACTAGTGCGGTAAGTTGGTTTTTACAAACGAGTTGACAAATGTAAGCCCGAGACGAAGTCGAGGGCTTACCATAGTCACGAGTTTGTAAAAACCAATTTCTGCACGTGTGTCATACAATGTTTTTCAACACATTTGCGAGAAAACAGTACAATATGTAATTATACAAACCTATACATCATTAAATAGCGCTCTCCAATTTTGGCGGCTAGAGACCGTTTCATGCAATTTGCGCCTCATTCAAAATATCAGGTGGAGTAGATTCCATATTAATATCAGTTTCCTCGCTTGAACTCATAATAAAAGTTTGTTTATAAATATCAGTCGGAAACTCGCAACAATCTTTGACGTTTCTAATATGAAAATGGCGCGAATTTACAAATGGCGCCACATGCCCGTGGTGAAAATTAGAACTACATCTTTCATCTCATTTACTCTTTATTATTAAAGTGAGACAAACGTATTGAGCAAAATCGTTTCCAAGGAGGTTCGATCAGTCAGTTTATTTATTCTCTTAATGTGAAACTCCTTGGACGAAATTCTTATAATATTTTATGGAAATTAAAAAAAAAACCGTAAAGAATACGCACGGTGCCATACAACGAGGTATGCGGTAAAATAGGTACTTAGGTGAGAGTACCTATTTTACCGCACGTTCCGTTGTATTAGTGCGTAATTTTTAACTTTCGAACCATGTATACAGGCATCGTAAATGCAGTTTTTGAGCAAATGTGTTGAAAAAGCAATTTACGTCTTGTAGGTACTGTAACTTAGTTTTTTATTGCTGTATGGGTCTACTCTAACCTCGATCACGCCTGCCCAGAAGATGCCTGGTCACTTATGCTATGGGTTAAATGTGGAAAGGAACACCAGTTGGCAGATACTACTTGCCTGGTATAATTTTTTTCGAGGGTCACTGTATCTGCGTTCTATATTATATCTTATTCATACTCATAGGTTCTCATGGACACTTACACAAAAACTTAGACGCGGATTTAGTGCAGCAGATTTGACAAACGGTTATAGCGTTTTGAACAAAGTTTTTCCATTAAAAACTATCTGTTCGTAAAAGTTATTAAACTGTTGATTCGTTTTTAGAAGAAAGAATGTATACAGGGTGGCAGAGACGACAATCGACGCGCAAACTGAAGAGGCCAATTCTCGTAATTATAAACGTTCAAAATCTAGTCGCAGTATCATCTCAGCGACAAGCAAATAACAAAAACTTGTCGAAAATTTATGAAAACTCAAGGTATTTTTGACAGATTGAGACCGAGATCAGACTGTAAACGTTCTTAAAATTACGAGAATTGCCCCTCTGTTACCATAGATTGAATTATTCGACGGTTATTAAAAGAAATTGGTGTTCCATATACAATTTGACCACGTAGGTATTGCACTTTCCCATGAGACACCCGATTTCTTTTTATAATTCACGAAAAATGTCTAGAACCATCGGGCGTCGAGGTATTTGCCCGCATCGCAGACACCCGGAAACGTACCCAAAAGATTGGCAACATTGCCACGTTAGATGGCAATGCAGATTCTTTGGCCAAAGAACAACCCAGGTCTCTTATCACGGTCGACTAGTTGGAGAGAAACTCATTTAAAAGGAAATGTACATTCAGCAACTACCCCGTTTTCACGGAATGTGGTCGCCAAACATAACATCGTAGTATCGCTAACATTTCGCCAGCGCAATATAACTAAACCAGGTATTAAGCCTGATGTCCCGTGAGGGGCCTTCAAACTTGCGGGAGCAGAATAGAATACAATAGATATTAGAATGCCTATTATTAGTAGTGATCGCGAGTTTATAAATGGAAAAAAAATCTAAACTAATTAAATAGGGGTGAAATGACATCTCACACACCATGTAACTACGAGTACCTATGTTTACAAATAAAGATTCTTATTCTTATTTCTTATAAAAATATTCATATTTAAAAGTAACAGTATGGTTGAGTGTCATGGGCCCACGGGCAGAAGCTACTGTATAATAATGACACTATGCCCTGCGTAATCCCTTCTCATCAATTAAAAATGAAGGTAAATCACGTTTCTGGGTCATTTCCGCTGAGAATGACCTACATAGTTAACAGCTTTTGGACCGCAGTAAATTTCCCAAGATTCACAATAGCTAAGCTTATTTATAAAGTTATTCATACTTATAAGCCTATATTTACGAGTAGCATGACAAAAAACGAAAAAGTATCAAATAATATAACCCTATCACGAATAAGCCAGCTACCATTAAGATATTTAACGGACTTAAAGTAATATTTTAAACCACTATCCCGGATCATCATCACATTGTCTGCCTAGCCTTTACCTAACTAATTACACGGATAATAAACAATTTTATTTACCAGTTGTTTTGATACAGAATCATAAAACAAGAACCGCTAATTTAGTGGCCCTATAGAACACCATCTCCCCGCTTTCGACATTTATTCTCATGCACCTGTTTTTTCCGAGCCATTTACTTGCAGAGATTCCACGAACTCCAAATATTTTTACGAATTCGTATAAAATTGTGTTCATTTATAACTCGCTGTAACTACAATGGTCACCTCGATTTTTACATGACTTGATAATTATTTAAAACTAGCCTTTTCCAGCGATATCACCCGAGTGGAGGTCAAAATTATCCCGCAGGAACGTACCACCGGGATAAAAGTATCCTATGTATTAATCTAGGTTATAATCTATCTGTGTGCCAAATTTCATCTAAATCTATTTCGCAGTTTTTGCGTGAAAGAGTAACAAACATCCATACAAAGTTTTGCGTTTATCTATCTATCTATATAAATAAAAAGAGAAGTCCTGACTGACTGCCTCATCAACGCCCAGCCCAAACCCTTGTACCTAGAAAGCTGAAATTTTGCACAGATGTTCCCTTTATAATTTAGACAAGTATTAAGGAAGGATTTTTCGAAATTCAACCCCTAAGGGAGTAAAATAGGGGATGAAAGTTCCGCGCGGGCGAAGCCGCTGGCAAAAGCTAGTAATATTATAAAATAAGTAAGGAAGTAGGATATAGTAGTTAGTAGATGTAACACAATATTTTACGGTATTGCTTATTTCGGAATATGTTTCAAGCAAAATAATAGTTCACAATCAGCCTATATCGTTCCCACTGCTGGGACACAGGCCTCCTCTCTGTGAGAGGGAGTGGGCCGTAATCCTCCATGCGGGCCCAGTGCGGGTTGGTAGATGTCTCATTTCCAATAATGATTGGTTCTAGGACATGCCGGTTTTCTCACAATGTTTTCTTTCATCGTTTTGAGACCAGTGGCGATGAAATAATAAAATTTACACGAAGTAAAGAGCCCGTACAGGTTCGAACCTACAGTCACGACTGTTAACACTGCGCCACGGTATATAGTTCTATAAATTAGGGTCCTTGAACTGCTACAGTGTCGACCTGTGCTACGGAGATGTATAAAGAGAGGTTTGTTCACAGTTTGTCACGTTAGCAGTTCATTTGTTTGCTAGCTACGCAATCGTGCGTATTGCATTGCCATGGGTCGCAATTGACGATCCTACCTACTTCTCAAAATCAATCAATTTGTATGTAGGGTTAAACTCTAAAAGTAGCAGTCACAATAAAAAACATGCATTTAATAGCCCAAACTCTTGAGAAAGGTTACACATTATTTTACATTACTTGAAACTGGTATTTGCAGAAAATGTGACATCTACATATAAACATACAAATAAAACAAAAAATACCTCGTTAAAATTTTAGTAGAGATGATGACGCGCCCTTTCAAATCTCCAAACTGACTCTCTATCTTCTTCTATCCTTCTAAATATGAATAATATTTAAAAAATCGTGAAGGTCAGCTACCAAAAACAGCGAAAAAATCCTCTACACTACCTACCCGTTTTCTAAATAACCCTAACTACCCACATATTTGACAAGCACCTTTGCTTCGACGGAGGGAATCAACTAGAGTACGGTTCATCTCTCTCAAGACCTCATTAAATATTAATATGTACTAATGAATTAACGAAGCACATTTTCATGAAGATGATGTACTTATAAGAGAAGATGTATTTTAATTATTTACTCAGACTCAAAATTAGTTAATAGAATTCTAAGTAAAGAATTAAGGTTTAAAGGATTCAATCTTACCATGACCTGCCAGGGGTTTGGGTTGTTCGAAAGAGATACCATGGCCTCTGCCACACAGGCAACTAAAGGAACACGGGTGGGTTTTAATCAATAAAAGTCACGCCAAGAGACTTCTCTCGTGGAGCGGGAGGGCGTGTCAGACTTTTCCAATCATCAAATAACCATTTTCCAATATCCCAATCATTAAATCATCAAATACAGTGAAACGGGGTGAATAGAGACTGCAGGGGTGAATGGAAACGAAACTTTAAAGTGTATTTTATTGTTGAAATTATGATCGTTTTCTGCCAACAAAGGCACTTAATCGTTAATTATAAAACAGTAAACACATTAGTCCTTTTTGGCTACAAAATATCTGATTTTAACATTAAAATCTACTTTAAAGTTTCGTTTCGATTCACCCCTGCAGTCTCTATTCACCCCGCTTTACGGTATCTTCTTATTAATTTCATGATTTCCCACCCTCAAAAAAAACCATACAATGACATGACGCTCATGAAATATTTTCAAAGAAAATTACTAAAACGTAATCTCAAAGCATTTATTCCCATTAAACCATTTACAGGCACTTTTGAATTGTCAAAAACGTCGATCTATTCCAAAACGTAGATCTCTCTGGAGAAGAACGGGCAAGAAACTCCAAGTACACTCTTTTAAATCAAGTTAGGTATTACAAAATCTTGTGAAAATTATTCTGATTGCTTCTTTCTATACGTGAGAACAATGTAAAAAAAAACAATTAGAAGTAATTCCAGGACTTAGTTTTTAGTGACATTGGTGTATGTTTACACTGAAATTAGTAGTAGGCTGCGTTTTAATACATAAAGAGAAGCACATGATGATAGTCTTCTGGCTATTCAGAGTAAGGAGGTTCAGGAGTTCTCAGCCAGGAAGCAACTCTAGGTAATCCCACTTCCACTTCCTTCTGCACAGAATCCCAATTATCACCGATAAACACAGTGTCGTCGGCATAACAGAACACCCAAACAACACCTACCTTCAGCTCACACAGGTCGTTGATGTAGATTAAAAACAATGAGGGCCCGAGAACGCTCCCCTGTGAAAGTACATTAAATTCAAAACATGCCACTTACCTAACAGGTATCTCTGGAGTAGTAGATTCGCCCGCAAACCAATTAACTGTGTGTGAGTCGCCTTTAGAAAATATTTGTGTGATAACCAGTCTCATAATAAATACTGCATATTTTAACATTGTTCGATTTGAAAGACATAACATAACATTACGCCTTGTTTCCCCAAATGGTTCGGCAAAGGTGTACCAATACACACACATTTCGCCAGTTATGATTAAGTATCATGTAATGGGGGGCGAGCCTATTGCCATCAACTGGACTCTGGCCTGCTTCTGAGCAAATTACAAATAGGAATCGGACCTCATGTTTAGCAGAAGCGCTTGCACCACTAGACCATTGAGACAGTCTATAGGGTATAATTGAATTAACTGAAAAGCTGAAGGAGTCATTGCACTAATAATCACCAATCACTTTAAATATGGGAACAACACTAAGATCAGAAAAAAGAAAATATCAGCTACGTCGTACGCATAATATATATCACTACTAAATTCGCATAATTCGACAAAATATGTGGTAAAAGCAGATTTTTTTCATGTTCTTATTACTATCACTGTTTAAAGAGGCCTAAACATAATGAAGTAATATAATTAAAAGGCAAACATATTTGAATCTGAACTTTAAAATATATTTCTGCAAAATTACTATTAATTGAATCGTCCAATCCCATTAGAAACTGAGCAGCAGCTTAGCCTCAGCCTTTTTAATCCAAGTTCAAACACTAACGGGTTAATTCTAAATCCTTTGTACCCACGTATTAACACTCGACCCCTAAGTAAATATGCTCAAAGCAAATATTAATCAAGATCCAACATTGCACTATAATACCAACGTAGCATTTAGGGTCTACGCCGTAGCAAGTTTGCTACGAGAGCACTACGGCGTAGCTTGCGTAGCGAGATTCTGATTATTATTTTGTTAAATTATGTCGATTTATTTAGTGTAAAGGCAGTGGAGGCATGCTATTATTCTGAGAATGTACTAGTCATGTTCCCGTAATAGCATTGTTTATTAATAAGCAACATAATTATAATGGATGTGTACACGTAAATTCAAACACTGCTTGACATGGCATTCTACGATTAACATTTTTTTAATATTAGATTAAGATTTAATGTGGTTAGTGTTTATCTTGTACTTTGAAATGTTATAGAGCAATTTAATATTATTTTACAAAATAGTAGGGTTATTTGAGACTGCCTCGTTGGTGAGCGCTACTGCCGAGTATGAGGATCTTGTTTTTTTTTTGAGGGTGGGCAATCATCAAATAACGAATCACGCTCTGGGTGGAGCAGGAGGGCTTCTACTGACGTGTCAGACTTTTACTGACTAAAACCCACCCGTATTCCTTCAGTTGCCTGTGTGCCAGGGGCCGCAGAATATCTTTCGAACAACCCGCACCCTTGGCAGGCATCAACCCTTGCGGACCCCACCAGTTGGTGCTGACATCTATTTGAGGCTTTCATGGAACACAACGCGCTGTAGCATGAGGTCCTGCGATTGGATTTTCGATTCGCTCGTTCGATTTTCCCAACCCGGGAGGTTGGGAAAATTGTTATTTGGTTTGTAGTTCTGGAATACTCAGTAACGGCCTAAAGTCTTGATTTTGGGCACGCCACGATTGCGGCGGTAAGTCCCCTCTTTGAGGAGTGGTTTGAGAGGCGGCATGGCGTCCTCACCTTCCGCCTGACGCAGGTCCTCACCGGACACGGTTGTTTCGGGAGGTTCCTGTTTCGGATAGGGCGGGAGGAAACGCCCGGGTGTTTCCACTTCGAAGATCGCCCTGAGAACACGGTAGAGCACACGGTGGCGGTCTGCCCTGCTTGGGCGGAGCACCGCCGTGTCCTCGTGGAGGCGATCGGCGGCGGCGATCTCTCGCGTCCGGCCCTGGTCCAGGCCATGGTACGGAGCGAGAGGGCATGGGGAGCCGTCACCTCCTTCAGCGAAGCAGTGATGCTCGCGAAGAGGGAGGCGGCGCACGTGAGGGAGAGGCAGCATATGCGCCCTCGCGACCCCAGCCGCCGCAGGATACGGGGACGCCCTGGGCGTCGGGAATCCCAGGCTGATTTCCGGCCACCGTAGGCATGGGCTTGCGGACGGCGAGTAATGGGTAGCTCGCTGTCCGGTAAGGACCAAGCCCAAGTCGACGGCGCGTTGTGTTCCACGCGCGCCTCAAAGAGATGTCAGCACAAAAACTGATGGGACCCGAAAGGGTCGATGCCTGTCAGGGGTGCGGGTTTGTTCGAAAGAGACACCACAGCCCCTGGCTTAAGGGCTACTGAAGGAACACGGGTGGGTTTTAGTCAGTAAAAGTCTGACACGCCCTCCTGCTCCACCCAGAGCGGGAGAAGTTAAAAAAGTCTTGATTTCTGCCAGTTGATGGCAATAGCCCCCTATTACATGGGACTTAAACACCTCTGCCTCTAGGAAATACGAGTTTACCCTCTTATTTATAAGCGTTGCTTAATTATTTTTTAAATCATTTATTTCAGGAAATTATTCCCATATTAAGCATTACAAATTACGTGGAAATATATTATGTAAGGATTCTTAATACACATAAAAAACATTGCATTAAAAATAAATTAAAGTTATACAAAATTAAGTTAGAGCACATTCACAATTATAGTCATTAGGTTAAAATTCATTCCATTACAATTAATAATATTGATAAAACAATAAGCACTTAATAAATGTGACGAACTGGCATGCACCTCTCCAACAACACCGAGTCACACCGCTCGGACGATACGCTCAGGATACTGTTAGTTAAAGAGTTGTTTATTTACTAATGCTTAATCGTACACCAGAAAATACATAACAAAAATAAAACATTAAACACTAGAAACATACAAAAGGGTATTTTCCAATTTGATAATAACTACTTCATTTTGAAGATTGGGACGATATATTTAACAGCAAAATAAAAACAAATTTATTTAAATCCATTTTCTCCATTAAAAACGATTAAAATCAAATTTATTTTTCGTTGTTTTGAATTTACCGCCAAAACGCTCCTTACGATGACTTTTTATCACGTGACATCGTGACGTCAACTTTGTGTAAACAGCACCAGTAAAAATACTTAGTTTGGCGCAGTTTTAGAAGTATTTGTGCACAGAGGCACCACACACACCAGTGATTTCACTTTCTATCCATAAAAAATCTTGTTAATTATAAACACGATACTCACTTGTTTTTCATACTTACTAACTACTTTAGTTTACACAAAGTTGACGTCACGTGATAAAAAGTCATCGTAAGGAGCGTTTTGGCGGTAAATTCAAAACAGCAAAAAACAAAATTGGTTTAAATCGTTTTTAATTGAGAAAATGGACTTAAATCAATTTCCTTTTATTTTTCTGTTACATATTTCGTCCCAATCTTCAAATTAGAATAGTTTTTAATAAATTGGATAATACCCTATTGGCGGCCTTATCGCTTTCTGCGATCCTTAAACGTCAAAAATGTAAGGTTAATCAGTCGCTAATCATTACTTAACTTTAATCAACGTTTATAAATAAGAGGGTTAGTATTATGTTGTGAACGGCTGGTCTCATCGAAATATTCAAACTTTTCTCGATACTACCAAACTCGATTCTGTCTGTTAGGTACAGTTGACTTCTACCCACCCCTCGGACCCTTAGGCAAAACGTTTCATAATAATTATAATATAATCACAAAAAAACACCCACGAAAATAAAACAAAACAATTAAAAAAGTGACATCTCGCTCAGCCACAGGCGGTTTCATAATTGCATAACAACTCTGCGACATTTTGCTCAAACGACTCAAAGTTTACGATTAATATTAGTATGGAAGTTGTCAGGAACAGCTGTGGTACTGATAATAACAATCAGGAGTTCCAGCTACCTTATCAGTAATAGACAAGGCGACAGTAACATTTTTGATATCTATTTGATGGGGGTCGGTGTGATTGCGATTCGATTTTGGAAATGTTGGGGTAGATTATCGTGTCGGACCAGATGGTTTGGGTAAGCAATAAAATCAACTGGGGGACTTTGGATTATTTATTAATTTAAAATTTATAAATGGTTATAATACGTACTGTGAATAGGGCAAGCAGAATTATCTCATATGGCTTCTGCATGCAACTTCATCCACATGACATTTTTTTGTTACTTCGTTTTCACTCGGCAATCTCAGATTTGTTTTTGCTCGGCTTCAAAGGGTATTAGCTTGCTGTTAAGTAGCCTATAGCCTATCTCAAAGATTAGGCTATCAAATGCAAATAAAAATGTTAAAATCTGACTGGTAGTTTTAGAGATTAACGCGTGCAAACAAACAAACCAACGCTTCAACTTCATTATTACTATCGTTAATAGCGCCCTTTCGTCATATTATTATTCAGTGCAGTACTGTTTTCAGTTATGAGTATTTACAGACTATCTATGTATACCTAAGTAAATTCATTTTGTTTATGTTGTTTCTAGGTACAGTATGCCACTCAAATCATTTTTATTTTTCACATAATGGAATGGCACTTATGAGACGTTAGAAGCTAGGTGCATGGTTAAAATTGATTGATAGGAGCCGGCAAGAAATTGAAAAAAAAATGCGGTTTCTCACTTATAAATAATTGGATTTTACAACGTTTTCAAATTACAGTATTGATACCTATATGACAGGAATGGCGAACCTCTTAACCTCTTCGAGACATTTTTTCGAAAAAATATTTAATATGGCATTGACGTGCCAACAAACAATCTTGACTAATTGACTACTAGAAAAAAAAACTAAATACTTTCACAATATTGATAGTCCGTATATGCAAACAGAAATAGACTTGTACTATTATATAGTAAACAACATCACACAACCTTATTTAAATGAAATAACAAATTAGTGCAACTTCTGGTATCTCGTATTAAAGTCATATGACAGAATAGAAGCATGTGAAGTTACGGTTTCTGAAAGTAACGACTGAGGCTTAAGAAGTTGAACTTACCATACTGAACCTACCATACTGTGACTTAGGCTGTCGTGCCTAAATTATTTTGTTACGTGCCACCAAAGGCACGGGTGCCATATTGGTTCGCCATCCCTGCTATAGGAGGACAGTGTAGTCATTGTGTCAACAAGTACCAGGTACTTATGTAAATAAAAAATGATCTACAAAACTACAGGCGTCTCGTACTCATCGCTGGCAACGCGTTTACCTTAAGCTGGTTAAGCTTAAGTACGGAGTTTCAATAAATGAAGAGGCCAGCATATACTGATTTTTACTACCACCGTAGTTAGCCTACTGTGGGATACATACATATCATTCAAAACCCTTTAAAAAGACATTGCCTCTATCTATACATTTTCAATGTGTTCTAAATATACCAGATTGATCGATTAGTCACAATCGAAAAGCTTTGGTTATTGCATTTGTGAATTGTATCCGAACAACACCGAACTCCGATTTATTCGCCGTCAGTTTTATAAATGGATAATATTTTTGTAGGTGGAAAAGATTGATTTAACGTTTTTTAATGGGAGTTGGCAGCGAGTCCAATTTCAAGTTTTTTTTTTTTTTTTTAATTTGTAAAACAATAAATGATAAATGATTTTATTTCTGTAACTTACAGAAAGGTTTGCACAAACACTTTTACACATCAATCATATTTTTTTAAACTAGATGAGGTCGGCGTTTCCTATCTGACTACTCTGAGAAGAAAGGCCGAAACAAACTCAGAGGTCACAGTCTCTTTTAAAGTCCAGACATAATCTTGGTCAGATCATGTGAAGACTATGTGGATTGGTGTCTGAAATGGTCTTTTGGGGAAAGAACTGTAGCGGCACTACAAATAAAAAATGTTTCGCAACAAATATCGAGAAACACAAAAAGAAAAGTGGCGCCATCTACAATGCCACAGGCGAACTAAATGAGCAATTCTGCATCGCGCAATCAGAGTTTTCCACGACACTCGAACATATAGAAAATCCCGACATCAACTGTCGGGCAGTTGCCCGGACCAGACACAATACCCGTCTGGTCGAACCTCTAAAGAACCACACAGATCGAGTGGACTTGTCCATTCAGTGCACGCATGTATCAGTAATCATACGACTCAACTCAGAACTTGAGGAGCAATAAGTAAACAAGTATAGACTGTGTCCGTATAAAAGCAAGCATTTGCGCGAATACACGATCGTCGCGATTTATTAGTCACTTATTTGTTTGAAAAACCGTCAAATACAACGACGCGTTTTGTTTTACAGTACAAAATGAACGCGACGATCTTCGCTAATATAACAGGGTGGCAGGGACATCAACTCACAAGCGCTTTGTCGTCGGAAGAGTAGACAAAAATGACATTTCCGAATAGACAGTAGACAGTTTTGTTGCTTTTTACCGAGGAATGTAGAGAAGCGATTTCTATTCTACTAAAGAGTAGAAATATAAAGCGTCGTGCTAAACCTGCAGCTGTTTTTTGTAACTTTTCGTGGAACAGATTTTTTTTTACAGATTTCCAAAAACCATAACTTAATAGTCGTTTGCACCACAATATACAACGTGTCGTTTTGCATCCTCATCAAATTTCAGGAGGCTGTTATGAAACACGTAAATAATTAAATAAAATCATGATACCTGCTCACATACATTCTGTTTTTTTTAGATATTTAAGTTTAACAGTATTTCAGAATACACCTCTTTCAAAGAACAGAATCGCCCCGTTCCATAAGCGGTTGGCAGTGTTGCACGATTATGTCGCTGTGTGTTACAGTGCGGTATCACACGGGCCGCTTTTTTACATGCGTGTCCCGTCCCACACATGCCGATTTCCGAAAATATTAAAAAAAAAACCTACTTATTTTATTATTGATTCGTGTCGAGAATCATTAGCATAGTTACCTCCTTGAATTTGTCGAGGATGCAAAATGACACGTTGTATACGTACATGTCACTATCACTTAAAGTTTTAACAAAGTTAGAATTATGTTTTTTTTTTTGCGTAAAGTATTGCCAGCTTTTTTAATTTGACCCTGTAATACCATATCAAATACCTCATCATCATCATTTTAGCCGAAAGACGTCCACTGCTGGACATAGGCCTCCCCCAAGCTCTTCCACTTCGACCGGTTCTGTGCTTCCCGCATCTAGCGGATTCCTGCGGCCTTCACAAGGTCATCGGTACAATTACTGGGAGGCTTCGCTACGTCTTCCGATACGTGGTCGCCACTCCAAAATCTTTCGGCCCCATCGGCCATCTGTTCTGCGAGCAATGCGCCGTGTCCACTGCCGCTTACCGCCAAATTCGTATGTAGTTAGTGTTATTATCTCTCAAAATCGTAAGTCATCAGCATATACCTAGGTAGCTACACCGGTTTACAATTATATGTATTTCTATAACAAAAAATGTTATCCAACAAATAGCGAGTACCTTCTGACCGCTATCGATAAGTATCGGTCCTATCTAAAAGCTTTTCAGCCATGACCGTTGTGCGACCCCTGTCAAGGGGCCAGGTTATTAATGTGGGCCCAGTTTGTATTGCGTTCAACGATTATTCGAATTATCGAATTGACATTATTTAGTTGAGGTAAATTGTGGTTTATGACCCTTGGGCAAATGACTTTAAGGGATTCTTGAACTTCAGATTGTCTGTACTTGTTATGAGGTCGAATTGAGGGAGATTTTAGGCTTGGAAGTTAGTTTGCCTTACCTAAACGAGGAATTTCAACCTTATTGAATTGAAAGAAATTAGATTAGAAGGGTACAGTAACAGCACGGTAATATTATCTTTACAGTATTGTAACTCGGCCGTATTTTTGAAATAAATACCTACAGCCGCGCGGTACATGAACATGTGATAGGGCTGCCCGAGCCCGCCTCCAGCATTTTAATTACATTTGCCTACTTTGTGTTCCATTTAGTTTTGTGATTGTAAATATACTTTTTTTTATATAAACAAATAAAATACTTTGTGAATTGAATAGGAAGTGTTCAATAAAAATGCGTGTTGTTTTTTGATTGGTAGATTTAATTTAAAAAAACATGTTTATGTTTGAATAACAAATCGGTCTTTTATAAATTTGCCACCGAAAAATATTTGCGCCTCGACTGAGACGTACGAAATGCTTTATTATTAAATTTTAAAGTATAAAAAATCCGCATTCTATTATAAAGCTTAATGAAAAAAAAATTTGGGAAACATTATGTACTTAAACTTATTTTTAGTGAAAACATCGCGCGGTTATTGTAAAAAACAACATACCGTCCGTTCGTCATTGCGGCACAGTCGCGACTGTCTGCGTGCCGAGCGCATGCCGAGATCGAGGCGCGTAGGTATAGCTCGCGTTTCGTCCGTTTGTATGAAGTTGGAATACTGTAAATAATATTACCGTGGTAACAGGTTAACAGGATCGAAACTTTTATAGATTTATGGTAGTTTACACGGCGCTGATCAGTACTTACGATATTTTTGGGATATGGCAGTTTTTATACTGCATTTTTTATCAGTATTGTGAGCAGTGGGATTTCAACGTGTGATCCGAAATTTTTACCGTAAAATATAGTAGACTAGTGTCGTGTTGAGACTGCTCAATAACGTGCGTAGTTAAACGATTGATTAAATACTAGTTGCGCCCGTGTAAGTGTCGATCCCGTAAAAACATCTGGATAAAAATTCTCTTTTGTGCTAACCCAGGTCATGTTCTAACGACGTTCCATATTTCATCTTAATCCGCTCAGTTGTTTTTAGCGTGAATGCGTAAAAATCAAACAACACTAAAAAAATGTATCTTTTCTATCATTTTAGTTTAAATAGTTTCAACAATAGAAAATGTAGTACGAAACACAAGTGTGTTTATTCTGCCTTTCTTTAGATAAATCCGTATAAAGCTTCGTCCCACGCGAACGTACATTGAACTCAGGTCATGCATGTCATCCTACATCCTCCCACACTGTTCATACCGAAAAACTGTGTCAAACGCTTGCAAGAAATATCCATACGAAATAACATAACCACACGTATAATCAACTGCACATACATTCTAACAATCCATACAATATGTATCATCGTATAATGTTCCCACTGCTGGGAAACAGGCCTCCTCTCAGTGAGAGAGTGCGGGTTGATACATGTCACATGTCTTCAAATTTTTGGTTTTAGGAAATGCCGGTTTCCTCACGTTTTCCATCAGCGTATTTAAAGCAGTGGTGATTAAATAATTTACATTAGATAAAGCGCCTGTCTGCTTTCGAACCACAAGTCACAGCTGTTTCCAATGGGCCACCTGTATACAGATACATATATGTATACTATTCATACTCCGTACCGTACTAATATTGCCAACGATAACACTGTTGAAGTAGCAGAATTCCGGTCGAAGCTTCTTTGAAACCAAGAATTCACGACGAAGAAGAACCAAAAAACAAAACAAAATGCATGTACAATTACAAAATAATTTATTGTGTCACAATAGTGTTTGGAGTCTCCTTTTAAGCAAGCAATGCCGGTATTAGGAGACTCCGCACTTCCATAGAATTGCCGTAAAACTATATACTAACTGTGAGTAAATAAAATATTAGAACAAAATATAACAAACAGTGTACTGTGCCTTTGGGCTGAAACGTACATTATGAATAGGTGCACTATTTATTTGTTTAAGATCTACATCAATCTTTAAGATAAGATAAGATTTATTTAATTGTCTAACCATTGTATACATACAAGATATTTGATACATCGTTTGAGTCCATTCATGTTTAGCCGTAAGTATCGGCGTACAAATATTTCGATAACATTAAAAGAATTATCAATAAGAAAACTCAAAAAAAATCCTGAATTAGGTATTTACATATTTTGTAATTCAGAAACTTATAAACTTTAAGAAGAAAAAAATACTAATAAGCATAAAGTTTAGTTATCTTCTAATATTATAAAGAGGAAAGATTTGATTCTTTGTTTGTTTGCATTGAATAGTCTCCGAAACTACTGAACCAATTTGAAAAAATATTTAACTGTTGGGAAGCTACACTATCCCCGGGTGACATAGGCTATATTTTATCCCCGTATTCCCACGGGAACGGGAACTACGCGGGTGAAACCGCGAAGCGCTACTACTTAATAGTAAAAATAACACTAGGTTCCGGTTGATGTGTGTAGTGTATGGAGTGTGTAGAGTGGGGCGTGATGTGTTGTGTTGTGAGATTTGTGGGTTGAGTGATGTGTTGTGTGAAGACGTGTGTGAGCTGTGGTGTCCGTCACCCTAGTTGGTGTATATTTATGTGTTTGTGACCTTTTCATTCTTTAAGATCTAAGCGGATTCCGATGAAATTTAACACACAGGTAAACCATGACCTGAGTTAGGACAAATTATACTTTTTATTCTGGAAATACGTTTCTGTGGAATAATTTCGAACCCGTGGGCGAGGCCGTGAGCAAAAACATTTTTTTTAACACATTTTTATTAGCTTGTTTAAATTTATTTTAGCACCACAGCACCCTTATTTCGTTGCAATAAGAAATGTTTTCGTAGAGCAAATGTAGCAGTAACACGTACGGTTGACCTTACTTCAGGTTTGTTTCAGAATTTATCGAAGCTAACCACAGAGGCCCGTGTTGGGTACTAACCGGAGGCTGGCAAAGGGTACCACATGTAGGATGAGTTTTCAATTATTCATGACCTGAAAGTTGTTGTTTGAATAGAAGACAACATAGGTAGACCTTTTTGTTATATACTGCTCATAGAGGCCCAAAACTATACTTTGAATATATTTAAAAATGTGAAGGTAACTGTAAAGGTTGTCTACAAAACCTTACATTTTTCAACCTGGAAGAAAAATTACTCTAAATTCAGGTGAGTGAATTTTAGCGCGCAATTCGGATAAGCTCCATTCTGACACTTGTATGACAATTGAGATACAAACATTTAAGTGTTATTCGATTCACGTTTTAACAGTCGTTACGAGTGGTCAGAAGGCCGAAAGTCTAAAAACTGGTGTTACCAACGGGAATCTTGTTACCCAGTAACTGGGTTGTGGAGGTCAGATGGGCCGATGTAAAATACTGGTATTCATCTGCATCTAGCTAGCTAGGCTGATACCATATTTGTTGGGGAAAAAGCTATCTTGATCATGTCACGTAAAATTCTAACATCAGCTGCAAAAGTTTTAACTAACCAACTATTCCAAAATACATATTTAGGCTTTTTTCCTGGGTTGGTGCCCGCCTTTAAAGTTTAATAATATTATGAAATAGTTCAACACTACTCAATACATGCTCTGCGTTTCTGTGTTAGCATTGTAAGTAAACATGTATTATATAATATGTCAGTATGTATAATGTATATCCATTTCCGCGTACGGAAGACGGATATTGCACGTCGATGTTGAACGCCACTGAAATGATGTAATATTAAAAGGAGGACATTTATTTGAAGCGTTTACATTTTAGCATATTACATTCTGCTGTTACACCTGGCATTCTCGAATTGATGGTATGGCTCACAGTAGCTACATATTTGCCAACGACGATTACGTACTTCGGTAGCATGTTTTCGCCTGCAATACTTTTTAAATTACGTATCGAAACAGCAGGCCTGCTAGATGCACCGATGACCTCAAAAGGGTAGCTGGGATAAACATGATGCGGAAGGCGGAGGATAGAGTATTATGGCGCAACATGCGACTGGCCATTGTCCAGCAGAGGACTGCGATAGGCTGAGTTGATTTATTGATTGACAAAAAGCCGAAATTACGTTATATAATTTGCGTAAAATACAAGAGCATGCTGAATTTCCATCGACGAGTTTGTAGTAGGTATGTGTGTCACTACGCTAAAGCCTAAACAATTTTTGAACATAGTGCTTGATAACTTTCTAGATAAAATGTTACAATGTTACTTGTTATTGTTGGACAACGTTAAATGATCAATTTATCTTCTAAGTCATCCTGAATTTCTGTTAGAGGATATCAACGGTTGTTGTTACATTTGCTATAGGTACACAAAACTAGACTCCGGGCTACCGAGTATTGCTCAGTAGTAATATCAATAACTGTTCCCCGAATTTGGGATTGGACTCAGGATCAACTTCGGAAACGCTCAACAGTCGTGCTTTCAAACACAGACCAAATTTACGTAGAAAACATTTTAAGATAGTTGCATTCAAAAATCTAACCCACGCCACGCTGCACCGTGTGGTAGATTACAGCCCACTCCTTTTCAATAATGTCCCAAGAGAGAACATTGAAAAAAGCTGATTATGCATTTAAAAAGGTACTTAAAGGACCAACTCCCACGAGAGATAAATATTTACTTCAATTGAAATTCTTAATGTCTTCTGCGAAGTAAACCAAACAAAGTATTAAATAGCTATGAATAATAAAACTTTAAGTATTTCAACTAAAATAATACTCGAAATATTCTCCAAAAATAGATGTTTGCTTTTGCCATTAACAAACCTTTCACGATTACTAATGGACGCAAAAATAATTTTGATTTTTCAGAACATACTAAGCACCCATTTGTAAAAATAATATCTGTGAAATTGAGAGTACGTATGTAAATTCCTTTTGCATTTCAAATTCATTAAAATAACAAATATTATTTTCTAAGTGTAATATTTTAAGTATTTCAATGACGGTACCATTTAATACAGAATATACCCTAATATTAAGCTATAATAATAAATAATAGCATTTAAAACCTTTCATCCCTTCAAGCCACACCCTTTTATTAATTTGTTATTGTTTCCAATTGGTCCCTAGCTTGTATACGGGTTTTTTTGGGTGGGAAATCATCAAATAACTTCTCCCGCTCTGGGTGGAGCAGGAAGGCGTGTCAGACTTTTACTGACTAAAACCCACCCGTGTTCCTTCAGTAGCCCGTATGCCAGGGGCTGTGGTATCTCTTTCGAACAAACCCACACCCCTGGCAGGCATCGGCCCTTGCGAGCCTAACCTAAAATTCATGGGATTCGGAACAACCCATTTCTTATGACTTAAAAAAAAATCACTAAATTCGTCTCTAAATATCACTTTTAGCTAAACTCTCAAATTGAATGGTCTTTACTATTATTCCAATGGGTACCGAATACTTTTAAAACCTTTTGGTGTAACCAAATTATTTTTATAATAATTTACTATTTATTCATCAAATAGTTAAAATTACAGGAATAAGTTTATCAACAATTTTCTAAAATCATCTACGACATGAACATTGACACGAGTTATCTCAGAATTAATCATTCAGCTTCATTTAATTATCTAACAAGGTACAAAATTTAAAATATTTATATTTTATTTCAACAGTAGATAAAGCTGGCAAAGTAAAATGTGCAAATTGTTGAAATATTTACAAATTGTGTGATAATCGATCAAATTAACTGGTTTATGCCATCCTACTACTTTCCACCTCCCAGTAATACATAACTCGTTAGGCACCTAGTGCGTCATGAGCAGAGGGGCAATTCTCGTAATTTTAAGATCGTTCACCTTCGCAGTCTGATGTTAGTCAATATCTGCCAAAAATACCATAAGTTTTCATAAATGTTGACAAGTTTTTGCCATTTTATTGTCGCCGATATGACACTCCGACTTGATTTTGACTATTTTCACGTTTAGTTTAACCTTTTAGGTTTTTGACATAAATCATGGTCTAGTTGCTTGTCACAGTTGTTGTGTAGCTCAACTCAGAACTTACGGAGCTCAACGATCCGACTATTGCAATATAAAAAGTGCGTCTAATTAAGACTTAAGTCCGTAAGACCATAGCCACTCATTTTGCACGTGCTTCGAAAGTAGTGTACCTACAAACATTTGAAAGTTTTAATGAGTTCCCCTCAAACTGTTTACACTTGAACGAGATAAAAGAAAGTCGTCCGTTCGATGCTGGCTTTTCTAATTTCGGTGAAAGCTCAGGATTAAGGGAGTGATATCCTTTGGGTTTTGGGTACTGTGTGCAACTAGTGTTTTGATGCAAATAAATATGTATGGACAGAATTAAACGATGAAGGAAAACATCGTGAAGAAACCGGCGTGTCCTAGAACCAAAAATTGGAACACAATGTGACATCTAGCAACTTGCACTGGGCACGCGTGGTGGATCGTTGCCCACTCCCCCTTACAGAGAGGAGGCTTGTGTCTCAGCAGTGGGAACATTATAGGCTATGATATGCTATGCTGTGCTATTGTGGAAAGAATTAAAGAAGATGATGACAATGAATACATTCCTAATGTTCTATATTATATAAAATCAACAAATACATCCCTGCGCAACCTTCTCAAAAATATTTGCCGAGGAGTCTAGCCAACTCATTCCAGAATTTCATTAGTTAACATCTACACGTGGCTTTAAGTCTGTATAAACCTACAAGTTCTTATATACAAACTCTAAATTAACTCACTCTAACTTCACAACTTAACTCCGGATTTAAGTCTAAGTAATTTTCACAACGTTCTTTTATCCCTTTGTCAACAATTGGACTGATATTAAACAATTCTAACTCCGTAAATACTTTTAATATGGGATAAAAAATTAAAGAGTTCAATAACCTTTGTCAGTGGGTGTGGGTGTAGAAAAATATACTTTGTTTCAACATCTTATTATACCGTTCAAATAGTAATAACGAAAAGAGAGCAAAGGTTTAACTTTTTATTTTATCCTTTATTCATTTAAGGTAACTGTCGATCGATAAGTTGGTCCCGACTATTATTCGTAGATGTTTGTCACTCGTTATGGGTAGTCAGAAGCCCGAAAGTCTGGCAACCCGTCTTATCAAGGGGTAACGTATTACCCAGTAACTGGGTTGTGGATGTCAGATTGGCGTCGCGACATGTAAAATACTGGTATTCACCCGCATCGGGTTAGACTGGAAGCCGAAATCAACATAGTTGGGTAAATGCTATGCAAATTGATTGATTAATTTAAGGAAAGACATTCAGGATCGACGTAAAACTCATAGCAAATTAGTCACCGCAATGTAAGTCTTATCTCAGTAAGGTTAAGGTATTGTTGCGCCGCACAATTAATGTTTGGTTGCCACTAGCGACATCTCGTATCGAGTAGCGGGGTTAATCGTCAAGATCTTTCTAGAGAGTTCGATGCTAGAACTTTCTGGAACTATCGACATGTGTTCGGTCAGGGCCGATATGTACTCGAACATTCTAGATGCTTCTACGGTAGAAGGTTCTGGAACTATCCGAGGGCCCTATATAAGCGGGAACGGAGCGCGTCCCGGGGTAGTTCATTGGAAGCGATACATGCGAGAACATCTAAAGCGATCTTCAAGTGCGACTTAAGAGTGATCCGTAGTGCTATTTATTGTGTTGTGTTATCAGAGTGTTTAATTAAAGTGTTATTTTTGGTAATTCATATCGGCAGTTTTTAATTGTCACGAACCCCAAGCTCGTAACAGTATTCATGAGAATGATTTCTGATATTTTTATCAAACTGACGGCTATACTAGCTTCTGCCCGAAACTTCGTCCGCTTACTTGTATTCCAACTCATCTTGTCTGCTTTCTTCGTTTTCGCTTAGCATTGTCTTAGGCTCCCAAGGATTCTAGCGTGATGTTCAGTAGCCTAGTCTTTCTCAAAGATTGAGCTATGAAAAGCATAAATAGTTTTTCAAATCCGACTTTTAGTTCAAGAGATGAGCTCGTTCAAACAAACAAAATATTCAGCTTTATTATTAGTCGAGATTACAGTGAGATAAGAGTTTAAAAGTTAACATATTTATTGAAATTAACTACATCTGGTTAAATAACAATAGGCTTACCTTAATTCTTGATGATATCACTCTCATCTATAAGGTCCATGCCTTATAGGTATCATCGTTGAAAGCTGTGCAGAGGTCTTAAAAACGAAAACATAAATTCTAAAGCCCATAATTGGAGAGCAGTGTTGGCCTAGTGACGCGACTTACGAGATGTAGGTCGTAGGTTCGAACCCAGACCGGCGCTTTACTTTGTGTAAATTACTTCATCACCACTGCTCTCAAAACGGTGAAGGAAAACATCGTGAGGAAACCGGCATGTCCTAAAACCAGAAATTAGAAGACATGTGACATCTACCAACCCGCACTGGGCTCGCGTGGTGAATTGTTGCCCGCTCCCTCTCACAGAGGAGGCCTGTGTCCCAGCAGTGGGAACGTTATAGGCTGATTATGAAACCCCATACTTGGAGTATGGGGTATATAGCATTTTTTTATTCAAGTATACATCGCTATCCAACCCAGTGACATGAAAAGTCCCAAAGGTTTAAAAAAACAATACCGTAAGTGATTGAGGTCTCCTCCAGGACCTAATTACGTTACTCACTCAAACCATTTTTCGAAGCGTCGAATATCGTTCAGGGCAATGAAGGGCACCCAATTATTATAAGTGATAGGCTATCGACCAAAATTGCTCCTAATAGCCAATCCTACGTAAATAGCCGACCCCAATATACCAGAATGGCGCTAATTCCGGGAAAATATTCCAGATATAGCAATTATGTGTACCTTATAAATGAAGTGCTTTGCCATAGATTAAGAGCCTTCATCCCGCTCGGGCTGGCAACGTCGCTTTTGTAGAGGTTTTTCGTGATTATTTCATTAAATATAAACATAAGTCATAGTTGTTTTTCAGCCAAGCCTGGTTTTTTTTCGTTGGTATTTATAATTGTTATTGCCGTTTACTCTTAAATAAAAGCATATAATCATAATAAGTAACGAAAATAAATGCATGTCGATTTTTGTAAATAAATAACAAGAAAACGGTAAAAAATTGATAAAACCTTAAAAATACCAACGACATAATGCTTGGTTGTTCCGTGTGGTGCCGGACATAAAGAATAGCACCATCCCATTTCTTCCCGTGGGTGTCGTAGGAGGCGACTAAGGGACTTACTAGAGAATGGGCAGCAGCGTTCTCTATGCATTTTACCACCATACTGCGATCGCCAACCCGCCTGCCAAGCGTGGCGATTATGGCAAGCCCCCCAAATTGGGGGAGGTCTGTGTCCAGCAGTGGACGTCTTCCGGCTGAAATGATGAATGATGACTGCTGGGCTGAAAAAAAAACGCACTTTGTTTTAAACGTAATCAGATAATCACGAAAAACACTTGAAATGCGACATTGCTAGCCCGCGCCGGATGAACGCTCTTGAAAATCTGCCGATTTAGGTAGGATGTTCACGGAGTATTTTTCCACGTTAGTGTGCATATGTCGCAGTGTGATAGATAAAGCCGTAATATAGTTATATCCCTAGGGATATTATTATATACCGTAACATAGTTATACGAAAGCGACTCATTACTATCTTACGGTCGCAATCTAGTAATATGTTTAACTGATTAAGCTAATCTGGTTAAATAGTTATAAATATACCATGGAATCAAATAAAACAATATTTTGGTTTTTATGACAAGTAATTTGCAATGAAAAAACGAATATGTAAATTAAAGAAAAAGTGACGAAAATTCAGTTAACATGCACGAAAACGCATTCGTGCACTATTACTAAATAGCCAAGGAAGTGCCACTAACTTGGAAGTAGCGCTCGCCGGCCGCTACCGTGGCACCGCTCGCTTCGCTCGCTCGGCTCACGCGTGTTTTGTCACGATTCTAATCTAACCTATTACCTACCTGATGAGCCCTGTCGGCGAAAAGTCCTGACGGCGAAAGAGTCCCGTCGAAGTAAAGTCTTGTCGGTGTTCAGTCTATCGGCATAGTGTCTGTCGGCGTCTAGTCGTCCACTCCGAGGTTCACAAACACAACGAACTACACTCCTATAATAATTTCACTAAACTTAATCAAATAATATAATTATATCACTAAACTTGAACCATATTATAATTATATTCCTAGTAAGATAGTAATGAATCGCTTTTGTTTAACTATGGTACGTTATGTAATTATATCCCTAGGGATATAACCATATCACGACTTTATCTATCATGCTGCGACACATACACACGAGTGACATGCTTTGATGAGTTGCTGGGGAGATTGTTTGCTGAGGAGTTCGTTGCGCCACTTTTTCTTCCCAGCTAAAGCACTAGGAAGTGGTGAAGAGCGGGCGTTTTGGGGTACTGTCTTGATTTGATTTTGATGGCAACCATCGACAGTCGTCGACGCCTGCAGTTATGTGTGATCTGTCCAGAATTATAATTTCCTGACACTTACGTTAACATTCATTTGAATGAATCAACCAAACTGAAACATTTTATAATAAATTAGCTTCTGCCCGCAACTTCGTTTGCGCCAAATTTCTTGCACCTCCGGCCGACCCCGTCGCATCGAATCGCGTGCCCGTGCGAGTACCTACTTCGTATTCGTGACCTTTTTGTTTTGCTCAGTTCTATGGGTCCTAGCGTCATGTTATACAGGATAAGTTTTTATCCAGTGCGCAAATTGTTACCATGAATTCAGCATATCATTCTAGAGCCCCTAGCGCAGAAATTTTTCGCCAGTTATACAAAAAAAAACAGCTGTTTCATAGAAAAGTGCAATACCTACGCGGTCAAAATGTATGGCACAGCTGATTTTTTTTTGTATAACCGGCGAAACATTTCTGCGGTAGGGGCTCTAGAATTATATGCTGAATTCATGGATAAAATTTGCGCACTGGATAAAAACTTATCCTGTATAGCCTTCCTCGAGAAATGCTATCCAACACCAAAATGTTTTTTCAATTCGTACAAGTAGTTTCTAAGATTAGTGCGTTCAACCAAACTGTTCAGCTTTATAATATTAATGTAGATTACTAAAAAAATATTGCAATATTTGTAAAAATAGAACATCTTTATTTTGCAATCATTTTGGTCCAGTTTTTTTTTTTTTTTTTTTTGGGTGGGAAATCATCAAATAACTTCTCCCGCTCTGGGTGGAGCAGGAGGGCGTGTCAGACTTTTACTGACTAAAACCCACCCGTGTTCCTTCATTAGCCCGTATGCCAGGGGCTGTGGTATCTCTTTCAAACGAACCCGCTCCCCTGACAGGCATCGGCCCTTGCGGGCCCCATCATTTTTTGTGCTGACATCTCTTTGAGGCGCGCGTGGAACACAACGCGCCGTCGACTTGGGCTTGGTCCTTACCGGACAGCGAGCTACCCATTACTCGCCGTCCGCAAGCCCATGCCTACGGTGGCCGGAAATCGGCCTGGGATTCCCGACGCCCAGGGCGTCTCCGTATCCTGCGGCGGCTGGGGTCGCGAGGGCGCATATGCTGCCTCTCCCTCACGTGCGCCGCCTCCCTCTTCGCGAGCATCACTGCTTCGCTGAAGGAGGTGACGGCTCCCCATGCCCTCTCGCTCCGTACCATGGCCTGGACCAGGGCCGGACGCGAGAGATCGCCGCCGCCGATCGCCTCCACGAGGACACGGCGGTGCTCCGCCCAAGCAGGGCAGACCGCCACCGTGTGCTCCGCCGTGTCCTCAGGGATTATGGTACCGTGGATCGCGGTTACTTTAATCGATATTGAACTTTGAAGGTACATATCTCTTAAATTTGTGGTTATAAAAAATACAATAATCGCTTTTTTTTTTATAACTCTCGATTCCTGTAATAATACGTGAATAAATATTACTTTATAATGAGAAAAAATAAAACTGGCTGATCAAAGTTATAAGTACGATGTAAGGTTACTTTGACACCCCCCTATTTTATTGCGTAGTTACAAAGTAACCCCAATTATAATGTCAATACTCGTACAATTTCAAAAATCAAAATCTGCCAACGTGAAAAATAATTAACTTTTTAAATTAAAATTGTTAGTGAATTCCTCAGGAAACAATTTAACAGTTCTTCAGTGTTGCTTAGCTAGAAAAAAAAAACTAGCGTGTTGCGTTTCATTTTACACAATTAGCGATTTTGTATGAAATGGAAATTTTGATCAAACTCATCCCGCGAATCAATGTAACCCCGGTTCACCGGTACATAAAAGGTCTTCGTTATTACTAGCTGCTGTCCGCGACAACGCCCGGGACCATATCCCGAGATGCAACTTTTCATAAAAACTTCCACCCTCTATTTAACCCATTAACGGGGTGTTTCCTTTAAACCTTTCTTAGCTGACGTCTCTTACTCATAATCTACCTCTGTGCCGAATTTCATCTTCGTAGTTCGTAGTTTTAAAACTTCATGTTTAAAGAGTGAGTGAATTAATGAGTGAGTGACCTTTCGCTTTTATTTATATAGATAATGAGCCTGTTGTGCCCCACTGCAGGAAAAAGGCCTTCCGTCTTTCTTAAAGATGAATGCCTCAGATATATGAAACCTAATCGATGATCGGCTATGATTTCGTTGAAACGAAAACATAGCCTAAGTCCATTATCATTCGAATCCACCGAATACAAGTCTTTTTTCCCTTCGTTTGTACAAACGTTATATCTCAGTGAATTTGTTGGAACATCGGTACAATTCAGCTCAAACAAAGAACTCTTCACAATGACCTCTTGACTCACGACTATATTGACACGAAAGTAAGCGTATGAATTAGACAAGCCACAAATCACGCTTGTGTTCTAACGATATACGTTTTTCTGCGCCAGTGATACCTTTTGTAAGGCTTGTGTTATTCATACATAAAGATAGCACAGACAGTTGCTAATCGAATTCTTCTAATAATGTTACAAGAAAACGTCGTGAAAAGTATCTTTGATTTGTAATTTATTCATAGGAGAATCAACAGCTATATATAGATGGATGACAATTGAATACGAAACATTAAGCCTATAACAGGTTCTCACGGTTAAAACAGAAAAAAGTCGTAGAAATCTTTCGATCACTAACAAGCACGATAGAAAAGAAATTAATATATAAGGTACAATAAGCACTATGCACTTTTGAAAAAGTCAGCGTCTAGCCGAGTGCGTACAGAATAGGTTGTGGTGGTAAATGGGTCAAATGAGAACTCTTTACAAATAATATTAAAGTCCTTACTCGCTCGCACTATGTGTATGTAGGTTTTTCTATACAGACATGAAAAGCAGTGGTTGCCGTCTTAAGGCCTTCTAACAAACAGATCAGTAATCAAAAGGATATCCACTTTTGAATACCTGGATCACTTTCTTTCCGACGACCTTAAGGACCATGTAGATGGATATAGATAGGGAGCGCAGGGCACTCGCCGTCCGGTGCAACATGTTGGCCCGTAGATTTGCTCGGTGTACGGACCAAGTAAATATTACTATTTTTAAGGCTTACTGCCAGAGTCCGTACACGAGTAATCTAAGGGTCAATTACTCTTGAACCGTTTTGAACTAACATTACATCATTTTTTTTTTTGACGACTACCCCAAAATATTTAGTTAGGTACCTATGTTTTACTTTTTGCAATACGCCCAACAAATTATTTTATGTCTAGTATTAATATTCTCATGTAAGTGAATTAATGTATTCTTCTTTGAATAAATAATCTCAAAAGGGAATTACACCAAAAGATCGCTAGATGTTCTACGCGTCCAGTATAATAATGGTTTCAGGATGTGGTTGAGACTTCCTCGCTATTGCAGTGCGTCGGAGATGTTTACACAAGCTCGTACCGATGGTTTTCACTTCATTGTGCGCAAAAAAACCGCTTCGCTACTGGGTCGAGTGAGAGGCAGTCGCAACCTCATCCTGACAACTGAAGCGGAGAGTTTCGGCTCTCCAATTGTAAAGCAGTTTATGCAGAGGGTGATTGGTACTAACACTAGATCATAAGTTGTTTTAATATTATGTTACTAACACTCTATGGACTCTTTTTCTGAAATAAAAATATTAATATTATTATATCAAGACTTGTATGTCGTGGGTTCGAACCTAGGCAGGCGCTTTACTTTGTGTCAATATTTTACCACCACTGCTGACAGCAGTGGTGGTAAAATTATTGACACAAAGTTGACACAAACGGTGAAGGAAAACATCTTAATAAAACCGGCATGTCCTAGAACCAAAAACGCCTGTGTCCCGGCAGTGGGAACATCACACACACACGCTACCATTGTGTCGTCAGCACTTTAAGCCATATTAAACCATTAGAAGCAAGCACTACTTACTTAAGCAAACAAGTAAAGCCGTCAAAAGTGGTGGTGAATTGCTGACACAATCAGGATGTTAAAATTAATTAGCATAATTAAAATTGTCTTTCCCTGCTACTCTGATCTCAATCATCATTCTGCAGCCAATTTATTAGATGCCGGCGAAACATGTCTTTTTAACCGACTTCAAAAAGGAGGAGGTTCTATGTTCGACTGTATGTATTTTTTTTAATAGGTATATGTTCACCGATTTCTCCCCCATTTGTGGAACGATCCTCAAAATTATTTTTTATTTGTAAGAGTATACTCCTGAGGTGGTCCCATTGGCATCAAGACAAGATCTAATGATGGAATCCCAGGGAAATCGAGGGCAACCCTTAAATGTTATATGTATAAACAATGTTTTTCACATATTTTCTAAAGCTATTGAGACATTTGCGTATGGTCATCATCATCTCATGACGCTGAGCCGATGAAGGAAGGTGCAACTCTTTAATAGTTAGGAGTTAGGTGGAGGTTCGGGCATAACTCCGTCAAATATAGACCGATTTGCAAAATTGCTTTTTTGGCCGAAAGAAGTATATTCCAAAATTGTCCCATTTAAATTTCATATAGATCTGATGATGCGTTTCGGAGACAGACAACAGAGCTCTTCAAAAAATGACAGCAAATCAACCGCGATTGCTGCTATCGCATAAATATGCATTACTTTGACCCTGAGGATGTTGAAATTTCGAATTGATGTGGGGTAGGTACTATAGCAAAAAAATTGAAAAAAAAAAACCTTTTCCAAAAAAAAAATAACAACCGACTTCCGGAAACACACTACAAAGTGAAAAATAACTTTAATTTCGGAAGGCGGTGACAAGAAATTAATAAAATAAATATCCAAAGCCACACTTTCCTTTCTAGTAGTGGTATCTTTTACAATCTATCTATCGCTTCTTTGGTCTTTTACTCTTATACCAATTGAGATTCATACTCAATACTTTCATCACAACATCATTCAGACTGCATAACCACAAAAAGAATTTCCCCCATATCACGAAATACCGTATAAAATACCCAATTCTAGGGTCAAAACAAGAATTTCATATCCACAAACCCGCAGTACGATTGAATCTCCACATAAACATTCAAGGTCCATTCAAACATTTGCTCCAATATTGGAACAACACAACATACATCCATTGTTTAATCCTGGAGGATTGGAATCCAATCTGGATGTTGGTAACAAAGAACCCGTCATCCACAATAGTCTCTTGGCACACAATACCGGGACAGAATTGGACCAGGTTTCCCTAACCTTTGTTAATCCCTTAATTTACATTTTATGTACGCTGATCCGGATTAAAATGATACGTATTGTGAACCGTTAGAGTAAAAAGTCGAATGTCGATTCGAATCAAATTATTCAAGTCATTATAACATGTGCTCCGTTCTGTGTGGTGTCGTACGTAAAAGAATAGCATCATCCCATTTCTTCCCGTGGGTGTCGTAGAAAGCGACTAAGGGACTTACTAGGGAATGGGCAGCAGCGTTCTCTATGAATTTTACCACCATACTGCGACTGCCAACTCGCCTGCCAAGCGTAACGATTATGGCAAAACCCCTCAAAAATTACAAGCAGCCCTGCAAAATGGCCCCTAGTACCCAGCAGCCCGCCTACCTTTGGCCCTTTTGGGGGAGGCTTATGTCCAGCAGTGGACGTCTTTCGGCTGAAATGATGATGATGATGATGAACATGTACTTTACTAGTGCATACAGGGATAATCGTAGGTGCTTCATTTTCTTTACTTTTAAGTCTAACGGCCATGGATAATACTGGTATTCAGCTGCATCTGGTTGACTGGAACCCGATCCCAACATGGTTGGGAAAAGGCAGATGGTGATAAGTCAAGCGGCCTTCTGCGAGTTGGCTTCAGCTCCTCATATATTAGGCACCGAAGGTCAAGGATTATTTGGTCCCGAAATATGCACAAAGACTAGCTTTTTTCCCTAGATTCCGCCGCGTGGAAATCTACCTGTGTGCCAGATATCATCGAAATCCGCTCAGCTATTAAGACGTGAACAGACAGACAAAATGATACACAGAGTTATATTCGCTTTATAATATTAGTATGAATTATTCGCTATATATAAATATGCACAAATATGATAAATTCTCTCTTCAATAACCAAACGGTCAAAGCGAAAAGGAATAAAGCTCTTAATATTTTTAGTAATCAAAATAGATTCTACTAATCCTCTTATGTTAATCTCTTCGTTCACTCACGTGAATGAGGTACCCATTGGTCGCAATTTATATCCATTTGCGTCAAAAATCACTAAAAGTTTGTCAATAAGAACGATACTAGTACATTATGGTACAAGTGTGTAATGTTGGTGATTACCGCTGAGGTGTCATCAGGCGAGGGTCTTAAGAGAGCCGAGGACGGTAATCATCAATATACACGTATATCATACGACGATTTCAACACACTCGTGAAGAAAATAATACTAAAAAAAACATTTTCTCCGTAATAAAGAAAACGTTTAATTCCCCATTTTGTACGTGGGTAAAACGCTATCCGCGAAAAGCCAAAAAAAAGAAACCTCATTCTTTTAATTGTTAGATGCGCGCGCATAGGAAAACTGATTAATTTTTCCCGCCATTGCGAAAAAAAAAATCACAACGCGTTTTCACTGTTGAAATTATAGTTATTTATTAATAAAAATGTTTACAAGTACTAGTTATGAAGAAAATGATTTATGTTGTACACCGCCCGCGATATAAGATGTGAAGCCCTTAATTAACGTTATGGAAAGTTTACTATCTAAAATCTCCAAGGACAAACTGATTTTTTTGTATTATTTTATTCACAAGTGTGTTGAAAAACGTCGTGTGATACACGTGTGTATTGATGATTACACACTAGTGCCATAATGTACTATTATTGTCACAATAACTGTACTAGCAAATAGGATTAACTGAAACGAAATCTTACAGCAAAATAAAAGTAAATAAAGTAAGCAACAGGTATTTTTTTCCACCAAACAAAATAAAGGGCCACACTATTATTGTTGAACAGTGTTCCCACATTTATTATTATTTTATCTTTTCGGAGAACACATGATGCCTAATACTTTTCGATGAGATCCTTGTTATTTCACTCGGTTCTAAGATATATTTATCTAGGGGAATAAACGTTTACTCTTCACAATCATAACGACAATATTTTCGTAATCCGTCCTCCTTTTCCCTAACTTCTTAATGTTGCCACACAAAAAAATCACTGAACAAGGAGTTTTTATAGCGGCCAGACCTTTTTTACCTTTGGAACCGCCATAAATATTGCAAAAATTCATCATATCGCCGTTTTTGCAAAACCCCGCTGTAGGTACATAAATTATTGAAATTAAAAAAACAGCTACAGGCGACCCTTTTAAGCCTTTTAAAATATCGTAACCCCAACAAAAATTAATTTGAAAACGTTACGAATGGTAGAATCTAGATCAACGGTTTTTATGTCTGGCTTTGACAATAAATTGCTAACAAGGGACTGAGTTCAGTTTACGTTGATATATTTTTAGTATCTCGAATTTGAGCTGCCTTCAATTTATTATCAATAAAGGCAGGTTATCAGGGGTGAGTGGCGTATGTGAATTCCAAAGGGCAAAAATATTTTCAATATTTTTTTGGAAGCTAACTCATTGAAACAAATTTTATTTAAATTCTTTAAGGCGAATTGTTAATCGTATTGAAGTCGGTCTAGTAATATTATAATAGATTATCCCAACAGATTTATTTACTGGTGAATGCGCCCTGACAGTAACAAAAATAACAAACAAAATCGTATTAACATTATCGAACACGCCATACTGAAGTATTTATCAGAAATAGGGGCTTTAAAAACCATGTTATTCTACAGCATAAAACATCGCTTCAAGCGGCTTTGCTACTCATTTTCAGCGGCATTTCCCACAATTTATAGGCAGGGGCTGTAAAGTTGGTACACAAATAATAATATATTGCCGTGTAGCAAATAAGGGCGTTTGGTTTTATGATAGCAAGCAAATTACAACAGTCGATCGTGGTGCACGGAAAACGGTAATCAAACCAGCGCCGCTCGGTCCTAGAGGGTCTGGAACACGTTATAAGAGACAGCGGTTTTTTTTAATGGTCCTTCTGTACTGTATTATTGTTAAAAGTAGCAACATTTTCCATAATATTCCGTACTGGTATCCGCTCGTAAATATGGCTCATCAATTTTTATTTAAGTTCGACGTTGTAGAGTGGCGTATATGTGACCCACTCTTCGCATTGCATGAATGTCGCTTAGCATGAATGTGTCATTTCTTTCAAAGCTGTGTCATATTATCGTCCGGGTACGTTTACTGTAATCATCATCGTTTCAGTCCAAATACACTGCTGGTAATAAACGTCCCCAAATATCGCCGCCGATTCGAGCGGATTCCTTCGACCCTTAACAAGTCATCGTTCCAGCCTGCTAGCTTTTTAAGTAGTAACTAGTAGCAGTAGCGATGCCCTTGTGAAGGCTGCAGGAATGCGCTAGATACGGGAAACATAGAACCGGTTGACGTGGCAGAGCTTGGGGGACGCCTTCGTCCGGCAGTGGACGTCTTTCGGCTGAAATCATGATGATGAATTTTAGAAGCAGTAAGTCCCTTACTATCTTACGTACTTGCTAAAATTTACCACTGAATAACTATCCTCAGATAGTTCGTATCGATACGAACCAAAATCAAAATCAAAGTCAAACCATTCATTGCAAACTAGGAGTTGAATAAAAAAAAATGGACTTATAATATTATGTTAGTACTAATAATAATGACTTAGCAGCTTTGCCTTGCAAACATTGGAATATCAGCACGAATTATTTAGCATGCGTAATTAATAACATCACGACGCCTTATTTCCCCGAAGGGTTGGACAGAGATGTACCACAACCAAACACATTTTACCAGTTAAGTTTAAGTCCCATAATAGGAGGCGAGCCTGTTTATATTCCTTTTTATTAATACCTTACTTGTGATGGCCGCAGGAATCCGCTAGATGCGGGAAGAACAGAACCGATCGAAGTGGCGATTCTTGGGGGAGGTCTATGTCCGTGATGTATGTGATGATGATCGTATCATTAGTTTATAAATTTTAATAATAATAATAACAAAGCAAACAGCTTATAACTTAAAGCTAGTGCTCACTACATGGTTGTTGCAGCGCTGTCTGCAATGCGGGGAATTATGGCCCTCGGTCATACTAAGTACGGACTTATTCGATCCGATCCCGATGTAATCTGCCTCCAAATTGCCACAGTCGTGAAAAACAACACTTGGACTGAAAACAGTGATGTAAGCTTGTAATTAAGGAAGTGTTTTGTTGAGGCATGGCCTTTTGGATGATCGGTGGAGTTTCTTGCCCATTCTTCTCCACACGAGACAAAATTTGGAAGGAGCGACTAGAATCCATTCTATTTTAGTGTAAATTTCGACGTTCAAAACTGCCTTATATTTGCCTATTTGTAATAAATGTTTCGACTTTGACTTTGACTTCGATCGGCATTTTCGGATCGGATTTTGTTGCACATCGACTGAAGTATTGTATAATGTTTAAGTTTTATTCTGGAGTAAGTTAAATATCCACACAGTTTACGATACCATGTTTTGTTTTTCTAATAGTTTTAACCCGAAGCTACGTGACTGAGTTTTGAGTTTATTCCAATATTGTAGAAGAAGACACTTTCCGTGCCTCGGAAAGCACGTTAAACTGTCGGTCCCGGCTGTCATTTGTGGATTTTTGACAGTCGTTACGGGTCGTCAGAAGCCCGAAAGTCTGACAAACAGTCTTACCAAGGGGTATCGTATTACCCAGTAACTGGGTTATGGAGGTCAGATAGGCAGTCACTACATATAAAATACTGGTATTCAGCTGTATCCGGTTAGACTTGAATGATGATGATAGAAGAAGACACCTTCTTCTTAGCCTCCTTCCTTCTTTTTAGCTTATTTACAGCTAGTTTTTTTAATAAGCTTTTAATGAAAAATTTAAAGAAAAAATTATTCGCTTTAGAGCTACTTAATTTGTTGAGTGAAACTATATTTAAGTACACACACATAAATATAAATTCACTCAACAAATTAAGTAGCATAATAAATTAAACCGTGCCCAAATTTGATTCCGGTGGCAAATAAAAAAGGAAATTCCCTCAAATCATAACGGAAGATGGCAACATTCTCAAAGTAAATTGAATGTAGGTAATTTACGAAGGAAAATGTAACCTTTATTTATTCACATTATCCAGTTACAAAGAGGTAAATTTATTTTACCGTGAACTGTAATTTTTGCTTCGAGATCTTTCTCCTTACTCGTATGTTTAGTGAATGATGAGATTAAATATGCTTACGTGCCTACATTTTCTTTTTTTTTTCGTTTAGAATTTCCTAGTGAAAGTAAATATAAGATTGTTTGGCTCAGTTTTTGCTTAGGGTATTTACTATTTTTCTATTCATGTTTAAAAAGAAATCCACGTTTAGAATGCAATATTCTACTTGAACATAAAACTTGGTTACAGTACATACATAGGCGAATTCACCAAAGTATGCTTTTATAGTTTCTAACGTGGCGATATTATCGTGGACTTCCACATTAATCGGCCTATAAATTTTCCGACTGCTGGGACACCAAACTCCTCTCGGTTAGAGGGCGAGGTCAGACTCCACCACGCGGGCCCAGTGCGGGTTGGTAAATGTCACATGTCTTCGAATTTTTGGTTCTAGATCATGCCGGTTTCCTTAGGATTTTGCCTTCACCGTTTTGAGAGCAGTGGTGATTAAATAATTTACTCAAAGTACAGTGCTTGTCTGGATTCTAACCTAAGACCTACATCTCGTTCCGAGGATATCGCACGATCTCCGGTGAGGCGGAGGGCCTCCTTGCCGGATTACCGCCATGGGATCTGGAGGCAAAGGTCCTCGCGCAAATGTGGGAGTGGCGCGAGGAGGTCAAACGCCGGGACGTAACTCCGCTGCCGCGTGAAATCGCGGCACAGCGGACAGAGCTCCGGCGGGATCTCGTGGTGACATGGAGAATGCGATTGTCGCAACCCAGTGCTGGGCACGCCACGATTGCGGCGGTAAGTCCCCTCTTTGAGGAGTGGTTTGAGAGGCAGCATGGCGTCCTCACCTTCCGCCTGACGCAGGTCCTCACCGGACACGGTTGTTTCGGGAGGTTCCTGTTTCGGATAGGGCGGGAGGAAACGCCCGGGTGTTTCCACTGCGTAGATCGTCCTGAGGACACGGTGGAGCACACGGTGGCGGTCTTCCCGGCTTGGGCGGAGCACCGCCGTGTCCTCGTGGAGGCGATCGGCGGCGGCGATCTCTCGCGTCCGGCCCTGGTCCAGGCCATGGTACGGAGCGAGAGGGCATGGGTAGCCGTCACCTCCTTCAGCGAAGCAGTGATGCTCGCGAAGAGGGAGGCGGCGCACGTGAGGAAGAGGCAGCATATGCGCCCTCGCGACCCTAGCCGCCGCAGGATACGGAGACGCCCTGGGCGTCGGGAATCCCAGGCCGATTTCCGGCCACCGTAGGCATGAGCTTGCGAACGGCGAGTAATGGGTAGCTCGCTGTCCGGTAAGGATCAAGCCCAAGTCGACGGCGCGTTGTGTTCCACGCGCGCCTCAAAGAGATGTCAGCACAAACGTGATGGGGCCCGCAAGGGCCGATGCCTGCCAGGGGTGCGGGTTTGTTCGAAAGAGATACCACAGCCCCTGGCATACGGGCTAATGAAGGAACACGGGTGGGTTTTAGTCAGTAAAAGTCTGACACGCCCTCCTGCTCCACCCAGAGCGGGAGAAGTGCCAACATTGTTGTGGAATATTATTTTATTTTTAATAGTGAAATTCGTCCTCAAGGTCCATTATATATAACACACGAATCCAGTTGTAAACTAATCTGCACCAATGCCGCCCCAATTACCTACCGATATGAGATGTATAATTTAATGCATGTCAATGGCTATACGCCGGCGGCAAACTACATGGCAAATAGACCCTTGCCGTCAGAATAATATACGTATTTACATAAATAGCAAATACGAAAGGTACTCGTTTTTGCTATTAATTTAAATACGTGTCCCATATATTAGTTTCAATAAAAAAAAACACATTTACTGGTCCCTATGATTCACTTAACACTAGTTTAGGGACCAGGGGATTCAAATTTGTGAATACTTATAAGTTAGTAAAACTTATTGAATTGTATTATATTGTATACATATTATTTCAGGGTCATGTCTGAAAGATCGTCCTGAAGAAAAAGCCATTGCATCTTTGAGTTGACCTGTCCCAACAGACGGAATGATCATCATACACAAAAACCAAGCTATGATTCTAGTTGCTCAAGATGTAGACAAAGTAAATTCAAGAAAATGTTAGGTTGTTGAATTTGTTTGAGAGTATCTGAGTTCGTTTAGGTGTTTCTTCTCAGAGTAGTCCTCATCTAGCAGTTAGCATGCAAGTAGTCCTCAATTAGCAGTTAGCATGCAAGTAGTCCTCGTCTAGCAGCTAGCATGCAAGTAGTCCTCAATTAGCAGTTAGCATGCAAGTAGTCCTCATCTAGCAGTTAGCATGCAAGTAGTCCTCATCTAGCAGTTAGCATGCAAGTAGGCCTCAACTAGCAGTTAGCATGTAAGTAGTCCTCATCTAACCTAGCCTTTTCCCTACTATGTTGAGGTACCGGCTTCCAGTCTTAACTAGATGCAGCTGAGTAACAGTATTTACATGGATCGACTGGTTGTAAGACTTCCGGGTAACTATTGTCAAAGATCTACAAATGACCGCTGTTACCAACGGCTTTACGTGCTTGCCGAGACACGAAGGTGTCTTGGTATGTAAAGACGGTCACCCATCCACGGACAAAACATCGCAAGCGTAGCTTAATCGACCAAACTGTGTGGCTGTAATAACTTAGCCACAAAACCCTCGTCTTCGCATTATAATGATCTAGTTTATAAAATGTTTTATAAGAATGTACTTACTCAAATAAATATCATTTATCTTCAACAAAATCTCTCACCTCCAATACTTAACGAATCGAGTTACAATCTCAGGATAAAAGGAGTTTCTTTTATGAAATCCTTATTTTCTTTCCATCAAACATAACGAGGAAAACCTTCTCGATTCGTTCTAATAAAAACGATCTTGGAGCCAAAGTATTGTCAAACAAAACACTTGTAACAATTCCAATGACAGAGTGGCGCTTTCTTTTAAAATTAGAAATACCAGTTTTAGGGTACCGTACCCAAAATGAAAACAAAAGCACGTCGGTGTATCCGTCTTTTACAAGATTTCTGCAAAACCGTAATAACAAGCCATTGTAAATGAATATCATAACATAATACATGACATCACGTTTTTAATTACGTACCTACGATTTTTTAGAAAAGTTCTTTTAACATAACAGACAGCTGTGCTGCTGGAGAGTTTGTTCCGCCACTTCTTCCCAGCTAAAGCACTAGAAAGTGGTGAATGGCGGGCATTTTTGGGGGACTGTCTTATGTAATTTTTGACGTTCAAAAAGTGCTGACACCAGGCTAGTTTGATAAATGACTTGATTTTGATTGTTAGGTACCTACTCTTGCTAACCCTCTGAGAATACAGGTGTGGTATTTTTTACAGAATTCCTATATAACTCCACACCTGTATTACCCCGTAGGGTAAGGCAGAGGTTGACCTATAGTACCTTCGAACATTCCATAATAGGGTGTTTCAAACTACATCATGCGTCTTTGTGGATAATATTTTTTATTATTATTCATGTTACTTTTTTTTTTTAATTATTGAGTAGTAGTCATTGGATACATGAAGTGGACTGCCTTTGTAAGACTATTAAAATGGCACAGTGTATATAAATCCAATAATTTTAATGTTTTTTTTTTATTGAATAACATTCCTTTGACAGCTCACAAGAGCCCATAAAGTAAACTTACATTTTGCCAGTTATGTTTACATATGGGAAGTTAATTAAGTTACGTGTACGTATAGTTACCGAATCAATCAACTCAGCCTAACGCAGTCCACTGCTGGTCATAGGCCTCTCCCAAGCTGCGCCACAATACTCTATCCTCCGCCTTCCGCATCCAGTCTGTCCCAGCCACCTTTTTAAGGTCGTCGGTCCATCTAGCTGGGGGGCGTCCCAGTTACCGAATATGTGTACGTAATTGTCTAACTATAGCCGCTCTCGTGGCAAATGACAAAAAAAGTAAACAATATCGTTTTGGTGGTACAGAACCTTCATTGCGCGAGTCCGACTCAGTTTTAGAACATATTATTTGGGCCCTGAAATGTTTTTGGCGTATCTGCTATTATGTTACAACAACGGTAAGTTAAACTTTTATCGTTATCGACCCCTGTCGAAAGTTTTTGTTATTGTTAGGCTTTCGATCTCGCTTTTCATTTTGAAAATATAAAGATCTTGACATTATAAATAGAGAACAAAATGAATGACGGAATCTATTAGTTGTCTGTTTTTGATTTGAAAATTTCGATTGGTTTCAATGATTCTGAATTTAAGTAAATTCATTACTGCTTGTCAGTTTTTTTTTTTATATTAGATACTTGCCGTAAATGAGTGGAATAAATTACAAAAGATTAAGTTTCAGTTTTCATTTGCTAATACACTTCAACCTTTCGATTGACCTTCTTGAAGACCACTGCTCAGAATTCATCATGAGGAAACTGACATCACGTAGTATCAAATATTCCAAGACATAACGTGACATCCACCAACCCACACTGGCTCCGCGTGGTAGATTATGGCCCACTTACTCTCATAGAGAGGACGCCTGGACTGATTATTATCATAGAGGAATTCCTTCCCGGATTTTTTAAGCTATTGCATAGATTTTATCACGGGCTTTGAGCGCGGCGACCGAATCAAGAAATTCCGTAACGAAAATATAACCTAACACCCCCCACTCCGCCTACCATGTAGCTCGGCCGCTCGGCCGTTCTCTTTACGTGTATGTATATGGTACGACTGTACGATATAATAAAATTTGTTTTCTTATCGGTCACCACGCTCAAAAAGTGTAACTTGAATTAATATCAAAGAAAAAACTTGAATTAACATCAAAGTAAAAAAAAAATACTACATAAATAAATAATTATGATTGCATAAGTTGATAAAAAATGCTATGCAATAGCTTTACCGCGGCAGTCCCCGAGTGCCACACGTATATTTTTTATTTTTGTGGTTCTGTATCCGAAGGGTAACCAGCGGAACCCTATTATTAAGCCTCCGCTGTCTGTCCGTCCGTTCATCTGTCTGTCAACAGGCTGTATCTCATGATCCGTAATAGATAGACTAATAAAATATAATAAAGTTAAAAATTTCACCATTGTTTCCTTTCAAGAAACGTGTTTTTTTCGGCGTTTTTTACCTTGTGGTACGGAACCCTTCGAGTGCAAGCGCGACTTGCACTTGGCTGGATTTTCTCTCTTCTTTTACTTTGTAGATTTGACTTACATATAAATCTCCTATGTCTGAGTAGCGAATGATAACCACTACATTTAATAAATCCGTTTTCCACATAAGTAAATTTGTCTAGAACTCTTTCTACGAAATAACACATAATTATATTGAAACTTCTCATGATTAAATCATTTAAATCCCGTCTGAGCATCTCAGGAATTCTATCGCTCAAGGCATGTCTATTAATTCTGTAATCATATATAGCACTTTGAAGACATGCCTTAAGTACATATATGAGCTTTATAATACCTTGCCTTATAATTTGACATAAACACAGCATACAATTTTAACCAGTGCGCAAACTGTAACCATGAATTTAGCAAACATTTCTACGCTAGAGGGTCCTTCTAGGGACGTAGGGTACGACTCTAAGGTAATTCTTCTAGACCCTCTAACGTACCTACAAATGTTTCGTCGGTTATCAAAAAAAACATCTGCAAGCACAAGCATTAAAATTCATTTTTGCAATGTTTTTTTTATTTTTTTAGATTATGGCTTGTGACTAAATAATAGCAGCTGCGCAGGTCGATTGAAGGTCAAGCTATTCTTGCTACGATCGGTTTGTGGATGGATCCATTACATATATTATATTCGCTAACTTAGTACATTATATCTATCTTTATTACTGATTATTTATTTATAACTGTTACTGACCATGACATCACATCGCTAGGGCCCTATCACAATACCAGCGCTGCGACACTATTTAAATGTCGCAGCATCATGCTGAGTTTGACCTCGTGTAGGACTTACTGTTTTTTTTTACTTCCAATTTTTTTTTTATTGTATGATTGTGTATTAGTTTACTAAGTGATCTTCTTGTGCGAGCCACAATAAATACTTTTTCTTTCTTTCTTCCAAGACCCCTCGTGGAAGCCCAAAATGTCTGACAACCAGGCACGAAAGGACCGAGGGGATCGTAGTACCCAGTAATTGGGTTGTGGAGGTTAAATTTTCCATCGCTCCATGTGTAATACTGGTACTCAGCTGCATCTGGTTAGACAAGAAGCCAACCCCAACATCTCATCATCATCATTTTAGCCGAAAGACGTCCACTGCTGGACATAGGCCTCCCCATGCTCCATTTTGGAGAGGAATAACATAGTTGGGAATAAATAAATACATTAAAAAACTAAAAAAACACGCTTTAAAAATCAAACCAAAAAAGGAGATAAAAAAAAATGCGTGGGATGCTTGATATTAATTGATAAAAAAAATACAAAAGCGTGATTTTTCTATTATTTTTTCTGAAATTATTGAATTGTCATCGGTCCTCGATAAGTCTAGAAGGTTTAAATGAAGTTTGATCGTTTGAAGTGAGTCAAAATCAGGTCCAAAGGAGTCAGTTACAAACAAACATACAGGTGAAGCTAATAAAAGCGTGTTAAAAAGCTAGACTGATTGATTGAATTTTAAATTATTACTTACTGTTTCTGTTAACGTAAAAAAGCATAACACAAGCCAATCACAAAACCGTTTGCAACAATTAAGCCACCAATTTATGTACAGACATATATCTTATTTCACCCTTTAGGCGATTATCGACCTTAATGACGAAAGTTTTGAAAACAAAGGTTTTAAAACGACCTAAACATGAAAAACCGCTCCAACACCGCATTTTATACGTAAACCTCAATTGATTGGAATCACGGCGCAACTTTGCGGCCAGACTTGGTAAATAAAAAAAAGTTGGAATCAAAATGGCGGCAGTTTAATGCCCACTCAAACAAAGCGCGAAGTCTAATGGAAGCCACTGAATTTTAATCCAGATCGAGCGACCTCCATCGATGGCGGCCTCTAGGTGAGAGTGCAACAGATGAATGAAGAATATTTTATCATGGTTTTGTGAATAACTGTCTTTAGACGTTTTGTTTTGAGGTCAAGGCACTGTCTCGTCGAGATGCTTGCTTTAAAAATGTTCCTTTGTTTATTCATTTAGAGACTCAAAACATAAAAGCAATTATTTCAATTAAACCATTTACTTTGAATTATCAAAGGAGTCGCTCAGTCAGAAAGATAAAGCTAGTTGGCCGTTCTAAAGCGTAGAAGGTTCTTATGGAGAAGAAACTCCATGGATATTTTTACTGACCCAATTTATCAAAACATTAACAGGTTCTTTTAACATTTTCAAAGGAGTCGGCCAGTCAGAAAGATAAAACCAGTTGCCAATTCTAAAGCCTAGAAGGTTCCTATAGAGAAGAACAAGCAAGAAACCCCACTTCTACTGACCTCATTTTATATACAAGATAAATTCAAAGATGGGATAGCGAGTAAAAAAACGTATTGCTACGTCATCGCTCTTTTCATAGCCCTATCTTATGGCGAAAAGTTGGTATCCCAGGACTTATCGTACAAAGTCAGAACTCTGATTCCCTCATAATAAATCCGGATCTTATTCCAGGAGCAGGAAATAGTAGAACAAACATTTGTTACTAGATATATCCGTATTTCATATTTATATTCTTTTATTGCTTTCCACATTCTAAAATAAGATGTTACAAAGAGTTTAAAGCTAAAACTTATGAAATTTCTTTTTATTTTCTTTTACACATATTATGTATATTTTTAAATATTTTTACAAAAATCATACAATAACATTTAAAAATATAAAAAAATAGTGGCTCATCGGCATCAGGAGCAGAATCCAAGATGCCGGTGGTCAAGGCTCTAGAGAAAGGAACCTCCTGACTATGCGTGCCGTGTCTAGGAGTACTGCTTTCTGAATCAAACCCTTGATCCAGCCGCGCAATGAGAACCACCTGAGATGTTGGTCGAGGCTCTTCGCTATTAGGCCATTTACTCTAATAATTCTCGGTAGAAGGATTTCTGAGTCCACGTCCCACATGTCGACAACCTCGTGAGCTAAGTCAAGATACTTGATTTTCTTATCTTGTTCAGCTTTCACGAGATTCTCGTCATGATGGACAGCGATATCAACAATCATTGCACGACGCTCTCGGCGATCTATCACCACAATGTCAGGCTTATTGGCTACAATAGTCCTGTCAGTGATGATAGATAGATCTGGGATCGATCTACAATGTGGCGTGACCATTCTCGAGAACAGGGTCGGGCACATACCTGTAGTATGGGACTTCAGAGTCACAAGGTTGTACTGCAAAGCAAGTCAGAGGGCGACTAGAATCAATTCTATTTTAATATAAATATTGACGTTCAAAAGTGCCTTTTAAGTGCCTAATTGAAATAAATGTTTTGACATTGACAAGTTGCTTGTGGATAATTCTAGCTATTCGCCGTTATCAAGACGCGAACAACCGGAAACGATATGTCGGATTGATTCACCGGGACAGTGGCATGCCCGACAGATGTCAACCGTACCATCCTTGACAATGTATTTCCGATAGTTGTTCGTCATGATAACTTCATCCATAATCGCACAGACAAAACCTTCGGTTTCCCCGAAGAAGTCGCCGAAATGCGGCCAAGATACAGACTCCAAAAAGTCTAAATTAGGCCCATGAAGAGCCCGGAAAAAGCGTCCGGGAAGCTCTTTGCCTTACCATACTTCCTTACGTTCGTTAGTATCCAGTACTGCAGGTTTGCGCCAGTTCTCTTTCGCTAAGGAGAGCGGGGTGAGGCTCTTGTCCACTGCGACCACATCGAGATGCATCCCCACGTCAGTGTGAAGGAAATATTCCCTGAGACTGCAGATCTCGCGGTTGGGGAGGGTTTTAGCATTTAAAGAGCCTCAGCCCCCACCCTTCCGTGGGATGTACAGTCTCATCACTGATGACCGTCGGTGATGCATCCGATGTGCCGTCAGCAATGTACGGACCTTCCTATCCAGGGCGTCAAGTTCCGTTTGAGTCCATTTGAGTATGCCGAAAGAATACATCAAAACCGGCATGACCCAACCGTTGAAGGCACGCACCTTGTTTCCGCCTGATAAAAGACTATTTGTCACTTTATTCAGGCGGCCAAAGAAGCGCTCCCTCAACGATTGTTTCATGTCGGCAGCATTGATGCCTAATGCTTCCAACATACCCAAATACTTGTAGGCTTCGGTTGACGAGAGTGATCTAAGGTGTAGAGAATCCGTAGGTTGGGTTCCCAGGGATTCTATAAACCCTTCTCGCTTTACGTTTATCCACACCATATTCCATCCTGATGGCGCTACTGAAGGTTTCTGTTACCTTCAGTAGCTCCGTCAGTTGCAAATTGTTGGGGGCAAAGAATTTCAAGTCATCCATGTAAAGGAGGTGTGATATCACCTGACCACCTCTTCTCAACCGATAGATTATTTATACCGACTTCGAAAAAAGAGGAGGTTCTCAATTCGGTTTTACTTTTTATGTTTCTCACCTCAAAATTCCGTAATTCGGCTTATAGCCAATTTTAAAGTCTTCTGTGGTTTGAAAGGGAGGGTATACTTACCGAGTGGTCCCCTAAAAATGTGGTCAAATTCTGATTACTGGGTTTTGAGTTACTTTCAATAGTATGCATTTTTTCCACTCAGTTTATGACTAAGCTGTTTCAATAATTAAACTACCTGTCACTGTTATTTATTTAGCAAGTGAAGATATACAAAGAACATCGGCCAAATTTCTATAGGAGCTGGGCTTGACTTTTATTTTTCATGTCCCAAAACAAGCTATAGCCTGATTGGCTTGTTTTTATGTTCTAAACACCATCCCGTTTGAAAATCTTAGCTAAATAGCCACGATTTTTTATAATAACGTCAACTATATTTTTGAGGTTAGAATCAACAAATACCTTTTGCCCGACTGTGGCGTAGTCTAAAAGTGTAGTTAACGATAAGCGGGAAGGGTAATTAGTGATCTTGTTTCTATTTATCTCAAAGAATTACCCAAAAAATAGGACATCTGTCAAAGCACACGAACCCCTTGTCTGTCCAACAGACTCCTAGAGTTCGATGTCAAAAAGGCCCATCTCTCAATCCGATTTGTGGAGTCTGGTCCGCTTCGACGACAGATTTAAAAAAACACCTATAGTGCTCTAACTTCCACAACGTGTATTGTAGAAAACAAGGATGGGATAACATCACATGTGAAGTCTTTCTCTAAAGACTTCACGTGGAAAGACTTCAAGGCTTTATTGAGGTTTGGCCACTTCAATTCTGACTGCAGAGAGTAGTCGCTAGATACCTACTGTATTTCAGTCTTCAATGCTCAATTTGCATAGGTATTGACAAATCGAGTAATGGTAGGTTACAGAAGTAGGTAAATGAAGTGTAATGGTAGGATTTAGGAGTACTTAAATGAAAGAAATAGGCTCCAATACTTTTATCAGGCTTTTTATTCATCATCCTGCCTAACTACAGCATTGAGGAATGCTACTGGCGCTGATATTGTCGGCTGATGCCTGGCCCACCCAAGGTATTGCTAATTGTTTACAGGCATCACATAATATGTGATCTTTTTCAGTGATCTGAAATAAGAATAAGAGTTGTATTAGGATGTATGATTGCGTGTCATGGTATAAGTTAGTGTACTAAAATAAGTAGGTTTGTAAATCCGTACTATTTTTGAAGAATTCCACTCGCAGATTTTAGAAATTACTCTTCTGTCAAGTTCAAAAACGAGATGGTGACGAAGTGTATCAATGTGTATATAACAATTAACACATAGCAATCGCAGGCCTAGTTGTGGCGTCTGCATGATGTCTCTCACAAATATCCAAGAAGCAAAATCAGCGTCCAGAGAAAAGCACTGAATAGTCGTCACAATTGGTAGTTTTCAGTCCGAAAAACAATGCCATGATCAAAGCAACAGAAGGTAATCCAAAATAGTACAGTACGTATCACAATTATTATTCACAACAACAAGGGAAGCGAATAAGTTGCGAATGATTGCCGGTTGTCAATCAATGGCGCGGGTCGATGACCACAGATTATGTAACTTTTCGATGACAAATGACGTTCCGCTGTACGTAATTGAACAAAACAATTATACTTACTACAAAATTATTTTTAATGTCAAGGATCCAATGCATAATAAATCAGCACAGTAGTTGTTTTGATGCCTACATACAAATTGAATTGATTAACAGCCAACAGCCATTTATAAAAATGTGAATATTATATAGTATTTCAATACCAAGTCATTTCAAACGAGAAATGGATCGTCAATAGGTGCGTTCTGAAACTATTATTCTAAATAATTTCGAAAAAGTTACGAAATCAAAAATAAATGGATTACTTTTTTTTGTGGCTTTTTTTTTCTTACAGAGATATTTCTTACGTTTTCTAAGACCTTAAATAATAAGGGTATTTTTCATGTATATGGCATATTGGGACGCCATCGTTTCGTCGTCTGGTACGATTTGACCATCCTTCACTGAAAAATGAAAAATAAAAAGTTTATAAAAAAACTGATTTCCAAATATCTTTTTATTCCTCTTTTTTGACTATTATTATTACTATACTGTCTATTCCTATTATTATTACTTGCTAAGCATAGCTACCAACTATGGTCAAGTGGTGAACAGTGAGCCAGCAGTACAGTTAACCTGTATTAGTATATCCTTAAATAGTTGTAACCGGTTCATTTAACCGACATGTAGAAACGTGTCGCGTAAGGTCTTCCTCAACCGCCAGTTGACGGCGAGCGTCCTCTATTAGCAGACGTGTGGTGGGACGTTTTGTGTTTTCCCGCACAAAAAGTAAAAAATAATGTTTTATAATTTTTTTAGAGGGTAGAAATTGAAATTGCGTACAATCGTTGAAAAAACAAAATTAAAGTATCTGCACGTCGACTACATAGACACATACTTCTTGAATTTGGTTTAAAATATTTATAAAATCTCTAGAAACCAAGCATGAGTACAAAAAGCTAGCTTAGCCATTCCGAAGAGGGGCTACTTAAAACAAGTTCGTATAGAATTAGCTATGCTAATGTTAGCTGCATATGAGCCGACCTGACCTGTTTATGTAAAGTACTGGTCTCTATATACATGTGTGCTATGCAGCATAGACTAGTTTCGGGCCAGGGTCGCCTTTTTTGATGCAAAAGATAAAGATTGGCTCGTGAACGGAAGTTTTAATATCAGGGTTAGTTTTGCATGGAACAGAGTACAAAATAAGTAGCGGAAAGCGGATGCTGTAATAGTTCTTGAAGTTTCATTTATTTGAGTTAATTTTATCGAATTTATCATATACAACATCATAATCAGTGAAACCTTACTTCATAAGTAATGCAATGAGCTTACTAAATCTAGTATCGAGCAAATACCATGGCTACAGCAGTATCGGGAATCATAGGAACATTTGTTTAAAAACCCTATGTAAAAACATATTTGGTCTTATATCGGCTGTAAATCTTTTCGTAATTGCAAAAAACTTTTTGTGTGTCTGTTTTCCGGAAGTCGGTAGTTTTTTTTTTGGTTTTTTTTTTTATTTTTCACTTTTTAGTAATTTAGAGAAATTTTGTAACTACCCCACACCAATTCGAAATTTCATCATCCTTTGAGTCAAAACAATGCATATTTATGCGATAGCAGCAATCGTGGTTGATTTGCTGCAATTTTTTGAAAGGTTCATTTGTCTGTCTCCGAAACGCATGGGACCACACGGGAAGCACCAACTTTCAAATACAAAAAGAATCATCAAAATCGGTTCACTCAGTCGAAAGTTTAGAGGTAACAAACATTTTGAGAGAACCTCCTCCTTTTTTTTTGAAGCCTGTTAAAAATAACAACAATCGAATAAAGTGTACGTCATAAAGACCACAATAAACTTAAACCCCCTTATTACAGAATAAGGTTTTTCTTTAGGTATGGTTTAAACCTTCGAGCCTGTTTTTTAAATAAGAACCTAACTGAAATCGAAATACAGCTCCTTTTTCAAAACTGACAGTCCAATGCTAAATTGTCAGTTTTGGAAAAGGAGCTGTAATTCTATTTCAGTTCTAAGTTCTTATTTCAAAAACAGGCTCGATGGTTTAAACCATACCTAAAGAAAAACCTTGTTTTGTAATAAGGGGGTATAAGTCTTGTTATGAGCGAATAAAAAGCCAGACTAGCACCGGAAAACCAAAAAATATATTAAAAACCTTGCAAGCAGAATATTACTGACCGTCAACAAAGTGACAGTGATCGCAGGCAAATTCTACATCATCATCATCATTACTTTCTCAGCCTGTATATACCCGCTAATCGATTTAAATAATTATGTACTTATTGTCAAAGACATAAATACACATTTGAGTCAACAATTTCATCCTTAACAATATCCAAAGAGCCCAATAAATACTTTAACAAGGACATAATTCAAAGTAAACTTTGTTAATCAGCGGCCTTTTTCCACTTTATCTGTTAATTATCGCCGTAACTAAAAGTCTGGAGTTTGACGAACTTTCCTAACTTCGATACAAAGTTGGAACATCTTCGTATATCTAAGAAATATTTATAGACAGTAAACAACCTTTCTAACTATAATTTATTTAATAAATAACAGTTTTGACGACATACTAGCAGTCCCTGTTATATGGGACTTGAACATAATTTGCGAAATTTAAGTGTACCTATACATATGTGGGTACACGGCGGTACACCCTAGCCTGCATTTCAGGCCTGCAATACAAGCGTGGTGTTATGTAGCAGTAGTAAAGATAATTGTGAAGAAACTCGGAAGTGCTACTTACTGCTATATTCTATGCAACTTTGTTCTGTATCAGTCTTAAAGATAAGGGTGTTTGTGTTGGTAATCACAGTCGCATAAAATACTGCAGCTATCTCTTACGGCTAACGACGCACCTTTGTCCATCCTATTACAAATTTTGTCCTCCAACAATCATAGTTATATTATATCAAAATAACAAGCGACATATCCGATTAGCTAAATACTCTAATGAGGAGGCAGAGCAAGTTTTGAACAGAATTGTATAATACACTTGGCTTCCTTATCATAATGTGTTAACCTTGTGATTGCATATTTTTTTTTTTTCCCTTGTTAGTAAGAACTAAAGTTCTTAGTAATATATTACAATCTAGCCTAATAGACTAATAAGTAATTTAACTCTAACTTAATATTTTACGTGGTAGATTACGTTATAACTAAGAATAGTGTCATTTTGCACTTTTACACAATTCCGTTGCACTTTCTTAGGGTCTGATAACAAAAATAAAAAACACTTTGTTCATGTGTTACATGTATAGCACATCACTGTCACTATTATACACTATTTATACACTACACTAATTCAAATGGTTTAGTTCTCTTTAGCCTACGCACTATGTCCGTGTTATCTAGCAGCTGAATTGCCTCAATGTTCACATGTCGGTGAAGTCTGCGTTCGTGGGCTTCCGCAAATTTTTTGATGATGTTGGTGACGAGTTCTATTTTAAGGTCGCGGTGGAGGTCGTCATTTCTAATATACCATGGTGCATTTACAGCATTTCTGAGTACTTTATTTTGGAATTGTTGAATTATTTTAACGTTACTTTTTTTGGTACAGCCCCAAAGTTGGATGCCATACGTCCAAATTGGCATAAGAATATGCTTGTATAATATAATTTTATTATGTACTGATAGGCAGGATTTCCTTCCGAATAACCAATACATACTTTTATAACGTATGTCAAGTTCCTGTCTTTTCTTTTTGACGTGGGATTTCCAACGCAGCTTGGCGTCAAGAGTTATGCCAAGGTATTTGGCTGTATTAGCATAAGGCACTTGCATGCCGTTTATGTAGATTGGGTGGTAATCGCAGTGTTTATTAGTAAAGTCAATATGAACTGATTTTGACTCATTGAGTTTGATCTTCCATTTTTGTGTCCAGTCATACACTTTGTTCACAGCTTGTTGAACTTTCTCTACTGCTTCTTTGTGGCTTGATCCAGTAGCCATAATAGCAGTGTCATCTGCAAAGGTCGCAATGGTGTTGTTTTCCAGTTCTGGGATATCACATGTGTATAGCAAGTACATGATAGGGCCTAGCACACTTCCTTGTGGTACCCCAGCTTTTATAGTTTTCAGCTCGGAATATGCATCTTCTTGTCTTATTCTAAACATTCTATCACTTAAGTATGATTCTAGAATGTCAGCAAATTCTGGAGGTAGCATGCGTCTGAGTTTAAATACCAGACCCTCATGCCAAACTTTATCAAAAGCTTGCGCAACGTCTAAGAATACAGTGGCGCAGACTTGCTTATTTTCCAGTGACTTTTCAATAATGTTAGTTATTCTGTGTACCTGATCTATTGTAGAGTGTTTTTCCCTGAAGCCAAATTGATGGTTTGGTATGAGGTCTTTTTGTTCAATTATTGGTTTTAACCGTTTCAATAACAGTTTTTCAAATAGTTTAGATAATACCGGCAACAGGGAAATGGGTCTATATGATGATGCTTCATGGGGTTATTTCCCAGGCTTCGCAATCATAATAACTTCCGCAACTTTCCATGGTTCAGGTACATGTTTTAGGATAAGTGCAGCATTGATAAGTCTCGTCAGTTTTACTATAGCTTTACGCGGGAGATGTTTTAGAATTTCTCCTGTAATAAGGTCGTAACCTGGAGATTTTTTCGAGCTAATGTTGTTTTGAATTTCTCTCAAAACTTCTTTAGGAGTCACAAGCCGAATTCTTTGACTTTGCGATAAATTTTCAGTTTCCAGTATTTTTATAGAGCTATCATTGGGTTGAAAAGTATCTTCTAAGTATTGGCAAATCTAAACGCTTTTTGCTCATTGCTTACGGCCCATTTTCCGTCGCTGTTTCTGATGGGCGGTATTTGACCTATCGGCCTTTTTAGCGTTCTTGTAGCTTTCCAAAGAGAGAAATCCGTTGATTCGTCGTTGGTTAGCTGCACAAGGTGAGTATTCAGACATTCATCCTCAAATTGTATAATTTTCCTCTTTAATCTTTTAGTTAGTTTATTTAATAATGTTTTATCCCGCGGGCATCTTGTTTGTTGCCACCGCTTTCTTTGCTTTCTCTTCTCAGTTAGCAAATTTACGATTTCCTTGGGATAGATATGCCCCTTATATTTACGTTTTAACTGTGGCGTGTTGTTCCAAGCACATTGTTGGATATTAACAACATATTTATTTACTTCCGAGTCCAGCTGATCCCGATTATGTAACGGGGTTTTTAGGTCGATAATATTATCCAAATCAAGGGCAAAACTGTCCCAATCTGTAGACTTATTAACCAGGGTTAAATGGCTTTCTCTTAGTAGGATTTTTTGACTAAATGTTAGGATAATAGGGGAGTGGTCCGAATTCATGTTGAAACCTTCCTCCAAATTAAAGTAATTGGTGGATATATTTTTGCATATGAAAAAGTCTATAAGATCTGGTATTTTCTGGTGGTCAGTAGGCCAGTATGTTGGTTTGCCTGTGCTCATAACCTCACAATGTGTATCTTTAACTGCATTTAAGAGCTGCCTTCCCTTTGTTGTGGTAAGTCTCGATCCCCAGTATGTATTCTTGGCATTAAAATCACCACCTAGGATGAATCTCTGGCCTAGAAGCTCAAAAAGTTGTAGAAATCGCTCTTTTCTTATCATGTGCCTTGGGGGGCAGTATACGGCAGCTATGGAAAGGTGACAAAATTTGGTTTTGACAGATACTGCCACAGCTTGAATGTCTGGTTCTTGAAATTTACTCTGCTCGTAATGATTGATGCTTTCTTTGATTATAACTGCACTTCCTCCTCTGGCAGAGTTGTCAGGGTGGAGCGAATTATATACCTTGTATCCTCTAAATTTGATGAAAGTTTGGTTAGTGAAGTGCGTTTCGGAGATCAAACACACGTCTATATTTTCTGTTTCCAGGACTGCCTGTAACTCGTTCTGATGTTTAAGGAGCCCATTGGAGTTCCATGCCATTATTTTTAATGTAGTACTCATTTTTGGTTATTAAAAATAGCTGTTTTGGTGCTGGATTCTAGCTTCTCTAATCTTTTGTCAAATGTAGTAATACACTTCAAGATTTGATTTATCTTATCTTCCAGGTTCGAAGGTTGTGTTCCTTGTTTTGCAGCTTGTGCATAGGAACTACTTAATTGAACAGGTTTTGCAGTTGTCTGTAAAATTTCTTTCCGTGCCTTTTTGTCAGGATTTATGGAAGAAAACTGTTGGGCAGTTGGCGCAACAAGTTTCTTTTTGATGTTTTTGTTTTTCAGAATTTGCATCTCCTTGGCCACTTCACACCCTCTGTAGTTGGCTGGGTGGGGTAAACCGCAGTGGACGCATTTTGGTTTCTCTTGCGGAGATTTAGTACAGTTGGCTGTAAGATGCTTGCCAGTGCACTTTACACACCTTGGCTCTTTTCTGCAATATTTATGAGTATGTCCATAAGCCTGGCATCTCTTACATTGAGGAATTAGTTTCGGATGTTTGAGAGGGTGTATTTCAATTTTACACCCTAAAATGTGCTTTATGCCATAGATTTTGTTGACATCCTCGTCATTATTAAATGATAAAACGAACATATTGAGCGGTTCTTTATTCTTCCAGCTCAACTTGCTGTCGACTTTTTCTATTTTCAGACCTTGCGATATTAAATCGTCTTTAATTCGATCTGGCTGGCAAGAAGAATGTATTTTTTTTACTACAACTCTTATTGGTCGAACCTGTTTGTTCTCATATGAATGCCAAAGATATTCTTTTACTGATAAAAGTCTAGCAATGGCTCTATAAGAGTCCTCGGTTTTAGCGTTGATCTTCACGCAATCTCCATTCATCATTTTAGCGGTGAACGATTCAGTTGGTTGGGTTTCAGTAAGTGAGTCGTAGAACACTTGGTAGTTCTTGACTACATCTACTATGATTGGCGGTGGTGGAGGCACTTTTTTGACTAATGTCTGATCTTTCTCACATTGTTGGTGTTGTTGGGCGCTTGTTCCTGGTTGTTGTGGTGGAGACAGGGACGTGTTTAGCTTCCTTTTCTTCCTACTTTTGGCCCTAATCCACTCTGTCTCTTTGGCGAGTTCTTCCTCGTCTGTGCAGTACTCAACGTTTCCTTTTTCGGATTGAGCAAATTGTATATTGCTTTTAGCTTCCAACTCCTTAGACTCATTATTTTCTTGTCTCTTGGAGCTGGAATTTACATACTGGCTGCTTTGAAGTTGTCTCTGGAGGCCTTTTATCTGGACCTTCAGATCATTAACCATAAGTTCCAGCTTTTCTCTCGCTGATTTTTCGTGGATGTAATTGTCATACAACAGCCTTTCTAGGTCAGTTTTAATTTTTACCTTTGTTGGAGACATTATAAGGTTAGTAAATACTTTACCATCACAATTATTTAATTACACTGTTTACACTATAAATAACTAGGTCATAGCGGCGACCTTGAAAAACCGATTCCGCAACGCGGACACTACGGTGTTATTGTGATGCGCCAGCGAATAACTCAAAAGTAGAGCACCCGCGCGCGAATGACACACGTCCGTTCTCGCTAGAAGCCAAACGCGGAAACGTGATTGCATATGGATATCTTTAACTTCGATTATTATGGCACAATCAATAAACACGTAAACTCATACATAAATACACACTAACGCACGCACGCACTCACGCACGCGCGCACACATACGCACACAAACACACACACACACCCAATATTATTTCACACATTCACATAAAATAACACTACACCGTGCTGATAATTATATGTTATAGGTCATTGTTTCTTTTTGCTTTGTTTAATTTTATCTTTTTGTTTTTGATTTTGTTTTTTATATATTCTCAATTTTGTTTAAGATCATGGGAAGGAGCGAGACAACCCCAACACAAGTATTATTAATTACTTAATGTCTTACTTAAAAATCTGAAAATGTAATCATTTGAGAACCTATAAACATTTTTTTTTTTAAATACACATTCTCACGACACATAGAGTGCGTTTATCAAATCTCTTCGCCGTAATGTTGGTAGCAAGGAAATTCAGTTTTTTTACTCTACGGACAGGAGAGCCAACATTATGGGGAAGGGACTAAGCTTGCGTGAACCGCACTATACTATTTAATAATTAATGCAGAAAATCTAGGAAAGAAGTCGTGAAATTCTTGGATACTTAGATTGTCCCCGATACCAAACCTATTGTTCGCATTTCCCTTACAAGAACATAAAAAGAAAAAAAACCACTTACCTACGTATGTTTAGCTGTTACTAGGCAGTCAGCTAAACGTGTACGGCCTAGCAAAGGTACAATACTCAAGTTACCTGCAAAATACATTTTCAAAATGATTTAATCAGAATTCAGTTCCCAATCGATTCATTCAATCTTCCTACCTGTGTAGGCTTGAGTTACTACGGGACAGTAACAAGAATTCTTGAACAATTGAGTTTCCGAGAGCCGGGACAAATCTAACTCTTTATACAATAATGGATTTCAATTTGTTTTCTCAATGTAGACTGCGATTGGTATTAAGTTCTTGAACGAGATAAAATATTAATGCAATCCGCTTTATATCTTAACTGAATCGTAGCTCAAACTGTTCAGTTGGATAATATTGTGGTATTTCCAGTTTTAATATTGGAAAATGTTTTAATTAATATTTTATGGAAATACAGATATGGATACTGCATATTAATCCGTGTTTGGTTAAGATTCAATTTTGGAATAATTTTTGGGTTGGATCTACAGGGTGGACCCTGGACATGGACGCACAAACTGTAACTATTAATGATGTACATGACTTCAGATCGGGAAGTAACGTAACGCAGAAATTTTTCGTAAGTTATCAACAAAAAACCAATCACCACTCAAAACTAACACAGGAGAAATTCCTAGTGTGGGGCAAAGTTCTTTAAAAAAAACTGTGAAGGAAAACATTGTAATGAATTTCTAGGACATGGTTGTCCATGTCCTAGAAACAAAAATTCCCTGGAGAAGAGGAGGCATGTGTCCCAGCAGTGGGAACATTATGTAGTTAAGGTGTCATTAAAAAATATTGATCTTTCATAGAAAAGTGTAATACGTACGCGGGCCGTATAACTGACGACAAATTCTCTATTATACTACCACTCCTGAAGTACAGACGCCAGCAGGTCAACCTACCCCAAACTGTCAAATTTTCCCTATTGAACATGAACCTTATGCTTACGGTATAAAGTTGAAAATCTATCAAATAAATTTGACAGATTGGAGTAGCTTGATGTGTTGACGTCTGTACAATATCGATTAAAAACTCTAAAAACATAATTTCTTTGCATTACATGAAATTGCGCCAAACGCGTTAAAAAATTCTAGGTTCTACAGAAACCCATCGACACGCTAAACAGAAGATTATAATACGAAAAACATAGTTGAATAAAGCATCTTCCTTTACAACAAACATTTACACAGTTGAGTAAACTTTCATTGTCTTAACGAATGAGACAATTAACCCTCAAACAAAAGAACCAAAACAGAGGAGGATCACGTATCTGACCAGCAAACTGCGCAACAAACAAGTCAATCAGATGTTCAGTGGAACAAGTTGTAACAACACGCTCTAACTCTTAGCACAAACGTTACGGATTTAACGCGATTCCACCAAATACTATAATTAAGCCGAGACTCACCGCACTGTTGAAACACGGAGTATGCACGAATGGAGTGCTAATGTACGGTGAACGGTGTGAACCTATATTGGTCAGACGCGTTAACCCCACCGGTACCTAGATTCGTTTGTTTTTCTTTTTTATCATGTCGTTTGCTGTCCGGCTTGATGTAATTACGTCAACGCCAGCTGTCATTGAAAACCGGTGCTGGGGCTCTGTTTCGTACAGGTTCATAGCATTATGCTGAGTTATTTCCCTTTTGCGTGTGTATAACGCATATTTTCCACAAACTTATTCGTTTTTGTGTTTGTTTTCTTTTTCTGCGTCATGATTACGGCAAATACTACTCGTGGTAATCGTGAATCATTCTTGATTTTTCTTTCTAGGGCGGTCTATGCATTGCTATTTGTAGGATAAACCTAGACTCTTTATCATGAACGACTAATAACGCAACGTCGATCTAAGAATGTGTAAATCACTGTGAAGGGACCACCCAATTTTTCCACTAGCCACTCGCCTTTCAATCAACTGAGCCAATCGTAGTCCACTGCTGGATATATGCCTCTCCAGGCTACGCCACAACATCCTTTTCGCGCAATCTCCACGAGACTTTGTCATAGCAAAATTACAAACGAAAGTACAGTCAAAAAACAAAACTGGGGCTCTAATCCCTTATCACAATATCCATAGTTTTTGCCGAAATTACGGGCGTTTCCTACACCGCACTACGCACATGACAATATACTTTTGACCCTTAACACTTTTGTTCGTAATCCCGCTTGTTTTCCCGACCGATTTTTACTTGTTTTGACAGATCAATTACTGTTAGACGGGCACGTAACTTCGTTGACGGATTTAGAGAGTATACCACCTAACACCAGCCTTGTCTCATAAAATGGCGTAATTTGGCAGAGCAATGTATTTAATGAGCACTCCATTTCAATAACTTCGCCATGTACACTCGTTTTAGACGCCAGATTATCCCTATGAAGGGAGATTTGCTAAATTCCTCCCAAGCAGAGTTATTCGAGCGCTGAAATGTGCCCACCGGCTGACGGTGGAGCTTAATTCTTGAAGGCTCTTTTTATGTTAGCGGCAATATTGCCTGGTTGGGATTTTGGCAACATTGCTGTGGCTTTTAGAGGCTTTGGGGAACTGGTAATTAGCCTTTTTAAGCAGTGTATGTGACACTGCCACAGCAAATTGTCGTTACTAAACAAGTAGATTATCTAATTATTCTTATTAAAAATTTTTGCTGACCCGACAGATGTCGTCCCGTTTTAACTATGAATATTGAATTCGCAATGGTGTAATATTAGAAAAAAATAATTTATCGTAAAATTTTCTAATGTTACGCGCAACTTTTTTTTTTTCTTTCATAAAAACCTTATTCTAACAATAACAAACAAAACAAAAAAGTAATTAACAAAATTGGTCCAGCCGTTCACTTGTGATGCCGTGACCAAGGGAAATAGGGATTCATTTTTATCATCATTCATTCATCATTTCAGCCGAAAGACGTCCACTGCTGGACATAGGCCTCCCCCAGGCTCCTCCACTTCGACCAGTCTTGTGCTTCCCACATCCAATGGATACCCGCGGCCTTTACAAGGTCATCGGTCCACCTTGTGGGAGGCCTTCCCACTCTACGTCTTCCGGTACGCGGTCGCCACTCCAGAACCTTTTGGCCCCATCGGCCATCTGTTCTGCGAGCAATGTGCCCTGCCCACTACCACTTAAGTTTGGCAATTCTTCGGGCTATGTCGGTTGCCTTAGTTCTCCTGCGGATCTCTTAATTTCTGATTCGATCGCGAAGGGAAACTCCGGCCATAGCCCTCTCCATTGCCCTTTCAGTGACTTTAAGCCTCCTGATAAGGCCCATTGTGAGTGACCACGTCTCTGTACCATAGGTCATCACTGGCAACACACACTGGTCAAAGACTTTCGTCTTGAGACAATGTGGTATTTGAGACAAGAAGATATTGCGAAGCCTCTTGAACGCTTCCCAGCCGAGTCGGATTCGACGATTGACCTCTTTTTCGAAATTGGACTTACCTAACTGGACAGTTTGTCCTAGGTAAACGTACTCGTCCACAACTTCGAGTGTAGCGCTTCCGATCGTCATGAGAGTGGGTGTTAAGTGGGCATTTGACATTACATTCATTTTTATATATAAGAAGATAGATAGATTATTATTGTGGAAAAGATATTATCCCGATATACTGATATGATATAATCCTTCAATGCAATTTTACTTTTACTCATAGCTAATAGGTAATTGAACTAGTGTAAGTGTAAATTAGAGAGCAGAGGTGGCCCAGTGTTGTCCGGACCTACTAGTTGTGAGTCGTGAGTTCGAACCTGGGAGAAGCGCTTTACTTTGTGTAAAAAAAATAAATTTAAAAAGTCGGGGGACGGCTAGGCCTCTGTTTGGCGTTTTAATTGACCGTCCCCCGACTTGACAATGCCCTGATCAAAATATTACGTTCAATTTAAAAGGCCTTTAAATATTATTTTTTAGTTTTTAGAGTTTTTGTTTGGGTCGGGGGTTTTTTAAAATTTAAATTTAATTTTTATTTCTTGCTTTTTAAACTTAATGTCTCCCTTAAATCACCATTTATCTATAATCTATTCATTGAGACCTTTTCAATGAGCCCAAACACGATACTTCTGCTGTGTGTTGGTGAATAACTTGGGTTTCCTGGAAATTCCAGGTGTTGCTCCAGCATCAGTTCAAGGTTATTTTATTCGTCTAATATCATTGAAGTAATAGAATCCCAAATTTTGAGTTGATCAGAGGCTAAAATCCCTTTTTCAACCAGAAAACAGCTGATAATCTTCAAACGGCTGAACCGATTTTGATTAAACATATCTAAGAACACTCCCGACTAATACACCTTTCAAACAAAAACAACTAAATCAAAATCGGTTCATCCGTTCGGGAGCTACGTTGCCTCTGACAGACACACACACACACACACACACACACACACACACACACACAGAGACACGTCAAACTTATAACACCCCGTCGTTTTTGCGTCGGGGGTTAAAAACTTATAACACCCCGTCGTTTTTGCGTCGGGGGTTAAAAAAAATCATCACCACTGCTCTCAATACGATGAAGGAAAACATCGTGAGGAAACCGGCATACCCTAGAACCAAAAACTCGAAGACTCGAAGTGATGTCTACCAAACCCACTGGGCCTGCGTGGTAGATTGCACCCTCTCTCGAAGAGAGGAGGCCCGTGTCCCAACAGTGGGAATAAAAGCTATGGTACGGTTGATATTTCTTTGTCACAAAACACGTTTTGTCATTGTCACGACCAGTATAGAAACCATTATGGATTAAAAAGGTACCACCACTTATTTTAAGATTCTTGATTCCATTCCTTTAGAGATTTTATTATAATTTTAAAGCACTTTCAAACTTCAACCCCCGATTTAATCTTTAATGACCAGGCGATTATACAGGCTTCAATAAAATTAGCCAAGGTTATCTTAAACCGAAAAGCCGCCATCTTGGTCTTTGTTTTACATCATAATTGCGCCAATTACATTGAAATTACTGACTTCTGAACAATTAAGTTATTATAGCTACTTGAAGAGTTGAAATTGGTGACCTACTGTTTTAGGTTTAGGCGAGTAAAGGTGCACACGGACAATTTTTTGAGCCATTATTTCTCGGCAACACGAATGCTCCTTGCTGGTTCGGTGTGGTGCCGGACGTAAAAGAATAGCACCACCCCATTTCTTCCCGTGGGTGTCGTAGAACGCGACTAAGGGACTTACTAGAGAATGGGCAGTAGCGTTCTCTATACATTTTACCACCATACTGCAATCGCCAACCCGCCTGCCAAGCGTGGCGATTATGAAAACCCCCCTTTTGGGGAGGCCTATGTTCAGCGGTGGACGTCTTTCGGCTGAAATGATGATGAATGATGAACACTAATGAATCAATGGATCAATTAAGTGGGGCAATCTGGAGCAACAACAATAAATTGCCGATGTGTTTCGGTAATATTGCTTCTGATTGCTCCATATATTTCATGAGTTGCCGAATATCTAATCGGTTTGGAATTGTTTAGTCAATTTTTTTTCTATTTCGTTTGTACGTATAACTATATCTCGTTTCTGCGAGTGAAACCGGCCGGCGGCGCAGGCGGCGGGGGCGGCGCATTGCCTAGTTTTTAAGTTGCTCCATATTGCTCCATATTGTATGGCCGTAACTCTGGCAACAGATTACTACATGTTGCCGTTGCCCTATATTGCTAGAAGTAGTCGTGACGTCATATTTAACGAGAATTGCCCAAGATGGAGGAAATTTTGTTGCTTGTGTAAGCGCACCTTTAGTAGTAATTGAGCAATTGCTTTTTTATCTGGGTTTTATTTAAGTATACTTTCTTCTTTTTTTGTATTTTGTACAACCCTTGTTTTCTCTGCGGCTGCGTATAGCGATAGTATCTACATTATATCTACATGAAGTAATCCTTTCCCAGATACCATTTAACAGTAAAAAAAAAAAAAAAATTTATTTGGTTCACCAACAATTGTATACACTGGTATATGAAACAAAAGCAACAAATCAGAATAAAGTGCAACAATCACTTATGATTAAACTCTGCATGCACACAAAAACGTTGTTGTAACTTACAAAACAAGTAAAAATAAAAGACTATGTTATAAAGTTGCACTGCATAGAAAGAACTCAATAAATAAATTAAACTAAATTAAAATAAACTTAAAACAAGATCAAAACAAACAACAAACTATGGTTAGCAAAATTAGGTAATACAAAAAAAAATGGTAAGTAATAAATAAGTAGCCTAAATTGAAAGAGTGAGACAACGCAGGGCCAAGAAACTCAATGTTCAGGGATATACTTATAAAAGCTGGCTTTCAATTTGCCTAAACTGTCAAAATGGAGGTCGATCCGAATTGTGCCTAATTACATCCAAATCCGTCGAGCTGTTTTGTCGTTTAACCAAAACAAACATTCGTACTCACGTATTTTATAACATAACATCACGCATGTAATCCCTGAAGGTTACGGCAGAGCTGTACCTATTATATACGCACATTTCGGTGTAACTGGCCAATCAAGGCAGCTACTAAGAAATTCCACCAAATAATACTGTATTATGGACTAGCGTTTGCGACCGCTAGACCACCGAGACCGTTCACGCTGATTTTATTACAAAACTAGCTTCCGCCCGCGGCTTAGCGTTGAAGTCGTAAATTGACCCGCAGGAACTAACTACCGAGATAAAAAGTATACTATGTGTTAATCTAGGTTATAATCTATATGTGTGCCAAACTTTGTATTAACTCCGTGGTGCCAAATCCATTCAGCAGTTTTTGCGTGAAAGAGTAACATTCAAACTTTCGAGTTTATAATATTAGTGAGGATATTGTCATTTCTTTAAATAAACACGGCATGTATTTTTAATTCCTGCACACATAATCCGCATACTCTACACTCATATTACAATTAAAAAATAGACTAGACTACACCAGTACCCCAGTTTTTTTTTTTCTAGTTGCAGATAGCAAATTAGTTCCCTGTAGGGTTCTCTGGGTTCTAAAGTGGAGTGCACGTTGCATAGGCACTACATTTTTTTAATGCTCTATTCATTTGTTTTAAACTCTGCGTTATAACCAAGCTCTGCAGTCGACAGCTCAAGAGCACTGGCGATGGCGGTACGATAGTTTTTTTTTTTTTTTGTAAATTATTTGTAACATGCTGTATTTTGTGTTGTTTCTGTTGCTTATAGTAATGAATAAATAATGATTATGCAATGTTTTGTAGAGGACCTCGTGGTTAAGTAAGCTACGCTTGCCGCGGTTGGTCCGTGGATGGGTGACCATCTTTATATACCAAAACCCGTCCATGCCTCAGAAAGCACGTTAAACCGTTCGATCAGGCTGTCATTCGTGGATGACATTCGTTACATGTCGTCAGAAGTCTGACAACCAGTCTCCCCAAGGGGTATCGTATTACCCCGTAACTGGGCCGTTGAGGTCAGATTGGCAATCACTGCATGTAAAATATTAGAATGGTTAGACTGGAAGCCGACCGTAAGAGAGTTGGGAAAAGGCTAGGCAGATCATAATATGGTATGCTTTGTAGAAATATGAATTCAATTCCAAAAAAGGTTTTTGTAACCGATATTTTTCGATTATAACTAGTATTCAAGTTAAAAAAGTTACTTGATAGGTACTTTAAAGAGACCCAGCAAAATTGTTTGTTGTTTCCTTCAACGAAATGTCTCAATTAGATGGCCCGATTGGGAAGTTGGGTAGATCTCCAAAAATCTGGCTAAAGTTATTATTGATTTGTCAATGTGGACATATTTCCAAATTAACGCATTAAGAAACCTATATTTGTCGATTTGCACGAATTTACTCGAATTATTTTCAAATCGGGTGAATCGTATCATCATCATTTCAGCCAAAAGACGTCCACTGCTGGACATAAGCTTCCCCCAAAAGGGGGGTTTTGCCATAATCGCCACGCTTGGCAGGCAAGTTGGCGATCGCAGTATGGTGGTAAGTCCCTTAGTCGCGCTTTTACGACAACCACGGGAAGAAATGGGATGGTGCTATTCTTTTACGTCCGCCACGACACGGAAACGTGAATCGTCTTAACAATATAATAATTTTCTATAGGCGACACACACCTAGTTAATTTATTTGTGGGCGAATCGAAAATTCCAGTAATACGTATTGAGCAATTGGCACGTTCTGTATTTAATGTAATAAAGTGAGTGTACTTTTTTCTTAACCTTCAAACGTGCCAGTTGCCTAATACGTATTTCTAATTGCCTAAATCGTGCAAACCGAAAATAAGCCATTGATTATTTTTAAGTGTGACGTCGGAACTTTCCAATGAAAGGCATGGAGACGAAAAAAATAACAGATTCTTTAGCAACCCCAACTACATTAAAAATTTAAAAATAAATTCCACGCTTATAACGCTACAATCCGCAAGAAAACTTTAAATAGGTACCGTACAGCAATATAAATAAGTTGTAGTCTTCAGGGAACTTTGTTAAAGCTATTACGAATGTCTAATTAAGCTATAAATGTCAACCCCTCTCTTCACTGGGAATTAATGTTCTGAAAGTTCCATGTAACGGAGCAGAATATCAAAATTTTGCATACCAAAGACTCGTTTATTTACTCTTGACTAGCGATTTTCCGGGACTTCTTTGAATTACTCCGAATTTCACCCTCATAAAGGCTTTTTTATTTTTTAAGTAATAACAGCCGCACGGGATGTTGGATCAGGTTAAGTGACGCTTACCGCGGTTGGTCCGTGGATGGGTGACCATCTTTACATACCAAGACCTCTCCGTGCCTCAGAAAGCACGTTAATCATTGGTCCCAGCTGTCCTTCGTGGATCGGACAGTCGTTACGGGTCGTCAGAAGTTGTAAAGTTTGACAGTCTTACCAATGGGTATTGTATTACCCAGTTACTGGGTTGTGGAAGTCAGATAGGCAGTCACTCCATATGAAATACTAGTATTCAGCTGCATGCGGTTAGACTGGAAGCCGACCCCAGCATAGCTGGGCTTATTTCGTTTTAAATCTATTCCCTACCGCCTCGTTGATGGTTGCAAGCACTACTGCTGAGCATGAGACCATGGACGTGAAAATATCGCACCTTAATTTTATTGCGCACTGGATTTCAAACCCTCGGTGTTGAATCGAGCATTGAGAATTCAAAAAAGTGCATCCCAGCGTGTCGAAAAAACAGAGTGTTCTATTTTCCCCTCTCGGCACGGCGGCGGCGTTAATAAAATAAAATAACAAGACTCATATGCAGACATATATAAAGGATACAGACAGGATAACAAGTACAAACAAAAAAAAAACAAACACTATGCCTGCTGCAGTATAGCCGGACATAAGGGCAATCCACTCTGTCGGCGATCATCGCCAGGACGGTGTTGGCGCTGCCCCGCACTCTGCGCACCAGTGACGCGCACCGCTTGCGCATCGTCGCGTGAAAGCAGTCGGAGCGCGCCTCTCCGCTAGGCAGTGCGTTGAAAATAGTCTTGTGCCTGCTCGGTCATTTTTGAGATCGCTCCGTACTAGTTCTTTTCTGTCAGTGAACTAGTTCATTCTTTTAGTTCTATTAGCTCTATTCGGTCTTCGCTATCAGTCAGTACTTCCATAGATCACAGAGCAAAAAAGTCTCACTGAAATCGTATCCGTCAAATCAGTCGCTGTCATTTTCGTTCTCGTTCGGTCATACGGTATAGTTTTTTGTAAATGTACGAGGAGCTATTAGAACTAATAGACCGATTACAAGTCAGCATTCGGAAACGTTTCTTTTAGTACAGTGCAAAGAAACGATTCCTATTCGTTCATCGTTCACGAACTACACAAGACTAGTTGAAAATCCCAAAGCCAGTGCGCGAAAAAATCCCGCGGCGATATTTTTACGTTCGTGCGAACGTGAACTGAGGTATCGGGTTCGACTGCCGTGTCTGACGAAGTGTTATTAGGTTTTTCATCTAAAACTTCTCAGTAGCACCCTGGTGTCTATTTGTACTCGGTTGATGGCAATAGGCTAGCCTCGTATGGCTTGGGACTAAACATAACTGGTGAAATGTGGATGTATATAGATACCCACACCTCTGCCCAACATTTTGGGAATACAGTCGTGATAATGGTCTTTCCTCAGGGTTCAAACTATTATAACACTAACCCCATAATTTATAAACGTTGCTTAAAGTTAAATAGTGATAAGTGACTGCTTAAACGTCAAAAGAGATGTTTAAACGTCAAAAATGTATGGTTCGGTTTAACGTTTAAACATCTCTTAATTTTGACCAATGATTATTTAAATTTTAGGGTAAGTGTCATCTCAATCGGTATCGACAGACAGAGCAGTTTTGCAATCTCGATCGCTATTAAGGATGAGTCCCATATAGAAATCCATCAGCTCGACATTCGTCCATTAAACAATTATAATTCCTAACATTCCTAATAATCCTTGCTGTAGCTATATATAATATGATTCATTCGCTTCAACGTCGTGTAATTTTTACATCGCATGTGTTCTCCTGTGGGTAGGCAGATGTGTAGCTTCGATAGCGACGCATGATGAAGTTGTGAAATGATATGTCGACACATCGTTTCGGCGTTCGGGAAGCTACGCTTCTCGTCCTACATACCGCAGTGTCTCAAGACGAAAGTCTTTGACCAGTGCATGTTGCCAGTGATGGAACTAAAACGTGGTCGCTTACAATGAGATTAGAAAGCCAAAAGTCACCCAAGGATTAAGCTTGGAGTTTCCCTACGTGATCGACTCAGGAATGAAGAGATCCGCAGGAGAACCAAAGTAGTTTAGCCTGAAGAATTGGCAAACTTTAGTGGCTGGGCTATATTGCTCGCAGAACAGATGGCCGACGGGGCCGCAAGTTTCTGGAGTGACGACCGCGTACCGGAAGATGTAGCGTTGGAAGGCCACAAGGTGGACCGGTGACCCCTGGATACGGGAAGCACAGAACCGGTCGAAATAGCGGTTCTAGGGAGAGGCCTATGTCATGCAGTGGGCCTCTTTCGGCTGAAATGATGATGATATAATTTGAGTGGATTTGTAAAGGTATGTGAATAAAGTTTCTTGATTAAGTACATCATTTTTATTCCTTCTGTGTATAAAGAGCTTTGTTCTGAACCGGAAAAATAGTAAGCTCTTAGTTAATTTATAACACCTTTAGCACAACCAGATGGAGCATCTGTCTTTTACCTTAATTTAAATAAGAGGATTTAGTTTATTTTTAGCTCTGAATTTATTGAAGAAAGCGTTGAAAGGCCTCCTACAAGATGGACCGATGACCTTGTGAAGGCCGCGGGAACCCGCTAGATGTGGGAAGCATAAGTCCGGTTGAAGTGGAGGAGCCTGCGGGAGGCTTATGTCCAGCAGTGGACGTCTTTCGGCTATTGGATTGTATCAGGTAATATTAACGCTCTGTGAAGGTGCAAGCAAACAAACAGTGCGAGTCTGACATATAATAAAAGTAAATGCATTTTTGCACCGCAGTTGCGGCTCATCCCATCCCATCTTAACGCATCTTAAGGCGGAGATTGACTTGCAATTTTTGTTCGTAATGTATAGAGTTTTCGTAAGGTGTTACAGTAGTCTCTCTTCTGTACTGATTTGTACGAAACATTTACCGTGACCCTGGCACAGGCAACTGAAGGAGCACGGGTGGGTTTTAGTCATTAAAAGTCTCCCGCTCCGCCCCGAGCGGAAGAAGTCATGTGATAGTTTCCTATCCATTCCATCCATTAAAAAAGGCAAGTGCTCGAAGCGGGCGTTCGCCACGTTAAGTGTATCGCCGTTTTTTAACAAGAAATGAAGCGCGCTTGAACCATGATGTGCTCTAAGCGAGCGTTCGCCGTGTCTTGTGTAACCGTCGTGTAACCAAGCTCGCCTCGAATGTTACACTACAAACAAGCGTTGCAAATCAGTCTCCGTATTTAAGGCAATGCCGCGCTTTTAGGTATGTCTCGGAAAGGCGATAGCTTTTTAAGGCATACTCTCTGTTGTTTATTTACTTTGACTTAAAAATCTACAAACCAGCGTGTTTGAGAAAACCGTAGTACACAAAAAAAAAACAGTTTATTTCAAGAAATCTTTTACAACTTCACAAACAGATACTATCCCCTCATTCCTTACCAATACCAATACATAGACATATATATATAGGTACACACATAGGTACGTAAATATAGTGTGTCGGTATCATTAGCAACGTTCTCGTAGCTTATGTTACAAGTAGTTTGTTTCGCGTTAACCATTCCACAGTGAGTTAAGATTTCTGTAAGGTAGTTTGTACTTGTACAAATGCGCGCCAGACTGTAGGCCTTTGTTTAGCTTAACGAGATATTTGTAAACAGTTGAATGTGGTTAGGTATGTAGCGTGTAATGTAACTTCGCATTGTCGCTTTTCTCAACGTTTTTAGGCTTCTTAGGGGAAAAATAGACATGTAGCGGCACTACAAAAATAAATACTTCGCAACAAATATCGAAAAACGCAAAAAGAAAAGTGGCGCCATCTACAATGCCACAGGCGAACTATCATAGCAATTCTACATCGCGCAATCAGAGTTTACCACGCCACTCAGATAGGTACAAAATCCCGACATCAACTGTCGGGCAGTTGCCCTGACCAGACACAATACCCGTCTGGTCGGAGGATCCTCCTTGTCCATCTTAGGTATGAGTGAACTTTACTCCCTGTTTCTCATACCTCTAAAGACAAACAGACAGTTGCAGAAACGAACTTTAAATTTTAAAGCCATAATTAACTACTAATCCTCCATTAACTTGTTGCAGAAAGCAACATTAGACACGATTTGAATAGTTCTTTATTTAAAAAAATGAAGTGTCAAACGAAACAATCTGTCACAGGTTTTGTTCCACAAAGCAAGAGTTGTTTTGTGTACCATAAATAAATTAATGAAATTATTAGCGTTAATGATACAATCATTATGTATGTTTGTCTTTGTGCAACTGGGTGATAAGGTTTTTGATGCACAAGTTTGAAATGAGTTCGGAACCAAAAGCGTTTTAATTCTTCTTCTTCCTGTTGCTGGCACGACAGTTATTATTTTATTTATTTTTATGTTGGCCCAAAACTTTGCCACTACCACGGCGTTACCGGTGACAACTATATTTTAAACGAGGGGTCTAATTATTTTCGATTAAATTAATTTTATATCCAATAACGTTGTACGAAATCAATTTTAGAGTATATAAATGTTGTATATAAATAAATTATATCAACAGTTGGTATAACTCACGTTTATTATATCTTGTGAACGTTATTGAAATGAAAATATACCAAATAACTTTATATGAAATGAGACGCACCCATGGAAAGGGAACTGTTACACTGGTAAAACGTCATTCGATAACAGTTGCGTGGCCTAGTGAAATATTTGACAAATGATAAATGTTCCAAACGTTTTGTGTCATTATAATAATCAAGTTAACAATAATTCTACCAAATGAAACGTTGTCATACAAAAATTTGCTAATCGTTTGTTGTCAAAGTGAAACATCGGCGAAACGTTGGTTGGCAAGTAATAATCTGCCAAACAATTTTCGGCGAAAAGGCAGGATACCTACACGACCATTCATTCTTTCAAGTATTTTACCGATCTTCACGGTACCAGATAAAAAACTTTTTTGTGTAATAAAGTCACATCGATGTCCATCAATATTATTTTCCCGTTTTGTTACAGACATTTTTCAGAAAAAAAATTTAACTTAACTACATTGTCTTCCGACACCAAACATTTAAGTGACTTCTTTTTTTATTGCTTTTAGCTATGAGATCTGTTTGCAGCGTAGTTTTGTATGTTTTGTTATAATGTCATTCCTTACAGTCTAAAATAAAGAGTAGCTATCTCATCATCTGCCTACACTCTTCCCAACTATTTTGGGCTCGGCTTTCAGACTAACCGGACACTGCTGATTTGTTAATTGTTCTTGTATTTTATATGGAGCGTTTGCCTATCTGACCTCACAGCCTAGTTACACAGTTTAGTTTAGATCGATGCTCTAGCACGTCCTTTATGCCTGGAGGCTTTTATTGAGGTATTATGTTATGGGGAAACAGCGTCAACGCAAGAGAAGTATTTATAATCCAAAAAAAATGTGTCAGAATACTGGCCAATATTGACAACACCCAAAACTGTAAGCCATATTTTATTAAATTAAAACTCCTTACTTTACCTTCTATTTATATAAAAGGTGTTAAAAAATTAACTGCAAGAAAAGTAAGGACTTGTTTAGAATTTTAAATAAAAAATATTGCCGAAAAAAAATGACAAAATAACAACCCGTTTCCGAGATATGCAATATTTGATGATACCTCTCTTATCTTTAAGGTAGACAGGAATAGACAAGATTTTGACGACGTAAACAGTGCACTCTCAATGGTTACGGATTGGTTTACCACGAATAATTTAGTTCTCAATGCTAAGAAAACAAAATGTATAAAGTTCGCTTTGCCGAATGTAAAAAATCTGGGACCCAACATCGTCTTAGAAAATGAGGTGCTTGAAACTGTAGACTCGGCAGTTTTTCTGGGCATAACAGTAGATGCCAAACTTCAGTGGGGATCACACATATCAAGCCTAGCGGGAAGGCTCAGTTCGGCTGCCTACGCCGTCAGGAAAGTAAGACAATACACTGACGTTGATACAGCTCGGTTAGTCTATTTTAGTTATTTTCATAGCGTTATGTCCTACGGCATTCTGCTGTGGGGCAAAGCCGCTGACATTCAAAATATTTTTGTTCTGCAAAAACGAGCTGTACGTGCAATTTACCAATTAGGTGCTAGAGTTTCTCTGAGAGATTTTTTTAAAGATATTGGTATTCTCACGGTGGCATCACAATTCATCTTCGCTAACATCTTATATATTAGGCAAAATATACACTTATACACTAAAAACAGTGATATTCATAATATTAATACCAGAAATAAGGACAAACTACGTGGTCCCTTTCACCGGCTTCATAAAGTTCATAACTCATTCGTTGGTCTCGGCATCACCTTTTATAACAAGCTTCCCTCTTCTTTGCTAGATTTACATTTTAATGCGTTTAAAGCTAAAGTAAAATCAAATCTTTGTTCGAAGGCATACTATTCAATCAACGACTACTTAAACGATAAGAATTGTTGGTCGCTGTGATTAACTTAAGACAACGTTTGTGTTCTTTCACCAGAATTAGCTTACCTACTGACAGGTTATATGAGTTACTCCATAGCATTGTTTATTTTATTTGACTATAAACCATTTTTTTTTTTTTTTAATATTGATATTTCCATTTTTTTATGAAATTTAATTACTTGCCTATTACTGTATAGAATCAAGTTCTTCCAACTTATCAGACAGCTGTGCTGCTGGGGAGTTTGTTGCGCCACTTCTTCTTCCCAGCTAAAGCACTAGGAAGTGTCGAAGGGCGGGCGTTTTTGGGGGACTGTCTTATGTAATTTTGACGTTCGAAAAGTGCTGACTCTCAGCCTAGTTTGAATAAATGACTTTTGATTTTGATTTTGATTTTAACTTCGAACAAAATTATTGAATAAGCGCACTGTACACTGCACGCGCGCCGGCGGCGTCGGCGGCCTAAGACACCGCTGCCGCCCCGGCGCGCGGCGGCGCATGCATGAGTCGTTCACCCCTGCGACACGACACGTGACGGCGCAAATTCGTAAACAGCTGATTCTAATTTTCCCATCACATCGGCACAATGGCGGCCCAAGACGCAAGCGCAGCCCTGCGTACAGTGCACAAAAAATATTTTAATAAATTGTTTTATTTATGTGAAAATATAAAAATCCATTTTTTTTAAGTGTTCGTTTTTCGATGTCGAGTAAGTGGACGAAATTCTTGCAGTTAATTTTTTAACACCTTATATATGACCTTTGTATATTTGTATTTAAAAATAGCAACATTTTTCCAAAAACAAAAGATATTCATAACTAACACACGCCATAAAAATAGATTACATCTTCCACCCTCCGGATAAAAATTCTTTACCACAGCCCATATTACATGGCAGCAAAAACGTTTAACAAATTACCGGAACAAATAAAAGAAGAACCCATATTCAATAGATTTAACTGAAAATTAAAAGATTATCTAATACAAAAATGCTTTTACTCGGTCACAGAATACCTAGAACAAAATATTAGTAAATACAATACCTAGATTCAGTATTAATAACAGACTATAAAACAATTATGTAATAATGCAAATTAAACCGGTTAGACCGGAAGCCGACCCTAAACTTTGTTAGGAAAATGGTTGGCAGATTGATTGAATTGTCCTACGGCAAAACCACAGAGCAACAGGTATTTATTTATAGACATTATTTTAGACGAAAGCAATGCATTTTAGACCAATAACACAAAAAAGACAAAACTCAACATAAAGGATAAATCAAAATAAATTTTCGAATCCAAAACTGTAAAATAAAATCCAATTATTAAACAACTTTCGAAAACTAACTTATTATTTACTTCAAGTCCTGTACCTTTGGATTCACTGCAACTTGATTATAACTTACTTTTTGCGCTGCGCAGAATTTTAACTTCATGTGTGTAAAGTTCGAAACTATGAGAAGGTGCCTATCGCAAGCGGCAGTAAAATAAGTTATAATATGTTTTCAAACTCTCTAGTAAAACCGCTTGCAAGTGGTAACGTCTTGCGCAAGCTTAAGGGTGAACTTGTGCAAGTATGCAACTCACACATCATGCATGTAACTGAAAGTGTTATGGAGCTTTGTCGCTTATCTTCGTTCTTTTTTAACAGTTCATTTTTATTAAATGTGTCATATACATGGAGCTATGAATTATTCAAAACCAAAATATTTTATTTCACATAAACCTGCATGGGCACTTATGAAACGTCAGAAGCTAGGTGCACGGTTCCAAATTGTCGCTTCCTATGGAGAAGAGCCGGCAAGAAACTCCACGATCACTCTTTTAAAAATAATTAGCTTTTACAATGTTTTCAAATAACAGTGATAATAGGTATGGGAGGACAGTGCAGGCCTGTCAATAAGTACCAGGTATTTATAGGAATGAAAATAAAGAATAGAAAATCGTCTACAAATCTAGTCTGTAAGGCCTACAATGCTCCTTCATCCACAATATGTAAAAGGATCTACAAAAATAAAATGAACCTATTTAAACCACTCGATACCCGTGGCTATTGTTATTAGAGTTTTTCATTAATGTTGTACTCAAAAGCATTAGGAGTTTGGAGTCAAGAAATTCAGCGGTTAAGATGTTTTAATTATGGCACCTATTCGAACTTTAGCAATGAATATTCACGTGAATCCTTATCAAATTAAGGGCTTTTTCAAGGCCAGATATTTTTATCCGATGAATAATTTTGACAGTTCTGACCAAAACTGAAATTTCAATTCGGATGAAAAATGTCTGACGTTAGACAAATGAGCCCTTCATTCGATGAGGTTTTAAGTTATTATTCATTTTAAAAGTTCGAATAGGTGCAAAAATTAAAACATCTTCACCGCTGAATTTATTGACTCAAAACTTCTATGTTTTTTAAGAACTACACTTATCATTGATCTGACATTAATAAAAATAGTTCACCGAAATAGCATAGCCGACGAAATACCTATTGTTATTTCATTAAATTAAACCTCAGTGCTATTTAAGCTCAAAATATCATTAAAACTTCCAACATTAACTAAAAAACTTAATCCCAAAACCTATATAACATCAAATAAAATATGCTTACACAAAATTCCCGTACAGCTATCATAACATAACGTTTATTGAACCCATCTCGATTCAGACATCGAGTATTCATTTGATTCGATGCAATGCATGGAATCGAGAGAATCCCAACTCGATCGGCTCGTAATTCTATAGTAGCTATCATCTCTCCCGGAGATGATGTAAATCGATACTACTCTTGGATGAATAATAAGATATCCGTAACTATATAGTACTGCAGCATATTATATAAATGCTGTATACGACCAGCGTACAGGTACTTGTTTAGACTTTCAACTCGAATAAAACTCGTTAATTGTAAAAGTACGTGTTACTCGATTTTCGAGAGATGTGGTAAAGAAATGATGAATAAGAGGGAAAAAGGTCGTGTTGATATGCTGTTGTTTTGGTTGTGTAGTGAAACAAAGCACTCATACATCTCTCAGTACCTGTCTATAGGGCGTTAATAAAAAAACATAATAAGATATGTGAGAAATATTTTATTTTAATAAGATATGTGGGAAATATTTTATTTTAATAAGGTATGTGATACTCTTTCTCTCTCACACATTCTCGCTCTCACTCACTCAATACTGTCATCCCCACAGATATAAATCCGCGCAGAATCTTTCAAGCTACGTAGCTTTGCTCGTAGCGATGCGAAGCGTAGCTACGCGCTACGGCGTAGCCGTGCGCTATGCCACTAAGCTCTTTGTACCATTTTAACCAATCTTGTTCTTTTATTATTAATATATGGTCAATAACTTATCTCTCTGTCATGCCGCTTTAATTTATCCACGTAAGGTAGTTGTGTTTTTAATTATAACATAATTATTTTCTATTTCTGAAGCACATACTTTCTATACACTTTTTTACAAAAATAAAAAACAACCAACTTCTAAAAAAACACTACTAAGAAAAAATAATTTTAATTTCAGAAAAATGAAACTAAAATACATACCTAAGTCTGTATTTTAGTTTTTTGCCACCACTTCCGGATGTAATTTTCCCCTTTTTTTATTAAAACCATTCTTTTTTTCCTTTTTTCCCATAGGTACGTACCCACACCAATTCGTATACTATTCTATTATACGTATACAAATCGTGTACTACTTGCTATGTAAACAACAAATGCAACTGCATTTGCAATTGTTAAAATGTAAAATAAAGATTGTTCTATACATCCGCAACGAATCTGTCTTTAAGGCATTTGAAAGACTAATTTGCGTTGCAAGTCGATCAGTAAACTTAACCACCACCTTAAGGCAATTTTTTTTAATTTGGCACGGTTTTGAAACGATGTACTAGATTATTACGGGAAATTGATAATATTATCTTTTGTCGTAAGATCTCATATCATCAACCCTTTGTACGGTCAGCAAAAGAGATAAATAACAATGGTTGTCGGCGATACTTGAAATTAAAGTTCAGTTAGAAACCGTTTTACGTTATCGACTAAAAAGTAATGAATAGAAAACAAACACCGATTAGACAGAGACCTAAAAATGAAAGTGACTTGGACGATAGTTCATAACAATTTGATCACTATTCATGTGTGCTCGCTGGCTAGTTCGTCAAACTGCCGGTATGAATATGACGACGCTCGGTGATGCGATGGTTCAAATCTAAGTCGAAACAATAAACTCTTTTTGAAGTATTCTTTAGATTATTCGTAACGAATTCAATGTGGTAGCAGTGTAACATTTTAAAACTTGAGGGGTCAGCACATGCTGACGCTGTGTGAACACGTGTACAGATGTCAATCTTATTATTATTTTCGTCAATCATTCACAACAGCGTACTGCAAGACAGAACGTTGGAAGCCCTCCCACAAGATGGACCGATGACCTGGTGAAGGCCGCAGGAATCCGCTGGATCAGAGAAGTGCAGTGGCCGTCTTTCGGCAGAAATGATGAAAGTGATAAATCACGACAGCGACATGACATATGACAGCATATTGGGTTTAAAAAAAACAGTGGCACTCCGAAAGTGCCGACAGAAGTGAAAACTTGAACAATTACGTATGTATTTTTTGAATCGTCAGGAAATATTTTATGAATCGTCAGATTAAACAACGTTCAACGTTATTTGTTCGTACGTTCGTGTTGTCAGTGGTGTCGATAACAGTGTCGCGAGCTTTTCATCTCAAAAAATGCCCAACGCGCCTTAAGAAGATTTCATTTTAAAAAAAATGATAATTCTATTTCATCTTCATTGAAGTATGTCACCACCCACGTTCTATCTTACACTCCTTCCCGCTCGTAAGGTGTCTATTCACATTCAACGTGATCAGGATAACAATACACAGAGATAGGACCTTATCATTCCTATCACGTACATCTATAGGCTGTTGTATTTTCACGGCACGTCGGCTATACTTTTGACGTCGGTTGTAAACATGAGATGGACGTGGCGACGGTATGCTTTATCTTAACATGAGACCTTTAGTGAGGGTATGAGGTATAATGTTACGGTTGGAGGCATATTACTTTTAATGGTTATTATTGTGGTATGCTTTTGTTTTTGTTTTATGGTTCGGGGTTCGTAAGCTTTTGCTGAATAGAGAATATAATAGGTACTAGCGACCCCCCCTTGCTTTGCATGATTTGTACGAATTGAGCCCTTCTTATTATATGGAAATTACATATTAATGTGTAAAGATATTCCGCAAAGTCTAAGCCTAGACAAAATTAAAAACTCTAAATGCTGGTGAAAACCACACCGAAATCCGTTGCGTAGTTTAAAAAATTTTGCGGTCATACGAACATACACGAAAAGAGACTTTAATTTATAATATGTATAGTTATAGACGTAAACTGCCTCTTTGGTCCAATGGTCGCGAGCGCTACTGCAGTGGTCGAGGTCCTGGGCTCGATTCCCAGGTCTGGCAAAGTGTTATTGGATTTGTCTTTCTGGATTTTTGAAGTGAAAACTTCTTTCGGCGCGTTGGGCATTTTTTGAGATGGGAAAATTCAATTGAACTCGCGACACTGTTACCGACACCTCTGTTTTTAAAATTTGAAGAGGTATTTCAATAATTTTAGTCTCAAAAGATAGGTTTAGGTCCAAAACTAAAATTCCAATTAGAATTATGAAAATCGGATAACCCGTTTAGAAGATAATGTTATGACCAAAATTATGATTACGAATATTGTGAAAACCTGTATTTACGAGTCATAAAATACATACGTAATTGTTCAAGTTTTCACTTCTGTCGGCACTCCAGGAGTGCCACTGTTTTTTTTTAAGTATCACTAAGTTTGAATTTGTTCCCAGTTGATGGCAATAGGCTCGACCTCTATAACATGGGAGTTCAAATACAACTTGAAAAATGTGGGTTTACTAATATAGTTATACACCCCCGTACCCCTGCACAACCCTTCGAGGAATCAAGGCGTGATGTTATGATCTAAAGACGTAGTAGAATTTGGTGTGGTATGCTTTTGATACAAAGACTAAGATAATTCACAAAGTCATTCATTAATTCACGTCATTCTTTATTGTTTTAAAACAAAAAAGACAGAACCCTGCTTTAACCAATACAAATGAAAATACCCTTTATAATTATATCAGACGAATCAAAATGTTCCATTCATTCAATTTGCATACACACTTCCTTTATTTGACGGGTTGTAACAACAGCACAATTTACATTTACGAAATGAAAAATTAATTTCAATTAATTTAGCGAGCCTTTCGGGGAAATTGATTTAAATTTTCCATAGTGAAATGAGGCATACAATCATCGGCCATACTTAATATTCCCGTTTCGTCGAGCAATTTTAAATTAATCTCGTCTGCTCTATAGGAAAGCCTTCATTACAAAGATCCTTTTCAATTATGGACTTAAAAATTCTTACTTCACAAATTAGGAAAGCTCTTCTTTAATTTTTATTTTAATAAGGAGGCGGGACAAACATATAACAAATAAATACAAAAAAAAAAATTAACGAACTGCGTCCATTTTTTTTTTTTTTTTTTTTTGTATAAATTTGTTCCGCGGATATCTCCGGTAAATATGTAGATCGACTTTATACAATGCTTTTATGGATACCCTATGCTTCGAGGGTGGTCCCGTATCCATTTTTAACCGACTTCCAAAAAAGGAGGAGGTTCCACTGTATGTATTTTTTTTATGTATGTTCCCTGATTTTTTGTGGACCGATTCTCTAAATTCTTTTTTTATTTGAAAGAGTATACTCCTGAGGTGGTGAAATCGAGGGCAATCCTAAAAATTTGCAGGTATTAACAATGTTTTTCATATGTTTTCTAAAGCTGTTGAGACATTTGCGTATGGTCATCATCATATCATAACGCTGAGCTGATGAAGGAAGGTACAACTCTTTAACGGTTAGGAGTTAGGTGGAGGTTTTTTTTCGGGCATAACTCCGTCATATATAGACCGATTAGCAATTTTTTTTTTTTTTAGAAAGGGTTTTATTCCGAAATGGTCCCATTAAAATTTCATATAGATCTGATAATGAGTTTCAGACACAGACAAGGGAACTCTTCGAAAAAAGACAGCAAATTAACCGCGATTGCTGCTATCGCATAAATATGCATTGTTTTAACCCCAAGGGTAATTAAATTTCGAATAGGTGTGGGGTAGGTACTATAGCTAAAAAGTGAAAAATAAAAAGTTTTTCAAAAAAAAAAGAACAACCGACTTCCAAAACTATTAACTTAGCTAGTTCTGCATTAGCTTCGACAACACGTATTTAATACACTTTGCATATCTTGATGGTGTTATAACACTTAATTTCAGTGTTGTTTACATAACAAGTAGTAGTATCCAATTTGTTGTGGTTCAACCAATGGCAAAAAAGTGAAAAATAAAAAACAAAAAATCTAAAAATATATTTTTTGTTTCAGAAGTGATGGCAAAATACTAATAAATAGCTAGTACTAGGTTGTACTAAAGAGAAGATCGCACTAGCTCACTTTTTAGCTAGAGAGAGCTTTTGAACAAAAAAAAAATATATTATTTATTATTTATTTATATTTATTTCAGGCACGTTACCCATAATTTTGTTAGTATTACTTAAACTATGTTAGTATCATTACATTAATTACTTATTATTACACAAACAAAAACAAAAATAAATAGGTACAGTATTCCCCAGGTTGCATTGTATTCAATACAACTTAAGGAACACTATATCTACCACGCCATCTTCTGGACACACCTGGCAACAATACATGCACTGCGCACAGGTGGCCCATCAGATGGCCCTCAGTTTTGTTAGCAACAATGCTCAGGAGACTGTTGTCGCTGTCTCGCACCCGACGCAATAATGAAGCGGATCTTTTACGCATGATCGCAAAAAAGTCATCTGTACCCGCTGCTGCGAACATCCCTGACGCGCAACAGAAACGTGGCAGCGACAGCAGTATCCTAAAAGCATTGTTGTATTGCACACGCAAGGCATTGAAAAAAATTTTTTTTTTTTTTTGTTCAAAAGCTCTCTCTAGTATAAACTAGAGAGAGTTTTTTTACCACCACTTCCTAATTTAAAGTTGTTTTGTCCCTTTCTTTCATTACAAAAGTTTTTTATTTTTCACTTTTCTAGCTAAATTTAAGATTTCCATACCCAAATGATGGCAATGGAACCCTATCATTAAGGCTAAGTGATACCAATGTTTGAATTTTGGGTTCTTCAGTGTAAATTAAAGCGCTTCTTCCTGGTATATATTGACTTGTACAATGTTAAATTTGACTGTTGAAAAAACGTTATGAATTTGAATAATAGTGAAATTAATGATGCGAACGGCCAGACGCAGAGAAAGAGACCGCAACCTGGCGGCTCCGCCGAATGTAAAAATTAAAGAGAACACATTCAAGTTCGTTTTTATTCTTACGAGTATTTATGAGCTTGTATCTCATGACCCGTAATAGGAGACATTTAAAAACTTACATAATTTGTATTTCTATTGCCGCTATATCAGAAAAATTAAATAAAGTAAAAAATTAAAGGGGGTCCTCATACAAGAAACGTATTTTTTTAAACACAGGACTCTTCGTGCGTTGTCTTACTCGCAATTGGCCAGTTTTTAAACAAATGGCACAAGAATTTTGATATTAAAATAAATATTGTTACATAAGTTGATAAAACTGTGCCAATAAATATATTCTCTTTTTCTTTCAAGTTAACACCGAAGCTCTCGAGAACGGCAGATGTTTCTTAGACCAATGTGTACAGGATCGTCGTCAAAAATACTGACAACGTGTCATGAAAATACAAAACCAACAAAACGTGTTAAGAATAGTAAGGGACACTCGATTCGATCCACTTTTATCATTTGAGGTACGCACTGTTGTTCCAGTCCATCAATAGGCTTTTCACGTGAGTGGCAATAGGTGTCATATCCTTACTAATATATACGGTAGTGTGTCTGTTCATCTGCGAAGTACACACTATACATATTCAAGCCTATAATGTTCCCACTGCTGCGATACAGGCCTTGGCAAGCCATGTTGGTAGATGTCACATGTCTTCGATTTTTTGGTTCTAAAACATAGTTTGCTCACGATGTTTTCCTTCACCGTTTTGAGAGCAGTGGTGATGAAACAATTTGCACAAAGTAAAGCGCCTGTCTGGGTACGAACCTACGACCTGAAACTAAGTCACGGCCATTTATCACTGGGCTGTCACTGTTCTATCGACCACACTAGTGTAAGATATTTTTTCATGTGTAATTAATTGATGGTGGAATGAAGATGACAATTTGTTGTCAAAAACATCGTGAGTTTCCTATTATAACTGTGATATACATCCTTAATTTTTTGAACTTTCAAAGTCGTACGCAGACAACATAATTTTTCCCCATTAACTCTTGAAGACAAAGCCGTGAAACATTGTCTAAAGTTACAAAGGCAGTTGTGAGCGTGTTAAATCGGGTACTTGCAAACTTTTGCCCCCAGACACGCATCGCATTTGAGCCTCACTTTGAGTACTCCGTGTTCTTTGCTATGCTTTATAATTAAAGAACGCTTTTCTCCCCTAGGATTTTTGCTTTTTGATGTTTTTTGTGTACTACTTTTAGCTGTACTTACTCGTGTCATATTTCAACGTTCTTTTAAACGCAGGGTCACGTTATTATGAAATCAAAAATATAATGAGCTCCTGAAACCTTTTTTTTGTTGAAGAAATACGAAACGTTTTGGATGCAAATTGTCACTGTCTAGACCTTCAGGGCTTCAATAACTATACAAACTCGGGATAATCTTGCCATATATTTTAGTGGCCACCCAAAGCGCAATGGAGAAGGCTATGCCTCGAGTTTACCTACGTGTTCGAATCAGAAATTTAGAGATCTGTAAATAAACCAAGGTAACCGACATAGCCCGAAGAATTTCCAAACTTAAGAGGCCGTGGTCAGGGCACATTGCTCGCTGAACAGAATTCGTTAGCTCAAATCTTTTAATTGATGACTAGCAAGGAGTTGTTTTTTTTTACTGTAACTTTTACCAAGAAACAAAACAAATTTAAAAAAAAAACAGTAAACTCATGAAGAACAGTGAGAAATCTACTTTTGAAAAACAAAACATAATAAAATAAGCAAATCTTTCTAACAATTTCAAAACATAACAGACTATAGAATCTCACATCTAACCCCAAGAAACTCCTCTAATTTGTACAAAGCACATATCCCAAATATACAAATAAAATCACTAGATCATTTAGCCAGGCTGTGACAAAAAGGGGGTTACCACAGAGATGAGGGTTCTACGCAAACACACGATGTAGCTAACTGTTGGTTAAACGTTACGCAAGCCACTGGGGTTTCGAGTTACAAATTCACTCATAATTTGATATAGGCTGTGTTAACTGGTTTGTGGTGGAAACGCTTTCGTTTGATGTTACTTCTGGTTATATTTAAGACGGGAAAATGTATTTAGTTGTTCAACTGGAGTTGAAAGCTTGAACGAAAATACTGACAACAATGAACAGCAGGCCTAGACAAAACACATTTCTGTTAGCGTTCACGCCAAACGCTACGCCAAAATGTATGGGAATTACATTATCTGCGGAAAGGTTACGTCGTGTTCTTTCCGCAGGTAATGTCATTCCCATACATTCTGGCGTAGCGTTTGGCGTGAACGCTAACAGAAATGTATTTTGTCTCTAGGCCCAGGACTATCAATTCTTAACCTCGATTACGTATAATCGAAGCCTTACATAATAACACATAATCCGCCTATATGTTATGTTCCCACTGCTGGGACACAGGAATCCTCTCTATAGAGTGGGCCATAATCCACCGCGCGGGCCCAGTACGTTTTGGTAGATGTCACAAGTCTTCGATTTTTTGGTTCTAAGACAGGCCGGTTTCCTCACGATGTTTTCCTTCACCGTTTTGAGAGCAGTGGTGAATTGGTGATACATAAAGTGGCTGCCTTGGTTAGAACTCACGACCCACAACTCGTATTCGATTAAGTACCTTAAAAATAACCAAAACATAACGTACCTACTGTTACACAAAAATCCAGCCAACATCGCGTTCACGATTGACTGCCGCCAAATCTTTCTAGAACATTAATCTGTAAGTATTTATTACACAATACAAAACTGTTGTTTTCTATGTGACCGTTTAGTTCTTCCAAAACACTCAGTGAATTTTGATTCGGATTTCACTATCAATTAGAGTTTATTAGAGCATTAATTCTTGAAGATAATATCGGTCTTATTCATAAAAAGTTATCGAACTTCTAAACAGTTGCTAAAGTCTGGTTCCGTATTGAAAACCAGACTTAAAACAACTGTTTAGATGTTCGATAACTTTTATGAATAAGACCGAAAATGTACAATAAATTGTTACTAAACTGGCATAACATATATCAAAGAAACCTAGATGTTTTTGTGCGGGTCGCAAGTATATAAAGGAAACTAGAAAATGCCGCGTAAGACAAAACAACGTTAGGCACATTTCTATAAGATCTTTAACGGCCTTCTGAACGATTCTATTACTAAAGAGTGTAGTAGATAGCTTGCTCATTCAGTGTAATGGTTATTTTTATTACCCTATTTGGAATGAGCAGTGTATTGCTTATTTAAACTTACATTTATTTTGTACGGGAACGTTCATATGTGCCGACATCCCAGCCTTGGGTGAATATGATGAATAAAAAAAACTGCTCAAAATAAAGCACCGCTTTGGTGCTTTATTTTGAGCAGTTTTTTTTATTCATTTATTTTGTTTATTACCAGCGCGATAAATTTATATTACTATAGGACTAAAGGCCGGGAGGGGATGCCCAAGGATGACATAGGCTACAACCCAGTTGCTGGGTAATACGATAACTCTTGGTAGGTAATACTGGTTGTCAAACTTTTGGGCTTCTAACTAACCGTAAAGACTGAAAAAGATCTAGAAAGGCTATAAACGGCTTGACGTACTTTCCGACGCACGGAGGGTTCTCGATAGGTTATGGATAGTCACCCATCCTCGAACTGACCGCGGCAAGCTTAGCTTAACCTTCGATCGACCCGTGCGTTTGTCATTGTTTAGCCAGGAGCCCCTCGAGCAAACAGCTCCTTTTCGCGCAAATGTCCATTCGTTCAAAAGTTCTGTCGTGCAAATGTTGTATCGTGCAAATTATTGCACTTGAAGTTTTAGAAAGGTCGTTGTGGTTTAGTGCTGTCTTCGTCGCTCATACTTGTGTGGAAATTTCTTCGTGGACACTTTAGACAAAAAAGATACAAAGGTAACTGAAAGTGGGAGAATGGATGCGTGGGTAGACCAATGGCTGGTCAATGACATTGTCACTTCTGTCGAATAAAAAATAAAATTGCGCGTAAAAGGGAAGAATGACATAAAAGGGACCCTGTCCAAAGGGCTTACTATTTCTGCAGTGGATGGATAAATGCTATGGACGATAACGTTATAAATAAAAATGGGAAAACTTTTAAATGTTAGCTACTGGCTTTAGTTAGAAACTATGCCAGGGAAACGTACTAGTGGGATAAAAATTATCCTACATCCTAATCCGTGTCATGGTCTATCCTTAGTTGTAGTTCAAATACAGACAGACAGAGTTTCTTTCGCATTTAAAATAATAGTAGGATTATTTATCAGCCATAATAAGATTGTCAATAGTTTGTCACAATCACATCGTTTGCATCTGTTTTAACCCACATTAAACCTAAATCGCTTTTACTCCCATCAATAAGTTACTAACTTTCTACAGCCACAGAATGTTTTACAAACATTCCAGAATAAGGTACTCAGGAGTTTTGTTAATGCTCCCTGGTATATAAGAAATGACGACCTCCATCGTGACCTAAAAATGGAACCAGTCACCAACATAATCCAAAAATTTGCTGAGGCCCATGAACAACGACTCTATCAACATGTGAACATCGAGGCGATTCAACTGTTAGACCAAACAAATATAGTGCGAAGACTAAAACGAACAAAACCTTTTGAGTTAGTGTAGTGTAAAAAGCGTAGAAATAATAGTAACAATGACACACATAAAAATAACACATGAACAAAGTGTTTATAATTTCATAATATCATAGTCTAATAAGTGGAACGTACTTGTGTAAAGTACAAAGGACACTATTCTAAGTTTTAAAATACTCATCATGTATAAAATTAAGTTAGATTAAAATTGCTTAATATTTTTATAGACTAGATTGTAATTAATTATTAAGAACCGGGTTCTTTTTATTAAGGATTAAAAATTTAAAATAAATCTAGAGCCACCAAACCAAATAAGTAACGAGGTTCGTCGGATATATTTGAAGTTTAGTAAGAAACCTATGGCTGTTTCGGAATAAAATTTAATTTACTAAATTAACTGCTTTTTTTTATTAATTTTATTTTATTTGAACACATCCATCGGTTTGTTACTATGCTTAAACTATATCCTACGACCCTGGTCAGTCTCTTTCGGTGACAATACATAATTGTCATCATCGTAATTTCAGCCAAAAGACGTCCACTGCTGGACATAGGCCTCCCCCAAGCTCCTCCACTTCGACCGGTTCTGCGCTTCTCACATTCGGCGGATTCCTGCGGCCTTCACTAGGTCATCGGTCCATCATGTGGGAGGTCTTCCAACGCTACGTCTTCCGGTACGCGGTCGCCACTCTAGAACCTTCCGGCCCTATTGGCCATCTGTTCTGCGAGCAATACCACCACTTAAGTTTGGCAATTCTTCGGGCTATATCGGTTGCCTAATTGTAAATTGCAATAAACATAGTATTGAGTTTTGAATATTATGTTGGAAATTTAAGGACAGTCATTTAGGTAAGGATTAATATAGATTGCTCATTAAATTAATAAACATAATACCTTAAACTGTTATGACACAAGCGTGCAACCGAGTTTCGTGAATATCTCTCCCAAGAGCGATGTTAAGAGATTATTAATATGCGGTCTACAGCCCCTGTTAGCCTACAGTATATTCTACCTATGCTACACTTTAAGTGGTTCTTAAATAAATAAATGGATACATAAAATACCTGGACATGCACTTTACACTAAAGTTTACTTTGTGGCACTTTCATCACCACTGAAACCGACATGTCCTAGAATAGAAAATTCAAAGACATGTGACATCTAACAACCCGCACTGGGCCCGCGTGGTGGATTACGGCCCACTCCGTCTCACTGAGAGGAGGCCTGTGTCACAGCAGTGGGAAGATTATAGGCTGATTAAGAAGTCAGTGCGTCCTAAACTGCCAATGAAGGTATTGATTTGGTGATTGGCCCGCGTGGTGAATTGTGGCACACTCCTCTCACAGGAAGGGGCCCGCGTCCCAGGCCTAGGCTGATATAGCTATGATACGGTTTTACTCGTAACCTAATGAAACTGCTTCTCTGCTTTGCTGCTGAGATTTTGATCTGAAAGAGTGTCCATGGAGTTCCATGCCCATTTGTTTCCATAGGAACCTGTACTACCTACACATTCGAATGGGTAAGTATTCTTCTGATGAATCCTAGTCTCAAAAGTACCTTGATTTAATTGAAATAGACGCTTTAAATTTGATTTTAAGAACAAATTTTACAATATTTTCTTGCACTTCATAGACCACCTGCGCGTTGAATTTCGTTGGAATCTGTAAGTAACAAACATTTTAACTTTTTATATTTATAACCTTCTAGTAGAATTGTAATGCAACTTCCGTGTCTCGCCGACAAATGGGCTGTGTATAAATAAGTGCCAACTCATGAACGTAATTATAACGAGCTCGCAAATTAAAAAAGATGAGACTTTGTGTCATTTTAGCTATAAAATTAAACAGACAATGAACTTGAATGAGTTTGTTGACCTGCCAAAAACAGTCTGCTCCTTATAGTTGCGTAAAGAAATAATACCTTTATATCCGAATATGTAAGCAACACTAATCTTTTAAGCTCTCTAAGCTTTCGAAAAATAAATCTAAGCTCACTTTATTACTAAAACTTAGTTTTGTATGCGTATACTTCATTCGCGATTTTGTTTCCAAACATGTAAACACATTAAGACCAGTTTGCGCTACAATTTCAAACATTCTTATGACTTTTTCAATAATACTAGTCGAAATTATAATTCATATTCATTAATGCGGAAATAACGTCAACTGGAAACAAGTATTTGAACAGACTTCAATTTTTAAATGCCCCCAGTGTTCTTAAACCCCTATTTTTTATAAAGGACGAGTTTATTTCTAGTTAATACAATGCAACATGTAATCAGTAGCTTAACACAGCCGTAATACAAACTCTTGTAAACTAAGATTTATTATAGTCACGATTATCCTTGCAAGGTCCCTTCTGGTCTCAAGGGTATGATTTAACTGTCTTCGCAACCAAATTAATCAGATAACGAAACAGGAAAATAGTAAAAGAATTCTATGACCTTTTCTATTAAGGCGGCCTCTATTATCATCAAAGTTTTTTACGTAGAAACAAGTTTATTTTCTCGTCTACCACAGAATTTATTTAACATCTTCTATTTTTTTGAACAGTATCTACCTTCTTACTCATATTCTAGGCTTATGTAGGTACTTAAAGAGTTTCCCAGCCCCAAAAAAGTGTGCATAGTAGCTTACAAAATGTTCAAATATAACTTAATATATTCAACATTTTTATATGATGGGCTTATGTAAACAAAGACCTGTGGCTTTCAGACTTCTTAACATCATTTCTGTGTAAATACTTTTAGGCAAGTTTGCAAAAATAGTCACTTCAATTTAGTTATTCTTTCTCTGTATACAAGGGTCTACTTCGGCACAATATTATGAGTAGCTGAAACTCTATTGAGTTGCAAAAATATCTAAGAAAGAAAAACAACACAAAAATATGTGTTTATATTTATAATTCGTAAAAGAAGCTTTAAGAATAACACAGATAAGATTCGATGTTGCATACTCAAACTACAATTTAGTTTTCACTACGCCCTTGAAGAAGCGTTGACCCATTGCAATTATTCTCCATAACATACAAGTACAATCGAAACCATTACTCGTTGAAACAAACAATGTATCTAATAAAAACGCACACGAAACAAGCTGAAATAATTCTTAATAGAAATGCAATAACACCCGACCACGCTATAGATAGATACAGTAAGACAGCTCCATACAGCGAACACAGACGCACGCACACATAGACAAGTCGCGAGTGCGCTTGCACTCTCTTAAGTAGACGCGTACCTATAGTCATCATCATCATATCAGCCGAAAGACGTCCACTGCTGGACATATGCCTCCCCCAGGCTCCTCCACTTCGACCGGTCTTGTGCTTCCCACATCCAGCGGATACCCGCGGTCTTCGCAAGGTCATCGGTCCACCTTGTGGGTGGCCTTCCTACTCTACGTCTTCCGGTACGCGGTCGCCACTCCAGAACCTTTCGGCCCCATCGGCCATCTGTTCTGCGAGCAATGTGCCCTGCCCACTGCCACTTAAGTTTGGCAATTCTTCGGGCTATGTCGGTTACCTTGGTTCTCCTGCGGATCTCTTCATTTCTGATTCGATCGCGTAGGGAAACTCCGAGCATAGCCCTCTCCATTGCCCTTTGGGTGACTTTAAGCCTTCTGATAAGGCCCATTGTGAGCGACCACGTCTCTGTACCATAGGTCATCACTGGCAACACACACTGGTCAAAGACTTTCGTCTTGAGACACTGTGGTATTTGGGACGAGAAGCTATTGCGAAGTCTCCCGAACGCTGCCCGCCGTACCTATAGTAATAATTATTATTATTCATATTTATTTATTTTAAAAAGTGTGGTACAATCTGTTACAGTAAATATTATTTTACAATTTAGGGTGTGTTTGAATCTGCGTGTCTTAGCTAGGTTACATGATAACCTGTTTAAGATTCGCCAGCCCGAGTTCACAGAGTTATTAACATTTTAATAGAGACTGCTTAGGACCATGTTTAAGATGCAAACGTATTTAACTTACGTGTGCGTGTTTTATGATGTAGGCGTGGTGTATGTGTGTGTGTTTGGGGTGTAGCTGTGTATGTATATATGTGTTTTGTGATGTAGATGTGGTCGGTGTGTAAACGGAATAGAATAGAATAGAAAAAATTTATTCAACACAGACACAACACAAAAGCAACAAACACATTAAAAAAAGAGAACGTTAAACATAACAAAAAAAAACAGTATCAGTTGTGCTGAGCGTGCCCATACCGAAAGGGTTACCATCTCAGCATTTGCTGGGCGTGAGACACCCAGCGCTGGTTTTCAGTTGCTGGGCTTGGCACCCCGCAGCGACACACGGACGTAGGTAAAAAAAAAAGTAAACTATTGGTAACGGAAAAGATACATACTTGAATATTAGTAATGATAAATGCTTAGTAATACGTAAATAAATAATGCAAAAGATTTTTTTATGTGCTGCTCAGTTTAGAGATTATTTTTTAATACCCACGAATCTACAACATAAAAGAGCGCCTGTCGCCTGACGCGAGGACGCATCATCGAGCTGCCGCAAAGAGCCAGCGAAGGAAATGTGCTTTCCATAAAATATTTATATGTGCAAGTAAATTGTGAAAGAGAAAATGAAAGAGGTTGAGTTTAGATACGGAGTATTAGAGAGGTCAATACGATTGTGAAGTGAGCAGAAATTCAGTGTCGTCTTAGTTCAAACACTTTAAACTGGTTACAAAGTCCGTTATCTGTTTTTTACACATTTCTTAAGAGGCTTGATGTAAAGGGATAGTTTTGTTTATTCTGTTATGTAAACATAGCCCAAGGTATTAAAAGAAACGTTTACTTACGTATACCTATGTATGCTTGCAATTTCGTAATTTAATGTTAGCCCGCGATATTTCACTTCTTTACCTTTTTTGCGATTTGCAGGTTGTACCAGCTCGTAAATTGATCAAAATATGATTCTCGATTGTCGCCTTATTTTAGAATCGATTATACACCATTCGCATAGTGAACAAGATAACTACAATAATGTTAGTTAAAATTACCCCATCATCATCATTTCAGCCGAAAGACGTCCACTGCTGGACATAGACTCCTCCACTTCGACCAGTCTTGTGCTTCCCACATCCAGCGATGTGCTTGTCCCATTCAATGACTATTTATTGAAATCATGACATTTGACCGGTTAAGGCCAATTCTAACTTAAAGAGTTGATTTGATGATTCAGAAATAATTCCATAAACAACACGTAGCGAATCATATTTACCTCGAACAGCATTTTTTTTTTTAAAACGTAAGAAAACAAAGAATTTCGCGGACTACCTAATGCATCCCTCTTAGTGGAACTGACCTTCTGCACCATCTGTTTTGTGACCTAACTGCTGGCACTCGATCTCATTTGAGAAGCATTTTTACGACTTCACGAGTTTTCGGGCAAAATTATTATCTCGTATTTACGGTGTGAATTGTACGGTTAGTGGAGATTCGTTTTATGATGCCCATGATGCCTCAAATGCCCAGAGGATGGAAAAAAGGGAAGTTTTATGGGCAAACACTTTCGACCTCTGGATGGCTCGCGAGGTTTTATTACGGGAATCGTAAATTCCAGTGGGCACTGAAGTTTATTTCTTGATTTGTTGTGGATTGTAACAGTGCAGCGCTTCAGAATCGTATAAATAATTATGTAGTCTGAAAATAATTACATAAATTATACGATAGTTTATCTCTCTTCCCTTTCACGCACTACAATTACTTATTCAATTAGTTGACACAATTACAAGGTCACACGTGCCTACGAAAAAAGAACAAACTATTGTAAATTATCTTCCACTTCCCAGCAACTGAACAAGAACAACACTGTCTATTTATGGCGTACATTCTGTCAACAAAACGTGATCTTCACTTACACAGACGTAGATCCTTCGTACTACGGAACATAACACCTTCATCTAAGGGGTGCTACAGACCTGCCGATCTATTCTGTTAAAATCTCACAGTGAGAAATTACGTGAAGTGAGCTATGAGCTATGTCATTTCATCGAACACTAAGGATTGATGCTAATAACAGCATGTCGATTCCGTAACCATCTCACCGCGTGAAGTGAGCGTGGAGTGACCTGTCAGTGTCATCCCACTGATGCTAGAGTTTGACCAAGCAAGTGAAATTACACTGACAGCTCACTCCACGCTCACTTCACGCGGTGAAATGGTTACAGAATAGCAATGCAGCTCACATTAAGCTCACTTCACCCAAATTATTACGGTGAGATTTATATACGACAGAATAGCACTGCTGCTCAGTATGATATGATTGATTCGGCACAGCAGGGTGGCAAAATCAAATAAATTGGTTAATATAGGCTTGGTCCGGCAAAAAGCCGCTGAAGTTATAAACCGATTTTAATAACCTGTCAACGTCAAAATATTGACATGACGGTTACCAAACCATCATGTCAATATTTACGACGGTACCAACCGTCAACAACAGTATTTTAAACGAAAATAACAGTGCAGATGACATGGGAATGCAGATCCTACCGGTAGGCGTCTGCGGTGAGGCAGAAAGGAAAACAGACAGGTGAATTCAATCATGCCAATCTTTTAACACTATGACAGCCCCAATCATCATCTTTCATTTTCCCGGTTGCGTCCTTCTGGAGTCCGAACTTTGACAGCCCCAAGTACATAGTTAAAATAATCGTTGCATAGCTCGAATTGAACCAATCCGAACATGATCAAGTGCGGATAGTTTATCTTTCCTAAGTTTTATGATCGGCACGACCCAAATTATTGCGGATATCAAATTTCAATGTAGTAACAGAACAGATATTGCCAAACAAGTGTGTAGTATCGCTAACGTCATTGTCAAGCACTTACCTTTACGTCGAAACTTGATAGTACGTCGGAAATAGAACAAATATTGACGTGACATGGCGTTCTGTGAAAAACAATAGAGATGTTTGTTTTCACCCTTTTCAATGTAAGTGATAGTTGGAATTAGATCATGTTACCGTATTTTAAGTGCGGTTATGCTTGTATTGTGTGTGTATTATATGTTCGTACGTTACCCATATCTATTATAATGCCAGCCAGTATTTTTATTTCGCTTCTAGGCACATTCTTTAGCCCGTCTTATTGCATAGAAGTAACATTGATTACCATTTACCACACTGGCTTATTGGACTAATAAGTCAAAAGTTTCTTTACGCTGTTTTTATAACTAGGTATAATTCAAAACAGCCGCCGCCCGTTCCGTGGAGGGGAGACCATCTTTGTATACCCCTCCGTGGCTTGGAAAGCACGTTAAGCCGTTATTCCCCGCTGTCATTCATGACAGAATTTCATCATCATCATCATTTCAGCCGGAAGACGTCCACTGCTGGACATAGGCCTCTCCCAATTTGGGGGGCTTGCCATAATTGCCACGATTGGCAGGCGGGTTGGCGATCGCACTAAGGTGGTAAAATGCATAGAGAACACTGCTGCCCATTCTCTAGTAAGTCCTTTAGTCGCCTCTTACGACACCCACGGGAAGAGATGGGATGTTCCTATTATTTGAAAGAATTTACGGGTCGTCAATTGCCCAAAAGTCTTTCCAGTCTTACTAAGAGGTATCGAATTCAAAATCAAAATCAAAATCAAAATATTTTTATTTCATATAAACCTGCATGGGCACTTATGAAACGTCAGAAGCTAGGTGCACGGTTCCAAAATGTTGTTTCCTATGGAGAAGAGCCGGCAAGAAACTCCACGGTTACTCTTTTAAAAATGATTGGCTTTAACAATGTTTTCAGATATAAAATGTATGGGAGGACAGTGCAGGCCTGTAAATAAGTACCAGGTACTTAGACGAATCCAGAATAGAAAATCGTCTACAAATCTACAGTCTGTAAGGCCTACAACGTTCTCCCATTCACAATATGTAAAATAATCTACATAAATAAAATGAAACTAATTAAACATAGTGACATGATTAACATGACAATCACTAAAAAATAGTTGATATTAAAATTGATGTATAATGTCAAATAATGACGAGAATATGTCAGCATTGTAAAAATAAAAAGAACATTGAGAGCAGTTAATAGACTTCACATAGATATGCTGTTAATGAGGTACCAGGGAAGCCACATGTGCAGAAGGAATTAATGCCAAACTTCCCTGTCTTCAACGTAGTCTTTTATCTTATAATATGCTTTTTTGATAAGGACACGTTGGATGTGCGTTTTAAACTTTCCATCGCTAAGTTCTGTAACCGACTTTGGCAACTTGTTATAGAAGCGGATACTGTTTATTAGAAATGACTTGCTAGTTTTAGTCAATCTAAATTTTGAAAATCTAAATTTAGTAAATCTAAATTACCCAGGTTATTAGTCAGATAGGCATGCGGTCCATGTAATATGTATACTGGACTTCGCTCAGCTGCATCCGCATGGTCTTGAAGCCTTCCACAAGATAGTTTAGCAAAGTATTATGTTTTATAACTATCATTCATGAAAAAAAAAATCGACGACATGTGACATCTACCAACCCGCACTGGGCCCGCGTGTTGGATTACGGCCCAATCCCTCTCACCAAGAGGAAGCCTGTGTCCCAGCAGTGGGAACATTATAGGCTGATGATGATGAAATAGTGTCCTTGGAGTTTCTTGCCCGTTCTTCTCCATATCCTATATGGATTGGGCACCTAGCTTCAACTTGGATTTTTTTTTTGATTATTCAAAAGTGCCTGTAAAAGGTTTTATTGAAATAAATGCTTTGAGTTTTTGAGTTTTGATGATAATGACCCTTAGGAGAAAATAGGCGTCATTTGATGTTATTATCACTCAAAACCACAGATTTTTCTGTAACTTTTGCATGAACGAAAGTCTTTATTTAAGTATATTGTTCCTTGAAAAATTAAAAAAAAATACATTTTGAAAATAAAAAATATCCACGGCATACTACCCTCCCCTCCCGTATTTATCCGCAAAAAAAGAGAATAAAGACATTAAAGATGTCAACATCAAACAAAATAAATGAAGAGTGAAAACTTGAGCATTCCTCGAGTTATATAAAGTCAAGACCCGATATTTATAGGCACGAGCAAAATCTCTCTGTAAGTGCCGCGAGCCTCACAAAGGGAAACCTAAAAAAAATGTTATCCTTTACCGTTTGCCGATCGTCAAATACACAAAGGGTGTCAGCGCGAGCACAACTCGGGAACGTTAGGGGTGAGGCAAGGCTGGCTTTTGCCTATTAAAAAAATTATTAAGGTTTTTTTTATTTTTCAAATCGTTTTGTGCATACGCGTCATTGTTTTTGTGCTTTTTTTTTGCGTGGGAAATCATCACATGACTTCTCCCGCTGAGTAGAGCAGGAGGGCGTGCCAGACTTTTACTGTTCCCGTGTTCCCTCAGTTGCCCGTGTGCCAGGGGCGGCGGTAACTCTTTCGAACAACTCGCTCCCCTAGCAGGCATCAGCCCTTACGGGCCTCATCAGTTGGTGCTGCCATCTCGTTGAGGATACGCATCATTGTGTGTTACGATTGATCGTAGATGGTCAGTACGTCTGGCGTTACCAGCTTATTATTATTGGGCCAGTAGGCTGCAGCAACTTCCACAAGTGGGGGTTCATGGACGGCTCAGACCTCCAGCGTGTTTGCGGCGTCTCTCCACAGACAATGGCTAACCTCCCATCTTGCAGCACATATCCTGTCACCTGCTTACAAACGGGATTCGCGCTGCTGAATTTTGAGCTAAACAAATATAAAAAACTTTAGTTGTTTTATTTTTTGTATTATTTTTGCCATCGACATGCTTATAAGCAGAAAATTGGCAGTGTACGACTAAACGCCGACAGACTGAACACCGACAATACTTTACTTCGACGGGACTCTTCGCCGATAGGACACTTTGCCGACAGGACTTTTGGCCGACAAGGCTCATCAGCTACTCAAGTCAGCGTAAAATTGTAAATACCGTTAGATTATCTCACGAGATTGTAATCTGACGATAAATAATTTGTGAACTGCACCATACTGCTTACCGACCGAATAGGTTAGGTTAGAATTGCGATCAAACGCGCGCGAGCCGAGCGAGCGAAGCAAGCGGTTCCGCGATAGCGCCCGGCGAGAAGTACTTCCATGTTAGTGGCAGTTACTTTATATACTATTTAGTAATAGAGCGCAAGGTACTATCCGTCTAGATACCAGTTCACAATTTGGCGGTTTCAGTTCGATTATAATCTACCGAAAAAGAATGCGTTAAATTGTAAGCAGTATGTTACGGTTCACAATCTGTCGACAGATTACAATCTCGCGAGATAGATTATAAGCTAACGGTAATCTGATTATCGAAGATAAGTTTCGACGCTGATGAGCCCTGTCGGCGAAGTGTCCTGTCGGCGAAAAGTCCCGTCGAAGTAGTCTTGTCGGTGTTCAGTCTTTCGGTGACGTGTCTGTCGGCATTTAGTCGTACACTCCGTAATTGCAATGGCCCACTGCAGGACAAAGGCTTAATCAACTTACTGATTAGTTACGGATATATTGAAGGTAAAACTGGTTTTTAAACTTGCGCGCTTCTGACGACCTGTAACGACTGCCGAAGATCGAATGACATCCAGGACCAACGGCTTAAGGCGACGATAGATGACAGCTACCTACAGCGATGCACTGCCGACCGTCGCCCGCAAGAGACCCCGCCTCAACGCGCATCAAGTTTTTCGAAAAATAACCCATGTTGATTTATCAAACACAAATCAAAGAAAAACCGTATACTGAATTTTGGGTGATTAAATTGTCTTTTAGATGGTGAAAATTTCATGGAAATACACCCAATAGTTTTTGTGTGATTATCATTTTTATGTATAGACATTACTTTACTAATTAATTAAATTATATTATAAAAATATTGTTTGAAATATTCACATATCAAATGACGAAAAAAATTGTCTAGTTTCACATATTTTTTTTTTCAAATACATAAAACAAGCCGTTTCGACGTGATCTTCAATAAAAAGTCCTTAAAAGTCGGCTGTCTGCGCCTTAAGATACTTTCCGAAGCGGGAAGGGTCTTGATATATAAAGACCACACACGGAGCCATCGCGGCAAAAAATAGCTTCACCTGATCGATCAAACCATGCGACTGTAATTATTGAACCACAGGCCCCTCCATGTACCTGAGGAATTGAATTGCTATTGTTATAATTACCAAATAGACAGACAGATTACATTGCTAGTTAAGTGCACAAAGGATGTCACTGCCCATCTCCTTGACATAATAGTAATTAGTTTACAATACCTGAGGGCAATAGCTAAGGCTCTATTCATTTGATTAGTTTTAGTTAAATTCGGCTATTCTTGATTGCTATAAGTATACGGGCGTTTACATCAACCAGTCAACCACCGACTGTGGTAATGTATGAAAAACAAAGGGCACTTATGCTCTGTTCCTATAAATAAAACCGGCCAAGTGCGAGTCGGACTCGCGCACCGAGGGTTCCGTACAAACCTGTTATATCTTACTTAACTTATTAAATATTAAAAATATTTTATTATATGATGTAACTAAAGTTAAATTGTGGTTTACGATTTACAACGTATTAAAAAAAGAACTACTTGCTAGATCTCGTTCAAACCAATTTTCGGTGGAAGTTTACATGGTAATGTATGTCATATTTTTTTTTTAGTTTTATCATTCTCTTATTTTAGAAGTTACAGGGGGTGGGACACATTTTACCACCTTGGAAGTGTCGCTCGCGCAAACTATTCAGTAAAAAAATATATATATATTAGAAACCTCAATATCATTTTTGAAGACCTATCCTTAAATACCCCACACGTATGGGTTTCATGAAAACATGTTTTTGAGTTTCAGTTCTAAGTATGGGAAACCCCCAAAATTTATTGTCTTTTTCTATTTTTGTGTGAAAATCTTAATGCGGTTCACAGAATATATCTACTTACCAAGTTTCAACAACATAGTTCTTATAGTTTCGGAAAAAGTGGCTGTGACATACGGAAGGACGGACATGACGAATCCATAAGGGTTCCGTTTTTTGCCATTTGGCTACGGAACCCTAAAAACGAGTCGTTTTGCTTACCAATGGTTGAATATTTTTTCCTAAACTGGCCATGTAATAGATTCATAAGCAAATTTTGCCTATGATAGCTACTTCCATTTAAGAGGGTTTAGTATGCAAAGCTAGGCTGAGGTTTTTGCTTTATTATTGCCTTGTGAAGGCCTCGGGAATCCGCTGGATGTGGGAAGCATAAGCCCGGTCGAAGTAGAGGAGCCTGGGGGAGGCCTATGTCCAGCAGTGGACGTTTTTCGACTGAAATAATGATGATGATTGGTAAAGATACAAGAGTTTTAATTTTTACCTACAACTGTCCGTACATTATAGGAATCGGCCATCAGTCGACGGCTGAAGTTTAAACCAACTTCAAAAAAGGAGGAGGTTCAGAATTCGCTTGTTTTCTTTTTTTGTCTTCAGACCTTAGAACTCCGCCATTTATGAACCGATTTGAAAAACTCTCCTTTTGTTTGAAAGGGTATATTAATAGAGTGATCCCTGTTATAGGTCAAGTTCCGATTAGGTGTTTCTGAGTTAGCTTCAATATTACCTAAATTTTGGCACTCATTGATGTTATAACGACTTCCTGTCACTGTTAAGTAAATATACCTAGTACTTAGTAATTTAGTAGTGAAAGTATAGATACGAATTTGTGCGGTGTAGGTACCACAACTAAAAGTTATGTTAAAAAAAAACAACAAACCTCCAAAAAAACACTTCAAAGTGTAAAGTACCTAACTATAATTTAGAAAGTCGGTGAAAAAAAGAAAATATAAAGTGAAAAATAACTTTAATTTCGGAAGTCATTGGCAAAAAAAGTAATAATAATAATAAAAGTATGTTATCATAAAGACCGAAAGTTATTTCTCACTTTGTAGTGTTTTTTTTTTTTGGAATGGCTTGTGTTTTTTTTTCACTTTCGGTTTCCCTTATGCATTTTCTATCCATTGTGATCTATCCACAATTGCTGAAGAAAAAAACAGTCAAATAGACCACCCACCTTCTCCTTTTTGAAGTCGGTTATAAATATGTTAAAAAACATGTCCTTTCTTTTCAAGTATAAATAAAATTGTACTATAATGAAAAAAAGCCAACTGTTTTCATGTTCACAACAGGAAAAAAAATCAAAAGCTGAAAAATAAATCTCTAACCTGAACATATTTCTCACGGGGTAAAGTAACGAAAAATAGCTGACGTGGTTTAGGGGTCTATTCTGTCATCAACATGAAAATAACAGGTGAGATTTTGAAACGATCATATAATGTTATCACAATGTCTACTTGGCACGACTGAAAACGAATATTGAACTGCTCTCCACTATCGATACTCATAGTTTAACTTATATTTCAATGGATACCTAAAACGCATTATAATATTAAGATGAAATATTATAAAGAGTTTTTTTTTTGTATGTTTGTTTGTTACGCTTGCGAGCTAAAACTGCTTAGTGGAATTTGATAATATTTGGCACAGGGATGAACCATGACCTAGAGATTTTAGAACAGGATATTTCTCTCGATATTCCTACGGGGTCGAGACTTATGCGGGTGAAACTGCGGGGGTTATTACTAGTGTTTTTTTTTTTAATTTGTTCACATTTTTAAAAACATTATTATCGACATTTTCGCTTTCCTCGGTGACAACTCACTTGGCTACTGTGTTTTCCGAATAAATGTTACCTACGTGCCATCAAATTAAGAATGTCTTAAAGTGCACACAAATATAGGTAATACCTACAAACGGGGTTTGTGTTTGGGGTTAACTATAATACAGTAATCTCATTGAGCAGTGATTTCCAAGTGGCAACGGTCGCGACTTACGAGTTGTAGGTCGTAGGTTCGAACCCAGACTGTAGTGATGACTTTGTGTAAATTATTTCATCGCCACTGCTCTCAAAACGGTGAAGGAAAACATCGTGAGGTAACCGGCATGTCCTAGAACCAAAAATTTGAAGACATGTGACATCTACTAACCCGCACTGGGCCCGCCAGGTGGATTACAGCCCGTTCCCTCTCACCGAGAGGAGGCCTGTGTCACAAATCACATTAGAGTCCTTTTTGGCTACAAACGATATTATTTCATTCTTAAAATCCCTTTTGAACTTTCGTCCCAATTCACCCCTACATCCACCTTGTTTAACGGTACTTATATTTTTTCTATCATCCATTTAGTAAACCCTTATTTCCTCCACAAATCCTTGTAATTCAAGGTAGTGTCTTATCGAATACTCTTAGAATAACTATCGTCACAGGCGCAGCTTTTATCGGATGTCATGGAGGGACCGCATGTGGCTATGGGCGCCGGTTTCCCCTCTCCCGGCTCAAAAGCTGTCCACGTGTGACGTCAGAATACACTATGTTTTGTATAGCTTGCAGTAAATGATACTTTTTTTTAGAAGAATACGGATGGATAAAAACTGCGCTATTTTGTATCATACGAGTTGGATAGATGGGTCATTCTCAGGAGACTCATTATTTGGTTGACTTCGGTGTCATTTTTGTTTTCTAATTTAGGCATGAAATATCAAATCTAGAGTTAACACTCTACTACTAACATGCTTTAAATTAACTCTAGATTTGATATTTCATGTTAACAAGGCCTAAATTAAAAAAAAATTGACACCGAAGTCAACCAAATAATGAGTCTCCTGAGAATGACCCAGATACAGTATATCGCTGGGTGGTTTTTCGAATGAAGAGGCCGTTTTTTAATTCTAGACGTAGTATAGTAAGTATTAGAAGTTTTAGGAGACCTTTGGACTGCGTGCTTAACAAAATAAACTCTCAATCATGTAGTTTTTAGAATATCCATAATTTCGTCGTCTTTTTTAGTGAAAATTGCACTGACTACAGACTTCGCTTTTACTGTCTCAGGGCATCAAATCTTTAAAAGGGGTAGGTAGATATACGTGTCATCTTTCACACAACTTAGACTGCATACAACAGCCTTGGCACGCAGCACCATTTGATCTTAACAACTAGAATAGTATCAAAATGAGTTTATTTTTAAACTAGGTGTGGATCATAATTTCAAGAAAAATAAACCCTCCTAAATTGTACATCTGTTCAACAAAATGTTAGAACTGTGTCATGGTCGCTCGTTAAGTACAAAGTAGGTAATGATCGAATATTAATTAAGTACACTTCATTAATGGAAAGAAGAAATGTCTACATAATGGCATGTTAATTATTCTGCTGTTATTTATTTTATCCGTAGTTTTCACATTGTAACTACATACTCTGTTGTAAACATTTTGCTATGAATTATGTTACATTACGTAAGGAAATAATCCATAAAAACGAACGATATCGTCACATCTTTGAACGGCTCTCAAAACTGTGAAGAAAAACCTCGTGAGGAAACCGGTACGTCCTAGAACCAAAAATTCGAAGACATGTGACATCTAGCAACCCGCACTGGGCCTGCGTGGTGGATTACGGGCCATTCCCCCTCGAAAAATGGAGGCCTGTGTTCCAGCAGTGGGAACATTGTAGTCTGATTGTACTTATACTATACTTACCTCTGATCAGCGCTCAAATATGGTACATTTCAAATACAACAACCCACCAACTTCTAAAACACAAAACATGTTATTGAACTTTCCAACAACATGTTTTGAATCCATACGATAAACTTTTCCGCCGAAACCTTCAAGTTTGCAACGTAGGTAATCCTATAAGTGTGATGTTCCAACGGCTCTGCAATTTTCCGCGTCACTATACCGGGATCCAAGACTTCAATCTTGCAGTCCCAAGTTGGAATATCTTTTACATTTTCTACGCGATATATCTTTATAAAATTAGACGATCTGTCCCCGTCTGGAGATTGTGGGATAGAGCTTTCGATAGTCGAAATGTTTAGCTATAAATAAGGAAAAGTTCTGTAGTTATTCAATATCTCGCAGATTTCACAAGATTTCAGAAACGTAAGGGTCTACTGTTTTCGGTTCAGAGAAAGATAAGTTTAAAATCGACCCGATACGATGAGTGCGGTAGACTGGAGAAGCGAGCTGAAGCTAAGCCAAGCCATTGTAACTCAGGACTGTGATTGAATGAGTACCTAATTTAATTAATTAACTTTATAAGATACGCACTAAACAAGTAAGAATGGTTGAATAGTAAACGCTTATAGCAGTAGCAGAGAAAAATGATAATAATGTTTGGCAATTTGCCTGCTTACCACCTTATGTCAATCTGCCTATTATCATCATCATTTCAGCCGGAAGACGTCCACTGCTGGACATAAGCCTCCCCCAAAAGGCGGGTTTAGCCATAATCACCACGCTTGGCAGGCGGGTTGGCGATCGCAGTATGGTAGTAAAATGCATAGAGAACGCTGCTACCCATTCTCTAGTAAGTCCCTTAGTCGCCTTCTACGACACCCACGGAAAGAAATGGGATGGTGCTATTATTTTACGCCCGGCACCACACGGATTTAGCCTAGCCTTTCCCCAACTATGTTGGGATCAGCTTCCAGAATAACCAGATGCAGCTGACCTCCACACCCCAGTTACTGGGTTACACGATAAACCTTGGTAAGACTGTTATGTAAGTATCTTTCAAAAAATGTAATCCAAACATTACAATAGGCTTACTGCGAACTTAAGCTTCAATCAAAATAAATATTCAAGAAATCAATACATAACATCAATGTGAACGATCAGTCTCCATTTTCATTTCAGTATGAAAAAGAAAAGCCTTATCGGATTCCACAATCGAGAAGCATTTAATTAAATTGATTCCTGCAATACTGATCACTTAGGCGTAAAGAATATTCGACATTTCATAATCGAGAATTGGCATTGTACCGTAAAAACGAGACAATATAATTAATTGCGGATAGGGTTGTCACTTTGAAAATAATTGCCTTATTTTTTTTTTTGTCGGTATTATTAGATGCCAATTTACAGTTTTCTGCAACTTTCGGTGTTATACGGTGGTTGTTACTATTAAATTATTTAGTTTTCAAAATTTATGTCATCCTTGTATGTATTGTATTTCAAAGAAAAGCGTTGAGTACGAAGGGAAGACCAAAGAAACAATGGATGGAATAATTTTGTTTTATTTTATTTTTAATCAGCAATCTGTCAGACAAAAACATGCTTTTAGAGGTGCGGGTTCGAAAGAGATTCCGTGGCCTCTGACGCACACCCTCCCGCTCCGGCCAGAGCGGGAGAAGTTACGTGATAATTTCCGACCTAAAAAAAACCTTTTGTATAAAATAAGACTGCTTTATTGGTTTATAGAAAGAAAGAAAAGAAAAGAAAGAATACCGTTTAGTTGGACACAGTTCGTGAAACACAAAATACAATAAAAAATAAAGTGAAAATAAATAACTGTGACAGTGTGTTCCTCACAGCTGCGCCAAAAAGGTTCATTTTGGTTGCAGGCGTTACTGCTGTGCATTCGGTCCTGGGTTTGACTCTCGGGAATTTCTCAGTAACAGCCCGAAGCAGACTCCACCGTGCTACTGCGAAATCCAGAGATATTTTCCCGGTTGATGACAATAAGCTCTCCTAAAATTAAATGGGACTTAAAGTTAATTAGCGAAATGTGTGTGTGCTATAGGTACACCTCTGCCTAACTCTTCGGGGATTGCAGGCGTGATGTTACATTGTAACTAAGATTATTTCAGTCTGACAACCCTAACAGCGCCATACTTCGGGCAATGGCAATGGAAATAAAATTCGCGCAATAATATTATGAACTAACTGTGACCGCGACTTCATCCGAGTGGAATTTTATTACATCAGCTTTCTGCCAGTGCAAATCCCGTCAAAATTTTTCCGGTCCAGCCGTTTCGGAGATTAGCCGGAACAAACAGACAGACAGACAGACAAAAATTGTAAAACTAATTTATTTTGGTATATGTACCGTGTATTAAAAAGCGGTTATTTTAATATTACAAACAGACACTCCAATTGTATTTATCTGTATGTATATGTATTTATTTTATTTATTCAGCTCACCAACAATTGAATACACTGATACAAGAAATGAGATACATCCTCTAAACTTATAGACTAGTGTACCAATTTCTTACAGGTAAGCACATCATGCATAACTTGTTTGTCGTTCGAAATACATGTATAGAAGATACGGTTAATTGATGGAGGCCATAACTTTTAGTTGGTAGACACCGTAACTATTTCTCTGTAAAAATAAACGTAATGAATTTTAGATGTTACAGGAGAAAAATGTCTTACTTCTTAAAAAATATGACCTTCTGACCTTAAAGTCTAGACGAAAACTTCTGGAAGTTATGACTCTGTTCAATGTGTGCCGCAATCATTTTGATTGTCCGGACTTAGTTGGGAATCTGTGTTACCTGGTTCCTCGAACAGTTCATGTGCGTGAGGTACGCACTCGACGTCTATTTGCTACTAGCCTCTGTAAATCCAACGCTGGCTCGCGTTCACCACTTCATCGTTTGGTGGAGACATACAACAATGAGTTTAATTCGATCGACATTCTTTTTATATTGGGTTCTTAATTTTAACATTCTAAACGTCCAATTTCCGTAATTAAAAACGTTTAAAAAATAAATCTCGGCGACAGCGAAACGTCAAAAACTTGTCAATAATTTATAGAAACTCTAGGTATTTTTGACAGATTGTGAACGATCTTAAATTTACGAGAATTGTCCCTCCGATCTAAATAAAAATCTTGTTTTGTAATAAGGTGGTGAATGTTCTGCCCAGGCCCCCACAGGCATAAAAGTTATCAAACAAGTGTTAATTAACTCCATAAAATCTAATGCAATTAATTATACTAGATACGCTGACTTCGTAAAAGGTTACACATTTAATTTTTGTAATCTCATTAATATGATGCTCGGGCCTCCAAAGGAACGCAAAATTAAAATATTTCTTTATCAAGTTCTACTCTTCAAACGAATTGTTCAGAGGTCATGAACCTAAATATGGAAACAGTTGCTCGGGGTTACTTAGAAAAAAAATATTCTCCTAAGAGAATTATACTGTAGTTCTTGACAACTGAAACAAAAGACTGACGTAAGGAAAAGGTATCTATGGTACCTACTGTCGAAACAACAGCTGTTTACTGATTGTATATGAGCGTATGTACAATCGACACATTTGAATTATGACCCACCATAAGCTTATTTTGTAACAGACATTCAAATACAATTAGGTCGACATTCGCGTACACATACATTTCCATGGTAACGACCTTGTTTTCTGCCAAATAAATATACCGAAATATACAGAGAATTATCTGTTGCAGTCTCCATCTTTATTAAGAGCTTTTACACTTGGGTGTGCATTCATCTATAGAGCGTACTCGTGCTCTATAGCTGAATGCACACCCAAAATAAATACGACGCGTATGCATTATCGTACTAAAATTATTTTCAACACACTTGCTCATAAAATGGCTCTAATTTCACTACAGTTAGGCACATAATGACACCTATTATCAAACTGTGACTTTTTCATTACTATTATTCACTAGTGAGTTATAGAATTGGTTGAGATGCTTTGTTCTTAGTGAGTTATAGGTTGTTTTTTGTTTGAGTTGCTTTGTTCTTAAAAACGATGATGATGGATGATGCTGGGTGATGATGGATGATGCTGGATGATGATGGATGATGATGATGGATGACGATGGATGATGATGAATGATGATGATGGATGATGCTGGATGATGATGGGTGATGATGAGTGATGATGGATGATGATAGATGATGATGGATGACGCTGGATGACGATGGATGATGATGGATGATGATGGATGACGATGGATGATGATGGAGGATGATGATGGATGATGATGATGATGGATGATGATGGATGATGATGATGATGATGATGGATGAAGCTGGATGATGATGGGTGATGATGAATGATGATGGATGACTATGGATGACGATGGATGATGATGGATGATGATGATGGATGATGATGGATGATGATGGATGACGATGGATGACGATGGATGACGATGGATGATGATGGATGATGATGATGGATGATGATGGATGATGATGATGATGATGATTTAGTATTATTTTCTTCGCAAGTGTGTTGAAAAACGTCGTATGATACACGTGTGTATTGATGATTATCGCTGAGGCGCCATTGAGACCCGAGCCGTCAGGCGAGGGTCTTAAGAGAGCCGAGGACGATTACAACGTTACACACTAGTACCATAATGTACTATTATTTTATTAATTTCTTATTTACCTATTTTAATATGCGTTCAACTTAAGTGTGCTAGAAAACGAGATTCCGTCATCTTTTTATAAATCTTCACTAAATTTTGTTTGCAAAGTGCGCTAAGGCAACAATAAGAAGTGGGGAAGAAAAACGCTTAAAAAAATAGAAAAATTATAATGTTGAACTCATTATTATTTAACAATAGTTAATATCGGGTGTAACTACCTAACTACCATTGCTTGCAATAACAGCCAATAGTCTCAAACGCATTGATCCATTATGGCGACTGCAAACGTCGTCGTAACGTGCCGCATAATATCGAGTTCCAGTAAACGGATCTCCTACGTAATGATGACGCATGTCGGTTTTCTGTTGATTCGTGATTTGACGAACGCCATGATTATATATCTTCCAGAGTATCCTCTTCTTTATATCACTTGATCCAGGTGTTTCGAGATGTCCACTGTGTTTCGAGATTATACCTCCCCCTTAACTCTCGAGATATTTCTCGAATACCGTAGCGTTGCTTACTGAGAACTATAATCCGAGCTCTTTGTCTTGCCACTATACGATATAAATAAAAACGAACTATTTTTTATTCTCGTAAGAATTATTATCTGACACCAATTTCTGAGTGACTTTTTGATGCTTTGTCATTTCATACTAGAAAGAGATCGGAACATGGTTTAAAAAAAAGAAACATTTATTCTGAGTTATACCAGTTAATTCCAAAGAGTTTGGATTCAAAAACGATTATGAATGTTTTATCTAAAATATTATCTATTGCAGTGATGACAAAGGTTAAAATTGCATTGATCTTGGACCCGTATTGACATAGCTTGCTTAATATTTAAAACGTCCTAAGTGCGGCATGCACTGTAAAGGAGGGAAATCTTTGTTATTTTGGCGGTTTCAAACGATTTATCGTCAAAGTGGGTCATGATTCAAATTTGTCGACTGTACATACGGTATTTAAGACAAAAAACAAGTTTTTTTTATCTGTCTGTGTGTTGGTTTTTTCCGGCTGCCGAAACGGCTCTACCGATTTTGACGGAACTTTTACTGGCAGATAGCTGACCTTATGAGAAGTCACATACGAGAAATGCTTATGCAAGAAATGTGTTTAATATACGTAAAATACATAGTGTTAAATATTTAACGGTGGTACGAGCCCCTTCGTATGCCTCCGACTCGAACTTTTTTAATATGAGTATTTAATTTAATTTCAGTTTTTCTGTTGAGCTTATGTTAAATTCACTCGCGATCAACTTGGGACACTTCGCTCAACCATTATTTTCTCTGGCATACCCTTTTTTTTCATAAATGGCGTTCTGTAATACATTTATTATTAAACTATGTCTGAAAATGAACTCAAATCATAATGTTTATTGATAGCAATGAAGAGATCTAAACGAAATTACTCTTGGGATTTGTACGATGTTTGTTTTCCGACTAGCTTTTGTCAGCGGTCTCGCCTGCGTGGTGAACGAAAATTATCCCACGCCAATTTACTACCGGGATAAAACACTATACCTATACTATTTGTGTGCCAAATTCCATCCAAATCCGTTCAGCCGTTTCTGCCTGATTGATTAACAAACATCTGAACATACAAACTTTCAGGATAGGATAGTAGGATAAGTAAGCATTGGCATACGTATCTTTTCTTATAGATCATCATCTGCCTAGCCTTTTTCCTATATTGGGGTCGGCTTCCAGTCTAACCGGGAGTGACTGCCTATCTGACCTCCACAACCCAGTAACTGGGTAACACGATACCCGATCTTACGATCTTTTCTTATAGATATTAACTCAAAATGATTTTTTTATGTTGTCATAAATATTTGTATTCCCCTATAGTAAACAATGAATGTATTCCACGTTCATTGTTTGCCTAAAGAGGTAAGGCTTCAATAGGTACTAAGTTCGAGAGGGAGTCAAAAATGTCTGCTTAAAGTTTCGAATTACCTAATAATGTTAATTACCCGCGGCTTCGCCCGCCCGGAACTTTTATCCCCTAGTTAAATCCCTTAGGGGTTGAATTTCGATAAATCCTTCCTTATTCCTTGTCTACATTATAAAGGGAACCTCTGTGCAAAATCAGCTTTCTAGGTCCAAGGGTTTGGGCTGGGCGTTGATGAGTCAGTCAATCAGTCAGTCAGTCAGGACTTCTCTTTTTATTTTTATAGATAGATCGTCGTCCAGACAGAATTTCGGCTCTGGTCTCCAATCTAAGCACAGACTAGCCTTCGTCTAAGGATTTATTATACCTAATGCACATAGTGTGCGCGCAGACACAGGTGCACTCTCTCTTCCCTTACTTTGATAATCTGATGGGACAGCAATACGACACGACTTAAGAGAAATCAGGCGCAGGATCAGCGGCTTTTTTTTGAAGATGGGAAATCATCAAATAAGTCCTCCCGCTCTGGGTGGAGCGGGAAGGCATATCAAACTTTTACTGACTGAACCCACCCGTGTTCCTTCAGTTGCCTGTGTGCCAGGGGCGACGGTATCTAAACAGTACTCTCTTTCGAACAACCCGCACCCCTTGCAGGCGTCGGCCCTTGTGGACCCCACCAGTTGATGCTGAAATCTCTTTCAGGCGCGCGTGGAACACAACGCGCCGTCGACCCGGGCTTGGTCCTTACCCTACGGCGAGCTACCCATTACTCGCCGTCCTGAATCGGCTTGGTGAATGGGGGTTCCGACGCCGTGTGGGCGCATAGATTGCCTCTTCTTACTTTACTACTGCTTCGCAGAAGGAGGTGACGGCTACCCATGCACTCTCGCTCCATACCATGGCCTGTACCAGGGCCGGACGCGAGAGATCGCCGCCACCGATCTCCTACACGAGACCACGGTGCTCCGCCAAAACCGGGCATACCTCCACTGTGTCCTCCGGGCGATCTATACAGTGGTAACACCCGGACGTTTCCTGGGAGCCTGGGAACCTCATACCACCTCCACAACTTTCTTCGACAAATCCTTTTCTGTTCAGGCCGCTCGTTTGTGGAACGCATTGCCAGTTCAAATAAAACGCGCGCAATCGTTACCGGTGTTCAAGAGACTCGTGAAGGAGCATTACTTGTTGTTTTGATTTTGTTGTAGCTGTTATAATCTGTAGTCGTCATTTATGTTCTTTGCTTATATAGTTAGTATGTATGTATTTATGTATCTATTATACAGCATATTTATCAATATATCTTTGTAGGTATCTATTATATAATAAATTGTATTTATAATTTGTTGCACCAATAATAACCCCATTTTGATGTCCACGCAATCACTATCCATTCAAGGTTGCCTGGAAGAGATCGCAGAAAGCGATAAGGCCGCCCATTGTATTTTTTTTTTAGTGTTTAATGTTTTATTCTGTCACAGTTTTTCTGGTGTACAATAAAGCGTATATAAATAAATAAACCTCCCGAAACAACCGTGTCCGCTCCTAACAGAAAAACCTTACAACATTTTGCGCGACCTGGGAATCGAACCCGCGAACCCTCGCCAAGCAGTCGCCAACTACCTACATCGTAATCGAAAGCAACTTTATGGATCTGGTAAGTCTACAATAACATAGTAACATAATACATTTTACGTTTATCTCTTCCAAATCATATTTTTTAAGTGGGTACCTTTATTTTCTTGAACCAAAATTATCCAACAGGGACACTTATTTATGAAGCCCACGTACTAATTGGTATTCAGACAACGTTAACTTGGATTAAGTTGACACACAGGTAGATAAAATATAAATGTTTTAACAAAAATATAATTCAATATTATATTTTACCTTTTCCGGCCGACCCGTTGCGAAAATGAACTGAGATTCGCAAAATGTTTCAACTTTTGTCGATAGAAATACTTTTCTACAGTCAAAATTAGCATTAAATTTTATTACGTATCTATGGTTGATTTAGTTTGGCGGGTCAGGGGACTCTTGGCTAAAGCTGCACGGCCCGATTTTCATGGTTAAGCAACACTTGCCGAGGTCTGTTCGTGGATGGGTGACCATGTATTACATACCGACCCCTCCGTAATTGACACGTTCAGCTGTTGGTCCCGGCTGTCATTCGTAGATCTTAGATCGTAGACAGTCGTTACGGGTAGTCAGAAACCCATCAGTCTGACAGTCGTGCCAAGGAGAATCGTGTTATCTGGGATGTGAGGTCAGCTAACCAGTCGCTCCATATAAAATACTGCTTTACAGCTGTATCCGATTAGGCTGGATGAAAGAAAGAAAGAAAATACATTTATTTAGCAGAGACGAAAAGGCACACAACGATGCTTGCGATGTTGTTGAAGAAATTTAACTGGAATGTGTCTCACGGCTGCACCAAAACAATTCAGCAAAAATGCCAGACGCTGGTTTTCAACTGGCCCTGAAACGTGAGGTGTCGGAGGTACAAAAATCTCAGGAAGGGTCTCTCTGTTTTATGTGTGCATAGCTACACAGGAGATGCCTAATTTTAATGCCATTAGTCACAAATCAACACTCCGACAGACTCAAACTCCATTTTCCTTCCCAATTTACAAGACAAACTACTTAATATGATTTAAAAAGCATATCGCATCGTTTCTCACTGTAACTTAGTGTGAAACAACTCAAGTTGGGGCGTGTGCCAGAACGATAACAATGTTATACGGAGCTTGTCTACCGACCTCCTGTGATTAATTATAAGCAGAGAGGCGAGAGGAGCCGACGGTACAATTAACCCGTTAGCTACAAATTCCGGGGCCTCCTGCTCCTGTCCTACCGACGAGGAGGAAGCGACTTGCTATCGACTATTTTATCGTTCACTAGCTTTTGCCAGCGGCTTCACCCACGTGTAGGTCCGTGTTTTATACAAATAAACCTTGCTCTTGAATCACTCTGTCTATTGATGAAAACCGCATTAAAATCCGTTGCGTAGTTTAAAAATCTAAGTGTACAGACACGAAAAGCAACTTCGTTTTATATACAATGTAAAGATAAGGAAGAAACATACAATATACACGGTGACAAAGACATTGCTTAACCGTAACCATGAATTCAGCACATATGATTCTAGACGCTGAAAATTTTCGTCGGATATTTAAAAAAATAATTGCATCGTTGATCTAGTGGTCGCAAGCGCTACTGCTGATTTTTTTTTTGTGTACGGTTTCATCAAACACGCTTTGTTATAGATTCTTCAGTCAAAGTATTAAACAACAGCGAATATGCCTTAAAAAGCTATTGTCTTTCCAAGACATACTTTTGACAAGCGCGGCATTGCTTTAAATGCGGAGACTGATTGGCAACATTTGTTTGTAGTGTAACATAAGAGGTGAGCTTGGTTACACGACGGTTACACAAGACGCGGCGAATGCTCGCTTCGAGCACATGGTTCAAGCGCGCTTCATTTGCGCGCAATTTGCAAGCGCGCTTGTTACAAAACGGCGATACACTAAACGTGGCGAAAGCCCGCTTCGAGCACTTGCCTTTTTTTTTATTTTTCGGATGGGAAATGATCAATTAACTTCTCCCGCTCTGGGTGGAGCGAGAGGGCTTGTCAGATTTTTACTGACTAAAACCCACCCGTGTTCCTTCAGTTCCCTGTGTGCCAGGGGCCACGGTATCTCTTTCGAACAACCCGCACCCTTGGCAGTAAAGCTGATCATGACGGCCAAAGGTCGGACAAAGTGTTCTTAGGTTTTCCTATCTGAAATTTCTCAGTAGGACTCTGTCTAAGTCGGGATTTGTGCCCACTATAACACTTAAAACTTAGAACGTTTTGTAATTCATAGCTTGTAAACACCGTAATTTTAAATGAAAAAGGCGCACAATTAAGTTTGAATCTACCTGGAAGAATGCTAATTTTTCTTTCTTGTTGACGTGAACTGTGAATTATTTCCCTAAATTCACGAGCGATTTGAAAATATTTCGCTGGCCGTGTAAAGCAGGAACGGGCCGGGCATTGCCCATATATGGTGTAGTGTAGAGCATGCCATGACAGAAGTCATTGCGACGCGGCCTTTGTATCGACAGACAGAAACAGGTGACGCGCGCACGTGTCGCTTGACGCAAGTCGCGTCGCTAGTCGCATCTCTCGAGGCCGTGAACTGGGTCTTAGAGAGACGCGGCTACATTGTTTCGTGATTGCATACCTGTTTAGAGTGGCTATACATTGTACTAGACACTAGCAGAGCTGAACTCTCTATATAACACTATTCTTGTTGGTTTCCTGTTTGCATTGAAATACAATGTCGAGTTTTGTAAGTAATAGCGTAGCGACATTTGCCAGCGGCTTCGCCCCCGTGGGTGTCACAAATTATACCACGGGAACGCACAACCGGGATAAAAACTATGCTATAAGTCATCATCATTTCAGCCGAAAGATGTCCACTGCTGGACATAGGCCTCCCCCAAAAGGGGGTTTTGACAGGTTGGCGATCGCAGTATGGTGGTAAAACCATAGAGAACGCTGCTGCCCATTCTCTAGTAAGTCCCTTAGTCGCCTTCTACAACACCCACGGGAAAAAATGGGTTTTAATCTATGTGTGTGACAAAAATCCATTTCCGTTCTACCGTATTCGCGTGATTGAGTAGCAAACACCCAAGCAGCTTAACATACAAACTTTCACATTTATAATATTAGTAGGATTATACAACTAACCAGAAAATATAAAGTTGGGTTTTAAGCTAACCTTAGACACCAATAATGGCCCTCCTTCTCTACTTAATCCATCCAAAGGTTGTCTTTAAAAGATCGCTTTTGCCGATAAGCCCACTCATTGTGTTAAGCTGTGTTCAATTTCTGCATTTATAACAGACTTACATATGGTAGGTACAAAATAAAGAGTACATAGTCAGCCTACCACTGTTACCACTGCTGGGACGGGTTGGTCGATGTCACATGTCTTCGAATTTTTTGGTTCTAGGACATGCCGATTTCCTCACGATGTTTTCCTTCACCGTTTTGAGAGCAGTGGTGAAGAAATAAGTTCTAATGTACATCTCGTAAATCGCGGCCGTTACCACTGTTCCACTAGACTACTGCTCTCATAATAAAGATTATTATATTGTATTCCAATGATTTATAGTCGAAGAAAACACCGTAAGCTAATGGTCTGAAATAACAAACACAGTGAGCTGCATTGCTTGAGATAAATAAATGGTAACTCATGGGACAACATAAAGCTAAATATAGTATTGGAAAAGTATTGGACAGGTCCATAATTTTATCTATGTATTTATTTATTTAGTATACACACATTTTTTTTTGTCTCTCCATCTGTTTGTCGCGGCTAATCTGCGAAACGGCTGGACCGATTTTGACTGGCAGATAGCTGATTTTATAAGGAGTAACATAGACTATCCCGGTAGCACATTCCCGTGGGATGGTTGTTGACGTCCACGCGGGTGAAGCCGTGGGCACAGCTAGTATTTTATATGATGCACGATATTCAGCGACCCTTAAAATCAAACCATTGTCTCCTAAATGAAACACCATTTTTTTTTTTGGATGGGAAATAAATAACTTCTCCCGCTCTGGGTGGAGCAGGAGGGCGTGTCAGACTTTTACTGACTAAAACCCACCCGTGTTCCCTCAGTAGCCCGTATGCCAGGGGCTGTGGTATCTCTTTCGAACAAACCCGCATCCCTGGCAGGCATCGGCCCTTGCAGGCCCCATCATTTTGTGCTGACATCATTTTGTGCTGACATCTCTTTGAGGCGCGCGTGGAACACAACGTGCCGTCGACTTGGGCTTGGTCCTTACCGGACAGCGAGCTACCCATTACTCGCCGTCCGCAAGCTCATGCCTACAAACACCGTTATACCCACTTTCGGCAAACAAATCTCATGTCAAAAAGCTAAAATGATAATAATAATTTATGTACACGTCAGTTCGCTTCCTTACGCATGTCATTTTATATTCAGGCACGTTCGTCGTATACTTTAATTACGTGGAAGTGACCTATTTCCTCTCACATTCGATGTTTTCTTCGAAGTAGGTTATGTTGGCAAAAGGGTGTCGGGGGAACCTCGTGTTTAAGAAATGATTATATTTTGTGTGTTACTTGAATATAATGCCGAGCTTTCCTGAAGGGTTTGGCAGACATGTTATGTTCGATTTAAAAAAAAAATGGTTGGCGAGCCTATAGACATCAACTGGATACAGTACGTCAGACTTGGAAAAACCTGATGGAAAAATCTGATAACTGTCACTTTGATATAATGGTGATTAAAATTAACATGTTGCTATAGAGTAACGCCTGAAGGTTAAAATTCCGATTTATAAGCTGACTCTATCGAAGTGCAATAAATTGCCTGTCTCATTCTACAGGGTTATTGGAAAAACACCTTTTAAGAGGTCATTGCGCTCATCATTATGAATAATTCTTATTATGGGGCCAAACCTGAAATCTTAAAAAAAAGCAGCTGTTCCTTATATTTATGTTCGCACTAGCTTTTGCCAACGGCTTCGCCTGCGCGGAACTTTCATCCCCTATTGAACTCCCTTATGGGATGAATTTCGAAAAATCCTTCCTTAATCCTTATCTACATTATAAAGGGAACCTCTGTGCAAAATTTCAGCTTTCTAGGTCCAAAGGGTTTGGGCTGGGCGTTGATGAGTCAGTCAGTCAGTCAGGACTTTTATTTTTATTTATATAGATAGATAAAACTCATCAAAATGTAGGAAAGAGCAGATTTTTTTATTTTCGCGATTTCAGGTTTGTTCCCATAGTAAAAGTTGTTCATAATGATGAGAACAATGACTTCTTAAGAGGTTGTTGGTGTTTTTCCAATAACCCTGTATATTTTTGTATACAGAGTGGCAAGAACAACAACGTGCGAACTGAAACCATGAATGGAGCACATAATTTTAAAAGTAGGATGTTTTAGTTGGTTCTCAAAAAGTAAATCTGCTGTTTCATAGAAACGTGGAAGAGCTACGCGGTCAAAATGTATGGAACAGCGTATTTATTTTTTAATAACCTAAGGAAAATTTCGACGCAGGGTTGTACAAAATCATGTACTGAAATCTGCCACCCTGTGTATGTGGACTCTCTAAATGAATCAAAGGCAGCAATTGGAAAACAAAAAACCTCGACAAATGAAAAACATCTCAGCAAAATCATTGAAAGATACGCAAACTACCTCTCGTCTCCCATTGCACATATCTGCAATCTGTTAATCTCAACGGGAATTTTTCCCAAAGCTTTTAAAATAGCTGTTATCAAGCCCATCCATAAGGCTGGAAAAAAAGACTGTGTCAATAACTACCGGCCCATCTCCATTTTACCTTTTTTTTTTTTTTTTTTTTGATTACGGGGGGAAATCCTCATGGATGTCCTCCGCCCCGGGGAGGGCGGAGGGGTCTGTCAGACTCTTACTGACTAAAACCACCCCGGTGTTCCGTCTCTCACGTACACCGGGGATCGCGGGAACGATTGAGACTTCCGCGATCCCCGACTAGTGCCGGCCCGCCGATGCGGGCCACCTCGCGATAGGGGGGGAGTGAGGTGTTAAACTCCCCCCCACATCAAAGAGAGGCGCGCGTGGAACACTACGCGCCGCCATCTCGGGTCCTAGAAATAGGGGGCGACGGATTCCCCAGTCCGTCGCCCCTGGACCCATTTAGGGGGGCTGGAAGAGGGCGTTGTCCGCCCTCCGCCGACGCCCGGTGCGTCTGCTGCGGATCGGGTTAGCTGAAGCAATCTCCCGCTCCCTCTCCGCAGCCTCCTTCTGCGAGATGACTGTTTCGCAGAAGGACACCACCGCGTCCCAGGAGTCCTCGCTGTCGACCATCGAGTCGACAACGGCCGGCAGCGACAAGTCACTGTCTACTCCTGAGATGAGGGCACGGCGCGGCTCCGTCCAAGCGGCACACTCTGCCAGCGTGTGCCACGCCGTGTCCTCCCGACAGTCGACGCAGTGGTGACACCGAGCGTCCGGCTCCCTGTTTATGCGACACAGGTACTTCCCGAAGCAACCATGCCCCGTGAGCACCTGTGTCACCCGAAACGACAGGGAGCCGTGCCTCCTCCCGAGCCAGCGCTCGAGTACCGGTCGGATTGCCCCGATGGTGGCGGAGCCGGCGGCGGTAGGGCGTGAGAGCCTGTTCCGCCATTCCGCCACCAGGGCTGCGCGAAGCTGTGACCGACGCAACTCCAGATGTCGCGGCGTCAGCCACTCGCCCCGCGCCCTCGAGTCCTCGCGCCACCGATGCAGCGACGCGAGTACCTTCGCCTCGAGGTCCCACGGTGGGGATCCGGCCAGTACGCAAGCCGCCTCGTAGGAGATCGTGCGATATCCCCTAATGACTCTGACGGCCATAGCTCGCTGCGGTTTCCGCAGCACAGCGATGCTGCCGGCCGTCAGGTCAGCCGCCCAGATCGGGGCCCCATACAGGGCCATCGATCGCACGATCCCCACGTAGAGCCGCCTACAGGCGGCGCTCGGGCCCCCCAGATTGGGAAGCAGCGTTGACAGCGCCCCAGCCGCGCCCAACAACTTGGGCGCCAGCCGCTGGAAGTGGGGTCCGAAGTCCCACCGGCTGTCGAGCACCAATCCAAGATACTTCATGGTGGACTCGACAGCAATTCGGGACCCCCCGACCACGATGTGTGATCCCGGCGGCGGCGCCCGCCGGGGGCCATGAAAGACCATGGCCTCCGACTTGTTGAGGGCCACATCCAGGCCAAGACGCCGTATGCGGGTCACCACCTGTGACACCGCAGCCGTCGCCAGCAACGCTGCCTCCCTGTACGAGCTCCCCCGGGCCGTGACCAGCGTGTCATCTGCATAACACGTCAGGTCCACGCCCGGCTGGAGCTCGCCCCTCAGCACCCAGTCGTACCCGATGTTCCACAGGAGCGGTCCCACGACCGAACCCTGTGGAACACCGCACGACATGCGGCGCTGGTTTCCGCCATCACGTCCCATGTAGGTGACACACCTATCCGCCAGATAGGCCCCAACGATGCGGCGGAGGTACGGGGGCACCCGATGGTACCGCAGTGCCTCCCGAATGCAGCTCCAGGGCAGGGTGTTGAAGGCGTTGGAAATGTCCAAGGACACCGCCAACATCACCCCGCCCCGGGATACAGCTTCCTCCGCCAGGACTCTCACCCGTGATATCGCGTGGATGGTGGAGCGCCCGTGCCGAAAGCCGAACTGGCTCTCGGCTAGGTCAGGCCCCTCCCTGCTTAAGTGGCCGACGAGGCGGGCGGCGATAATCCGCTCAAACATCTTACCCACCTCGTCGAGCAGCACTATGGGCCTGTACGCGGACGGCGAGTCCGCGGGGCGCCCCACCTTCTTGAGCAGGACCAGACGACCAGATTTCCACAAAGTGGGAAACTGGCCCTGCTCAAGGCACGCGGTGTAGAGTCCTCTCAGTTGGGGCTCTAGCTCCTTCAGAGCGAGGGCGAGCACGATGCCGTGAGTACCATCGGGCCCCGGAGCCACGTTCTTGGCCCGGAGCCGCATCACGGCCGCCCTCATCTCTGGCTGTGTCACCTCTGGGACGCTGATGGCGACCTCTTCGGTAGGCTCTGCGGCTGTGGGCAAAGCCATCGGCGGCGGAGTGTGCTCCGCTCTAGCCGGGAAGAGGGCTGCGACAACATCCTCAAGCAGCTCGGGTTGGAGACTCTCCGTGAGTGGAGGCGCCGCGGCTCGAAGTTTCCCTCGAACCGCACGATACGGGCGCCCCCACGGATCTCCGTCGAGAGTCTCCAACATCTCCTCCCTGGCTCGCATCCTCGCTTCGCCGATGGCCAGCCACAGAGCCTCATCTCCATTTTACCTGCCCTGTCCAAGATTTTAGAACGCCTTATAAACCAACGTCTAGTTAGGTTCTTGGAAGCAAATAATCTCCTTTCGTCCTCACAATTTGGTTTTAGAATTGGCAAAAGTACCAATGATGCAGTTCACGAGTTGGTAAACTCTATTGGGTTGGTAACTATATAGCTTAGGTGACAGAAGGAGATGCCTTACGGTGTTCCTCGACCTTGCAAAAGCGTTTGACACAGTCTCTATTCCGCACCTTCTAAAAAAAACTTGAATGGCTCGGTATCAGAGGAATCTCCTTGAAACTGATGGAGGACTATCTTACTGGTAGGAAACAACGAGTAAGGATAAATGACTCGCTCAGTGATGAGCTCCCAGTCAATTTTGGTGTACCACAGGGTAGTATAATTGGCCCAACACTTTTCTTGGTATACATTAATGACCTTTGCCAACTTTCTCTACTAAAGGGAAAGATCATCACCTTTGCCGACGATACTGCACTGTTCTTTGATGCTGACGAATGGGAGGAGGTATTCGATGTTGCACAAAAAGGTTTAAATCGTGTTAGTAACTGGCTGCAAGACAATGTTTTGACTCTTAATGTCTCCAAAACAAATTACATAGCATTTGCTCAAAGATCTAACCTGCTCCCACCCTCAACTCTAGCAATTACTGCTCACACCTGTGGCATTGAAAATACCCAGTGCTCGTGCTCTTCCCTTGAAATGGCCGAGAATATCAAATACCTTGGAGTCACTATTGACCAATACCTAACCTTTAAACCACACCTAGAAATCCTTGTGACCAGGTTACGAAAAGTAATTTACATTTTCAAAACCCTAAGACGCTCGGCTGACCGAAAAACTATTAAGATGGTATACTATGCATTAAGCCAATCACTTATTGATTACTGCATCACATCATGGGGAGGTGCCGCAAAAACACACCTCATCGAAGTTGAAAGGGCACAGCGTGCCATTCTCAAGGTTGGAGCTGGTCTCCCCTTTCGTTTTCCGACTACTGACCTATACAAAGAATGGGATACTCTCACTGTCAGACAAACGTTCATACTACGTATTTTACTTAAAAAACATTCTCAAATGCAGTTTGATGCTAAGCTACTCAAAGAGAACCGACGAAAGGGTAGGGTATGTCCCACGGCTCAATTTAAAACCACACTCCCAAAAAGATTTTATTGCTTCCTTGGTCATTATCTTTACAACAAATCAAATAAAATCCTAAACCTATATCCTAAAACTCGATCAAGCTGCATTAGAGAAATTAAAAAATACTTAAAACCCTAGACTATCAAAAAACTGAGAATCTTTTGACCGTCCTGAAATAAAGCTAATTTTGACCGACCCAAAACATCTTTAACTGTTCCTCATCTTCTTGAAAAACAACACTCGCTGCACTCAATCTACAAAAAGTCACCTTCACTCTCACATTGCTCTTCTGAATTACTGACATACGTCTAATAGACTAACACTTCACACAAGATAAACACACTCACACATCGTCTCACAACATGACTCAATAACTTCTGCAGAAATTATGATTAGGTATTTTTTGTTTTTTTTTATATTAGTTCTTCTTCTTTTAATTTTTATTTGTGTTAAGCATATTGATTAACTCTCACCTAGTTTGATTTTCTTTTTATGAATATTACTTAACTTCAACTCTTGCACGGTATCTTTGTAAAGCTAATGCTAGCCGTGGAAGGTGGTGACCTGAATCACAGGTTTTTTCCAAAAACCTATATCAGGCACCAGTCTCTCACAAGGATGGCATGCAGCTGGGACATTATTTGTACACTTTAAATTTAAGTCAGCTTTGTGAAGAGAGAATAAATGATAAATTATTATTATTATATTATCTTGAAAAACCTCTTTACTGTTGTAAAGTTTAGAATGCGGAGGTGCCCGCGTGTGGGTCCGCCAGACAAAGATCTGTGAGCCATTTAACCTAAATTTAAATCGATAACGCAAATAATCTTGCCTCTAAAAGATTAAACGTTATTCTTTATGTAAAAAAACTTTATGAATGCATGTGGAAATCAAGTTTTTTTTTTTTTATCAGAATCAGGACAGGAAAAAAGAATCATCGTATTGGTCTGAAATCATGATAAACGCTGTGATCTCGTTCATTATCTTCCAACAGTGGCTTCTTTAGATCGCATACAATTATAATGATACAATCGTTTGGTATCTGAAGAGGCCATATATCTAATGGGATCTACCACGGTGTTTGAATGTGAAGATAATGTAAGGTGTAAGACATAGTTAAGTATATGCCAGAAAAACTGTTTACCAAGTTTTATACAACCCTAGTTTTAGTATATGCGAAACCCGAAACACGTGTCTAGTATTTTTATGTAAAAAATCTGTGTACAAAATTTCCAAACTGTATCACGAAAAATCACAAAGTTATAAACTTGTTATGTTACCTGGTAGCCCGCGCGTCCAGTGTCGTTTTGTGATCATTGATAATAAGGCAGTATGTGTCTAACCGTACAGCGATTGTATTGTAATTAACTGGTGATATCCTTTTGTTCCGTGTGGTGCCGGACGTAAAAGAATAGCACCATTCCATTTCTTCCCGTGGGTATCATAGAAGGCGACAAAGGGACTTACAAGAGAATGGGCAGCAGCGTTCTCTATGCATTTGACCACCATACTACGATCGCTAACCCGCCTGCCAAGCGTGGCGATTACGGCAAATCCGCCCCTCTTAGGGAGGCTTATGTCCAATAGTGGACGTCTTTCGGCTGATATGATGAACATTTCCCATCACACTTGCAAAACTCTTTTGGGAAAAAATATGTTTTATTTTATTTATTCACTATAAGGTATCTACACAGACTGACAATAAGTAAAACATTATTGATTATTCTAAACATTACGCTAATTACGAAGTACACAGAAAATAAGAAAGTAGGTACAGAGAGTGACATAATTATAACGTAGTGTAAAAATTATTGGAATCGCTTCAGTTTTTTTGTTCTGAACTAGCTGACCCGACAGACGTTGTCCTGTCTTAGCTATGAATATTGAATTGGCATTAGCTATACAAACCTTGTCCTGACATTATGGAACACATAAAAATAATAATCATCCAATTCGGTGCAGTCGTTCGTCGGCGATTAATTTTTATATATTTAGATAGATAATAGATAAACGAATTTCAGTTTTCACATGTACTAAAAATGCATAACCTACAGTCAACCCAACTCTATTAAATTAAGCCCAAATCGACGGCGCGTTGTGTTCCACGCGCGCCTCAAAGAGATGTCAGCACAAAAATGATGGGGCCCGCAAGGGCCGATGCCTGCCAGGGGTGCGGGTTTGTTCGAAAGAGACACCACAGCCCCTGGCATACGGGCTACTGAAGGCACACGGGTGGGTTTTAGTCAGTAAAAGTCTGACACGCCCTCCTGCTCCACCCAGAGCGGGAGAAGTTATTTGATGATTTCCAACCCAAAAAATAAAATAAAAAAAAGGTTTGCAGTCGGTAAGCATTTCATGCACACAATGTGTGAGATTTCAGGATTTTCAGCCTTCTCTCTAGCTGAATATAATAAATCCACACTGGTTCAATTTACGTAGAGATAAACTTTACAGTTTACTGAATGTACTTGTTATTCAGGCTTTTAAAGATTTAAATAGAGTCTTGTATTGTTTGCTTACAAAAGACGAATGTAAGCCGAGCTAATCTGATTAACTTGAAATTCACTTAGCTTAGCATATGTTTCTATTAACAGAAGCCAGGTTGGTTTTATTATTCATTCAAATTGCCTTTCTTGAATATCTTAAGTAATCTAAACACTGTTTGATAGTTCATAACTTTAATTCAGTACTTAACTGAATTGACTTTAAAGTGTATAACTTTTTTTTTTCTTTTTTTTGGGTGGGAAATCATCAAATAACTTCTCCCGCTCTGGGTGGAGCAGGAGGGCGTGTCAGACTTTTACTGACTAAAACCCACCCGTGTTCCTTCATTAGCCCGTATGCCAGGGGCTGTGGTATCTCTTTCAAACGAACCCGCACCCCTGACAGGCATCGGCCCTTGCGGGCCCCATCATTTTTTGTGCTGACATCTCTTTGAGGCGCGCGTGGAACACAACGCGCCGTCGACTTGGGCTTGGTCCTTACCGGACAGCGAGCTACCCATTACTCGCCGTCCGCAAGCCCATGCCTACGGTGGCCGGAAATCGGCCTGGGATTCCTGACGCCCAGGGCGTCTCCGTATCCTGCGGCGGCTGGGGTCGCGAGGGCGCATATGCTGCCTCTCCCTCACGTGCGCCGCCTCCCTCTTCGCGAGCATCACTGCTTCGCTGAAGGAGGTGACGGCTCCCCATGCCCTCTCGCTCCGTACCATGGCCTGGACCAGGGCCGGACGCGAGACATCACCGCCGCCGATCGCCTCCACGAGGACACGGCGGTGCTCCGCCCAAGCAGGGCAGACCGCCACCGTGTGCTCCACCGTGTCCTCAGGGCGATCTTCGCAGTGGAAACACCCGGGCGTTTCCTCCCGCCCTATCCGAAACAGGAACCTCCCGAAACAACCGTGTCCGGTGAGGACCTGCGTCAGGCGGAAGGTGAGGACGCCATGCCGCCTCTCAAACCACTCCTGAAAGAGGGGACTTACCGCCGCAATCGTGGCGTGCCCAGCACTGGGTTGCGACAATCGCTCTCTCCATGTCACCATGAGATCCCGCCGGAGCTCTGTCCGCTGTGCCGCGATTTGCTGCGGCAGCGGAGTTACGCCCCGGCGTTTGGCCTCCTCGCGCCACTCCCATATTTGCGCGAGGACCTTTGCCTCCAGATCCCATGGCGGTAATCCGGCAAGGAGGCCCGCCGCCTCGCCGGAGATCGTGCGATATCCTCGGATCATCCTGATCGCCATGACCCTAAGGGACGCCCTCAGCTTGCGAGCTGGTTGGCGCCTCAATGTAGGCGCCTACACCGGCGCCCCGTATAGGGCCATGGACCGCACGATCCCCGCGTAGAGCCTCCGGCAGGAGGCGTTTGGCCCCCCTTAATTGGGCAAGAGCCGCTTCAACGCAGCCCCGGCCCGCTCCAGTCTGGGAGCCAAACGGCGGAAATGCTCCGCGAAGTTCCACCGGCTGTCGAGGACGAGTCCCAGGTACTTCATGGTCGACTCGACGCCGATGTGAACCCCTCCCACCGTTATCTGGGAATCCGTCGGTGGCGCATTCCGAGGACCATGAAACCACATGGCCTCGGACTTGTGCAATGTCCCAGTTGCCGGATCCTATCGACGATTGTCGCAACCCCTTGTGGCGGTAAGTCGGCCGCCGCCTGTTACGACCTCCCTTGCGCCAGGACCAGCGTGTCGTCAGCGTAGCAAACTACACTGACGCCGCTAGGGAGGTCGGCGCGCAGCACCCAGTCGTACCCGATGTCCCACAGATGCGGCCCCAGGACCGATCCCTGTGGGACACCGCACGACATCTCTCGCCGGTTCCACTCTCCGAGGTGACCGGGGTAGATGACGGCCCTGTCCGTCAAATTGGCCTCGACCACACGACAGAGGTAGGTCGGCATCCGGTGATACCGGAGTGCCTCCCTTATGCAACTCCAGGGCAGGGTGTTGAAGGCATTGGCGATGTCTAATGACACCGCCAAGACGACCCCACCCCGGGCCACAGCATCCCCCGTCGTGAGGGCTCGCACGCGCATGATGGCATCCACCGTGGAGCGCCCCTTGCGGAAACCAAACTGGCTCTCCGCCAAATCCGGCCCCACCCGCACCAGCCGCCCGACGAGGCGGTCTGCAATTACTCTCTCAAAGAGCTTGCCCACCTCGTCGAGCAGCACAATGGGCCGGTAAGCGGACGGAGAGTCCGCTGGGTGCCCCGGCTTCTTAATGAGGACCAGTTTCCCCGTCTTCCAGCGAAGTGGGAACTGGCCCTCCTCCAAGCATGCGCTTAGGAGCCCTCTTAGTCGAGGCCCGAGAGCCTGCAAGGCCAGGACCCAGGCTTTGCCGGGCAAGCCGTCGGGTCCTGGGGCGGTATTCTTGGCACTCAGCCTACGTACCGCCACTCTCAGGTCTACCTCGGTCACCTCTGGAGAGTCGTCGTCGTCGTCGGTGTGGTCCGCATCGGGCACCGCAGGAGACGGAGCCATAGACGGGGGAGCGTGCTCCCCTCGCAAGGGGAACAGAGCGCTCACCACGTCCTGCACGAGATGAGGCCGGAGACTCTGCGTCAGCGGGGGAGCCCACGGGCGGATCTTGTCCCGCACCGTTTTGTAGGGGCGTCCCCACGGTTATTGGGGTTGGACAAAGCAAGTTTAGTATTTTTAACTTTTCGGTTTTTCGGCGGTTTAATTTTTTTATTAAAAAGTTTTTCTTCTACTCTTATGGCCATCGACATCCATACCCAAAACTTTCCTCACGACATTTTCCTCATTCCTCCGCATCACATATGCCCATACTATGTAATCGGTTTTCGCACAACTTTTCAGTTACCGGTGCCATTTTCAGAATTCCTCATATGTAGGTACTAATCTATTATTCTATCCATTTACGTAACACCGCACATCCCTCTTACCATTCTCATCTCAGTTGCATGAATAGCCTTTCCATCATCCTTTATATGACCCAAAAATCAGCACCCTAATTGCGTACCTCACGATTAAACATTATCCGTTTCAATTTAACAGTTCAACAATTCATTGCGTTATTTACGTTGTTGAGCAGACACATTTTTCGAACATATGAAGTAATCGTTTAACAATAATGATTAGATCAATGCAACAAGATTATGATCAATCGTTAGTTACGCAATTACGGTGCTGATCGATGTTCTCATAATCAAATAGAATATTCGTTAGAACCAGCCTAGTTACCTGCCGCCGTCGAACAGTGCATTTGACCAACCAACCTAAAAATCTGCCCAAGTCCGTGTTGGACCACACACAATTAAGGGTTCCGTAATTGGAATGAATTTATCAGATGAACAAACTTAACATGGTGGGAACTTTGAAAACGCTCACAGTAAACCCATTCATTTGACATATCACAGTTTGCAAAAACCCTCCTAAAACAGACCTCCGTTTTCAAAATTAATTTACTTACGTTACGTCTCCATGTTTACGTTACAGAAATTCGTATATGTATAATATTTCAACTCAATAGGTCCATTCGATTCGGAACTAACTGACAAACAGACACACGAAGAGTCCTTTAAGGGTTCCATTTTCCCATTCTTACTTACGGTAGCCTAAAATTATAATACAAATATCCGTGCAAGTAAAAACTACTACTTCGTTTTCGATACACGTGATAGAAAGAAGCGTAGCAAATAATATCGTACAAGAATAAAATATATATCTCCGTATGTAGTCAGTTTTTTAATCCTAAGGATTTTTTATCTCTCACTAGCTGAACTGACAGACGTTGTCCTGTCCGTCCAATAGTCATTCATACAGAATCCCTACCTTACCTACCCTACGTACCCTACCTACCCTACGTACCCTACCTACCCTACGTACCCTACCTACCCTACGTACCCTACCTACCCTACGTACCCTACCTACCCTACGTACCCTACCTACCCTACGTACCCTACGTACCCTACGTACCCTACCTACCCTACCTACGCTATAAACCTCACGGAGCCCGAGACCTTTCCAACGAATGCAAAACCGTGGAAAACGGTTCGTACGTTCTGGAGTTATAGCGTCAGGAAGGAAAACCCGACTTATTAGTAGATGACTAGGATTTTCAGATACAGACACCTATATTTTTTCACGCTAGCATGTTCTACGTAAGGGTTTTTGTTTTCGTTATAGATTTGGATTTAGAGGAAAAAGATAATATTCCCGTTGTTTTTTTTTTTTTTTGCCAATACTGAATCTGTGTTCAAATAACGAAACCTTATTGGTTGTTTTTCGTATTTTTGGCGTGTATTTTCTGATAATAATCTGCTAATACACTAGTGTGCTTTTTATTTCCTTTCATATCACATAAATTGAGGAAATCTTTCCTTGGTATCTAGATACCAAGGAAAGATTTCCTCAATTTATGTGATATGAAAGGAAATAAAAAGCGTGATGTAATGTTATTTGTAAAAGAAAGTAGAAATAAAGACAATAAGGATTATATTCCTGGTAGGTACGGTACACAGAAAGTAACTACAGTCACCAAAACAGATTAGTATGCAGGGTCGTCGGATAGAGTTGAACTTAAGAAACCGATGGATGTTTGTGAATGAAATTTAATTTGATAAATTGATCTGTTTGTTTTCCATTGATTAAATAAAAAACATGCATTTTTTTAGGTACAGTTGTGCCCAATCTTTAGCGGAAACAAGCCGTAATGTTATGATATCTATAAATAGGTAATTTTACTGATCCCATTCGACAGAAATATAAATTAATCCCGCCTCGTACCTATTCGTAAACATAACTGATACGCGTAACGTGCTCATATTTTATCACTATCAGCGGCTACACGCACCTGTCAAGGCACAACAAGTACCGAAATAGGCACTTAAGTACCCACCACACAACAATCCACCTTAAAATGAAAGTTATAGGGTAGAATATAAGTTGGAGGGCCGGATAGAAGCAGCAAAGTTAATAGCTGACACGGAGAAATGTCGAAAAACAGATTGTAAGAAATTTATCAGTGCCCTCGTTCTCGTGTGTGGGTTACTTTGGGTTGCCAGCGATCACTCAAGTGGTTACGTAACCACGTGGTTACAGCTGCGATTATGGTAATGGAGGGACAGGGTTCATATTTTTAATGGGTATGTTAATTGAGTGTACTATAGATAGGTACACCTCTGCATAACCCTTCAGGGAAAACAGGCTTGATGTTGTGTTATTTTAATTATGAGGGTTAAATATGAGGAGGGCAAGATCATTTAGAAAGGTACTTGCAAGGAAAGGTATAATATGTACAGGATAAACAAATACCAGTGCGAAAACTGTTAACATGAATTCAACATATCATTCTAGACCTGCTAGCATAAAATTTTTTAGTCGGTACAAAAATAACAGCTGTTCCACACATTTTGACCGCGTAGGTATTGATTGCACTTTTCTATGATACAGCAGATTTTTTTTTTTTTGTATAACTGGTGCAAAAGAATGATATGCTGAATTCATAGTTACAGTTTGCGAAAAAAGTCTATCATAATAGGTTTACCAACGTTAGAATAGAATAGAATAGAATAGAATAATTTATTTGTCAAACATAGGTAATTACATACGAAGATCTTAAAAATTAGGTAGTGCACTATGTTTTGCCAATATTGGCATACAAATGATTAGAGTTAAATAAAATGATAAATTAAATAAGAGCTTAGCATTAAATTACAATGATAAAATTACAATATAATAATAATTATAGTTGAGTAGCTAATTGTGCATGCAAGTAAATTTAATTAATTACAATTCAAAGTCAATTTCATTTCATGTCAAAAGTCAATTCAGAAAACGTTTTGGATTTCTTTATATTTGCATTAATAAAAAAAATGGATTGCATAGGTAGAGCTAGGTTAATTTTTGTACGATTTTGTGTTTAGTGCAGTATTGTGATCTTCCTGTGCGAGTCACAAATTAATACCTACTTTTTCTTTTTATTTCTTTTTCTATTATAGCCCGTGAAATTCAAATCAATTTACTGGTCAGAATATTTTATGTTGATTAGAATATGATTAGCTACCGTAAAAAATATCTGACTTTGCTTAGGTATAGTATATTATATCATTCTCCTGCCCTTATCCCAATTTATTTGGAGTCGGCGCAACATGTCTTTTTCTTCCACACTTCTCTATTAGTCGTCATCTCCGTAGTCACACCCTTTCTAACCATATCATCATTCACACAGTCCATCCATCGTTTTTTTGGTCTCCCCCTACTTTTATAGCCTTCGACATTCATACTCAAAACTTTCCTCACGACATTTTCCTCATTCCTCCGTATCACATGCCCATACCATGACAACCGATTTCCACACAACTTTTCATTTATCGGTGCCACTTTCAGGCTTCCTCTTATGTACTCATTTTTTATTCTATCCATTCGTGTAACACCACACATTCCTCTTAACATTCTCATCTCGGCTACATGCAATTGCCTTTCATAGTATATATATATTATAGTGATTATATATTATAGTTATTATCTATATAAAAATGTACTCTGTGGTTAATAATAGGAAAAATCATCAATACTACCTTCTAAATTATCCAATCGGTTTGGAAATTATTAGTCCATTTTCTTTCTATCTTGTTTGTATGTTTAACTACGTCTCGCTTTTGCGAGAGAAATCGGCCGGTGGCGGAGGCCTAGTGTGTTAAGTTGCTCCATATTGCATGATATTGTGTGGCCGTATCTCTGGCAACAGGTTGCTACATATTGCCATTGCCCTAAATTGCTGGATGTAGTCGTGACGTCATAGTTGACGAGAATTGACCAGGATGGAGCAATTTTAATTGCTCGTTTAAGTACACCTTAAGTAAGAAAATTTGAATATCGCGAGCTATCTTCTGCCCTTCATGCTTTTCGTTTAAATATTTCTGCTAATTTTCTATTCCACTCTTAACCTCAAAACCTAACCTAAAAATCAAAACATTTATTTCCCATCACAGTCCTCTTTCGCAAGATATTTCACCCCACTAAGCCCCAGTCAGCCCCATTGAGATCATAATCCTGCAGCTGTTAGAACAATCTCGGGGGGAGTAGAATACGTACCTATACCCCGGGGGTAGAATGGCTGCTAAATAATTACAGATCATCCGGCTCCGCTCGCGGTCGTAATTTTGATCGATTAGAGTTCCGATTGAAACATAAATGTGGAAGAAACAATACGTTCAAATTTAGTTGTTTTTTAAAATTGATTTCACAATGGGTTGGTAATTATCTTAATGGTCAATAGTATAAATAGACCAAGAAAATAGATAGGCTGACGGTGTGGACCTTCACAACCCAGTAACTGGGTAAAACGATACCCCTTGATAAGACTGTTTTTCAGACTTTCGGGCTTCTTGCAACCCGTAACGACTGTCAAAAATGCAGCAATGACAGCCGGGAGTCCGGGACCAATGGCTTAACGTGCTTTCGGAGGCACGGAGGTGTCTTGGTATGTAAAGATGGTCACCCATCCCATAATTATCTAAGAGGCATCATACTTTGTAATACCTAAATTATTTCTAAGATTTATACTGTATTTTACCTATTTTTTTTTTCTTTTTTTTTTTTCTTACCAATTTTTTTTTTTTGTGTTTATCTATTAAAATCATAAAAACCCTGTTCATTTCAGTTATTCTCTCGCCCTACCATAATAACCATTAACAGGATTACAAACGCGTTTATGAATGTAACAGCAACCCATTCGACCTGCGAAATAACGACCAACACCATTCAATACAAAACAAACGAATCAAACTGCTATCGCTTCTAAAGACAGTTAGTTGCCGTCAACACGGACGTAACAAAACCGCGGCAGGATTTTTTCGGCACTGGAATTTCAACTCTCGGCGTTTGAATTGAGCAATGATAATCCAACAAAGTGCATCTTAGCGCGTCTTAAATCGAACAGGGCCCTAATTACGACCACTTAACGATTCCTTACTTCGAAACCCCGTCAATTCCTTAGATCACACACGATATCTGCTAATATGGTACTAATAACATCGACGAATTGTCTTGGAACATACAGAATATGACATTTGGATTCCTTACCGCTACATTGGTTACTAAAAGACACGATATTGACGTATGAATCATTATAACCATACAGAATTGGGGCCCAGTGTGTTTTACTGTTAGATTTTCAACCCTCGGCGCTAAGCACTGCACAAAAAATTCCGCTGAGATTGTATTACGTCCATTTACGTCAACTTACCGAATCTAAATTATTTCCGTCCCGAGCAACGGAACAGTTCTGAAATGATCTCAAAACAATAGCAGGATGAATATTTACGGTTTATTCATGAGTCGACGAGCGAATTTAACTGCGGACCGACGATAAGGTTGAAACGGATATGGATACACAATACTGATCTGCACATTATGTTTTAGGGACAAAAGGGTCGGTGTTCAAATCGGAGAAACAATATGATTTGACGATGTTACGTAGTGTTCCGCTTTTGAATGTTTTGTGTTCGAGATTTAAATGTTATGTTTTTAATTGCGATGCGATATGAAATGGTTTGTTTTTCATCCTTTATTGAAAACGCAACGAGAATAAATAGTCCAGTCAAAATAGACATTCAAGGTTACATTAATCTTCGTCTAGGTTAGCTGAATAGTCCCCATCAAACCCGCATGTGCCAAAAAAGTTACTCATGGTTAAGAGCGTTTATTCCGAAAGTTGGCAACGTCGGAAATAGTTCTCAATTATTTACCAGTTTTTATTTATTTGTTAATATTACTGTATGGAAATATGAAATATCGGTAACTAGTGACCTAGAATATAAATAATGATTTGCAATTATAACACTGAATTTGATGTTGTGACCGTTTTAGGTGTAAAAGGGCATTTGGAAAGTTTCCAAATTCTTTTTTTACATCTAAAACTAAATATTCGGTGTTAAGATATTAATTATTGCATTTCATAATCAATATTTATGTCACTAGTTAGCGATATTTAATATTTCCATCCAGTAATATTAAAAAAATAATGAAAACGGGTAAATATTTGACAGCGATTTGCGACGTTGCCAACTTTCAGAATAAACGTCTTATGGTTCGCAAAATCTGTGTGTAGAACTGTGTGTACTGTGTGTGAACTGAGTGCTGTCCTTGTAATTTTATTTAAGTAGGTACTAACAATAGTTTTTCTAAGTTTTTTTCTTTTTTATAAACGAACCTTTGGATCTCGTTGTCCCAAAATAAATAAATTGGAATTTTGAAAATTGTTTATTTTTTTGCATTTCTCTGCCTAACGTGAAGTTTGATCATAAACACACATGGAGATCCATCAGATAGAAATTGTAGACCATGCAATCATCTACAAAAATGTGTTGTCCTTACACTTTTTTCTAAGGATTGCCGTTTAACACAACCTGACACTGGCTTGCAAATTATAAAAAGCATAGGCACCTAAATAAATTTAAATATGATTTGATTTGGTTCCCCGAATTTTAGACTTATAAATAAGCAACCAATATGAATATAGTGCTCAGAGCCGCTACCAGCAGTCAGGCTAATCTTTTAAAATGGTATATTGTTATTCAAGTGATCCTATAATATTTATGATGTATGTAGTAAGTTGCGGATAAATACCTAAAAAGGAAAATAGAGTTTTGGTCCCTGGCCCTGACAGCACGTAATAGACAAGACTGACAAACTTTAATTAATTGAATAAGAGGCTTTTGATTAATTTGTTTGGTTATTATAAGTCTTTATTTTTGTAATGTGCGTTTTGTTTGTGCAGATTTTTTTTAAATTTATTTATTCATTTTCAGAAAATACGTTTTTCATAAGGTTTTCCTTTTTTCGCCATACATTTTCCACATGTGTGCCGTTTTCACACCCAGTTATGGAATTTGAAAATGATGATGTTCGTTACTTTCGTCGCTTTCGTGGCTCATATCATAATTTAAATAGGTACCCTAAAAGTAGCTATGAAGCGAGAAAAAAATACGTGTACTTGTGAGTAGAAATTTTCTTAGCTTGTCATGTAAAAGTAATGGGTGGCCTACGTAATAAAGTAAGTAAATTCACAAAAGGTGAACGTTTTTCATGGAAAAACTAATAAGCAGTTACAAATGTTTTAGGAGTGTAAAATGGTTGAGCTGAATGGTGCTGATCCATACGTCATGTTCGTGAACGGGCGCCGCCAGTAGGGACTGGTCATCTCTTAGCTCCCACGGTTTATTTTCATTTCTGAATTGTTATTTTATTTTTGTTTTAATTAAGGACGCTTTTAATGTGCGCATCTTTTTACATCGTTCTCACATGGATAATTTCAACATAATGATGTAACCAACTTTTTGTAACAATATCATGATTTTAAAAGAGTTTCCATGGAGTTTCTTGCCCGTTCTTCTCCATACGTAGGTAGGTACTTACGCTTCGGAATGGGCAACTAGCTTCATCTTTCTAACTCACCGACCTTGACAATGCAAAGGTGCCTGTAAATGCTATGAGTTTGAGTTTAACTGCACAATTTACAAAGCACAGTGAAATCGCTCATACTATAAGCTCATATTGAATCTAATATCACAGTAACCATAAAAAGTGACCTATTATTGTTACTATGAAATCTCTATATCAGCTTCAAAATTGTGTATTTACAAGTGCCAGATTACCCCGTGTCCTAAACTAAGCAACTAACTTCTACCCGATACTTCGCCCAAAATGTAGTCAAATATAGGTAGATACTCTAAAACACTCAGCATTAGTGTAGTTTTTTAACAGTGAAATAATTTTCAAAATGAAATCAACCCCTTTTTTTGGTGGGAAATCATCAAATAACTTCTCCCGCTCTGGGTGGAGCAGGAGGGCGTGTCAAACTTTTACTGACTAAAACCCACCCGTGTTCTCTCAGTAACCTGTGTGCCAGGGGCGGCGGTATCTCTTTCGAACAAACCTGCACCCCTGGCGGCATCGGCCCTTGCAGGCCCCTTCACTTTGTGCTGACATCTCTTTAAGGCGCGCGTGGAACACAACGCGCCGTCGACCTGGGCCTGGTCCTTACCAGACAGCGAGCTACCCATTACTCGCCGTCCGCAAGCCCACGCCTACGGTGGCCGGGAATCAGCCTGGGATTCCCGACGCCCAGGGTATCTCCTGCAAAGGCTAGGGCCGTGAGGGAGCATATGCTGCCTCTCCCTCATGTGCGCCGCCTCCCTCTTCGCGAGCATCACTGCTTCGCAAAAGGAGATGACGCGACGGCTACCCATGCACTCTCGCTCCGTACCATGGCCTGGACCAGGGCCGGACGCGAGAGATCGCCGTCACCGATCGCCTCCACGAGGACACGGCGGTGCTCCGCCCAAGCCGGGCAGACCTCCACCGTATGCTCCACCGTGTCCTCAGGGCGATCTTCGCAATGGAAACACCCGGGCGTTTCCTCCCGCCTTATCCGAAACAGAAACCTCCCAAAACAGCCGTGTCCGGTGAGGACCTGCGTCAGGTGGAAGATGAGGACTCCATGCCGCCTTTCAAGCCACTCCTCAAAGAGGGGACTTACCGTCGCAATCGTGGCGTGCCCAGCTCGGGTTGCGACAATCGCACTCTCCATGTCGTCATGAGATCCCGCCGGAGCTCTGTCCGCTGTGCCGCGATTTCTCGCGGCAGCGGAGTTACGACAGGATCAATACCTCCAGTGATTACATCGTGCATACAAAGTTAAAAACTTTTTCTCTTTATAATATTAATGTAGATAGAAACAAAACGGCATCGTTGCACCTTACCGTTTTTCGAACAAATAAGTAAGTGACAAATGATCGCGAGGATCACGTATTTGAGCGACGATCGCTTCTATTAGGACACCACTTTAACTTATTTACTTGTTGTTTTGCAATTTAAAAACACATGTTTTCTGTTGATATTGGACTCCCTGCCAGCTCTCGTTAAAAACCGTTAAATCAATCTTTTCCACTTACAAAAATATTATCCATTTATAAAACTGACGGCGAATAAATCGGAGTACGGTGTTGTTCGGATACAATTCACAAATGTAAATAACCAAAGCTTTTCGATTGTGATAATCGATCAACCCGGTACCTATATTTAGTACACATTGAAAATGTATGGAGGCAATGTTTTTTAAATGAGGTTGAAATAAATATATCTGTACCCCTATACCTACTTACGCTCCATTATGGTTTTAAAAATGTATTGGTTAGGCCACATACATGACGTGTAGGAAGAGACTTTTAAAATTTTAGAAGAGATTCCAAGACTTATTCCAGAATTTTCTCTAAACGACTGCAATAGACTGAAAAATTCCATTTCCTTTGCGTTGATTTCGAAATTCCATTTGCAATAAATATGACGTTTACGGATAAACAAAACTCTTTTGAAATTTGAACAGCGTATTTGACAGTATGTAAATTAAGCATGCCGCGTTCCGTTCGGAAACAGCGTTACAATCTGGCAGCGCGGTCAGAAGCACTAAAAACTAACAAAGTATAACGAAACGGAATATCTGAGCGAAGCGATCTCTGAGGCTTTACTGCCCGACTGTAATAGACCAAGCACGTAAAGCTGCATTCATACCGAACCAAGAAATATTGTGAGGGGGAATACGGGATCGCGTTGGAACATGTCGCATGAATTTTCATTATCATTAAATTTTGTGAAATAGCGAATTAAATTATATAATTTTGGTAGTGAATTATCCAATTTAGTTACGTGTGAGTGCACAAGTGTAGTGAAGGTGAAAATAAGTGTCTAACGTGGACTTTTCGTGTTCCCCCAAAAACTCCCAATAGGTTATTGTAAAGTTACTACCGCTTTACAATAACTTTGTTATGACTAGAATACGTTCATAATAAAGACTTGGCTAAAAGCTCTCTGAAACCAGGCCATAAAAATAATTTAAAAAAAAAAATGTTTTGAATGCAGAAATTTACTTTCAGTCAATATTTTGCCCAATACTAGTTAGCTTGATAATTTATAAAATTATAAGCATTAACGTTGCAGGACTTGTTATTAACATATTTGAAGGACAATTTTAGGTGGTAAAAATGTTTTTTCATCATCTGTGATTTTTCCTATATGTTCTCACCATGGTTCTTAAGGTACATTATTTGACCACAGTTGTGTGGAATGAAAAACACCTCCCTTGTTACCGAATTTAATGATTAGATACTTTAATAAAGACCTTCGTACTTTGTTGTGCCGATTCGATACGAATTAAACCAATTACTTATTTTATTGTTTTCGTAATTAACTCAAATGAAATCATTACCTACCATCTGAAATAGAAGAGAGAAAAATAAGAAAACACTGTGTAACAAAACATTTCACATTTAAAAAAATCCTTTATTAAATGCTATCAGAAACGCTGAAGACTCAAACGGATTATTGTAGCTTTAAATCCTTCATAGAATTTTTAAAGCAATCCTTTAGTATTGTTTGAACAAGCTGTACTGAGTTCCCAGCGATCAATCATTTCCATTTGTCTAATCTTGATCAACCCACATTTAAGGACACGCATTGTGTATGTTTTTGCGTTTGTAAAGTTGTCATTATTTGTACTCGACTATTATAATAATTTATAGGAACTTACTTATCCGTTAATAATAACAGTTTTAAAGTGTAGTTAAGGAATAATTTATATCTAAAAGGAAGGTACATATTAAATTCAGGCGATTCAGTGTTAGCAAGATTACAAATTGGTACAATTTTTTTTTACCAAAAAATAAGTAAGAAGTAGGTACTACAATCAACCAATCAACTCAGCCTATCGCAGACCACTGCTGGACAAAGTCCTCTTCCTCTCCCAGAGTCTCTCTCACTTGATCTTCAAACATCGTGAGATAGACGACAAAAAGACTAGACGAATTTTCCAAAACGCTGACCAACAGGATCCTTCTGTCGGCTTCATTCTCAAAGTCATGTCTACCAAACTGGATAACTTGCCCTATGTAAATATACTCCTTCACAACTTCGAGAAACGACCCTTCGATGTGGATTGGACTCGGCAACACGTATGAACAAAACGCATCGAATCTTACTTGACTTTCGTCTTATCCAAATTCATGCCAAAGCCAACCCGGCGAGAGGCTCTAGGCTGTGCAGCATCTGGTCTACTCACTCACTGCCATTATGACGATGTCATCGGCAAAGCGAAGGTGTGAGATCTACTAACCAAACGGATTCAGGTTGATGTATTGGTAAACAGTTTCAAGGATTTTCCATCCCTTTGTCTCACACCTTTGAACACTGGAATGGGGCTGCTTTTGTGATCCTGAACCTGGACAATCATCGTGGCAGCGTTATAAAATTCAATTTTGTGTAAGTAAAGTAATTACCTTAACAAAACAAAAAAAATCCCAAAAAAAAAACCTATTATTTAAAAATTAATTTCATAATAGTTTTAATCTAGATAAACCTCTTACAGGTCAACTGTGTAAGCGCTCATATGTGATCAAGTCCCCGTCGCCAACACATAAACTCAATTTACATCAGGCTTGCCCACAAAATATTTCAAGGTAAATATTAGCTATTACTCGTATAATTTCACGCCGGAGTTTTTATTACTCTCGGCCGCTTTCGACAGACTCAAGTGATAATGTACCCCTCTCTCAATATATGTATATGTAAGTTCAAATCGTCCCTTAACTACATTATTTTTCGTTCAACGGCATATAGAGGGCAAAAAATTGGTAGGGAATTTCTCGGTACGCAAAATATTTTACCCCTTCTTAGAAGCGGAGTATTAACATGATTTCTAAAAAGATTTTTTGTATTTTTTTATAATTATTATTTTGATAATAAAATTGAGATACAGATTAACAAATTTTAGCTTTTGACAGGTAAGTAGGTACTCGACTTAAATAAATTAAGATTTAAAAGGCTTTTTCAATTTCCAAGTCGATTATATAGAAAAGCAGTTCTCGTTTAATAAAAAATAGCAATTTGGAGTCAAATAAATTCTTTGCAAGACCAAAATTCGGAGTTCCTCAAAAATAATATTTGTTCTATTTCGAATTCATGAATAATTCTTTGTAGGTGCCCATGTAATAAGCTTTTGAGAAAACGTTTTCTTTGTCTGGTCTACAGTAAAATATATTCAATCCAAATCCAATAAACTGATTTTCTTTTTGCCCTTTGTACCATAACAGAAAGTTACCGTGCTCCGAAAAATCTTTCCGACGAAAACTAATGTGATACCCTGATCTGCACGAAAACTTATTTACAAAAGATGTGTCAAATTTGTCAATCCCGCTACCTGCATGCTGGCGGCTGACGTAATCGGATTACCAATACGAGTTATGCTACAACATAAATCGGATTACCGAATGCCTGCGTTTTAACCAGATTTTCTTAGCTTGACGGTAAAAAATATATTTCCCGGCGATTTATTTAACAGCAACTTTATTACAGCGAGGGCTTGACGTATCGCATAATTAATCAATGGTACCCTCAGTCACAAAATACAGAGGGTACAGAAGGCAATCTACATACAAAGTGCGCTCGAGCAACGCACACATAGACACCGCTCACGGACACGATATCTCGGACCGGTTGGGACCAGTGCGAGCGCGAATGCCATCCTCTGAGATAAGAATACCTAGTTAGTTGCGGGTAAGCGAAAATGACTTTGTGGCCTTGTAGTAATTTTACAATTTATATTAGGTATTTAATGTAGTATTTATAAGCTAAAAAATACACTCATCTTCCTCTTTATAAATAGTTAATATAGAACTGCTCGGCGAGCCGGGCGGGCCACCCGCGTAGCCGCCCGCCGCCGATCATACCTAACTATTAGAGTTGAGATTAAATTGTGATCATGGCAAAGACCTAAATACGAGTGCCACGACCACGATAGTTTTTATGCATAAGCCAAAGTTGACAACCCTAGCGCGACCGCCGAGCGTAGGTATGAAAATCGAAGTACATACATGTGATTGCCTTCTGTACTCTCTTTATTTTGTGCCTCAGTGTTGCGCTGCAATCTTTCCTATTCCTGACGATCGATCCCTACGTTTTACTTGAATAATCGGGAGACTTTGAATCGAGTGTCAAACGAGTCATTAGGCAATCGTATTATCTGTGACACCGACAAAAGTCAGATTGTCCATCGCAAAGCTTTGTTATTTTACCTTTGCGTTTTATTTATTTTTGCTTGCATAAAATCTTTTATCTTCCCTGAATGAAAATTGAAATTCTAGTCAACACTACTAGTTTAAGCAACCTTTTTATTTTATATACTAGGTACTTTGGGGTCTTATTTGATATGTATCTCTGTTGGTTTGTAATTCAAGATTTTATAACAGGAAGTCCAACACCTCTTATCAAACCTACTATCAGAGCCACCCTATAATATACCACGAACATAAATTTTAATAAATCCAGCACTTCAGTGGCGTCACACCCCTAAACAACAGTGACGCGGCCATTGTTATACACAGGAAGGCATTTAAGGGCTCACACTGACCCATAAAAGTCAAATTTTATATTGGGTCGCGTGGAAAATAGTTGGATTTATCGTCGAAAATAATGCGGTGAAAAATTGGCTGGCCTTACCTACTGATGTAATAAAGATTATCTACGGACACGTTTGTTTTAAACACAATACAAAGTTTTTATCTAAAAAAAGAGGTGATTAAATATATGTTCTCCAGTAGACGACGATATGACAGTCTGTTTGTATTCCTACACTAGCTTATGATTCTCTTGTATATGAAAAATATAATAACCAACTGTATACACAAACTTAAGATACATAGTTGTAAAGGTACAAAAGTAATTGCAATAATAAATCTAGACAATACTGAACAACAAGACAGTTGTAACAATAGAACTCGATAGCGCCTACAAAAGTAATAAAGTTATCAAGTGGCTGCTGCCATGAAAGTGAATTTATTGATATAACTTAGTAGTTATCGCCACCTGTGCCCTGGGGATTTATTCGACAAAATGTTTTTCTTGATAACCAATGCTTGTTCAAGATTTTCCGCTATCTCGCGTAGTAATAAATAGGAAAATAAAAGAACTGAAAATGTATCTATTGTATTAGGTGATGTGTTGTGTAAATTATTAAAATGAACCATCAAAATATAAATGTTAAAGGAGTTTGCATATTTTTTGTGCCGATATCCAATCTACTTTTGTGCAAAGGCCAGAATATAAACAAACGTTTAAAAAATCTCTGTTCGTTTGCTAATTTGGTAATGCGTTGGGTGCCATATTTTCCATTTAGGAACATTCATAAAGGGCAAAGATTCAGCATTTCCCTAAACAAAGGAGTGGTTAAAGAAACAATAGTAATGTACAAATCATTTTTGTAGCATTAAATTTGACACTTTGAAACTCGCCTGACACGAGTCCATGTCGGGCGCCAAAACTAAACAGTTAATAAAAGTTGTTTAATTGAAGAAAAAAGAAGATTCAGGGGTCTATATGATAAAGTCAACAAGTTTCTCAAAGCTGATGTTAAGTGAAAAAATCGGTAAGAGAATAAATAAATTACGTATCCGTTTCAACATTTTGTCACACGTTGGGCGCCAAAGTAAAAATATGTTTTTATTTTTCAACTGCAGGAAAACTCTCGAGAAAATAGAATATTAGGTATAAAAGACGTAGGAAATGAGATAAGATAACGAGTTTCAACGTTGTCGCTAGGTGCTCAACATAGTCCCGTGTTGGGCGGCAATAGCACGGCATGCATGTTTAGCAGAAAATCTTAAGAAAAAATATGGCAAGATAATATTATCCATATTATAAAACCTTCAAAGCAACAGATTATTAAGGATTTTCAAGCTGCTTTATTTTATTCTTAAAAGCATAAAATTTTACTTTATATATCTACAGAAAAGGCTTTTACTTTACATCAACATTTGTGCTACCAGCATTTTCTCGCTTAAGATTAGTATTCTATCTTGTTTTTTTAATAACGTTCAACCTTTTGACAGCCACCAGCTCGAAAACTACCACGCACCAAAATAAGGAACGTTAATTTTACCGTCAATTTATCTCAATAACCTTGGCAAGGGATCCCAAAATGTCGGAGCTCGGGTTTCATGAAACAGACGGCCTGCTGTGAACATCATACATAAGTAAATAGCTAATAAAGCTCCGACGGGCCACATGTGCCATAGAGACCCTATTCAAAGAGATTGTGTACTTTTATACTTTCTATAAGTAGGAACAGAAATAGAACTGGGTTCTGCGGCCATGCCTATGTGAGTGTGACCTTTGAGGGTAGTTATCTGCGCGTTTTTTTGTATTACTAGAAGCTTCACTCTGGTTTGTATGCTTGAGTTAATCTGGAAGGCAACTGAGTAGATTTCCGTTTCTTGTAGGCGTTTTTTTCGAGGCGTTTGGCAGTGTCTGCATATACCTAGCAGCCCGTAGAATGAAATGGTGTCTAAATTATCGCTCTTGTATCATAAGTTTCCAGTTTCGTACATTTTTTTTTTCCAAAAATCTCTTCGTTTATATAAGATCGTATATAAAAGTCAAATTAAATTAGCTGGCAATACTTTACTTACCCACGTGTTTGGTGTCAATATACAAAATTAATGAAATTTAAAAAAAAAAAACTCATTCCATGGGCGAAGGCCAATGCCTGTAATCGGTCAGCTGTTATTGTATTTTTTCGTGGTAATTGGATATTTTTTTATGAATTTTCAAAAACCAAAACATAACAGTCGTTTGGCTGCCTTAAGGTGACACTTGTCCACATTTTTTTCATACAAACTTCGGGAGGGTTTTACTCCACTGTTTGACTATGTACATCAAAAATAAAACATGGTATGGTTTTGTCTCATTATTATTATTGTCTGTACGGAAACAGAATACTAAAATAAAAAGCCATTAAAAAGTTATGAGCCAACAAAGATTCGTTTTTCTTGCTAATTTAACCTAACTTTGAGCGTGTTTAAGTAATAAAAGGAGTGTAAAATCTCGAAAACCAAGACGGTACCGACAAAGTTCAATTAACAATAAATTCAATAAACTTTATTTGTCATTGATTTATGCAGTGGTTTTTTCAGAAAACCCGATCTTCTGAAGGACTTTTCTTAATTTTTTCGCGATTTTTTTTCCAAAAATGCTCCTGCATCTCACTCAATAACGTTGTGCATGTAGACTAGCTTCTAACTGCTCACCACTGATACTATCTCTGTCGGATACGAAGCCTGGTGAGACAACGTGATTTTTAGCCAGGCCCACCAGTGAGTTCGAGCCCGCGCAAAGTGTCGCCTTAATATTCATGTCACAGTACCTACTCACAATGACATTTAAAGTTTTGAACAAAGTTAGAAATAAATTTAAAATCCAGTTTGATAATTCGTAACTCGTATGCAGGCGTAGTCTTGTTGACAATTTTCTCAACGAATTTGTAGGTTCTAGGCAGATTAGATGCTTCAAAATGCAGGAGTTTTGACGCTCAAAATTGTCCACCACTTGGGCGCCAGTTACGATTTATCAAACTGGATTTTAAAATAAAAATAGGTTTTATTTTATTAATATATTGAGTAAGTACATTGTAAATTTGCAACTCTATTGAATACAAGGAAAAAGTACGCTTAATACATTGGACTTAGGTCTATTTATACTCTAAGATAACATAATGCTATGTGGGTTCGTTCTTGGAGTAACTCAATACTCAATTCTTTATTGCATTCCTTAAGTATTTAGTAGATGGTATAAACAGTGAGAACAATATGGACCCTGTCGGGCACAGCAAAATTAGGAGAGAGGAAGAGGGCTACGTACAAATTCAAGCAATTCAATTCATTATTATTTTATAATGATTAGATGTATAATTGAGTGTAATTATCTATATATATGTATAATTATGTATAGGTGTATATATTATGAGGTTTGTGTATATAGGTAAAGTATATTTGTTATTAAAATTGTATGTATTGCACAAGAATTATTATTTGTTATTAATATTTTCATTATTATAGTTTTTTTTATTATTTATTAGTAATTAATTACTATTTTATTATTACATATTATTTATTTTCACATTTATATTTGATTTTCTATATTCCGTATTATATTGTATATATTTCATAATGTTACATCTTAGTTATCTGGCTTCGACTTGGATTGTGGAGGTTTATGATATTGACATACGCGACTGAACAGTAACCAGCCTGACTAGTACGCAGCCAGCACGTAGCTCATTGGTATCAAGAGGACGCACAGTGATCATTCAGTAGCAACGCGAAGACCCAATTTTATGAAAAAAGCATAATTTTTAGCTTTTATTTCATCAGTTTCTATATCCATGCCCAAAACGTGGGATCCATGCCCAAAACGTGGGTGATTGCCAACTAATTTAATTTGACTCTTGATACAGCTGCAATCCCGCAATTTATTTTATTAATTATGGAAAAACATCATATAAACTGGATAAAACCTCGTCTTGAAAATGCGGCGTAAAACATGCAACTTTGATGTTTGAGCCTTGCTGGGCTGGATCAGATGAACCGAGTAATTGATTAATGGACCACGCTTGTACGTCCGCCTGGAAGCCTGCGGCTCACTCGTGTTTTTACTTACCTTTTTTGTAGCTAACTAAAGTAGAAACTTGTTTTCCGGGCTCATTACTAGGTATAAGATTGTTCCCAATGTTTTTTTTAATGGGGCGATGCTGCAGTTGTTTTATTTTTAACTGACTTCACAAACGTGGGCGTTTCTCAATTCGGTTGTATTTTTTTGTTTGTACCAAACCGATTTAAAAAAATCTTCTTTTGTTTGAAAGGGTATTCTAAAGAGAAGGTAAATAAGTTATTTTTGAGTTAGCGTCAATAGTACCTACGTAATTTTTCCATGTTGATGAAAATCTAATAACTTTCTGTCAATGCCATTTACTAAGTGGAGGTATACGAATTTGTAAGGGGTAGTACAACAACTAAAAAGTGACAGTTTAAAAGTTTATTTTGAAAAAAAAAAGAACTGACTTCCTAAAACCACTCAAAGTAAAAATTACTTTAATTTCGGAAGTCGTGGGCAAGAAAAACTAAAATACAAAACTATGTAAAGTTAATTTTCAGTCTGTGGTTTTTTTTTTGGAAGATGTTTGTTTTTTGTAACTTGAGTTTTTGCAAGAATGCTGTGCGAATTCGTGTAGGTGTTTGTGTTCTTCTCTTCTCGTTTTTTCACTACATATTTAGATAAATAAATAGCTGTATTTTGACGTGGTACATAAAAACACTACGGCTAAAGCGTTTTTAATAACTAACGGAGAAAATAGATAATAATAACCTTTTCAAAATTACTAGATAAGATCATTTGTATTTATCCAAAATGTGTATTTGTTACGGCTGATAGCCGAAGTGCCGCTACACCTAGTTTTAGCCGCCTACAACTAGGTGCAGCCGGCCACATAGTTTTTTTGTTTTTTTTTTTGGCTTCGCACGGTTTGTGCATTTAGCCAGTGTCAAGTAATTTTACTTTTCAATCAAGTACCTATATGGCCCAATATCAGGCACGAAGTTACAAAAAAGTCATAGTCAGTCAAATCAAAGTTATTGTAAAGCGGTAGTAACTTTACAACAACCTATTTGTCACTGTCACTGTGCCACGGTAACATTGAGCTCCGTAATATCTATAATTTAAAAATAATTAAACGCAGTGAAACCATTTAGACTTGTGGTAATTACAGAGTGTGCATTGTGTAATACCGGTCAAAGTGTTATCCAAGCCTTAAATCAATATCCGACGAAGTTGTAAAGTGAAATAGAATCTGAACTGACAACAACAAATCAGTATCAAATAGTGCATTAATTATGTGTTTCCCGTGCTAATTAATATTATCATACGTATAAAAACTTCATATAATCACATTCTGTATATTAATAACGTGAAAAAACATTAAATAAAGAAATAAAACGATCGACAGTGAAAATAAGAACAAAGATAAAAAAAAAAACAAATCCACCCACAATAAAGAATAACGATATTTTTGAAGGACGAATACATATCGTTATTTTGTAGCAGAGTGTAATTGCTCGAATAGCTAACTAGTCCGGGTATTGAATCTGGTGCAGCGTGTCTCGAGTTCGAGTCCCGCAAACAGTTATCACTTTTTGTGTTTTTTCATATTCGTAGCACACTATTGTTGAACACAAATTAAGAAGAAAAATTAATAACAGATAATAAACTCAAAATTAAATAATTTCAATCTGTATCATGAACTTTCTTGAGAACATTACGTTTCGGGTTCGAGGCAATCGTACTCGTTCAATGTCTGACTCACAATGTAATATCAGTCGAATTGAAAGCGAAACACTTGATGACACTACTACCAGTATCCCCGAGAGGTGCAATGACGACACATTGGACCACGAATTAATATCCAAACTAAAGGAACAAGTTGAGAAACTAACTCTTCAATTAAGTAGTGCAGAAGAAGAAATTGAGTTACTTAGATGTGAAAATAGTAACCTTAAACAGTCAAACCAGAAGTTGCAAAATAAAAATGAACTTTACGAAAAAAAACACCAATTCTCCTACTAAGAAAACCAGCCAAAAATCTTCTACTCCAAATAAAAGGGGCCCATTACTTAGCAAAAACACTCAAACGAAGCAAGTAAATACGCCAGACAAAAAGAAAAACAGTAAGGGCACCCAGACAATTTCAATGGATACTAAGGGGTTATCTAAGGAAGAATCTGCGATATCACCAGCAATCCTTCATACAAAAAGCCATTATGAAGACCCGGTGAAAAAAGTTAGTAAAATGTGTGTTATAAGCGAAAATAAATATAACAAAATACGTGTTACTGCAGAAAATAAGTTTGAAAATTGTGAAATATGTCATTACCTAACACCATACTCAGGAATAAATAATATGTTTTGCGACTTGGAACCAAAGCTTAAGAATTTCACCATGAATGACTTCTGTATTATTTTAATTGGTGAAACAGACTTCAGATCTACTAAGGAATATTCTAGCATCATTCTCCACATAAGAAAAGTACTCGAAAAAATCCAACACACAAATGTTGTTATCTGCATGCCAACCTATAAGCATTGTATCAGTAATGTTACTTTGTATAACATGAGAGTAGAACATTTTAATAATCTGCTATACCAAGACATTGTAGCACACGAACATGCTTACTTTATTGACTCAAACAAGAACCTCACGTGGGACTACAAAATGTATAGACAAAATACAGGATCAGTTAATAATTACGGTATGCAAACAATTTTACAAGATATCGCCGCACTTATGAAATATATACGTGAAAATATGTCCGAGAATACGGAAGGCGAGAAAATTAACAATATGGATGAACAACAAGCGACAGAGCAGTTTTTTCGATTATAAGCACCTTAACTTGATACATCAAAACATTGCGGGTTTACTGAATAAGAGTAATGAGCTCATTGTATGTCTTGAAGAGATGTCAGAGAAAAACGCCGAAATCGACATAATCTGTTTCTCTGAACACTTCATGATAGCTGGCCATGAACAATCATTGTATATTCCTAATTACACTTTGGCGGCATGCTACTCCAGAAAAGACAGTAAGAGAGGTGGTACTTGTATCCTTACAAAGAAAGGTCACCAGTTTAAAGAGCTACAGGATATAGCGAAACTCTCCATTAATGGAGTATTCGAATGTTGCGCTATTGATCTGACACTGTATAATACGATTATTGTTTGTGTGTATAGAGTACCTAAGTCCAATAACTTACCTGTATTTTTTGAGCAATTAGATAAAGTGTTATGTTCCATCTGTAGCAAAAATGTAAAAAAAAATGTCGTAATTGCAGGTGACTATAATATTGACTGTCTTAAGCGTAATAATACTTTGATAGATCTAGAATGTTTACTTTTAAGTTATAACTTAAAACTAGAAATAAATCAGCCAACTCGACTCGCGAGCGGCACTTGTATCGACAATTTTGCACATAATGTGAGCAAGAAATGTAAATCTGATGTGATTGACTTCGGCCTGTCAGACCACACAGCGCAAGTACTAAAGTTACCGGTTCATAAAAAAATCTTAATAAACTATTGGCGAACAAATAGACGAGATTACAATAAAGAAAATATGCAAAAATTCAAAAATTGTATAAAAAGGTTTTCTTTTTCTGAAATATATAATACAAATAATCCTAGCACAGCATATAATGCATTTTTGGAAGCCTTCATGATGCTGTACAATTTATGTTTTCCTTTAAAAGAAATCACAATAAGAACCAAAGTAAAACCTCAGTGGGTATCACGTGGCATAAAAATCTGTAGCAAAAAAAAGCGAGAACTTATGTGGAACTATAGGCTAAATCGTAATGAAGTAAATAAAACTAAATTTAAAAAATACTCTAAAATATATAAAAATATAATTAATTTAACGCAACGAGCCCAAAACAATCACACAATAAAATCATCCTTTAACAAATCCAAAGCCACATGGGCGATTATAAATAGGTCTAAATTGAATTTACCAAAGAGTAGTATCACTTCCATCGAAACAAACCATAAAACTATAACCAGGCCACAAGAGATTGCGAATGCTTTTAATAATTTCTTTATAGAAAAGATAGAACCCATACCAGACGCTGGTAAGGAGGTAACAGCAAATATTTCTAAATCAAGTCAATCTATGTTCATGGCACCAAGTACTCCACATGACATACTTCAAATTATAAGATCGCTTAAAAATACTACAAGTGTTGGATACGATGGGATATCTACTAGAATCCTTAAGTATATCGCCTATTACATATGTGACCACCTAAGCCATATCATTAATATGTGTATAACAACTGGATCATACCCGGAAAGTCTAAAAACTTCTATCATTAAACCCATCTTCAAAAAAGACAACAAGCAGAGTATGAACTGCTACAGACCTATTGCTCTTATTCCTATAATTTCAAAAGTTTTTGAAAAATACATATATAATCAAATTTATAACTATCTAGAAAAATTCAACATTCTTACAAAAGACCAGAAAGGTTTCCGCAAGAATAAAACAATAAACATGGCTATTTTTGATTTTATAAATAACGTCATGGGTAATGTGGATAAAAGGACGCCGGTGTGTTCTATCTACTGCGATATGACCCATGCTTTCGATTATGTTAATCATGACATTCTCCTCCGTAAACTGGAGGCTTATGGCATCAGAGGCAATGTTCTTAATCTCATAGAATCTTATCTGAAAAATCGTAAACAATATACAGAAATTTCAAAAATAAACATTTATACCAAAAAAGAAAAAACATATGCATCTAAAAAACGTATAGTTAAGTATGGAGTTCCGCAAGGGAGCGTATTGGGTCCTTTGTTATTCATAATCTATATTAATGACTTGCCATTGGTAACTAATTATCCAGTATCACTTTTTGCTGATGACAGCACAGTTACTATTAATTCTATAAATAAAGATAGGTATGAACATGAAATTAATAATACAATCAATTCAATAATTAAGTGGTTAGATAATAATAATTTAAAAATTAATCTCGAAAAAACAAAAATTATGTTCTTCAGTCAGCGTTTAGAAGCACCAAATATTAATGCTCAACACAAATTAACGGTTATACAAAAGGTAGATACAGCGAAATTTTTAGGTGTAACCATTGACAAACGTCTGAACTGGAAAGCACACACAGAAGCATTAAATAAAAAAGTATGTTCTTCTGCCTATGCCCTATATAAACTAAAACCTATTATAAGTACCAATGCGCTTATAACTGCCTACCATGGTATTGTCGGCTCCTTATTGAGGTTCGGAATAATATTTTGGGGAAATTCTACTAATAAAGAAATCGTTTTTAAGTCACAAAAAAGGTGTATTAGGGCTATGTTTGGATTAAAAATAACAGATAGTTGCAAACAGTATTTTATAAAATATAACATTTTAAGTCTGCCTTCATTATTTATTTATGAAGTAGCAAATTTTACACAAACCAATCCTAACCTATTTAAGAAAGTATCGGACGTTTCTATTCGAAATCGACGGGATAATAATAAAATTTGCGTACCAAGATCAACCATGGCATTGATGCGTAAAAGTATTACTTGTTTAGCACCAATCATCTATAATAAAATTCCAAAACCTATTAGACAAATGCCTTCTGCTCTGTTTAAAATACATTTAAAAAAATATCTAATTTCAAAATGCTATTATACCCTATCGGAATTTTTGAACGACCGCAATAATTAATTGTGGATTCCTATTAATTACGACATTTTTTTTCACAATTTCACCAAAAAAATCTGTAAATAGGTACAATACCCTTTTTTCCCTTTATAATTAGCATTAGGATTAAGTTATTAATTTCATCGTTTGTTATGTAGACTCAAATATTTTATGGTATAATATCCCAAAAATATGTTATTTTGTACGCCATTAATGGCAAAACATGTAGATCTACCTGATATTTAAGACCTTGCACATTTATTTGATGTATACTCATGTTTTACAATAAATTTATTTTATTCTATTCTATTCTATTCTATTCTATTAGGAGTTTTTGGGGGGAACACGAAAAGTCCACATCAGTCACTTATTTTCACCTTCACTACACTTGTGCACTCACACGTAACTAAATTGAATAATTCACTACCAAAATTATACAATTTAATTCGCTACGAGTATTTCACGAAATTTCATGAAAATGAAAATTCGTGAGACATGTTCCAACGCGATCCCGCCAATAACTCCCACATACTGTTAAACATAGATGTATCCTAATTATGTCACCGTAAAATTGTAAATACCATTAGATTATAGTCTACCTCGTGAGATTATAAACTGTCGATAAATTGTGCACTGCACCATACTGCTTACCGACCGAATAGGTTAAGTTAGGTTAGAATTACCAACCGCTAAGCCGGCTTTAACTAGTTGTAGCCGGCTAAAACTAGGTGTAACCGCACTTTGGCTATAACATATACACAAATGACATGCAAGATTTCACAATAAATTAAAACAGGTATGAAAGTCAGACAGATGACCAGTCAGTGATGAGTGTATGTTATGGTGAGTGTCAGTGATGCGTCCGTCAGTCATGAGTTCATGACGTGTGACGATGATGTCATGTGTGTTGTGTTAAACGAGTCATGTGAGGTTTCATATTTAACCAGATTACACCATGATCCAAGCTACGGGAGGCATCATAAACAAAAGAAGCATACCCCACGCAGGGTGAACATAAACTGCCAACACAAATAACTCATTTCGCCGCTATACTTATATAATGCTTAAGCGTTGTTTTACCGTTGCATAATAACAAATACAGCCTTGTATTAGCGGATATGACAATAAACTGGCGTATATTACGTCGTCAGTCGCACAACGAGCTATTAAACGCACGACATGTCGCTTTATGACTATTTCTTGTATAATAATCGTGCTACGCGGGGGGTATACCTACATAAGCCAAGTATAAACAAACATGTACAATTATAAAAGGGTGGCAAGGTCCGTTATTGCCACGTGCACATTAAAAAAGTTTTGTATAAATTGAGGTGTTATATACGACGCGTCAAAGCGTCTATTGATGCTACGACGCCTACGAGGCTACGGCGTAGTTGCGTAGAGCGATGTATGTATAATCCCTCTGCACACTGGATTTTCAACGCACTGCGTACCACCGATAGATGAAATCGAACAGTGTAGTATTTTGACGCGCTAGGATGTACTCAATTGGATTCTCAATGCCCGAGCTCAACATCAATCAACAAGGCTCAAGAAAATAGGTGGGTCATTCAGATGTCAATGTACACGCTTTTATAATAAACTTCCAAGCCATGTTCAAGATCTAAGTCTCAATAAATTTAAATCATTCATTAAACGTAAGTTGTGCCTGAAAGCCTTTTATACCGTTAAAGATTATATTGAGGACAAAAAAGCTTGGGATTAACCTGCTCCAATTTTTGCATACTGAATAATCTGTTTTTGTTTTTGCAAACTTATATCTACTTTTTGACATTTGATAATTATGATATACACTTTGACATAAATATTTACTTTGAGAAGTATTGTTTTAACTATTATGAATGCGAGGACTATGTCGGTCATGTTTTGTTTTTGTGTTTAATGTCTTTCTCAGTTCGTTTTTAATGTTAATCTGGCAGTTTGAATACTTTATGCGGCCTACCCAAATGTCCTTTCTTTGGTACCTATTGTTCGTCAAATCGTTGAGCTCCTCAAGTTCTGAGTTGAGCTGTATGATTACTGATAAATGCGTGCTCTGATTGGACAGAAGGCCAATTCTCGTAATTAAAAACGTTCGCAGTGTCATCTCAGCGACAATCGAATTTCAAAAATTTGTCAGAAATGTATGGAAACTCGAGGAAATTTTTGACAGATTGACACTGAGATCAGACTGTGAACGTTCTTAAAATTAGCAGAATTGCCCCTCAGGTCCACTCAGTTTGTGTGGTTCTTTCCTCAAAAGACCATTTCAGACACCAATCCACATAGTCTTCACATGATCTGACCCATATTATGTCTGGACTTTAAAAGAGACTGACCTCTGAGTTTTTTTCGGTCTTTCTTCTCAGAGTAGTCAGATGGGAAACGCCGACCTCAACTAGTTTAAAAAAAAATATGATTGACGTGTAAAAGTGTTTGTACAAACCTACTTACAGAAGTAAAATCATTTATCATTTTATCATTTAACACCGACACCGAGAGCTAGTAATTAAAAATCCTGCACCTGATAAAAATCATCGCGTTAAAAAATCGCCAGTGCGAACTCGGGCTAACAGTGAAGCCTTATACCTAATAACTTCGTATGTACGAGTATGAACTATCTACGTAACGAAACAGACAACTATGTGAATTCTATTCTATTCGTGTCGTTTCATATGCATGAGCAATATATTGGAACACAGTTTTCTATTCTCCTTTCAGAACAGAAAGTAGATAGTTTCTATTCTGCCGTCCACAACAACAATAAAAATGCCGTTAATTCGCGTATGGTCGATTTTAATTTTTTGATGCCACCATAATCAGAAAAAAAATCTCAATATTTCTGTCTGGGCAGTATTTTTCTACTATTCATGGATGCCGAGAAAAAAAAAAAACGCCGCTCACTTGCCTTGTTTGTTAGGTTTACTACACTAAATCGCAGGTAAGCAACATTACTAAACTAAAAAGTGACTAAAAGCTTATAATTTACATTTATACTAGAATTTTTACCATCCGTTGCATAACTAAATAGCACGCATTTCATATTTTTCTGCGCTTTTTTGTCATATCTTGAAATATTATTATTTTGGAGAACGGCATTATAGCCTGTGGACGGCAGTACTGGGAGCATAATATCAGCAAGTTTGCTAAAGTAAGAAATCCGAATACAAACATGGCAAGCTAGGACAATGAAGTAGTAGCTTCTGTGTCTGGCTGATATAAACCTCCGCCATCATAGAAAAAGGTTTCCATAAAATTCCAAATAGAACTAAACATGCACCAAAGCGTAGAAAAGAGACGAAATTGTACTAAAATAAATACAAAGAGATCTCTGAAATCCCTATAGGTAGGTGCTTAGCGTTAAAATGTGCTAAAACTAATAACACTATCTCACGGTATTAATGAGAGAGGATGGACAGAAAGATACCTATAATTTTACGAAATGGAGCGAAATTGCAAATGGCTACATGAGGCGACGATAAAAAGAAAAGCAGGCAAAGGTATTACGACTTTTTATTCCTATTTGCTACGAGGAATAGAATGTAGCGAACGTCCAATGTGACTTTTTCTTATTTGAAAATGCAACGGAATTATCGGATCGAGAGAGCATTTGAAAGATCTCGACGACCACATTGTGTTTATGGAAATTTTAATGAATTTAAAATGGAATTCTGCACGTAGATATGGGATAAAAAGGATTTGAAACAGGTGAAAAGGACAAAGAGAATAATGATAAATTTAACAATGTGAAAGACAATAACAAAAAGAAGTTACACACACTGGCATTTAATTAAGCATAAATGCATGGTTTTATGTTAGTTTGCCTCCATTTTTTGCAATTTTAATCTAACTTAATTTTATACATAATGATTATTTTAATTACATTTATTTGGATTTAAAATAATCCAAATAAATGTAAGTACACTTTAAAATCTTTAAATAAAATAGAAGTTTTATTTTATTTATTCTACCTCGTTGGTCTAGTGATCGCAATAATCACTATCTACTGCTGAGCATGATTTCGTTTCCCAGGTCGGGCAAAGTGTGTTTTTCTAACTGTAATTTCTCAGTAGCCTCTTTCATTTCTCTGCGGTTCCTGGATTTGTGCCCCGACGGTAGCAATAGGGTTGTAACTGGCGTAATGTAGGTGTAGGTACGGTATAGACTCTGCGCAAACTGCAACCAGCATAAAATATTATTCTAGACCGCTTAACGTAGAAATTTTACTTTTATACAATTTTGAAAATATCAGATGGGGGTCTGACCACGAGAAATCATGAAACAGCAGAATAATAGATAGAGACTAGAAAGCACATTAACCTGTATATACAAAATATACCCATCACAGTTGACGCTTAAAATAGATACTTTCTACGAAAAACAATAAACAAATCGAACAATACGTTAGCAGACTCCTAGGTACATACTTGCCCGCCTATAAAATATTATCCGGCAACACATTCCAAGTAGGCAGCCATTGTTCCTTGAACAAACAGTCTTGGCGCACAATGCGAGTAGATAATATGGGTATATGGATCGACCTGGGTATGGCGGAAACACTTCGTGTGTAGGTACAGACGATCTTTGTGGCGCAATATCTTACCTGGAACTGCGTTAAGAATAAGTTCATATGATGGCTCCTCTTTTGTAAGGTGACAGTAAAGTCTTGGGCGTGGAATAGGTAGGTATGTAACTACTCATATTATTATGGGTTATTGATTTTCAGTCTTAGGTGACGCAATGTGTGTCAATTGTGTGAAGTTAATCTGTTTGTCAGAATAGTTTTCTGTCTGTCTAGGTTTAGCTGGCTATAGGTAGGTGCATGGCTACCTGTAGCTGGCTATCTTAAAAACGGTGGCTATGTTTTGACTCGAAATGTACAGAATAGGCATCGATTCAAAAAGAGAATATTATCATGCCACTATGCTATGAGACAATGGTGTTTATTTATAAATGCTGATTAAAGTTACATATAGTTTTAAACGTCAAAAATGTATGGTTAAACTGACGCTAATCATTACCTACTCAACTTTAAATAACGTTTCTAAATATAAGGGTAGATACTTAACTTTAAGCAACGTTTATAAATAAAAGGGTCAGTCTTTTACGGATTATTAATAAGTAGGTAGATCATTGAAGTCATTGAGTTTATTGTTCCATGTTTGAAAATTATTTCAGATTCCGATTTCAAGTACCTAAGGTAGGTATGGAGTGTAAGTGTGTGAGATTTTGTGTATTTGCAAGTGTGCGTGCGTGCGTGCGTGAGTGAGTGTGAGTGATCAAGAGAGAAAAGGAAACCAAAAGCATATTATTAGTGTGAAGGATGTGGCAGACAGTTGTACCTATAGGTACCTACTCGTACTAATTAATTATTGCGCGTTTTCATTAGATCCTTAAGTAGGTACTTACGATTATTTTTTTTGCAAGTTATTTTTTAGTAGTAGGTTGTTAGTACATGAAACAAAAACTATTGTATAAAACATTCGCTCATGTAGGTACCATCTATTCGCACCCAACGGGCAGAGCGGGAGAAGTTATGTGATGATTTCCCACCCAAAAAAAAACCCATACCGTGGTCCTTTTTTAATCGAAAACTGTTGACAAAGAATTCCAATAACAACACGTCCAATTTACCGTGTTCCCTAACAAAAACTCTTTATAAGAATGTAGAACACGAAAATAATGTTCGCGGCGCTTGATGAATTACAATGATTAATGACATCGGATAATGGCGCCTTGGTGCTCCACTGAAGCGCTTTCTTTGAGACTGTTAACAATTTAACCAGGTTAGGGAAATACACTAGCTAGGTACGTACATCTGTTCTGATAGTTAACCGCTGATGTGGATAAATCTAAGTGTCATTCACACGCACCACCGTTGTAAACCTATATTCTGGCAAATAAATTAATTTGAATTCTGCTTAGACACAAAGAAACGAATATATTTTATTTTAGGCACGTATTAGAATTATCAATAGGTAGCATAATCAGCCTATAATTTTCCTACAGCCGGGATACAGGCCTCCTGTCCCTCCCTCTGTGAGAAGGAGTGAGCCATAATACACCACGGGGGCCTAATGCAGGTTGGTAGATGTCACATGTCTTCGAATGTTTGGTTCTAGGACATGCCGGTTTCCTCACGATGTTTTTCTTCACCATTTTGAGAGCAGTGGTGATGTAATAAAATATAAAAAGTAGGTAAAGTGTCTGCCTGCCTCCGAACTCACGACAAAGTCACTCTACCTAGGTACTACTCGTAAATCGGAGCCAGCCAATACCTACCACTGGGGCACTGAGCCACTACACACAGCTCGGAAGAAAAACTAATAGGTAGCAGCTGATATAGGTACAGTACCTACTTACTTACTAATTCCACGGGAAATACCTACAAACAATAAAAAGGAACATCGAGTCAGTATGGATGTTCCTCATCGCCGTGCAGTGAAAACCTTGTGATTTTATGGGGAAATATAAAATCTGTCTTAAAAATGGACGCCATTGACGTACCTACTCAGAGGTTCCCTTAACTTCAATAGGATGGCACAAAGAGTGTAGAAATATTAATGGGATGGCCTAATGCCATCCTATTATTATTATTACCTCTATCTACTCTTTGTGCCTGATGGTCGGGATTTGTCTGGATTGTCCCGACGTTTCATAATAATATGATGTCCCTCAAAAAATACCGATTACTGCTACCTGAAACATTTGAACCTTGAAAACTCGGGTTTAATGTGTGTTGTTTTTTTTTTTTTAATGCAACTAAAACACCTTACCTGTATCATTTGGGCTGTCAATTCTTGTAAGCAATTCACACTGTGAAAGGGTCCAATCGTATGGAAATTGATTTAAAAGCCAATTTACAATTAGACCGGACTCGTACGTACTTCTCAAGGATCAAAATTGATGGATTCAATAAGTAAATCGAATGCCAGGAAACAAAAAATATATTATTATATTTCTTTATCTTAATTTTAATCTTAAAAAGTAAGCTGTTGATTTGTACCTACCATTTGTTTGTACGCACCGACAATAATCTTTGAAAATTTCTTACATATTAGGTATAGTCTTCCCATCTGGCAGCCCTAATGGTATTAGAAGCATCTTACGTGCGTTTGTTCTGAACAAGCATAAATTTATAAAAACAATGAATTTAGACACGCGGGTTGCCTGTAGTACCTGTAGGAGTCTTACGTTTTGGAAGACGAAGATAGGTACGGACGAAGTTCGTGTAGGTACAGTATACCGCTGTACGCTTGCCTAGAAGCATCCGTGTGTTACCCTAGCAAGAAAGTGTCTCCTAGAGTTATATGAGTAGAACGTATAATGTGTGCCTTATCTGCTGTAAATGTGCCCCCACATAAAAAATGTGTGCCCCCTGTCGTTTTGGAGAAAAACGGAAAAAACGATTCTTGCTTGGGTAACGTTTTTCTAGCAGGAAAATTCTAAACGAATGATCGGAGAGGGAAAAATTGTGCATGGCCAGAGAGCTTATATGTGTGCCAAAATGTGCCCCCAAAAATAAAATCTGTGCCCCTTCAGGTTTTCGAGATATTGCATTTCCTGCTGGAGTAACGTTTTGATGAATCGTATATCTCTAAAACTATTGCATGTGCCCCTGTAGAATAAACATACACGAGTAGCTCCTAAGGGGCACACCTTAGTGCCCTAATTAGATTTAAGAAAATATTGATAGTTTTCAAGTTATCGCGGTTTTATGAAAACCCGAAAAAACATCGCAGCGCCTAAATGAGACAAGGCACAAGTTCGCTGAAAATTGTATTCGGTCCTTCTTGACGCTATTAATAACCATACAAAGTTTCAAAACTGTTCATGCATGCGTTTTTGAGTAATCTTTCTAAAAGTCAAAACGATGGTGTCTTAACTTAGACGGCAAATTACAAGGAAGCGGCTCAATCCCAGATGTGTAGGTGTGAACCAAAATTGTGTGCCTTTAGTCAAAAATATATGGTGAAAATATTCAGCTTGGAATGTTTCGCATTAAGTTAATATTAACAAAAAACCAAAATATGTAAACAACGGCTGGTTATCCGACCAAATTCCAATGACTACTAAAAAGCGACTGATTCATACATATCGATGACCTTCTTTATTTGACGTATTATACCTAAGCTGTTGTCCGTACAGTCGCGTTCAAAAGATTTGGGGGCTAATTAAAAATATATATTAAATGCACCTTGTGACTATTAAATGAAACAGCTTGTTGATGTGGAAATTATTATTTTCATTCCCTTAATTTTAATTCTTAATTCTTAAAGTAAGTATTGCATCAAATCACAGATTAAATTTCCTAAAAAAATAAATAAGTAGGTAAAGTAATGAAAAAAATCCAAGTACTTGATAAGTATTTTTTAAATAAGTCAAAACAATGCCATTAAATACTTACCACTGCAGATCGTGCCATAAAATTCACCACCCCTACAACCACATAATTGTTATAAAATGCTTAATACGCCACTTTCAACCAACTTAAAAAAAAAGTAAACAAACAGTATCAGTGCAACTGCGTGACTCAACGTAACAGTGTCCTTGGCGTCATAACATAACTGCAGCTGTTTACCAATACCAAGTAATAATCCAAACGGACTTCCTAGTCAATAAACACTTCGTACCTATTATTCATATTAGAGCGACGTTACACGTAACTGTCTCTGTCACACTAACACCGTACGCGTACTAGCTGTCTCACTTTCTCCAAATTAGACAAAGCGACTCCTTGCGACACGACGTCAGCGGATGCCGCGGGGCCAGAGATATCTGCAGCGGTGTGAGGAGGCGAAAAAAAGGAATCTTCTATTAAGGTGAATGCTCCAACCATCCCGCGAAATTCAAATTTTCTTACGTTTTTTTGGAATTTGCAGGCCAGTGCTAGGTTGTATGTTGATTAAAATATTATTCACGGTTGTAAGACATATGTAGTTACAGAATTATAATTATCAAAATCATCAATACTACGCTCTAAGTTCATAAAGCTATAGGAATGACTTTTTTTTTTGTTCCTACGCCTCATGAACTTGGAGGGTTGTATTGGTGATTTTGATGCTTATAATTCTGTAACTACATACGTCTTACAGCCGCGAATAATATTTTAATCAACATCAACCTAGCACTGGCCTGCAAATTGCAAAAAACGCAAGAAACTTGGAATTTCGCGGGCTGGTTGGAGCGTTCCCCTTTCTGATGAAAAACTTACTGTTAATTTATCTAACCTACGGCTTATCAATAAATATAATAGAAACAGCTAGTAGAATATAATCCAATAACAACTTTATTTTATTACTTATTACTTTTCTACTTCAGTGTACTCAGGCTCAACCGGTTAGTGAGTAAAGTAAAGAAGGTCACCCCCCCGAGTGGGTTCCCGCATTGTCGTTGCGGGGGGGCTTAGTAACCGTGGTCTCCCATCCACGGTGAAGCCAAGAGGAACCCAACGGTGGGGCCGCTCGTCAGGGCTTTTGCCTTCAAGCCATTGACGTAGCGGCCAAAAAGTAGGTTGCGGTGAGGTGCACCGCAACTGAGGTGGGCCGCGATGTCGAATGGGAGGCATCGCGGCTGAGGGTTGCAGGCTGCGGTAGAGGAGGAGTGCCGGTGCTTCTGAGCAGCGCTCTTCCCTTCCGTGGCCTGGACGGGGCCGCCACCGTTTGATGGCGGACGCGGTGGGGCCGCAGGGGAAGAGGAGTGTCGGTATAGCGTCAGCCGCTCTCCCTATCCTCTGCGGCCGAAAAGTGGTAGACGGGACGGCGCGTTGTGTTCCTCACGCGCGCCGTCAAAGATGTCAGCAACCACTGGTGGGGTCCGCAAGGGCCGATGCCTGCCAGGGGTGCGGGTTTGTTCGAAAGAGATACCACGGCCCCTGGCATACGGGCTACTGAGGGAACACGGGTGGGTTTTAGTCAGTAAAAGTCTGACACGCCCTCCTGCTCTACTCAGCAGGAGAAGTCATTTGATGATTTCCCACCCAAAAAAAAAAAAAAAAAAAAAAAAAAAAAAAAAAAAAAAAAAAGTAAAGAAGGTCATCGATATGTATGAATCCGTCGCTTTTTAGTAGTCATTCAAATTTGGTCGGATAACCAGCCGTTGCTTACATATTTTGGTTTTTTGTTAAGGCCCCGTGCATAAAATTCACTCGCTAGAGTTTAGGCAAATTCATTGCGATACTATGTTTGTGTGCACCGTTCACGCACACACGCCTAAAAGTCGAGCGTAGTGATCGCTTAAACAGTTTTGATAGTACGCAGTAGTAGTAGAGTTGTAGTATCCTATAGATTTATATTTTTTTTGTTATTTAGGTATGGTTGAGAAATAAAAGTCTAGAATGTTTGTGTATATTCGTTTAGTATATATATCACAATAAACAAAAATGGTACAATTTCGTGTCATAAGCATGTAGACATTCAATAACATTGAGGAAAGCATTTTACATAAATACGAGTAGTTTACATATTTAGAAATTTAATTGTGACATCATCGATGTTAATAATAGCCAAGATAAACTTAGAAAGTTCAAAAACAAAAACAAAAAAAACTATTGAGCCTGGGCCCCACATTTGAAAACTGTTTTTAAAATAAAATAATTAATAATACAAATACAATAGGAGAATTGGAATTGAATTAGGATAAAAAATAAAGTTTTCTAAAATACAAAACATTGAAATTTGAATTTGAATTTAAGGGTTTCATTTTCACAATTTGGCCAAGGAACCGTTAAGACAGCATAATATTTTTCTTATCATGTCTGATTGTCCTTTTTCAACATTTGGAACTACGGATTTTTTCGAGGAACTTTGAATCATTATCTTCCTCACTCTGAAAGATCAGTTTAAAATTATATACGTGCAGTAGGAATATTATAAATTCATAATTTATTTTTATAAGACAACGGCGAAATTTCATTGATTTCCTAAAATTAACAACAATGAAGATACGAATGCACTCGTAAATACTTATTTATGTAGGTACTTCTAACACTGATTAAAAGTAAAAACTAACACGTTCTTGAAACGAAGCCCTATGGCTTCGTTGAAGAATGTGTAAGTTTTGGTTGGAATTACGTTCTGCAAGAATTTGTCTGATACATGCCAATCCCACGTTTCGTCCTTTTTTTTTTTTGGTGATGCACTGGTAATGTGTTACTTTATTTCGACCATATCGACGTACATTTTCGACATTGGTGCCGATTCTGTTGTACACCGAACTAAACTATAACTAAAATTCCTTACTTTTTACTATGAGAATCTAAACGCTATTCTGCAAAAAAATATCTCTAAATTTAAAAACTATTTTGACACAACTAAAATCGAATTTGACAATCGCGACTCGCACGTGGTATGTTTTGGCTTCGCAACGTGGTACTTGTTTGCCCTACCCCGTGTTTTTTTTTTAGAGCCAGCAGCGCGCCGGGGTCGGCAGCCTCGACGTGATTTATTTGGAATTCTCACTTTTTTCATGGAAAATATGAAAAATTTGTATCCACATGTTGAGTTTTACATGTGTTTGGGGCCTTATAAAGGGGGTCGAAATTTTCATTATTTTTGCGATAGGACACACCTTTTTCGAGATATAAGCAAAAGAAAAGAAATAAAATACAGTACTATTTTTGCACCAGAAGTCGAGTTGTCGGTGTGAATTTTAGTTCTTGACAACTAATTTTATTCCACACCTATTTAATCGCGATTAAAAATAGTCAGATTTAGTTAGACAACCCAAAATTTTAGGTTGAATAGAATAATGAAGTTGACAACAACAGAATAGCAAAATTACCATTTTCACTAAACTAATATTTCAATGCAATCTTAGTGCTGTCAAACTAAAATATAGTTAAGTTGTGTCACTTTAGTCAATTTCAGAATAGGAAATCGTCGTTTGACAGGAATAAACTAAATTTTGGTGATTTTTAGTCTAGTTTAGAGAATTTTGTGACAACAGAATCGGCACCATTATCTAAAAAAAATATTAACATCAGTAACTTATAGGCACTGTTGGGCTCAATCACTGTTTTAACTTTTCACAACTGTCATCTGGGATTTTCTTATTGACCTCATTAGGGGCTTCACTCACTCTTGGAAACCATAAAAACTATCTCACTGTCTTTCTTTTTTTTCTATTACATCACAAAAACTTTTTGAAATTCCCACAGCTCAGCATAAAAATGATAGAAATTGTCATTTCTATCATTTTTATTACGTGACGATTTCTAAAAGTTTGCTCGTACCAAGCTCCGATAAAGAACTTCCTTTCAAAAATCTTTTAAACATACAATCAAAATATGTATAACTAGCGAACCCGGTACGAAGTCGTTTCTTGCGACACTTCACCCAGGTCCAACAAAAGCTAAGACGGATAGAGGCGACCCAAAAAAAAAAATACATTAGAATTGGACTAGCCGTTTAGGATGAGAAGAATTACGAACACACGTATACCGGTATAACATTAACATTTTGCAAGTACTTAAAATAACTATTAATACTTACCGGATCAAAATGTGGTAGTCGGCGTACAATTTCTGGAATATTTTTACGTAGAATCACAGGAGCCCACGTGACTCCTGCGATGCAAAGTGATACGTCCTCACGCTGGGAAGGCCCGGTCGTTTCTGACGGAATCGATTTTGCGCGGTCGATTATATAGTTCACTTTGGCTTTTATTTACGAAATGAAGTTGTTGTTTATTATAAAAATAAAATTTAGATTATATTCAATGGTTAACTTAAGATTAATACATAATTTTTTAAATTTCAATAAAGTGATTTTAAGTAATAGAAAAAAATACTTATTCGTCTAGCAGTTTCCTAAAAATTACGTTATTTCAATATTTATTTTCTGCTATATTTCGTATTAAAGTCAAAAAAGTGGTTCCACTATCTGCAAGTAGACCATTCAATGATGTTACTTGTATTTTTTTTATGTCCAGAATTCTTTGTAGTTGTTTGTAACACGAAGCCAAACATCACTCGCTCGTCACTTTTTCGGAAAAGGGGCTGTGAATATTGGTGATTTTCCACTATTCTATAAGTTATTTGAAAAATCCCTTTCCACCACATGCAAGAATTAGAACTCCACTATTATAATAACAAAATAAAATGTCTAAATTTCGTTTCCCTAACTCACAACAAGTGATCAAAATTGACCAAAATCAGTTAATTTAGTGCACGGAGCCTTAATATTAACTTAATGCGAAACATTCCAAGCTGAATATTTTCACCATATATATTTTTGACTAAAGGCACACAATTTTGGTTCACACCTACACATCTGGGATTGAGCCGGTTCCTTGTATTTTGCCGTCAAAGTTAAGACACCATCGTTTTGACTTTTAGCAAGATTATTCAAAAACGCATGCATGAACAGTTTTGAAACTTTGTATGGTTATTAATAGCGTCAAGAAGGACCGAATACAGTTTTCAGCGAACTTGTGCCTTGTCTCATTTAGGCGCTGCGATGTTTTTTCGGGTTTTCATAAAACCGCGATAACTTGAAAACTATCAATATTTTCTAAAATCTAATTAGGGCACTAAGGTGTGCCCCTTAAGAGCTACTCGTGTATGTTTATTCTACAGGGGCACATGCAATAGTTTTAGAGATATACGATTCATCAAAACGTTACTCCAGCAGGAAATGCAATATCTCGAAAACCTGAAGGGGCACAGATTTTATTTTTGGGGGCACATTTTGGCACACATATAAGCTCTCTGGCCATGCACAATTTTTCCCTCTCCGATCATTCGTTTAGAATTTTCCTGCTAGAAAAACGTTACCCCAGCAAGAATAGTTTTTTCCGTTTTTCTCCAAAACGACAGGGGCACACATTTTTTATGTGGGGGCACATTTACACCAGATAAGGCACACATTATACGTTCTCTACTCATATAACTCTAGGAGACACTTTCTTGCTAGGGTAACGTACACGAAGCATCCACTCACGCTAGCGGCAGTGAGTCCGGAAAAGTTCAGATTCCGGGCTGGTACTGGGAATTTCCTAAAGAAAAGCCCAACAACACTGGCCTAGGTAACTTACTGCACTGACTGACCTGGGAATCGAACCCAGAACACTATGCTTAATAGCGAAAGCTAGACCAACGAGACAATTTATTTCCAGTCTATGGAATATAAAATATTAGAGAGGGCCATACTAATAAAATTATAAAGTAGCTTGAAGTATTCTATATTAAATACAAATAAAACTATATTTTGATATTAAGAACAGTTATTATTTGCCTTATATAGAAAAATATGGGAACTAAATAGTAATATAGAAAAATGAGTTATAGGTACCGATTGTAACTTACGTTACAAATTGCCTCAAAAAAAACCTAATAATTAACTAGTTTAAATCCATATCAATTTGGCTCCACACTTTGGCTAGTATTATAAACATGCCATGGCCTTATAAATCTAACACATATATAGCAGAACCAAGTAGAATATATATATTTTCAACATCAAATAAATTCTATTGGCTTAAATATCAGAGTATATTTTGAAATATTATGCAATGCAAATATTATGTATCTAAATTTTCACTATAATGGCATCTACACAGTATTACGACTTAATAGTATTACTCGTCAATCTCACAGAAACCTGATTGAATTATTTTCAACTCATTCATCTAAATCATACATTCTCCCAAAGTGTGGCAGTACATTTATTTATGAAGTACACATAATTATAACTTCTCAGTCAATAAGAAGTACCCTATTCTTGTCAACTCTCACATTGGGAGCACTCCTCAATTTCTTTATAAACTTATCAGCTATGCGGTCATCCACTTCCCGTCCAGTTGCTTCACTGTACTCTCCCAAAACCTTCTTCTGCAAACGTTTGAATGGTACTTCATTGCCTTTCTTTTCCAAAACAGATAGGATTACTGCATGCCAGTTGAATTTGTCACCGCTGACTGCTAATTCTCCAATTTTGGCAACATTTTGGTCATGGAGACAAATACTCTCTTCAGCTTCTTCTTCCTCTGTCTTGCTTTTCTTCTTTTGAGTCTTTCCTGCAGTTGCTACAACAGGCTCAACAGGCTCTGCCCCATTTTCAATAGCTTCTTGATTTCCATTAACACTATTAACAGTATCCTGTCTCTTGCGTTTTTTGTTTTTGCCATTTTTACCTTCAGTGATATTTTCATCGCCATTCGTTGATTCAGTCCTGTTCTTCTTCTTTTTACCTTTCTTGCTTTCTGTTTCTTCTTCTACTTCTTCAGGGAGTGGTGCTGCAGCACTCTGTAACTCGGCTTCATATTTTTTGTGTTTTTTCTCTTCTTTCTTTTGTTTTTTAGATAGTTTCTTTTTACCAACTACCTCTACTTCTCCATTTTGTTCGGCTTCACCATTTTGTTCTGTGTCCCCATTCTGTTCTTCCGCAACATCTCCTGTACCATTTTCTTCAGATTTCTCATCTGTCTCCTCAATAGTACCATTTTCTGGTTTTTCATCTTCAATAACAGATTCATCTTTCTTTTGATTCTGATTTCTATTATTGGCATTGGATAAGGCAGTCAGTTTTACAGAGATCAAATCCCAAGCTTGGTCAATGTCTTTTGGATTTGTCTTTTGTCCACAAACATTCTTAACAAAGTTAACGAATTTGGGTTTCTTGCGTGGGGTGTTGTTGTGTTTGGTGATGGTCTCAATAATCCTGAGTACATTCCTTGGTGCACTTTGTTGTTCATCTAGGACGGAGGTTAACATTTCCACCCATGTATTCTGTTTCTTCTCACCTTTTTTCTCTTTGGAAACAAATCCTTTTCCAGAGTAGCGTTCCTCTTCCGTTATACATTTTATGTGTGATTCATAGTCCTTACCACTGGAAACAAAAATCATACTTAATTTAATTTCATAAACTAAACAATTACACAAAATCTCAGAAACATTAGATAAACTACAAAATATTAAAACAAACTGAACAGTTTATTTTCAACAGTGATAGCATTTTGTCACATCGCCAAAGGAGGCATACTTTACAAAAAATATTAGCTTGTCTAAGCCAATGTAATGCGAATAAGGTCAATGACATAATTAAATTAACAAACACTATGAACTATCCACAAAGAATTGTATTGTAGAAGAGATTAATATATGACGTGACGATTATGTTCAATAATCACTATTAAATACGTCATTCATTTCCTGATTGGCAACATGGTTTTTTGGCATAGTTCTATATAAAGCATTAAAATATATATTGTACAAACTATTTCATCAAACCTCTTTGTTTACATATAAAATGCGGTCACGTAAACAAATATCATGCGGTAATTAAGTATTCCATACTCACTGAAAGTCTTTGAAACAATCCATACAAGACAAATTGGGACTCCTATTTCTGCATGCTATCATATAATGTTTCTCGACCTTAGGTTTGGTCACAGATTCCCCGCAATGACCACACGTGAATACGACCATTGCAATAATTAAAACACGTGTTTTTAGAACGTAATTGTTTTGAATACAAATATTATAACCTGCAAAGAAAATGGGCGTGTTGTTATCCAGAGTAAATTATGAATTCCTAAATATACATGAAACCTCAATAGTAAGATTAATTAATTGTATCAACGTACTTTTAACAATGTATTTAAAGAAAATTGAAAATTTGCTACGATTTTGTGAAACTTTTCTCAAAATTGACAAACTACCAAATGTCAAAATTTTGTATTTTTTTTTCGATTTGACATAAAAAAACGCGTTCCACGTCTAAAAAATATTGAAGAGTAGTAAAAAGTAGCATCATGGTTATTCGCACAAACTACAAGTTATTCGTATATTTGAATTTGTTTCTCGAATGTGTATATTTTAAACTATAAAATTAATGCTGTTAACAATAATATAGTCATTTTTCAAACAAACTTAGCTACTTACCAATTTTATGTGAGACTCGGACATCGATCGGATCCGATGTCCGCGGCGGCGGCGGCGGCGTAGGGAGCCGACTCAAGCCATAACGAGTAGAGATGTAGAGATAAGTCAAGAAAATATGTCAGGAAACGAGGAACTGGGAATATTACGACAAGTCCATTCTACTGGCAAACCAGTTGTTGTTTTGTTCGTGCGTTCACTGCGTTCGTAGACTGCCGTCACATTGTTTTTTCTAGGAGATATGGTAACACTGATGAGCATCAATCAAATCAAATCGGTTTTGTCTGTTTGCGGCTGGGGTGTGTCCAAAAATTAATCATTTAACGAAAATTCAAGATGTACTAGTGCTTTGCTGACAGAAAAATCCATATATATAAGCAGATATGGATATTTACTTCATTATAACACTCCTACCCATTCTTATTGGTAAGTTATTTCACATGAAAAAGTCGTTAACAAAGTTTCTACAACTATTTATTTACAAGTGGAATTCTTGTTATTAGTAGTTATTCACAGGATTTTCATCAGGATAACATTCAACTGAATAGCAGTTGTGTAAACAATAGTTGCCAAATCATAGTTAATGTAAAATAACATACGGAAGCTTCAAGACAATCCATGCTCTGTTTCTAAAGTTTATGTATTTTCGAATAAAAAATGAAGTAGATGGTTTGTGTTACTTCTAAGATATTCTAGATATCTGATCTTAGTGTTAATCATTTTAATTACAGCATATCAAAATGTCTTAGCTTCATAAACTTTCTCATAAAAGTACATGGAATGAACATCATTTGTGAAACTTCTTGAAGAACCTCTTTTAATTTTTCATTTTCCAGGTACAACAACAGCCAGTATCTATGGCAGTGAGAATGTAATCAATGGCATAGGTAAGGAACCTAAAGTGGAAGGACAGGACATGATAACTTGGTGCACCACATCGCTACTAGAGACAGAGAAGTGTGAGAAACTTTCCAAGTCCGTTGTACAAGACAAGGGACTGTTCGGAAAGGATTATATTGAGCTGCAGTGTAAAAGGGTATGTGTATTTTGTTTTTAAAAGGTATAGTGGCGAGGTGTAAATATACCATATCAAGAGAAGAGACTTAGAAAGCGACTGTCACTAAAGTATGAGTTATTGAAACTGTTCCACAAAACAGATCTTTTTCTATAACTTCATACACTGTCCAACCATAAATATGGCTAGATATTGTTGTATTTTATTTCGCTACTAGCTTCCAACTGTGGCTTTATGCATATGCAATTTAAGCATTCTATAAATTGGGTTTTCTGTAATAATAAGCCTTTATTCAGCCAGACAATTACTTAGTCTTGATTGTCTTCACAGATGCCAGACAATAGCAATTTCATGGCTTAATTAGCCTATAATGTTCCCACTCTTGGGGGACACGCGTCTTTGTGAGTGGAGTGGGCTATTATTCACCACACGGTCCCAGTGCGTGTTGGTAGATGTCACATGTCTTCGAATGATTGATTCTAGGATATTGTGGTGTCATCACAATGTTTTCCTTCACCGTGCACTTTGAGAGCAGTGATAAATAATTTAAGCACCTGCCGGGGTTCAAACGACCGACCGTCAGTCGCGTCGCTTACCACTGCTCTCTCATGAAACTGTATTCAATATAAATAAATAATGTATTTAATTTATTAATTTTCCAGGCTTTTGACACAGAAGAATGTATGACATGGGTGGACAGAGGAGAGGCATCATTGCTTGGCCTGGATGCTGGTGAAGTGTATGTTGCAGGCAGATACCACTCCCTTGTACCTATTCTACAAGAGGTATGTATAGAAATAATTTTATTTTGCTTTAGTGCTCTAATATTGTGCTTGTAGGAGCATGGTAACCAGCATAACCTGAAGAATTGCCAAACTTAAGTTGCGGTGGGCATGGGACATTGCTCCCAAAACAGACAGGCAACTGGAAGATGTAGCATTGAAAAGCCTCCCACAAGGTGGACTGATGGCATCTGCAGAAATCTGCTGGATGCAAGAAGCATAGAACCGGTCGAAATTTCGGTGCTCGGTTGAGGCCTATGTCCAGTAGTGGACATTTTTCGGCTAAAACGATGATGATGTCGCCATAGCAAACAATACTATTAGCACTGGTTTTTTTTTAAAGTCTATTACATTTCAAAAATGTATTGCATCATTGACACTAAACTGAGAGAACACTGATTTATGTAATACAGGCCCTTGAACCTAGCTCAGAAATCATACCTGGAAGTTGGTGATACTCAACTCAAAGACCAAAAATTAAACCTGTTTTCTGTATTTCTATCAACAGTTATACGGGCGTGGGGAGCCCTACCAATACTCTATTGCAGTAGTCCGCAAGGGCGCCCTACCAAATGTACAGCCTGGTTATGGACTCAGTGCATTGCGAGGGATGAGGGCCTGCTTTCCGGTCGTCGGAGCACTGGCGGGATGGGTGATGCCGATACATGTTGTAAGATTTCAGACTCTATTTTAAGACTATCTTATTTCTCACGAGACCTTTGGAACCCAAATAAATTGGGTTAAAGGCAGGAATGGTACTATAACTAAAGACTTAAACATTTTACAGCTAATGCAAGAAGGTGGGCTCAAAATAACAGACTGCAATAATCACGTCAAATCTGCGATCGAGTTCTTTGGCGAATCGTGTGCGCCCAACTCACTGAAAGGGATGTACAATCCGATTGGTGAAAATTCTGACAAGTAAGTGTAATATTCTCCTTTTCTCTGATAATAATAGTAATAATTATCATCCTCCAACCCTGTTTACAGGTTTTAGGTTTCCATGTATCAAAATGAGGTTGAATATCAGTATTTAAGAGTAATAGAACGAAGAACGATTAAATAGTATAGTGTCTGGAAATTGGTGTTTCTAAAATGATCCAGGATCATATCATACATTTTTTATTAAAGTACACCCAACACTTTGGTGAGCATCTGTTTCAGACTATATGGACAATTACCTTATAACAATTTCACATCTCGTCTGTTCTGTCCGAAGGGTTATGCGGAGTATACCAAGAGTAGACTACACCGACATTTCGCCATAGTTATTGTCTTTATGTAATGGATGCGAGCCTATTACATGATACAATTTTCTCACGAAATGACTTTATCTAACACAAGAACATCACACTTTTTTCCCAGAAGGGTTGAGCAGAGGTGGATCTAACACTAACATTTCGCCAATTATACACCGTGAAATTTAAATGGTTGTTTTCCCGCGGCAGAACAACTTGCCATAAGCATAAAGTTAAAATAAAATTAAAACAGTTTTTTTTATTTTTATTTAAAAAAAATCATAAACTCGAAAACGTGAGAATCAATAGTAACACTAGAGGTAAATTGTAGGTACTACTCGAATCTCACGCGCAATTGACAAAGGAAACTGCGATCCATAAAATTAAATGTTCAAAGCAAAATAAAGTCTCGCACGTATTGATTTTTCACAATTGTTAATGTGCCATTTTTTGTTTTTAATTTTTTATTTGTTTATAAACGATTGTATTACCAAGACAAAACCATTTCGCTGCGGGAAAAAAACCATTAAAATTTCTCGGTGTATTGAAGTCCCATATATTAGCGGGCGAGCCCATTGCCAACAACCGGGCACGAATCCAGACTCTAGGTAACATACAAACATACTCAGCCTATAATGTTCCCACTGCTGGGACACAGGCCTCCTCTCCATGAGAGGGAGTGGGCCGTAATCTACCACGCGGGCCCTGTGCAGGTTGGTGGACTCTGGGTTGCTACTGAGAAATTCCAGATAGAAAAACCGAATAACACTTTCCCTGGCCTGAGAATCGAACCCAGGAGCTCATGATCATCGATGGCAACTGCTAAACCAACGAGGATGTTACTGTAACAAGTAAGCCTGCTTTACCTAACTTACTTCAAAAACCCTTCTTCCGCAGACTATGCAAGCTATGCACCGGTGGTGCAGGCATCCGCTGCACTCTCGCAGACCCTTACGCGGGCTACGAAGGAGCCCTACGTTGTCTGATCGCGAACAATTCGGGCGACATCGCCTTTGTTCGCGACACGACTATCCAACATGCTCTACTATCGCATCAGATACTTGGTGAGTACCAAAATTATTAGACAAGACAATGGTCTGATCGTAAAATACGTTTTGCAAAAGTCACTAGTAGTACAGACTAGACGTGGGTCGTAACGTCTTTCGGGCGTAATCGGTTATACGTAGTTTCGCGGATATGAGTAACTAGTTTCAAATCCGATTATTTTTGTAGCTAGTTACTTTTGTATACAGTAGGGCGTTGGTTGGTTTTGCGTTTGTATTATGTTATGGTTGCGAAAAAATTACAGGTTATACGTATTATAATATTAGTTTTACCTGTGTGTTATGTTACCTATAATTACGAATATGTAGCAGTTTATAATTCCAAAGGGACTCTTTACTCTCGTTGTTCGAGTCGTATTACGTAACGTACCTAAAATCATTTTAATAAAAATCTGTTGAAAGAATCCCTTACGCGTACGCCGTTCGTTGTGTGAGTGTCATGTCAACTTAACTACGTACGTAAAATAATCGTTACATTTTTGTCCACGAAACTAGTTACACGATTATCAGCCTCGTAATCAGTTTCGGAAACCGATTACGTTAAATAAGCATATCAAGGAGCACATCAAGCTACCCCAAACTGTAAAATTTTCCCAATTGAACGTGAACCTTAAGCTTAAACAATAAAGTTGAAAATCTATCAAAGAAATTTTACAGATTACGGTAGCTTTATGTGTCTGTACCAATAAACCTTTTTAAATAAATAATCGCTAAATAAAAAGTGTTCGTTTGCCTATAGGTGGAGTAACAGAGGACCAGTTCGAGCTGATCTGTCGCGACGGGTCGCGGCGTCCGGTCACAGACTCCGAGAACTGCAACTGGGGCCGCGTGCCTGCTGACGCTATCGTCACCAGCAGTGCCGTGTCCAGGGAGCAGAGGAAGAGGTAAGGCACTGATGCTTAGACAGATGTCAATACTGGCAGGATTTGGAGATGACAGGGAAAAAACGCATGCTGACTCCGGGACATAATATTGCCTTTTAAAAATAAACAATTTATTATTCTGTACTAGCGACCCGCCGCTGCTTCTCACGGTTGACCAACATCGAGATTTTTTTATTATATTTAAGTTTAATCTGAATGATATAATACTCATCGTGACGGACCCACCATACCACTGGCCATACCCCTGGTGGTATGGTGGGACCAAACCATACCCCCTGGTGGCGTGACGGACCCACCATACCACTGGCCATACCCCTGGTGGTATGGTGGGACCAAACCATACCCCCTGGTGGTATGGTTAAGACCCCACCATACCACCAAAGTGCTGTCCTGGTGCGATAGCCGTTATCTATTTATTAAATACACAATTTCTGTAATTGCAGTAAAAGTGTCATTTACCACCTACGACGTCAACTTTGATTCTTAAAACTTCTTGAACTTGAACTCCTTCAATTCTTTTACAAAATGACAGTCGTCAATTCATTTTGTTTTCATGTCATCTGACGTTTTGCTGTACCTACAAAAATATATTATGTATCGTTGGAGTTGGAAATAAATATTCTCAAACGGAAGTACAAAAAAATAACATGGAAGAACTTGATTTTATTAATATAAATGGTGGAATGGCTCTGCTTTGTGGTAAATACCGATATCATCGCCATAAAAAATATAAAAACGGTTCAGTGGTATGGCGGTGCTCATCATATCTCACTATCAAATGTCGTGGTACTTTAACAATTACAGAGGTAAGTAGGTAAAACCATTTTGTTACCATGTTAATTAAGTTTCCGGAAAATTTAAATAAAATTTTACTCATGCATTTTAGGATAAAAAAGTAATTTCAAGAAAAGACCATGTTTGTGAAGTCGACATGCACAAGAATCAAATACTAAAGGAAATGTGTGATATGCGGGAAAAGGTTGTATCGTCTGATGAATCTATTCAAAGAATATACAACAAGAAAAATAATGATTATGTAGACAAGGGTTTCAATTTGGCAGGTGGTAATTTACCTCCGTACGAAAGTGTTAAACATTTTCTACAAGACGCCAGAAACAAATTTGCACAAGTGTCAAAGACCGTTTTCAAAAAATTTGATGAAGTTGAAGTGCCGGTACAGTTCAGAGATTTTCTTTTAGCCGATTACTACCACAACCAAGCTGGGGAGCAAACCCGTATTTTAGTTTTTTGTTCCAGTGAATCTCGAAAACTGATTCCAAATATTAAAGAATATTTTATAGATGGAACATTTTACAGTTGCCCAGGACCTTTTACTCAAGTGTACAATATTCATGGCGACGTGAGCAGTACCTTGGAAACAACTGAAGTAGTTCCGTTAATATTTGCGCTGATGTCAGACCGTAAAGAAAAGAGTTACATAATTTTGTTCAATTTGATTCTTTCCCAAATACCAGAATGGAAACCAAATAAAGTGCACTGTGACTATGAAAAAGCAGCAATGAACGCGGTATTGAAGGTTTTCCCGAAAATTACTTTAAAGGGTTGCTATTACCACTGGGTACGTAATATTTGGAAAAAGGCAAAATCACAGAGGTTACGAAATACACAAACCAAACCCGAAAGAAGAATAGTGGCACTAACTGCCGCGTTACCGCTTCTTCCTGCTGATCAAGTGTTACTAGGATTTGAATATATAAAAACGGAATGTGAAGGCTTGAAACAAATGAAAAAGTTCATAAGCTATATTGAAACGTTTTGGTTTAAAATTCATTCACCTGAAATATTTAGCGTATTTGGTGAACGCCACCGAACAACAAACATTTTAGAGTCTTTTCATTCCAAAATAAATAAATTACTTAACAAGAACACCGTAACGCTAATGCGTTTACTAAATGTATTGTATGACATTCATAAAACAAAGATGCTACGTAAAAGAAGGAGAAATAATCAAATTGTTAATGACGAGTTTGTAAAATACGTACAAATGCAGTTACGAAACAAAGAGATTTCAGTAGGTCATGCGTTAGACAAATTGCGAACATGATCACTGGTGTAAATAAAACTGTATATACATTTTACTGGAGGATATATAATTTATACATAATAGGAGTCTAACTGAGAAGTGTATTAACTGCAGTTTCATTTTTTGGTGTAAACATAAAATAAACGTATATAACTGCTAACTATTATTTGACTGCTATTGCACAAGGACAGCACTATGGTGGTATGGTGGGGTCTCAACCATACCACCAGGGGGGTATGGTTTGGTCCCACCATACCACCAGGGGTATGGCCGGTGGTATGGTGGGTCCGTCACGATACTCATAAACATTCCGGAATAAATTATCAAAATTATTGTTCAAAACCGCATCAAAATCCACTGATTCTGAACGCTAGGAGCGTGGAAATTTTTCATAATAATAATAAAAATTTGCTGTTCCACACACACATTTTTTTATCCAAAAAAATCTATGCTAGAATCTTGTGCTGAATTCATGGTTACAGTATGCGCGTCAATGTCCTTGCTACCCTTTATTTTACTACTTTCATAACATCACGCCTTGTTTCCCCGAACGGTAGGTCAGAGGTGTACTACACAAGGTGTAACGTAAATAAAGCGAAAAAAAAAAATCAGCTGTTCCCTACATTTTGACGAGTTATGCGAACATAAATGTAGGGAACAGCTGATTTTTTTTTTCGCGATTTCAGGTTTGGTCCCACACTAAAAGTTGTTCATAATGATGAGTACAATGACCCCTTAAGAGGTTGTGTGTTATTTACGTTACACCTTGCATAGTACTTACACCCACATTTCGGCAGTTTTCTATTTTCATGAATGTTTTTTTACAAACTAATCATTCTTTTACAGATACCAAAATCTCTTGCAAGTGATGTTCCAACTATACGGCGAGCCCAACCCTCTGAACCGCAACTATAACATGACGACTGCGTTCCAATCCGGTGCCCCGTTCAATCCGTACTCGACCACTGAGCCGTCGCGGTATCCTTATGACTCGTTCAACCGAGATAAGTTTGGTAATAACAACTTTAATAGCAGGCAGAATGAGTTTGAAGACGATATGAATAATAAGTGAGTATTATAATTTGTATGTTTGGTACGTTTTCTGAGGGGCTTATTTACTAAGCCACAAGCCCCTAGTTATAGCTAGTAACTAGTAGTAAATAATAATAATAAAGAAAATAAAATAAAAATACTTTACTTCAGACCTTGATAATGATCTTTTCCAGAGCAAGTACTATGCCGCCTTTCAAGACTCGCGTGGATTCATCAGGACAGCCTATTGAAGCACTGTTCAAGCTGTTTAGGTCCAATGAAACCACAGACTTGTTATTGCAGGTAAGTTGGAAAACTGCAACAATTAGGACATATTTAAAAAGTTCATTATCTCGTTAAATTCACGGTCCATTTTGAACCCAATACTACAAGAAATTACGAATTTGCAATCCGACTATACTGCGTTCGCAATTTAGTTTCCAATCCTGTAAACAAATGTGAGTTTTTATAAAAACAACTTGTAATTAGGTCATATTTAGAAAGCATGTCGTTATATTCACGGTCCATTTTAAATCGAATCTCAATAATGTTTTCCCCACTGCTGGGACACAGGCCACCTCTTAATGAGAGGGAGTGAGCCTTAAATTATTTGCACAAAGTAAAGCCCCTGACTGGGCTCGAACCTACGACATAGGATCGAAAGTCGTGGCTGTTACCACTGGGCCACCACTGCTCAGCTGGTATTTAAAACGATTGGGCAGGTCCACTCAATCTGTGTGGTTCTTTCCTTAAAAGACCATTTCAGATACCAATCCACATGGTCTTCACATGATCTGACCAAGATTATGACTGGACTTTAAAAGAGACTGTGACCTCTGAGTTTGTTTCGGCCGTTCTTCTCAGAGTAGTCAGATAGGAAATGCCGACCTCATCTAGTTCTAAAAATACGATTGACGTGTAAAAGTGTTTGTAAAAACCTACTTATAGAAATAAAATTATTTATCATTTAACCACGCTGCGCTCCAAAACGGGAATCTTAGACGTAGGCAAAAAGGCTGCCAGGCTAAAATGGGACTGGGCGGGTCACACCAGCCACATGCACAGTGACCGCTGGGCAATTGTCGCCACACAGTGGGTGCCTGAGGATGGACGGCGCCGCTGAGGCTGGTCCAAGAAGAGGTGGTGTGACGACCTAGACGCGTATTACAAGGGCTGGATCGAGAAGGCTCTGGAAAATGATGCCTGGAAGGATTTTGCTCAGCAGTGGGACAGTGTAGGATAAATGAAAAAAAGAAACATTTAACCTTAACTAACTTCCTAATCTTCTCCCCAGGACGCAACAGTAAACTTCCGCGTACTAAAAGAAGAGGAACAGGCAGCCAAACACATCCTGAACAACAAATTCGTAGGAGAGCAGGCAGAGAAAGCGGTGCTGGCTATCAGGGACTGTCCCATCAAGCGGGCCACGTTATGTGTCACCAGCGATCAGGAGATGGACAAGTGTCTCAAGATGAGGGTAAGTACACACATTTTTCTTTACTTGTGTCATCATCGTCATCTGCTTAACCGGATGCGGAGCGACTGCCTATCAGACCTCTTGTGGAGGTCAGATTGGCAGTCGGGCTACTCCCTAACTGAACACATACAAATCTTTGAAATTTTCGTCTATTCTCTACTATAATATGCATGTATTATACATATAAACCTTCCCCTTGAATCTCTCTGTCAATAGGGTATTTTCCAATTTAATAAAAACTATTTTAATTTGAACATTGGGACGATATATTTAACAGAAAAATAAAAATAAATTATTCATGTCCATTTTCTAAATTAAAAAGTATTTAAATCAAATTTATTTTTCGTCATTTTGAATTTACCGCCAAAACGCTCCTTACGATGACTTTTTATCACGTGACATCGTGACGTCAGCTTTGTGTGAGCGGCACCGGTACAAATACTTAATTTGGCGCAGTTTTAGAAGTATTGTTGCACAGAGGCACCCCACACCAGTGATTTCACTTTCTATCCATAAAAAATCTCGTTAATTATAAACACGACACTCACTTGTTTACTTACTAACTACTTTAGTTTACACAAAGTTGACGTCACGTGATAAAAATTTATCGTAAGGAGCGTTTTGGCGGTAAATTCAAACAACGAAAAATGTATTTTATTTAAATCGTTTTTAAGTGAGAAAATGGATTAAAAACAATTTACTTTTATTTTTCTGTTACAAATTTCGTCCCAATCTTCAAATTAGAATAGTTTTAAATAAATTGGAAAATACCCTATTGATGAAAATCGCAGAAATACGCATCTAACTGACGTCACGACGTACATAACGCATCGCATAAGCAAACGTCAAGCAACTGTACAATAAACAACGTCCGGATATCAATCTTCGGGTAGCCAACCAGACGCGATCCCATCTGGTCAGAGGATCCTCCCTTTTTTAAAGGACTAGCTTTTGCCAGCTGCTTCGCCCGCGTAAAAGTCGGAAATTATCCCACGGGAACGTACTACCGGGATAAAAAGTATCCTATATGTTACTTCTTCTTCACAGCTAAAGCACTAGGAAGTGGTATACCACTTGTGTACCTATAGGTAAGGGCGGGCGTTTTTGGGGGACTCTCTTATGTAATTTTGACGTACCGGTAAACGCCCTGACAGCTAAATATTTGCGCTTGCGTCCGATCTATATAGATCCACTTGGCAGCTGTCAGGGCTTTTACCTGTTAAAAAAGTGCTGGCTCTCAGCCTAGTTTGAAAAAAATACTTTTTACGTTTATTTTAACAACTTGTTTGCATCCAAGGTGGCATTAAAAGCAGCATTCCTGTCCCCTACCCTGGTGTGCTGGCGCGGCCACAGCACGCGCCACTGCGAGCGCGCCATCGCGGAGGGCGCCGCAGACTTCGCGCTGTTCGACGCCGCCGACATGCTGCACGCCGCCAACACGCATCGACTGGTGCCCTTCATGCAGGAGGTAACGTAACCTATCTACAAGATGTTGTTTTGCATCCTCGTCAAATTTCAGGTAGTTGTCATAAAAGACATAAATAATCAATTGAAAGTACAGTACCGGGCAATAACTAATAGGCGCTGCTTTTTTTTGTTGTTGAAATTTAACAGTATTTCAGAATTAAACCCTTAATTCAATACAAATAAAAGAGAATCGCCCGACTACGCAACAGCGACAATGCAGCTGTGTGCGTGAGTGTCGACGTCTTACCTACCCTACGAACCAAATTCAAGCGTGCGCCACCGAGCGGCGAGCAATGAATGACCTGAGCGACCGGTAGCAATAATTTTACCTAATTTTATTTCGAAAATCACCTACATTATTGTCATAAATTTAGTTTGATAATTACCTCTTTTTAAGCATCATTAGAATACGGAAATCTTACTAATGACAATAATACTAGTGCGCCAAAGAAAAGTTCACTGACCTGGTATCAGATGATTAATAAAATGTTCGTTTTGCTCTAATGCTATCGTTCAGCCTAAACTTTTCGTATTGATTTTGTTTTTATTTGTGGATTAAATTGGTTGATTTGAAATTTTCTTTACTACTTAACGGGCTTAGGACCGGTAATAATACCTACATACCTTAGTTGATGTACCGATCTACTAAGTTTAAAAATGTTTTTTAGGTTTGATGGAAATGGAAAGATTTGCTAGTTACGTGTAAATAGGTGGTGATACTTTCGACTCTTAGGTATTATTGGCGTAGTTAAAAATTTAAAATCAACTTATTTACACTAATAAAATTGGTTAAGCTAACAACGTATTTACAAAATGTACAAATAAATAAATTACCTACATAAGTTACCCGGAGGAGTTGTTCAAAGTTGCCACCTTCACACTCTTGGCACAATCGAGCACGACGTAGCTGGTTTTCCTTTAGTTTACGTAACACTAACACATTCGTTTTAAAGTGTCGAAAGCACTAATGATCCTTGCACGTACACTGTGGTGTGGTGCACTCCAAAGCGTCGACCAGCCTCCCGCGTGCTTGCCCGTGGTTCTCGCAGCAGGCTTAGCACGAGAACCGATTTGTCGACGGAAGAATAGACATCACTATTAAATAAATGATGTAATAAAGGATAAGATAGCTATGTTTTTCTATTCATTATCACAGATATGCGTTCTAAACGAATCATGATTTTGTAGAAAATCGTATATACTTTGTGGCCTTCGAGTAGAAAGTTTTATTGTCAGTGTGATTTTGACAGTTTGGGAAGAAATATTCTTCTAAAATAGTCTACATCTATAAGGACCTAGACAAATATAGTTAAAAACGAAAGACTAAATGACAGATTGTAGAAGGATATCTACGGTGCGATAACAAAAATGTTGGAACGAAATGTCTCTTTGTATCGAAAAAGCACTGTCTATTCTTCGTAGAAATACAAAGCGTCATGCTAAGCCCGCTGGAAGTATTCCAGGATGTCTTCCTGCAAGGCGACAGGCAGGCCTACCTACGCTGCCGCGAGCTTGAGCCGGGGAACGTCAAACTACCGATGATCCCGCAGTCTCTGCGTAGCAGCCAGCATGACGCTCTGTGATGGGGGTTCCCGATCGGGAAACATTTCCGTGAACATCCGGATGGCTCCACGTAGGCTGTCTCCACTGATGGCATACAGGCGGACCATCTCCACCAACTCGACATTAGTGTAATTGTCCGTCATCTTGCACTTTGTATCGAATGACGTCTCAACAATTTACCGAGAACTGAGAAACGCGCACGCACATTTCGGCGACATCAAACACACTGTTGGTTCGGGGGCGGGCGGGGGGCCGCGCACGCGGCGCCCGAACGAACGATCGCGCAAGCGTTGTGAATGGATGTACGAGTATTGTTTGCGTTTGTGTGTGAAAGCGCGGTTAGGCTAGTAACAGACGGGCCGCGTTTAAATACGGCTGGTTCACACTTACGGATTTTAGTAAACAGGAATAAATATTTAAATAAATACCTACCCATTTTATTGTTGATTTGGGTCGAGAATCATTAGCATAATAACGTCCTTGAATTTGACTAGGATGCAAATCAACATCTTGTATAACATACAGAGGCCCCAGTGTCAATAATTTCTTTTAACCATCTCAACTTACTGTGGCCCCTGGCACACAGGCAACTGAGGGTACACGGGTGGGTTTTAGTCAGTAAAAAAATGACACGCCCTCCTGCTCCACCCAGAGCGGTAGAAGTTGTTTGATGATTTCCCAACCTCAATAAAAAAAAACCATCTCAACTTATCGCATCGACCGCGTTCGGCGCTCCGATTGGCCCTTCACCAATCCGAGGCCAATCGGAGCGCCAAACGCGGTCGATGCGTATTAGTCGAAATGGTTAAACGAAACTCACTAGGGCTTCAAATATCCAGTCATTGTCCATCTTCGGAAATACGAACACGCGATGATAAAATCTATTGCTGGCGACTGTGTAAGTCCAAAGCTATTACCGCAATACATATAATATGTATATTATACGTGTGTACAGAAGCTGTTGGTGTACCTTGATAATTAAATGAATCTATTATAGAGCTGTTCCAACTATAGAGGTTCTTCCCTTTATTTACTATGAATACAAATTGTAGATTAACAACTCTATGCAATTCCAAAAAACATTTCAAAGCTTTTGAGTTGATAAAGTATTACCTACTTTTTAATCTAAATATGGATCAGAAATATTATTAAATCAAGTTAACCCATAGAGGTTCCTGTAACACAGCTTTCCTTCTCTAATTCCTTAGATTTACTCAAGCGGCGACAACTGGTACTACGCAGTGGCTGTAGCGAAGGAACAAGACCCGGACACGGATCTGACGTACTTACGTGGCAAGAATACCTGCCACACTGGCTTAGGAAGAGCTGCAGGATGGGTGTTCCCGCTTGCTTACCTTATATCTAACGGATGGATAAGGTAGGGAATGTTTTTTTTTTTAACTTTGAAATTACCACCACACTGTACTAAAATATAGAATGATTTAAAATTTGACTCAAAGTGGGAGTGAAAGACGAGAATGACTAATAAATAGAATAATGTGATTTGGGCAGCGGAAAATAGCATATGTCGGGATTTTCACGTAAAATCCCGAAATATACTTATTGACAAAACGATTCGTATTCAATGATTTGATACAACAGTTAGTTGGATCGTAAATATAATATAATTCGAATACATGAATTAAAGTTAGATTATTATTTTCTGGATTTTACGTGAAAATCCCGAAAATTTGGTAATTCCAAGTTTAGTTAAAAATAGCCTTTACACTTCTTAAATAAAGTTTATTTTCAACTTACTGAAGATTTTTCCCGAATCCCGGGAAAAAAAATATAGTCGTAAGGAAGTCCCCACTTTCTGTCTCTGTTCTCCGAAGTTTAGGCATATATAGTCAGCCTATTCCGATCACTGGTTATCACTAATCAGCCTATATGTTGCCACTGCTGGGACACAGGGCTCCTCTCGGTAACAGGTAGTGGGCCATAATCCATCGCGCGGGTCCAGTGCGGGTTGGTGGATGTCCCATATCTTCGATTTTTTTGGTTCTAGGACATGTTGGTTACCTCACGATGTTTTCCTTCACCGTTTGAGAGCAGTGGTGATGAAATATATAACACAAAGTAAAGCGCCGATACAGCAATGTCTATAATTTTACTTGCTATTTTTGGTTGTCCGGTTGGTCTTGAGCTCGAAAGTAACAACTAAAACCGATCACAAAAAATAGACTCAAATTAAATCCGAAAGTTGTCGAAGATTCCCAAAAAATTGACCTTTAAATAATAATATTTGTCTTAAAATAGTCCTTTTTTTGTAGCTTTTAATGTCCCACTGCTGGGCAAAGGCCTCCTTACTCTTTCCACCCCTCTCTGTCCAGCAGGCCTAGACAAAACACCTACCCACCTTTACCTGCGGAAAGAACACGACGAAACCTTTCCGTAGGTAATGTCATTCCCATACATTTTGGCGTAGCGTTTGGCGTGAACGCTAACAGAAATGTATTTTGTCTCTAGGCCCAGAGCTGCCAGGGCCAAATCTTTATTAAAGAAGTCCATCTCCACGAAAGTCCTTACACAGGAATGATTTAAAATTCAAAGTCCAATATCCCGTGTCTAAAAAACTGTCACTTCATGTTGTCAGGTCGTACGGTTGTGACGGTGCGCACGCCGCGGCGGAGTATTTCACCAAGTCGTGCGCGCCCGGCGCGCTCAGCTCCGAGTACGTGGACTCTGGGACTGTGCCGCACGATAACCTGTGCCATCTGTGTCATGGGGCTTCCTTCAGGTCAGTTCAAGTTATCTTATTTACTTTTAACAGGAATCTCGATGCAACTTCACTAACTCTGCGGTAAGTCGTAAATAGAAATAGAAATGTGATGTGTGTGTGTGTGTGTGTCTGTAAGTGTATATTTTTGTAACTAATTGTTCATTCAATTTTGGATAAACAGTTATTTATCTGTCATTCATTCTCTCTTCTGATGATCAGAAAACGGATGAGAGCTGTAATGATGACATTCTAGGAGAGCATCTATGTCGGGGTTTAATTTTCAACGATATGCCATCTTTTCACTGACGTTAAAACTAGCTTGCGGAAACATTTCATTTATTATTTATTAATATAAATAAACGCACTTTTGGTTGAAAAACTATCGTAGGTCTGTCGTGGTATCATGTCGTATGTGGGTTTACTGGTACTCCTGTGCCTAACCCTACGAGGAATACAGTTATCGCGCATTGGATTTTGAACCCTGGGAATTGAGCCAAGCGCTGAGAATCCAACAGAGCGCAAACCGCGCGTCAAAAAAACACTTGCATTTTGAACTCTCGGCACTAAACAGTGCAATGAAGATAGAGTGCGCGAAAAAATCCCGCCGCCATTTTATTACGTTCGTGAGAACGTGAACTTGATGTGATGTATGTTACTATTGTAGAATTTGTAAACGGATATTTTACTCCGACTAATCTTACGCTATACATTAGTACCCTCTTATTTATAAAAGTTAAAGAGATGTTTAAACGTCAAAAATGTATGGTTCAACAGTTGCTAATCATTAGTTAACTTTAAGCAACGTTTATAAATAAGGGGTACATGTCTTGTAAAATTTCCAATTACTAAATGTTTTTTCAACAGACGCTGCCGCCGCGACGCAAGTGAAGACTACTTCGGCCACGTGGGCGCAGTCCGGTGCATGGTGGAGGGCGGCGGCGACGTCGCCTTCGTGCGGCACTCGGCGCCGGCCGAGGTGTCGGCGGGCAGGCGGCGCGAGTGGTGGGCCAGGGACCTGCTGCCTGATGACTTGCAGTTGCTTTGTCCTGATGGTAACTATCATCATCTGTTTAGCCTTTGTTTTTTTTTTATTATGGTAAGGGTCGGCGGTCTTACCGCGTGCAGCTGAAAATGCCGGTAGTTATGGCAGACCTCGTAATTGCATTTGACAACAGTTCCCAGTAAATTGAAATTTCACTAAAGTTGACATTATATCTAACATAGACAAACTGGATACTGACGTTTTATGACTTGCAATTGACTTTAGGGTGAAAAATTATTACAAAGTCAAAAATACAAAAGCGTTTATACCTATCCCTACTAATATTATAAATACGAAAGTAACTCGGTCTGTCTGTCACGCTTGAAATTTGGCAGAGATATAGCCTAGGATATGGAGAAGGACATAGGCAACTTTTTTACGCGATAACCGACATCCACGCGGGCGGAGCCGCTGGCAAAAGCTAGTCAAAAATAAACCACATTCGCACAAAAATAGCGCATTGAATTTTCAACTTTCGGTGTTGAATCGAGCATTGAGAATCCAACAGTGCATCGCAGCGCTTCGAAAAAACACTGTTCGATTTTCAACCCTACGCTAATACGCAGTGCGTTGAACATCTAGTGCGCGAAAAATCCCATCGCGAAATTTTTACGTCCGATTGTAGAATAAGTGCTTTCAACAGTTTGTACCGAATACCCACGTGGCTCTGCTACAATTTCTTTCATTTCTTATTAAAAGGCAAAACGATAAAGACGTTATTTTGATATTAATTTCAGGTCTACTCTAGCTACTAATTATCATACAAAAATGTTACAAGCCATCATTACATTCACCATGATTTTTTCCCCAAAACTAGGGTAATAAGGGCTGGTGTCCGCTACTCCACGTCAAAGCTTGTATTTTGCGTACGGGTAGGAAAATCGGTTATTCGACCCACCCCAGCTCCTCAAGGAAGGTCAGCAACGCCTTGGTGTTACTGACCATCCCACCGAGGCTACCTGGGTTACCGAAGTACTTTGCCCTGTATGTGGAGACCACCGGACAGTTTAGCAGCACATGAGCAACTGTCTCGTCTTTCACCGAAAACTAATAAAACATTTATCCTCAGGTACTCGCGCAAAGATGCATGAATACAAGCACTGCAACCTAGGCAAGGTGCCCGGATCAGTATTGATGGGCAGACCGAACCATACCGAGCTGGATACCTTCTCCAATCTTATGGTGTATGCTCAGCAGTTCTATGGAGCTGTTACTACTGATGAATTTAGGTAAATAGCATTTTATTTTGTTAGCTTTGACTTTATAGATATTTCCCATAGAAATAAGCTCAGGGCTGTTATTTTAAGACTAATACACTCCCGGATTCGTAAATCAAGCCTCAATGTAAGGTATAAAACCTATTTAGAGCAGTGATATCCCAGCGGTAACGGCTGCGACTTACAAATAGGGTATTTTCCAGTTTATTGAATAGTATTCTAAATTGAAGATTGGGACGAAATAAGTAACAGAAAAATACAAGTAAATTAATTTAAATCCATTTTCTCAATTAAAAACGATTTAAATCGAAATTACTTTTCGTTGTTTTGAATTTACCGCTAAAACGCTCGTTACGATGACTTTTTATGACGTGACGTCAACTTTGTGTAAACCAAAGTAGTAAGTAAACAAGTGAATGTCGAGTACATAATTAACAAGATTTTTAATGTATAGAAAGTGGAATTACTGGTGTACGGTGCCGGTGCGGTAAATTCAAAACAACGAAAACGAAATTTGATTTTAATCGTTTTTAATTGAGAAAATGGATTTAAAGAAATTTATTTTTATTTTTTCTGTTAAATATATCATCCCAATCTTCAAATTAAATAGTTTTAATTAAATTGGAAAATACCCTATTGAAGATCGTAGGTTAGCACCCAAGCGGAACTTTATTTTGTGTAAAAAACATCGTGAAGAAACCTGCATGTCCTAGAACCAATAATTCGAAGACGTGGTGACATTCGCCATTCCGCGTGGGGCGCGAGTGGTGGATTATGGCCCAGTCCCTCTCACAGAGTTGAGGCCTTTGTCCCAACAGTGCGAACATTACAGGCAGATAAACACATCAAAATAATTATGAGATAAAAGAAAAGTTTTTGAGCAGTTCTGAAGCTGATATATTAGCCATAATTTTTTTGTCGTCATTGTTTCTAATTTGAATTCACAACCATTTCAAAAGTCCTACAAAGTCTCATAATAATATACAAAAACTGCAGGGTGCCTTAGGCAGCCAGGGTTCTAACCAGTTTTGTATTTAAAAAATATATTAAACTAAACCTTCTTTTCAGTTTCTCCATGTTCTACTCCCTACCACCGTACTCGGACCTAATCTTCAGCGACGTGGCAGTGCGCCTAAAACCTTTGCCTCACACCAAACGGTCAGCAGAAATAGTCGCCGGCCCCGCGCTTATTCGAGCGGCGAGGATAGTGTCCTGTGATGCCCCTCAAGCGTCGTACTATGTCGCTTCAGACCCAGATTTTTTGTCGCACGCTTATAGCAACGGTGTGGTCGGGCATTTATTAGCGATAGCACTGTTTGTAGTTGCGATTTTGAGATAATTTACTTTTATGTGAATGGCTATAGAGTAGTGTAGGAATGGAATGTTTATTTGCGGCCTGCAGTATGAAGGAATTTAGTAAAATCGCTATAGTCGGCAGCTATACGTTGTAGTAAACCAAATAGAGTAACAGTAGCATACATATTATTATGATAGGCAGCACAATATTGATTACCACAACTGCACAATAAAAACGCATTACACACGAATTCAAAATAAATGAATAGCTGACATCACAAATTCAATCATTTTTATCGTTGGTACATACGGCTACACATCAAACTATGCATTTCCAGTTTACGCTGATCTCGCACTGTACGGAAATCCTATACAATGCGAGATCAGCTTATACGGGAAATATATAGCTTGATGTGTTGCCGTGTGTACTCCATTCTTTCACTAGCCCGTGAGCCCATGTTAGTTCATAAGACAATCCATTCCTGAGTGACTTAATTTAGATCTGATCTATGATTATTATTATAAATGACCTGACATAGAATAAGTAATTGTTTTGTAATGTTGCAGCTTTTAGAGATAAAATTTACATCCGTCCAAATGTGTGCCTTAGATTACCTAGATATTATTTTTAAGCATTTATTTTCTACCGTCCAAGTGAATATATAGGTTTATGTATATTTTTATTAAATGAAATATTTTTAACATAATACGTATTTTATTTACACCTTTTACAATACTCGTTTATGATGATAACATTCAAATCCATTCGGTAAAACATCGAAATTTTTAAAAATCATTCTCAAAGCAGTTCTCCGACAGACTTCCCTGATCGATTGACGTTCACATTCGCCATTTGTATCGATTCTCCTTGCATGTTCCCTCCACTTTCCAAATATGCAATTAGATTTCGTCAACTCATCGTTTATAAGTGGTACTAAACCAGTGCATTTTGGTGTGAACTTTGCACATAAATATAGAGCTTTCCATGATAAATATCTAAAATGATTGATACAATACACAAACACAAAATCAATGGGCTTGTTTTTGATTAACATTTCTATCATAGAATTACTCAATTTAACAGCTACCCTCTTTTTGTAAAGTGACAGAAAATTCTTCATTTCTTGCTCATTGCATAGTACAGCCAATATAGTACACAATTTGTTAGCTGACAAACAAAAAGTGGTAAAAACATGCTTCCATATTAGATCTTCATTATTGTAGTTCAAATTAAAGATATGGCTGTTAATTTGAATCCCTGATTGCCCAATTCGGCTCTCAATAAACTTATATATTTCAGAAAATCCACTTGTGAATGCAATTTTGTAACTCATTTGTCCAGCAAATATGTTATTGGCTCTACTAACTTGCATTGTAGATGTGTTATAACAATATCCAAGGAAAAATATATCTTCACTTTGTTTGATATTCTCATGTGGAAAATTCACAACAGTTTTTTCATAATTTACATTTCTATAATTTGATAATGCTTCCAAAAATGATGAAGCATCGTTTAAAGAATCTGTGATGTACAAATAATCATCAACAACTCGGATAAATAATTTTATTTGATTTTCAGTGGTTTTCAAATGATCTGCAAAATATATTTCATCCAAATATGTGTAATACAGTTCACATAGAGCTGGAGAGTATTTGTATCCTTGAACCAATCCTTCTTTCCATTCATAGACTGTTGATCCAGCGCGAATTAAGATTGGCTTTCGTAACTCTGTTACCAAATCTCGGTATTGCTGTGCAATTTTTTTCTTCACATTCATACACTTTTCAGCCTTCTGGGAGTTCATATGTTTGTCTGATAATATTTTTGATAACTTTTCTCTATTTATGGAACCAAAAGCATTGCTGAGATCAGTTTTGATAAAATAAAGCTTTGGCTTATTCGCAGAGAGCCATTTAGCGTGCAATGTTTTGTACTGATTTTCAAGTCTCGTATGTGGTTTACCAGTTAATAATCTTAAAAACTTCAATCTGTCCTTAATTTTATACTTTTCAGGAATACTCAGTGAGTTATTTTTGTAACAAACAATTGGTCTGGATTCATTATTTGGCTTCAATGTTAGGTATAACTTTGGAATATCTTTTTTTAGCATTTTCAATTTTCTTCTATCAGCAAGACTGTGATTTCTCTTGGACTTTTTACCTAATGAACAGGTTTCACATTTCTGCATCACTTTAGTGAATATCATTTTAGAAACTTGCTTATCATAAAAACTTTGCCACTGATGTTTCCAAAAATAATAAAGTTTGTTTTCATTCGCATCCAGTTTGCATGTGGTAACGTAAAAGTTTAAACAAATCATTGATGATAGTACATACTTCAATATCCATAGTATGATTTTCAACAGTATACTCCTTGCACTAGTATTTGGAAGACTTTTCCATGGTGATATTTCCAAGTCCCATCTTGCAATCATTTTTTCAAGTATGAAATGTTGGCGTTTCATGCTGAATAAAACAGTCCGAACTAAATTCTTGAATATTTTACTATTTTGATTGCTTCCAAAGAAGTTTCTTGGACATATTTTGCATATGGCTGTCCAGCTATTATTAAAAATAAGTTCTTTGTTTACTGGGTGTAAGTGTGGAACATCATCCTCAGGGTAGAAGTTCTTGAAATCTAGTTTGGATTTATTGTTCAGGTTTGCTCTAAGAGTAGATAGAATATTTATTAAATCAGATGGCAAATCACTCACCATGGTACCATCTTCAATGACAAGTTTGTAGAAAGTTTCTTCATTTTCGTTTTTTAAAATGTTAAATTTAATTATATTTCCAAATGACCTCACATTTTGTTTATTTGCGAAATATTGGGATAAACAAATTGGACCGTCCATAGCGTCATTTAAATAAAAGTATCATCATAAAATGTGGACTACTTCATTGAAAAAGTGATCTCAAATCTGCTTTGCATTTTGAAATTTCCGGCAACTTGTTACGACATGTTTGCGCGTGCGTGAAAGAATTACGATCGGTTCTACGAATAGTTTTACAGTCTTTGTATTTTTATGGAAATTTAAAGCATAAAACACAATAATGACAATAAAACTCACTTCATATAATCAATATAGTTTCAAAAAACTAATAAAATCAAACTATTCAATTAAATTAAATCTTCAAAATGATAGATCAACAAATATTTAAACTAAACGGAACGTAACATTATTTTTCGCGCCAAAATATAGACTTCGGCTTATTTTGATGGGCCAACATCCAATAAAGTATCAAACAGTATTTCATAAAATCATAACTATCAGTAATGCTAAGTAAGGTTTATCTCAAAGTGATTTAACATTTTGACATTCATTTATAATAACAAATGTCTTGTCATAAAGCTGACTATACACTGTTCGTACCAAAAGTGAACAGTGATCAATTCGAGGTCACTTTCGTAAAACTAAATGAGAATTCCAAATCTGGCAAAACTTTAATTACTATTTTATTCACCATAAATAATATCCGCAAACGACAAATAAAAAAAATCCTCACTTATTTTTGCCGTGGATGGCCGTGGGTGGAGGTGGTGGATCAAGATCAAGGATGATCTTTGTTTTGACCTGACAAAATTTGACATTTGACAGTTGTTAAATGTAAACAAACAATTTTTGTGGCAAAAGTTTTTAATAAAAAATTAGGTTTAGGTATGTGGAAAAGTACCCTAATAATAATCGTAAGATACATTATCGGACAGTACACTTGATTGCGCCTATTCTGTAATACCAATTGGCATTCCAAGTTGAAAGAAGAACAACTAGAGACAGTGTTCAAAAATGTCTAAACAAGTGGTCAGCGATATGATGAAAACTTTCGTGAGTAGCGTGCAAGCGGTGCATCCAGAAAATCTTATCAGAAAGTTTGTGAAATACAATCCTACAAGTCAGCAGTTAAGTATTGATGGAGAAAATATCAACTTACGTAATAGAAATGTACATTTGATTGGGAGCGGGAAAGCCGTGCAAAATATGGCCAAAGAACTTGAACATATCTTGAGTTCAAAAATTAAACATGGAATTATAAGTATTCCTGCGGGAAGTTTAGGTCATAGACCATCGAATCCGAATATATTCTATCATGAAGGAGCACTGAACAATCTACCTGATGCCAATGCTCTGAGCACAGCTGAAAAAATTAGAGAACACATTACCAAGCTGGGAAATGATGATTTACTCTTGGTTTTATTATCTGGTGGGGGTTCTGCCCTCATGCCTTTACCTAAACCTCCTATTACACTAAGCGAAAAAACTACACTAATAAAGAAATTAGCAAATGCAGGTGCAGACATCAAGGAACTTAATACTGTGAGAAAGAGGATTTCAGACTTAAAAGGAGGCCAATTAGGAATAAAGGCACAACCAGCTGAAGTAATGTCTTTAGTACTGTCTGATATTGTTGGAGACCCATTGGACTTAATAGCCAGTGGACCTACTACTGAAAATGAAGATGACCCATCTCAAGCAATTAATATAATTAAGAAATTCAAACTAATGGAGCAACTTCCAGAATCAGTCAAAATAGTTCTGAGTGAGACTAATAAAATAGAGGATTTTCCTAGAAAAAGTGTAAAAAATTATGTAATTGGATCAAACAAAATAAGTATAGCTGCAGCTTTAGAAGAAGCAAGAAAATTAAATTACTTACCCATCCCTCTGTCTGAGGTAGTCACTGGAGAAGTGAAAGAAATTGCTTCTAAATATGCTAATCTGACAAAACATTTTTGTGAATATTTAAAAGGAAAATTGAGTTTAGATGATTTGAAACAGAAAATTCAGTCTTGTAACATTCCAGGGATTAATTCAAAAGTCTTGGAAAATGTGTTTATAAGTCCAACAAATAAGGACCTATGTCTAATATTTGGTGGGGAAATAACAGTAAATGTGAAAGGTTCAGGAAAAGGAGGCAGAAATCAACAACTGGCCTTAGAATTTTCAGATTTTCTCCATAAAACAAAAGATGACTTTGAAAACTTTGATATTTACTTCCTAAGTGCTGGGACTGATGGGATTGATGGCCCAACAGATGCTGCTGGTGCTATAGGATATCTAGATTTAATTTCAGATGCACAAAACGAAAATTTAGACCCCCATATGTACTTGGCTGATAATGATAGCTACAATTTCTTTAAGCAATTTAAAAATGGTAATTTCCATGTTATTACTGGCCATACAAACACCAATGTGATGGACATTCATTTGATAATTATAAGGAGAAATAAATAAACTTTTCTGAATTAATTTGTTTTATTTACTATGAAGATGGTTTCAGAAACAAGCTGAGTTTGTCTTTCTTTAGTTCTTTTTGCTTGAGCTTGGCTGAAGCTAGTACAGCCTTCTGGCAGAGACCTGCAAACTTGTCTTTTTTCTTTTTATTGTTGTTTATTACTTTAGGTTTTTCCTTGATGGCCAGGGCATTATTTTTGTTTTGCAATGAGAACACATCTAGTGCATTAGCATAAACATTGATTTCTTTCTTTTTTACTAGATGTGTCTTCTTACTGTCTGGCTTTTTTAAGGCATTTGTTTTAGGGACTTCTGTTTCTATTATTTTTTTGTTGTCATTTTTCACAGTGCTTTCAGGTTTTATGGTTTGTTTCTGTGGCTTTAGTGAAAGAGTAACATTGCTGTGTTTACAGAATGAACAGATTTGCTCCTGAAACAATAAAAAAATATTATGGAAATAACATGACACTTGTTTTCATGAACACCCACATTTTGCCTAGTTACGTTTCAGTCCCAGGTAATAGTGGGCGAGCCTATTACCATCAACTGGACACAAATCCAGACTCAGGCTGCTATAGTGAAATAACAGAGAAAAACCCAATAGTTATGTTAATAATATCAGGTAATATAAGAAAACTGAAAAACTGATATACCCAAATAAATTGGGATAAAGACAGGAAAATGATGATGCTGATGATAAATACAAGAAAACTAAACTGATAGAGATACTTCTTTCATATTGACTGAATCTTTATTTTGTACATCTACCTGTAACAATAATAAACAATATTCTATTCTTATCGTTTTTCTACACAAGTGTAAGAGTACTCACAACATTGTTACTGTGTAATAAGTCTTGCTTGCGTCTCACATATTCTTTCTTGCTTTCTTTTGTTTTACGAGATTTATATCTCTGCTTTTGCCTCTTAGTTAATTTGATTGACTTTACCTGCAAGAAATACACATTAATGAGCATGTCTGTTTCTGTTACCTTTTGGTGGCCACCCATAAATTACGTCACACATTTAGGGGAACGCAGGCAATCTACAAAGTGTACCAGAAGGGACAAGTCATAAGTTTTGTGATGTCAGATATATAATGACTTCACAATTACAATTTAAAGTTTTTTGGTATAGTTGATTTTCTGAATTTTACATTCAAAACTTAAACTATAACAAAAAAACTTAAATTTTACCAAATATCTATTTCTACTATTTCTAATATCTATTTTACTAGATTTAATTTAAAATATCAAATTAATGGTCCTTTTCTCAAGCCTAATCGAAAATTGTAGATATGGAAGCTAACAGATACACAAACATAAAATAATTGTCTACAGCATTTCTTACATTTATCTCAGTGTCCTTTTTCCATTCAAGACAACAACTTGGACATCTTATCTTCGGAGAAAAATATTTGTCAGGAAGGCCATATCCTCTTGTTATATCTTTACAGCGCATTCTAAAAAGATAATAACATTTGAATACAATCTACCTAAAGTTGCATAAAAAGCCCCACGTATCGTTTTCTTACTTACAAGTAATAACTTTTCAATAAAGTTTTAGTTTCGTCATTTTCTGAATGGGACAATGCTCCAGCAATGTTAAATAAAAAACCTACTTGGGCTTCGGTCATTATAATGGTTTCGTATTATGAATTTATTTCACGATTTTTTCTGAAATAACCACCACAAACTTTTCTAATTTGAGGTTATAATGGTTCAATAATCAGTGTTATATAACAATTTTTCAATGTATTTTTTACTACTGAAAATCTCACTCTTATATCAGCTTAGCTGCTCGCTACTAAATTAAGTTATGATAGTTGTTAAATTAATTAACAATATTGATTGAACCACGTTTGTTTACATTTTACGATTTTTATTTTTAACAAACACATAACACCGACATATTAGTTTTCGTTCTAAAATTCTTGCCTTGTTCTTCAAGAATTGTAAAGAACAAAGGAAAATACTCACGACATTGATATTAATCAATATTTATTTACTTTCCTCTTTCAGAAATATTTACTTTTAAATTTCCATTTTAGCTTTATTTATTAAAAAATCGTTATTATTCCAGTGTTTATGATTTCCAAAAGTTCCGGACGACCAAAGAAAACTCCCGCCAAAATGCCAAATGACGTCTGTCAAAATTGAAAAATGCGACTGACTGCATTCTTCACGCGCTTCGCGCAATTTTACTACAAGTAATATTTTTAAGTGTTCCGTAACATTTGTCTCGATGAATTATCAATAATTGATTACCAATAAACTTTTTACTTCTTATATTTCCAATAGACATTCATTATTTAGCAAGCTTAGCTGTTTATGGCAGACTGGCCGCAACCGACGCGCTCGAGAACAAGTGGTGTTTGTAAAATTAACGTGTTTCTTTGTTATGAATTGACTATGTGTTAAGTATTAATAAGTATTCTTTTCGTGGAGTGGATTAATTTAAGAAATTTGTGATAATTGAGTACCTATTATTTTAAAAATGGATGTCGCCGACACCTACGCCACACAAAGCCAAGTCAAAGACGAGGTTGGAGTTCGTTGCCAAAAGCTTTTTCAGGATTTCTTAGAAGAGTAAGTACAAATCTATGTTTACTATTATTAATAGATTGAATTAACATATAATTTCAACAACTTCCGTTGTTTTCAATAACTTAGAGGTTATAATGGAATTCGTTTTTTCCACATAGGTTCAAAGAAGACAATGAACTGAAGTACGAGAAAAATGCCAAAGAGCTCCTCAAACCCGAACTAAGCACCCTAGAAGTCAGTTTTGATGATGTTGAGAAATATAACCAAAATCTTGCAACCACTATAATTGAAGAATATTACCGAATATACCCATTTTTGAACCATGCTATATTGAATTATGTTTTGAGCCTTGCTGATAGTGGTATGAAGAAAGATTTACAAGGCAAGGAGTGTTATGTGTCGTTTGTTGATGTACCGACAAGGCATAAAGTTCGGGAGCTGACTACGGCAAAGATTGGCACGTTGATAAGAATCTCAGGACAGATTGTTAGAACCCACCCGGTGCATCCCGAGCTGGTCTTGGGCACTTTTGTCTGTTTGGATTGTCAGACAGTTATTAAAAATGTTGAGCAACAATTTAAGGTGGGTTTTATTAACACAGCAATATTTTTAGTATCAATCAATATGGACTGATTTATAAAAATGAAAAACTATCAAATTCCTTTCAAATCAAATTACTTTTATCTCATGTGAAACAAACTAAATAAAAATGTATTTTTTTATTTTTACAATTCCAGTACACAATTCCAGCAATCTGTCGTAACCCAGTGTGTGCCAACAGACGTCGTTTCATGCTGGATGCAGACAAGTCTGTGTTCGTTGACTTCCAAAAAGTCCGCATTCAGGAGACGCAAGCTGAGTTGCCGAGAGGTTGCATCCCTCGCTCCCTTGAAGTTATACTGAGGGCTGAAGCTGTGGAGTCTGTGCAGGTAAAGATAAAGCATAATTATATTTATATTTTAAATGTATCAAAATGTTTTCATACGCTTATAGATGGTTTCTTTATTGACTTCACAAACCAAACATGAACCTAAGAGTTGTTCGTGAATGTTTGATATTTTGTAGAGCAAACCACAGTAGAAAATAAAGTAGATAGAATACTTTTTGTTATATACACACGGCTACACATCAAGCAATTCATTTTCAGTTTACGCTGATCTTGCACTGTATGGAAATCCTATACAATTCAAGATCAGCTTGTACTGGAACTGTATAGCTTGATGTGTAGCCTTGTGTACACAATATAAAATATTGTTCTTTCAATCCCTACTAATATTATAAATGTGAAAGTAACTCTGTCTGTCTGTCCATCTGTCACGCTTTCATGCCTAAACCACTGAACCGATCGTCATGAAATTTGGCAAAGATATAGCCTGAAATATGGAGAAGTACATAGCCTACTTTTTTACGCGATAACCGACATCCACGCTGGCGGAGCCACTGGCAAAAGCTAGTTCAAATTAAATGTTCTATACACAAACATGAAACTTTTCAAATTATGTTTAGCCATTTACTTTCAGGCTGGTGACCGTTACGATTTCACTGGTACACTCATAGTAGTTCCAGACGTAGGCTCCTTATCATTACCAGGAGCTAAGGCTGAGCTGACTACCAGGACAAGACATGGCAATGAAGGACAGATGGAGGGTATCAAGGGACTTAAGGCTTTGGGAGTCAGAGAACTGCATTATAAGTAAGTTTTTTGATACAATGGGTTTCTCTCTAGACTAGTATTTGCAAGGACTATTACAGTGGAATCCTGGCTTGGATTCCAATGTATGGCAAGTATTATTGCATTTGCGGTGTTGTCAATTCCATAACTTCTCCACATCCATGGCTTTGCCTTTGTAATGCAGAGGTCGCTTAAAGGTTTTTTATGTGTGTTCGGGCATAACTCCGTCATATATACACGGATTTGAAAAATCTTATTTTTTGTTAGAAAGTGGTTTATTCCGATTAAAATTTTGTATAGATCCGATGATGAGTTTTGGAGAGACGACAGAACTCTTAAAAAATGTCAGTAAATCAACTGCGATTGCTGCTATCGCTTAAATATGCATTGTTTTGATCTGTTTGACTTTGAGAATACCCAAGGAAGATAAAATTTCGAATGAGTGTGGGGTAGGTACTATAGCTAAAAAGTGAAATTTAAAAACTTTTCGATAAAAACACTACAAAGTGAAAATAACTTTATTTTCGGAAGACAGTGAGAAAAAACTAAAATACATATCCAGAGACAGCGACTTCCGGAATTAAAGTTATTTTTCACTTTGTAGTGTTTTTTGTCCCAAATATCACAGTGTCTCAAGACGAAAGTCTTTGACCAGTGTGTGTTACCAGTGATGACCTATGGTACAGAGACGTGGTCGCTCACAATGGGCCTTATCAGAAGGCTTAAAGTCACCCAATGGGAGAGTTTCCCTACGCGATCGAATCAGAAATGAAGAGATCCGCAGGAGAACCAAGGCAACCGACATAGCCCGAAGAATTGCCAAACTTAAGTGGCAGTGGGCAGGGCACATTGCTCGCAGAACAGATGGCCTATGGGGCCGAAAGGTTCTGGAGTGGCGACCGCGTACCGGAAGACGTAGAGTGGGAAGGCCTCCCACAAGGTAGACCGATGACCTTGTGAAGGCCGCGGGTATGCGCTGGATGTGGGAAGCACAAGACCGGTCGAAATGGAGGAGCCTGGGGGAGGCCTATGTCCAGCAGAGGACGTCTTTCGGTTGAAATAATGATGATGATGAGTGTTTTTATCACAAAATAAACGAACGATCGCATACTCACGTTCTCGCGTCTACGATTCTGAGGATCCTTAAAAGAACCGGTTCTGTAAATCGGAGAACCGGTCCTTTCGGTTCCATCTTTAAATAAATTTAGAAATTCATCTCTTTACGCTAATTATCAAGTTATTATCATATCATGATATTGTTTTCACTTGCCTCTCCCATATAATGACATAAACTGATTCCAAAAGTGTGGAGCCAGCCACATTTGTGGAATCAGTTTCAACATCGCATTATACCAATCATCAATGTGTTTATTTTTTGCACTATAAAATACACCAAAATTACTATTAAATCACTGTTAAGTTAATAAATAACGTTACAATTTTAATATTAGAAAATAACGAATTTTTTAAGGGATTCGGCAACGTTAACCTCTGGTTGTTAACACTGGCAGACGCGCTGTCGTGTTTTTGTTTAGTTCGACACAAACGAACTTGTGAATGGGTATGTTATTTTGTTGACGCCGATTTGATAAGTGAGTAACTTTAAACGTTAATGCATTTTGTTATTATTATTTTTATCAATCAATTGAGAATACTTGATGTCATTGCTATCAGTTAAGTATTACGCTTTCACTCTTGAGGGGCAAACATATTGGGCGGAATAGATAGAATGATAATTACACCAGACTTGGCTGGACACGCACCCGCGCGTTTTGATAACGTTCGTTATAGGTACCTATGTATTTCTCTTTTCTCACATTACCTTGTGTTTTAGCATCCAATATGATAATTGTGTGTGATTTGAGTTGTATGTAGTAGATAATTTCTCAGTTTTGGCACTTGGTGGAACATGCGATGCGTGTTACTTATTGCTTAATAGGTAGGTATGAACTAAATAAGCATATAAAATAACAGCGTCACTTAGGACTATATTAAACTGGTAATGTAAATGGGCAGTGTTAATTTCATCACTTTCTACGAAAAGACTGATTTTAAAGAATTGGTTGTTGCTAAATAATACTTAAAAACGATTTTGTAATTTTGAGTATAATTATAAAAATAATAAATAGGTAATGTGATATCCAATAAAGTGTGTTTTAGTAAGATCTATTCTCCTTAATTCGTTTTGATAGTAGAAAATCTATATAAAAGATAGTATATTTTATCAACTAGAATTTATCAAAAGAACCGAAAAAACCGGGGTACCCGGTTCCGGCTTGAGTTTGGAACCGAAAGAACCGGTTCCTAAAATAGGGCCGGTTCTCGATGCCCTACTTAATAAGCCAAGAAATTATATGGCTTGTGTTAACTAAGGTCTTTAAAATAAAAACATGACCTCACTTCTGTATTCCTTAAGAGGAACGTAGTCGCGGGCTCGAACTTACTGGCGGGCCTGGCTGAAAAGCACGCTGTCTCACCAGACTTCGTGTCCGACAGAGGTAGTACCCGTGATGAACAGTTAGACGCTAGTTAACACGCACAACATTATTGAGTGAGCAGCAGGATTAGTTATAGTAAATCAGGTGCTTAAAAAAATTAGAAAAGTCCAAGTAAGTTTAACCAGTGCGCAAACTGTAACCATGCATTCGGCATATCATTCTAGACTGGGGGTCTAGAATGATATGCCGAATATTTTTAGTCTGGGATGTATACAAAAAAAGAAGAGCTGTTTCATATAAAAGTGCAATACCTACGCGGTCACAAATGTATGGAACAGCAGTTTTTTTTTTTTTTTTTTGTAACACCGACGTAACATTTCTACGCTGGGGGGTCTGAAATGATATGTTGAATTCATGGTTACAGTTTGCTCACTGGTTTAAAACAACATAAAACAAAAAATATACGGCTATTTTATAAAAATTTGCCAACAGAGACATCCAAATTAAAAAAAAACGCTATTACTAAGAATTTCCTAATGAAACAATCCAGTACTGCTACAATAGAGTTTTATATTGTACTTAATTATCACCAGCACTACAATTAATTATAACCATATACTTCATCAACAGAACAGCCTTCTTAGCTTGCAGTGTGCAAGCAATCTCGCGAAGATTTGGAACTGCTGACGTGGCAACTGATGACCTGACCACCGAGGATATGAGGAAACAAATGACTGACAAAGAGTGGGACAAGGTAAGCCAACTCAAGACAGCTAATGTCTTGCAAATATTTGTATTGTGAATGGGACTAAAGCATAAATGTGGCATTGCGTGTATGTAACATCTACGCTGCATATCTCATCTGATTACATCATCGTCCCACAAAGTCAAATTTAAATAATTTATTTCAAATTAGCACAAAAAAGATACTTTTGAATCTCAACATCTATGAGTATCAGTGACGCCCTGAGCCGAGGTTCGCACCCCACAGGGGGTGCCCTCAGCGTGCAGTCGCTTTAGGTTAAGTAGGTTTACACCCTGGCTGGAGGGAGGCTTTTAGTGATAACTAAAAACCTTTCCGGTAGCCCGGAAAGCCCGGTTAAGCAGTCACGGCCTTTCAAGGTCAACTGCGAGTTTTCCAAATTCATCCCCTAAGGGAGATAAAAAGGGGATGAAATAACCGCGCGGGCGAAGCCGCTAGCTTTAAGCTAGTTTACAATAAAAATTAATTGAGTTTAGTTGCCTCTTCCAAAAGATAGTTTTGTATGAAGAAGAATGAGCAAGGAACTCCACTGTTACTCTTTTAAAATATTTTACAATACTTTGAATACACTAATATAAAGACAATTCACCTAGAATGAAATTACTTCACCGCAATAGGTAAAAAAAAACAGCTAAGCAAAGGCCAGGGCCTCTCCCCATGACGTCCAGCTCTTTCGATCAAGGGCTTTTTTTTTTTTTTTGTGTGGGAAATCATCAAATAACTTCTCCCGCTCTGGGTGGAGCAGGAGGGCGTGTCAGAATTCTACTGACTAAAACCTACCCGTGTTCCTTCAGTAGCCCGTATGCCAGGGGCTGTGGTATCTCTTTCAAACAAACCCGCACCCCTGAGCAAACTCGCACCCCTGATTCGATGAAGGGCTAAAGTGGAACACTGGTCGTTTGTTTTCTTCAGTTCGTCCCGCCATCTTCTACGGGGTCTGCCGCGATGCCTTCTGGCTTGGTCAGGGCTCCATGTTTTATGTTGTTATTTGGCCTCACAGATCGTTTTTTTTTTTTTTTAATTAAGGCTAATTGTTTGCAAAAGTAATTCAAATATTGCTCATTTACATAATGGGCGCATAGCATAATTGATATCCTCGAGACTACTAAAATCACACTGACTTCACTGTAAAGTAAGAATTCCGTACGAAAATGATCTTTATTGGTACGAAAATATTGTTCATATATAAGCGAATGTGAGCAAGCGTTCCATTCGAATATGAACAATAATATTATTCTAATTGTGTTCACATTGTGTTCGTTTGTAAATCATAACTTACTATAGTAAACCTATTTCTATCAAAAACTCCTTATCACCAGGTATACGAGATGTCCCGCGACCGTAATCTGTACAACAATCTGATCACGAGTCTGTTCCCAAGCATCCACGGCAACAATGAAGTTAAAAGAGGAATACTTCTTATGTTGTTTGGTGGAGTCGCTAAGACTACAATTGAAGGTAAGGTTCTATAGTTATCTAATCACAAGTTATAAATACTGTGGAGTATGTTCAGATAATAGAATACACAAAAGCGTATTTTATTTGTTCCTTAATTCGCTTAGGCGACTTTGTGGTTTAATATAAACCTCAAGTGTTTTTTGGTGGTATTTCTCTCATGGAAGCACAATATGCATTACGGAATAATGTTGATGATGATGATGATAGAGACTCCCTTTTCCGCACTTAGACTCCTGTTTGGTCCGTTGTGCGTGGGGCTTCTGGCTGACAAAGCCATCCTAGCTCCAGAAAGCACAGAAGCTTCCTGGGAGCTTCACAGGCTTAGCGGAGCGACCTCATTGATGCGAGGCTTTCTTCACGTTGAGAAGCCACGGCCTCGCATTCAGGACGGAATAATGTTATGGTGCATGATAGGGTCTTAGAGGATTTCTATCGCCCAAAAAACCTATTTTTACCTCTCCATTCACTAATTTAACCAAGTAAACATTGATGGCCACATTTGTCAACCTCTACAGACATCCATTCATACATTGATGTTCAAAAAAATTGTCTGCGCACTGACGAAATTAATGCAATGAAAGTTGTTGAAAAATAAATGTCAATTCTAGTGTTACGCAACTACCCCGATTATCTATGTAGTTAACATTTAGGCCGCTTAATTTATTTTTTTCTGTATTAATAAGAACTAAAGTTCTTAGCAATAGGGTATTTTCCAATTTGATAAAAACTGTTTTAATTTGAAGACTCGGACGATATATTTAACAGAAAAATAAAAATAAATTTATTAATACCCATTTTCTCCATTTAAAACGATTAAAATCAAATTTATTTTTCGTTGTTTTGAAGTTACCGCCAAAACGCTCCTTACGGTGACTTTTTATCACGTGACATCGTAACGTCAGCTTTGTGTAAACAGCACCAGTACAAATACTTAGTTTGACTCAGTTTTAGAAGTATTTGTGCACAGAGGCACCGCACACCAGTGATTTCACTTTCTTACCATAAAAAATCTTGTTAATTATAAACACGACACTCACTTGTTTACTTACCAACTACTTTAGTTTACACAAAGTTGACGTCGTGTGTTAAAAAGTCATCGTAAGGAGCGTTTTGGCGGTAAATTCAAAACAACGAAAAATAAATTTGGTTTAAATCGTTTTAAATTGAGAAAATGGATTTAAATAAATTTACTTTTATTTTTCTGTTACATATTTCGTCCCAATCTTCAAATTAGAATAGTTTTAATAAATTGGAAAATACCCTATTAATTACACTCTAGCCTAATAGACTATTAAGCAATTGAATTGTAACTTAATTTACGTGGTAGATAGATATCGATATAGACCCCTAAATACCGATCAGCGAAGAGTTTCCTAATCTCATGCTCTTTGTCTTACATATTTTTTTTTTTTTTTTCGAGCATACTCATAATTTCTAAACTTTCCACCAGGCACTACCCTCCGAGGCGACATAAACGTGTGCATAGTCGGCGACCCTAGTACCGCCAAGTCCCAACTATTGAAACAAGTGAGCGAGATCACTCCGCGCGCCGTGTATACTAGCGGCAAGGCTTCTTCTGCCGCTGGTCTCACTGCTGCCGTCGTTAAGGTATACCATTCAAATTCATCATTTGCCTAGCCTTTTCCCAACTATGTTGGGTATTTTACATGGAACTACTGCTTATCTGACCTCCACAACCCAGATACTGGGTAACACTATACCCTTCCAATACCATTCAAATTCAAATCGTTTATTGTGGGTCATAGGTTCATAAGATGTTGTGATAGTTACAGGTAAGTCTGTTATGTCCCGCAATTGAGGCCTAAAAAAATCATATGATATATAGGATCGTGAGGAAACCGGTATATCCGAGAACCAAAAATTCTAATACTTGTGATATCTACCAACCCGCACAGGGTCCGCGTGATAGTTTAGAGCCCACTCCCTCTCAAAGACCAGATCCTGCTTTTGCATTTACCATTACAGCGTCAAATTGAGAGCAGTTATATACAGGGTGGCTGGTACATCACGACATGACTAGCAAGGCAAATAAAGTTATCGAAATGTGCTATTTTCGATACTATAGCCTATCGAATGCTATGCTGGTGGTCCATTTGTGACTGAAAAAACAGTTGTCTTTTTTTGTAATAATTATGATTTTTGTACACACAGGACGAAGAGTCATTCGATTTTGTAATAGAAGCGGGCGCTCTGATGTTGGCTGACAACGGCGTGTGCTGCATCGATGAGTTCGACAAGATGGACCTCGTCGACCAGGTGGCCATCCACGAGGCCATGGAACAGCAGACCATATCTATTGCTAAGGTATGTAGAACTCTTCTTGGGGAATACTGAATGGAAATCAATTTCAAACAGCTTAACTCAACTCAAAATTCAAACTCAAGGTATTTATTATAAAAAAAAAGACTGGTACTTTTGAATTGTTAAGGGGCCAGTCAGTTAATGAAGCTAGTTGCCCATTCCAAAGCATAGTAGGTACCTATGTAGAAGAAAAAGCAAGAAACTCCATTGACACTACTTATTTGTACTGTAATTATTTGTAATGCGGTTTCGCCCGCGTGGAAGTTGGAAATTATCCCACGTAATCAAAAATATTCTATGTGTTAATCCAGGTTATAAACTTTCGTTAACAAATTTCATCCAAATCTGTTCAGCCGTTTTTGCATGATTGAGTAACAAACTTCTAAACATACATATTAACACATTTATAATATTGTAAAGTAGGATTAATATATTAATTTTCCATTTCCTAGGCTGGAGTCCGCGCCACTCTAAACGCCCGCACGTCAATCCTCGCTGCCGCCAACCCCATCGGCGGCCGCTACGACAGAGCGAAGTCACTACAACAGAACGTGGCGCTTAGTGCACCCATCATGTCCAGATTCGACCTGTTCTTCATACTCATAGGTACATTCCCTTATTATTAAAAAAAAAAAACCAGTTTCGGACTGGCATTCTTTTTGAAATGGAACTCTTTGGTGTAATCATTTTTTAAACAGTTGGGAAGAGGTGCCTACCGACTGGTAGGCATACATGTAAAGTAATGGACGATTCCTATAACTAACGGACCGTAATTGAATAAAATTTAGAGTCTTGGATCTTTACCAATAATGAAGCAAATACCTCATAGCTTTGCATAGTACACCCTCCCATATGGAAGTAGCTATCGCAGGCAAAATTCGTTTATGAATGTATTTATATGCCTAGTTTGGCAATAAAAAAATACTGCTATTGCTAAGCAAAACGATACGTTTTTGTTTATAGGAACCGACCATTTACCTACATTTCGCCAGTAACAGTAACATTTAGTTTTCTTACAGGGTACATTTTTAACCAGTGCGTACTGTAGAAATTTTTCGTCGGTTATACAAAAAATAAAATCAGCTGTTTCGTAGAAAAGTGCAATGCCTACGCGATCAAAATGTATGGAACGGCTGATTTTTTGGGTTCCGTACCCAAAGCGTAAACGGGTCCCTATTACTAAGACTCCGCTGTCCGTCCGTCTGTCACCAGGCTATATCTCATGAACCGTGATAGTTAGACAGTTGAAATTTTCGCAAATGATGTAGGTAATTCTGTTGTCGCTATAACAAATAAAATAAATATTGAAGGGGCAAAAAATCAGCTTTACGAATACAACAAACCTGATTTTTTGCCGTTTTTTTTTATAGATAATGGTACGGAACCCTTCGTGCGCGAACCCGACTCGCACTTGGCCGGTTTTTTGTTTTGTATAACTGACGAAAAATTTCTAGGCTAGGGAGTCTAGAATGATATTTATAGTTACAGTTTGCGCACTGGTTAAAAAAAATATCCTGTAAATAGGAAGCGATCCTAATGTCCACTCACAAAACTAGGCTACTTAGATTTTACCCATCATCATAATTGGCGTATAATGTTCCCACTGCTGTGACACAGTCCTCCCCGTGAGATGGAGTGGGTCGTAATCCACCACGCTGGCCCAGTGCGGGTTGGTAAATGTCTTCGAATTTTCGGTTCTACGACATGCCAGTTATCTCACGATATTTTTCTCCACCGTTTTGGGAGCAGTGGTGAAGAAATAATTTATAGAAAGTAAAGCGCCTGTCTGGGGCCGAACCTACGACCAACAACTCGTACTCACGCCCGTGCCCTTCGCGGGCGCTGGGCGTGACGGCATATATTGCAGTCACGGACACACAACACTCCCCAAAGACACATTTAGCACATCTACTTTTGTTTTGTATTAAATTCTCGTCCTCTCAGTACTTGGAGCTTATACAATTTTGTAGTACGTAAGTGCAATATTGTAATTTTAAGGGTGTGAGCCTGGAAATCTGTAATACAGGTCCCGAACCCAGTATAGACTCCAATTCTCACAAAGGTTTGAATCTGCCTGTAACCTAAATGCCATGTACCAAACTTGTACCTTTTTGAGACAAATAAATAGTAATAATAGTAAATCTAATAATCTCTCATTTTCCCCATAAGAAAACCAAATAAGTATTTGCCTGACCCAAGAATCAAGTGACACTCAGCATTTGCTACAGACCCCTAGAAGACCAATGGCACATCATCATCAAACTCCAAGCATTTATTTCAATTAAATCTTTTACAGGCACTTTAGAATTGTCAAAAAAAAATCTAAGTTGAAGCAAGGTGCCCATTCCAAAACGTAGATCTCTATGGAGAAGAACGGGCAAGAAACTCCAGAGACACACTTTTAAATCATGGGCATCAAAATCTTGGGAACATTATTCTTGGTGCTTCTATATGAGAGAACAATGTAAAAAAAAAAAAAGATTCAAAATAAGCCATGGCAGTTAGGAGATGACCAGTCTCAACCGACGGCGCCCGTTCACAAACTTGACGCGTGGATCAGCACCATTTTCTAGGGAACCAAATGATCTCCAACACACGCGCCACCATCAGTGAGCATGACATGCTGTCAACTACCACGCTTTTTCAAGTCGACGTACATCAAAACAACATATTATAAGGATACATGGTACTCACATTTACAAAATTTTAACAAAATGCTTCTAAATTATTCAAAACTATACTATAATTAAACATCATCTGCCTAGCCTTTTCCTAACTATGTTGGGGTCAACTACCAGTCTAACCGAATGCCTACCTGACCTCTAAAACCCAGTTACTGGGTAAAACGTTAAAGAAGACCATGCTGGTGGAAGAAAATTAACTAAAAGGTGGTGTGCCTAATAAATGTTCTGTCTTTCTAACAGACGAGTGCAGCGAAATGGTAGACTACGCTATAGCCAGGAAGATCGTCGACCTTCATTGTAATAAAGAAGAGACATACGACTGTGTATATACAAGGGAAGATCTGTTGAGATACATTGCTTTCTCGAGGTCTTTCAAGCCTATTATTACTGAGGTGAGTTCAACGCCTTAATTTTGTAACTATAAAACATTTTTTTTTTTTTGAGAAATGTTCCTGGTTACTATGGGAATTTCACACACATGTATGTCACATACATATCTGCCATATTTCCAACAAAAAAACAAGCTCGTGGATCATTTCGCGCTATCTGATAGGATTGCATGAGAAACGTAGCGTCAGAAAGTCTCAATACGACCGTTTTAAACCACAGGTGTAAAGGTACCCCCCCGAGTGGGTTCCCGCATTGTCGTTGCGGGGGGGCTTAGTAACCGTGGTCTCCCATCCACGGTGAAGCCAAGAGGAACCCAACGGTGGGGCCGCTCGTCAGGGGTTTTGCCTTCAAGCCATTGACGTAGCGGCCAAAAAGTAGGTTGCGGTGAGGTGCACCGCAACTGAGGTGGGCCGCGATGTCGAATGGGAGGCATCGCGGTTGAGGGTTACGGGCTGCGGTAGAGGAGGAGTGCCGGTGCTTCTGAGCAGCGCTCTTCCCTTCCGTGGCCTGGACGGGGCCGCCACCGTTTGATGGCGGACGCGGTGGGGCCGCAGGGGAAGAGGAGTGTCGGTATAGCGTCAGCCGCTCTCCCTATCCCCTGCGGCCGAAAAGTAGTAGACGGGACGCCGTCAAAGATGTCAGCAACCACTGGTGGGGTCCGCAAGGGCCGATGCCTGCCAGGGGTGCGGGTTTGTTCGAAAGAGATACCACGGCCCCTGGCATACGGGCTACTGAGGGAACACGGGTGGGTTTTAGTCAGTAAAAGTCTGACACGCCCTCCTGCTCTACTCAGCAGGAGAAGTCATTTGATGATTTCCCACCCAAAAAAAAAAAAAAAAAGGTGTAAAGGTAAAGCCAAGCCAACACTTTACTATCGAAACCAGAAAAATATCGTGGACTTACATGTGAATACCCAAGTTTTATGGTACTCAACACTCAATCAAATCAAATCAAATCAAAAGTCATTTATTCAAACTAGGCTGAGAGTCAGCACTTTTCGAACGTCAAAATTACATAAGACAGTCCCCCAAAAACTGGTTGTTGATGCCGAATGTTGACAAATGTACTATTTTGCACATAGGTAAAAACAGTCCTCGGCAAAGTTATCGTCTCGGTCTCCAAAAACTCTCAGCTGTTGAGTTACAGAAGTATCTCGATTTATTATGGCCAAAGACTTAAAATGGGTTGCACACATATCCAGTACTAGCTTTTGTCAACGGCTTCGCCCGCACGTAACTTTCATCCCTTATTACTTACTTTCTCCCTTAGGGGTTGAGTTTCGAAAAATCCTTCCTTATCCCTTGTCTACATAATAAAGGGAACGCTGTGCAAAATTTCCACTTTCTAGGTCTAAGGGTTTGGGGTTGGGCGTTGATGAGTCAATCAGTCAGGACTTTTCTTTTTATTTATATAGATAGATTGTCAAACGCATACGCAAGGCATTCATGTGCCTGACGCCTGAGACATTTGTCAAGATGTGTAACATATACATCAGACTTCTTTTGGAATATACTAATGACATCTGGGACTCATATTTGACAAAGATATCTACTTGATAATGTGCAAAAAAGGGCAATCTAGATGGTACCATGCGTAAACTACTTCAAAAACTGGACCCTCCCAGAGCTTGGCCTTATCGCACCGGAACAGCATAGACAAAGCGGTAGGCCCATTGAGACGTACAATATACGAACAGAACCCTACGAAGTGCCCAGCCTTGAAGACCTTTTACACTTTGAATGCCAACAAACATTTGTGTGGGCATTCCCTTAATTTACGTTTTATTTGTTATTTTTCTAGTCTAGTAAATTCACTGAAAACCACGAATCTGCTATTTCGTTTCTTATTGTTTCGGTATTATTTTTACATTGTTGCTTTCTAGCTATTCGTTCCACAAACGCCCTCAGCCGCAACAACTATCTGTTTTGTTCAATATCCGTCGCAATCGGAACCCGTATCGAAAAACAAATGCCAAACCCATTATACCAAACAAATTATAAATCCGGCAAAAATATCGTACTTCCATCTCCTATTTAACCCTGTTTAGGGGATTGATTTTCAAGTCATTCGACGTAACTTGTTAACGGCTTCTTTAAATAACTTATGAGATATCGTCGTTTTAAACCCACGCGCCGAACACGTGCGAGACCACCCAGAAGTGGCTAATACTTCGCGCGAAATTTGACAGTTGTTCTAGACTGACGAAGGGTTATAGAAATAACACTTGTGCAAAATATCATGCTTATAGACTCAGCGGGTAAGGCTGTGCATTGTCTCTGCATTCATTTTTGCCGTTGATAACGTGCTGCTCGTTTATTTCAGCACCGTAATTAAACACACAAGCGGCATGTTCGGGACAAATGTTTCTTCCGCAGCCGCGTTTCACTTGTGTATATGAGCACTGAGGTAGATTTTATCATGGTATGTACTTAACATTTCCCACACTTTCTTCAGGACGCCGGCAAACTTCTGGTAGAATATTACACAGTCCTGCGTCAACGTGACGGCGGTGGCGCGGGTGGCGGCGGAGCGTGGCGCATCACTGTGCGGCAGTTGGAGTCCATGGTGCGCCTCGCCGAGGCCATGGCCAAGATGCACTGCAGCGGGCACGTCACGCCGCAGCATGTACACGAGGCATACAGGTACACTACATCACCGTGTGACAGCTGGAGTCCATGGTGCGCCTCGCCGAGGCCATGGCCAAGATGCACTGCAGCGGGCACGTCACGCCGCAGCATGTACACGAGGCATACAGGTACACTACATCACCGTGCGACAGCTGGAGTCCATGGTGCGCCTCGCCGAGGCCATGGCCAAGATGCACTGCAGCGGGCACGTCACGCCGCAGCATGTACACGAGGCATACAGGTACACTACATCACCGTGCGACAGCTGGAGTCCATGGTGCGCCTCGCCGAGGCCATGGCCAAGATGCACTGCAGCGGGCACGTCACGCCGCAGCATGTACACGAGGCATACAGGTACACTACATCACCGTGCGACAGCTGGAGTCCATGGTGCGCCTCGCCGAGGCCATGGCCAAGATGCACTGCAGCGGGCACGTCACGCCGCAGCATGTACACGAGGCATACAGGTACACTACATCACCGTGCGACAGCTGGAGTCCATGGTGCGCCTCGCCGAGGCCATGGCCAAGATTAGCAACAACGACACATATGTTCATAAACTTACGTCTTTTTCTCATGGGGGTTAGGCAGAAACTACAGAACGCCACCTACTACGACCACTACATACTCCTTTACCCTCGTATATGTTCATACATGCGGTCCTACACGCACGCCGATTGCGAGTACTACGGACCTGACCTTTCTGAAGAACTTCGGCAATAAGGTCACTATAATTGTGTTCTCCTAGGGCGTCCCTTCCGGCGTTTCCACTGACATCTGCCTTGTAAATACCTTTTGTTAGCCGCCTTATATTCATCCTCTCAACATGACCAAACCATCTAAGCATAGACTCTTTTCTATTTTTGTCGCTACATCTTCTGTTAAACTGCACCATTCAGAGTCATACCTGCAACAACAACACTGTGTTATATACTATGGTGAAAAAATATATTTAAACCTAACCTATTTACAGTGGATTGTTGTTACATTTCAGATTGCTGAACAAGTCTATCATCAGAGTGGAACAGCCTGATATCCACTTGGATGAAGACGATCCTCAGTACGAACCCAGCATGGATGTAGATCAGGAAATTCCTAACGGTGGTAAGTTTGATCAATTTACTTTTTTGACATCATTGTGGCAGTTGACTAAAATAATAAAAAGTTAACAAGAGAAAACTACTAAAGTATCACAATCTGATGAATGGTTTCGGAACGCATAGAGGACCAACATATAAACATTGATTGTTATTTCTATCAGCCCACTGGGGTGTCTCCAGTGTCCTAATAGTTATTATCTATCTGAAATTATCAACTAAAATTTCAGGCAAGTAATTAAAGATAGACAATTTCAAACTTTATAGGAGAATGGGCAACAAACAAACGGGTTTTTAGGAAAAAATGAAAAAAAATCAAATTCTGGAAAACTTAACATTCTTTTTCCGTGGGATTTTATTAAGTACTTTTGGACTGGACAACGTCTATCGGGTCAGCTAGATTATTATAAAAATAAATTATTTCCAGAAACCCCAGTGAACGGCGACTCAGCTCCCAAAAAGAAACTGACACTGTCGTTCGAAGAGTACAAATCATTGAGCGATATGCTGGTCGTGTTCATGAGGAAAGAAGAAGTGGAAGCTGAAACTAGGGGTATGTTACATTTGTTATTTATTTAAAGAAAAGAAGTAACAAAAGACTTAAATGCGTTATTAACAATAATTCTTAGCCCTATGTTATCAAACGTAACCCACACACTACCTCCCGAGGACACGGTGGAGGTCTGCCCGGCTTGGGCGAAGCACCGCCGTGTTCTTGTGGAGGCGAACGGACGGCGGCGATCTCTCGCGTCCGGCCCCGGTCCAAGCCATGGTACGGAGCGAGAGTGGATGGGTAGCCGTCACCTCCTTCAGCGAAGCAGTAATGCTCGCGAAGAGGGAGGCAGCGCACGTGAGGGAGAGGCAGTATATGCACCCTCACGGCCCTAACCGCCGCAGGAGACGCCCTGGGCGTCGGGAATCCCAGGCTGATTTCCGGCCACCGTAGGCGTGGGTTTGCGGAAGGCGAGTAATGGGTAGCTCGCTGTCCGGTAAGGACCAAGCCCAGGTCGACGGTGCGTTGTGTTCCACGCGCGCCTCAAAGAGATGTCAGCACAAAATGCCGGGGCCCGCAAGGGCCGATGCCTGCCAGGGGTGCGGGCTATTCGTAAGAGATACCGCCGCCCCTGGCACACAGGCTGCTGAGGGAACACGGGTGGGTTTTAGTCAGTAAAAATCTGACACGCCCTCCTGCTCCACCCAGAGCGGGAGAAGTTATTTGATGATTACCCACCCAAAAAAAAAGAACCCACACACTACCTACCTAAACTGCCATATAGTTACAATGCGAATCCATGCTACAAGCTCAACATCAAAGTGGAGAGTTCGCAGCAGTGATTCACACACAAGCAGTCCAGTCTGCTCGCGTGCACGTAAAAGTAATTGGTTTTTAGAATGTTTCTAAATTACAGTGATAAACTAGATCCCAATAAAGAAAGACTAGATCCCAGTAAAGAAAGACTAGATCCTAATAAAGAAAGACTCCTGACTTACTCATGTGGTGCAAGGAAAAGGAACTCTGGTTGCGTTCGAAAGTAGACGGGAACTCCCCGAATTCCCAGAACCAAATCAACCTGTTTGAAAGTTAATAATATTCATAAGTTATAAGAGGGATTGGAGCTTGTATAATATATGTAATAACAGCCGCACAGATCAATCGAAAGTTAAGCTTCGCTTGCCGCGGTTGGTTTCGTGATTGGGTGATCATTCATTCATAACATATCGAGATTCCTCCGTGCCTCGGAAAGCAAGTTATACCTTTGGTCCCGGCTGTCATTTGTGGATCTTTGACAGGCGTTATGGGCCGTAAGAACCCCGAAAGTCTGACAACCAGTCTTACTAAAGGGTATTGTATTACCCAGTAACTGGGTTGAAGAGGTCAGATAGCCAGTCGCTCCATGTAAAATACTGGTATTCAGCTGCATCCAGTTAGACTGGTATAGACCAGATACTCAGGAAAAGGCTATATGATAAAGTTATAAGACGGATTTAGATTGCTATTTTAAAATACCGACATAGGAAATTGATTTTAAATAATAAAAATATTTTACAGGAGAGGAAAGTGCAGGCATGCGCAAGAGTGCACTCGTGAGCTGGTACCTAGAACAGCTGGTTGGACAGGGTCAGATTGAGAATGAAGACGAACTACTCGAGAGAAAGACCTTGGTGGAAAAGGTCATTGACAGGCTCATGTACCATGTAAGTTCAAATGTGTCTCCTTTGAAAATTTATTTCCTGCTGTACTCTATCTCTTTGGTGTGATACACCCACATTTTGCCAGTTATGTTGACGTCCTATGTGATTAGGGGCGAGCCTATTGCCATCAACCATGCGCAAATCCAGACGCCAGGCTGTTACTGACAAATTTCTGAAGGAAAAACACAATAACATGATCGATATCCCGACCCGTTGTACTCAGCACTTCACCGCATTCATTAATACACAACCAAAGCGTGGAATCTTCTGCCAGCGTCCGTGTTCCCTTCCACATTTAACCCGTCTGCTTTCAAAGCAAGGGTGAACAGGCATCTCCTAGGCATGCTCGATCCATAATAGACCTTATCAATCGCTTTCCATAAAGTGTGATTGTGGTTAAAAAAAACACCTGAACGCCTGGAAATGTTACAGGAGCCTTGCTAGACCAAAGAGGCTAAGAAGATTTCAGTAATTCTTCGTATAGCGTGCAATTGGGCGCATGATACGCCTTTTGATTTTATTCTTCTATTCCTGTGACATCTGGTTTAACTGCAATATGTTTCTGCTTCCAGGATCAGGTTATAATCCCTCTTTCGACCACGGGCCTCAAGGCGACGCAGAAATCATCAGATCAAGAAGTAGAAGACGATCCTCTACTAGTAGTTCATCCAAACTATGTTGTCGATGCGTAGACATTCCGTGATTAAGCTCATCTTTTTCAATAAAGTTTTATAATCAAATAGTAATTTTTTATATTTTTTATTTTTAAATAGCAGCATGGTTATAACGAACCACTATCATTGACAGCGAAACTCATTGAAATAATGTGATAGCATATTCTAAATGTTTGGCGAGGTTGGTTCGATAGACCAGGTGGTCTATAAAGGCCACTGGCAGAATCATATAAACAATCGTTAAATGGACTGACTGACAATTCATAAAAAATAACTGCATACAATTCATATCACGCAATTCATTAAATTTTCAATCAATTCATAATAATATAATTATTTTATGATTCTGCCAAAGTGGCCTATTTAGACCCCATGAACCTGAACATGAACGTGATCAAATAAGGAATGAAGAGATCCGCAGGGGAACGAAGGCAACCAATATAGCCTGAAGAATTACCAAATTTAAGTGGCAGTGGGCACGGCATATTGCTGGCAGAACAGATGGCTGATGGGGCCGAAAGGTTCTGGAGTGGCGACCGCGTACCGGAAGACGTAGACTGAGGTCTGCCACAAGGTGGACCGATGACCTTGTGAAGGCCGCGGGAATCCGCTGGAAGTGGGAGGCACAAGACCGGTCGAAGTGGAGGAGCCTGGGTAGGCATATGTCCAGCAGTGGACGTTTTTCAGCTGAAATTATGAACCTGAACAAGGCCATTTTTTTCTTGATTTTCCTTTATGTATGGACTATAACACTTTTACATGTCAATAACTCAACTAGATGAGGTTTGCGTTTCCCCACAACACAATACCGTACGACATCACAGTATGAAAATCTAAAATAAACTAAATGGGCTTTATCTAAATTAGTTAAATCACGAATTTTTCATATGCTGCAGAGCTAAGCTTTTTTGACAATTTTATCTACATAAAAATATAGAGGGGCTCCATTGAACCGCGGCCCGTCAGGGTTTAATAAGTTCTGTGAGCGCGGCATCAAAGTTATGCCTAAGGGTTTCAATTCTTCACCCTATATTGAGAACACTAGTTTCTACTTGTCTGACATGGAATCGTAAACTTATAAGTAAGTATTAGTATATTTCGTTTTTTTCATTACACCCCTTAACTAGGTACGTTGAGGGCGCTATTTACATTCTCAGTAACAAGCTGTTGCAAACAACGTTGTAGGTAACTAAGTGGATTCAAGTTGACCATTTTTTTATTGAAACAAGCATAATTTGAATGATAGTTGTTTATTAGTTTTATACACAACATTCAGAGATACAGAGCTGATATATAAAACATCTTATTAATCAAAATTTAATAATTATTCAACTGTTTTTCTATCTTTTCTCCAGTATCAATATCAATTTTCTCCTCGACAGCAATCACCACATTCTTAGCTGCATCTTCAGCCAGATCAATAACATCTGTGACATCAACATTTTTAAATTTTTTCATACATTTAACATTAATTGTAACTTCAGGCGCAGATGGCAATATAGGTGGCCGGGTAAAAACTGAATCTGTTCTTGGTAGTTTTGTTACAGTTATCTCATTAGGCAATTCATTTGATAAGATCATTGGCCATGTGAACAAAACATAGAAGCGTTCAAGAACCTGATGTAAGTACTCCTTTAATAATATGTTACGCCTGCAGAGAACATGTAGATTTATAGAATCACTGTATTGACCGGTTGACATCACACATGCCATTATGGCTCTAGCACCGGTAATAGTTGCCAGTTGTGGAGGCAACACATACTTTCGCTGGCTTAACATTCGTATGCCTTGAAAAAGCGCAGGAGTTCCCCAAACATTAGGAGCGTCTTTAACATTTATAGTTGGTTGGGAGGGCTTCCGAGAATAGGATTTTATTTTAACTAAAGAAACATCTTGATTACTATCTCCTAAAGACGGATAATCATCTTTGTATGTGCTGGTTTTGTAAGTATCCTCTATAAGACGTGCATTTAAAAATATTATATTTTTGCGCAGGTTTGTAATGTTTAAGTCTGCAAATGAGACAACATGGTTAGGACCTAAAACTAAATGATTTTCTGGAGTTTTCTTTGATTCTGTTTCTTTTACTATACAATTTACAAGATGCACGACAATAGCATCATTTAAATCTCTGTGATTAGACAATTCATTAAGCTTCTTTTTCTTAGCCCTCTTTTGGACCTTTGTAACTAATGAATTTTTTAAATTTTCTAGTGCCTGTATGAGATTTCCACTGGCTTCCCCGTGATTCAAACGTCGCGCGCCTCGTCGCGGTGCATGTTCCAAGTTTAAATGAGGATGTTTTTTTATCCATTTAACTAGGGTAACATATCTAGATCTAATTTTTGTTCTGGTTATGTTTGGAAAAAATTGGGCAACTGTTGAAAAGTTCATGTGAGGCTCTTGGTTGGCCATCAATTGAATAAGTTTTTTGTCGTCTTCAACAGTCCATACAGTTGACACTCGCATTCTATTCAAGACTTGATATCTCGCACGAATCTGGATCATAGATCGGCCTGGTAAATAAGAAGTCATCCTCCTAAAATTCTCTCCGAATCTTTGCACACAGTTAAGAATAACTGCATCTTCCTCTGGGAGAAACCTGCCTTTCCTCTGTTCAATAAGTCTCATATACTTATTATAGATTTGGATTTTAGTTCGGTTTTCCATTGCTGCAGCTATCTTCCCCCATGGAATGTAAAAGTCTTCTTTGAAATATTCTATCAATCTTTTTAGGTATGTGATCTCTTCAGTAGACCATTTCTTTCCAGTAAAAGCGTTGGTCATATTTGTCCGATAGTATACAAAACACTGATACCCAGTCCTGCCAGTAGCTAGTTTGAGAGCAATTTTATCCCAATCCTGTTTGCCATATTCGTAAGCAATTTCCTGTAAAGCTTCATGTTCCTTTTTGGTCCAACTAGTTTTGCTAATTGAAGGATGAAAGAATAACTTCCAGAAGGCTTGATACTCTTGTGCTGTGTGCCTTCTATTTAATTTGTTTGCTAACATGTCCCAATCATACTCCTTATCTATGGGAAGAGCTACCATAGCTAAAGGCAATTTACTTACTTTATCAATTTCCTTTCTAATTGCCATTATTTCTCTTTCCACTTTTTTTGATTTACTTTTGCGTTTTAAGGTAGTAATTTTATCATACAGCTCATTTTTTTTAATATCTATTGACAGTTTGTGCATCATGTTAACAAATTGAGACTTGTCTCTTACTGTCCAGCCAGGTGATGAAATTACTAATGAGAAGTCATACATCTGAGATTTTGCTAATTTAGCATCATCATTATCTGGAGCCGCAAAGTTCTGGCTGTCCTTAAAGTAAGGTCTACCACAGTTGATGTAGCGGAAAGTCTCATTTTTATCATTCTGTATGCCAACGCTACCTTGAACGAGTTTCAGCTTCTCCCGGCACTCATTCAGCCGTGACGCGAGGTCTCTCTCCAGTCTCTTCATCTTTTCATCTAATAATTTGTTTGCCGACAAAGATAGGTCTATTTTAGCTAGTGCTATTGAGGATTCACTGCTTCTTTGGTGTGTACGTGGGGTCAACGTGTGGCTACGCAACTTCCCTGCACTGATTAAGGCGTCGTCATTGTCTATCAGCGCAAGATCCTGGGTCAAGCTTTCAGTTTCAGATATCGAATCATCACTGTAAACTTCTGAGTCGGTCTCAGTGTCCAACTCAATGTCGTCAATTTCCATGGTGCTTCTATTTCTGGACTTGTTAAATCGTCAATTAATAAATCACTCAATTTTCTCAGGCGATCACGATGGCAAATTGTATACTGTCTACACTCGGTACTAAATCTAAATATGTCGTGAGCACACAGAATACACTTTTTGGTCGTTGAGTGTACATGTTAGTGATGCGTCCCTCACTCATGAGGCCCCTCATTTGAGGCACTCGTGATCGCAAATTGAAAGAGTTACTCGAATTTCAATATTGAACCACCTCATTCCTCATCACCCCTCATTTAAAAATTGACATTGACATTATTGACAATAGGAAATCGAGGCAAGCGAGTTCGTGACTCGCGAATGAGGATTGAGTAATTGAGTGAGCTCAGTGAGCGAATGAACCGCCTCAAAAATTGTATGGAGAATTGAGAATGAGTGAGGTGAGGTGTGATCTTGAAGTTTGGACAACACCGTGGCACAGTAAACATTATTTAAAATAATTTCAGCTACGATTAATTATTATGAACTCTAAAAGCATTAGCATTAGATTGGTAATAAAGGGTCATTGATTCGTTTATTTTGGCGGTCTATTTATAAGCGAAAGGAAATGATGTGTGTGAGAGAGTGAGGACGTGAATAATCGGATTATCGGAGAGTCGTGACTCGTGAGTACTCGTGAGTCGTCGTTGCACCCGCCCGCCTCGCTCACTTTGAGCTTCGTTTGAGTTCGGCTCGGGCTCGCGAGTCGTGAGGCGAATACGCCGTCGTACGATTCCTCACCTCAAATGAGGGGTCCCTCGTGAGGACCTCACGAAGCAAATTGAGGGGCTCCCTCATCCTCACATAAAATTGATGAGTTACCCATCACTAGTACATGTACAACTGTCAACTACAAATGTAGATTTTGCTTTGATTGACGGTTTTTGATTTGACGGATTTTGTTGACCTTGACTTTGGACCATAGACAGTGTTGCCAACTCCAAAAGTTCAAATTATCAAGTTCCGATCCGAAAATTATCGTATTCCGGGCAAAATTATCGTACAAAATCCAAATCACAAAAAAAACCCTATTAATTCATTTCAATTGAAAACAAACGACAAGTATAGAGTCAAAGGAGGAGTAGATATGTGCCAAGTTTCACCAGCAGATCAAACTGTAACCGTGTTTTGTCGTAGTGTTTAGATAATTAATTTTTTTTTTCACAGTATATGATTAAATAAAGTCATAAATAAAGAATCATTGCTTAAGTTTTTCACCAGAAAGCTATTTGATGTTTTGTTAACGACTATGTGCTTATAGCGAATGGAAACATAAGAAAATTTTCAGGATTGTGCGCTAGTTAATGTAAGGGAAAGAGTCAAAGAGAGAAATTTACTTGTTGACGCTGTCATTCTTTACATTTGCCATTGAGATTATTTTCGTTTATTTTTTCTGACAACTACTGACCAAAGCACAAAATTATCGTACATTAGACATTCATTATCGTACATCGTACCATTAGCCAAATTATCGTACGCCCCCATAATTATCGTACGGGTTGGCAACACTGACCATAGATGATGAAAGGTTTTTTTTTAAATTAGTTTTATGACCTGGTTACAGAGACTTTTTAGCCAGATGATAATTGAAATGCAGAGAAGACCACAGATTCTGTGCTAACAACGTTAGACGTTCTGCTTGACTATTCACAACCATTTGCTATGCTTCCACATTGAATCGAACATCAAACAATGTTTTCATAGGAGTCCTCGCTGTTCACAAATACAAAACCTGAAAACTTGGTCAGTCTTAATAACGTTAATTTCGATGTCTTTGTTTTTTTAAATATACGACTCTCTCAGTTACGGGCCGCACGTGCCATGCCATTTGCAAGTGCGCCACGCGGAACGCTTTCACCCGGCATGCGGCAGAGTCGAAAAATCAGCTCTGGCATAAAATCCGTTAGAACTCCGGGATTGGCACAAAAAATCCGGTCAAGACCAGATTTATCCGGTCAGATGGTCATGCTACCCCCGACCCATGCTCGATGACGTGCCAGCCCACGCCGTAGATGAGCCAGTAGCTTTAAATTCCCCAGATAGTAATAATTCTCTGATCCAGCCTGTCTCACCTTCCTGAGGGAGGACAGCAAGGTGGACCAGGAACCTACCCTAAGCCAAGTACCCTCCTCAGTTCTCAGTAAACTTTAAGTGTGTACAGTCGCCAGCAGGTCAAGCTATCCCAAACTGTTAAATTTTCCCAATTGAACATAAACCTTATTCCTTTGGAATAAAGTTGAAAAACTATCAAAGAAATTTGACAGCTTGAGGTAGCTTGATGTGCTGGCCTCTGTACCTACGCCTCTGGCTGCCCTAGGATAGTCCGGTTAAGTAGTCACGACCTCTCAAGGTCAACATCAACTATGAGATACCAAGCCGAAAAAAAGAATAATCGTATGACCTGTTGTTTTTGCATCCGAGAACAGCAATATATTAAAAATCCACATACCGCATCTAGTTGTTCTTGAATTAGTCCGATTCGAGAGGTTTGTGGATCGAATTTGAAATGGAGGATCTAATCAAAATGTGTTATTTTCGATACGACAGCCCGTCGAATGCTTGTGAATAGTTAAAATGGAATATCCAGGGAAGCCCGCGAAATTCAAATATTCTTACATTTTTGCAATTTGCCGGCCTGTATCAGGTTTTATGTTGATTAAAATATGATTTGCGACCGTAACTAATGTGGCTTTACCTTACAGAAATCGAAAATTATATTGCAATCTAAAATATATTTTTTCCACATTTCGAGCATGGGCCTCCTGGCAGGATTTGTCAATTTTCTTTCTTATGGGGATCTCTACTAATTTGAAGTTGGTCACACTAATGCCGTGTTCCGAAATTCAATAAAAGTGAAAATATCGCGAACCCGACCAAATTGAATAGTCAAAAAATTTAAGAGCTATCAGATCATTAGTACTGATTTTTATTTTGGTTGGCTTCGCGATATTATCACTATTTGTCTAATACGGAATGCGCCCTAGATCTGCTCTAGCTAGCTGCTGATGCAGTGTTGCTAACCCGTACGATAATTATGGGGGCGTACGATAATTTGGCTAATGGTACGATGTACGATAGTGAATGTCTAATGTACGATAATTTTGTGGTTTGGTCAGTAGCTGTCAGAAAAAAAATTCGGATCGGAACTCGATAATTTGAACTTTTGGAGTTGGCAACACTGTGCTGATGTCAACTTGACATCGACAATATTTTTGTTTTGTAAACAAAAATGCCGCTACCTGGCGCCCATTAATTTATTTGTGTTGATGAAAATAGACAAGATTATGGGTGAACCGGGTATTATAAAAAAACTAAGTGAAGAAGTAGTTAACCGAATAGCCGCCGGAGAAATCGTTCAGAGGCCCTCAAATGCTTTAAAAGAGTTGATTGAAAATAGGTTAACCTTGCTTTAGATCTAGCATAATCGTATTTTTAAATAAAATGCTAATTCTATTCTACTCTGTCTGTTCTATTCTATATTATACTTCTTTATATTTTCTATTACAGTTTGGACGCTAAAGCCACCAATATTGTGATAACTGTTAAAGCCGGTGGATTAAAGTATTTGCAGGTATTTATATTTTACCAAAATCTATTAACCCTAACATATTTTAATCATATAATTTTGTTGGTACTTATTCGAGCACGCTATAACAATTTTATATTTTAATCTAAGAGCTGTGGTGGCCTAGTGGTAACGGCCGGAACTTACGACTAGTTGTAGGTCGTAGGTTCGAACAGGCGCTTTACTTTGCTTAAATTATTTCATCACTGCTCTCAAAACGGTGAAGGAAAACATGCTGAGGAAACTGGCATGTCCCAGAACCAAAAATTCGAAGACATGTGACGTCTACCAATACGCACGGGGCCTATGTGGTGGATTGCAGCTCACTCCCTTGCACCGAGAAGAAGCCTAATCGTCTGTCTCAGTATTGGCAACATTATAGGCTGATTATGATAATAATTTTATAATATTCAGATTCAAGATAATGGCACGGGTATTAGAAGTGAAGACCTAGAGATAGTATGTGAGAGGTTCACCACGTCAAAACTGTGTGATTACGAGGATCTAAAAGAGATATGCACGTATGGTTTCAGAGGTGAAGCCTTGGCTAGTATCAGTCATATTGCTCATCTTACTATACTCACTAAGACCGCTGCTGGTAAATGCGCTTACAAGTACGTATGAAGTTTAGAATCTCGTATTCTTAAAACTTGTTTATGACATAATACAAGCCATTGTAATTTCTATGACATTAAAAATAGAGGACTGACATACCATTTTGTTTGAAAAGCTTAGTGTATAAAAAAACATGATTTTTTGAAAATTAACCTAGGTTTTGATGTGTGTTAAGAAAACTGGTAGGTAATACGGTAGTTAATACAGGCTGGTGTCCGCAACTCCATGTTAAAGCGCCTATTTTGCGTTTGGTAGGAAAATCGGTTATTCAATCAACCCGAAATTTTGGAGGAAGGCCAGCAAAAGAATTAACTTATTCCTTTTAAAGAGACGTGCTAAACACATTTTTCACAATAAAATTTCAGAGCATCCTACGAAAATGGAAAACTTAAGGCTCCATTGAAACCATGTGCGGGCAACAACGGTACCCAAATAACAGTTGAAGATCTGTTCTACAATGTGATAGCCCGCAAGAAGTCTCTTCGTAGCCCTACAGAGGAGTACACACATATAATGGAAGTGGTTGGAGGGTATGCAATACACAATAGCCATGTCGGGTTCACTTTGAAAAAGTTTGGAGAGAACACTGACTTGAAAACGCCTATGAATTCTTCTGTCATTGAGAATGTCCGGATTGTGAGTATAATTTGTGAACATTGTGAGTATCTCTAGTCTCCACCTCTCAGAAGCTTTTACATAAAAATCATATCATCCACTCATACACAAATACGGTAAGTTAAATATAACCAGAAAAAGGACTGATTACCGTATTGATTATTACTTATTCTAAGGTTAGTATGTATGTGTGTGTGTATGGAAATAAGATAGGAAAACCAAGCCCACATTGCACATTACAAAAAATCACCAAAGCACATTAGAAACCGCGGCGGACCGCAGCGCAATGCGTTAATTGTCTGGCAGATTCACATTTCAAATTTGAATTGCTTCTACACTTTCTAGTTTAGAGTAATTAGGGTCGCGTACATTTGGGCGAGTTGCGCCGCAACGCAACGCATTGCAAAAACTAACTAAACTGTGTTATGGTTTCTACAAAGTATTAGGGCTGAAACTGCGTTATGCGGGCGCCCGCGACTGTCAACCGTCGCGGGTCTATGTGCATGGACGCGAGGTGGGATCGTAATGATGTCAGTCGCGGGGACATTTTATTTACGACTAGCTGCTGCCCGCGGCTTCGCGGGATCCGCGTGGATGTCGGAAATTATACCACGGGAACGTGCTACCGCGACTTAAAGTAGCCTACCCCGCGACGGACGCCCGCGCTTGGGACCGCGACGGGGCACATCTGTATGAAACCGTGCGGGCGTCCGCTTAACGCTTAAGTTTCAGGCCTTAAAGAGATAATTTCTACTTATTTTCAGATTCATGGAAATGCCATAGCTCGCGAATTAATGGAGATAGAGCTACAGGAGCCGACACTACAGCTGTATCTACGCGGATGTATCACAAACGTCAACTACTCACATAAGAAGGGGACCACTCTACTGTTCATCAATCATAGACTTGTGGACTCACTGTGTAAGAGCTATTTTATAATTTTACTGGATATTTTATCATTTTACTATCTATGTTATCATTTTACTGTATATTTTATAATTTTACTGTATATTTTATCATTTTACTATATATTTTATCATTTTACTAACTAATTTATCACTTCACTATCTATTTTATCACTTTACTGTATATTTAATTTTTTTGCTGTCTATTTTATCATTTACGTATAATTTCCAAAGAGTGAAACAGACATGTACCTATGATACACAAATATTTCACAAGTTATTAAGTAGACATAATATCACGTCTTGTTTCCCCGAATGGTTGGGTAGAGAGAGGTGTACCTATATGATACCCACATTTCACCAGTTACGTTTGAGTCCCATGTAATAGGGGGTGAGCCTATTGCCATCAACCGTGCAGAAATCCAGACTACCGAGAAGATGCTACTGAGAAATTCCCGATGGAAAAACCCTGTAACACTTTGCCTGGCCCGGGAATCAAACCTAGGACCACATGCTCAGCAGTAGCGTTTGCGACCACTTGACCAGCGAGGCAGTTATTACATTGAGAAATTCAATAAAACGTGAACACCATGTTTGTTTTTGAAAAAAACCTATTGTGTAGGTTTATCTTAATTTTTTTCTTTATTTTTCAGCTATCAAAAAAGCTGTGGATTCCGTTTACTCAACATATTTACCGAAAAATTCTCATGCATTTGTCTATCTTAGTCTTGAATTAGGTAAGTTCAGTTTTAATAATTTAGAACTTATTCACATAATTGTACCTATTCAGTGCGTGTCTGATAAAGGAGAAGAAAATTTGCAGTGTCAGGTTGTACGTTGATTATAATATGTCGCCTTATAGGTCACGCACATATAAGCTGGGCGCGATGCATCGCATCGCATTGCAAATGTTACAACAAAATCCTTTTACTTGTAGCTTAACTTTGTGTAAATAACTTCATCACCACTGCTCTCAAAACGGTGAAGGAAAACATCTAACCAGCATGTCCTAGAACCAACAATTCAAAGACGTGACATCTACCAACCCGCACTGGGCCCGTGTGGTGGATTACAGTCCCCTCCCTCTCTTAAAGAGGAGGCAGGGTGATTGAAATAAGCGATCCGCCAGTGCGTTGCGCTGCGGTCCGGCCAGAAACAGTTCAAATTCGAAATTGGAATCTTTCTGAAACAATGAGGGTTTTCTTGAATATTCAAGCCAACAGTTGGCGCCACTTTGACAGTCCAGTTCGACAACGAACTTAAAATATTTGATGTCATTAGTTTCATTCATTCGTTCACCATTCAGTCCGTAGGCGCTTTGATACTTTGACAGGTATGCCCGGACCTGACGTCTAGTGAACGAAAACCCTCATTACTGCGTCGCGGTTTTTCCCGCCGCGGCTATAATGTGCAATTAGCTTTAGACCTGTAATTATTTGTAATAAAAAATAGTAATTTAATAAAAATTATGTGTCACCCAGGGACCATAATTAATGAAAATTTTAATCAAGTATGATAAAATATTAGCTTTCTGCACTCCTCCATATAAACTATAACTGTGCCAAAATTCATACTCCTCCGTCTGCATAATTTTCTTAAAAAGGGGTACAAAGTTTTTGCATCACGTATTAAAATATAGAAGACTAGATTTTGCCAGCGGCTTCGGCCGCGCGGAACTTTCATCCCCTATTTAACTCCTTTAGGGGTTGAATTTCGAAAAATCCTTCCTTATTCCTTGTCTACATTATAAAAGGAACCTCTATGCAAAATTTCAGCTCTCTAGGTCCAAGGGTCCTTGGGCTTAGGCCCTTGGTTTGGGGTCAGTCAGGACTTTTCTTTTTATTTATATAGATATATATTTCTATGTTTTTCAGATCCAAGAAACGTAGATGTAAACGTCCATCCAACTAAACATGAGGTGCAGTTCTTGTACGAAGAGCAAATCATAGAGAAGATTAAATCTTGTATAGAGAGCAGACTGTTGAGTTGTAACTCTACCAGAGTTATGTATACGCAGGTACATTGTTACGTTCCTATATTCAATTTCATATACACAAGTAGGTGCATATCTTGAGCTATTACTAAAATAACATTAGTTTTGAGCAACCATATGCGTATCCCCCCCGAGTGGGTTCTCGCATTGTCGTTGCGGGGTGGCTCAGTAACCGTGGACTGCCACCCACGGTTAAGCCAAGAGGAACCCAAAGGTGGGGCCGCTCGTCAGGGCTTTTGCCTTCAAGCCAATGACGTAGCGGCCAAAAAGTAGGTTGCGGTGAGGTGCACCGCAACTGAGGTGGGCCGCGATGTCGAATGGGAGGCATCGCGGCTGAGGGTTACGGGCTGCGGTAGAGGAGGAGTGCCGGTGCTTCTGAGCAGCGCTCTTCCCTTCCGTGGCCTGGACGGGGCCGCCACCGTTGATGGCGGACGCGGTGGGGCCGCAGGGGAAGAGGAGTGTCGGTATAGCGTCAGCCGCTCTCCCTATCCCCTGCGGCCGAAAAGTGGTAGACGGGACGGCGCGTTGTGTTCCACACGCGCGCCGTCAAAGATGTCAGCAACCACTGGTGGGGTCCGCAAGGGCCGATGCCTGCCAGGGGTGCGGGTTTGTTCGAAAGATTTACCGCCGCCCCTGGCACACAGGCAACTGAGGGAACACGGGTGGGTTTTAGTCAGTAAAAGTCTGTCACGCCCTCCTGCTCCACTCAGCCGGAGAAGTCATTTGATGATTTACCACCCAAAAAAAAAAGACCATTTGCGTATGATACAATTTTAGGAACCTCTGATGTAGACTTTTTTGGCATGGGCCAATAACCATTGTCCATCCTATGCTTATGAGTATGTTTGTGTATTCCAGGCTCGTCTACCAGGCGCTACGATGGTGGAAGACATCGTCAAAAAGACAACTGATGCCGCCAAAGCAAACCCAAGTTACATGGTCAGAGTGAACTCTGATATGCAAAAAATGGAAAAATTCTTTCCCACAGTTACTAAACCTAACGAAACTGTACTTAACAATACTGAAATCAATTCAGAACAAGAGAAAAATGAAGAAAATGGCGCCGCAGTACCTAAAATAGTAATTGAGACTGCACAAGACGACGAAATTCTAGAAAATTCGATAGCAGAAGAACCTAAAAATGAAAATAAAGAAATGTATAAAACTCACACAGCTTTGGACCAAGCAAACTTAAGTTATATAGACCCAAAGGAATCCTTTAAAACAAGAACATTTAAGTATGAGAGAATAGAAACTAAGTTGACTAGTATTAAACAATTAAGATTGGATGTAGAAAATAAGTGTAATACTAATTTGAGAGAAATATTAGCGAATTTGATCTTTATCGCGTGTATAGACTGTCATAAGTCCCTAATACAACATTCTACGAAGTTGTATTTGTGTGATACTACTCGATTTGCGTAAGTATCAAGCATTATTATGGCTAAGCTAGCGGCTTCACCCACATGGAGGTCGAAAATTATCCCACGAAATGGTATCCTATGTGTTAATCCAGGTTGTAAACTATTTGTGTGACAAATTTCATCCAAATCCGTTCAGCTATTGCTGCGTGTTTGAGTAACAAACATCCTAGACATACAAACTTTCACATTTATAATATTAGTAGGATATCAAAATATCGTAATCCCTTGTAAAGTATGCAACTTCGGGAATCATCGTCTATCTTCAGAGGTATGAACGCGCGACGATGGAGATCTAATATAGAGTTGTTAGATCAATGGAAGTTTTTGCTTATTTACAAAATTATGGAATATCACCTCTATGCATAAAGACTTTTCAAAATATTTGAGTGACAAATTACGATCTGCGGCTAGAGTAGGTAACCCGGCAGACAGAGAACTATATAAACGCACAATGAAAGGTGCACTACTACAAAGTGCAGCAGTACGAAGTTATATAATTATTATAACACATGAATATAAACGAAGCGCATACTTTTTCTGGTTTACCTGTGGGCCTTGTTGTGGCCCATGCGGCTCTTGTGGCCCATGCGGCTCTTGTGGCCCACGCAGCTCCTGTGGCCCACGCAGCTCCTGTGGCTCATGCGTCCTCAAGAGGGCCTCTTACCGACCCTGGCGGCTACGGTTCGTACAGCTGGAGCCCTGCGGCTGTGGCTCATGCCATCCCTTCAGCTGTGGGGCATGCTGCGAAGTCGCGCAATGCTCAAGCTCTACAGGACTCTGTCCACCCATCAGCCCAGCTGAGGGCACCACCGGACACTGATCAGGCCTATGCGTTAATACTATTAACGAGATTAAGATTTTAATGTACGCGACATTTGCTATTAAGTTAATAGCAAATATCGCAATGTTGCAGTGAGAAATCCCGTGGGCCCCGCCCCTTTATAGACACTCACACGATCACATTCAATACGTAGTTATGTGAGGTACATACATATATCATAACCAGTGATCGGAATAGGCTGACTATATTTGCCTAAATTTCGGAGAACAGAGACAGAAAGTGGAGACTTCCTTACGACTATATTTTTTTCCCGGGATCTGAGAAAAATCTTCAGTGAGTTGAAAATAAGCTTTATTCACGATTTGTAAAGGCAATTTTTAACTAAAACTTGGAATTACCATATTTTCGGGATTTTCACGTAAAATCCCGAAATAAATAATCTAACTTTAATTCATGTATTCGAATTATATTTATGATCCAACTAACTGTTGTATAAAATCATTGAATACATAATGTATTGTCAATTTTGTAATTGCAAGTTTAGTTAAATATAGCCTTAAACATCTTAAATAAAGTTTATTTTCAACTTACTGAAGATTTTTCCCGAATCCCGGGAAAAAAAATATAGTCGTAAGGAAGTCTGCACTTTCTGTCTCTGTTCTCCGAAGTTTAGGCAAATATAGTCAGCCTATTCCGATCACTGATCATAACATAACAATCATAATTATGCCTCAATCAGGATCATTTTGTAAATCGCCACATAGTTTATTTCTTGCGTATATTTTCAGACTACAGACGGTTTTGTAAAAAGACTTGTTGTGCGTGATATTATTAGGGTCCAGTCCAGGTAAATGATATGCGAATTTAGTTTATACTGACGTTGACGTTTTGTTCCTTTTTCAGAGAAGAACTATTTTACGAGACAATGCTGTATGACTTCCAGAACTTTGGTCTAATTAGGTTGTCCAGTCCATTGCCTTTAGAAGAGTTGCTTGTACTCGGACTGAACTCGCAGGAGAATGAATGGGATCCGGAGTTAGGTGCGTAATGTTACGATAACTCATTTGAGTTAGAAAGCCTACCACTACCACCACCTAAGCCACACACATGTGTGGCTTAGGTGGACAAAAATAGAAAATGGTCTACACCATGTGGTGTAGACCATTTTCTATTTTTGTATGTACCTGGTACAGTCACGGTCATTAATATGTAAAGATATTTCCAAATTCAAAAGCGATTTTCTTCTAAATAACGATTGCGACCTCGAGATAACCTAGGTATTTCATTATATATGGTATGTAGGGTCCAAAATATTATTTTCATAATAACATAAAATTACAATCAGTACAAGAGGAGGAAATCAGTTTTAAAAGTTGGTAAGCGTATACATATTAGTGCTCGTGACTGTACTTGTTGACAGGCCTACTTGGCCTACCAGGCCTCCTTTAATGCCGGATATTTTTCACGGATATTTTTGCCGGCCCTTCTTCATAGGAAACAACCAATGGGAACCGCGTGCACTTAGCTGCTGACATTTTATAATTGGCCATGTAGGTTTATCTGAAAGAAAATATTTTTTATTTTGAAAGTACTATTATTATCATTTGGAAAACCTTCTTAGGAGACTTTCGAAACTTCGAAGTGCCTCCCACAGCTGATAAATTAACTTTTATAGACGGGGAAAACCATATAGGGCGTAGGGACAACTGTCAAATCGTGTAGTAATTCATTCTTAGTTTGGGCCCCAAAATTAATCATAGGTCCGTAAGTGGTGCGGAGTAGGAAACGTCCATAACTTCGACCGAGATAACGGATTTCGTGCTTAGAGAAAAGGCCCCCAGCGACAATTTTTTAAACTAATAAAAAAATAGGAAGGATTATTCGATACAAATATTATTTTCCCTTACCATTATTTCAAATTAGCATGAAAATCAGATCATGAACTTTTTGATCGTCAACAATAAGATATAATAAGACAGTCCCCCAAACCGTCCGCCTTTCTCCAGTTTTAGCTGGGAAGAAGTGGCGCAAACTCTTCAGCTTTTAACAGCATCGTTTATAAATGTTTCAGAAAGGGCTTGCGGCAAACTAATAACAGCCGCAAGTTTTGCTCGATCAGGTTAAGCTACGCATGCCGCGGCTGGTCCATGGATGGGTGAACATCTTTACATACCAAGACCCCCGGTCGTGCCTCGGAAACAAGTTAAGCCCTTGGTCCCGGCTGTCATTCGTGGATCTTTGACAGTCGGTTACGGGTCGTTAGAAGCCCGAAAGTCTGACAAGCAGTCTTATCAAGGGCCATTATAGGGTATTACCCAGTAACTGGGTTGTGGAGGTCAGATGGCAGTCGCTCCGTGTAAAATAGTGGTACTCAGCTGCGTCCGGTTAGACTGGAAGCCGATTCCAACATAGTTGAGAAAAGGCTAGGCAGATGATACATGTAGAAATTTGAAAATGTTTCAGGTGACATGAGAGACATGGCCCAACAGATGGCAGAGCTATTGATGAACAAGCGCAACATGTTATACGAATACTTCTCACTGGAAATCAATGGGAATGGGGAACTGATATCATTGCCTTTGCTGTTAGGTATGTATAAAATTTTTCCTTGAGCTGCACTCTCCTAAAATGTTTTGCTTGCATTTGATTTGGCATAAAATCATGGTCTTGATCGTTGATCGACGCTTCAGGGCCCCAATATTTTCCAATTTTTCAAAAACTATTTTAATTTGAAGATTGGAAAGAAACATGCAACAAAAAAAAAGTATGACTTAAATCCATTTTCTCAATTAAAAACGATTAAAATTGTTGTTTTGAATTTACCGCCAAAACGCTCCTTACGATGACTTTTTATCACGTGACCACCCACACGTGACGTCAGCTTTATGTAAACTAAAGTAGTTGTAAGCAAGTGAATGTCGAGTTTATAATTAACAAAAAATTTACTGGATAGAAAGTGGTATTAAAGGTGTGCGGTGCCTCTGTGCACAAATACTTCTATAGTAAGTACGCCACGCAAAGTATTTGTACCGGTGCCGTTTACAACCGCGCGTGAGTCGAGCGAGCGAAGCAAGCGGTGCCGCGGCAGCGGCAGGCGAGCGGTACTTCCAAGTTGGTGGCAGTTATCTACTAGACTATTTAGTAATAGCGCAAGGTACTATCCGTCTTAATACTAATTCACATTTGGTGTACAGATTATAAACTATCGAATTATGATCTCGCGAAATAGATTATAAAGTAACAATCTTACGGTGACACAGACATGTTCTCAGTTCCATACACCGCATCGAAGGCACAGCCTCTTGAATGCTAAGCAAATCGACTCTCTTACACCATACAAAATAGTATTTTTCTTTTTACAGATGGCCACACACCATTCATGGGCGCGCTCCCTACCTACCTCGTACGTCTAGTCACTGAAGTGAACTGGGACAGCGAAAAGAACTGTTTCGACACCTTCAGCCGACAGACAGCCATATTCTACTCACTACCGAACCCAGACACCAACCAAGAAAGCGTGAAGGCAGAGCAATGGAGACAGGAACATGTGCTGTTCCCAGCTATAAGGCGAAACTTCCTCCCGCCAACTAGTTTCGTTCATAATGGCGCTGTGTTGCAGATTGCAAGTCTAAATGATCTGTATAAAGTATTTGAAAGATGTTAATCTGTTGTTTTTAAGAGAAATAAATTGGTTACGATGTTATTATGCGTTTTTTTATGTAAAGACATCAAGCTACCCCATCATCTGCCTAGCCTTTTCCCAACTATGTTGGGGTCGGCTTCCAGTCTAACCGGATGCAGCTGAATACCAGTATTTTACATGGAGCGACTGCCTATCTGACCTCCACAACCCAGTTACTGGGTAATACGATACCCCTTGGTAAGACTGGTTGTCAGACTTTCGGGCTTCTGACGACCCGTAACGACTGTCAAAGATCCACAAATGACAGCCGGGACCAACGGCTTAACGTGCTTTCCGAGGCACGGAGGGGTCTTGGTATGTAAAGATGGTCACCCATCCACGGACCAACCGCGGCAAGCGTAGCTTAACCTGGCCGATCGACCCGTGCAGCTATTGTTATTTAGCCACAAGCCCCTCATCAAGCTACCCCAATCTGTCAAATTTCTTTGATAGATTTTCAACTTTATAACATAAGCATAAGGTTCATGTTTAATTGGGAAAATATGACAGTTTGGGATAACTTGATGTTCTGGCGTCTGTACCTACTAGTTGACCCGGGGATCTTCGTATCGCCTCAGAATCAATAAATATTGTGTTAACCTAAATAACTGGTGAAATGTGGGTGTACTTGTCTTTTAAGTCCCATGTAATAAGGGGCGACCAACCAGTATCAATATTCCCGAACTAGGAATCGATCCCGCGCCCTCTTGCTCAGCAGTAGCGCTTGCGACTAATAGACCAACGCGGCAATCAGTATTCGCCTATAACTTTAAATTATCTTAAATAATTGATACGTACCACTGGCGACGGATCAACAGAAGCCGATTCTCATCGGTTCACCTTTCCGAGATCCCAGCGCCCACCGGATCCATCATTCATTATTTCAAAGTCATCATCATCATCATCATTTCAGCCGAAAGACGTCCACTGCTGGATATAGGCCTCCCCCAAGGCCCGCCACTTCGACCGAGCGGACTCCTGCGGCCCTCACAAGGTCACCGGTCCACCTTGTGGGAGGCCTTCCAACTTTACGTCTCCCGGTACGCGGTCGCCACTCCAGAACTTTTTGGCCCCATCGGCCATCTGTTCTGCGAGCAATGTGCCCTGCCCACTGCCACTTAAGTTTGGCAATTCTTCGGGCTATGTCGGTTACCTTGGTTCTCCTGCGGATCTCTTCATTCCTGATTCGATCACGCCAGGAAACTCCAAGCATAGCCCTCTCCATCCCCCTTTGGGTGACTTTAAGCCTTCTTATGAGGCCTATTGTGAGCGTTTCGGTTCCATGTGGCATCACTGGCAACACGCACTGGTCAAAGACTTTCGTCTTGAGACACTGCGGTATGTGGGACGAGAAGATATTGCGAAGCTTCCCGAACGCTGCCCAGCCGAGTCGGATTTGACAAATTGCCTCTCTCTCGAAGTTGGACCTACCTAACTGGACAGTTTGTCCTAGGTAAACGTACTCGTCTACAACTTCGAGTGTAGCGTCACCGACCGTTACGAGAGAGGGTGTTACATGGGCATTGGACATGACCTTTGTCTTGTCCAACTCTCGTACTGTAAATAAAATAAAAAAATATGTCATAATCTAGCTTGTTTTCGGTGTATTTTCATGCGACATTCGACTGCGACAGCGACAGTCATCGACTCGCAGTCGAAAACGCTTCATAAGCATCCAGTGGCGTAGTACCAATAGAAAATGGCGCCTACGGCACGCATGACATTTACGCCCCTTCGTAAATTATCTTCTCGGTCTACTACACTGAGCAAAGTTAGGTTGCACATCTTTTATTGACCAAAAGCCTTCTATGACGAATGTATTAATTTTAACTTGATAAAAAATCGCTTGCAATGTTGCAATTTTAAGAGAATTTGAATAGAAATACTTAGGCAGATTTATAAATACGCTTTCATTCCCGTAGGTACTGCACAATATATTCAAGTAGCTCTTTAGATTTCTTAGATATAGGTAACAGTAGGTATGAAATGGTTTATTTATGACTATTTTTATCTATATATATATAAATAAAAAGAGAAGTCCTGACTGACTGACTAATTGACTGACTCATCAACGCCCAGCCCAAACCCTTGGACCTAGAAAGCTGAAATTTTGCACAGAGGTTCCCTTTATAGTGTAGACAAGGAATAAGGAAGGATTTTTAGAAATTCAATCCCTAAGGGAGTTAAATAGGGGATGAAAGATCCGCGCGGGCGAAGCCGCTAGCAAAAGCTAGTTTATAATAATTGGCGACTTTTTGCGCCCCCCTTCGATAGGCGCCCAGGGCTCTTGTCCTGGCTCCCCACCCTGGTTACGCGAGTGTATGCATAAAGGCGGCAAGCGGCAAGTTCTGTTTTTCCAACACATTACTCGTCGTCAATTTGACACACTGACTAAGTGTTATGAGACCTGCCTGCACCCTAATTGCGTAACTCACGGTTAATCATAAACTGTTTCGTTTTGAAAAAGATTGCTAAACCATTGCTTCATATGTTCGAAAAATGTGTCTGCTCCACAACGTAAATAACGCAATGAATATTGTTGAACTGTCAAAATGAAACCGATTATGATTAATCGTGTGTTACGCAATTAGGGTGCCGACCTTTCTCTTATTTTACCTACTAATTATTGAAAGTAATTAGCAAAGCCAAAGTATGAAGAAAAAAATTCCAAGCTTGTAGCAAAATTCTGGGCTGAATATATTTACATTGATATCGACACGCTAAGAAGAAAAATACTACCAATCAATATTGGGCCCTGTCCCGTATTTACCAGGGAAGGCCAAGAAAAATCTTACATTAAAACCGATCGGTCCTCTATCGGCTACACATCAAGCTCTACCTTTCCAGTTTACGGTAATCTCGCACTGTACGGAAATCTTATACAATGCACATGCAATGCGAGATCAGCTTATACTGGACATTGTAGCTTGATGTGTAGCGGTGTGTACCAGATTTTTGATAAAATGGCAGTTAGTTGATTCGGGCAGGCCCCAAGTATTACCAGCCCAGGGTCTGCCTCACGGTCCGCTCTTGTATACTTACATAATTATTTTAACATAATAATATAAAAAAGTAAGTAGATGGGTGGCCATCTTTACATACCAAGACCCCTCCGTGCCTCGAAAAGCACGCTGTCATTTGTGGATCTTTGACAGTCGTTACGGGTCGTCAGAAGCCCGAAAGTCTGACAACCAGTCTTACCAAGGGGTATCTTATTACCCAGTAACTGGGTTGTGGAGGTCAGATAGGCAGTCGCTCCATGTAAAATACTGGTATTCAGCTGCATCCGGTTAGACTGGAAGCCGACCCCAACATAGTTGGGAAAAGGCTAGGCAGATGATGATTATGAAAAAGCTGATGATTACAATAAAACAAGAAATTATTACTTTTCAGTCACTTTTATAAAGATTACTAACAAGCTCGATAGATGGCGTTGGCCTGTTTAAATTCGAGCTATGGTTTCGTTACCGCGATTTAGTTAGGTCGCGGAGCTAACTGGAGGACCTAACATTCCGACAAACAGACAAACTAGGAATTACTAGCTCTGCCCGCGGATTTCATCCGCTAGTATTTTTGAGAAGTTGCAGTAGTCGTACTAGCGACTCTATTATACCTAATTAGAATAGAATTACCTATTACCCATGATGGTCCCATGGTAAATAAAATATGATTATAATAATATAGGTATTACCAATCCCAGCAACTTCGCCCGCGAGGAAATTGAAAATTATCCTACGGGAACACACTACCGGGATAAAAGGTATCCTATGTGCCAAATTTCATCCAAATCCATTCAGCCATCTATTAGTATGACTAGTAGGATACCATAGCAAATAAAAAACGATTGCATATATACTTTTTTATTGTGCGTCAAGTCAATGCCGTGCGAGTTAAATTAAACTCTGTTCAGTAATCGTTTTTTTTTACATATCAGTTTACAAACCGACTATAACTTGGCCGTACAGTTATTGTTTTATTTATGTATATCGCATTTACGTAGCTGTGTTAATGTTATCACTGTTTTAATACGAAAATACCTAAAGTGCACATTACACTAGGCTGAATTTTGACGCAGTGTAATCGTAAGTAGGTATTGCGTCCACCCTAATTGCGTAACTCACGATTAATCATAATCGGTTTCGTTTTCACAGTTCAACAATATTCATTGCGTTATTTACGTTGTTGAGCAGACACATTTTTCGAACATATGAAGCAATGGTTTAACAATCCATTTCACAACGAAACAGATTATGATGAATCGTGAGTTACGCAATTAGGGTGCTGAAATCATAAAGTTACCCAACTTTAATCGCAAATATCTTTGAAACTACACGTCCTTGGTCAAATGATGAAATATTCATCTTCACATTCTATACGAATACTAGTTATCCCAATTCTGGTGGCGTCCATGTCCATATGGGATAATTGTCTACTGATTAATGGAAATAATGGACGACTTTTATCGGGATAAATATCGCCGAAATAGTGTGCTCCTAGTATTTATTGTTAGATTGGAAACCCTTGCCTTGCCTTTGTGATCCTCGCAATTGTTTGGATAAAACTACCGTCTACACTGATAAATTGACCAACGAAATGATGAATAATTTTATTTCTATACCGTGACATTTGTCGTCTAACGGCAGCCCACTTCATCATGTATCCGATGATTACAAAACTGTTTTTTTTTTTTAAATTAATAATTTGAAAAAATAATATATTCACTAAGACGCATAACGTAGTTTGAAACACCCTGATATGGAGATGGAATGAATGATGGAATGTAATGGTATAGGTATCTTCTACCCTTTGATACGTAAACATTATTAACAGGGTGTTTCATAATGCTAAAGCATTATTTATTATTCTTTGTACCTGTTTTCTTAATTAATAGTAACAATTTTTAAATCGCGCCTAGAGGTATTTTATGTCGGACACATTGAGTGGACCATCTCTATAAGACGACTAAAATGTCACGGTGTAATTTTTAAACATTTTACCCGTCGATCATATTTTAAAACTATATAAGTAGATGAGGTCAGCGTTTCCTATCTGACTACTCTGAGGAGAAAGGCCGAAAACAAACTTCACAGTCCCTTTTAAAGGGCAAACATAATCTTGGCCAGATCATGTAGATTGGTGCCTGAAATGGTCTTTTAAGGAAACAACCACACAGATTGAGTGGACCTGTCCGGTCAGTGCACGAATTCATCACGAAAATGCGAGAGATGTTGATAGAAAAGGGACTACCGAGAAGACGACAAATGGAAGGGAAAGATAAGGGATACAAATAAATGAGATTATCACGAATTAATGTTATGTATTAAAAATATTCGTCTTAGTAAAATTACAAGGCAAATAATACATTGCGCATTATAAACCGATTGATTACATTCTTAAATATATTTCACAATTTTTAACACACTATATAGGTACGTCCATACACACAATATTAATAAGTATTTGTAAAACAATACAAGAGAAAAATATAGTGTTACATATTGCACTATTAAAAAAAGAAAATTGTTTTCCGACTTTATCTTGGACATTACTGAGATTAGTGAAGGAAAATTATTGTGAGGACTTATTGTGAACATAAGTCTGAAATCCCCAATTTGAGTTCAGCAAGCGTGGTGATCAATGCTTGTGCCTTCTCTGTTTGAGAAGAGACTAGCTAATCGTTTATTTTTTCTTAACATAGTTAAGTAATTGTTACTAATACCATATCGCTCATTGGCAAGAAGAGTAACATAACTAAAATATCTGCAATTTTTAGTTAAGTAAACAGATGGACGTGGTAAATTATTATTTTTGCTACAAAAAACGACATTACGCTTAACGTAAACATGACGGAGCTAGAGGTGCCCGTGCCCGCCGAGGCCGGCCCAAGAAAAGGTGGCGTGACGACCTAGACGCGTATTTCAAATGCAGGATCGAGGTAGCCCTGGAAAAGTATGCCTGGAAGATTTTGGTGGAGACCTTTGTTCAGCAATGGGACAGTGTAGGCTAAAAAGAAAGAAAGAAAGAGAGGTTGCGACTTTATTCTTGCCGCACTCTTCTCGCTGCTTTTAAACTTTTAAATCATCATACCCAAAAATTGCTCTGTTTGAATTATGTCAAACTTCTTGCAAATGAACGAAATGGATTGTGAGAACCAACTTGTAATCTGAAATAAAGTTTAAATGTAATATAATATTTATATCTCTAGGGAGTAGGGGCCTCCCTAGGGTAGCCCAGCAGTGGGCCGTTAATGGCTAATTTTTTTAAAAATGTTGCTAATCGATCCTGTCAGATTCATGCTTATCTCATCTCAAATCTACTTATTATGTAAATCGAGATTTCCTCTGGATTTTAATACACGCCTTCTGTATTAGACAAATGTAACAGAAACAAGAATTTAACGATTACATGAATTTGTTTTTAATAAATAGATTCACTCATTTGTTAGTCACATAATTATATCGAAGGCAAATTTTCTCAATAACAAATGCGTTTTTAAATGCATTATTCTAACGACTATTTACATTTTTATAAACAAACAATACATAAAATAAGGATATAAATGTTATTTCATAATTTTTACAATTTTTTTTTTTTTGGAAGTTTGATTGTCATAGTAATTAATGTCTATTTTATTGCGATATTCCTAGCAGTAGCTATTAAAAAATCTCAATGGGCTGACACTGTCAACGAAATACATTAAAAATGGAAGAGGATTTGTATGAAACGATCTGCCGAAAGTTAATTGCAAAAGACATAATTCAAGTTTCGAACAATTGTGCCTAAAAATGAAATTGCCAGCCAGAAAAAACACTCAACATTTTTACCATTACAACGAGAGCTTCTGCTGCTGTATAAGTGTGAAAATACTTTTTTTAAATAAATTAAATATTAAAAACTGGCATTTGTCAGCGGCTTCGGCCGCTTTAACCAATTTAAACTATAGAGGTATGAGGAACAAGGTGTAAAGTTCGCTCATCCTCTATTGAAAAGGGAGAATCCTCCGACCAGACGGGTATTGTGTCTGGTGGGCAACTGCCTGACAGTTGATGTCGGGATTTTTGTATATGTTCGAGTGTCGTGGTAAACTCTGACTGCGCAATGTAGGATTTTTTAATTTAGTTCGCCTGTGGCACTGTAGATGGCGCCACTTCTCTTTTTGCGTTTTTCTTGATTTGTTGAGAAGTATTTATTTTGTAGTGCCGCTACAAAACACAACATCATAACAAATTATACATCTAAACCTTCCTCATGAAAATGCGTTCAGGAGTATTCGAATTTATGGCGAATAGACACGCGGCGCCGGACTTTGTTTTATTCATATGTAATGTTATTATTGACCTTTCGAGCTTATATATAAGTTGAAGCTGTGATTTCCCATAGCAAAACAGCATTTATATTTTAGCACTTTAATTTTTGGGTATGAAATGAATGATGGTGTGAAACAGGCTGACATACCTGCCTTAAACTTTTGTAGTGTGTACCTTTACTTACTGGCTCAACCCGTGTAAAGGATATATGTTCAGTTTTTAGTAGAGAGATAATTTCGACGGTTTTATAACGAAAGGCTCTCACTGAATATTGGAAGATAATTAACGAATCTCTTATTGTAGTGAATAGGAAGAATCGACATCAAAGCTTGTACATTCATCATGAACATTACAAAAGCTTTCATAATTCCTTTCAATATAATCGACTACAAATAGAAATATTGCTTCAATTTATTGCTATAATTATCGAAATTGGAAGATACTTTGTTTTTTGTGATGGTAGATTTTATAATCTCACGAGGATGTCATGATTGATTTAAAGTGCATTTTTCCATCTTAGACTATCTTTTATTAAACTAAACGATAGTATAGGCTGGCCTGAAGGTCACAAAAACATGCAAATCACGTATCTACCACCTTAGGAGATTGTACGTAGAGACAGTCGATATTTTGTAGAAGAAATATCTAGAAATCACAAGAATACCTCTGATGAATTTCAATAGTAAGTTGTGCGAATAGTTGTAGGAATTTTCAGTTAAGGGGAAGGGGGGGAATTGCAATTTTCATACGTTTTTACAATTCACAGGTTGCCAGGCTGTATACGATTTGCGACAATAACAAGTACAGCATAATCAGCCTATATTATTCCTACTGCTGGGACACAGTAATGAATCACGTGGGCCCAATGCAGGTTGGTGGACGTCACGTCTTCGAATTTTTAGTTCTAAGACATTTCCTCACGATGTTTTCCTTCACTGTTTCGAGAGTTAATTAAAAAAAAAACAAAGTTAGGCGCATGTCCGGGTTCGGACCTAAAACTTACAACTCGTAAGTGTTAGCTGTTGGCACTGGGCCACTACTGCTGAGCTATATTATAAGAAGTAGAGTTATTAGACTATGTCATGAAATATTCACTTAATGCGAATTATGTATCTGTCCGTGACATTCACAATGGGACTTATCAGAATACCAGCGCTACGACGCTTTTTTTTTAAATGTCGCAGCATCATGCTGAGATAGGGGCCTTTTGGCCTCGTACGGGACTTTGTTTTTTTTAATTTTAATTTATATTTTACTAAGCATATTGTGATATTCCTGTGCGAGTCTAATCAATACTTTTTCTTTTCTTTTCTTTATATGAACTTAGAGGGTTGTATTTCAACAGTTTATTTAATATAATTACTAACTATACAAAGAAAAGCATCAAGTCATCAGCAGGCTTAGTTAGCATGATGCTTTCTATTTCTACTCTACCGTAGAATAAAAATCGCTTGTCTACATTTCTCGGTGAAAAACTGTCTACACGAAAACTTTATTACCGTCTACTCTTCCGTCGACAAAACGTTTCTCTACGGTTCTCGTGATAAGCCTGCAGATAACGTGCCCAGAAGACTGGCAGCATTGCCACGTTGAATGGCAATACTGCTATATTGCAATGCTGTTGTAATGATTATATTCTATAGTCATATTTGTTACCGTCGCAACTCATATTGTAATCTACATACAACCTGACACACCTTCAAATTGCCAAAAAAAAAATCGTAAGAAAAATTTAATTTCGAACTACCTCGCCGCATCCATCTTAAGGTGGGTCCCTACAGCGGCATTTAGTTAGTCTGTAAAATTATCATTGCAAACTAAAAAGTAATCGAAAGGGCAGTGACCGTAAAAAAAGAATTTTCAAAGATACTTTGTGCTGGGCACGCCACAATTGCGGCAGTAAGTCCCATCTTTGAGGAGTGGTTTGAGAGGCGGCATGGCGTCCTCACCTTCCGCCTGACGCTGGTCCTCACCGGACACGGTTGTTTCGGGAGGTTCCTGTTTCGGATAGGGCGGGAGGAAACGCCCGGGTGTTTCCACTGCGAAGATCGCCCTGAGGACACGGTGGAGCACACGGTGGCGGTCTGCCCTGCTTGGGCGGAGCACCGCCGTGTCCTCGTGGAGGCGATCGGCGGCGGCGATCTCTCGCGTCCGGCCCTGGTCCAGGCCATGGTACGGAGCGAGAGGGCATGGGGAGCCGTCACCTCCTTCTGCGAAGCAGTGATGCTGAGTGTGTTAGGGAGATGCAGTGTATGCGCCGTCATGGCCTTAGTCGCCGCAGGAGACACCATGGGCGTCGGGAATCTAAGGCTGATCCCCGTTCACCGTAGGCGTGGACTTGCGGACGGCGAGTAATGGGTAGCTCGCTGTCTGGTAAGGACCAAGCCCAAGTCGACGGCGCGTTGTGTTCCACGCGCGCCTCAATCAGATGTTATCACAAACCGATGGGGTCCGCAAGGGCCAATGCCTGCCAGGGGTGCGGGTTGTTCGAAAGAGATACCGCCGCCCCTGGCACACAGGCTACTGAGGGAACGCGGGTGGGTTTTAGTCAGTAAAAGTCTGACACGCCCTCCTGCTCCACCCAGAGCGGGAGAAGTTATTTGATGATGTCCCACACAAAAAAAAAAAGATACTTTGTGCTCATGAACGTACGCTCCTCGCAAACGAATATTCGCTTTGAGGACGCAGCTTAAGAACATTCTCTGTAGAATCAGGAGAATGAATTCACATAACAAAACGCCAGATATCCCTGAAGGGTTAGGCAGAGGTACGGACCAACGAACGGTGGAGGAAGAATTCGTATCCAGTAAATGACCAATCGAACGAACCGAAAATTCGAAGACATGTGACATCCACCGATTCGCACTGGGCCCGCGTGGTGGATCATGGCCCACTCCGTCTCACCAAGAGGAGGCCTGTGTCCCAGCAGTGGGAACATTATAGGCTGATTATTATATGATGATGATGATGATATGTCGATTATATAGTCACAATACATAAAAATTACTACGATTCACCACTGCACTTCAAAAGAGGTAGATCAATTATATAATGAATAGACTTTGTAAAAAATCAAAAATGCTAAGACGGAGACCATTGAAATGATGGCTCATAGAAATATATAGGAAAAAATTATCCCAAATTAATTGACAAAAGGGCAGTCTTACTGTTTTACTGACAGGGGTATCGCGTTACCCAGTAACTGGGTTGTTGAGGCCAAATAGGTATTCATATGCTTCCGATTAGACTGAAAGCCGACCGCAACCTAATTGGGAAACGGTTAGGTAGATAGATGTTAATGTATGGTGGGAGAAGAAAGGCTTGACGAAACTATGAAGATTGATTGAATTCAATATCACCGTAACTTAATAAAGCGGTCCTAAGGTCAGTATAAACAAAAGATCATCACAATGACGGGAAGTACTTGTGAGTCTCGGCTTCGCTATGCGTTTTTAACACCCTTTATAAATATAGCTTGTAGTAATCACAACATAAATAAGTTAGTCATCATTATAAGTGATGTAAGCGTTGAGATAGTCTCCGGGCGCGTCGTATGCAGTTATCTTGTGTTGCGGCGGCAACGTCAGCGGGGTCGACATTCCCGCTGTTTCTAACTCCTGGAACAAAAATGATGTTTTTGTTAATTTCAATATCAATTCTGTTTTTACTCGCGAAATCATTAGGGAAAAAAAATCCTACACGGGAACGTACGAGTAATGTTATTCTGTAAAAAATATCACCATGAAAACGAAGGTGAAGTAAGCTGTCATTAGTGTCATTTTCTAGCATCAGCACCCTAATTGCGTAACTCACGATTCATCATAATCTGTATCGTTTTGAAACGGATTGTTAAACCATTGCTTCATATGTTCGAAAAATGTGTCTGTTCGACAACATAAATAACGCAATGAATATTGTTTAACTGTGAAGACGAAACCAATTATGATCAACCGTGAGTTACGCAATTAGGGTGCAGATACAATGACAGCTCACCTCAAGTTCACTTCCCTAAGTTTTCACACGGTGAGATTTGTATCGAATAGACTGGCTGGTCTTGGTCTACCGTTGTGCCTATCCAAAATAGTTTAGCTGTCAAGATTAACGAAGATACAGAAATGAAATATCTGTGGCGGCATCTATATTGCCACATGCAAACTACGTATTAAACTGACTTCACACAAAATCCTGCATCGTGCCAGCAGAGTTTACCGCACAATTAGCTTATTTACAATGTCTCGACGTTAATCGCCGGGTTTCTTTTTTGGGTGGGAAATCATCAAATAACTTCTCCCGCTCTGGGTGGAGCGGAAGGTCATGTCAGACTTTTACTGACTAAAACCCACCCGTATTCCTTAGTTTGTCCCTGGCTACCCTCTACCAGCGATGTCCTAACCCGAGGTCCGTACCCCACAGGGGGGTGCCCTTAGCGAGCAGTCGCTCTTGTTTTAGGTTTTTTAAGCCCTGCCTGGTAATCTTAATTCATTAAGATGATCACAGGCAAGCCCGGTTAAGCAGACGACAACCTCAAAGGTTGAATTGCAGGATGTAATTTAAAAAAAAACAGTCATAAACGGTCTGTTTGGTTTATGTGGAAAAGGGAGGATCTTCCGTTCAAACAGAAAGTTCACTCAACCTACATAGGTTGAATGAACTTTATAGCCTGTTTCTCATCCTCATTCTCTTCTATACAGGTTTGCAAGGACAACACCGCGCTATCTTAAACCATTGTGGTATAGTAGTAGTAATAATTAATTATTTTATGAAATTCTACTATTCTACTTTCTACTATTCTACTCATATTATAAATGTGAAAGTTTGAATGTTTAGATGTTTGTTACTGAATCACGCAAAAACGGCTGAACGGATTTGGATGAAATTTGGTACACAGATAGATTATAACCAGGATTCAAGCCACATACACACATAGGATACTTTTATCCCAGTAGTACGTTCCCGACCTCTGCCAGTTATGCTTTATAAGTTCCATGTAATGTAATAGGGGGCGAGCCTGTAGCAGCACTACAGGCTCGCCCCCTACACTACAGAAAAATACTTCGCAAGAAATATCTTGTAACACAAGAGTGATGTGGCGCCATCTACAGTGCCACATGCGAACTACGCAAGTCTGGACGTCATAGAAATCCTACTTCGCGCAGTCAGTTTACCATGAGACTCACATATATACAACATCCCGACATCAACCGTCGGGCAGTTGCCCACCAGACACAATACCCGTCTGGTAGGAGGATCCTCCTTTATCAATAGAGGATGAGTGAACTTTAACTATTGCCATCAACCGTGCGTTGCGTGATTGCGTTTTTGCGTGATTGAGTAACAAACATCCAAACACACAAACAATCACATTTATAATATGAAGTAGGATTGTACTCATTATTTTTAATAGTTTTTGTAGGTTCATTGGGCCATCAAGACATTAACTAACGTGAAAATCGTGAAATGAAACTATTGAAACAATTACCTTGCGTCGTTTTCTATTCTTTTTGTTCCAGGGCGCGTAGGGTATCTTGAGGTGAACAGTCTGTATGTGAAGCTTGACGGCACTGCTTTGGGTGAAGCGGCGGTTGCAGTGCTGGCATTGGTACCGTTTCTCACCCGTGTGGACCTGGAATTTTTTTCATTTTTCATTTCATTTATTTATTCTCTCTTCACAATATTGGTTTCCTTAAAAGTTAACAATGTTTTTGGTAATGTTATATTCCACCATTGTAAGAGACTGGTGCCTGAAATAGGTTTTCGAAAAAGCCTGTGTTACAGGTCACCAGGGCCCCCACAGTAAAAAGTATGGTAAAAGGTTTAGAGACGATCATAAGTGAGCATCGTTAAAACAACCAAAACGATTAGACAATAGTGTTGAAAGATAAAAATAAAATCAATAGTAAAAAAGAAAAAAAAAAAAATAAACAACTTATGGTTCATACTAAACTGGTTATTTGTAGTGCCCTGTATGAATGAATATGAATGCATGTTGGGGTGTATAAATGAATGTTGTAGTGTATGAATGAATGTTGTGGTGTATGAATGTATGATGGAGCGCGCAAGAGCGAGGATGAGATGTAAATCAGCCACGGGGGAAAGGAGGGAAGGAAATCTATTTGAGAACTGTCAAGAGGTTCTCAGTTTTTTGATAGTCAAGGGTTTTTAGAAATATTTTAACTGTGTGGAATAACGTGAAAGATATTGTTAATTTATACATTTTAATCTATGCACATATTTTAAAGCTGAAGAGTTCGTTTTATTGTTTTAACGCGCTGGCTTCTGTACTACCAGTCAGATTTGAACAATAGGGTATTTTCCAATTTGATAAAAACTGTTTTAATTTGAAGATTGGGACGACACATTTAACAGAAAAATAATAATAAATTTATTTTTATCCATTTTCTCGATTAAAAACGATTAAAATCAAATTTATTTTTCGTTGTTTTGAATTTACCGCCAAAACGCTCCTTACGATGACTTTTTATCACGTGACATCGTGTCGTCAGCTTTGTGTAAGCAGCACCAGTACAAATACTTAGTTTGGCGCAGTTTTAGAAGTATTTGTGGACAGAGGCACCGCACACCAGTGATTTCACTTTCTATCCACAAAAATCTTGTTAATTATAAACACGACACTCACTTGTTTACTTACTAACTAATTTAGTTTACACAAAGTTGACGTCACGTGATAAAAAGTCATCGTAAGGAGCGTTTTGGCGGTAAATTCTAAACAACGAAAAATACATTTGGTTTAAATCGTTTTTAATTGAGAAAATGAATATAAATCAATTTACTTCTTCAAATTAGAATAGTTTTTAATAAATTGGAAAATACCCTATTCTGTTTGCATTTGATACCCCAATTCTTGACGACTTTATATGCTACTAGCTTCCGCCCGCGGCTTCGCTCGCGTTGAAGTCAGAAATTATCCCGCGGTAACGTACTACCGGGATAAAAGTATCCTATGTGTTAATCTAGGTTGTAATCTATCTGTGTGCCACATCCAAATCCATTCAGTAGTTTTTGTATGAAAGAGTAACAAACATCCATACATACAAACTTTCGCGTTTATAATATTAGTAAGGATTAAACATCACGCTAAGGCCCTCAGGACCCGAGCAAAATGCAAAAAAAGTCAGAAAGAACGTTAAGCGTTAACGAAGTGTGGGTGGTGAATTCGTTCGCGTGCATTTTGTATTTTTCCCCTCAAATTGCGGTGTTTGGGACTGGGGCTTGCTATGTGGGACTGGGGCTATGGAAATAGTTCACTCACGACAAGATGTCTGTCTCTATTGCTGGGCATGTTGAACCGACGGTCGCAGTGCGGACACCCGTATGGCTTCTCGTTGGTGTGCGTCCGCATGTGGACTATGAGGTTCGCGTATTGCTGGAAATAACAAGAAAAACAGTCATCAGTCAACATGAACAAAATAAATAGTAATTTTAATATGCAGATAATTTAACCTTTTTACCGCTACATCAAAAAAGCAAAAACGTGCCCTCGGCGCCAATCGGCTTTATTTACGAATAAGTCTGTCACGCAGTCGTGACCGTGGCGTGCTGGGCACATTTTGGTTTGTCATCTACAGGATACGTTTTTATCCAGTGCGCAAATTTTTACGAAGAATTCAGCATATCATTCTAGCGCAGAAATTTTTCGCCGGTTATACAAAAAAAAAAAACTGCTGTTTCACAGAAAAGTGCAATACCTACGCGGTCAAAATGTATGGAATAGCTGATTTTTTTTTTGCATAAACGGCGAAAAAATTTTGCGGTACGGGGTCTAGAATGATATGCTGAATTCATCGTAAAATTTTGCGCACTGGATAAAAACTTTTCCTGTATACATGACTGTGGCGGTCCAAAGATTAAATAACAAACTGATTAACAAGCTAGAGAGCGGTCCGTGACATATGGATGTTGTTTTATTAGCGGCTCAACTTGCAAGCTGTCATGCCCAAAAAAAAAAAAACATCGTCAGTCAGTTGCCCACAGACAGTACCCGTCTAGGAGGATCCTCTCTTTTCTATGGAGGATGAGTGAACCCCCCTGCCCCTCCTCTGTTCACCCGGTTCCTCCTACCTCTCTAAGTAAGTCGATTAAATAGTGTATTGTTGTGTACCCTGGTGGTGTGTCCGCAAACGTCGCACATGTACCGCTTGAGGTACTCGGTGTCCGGGTGTTCTGACTCGTAGTGCTTGCGGGCTTGCACGTCGTTTGAAAGGAACTTGCCGCACTGGAACATATTATTAAGTATCAAGTTTATATCATAGTAGCTTCTGGCTGCGACATCGTCTGCGTAAAACTTATCGTTTTAATCTATATATATAAAATTTATCACTATTTCCCTTGGTCACGGCATCACATGACGTGAACGGCTGGACCAATTATACTAATTATTTTTTGTTGAGTTTGTTATTGTCAGGAGAAGGTTCTTATTAAAGAAAAAAATAAGAAAGTTGCGCGTAACATATATATATATACACACAAAAGGTCTGTCGGGTCAGCTAGGATAAAATAAAAGAAAGAAAGAATACCATTTAGTTTATATAACACAAAATTCAATAACAAAAAAAAAGTGAAAATTTATAACTAAGTACAACAGTGTGTGCCTCACGGCTGCGCCAAAAAGGTTCATTTCAGCATTAATGATAGACAGATAAATTATTTTATTTCTGTAAATAGGTTTGTACAAACACTTTTACTGTCAATCAAACTAGATGAGGTCGGCGTTTCCTATCTGACTACTCTGAGAAGAAAGGCCGAAACAAACTCAGAGGTCACAGTCTCTTTTAAAGTCCAGACATAATCTTGGTCAGATCATGTGAAGATCATGCAGATGCTGTCTGACGCTGGTTTTCTAATGAACCTTTAGGGACAAGTGACGAGGAGTACAAACAGTTTCGATATAGGTACGTAATATTGATAGTTACCACTTCACAAGTGCTGGAGGTGGTGAGTCCGTTGTTGACGATCTCGGAGCACGCGCCGCGTCGCGGCCGGCCGCGCGCTCGCGGCTCGTCCGACTTAGTGCGGCGAGACGACTTGATCGAACTGCTTGGACACGGAATGTACACGTTATCAAATACGCATTCAAATTATAATCAAGAACGTGACCGACCGGAAGACGTAGAGTGGGAAGGCCTCCCACAAGGTGGACCGATGACCTTGTGAAGGCCGCGGGAATCCGCTGGATGTGGGAAACACAAGACCGGTCGAAGTGGAGGAGCCTGGGGGAGGCCTATGTCCAACAGTGGACGTCTTTCGGCTGAAATGATGATGATGACCGACTGACAAGGCACATACTACACCAGTGGTCCTAGAGATACTATTACTCCGCGCAGCCCTGGTGTAAGATAAAATAACACTTAGAGGTTTTACGGAGCATGGCCCTTTGTCCACCGCAACCGATAACGAAACGGACCCGTCTATCAGTTGTATAGTCCGTCCCAAAACTATCCAACAAAAGTGTAAACAAACACTGTTCAGTGGTCCTATTGTAAGTTTCTTTTAACCATCTCGATTCGTTCGATCGAGATGGTTACAAGAAACTCATAGTAGGGCCACAGGTTTAATTTTTACGCAATCACAAACTTCAAGAAATGAGTACCACATTTAGAAGGTTTGAACTTTGCTTGCCACAGTCGGTCCGTGGTTGGGTAACCATCTTTACACTGGGACACCACTGCTCTAAATATACATTATTATTTTTAAAATTTATTTCTTTCTAAAATTCTATGTTTTATACTTACAGATTAGTAGTGGCGTGTTTGTAGGAGCTGCCGAGATGCGTGTTGAAGGCATCTAAAGACATGAACTGTATCTCACAATCAGCGCAATAGTGAGGGTCAGCCGTATTTATCACTATCTTAGTGCTTTGTTCGATCTCCTGCAAAATTAGAGAAAATATTTTTTCTCAAAAATGCTTGCCAAATAGAGCATTATTTTGACAACCTCCTTCGAAATACATTGAAAATGGTGTACTGGTCCAATACAATGGGAGCAATGGCCGGCAATGTCAGTGCGAAAATCCATGCAAATATTTGTAGTACATTTTAAAAATGGACCAAACTTTTACTTCAAAACATGGCAACCAAGAATTTTATTTAAATTTCAAGTTGGTTTGCAAATGGAGCTGTTTAAGTTAAAAAGAAACAAATAAACATATTGGCGCATGAAAAATTTTTGTAGTTCGTATTTGATTCTGGAATTTATAATTAATTTAGCATAATCAGCCTATAATGTTCCCACTGCTGGGACACAGGCCTCTCTGTGAGAGCGAGCGGGTCGTAATCCACCACTCGGGCCCAGTGCAGGTTTGTAGATGTCACATGTCTTCGAATTTTTGGTTCTAGGACATGCCGGTTTCCTCACGATGTTTTCTTCCACCGTATTTTGTTGCGCCTACATTAATTACTGGACAAAAAGACAACAAAACAATAGTTATTAGAATTCCGTTGTAAATATGCAAGCCTTACCTCTTCAGTATGCGCAATTTGTTTGTGACAATAGAGTCCAGAATCGCTCACAAAACTGTGCCCGCATATAGTGCACAAACACATGGACGGATGCTTTAATCTTATGTGAGTTAGACGCGTTGATGCCTTCCTGAAACATTAAACATTCTTCCATTAAAAATTCCTTCTTCATCTTTTTTACCGATGCCGATGAAACTGAAGAAAATTCCACGAAGGGGCAAAAAAACCGACTTTCCTTTACCAAAAGTAATCTTTCACTTTCCGGTACTTTTTAGAGAAGTTTTGAAATTGTTTTTTTTTTTTCATATTTGGAACCAAGGCGAAGTCGTGGTAAAAGGTGGGTTGACAGCTCAGAATGCGCCGGACGCATGTTTAAGGAGAAAGCGCCAGGATTGCCAAGAAATTCAAATTCAAACTCCTCAATAAAACTCCCTTAAGTATCGCCACTAGTGGAGATTATTCCCAATGAGCAGCCAAATGCTCGACCATTTTTCATACATAGATAAATCAACTATATCATAATTAAAACAGAGTTGAAATGAGCATGCACGAGACGACTCTCGATGATGATGCTACACATTATTTTATTTACTCAGTACAATAAAGTTGATAATGATCTTTAATTCAACGGAAATAGAGTTGGAAATAGCATGAGCGAGCACTTGCCCTGTTCGGTCATGCTATTGCCAACTCTATTTCCTCAACTATATCATAATTCAAACAGACTTGAAATCAGCATGCACGAGACGACTCTCGATAGCGTGTGTTCGCTCAGGCTATTTCCAACTCTATTTCCGTTGTTTTAAAGATCATTATTAATTTTATTGTACTGAATAAATAAAATAATGTGTAGCATCATCATTAGCCTATAAAGTTCCCACTGCTGGGACACGTGCCTCCTCTCGGTCAGAGTGTGCCATAATCCACCACGCGGGCCGAATGGTATGTTATGTTGTTGTGAGTTATGTGTAGAATAACTTACATGAATTCCCTCTTGCAATGAGGACACTCGTAAGTCACGTTTTTATGCCATCTATAATGCATGTGAGCTTGACCTCTGAAAAAAAATCCCAGATTAATTGAGGAAACCTTTTTTCTACTGCCGACAGTATAACGATTGGCTCTGTGGTTTAAGCGTAAAAGGATTTTATTACTTGTTTTTTTTTTTTTAAGGGTGGGAAATCATCAAATAACTTCTCCCGCTCTGGGTGGAGCGGGAGGGCGTGTCAAACTTTTACCGACTAAAACCCACCCGTGTTCCTTCAGTTGCCTGTGTGCCAGGGGCCACGGTATCTCTTTCAAACAACCCGCACCCCTGGCAGGCTCTTGTGGACCCCTCCAGTTGGTGCTGAAATCTCTTTGAGGCGCGCGTGGAACACAACGCGCCGTTGACCTGGGCTTGGTCCTTACCGGACAGCGAGCTACCCATTACTCGCTGTCTTCAAGCCCACGCCGGAATCACCCTGGGATTCCCGACGCCCAGGAAATCTCCTGCGGAGGCTAGGGCCGTGAGGGCGCATATACTGCCTCTCCCTCACGTGCGCCGCAGCGTAAAAGGGTAACGGATAGACAGAATTACTTTCACAAAACATAACATCACGCCTTGTTTCCCCAAAGGGTGGAGCAGAGGTGTACCTATAGTATACCCACATTTCGCCAGTACCATGTAATGGGGGCGAGCCTATTGCCATCTACCGTGGACAAATCCAGACTCTGGGCTGCTACTGAAAAGTTCTAGAAAGAAAAACCCAATAACTCTTTGCCCGAGCTGGGAATTGAACCGAGGACCTCATGCTCAACAGTAGCGCTTGCGACCACTAGAATAGGATAGGAAGAAACGCCTCGCACTTAAAACATATAGAATAAATGCAAAGCAAATAAAAACGTGTCCTGACAATTCCGCGTGGTCGCCGGGTGCCGCGAACGAGCCGAAAGCGTAATCACGAACATTACCGATGTCACATTACACAAGTGAACTCAACCGAAGGCAATGATCGGCTTGGCCGACTAGTCGGCTAGTTGGCCAAGGTCATAGTCGGCCCATCTCTAATGGTTTCTAAACTGCACAACGGATTTTGATGATCAACATCATTTACAAAAAAATCCGGAACGTTTTTGAGTTTTATACATTAATATCAGACTTACAGATAATAAAGGTATCTCGATGTCAAGTCACAAAAACCGTACGAAGCAGGGGCGGCTTGCGTTATCAGCCTATAATATTCCCACTGCTGGGACATAGGCCTTCTCTCCCTGAGAGAGAGTGGGCTGTAATTAGGGAATGCAATCTCGTTCTCGCGAGATCTCGGCCTTTTTTATCGAGATTGCACTCGAGCATAAAAAAACGTCTTATTCGAAGCGCGGACTGACACGGACAGGTTTTTTTTGACTTCTCGTTGTTTTGTTTGTTATAAAAGAACTGTTTTATTACTAAAAGATTTGTGTTTGATATTAGAAGAGAAGACTGGTTGTTTCTTTCATTTGTTATAATATATGATAGATACGTACGTCAAAGTTTACTACTTAGAAGTTTATTAAAAAAATTAAGATAGATACGTCAATAAACGTTTGATGCATAAAAGTCTATTGAAAAAATTCGTGAAAGTAAATGTTTTGCTTATAAATACTTATTATTTTTTCCTAAATTATTCAAATATTGGGATAAATTGCAAAAACAAAACTACCAATCTCGCGGGATCTCGAAATTGGCGAGATCTCGCAGTATTGTTATTCATAAACTCGCAGGATCTCGCTTGAGCCCCAATCTCGCGAGATTTACATTCCCTAGCTGTCATCCACCAGTGCGGGTTGGTAGATGTCACATGTCTTCGAATTTTTAGTTCTAGGACATGCCGGTTTCCTCACGATGTTTTCCTTCACCGTTTTGAAAACAGTGGTGATGAAATAATTTACACAAAGTAAAGCGCCTGTCTGGTTTCGAGCCTCGTAAGTCGCGGCCGTTACCGCTGTGCAACGACTGCAACGGTGGTGTTGCTAGTAACAAAATATAAAATAATTACCTATTACAGCACACATAACTGCACAACTGACAGGAGTATTTGAATAAGTGCGTGATGTTCATATGTTTGTATAGTTTCCGCTGATCTTTGAAGTGTATCTTGCAGATGTCACACTGTAAAGGACCGGATAGTGCCTGAAAATATGAATACAATACATATTTATAAAACATTATTTTGTTTAAAAAACGCTTGACTATTTTAACACTATTATTGTACAGGTAAACCAGAAAAGGTGTGCACTTCGGTAATCTTCGTCAAAGTCAAAGTCAAAGTATGCATTAGTGCGATTTTTGGTGACACAGTAGGTCTTATAGTTAAGTTATGGCAACTCAAAAAACTCCCCATTATGGCATACACTATTTAACAACATAAATAAGAATTTAAAATCAATATTAATAAAAAATAAAAAAAAGTATTTCTTGTTTCCAATTTAGCACGGACATCGCACCACAGAGTAACCACACCACAGGGGCAACGCTTCTGTTTTTTGGTTTTAGTAGTGCATCTTAGATTGCACGTTAGTACGACATTTTCTCTCTATTCTACCTACTCCGGTGTCATTTGTCACTCAAAAGTTTTGAAAAGTATTTTGAAATCGAATTGAGTTGTTAATCCACAATTTTGTAATCATGGTAATACAAAATGGGGAAATACTTCCGTGATTGTAACAGCTCTAATAAGCTCATCATCTCGCGTTCGTATTTCCGAAGAAAGACGATGATTTCCGAAGCGCATGTTTTTCTTGGGATAACTGTAATTTCTATATCATAGGCGCGTTATTTTTCCGTGAGGATATCGAATTAGCGCCACTAGCGATTGGTGCCCATCAATTCAGAATTACAAAATCAAGTGTCAAAAAATACTAAGGTAGAAAGAAAGACAATACATTTATTTAGCGCAGACTAAAGGCACACAATATACAGCAGGAAAGAGGTAGGCATTTGGTATATTGATGAACTACCTGACCCGTGCCCACTTCATTGGGCGGTAAACATTTAATTTAAATTATGAGTGTGGTTTTTTCTCCGACTTACTTTGCAAATCCGACTACCACGAAAAAGTCTTTTCATTTTTCGGGTTAATATATATCCTAAGACACTCACAAATAACGTGGCTTCCTATTGGTAAAAGAATTTTCAAATCGGTTCAGAAGATCCAGAGATTACCCCCTACGACCTCACAAACTTTACCTCTTTATAATACTAGTATAGAAGTATAGACAAAGTAATGTGTTTGATTAGCCTGTCCGAAGCATTTTGCCCAGTTACCATTTTTCTGACTGATTATAATTTTAGCCAAAGCAGGAGATTTCTCTTACTCAAAAGACATTTTATGGCATGAATGAATAGCTGTGTAAAATTTAAACAAAGCCCAAAGTTCGCAAAGGTGATGTTTTTTCGCGCACTTAGAGCAGTGCCTAGCGCCGAGAGCTGAAAATAAAACAGTGTTTGTTTGACGCGCTGGGATGCGCTCTGTTTGATTCTCAACGCTCGACCCTACACCAAGAGTTGAAATTTGGACTCGTACTGGCATTTCTATTTGTTATTACTTCCAAAAATTTTGTTTTTAACACGCTTTTTATTAGCTTCACCTGTATGTTTGTTTGTTTGTAACAGACTCCTTTGGACTTGATTTTGACCCACTTCAAACCGTCAGATTTAATTTAAACTTTGTAGACTTATCGAGGACAGATAACAAATACAATAATTTCAGAGAAAAAAAAAAACTGAAAAAACACGCTTTTGTAGTTTTCAGAACAAAAAAATACAAATAAATAATAGATTAAAAGATCTAAAAAACACGCTTGGTTTTTAAAGCGTATTTCTGAGTTTTTTTTTTTTTTTAGTTTTTTTTTTTTTTAATGATTTTGTGTTTAGTTCAGTATGTGATCTTCCTGCGTAATTCACAATAAATACTTTTTCTTTCTTTCAAAATACAGTGCACGAAAAAACCGTGCTGCGATATTTTTACGTCCATTCGAACGTTGGATAATAAAGGACTATATACTCACAGGATCATGTTTCTTCATATGCTTATCATACGTCAGTGTACCTCTAAACCCTCGGTAGCACAGACCACACTGATACCTCGCTTCCTGATAGTTCCGCGACAGCTGTCTATCCTGAACCAGCCGGTATTGTTCTTCATGCCCAATAGGAGAGTATATAAGGAAATCATCGGGTAACTTTCTATTCTTTTTAACAGGTTTTATGGTAACCACTCCTTTAACACGCTTGCCTCCCCGTGTCTGCAACCATTTCGGTCTAGATTCGTACCAGTTTGCGTTCTTTTTACTGCCGTTTTGTAAATGAGTCCAGATGTAGTGCTGTTTCGCTGATGATCTGAAATTTTTAGGTTTTGTTATTTATTTGTGGGATTTTTGAACTTTCTTTAAAGGATGTTTTTAGCCAACTGCGGTGGAGCACAATAGGAGGGTCATCTATGTATATATGTTTCTGTGTTCCATCCTAGGGGCTAAACGAACAAACGGATCTTGCCGAATGAGATATCGTTGAATAGGATCGGTTATATGGATTAGGGCACAAATCGACCTTTGGTTGGACACTATAAATGAAAAAATAATTTTCTTTTTCACATATGGGTTTATGGCCTTTTTGATCCGCTTTGAATCTTTGGTACTCAACTAATACTACTTAATCCCATTTTCACTAACACTAGGTGGCACCTAGATAAAAGCGCGCTGTTGATTTTCTACTCAGCGCCGATAGTACATTCGTTTAGGTGCCATCTAACAGTGAGTTCCCCATTACGAAGGCAATAAATGACCGGGTGCCCAAACAATTTATCTTCGACAAAAAATACAGAATCCAACTGCATGAGGATCGACGATGCGAAGGCTTGCGCCCCGCAGAGCTGCGCATCTTCACGGACGGATCAAAAACAGGTAGTGGCACAGGGGCTGGAGTCTTCTCGGAGGCCTTCAACATCCACATAGCCACAACACAGTGTTCCAGGCCGAATGTATGGGCATCTCCCTTGCCGCGTTTGCTATCATGGCCAGGGAAGTTAAGGACCACTCGATCCTCTCAGACTCATACTCAGACAGCCTGGCTGTTCTCCAAGCGCTGAACTGTCATACAGTTGACTCTGGGCTGATATACGAGTGCCAACGGTGCCTCAACGAGGCAGGTAGCCTTAATAATGTTACCATTCAGTGGATTAAAGGACACAGCGGTTCGCTAGGCAACGATGCAGCCGATGAACTTGCCTTGGGGTGGGTCAAGCATGGCACCAGTGGGACCAGAACCCATTACTCCACTCCCCTTCGGGTATCTACGCACTCTGGTAAGGGAACGAACCAGGGATCAACATCACAAAATATGGTTGGACCTAAGTGAGTGCAGGCAGGCTAAGGAAGCACTTCCTGCTAGATGCCCGCCTCACAAAACAGGTTCTCCGTCTAACTAAACCACAACTACGTACAGTTACAGCAGCTGTTACTGGCCATGGGTCATTTAACAAACATCTCTTTGTCATAGGAGTCTTTGTCATAACAGACAGTCCACTGTGCAGGGCCTGCATGGAGGACGACGAGACAGAGGCTCATGTGCTGTTAAACTGCCCGGTGGTCGCTAATTACAGGGCAAAATATTTCGGTAACCCACGTACCCTACGTCAACGAGAATGTCAGCAACACCAAGGCGTTGCTGGCCATTCTCGAGGAGCTGAGGTGGATCAAATAACTGATTCTCACACCCATACACAAAATTAGCGTTTTGACGTGGAGTTGCGGATTACCTATTAACTAGGTGCCATCTAGTGTAAATTAAAATAGGCATTTGATCTATGCTTATTAACTTACCTATCAAAACTGACTTCAGTACATTTTCTACATAAATACTTAAACAGATGTTTATCAGTCATGTGTGTCTTCAATAAAAAGTCAGTTTTATAGTAATACTGGCAGAGCCCACAGTGGTAGTTGCCGCTCACATGCTGAAACATATGGAAAATATTTATCATACATAGAAATTATCTAAATGTCAAATAAATAAATTGTCATTTGTAGTTTCGAATTCTGTTGTGCTGCCTGCAATTATTTTGAGAAATTAAAATATTTCCAGGCTGTATTAAGTAAGGGTGCTGTTGCAACACCTACCTGTCCATTAACTAGCATAAGTCAAGTGTACCCATATACGTTACTATTAATTTAATATTAACATTATTATTTGATTAAATAAATTATTATTAAAATTATATTAAATATATATGTATTTATTAGTAGGTATTTATTTTTGAGAGCAGTGGTGGCTCAGTGGTAATGGCCGCGAATTAAGAGCAGCACATTACTTTGTGTGAATGATTTCATTGCCACTCCTCACAAAATAGTGAAGGAAATCATCGTCACAAAAACTGCATGTCCTAGAACCCAAAAAATCAGACATTATAATAATTCCCAGCCAACATAGAGCATGCAAGGACTACAGCCCACTTTCTCTCACTGAGAGGAGGCCTGGAACTGAATAGGCTGATCATGTTATGAAGGAGTAACTTGTGCGGATTGGTACTTGTAGTCATAGAAGATTTATTCATATGAAAGAACTGTATCTTTATATAACATATGAAGCAAAAACTTTGTACCCATTTTTACGAAAATTATGCAGAGGGAGGAGTATAAAATTTGGCACACTTAAAAAATTTATGGAGAAGGAGTGCAGATTTTTATATAATAATGCATTTTTTAGAAATAAATACATTTGGTTAGACTGGAAGTCTACCCCAACATAGTTAATCATTTCTTTTCTTTTAGAAATAAATTTAAATTTAAATAAATAATGGTTGATTTCAACCACTGGGCGACCACTTGTTTTTATAAAATGATGTATTTTAAGAAAGAAGATTACACAGCACCTTATTCTTGTTTAAAATGTTATTCAGGGTTGAATCGAGTAAGATTATGTTTTTTTTTTTTGAATTGTGTTTTTTTTAAACGTCAAGTTAAAAAATTGGTCTCACCTTATCATGCATCCGTAAATGTATTTTCATTCGTTCTGCATTATTATAAGCCTTATTGCATATCTCACAATGGTATTTACCCTGAGTAAACATTTTGTACACCTCAATCGCCGCTTTAGCTTCTTTCACAGAAATGGGGACCAATGTAGCATATTCTTCATCCATATCCGTCCCATCTACAGCTGTATCCTCAACATTTAGTGACAATGACAAGTCGGGGAATTTATCAATATCTTGATCACTATCAAAGTTTTCAGTATCCAAAAACGAATCTGGCATTTCAGTGTCTTCTGTGGTACCACACACAAAGCTACTGGACTCATCTTTGGAAACTTCATACTCAACGGGTACTTCCTCAGGTGCCGTTTCATCAATGTCTGTTTTGATTTTTTCTTCAATGAAGTCCAATTCATTGGGAGTGGTTATTCCATCAAAAGTGAAATCAGAACTGAGCGTACTGCAGTGAAATACTGTTATATTTGGTTTGGAAGAGTTACACCAGTCCATGCGGTTTGGTGTTTTCCACTGGAACGTTACTTTTTCATAATGAGTTTTATCGAGATCCATGAATGATAGGGGCGGCATGATAGCAAGAAGCTTACGGTTTATGTTTTCAAGACTTATTTGGGTGATCTGTAAAGTAGAAATGGTTATTGTTATTTACACCAATATTAGGTATGCCACATACTTTATAATACTTTTTGAAACTATTTTTACTGTTTTAACTGTTGTCAAGTTACCTCTTTGTTTCTGCTTAAAATTTCTTTCAAAGCGTAATGAGCTCGATGGCATTTATCGCGAAATCTTTTAAAATTTTGCACGACAGCTGCACATTGAAAACATAAATAATCCGGAATGCCATCCCCGTGGGAAGTCTGTAAATGACAAGAGGATATATATTAGAACCAGCAGGATATTCAGCCTTAATCATTTTAAAATTTAATAATAAAACAAATAAAAACAATGCATACCTGAATACCAGAAATCAAATGGAATTCATGACGTAATTTACCACTTTCCATGCTAAATAATTTAACATCCGTGCTGAAACACACCATACACGCTTTGAGATAATACATTTTGATAATGTTTATCTCATAGAAAACTAATTTTCTGAATAATTACAGCTCCAAGCATTTTGTTTGATCTATTTGACATTTGACAAAGAAACTAGCAAAGTGACGTTTGGGTTTTGACAGACAACAATACTGACGTTTTTAACAGGGCTGCCAGTACAGTTAACTTCTATCTCTATCGCAGTTGGCTGCAAAGCTCTTCACAACCATTCGATACGCTTCCATATCAAATTTAACATCAGTCAATATTATCGTAAGAGCCCTGACGCTGTGCATAAGTCCTAAACCCGAAAATTTAGTCAGTTTAAATAAAATAGACGACCCCTATTCTTCCAACAACACTTTTCTCTTGGGGCACGGCAAATCAGATTATAGGGAACGTGCACGAACTATAGATGGCAGCACAAATCGACACGAGAGCCACGGTGTGGTCAAAAAAGAAACTATTGAGAGCAGTAATCGTGTTAAATCGTCGGCCTAATTCGTTAACCTGCTTAGTTCATTTTGACATAGTTTACAGGACAAAGAAAAATCTGAATTATATCTCTATTAATTTATCAATCAAAATTCTGAAAATCCCGTTGGTTTCTATAATTTTTCTTGATATTTTAACAGAAAATGTAGCAGCATAACTTATACACATTTTATAAAATTTAGAAAAGCAATTATTCAGCAGTTTGTCGAGGTGAAGTTTCAATTTGCTTGAGGACTTAGCAGTTTTCTAAATAAAATAAAAATTGAGTATGGTGTATAGATTAATGAATTGTTTAGTAAAACGAATTCAATCAGTACCTAATCAAAAAAAATATTACAAAAAATTTAACAATCAGTCTTCTATAATAGGAAACAGGGTTAAAATATCTAAGATATACTCTTTTCATAAAAAATCTGTAATAGTTTTAATATACGTTATTATGTGTTGGTTTTGTAGTATTACGTGTCGTACAACACGTAATACTACAAAACCAACACATATTGACAGGATACTCATAAGTATTTTTTTATAATTATTAATGACAGTCATTTAATATTGTTTTACGACGAGGGTGCGTTTTTAAGCTCGCGGAATGGCGGGGTTGAAGAGGGGTCTCATTAGCACGTCAACGAGTTGAGTGATTCACTATTAGTATAAATACCGAGTATTGTTACGATGAACTACCATCAACCAAGCAACTTAATCGGGAAGGCAGCATTCACAATGGAAAAAATCGAGCAACGCGCCGTTATAAACTTCCTTACCAAGCAAGGAAAAATGTCCAAACCATTACGAAAGAGATGTTCTCCGTTTATGGAGACTCTTGCCCTTGTAAAACCATGATTTACAAGTGGCATCGTCTATTCAAGCAAGGACGAGAATCACTTGAAGACGATCATCGGCCTGGGCGCCCCATCGAAGTGACCACACCAGAAATCATCGCTAAAGTCGAAAAAATAATATTGGAAGACGCTCGTCTTAAGAAGTTAGGTTAGCAGAAATGGAACAGCTTGCAGAAATGGTTGAAATATCCGATAAAACCATTTTTACAAATTCTTCATAACCATCTCGGTATGACTAAGGTCAGTGCAAGATGGGTGCCGAGAATGCTCACACCGCCGCAAAAGCAACATTCAGCGCGTTGAGAGTTTTTGGACCTCTGTAACGAAGGCCAAGAGGGTACCTTGAGTCGAATTGTGTGAGTCGAACTGGAGATGAAACTTGGGTTCATCATTATGAAACTGAATCTAAACAAGACTCTCTCTGTGGTATAAAAAAGGCACACCACCGCCTAAGAAGTTCAAGGTGTCGCAGTCGGCCGGAAAACTCATGGCGACTGTTCTGGGATACGTTACTGAAGGAATCCTGCTGATGGATTATAAGAACAAGGGTTTAATATAACCGGAGAATACTGTGCGTCAATTTTGGAGCGTTTGAGGGAACTATCAAAGAGAAAAATTTACAAAAGGCATCTTGCTCTCGCACGACAATGCGCCTGCTCACAAGAGCCGTGTTGCCCTGGCTGCCCTTCACAAGTCTGGCTTCGAAATAATTAACTACCCATATAGTCCAGATCTGGCCCCCTGCGATTATTATCTGTTCTTCAAACATGAGAAAGTAACTTCGTGGCAAGAAATTTTCAAGTGAAAGACGCAGTTTCAGGGTATTTTAAGGTTTTTTTTTTTTGTTTTTTGATGATATGCATAAGCTTATTGAAAGATCTGAAAAATGTATTAGGCTTGCAGGTGAATATATCGAAAAAGAAAATTAAATATAATAATAAAACAGAAATAATTTTCCAAAAATCTGAAATTAACAATAGAAATCAGTCTGAAAAAGTACAAAACTGAGGTCCCAACAGGATTTAGCAGGTTTTCGCTGTGGAGATTGACTGTTGTTCAGAAAGCAGTTTTTCGGGCATAGCATTTGTCACCTTTTTTGGCTAATATCGCACTTATTCCTTAAACGATACGGTAGATATTAGATTGAACTTTTTAACTGGTATAAAAAGTAAATTTTGCCAAAAAATGGACTTAGCAGGTTAACGAATTAGGCCGACGAAATGATAAATGATTTTATTTCTGTAAGTAGGTTTGTACCACACACTTTTACACGTCAATCATATTTTTTAAACTAGGTGAAGTCGGCGTTTCCTAACTGACTACTCTGAGAAGAAAGGCCGAAACAAACTCAGAGGTCGCCAATGTTTATGTTAATGTTTACAATATATTTGTTTACATTTATATCGTTTGTAATGATTAAAATAATCAAATATGGGTTCCAGCCGATTAATAATGATCGTCAGCGTGGTCAAAATATGCACATTCACCATCTCAGTGCCCCAAACAGGTGAGGTTGTCACCTGCTCGTGGTGCACCCTGCTAAATAACAAACGAGTCTCTGACAACTGACAAATGGCGGGATAACCATTCTTAATACTTCACAGCTAAATGGCGCAGACTAGCGACGGGCAGCAGCGTCACTAGTGCGAAAAGCTGGGATCTGCGATCGCCAACCCGCATGCCCAGCGTGGCGATTATGGGCAAACCCTTCAATGGCAAGTCAAATTCAACCAAGACCCCCAGTTCCCGGTCGCCTTGCTATTCCTGACTATGGCAGCGGACACGGTAACGGCAAGGTAGTGGGTGCGAAGAATCCCCGGGTTAAGGATGGCCGCCAAACTCAACGGACCTTGGCGACATAAAACGCACACACGTTACGGCTCGACGAACACCTAGTGCAGCTAGAAGAAGAGCTCGGAAAAATAAGGTGGCACATTCTTGGGTTGAGTGAAGTCCAAAGAAAGGGGGAGGACACAATAACCATTGAATCGGGCCATATTTTATATTTTGGAAAGGGAGACCAGCTATCCCAAGGCGGAGTCGGGTTCTTGGTCCACAAATCCCTTTGTGATAACGTTGTAGAAGTCTCTAGTGTCTCGAACAGGGTAGCGTACCTCGTAATCAAACTAACTAAAAGGTATAGCCTCGAGGTGGTTCAAGTTTACGCACCGACCTCGGCACACTCGGATGACGAAGTGGAGGAAATGTTCGAGGACATTTCCAAGGCTTTGCATTCCACCACTCGGGCCCACTACAACGTTCTCATGGGGGATTTTAATGCTAAAGTGGGAGTAGCAGAACTGCAACGAATCGGTAGTAGGATCCTACGGGTTTGGAAGCAGAAATCATAGGGGGCAAATGCTCATCACCTTCTTTGAGAAAGAGGGGCTTTTTTTGATTAATTCCTTCTTAGCCCAAGGAAGTGGACGTGGCGAAGCCCCGACACTATGACGAAAAATGAGATGACCGATGATAACTGATAGAAATCATATATTCAGAGATGTCTCGGTGATCAACAGGTTCAATACCGGCAGTGATCACAGACTTGTTCGAGGCTCTCTGAATATCAATGTCAAGCTCGAGCGAACTCGTTTGATGAAGTCAAGGCTCCGTCCAAATATGCTCCAAACTATGCTAGGAACTGAAGCGTTCCAGTCAGACCGGGAGAACCGATTCGCTGCCGTGGAAACCACACATGACGTTGATCAGGCACTTGACCAAATGGTGGAAATCCAAATCAGGGTATGCGATTCTGCAAAATGCGGCGTACGGGCAAAAAGTTCAAACTTTCGGAAGAGACTCTGGAGCTTATGATGGAACGACGTGAAAACCCACCTGCCACTTCGTCAGACAACGGGCACTCAACAATAATATTAGAACGTTCGTACGACGCGACATCTGACGCTCCAATACACGCCATATATAGGAAGCGATTGAAAAAAATCGGGGGTCAAAAGTGTTCGTCCAATCACTTGGGAGGAGCCAACTGACGAAGTTGACCAAATCTAGTGGGTATATCGTCGTTTCGAAGCCGGAGATCCTTTCGGCAGTCGAAAACTTCTACAGCCAACTGTACGCATCGCATGCATCTTTACCTGATCCCGTTCCACGAACACGTTACTCCGGGACCGATTGCTGTCAATGGCAGTGCTCTCAAGGTTGTTCGAGAACACGTTTACCCCGGCAAACTCTGCAGTTTGGTAAGAACAACTTTGAGAAAGAGGGTAACAGAAGAATTCAGCTGGGTTGGGCAGCACTTGGGAAGCTTCGTCGAGTCTTCTCGTCGCGTATTCCACAGAGCCTGAAAACTAAAGTCTTCAACCAGTGTGTCCTACCTGTTATGACCTACGGAGCTGAAACGGGGACACTCACGGTACGGCTGGTCCATCAATTCAAAGTCGCCAAGCGAGCTATGGAACGACCTATGCTCGGAGTTTCTCTGAAAGACAGAATCCGGAATTAGGTGATCCGGCAGAGAACAAAAGTTGTCGACATAGCTCACAGAATGAGCAAGCTGAAGTGGCAATGGGCCGGCCACATTAACCGTAGAACCGATGACAGTTGGGGTAGACGTGTTCTTGAGTGGAGACCGCGAATCGGCAAACGTAAGGTAGGAAAAGTGACGACCTTCGCAGGGTTACTAGTTGCAACTGGATGAGAGTTGCCGAGAATCGAGCTGAATGGCGTGCAATCGGAGAGGCCTATGTCCAGCAGTGGACTGCTGTAGGTTGATGATGATGACATCTGTGCTTTAATTTACTTAAAAAATTATCCAGATAGTACTCTAACGAAAACTAACAAAAATTATTTGAGGTTATCTCAGGTATTTTTACAAATAACATTATTGTGTAATTTCTAAATGTTTATCAGATTCAATTTTTTTTCAAAAAAAATTAACCTTTACGCATGCGTAAATGTTGGATAAGTGCTTTGATACGAAATACAAATCTATTCAACCTGGACCAAGTTTCATAAAAAAAACCGAGTGCCATCCTGCTCTGAAGACTTCATCATCAGCCTATCCCATTGCTGGGACACAGGCCTCCTCTCTGTGAGAGGGATTGGGCCGTAATCCACCACGCGAGCCCAGTGCGGGTTGGTAGATGTCACATGTCTTCCGAATTTTTTGTTCTAGAACATGCCGGTTTCTTCACGATGTTTTCCTTCACCGTTTTGAGAGCAGTGGTAATGAAATAATTTACACAAAGTAAAGCGCCTGACTGGGTTCGAACTCACAACCTAGAAGACTTACAGGTTCATAATAATACAGAAACAAATTTTTCGAAGTCGGTTATGACTACGCGATCGTATCATAATGCGTACTACGCCGTAGCCGTAGCGTTGTGCGATGCTACGCCGTAGCAGAAGCTACGCCGTAGTAGTGCGATTTACTACGCGAGCCGTAGCGAAGTGCTACAAAAGTCGCAATTCCCGCGCTGCGCCACTGTTGCGTTGGCTGTGAAAGACTTTTTATTCATACGAATAGAATATGGACTACTTTTGGTGTATATCGTAGCCAGTATGTTAACCATTAAAAGCGCCTGCGCAGACAAACGACCAATCTGTACCACTTTCTCCTTGTGTCGGGATGAAAACCGCTGTCGTTTACAGAACAGAGTGGATGACAAGTTGAAATATTCCCTCTTATTTAAGACGTGCTTACAGTTAAGAGATCTGTAAACGTCAAAAATGTATGGATAAACAGCCGCTAATCGTTACTTAACTTTAAGCAACGTTTATAAATTAGGGGGTAAATGTCTGTTAAAATAACAAAATACTTCTAATGTTTCTATATACGCAGAATGAATTGCCGCAAGTATGAAAGATTGACGGCAACTGCAGGAACACGGGTGGTTTTAGTCAGTAAAAGTCTGACACTCCCGCTCCGGCCAGATCGGGAGAAGTTATTTTGATGATTCCCAATAGTCCAAGAAAAAAAACTGTATGAAAGACAAATTGTTTTTTTTTTTTGGAAATTTCACCGTAATAGTCTGGAGATCCAGGTGAAGCCTGGCACGAACAGCTAGTAAAAAATAAAAATAAAGCATTTTTCAAATAGAGTCATAACGAAATAAAAACTCTTCTATGTTCTATGTTATTCGGTCTGGTTTCCGCACTTAGTCCTTTAAGTGGACTATTGTGCGTGAGCCATGGCGGCCGTCGGTGGTTATTCCAACCAGCCCACCTCCCTCCAGAAGCTGGCTATAACTCCTGGTCTGTTGAGAACATCCGTGTAAGATTTGGGTGCCCCGAGGGTTTCTGTTCTAATCTGGGCTACGCCTGTACATTCGAAAACTACATGCGCAACGGTTTCCTCAGCCTCCATGCAGGCCCTGCACAGGGGGCTGTCCGTTATGTCCATAGAAATATAAAAAGCAGGAGAAGTGGGAAAGGGGCGTGTCTGTGTCCGCGCGGTATGATCAGAATGATCATTCCTAAAGCAAATGGCCGTCTCAGCGAACTAGTTTGCTTTCGACCGTTGTCGTGATAAATCATAAGAATGCCGTGTTGTTCAGTGGTTTCTTGTAAAAACCAAAGCCAAAACAAAAACTTTGTGAATCATGGAATCACTTACCATAAATAAGTACAAGTATTTTTCTATATTTGTCTTTAAAATCATGAAAAACAAGAAATCGAAAAACATTTCTTGCGTTTACTATGTTATTTTTGTTTTCAAATATCACAGCGACTGTATTATTTTTGTACTAAATACATTGCTCTTAAACCACTACTTAAATATTTTGTCGCTAAGTGACTGGACAAGCAATGTAAAAATCACAAAACGATAAAGTATCTATGCGGACGCATTACGTAGTACGGCCGCTGGTTCTTGCGTCGAGCTAGTGATGTGCTCGTGCAGATCCACTAACGTAGGCTATCGATAATGTCGATTCGCGAATAAATTTATTGCTAGATCGATGTGAATTAATGTTTTTTACTTAATTTGATTATTTTACAGCGTAGTAGAGAAATGCGTAAACAACAGTCGTAAAGTTAAGAAATTTTAGATAATGTCGGTGGAGTGTTATTGGGTTTGAATTATCGTATAATAAGTCTTATTCTCGTGCTATTTCCTTACTTTTTTATGGTTTTGGCATTTCACTTACGTTAAAGTCTTCAAACGCTTCGTATGCGTTATTGTTATCGGCATTGTTCAAATAATATATTAGTGACGTATTACGGTTATCGTTTTCATTTTATCTTATTTTCTGGACCCCAAAAAAAATTGAAGTAGTACAATAATAAATAGAAGTATCGACAACTTTCCGATTTAGTCAATCACTAGCGTATATGTAAAATAAATTGCTTTTGCACAGCACAACGGTAGCAACCGTTGTTTGTGTGAGTGAGTTGTACTTAAATGCACGCTGCGTTTGAAGGGATAAGGTCTATATTTGATTGTGTAGTACGTTCTGATTTATAAATTGCGAGTGTGAGCGCGACTTCGTATCTATTGGTTTTACTAAATTGCATGTGTAGTTGTGGCGCGGTAGTGGGGAGCAAGTGGAGACACCGTGTTCCGATACATTTTCAACTACTTGGCATATCTTCTTCTTTCTTAAATCTATGGTTATGTCTATTGTGTAAAAGTGTTTGTTTAGCGGGCAGTGTCCCGTGATGGTCCCAGTCATCAGACGCAGGTCCTTTTTGTACAGGCGTAACAAGCGTCTGGTCAGCCTGCCATTCAAAGATGGCATTGCTTCCTTAGACTGCCTGCAGCCTGGTGTCGTGGTCCACCAGCTTTCCGCTTGTGTGTGTGTAAAAACCCTTACCCTTGATACAATCCTGGCAGGGGTGCAGGTTGTTCAAAAGAGAAACCGCCGCCCCTGGCAGACAGGAAACTGAGGGAACACGGGCGGGTTTTAGTCAGTAAAAGTCTGACACGCCCCCTGCTCCACCCAGAGCGGGAGAAGTTATTTGAAGATTTCCCAACTTCAAAAAAAAAACCCTTTATACAATAGTTCACCGACCAAAGAAGGTTTTTGCAGAATGTTCTTTATTTTTTTCCCGTTCGAACGACCAAAAGGACAACGTTCTGTAAATACCTTTTTTGGACAATTGGGTTAAAAATTAATGTTACATGAATATAATAAATAAATAGAATGAAGATAACTTCTATGGGGTTTATTTATAAACGTTGCTTAAATTTTAGAGATACGTCAAACATGCATGGTTAAGTTAACAGTCGCTAATCATTACTTAACTTTACGCCATGTTTAATTTACATAACTTGCCTATAAATAGTTTGTCGGGAGGTTCGGACTGCACCAGAGCCGGAAGAAATAAAATGGATTTGGTATGTGGGCAGGTTCAGGAGAAATCCGCAGTTTGTTTAGGCCTTTAACCCCCATAAATAAAACATTGTTTAAAGTTAAGTTAGAGCAGACATAAATTTAAGCAACGTTATCAAAAATTTAATCAAGGTAATCCAATTTAATTTAATGTGTGTTATTTGATTAATTAGGTTTTAATAGTATAATTTTTATTTTCTGAAACTCTGTTTAATATTGTTTGTTGTAATTAATTAATTGTGTGTGTGTGTGTCTGCGTATATTATAGTACATGCTGTGCTTTTCTGCTAGATGCTCAGAGTTAAGCCTTTTATTTATAAACGTTGCTTGAACTTAACTTAATGATTAGCGACTGTTTAACCATAAACTTTTGACATTTATAAACTATAAAGTAATAGTGTACTCATTGTTAAGAACTGAGAAGCTTAATAAATAAAGAAAAGTTTATAAATAAGGGGGAGAACCTGTTCATATTGTAGTGAATCGAGAAATTCAATAAAACAGCATCTTTGAACTCAATAGTGATTTATTTGTCTTAATAGCTGGCATGATTGGCATATTCTTTTGTTCATAACTACATCGATGACTTAATTACACCTTGTATTGTACAAAAATCTTAATATTCAGACACAGTAAACAAGACGTACACAAAACAGCGGGCTACCTACAAAACATATTGAATTCAGGATTGAATCGAATTAGATTCAAGTTTACACAAATTCCAATGAACAATGATTTTTTGGAATTTGTGTGGAATTGATATTTAGTATTCGAAGATTTTTGGGAGAAAACCTCCCAAAAAGTACTAACCTACTTTCATAATAGGTCAACTTGTAGAAGATGTTACAGAATATCGGTTATACCACTTTATTAGGAAAAACTGGTGGTATAAAGTCTTAAAATCAAACCATCACAAATAAGCATCTCTCTTGTAAGGAAGGCTCAAATACGTAGACTATAGAGTCTAGGAGGAGACGTACATGAGCAATCATTCCTCTTAATTCCCCAAATAACTACTAAGTGAGTGTTTGTATTTTGACACAAAGGAGAACACACCCGCCTTAGCCATTGGTTTCGTAAAGAGAGTATACCTAGACGACCCGGCAGTGCTTGAGTCGAAAAAAATATTATTACATGTTCTATTCACTTGCAGTCTACTACTACTCTACAGTCCCTTGTTGTAGTACACTGTCGTCGCCTTCGGAGATAACTTGAACAATGCGTCCTGAAAATTTAAGTGAAACAAGTTAAAAGTTATGAAGATTCCCGGAGAGCTGTTCGTTTTATTGACTGTATTTTGAATTGAATTTAATAGAATAAGTACTCTTTATTATGTTCAGATTAAAAGAAATCTATCTAGCGTTTTTCCAACTATGTTGGGATCGGCTTCCAGTCTTACCAGATGCAGCTGAATACCAGTATTTTATATGGAGCGACTGCCTATCTGACCTCCACAACCCAGTAATACGATACCCCTTGGTAAGACTAGTTGTCAGACTTTCGGGCTATTGACTACCCGTAAACGACTAACACCGGCTTGAAGTGTTTTACGAGGCTGGTTGGTCACCCATCCACGAACTGACCGCGGCAAGCGTACCTTAACCTGCGACCGACCCGTGCGGCTGTTATTCTTTAGCTACAAGTCCTCATTATTTTACCATATAGGTACAATTTTACCATAAAGATACCTTAAGTTTAAGCGACGTTTTTACATAAGATAAACTTTACCTTTAGATTCGGCTCAAGAGAATCGACGTGCATATTGGATTTCTGCTTAAAGAAGGCACAGCACAATGGTGTCGCGCAGACCACACAAATACACACCAGTGACAATTGGAAAGGGATTACAGCCATCGGGTAGTGACAAAACATCTTTCGTTGAACCGCGAAGTTTGTTATAATTGGCACCAAGGCTAAAAAAAAAAAAAAATGCGTTAAAAACACGTCCTCTGTAAGTCCAGAGCAACCTGGACAATCAGCTACCCTTTGCTGACTATCAGATGCGCTAAGGAGCACACGAAATTCAAATCTTCTTACGTATTTTGCAATTTGCAGGTTTGTCAGTGCGATGTTGTTGATCAAAATTATGATTCGCATAAAATGTCATGATTTGATTTAACAGTAATTATAACAAATTTATGGTTTTAATGATTATTTATATACTGTCGAAAATCGTATATTGATCAACATTTACAATCATACTGACCCGCAAATTGCAAGATCTAACGTTAAGAAGATTTTAATGCGATGGCTACCCTCAGTCAAAACCGACCCTTCTTCCCCTCTTCTTCTTTGTAAGGAGGGTTAGGTAATTCAGGGTACTGACCAAACTTTACTGAAGCATGAGATATTCTTCGGTTCTTGTCGACACGGGAGAAAACTAACAACTACACATGAATCAGGGGGGCCTAATCTCTAAGTCCGTCAACGAAGATACGAGCCCGTCCATGTGCGTAGCTAGGGGGGGGGGGGACAAGTGTGGGCTGCGCCCACCCCTTCTTTGCCCCCCCTAGAAAATACATTTTCCCGCGGTAAAAAGTACCTTGATGTTGATGCCAACCCCTTGAAGTCCATTACAGCGGTAAACAGTTCCGGTGAGATAACGTCTCCCTGTCTCACACCTTGCCACAGAAGGATAGGTTTCGAGGTACTCTCCTGGAGTGGGACTGATATACTGGCGCGATAGACGATCTGGTACGCCTGAGGAGACTGCTGTGCAGCCCTATGTCTCGATCGAATCAAAAGCTTTTTCGTAGTCCACAAACGCTAAGCAGACAGGCAGGTTACACTCTTCGGTCTTTCGTATAACCTGCCGCAGCGTATGTGTATGGTCTACGGCGCATTTTGCGGAATCCGGCTAGTTCGGGCGGCTGGAAGTCGTCAAATCAAAAATGAGATGGGCCTATAATTCTTAAGAAGGGCATTCTCATCCTTCTTAAAGGAAAGTACCACCAAAACTCTGTTCCATGCCTGTGGCGTTTTACCCTCGAATATGATGGAATCAAACAGCTTCTGAAGGGCCTTGAGAACGGGTTTTCCGCCGACATTTAGGATTTCGGCCGTAATTCCGACATCACACGGCGCCTTGTTGTTTTTGAGCTGCTTCAGAGCCACCCGTATCACGTACAAGCTGACGTCCGGGATGTTTTGAGTATAGTGTTGGGTCAAGCTAGCTCGTGGGTCGTTTGCCAGATTCGTGACGGGGTTACTTGTTGACGTGTATAACTACAGCTGGGCGGAGGGCAGACCTCATTAGTCGAAATCTTTCCATCTTGAAATTTAAGTTCAATGTGCCTCTTCATCATTTCAGCCGAAAGACGTCCACAGCTGGACATAAGCCTCTCGTAAGGCGTGTCAGACTTTTATTGACTAAAACCCACCCGTGTTCCCTTAGTAGCCCGTATGCCAGGGGCTGTGGTATCTCTTTCGAACAAACCCGCACCCCTGGCAGGCATCGGCCCTTGCAGGCCCCATTACTTTGTGCTGACATCTCTTTGAGGCGCGCGTGGAACACAACGCGCCGTCGACCTGGGCTTGGCCCTTACCGGACAGCGAGCTACCCATTACTCGCCGTTCGCAAACCCACGCCTACGGTGGCCGGAAATCAGCCTGGGATTCCCGACGCCCAGGGCGTCTCCTGCGGCGGTTAGGTTCCTCCCTAACGTGCGCCGCCTCCCTCTTCGCGAGCATTACTGCTTCGCTGAAAGAGGTGACGGCTATCCATGCACTCTCGCTCCGTACCATGGCCTGGACCAGGGCCGAACGCCAGAGGTCGCCGCTACGAGGACACGGCGGTGCTCCGCCCAAGCCGGGCAGACCACCACCGTGTGCTCCACCGTGTCCACAGGGCGATCTTCGCAGTTAGAGTTACGGGCTTAGATCTATAATAGATCTGATTTCTTTTAACAGTGTTAGCGATTTTGAAGTGATGTCAGCCTAATTTTCATTTTTGGTGGGATTATTTGTTACTAGGCATGATCTATGATCTCTCATTAAATGACTGGTTAATTCATTTAGACGGCTACCCTTAGGCAAAATCCCTAGCTACGCCCATGGCCTGTCCGAAAGAAGCTCGATACGCCGACATTTTTCAGACGGGTAGAAATACATCGGGCAGAACAACTGTGAAATCTTGTTGTCGTTCATTCTTAGTTCCGGCCCCGAACTAATCATATGTGATACGTAGTAGGAAACACCCGAATATTCGGCCGAAACTACATAATTCGTGCTTAGAGAGAAGACCCCCAGGCCCAGGTCATGGAAAGACAATAAATTTTAAAATAAAATGCTTTCGACTTGCTGAGCAAACAAAGATCGAGAATTTTGCTTATTAAGTGTAGAGCGCAATTTTGTTTTTTTGTAATGTTTTTTTGTGGTGTACAGACGCCAACACATCAAGCTACCCCAAACTGTCAAATTTTCCCAATTGAACATGAACCTTAAGCTTATACAATAAAGTTGAGAATCTATCACAGATATTTGACAGATTGGGGTAGCTTGATGTGCTGGCGTCTGTACAATACACGAAATACACGATACCGGTCCGTTTGCTGCACCGGCGAATAGTTATGTTAGGTATACGTACTCATGCCGGGCACAGCCATGGAGACTCGAGATATGCACACGAGTAAGATTCCTGTGCGCGCTGCTTTCGTAGAGTCGCCAACTCTTTTGCCCTCCGGTGAGAATACAGGCGTTCCGTTTAATAACTCACTGCGAGAAACATCAGACACAGTTACACTTGGAAAAGGTATACTAAATATCGAAAACAAACTACCTGTACTAGATACAAATAATCCTATAATTTACAGAACTCATATGGGACACTTTCTGTCAGGGAAATTAATATCTATCAAATTGACACACTACGTCAATTCGCCGTGTTCGGCGTTCGGCGTCTGTACAGTTATAATTTTATGAAATGACTTTCATAACTGTACAGACGCCAGCACATCAAGCTACCCCAAACTGTCAAATTTTCCCAATTGAACATGAACCTTGTTGAATCGGATTAAGGCCCTGGTAATTTTGAATGTACTCATCGCATTGTCGTTATGAGCGATAATAGTTCTTACTGCAATCCGATACGGGTTAAAATCTGTTGTAATAAATTCGAATAATAAATGAGCAAACAGTGTCGTAAAAATGCAAATAAAATCGTATAAAATTAGATATAAACTATTTGATAAAAAATGATCTATCACTGGATGCAGTTTGACATTTGGAATTTTATGGTATATTTTTAATTACAATAATAATTGTTATTAAAGGGATAAACTGGTTTTAAAGATAATTAAGAGGTGACTTTGAATTTTTTTTTGATGCATTAATGTATGTTTAATTATGTTTTGAGTACCATCACTGTATGCAAAAAAGACTTGAAAATATAATATATTTTTTTGCTTTCAAAATTATTTACGGTTAAAGAGATACACTGGTTTAAAAAAACACCTTTTTGAGCGTTTTCAAGAAAGCACCGCCTTAAAGTTTAAAATCTATAAAAGAAATTTGCCAGATTATGGAGTAGCTTGATGTGCTGGTGTCTGTACAAATGACAGTTGTGAGGACCCACAGTCCTGTCACTTACCTCTGATTTTGTATCACAGTTATCTTTATTCTCTCTCTTTATTCGTTAATGTCGTTTTAAATTTTTACATTAAACATGTGTAAATATTTGTATTGTAGGTATGTATTCCATGGCGAAACATGTGAGATCATAATTTTATTAATAAGACCTTATTGTACAGTCGCCAGCAGATCAAGCTATCCCAAACTGTCAAATTTTCCCATTGAACATAAACCTTATTCCTTTGTAATAAAGTTGAAAAACTATCAGAGAAATTTGACAGATTGCGGCAGCTTAACGTGCTGGCCTCTGTACCATGTTTTTAAGCGAATAAATATATCTATTCTATTCTCATTGCAATAAGGTTGCTAGTGAGTAACTAAGTGACTAACATTTGCTATAGAAAATTAGATAACATGTGAGAATAAACATTTTTATTTTATTTTTAACCGATTTAAAAAAGAAGGAGGTTATCAATTCGACATGAGCTCCCGAACGGATGAACCGATTTTGATTTTGTTTTTTTTGAAAGGTGTATTAGTCCCAACCCCCCCCCCCCCCGAGTGGGTTCCCGCATTGTCGTTGCGGGGGGGCTCAGTAACCGTGGACTGCCGCTCACGGTGAAGCCAAGAGGAACCCAAAGGTGGGGCCGCTCGTCAGGGCTTTTGCCTTCAAGCTAATGACGTAGCGGCCAAAAAGTAGGTTGCGGTGAGGTGCACCGCAACTGAGGTGGGCCGCGATGTCGAATGGGAAGCATCGCGGCTGAGGGTTACGGGCTGCGGCAGAGGAGGAGTGCCGGTGCTTCTGAGCAGCGGTCTTCCCTTCCGTGGCCTGGACGGGGCCGCCACCGTTTGATGGCGGACGCGGTGGGGCCGCAGGGGAAGAGGAGTGTCGGTATAGCGTTGGCCGCTCTGCCTATCCCCTGCGGCCGAAAAGTGGTAGACGGGACGGCGCGTTGTGTTCCACACGCGCGCCGTCAGAGATGTCAGCAACCGGTGGGGTCCGCAAGGGCCGATGTCTGCCAGGGGAGCGGGTTGTTCGAAAGAGTTACCGCCGCCCCTGGCACACGGGCAACTGAGGGAACACGGGTGGGTTTTAGTCAGTAAAAGTCTGACACGCCCTTCGGCTCTACTCAGCAGGAGAAGTCTTTTGATGATTTCCCACCCAACAAAAAAAAAGGTGTATTAGTCGGGAGTGTTCTTAGACATATTATGTTTCATCAAAATCGGTTCAGCCGTTTGAAGATTATAAGCCCTTTTCTGGTTGTTGAAGGGAACTGAGCATCTTCAACGGGTCTGATCAACACAAAATTTGGTATTCTATTACTTCAATTATATTAGACGAACAAAGTAACCTTGAACTGTTGCTGGAGCAACACCTGGAATTTCCAGGATACCCAAGTTACTCACCAACAAACAGCAAAAGTATCGTTTTTGGGTTCATTGAAAAGGACTCAATGAATAGATTATAGATAAATGGTGATCAGGACGAGGAATGAGGATAAATTAGTAAAAAACTTCACTGTGGGAAAAATACGCAACGCTGCGCAGATTTAAAAGGCCTATAATTTTTTTTTTTTTACTTTTTAGAGTTTCTGTTTGGGTCGGGAGTTTTTTTAAATTTTAATTTAATTTTTATTTCCTGCTTTTTAAACTTAATGTCGCGCTTAAGTTGAAGGTAATATTTTGATCAAGGCATTGTCAAGTCGGGGGACGGCTAATGAAATGCTAGGCCTCTGTTTGGCGTTTTCATTGACCGTCCCCCGACTTGACAATGTCTTGATCAAAATATTACCTTCAACTTAAAAGGCCTATATGAATATTATTATTTTTACTTCTTAAAGATTTTTTGGGTCGGGGATTTTTTAATTTTTTAATTTTGTATGTTCGAGCAAAACTCCGTCATAATATAGAATAGACGGATTTGCATAATTATATTTTTGTTCGAAAGGGGCTTATTCCGAAATGGTCCGATTTAAATTTCATATAGATCAGCACCCTAATTGCGTAACACACGATTAATCATAATCGGTTTCATTTTGACAGTTCAACAATATTCATTGCGTTATTTACGTTGTTGAGCAGACACATTTTCCGAACATTTGAAGCAATGGTTTAGCAATCTGTTTCAAAACGAAACAGATTATGATTAGTCGTGAGTTATGCAATTAGGGTGCAGATGATGCGTTTCGGAGACAGACAACGGAACTTTTCAAGAAAATGACAGCAAATCAACCGCGATTGCTGCTATCGCATAAATATGCATTGTTTTGACCCCAAGGATTGATGATGAAGTTTAGAAGGTACTAAATAACTAAAAAGCGAAAATTGAATATTTTTAATGTTTAAATTTTCACTTTTTATTTACCTTATAGTACCTTCACATTTCCCCAAGAATGATGAAATTTCGAATTGGGAGTGAAAAAAAAAAAACAACTGACCAAAGTCACCGACTTCCGAAATGAAAGTTATTTTTCAAGTTGTTTTTCCGGGAGTCGGTTGTTTTATTTTTTTATTTATTGGATTTTTTTTACAATGTTTTATTTTATTAATATTAAGTCACCTATTTTACTCATTCTTGTGGTATAGTGAACACACTACCACGACAATGAGAGCGTTAGCGATAGGGGGCTAAGTTTCATGGATACTTGCAATAGAGTGGCAGTGGTTGCTGTTGTACAAAAACAGTCGACACGGCTACACATCAAGCTATACATTTCGGAAATCAGCCTGGGATTCCCGACGCCCAGGGCGTCCCCTGCGGCGGTTAGGGCCGTGAGGGCGCATATACTGCCTCTCCCTCACGTGCGTCGCCTCCCTCTTCGCGAGCATCACTGCTTCGCTTAAGGAGGTAACGGCTACCCATGCACTCTCGCTCCGTACCATGGCCTGGACTAGGGACGGACGCGAGAGATCGCCGCCGCCGATCGCCTCTACGAGGACACGGCGGTGCTCCGCCCAAGCCGGGCAGACCGCCACCGTGTGCTCCACCGTGTCCTCAGGGCGATCTTCGTAGTGGAAACACCCGGGCGTTTCCTCCCGCCCTATCCGAAACAGGAACCTCCCGAAACAACCGTGTCCCGTGAGGACCTGCGTCAGGCGGAAGGTGAGGACGCCATGCCGCCTCTCAAGCCACTCCTCAAAGATGGGACTTACTGCCGCAATCGTGACGTGCCCAGTCTTTTATCAGCGGTTAGGCAGTTATAAAACCGTTTTAACGTCGGATTTTTAAACTAGGGTTATTTTAGTGCAACAAAACTAATATTTAAAAAACTTTTTCCAAAAAGAAAAACAATCGACTTCCGGAAAAACACTACAAAGTGAAAAATTACTCCAATTTCGGAAGTAGGTGACTTTGGATATGTATTTTAATTTTTTGTCACCGCCTTCCGAACTTAATTATTTTTCACTTTGTAGTTACTCGTAGTTTAGTACCTACCTCACACCAATTCGAAATTTCATCATCCTTGGGATCAAAACAATGCTTATTTATGCGATAGCAGCAATTGCGGTGGATTTACTGTCATTTTTTGAAGAGTTCCGTTGTCTGTCCCTAAAACACATCATTAGATCTATATGAAATTTAAATGGAATGGAATTTCGGAATAAACCCCTTTCAAACCAAAAAATATTCACGCACGTTCCATATATGGAACCTGCACGAACTATAGATGGCAGCACAAATCGACACGAGAGCCACGGTGTGGTCAAAAAAGAAACTCATGCTTACATTTTTTTTTTGCTGCATTTATCGACTTTTGTCGTTTATCACGTAACCAAGGGAAAGTGAGTAATATCCGTGGGAAAGTAATAGAATTTCACACCATTTGAGTTATTTTGAGTTTTCTTTGAAGTGTTCAAGCATCCAGAAACACAACAATACATTTTCACTTAGTAACTACCTATGTTTTTTCACTTCTTATAATAATTATTTTATTACGTGAATGTCAGTTTTCTTTTTTTTTGGGTGGGTGGTGGAAATCTTCAAATGACTTCTCCTGCTGAGTAGAGCAGGAGGGCGTGTCAGACTTTTACTGACTAAAACCCACCCGTGTTCCCTCAGTAGCCCGTATGCCAGGGGCTGTGGTATCTCTTTCGAACAAACCCGCACCCCTGGCAGGCATCGGCACTTGCGGACCCCACCAGTGGTCGCTGACATCTTTGACGGCGCGCGTGTGGAACACAACGCGCCGTCCCGTCTACCACTTTTCGGCCGCAGGGGAATAGGGAGAGCGGCTGACGCTATACCGACACTCCTCTTCCCCTGCGGCCCCACCGCGTCCGCCATCAAACGGTGGCGGCCCCGTCCAGGCCACGGAAGGGAAGAGCGCTGCTCAGAAGCACCGGCACTCCTCCTCTACCGCAGCCCGTAACCCCCGGAATCCACGGTTACTAAGCCCCCCCGCAACGACAATGCGGGAACCCCCCGGGGGGGGGGGGGGGGTCAGTTTCAAGTAATGATTTCAAGTAATAATTCCGCGTAAACTTCGGGTTTGCGCCACCAGATGGCAAACCCTTCGTCGTGCACGTTCCCTACATATAATTATGACGAAGTTATGCCCGAAGATATATAAAAAAAAAGTATCAATTTGATGACCTCCTTCATTTTGAAGTGGGTTAAAAATAGCAATGTTCTTCGATAACTGTCACAATTTTTGCGTTCAAACGCTCCCTGTTTAATTATTTTGTAGATATAACCGTACTTATACATAACTTGCGGCCGTCGATATGTATATATACCTAGATATATTTCATTAAATATAAAACAATAATATACACGGTAGGTAATGTATGTCTGGCAATAGAGTAGCTTACCTGCTTCTCATCATTGGGATGTTAATGAAATTGGCGGCGGCTACGGCTACGAAGGGTACCAGCCGCGCAAAAACTGGGTTCATGTTCTAGAAATCAGTATAAACAATTAAAAAAAATAAAGTGCTAATGAAAAAATGCGCAATTTACTGGTTACATGGAAATTAATTCTATGCTTACCTTAACTTTACTGTTGAGGTACAGGGCAGTACTTAAGGCCCCTCCGCAAGCCGCGCAATAAGATGCAAATATTTGCCTGTCAACGTCGTAAAACATTAGTTCCAGATAATCTAATACTAATGCATAGCATAATCAGCCAGCAGCCTATAATGTTCCCACTGCTGGGACACAACCCTTCTCGCGGTAGGCGGGAGTGGGCTGTCATCCATCACGCGAGCCCAGTGCGGGTTGGTAAAAGTAAATACTGGTACTCAATGACTGTCTCTTACATAAAAATACACTTCCGCATTCTTATTGCTTAACACACAATTTCAAACCACAATCTGAATCATTTTGAAAGATATTGCTAATAGATTGCTTCTTATGTTCGAAAAATCCACTGTTCAACAACTTGAATAACGCAATGAATGTTGTTGAACTGTCAAAATTATAGCCATTCCTACTGTACGTGTGTTACGTAATTACCACACTGGACCGTAAACCAATAATATAATATTGAATAGGCTCCGAAACTACAGAATCGATTTGAAAAATTCTTTCACTTTTGGAAAGCTACACTGTCTCCGGGTGACGTAGGCTATATTTTATCCCCATATTCCTACGGGAACGGGAATTATGTGCTAGTTTTACAAATAAAGCAACGGCACTTACTTCGTGGTTATAACTGCGTCACCTGAACGATTTGTGTAATTAACTATTGCGTTAAACGTCTGATTGAACCACTGCCAGAACATAATAGCTGGCTTTGTCCTGTAGAACGTTATCATGCCTGAGAAAAGCAACCAATTTCAGTAGGAAAAACAGTTTTGGAACAAAAAAATCTGTTTCATAGACAAAAAAAGTAGCTATATCATGTTCAACTTCAAATTCCATTGCAACCACATTTCGGAACGAAAGTGGAATGTCGTGAAATTCAAATTTTCTTACGTCTTTTGAAGCATATACATTATCTACTAATATTATAAAGAGGAAAGATTTGATTGCTTGTTTGCATTGAATAGGCTCCGAAACTACTGAACCGATTTGAAAAATTCTTTCATAGGTATTCCCAAGGGAAAGGGAACTGCGCGGGTGAAACCTCGGAGTGCTGCTAGTAATAAACTAAAGAACGTAAGAAATTTGAATTTCACGGGTTACCCTTGAGCTTTCACTTTTACGCGGCTTGCGCAAAGAGTTGACTAGTAGAAATCGGCACGCAAGGAAGAAGCGTTATGCCACCTCCATGCAACTTTCTCTCTCTGTCTGTCTGTCTCTTTCTATTTCATACGAGTCTGTGGGCGTGCGAGTATCGCTCTGACTTCGAATACTCTGATACCGTTAGCCCTTGCTGCCCTCTTCCAGCGACGCCCTAAGCCAAGGTTCTTATGGTGCATCCACACATGCCGCCGGCTTTCAGGCTGCCTTGCCGCTGAATTTGCCGGCCTGCAGATGCGGTTTCGAAGCCGAAAGCACACTGCCGCCGGCAACCAAAAGCCGCGCGTGCCGCAGGTAAAAGATGCGCGTGCTGGCGGCCAGGCCGCCGCCGCCGTGCCGCTCGGCATGTGTGGATGCGCCATCGCAGGGGGTAGTCGCAAGTCCGGTTCAGCAGCCGGCAACCTCATAAGTAGGTAGACCGGCGAGACGATATTCCCGAAAAAAATAATTGCGAGTAGGTATCGCTGTATTGTTATTTAATGACAAAACTACAATTCACCTTAGGCGCGAATTACACAGAAACGGCGTAAGGTGAAGGCGCTGCCAGGGGTGCGGGTTTGTTTGAAAGAGATACCACAGCCCCTGGCATACGGGCTAATGAAGGAACACGGGTGGGTTTTAGTCAGTAAAAGTCTGACACGCCCTCCTGCTCCACCCAGAGCGGGAGAAGTTATTTGATGATATCCCAACCAAAAAAAAAAAAAAAAAAAAAACGTGAAGGCGCGGCGCAGGCGCAGCGTACGCAGAACAGCGTACGCGGCGCCTTCACCTTACGCCGTTTCTGTGTAATTCGCGCCTTAGAGTCCATCCATAATGCTGAAGAAGATAATTGAGTGAATACGTTGAGTTGGATTGGAATGTAAATTATCTGAGATTATGAATTGAAGAAAAAATAATTATCTCAGTTTAAATTTACTCACATCCAGTGATTAAAGTGTTCATAGGCGCTTGCGCAGACATGCGTCCGATCTTGATCATTTTCTCACCGGTGTCGGGATGGAACGCACTGTCAACGAGGTACTTGGTGTCCCATAGTTTGTCCTCGTTATAACCATGGGGCATTAATTTTGTTTTCCTGTTATGACAAAAAAAAAGTAGTTTGGCTTTGGAACGTCTTTCAGCCATGTTACAAAACAAGGTTTATCTTTACATACATACTCAGCCTATAAACGTTCCCACTGCAGGGACACAGGCCTCCTCTCCGTGAGAGGGAGTGGGCCGTAATCCACCACGCGGGCCCAGTGCAGGTTGGTATCTTTACATCCCTAGCTATAAATCATCAAGCCGTTTTTACAAGCTTTTATTTAACTTGTAAGGAATGTATGTAACTATGTTTGTTCGGGTGGAATCTTGCAACTCAATTTTGAAGCAGATATCTTTTTTGAATTTTACTCAGTTGAGTCTAAATGGTCAATTTTGTATCAAGAACTTTTCTTTCACGGTTCTCACTATGAAAAATGCATCAAAGTCGCAGAGTGCAGAGTTTAGAAGATCAGCACGCAGGGCCGGATTTAGAGGAGGGCAACCGGGGCTACAGCCCCGGGCCCCAAAATGGGGCCCCCACAATAAGTAGAGACTTCGGAAAGACTTACTAGTAAACAACTTTTGCTATGAATTTTTTTTTTGCTGTTTTTCCTTTACCTTTGTACAAACATGATTAAATTGTTCTTAAATATTAACAGAAATCATTGATCTATATTTGTTCACTCCAATCAGGCAATCAGTAAAATATAAAATTCTCAAATGGCCCATAAAAGTACTTGCAGTTTCTATGGATGATTTATAACTTAGTCTTGGTAATGAGTTGGTTCAATTTGTGTCTTTGATCGACTCATACAGAAAGGACTATGGAAAATACGAGAAAACGCGGTACAGTTTTGTGTAGGTACTAACTTATTATGATTTTGGGTAGCTACGCATTTAATTACTTTACTTATAGCATTTTATATCATTGGTTGTAGGGTAATATTAAATTTTATGTACTGTTTAGTAAAGATAATTATTTTAATTTGTTACTTGTTTTGTATAAATTGTAAAAAACCTGGCTTGATTTTCGTACGTTGTTTTCGGGTGACCACTGAAAATCAGCGCTGTGCTGTGGATCCCATAGTACAGCATAATGCTGAGTGGAAGCCTTCTTGTCACAGTCACGGCGTGCAGCTGCCGACTATTTGTGTTCTTTATGCCTATGTATACTTATCTGTGTTTGTTATCATGTTTTTTTCTTTATTTTTAATGTTGTCATCTTTTATATGCACGTGTTTCTGTGACAAATGAAACTATTTTTCTTTCATTCTCTCTTTCTTTACTACTACAACAACTATTACAACTATTTTACTAGCAAATTCTCGAAGCAAATTCTCAATACCTAGCTTTAAGCCCTTTGTAACATCTATAATACAATATAGAATGCAATAAATGAATATGATTATGAATAAGATAAAAATTTCAGAGCTACATTCCCAAACCTTGAAATTGCATTGAGAATGTATTTGGTTTTGATGGTATCAAATTGCACTGGAGAGCGTTCAATTCCATAAATGAAAATTATAAAAAATTGACTTCATCATCATCATCATCGTCATCAAAGCTTTCTCTCCTGAGCATTAAAAGTGACTTACTTCGGGATTTCGGCAAAATCATCAACGATTTTTAGGTGAAAAAAGCTCGGAAGGTCCCGTTCGTCAACGCTAAAATTTAATTTCAGATAATTCTTGTTTCTGATTATATTTATATGTTTGTTAAATACTAAAAGAATATACTTGGTTTCACATTAAATGATTTTATTGAAAAACTCGACTGAAAAAATTGACAATTTTATTTGGAAAATAATTTGGGGGCAGGGGGCCTCCACTCCTTTCTTGTCCCGAGGCCTCCAGACCTATAAATCCGGTCCTGTCAACACGGTCTAACAGGCAGACATTCATGTCTGTTCATTTTTTGTTCAAGTCACTCGTCAAAACGACTTTCATTTGTACGTGGTGGAAATCTCTTGAGTAGTTAGTTGGTCAAGTTTCGGTTACAATTTTCGGTCTTACGGCCATCGAGAAAGAAAATTCTCCAGAAGGTAACATGGAAGGTATATTTAATGTTAATAATCCTACTCGCACACAACACGAAACATGAAACGCGAAACATGTATGCTCTATAATGTACAGTCGCCAGCAGGTCAAGCTATCCCAAACTGTCAAATTTTCCCAATTGAACATAAACCTTATTCCTTTGCAATAAAGTTGAAAAACTATCAAAGAAATTTGACATATTGGGGTAGCTTGATGTGCTGGCCTCTGTACCTTATAATAACTTTATATAACCTACCATGTTTTATGCAAATATATATTATTTCTATTTCATATTATAAATGTGAAAGTTTGCATGTTTGTTACTCAATCACGACGAAACGGCTGAACGGATTTGGATGTAGCACACATCTAGATAGGTCATTACCTGAATAGGGTACTTTGTTATCTCGGTAGTACGTTCTCGTGGGTCAATTTCGGACCTGCACGCGAGTGAAGCCGCTGGCAAAAGCCAGTATTAAATAAACGAACCTGTACTCATCCACGACACTCTTGGCTCTATCCAGTTCTCGGTCAGTAGCGAAGAAGTTGAATGGGTTAGTGAGCTGTATAAAATGCTTGGCGCGGCCCCAGTATGTGTTCTGGTCCCACCGGGGCTTGTCCAAGTTTACCGGGAGTCCCTTGGGCAGTGGCAGTGGCGGCGGCGGCGTCTTCGCCATAGTTTTTTACGCTACAACAAATTTAGTAAGTATAATTGAAATTAGGTACACATCTGTCAAATCAAAGATAGCCTGACGAGTTTCATAGATGCTTTAAATGCAGCTTATGACGACTATAATTTGCTTAATGATATAAGCATTATGCCATCTGTTCTACGAGCAATGTGCCTTGCCCACTGCCACTTAAGTTAATAATGGGTCGAAAGGTTCTGGAGTGGCGATCGAGTAGGTACCGGAAGAAGTAAAGTTGGAAGGCCTCCTACGGTGGACCGATGACCTTGTGAAGGCGGCAGGAACCGGCTGGATGCTGGAAGCACAGAGTCGTCACAGGACGTTTTTCGGCTGAAATGATGATGAATTGATAAAGAAGCAATAGGCAAATAGTTATAACTATCTATCTATACAAATAAAAAGAAGAAGTTCCGACTGAATGACTGACTGACTCATCAACGCCCAGCCCAAACCCTTGGACCTAGAAAACTAAAATTTTGCACAGAGGTTCTCTTTATAATGCAGATAAGGAATAAGGATTTTTTTTTTGAAATTCAAACCCTAAAGGAGTTATATAGGGGATGAAAGTTCCGCGCGAGCGAAGCCGCAGGCAAAAGCTGGTACCTAATGTGAGCTCTTATCATTTTGAAACGTGCACGTCATCCACGTTTCTTTTTTTGAGGTTGGGAAATCATCAAATAACTTCTCCAGCTCTGGGCGGAGCGGATGGGCGTGTCAGACTTTTACTGACTAAAACCCACCCGTATTCCTACACTTGCCTGAGTGCCAGGGCCACGGCATCTCTTTCGAGCAGCCCTGGCAGGCATCGGCCTTAGAGGACCCCACCAATTGGTGCTGACATCTCTTTGAGGCGCGCCTGGAACACAACGCGCCGTCGACCCGGGCTTGGTCCTTACCGAACAGCGTGCTCACCACGCACCCCATCCACATCCCCATACACGTCACGTCATCATAACACAGGGAAGTAAAATGTATGGAAATATAAAAAGACGCTATAAAATTTCCGCCAACGATAACGTTATAACGTGCACATATTTCTATACATCGAGAACGTCCAGGACATTATCGTGACGTGAGAAGTTATGAAAGCGCGCTTAAGCTATAATAGGCCTCAACACATTTCCACGATTTCCATTGGCCGTATTGAAGTGATGAACACTATGAATGAACCTGGATGAATCGTACATCGTACAAGTCACGTCTCGTGAGGAAATAAACATGTTGGAGAAAACATGGCCCGCGTGGTGGAAAATGGCTCGCAAGCTGTACTTTGCCCCGAGTTCCTCCAGTGGGACCACGACCAATTTATGGGCAAAAAGCATAGGGTACCTACTTACCAGATTTGTAAGCGTGCAATCTGTTAAACACGAGTGTAACTGTTTCACTTTATTTAGATTTATAGTCATCTACAGAGAAATAAGCTTATTACACATTTATAATTTGTAAATACACCGAAATTTTATTTCGAATTTCAAAAGTGACATTCGTTTTTTTGGCAAGAATTGATACAAGGAGTTTCTTGCGTTTTTTCTAACTATAGATAATAATCTTCTATAATAGAGAACGGAGAATCGAAAGAGGTTTTAAAATCATTTATGGAGTTAGACATTATAGTATGTGCACTTATAATAGTCTAGTAGGCCAACCAACACTACTGGGTATTGAAATATCTTTGGGTCCAATAAATGGTAACATGGGCTGTTTCTAACACTGATATCTAACTACCCAGCAATTGACCATGAGTTCTAACTCCCTAAGCCCGAAATCCGTAGTTTCAACCAAAGTTACGGGCTTTTCCTACTTACGGACATAAGATTAGTCCCGTGCCGAACTAAGAATGAATACCGGTGTGTTAAGTCCGTCAACAGTTTGCTCAACAGTGGCACATTAATGGCTAATAAAATAATACTTGGGAAGCCTTAATCTGCCGTAGGGAATCCCCCCATGGTCGTTCATACCATGCAATAACTTTCCCAGCGATCTCGTCCGCTGATTATATTCTTATCCCGAGGGTATTTCAAAAATAAAATTAATCTTATTTCTTGTCTGCATCACATAGAACCTTTGTGCTAAATTCTAGCTTTAGCTTTCAAGATTTGAGTTGGGCGTTCATGAGACAGCTAGTGAGTGAGTAAGTGAGTCAGGACTTTTCTGATTATAAGCCGTGTGCCCGTTGAGATTTTTCAAAGACAAAAATGACGAACTTCCATTATTGAAGATTTTTGAAGTTTTGAAGAAAAAATGTTAAACTCGCGTCAGGACACGTGACCTGATCGAAAATTCGTAAGACGGATGGAGAGTAGACAGCCGGCGCGGCGTAGTAGAGGAAGTATCCCCCTCTCTTCCTACGGCGCGGCGAAAATGTATGCTTGCGCCTGCTGTTTCGTTTAGGCGGCGCAGGGCGCTTGCGCGAATGTTCGTGTGTGTTTATGTTACAGCGTGCCACGCGCATCCTTGGATGGTGACAGCTGATGGCTTGATTTTTCTGAGAGACAAACTTTTTAATGTACTATAAATTGTCATGTTTGTGTACGATAGCGCAATAAATAAAAATTGTATTCTACCACATAAATGATAGTACTTTTATACTGATAATTAAAGCAATTCGTACAAAATTATTCCCTAACCATTCCAAAATATCAAAAATGCACAACGTTAATAATAGGTCTTTACCTATGAAATTGCCGTTTTGTATGAAAAAATTTAAACGAATTTTTTTCATGATTTTTTTATTTGTATTAATCGAAGTAATCACCCATGCAATCAATGCATCTTTGCCATCGCAGTGGCAGTTTATTGATGCCCTTCTTAAAGAAATCAGCTGGACGGGAGGCAACAAATTCTTCAAAGGCATTTTGTACTGCCTCTCGGGTATTAAATTTTTTTCCCGCCAAGAAGTTATCCAAATTCTGGAAAAAGTAGTAGTCTGTAGGCGCAAGGTCTGGTGAGTAGGGCGGATGACGGAGAGCTTCCAACCCCAGTTCTTGCAACTTGGAGACCGTCTGCTGTTCAGTATGAGGTCGCGCGTTGTCGTGCAGGAGCAGCGGAGACGAGCGATTGACCAATGCTGGTTGGAGATGCGCCAGCTTCTCCATCATTGTGTTCAGTTCTTCACAGTACACATCTGCAGTAATGCTCACCCCGTTTGGTAAGAAGCTGTGATGAATCACACCGGCGCTAGACCACCAAACAGTGACCATCACTTTTCTAGGGGTAAGTTTTCGTTTAGGGCATTGTTTAGGTGCTGAACCAGGATCCAACCAACTTGCTGAGCGCTTACGGTTATCAAACAGAATCCATTTTTCATCGCAGGTAACAATGCGGTACAAAATTCCTTCATTTGTGTGTCTGTTGAGCAGTGCAAGGCACGTCTCGACGCGTACTTCGCGCTGGCGATCATTGAGTTCGTGGGGCACCCATTTGTCAAGCTTTTTTACCTTGCCAATTTGACGCAAATGGACCAATATTGTTTTGACGCTAACGTCGAAAGCTGCTGCTAATTCAGCTGTAGATTGTGTATCATCAGCTTCCACAATCGCCTTTAATTCGTCATTGTCGACCAAAGTCTTCGGACGACCGCGAGGTTCATTTTTCAGGTCGAAAAGGTGGTGCGTTGGTTTGTAGTGTTAGCTCCGTAAACGTCGTTGATGTTGCGTGCCGCTTGTGCCGCGTTGCTGCCACGACGGTACTCATATTCCATAATTACTCGAATTTTTAACGTATCCATGATGACGAAAAAGATTGAAATGCGATGAAAATGTAACACTAATCAATAAAGAAATGACTACTTTTAGAAAAAAAAATCCATGTTTTTAAAATAAAATTAATTTGAAATTAGAATTCTTAGCCAAACAAAAATTATTTTGATTTGAAATGGCCAGTACTGCAGAACGGCAATTTCATAGGTAAAGACCTAATATTCAAGTTTTCACTTCTGCCGGCACTCCCGGAGTGCAACCAGTCGTTTTTTTTTTACCTATACTCTCAGCTTCCATGGTGTTGCCAGAAGCCAGAATGACATTAAGTAGGTATGATTTTGATTTCGCGGTTATGACGTTTGTTAAATCGACTTTACACAGCTGGACATGCACTAAGTTCTTCACATGGACTTATGGTCCTTCCACAGTTTACCTCTCATTTTGCATCACTATCCAAAACACGGTGATCTTCCTTGTCTTTGCAATAAATTTCCTGTGGTGGCATAGTTTAGGTTAGATTAGGTATCATGTACAATAAAACCACTATTTTCAAAATTACCTACTGCTTTAGGCGTGCGGTCTATTATTCAGTTTATTATTCGGTTTATTATTCAACTAAATTCGAGAACGCAAACGAAACGAACTGAGCAAATAAAAAAGTTCCGTTCAAAATGACATCATACATTGCGAGCGACGCCGACGGTCATGTTATAGAATTTCAACTCTAAGTACCGCATGAAAGACTTGATTTTTGAAATATATTTTTTGAGAAAAGTATACCAATATATTGGTAGAATGGCGCGCGTCGCTGTTCGTTGTTTACGTTTACGGTGCCTAAGTTCGCTTTCTTTAATTTTTGACTCACACTTTGTGACAAGTTGCGCGCAAGGTCGTCGCAGCGTTGAATAAAACGGTTCAATGAATAAACGGTTTACGTTGTAAGTCGACATTAGTTCACGTTAACTCGTTGACGAATTTTACTAGTTGATCAACTAGTTGACGAATATAAAACAACGTTGACGTTACGTTAACGGAAAAACCGTTAACGACCCACCACTATAGTGTGGCGCATCGCCCCGCAGTCCCTCAACCGCGCAACCCTCACCAAACGTCTATTATTGTTGGGTTGCCGCTGAAATAACCATGAAAGAACTGTGGGCGTTTTGTACAAGATGGGTGTACAGACGCCAGCACATCAAGCTACCCCAATCTGTCAAATTTCTTTGATAGATTTTTAACTTTGTGACATAAGTATAAGGTTCATGTTCAATTGGGAAAATTTGACAGTTTGGGGTAGCTTGATGTGCTGGCGTCTGTACATTTCTAATTTCAAATAAACTAATTTGTCTTCCACTTTCAACGTTCTTACACACTTTAGTAGCCGACGCGGCGACGTCTTACAGGTGATTTCTAAACCTCTAGTCTAGACACAGATTTTAACAGTCGAATTATTGCTATCATCATTCTTCTGTCCTTATGCCAGTTCATTTGTGGTCGACATGTCTTTTTCTTCCACACTTCTCTATTTGTCGTCATCTCCGTAGTCACACCCTTTCTAACCATAGCATCATTCACACAGTCCATCCATCGTTTCTTTGGTCTCCCCCTGCTCTTTGTTTATTTATTTTCTTACATCTTCTATTACAGGGTAACCCAATACGATAAATGCGCTTATTCTAACTTAATTATCCTAAATACTAACTACTCATATATCCCTGCCTAGTCTTCATCTTCAAAACTTTCTTCACGACGTTTTCCTCATTCCTCCGTATCACATGCCTATACCATGACAACCGATTTCCACACAACTTTTCATTTATCGGTGCTACTTTCAGGCTTCCTCTTGTGTACTCATTTCTTATTATAGGTATATACATCAGTGTAACACCACACATAATCCCTCTTAACATTCTCATCTCAACTACATGCAATTGTTTTCATTCATCCCTTTTGTGGACAATGGTTTTATATATATTTTCCGCTAAGGATTACGGGGAATGTGGGAGTCGCAGATTGTTCCCGTGACCTGCCGCCATTTCAACCATCCAGTTTTAATTCTGTGCTTTACCGTCCGATCTACTTCGCCATCGCTTTGCACGAGTGAACCGAGATACCGAAAATCGGAGCAGACTGGGAGAAGCGCGCCATCAAGCGCTATGGGTCCAGAACTGGAAAGAACGCCGAAATCGCAGAACATTTATTCAGTTTTGGATCTGCTGATTTTCAAGCCAACATTCTCCAGCTTCTGTTGCCACTTCTCCAATCTGCTCTGGATCTCGGATACATCTTCACCGACAAGAAGAATGTCATCGGCGAACAGCATGCACCAGGGTGCCTCTTCCTGTATGTCCAATGTCAGAGTATCTATGATCAACAGGAAGAGGTAAGGACTTAAAGCCGATCCCTGGTGCAAGCCTACAGCCACATTGAATTCATCGGTATTGCCAGCAGCCGACCGGTCGTTTATACAAAACTGACTGTATATAGCACGAATCAACTCTACATACTTCCCGGGCAACCCTTTCTCTTTCCACCACAAAACACCCCGAGGTACCCTATCATACGCTTTCTCAAGATCATTGAACACCATGTGCAAGTCCTTGTGTGCACGTCTGTACTTCTGGCACAATTGGCGGAGTGCAAAAGTGGGGCGTTCATTGTTCCTAACCCAAACTGGTTTGGGATAATCTCACTCTCCTCTCGGTCTTTTCTCTATTAGGTACTTTTTCCCAATTGTACATGAGCTTTATCCCTTGATAGTTGTTGTAGTCCTGTACATCACATAAGTCCTATACATCACAATTATTCTTGAAGATGGGCACTAGTGAACTATTGCACCATTCTTGTGGTTCCTCCTTCATACAACTTCTTGAAAAATAAAGTCAGCTACATACATCCATCTTCTTTTAAACACTTCCATACTTTTATTGTGCTCTAAGTTTTATTGGTACATCATCTGGGCCCATAGCCTTTCCATTTTTCATACCATGCATTGTTGCTAAGCTAGTCGCTGGTGACTAAGATCACTGCGTGTGTGCCTACCGTTTTTTTTTGTGGGTTGGGTCCCGCTCTAAGTGGAGCAGGAGGGCGCGTCAGACTTTTACTGACTAAAACCAACCCGTATTCCCTCAGTTGCCCGTGTGCCGGGGCGACGGTATCTCTTTCGAACAACCCGCACCCTTGACAGGCAAGGGTCCGCAAGAGCCGTCCACTGTCCTGACCGGTCACCCTGCGACGGGTCAGGAGAGTGACCCCGCCGCCTGCCACTTTTCAGCCGCAGGGGATAGGGAGAGCGGCCAACGCTATACTGACACTCCTCTTCCCCTGCGGCCCCACCGCGTCCGCCAACAAACGGTGGCGGCCCCGTCCAAGCCACGGAAGGGAAGAGCGCTACTAAAAAGTACCGGCACTCCTCCTCTGCCGCAGCTTGTAACCCTCCCAAGCGACATCGCGGCCCACCTCAGTTGCAGTGTACCTCACCTCAGTTGCAGTGTACCTCACCGCAACCTACTTTTTTTGGCCGCTACGTCGCGCGTCGTCGGCTTTGAGGCAAAAGCCCTGACGTGTGGCCCCACCTTGGGGTTCCTCTTCGCTTCACCGTGGCTGGAAGACCACGGCTACTGAGCCCCCCCACAACGACAATGCAGGAACCCACTCGGGGGGAGTGTACCTAGCGTTAGATGGCACTTCTTGACGTGGCCGTTAAGAAAAAGAAAAACAAGACTAGCATAATATTTTAATAGATAGAAAAACAAAAATATTTGAAAAAATAACCTATAAATTAATGAATATAGTTACATAATTTGCGTGGATAACTACTACTACGAGGACACACTTATGAAGAGTTGTCTCCATTGTCGTCTAATCCAACCAATGATATTATAAGTGTGCCTTCACTTATAATATCATTGACTCTAACCAACTAAATAAAAACAAAACGGGGTCAGATCGACAGGGTTACATAACAACTTCAATAATAACAAATTAACAAAATACAAATAACTGAAGTCATCTTAGGGGGTCAATGTACATGACGTATGAGCAAAATCGAATAGCGAAAAAAAAAAATTGCTGTTCCCTACATTTTGTGATTGGTGTGATTATAAATGTATCGAGCAGCATTTTTTTCGTGATTTCGGGGTTGTATGTTTTCATAAACAATTTCCATGCAGTTTTCATAAAAATATATTAGTTACGAGACGCCCCCGCGTCGCGCCTGTCTACGGGAGCGTTATTAGTGTTTACAATGACCCCTTTTGAGATTTTCAGTTATTTCAACATTGCAGCCTTCTTTGTGATCAGCCCTTGCAAACGTGTTTTAGGCGTCGCCCATTCATTAACAATAAGTAGGTAAGTACCATAGAAATAATAATACTTATCTATGGTACTTGAAAAAGGTAAAATAAAACATTGAAAATAAGCATACCTAAACTGTTGTAAAGCTCAAACGTAATATAAAAACAACACTTTTATAAAACAATAACAACTTTCAAGAATTTTTACGCGACGTCGCCCATTTATTTACAATACTATGTAGATACTTAAAAATAAGTACAGGTATTTAAACTGTTTTTATTGTCATTTATCATAAAATGAACTTCAAGATTTTTCTTACGCGATTATCGAGCCTTGGGGCCCGTTTTTATGTTTTACTTTGTGTAGGGACATAGCAGGTGTATTTGGACATTGAACCCTACAAAATCTTGGGACTAGACAAATTTATTGTATGTACGTAAGTACAATACGTAAGTATAATTACTTCTGTATAGATAGTCCCTTTGTTATTCAAAAATGCAACACGTAAAAAATCTTCTCGACAATATTATTGATACAACAAAACGGGTGGTCTTAACAACTAAACATAAAAATTAGCATCTCCGTGCACTCGAGCCTCTGGTCCCAAATCTACCAAGTTGGGGGATTAGGTGCCCAAGACAACGGCCAAGAAACAGCTGATAAGGGGCCATCCATAAATTACGTCACACGTTAAGGAGCCCTTAACCTTAACGTGTGACGGGGGTCAACGAAATGTGACATTCTGTGACAAGGGACGCCCCCCTGTCCCTTGTCACAGAAAAGCTTTGTGACGTCACATGTTAAAAATACCATTATCTAAAATATTTCACATTGTGTAAATTTTATGAAAGATTATTTTTTAATTAAAGTAAAAGAAAACTAGAAAACCTGCTGTTTTCATTTAAATATGTACTACTAAATATAAAATTGAAAAATATGTGACGTCACACAAGGAGGGAGGGGTTTTAACAAGTGTGATCACACATCAAAATTTGTGTGACGTAATTTATGGATGACTCCTAAGGTAAGTTTTGCATGTTGAACCAAAGGAGTTATTACGTAACCCACTGCCAGTACGAATAGCTTTCATTTTGACAGTTCAACAACATTCATTTGGGTTACTTACATTGTCGTTGAGCAGACAAATTTCTCAAACATAATGAGGCAATAGGTATAGCAATTCCCTTTAAAATCATTCAGATTGTTTTTAATAGTGTGCTAAGCAATCAGGGTGCTGTAATGATGTATGTACAGACGCCAGCACATCAAGCTACCCCAAACTGTCAAAATTTCCCAATTGAACATGAACCTTATGCTTATACGATAAAGTTGAAAATCAATCAATCTATCAAAGAAATTTGACAGATTAGGGTAGCTTTTTTTTTGGTTGGGAAATCTGAATTTCTGGGAAGAAAAAGGTATTTACAGAAAGTTGTTCTTTTGGTCGTTCGAACGGGAAAAAATGAAGAACATTCTTTAAATAGCTTTTTTTGGTCGGTGAACTATTGTATCAAGAGTTTTTTTTGAGGGTGGGAAATCATCAAATAACTTCTCCCGCTCTGGGTGGAGCAGGAGGGCGTGTCAGACTTATACTGACTAAAACCCACCCGCCGTGTTCCCTCAGTAGCCTTTGTGCCAGGGGCGGCGGTATCTCTTTCGAACAACCCGCACCCCTGGCAAATTAGGGTAGCTTGATGTGCTGACGTCTGTACTCTAAAATCACCACTGATTTCGAGTGCCCTAACTCCACCCAATGGCATGTTTAGTAGCCTTCTACTTCGCCATTGCAATTAAAATAGGATAAGACGCAAAACTTTGAACAGATAGCGCTGCTTTTCCTTGACTCATAACATCACTTTGTCAGTTTTACTTACAACATCGATTTGTCAGTTTTACACACAACATCGACTTGTGAGTTTTATTTTTGCTAGTTTCACTCACAACATCGCTTTGTCAGTTTTACTCACAACATCGATTTGTCAGTTTTATTTTTGCTAGTTTCACTCATAACATCTTTTTGTCAGTTTTACTCACAACATCGCTTTGTCAGTTTTACTTATGTCTATTTCACGCACAACTTCCCTTTGCCAGTTTTACTCACAATATCGACTTGTCAGTTTCATTTTTGCTAGCTTCATTCATAACATCGCTTTGTCAGTTTTACTCACACCATCGATTTGTCAGTTTTATTTTTACTAGTTTCACTCATAACATCTTTTTGTCAGTTTTACTCACAACATCGCTTTGTCAGTTTTACTTATGTCAATTTCACGCACAACTTCCCTTTGCCAGTTTAACTCACAACATCGATTTGTTAGTTTTACATAAGTCAGATTCACTCATAACATTGTCAGTTTTACTAACAAAATCGCTTTCTTAGTTCTACGCATAACATCGCTGTCAGTTTTTATTTTTTCATGTTTTGCGTGCCTTTTGTTATTTTAAGGAATAACGTATGCAACGTGTGCTGTATCTCCTTTAAAGCCTGAACTGAACACAACTGAGAGATCGAAATCGTATCTGGGCAGGCAGAGATAATTACAGCCTATTTTGTGTTACTCAAAGAAGTTAGTAAGCAATTTATAAATAGCTTGTTGTCGTCCATTAATTAGTTATTTAAGTAATTCTCGTATTCACACGGTTGTTTTATAACATATTCAATGGTTACGACCACGAACTAAGAAACACCTTAAAACCTAACCCAGACTCGAATTATTTGATCGTTATTTAAACTTCGAGATGCCTTAGCAGCATAGAACTGATGATACCAAGATGGATGTACCTACCACCTTCAGAGTCAGTTAGCACAAATGCTGCAACTATCGGATACTTTTATAAACGGAAGTCTTTAAGGAATTATAGATTTCCATTATATTACAACCTATTACAACACAGCACGGCATTTTTGTAAAATAGTCCTCTATGACCAACCCGCACTGGGCCCGCGTGGTGGATTACGGCCCAATCCCTCTCACAGAGAGGAGGCCTGTGTCCCAGCAGTGGGAACATTATAGGCTGATGATGAGTCCTGTATGTTATTTGTCATTTTTCGCGAGTCAAGAGATCAGCAGCGACACCTGTGGCAAAAGTTGATAGTTTCCCATGGTATCAAGCCTGCTTTTTCAAGATGGTGATGCAGTACAGTTTGCAGCTACATATTTTCTCACTAGCTGCCTATAGGCCCTTGTTGTAGTACACCGATTTCGTGTTGGGAGATAGCTTGAGCGCCTTTTCCTGTCAAAATGGAAATATATATTTGTTCATTCATATCCATGAGATGCGCTTGTGAGCCCAATGGAGAGACAGATAAAATTGTAATAAAAAACATAAACCGGACAAGTACCAGTCGGGCACGTTGACCAAGGGTTCTTTTCCACCAAATCCAGTGGGGTAGTTGCATAACACACTTACAGTAGTGTGGGGCCATCTACAATGCCACATACGAAACTACAACTCAACAAACTGATAACTGATAATTCCAATGTCGATCTATCGGAATTATATTCCAGAGTAAGCACCCTGGTCGGAGGATCCTCCCTTTTCTATAGAGTATGATTGAACTTTACACCCTGTTCCTCATGCCTCCATACTGGTGACCAGAACTGACTTTAATTTTGACAGTTCAACAACATTCATTGCATTATTTAGGTTGTTGAGCAGACAAAATTTTCGAACTAATGAAGCAATGATTCAGTTAGATACATATCTTCAAAATGATTCAGATTGTGTTTAATAGTGTGTGACACAATTATGGCGATGTATATAGTTTACCTTATTGTTATCGCTACAGCCAACAGAAGTTTAGCTGGCATATCACAAAAGTGATTGGTATTTAATTAACAAAAAAAAAACCTCATAATTTCAAGTAAGTAATTACAATATCAGTGTCTTCGTTTGGTAATATTATGTCAAAATGCGATACACACAATACTTTCTCTTACCTTTAAGGGTGGCTCTAAACTTGAGAGGTCCATGCTAGCTTTCTGGGTAAAGAGGGCGCAGCACAATGGCGTAGCGAACGTCGCACAGATGCACACCAAAAATAGTTGAAACGGAAAGATGGCCCTCGAGTTGGGACAGAAGATACACCGTCGGATCGCTGCGTTCGTTATCACTGGCACCATTGCTGAAAGTAATATCACAATTACAGGAAGTGGCAACAGGGAAAAGGACTGGCAAGGGAATCGTTGAAGTGATAGTGAGAAAACAAACGTGTAATTTCGCCGTACCGCGCATTTGACTCAAAATAGCTACAAGGCTTGTGGATTTGTGATACTAAAATCCTAGTTGATGTACGGTCACCACTCACCAAAAGAGATAGGTAAGTAACTAGTGTCCTCAGATATAGTTGAAATTGTGTAGGAAAATGATGGGTGTTTTCGAATGAAATTTAAATTCATGAATAAACTCTTTGTACACACGACGACATTTCAAGCTAAACAATTCCAGTTTTAGCTGATCTCGCGTTACATAGGCCGACGTAGGTTTTTGTGTACAATGATATGTCAGATTATATTGGAAATGTATAGCTTGATATGTCACCGTACGTACCTACAAACCTTACAGAAATAAAATCATTTATACGTACTCATAGCAGGTATAGCCATGGCCACTCTGGAAACGCACACGAGAAAGATGCCCGTGTACGCCGCGGTCTTGGAGTTGCCCACTCGCTGTCCGTCCGGAGTGAACACAGGGGTTCCGTTCATGAGCTCACTGAAATATAACATCAAGCAAGAATCAAATCAGAACTACCTGCAGATGTGTATATTGCAAGCTCGCGAATATGGAACATAGGTAAGATTATAAAGTCCAGACAGCGCCGCTATGAGGGGACCCCGAACTTTTAAATATTATACTGGTACGAGCCATGAAATTGCGGATATTATCTATCGACCACAGACAGCCACGCACTGCACACCAACACTCGTCCAACGGTGCATGTCGGTCTATGAGATTAGATCCATTTTGTCATTCCAAAATGGAAAGTGCAAAAGAAGCTCGCACCGCACTACTGAAATTACAGACTCGCCGCGGATAGGACGCACCGCGCCGTACGTCTCTGTGCTACCACGGACGATACTCTTGTCATGTTGCATCGGTGCGGGCTGGTCTGCGTTCGTCTGCAATATCACGCACCTTGGGCAACAAGAACAGACAGCGCCAGTATGGGGGACCTCCAAAATTTGTTGCGACTATCCTAAGGAATATTCTCTATAGGTACTTACTTTGTCTCGCCTTCTTTTCTTTCTCTTTGTCTTATATGGATCAGAATGTTGTGCCTCAAAAGGGATGATTGAAAGACAATTGCATGCAGCTAAGATGAGAATGGTAAGAGAATATGTGGTGCTACACGAATGGATAGAATAAGAAATTACTACATATGAGGAAGTCTGAAAGTGGCACCGGTAACTTAAAAGAGTTGTCATGGTATGGGCATGTGATGAGGAATATGTCGTGTGGAAAGCTTCGAGTATGAATACCTATCGATGGCTTTAAGGGTAGGGGAAAACCAAAGAAGCGATGCAGATGGATGGACTGTGTGAATGATGTGACGCTAGTCGTCAAAGGGGTGTCTGTCTACCGAGATGACGACTAATAGAGAAATATGGAACAAATAGACATTTTGCGCTGACCCCAAATATATTGAGATAAGGAAAGAAAAGGTGGCATGACGACCTATACGCGTATTGCTAGGGCTGGATTGAGGTGGCCCTGGAAAAGGATACCTGGATGGAAGAGGGGGAGCCCTTTGCTCAGCAGTGAAACAGTGTTGGCTAATTTAAAAAAAAAACAGTGGCACTCCAGGAGTGCCGACCGAAGTGAAAACTTAACTGTCAAAACCGGATTTCACATTATTCATAATCATAATTTTGGTCATAAATCTTCTGGGTTATCCGATTTTCATAATTCAAATTGGAATATTCGTTTTGGACCGAAACCTATCTTTTGAGACTTAAAATTATTGAAATACCTCTACTAAAAAACAGAGGTGTCGATAACAGTGTCGCAAGTTCTATTGCTTTTTTCCCATCTCAAAAATTCCCAACGCGCCTAAAGAAGTTTTTACTTTAAAAAGGGCAAGAGAACGTGGATATCATATGGAATATTAAAAAAAAAGGGAACGGCTTGACATGTGATGAATTTGTATTTGGCTGGGGTACGTTAATCCTTGCACACCAGCCATATCGCGCTACATGTTTATTTGAAAAATCAGAAATACCTATTTTGATTTCACCCGGCCAAACCACCCAATGGGTGGAATGAACGGGTCATAACTGGGTTTTAACCCGGGTGATTAACATCTCTACTTGATGCGGTGTGTATTTACTACTTAATAATGGAAACAGTGCTATAACTTCAGTGGGATTAGCTACCTGTCTAATATACCAGAACTTACTTGCTTCTCATCATAGGGATATTAATGAAATTAGCGCAGCCTACAGCCGCGAAGGGGACCAACCGCGCGTACAGTGGATTCATGCCCTTGAAATAAGTTAAAAATGTAATGACAATGCCGTTCTATGTACCTAAGTAATTATGCAATAACAGTTTAAGTTTTTAACCAGTGCGCAAACTGTAGCCACGAATTAAGCATATCGATCTACACCCCCAGCGCAGTAATTTATCGTCGGTTTACAAAAAAAAATCAGCTGTTCCATTCATTTAGACCGCGTAGGTATTAGACTTTTTATGAAACTGCTTTTTTTAATAACCGATAAAAAATCTGCGCTGGGAGGTTTATAATGATACTATTATGCTGAATTCATGGTGACAGTTTGCGCACTGGTTAAAAACTTATCCTGTATTCAAGATAGGACAAAAACCATATTGATATTCAAAAAACCCATGATGCACAGTCTCGAACAAAACTAACACTCAAAACTGTCCCCAATTATAGGTTGTAGTTATGATAAAAACACATTATTTTGCAAATTCAACCTTACACGCATGACTTAAAGGGGTTTTTACAAAGCAATGTCCAGAAAGATTGACTGAAAGATGACTGACGATACTATTTGACACCTACGCAACATCGCGCCCTATCTATGCGGATGTTTTTGACGTGTATTCCCGTTGTCCCCGTGACGGGGACACGGATTGCGGGGACAGCGGGAATATACGGTTTTTGAGATGTTGATTGTGAATCTTTATAGGTTTATTCTACATCAATGGGACGAAAACATTTTTTTTTATTATGCCATATTTTTTTTATTTATGCCATATTAATCCGCCCCTGTACATTTCTGTGCGTGAAGTATTACATCCCTAAATAATAAATAATTAAATACCAAATTATTACAAACTTTTCGGAATATTTATTATAGGTATTATATTATCTATTGCGTTTTTTTTTAATAATGGAATCGAAGAAATAACAAAAGACAACGAGTTACGTAACAGTTTATTTTTCTAAATAAAAAGTATGGCTAGTTGGTACGCTCTCTGTACACGGCACGGTTTCTTTGCGGTACTTTTTTTTTTCAAGGCAAGTAAAAATTGTGTGTATGTACACAGGTCCATTCATTGACATAAAATAATTTATAGATACTGACATAAGTACGTAGCTATCAAAGCAAAATTAACCTATGACTACAAAATAATAATTTAATTTTTGATAACAATTAGTATTTATTTACCTATATTAAATAATAGCAAGTTACAATTTTATTGTCAGCAAACACAGGTCAATAATAATTGACATCACAAATTCACAATATAGAAATATACACATTGGACTATTACATAAAAAAAGGAATAAAAATCTTTGGAATGTTTTGCGCATTATTGCTAAAACAATTTATGCAATTATTTTAAGAAAATGCGAAACCTGAATATAGTTTGTTCAGAATCAGTAACTCAATCGATTCCAATCAATCAAATCAAAATATTTTTATTTCATATAAACCTGCATGGGCACTTATGAAACGTCAGAAGCTAGGTGCACTAATAATTTATACACCATGTTATAGTTTTACACCATTTTATAGTTAAAAAAAAGAAAATTCGGACAAATCCAAAGGAACAGTCGAAAAATGGGGTTGCATTGTATTTTCTATGAAAATTTTGTATGAATTATTGAAATTTTGGACAGGACAAAGTCTGTCGGCACAGTTAACTAGTACAATTTTATTGTCAGCTTATAAGACACAGGTCAATAATATAATTTACATCACAATTTACAAATATAGGATTATTACTTCTGAAAAAAAAGGAATATTTTTGGAATGTATTGCGCATTATTGCTAAAAACAGTTCTCAATGAAATTAGTGATCAGATCGAAGGAGCAACATAACTATTTTATATAAAGATTTATTGAGCTCTTAATAAATAAATACATACGTCCCCTTCAGGCTAGCCACAAATTAGCATTATCTGACAAATCTATTAATATTAGTATAGACTGCGCCTGCGCAAGCTCTTAAACTAATTGTCCAGATTCAACGCCGTAACTGGGCATGCAATTCTTTGTGATCACCATTTACTTTAAAATACATTAATAATCCGCCTCGTCCATTAATAAAAATATCAATTTATGAAATAAAAAATCACAAATGCATTACTTAAAAATAAAGTATTACTTGGTTGGACCATAAATCATTGTTAAAGCTTATACAGAATAAATTTTAATATACAAATAAATAAATCTATAAATATCAACATTAAGGGCGCTATTCAGAACGATTAATTCCGAGCTTCATGAAGCTATTTTGCGCAACAGTCAAAACTACATTTCATGTTAGAATTCTTGTATACAACATGTTCAACATGTCAATAATATAAATATTCTTCTCTACAGATAAACAAGTGTAATCTTAAAAACTAGTCGTAACAAGTTATATAGTATTTCTCGAAAATAATATAAGCACAAAGCCTTTGGTACCCTTTTCCCCCAAGCTGGGGGATTTGGGATAACCCAGTCAAAGACAAAAAACGGCGAAGTATACATTTCTCATGACTTGTCTATTAAATTTGTATTTTTGCAGTCGATGTGACAAAAATTCCTGGATATTTGCAGTCGATGAGAAAAAACTCTACAGAAAATAGTACTTTAATGCTTTTAACCACATTCACCACCCATTCGAGTGATCGCAAACCTGACTTCATCGGTCATTCAAAATTATTTCTTGGCAATTTGTCTAAAAACTTAATTTTAACAGCCATAGCAGGTTAGGTTCGTGGTCACACTTGCTGCTTACAAACCCTTGTTGTAGTACAATGTTGTAGTTTCGGGAGATATCTCTTTCACTTTTTCCTGTAAAATATAAAACAGTGATTGTTTAAACACACAAGAATTGATGTAGTATAAATGATTGAGATAAGATAATCCTATTCTAACTACTTAATATCGTAAATGATTTTTAGGGTTCCGTAGCCAAATGGCAAAAAACGAAACCCTTATGGATTCGTCATGTCTGTCTGTCTGTCCGTATGTCACAGCCAGCTTTTTTTGAAACTATAAGAACTATACTGTTGAACCTTGGTAAGTAGATGTATTCTGTGAACCGCATTAAGATTTTCAGACAAAATAGAAAAAAGAAAAACAATAAATTTTGGGGGTCTCCATACATAGAACTGAAAAAAAAAAATCTTCAAACCTATACGTGTGGGGTATCTATCATATATTTTTTTTCTAAACTGAATAGTTTGCGCGAGAGACACTTCCAAAGTGGTAAAATGTGCGTCCCCCACCCTGTAAATTCTAAAATAAGAGAATGATAAAACTAAAAAAATATGATGTACATTAATTACCATGTAAACTTCCACCGAAAATTGGTTTGAACGAGAGAGATCTAGTACCTAAGTAGTTTTTTTTTAATACGTCATAAATCGTATTACGTTACTTGCTGCTACGGAACCCTTCATGGGCGAGTCCGACTCGCACTTGGCCGCTTTTTTTAAAGCTTATTTTGTCTTTTTCCTTTTTTAGTTAAATAATTTGTGTTACCTTCAAGTTACTCTCAATGGTGTCGATGCTAATGCTGGCTTTCTGTTCAAAGAAGGCGCAGCACAACGGCGTCGCGAACGTCACGCTGAGACACACCAGGGCTAGTTGGAACGGAATGATGGCCAGTGAGGACGGCTTGAACCAACGCTTCTGGATCGCCGTGTTCGTTATTATTGGCACCAGGGCTGAAAAATAGTAAAACTAATTGTATTAACACTTTCCGGGACAGACTGCCTCGTGACGTTATCTCGGTATATCGTTACGTGACAGTAGGTACGGCTAAGGGCGGTGAACTTCATTTCATGTAATTTGGGAAACCTTCGATAGCTGTTGCTTGCCCATAGTATTCCGAGAAAGCACATGATGTAGTGTCACATTATGCGATGCGACTTCATTCGTTCGTAGGGTGTCGCGGCAAACTCTTTTCGAGTCATTTTTCAACATACACATACACAGTGCCTATACACCAAAACAACACATTCACACCGCCGACAAGCGTAGACTGAGCCATTCAAGTACAGAGGCCAGCACATCAGGCTACCCCAATCTGTCAAATTTCTTTGATAGTTTTTCAACTTTATAACAAAGGAATAAGGTTTATGTTCAATTGGGAAAATTTGACAGTTCGAGATAGCTTGACCTGCTGGCGACTGTACAACGTCTGTGGCCGTATTTGTCATATCAAAAGATTTAAAATAGAGTAAACTCATCAGTAACTGGCCACTTAAGCACATCGCCCAGTTCATGTCAGTGTTATGACTAAATCTGTCCAGAAATTAATATTCTTATATTACCTTTGGTTAAAGTGTGTATCCGTTTACCGATATTGATGTGTTAAAAATCAAATAAAACTGAATTATATAGAAATATTTAGATGCAATGAAAAAGTAGTTATTTTTAGTAGTAACTGGCCATAAAATTTAGAAGTTAGCCGTTATAACAATAATAAAATAATAATTGGCCATATAAAAATAATCATCAAAAAATTAAAATATAGAATAAAGTACCTATAATAGAATTACTTCAAAACTTAATAGGGCAAATTCTAACAATATTGTACTTAATTCGTTAAAAAAAATCAACCTCTTAGCATATTTAAGAGATCAGTATAACACAGTTGTTTTGTAAACTGTAAAGGAACGAGGAACTTAAAATATTAATAAATTATCTACATCAGATCAGATGTAGATGACAAAAATTTATCACATTCATCCTCAGGTTTAAGAATTCTATGAGTTAATGGAATACAACTCTGAAGAAAATGTTTTTTACAGAGACTGCACGAAATCACCCTTTCTTGTGATTGGATTTAGACAATAGTCGCAACAAGTTGGACTTTGTTTTTTCTTATTTCCTAACATATTCTTTGGCTCGTCTTGACTATTCATCGTTTTGGTTTTAGCAACCCTCTTATTCGTTGTATTCTTTGGTTTCTTATTTGGTACATTATTCTCGTTTTGACTCTTCTTTTCTTCTCGTAATCTCTTCCTTTCCTCTTTTGCAATATCTTCTTCTTGCTTTTTAATTGCTTTGATCTTACCTTTTAAAGATATTGGTCGGATGTCAAAGCAAATGGAAATCTGTCTGTTTAGCGTTTTCCTTGTCGTTTGGGTAAATCAGGCAACTTTTGTTTCACATATTCTGAAAAAGGTACATTTGAAACGACAGTAATGCTTTTATTTGGATCTATCTGTTTCGAAGAGCTAGGTCGTGGTTCTTTTATTGTGTTTCGTATTTGCATCTCTATCTGTTTTGAAGTGCTAGGTGGTGATTATTTTACAGTGTTTGGTATTGGCATCTCCATCTGTTTTGAAATGCTAGGTTGTGGATTGGTAGTGTCGGTAAAACTGTCTGGTTCGTGAATCTCTATTTGGATTGGTGTCGAAGATAAAGGTATTGGAGTATTGAAATTTGCCAAATTTATTAGTATTTTTTGGTGACTGCACTAATTTTTTCTTTCACTCTTTTGTCCTGTTTCTCATACTTATTATCTTCGTTGTTTACTGGTAATTCACCAGTGTATTTATTTAGAATCATTCTGAATTCTTCACTTTGTTCCTTCAAATCTATTACATAGCTACTTTCGGTTAACAAGTCACTTTCATCCAAGTGTAGATTTTGATTCCAATCCTGTGAATTCATTATGTCATTACTAATTTGTACGGTGGGCCTCAGCCCACTGTAATTCAGAAACACCTTTATATTCCTGCCAAAGTTTATAAATTGCTGCACAGTTGTCAACAAATTCTAGTAGCGTTAATGGATTGACGAATCGATCCTATATCGTATAAAAAAAATTCAACAGCCTTTTCTATTGCCTCTTTGGAGTATTGGCGTTTTTTAACGACATTATGGAATATCCGTGCAATTAAAAATATTCCGTCAGTAACTGGCCATACATACTCGTAGAATACAATTGGCCACCCATGCCAGTTACTGATAAATGTTTATATTTTTATTTGTATTTTTTTTAAGGGATAGTATACTTTATGCGCCTGCTTAATACGTTTCATTTTTTATAAAATTCGAATGTTAGGTTGTAACCCAGTAACTGGCATGGGTGGCCAATAATTGAAAATATGCAAAAATGTCGATCAGTTACAAGCCACCCGCCTAATCTCGGTTTACAATAGATGCTGAAAGAATAGAACTTATAAAATTGGATCATTTACCATCCGTACAACACGACCCACGACAATCGACTCACGTTTACTTCACAAAATACCACAAAATTCAATTTTTACATCAAGCGTTACGTTAAGATTTTTGTAAAGAATTACCGTTCATGTCAAGTGCTCGCCAACCGTCAAAAAATGGTCGTTATTTTTGGCGCTGGTGTTCATAGTGGAAAAAAAAGTAACTATAATGAAAGCTGCATAAGTAGGTTATACCGAAAATAAATAATAGATGGCATACTGTGAGCATAACTCTTAATTTTTGCAGTTGAAGTGGATAGTGGCCAATTATTGAAAGCTGTCAGTTATACATCGGTTTACCCTACGTAATATGGTAGTACGGCTGTAGACGGTATGACTTGAATTCAGCACATGGTTCTAGAACTTCTAGACTACCGTTGAAATTGTTCGTCGATTATCAAAAACAGGAGTGCCGACAGAAGTGAAAAATTGAACAATTACGTGTGCATTTTTTAAATTGTCAATACAGGATTTCACATTGCGTTCTTAGGTCCTGATTGCTCTCGGTAGAAAATGATAAACTAGCGATCGACTTCAGCAATTAAAGGTGACAGCACAAATTTTTAAAATACAAAGGCATAAAGAAGGGGATAAAAGAATTAGAATTTCCTAATGAAAGAAAGGGACTTTTCCAAAAGACATCAACGCGCGACTCAACTGTGTGCTCGTTCACCCGTATATACACAGTACATATATAGCTCATGGAAAGCGTTCGGTGCCGATGACGCGAGTTCCATGATTTTTGTTCAACCAAAAGTGCTCAACGCGCCTAAAGAAGTTTTCACTTAAAAAAAAACTGCCGTTTCATTAAAAAAAAATGCAATAACTATGCAGACAAAATGTATGGACTCGCAATTTTTTTTTTTTTTAAACCAACAAAAAACTTCAACGCAAGCGGTTCACATTGGAACTTAATTAATACTATAAGATATATCCTATGGCATTCGGCAATACCAAGGACGCGGCGCAAGTTTATTTTCAGGGGGGTGCATCTTCAGCTACACGAAGCGAGCTCGATCGTCTTTGCACTTTCCCTCGAATGGGATAGGTTTTATTTTGTCCATGCATATGGAAAAAGTACTAACTGTGTCGATTGCGAGTGAAGCTCGATATTGTAGCACCCCGCCTAGAGTCGATTAGATTTTCGGAAATAGGAGTTGGTAACTTGTTGGCTAATGTACAAACAAGCTGTTCAATCTACAGTTTGCTGAATACAAGCTAGTGAAGCGAGCTCGAAATTTTTAGAATATCCCTTCGAATAGGTTGAGTTCTCTATCATTTTATTAGGCGTTATCAGATGTTTTCTTAAGTTCAGAATGTTTTTACACTTAAATTATAATTTGAAGCCAGGCAGGTACCCTCTTACAGTTGCACCCCACTCCCGGAACCCATGGACAATAGTGCCGCTAAGTTTTTTTTTTATCGCATACTGATCCTAGTTACTGACCTACTTCCGGAGATTACTTCATACACACAAACAAACAATTTACCTCTTCATAACATTAGTTTAGATAGGTAATAATAGATACGTACTCATGCCAGGCATAGACATGCCAACTCTGGATAAGCAAACGAGGAATATGCCTGTGGCCGCTGCAATCTTGGATTCGCCCACTCGCTGTCCGTCCGGGGTGAAAACAGGAGTTCCGTGCATGAGCTCACTGAAATATAAAGTAAGTAAAAGGTTAAGAATTTAAAGGCATTCAAAATCAAAAGTAATTTGTTCAAATTAGGCTGAGAATCAGCACCTTTCGAACGTCAAAATTACATAAGACAGTCCCCCAAAACGCCCGCCCTTCACCAATTCCTAGTGCTGGGAATGAAGAAGAACGAAGAAGTGGCGCAACAAATACCCCAGCAGAACAGAATACGATCGGTGTGGCCAACAGTTTTTTTTTTTGTCTAATTGACGAAAAATTTACACGCTAGGGTTTCTAGAATGAAATATGCTGAATTCATGGTTACAGTTCGGTTGTATGTTTGTGGATGTTAGGTAAGTTCAACTTCGAGAAAGAGGTCAATCGTCGAATGCGACTCGGCTGGGCAGTGTTCGGGAAGCTTCGCAATATCAAATGGCTCATCTCCCATCTTGTACCGCATGCCCTGTCACCTACACACGTTAGGACCTAAAGGCTGCGTCAGCGAACAGTACACGCATTGCTGAATTTTGGGCCAAACTAATTTAGAAAATTATACATTTCCATACATTTTTGTCATCGACACGCTAATAAGAAGAAGTAGATGGGATTAAACGAACTTAGAGGGTTTTGCTTTTAATGATTATAAAGGATCCAGTCTTAAAACATACATTACATGCCTATAATAAAGAAATTTCAAATGTTTTTCAAGTCGTAAAAACCGTGCAAAGCAGGGCGGGCCGCTAGTATTTGTTTAATAAATATAACACTTACGTGCTCCTCATCATGGGGATATTAATGAAGTTAGCGCCACATACGGCCGCGAAGGGAACCAGCCGCGCGAACAGCGGGTTCATGCCCTAGAAATAATTATAAAAAATTACAATAATAAATGCAAACATATACAAAAAATAATTATTTATACGAAAACACAATGAGCTAGTTTGTAACTAAAAAGAAATGTAAGACTGCGCTTACACGGACTATTTTTAAGCAATTATTGCCAGCAGCAGTTTAATTGCCGTAGATTGTGGAGCAATCTGGTCCATATTACTTATCATAAGAAGGTCGATGCCATCGCGGGTAAAATCTGAGGGGTGATTGTGCGACTATTCAGCAAAATTCATTGCTAACCACAGGAAAGCAATGGATTAAATTTTTCTTTAAAACCCTTTTGTTATTACAATAATATAAGGGTTCAAAAACCCTTAGATTGTAATTGAAAGTGTGTAACGAAATTGGGGTGCTAAATGAGGCTGGCAAGCTTGAGAACAAGCAAAGAAAGGCGTGTGCCAAGCGCAGTGGGTGAATTCGGGATGTAGATGTTGATGTAGTAAGTAACACTTCAAACGTCAAATAACTGGCCTTAAAAGACACTTAGACACTCCCCGACGTTGAAACCCCCTAGCGTATAAATTTTTCATCGGTGACTGTAACAATAATCTACTAATATTATAAAGATGAAAGATTTGATTGTTTGTTTGCATTGAATAGGCTCCGAAACTTCTGAACTGATTTGAAAAAATCTTTCACTGTTGGGAAGGTACCCTATCCCCGGGTGACATGCTATATTTTATCCCGTATTCTCTCGGGAAAAGGAACGACGCGGGTGAAACCGCGGAGCGCTGCTAATTGGTTATAAAAACAAAATCTGCTGTTCCATACATTTTGACACGCATGTTAGATACCTATTGCACTTATCTATAACTAGCTTTCGCCAGCGGCTTAGCCCGCGCAGAGGTCGGTGTTTTATACATTTACACCTTCCTCTTGAATCAGTCTATCTATTGAAGAAAACCGCATTAAAATCCGTTGCGTAGATTAAAAGATCTAAGCGTACAAAGAAGATGTAAGAAAACAGCAGCTTTTGCAGAAGATGTAAGGAAGCAGCATTTTGTTTTGATTACCTTCAAAAATATTATACGGTAGGGGGCTATTTTTTTAGGTTAGGAAATCATCATGAAATAACTTCTCCCGCTCTGGGTGGAGCAGGAGAGCGTGTCAGACTTTTACTGACTATAAAACCCCCCGTGTTCCCTCAGTAGCTGTGTGCCAGGGGCCACGATATCCTTTTCGAACAACCCGCACCCCTAGCAGGCATAGGCCCTTGCGGACCACACCAGTTGATGCTGACATCTCTTTTAGGCGCGCGGGGAACACAACGCGCCGTCGCCGTCGACCCGGGCTTGGTCCTTACCGGACTGCGAGCTACGGTAGGGGGCTAAGAATCATAATGCTGAGCTCATGATTACAGTTTCCGCACTGTTTAAAATGTTATCTATTATTCAAATATTAACACCAATTAAGTGGCCCGTGTAAACGCACCTTAGGCCAACATTCTAATTATTCTAACTAATATACGTCCGTTGTATATACAAAGTTAACTACTTAGACAAAATTATGTACACGACGTTATGTAAAATCTATGTGAAATATGTGAATCTAAATACGATGTGCCATAATTATACGTATACAAACACATCAGAATCTATAGTACTTACGTATACGTACGTATTTGAAACAAGCTGGAGGATTCTGACGTCTGACGTAACATAACAAGCGTAATATGTTTACTGTCACAATTATAATGTCAGCGATAAGTGAACTTTCATGACACGTTGTTGCAAATCTGTCAAACACGACTTGAATGCTATAGGTCACGGTTTGGTTGCATTGCAATGTCGTATTATTAACATAGTAATTATTATCGCCTTTGAAAATCAGCTTAAAATGTTCCCATGGCTGGGACACAAGCATCCTCTCGGTGAGAGGGAGTAGGACACGCGGGCGCAGAGCGGGTTGGTAGATGTCACATAAATGTCTTCGAAATTTTAGTTCTAGGAACATTTTTCGTCACAAAATAAAGTGCCTGTCTAGCTCCGAACCTACGACTTACAACTCGAAAGTGGCGGCCGTTGCCCTTGGGCCACCACTAGATTTGAAGAGATGATCTACTTATCTATTATTCTCATTGGGAGGGTAGGAAGAATCAGCTCATTTTTCTGTACGTAATCTGGTGAAAGTCATCCATTAGGAATCATTGTCAAATAGCTTTGTTATCTAATGATTATTGGGTAGGTATTAATTTCAATAATCGATAAGACAGCTGGTACTTTAATTAATCGTAATTAAATTAACGTGATGAAGTAGGTACCATCGGTCTTTAATAGATGGTAAGGCTATACTCTTTTTTCATAGCCTTATTCAGTTTTCAGAGGTCGACTTTCGAGTTTACTTTACTTCGCTTTCCATTTTTTCCACAGTATAGTTTTCCCCGTTAAGGGGACACTTTGCGCGGGCTGAACTCACTGGTGGGCCTGGCTAAAAATCACGCTGTCTCACCAGGCTTCGTATCCGACAGAGACAGTATCAGTGGTGACCAGTTAGACGCTAGTCTACACGCACAACGTTATTGAGTGAGATGCAGGACATTTTTGGCAAAAAAATCGCGAAAAAATTAAGAAAAGTCCTTCAGAAGATCGGGTTTTATGAAAAAACCACTGTATAAATCAATGACCAATAAAGTTTATTGAATTTATTGTTAATTGAACTTTGTCGGTAGCGTCTTGGTTTTCGAGATTTTACGCTCCTTTTATTACTTAAACACGCTCAAAGTTAGGTTAAAATAGCAAGAAAAACGAATTTTTGTTGGCTCATAACTTTTTAATGGCTTTTTATTTTAGTATTCTGTTTCCGTACAGACAATAATAATAACGAGTCAAAACCATACCATGTTTAATTTTTGATGTATATAGTCAAACAGTGGAGTAAAAGCCTCCCGAAGTTTGTATGGAAAAAATGTGGACAAGTTTAGTGTCACCTTAACGAAAGCACTTGTAATAATATTTACTTATTTATATATTTTTTATTGTACCTACAGCACGAAAATACATTACATAATTTCATTTTACCTACATTTGCCTCCAAAATAAATCAGCAAAAAATATCATAGACCCACCTTTCAGACATCAAAGTAGCGTGACATTAAAAAAAACAATCACTATGTGTGTTTCACAATGTAAACACAGTTCGTTATCTTACGGTTTTTCCGACACGAAACGACACACCTCCGTGACGTAACTCACGTTGAATGTTTGATAAAAATTATAACAATTAGTGGAAGTGTTGACACTACCGAAATAGAAGATAACGTGGAAAAATACGCGATAGGCTATCGTTTTGATTATAAAAATACACCTGGCCATAAATCATTGGCGTTCAAATAATGATTAGGTTCGCGTTGTGATTTGGTAAAAACTGTAAATATAAAAGTCGAGTGGAAATCACTTCGTGATATGACTAAGAACGGTTTCAGGAAAAAAAAAACTGACGACGGTGACATCTTGTTAAGACTCCTGCAAACAGGTGCGACGCGGCATTGGCAGCGCGATGCGACTCACAAAGAATAATTTCTGTAAAACTTCATGAAAATTGTTCAACAAGTGTCGCGTCGCACTTGTTTGAAGAAGCCTTTATTTTGAACTTTTTTGGCAGATTTGTAAAGAAAAAGAAAAAAAAAGTTTAAGTCGATTTTCACAAGGACGTAACAAAATCGTAGCGGGTTTTTTTTTTTTTTGGGACCTAGTCGCCGGCTCTAACTCACTGGTGGGCCTGGCTGAAAAGCACGCTATCTCACCAGGCTTCGTGTCCGACAGAGGTAGTACCCGTGATGAGCAGTTAGAGGCTAATCTACACGAACAACATTATTGAGTGAGCTGCAGGATCAGTTATAAATAATAAAACAGGCGCGTAAAAAATTAAGAAAAGTCCTTCGGAAGATCGGGTTTTATGAAAAAACCACTGCATAAATCAATGACCAATAAAGATTATTGAACTTTTCGATAACTGAGCTTAGTCGGTACCGACTTAGCTTTGCAGATTTTACACTTCGTTTATTACTTAAACACGCCCAAAGTTAAGATAAATTAGCAAGAAGAACGAATCCTTGTTTGCTCCTAACTTTTTAATGGTTTTTAATTTAAGGATTCTGTTTCCGTACAGATAATATTAATAATATGAAAAAACCATACCATGTTTAATTTTTGATGTACAGTCGCCAGCAGGTCAAGCTATCCCAAACTGTCAAATTTTCGCAATTGAACATAAACCTTATTCCTTTGTAATAAAGTTGAAAAACGATCAAAGAAATTTGTCAGATTGGTGTAGCTTGATGTGCTGGCCTCTGTACGTTGTCGAACAGTGGAGTAATACACTCCCGAAGTTTGTATGGAAAAAACATAGATATAAGATATTTCTATGGGAAAAAATTTAGACTAGATTCACCTTAATAACAAATACAGTAATCTTTCTAAGGGTTTTAGCGTTAATGGTTGTTCTTACCCTAACTTTACTGTTGAGGTACAGGGCAGTGCTCAAGGCACCTCCGCACGCCGCACAATAAGACGCTAATAATTGCCTGTAAATTAATACAAAAAAATATAGTATTGTGCCTACAAACATACATAAACAATAACATCACGGCTTGTTAACCCGAAGGGTTGGGCAGATGTCTACCTATAGGTATACCTAAAAATCGAACAAAAACAACATGATGTTTGGGTATATTTCTATGGGTGTAGTATTATAGTACATCCACATTTCGCAATGTTAAAGTCTCATGTACTCGTAATAGGGGAGGGCCTATTGCCATCAATCGGGCTCAAATCACGACACCAGGCTGTTACTGAGAAATTCCAGAAAAAAAAATCCTGCTGATAAAATCAGTTTTAGCGACTTTCTGGCGACTTTTGACATTAAGTCTAGCGACTCGAATTTATAGGAGTTGGCAACACTGGCAATAAACCGTCTTTGCGACTAGACTCTATTGTTTTCTTCTCAAAAGCCTTCGGCAACGCGTCCCAAAGTTAACTAACTACTTCTCACGATCACTTGTTGTGTTGTGATATTTTTCAATTAAATTCAATGAAACAACGCTACTTTTTAAAATAGTCGCATAGTAAACTTTATTCGGAAAACTTCGGTAAGTTTCGTAATTCGTCGTGTCAAAAGCCAGTGACTACTCTATACGGTTGTGTGCGTGAATTGATACATTGTGTGCCACGTATGTATAGGAACGCACACCCAATAAATCTGCATGACCACGAGAGCACACATATAAACATCAAGACGCGAATAGTTTGTGTCTCTCCCGAGGCACTCAGCGCGGCGCTAGTGCATCGCGATGCGAAGTTGCGCCAAATTGTACGAACGAATACGTATTGCATCGATGATACTAATGATACGACCGACGCGCGACGCTCGCACTGGTACATAAAGCTGATTTTATGAATAAAGATTTTTTTGTTTATTGACAAAATAATATTAGTTTTAAATATTTATCTGATTAAGGTAGAGTAGGCAGTGTCTTTCTAACTTTATGGACTGCACGCCACTGATATGACTTATTATATTGTTTGCATTATTTGTTTTTATTCGTAACCCCAAAAGTGAGCATATATAGGCACTAGAGCGTTTCCATGTCATATTACATTCTTACGAATAGTACAGTCGCCAGCAGATCAAGCTATCCCAAACTGTCAAATTTTCCCAATTGAACATAAACCTTATTCCTTTCTTATAAAGTAGAAAAACGATCAAAGAAATTTTACAGATTGGGGTAGCTTGATGTGCTGGCCTCTGTACGTACAATACACAAAGGCGGGCGGGTTACAACACTACTGCGAAAATTGCAACCGCATCTGCAGGCCGCCGGTAAAGCCGGCGGCAAATTCAGCGGCAAGGCAGCATGAAAAGCTGGCGGAAAACCCGGCGGCATGTGTGCATGCGCCAAAAGAAACTAAGAAAACGCGATTACTGATAACTGAATTACTAACTTTTGAGTGATGACTGCGTCGCCGGATCGATTCGAATAATTGACAACAGCGTTAAACGTTTGATTGAACCACTGCCAGAAAACGATGGCTTTGTTCGATTTGTAGAACGATATCATGCCTGGAATATAAATACAAAATTATGTTTAATTGCGATATATCCTATAGTCTACTATAAGCAAACTACGAATGATTAAAAACTAGTGTTAAGGCAGACATATATGTATATTATACATTTAAGTATATATGTATATTTTACTTCTGCCGTAACTTCTATGAAGTTTCGCTAGGTCATTTAATTTTGACTCGGTGCAGTTTAATTTAGTAGTACCTATTTTGATCTCACGAAGAGACGCGTGCTTTACTTGTGGTTATTAAATATACAAACACGCCCCACCAGTTGCCAGTTAAATGTCCCAAAACCCAATCCATAAACTACTAGCTTGTGGCCGCGACTTCGCCCGTGTGGATGTCGCAATTATCCTACGGAACTTACTACCGGAATAAAAAGTATCTAACCGAACTTTACCTCAGGTCATGATCTACTTGTGTGAATATTTCATCTAAATCTGTTCAGCCGTTAAGGTGTGAAAAATTCAGACATACTATAAGAGCTACAATCGCATTTATTAATATTAATAAGGACAGTACCTATGGATTTCTTAACAGATACTCACATCCAGTGATGATAGTGTTCATAGGCGCCTGCGCAGACATGCGTCCGATCCTGATCATCTTCTCACCAGTGTCGGGATGGAATGCACTGTCGTACAGATATTTGGCCGCCCATAGTTTCTCCACATCATAACCAACGGGCATTTTTTGTGTTTTCCTGTTACCATGACAAAAAAAAACCATTTTAGTTTAGGAACTACTTTTGGCAATGTCAACAAAATAAGGGTTATCTTTTAGATTCCGGTTTAAACCACACAGCTGTTTTTTTTTTTAAATTTCGAACAAGATTTATTCCGACAAAATTAATAATTTTGTTTCATAGAAAAGTGCAATACCTATGCGGTCAAAATGTATGGAACAGCAGATTTTTTTGTTTGTATAATCGACGAAAAATTTCTGTACTGGGGGTTCTAGAACGACATGTTGAATTCATAGTTACAGTTTGCGCACTGGATAAAAACTTATCCTGTTTAAAGGCGACAACCCTATTGCCTATCACTGGGAACCTGCACCCTAATTGCGTAACTCACGATTGATCATAATTGGTTTCGTCTTCACAGTTAAACAATATCCATTGCGTTATTTATGTTGTTGAACAGACACATTTTTCGAACATATGAAGCTATGGCTTAACAATCCGTTTCAAAACGATACAGATTATGATGAATCGTGAGTTACGCAATTAGGGTGCAGTTCAGAATCCCGGCTAAGAGTAGGGGAAGTCACGGAGTTATGCCAGAACATACATAAAAAATATATATATAGGGTGACTGGTAATTAGTGACTGACATTTAAACACATGATTGTACTCATCATGATGAACAACTTTTACTATGGGGGCAAACCTGAAATCGCGAAAAAAAAACAGCTTTTCCCTAAATTTATGTTCGCATAACTCTTCAAAATGTAGGGAACAGCAGATCTTTTTTTCGCGATTTCGGGTTTGGTCCCATAGTAAAAGTTGTTCATAATGATGAGTACAATCATGTGTTTGAATGTCAGTCACTAATTAGCAGTCACCCTATATTGTATATAGAATTCATAACCTCCTTCTTTTGCAACATGCTGCACTGACCCATACATAAATTGGGATAAGGGTAAGATAAGATAAGATTATAATTTATTGGCTCAAACATGAGTACAAGACAAAGAGAAAAATAATAAGAAAAAGGAAAGAAAAAGAGAAAGGTGATGGTTTAAATAAATTAACGTTTTCAATAACACCAATGAAATCAGTTCAGCAAGAATCAAGCAGATATATTTTGTTTATCGCCTTATATGTCATTGTGAATACCTACAGTTAATATTTTTCAAACAAGCCACGATTGTTTTACTAAACACGATTATATCGTTTACAAACTTATCAATATGTTTTAATGGAATATTTTGTAAGCATTATAATGTAGAAATCAGAAAGTAATTAAAACACATTGTAAGTATCATTTGGCCGAAGGTACGCAAAATACGGGTTTTGACTTGGAGTTGCAAACACGAGCCTGTATTACCTATTAACTAAGTATCATTGGGTAGCTAGTATCTTTGGGCAATAAAAAGGATGTCCGAAGCTGAAATCCAAGTGGACACCGGTGTGTCCACTTGGATTTTGCCCTTCCTTTGCGTTGCTTTTGTCTATAATAACAATAACATAATGAAGCTAAAGAGTTTAATTATTTGCTTGTTTGAACGCGCTATTCTCTGAAACTACTAGTCGGATTAGAAAAAATATATTTTGCACTGGATAGCCCATTTTTGTGGAAGTTGTTTAACATCACACTACGACCTCTAAAAGCTAAACAAAAAGATTTATTGTCGAGTTAACTTTTCGAGACTAACGCACGAATTTGTTTTAACCGACTTCCAAAAAAAGAGGAGGTTATATGTTCCACCGAAAGTAATTTTTTCTTTTTTTATGTATGTTCCTCGATTTCTCCTGAGGTGGTCCCATTGGCACCAAGTCAGGATCTGATGATGCGTTTCGGAGACAGACAACGGAACTCTTCAAAAAATGACAGCAAATCAACCTCGATAGCTGCTATCGCATAAATATGCATTGTTTTGACCCCAAGGATGATGAATTGGTGTGGAGTGGGTACTATAACTAAAAAGCGAAAAAAAAAAAATTCAAAAAAAAAAAAAACCGACTTCCAAAAAACACTAGAAAGTGGAAAATAACTTTAATTTCGGAAGGCGGTGACAAGAATGTCCAAAGTCACCGACTTCCGAAATTAAAGTTATTTTCCACTTTCTAGTGTTTTTGGAAGTCGGTTGTTTTTTTTGTGGAAAATGTTTTTTTTATTCGAAGTTATTGATATAAGTAGATAGATGATGAACAAACCTGAACGATTCGACCACTTGCTTTGCCTCATTTAACTGTTTGTCTGTAGCAAACACGTTCAGTGGATTGGTGAGCAAAATAAAATGTTTTGCTCGACCCATGTAAGTTTTCTGGTCATACCTCGGCTGGTCTATGTTTATCTTCGCCATATTGACTTAGAAACTCTGCAACAAAAAAAACAAACATTATTAGTAAATACACTGGACCATTACGACCACTGGCGCCGAGGGGAAGCCCTGCAATGGTTATTACTAGGGGGTGATAATCATTTTAAAGGTTAATGCCCGTTTTCACCGACATCCCCTAACTTTATGGGATCCCTAAGAATGGTTAAAGGGGGCTGTAAGAAGAAGGTTTCTGTTTCACCTACAGTAAGGGGTCAGTTAAACGCTAAGGTCGGAAGTTTAGGTGGCCGAAATGGGGTCCCTTTTTTTTGTGAATGGCATCTCGAAGTGGACCTTGAGAGGCCGTAACTTCTTAACCGGACTTTCCTGTGACAGCATTTTTAGTTAGACTAAAAGCCTCCAGCCAGGGCATAAAACCTACTTAACCTAAAGCGACTGCACGCTGAGGGCACCCCCTGTGGGGTACGAACCTCGGCTCAGGGCGTCACTAGCGGGGGGGGGGGGGTGACAGCTAGTGGAGACAGACTGGATCAAAACATTTTCATGATTATTAGCATTCGGGGAATTTAACTCTACTGGCTCACCTGCGGCGCGGGCTGGCACTTCAACGAGCAAGGGACGGTCGGAGACATGTAGGCCCATAAACCGACACATATTTATGTGATCTCTCAAGCAACGAACATGGATAGCGAGTGTACGTTACCCTAGCAAGAAAGTGTCTCCTAGAGTTATATGAGTAGAACGTATAATGTGTGCCTTATCTGCTGTAAATGTGCCCCCACATTAAAAATGTGTGCCCCCTGTCGTTTTGGAGAAAAACGGAAAAAACGATTCTTGCTGGGGTAACGTTTTTCTAGCAGGAAAATTCTAAACGAATGATCGGAGAGAGAAAAATTGTGCATGGCCAGAGAGCTTATATGTGTGCCAAAATGTGCCCCCAAAAATAAAATCTGTGCCCCTTCAGGTTTTCGAGATATTGCACTTCCTGCTGGAGTAACGTTTTGATGAATCATAGATCTCTAAAACTATTGCATGTGCCCCTGTAGAATAAACATACACGAGTAGCTCTTAAGGGGCACACCTTAGTGCCCTAATTAGATTTAAGAAAATATTTATAGTTTTCAAGTTATCGCGGTTTTATGAAAACCCGAAAAAACATCGCAGCGCCTAAATGAGACAAGGCACAAGTTCGCTGAAAATTGTATTCGGTCCTTCCTGACGCTATTAATAACCATACAAAGTTTCAAAACTGTTCATGCATGCGTTTTTGAGTAATCTTGCTAAAAGTCAAAACGATGGTGTCTTAACTTTGACGGCAAAATACAAGGAACCGGCTCAATCCCAGATGTGTAGGTGTGAACCAAAATTGTGTGCCTTTAGTCAAAAATATATGGTGAAAATATTCAGCTTGGAATGTTTCGCATTAAGTTAATATTAACAAAAAACCAAAATATGTAAACAACGGCTGGTTATCCGACCAAATTCCAATGACTACTAAAAAGCGACTGATTCATACATATCGATGACCTTCTTTATTTGACGTATTATACCTAAGCTGTTGTCCGTACAGTCGCGTTCAAAAGATTTGGGGGCTAATTAAAAATATTTATTAAATGCACCTTGTGACTATTAAATGAAACAGCTTGTTGATGTGGAAATTATTATTTTTACTCCCTTAATTTTAATTTTTAAAGTAAGTATTGCATCAAATCACAGATTAAATTTCCTAAAAAAATAAATAAATAGGTAAAGTAATGAAAAAAATCCAAGTACTTGATAAGTGTACAAGTATTTTTAAATAAGTCAAAACAATGCCATTAAATACTTACCACTGCAGATCGTGCCATAAAATTCACCACCCCTACAACCACATAATTGTTATAAAATGCTTATTACGCCACTTTCAACCAACTTAAAAAAAAAGTAAACAAACAGTATCAGTGCAACTGCGTGACTCAACGTAACAGTGTCCTTGGCGTCATAACATAACTGCAGCTGTTTACCAATACCAAGTAATAATCCAAACGGACTTCCTAGTCAATAAACACTTCGTACCTATTATTCATAATAGGTCTTTACCTATGAAATTGCCGTTTTGTATGAAAAAATTTAAACGATTTTTTTTCATGATTTTTTTATTTGTATTAATCGAAGTAATCACCCATGCAATCAATGCATCTTTGCCATCGCAGTGGCAGTTTATTGATGCCCTTCTTAAAGAAATCAGCTGGACGGGAGGCAACAAATTCTTCAAAGGCATTTTGTACTGCCTCTCGGGTATTAAATTTTTTTCCCGCCAAGAAGTTATCCAAATTCTGGAAAAAGTAGTAGTCTGTAGGCGCAAGGTCTGGTGAGTAGGGCGGATGACGGAGAGCTTCCAACCCCAGTTCTTGCAACTTGGAGACCGTCTGCTGTGCAGTATGAGGTCGCGCGTTGTCGTGCACGAGCAGCGGAGACGAGCGATTGACCAATGCTGGTTGGAGATGCGCCAGCTTCTCCATCATTGTGTTCAGTTCTTCACAGTACACATCTGCAGTAATGCTCACCCCGTTTGGTAAGAAGCTGTGATGAATCACACCGGCGCTAGACCACCAAACAGTGACCATCACTTTTCTAGGGGTAAGTTTTCGTTTAGGGCATTGTTTAGGTGCTGAACCAGGATCCAACCAACTTGCTGAGCGCTTACGGTTATCAAACAGAATCCATTTTTCATCGCAGGTAACAATGCGGTTCAAAATTCCTTCATTTGTGTGTCTGTTGAGCAGTGCAAGGCACGTCTCGACGCGTACTTCGCGCTGGCGATCATTGAGTTCGTGGGGCACCCATTTGTCAAGCTTTTTTACCTTGCCAATTTGACGCAAATGGACCAATATTGTTTTGACGCTAACGTCGAAAGCTGCTGCTAATTCAGCCGTAGATTGTGTATCATCAGCTTCCACAATCGCCTTTAATTCGTCATTGTCGACCAAAGTCTTCGGACGACCGCGAGGTTCATTTTTCAGGTCGAAATTTCCAGAACGGAAGCGAGCAAACCAATAACAGGTGGTGCGTTGGTTTGTAGTGTTAGCTCCGTAAACGTCGTTGATGTTGCGTGCCGCTTGTGCCGCGTTGCTGCCACGACGGTACTCATATTCCATAATTACTCGAATTTTTAACGTATCCATGATGACGAAAAAGATTGAAATGCGATGAAAATGTAACACTAATCAATAAAGAAATGACTACTTTTAGAGAAAAAAATCTATGTTTTTAAAATAAAATTAATTTGAAATTAGAATTCTTAGCCAAACAAAAATTATTTTGATTTGAAATGGCCAGTACTGCAGAACGGCAATTTCATAGGTAAAGACCTAATATTAGAGCGACGTTACACGTAACTGTCTCTGTCACACTAACACCGTACGCGTACTAGCTGTCTCATTTTCTCCAAATTAGACAAAGCGACTCCTTGCGACACGACGTCAGCGGATGCCGCGGGGCCAGAGATATCTGCAAAGGTGTGAGGAGGCGAAAAAAAGGAATCTTCTATTAAGGTGAATGCTCCAACCAGCCCGCGAAATTCAAATTTTCTTACGTTTTTTGGAATTTGCAGGCCAGTGCTAGGTTGTATGTTGATTAAAATATTATTCACGGTTGTAAGACATATGTAGTTACAGAATTATAATCATCAAAATCATCAATACTACGCTCTAAGTTCATAAAGCTATAGGAATGACTTTTTTTTTTTTGTTCCTACGCCTTATGAACTTGGAGGGTTGTATTGGTGATTTTGATGCTTATAATTCTGTAACTACATACGTCGTACAGCCGCGAATAATATTTTAATCAACATACAACCTAGCACTGGCTTGCAAATTGCAAAAAACGCAAGAAACTTTGAATTTCGCGGGCTGGTTGGAGCGTTCCCCTTACTGATGAAAAAGTTACTGTTAATTTATTTAACCTACGGCTTATCAATAAATATAATAGAAACAGCTAGTAGAATATAATCCAATAACAAATTTTATTTTATTTCTTATTACTTTTCTACTTCAGTGTACTCAGGCACAACACGTGTGAACCGGTTAGTGAGTAAAGTAAAGAAGGTCATCGATATGTATGAATCCGTCGCTTTTTAGTAGTCATTCAAATTTGGTCGGATAACCAGCCGTTGCTTACATATTTTGGTTTTTTGTTAATATTAACTTAATGGAAACATTCCAAGCTGAATATTTTCACCATATATTTTTGACTAAAGGCACACAATTTTGGTTCACACCTACACATCTGGGATTGAGCCGGTTCCCTGTATTTTGCCGTCAAAGTTAAGACACCATCGTTTTGACTTTTAGCAAGATTATTCAAAAACGCATGCATGAACAGTTTTGAAACTTTGTATGGTTATTAATAGCGTCAAGAAGGACCGAATACAGTTTTCAGCGAACTTGTGCCTTGTCTCATTTAGGCGCTGCGATGTTTTTTCGGGTTTTCATAAAACCGCGATAACTTGAAAACTATAAATATTTTCTTAAATCTAATTAGGGCACTAAGGTGTGCCCCTTAAGAGCTACTCGTGTATGTTTATTCTACAGGGGCACATGCAATAGTTTTAGAGATATACGATTCATCAAAACGTTACTCCAGCAGGAAATGCAATATCTCGAAAACCTGAAGGGGCACAGATTTTATTTTGTGGGGCACATTTTGGCACACATATAAGCTCTCTGGCCATGCACAATTTTTCTCTCTCCGATCATTCGTTTAGAATTTTCCTGCTAGAAAAACGTTACCCCAGCAAGAATCGTTTTTTCCGTTTTTCTCCAAAACGACAGGGGGCACACATTTTTTATGTGGGGGCACATTTACAGCAGATAAGGCACACATTATACGTTCTACTCATATAACTCTAGGAGACACTTTCTTGCTAGGGTAACGTACACGGATAGCGATATATTAGAATTTGTTGAAAATTTAGAAACTGTTTATATTAAATTTTTGACGTAAATAAGAACCGTAGGCCAAAAATATATCGGAAACGACCAAACTACATCGAAATTTTTGATGAAACTGACTTTTTCGGAGATATAGGTTACATAAATCTTCAGTGTTGTATTTATTGGAAAAGATTGAACATAACTTAGAATTTCCTGAAAATAGGTAGGTTAACTTTAAGTTTTTATAAGTAGGTAGCCTATAAAATAAAAATTTGCTGGTAACGTAACGTAAAATTGGTAAAAAAAAAAAACATTCACTATATTACCAAACAAACAATCTTAACTTGTTAAGGGGAATCTAATCGCGGGGTCGAACTCACTGGTGGGCCTGGCTAAAAAGCACGCTGTTTCATCAGTTATGAGCAGTTGGACGCTAGTCTACACGCACAACGTTATTGAGTGAGATGCAGGATCATTTATAGTAAAACAATCGCGTAAATTTTAAGCAAAGACCTTCGGAAGATCCAGTTTATGAAAAACCCACTGCATAAATCAATGACCAATAAAGTTTATTAAACTTTTCGACTGAGCTTTTTCAGTACCGTCCGGTTTTGAAGATTTTACACTTCTTTTATTACTTAAACACGGCCAAAGTTAGGTTAAATTAGCAAGAAAAACTAATTTTTATTGGATCATAACTTTTTAATGGCTTTTTATTTTAGTATCCGATATACTCGTATCTTGGTTGATATCCCGACCAGTCGTATGGATGTGTTGTGGTGGACCTTGAAAGAGAAAGGTTTGCCCGGGAAGTATTAGAGTTGATTCGTGCTATGTACAGTCAACCTCGTACCTACTCGTACGTCCAGTCGGCTGCTGGCAATACCGACGAGTTCAATGTGGCTGTAGGCCTGCACCAGGGATCGGCTTTAAGTCCTTACTTCTTCCTGTTGATCATGGATGCTCTGACGTCGGACATACAGGAAGGGGCACCCTGGTGCATGCTGTTTGCCGATGACATTGTTCTTGTCGGTGAAGATGTATCTGAGATACAGAGCAGATTGGAGAAGTGGCAACAGAAGTTGGAGAATGTTGGCTTGAAAATCAGCAGAACCAAAACTGAATACATGTTCTGCAATTTCGGCGGTCTTTCCAGTTCTGGAGCCATAGCGCTTGATGGCGCGCTTCTCCCTGTCTGCTCCGACTTTCGGCATCTCGGTTCACTCGTGCAAAGCGATGGCGAAGTAGATCGGACGGATAAGCACAGAATTAACACTGGATGGATGAAATGGCGGCAGGTCACGGGAACAATCTGCGACTCCCACATTCCCCTTAAACTTAAGAGGAAGATATATAAAACCATGGTAAGACCTGCCGTCTTGTATAGGTCAGAATGTTGGGCTATAAAAGGGATGAATGAAAGGCAATTGCATGTAGCCGAGATGAGAATGTTAAGAGGAATGTGTGGTTGTTACACGGATAGATAGAATAAAAAATGAGTACACAAGAGGAAGCCTGAAAGTAGCACCGATAGCTGAAAAGTTGTGTGGAAATCGGCTGTCATGGTATGGGCATGTGATACGGAAGAATGAGGGAAATGTCGTGAGGAAAGTTTTGAATATGAATGTCGCTGGCTATAAGAATAGGGGGACACCAAAGAAACGATGTATGGACTGTTTAAATAATGATATGGTTAGAAAGGGTGTGACTAATAGAGAAGTGTGGAAGGAAAAGATATGTTGCGGCGACCCCAAATCAATTGGGATACCTTTATCCTTATCCCAATTTGATTGAAGAATGATGATCCCGACCAGTCGTACTCAACGCTCCTCCTCCACATTTATTATGCGCACAGCCAAAGTGTGGAACTCTGTGCCTGCGTCTGTGTTCCGTTCCACATTTAACCCGTCCACCTTCTAAACAAGAGTGAACAGGCATTTTCTGGGCACGCTCGATCCATCATAGACCTCGTCAATCACTTTCCATCGGGCGTGGTCGAGGTCAAGAGCAGGCCATTTAGTAATTTAAATGGTATTCTATGTCCACACAGACAATATTAATAATGAGAAAAAATTATATCATGTTTATTTTTTGATCAAGCTACCAAAAACTGTCAAATTGTGCTGGCGTCTGTACATTGACAAACAGTGGAGTAATACACTCCTAAAGTTTGTATGGAAAAAATGTCGACTAGATTAACCTTAATAAACTCTTTGCAAATGCAAATAATCAAACAAATTTCACATCACGATGCCGACGTCACAAAATAAAGAAATGTGACGTTTCGTTATGTATACGCACGCAGAGTAAATAAGTAAGAAAACATGAAATTCATTCAAAATATGAAACAAATTATTATTATTATTGCTAACAAAACACGATTTATAATTAATGTCTGTATCCATTTAAGTGTATACTTTAGAGAATTTTATGACTAATATTAGGCACTATTATCGAGAACAAAACGTCACATAGATACTCGTATGTGTCCAAATGTTAAAAATGATGGTGAAACGAAATTTAATTTAGCGGCTAGTTTGGGGGAGCTTTTAAGCTAAAGATCCCATAAGTAGGTGGTAATATAGGGGATGTCGGTGAAAACGGCCATTAATCTGGCATATTTTGGTTCGTCTTTTAGAAGAATACGAACCAGCATGACCAGCATTCCCGTAGCAAATAGCGAGATAATTTATAGCCTACACATATAGACTGACCAGACTTTTAGGGAACTAGCAGCGCCCCGCGGTTTCACCCGCGTAGTTCCCGTTCCCGTCGGAATACGGGGATAAAATATAGCCTATGTCACCCGGGGATAGTGTAGCTTCCGAACAGTGAAATAATTTTTCAAATCGGTTCAGTAGTTTCGGAGCCTATTCAATGCAAACAAACATACAAACAAATAAACAATCAAATCTTTCCTCTTTATTGTTACTATAGATATAGATATCTATGCAAAATTTAAATAAGATCTATCCGTTAGTTATTGCGTACCGTTGGAACATACATTCAGACAAACAGACAAGCAGAGATAAACAGACAAAAATTCAGAAAAATAATCAAAGTACAGTTTTGACTTCGCTACGATTTTTTGTTATAATTATGACATGATTGGAAAACCAATCAATTAGATGTTTGTGAGTTTGTCCTTTGTCACTAACAATTTTACTATGGACAAGTAGGTACGTCTGAATAAAAATAACAATTTTATTAATTAATTTTAGTCAAGTACCTGATATTATGTTTCTCGTTAGTTACAGTTATAATTTACGAGTTCGGCGCTCACTTTATCTGAATTATACGGTTGCTTAACAATTAAAAATGTTTGTGTGACTTCAGATAACAAAAGTAATTAGATAATTTTACATACTCCGTGAAGGCGCAGACATTATTGTTGTTATCGTTGACAGAATTTCAAGGTTCCCTGTGTGATACATCATTATTTATCTCGGGTGTAATGGAATGGAACTGGTTAACAACAGAATTATAACTAGTTAGGGTGTAGGTACCTACTATGGGTACGCCACAATTGCGGCAGTAAGTCCCCTCTTTGAGGAGTGGCTGGAGAGGCGCCACGGCGTTCACACCTTCCGCCTTACGCGGGTCCTCACCGGACATGTTTGCTTAGGGAGGTTCCGGATAAGGCGGGAGGAAACACCCGGGTGTCACCATTGTGTGGATCGCCTGGAGAACACGGTGGAGGTCTGCCCTGCCTGGGCGGAGCACCGCCGTGTCCTTGCGGAGTTGAATGGCGGCGGCGATCTCTCGCGTCCGGCCCTGGTCCAGGCCATGGTACGAAACGAGAGTGCATGGGAAGCCGTCACCTCCTGCTTCTGCGAAGCAGTAATGCTCGCGGAGGATGAGTCGGAGATCGTGAGGGAGAGGCAGGAATTGCGCAGTCGCGCCCCTAGTCGCCGCATGTTACGCGCTGGGCGTCGCGTCGGGAGTCTATAGCGGAGTCCCGGCCATCGTAGGTGCGCTTGCGCAAATGCGCATTGCGAGCAATGGGTAGGTCGCTGTCCGGTAAGGACGGGTCCACGGCGCGTTGTTATCCACGCGCGCCTCAAAGAGATGTCAGCAAAAATTGAAGGGTTACGCTAGGGCCGATGCCTGCCAGGATCGCGGATTTGTTCGAAAGAGTTACCGTGGCCCTGGCACAGGCAACTGAAGAAACCCGGTGAGTTTTAGTCAGTAAAATTCTGACACGGCCTCCCGTTCCGCCCAGAGCGGGAGAAGTCATTTGATGATTTCCCATACAAAAAAACTTTTTAACAAAAAAATTTAAATACGGTGACATAAAATTAAAATACGTTTCCAAAGTCACCGACTTCCGAACTTAGTTATTAAGGTTAAACACAGCAGGTTTATTATTTTTTCTTTTCAGTTTTTTCGGCGGTTTAATTTTTTTGTTAAAATGTTTTTATTTTACTATTTTTTGAGGCTATAATCTACTAACTACTACATGCTTAATTTTTTATTACTTTTTGTAATACACAACTCGGTATTAAAATCTGTGAGAAAACAATCAATCATCCCCTGTTTTCCTACCCTTAGGGTTGGTTTTTTTTTTCGAAATTTATATGGGACTAACTTCGAAGTATAGCCTTTCCAATAAAAAAGAATTATCAAAATCGGACTACTCTGTAAGCAGTTATGCGAAGTTTTACATTACAATCAGTGAGTGGACAATCAATCATCCCTGTTTTCCCACCCTTAGGGTTAGAATTTTTATCCAATTTATATGGGACCAACTTTAATAAAAATAATTATCAAAATCGAACTACTCTGTAAAAAGATATGCGTGGTCCTACATTAAAAAAAAAAATACGCGTCGAATTGAGTAACCTCCTCCGTTTTTTCGTCGGTTCAAAAAAGGGTGTACCTGCTACCTATAGTTACTATTCTTTGGTAAGCAGATAAATATTATATACTAGCTGACCCGACAGACGCTTTCCCGTCTTAGCTATGAATATTGAATTGGCATTAGCAATACAAACCTTGTCCTGACAATAAGGAACACATAAGAAAAAGAATCATACAATTTGGTGAAGTCGTTCGGAAGTTATGCGCGTACATACATTTCGGCGATTCATTTTATAGATCTATAGGACGCACTAACTCAGGTACCTATCCAAAAGCAAGCCTAAGTTAATCGAAAACCCTGTCATTTTCCGGTATTTACCGACCGGCACCCTAATTGCGTAACTTACGATTGATCATAATTGGTTTCGTCTTCACAGTTAAACAATATTCATTGCGTTATTTATGTTGTCGAACAGACACATTTTTCGAACATATGAAGCAGTGGTTTAACAATCCGTTTCAAAACGATACAGATTATGATGAATCGTGAGTTAAACCTGTTGGTTAAATTTTTTCCGCATTTACAGAAATGCGCAATAACTTTATCTACATCTTCATTTATATTGACTACTCATATTATAAATTGACTAGCTATTCGTGCCCGATCTGGCCTGGATGAATTTTATGTCTCTGTCTCCACATGTTTTGAAAAAACAGTCAAATCAGTCGATACATGGGGTATTTGTTTTTATATAAATGACATAATTATGGAATATGATTAAGGATTACTGTACTACTATGATTTCGCAGTGATGAAGGCTTAGCGGGACTTTCGGAATAAAGAGATTGTCAAGAGCCATCTGACAGAAGATTACTTACAATTTATTCTTTTTCTTGCTATTGCCAAGGGAACCAACCATACACCCACCAAATCGGGCTAAAAGGGGTACAATTTAAAATACCGCTTACAAAGAAAAATATCTAAAAACGTATATTCATGTGATTGTTTCAATGAGAAATTTGGAAAATGTCAAAATGACAAATTCTTTTTTTTTTACAGATTCAAGAAGGAGATTTTATTTGTTAACTGGAAGAAATTGTAGGTACAAATACCTCGTTTTAATTGCCTCTTTGGAAGACAGTTGGGTGGGATGGTATGTGCGGGGTACATGCAGAAAACCTCCTCGTGTGCCTGATGGCTGCTCGTTCCTTTCGTATACGTCCGGGGGAAAGGGCAGTCGTACGGCCGGTGCATCCTGGGCACGGCCAATAGTCTCTCCATTTTGGGGAGAGTATTGTCTGTGGCGAATTTCTGCGTGGGGGGGTCCTTATGCTCCTGGGTTGGTCGATTAAGACCGCCCTACGGTCGGTCACTCTTTCCTCTGCTTGCAGAGGATGGGTTGAGTGGGCGTAGGACGTTTCTCCACATGTCTGTCTGTTTCAAACAGAGGACATGTTGGAGAGGCGTGGGCGGCGCTCGTTGTGCACTCACCCTGCCAACGGACTAGCAGCGGAGGATCTTCGACTCCCAGGTAGAGGCCAGCAGGCAACGGTTGTGGGGGCACCCTTGCCTGTATTGCACAGGCCTCCACCAGTGTCAGACGGGAATGGCCAGGGGTTCCCGGCCATTCTCATAGCGCCCCAGCCTGGGGGGCATGCGGGGCCCGCCAGCTAGGCGGCCATGCGCCGGGAGGGTTGCGGAAGTAAAGGCTGAGTTTCCCATGGCCCTCCCATCACGGCGATGCGGGAACACCGCTGAGTTTTTAGTGGGTAGACTGTCATTCCGACTGGAGTCCCACATACCCCGTCTCGTCCTCCACGAGCGGGCATGCATAAAGCATTTTCTCAGGGGAAAAAAAAGGTATGGTATGTGCCGTATGACAACGCTAATTCGCGGTCGCAACCGCTGCAGTTCAATTGACAGATCGAGCATTGTTTTGGATAGATCTGCTTTATCGGTAAGAGGGAAATTAGCGAAATAAATAAATAATGTTTACCAAACGGAATTTTCTTCGTGTCGTTAGCAGTGAAGGAAAATATCGTGAGTAAACCAGTATGTCAATTCGAACTCATGTGACATCTACCAACCCGCACTGGACCAGAGTGGTGGACTATAGCCCACTTCCGCTCACAAAGAGGAGGCCTGTGTCCCAGCAGTGGGATCATCATAGGCTGATTAAGCTGTGTCGTTGGCGAGATTATAGGTTTAAAACATTTTGTTGGCCCAAAACATCGCTACTCCATGTAGTTCCACGGCATCGTCGGTGGCAGTGCATAGATATGGCTGCATTTTTTGGGGCACATAGGGCAGGATAGCACATGAGCCATATACATAGACATAATACGGCAGTACTGTCAATATTCATGAAAACTCTGAAAAAATTTATTTATTTTGACAAAACTGGACATTCTGACACAGGTGAAAACAAAAATGTGAACCAAAAATGTCCAAAATATTAAAAACAGTATTTACCTATTCGATTATTACATAACGTACCTAATCGTCGACTTAGAATCACCAAAGGGCCGCGGCCCCGTGGGGTCTCGTAGCGCGGGGCTTGTGACGTCGGTCTTGGTCTAGGTATTGTAGTAAAACTCGAAACGAAAAGCCATCTTATGGAACCCTACGTAACCATTCACATTAGAGTCGTAAAAAATCCTGGATAAGATATCAACATGATAATACAAATCAAAGCAGATATAAACTGCTATCAAAGATTGATGTCGATTTTGCAATCTATTTTAAAACCGTAACGGTGAAAATTAAAAAGTTATTTAATTTTACAACGTAGGTACTCGTTGTGATTCTCTTTAATAGGTAGGTAAGTACGTGGTTCAACTAATGATGAATATTTTATCGAAATAGCAAGCGTCGCAATGGAACGTTCAATACGACGTAAACTCGCGGTCTTCTGAAAAATTTGCAAATATTACTTGCAATTCAATTCATTTACATGTAAAGCCCACTTAAAATTCGGGGTGAACGTATTACTCTTTTGTATGCAAATCTATGTGGCAAACAGATAATGAAATTAACACAACTTTATACGTAATAATTAAGAGTAACCTACGACTTCTTATCAACAATTTAACAAGTATCTTATTATTCAAATAAACAGGAGGATATTATCATTGTTACAGAGACGTTCATCACTAATATTGTTATCAAATCGTTTTATCTTTGGCCTCAGATCACGACTACAATAATATAATTTTATGAATTAAAATAATTAATTACGCACCTATTTGCTCTACTACTTGCATAAGATGACACTCTAAACCTTGTAATATCATTATTTTTCGAGTAATTCATGTTCTTCAATAAAATTAAATAAGATTTAGGATAAAATATAAAACACTCACCGATTTCACACTTGTGCGACCTCTTAGCTTTGACGTAGCAGGTTCAAAATGACGTCGATATAAAATTCCCGATATCCTAGGGCTAATAAAACAATTAAAAATACGACAAAGTCGTCGCATTCATTCTGTATCAGGTTTTTTGCCGAAATCACTTATTTTTCAAGACGACGAGTTCAAATGTTGCGCCGTGACAGCCACTTGAATGGTGACGTAAAAATCAATTCGCTCGCACTTGGCATTGGTTCGATAATTCAAAGCAGGGTTGCTAGTATTCCGTTTCATATTATACTACTCATTTTTCATTTACTGAGGTTCGCCCTTATTATTACCCTACAACTGTTTAATAAATGTGTGTGTTTTACTATTTTAGAGAGTAGTGGTGGTCCAGTGATACCGGCTCTAACTTAAAAGATGTAGGACGTGGTTTCGAATTCGAACCCAAGCAGGAGCTCTAATTTGCCTCTTACAACAGTGAAGGAAAACATCATAAGAAAAACCGGCATTTCCTCTAAAACGAACCGGGCCCGCGTGATTAGTTATCACCCCTTTCGCACTCACAGGGAGGCCTTTGTTCCAGCAGCATGAGCAGTGGGAAAGATATAGGTAGACTGATTACGCTATGCTTAAGCTAATAATTTTGAAATAAGTGGGACGATCAATATTTTCACGACATCAATTTTTTCCAAACATAATTTAAATGTACCTGTTTCCAAACGATTTTCTAAACTTGCAACTAATTCATATTAAAGCGTTTCGTTCCATGTTAGTGAAATTAACTTTGACAAGCAGTATTTATTATTTCAATTAAGGATATGTGTTAATTGTAAATATTTTTTTTAAATATTACTTAGTCCTTGGCATATTAGTATAATATCAGTTTTAAATCATGTGTATGTGTTTGCTTTGCATTTTAATCAGATAAATTAAAGTGCTGTCATTTTTCGTGAATCGGAACGCGTGATAGGTTAGGTTACGTCTTTGCAGGAATTTGATCCAAAAATAATTTTATCATAGAAGCCTTTCCGAAAAGGTTCTATAAAAATCGAGGATGTCGCTTCTAACTAGAAATGTGTGCCGTGCACTGATGCAGGTACAGTACGAATTCGATTGATTATATATTCAATAATTAATTGCCAATGTCGTGCCCTGGCTGTTTCGTAACTTCTCTGTTATGATTTGCCGTTTCACGGATGGATATTGTTTATTAACACTCATGTTTTACCTAAACTGCCGAAAACCGTAACATTATCATGTTATTACCAGGTTATTGTTATGGAAATGTGTATAATAAAATATTTAACTTTTCCTGAGCGTCTCACGTGATCTCAGCTAATAATATCTACTTGAAACCGCAATTTAATATGCGTTTAATTTTCCTGATTAAAATGACACTTGAGAACTCTTATTAATGGAAGTTGTGTATATCTTTTGCCTAGGTTCTGCATCTTGTTTTATAATAAAGTCCCATAAATATTTGCTAGAAGTTAGTTAAATATAACTTCTTACTTTTAGAGTTCATTATAATAATTTGAATATTTTCCCAGGGATCCTATATGTGTCATGCAAACAAAGGAGTCCACACTACAACGGTAAACGCGGACAAAAACATATGTTACGCTCCACATGGTATCAGCACGCTGGTGAGCATACTAACTGTGTACTAATTCCCCACACTCCATTGGTATTGAAGCAAGTACAATAGTATTGTTACATTGTCCTATCCAACTTTCAACTTTTCTGAATTTTCCGAGTAAATTTTCCCTATTTGGACAATTACAAACATTAAAAAAAATGGTCCAGCGAGTAATTCAACAAACGGCTACTTTATATTTTGATTTACATTAAAGTAGTTTTTTTTTTCTTCTTTGTAATTTTTATTGAAGAATTCTTTCAATGTACAAGTCCACTTTATCTGTTACAAGTAGGTTGTTAATTTCTTTAAAAAATATAACAAAATGTCACTAGTTTTGCAGAATTAATTAATTTAGTTCTCCTTAATAAAAAACTTGCTTTGATACTTTTAAATACATTAACTATTTATTTTTACTTATTCAAAATTTTAAGAGATACTTTCACACAAATTCTTTTAAGTTTTTAAGTTTTATTTGGTTCTGAAGTTGGGTATGGTATGAAAATTATTTTTATGTGAAATTGAAATTATAAACTCTATTAAAAATCACAAAAGTTATACACTTTTTCTTAAGTTTTAGTATGAGGGTTCCTTGTAAGACTTCAGATGATCCGTAAGCTATAAATTATTGCAATAATGCATGCACCCGCTCCCATTTTATTGTTTTTAATTATGTTTTAAAAGATACCATTCTATTCTTTTAAAAAACCGTCAAAAACCTTGCCTGTTTATTTTCAAGATTTCTAAATCAAAAAAGTTTTGTTTCCCTTCTTTTGGGTACATTATTTTAAGGGACATCTAAATTCCTTTGGTTTCATAATATATTTATTTGTTTTATAATTTCATTGGGTATTTTAGTTCGGCATATTCTCTAGAAATATGTAACAAAAAACATCTTAACCTTGTACAAAATTGAACATTTTAACATACCAAATTGGTACACAAAATTCCAACCGAAACAAATCATATTCACACATTGGCACAAACACACACAATATTGGCACAAATGATTAGAGAATAGGATGGTCCTATATGTAGCATGGTTTTATACTAAACTATGTTAAATGTTAGATTTAGTTCCACACCCTTTAACTGCAGACACAAAATTATGGCAAAAAATGCATGTTCAGACCAAACATTGGTTCATTTAAAATTATGTCATTTCTAAAGTTGGGTTTATTGTGAAACTGTGGTATTTATTTGATAGAATTTACATATAAACGACCAAAAAGTACAAAGGTAAGGAGGAATACTTTTGATTTTCTTTTCTAAATGTCTCGTAGATATCCTGCCAGTTAAAAGGGTCCTGATTAGCATTTATGTGTAGCATGCAACCACATTGCAATGCCTCTGTGTTGTCCAACGCATTGTTAACTATAACCCCGGGTCATTTAACATAACTGGTAGTGTATATGTTCACTGCTGTGTACAATAAAATGCACTGATGTTCAGATGAATCTAGGTAGACTGGAAGACAACCTGATAATGTTCAGAAAAGGCTAGGATGTTCAGTAAGTTCTAGTTTTAGTCTAATCAGGTAAGTTTGTAAAGAAAATACACTTACTGCAAATATGTAAGTATCTAAATGGACTATATGTGGCATTTAAACTTCGATTGCATTCAACGTCGATTTTAAATGAAGAAATAAAAATACTTCAAAAGGTGAATAAAAGCCCTAAGATTATAAAAAAAATCTAACTGAAATTATTATTGATTTAATTTGAGCCTGTTTTTTATCTATATAAATAAAAAGAAGTCCTGACTGACTCATCAACGCCCAACCCAAACCCTTGGACCTAGAAAGCTGAAATTTTGCACAGAGGTGCCCTTTATAATGTAGACAAGTAATAAGGAAGGATTTTTCGAAATTCAACCCCTAAGAGAGTCATATAGGGGATGAAAGTTCCGCGCGGGCGAAGCCGCTGGCAAAAGCTAGTAAATCAAAATATTATGCAACTTTATAAAATCATCTTTTATTAAAGTACGATTGGTAAATGAAATAACGGATCAAAACCTTTATTGCCGGTTTTAGCTTACACTAGGAGACGACACCTAAAATAATGCCTAAATAAAACCGTGCTCAAAATCCAACTGCGATTTTGTGTGTCGCCTAGAGAAAACGGGCATTTATTTATCAAAGGGTAGAAGCTATTTACTCTCAACATTCCTACATGTGGCGATAGTACATTTGACCTAGGCCCACAATGTTATCACCACTAGTAATAATATCAGTCGCTGTAAATCCTAGCAATTGTTTCATAGTATGAATAGTCTCGTTAATTATTATTTACATGTACTAATTACGTCTACCGACTGTGACACGTGAATGAGATGCTGTAGTGCATACAATGATGTTAGTTAGATGTAGGGAATAAAAGTTTGACTATAAAGGGTAGCAGGGTGATCGACGCGAAACTTGCGAAAGCTTCATTTAGGTGTTTCATGCAAAAGTGACCTAGGTCAGCACATCAAGCAACCCCAATCTGTCAAATTTCTTTGATAGATTTTGGACTTTATAACAGAAGCACAAGGTTCATGTTCAGTTGGGAAAATTTTACAGTTTGGGATAGCTTGATGTGCTGGCGTCTGTACATAAGTGGTCAGAATGTATGGAACAGCATCTTTTTATAAATAACCGACGAAAAAACTTCAAAGCATGTGTTCAGAAACATGGAGGTACCCACTGATTCCATGGTAACAGGTATGCGTCGATGTCCTTGCCACCCTGTATAAAGTATAATTGTGTAGCTATACAGGATTAAAAGTAAACTTTGGATTAGTTACTTCATAAATCAAAGCTCTTGTCAATCAATAATCTCGCTCTTAGAGCGTTCATCGCGAGCGGGCTGGCAACGGCGCATTTATAGCGCTTTTACGTGATTATTTCCTTAAAAGCAAACAATTTTTTTTAGATTTACATTTTTTTCAGGTATATTCTTGGCTAAAACAATACAGTACTTTTGTTTGTATTTAATGAAATAATCACGAAAACCTACTTAAATGCGTTATTGCCAGCCCACGTGGTTTGAACGCTGTTAATGTACAATAGCAGTATTGTTTTAGGTAAAAATAAACAATAAACATAAAACGTAGATAAATAAAATCTATCGAAACAAACGGTGTTAGAGTATACAAACAGCAATGATGAAGTACTCGAGTTTATTACATAGTGAGAATATGAGACTACTCTTCAAACTGATTAAATACAACATCAAACAGACATTACTTTAACGATTAGATAGAGTAATAGGTTAACTCAATGTAGGTAGGTAGGTGTCAATGGATACCATGTAAGTTACAACAGGCAATAAATATTTAATTTTATTCTGACCATGGACTGCGCCTGCAAACGTAGGGTCATATTCGCTGAATCTCAATTTCATAATTTTCCCTTCTGGCTCCTGCCAGGGGTGCGGGTTGTTCGAAAGAGATACCGTGGTCACTGGCACACAGCCAACTGAGGGAACACGGATGGGTTTTAGTCAGTAAAAGTCTGACACGCCCTCCTGCTCCACCCAGAGCGGGAGAAGTTATTTGATGATTTCCCACCAAAAAAATAAAAAAACGCCCTTCTGGCTTTTACAAAATCTTCCAGGTCCAAATAAAATCAACGAATGTATACAACATGTAACATAATTGACGCAAGACCTCATATATATCGTTTAGAATTGAGTTAAAAGCATAATACAATGACCAAAACTATTTTTTTATACAATAGAGCTATAAAGTTAGTAAGTACATATTAAGAAATTGTGTTGACCCTAGTATCACTGGCATTTAAAATTGACTCTTATTGCCTTAAAATAAGATTGAGTTTTCTTTGGCTCAATCAATAGGTATAGCCAAAAATACATAAAAAAATCCTATGTTATAAATTACTGAAATCGGTTCAGTAGTAAATAATGAACAAACTTCAAGACTTGCGTCTATTCTGTACCAACTTGTGTAACAATATGACTATTATATATATGACCCAATAGTAATAAGTGCTATAATATGTATATTGAATGTGTAGCAATCAAGTTCGGCGGAGGGACGCATCAAGTGCACATTGATCCCCGGAGATGGAGTTGGCCCCGAGCTTGTCTACTCCGTACAGGAGGTGTTCCAGGTAAGAAAAGCTTTACTTCTTTCGATCCATATCACCGTAATGACTGTTACAGTAGACATTCAAAAGAGAAGCATGCAGTATGTGAGAATGATATACTTAATACCCTGAAAAATGTAGTGGCACTTGTTTCTAAACTACAGTGTCAAATAAAATTTGTTTGCGATACTTCACTGATGTGATGGGTAAGTACCAAATATCTACTGTACTAATACATGATAAAACGAAAATTGTAACTTGTTTTTCTTTAAATAAAATAAACTTATCAATTTTTAACAATTTTTAGTAATCTTCACCGAGGTCGAAATCTTTTCTTTTTAATTTCGTTTATTATGTTGGCATCGACATGTAGATTCAATCACGTCGATAGAGTTTTGCTAGCTAATTGATCTTGTATGAATGCCAAGTTTTAATGTGCCGCCGCCGCCGGTCGGGTCGTTAAAAAAAACAAAAGTCATTTATTCAAACTAGGCTGGAGTCGGTACTTTTGAACGTCAAAATTACATAAGACAGCCCTCCAAGACGCGCGCCCTTCACCACTTCCTTCTTGGTTGCTATAGTGTATATTCCCTCGTACTGTCCATCTTCCGAAAATTACCCCGTAGTCGCCTTTTCGCCGAGAGCAGTGGTGGCCCTGCGGTATCGGCCCTGACTTACGAGCGACTCATGAGTTCGAACCCAGGAAGGCACTTTACTTTGTGTATTTGATTTTATCACTACTGTGGCCCTAGTGCGAGTTTCATTTAACCATCTCGATCAAACGCTTCGAGCGCGTTCGGCGCTCCGATTGGTCCGTCACCAATTCAGGGCCAATCGGAGCGCCAAACGCGCTCGATGCCTTTGATCGAGATGGTTAAATGAAACTCACACTAAGGCCTCTGCTCTCAAAACGGCGAAGAAAAACTTCGTGAACAAGTATGTCAACTCAAGAAAGAGGGAAAATATGTTACACCTTCCAACCCACTGAGCCCGCGTGGTGGATTATGGCCCATTTCCTCTCACCGAGAGCGAGAAGAGCCTGAATCTCAGCTGTGGGAACATTGTAGGCAGATTATGCGCCAGAGTATGATTTCCTCACGTTTGAATTTACAGCTAATGGCGAAAAGAAATTTGACAGATTGGGGAAGCTTGATGTGCTGGTCTGTACATAATATGGAACTTGTAGTTAACATGCATAATATTCTTTCGTATACCAGGCGGCAGACATCCCAGTTGACTTCGAGTCGTTCTTCTTCTCCGAAGTGAACCCCACATTGAGCGCGCCGCTAGAAGATGTCGTCAATTCCATCGCTAGGAACAAGTGCTGTATTAAGGTAAATATCATATTCTTAAGTAAGTCAAGGTAAGTAAGCCATACCTTAAAACCAGTCATGACTTCCGCTGCTTGATTTTTTTTTGTTTTTATCATTAAATAGGTAAATCCTATGGCAGCGCATCGCCCACCCGCGACATGTTCGTTTTCTCTTAGCGTTCTTTTCTTTTTTCATTTTATTCGGCTCCTTAGTGTCACCCATTGTTAAGGAAAATTGACAGGTATTGAACGCGGTTTGAGATCGGGTTCAGTTTGATTGAAATAAAATAAAATAATGTTTTTTTCTGTAAGTAGATCGCTCAAGGTGCTATAACACGTCATTTAGTAAATATTTTAAAACTAGTTGCGGTGCCATCTAGTTTAATTATTTTTATTTCCTATCTGATTGATCCCTGAGAAGAAATGACAAATGTATAATGCAAAACATTATTTTATGAAGAAAGGCCTCTCGCGGCCAACCTATTATAATGCAACAAAGAGTAGAATGTCTTGCACACTTTCTAGCAACAGAACCACTCATATTTCCAGGGCATCCTCGCAACCCCTGACTTCTCCCACACCGGTGAGCTTCAAACCCTGAACATGAAGCTCCGTAACGCACTGGACCTGTACGCCAACGTGGTGCATGTCAAGTCGTTGCCTAATGTCAAGAGTCGCCATCGTGACGTCGATTGCATCATCATCAGAGAACAGACAGAGGGAGAGTACTCGGCGCTTGAGCATGAGAGCGTACCCGGTAAGATATGAGAAGTATTTTTAAGGATGGGTTTGAACAATGGTTTGTTAATGATAAATTATTTTATTTCTGTAAGTAGGTTTGTACAGTAGCCCCCACTAATGGTGCCCCAATCTCAAAAAGCAATAGATTGACACTTCGCTTTAACTTACGACCTTCTTATAATAAGCAATTTCTATAGGCTATAATACTATAGACACACACACTCTCATACGTTTACAAATGAATGTATTTCCTAAATTCAACCGTTAAAGCAAATGGCATGATAGCTGAGCGGTTACCGCACTTGATTATCGCGTTTGAGCGCAGCGAGTCGCAGTTTCGAATCCCACTCGCTGTGTGATAGTCTTTTTATTGTTTTAAAAATCACTTTTGAGTATAGTTTCTTGTTCTGTTCGTCGTATTCACTAAACTCGTAAAACTTTATCATTATACCCACAGAAACCTAAATAAATTTAAATGATTTACGACTCATTCACCGCGACTTATAGAACGGTGTTGGTTGATATTGTGTGCTAGTGACGTGTGTTTCATCTATTAGCGTTCTTCTAATTCATTTTAAAATGTAAGCAAATTTAAATATAGAAATGAAAGCGAATATTATTGCGCTGCATAAAAGTGGACTTAATACCTATATCACAAATACCTATGTGATGAAACCGGACTGAGTGTGAGTATTATGATTTAAATATTTTATTAAACATTTATTTAATTAAAGTATAACTGCTGATCCTTGTAGTTATTTTAAAACGTTTTATAAATATCATAATGTCAAAATCGTGGTCTAAATAGAATAAAAATATAAAATTTCGATGTAAATTTATTTCCTAGATTATACAACGATGAAAATAACATTATACTTAATATTTATGTGAAATTGCCCTTTTAAATAATTTTGATTCTAAATAGTAGGTAATACATAAAGTGTGTATTTTGCTTAGTAGCCTAACATTACCCCTTTTTTGTTTTAGTGAAATACTGTGAGTCGGTGGGTGAAAAGATACGAGGAAGGCGGTAGCCTTGCCCGTGGAAAGCAAAGTGGAAGACCCCAGCTCCTATAACAGGCACACGTTCAGCGAATTTGAAACAAGTGGTTTCAAAACGACAAGACATTTTGCCGAATTATTCGACACATCTTTACGAACCGTGCGCCGTGCACTCAACGCAGAAGGCCAGCTCGAGAATCTGCTCAAAAAACATAGTTAACGGAAAAAACATTAACATTAAGTTATAAATTACAAATATTTATTTATTTTAGTAATATTCAAATAATATTTTGTCTTATCCGTAATCTGGATTATTTTGAGGTTTAGTTTCAATCTTCTTTTCGGAATGAAAATGAACACTTAAGCTATAACCTCTTTAAGTCCTATTAAATACGATTTGTTAACTTTGAGGTTTGAGTTAGAACGAACTCACTCGCAGTAGAATAAAAGTAGTACTACTGAGTCATTTAATTGTATTGTGACAACTTGTCTGCATTTGTTACTTTTACGTGGGTAGATTTTTGTAGAATATTGTGATTAATTTAGAGTACCGACACACAGTAGTAATCAGCACAATATTATTATATTACTAAGATACAATAGCCTGATTATCATAGTTCACCAACTAGCTTATTTACTTCAATAAATTGTTCTTTATGAGAAAATAAACTGTTTTAACAAGAAGTTATTATTAGTTATTTTTATACATTCTTCATGAAGTTATAACGAATAAACATTTTGTAATCATTTATTATTGGTAAACCTTTATTTTACTCCCTCCCATTGGGGAGGCCTGTGTCCCAGCAGTGGGAACGTTTATAGGCTGAGTATGTAAACCTTTATTTAAATAACAATACGAGTAATAATAAAAAAATGTTACATTATTATTCTGGTATATTAATAAATCGAATAATAAAAGAACAGATGAAGATGATTGTTAAAAAGAAAAATTAAAGCTTCATCGCGAGATTTGAACCCAGACCTATGAGTTTCTTAATCCAAGACGATACGCTGCACGCTACCGGAACTCAAATGATAAAAGTAAATTTTAGCAATGGTATGAACCGACCAAGGTCATGTCTGTCGTAGCCGACGGTATGTATAAAATACATAGATTAACGCCAGTGTGTGAGTGGAGCGGTGAGTTTTGTGTTAATACATCACTTATACACACAGCTGTAGGTACGGCCCGGACCGCCACTTCATAGCAATATAGCCCTTAGTATGCGACTGCATTAGTGAATCTTGATAGTACAAACACTTTTACACGTCAATCATATTTTTTTTTAAACTAGATGAGTTCCTATCTGAATACTCTGAGAAGGCCGAAACAAACTCAGAGGTCACAGTCGCTTTTAAAGTCCAGACATAATCTTGGTCAGATCATGTGAAGACCATGTGGGTTGGTGTCTGTAATCGTCTTTTGAGGAAAGAACCACAGATTGAGTGGAGCTGTCCAATTAATGCACACATGTATCAGTAAGCATTCAGCTCACCTCAGAAATTGTTGAAAATATTTTTACCCATCCTACAAATGAATACTATTATCATAGATATTGTCATCATCTCAACCCGGAATCAATCACTGCTGCCTCCCCCTTTTGTGCCATGGTTCCCGGTTCCGTGTGGCCCTCATCCAGGGGTTTCCCGCGATTTTGACGATACCATCAACTAGACATGGGCAAAATGTGTCATTGAAAAGAAAAGATAGATAAGCATCTTTCAATCACTCTGATATGAATCACTCTTATATATCTTTATATCAGTATGTATCAGTAGCTCATTCGACACAGTACACACATACGCAACGCGTGCGGCTCACTTATTCCAATAGATCAGTGATATAGTGATACGTTTTTTTGTTTGCACCTTTCTGATATATTGAGCGGTTGCGATTGAACATTTCCTTCTTTTCGTGCCATAATTATTAGCGGTTAACATTAACAAGTCAGCAAATGAATATAAATTAAAAAAAATAACTATACTTATATAGGTACAACCTACTTCTATTTCAATACATTGAAAACATCAATTAGTTCAATGAATAGTTAATCACAATCCACAGTGTTTTATGAAGCCCGATTTTCGTACATCCCATTTTTATTGAAAAAGCTGACAGAAATAATCATTTAAATGCAAGATTTCGTATCCCCATTTGGCTACAAAGTCTAGTTTTTGAGTTATAGTTTTTTGAAAATCGACCAATTTCTATCTCGATATTTAGAAAAATATATATTACATTTAAACTAAGCATGATACGAAATAATGATGTTAGGTACCTTGATGGCGTATCTTATGCCGAGTATTTTAGTGCACAAATGAACCTTGTAACTTTGTTAGATCCAGATATATACGAGTTTTTCGGTTTTTAATTTTTCTTAATTTTCTCGATAATTCCACCAAATCGGGAAAAGTTATTTATACAGAAATGATTTTGATAACTTCTCCAACGTACCACATAAATTTCACATACCAATTCCATGGAACTTGGAAACCACAACGATTTTAAATTTTATCCGGATTTTACGTCGTCAGGGTTGTCAAAATCTCAGCTAATGATTTGTATCTGGATTTTATATAACTTTGCCATAAATATATCTACCTGGTAGTAAAATCGGTGGTTTAGATTATCTAATGTGAAGACGCCAGGATACCAGCTTGGTATCTAAATAAAATATTATTCATCGATGTACAGATGCCAGTAGGTCAAGCTATCCCAAACTGTCAAATTTCTTTGACAGATTTTCAACTTGATCACAAATGTATAAGGTTCATGTTCAATTGGGAAAATTTGACAGTTTGAGGTAGCTTGATGTGCTGGCCTCTGTACATTAAAAGGTAAAGTCAGGCATTTTGTGTTATTTAAGTATTTTTGTGGTACTTTTACGAAAAATTTGATCCACAAAATAAGGATAAAAATTTGACAACCCTAACAAAAATAGTTAAATGGGAACAACTTCTAAGTTCCATGGATTTGGGATGTCATAATTATGTGGTGTATTGGGGAAGTAAATAGAATTATTTCTGTATTAATAACTTTTCCCGAAATGGCAGAATTTTCGAGAAAAAAAATAAAAACTAAAAACCAAAAAACTCGTATAAATCTGGATCTAACAAAGTTGCGAGGTTAATTTGTGGACTGAAGTACTCGGCATAAGATACGCCATCAATGTACCTAACATCATTATTTCGTATCATGCTTAGTTTAACCGTAATTAATTTTTTTCTTAAAATCCGGATGGAAAAAATACGATTTTCAAAAAACTCAAAAACTAGACTTGGTAACTCAATGGGGATAAGAAATCTTGCATTTAAATGATTATTTCTGTCGGCCATTTTAATAAAAATGGGATGTCCGAAAATCGGGCTTCACAAAACACTGTGCAATCTACGAAATTCGTTTGCATTGTTACTTAGTTTTAAAAAGAAAATACATTTAAGACCAGATTACAATGCCGAAATGTTCACTAAAGGCAAACAATTATAAGCCTTATGCGTCAGCAATAGAGTTAACAACTGATCATTGGGTGTCAACTTATTGTGGTCAAAGTCACGTCACGTCGCTTTGCGCGATGCGAGATGCGAGAACATTCGTACCTATGGGTGCGAGCGAGACGGTATCGACTTCCCGAAAGTTTCCATCCGAACGCCTGCCGCTGCCGCCGGTCATTCGGAGCTATTCGGCTAGTCTGCTTGCTTGACGTTCAACCAACGGCGCGCGACGAAGCTATCCGACGCGATGACCGACGAGTGAGTGAGGTGTAAAGAAAGATAAACTGAGTTACTGATACATTCGGATACGAAATGATATGAAGAGTGATTGATTGAAGCGGAATGATTCATATCTTTTGTATCTATCACTCCTGAGTTACCCATCTCTACCATCAACCCAACGCGCTTTTAGACGGCCCTGGTTTCTTTGGTCTAACCATGGCCACTATTCGGTCACAGCTTTACTCCATTGGTCATCTCCTCGTCTAACTAGATGTCCTACCCAACTCGCACTTAATATAATGTTTGTGAAATTAATTTAATTTCAGGGGCTTGTGGCTAAGTATTAATAGACGCACGGGTCGATCGATTACTTTAAGTTACGCTTGCCGCGATCGGTCCGTGGATGGGTGACCATCTTTACATACCAAGACCCCTCCGTACCTCGGAAAGCACGTTAAGCCGTTGGTCACGGCTGTCATTTGTGGATTTTTGACAGTCGTTACGGGTGGTCCGAAGCCCAAAAGTCTGACAACCAGTCTTACCAAGGGGTATCGTGTTACCCAGTTACTGGGTTGTGGAGGTCAGATAGCCAGTCGCTCCTTGTAAAATATTGGTATTCAGCTGCATCTTGTTAAAGTGGAAGCTGACCCCAACAAAGCCGGGAAAAGGCCAAGCAGATGATGATAATGGCCATCAAAATCTAAAAGACGTGTTGTAAGTTCCTATTCCATCCTTTCAGGCGTTGTGGAATGCCTGAAGATCATCACAGCGGCCAAGTCTGAACGTATCGCCAAGTTCGCGTTCGACTACGCGGTCAAGATGGGCCGTAAGAAGGTCACCGCGGTACACAAGGCTAACATCATGAAGCTGGGCGATGGACTGTTCTTACGCAGCTGTGAAGAGGTTAGTTATTAGTGTTTATTTGCAAGGGACCTTGCAGAGTAGTGGTTAACTTATTGAATATGTAGGTATTTGTCCTGAATTATTTATTTTCAAAATTGTTTATTATACAGGATACAATTTTAACCAGTGCGTTACTGTAACCATGAATTCAACATATTAAATCAAATCAATCAAATCAAAAGTCATTTATTCAAATTAGGCTGAGAATCAGCACTTTTCGAACGTCAAAATACATAAGACAGTCCCCCAAAAACGCCCACCCTTCGACACTTCCTAGTGCTTTAGCTGGGAAGAAGAAGTGGCGCAACAAACTCCCCAGCAGCACAGCTGTCTGTTTAGTCGGATGGACTTGATTCTATACATACATATGCAAGGTAATAAACAATAACGCATAATACCAAAAATAAAAGTCTCCTTGTATAATGGGCTCTAAAGCTTACATATGCAATGCTGGATTATTGTTAGATCATGTCAATAACGGATGACATAATAGATAGATAGTAAAAATAAAACACTTGGTCAATAAAATTGAGAAGAGAAAAAAAAAAGTATTTAAACTAAATAATTATATGAACCCATATAACCGTTCACTAGGTACGCTAATTCTGGAGAAAGAACATAAACATTGTCTTGTGTTAATCACAGCGACCAACTATTCTTGTCATTTAAATAGTCGTTAATGGAATAGTAAGCCTTTAAACAAAGGATGGATTTTACTTGAGCTTTAAACGCATCAAAAGGTAAATCTAGCAAAGAAGTGGGAAGCTTGTTATAAAAGGTTATACCAAGCCCAACAAATGAGTTATGAACCTTATGAAGCCGGTGAAAGGGAGCACGTAGTTTGTCCTTATTTCTAGTGTTAACGGTGTGAATATCACTGTTTTTAGTGTACAAGTGTATATGTTGCCTAATAAATAAGATGTTAGCTAATATGAATTGTGATGCCACTGTGAGAATACCAATATCTTTAAAAAAGTCCCTCAAGGAAAATCTGCCACCTAGCTAGTAAATTGCAAGAACAGCACGTTTTTGAAGGACAAAAATATTTTGAATATCAGCGGCTTTGCCCCACAGCAGAATACTGTAGGACAATAACGCTGTGAAAATAACTAAAGTATACTAATCGAGCTGTATCGACGTCAGTGTATTGTCTTACTTTTCTGACGGCGTAGGCAGCTGAACTGAGCCTCCCTGCTAGGGTTGATATGTGTGATCCCCACTGAAGTTTGGCATCTACTGTTATGCCTAGAAAAACTGCCGAGTCTACGGTTTCAAGCACCTCTTTAACTAAGACGATATTGGGATCTAGATTTCTAACATTCGGTAAGGCGAACTTTAAACATTTCGTTTTTTTGGCATTAAGAACAAGGTTATTTGCCGTAAACCAATCCGTAACCATTGAGAGTGCACTGTTTACGTCGTCAAAGTCTTGTCTATTCCTATCTACTTTAAAAATAAGAGAAGTATCATCTGCAAACAGTACAACATCACAAATACCCTTTAAATAGAACGGTAAGTCATTTATATATACTAAAAACAAGAATGGGCCGAGTATTGAGCCTTGAGGCACACCTAACTGAACTGGCAGCCCGGAAGATTTTTTACCATTAATTTCTACACATTGAACCCTATTTTGTAAATAAGAATTTATTACGTTTAGAGCATCGTTATGGACACCGTAATAACGAAGTTTACGCAAAAGCGTCTCATGGTGCACGCAATCAAAGGCTTTGGAGAGATCACAAAAAACTCCAATAGCATTTTGCGAGTTCTCTATTCTATTATTCTAGAACCCCCAGCGTAGAACTTTTTCGTCAGTTATACGAAAAAAAAAAATCTGCTGTTTCATAGAAAACTGCAATACCTACGCGATCAAAATGTATAGAACCGCTGATTTTTTTTTGTATAACCGACGAAGAATGTATATGCTAGTGGGTCTAGAATGATATGCTGAATTCATCGTTACAATTTGCGCACTGGTTAAAATTTTATCCTGTATAGAGAGCAATTAGGGATTTAAGGTTTTTGATGAGTACAAAGCAGTTAAGGGTCGAGTATTACGATGCTTTTGACATCATAAAGGAGGCGGTTTTTAGTTCATATATTACGTGCACGTGACGACCTAGACGCGCCTTTCTCTAAAACCTTATTTGGATTATAATGATCATGAGTTGGTAAGCCCATCAATTGAGAACGGCTGGACCATCCAGGCGTTCTCAATTGATACCAACGCACACATTTTTTTTGAAGTGAAAACTTATTTATGCGCTTTGGGCAATTGAATTGAAAAAAACAATTGAACTCGCGACACTGTTACCGACACCACTGATAACACGAACGTACTATCGAACAACGTGGAACATACGGTGGGCTGCATCAATTGGGTACCCCACTTCAATTGGGGAGCCCACACATACGTCTACAAATGATTGTATTCCATAAATTCAACCGTTAGAGTAAATGACGTGATAGCTTAGTGGTTACTGTACTTGGATTAGCGCCCTCGTGCGCAACGAGTCTCGGGTTCGAATCCCACGCGCGGTGTGCTAGCCTTTTTATTGTTTTAAAAATCGCTTTTGACTATAGTTTCTTGTTCTATTCGTCTTGTTCACTAAACTCGTAAAACTTTATCAATATACCCACAGAAACCTAAATAAATTTAAATGATAGTTAACTTACGACTCATTCGACGTGACATATAGAACGGTGTTGGTTGTTATTGTGTGCTAGTGACGTGTGTTTAATCTATTAGCGGTCTTCTAGTTCATTTTAAAATGTAAGCAAATTGAATAATAGAAATGAAAGCGAATATTATTGCGCTGCATAAAAGCGGACTTAAATATCACAAATAACTGATGAAACCGGCCTGAGTGTGAGTATTATGATTTAATTATTTTATTAAGCACTTATTTAAAGTATAACTGCTGATCCTTGTAGTAATTTTTAAACGTTTTATAAATATCATAACGTCTAAATAGAAGAAAAATATAAAATTTCAAAGTAAATTTATTTCCTAGATTAAATATTTATGTGAAATTTATATTTCAAATAATTTTGGTTCTAAATAGTAATACATATTAGTATGTATTTTGTTTAGTAGCCTAACAGTACCCCTTTTTTGTTTTAGTGAAATACTGTGAGTCAGTGGATGAAAAGATATGAGGAAGGGGGTAGCCTTGCCCGTCGAAAGCAAAGTGGAAGACCCCAGCTTATAAAAGAAAGCGACAGCACAAGTGGTTTCAAAAAGACAAGACATTTTGCCAAATTATTCATAGTGCGCTGTGCACTCCACGCAGAAGGTTTGCATCATGGAAAACCAGCTCAAAAAACATAAACATTAACATTAAGATATAAATTAGAAATATTTATTATTATTGACTTTTATTGATTTTAGTAATATTCACATAATATTGTGTCATATCCGTAATATGGATTATTTTGAGGTTTAGTTTCAATCTTCTTTTCGTAATGAAAATGATTACTTAAGCTATAACTTCGATAAGTCCTATTAAATACAATTTGTTAACTTTGAGGTTTGAGAGAACTAACTCACTCGCAGTAGATTTATTCCAATAGTAGTACTACTGAGTCATTTAATTGTATTGTGACAACTTGTCTGCATTTGTTATTTTAACGTGGGTAGATTTGCGTAGAAAAATGTGATTTCTTTAGAGTACCGCACATTGTAGTAATTACAGCACAATATTATTATATTACTAAGATACAATAGCCTGATTATCATGGTTCACCAATTAGCTACTTTACTTCAATAATTGTTCTTTATGAGAAAATAAACTGTTAACAAGAAGTTATTATTAGTTATTTTTATACCTACTTCATAAAATTATAACGAATAAACATTTTGTAATCACATAATCTTCTTAATCCTTTGTTTAAATAATAATTTAAGTAATTAAAAAAAAAACATTCTCGTATAACGAATAATAAAAGAACTGATGAAATTGTTGAAAAGAAAAATAAAAGCCTCTTCGGGAGATTTGAACCCAGACCATTGTGTTTCTTAATCAATGACAGTACGCTGCGAGCTACCGAGACTTGATATTAGAATGTGAATTTTAGCGATCGTATGAACCGACCAAGGTCATACGTAGTTACTACGTAACACAGTACAGACAGAGACAGAGTACTCTGTGCGACGGTATGTTTTTTGTATCTTTCGACGACAGTGGTGTGTGAGTACCTACTGTGGTGTGCGGTCTGGTTACATCACTTATACACACAGCTGTAGGTACGGCCTGGACCGCGAGTCATAGCAATATAACCCTTAGCATGAGAATGGACTCTTGACCGCGACCGTACGTTCAACGTTGTTTACATCTGACAATTCAAAAAATATTTCCTGACGATTCAAAAAAAATAAACACGTTATTACAAGTTTTCACTTCTGTTTTTTATTCCGAGCAGGACATTTACGTACAAACTGACAGCAAATCTTTCGTCGGTAACCAAAAAAAAAAAAAAATGCTGTTTCATAGAAAAGGGCATGGTAGACAATATAGTTTTTAAACAACCGATGAAATTTCAACGCAGGGTTCAGAATCATGAACTGAATACATAGTAACAGGTTTTGCGTCGATGTCCCTACCACCTTGTATATAGATTTGCAAGACAGTTCAATTCACAACGTGAACTTTCTGGATATAAGAGTTCATAAAACGCCGCCTAGTCCGTTTCTCAGCACCAATCCGCCCCTATTGCAATTATCTTCAAACAATATTTTTAACTCAAAACTATTTTTTGTTTCCAGATGGCAAAGCTATACCCACGTCTCCAATTCGAGAAGATGATCGTAGACAACGCATCTATGCAGATGGTGTCCAACCCAAACCAGTTCGACGTTATGGTCACACCTAACCTGTATGGTAACATAGTAGACAACCTCGCCAGTGGACTGGTTGGCGGCGCAGGCGTGGTCGCCGGCGCGTCCTACAGCGCCGAGTGCGCTGTGTTCGAGCAGGTTAGATATATGTAGCACGTAATGTACAGTAAGGAGTCATAAGTGCAGTAGCATACTAAGGATTGTATTGCTTTGAACCCGCGGTATAAGTGATTTTATCAACATAGAACGCACACTTCAGAATTCACACACTGGCGTCGAATGAAACAAAAATCATACCTCGTGTTTCACACACGCACTACGTAATTAAACATGACGTTGGTTGGTTCATACCATTGCTAAAATTCACTTTCTCATATCAAGTTCCGATAGCTGGTAGCTTATCGTATTAGATTATGAAATACGTAGGGCTGGGTTTGAATCTCGAGATGGTATTTGTACTTTTCTTTTCAAAAATAATCTTCATCTGTTTTTATTTTATTATTCAATTAACATAAAAACGAGGGTAATAATGTACTAATTAATTTTATTATAACTTATAAATAGGAAGGATATGACACAATATAATTTAATTATTACTAAAATCAATAAGTATTTGTAATTGACAACTTAATTCTTTGTATAACCCCCGTTCTTAGCAATACAATTTTAACTGCTCATCAGATCGTTCATTCCGTGCTTCCCATCGCTGTATCATCAAACCCCATAGGTTTTCCATGGGGCTGAGGTCAGAAGATAGAGCTGGTCATGAAATAACTTTTTATCTCGGAGTGTTTACTAAACCACTCACGCACAGTGTGATTATGATGATTTGGAGTTGTAGAATATGTTTTCTTCACACCATCGTGTATTCTGCTGGATTTAAATGTGTTTTCGTTTAAAAATATACTCATGTCCCAGTTAAAGTCTAACTGTCTTATTCATAAAAAACTCTCTAAAGCAGCTGATTACAAAGAAAATGACATTACAAAAATCAAAATCGAAAGTCATTTATTCAAACTAGGCTAAGAGGCTCTTTTTGAACGTCATAATTACATAAGAAAGTCCACCCAAAACGCCCGCCCTTCACCAGTTCCTAGTGCTTCGCTGGGAACAAGAAGTGGTCCAACAAACTCCCCAGACCATTTGGACCATTTTTCTTCAAGTTAGACCTTACGGTATTTATAAAACGTTTGAAAAAAATAACTACAAGGATCAGCAGTTATGCTTTAATTAGATAAATGTTTTCAAAAAATTAAATCATAATACTCACACTCAGACCGGTTTCTTGAGATATTTTGAAGCAAATATTATTGCGCTTTCACACAGCACAATATTATTGGTTTCATTTCTATATTTAAATTTTCTTGCATTTCCAAATGAACGATAACTCCGCTAATAGGTTAAACACACTCACCACACACACACCACAATAACGACCAACCAACAACGTTCTATTTAGTCGCGGTGAATGAGTCGTAAGTTAACTGCACCTTAATATCATTTAAATTTATTTTGGTTTCTATGGGTATAATCATAATGTTTTATGAGTTTAGTGAACAAAGTGAACATAAAAAGGAACTAGCGTATCAATAGCATAATTATTCGAGTGAAACATTAAATAAACTATCACCGCGCATGAGATTCGAACCCGCGACTCGCTACGCATGAACGCGCTAACCCAAATATGGTATAGCGGTTACGCTAAGCTATCATGGCATATAAGGGTATATGGCATGATAATATGGTTGAATCTATGAAATAAGGAGCGTCGGAACAGAAACCGATAAATCACATTTCCCCTTCTTAATGATCTCAATTGGTTGTTTTCCTACATATCTTTCGTTATCGTCAAAGTAACCTGGTCGAAAACAGATATACCCGCTCCAAATCCTTCCGCAAAATACCCGGATCTGAACATAAACCGATAAAAACGCCAAACGAAGATACGATTGGAACAAAGACCGATAAATCCCTAGCGTCTTTCATTGTTGACTCTTGATTCTGCCAAAAATCATTTAATCAACAGCGTTTTATCAGATACCGATATATCCAGTTGGTTTGTTCAAAAACCGATATGTCCATTTAGTTTTTTTTATATCTCACCCAGTACCGTGCACGGGAATGCGAAATTTAGTTTTCTAAACAGTGATTCCAACATCAATAAATTGGTAGATGTCGTTCAATTCCAAATTAGAAAACCATTAATTTGGCCATATTTTTACAATTTCCCACAAAAACCACGAAAGCGGTACTTGTTCCGACGCTCCTCCTTTACGAATGTGAGTGTGGGTCAATAGTATATAAATTACCTATTATAAGAAGGTCGCAAGTTAAAGCGAAGTGTCCATCTATTGCTTTGTGAGATTGCTACTCCACTTATGACCGGTACTGTACAATGACATAATGGACAACCTCGCCAGCGGACTGGTTGGAAACTAGGTAGTTGTCTGACTAAGTCTTGTACTATACTAAAAAATAGTAGAAATTCTCCACTTGAATTTAAATGCACCTATTCATACTCGCTACACACGTTTCCGAAGTGTCCCACATGAAAACGGGAAAATTTGTCACATAAGTCCCGACTTATTTCTAAATAATAACTTACCTAGACCATTGCTTGTAAGTTCTTTCCTGGGATAAAAGTTTAAAGCAATGTCAATTTTGATTTTATACTAATAACACCTATTTTGATTTTCAGGGCGCTCGTCACATATTCTCGGGCGCGGTCGGCAAGAACATCGCCAACCCGATCGCCATGTTGTTGTGTTCAGCCAACCTCCTGGCACACGTCAACCTGCACCCCTACTCAAGGAATATTAAGAATGCCATTAACAAGTATGTACAATCATATTATTTATATCTTCCTGTGTTTTTAAATTCTTTCCTCTATCAAGCCAAGACACATAATACCTTTTGAAACTACGGCACTGAGCAGACTATTGCATAGAAAAGTAGATTTTATTACTTGGAAACAAAGATCAAATAGTGCGACATACAAATTGAGTACTTCCTCCCAACATTCTACATTTAAAATACGTTCAAGATGTTTTTCATAAGACAAGAAAGGTTAATGTTATATCCTCAATTTTCGTCGATGATTTTATTATCACAATTTAATCATTTTCTTATCAATCATTGATGGAAAAATATATGATGAGAAATAAAATTGTCATCTCATAAATACAAATAAAAGTGTTACTAAGGCTAAGCGCGCACTACGAATTTTAATCGTGGCGATAAATAATCGCCAATCTGTGAACAAAACCAATATACTAGAGAGCGCGCACTGCAGTAAAAAATCGTCTGAGAATCTGCTTGAAAAATTATATGCGTTTGCGATTTTATTTCGCATGAATACGCGATTATTAAAAACGCATCGCAGTCCGCGTTTTGTCTGATAAAAACTGCCACTTGCTCACTTCAGATGTCGCTGCTGCCAACGTACCAAGAATTTGACAGCTAGCTGTCACTATCTATATTTTTTTTTCTAAACATGCCACTTCTACTACACTTAATTAATTAATATCCCCCGTTACTCAGTCACTGTAAAAAAAACGGGGACCCATGTATTAGCCAAAGATGTTTAAAACGAAAATAGTGAATACTAGGGAGAAAGCACTTCGAAAAAAAAAATTGTTTCCCGGTATTTCGTCGAGACAATGTGCTATTCTTTTAAAACCTGAACCTGAAGACAGGTGATGCTCCTAAGAGAACTAAGTTATTACCAACAAGCACTCGTGCTGTGATATTACGTCAATTATAGTAAAGGTGTGTGGTGGTGGTTTGTTTCGTGTGTTGCCGGACAAAATAGAATAGGACCATCCCATTTGCTCCCGTGGGTGGTGTAGAAAGCGACTAAGGGACTTCTAGAGAATGGGCAGCAGCGTTCTCTATGCATTTTACCACCATACTGCGATCGCCAACCCGCCTGCCAAGCGTGGCGATTATGGCAACCCCCCCCCCCCCTTTTGGTGAGGCCTTTGTCCAGCAGTGGACGTATTTCGGCTGAAGCGAATGAGTGTGTGAGATCAGTGCTAGAATTAAAATCTCTGAAGATTTTGTTGTCAGCAAGATCCCCCTATAGAAATAACCTGATCAAAGTTGAAAACCAACGTTCTCAACTTTGATCAGGTTATTTTTGTCTTCACCAAAAAAATAATTTCAAATTAATAAACACAAGATAACATATAAATAATAAAACGTTCATAATTAAATGTCGTTTCCACTAAAGCTGCTCTTTTACCAGTGGTAGCTTGCTTCCCTTTTCCGTAGCTCGTCTTTTAATATTGCTAGACTACAAGTTTCATACATATTTGTCTAGTTTTCGTTTGATTTGTGATCGAAACAAAAACATAACAACAACAACAACAACAACAAAATAATGAAGACTTGTAGACGTTGAACTGTGCTGCCATCTATGACGAGCTTTCAGTTTTCAACCTCATTCAAAGATTTGTAAGAATTTAACTTTAACAGGGTTTCTTTATACTTTCATCAGAATCTTTTAGAACCAGACATTAATCCACAATCTTTCTTATTCTAGGGTATTGGAAGACGGCAAGGTGAGGACAAAAGACCTCGGTGGACAGTCCACAACCAAAGACTTCACCAACGCTATCATCCATTGTCTCACATAAACATCCAACCAGAGACAATATAGAATAAATCATCCATCTTGAAAGCACATGTAAAACGTGGTCGCTAAATCAAAGTAAATTTAAGCTTCATCTATTTATTTTTACGTATTTTATTTTGTAGTCAAACGATCTGTGAATAATGAAATTATGTTATACAACCTCCAGTATTCATTTTTTATGAAGTATTTATGTAGATACAATCAGTTGGGAAGTGTAAATAAAACCATTATATAATAACTGTGTTGATCGTTTTATTTGTGTAATCGGTCGGTTTCAATACTTAATGTTACAGGACTAAACGATTACTTTTGAATCTGCCTCATTAACACGAAGACAGTATCTCGGGAGGCGAAATTCTGATTTTACAATTGAAATGCGATTTTTTGTGGCAGTTTTGGAAAGTGAAACAATTCTCAATTTCTGACATGCGAATATGTACTGTTTACACGAGTAATTTTTTATTATCTTTTGAGCTGAGTGACTTCTGGTGTAACCGGCCTATTTAATGGAGGTGACAATGTTTTAGAAATTATTTTTCTTTTCTTATAAATGGGTGATAGTTGATCGGTGTTCCATGCAAGGACTTCTTGCAGTTGTGCAGTTGGGTTGGTGAGACTACATCCGGTATCCGAAAGACTTGTCAATATTTAACTGTAATGAAGTAATTTGATTGGCTCTTGATATTTCAGTCAGCCTATCACAGAGTTTTATATGAGGTTCATTTCTGTTTCATTCCACGTTCACACGACGGTAACAGGATTATGTAAGATAAACGGTTCGTACTGGATGGCGTAGCGTTGGAGGGCCTCCCACTAGCTGGACCGATGACCTGAAGAAGGCCGCAGGAATCTGCTGAATGCGAGACGCACAGAACTGGTCGAAGTGGCGATGCTTATGACGCTTATATGATTATAAACGGTTGATCCGCTCCTTTCATTTCGTTTTTCGATTTCTCTATAGGAGTGAAAGACGCCGAGGGCCGAAATTCGACATCGTTGGATCGGCCAATTTACTTTTGGTTCATAACGTGTTTCGAGTGAAAGAACAAGAAAAATAAAAACGGGATAAAGGAACGAAAAACGATCAGTCGCAATTCTCGTAATTTTAAGAGCGTTCACAGATCTGTGTCAATCTAACAATAACACCTAGAGTTTCCATACATTTTTATCAAGTTTTTGACATTTGACTGTCGCTAAGATGAGACTGCGACTAGATTTTATACGTTTTTGATTACGAGAATTGGCCTTCAGCATTGCTATTCTGTAACTATCTCAGCGCGTGAAATGAGCGTGGAGTGAGCTGTCAGTGTAATTTCACCTAATCCTTGGTCAATCCCTAGCATCAGTGGGATGATACTGACAGGTCACTCCACGCTCACTTCACGCAGTCAGATGGTTACAGAATCGACACGCTGATATCAGATTTAAAAAAAAAATGGGTTGATATATTTAATTAGACTTTCAAAATCCGACTGTTAATTTTCCGTAGGGTGAACTCTCGGAGTGGCAAGCTTCTTGGTTCTTTCCGTTAGTTCGTATTTTAGGGCATTTGGCGACACCTGGTAAATATGAAAATATTATTATTGAATACATTCAAGCAATAAATGAGAACCTCCCTCTTAGCAAGACAGATTTGGAACAGGAGTATCTATGTCTATATAATAACGTTTAAGATTGGTATGTTTAATAGGATATTACACCCATTTTTTTTACATTTTAAAGTTCTAATAAACCACAACAAAAAACATTTTTATTTAATCGAGTGCCGTAAAAAGGCATTTAAATTGTAATCGAGTGACGTAAAAATGCATTTAAATTTTACATTTTCAAATTTCGCGCGTTATTTGACGAAAACGCTGAACGCAGTGGACGCCATATTGCTGTGTGGGTATGACGTCAGCTTGCTGTGTAGACAAATGCCCTGTTATTTTATATCTTAATTGTATATAATTTAAAAAAAGAGTTATTATTCTACTTATCGTTGGTTTGCTGTTCCTGAATGCAAAATATTATTTAAATAAAAATTACTTTGATTACGAAAATAATAAAAGTACAATGTTGTTCAATTGACACGCAGTATGACGTAATAACATGGCGGCTACTATTTCATGGTGTTAAAAAACCAATTTAAAGAACTGAAATCTTTGAATTTAATTTTAAAATTTATTTTGATATTTCATGAACTAAAACTAACATTTTCCTACTGCATTCTGCCTAAGCTATCTCAATATACCCTAGTCAGTGTACTATTGTGTGCCTATTGTGTCTCACTGCAGAGATGAAAGGCTACTCTTTTCCACATCTCTCTATTTAAGACATCTAAGGACTGGCACCCTAATTGCTTATCACTCACGGTTAATCATAATCTGTTTAGTTTTGAAACAGATTGCTAAACTATTGCTTCATGTGTTCGAAAAATGTGTCTGCTCAGCAACGTAAATAATACAATGAATATTGGTTAACTGTCAAAATGAAACAGATAATGATTAATCGCCTGTTACGCAATAGGGTATTTTCCAATTTATTAAAAAGGATTCTAAATTGAAGATTGGGACGAAATATGTAACAGAAAAATAAAAGTAAATTGATTTATATCCATTTTCTCAATTAAAAACGATTTAAATCAAATTTAGTTTTCGTTGTTTTGAATTTACCGCCAAAACGCTGGTTACGATGACTTTTATCACGTGACGTCAACTTTGTGTAAACCATAGTAGTTAGTAAGTAAACAAGTGAATGTCGAGTTTATAATTAACAAGATTTTTAATGGATAGAAAGTGATATTACTGGTGTGCGTTGCCTCTGTGCACAAATACTTTTAAAACTCCGCCAAACAAGTACCTATTTGTACTGGTGCCGTTTACACAAAGCTGGCGTCACGATGTCACCTCATAAAAAGTTATCGTAAGGAGCGTTTTGGCGGTAAATTCAAAACAACGAAAACGAAATTTGGTTGTTATCATTTTTTATTTAGAAAATGGATTTAAATAAATTTATTTTTATTTTTGTGTTAAATGTATTGTCCCAATCTTCAAATTAAAATAGTTTTTATTAAATTGGAAAATACCCTATTAGGGTGCAGTTCTTATTGAAAGAGTCCAGCAGGCCTAGACAAATCAGATTTCTGTTAGCGTTCACGCCAAGCGCTACGCCAAAATGTATGAGAATGAAATTACCTGCGGAAAGGTTACGTCCTGTCCTTTCCGCAGGTAATGTCATTCCGAGACATTTTGGCGTAGCGTTTGGCATGAACGCTAACATAAATGTGTTTTGTCTCTAGGCCCAGCTCATCTCGCCATCTCCGGGCCTGACGCGATGTCGCTTGCCATTTAGAGGAATCATTATAAGAAAATCGCACGCGTGCTTGATTACTCGCTGTACTTACATTCAATTCTTGAATGGCAATAATTAAAGGCGCTTTATGGTGCCTATGCGATTATACAGGATAAGTTTTTATCCAGTGCGCAAATTTTAACCATGAATTCAGTACCTATATATTTTTTCGCCGGTTATACAAAAAAAAGCTGTTTCATAGAAAAGTGTTATACCTACGCGGTCAAAATGTATGGAACAGCTGTTTTTTTTTTTAATTTGCGCACTGGATAAAAACTTTTCCTGTAGCTCTTAAACTTTCCAGAAACTTGGAGAGTAAAATAAATGAGGCCTCACGTTATTTTTAACAGACTTCAAAAAAAGGAGATGTTCGTTTGTATGTATTTTTTAAATGTATGTTCACCGATTTCTCCCCATTTGTGGACCGATTCTCAAAATTCTTTTTTTATTTTCCATTGGCAAAAAGTCAAGATCTACAATATAAATAAGCTAACCTTTTCAGGGTCCCTATACCACTCCTCCTCTGACATTTTCTTGTAGCACTTAAAGTCAGGTCGTGTACTTAATATATCGATCCTCGGTAGAAGAGCTTCCAGCGGCATTGATTTACCCCGCTGCAAGAAATACATTATTTATTGACGTAATTACTTAGTCGCTAGTAGAAGGCACAATATGATTGCTTGGAGTTTCGTGCGTGCTTTTAATGACATTAAAACTCGCGCAGTGCGGGTCGGACCACGTACAAAGAAACCGCTACCGCGTCTTATATCTATAAGATTTGACGACGTATGTATGATAGAAAGCAACAGGATTTATTTGTGATGATGATGTTAATGTCCGAAACCAACAGGCTCGAGACTAGTTGCCAAATGCGCTCCGGTGATAATTTAGAGGGCACGGTTGGCATTATTGTACGGTGGCGCATGTCATGCCGTCATCTATGAAGATTTATGGGATATCGTTATCGCGCTCACACCGAAACGCACTGTAATCGATTCCAGCGCGATTCGGAATGCTCCCTAAGTTTTTACGGAATAAACAGTTTACTACGGACAGATGTGTTGGAAACGTACTTTAACTTGCGGTGGCTCAAAAACTTTTTTAGCTGCGGCTATCAGCGATAGGTATTCCGTATGCTTCTTCCACTCCGTACTAGACCAGCTTTTTTTCTTCCTCGCATCTTTTGCCGTTTCGGTCTTTTTCAGGTCTATTGCACAGCTGGCCAGTTTCGAGTACATAGTAGCGTTGGATGCTTCAATCAGTCGATCGATGACTTGCAATCGTTCCGGAGTGAATCTATTTCTGTACATCCTTTTTAAGGCCATTAAACGTCTGTAAGTAATAGATTTGTACCTGTCTGGTTTCTTTACTTGGATTTAGGACAGTATTTTGATGATAAATATAACTTTCAAGACAGGTACAGTCAACCGCACGACAGTGGTGACAATTGGACATCGATTGAGTGATTTCATGATGTTACCATGGAGATGCGGTTGATTGTAGGTAGGTACCAGCGTTGCCAGACGTCCCGATTTTGGCGGACCGTCCCGATTTTAGCCCGAAATTTTATGTCCTGCGCGGGGAAGGCTCAGTCCCGCTTTCCGATCGCTTTTCGTAGGTAAGAAACGTACAGTAATGGTCATAAGTGGAGTAGCAATCTCACAAAGCAATAGATTGACAATTCGGTTTAACTTACGACCTTCTTATAATAAGTAATTTCTATACTATAGACACGCACACTCTCATATGTATAAAAATTATGTATTGTACTTCATAATAAATTCAACCATTAGTGTACCTAGGTATATGGCATGATAGCTTAGCGGCTCCCGTATTTGGGTTAGCGCGTTTGTGCGCCGTCGCCGAGTCGCACTGTGGATCGAAAATCGCCTCTAGAAGACTTAGGGATTTCAATTTGCAAGTGCCGGATTTTTTGCCGGTTATCGCTTCTATTAGTTATTACTTTATTCAAAAATGACACCCAAGTTAATTTTGCACAAAAACGAAGGAATTATAATTTTTTTACGAAAAATTTGTATGAAGCTAGTATGAAAAAGTTAATTATCTCGTAAACAGCCAGGAAAACCGTAATATCCTCACAGGTGGTTATAGTACTAATTATTTATGATTTTTTGACATATGTCATATAACGGTTGTCGCTGCTGATTTTTTTTTAAATCGTCAAAATATTTTTTATTTATTTTTACATATGCAACGGTTCCTTTTAGTGTTTAAGTTGAGGAACACAGACTTTTAACAACACGTTACATAAAATAGCATCACCCCTATATTCCCGAAGGAGTAGTCAGAGGTTTATAGTACATCCACACTTAGACAACTATGTTTGAGCTAGATATTTATCAATACAAAATGAGTTTTAAAACTTTACATACAACCAAAATACCAAATAACAAATGGTTTAGTCTTCTAGTGAGTCTGAAAATAAGTGATTAAGTAATTACAATGATTTAGTCTTCTAATAAGTCTGAATAGGTGATTAAATTATCGTTAATGATTTCTGATAAGTAAGCTAATTTGTTGATTAGTAGTGTTAAGTTCTCAGAAATGTTTTTCACGATTATAAATTTTCGTTAGCACATCTTTTAAAACTCTAATGAGGGTAGTTAACTAAGTATCGATGTTTTGCAATAAAACCGCTAACACTTTGCTTTATAATTTAGATTGTTCACAACTGTGTACCTGCTAACACCAAATTTTTGCTCTGCGACTATAACATCTTAAAATGGAAAGTTTAATCACCAATTTAGACTTGTTTGTTCTTCTAAAAAGTGAGAGTACTTCATTTAATCATGAAGTATTGTTTGGTGCAGTTGTATCCCGCATAGGCGATTGCCTTTCTGCCAAAGATCGAGTAACTCTCAAAGAATTTTGTCGGAAATTCACGCGAGATGCTTTACAGAGGTGGCAGAAATCCAACCGATCCCTTGATCACTTCAGAAGACTGTACGGCTGCAGGCAAATATTGATTGGCCAAGTTGTGTGCAAACTTTAGTTAATCAAGAACCAACTGTTGATGAGATACCAAGAGCACGATCAGACTTTCAAGAACCGTCGTCATTGTCATCATCTTCCGTTGGAACAATGACAAAAAGGTGCCGAAAACCATTCGAAGATTTGGGAAGTAAACAGAAAAAGAGAAGATCTGATGATCATACAGGCGAAAACTCCAGTGAATTGGCATATGCAGCTGCAGCGCGTTTAAAAGAAGAAGGGCATGAGGATATCGCATCTGTGATCGAATACATGATGAATAATCCTGAATCAGCCGTAAAAATTAAAGAAACGCTTAAGAAACCAGTGAAAACAGTAATATTTACACCGGAGAAAGCGCTTGGATTGTTTCTTTCACTAAAACTGTCAAAGTGGCAATATATTACTTTGCGAGAGGCTGCCGTTCGGGAAGGTGCTAAGGATATTTATCCATCCTACTATAAAGTGCAACAAACTAAGCTTGATTGCTACCCTCCGAAGCAATCAGTGTCAGTTACGGATTCCTCGGCTAGGATTACACTTCAAGCTTTACTTGACATCACGGTGACGAGGATCCTTCAAAGTCTTTCTGACTATGCCGATGTGCAAAATAAGCCGCTAAAGCTGATATCCAAGTGGGGATTTGATGGTGCTTCCAACCAAAGCCGATACAAGCAGAAAATGGAGGGTGAGCAAGATGATGCAAGCATTTTCATGACCTCCTTGGTGCCACTAAAACTGACAGATGGAGATAATACTGTATGGACGAACCCAAAACCATGCTCAACTTTGTATTGTCGTCCAGTTCAGTTTACTTTTGTAAAGGAGAGCGAAGCAGTTGTCATTGGTCTCAAAAGACAAATGGATGATGAAATTGAGGCCCTTATCCCTACAGAGTGCAGTAATAATAACATGGTGACTCATCAACTAATGATGACAATGATCGACGCCAAAGTCTGCACGTACCTTTCTGAGGCCAGATCAAATGCATCGTGCTACCTGTGCTTAGCAAAACCTACGGAAATGAACCGCTTAGATGTTGTAACATCAAAGACTGTGTGTGCTGACATATACAAATTTGGCTTGTCATCCCTACACGCACGCATAAATTGTATGGAATGTCTGTTACATATTGCGACTCGACTCTCGACTTCAAACGGTGGGCAGCGAGAAGTAATGAGGGCAAAGAAATGTTGCAGAACAGAAAACAATGTATTCAAAATAAATTCAAAGATCAGCTCAATCTGTTGATTGATATTGTGAAACAAGGCTCGGGAACTACCAATGACGGGAATACCGCAAGAAAGTTTTTCGAGTTTCCCAATAAAACTGCAGCTATAACCGGGTTGGACGAAGATCTTATTAAAAGATTTGCTGTGATTTTGCAAGCGATAACATCTGGCGAGAAGATCGACGTAATAAGATTTAAAGATTTTGCCCGCAAAACAGCAAAAAAGTACGTGGAATTGTACGACTGGTACTACATGTCGTCAACCGTACATAAATTATTAATACACGGGGCTGACATAATCGAGAAAAATTATATTGTGCCGATTTTTTTTTTTTTTTTTGGGTGGGAAATCGTCAAATGACTTCTCCTGCTGAGTAGAGCAGGAGGGCGTGTCAGACTTTTACTGACTAAAACCCACCCGTGTTCCCTCAGTAACCCGTATGCCAGGGGCTGTGGTATCTCTTTCGAACAAACCCGCACCCCTGGCAGGCATCGGCCCTTGCGGACCCCACCTGTGGTTGCTGACATCTTTGACGGCGCGCGTGTGGAACACAACGCGCCGTCCTGTCTACCACTTTTCGGCCGCAGGGGATAGGGAGAGCGGCTGACGCTATACCGACACTCCTCTTCCCCTGCGGCCCCACCGCGTCCGCCATCAAACGGTGGCGGCCCCGTCCAGGCCACGGAAGGGAAGAGCGCTGCTCGAAGCACCGGCACTCCTCCTCTACCGCAGCCCGTAACCCTCAGCCGCGATGCCTCCCATTCGACATCGCGGCCCACCTCAGTTGCGGTGCACCTCACCGCAACCTACTTTTTGGCCGCTACGTCAATGGCTTGAAGGCAAAAACCCTGACGAGCGGCCCCACCTTTGGGTTCCTCTTGGCTTCACCGTGGCCGGAATCCACGGTTACTGAGCCCCCCGCAACGACAATGCGGGAACCCACTCGGGGGGGATATTGTGCCGATTGGGACTCTCTCGGAAGAAGCCTCAGAGTCTCGAAACAAAGATTTTAGGAGGTTCCGGGAACATCATTCGCGCAAAAGAAGCAGGCAAGAGTCTAATCAAGATATCTTAAATATGCTTGTTGTTTCTTCGGATCCTTTCCTAAGTGCACAAAGACCTAAGTTAGATGCCAAGAGAAAGCAGCGCTTTTTTGCTGAAACTCTAGACTTAATTCAGTTTCAGGAAAGTGAGTTCGAGTTTTTAGATATATCCAATCTGGATTCTGACTCAGAATTGGAGTCCGACAACGACAAAGATAAGGAAAATGAATAATATTTGATTTAATTTTTTCTATTTTTTTTTAATATTTATCTCGTTTTATATATTCTTAATATTTGGGTCAGTAAAATTCTTCATAATTAACAATGATCTTAATTTAGTCACTAAAAGGAACCGTTTCATATGTAAAAATAAATAAAAATATTTTGACGATTTTTAAAAAAAATTCGGCAGCTATAACCGTTGTATGACATATGTCAAAAAATCATAAATAATTAGTACTATAACCACATGTGAGGATATTACGGTTTTCCTGGCTGTTTACGAGATAATTAACTTTTTCATACTAGCTTCATACAAAGTTTTTCGTAAAAAAATTATAATTCTTTCGTTTTTGTGCAGAATTAACTCGGGTGTCATTTTTGAATAAAGTAATAACTAATAGAAGCGATAAGCGGCAAAAAATCCGGCACTTGCAAATTGAAATCCCTAAGTCTTCAAGAGGCGATTTTCGATCCACAGTGCGTCGTAGCGATTCACGGGGTGAATCTTACGCGAGGTGATAGTTTAATGTTATAAAATCACTCGAGTGCGTTACGTGACCTAGAAAAGTGTAACACCGAATAACATGTCCCCGTAAGTTTACTAACACGAATCACTTAACATCGAATGCACGCTACCACATTTAACTTAACAACGAATACACGCTACCACAAATAACTTAACAACGAATGCATGCGACCACAAATAACTTAACAACGAATACACGCTACCACAAATAACTTAACAACGAATGCACGCTACCAAAAATAACTTCACAACGAATTCACGCTGCCACAAATAACAACGAATGCACGCTACCAGAAATAACTTCACAACGAATTCACGCTACCACAAATAACAACGAATGCACGCTACCACAAATAACTTAACAACGAATGCACGCTACCAGAAATAACTTAGCAACGAATGCACGCTGCCAGAAATAACTTAACAACGAATGCACGCTACCACAAATAACTTAACAACGAATGCACGCTACCACAAATATCTTCACAACGAATGCACGCTACCACAAAGTCAAGTAACGCACTCAAATCACTCGAATAATCACGCTATTGACTACAGTTTTTTGTTATGTTCGTCTTGTTCACTAAGCTCATAAAACTAGCGGTGTTTTATAAAGAATTAAAGAAATGAAAGCGAGTATTATTGAGCTGCGTAAAAGCAGACAGATCTGATGATACCGGATTATGTGTGAGTATTATTTTATCAAACATTTATCTAATTGAAGTATAACTGCTGATCCTTGTAGTTATTTTTTTGAAACGTTTTATCTAAAGGTCTGAATAATAATCAACTAGCTGTTGTCCGCGGCTTCGCCCGCGTAGAGGTTTAAATTTATCCCACGGGAACGTAGAGGCCAGCACATCAAGCTACCCCAATCTGTCAAATTTCTTTGATGGTTTTTCAACTTTATGACAAAGGAATAAGGTTTATGTTTAATTGGGAAAATTTGACAGTTTGGGATTGCTTGACCTGCTGGCGACTGTACTACCGGGATGAAAACTATCATGTGTTAATCCAGATTTTAAACTTCTTTTAAACTCTAAAAAGTCGCCTTAGTCCGTCACGTACAGAGGCCAGCACATCAAGCTACCCCAATCTGTCAAATTTCCTTGATAGTTTTTCAACTTTATTACAAAGGAATAAGGTTTATGTTCAATTGGGAAAATTTGACAGTTTGGGATAGCTTGACCTGCTGGCGACTGTACATCAGTCGTCAGTCAGTCAGTTCGTGCTAAAAATTAAACTATTTGTGCCATTTTTGCGTGATTGAGCAACAAACATCCAAACATCTTCTGTATATGTACATCTCCAAGTATATGGTATGGGAACGTGAATTTCAGCAATGGTATGAATCGACCAAGATCATGCGCAATTACGTACTCTGCGCGACGATATGTTTTTTGTTTCATTCAACGCCAGTGTGTGAGTTCTGAGGTGTGCTTTCTGTGTTGATACATGACTTATACACACAGATGTAGGTACGACCTGCATTTATAGCAATTGAATCCTACTCGTACGTATTAATGCACTTATACTGTACCTATTTTCATTAAAATACATTTTCTATGACATTATCATCATGGTAAACTTAATATGAAATCGTAAAAAACACGATTGATGATTTAATTTACGTTTTTTTCTTAGGTGTGTCCCACTTTCGAAGAAAGAGTGCTGCTTTTTCACCCAAAAGGTTTAAAATACCGCTTGCCCGAAAATCTGGCAACGCTGGTAGGTAGACTCCAGCACATCGAGCTACCCCAAACTGTCCCAATTCATATTATTATGAAATAAAGTTGAAAATAAAGTTGAAAATCTATCAAAGAAATTTGACAGACTGGGGTAGCTTGATGTGCTGGCGTCTGCACTCAGACTAATCTCCACATAAACATACTGGCGATGAGATTATGACATTAAATAGTACCTACGTACAGCGGAATAGTAAAAGAAGTGGTCTCATACATAATCTTCACTAAGATTTTTTTCTCTTACCTGAGCCAAGGCCACGCTATATCGCTATTAAAGAGGCGCCCTCTTAGAGCAGATTTCCTGATCCCTGCTTGAGTATACTTGGGCATGCCTTCTCCGTTGTCATGAAAATGCCTTCTAGGAACACTGAGCATCTGAATCCTCCTAGGGACCTTGTATTGAAAGGCATCTGGGCGTGGTTTATATTTTTGCGTACCCATTTTTGTGCTGATTGCTAGCCGGTGGGAGAGTTGTTCTGGTGTTTGGGGATTGGTTGTTACATATTTATTTATTTATACGAATACATTAGTGTGTCTACTTGTGGTACATTTTAACCGTTTTGAACACTTTGTGAGTGAAATTGGTGAAATTGAGATACTTGTGACATTGACATCTGTGGCGACAACGTGTTTATAGATTTCATAGACATTTCGTATTTGGAACTTTTTAATTTTAATGTTGAATTGCTGTTTAGGGCTGAAATGTAATATTATGGTCATAGGTAGCTTGAATAATAAATATGATAGTATCAACTGTTTAAGCAGTTTTTAGCCAGGGTTGAACTTGAAAACTCTTGTTTTTTTTTTTATTGTTGCCTTTTTCTTGGACAGCTTTCGTTGGTTCAGACTTCAAAAGACTTCTCTCACACATGACTTGATGTGCTATAATCTCATGTATCCTTGGTAGCACGGGCGATAAAATAACATGTCGCGGCTAGTTACGACCTGCAATACATACGCATTTCAAAAGTTGAAAACATCGTGCATCCGCCTTACTGCAGGCGTGTCCGCGTGAAGCGGGTATGGCGATACTCCAAAAAAAAAAAAATACCATGATTTTGTAATTTGTAAAAGTTGGTTCCCAAAACCACGGTCACCGTATCGTAACATTTAAAACCACGGAGAAAAGAAAGTAAAAAGTATTGCGATATCGTACTTACCTACACTGCCCTACTAAGCGCAAAAGCGGTATCTCAAAAAAAACCGAAAAGTTGATTTTTATGCCATCGGATAGCTTTAAAAAATACGCATCTAATGAACTAAGCCTTTTAGCGGTATCTTGTTTAGAACATACAAAAAAACCTTAAGAAAGATTTCCCTATCTCAGTTTTACCATAAATCACTAAGGGTATTAGAGGTATATCAATATTACGTAGGCAAACGGCCGTATATTTGAATACCGCCAAATCTCTTAAAAAAGAACAGCAACTTTTCTAGGCCGATAAGCGGCAAATATGAATAACGCGTGAAGTACTGACTTACCGCTATGACGCTTAGTATTAGAATGCTTAATTGATCCGCAAATCATTTTGACTATATGAGATACGGTTGCAGCGGCAAAACAAATTGGCCTTTAGGGGTTGATTGATACGATCGAATGTCTAATACATTTTACAGTGATTTATCCTTGCAGTTGACAATTTCGTGTCATAACTTGTTTGTTTTCGTTGCAAAGAGGTCATAATCTTGAAATTCCTGTGTTAAATTAGTAAAAATCTGTGAATTAACGTGTTCAGTGGTTTAATTGAGTGTTTTGACAATCAGGTAAGTCCTATTAAATATAATTTTAGTGTAACACAATCAAGATCATTTACAAAAAGTAATTTAAGTTCATTTTGTTCAAAACTTTCTTGCGGCCGCGGCATACGCGCACTCGTATTACATAGCGAAATTGATCTTATATCTTAATTATAAGGTAATCCAATTAAAATAAACAAATATTGTTTCAGATAAACCATGTCACAAAGAAATACGAAAATGATGATGCTGTTAGCAAAAAAAAATATGGCGTTGAGAGAAAGGTTTAAGGAATCGAAACAATTACAACGTAATATTCAAACTATCGATCCCGACTTTTTCCCTAGTAGTGATTCAGATGATGATCTTCCATTTTCAAGATACGACAGTGCAAATCAATCACTGGCTCCGATTAATCATTCGTCAAATTATTTCGAATCTGAAGATTTAAACTTTTTATCGGGCCCATCTACATCAAACGTTGAATATTTCAATCAGCGTCAGGAAGATCAGAACACAGAAACTGGGAACAACAACATATCCCTGAACTCTTTGATTACACTAACAACTGTGCCGATTATTGAGCATAATGATTTAACTGAAATACCATCGCCAGTATTTTGTTCTAATGAAAAAAATGTTTTTAATTTAGATAGCGCTAATACAGAAACTCTGATCATACAGTCTGCAAATGATCAACAAAGGTCCTTTATTTCTCAAGTTGATTCAGACCAAATAATGTTATATGTTTCCGAAAATGCTTCTGCAACTCTCACAAATAATTCAAGTGTGACACGTGCTGAACATGAAAAATCTGTTGAGGATTCATCCCGAGGAAACGAAGTTATAAGAAGCGCTAATCTTAGAGACACCGAGAATCTGGCACAAAATGAGATAACTGATGATAATACACATGATCTTACAACTTACACTAAAGCGGGTACAATTAGAAAAAGAAAAAAATATGACCAACCACTAAGAGTTAGAAAAGAAGCGAAAAACAGTGAAATAAGAGAGAAACATGGCGTGAAGCCGCCCTGTCCAGCTTCCTGCAAAAAGCTATGTATCCAGAATATATCAGAGGATCAGCGAAAAATTATAAATAAAAGCTTCTGGGATTTAAGTGACAAAGAGAGGAAGGCTTATATGCTGCATCACACTTCAGCAAATTATGTGAAACAAAGGACAGTAATAAGACCTGAATCAGAGGACTACAGAAAAAAAATAAGCTACAGTTATTCACTTAAAGACGACATTGGTACAACGTACGCAGTATGTAAAACTTTCTTTTTGACAACTTTGGGTTACAAACCATCTAATGACAAACCTTTACAGACTGCTTTGGCCAATTCCAAGGACACGGTTGCACCGCCAGTAGACAAGAGACTGGGAGCTACTCCTCACAATAAAATTGACTCAAATCCTATTAAGGAACACATAATGAGCTTCGAACCTAGCATTTCTCATTACAGGCGTGAACACGCCCCCAATCGTTTATACTTACCCAGTGATTTGACAATCAATGTGATGCACAAAGACTATTTAGAAAAAAATCCCTCTCACAACGTATCTTATGACAAATACCGAGAAGTGATCGCTTTCTTTTGTAAAACTTGGCCACGAAGAGTGTGAGGACTGTGAAGAATTCCGCCTGCACGATAACACACATACTAAAGAAAATCTTCAAGAAGACTGTTTAGGTTGCACAAAGTGGGCAAGTCATAATGAACGGGCAAACACGTCAAGAGAGCAATATAAATTGGACAGTGAGCTTAATGAAACTGATACTGTTGTATATTCTGCCGACTTACAAAAAGTTATCATGCTGCCCAGGATAGATATGTTCAAAACTACTATTTTTACCCATAGGATAGTGGTTTACAACGAAAGTTTCGTGCCGACTGGTCAAGGCCGAAAAGGTTTGAGTGTTTTTCCTGTACTATGGTATGAAGGGTTGCTTGGACGCTCCAAAGCCGAAATCATAAGTGCATACTACCATTTTTTAATTTTTCATCGAGATAAAAAGAAGATCATACTGTGGGTTGACAATTGTTCATCCCAGAACAAAAATTGGACTTTTTTTTCTTTCTTAATTTACGTTGTGAATTCAAATGACATCAACGCCGACAAGATTGTGATAAAATATTTCGAACCAGCCACACCTTTATGTCGGCCGACAGTTTCCACCATAGGGTGGAGTTGTCGATGAAACGCATGAAAAACAAAATTTATGATTTTTCTGATTTTTCTCAGGCAGTTAGTACTGCAGGAAAAAACGTAAAACCTAAAGAGATGACTCTACAAGATTTTTATGACTGGGAAGATTACACGACACAGTATAAACTGTCTCGAATTACACCGCGTCCATATATTAATGAAATGGTCGAAGTAGAAGTCAATAGAGGCAGTTTTGATTTGACATACAGAACTGGACTCAATAAAGACCCTATCACTGCGAGCATAATCGGAAATAAAATTATGAAAACTAAAGTTTTGCCACCACCGAAGAAGAAAATTGCAGCGGAAGGCATTTCTAAAAGCAAAAAAGAAAATATTTTGAAATCTTTTCAAAATATTATACCTCAAAATAGAATGTCCTTTTGGAGAGAACTGCTTACTTTTGACTAGATTTTATTCATAGAATCCGTTTTTTCTTCAAATATTTTTATAAGCCATTATAAATTTGATTAATAAAAGACTTTAAAAATTTATTTTGATTGTTTTTTTCCTTTAAAAAAATACATATTTTATTCGATAGAAAATTCATATTATTTTGTATACATACATGTAGGAGAAGAGGTAACGAAAAAGCGGTAACTCAAATTTTAATTTTATAATTACTAAGCGGTGTAGCAGTATCTCATGAAAAAGGTATATCCACATACATTTTTGATATTTTAACTATTGTAGTAACAAATAGATCCAACATAATATATAAATTCTATTTAATAAGCAAAAAAAGTCAATATATAAAGTAAAAAAAAACGATATTTACATATCTCCAATTATCTCGAAACTCGCTTTCATTGAGATACCGCTTTTGCGCTTAGTAGGTACAGCTCCTAAGCCTAAAAAAAAAAAACAAAAAAAAGTCTAGGATATTCTTTTGTATTTTTGAAATGACAAATTCAAATCTAGGTTTTACAAAAAACTTCAGACCTCTGCGATGCTTTTTCAGCGAGTTATCGGCGATTATGTGTTTTTCATTGTTTCAATGGCGGGACCATGTGGTTTCAGTCTTACAGCTCCTAAAATATAAACCTACGATTTTTTGTTGTATTTTAAATTTCTACTAAATAATTTTGACAAATTCAAAATCTGGGTTTTACAGAAAACTTCAGACGTCTGCGATGCTTTTAAGGGTACACTAGTCGCTGGCTCGAACTCACTGGTGGGCCTGGTTAAAAAGCACGCTGTCTCACCAGGCTTCGAGTCCGACAGAGGTAGTATCAGTGATGAGCAGTTAGACGATAGTCTACACGCACAACATTATTGAGTGAGCTGCAGGATCAGTTATAGTAAAACAGGCGCGTAAAAAATTAAGAAAAGTCCTTCGGAAGATCGGGTTTTCTTAAAAAACCACTGCATAAATCAATGACCAATTAACTTTATTGATCTTTTCGATAATTGAGCTTTGTCGGTACCGACTTAGTTTTTGAGATTTTACACTTCTTTTATTACTTAAACATGTCCAAACTTACGTTAAATTATCAAGAAAAACGAATCTTTGTTGGCTCATAACTTTTTAATGGCTTTTTATTTAAGTACTCTGTTTCCATACCGACAATATTAATAATGAGACAAAACCATACCATGTTTAAATTTTGATGTACATTGTCAAACAGTGGAGTAAAACCCTCCTGAAGTTTGTATGGAAAAAATGTGGACTTGTTTCACCTTAAGCGAGACATCGGCGATGTCGTGTTTTTCGCCGTTTCAATAGCGCGGTTATGGGGTCTTACAGCTCCTAAAATATAAACTTACGATTTTTTTTTTTTTTTTCATATCACCTTGGCCGCGCCATTGAGACGGACACGGCAAGTGCACATCGTCGTCAATTGTTGACTGTAAGGCATGCTATGCACTTATTAAATGAGTAATACCTATAATTTGGCAAATTGATCATCCCATTCCCTCATTCATCGCATTCCACGCGTGATCGAGGTTAAGAGTAGGCCCATTCAGCAATTAAAAAAATGTACGTTTAATTTTACCGCCTAGTCTGTGCCGGGGCTTTTTTTTTGGATAGGAAATCATCAAATATCTTCTCCCGGTCTGGGTGGAGCAGGGGGGCGTGTCAGACTTTTACTGACTAAAACCCATCCGTGTTCCCTCAGTAGCCCGTGTGCCAGGGGCGGCGGTATCTCTTTAGAACAGCCCGCACCCCTGGCAGGCATCGGCCCTTGCGGTCCCCATCACTTTGTTCTGACATCTCTTCGAGGCGCACGTGGAACATAACGCGCCGTCGACGTGGGCTTGGTCCTTACCGGACAGCGAGCTACCCACCGTCCGCAAGCCCACGCCTACGGTAGCCGGGAATCAGCCTGGGATTCCCGACGCCCAGGGCGTCTCCTGCGGAGGCTAGGGCCGTGAGGGCGTATATACTGCCTCTCTCACACGTGCGCCGCCTCCGTCTTCGCGAGCATCACTGCTTCGCAGAATGAGGTGACGGCTACCCATGCACTCTCGCTCCGTACCATGGCCTGGACCAGGGCCGGACGCGAGAGATCGCCGCCGCCGATCGCCTCCACGGGAACACGGCGGCGGTGCCCCGCCCAAGCCGGGCAGACCTCCACCGTATGCTCCACCGTGACCTCAGGGCGATCTTCGCAATGGAAACACCCGGGCGTTTCCTCCCGCAAATGCGAAACAGAAACAGCCGTGTCCGGTGAGGACCTGCGTCAGGCGGATTGTGAGGACGCCATGCCGCCTCTCAAGCCACTCCTCAAAGAGGGGACTTACCGCCACAATCGTGGCGTGGCGTGCCGTGGTTGATACACACATGTGTAGCATGCACACTTGCACAGTCATACCTAGTTGTTTGGGCAGCTTCTGGGAGCGGTGTCGTTCATCGAGATAGAGGTTCAGCTCGGTTCTCGGCAACTGTTAGCCAGCTAGCCTGGGAGCGTCCTAACCTCGCGAAGTGCACTTCGCCAGGTTTGCAAAATAATCTACCTACTTAAGTAAGTTTCCGTCGCTCCTAATAATGAAATGCTGATTTATACTTGGCAGAATGTTTATCTTTGAGTAAATACCACTTTGTGTTTTGCATAATGCTATGAATTAACAGTTTGTACAACATTGTTTTGTAACTTTATTTATCTTCACTAGACGATACTTCTGGGTTGCACTGAGTATGTTGGCGTAGGTACACGGCACAGTGTTTGATGTAGACTTGGAATGAATGCCAGCTACTAATTATTTGGTAGAACTCTCGGAGCGGCTAGCCTTTTAGTTCTCTCTGTTATTTCATATTTGAGGGCTTTAGGAGGCACCTGGTAGGTAGAAAAATAAAATCATTTTTAAATGACACGCAGAATGCTTCCAGAAAATCCGATGTAGCTAACTCGAATTTAGATTCAAGGGAAAGTTTATTAAAAATCCCATTAAGCTGATTTCAGAATGAAAATATCATGAAGATCGTGAGGTGGGAAACTAAACTTTATGCGTAAACATACATAGCTAGTTTTCCTAAATCTAAATAGTGAAAACACTCAACATGTGCACCTTTATCGGATCCCTGTACCAAGCTTCTTTCGACTCTCTGATGTAACACTTAAACCCGGGCATGGAAGCTATCTCGTTGATCCGTGGCATCAAAGCTTCCAACGGCATGGATTTACCTCGCTGTAACAACCACAACATTACATCCTTTTATTATTATTATTTTTAGATGTCTTTGATATATCTCAGGACCACCCGGACCTTTGGAAGGCGTACGCGGGGTCGAAGCCAATGCGCACTAAGACAATATAAATGATGAGTAGGCATATTATTATTACTAGGTTTTGCCGCAAACATCCCACAGGAACGTACTACTGGGATAAAAAACATCCTATGTCCTACCCCAGGTCATGATCTGCCTAGCTGAGTACCAATTTCATCCAAAGCCGTTCAGCTGTTTTACCCTGAAAACGTAACAAACAAATTCACTTTCGCATTTATAATATTAGTTAGGACTAGCTTCTGTTCACGACTTCGTTTGGTTTGCGTGGAAGTCATAAGACACCACTATTTAGGTACTAAATTAACAGCCACGTCTTTATACAATTTTCCTGTATAGGTACTTCGTTTGTAGTTTTGGTCTCAGCAGCCAAAATATGAAGAGAGTCAGGACTGCACAGTGACGCGGGGGCAAGTGCCGTTCAGTTGTCCATGTGAGAAGCAGCTCGTACTGAGGTCGACACCCGCAGGCTTCAGTAGTATTTTCCTTCGTTCTAGCAATTCCTACTTTATCTAGATGGTTAGAAGCAACTCACACTAAGACCACTGATCATACACACACGCCAGTTGCAAGTGCCACGCACCTGACGTTTCTGAAGAACATTTACGAGTATTAGTGTAGTGAAAAAAACATTTTTCCTGCAACTCGTTGCAATGTGTTGACTGTACCTACATAATCAGCCTATAATTTTCCTAATGCTGGTACACAGGCCTCCGTTCTGTGAGAGGGAGTGGTCGTAATCCACCACGCAGGCCCAGTGCGGGTCACATAGCATCTTCGAATTTTTGGTTCTAGAACATGCCGGTTTCCTCTCGATGTTTTCTTTCACCGTGGTGAGGAAATAATTTACCCAAGCTGTTCGAACCTACGACACTGATTATTCTGTGCCTACGACCTACAACTCGTAAAGTCGCAGCATGATTTTGTTTATTTAGAACTAGCTTTTGCCAGCGGCTTCGCCCGCGCGGAACTTTCATCCCCTATTTAACTCCCTTAGGGGTTGAATTTCGAAAAATCCTTCCTTATTCCTTGCCTACATTATAAAGGGAATCTCTGTGCCAAATTTCAGCTTTCTAGGTCTAAGGGTTTGGGCTGGGCGTTGATGAGTCAGTCAGTCAGTCAGTCAGTCAGGACCTTTCTTTTTATTTATATAGAAATATTAAAAAAAAAAACTTTTATCAAATATACAGTTTTAAATAATAAATAACTTACACTTTTATTTTTCTCAACAATGAGGTCCTGGTTCCTTTCAACGATTTTTTCTATGACCTGTAGTTTAGCACTTACCTTTACAGGCAAGAAATCATCCTGAATAGATCTGCAACTACCCTTCAACCTACAACGTCTAACCGGATGCCAGTTTTTTTAATAGAGCGACTGCCTACCTGAAGTCCACAACCCAGTTACTGGGTAACGCGATGGTCTCGATATCCGTTATTGAGACTGGTTGTCAGACTTTCTGGCCTCCGACTTTTATGACTGTAACATGATAAAAATATTCCAGGTTTACCTTAACAGGCGGTGGATGGAACATCTTCTTAGGACCAGCAAAACTTGAGATATAATCCATATGTTTTTTCCACTCGCTTTCAGTCCAGCCTTTCTTTTTCTTCAGGTCTTTGCTGGTATCTTGATTCTTAAGGTCAATGACACAGTTCGCCAGTTTGGAGTACATAGTCGCGTTCGCCGCCTCGATCATTCGCTCAATGCGTTCTATGCGCTCTGGATGGAATCGGTTTTTGTACATTTTCTTAATCTGCATTAGGCGTCTGCAAAGTGATATTGCGAGCAAAAGATGTGTAAGGATCATAGATATAAGAAAGAAGAAGATATGCCAAGTAGTTGAAAATGTATCGGAACCCGGTGTCTCCACTTGCTCCCCACTACCGCGCCACAACTACACATACAATTTAGTAAAACCAATAGATACAAAGTCGCGCTCACACTCGCAATTTATAAATCAGAGCGTACTACACAATCAAATATAGACCTTATCCCCTCAAACGCAGCGTGCATTTAAGTACAACTCACTCACACAAACAACGGTTGCTACCGTTGTGCTGTGCAAAAGCAATTTATTTTACATATACGCTAGTGATTGACTAAATCGGAAAGTTGTCGATACTTCTATTTATTATTGTACTACTTCAATTTTTTCTGGGGTCCAGAAAATAAGATAAAATGATAGCGATAACCGTACTACGTCACTAATATATTATCTGAACAATGCCGATAACAATAACGCATATGAAGCGTTTGAAGACTTTAACGTAATTAAAATGCCAAAACCATTAAAAAGTAAGGAAATAGCTCGAGGATAAGACTTATTATACGATAATTCAAACCCAATAACACTCCACCAACATTATCTAAAATTTTGTTAACTTTACGACTGTTGTTTACGCATTTCTCTACTATGCTGTAAAATAATCAAATAAAGTAAAAAACATAAATTCACATCGATCTAGCAATAAATTTATTCGCGAATCGACATTATCGATAGCCTACGTTAGTGGATCTGCACGAGCACATCACTAGCTCGACGCAAGAACCAGCGGCCGTACTACGTAATGCGTCCGCATAGATACTTTATCGTTTTGTGATTTTTACATTGCTTGTCCAGTCACTTAACGACAACATATTTAGGTAGTGGTTTAGGAGCAATGTATTTAGTACAAAAATAATACAGTCGCTGTGATATTTGAAAACAAAAATAACATAGTAAACGCAAGAAATGTTTTTCGATTTCTTGTTTTTCATGATTTTAAAGACAAATATAGAAAAATACTTGTACTTATTTATGGTAAGTGATTCCATGATTCACAAAGTTTTTGTTTTGGCTTTGGTTTTTACAAGAAACCACTGAACAACACGGCATTCTTATAATTTATCACGACAACGGTCGAAAGCACACTAGTTCGCGGAGACGGCCATTTGCTTTAGGAATGATCATTCTGATCATGGCGCGCGGACACAGACACGCCCCTTTCCCACTTCTCCTGCTTTTAATATTTCTATGGTAAGGATCGTAATTTATACAAGGTGTAACAGAAGAAACGCAAATAATGAAAATAGTTTGATCGTAATTTACATCTCAATCGATTTCAGAATCTAACTTCTATTAAGCGTGTTTTTTTTTTTCAAAAATTACGTATTTTACCATACCTACCGCCGCTTGAGCCAAAGAAAATGAAACCTTATCTCAAGGCAATAAAACTCAATTTTGGTTATTGTATTATGCTTTGATCTTCATACTCTAATTGGGGTATGAGATCTTGCGTTATTTATGTTACACATGTTATGTGTATATTTATAGTGAATTATATCTGTTGCTTAAATTATTAATGAAAAATGTACAGTACCTAATGGTTACAACAAAAATCGCAGTGTCTCGTATGTCACTGTGCCTCACATGGCATAGGCCTCCTCTAACTACTTCCATTGTAGTCTATCGCGAGGTAACCTCCTCCAGTTTGGACCTTCTCTTAGCTTTATTTCGTCCTCCCATCGGGTAAGCAGTTTTCCCCGATTTCTCTTGCCATCCCTTTGCCTTTGTCGTCTGAATTAGTTATTTATACACTTTTTGTGTATCCCCCAGTTAACATTTAATATCTTATATTGAATTAAACGTATACAAGGTGTAACAGAATATACGCAAAACCTAAAAATAGTTTGTTCCAATTGACTAGTGAATCGATTTCAGTAATTTTTTACATAATTTTTTACCATACCTACCACTGATTAAGTCTTATTTCAAAGCAATAAGACTTAATTTTAAATGCATAAAGCAATGCTTGGGTCAACACGTGTTTCGTAATGGTAACAGTTAGCTTTAAAAAAAAAAGTTTTGGTCCTTTGTATTATGCTTTTACCTCAATACTCTAATTGGGATATAGGTATGAGGTTTTGCGCATTTAACGTTACACGTTGTATATAGGTACGTAAATGAGAAAAAGGAGTGTGTAAGCAGCGGGTGGTGGTCTGGACTTTCTGCCTGCCCCCATGGAAAAAAGGCGTGGGTGTTTTTTATGTATCTTATATTGCAGTTTTCGCCCTTAACTGCCATAATATGGAAACGTGTATGAAAGTTACTTGCCTAACCCATGGCCAGGCGATATCGTTCACTCTATCAGTAGGTAAAGCTCTCAAGGCAGACTTTCGAATGCCCATTTCAGTGTAACCGGGCACCCCTTCCATAGACTCGTAAAATATTTTGCGAGGCACGCTGAGCGCATTCAGTCTCCTGGTTATTTTGTAGGGGAAGGTGTTGGTAGGGTAGTCATATTTGGATGGTTTCATCATGTTGCTTGCTAGCTGTCCGGAGAGGTGTACCTTCCTTGGTTGGTCGGTTTTGGGCTTACATTTTTCTTGTACTATATATCTTTATTGAAGTATGAACGGAACTGTGTTAACTTTAACCGTTAACACAGTTTTATTCCGGGTTTTGTAACCAGTTGTGGTTGTCACACTGACGGCCTGTCGCGGATTTATTGATAGACGTTTCAAATTCGTTTTTTTTTGACAGAATGTATGCGGCCTTCTTGTACAGCTAGCGGTACGTGTAAGCTACTGTTTACATGTCTGTGCGTGTAAGTCTAGCGGTGAACGAAACGTGTGGGGCGGATAGCTGCGCATAAGTACTGTTGCGCACGCAATTGTTATCTCTACAAATTGATTACAATAATCCTTACTAATAAAGAACGTGTTTTTTTGTCCTTCTTTTATATATAAGCTAGTTCGTTTATACTAGTCTCGTCACTAATATGGGGGGATAGAAATAAAATTGAAAAAAGCTTGACAATCTTTAGTATGGCCCGTACAAGGCCTTTTTCTTGTAGAGGGCCCGTATATATATATAATAAACACAAACTTAATTAAAACAGTCAATAAAAAAACCTGTGGCACTCGGAGACTGCCGCGGTAAAGCTATTGCATAGCATTTTTTATCAACTTATGCAATTATAACGAAAATAACCTAACACCCCCCAGTATGAAATGGCTAAAATACTACTAAAACAGTAAGAAAATTTCATAAACTATCCATAAATATACGATGTTGTGTATGAAAATTAAAAAAAGCAGTCAAAATTGCAATTTTAACATGTCACTCCTCCGTTGCTATGCAACAGTCGGACCTGTTGCTAGGTGTTAGGTTATTTTCGTTACGGAATTTCTGGATTCGGTCCCCACGCTCAGGGCCCGCGATAGAAGCTATGCAATAGCTTAAAAACAAATTCAAACTTAACAGAAAACAAGAACGGTAATAACAATACAAATTAGAACGCGACTATACACCAAAAGTAAGCGGGGCGTCGTATCGGTGCGCGGGACAGAGTACGACTGGAGAGCCAATAAGCGCTTACGCACCCCCGCGCGCGTCCCAATCCCCACCCCCAAGATACCTTATTTTCGACTTCTGCGCATTAACGGTCAGCGATAGGTGCCGCTACTTGTATCTTGTCCTTTTTGCTTTAGCCTATGGAAGAAGATAAACAAGAAGGTCACCAAAGTCGGGTTCGCTTAAAATGTTATTCTAAACTAACATCCCTGATTCGCACGATTTTAACGATTTGACATAAGATTGAGAATTCTTTAAAATATTTTAAGTAATACAACATGAGAATAAGTAGATACTTAAAATACTTGAACGAGTTCTCTACATTATGGTAAAAATCGTTCTCTAAAATACGCGTTGTGTAGTGTAGAGCAACGCGGTTACACAGACAGACTGGAGAGAGCCTAAGGAGATCCCGGAGAGGCCTTATTGGGCTCAAAATCCGAAAAAGCCAGCGAAATGAAATGTGTTACAGTTGGTCAGGGAAAGCCCTCCTTAACATTTTTTACTATTGCGCCGAATCTCTACGACCATTCCTTCATCATTCTTCGGCACTTTTGGTTTAACTTTTGATGAAACGTGTCTTGATCTCCTTTCGTAATAAAATATTTTTTTAAGTCACAAACTCGCCTACTTCTTTTTTTTCTACTACGAAGCGACACGAGCAATTAAAAAGCACAAATAAAAAGTGAACTTTTGAGAAGGGATTTCAGCCCTAACAAAGCATGGATCTGAATTGACCTCACGCCACGTGACTTCATTACAGGTTAAGAAAACAAGCGATATCAGAGATACTTTATAGAGGTCAATCGAATCAAATAAAACCACAGAAATGTTCATTAAAAACGTTTGTATTAGATTCTTAACATAAAATAATGATCTCACATAACTTAACGCAATACTGATCTCATAACAAACATTTTAAACCAACAGCCTTATTTCACATCTGTTTCACCTATAAACGAGTTGCAAAAGTCACCGATAATATACGAACCGAGATAGTGTTACTAGTCATACAAAATCTTACACAAAGCAAAAATAAACTGAGAAAAGAGCTTATTTAAAAAAAAGAATAAGCAAACAAATACTATTTCTACCACACAGGGTTGCCAAATATGTGAGATTTTTATATATTTCTACCAATAACTAATAAAATGCAAAACCAATTTTACAGATTTTTTTAGTTAGAAGTTCAAATCAAAGCAGCCAAATAAACTATATTTTTAGTGATATTTCTTTTCTGGCAACACCAAAAACGCATGCGAAATATTTTAGCACATTGTACCCCTAACCATTTAGGTGCAAATATTGCAGAAAAAGAAAAAAAAAAGGAAATAATTATAAACTTTGTTCGAGTGACATACGATTTTATAGGTGAAATCTATTCAATTAGGTGACAAAAGTCAGTAAGATCCTCACACATTACCGACTTACCGAAAAACGGATCGATAAATAAAACTTAAATTCTATCTTCGATTTTAGTAAGCAATAATGTGCTCTAAATCTTTGTAAAGAAATGCACGGCGCCAAAACATATGAAGGCCCGTACAACAATAAATAATTAAATAAAATCACAAGTTCTCCAAAAATGCATAATAATGCGTTTAGAAATTTTCATAGAGGATGTAAAAGCACCCGTAAAAAATAAATTGACATTCAAGATATTAAAGTTTCAGAAAAAAACATTTTTATGATAGCAAAAACACGTATAACAAGATCTTTTGTAAATATTTACGTTCATTATTTGTATATGGCAAGATATGTTTTGAAGTTATTTTATTAAATAATATGTTTGTGGCATTTTTCAACACTATTCTTTATTTATTTATTTTAAATTCTTCGAACGAATTACATCTTTTACATTCTTATTAGGTATTAACCACTTATTAAAATATTGCTTATTTTATAGAGTTCCTCCCAAATAATTTATAATCTATGGCAGGATGCCCATGACTAACAGAATATTAAAAACAATAATATCTTTTTTTTAAACTTAACATTTTTTGTATTAATTATACCGACAATCAATTGAGTCACTCAAAAGGCATCTATTGCTGCCATTACATTTAGTGTATTTGCATAAATATTTGCGTTATTTCGTTACTAAAAAAATAGCTTTATTTCAATGAGAATAGGCTGTATCCAGCCAAATCGTAGCGACATCTTTACGGAAATGCGATGTATCACGAATATTTTGGCAAATTCTCCCAAGTGCCTAAAAAATAAGAAAAATAAATCTTGCTATACGTATTAGTTTGATACAGAAACTCCTGCGGGGTTGACGTTGCTGTTGTCCTCAACGTCAGTGATGCCAGTTTTGACGTCAGTCTGGGCGACGTCATCTAGACCTTTGTTGGACCTTCCGTAAAGATCAGCGGTTGAGAAGATTGCGGGCTGTGGCGAATCTCCTCGTGGGGTGATGTCTTCTTCCAGCATTTTCTTGTGCTTTCGTCGGTTGTCAAAGCTGTAATATTTATTTTCATTAGTAGGGTAGGTATGGTTTATGCTTTATGTATTCTGAATTATAATTTAACTGAGTTGACTACTTTGTAACTGGTAAAGTCCCATTAATACGAAGCAAGTGCCTTGCCTGCACGTAGAAAAGAAAGAAGCTTGGCTGTGTCATACAATAAAGGACAAGTGTGTCAAAATCAGTGATCCTTATTCTCATTACAATAAGGCCACTGTTGGATTGCTGCCACAGATAAGTCTGTCAAAAATCACAGTCATCTTTGTGATCTTTATTCTCGTCACAATAAGGTTGCTATTCCTGCCATTGACAAGTCTGTCAAAATCAGTGATCTTTATTGTCAAAGAAAATATTGTGAAAATACTGTACTTGCATACTCTTGCGCTAGTATCAGGTTCAGGTTTTTAAACCATTAAAGGTAACCAGTCAAGCAACATACATAATTTGAATAATGTCTCGTGGCAGTCGCGGTCATAACAAGTGCGAGTGAGATGGTGAATGTTCATTTCGGGATTTCTAATGGCTCTATACCGAGTCTAATTTATAATTCAGAATACTTTAACATAAATGTTGATAAAGATCAGAAGTGAGAAGTGTTAGATACAAGTTAGAAAATAAGAATAGATTTTTCTTATTTATAAATGTTGTTCGAGACAAAACCCCCAAAGGGGGAAATCAGGCGGCTTACTAATATATTTGTTGTATTTACGATGTATAAATAAAATTTCAACAGACAACGTTACATTATATTCGTTGACGAATCTTCACAGAAATGGCGATTATTGATAACTCATAGCGATCATAGGAGTTTAGTGTAAACTCTCAGATTATCATCATCATCTGCTAACTATGTTGGGGTCGGCTTCCAGTCTAACCAGATGCAGTTGAGTAGCAGTATATTACATGACATCTACCAACCCGCACTGGGCCCGCGTGGTGGATTACGGCCCAATCCCTCTCACAGAGAGGAGGCCTGTGTCCCAGTAGTGGGAACATTATAGGCTGATGATGATATTACATAGAGCGACTGCCTACTTAACCTCCACAACCCAGTAACTGGGTAACGCGAATAGATAAATAATAATAATATTTATTAAACAGACCCATCATATCTGCGAGGTTTAACCGTGTCTCAAATAACATTTACACATAAGATATCGACGTGAAGTATTTACAACTTGCGTCTATAAGCTAGAAAGCAAACCATCTGTCACATCGATGGTTTCAGTGAAGTTTTAGTAATTGAAGCACATTTTATAGTTTTTAATTAACATCTTCATTTTATGTGAGTCAAGGTATGTAACCATGCAACCAGCATTATCACGCAGAACCGATGCATACGTTTTTTATCTTTCTGATATTGTGATTTAGACCTAAATATACAGTTTGGCCCATTTGCACCAGAAATCAGGAAAACCATTCAGTGATAAACGAATTTAAAATATAGTTCTGAGACACATCTACATCGCCACATGCGAACTACGCATCGCACTGACGTCAGGCAAAATCTTCCATCGCGCAAACAAAAGTTCAGTATGCGACTAGCATATCCGGGACGTTCCCGACAGAAATAGTCGGGCAGTAGCCCACCAGGGGGTTCCTACTTAAGCACGAAGTCCGTAGTTTCGTTTGAAGTTACGAGAGTAGTCTACTCCGGACATAAGATGTGCTTGGGGCCCGAAGTAAGCATGAATGACAATACGATTTGATTGTGTTTTTGGCCGAAAAAATAGATCAATCTCACTCCGAAGTTTCCAACTACTTTCGGACGGGTTCGTATCTTAAAGAGTAGTAACTACAGGCCCCAGAAACAACACCCGTCAGGGCCTAGAGACAAAATAAAATGTATGGGAATGACATTACCTGCGGAAAGGTTACGTCGTGTTCTTTCCGCAGGTAATGTCATTCCCATACATTTTGGCGTAGCGTTTGGCGTGAACGCTAACAGAAATGTGTTTTGTCTAGGCCTGCTGTTCGGAGGATCCTCCCTTTCCTATGGAACATATGAAAAACTTCACATCCTGTTCATTAAAATTTGCCGCAATCAATAATAAATTCAAAGTTGATAGACACAACAGTGTTTTAAATTAGTTCAGTCCTAAATGTATTTTCTGATTCATGGTGCAAGGTGGCCCTTGGATGTTTAATTTCCGTTTTGGCAGTCAGTGTTTTAGGATAAAAACATTAAGGATCCGATGGTTTAACATTTTATGTATTAATAATCTGAGTAGTGAGTGAGAACCCCATGAAGATGAATGATGAAATGTCTATCCATTAATTGCATATCCTCCAATGAAGTACGCACGGCTACACATCAAGCTACACATTTCCAGCTTACGTTGATCTCGCACTGTACGGAAATCCTATACAACGCCAGATCAGCTTATACTGGAAATGTATAGCTTGATGTGTAGCCGTGTGTACAAGTCTCTTAACCATACACTATCAAGCTTTAAAAAAACCAATCCACGATCTTTTCTTTAAAAAAGCCTCATAACATAATACAGCCTTCTAATACTACCAAGCGAAGCAATACCACGTGTCCACAATGAACGTAAACTCGGAACCCAACACCTCAACCCGGTACAAGTACATGTTGACATACCTCCCATACTGTCACGACAAACCGTGAATGATGTTGATGTTTTTTTTATATGAAAAACAAAGAAAAAAAGTATCTCGTTTAATTTTGATAATATTTTTTTTTTTTTACAATAAGTCTGACAATTTTCATACATGTGCTGATATTATTGCCAATTCAAAAAACCAGTTTGGTCTTGCCATAGTGAAAAAATGAATGACCAAATGATAATTTTGGCTAACGACAAGATAGCACAGTAAAGACGTTACAACATATTCCCAAAAAAAAAAACACAAATATTTTATTTTATTTTTTTCAAAATGGCCCCGATATTGATAACCCTACACTGATTAACTCCTCTACACTCAAAATGTGTCTATCTCCCAAAAATATCTCGTAAATTTTTATCAGGATGGACTAAGAAATGGCAATGTAATAAAAGTCTTTTATAGTTCAGAATTATTTCGATGTTAGAAGTGACGCCAATAACAAATATTATTTTTAATTTGTTTATAAAATTAATTACTAAGCCAACATCTTTGTTGATATCACAATGTTTATCATTTGACCTCTAATTTACATATTATCTGAAGTCAACGATCTCTAATATACAATGACTTTGCAATCTTTAAAACAGACATTGCTATACCCTTAGTCTTATAAATATACAAAATGCAAAAAAAAAATGAATGGCTAAATCTTACGGTACCCAGTAATGACATCGAATGGTAAGGGACCTACTATAATCTATAGACAAATAAATAACACTTTGCGTTGTATCAAAATCCCACCATTCGCTTACACTTTTGCGCGTACGATATGATTTACATAATTATGTGCATTATTTTTGTTTTTGCACAAACAGTAAAAAAGACCCAAAAAATTATGGGCCGTATAGCGAAGTGTTACACCCATCTTTTTCCGTTGCGAAGAAAGGATGGCGCTATTCGTCTTGTATAGCTCCATCTCATTCTCGCACTGAAACAATGCAACAGATAGTTCTAAGCCCTCGTACTCACGGGTGAATTTTTCGCACAATTGATTTTCAACACACTGCTTAGCGCAGAGTTGAAAATCAAGTGCACGATAAAAAATCTATAACATTACTAAAAAATCGTACCTCATGGTACTACATCAGTGCTATCTCTGCTTAGCTATAAGCCTATGGTATGTCCCGATAATATACTGAGTGTGGAACAAAACAGATGGACAAACAAATTGACTACTCACCAAGCCTTAATTTTCTGGTAGATGTAGATGCAGGTCATCGGGACCGGAGTCATGATGGCGCACGAAACTGGTACCACTGAAATTGTACAATATTACGAGATTAAATACATTTTATTGCCAAAGACATAGAGTACAGACGCCAGCACATGAAACTACCACAAACTGTAAAAATTTCCCAATTGAACATAAGCATAGGGTTCACTATGCTTATGTTATAAAGTTGAAAATCTATCAAAGAAATTTGACAGATTGGTAGCTTGATGTGCTGGCGTCTGTACAACAAACCGCTGGCAAAGTTTCGTCGACTAAAACTTGAGAAGAGAAACGACATTTTACACTGATAACAGTTATTTTGCCGAATCCCAGATTACAATATTTTCATTTACGAGAGGCATACAGATTATAGAGATATTTTTAGCGTTATCCTAAGGCGTGTTTTAATCATTTTTATGTAGTACTGAAAACCAATATTATTATTTGAGAAAAATACTATACAAATTATAACACATCCTACTCCGACTGCGTTCTTTTTCGTCTTAGCCTGTCTCGTCTATAGCAAAAATAACATGAAAACACATTTACTTAAAGTTTTTTTTTTTTTGTTAGGCCCGAAATACGCGAGTATCAAAAGTGCATAAATATCTTACACTTTCGGGGCGTATAATACGCCCAATTATTTTCCTATCAAAAAATCATACGCCCCTATACTTAGCCCCCCCACAAGGGCTAAGTATAGGGGCGTACCGAGATGACGACAAATAAAGAAATATGGGAAAAAGTTATGTTGCATCGACCTTAAATATATTCGGATGAGGGCAAGAAAATAACGATGATACCTGTAGTAAGATCCGCTTCAGGCTGTCCGAGCGCGTATCTCAGCAAGAAGATGGCGATTCCAGTGTTCTGGATGCCGGTCTCTATGGAGATGGCCAACGCGTCGGGGTGTGGCTGGCGACACACCCACGCCAGCAAGTAGCCGAAGCAGTAGCCCAGCCAGGGGATGCCCATGCCGGCTACTACGATCTGGGAACGGAGACAAATTAACCGTTATAATATTACTTTCTAACATAACATCACACCTTATTTCCCCGAAGAGTTGTGCAGAGGTGTACCTAATAGTAGGTACACCCACATTTCGCCAGTTGCAAAGATAGAGCGAAATAAGCGAAACATTTTTTCGCTTATTTTGACGCTAATCTAGAACGTTATTTTTAATATATGCGAAACTTGAATATAGTTTGTTCAGAATAACTAACTGAATCGATTCCAATGACTTTTACACTTGTTTAAATATTTTTTCCCAAAAAAGTTTTGCCAATGTTTTGGAAAATGTTATCACCAGTTAATTACATTGCAATCGCCGTACGGTTAGGTTCCTACTGGCTAATTATTATCAATGAGCACAATACAACGCTGGACGCGCTGGGGCCGCGTGGTGACCATGTTTGTATGGACAACTAGGTGACATTGTGGTGACTTTGTGATTTTTCATGATACAGTTTTGATATTTTATACAGATTCTTTACATAAAAATACTAGACACGTGTTTTGAGTTTCGCATATACTAAAACTAATGCAATGATGCGCGCGCTATCTTATGGCATCAAACCAAAAAAGCGAAATAAGCGGAAAAACTACATTTCACTTATTTGGCTATTTCTAGGCGCTAAAAACTTCATAGTCGCTTTTGATATAAATAAGAGTGCCAACCAACGTAATGCGCGCGCGCACTCTCGAATGGCTTTCCAGGTAGAGCGAAATAAGCGAAAAGTAGTTCCAAGTCCCATGTATAAGGGGGCGAGCCTATCGCCACCAACTGACCACAAATACAACCTACGGACTGTAACTAAAAAAATCCAGGCTGTAAACCCCAATAGCACTGGCCGACCTAGGAAGCGAACCCAGGCGCTGATTATCAGCATTAGTGGCACCCTATTACAAGTATTGATAAATTACAGTTGTCTTTTGTTTTTCTGAATGTAATCGATTCGCATTTGTCAGCAAACATTATCCATATATCCTACTAAAAATATCCCAAAGGTGAAAGTTTGTATCTTTCTTACTCAATGACGCAAAAATGGCTGAACGGATTTGGATGAAATTTGGCAAACAGATAGATTATAGCCTGGGTAGTACGTTGGAATAATTTTCGAAAACCACGCGGGCGAAAGCTAGTAAATTAGATAAATAAACATTTATTCTTACCTGCCACGTAAACAACTCGAAGATATACAAGTTGGTAACTATTGCGAAAATAATGATGAACAGAAGCAATGTCGTAGAGAATCCTTTAAGGATTCGGACCATGAATCTGGCTATCTTAGGCGTCCATTTCTGCATGCCGAGCCCGATGCCCAAGGGAACCAGCAGCCCTATGACGAATGTTGCTATGCGGGTGTACGGGACCACTATTTTCGCGTTACGGAACACCACTTGACCGAGGGAGAATAGCCACATGGGCATGAAACCTAGAAGGTAGAGAGCAAGGAATTAATATATGGTCCTCCAAATCCAATCTCAACCAGGACCGGATTTAGAGGTCTGGAGGCCTCGGGACAACAAAGGAGTGTAGCCCCCTGCCCCCAAATTATTTTCCAAATATATTTTTTTCAGTCGAGCTTTTCAATATATAATTTATTATGAAACCAAGTAGATTATTTTAGTATTTAACAAACATAAATATAATCAGAAACAAGAATTATCTGAAATTATATTTTAGCGTTAACGAACCGAACATTCCGAGCTTTTTTCGCCTAAAAATCGTTGATGATCAATGATTTCTGTTAATATTTAAAAACAATTTAATCATGTTTGTACAAAGGTAAAGGAAAAACAGTGAAAAAATTAATAAAAGGAAAAGTTTTTTACTAGTCTTTCCGAAGTCTCTATTGTGGGGGCTCCTTTTGTGGAGGCCCCGGGGCTGTAGCCCCGGTTGCCCTCCCCTTAATCCGGCCCTGATCTCAACGGAGACTAGCCTTCGGCGCGAGAGATATTATAGTGCAGGCGTGTGTGCACAGACACAGGCGCAGTCTCTCTCCCTCACTCTCATAATCCGACGGGATGGGAACCCGACACGACCGGAGAGAGATCAGGCGATGAGGACACACCTCCAACTTCAAAATTAAGAAATCCCTAACGGAAAATCCCAAAACTTTTCAAGTGGGTATAACTTTTTTTTTATATCACAATGCAGTTGTGTACACACAACTATACAGATACAGGGTGGCAGGATGTGTCGATGTGCAACCTGTAGTGTTAATCCCTAACATCAATTGGAGACGTGGAGTGAATGGCAGGTCACTTTAAGCTCACCGCACCTACGTTTTCACGGTGAGATTTGAATTGCATTGCTATTCTGTAATCACCTCACCGGGTGAAGTGAGCGTGAGGTGAGCTGTCCGTCTCATTCCACCTGATACTTGGTCAATCCCTAGCTTATTGTGAATCCTACTTAGTGTGAGTTTCATTTAACCATCTCGATAGAACGCATCGAGCGCGTTGAGCGCTCCGATTGGCCCTGGATTGGTGAAGGACCAATCGAAGCGCCGAACGCGGTCGATGCGTTCGACCGACATGGTTAAATGAAACTCAGACTAGTGCCACATAATCGTTAAAGTTTTTCGTCGGTTATTTGAAAAAAATATTGCTGATCCATACATTTTCACCGCGTAGGTATGAAACAGCCGTTTTTCTTATAACAGTGTGGCTTTCGACACTTATTGTTCACATTTTTCACCCACAAAGAATAAGGGAAGTGGTTTATTATTTGCCAAAATTAATACAACATAATATGCTAAGTTTGTTTCTCTAAGAAATCTTGGACCAACTCACCGAAAGACGCGAGCGTAGAAATGGAAGTCATGGCCAGCGATAAATTAAGGTTTCCTCCGAGGATGAAGGTCCAAATGTTGGATGCGCCACCGCCGGGCGCGACCCCGGTGAAGAACATGCCCAGCCGCATGGCCGGGTCGTCGGGGAAGATCAGGAAACCTAGACCGAACGACATCTGGAAAGAGTTTTGAGGTTACGTGGGCAGGAAAATTTCCTACATGATCATAATCAGCCTATAATGACCCCACTGCTGGCATTCTCAATTCGAGAGGGAGTGGGCTGTAATCCATCGCGGGCCCAGTGCGGGTTGGTAGATGACACATGTCTCTAATTTTTGGTTCTAGGTTATGCCGATTTCCTCACGATGTTTTCGTTCACCGTTTTGAGAGCAGTGGTGATGAAATAATGTACATAAAGTAAAGCGCTTGTCTTGGTTCGAAACTACGACCTACATCTCGTAATTCGCGGCCGTTACCACTGTTCTCCTCACCTACTTTGGTCAAGGCAGCCAATCTCAACGGAGGCAGCATACTACGCAAGAGGTATTATTATAGTGACCAAGTGTGTACGCAAATACCCTCTTTTTTCACTCAATCGGTGAGTGATCTGTATCGACTGAAACCGACATACACAAGGTGTAACAGAATAAACGCGAGACCTGAAAGTATCTTGTTCCTAATTACTGAATCGATTTTAGAACTTTAAAATAGGTTTTTTTTCCTCAATAATTATGTATTTTTCTATCCCTACTACCGATTGAGCCAAAGAAAATTTAATCTTATTTATAGACAATAAGGCTCAATTTTAAATGCATAAAGTAATGGCTGTTAGCTTTAAAAAAAAATAAGTATTGGTCATTGTATTATGCTTTAAACTCGATACTCTAATTGGGGTGTTACAGTTATTTTACATCACTGTCAAAATCACTATGATGGCGAATATCATCAAACCAACGCGCTTTTGGGGGCACCTTGGTTTCAATGGCCTAACCTTGGTAAAGTAAAGGTAAAATATGGTGGTAGTAAATTGTACTTACAAGTGGCATGAAGATAAACTGTCCACACATTCCTATTATAGGTCCTATAGGTTTCTTGAGCACCTCCTTGACGGTCGGCCAATGCATAGCACAACCGAAGTTTATAAAAATCAGCGATACCTGGAATACAACGTTATTTTTTGTTATGAATTATGATATATGGTTCAATCAATCTGTCTGTAGCGGCACTACAAAATAAATACTTCACAACAAATCAAGAAAACCTAAAAAGAGAATGGGCACCATCTACAGTGCCACAGGTGAACTAACTTAAGAAATCCTACATCGCGCAGTCAGAGTTTACCACGACACTCGAACATATACAAAATCCCGACATCAACTGTCGGGCAGTTGCCCACCAGACGCAACACCCGTCTGGTCGGAGGATCCTCCTTTTCAATAAAGTATGAGCGAACTTTACACCCTGTTCCTCATAACTAGGGCCCGATCTAGCTATTTAACTGCTCCGGGAAAAAATAATATTCGCCGCTCTTTACACTAACACCATAATATAAGTCATGAGCTTGCTATTCCACAGATGGGGTGATATATATATGTGAAGGGCGAGCGTTTGGGGGACTATCTTATGTAATTTTGACGTTCAGAAAGTGCTGACTCTCAGCCTAGTTTGAATAAATGACTTTTGATTTTGATATTCTTTCAATTACACAATGTTCACATACGTTAGTCTACTACGGTTTCTGAACAAGTATACAAACATTCATGAGAGTATGTTTGTAACCCCCCCCATTTCAGCCGCTCAAGGCATATGCCCAGCTTGTCCACCCTTAGATCGGGCCCTGCTCATAACCCTATCTGCCTAGCCTTTTGCTATGTTGGGGCAGCATTCAGTCTAACTGGATGCAGCTGAGTACCAATATTTTACATGGACCGACTGCCCATCTGCCCTCCATAACCTAGTTGTTAGGTAATACGATGCCCTTTGGTAAGACTGGCAGTTAGACTTTCGGCCTTATGACAACCTGTAAGGACTGCCAAAAATCCAGAAGTGACAGCCGGTAACGGGCACGGAGGGGTTTCGGTAAGTTTAGATGGCCACCCATCCACGGATCGACCTCGGCAAGCGATAATGGGTTGTAATATTGTGTCTTATGTGGTATTTTTTGTTTTATTAGAAAACATAGAAAGTATTTTTGCAAGAACTTACCCACTTATTTATAAATGGTGATTAAAGTTAAGAGGTGTTTTAACGTCAAAAGTGTATGGTTAAACAGCCGGTAACCATTAGTTAACTTTACGCAACGTTTATAAATAAGGGGGTTAGTGTCTAAAAATTGCTATAACATAATTTTAAACAAGCTAAGTGCGAATTGAATATAGCCATATCACCGATACCTAAATATAGTAGTGCAAGCGCAATTATCGGATAGTAAAATCTTAATATGGTTAATCCGATGATAAGTATAAAATATAATATGTATTATCAACAATATTTATGTCGTACCTACGACATAATTATCAGAAGGCCAATTCTCGTAATTAAAACCGTTCAAAATCTAGTCGCAGTGTCATCTCAGCGACAAGCAAATGTCAAAAATGTATGAAAAATCGAGGTATTTTTGACAGATTGACACTGAGATCAGACTATGAACGTTCTTAAAATTAGTAGAATTGCCCCTAAGGTCTCTTAATTTGCATTCAACTATGAACTCTAAGTATACAAGGTGAATTATTAGTCAACGTTTAAATTTTAAAGGGTGATAGTACCCGTGAAATGGGTGACTAATAATTCACCTTATATTTAAAAAAAAGTGTACGAATACCATCGACACGAAAAGAAGAAGATGTTAAGATGTCCTAACTGAGACTACACATAACATCACGCCTTATTTCCCTGAAGGAATGTGCAGTGGCCAGTTACGTTTAAGTCCCAAGTAATAGGGGGCGAGCCTATTGCCATCGACCGGGCTGCTACTGGGAAATTTCAGATGGAAAAAGAATACAATAACACTTTGCCCTACCTGGGAATTGAACTATGCTCAGCAGTAGCGCATGCGACCACTGGACCAACGAGGTGGTCCCTAATCTGTGGCCCTAGTGTGAGTTTAATTTAACTATCTCGATCAAACGTATCGAGCGCTTTCGGCGCTCCGATTGGTCCGTCACCAATCCAGGGCCAATCGGAGTGCCAAACCCGCTCGATGCGTTAGCTCTAGATAGTTAAATTAAACTCACACTGAGGCCTCAGACTATTTATTTATACTAGTATTTTCGTAGACATATTTGTGTGTGTGTGACGGATATTCGGTTCGGACTGATCCGAACCACGACGATGACTGATAGTTAAAACATCTAACAAATACTTTCGTAGTAATTTTTGTTAATCTGTTGGATGGTTGCTATTCAGACTATAACTGCGAAAATATTATTCAATATTATTCTGATTAAAAACTATAGGTGAAAATTAATCCAGGAAACACGTTTGTTCGTTGTACTTTTTATGATATTTTAGGGGTATGAGGAACAGGGTGTAAAGTTCACTCATACCTTTGTTGGTACGACCAGACGGGTATTGTGTCTGGTCCGGGCAACTGCCCGACAGTTTTTTTTTTTTTTTTTTGGGTGGGAAATCATCAAATAACTTCTCCCGCTCTGGGTGGAGCAGGAGGGCGTGTCAGACTTTTACTGACTAAAACCCACCCGTGTTCCTTCAGTAGCCCTTAAGCCAGGGGCTGTGGTGTCTCTTTCGAACAAACCCGCACCCCTGGCAGGCATCGACCCTTGCGGGTCCCATCACTTTTTGTGCTGACATCTCTTTGAGGCGCGCGTGGAACACAACGCGCCGTCGACTTGGGCTTGGTCCTTACCGGACAGCGAGCTACCCATTACTCGCCGTCCGCAAGCCCATGCCTACGGTGGCCGGAAATCGGCCTGGGATTCCCGACGCCCAGGGCGTCTCCGTATCCTGCGGCGGCTGGGGTCGCGAGGGCGCATATGCTGCCTCTCCCTCACGTGCGCCGCCTCCCTCTTCGCGAGCATCACTGCTTCGCTGAAGGAGGTGACGGCTCCCCATGCCCTCTCGCTTCGTACCATGGCCTGGACCAGGGCCGGACGCGAGAGATCGCCGCCGCCGATCGCCTCCACGAGGACACGGCGGTGCTCCGCCCAAGCAGGGCAGACCGCCACCGTGTGCTCCACCGTGTCCTCAGGGCGATCTTCGCAGTGGAAACACCCGGGCGTTTCTTCCCGCCCTATCCGAAACAGGAACCTCCCGAAACAACCGTGTCCGGTGAGGACCTGCGTCAGGCGGAAGGTGAGGACGCCATGCCGCCTCTCGAACCACTCCTCAAAGAGGGGACTTACCGCCGCAATCGTGGCGTGCCCAGCACTGGGTTGCGACAATCGCTCTCTCCATGTCACCATGAGATCCCGCCGGAGCTCTGTCCGCTGTGCCGCGATTTCCTGCGGCAGCGGAGTTACGCCCCGGCGTTTGGCCTCCTCGCGCCACTCCCATATTTGCGCGAGGACCTTTGCCTCCAAATCCCATGGCGGTAATCCGGCAAGGAGGCCCGCCGCCTCGCCGGAGATCGTGCGATATCCTCGGATCATCCTGATCGCCATGACCCTATGGGACGCCCTCAGCTTGCGAGCTGGTTGGCGCCTCAATGTAGGCGCCCACACCGGCGCCCCGTATAGAGCCATGGACCGCACGATCCCCGCGTAGAGCCTCCGGCAGGAGGCGTTTGGCCCCCCTAGATTGGGCAAGAGCCGCTTCAACGCAGCCCCGGCCCGCTCCAGTCTGGGAGCCAAACGGCGGAAATGCTCCGCGAAGTTCCACCGGCTGTCGAGGACGAGTCCCAAGTACTTCATCGTCGACTCGACGCCGATGTGAACCCCTCCCACCGTTATCTGGGAACCCGTCGGTGGCGCATTCCGAGGACCATGAAACCACATGGCCTCGGACTTGTGCAAGGCCACCTCGAGTCCCAGTTGCCGGATCCTATCCACGATTGTCGCAACCCCTTGTGTCGCCAAGTCGGCCGCCGCCTGGTACGACCTCCCTTGCGCCAGGACCAGCGTGTCGTCAGCGTAGCAACTGCCCGACAGTTGATGTCGGGATTTTGTATCTATCTGAGTGGCGTGGTAAACTCTGATTGCGCTATGTAGAATTGCTATGATAGTTCGACTGTGGCATTGTAGATGGCGCCACTTTTCTTTTTGCGTTTTTCGATATTTGTTGCGAAGTATTTATTTTTGTAGTGCCGCTGCAATATCATAAAAAGTAGAACGAACAAGCGTATTTCCTAGATTAATTTTCAAATCTTCCGGAAAGGTTTTCAATGGTTTTCCTGCATTTGTGTTACACAATTTTACCCTGTATATTGATATGATCGCCCCCCAAAAGCAAACTGTATGCAATCAGATAAGAGATTTGAGGAAAACAAAAGAATACTCACAAAAGTAGCTACAGATGTGACAAATATAGTGTCTATGACCCTCTCTGGTCTGATCACTATGACTGGGAGCGTCCCTCCCACCGCTAGCGTCTGTGTGCCGCGCTGCGCTTCCACCACCACATTAGTCCTACCTGTGGACAAAATAGCAAAGTTATAGAAAAAGAAATAATGCTTCGGTTAGAAGGAAATAACATACATAACATCACGCCTCTATTCCCCGAAGGGTTAGGCAGAGGTGCACATATACTGCCAACTACCCACATTGCGCCAAGTCTACGTTACGTTATTAGTAGTTTTTAGTATTTTTGATATTAACATGTGACATTACAAATCTTTTGACCCCCCCTGTCCCTTGTCACACAATGTCACATTTCGTTGACCCTCTCCCCTCCGTTACATGTGACGTAATTTATGGATGGCTCCATAAAGATAAAGATAAAAGAAGTCTTAATTTTAACCTACAACTCTCCGTTAATTATAGGAATCGGCCATTAGTCTATAGCTTATGAAACGACCAAAAAACAATTTAAAGTCAATACTAAAGCACGTTTGCCGACAACGTGAATAAATACAACATCAACGTAATAAATTAATAATGTATATTAATTGCATACTTATTACGTGAAAGTTAATTGTTTGCATGCAAACGTCCCTTCTTTATTTACCTTCATCAAACTTGTTGATACAATTGGTTCAATTTCGGAAACTATTATTCGTATAAAATGTTTATTGGCTTTATTGGATCTGAGCTCACTTAATATTTTTATTCTCGATTAAAAATGTTTTTTTTTTTAATGCGTAATGCATAATAGTTCAATACTTATTTGATCTTAAAGTTGCAATTCATCGTGAATGTTTAATAATTTTAATAGTATTTATCCGAATATCCGGAAGTATATTGAGGAAGAGATCGGTAAATACAATGACTTTGCTGTATTCTATAATGACTGACTGAGTCTACATTCGTTTTTGTTGGAAGCTAAAACAAAGTAACATCTATTTCGACCTACCTCTAAATTATTGTTACTCCGCCTTTTGGGTTAAGACCAAGGTGAAGTTTTTAGAATTCACTCATAGCCTTTGATAACACTAATTATTATCACAAAAACAGTGTCTCCAAATCCAGTTAAGCTTGATTACGATGCACGAGATTATTTCAACGTTACTATACTCCGTTTGAAATAATATTAGACATTTAAATAAACCTTTATTGCAGTCCGTTCAACTGATTTGAATTTTATTGCGTTAGTAGCATGATAAATGGCATCTGCAGTAAACAGTTGATATTGTAACTAGCTTTGTGTTTTTAATACCATCCTTATGGCTACGGAATAGTAGTCAAAATCGGTTGAACTGACTGAAAAAAGGTTTATTTAAATGTCTAATCTTATTTCAAATGGAGTATAGGCACGATGAAATAAACTCCTTAAAAGGACATTGTACGTCTTGTATGGGGTTTCAGGCCTTGTGTAAGTCAAAAAAGTACTAAATAAAAACTAGGTTAATATCAGGTATAAATGAGACGATTATGAATCACTTTATGTGGATTTGATATCTAGCGGGGTTTTTAAAACATTGTTTTTTTTTTTAAATTATGCAGTAGTAAAAACCGTTCGGCGCTACACTAAGTCAGCGGAGTAATTGCGTAACACATGTTATTTTGAAGGAATTTGATCATATTATGACGCGGAAAGGACACGACGTAACCTTTCCGCAGGTAATGTCATTCCCATACATTTTGGCGTAGCGTTTGGCGTTAACGCTAACAGAAATGTGTTTTGTCTCTAGGCCCAGGTCTGCCATTCAGCTTCAGACCTAACTCGTCGTTAAGTCAAAACTCTAAGTACGGTAATTATTGGCATCGGGACGAATACTATTCAAAATGATCTCAACTACTAACAAAATGAAACTTTATCCCAATCGGACAAGGTTCTTGTCAGGATGACAGTTGTCGTGTGCTGTCTTCATTCTGAAACATTCCTTGTGTCATGAAATTAATATTTAATTTTATAGTTGTTTAGGTTTAGGTCATTTTAAGCAGTGTTCGTCCCGATATTATTGACGCTGATTGTGCTTATAAAATTAATATACATACACGAAAGTTTTTAACCAGTGTGCAAACTGTAACTATTAATTCAGCAGAATATCATTCTAGATACCCAGCGTAAAAAAAAAATCGTTGGTTATAAAAAAAAATCTGCTGTTTCATAGTGTGTAAAAGTGCAATACCTACGCGGTCAAAATATATGAAACGGCTGATTTTGTTTTGTATACCTTACCAGCGAAAAATTTCTACGCTAGGGGTCTAGATTGATGAATGGTTACAGTTTGCGCACTTATCCTGTGTAAAAAAAATCTTACCAAGGAACTTCCCGGTAACTCGCATTCTGCCCTCGAACTTATTATTCTGGACATTAGTATCGGTCAGCTGATACGTTGAGTTCCAATCCGCTGCGGCTAAGTGATCGTTACTTGTTGACAACCTAAACTGGTCGCCTGCTTGCATTCCTGTGCCTGGTGACAAAGAAAAAGGGTTTAAGAAAAAAAAAATGGCTAGTACTTGGAAGTATACAGGATGTAACAGAAACACTATTGCTATCCATATGCACTAAAGATAACAGCTGGTATGGAATCCCTATACATAGTTTCAGCTCAAAATAAAATAATGAATTGATACTCAGTTTCATATGTTTCTTAAATTCAAATCGTAACAAACGTGTCACCGCACTACGTAGGTCAATAACTTTCCAGATTACTTGCCAATATCACGATAAATCTCTTCCGAGTTTATTTCAATTTGAAAAGTTCGGTTTCTGGTATCAATGTATAACAATTCTCATAACTTCCGAACATGTAGAGATAGGATTAAAAAACCCTTCCAATATCGTTTGATATCATCCAAGAAGCCGTGCCCTTGGTATGTTTATCTATACCCTTTCCGTTACACATTGTATAAAATCTGTCCCATACCCTTCAAAATAGACAATAATATAATACATATTAGCCTACAAGACATGCTAAAAGATGCATCAATAAATTATCTTATATAAGAAAAAGTTAAAAAATACTAAACTGAGCCTGTATGTGTGCGTGATTTTGTGTAAGTGTAGAGTAGTGAAAAGTGTCGGGGTGTTGGGTAGAGTAAATACGTCTGTACGTGTAAGTACAGTCGCCAGCAGGTCAAGCTATCCCAAACTGTCAAATTTTCCCAATTGAACATAAACCTTATTCCTTTGCAATAAAATTGAAAAACCATCATATAAATTTGACAGAATGGGGTAGCTTGATGTGCTGGCCTCTGTATATAACACCGCGGTGGTATATAGTACCCCACATTACGCCTTGTTTAAGTTCAGTGTAAAAGGGTCGACCTTATTATTGTCATCGGCCGGGCACAAAACCAGGCTGCTACTGAGATATCCCGATGGAACATTTTCCGGACCTGGGGACTGAACCCAGAGCCCATAATCGGCAGTTGCAAATGACTACTAGGTCAACGAGGCGCAGTCTTTTTTTTTTTTTTTTTTTGAGCATTTATTTCTTAAGGTCAATCTTGTCGACATTTTTCCCATAGAAACCTCGGAAGTGTTTTACTCCACTGTTCGACAATGTACATGAAAAATTAGACACGGTATGGCTTTGTCTCATTATTAATATGGTCTCTACGTAAACAGAATACCAAAACAAAAAACCCATTAAAAAGTTAGGAGCCAACAACGATTCGTTTTTGTTGCTAATTTAACCTAAATTTGGGCGTGTTTAAGTAACAAAATAAGTGTAAAATATCCAAAACTAAGTCGGTACCGACAAAGGTCAAATATCGAAAAGTTCAAGAATAAAATTGATCATTGATTTATGCAGTGGATTTTCATAAAACCCGATCTTCTGAAGGACTTTTCCTAATTTTTAACGCGCCTGTTTTACTCTGAGGTTTTACTATAAATGATCCAGCACCTCACTCAATAACGTTGTGCGTGTAGACTAGCATCTAACTGCTCATTAATGATACTACCTCTGTCGGACACAATGCCTGGTGAGACAGCGTGCTTTTTAGCCAAGCCCTCCAGTGAGTTCGAGCCCGCGACTAGATTCCCTTTAAGTTATTCCAATTCTTTCACGAAAAGTTGTATGTTGTGGTAAAAAACATGTATATTATGTTTTTTTCAATTATCACCTTTAGAGGGTTTGGTTTCCGCTTTTTTCACTTAGTTCTTCAGATGCACCATTGTGCGTGGGCCATGACGGCCCATTATTCCAACCAGCTAAACTCCCTCCAGAAGTCGATTAGATTACGACCTTGTTTATTTTTGTCACAACAAATACGTCCTTGAGTGAGTGGAGTAACACTAACTAGTTGCTGGTATAAAACGAGCGAAGGGTAATCGATACATGCGAGCTGTATTGCACCATTCGTTTATTTCTCAAAGTTATACTATAGCAGTATGATGAAATGGTCCAGTAATGTAATAGTCAATCAATGACGCTATATACTACTAAGGTAGATTATAGTTTTACTTAGAAAAACCGTAGTTTCTTAGTAAATATTATTTCTCTACCACTAAAGAAACGAAGAAAACCTACCTTACCTTGAACTGCCGCAAAAGTTACCATTGCAGTTGTCAGTCGGTTAAGTAGTTTTGAGCTCGATAGAAAGCTTTTTTTTTCTTTATAATAAACACAAAAGATTAACTTGACCATAGTCAAGTACCTAATTATAACTTTTTTGCGATCCATATTAAACCAAAAAGCTTGTGTGAGTTGGCAACTTTTTGCCTGTGGAATGCGCTGAGGTAACACGCGTTTTCAGTATCAGGTAGTATGTCTGACTGCTTCATCTGGTTAGACTGGAAGCCTACCCCCAACACAGTTGGGAAAGGCTAAGCAGATTGATTGAGTATCAGATTTGAAGGTCATAAAATTTCGCGAGCTGGTGGGGCTGTTTAGCGCTTCCCTTTTAACAACACATCACGGACACCGTAGATCTTTAATCTATTAAGATGATTGCAAATGGTACCAACCTTCTACAGCCACATTGACGTATGTGTACTCATTCATGTTGACAGTCACGTTGTTCGGGCTGAAGGTCGCGATCATAGTCGGCGCCGCTTGGCAGATCACCCAGAGTGGACATAGTGCCAGGATGTATAGGATGATCAGGTGCAACGGCCAGATGGGACACATTTTGGCCGATTTTTGTGCTCAGTTGGAATCTGGAAAGAAGAGAAAAACATATTAAATACATACGTAAGCAGCCTATAATGTTACCATTGCTGGGACCCAACGCGCGTTGGTAGGATGTCACATGTTTTCGAATTTTTTGGTTCTAAGACATGCCGGTTTCCTCACGATGTTTTCCTTCACCGTTTTGAGAGCAGTGGTAATTAAATAGTTTACACAAAGTAAAGCGCCTGTCAGGGTTCGAACCTACGATCTACAACTCGTAAGTCGGGCCCGTTACCACAAGACCACCACTGCTCTAAGTATTAAGTATGTAATGTAGCAATTCTTTTTCCGAAGACCGCTCAGCTGTTGGGCATTTATGAAATAAGCGTTGATAAAGTCTACATAATCCGATAAAGATCAATTCAAAGTGCTGTGCGTTGAATGATCCGATATTGATGATTATGTAATTAGGTACTGCGTGTTCTCAAAATACAAAAAGTACCTTTCCCTGTTTTGTAATAAATAAGCTATTTGTGCCTTTAAAAATTAGATCATGGGCATAGCCTATAAAAAGCCTGCCCCATTTTAAAGTACCGTTATTTGTTAATTTTGACTTTCACTAGGACCAATAATTTAAACAAAAACACAATCAACAAAGTTACAAAGTTTGAAAAACAAACACAATCAACAAAGTTAGGTGCAAAGTTTTGAAATATGTACATATAAAAAAATTAAACCACCGAAAAACCGAAAACTAAAAAATAATAAACTTGCTTTGTCTTACACCAATAACTAAGTTCAGAAGGCGGTGACATATAATTAAATACATATCCAAAGTCACCGACTTCCGAACTTAGTTATTGGGGTTAGACAAAGCAAGTTTATTATTTTTTAGTTTTCGGTTTTTCGGCGGTTTATTTTTTTTATTAAAAAGTTTTTTATTTTATATTTTTTTGTGGCTATAATCTACTAACTACTACATGCTTAATTTTTGATAACTTTTTGTAATACACAACTCAGTATTAAAATCTGTGAGTAAACAATCAATCATCCCCTGTTTTCTTACCTTTTGGGTTGGAATTTTTCTTCGAAATTTATATGGGACCAACTTTGGGGTATGCCCTTTCCAATAAAAAAAGAATGATCATAATCGGACTACTCTGGAAAAAGTTATGCGTGGTCATACATAAAAAAAATACGCGTCGAATTGAGTAACCTCCTCCGTTTTTTCGTCGGTTAAAAATATCATAAACCATGTAAAAGTAGTTTACAATTCGTAACAACTCACCACACGAGGTCGACCACGAAAACCGTATCACAAAACTCCTAACTTAATGAATTACTTAATTACTATACATCTTACGCGTGCACCATCTAGCAACACATGGATACAACTGACGCAAAAGCTCTCGAACCGATTTACTACTCTACGCTTATCTCTTTACGACCAATTATCCTTTATCACCGAATCCTAGGTTCGATTATTCAATGATTTTTTATCTCGAGATATGATACAATAGAACGATCATAGCAGTTTCGTATCTCGTGGGGTATGTCACGTAGAGATAAAATCGATAAGAATGTATTTACCATATTAACCAATTAATTACTAAGGACTAAAGAAAACGTGGACTGGATTACTTAGATTATTTTAAATTGAAACATGTGAATTAAATAGGTAACACATTTGACGTCATCATAAATGCTTACTTAATTCACGCCTTCTTCTCATGGGGGTTGGCAGAACCAACACAATTCCACCTGCTACGATCCTTACATACTATTTTTGTTCATACGTTCATACATACAGGAAAAGTTTTATCCAGTGCGCAAATTTTAACCATGAATTCAGCATAGCCATTCTGGACCCCTAAAGCAGAAATTTTTCGCCGATTATAAAAAAAAAATCAGCTATTCCATACATTTGACCGCGTGGTATTGCACTTTTCTATAAAACAGCTGTTTTTTTTTATAACCGGCGAAAAATTTCTGCGCTAGAATGATATGCTGAATTCATGGTTAAAATTTGCGCACTGGATAAAAACTTATCCTGTATGGTATATGGCTATTCACAATCATTTGAAACATTTCCATACCGAATCGAACATCAATCAATGTTATTGTAGGAGGTATTCTATAAACGTTGTTCACAAATACAAAACCCGAAAATATTGTCAGCATAAATCAAATAGACGACAGCTATTCTACCGACAGCTGCTTGCTATCGAAGGGAAATCAAGTAATTGAAGTAGGTACCGTCATTTTCGATACGATAGTCTGTCGAATGCTTGTGAATAGCTATGTTGGTCATACAAGCACGGCGCCGTGCCTGAAGATGATCATCACCATAGATCGATCAACCAATATGGACACTCGAAATAATTAAATGAATGGCGTCATCAATAATCGGTTAACCGTGATTCGCGATTCGAAATTCAACATTAATTGGTCCCTGTGTACGTGTCTGGTTGATCTTAGACCTTTGATAAAGCAATAGGGTATTTTCCGATTTCATAAAAACTATTTTAATTTGAAGATTGGGACGATATATTTAACAGAAAAATAAAAATAAATTTATTAATACACATTTTCTCACTTAAAAACGATTATATTCGAATTTATTTTTCGTTGTTTTGAATTTACCGCCAAAACGCTCCTTACGATGACTTTTTATCACGTGATATGTGACGTCAACTTTGTTTATACGACACCGGTACAAATACTTAGTTTGACGCCGTTTTAGAAGTATTTTTGCACAGAGGCACCGTACACCAGTAATATCACTTTATATCCATTAAAAATCTTGTTAATTATAAACTCGACATTCACTTATTTACTTGCCAACTACTTTAGTTTACACAAAGTTGACGTCACGTAATAAAAAGTCATCGTAAGAAGCGTTTTGGCGGTAAATTCAAAACAACTGAAAATAAATTTGGTTTAAATCGTTTTTAATTGAGAAAATGGATAGAAATCAATTTATTTTTATTTTTCTGTTAAATATCTCGTTCCAATCTTCAAATTAGAATACTTTTTGAAAAATTGGAAAATGCCCTATTATCACACGGTTCTTTAAAAACAAAAAAAAAGCAGGCCCATATGTCACACTTAAGACCTAGTGACATTAAGTACCTATAGCTTTGAACGTGTCAAGGTGATTTATATTTACATTATTTATTATTGTCAGTATTGTGTGCCTGAGCGTTCATAATATGCACAACGCATCATACACTGAACTCAAAATACTACAGAATATAAAAGTTTGTAAATACGAAAATCTATTTTTAACATGTACAGAAAATGGATCCTTTTAATTTCTACAAAGTGCTACGTGATTCGTTTTGAATGGATATAATTATGATCCGGATCCCGATCAAAACAAAACCGTCGATGCGTATCGAAACATAGCTGAAATTGTCCTTGAATTTATAGGTACGTGACCTTCTCTTTAACAGATTAAGGCCTGTAATGTAACACAATACCATTGTTGTTAGGGACTCAATAAGTATTTACACCATATACGTGAATCTTTTTGTCAAATTATGTTAAGATTTTAAGATCAAGTTAATTGACCCAGCCGCTTCATACAGGCTAAATCTGGAGTTGTAGTTAAAACTCAAAACACCGGGAACTCAAAAGCACAAAAAGCCTCTACAGGATCCAATGCTGGGTCAATCTACACATGCTGTGTATGTGGACATAAAGGCTTCTTCAAACAGACGCGACGCGACACTTCTACGAGAGTCGCGTCGCACCTGTTTGTGGGAGCCTTAAAACTCTTTCTGACCGGCTAAAGTCAATTCCGCGTCAATAAGTAAGTCAATAACTTTGCTAATATGTGATTTGTGAGTTAGGAAGCAGACTGCAAAAACTGGACAACCAATAAAATGAAATGAAACGAAGTTCTTTATTCTGCAAATAGAAATCGGAATCACATTTACAAGACTTATTTAAAAAGAAAAAAAATATATTTGGAGTCGACATTTCTTATCTCTCCCTGACAAGAACAGACTCAGGGCTAAGCTGAAGCAACCAATGCTAAACTGAGACAAAACCAGACAAAACAGCACCCTAATTGCGTAACTTACGATTGATCATAATTGGTTTCGTCTTCACAGTTAAACAATTTTCATTGCGTTATTTATGTAGTCGAACAGACACATTTTTCGAACATATGAAGCAATGGTTTAACAATCCGTTTCCAGATCCAGATTATGATGAATCGTGAGTTACGCAATTAGGGTGCAGGTTAGAAACAAATTAGGCGATATTTACTTGGTAAAAACGAAGAGTCACGAAAATATCACACAGCTAGAGACTAATATCACGATGACGACCAGTTTCCTCACTACTTACTGGACGTAGATATTAAAGCAAATACAGTTAATTATCAGACACGAGATCTCCACTGTGTTCTCAAGTATATTTTTAATAGGTGGGCAGATATTTAGCTGCTATATTACAATACAACACACACTATCAGTTGTATAACGGTTTGTTATTGTTTGAATTATGAATGATCTAGTTCAACCATTCTAGTAGGTAGTAATAATCTTTCCAGTTTTTACCTATGAGCTGTAAAAATAATTTCAAAAAGAAAAAAAATATATTTGGAGTCGACATTTCTTATCTCTCCCTGACAAGAACAGACTCAGGGCTAAGCTGAAGCAACCAATGCTAAACTGAGACAAAACCAGACAAAACAGCACCCTAATTGCGTAACTTACGATTGATCATAATTGGTTTCGTCTTCACAGTTAAACAATTTTCATTGCGTTATTTATGTAGTCGAACAGACACATTTTTCGAACATATGAAGCAATGGTTTAACAATCCGTTTCCAGATCCAGATTATGATGAATCGTGAGTTACGCAATTAGGGTGCAGGTTAGAAACAAATTAGGCGATATTTACTTGGTAAAAACGAAGAGTCACGAAAATATCACACAGCTAGAGACTAATATCACGATGACGACCAGTTTCCTCACTACTTACTGGACGTAGATATTAAAGCAAATACAGTTAATTATCAGACACGAGATCTCCACTGTGTTCTCAAGTATATTTTTAATAGGTGGGCAGATATTTAGCTGCGATATTACAACACACACTATCAGTTGTATAACGGTTTGTTATTGTTTGAATTATGAATGATCTAGTTCAACCATTCTAGTAGGTAGTAATAATCTTTCCACAGTTTTTACCTATGAACTGTAAAAATAAATTCGAGTTCCAAAATAAACGGCGGAATATTTTGAAGAATGGACGCAGGTAGTGAATCGTTTTTCTTTTGCAGACGGGCGCGTATGTATTTATTTGAATATATTGAGTTTTTGCTTCGAAAACAAGCTTAGCTTAGCATTCATGAATTTAATAAGTATAGTGGATAACAACGGAGGCCATTTGTATTTTTTGAACTCGCACATAAGAAATCTCATCTTTATTTTAGTAGGTGGAAGATCTTTTTTATAGGCTTTCGCACCCAAAGAGTGCCTACGAGAGCCTATTACTTAGGTTCTGTTGTCCAGCCGTGTGTCACAGGGCTGTATCTTTCGAACCGTAAAAGTTAAGGTAGACACTTGAAATTTCAGTGTGGTAGAGTGAAATTTCAATTCTAAGTATTTAAATAAGAAGTTGTCGTGTTGAATATTGTACCTACGTTGATTCATCTGCAAGTCTGACTCGCACCTTGCCGCAATTTTTTCAGGTGGGCCAACATTTTACGCAATGGGTTGGAAAATATTCCAAATTATTGTTATCAGTGCGCGTGATTTCGTTGTTACTATGACTAAAGTAAACTGGGTCTAGCTATTCTTAGCTATTTCAATGTCAATGAGGTTTTAAGAATATTTACGCTGTATTGGCTTCGTGTCTGTTTGTTGCGATTTGAGAAAAACTTTCTCAATTTCTCAAGAAATTTATCTGATGATAAATATATCCTTCGCCTTGCCTTCAATAATATCAGGCCTAAGAGATGCTAGAGTTGTACGTACGGCGACATAACATCAGATAAGCTATACATTTCTAGTATAAGCAGACTTCTAATTGTACGAAAAGCCTATACGAGCTTTTGCGAGTTCAACTAAAACTGGAAATGTATAGCTTGATACGTCGCCGTGTGCACTACAGACCACAGTGTGATCTGTGAGTTGTACTGAAGGACCAAAAACCGCAGTTGCCGCAGTAGTATTACAATTTCTAATAAAGTAACTTGAGAAGTTTTGTATTATGGCTGGTATTAATAATACGATTACATTGTTGCAGATGAGCCGCCTTAGGGCCTGTGCACACCACGTTTTTTAAACGCGCCGTTGACGCGCGTTTGTAGCGATACAGACGCGATACGCACGCACGCGAGTCAGACCTTTCTGTAGGATAAAAGCGCGCCGTCGACGTACGTTTCTTAAAACGTGCGTCAACGGCGCATTTAAAAACGTGGTGTGTACAGGCCCTAATTTTTGCCTTAACAACACGTTTCTAATAACTGAAAAATAAGGAAATCGTATTTTAACACGCATGCTCGATAGTAGGTAAATGATGTAGGTTATGCCTAGATGTTTTAATCAATCATTTTATCGTGGACCTTACCTTATTAATTTATTTTACGTAGAACCAAAACACTTTTGCTGCCTTCGCTTACCTAGCTACTGGAAAGGTTCTCTGCACAAGAGAACCTTACATCACAACCAGAGTAATTTTTTTACCAGCCTGATAGAAAAAATAACTGGTTGCATTCGATATCACAAGCGAATTTAACATTACCTACTTGTTGATTTAGTATCTATGTCTCGTCATCTTATTTGTACTAGTAGTGTCAAAGTCACACATTAGTCCCATATGACCACAAAAGGTCAAATTTTTTATCACTTGTCTGACCGAATCCACGTCGTGTTTAATGTAACTGATAGTCGAAATATAACTAGATTAAAACCAAAACTAGTTTTACTACTAAAAATATAACTAGGTTTTTTTTTGGGTGGGAAATCATCAAATAACTTCTCCCGCTCTGGGTGGAGCAGGAGGGCGTGTCAGACTTTTACTGACTAAAACCCACCCGTGTTCCTTCAGTAGCCCGTATGCCAGGGGCTGTGGTGTCTCTTTCGAACAAACCCGCACCCCTGGCAGATACGGTACGGTATGAAATGCCTATTATATCATCCTGATTTTTGGCTACCTATCTGTCAAATTTCATAAAGATTGATTCAGTGGAATAATCGTGAAAGAGTAAAAGGCACATAGACCTCTGTCTGTGTGCCTGTTACTTCGTCCGCGTAAAATTATTGTTCCCCGACTCACCCCGCTGCGTCGTATCGCATCGTCCGCGCTACTGCTTTGTTTTCACTTAGCGTTCCTTGTTTATTTATTATTTATATATACTTCAGTTGTGTATGTGCCTCTTTTGGGTTGTGGCGTGTTGTTAAATACCCTATAACTTTCCTCGAGAAGTGGGCCATCAAATGCAAAAAGTATTTTTCAAATCTGACACGTATTTCCCGAGATTAACGCGTTCAAACAAACAAAACAAAACTCTTCAGCTTTGTTATTAGTAGGTATATTTACATAAAAGATGTATGGATTGCCCACCATCACCAAAACCCAATAAATCATCAAAGTTAGTTCAAAATTCTCAAGGCGAAGAGGCGCGTCTTTAAATTATAATTGGCTATTCGTGAATAAACACCTGAAATAAACGATATTCGTTTCATATCCGGCGGTCTGTGTGTACCTTCTTTTCAAATTGATATGGCCTTTGAGTCGCACAGTTGGCTTAGGAAACGGACATTTATTCTGATGGATGTTGTTTCCTTCATAATAACATAAAAACAAATAGTCTTAATGTCTTTGTCTACGAAAGCTAGGTCATTCGGGTTGGTTCTATAGTCTTCTATCATCATTATATGAATTTATTATTGGTGTAGCAATTTCTATTAACTATTATTATTCTAGGTCTTTTAATACTGTGGTCGTCTTTTTTGTGTTTGTCTACTATTCACTATATTAATTTCTTATTTGTGTAGCAATTTCTATTAATGATTATTATTCTAGGTCTTTTAATACTGTGGTCGTCTTTTTTGTATTTGTCTACTATTCATTATTATCTGCCTAACCTTTTCCCAACTATGTTGGGGTCGGCTTCCTGTCTAACCCTATTCAGCTGATCAGTATTTTACATGGAGCGACTGCCTATCTGGCCTCCACAACCCAGTTGCTGGGTTTTACGATAACCCTTGGTAAGAATGATGTTTGTCTACTAGTAAGAAGTAATGAGAGCAGTGGTGGCCAAGTGGTAACGGCTGCGACTTACGAGTTGTAGGTCGTGACTTCGAACCCAGACAGGCGCTTTACATTGTGTAAATTATTTCATCACCACAGCTCTCAAAACGGTGAAGGAAAACATCGTGAGGAAACCCGGCATGTCCTAGAACCAAAAAATCGAAGACATGTGACATCTACCAACCCGCACTGGGCCGGCGTGGTGGATTACCGCCCAATCCCTCTCACCGAGAGGAGGCCTGTGTCCCAGCAGTGGTAACATAATAGGCTGATGATGATGAAGAAGTAATGTCCTTGATTTGTTTTCTGCTAGGTTTTACTAACAAAGTCACCGTGACCGACAATTTTTTTTGATGTGTCATATTTTTAGAAGGATCGTTTTTGTTTATTTCTGAATAGGCAATTTTTTACCACGTATCAGTAATAAATACTGTAAGAGTTTTATAATGCTGAAAAATTACTCACACAGCCTTTATAAATATTAAAAAAAAAATCCTTACATAAAAATTCTGAAAAATTTACCCGTAGTGTTATTCATTTGTTTGCTTTCAAAATTTATCAGTACAGTCAGATATACTCGTAATTATAACATAAACAGCCGGGTTCTAGAACAATATACACTCAGACCGATTGTGAAGCACAATAAAATTATGTACATGTAAAAAGTACCCGCAAATAGGCGCGCCGCGGCTCTAGTGCACACGGCTACACATCAAGCTATACATTTCCAGTATAAGCTAATCTCGCATTGTATAGGATTTCTGTACAGTGCGAGATCAGCGTAAACTGGAAATGTATAGCTTGGTGTGTAGCCGCGTGTACAACAATCTCTATGAAAACTTCATGGATTTTTTTCTGACGAAGTTGCGTCGCGCCTGTCTATGTGAGCCTCAGCTCGCAATAGCCATCGAATGGGAACGGTGGCTTCCTAGTTTCCTACTCGATTACTTGCTATACTTCTGTTATATCAGTAGGTAGGTAAATAAAAGTGAAAGTAATTACTTGTTTACGTAATTGTAACCATAATCTTGTAATCAGCGTGTCAGATTATGAAGAGCCCCTTTTGTTTTGAGCTGTGGAAAGAATTCGTCAATTCTTCGTTGATAAATTAATTAACGAATCAATTAAGTTAATGTGGCATAGCAGTCTTGGGAAGTAACTCACCAAGAGTTACCTACGTACTCCTTTCTAATACTTACCAATTCAGTACAAAAACATAAAAAAATGAACTACCTATGATTTAAAAGAAAGATTCAAGGGGTACATAAAAATGAAGGAACTGATGACGGCTTAATTTTGATACTTGTAAATTATTTTTGTTTATAAAGTTTTAAAATGCTACATTTTATGATTGCTTGCCAAATTATAAACGATTTATCACTACTTCGAAATCATTTCTTATTGATTCACAAATAAAATCAGAACTTGTTTGTAAAGACCGCATAATACAAGATATTAAATGATGCAATACTGAAGTAACAGTACGACGAGTAAATGTGACTAATAAATAAAATTATTTTTGCAAGTTGCGTAAATGGTTCAAAAACGATTTCGTTAATAAAGATTTTGTCATCTGCTGATTTTCGATAAGTAATTAAATTGCTGTCTAGAATAAAAAAGTGATGAATGTATTCTTATACCAACATTGTGACAACAGTTGACAAGGCTGTCAGTAACTGTTATTCAAAATTGAAAAACTAGTAAGTGTTTAGGATTTAAATAAATAATAAGTTTGTCCACAGAACAACGTGAGAATTAAATATCGCTTGGACAAGACTAAACCCGAATTTAATATTGTGTCTGTTAGTTAATTTTTTCTTGATATAAATGTAAATCTTGAGATAAATTACATAATAATTAATACAGAAACAAAAACAACTCATCTCTCAATTCTTATCGGTTACTTAATTTTGGGTCGTTATTCGGTGTTGAAATCATAATTACGTATCGGCATTGACCTCATGGCTTCGCAAATGATTGTAAGTTTGTGACGTTTTGCTGCTGTTCTATTTGATATTATTCAACGTCGATTACAAGCATTGGGAAATCGGACACGGCAAGTTACAGGAGATTTGCGAAATATAGGCACCGAAGTAAATCATAGGAGTTCCGATTTGTCAATTTTGGAAATTACATTGGAGTTGTCCTAAAATTTTAATTGATCGGCGTTTTTTGTTACAACATATTGCCAAAAACTAATCAAGGATGTAGGAGCTCAAAACGCAGGTAAAATATGAGGAAACATTTTAAGGTCCTGGCAAAATCCAGGAGACAAGGACTGAAAAGTTGCATAATAAATAACAAACGTTACTTCTACTTCCATTTTGAGTATGTAGAGATCGTCTCGTATTTCCTTAAAGGGATTGTAGGAAAATAAGCGGAAACTTTCACTAGAACGGCTTTACCCGTAAATATAAATTAATAGTATCGAAGTAGGTACATACAATGTTGTGGCTTGTGGTTTATGTAAGTACTTAGGTACTTGATTAATCATAGCATATAAAGTCCTTGATTTATATTAGCATTAGGTCGTGTTTTGTCATCATGAAAAGCATTAATTTCTAAATACCTACTCTGTTTAATACTGCACACGCACGCTGATTACTAAGAACATAAATCCTATTATCAACACAAACATTTATAAACAATAATTAAATGAGAGTCATTATTCGATCATGACTTTCATCTCTAAAGTTGAGTTCCGTTCCGGGGGAAATACCATACGGATAAACAAATCCAGTTTTCCTTATAAGTCTTGAACCTGCCCTTAGTAGAACAATCGGGGGAAGTGGAACAAACATGCATTCACTAATGATGTGAAAATGAACATGATAAGCTAAACGACAGCTTCACACGCTTGTATTATTTGAATTAGATAACAATTTGATCTTTTTGAACTTGTACTTACGTAAGCAAGACAATTTTGGAAAATAATGGACCCTGCAATGTAATAATTTTGGACGTTAACCAGTAGCATCTCTAACTGCCTAATTCGATACACAAAGCCAAGGTAAATGGCGATTGGAAACAGATTCTGTCAACAGGATGTGGACAAAAATTTAATAAGGGTAGGCCTGATGTAAAAATATCAACATATCTGAGCAGTTAGTAAATGAGTCCCAAAAACGACAGCATAATAACGTTTGCAGAACCATCAGCTGGGTAATTACGTAACCCACTAACAGTGGCAACAGTTTTCTTTTGACAGTTCAACATCATGCATTGCGTTATTTACGTTGTTGAGTAGATATTTTATTCGAACGTATAAAGCAATGGATGACGCAATATCTTTTAAAATGATTTAGACATCATGCAGTATCAAAGTTCCATAGTGAACCGTGGCATTTCGACTACGCTGAAGGAAGACTTATAGAAAAGAAGCCTAAACTTAACGGAGGACTGCGATTTTAACAACACAACAGTAAAACCAATTCTTAATGATGAATCACTAATTAAAAGTCTAGATATCAGCGCTTTATCATCACGTGAAAGTTTTAAAAGTTAAATAGAGGAAATCTGTCCAGTAGGCGATCGAATGGTAGCTTCATTTTAAAAACGTGTAAATCCGTGTTATCGCCAGACGGTCACATCAGTAATCACCGATACGGCACAATACATAAGCACTGTACATCTTGTATTGATGTCAATTGGGTGTTATATTTGCCTTGCACTACGTGAGAGGAAGCGGCTTTGTGGGTTTATGCTATCACAGGGCTAGTACATTTTCTGACGGTGATAATACGCTTCGTCAAAAATCTACTAGTACTATTTTCCGTTGTTGTTGTGTAGTATATTGTAGCTTTGATTAATTCATGGAGAGCCCTTGCGTCTCGCTTGCATCCGGCAACCGTGTCTTTGCATGATGAGACTAAAACGCCTTTTGAATTCCAACAGGTACTAGTCCATCACCCTGAGTGATGGACTAGTACCCAAATTGCGTAACATACAAAAACTGGCAATCGATCGAAATGCTGCTTGTATTTTGATATCCGCTACTTCATATGTAAGTTTGAAAAAATCGTCTGCAAACAATGTTAAAACCGCAATGAACGTGGCTAAACTTACTCTTAAGGGGAACCTAGTCCCTGGTTCGAACTCACTGGTGAGCCTGGCTAAAAAGCACGCTGTCTCACCAGGCTTCGCGTCCGACAGAGGTAGTATCAGTGATAAGCAGTTAGATGTTAGTCTACACGCACAACGTTATTGAGTGAGATGCAGGATCATCTATAGTAAGACAGGAGCGTAAAAATTAAGAAAAGTCCTTCGGAAGATCCGGTTTTATGATAAAACCACGGCATAAATCAATGACCAATAAATTTTATTGAACTTATCGATATGAACTTTGTCCGTTGTAGTTTGTACCGACTTGGTTTTGGAGATTTTACACTTCTTTTATTACTTAAACACGCCTAAAGTTAGGTTAAATTAGCAAGAAAAACTAATCTTTGTTGGCGTAGTGTCTAAGAATAATTTTGAAGGTCTCTAAAGATGTTTCACCAATGTAACATTATAATCACAGAGTACATTTTTATATAGGGTAATTATAATGACGTTTATAATCTATATTTTATACGAAAGCTTGTCAAAGCCCACAACTCTTTCTGACATCTGTAAGTTATCTGAGGAGGTCTAAATCGGTATATTACTGACCTTCTGATTTCTAGCTGACGGTGAAATGAAGTTTAAAAAGTAAAATCTCACTTAATTTCAGTGTGAATGCTTTGCCGGGAGCAACCAGACCATGGTCCATTTGCTGGAGTGTCTATAGTGACCCTATACTCCTGCACCTTAGACGTCATAAAAACGTTACTGATGCTGCGATTAACGTGGTCTCCTGTTGTGGGTCTAAGTAATTTGACAAGACGTACTTCAGCAAAGAAAAGAAGAAGGATTAATTCCGCATCCGAATCATCAGCGAATTCGCATTTTTTACAAGCTAGTCGTTGGATCAATTTATGTATATAAAAGTCAAAGCTATGAGACTATGACACGGTTCGTCAGTGGTCAAAGGGGAGAACCAGGATATTATGTATTGTGTGGATGACAGACTAGCAATCAGTCACCGCTTATGCAATACCGTGCGATCTTTAAATAGATCCGCTATTTTTGCACGTATGTAGTTACTTACGACGGCGAGCTAGGTAAGTGTACTACATTTAAATATTTATTTAGAAAAATAATATATATACTAATAATACACATCACGCCTGTTGTCCCCGAAGGGATGGAGAGGTGACCTATAGACACACCCACACACCAACATTTTTCCAGAAAAAAATTTAAGAAATATTTTATAATAGGTACCTGGATAGATGAGTATTCTGAACATTAGGTAATATAGTTTTTATTTTAAATAGAGTAACATAAAAAAAATCTACTTATTTACGCATTCTGCATACGATTCGATTGATTATTATCAATATCATCATATCGAGTACCAGTACTTATCCGATCTACGAAAGTGTTTCAAGTGATAAAAATCGGAGAACTAGGCCAAAACAAATAACCGTTTAAGTATATATACAGCTGTTCACAATTATAAGTACCTAATTAATTATACAAACAACAAGACAAAAGCGACAGTAGCCAGCTAAAAGACGATCAAAGGTCGAGCAAGTTCGATTGGAATTTAATTTCGTTCGTGGTTAAGCCATAAATTGATAACGCCATAGGTAATATCAATTTGTGGTTTTCTAAGGAGAAACTATTATTTGGTCTATGAATGGATGAAAATTGAAATAAAAATATATTAATGTCTTAAAAGATTACAATACGTCCGACATAAAGCGTCACATAAAGATTGAAAAATAACTTGATAGAAACGACTCAAGGCACCAAACACAGATGTTCCTAAAGATATATTTGTAGAAACTACTTAATATAAGCCTCAGAACTCGCGTGAGTAATAAATTGCACAAAATAATCACGGATGATGGAATACTATTTGTAGACTAAATACGTGTATACGGTGTATATTACATACTTAACTATCGCTTAAGTCGTGTATAAAAATTATTCTTGAACTAGTGTAGCATTTAATTTAACCTCAATAAAACCAAAATAATTGATATTTAAGCGAATCTATTACATTATCTAATGACTGCAACACGTTTTGGATATTAGCAGTCTAGCTGACTGGAAATTTATATTGATTAAGAAGTAAGAACTAAATTACATAACAGCGATTCCAAAAATCTAGTTCCGGCAGATTTTTTTTTAAATAATTTGACTCAAAGTTTTCTCAATCGGAGATACTAGATAGATAGTTTTATTCGAGAATTTGGTCTCTCTCAAAAATGTTAAACCTAAAATTTTCGTGAATTCGTTTTGCGGAAATACGGTGTTTACCTAACAAATAGACAGAAAGCCTCTCACTCTATACTGTAGTGAAATAAAACATTGCAATGACCCTGACGACATGACCTTAATCTACATCAGATAGTAAGTAAGTGCCCACTACTTGAGGTGTTTGTAAATGTTAAGGTAAGGTACCTACTGGAATAACTTCGTTGATAAGAATTTTTATTTCACTCAAAGAAATTGTTGATCTGTGTAAGAATGGTAATGAAAACAAATATAGTAAAATATTTTTAAGTTTGTTTATAAACGTGTTATCGAGTGAGGAAACTAGGAAACATTTACTACATTTAGGAAACAAATATTCCTTATTAAAAGAGAAAACTTTAACCTAAAACTGGAAAAAGAGTTATTCAAATATATAGTATATTACCACATAGCACAGCACCGTTATGATTAAATTCGAACCCAAATCGGGTGTTCCACATCGGCCATGAGTGCCATGACATGCCAACACGATTTCAAATTCTCAAGTATTAAGTTCTCTTGCGCGTACTACACAGTTGTCGGGTATTGCGCTTCTATGCAGTATGTACTGTGCAGCCTAGCCAGAGGCAGTACTTGACATAGTAATATCATTCATCAAGTCTTAACGATATGTTAGTAGAACTTCATCAAGGATAACTGGCACATTAGTTCGTTCGCAGTGCTTATTGCAACATATTGATTGAGTATGATACTATGTCTAGCTTCGAGTGTGCGTACGGTAGCCCGTGTAATTCAAATTTTCTTCCGTTCTTTACAATTTGCAGGTCGTATGTTGATTAAAATATTATTCGCGACCGTTAAAATATGGCTTTACACAATTATAACCATTAAAATATTCAATACAACCCTTTCAATTAAATGAGTTTTTTCATAAAATAGTGGCGCTTTCACCTTAGGGGCGGTATCATATTAACTAGCGCTAATAGTATTTCAATAAGAGAAACGAAGTTTTAAAAATCCATATCCATAATATAAAAGTAGCCATATCACGGGAAAAAAATAATGAGTCCACCTGGATTGGGTTAGCAAAAGACTGGAAATGCACAGATAAATGAATAATGATTTTACGTCATAAATGTGTAGCTAAAAATAGTTATTTTTATGATTAGATTTACAATCATGCGCATTTCCATATTCAAGGCTAAAAAACGTAGAGACGTAGTATTACATTTCTTTTTGTGTAACAATTTTTTTCATTGCGCAATTTCCACCAACAAAAATATCAAGTACAAGTTAGCTAAATTGTTTTGGTTATAAGATTTATAATGAGAGAAAAAATGTATCTGCACCTTCATCTGCCTAGCCTTTGCACAACCATGCGGGGGTCGGCTTCCAGTCTAACCAAATGATGCCGAATACCAGTATTTTACATGGAGTGACTGCCTGTCTGACCTCCATTACCCAGTTACTGGGCAACACGATATCCCTTGTAAGACTGGTTGTCAGACTTTCGGCCTTCTTACGACCCGTAACGACTTTCAAAAATTTACGGAAGACAGCCGGGAGTCCGGGACCAACGGCTTAACGTGCTTTCCGAGGCACGACGAGTTCTTGGTATGTAAAGATAATCAACCATCCACGGCAAGCGTGCGGTTGTTATTGCGTAACCTCAAGCCCTCCAAAAAAATATCTGAATGATTTTTCTAATTGCCATTCAAGAGAAGTTTTTAATTCTGTCCTTGGATTCCACATCATTCATTGTGTTAGACTATGAATGAATATTCTCACACCCACACATTGCGGCTCGCGGTATAATCTAGATAACGAACTAAGCCTACCGATAGTACACATGGCTACATATTTCCAGTTTACGCTGATCTCGCACTGTACGGAAATCCTATACAACGCGAGATCAGGTTATACTGAAAATGTATGGCTTGATGTGTAGCCGTGTGTACAAGTACAACAGTCAGGTTATTGGCCCGTCAAACCGATACCCTTTGTGGACTTTAACGAGCAGTGTGGGATGATAAATGATTAGGTACTAAATGATTAGGTTTTCTTTTTAATAATTAACTGACTAGTTAATTATTAAAAAGAAAACAGTTTAGTCAATATTGAAAAATTACTGGCATTTTGAACCTAACTGATTCCCAGTAACTGGGTTGTGGAGGGCATGGCGTTGTCTTAGTATGGTTGTCATACATAATCTATACATATAATAAATCTGTAAAGGAACTTTTTCTGTACATTTAAAATATTTCGAAAATAATTGCTTGGGGTGGTAAGGGATAATCAACAGATGACATTTTAACCCTTATCAAAATTTTTGTCTGTAGCTCGGTTTTTCAGTTTCTATGTTGAATAGATCAAGTATCACGTCAAAAGAACGAAACTAATATGGTTATCTTTCATACTCAAATATTGTTTATAACTCAGAGTTTATATTAGTCTTTGTTTCATCGCAATCGCTTCGGTCAACCTATCTAAATAATTTAAAGTGTTCAAGAAGAATTTATTTTCGTAATGTTGAAACACTTAGCGACATCTATTGGCGTGAAACGGTACTAACGAATACTTAATATTAACACGTCATTCTCATTTAAGTTACTTACTGTGTCTGTGTTATTTCAAAAAGTAATGATACTGATTACTAAAATCGCTTTCCGTTGGTGGTTGATTCCCACGAATCAAAAAAGCTAAAAGAATTTCAAATAAAAAGTTGTGATAATATTAACTGACGTGGTGTTCTGAGTCATATACCTAGAATGCAATGTTAGATAAATATTTATTAGTTTTATCAATCAAATTAATACAAATAGAGGGGAAGAAATCTCATTTTTAATTGTGATAAAAGTCTTAGTAGCGCCATCTAGCATAATATAGCAAAATTAGAGCGGCTAGAGGAACATCTCCATAGAAATTCTTAATCTCTAGCGTCAATACCGCCATCTAGGTTTGAATAGCAAACATGCAAAGACAACAACTTGATTTCGCGCGAAATTTGATAATGTTAAATTTAAATGCGTGTTTACAAATAATGGGAGTTTTGGGAGTAAAGAGTTGTAAATACTTATGTGCTAATTTTCGTGATGTTAGTTTTCGAGGTGGGGAGGGGTTCAAGCGAGGTCGGATGGTGAAAGTCAGGAAAAAAAATCCAAAATTGCGACCATAACTACTGGTGGATTTGAGTAAATAGATAGGTTTTCACACGGGCAACTGTAGTTATGTCGATGCTCTTCCGAGCAACATCGCTTATAGAGAAGCATTTTCTTAGTTAAAACAAGTTTAAAAATGTATTTATTTATCCATTTGGCATCTCCAACAAAGGATACATTACCTACACAGGAACAATAGAAATCACAATAGTAAAATATTGACAATTTTAAAGTCGCTTCTTTAAACATAATTATTTATTGGTCTACAAATAAATGTATGGCTGAACAAAAGAAACACTGAAACATTTTTGATTACAATTTACAATAAAAAGGCATCGCAACTGAGAGTCGCGGAGGATCGCTCTGTTACGTCCATTATCCTCGGGATCGGGCTCTCTCTCTTCCTGCTGCCTGCGTCAGCAGCGGGGAGAGAGGTGGGGGCGCGCGCGGTATGGCACTACGTAGCAACAACATCGTACCATTGATTCATCGTACATACTATGTTCATAGAAAACCCGTGCTATACAATTAAATAGTTTTTTTTGCCTAGTTTGGTTTTTTTTTCAACAGCGCTTTTAATGTGGATAATGAACGAAGTTACGGGGCGTAGGTAATGGTAACATTCGCAGCGAGCCTGTCTTTACGCCGTGTGCTAAAATCAGTGTTGCTCGCTCGCATGTTTTGCCGTAGGTACTACTGACTGCACGAATACTTGCTTGGTAACATATTAGGTGCATTTTGACCCGTGACGCCGGTCAGTATCCACCTTTACAGCGTGATCTTTCTTCATCGTGATAACGCCATGGTCCCACGGGCCGTTAACTGACAGGTGGCGTCAGGTGTTACTGCACTGCTACCTGTCGAGGCCTATCGCAGTCCGTGCAGAGCATTCCCACTGCTGTGGTTTTATTCAGTGGTCAACGTTTGATAAACAAAGCTAAAAGACACGCGCCTGTACGGGCCGAGATAGGCGCCCGCCCCCGCGTGGAATAATGCTTCAGCACACTCAACCAGACGCGCAGTCGATTTATTGAGTAAGTACAGTAAAAGCTCCTTATTCGTGCTTCCTTCATTCGCGTTTTCACTATTCGCGGATTAAAAAAATGCGACCCAATTCCTATATCCGCGGCTAAAGATTTATTTATTTGCGGGTCTAATCGGTACATCGGTACATACATATTAACAAATAACAAAAAGGATTCCAATAGGTATCCAACCCAATATCCTTTGTAAACGCGTCGTCAGATGGACTATAAAAAAGTGAAATAGACCTTATTACAACTTCGCCTAAAGTACATTGTCAAATGATATCGCCGCTGTATTGGTTCGGCCTTTGACATCTACAATAGCCGCCTTTGCCGCGGTCGGTGTTTTTAACCGACTTCAAAAAGAAGGAGGTTATCAATTCGACATGTTTATATTTTTAATGTATGTTCAGGCATAACTCCGTCGTATATAGACGGATTTGCAAAATTCTTTTTTTTTTTTTCGAAAGGGGTTTACTCCGAAATGGTCCCATTGAAATTTCTTATATACAGGGCCCGATCTAGCTATTTAGCCGCTCCGGGCAAAAATAACATTCGCCGCCCTTTGCACTAACACCATCAAAGATGGTATGACCATAATTATGTGATATTCTTTTAACTATATAATATTCACATACGTTAGTCTACTACGGCTTCTGAACAAGTATACAAAAATTCATGAGAGTAGGTATGTTTGTAAGTATACATTTTGCCGCCGCTCATTTTTGCCGCTCTGAGCATTTGCCCGGCTTGCCCCCCCTTAGATTGGGCCCTGCATATAGATCTGATGATGCGTTTCGGAAACAGACAACGGAACTCTTCAAAAAATTACAGCAAATCAACCGCGAATGTTGCTATCACATAAATAAGTATGCATTGTTTTGACCCAAAGGATGATGAAATTTCGAATTGGTGTATGGTAGGTAACAAAAAAGTGAAAAATAAAAACTTTTTTCAAAAAAAACCAACCGACTTCCAAAAAACACTACAAAGTGCAAAATAACTTTAATTTCGGAAGGCGGTGACAAATAATTAAAATACACATCCAACGTCACCGACTTCCGAAATTAAAGTTATTTTGCACTTTGTAGTGTTTTTTGGAAGTCGGTTGGTATTTTTTTGAAAAAAGTTTTTTGAGAATGTAAACAAACATAATGAAACCAACCTCATCACCATAAAGTATATTTATATATCATCATCATCATCATTTCAGCTGAATGACGTCCACTGCTGGACATAGGCCTCCCCCATTTATAAATGCTGCGACTTAATAGACATTCCATCCTTTGGTACGAGCCGCTTTGCGTGTTTTACCTATTGTTACATCTTTCCATTTATTGCAAAATGTTGAAATTTTTTTTTTACTTAAAAACGATTTTCGACGCGAAAAAATCTGTTTAACGCATAGAAATGCTTGATCGTTTACGCCTTGGAGAGTCGCTTGCATCCATATCACGCTCATACAATTAATCAATATGGTCAAAAACTTTGTTTGTTTTTTTTTTTGTCACTTAGGAACGTATCCCCTATAATCCCATATAAATTACCATTCCATAGTCACGGTTTCTGTATTCGCGGTAGGTATTTTACGGAACGTATACCTCGCGAATAAAGAGCTTTTACTGTACCTACGGCAGGTGCACATTTATTATAAAATGAGCCTCGACCAGGCGCTTTGATCTATATTCATTCTTTAAAATCTGAGTGAGACATCGTCGCAATATCATTATAACCCCTAAAGACGCCTGCAGGCCTAGACAAAACACCTTTCTGTTAACGTTCACGCTAAACTCTACGCCAGAATATATGGGAATGACATTACCGTGTCCTTTCCGCAGGTAATGTCATTCCCATACATTTTGGCGTACCGTTTAGCGTGAACGCCAAGAGTAATGTGTTTTGTCTCTAGGCTCTGGACTGCATTCGAAAGCTGTGGTAGATTCCTACCAGGATAGATCGGAAGATCGGAGGAGTGGTACCTACACCGTCAAAACGACACATTATTGTTTTCCGACATGCACGCGAACGAAGTCGCGGGCACAGCTAGTTACCAATAATTATTTGGCAGAGATTTGGCCCCTAGTGGGCAAAATTTTTCGTAACACACATTATAATGACAATTGATCGCAATTCCTTTCTTTTTGACAGTTCAACCCCCTTCATTGCGTTATTTAAGTTCTAGAGCAGACGATTTTTTCAAACCTTTGAAGCAATCGATTAGTAATATCTTTCTAAACACTTGGATTATGTGTGATTGAAAGTGTGTATTTCTGGTATTAAAAATAGTAGATGCCCCAATTTGCTGGAGTGTCATAAGTGCCTGCTCACCTTCACCTCGGATGACCTAAACAATGGCACTGATGCCAAAGTCAACGTAGCCACCTACTAGAGTTAAACTAATTAAAAATGAAAAAAAAAAAAAAAAAAACACGAATGACAGTACCATTGAAACGAAGAGAAGAATGGTGCGGTGAAGAGTGTGAATTAATCGTATCATGCAACCATTGTAGGAGCTAGGAGTAGTCGTTGCTTTTGCAAACAATCGTCACCACGTATTTCCCCAAGCTGCAGGTGACGGGAAAACAAGGTTATTTATACCCAATCGTAATTAATTCTCTTATTTTTAGCATTTATTTTAATCAATAAATTGTGAAAATATGACATCATAGTGTTAGCCATAATATTCTGTGTAAATGTTTATCCTCATTTGAGTAGAATTTTAGGAACCCGTTTGTTGTCATATCTTGTGGGTATTTCGTACGATCAAGTTTTCACCGTTATCTGTAACGGTTAAGTCAAGATTTTATAATAAGAATAATAACGCAAAATGTAATAAAATGCAGCATCCACAGGTCTAAACTGGAGAACCACGATTCCAACTTAGTATTTTTTACCCACGACGGAACGGAGACGGTAAATGCGTTTGGGGTGAGAGGATGTTTGTGCAAATCCATGTTGCCATTATACTCCAAAACGACTAGCCCGATTTTTTAAATTGTCGGTACGGTACGTCAAGTATCAGCGGGGTGATTGCGTAACACGGTAACAGTAGGACTGCATTTCATTTTGACAGTTCAACAAAATTCATTGCGTTATTTACGTTGTTGAGCGGACAAATTCTTCGAACATATGAGGCAATTGATTACCAATATCATTCAAAATGATTCAGATTTTGAGTGTGTTACGATGTAAATAATTTACAAGTAATTTAAAGGAAAACTTAACAGTAAGTATTGTGTAAATTAAGGAGAGGCTTATCATTTTCTGCTTGATTGACAGGAAAGTTTATAAATATTCCCACAGTCTATTTATTTGTTCATTAACCGTGTGGTTTTCTATGCCCATAATTAAATGGTACACTACCTACTAATATTTTATTTTTATTTTTTACCTGCCATGGTATATTGGTGTACGTGACTTGAGACATGGCTCACATACATAACTCATGATTGTGACTGAATCAGATGTGATCACTTTGCATGACCAACTTTCTTGGTAATGGTTGCCAAAATCTTTTGTGGCCGACCGGAACTGGCAAAACCAGTCAAGTGCGTATCGGACCACGCACGATGAATGGTTCCGTAGTTAGCGTAGTGTCTGTCGGCGTTTAGTCGTACAGTGCCGAAGTTGGGATGAATTTATTCCAAGAACAAACTTAACACTGTGGTTCCCACTGCAAATGTAAGTTGGTCGACTATTACTCGTCAACTTGTAGAGCCTACTTAGCTGTGATAGTTTTCCTTTAAACTTCGTTATATTGACTAATATAGTGAATTTTGTGAAAACAACCACTAGGCTGGCGACACTTGACCCAAACGGATTTGACGGACAGGGCCGTCATCTACCCCGGTCAAAGAGATGTCAGCACAAAAAAATGATGGGGCCCGCAAGGGCCGATGCCTGCCAGGGTGCGGGTTTGTTTGAAAGAGATACCATAGCCCCTGGCATACGGGCTACTGAAGGAACACGGGTGGGTTTTAGTCAGTAAAAGTCTGACACGCCCTCCTGCTCCGCCCAGAGCGGGAGAAGTTATTTGAGGATTTCCCACCCAAAAAAAAAAAAACAACCCAAACGGATCCCTTAAACGAAAAAGTTAGTGTCACAGTTTTTATTCAGTGCGCAAACTTTAACTATGAATTCAGCATATTATTCTAGACCCCCCAGCGCAGAAATTTTTCGTCGGTTTTATAAAAAGAAATCTGCTGTTTCATAGAAAAATGAAATAGGTACCAACGCGGTAAAAATGTATGGAACAGCAGATTTTTTTTTACATAACAAACGAAACATTTCTGTGCTGGGGTTCTAGAATGATATGCTGAATTCATGGTTACAGTTTGCGCACTGGATAAAAACTTATCCTGTATAACTTTAAAGTGAACTAGTTATTATTACAGCGGACTGTGATATGTGATCTAAAAAAAACTATCTAGTCATAAAATGTGTTTCGACTTTGATCCTCGATTTTGTGCTGATTAAATGGGAGATCTACATTTTCTGGCAACTTTGGGGGAGGGACTTACATCCAGTGGACTTACATGCTGATTTTTTTATACGCAAGCGAAGCCATTGGTCCCGGCAGTCATTTCTATATATTTGACAGTCGTTACGGGTAGTCAGAAGCCCGAAAATCCGACAACCTGCAGGCCTAGACAAAACATATTTCTGTTAATGGCAATGGCATTTCTGGGTAATGGCATTCCCATACATTTTGGCGTAGCGTTTGGCGTGAACGTTAACAGAAATGTATTTTGTCTCTAGGCCCAATCTTACTAGATCTATTGTGTTACCCAGTAATTGGCGAAGCATGGACCCATATAAAAGCTGGTATTCGATGAAACCGGTAAGATTGAGAGAGCAGTGGTGGCCCTGTTGTATTGAACCCCCAAGAAGGCACTTTGTGTATTTGATTTTCGTCGCCACTGTTCTAAAAACGGATCGTAAGAAAACCGGCACGTTCAATTCAAAAACATAGGAGATCCACCAACCCGCACTGGTATACAACTTTCAGAGGAGGCTGTCCCAGCAGTGGGAACATTATATGCTGATTACGCATATGCGGTTACATTGGAAGCCGACCCCAATACAGTTGTGAAAAAGCTAGACAGATAATATTGATGCTCACTCTCTCCTCATACTAAGCAATTTTTTTTTTTGGGATAGGTCATCATCAAATAACCTCTCCCGCTCTGGGTGGAACAGGAGGAAGTGTCAGACTTTTACTGACTTTAATCCACCGAGTGGGAGTCTTAACGCACCCGCGTTCCCTCAGTTGCCTGTGTGCCAGGGACCACGGTATCTCTTTCGAACAACCCGCACCCCTGGAACAGACTATCATAGCCGCACCGTAAGCCAGCATCGGACCATAAAACTGCGAAACTAGGGACCATGGAAGAACGTAATTATTGAACTTAGAAGCGTATAGTTACTACTATAATAGGGCACGGTCGAGTGATTTTCAAACCAGTCTGTATTTACGTAGTGGAAAACTTGTTTTACGATGAACGTAAATAACATGTATGTTGCATGTATCATTATTATTGCTGTATTAAGATCTTGACATCCGTCTCCACTCAGTACTAATTACATTTATGGAGGTAATTAAAAGTTTTTTGGATATTTTTTCAAAACCAAAATCAAAAGTGTTTTATTCAAATTAGGCTGAGAATCAGCCATTTTCAAACGTCAAAATTACATAAGATAGTCCCCTGAAAAACGCTCAACCTTCACCACTTCCTAGTGCTTTAGCTGGGAAGAAGTGGCGCAACAAAGTCCCCAGCAGCACAGCTGGCACACTGGATCGCGGCGCTTAGAGGTTTTTCGACTTGCTGAATTCTATTGGATCCTCAATCATGCTCGGTATAACACAGAGTTGAAACTCCATCGCATGAAATAATCCCGGCGCGATTCTATTATGTCCGTCTCACAGCATGCATTTACGAGGGTAACTAAGAATTTGTTGGACATCATAATTTACAACAATGATCCTTCGTTCGAGGAATTTGGCATGAAGATTCATCATTTGAGAATACTGCGGGGAATCGCATAACACACTAACACTAGCATTGGCATTAATTTTGTCAGTTCAACGACATTCATTGCGTTATTTACGTTGTTGCGCAGACAACTTTTTTGCATAATTGTAGCAATGGATTAGCAAAAATCCCTATACAGAGTAAAAGCCCCTATACACACCATAGCCCCTAAACACAGTATAAGATCTTATTTTTAACCAACTTCAAAAAGAAGGAGGTTATCAATTCGACATGTTTATATTTTTGTTTTAAGTGTGTATATTTGTTTGTCTATATTCGGGCATAACTCCGTCATAATTATTATGTTTCTAAATTATAATTATTTTCGAAAGGGGTTTATACCGAAATAGTCCATTTAAATTTCATATAGATCTATTTTATGATGCGTTTCGGAGACAGACAACGGAACTCTTCAAAAAATGACAGCACATCAACCGCGATTGCTGCTATCGCATAAATATGCATTGTTTTGACCCCAAGAATGATGAAATTTCGAATTGGTGTGGGGTAGGTAGGTACTCTAACTAAAAAACTAAAAACAAAAACTTACAAAAAAAGAAAATCGACATCCGGAAAAACACTACAAAGTGAAAAATAAATTTAATTTCGGAAGGCGGTGCCAAAAAATTTAAATACATGTCCAAAGTCACCGACTTTCGAATTTTAAGTTATTTTTCACCTTGTAGTGTTTTTCCGGAAGTCGGTTGTTTTTTTAATTGGTGTTGTTGCTGATTCTGATTACAATTTAAGTCTACTTTATGGTGGAGTATAATAAAACTTGAGTTCAATTGGTGTCACCGCAATCTTATCTTGTTAACATCAGATTACATAACACTACAATGGAGGCTGCAAATTGTTCAAGATATTATTTTTACTTTTTTAAACTAGGTTGGTTTATTCTGGAACATCTCACAGTGAAGACTTAGGAGAAGCAAGCCAAGAGTGGCCCTACCATCAGCTGGCATAGCATAACCAATTCTTTATTCTACCAAGAATAGACAAAGTTCTTTCTATCAAACTAGACATCTCTTCTGCCCGAGCACGGGATGACCCGTAGACTCTAAGATATAAGATTTTCTCATTAAATAGGCATTAAATGGGATCAAATGAACTAAGAGGGTTGATTTGATGATTTAAATGATTAGAATTCTGTAAAAATGTTTCTACTCCAAGTGTAGAGAATTTGACGTCATGCTTGACATCGTAGACTTTTGTCGACTAGAGAAGAAGAATAGAAATACTTTTACTATCCATGGTTAAGACGGTAGAACTCTGTCTACAATCTGTCATTTTGTCTATTCTTCCGTCGACAAAAACGGTTACTATGGTGGTGATGACAGCTCCATTCACTTAGGTTTTCACAGTAAGATGTTTACAAAATGGACCGGTTGGATATATCCTTGAAATATGTAGGTATAATGGGTATAGTTACAGGTCGATTATACATAATATCAGTTTTAACGTTCGTTAGGAATACAGTAGTTAGCAACTAATTAAAAATATCTTGCTATTTAATCATGACCGGACGTAAAAACTAGGAAATTCTTTTATTTTATCCTGGTTTACGATCAGCTAATTTTGGCAACCTCAATATTAAAGTGAGCATGGTGATTGACCTTCAGAGGGGCTCGTGGTAAAGTTCTAACAGCTGCACGGACAAAAAACGGGTTTTAAACCACGGATTATTTACAACTACAGTCATATCATATGATCATCACGTAACATTATGAAAATCATGTTTGTTTACATTTGTCCAAAATAGCGTGTGACTTTTATGTATTTAAGTATGTACGTACGAGTATTTACATAAATAATAATGAGTAGGTAGTTGTATGGTTAAAAAATATATAACCCTCATTTTTGCTTCGTAGTATTCGGGTAATAAGTAGGTAACTGAAACGGTTGCATTTTATTATTCGCTGACCGAACACATTAGAATAATAAAATATTAAAAAGAAAAATGTTGTTAGAAAGTGTGTCACATTAATTTCAACGTTTTGAGACATTGTGTCCTAATCCTAACAGCTGTGAGACATTGTTGCTGATTTTTTATACCTAGCATAATCAGCCTATTATGTTCCCAACGCTGGGACACAGGCCTCCTCTCTGTAAAAGAGAGTGGGCCGTAATCCACCACGCGGGCCCAGTGCGAGTTGGTGATTTTTTCGTTGGAGGACATGCCAGTTTCCACACGATGTTTTCCTTTAACGTTTTGAGAGCAGTGGTGACGAATTCATTTACATAAAGTGCCTGCTTGGGTTCGAACCCACGCACGCTTGTAACCACTGGGCCACCACTCTGCCCTCAATAGCATAGTTACAGTAAGTCGGATTTTTGGCAAAATACAGCCGTGATCATGATAACGAGATCTACATTTTTCATCTTACCCATTCGTTTGAATCGCTTTTAAAACCAAATTTAACAATAAAAAATTTGCAGTAGGTAAGTCGAGCATTTTTTTTTTGCATCAAAAAGCATGATAACAGTGGGTACACTTACTGCAGAAGTTTTTATTCAGATCTCTCATTCGAATCGATAAATTTATGACTACATTTATATGGTTACTTAACTTTCAAGTACTCAGTATTGAATTCCAAATAAGGAATAGATAGGTGCTGAGGTCCTCTTTCATTTAAGGTATCAACCATCATGATCTGATTACAAACAAAGGATTTATAGAAGATTTTGTCACCAAAACTTTAATCGCGTTTTCTCGAAACCGCACTTACTGCAACTATGCTATTGGCGGCAGCCCTGCTCTTCAACTTTGCTACCTATAAATAACAACCTATGCTATTTTATAGCATTGTCTTTACTAGTAGCAGCTGGAAGCGAGTTCATGCGAGTAGCCGAGAATCGAGTTGAAGGGCTTCTGATTGGAGAGGCCTATGTCCAGCAGTGGACGGCTGTAGGCTGATGATGATCCCATAAAGACCTAAAGGAAGAACTGCATACCTCAAGTTTCTTAACGTCACATAGCCATAACGGGTCTAAGCTTTCTAGTCAGAATTCCAAGCTAAAGTTAATAGGTAAAGTATCCGAAAATAATCTCTTTGGAAAGTTCAACGACCTGCCTATCAGAAATATTGCATCGTCGGTTCTGAGATAAATAAGTCATCATCATCATCATATTAGCTCAAAGACGTCTACTACTGGACATAAGCCTCCCCCAAAAGGGGGAGATATGCCATTTTCGCCACGCTTGTCAGGCGGGTTGGCGATCGCAGTATGGTGGTCAAATGCATAGAGAACGCTGCTGCCCATTCTCTAGTAAGTCCCTTAGTCTACAACAACCACGGGAAGAAATGGGATGGTGCTATTCTTTTACGTCCGGCACCATACGGTACTAGTACACGGTAGATACTCGTAAATCAGTGAGTGCAAATAAATTGATAAGTCTTGTTTGTCAGAATTAATCAAGATCTCTTGAAGTTGGACATGTATATAGGTATCATGTAAAAATATTTGTGTGAATATTTTGCAGTGCGCCCGAGTTCTGATTTTGTCAGACATCATGAGACAAGCTAGTTGCTATATTATGTATTTATTTATAGGTATTGTAATCTGCAGAGTCATGTAAAGAGACAGGAATTTCAAGAAAACGGATGACGTAGACGTAGATGCTAACGATGCTGTCGCAGCTTAAATGACGATTCTAGTCCAATAGTTGCATCAGCATAAAAATATGCTTAGTAGAAATAATCAAAACAGTATAATAAGTAATTATATTTATCATTCTATATTTAGGAAAAAGAAAAATTTATCAATCCACCACATTTGCTCAACTCTTCAAGCTTGAGTGGTTCTCAAAACGATCAATTGCAATGCATAATCAGCTTAAAATGTTCCCACTGCTGGAACAGAGGCCTCCTCTCTGTGAGAGGGAGTGGGCCATAATCCACCACGCGGGCCGAATTGGTGGATGTCACATGTCTACGAATTTTTGATTCTAGGACATGTCGGTTTCCTCACGATGTTTTCCTTCACCATTTTGGGAGCAGTGGTGATGAAATAATTTACACAAAGTAAAGTGCCTGCTTGGATTCGAACTCACGACCCACAACTCGTAAGTCGCGGCCCTCACCACTGGGCCACCACTGCTCCTATTGCAATGGATCAATTGTAATTGTTAGTAATATTATAAAATCTCAATGTCTGTATTGCATAATTAGCTTACGGTCTCCCTCAGAAAAATAAATGATAAATTGATAATATCAAAAGTCTGTGATAGCCAAAGATGTGGCAAAACTGTAAGTATCTGGGCCTGAATTCACTATGACCACTTAACGATTCCTTACTCGTAACCACGTCAATCACACATGAAATCTGCTAATATCGACAAATTGTCTTGGAACATACAGAATATGACATTTCGATTCCTTACCGTTACATTTGTTTCTACAAAACGCGATATTGACGTAGTTTGAACGTATTAAGATTCCGCGGGGAGTCATTATAACCATACAGAATTGGGGCCCTGAAGTTTATCGATGATTTGACCAGATTCGAATTGATTGGACTCATTGTAAAAATAAAGCACCATCGCTCTATCAGGCAACACAGCCAGACAAAAATATAACTGGTATCACTACAATACGACGTGTATTTGCATTTTGCATAGCCGTCCCAAAGAACCAAACCGAAGTACAGACGTCAGCACATCAAGCCACCTCAAACTGTCAAATTTTCCCAATTGAACATGAACCTTCTACTTAAATTATAAAGTTGAAAATCTATCAAAGTTTGACAGATTGGGGTAGCTTGATGTGCTGGCGTCTGTACATAACAATCTAGAATCGTGAAGCAAAAACTGTACTTTTTTTATGAAAATTAGGTGGACGGAGGAGTATGAAATTTCGCACAGATAACGGTTATAATTATATGGAGGAGTGCAGAAAGATATTTTTTTTTTTATGTCGAATTTTGACCACTGGTTTACCACTAGTATAAATAAATACTTCGCAAGTTTACATGCATTATGTTTGTGTGACCAATGTTAGCGCGGGGAGCAAATAAAATTTATATTTTAATGTATTTATTTGCTCTCCGCGCTGACATTGGTCCTTCGAGCCGGATAAACAATTTATAATAAGTTTAGAGAGCAGACTCGCTTCCAGAAACTGTGACGTCTTAAACCATTATAATCACTCCTCAAAAGCAAATAGCACGTGCTAACGTGCAACAGGTCCATAAGTCAGCCTTTTGCAATTCTGATCCGAACACAATAACAGCAGAGGGCACGTAGTCATTAGGACCATGATTACAATGGGTACTACCGACTGCTAATGATTATTACTATATGACCTTACGATCACGGATCCACTCACAATCTACGCACGGATTTTCGAAAGGTTTCCTACGTAACCGGCAAAACACATGACTAAGTACAACGCGTTGTAAAAACAAATTGGGCGTCACATGATTTTTTTGCGGAATCTTGCCAAAGAGAAAAGAGAGGAATATTTGAATACCGAAAAGAAATATTTCGATGGGTCGCGGGACGGTATATAATCGGAGATGAATGGACTTCAAAATAACAAAGATCACGCCTGTAATACCCCAAGGGTTAGGTAAAGTGTGCCTATTTCACCCACATTTCGCCAGTTATGTTTAAAGTCTCATCATGTAATAGGGGGCGAGCCTATTTCCATCAACCGGGCACAAACCCAGACTGTTGACGAGCTGCTACTGAGAAATTCCTGATAGAAAAACCCAACAACACGACTCCATTGAGTTCAATAACGCCACTGGTGCCACTACCCTAACTAGATATGGCATGAAAAACACGTGAAGCGTGCTTCTTCGTTCCCAGAAATACCGAAAATCCGAGATTCATATACATTTTAGGAACACTGTAGCATGCTTTCCGTAACTTGCATTCCCGGCTGAATGCAAATGATGAATGCACTATCATCAACATGATGTATTGAAAAATATTTGTTTAATAACATCGACTCATTGTGCCTTACAAATTGAATGAAGATTGTTGGTCGTTGTTTGGTATACATTACAGCTGGTAAATGTCTATAGAATATATTACACCGTGTTTGGTAGGTATAAGTACCTAATTCACATTAAGTGGATAGAATCCGCAAACTTTGAAATTGGTTAACCTCGCAAAAAAACTACTTAGGTATGTAAAGGCTGCTTCTAAGCCTAAAAAAACAGACACTGTATCAACACGTTTAGATAATTTCATTATCCACAAGATATACAAAACAAGATTACACATTACGAAATATGTGAGAAAGACACAACACATGTATGTAAGCAGGTTCGCATAGTGATGCAACACCAAAATTTTTGTGAAAGTGACAATAAAATGTACCTTGTTCGATATTTGAAAAAGGCGCGGGAAGACGCGACTGTAGACACGCGCGCATTTGACGCGCTACTCGCGAGTACTGGCTAGTGACGTACCAGACACGAATTCGCAAGTTGAACGTCATTTTATTCCCCACCCGATTATAAGTTTGTTCAAGGGTAACCGGTCGCCGGCATAATTTATCTTAGTGACGACGTACAATCTCAGTGTATGAGTTTAATGAATAGGTACCAAACTTAGCTTTGCAGCTGATTAGCTAGTAGTTGCTACAATATACTTGAACAGCTGAGAGAGAGCACAAATAAAATCAAAATTGCCACGGAGCACTTCCGTAATAATATAAATTGGTGTAAAGGAGAGCAACCTGTACGGTTTTCCTAGGTGCATTTTCTCCGACAATACAACTCTTGTAAATGATTATAGGTAGTACAACCTATAAAATACGTACAGACGCCAGCACATCAAGCTACCCCGATCTGTCAAACTTCTTTGATAGATTTTCAACTTTAAGACAAAAGCATAAGGTTCATGTTCAATTGAGAAAATTTGACAGTTTGGGATAGCTTGATGTGCTGCCGTCTGTACATCTATACTAATATATAAAGAGGAAAGATTTGATTGTTTGTTTGCATTGAATTGGCACCGAAACTACTGAACCGATTTGAAAAATTCTTTCACTGTTGGGAAGCTACACTATCCCCAGGTGACAGGCTATATTTTATCCCCGTATTCCCACGGGAACGGGAACTACGTGGGTGAAACCGCGGGGCGCTGCTAGTTGTGTAATAAAATTCATTTAGATTTAAAACATAGTGAATCATTACATAGGTATTTCGAGTATTTACTATGGAATGTGAGTAGGAAAATATGTAGGTACCTATCCTATAACAGAGGTACCAAACATACATATTAGGTAGATACATGATAAATTCATGATAGTACTTCCAATCATACCTACCTGCCCATTGATAGTACATAATTAAATAAATATACCTACTAGGTATTTTTATTTAGACTGAATTAGATGATTAATTACTATATGTATTAGTATATTTATTTCATCATGTATATGAAAAGTGTATGTATGTCATGTTTGTAAGATAAGATTTTTGATAACTCAATAACTCTTTAAGAAATTAACCAATTTGGATGAGATTTGCCATAAGTAGACATGACCTCGATTAAGATATAGGATACTTCTTATCTAGGTACATTTAGAAGATTCCCTATGATTGATTGATTTTAGTGAAACTATAAACAAAATTTACCAGGTATGTAAACTTTTTAATCATATTGCATTTTTAATTGAATAAAATATAGGTATAGAGATGTGATGGAATTCGCCCACGTTGGTATCGATAATTATCACACAGGAATGTACCTATTATCGGGATAAAAATCTATCCTACATGTTAATCCTGCACCCTAATTGCGTAACTCACAATTCATCATAATCTGTTTCGTTTTGAAACAAATTGTTAAAACATTGCTTCATATGTTCAAAAAATGTGTCTGCTCAACAAAGTGAAGAATGCAATGAATATTGTTGAGCTGTCAGATTGAAACAGATTATGATTAATTGTGAGTTACGCAATTAGGGTGCTGGTTATGATTTGTCTGTGTGCCAAATTTCATCCAAATCCGTTCAGCCGTTGTTGCGTGATTGAGTAACAAATGTACAAATTTTCACATTTATAATAGGTATAGTAGGAAATAAGTCAAACATTTTTTATCAACTAAAACTTGTTGAATATCAAACCCAGAGTTTCTGTATCAACTTTGTGTAAATCTGAGGTGCCCTATATTGTTCCCTGCTTGAGTCTATAACCATTTTTGTGATGCACATATAAACTAAACAGAACACGTAACGAGTCGAACTTCATAATTATATTTGTTTTTTCGCAGATTGTTATAAACTTTTTACAAACTGTAGATTACCAATGTTTTTGTTTTATTACTGTTAAAAAAAACGCATTGTTTTAATTCAATAGTGAACTGCTATTGTACCTATTTGTTTTAACTTTTTTTTTCAGATCAACAAAATCGCATTCGATGTTATGTAAATGGAAGACATGGTTAGGTTTTCGTCGAAATTAAATAGAACTCAAACGAATAGGTACACAAGAATGGTGATTCTAATTAAAATTAAAATTCTCTAAAATTAACTGTATTTTTTTTTTGCCTAAGTTTTCTTACAGTAGGTACAATATCTGCAGAACTTAGTATTATTATGTGGAAAGTTAGTTGTTAAAACTTACAGTTTCCTGGAATTAAGTTCAATTCTTCTTAGATGATGAGTGATAATACACTCGTAAGTTGAAATAATTTATCTAGAACCATTCAATAACACATTTTTCAACGTAAAACCACACAGAAACCGCGGAACGAGCACAGAAGTTAAAAACACCTTTTATAACCTTTGTGTTCCAGATCAAATCTTCCAAATATCAGTAATTTTAAGCATGGAAAATTGACGTTTCCATGACATTTGCACTGACAGTTCGTTCACAGACCAAAATTTACCTCTTGACAGCGAAACGCAACAGACTGATAAAAATATTTTATTCCCTGGAACGCAACGTCTTAGGGATTGACCAAAAGTTACTAAAAAAAATCGACTCAATAGACTCGATGAGAATAGTTCGCATCGAGTCCAAATCGAGTCCAAAAACTTCGTTTTCGTAATAGTTTGATAGTATTTTTTGAACACGCGGGAACATATTGTTAAAAACCAGCTAAGTGAGTCTCAGACCGTGAAGGGTTCCATAGTTTGCATGAATAATTATACTTTCACAGCTTTGATTTTGTCGAACGCAAAAATAAGCTCAGAAGGCGTGGGTTTACGTAGACTATATTTGCGATATTACATATTTTTATTTTAATAAAATTACATTCGTTTAGATTAAGTAGTTTATGAAACTGAACATTAACCCCCGTTATTCATAAAAAGTTAAGTAATTATTAGCGACTATTTAACCATACATTTTTGAAGTTGAAACATCTCATGACTTTGTTTCTGTAAGTAGGTATGTATTGTAGAAACACAAACCATTGTGTCGTTTGTAATTTATCTGGGCGAGTAAGGCTTAACAAAATTACTTGTTTCTTATTTTCAAAACTTAACCTTGGAAAGCATATTTCCTCACAAAGAAAATAATCTGTTAAACTGTAATCTAAAGCTATTATTGCCGCCATCTAATACTACTAATTACTGTACCAATTACTATAAACTGTCAACGACTTAACCCAAATACCCATTTTTTTTTTCATTTAGCCTACACTGTCCCACTGCTTGGCAAAGGCCTCCCCCAAATCCTTATCCCCAAATACCTAATTATAACACTTAATTAAAATCATTGTTTTAAACCAACAATCAAATAATTACTACTTAACTTACTATTCGTTTCATTCATTGACATAATAAAATTACATAAATGAATGATTTCATTAAATACAACAAACAAAATACAAATGTAAACAAAATAAAAGGTTACAAATGCGATTACGTCAAGCATCAACCTAACATTATCAATCACCCGACACCGGTCCAAGCCAAACGCATTACGAAATTCAATTTTGGTACTGCTCCATCTTGTTCACGCGTACGCATTTTTATTACTGTCTCTATCGTAAATTCGTAACCCAGTAATAATTGACTTTCTCGGCTGCTAAGAAACCGGGGTGTCAACTGTCACGTGACCGAAATAACGTCATGACAAGATTATTTTGTATAGAAATTGAATTCACAACGAGCTGGACGCACCTGCGACTGCCTACGAGTTAAGGCTAAGCGCGCACTACGTATTTTAATCGTTGCGATAAATGATCGGCAATCTGTGAATAAAACCAATAAACTAGAGAGCGCGCACTGCAGTAAAAATCGCCTGAGAATATGCTTAAAAATAATATGCCTTTACGATTTTATTTGGCATCAACACGCGATTATTAAAAACGCATCGCAGTGCGCGCTTTGCCTTACTTTATACTTTAAAGTAAGACACAACACAACAAAACATTAAGCTCTAAAGTTTAGAGCATATTGTGTTGAGAAAATTTTTATGAATGCGTTTATAATGTTTTAATTTTATAGTGTAACTATAGTGTGATTATAAAACAGGTATTTTAAAAAAATCTAATTTGCCTTGCCCCTACAGCAAACATATGTATGTATGTGCAAATAGCGGTTGTCTATTGGATTTAAACTAACTACTTAATATATGGATTTGTAAACAGCGGTTAAATTACTCCTTTGGTAACATTGATTGGTGTTCGATTTGGCACGGAAGCCTTTCGAATGGTTGTGAATTGGTAAATAACCATATCACTCGAATTCGACTTTCATAAATTCAGTTCCTCGAGACAAACCTATTCGAGTCACATCACTATTTCGTTCACGTTTTTGACCATTCATTTTGAAGACAAGACAGACATCAATACAACTTCCTAGTCTTGTCAAAACGAACGGAATTTCTAAAAAACCTTGCTACAAAAACAGCTGTTGATTAAGATTACTAAAGTATTTTTATCGTTTGCGGAGAAAAATATGGTTTTGTTACACTAACGTCAAGGATTGGCACATTGTTAGTTGTTGAGAACTATTGTGGTGCGCTCGTCTGTTTTTTAGTGTGAATTTTTGTATCGTTATTATAAACGCAGTTCACGAATATGTCTAGTGAAAAGCCAGTGTCTGGAGTGCAGCCTTCAAGTCTGGGTAGTTCTCAGGCTTTGCAGTCTGCTGAGGATGACAATTCGAAGTCGTGTTGGGTGTGTTTTGCTACCGAAGCTGATGACAGACTTGCGGCTTGGGTACAGCCTTGTAAGTGCAAGGGGACCACGAAATGGGTAAGTGCATAGTCAGAACTTGTTCTAGATCGCCGCTGTCATAGGCCGTACTTCCGATTCCTGATTTGAGCAAGTGAGGAAGTGAAAGTATTGTATTGTTTGCTCCAATTGTTTTTGGTAAACACTAATAGGCAATTAAATCGAATTGTATTGTAATTTGATTTATAGTTGTGAAATGAACATGCGTTGTGCAAGTTTTGTGTGGCAATCTTATTTGTGTGTTCAAATACTGATGATATAGATATCCATATCAACAGTATTTATTTGTTTGCTAAGCCACTGAAACATAACACACAATATTTTATTGAGAGAAATAATCTACCAACTTTGGTTATTATTGGAATATATTAACCTATGATGCCTTCAGTCTTCAGTTACAATGTATATTCACTTAAAATAAGACTGGTTTCGATATTAATTTTAACCTCATCAAAATTGGTACAATCATAAATTTATTTCCAAAAAGGTATTATTATTTTGGAATAATGTTATGGATTTTGTGTTGTTAATCCTTGATTCATAAATTATTGAAACTTAACATAAAAGACCATGTTCCTTAGAATAGAAAAGACCTAGAATATTAAACACTAACTTTTGCCAGTGAATTCATTTGCATGAAATTTCTTGTTTTAACATAAAATATGTCCTATGACACTGCCATACTGCAGTTTGAGTACCTTGGCATTAGTGAAAGAATTTTCATAATCTGATCAGTAGTTCTGAAGATTACTGCCTACATATGAACGCACAAATATTAACTTTTTTTATAATTTTTATAATTAGTATAGATAGATTGACTGTATAACAGAAATAATGCCTAGAAATGTTGTATAGAATGAGATGGCGGCTTATAGAGATGCGGGAAGATAAAGAAGTGCTGCGTTAACCCAAATAAATTTCAAAAAGGGCAAGAGAATCATTCGGTTTTGATTAGAAATATTGAGCCTACATGTTTGACAGGATTGCTCCATATCTACACTGGCTAAAGACAGATAAGATTAGAAAGGAGAAAGGGAGGGCTATACCTTGCCGCGGGACAACATAGGCAAAAAATAATGATTGCCAAAGACTCATTTGATAGAAATATCTGCCCTTTGTTGATTTTATTTCAATTTATTTTGTTAATGTACTAAGAAGAAACGAAAATAATGATTTTCTAGAACAACAGGTAATACGGGCTGTTGTCCACAACTCCATGTCAAAGCACGTATTTTGTGTATGGGTGGGAGAATCGGTCATTTGATCCACGCCAGCTCCTCGAGAAAGGCCAGCAACGCCTTGGTGTTGCTAACAGTCTCACGTATGGTATCTGAATTCAAACTTAACACAAAACTTTTACATTCGAGGATGATGATTATTGATGAGCCTGTTGCTACTTGTCCCTTGTCACAGTCAATGTACTATCAAGGTTATCAGTTCATCTTGAAATGTAAATAAATAATCCTTTATGAGAGATTACTCTTGTCCACTCAGATAATAAAGTATTGACATTGTCCCTTGTGACACATACTCTTGAAGAAAGTCATCAAAAACAAAAAAGTTGGATTGAACTGAAGTGAAATTTTGTAAAAATATAAAACTTTGAAATATGAAAAATAAAATGGTCAGTTAATTAATTGGTCCTCTGCAACTCAAATAAAAATGAAATCAACACCAATTTTGTTAGTCAGAAAACGAATTAACTGGTTCATTTCCATCAAATAGTTGCCAGCAAAGTAATAAGAAATAATAATAAGTAATAAATAGAATAATAATTATTTATAATAATAATAAAATAATATTTTTAAATGGTTTTTATATATTTTATATTCTAATATTTAAATGTAATTTATATGTGTTTAATAGAATAATACTAAGAAATAAGCCTGGAAAGGTGAGCTGAACTGGATAAAATTTGAGTTATTTGAAAATAACATACAACACTTCTGTAATCTCCGAACAGTTAGCCAGAGGTGAACCACCACAGGTACAGAGGTGGTACACCCACATGTCACTTGGTATGTTTAAGTCCCACGCAATAGGGTGAGCCTATTGTCTTCAACCTGGAACAATCCTAGCTCTGGGCTGTTACTTATTTTAAAAACATGACTTGTACAATATTTAACACAACTAACTATTTACGAGGTATTAAATTGAATGACTAACAAAGTAGTTATGCAAATAAGTAGAATAACAAAAGGACACTTAGGTGTTGAAGTACTTGTCCACATCTCTGTTATCTGAAAACTTTGCCGGAAGCCGGAAGACTGGCTGCATTGTCAATTGGCCTCGTATTATGTACCAAAACATGATTTGTAAGAAATCATTAAGATTCTTAATGTGGCTTGCATGACACAAATCAAAGCAGTAGCCATTTTTATTAACACCAATTTTTAGAACAACAGTATCATTTTATCTTCACTGGCTGCAATTATCATCAAGATAATTAGGAAAATAATTGTTTTTAGTACCTTATCAGGTTGTTTAAAACTCATTTCTTATTGTGTGTGGAAAGTGTATATATAGTACAGTTCTTATCATTAATTTTTATGAAGAATTAGGGTCGCTGAGTTATAGGCATAGTCTGTGTCATACTATATTTTTGGTTTTAAGTTTAGCCGATTGTCATTAAGATAAAAGGCTTTGTTTATTATGTTTTCAGTTGCACTTTTCTATTATGGAGCATTTTTGAAAGTATTTCTTTGCATCTCTTAAAGTTCTGTAGCAGCTTTCGTTCCGTTTTTTTGTTCCCTTCACATTTCAATTCATATGAAATTTCAGATATATTTTTTGTCTGGCTTGTTAAAAATGTTTCTGTAAACCATACCACAAAATAGGTTAATAATTCTAGTCTAGCTCTTCATTCTTCTTATAAGATAATTTTTGATTACCCTTGAGGCTGTATTTCCTTAGTGTTAAGACATGTATGCCGCATTTTCCTTATTGAAACCCTTAAAACATTTGTTTGTATGCATCTCGTGATTAAATTATAATGGGTTGAAGTACTTTTCCCCAGAATTAAGTAGTTAGTACGAATAATTCATATTGAATTGTTGGAATAAAACCTATTTTTGTTTTTATTATATCACAAAGTGATTAAGATGCGGCATTCGGTTGCGTCTTCCGGGCGCATTTTATTTGAATTGAATCAACACAGAATTTGCATTAAGACCTGCCCCTGTGGCACACCTAATAATTCAGTGCAGTGCAGTGTAAAGCAAAACCATGATGAATTCTACTTCAAAGGAATTCAAAGATATTCGATTTTTGTTTCTTTACAGAATAGAATAGTAATGCCACCTATACAGCAATCTGCTATACAGCAATCTTTACAGCATAATTATTCTACTCTTTAAACCTATTACACAAAATTAATGTCAAAATCGCAAAGTAACTTAAACATCCTACAAAATTGCAACTTCCCTCTTTTTGGGCTCTGCCTGCCGCATTTGGGTAAAAAGAACGGCGCATGAACCACAAAGGTAATTTCTTGCAAGGGCATATTTTTTTTTTATTCCGTAGTCTTGTTTGCTCCCTAGAGGTGTTTGACCTACCTACTGGGTATTTTTGTATCCTTATCGCCGTTTATCGGCCTCAATCGGACGTCGTTACAATGTAGGACCGTATTTTACCAACTGCCAACCTATGCCTTTAAAAGTATGATGAAATCACCTTGCTATTGGTCGCGTAGATGGGAAATAAGTGTCTATGCATTAGACAATTCGTTTCTGAATCTTATTTAATATTCACCTGCTTAATGTTCAAGGAAATGTTGACCAAATTATTCTAATGAAGTTTTTATCTTCAATGCTGTTTGAAGCTTGCTAGATACAACATATTTTAGAGTTCTCCTAGTTGTTAATACGTCGTGTTGTTGTGTACGTCAATATAGTGGCGTTTCTTGTTGGTGAGTGTCAGAGCAAATTTTACCTAATCTATACTAATATTATAAAGAAGAAAGATTTGATTGTTTGTTTGCATTGAATAGGCTCCGAAACTACTGAACCGATTTGAAAACTCATTCACTGTTGGAAAGCTACACTATCCCCGGGTGACGGAAGCTATATTTTATCCCCGTATTCCCACGGGAACGGGAACTACGCGGGTGAAACTGCGGAGCGCTGCTAGTAGATAACAATCTTGTTAAACTTGATGCTGCCATTCAATAGTAATCTGCCGTTGCATCGATCTGCTGAAAGGTTAAGGTCACGTTAAACAACTGATTAAAGATCAGATTCGTTTCTGCCAAATTAAATACATTTTCCATTAATCGAAATTCGATATTATGTGCTTTTATGACCATCATAATTGTAACCAGAATGTAACCTTGGGGTATTCCCATCACGTTCAAGCAGGCACTTACCAATATTTAGTATTTTTTGCATTAGTATTGAAACAGTATTATTGGTAGGATAACACAAGGTTAAAAAAGTCTCCATCGAATCCCGAAGTAGTTTTACTTCAGAATAAACTTATCGCATATCTGTGATCAACACATTCGTAAGCCTTGGACAGATCGCAAATAAAATCAGAAAAATGTCAATGACTTTGTTATTATTCGAAACTACCGAGGACTGACCTGAATAGTTCCTGTACCTAGTGGTGAAAAATACTTAGTACCTAGCGTTTTTTATTTTATTTTCATATTTAGTTAGCGTGAAAAATAACTGGGTCAGAGGAGTACAACCTACAAGTAACGTTCATTAAAGTTAAGTACTGTTATATTTAGCATGTCCACAAAGTTCATAACTCTACTAGTTTTGTATCAACTGAGTATTTGCTTTATTGATCGGTAGTACTGTCGATTCATAAATAATTGCGACATGTCGCGTCAATGACAATCGATCCAGCGGTTACATAGCATTATTGTCAACTGCATCCCTGACCTTTGTACCTAATCTATTGACCCTGTGCTTGTAGGATTCAATAGATAGAAATTCCTTTCCTTTCAACGTTGGTTGAATTGGAAAGGAGATTTAACTGAAAGCAAATTGTCACGAATTACTTTAACCTTTTTGCTAAATCTGCCTTTTACGCCGCACAGCCTCTGGATAGTTATCATAATTCTCGATATTGGAAACAACCTAGTCACGATTTATTGAGCCTTTGTGTTATAAGTATAACTTCTTTCATCGTAATACTTAATTATTTTCAATGGAATTTTCAGTCAAGCAAGTTTCATTGATTTATTCGTTACATGTGTATTGGTAACTTGTTTGAAAGAGTTGCAAGTACAGACGCCAGTACATCAAGCTACCCCAAACTGTCAAATTTTCCCAGTTGAACATGAACGTTATCCTTATAAAGGTGAAATCTATCAAAGAAATTTGACAGATTGGGTAGCTTGATGTGCTGGCGTCTGTACATTGATTTTTATTTTGTGCAAATCCTGGATGTGTTCTACCCTAGGGCGGGCAGCAAGGACTGCCAGACTTATTGGCCCTCACTACCTATTCTTGCCCCTACTTTTTTGGTTTTCGATTTATTCTCAAAAAATCAGAATAATCTCATTTGGAGGCTTATTCCGGCGTTTGCAAGATTTCTTTATGAGTTATGGTCGTTTATGTTATTATTAGGTATAATGCGTTTGGGCATTTAGCTTGCACTTCAATTATGTTTCAAAGGTCGGTATTACTAATTACTCAGGTGGTAGTAATTATATGAAGGCCGATAAACGTCATAACATAGGTTATTACAGTCTGTGTTATCTTTGTTACATTATGTCTTTACGTGTGAACAGCTGTTGCCCGCGGCTTCGCCCACGTGGATGTCGAAATAAAAAGTTTCCTATGTTAGTCCTGAATTTTATACGAGGGTCATTCAATAAATACTTAGCCTACAAAAAGTAAACGAAAATTTTGGAAAAGTGGCAATTTATTTTTCAACATAGTCTCCTTTTAGTTCGATACACTTAGCCCAGCGATACTCCAACTTTTTTAACCCGTCCGAAAAATAGTTTTTGTCAAACTCTGCAAAATAGGCCTCCGTGGCGGCGATGATCCTCATTCGATCCATATCTAATCCCGGCGAGTGATTTTTTCAGATTAGGAAACAGAAAGAAGTCACAAGGGGCCAAATCTGGAGAATACGGTGGATGGGGCAGCAATTCGTAGCGTAATTCGACCAATTTGGCCATGGCAACGGCAGACGTGTAAACCGGTGCGTTGTCGTGGTGAAACAGCACTTTTTTCTTCGCCAGATGGGGTCTTTAATTCGGCGTCGAATCGGCCCAATAAATCGGCATAGTAAAGCCCTGTAATTGTTTTACCCTTCTCGAGGTAATCGATGTAGATCACACCTTGTGAATCCCAGAAAACGGTGGCCATAACTTTTCCAGCCGATTTTACAGTTTTCGCCTTCTTTGGAGCACGTTCCCCGGTCTGGATCCATTGTTTTGATTGCTCCGTGGTCTCTGATGTGTACCAGTGGATCCAGGTTTCATCGACGGTCACAAAACGACGCAAAAACTCCGCTGGATTCCGCTTAAACAGCGCCAAACACGTCTCCGATGTGGTCTCACGGTTGCGCTTGTTTTCTGGTGTGAGTAAACGCGGCACCCATCGCGCCGACAGCTTTCTCATGCCGAGTTCCTCGTGTAGAATATGATGCACTGTTCCTTCTGAAATGCCTACAGTCTCAGCTAGCTCCCGAACCTTCAATCGGCGATCTGCCAATACGAGATCATGGATTTTTTAAATGTTTTCCTCCGTAGCAGCAGTTTTCGGTGCACCTGGACGTGGTTCATCAAAAACCGACGTACGGCCACGTGCAAACTCGTTGAACCAATTCTTGACGGTGGCCATCGATGGAGAAGAGTCACCGTACACAGCATCCAAGCGTTCTTTGATTTCGATGCGCGTTTTCCCTTCCAAAAATAGGAATCGAATCACCGAACGATATTGCTCTTTTTCCATTTTTGTAAAACCGATCGACACGTTCGCTTCCATAAGTTGTCAAATTAAAACAAATGAAGGGATTGGAATGAAAATTTGAAAAAATAATTAAAAAAGAATGTGCCACACTGTGGTAAAACTCTTTTGAAACTGCAGCGCCCTCTGGCGATGAGGCTAGGTACTTATTGAATGCACCTCGTAGAACATTCAGCCTTCAACCAGTAGAATGCCGGTAACTACAGAAACAGTTAAAAAGCTATCGTGTGTCGCGTGGATCTACGTTCCGGCACGGCATACAAAGACAGACAGACCGAATTAGTTTCGAATGTATAATATTAAGTATAAACAGCAGGTATGGACTAACTTTAGTAATGTGGGAATTATAATAGGTACTGCAACGTGCAATGCAACCCAATTAATTATGTGGACTTCACGTTGTAAACATGCATATATCCAAGGAAGGTCACGAGTGCCCTTGAGCACAGTGCCTTTCATTTTGAATAAGTTTTGTCTGATTGCATTAACTGTCGGAATTTGGTCATCATTAATGCAGAGTTCACACGAGCAAAGTTACTAATGCTTAGTAGCCACTTTCACATTAAACATGGTGAATTAGAGCTTCCTAACGAGCGAATGGGAGCCGATCAACAAAACTTAGTGACAACCAGTCTAGTTTAGGCTTGCATGACAAGTCTACTAAGCTCGTGTGAATTAGGTATAATGATGTGATATCTAATCTGTATGCCAGGTGTGGGGAGTTTCATTACATTATTCAACACGAAAATTATCTCTCCTTGCTTCAGGTGCATCAGAGTTGCCTTCAACGGTGGGTGGATGAGAAGCAAAGAGGCAACATAACCCGCAAAGTGCTGTGTCCACAGTGTAAAGCAGAATATATAGTAGTATTTCCTTCTATGGGAGCGTTCGTGGCACTCTTGGATGCCATGGAAGAGATCACCCACAAGATCTGTCCCTTCATCGCTGGTGGAGTTCTCCTGGGATCTATATACTGGATCGCGATTACGTATGGAGCTGTGACTGTTATGCAGGTAAGAATTGATTACTTGGTTGTCTTGTATTGAAATTATGCTTACTGCACAAAAAACATATTGTGTAGAGGTGGAATTTATCCTTTAGGTAGATATATGCTGCCAGCAAATCTTGCTATCATTCTTTCGTTTATTTTCGTCAGAGTGGGAGTTTCTAAGGCATGTAATATATCCGAAGTTGGTTTAATGATTCCTTCAACTTGAAGATACCACTTCTCGATTTGCAAAAAAAAAAAAATGGCCTGCAAGTTTTGACTTAGTTCAGTAATATTAATCAAACTAACGATTTTGTTTATTAAACTGTATCGGTTGTATTATCATCGCTGTAGATAAGAAAGAGGGCTTTCTGCAACATTAACGCCCTTCAATCTTCAAATTCTGTTATCTCTGTTTTCTTTCTATGACCGTTCTAGTGTTCGTTAGTGTTCGTATCATAGTTAATGATAAAAATAATTTGCGCTGAATCCTATTGCGAATAACGAGGCCAAAGTTTCGGGTTTATTTTTAGGCTACCTTTTATTTGTTTGTTTAAAACTTAAGACTCGTTGGATGCAAGAAGCATAGGATGGGCTGATGTGGCGATGCTTGGAGGAGGACAATGTCTTTCGCAAATTTTAGCGATGATGATAATCATGAGGACTCGTAAAAGTGCAGTATCGCGCGGACGTAAAAATATCGCTGCGGTATTTGTTCACGTACAGACGCCAGCACATCAAGCTACCGCAATCTGTCAAATTTCTTTGATAGATTTTCAACTTTTTTCACGTAAGTTTTTAAGGTACATGTTCAATTAAAAAAAAAAAAAAACAGTTTGGCGTAGCTTGATGTGCTGGCGTCTGTACCTACTGGATTTTCAAAGCACGGCTTAGTGCCGAGAGTCCAAAATCGAACAGTGTGATTTTGCGACCCCCTGGGATGCACTCTATTTGATTCTCAATGGTCGTCGCAACTCCTAGGGTTGTAAATCTAGTGCGCTATAACCGCTGCGATATTAATTAACACGCTTTTATTAGCTTCACCTGCAGGCTTAGCACGAGCACCGATTTGTCGACGGAAGAATAGGCATGACTATTAACTAAATGATTTACAATAGGAGAAGATAGCTATGTATATCTATTAATTATCACAGTTATGCGTTCTAAACGAACCATGATTTTGTAGATAATCGTATATACTTTGTGGCCGTCGAGTAGAAAGTTTGTTGTCGGTGTGATTTTGACAGTTTACAAAAAGAAATATTCTTCCGAAATAGTCTACATTTATAAGGACCTAGACAACGATCGTTCGAAACGAAAGACTAAATGACAGACTGTAGAAGGATATCTACGGTGCGGTGTCAAAAATGGAGACCGAAATGGCACATTGTATTGAAAAAGCACTGTCTATTCTTCGTAGAAATAGAAAGCGTCATGCTAAGCCCGCAGGGCCTCAAGTCTGCTATTGCAATAGTGTCAGAATGGTCGATCATTGATTTCATAATTGTTGATTTTGACAAGTTTTGTAGTCTACTAATATAATGGCGTCATTATGACTTTCCAGTGGTCAGCCAATGACACTCCATTGAAAGAAATGGCGTTTATAGGTAATCTCGTACATAATGGCAAATGAATAACATAATGGGCTAGATGGCACTCAAAAATTAGTTTGTTTGTTTTCTAAAGCTTTGAGCATAAATAGGCTGTCAGATAGGAATTTAATGCTGTAGTTCCGGATGCCTAAGCACTTTACTGCTGTTGCGGCTTGTGTTAAGGCAACATATATGTTAATAACAACAACAAGTAGAGGTTTATAAAATGGATTATAAAAACGAAGTAGTTTTTGCGGGAAATATTAGAAACTCGATGTTACTAAAAGTAGAAAATATTGCATTAATGTTCCCACAGACAGACGCGACTCGACGCCGACAGACGGTTGCGACGCGATTTTGGTAAAACCATGGTAGAGCGATTAATTGCATGCTTGCAGCTTTCATAGAAGTTGTACTTCAATCTCGCCGCGCTGTCGCGTCGTGTCTGTCTGCGGGTGGGAGTTAGGCAACGGTTGGAGTTTTTAATTAATTTTAATTATCTAGAGACAAATAAATAATGTATGTGAAAATTTTATTTTCAATTGGGCAAGGAACAGTTCTAGCCGCGTTTGTGCGCTTACTTAACGGATGCTAAGCTAATATTTTTTCATTAAATATTTGAATGACAATACAAATACTTATCGGAATTATTTGAGTTTCACATACCTAGCGTAACTTAAATATAAAAGCATGGTTTTGTGTGTGCTGTTGGCTTCATCTGGTTCATTTGATCATCTGTTGGTTTTGACGTGCCATAATAATCGAAGGGTTCCATTAGATTATGTTAACCTAGTAATAGCGTTCCCTAGTTTGGCAATTGGGTATTTTCCAATTTGGTAAAAAACTATTTTAATTTGAAGATTGGGACGATGTATTATTTAACAGAAAAATAAAATAAAATTTATTTATATCCATTTTCTCCATTACAAACCATTAAAATCATATTTATTTTTCGTTGTTTTGAATTTACCGCCAAAACACTCCTTACGATGAATTTTTATCACGTGACATCGTGACGTCAGCTTTGTAACAAACAAACAGCACCAATACAAATACTTATAGTTTGGCGCAGTTTTAGAAGTATTTGTGTACAGAGGCACCGCACACCAGTGATTTCACTTTCTATCCATAATTTTTTTTGTTAATTATAAACACGACACTTATTTACTAACTACTTTAGTTTACACAAAGTGTAAACTAAAGTAGTTAGTAAATATACGTGATAAAAAGTCATCGTAAGGAGCGTTTTGGCGGTAAATTCAAAACAACGAAAAATAAATTTGGTTTAAATCGTTTTTAATTGAGTAAATGGATATAAATCAATTTGCTGTTATTTTTCTGTTACATATTTCGTCCCAATCTTCAAATTAGAATAGTTTTTAATAAATTAGAAAATACTCTATTGCGCCAAGCGATTCGATGCATCGAGCAAATTTATCATCGGGTATGTATTACCCGATGATCGATTTATACCCAACTCAGCTTGTCGTAGTCCGCTGCCTGGACATGTGAGGCCTCCGAACGCACAATACCCATTTTTCCGACTTCGGCAACCAATCGGTCCCAGCTGCCTTTTCAGCTGAGGTCTGTCCGAAGCTTCGCTTTGCGATTCGCAGTCTTCAATCAAGGACTCGTCTGCATCAACGGCTGCATGTCGTTGGACACATATGGCCAACCCACTGCTATTTCAATTAGTAACTCTGCTTCTCAAACCTGGCAAAATGAAAATGTCAGGATTGCTTAATGTTTATTGCATCAAACAAGAATCATATCAAAGAAGTTAGTAAACTATCAATGGGTCTTACCTACTAGAATATTTTCCGTTTAATACCAGGAAGCCTAGAAGTATACACTTTCCGTTTAATATCAACTTGACCTGCAGTAACCTCAGCAATCAGGACGAGTCTCTAAGTATGTAGTGCAAAGTGTACTAAACCTTCTCTCACAAGTTTGTCACGATCTTTGACTTTGTGATCAATTAGCGTGTCTACAACAGTTATAGATCGCGATCCTTTGTCGAAGATGACACCGACAGCTATCTGATTTACTGTAAGTACCTAATTGATGATGCGGTCATGACATACATATCGTTTTGTGTTGTTTGTTTAGGGTATTTAAGTGTGCTCGTTTTGTAGCCCTTCTTTTGGTGTGCAAAAAATATTGATAACATCATCACCATCACATCTTCTTTTTCTGCGTCATTTAAATTTGAAGCAGGTTTTGGCCCAAAATTTTTACTATACTCACTTAATTTGTTTACCGGTATGGGTCTGTTTTGGTAATTCATTATGGCTTTAATGCCATCTGTATTGCGCAGATTTGCCCTCATTTCAATCGGGGTCGTTTTTGCAAAAACTATTTAAAACGAGTATTAGGATGTTTACGAAGATGAAACTTGACTTCTTTGGCTTTAAGGTAGGAATTTGGTAAATCGCGACACACATTGACGATACTAAGCAGACAGCAGACACGTATGAAAACAAAACGTTGCTTTTAAAAAGACGAGTACAATTTTAGCATTTTGAAGTCGCTGAACAAAATGTGGTCTAGTCCCTAACTACCTAGAATTGGTATGAAGTTACCATCTTCGAATACTAAAATGCTTAGGACATATTTCACCGCGCTTTGCAACTGCCATTGCTCAAGAAGTTACGCGACGCAGGATGCACTCGAACGCTATGCGATTAACGATATGTAAACAATTGCGTTAAAGTTACCAATTTTCCGTGTTTTCATTGCTTTGGAACCGTTTCTTGAAGAGTTCAAGAAAACCAGAAAAATGCTGGTTAGGTATAGTTTTGGGCCCTGCTGGCTGCATATAAAAAAACCCGGTCACAAATCTACAGACTAACTTATGGCCGTTCCGTCGGCGAAATCGGCGTATTTTGCGGTTTAAGGCTCCCGCAGGCAGGCGCGACTCTACGGTGTGATACGATTTTGTAAGAACAATTTCCATGAAGATTTCTACAATAACCACCTCGCCAAAAATGACCTCAAGTTACCGATATAACTTGCAGAGCTAGTAAAAGGCTAGCAAGCTGAAGTGGCAGAGGGTTGACCACGTCTGTCTAAGGAAGGCGTTGGAGCAGACAAGTACATGAGTACAGACCACGAAACGGCAAACGTAGTGCGATACGTCCACCAGCTAGATAGACCGGTATAGAGTGAATGTGGAAAATAAAATAAAGCTAGGTCGCTTGCCGGTCTGATCCAATTCAAAAGGAATGCCATTATAAATCCTACACGTAATAATATAGAAGTAATAATAATTGATTGTGATTCATTCAAGACTGTTGACAGTGACCTAGTTGATATTATTATCAATCAACCCTAGGCCATATCTGTGCTATGCTTGTTCTACTTTAAAGAAAAAGTGATAGATAATAATGTATGTAGTATGAATAGCATTGTCTGGATCTGCTCCCGTATCGGTCGGCACGAAATAAAAATCTTTTTTTTTGCAAAAACAAAAATTAAATTTTATGATTTTTCACTTTTTAGTCGTATCACTACTACTTGATATATGTAAACGATATTGCCTGAAAGTATTAAAACATCTTTTTTTTTGGATGGTTAATCATCAAATAACTTCTCCCGCTCTGGGTGGAGCAGGAGGGCGTGTCAGACTTTGACTGACTAAAACCCACCCGTGTTCCCTCAGTAGCCTGTATGCCAGGGGCTGCGGTATCTCTTTCGAACAAACCCGCTCCCCTGGCAGGCATCGGCCCTTGCGGGCCCCATCGGTTTGTGCTGACATCTCTTTGAGGCGCGCGTGGAACAACGCGCCGTCGACTTGGTCCTTACCGGACAGCGAGTTACCCATTACTCGCCGGCCGCAAGTTCATGCCTACGGTGGCCGGAAATCAGCCTGGGATTCCTGACGCCCAGGTCGTCTCCTGCGACGGCTAGGGCCGTGAGGGCACCTAGACTGCCTCTCCCTCACGTGCGCCGCCTCCCTCTTCGCGAGCATTACTGCTGTGCTGAAGGAGGTGACGGCTACCCATGCACTATCGCTCCGTACCATGGCCTGGACCAGGGCCGGAAGCAAGAGATCGCCGCCGCCGATCGCTTCCACATTAAAACATCTTCAAGATACACAAAGTGGATTGAATACATATTATCGAAGCTAACGCAAAAACTACATTAAAAAGGTAATACAATTAAATGGGACCACCCCTGATGCATACCGCGAAAAACGAATTGAGAACCTCCTTCTTTTAAAAGTTGGTTAAAAATTGGCTACCCATTAAAGTGTTGAATTCTATGTATCATTCTGTGGACAATAACGTGTCGACGAAAAGTCAGAATAATATTCTCGATAAAAACACGTTTCATTTCCTTATCGGAAACCAATAAAAATAAGTGTACTTATAGTAGTTGAACTTTGTACTTTCGGAGGTAAACAGCGGTGAAACGTCTAGTCATTATGAGATGAAAGTACATAAATCTGATAAATTACTAATTAATCATTTTGCTCTTGACCCGTACTATGCGTAGTAAGATAAGCTACTTATTGAAGTTAATAGTATCCGAGAGTTTCTAGAGCCCTAACTGCGCAACACACTATCAATCAGAATCTAGATCATCTTAAAGTATATCTCATCAATTCACTCACTCATCAATTCATTGCTTCATATGCTTGAAAAATGTGTCTGTTCAACAACGTACTTAACGTACGAAAAAAAGATATTTGAAGAAACTATTGCCGTCGCGCTGTCAGTAAGTCTGCCCTGGTCTGCCCCCGTAGTGTGTGATAGGGACAGCTGCAGCTCAGACCGAAATTATCACAATTTTTTTGACGAGATTGACGTTTCGTATTTCCCTTTTATATCTCCTCGAAAACTGAGTCGATTCAATATTTTTTTACGTTAACATTTTAAGAAAGAGTATGTTTAGGTTCCTATATTTCTTTTTTAATTTAAAACCTTTTTTAATTTGTCTGGTAGTCCTCTAATCACGGTGGTAAAATAGGGATTTTTTTTGTAATTTTTAGAGGGTCGTATTTTATTTACTAATTAGATGCTGAAAAATGAAAATAACAGGGACGTGGTAACAGCAGACCTTCATTTCATGAAAAAAAAAAAATGCTCTAGAGGCATTATTCAGGAAGAAAAAAGGGGAATACATTTGTATGGAGAATCGCACGCCCTGTTTCCTCTTAAATAACGCAATGTATGTTGTTGAACTGTCACAATTCCATTCCTACTTTTCACTACTTTTCACTGTTAGTGTTTCTCAATTACCCTTCTGGTTTACCAGATGAAATTTGTGAGCCTAATCAGAGTATGCCCCAGGCTTAGCATGACGTTTTTTTATTTCTACGAAGAATAGACAGTGCTTTATGAACACAAAGTGACAATTCGTTTCCCCATTTTTGTCATCACACCGTAGATATCCTTCTACAATCTGTCATTTTGTCTTTCGGTTCAAACTATTTTTGTCTAGGTCCATAAAAATGTAGACTATTACAGAAGAATATTTCTTCCAAAAATGTCAAAATCACACTGACAACAAATTTTCTACTCGACGGCCACAAAGTATACAGGATAAGTTTTTATCCAGTGCGCAAATTGTAACCATGAATTCAGCATATCATTCTAGACCCCCTAGCGCAGAAACTTTTCGCCGGATACACAAAAAAAAATCAGCTGTTCCACACATTTTGACCGCGTAGGTATTGCACTTTTCTATGAAACAGCAGATTTTTTTTGTACAACCGGCGAAAAATTTCTACGCTAGGGGTTCTAGAATGATATGCTGAATTCATGGTTACAATTTGCGCACTGGATAAAAACTTACGCTGTATACAGGATAAGTTTTTATCCAGTGCGCAAATTTATACAAAAAAAAAACAGCTGTTTCATAGAAAAGTGCAATACCTACGCGGTCAAAATGTGTGGAACAGCTGATTTTTTTTTGTGTATCCGGCGAAAAGTTTCTGCGGTGGGGGTCTAGAATGATATGCTGAATTCATGGTAAAAATTTGCGCACTGGATAAAAACTTATCCTGTATACGATTATCTACAAAATCGTGATTCGTTTAGTACGCATAACTGTGATAATTAATAGAAAAACATCGCTGATGACAGATTGCGGAAGGATATCTACAGTGCGATGTCAAAAATGGAGCAACGAAATGTCACTTTGTATTGAAAAAGCACTGTCTATTCTTCGTAGAAATAGATAGCGTAATGCTAAACCTGCTGGTTGAGATAAGGACCAATAAGATTCAAGAGTGCATTGAAGAGATGAGGCTTCCATAGTTAATTAAACTCCCTCGTCGAGAGACGAAAGAAGCGAAGTTGTCGATAGAATTGAACTCTAGAATTACTTTTCTGCAAACCTATGAAACCTCGCACACACTTACCCGCGCCGAATCGGACGAATGAAAAACACCTTCAGAATTCTTCTGACCATTCGAGGTCAGAAGAATTCGGAAGGTGTTTTTTAATTCAACGCGGGCAATGCTTTCGGCGCGGTCGAGGTCTGCGTTTTACCTTCAGTAATAGGGTCGTTGGCACCGTCTGGAAACAGAACCCTAAAAAGAACTTGGCAACATTTTCTTGAATTGAGATGGTAGGTTATAGGAAAACAAGAGCACGGGCCAAGACAGACAAGATTTCTATGATAATTGTTGTTAGAAAAAATAAAAAAACGAACAGCAAAGCTGTGTAAGTATAACATCGGACTGCTAACAGTTTGTTACGGTTCATCGCAATGCGCTAAAATCAAACATATAGTTACGTAAAACCAAGATTTCTGTTCTCTAAGACTCTGACCCAATGCGTTACGTCACCACTTTCTCTGAACCAGCAGGTTTACATTCGATGGGCACTCCTTTGTTCAGGCCCTGATATTGGCATCCCTGTCACATTCCATACATGAAAGCAATCCGATATTGCCAAAGTAAGGTTTCCTTTTGTTGAAAACTTTTTTAGAATCGACAAGCACGTAAATTAATAATTTCTTCATTAGCTTTACAGGAGGATATTATGTCCAATTTTAAGGTATGCAGTATAAATCAACTAATTATTTTCAATATTTTATTTCCGTTTATAACAAACTAAATTGGACCTTATTCTTATAAAAAATTGCAATAATTGACACACTACTTCGAAGTCAACAAATTCAAGACAAGGTTGTGGTACAGGAGATAATAAAATACTTAAGTATTTATATGTACCACTCATGTAGTCACAACCTTGCTTGGGCTTGAGGGCAGGGTTGCCAACTTTTCCAGCCGCCATAACCGGACATCAAATTTAATCTGGTCATACTTGGTCAAAATCTAAAAAAAAAACACGTTAAGTATCAATGAAAGAGTTTGATCCAGATGTATCAACTTAACAGGTAGGTAAAAACAAAATATAGGAGTAGGATGAAACGAAACAAAAGCGGGCGTTTACTGATCGAAATGAACTGATGCCGCCCAGTCCGGGCCACCCGTCCGCCGTCGCTGGCGAATTAGCAACGTTGCATTCTCGGTCGGAAGTTAGCGACCTGACCCCAACAATTCCTTCTAAAATCCAACAGTCCGGTCGAAAACCGGACGGTTGGGAACCCTGCTTGAGGGGCTTGTGGCTAAGTAATAACAGCTGGACGGCTTGATCGATCAGGTTAAGTTACGCTTACCACGATTGGTCCGTGAATAGGTGATTACCTTTACGTACCAAGACCCCTCCGTGACTCGTATAGCACGTTAGGCCGTTGGTCCCGGCTATCATTCGTGGATCTTTGGCAGTCGTTACGGGTCGTCAGAAGCCCGAAAGTCTGACAACCAGTCTTACCAAGGGGTATCGTAATACTCAGTATTGGGTTATGGAGGTCAGATAGGCAGTCGCTCCTTGTAAAATACAAGCAATTCCCAACAAAGTTGGGGAAAACGCTAGGCAGAATAGATAGTCACAATCTTGCTTCGATGTTAATTGTACAAAATAATCAGCCCATAACGTTCCCACTGCTGCACACTGGTCCCGAATGATAAAAAAGTGGACATTAAGAAATTTTTGACAGAAGGTCAACGGATTCGGCTGATTTTTTTTTTGTAGACAGCTGATGCAATTACAAATCACTTTTATAGATTGAGTTTTTGCCAAATAAGCCGTATTTTCAGAGAAAAAAAATATTCAAATATTTTTTGTATGAAAGAAATCCTAATTTTGTCTTTATCTTCCAAGATTCAAACGTATTCAAAATAAAACTTAAAGCAGCTTGTAGAGATGCTAATTGCTCACTACTTTGTCATAGACACTCTTCTGCGATTTTGTGCTCCTTTTGAGTTACATGCACTTTAAATATTTTTTGTATGAAAAAATCCTAATTTTGTCTTTATCTTCCAAGATTCAAACGTATTCAAAATAAAACTTAGCGCAGCTTGTAGAGGTGCTAATTGCTCACCACTTTGTCATAGACACTCTTCTGCGATTTTGTGCTCCTTTTGAGTTACAGGCACTTTAAATATTTTTTGTATGAAAAAATCCTAATTTTCTCTTTATCTTCCAAATTTCAAACGTATTCAAAATAAAACTTAAAGCAGCTTGTAGAGATGCTAATTGCTCACTACTTTGTCATAGACACTCTTCTGCGATATTGTGCTCCTTTTGAGTTACATGCACTTTAAATATTTTTTGTATGAAAAAATCCTAATTTTGTCTTTATCTTCCAAGATTCAAACGTATTCAAAATAAAACTTAGCGCAGCTTGTAGAGGGGCTAATTTCTCACTACTTTGTCATAGACACTCAACTGCGATTTTGTGCTCCTTTTGAGTTACATGCACTTTAAATATTTTTTGTATGAAAAAATCCTAATTTTGTCTTTATCTTCCAAGATTCAAACGTATTCAAAATAAAACTTAGCGCAGCTTGTAGAGGGGTTAATTGTTCATCACTTTGCCATAGACACTCAATTGCGATTTTGTGCTCCTTTTCAGTTACAGGCACTTTAAATTTTTCGTTGTCGGATGAGCTTTACTAGTTTTTTGTAGACAGCTGATACAATTACAAGTAACTTTTAAAGATGTATTTTTTGTTAAATAAGCCGTATTTTCAGAGTTAAAAAATTAATTCAGGCGGATTAGAAATAATCTTGTTAAAGATAGACTAAGATGTAATAACATTTTCTTCATTAATAAGTAACTCTTATAAATGTCTTTCTATTAAAAAAAGTCTTATTTTAAATATATCAAATAAACAACTTGGATATCTCAAAACGTGTACAGACATGTTCAGGTACAGGTAATTTATTGTGTGACTCATATTCAGATTATAAGCATTTTTTGGTAATGAGTCATTGCTTAATTAGCCGATTACTTACAATTTGGGCTATATTTGGTCATTTTCTCACGGTCATTCGTCTCAAGACGAAAGTCTTTGACCAGTGTGTGTTGCCAGTGATGACCTATGGTACAGAGACGTGGTCGCTCACAGTGGGCCTTATCAGAAGGCTTAAAGTCACCCAAAGGGCAATGGAGAGGGCTATGCTCGGAGTTTCCCTACGCGATCGAATCAGAAATGAAGAGATCCGCAGGAGAACCAAGGTAACCGACATAGCCCGAAGAATTGCCAAACTTAAGTGGCAGTGGGCAGGGCACATTGCTCGCAGAACAGATGGCCGATGGGGCCGAAAGGTTCTGGAGTGGCGACCGCGTACCGGAAGACGTAGAGTAGGAAGGCCTCCCGCAAGGTGGACCGATGACCTTGCGAAGACCGCGGGTATCCGCTGGATGTGGGAAGCACAAGACCGGTCGAAGTGGAGGAGCCTGGGGGAGGCCTATGTCCAGCAGTGGACGTCTTTCGGCTGATATGATGATGATGATGATGATGAAAGATAAATTAAGCGTTAGGGTTACAGGTAGTTCAAATTTTTTAAGTACGCCTTAATACAATACCTATATTATTATATAGGTTTGTATTTTGACGGTCCTAAGCCCGTTAAAGTACGAAGGAAAAGTTTTAATTGCAATTTATACCTTTTTATCATTCAGCGTTTCCGACGCATTCACTAGCGTTAGATGACCAAATATAGCCCAAATTGTAAGTAATCGGCTAATTAAGCAATGACTCATTACCAAAAAATGCTTATAATCTGAATATGAGTCACACAATAAATTACCTGTACCTGAACATGTCTGTACACGTTTTGAGATATCCAAGTTGTTTATTTGATATATTTAAAATAAGACTTTTTTTTAATAGAAAGACATTTATAAGAGTTACTTATTAATGAAGAAAATGTTATTACATCTTAGTCTATCTTTAACAAGATTATTTCTAATCCGCCTGAATTAATTTTTTAACTCTGAAAATACGGCTTATTTAACAAAAAATACATCTTTAAAAGTTACTTGTTATTGTATCAGCTGTCTACAAAAAACTAGTAAAGCTCATCCGACAACGAAAAATTTAAAGTGCCTGTAACTGAAAAGGAGCACAAAATCGCAATTGAGTGTCTATGGCAAAGTGATGAACAATTAACCCCTCTACAAGCTGCGCTAAGTTTTATTTTGAATACGTTTGAATCTTGGAAGATAAAGACAAAATTAGGATTTTATCATACAAAAAATATTTAAAGTGCATGTAACTCAAAAGGAGCACAAAATCGCAGTTGAGTGTCTGTGACAAAGTAGTGAGAAATTAGCCCCTCTACAAGCTGCTTTAAGTTTTATTTTGAATACGTTTGAATCTTGGAAGATAAAGACAAAATTTGGATTTTTTCATACAAAAAATATTTAAAGTGCATGTAACTCAAAAGGAGCACAAAATCGCAGAAGAGTGTCTATGACAAAGTAGTGAGCAATTAGCATCTCTACAAGCTGCTTTAAGTTTTATTTTGAATACGTTTGAAATTTGGAAGATAAAGAGAAAATTAGGATTTTTTCATACAAAAAATATTTAAAGTGCCTGTAACTCAAAAGGAGCACAAAATCGCAGAAGAGTGTCTATGACAAAGTGGTGAGCAATTAGCACCTCTACAAGCTGCGCTAAGTTTTATTTTGAATACGTTTGAATCTTGGAAGATAAAGACAAAATTAGGATTTTTTCATACAAAAAATATTTAAAGTGCATGTAACTCAAAAGGAGCACAAAATCGCAGAAGAGTGTCTATGACAAAGTAGTGAGCAATTAGCATCTCTACAAGCTGCTTTAAGTTTTATTTTGAATACGTTTGAATCTTGGAAGATAAAGACAAAATTAGGATTTCTTTCATACAAAAAATATTTGAATATTTTTTTTCTCTGAAAATACGGCTTATTTGGCAAAAACTCAATCTATAAAAGTGATTTGTAATTGCATCAGCTGTCTACAAAAAAAAAATCAGCCGAATCCGTTGACCTTCTGTCAAAAATTTCTTAATGTCCACTTTTTTATCATTCGGGACCAGTGTGTGCTGGGACAAAAGCCTCCTCTCACAGAGTGGTAACGCGTAGTAACGCGGGCCCGGTGCGGGTTGGTAGATGTTACATGTCTTCGATTTTTTGGTTCTAGCACATGTCGGTTTCCTCACGTATTTTTCCTTCACCGTTAATTTACTCAAAGTAAAGCGCACCTGTCGGGGTTCGAACTTACAACCTACAACTTCTAAGTCGCGGCCTTTACCACTAGGCCACCACCAGTGCTCAACTGCGTAATTGTAAAACAGTTAGTTTGAGCGTCTTCATGTCATCTTTCGGAATTCGTAGTTGCAAGTTTCCTTAGCCTAGATTACTTAGCTTAGATTTCTATGTATATTAAATTGGTCAATATGCTTTACAGGAAATGTTTACGTATGACGTAAAAAGTATAAAAACATAGGTTAACGTACTTACTGACCTTGTCCTTGATTTGTTTTTTTTTATTTATAAGTATGTACTTCATTAGTAGAAACTCGTTTTCGGCCATATTTATGTTTTGTGTTTGTACTTAATGAAGCCCAAAGTGCAAGATTGGGGTAAATATTATGAGGCCCAAGCATTTTGTAATCGCTAAATAATTATTATATCATGCGGTCGGTTTTCCAAGTCAAATTTTTGCGAGGTGTCAGTAGATGTAATGTCTCCTGGCTGGCTATATGCCTCTCCAAAAGGGATGCCATCATGATCATCAGTCACAAAATTACACTTCAAAATCTGTATGTATTCAACTAGAACGGATTAAGATCTATAAAATACACTATAGGTAACTATCATAATTCCTAGCCTTCCAGTCAAACCGGATGCAGCTGAATACCAGTATTTCACAATTCACATGAAGCGACTGCCAATCTGACCACCACAACCTAGTCACTGGGTAATACGATACTTCTTGGTAGCCTTGTCGTCAGAATTTCGGGCTTCCGACGACCCGTAACGACTGTCAAAGATCACAGCCGGGACTAACGGCTTAATTTGATTTCCAATGCACGAAGGAGTCTTTGGTCCCCCATCCACGGACCAACTGCGGCAAGTGTAGCTTAACCTGATCTATCGACCGGTGCGGCTGTTATTATTTTGCTACAAGCCCCTTGCACCATAGTTATCTTAATGTTTATTCAGCAGCACGAGGATATTTAAAAACATTGTAGTTTTACAACGTCTATAACTTACACACACACACTTCTACACTTACACACACACACTTCTATACTTACACTTTGTATTTGTAACTATACTCTAAAGGTTTAGGTAGTTAAAAAAGGATAAACAAAAAAAACCACGTGACTCATAGATGCTAAACCTTTTATTTCAAATGTTAAAATCATATTAATTATAGTCACATATATATTTAAAGTCTCTATTCTGAATCTGATTCTGATGAACTCTCTGTCACATTAATAATAAAGCGTTCAGTTACCAGCCTCGGGTTCACTCATTTTTCCACGATACGAATTTAAAACCCAATAACGATAAATAACAAAAACGAACAATAACTAAATAACAAAAACAAAACAAGGAAACAAGCTAATATTATCACAATTCAACAAAACCAAACGCACGGATATAATCGCAATGTCGATAACGCTGTCAACAAAGGCGTCTGGTTAACCGACTAAACGTAATACCTGCCAATTCAGTTGCCAGACTACGTCACAGTTGTACTCTTCAATTTAGCAATGTTATCTAATTAGTTGTATTTTCTAAAAGGTTTGGGGAACCTGTCTTTTTGGGTTCTTTATAATAGACAGATTACAAAATGTTATATTATTATTATAAATCTAACAAAAAAATTGTACTAAAGCAGTTACATCTACGAAAAGTTGTTTAAGAATAAATGATAAAGTTTAACATACTATAATAAAAGGGGAAACTATCGTGTGATCGAAAATAAATTTAATTTTGTTCTAATGTATTTTTTAACAAGAAAGTGTCAACTATAAAAAACCCTTTTTACGATTTGTTTACCCTTTTTTAACTACCTAAACCTTTAGAGTATAGACGATATTTTTATACTTTGTAATGAGGTAGCCTTCGAAGTCTATAATAAGTTGACAAACGTACACGCGGACGTGATAAAATCGTGGCGGGATTTTTTCAATCAACTTACAGGATATACATAAAATACAATATGCTAAAGCATGTCGATCACTAGTTCGCAATGTGTGACTAACCGACTTGTGAGTCTCGTAACGGCTGATTGACCGTTAAATCTGATTGTTCAACTCAAATTATTCAAAATTGTTGGCAGTTTTGGTAGCACACGGCCGTACCTACTATTCTGTTGAATGATCATTTTAAATTCAGTTCTGTTTTTAACCGACGGAAAAACGGAGGAGATTCTTAAGTCGAAGCATTTTTTTTAAATGTATGACCACGCATAGCTTTTTACAGAGTAGACCGATTTTGATCATTCTTTTTTATTGGATCCTATAGCGCGCAAATTGTAACCATGAATTCAGCATATTATTCTAGAACCCCTAGCGCAGAATTTTTTCGCCGGATACATAAAAAAAAATCTGCTGTTCCATACATTTTGACCGCGTAGGTATTGCACTTTTTTATGAAACAGCAGATTTTTTTTTTGTACAACCGGCGCAAAATTTCTGCGCTAGGGGTTCTAGAATAAAATGCTGAATTCATGGTTACAATTTGCGCACTGGATAAAAACTTACCCTGTATAGACATATTTTCATGTATAATATAGGTACTAATAATAAAGCTGAAGAGCTTGTTTGTTTGAATGCGCTTATCTCAGCTAGATATTAAAAATAATAGATTAAAAAATCAAAAAAAAAACTGCTTTGGTTCACGTTACGTTTGGTTTTTAGCGTGTTTTTTAGATTTTTAAAATAAATTATTTGTTTTCTATTTTTTAGTTCTGCTAACTAAAAAAGCGTGATTTTTCAGTGTTTTCTTTTTTATTATTATTTTTTTAACATAATGGAACAAATTTATAAAATTATTGTACATATTGTCATCGATCCTCGATAAGTCTGCAAAATTTAAATGAAATCTGACCGTTTGAAGTGGGTCAAAATTTAGTCTAAAGGAGTCGGTTACAAACAAACATAAGTACATACGCGTGTTAAAAATACGCATTTGGTAGCCAAATTCTTGAACGAGTTTGTAAGCTACTTATTTGACATCCCTTTATGAATCTTAGGAGCTAGGAAAACGAAGTACGAGCGCGGGAGTGCAACGCCTTTTTTACGGGGACTAAGTCGCTTGCAGAAACTATAAATAATAAAGTAGGCAATACAGGATAAGTTTTTATCTAGGCCGCAAATTTTAACCATGAATTCCGCATATCACTCTAGAGCCCCTAGCGCAGAAATTTTTCGCCAGTTTTAGAAAAAAGAAATAGCTGTTTCATAGAAAAGTGCAATACCTACGCGGTCAAAATGTATGGAACAGCTGATTTCTTTTTTGTATAACCGGCAAAAAAATTATGCGGTAGGGGGTCTAGAATGATATGCTGAATTCATGGTTAAAATTTGCGCAGTGGATAATAACTTTTCCTGTATATGAAGGGATATGGTGAATTTTCAGGTTACCTGTCTCCTGCCACTTTTAATTAATAGGTCCTAGGTCCAATCTGCCCTACTTTAGACGTAAAACGTACATACATACTTTGGTAGAGAGTCTAAAATAATTTTGAACTAACGAGAATATGGACACAAACCTGCAGCACGCACGATTGAGTGTGTAGGTATAACGTGAATTCTTCGAAACTAATTTTAAAAATGATTATTGTTTTTGCTGCTGTTACCATCATTATTATTATAAACTAAAAACTCTTCCCGTTAAAGGTTACCATAAACATGGCTAGAGGAGGTGAACTTCAGAAAAAATAAAAAAAAACAATTTACGCCATTATGTGGGTGGACCTTATTATGGTCATAATAAAATTTTAATACCTATCCGATTTGGAATTATGACGTAATCATTGAGCAGATTGTTGGGGCAGTGTTGATGGCGACTTACGTGTTGTAGATCGTAGGTTCAAAACCTGACAGGCGCTTTACTTTGTGTAAATTATTCCATCACTACTGCTCTCAAAATGGTTAAGGACAGCATCGTGGGACCTAGAACATATTACAATACATGTGACATCTACCAACCCGCACTAGGCCCGCGAGGTGGGTTATGGTCTACCTCCTCTCATCGAGAGTAGGCCTGTAACCCAACAGTGGGAACATTATAGGCTGATTATGCTAAGCTATATCTGAATTTAGCGCTATAGTTTATTGATATTTATTGCTGTTTGCGGCTGCTAATCAGACGATAAACAGCTTTTTAGTGTCCACACATATCCAGTCTTGTTCCGCAGAGAATTCTAAAACCTTTCCAACACCAACATCATTCATTCATTAGGTCCGATATTAATAAAAGCAAAAAACGGATCAAACAAATAGGGTATTTCCAATTAATTAAAACAATTTTAATTTGAAGATTGGGACGAAATATTCAACAACAAAATATTAGGTCTTTACCTATGAAATTGCCGTTCTGCAGTACTGGCCATTTCAAATCAAAATAATTTTTGTTTGGCTAAGAATTCTAATTTCAAATTAATTTTATTTTAAAAACATGGATTTTTTTTCTAAAAGTAGTCATTTCTTTATTGATTAGTGTTGCATTTTCATCGCATTTCAATCTTTTTCGTCATCATGGATACGTTAAAAATTCGAGTAATTATGGAATATGAGTACCGTCGTGGCAGCGACGCGGCACAAGCGGCACGCAACATCAACGACGTTTACGGAGCTAACACTACAAACCAACGCACCACCTGTTATTGGTTTGCTCGCTTCCGTTCTGGAAATTTCGACCTGGAAAATGAACCTCGCGGTCGTCCGAAGACTTTGGTCGACAATGACGAATTAAAGGCGATTGTGGAAGCTGATGATACACAATCTACGGCTGAATTAGCAGCAGCTTTCGACGTTAGCGTCAAAACAATATTGGTCCATTTGCGTCAAATTGGCAAGGTAAAAAAGCTTGACAAATGGGTGCCCCACGAACTCAATGATCGCCAGCGCGAAGTACGCGTCGAGACGTGCCTTGCACTGCTCAACAGACACACAAATGAAGGAATTTTGAACCGCATTGTTACCTGCGATGAAAAATGGATTCTGTTTGATAACCGTAAGCGCTCAGCAAGTTGGTTGGATCCTGGTTCAGCACCTAAACAATGCCCTAAACGAAAACTTACCCCTAGAAAAGTGATGGTCACTGTTTGGTGGTCTAGCGCCGGTGTGATTCATCACAGCTTCTTACCAAACGGGGTGAGCATTACTGCAGATGTGTACTGTGAAGAACTGAACACAATGATGGAGAAGCTGGCGCATCTCCAACCAGCATTGGTCAATCGCTCGTCTCCGCTGCTCCTGCACGACAACGCGCGACCTCATACTGCACAGCAGACGGTCTCCAAGTTGCAAGAACTGGGGTTGGAAGCTCTCCGTCATCCGCCCTACTCACCAGACCTTGCGCCTACAGACTACTACTTTTTCCAGAATTTGGATAACTTCTTGGCGGGAAAAAAATTTAATACCCGAGAGGCAGTACAAAATGCCTTTGAAGAATTTGTTGCCTCCCGTCCAGCTGATTTCTTTAAGAAGGGCATCAATAAACTGCCACTGCGATGGCAAAGATGCATTGATTGCATGGGTGATTACTTCGATTAATACAAATAAAAAATTCATGAAAAAAATTCGTTTAAATTTTTTCATACAAAACGGCAATTTCATAGGTAAAGACCTATTAAAATAAATTGATTTATATCCATTTTCTCAATTAAAAACGATTACAATCAAATTTATTTTCCTTGTTTTGAATTTACCGCCAAAACGCACAAAGCTGACGTTACGTGTGGTCACGTGATAAAAAGTCATCGTAAGGAGCGTTTTGGCGGAAAATTAAAAAAAACTAAAAGTCAATTTGATTTGAACCGTTTTTAATTGAGAAAATAGTTTTGTTTTTCTGAAACATATTTCGGCCAATCTTCAAAAATAAAATAGTTTTTGAAAAATTGGAATATACCCTATTGCCTTTATTAACTTGGAACTTAATTTTTTCTTCTTCAGGTCTTACTCAAAGGCACTCACGAATTAAACTTTTGAAACCCGATTCCGAGATCAATTTGATCAATCATTGTGTCTCATTCATTAGTCAAGGTTAATGTAAACAGTGGCCCTAGTGTGAGTTTCATTTAACCATCTCGATCAAACGCATCGAGCGCGTTCGGCGCTCCGATTGGTCCGTCACCAATCCAGGGCCAATCGGAACGCCAAACGCGCTCGATGCGTTTGATCGAGATGGTTAAATGAAACCCACACTAAGGCCTCTGTAAGCCATACACGCTGCGGCCCATCGAAGGTCTACTAGGTGTGCCTGCGCAGGTCAACCACATGTCGTATGCACAGATCTATTCTTGAATAGGCAGATCTCTCCGGTTGGTTAAGCTGACATTTTAATTTTACTAAGAGAATGCAAGAGCGATCTCGAAAATAGAACACGGATATCATTAGATTTTCCGTGTGATTTTACTAAATGAGCTTGCGCTTTGCACCGCACCTGTAGCTAGTAGCCTTCATAAGCCATTCATGAATTAGTTAGTTTTCAGATTTGCATTCGGCATAAATTCATTACGCGTTCTGATTAAATAAGAATTTAAGGTTTTGGGTAGTATTTTACGAAATTTTGCTTACTCAATGGGAAGCCCCTTGATACGTCTAATACGACTGATACGGCTGTAGCTTCGGTCCTAATAGCCGTAGTAACCTCGGTTTTAATTAATACCATCGAGACGATTATTTCAACAAAACTCAAAACTAATAATCCCATCTCTTCTTTTCCAGGTCGTAGGTCACAGGGAAGGCCTAGAGATGATGGAGTCAGCAGACCCACTAGTGCTCCTAGTACTCCTACCCACGATCCCGGTGACACTCATCAGTGCGAAGATGTACAACTGGGAGGACTCAGTCCTCCTGTTCCTGAGGAAGTATTGCGCCAAGATACCGGCGCTGTCTTACGTACTGCCGTTTGGCAGGTGAATATAGTTCTTTTTGTTACTTTTTGGCTAGCAAAGAGGCTGAAACAAGCCTCTTGGGACTTTAATTTACGAGTAAGCTCTTCACAAGGTCGGTTTCTTTACAATAAGGACCACCCCGTGATTGGGATTCACAATAAAAAACATTTAATGATGAACAGGCTTCTGGTCATTTCGAAATCGTGTGAAGTGACGACAGCAAAAATAAACTACTTCTTTTCTACTCATTTAAAAAAACAGATTTGAATACGGTTTCAATAACCTGTACAAGAACAATGTAACTTAGCAATGCAAAGCTGTGACGGACAAAAATAATAATACAATTTGCACTTGCGGTGTCTTGGTTTAGTTTCGGTTAGGTATGTACAATAAAACTGTTTCCAATATTACTGTATGAGGCGTGTTGTCGTTACGGCTAGTCGGACAAGACTGCGAAAGGGTGCGGCGCACGCGCATCGCCCCGCACTCCCTCTACTGCGTAACACCCACACTACAGCACGCATTACTTATTTATCAAACGTCACAGCACTGTAATATTATTTTTCATTCCCATGCCCCCTATTCCCTTTGCCGAGGTCCGTACCCCACAGGGGATGCCCTTAGCGGGTAGTCGCTTTAGTTTTATCTTTTTAAACCATCGCTGGAGGCCTTAATTTATGAAAGCAGGCCTGGTTAAGTAACCGACAACCTCTTAGCTTGATCAGCGAGATTCCCATTTTTTTTTTAATATTGTTACAATCTCAACTTATGAACGCGTTGTGAACATGTATTTTGTACTTTATCTACATGCTATTTATATTAAGATGATTCTTATCACTACATTAAAATATTTTCGTTATTATTTTCAGCGTGGACGGCGACAGAGGCGCCATAGTGACCGGCCACAACAGCAACAACACCCAAAACAGCAGCTCACACTTATCGCCCACACGAATCTTCTGTTCAGCCCTCCTGCTACCCACAATATCCACCATCATAGGCAAAATCTTCTTCCGCTCTATACAAAATAATCTACACAGAACCATCCTAGGCGGTATCACATACATAACCATAAAAGGTGCTTTAAAAATCTATCACAGACAAATGCTATACATTAGACATTCCAGCCGGAAAATTCTAGATTACACAGAGTCAAATTTGAAATTGTATAGAAGTGCGGGTACGTCGACAACCACAGATGCCATATCCAGTTCGCGGGATGACTCTGAACAGGTGGTTTAAATTAGTCTGTAGATGTACATATGTATAGTCGGCTTAGTTCTTGTTCGCGGGGTGAAGAGGCCGATTTAAATTCGTATTTGACTTTTACGAACGAATTTCACCGATGACAAACGCTAGGAGGGCAGCCTTATACATACCATAGACTTTTCTCGTTTCGAATATTCGCCAGTCAGTAATGTGAGAGTGACTGTCCAGGATACGCCTCAAGACAAACACTGAACTTAACATAACCCTCCTTTGGGTTTGCCGTAGTCGGGTAAAAAGGTTTGTTTGATATGACAAGATTTATGAACGTAAGGGAACCAAGAGTATGTTAGGAAGTACATTGTGTTCATTTCTGCCTATCCTCAAAAGAAAAGGCGTAAGTTTCTTTATGTAGGGTTAGATTGAATTTAACTCCGATTTCGTTCAAAGCTAGGTGCTAGTCGCAGAGACAGATTATAGAATTTTCTAACAATTCTTATTGTGCGAATGTTAAGAATATAATTATATACAATAATCCTTTTATTCATAAACGTTAACCGCTAATAGTTAGTAAAATATTATAGAGAGATTATTTCATTATGTTATGAAATAACTAGGTCAAGTAATATTTATAAATAGTTTTTACATTTCAAATTTCTATGAAAAGAGTTGGAACAGACGTGTTTTTTCATATTTATACACTGTTTTTCAAAACGTATCCTTCCTTTAATGTTACTATATTCCTACTATGTTTAAGCTTTTCAACATAAATGTTGATGTTGTCTTATGTATGTAAACATTATATAGATATCTGGTTGTAAAAAAGTATTTATACCGACGGCGAAATACTCCGCCCTGGCTGTTATTAAAAGTTTCATAAATAAATAGAATATACGAGAAATAAAACCGACCTCTTCACCCACGCTAACTATAAAATAACGTCAATATTTATGAAGGAATGTTGAATAGAAACTGTCAATAAATTATTGTTAACACTCGGAACATATCCGTTTAATATAATAATAATGTTTACATCTTTATGCTCACGCCTCCATGACACTCAATTACTTATTTTCATTTCAAACTATAACATTTTCTGCGTTCACACAGTTTCGCTTTAAAACAATGATGTGCGAAGCTTTAACACTAGCTCCCAGCCTTTAAAGAGAGTACTGTGCAAATGGTAATTTATTGCTGGGGTGACTAATCATAATAAAAAACAATTATTGTTGAAGAGACAATTTACTGATCCTTTAATAAATTATGTTATCCTGAATCCTGTGACTGTACAAACACTTTTACACGTCAATCATACTTTTTTAAACTAGATGAGGTTGGCGTTTCTGTTCTGACTACTCCGAGAAGCAAGGCGGAAACAAATTCAGAGGTCAGTCTCTTCTCATAATCTTGGTCAGATCACATCAAGACCATTTAGATTGGAGTCTGAAATGGTCTTTTTAGGAAAGCACCACACAGAATGAGTGGACATGTCCAGTCAGTGCCCGCATTTTTCAGTAACAGTGCAGCTCAACTCAGAACTTCAGGGGCTCAACGATTCGACGAACAATAATTTATTATGATTTATTGCGTTGGCCTTTAAAAAGTACAATGCTCTATGGATCTTTTGACTCTTGAATGACATTGACAGGGGGCGTTGTTAATGTGACATTGTATTGAAAAAACAAAATGGCGACGTTAGTTTCGATGAAGACACGCCGCCTACGCTTACGCTTGCTGGGATATGATTTGAGAAATATGTATTTCCTTACAAAAGCTTCTGTTCACGTCAACTCTGCGTTTAATAGCCATATATTTTTTAATTTTAAGTTTTCAATGTTCAGAACTGCGTCCACGATGACTAATAATGTTAGTAAAACATTTATTATTCGCATTGTAACATAGTAGTATGACAAGACGGTTCATATTGACGAAACTTAGTTATATTTTTTACTTTTTTTTAGTATATTTTTATACTTAATGAATTTTGTAATATACGTTTTGTATGAGTATTGTCTAAAGAAGGATTTAAATGAATAAGATTTATAAAGAATTTGATTAAACTTATGTATAGTCGGTATATTCTTTAAATGACTTTTTTTTTTCGAAAAAAAAAATATATAGTTCTTCTTCATCTTTCTTTCTTTCTTTAAACAATACTCTACAGAAAAATAATTATTATCAAGCTGTACTTCTCTTGTAGCTAGGTAAAACTTGATCTTTACTCTTTTGGTATCATCCATCAGCTATCCTAAAGCGTGCCAAATTCTACCTTATGTCGATTTGTGTAAGGACGTTATTTTAATGGCATTTTTGCTAAACATTTTAGCTTAAATTTTCAGTACTTTAAATGTAAATAATATAAATATAGTATGTTAATTTATAGACTACACGATGTACTAGGCAGGGGAATTTAAAGTTAAAAGATTTTTGAAGCAGTTCAATACTAATTATAAAATGTTCCAATTATTGTTAAAGAAGGTATTTAATAATGGTGTGCCTTTATGGAATTAAAATGGATGATTTGTTAATACATAAACAGGGTCAAATTCAATTAGCTGGCAATACTTTATACACGTGTTGGGTATCGAACGAAAATAAATTAAACATAAAAAAAACCAAACAAAAAGACATTTATTTTGATCATTTGATGGGCGAAGGTAGTTGGCCAGCGAACCGCTTCAACCGGGCTCCCGTAGATCGCTCAGCTGTTTTTGTTATTTTTCGTGGAACTTTGATATTTTTTCTCAAATTTCCAAAAACCGTAACATAACAGTCGTTTGGTTGTCGTCGTGTACATGTCACAGTGTCATTTTAAGTTTTAAACAAAGTTCCAATGATAAAAGATTTTTTTTTGTTTTGTTATGTTCATTTGTTTTCCCAACATGTGGCAAAAGTAATGCCAGCTAATTTACTTTGACCCTGTGTGGTTAAATTAAATTATCTCGCAAAACTTCGCTGGTTAATTAAATTTGCTCCTGTATAATATTGTTCATTTTTTCCTAAGCACGGTGCTTGCTAGCCCTTAGTAATTTTTAGTTCATACTACCTACCTAATTGATTCGACTAATATGATCTAGTCGATTTTTGGTTAACTCACAATCGATTATCGATTCGATCAGTACCATTTCGAAATATGTTTCGATTTCATTATTCAAATAATGTTTTGATTAATAAAATTTCCGTGTTCTTTCAATTCTTCTAAAAATAATAATTTTGTTATCTTGCCATCAATCATTTATTTCATTTGGTTCAATACTGTCAACATTTGTTTGTTTATGTTTGTTTACTGATAAAGGATTTTAAATTGTATCATTTGTTTTATAAATATTTTGGTTTATGTTATAACTATGTTTGACTTGTGGCTACTTGAGCATAAAATATGGTTTACATAAAATGAGGAGTTTCAACTAACGCAGACACAATTAGCTTTCACTTGTACTTAGGAACATTCCGTGCCTCGGAAAGCACGTTAAGCCATTGGTTTCGGCTGTCATTCATAGATCAGTTGTAGGGTAGTAATAAGACCGAAAGTCTGACGACCAGTCTTGCCAAGGGCTATCGTGTTACCCAGTAACTGGGTTGTGGAGGTCAGATAGGCAATCGCTTCATGTTTAGCTGCATCCGGTTGGACTGGAAGCTGTTACAATGTTAGGATGAGGCTGCGAAGATGACTCGAGTTTAGAATAGTTCGAGCATTTGTTGCCGAGCAGCCAATATGGTCGCATTATGTGAACGTTTGCTAACACATGCTCGCGAACGAATGAATCGCGATGGGAGCGCACTTTTAACCTTTTTATTTAATCACTCGAAGTGAAATGGCTCGAACTAAAATAATCAAATTAAAAAATGAATTCATTAGTGAACCAAACGAACTTAATTCCCAAGTAATTTGAAAAAAAAAAAGAACATCACTCGAATGCACAGACTGATTCATCAATGACAATGAATAAATTCGTGGCCGACATCTACTTTTGATTACAAGCGCATTTAATCATCGATTTACACAGCGTACAGTACACTAGTATGTAGAAACATTTATTTGCATTTAATGCTTCTTTAGGTATTCGTATCTTCTTAGTTCGGACATCCTGTGTGTAAAAACACCCTTGTAGACAATGGTGGATGTTGGCACTACGTGGACAGTAACCGAAGTCAAAATAGTGAGTTGGACATTCATTATCATGATCATTTCAGCTGAAAGACGTCCACTGCTGGACAAAGGCCTACACCAAGCGCCGCCACTTCGATCGGTTATGTGCTTCTCGTATCCAGCGAATTCCTGCAGCCTTCACAAGGTCATCTGTCCACCTTTTGGGAGGCCTTCCAACCATGTCTTCCGGTACGCGATCGCTACTCCAAAACTTTTCTGGCCCATCGCTCATCTGTTCTGCGAGCAATGTGCCCTGCCCACTGCCACTTCAATTTGTCAATTGTTCGGGCTATGTCGGTTGCTCTGGTTCTCCTGCGGATCTCTTTATTCCTGATTCGATATCGTAGGGAAACTCCAAGCATTGCCATCTCCATTGCCCTTTGGGTGACGTTTAGCCTTCCAATAAGGCCCATTGTTGGCGACTACGTTTCAGTGCCATAGGTCATCACTGGCAACACGCACTGGACAAAGACTTCCGTCTTGAGACACTGCGGTATGTGGGACGAGAAGATATTGTGTAGCTTCCCGAACGCTGCCCAGCCGAGTCGGATTCGACGATTGACCTCTTTCTCGAAGTTGGACCTGCCTAACTGGACAGTTTGCCCTAGGTAAACATACTCGTCCAAAACTTTGTGTGAAGCGTCTCCGATCTTCATGAGAGTGTGTGTTACATGGGCATTTGAAATGACCTTTGTCTTGTCCATGTTCATTTTAAGACCCTCTCTTTCGGAAGCTCTACTGAGGTCGTAAGGGCATTCTCATCCATAAAACCTTTACAAATAATGTCTTACGGCTTATGTGATAGTAACTTGCGATAGGGCCTAAAGCTTATTTATATGTGACCATTCCAGAGCGAAACAAGTACTTGCGGAATTTATCTCGTGCAATAAAACTTGCTAGAAGAGAATTGTGCATTGCAGGAAGTACAAAAGTACATTTTTAATCGATAATTTTGTATAGGAAATTCAAGACAAACGGCACGCGTCATGTGACTCTTAAGTCATTGCAATAAGGTATAAAATGGAATAATCGAAATGCAACATCCTGTTACCTCCAGTTTGTTAGTAAACCGTTTAGTTATCGCTCAAGTGGCTGCCAGCATTAGTTTTGCTAGTATTTTGTAAACCTAGCGCCTCCATGCAGTTTTGTATAAATGAAGCTTCTTTTAACTTATACCTAGCTATTATTTTGTCTATTGTACATTTTAAACAGATTATAAATATTATTTTTTATTGAGTCTCAATTTCTTGTTTTAATTTATTTCTATAAGCACAGTTGGTCTAGGTAGACGCCAGCACATCAAGCTACCCCAAACTGTCAGATTTTTCCAATTGAACATGAACCTTATGCTTATGTGATAAAGTAGAAAATCTATCAAAGGCATTTGACAGATTGGGATAGCTTGATGTGCTGGCGTCTGTAGGTACAAAGTCAAGTTAAGTAATTTCTTTCAAGTACCCACAATTTAGCCTATGTTATTCCCACTGCTGGGATGCAGGTCTCCTCTGTGTGAGAGGGAGTGGGCTGTAATTCACAGTCACAGTAAGTCACATGTGTTCGAATTTTTGCTTGTTGTCGCCTTCAACAATGCCGTTTCCTCACGATGTTTTCTTTCACCGTTTTCACAGTGATTGTGAAATTAAGGTGTCTGCTCAATAATTTGAAGACGATGTACCTAGAAAATCTACCTATTGCTTATCAATTAGGTGCTTTCACTCTGTAATCAGGATACCTATAGAAGTAATGCTATTCACGGTAGAATTACCCACCGAAACTTACGTGCTGGTAAGCATAACTGACGTGCTGGCTATAAACCCGTCTTATCTGTGAAGTTTTGTCAAATAATTTAAGTAGCCGTGTGTACTCGAATTTCCTTTGAATTAAACTACTTACCTTTCTCTTTGATTTGGAGCTGACATTCTTCGTGAGACGAAACCTTATTACTATCTCCTAATACTTACTTATAGTAAGTAATAAGACAACCAGTATCAGTCATTTAGATGTGATAGCCACATACATAGTTGCTATGTGATCTACTTACCTACAACTTATTTATTATAATCTTTAGTCATGTATTTATTGTATTTGATAAAACGTAAAACAAGTGTATGAATCAGCAATATAATTGTAATCGTATTTTTCACATGAGCCTTTCTGACTATGCTAAGTAAAAGCTACAGTAGCTAAATTGAGGACATTATTTTGAAAAAGCTATCTTTTCACCTCACAACCTCGGAAAGATTCTGATTGTCATTCGAAATCTGCGTGCAAAAGTGCATTATACCCGCTAGCGTGGAAAGTGTTTTTGAAATTCGAACCTTTCTATTCAATAATTTCCTGTTACTTTTGGGGTTCCTCAAGGAAGTCTAGTTGGTCCCACACTTTTTTTGGTGTACGTAAATCAGCTGTGTAATCTGCTTCTCCGAAATGGGAAAATCCCGGCCTTTGCTGATGACACTGCACTCACTTTAATTGGCGATACCTGGCAGGAACCTTTTGACGCGGCGCAGAGAGGACTAGATCAAGTGCTAAATTGGCTTAATGGCAATCAACTTACCCTCAATACGAATAAAACAAAAATAATCTGCTTTACCCTACGCCAATCTATACAGCCGCCGAACTCATATTCCCTAATCGCTCACTCAAGCTTCCCTAAACTTGCATGCACTCCCATAATCAAATACCTCGGGGTGACTCACACATAGATCTACTGACTGCAAGGGTTAGAAAACTAATATTCGTCTTTAAGACTCTTCGTCATGTGGCAGAAGCACAGATTGTCAAAAGGGTCTACCTTGCCCTCTGCCAGAGACTTCTTTCATATTGTGCTTCCGTCTGGGGTGGTGCTCCTATGACCACAATGCTAAAATTGGAGAGCGCCCAAAGAGCCGTTTTAAAGGTAAGCACATTTCGCCCGATTCTTTTCCTAACAGAAGATCTATATAAAAGTTGCAAAGTACTTTCTGTCAGGCAACTCTTTATTCTTAATACAGTCATATTACAGCACAAAGATACCCCCTACGCGACAATCACTAAAAGACGTAAAGATATAGTTTGTCGGAACTACACATGTAAATACTCATTTAACAAACGATTTCTTTGCTACCAAGGGCCACAATTATATAATAAACTCAATAGGAAATTGAGACTTTACTCTCTTTCTACCTCTTCCCTCAAGAAATCTGTAACAAACTTTCTACTTACAATTATCTACCTGGATACAGAACGCCACATAACATACCCTCACACACACACACACCATCACACACACACACACATACGAATTAATCAAATGTCAAATAAAATATAAAAAAAAACAAAACCATATCATCTGTAATTTCGAATTCTGCAATTATGGTTGTATGATACGAGTAACTTTAGTTAAAAAAAAAAAAAAACACTAGTTCTGGCTGCAATTATTTTTTGTAACTGAAATATGTATGGGCTGTATATACAACTGTCCTTAATACAAGTTATTATATAACTTAGTAAGGGTGCTGGTTGCAACACCTACTTGTCTGTTAACTAGCATAAGTCAAGTGTACCCATTTATGTTACTTACTATTAATTTAATGTTAACATTATTATTTGATTAAATAGATAAATTAAATTAAATAATTTTCTATACAGCCAGTCCACTCGAAATTCATTAATACTTATTTAATTTCAGTGCTCCAACCCCATTTTTAGAAGAATCGCACTGACCAGCAGGACGACCGCATGAAAAAAAAAAAAAACTAAAAAAAAAATCGTCTCTATTCAGTTCGCTTTCCGTAGTTTTATAATAATAAATTCGTTTATTTCAGAACTAGTTCATATGCATACATTGTGACCTTAAAAATATAAGATAAAATAAGAATTAATTAAATGATTACATAAATGATAAAACATTATAAATTACAATCATACAACAAAAAAAAAAAATACACTATTATGTTTCATCTCAGTCATGGAGCCTGGTCCAGTACCGCATTATTGGGCAACCCAGATCCAGATCCATCCAGCGAATAATCGCCGCAAATCCATCTATGTTTGCGCCCGCAAACATACCCGGCGCGCTACACTAGCGAGCCAGGTTCATCAGCGCCCTGAAGGCATTATTGTAAAGAACACGCAGGGTGTCATACAATTTTTTCGTATGCTTGACCCATAGGCTGCACGTGTAAAACGATTGGCAAAATGCCCTAAACAACGTAGCTTTACCTTCCTTAGTACAGCGTGCGAACCTACGTGCCAGCATATTAGCTTTAACAGACAAAGCCCTGCGCTCCCTATCTATATCAATATCATCTACTAGCGTCTCGGTGACCCAGAGGCCCAGATACTTGAACTGCGACACTCTTTTAAGGACACTGCCGATCAGCATGACCTGTGGGACAGTGTCATAAGTTTTAGATCCCGCCGTAAACACCATAAGCTCGCTTTTAATGACGTTGTATCCGAGCCCGTGGGTCCCCACGGCTCACAGATACCGCTCGCAGATCGAAACTAGTTTTCTAAGGGCACTGATCGATGGGCTCAGCAGCACCATGTCGTCCGCGTAACTGATGTTGTTGACAACAACTCCATCAATCGAACCGCCCACACCGGCGCTAGAGTTCACGGATCATACGGTCAATATAAAAATTGAAGTGGGTCGGCGAGGCTTAGCCCGCCTTGTCTTACACCACATTCCAATCCGTACTCACCCGAAAGCGACCCCGACCACCGCACAAAATTGCTCTGGTTGCCATACCAAGACTTTAGGAGACTTACGTACTCAGTAGGTAGATCCGTATCATCCGATAACTTGTGCCACAACCTGTCATTGCAACAAGATCAAAAGCTCTAGATAGATCTAAGAAGCAGGCATAGACAGGTGTGCGATGAACATATTAATTTTCTAACACGCGTTCGGCCCCAGTCCAGGCCATGGTACGGAGCGAGAGTGCATGGATAGCCGTCACCTCCTTCTGCGAAGCAGTAATGCTCACGAAGAGGCAGGCGGCGCTCGTGAGGGAGAGGCAATATATATGCGCCCTCACGGCCCTAGCCTCCGCAGGAGACACCCTGGGCGTCGGGAATCCCACCTCACAATCTTCACCGTTTTGGAGCAGTGGTGATGAAATGATTTACACAAAGTAAAGCGCCTGGCTGGGTTCGAACTCACGACCTACAACTCGTAAGTCGCGGCCGTTGCCACTTGGCCACCATCACTGCTCTCGTTACGCTCAGGATTCTATATTTGAACCATTTGCTTCGCTCATGGTTCAATCCTATGTAGAATACTTCGCATGCTCAGGTTTCAATACTTGCTTGCGCCAAAAAACAACTTTGCAGCCTTGCTTAACAAATAACTATTTTGACCTTCAAACTTCGTTTTTGTTTTTTTTTTAATATAAAACGTTGCTCCACACTAGGAATTTCTCCTGTGTTGTGGGTGCGTTTACAAACATTTAAACTCACATGTACACATACAGCCGGACCCGGAACAACTACTTGTAGGTCATACAAATATTTGCTCCGTGCGGGAATCGAACCCGCGACACGCAGCGCAGCAGTCAATCGCTTACCCACTGCGCCAACGGTGCCGTTAAAGAATAAAAAAATACCTACTTATTTTACAGAATATAAATACCGTGAAAGAATACCTACTTATTTTACAGATCAAAATAGGACGGGCCTAATACATTTAGCCGTTCTATTCTTCTATTTGGAAGCGTCAAGTTGAGGCCCTCATGTAGGTAAGCTAGTATTAACTTATAGACTCAGATTCGTCGTCTGATACGCTACCAAACAAACTTCTGTGTAAAAATTAATACTTCCTTCGTATGTCAATCAATATAAGATCAAAAACTGATTAACACTTTTAATGAAACCGACTTCATCAAAAAACAATATATTTCAAGAACAAAAATCAACAATTTGCGAATAAATTGCAATAGCAAACATATCTATAAGAAATCAAGTTAACAATATCCATTAGCAAGATTATGATAACAGTATTATCATATAAAAAGCGGTATCGATGATAATATATCATTCATATCTTATCGAAGATGAAATTATGGTAAATAGTAAACGTTGTTTCATTGCCTTGCAGTGTTTCATAGTCGTCGTTTTCTTTCACGCGTGTTATCAATTCAAAAATAGTGCATTTCAAACAAGGTAATCTAGGAAACGGTGGTTTGTGAACAAGGTAAGTGATTAAACAGTCGCCTTTTGTGATAATTGTTATCTTTTTTTAACTCAGAATTAAAAAACATAACAGATTAATAGGTAACAAGGACATTGTGTTCAGGTCATGAAAATAATCACGTAACCTAATCCGTTTTCTTATAGGTATGTACCTACTGTCAAAAATTATTTATATTTATTATTTTAATTTAAGCCTAATTTGTCCCACTCCAGGGTAAAGGCCTCCGTTTCTCCTTTTCACTCCTCTCTGTATAGAGTTAGTGTGGACCAATTCGGTCTATAAGCGTCAAGCTCAACCCCCCCCCCCCCCCAAAAGAAACCTGTGTTTTTCCAAATGATTGCCAATTCTTGGTAATAACAGCTGATAAGGTTGTAATTGTAATACTTTCTTAATCGAAATGATAATTTTATTTAGTCTAAAGATAAATCGTAATTTTTTGTTATACCTAAGTACCTGCCTAATTTATAGTCGGTAATACGTTTTGTGTCGCATATGAATAGAGTGCAGTACTGATAGGTTGATTGTGACGTGGAAAGCTATCCAGATACGTACCTAGTGATCGTGAGTGCTTCAAGTTTCCGCTGTATAAGTGTATTTTCTAATGCCTACTTACTTATTTGTCAACTGCGTGTTCCATATACTGTACCGTTATACTTATACTTTTTCCCTAGCAAATCTACTAGGCAATGCAAATAGACTAGACCTTATACTGCACATTGAGATTTCATCTCTGTGTTAGGTAGGTCCTGAAATCTCTCTTGCTTGCATCTAGACATGATTATTCGGGCTACCCCTACAAAAAATGGGTTCCTATCTGTACCAGGATCAATCAAACTTAGGGAGCACAAAAGTATGAGCTCCACTGCTACAGTACCTGGTCAACATTTTGTTGACAATTTTTACTAAAATTGCACAATCATGCAACTTGCTAATCCTTTTCCAAATATCTTAAGTACAATCAATGCATTAATTGTTCGTTTTATTATCCAATACAAACAACGACGTCATCGTCCTCTTGTCCTTGCCCAATGAGTAGTCCTATAAAGCAGCATGACTTTTTTTTCCAAATATCTCTTTTCTCTAGGTATCAACCGTCATCATTTTAGTAGTCAAAGTCACGTCCTTTTCTAGTAACAATCATCTTTCACACAATCCATTCACCGTTTCTCAGGTCTTCTACAATTCAAATAACGACGTTTGAAATTCATATTTTCAGACGTTCGAGATTCCAAAATGGCGAAGTTCTTCAAGTCAATTTTCCACACGACGGACAGGCGGAAGGCTCCTCATTACAACGAGCATGCTGATGCAGATGAAGATAGGAGCGAGTCTCCTCAGACGGGCACTAAGAGGCAGCTGTCCATATCTCGCTCAGGGAGGATGAGACAGGCTAACAAGAAAAGACACTCGCTTACTTTGGAGCTTTATGGAGAAGTAAGTTTCTTTACATATTCAACTGTTGTTAGGAGTCCTGCTGGCATGGTCTTAGCTTAGACTTTGCAATTAAAATTAGATTTAAAACGGCTGATGCAATCGTGCATTAGCAATTTCAGAAGCGATCCCTCCGTGGTAGGTAGGTCAAGGTACAGGAACTTTGCCACCCCCTGGAGGATTCCTATTGCTATCCTTAAGCACTAGAGATAACAGCTGGTATAGAATCACTATTCCTACATAGTTTCTCGGTTTCATGTTTCTTAAATTCAAATCATAACAAACGTGTCACCGCACTACGTAGGTCAATAACTTTCCACGTTACTTGGCAATATCACGATAAATCTCTTCCGAGTGATGTGTTTATTTCTGTTTAAAAAGTTCGGTATCTGGTACCTATCAATGTTTTAAAAATTCTCATAACTTCCGAACATGTAGAGATAGGATTAAAAAACCCTTAAAATATCGTTTGATAACATCCAAAGAAGCCGTGCCCTTGGTATGTATATACCCTTTCCGTTAAACGTTGTGTATATGACGGAGTTATGCCCGAACGTACATAATAATATATATACATAAACATGTCGAATTGATAACCTCCTTAACGGCTTTCTTCAACATCAGTCTGTTTGGTAACCTACGAAACAAGAAAGATGGATCTCCCGTGGTTCAAGCTCTAAAATTTACAGTTTCGTTCCGTGATTGTAGAACATGACAACATATGTATGTACCAATTCAAGTAGAGCCTTTATTTCTCTGTCTTATATTAACGCCTGGTCTGCATCAGATGCTCAAGAACTTGAGTGTTTTGACAATAAATACACAGACTACTTGTGTAGACTCTGCTTTATCTGACCACTTCATTCAGTGATTACTAGGGTTTAGTTAATTGATATCACCCACTGGTTGCTTTAGATACCTATTTCTAATTAGGTGTGACGTAATTATCTTATGAAAGCGGTTTTTCCAGCGTGGAAAAACATATCGAATCTTCTCTTGTTAGGAACAAAATATGTCATGGTTTAAAAGTAAGCCTGAATCGATACATGTATTTTTGTAGGAACAGGCACATTAATGTAGAAAACTTGTCTATCCAGGGTGCGCAATTACACAGGACAAGAAATAGGCACTTAAGTAGGTACATACATTCGAGTGGGTTCTTGTAGATCACTAAGAAGCAACAACAAATAATATCTTCTCGACTGAATTTCGAATCGATGACACGGTTGGCGCAGTGGCTGCGTGTCGCGGGTTCGATTCCCGCACGGAACAAATATTTGTATGACCTACAAGTAGTTGTTCCGGGTCTGGCCGTTTGTGTATGTGAGTTTAGATGTTTGTAAACGCACCCACAATACAGGAGAAATTCCTAGTGTGGGGCAAAATTAAAAAAATAAATAAAAAATGTTCCCGACTGAATTTCGATCATTGCGGCCAAACTCACCAGAAACTAGAAGTATAAAACTGCATATTATGTTCATTCTCGCTGTCCGATAGGACGGCAAACCCTTACGACCGGAGACGACACGATGCTAAAGACCAAGGGCTTTACCAGCAACTTTGAAACCGCTGGCTGCTTCTGTGAATTCCTCATTAGAGAAACCCAATAATATTATAAAGGTGCGCTTACACGAGCAACTAAAATTGCTCCATTCTGGTCAATACTCGTCAACGATGATGTCACGGCTAGATCCAGCAATTTATGGCAATGGCAACATGTAGCAACCTGTTTCCGGAGATACGGCCACACAATATCAGGCAATATGGAGCAAGTACAACACTAGGCAAGGCAATACGACACCCCCGTCGGCGCCGCCTCCACCGCCTACCGGTTCCTTTCGCAAAAACAAGACGTAGTTATACGTACAAACGAGATTGAAAGAAATTTGTCTAAAACTTTCTAAACCGATTGGTCATTCGGCAACTCATGAAATATATGGAGCAATCAAAAGCAATATTCCCGATACATATCCGCAATTTATTGTTGTTGCTCCAGATTGCTTAATTGATCTAGATTGATCCATTGGTGTTGCCGAGCAAAAATTGTTAAAAAATTTACCCGTGTAAGAGCACCTTATAAGTCAGGCTATGTAAATATTATCAGCGTTGTTTTAGGGCCCTGTTCTACTCAATAAAATAATAATTCGAAAACAAAATTGATAAAAGAATGATAATGTATTTTTACAGAAGGAAACAATACTTATCAGTGCATTATAATGATTCTGCTCTCCGTTTGATCTAAGCGCGATACCTACCATATTATAAAAATCTACATTGATTATTATCAATGATATCGGTTACCGGTGGCAAAAAACAAATAATGAAGATTATGTAACGCAATATCAAAGTTTTGTAGTTATCCGGATTTAAAATTTGAATGTACCTAGCTTCATAAAATGTTTTCTAAATTAATAAACAGCTAATTCTTTTTTAAAAAAAGAGGATTTTTCTAATGGACTAGAAAACTTAAAAAAAAAAACTTAAACCACCGAAAAAACTGAAAAGAAAAAATAATAAACCTGCTGTGTTTAACCTTAATAACTAAGTTCGGAAGGCGGTGACATAAAATTAAAATACATTTCCAAAGTCACCGACTTCCGAACTTAGTTATTAAGGTTAAACACAGCAGGTTTATTATTTTTCCTTTTCAGTTTTTTCGGTTGTTTATGTTTTTTGTTAAAAAGTTTTAGTTTAAAAATTTTTGAGGCTATAATCTACTAATTACTAAATGCTTAATTTTTTATTACTTTTTGTAATACACAGCTCGGTATTAAAATCCTGTTTTCCTACCCTTAGGGTTGGTTTTTTTTTTCGAAATTTATATGGGACTAACTTCGAAGTATAGCCTTTCCAATAAAAGAAGAATTATCAAAATCGGACTACTCTGTAAGCAGTTATGCGAAGTTTTACATTACAATCAGTGAGTAAACAATCAATCATCCCTGTTTTCCCGCCCTTAGGGTTAGATTTTTTTTTCCAAATTTATATGGGACCAACTTTGGTGTATACCCTTTCCAATAAAAAAATAATTATCAAAATCGAACTACTCTGTAAAAAGATATGCGTGGTCATACATAAAAATAAAAAATAAAAAAAAAATATACGCGTCGAATTGAGTAACCTCCTCCGTTTTTTCGTCGGTTCAAAAAAAACATAGGTACATGACACAGTAGGTTGTACTAACACACAACAAAGAACGAATTTGAAAATTACAATTATAGCTTGAAGAAGAAGGATGCTTATTTTTTTTGTGAATGGCATCTCGAAGTTGACCTTGAGAGGCCGTAACTTCTTAACCGGACTTTCCTGTGAAGGCATTTTTAGTGATACTAAAAGCCTCCAGCCAGGGCATAAAAACTACTTAACTAGAGCAACTGCACGCTGAGGGCACACCCTGTGGGGTACTGACCTCGACTCAGGGCGTCACTGGCGGGGGGGTGGGGACAGGCTGGATCAAAATATTTTCATTATTATTATCTATCATTCGGGCAATTTAACTCTACTGGCTCAGCTGCGGCGCGGGCTCTCACATCAACGAGCAAGGGACGGTCGGGGGTCTCATCGTTAACTCGGGGTCTCGCAGGGCGCGAGGACCTCGGTGGCGAGGTCGGCAGGACGGTTTTCTGTGTTTGTATTGTATACTGTACTGGTGCCCTATTCTTTTCTTGGAGAACAGTAATGGGGTCACCTGGGTCGGAAAGGACATGTCTCGGCCGGCAGATTTTATTGATTCTACTGGGGACATAACTAGCGGCCTTCAAATCAGAGGATTGCGGTGATTCGCGGCTTTATCGAATAAACGCTTCGAGTTGCGTTTCAGAAATTGAGCTATCGTGGTCATTTTCAGATCGAGATGGGGGATCTCGTTCCGAACGAACCATGGGGAGCTTGTGGCTTGGCGAAGGAATCGGTTTTGGAGGGTCTGTGCATCCTATGGATGAATCGGGGTGGGGTATGGAGATGGGCTGGGGGGTCAGGTCTAAGTCGTGGTTTCGAAAAGAGAACCGCTTGATTTTTATCCGCATTTAGTTAAATCCTCCACTTTCTAAAACACGCGCCAAGCACGTTGACTGCGGGTCTGGAGAGAGGAGGCTATCGCGTCCTGGCTACGCCCAGTGTGGTAGATGGCTGTGTCGTCTGCGAACAGTGCCAACTGTGCCTTTCTACTTTTGGGAATATCGAATAGCGTGAATATGAGAGGGGACAGCACGGCGCCCTGAGGGACGCCTGCGTGATTGGGGTGGGGGGACGAGAGCGTCCTTTCGATACGATCTGTCCCATTGCACACAATTGTGCTCAAACCTCGGCTAAGCTTTGCCCAGCCTAAAATTAACTACTAAGTGTCCTAGTATAGCTCCTTGTGGCATTCGGTCACCTTAGAGTGGTTTGTGATTTGTACGAATACAAAATATGATAGTTTTGCTATATAACATTGGTCCTAGTAAATATTTGGCCTTCTGACACTTGACCTTTGTTGTGAAAGGCGACAAAGGACGTTGTCCTTCTGCATGTTAAGAATGTCAAACGGCTTTAACAAATCTGTGCGCTGAAAATGATAAATGTTGTAGCACTTGTAGCGGTGATTGAGGGGTCCATAGTTCCATACTCAGTTGCTCAGTAGTTAAATAAAAAAAATGCGTTTCATGGGTAGAAAATTTGTTTTTAGATAGGTAGGTATACCTACCACCACACAGTTATTTTTATACAAGCTTGCTTGCTTGTTTGCTTGCTAATTTCGGAAATGTTTCTTCGGTCAATTATTTAAAATCAGGTTGATTAAGGTTAAATAACGCACGCATCGGTCATTCTAGCAATATTGTATCTTTCCGAATTCATTGATTATGCGTACCGTTTAAGCTGGTGTGATGTATCGATACTGCGTAGTATTGGGAATACTGATTTTCTGATAGTTAATTTGCTTACCTTTATTAATAGGGTATTTTCCAATTTGATAAAAACTGTTTTAATTTGAAGATTGGGACGATATATTTAACAGAAAAATAAAAACAAATTTATTAAATCCATTTTCTCCTTTAAAAACGATAATAAACTAATTTATTTTTCGTTGTTTTGAATTTACCGCCAAAACGCTCCTTACGATGACTTTTTATCACGTGATATCGTGACGTCAGCTTTGTGTAAACTGCACCAGTACAAATACTTAGTTTGGCGCAGTTTTAGAAGTATTTGTTCACAGAGGCATCGCACACCAGTGATTTCACTTTCTATCCATAAAAAATCTTGTTAATTATTAAACACGACATTCACTTGTTTACTTACTAACTACTTTAGTTTACACAAAGTTGACGTCACGTGATAAAAAGTCATCGTAAGTAGCGTTTTGGCGGTAAATTCAAAACAACGAAAAATAAATTTGGTTTAAATCGTTTTAATTGAGAAAATTGATATAAATCAATTTTCACTTTTAGTTTTCTGTTACATATTTCGTCCCAATCTTCAAATTAGAATAGTTTTTAATAAATTAGAAAATACCCTATTATCTGCCCATTCGATAAATTCGAAATCTCTTACAATTGTGTTGTAAATAACAATGTTAGAATTCCCTCCCTCAGTCTTCGCCTTCCTCAAGTCTTATACCTCTTTTATTTTCAAATTTCAGGCCATCCAGATAGATGCCGTAGAAAGGCCTCAACCTATGGAGTACCACGTCAACACTCCAAGCCACACAGCACCAGCTGTGCTAGGCTCCAGAAAATCGAGATTTGGTTCAACAGAACCGGAAGAAGTAGTACCGAAAGAAATGGATACTTCTATGAGGGATGACTTTTCAACCATCGATGTGGTACCTCTACAGAAAAAGCTGAGTACAGTAGCCATAGATTTAGACTCTGACAAATCTCCTGAAGAAGAAATTGACCGCGCATTCGAGATTTTAGACAAATCATAGCGAATTTAGGGAAATTGATGACGAGTGAAATTAATGTAAGCTTATAAGTATTTTAAGGATAGGTTTTATATGTGTTATTATGGCTAAACGGCGTTAGCTTCGTTTATGGTCATAACCTATTAAGCCTATTAAAATAATGTGATTTAGTTGCCCGTGGCATATTATTAGTTGTAGCAACAATAGTGTTTAGACTACGAAAGTCATCTGTTTCTTTAATAGGGTATTTTCCAATTTTATAAAAACTATTTTAATTTGAAGATTGGGACGATATATTTAACAGAAAAATAAAAATAATTTATTTAAATCCATTTTCTCCCTTAAAAATGATTAAAATCAAATTTCTTTTTCGTTGTTTTGAATTTACCGCCAAAACGCTCCTTACGATGACTTTTTATCACGTGACATCGTGACGTCAGCTTTGTGTAAACAGCACCAGTACAAATACTTGGTTTGGCGCAGTTTTAGAAGTATTTGTGCACAGAGGCACCGCACACCAGTGATTTCACTTTCTATCCATAAAAAAATCTTGTTAATTATAATCACGACACTCACTTTACTTACTAACCACTTTAGTTTACACAAAGTTGACGTCACGTGATAAAAAGTCATCGTAAGGAGCGTTTTGGCGGTAAATTCAAAACAACGAAAACTAAATTCGATTTAAATCGTTTTTAATTGAAAAAATCAATGTAAGTCAATTTACTTTTATTTTTCTGTTACATATTTCGTCCCAATCTTCAAATTAGAATAGTTTTTAATAAAGTGGAAAATACCCTATTGTATCATATGCCACAGGCAATGATATTGCTTGGGCCTTTTTTCTAAGCCTGTGGCTTCAGCGCACGTTCTTTTTAACAGTCGTCATGGAATGATCTCCAGGCGTGCTCCAAATTGTTTCATATGAACGGAGCCTCATGTATAACAATGAAGTAGACAATGACATTAATTTGTTCAGACTGCGCCAAGACAAGTACTTACTAATGTAGTAGGTACTCTAAGTTAAGTTTATTTCTCTCTAGTGAGCGATATCTAAATATTATTTTATAAGTATTTTGTGATTACTCCTAAGAAATATTCTAATTGATGGATGTCGTCAAGCAATTCATTCAAAATTGTTTTGTTCCGATTAGATTTGCGTGCATTGTACGAAATATGGTTGCTTCAGATAATTTAATTGGATTATAATTTAACGTTTATACCTATTTAGTTATCAATTGCATTTAGCTTAAAACTGCCCCAGCCCCTGATATCGTTATTTTCCAATTTAAAATACATTTAATTTTGTTGATTGCAATCTGATAAGCCAAATCATTGATGGATTTTGCGATATGGTATAAAATTGTGTAGTTTTAAAACATTTTGTATGTTAAGTTTATCCAGTGAAGGATGTATCTAGCATTTATCTGAAGTAGGGCTAAACTGATACCTAGTTTCTACCTATGTGGATAATGTAGTAGGTACTATCGGGGAAGTTCATATCTAAGCAATTTCAAAACAAAATCCCGTGAGCACGATGACCACATCTGTTTAGCGCCCCTTTTGGCCTCGACCAATGAAACGAAAATACGTAGCAAATATTTTGTCGTTTAAGTTTTTTTGTTGTTCGTGTGTTTTACAATCTCTGTTACAATGATCACAGATGTCTGACCCTTTTTCGAACACTAGGAATAGAACAAAATAAACAAAGATGAGAAAGTTTTAAGTGTTTCTTTAGGCACGGATTATAATAATTTTAAGTGGTTCATGAGTAAGCTCCCAGTTTATTCAATCAAACTGCTTTGTCTACATGTTTCTAATTAGGTGCATTCCTTGAAAAGGGGTTTATGACTAGAGCTAATTTAAAACAAAGGTTTTGCACTTTTAAAATTTTATGGAAATTTTCCGCCTCTCACCCAAAAACTCCTTATATAATTGTGAGAAATCTACTCAACTTTGGATGCTAATGTTATACTTTTCTGACAGCATAGAAAACCTATTCGTCAAAAAAAAACCCATAAACTTGTCCCAAACGTGCTCGAAGTACGACCGAACGAAGGTCCATTGATATTTATTTCCATTGAAATAATACGCACTACCTCAACTGGTTTTTTACTTTCTTTTTTGTTCATGTACAAAAACAAGAGACGCATCAAAAATCTGATTCTGCGACGCTATTGGTTGATGAGATTTCTATAGCGGCCGAGCGCTGCAAGCAGAAATAGTCTTTAAGGTGCTTAGATATGAACTTCCCCGATAGTACTGATATTGAATATAATAGATACCCATGTCATTTACGCATCTTTCTATTCATGTGTATTGTATTGTTTTAGTGAAGTGCCTACTTAAAAGATAGTGTTGTTTTTGTAATCGAGACGTATTTGCATGAAATTAAAGACTGATTGTTGAAACAGTTGCTCGCTTTCATTTTTATTGTTATTGACGATTAGCGTTATTACTTTATTACACGTAGGTACAATTGTTTTATCTGTCAACTTAGTGCCCTAATAACGTCCTTTAATAAGGATATTAACACTAAGATATGCGAAGAAATGATGTCAGATTCCGGGTTCTAGAAATTACGCAAATGGCGGTAAATAACTTGGTTTTCTTCTTGCCTTTTGTCTTTGTAACAGCATTACGTATGGTTGATGGATGCGCACATAACAGCCGCAACGGGCCGTAGCGCAATGCATTTTCATACATAAAATTTGAGGAAGGATAGGACCCGTTTGATGTTGGCCTGAGGCCAGCACATCAAGCTACCCCAATCTGTCAAATTTCTTTGATCGTTTTTCAACTTTTTACAAAGGAATATGATTTATGTTCAATTGGGAAAATTTTACAGTTTGGGATAGCTTGACCTGCTGGCGACTGTACAAAAGTGTGATCAAGAACGATTTTAGCAATGCGTTGCAACACGGTGCGGGCGCCCGCCTATATTCAGCAGCAATTAGGTATGATGATGATCATCGTTCTAGCTTTTAAATGTGATTGCAGAGTAATCATTCTGGGCACGCCCTGATTGCGGCGGTAAGTCCCCTCTTTGAGGAGTGGCTTGAGAGGCGGCATGGCGTCCTCACCTTCCGCCTGACGCAGGTCCTCACCGGACACGGTTGTTTCGGGAGGTTCCTGTTTCGGATAGGGCGGGAGGAAACGCCCGGGTGTTTCCATTGCGAAGATCGCCCTGAGGACACGGTGGAGCACACGGTGGCGGTCTGCCCGGCTTGGGCGGAGCACCGCCGTGTCCTCGTGGAGGCGATCGGCGGCGGCGATCTCTCGCGTCCGGCCCTGGTCCAGGCCATGGTACGGAGCGAGAGGGCATGGGGAGCCGTCACCTCCTTCAGCGAAGCAGTGATGCTCGCGAAGAGGGAGGCGGCGCACGTGAGGGAGAGGCAGCATATGCGCCCTCGCGACCCCAGCCGCCGCAGGATACGGAGACGCCCTGGGCGTCGGGAATCCCAGGCCGATTTCCGGCCACCGTAGGCATGGGCTTGCGGACGGCGAGTAATGGGTAGCTCGCTGTCCGGTAAGGACCAAGCCCAAGTCGACGGCGCGTTGTGTTCCACGCGCGCCTCAAAGAGATGTCAGCACAAAAAATGATGGGGCCCGCAAGGGCCGATGCCTGCCAGGGGTGCGGGTTTGTTCGAAAGAGACACCACAGCCCCTGGCTTAAGGGCTACTGAAGGAACACGGGTGGGTTTTAGTCAGTAAAAGTCTGACACGCCCTCCTGCTCCACCCAGAGCGGGAGAAGTTATTTGATGATTTCCCACCCAAAAAAAAAAAAAAAAAAAAAGAGTAATAATTCCCGTAGAGCGACCATTTACTAGTTCCCGTTTAAAGACGAGTCATTTTCAAATTACGCTAGAGGCCGTCATTTTGTTTTGCCTGCCCGGTGGCGGTCGCTGTTTAGGGCTTCTTCGGTAAACACCAGAGGAGATTACTGTGTAACTCTTACACGAGCCGGCTGCTTGACAGTGTCTCACTGCAGGATGAGGTTCTTTCTACATATAGGTACCGTCTTATTACAAAACGCGATCTAACGTTGGTTCTAGTCAAAAGCTCTGAGCCAGGTTTTTCATTTCCAACTATATTGCTATACTAAGTTGTCAGTTTTGTAAAAAGAACTGCACTCCTACACATTTTGGGTCCTTAATTACTGGCGCGTCGCGCCCCGGTATAGACCGGGAAGGCTAAATTACGTTTAAAGGCTTGCCATAGGGGAGCCTTTAAATGAAAGCCTTCTTTTGCAAAAAAGTGGAAAGGGGTTTTCCATTACATAGGGGCTTCCAACTTTTAATAAAGCAAGTTTTCATTAAATTGCTTCTTTTCTTATTAGGTAGTTAGGTACGTTTTTTTTGCAACTTGTCCTTTACCAAATCACTCTAATATCAAATTCAAACCTTTATTGGCACTATAAATGACTTTATGTTATTTATTGAAAATAATTAAGTAGGTGCTATCGGGGAAGTTCATATCTAAGCACCTTAAAGACTATTTCTGCTTGCAGCGCTCGGCCGCTATAGAAATCTCATCAACCAATAGCATCGCAAAAGACAGTAAAAAACCAGTTGAGGTAGTGCGTATTTTTTCAATGGAAATAAATATCAATGGACCTTCGTTCGGTCGTAGTTCGAGCACGTTTGGGACAAGTTTATGGTTTTTTTTTGACGAATAGGTTTTCTATGCTGTCAGAAAAGTATAACATTAGCATCCAAAGTTGAGTAGATTTCTCACAATTATATAGGAGTTTTTGGGTGAGAGGCGGAAAATTTCCATAAAATTTTAAAAGTGCAAAACCTTTGTTTTAAATTAGCTCTAGTCATAAACCCCTTTTCAAGGAATGCACCTAATTAGAAACCTGTAGACAAAGCTACCTGTTACCGAAAGCTCTGCAAATTTGCAACTGAACACGAGAAAGTTGAAAAGTAAAGTATAAAAAAATTAAAAAAAAATCTCATCTTTGTTTCTTTTGTTCTATTCCTAGTGTTCGAAAAAGGGTCAGACATCTGTGATCATTGTAACAGATTGTAAAACACACGAACAACAAAAAAACTTAAACGACAAAATATTTGCTACGTATTTTCGTTTCATTGGTCGAGGCCAAAAGGGGCGTTAAACAGATGTGGTCATCGTGCTCACTCATTTTGTTTTGAAATTGCTTAGATATGAACTTCCCCGATAGTACGTCATTATATAAAATCAAAATATTGTGTCGTAGGCTAAGTAATTACATTCGAATATTGTATTGTTTTCAATGAATTCAGGATAGTAGAGGGCGTGCGTGACTCTGGTTCCCGCATTGTCGTTGTGCGGGGGCTCAGTAGCCGTGGTCTCCCAGCCACGGTGAAGTGAAGAAGAACCCAAAGATATGGCCGCTCGTCAGGGCTTTTGCCTCAAAGCCGACGACGTAGCGGCCAAAAAAAGTAGGTTGCGGTGAGGTGCACCGTCCGCAACGGAGGTGGGCCGCGATGTCGAATGGGAGGCATCGCGGCTGAGGTTTACAGGCTGCAGCGGAGTGCCGGTACTTTTGAGTAGCGCTCTTCCCTTCCGTGGCTTGGACGGTGTGGGTACAGTCGTAAAGAGAGTTTGTTAGACATCGTCATCATTCTCCTGACCTTATCCTAATTTCTTTGGGATGAGCGCAACATGTATTTTCCCTCCCTATTCAAGCCAAATCATGTTTCACTCAGTTTCATCCATCGTTTATTTCATCTTCTCCTACTCTTATAGCGATCCACATTCATCTATTCTAACACTGTTGGTCACCGAGTATTCGTAATACGACCATAATTAAAAAATATTGGCTTCTGCACTCCTCTATGTAAACTTTAACTGTGCCTTTCATACTCCTCCGTCCGGGGCAAGAGATTCTTGTGTTATATATTACTAACTTTCATCCCCTATTTAACTCCCTTAGGGGTTGAATTTCGAAAAATCCTTCCTTATTCCTTGTCTACATAATAAAGGGAACCTCTGTGCAAAATTTCAGCTTTCTAGGTCCAAGGGTTTGGGTTGGGCGTTCATGAGTCAGTCAGGACTTTTCTTTTTATTTATATAGATATATATCATTGGTCCGTGGAAAAGGTCCGGTAGAAGGTACGAGTACCTACAACAACGTTTTTGCTTCACGTATTATTTTATACCTAGATGTTATTGTAGAGGTTACATTTGTAAGTATGTAAGGGGTAATATCTGAAACTGCGGTCGGTTTATTTTCTATCCTTTATTATTACCCACGCATAATCAGCCTATATCGTTCACCACTGCTGGGACATAGGCCTCCTCTCGGCGAGAGAGAGTGGGTCGTAATCCACCACGCGGGGACAGTGCGGGTTGGTAGATATCACATGTCTTTGATGTTTTGGTTCTAAGACATGCCGGTTTCCTCACGATGTTTCCCTTCACCGTTTTGAGAGGAGTGGTGATGAAAAATGTGTAAGTCGCGGTCGTTATCACTGGGCCAGCACTGCTCTATTATTAACCGGTTCATGATAATTGGTTACAATCTAGCATAGAAGACTAATTAGCAATTTTAATGTAACTTGATTTTATCTTCAAAGTTAGTTGCACAGCATTTATAAACGAAGAACCGCTGAATCAAGTTTTATGATATCTAACTTTAAACTTGGTAAAAATTCACGGCTTGTTTTGGTATTTCAATATTGCTCAATACTTTGTTAAATTTTCTGATGATGATTACATTGTTCGGCGAAGAGTCAGTCATAAGGACATCGCGAAAAAAAATCAGCTGTTGCCTACACTTATAATCGCTTATCTCGTCAAAATGTAGGGAACAGCAGTTTTTTTTTTCGCGATTTAAAGTTTGGTCCCATAGTAAAAGTTGTTGATCATTTATGAGTACAATGACCCCTTAAGAGGTTGTGCGTTATCAAAGTTACACCTAGTATATTATGCTCAGAACTCAGAACCTATCGATGCCATAGGTACTACGTATTGCAGCAGACTAAAAAGTAATTGCGGCTTTCTGTACCTACTCGGAATGTATTTTGCTCCAATATTCTAGAATACACAACAATACATTTTGCCCTAGGGCAAAATATATTTTAATACAGACATTGTCCTGCAATGCTCTTCTCTCTTCAGGGACCTCGACGCGCAATCTGTTACCATGGAATCAGTAAGTACTTACTGGTGCAGACGCATGTACTGAATACATTATGTGGTTACAGGTTGGGCGGCGAAGTCCGACCCACCCTGTACAGTGATGTACAGACGCCAGCACATCAAGCTATCCCTGTGAAATTTTCCCCATTGAACATGAACCTTATGCTTATTGGAATAAAATTGAAAATGTATCAGAGAAATTTGACAGATTGGGGTAGCTTGATGTGCTGGCCTCTGTACCTAATAGTAGTACTGATGGGTTATGGGTTTTTTTTTGCCAATCTTAAATAGCCATAGTGACGAAACTATTGGTTATACTTGATTGGATTACTTCATAACCTAAATAAACATCAATCAGATTTATATTTCTAGCATTTATCTAATATTATTAAGTATATGCTTATAGCCCTATAAATAGAACCAGTAGCCACACGAGATACTCCTAGACAGATAAAACATAATATTGTAATAAACACACATTGATAATCAATTCCTGTAATTTGCATAAATATTGCAATAATAACACAAAGAACTGAGGCTCTACACTTGTTATCTCATTCGGATATAGAAGATAAAGACTTAATTACCGATAAGGAGGTGTTATCAGTTATCTTCAACTATAGGTAACTGTTCTGCTGTTGTGCTAACTGTTGTGATATTGATCCGTATCTTGAAGATAGTGTTTCCAATATTGCCACTATTTGCGTAAGAACCAATTGTCAAGGGCAAAATTTAACAAACACCAAATTAACTAACTTGGAACCAGCGAAGCATTGGCGTTACACACTAACGGTAGGAATGGCTTTCTTTTTGAAAGTTCATCACATTTTACACCTCTGCTAACACCAGTATATATTAAGCGTGGTGATTATATCAATGACATGGCTAGCTGAGATAATGACTAATTTAATTTAATTAATGTTCTGTGTCTCGTAATGTTTATTACTTTGCCTATGTATGTATAGAATCAAGTCCATCCGACTTAACAGACAGCTGTGCTGCTGGGGAGTTCCCATCTAAAGCACTAGGAATTACTGGGAAGTGGTGAAGGGTGGGCGTTTTTATGGGACTGACTTATGTATTTTGAGTTCGAAAAGTGCTGATTCTCAGCCTAATTTGCATAAATGACTTTTGATTTTGATTTAGAATAATCCCTCCCTCTCGCACGGCCGTTTTGGGAGAGACCATTGAAGCGGCGGTAGAAAAACAAAGCAAATTCAACTTTAATGACTACAAGATACGATTTTCCCAACGAGGACCAACGGGTTTTTTTTTTATTTTTTTTTTTGGGTGGGAAATCATCAAATAACTTCTCCCGCTCTGGGTGGAGCAGGAGGGCGTGTCAGACTTCTACTGACTAAAACCCACCCGTGTTCCTTCAGTAGCCGCAAACGCTGCTGCTGAGCATGAGCTAGAGCTCCTGTGTTCGATTCTGAGGTTGGGCATAGTGAACACGCGCATGGCGAACTGGGGGCCGCGCGGGGGGGGGGGGGGGGAAACGACCGCCGCGGGGCGCGCAGATCTAGCTGTCACATGACATGACTGACCTAACAGCCGGCCAACCATTGGACGACAGCTACCACCGAGTGCGCGCGTCCCTACAGTATAAGTTTTTAACCAATGCGCAAACTGTAACCATGAATTCAGCAAATCATTCTAGATTAATTTCCCCCAGCGTGAGCGCAAAAAATATTCGTAGGTTGTACAAAAAAAAAATAAAAACTGCACTTTTCTGCGCTGGGGGGTATAGAAAAATTTACTGAATTCATGGTTACAGTTTGCGCACTGGTTAAAAACGTATCCTGTATAAACGCAATTTCGTTTTGCCCGGCTACTCTTATATTTTATAAAATATTTTTTTATTATTGTAAAGTTTGTCCGTTTCAATCATCTCTCAACACATAGTGTTATTGGGTTTTTCCATCAGGAATTTCTCAGTATCAGCCCGGAGGTTGATAGTAATAGGCTCGCCCCCTATTACATGGGATTTAAACATAACTGGCGAAATGCTGGTGTACTAGGTATAGGTGCACCTCTGCCCATGTGCTTGGGTACTACAGGCGTGAATTTATGTTAAGATACGATGTTAAATGATTTAACAACTGGTCTGAAAGTTGATGCTCGTTTGTTTTGCTTTGGTCATAAATGAAAGACTTGAGTGAGAATATTCTTACAATTTATATATTTACAGTTACAAAGTTACAATATTAAAAAAGATTCCCATTCTAAAGCTTCATTTTCTTCTTTTTAGGCTTGATGGGCAGTGGACCGCCGATCTTGAATACAGTACTGAAATTAATAAAGATTCATTATCTTTTTTGTTCTTGAAACGAGATATTATGAGCCCTAAGTTTCGTTTATTTTATTTGTGTAAAATATAAGAGACACAGCAATAGTCGGCGTAATTCGTCAAAAACCGGGTGGCAAAAAAGAGTATATTTTTCCGCCGAATCGTACAGAGTCAATCCGACCCGAGCAAGTGTGTAGCATGCCTTAAAAGCTAAAGCATATTACTTAGAACCATAGTAAAAATACTATTAAATACTCACTGGCAAGTTGTGCAGATAGGGCTGAATTTGCAGAATACTGAAATTAAAAAAAAAAAAATGGTGATCGTCAAAAGGTAAAAAAATATACTATCGTGCCTTACTAGTAAGTGTTAGAGACTCACCGCTGAGACACACGGAGCACACATATCCGATGGTGAGCAGTTCTCTGTGACAGAAGCAGGCGGCGCGGTAATCCACGCGACCTCGACCGGGGAGCACTAGCTTTGTACGTTCCGAAATCTCCGGGAGAAATACCCACTGGAAATGAGGAGACAAAATAAGAATATTTCAAAAGCATGGTCAAATAAATGAATAAAAATAGTAGTCTGTGAAGTTTCTTGTCGGTTTTTCGCCATAAGAATATGCGGATTGGAATGGGCAACTACCTTTTTCTCAAATGGTTTATATAAATACTTCGACAGTATTTATTAGGTCCTCGTTGGGCCCTGGTGTAGACCGAGGTACTTATCCAATGAGCAAATGTCTATCAGACGTATCACAGATATAGATACATTACCAATAAGTATTGCAGCAGCCCTTCAAGCGAAGGCACCTTCAGGTACAGTCCGCCAGTGATGTCACAACCCTGTTGAAGTAGACTCAGATGCTTGTCCAATGAGCAAACGTCGATAAGAACTTGCTGTTTCTGTGGAAATTAAAACAAAATCAGTAAAGGAGGCAGTGGATTTACATCCCCAAGAATGTTGTCCACGAATGGTACACTTAATTAATAGGAAAGCCGCAAAGAATTAGCCTACAAAACAATACTGTGAATGCAATTACTTAACAGTATATTTTGTATCAATGAGGGTTTTCATGAATATTCAAGCCACCAGTTGGCGCCACTTTGACAAGAGGTCTTCGAGTTCGACAATGCACTTTAAATATTTTATCATTCGTTTCATTTTCCATTCAGTCCGTAGGCGCTTTGACACTTTTGACAGGTGCCCAGACCTTACGTCTCAGTGCTGCCACCTAGTGGGCGTCATTTCAGAAAACCCTCATTGGCGAGCAACGCCACGGGAGTCGGACACAATATCCAATCTACGGCTAATAATACACTAACATAGCCACATAACAGCCTTCGTCAGCTCTAATACCAATTCTAATGTCTGTTTACTGAAACAACTACAGAAATAAACTGTTTTGTAAAGGCAGGAGCGATGTAGTCTTTCAACGCCTATCCATTTATAAGGACTTGAAAAAACAGGTAACAAGCCTACGAAGGGTTCTGTATCACCCGGAAAATAACGCCACACCGTATCTTGTATTTATGTGGGATTTGTTCGATATAAGCGAAATAAAAGCACTGATATTTTTAATAAACTTGAATTTTATTTTTATTACGTCTTTGTAGCTAACGTACTTCGTCTCTTTTTTCCTTCCGTATTCCCATCTCCTTCCTTCCACCTTTTTTTAACATTCACTTGCGTTATCTTTCACTCCTAGACTATTTCATACTTTCATATCTTTCATTCAAAATACTTCACATCTGTCATTCATCTTTACGTTTCATTCCACTCATCTATCATAGCATTCTGTTCCTACATTTATTTTTTAATTTAATACTTTAAGCATACAAATGTACAGTGGAGGAGTTAATGCCATAGGCATTTTCTACCGGTCGACCATTGGGTGATCCAGAGACAAATAGTGGTAGGTGCATTTAATTTGAGGAATGAATATAAGTGCATAAACCTATTTAAACTATATATTATTTTATGGAGACCCTTTATTTTGATTTTATATTTGATATTTGTCGTCTTCATACACTCGGTAAAAATAGATAATGTTATAGTTACCTGAGCCGTAAAGAAGACGTTCATATAATTGATGTACTGCGCGGCTGTGTCACTGCTGCCCGTTACTATCAGGATACGACTGGTCATGCGCAGACCAGGCGGAGCTTCACGACGAATCTGAAATACACGTTTTTTTTTTTTTATAATTACGCTAATTAATAGCACTGTGCTTTCCCATTATTTAGACACTGGCGGTGGACCAATTTTCAATCTTATTTCTAATGACGAAGTGTGAAAATTGGTCACCCGCCATTGCCCGAGGTTGTACATGCAAGATCTATACTATGACAAATATTGAGGGTTTATGCTGTGTATGTATTCAGTTGGTAAGCCTAAACAAATAAATACAGAATACTCCACTCCACATCAACTCAACAACATCAAATCAACTCCACAGCAACATTCTTGTAAGTGTTAAGGCGAACCTAGTCGCTGTCTCGTACTAACTCTTAAGCCTGTCTAAAAAGCACGCTGTCTCATCAGGCTTCGTGTCCGACAGGAGTATCAGTGATGAGCTGTTAGACGCTAGTCTATACGCACAACGTTATTGAGTGAGATGCAGGATCATTTGTAAAACTTTGTCAGTACCAACTTGGTTTTGGAGATTTTACACTTCTTTTATTATTTAAATACGCCCAAAGTTAGGTAAAATTAGCAAGAAAAACGAATATTTATTGCCTCATAACTTTTTGATGGCTTTTTATTTAAGTATTATGTTTCCGTACAGACAATATTAATAATGAGACAAAACCATAAAATGTTTAATTTTTGATTGTCGAACAGTGGAGTAAAACACTCCCGAAGTATGTATGGAAAAAATGTGGACTAGATTCACCTTAACAGATGAAGTAGCTTAGTCCCAAACTGCACTTCCATACAGCCATATGGAAGTGCAGTTTGGGACAAAGCTACAAGCGAAAAATAAAATTGAAGTGTCGTTTTGTAGTGTAAAAAAACAGGTTTTTACTAAATGCATAAAAAAAAGCTTAATCAGCTTGTTTAACAAAAAAACAAAATGTTAAAAAATAAATTACTGTTGTTCCAGCTAATCTCGGTAATGGCTGAACAGATTTTGATGGGACTTTCACTGTCAGATAGCTAGTATTATAAGGAATAACATAGGCTACTTGTCGTCCCGGTAACAACTTCATGTGTGATAATTATAGACATCCACGCGGGCGAAGCTGCGGGCCTAGGTAGTATAATAAGTGATGAAACATGTTCACTCAATCCGTAATTGAGACTTTGGCACCTTATTTAATAAACATCTTCTTGCAATTAAATCAAACTAGGTTTTGGTCAAAGAAAATCTTGCTTACGTATATACTTAGTTGAAAATTTCTAGGGATGCATCCGATACCGATACCGATGCCGATATATCGGCGAAACTCGAAGTTTGCCGAAATATCGGCATCGGCGATATTTTTATGGCCGCTTCGACGATACTTTTCAAACGCGCTTTAAAAATGTAATGTAAACGCGCGTGTTGTCTCGTCTATTTCGTTGCAAACGAGGCACGAACTAACCATACTAAAATATATACTATTAGGTCTTTACCTATGAAATTGCCGTTCTGCAGTACTGGCCATTTCAAATCAAAATAATTTTTGTTTGGCTAAGAATTCTAATTTCAAATTAATTTTATTTTAAAAACATGGATTTTTTTTTCTAAAAGTAGTCATTTCTTTATTGATTAGTGTTACATTTTCATCGCATTTCAATCTTTTTCGTCATCATGGATACGTTAAAAATTCGAGTAATTATGGAATATGAGTACCGTCGTGGCAGCAACGCGGCACAAGCGGCACGCAACATCAACGACGTTTACGGAGCTAACACTACAAACCAACGCACCACCTGTTATTGGTTTGCTCGCTTCCGTTCTGGAAATTTCGACCTGAAAAATGAACCTCGCGGTCGTCCGAAGACTGGTCGACAATGACGAATTAAAGGCGATTGTGGAAGCTGATGATACACAATCTACGGCTGAATTAGCAGCAGCTTTCGACGTTAGCGTCAAAACAATATTGGTCCATTTGCGTCAAATTGGCAAGGTAAAAAAGCTTGACAAATGGGTGCCCCACGAACTCAATGATCGCCAGCGCGAAGTACGCGTCGAGACGTGCCTTGCACTGCTCAACAGACACACAAATGAAGGAATTTTGAACCGCATTGTTACCTGCGACGAAAAATGGATTCTGTTTGATAACCGTAAGCGCTCAGCAAGTTGGTTGGATCCTGGTTCAGCACCTAAACAATGCCCTAAACGAAAACTTACCCCTAGAAAAGTGATGGTCACTGTTTGGTGGTCTAGCGCCGGTGTGATTCATCACAGCTTCTTACCAAACGGGGTGAGCATTACTGCAGATGTGTACTGTGAAGAACTGAACACAATGATGGAGAAGCTGGCGCATCTCCAACCAGCATTGGTCAATCGCTCGTCTCCGCTGCTCCTGCACGACAACGCGCGACCTCATACTGCACAGCAGACGGTCTCCAAGTTGCAAGAACTGGGGTTGGAAGCTCTCCGTCATCCGCCCTACTCACCAGACCTTGCGCCTACAGACTACTACTTTTTCCAGAATTTGGATAACTTCTTGGCGGGAAAAAAATTTAATACCCGAGAGGCAGTACAAAATGCCTTTGAAGAATTTGTTGCCTCCCGTCCAGCTGATTTCTTTAAGAAGGGCATCAATAAACTGCCACTGCGATGGCAAAGATGCATTGATTACATGGGTGATTACTTCGATTAATACAAATAAAAAATTCATGAAAAAAATTCGTTTAAATTTTTTCTTACAAAACGGCAATTTCATAGGTAAAGACCTATTATTATCGAATCTCAACCTATCTATAGTTTTAAACAGTTTATTTAGTTTGTCCTGTTATTTGTTATTCTTATGTTACTTAAACAGTAACCTGACTTGTGTATTATTTATTTTACCTTCATTTTTGAATTCAATAATCGTATCGGTATCGGTATCGGTATCGCCGATATTTTTATAAGAGCATCGGTATCGGTATCATATCGGCAAAAAGGCGTATCGAGGCATCCCTAATAATTTCTTACCTTGGCTATAAAGCAGAGTGCCATAGCTACTGCACCTGCTAGCAGAGACTCGCCTGGTTTTTCTTCTTGTGGTTGACTCTTAACAAGGTTTACTAATCTGGAATGAACAGTAAAAGTTTCATTTAATATTATCATCATCATCATCATTTAAGTGTAAAGGCGTCCACTGCTGGACATAGGCCTGCCCCAATTTGGGGGGTTTTGCCATAATCGCCACGCTTAGCAGGCTGGTTGGCGATCGCAGTATGGTGTGGGTTTGTGTGTGTGCATTTGAAGGTATTGAAGTATTATTCTTACCTCATTTTGATAGTTTTCTCAACTAGTGTAAACAATTCATACTGGCCATCAATTTGTCTTACATCCAGTGGTTTCCCAGGAGAGGGGTACAGGTATTCACTGAAAACATGACATCAAAAAGATTTTTAGTTTAAAAGTTACCATAAAAAAGGACCAGGCAAAAATATATATTAGGTGATTGCAGGTTGCCAAAAATAGTATGTCTAGATTATGACTAAAGAATAGCATTTCAATAATAATTAATTCACCTTTATGGTATTTTCTATATAATTAAATCAAATTGAAGTGTCTGTTTGTTATGTCAAAATAACAGCTTTTTACTAATTGCATATGAAAGTGCATGAACTACATATAACAAAAGAATAATTTTTAAAATTGTTTTCTGGCTGTCTGTCTGTTTTTGAACCAACGAAAAAACGGAGGAGGTTACTCAATTCGACGCGTACATTAAAAAAAAAAAAAAGAAATGTATGACCACGCATATCTTTTTACCGAGTAGTTTGATTTTGATAATTCTTTTTTTATTGGAAAGGGTATACCCCAAAGTTGGTCCCATATATATTTTGGAAAAAAAAATCTACCCTTAGTAGGAAAACAGGGATGATTGATTGTTCACTCACTGATTGTTATGTAAAACTACGCATAACTGCTTACAGAGTAGTCCGATTTTGATAACTCTTTTTTTACTGGAAAGGCTATACCTCGAAGTTAGTCCCATATAAATTTAGAAAAAAAAAACAACACTAAGAGTAGGAAAACAGGGGATGATTGATTATTTACTCACAAATTTTAATACCGAGTTGTATAATACAAAAAGTAATAAAAAATTAAGCATGTAGTAATTAGTAGATTAAATCCACAAAAAATTGTAAAATAAAAACTTTTTGACGATTAAATTAAACCACCGAAAAAACTGAAAAGAAAAAAATAATAAACCTGCTGTGTTTAACCTTAATAACTAAGTTCGGAAGTCGGTGACTTTGGAAATGTATTTTAATTTTATGTCACTGCCTTCCGAACTTAGTTATTAAGGTTAAACACAGCAGGTTTCTTATTCTTTTCAGTTTTTTCGGCCCTTCTGCTCCAACCAAAGCGGGAGAAATTATTTGATGATTTCCCCTCACAAAAAAAAGTGCCTGCTTGGCAAACAGTAAAAACTGAAAGTGTTCATTTATATTCTAGACTTCCAGAAACAAACTGTAAAATAACCTCACCTCTTATGAAAATGGCATCCTATAACAGCCAGTTCATTCCTAGACTTCTGCATCAAGTGAGAGTTAGCAAATGAAATCACAGCATCTAGACAATTGGTCAGCACTTTCGGATCCTCAGTTATGTAGCGCTGGTTCGGGTTTGTGTCCACTATTATTACTAGGAGATTACTGTCTGATGGGGCTGGAAATGATGAAAGATTTGTGAGATAATTGTAATGTTATGTACTAACAATGCTACCTCTGTTAACAAGTATTTGTTAGTTATGAAAACAGTTTAAATAGTAGATGATCTACCATCAATTAACTGCACTATTGCCGAAACTAAAACCTAAAACTGAAAATTCAAATGTTCTATTGCTAAGATTTAAATCTTTGTTTCATTGCATGACATTATGTGATTGACGATCAAAAATGTAATATTCTACTTATGTTGTATATTCTGGCAGCTAGGCTGTTATTTCAGGAATTATAAGTTAATATGTTGGTTTACTTTTATTAGAAAATTTTTGGAGGTTAAGTTTTACAACAATCAACTTACCGTCGTCGTCTGCCATTTTTTAAAGTAGAACTTGACAGAAATACCTCTTAATCAATATCAGTTTACTTTATCCAGTTTACTAGCTCTGGGTACAACTACAATTCCTTTAAAAAAAATTAATTTTCACTGCTATAATGCTATTTCCATTCCTGTTGCTACTTGTTTGACAACAACTTTAACATTGACAATGACACAATGACACATGTCACATGACACTGACCGTAGTGACAGTAAGACAGTTAAATAAAATGACATTTCGTTAATGTTGTGTTGCCAGTTTAGTTTGCCACTTACAATTTATTAGGGTGGCCAATGATGATGTAAAAACTCCTATGGCAGAATAAAAAAAAAATGAAATTGATCGAATCCCTAATTAATTTTAGTTACCTAATAAAACACCCTCTTGTAGTTTGTATAATGGGTTTTTTGATGTTTTTATTAATAATTTGCTTAGAAATAACATATAAGACCAAAACCTACCACTGAACTTCAGCTGTTGATCCATTTATCTACCTGAATTTTCGTTTTTTTTTCTTTATCGAATTAATATTCCAGCTAGACAATGGAGCACGCGATAGTAATGGGTCATCGAGATTTTTCAATTGAAAACGTTCAGTTTTAACCGACTTCAAAAAAAGGAAGAAGTTGTAATATGTTCCACCGAACGTATTTTTTATGTATGTTCCCCGATTTCTCCCTCATTTGTGGACCGATTCTCAAAATTCTTTTTTTATTTGAAAGCGTATACTCCTGAGGTGGTCCCATTGGCACCAAATCAGGATCTGATGATGGAATCCCAGGGAAATCGAAGGCAACCCTAAAAAATTGTAGGCATTAACAATGTTTTTCATGTTTTCTAAAGCTATTGAGACGTTTGCGTATGGTCATCATCATCTCATGACGCTGAGCTGATGAAGGAAGGTACAACTCTTTAACGGTCAGGAGTTAGGTGGAGGTTCGGGCATAAATCCATCATAATAGACCGATTTTTTGTTCTTTCGTTTTTTAGAAAAGGGTTTATTCCGAAATGGTCCCATTTAAATTTCATGATGATCCATTTCGGAGACAGACAACGGAAAAAAGGCAGCAAATTAACCGCGATTGCTGCTATCGCATAAATATGCATTGTTTTGACCCCAAGGATGATGAAATTTCGAATTGGTGTGGGCGGTACCATAGCTAAAAAGTGAAAAATAAAAACTTTTTTCAAGGAAAAAAAAAAAAACAACCGACTTCCAAAAAAACACTAGGAAGTCAAAAATTAATTTCGGAAGGCGGTGACCAGAAATTAATAAAATACATATCAAAAGTTACCGACTTCCGAAGTTCTTTTTAACTCTCTAGTGTTTTTTTGGAAGTCGGTTGTTTTTTTTTTGCAAGTGTTGTCTCTGTACCTAAGTAAAAAAAAAAAGAATCTTTGGCGCGTGGCCAAAATTAGAAGTATTAAATTCAATACATTTGCACGAAAAAAATCGCAAATGTTTACCAATAGCAGTTTACTTTATCGATGTCATTCAAGTGCCCAAAGATCCCTGTATTTCATGTTAGTTGTCTATTTTGTCAAGTTCCGTTAATTTAGATCCATGTCCCACATAGGTAATTATGTGTAGAACAATGACTAGGTATCCTTTTCATTTTTGCAGCCACATCCATACTTATCTCCCCTGATTGGGTTCCCGCATTGTCGTTGCGGGGGGGCTCAGAAACCGTGGTCCCACACACGGTGAAGCCAAGAGGAACCCAAAGGTGGGGCCGCTCGTCAGGGTTTTTGCCTCAAAGCCGACGACGTAGCGGCCAAAAAGTATGTTGCGGTGAGGTGCACCGCAACTGAGGAGGGCCGCGATGTCGAATGGGAGACATCGCGGCTGAGGGTTACGGGCCGCGGCGGAGGAGGAGTGCCGGTACTTTTGATTAGCGCACTTCCCGTCCGTGGCCTGGACGGGGCCGCCACCGTTTGATGGCGGACGCGGTGGGGCCGCAGGTGAAGAGGAGTGCCGGTATAGCGTTGGCCGCTCTCCCTATCCCCTGCGGTCGAAAAGTGGTAGGCGGCGGGGCCACTGTGTTGACCTGTCGCAGGGTGACCGAGGGGTCCGCAAGGCCCGATGCCTGCCAGGGGTGCGGGTTTTTCGAAAGAGATACCGCCGCCCCTAGCACACGGGCAACTGAGGGAACAGGGGTGGGTTTTAGTCAGTAAAAGTCTGACACGCCCTCCTGCTATACCCAGCAGGAGAAGTCATTCAATGATTTCCCACCCAAAAAAAAAATCAATTCTTTATTCAAATAAGCAGCTGAAACAATACAAAAAGTAAAAAACCAATGCTCAAAGTTGCATAAACAATTCAACACACTCAAACAAAAATATCAAAATTCGTCTCATAACTGTAACCACTAAAACGTCTACAGTGTATGTAGATCTTATTAATTTAAATAATTGTTTAGAAAGCACCTGTGGACAGATGTCAGTGGTCCTAAGATACATATTTGTCAAAGGTGCATTCTTGGCATAGTTTGGGAGCAAGGCACATACATCATAGTTTGGTAACCAATCAGTTTGACCCGTGCGCGTATGATAAGGATCGAGGGACTAAAGAATTGGGTGGATTTTGAGTTAGTGTTACAGTTAATACCTTCTTATTTAAATTATTGTCAAATATATTATGGAAGTTTATGTTCAAATATCACCAAAGTAATTCAGTCTGACTACAAAACTCACATTTCACGTGCGTAAATATAGGACACTGTGGAGCATACGGTGGATGTCTGCCCGGCTTGGGCAGACCATCGCCGTTTCCTCGTGGAGGTGATTGGCGGCGGCGATCTCTCGCGTCCGGTCCTGGTCCAGGCCATGGTACGGAGCGAGTGTGCATGACCCATGCCGTCACCTCCTTCTGCGAAGCGGTGATGCTCGCGAAGAGGGAGGCGGCGCACGTGAGGGAGAGCCAGTATTTGCGCCCTCACGGCCTCAGCCTCCGCAGGAGACGCCCTGGGCGTCGGGAATCCCAGGCTGATTCCCGGCCACCGTAGGCGTGGGCTTGCGGACGGCGAGTAATGGGTAGCTCGCTGTCCGGTAAGGACCAAGCCCAGGTCGACGGCGCGTTGTGTTCCACGCGCGCCTCAAAGAGATGTCAGCACAAACCGATGAGGCCCGCAAAGGCCGATGCCTGCCAGGGGTGCGGGTTGATCGAAAGAGATACCGCCGCCCCTGGCACACAGGCTACTGACTGAGGGAACACGGGTGGGTTTTAGTTAGTAAAAGTCTAACACGCCCTCCTGCTCCACCCAGAGCGGGAGAAGTTATTTGATGATTTCCCATTCAAAAACGTTGCCTAAATTACGCTAAGTGGCGTTTCATAGGTTCTTAGAAAAACCCAAAATTTATTTTTTATGCTTTTCTGAAAGCCTCTGATAATAATCACGATAATGACGTGCTAAAACAAGAGAGAAGCGAAAATTGCATCAGTGAGAAACAATTTTAGGTTTTTTGTTCGTTTTAAGGTATTTTAAGAATCTTCGTCTACTTAAGTACTAGGAATCATTACATGGGCAGGTTGCTAGCTGGTACTTAGTTGCATTCGAAAATTAGCATATCTTGCCTTAGTTGACTCTCACATTCCGCTTTTTGTTCACTTAGAAGATAAATACGGAAAGTTGTCGCAGAAAATGACTGCATTTTTCATTGAAGTGGATAATTTGCATTCAGTTATGAAGTTTATTTCTATTTTTGTCATTTTAAAGATCAATGAAATTAACTTTTGCGGGAAGAGTGAATGGGAAATGCTTCAGAGTAATTAATGACGTAGGTTGTTCAGCCAGTTAGTCAGCGGTGCCAACTGTCCGTAAAAAAATATTTTTTTTTTTTAAATTGAGCTATAGGGAGCATAGGGTCTAGTCAAAGGAATACATAAATAAGTCGATCAAAATTCTAGCTTGCTGCTTTAGCTTAAAACTGTAGACTTTGCCCAAAGGTTCTTGACAAGGTCGGTATGTGGACTATAGTCGTAATAAATATATCACAGCTACAGGTAATCGACTGAACCACATAATTTGCTCCAATAATACATACATAAACTAGCGCTAAATGTGCGACAGTTTATTACTCGCACGTCTATTACAAAACACGAATTGATAGCGAAACAAAAGGTTTTCAGTGAATAACAACCAAAACTGACGTCACAACAACACCATTACATTGATTTACACGAGTCCGTTTATCAACGAACGTAAGACGGGAGCTTATTATTACATCCGAATTGTATTTCATCGTAGCGAGATGACAAACCAGCGATACGGCGCCAAACTTATGTCATCTGTCAAAATACATGTTAACAGTACCTACGAAGAACGGTAGATGAGTCGAGACGATAACACCACATGAATAATATTATACCAACGATGTGACAAGCTCTGCTACCTGTCATTTTACGACATTGTTTATATACGGCTAATGATATGCCTCATTTGAATGCCTTGGTGGTCTGGATAGAGAAAAAACTACCAGCTTTTTGTTACCTCCGCCTTTTCAGACTTTATACAGAACCACGTCTTGGACTGGAAATTCAGCAACATAAACATAACCAAGTATTTATTAATTTCTACGGTCTTTTGCGCCCGAATATAATTAACAGTTCGAAAACTAATCAGTATATTAAGAAGGCAGGCGGTAATTGAATAAGATTTTACGAGAACATTGTTTACAAGACTTCGTGCCAGAGGGCAGCGACGCTACATTAGCGCGGGCTTTCGAAAATCGAAATGAGAATAAGAAAAAAAGGCGGGAACGAAATAATTATGCACGTTCCGTTTCGTAATGGGCGTCGCGCTACCGTTTCGCTTTAATAGCTCGCTTGTTCTGAGAATTTAATTACGCTCAGAGCGCGCCCAGATTAGCCGGGCGCGCGTTCCGTTTTGTTAATAACTCTAATAATGGATGACGCCCGCGCTCTTTGCTGCATTAATGTTATTTATTCCGATTATAGCGCTTTTATTAAACCGATTCATCACACACGACGATTTCTATGACGGCAGTCAAATAACAATGACATGAGATTTATTTCAGATGTAACATCAATTGAGAATATACAAAATATCAATATTAATAATTCAATAACGAGCTCCCAAAAACAAATTGTCTAACCGATAAGACATTGGGTTTGACACAAACAAAATATAAAACGATTCAGCTTTAATAAGAACCGGAGTCCAGAGATGAACACAAAAGAAAAAGATAACCGCCCTATTGTTTTTTATCATGTTGTCAATATCGCGCGGCCAAATTTTCAATATTGGAATGCCACGATTCGCCAATAAGAAGCGGGAAAGAATTGATTTATTGTCCAATTAGCGTCGGTCAGGTGTGCCAACTGCCAAGATAGCATCAGGCTGGCCAACCTAACTCGGCTGCAACTACTATTTCTTTTGGCGAGTTCCGTTTAAATGGCATATTGGAATCAAAAAAGAACCTTACACCATGCTGGCCGCGTTTTCTGAAAGTCAAATTTGAAATTCTGATCGTTCGCGGCGAACGTTTGCTTAAGTGGAAATCGATTTGAATTAATTGTAGGCAGGCTTTTTGTCGTTTAAGAACTTTAATTTGATAGAAAATATTTTTGTGTCATTAAATACATTATCATTTTGTTAACAATATAATTTATGGACCATGTTATCAATTTTAATGTCTCTAGTCTGCAGAGAAAAGCTAAATGATCGTAATCACATAATTTACGTAGATTGTTATACACACACACAACACACAAAATAATCATATTACGGTGTAAGTTGTATAGAAATCAAACAAGGGGTGACGGGATTTCATTTATCGACCGAACACAACGTGTTAATAGCTCCTCGATAACTTCGTATCGCATTACACGGGGTTCAAAAGCGATTAAGATACAACCACAGTGGGTTAAGAATAACTGTTTATTATTGAAACTGTTAAGTACTTAAATAAATGTTTAATTTTATGAACATCCTAGAATAGTTTAGTGTAAACACGCTAATAGCAATTAAAACGCCATAAAGTTATTCAAGCCAGACTAAACGCAGTGCTCATATCCGTCAGTTTAGCTTTAAACTGAGAACAATGGCGGCGCTGTCAACGCTCTTAGACGCTCCGTTACCAACGCCATATAAAACCCACTCGCTGTAGAATTGCACTGTAAACATTTACAAGATTGTCTGTTCAAACACCTCAAGCCTGACCCCATAAGCCCCATTAATGTTCATTTTCAATCTTATTTATGGCTTACGGGAAACTCATACTGATAAATTATTTTTGCGATAACTAATCTGTGCCACTTCTTACTACCTATATCTATTTTAGCTCTCATACCTGTATCCGCTTTTCGCTATGTAATAAATCCTCTGTACAATAATTTCGCTACCAAAGTTGCCTCAATAGAATATAGCCGGCGGCGAGGCGAATTGTTTGCGGGTAGTCGATAAATTCCGGTAGCGTTTGACGCAACGCGGTCGGAGGCGTCATTTGCTATTGAGGACTCGGCCGGAGCGGACCGCTCGAGATATTGACGCTCAATCATATTATTGCAATGCAAAATAAAGTTAACAGGAAACTGAGCTACTGTGGCGTGAATTTAATACTTTTAGAGAGAATTGCTTGGAAGTTTTACTTTTTAGAATTGAAATGCTTTTACATGTTCTACTATCTACCCTTTAACTATATACAATCGACGTAGATACTTATTTACGAATTGTCACGATTCAATTTTACTACTTAGTTTACTCCCAAACGGAGAGAAAAACGTTGACGATACACAATTTTCCAGAGTCCCATTACATTACACTATACGGTCTATTAAATAGTAAAGTCCCTACACGCTAGAAAAAGACAGTATATGCCACCCCCAAACACGTTCCCCGCAATAAATGTGCGGGAAAGAAAGAGACGTAGTAATAGCCGGAAATTAGCACTCGTCTATCTATCATTTTACACCCCAAATTTTCTTATTCCAATTTCCTCTCGCTACGAGAGTCCCCATTTTACGAGCCTTAACTGAGTGATGCAACGACACGCCGAAGTGCGCTGAAGCTGCTTTAACACAGAGTTTAAATTTGGAACGTAACTTCAGGGACGGTTGCGGCTTTCTATATTTGAAAATGCTTTAGAACACTCTGTCATTTGAAATGAGTCATTTTCTGATAAGAATGCCCTATTGGCTGAGACGTGTGCGCCTCGGGCCGCGCGGCCGATAATGCCATTTCCGAACGTAGATAGCGAATAACTTGGGTGTCGGTTTTTGCACTGGAGTTTTAATAATAAAGCATAGGGGGAGAGAGGCCGAGATATGGAAATGAGCGTGTGGAGAAGAGGAAATTTGAATTTATACACCAGCTAGTTTTATTCATGAGGGTGCCTCCGTTTGGCGAGATTATACCGACCGAAATGTTGTATGAATATGATGTTTGTTGTGTTCTAGTTAAATTTTTTGCTGATGTCATTAATTTGAATGTTTAGTTCGTTGGATTATGTTTTGACATTTATATAGAGCCAGATCCCATCTCTTTTTAGTTTTGTGGTTGATATTCCTGTACCACCCGAATGCCTAACTATACCCTATAGGGTTTTTTTTTTTTTTTTTTTTTTTGGGTGGGAAATCATCAAATAACTTCTCCCGCTCTGGGTGGAGCAGGAGGGCGTGTCAGACTTTTACTGACTAAAACCCACCCGTGTTCCTTCAGTAGCCCTTAAGCCAGGGGCTGTGGTGTCTCTTTCGAACAAACCCGCACCCCTGGCAGGCATCGGCCCTTGCGGGCCCCATCATTTTTTGTGCTGACATCTCTTTGAGGCGCGCGTGGAACACAACGCGCCGTCGACTTGGGCTTGGTCCTTACCGGACAGCGAGCTACCCATTACTCGCCGTCCGCAAGCCCATGCCTACGGTGGCCGGAAATCGGCCTGGGATTCCCGACGCCCAGGGCGTCTCCGTATCCTGCGGCGGCTGGGGTCGCGAGGGCGCATATGTTGCCTCTCCCTCACGTGCGCCGCCTCCCTCTTCGCGAGCATCACTGCTTCGCTGAAGGAGGTGACGGCTCCCCATGCCCTCTCGCTCCGTACCATGGCCTGGACCAGGGCGCGAGAGATCGCCGCCGCCGATCGCCTCCACGAGGACACGGCGGTGCTCCGCCCAAGCAGGGCAGACCGCCACCGTGTGCTCCACCGTGTCCTCAGGGCGATCTTCGCAGTGGAAACACCCGGGCGTTTCCTCCCGCCCTATCCGAAACAGGAACCTCCCGAAACAACCGTGTCCGGTGAGGACCTGCGTCAGGCGGAAGGTGAGGACGCCATGCCGCCTCTCAAACCACTCCTCAAAGAGGGGACTTACCGCCGCAATCGTGGCGTGCCCAATACCCTATAGGGTTAGGTAGTTAAATAAAGGTTAAAAAAAAAACACGTGACTCATAGATGCGAAACCTTTTATTTCAAATGTTACAATCATGTTATTTATTTCGTTCGTTATAATATTTATTTTATTTAACCGACTAAACGTAATAATATATCTAAGATAAGATAATGATTTATTTCTCGCCACAATATATAAGTACAAACACATTTTTAAAACAATACATTATCAATGTTATATTGTGGGAGACTGGTGCTTAAGATAGGCGAAAGGCCTGTATTTCAGGACACCAGCAAGCTTAGCACGAGCACCGATTTGTCGACGGAAGAATAGACATGACTATTAACAAAATGATGTACAGTAGGATAAGATAGCTATGTTTTTCTATTCATTATTACAGTTATGCGTTCTAAACGAATCATGATTTTGTAGAAAATCGTATATACTTTGTGGCCGTCGAGTAGAAAGTTTTGTTGTCAGTGTGATTTTGACAGTTTGCGAAAAAAAATTTCTTCTAAAATAGTCTACATATAAAAGGACACGTACACGGACTAGACAAATATCGTTAGAAACGAAAGACTAAATGATAGATCGTAGAAGGATATCTACGGTGCGATAACAAAAATGTAGGAACGAAATGTCACTTTGTATTGAAAAAGCACTGTCTATTCTTCGTAGAAATACAAAGCGTCATGCTAAGCCCGCAGGTCTCCACCCCGACAGAAGTTGTTACATTTAATTTTAATTATGCACTGAATCTGCCAGTTCTTTGCCATACCTACTACATCACAGTTATACTTTACAATTTAGTACCGTTATCTAATCCGTTGTATTTTCTAAAAGGTTTAAGGAACTCACCAATAATAATCACCAATACACACGTGTATCATACGACGTTTTTCAACACACTTGCGAAGAAAATAATACTAAATCATCATCATCATCATCATCCATCATCATCCATCATCATCATCCATCATCATCCATCGTCATCCATCGTCATCCATCATCATCCATCATCATCATCCATCATCATCCATCGTCATCCATCATCATCCATCATCATCCATCGTCATCCATCATCACTCATCATCACCCATCATCATCCAGCATCATCATCATCATCCATTATCATCCATCGTCATCCATCATCATCCATCATCATCCATCGTCATCCATCATCATCTATCTTCATCCATCATCACTCATCATGACCCATCATCATCCAGCATCATCCATCATCATCATCCATCATCATCATCCATCATCATCCATCGTCATCCATCATCATCCATCGTCATCCATCATCATCTATCGTCATCCATCATCATCTATCGTCATCCGTCATCACTCATCATCACCCATCATCATCCAGCATCATCCATCATCATCATTCATCATCATTCATAATCATCCATCGTCATCCATCATCATCATCCATCATCATCCATCATCATCATCATCATAGTTTTTAAGAACAAAGCAACTCAAACAAAAAACAACCTATAACTCACTAAGAACAAAGCAACTCAACCAATTCTATAACTCACTAGTGAATAATAGTAATGAAAAAGTCACAGTTTGATAATAGGTGTCATTATGTGCCTAACTGTAGTGAAATTAGAGCCATTTTATGAGCAAGTGTGTTGAAAAGTTTATTACACATTCATAAAACAGAAAACTGTCGTTTAAATCGAAAATATTTTTTTAATTTTGTCATAGGTACCGTATTATTTTTTGACAAGAGAGTGTCGACTATAAAAGTCTCTTTTTACGACTTTTTAAACTTTAATTACCTACCGCCGATAGAGTATAAGGCTAAATCGAGACTAGACAGTTAAGTTACAAAGAGGTTAAAAGGACCAAAAGTAAGAATCACACAACCGACAACACACATTGCAGCACCCTAATTGCGTAACTTACGATTGATCATAATTGGTTTCGTCTTCACAGTTAAACAATATTCATTGCGTTATTTATGTTGTCGAACAGACACATTTTTCGAACATATGAAGCAATGGTTTAACAATCCGTTTCAAAACGATACAGATTATGATGAATCGTGAGTTACGCAATTAGATCTACTCAAAAAAAAAATCCTTCAAAACTACCCAAAGAATGGAAAATTATAACCGATTAACCGTGTCCGCACATAATCGGTCAGGTATCACATACTTATTCCGATTTTTTTACACGCGCGGGACGAATTTCGAAGTCTCTTCGTAACATATCTCGATTGGTGAGTGTAAGCGATTTCTTTCACGTCATTAACTCCGAAGTGAAGGCTGTGTCGCTAAAATGACTGCGGTCAACTTGATCGGTCATTATTTACAGTATTGTTGGTCGTGGGAATGAAATGCTTGAGACAGCGTTGCGATATTGTCAGTCTGTTATGTTGAGTAGTAGTTATGAGTTAGTCATGGCATTGTTTAATAACGAATAGGGTGTTTTTGGTTCAATTATGGGTCTGAATCATGATTTGTATCTGTGAGGGTATTAGGGCTAATATAATTGTAAGGGAAGCTTTTAGGACCAAAATACTCTTAGGACTGTAGATAGTTTATTTTAAGTAGGTATTGATGTAAGCCTACTTGAAGACAAGGAATAATTTTATTGCCTACCTAATTTATTTACTCATTAATAAATCATAGAATAAAGGATCAAGCACTGTATTTATTCTCAATAAATAATGTTAATTCGTAAAGAACTAAAAGTTGAAATGTAGTTTGAACAGATAAAGTAATAAAATAAAATTAATTTAATCTATGTTCAATCCGTCCCTCCCATTCATGCATCATATTTTTCACCTTTAATAGTCGTTTAACTTTTTCTCTAAAATTCTTCGAATTTTACGTTGCCCACAAAAAGTCTGGAGATCATAAATAATATCACTTGTAACAATACAAATTTTTACAGTCCGAGAACTCTTGCACAGGTGGAAAAAAACGTCACAAAATAGATTCATTCATAAAAGGTTCTTTCATTCATGTAACGCAAAAAACTGCCCAATAAGTGGACTGCCTCATTTTTATCATCCCGTGGGATTTCTGAATGTAATGATGAATTTTTGTCGAGTTCCTATTTTGAACTTTTTTTTAGTTCATTCACTCGTTTGTAGGTGTTACCAACCACACAACGCTATATAGCGTAGCAAGCAAGTACCTACTATTAGCAACAATGTTAATTGCACGCAAAGTAATATTGTTGTTATTTTCTACTTAACTACATTATCATACCATTAATCAAGGTAGGTATGTAGTATCTTGGTACTTACAATGTTGATGCGTTAATGAAATGATGCTCGTCGTCTCACAAAAACTCGGAAATTAACTGAATTTTCTTGAAGCTCTTTGAAAAAGTATCTAAATAAAATTAAAAACGTTAGTAAGTACCTACCTAATAGGTGGGTCAAACTTTATTGAACGAAAACTAGGTATTATAACGAAAGGTTTTGGCCAATCTCACAATCTTTCCCAAGATTCCCAACTCGACAATGAGGTATGAGTTTTCGGAAATCCAATTACCTACTATTGAATGAACGATTTGAACCGTGATGTAACTAACAATTAGAATGTCTCTAACTATTTAGAGGTACCTAATTCCATAAGAACTCATTTTTTATTCTGGGGAGTTAACTTTTGTGACAGTTTGACATAGGTATTGTCAGAAAAAAAAAGCAATAACTGTCAAACCGCCATATTATTGATTCTTCAGATTAACGTTTTCTGACGATTAAAAATAAAAATTTAAAAAATCTTCGATCCAAACAAAAATAATAATATTTATTAGCCTTTTAAGTTGTAGGTAATATTTTGATCAAGTCATTGTCAAGTCGGAGGACGGTCAATGACAACGCCAAACAGAGGAGGCCTAGTATTTTCATTAATTATTATTACAAATCTACATAATATATTTCTTTGACCAGTGCTGCCAGTGATGACATATGGAACTGAAACGTGGTCGCTCACGATAGGCCTCATAAAAAGGCTTTAAAGTCACTCAAAGGGCGATGGAGAGGGCTATGCTTGGAGTTTCCCTGCGTGATCGAATCAGGAATGAAGAGATCCGCAGGAAAACTAAAGTAACCGACATAGCCCGAAGAATTGCCAAGTGGGCAGGGCACATCGCTCGCAGAACAGATGGCCGATGGAGCCAAAAAGTTTTGGAGTGGCGACCGCGTACCGGGAGACGTAAAGTTGGAAGGCCTCCCACAATGTGGACAGATGACCTTGTGAGGGCCGCAGGAATCCGCTGGATGCGGGAAGCACAGAACCGGTCGAAGTGGCGGAGCTTGGGGGAGGCCTATGTCCAACAGTGGACGCCTTATGGCTGAAATGATGATGATGATGATGATCTACATATTTTAATTTAACTTTTGTTTTCTGCTTTTTAAACTTAATGTCTCGCTTAAATCTGCGCAACGTTGCGTGGGTATGTATCCAACAGTTAAGCTTGTTACTAATTTATCCTCTTTCCTCGTCCTGATCACCATTTATCAATAACCTGAGACCTTTTCAATGAGTCCAAACACGATGCTTTGCTGTTTGTTGGTGAGTAACTTGGGTATCCTGGAAATTCCAGGTGTCGCTCCAGCATCATTTCAAGGTTACTTTGTTCGTCTATTATCATTAAAGTAATAGAATACCAAATTTCGACTTGATCAGCTTTCAGACCCATGGAAGATGCTTCCCTGCATCAATCAGAAAAGAGCTGATAATCTTCAAATGGCTGAACTGATTTTGATGAAACATGTTTAAGAAAACTCCCGAAAAAAATAAAAGAATAATTAATATCTTCTAACGTGACGCGATGATAGAATATAATTACAAGTACAGAGGCCAGCACATCAAGCTACCCCAATCTGTCAAATTTCTTTGACAGTTTTTCAACTTTATTGCAAAGGAATAAGGTTTATGTTCAATTGGGAAAATTTGACAGTTTGGGATAGCTTGACCTGCTGGCGACTGTACAACATACCTAATAAAGTCCGTAATTACCTTCCTATGAGTGATGTGATGACCTAGTTTGTACAATACATACCTACTTACAAAACAAACTAGAACTTTCTTCCCTAGTGGCAGAAACCAACCACTGGCGCCACCTGGCGCTCCTTAACTACTTCTTAAATGCTTTGTTTACGTTCATACATCTGGACCTGTTATTTCTCTATCTAATAGAACAGTACATAACATTAAAGTTGCATACACCACACATATCATAGCATATGTAGGTAGAGGTGTACCTTACCTAAATATACCTAATATTTAGGTAAAATAACTCGCATCTGGCCAGTTGAGATTAAGTTTAATTTGGCAACTATAAAAAGGCGTAACTTACTGAAGAAATTATGACAACGTCAAACTGTGGTGACTCAGTGGTGATGTAACGGTCCCGACTTACAGGTTGTAAGGTCGTGGGTTCGAACTTCTAACCCAGGCAAGCGCTTTATATACTTTGTGTAAATAATTTCATCACTAATGCTCTCAAATGTTGAAGGAAAACATTGTGAGGAAACCGGTATGTCCTAGACCCAAACATTCTAAGACAATATGTGACATCTCATCACGTCAAAAAAGAGAGGAAGGCTGAGTCCCAACAGTGGGAACAGTTTAGGCTGATCATGCTAAGCTTGAATCTATGGTCTTAGATTTGCAGTTTAGTTTAGGTACTGCTGCATACGAAAATGTATGTAAAAGCTACTACAACTGAAATTCTTTGAACGGGTTTGTAATTTAATTTAGAATAATAACATATGTATAAAACTTTACTATAATTAACATGTGTTTACAACAAGATTCAATCTTTATTAGAAACGCCGCTACTTACTGATTAACATACTCCTTAATCCTGCATAATCGTTTAATTATAACTTTAATATGAAACCCAGTAAACGACTCAATGATTGCTATCTAAAAGTCTTTTGAAGTAACAATTCTAGAAACAGTATCGTAATAATAAGATACATAGTAATTGCCTACACAGTACTTAGTTATCTCGTATTCCGGTTATAACATCTAAACCCCGGTAGCTTCCTAATTAATCTGTGCTCGTAATGCTCTTTATAAGCACCCACCATGTGTCGGCCTCGGAATATTTTTACCCAATTAACTTGTTACATTCTCGCTTCCGAAGATGTCTACCATAGTTGAGGAAAAAATCAAAGGAGCGTTCTCCGAAATTCGGCCATTATCGACCGTTACCTCCCAAATAGAGCGAGATCAAAACTCGAGATAAACCCCTTCACGTGGACTCAACTAATTGGTGCAATAAATTTGAGACAGCGCGACAACTCTGAAAACCCATTACTCGTCCACCTCGGACCTTATTAGGACCTATAGCTTCCGACCTGTCATAGACAAAACTTACGGACACACTTCGGATATCTGTCAAATTCGATCACATCTTTCAAACGAATCTCATCTCTATTTACGCCTACTAAAGGAGAAACGCGTCTAGAATTGCTTCTACGGAGTCGAACGCAATAAAGAAACGCCATCTCGTTTAAATTCCATTTTCAAGTTTAAAAACTCCCAGCAGGATCCACAGGATACTCGACCCTACTGCGACTATTTAAAAATAAAAATCTCTAATGAGGAGCGTTCGGAAACGTGACGTGCCGGTGACAAAATGTTGAAGGATATCGATTGTTAGCATTGTAAATCGAATCGTAATGGTATTCGATAAAGCAGAATTTCGTTCAAGGAATTTAGGTTGAATTCGTATCGTTAATATAGAGTCGTCGAGAGCGCGCACCCGTTTGTACCCGCGTCATGCGAACGGACGCTTTTTGTCGTTTTTAATTATATTTATTGTTCTCGTTATTTATTTATTGTTTTGTGTTTTGAACCGTTCTCGCTACCGTGCGTGCATTTTAACGATTTCGGCGGAGATAGCGGACGCATCCAAATTAGGTCGAATGTGGTTTCGGAGGATGCAAATGTGCTTCTTTGCATACGCTCGCAGAAACAACGTCCCCATCGATATTCAGAATGAACTCGAATGAAAACATCATTAATGTTATGCAAATGATCATGAGAAGGAATTTTACTTTCAAAATAATTATTTCAAGGGATATTGTTGTTCCTTAATAAGAGTCGCTATATGGTAATATTTATTGAAACAAAAAGCAGGACAGCTTTATAATTTTTCCATTTTCTTTTTTGCCTTGTTGTTGTGGAAATAGGGACATATCGTTAAGAGATAAAGCTGCGCCATTATTTATCGATAATTGTTTATAAAGGCCAAAGAAAAGTAACACTAAAGTGCATATTTGCAAACAAAGGCCCGTCAATTGTATCCAATAAAATCGATGAGATGCCGCGTCACTCGCCGGTCGCCATTCGCTACTGGCACTGGGACAATGTGGAGAAATGTCAAGAAATTCCAATACTCACAGAAAAGTGTGACATTCTTTTTTTGAATCGTTTCATTCTGATTGGCGCGTTTAAAGTTCCTTTTCTTTCGATACTCGTAATAATACAAAATGTAGCACAATTATTTAAAATGTCACCGTTTAAAAGATCAAATTCGTCATTACAGGCAATAATTCAAAATTGGAATGGCTTCATAAGTAACTCTGTGGGCAGTCGTCGTCAAAACATGGGTTTTATTGCACTTATCTTTTAAGAAAAAAATCGGTGCAATAAATAGTGCGAAGTTCTATGATTTCGCAAGTTGGTTCAAGCAGTCTTGGTCTTTTGGTAGGTAGGTCCCACACAAATGTTAAAATTAACTGTCAATGGTGCCGATTCTGTTGTCACAAAATTCTCTAAACTAGACTAAAAATCACCAAAATTTAGTTTATTCCTGTCAAACGACGATTTCCTATTCTGAAATTGACTAAAGTGACACAACTTAACTAGATTTTAGTTTGACAGCACTAAGATTGCACTGAATTATTAGTTTAGTGAAAATGGTAATTTTGCTATTCTGTTGTTGTCAATTTCATTATTGTATTCAACCTAAAATTTTGGTTGTCTAACTAAATCTGACTATTTTTAATCGCGATTAAATAGGTGTGGAACAAAATTAGTTGTCAAGAACTAAAATTCACACCGACACCTCGACTTCTGGTGCAAAAATAGTACTGTATTTTTTTTCTTTTCTTTTGCTTATATCTCGAAAACGGTGTGTCCTATCGCAAAAATAATGAAAATTTCGACCCCCTTTATAAAGCCCCAAACACCTCTAAAACTCAACATGTGGATAATAATTTTTCATATTTTCCATGAAAATTCCATATAAATCACGTCGAGGCTGCTGACCCCGGCGCGCTGCTGGCTCTAAAAAAAAACACGGGGTAGAGCAAACAAGTACCACGTTGCGAAGCCAAAACATACCACGTGCGAGTCGCGATTGTCAAATTCGATTTTAGTTGTGTCAAAATAGTTTTTAAATTTAGAGATATTTTTTTGCAGAATAGCGTTTAGATTCTCATAGTAAAAAGTAAGGAATTTTAGTTATAGTTTAGTTAGTTTAGTTCGGTGTACAACAGAATCGGCACCAATGTCTATGTATTTTTATATCGAAGTCGAAAACTAATTACTTATCTTTTATTGATTTCTTGTAAATATATTGTTACGTCCGGTCCATTTTTTTTTTACATAAGTATCATATCGCAGAAATAGATTTTGTTTCCGAGTTTATTGTACGTTTTTCAGACAACATGCTGTAGAAGTTAGTGAAATTGAGATACAACTGTAGCGTGTTGAATTCCAATAGTTTTTCCGACACTGCCTGAACAGGGAACCTACGACACTTTGTAGTTGTATTTGCAACTATTGCAATTAGTAGAGCAACGATACAGTACTATAGTAAGGACTTGTAACAAATTATTATGTTAATATTTTTTACTTCGTGTCTATACGGATATTATTATGATGTGTTTCTATGGATCCTAGTTTCCTGATAATAAAGCCAATTTATACACACATGCATAAATTATAACAGAATGACCGGTATTAATTCTCATGTATTTATTTCTGAGCCCTGAATGGCGTAATTATCGTGTTTTTTTTTTTTTTTTTTGGGAAATCATCAAATAACTTCTCCCGTTCTGGGTGGAGCAGGAGGGCGTGTTAGACTTTTACTGACTAAAACCCATCCGTGTTCCCTCGGTAGCCTGTATGCCGGGGGCTGCGGTATCTCTTTCGAACAAATCCGCACCCCTGGCAGGCCTTGCGGGCCCCATCGCTTTGTGCTGAAAACCCCACCCTGGGCATTATACCAAGGATACCAAGTTGTTCGAAAAATGCAGTTAGCTGTACTTAGGATATAAAAGAAAAACTTATAATCAGATCCAGCTAGCTAATCAAACGTTTTACCTTTCACTTTGTTAACAAATAAAAACATGATTTGTAAAAAAAATACAAATGAATATTTATAAGAAAAACGTTGGCGTTTGTCTTTGTCAACATTCTTGAGTCATAAGGTAAGGTATGAATCACAAGGAATGACTTACCTGCCTAGCACATTATTTTTCCTCGTGGTGCTTCATCGGAATAGACTAGTATCAAAGTCAAAACATTTATTTCAAATAGGCACATAAACGCCACCTTTGAACGAAAATTACATTATAATAGGATTGATTCTAGCCGCCCCTTCCAAAAGATAGTTTCGTATGAAGAAGAATGGGCAAGAAATTTTACCGTTGTGAACGCATTTCGGCTAACGTAAGGTTTTTTACCCCAGAGATACACCAACAAAATTAAACCGCGGCTAGGACCAACTGGACGAGGAAAACAAAGAACGGGGTGTTAAATTAGTGTACTGGATAATCCCACTGCCAACATAGGTTATCATCGTTATCTTGTCATAGGTTAACTATTGATTACCTATGATTGCAATTTGTGCTATTTTCCCTATCATTTTCCTCTAAGACTTAATAAATATAAATAAAATAACATTATAAGCATAAACAATCAGCCGATGTCGCAACATCGAGGTCAAACAAATCATAAGGAAACTATCTGCGTTGACGATTAACACTAGAATGCTAACTGGTACCTATTATTTTCTAGGCTATAGCGATTTTTCATTATTTTTTGTCTTGTTTGTATGTTAAGATGGTCTTGCAAGGTAATTTTGGACAACTTTTTCTTAGCCTACTAAGCAAAGGCCTAATTCACTCACTCATTTTCGATGACACTACTTTTTTTGGTAATCACATGTGAAATAATTTACCTACTGCAACCAGTCTGACTACCTATCTGACCAAGATTATGTCTGGACTTTAAAAGAGACTGTGACCTCTGAGTTTGTTTCGGCCTTTCTTCCGCATCACATCACCATACTATGACGACCGATTTTTTTTAGGGTGGGAATTCATCAAATGACTTCTCCCACTCTGGGTGGAGCAGTAGTGTCAGACTTTTACTGAATAAAACCCACCCGTGTTCCCTCAGTTGCCTGTGTGCCAGGGGCGACCGTGTCTCTTTCGAACAACCAGCACCCCTGGCAGGCATCGGCCCTTGCGGACCCCACCAGTTGTTGCTGACATCTCTGACAGCGCACGTGGAACACAACGCGCCGTCCCGCCTACCACTTTTCGGCCGCAGGAGATAGGGAGAGCGGCCAACGCTATACCGACATTCCTCTTCCCCTGCGCCCCTACCGCGTCCGCCATCAAACGGTGGCGGCCCCGTCCAGGCCACGGAAGGGAAGAGCGCTGCTCAGAAGCACCGGCACTCCTCATCTGCCGCAGCCCGTAACCCTCAGCCGCGATGCCTCCCATTTGACATCGCGGCCCACCTCAATTGCGGTGCACCTCACCGCAACCTACTTTTTGGCCGCTACGTCATCGGCTTGAAGGCAAAAGCTCTGACGAGCGGCCCCACCTTTGGGTTCCTTTTCGCTTCACCGTGGCGGGTAGACCACGGCTACTGAGCCCCCCGCAACGACAATGCGGGAACCCACTCGGGGGAGATGACGACCGATTATCGCACAACTTTTCTGACAGAAATTATACTACTTTCAGACTTCCTCTTCTTTGTCATATCAATGATTCCATATTATAAGTTAAAAAAGTAGCATTTAAATAAGTTTCGAAAAGAATTCGGCCCCTTGGACAGTGTTGTTGTTGGCCTCGTAAAGGTTTTCCATAATGCAGGACTTAGTTGAGCAGCGCAAGAGGTGGGCTACTGTTTGCGATGTGGCTCTTCAGTCGCACTGTGGCTCATCAGACTACGCCCATCTGACTAAGTTGTGCCTGCAGCGGCCTTTACCAAAGCTTCTTAATCGATCAAGAGATTTACCAGTGTGCCATGACAGTTGGTGGCCCGTTGGAAGCTTTAATGCAGCTTCCTCTTATATACTAATTTCTTATTCGCACTCCACCATCCCTCTTAGCATTGTCATGTTAGCTGTAATCCTTTCATTCATCCCTTTTGTATTATGCTAAGTATTTAGATTATTAATTTTCCTCCAGCGCACGATCGGACTTTACCCTCAGTTTGATAAGTGGAAAAATATCAATTGCAATAACAAAAATAAAAGCAAACACTGCATGCTGCTTTAGGGTTAAGAGATCATGATAATTGACATGCAGCCGTGAAAATGCAAATGGTAGGTAATATTACAATTAATAGTCCAATCGACTAAGGAAAAGCCCAAGCGCAGAAAAACAAGTAAAACAAGGGTTGATAACAAAATTATCCTGTTCACAACGCAAACCGGTATGATCTGTAATACCTACATACTGATTAGTCATTAGATTTATCGTATAAATATGGTGCGAAAAGTCTCAAGCTTCAGAACAAATCTTCACCTCCTTGCAACCGCATCTCAATATCTCAACCTACTACACTACAAGATGGCTGCCATCAAGACAACCTTGACTTTCCTGCTCATCGCCTTCGCTATGATGTTCTGTACCTTCGGCATTGATGCTGTTCGTGTGGGGCCCTGTGACCAGGTCTGTAGCCGTATCGACGCTGAAAAGGATGAGTGCTGCAGGGCTCATGGATACAGCGGCCATAGCAGCTGCAGTGGCGGAAAAATGAACTGTTACTAATCTACCTTGAAGCGTGCCAGTGACTGGAGGCCAGTAAACCGTTGGACATCAATTCGAAGCATATTCAGAGGTAATCAGGACCTTTTTGTTAATAATTTCACATACAGTCCACGCTCCACGTCTTTTGTTAAAAAAATGTTAATACTTTCGGAATAAATATGAGTTATTTTCTAAATGTTTGCATTTTTTTTAATTCAGTAACCATACCTACCGAATATACACTCGCCCTGTATGGTAGAACCCTATGTATTTATGGACATACACTTCTCCGGAGATGCGCCACAAAACTCAGTTCAGTTTAGTATTAAATAATAGTAACGTTAGCAAATCGACATACCACTGTCCAGTATTAATATTTCTAGTAAAATATGTCAAACTAAAGCAACAAGTATCTATCACGAATTCACGATCAAAACCCATCGGTCGCCGTACACCCGAATGAGTTTAGTTTCGATCGTGAATGAATGAGTGAACGACAATGACTCTGCGGGTTGCTTCGGGAGGTGTTCATAGAAGAACACTATTAATTTTTCTCAATACATGCTTGCTCCTGTGCCCGCCACACTGTCTGGTGGATTTTGGCACGATATTTTTAAGGTAAATGGCTGTATCACGAAGGTAAATTGTTTACGAGTATTTGAAGTGTGTTTTTGATATTTATGAAAGGTACAATAGTGTTTATGTGCGATTTAGCACCAAGTGTGCTGTTTACACTGGTGTTGCATTTAATTAAAACTGTCTAAGCGGCCTTTGCAAGTTGACCTTGGACCCTAGTAAGGCTCCGAAGGTCCCGAGACATGTAAAAAAGACTAGACAAAGTCCGTTAAGGGGGAACCAGCAGGGTAGCCCGCAAAATTAAAATTTTCTGCAGTTTTTTTGCAATTTGCAGATCAGTGTAATTTTTCTAACAGCATAAGCGGCCAAGCTTAGCGGCCGGGCGGCCCCGCAAGAGATGTTTTTGTTGTAATTTCTCGTCTAGCGTGATTCCTTGGAAAACCGGTTGAATAATAAATTCAAATTTTCGGCATTCAAATGATTTTATACTCGCTACTTCAAACTAAATTAGGTCAATTAAATAGAAAGCTTTTGTTTTTTTGTCTTTGCCGTAAAACAAAGTAGGTACCTACCAAATTATTAACCTGAAGAATAGTGTTATTCACGTCGTCAAGATTTTGTGACCGCTAGTCTATACAGGAAAAGTTTTTATCCAGTGCGCAAACTGTAACCATGAATTCAGCATATCATTCTAGACCCCCTACCGCAGCAATTTTTCGCCGGTTATACAAAAAAAAAATCAGCTGTTCCATACTTTTTGACCGCGTAGGTATTGCACTTTTCTATGAAACAGCTGATTTTTATTTTTATAACCGGCGAAAAATTTCTGCGGTAGGGGTTCTGGAATAATAATTATGCTGAATTCATGGTTACAGTTTGCGCACTGAATAAAAACTTACCCTGTGATTTTAGATAGAGCGCTGTTCTATGATTTTAATGTGATACGAATAAACAAATTGAAATTCAGTACACGTAAGAATATGTATCGCGTGTAGGTATTCCATATCTATTCACTCTGTAAAAAAGAATACAAAAAAGCCGCCCTCTGTATGTGCGATCACATAAATTAATAAGAGACATTTCACCATTTACCATTCTAACCACGTCGCATTTCCTTAGTTATTATTAAATTAATTATGGAGCCGCCGTGAAAAAAATATTCGCGGTTCTATTGTTTCATTAAAATGCCTCGCGAATTGTTTTTAATTAGGCGTGCCAGACGACAGAAATTTTTATTAATCGTTCGGCGGCCATGCTGTTTGAGTCTGTCATTATAAAATTAATTTCGTAATTATACTTGCTGAATTATATGTCGTCTAGAACGGACCTGTTAACTTATAATTAAATGCCGATTTCTGAAAACAATTGTTTCGTGAATTTTTTTTTTAAATTTAAGGTGGGATTTTACCCGTGTTCAAGAGACTCGTGAAGGAGCATTACTTGTTGTAGTGATTTTGTTGTTGCTGTTTGCACCAACATCAACCCCATTTTTATGTCCACGCAATCACTGTCCATTCCAAGGTTACCTGGAAGAGTTCGCAGAAAGCGATAACGCCGTCCATTGTGGGCCATATTCATAAACGATGATTAAAGTTAAATGATGTTTAACCGTCAAAAATTTATGGTTAAACAGACGCTTATCATCATTTAACTTTAAGCAACGTTTATGAATAAGGGGGACATATGTTTTATTTTTGTCATGTATTTTCTGGTGTACAATAAAGAGTCTATAAAAAAATAAATTTCAGAGTAGCCTGCGAAATTCAAATTTTCTTACGTTTTCTGCAATTTACAGGTCAGTGTTAGCCATTATGTTGAACAAAATAAGATTCGCGACTATAACTGAACAAAACAGAACAAAATTAACCTCCAAGTTCATTTAATTCTAATTCAATTACTAATTCATCAACTGAAAGGGTTTTATTGATGACTAGCTTTTGTCAGCGGCTTCGCCCGTGTTAAGGTCGAAAATAATCCCACGGGAACGTACTACCGGAATAAATAGTATATATATGTGTTAATCCAGATTATAGACTATTTGTTTGCTAAATTTCATCCCAATCTGTTCAGCCGTTTTTGCGTGAACATCAACATAAATATCCAAACATACAAACCTTCACATTTATAATATTAGTAGGATAGTAGGATTTTAATTATTATAATTATTTTGAAAAGCCATGTTTGTTTCACATACACATTACCTTCAGCTTGACACTGATCTGCAAATTGCAATAAACTTAAGAAAATTTGAATTTTGTGGGCTATCCTGGAGTTTTCACCTTAACAGCCTCGCTTTACACCTAGCCAATCAATTTTGACCGTTGCTGGCCAAAGCCAAAATTGATTACGATGAGTTATTCTACAAGACCGACACAACTGTGTCCAGTGTCCAGCAATGTGTGTGATATTATATGTGAAACTAAGGGCTGATTTTTCAATAGTCACTTAAATTTTATCTGAGGAATAAATATGTCAGTTTGACAGCCTTTGTAACCTTAGAATAATAATAGGCACAATTACGGGCCATAACCCCCTTAACAAACACCTTTTTAACATAGGCGTCACAGACAGCCCGCATTGCAGGGGCTGCCTTGACGCCGAGGAATCAGCCGCCCACGTCATCCTGGAATGCGAGGCCCTGGCTTCTCAACGTGAAGAAATCCTCGGAACAGTGAGGTCGCTCCCCGAAGCCTGTGAAGCTCCCAGGAAGCTTCTGTCCTTTTGGGCGGAGCTAGGCTGGCTTTGTTAGCCAGTATCCCCACGCACAACGGACCGAATGGGAGTCTACGTGTGGAAAAGGGAGTCCCATCACCATCATCATCATCATCAGCCTTTGTATAGAAAATATGCCAAACTGACAGTAATCTTCAGAACAGTAAACTGAATATCGAAAAAGCAGCATATAATGTTCCATGTTTTATTCGGGCTACTGCTTCTGTCAATTTTGATGGTTTTTTCGACAGGTGTTCCAGTACAAAGATACTTACGTCTGCAATGTAAATACCTAAGTCATGAGATAAGTTACACCATCATTATTTGTAGTGCCATCCCACTTGTCGCTCCACTCACGTCCAATAAATCTCGATAATAAGTAAAACCAACTAACGTATCACATAGACAGGAACACATTGACTTTTTTCCATTAAGAATGTTAATATAAATACTCCAGAGACAATCCGCTAATGATTCTCGTTATATCTTTGAGCAAAATACTTTTTGCGTCGACTCTCTGGTTGCAGACGCCACTGAGGAACTTCAAGACTCCATAGACAATTAAAAACAATCTAGAGGAAGTTGTTAATGATCTATTGTGGAATTCATTGATATATAGTTCGGAAATTAATTGTGGGAATCATTGTTCTTATTTTGATTTTCATATTTGAGTTGTTCGATTGATTTTTGCCGACGTTCTGTGAGGTAGGGATAAGAAATGGTATGCTTTTCTCTCGTTCTGTAGACAGGTATTACGATTTTCCTCATTACGGAGGTAATTGTAAGTAGCGCCTACGAAAAAGGCGAATGTTGACATTGCTTGTACGTTTTTCTTGGCTACCAACACGCACAGTGGAAATTATACCGCTGTGCTTACCGCTGTGAATGAGTCATGGTGAAATCAATATGAGGAATCACTTGTTTAATTTAACCGCCGCTTTTCGCCAAAAGATTTAATAGTTAGTCCACGTAGATAGGTGTACCGAGAGTAAAAAATCCAACGTCTGTTTTGACGCGCTGGGAAGCACGATATTTTTACGTACCTACGTCGGCTCATGGTCTTAGTTAGGTACCTATTACCAAAGAGAGGTGCCGAATAAGTCGACGTTCACATGGAGCTAATAATATGCCGACGGGATTATTTGTGCACTGGATTTTTACGTCCATGTGAACGTCGATTAAGATTCTGTTAATTTTTCTGGTAGATAGATAGGTAAGTACGTACGTACCTACCAATTTCTCGTTAATACACGTATATAAGTAATACTAATAAGTAATAATACACATAATTACGTAATTATATTGGTTGACTACAAAAGGAATCATTTGGGTTAATCGTAGATTCACGTTATAACACAGACATATAAAAAGTAGTTCTGTTTATATGTCTGTGCGTTTTATAAAGGTACCTACCTAATCTGGAAGATTCAAAGGACAAGAAGTCCACCAAAGTAGTCAGCACATTTGCTAAGCGTTGCGATCTTTTTATTTTTCATTGCCCACTGCTTTTAATTTTCTCACTTTTTTTTTTGGCATTGGCTTCGCACGGTTTGTGCATTTAGCCAGTGTCAAGTAATTTTTCTTTTTAACCGACGACAAAACGGAGGAGGTTCTCAAGCCGATGCGTATTTTTTTTTTACCGACGACAAAGCGGAGGAGGTTCTCAAGTCGATGCGTATTTTTATTTTTTTTATGTATGACCACGCATACCTTTTTTCAGAATAGTCCGATTTTGATAATTCTTTTTTTATTGGAAAGGGTATACCCCGAAGTTGGTCCCATATAAATTTCGAAAAAAACCAGCCCTAAGGGTAGGAAAACAGAGGATGATTTATTGTTTAGTCACATATTTTAATATTGAGTAAAGATACACAAAAAGTAATGTAAAATTAAGAATATAGAAATGAGTAGATTATAGCCACAAAAAAAACTTTGTAACATCAAAATAAAACCACTGAAAAAACTAAAAAGTAAAAAAAAATAAACCTGCTTTGTTTAACCTTAGTAACTAAGTTCGGAAGGCGGTGACTTTAGATATGTATTTTAATTTTATGTCACCGCCTTCCGAACTAAGTTATTAAGGTTAAACAAAGCAGGTTTATTATTGTTTAATTTTCAGTTTTTTCGGCGGTCAATTTTAAGTAAATGACCCGTTATCAGGCACGAAGTTACAAAAAGTCATAGTCGTCTTTAGTCAGCCAAGTCTGGTCAAGTCAAAGTTATTGTAAAGCGGTAGTAACTTTACAACAACCTATTAGGAGATTTTGGGGGGAACACGGAAAAGTCCACGTTAGTCACTTATTTTCACCTTCACTACACTTGTTCACTCACACGTAACTAAATTGAATAATTTATTACCTAAATTATACAATTAAATTCACAAAATTTCATGAAAATTAAAATTCGTTTGACATGTTCCAACGCGATCCCGCCAAAAACTAGTTTTCTCACTTTTTTTTCTGATTGATTTTGGCTTCGCAAGGTTTGTGCATTTAGCCAAGTAATTTTACTTTTCAATCAAGTAAATGGCCCGATATCAGGCACGAAGTTACAAAAAAGTCATAGTCAGTCAAGTCAAAGTTGTTGTAAAGCGGTAGTAACTTTACAACAACCTATTAGGAGTTTTTGGGAGGAACACAAAAAGTCCACGTTAGTAACTTATTTTCACCTTCACTACACTTGTGCACTCACACGTAACTGAATTGAATAATTCAGTACCAAAATAATACAATTTAATTCGCTATTTCACGAAATTTCATGAAAATGAAAATTCGTGCGACATGTTCCAACGCGATCCCGCCAAAAACTCCGTTTTCTCACTTGGAATATAAATTTTACTAAACTATCTATGGAAAACAACTTACATTACAACTTTTTCTCAAAGGTCAGCCACAGACTACAAAACAATTTACTTATTTACCAAAGCGTGTTGCCAGCCGAAAATAAATTTCCCCGCGATAGCATAGTTAATACAAATTATATTTAATTACGGAGATATTTTATTCGATTCAGAATTCGCCGTGTTCGGTCGACACGACAGAATTCACGAATTTTAATTTGGGCTCACAGTGTTTATACGATATTTTTTGGTGATACTGGAGAAGTTGCGGTTTTAATACTTGTGTAGACATTTTGGGAATTTCCTAAAAATATGCGTTATTGCTAAAAATTCAAAAGTCAAAGTCAAAATAAATGGCTTGTTTCACTTTTGCAAGTCAAAACTTACTCGATTGAATTGATTTAGGCGCTCTTTCCAAAAGTTGGTGTCATGTATTAAATTATAGCTATATCCTTTTTTTATTTTTTATAAAGCAATCTTTACGATGTACGAACGCACACGCATGCACATTAAGCTACCCCAATCTGTCAAATTTCTTTGCTAGATTTTCAACTTTATTACAAAAGGATAGGTAAGGTTCATGCTCAATTGGGAAAATTTGACAGGTTGGGGTAGCTTGATGTGCTGACGTGTATAAAAATCATGTCGCGTTTTGTTTTAAATCAAAGTTAACATAATCAGCCTATACTGTTCCCACTGTTGGGACACAGCCCTCGTCTCTGAGAGAGGGAGTGAGCCGTTATCCACCACGCGGGCCCAGTGCGGGTTGGTAGATGTCACATGTTTTCGAATAAACGACATGCCGGTTTTCTTACGATGTTTTCCTTCACCGTTTTGAGACCAGTGGTGATTAAATTATTTACACAAAGTAAAGTGCCTGCCTGGGTTCGAACCCGCGGCCTACAACTCGCAAGTCGGGGCGGTTATTACTGGGCTACCACTGCTCTCAAATCAAAGTTTATGAATCAAAATCTTATTAAAAGTAAAACAGTTATTTTACGTTATTATTATAGTTTTATTATTTTATGGGCCTTTTTATAGACTTTAGAGTGGGTTTTGAGGTATGCTTCATATGATCGTTAATGGACCTCTTATCTGCATAAACATCTAAACAAATTATATTAGTTAAATTGCGATATAAATTAGATAGCGGAAGCTGTTAGCAATTTACTAAAATTAAATAGGTACGTTATTAATTCTTAACTTGTGTAGGTGTTTATTTGTTATTATTGATATCTATCTGTTGAAGGCCAATCTTTAAATCGTCAGAGAAATTGTTTGAAAGCTTCTACGGCTTAGTCTGAATAAAAAAAGAAAGAAGTTACGGCTATTTGCGGTGAAACACGACGCAAAGACAAAAACTCAAAAAAGAACAAGTTGGGGGGAAAATATACGTCACATCCACGCAAAACGGCCATCGCTTAGCATAATGCTTGTTGTGACCCTATGCGAGTGAGCCATAACGCTGTCTGTGTTTTGTAATCATAAAGACGAAAAAAAATAATGGAATCCACTTCCCTGACCCCCTTTTGTTTATGTTTAGCGTGTTTTCTAATAGTTCTTTGGAACCAATTAGGTAAAGCTAAGTTCGTTTAACATGAACGTGCTTATGTTAATTAATGGTCATAATCAGGGTATTTTATTCGTAACAGAATGCATAGTTATATATATTTAATTGCCACATAAAATTAATAAAAAGAAAACAACCATGCTAGATTCTACATTAAAAATAACGTTGTCAGATGCGATTGCACGTGAGCGTCAAAAATCTTAACAAGAAATATTTTCATAGTATCGAAGATATTCCCATCAAAATTCATTAAGCGTACTCATTATAATTTATAGAGTACTTAACAAACTGACGGCAAGTTTATTAAAATAAACATGTTTCAAATAGTATAAAATTTCACCCGCCCACAACATGAGAACGGAGCTACTTATATCGTTTTTTTCGGTCCGACCGGTTATCCAAGAACTTTGTCACATTCAACTTTGTCCAAAGATAACTCCAGTGTCTGAAACAATTGCAGGTGGTGGCTTCCACGTCTTCATTTCGACAAGGTCCCAACTGTTGTCGAGTGTCGATCTTAAAATCCGGTAGCTAAAAGTAATTTGTGAAATTACTTTCTTAGAATTGGAGTCAATTAAAGAGTGTATGTCGCCCGTCCTGGCGATTTCAGACAAACTGGATCGGCGATTTGTTTTTTTAAGGAATGTTTGTTTAAAAGGTGTAGGTATGGGCCAGGGTTCGGGAGATAAGGAAGGGACCGAGGTAGAAAGGGTTTAATAAGAAGCAGTAGTTTGAATAAAGAACCTGTTGTTGATTAAGTGTTTATGGACAGTATTTAAATTATGATACATAGGTAAGTTACATTTTGGTGAACTTTGTTTGTTGGAGTTTAAATTTGGAGTCAAATTGGAGGGAAACACCTGCCCGAGGGATGTGCAAAACAGCAATAGGTGCTTCCTGGCTTATATTATTATGAAGTTTGCATAAGGAAACGATAGGAAAATTTTATGGAAGAATATAAATTATATGGAAAATCTACATCAGCTTAATTCTTTTGTCATTTCATTTTGCTAAATTCAAATAAAAATTGGTGACTTTGTTAATGCTCTCGCCGACTCTACTACAGAATTTCTATGAAAACTTTGTTGGAAATTGTTCTACCAGAATCACGTCGCGTCGTACCGTCGCATCGCGCTAGTCTGTGGGTAGCCTAAAGTAATCATTTTACTCTGATTAAAAAATAAAAATAGTTAGTTGTAAAAAAATGTCATCTTTCAAGTTTAAAGGGCACTACGACAAAATAATAGGTTCTCAGCCAATGTTTATATTAATGCACGACACGACAAGTTTTTAATTGAAAGGCTTTACAATAATTAGTTTTTATGATGCGTCAACTAGCAAAGACAATATAATTAAAACTAGTTCAAACATGATGTCATCATAATGTGTCATACTAGTTATTAAATTAATCTTTATCAAATCATTATGTTCTGCACGTATTGTCCTATCAATTTCTAGCCCCATCCTTGTCTTCCACTCAAAGATAGACAAGGACGGAGTATAAAAGGGTATGCTTAATTGTGAAGTTAAGTTTAATTATCGCATGATAACGATCTCTATTGGTTAAAAATGATATAGTGTAAAAAGTAGCCGGTGTGAATGCTACCGGGAATCGAACCCGACTAATTAGCGAGTGAACGGGTGCACAGTTACTTCACGACACTTGTATGTGTAAAAGGAGGGTCGGCAGATTAGTCTGGTTAGTTTTTTTTTATTCTATTCGGGAAACTAACAGCTAACATAAGCAGTGTTATTAAACAATATGAAACTCAAGGTCATTTACAAGTTTCCACTGATCAACACTTAACATGAAAACAAAAAAAAAATCGGTACAAAAACTTACCTATTACATTAACATAACTTAGGAAATAAATAATACACGATCGACAAATAAAAAACCATATAAGCAAACAATTACCTACTTTTCCGTAAAGAAGCTTTCCACCAACAAATACTTAAGCCGAGAAACACTGTTATACAGGATAGTCAGGTTTTTAAAGTTTTTAACCAGCGCGCAAACTGTAACCATGAATTCAGCATAATTATCATTCTAGATCCCAGCGCAGAAATTTTCCGTCTCTATGAAACAGCTGATATTTCTTTTGTATAACACAAAAAAAAAACAGCTGTTTCATAGAGAAGTGCAATACCAACGCGGTTAAAATGTATGGAACAGCTGATTTCTTTTGTACAAGCGACGAAAAATTTCTGCGCTGGGAGTTCTAGAATGATATGCTAAATTCAAGGTTACAGTTTGCGTACTGGTTAAAAACTTATCCTGTAAATCCAAATCATATTATTCAAAAGACAGTTTATAAAAACTTCTGCTCCCATGGATTAGAAATGAATTCTGCCTGTACGCCGACTTGGAATGAGGTACAAGCAACAAGCTAGGTTTGAGAAACATTTTGCAATGTTACTAATCCTAAGCTGCCTAACGGGTATTTTTGTTAAGGATGTTTTATTAAAAAACGTTTGTGCGGCTTTATTTCAGCGAGTTCGTTTATCAGTTTATTCGGGTGCCAAAATGGTCTTAATTACATTTGATTTATCTATAGTTGTAACTATTCACGAGACACACACTGCTACTCAAAGGAAAAGGTGATCATCATCAGCTGCCTTCATCCCTTTCGCAATTATGTTAGAGCTTCCATTCCGGGTGCAGTTGAATACCAGTAATGTACATTGAATAAAAACAACAAAAGACTGCAACTAGCAATATTGACATTATGGTACCTCGTGAAATTAAGGTCATCAGTACAACCTACAAACCATTTAAGTTCGTTTAATTCTTTTGAATTACTATTTCATGCTGAAAAATAAAATTACCTCATTTTCTTTTCCGATTTATTTGCAGGCAGTACCCCAACACTCGTAATAGGTGTTCGACATTCGAACAGCGGGATGCTACGTGGAAAGCTGCCATGTGCCCATTTAACAACTATAACTATAGTAAAAGTCGGTGCAAGATCTGTCTTTTTGTCATCACCTCGCCATATCGGCGGCATTACTCATTTCGAAAGTTTAATATGGCTTTTAAAGCTGTAAATGGCTATCGGACAAGCGTGAGACGGGTTCCAACGTTTTATTTTTAAACGATTTTAATTTGTTTAATTACTTGTCAGTGGTTGATTTGAATTTGAATTTGGAATTGATTATTATCTGTGTAATGTGACTGGTTGGTTGTTGACGTTCGATTAGATGTGTATCTTGTGTGATGCGTGTAAAAGGACGCAACAATACCCTAAGTTGGTCTTTCAGTACAAAATGCTAGTTTTTGCAGCACTGAGCTGACTTCAAGCTTATCAAACATCACGTTACTCAGCATGGTGGCTATATGCATTACAATACTTTTAAGGTGACGCCTTTTATGTAAAGATCAGAGATTTTTATTAAGTAACATCCTACTATATCCTCATTAATATTATAAACGCGAAAGTTTGTACGTATGGATGTTTGTGACTCTTTCACGCAAAAACGGCTGGACGGATATGGATGAAATTTGGCTCCCAGATAGATTATAAGCTAAATTGCACATAGGATACTTTTTATCCCGGTTATACGTTTCTGAAGGATAATTTTTGAATGTCACGCGGGCGATGCCGGTTTCAAAGACTAGTATAAGACAAGAACATCACGCCTATGGCCCTAAGGGTTTGGCAGACGTGTACCGTAGACCCGCAGTTCGCCAGTTATGTACATCGATGCCTTACGGGCGAAAAAGGATAACCGCCTCTTTTCAAATTTTACAGGGGAGTGATTTAAAGTTCAAAATAAACGAAAAAAAATCATAAAAAATTAAGTATAGCTCCCGAAAGCCTGGAAATGAGTTTTTTTAATATTTAGCATGCTATCTATAAGATGGCGTTTTTATTTTTACGTAATTCAGCCTGCAAGAAGCAGTTACTGTCGGTTATCCCCAAATGGTCTTTATTTTAAAATCACCCAAAATGTCGTAAATTGAATTATCAAATTATCTGATGCGAGTAAAAATGACCTAAATTCAACCCATGTTTTATTTAAATTAAGGAAAAAAAGGTCAAGTCTTGGTTTTTAGAGAAAAAAATGTGATAATATAATCTAACCAACAATGTAACAATAGTTGACTGAAAGGAAAATTGTATCAAGCACATTTTTTGAAAAGATGTCAATTATTTAATGGATGTATTTTGATTATTTTACTTTAAAAAACTGTTATCTCTGCATTTAACATTTCAAGTTCACCCAAGAGGTATAGGTATACAATAAAAAACCATTTAATTAGGTAATCAGCTCAGTTTTTAATTAACATAAAAATGGCACCTCGCACTTTATCAAATTAAAAACAAGAGTCTGCAAAATGCGGCCAAAACGGAATAAACGACTAATTATGTTTTAAACACGAACAGGCATAACAAACTAAATACATATTTCTGAATTTTTACTTCCAGCCAAAATAGTTTAACGTACAATCATTAAAATATTACAAAAACTCCAAAAGGTGTAACTTCTTTATTCTTAAATAATTCGTAGATCAAACACCAAAAAAATAATTTTACAAAAATTGAAGTCGTTTACAACGAAATAAATTGACAGAAGTCTATATTTTTCCTACCGCGTAACCGACAAAAAGTTTCACGTAGGCAAACGTTAACTAGACCAATCGACGCAGAAAAAAAAAGGCGATTCTAAGTATGTATATAACTGAATTTCTCAAAAAATGTCGCTTATCCCTTTTCGGCCGTAAGACATCGACATATAAGTCCCATGTATTAGGGAGCGAGCCTCAGAAAGCATGCTGAGCCGTTGGTCCCGATTGTCATTTGTCATCTTTGACAGCTGTTACGGATAGTTAGAAGCCCGGAAGTCTGGCAATCAGTCGTACCAAGGGTCATGGTATTGCCCAGTAACTGGTTTGTGGAGGTCAGATGCATTCGCTAGATGTAAAATAATGGTATTCAGCTACACCCGATTAGATTGGAAGCTGACCAAGAAAAGGCTAAGCAGATTGATTGATACTAGGGGCAAGCATATTGCCTGGGCACAAATCTAGATTCCGGGCTAACACTGACAAAATCCTGATGAATTCATCCAATGACACTTTGGTCGACCCAGGAATCGAACCCAAGACCTTAAGCTCAACAGTAGCGCTTGCATAACCACTAGACCACAGCTATACCTAGAGTAGGTACCTAATACGTTTTGGTATTTCAAATAGAAATTCCAAAGCATATTTCTAGATGATTTACTATAATATGAAATTGAATGCAGCAAACCATTATGTACAGAGGCCAGCACATCATGCTACCCCAATGTATCAAATTTCTTTGATATAGTTTCAACTTTAACACAAAAGTATAGGGTTCATGTTCAATTGGGAAAATTTGACAGTTTAGGATAGCTTGATGTGCTGGCGTCTGTACCTACTAGGTCTAAGTTCAGAATACTGTTTACACAATACATTTACCGTTGCAGTTACCAGTCGTTTTCTTCAGTCGATTGATGTACCAACTTACAAGATTTAACGCCTAACTATTTGTTGCAACTTAAGTATATACAATGTTTGTAAACCGATTAAAAAAAAGAGGTTCTGTATTTGAGATGTATGTATGTCCGTCCTGTTGTTTGGAATTGTACTGCGTTTTGGTCTGCCGTTTTTTTTTCTTAAAATTGAAATACACTTGACTGTTTCGTTGGTTTAGTGGTTGCAAGTGGAGTACCGCATGCGACCACTGTAGATCTGGCCCACTCGTTCATCAACCCACATTATTATTGGCTCTATCGTATCACTGACAGAAGGTTTTGGCGTCCAATATCTTAAAATGAGACGTAAACGTGGAGCTGAAGCGGAGAATGCAGTAATAGGAGTAGCTAAGCAAGAGGTCCTGGATTCGATTCCTAGGTCTGGTTTAGTGTTATTGGGTGTTTCCATCTGGAATTTCTAAGTTGGAGCCTAGAGTCTGGATGTGTGGCCAGTTGATGGCAATAGGCTCGCCCCCTATTACAAGGGTCTTAAACATAACTTCAGAAATTTGGGAGTACTATAATGTACCTAGACCTCTGCCTACCCCATCGGAGATTACAGGTTACAGACGTTATGTAATGTTGGGAAAATACAGTTAAGATGTCCTCCAAATGAATTCTTAACCATACGAATTTAATTCTCATGTACACATTGTCAATACACGAGTATTAATAACATCAATTTAAAAGAAAAATAATCCACGCCTCACAATAAATCGAATCGTGTTCCAAAATCGAGACGCATAAGGAAACGTATCGATCATCGAAAAAATCGATTACGAAGCGCGAATACGAAAAACAAATAAGCATAACTCATCGGACACTGATCGGTATCGATTATTAAAACGGCGAGTGGAATCGATTAATCGGAGAGAAATAATAAAGTGAGCGGCGCACGGTTAATTGCTTTGCGCGGACGTAAAGCATTGGCCCTGATAACTTACTCGGTACGAGAATGTTTGAATCGATTTAGAACGATTACTCGGATGTTGTAATCATCGTCCTGTAAATTGGTGTCCTATCCGTGATTGTATGTCGTGCTGCGAGTTTCTCGATTGTAGACGATTGTGTTTAATTCGATTTAGATTACTGTCGACAGTGGAGACATTTTGAGTGTTTTAATTCGATTTTGACCAATAATTACAACGCTAAGATGAAAAATAAGTTAGTAATAGATCAAATGCTTCGTCCCCATCCCCTATTTAATTCGGAAAATCCTTCCTTATTCCTTGTCTACATAATAAAGGGAACCTCTTTGCAAAATTTCAGCTTTCTAGGTACAAGGATTTGGGCTGGGCGTTGATGAGTCAGTCAGTCAGTCAGGACTTTTCTTTTTATTTATATAGATAGATAGATTAATATCAAGCACCAGCACAAGATTTTTTTAGTTTGGTCTATATAGCGTATTTTGTTAGATTTGTTAATCTATTTTTTATTTTCTATTTTTTGGTTCTGCTAACTACAAATTTTTATTTTATATTTTTTTGAATTAAAAAAAAAAATAATTAAATACTGGTATTCAGCTGCATCCGGTTAGACTGGAAGCCGACTCCAACATAGTTAGGAAAAGGCTAGGCAGATGATGATTTTTTTGACATTATGCAACAAATTTATAAAGTTATTGAATTGTCATCGGTCCTCGATAAGTCTACAAAGTTTAAATGAAATCTTTGAAATGATTCAAAATCCAATCCAAAGGAGTCGGTTCCAAACAAACAAATATACTTACAGGTGAAGCGAATAAAGCGTGCTAATGAACTCACTTAACACTCTATTTATCAGAATCTGAAACATTTTGAAGGAAATTGTTAAATACATTGCTTCATATTATCGAAAAAAATGTGTGCTCGATAGCATGAATAACGCAATGAATGTTTTTTTATTTGTTTAATCGTACCTATATACAGTCTTAATACAAGTTTTTATTTTATTTGTATCATTAAACCAGAGATGGTTTGTATTGATACTCACATTCGATAACACTGCTTAATCACTAAATTAATAACAAAATTTTGGATGTACCTACACTGCTTAATTAATTCACTATTACTATAATATTGAACAGTCAAAGCCATTTTTACTGGTAGTTTATACGCACTTTCCACTACTTCTGCTTTCTTTTTTTTGCATTATTTTTAGAACTCTTTAGAAGGAAAGAATGCGACAAACAAAAATTCGTGAAAAGTTGTACTGTTGAAATATCGCATAGTTTTCCAGGTAAAGCGAGTAACACAATAATATTGCTTTATATATTTTGCAAGGCATTTTTTTTTGACGGTGGGAAATCATCAAATAACTTCTCCCGCTCTGGGTGGAGCAGGGCGTGTCAGACTTTTACTGACTAAAACCCATCCGTGTTCCCTCAGTAGCCTGTGTGCCAGGGGCGGCGGTATCTCTTTCAAAAAACCCGCACCCCTGGCGGGCATCGACCCTTGCGGGCCCCATCAGTTTGTGCTGACATCTCTTAGGTTGGTAGGAGCTTGTTGCTAAGCAATTGCAGACGCACGGGTTGATCGATCAGGTTAAGCTATGCTTGCTGAGGTTGGTCCGTGGATGGGTGACCATAAAACCCCTCCGTGCCTCGGAAAGCTTATCAAGTCGTTGGTCCCGGCTGTCATTCGTAGATCTATGACAGTCGTTACGGGTCGTCAGAAGCCTGAAAGTCTGACAACCAGTCGTATCAAGGGGTATCATATGGACGGACTCTACGTACAAACCCCTAAGTGATATATCGTGATTTGCATGTTTTGTTTTCGTGACCTTCATTCAGCCTATACTATCGTTTAGTTTAACAAAAATAAATCTAAGATGGCAAAATACATTTTATATCCATCATGACATTACATTAACTTAGAACATGATGTACACGTGTTTGAAACTTTGAACCGCTCTCCTGCCAAATTTGACATTTGTATTTAGGGGATGCAAAAGGGGGATTTTGCCATAATCGCCACGCTTGGCATGCGGGTTGGCGATCGCAGTATGGTGGTAAAATGCATAGAGAACGCTGTTGCCCATTCTCTAGTAAGTCCCTTAGTCGCCTTCTACGTCACCCACGGGAAGAAATGGAATGGTACTATTCTTTTACATCCAGCACCACACACGGCTCCATGTAAAATACTGGTATTCCGCTGCATCAGATTAGACTGGAACCCGACTCCAACATAAGTTGGAAAAAGGCTATAGGCAGATGAGCAGGTAGAAGGTATAGGTATAGATGATGCAAAAAGGTACCAAATTGGGTGGTGAATGAAGAAATTGCTTAGCAGGGTGTAATTGAGAACAGAGGTAAAGGAGTGAAGTTCGGAAAAGGTGAACCTTTTTATAATCTATACATATAATAAAATTGTAGAAAAGTGGTGTCTGTACAATGGAAATATATAAAAAAAAAGTAGCAGGGGTTGTTATTATATCGATGCCGAACCCGAAATTGTAATTAATTATTTTTTTGTCTGTTTGTCTGTGTGTCTGTTTGTCTGTGTATTTGTGCACGCTAATATCAGAAACGGCTTATTCGATTTAGATACGGTTTTCACTAATATATTGCAGTAAGCTTCACTTAATATTTAGTGTTTATTTCATGTCAATCGGTTCATAAATAAAAAAGTTATGTCAATTTAAAGAATCACGGCGAACATTTTTAACGTACAGAGTACGTACTACACCCCTCGCGAATAAAATATGAACAAAATATGCTGCCCGAAAAGTCACTATTCCACGCGAACGAAGTCGCGGGCACAGCTAGTTATTAATATGTTTACGTTGGCGTCATTATTAAATCACTTTTGCCTTATAAAATAAATAAGGCAAGATTACTGTGTTAGTCAATTTTCTTTGAAAGCAGCGATAGGTAAGACTTAGGCTCTTTTCATACGTCGGTTAGCCGGGTAGCTGGCGCGATCTCCTGGTTATTTGGCAACGAATGTAGGTTTTAAAAAACCTGGGAAATACGGGTACATGTTGCAAACATTTATAACTTACATATGCGTGCACTGACAGGACAGGTCAAATCTATGTGGTTACTGCCTCAAAAGACTGTTTCAGATATCAAAGTACTTGGCTCTCACATGATACCAAGGTTTTGTCTAGACTTTAAAAGAGACTGTAACATCCGAGTTTGTTTCAGTGAATCTTCTCAGAATAGTCGGGTATGTAACACTGACCTCAACTAATGAAAATATTACTAACGTGTACAATTGTAGGCAAACCTACTTCTAGAAATAAAACAATTTATCATATTGGCAGGCGGTGCAACGCTACTTTATTAAATCAAATTCCTTCTGTTCTAATAGTCGCGTCACAAGTTTACATACCTACAGCTTATTTTCAGCCAGTCAACTATTCGGCAGCTTGAACGTGCGGAAAAGGACCTACACTGACTTTTGTTCCAAAATCAAACTTTCCGCGGGAATCCAACAGAAAATCCCAATGTGACACAAGACGTCATTTCGCTTTCAAAACAGACAGATCGCACCTATCAACCGCAAAGCAATTAAACCCTTACAACCAAGGTCTGAAAACCAGAACTCAACACAAAAAGGTCTGAACAAAAGTATAATAGTTTGAAGAATAAAATGGTAGATGTTTGCATGCGAGGCCTGCGCACTTAGCTTTCAATTTAGCAAGCAAAATGAAGAGATCGCCCGACACTGGAAAGGCGTAAAACAATTTTCATGGGCCCTTAGCAGTAACTAACCGAGCTCCGGATAGGGCTGCGACGGTCATCTTATTTTGTTTTATTATACAGGGTACATTTTAAACCAGTGCGCAAACTGTAACCATGAATCCAGCAGATCATCCTGGACCTCCTAAGCGTAGAAATTTTTTCGTTGGTTATACAAAAAAGAAAAAAATTGCTATTCCATACATTTTGACCGCGTACGTATTGCACTTTTCTATGAAACAGCAGATTTTGTTTTTTGTATAACCGACGAAAAATTTCTACGCTTATGAGGTCCAGGATGATATGCTGAATTCATGGTTACAGTTTGCGCACTGGTTAAAAGATTATCCTGTATTAGGAGACCAGTGGTGGCCCAGTGCAATTCTTTAATTTGTGTAAATAATTTCATCTCGAGTGGAAATGATATTTTCTCTTAAAACGGCAAAGAAAAACATCATGAGGAAACCGGCATCACCTAGAACCAAAAATTCGAAGACATGGGTCCAGTGGGAACATTAGAGGCTGATTTTAATATGCTTGTTATTTTAGGTACAACATTTGAAAAGCGGATGCATAGATGGTTTGGAAATGTTGAGATGATGAATGAAGGGCGACTAACAAAAGGTTTTAAAAGGCAGATGTGAGTGAGAACAATGGGAGGGCACTCCTAGGAGGACGTATACCTTATTGGTTATATTCTTCTGAAAGATCAAGTGCGTAGTATCCGCAACCAGCGGCGTGTGTGTATGACCAGATGTATGTACATACATCTGGTCATACACATCTCGTTTACGTACCGGATGTATGTACATACATCTGGTACGTAAACGAGGCAAAAGGAGTATTTAAGGATTGTAGCAGGTGGCTTCTGTAGTTTCTACCTACCTATCCATGGAAAGAACGATGTAGATGCCAGCATATCAAGCTACCACAATCTGTCAAATTTCTATTATAGATTTTCAACTTTTTTTGCTACTTAAGGATAAGGTTCACGTTCAATTGAAAATGTTGACAGTTTGGGGTAACTTGATGTGCTGGCGTCTGTACCATTGAATAATTTAAAGTACAATTTATTTTTAAGTGTTTTTAAGTATTAGTGAAAAAACCCCTGCACGCAAAGTAAAGCAAATCTTACGTACTAAATTCTCTGATTCCAAATCAGTATCAGTGTAAGTGGGGCTTTATCTTCTGAAGCAACTTTAAGGTCACGCGGCGGAGTGTTTCTTTTTTGTAACGGCTTACCCTGGTCATATTTCTACCCCTCGCCAATGATTTATGTATATGTATTAGGCCAAAACCTGACATGAAACACACCCACGACACATCCATAGGATGCAGACCCTCCAAAACCGTTTCCTCCGCCAAGCCACAGGCTCCCCATGGTTCGTTCGGAACGAGATCCTCCATCTCGATCTGAAAATGCCCACTATTGCTCAATTTCTGAAACGCAACTCGAAGCGTTTCTTCGATAAAGCCGAGTTACATCGCAATCCCTTGATTGTGAAGGCCGCTAGTTATGTCCCCAGTAGAATCAGTAGTATTCGCCGGCCGAAACATGTCCTCTCCGACCCAGATGTCCCCATCACTGTTCTCCAAGAAAAGAATAGGGCCACCAGTACAGTACACAAATACAAACGACGACCGTCCTACCGACCTCGCCGCCGAGGTCCTCGCGCTCCGCGAAGACTCCCGAGTAGCGATCAGACCCCCGACCGTCCCTTGCTCGTTGATGCGCCAGCCCGCGCCGCAGCTGAGCCAGTAACTTTAAATTCAACGTCTAATAATCATGAAAATATCTTGATCCAGCCTGTCCCCAGTAGTACTAGCTGCCCCCCCCCCCTGCCAGCGACTCCCTGAGCCGAGGGTCGTACCCCACAGGGGGTGCCCTCAGTGCGCAGTCGTTTTAGGTTGAAGTAGGTTTTACGCCCTGGCTGGAGGCTTTTAGAGTTCTAAAAACCTTCACAGGAAAGTCCGGTTGAGCAGTCACGGCCTCTCAAGGTCAACTGCGAGACGCCATTATCAAAAAAAAAAAAAAAATTACATGAAACAGCGCAGGACAAAAAAAAAAGGCAACACTGCCCGAGCGAGTGACATGTCAAATTTTTGTTACGTTTGTTAAAATTAATTTTAAATAGTAATTAAGTGAAATTAAGGTGTAATTTTATGTGTAAATGTAACTGAATTGCATAAATCCTCAGGATTATTGTTTTCCTGTAAATTTATAAAGTAAAACACAATATTTTGTTGCACACCGGTAACCGAAAACCAACAGCTGACGTTCGAACTGCGGATGTAAACGGAGAGTATTTGTTACTATATTTAAAAGCATGCAAAATTGCATTGAAAATCCAGTTCGCGAAAAATTCATGCCACGATATTTTTACGTCTGTGCGAACATGGTCTAGTGTCAGGCTGATGTTGTTGATTTATCTAGGTTTTAACTATACTTGATCCTGTTACCACAATAGAACTCAATTTCTAAACCATATTCTATAAGTGCCAGCCCTACAAGAGGTTCCAATTGGCTGTCTGGCTAAGTGCCGTTGCCTGTGGGCTAATTAAAACATCAGCCAACTGCGGCCATGTTGCTCCCGACAGTTAATCTTTCATATTTTGTCTTAGCTGTCAAACGATGCCTCAGGCATTCGGCCTGTCATTTGGGCTTAATTTTAGCCTGGGGATGAGCAGCCTTTTAAGAATTAGTCTGTATCAGCTAATGATCGGGAAATATGGGCTGGTTTTTTATTAACGACTATTTTACCAACTACAGCAGTCTTAGCACGAGCACCGATTTGTCGACGGAAGAATAGACATGACTATTAACTAAATGATGTACAATAGGAGAAGATAGCTATGTTTTTGTATTAATTAACACAGTTAAGCGTTCTAAACGAATCATGATTTTGTGGCCGTCGAATAGAAAGTTTGTTGTCAGTGTAATTTTGACAGTTTGGGAAGAAATATTCTTCTGAAATAGTCGACATTTATAAGGACCTAGACAAAGATTGTTAGAAACGAAAGAAAAAATTATATATTGTAGAAGGTTATCTACGGTGCGATGCCAAAAATGGAAAAACAAATGTCACTTTGTATTGAAAAATCACTGTCTATTCTTCGTAGAAATAGATAGCGTTATGCTAAGCCTGCTGCGAAGCAAAAAGGAGAAGGAACTTCTAAACTGTATACTATGTGTACCTATACAGTTTTGATTTTAGTTTTTGAACTTACCTACTTTATACTGTAGCCATGACTTTTTCATGAAATAGTCATTCGTGCTCAAAACTTGTTACGGCCTATTTACACGGGGAGCCTGACCTAGTCGTATGTATAATCAGCCTATAATGTTCCCACTGCTGGGAAGTGGAGTGGAGTGGTGGGCTGTAATCTACCCCGCGGGCCCACTGCGGGTTTGTAGATGTCACTATGTCTTAAAATTTTTGGTTCTAGGATATTCCGATTCCTCATGATGTTCAGGCCTTCACCGTTTTTAGAGCAATTATGATTAAATTATTTACATAAAGTAAACCTGTTTCCTGAGTTCGAATACACGACCTAACATCGTAAGTCAGGGCCATGTATATCATAGATTCACCACTGCTCTCTAGAGCCTGACCTACTAGGGATGGCAAAACAGTCTTCGTTTAAATCTTGATTGTATTTCCATTACTGAATCACTCGCATCTTACAAAGGCAATATCCCATTCAGCCACTAGAAATTCCTTTTTCGAAAGATTGCAATTCTCGCAAAGGCAAAATCTGCATACAGCCTAGATGATTTGATATCTCGATCCTCGCACTAGTTATAGTGTTGTACCTTTCCGAATGACAAATGAATCGATATCGCGGCGAGGGCGTACGCTGATTAGTTATAGGTGGCACTTGGTCATTACGCAGCCGCGCCCACTCACAACTGAATTTAAATTAAGTTCAGGTCTTACTTGAAGTTCTAGATGTTAATTCATAAATGGGAATTTGCGAGATTTGGCCATTCAAAACCACATTCAGTCTATGTCAGCTGCCTAGCCTTTGCTCAACTATGTTGTTGTCGGCTGCTAGTCTAACCGGATGCAGCTGGATTGTTTTTTTTTAAATCCCTGAAACTTGCAAATGAAAAATGATAGATTAATGAAACTAACTTCATATTACACAAAATTTCAGTATGGTATGAAATAAAACCTTTAAATTTAACATTAATCTACAAGGGTCGAAAAGAATAGGTAACTTTCACCCGTGATAAACACTCTACTTTTCATTTTGAATATAAGGAAACTAAAAAATCTATAAATTCTTTGATGCGTAGTTCGAATGAGGCGTTGTAGATGCCGTCACAGCGAAAAGCGTATTCGAATGACATCATTTTGGCCCTGATCAGCTTCTATTTAATTGCAATAGATCTCAATAGAGGTTCAGTTCAACCACTCCTATACTTGCGAAAATATTCTTCATTCGCAAATCACAAAACTCGTGGTAGGGGTCACAATTTATGAAATTAATCGAGTAGGTATAGCAAGGAATAAGAATGATTTAGGTTTTAATCTTACGATTGTGCTTCGGATTTGTTATTGGTTTATAAAAATAAATAATTGGTAGTCCGTGTTTATTATTGAGGAGAGAGAAATATTATATTTTTAACTGTGCGAATATTAATATGCTTTGATTTTGATATGCGATCAATCTGATAGCGTTTTTGCGAAAAGGCTTGATTGAGGAAGAAGTGGAAGATTTTGTGCAGTGTGAGACAGCCTGGGTAGCATAGGACGTACCTACATATTCACTTGGTTTTTTTTGTCTTAAGGAATAAAGACAGTCCTGTCGCCTTGTGGGTTTCGCAAAATACCGTTAACATTTTACAGGATCATGTGGCTAAGTAATAACAACGTAACGGTCCGATCGAGGTTATCCGCGGTTGATCCGTGGATGGGTGCCTATCTTTACTTTACATACCAAGACTCCTCCGTGCCTCGGAAAGCTCGTGAGACGTTGGTCCTGGTTGTCATTCGTTGATCTTTGACAATGGTTACGGGTCGTTAGAAGCCCGAAAGTCTGACAACGAGTTCTACCAACTTACTTAATATTAGTAAGTAGATAGATTCATTATAAATTATAATGTATATGTATTTCGTAATAAATAATCAAAGATAATAACAGTTTATCGTACCAAGTCTAAGAGAGAGGAAAAAAACAAAAAAATGCATGAATCATTGTCTGAATAATTTTCAGATATTCCTTCAATTTCATATCAAAACCCCAGCATTACCGTCGAACCAAAAACTAACGAATCCTGGCTTCAAGCCAACAACAAAATATTTTGTTAACAATATTTTTAACCCTTCCTAGATAAAAATCAACGGCTTTGGTGGCCAAACGAACGACTGGCCAGTGAGACGGAGCGAGGAAATATGCAAAGAATCTAAATTGGACCGAAAGGGTCACCTTGGAATGCCATCGATCAGATAATTAAAAGTAAATTATGTTTAATTCATGTTTTGGGCCAATTACTCGTGTTTGTAAGTTACCCATTGGCTGTACACGGAGTTTCCGTTGCGTATTAATTATGACAAATTGACTTTGCTTTTTGAGCCGTGATTAGCTGACGAAATGTAAATACTTAGGATCACTTGATTTCGTGTTCCTTTCAAGAAGATAAGTTTGATAAATGTGATATTGGAATTTGTGGTTTTAGGTCGTTTATTATTTTTTGAGAAATTATGTTATTAGTGAATTGACGAATTCATTTGTAGCGCATCACATGGAGGTTCTTACATTTTGTAGCATGTTGATGGCAATCAGGGTGCTTAGGTACTCTTGAATATAATTCCGATAGATCGACATTGGAATTGTCAGTCAAACGTCAGGGATTGGATAGACTCAGTGAGTCCAGCCAATCCCTGACGTTTAACTCAACCAACTGACGTTTTTTTGTTTTTTTTTTTGGGTGGGAAATCATCAAATAACTTCTCCCGCTCTGGGTGGAGCAGGAGGGCGTGTCAGACTTTTACTGACTAAAACCCACCCGTGTTCCTTCAGTAGCCCGTATGCCAGGGGCTGTGGTGTTTCTTTCGAACAAACCCGCACCCCTGGCAGGCATCGACCCTTGCGGGCCCCATCATTTTTTGTGCTGACATCTCTTTGAGGCGCGCGTGGAACACAACGCGCCATCGACTTGGGCTTGGTCCTTACCGGACAGCGAGCTACCCATTACTCGCCGTCCGCAAGCCCATGCCTACGGTGGCCGGAAATCGGCCTGGGATTCCCGACGCCCAGGGCGTCTCCGTATCCTGCGGCGGCTAGGGTCGCGAGGGCGCATATGCTGCCTCTCCCTCACGTGCGCCGCCTCCCTCTTCGCGAGCATCACTGCTTCGCTGAAGGAGGTGACGGCTCCCCATGACCTCTCGCTCCGTACCATGGCCTGGACCAGGGCCGGACGCGAGAGATCGCCGCCGCCGATCGCCTCCACGAGGACACGGCGGTGCTCCGCCCAAGCAGGGCAAACCGCCACCGTGTGCTCCACCGTGTCCTCAGGGCGATCTTCGCAGTGGAAACACCCGGGCGTTTCCTCCCGCCCTATCCGAAACAGGAACCTCCCGAAACAACCGTGTCCGGTGAGGACCTGCGTCAGGCGGAAGGTGAGGACGCCATGCCGCCTCTCAAACCACTCCTCAAAGAGGGGACTTACCGCCGCAATCGTGGCGTGCCCAGCACTGGGTTGCGACAATCGCTCTCTCCATGTCACCATGAGATCCCGCCGGAGCTCTGTCCGCTGTACCGCGATTTCCCGCGGCAGCGCAGTTACGCCCCGGCGTTTGGCCTCCTCGCGCCACTCCCACATTTGCGCGAGGAAACCAACTGACGTTTGACCAATACAATGTCGATCTATCGGAATTATATTCCAGAGTACGCACCCAGGGGCCTAAGTCTACTAATTTATAAACGTCACAATGGTCTCTCAATGGTAAGTTTTTGACAGATTTGCCATACAAAAACTGTCAAAAACACACCATTGAGAGACCATTGTAACGTTTATAAATTAGTAGACTTAGGCCCCTGGTCTAGCAGCGTACAGTTCGTAGTATGATTTTTAAAACGTTATTTCACTCTAATATTCGATTCCAAAAGGTAAACTAACCTAACCGTTATTTTTCGAATTGAAATATAAGTCTTTTACCCTCTTACTTATAAACACAGAATAAAGTTATTCCAAGTTAAAACCTATGAAAATGTATGGTTATTCCTGGTATGACTTTATTCCGTATTTATTAGTAGGTAAGGCGGTTTTTCTACTATATTAACTGTTATATGCGTTTATTTCTGTAGGTACGTAGGTTTGTACAAACACTTTCTCAAGTCACTCATATTTTAAAACTAGATGAGGTTGGCGTTTCCTATGCGACTACCTATTCTGAGAAGAAAAGCTCAACAAACGATCAACAACAGATCTTGTGAAGACCATGTAGAATGGTGTCTGAAATGGTCTTTTGAGGAAAGAACCACACAGATTGAGTGGACGGCCTGGACCGGTCCAGTCAGTGCACGCGTTAAACAGTAATCGTGCAGCTCAACTCAGAACATAAAGAGCTCAACATTGACCCAAGATAATCAGTTAGCAAAACAAATCAATTAAAATAATGACGCGGTTAAGTCTATATTAATACTGTAAGTTACCTACTACACTTTGTTAATAACTCTCATAAATAGTGTCCCGTTAATTACAGCCTCTTAAAAACCAAATTATTGTATAATTGCATACAATAACGCAACACAGAGCAATAAATATTTACCTAACTACGTATTTTAATGTAAAAACAATTGATGACCGCGTAAAAAGTGTCACAGACCGTTATACAAGTAGGTAGCCAAGGCTGTGAGTACACAAGAGTCGAAACTGTTTTGTCCGTCATTGCGAAAATTGCCATTATTAAAGGGAAATAGGGTCAATGAGAAGAAGAGGAAGACGGAGAAGGCATCACATAGAGAAACGGAAGGGAAAAGTAGAGAGTTGTAAAACCAAAATAACGTGACATTAGAAATAGCTAAACTGACAAGCGTCCAGTGCTTTGTAAAGTCGGTATCCGCGATCAGGCGATAATGGCGGTCACCAGACTATTTTCCAAAGTACCTACAGCATTTTTTCGCACACAAAATTGATTTAGGGTGACGTGAAAGTTCGTCGCGCCGTCGCATCCAATCCCGCTCAGTTCCAAGCACACGTCAGGAAGAACCTCACGTCAGTTTGTTTCGCGCTACTTTTTCGTAACTTTTTGGCCGCAGAACATAAAAGGGTAAGTGTCTGCATTTTCATGTTTCATTCATTGTCAGTGTTATTTATCGCCGTGTTGTTTTCTATCTACCCATGTAATCATAGATTTCAAGCACTTTGCTACAGGTTTTTGATAACCAGAAAATTATAGCGGTGGCTAAAGCCGGTCATCCTGACCGGTAATAGCTGCAAGTTGTGTTTGCACCATCACTTTAATCAACTACACCCGAACAACACCACGAAATAAGACTGTTGCAATTCCCTAACCAAACAACCAGCTACCACCAAAAACCAGCTAAATCCAATAATGTCATATAGGTAAAAAGAGAGTTCTCCAGAATGAGAATAAGGACCAGAGCTCATCAGACTCCGAAATCAAAAGGACTAACGTACGCGATGATGATGATAACACCGAGGTCAATGACCTGGAGATAAGATGCATGTTATTTGACGATTATGGCCGGAACAACGACCTTTGGTACAGGTGCGTACAATGTGGGGTTTGGGCTCATGTTGAGTGCTTGGGTTATGAGCCTACCGAGGGCTACGTGTACGACTTGTGCCGCTAAAAGCTTGACCGGTATTTCCAACCTGCCGACCGGTTTTATCTGCCACATCGGACAAAACAATATTTGTAATTAATATTGATCTCAACGCTTGTGTTAGAATAATACATTAACTTGTGTTTTATAAAAGTTTCTTAAATAAATGTTGATTTTTCACTGAGTTGAAGTCATGTTTGTTTAAGTGACCGGCTTTACCCTTAATTCCCCTACACAGTTTTAAATAGATGGATGAAGGCAGAGCAATTTTATCTTGTGGCAAAACATTAGATATTTGACAACTTTATCTACTTAGGAGACAGTTTTGTTGCGTCATATAGGATGGCAATGACATCGATGCGCAAACTGAAACCATGAATTCAGCACATGTTTGACCCTCCTTCTCCTTTTTTGGATGGGTTATCATCAAATGACTTCTCCCACTCTGGGCGGAGCAGGAGGGCGTGTCAGACTTTTACTGACTAAAACCCACACTAGTTCTTTCAGTTGCCTGTGCCAGGGCCACGGTAACTCTTTTGAACAAATCCGCGATTCTGGCAGATTCTAGACCTCCCAGCGTAGAAACTTTTCGTCGGTTATTCTAGTTCCTACTATCCTACTTAAAATTATAAATGTGAAATAATATATTCTTATGTAGTATTTTCTTTGTAAAGTATCACATTGCTTTAATTATTGTGAATGTGATGACTGTGTTTTGTTTTTTTTTTGTCCTCATTTAGTCATGGTCTGGCAGTTTGGGAAATTTATGCGGCCTATCCAAATGTCCTTTCTTTGGTATTGTTCGCCAAATCGTTGAGCTCCAAGTTCTGAGTTGAGCTGCTTCATTACTGATAAATGCGTGCTCTGATTGAAAAAGTCCACTCAATCTGTGTGGTTCTTTTCTCAAAAGACCATTTCAGACATCTATCCACATGGTCTTCACATGATCTGAGCAAGATTATGTCTGGAGTTTAAAAGAGACTGTGACCTCTGAGTTTGTTTCGGCCTTTCTTCACAGAGTAGTCAGATAGGAAACGCCGACCTCATCTAGTTTTAAAAATACGATTGACGTGTAAAAGTGTTTGTACAAACCTACCTACTGACAACTGATTTTGATGAAATTCGGCAGACAGATTATAACCTGGATTAACACATGGGACACTTTTATCCCAGTAGTACGTTGTGGGGTAACTCCTCAAAGATCCTATCGACGTTAAAGAATTAGCACCATAGGGTTGTACCACGACTCAACTTATGCTGGTCATGTTTTCCCATAAGTTAGTAAGTCGGGCGTCATTACGAATAAACTGGCCAATTACAATAAATTACCAGCCAGCAGTAACGGCCATTTTGGTAAATATATATACTTGTAATAAAATTGTTGTGTGTTACGCCGAGGTAAAGTTTTTTATCGGTACCTGCTGCTCGCGTCTAAGTAGATGCTTACTAAATTTTTTTTCACCATGGTTACGTATCGTTAGTTAGTACGTTTGTCTCAGATCTTTTTCAAAAAAAATATTTCAGGATAAAAACGTTAAAATAAACCCCAACTGGAAAGGGTGGAGTAGATTTAATCGGAACCAAGAAAATCATCGGAAAACAATCGCCCGATCTATTCCCCTATACATATGTATTATGGTACTTACTTGGCATCCATACAGTTCTCTGTCCGTCATTGCAGGTTGCTATAAACTGTACTGTGGGGTACTTAGTAATCAACTGACAGTCAATTGTCAATGTCAAATAAGTAACTGTCAAGAACCACAAGTTGTAAACGCTACACCTACACAAATCAGCTCACTCACACTTCACTTCATATTCAAATTCATTATCGTTATTGGAATTAAGTTATGTTGTTTTTTTTTCTTATGTGTATCATACATTGTTATTTCTCTCAAGTCTCTTATAAGCCAATGTAAGCTGGTAGATATGTATGGGGCCTGGTGACTTGTATGTACCACAGGCGTTGCTTGCAATGCCTTGTGAAAAGGAAATTTACTTAATCTGTAAAAATGTCAGTGTGAAAACTCAGGTGAAGTGAGCTGTCAATAATGTCAATCCCTAGCAACAGGTGGAAAAGATTACAGAATGAAAGAAAAAGTGCCGTTTACTTGGACAAAGTTCGTGAAACACAAAATACGAAATAAAGAAGTAAAAAGAGTGAAAATAATGTTTGTGGCAGCAGTGCGCCAGAGCGCCAAGCACCAATGCCAGATATGCTGTCCGACGCTGGTTTTCTAAGATGGAAATTATGTCCCTCATTATCATTTAAGATAGACCTGTAATTCTGTATCGTATGTCCTGTCCTATCTCCATATAAATCCAGTTTTGAAGTTAATTTGGGTTAGGTATAGTGCCTCCAAGCTGGAGCAACTGTATGGGCATTTGGGCATATGGCTTTTTCCATGTGAAGCTTAATTTACGTTGTGTTTGTGATATCTACGAAGAGGTCGAACTGTAGTTTTTTGCAACATTTCACTATTTAACAAAATATTTCGTATATCGTGGCAAAATTAGTTCTATAGCTTCTGCCTTCTGCCCTTGGAAAGAAGTGTTTCGAATATTGAACTAAATTAACTCTCACTTATTTACACTAGAACCACACCCAAACCCACGAGCACCAACTAGTTCACAAATGAGTAATTAATGTCTCCGGGCGTGTTCAGTGGTCGACGCGGCATACGAATCTGTGCATTTAAAAGTATTATCATTCATTATGGCACAGCAAGTTTTTAGCCAAAGACACCAATTAGTGAGTGGAACAGGAAGTTATGGCGTCCCTACCCCATAACACGACATATAAGGACTCCTTGATAAACTTTATCGTCGATGTCTTCATAGACTTTCAATCGAGTAGAAACGCGAGTAGTTTATGGTAAATTGTTTTAGATTTGACGAGTATTTTATCTGTGTTGTTTATGGTTGAAAAAATGTTTTTGTTTATGGCTCCTGATAAAGGGATGGCCACATTATTCGTAACGGTTTTTTTGAGTTAAGGTGGCCGAGACGCTTGTTACTTTCAACGTTATTTTATTATTGAACATTGGTATATAACTCACTAAAACAATGATGAACTTTAAATATTCAAATAATTATGAATTAAAATGATATGATCGACATTTAATAGCAAACTTGGGGTTAAAGAACGCTGCTCCCATAAACAGTTAATAAAATAAATAATATAACAAATAATTTATTTTGTCTAAAAAAAGAGTAATAATAGTGGGTACCTACTTAGGTATTTTTTTAAATTGGTACCTATTTATGGAAGGAAATGCATTATATTTTTAATAACGACGGCACGGTTGGCGCAGTGGTTAAGCGATTGCTGCGTGTCGCGGGTTCGATTCCTGCACGGAACAAATATTTGTATGACCTACAAGTAGTTGTTCCGGGTCTGGCCGTTTGTGTATGTGAGTTTAAATGTTTGTAAACGCACCCACAATACAGGAGAAATTCCTAGAATGGGGCAACGATAAAAAAAAAAAAAAAAAAAAAAAAAAACTGCATGATTGTACTAATAACGAATTTATAATATAATCAATAATTTACAAATGTTCCATAGTCCACTCCTATGTTTAGGTATCTATTAAAGGCGATTAATTATAATAATATAGCTTCAAATTAATCCAGATAAACTATTACTTTTACTATTTTTGTAAAGAATATTAGTGACATTTTGCTTGCTGTGAGCAATGATTTTTTCCAATTTATATTATAACTTCATTTTGTCTTTTATTTTAAATGGTTAAGTTATCTCGCATTCAATGCCTGATCAGCTGTCAAATTTCACGCTGCTCGCAACAAGAAGGCCAATTCTCGTAATTAAAACCGTTCAAAATCTAGTCGCAGTGTCATCTCAGCGACAAGCAAATGTCAAAAATTTATGAAAAATCGAGGCATATTTTGACAGATTGACACTGAGATCAGACTGTGAACGTTCCCAAAATTAGTAGAATTGCCCCTAAGATCACTCGACAAATAAAAAAAAAAGTAATAAATACGCATGATCTTTAATTAATATGACACAAAAGCGATTAAACATAACTTTTTCAAGTACTTATTGTAATAACACTATGGCTTAAGGTTACATAGAGCATTTATATTGCAAACAACATGGCTATAGCTTTTTCATGCACTTTTAACAGCCGCCATTTTGTATTTGTCATTATGATTGTTTCTTGCGATTATTATTAGAGTTTTTGTAGGTAAGGCACCTGTCCCACCGTTGGCGGTTAGCGAGTACAACTATTAACTATAAATAGGGTTGCCATCTCTAAAATTTGGCAACAAGGACAAGACGCGTGAAAACCCCGGATTTTAGAGCCCAGAACCCGGACATGTCAACAGGTTTTTTAAACATAGCCAGTGTAATAAAAACAGTTGAGAATGTCATCAAGTCACCTTTGTTTTTATTTTCACACCTTAAAATTAAATTTAGTCATCTTTTAGCATCATTTTAAATGTACCTAACAAAACAGAATCTTATTTATTATGTTCGTCGGTTATTCGCGGCGTGCGGGCACAGTGCGGGTGTCGCGGGCGGCCCAAGGCTTTAAATTTATAAACCCGGACTACAAATGAAGCCCCGCCCGGACGCTACCCGGATGCCCTCAAAACTAGGACAGATCCGGGGAAACCCGGACGGATGGCAACCCTAACTATAAGCGGCGAACAACGCGTAGCGAGTGCAGGACGCCGACGAGCGATTACTCGTTGGTATGTGCACGTACCAAGCGCGAGATTCTCGACTATTTCAGCGAGTGTTCTGCCCTCCGAGCAACCGTTGTTGAGCGAGTAGACTCTTTTGATAGCTCTTTTCTAGCGACAAACGAGTGCTCGCCGGCCGTGTAAACAGTCAGCGATCAACTGATGATTAATATAGGTATGTATCTATCTCATTTACTTCACGAGGCCAACAATTTATTGTACGTTTCTTGAGTGAGAAAATCTAGTCGCTTTCTCTTCGGCGGTGGGACAGGTGCCTAAATTGAAAAATAAAAATACTTTTATCTATTTGAAATAAGAACGAATGACCACGTTTCAAATTATCAGCATTTTTAAAGGATAGTCTCCAATATAAACACTCTAAAAAGTCATGTCCACAAAATCTATGATCAGTAATTCGTTTTTAAAAAATCTAATGTTTTAGAAATATACTTAAGTAATACATTATGTACTTACTCGAGTCTTACGTATACAATAATTTATTTAAATATTATTTACATTACTATTTGCACATCAGTAAATTTACTTAAAAATATTTAAGTACAGAAACCTTATAGCTTATGTCTCTAAGTTATGGGACAAGTATTGGCTACAATAGTTCATTACATGGCGTGTGGTATAATAAAATAGAAAATAAAGGCAAAGAAAAAACAGAGGTAAAATAAAAAGGAATATGTCATAGCCCATTTGCAGGACAATCAAACGGACAGACTGATAAGTAGGTACTTACAGCCGAAATAAATAAAATATTGAAGAGCACAAGGGGAAGTAGGTATATAATATTGTATTACAGCTGTCTATTATTCATAGAGAAGGAAGGTTAAGTAATCTTAATTAACACAGATGTACTGAAACAAAGTAAGTAATTAATTTGTTTCATTACATCTATCTGTCTTAAAGAATTCGAAGTAAAACAAAGTACAATCTCAATCTACAATAATTATTATTTGGAATTTTTAACACATCACAATTTGGCGACAGTGGCAAATAATAAATATTTAATTAGACAGTGGTTTGAAGCTTTTTTTTTTTTTTTTTGGGTGGGAAATCATCAAATGACTTCTCCTGCTGAGTAGAGCAGGAGGGCGTGTCAGACTTTTACTGACTAAAACCCACCCGTGTTCCCTCACTAGCCCGTATGCCAGGGGCCGTGGTATCTCTTTCGAACAAACCCGCACCCCTGGCAGGCATCGGCCCTTGCGGACCCCACCAGTGGTTGCTGACATCTTTGACGGCGCGCGTGAGGAACACAACGCGCCGTCCCGTCTACAGTGGTTTGAAGCTGATTCCAAGAAGTCTTTAGACTAAGTAAGACATATTAATTATATTATATTTAAAATAATAGTTCTATGTGCTGACATTACTTCAGAACAGATTTAAAACATTCCGTAAATTACTAAGAAAACATTATTTATTCTTAACATATAAACGTAAACTTATTTACAATTTTCTATCCAGTACATATGTATACAGGATAAGATTTTATCCAGTGCACAAACTATAATCATGAATTCAGCATACCATTCCATACATTTTGACCGCGTAGGTATTGCACTTTCTATGAAACAGCTGATTTCTTTTTGTTTAATGGACGAAAAATTTCTGCACTGCGGGGTCTAGAATGATAATATGCTGAATTCATGGTTACAGTTTGCGCACTGGATAAAAACTTATCCTGTATATCCAGTAGTTTAGATTACCAATATTTTGAGAAACCGCAATTAAAGATAATGTTTCATTTTGTGTAGGTACCTATATTATTTATATGCGTAACCAAAAGGTTTGCTATGAGCAGTTTACACATAAAGAGGAAATATTTAACAGTTTTATTATGTTACACGACGACGACCTTTTTAAACTAAATCTTCAGGTGTCCACACCCTTAATTCGGGGATCGCACAAAACGAACAGAGTTTATTTTGAAATTGGAACACATTTATTTTTTATACATTGTCCTTGATTCACTTTTTAAACTTTTGGCTTTCGAACACCAGTTTTGGTCCCTATTCTCAATATTCTACAACGTGCGACGCCGAGACGGTTTAGAAATCTAGAAATGTCAAGCTGGTACCTACTGTTTTTGCCTTTAGCAACCTTTGCACGGTGAATAAGTTACGCGAAAGTATTCATTATGTCGCGTAGAAAAAGCATCCATATTTTTCATCGCTGCATTAACATTCACGTTGACCTAATTGCAGCGATGGAAATATAACTTCAAACAAAAAGTACCGATACAATTTGTAGATATCGATCAAGAGTGAGAAGAAAGCGTTTCCATTACAATGGGCGATTCAAAATTCACTACAATAAACAAAACACTGCACATATACGAGAATAGGGATCCTTTCAATTTAAATTTCGAACACGCCATTTCAAGATGGCGGCTGATCGTTCGCTTCACGCGTTGCCGCGTGATCCATTCGTCAATGTGGCTGGTGTAGAGAATTTAGTATATTCATGTTTATCGCGTGTTGGTGGCTTGGTGGACCTCCTAGGAAGCTCAGTTGTGGTCTTGAGGCAGCTGCCATTGCTGCAAACAGCGGAGGGGCCCCTCCCCCGCCGAACAGCGCGAAAGATGGCGGCAGGAGGGGCCGGGCGGATAGCCTTAGTTTTTCTATCTCCGCTTCTTGCAATCTTTTCGCTTTCGCGCGGCGATTTTGGAACCATATTTTTACCTGGAATAAAAGAGTTTTGTTAAAAATTGGTTAATAATATTTTTTATAAAAAATACATTTAGGTCTAAGTACTATTTTATTTTTCAACAGTTGGTTTAGTTTACATTGTTATGCTCTACATTGGAGATTGGAAATTCACATTTGATAGTTTGGTGCGTAGGTATTTGTGTTGTACTGGTTTTTTTTTGGGTGGGTAATCATCCCCGCTCTGGGTGGAGCAGAAGGGCGTGTCAGACTTTTACTGACTAAAACCCACCCGTGTTCCGTCAGTAGCCTGTGTGCCAGGGGCGGCGGTACGTCTTTCGAACAACCCGCACTGTGTTGTACTGGTAACTTTACACTTCTCTAAAGGCTCAATCCTTCCATTAACATCATGAACAATATCAATGTCATGATCAAAAAGTCGAAACCTTTTTCAATATCAAGGCATGGCAGTCGGTCTAACATCCATGCTTTAATAGATACTATAAATGCAAAAGTAACTGTGTGTCGGCTATGTGCTACCTTTTTACGACTTAAACCGCCTGAAAGGAGTTGGATGTTTAGCACTCGGATATAACGGGACCTGGGTTAGGACACAGGACTTTTTCCCGGTAGTACCTACGTTCCCGTAACATGATTTCCGACATCTGCCGGGAAAAGTTAGTAATGTATAAATTGTATGTACTATCCGAATACTCCTACTAATATTATAAATGTGAAAGTTTGTATGTTTAGATGGCTGTTATCTCAATCAAGCAAAAAAAAAAAAAAAACGGGTGCATATCCAAAGTCACCGCCTTCCGAAATTAAAGTAATTTTTCACTTTGTAGTGTTTTTCCGGAAGCCGGTTGTTTTTTTTTTTGGGAAAAATAATATATTTTTTTACCACACCACACCACTTCGAAATTTCATCATCCTTGTGGTCAAAACAATGCATATTTATGAGATAACAGCAATCGCGGTTGATTTGCTGTAATTTTTTGAAGAGTTCCGTTGTCTGTTTCCCAAAATGCATCATCAGATCTATATGAAATTTAAATGAGACCGTTTCGGAATAAACTCCTTTCGAACAGAAGAATAATTTTGCTCGAACATACATTTAAAAAAAAACATGTCGAATTGAATGCATAAAGTGCATAAGCACAATAGCATTATCAGCCTATAAAATTCCCAATGCTGGGACTCAGACCTCCTCTCGATTAGAAGGAATGGGCCGTAATACACCACGCGGGCCCAGTGCGGGTTGATAGATGTCACATGTCTTCGAATTTTTGGTTAGCGGGTGAAGTCGGTGGCAAAAGCTAAGTACGTAGGTACAATCGACCCTCACCTGTGTCTCAGTTAGTCTAAGTGAGGACGAGAACTCAGCCCTCTCCGCGATGCTCAGGTACTGTTTGTCCCTGAACTTCTTCTCCAAGGCCAGGAGTTGCTGTGTCGTGAAGGGCGTCCGAGGCTTTCTGTTCGGCTTGTGCTTGCGGAGCTGGCAGCGAACAACTGGAGGGCCACTGGGGGCACCTGCTAAAGAAAAAAATACTATGTTAAGTATTGATCAGATCTTGTTTTAAAATTATTGTGGGGAAGCAACACTTCGTGAAACCTGGACTTTATAAATTATGAACTTTTTTTTAAGGTTTACTAATCCATTGCGTCTTATATTCGAAAAACCGAAAAAATTGTCTGCTCAACAACGTAAATACGCAATGAAAATCCATTGCGTTATTTCGGCGTTGTTTGTTGAACTGTCAAAATGCCTTTCCTACTGTTAGTCGTGTCTTACCGCAATTTCTGGTGGAATGACAGCTCACTTCAAGATTACGTCACCAAGTTTTAATGGTTTTATTTACAGAATATACCCAGAGGTGGTCTCTTCTGTAAAATTATAGATCCTGGGTCTTGAATGTATGGCTTAAAACTAGAACAGTAGACGTAGGTGAGAAGGTACATACACTAATTAAGAACGAAGCGGCTTCGAACAACTAACAACTGTTAATGAAGCAACTGTTACTTGTTAACAAGTTAATAACACTACCATTTCAGTAAGGTGAGACATTGTTACGGATGCTCCTTATAAGCAACATTAGGGAGCAAAGCACTCACTAATTCTTTTGTCTGACTCATTGAAAGTTCAATGATGGAAGAGATTGTAAAAGTAAACCAAGAATATTTCAGTGATTAATAATACAAGTTCAATCTTGAATGACCGCGTACCGGAAGGTAGAGTGGGAAGGCCTCCCACAAGGTGGACCAATGACCTTGTGAGGGCTGCGGGAATCCGCTGGATGTGGGAAGCACAAGACTGGTCGAAATGGAGGAGCCTGGGGGAGGCCTATGTCCAGCAGTGGACGTCTTTGATGATGATAGTGATGATCCTGAATGATGTCAGTAAATATGTTTGAGTAATGGGTAGAACGACTTATCACGCGGATGGCCGGTGCCTACATCTGTCTGTCATTTTAGACTCGCACCATATTTAGCCTATAATGTTCCCTCTTTGAAAGGTAGTGGGCTGCAATCTACCACGCGGGCCCCGTGCGGGTTGGTAGATGTCACATGTCTTTGAATTTCTGGTTCTAGGACATGCCGGTTTCCACACGATGTTTTCCTTCACCGTTTTTACAGCAGTGGTGATTAAATTATTTACACAAAGTAAAGTGCTGACACGACCTACACCGTTACCGCTAGGCCAACACTGTTGTAAGGCTTACAGTCAGCAATTGAGAGAAACGGATTAAATCTAAAAAATGTCCGTGTATGATGGTTGCATACTAATAGGAGTCTATAGTGTCTGCTTCCTACGCAGTAGTGCAAATCCGTGATTTCGGACGATTTTACGGGCGTTTCCTATTCTATATGACTTACGGACATAACATTCATTCGGTATCCGAACTATTACAATACGATTTGACAGTTGTCGCTACGCCCGAAGTGTTCGTCTAAAAAATTGAATTCGACATTTGTTTTAACGGATCAACTAATTACGGTAGGGCCCGTATCTTCGCTGACGGTCTTAGAAAATAGATCGTCTGAAGTGGACGACAGGACCTACGTTATTACGTACGGACGTTATTAGAAAATCTAGGTTAACTGCGACTGTACCTAATGCCTATCACAAATCGTAGTAGTTAGGTACAAGAGTGCTTATAGCTGATTTACATCCGTCACCTCACACTTCCGCCCAGGTCCAGTTGAAAACTAGCGTCAAGCACTAATTTTCTGGCATTTTTGCTGAACTAGGCCATTTTAGTGCAGCGGTGAGGCGCACTTTAATACTAGTTTCTGACATTGCACTTTACACTTTTTATTTGATTTTAATTTTACTTTCGTACCTATATTGTGTGCACCTTTAAGTTGCTGCTAAATAAATCTTCTTTTACAAAATTACACAGCAACGTTTCCACGCCGAGTTCCGCATCAACATCCGTTTCCTGGTCATCATTCGGTGTGAAATTCGACCGTTAGTTTAACTATGGTTACGCGTCACATCGACCGTGCAAAACGTCAGTAATGGGCTGACACAGTTATTCCGTCGGTTAGAATTAGTACGGCCGTGTTCGCACAGGAAGAGCTTTTGAAAGTTTTAGTGCATATGTGTCGGTTATTAGTGAAAATGCTCGTTATTCAGTAATGTCGTGGTTTCGGTGGTAAACTGCTGTTGTCGTGTGTATACGGATTTCTGTGCAGACCACCTTGGTGTTTGTATTTTGAATATGGCGAAATTATGTAGGCGTTTAGCCGAAACTTAATACAAACACGTCTATACGTGTTTGTATTAAGTTTACAGTATAATAATGCTCATAAACTGTTCATGTGCACTAATATACAGAATACGCTTACGAACTTTTAAAAACGATTTTCTCCTCTTGTACTGATTGTAATTTTGTGTTATTATGAAAATAATATTTTAGAACCCACAATAAAATGAATACCTAGGTTATCTTAAGTTTGCAATCGTTATTTAAGAGATAGTCGCTTTTGATTTTGGACATTGACCAAAATCAAAAGCATTGACTGTACTTAGATATTTCGACACGAATGTCTAATAATGCTGCCATAATTTCATGGGGCAAATATTCGCTCTTTAGGTATAAGAAAGATGGAACCTACAAACAATTGCGTTCTTTTAATGCGTTCGATTAGTCTCGCACGAATATACTTTCCAAAATAGGGTGAATCAACAATTTTTAATAATAGATAGTTTTTTTTCTATTCGCGACTCGCAGGAAGTTAATATAATTGTGATAGATATTATGTGATATATTATGTCCTCCTTGGGCCTTTCCATTCATATCTGCCTTCTTTGACCTATTCTCAACGGTTATATAAGTCACATGGACTCTTTCTGTAACTTGTCATCTACCTAGCCTTTTCGTTAGAGTAGACTTCGAGTCCAATCGGATGCAGCTGAATACCATTATTTTACATGGAGCGACTGCCAACCTGATCTCCACAACCCAGTAACTGCGTAAAACGATACCCCTTGGTAGGACTGGTTGTCAGACGTTCGGGCTTCTGACAACCCGTAACGACTGTTAAAAATCTACGAATGGCACCCGGGAATGCTGTGTGCTTTCCGGGGACTCTTTCTGTAAGTAAAGATACTAAACCGCAATCAAAAGAGTCAAACCACATAAATACTCCCGATACACAAACACAACAAGCAATAACAAACATTAGTATAACTTTGCATACATTTATCGTCCTGTTATCACCGTTCATTAAACCTCTGTGGTGTCATTAGCCCGATAATATCGAATGCTGAATCGGCTCAGTCGATTTGAATATTAAAATATCGATTCACTGGACTGTATAATCACACTATAGCCAGGCCTATTGTCTCACTTCCGGCCGCTAAAGAGCCTATTAACAGTCAAATCAATCGATTAATTCAAATTTTAATTATGTTTTCGTGGGGAATGTTGGATTTTTGTGGATATGATGTGGTTTTATTGATGTTCTGTGATTACTTATTACAAATACAGGATAATATATATGTATAAACAGTGCACAAACTGCAAATAAGATTCCAGACATAGCGTTGTTTTGTACTTAGGTTATAAAAAAAACAGTTGTTTCATGTGGGTTGCAGCTAAAATTCAACGTCAGGTTGTGTTGTCATCTGACACTATACTGAGCTGAGGGCGTTTTGGTATTATTATCATATGTTTCATTAATACGAGTAGTTTTAAGGACGATCTAATGCCGATAAACGCATGCCATGATTGTCGAAAGAAAAGTGGCTGGTAGAACAAACGAGTCCAGGAGAGCCAAGTGTTGGACGCCTCCCTAGATGGACCAATAACCTTCATTGATGGCTGGGACAGACTGAATGTGGAAGGCAGAGGACAGGGCGTTGTTCATGTCGTAAAGATGCATTTTAATTTTCAAATACATTTCTTTATTTGAGGTCCATACCTAATCTTAACAAGATGCTACAACTACAATGACTTAAAGCCAAGGTACAGACGTCAGCACATCAAGCTACCCCAATCTGTCAAATGTCTTTGATAGATTTTCATCTTTATAACATAAGCATAAGGTTCATATTAAATTGGGGAAATTTGACAGTTTCTGATAGCTCGATGTCTGTACAATTATGGTACACAGACCAGCAGCAGACGCAGCAAAAAGTATTTTTTTAAATTAAAATTAAGTTAGGACAAAGAAAGGTATGATGCCTAAAAAGCCACAATAGGTTTACGTTATTTAGTTGTAATCAAGTAAACTGGCTGAGATAACGTAAATAAGAAAATATACCGCCTATTTGAAGGGATATCTTTCTAAATACGAGTAGTTTGTAGTCCACAACCACGACGAAAAAATAGTGGACCAACGCTCTTGTGGGGGGGGGGGGGACCTGGCACCGTTATTATGTAACACTGTGTTTATTACAATTTGAATAATTTTGAAGTTTATGGCTAATCCATTGCTTTAGATGTTCCAAAAATAAGCCTGCTCAGCAACGAAAACAAAGCAAAGAATGTGGTTGAACTGGCAAAATAATAGACATTATTGTTGATAGTGTGTTATGCATTTACCCCGTGGGAGCAGTGGTTGCGGCCATGCTTCGTCGACGTCTTTCATTTGATATGGTGACGATGACGAAGAAAACAGTGTGCGTAATGCAAGACTTTCTATTTTGAAAATAGATAATATTATTGTCCAGGCAATACAGTAAGCAGGTTCACAGGTTAATAAAAGATTTTATTTCTGTAAGTAGGTTTGTACAAACACTTACACGTCAATCATATTTTTTTAAACTAGTTGAGGTCGGCGTTTCCTATCTGACTACTCTGAGAAGAAAGGCCGAAACAAACTCAGAGGTCACAGTCTCTTTTAAAGTCCAGACATAATCTTGTTCAGATCATGTGAAGACCATGTGGATTGGTGTCTGAAATAGTCTTTTGAGGAAAGAACTACACAGATTGAGTGTACCTGTAGAATCAGTGCACGCATTTATCAGTAATCATGCAGCCTTACTCAGAACTCTAGGAGCTCAACGATTTGACGAAAAATACCAAAGAAAGAACATTTGGGTAGGCCCCATAAAGTACTCAAACTGCCAGATTAACATTAAAAACTAACTGAGAAAGAGATGAAAGACAAAAACAAAACATGACCCACATAGTCCTCACATTCATAATAGTTAAAACAATAATAATATTATACTTCCCAAAGTAAATATTCATGTATTCATGTGTGTATTTAATAATTGTCAAATGTCAAGATGAGTTTACAAAAATAAAAAAGATTATAGAGTAAAATGTAGCTTAAAATATTACAGGACCTACAGATAGGTTACATTATAATTATTATATGCCAGTGAGCTCCAAACTAGACGGCTAGTCTATATCTTGGTTACCTACACTTTTTAAATATCTAGTCATGCTGCAATTCACAAAAGTTTACTGTAGACAGTAGTGACGTAAATACTACTTTGCACGACTAGACAATTTTAAAAATCCCTCATTTTACTACCTTATCATTAAATAATAATGAATATTTATTAACCTTACCACACTTCATTGTATAGTTTAATACGTAAGTAATAAAATCAATTCGCATGTTAATTTTTCAATTTCCTTTGAAGACCATTTGAATGGAATTGATTAACCTTATTATAACATTGCACAGCTATTTACATACAAAACATTGTAGGATTTAAATATATAGTTATTATAATTTAGTAATTAATACTTTTAAGTCTGAAATTCCTCGGGCTTTTGGCTAAGTAATAACCGCCCGCTTCGATCGATTAGGTTAAGCTACGCTTGCCGTAGTCTGTGGATGGGTGATCTTTACATACCAAGACCACTCCGTGCCTCGGAAAGCACGATAAGCCGTTTTGGTTTCGGATGTCATGCGTGGATCTTTGGTACTCGTTACGGGTCGTCAGAAGCTGAAAGTCTGACAACCAGTCTTATCAAGGGGCATAGTTTTATCGTAGAATTGCGCCATGTGCAGACGACGTCTTGAGATGAAGAATCTTGCAAACCAAAAGTTCACCTCAAGCTTGCCACTCACAAAAGATCGTAATGCGTTTCGCGGTGTAAATCTTTCTAGCTATTAGAGAAGTTCAGCTGGATGGTTTTAGGGTCGTAGACCCTAAAAACGACTAGGGTAAACCGATAATTTTTTTGGGATTTAGTTTGGGAAAGGCAATCCAACAGATGATGAAAGGATGAACACTGAAAAATAAAATAAATTCTAGAGCGATGAATTACCCAATTGATGAGCGAATGACAGACAATCAAAATGTGTAAATGCGTATTATATTTTTAGGCAAAAGCTGCCAGTATTTTTCTAGGCTTATCATCATGATAAACATAACTACGAAATAGTAACAAAAAAGCTTTCTTGAAGTCGACCTTCAACGACTCAATACATACAGAAAGCAATAAGGCGAAGACTCTGAATGCCTATCCGCGGCGCTCCGGTGATAAAATACAACAATTTCAATAGCCCCCACCTGCGGACATATCAATGCTCGCTACCGAACGTTAATGAAGATATAATATCCATCTCTAAACGTATTTATTTTCCCGCGCGCGCCATTTTGTGCAGCGATGACAGACCATAGAGCATTTTGTGTAATGGCCGCCAATTAAGCGCGCCGTTTGGGCTACTTAATAGGATTTAGTTGTCAATGTCGCGATTTAATTGGATTGTTGTAATCTCTGTTTGTTATTGAATAAATTACTTTGTGTTCGCTCGTTTTTCTGCTGAATAAATACTCTGGAAGCCGTTAAGCGCATTTCGCTTCACTGTTTTGTAGTCATTTGTTTTTCTCTTTGTTGTTTGTGTAACGACTGTAGCAAAGTTGGTTGTGCATTTTTACTTAGGTATCTATTCCCCACCTGTGTGTAAATTAATTACCAATTTATTAAATGTGTTCCGCTGTGCAGGTTTCTAATTAAAATGCGAGTTGAATAGTATTAATGTTTCTATTAATTTCAAATACAAACTAGAAGGTGTTTTGTATCAACATTTTGCTTCAAGCAGAACAATAAGACAGTTTAAATGGATGGAACAATTAAATTTCCTTCGCATCGAGTGTCAGGCTTATTAAAGCTACAATGTAACGTTTGCGGATAATATGACACGCAGAATTCATGGCACGTCAGCGTGTTAGCTATCCATCAGTAATCGCTTGAAAATTACAGAAACGATCGACTAATTGGCAAGAAAATGCGATCTCTAGCCATTTTCCGGTAAATAAGCATTATTGATGCACCACTCGCCCGTTCAACAAGAATGTTTTTCTAACAATTCTTGGAAAATCGAACAATTATGGGATTAAATACAGCAATTTATGGAGTGTTTTCCAAATAGAGCATATTTTTAAAAGGCTAAGGGCATTTTTAATGAGTTGAGTACGCTTAAACCGACGTTTGATGGGTAAAAACTGGGATATTGACATTAATAAAGCATTCGATCGTGTCGAATTTGAAATAGAATGGGTGTTCGTTTTACGGTTTATTTATTAGACCCCATCTGGGTTCCCCTGAGTGGGTTCCCGCATTGTCGTTGCGGGGGGGCTCAGTAACCGTGGTCTCCCAGCCACGGTGAAGCGAAGAGGAACCTGAAGGTGGGGCCGCTCGTCAGGGCTTTTGCCTCAAGCCGATGACGTAGCGGCCAAAAGTAGGTTGCGGTGAGGTGGGCCGCGATGTCGAATGGAAGGCATCGCGGCTGAGGGTTACGGGCTGCGGCAGAGGAGGAGTGCCGGTGCTTGAGTGGGGTCCGCAAGGGCCAATGCCTGCCAGGGGTGCGGGTTGTTCGAAAGAGACACCGTTGCCCCTGGCACACAGGCAACTGAGCGAACACGGGTGGGTAATAGTATAAGTCTGACACACCCTCCTGCTCTCTACCCAGAGCGGGAGAAGTCATTTGATGATTTCCCAACCTCCAAAAAAAAAAAACCCATCTGGGTTAACAGCCGATGATCTTTTTAATCGTCTTGTAAAGTTGTGGCATCCACATAAACATTCGCCGCATGAACGTGCTCTGCGTCTGCTCCGGAGTGAACTGGTTACTGTACTGAGAGTCCGCGCAGCGAGCGAAGATCTTTATAGTGTGCGAACAGGCCACGCTACTATGAGCGCGGGTGCGCGAGAGAGCGAGACGGGGAGATTGCCCGCACACATTCCTCGCCATCTCTCACGGGTCTTCGAGACAATTTTGGTTTTGCATTTTGAGTGAATCCTATTGGCTGATTCAATATCACATGTAGTTGGGACTACCATAATGCGTACTTAGAATATAGCTATGTAAGCAGGACTATTTTGGAAATAAATGTTAGAAAACTATCGTCAGTTGTTTCATTACCCTAAAACCTAACATTGGTGACCCCGAAAGAAAATGTCGCTAGAAAACACAAGTGAAGACAGAAAAACAATGAAGCCGGATTCCGAACTATCCGCTATTTCCATCCAGTCAAGATTATTACCATTCTGGAGAGAGATTCCACGAGCCTGGTTTATTCAGTTCGAAGCCGTCGTGGACCCTCTTAAAACTTCTGATGATCAGAAATTTCGGTACGTCCTGCAACAGCTACAAGCCGCCGATCTGCAGCACATCACGGATATTTTATATAACCCGCCGGCAACGGACAAGTACGGCGCTGTGAAGAACCGCCTACTCACTGTGTATGACAAGTCTGACGTAAAAAACTTCCAGAAGCTAATTAGTGGTCTGGAGTTAGGTGACCAAAAACCCACACAACTACTGCGAAAAATGCGAGAACTGGGAAGCGGCATGATAACAGACGAAGGATTGAAGATAGAATGGCTCAACCACCTACCCACACAAATGCGCGTCGTGCTTTCGGTAAATACGGAGTCATCACTAGATACCCTCGCCGCGATGGCCGACAAGATGGTGGAGTATTCAGAACCGGCAACAGTTGCAACAGTGTCTACAACCTTGCAAGACCCAGTGATGACCGCACATTTAGAAGTGCTATCCAAACAAATGGAGAAGTTATGCTTGGAGGTGGCTGAGCTACGCGGACGTTCGACGCAACGCCGCAGACCCCCGTACCGGTCACACTCGCGGTCGCATTCGCGGCGACGACAAAATAACAAGACTTCGGTAAAACCCGGTGATCCGACATGGGAGTGCAGATATCACTTTCGTTTCGGTGATAAGGCAAAACGCTGCGAGTCACCGTGCTGTAGAAAAAGGAATCAAACTTCGTTAAACTAGCTTCGACATCGACGGCGGCGGACGTCGATGTCCCTTGCACTACCAACCGCCTTTGTGTCTTCGATCGAGACACTAGAGAGCGTTTCCTCGTGGATACGGGCGCCGACATTTCAGTTTTAGCCGCCACAAACAAAACGAAAATAACGACTGCAAGCGCCTACCGTTTATATGCCGCAAACAATACACCAATCAACACTTACGGTGAAAAAACCATAAGGCTCAATCTTGGTTTACGTCGCAGTTTTCAATGGAAATTCGTCGTGGCCGATGTGAAAACCTCGATTCTGGGAGCGGACTTCATACGGCATTTCAAACTGCTCGTTGACCTCCACAAAAAGAAGCTCGTCGATAATGTTACCGACTTATCTATTGACGCCTTTGAAGTTGCTACAAGCGAAGAAACAGTACATGTCATAAGTTCGGAACAAGTATATTATGACATCTTGAAACGATACCCTGAAGTGCTTCGCCCTCTGACCCTCAAGGAACCACCGAAACACGATGTCCTGCACCGTATAGACACAGCAAGCACACCACCGCTTTTCGCCCGAGCCCGTCCCTTACCGCCGGATAAATACAAGGTTGCAAGGGAAGAATTCGAGCATATGATGGAACTGGGTATATGCAGACCGTCAAAGAGCCCATGGGCAAGTCCGCTACATATTGTCCAAAAGAAAGATGGAGGACTTCGAGTTTGCGGCGACTACAGAAGATTGAACGCAGTTACTCAGCCAGATCGTTACCCGATACCCCGAATACAAGATTTTACATACCAGCTACACAATATGACAATATACTCGAAATTAGACCTCAAGATGGCATATTACTGGATCCCAATCGCAGAAGAGGACGCCCAAAAAACAGCAATTATCACACCGTTCGGGCTATTTGAATTCAAATGCATGACGTTTGGTTTGCGCAACGCTAGCCAAACATTCCAACGATTCATGCATCAAGTGCTGCGTGGAATAGACAACTGCTTCTGCTACGTGGACGACATATTATTATTCTCAGATAATGAAGAGACACACAAACGACTTCTCTGTCAAGTGTTGGACCGCCTTAAAGAATACGGCGTCATGCTGAAGATAGAAAAGTGCGAGTTTGGCAAGGCCGAAATCAATTTCCTCGGTTATGAAGTATCGAGAAACGGCATCAAACCCACGGAAGAACGAACAAAAGCGATATCCAACTACCCAAAACCCAAGACAATCGCGGAATTGCGCCGTTTTCTCGGCATGCTCAATTTTTATCGCAGCTGCATGCCCCGCCAGGCAGACTTACAAAACGAGCTAAACAAATATCTGCATAACCAGAAACGTAATGATAAAACGCCCATCGAATGGACACCGGAGGCTGAAGTAGCTTTTGAGAAATGCCGGCAAAGCATTCTAGCAGCGACTGACCTGGTGCATCCAGTTCCTGGAAGACCCCTCGCCCTGATGACGGATGCTTCGGACCTCAGCCTTGGAGCAGTATTACAACAAAAAGTAGAAAACACGTGGAGACCGCTCGCATATTTCTCAAAAAACATGAGTGAAACTCAACGGCGCTACAGCGTATATGATCGCGAACTGTTAGCGATATACACGGCTGTCAAGCACTTTCGTCGACTAATTGAAGGAGGTGACGTAACAGTTTTAACGGATCACAAGCCACTAGCCTACGCCCTGTCACGCCCTCCGAGTTCCACCGACACACCACGTCGAGAGCGGCAGCTACACTTCATTAGTCAATTTTGCACGAGTATTAAACACGTACAAGCAAACCCGGTGGCAGATGCATTGTCACGCATTGAGGATATTCAATGCCCTTCAAACATCGACTACGCTGCGCTAGCTAGTGAGCAAGAAAAGGATTCAGTCTTGGAACAACTAAGGAAACAATCGAACTTGACGTTCACCGACATTACAATGCCTGGAATCAGTCGACCAATCACATGTGAGGCATCTACTGGAACACCACGACCATACCTACCGACTTTGTACCGTTTTGCTGCATTCAAAGCTCAACACGGTTTATGTCATCCTGGTGTTAAATGCACAAGAAAACAGATGTGTTCAAAATTCTTTTGGCCAAATATGAACAAGGAAGTAAGCAACTGGACCAGAGCGTGCATCGACTGTCAGCGATCAAAGATACATCGCCACGTCGTGACCCCACTTAGCGAATTCCCTCAGTCGGCACGATTCGAACACGTACATATTGATATCGTCGGACCATTGCGTCTGTCTAACGATTACCGATACTGTGTAACAATTATCGATCGTTGCACCAAATGGCCAGAAGCGATACCTGTGCACGAGATCACCGCCGAGGTCGTCGCCAAAGCATTTTATGAAAATTGGATCGCTCGATTTGGATGCCCCCTAAGGATATCAACAGATCAAGGACGGCAATTTGAATCAACATTATTCCGATCATTAATGATGAAGTTCGGCATTACACGCATACGGACTACCGCATACCATCCGCAATCGAACGGCCAAATAGAGAGATGGCACCGAACCCTCAAAGCAGCATTAATGGCACGCGGTACTACAACACAATGGTCAGAAGAACTACCTAGCGTTTTGTTGGGCTTACGAACGGCGTTGCGCATCAATAACAATTTAAGCCCGGCAATGATGACGTATGGAACCACCCTCCGCTTACCTTCGGATTTCATCTTACCCACAAGGTCAGATATTAATGAGAACGACTACGTACGGCGCCTCACAGAAACTATGGCATCCATCAGAAGCGCACCTCAAACAAACAACAGCCGCACACAACCATTCATCTACAAGAACCTCGCAACGTGCACACATGTTTTCGTGCGGAACGACACTGTTCGTTCCCCGCTGACTCCACCGTACGACGGACCATACGAAGTGATTAAGCGCTATGACAAATATTATAAGATAAAATTGCCGCTACGAACATCAGTGGTAACCTTGGACAGGCTCATACCCGCCTACATTCTTGATGAGTCTGAAGGAACCACTGATAACGCTATCACCGACCCTACCAGTAAGCCGTACATCACAAGATCAGGAAGAAGCGTGAAGCCTGTTGTTCGGTTTGCCTGTTGTTGCTTAGGGGGGAGTGATGTGGCATCCACATAAACATTCGCCGCATGAACGTGCTCTGCGTCTGCTCCGGAGTGAACTGGTTACTGTACTGAGAGTCCGCGCAGCGAGCGAAGATCTTTATAGTGTGCGAACAGGCCACGCTACTATGAGCGCGGGTGCGCGAGAGAGCGAGACGGGGAGATTGCCCGCACACATTCCTCGCCATCTCTCACGGGTCTTCGAGACAATTTTGGTTTTGCATTTTGAGTGAATCCTATTGGCTGATTCAATATCACATGTAGTTGGGACTACCATAATGCGTACTTAGAATATAGCTATGTAAGCAGGACTATTTTGGAAATAAATGTTAGAAAACTATCGTCAGTTGTTTCATTACCCTAAAACCTAACAAAGTTAATAAAATAATACCTATAATAGCCCAATATTACACGATTGTCTCATTATAACTCTCTAAAAAAAATGTAACCACTCCCGGAATCCCTCGAATCAGGAATGAAGAGATCTGCAGGAGAACCAAAGTAACCGACGTAGCCCGAAGAATTGCCAAAATTAAGTGGCAGTGGGCAGGGCACATTGCTCGCAGAACAGATGGCTGATGGGGCCGAAAAGTTCTGGAGTGGCGACCGCGTACCCGGTCGAAGTGGTGGAGCTTGGGGGAGGCCTATGTCCAGCAGTGGATGTCTTTCGGCTGAAATGATGATGATGATGATGAACCACTCCCGGCACTACCTATATATTTTTGAAATCTTTAAGACTCTAAAGTGTCGGACATTCAAATGTAAATTATTCAATTACTTTTTAAGTATAAATGCTTCTAATCGATTTATGATTTTGTAGACGAAAAGTTGACTAATAATACTAAGAAATAATTTATTACAGCTATAATATTCTCTCTTTGACTTAATGGAATCCTTTGACATTTCTATAACTAATATTTGACTTATTTCTAATTTGAATGTTATCCTTACATTCCTACAAATCAATGTTACATCTACCTGCCAGGGGTGCGGGTTTGTTCGAAAGAGACACCACAGCCCCTGGCATACGGGCTACTGAAGGAACACGGGTGGGTTTTAGTCAGTAAAAGTCTGACACGCCCTCCTGCTCCACCCAGAGCGGGAGAAGTTATTTGATGATTTCGCACCCAAAAAAAAAAAAAAAAAAATAATGTTACATCTAAGAAACTAACCACCTTTCAGCCGTCAGCCCTTTGTGCTTTTTCTTTTGACAGCCATTCGGACGAATTTTTTGATGCCCTATAATTATTTTATCTTTTTTATACCAGCGTAGGTACCTACATACTATTAATATTATTTTAAGTCAGTGAGCTTGTTTGTCATGTAATTATTGAAGTTGATAAAAAATATATTAATGAGAAACTAAACAAAACTCAGAAAATGTATATGCTGAGTGGAAGCCTTCTTGTCACAGTCACGGCGTGCAGCTGCCGACTATTTGTGTTCTTTATGCCTATGTATACTTATCTGTGTTTGTCATCATGTTTTTTTCTTTATTTTTAATGTTGTCATCTTTTATATGCACGTGTTTCTGTGACAAATAAAACTATTTTTCTTTCTTTCTTTTCTTTCTTGTACGCCGGAAACGGTACATTGTTATGAACTTTAAAAACTATGTAACATCTTTGCAACAATTTTCTGACAAATAAATGGGCTATTATTATTGTTTTTAGAGCTGCTAACACCAACACACTCCACTCATGATAGAAAATTAAAAATAACTAATCGATTATAATAGCGCACATAATAACTAGTATTATCAATTTATCACATTCTCCTTATTAGAAAATGTCAGTAATGATTAGATGCATACAAAACGGGATTCGGTGCAAAAAAAATCACGCTCGATCGAAGACGTGCCCCAGAGTCGTGGTCAAACGTATTTTATTGTTCTTGATATATGCAGTACACCAATTAAGTGTAGGTAACGAAAATTAAATGGCTGTAACGAGCTGTCATAGTCTCCGATCGTCATTAAAAAGGTTGGTCATGAAAAGATAATGGATGTAAGGTAAGTTGCATAATTTTGAATTGAATGAGTTCGGCTCGAGTCAAGAAGCGTCGTTCACTAATTACCGTGCTCAAGATGTGAGCACAGGGCCGGATTGGGAGTGAATGAATGAATGGCGAACAATTACTTCGCTGGTCTTTTGAGTCGGTCTATGGGACAATTAATATGCCAGCACTTAGACCTATAAGGCTCGGTGTAACAATGTAGCGTCTGAACGATGCAGTTACATTTAAGCTAAATTAGGATGTGCCATTTATAAACTAATAATGTTTAGGACAATTCAAACATTGGTTGAAGGTTAACATGGCTGACAGTTTCGTAACTTTGGAACTTTTTCTAATATTGATATTCATTTGCTTTTAGAAATACCCAAAAATCGTTAGAAAAGAGCAGTGGTGGCCCGGGAACGTTCAAGTATTACGTAACGCAATTTGGGGGGCGGGGGGGTCTTGTAAAACGTTACGGTGCGTTACAGGGGCGGGAGGGGGTATTGGAACAACGCGTTACGTAACTTTTTTATTTTTATAAAAAACTAGGAAATTAAAATGTCCCAAGTTGGCATCGAGCATTGTATTGAGGTCCTCCATGGTCTCAGCCATGACAACTATACCATCGGCAAACCGAAGGTGAGTGATGTACTCGCCATTGATGTTGATGCCAGCCCTTTTCCAGTCCAGAACCTTGAAGACATCCTCCAGTGCAGCGGTGAAGAGTTTCGGAGAGATAACGTCTTCCTGTCTTACATCTCGCTGTAGAAGGATAGGTTTCGAGGTCTGGTCCTGGAGTCAGACTGACATAGTGGCGTTTTCGTACAGACACTTCAACACCTCGATGTACCGATAGTCGATCTGGCACCGTTGGAGGGACTGCAGTACAGCCCATGTCTCGATCGAATCAAAGGCTGTTTCGTAGTCCACAAACGCTAAACAGAGAGGCAGATTATACTTTTCGGTCTTCTGTATAACCTACCGCAGCGTATGTATGTGGTCTACCTACTCCCGAACAAGCCTTTACGGAATCCGGCTTGTTCGGGAGGCTGGAAGTCGTCAAAACTGCGCGCTAGACGGTTCGTGATGACTCTGGAGAACAGCTTGTAGACATGGCTCAGAAGTGAGATGGGCCTATAATTCTTAAGAAGGGCATTGTCACCCTTCTTAAAGAAAAGTACCACCACACCGCTGTTCCATGCCTGTGGCGTTTTGCCCTCGAGTATGATGGAATCAAACCGCTTCTGGAGGGCCTTAAGAATGGGTTTCCCGCCGGCCTTTAGGAGTTCAGCCGTGATTCCGTCATCACCCGGCGGCTTGTTGTTTTTAAGCTGCTTCAGAGCCATCCTAATCTCGTACAAGCTGACGTCCGGGATGTCTTCAGTACAGTATCGGGTCAATCTAGCTCTTGGGTCGTTTGCCAGATTCGTAACAGGGTTTCTTGTCGACGTGTATAACTGTCCATAGAAGCTCTCAATCTCTCTCAACAGCTCAGGCTTGGTGGATACGATCCTGCCTTCATCGGTCTTAAGTTTCGTAAGCTAACTCTGCCCAATAGATAGATCCCTAGCAAAGACCTTGGAGCCTTTATTCCGCTCTATTGCGTCTTTAATACATTCTGTAATAAAGCGGCGGAGGTCGCTTTTCAAGGACTTAGAGATCTGTCTATTAAGCTGCCGGTACTCGAGCGCAACGTCTGAAGACTGCAGGACCATCTCGCGCCTCTCCTGTATGAGCTGCAAGGTAGGATCAGAGAGCTTCTTTTTGCAATTAGTACGACGAGCCTTGAAGAACTTAGACCAGACCGTATGGACAGTTGCCTGCCAGGGTTGCGGGTTTGTTCCAAAGAGACACCACAGCTCCTGGCTTAAGGGCTACTGAAGGAACACGGGTGGGTTTTAGTCAGTAAAAGTCTGACACGCCCTCCTGCTCCACCCAGAGCGGGAGAAGTTATTTGATGATTTCCCACCCAAAAAAAAAAAAAAAACCTTATGGACAGTTTCCACGAACCCATCGTTATAATCGTCCACTGAGCTCCCTAGGCACTCAAAACGATTGTGGAGTTCGAGCTGAAAGCTCTCGGGGTTTTGAACTTGGATCGGTGCTGGACGGAGCGTAGACTTCATCAGCCGAGATCTTTCCAGCTTCATATTGAGATTCAATGTGCCTCTTACCAAACGGTGATCACTACCAGTTTTCACCGCGGTGATCACAGAGATATCATTGAATACTTGCCTCTTCGTCGACATAATGAAGTCAACCTCATGTTTGGTTGCACCGTCAGGACTCTGCCAGGTCCACTTCCTGTGCTCACGTTTTTTGAAGAAGGAGTTCATCATAAAGAGGCCTTCCTTCTCCATAAAACTAGCCAGTAGGTGACCCCGGTGGTTCCTACGTCCAACTCCAAATTGCCCCACTCGCAACTCACCATCGCTTCGTTTGCCCAGTTTCGCGTTGAAGTCCCCCATGACAACGGTGAAGTGAGTTTTGAAACCACCCATGGCTCTGGAAATATCCTCATACATGGTCTCCACCTCATCGTCGGGATGTGACGAGGTCGGGGCGTAAACCTGTATGACATTCAGCGAATACCTTGCGGATATTCTGAGCATAAGGAACGCCACCCTGGGCGATGGAAAGGGCTATGCTTGGAGTTTCCCTGCGTGATCGAATCAGGAATGAAGAGATCCGCAGGAGAACCAAGGTAACCGACATAGCCCGAAGAATTGCCAAACTTAAGTGGCAGTGGGCAGGGCACATTGCTCGCAGAACATATGGCCGATGGGGCCGAAATGTTCTGGAGTGGCGACCGCGTACCGGAAGACATAAAGTTGGAAGGCCTCCCACAAGGTGGACAGATGACCTTGTGAGGGCCGCGGGAGTCCGCTGGATGCGAGAAGCACAGAACCGATCGAAGTGGCGGAGCTTGGGGGGCTATATATGTCCAGCAGTGGACGTCTTTCAGCTGAAATGGTGAAGTTGGCAACCCTTTTCGTTTATGTTTTACGGGGAATCCCTCGATTGTAAATAAAAAATGCGTGCAAAAAAATTTCGGCCCAAAGGAAACTTGAGAAAGCTGAACGTCGGAAAAACAATCCTGCTGCAATAAAACCTCGATCTGGTCCTGGCCCCCACAGCAAACGACTGTCAGGAGTCCTCCTGACAGTCCTGCCACACACAACCACAGACAACCTGTCACGTGAAAATTTTGGTTCTCATCTTGACGACAAAGGAATTAATGTTGATGATGATTTGGAAAAACGCAATTTTCAGCACGCTGGGGAAACACTTGCTAAGGTCTGGAGTGAAATGAAAATTGTCGACTACGATGTTTCGGCGGAATATAGAAAGCCTGAAGATAGCTTACAGGATCCAGCAGAACCTAATCTGGCGTGGTATAGTGCTCACGTCCGTGAATCGCTTTTTTTTTTGTAACGTTGCCTCGCACTAGGAATTTCTCCTGTATTCTCTTGTGACTTGTAGGTAAAAGTGGTCACTTAGATGTTACGTAACATTTAGGGAGGGGGAGGGTGGGTACAGAAAAACGTTACGATGCGTTACATGGGGGGGAGGGAGGGTCTAAAATCTACCAAAAATGCGTTACGTAATACTTGAACGCTCCCCCAGTGGTAACGGCCCACTTACCGAGTTGTAGGTCGTTGTTTCGGACCCTGGCAGGCGCTAGGTTAACATTGTTAATTTCCGCTTTACTTTGTGTAAATTATTTGCTACACCATTTTTACTGCTGTAAAAATGGTGTAGGAAATAATCGTGAGGAAACAACCAAACTTTCGAAGACATTTGACATCTACCAACTCGCACTGAGCCCGCACCACTCCCTCTTAAAGAAAGGAGGCCTATGTCCCAGCAGTGGGAATATTATAGGCTGAAATGTTTATGCTGTGCTCGTTAGTAAAGTGAAAGACAAATGATGGAAGAGTTGTAAGTTATCTTCAAAAAATAATCAAATCAGATCAACATAAAACCCTAAAGGCGTAACATACACACAGAAAAAGACATTGAACATCTCAATCTGAACCATTTAAATATCACTCCTAATTCCACCCTGTCGGACTATAAAATGAGCGGCAGCCATTATAAGATGACGGAGTATGAAATTGTTTATTCAGAAAATATTAATTATAATTTATTATAAGGTTATTGTTTGTTAATCACAGGCTGCTGCCTCAGAAGGGGGTGGCGCTTTTTACGATCCCTTCATGTTGAAGATAATTAAGACATAAAAAATATTCGCAGAATTGCAGTCAATATAATCTGTGGTTGAGTGGCGGTGTGGGAGAAAATTGTGCAGTTCCATTTTGTTTGTCGTTTAAGTGTGGGCATGCAATTGCTTCTAATAAAATTATGCTGGCAGATGATGGTATACAGGGTACGTGAGTGAGTGAATGAGTGAGTGAGTGAGTGATTGCGTTTTATTCTGTATGAGTAACTAGGTATGTTGTGATATATTTTTTAAAGATGGTGTGTTCAAAACAAAAACTACGTCCTTTTTTCTTGACTTAAGTCACGATAAAATCCGGCCGCGATCTTCAAAATATTAAATAAGTCGCCAGAACTTAGGTAAGTATGTACATAATATATTAGGTATATTATGCACATCGAATATATTTTTTTTAGTTATTTTTGCGATTCGATTCTAATGGCGAAGATATTTGTAATTTTATAATTTTTTGTCTGTTTGTCATAATGTAGGTACGTTGCAGTAGCACGCGAAAAGCAATGGAAAGATTTTTTTAAAATTTTGCAGAAAAAATTGACTTCGCTACGATTTTATTATAGGTTATATATGTACCTATTGATAGGTACCTATAGATAATGAAGCAACTTTAATCAAATTAAAATACTTACAAAACGTCTGCGTCGTTTGTTACATTTTATGACGCACCTGTTGCTAATGGCATCTTTAATAAACTGACGCATTAAAGAATGACAATCATGAAATCCTACTAATACTCGTATTTTATACAAGCGTCCGCCCGCGGCTTCGCCCGGGTCGAAGTAGGAAATTATCCCGCGGGAACGTACCACCGGGATAAAAAGTATACTACGTGTTAATCTAGGTTATAATCTATCTGTGTGCCAAATTTCATCCAAATTCATGCAGTCGTTTTTGCCTGAAAGAGTAACAAACATACATCCATACATACAAATCACGCAAAAACGGCATAACGGATTTGGATGAAATTTGGCACATATTTAGTTTATACATAGGATAGTTTTTATCCTAGTGCTACCGTACCTCCATGCGAACGAAACTGCTGGCAAAAGATAGTAACATAACATAACATCAACTGGGGGGGTCTGCAAGGGCCGATGCCTGCCAGGGGTGCGGGTTGTTCGAAAGAGATACCGTGGCCTCTGGCACACAGGTAACTGAAGGAACACGGGTGGGTTTTAGTCAGTAAAAGTCTGACACGCCCTCCTGCTCTCTACCCGGAGCGGGAGAATTCATTTGACGATTTCCCAGCCTCCAAAAAAAAAAAAAGGCTTAAAACAGAAAATGACGTAAACTTTTGTACAGTACCTACCTTCGTACAATTACCTCGATTAAAGTCAATTGTATTTTTATTCTGTCAACAAGTTGTATGTTGGAACATTAAAAACAATTAAATACCTCACATAAAGCTACTTAATTATTTGTAAAGGAAATGTCCAGGGTTTTTTCTTTTGTCCTTGTTTCAGTTAACTTAATGTTGATTTAATGTTGATTAAAGAGTGTTACTAGACATGCCGTTGACTAAAATAATAATCGTGGAATCATTGTTATATGAAAAATACGTAAAAAACGGTGTTTCGAAACAAACGCACGGGTTTTTCAAATGGGGACCGGGAATTTTTTCACTGAAATAAAAACACATATGTTTGCAATTAGTATTTTTTTCAAATGCTTACTTTTGTCAAGTTGCATGGAATTTATTTCATTTAAATTACTACCTCGCCTTGTGAAAACGAGAGATCCAATTTTCCACCACTTTTTGACTTTATGATCTTATTGATGACACGTGTATGTTAGTTTTTGTTGAAGTTTTTGACAGTTCTTGGCTTGTTCGCATAGACCGGTGATTTCACATTATCTCACAAAAATAATCAAGGGGCGCTAATTCACATGATCTTGAAGGCCATATTTTGTCCCCGAATCTTGAGATCAGGGACACGTTAAATTACTCCTTGAATAAATTCACAGTGGCGCCGTCTTCTTGAAACCAGAAGGCCGTTTCTTGTTATTAAAACGTTCATAATCTAGTTGCAGTTTCACCTCAGCCACAGTCAAATGCCATTTTTTTTTCAAAAATAACACTAAATGAAACTGAAGGTATTTCTCACAGATAGATACTGTGAACGTTCTTAAAATTACGGGAATTCTCCCTAAAATGTCTGTCAGATCTCATCCTGATTATTGCCAAACATTTATTAAAAACATATTCTGTTAAAAATTCGCGCCAATAGACAAACGAATATGGCCGCCATCGACTGTCAAAGATACCTTGTCCCTATTAAGAAACTCTTTACATCATGTTTTAAATTACTATAAACTCGATTTTGTGTAGGTGCATCAACATCTTGATTAAAATCATAAACTTATTACTTATAATAAACCTTAAATTCAGACTAGAATATTTTCTACAAGAAAGATCCACCATATTTAAAAATGCAACGTTATTTCTAACTGGCAAAAGCCAACACTCAACCACTAAATTGGTCTCAACAAAGCGCCGTCCATCTTGAGTTAATAGGTCAGCGTCTCAAAGAGGTTGGTGGTTGGCTAAGCTCAAAAGCGCACACGTTTACAATTTCACAATTTGTCCGCGCGCGCTTTTGGCGCTCCCCAGTAATTGGCGCTCACCTGCACATGCGCACTGGCCGCCACAGCGCACCAAATATGGCTACCAGCTCGACGCGGACATTTCGCTTTTTAGGAGTATCTGACAAATGTGTAATTATTTATTTAATATTGTCGGCTTGCTGACGCATTTGGGCACAATTCACATACCGCATTAAACGTTTTTCGGTTGCCATTACAGTTGAGTGTTAAGGACGGGTTAATGCTGCAACTAATAAATACGGTAATGATGCTCCCGATGCGGAAACATGGCGAACGTTTTTTTGTTGAAATTTATTAAGCTTTACTGTTCACTTTAATTGGTGAATTTCAATATCTCGCTATGGGGGGCGGGTTTGTATTTTTATTTATTATATAAATGCGCGGAGGTCTATTATAAAAGCGGTATGAGCAAGAGCCAGTTTAACTCGAATAATCGTAGAGCATCCACACCACAATCGATTGGTCCTTATGAATAAACCAGTCCATTTTTCCTGGTCCTGTGGAAGAAGTTTCTAAGTATAAGGTGTTAAATCTGGTGGACAGTAGCATTTATCTAGACACTGATAGCATCAAACTGCGGCACCTTGGTTGCAACAAGGTATCCGGCTCGAAGGACCAATTTCTTGCAAAGTGGACGGATTCATTTGGACAGAAATACATTTTATAGTGGTAATTGTGCGTAAATAAAACCTAGTTTAAAATAGACTAGACAGAATACTAAATCGCAACAATTCAAGGCTACTTGCGAGTCCGATGCATAATTCAAGAACGAATTTACGTTTTTCTAAATTAAAATGCGCATCAAACTAACTCTAAATAAATTTGCTTTAATTTATTGATTTACAGAAAAATAGAAGCTTTTGAGATGTGATGTTGGAGAAAAATGCTTCGCATACCATTGACCGCCAAGAGAACGAAAAAATCTATTCTCAAACAACTACGCATAAGAGATAGATTACCAACGATCTGTTACCAAAGGATTCTCGGTTAGTTTGGTAACATTGCTCGTAGGGACCAAATAACCTTGATAAGTTGGTGGTGAAGGGCAAGGAGCAGTGGTGGCCAAGTGGTAACGGCCGCGACTTACGAGTTGTATGTCGTGAGTTCGAACCCAGCCAGGCGCTTTACTTTGTGTAAATTACTTCATCACCACTGCTTTCAAAACGGTGAAGGAAAACATCGTGAGGAAACCGACATGTCTTAGAACCAAAAATTCGAAGACATGTGACATCTACCAACCCGCACTGGGCCCGCGTGGTGGATTACGGCCCAATCCCTCTCACATAGAGGAGGCCTGTGTCCCAGCAGTGGGAACATTTATAGGCTGATGACGAAGGGCAAGATAGACGGGGAAAGACTTCGCGGCCGGTCACCTAACCGCTGGTCCGACCAAGTAACCGCCCTCACTGGATTGTCTGTTACGACCACCATGAGAGACACCCTTTCAGGGACACGACTTTCGGTAATGAAGTACGCGACCAAGAAGAGATCGATTTAGACAGCGTTTACTACAATTTAAACCAAATCAAAAGTAATTTATTCAAAATAGGCTGTGAATCAGTACTTTTTGAACGTCAAAATTTCATAAGATAGTCTGCTAAAACGCCCAGTTTATAGTACTTTAGCTGGAAAGAAGAAGTGGCGCAACAAACTCCCTAGCAGCACATATTGCAGTGAGGTTTCCTTCTAACATTTAACTACTGATAATAAAAGGCCACTGGTCTTTACTTTTAAAGTTCTTGAGGTTATCATGCACATTTAATTGGCAGACGCATGCACGTAACGGAGGTCCATACGAACTGACCTCTTGCCATTTTCAGTGTAGACGACTCACATTTCTTCATGGTATTTTCACTTAAGGAGTGATAAGTTCAAATTATGTAGTTGCATTCTTAATAGCTTTGAAAACTTATATTGTAATACTGATGGCTTTGTGTCTACATTATACCTAATATAGGCATCGTTTGTTAAACGTCTACGTACGTAATACATTTTCTTTAATAAATTTAACTTAACTAACTACTGTGTCATTGGTCTAGTGGTTGCAACCGCTACTGTTTAGCATGAAATCCTGGGTTCGATTCCCCGGTTGGCCAAGGTGTTTCTATCTGAAATTTTACAGTAGCAGTCTAGAGTCTGGAATTGCGTCCAGTTGATTCCAATTGTCGTTTTATTCCCAAGTTACCATTTGAAGTCTAAAACGACCACTTTTACTCTTAAACCTACCAATCAATGAAAACATCTTGAAGAAAACGAAAATTACTCGGTTTAGCATGGTCTACAATTTATTCATTCTAGTCAAGTGTTAAACCCTAAAACGGCAATCGGTTTCATCTCTTACCTTAATAGCGGTCAGATGACTTCCGATGGTTTTGAGTAGTTCAAGATCAATATGATTGACTTCACACCTTTTATGGAAAATATAGTGCAAAATATGCTTTGTTCTTTTAATGAATTCAAAGAAAATGAGTATTCTGAAGATTTTGACTCAGTTTTACTCTTTGATATTCTTTGGTTATATCAGTAATTTGATTGAATACATAGTGAAATCAAGCTTAATAAGTGCAGTAAGTCATCGGTGCTGGTCATTCATACGAAATTCTATCAAAGGTTGGTCTTTGAATGTTGGTGCTTAGGTTTGGTGGACGAATGATGGACTGTCTGAATGATAAGACTGTGGGTACAAAGCAGGTGAATATTGAGATGACGACGAGTAGAAAAGTATGGAAGAACGATGAAGATATGTTGCACCGTCCCCAAATAAATTAGGATAAGAGCAAAATAATGTAGATGCCATCGGTTGAAAATCACAGAGTGGGGCAGTTTCATACGACATCTTTAATTAAGATAAAGCCTATGGACTGAACCAAATATCTCCTAAACAGATTTCCCACGAGATATCAGAACGAAACTAGGCACAGTTCACACGAATCCAGCGTATTTTTCAACATTACCGTCAGATTCCAGCAACTCGACTGGCATCTATAATTGCATAGCATTGACTACATACCGATTTCTATCCACCGCACCTAATAGGCAACTTGACAGCAAGTTACACCTCTTGAATTGGTCCTAATAGGCCCATATTGAGTAAATATTGATTACGTACAAGAAATTGATATAATTTACTTAATACTGATACTCAGTATGTGTTACAGGAAGTGAGCAGATTGCGCTAAAATTGTCAGTTTCTACAGTTCATTGGAAATCTAAATGGGATTATAATTTGTTGTCTATTAAAATGATATTTTTCTGAGTAATTACGTGGTTTCGTTCAATTTCAAATGCACCGCCTTTTTGTCTTTATGTTCTTTAGTAACTAGCAAATTGTCGTTAGTATTAGGTAAGTGGCATATCTTTATAATTAGATTGCATTGGAACCCATTCTACCATTCATTACAAATGTTAGCCTGAATGCTGTTCAAAAGACTTTAGAACTGATTTTCACTTCACAATATTCGTCTATGTTAATGATATTAAATGAGTGTGACTGGAAAACGCTAGAAAAGTTGCTAGAAAACACTGATATTAACGAGGTATAAACTAGATATACGTTTGTATAATAGAAAATAAATGTATTTTATCAAAGACTAGCTTTTGCCAGCGGATTCGCCCGCGCGGAACTTTCATCCCCTATTTATTAACTCCCTTAGGGGTTGAATTCCGAAAAATCCTTCCTTATTCCTTGTTTACACTATAAAGGGAACCTCTGTGTAATATTTCAGCTTTCTAGGTCCAAGGATTTGGGCTGGGCGTTGATGAGTCAGTCAGTCAGTCAGGACTTCCCTCTGAACGATGACATATAGTCAGAAGGCTAGTCGATGCGATTCCTGGAACAAAGTCCTAATCGGTCCTTGGCAACTTATCTTTTACAAAACCTAATCTTTTTATGAATAGACGACAATAAAAACTGAATTCAAGTTCCTCTCACTAACGAGTCTCTTGGACGAGGGACGAAACATTAAAGTATTTGTACTTTGTTGTGAAGTAGAATCATTTGTGGATCTTTGACAGTCATTACGGGTCGTCAGAAGCCTGAAAGTCTGACAACCAGTCTAACCATGGTGTATCGTATTACCCAGTAACTGGGTTGTGGAGGTCAGATTGGCAGTCGCTCCATGTAAAATACTGGTATTCAGCTGCATCCGGTTAGACTGGAAGCTAACCCCAACATAGTTGGGAAAAGGCTACCTCACTTGGCTGCCTCATTCGTGCTTGAGTTGAGAATCAAAGTTTTAGATGTTGTTTTTATAAGATGCATAATTAAAGGAACTAGTGCATTATTTGCTTCTACATACTTTAGTGTAGTACATACTTTGGTACACACTATTTATTTTGGTTGGACATTCTTCTGAATCCTAAGTCTGCCAAAACTAAGAACTTCTAAAAATCCTTGCTTGGAATGGGTGTTTGATAGCGTGATTAGCGTGTCGATAGCAATCTAAATACAGTCAGCCTAGAATTTAGCTAGTCCGAAGTCTATTTATAGACTTCCAGGGAAACCAAGCTAACTCAAGTGCGAGTTTTTCAGCTGGTGGAACTAATGTGTTTGGTGGGTATCGTGCACTACTTTCAACAAAAAATCATATCTTCAGTCTTAAGCAATACTTATAACATACGAGTGTCAAGCAATCCTTAGCAAGACCTAACTCCAGTCATAGATATATCGTTGGCTAATTCAATAGATACCTCATACGCTCATACCTTAGCTGTCTATATCATAAAAAATCTCAGAACGAAACCTGCTCGTTATGTTGACGTTTTGGTATGATTTACAGCGATACAATTTAGCTATGTTGAACATATACAGGGTGTGTCGTAAATAATGGATAACCCTGAAACTGTCGATCGGCCAGATTATTTTCTATCATTTACCCCACTTATATCGCCATATGCCCATGGATATTTTTTTCGAAACAGGAGCCCAAAATTACATAATTCCTCAGAAAAAAATGTTAAAATTAGAGAATCAGTATTTTTTGCAATGTTATCTTAAATGTAATAAAACATCTTGATTCTGATCTGATAATACAAATATTCAGGAGTGACATAAAAAAACAAAACGAGAAAAAATCACCAATTGTAGAAATGGCAGCTGATTTTGTAAGAGTATATCAAAAATATCAATAATTTGGCCATCCATGGGCATATGGCGATATAAGTGGGGTAAATGATAGATGATAAACTGGCCAATCGACAGTTTCAGATGCAAAATAAGTATGTAAGGAACGAAGGGAAAAAGGCATTTGTATATGAATCTCTATATGCAAGGGGTACTAGTATAGGAGAGATTATTGTTTCAGTCGATATGATAGAAGATGATGGTGGACGTAGCCAACATACACACAGTTGGCTAAGTGTCAAGATGAAGTAAACGTCCGGAATGTTGCTTAATAAAAACTACAGAAAAGCAAAATATATAAACGATCCTACTAGAAGTTAAAACGTATATTGTAGGACCACGCTATAACCTAGCGTGACTGTATCCAATTGTATGCGTGCGATAGCACTCTACTGTTTGATTGGTTCCCCGCCAATCAAATACTCATTATCAGCAATGAGCAGTTTGTCAATAGGTACTGTGAGGCATTCGCCTTGAACGATATCATGAACGTTGATGTTTTAGAAGTACTTCTAATCATCATCTACGAGTAATTTTTTGTTGAATTCGAAGACTTATAGCTACAGACAGAACATTTTGTCTGAAGAGCTGTTTAATACTTATGAGGAGCAGGGAGGATTCTCCGACCAGATGGGTGGTGTCTGGTGGGCAACGACGATTTATGATGGATAGGATGTTGTGTATTATGCTAGACGTAGTTGCGCAGCAAATCTGCTTGTGCGATGCAGTCGCGATGATGCGTACTTCACATGTAGTGATGTAGATTCCGCCAGAAATTTGTATCGAGGTAAGTATTAGATTCACTGGCCCACGAGTAATCTTATGCGTGTAGGTAATGTTCTCTTATTTTTATAAGATGCCTGTGGTGTAAACTGTGCCTACCACATCTGTAATTTGCATTTTGGCCAATTGCTAGACTAAAATATCCTTAGTTCTGGTGTGAAGATACTCTTTAAGTCGGCAAAGTGGTAGGTGGCAGTGGTAGTGGCAAAAGCATTGTTTTGAAAATCGTCATAATTTCATAATTACGACTGATGATGAATGATACAAATAAGGATGTTCAATTGTTCAAACTACCTTTTGAAATGAAACAAAAACAATTATATTAGGTACCTGTGCACCATAATTTCAATTCCATGTTTGTATGAACCGCGTCATACATCAAATGCAGCGTGACTATATCGAATACCATGCATACGATATCACTCTTTTGTTTCATTGGGCGACCAATCAAATAATTGTCGCTAATCTGCCCGCCACGCTTGACACTGCGTTTATTTATCGATAATAAATGATTTGATTAAATGAGGCACACGTGTTACTTTTACTATATAAAGAACTTAAGTAGGTATAAGGATGATTAGCCTATAATTTTCCCACTGCTGGGACACAGGCCTCCTCTCCGTGAGAGGGAGTAGTTGGTAATCCACCACGTAGGCCCAGTGCGGGTTGGTAGATGTCACATGTCTTCGATTTGTTGGTTCTAGGACATGCCGGTTTTCTGACGATGTTTTCCTTCAAAGTTTTGAGAGTAGTGGTGATGAAATAATTTACACAAACTAAAGCGCATCGCGTTCGAAGTCACGACCTACAATTTGTAAGGCGGGGCCGATACCTATGGGCCACCACTGCTCCCGATTTTGTTGTAATTGAGGTGAAAAAAGCCAAAATATTGCCTTTTCACATCAGATGTGCTGGGGTTCAGGGACAAAAGGCATAGGAATGATGAGGATGAAACAGAAACAAACATAACAAAAGCGCAGCAGTCGATCGCTCAGCCATTACGCAAACCGTATATAAATAAACACCAAACGTCCACCAACCCGCACTGGGCCCGCGTGGTGGATTACGGCCCAATCCCTCTCACAGAGAGGAGGCCTGTGTCCCAGCAGTGGGAACATTATAGGCTGATGATGATATAAATAAAAATAAAAGTCCTGACTGACTGACTCATCAACGGTTTGCCCAAAGCTTTGGAACTAGAAAGCTGAAATTTTGCACAGAGGTTCTCTTTATAATGTAGACAAGGAATAAGCAAGGATTTTCAACCGCTACGGGAGTTAAATAGGGGATGAAAGTTGAAGCCACTGGCAAAAGCTTGTATAACATAAAATACTATGAATTCGAAAAAGTGCAATGTAGGAAAAAACTATGGTGAGGTGTGACAAGTGGGGAAATGATTTACATTTCTACATCCATTGCTTCATAGATTTGAAAAATTCGTCTGCCCAACATCGTAAATAACACCATGAACGTGATTGAACTGTCAAAACAAAAGACATTGCGATCGATTGCCACTATAAGTATGAGAGTTACGCAATTACCCCGCTGGACCTTAGGTCTAGTCGTAATTGGCGACAACTTACCTGAAAGTACTTCGAAAAATATGAAAAAGAATATAATATCTTGGACTAGAGACTCTTCACATACATACATACTCATCCTAGAGACGAGACTCTTCACACACAAAGATAATAAATAATATATGTCAGTCAAGCAAATTGTAGTCAAAATAATAATCCATTACATCAAAGTACCAAAATCACGCAATCTAACTATTTGCTACAACTACAGATTTAATGGTTCTCGGAACCATTCGTGACGGTAAAAATTGTATTCTTATCAAGCATTAACGGTATAATTTCAAATAGCGAACGGCAATGAGAACCGCTGATTGGTTTAAATCATTTAATTGGCGTGCGGTCGTCACGGGTAGATGGCAGCACTATCGGTCGTGTTCGAATCAAAGTCGTTTGAAGTAATTTAATCCGATTATTGGTAGTGTCACATCACTAATACGGATTATTTAAATTAATTCGGTTACATTGAATATGGACTACACAAATAATCGGTTGCTGAGGTTACCAAGTTATGTTGCAAATGATAATAGACTAAACCTAAAAAAGTGACCACATTTTTGCTACATTTTAGTTGGTCGCAAAATATATTTAAGGTGAATCTAGTCTACATTTTCTCCATACAAACTTCGGGAGGGTTTTACTCCACTGTTTGACAGTGTACATCAAAAATTAAACATGTTATGGTTTTGTCTCATTATTAATATTGTCTGTACGGAAACAAAATACTAAATGAAAAAGTCGTTCAATAAACTTTATTGGTAATTGATATATGCTGTGATTTTTATAAAACCCGATCTTCCGAAGGACTTTTCTTAATTTTTACGCTCATGTTTTACTATAAATAATCCTGCAGCTCACTCAATAACGTTGTGCGTGTAGACTAGCGTCTAACTGCTAATCACTGATACTACCTCTGTCGGACACGAAGCCTGGTGAGACAGCGTGCTTTTTAGCTAGGCTCACCAGTAAAGTTCGAGCCAGCGACTATGTTCCCCTTAATATGGTGAGCGGTGGTATTAGTGGCGCTTTATGTTAATAATTTCATCACCACTGCTCTCAAAACGGTGAAGGAAAACATCGTGAGGAAACCGGCATGTCCTAGAACCAAAAATTCGAAGACATGTGACATCCACCAACCCGCACTGGGTCCGCGAGATTACGGCCCACTCCCTCTCACAGAGAGGAAGCCTGTGTCCCAACAGTGGGATCATTATAGGCTGTTTGTTGTGAGCGAAATATGCTTAGGACAGCTTCTAGTTTCTTTGGGTTGCGGGACAATCACGGGAGCTTCAAGGCTTTTTTTTTATTGATCATCAAATAACTTCTCCTGCTCTGAGTGGAGCAGGAGAGCGTGTCGGACTTTTACTGATTAAAACCCATCCGTGTTCCCTCAGTAGCATGTGTGCCAGGGGCCACGGTATCTCTTTCGAATAACCCGCACCATTGGCAGGCCTTCAAGGCTTGTTCTTGTTTTAAACCTAAATATGTTTAAACCGAGCAAGCGTATTTCTCGATAGCTTCTAAAGGGGCTTGTGGCTAAGTAATAACAGTCGCACCGGTCGATCGATCAGGTTAAGCTACCCTTGCCGCGGTTGGTCCGTGGATGGGTGACCATTTTTTACATACCAAGACCCCTCTGTGTATCGGAAAGCACGTTAAGTCGTTGGTCCCGGCAGTCATTTGTGGATCTTTGACAGTCGTTACGAATTGTCAGAACCCCGAAAGTCTGACAACCAGTCTTACCAAGGGGTATCGTGTTACCCAGTAGGTAACTGGGTTGTGGCGGTCAGGTCAGCAGTCGCTCCAAGTAAAATACTGTTATTCAACTGCATCCGGTTAGATTGGCAGCCAACCCCAGCTAGGCAGATGATGAAATGTTATAATAACCAAGCAAAGCCACAACTTTTACACGCTTTTGTCATGATACGGGTATTAGGAAAGTTTTATATTATTTTATTCACAAATCTGTAAACATCATCATCATCATTTCAGCCGAAAGACGTCCACTGCTGGACATAGGCCTCCCCCAGAAGGGGGGTTTTGCCATAATCGCCACGCTTGGCAGGCGTGTTGGCGATCGCAGTATGTTGGTAAAATGCATAGAGAACGCTGCTGCCCATTCTCTAGTAAGTCCCTTAGTCGCCTTCTACGACACCCACGGGAAAAAATGGGATGGTGCTATTCTTTTACGCTCGGTGACACATACGGGACAATCTGCAAACGATTGACTTTAATTTCGATATTGAATTGAGTTAATCAATATATAGGTTCTGTCACGTTTCAGTTACGTCACGTTATTATTAAATTATGATATTTATGATGCGGGTAACGACGGTACGCACGACGTAAAGATTATACAGGATAAATTCTTATCCAGTGCGCAAACTGAAATCAAAAACAAAATATCAGCTGTTCTGTTCTATACATTTTGACCGCGTAGGTAATGAATGCACTTTTGATAGTAACCGACGAAAAAATTCTGCGCTGGGGGTCTAGAATGATATGCTGAACGTTTGCGCACTGGTTATAAACTTATCCTGTATGTTATGCATCTAGTTGCCCGCTGTTTCATTCCCGTACATACTTGAAGATGTAACCCCGTTCTTGGGTAAGCTTTGGGAAAATCCTCTCAATCTGCGTAGCCATTTCCCAACTATATTGGGGTCGGCTTCCAGTCTAACCGAATGCAGCAGAATTATAGTATTTTCCATGGAGCGGATGCCTGTCTGACCTCCACAACCCAGTTACTGGGTTACAATACTCGTTGGTAAGACTGGTTTACATTTGGTTACCACAGTTTGTAAGTCTTAATAAAGGATAATAAATAATTTATTTGCACTAACATGAGTACAAGACATATACAACACAAATTGTCAGCATGGAAGAGATGTTAATAGTAAAAAAAAAAAATAGATCATCACGTTTGCCTGTAAACAATGGCATGCAAATATTAATACAATAATAAAATTTATAATGTGATTCCTAGTTGAACTATTTAAAAAATCATAATAATGAAATAATATTTTCTTTGCATTTTTTAATTGTGTATCCATTTGTTTTGTGTATGTAAAATTTAAATGGCTTTTTTTAATATGGATTAGATATCTATGGTGTGAAATAAATTTTATATTATTATTATAAAAAAATGATTAAAAAAAAATGCTGAAACATAATCATAATCTCTCATTTAGAAACTCATTCAAGTTATAATAAGCTTTATCTGCTAGAAAATGTATAACATTACATTATTTAATTTCTGCCTACCCCCATGGAAAGAAAGCGTGAGCTTTTGTTGGTATGTATTTGTTCAGTAGTTTCGTGTTATGTCAATCAGTCTGCCTCCATAAAGATTTTATATTTTTGTAAATACGCAATTACGTATATAAATTGTGGCAAAAACAATAGGTATTGCGTTTATTTAATTGAATCCAATTTTTATTATCTTCACGGTTAATAATGTATGGTTTACATAAGAATTTTATTTATTTAATAAAATACCATAAATTTGTCATGATTTCAACTGAGAAAATTAAATGGTGAACTCATGGAAACTGCTAGTTTTTTTTTTTCATAATATGCAAAAGATACGGGGAACAGGGGCGTTCAATCGTATTTGTACTTTTTCATACAAAATGATGGATTAAAACTCAATGCATATTATGAAATGTCAAATAAATATGACATAATAAATATCTATTATGATAATTATAAAAGAAGGTCACTGCAAGACACGCAATAATGTGTATTAAATTCAAAACGTGTCAACGGCATAATACCTACATATAGCTGGAGTTGTCGATTTGTCCACAAATAAATTAACATCGAGCCAAATAATATATTAGTTTGATTACTTACCTATTTAAAAGTGTCGACTAACAACCCGAAATTAACATACTTTTCCAGAGTTAAAATTGCTTAATCGAATTATTCTCTACGATTTTTTTCTAACTGCACCCACTACACACCAACTCTACCCAATTGTCTTAAAATATTTTAATATTCAGATGTATGCAACTCCACTTTGTTACCATATGCATTTATACACATTTATATGTATAATTTATTGAGGTTTGAGTTTAAATTATTAAAATTACTAATTGTTGCTCACCTTACGGAGGGATCATACATTTTCCTTTCTGATTAATGAATGCAATATTTTCCGAGTTCTCTGTTTAATCATGTTATAGTGTTTTAATTAAGGGTCTTGTTTATTTGAATTAATAAAATACAACATCACAGCCTTATATTCTATGGAAAAAAAATTGTATTGAATGAGCCTGCTCTTGACCTCGATCACACTTGATGGAAAGCGATGATTGAGGTCTATGATGGAACGAACGTGGCCAGAAAATGCCTGTTCACTCTTCTTTTGAGGGCAGACGGGTTATGGAAGGGAACACAGACGCTGGCAGAGTTCCACACATTGACTGTGCGCATAATTTATAAATGTCCGTGTGGTGCCGGACGTAAAGAAATAGCACCGTCCCATTTCTTCCCGTGGGTGTCGTAGAAGGCGACTAAGGGATTTACTAGAGAATGGGCAGCAGCGTTCTCTATGCATTTTACCATCATACTGCGATCGCCAACCCGCCTGCCAAGCTTGGCGATTATGGCAAAACCCCCCTTTTGGGGGAGGCGTATGTCCAGCAGTGGACGTCTTTCGGCTGAAATGATGATGATGATGATGATAATTAATATGTATCATAATTGTAGCTTTTATATTAATAATTTAAGACACATTATGTGTCGATTAGAATATTGTTTTGTATTTTATTGGTTATGTAGATAACTCACTTCCGCAGCATCATAATCAGCCTAAAATGTTCCCACTGCTGGGACGCAGGCCCCTCTCTATGTGAGGGAGTGGGCCGTAATCCACCACGCGGGTCCAATGCGTGTTGGTAGATGTCACATTTCTTCGAATTTTTGGTTCTAGGACATGCCAGTTTCTTCATGATGTTATCTTTCACCGTGTTTGAAAGCAGTGGTGATGAAATAATTTACACAAAGTAAAGCGCCTGTCTGGGTTCGAACCTACGACCAACTTCTGAGTCGTGGTCGGTATCACTGGCCCACCATTGCTATCTCCGCAGCATCACCATAAATCAAATCAAAATATTACCACCATGAGACACTTGTCAAAGTCAGTATAACAAACGGTATCGTGAAATCGTAATGATCTTCGAGTCCTTTTTCATCAGTTTGAATTGAAGACCAGAAATTCCTGGAATTTCTGTCGATCCATATGTTTACTGTTACTGTAGAACTAAATAAGGTGTTGCCATTTTGTGTTAATTATTGTTTTGATGAACGAGTCGTTGTCAACGCCATCTACCGGGCGTTTAGATTAATGATAGAGGAAGCTTCGGTAACCAAGAAGTTGGTTGTTTTGTTCGGATTTGTGCACGAATTCCAGAATGTTTATGTTTTTGAATTATTAATTTTAAAAGTTTGATACCTACGAGTGCCAATTCACAATACGTGACTTGATTTGTTGCTATGTAATAACAACGGGTCGAGTGATTAGGTTAACTTTCGCTTGCCGCGGTTGGTTCGTGGATAGGTGAACATCTTTACATATCAAGATCCCTCCGTGTCCGGTAGTCTGAAAACCAGTCTTACCAATAGGCATCGTATTTCCCAGTAACTACAATGTGGAGGTCAGATAGAAAGTAGGTAGCACCATGTAAAATATTGATATCAGGTGTGTTCGTTGAGATTGGAAGCCGACTCCAACATAATTTGAAAAGGGCTAGGTAATGATGTACCTTACAAGACTTGCTCATAGGTAAGTAATTCAATACTCTATGAATAATTGAACATAGAAACAGTCAGATGCGATCTTCTGAGTACGTATTTCTAAGTCTGATATAGCTGTGTGTAAATGAGACTGCATGGAACCTTAACAAACCGTAATTATGAGATTTTAGGGACCCCTCAGAAAACAACGATTTTGTATAGAGTCCATTTAGCTTTCCGCGGCTGAACGGATGCGTGCGCATCTCATACAAAATCGTTGTTTTCTATGGGCAAAAGCTGAACAGAGCTGAATAAGTGTGAGTAGTCCCTTAGCCACACTTTAAAATAATATTCATAAAATAACATCGCGCCTTGTTTCGTCGAAGGGAAGGGCAGACGTAAAATAAATAATTAATTCTTTTATTTCACCAAAAAATCAACAACATTACATTTTTTATAGACTAAGCGCATATTAGGCTTTTAGCTAGGTCACAATAATTTTAATACTCTGACTCCTAAACTAGGTGTATGTGCCTGTGTCTTAGGAGTCAGTGATTCTTCGTAACAAACAAAGCCATATTATAATAATTCAGGACGTTTCAACAATAAGCAATTGGTGTAAAATAAAATACAAAATGATAACGTTTAACTTTGCGGTGAGGTGAATAAATGTAGGATTAGAGTATGTATGTAGTGAGTGTAGGATGTGTGTGTAGGTAGTGAGTAGGTGTACGATGTGTGTATGTATGTAGCGAGTAGGTGTAGGGCGTGTAGTGAGAAAGAATGGAGTGTTACCAGTGGACATACGTTTGGTTACATTGAGAGATTGAGGTGTACCTATACTACCTACATCTACATTTCGCCAGTTATGGCTAAGTCCCATGTAACAGGGGGCGAGCCTATTGCCATCAACTGGGTAAAAATCCAGACTCCGGGCTGCTACTGAGAAATTCCAGATAGAAAAACTCAATAACACTTTGCCTGACCTTGGAATCGAACCCGAGACCTCATCAAAGGGAAGACATACCGGCTGCTCACATGACTTGTAATGAAATATAAATAAGTAGAGATAACGGTGTCTGTTTATTATTTATATTGGCAATAATCATGTATTATCACTATATTCATCATTAAGGAAAAGAAGTCCTAGTTTTCTAGAGTCCCCAAAACATGGTGTGCCTGTTTTGTTTGACAAGCCCCTCCGATGCGCAAGCGCATGCATGCGCTAAAGATGACTTGTGACGTGAACAATTGAAAAAGTATAATTAATCGTTTTCATAAAGTTATGAAGTTCTAAAAACTTGTCAACGTTAAGGTAGCAAGATTTTTTTGTGCAAAGGTGATTTTTTGTCGCTTTCTTCACACACCACATTCGTTTTAAATGCTTTTTTTTTAATTTACTTTTCGCAGGTCAACAATCAAAATCATTTCTAAAAAAATACGATAGAGTGATTTATAAATTAATTCATTTTAATATAAAAAAAAACGTGGGGTGCTTGATATTCATTGATTATAAAAAATACCTCAAAAAGCTGCCACGCTTTTTTAGATTAAGATGAATTAATTTACTGTCCGAAATAAACGTTTTGAATTGATTTGATTTGATTTTAATTTGATTAATCACTCTATCCTTATTTTGAATTATTTTGAAATTATTTTCTACTAAAAATTAGAAATTTATTTTAAAAAACAAACTAAAAATAGTTTGGTTTTCTATTAAGGCGTGTTTTTTAGTTTTTAAACTATTATTTATTTCATATTTTTTAGGTCGGCTAACTATAAAAGCGTGACTTTAAAAAAAAAAAAAACAGGCCATGCTAATGGCACAAATTTATGAAATTATTGAATTGTCATCGGTCTTTGATAACTGTGCAAAGTTTCAATTTAATTAGATGTATTGTAATGAGTCAAAATAACGTTCAAAGATTCCGTTACCTAATACATAGATGTTAAAAATTAATGCCACTGATCAAACTCAAACTCAAACTCATTTATCATTGCTACTGTTAGCGTGATACGATATTACTGCACTATTCTGATTTCTGCTTCAGGAATAGTGAAACATGCATACTTAATAATAACACTGAGCCAAAAATAAACCGATTACTCAAAACACCATTCATTGTCGGATCATAAGGTTTATATTTAAATACCAAATTTTTCGCGAACAATAAACGGGAAGTTAGAAACACTTAAATTGTCTAGAATTTTAATTGATTTAACAAAGAAAAATAACCTTACACTTTGTATCGATAGATATAATTTGAATACAAAGCGCTATTTTTTAATGATTACCTTTGTCATGACGAAACTTTATTTTAAAATTTATTTTCACGATTCGGTCCTAAAATTATGTCCAAGAGACCTACTAGGATAAACGTTAGTCCTTCCATATTTTAGGTATTATCTACTACTTCTTACTCGCAACTTCGTCTGTGTGTGTCATCGTTTTTTAATATTATGAGATGACCCATGTCTTTCTCCAAGTCCAGCACCCTAATTGCGTAACTCACGATTAATAACGACAAAAAAAAAAAAAATTGGTAGCAGGCCACCATTTTTTTTTTTTTGTAATTAACGATAGGTTCAGAGATTTCATCCATTTTAAAATTAATGTTTTTAATGTGATGGCCGTAACAACACTAAAACGGCTTGTTTTGAAATAATTTATGTCGCTTCTATTACCTACAAAAAATAAAGTAAAACTGCAAATAAAGGATTACTTACTTACTTACAAAATCGATGAAGCAATTTCAAAGACCACTTGGGTTGGTAGTTCATTTGGTTAGGAATTGATTTACCTGACTAGATACCTATCTAAAAGGAATATTTTTAAATGTCAAGGTACGTAGCTTATTGACATATATTTAGACATTACAAAATATTACGGGTGCAAAACTTAGGTATTGTTAGTTGTGTAATTTGCAATGAAATAATGTATTTCTTTAATTTATAATGTTCTAGCTTCTGCCAGCGGCTTCGTCTACGTGGAGGTCAGAAATTATCCCACGGGAATGTACTACCGGGATGAAAAGTATCCTATATGTTAATCTAGGTTATAAACTATCTGTGTGCCAAATTTCATCCAAATCTTTTCGGTCGTTTTTACGAGATTGAGTAACAAACATCTAAACATCTAAATATACAAACTTTCACATTTATAATATATATATACCTACAGGGTAAGTTTTTATTCAGTGCGCAAATTGTAACCATGAATTCAGTTTTTTTTTCATTTTAGAACCCCTAGCGCAGAAATTTTTTGCCGGTGCAAGTGCATTACCTACGCGGTCAAAATGTATGGAACAGCTGATTTTTTTTTTGTATCCGGCGAAAAATTTCTGCGCTAGGGGTCTAGAATGATATGCTGAATTCATGGTTACAATTTGCGCACTGGATAAAAACTTTTCCTGTATAGTAGGATACTTATTTACATAAGCAACGAATGATACCACCACAGCACTGGTGGCCCAATGTTACAGTTGAATAAGCTATTTGGTATACAGGCAGCTAATTTAATGTTGAAGCAACTTTTAAACAATGCTGTATTCATGGATTGTCGTGTCCGAGTTCAATAGTCAATTCATTGCTTTTTTTAAAGTAGGTGTGTAAAAATTAATACTGCCAGTGCAGTGGAAAGATTGACCTAGCTATTTTTGCCTGTATATCAATTAGCTTGTTCGACTGTACCAGCCGCAACTTATGAGTTGCATGTTGTGGGTTTAAACCCAAACAGGCGCTTTACTTTATGTAATTTATTTCATCACCAATGCTCTCAAAAACGGTAAAGGAAAACATCGTGATGATGACCCGCACTACAGGCCCGCGTGGTGGATTACGGCCCATTCGCGCTCACAGCGAGGAGCCCTGTGTCCCAGCAGTAGAAACGTTATAGGCTGATCATGTATCTATGGTAGGTATATAACGAATGATGCATCATGTCACAGATATTTTCACCTTATTAAATGCTATTTTCTAAGCAATTTATTTGTATTGTTAGTGGTTTTCCTTACCACATAGATACCGTGCATATTATTTATTTTAACTTACAAATAGGTAGAACGAGGTTTTTCTATGTGGCAGTAATTTCAACCGACTTAAAAAAATGAGGAGTTTCCATGTTCGTCTTTGTGTATTTTTATGTATGTGTATCGACATTTCCATCTAATATTGCGGACCGATTTTAAACCAAAGACTTCCAAAAAGTAATAATTGTAACTCTTTTTTTTTTGTAAAAAAGTTTTAGTATCACTTTGTTTATTTCATATTTAAATAATAAAATGCCTGCTTCTTTTATTTTTAACTAATTTTATAAAATTAATTTAAACATCAAATGGTGCATTCGATTTTTAATATAATTGAATGTTATTTATTCACTTCTGAACATGTTCGTCGATCAATCATTCATTCTTATAACATTATGCATCATTCGTTCATTCATTATTTAAATTGTTTCGTAATAAATCCCATTATAAGTCAGACTAATTGCTTTAGTAACTTATCCTTGCATAATTTAATAAATCATGTATTTATGAATTTTTATGTATTCATAAATATGTTATTTGTTTATTCAATTTATTTCTCATTTATCTAGACATAATAATATTATAAATATAAAAAAATTGTATGTTTGTTTGTTACTTTTCTTCACGGATATTCTTGCGGGATCGAAACTTTTGCGGGCGCAACCGCGGGCGCAGCTACTATTTTGACAGACAGGGTGAATATGACTTAGATACAAAGTCATCATCTATGCATACAGTGCAATAAACTAAGTGCAGATTTCATCAATGAAATTGAACCCGATCAGCATATAGAGCACGTTTCGGGGCTGTAAGTGTCATCATTGTCTGTGGAATATTGACACTGACAGGTCTAGAAAGTGATTTAGATGTGGTGATCGCGTTCAGTATCATCGGTGAAATTCGAGGTGAGGATTCATCATCATCAGCCTATAATGTTCCCACTACTGGGACACAGGCCTCCTCTCGGTGAGAGAGATTGGGCCGTAATCCACCACGCGGGCCCAGTGCGGTTTGGTAGATGTCACATGTCTTCGAATTTTTTGGTTCTAGGACATACCGGTTTCCTCACGATGTTTTCCTTCACCGTTTTGAGGGCAGTGGTGATGAAAATAATTTACACAAAGTAAAGCGCCTGGCGGGGTTCGAACTCACGACCTACAACTCGTAAGTCGCGGCCGTTACCACTTGGCCACCACTGCTCTCAGGTGAGGATTACACCAAAGAAACTGACCGCGATTAGCAATTATAAACCGTGTTCCAGAACTGTCAGTGTAAATATTCCACAGCAATTTTGACACTTGTTAGCGCTGAACGCGGTATAGATGTGCTGAACGCGTTCAAGTCATTTAGTGCAAAAGACGAGTTCGCTATTTAGGTATATGTGGTTTAGGCAAGTTTTAGGTTAAAGTAAAAATGGCCTAGCCTTTCCTATTTTAGGGTCGGCTTCCCGTCTCACCGGGTGCAGCTGAATACCAGTATTTTACATGAACCAACTGCATGTCTGAACTCCAAAGCTCACGATAAGTAAGACCCTTTGGTAAGACTGGCTGTCCGACTTTTGGGTTTCTGACAGATCTGACTACCCGTAATGACTGTAGAAGATTTACGAATGATATGAACGGCTTAACGTGCTTTCCGAGGCACGGGGGGTGGTGCGTGTTGTTGGAAAGATACCGTGGCCCCTGGCACACAGGCAACTGAGAGAACACGGGTGGGCTTTAGTCAGTAAAAGTCTGACACGCCCTCCTGCTCCACCCAGAGCGGGAGAAGTTATTTGATGATTTCCCACCCTTAAAAAAAAAAAAACAAAAAAAAAGAGGCGCGGAGCCCTCTCAATATTTAATGTCACCCATCCACGAACGAACCGCGTTGAGTGTAGCTTACCGGTAGACTATTATTATAATGGTTCGTGCCAATACGATCGAATAATTAACGGAATATTAGGTATGCCTTAAATTAATCATACTGTATTTAATTTAATTGTAATAGTTGTTGCTATGTCTGTATAAGGTTAACCACAAATTCAATTTATGTATTCGAATAGGATTCTAGTTGGAATTTAGGGTACGTTTTATTGTGTATTCGGTGTTTTTGCACAATGACACTGATATATTATAATTTATATTTTAATATGTAAGTGAAGCAAACGCTTTGTAGGTACTTCTTTTTACGAAAAAACTTTATGTAGAGAAAGAGTACAGAAAGCTAAAATGTTCATACAAATAATACATTAAATGGCATAAGGTGGCCCAGTGATAAGTAACGCGACTTACGAGTTGTAGGTCGTAGGTTCGAACCCAGACAGGCGCTTTACTTTGTGTAAATTACTTCATCACCACTGCTCTCAAAACGGTGAAGGAAAACATTGTGAGGAAACCGGCATGACCTAGAACCAAAAATTCGAAGAAATGTGACATCTACCAACCCGCGTTAGGTCCGCGTGGTGGACTACGGCCCACTCCCTCTCACATAGAGGAGGCCTGTGTCAGCAGTGGGAACGTTATAGGCTGATTATGATATACATACTACATACATTAAATTATTTAAAAAACATGGTCGATTTTGGACTCATGGGCCACCACTAGTATGATATTATTTTCACATCTGCATATTTTTGCGAGACTGTTTGTGTCGCAATAGTCAGGAGATTCCGTGAAAAGTTTTTGACAGCTATGCCGTGACAAAAAAACATCGTGACGATGGCCGTTATGCTTGATATTTGACAATTTAACACAAATTGCACAGATACCTAGACGTGGCGATCAATAATGAAAATATGAAAGAGGCTTTTATCCTGAAAGAGAACAGGTGAAGAATACTTATTCCTGAAGCGCTCTTTTTAAAAATTGTAAACGAATGCAAGTCGCATCATTAAAGAGGACTTTTAGGCTATTTTTAAAGCTTGTCAATGTCAAATTTTGAATTACAATTTGTTTTATGACGGCTAAAGCTGGCATCACGCGATAAGCACGCGATTTTAAGCGTGTTAATAGCTGTTTTCGGCGTTTATCCTGTAAGGAAAGCGGGCGATGATATCAACCCGGAAAATGGGTAATCATAGAAGTTGTAGACCGAATTTAGTTGACATTATTACTAACTGAATTAACATTCAGATATTTGGATTCAGGAATCTTTGTCAAATATCTAAGTACACTTACTGTTAGGCGATCCTCCTCTAAACATAGGGTTGGGTGCCATCCAAGGGAAGGCTCCAAACGGCCAGGAGTGCGGCGGCGGGCCTTGGTACAGCCGCGGCAGCAGCGGCTGGGGCACCACCACCCCGCCCCTGGTCTCCAACTCGTCGTCATGCCCGTTGTCTCTCTCCTCTCGATCATCGACGTTCGAGTCGACGTCCTCAATGTCCACGTCACTCTCGTCGCTCTCCAGCGCTGCGTCAGTGCTCTCGGCGTCATTGCTGTTGGTATCAGCTACCGTGTCCTTCACTGGCGCGTCTTGCTTCCCTCCTAGCAGCGAGTCCACGCTAAAAGATATCCGGCCTTTCCCGCCGCTGTCGGCGGTCTCGGCACGCTCGCATTCGAGCGAAGTCTTCATTTCATCTGCTCGATGACATTTCAATTAAATTCGCGCGCTAAACCCGACGGCTTATCTCGCCATTTTGTTCTTTTTTTTTTGTTCAATCACATTTAGTTCTTTTTTTTTTAGTTCATTTATATGCGCACTAGAGTGACATTGAGTTCAACGTGTGTCCCATTGTTGTCAACAATCACTATGGTAAGTAATTTGTAGGTACTTATTTGTAAATTTGTCCCATTGTTAACGGCTGTATTTTACAAAGTTCGCTTCTTGATTGCGCGTCGGTATATTATTTTGCAGGTAGGTATATATGTAGAATATAATTATTGCGTGTATAAGCACATGGTCTTATTAAATACACTATCCACGTAAACAAGCGTTTCAATACAATAGTCGAGTCAGTAGGTACATCACTATTGTGGCAGCAGTCGAATTACCACAATTGGCAGCACTAATAAAAAATAAATTAAATTGTAAAATGGAACGTGGATTTGAAATCAGAACGTGCGGTCGCGGAGCGCGGCGCGGAAACTTGCGAATGTGTTCGGAAACGAGCGATATCTCCGCGTAATGATTCGCGTGGAAGCGCGGTGAAAATCGCGCCAGCATTGGGGCGCAAGCCGCGGCCGCGGACCGCCTCTCCCGGCTGACAGAGATGCAGCTACCGACCGAGGAATTTTAATAAGCGGCGCGGAGCGAACGAGACGACGATACAATCCGACATGTGTGTAAACGCGATATTGAGTAGGCGGGGTCCGTCGCGCTCAAATTAATAGTCTCTATGGAATACGCCTTATAGAATTATCCGCGTGTAGACAAATTGGACTGTTATTGTGTTCACATAAGGTTGTATTTAGCATGTGTCGCACAACAATAAAGTGACGTAACGGAGCCAAGCGTGTTGGATTGCAGCGGCTATTGTGTTGAATGAAAAAGGAGTAAATAGACGGGTGCTGTAGGCGGCGTAGAGGGGACTTTACGATTTAATTATTCGCGAATGCGGAGGCATTTTGTAGCGAGCTAATGTCTCATTGTCTCATTAATATCTCGGGCGGGCCGGCCATGTTTGATTTGTTTATGACGAAGGAGGTGTGCAGACGTTCAGCTCAATGTTTTGTTCGGCGACAGTTGGGAGTTCCGAAGCGGAGATTCAAGCGCCGCCGCTCGACACTACTAAATTAGTTGGTAGTACCATGTCTTGTTTAATTTGTGGGGTTTACTCGAGTTAGGTGGAGTTTATGACGTTTTAGTGGTCGAGATAGATCGTAGGTGATATTTTTAGGGTTTGTAGACGAAATATGATACGATCGACATTTAGATTCGAGATTTCGGACGAGATTTTAAAATACACACTGTATAATGATTTTGTGGGCAACTTATTATGTTCCATTTTTAAAAGCCTCAATAAAAAGAAAGAAATAACACAAAAAGGTACGTCTACCAAACGAGATTTAAAAAAATCAATTTAAACACCATTACAAAAAGAAATCCCGAATCAAATCATTAGCGCCATGTCACTTAACAGTTAATCGTATTACACAGTTATCTACAATCTCATTGTGCATCGTCGAAAAAGATTTCCTTTTCCCCTCAGCACTAATCTAAACTCTATCACCAGGAAATAAGATTGAAAAAACCTTGTCACGTCAAATTGACGTTGTCAATTCGCAAATATTAACAAAAGACGATGTGTCTCCTAATTTTGTTTCGGAAAAATATACTCTATTGTTGTGCAATAGAGTTGTTTTGTGTGTGTAATTAATGACGCATGTCCCCTACCCAATTAATGTAATTTAATAGCACAGACGGATTAACGTTCACTTTAATTGAAAGAGTACAAAGGAGAAAACATTTTTAGATTATGCTATGCCAAGTTTGTAGATGGATATAGTCAGATTTGACATTTCGTTAAGTATTTACAGTACAATCGGTGTGCCCGATGGGATAACCCATCGGCAAAAATAACAAACTATTTTCATCTACAATTTTTCACGCATTCCGAGGTTGTTTTCCTTCGTTTTTTCCCGGCTGTCATTCGTTGATCTTTGACAGTGATTGTGGGTTGTCAGAAGCCCGAAAATCAAGCCAATCAGTCTTACCAAGGGGTATCGTATTACCCAGTAAATTGGTTGTGGAGGTGAGATAGGCAGCCTTATGTAAAACACAGGTATTCAGCTGTACCTATCCGGTTAGACTGTAAGCCGACCCCAATATGGTTAGAATACGGCCAGGCAGATGATACAATTTCAAGGTTCTAGACAGTGGACTGGTCAGACGCCAGTGAGTTAATGAATTTAAGATTTTTACTTAGTTATTAGAAGATTGCCTAGATAAATATGAAGAATTGGATACCTACCCACCAAAAGTGATCTACGAAACCTAAACAAATAAGTATGGTATAATATTAGTCACTTTTTGATCACGTCACTGTACCTACTGACAGTGAAAACACTCAAATTAATTTCGTAGACCCAGAACAGTTTTAATAGGCATCTACGTATTTTCGTAGCGCGTAGCCGTAACGTAGCAGAGAATGTGTAATTTTCGTAGCAATGACTAAGTCTTAATGCTATCGTAAGACTCATCAACTATGTAAGCAATTATCACAAAATGTACAGTCAGGGAACTAAATTTCTCAACACTACGTCAATGCACCGAGTTATAGCAATTTTATACGATTGACATAAGAAGGACAGTTTTGATATTAATTTAAACACAGTTAATTGACGTTGAAGGTTAATTTACTTACCTGTCATTGAAGTTCCCTGACTTTACCAACTTACACAAATATCTCAGTTACATAATACTTAAAATAGCTTATATTTGTTGTAAATTAGAGCAGCGATGGCCCAGTGGTAACGGCCGCGACTTACGAGTTGTAGGTCGTGCGTTCGAACCCAGCCAGGTGCATTACTTTGTGTAAATAATTTCATCACCACTGCTCTCAAACGGTGAAGGAAAACATCGTGAGGAAACCGGCATTTCCTAGCACCAAAAAATCGAAGACATGTGACATCTACCAACCCGCACAGGGCCCGCGTGGTAGATTACGGCCCACTCCCTCTCATGGAGAGGAGGCCTGTGTCCCAGCAGTGGGAACGTTTATAGGCTGAGTGTGTATGTATGTATGTTGTAAATTCGTCTAATGCTACGGCTACATTGTCGCGACAACGCGAACTACACTCCGACGTTTCGCTCGATTTAACATAACGTAACCTAAACATACGCGCTCATCATAGACGCATTTAATCCTCAGCTTAGCGCTATAAATGTCCAAAACATGATTATTTTTGAGCTATTTACGTATAATAATGAGTTGTAAGACGATTGTGATGCTCAGTCGTTACCGAGTTGGGACCATCGTCCACGACACTACACAAAATTATCATATTAAGAACTCAAACCAATAAGTAGACAGAATGTCAAAACTCAAAACGGAGTCATTTTTTTCAAACTAGCTTTTGCCAGCGGATTCGCCCGTGTGGAGGTCGGAAATCATACTACGAGAACGTAGGTATTTCTCCTTTCGCAGGTGCTGGAAGAAATTTTTCTATGATTTTTTATGTGTACTAATCTAAAGGGTAAGTTTTTATCCAGTGCGCAAACTGTAACCATGAATTCAGCATATCATTCTAGAACCCCTAGCGCAGACATTTTTCGCCAGTTATACAAAAAAATCTCTGTTTCATAGAATAGTGCAATACCTATGCGGTCAAAATGAATGGAGATTTTTCGTCGTGTACCGTCGTGAACGATGGGCCTTACGTACAGTAGATCCGCTGAGATCAAACGTTCGGTCTACGAAGGACTGTTGCGTAAGATGTTAAGGATTAGATGTTCGAAAGATAAGGTTGGAAGGGTAATAGGGTACACGCATAATTGGTTACCTACACAGGAGATTTTGTTTTTTAATGAGAGCTGTTCCTGGATGATCGATTTATTTTCGTAGTTACATAGATGTGGATTTTGTCTTACACGTGTAGCCGTGCTTAGCAGAGAAGGTACGTCGTTGTTCCATCAGTATTTATAGACTATCGATCTATACATACATAAATAATCAGCCTATAATGTTCCCAATGCACACAGACCTCCTCTCTGTGAGAGGGAGTGGACCATAATCCACCATGCGGTTTGGTTGATGTCACATGTCTTCGATTTTTTTATTTAGGACATGCCGGTTTCCTCACGATGTTTCAACACGATGTCAACTTGTAAGTCGGGGCCATTGTCACTGGGCCACCACTGCTCTATAGACTATCTATACTGTCATAAAATTGTAGAAGCACATAAGTGTCCATGAAAAAGAGGTTATTGATTAAAATACATAAAATTGGACCGCCAAGAGAACGAACAAATCTATCCTCGAACAACTACGCATAAGAGATAGACTACCCACGATCTGTTACCAAAGGATTCTCGGTTACTTTGGTAACATTGCTCGTAGGGAACCAAATAACCTTGAAAAGTTGGTGGTGATGGGCAAGGTAGACGGGAAAAGATCTCGTGGCCAGTCGCCTAACCGCTGGTCCGACCAAGTAACCACTGGACTCTCTGTGACGGTCGCCACGAGAGAAGCTGAGAACAGACTGAGTGACATAGTTACTCTGATTGACATAATAATTTTGATACTGGTTTTTATTTCTGTTTGACATTATATAGTCTTTTTTTATTGCTGTGACCACGCAGAAATTTTTGATTTGTATTTTTCCTTTTTGTTTTTTAATTTGTAATACCAATGTCTATTTTTGATTTTTTATTAGAAATGTAAACCTTTGCAAGCCCATGTGATGATAAAATATGGAGAAACTTATTATTAAAAAAAAAAAAAAACATCTATGTACTATACCTATGTTTGCAAAGAAATAAATGATTTGATTTGATTTGAAGTGGAAGAACATACTACATAAAGCCACGAAGGCCATTAGGGACACGACCTTCGATAATGAAGTACGCGACCAAGAAGAGAGATAAAATTAATGTCTATACAAAACCAATACTAATAATGTAATTGATGTAATTGAATAAAATAATTTTGAATTAATAAATGTAATTGGTTTGTTTCTAATGTACAAAATAACAGCTTTTTACTAAATAGACTCCCTTATAAATAGGGTATTTTCCAATTTATTCCGCCAAACTAAGTATTTGTACTGGTGCTGTTTACACAATGCTGACGTCACGATGTCACGTGATAAAAAGTCATCGTAAGGAGCGTTTTGGCGGTAAATTCAAAACAACGAAAATGAAATTTGATTTTAATCGTTTTTAATGAAGAAAATGGATGTAAATAATTTTTATTTTTATTCTTCTGTTAAATATATCGTCCCGATCTTCAAATTAAAATAGTTTTTATCATAAATACCCTAGTAAAATGTTTACAAAAATATTCGTTACATCATTAATGTTGAAGTAAGGCGTTTGTGGCTATTTAATAACAGCTACACGGATCGATCGATCAAGTTAAGCTACGCTTTCCGCGGTTGGTCCGTAGATGGGTGTGGCCATCTTAACCGTGCCTCGGAAAGCACGTTAAGCCGTTTGTCCCGACTGACATTCTCTTCATCTTTGCCACCCCTTATGGGTCGCCAGAAGCCCAAAAGTCTGACAACCAGTCTTACCAAGAGGTATCGTATTATCCAGTAACTGGGTTGTGGAGGTCAGATAGGCGGTTGCTTCATGTAAAATCCTGGGACCCAGCTGCATTCAGTTACACTGGAAGCCAACCCTAACTTGGTTGGGAAAATGATAGGCAGATTTGATGTGAGAACGATGTAAAAAACGACTGAAGACTACAAGACTTCGAGAGTACAGCAAAAAGAAAGAAAAAAGCAATCCAAAAATAAAATAATTTAAATAAGCCGTGGCAGCTAAGATATGACTAGTCCCGAACATGACACATGGATCAGTCAATAATCAAACAAACTTATTTTGTCAAATCCTCTATAAATAGACAGAGGAGTATTGTCCGAACCCTCAGTTGACTGCCATTAGGAGTCAATGGGATAGGGCGCTCCCTATCTCCGTTTATCAGGCAATTTGGGGCTATAGCTGAGATTCTTTTATAACAGTCAAATTCAATTATAAGTTGGTGTTGTCCTGTAATTTGATCAGAAGCGATTGAAGCTGTGTTGTTTCCTATTGAAAGAAAGAAAGAAAGAAAAGAAGAAAGAAAATTGCGTTTATTGGCATTATATCGGTAGTACAAACCTTAAATTATTTAAAAGGAAAAGATTAAAAAAAAAAAAACAGAAAACAATGACCTCAACAATGATAATAATGCCAAAAGGGCCTCAGCTCAGCATATTGTCAGATGGCAACACAGTATGCACCACCTGACGCTGATTTTCAGCTGCAACCCACGAGTACCATACGTTAGAATAATAAAATAAAGACATAGTGAAGTGTGTGTCCGTAATAAATTAATAAAGAAAGAATAAGAAAGTAAAATAAATAAAATAAAATGTTGTGGCATACATGTGCGTGAATGTGTTTTTTGTGACTAATGAAAAATTAATTAAATACACTGCATATTACCTACATTATATAGGAAATCTCTAAGTAGAAACTTAGAAAGCACCTACCCAGCTATTTGGCAAAAAACGATTGACTGCGTTGTACTTCTTAACTACGAAACAGATTTACATGCTGATTTCATTTTTGATCCTTCTTCTTCTTTGAGAGTTAGGTTTCTTTTGTTTTTGATTGGAAACAATCTTTTTTATTCTTAGCCCAAAACTTCTTTTCATACTTTGCTATGGATGCGTTTGATATTCACCTTTCATATCCATTGGTCCACATAGCACTGGTGGAATTAGGTTCAACTAAGCAATTTTTTTATATGGAAGGATGCGTGCTATGAATGTGCAAGTGGTGAAGCTATGTGCAGAGCAGAGTACGTAGCGACAGTAGACGCGCATTTGTCGCCGATGCATCGTATAGCTCGACCCGCGCATCTTCCTTGCACCGCTACCGAATTCTTTCATCCAAATCCGTCTGAGTGATTGAAATTGAGTAACAAACATCCAAAATCTTTCACATCTACTCGTATAATATGATTTATATATTAATTATTATATAGTAGGAATCTCGTCGCGTATTCCACAGAGCCTGAAGACTAAAGTCTTCAACCAGTGTGTTCTACCTGTTATGACCTACGGAGCTGAAACGTGGACACTCACGGTACGGCTGGTCCAACAATTCAAAGTCGCTCAGCGAGCTATGGAACGAGCTATGCTCGGAGTTTCTCTGAAAGATAGAATCCGGAATGAGGTGATCTGGCAGAGAACCAAAGTTGTCGACATAGCTCACAGAATTAGCAAGCTGAAGTGGCAATGGGCCGGCCACTTTAGCCGTAGAACCGATGACCGTTGGGGTAGACGTGTTCTTGAGTGGAGACCGCGAATCGGCAAACGTAAGGTCCTCTGGCTAGGTGGAGTGACGATCTTCGCAGGGTTACTGGTAGCAACTGAATGTGAGTTGCCGAGAATCGAGCTGTATGGCGTGCAATTGGAGAGGCCTATGTCCAGCAGTGGACTGCTGTAGGCTGATGATGATGATGACTTTTCGAGTGTCTAATTACAGGTACGTACGCAATAATGGTGACAATTTTGTGCCTCGCTAGAAAATTGTAAGAAATATTAAAAGGCTAGTTTATTAAACAGAGGAATAAAGTTTACATTTTACATAGCAAAAAACGCGAAAAAAACAACAAAAAACCTCCACTAGGATAATTTAAGACGTTCTTAATTAACGTTTCTATTACCATAAATAACTAGAAAACGCAAACCTACGGGGTACGTAATAAAATTTTGATATTCAGTCGGTTTCCCGTACTCGAGAGCCGAGGCTTAAGTAAAATTTACGCAGAAATAATACGCGCAAAGAAGCAATCTTTTTAAATAATGACTTTCATATTCCCAAGAGGAGCGGACAATTTAGAGATGAGGGATTCAGCGCTTTTTTTTTTTATTAAAAAGTCGGCGATGACAACGATAGTAAGTAGGGGACCGGCCATTACTCCGCGAAATGAGTTTTCAGTTTCCCACTTTTTCTGTTTTGTTACAGGAGGCTGTTTTTCAGATCGACTTTTTATTTTAGGAAAAATGTTTCGTTGGTATTTGATACTTTCCTTTTGATATGTCTCATGTGGTCCCGGAGTTCCGTGTGGTGCCGGACGTAAAAGAATAGCACCATTCCATTTCTTACAGTGGTTGTCGTAGAAGGCGACTAAGGGACTTACTAGAGAATGGGCAGCAGCGTTCTCTATGCATTTTACCACCATACTGCGATCGCCAACTCGTCTGTCAAGCGTGGCGATTATGACAAACCACCCCTTTTGGGGGAGGCCTATGTCCAGCAGTGGACGTCTTTCGGCTGAAATGATGATGATGATGATGACTTCTGAAACATTTGTACTTTACTCATTAGATACTTATTAATTATTAGAGCACTGCTTGTGGGTAGTAGCTGAAAATCAGCGTCAAGTTTTGCATCCTGTGTTGCCATCTGACATTATTTTGAGTTGAGGACCTCTTCTTTTTTTTTGTTTAAATAAAACGGTTTATTTCTGATGAACGCATTCTTATTTCTTATTTTTTCTTTTTTTCTGTATCGAAAACATGAAGAGGTGTTGCCAGAGATGTCTGTTATACATACACATTACTTATTAGAAGTTTATTTTGCGCTCAACAAAAATCAACGTATCTCAAGATCTGCCAGGGGTGCGGCTTTGTTCGACAGAGATACCGCGGCCCTTGGCATACGGGCTACTGAGGGAACACGGGTGGGTTTTAGTCAGTAAAAGTCTGACACGTCCTCCTGCTCCACCCAGAACGGGAGAAGTTATTTGATGATTGCCCAGCCAAAAAAAAAAAAAACCTTTCCCAAGATGAAAATTGTTATTAACCATTGATTAAAAAGCCAAAAACTTCAGCATCGCCTACTTGCTAATGAATAACAAGGAAAACAAACCTATAGGTGTCAACAACACATGAAACTGTAAGAAATACGTTCTGAAAAATAGCACACATAGAAAGTCATCTTTCATTTACTGCTGACAGGTAATTAACCTCAAATCAGTAATTAAAATGCCAGGTGGATACACATAAAGTATATATTTACTTTAATACATGTACCTATATAATAAACAGAGAAAAAAGAATAACAGGGCATCAAAAAATTCGTCCGCATCACTCAATGCCCATAAGGCTGGCAACATTGCCACGTTGTGTGGCGATGCTGATTCTTTGGCCAGCCCTCTGGCAGGTGGATTAGGTATTTTTATCATATTTATAATATGTAGCAGCTATACATGTTTCTATAAGTTCAAATAAATATTTATAACACGATTTTACATCACCTAAAGGTTGACTAGTACAAAATACCTATGGCATTAAGTCCGTCTCTGTACATTTTTTGCGTTTTCCAAATTTAATCCTAAATATTCCTAAATCCTAATATAAATTAATAATTTTAGACATTGGCAACAGCGAAAATCGTGCCAAGACGTTGCACAGATTTTAAAAAAATTGTTTGACATTAGCAATTCTCTATTGACATTGCTAAATTTAAGTACGTTTGCCGTGTTCGTGGGTCTTGTTAATTATGTGAAGGAGATATTTGAGATTGTTTTGTCATTAGCGTGTATTTAATGTTGCAATGTGTTCAATGTGCAAACTCGCGAAATGACTGTTTATTTCGTTTGCACTGTGTTACTTTTTTTAGGGTTCCGTACACAAATGGTGTCCACGGAACCCATTTACTGTTCGTCCGTCCGTCTGTATGTGAGCGGGCTGTATCTCATGAACCGTAGTAGACAGACAGTTGAAAACTTTTCAGTGTGTATATTTCTATTGGCGCTATAAAAATAAAATGTAATAAAGTAATAAAATAAATAAAAGTTGTCTCCATACAAGAAACGTGAGGCTCTTTAGTTTAAAGTTTATAAGTATTTTCTATTATGTACTTGTGCTTCTTCAACACAAGGTGAACTGATGACCTTGTGAAGGCTGCAGGAATTCGCTGAATGCGAGAACCACAGGATCGGTCGAAGTGGCAGTGCTTGGGGGAGGCCTATATCCAGCAGTTCGTTTAGTCTACTCTCGGCCCTTTGACCCCTAAAAAAAGATTTGTTCATTTGTTTCCACTTAACACTTAAACATAGTTCACAGTCGACCCCCAGGGGGTGAGACTGAATTTTCATACAAAGGACATGCATAACTTGTCCACTTTCAACCCTTATTTCGGTAAGTATACCTACCTAAAATTAATATTTTGGTACAATAAGGTACAGACTAGATTGGGGGTCACAGCAGTTGACGTCTTTCGTCTGAAGTAATGTAGCTAATGACTTCTATCGTCTCAACAATACATAACGCGCGGTTATAGAATTGGCCAACAGATTTTCCGTTTTTTTCCAAATGCAAGCAACGCACTTGCTGCAAAATGGGTCATGGGTTTAGCCATTATAGCAGTACTAAATTAGAATCTATATTAAATAATAAATATCGTTAAAATAATCAATTGATTTAATGACGAGTATTTTCCAATATTATTTTTATGACTTCCAAGATGACTAATCAAAAAACCGTAAGGCCCTTTGTAGACGGCACGGTTTATTTACGGTATGGTGTAAAACCGCGCCTTTGAAAATTTTTCATATTTTTATCTATCTATATAAATAAAAAGAAAAGTCCTGATTGACTGACTGACTGACTCATCAACACCCAGCCCAAACCCTTGGACCTAGATAGCTGAAATTTTGCACAGAGGTTCCCTTTATAGTGTAAACAAGGAATAAGGAAGAATTTTTCGAAATTCAATCCCTAAGGGAGTTAAATAATGTAATGTTTAAAGCATATGAAAGCCACACACTACATTTATGTTTATTACATTGTTCAGAAGCAACAAGAATAATGTTCCCAAGATGTAATATCCAACATGATTTAAAAGAGTGTCCTTGGAATTTCTTGCCCGTTCTTCTCTAGAGTGATCTACGTTTTAGAATGGGTAACTGGCTTCAACTTTCCAACTGATCGATTTTTAGGCAGTTCAAAAGTGTCTGTAAATGGTTTTATTGAAATAAATGCTTTAAGTTTGAGTTTAGAATATAACAGAATGGAATAGCAAACATTTATTCGACACAGAAACAACACAACAGCAACAAACACATTAAAAAAAAAACTGAAACAATACAATTTCAATATCAGTTGTGCTGAGCGTGTCCATACCGAAAGGGTTACCATTTCAGCATTTGCTGGGCGTGAGACACCCAGCGCTGGTTTTCAGTTGGCACCCCGCAGCGACACACGGACGTAGGTAAAAAAAGTAAACTATTGACAAAGGAAAATAGATACATACTTGAAAATTAGTAATAATAAATGCTTGCAGTTTGGCTAACCTATTATCTTTTTAACCCTTTGTAGGATTTCCGTACCATACGAGATCAACGTCAACACATCTTTTTACGGTCACGGACAGTGTTGTATGGATCACCATGGAAGCATGTTGCCGGACATATTTTTTAATACGGCGCGGTTTATTCGCGCTAAAAAAAAGTAACCGTAAAGTAACCATACCGTATACAAAGGCCTTAAGGCAACATTATATGAAAAATAAGTTGTTAGTTATAGTTATCAAGAGGAAAAATTGTTTGTTTTTTTGGGGAATTACGTAAAATTAATATATATATACCTATATAACGATGGGATGGGAACTTCCACTGTGATCGATTGTGGTATTAATATTTATATCATAAATAAATTAGATATATTTCGTACAATAAGATATTTTAATGAATTCTGCGTTCTTAGTTAATATGGTTTTATAAATAATGAAAATATTCGTTGCTGGCTTTTACTTGTTGTTAGTTTATCTGTTGTTACGGGTAGAAAGAAGCCCGAAAGTCTGACAAATAGTCTTGCTTAAGGGTATCGTGGTATCATGTTACCCAGTAGGTAACTGGGTTGTGGAGGGTAGATACTCAGATTATAAAACAAAGGCAGATAGACCGAGCGGAACACCAAGAGTGAAGCCAAAAAACCAAAATACTAAAGCGTCGCATTGTATACCTATAATGCGAGTCTTTTGTAGGTATCTATTTCTTTTTTTGACTCTTGGGTATTTCGCGCAATTTATCTGCCTTTGTCTTATAATCTAAATAAAAAAAAAAAATACTAAAGCGTCGCATTGTATGTTACATAAAATGCAACGCTTTAGTATTTTTTTTTTTTTTTTTGGGTGGGAAATCATCAAATAACTTCTCCCGCTCTTGGTGGAGCAGGAGGGCGTGTCAGACTTTTACTGACTAAAACCCACCCGTGTTCCTTCAGTAGCCCTTAAGCCAGGGGCTGTGGTGTCTCTTTCGAACAAACCCGCACCCCTGGCAGACGCTTTAGTATTTGGTAGTTTGGCCTCGCTTTTGGTGTTCCGCGCGGTCTATCTGCCTTTTGTTTTATAATCTGAGGGTATATAGGAGTCGCTCCGTGTAAAATACTGGAATCTACTTATCTGCATCCGGTTAGACTGGAAGCCGATCCCAACATAGTTGGGAAGAAGTAAGGCAGATGATGATTGTGTGCCTTAACCATTTTGTTTTTTTTTATTAGGGGGGATATCCTCATAGATATCCTCCGCCCTAGGGAGGGTGGGGTTTGTCAGACTCTTTCTGACTAAATCCACCCCGGTGTTATGTCTCACACTTGCACGGGGGATCACGTTATCTAGTGCGACTTCGGCGATTCGCGGGGTCAAGTAATTGTATTATCTTTCTTACTATCCTTTTAGTGGCATTAACACATCAACAGGGTTTGTTTACACTTTTATCAGATAGTTTTGGACAAGACTATAGATTCTAATTTTTGTAGATACCTAGAAGGACGCATTTACGAATTCACGCGCTTCAATTTTAGGCATTGAGTCTTACTACTACACGTGCACGGCACACACACACACACCGATTTACCGCGAAGCGGCGAAATTATGAGTTAACTGACACGACTTGATACTTGAGCATACTTGTATTTAATTTTTAGCCATATATTTTTTTATGCTTACATTGATTTGTTTTTTCAAAAAGTTTGTAACGTGATGTGTTCATAAAAGTAGATACCATTCATTTAATTTAATTGCACACTGATTGGTTGGTGAGCAAGTACTTGCCAAAGTACCTATGTATTTACAATTTACGCAACAATTGTTTGAAAACAAATGATTAAAAACATAAGCTTATGTTATTTGTTTTATTTAGTATTTCATAATTACTATATGTAATCAATTTGTGATGGTATCGAATGTAAGTGGGTTCTCGAAAACAAGAGAGCTAAGAGAGAGGAAACAAAATGCGTTTATTTGTCACACACACTGTGCATTGTACATAAACTTACAATATTCGTTGCTTCATAAATGTTTGAAAAATAGTTAGTACGCCAACAAAAAACAATGCAATGGATATTGTTGAACGGTCAAATTGGAATGGGTTGCCATTCCAAGTGTGTTACACATTTAGGAAGCTGGGCTAGGAGCTAAGCTAGCTAAATGATTAAAATGAACAAAACGTACGAAACAAAAACTTTTAAAAATATCATTTTAATTCGTTTTCATTATATTGTTATGACAATGTGAAGAAGTTTTGTAGTTCCATTTTTATTTTGAATCCTAGATCGATCAATTCTGGAAGGAGGCAGTTCTTTTCTTCTGCGTTACTTCTACAGGCACTTTATTAAAGCAAGTTATTTACGAGATTTTTTCCCAAACGTCTTAGGCTTTGTCATCTAAAATAATAATTGCGTTATAATAAGAGGTATATAAACTATTAACATTCTTATCAGGTAGCTCTATTAGTTTATTAGTTCCAGTAGCAGTCTTCAAAGTACACATTCAGGTCTACCGTCGTCCAGACGTAAGATCTCAACATAACTAACAAAACGAGCCCAAACTCGGCACACCTTGCTCTGCTCTTCTACTAGTTCCAGTAGTTGTCATGTATACCTTCAGGTCACTCCATCAAGTCCGGAGGTAAGATCTCAACATAACTAACAAAACGAGCCCAAACTCGGCACATCTAGCTATCCTTGTCTATTAGTTCCAGTAGCAGTCTTCGAAGTAAACCTTCAGGTCAATCCATCAAGTCAGGAGGTAAGATCTCAACATAACAAACAAAACGAGCCCAAACTCGGCACATCTAGCTCTACTCGTCTATTAGTTCCTGTAGCAGTCTTCGAAGTATACCTTCAGGTCAATCCATCAAGTCAGGAGGTAAGATCTCAACATAACTAACAAATCGAGCCCAAACTCGACACATCTAGCTCTACTCGTCTATTAGTTTCTGTAGCAGTCTTCGAAGTAGACCTTCAGGTCACTCCATCAAATCCAAAACAAAATAATAATATGAATTTATATAATCCCTATTTACTTCTAGCAAAAGTATAAGAAATTGTGAATAAAATTTTACCTAGGCTGTCCGTAGTTCGTCTAAAATGCGTGAAGTATCATGTTTATTACGTCAATTATTTTGTATTCGTACAGCGATCTTTTTCACCAAGAGCCGCTGCTTACAAGCGACACAGGGTCCACTCACGACCGCGGCCGAGCGCAGACTAATATTTCATTACAAAATTTTGTGCAAGAAATCCAGACAACAACCACTAAAATAACCCTTAATTCCATTCAATAAGATTCACGCGTGGAAGCTAAATATGTGAAAATAATAGATACGATTTTTATTTTTTCTGAGACTATTTATTACATTTTGATAATTCTTTTTTCGCTTTTTTGGAGTTGAACATATCTGCTTATATAAAATATTTTTAAATAATTGAATTTATGTTATTAAACATAAGAAAAATCTTCCTAAACTCAACACGTTATTGTCAAAGTTGTGTGAAGAGGTAACGGAAATTATTTTTTACAATGTTAAAAACCAAAATTTTCAAGAAAAAAAATTCACCCATTTGAAGATGAAGAAGCAATCTATCTTTGGCAAATATTAGTTACATTTGGTTTAGTATCGTTTTGCCGCAAAAAGCACCGAAAAACTGATTATTTTTGTCAGATTTGCAAATGCGTCCTTAATGACGCGACGCCGTTTCATAGACACGACATCTATCTAATAAAATCAGAAGTAACTTCCTGATGTCACAACACTTACAACAGCCTGTAGCTTCAGTCCCATAGAAAAGCGGTAACGTAATAAAACGTGCGTCGCGTCGTACCGCCCACAGTGGGCCACAATGTAACACTACGTGGACAAAATTAGATCCCAAATTTTTATTGATACATGTACTTTGTTAGTGAAAAGATAAATAAGGTCTATCCTTCCCATATTTTTTTTCAAAAAAAGCTATGAGAGCAATGGTGGCCCAGTGGTAACGGCCGCGACTTACGAGTTGTAGGTCGTAGGTTCGAACCAAGTGCTTTACTATGTGTAAATTATTTGATCACCACTGCTCTCAAAACGGTGAAGGAAAACATCGTGAGGAAACCGGTATGTCCTAGAACCAAACATTCGAAGACATGTGACATCTACCAACGTAGTGGTGGATTGTGGCCCGCTCCCTATCACAGAGAGAAGGCCTCTGTCCCAGCAGTGGGAACATTATAGGCTGATTATGCTACGAAACTCGATTAATACTTACCATTTTGACTTGTCAATATTTATTTTTAAAAGGAAACTATTGTTGGAAAATTACTAAGTTTTTTTAAGAGAGTATCAAGTAAATTGTACCGTATTTTCTTAACACTTTTGTCTCCTGCGGGTCATGTGTAGTCAGAAGGAAGTTGGTTATTGTACTCGTATTTGTCTGAATACGGAAACTTTTTGATAGGCTAATAATTATCTTCTTCCAAAATTATAACAGCTATAAAAACATACACGTAACTATGTGATCCAATCAAAATCACACAGCATGAAGAATTGCCAAACTTAAGTGGCAGTGGGTAGGGCACATTGCTCAGAGGTGGCTGATAGGGCCGAAAGGTTCTGGAGTAGCGACCACGTAGGTACCGGAAGACGTAGTCTTGGTAGGTCTCCCACAAGGTGGACTTATGACCTTGTGAAGGCCGCAGGAATCTGCTGGATGCGAAACGATGCCACCAGTGGCGGAGGTTGGGGGAGGCCTATGACCACTTAAATCCAACTGTGGACGTCTTTAGGCTGAAATGACAATGATGATGACCTAGGTAAGGTTCTCGATTTGATCGTTTCAAGACTTGCTGTTCAAAATAATGTTCACAACCCGAAAATAACACTAACAAATTTTGTCCACACTTACTTCTAAAAATCCCACTTTGCGCTGCCATCGTAAAATCATTCCGTGGCTTAATATTCCACAATTGCCACTTCTGTAAGTGCACGGAAGCTGCGGTGTTTTACCTAACGATGCAGGAATAGCTGTGTTTAAAATATGAATAGATATGATTGGGTTGCTAACGGACAAACGGACTAATTAACTGCTCATTGGGTACTCAATACTCAATTAATCGTTAATTAGTGCATGCGGTTACGGGATTGCGAATTTGTAGTTGAGAAATCGTTTTACATAATTTAGCATTACCTAATTAAGGTCTGCCAGGGGTGCAGGTTGTTCGAAAGAGATACCGTGGCTCCGACACACAGGCAACTGAAGGAACACGGGTGGGTTTTAGTCAGTAAAATTCTTACACGTCCTCCCGTTCCACCCAGAGCGGGAGAAATTATTTAAAAAAATCTACTTAAGGTGATTTCTTCAATTTTGCACAAAATTCAAAATTTCTTAGGCTTTTTGTCTTTCATGTTGAAGTGGTTGCTCTAAAATATCCCGCGAAATTCAATAGTGTAAGAACATGATTCGCAACCGTAAAAAATATCAATCAATCAACTCAACCTATCGCAGTCCACTGCTGGACATAGGCCTCTCGCAGGCTGCGCCACAACACTCTATCCTGCGCCTTTCGCTTCCGTCCCAGCCACCTTTTCAAGGTCGTCGGTCCATATATCTGGGGGGCAAGCCGAGAAACATCGCAATCCTCTTATTGTGAAGGCCACTAGTTATGACCCCAGTAGGATTACTAGAATTCGCCGCCCGAGACATGTTCTCTCCGTTCCAGGTGACCATGATGATTACTCTCCTTCAAGAAAGCAGTAGGGTCACTAGTACAGTTCACAAACACAAACAACCGACATTCCGACCTCGCCGCCGAGGTCCTCGCGCCCAGCGAAGACCCCGAGTTTAACGATGAGACCCCGACCGACCCTTGCTCGTTGAAGTGCCAGCCCGCGCCGCAGCTGAGCCAGTAGAGTAAAATTCCCCGAGATTTAAGAATAATAATAACAATAATAATATTTTGATCCAGCCTGTCCTCTCTTGCTGATGTCCGCCTACCAGTGACGCCCTGAGCCGAGGCCCGTACCCCACAGGGGGTGCCCTCAGCGTGCAGTCGCTTAGTTTAAGTAATTTTACGCCCCTGGCTAGAGGCTTTGAGTGTTCTTAAGGTCGCCACAGGAAAGTCCGGTTAAGTAGTTACGGCCTCTCAATGCCAATTACGAGACGCCATTAAAAAAAAAAAAAAACTAGCTAGGGGGCGTCCCACACTACGTTTGCCGATACGCGGTCTCCACTACAGGACTTGTCTGCTCCACCGTCCATCGGTCCTTTGATAAACAAATATGGCTTCACAGATTATAATAACTAGTGGTCCCCGAATGGACCGTAATTCATTCAAAACTTGATGTATTTCTATTGCATTATATATAAAAATATTAGCTTTACTCTTTATCTACAAAAACTGTAACTGTGCCTTTCGTACTCCTCCGTCCGCGTAGTTTTCGTAAAAAGGGGTACAAAGACTTTGTTTCACGTATTAATTTATACAGGATAAAAAACTTACCAGTGCGCAAACTGTAACCATGAATTCAGCATAACAACGAAAAATTTATTTGCTGAATTCGTGGTTACAGTTTGCGCACTGGTTAATTTTTTTCCCTGTATAGATGGATTAAAATTGTGAATATAACTAAGAATGATTTCTTCATGAAATAGTCAATTTGCTGCCGCAGCCGTTGTGTGGGGCCTTTACAGATGCCCAATTATTTTTCATACTTACTTCCCTCCAAAACTGTTTTCATTTTCAGACAAACGAAGCTATTTGCTGTTTCCTCTCGTAGTTTTTTAAGCTATTTATGCAGAATTAAGAGCAATCTAATCTGTAATCGGTATTATGAAGGATCTGACATTACATTGTTAGCTAGTCAGTTCAACATTGTGAAAGCTGAATACCCTAAGAAATGACACCAGTATCCGTCTGTCTGTGTACTTAGTACTTAATAGTTGTTCACAAAAACTACGTAAGGCTGTGTTGTTAATCTCTCAAGTCCACATTTTTTCCATACAAACTTTGGGAGGGTTTTACTCCACTGTTTGACAATGTACATCAAAAATTAAACATGGTATGGTTTTGTTGCGTTATCAATATTGTCTGTACGGAAACCGAATACTAAAATAAAAAGCCATTAAAAAGTTATGAGCCAACAAAGATTCGTTTTTCTTGCTAATGAAACCTAACTTTGGACATGTTTACATAATAAAAGAAGTGTAAAATCTCCAAAACTAAGTCGGTACCGACAAAGTTCAATCATCGAAAAGTTACATAAACTTAATTGCTCATTGATTTATGCAGTAGTTTTTACAGAAAACCCGATCTTCCGAAGGACTTTTCTTAATTTTTACGTGCCTGCTTTACTATAACTGATTCTGCAGCTCACTCAATAATGTTGTGCGTGTAGACTATCGTCTAACTTCTCATCACTGAAACTACCTCTGTCGGACTCGAAGCCTGGCGAGACAGCGTGCTTTTTAGCCAGGCCCACCAGTGAGTTTTTTTTTTTTTTTTTTTTTTTTTGGGTGGGAAATCGTCAAATAACTTCTCCCGCTCTGGGTGGAGCAGGAGGGCGTGTCAGACTTTTACTGACTAAAACCCACCCGTATTCCTTCAGTAGCCCGTGTGCCAGGGGCTGTGGTGTCTCTTTCGAACAAACCCGCACCCCTGGCAGGCATCGGCCCTTGCGGGCCCCATAATTTTTTGTGCTGACATCTCTTTGAGGCGCGCGTGGAACACAACGCGCCGTCGACTTGGGCTTGGTCCTTACCGGACAGCGAGCTACCCATTACTCGCCGTCCGCAAGCTCATGCCTACGGTGGCCCTTAAGATAATTTCCATCATCATCATCTGCCTAGCCTTTTCATTTCCCAACCATGTTGGGATCGCCTTTCACTCAATCTGGGTGCAGTTCAATAGCAGTATTTCATATGGAGCGACTACCTATCTGACCTCCACAATCTAGTTACCGGATAATACGATACCCGGTAAGACAATATGTCAATATTAAAAAAAAACTCACGTTTATTTTTCAATAAAGTGACGTTTTTTGTTGATCAATTTATTCTTTTTTTGAATTTATTGAAGATTTTTTTCTACTTTTGAGTTTGTTTTTCTAATAAAGCGTGTTTCTAAACTAGTTACTTATTTGATACTATGTAATCGTGTTTAGATGTCGACACAATCATGTTGGCAGAGTTTAGCTAACCAATTTAAAATAACCTGTACAATAGGACATTAATTAACTTCCATAGTTAAAAAAATAAGGCGATGCAAAATGCATAAACATTGAACTAGATATTTTTCGAACACGAGTCTGATGGAGAATACCTACCTAAGATCAACTTACGTCACAAATTTATTGATTTTAATAGCTCACCAAAATTTAAAAAAAACATGTAAAATGTTGCCAAGACGAGACCATACGACTGGCAAGCACTGTCAACAAGTTATCAGATCTCATGTAGAGCCAAGCTTCTAACTCTTCACGGCCCAACTTCACAAACTCTACACCTGAGAATATGTAGCTTGGCCATTTCGCTACATTCTTATGGGCGTAAGGTGATTTATTCTCCACTGTTCATTACTTTTCTGTTATACAAGTTTTTGTAGTAACAAAACGGCCCTTATAATTTGGGTTTCAGTTATACCAGTATAATCCAAATCCAAGTTATAAGGTTAGAAAAAACGACGAAGCGCACAGAGGTAGTGCTCTTGCGCTCCGCTTGGCTCGTCTTGGCGGGGACACTACCCTGCCCCCAGAGGTAGTGCCCTTGCGTTCCGCTTGGCTCGTCTTGGCGGGGACACTACCGTACCCCCAGAGGTAGTGCCCTTGCGCTCCGCTTGGCTCGTCTTGGCGGGGACACTGCCGTGCTCCCAGTTTCGGCCTGTATTATTTCACTGCAGGGCAAAATCAAAAAGGTCTCCCTTTCCTTTTTCCACTGAACTCGATCCTGCAGGCTTAGCACGAGCACCGATTTGTCGACGGAAGAATAGACATGACTATTAACTAAATGATGTAAGTACAATAGGAGAAGATAGCTATGTTTTTCTATTAAATAACACAGTTATGCGTTATAAACGAATCAAGATTTTGTAGATAATACGTTTTTAGTGGTCGAGTAGAAAGTTTGTTGTCAGTGATGTGTCAGTGTGATTTTGACAGTTTGGTAAGAAATATTTTTCTCAAATACACAAAACAAAAAAACAAAATACAAGACAAAATGACAGATTGTAGAAGGATATATCTTTGGTGCGATGTCAAAAATGGAAAAACGAAATGTCACTTTTATAGAAAAAGCACTGTCTATTCTTCGTAGAAAAAGAAAGCGCCTTGCCAAGCCTGCTGGGCCAATCCTTCATGTAAGCGTCAAGTTCATCCAGCTGTCTACGCCTGGGTCTTCAGCGATGCCGTTGAACGTTTTCAGGAACCGGCAAACGTGTCCAGCCCAGTCCCATTTGACCTTGGCTGCTTTTTAGGTGATGTCTACTTATTGATAATTACCAAAAATAATCGTTACGCAATGTCATTGCAAATATAAAGTGATTCTGCTACTGCCAAATTCATTATGATTTATTGCGCACAATAAATCTGTAGGGCAGCGTACTAACTGAATACTTTTCATACCGTGGGTTATATTAGTACCCCACCGTCGCAATATTGCTTCCTTTTTTAATTTATGGTGTTCCTTTGGGTTTGCCATTCAGAATTTATGAGTTATTGCGTGTTTTGTATATATGTGGTAATTTACAGGCAAATTGCCAATAAGAAGGATCTTTTAATCTGTCTAGCCTTTTCCCAACAACGCTGGAGTTGGCTTCCAGTCTAACCGTAGTTAGGTATGTACGTACCTGAATACTAGTATATTACATGGACGCGACCATACTGCGATCGCCAACCCGCTTGCCAAGCGTGGCGATTATGGCAAACCCCCTCCCCCCCAAACACCGGTCGAGGTGGCCGTGCTTGGGGGAGGACTATGTCCAGCAGTGGACGTCTTTCGGCTGAAATGATGATGATGATGACATGCAAAGACTACCTATCTGACTTTCAGAACACAGTTACTGGGTAACACAATACCCTTGGTAAGACTGACAAACAGACTTTTAGGATTCTCATGACACGGGATTCGACGGTAATGACTGCCGTGCGATCTGCGAATAACCACCGGGACCAACGGCTTAACTCCTTCCGAAGCACGGAGGGGTCTCGACATGTATTGGATGGATCTTCAGTAAATATTAACATGAGAATAAAACTAAGAGTATTTTCCCAAAGCCTGAATTATGGCAACACTAAGAATAAGGTAATACGTATGTACCATAAACATTATGGAGGTAGACAGAAACCAAAGACAAAAAAACTCTGCTACCACAGTCTCTTTGTTGTGGAACAGATAAAAATAAACCCCATCTTGTTAAGACGAGTCGTGTTTAAAGTCCGAAAACAAACAGCGCCCTAAAACAACCAAACATCAAGTCTCCACTTAACCACATCACTTAACCGAACCATTTTTAGAAGACACTTCCATTTAGTTAATTTTAAACTGCCCTTTAAAACAAGGGAGGGTCTTCAAAATTTGGTCGCATTATGCGCCCAACAAATATTGTCCGAACAAAGAACGTGTAACAATTTTTGAATAGGGAAGTGTAACTAGTTCGATTTTCAAATAGTCGGGGCGCCGGGTAAAGGCGATTATAGCGTTTTAAGCGCCATGTTTATTTTTACGAAAATGGAACGTGTTGTGTTTTCGCATTAGCACCTTTTACTGTATGTTTCGTTTTTCGACGTGTGTGGTCTGGGCTTATGATTACCGAGTGAAGTGCTTTCGGATTGGCTTCTCAGTCGATTCAGTATATTTTGTGTGTTTATCATCTAATGAATTAAGATGTTTAATTTATTTTGGTACCTAAATGATCGAAAATGATCAAATATGCGAAATTATTTCGTCGATAATAAACATGAAAATTAATTCAAGTGGAAGATTTTATTATGATGAATCGGTTCTACAAATAAACGATATTTTTCTAAAATAGCTGGTATTATTAAATTAAACCACCGATACAGATTTTTTTTCTAAAACAGCAATTCCATAAATATTTATACAAAAGAGATGAAGATATTCCAGACAGTTTTTAAAAACGCATTGATCGAGTCAATTTTCAACGCGTGCTTTAGAGATTCTTGCAAAAAATTACATTTTTATCAACAAAAGACGTCTTTACACCTTTTGATAAACGTATATTCTTTTGAGACACGAAAAAAAATGTCATTGATCCAACAAACTTACGCTATTTCCTTACTTTTCTATTTCACTCTTATTTTTAGAGCCTTAAGTGCGTAACTTCTGCGAAATTTAGATTTTCAAGCGCAAAAAGTTTTGGTAAAATAGTTTTATATGACATCTTCGTTCCAGTGAAGATGTTTAGATAACATTAGTGGCTTATAAACGGTTGTTCATTTCAATGGGGTCCCATAGACCCCATATAAAAGTCTTTAGAGCGAGGGAGATCATGAATGCATGACGTTTTCCATGAAGATGGCCCTTAGTTGATAAATACGCGACTAATCAAATTATTTATGGCATTAAATCGTAATAAAATGTTGTGAACATCTGCACGGCGACGTTTCAACGCTTTTGTTGAAGATTTGTTTGAAAAAAAAAAAAGGGTTGGTGTTTTTGTGTGTGACGGTTTAATTTCATAATGGTTTAGTTAAATTCAATGTTATCTGGTGTGATACGGGTACTTAAATACGGCTGGAATGTTGATAAACTCGTAGTGTGACTTTAGACGAATTTTATGCAATTGTGTGTGAGACGCGAAAAATTAAGTTCAAACCGCACTTAATTTTTCGCGTCTCTTGTAATTAAATCGACCATTGTAGTTGATGTAGGTACTGCGTTTGTGAGTACTTTCCTAATTAAATTAACACCTGGGTCGTTTATTACGAAAAAAAAAAAACAAAGCTACATTACGAACGGCTTGGCAGAATTCTTGGAATTTAATTTTACTTTGTTCTCGACTCATTGTATCGCCGTTTCCATTAATTAACCTTGTCAATGCGTTAATCTATTCGCATCTCGATTACCTACCTTTAAACTTAACTTCTCGATACCAACATTATCGATTCGAATAATCGATTTGAAATATCACGTGAATTGCCAAATGCTCTATATTTGGCACATTGAACGATTGAACGAACATTAACGCGGTACCAACAGGGTAAACGGTCCCGTTTTCACCTCATTAAGCCCAAGTTAAGGACCCTATTATGTACTTTATGTATTCCTAAATTACCCATCACTTAATAGGGTAGCCAACAACGGGGGAGCTTACCCTTGGACCGTTTTAAAATGACCTTCCTGGCCCTTCTTGTGGGGTAGTTATTTATGTAAAAGGGGGGTAAAAAATGATCATTTGGGGGTCTCGATATAGTGGATAATTACTAGAGGTGGGGTGTTTTAAAGTGTTCGTATGATTACTGGCCTGTTCAAATTTAATGCCCGTTTCTCGTTTAGCGAGTTTATGTTCTACAAGTTTGGAAATTGGGTGATAAGTAGGTGTATCGATGCTATTCTTGAACGTTATTTATGATACTTTAAAACGCTGAAACGGAACTTAGTTATTTAATTTTATAGGTTTGAGATAATTATTTGGAAATTCGAAAGTCCTGGAGATTGTTATTGGTGTATTTTTTGGTAGGTATTTAGCATTTCCAATATAGACAACGAACCATACATTAAGTAGGTACTTGCTTAAAATATATTCATTTGTTCATATGTGGTTTATGTTACTTACACTTATATAAAAAAATACGATTACGAATCAGAATTCTCATATTCCATCACAATAACAAATGAAAAATCGTCTCTAATTTGTTTTAAGTACCTTTTCCATTCACCCATTCAATGAACGAATGAATGATAAATTCGCTGAAGACCACATTCTTAAGTCGCGAAATGACGTAGCTAAAAATAGAATAGCTGGGGTGTCCACGCTTTATGGGTCGATATTAGGGACCCCAGATGTCCAAACAACAATCGTTTGGGAGACTGTGAGTTCTATTGTGTGAGATGACAAACGTACACCTATTGTTAAACTGTCCCATTATTAAGAGTACTTAATATACTACTGGTTATGGTGACAATACTTGAAGTGGGTATTAAATCATTCGATTTGATATTTTTACAAATTAAGGAAACTACAAAAAAATAATTAAACAAACCCCATGAGTAGGTACTAGAAGCTAGGTATTCCTAAGAAAAGTAAATTAACCCTACTATGTTTAACATTATAAATGTGAAAGTTTGTGTTTGTGAAATTGAATGTTTCAATGTTTGGATGTTTGTTACTCAATTACCCAAAACACAGCTGAACGGATTTGTATGAAATTTGGCAGACGGATAGTATAAAATCAAGATTAACACATTGGATACATGCGAGCAACGCCGCTGGCAAAAGCTAGTAGAAAATTAAAGTAATAGGTATTGGTCAGGAAATCTAAAGATAGGTATTTCCCTGTGGTTATGTAGATCGGCAATTTCGGGAATATTCAACTATGAAACATGTTTGAAAAATGTATGATTAATTTCAATTAAATCATTATAATTTAAGCTGGTATGGCCATTAAGCTTCCTTGTTCCCTTTAACCTCCTTTACGTATTAGGAGGTGTTAAATTCCCACTCAATAGCGCTATCTTGTTTTGAAACTACTTAATTGGTATCGTATCTATTACCTAAATTGTACAGGAAAATAATATTACTGAGCGGCGGACGTGAAAACAGAAGTGCGCTCGATTTAGTGAATTTTCTCATTAGGACTGTAGACCGCACTGCATTTTTGTTACTAAATAATCTTTTACCTCCAACTGCATTTTAAATAAACCAGTAAAGTTTATGTTTTTACTGTGATTTGTACGGTAGGTAAAAAATATATTTTTGAGCAATTAAAATCAAAACCGTTCTATTCTGTCACTAGCTTCTGCCCGCGACTTCGCCCGCGTAAAATTTATTGTTCCCTAGACCACCGCGTCGCATCGCATCGCCCATTCGCGCTAGTACCAATTTACTACTATTTTCGCATATATTTTTTTACTTTTTTTTTTGTTCGGCTCCTTTGAAATGCATTTTTTAAGTCTCACTGGTAGTCATCGCGTTCAAATAAATAGATAAGCAATTCAGCTTTAATAAAATAGATAAAATCGTTGCCACCCTACTCAAACTAGCAGTGACGTACCATCAGCGTCATTCACAGTCGTATAATGACCGGCTGATAGCCGTTTAAAAACGAATTTGCTCACTTCTGGTACATTAAACAATCGTTCACCAACGCTCTGGGAGATATGTTCCGATTTTGAATTAGCTGTGTTACTTATATTTATTATCTGTGTGTTGGGGACGATTTGATTTGTATTATTTTGTTGGTAAAAACGTTGATACTATGTATTTGATGGCATCAATAAATACTCTAGAAGTGTAGATCATAGGTAGTATAGGTACTACCTACTGTAGGGCTATTTAGATAAATATCGAAATTGTGAAAAGTACAATTGAGCTGACGCACATACATTTTTAGAAGTATTTTATCGAACAAATTAAAGACACAATAATATAGAAAGAGTTTGCTATAGTGGTTTATTTGTCGATTCGCACGAATTTACTCACCCGAATCGGGCGAATCGACACTCTTAAATTTTGTTTTTTTCTGTAGGTGCCTTTCACGAAATTAATCTATTTGTAGGCGAATTAAAAACTCCAGAAATACGAATTATGCGAGTGGCACGTTTTGAATTTTATGCAATAAAGTTATGAGAAAAGATCAAGACGTATTTACCTTATTTCATGCATATGCAATAAGGTAAATTCGGGCGAATTGACTAATAAGCCGCCATCGTTCCGTGGAAACTGCTAAAATTAACGTTCATTAATCAATATTTTACATATTTTCGGCGGTACCAGTTAAAAAACAGGAAACTACGTATTCAGTCGCTTAGTCCACTATTGATTACGCAGTATTTTAGAATAAAATCCAATGTTTTGACTTAGGTATGTTATCGCTACAGGATATTAGTACGTTATTACGTACAACGCGATAAAAAATAATTGGTATGAATTAATTAGAGGAAAAAATTCAAATAATTACGTAAATAACTGTTAGAGTAATTAATAGTAATTATATTTGTTCCATTTTGTTTTAATATCTGTTTTTATTCATTCTGTCGCCATGTCGTCGTCGACTAATAGTGTTATGGCGGGAATGGGATAATTAACAAATATGTAAATAATTTTCCTGCTTTTGATAATTATTGTGATAGAATTATTGATTACGTTAGTTAATTAGGTGTTAGTCTGAAACAACTACACCCACATAAATATACAGGATACGTTTTTATCCAGTGCGCAAACTGTAACCATGAATTTAGCATATCATTCTAGACCCCTAGCGCAGAAAGTTTTCGTGGATTATTCAAAATACATCAGCTGTTCCATACATTTTGACCGTGTAATGCACTTTTCTATAAAATAGCTGATTTTTTGAACAAGATTAAAACCAAAAACATTAAAAATTCATTAGGTGATCTAATGAATTTTTAATGTTTTAAAATAAAATACATATTAAAATACATTATATCATTAAAATTTAAAATTCAATACAATCATTAGTAATATTTCATATGATATTATTATCACAAAGAAAATTAATAATAAAACTGCTAAAATGCTAGGGTCCCGCTTTTTTCTACATATGAATAGTTTTTTATAAAAAAAACATTTGGTCTGTAATTTTGTATCATACGAGTAGGTACTTTTGTCCTTTCTCTTTTTTACGCAATTCTCTTATTGGGGTGTAAGAGATGTTCCGATGTTGCACATTGTTTAAAAGAAAGTCAAAACGCGACTGCCTATCTGACCACCACAACCCAGTTACTGGGTTATAACGATATCCCTTGGTAAGACTGTTTGTCCGACTCTGACTATCCGTAACGACTGTTATAGATCTACGAATACCACCACAACCCAGTTACTGGGTACTACGATATCCTTTGGTAAGACTGGTTGTCAGACTATTCAATTCTTAACGACTGATAAAGATCTACGAATGACAAGCCAGGACCAACGACTCATGGTGCTTTCCGAGACACGGTCCGAGTCTCGAATTCTCGAGATGAAAGAGATGGTCACCCATCCACGGACCGACCGCGGCAAGTGAAGCTTAACTTTAATCGATCGTACTATGTGGCTGTCACTGTGCCACGAGCCCCTCGACAGATAAGTCCAAATTTTGATATTTCCGTAGTCTGATATTTTATGTCTACATTTTTATGTGTAATTCATATGGTATAAATATATAATAAAAATTATTCTATTCTATTCTTACTACGAGGGCCGTTTGACCCATGTGGTATAGAGGCGAAGATCGCCCTGAGGACACGTTGGAGCATACGGTGGAGGTCTGCCCGGCTTGGGCGGAGCACCGCCGTGTCCTCGTGGAGGCGATCGGTGGCAGCGATCTCTCGCGTCCGGCCCTGGTCCAGGCCATGGTTCGGAGCGAGAGTGCATGGGTAGCCGTCACCTCCTTCTGCGAAGCAGAGATGCTCGCGAAGAGGGAGTCGGCGCACGTGAGGGAGAGGCAGTTTATGCGTCCTTCCTCACGGCCTGTCGCCGCAGGAGACGCCCTGGGCGTCGGGAATCCCAGGCTGATTCCCGGCCATCGTAGGCGTGGGCTTGCGGACAGCAAGTAATGGGTACCTCGCTGTCCGGTCAAAGAGATGTCAGCACAAACTGACGGGGCCTGCAAGGGAAAAAATCCCGCTGCGATTTTATTAGGTCCATGGGAACGTGAGGTAAGTGTGACTTGGTCTTGGCCGGTATTTTTGTCCATAAACTATAGATTTTTCCATGTTTAAATGAGTTAGGTAGGACCAGTAAGAATAGAAAAAATCTTACTTTCGACAGTACCTAAAACTATTTCTAAAATTTAAAAAGACAACCAAATCAGTACCTACTTAACCGTATTAAGAAAACATAATAAATTACCACACACAATAAAAAAGCTTTTCACTTAACTCTTTTAAAGATCAAAAAGTTCTATTATTAAAAAGCCCTTTCGATCGGAAATAAAACGGAAAGTTCCCAAAATAAACGTAATAAAGAAACCCTATATGTGTTGTATCGAGTCAAATGCGATGATCATTCGTTAAATACATTATGTCGGGGCTATTATAGGCCACTTTGGCACCCCTATACAATCGAGTGGTGTAGGGTTGTCGATGTTCAATAATGGAACATGATCGGTTTTGACAGTAGCTTGATTGCGTAGTCGCATGTGAATACTGTTGAACTTGAGGCCCTGGGTTCGATTTCCGGGTCCGGTCCGGTCCGGGGATAGTTGCCACATTTTTCGAAGTCACTCTGTATCTCTCAGTATAAAAAGAAAGATACTTTATTTGTAAAACTAGCCGGTACTTTGGTGTTTTATCTACTTTATGAAAAGTAAAAAAAAAAAAAGTTATCTTTAATATTTCTAGAGTATTAGTGATTTTTACGGACCTCTATTTTTTGGGACATCTATCCCACGTAGGGAATATAAATTACGTTTAGGATAGGTGCCTCGCCGAGAAACAGGACACCTATCTCGCAAAAACTTTGATGGCATTTTGCCTTTCCTTGCAATCGCACACAGATATGCTACACGGTCAACTTAGTTTTACTTAGAGTCTTTCGAGAGATTAATAAAATATCATGCGATTCATCCGCGAAACTAGAGTAATTACGATCAGAGCAACTATACCCCTGGGCAGTGGCGTAACTACAGGGTGGCAAGTCGGCAAAATGCCACGGGCCCCCAGCCGGAAGGGGCCCCCGGTCAGAGGAGAATCCCAACTCCCAATATTTATTATTACACAATTAGTAAAAAAAAAATAGTTTTGTCTTTAATTTATTTAACTACTTCACGTAATGATTTACTATTAAACTCTTACAAGTAGAAGTGTATTAATAAGTATTACAAAATAAAAAATAGGTACTATTATAGTTGGTTCAGCTTCTCTATATTGTTGGCATCCGATGAATTTGCCACGGGCCTCGAACGGTATAGTTACGCCACTGCCCCTGGGGCAACTGTCCTGGTTTTACCCTAGCAGCCGGGAGTCTGGATTCATGGCAATAGACTCGCCTGCTATAAAATGGGAATTAAAAACACAACTGGCGACATATGGCGGCCTATGGGTGTACTATACATAGGTACTGGTGTGCGGAGTAACCAACATAGCTTGCAAAGCAAGCAAACCGAAGTAGCAATGGGCTGACAGCAAACTGAAGACTGAAAATCAAATCAAATCAAAATATTTTATTTCACATAAACCTGCATGGGCACCTAAGAAACGTCAGAAGCTAGGTGCACGGTTCCAAATTGTTGCTTCCTATGGAGAAGAGCCGGCAAGAAACTCCACGGTTACTCTTTTAAAAATAATTGGCTTTAACAATGTTTTCAAATTACAGTGATAACAGGTATGGGAGGACAGTGCAGGCCTGTCATTGTACCAGGTACTTAGAGGAATGAAAATACAGAATAGAAAATCGTCTACAAATCCACAGTCTGTGAGGCCTACAACGTTCTCTCATTCACAATATGTAAAATAATCTACATAAATAAAATGAACCTATTTAAACAAAGTGACATGATTTCCATGACAATCACTAAAAATAGACGATAGATATTAAAATTGACGTAGAAGAAAACCGTGTAAAGTAAACATGTAGCAAGTGTTCCGTTGTCTTCCTTTCAGCAGCGTTTTGCAAAACAACAGCTGCATATGTTCTACTATTCTACAGCACAACTAAATCAAAATAGATAAAAGGCAGAGATAGAGGCTTTATCCTTAAGAGTACTGCCATAGCTTGCAGAGTAAGCAAAGTCAAGTGGCCGTGGGCTGGCCATGTTTGTCGAAGGACCGATGGCCGGTGGAGTAAATGAGTCCTGGAATGGAGACCGCGTAGCCCCCAGCTAGATGACGACCTAAAGAAAGTGGCTGGGACAGAATGGATACGGAAGGCAGTGGCCAGGGTGTTGTGGCGTAGCCTGAGAGAGGCCTACGTTCAGCAGTGGATTTCAATAGGCTGAGTCAATCAATAGGTACTGCCTTAGTCTTCGGAGAATACAAGCGTGATGTCATGTTTTCTTGACGGAACCAATAAATATCTACTATGTACTAGCTTCCGCCCGCGGCTTCGCCCGCGTGGAAGTCGGAAATTATCCCGCGGGAATGTACTACCGGGATAAAAAGTATCCTATGTGTTAATCTAGGTTATAATCTATATGTGTGCCAAATTTCATCCGAATCCATTTAGTCGTTTTTGCGTGAAAGAGTAACAAACATCCATACATTGGACACAAACTTTCGCGGTTATAATATTAGTAAGGATATGTAAGGATTTAATATCTTAGTGATGTTGATGGTCATTCAACAGACCTTTTATAGAATCAAGTAAGTATCTCTAGTCAATTCTCACTGAGACGCGACGCTCTGCGCACTTTTTAAGATAGCAACAGAATATTTAACTTATTAACAACACGAAAATGTATAATTTCACTACGAGAGCGAAAGCGTGTTGAAGAACGCTGAGATGCACCGTGTTGTGCAGTCCGTATACCTTATTTTGAAGTAAATAATATCTATTTTGTACCGTGATCTTAAAAAGTGCGCGCCGTGTCGAAGCTGCTATCCATCAGAATCTGAATCATTTTGAAGGTTATGGCTAAAATCCATTTCTTCATATGTTCGAAAAATTTGTCTGCTCAATAACGTAAATAACGCAATGAATGTTGTTGAACTGTCAAAAAGAAACCCATTCCTACTTTTAGTGTGTCACGCGCAAGTACACAATTTACCCCTTGAACCCGTCGTATAATGAACTTTTATTTTATAAAATTAAGATTGAAATAAACTTCCAACAGCACGTCACATTTCTTCCCGTAGGTGTCGTATAAGGCGACTAAGGGACTTGCTAGAGAATGGGCAGCAGCGTTCTCTATGAATTTTACCACCGTACTGCGATCGCCAACCCGCCTACCAAGCGTGGCGATTATGGCAAGCCCCCCAAATTGGGGGAGGCCTATGTCCAGCAGTGGACGTCTTCCGGCTGAAATGATTACGATGATGAGTAGGTGCAGATGCCAGCACATCAAGCTACCCGATCTCTCAAATTTATTTGAAAGATTTTCATCTTTATTACGTAAGCATAAAGTTAATGTTTAACTGGGATTTGACAATTTAGGGTAGCTTGATGTGTGTGATCTACACGCCTTAACTCTACAAGGCCTAACTTCACAAACTCTACACCTTAGTCAAAATATGTGGCTTGGTCATTTCGCTACATTCACATGGGCGTAAGGTGAAAAAATAATCCACTGTTAATTACTTTTCTGTTATACAATAGTTCTTTTAGTAACGAAACGGCCAAGCCACATATTTTGACTAAGGTGACGAGTACGCTCTATATGAACCATTTTTCAAGCCACAAAAAGCTTTTTCCGATCGATATTCGTGCCAACCCTATCCACTAATGCCCGCAGTACACTGATTGTGTAATATAAACTATCACATAAATAACTAGGGTTGCGCGACAAATGCACACTCAATGATTCGACAATTAAATTGTGAATTTATTGAATAAATTGTTTTCTATGCATTTCGGTTCACTGTTTGTGTTTAGGGTTGCCACTGTTGCTAGTTTTGAATATGGTCAGATCTATTGTATTATTTTGAAGTGATTTTGTGAATGAAGTTTTACACTAAGGTGCTTTTATTTCGCAGATTGTCATGGAATAGACAATTCCTGGAGTGGAGACCGCGTATCTGACGATCTCAAAAAGGTAGCTGGGACAGACTGGGTGCAGAAGGCGGAGGCCAGGGTCTTGTGGCGTCGTATGGTAGAAGCCTATGTCCAGCAGTGGACTGCGATAGGCTGAGTTGATTGACTTTCTTTTCGTAAGACGTATTGATAGCGTCAGCGCCATTTTGTGCCACCTTTCTGTGGTTGCGTCTTTCTGATAAGTTGTTAGAAGCCCAAATCCCTGACAACCAGTCCTACCAAGGTTAGTTAATTTATTTGTTGGCGAACTCTAGAAAACGGACGTATTTGACAATTGGCACATTTTGAAAAGTATGCAAATGAAGTTATGAGAAAAGGTCACAACAACTATCCATGCAATAGATAAGGTGCATAAAATTCAAAACGTGCACATTGCTTAGTACGTATTTTTGGAGTTGTCGATTTGCTCACAAAAAAAGAATTTCGTGAGAGGCGCATATAGATAATAATATTGTACGATTTAAAAGTGTCGCTTCGCCCGATTCGTGCGAATCGACTATCTGTCCTTTGCTTCCCTCCCCCAGCGAAACCTTAAGCCGAGGTCCAAGACATAACTAAGCAACTACACTCATCTTTTTTCTGGAGGTTAAGCAGCCGAGACCATCCTAGGGTGACCTTCGACATACCGTAAAAAAACAGCTTCTGTCAGATACTTTCACAGATACCACGTGTCTCATCTCTAATTTTAAAAGGACAATACACACACATATTCACATTTTTTACAGGATGTGGTTGAGACTTCCTCGCTATTGCAGCGCGTCGGAGATGTTTGCACAAGCTCGTACCGACGGTTTTCACGCGATTGTGCGCAAAAATACCGGTTCGCTACTAAGTCGAGTGAGAGGCAGTCGCAACCTCATCCTGAGAACTGTAGCGGAGAGTTTCGGTTCTCAAATTGTAAAGCAGTTTGTGCAGAGGGTGATTGGTACTAACACTAGATAATAAGTTGTTTTCATATTATGTTACTAACACTCTATGGATTTATTTTCCGAAATAAAATAAATATTATTATTATTAATACCCGCTAACACAGCCAGAAACAATATCGTTAGCTCTTCTTAACTTGTAGGAACCACAAATACCCTTATTTCACCATGAAATCATATGATCCGTCACGCTCGCTGTAGTGGTGAGCATATGTAAATACGTGTAGCCCAACATATTTTAATAAAGCACCCTCATGGACCGGGTTCGACTCCCCGTTTAGTTAGTTATTAAATACGATATTTTTCCATATCATTGTGCGGGGACGGCGATTGGGGAGAGATTTGGACCTTGTTATGCGAGAGTGAAGAATTTGGGTAAATATTTTCAATACCCCTTGTTGTGTCTAGTGGTCGCAAGTGCTGAGCATGAGGGTTTGATTCCCGGGTCGAGCAAACTGTTATTGGATTTGCCATCTGGTATTTCTCAGTAGCAGCCCAGATTTGTGCCCGGTTGATGGCAATAGGCTCGCTCCATATTACATAGAACTTTAACATAATGATGAAATGTGGGTACTACCTAAAGGTGCTCTGTTTGGTGCGGGTTGTTCGAAAGAGATACCGTGGCTCCTGGCACATAAGCAACTGAAGGTACACGGGTGGGTTTTAGTCAGTAAAAGTCTGATATCTGCTCCACCCAGAGCGGGAGAGTTATTTGATGATGTCCAAACTACAAAAAAAAATAGTGGACTGCTACTCTCTGGTACTCTGCTTTATTCTTGTTACTTTTCATATTGGTTTATTAAAAATTAAAATAAATGCATTCACCTTGCTTAGTTTTCTATTAAAAGGTAACTTTTAAAAATATTGTTTTATGTTAACTTAGCCGAAAAAAAACAATATTTTGTACAATTTAAAAAATCAGTATTCAAATTGTATTTAATATTTTTAAATTAAAAAATATGTCAGACGTCATTGCTGATAGTTATTTCAAAAACATTTTGCTAATATCCTGTTTCCTGTTTTACTCTATGGCACGCATGACGCATTTAAATATTTTCACAAGATTCATTCCAAAGTCGTGAAAATTATGTGATGTAATTATTTTTTATCAAATACTGATAAACTTAAATAACCACTCCACGAGCCACTATAGAAACAGGATATCCTTTTTCGGGTAAAAATTGTGGTCAATTAAACTATTGACAAAAACAGTTGAGACTATTTTAAAACAATCAGCAAATTTTAATTTGAAGTAAATTTATACGTTGCTATGCTAATTTATTATCCCCTTAGACCTTATCACCTTACAGACATAAACAGGTAGTTTTGGTTTAAAACAAGAAAGATAGAAAAATTAATAAATATTTTTTCTTGAACTTACACTTCTTAAATTAATGAACCTCTAAAAAATGTTTGTGCTTATAATGAAAAAAAAAAAAAAAAACAGCATCTTTTTGGATTTCTGGCACCCAATTAAATTAAGGATCAAGTTAAAGGAATTTATTAGTGGTTCACATAAGAAATGAACTAATGAGTTCGTTTCAAATATTAAATTAATTAATATTAAATCAAATATTAATATTTTTAGGAAAGTAAAATGGTAATTATTTAAGGTTCGAATAAATACATGCCGTAAAAAACTTGGTTACTTCTGCATTACACTATCCCATAAGGCGGATAACACCGAAAGCTTAACTTGGTTTAACGAAGTCGGAGCACACAATAAACACAGCTCCCTCGTTTAAATTCATTAATGCATTTGTCATAAAACTCATATCGTTATTACGTTATATATGAAGGGTGGGACATAGTGATTTTTTCTTAATTTCCGTCGCCGATTTATTCCGGCGACGAAATTTGATTTCGGATGATAAGTCTGTATATTGAAGCGGGGTTCTGATTGCCTAAATGTATTTTGGGAGTCAACGTTTTATGAAAATATTGTTGGTGAAATTTCTTTTTACAAAATGTCTTGAAAAAACTTTAAAATCACATTAAGGAGAATTTGTTTCTTTGGAAACAGTTTCGGATGCTCCAAAATGTAGGCAATAAAAATAAACTTTTTCCTTAAATTCAATTTGAGCTGAACAGTTGCTTAAGATCACTAATAGCTCCACTCTTAAATCTATTATCGCACAATCTACCAATCATTAATAACGGGTTATGAATGACCGCTTAAAATTCTATAGGATGCCCAAACATCTGACGGTCGTAGAGAAATGCGTGCAACACATGCGCCCGCGGTCTTTTCAACGCTTCTAAAATCATTTATCATTCATTCTATCTCTGTCTATCATTAATCATTGGAATGAGGCTTAAAGAGAGAGAAAATGAAGTGATGGTACGTCAGAAGAGTAAATACGATACGGCTAATGATACAATTAATGATTAATTATTTTTCGAATTTTATAGTCTATGAATGGGCCGTGAATAGCGAATCCTTTAACGAAGGTTGAACCGATAAAGTTGAAATTTGCTCGATTATTGTGGCGTCGGCGCGTCTGATAGTCTGTAATGACGGTATTCGGGTCTTTTAAAAACGTTTAACACGAATAATGACGTTGTAAAATTCATTGAAGTTTTAAGGGATGAGTTTCGTCTCTGGAGAGGGCTACCTTTTACAATTTCACACCAGTTTTGTGACAATTATAGTACATTTACGTCTTATTTAGAACGCATTTGTACAGCAAAAATGTCTTTGAAGAAATTTCAATGAAGTCAGTGTGAAATACTTTGAGTACTTTTAATAATTTGTATTGAATTAATATTTTTGTTACATATACTGTAACTATTATCGTATGCAAATTAAATGTATGTTTCCATAGCTTTTACAGTTGAATATAACGTTCTAAAAATATAACAAGCATTAGCCCTATGAATGATGGGTTGATTTTATTCTCAGACAGAATAAAACGTTTCTATAAAAGTGATAACATTCTTAATAAATTAGGATTAGGAGTGAACATACCATTATAGACTAGGGCTTTGAGAAATCATTCGTAGGTGGTCTTAACAAAACCAGTACATCACAACATCAACCTTCAAAACATAAACTTGTTAATAAAATTCGTAAAATGCTATCTAGAGGTATAAAATTCGAAATAAATCTACAAGAATCCCATTAAAAATTACCCAATATATTTAAAAAAGTCAGAAGCATGAATGGCCGTTCGGAGGTGAATGGCGCATCATTAAAATCAAATCCTCTAACAAATGTAACTGAAGTTGTTTTGTTACGCGTTTTACTGGTTTGAATGTTATTTGTAATAAATTATAGAATAATTCGTAAGTACCAACAAATAAATCCTTAATAAGGTGTCGTTAAACTTTATTATTTAGTAACTGACTCCACTTAGGGCTATTGTTGAGCTTTTTTTTTATTTTTGTACGCATCTGTTGTTGTGGTATAGTATATGTGGGGATTTCAGACAAAATATGTTTTTTTATAGGGACGATACTGGCAACTTGTCGTGAAGCAGACTTTTTTTGAGTCCTATCTTATCTATTTGAGTATAATCCTACTATTATTATAAATGTGAAAGTTTCAGAGGATTGATGAAATAATGTTTGTTACTGTTTCACGCAAGACTTACTGAACGGATTTGAAGTAAATTTGGCACACAGATAGTGTATCAAGTGAAACTGCTGTCAAAGCTAGTGATTCTACTAATATTATAAATGTGAAAGTTTTATGTTTGAATATTTGGATGTTTGTTACACAATCACGCAAAAACGGCTGAATACAATTGTGGCAAGCAAAAAACGAGTCAGTATTGACTATAGAAAAATATTTGAGCTTGCAGGTATTGCCAAAGTGTGGAACTCTGCTATCGTTTGTGTTCCCTTCCACATTTACCTTCAAAGCAAGAGTGAACAGGCATATTTTGAGTAGGAGTATATTAACAAGCATTCATTCAGCAATAAAAATAATAAAATTGCATGTGTATGTGATAATATATTTAAACACGTTGCCCATATCAATATTATTCCGTCGAATAAGATCACGTGTAATTCAGTCACGTGTATTATGTATGACGATAATTAACTTCCTGCTTTATATAATGCAATTATCAGAATATCGTGAACTTGCATTTAATTAAAATTATCTTTTAATTATTTTCCTGTATGAAATTCGTAATCGTCGCCGTATAAAATAAGTCACATGCATATACTTTATTCTGCAAATATGACGCTTATCTCAAAATCAACAAAAACGAATAGCTAGAAACCAAGTGGCTTTGATTGCCATTTGAATTAGAAGCTGACTCTCTTGTGAAGATTTTCCAGAATAGTATTATACTCTATACGTTTGCGTACAAATATAGTACACATAGTAGTTTTGACGTACAAAGTGAGTGAATGATAGAGTGACGGTTGGCAGGGGAGAATAGAAGAACTAAACGTGTAACATGAGAAAAAGGTAGGAATGATATTGGCAAAAAGCCATTCATACTATTTTCATAATCGATGTATCTGAAAACCTCACATATACTGTTCCCGGTGACAATATTTTATAGTTTATAGAGCATCAGGCATTGTGCTACCGTTGAGCCGAGCTAGTTTATTATTTGAGGCTCGCCCAGCCAGCGGCTGTCAAACTTACTTGGAATGACGACAATGATGGTTTGAGAACCGCTGGCTTCCACAGCCTGCTGCGGTTTATTGATAATTCTCGTGATAGTTTTCAATGTTGTTAGAGGAAGTTTTTGTTTAACGTCTTGTGATATTATTGTATATATTTATAGATTTTTGGCATATTTTTCTCTCGTTGTCGCTGAAATAATATTCTTCTGCACTGCAGTTTGTTGTGGGTACTGTTATCAACAAAAACAAGTGCGAATGATAAGCGGTTGGGCGACTCTTTACATGATTAGAGGGTTGGCTTATTTTTGGGCAAAGAATCAGCACTGCCATACAACATGGCAATGCTGCCAGCCTTTCTTCTCCTGTTGACAGCAATGCAGATGATTTTTTAATGCCATGTGATTCTTTCCCCTCCCTTTTTATAAATACTTGAACATATGATTATTGTAAGATCTTTAAAATTAAGTAAATAATATCTTGACAGTTACCAGTTGTCCCGGTCTTGAGCAAGCGTGGCGATCAATGCTTGTGCTCTGTATGAGAAGATGCTTGCGCTGCAGTGCGACAGTAATAGGCTCGTATTTTTGTTTCTTTTAAGCTATTGCATAGCTTTTATCGCAGGCTTTGAGTGTGGCGACCGAATCAAGAAATTCCGTAACGAAAATAAAACCTAACACCCGCCACTCCGCCTACCATGTAGCTCGGCCGAGCGTTCGGTTAACGTGTATGTATATGGTACGAGTACGACTGTACGATATAATAAAATTGGTTTTCTCATCGGTCTCCACGCTCAAAAAGTGTAACTTGAATTAATATCAAAGAAAAAACTTGAATTAATATCAAAGAAAAAACTTGAATTAATATCAAAGAAAAAACTTGAATTAATATCAAAGAAAAAGAAACTGCATTAATAAAAAATAAAATAAAAAAATAAATTATAATTGCATAAGTTGATAAAAAATGTTATGCAATAGCTTTTCCGCGGCAGTCCCCGAGTGCCACACGTATTTTTTTATTAATATGATTTCTTTGATAAAAACAAAAGTAGCTAGCTGTATAGGTAGGGTGGGAAGGAACATGGCAAAAACCTGAAATACAACCGTAATTTGACCATTTTACACTACATTAAAATCGATTTACGAGCACGCAAATGTTCAAATTTTCAAACAAAACTGTGGTAATAAATTAAAAACCGCTAATAAAAAACACGGTCTCCTCAAACAGAACCCTAATTATGAAAATGTGTTTCGTCGCTAATCACGCGTTTCTGTAGCTTGACACCTACCGCTAACTTATAGCTATCAAAAGAAGAACAAACAAAAAAAAAGAAGACCGAAATTGGTTTCAATAAAATTAACAAATGACTTCTTGATCAAAGAGTGAGTCAATCAAAATCAAAAGTAGATTTATTGAAACTATAGTGGTCACCCAGTGGTTGAAATTCGACTATAATTCATGTATTTCTCATGCATGATTAAGTTTACCCTAATCAAGCATGAGAAGTACATGATTTATGGTCGAATATAAATAACCAAGATAGTTGCCCCAATTGCGGATACTCTAGTTGTATTACTCTAGTTTCGCGGATGAATCGCATGCTATTTAATTCATCTATCGAAAGACTCTTCAACTAGCACTAAGGTGACCGTATCGCATGTCTCGGTGCGATTGTATGGGAAGGCAAAATGTGATATGAATTAGGCAACTAACACCTATGCGGGATAGATGCGCCAAAATATGGAAGTCCGCAAAAATCGCTGATACTCTGGAAATATGTATTAAAGATAATGTTTTTTACTTTTCTTAAATTTGTAGATAAAAAACCAAAGTATCGGCTGGTTGTACAAATAAAGTATTTTGATTTTTGTATTTAGAGATATAGAGTGATTTCAAAAAGTGTGGTAACTATCCGGCTCTTACACTATCTAAAAAAATTAGCTTCATGCATTCCATCTCCAAGCTTTAACAAGCTTCAACTGTGCCACATAGGTACTCCTTCGTACGCGTAATTTTCGTAAAAATCGGTCCACAATTCTTGCTTCACATATTAATGTGTAGATTATAAATGAGGCTGAGAATCTGTACCTATTGAATGTCAAAATAGCAGAAGACAAACCCCAAAACGCCCACCTTTCACAATTTTTGATCTGGAGAGAATAAGTGGACTAATTAGTCCACTTCTTCTCAGTTTATTTAAACTAACCTAGTACATTCATACATGCCAAATAATTTAACAATAATGGAAGTATGATGAAATGAGGAAAAAGTGTCCCAAAGGCCATACATATACCTTTTTCACAGTGAAATGACGCAATGTCTAAAAAAATATCTACCCAAACACCAATGTTCGTAATAAACCAACATTTATTCAACAGTAAAAAAAGTGAAACAATAATTAGCGTCCTCCATAACTAGCGAACAACTAAAATCCAAAATTCCCCAAATCAATTAAGCGACAGACGCGAAAAAACGTGGCGCCACGTGTCACAGGTCAGTGCCAACGCCCCTAGACCCTCAGGAGTCAATGGAACCGCCTTAATGAACCGTGGCTAGGCCACATCCTGCTCTACTTGATAAATAACACATTTCGGGACTTTTCGGGTGTATTTATCTTGCGTGCTGCCGTTCGAAGTTGGAGGCCGATAAGCGGTCAGCGGCTAATTGTGGTCATTGGCGATGTGGATTTAAACATCTAGTCAGTTGGTAAGCAAATTTATAGCTAACTGCCCACGACTTCGTCCTCTTGAACAATACAGGATACAATTTTAACCAGAGCGCAAACTGTAACCATGAATTCAGCATATCATTCTAGACCCTTTTTTTTTTTTTTTTTTTTGGTTGGGAAATCATCAAATAACTTCTCCCGCTCTAGGTGGAGCAGGAGTGCGTGTCAGACTTTTACTGACTAAAACCCACCCGTGTTCCCTCAGTAGCCCGTATGCCAGGGGCTGTGGTATCTCTTTCGAACAAACCCGCACCCCTGGCAGATTCTAGGCCCCGTAGCGTAGAAAGTATTCGAGGGTTATACAAAAAAAAAAACTGCTGTTTTGTAGAAAAGTGCAATACCTATGTTACCTATATTTTATTATACCTACCTACCTTTTGTATAACCGACGAAAAATTTCTACGCGGGTAGCGTAGAAATTGTCTAGAACGTTATGCTAAAATTGTATCCTGTATTTCCTTTGCCCACGGCTTCGCGCGCGTTGAAAATTATCCCGTAGGAACGTACTAACGGTAAAGTATCCTATGTGTTAATCTAGGTTATAATCTATCTGTGTGGCTAATTTCATCCAAATCCGTTCACCCGTTCACATCGCATCCAGGATGAAAAAGCCTATGCCTTTGCCCATGACATCTGCGGAGCCTTTTCCCAACTATATTACCTACCTGACCTCCAGAAATGAGTTACTGGGTTATCCCCTTGGCAAGACTGGATGTCGACTTTCGGGCTTCAGAGTCCCAATTCTGTATCGTTATAATGAGGCCCCGTGGAATCTTACTACGTTCAAACTACGTCAATATCGTTTTTTTTTTAGAAACCAATGTAGCGGTAACGAATTGAAATGTCATATTCTGTATGTTTCAAGACAATTTGTAGATATTATTAATGCGATATTAGCAGAATTCGTGTGTGATTGACGTGGTTACGAGTGAATTCAGGCCCTATTGGAAACCCGTAATTACTGCCAAAAAACGACGGATGACAGACGGGACCAACGGCTTAACGTGCTTTCTAATTTTCGTTCATTTTGTTTTTCTGTCTTCTTCTTAATAATCAGCATCCTTTTCATCTCCCTGATGTTCATCGTCTATTTCTACCAATCCTTCGTTTATAGGCAAAGTTAGGCTATTATAAGCATGTGATAACAGCATATCTACAGGTAAATTAATTAAATTAAATTATAAGTCAATGATAGAAGGCCTTGAAATAACTTCTTATATATCAACGATTAATTAACATGATCAAGTTTGTAGGCATGGCAACTTCATGCGGTGAATTTAACATGGTCAAGTTTGTAGGCATGGCAACTTCATGCGGTGAATTTAACATGGTCATGTTGGTAGGCATGGCAACTTCAAGCGGTGAATTTAACATGGTCAAGTTTGTAGACATGGCAACTTCATGCGGTGATTTTAACATGGTCATGTTGGTAGGCATGGCAACTTCATGCGGTGAATTTAACATGGTCATATTGGTAGGCATGGCAACTTCATGCGGTGAATTTGAGTCACTTGTTTTTAATATTATTACCTCTTCAGGATGCTTTCATGCTACATCATCATCTGCCTAGCCTTTTCCAAACTATTTTATTTACTAGCTTCCACTCGCAGCTTCACCCGCGTGGATGTCGGAAATTATCCCGCGGAGACGTACCACCGGGATAAAAAGTATTCTCTGTGTTAATCTAGGTTATTATCTGTGTGCCAAATTTCATCCAAATCAATTCAGTAGTTTTTGAGTGAAATAGTAACAAACATCCATACATCTTTACATACAAACTATCGCGTTTATTAAACAGAAAAGAAGAAAGGAACAGAAAAACACGTATGTACAAACACGTACGCTTATTTCTATAGAGATGTCTTCCAGCACACCTGCGATTGGATAGAAGATAAAAAGAGTTATAGACAACGTGAAAAGGGTGTTAGGGTTGGCTTCCAGTCTACCCGAATGTAGCTGAACACAGTCTTAATATATATAAATTACGTGTCACGTTGTTTGTCGGCGATGGACTCCTAAGCTACCTACTTAACCGATTTTAATCAAATTTGTACACCGTGTGCAGTTTGATCCAACATGAAAGATAGGATAGCTTACATCTCAATTTATGATCGCAAAGAAATTAAAAAATCGATGTAGCAACAATTCAAACTACCTGAAAACGTTTTATGCCTTCAAAGTACCAGGTTGTCATAACTCGGTAGGAATTCACCTAATAGCATGAGTACAGTGAGTGATACAAGTTACAAGTTATTAAAAGTGTTTTAACCGTCGAAGTACCAGGTTGTCATAACTCTGTAGGGTAGGTAGGGTAGGTAGGGTAGGTAGGGTAGGTAGGGTAGGTAGGGTAGGTAGGGTAGGTAGGGTAGGTAGGGTAGGTAGGGTAGGTAGGGTAGGTAGGGTAGGTAGGGTAGGTAGGGTAGGTAGGGTTGGTAGGGTAGGTAGGGTAGGTAGGGTAGGTAGGGTAGGTAGGGTAGGTAGGGTAGGTAGGGTAGGTAGGGTAGGTAGGGTAGGTAGGGTAGGTAGGGTAGGTAGGGTAGGTAGGGTAGGTAGGGTGGGTAGGGTAGGTAGGGTAGGATTTTCCGGCCACCGTAGGCGCGGGCGGCGAGTTATAGGTAGATCGCTGTCCGATAAGGACCAAGCCCAGGTCGACGGCGCGTTGAGTTCCACGCGCGTCTCAAAGAGATGTCAGCATCAACTGGTGGGGTCCGCAAAGGCCGATGCCTGTCGGGGTGCGAGTTGTTCGAAAGAGATACCGTGGTCCCTGGCACACAGGGAACTGAAGGAAAACGGGTGGGTTTTAGTCAGTAAAAGTCTGACGCCCTCCTGGTCCACCTAGAGCGGGAGAAGTTATTTGATGATTTCCCACCCTCAAAACAAAAAAAAACCTACGTTTTATTTAATTATGTTTGTTCAGATTGGAGTTAATATCAGTATCGTGTGTTGTCTTCTTGTCTGATGCGCAAGGACTATGTATTCAGAGTTTCAGTCATTGTATCATTACCACTGCGTTTCTAACTCTTTCGGAATGAAAGGTGTGATGATATGTTTTAAGTGTCATCAGAGTTTTTGTTCTGTTAGTGAGAAGCTGGGAAGCCCCTCAAAGATTTCACCCAAGATCACCCAGGAAGGCACGGGCATGCAGCCGAACTATCAAACATGCTGGTGTCATGCCTTAAGATGAAACAAGTCCACATTTTCTCCATACAAACTTCGGGAGGGTTTTACTCCACTGTTTGACAATGTACAGAGGCCAGCACATCAAGCTACCCCAATCTGTCAAATTTCTTTGATAGTTTTTCAACTTTACTACAAAGGAATAAGGTTTATGTTCAATTGGGAAAACTTGACAGTTTGGGATAGCTTGACCAGCTGGCGACTGTACATCAAAACTTAATCATGGTATGGTTTTGTCTCATTATTAATATTGTCGTTACGGAAACAGAATACTAAAATAAAAAACCATTAAAAAGTTATGAGCCAACAAAGATTCGTTTTTCTTGATAATTTAACGTAACTTTGGACATGTTTAAGTAGTAAAAGAAGTGTAAAATCTCCAAAACTACGTCGGTACCGACAAAGCGCAGTTATCGAAAAGTTCAATAATTGGTCATTGATTTATGCAGTAATTTTTTCAGAAAACCCGATCTTCCGAAGGACTTTTCTTAATTTTTTACGCGCCTGTTTTACTATGACTGATCCTGCAGCTCACTCAATAATGTTGTGCGTGTAGACTAGCATCTAACTGCTCATCACTGATACTACCTCTGTCGGACACGAAGCCTGGTAAGACAGCTTGCTTTTTAGCCAGGCCCACTAGTGAGTTCGAGCCCGTGACTAGAGTAGGTCAAAAGGCGGATTTGTCTCATTAGAGACTAATTTTTACCAGACTACGGCAAAGCAAAAACGAGGGTTAAAATTTTATCCGGTATGTCTGTATGTGGGGCATGTATGATCATTTCGCTTGTAAACTACTTATCGTAATTTGAAAAATGAGGTATCGTGGGAAGCTTCCTAAATGTCACCCTTCAATTAACATTAAGTAATGAACTAAAAAACATTTTTTTCAGTGTGTCGGGTTTTAGTTTTTGAATTTACTTTATTTGGCTAAAGTTTCACATCGACATTGAATGAGGCAATCTTAAAGTACATTGAACATAATTCGATCAAGAAAAGCGGGCAGTAACAGAGCCTCGCCACAATTACTTCATGAGCAATGAGCGCGCCTAGTCGTCGCCAAATCGAGCACTTATCAGCTACACTCACAATTACAATGGTAACCGCAGTGACCGCAGCCAACATTATATTATTATGATGGGAATTTACACCATATACCGTGCGTAGTAAACAAATTATTTACCTAGGGCTGCTCACCTAAGACCTCATTAACGTTTTTTTTAATGGTTAGTTACTGAAATACCAAATATAATATAAATATCATAATTATTGTTTTTTTAATTATAAGAAATTACTTACTTGTCTTGCCAAGGGATATGGCAAGGCATATATTATTATGGCATATACTTAAGGTAAATGTTTCGATATGGTAACTTGATTATTCATTTTATAGCATATCACTTGAAATCGGTCTTGTTGCAAATGCCACTGCTGTGCGGGTCGGCCAAACTATTATTGTATTTTTTTTTTAATCTAAGTATTTTGCTCAAGAACGGCCCGGATTTTGGAATAGTGCCCGGCTGATGGCAATAGGCTCGCCCCCAATTACGTGGGACTTACACATAACTGGCGAAATGAGGGTGTAGTAGGTACATGTATCTACACCTCTGCTAAGCCTGTAATACAACGGTGATAGTATGTTATGTTATTACTGATAGAATGTTACTAAGTACCTATGTTTCGGACACATTTCGCCAGTTATGTTAAAGTCCCATGTAATGGCAAGCCTATTGCCATCAAACGTTCACTAATCCAGACTTCAAGGTGCTAAGAAAACACTGATGGAAAAACGCAATTACACTTTTACCGAGCTTGGAATCGAACCCGGGACCTCATGGCTCAATAGTAGCGCTTGCGACCACTACACCAACGTGGCAGCCCTAGCCGGATTACCGCCATGGGATCTGGAGGCAAAGGTCCTCGCGCAAATATGGGAGTGGCGCGAGGAGGCCAAACGCCGGGGCGTAACTCCGCTGCCGCAGGAAATCGCGGCACAGCGGACAGAGCTCCGGCGGGATCTCATGGTGACATGGAGAGAGCGATTGTCGCAACCCAGTGCTGGGCACGCCACGATTGCGGCGGTAAGTCCCCTCTTTGAGGAGTGGCTTGAGAGGCGGCATGGCGTCCTCGCCTTCCGCCTGACGCAGGTCCTCACCGGACACGGTTGTTTCGGGAGGTTCCTGTTTCGGATAGGGCGGGAGGAAACGCCCGGGTGTTTCCACTGCGAAGATCGCCCTGAGGACACGGTGGAGCACACGGTGGCGGTCTGCCCTGCTTGGGCGGAGCACCGCCGTGTCCTCGTGGAGGCGATCGGCGGCGGCGATCTCTCGCGTCCGGCCCTGGTCCAGGCCATGATACGGAGCGAGAGGGCATGGGGAGCCGTCACCTCCTTCAGCGAAGCAGTGATGCTCGCGAAGAGGGAGGCGGCGCACGTGAGGGAGAGGCAGCATATGCGCCCTCGCGACCCCAATTTCCGGCCACCGTAGGCATGGGCTTGCGGACGGCGAGTAATGGGTAGCTCGCTGTCCGGTAAGGACCAAGCCCAAGTCGACGGCGCGTTGTGTTCCACGCGCGCCTCAAAGAGATGTCAGCACAAAAAGTGATGGGACCCGCAAGGGTCGATGCCTGCCAGGGGTGCGGGTTTGTTCGAAAGAGACACCACAGCCCCTGGCTTAAGGGCTACTGAAGGAACACGGGTGGGTTTTAGTCAGTAAAAGTCTGACACGCCCTCCTGCTCCACCCAGAGCGGGAGAAGTTATTTGATGATTTCCCACCCAAAAAAAAAAAAAAAAAATATACCGGTTTCAGTGTAGGTAGCTATATAATTGGGTGATCACGTGGTGCATGGCATACGATAAAGTAAGGGTATTTACGCCTTTATTTATACCGTTATGTTACAATAATATCTAATAAACACTCATTAAAAACCGTGTTTTACCGAACATATATGTGTATTTCCGTTTATTATATTTTTAGTATCAACTTCATTTGTTTTGGTTTATCATTTATACAAGGTGCAACATAAATAACGCACAACCTCTTAAGGGGTCAGTGTACTTATCATTATGAACAACTTTTACTATGGGACGAAACCGGAAATCGCGAAAAAAAAAATCAGCTTTTCCATTTATTTATTTATTTCTTTAATTAAAACGGTTTAGTACCAATTACAGAAATTAAAGACAGTTTGCACAAAAAAGAACAAAAAAAAAAAAACAATAAAATTGCACAGAGAGAGGAAATAATACAAAGTAAAAACTTAACAGCACTTTCATAAGTCCCTCTCACAGTACTTCTGACATACCGATAAAATCTTCGTTCATTCGTCCGCAAACAGATCGTTTGTTGGGTTAGTGTTCAAGAGATCATTAAGAGCGGATAGAGTACGTGGAACTGGGCACGCGCAACAGTGCGACATGGAGGCATAGCAAACAGCCTGTGTTTCCTGCTGCGGCAGTAGTTGTCTGGGACAAAAAAGCGAGCCAGCACAGCATGCAGATCAGGCACATCAATAGTGCCACGGAGCGTTTGAAGACGAGCAAAAGACCAGCTCGCCATAGTTTGTAACTATGGCGAGCTGGTCTTTTGCTCGTCTTACCTCTAACGAGTTATATCCAAGGCATCCCAGTAGAAATTTAGTCGGATAGAGGTAAGGATAATATCCATGCTTACGCTTGTAGAGAAACCGAAGGAACGCTTTTTGTACCTTTTCCATACATTTTGACGAGTTATGCGAACATAAATGTAGGGAACAGCTAATTTTTTTTTCGCGATTTCCGGTTTCGTCCCATAGTAAAAGTTGTTCATAATGATAAGTACAATGACCCCTTAGGAGGTTGTCCGTTATTTAAGGTACACCTTGTATATGAAATTTATTCTTATAATACACTAATAATGATCTATATGTATGTATATACAGGAAACGTTTTTATCTAGTGCGCAAATTTTAACCAAGAATTCAGCATATTATTCTAGAACCCCTAGCGCAGAAATCCTTCGCCGGATTTACGAAAAAAAAATCAGCTGTTCCATACATTTTGACCGCGTAGGTATTGCACTTTTCTATGAAACAGCTGATTTTTTTTTTTGTATAACCGGCGAAAAATGTCTTCGCTAGGGGTTCCAAAATAATATGCTGAATTCATGGTTAAAATTTGCGCACTGGATAAAAACTTACCCTGTATACTAATAATAATAAAACTAAAGAGTTTCTTTGTTTCTTTGCTTGAACGCGCTTATCTCAGGAACTACTGGTCCGATTAGAGAAAAAAATCAGTGTTAGATAGCCCATTTATCGAGGAAGGCTATAGGCAATATAACATCACGCTAGGGCCCTTAGGAGCCGAGCAAAAAGAAAAAAGTCACGAGTACGAAGTACTCGCACGGCCAGGCGATTCGATGCGAAGGGGTGGGTCGGGGAGCAAAAAATTTGACGCAGACGAAGTTGCGTGCAAAAGCTAGTTAATTCTAAAATTACCGGTTGGTAGAGAAATTAGCTAAGGAATATGGTAAAGCTTTCTCAGAAAATGTGAATTTATGTTGTTAAGGAAAAATTGCAGTAATTTGTGAATGCGATATTGAATTGATATTTTAAATGCCAATATTATCCGTTAATTAATGAGGTAGTTGGTATGTGATACTTTTTCAGGAAATTTTCCCGTGGGTGTCGTAGAAGGCGACTAAGGGGCTTACCAGAGAATGGGCAGCAGCGTTCTCTATGCATTTTACCACCATACTGCGATCGCCAACTCGCCTGCCAAGCGTGGCGATTATAACAATCCCCTCCCCGTTTGGAGGAGGCCTATGTCCAGCAGTGGACGTCTTTCGGCTGAAGTGATGATGATGATGATCATCATCTACCTAGGTAAGTCAATTGTTAATTTTTGTCAACAATTTGACAGAAAAGAAAGTTAAAAGTAAGATCTAAGTAAGTATTTAAAATAGCTCTTTTAATTCGATTTTAGCAGTAAATTTATTTATTTTTTAGTAATGATTAACGTGTGCTTATGCATACATGTTTTGACAAATTAAAGTCTTTTAAGTGCTGGTCAATTCTGAGAAAATCTCACCGTTTTTTTTTTTTTTTTTGTGTGGGAAATCATCTAATAACTTCTCCCGCTCTGGGTGGAGCAGGAGGGCGTGTCAGACTTTTACTGACTAAAACCCACCCGTGTTCCTTCAGTAGCCCTTAAGCCAGGGGCTGTGGCGTGAAAACTTACGTGATCTAAGCTAATTCACTTGATGCTTGGGTTGACACTTTGTCAACTCACTTGAAGTTCACTTAAGTTTGCACGGTGATTTTTTTGCAAAATAGACCGGCTTTAGACCATGTTTAAGGTAAGACAAGATTACACTTAGACTAAAGGATGGTGTCATTTTATCGTAATTTCGCTTTAAATTCTATTATCCCTTCCGCATAATATTTCATATTTGTACTCCTTACCGCCGCATTCCAACAACCAATTACCAAAACCAACCGAATATAACCAGGAGGTAGGCAATAACTCAAACTTGGTAACCGACGCGCAAATCCAATAACGAACCGTAACGTCCGCGGGCATCGCGTGCGCGTGTGCATGCTACCTGCAATCAATGCGCGGGCGACGATGTTGGCGGGAGAAGGGTTTTAGAAGCCATTTATGAGGTCATTATTTGATGTATGAAGGGTCCGGGTTCAGTTTTTGCAGACAGTTTCATTTTCTCTCTTCATAGCTAATTAGTAGATAATTTAATTATTTTTTTTCAATTATTTGTTATTTTAGCTAATAGGCTAGGTTGTAATAGTAGAAAGTGTTACCAACACTAATTTATAGCTACAATGATAAAAAAAAACAATGACTACCTCGTTGGTCTAGAGGTCGCAAGCGGTACTGCTGAGTAAAAGATCTTGGGTTTGATTCCCAGGTTCGGCAAAGTGGGTTTTTTTCTATTGCCTATATCGCCTGTATTTTTTTAAGAATCAGGCAGAGATGTAGGAGGGTTTGCGTTGCGATTTATTTTTCTGTTCGATTTACATTTTGACCGCGTAGATAGGTTGTAGGTACTTTTGTATGAAACAGCACATTTTATTTTTGATAAGCGACAAAAAACTTTTACGCTAGGGGGTCTAGTGTGCTGAATTCATGATTACAGTTTGCGCGTCGATGTCCCTGCCTGTAAAACTCAGGCACATTTAAATTTTGTGAAAATTGTGATTAGCCGGTCTATTCTAGAAAAATATCACAAGGTGCTAAGGTGAAGTGAGTACCTGCAGTGTGATACTGTAAAAATCTGACCGTGAAAACTTGGGTGAAGTGAGTTTCAAGTGAGCTGTCAATCCCTGGCGTCAGGAGGGATGACAGTTCATTTAAAGCTCACTTAACCTAAATAAATCACGGTGAGTAATTAACAGAATAGTCTGGCTGTAGTGCTATTCTGTAAAATTCTCACCGTGAAAACTTGGGTGAAGTGAGCTTAAAGTGAGTTGTCATTAGTGTTAATCCCTAGCATCTTAAGGAATGACAGCTTACTTGAAGGTCACTTCACGTAAGTTCTCACGTTTAGATTTTAATAGAATAGATCAGCTCATTCTAGATTCACACTTTTACAGCTCACTTTAACCTCACTTCATGTGCGTATTCACTTTGATATTTTTGCAGAACAGACCGACAGGTGTTAACTAAAACAACACTAGGTATTGTATCGGGAAGTTGTTATCAAAATCCATGGTTATACCTAGAATAACTTGCCATTTACCTGTTTAATGATAAAAATAATAGGCACCTATCGAATTAATGGTTTCAAGTTCAACACGTGATTAAAAGCCCAACATTTATTATATTATTATAAACATTAATTCTAGTGGGTACTTGGGTAATACCGAAAATTGCACGTGAATAAATAATAAAACTGTAAATAAACATTATAATTTTCAAATAATTACTTGTAGGCTCGTGATTGGCTGTTTCTGTTATTGAAACTATCGTACGATATAAGGATAATTGATAATAAGGTGCAACGTGTTCATAATTGTAAGGAACACCAAATAAATCATGAAAAATTATATTATTTTATAAGCCCGAAAGTCTGACAACCAGTCTTACCAAGCGGTGTCGTAATAACCAGTAACTGGGTTGTGGAGGTCAGATTGGCATTTGTTTCATGTAAAACACTGGTTAGACTGGAAGCTGACCCTAACATAGTTGGGAAAAGGCTATGCCGATGATAATAAAATTATATCATTTTATTTCTGTAGATAAATTGGCTAAAAAACTTACTTTTACACTCTAAAATGAAATGTTTGTAAATGAGTTCAGTGTTTCCAAACTGACTACTCTGAGAAGAAAGACCAAAATATACTCAGAGATCACAGTGTCTTTTTAAGTCCATAGATAATCTTAGTCACGCCGTATGAGGACCATGCAGGTTTAAATATCTGAGATGGTATTTCGAGGAAAGAACCACACAGATTTGAGTGAACCTGTTCATATCCAGTCAGTGTAAACATTTGTCTGTTATCCTGTACATGCCGATTGAATATTATGCAGGGCCTGAATTCATGACCACTTATCGATTCCTTACTCGTAACCACGTTAATCACACAAGAAATCTGCTAATATCGTATTAATAATATCGACAAATTTCCTCGGAACATACAAAATATGGCATTTCAATTCCTTGCTGTTACATTGATTTCTATAAAACACGATGTTGACGTAGTTTGAACGTAGTAAGATTCCGCGGGGAATTATTATAACCATACAGAATTGGGACCCGGTACGGTCTGCACTCTCGTTCGTGTCGTCTGCCCTGTTATTTTCGTTAAAAATACTGCTGCTGACGCTGTCAATGCAGTCATCATGACAATATTTTGACGTTGACAGGTGCATATTAGGTCTTTACCTATGAAATTGCCGTTCTGCAGTACTGGCCATTTCAAATCAAAATAATTTTTGTTTGGCTAAGAATTCTAATTTCAAATTTATTTTATTTTAAAAACATGGATTTTTTTTTCTAAAAGTAGTCATTTCTTTATTGATTAGTGTTACATTTTCATCGCATTTCAATCTTTTTCGTCATCATGGATACGTTAAAAATTCGAGTAATTATGGAATATGAGTACCGTCGTGGCAGCAACGCGGCACAAGCGGCACGCAACATCAACGACGTTTACGGAGCTAACACTACAAACCAACGCACCACCTGTTATTGGTTTGCTCGCTTCCGTTCTGGAAATTTCGACCTGAAAAATGAACCTCGCGGTCGTCCGAAGACTTTGGTCGACAATGACGAATTAAAGGCGATTGTGGAAGCTGATGATACACAATCTACGGCTGAATTAGCAGCAGCTTTCGACGTTAGCGTCAAAACAATATTGGTCCATTTGCGTCAAATTGGCAAGGTAAAAAAGCTTGACTAATGGGTGCCCCACGAACTCAATGATCGCCAGCGCGAAGTACGCGTCGAGACGTGCCTTGCACTGCTCAACAGACACACAAATGAAGGAATTTTGAACCGCATTGTTACTTGCGATGAAAAATGGATTCTGTTTGATAACCGTAAGCGCTCAGCAAGTTGGTTGGATCCTGGTTCAGCACCTAAACAATGCCCTAAACGAAAACTTACCCCTAGAAAAGTGATGGTCACTGTTTGGTGGTCTAGCGCCGGTGTGATTCATCACAGCTTCTTACCAAACGGGGTGAGCATTACTGCAGATGTGTACTGTGAAGAACTGAACACAATGATGGAGAAGCTGGCGCATCTCCAACCAGCATTGGTCAATCGCTCGTCTCCGCTGCTCCTGCACGACAACGCGCGACCTCATACTGCACAGCAGACGGTCTCCAAGTTGCAAGAACTGGGGTTGGAAGCTCTCCGTCATCCGCCCTACTCACCAGACCTTGCGCCTACAGACTACTACTTTTTCCAGAATTTGGATAACTTCTTGGCGGGAAAAAAATTTAATACCCGAGAGGCAGTACAAAATGCCTTTGAAGAATTTGTTGCCTCCCGTCCAGCTGATTTCTTTAAGAATCCTTTACCTAATCTCGGAAATACCGAAAAAAGCACGTGAGTAAAACTGTTAATAAACATGAATAGATAAAACCCGATTTTCTAAATAATAGGTCTTTACCTATGAAATTGCCGTTTTGTATGAAAAAATTTAAACGAATTTTTTTCATGAATTTTTTATTTGTATTAATCGAAGTAATCACCCATGCAATCAATGCATCTTTGCCATCGCAGTGGCAGTTTATTGATGCCCTTCTTAAAGAAATCAGCTGGACGGGAGGCAACAAATTCTTCAAAGGCATTTTGTACTGCCTCTCGGGTATTAAATTTTTTTCCCGCCAAGAAGTTATCCAAATTCTGGAAAAAGTAGTAGTCTGTAGGCGCAAGGTCTGGTGAGTAGGGCGGATGACGGAGAGCTTCCAACCCCAGTTCTTGCAACTTGGAGACCGTCTGCTGTGCAGTATGAGGTCGCGCGTTGTCGTGCAGGAGCAGCGGAGACGAGCGATTGACCAATGCTGGTTGGAGATGCGCCAGCTTCTCCATCATTGTGTTCAGTTCTTCACAGTACACATCTGCAGTAATGCTCACCCCGTTTGGTAAGAAGCTGTGATGAATCACACCGGCGCTAGACCACCAAACAGTGACCATCACTTTTCTAGGGGTAAGTTTTCGTTTAGGGCATTGTTTAGGTGCTGAACCAGGATCCAACCAACTTGCTGAGCGCTTACGGTTATCAAACAGAATCCATTTTTCATCGCAAGTAACAATGCGGTTCAAAATTCCTTCATTTGTGTGTCTGTTGAGCAGTGCAAGGCACGTCTCGACGCGTACTTCGCGCTGGCGATCATTGAGTTCGTGGGGCACCCATTAGTCAAGCTTTTTTACCTTGCCAATTTGACGCAAATGGACCAATATTGTTTTGACGCTAACGTCGAAAGCTGCTGCTAATTCAGCCGTAGATTGTGTATCATCAGCTTCCACAATCGCCTTTAATTCGTCATTGTCGACCAAAGTCTTCGGACGACCGCGAGGTTCATTTTTCAGGTCGAAATTTCCAGAACGGAAGCGAGCAAACCAATAACAGGTGGTGCGTTGGTTTGTAGTGTTAGCTCCGTAAACGTCGTTGATGTTGCGTGCCGCTTGTGCCGCGTTGCTGCCACGACGGTACTCATATTCCATAATTACTCGAATTTTTAACGTATCCATGATGACGAAAAAGATTGAAATGCGATGAAAATGTAACACTAATCAATAAAGAAATGACTACTTTTAGAAAAAAAAATCCATGTTTTTAAAATAAAATAAATTTGAAATTAGAATTCTTAGCCAAACAAAAATTATTTTGATTTGAAATGGCCAGTACTGCAGAACGGCAATTTCATAGGTAAAGACCTAATATATTAAAAGTTAAAACAAAAGTATTTATAAAATATTAACAGCAAAATATTATAGGATATTATAATATACTATGATATAATAGACGCAGTTAAAAATTATAGGCCAATATCCTTACTCCCCTCAATTTCAAAAATACTAGAGAAAATTGTATGCTTAAGTAGACTTGTTAATTACCTAGAGAAAAACAAAATTTTATGTCCTGCGGAATTTGGTTTTTATTTCAGAAAACCTCGGCAAAGGAAACTAGCTCCTAGGAGTCTTCCTCGATTTAGCCAAGGCCTTCGACACGGTGTCTGTTTCTGTACTTCTGAATACATTTTAGCGTTTAAAAGTTTTAACGTGTTAAAAACTAAAAGTGTTTACTGAATATTTATACGGCCGATACCAGTACGTCAGAATAGATAATATTACGAGTGATGAGCAGAAAACATCTTGGTTTTGGTATTCCTCAAGGGAGTATTTTGGGCCCCACATTATTCCTGATTTATATTAATGACTTGTGTAATCTAAATATTAAAGACGGTAAAATTATATCATATGCCGACGACACGGCGTTAATATTTAGCGCTAAAAGCAGTACAGAACTGTTTGAAATCTCTCAATTAGGTTTGAATTCTGTGGGAATTGCCTTCAAAGCAATTTACTAACATTAAATGCCGACAAGACTAAATATTTTCACTTCTCCATGCGCAAGCTTTAACTTAACATTACTAACCCTCATCTATACGCCCATCAATGTCGAAACCGTACAGTTAGCATGTGTAATTGTCCTTTTATCTCAAAACGACCTACATTAAATACTTGGGGGTAATAATGGACGACACACTTTCTTTTAGAAAACATATTGAAAGCCTAAAGGAGTGTGCAAGCTAATTAATATAGGTACGTTTAAAAAAAATCGCGAACTTTGGCAGATAAAAAATTTATCACCCAAGTTTATTTGGCTCTATGTCAATCAATTATCCCATACTGTATCACTTCTTGGGGTGGCACCTAAAACTAATTTGCTTCCTCTTGAAAGAGCTCAGAGAGCAATTTTGAAGGTAGCAAACTTCCATTTCTTTTTGTTTCCTACAGATCTGATATAAATCCTGCAACATACTCACTGTTCGCCAGCTTTTTATTATGCACTTAGTATTAAAACAGCACACCATGCTTTCCTATAATGCTGAAAATACTAACAAGAGACGAAATGATATAGTATGCATAACTAATGCAACTTCAAAACATGTCTTTGTAGAAAGTTTTTATACATTCTTAGACCCATCTTAGTACAAAAAATTAAATAAAAAACTAAGTATCTATAAATTAAATTACTATAGCTGTAAAAAAAATTGTACCTAAGCATTTACTATCCATTGATTATGCACAGACAGAAGATATACTTGTTGTATGCAAATAAAACCGCTAACATGCATTTTGTTAATTTATCATAATAAGGGTACACTAGTCGCGGGCTCGATCTCACTGGTGGTCCTAGCTAAAAAGCACGCTGTCTCACCAGGCTTGCAGGTGTCCGACAGTGGTAGTATCAGTGATGAGCAATTAGCCGATAGTCTACACGCACAACATTATTGAGTGAGATGCAGGATCCGTTTTTAGTAAAACAGGCGCGTAAAAAAGTTTCTGAAAAACCACTGCATAAATCAATGACCAATTAACTTTATTGAACTTTTTAATAATTGAGTTTTGTCGGTACCGACTTAGTTATGGAGATTTTAAACTTCTTTTATTACTTAAACATGTCCAAAGTTACGTTAAATTAGCAAGAAAAACGAATCTTTGTTAGCTCAGAACTTTTTAATGGCTTTTTATTTTAGTATTCTGTTTCCATACAGAAAGAAAGAAAAGAAAGAAAAAATGTTTATTCTGCACAAACAAAACGCACATTACACAAAATAAAATAAACTATGAAATAAAATGCACACATACAATGTAGCCAAAAGCCCCGTATTCAAGTCGATAATTTTCACAATATTGTCCATTGACTGATAGTGTCAGTCAAGGCTTGGGACCGAACATAGACAAATGGATTACGTACATGCAATTATATAATTATTAACAAGCAAAACAAACACAAAATGCCGAAAGCAGAGTGCATTATTGACTAATTTTATTCCAACCGAATCACAAATATAAAAACAACTAAGCCGTGCGTCGCATCTGTGCGCGAACAGGTCCTTGCTCAGCTAAATGCTGTGACTTCGGACGGACCTATTGTCAACAGCGCTGATAATTCTGCAAGTACCTTCTGGAGTGACGTAAAGACGCTCATCGTGTGATGTAATTAATACGTTATGTTATCGGGTAAGTACAATTTTCCTCTAAAAAATTATGTAATAGACGATCATTTCATGTATAAATATAAACATGTCCATAATAAACGGAATCTACCATAAGAAATCAATAAAAATACAAATACCGACAATATTAATAACGAGAAAAAAACCATACCATGCTTAAGTTTTGATGTACATTGTCAAACATTGGAGTAAAACCCTGCCGAAGTTTGTATGGAAAAAATGTGGACAAGTGTCACCTTAAGTATTTGTGCATTTTGTAGCCTGAAGCACAGGTTCAACCTAGTTCAGGCAAATTAGCAACTTTGGTCTAATTTATTTGTTAAGGTATTTATTGTAAACGTGTCCCTTTTATAAATAAACGATTTTATTATTAATATTCTAGCCCACTCCCTCTCACAGAGAGGAGGCCTGTGTCCCAGCAGTGGGGACATTATAGGCTGATTATGATTCTTGTCTTTTTAACCGACGAAAAAACGGAGGAGGTTCTCAAGTCGACGCGTATATTTTTTTTTTTTGTATGACCACGCATAACTATTTGCAGAGTAGTCCGATTTTGATAATTCTTTTTTTATTGGAAAGGGTATACCCCGAATTTGTTCCCACATACATTTCGAAGAAAAATTCCAACCCAATTCCAGATTTTAATACTGAGTTGTGTATTACAAAAAGTAATCAAAAATTAAGCATGTACCTAGTAATTAGTAGATTATAGCCACAAAAACTTATAAAATGATAACTTTTTATAACGTATAATTAAATACATATCCAAAGTCACCGACTTCCATCGATCACTAATAATAGTGATCGATGCCGACTTCCGAACTTAGTTATTGGGGCTGGACAAAGCAGGTTTGTTATTTTTTACTTTTCGGTTTTTCGGCGGTTTATTTTTTTATTAAAAAGTTTTTTGGAAACCTATCTAGTTTTAATCGCACTTTAAGTTTCTTCAGAAGGTACCTATAATTTAAAACTAGATTATATGTTTTTTATTCAACTTCTTACAAATTACAAGAACTTTCAAAATTTACAAAACTCACAGCAACCTTAGAAATCAATTTGCCTAGCCTTTCCGCAATTTCGTTGGTATGGCTTCCAGTTTAACCGAATGCAGCGAAATACCCGTGTGTTAAATGGAACCCAGTTACTGGGTCACGCGATACCCTTTAATAAAACTGGTTTTGAGATTTTTAGGAATACCTGTGACGATTGTCAAAGATTTAGCAATGATTGTCGAGACCAACCGCTTAACATGCTATCCGAAGCACGGAGAGATCTTGTTATCTGGTCACCGATCCACGAACCGACCGCAGGAATCGTAGCTTAACCATCGATCTACAGCCGTGCAGCTGGTATCATTTAGGAACGATCCCCAGTAAATAGCCCCAATAAATCTACTAGTTTAGTGAAAATCACAGCAACCCTATTAATCTTAAATCGACAGTGTTGCCAGATAACAAATTGTCGTTGAAACGTAAACTTAATATCGATCGGGCTATGAATAGGACTTCTTATTAATATTTGCTGTTGGGCTGTGGCTCATTTTTCACCCATTCACAAGGCGATCGCGACAAAGGGTTAGTCGGTCGGATCGGCCGACATTGCCTCAATATTTAACGTGTTCAGCGATATTTATGACTTCTGGGGCCTGTGCAACTGATAGCGGGAAGCTGGTACCTAGTGGCTTCTGCAAAATTGTCTCCAATATTTCCACTATAGTTCACCTCTCCCCAATTAACTCTGCGAAAAGCTTTAAGTACCTACCTACCTAAATAATAGAACAAATTCTGAATATTTTAATTCATCACTAGAATTAAAACAACAATGGTAGCCCAGTGGCAACGACCGCGACGCATGCGTTGTAGCTCATAGGTACCCATACAGGCGCTTTCATCATCATCATCATTTCAGCCGAAAGACGTCCACTGCTGGGCATAGGCCTCCCTCAAAACGATGGTTTTGCCATAATGCAAAACCATCGTTTTGAGGCGGGTTGGGAACCGCAGTATGGTGGTAAACTGCATAGAGAACGCTGCTGCCCATTCTCTAGTAAGTCCCTTAGTAGCCTTCTACGACACCCACTAGAAGAGATGGGTTGGTGCTATTCTTTTACGTCCAGCACCACACGGAACACGGACAGGAGCAATACTTTGTGTAAATTATCACCTCTGCTCTCAAACTGGTGAACCAAAAAATTCGAAGACATATGATATTTACCAACCCGTACTAGGCCCCTGTGGTAGATTACGACCCACTCTCTTTCACAGAGAGGCCTGTATCCCATTCGTATCGCATTCTCAGCAGTAGGAACATGCATTATAGGCTGATTATGCTGGACTGAAATCCTGGAGAAATGCCCCATCTTAGCATCATTTTCCTAGCCGACCGAATTTCTTTCAATTTCGGCCATGGAACTCCAGAGTCCGTTTTTCCATTACTTTTAACTTAGCTGCGTGTTTCCGTTACTCCGTCCATACTTGCCCCCTTGGTCCCATCATACCTACCGACCTCATCGAGTTTTTAAAATATGATTTGACGTGTAAAAGTTTTTATACAAACCTTACAGAAATATAATCATTTATCATGTATGATACTTTTGCATATTCGCAGCCTCTAGCCCAACATACTACCCCTACGTTTGTGGTCCAGCCTTTAATGGCCCCGGAGTCTCGCTCTCAATACATCTAAAACTGTTCCGAAATTATTCGCGACGCTTATGGCAATGCCCATATTCGCCCTCGCTAACACTCAGACCATATTTCATAATATTTAATTTTCGCCCACAAAAGGGTTGCCGCGTTCCGCTAACGACCTGAATACTTTTTTTATTACATTTTTGGCAAAGGAAGCTAATCCTTGAGCCTCGTTAAGTGATTCCCGAGATTAATGGGCAGTTAATGAGGCTGTATGGCACCGTGACTGTTGGCAATGCGATTGTAGTTGTTAATCATTAAAAAGTTAAATTTGTTGGCTTTGGTCACCTTGATTCAAAGTTGACATGTTTTTTTTTTTAAACGTGTAGAATTTTGCATATTCGGGGATTTCGTGGGTGTAGAATCGTTATAAAGGTATTTGCATTGTCTGTAACTAACTAGCCAAGCATTATGGTTTCACGCCAAAAAACAACTTTTCAGTCATGCATAATAAATAACTAGGTACATATGTATAGATCCTCACAACCTCGGAAAGATTCATTCGAAATCTGAGTGTAAAAATACATTTTAACCGCGTAGAAAGATTAAAAAAGAAATCGAACCTCTCTATTCTACTGAATGCCAGTCCACTTAAAATGCATTTTTAGAATAATCGTAGTGGCCAGCACGACATGACCATACTCTTTGGCTAACTGGTGATGCTGCATTGACTGTCGGCCACCTTACCAAAGCTTTACCAGGTACGTGACGATTGAAGAAAATTTGTTAGAGCACTCATTTCAAAAAGTTTGAATTATTTTATTTTTATCACATGACAAAACTATTTGTATCACAAATCTGAGTTACTCTATTGTTGCTAGTCCTCACATTCTCATCGCATTCTATCTAGTTTAGAATTACAACCTCCAAGATTGAGATTCTTCCTCTAACTACGTGTAGGTCCTCCCACCAATTATTTAAGTAAAAAAAATATTACCAACATTTCAATAACCGTCTAATCATTGCTTCGTTAGAGCAAACACGATTAATGAATCTTTTTAATTTTAACATATTATTTTCATCTGTTTGTCCATAAAACACCTGTGAAGTGCACGTGTTGGAAAACGTGGTTCCGCACGTGATTATGTATTATTTTATCCTTAGATTGTTGTTCTAGGTATCGGGACTTAAAAATACGTACACACAAAAAAAAAAACCCGTAGTTTTGCCCACATGGATATCATTTACCCGAATAAAAAGTAAATTTTTATGTAACAATACAGGTTATAAACTGTGTGTAAAACACTGTGTTCAAACTTCACTGTGTTCACTGTGCGTTTTGCGGTTTTTTCGTTTTCATGAAATAGTCCCATTCAATGGGATTAAATTAACTTGATGATTTTAATTATTATAATAGGGTATTTTATTTTCTAAGAAAAGAATCTAAAAATGTATTATTGATACAGGTTAGGCAAAAAGCAGTCGAAAATGTTAGTTTTATATCATGAAATAAAAAAAAAATATTTCAATTCAAAGATTGAGTTTTTTTTATCTGTTTTTGAACACCATGAAATAGTAGCCGCCATGTTATTACGTCATACCATACTAAGTGTCAACTGAACAACTTTGTACTTTTATTATTTTCGTAACCAAAGTATTTTTTATTGAAATAATATCTTGCAGTCAGGAATAGCAAACCAACGATAAGTTGTATAATAACTCATTTTTTAAATTATAAACAATTATCATACAAAATATCAGCGCATTTGTTTACACAGCAAACTAACGTCACACCCCCAGAGCAATATGGCGTCCACTGCGTCCAGCGTTTTCGTCAAGTTACGCGCGAAACTTGAAAATTTAAAATTTAAATGCATTTTTATAGTACTAAACGATTAAATAAATTAAACTGTTTTTATTTTTAAATAGTTTATTGGCACTATATAATCTAATTAAGACACTTTTCAAAAATGGATGTAATACCCTATTGTGTAAATGTTGGTTATGGTCGAGAATCACATTTTAATCAACATAACACAGACCTGCAAATTGCAAAAAAAACGTAAGAATGTGTAAATGTGTATTACGGGAGTTACCTTGGTGCTTCCCCATAACGGTATCTAAATAGAGAATGGTTTATTGTTAAGATGAATCTTGTCGATAATTTTTCCATACTACTTCGGGAGTATTTTACTCCACTGTTCGATCATGTACACACACACGGCTACACATCAAGTTATACATTTCCAGTTTACGCTGATCTCGCACTGTACGCAAATCCTATACAATGCGAGATCAGCTTATACTGGACATGTATAACTTGATGTGTTGCCGTGCGTACATCAAAAATTAAATATGCTATGGTTTTGTCTCATTATTGATATTGTCTGTACAAAAACAGAATACTAAAAAAATAATTAAAAATCCCCCGACCCTAAAAAAAACTTTTTGTAAGGGTCGGAGGTTTTTTAAATTTTTAATTTAATTTTTATTTCCTGCTTTTTAAACTAAATGTCTCGCTCGCTTAAGTCTGCGCATCGTTTCGTATTTTTCCCACAGTAAAGTTTGTTACTAATTTATCCTCATTCCTCGTCCTGATCACTATTTATCTATAATCTATGCATTGAGACCTTTTCAATGAGCCCAAACACGATACTTTTGCTGTTTGTTGGTGAGTAACTTGGGCATCCTGGAAATTTCAGGTGTTACTCCAGCATCATTTCAATGTTACGTTGTCCGTCTAATATCATTGAAGTAATAAAATACAAAATTTCGAGTTGATCAGCCCCGTGGAAGATGCTCAAATCACTTCATCAACCAGAAAAGAGCTGATAATCTTCAAACGGCTGAACCGATTTTGATGAAATATATCTAAGAACACTCCCGACGAATACAGCTTTCAAACAAAAAAATCAAAATCGGTTCATCCGTTCGGGAGCTACGTTGCCTCAGACAGACACACATACACACACACACACAGACACGTCAAACTTATAACACCCCGTCGTTTTTGCGTCGGGGGTTAATAAAAGCCATTAAGAAGTTATGAGCTAACAAAGATTAGTTTTTCTTGCTAATTTAACCTAACTTTGGGCGTGTGTAAGTACCTAATAAAAGAAGTGTAAAATCTCCAAAACCAAGTCAGTACCGACAAAGTTCAATTATCGGAAAGTTAAATAAAAAATATCCTTAAACACTTACAGAACCCTAAAGGCCTACTAACTTGACAATGCTTAACTAACGATTATCGAGACCACACCGCATCGATTCGACTCGATTTATTGTGCGCCGCCGACCGAGCTCAATCGATTGATTTACTCGAATATAAACAAACTCATTTACGATGATTATGGTATGATCTTAGCCTCTATAGAAGTGTTGAGTTTGAAAAAGGAACAAATAACGGTCTAATGAGTTATTGTGCATCTGTGGACTGTGGATTTTTTTTTTTTTTTTTTTTTTTTTTTTTTGGGTGGGAAATCATCAAATGACTTCTCCTGCTGAGTAGAGCAGGAGGGCGTGTCAGACTTTTACTGACTAAAACCCACCCGTGTTCCATCAGTAGCCCGTATGCCAGGGGCCGTGGTATCTCTTTCGAACAAACCCGCACCCCTGGCAGGCATCGGCCCTTGCGGACCCCACCGGTGGTTGCTGACATCTTTGACGGCGCGCGTGTGGAACACAACGCGCCGTCCCGTCTACCACTTTTCGGCCGCAGGGGATAGGGAGAGCGGCTGACGCTATACCGACACTCCTCTTCCCCTGCGGCCCCACCGCGTCCGCCATCAAACGGTGGCGGCCCCGTCCAGGCCACGGAAGGGAAGAGCGCTGCTCAGAAGCACCGGCACTCCTCCTCTACCGCAGCCCGTAACCCTCAGCCGCGATGCCTCCCATTCGACATCGCGGCCCACCTCAGTTGCGGTGCACCTCACCACAACCTACTTTTTGGCCGCTACGTCGTCGGCTTTGAGGCAAAAGCCCTGACGAGCGGCCCCACCTTTGGGTTCCTCTTGGCTTCACCGTGGCCGGAATCCACGGTTACTGAGCCCCCCCGCAACGACAATGCGGGAACCCACTCGGGGGGGACTGTGGATTAGGTGCAGTTTGTTTAAAGTTTTACTGTACAGTCGGCAGCACATCAAGCTATCCCTAACTGTCAAATTTTCCCAATTGAACATGAACCCTATTCTTATGGATTAAAGTTGAAAATCTATCAAAGATATTTGACAGATTGGGGTAGCTTGATGTGCTGGCTTCTGTACTTATGTACACGTACTTGGTAAGTTTAAACTACTTGCTTCCGCCCGTGACTTCGTCTCATTCTGATCCAGCCTGAATCTTGCTGCGCTCTTACAGCGATGCCCTAGCCCGAGGTCCAATACCCTACAGTGCCCTTAGTGTGTAAGTAGTCGCATTGTTTTTATTTTTTAAGCCCTGGACGCCTTAACTTAATATGGCAGCTACAGGAAAGTTCTATTACGCAGCCGACAACGTCATGACCTACGAGATGTCATTACCAAAAAAAAAACCTGACTTCATCAGCGTGAAATTTCTTGTTTTAACAAAAAATACATCCTAAGACACATTGACATTCGGCGATACTGTAGCTCTGTAGTACTGTAGCCCCGATTTACGAGTTGTACTTGAAGTTCATGTGTTCGAACGGCGGTTCACTTTGTGTGAATAATTTCATCACTATTGCATTCAAAATGGTGAAGGAAAAGCTCACTCGAGCAGGCTTAGTATGATGCTTTCTATTTCTACTCTACTGTAGAAATGAAATCGCTTGTCTACATTTCTCGGTACAAAACTGTCAACTGTCTACACGGAAACGTCATTTTTGTCTATTCTTCCGTCGACAAAACGCTTTTCTACGGTTCTCGTGCTAAGCCAGCTGGATAGAGCATAAAATATTTTTGTAAGTTACGCGTTTTGAGTCGAACGTCCGAAAATCGGAAAATCTGACTATTTACTAATTTAGGTATTACCTATATCATCAGTGTCTGTTTTTTTGTTAATTTACCTACTCAATAAAAAAAAAAAATACTAAGCTAATTAAATTGGCTTTTATAGAATATTAGCAACATTTAATATAGTAGGTAGGTACCTAGCTAAAAAGGAAGTTTAAAAAAATACCAAGTTTTTTTTCCTGTACCTCCAAATCCAAGTTTTTTTATCATTAAATTTTATTTTAAAATAAAAAAAAACACTGATGGCGTCCTAGCAACGATAATATAATTTACATAGAACCTCTATCAGTCCTCATTACTACGTAAAAACCTATGTCTAATTACATGAAATTCTCTTAATTAACTCTGAAGAAGTCTATAGTGTAAAACCTCCTTACATACCATAGACTATCGTACACTCTTTCGAAGTCATTGATTATCTTGTTATCCATTGGCTGTTTAGTACGCTGTGATTGTTAATAGCTCGATATAAGACCAGCAATGGAACTGTGATGGTTTGTTTTGGTCGCTTGTGTTGTCGCACTTTGTTGTCAGGTGTAACGGGGTAAGTAATGGAGGTAACTTTGTGAGGACACTATATAGATGAGTCAGTAGCTTTAGTCTAATACTATTATAAATGTGAAAGTTTGTATACAGTGGTGGTCCAGCGGTAACAGCTGCGACTAACGTGGTGTAGGTCGTAGGTTCAAACCAAGACAGGCGCTTTACTTCGTGTAAACTATTTCATTAACACTGCTCTCAAAACGGTAAAGGAAAACATCTTGAGGATACCGGCATATCCTAGAACCAAAAATCGGAACACGTGTGACGTTTACCAACCCGGACTGGACCCGCGGGGTGGATTACGGCCCACTCCCTCAAATCGACAGGAGGCCTGTGTCCCAGCAGTGGAAACAGTGTTAACAAGATATATAATGTGGCCATTATGACTTGTCTATCTTCCAGACCAAACTTATTCCTGCACCAATGCGCAGTGGTGTCCAGTTGGCTCACTAGCCAACTGTACACCCATTATCTTGGGTAAAGATGGTTTGGTTGCCCTTCTGTTCTTTGCTATTCTGTGAATAGCTATAAGGCAAGGTACAGGCAGATGTGTGAGGCACTCGTTAGCGAACATGCGCCGTTCTGCCTACATCTTAATTAAGGGAACGGAGTACGGTACCCGACATGGCTGCAAGAAAGTACTGCAACTGAATTAAATTAGTTGACGATTATTTTGTATTTTTATCCGTTTTTGTAGGTTTGGTTGCTGTTTTCCGGGTAGGGATAATTTCTAAAAATAAAATGGGTTGATTGTATGTACCAATTTTTTTTTGCGACTTTTAAATTAATTTTGTGAAAAGAAATGTGTGTATTGCCTAATTTCAACACTACACATTTTTAGGCAATTAGTCAGAAACCCTGAAAACCCCAATTGTCAACATGAGAGGTAATTAGTGTAAATTAAAGACCGTTATTATAAACAATGTCCTTTGTTACTGACGTCAATCGTTAATCAAAAACTAATTTATATTGTTTGGTACTAATTAAGCTCAGAGCAGTACAGTTAATTACGAAATTGTTACATATTGGTGAACAACAAAACGAAATGTCAAAGTTTAAAACCTTTTCAGTCATCAGGGCCTCCTTCTCACTCTCCCTTCACTGTTATAAAATGAGAGAGAAACAGAAGTAAAATAAAGAGGTTATAAAGAGAAGAAGATATAGATTTTGAAGACGAGAGAAGATTGAACGTTTATAGACCATTTTTAAATTTCTGATTATTTCGGATTTATTAGCAGCATTCTCCTTGAAATCAGAAGAAAAATAAATCTAAGTACCTTTAAGGTGACACTTGTCCACATTTTTTCCATACAAACTTCGGGAGGGTTTTCCTCCACTGTTTGACTATGTACATCAAAAATTAATCATGCTACGGTTTTGTCTCGTTATTATTATTGTCTGTACGGAAACAGAATACTAAAATAAAAAGCTATTAAAAAGTTATGAGCCAACAAAGATTCGTTTTTCTTGCTAATTTAACCTAACTTTGAGCCTGTTTAAGTAATAAAAGGAGTGTAAAATCTTGAAAACCAAGACGGTACCGACAAAGTTCAATTAACAATAAGTTCAATAAACTTTATTGGTCATTGATTTATGCAGTGGTTTTTTCATAAACCCCAACCTTCCGAAGGACTTTTATTAAATTTATCGCGATTTTTTTGCCGACTATGCTCCTGCATCTCACTCAATAATGTTGTGCGTGTAGACTAGCGTCTAACTGCTCACCACTGATACTATCTCTGTCGGTTACGAAGCCTGGTGAGACAGCGTGATTTTTAGCCAGGCCCACCAGTGAGTTCGAGCTCGCGCAAAGTGTCCCCTTAAGACACTTTTTGTGAACATACTTTTATCTGCAGCGTTTAGAACATATTTTTACCAGGAGGTATTCTATGTGATGTACAATCACCAGCAGGTCAAGCTATCCTAAACTGTCAAATTTTCCCAATTGAACATAAACCTTATTCCTTTGCAATAAAGTTGAAAAACTATCAAAGAAAATTGACAGATTGGGGTAGCTTGATGTGCTGGCCTCTGTACTTACGTCAAGTGTATTAAAACCGCTTAATAAATAATTTTAAATAATAATTACGTTATTTAGGAATATGTGTTATGCACCTATAGGTACATAGTGTTGAAATAATTGTGCAAATTATAATTATGCCAATAATAAGGAAAGTGTCCTTAATCATTACCTATAATTATGTGATATCAATATGGAACATGGTTTAATTAACTTTATGAGCTGTTAGTTGGTTTTGGTCCATTTTTCTCTGAAATTAATCATTATTATTAGAATTTTTTTCCTCGTATTTCTGGTTTGACCTTGGCTGATTATGTTTTATACATAATTATGTATTTTGTGGAGGTGGAGACACATGGTTGGAATCAAGTGCTGGAAGTAATTATTGATTTGTTTTCCATTTTTTAAATATTATATTATTATCTAATACAACTAACGACTACAATACCTAATGTGACAGCATGAAATCCTGAGTTCGACTCCCGGGTCGGGAAAAGTGTTATTAGATTTTTCTATCTGGAAATTCTCAGTAGCAGACCGGAGTCTGAATTTGTGCCTGTTTGTTGGCAATAGGCTCGCCCCCTATTACATGGGACTTGAATTGGTGAAATGTTGGTGTTCCGTAGGTACACTTCTATCTAACACTTCGGCAGCACAAGTGTTAAGTTATTATTGCTTTGAAATTTGGTATCTGAAATACGTCACTAACACTAAATAATCAATATGTCTAACTCCTAAGTCCAAGGATGTCCCAGTTTGGGAGTCAGGGTTAACTCTATCTGTACAACCTTTATTCACTGTAATTCATGCGACCTTGTTTTTAAGCATTGTTGAAGGTTTTTGTTTAAACATTTTTTTTTATTATTATTTAATATTATTAAAATATATCAGATTTTTTTGTATAGTTTCCTTTCGAATTTGCTCTTTACACATACTTTTCAGCAATTGGCAGATAAAGTTACGAAACTGAATATTTTCCTTGTATTTAATTACATAGATCGGTATATTATTATATAAATAAAAGTAAGACCAGTTGGTTTTTAATAAGGTAGGCAATTTGGTAAGTGTTGTACAACCAAAATTGCCTGGCTTGTTTAAAATTCTATTTTTCTACCACTTTCTACATTAACTTGTATCACTGCATGGGGTTTATTTATAAACTAACTGTCAAAATTGACGTGTGAACGTCTCTAGGTAAAAGCAACGCTTAAAAATAAATAGTTTATTTGTCATCAACAAAAGTTACTTATGTACCTTTATTTGTCAGGCCCGTACTTTCTGGCATCCATACCAACTTATTAGGTCGAATATTGATGAGCAATTAAGGTTGGTGTTCAGAGCAATCTCGGGGACGGCGATAAGCACATTTGTTGTCCCCGACGCAACACTTATGCTAATCACCAGGCTTGGCTTGCAATCGCCACTCTTAAACTCAGCAATCGGCGGTGGTCCCGTATCGAATAGAAAAAAAAACAATTGAAGATATGTGTATAGTAATTATTGTGAATTCAAGATTTGATAAGAATATAGATAGCTTAGTTTAAAGAAAAGAGAAAGGATTTAGTTGGAAATTCTATATTTGTTTTTTTTTTTTTATCTGTTTGCTTATGGGTCGGTAATAAAGGGGTTACATGATTAATCCATTATGTTATTGGAGAAGAATAAGTGGACCTTGGATTTTTTTTCTTGTAAAAAAATTCAGTGATTATTGATACTTATTTGATTAAAATAAGTCAGGTCTTCTTAGTTCATAAACGATAGATACCTAATTTCGAAGTCAGCCATAATTTTAAATTTATTTTTTTCTGGGGAAATCGACAAGGATGGCTTCCGTCTGGGAAGTTCTATGTCGGACACCTACCGACAAAACCCCCACGGTGCCTTCTAGTACCATATTCATTCCGATCCAGCCTGTCCCTTGGCGCCTTCTACCAGCAGGCTTAGCACGAGCACCGATTTGTCGACGGAAGAATAGACATGACTATTAACTAAATGATGTACAAAAGGAGAAGATGGCTATGTTTTTCTATTCATTATCACAGTTATGCGTTCTAAACGAATCATGATTTTGTAGATAATCGTATTAGGCCGTCGAGTAGAAAGTTTTGTTGTCAGTGTGATTTTGACAGTTTGGGAAGAAATATTCTTCTGAAATAGTCTACATTTATAAGGACCTAGACAAATATCGTTAGAAACGAAAGACTAAATGACAGATTGTACAAAGATATCTACGGTTTTTTTTTTTTTTTTTTGGGTGGGAAATCATCAAATAACTTCTCCCGCTCAGGGTGGAGCAGGAGGGCGTGTCAGACTTTTACTGACTAAAACCCACCCGTGTTCCTTCAGTAGCCCTTAAGCCAGGGGCTGTGGTGTCTCTTTCGAACAAACCCGCACCCCTGGCAGGCATCGACCCTTGCGGGTCCCATCACTTTTTGTGCTGACATCTCTTTGAGGCGCGCGTGGAACACAACGCGCCGTCGACTTGGGCTTGGTCCTTAGCGGACAGCGAGCTACCCATTACTCGCCGTCCGCAAGCCCATGCCTACGGTGGCCGGAAATCGGCCTGGGATTCCCGACGCCCAGGGCGTCTCCGTATCCTGCGGCGGCTGGGGTCGCGAGGGCGCATATGCTGCCTCTCCCTCACGTGCGCCGCCTCCCTCTTCGCGAGCATCACTGCTTCGCTGAAGGAGGTGACGGCTCCCCATGCCCTCTCGCACCGTACCATGGCTTGGACCAGGGCCGGACGCGAGAGATCGCCGCCGCCGATCGCCTCCACGAGGACACGGCGGTGCTCCACCCAAGCTGGGCAGACCGCCACCGTGTGCTCCACCGTGTCCTCAGGGCGATCTTCGCAGTGGAAACACCCGGGCGTTTCCTCCCGCCCTATCCGAAACAGGAACCTCCCGAAACAACCGTGTCCGGTGAGGACCTGCGTCAGGCGGAAGGTGAGGACGCCATGCCGCCTCTCAAACCACTCCTCAAAGAGGGGACTTACCGCCGCAATCGTGGCGTGCCCAAAGATATCTACGGTGCGATAACAAAAATGTAGGAACGAAATGTCGCTTTGTATTGAAAAAGCGCTGTCTATTCTTCGTAGAAATACAAAGCGTCGTGCTAAGCCCGCAGCAATGCCCTAAACCGAGGTCCGTAACCCACAGGGGTTGCCCTTAGAGAGCAGTCACTCTCGTTTAAGTTTTTTAAGTCTTGGCTGGAGGCCTTATTTTATTAATGTAGCCACAGGCAAGTCCAGTTAAGCACCCTACAACCATATAGGTTGACTTGCGAGAATCGTTGCCAAAAAAAAAAAACTCCTAGCATGTGTAGGGGGCCCGGGAGATACTTGTGCATTAGAGGCGTTCAACCTTAAAAAATAAGTCGAGATATAATACCTATCTAAAAGATTAAAGTCAAACGTTTACAAAATTAATTAACCCCAGGTTGTGAAATTCTAAAACGTGTTTAATTTCGGAACGACTGCCATCAAAACATTTACTCATTTTGATTTACCGTTAATTTCGCCCATAATACCTTCCTATACGTGTGCAGAAACTATCTCCTACCTTTGAACATGAGAACAATAATTTCTATTAGGCACAGGCCATAACTCATAATTGCTACAACCGCCGCACAAACGGCTGATTGTTAGCCAAATGAAACGAACTTGTCCCATACAAAACACCTTTCTTTTACCTTTTGACTTATCGATTTCCCTCGTAAAATTTATGAAGATTACCATATACAATCACGCCTACTCTCAAGAAATCAATGGACACTCAAGCTTTGCCTACCTAAGATTTATTAGTCCCTATTCGAACATAATCTCAACTAATTCACCGTAGAAAAACGTCGGGTTTATAGCCAGCAGGACAATCGCTCCTTTGTCGCTCGCCTCAATATATTTTAAATGACTGCTCGAGACGGCCTCTCGTGAAGCCGATCCCATTGTGACTGACGATGGACGTTCCTTTTTCGTAATCGAATGCGGGATATTTATTTTGAATTAAGAATAATTTCTTTTTTAGCTGCCGTCTGTGGACGTGTGCCGAGCATTAGCGGCCTTTGTTGACGCTGTATTAATGAACTTTGAATATCGAATGGGGTCCTTTTTCATATTTTTTTGTGCTTTTGAACTGGACTACCGCGTCGTTTACGGATTTCATTCTGGATACGTCACCTGTTGAACAATTTCTGACGGTTTCTTTGTGAATTTTGTAACGTTTTTCGACGCGTTTAGGCACAGTATGTCCGTGAGCCGAAAGGAGTTTCACTGGGCAAAGTAGACAATAAGTTACTATGTGCTGCCCGCGGCTTCGTCTGCGATCCAGGATGAAAAGTAGCCTATGTCCTTAACTTCCGTCTTCTTACACAGATAGACCATGACATGGGTCGTGGTCTCTGTGTGTGCCAAATTTCAATCTTTTAAAAGAATATTCCCAGCGAATTCTTGACACACTCACTTACCAAGAATTCCATAAGATTAAAACTTCGACAAATCATGACGAAAGGGTTCAGCAAACAATTAATATTACCTCCGACTCTTAACTCCTTACTTCACTCATGTAAAGTCAGTTTGCATTGTTTGACAAAAACAACATGGCGGCGAAGCTTACATTAACACTTTGCTAATTGAAAACTGTGTCTCAAGACCAAGATGGATGATTGTGGACTTTGTTAAGCGTTTCTTGCTAGAATAATATTGGTATATTGTTTAATGAATGTTGGGATTTATTAGTAAGGAACGGTTCACGTTTTGAAAAATTGAATTGGATTTGGTTGAAACAACTAACACCACAAGATGGATCGATGACTTGGTGGAGGCCGCAGGAACCCGCTGGATGCAAGAAGTACAGAACCGGTCGAAGTGACATGGCGGAGCTTGGGGGAGGTCTATGTCCAGCAGTGGACGTCTGAAATGATTTATTTAATAATGAAACAACTAAATTGAGACACCGGTCTGTACCGCCGATAATAATTATTATTAATGTTGAGTTTCGTTTTTAAATTGAAACAAAAATGGCCGTGGAACAGTCAAATGTAAAGAATTGTCAAAAATGTATGGAAACTCGAGGTATTTTTGACAGATTGAGACTGACTCAATCTGTCAAAAAAACTGCGAGTTTCCGAACTTTCCGATCACTCTGTGAACATTCTTAAAATTACGAGAATTATATAATAATATTTCCAGTAACTTTACCTTAATTTTATCAAAGGGGCAATTTTGATAAAATTAAGGTAAAGTTAATGGAATTAATTATTGTATTCCATGTTTATAATTATGAAAAATAGTTAACCCATGAATAATTCAAGGTTAAATTAATAGTATTGAATGAACGGTGTAACAATCACACAGACTTACGTACCTCATACCTACCTACCGATGCATTTATTTTTGCATACCATGGCGTCATCAAAGTCGCACCACGAGCAATTAGCCAGAATATGACACCATAATTATTATAATAGAACAAAATACTATTATTGTGTAGGAATATTAATTATTTGCGGTTTCAATCTCAATAGTTCTCAGAACATTACTTCTAAGTATTTTAACGTAAACGCGATAATTACTTACTAATTCACGTTGGCGTAACATTTTAATTTGTAAATATTAATTGTGTATACATCACTACACCGTCACATTGGAATTTCATCTTAACAGTTTTTTAATAGAGTCTATAATAAGTCTTGTTGAGTCTAATGATTAATCACGCGTAGTGGTCATTGATGATCAAATCTAAATATAGGTGTTCGTTTTTAGCGTGTATGATAAAGGCTCCCGTAGACAGAGTCGACGCGACTTAATTTGTTTCCATGAAGTTTTCAGAAAAATCTTTAACATTTTCTCCCAAAATTCTTTTAAAGGTTTTTTTTTTACCCCACAAACGGTAAGTCTCCTCTTTGAGGAGTGGTTAGAGAGGCGGCATGGCGTCCTCACCTTCCGCCTGACCCAGGTCCTCACCGGACACGGTTGTTTCGGGAGGTTCCTGTTTCGGATAGGGCGGAAGGAAACGCCCGGGTGTTTCCACTGCGAAGATCGCCCTGAGGACACGGTGGAGCACACGGTGGCGGTCTGCCCTGCTTGGGCGGAGCACCGCCATGTCCTCGTGGAGGCGATCGGCGGCGGCGATCTCTCGCGTCCGGCCCTGGTCCAGGCCATGGTACGGAGCGAAAGGGCATGGGGAGCCGTCACCTCCTTCAGCGAAGCAGTGATGCTCGCGAAGAGGGAGGCGGTGCACGTGAGGGAGAGGCAGCATATGCGCCCTCGCGACCCCAGCCGCCGCAGGATACGGAGACGCCCTGGGCGTCGGGAATCCCAGGCCGATTTCCGGCCACCGTAGGCATGAGCTTGCGGACGGCGAGTAATGGGTAGCTCGCTGTCCGGTAAGGACCAAGCCCAAGTCGACGGCGTGTTGTGTTCCACGCGCGCCTCAAAGAGATGTCAGCACAAAAATGATGGGGCCCGCAAGGGCCGATGCCTGCCAGGGGTGCGGGTTTGTTTGAAAGAGATACCACAGCCCCTGGCATACGGGCTACTGAAGGAACACGGGTGGGTTTTAGTCAGTAGAAGTCTGACACGTCCTCCTGCTCCACCCAGAGCGGGAGAAGTTATTTGATGATTTCCCACCCCAAAAAATAAAAACATTTCAAGTCTTTTGTAGTTTTTGTGTTTCGAAGGACGTACCTACTCGTACCTTATGAAAATACTGAACCCTTATAGAATCACTCGTGTGTCTGTTTGTCTCTCTTTCCGTCTGTTACAATTAATTTGATCTACTAGACTGATTAAGGTGTTTAGTATAGGTACGAGTTTGACATTACACTTGTCAAATTAGTACCAGGTTAAAAAAAAAAAGAACTTTATAGTTACATCTCGCTCTCGTGTTGCGCCTGTCTAAGGGAGCCTCGATAGAATTGCTTCAATGTGTGAGTCAGTACCTATGTGTGTGTGCATGGTAGACGTCATCATAGAAAATACTGGTCACGTTATGTACTTGTGTGTTATGTTGGGATGTTATCGAATTAACTTGAAGTGCGAAGTTATTCAATGAAATGTTTGTGTCTGCGCAATTAGCATGATTTGGATGAGCTGTTGAAGCTGTATTAAGATTTAAGGAAATCCTTGTAAAGAAGGAAAGTGATCTTTACTTATTTTTGCTCAAGTTATTTAGATATGACATAATTTGAGCAAAAATAGGTAGATAAACGTCACTTTCCTGCTTTAAAAAGTTTTCCTTATGAGCGTTTAATCTGAAAATGGGCAAAGTCGCAAATAGCTGTTAAATATTTCACTGTTTTGATTAATTTGGCAATATTACTTTATAGAAATATGAAATATCGCTAACTAGTGACCTAAAATATTGATTAGGAAATGCAATAATTAATATCTTAACACCGAATATTTAGTTTTACATGTAAAAAAAGAACTTGGAAACTTTCCAAATGTCTTTTTTACACCTAAAACGGTTACAACATCAAATTCAGTGTTCATCAAATCATTATTGATATTTTAGGTCACTAGTTAGTTAGCGATATTTCATATTTCCATACAGTAATATTAATAAAAACAGGTAAATATTTGACAGCAATTTGCGACGTTGCCAACTTTCAGAATAAATGCTCTTAAATCTCAATACAGTATCAACAGCTCATTCAAATCATCATCATCTAGCTAGCCTTTTCCCAACTATGTTGGGGTCGGCTTCCAATCTAACCGGTCGCAGGTGAATACCAGTATTTTACATGGAGCGACTGCCTATCTGACCTCCACAACCCAATTACTGGGTAATAAAATACCCCTTTATATAACTGGTTGTCGGACTTCCGGGCTTCAAGCGACTCACGAATCAAAGATCCACGAATGACAGCCGGGACCAACGGCTTATCGTGCTTTCCGAGGCACCTATAGCAAAAATACTTAGGCAAAAATGTTAGTCTACCAAAAAAGCATATCTCTTCTATTTCCCAAATATATTGAAATTGGGAATTTTGAATATTAAATTGTCGCAAATTTCCTTATTAGATTTTCCTTACGTGTAAAGAGAAATTCCCCGTACTTTTGTGTAAGAAATTAAGGGAAATCCATTATTATCACAATGCGTGTTGGTAAGTAGATGTCACATGTCTTCGATTTTTTTGTTCTAGGACATGCCGTTTCCTCACGATGTTTTCCTTCACCGTTTTGAGAGCAGTGGTGATAAAATAATTTACACAAAGTACACAAGTACACACGGCTACACATCAAGCTATACATTTCCAGTATAAGCTGATCTCGCATTGTATACGATTTCAGTACAGTGCGAGATCAGCGTAAACTGGAAATAAGCTTGATGTGTAGCCGTATGTACAACTCGTAAGCTGGGGCCGTTACCACTGCTCTTACTCTATCTCTATTTCCATCGGTCTTTTAAAAATTAGGTACAGTCGAGTTCAGTAATATCTTGGCCCTTTCAGGCTTCAAAAATATATGAACATCAAAAAAGTTCCTAATATTGTGACAACTGTAAGCATCATTAAATTTTGGTCAAGATTTAGATTCAATAATATGTGACTGCTTTTTCTCAGCACAATATAATATTATTGAACCATTCACTTGAGGACATATTTTTGATCTATAGGTTCTATAGAATTTACTGAGCTATCCAACGCTCACAATATTTTGAATCCTTGACAGTGCCAATATATTAGTGAACTCGACTGTACTTACTTTCCAAATCACACTTTGACACAATGTGGGTTTGCCTTCATCATCCCGAACGAATGTCACCCACTGCTTTCTGCTGGACGGAGGTCCGTTGTTATGGCGACGCTCCTCGTATCCTCCGCATAAGTCGACGTCCACATTGGACTTTCAACTTACTGTTTAGAGCTTAGAGTTAAAAATCGGACAGATCGCATTCCAGCGCGTCGAAAATACTCACATCCACTGTTCAAGCGGAACGAAAAAATCCCACTACGATTTTACGAGTAATTTTTGAGTTTGCTAATCCAGCCGATTTCCGCGATTTTCGAAAAACAATTTTTCGTCATCGTCAACATTTCAGCTGAAAGACTTCCTTGCACTGCTCGACATAGGCCACCCCAAGCGCCTTCACATAAACCGGTCCTGTGCTTCTCGTTTCCTGCGGATTGTCATCTGGTACGCGATCGTCACTCCAGAATCTTTTGGCCCCATTGGCGATCTATACTATGAGCAACTTGTCCTGCCCACTTCCGTTAGGCTAATTGTCAAACTTAGGTTCGGCAATTCCACCCATGTCAGTTACCTTGGTTCTCCTGCGGTTCAGATTCTATCACGCAAGGAAACTTTTTCGAGGTATGAGGAACAGAGTGTATCTACCCAAAGTTCACTGAACCTCCACAGTAAAGGGAGGATCTTCTGATCAGACGGGTATTGTGTGTGGTGGGCTACTGTCCGACGTGGTGGCGGCTGCAATCTTTGCTTGTGCATTGTACGATTTTGCGTGACGTCACTGTGATGCTTATTTCGCAATTGGCGGTGCGATTGCCGCCACAACTCCAAACATGACCCGAGTGCTTATGCCTTCACTTCGATGACTTATTGATCATTAAGTAAATAAACAATCAAGACTTCTGACGTAACAAATCGTGAGGAACCTTGCTTGTTCTTCAGTCAATTATAAAGCATATGTTTATTGGACCACACCTACTTTGAATGTTTAGATTTAGCAACTAATTGACAATGGTCTATCACGTTTTTCATATATAATGAATAATTATAGGTTTGTTATTGAATTGTTTTGAGTGTGGTTCAGGTGACAAAAGGTCAAACGATGTGTTTGCCTGAACATAAAAATATTGACGGCGGAATTTTCTCGCGCATTAGATTTTCAAAGCACTGCTTAGCGCTGAGAGTTCAAAATCGGAGTCGGTTTTTCCGACGCACTTGTATGCATTCTGTTAGATTCTCAAGAGCGTGTATTCTGAAAGTTGGCAACGTCGCAAATAGCTGTCAAATATTTTCCTGTTTTGATTAATTTGGCAATATTGCTGTATGGAAATTTGAAATATCGCTAACTAGCGACCTAAAATATTGATTATGCAGTAGTTAACATTTCAACACTGAACATTTAGTTTTAGATGTGTAAAACAAGAACTTTGAAACTTTCCAAATGCCTTTTTTGCACCTAAAACGGTTACAACATCAAATTCAGTGTTATAAATGCAAATCATTATTCATATTTTAGATAGTTAGTTGGCGATATTTCATATTTTCATACAGTAATATTGCCAAATTAATCAAAACAGGTAAATATTTGACAGCTATTTGCGACGTTGCCAACTTTCAGAATAAACGCTCTTAACACGTAGGCGCAGCGCATGCTACACAGAAGGGATGTGAAATGGGGACGGGCTATACAGGGTAAATTTTTATCCAGTGCGCAAACTGTAACCATGACTTCAGCATATCATTCTAGACCGTACCGCAGAAATTTTTCGCCGGTTAAGAAAATAAAAATCTGCTATTTCATAGAAAAGTACAATACCTACGCCGTCAAAATGTATGGAACAGCTGTTTTTTTTTTGTAAAACCAGTGAAAAATTTCTGCGCTAGGGGGTCTAGAATGATATGCTGAATTCATGGTTACAATTTGCGCACTGGATAAAAACTTTTCCTGTAGTATGATAGACGCGGCTATAGTATGCACAGATGGAGAAGCGATGCGCCTGCGGCTTGTATTTTATTTTATAAATTTTAAGAAAACTTACAGCTCGAGTAGTCAGAAGTAATATGATGAAGAAAGCCAATTACAAGTTGCTGCTTATATTATTTATTATTGGTATTTCTGTATGTAATGTGCCAGATCGCGCACACAATTTAAGTTAATTTATCCCAATTAAATGTCAATTTCATGAAATAGTCATCCAGCTAATTAAAAAAACGTAAGAAAATTCGAATTACTGGGTCACCCTGGCGCGTCCCCCTTATACATTTTGTATGAAGAATAATGAAGACACGATGCGATACGATGAGGCGGCGGCGGCGGCGCGGGCGTCCCTTTGCCCGCACCGCCCCGCCGCGCTGCGTCGCATCGTATCTGCGTCCCGTCCCGCCTGTGTGTACCGCGCCCTCAGATTATACCGCGACTAAGCTGCGCATAAACAATCCATTCAAGTGGACATACCTACTCCTATTCGTGACAAACTTAACCGAAATAACAAAGGCTTACGTGACACAAGACACAAGTACCTTCAAATGTTCAATTAAATTCATTGAGATATATGTTACTACTCTAATGACTTATGAGTATGAAACAAATGTCTTATCACTCCTTATTTAGTATTAAAACAGGAGTTCCTTCTTTGAATGAATAATAATGATGTTTGTCTTACGTCTTACTTCTTCCTAGAAGCGTTAATTATTATTAAATTAAAACTATAAACAGCAATTTCCTTAATTCAATTAACGGAATTAAATGTCAAGCAACGGAAAACCAGAAAACCCCAGTCCGTAGAAGATTTCCCAGGTTGTAGAATTGCTTATTCATTTGTTTTTTATTTTTATTCCCAAAAAATAGCAAAGGGCACACTAAAACAGAGTGGTGGGGCACGCTAAAACAGCGACGTGCAAACTGTAACCATGAATTCAAAAAATAAAACTAGACTCTGTAGCGAAGAATCTTTAAAATAAATCTTGCGATGACCTTCTGTTTCATACAAAAACGCAATACCTACGCGGTCAAAATGCAAGGAATAGCTAATTTTATTTAAAATAACTACGACAAATTTTATCATTTTGTTTCCCAAAAATTCATAATCGATACACTAATAACAAGATCTCCTTTTTGCGTTGTACCTAGTAACTGCGACCAATTTGGATGTAGCGTGGTCAGTCACAGATCTATCCTTACCTAACCTAACTTTAAAAAAACACCAAAGAATCAATTAGGGGCTCATTTTGTGAAAGAAGCAATCATCATTCAAAATCAAAATCCAAATATTTTATTTCATATAAATCTGCATGGGCACTTATGAAACGTCAGAAGCTAGGTGCACGGTTCCAAATTGTTGTTTCCTATGGAGAAGAGCCGGCAAGAAACTCCACGGTTACTCTTTTAAAAATAATTGGCTTTAACAATGTTTCCAAATTACAGAGATAAAATGTATGGGAGGACAGTGCAGGCCTGTCAATAAGTACCAGGTACTTAGACGAAAACAGAATAGAAAATTTAAAAAGAAGACTTAAAAATATTAAAGGACTATCATTATGATAGTCGATCATCATTAGAGAGTCAATGGTTTTTTATAGGAACAATTGAATATTTGTTCAACCGGAGCTCCCCCCGATGATTTTACAGGAAGACAACATAAACACATTATAAATGTTTTTTGGTTCCACAACCATCCCTAATTACTACCACTTAAAGTCTAAACCCATCTTAACCCTTTAAGGTAAAGTCGTGAAGTGAAGTAAGAAAACACAATTACTTGATATTGTCCGCGGCACAGATTAACAGGTAAACTTGTGAACCGATCGATAAGTCGCATCTTAGGGAACGTTAAACCCATTAAAGATTTCTCTTGAACGTGCGCATTCAAGGGTTAGGACCTCGGGTTATTCTGTACTTAAAATAAATAAATAAAATAAGCCTTGAATTTTTTGCTGTTTGAATTAAAAATACAGAAAAGTTTTTATTCAGCGCGCAAACTTTAACCATAAATTCAGTATATCATTCTAGACGCCCCCAGCGTAGTTATTTATCACCAGTTTTACAAAAAAAATCTGCTGTTTCATAGAAAAGTGCAAAACCTACGCGGTCAAAATGTAAGGAACAGTTGTTTTTTTTTTTTTTACTGGCGAAATATTTCTTTGCTGGGGGTCTGCAATGATATGCTGAATTTATGGTTACAGTTTGCGCACTGGATAAAAACTTATCCTGTATATTAAAAATACTGCATGCAATAATAATTTCACACTTAAATTCTTATTATAACATTGTTTTCATTATTCTTTACGCCTATCTTTAATTAATGAAGACTAAAAGATGTGAACTAGAAGTTTGAGTTCACATATTTGTGTAGATATTTACATAATTTAAAAACTACCGGTCTTTAAATAACAGTGGGTAAAAAAAGATATACTGGAGTATGAACAAACAAACAAAATGATACTGACTCAATTAGCAAATCCAAGTATTGTACATGCAAATTTATGAAAGTGAAATTGGTTTGTTTAGTTATCAAAATATACCTTCATTTTACTACAATACTTATTAACTTTATTATATTTGTTAAAAGGTAAACTTGGTATTAAAAGCCAAATTCACCTAAAAAAGTAAAAACATTGCAGAATAACTCCCAGCTATCTACAGAATGATCTGTGCGCTGGGTGCTAGCGCGCGCTTCATCTAATTTGTAATTACCGCCGCCAGAGGGCGCTTATTAAGTTATTACGTCGCGACAATGCGCCAACATCGCTTGTGCCAACTTTAAAGTGTTTTCTGAGAAAGCTTTTTAGAAAACTTGGTTGTTTGTGAAGCATAATGGTGGACTGTTAGCATAAATAATGGTCATTGCATTGATTGTTTGTTTTATAGTAACGCATTGCATCTAACGTATGCGAATACGTTGCGTTAAAGCAACGATTACGCTGCCGCATCAAAACGAATGTCGCATACTTAGGTAAAATGCCACGCTAGAGCAGCGCTGCCAGGGGTGCGGGTTGTTCGAAAGAGATACCGTGGGCCTCTGGCACACAGGCAAATGAAAGAACACGAGTGGGTTTTAGTCAGTAAAAGTCTGACACGCCCAGCTCCACCCAGAGCAGGAGAAGTTATTTGATGATTTCCCAACCCAAAAAAAAAAAAAAAACTATAGAGCTGCGTCTACGCGTCTACAAACGTCAGAAGCGAAGGCTGCCATAGATGACATTTATGATAAAACAATTGCCGACTGCGATGTCTTTTCGTGAGTAGTGGTGGCCCATTGTTAGAGGCCCCGAGTTACGAGAGTAGGTCGAGGGTTCACCTTTCGCCATCACCACTGCTCTCAAAACGGTGAAGGAAAACATCGTTTGGAAACCCGCATTTCCTAGAACCAAAACATCTTAGACATGTGACATCTACCAATCCGCAATGGGCCTGCGTGGTGGATTACGGCCCACTCCCTCTCAGAGGAGGCCTATGTCCCAGCAGCATATTCAGCATAATATTCAGCCTGTAACGTAACGTTACAGGCTGAATATGCTGCCTTTTGAAGATGACTATAATGTACGATTAAAAATCGAATTAGGGAATACTGTAAGACACCGAAAGTGATTAATTGGAATTAAAACCAATTATTCCTTTCTTTCCGAAGACATGTGACATCTACCAACCCGCACTGGGCCCACTCCCTTTCATGGAGAGGAGGCTTGTGTCCCAGCAGTGGGAACGTTATAGGCTGAGTATGTATTCCTTTCTTTTAATACCTTCTCCTAATGAGAGTTTGATTAAACTGTCTCTTCTTCGTGAGTACAAAGCTTCTAAGAGAAATAAAAGACTTGGAAATAAACTAATTGAAAGGTCTATCTAATTAGCAATTACGGGCGTCGAGAGCGCTTATTAAGTTATCCACGGCGCGACGGTATGTGGGAGTACGTGTGACTAACTAAACACGCTAAAGGTGCGCTTACACGAGCAACTAAAATTGCTCCATCCTGGTCAATTCTCGTCACAAATGACGTCACGACTACATCCAGCTATTTAGGGCAATGGCACCATGTAGCAACCTGTTGCCAGAGATACGGCCACACAATATCATGCAATATGGAGCAACTTAAAAAACTGGTCAATACTCCCCCCACACCGCCGCCTGCGCAACCGGCTGGTTCCTCTCGCAAAAACGAGACGTAGTTATACGTACAAACGAGATAGAAAGACTAAAAATTTCCAAACGATTGGTTACTCGGCAACTCATAAAATATATAGAGCAATTAGAAGCAGTATTCCCGAAACATATCCGCAATTTATTGTTGTTGCTCCAGAAAGCTCCACTTAATTGATCCAGATTGATCTATTAGTGTTGCCGAGCAATAATTGCTCAAAAAATTGCCCGTGTAAGAGCACCTTAAGTGTCTTGAAGTATTTTATGGAGAAAAGTTTTGTATAGTGTTTTTGTATCGCTTTAGCGTAATCAGCCTATACTGTTCCCACTGCTGGGACAGGCCTACTCTCTGTGAGAGGGAGTGGGCCGTAATCTTCCACGCGGGCCCTGTGCAGATGTCATATGTCTTCGAATGGCATGCCGGTTTCCTCACGAGATTTTCCTTCACCATTTTGACAGCTTTGGTGATGAAATAATTTACACAAATTAAAGCGCTTTCCTGGGTTTGAACCCACGACCCACAACTTTTAAATCGGCTGACACTGCTAGGCCACTGGGCCCCAACTCTGTATCGTTATAATGATTCCCCGCGGAATCTTACTCCGTTCAAACTACGTGCTTTTCAGTAACCAATGTAACGGTAAGGAATCGAAATGTCATATTCTTAATACGATATTACCAGAATTTGTGTGTGATTGACGTGGTTACGAGTAAGGAAACGTTAAGTGGTCATAGTGAATTCTGGCCCTGGTTGTATCGCTTGAAATCATCATCATCATCATTTCAGCCGGAAGACGTCCACTGCTGGACATAGGCCTCCCCCAATTTGGGGGGTTTGCCATAATCGCCACGCTTGGCAGGCGGGTTGGCGATCGCAGTATGGTGGTAAAATGCATAGAGAACGCTGCTGCCCATTCTCTAGAAGTATAGCTTGAAATAGAATAGCGTAAATAACGGTTTGAATGTTATTGAACTGTCAAATTGAAAGCCATTCCTACTGGTAGTATGTTATGTAATTAATGATCTATTTAAAAACATTGTTTTGTAATAAGGAGAGTTCTTTTACCATCGTTAAAAGAAGAGAATTTGCCTTTATTACTAAGAGACGCCTTCTAATAGGTTTTCAATTCTTTCTTTTTTTTGGGTGAGCAATCATCAAACAACTTCTCCCGCTCTGGGTGACGTCAGACTTTTACTGACTAAAATCCACCCGTGTTCCTTCAGTTGCCTGTGTGCCAGGGGCCACGGTATCTCTTTCGAACAACGCGCACTCCTGCAAGGCATCGGCTCTTGCGGACCCCGCTAGTTGGTGCAGACATCTCTTTGAGGCGCGCGTGGAACACAACGCGCAGTCGACCTGGGCTTGGGCCTTATCGGTCAGCGATCCACCCATAACTCGGGCCACGGTATCTCTTTCGAAAAACGTGCACTCCTGCAAGACATCGGCCCTTGCGGACCCCACCAGTTGGTGCTGACATCTCTTGGAGGCGCGCGTGGAAAATAACGCGCCGTCGACCTGGGCTTGGTCCTATCGGACAGCGATCTACCCATAACTCGCCGTCCGCAAGCCCGTGCCTACGGTGGCCGGGAAATCAGCCTGGGATTCCCGACGCCCAGGGCGTCTCCTGCGGCGACTAGGGCCGTGAGGGCGCATATACTGCCAAAGTGAATATCTGACATGGTATAATATGTGTATTGTTTTATTATATTAAAGTGTATTTATGTATGTTTATTTGTGCTTATATGTATATTATATATCATATTTATAGTCTGTATATTTATATAGGTATATTATGTGTATATTTACTTAAATTTGAATAAATATTGTTACACGACTTACGTGATACCTAGCACCTACCACTGTTTGTCTCTGCATCACCCAAAGGTTGACTGGTAGAAAATGCCTATGGCATTAAGTCCGCCTCTGTACATTTTTGTGCGTGAAGTATTAAATAAATAAATAAATATGTCTGATTCTAATCAACTCTCTCAGCGAGAGTCAAGTAATGAAAGGGTGGCAGCTGTACCTATTAAGACGCTAGCTATGTCCTGAAATAATGTTCCTAATAAAGCGTGCAGACAAAGGTCAGACTCCATTGTCTCTTAGACAAAGTTAACAGCCTCTACATCCGCAGGATATCTCAGATTTCACCTCAAAGTAAAACATATCATAGCACATTGCGACAGAACCTAACAATTATCGTGCACATATTCGAACTTGCAACTCAGGGAAGCGATTCCATCTCGGTACATTCAAATCTCAATACGATCAAAATACATTAGTGTTACTTACACTCCAAATCACACCCTCGCTTCAACATCCCAAAGTTGAAAATCCCTCGCATTTCCCCAGTCAGAGTCTACACAAACTTCACTCTGAACCCAACTCTATGTTTTCGTTCGTGGGGTTTAATTTGCCCTGTGTGTAGGTAGACAGTGGTTCGGTTAGGCCCAGTCGTGACTGGTCGCTTGACGCGCTCTAATGAAGTCGTAAGACCTGGCTGCTCGCACACATCGACCCTGCATGCTCCTTAGTATGGAATATGTTAGCAGTTTAGCATGGAATATTTTGAGGGATTGCTTTTTTGAATTGCAAAGTTGGGATTATAGGTTGGTTAATATGTTGGGTTCCATAATAAAGATAACTTTTAAAACTGCCTTCTTGTTAAAGGCGTAATATCGTGAGAAGATTTTTTGTTAAACAGAAAGTCTTTTCATGATCTTACTAATCCAACGATTTGGATGAAATTGGCACTTAAAGCTTATAAACTGGATTAACACATAGGATATTTTTTTATCCCGGTAATAATATGTTCCCGTGGTATAATTTTCGAACTCAGCGCGGGTGAAGCCGGTGGCAAAAGCTAGTATTAGAAACATTAGTTAAATGTGAACCCCCTTCCAAAAGTCTAGAATCAGAAGCAAACGGCTTTATGGTTATTAAATTTAGACCTAAATCTGCAATATTTGTGAAACAAAATAAAGTGTGTTCTTAGAAAAAGAACAGTAAATTTTATGTCCAAAAATATTCTGGGTCTGAAGTTTCCATCCTCAACTTGTTATAAAAGACGTTGTAGACTCAAGATTGTAATTGCTAGCTCAGCTCGCTTAAAAATTCACTCCTTATAACGTTTGTGCCATGGAATAAATAGCCTTCTCCACCCTCCCGTAACCACAGAGTCTCGTCTCTCTGGGTGGCTCTTATTATAACTCATTAGCTCCGCAGGACACCCTGCACATAACTACACAAATTATCTCTTTTGACTCAACACTCCACCAGCATACTTAGACCCTCGCCTTCTTTATAGGAGTCTAGATTCTGATCAAGATTCACACTAGCGCCTTATCAGTATAGGTCTAAACGTGTTGGGAACTAATTGGTGGAGGAATCTTTTGTAATGTTAGTTTGGAGGTTATAATGTCATCGTACGAGTATGATTGAAAAGGTTTGTTTGTAAGAATTTTTGTGTATTAGTAACGATCCGCCAATCCTCACTGGGCCCGCGTGGTGGATTATGGCCCACTCTCTCTCACCGAGAGTAGACCTGTGTTCCAGCAGTGGGAACATTAGGTATATTCTGATTATGAAATGTATTGGTAATGATCGTGTGCGCCACTCTATTAAACATTTTAATTATTATTTTCTGTTCTGAGAAGCTACAGCTAACTTATTTCGTTTAGTTCACTCTCGACCCCTCGACCTCTAAACAAGATTTGTTCATTTGTTTCCTCTGAACCCTCAAACATAGTTCACACTCGACCCCTAGGGGATGAGATTGGATTGTCGTTTAAAGGACATGTAGGTACACCTCGTCCACTTTCGACTCCTAGTTCGGTAAGTACCAAAAAAATTTATACTACTACTTTGGGGGTCGAGAGGAAACTAAAACTTGGTTGGAAAATAAAATCCACTCTCGACCCACAAGGGTCGAGAATAAACTATAGTCAGGGATCCTGTGGACACATTAATTATTGGAGGTCGAGGGGTCGAAAGTGGACTAAACGACTTATTTACGGTCATTTTTATTCTTCTGCCCTTATCCCAAATCATTTGTGGTCGGCGTAACATGTATTTTTCTTCCCTACTAGTCGTCATATCAGACACATCCATGGTTTCTTTGGTAACTTTTGAGGTATTTACGGTGCTTCAAAATTATGAAATTGGAGACCATTTATACATAAGTTTCCGCTGGTTACGCTTGACTTGTTAAATTTTTTGATGTCTTTTTGGGTATATTGGCGTGTTCTAGCTGACGTAAGGCAATTTTTAAAATTTTATGTTTTGTAACGTTAATTACGTACCTATTATATAGAATCAAGTTCTTCTGACATTACAGACAGCTATGCTGTTAGGGAGTTTGTTGCGCCATTTCTTCTTCCCAGCTAAAGCACTAGGAAGTGGTGAAGGGTGGGCGATTTGGGGGCATGTCTCATGTAATTTTGACATTCAAAAAGTGCTCACACTAGCCCAGTTTGAATAAATGATTTTGTTTTTAGGGTTCCGTACATCTAAAGGAAAAAACGGAACCCTTATAAGATCACTTTGTTGTCCGTCCGTCCGTCCGTCCGTCCGTCCGTCCGTCTGTCAAGACCGTTTTTCTCAGGAACGCGTGGAGGTATCAAACTGAAATTTCTATATGATACTTAGTTCTACTGTCCCTGGAAGCTGTAGAAAAATCAACCTTCTAAGTCAACGCAATCAAAAGATACAGCCATTTAGGCCGCAAAATTCCGCAAATTTTCGAAACTCGCACGGGAATCAAAACCTACAGGGTACTTCCCGTGAACTTAGAATCTTGAAATTTTGTACGAAGTCACGTCTTATAGTACAGATATAGGAAAAATTACGAAAACCGAAAATTTTTAGTTTCGTCATATAAAAAAAAAATATTTTTGACAATTTTGAACTTTTACTTATATACCCACAGGTTTGTACGGAACCCTCGGTGCGCGAGTCCAACTCGCACTTGACCGGTTTTTTTTTTTATTGATAAGTCCGTTGGTTCCGTTTCACTTGGTACTCAACAGTCACTAGATATACTGTTAACGAACCAAAATTTCTTAATCATCCTCTTTATTACCATTCTCATGGTTTATCTTCTATATATCGCATGCTAGTCAGAATCTCCGTGTTTCCTTCTTTACTTGTCCCACCTAGTCCTCAGTATTGCCTTTACCTACTCTTTGAAACTTATAGCAACAGCTACCTATATTTCCTGTAAGCCGATCAAGCTGAGTATTCATTGATTCAACACGAACTGCACTGTAGAACCTCTTCATTTCCCATACAACGTTCTCACAGCATTTGGCGTTACTTTACACAATTTGCTGATGTAATTTACCTCAAGTTTACACTTGTCTAGTAGCAGTAATACCCACGGTACTGCGGTACTATCTGCCGCCATGTTTGGTTTGCTAGAGAAGTAAGCACACTGGTTGATTTTTCATTGGTGCTAGCTTTCAGTTGTTTTTTTTTGCAGCGTTCTTTATTGACTGTATTTCTTGTTTGTTATTTATGTAGATCATGGTTTATCTCAACTGTCATTGTTGACTTTGCTGTGCTTTCCCACCAAGATCATATAATTAGAAGATACAATTCTGAAGTTTTATAGCACAAGTAGCCTATACCTAATGATAATAATCCCACTGCTGGGACACAGGTCCCCTCTCTATAAGAGTGAGTGGGCTGTATCTATCACGTTGACCCAGTCCGAGTTGATAGATGTCACATGTTTTCGAAGTTTTGGTTCTAGGACATTCCGTTTCTTTACGATGTTTTCCTTCACCGTTTTGAGAGCAGTGATGAAGAAAAGATTTCACAAAATAAAGCGCCCGTCTGGGTTTGAGCCTACGACCTACAACTCGTAAGTCGTGGCCGTTACCACGAGGCCACCACTGCCCGGAATAAAAAGCTCCAACTTAGTTGATTACATTTCAATAACAAAAAAACTCCAGTGTGTTGCCTCCCTAAGCAGCCAATAGGAAGCTCTCTATTACTTCGGTATAGGATGTATGTTCGGCTTGGAACTGTGCAACATTAGCGGCCTCTACTAGTTTCTTCCGCTGCAAGTTTCCCGTATTGCTTTCCCATATTATTACATGAAAATGTGTGCTTTGCCAAAGGACTTGTTGTCCGTTACATTTGTGTATGAATATTTAACTTCTATAAAGGTTGTGCTTTAAATAAAAAGTGTCGTCATAAGTGTGATCGTCTAATTTAAAACTGCACAAAAATGTATATACAAATATATGAAATGTGTATGCAAGCAGCAGTGGAGGAGCGTGCAGTTTCAAACTAGACAATGTCTACCCGCTTATGGATTCGTCATCATTATTATAATCATCGATGGGTACCTAACTACCTACACCCTTATTTCTTAAATGTCACAAAAACGGGCAAAATTTTCCATTAGGAAATTGATTCAAAATCAAAAATCATTTATTCAAACTAGGCTGAGAGTCGTGTGGTGCCGGACGTAAATGAATAGCACCATCTCATTTGTTCCCATGGGTATCGTAGAAGGCGACCAGGACCAGAGAATGGGCAGCAGCGTTCTCTATGCATTTTACCACCATACTGCGATCGCTAACCCGCTTGCCAAGCGTGGCAATTATGGCAATCCCCTCTCTATTTGGAGGTGGCCTATGTCCAGCAGTGGACGTCTTTCGGCTGAAATGAAAAGGCTGAGAGTCAGCACATTTTGAACGTCAAAATTACATAAGACAGTCCCCCAAATACGCCCGCCCTTCACCACTTCCTAGTGCTTTAGCTGGGAAGAAGAAGAAGAGTGAAGGAGAGGAGAAGAGGAGGAAGAGGTTAAGAGATAAGGAGATTTCGTGATTTTCCATTAGGAGTACTGGAAAGTCTTAGGATTTAGAAATACTGCTCAACCCGGAACGCTCAGTTCGGCTGGTCATTTGACCAGCCGAACTAAAGAGGGCACTTTAGGACCAAAATAGGCTAGCTAAAACTACATATTTACGACTCTTATTTGTCTCTTCAAATCATCAGACGGTTTCAACAAAAAACCAGCTCTTGTGTAACACACTATCTTTCACAATACGAATTATTTTAAAAGATAAGCATTTCAAATTAATTGAAAAATTCCAAAGTTTGAAAAATTCGTCCAATAAACTTTGTCTAATTGTTAAAATAAAGGCATATAAATAGCAATTTAATCAAGTCTCCAAGAACTCTAAAAACTTACAAAATACCCTCTTAATATTATATTCGTCTCTTTGTCTATAAATTCGATGTGAAGACAATATTTCCCACCACAAAGTGCTAAGTGCCATAAGTGGCTAGTGGCTACGTTCATGCATCGTGCAGGACCTGAGCCCTCTTACTGCGACCATTAGCATCGGTTAAAGAAATTAGACCGTACACCACATACAAAGGCATAATGGCTTCTGAGCTGTCATTCTTGATTTTCAATTGTTTATTGAGTTTTTTTTTTAATTGGTGTGTGAAAGAAATGGGAAATTGAGCTAAATTGGGCATGTTAGCGTAGTTATGTGTGTGTTGCGATACGAATGAAATGTTTATTTATGTAAGTAGATATTTTATGATACTTTTACACGTCAATATTTTGAAACTAGATGGCGCCAGCATTTCCTAGCTGATTGAACTCTGAGTAGAATTACCGAAACAAACTCTTGGTTCTCTTACGGATCTCTTCAAGACTTATTCGACCGCGTAGGGAAACTCCAAGCATAGCCTTCAACGTTGCCCTTTGGGTAGCTTTCAGCCTTCTTATGAGGCCCATTGTGAGTGGCCACGTTTCATCACTGGCAACACTCATTTGTCAAAGATTTTCGTCTTGAGACACTGCGGTTTGTGGGACGAGAAGAACGTGGCCTACTGGCCCCCAACAGTATAAGCAACATAGATATGCCGTCGAAATGAAAAGAAGAAGGCTAAATAAACGCCCGTGTTATTGTGCCATTATTGTAGTACTTAATCCAGATATATCGCTCACACACAATACCAGTAACTGTGGTTTTAGCGTCACACGGGTATTTTAATTTTGCGCAAAACAAACATCCAAGCTTAGAAGAGTGACATTATTTACATTAGGGCTTATAACAGTGACATCATTGACATTGGCATGAATGGAATTATTTAGGTATGGAAGAAAAGTACTAGTAATTCTCAATGATGCCGTAGTCATCTAGAAGGGTGTGTCTATAAGTTACCACAATGATGACATTGTGGTAACACACATACACTTTGGCCTACCTGAAAATCAAACCCACCATCTCATGCTTAGAGGGGCTTGTGGCTAAATAACAATAGCTGCACGGGTCGATCGGTCAGGTTAAGCTACGCTTGCCGCGGTTGGTCCGTGGATGGGTGACCATCTTTACATAACAAGACCCCTCCGTGCCTCGGAAAGCACGTTAAGCCGTTGGGTGGCCGGCTGTCATTTGTGGATCTTTGACAGTCGTTACGGGTCGTCAGAAGCCCGAAAGTCTGACAACCAATCTTACCAAGGGGTATCGTATTACCCAGTAACTGGATTGTGGAGGTCAGATAGGCAGTCGCTCCATGTAAAATACTGGTATTCAGCTGCATCCGGTTAGACTGGAAGCCGACCCCAACATAGTTTCGAAGAGGCTAGGCAGATGAATCTCATGCTTAGCAGTAGCTTGCGCTTGCGACCAACAAACCACCAAGGCAGTTCGTTTTCAGATTAGACATAAAAATCACATAAATATCAAGGGACTCTTGATTTTGTCTCTCCAATCTATCATAGACCACGTTAAAAATATCGCGTCGAGATTCTATAACATACTGGATTTTCAACCCTCGATGTTGAACCGTGAATAGAAAAACCAACAGAGTGCATCTCAGCGCGTCGATAAAACACATTATTCCATTTTCAACTCTAAGCAGTGCGTTGAAGATCTAGTATGCGAAAAAATCCCGACGTGATGTTTTTACGTCCTTGCGAACGTGGTGTAAGGTAAAAAGTGGATTGATTGGAGAGACAAACCAAGAGGCTATTGATGACTGTGTAGTTTCTTTGACGGCAGTCTTATGGGAAAGTGGACTACTTCGCTGGTCTAGTGACACAGAACATAATTTCGACTCCCGTGTTGGGCAAAGCGTCATTGGGTTGGCTAGAATTTCGGAGTCTAGTTTTTTTCTTCTATTACATGGGACTCAAACGTAACTTACGACGTTTAAAACACACTATCAACACGACACGCGGTTATGTCTAGTAGATAGTTCATTTTCCAGCTCATCGCGGGTTGTTAGACAACATAAAATTCGACACGCTAACATTGATGAGCAATTTGCTTCGAAGGCACCGTGTCATGTGTGGGGACTTAGGGTGGTGTCACATCGAGCGTTAGAGGTATTATAAATAAGTTGAGTGATTTGAAAGGCAACAGATAGAGAGAGATGTGACCAAACTATGGGAAACTATGCGAGTTTTGAAAGGGTGCAGAGAGATCCACTACGTAAGGAATAGCGACGCGCAGTTTCCTTGTGTACCTTGTACCATGAATTTAGTACATAGTACTGTAGAGGATATAACCCATTTGGTGCTTACACACAAACATCTGTGAGTCCGGTAAATATTAAGAAATACAAGGCAAACATGTACCTAGTCTTCAGTTGTGGCTGACAAGCCAGAAGCCAGTAGCCAGGCCACAAGAGAAAAATATAATTAATGTGTTAAAACGATTCCCTAACAATTATCTATTATAATAATTATAACTAAAAGATTTTGTTTCATCGATGTAGGTATCTCTCCCACAGTACTAACTAGCGTTGAACTTTATCGTTGGTTTTTTTGATCGTATTGGTTTGTTTGACCGTTGTATTGCATACAATAGGGCAATATTCGTAGACTTTTTGATAAACCGACCAAACCGACCTTTTACGCTAGGGGGTCTAGCATGTTCTGATTTCTGGATAGCAATTATCGCATCGATGTTTAGATCCTATACATCTTCTTTTCTATAAATACCATGTCATAAACAGTGAAAACTCAACCAACTTTTAATTACATATATTTTCCTGTAGAAAAGAGGTAAAACCTCCGTTATATTTAGGTAAATAAAATTGCATAAAATATTGAGGACTCATTTGTTTGTTTTGAGGCATTGTTTAAGGCAAATAAACATTATAAACAAACAAAGGAATGCGTAATAAGCAGTTTCATGTTAAAAATTACCTACACTTCAGTCGAAACAATAATCAAAATGCTACCGAAATACCGCACAGATATATATGAGTGTCTTTGAGGAAAAGTTTGTCATAAAAATAACAAATCATGTGGTAAAAATGATGTCATTTTACGAATAAAATAGTAAATAGCTTGAACAATATCGACACATTACGGTTTCTTGTGGTTAGAATTGAGTCAATTGAGTAGTTGTTTAAGAATTTAATTAAAAAGCATTACAAATTGGTCGTTAAGGAAAATGTTGTCACACATCCTACGATGTGTACGTGCCCAAATTAACACGAGGTTCTCATCTGAAAATCATCATCATCAACTTAAAAATACATTTTAATTATTATAAAGGGTGTCCGGTATTTAATGGATAACCTTGAAATGGTTCATGGTAGAACCAATGGCCATTCAGAAAAAAAAAAAAAAATTGTATTTTTTGTAAAAAAAAACAACCTACTTCCGAAAAAACACTAAAAAGTGAAAAAATACTTTAATTTCAGCAGACCGTGACAACATTTTTTAATACATATCCAGAGACACCGACCTTCAAAGTTAAAGTTTTTTTACACTACTACTTTTTTTTATTCTTTACAAAAAAAAAAAAAAAATACAAATAAAAACGTTTTTTTTTTCTGAATGGCGATTAGTTCTACTATGAACCATTTCAAGGTTGTCCACCAAATACCGGACACCTATAAATGCGTAATATGTAATTGTGATGATGGCGGACGACCTGGACAGGTACCGCCAAAACTGGATGGAGGACGCGTAGGCTCGCGAACGATGAAAGGAGAAGAGAAAGGCCGTTGCCCAGTTTCCTAATTGCGTACCACACTATCAAATACAACCTGAATCATTTTGAAGCATATTACACTAAACCATTCCTTCTTATGTTCGAAAAATTTGTCTGCTCGACGACGTAATAAACGCAATGAATGTTGTTGAACTGACAAAACATAAGCCGTTCCTACTGGTAGTGCTGTACACAATTACCCCTCAGGAGTAGCCAACAAAAAAGTAGTGACCAAATGAAATTTGGTTTTCGATTTCGGACAAAAATCATGATTCGGCCATATTTGTTTTCGGGCATAAACAAGCCGAAGCTTTGGCCAAACCGAAAATTAGAAGTTCTAAAACTTGGCAGTATCAAGTCATGTTCGGCTAACTTCGGGGTGAACAGAGTCCGCTCGTGGTTTCACTTATATTTGTTGATTAATTTTGGTTTGATGTCTAAATCATATTCGTTCTCGGCTTCGTTTTCCGCCGAAAATACGACTAAATCCGAAGCTTCTTTTTAGTTTTCGGCTAAAAGTCTATTTTCGGTCTGACACTAAATAAAGATAATCTTACTACAGTGTACCCCCAGCCTTACTCGTGTGTACCTAATGGGTGATTGTATTGAGTGATCAATCGAGGCGATCGTAGGTTCCTTATAGCATTATAATTATATGGGACGCCATCGATTTAGTGTTTACGACATGGTGAGTATAGCCTGCCACGTTTACTTACATGTTTTACGGTTATATTCGTGGAATTCATGTTTATTTAGCGGTTTTACGGTTTTTTAGGGCGAGTGTTAGTTTTTTTTTAAACGCTGGGGTATATTGTGTGTTTATACAATATTGTTATGGATCGGTAATCTGGTTGGAAAATTCACGATGATTATTTAAAATCCTAGATTCAATACTCTGACATTAACCACTAGCCGGACTGGCAGAAGGTCTAGAGTCTAGACTAGACCCTCTGCCAGTGATGGTCGCTTTCAAAACGTTACAACTACACTACAACTTACACAACAACAACACAACAATACCACCTACACGTACAGCATTTATAAAAAAGTTTGCTCTCTACCTTGGCCCATCACTTTACAATAAAATTAATGCCAAAATTCCGATTTACTGCTTAAACAAAAATAACTGCAAAAAGACTGTTCTCTCCTTCTTGCTAAACCTTAACTACGACGAAACCGAAGAGTTCCTAAAGATCACTCAAACACACACATGCATCACACACTTCATACACTAGCGAAACACTCATCACACTAACAATAAATCACCACACAAACATACTAAACATTTTTTTTTTCTCGAAATTTATAAGTTTTAAGTTTTATTTTTTTAATACGTAGTTTCTTTATTTCTTATTTTTATATTTTATGATTGAAGTTTTCATTTTTACTGTGTTTGTTGTTTAATAGCCCTGAATTGTCTCATAGCTAGTAGCTTGCTGTAATGATTACTATTTCTTTTAATAATACATACTTACACGTGCTATATAAAGGTAAGTCAACCATTTATAACGGGGATCGGAACTGTTTCTCCTAAACACAGGTTACTTCGTAACCTATCTAGGAGAACAGTACGGCACCCACTAACTAGATTAGGAAATGTATGCCTTTACTTCATATTATGTTACCTTGCCATGTAATCTAGTCCTAATTGAACAATAAACAAATAAACAAAATAAAATAAATAAACAACAACAACACAACTTTCACTAGGATCGTCAAGAGTTTTGCGGTAGCTTATGTCAAACCACATTTTTGTCGTACACACGGCTACACATCAAGGTATACATTATAAAAAGTTCGTACTACGTAAGAATCATTTTCTTGCCCCATCTTTCTAAAAAAATCCGAACAACGTTAAAAGGGTTTATTTTACTAATAATGGTTCGACACGGCTATTAATAATTGTCTAATTGATCGCATAGTTCACTCATTAGGCGAAAATACTACATTAAATGACTACTAAAACAATAGACTGCGCACTTTTTTACTCTATTGTGAGTATTTACGAGCCGTCGTTTATTAAATATCGAAAACATTGATTAGTAATGATTCCTAGAGCAGTAATTTGTAGTCTGGGTGGAGCAGGAGGGCGTGTCAGGCTTTTACTGACTAAAACTCACCCGTGTTCCTTCAGTTGCCGTGTGCCAGGGGCCACGGAAGATGATGCGTTGTAATGTGGAATTGAAGTTTATTAGGGAAAAGTTTATTTAAAAATAAAACAGACTTTGTCGGTTGTTTTTTTTTACCTGTAAATATTTTTTACTGTTTAGCTGTGGTACCTACCCCACACAGATTCGTATACCTTTACTTGCTAATTAAATAATATAGGCAGGAACTTATTATAGCATCATCAATATACACTAAGTGGAAACATACGTATTATTGAAGCTAACTCGAAAACCACTAATCAGCATTTGACAAAATTTATATAGGATGACTATATAAGTAAACCTTTACCAAAAAACGCAGAATTAACAAAATCGGTTTAGAAATGATAGAGTTATGAAGTAAAAAACTTTAAGAAAAATTTGCAACAGAATTGAGATCTTCCTCCTTTTTTTTAATCGGTTAAAAATATGAAATCCTCGAAGATGAAGTCGTGAGATATATAAAATTAAATGTCATCAGTTACAGTACATAATTCGAACACAACAATAAATAACTGATCGTTTATAATTATAAGTTTAGCATATTCTAATTGAATGTTTTACTCATTCATGCACTTAATGAATAATAAAGATAGATTATTAAATTTTAATTGTGTTTTTTTTTTTTGTTAAATACATTATTCATAATGTTTTGATTACCTACTGCGAATATTTGAACCCATATTCTGTATAGTTACGAAGTTATTTGCTCTAATTGATAGCCTCATTTAGATTAATTAAACGGTTTTATGTAAGAACTAGCTATAGCCAGCGGCTTCGCCCACGTTGAGAGATAAAATTATCGCACGGGAACGTACCATCGGGATAAAAAGGGATCACATGTTTTTGTGATTGACATCTAAACATACAAACTTTCACATTTATGCAAATCCGTGCAGTAGTTTTTGCGTGAAAGACTTACAAACATCGTAACATACAAACTATCAGGATACGTTTTATTTAGATTAAGAGCTAAGGCATAGTTATCTAGTTAACCAAAATCGTCCGCCAAACCCTCAACCGCTAGAAGGCTATTCTATCATATAAGCAACAATCAAGTCCAAAGCGTTCGCAGCGTCAGTCGCCGGTCACTAGCCCGCTCGCCGGCGTCGTCGGGTCACGTTGTCTCCCTCCACCTAATTGCCGTGACGATCAATATTTGTCATCAATTAAATACCACACGGATTTCTTTAATTATTCCCTCCTTTGGTTGTCGGTGGTTTTGTTTGGTAGCGTCAACGGAGGCAGATGTAGTGTCGTGCTTGAGTGACGGTAGCTCGTCAGATGTTTGAGGGTTAAGTAGTAGTTTGTTAGGTCGTTGTTTTCTGTCTTTTGTTGAAATCTGTAATGTTTAGTGCAATTCGCGTTGTTTTTTAATTTCAATAAAACATGAATTCCATCTTGTAGTTGACCTTTTATAAAAACTACAAGATCTAAAAGGAAATTTGTGTCTGGCACTGCTTCCGTTCACAGAAAATTTTACACAACTCTTTATGATTTCATTTCTAAGCATTTAAGGCATTAAAACGTAAAATTATTTTTTTTAAAGAACCCTCACAATTTTGATCGCCATTATATGTATATCACAAGCTTTTGTATGTGGCTGCGCCCGAGTGGATGTTGAAAATTATCCCACGGGAACGTAGGTACTGGCGGGATAGAAATATCCCAATCTCAAACATCAAAACATCCAAAAATCTAAACATACAAACTTACACATTAATAAAATTAGTAAGAAGTAGGATTAGAATTAATACTTTACATCGTTGCCATTGTAGATTAGGATACCAACCTACATCATAAATCCAGATATCCTCACAGCTTCTCAAAGCTGTAAGACAATTTGCAGCACTAACTAACTTATTCCTAGATCATGACGACAAATCGTTTACAACAGAGAGCTTGGCTCCGGAGCAGCCTCACACAGGGTACAACATACACACATATACGTGGTAGATACTGCTCTACGTACAACGGATGGCTTACTAATAACCGATATCGGTATTGCAGCCGATACGCAAGTGTCAATGAATATGTAGGAAGGTATAGCGTCTGTAGATGAAGTTGTTGTGTGCTTTCGAGATTATTTTGTAATACTCAAGCTAAGGAAGTTAGGAGACAATTTATAAGATGAAGAATGAAGTAGGATTAGTTGGATGATGAAGATGGATCGATGAATTGCATTGCAAAAGAGAAGCAGTTTTTGGCTACAGTTCGTGACGATAATACCTAATGATGACGATAAGATATCCGATTGAATTTTGAAAGCGGTTAATGTAGATCAGCTTACAGTGCTATAGAAAATAGAGAAGCTACCAATGAGCTGATAACTCCACCAGTAATCTTTTGAAGCTTAAATCCGAGATATCAAGAAACCAGCAACTCGAAATGAAACAAGATATTCATATTGGTACTCGAAAGGTTTAAACCTTAGTAATAATCTTTACAAAAATAACAACATAATTCCCAATCCCACATCAAATAAACACTTTCCTTAAGCTTTTACTGAATCGGCATCGGTACAAAAAAGCCGATATGTTTAGAGTAGTGACAGTGCTCTGTCGCGGCGGCTGCGCACAAAGGTATGCCGCTTATTTGCTAGTCGGCGCCCGCGCAGCGTATGCTCCTTCAATGATCTTTGTTTTTGGTGTTTGTTTCTCTAAGAGGTGGTTACTGATTATGGATTATTGCTTGAGGTCTACGTGTAGGTAGCTGTGGAGTAAAGATGTGCATGTGATGATTTTGAAATAAGTGGATAGCGATTGATACGAACAACATGATTTTCATGTAAGTGGTGATAATTCAACAGTGTAGTTGAAGATGGTGTAAAAAAATACGTTAAGAAATAATAAAGGTTGTAGATCCAATATTTAAAATCTTGGACAAAGATCCGTTTCACAGGAGTTGATTTCAAAAAGAAGAGAGTAGAAACAAATCTTTAGAAGATGTCTCAAAAACGGTATGCATAAGAATATTTAAATACAAACAAGCAAGACATGCATAGTGTTTTCTGGATATCTCTTATATTTTATGAATAACTCTGTATTAAATCATTTTAAGCTATTAATATGACCACGAAATGATCACTTACGAACATGAAAAGGTTAATAAATTGATTCACCATTACCAAGAAATCTTCAACCATCCCATAAAACGTTAAAGGTCATTAAAGATCCCCAACAATTCCAATAATGACCCGTGCCTTGCACAAACCGTCACCTGCACCACACGGACAAAGACAGCTAATTCGTCTTATATTGCACGTAGCTATTCTTCACTCTGCCTACAGCACTGATGGACAATAGGACCACCTTGAAGTACCACCAAAACACTATTGTGGTCACAGTGAATGGTACCTCTTGACATAAATCGTGTAAAGTAATAGGATTGATATTATTACGTTTTGAGTGCCAGCTGGCGTTTGTAAGAAAGTTGGTGGTAAGAAGAACGTTGGGTCAAAAAAATTGGGAAAATAAGGGAGGTTGTCACTTTATAAAATGAGTTGCTCAGCTATTACGTCTTTGCTGCTGAAGAAAGTTGAAACTGAAGGAACGTCAATTTTGTAAATCCCATCTCATTAATTATAGGGCAACATTTTCCCAATTTCTGAATTCTATGATAGCTTCAAACGAGATTTTACTACGGCTATTGAAACATAATCCTATTGAGTGACTATCTCAAGAAAAAGTCTTTCAATGTTATATGAACTTAAAGGGATTAATAATTTTAATTCTGTTAAGCACTATTTGTTACGGTCGCGATTCATATTTTAATCAATATTACAACCTGACGTTGAATTTCGCAGGCTAGAATACTATTTATATTTTGATATTTTTCTTTTTAATAGAATACATCCTCTTTAGTTTCTCGGCTTCGATTCTCCATCTACCTAACGCTTAAAAAAAACCATTTGGACGTCGAAACAGCAAAACAAAATCTAGAATTCGATTCGGTATTTAAATAATACAAAGCCTACACCTACAAAGCCCATTGTATTTGAATGCATCACAGAATCATCTGTTTCTCACAAAAGGCTCACTTTCGGTAGTCATTAGGTGATGGTCTTTGTCGTGGGCGTGAAATAACGTGAATAATTGGGGCTATTTTCTGTCATAATTCATTTGCACCGTGAAGTTGGCGCCATGTGGCGGGCGCTTGCACTGATCGCCTTTAGACTAGGAATAGTATATGTAAGGTAGGCAGAAGATTTGTAATAATTTAATTTTCTAACACATTTTATAGTTCTAAGTCAGGTTTTTAAAGTGCTACCTAATTATTATTTGGTTAATATTCAAAAGCATAGCTTATTACTTATTAAAATAAACATCTCTTTTGTCATCGTGATCGTTCTCATGCCCAATTGATAAAACCCGAAAACTAAAATACATTACGCAGAATTTACAACTAAAGCCCATTTTTGATCACAGAGACTAATCTGACATTTCAAGTCTTTGTTTGCTTTTTTTTTTGTATAGGAGTTGACATGAGTTTGACATTATACCTGTCAAATTGGTATCTGGGTTTTAAAAACGAACGTTAGTTAACTACCATCAAAATGAACTTCAACACTTTTTATAGATGCTTTAAAAAACAGTAGTTTATCTGCATCCTAACATACACTACACGGGCACTTTCAAGTGGCTATTCGGCTCAAATATCCGAGACAGACCGGCGATCCCTGGCCGGAGAATATGCACAATACACGAATTTGTTTCTAATGAATCACAGACACGCCTCCCAGCCTTTGTGGATACCGACTTGCATGACCATTGAAGTAAAAGGCCATAAATTGTTTGCTAGCCCATAAAACTGAGCCACTGTCTGTAGGAAACGTAAGCAATGAATAAGTATGAAGGAATATGAAGTGTAAGCAAAAAATATGGGAATTTTCGAAACTCTTAAATTTCGTTTCGAATCTCTCTAATCCTTGAGATTTGCGCCTTTGTCTTGAGTTTTCTATTCGATGAGGCTAATTTCAAGAACAATATTTTTAAAGATCGATAGAAGTTGACACAGATTACCTAGTAACTAGCAAATATTTCTGTTGAACAAATCTAAGACTTTGTGTTGGGGACAAAAGTAAATTCATTTAAAAAAAGTACGTAGCCGAGACAATATTCAACCTTCTCATAAAGCAAAGGATCAAACATTAAACAAGTTCGAAATTACATTAAACCCATTATTATTTCATTCCTTTGATCTTACTAAGAATTAAGATAGCAATAGACATATACAGCTAAGTACTCGTACCAACATAACGTACATAATGCCTCTATTCTAGACTTTACACAAAAGCTTTGCAGAAATACTGTCATAACAAGCAGAAACTTTTGTTGAGAGACATGGAAAAGGAGATTTTAATGATATCTTTATGTTGGTACTCTTTTGTGTCTTTATGTTGGTACAAGAACTAAATATAGGCTGTGCTGTTGTTATGTTGGATATAGTTTTAGTTATATCAAAGTAGAAATAATGGGACTTTCTTTATCGGAGGAGTTATGACAACTATTTTTTTAAATCAGATCAGTTTAAGCAAAATACTTATGAATTCGAGTCTTAGTAGTCTGATCAACCTTTATTTCTTCTTCCTAGTGTGTCGATGGCAATCTATAGGTATAGAGTCAGCTCAGAATTTGACATCTTCAGTAGCGTCCATACTCCTCACTGATCTCTCAAAATTTAACTTTAATACTTTTAATGTCTATTAGACTTTTTATTAAAAGATTGGAAGCTTCACCCTGTGTGGAGACATTGGAGTTTCCCGACTTGTGGTCAGTAGTAAACTGTTTTGCTATAATAATCTTAGAAACCAGTCCAGTTTGGACAGAGTAAGTAGGAGAAATTAGAGAAGAAGACTTATAAAATAGAAGTGAAAAGAAAATGAAAACCATGATCAGAATTAAGCTGCAACTACTTACTACGAGTTCAGATTGAAGATTATCTTCTAGTTATCCCGCCTAGCTATGCGGGGTAATATCTACGCTACGTCGTAAACCATCAACCCTTGAGTTCTATTATGCAGCTAACTTAAAAAGCGCGCCAATTTTTTCCCCAATCTCAAAATGGCGGACGAAAGAAGCCATTTTGCGTTCGAAATTTTAATTGGAACGATAAAGGGCTTTCGCGGAATATTTTAAGGGCAAGCGGCCAGTAGCCGCGCAAAAAGTTTTATCTCGCGTCGATTAAAATTCCGTTTGAAAATCGAACAAATAGGTGCTTTTTGTCGAACCACGCCTGCGCGGTGACGGCAACACTTTTTTAATGGCTACCAATATGGCGGACGTTGACATGATGAAAGATCGCCGTAATTAGTCGATTGTTGTAGTCGAATACGGTTTTTGTTTTCAAATTCGCTTGTTGGCGAAATTGGGTGTTTAAGAGTGGCGTATTTGGAAAAGATTGTTTATTTTCGCTTGTGTAAGACTTTTTTTTTTTTTGGGTGGGAAATCATCAAATAACTTCTCCCGCTCTGGGTGGAGCAGGAGGGCGTGTCAGACTTTTACTGACTAAAACCCACCCGTGTTCCTTCAGTAGCCCTTAAGCCAGGGGCTGTGGTGTCTCTTTCGAACAAACCCGCACCCCTGGCAGGCATCGACCCTTGCGGGTCCCATCACTTTTTGTGCTGACATCTCTTTGAGGCGCGCGTGGAACACAACGCGCCGTCGACTTGGGCTTGGTCCTTAACGGACAGCGAGCTACCCATTACTCGCCGTCCGCAAGCCCATGCCTACGGTGGCCGGAAATCGGCCTGGGATTCCCGACGCCCAGGGCGTCTCCGTATCCTGCGGCGGCTGGGGTCGCGAGGGCGCATATGCTGCCTCTCCCTCACGTGCGCCGCCTCCCTCTTCGCGAGCATTACTGCTTCGCTGAAGGAGGTGACGGCTCCCCATGCCCTCTCGCTCCGTACCATGGCTTGGACCAGGGCCGGACGCGAGAGATCGCCGCCGCCGATCGCCTCCACGAGGACACGGCGGTGCTCCACCCAAGCTGGGCAGACCGCCACCGTGTGCTCCACCGTGTCCTCAGGGCGATCTTCGCAGTGGAAACACCCGGGCGTTTCCTCCCGCCCTATCCGAAACTGGAACCTCCCGAAACAACCGTGTCCGGTGAGGAACTGCGTCAGGCGGAAGGTGAGGACGCCATGCCGCCTCTCAAACCACTCCTCAAAGAGGGGACTTACCGCCGCAATCGTGGCGTGCCCAGCTTGTGTAAGACTTCGAGTCTCCTTTAGAAATTCACAATGTTTAAAACAGCAGATCAGTACTGATGGATTTATTACTAAACGGAAACAGCAACTAAAAATGAACTAATAGAATCATTAGCAATACGACCTAAGGGATCCAATTTACCCAATTCGTTAGTCGAAACCGAGTTAAATATGGTTCAAAATTACACTAAAATGATGAATGCCTGGCTGGCTAAAGTATCAATGACACATTCCATAAATACCAGTACACACCTGCGGACGATTAACACGAATGTCAAAATAGAATTTTGAACTAAAATATTTCCTTCCCGAAGTAAATTAAGCGGGAGACATCATTTTGCCACTTTCAATGTACCACACGTTCAATTCACACATTCCTTATTTTTGGCGCCATAAGGTTGGATTTCATTAAAATGTTTGAAAATCGAAAGCAAATTAAGTTGTAGCTTGACAATGTGACTTAATTACTAGTGAAGTATACACATACGGGTACAGTGTCTAAATGATATCGATACGGAGATTTCTCCGTCTGAATCGATTCTCGATTATCGAACTAATGGTATAATTATGTTGATAGAGTTGTAAAAGGACAAGTTCTACTGATTTTATCCTAAAGTAAAAGGTAATTATGGGAAAGACGATTAATATTACATAAGATGTTGAGAGTGTTTTCTGTTTTGGAAATGAAAAAAGACGGTGATTTTCTATTAATTAAACATGTGAGAAACTTTTGCTTTATAGTCTTATTCTTGTGTGGATGTGTGATTTGAGGATGCTATCTACCTACTTAATTAAGTAAGTAGCTATACTAATAGTAACTATAGCTCTCGATTCGGCAATACATACTTTGTATAAACTAACGCCTTTTGCAAATGGTAGGTACAGACGCCAGCACATCACCACCTACCTACCTACCCCAAACTGTCAATTTTTTCCAATTGAACATGAACCTTATTCATTTGAGATAAAGTTTGAAATCTATCAAAGAAATTTGCCAGCACATCAAGCTACTCTAAGCTTGATGTGCTGGCATCTGTACCTACGTAGAAACTTTAGATTACAACGCCACCATCATTACATACTCCTATTGCTACGTTTATGTTCAGAAATCTGCATTCTAATCCCGTTATAATTTTGAAGCATTTTGCTAATTAATTGCTGCATGTGTTCGAAAAATTTGTGTGCTTAGTAACATAAAAAACGCAATGTATATTGTTGAACTGTCAAGATGTAAGCCATACCTTCTTTACGTTACGAAATTACCCCACTGGTCACACATGCACCGCATTCGAATAAAATTGATATGTAGATGAAAAATATTCCCTAATGATATTAATATACAGACGACAGCACATCAAGCTACCCGAATCTGTCAAATTTCTTTGATAGATTTTCAATTTTATCGCATGGACATAAAGTTCATGTTCAATTGGGAAAATTTGACAGATTGGGGTTGCTAGATGTGCTGGCGTCTGTACCTTCATATATCTGTATCATTGAACCCAGGCTTTTATTTAAGGTTGCATTTGACAAAACAGTCCATTCAAAATGTTCATAAAAACCGATGCATAAATCGACTAATTCCATCCTTAACAATCATAACTAAAACCCATAGACAATTTGTAACGGCCATAACGAGTGTCATGTTCCACGGTTTGACCATAAATCATATTTTTTTGGCGGCAAAAAACATAAACGGGCAAAATGTCTGCTAATTGACGTGTTCCTGGTTTCACTAGTCTCATTATGCTGTGGGTATGCGCGTTCATCAACGATTGGGCACAGATGAAGTGGGAAACAGATGAGCTTCATTTACAGACGCCAGCCAGCACATCAAGCTATTCCAAACTGTCAAATTATTCCAATTGAACATGAACCTTAAACATAAGTTAAAAAGTTGAGAATCTATCAAAGAAATACAGATTGGGGTAACTTGATGTACAGGCCTCTGTACTAATACGCAATAGAAATGATTGACTAATAGCCGATTATTATAATTTACGGACCGTTGTTGGTTAAAATTAAGACTCCTGCACCCTAATTGCGTAACTCACGATTAATCATAATCCGTTTCATTTTGACAGTTCAACAATATTCATTGCGTTATTTACGTTGTTGAGCAGACACATTTTTCGAACATATGAAGCAATGGTTTAACAATCTGTTTCATAACGAAACAGATTATGATTAATCGTGAGTTACGCAATTACGCTGTTACGCTGTGCTGTGGATCCCATAGTACAGCATAATGCTGAGTGGAAGCCTTCTTGTCACAGTCACGGCGTGCAGATGCCGACTATTTGTGTTCTTTATGCCTATGTATACTTATCTGTGTTTGTTATCATGTTTTTTCTTTATTTTTAATGTTGTCATCTTTTATATGCACGTGTATCTGTGACAAATAAAACTATTTTTCTTTCTTTCTTTCAATTAAAATTTTCAAAACTATTTATATGCCTAGTTTGGCAATAAAAAATGCTACCATTGGTAAGCAAAACGATCCGTTTTCCGTTATAGGAACCCAGCATAAGTAGGTACCACACCGATTTTTTAAAACTATATTTTAAGTCTATTATTTGTCGTTATAGCCGCAATAGAATTATGTACACAATCTGTGAAAATTTGAACTGTCTATATTTTAGGGTTCATGAGTAGCCCACTGCAAAAAACGCCGAAAAATCACGTCTCTTTGTCTCCATGCAAGAAACATGTTTTTTTCGGAATTGTATTTTCCAACTTCATTTTATTTTTATAATTTGTTGTTATAACGGCAAAAGCACACACTCTCAGGAACTTTAAAATTTCTCTCTACAGGAAAAGTTTTTATCCAGTGCGCAAATTGTAACCATGAACTCAGCATATCATTCTAGACCCCCTAGCGCAGACATTTTTCGCCGGATAAAAAAAAAAAATTATCAGCTGTTCCATACATTTTGACCGCGTAGGTATTGCACTTTTCTCTGAAACAGCTGATTTATTTTTGCATAACTGGCGAAATATTTCTGCGATGGGGATTCTAGAATGATATGCTGAATTCATGGTTACAATTTCCGCACTGGATAAAAACTTACCCTGTATTACGGTTCATGAGATATAGCCCCCTGACAGACAGAATGTAGAGTTATGATAAAGCATTTTGTGGGCTTCTTGTTCTTTTTTCCTACTTTCAGTTGTGTCGCACCTACACTATTTCCTTGATCTATGTTCGTCGCCTACGCTGCACGGTAGCTACAGCGTGATTTATAAATCTATTTTAATTTACTCGTTCAAACGAGTAAACGGTTCGGTTGATACTTTTACGACACCGACCATATATTACTGTTTTATTTAGTAGTAAATACTAACCAAATATGTATGATGGATATGGTATGAAGAATTATTAGGTTTGGTTTATGTTCATATTATGAAATAGTAAGGAAACTTAAAGTTGAACCGAAGTGTTTGGTATCTACTTATAAAATAATATATGGTATATAACATCAGCTGTATGCTAGTATATGTCTCCAAAATAGGTTTTCCGTCGGTCAGCCGTTTCGAAGATTAGCCAGAACAAACAGAAAGAGACAAAATTGTAAAAAAATGTTTGTTCTTGTTATACAATATGTACCGTTTTTACTTTTATATTTCATACGCATTTTGTAAAGAGCTGTCATTTTGTAATTACAAAAAGATACCTACTTCAATTTTACTCATTCGTATCGATTTGAGGTGTAAAAAATACATCGTCGAATCTATTGTCTAGGTTTAGTTTATACTAAATAAAACAAGTATTAGGTAGGTATACTTGATTTTTTTAAGTCTAAACCTTAGACAATCGATTTCATAACGTTTTTTTTTTTGTCATAGAAAAGAACATTGGTAAACAGATTGATTTTATGTCCTAAAATGCCAACGCTTAAATTGAATTTCCGTCCAAAATTCCCATTAATTCTCCAACATTTTTTCCCTAACTTTTTACATCGCCACCTAAATCAAAATCCAGGATTCCATACATATTTGTATGAGAGCGAGCCATATTTGCGAGCACGTTCAGAATGCCACATCATTTGTATGGCAACATTGCCAACATGTGAGCAGAAACGTGTCGTGTCATTAGTAGAGGTCGATAATTTTGTATTTAATTAAAATAGATTTTTGTTTGGTGTTTATTTTTATGATTTAAATTTTGTAGTGATGCTGTAATTTAGCGCGTTATTGTCAAAAATATATGCTTCAAATTTCTAGAGCAGGATGATTATATTATCAAGCATTTTTTAGAATGAACTAGCTCTTGCCAATGGCTTCGCTCACGTGAGGTCGGAAATTATTCCACGGGAACGTTGGTACTACCGGGATAAAAAGTATCATATGTATTCTTCCAGGATATAAACTATCTGTGTGCCTAATTATAATCAAATCCGTTGAGCCTTTTATGCGTGATTGAGTGACAAACATCCAAATATACAATCTTTCACATGATTGATAGGCTAGAATGCGACTACTACTGCTACTTAAACGATAAGAATAGTTGGTCGCTGTGATTAACTCAAGATAATGTTCGTGTTCTTTCACCAGACTTTCCTTGCCTACTGACAGGTCATATCTTTATTAACATAATTGTTTGTTTTTATTTGACTGTATAAATTAATTTGAATTTACTTAGTGTTGACATATTCTACTCATTGTTTTTTATTTTTCATAATGAGTTAAATTTCAAGATGTAGCTAGCTAGCGACCTCGATAATTGATCTATTATATCTAGAACAATTTGAATTTTTTATGTTTCGTAATTTTACCATTGTATAAAATCAAGTTCTTCTAACATAACAGACAGCTGTGCTGCTGGGGAGTTTGTTGCGCCACTTCTTCTTCCCAGCTAAAGCACTAGGAAGTGGTGAAGGGTGAGCGTTTTTGGGGGACTGTCTTTTGTAATTTTTGACATCCAAAAAGTGCTGACACCAGCTTAGTTTGAATAAATGACTTTTGATTTTAATTTTTGATTTTGATTTAAGGAAATGCACCCAAGCGTGGTTTGATCAGACTAATTGAACGGTTAATCAAATAAATCCCAAGATTTGCACTGCCCTTGATCAGAATGATTCTTACATTATACTTTTGACTATAAGTACTAAATACACAATACAAATTATACTTTTGTATTTGTAAGAGCAAAAATGCCATGATTCGGATAAACGACTTGGATTCATTCACGACAGCTTCACCAGACCAGGGCCTAGAGACAAAATACATTTCATTTCATGTATGGGAATGACATTACCTGCGGAAAAGACACGACGTAACCTGTCCGCAGGTAATGTCATCCGGTCATCCCCATACATTTTGGCGTAGCGTTTGGCGTGAACGCTAACAGAAATGTGTTTTGTCTAGGCTTGCCGGGAACGAAAAAGTAGATATACGTAGACTTCTATCCACTTTAGACTTTATTAAAGAAAGACTGTTGTGAGCACGGGGATAGTGGTTGACAAGATAGGTTGAAACAAAGAAAGAAGACTAGACTTCAGTATAGCATGATAGTAAAATTAAAGAGTCTAAGTCATCAAAATTAATGCAGCTCTACAAATTGCAAAAAATTACGTAAGAAAAATTGAATTTTGCGGGTTACCCCGACGATTCTCCCGTAACTAGGGTTGCCATACGTCCGGAATTTTCCGGACATGTCCGGTAATCTAGATCTGTGTCCGGAATGCGGAGGGAATCCTAAACCGTCCGGAATTTCTTCAATTTAATGAAAGAGTGATAATTTTTTTGAGAAATCAAATGTTACAATCAACATCACATAACATATTCATTTTAATGTCATGAAATATTATATTTACAAAAAAGTCAGGAATTTTCATCAAATGTCCGGAATTTACATTTTAGATCTGGCAACCCTACCCGTAACCTAACCTAACCGACGCGACGCAAACAGTTTTAAATGAAAGAGAACGTCAAAAAGCCAACTAAACACAATAATAACTAAGAATCATCCTCAATCCGACCCTAACTCAATACAAACACCTACAAAGTCAAAATCAATGAAGCCAATCATAATTAATAACATTTATATTTATATCACACACATTCAATAAGGAAAACTTCCCGACACTTACAAACTACCCTCGCAAACTAATCCAATCAATTTTCAACTCTATTAGTTCCCGATAAGGGTGATGTTTACTGCAAAAGAAGATACAGTAGACAATTTTTTCCTTCTCACCCCACAAAATTAACTATTTTCCCCTTCCGAATACTAAATACCTATTTAGTGTATTCCGTGTGTGAGAGAGAGATGGCAGATGTCGGATATCACCCCTGGTTTGACGTTTATGACGGAGGGTGAATAGGATTTTCACCCTCCTGTTTGGTTGGTAACCGACTGTGAAGATAGTTGGTGTTTATTTTTAAGTAACAGCCCTTATCTAATTTTGATTGAGTTGATCCGTTGGAGAGAGATTTTTGGAGACAATTTTTATTGTTAACGAACAAAATGGCATCTGACACTTCTTTGACAAGCTCTATCGGATTGTTTATGCCCGGCATCGGTAAAAATTACGTTTCTTACAAACTTCCATCGTCCTCTGTCTAGCCTTTTCCTAAATATGTTAGGGTCGGCTTCCAGTCTAACCGGACACAGCTTACACCATTATTTTACATGGAGCGACTGCCTATCTGACCTCCACAACCCAGGTACTGGGTAAAACCTTACCCAGTGGTAAGATTGGTTTCCGACTTTTGGGGTTCTGGCGACCCGTAACGACTGTCAAAGATCCACGAACGACAGCCCGAATCAACGGCTTTACGTGCTTTCCTTGGCACGAAGGGGTCTTGGTATGTGAAAATGGTCTCCCATCTACGGACCGTCGTATACAATCGTATAGCTTAACCTGAGCGGTCCACCATTGTATTTTTAGCTTTTGAGAATTAATGATACAAAATCCTTCCTTATTGCTCACCTCCATAATATAAGAAACTTTCGTGTAAAATTTCATAGTTCTACATAAACCCATCGGCTTACGCTGTGTGTTGTTTGTCAGTGAATTCAAGGATTTTTTATTGAGTAGAATATGCAAGTTTATGCACGATTTCCCATTTCAGTCCAGCCCTAGAAGCGAAAATTCGAAGACATGTGACATCCAGCAAACCGCACTAGGCACGCGTGGTGGATTACGGCCCACTTCCTGTTGAATATAGGAGGCCTGTATCTCACTGCCGTCCATAAGCTCTAATGCCGTTAACCAACAAAATCATATTTCGATTTATGGACACAAGAGCGAAGGAAAATATGAAATGCATGCTATTTAGTAAGTAAGTAAGTAATGCTTTATTTGACAAAATGTAGGTGTACAAAGTAGTAGATAAGCTGTTATTATTAATGTGGACCATTTACATTCTACCATTACATCTGGTGTGCAAATATTTAATTTCCGAATAGGTACATTAAATTATTAAAAATGTCATAATATTCCTTCACTAAACGTTATTATATTTAATTTTATTTAATTTCTTCTTTTTCTCTAATATTTTATTTTACAATGCATAATTTAAAAATGTCACAACACCACATCAGTTACCACTATGATTGTTAAAAAGTGTCAGATTTGATGTCCATGATAATGTCAAAATAAAAATAGTAATAGTGTAAATGTCAAATTTAAAAATTAGTAATGCAACGGATGGTAAAAATTCTAGTAAAAATATAAATTATAAGCCCTTCGTCACTTTTTAGTTTAGTAATGTTGTTTATCTGCGTTTTAGCGTAGTAAACATATTAAACGAGGCAAGATAACGGAGGTTTTTTTTTATCTCGGCATCCGTAAATAGTAAAAAATACTGCTTAGGCAGAAATAGATAGAGATTTTTTTTCTGATTATGCCAAAAACGAAAATCAACCATATGCGAGCAACGGCACTATAGCATATAAACGGCAGCCCAGCATTCGGAACATTGATTGATTACGTATGCTTATATATACTGTTTATAAATTGTCCGTTTTCTAAGTCCCTCAAACCTGATAATAATTACTATGTCTTTTGAAATTCAGTTACAAGTTACCACCCATCTTTATCAAGCTCGTTTTACACGTCATCTTTATAATCATCATCTGCCTAGCCCTTTCTCAACTATGTTGGGGTCAGCTTCCAGTCTAACCGGATGCAGTTAAATCCCGGCATTTTACATGGAGCGACTGCCTACCACGCCATCTTTCTTTATCATCTTAGGTAGGTACCTAATTTCCGTAACTTCAATACAAAACAAGCTTACTTCCTTATTCCTTCTAAAATAATGTGAATAAATATCAATTAGTACTGCTTTTTAAGGCTATCTATCGCTCATAATTACGTAGGTACTTACCAAGTTATCGCTTATTTTGTTTGTATGTAGGTAGGTTCGTGTTTTCCGGGAAATCCCCTGTATTCCAGAATTTATATTGTTTTTGCAATTACAAATGTGAATTTTGTGGGTTTCGTAATCAATATTTTAATTAAAGAATGTTATAAACTCATTACCGTTTGTTAGCGGTTTTGCGTTTTTACATGATGGATTCTAAAATTATACCTATTCTCGCTCATTAGGTATTAATAAAAAAAAAACATATTTTTAGTCAATCTGCACCTAATCACATTTCAGTTTAGGCTAAACTGTTTAGCCCCACTCTTTTCAGTTATCTTGTATCTTAATTTTTTGCCACTTCAGACATTTCCTTTAGAAGACGTCTAAGTCATCCCGCAACCTCCCATGTGATCTGGCACGATCTTTTAAACCCGTGCATTAGTGTTGTAAAATTATGTTCCTAGTTTAAATTAATGATGTGTGAAATTGTAATCAAAGCATATATATGTATAGGTATTATAGAAGATCAATGCAAATTGCAAACATAAATAGGTACCTATATGTAGTTTCTATGACATCCATGTGAACACTTGGATATGGCCAATATAAGCAATGCAGTCGGTACTCAGCCTTATCAAAGGTATTTCATCAGGTAGGCATGTATATCTACTTATAATATCAAAGACATTCTTGCAATAAAAGTTATATAAATCAAAATATAAGTAAATAAGAGTGAGCAGCGTCGTTGTAAATCATTTGCGCTAATTTGAAACGGATCCGTAAACACGGACGCAGCAGAATTCATCAAACCGATGCCCTCTCGGCGCTAATCCCACAAAGGGACCAGCAGAGAGCGCTCAAAAGGATTTAACAAGCGGCATTCACGACTGCTCATTATATTTTTATACTTTATACCTCTGGTGGCGGGCATAAAGTGTGCGATCAAAACGCGCGAACCCCTACAAAAGGTAATTATGTTTTGATTCCTACAAAAAAAATCGAGTATCACAAAGGAGACTAACGAGATAAGAGCGTGCTAAATCGCTCCCCCCGACGCCCGCGCGGATCAATCGCGGGGCCAGCGGTCGATTGGGCCGGCTCGGCAGGCGGGGCCCCGCGCAACCACGCCTCGCGGCCCCGGGCTCCCCGACGCGCCGCGCTCAGCCACTGTCCGCCAGTCAACCTCCGACTGCGCCCGCATGCGTACACGATCCGTAGATCGCGCCCCAGTGTGAACCGGCTGTGCTAAATGGAACTGACCAGCGTTCAATGTTAAAGAAACAAAGCTACGAGAACAAGGAAGTGAACATGGCGATACAGAGTGTGTCGAGGTACCCGAGCAGCCCTGCCGAAGCGACGGAGCCGCCGAAGACATCGAGGATCAGCTTCAGCGTGGCATCGATCTTGGCTGATACGAAGGCGCATCAAGTGGATGAGACAGCGGAGATGATCAGACATCACAGGACGATCCCGGAGTCGCCTTTGAGGCAATCTCCTTCTGCGCAGCCTGAGTTGCCCGGCGGAAAGTCGGTGTCTCCTAGGCCGTCCTCTCAGACTCCTCCTTTGAACTTGAATGTATCAGCGACTGTCACCTCTTCTGAAGATGAGTACGAGGATTCTGTTAACCAGGAAGATTCGATAGTAGACGTGGAGGACTTGCAGAATGGTTTGCCGAGTGAGGACGAAGAGCGACCGCCGTCGGAGAAGGCTCGGCTGGTGCGTCCGACGCCGTTCAGTGCGCTGGCGGCGGCAGCGTACGGGTTGGCGTGGCCAGGCCCCCCGCCTGTGGTGCCGTCCTTCGGGTCCATGTTCCAGTCTCATTTCCCCGTTGGACATTTAACAGGTTAGCAAGCATTTTCTTATTTTCTTTTGTGTTAAATGTGCTTCTGTTGATGGTCTTCAAAGATTTAGCACGATGTAGATACGTAGATATTGTAATTATTGTTTTTGGGTAGACTATAATGTTAGTGATTATTGCTAGTTTCGATAGTTCCCTTTTAAAGCTTTCGGATCCTGTTTTTCTTTTTTTGGAAATTGTGTACTTCGATTTTTTTTGAGATTAGTAAAATAACTTGGTCGTCGGTTGGCTTATGCACTTGTAGAGTTTTAAAGCTTTTAGTTTATTCTTTTTTACCTGACTGCGCGACTGCAAAGACATGGTTATGTTATTTTCTCTTCGTAGACATATTGTTATTAGGTATTGGGTTTACAAATTGCTTTGTCAATCCCTAAGTTGTAACAGTACTGCTTTTCCTTATCCGCCACTTTTCCTAGTTTTCTTATTTTGAGCAAAAACTTGCTAAATTTTTTATTATTTCATTTTAATTTTTACCTACTTTGTCATATGTTTAAGAATTATTTTATAATCTTATCTACACGAAAACACCGACTCGATCTTATCTTACTTTAATCGTTTTTCCATGTCTTTTCCTGAAGCCATTATTTGGTGATTTTTATTTAAGGCCTGAATTATGAAATTAATTAAGAAGGAAACATCGCAACCAACAACCTACCAATTAGATTACCGACAAATAAACAGCTAATAAGTACCTACGTCATTATAATTATTACGAACACAATAACATTATTATTAAACCGAATTATTTTTATGACCTTTATTTCACTTATATACATATAACTTACATTTTTAAATATTTGTATAAAAATATAAAAACATTTATTTTTATAATTATTATAAGTCTAATTTTGGTGTGACAAACAAAATTAGGAAATTCCACATTTATTTAAGTTTACGAGGAAAATATCAGCTTTTAATTAATTGATAAAACCGTTATTATATTTTTGCAATTATTATTAAGTTTTGCTATCGTTTTCCTGCATACCATTTATTAATTTAAATATTTTGCTCCACCCAATTACGATTATTAAATTATTATTGAAATTTAATTACATTTGTTGGCGTTCAACTAAATGAATTGAATATTTTAATTAATTTCCGTTACATTTATGGGTTACATAATTACGTTTACGGATTAATATATAAATATAAATGCTTTGTTAACATATGTAACTACGCTTTAAAGTAAGACAATATGCATAGAATGGAATGAAATAAATCTAGCCTAGCGTTTTCCCAATTATGTTGCGGTCGGCTTCCCGTCTGACCACATGCAGATAAATACCAGTATTTTACATGAAGCGACTGCTTATCTGACCTAACATGGTACCCCTTGTTAAGGCTAGAATTAAATGAAACGTACAAAACTATTTACATTATTAGATACTTGGAACAAATCAATTTAAATTACCAAGTCATTAGTAACTAGTAATTATTCTAGATAATTCATATTAATTATTTATACCTAATGGATTAATCTACATAAATACTCGGGAATCTATTAACTTCAGTATTTATTATTTAAATATTATCAATCAAAATGATATCTGGAATTAAATGCCTATAATAATCGGGATCTGTGAGAATAATATATTGAAACAATTCGGCCTAGTTAGCAACAAAGATGTTTTTTTGTTAGTAATTTGTTAATAAATCAATTGCACCGATCTAGATTCTAGTCTGTGTGTTTGGATGTATGTTATTCAATTACGCAAAAACGGCGAGATGGATTTGGATATAATTAGGAACACATATAGTTTATTACCTTTTTTTTTTGATTACGGGGGAAATCCTCATGGATGTCCTCCGCCCCCGGGAGGGCGGAGGGACCGAGGTTATTTTTTATCCTGGTAGTACATTCCTGTGGGATAATTTGCGACCGCCGCGCGGGTGAAGCTGGCAAAAGCTAGAATAAAATAAATTCTCTGTCATAAAATACTTGTCTTCTCGGGAAATTCATAACAGCGATCCAGCGTTTCCAGTGATTCTATCCTGTAAAAAATGACACTGTCAAATTTTAGGTGAAGTAACCTGTCATTTCACCTGACGCTAACTAAGGATTTATACTTTTGACACCTTACTTCACACTATTTCACGTATATTTACGATGAGATTTTTACAGAGTAGAAAGGTAGCGGGGTAATTGCGAAACAGAAGGAGAAGGAATAGCTTTCATTTCAACAACGTTTATTACGTTATTTACGTTGTTGAGCAGACACAATTTTCGAACATAATTATGAATCAATTAGGTAGGTACTGGTCTCATTTTACCACTGTCCTTTTTCATAAATTATTAAATGATTCCAGCTACCGAAAGATTTAAACCAATTAGATATCAACTAAATCCACAGTTAACCCACCATCATTATCGTCACCTATTCACGTTAAACATCTTGTTTCGGAAACCCGTTAACCCTTCCCTCGTCGGGGTCTCAAGAAACGGTGTCTCGCGAAGAACAAAGCCATACATAAATAACGGATCAGTTGGATGCGTAAACAATAGCGCATCGGTTTCGACAACCGGGTGGATCACGGGGATTCTGGAAGATTTTGTGATTGTATAAGTTCGCAATCGAAGGGTTAAAAGGGAGTGTGTATTTTGTGATGTTGCTTTTTATTTTTATTGTAGTGAAATGTATATACAGGGTGTTTGGCAGAACGTTGAACGTGCGAAAATGGTGGATAGGTGGGGTCATCTGCTAGTTACTCAGCCCTAATTTATTTGGCCCTGGGCCCTGGATATTAAAAAAAAAATGCAAGTTGATATTAACATTTAAGTATTTTTTACATCTTTCTGTAAGTTTGAGGACTCATAACTTTTTTTCTAACTAACATCTGAATAAAGCAATAATTTTATAAGAACCTGCCAACATTAAAGATTTAAAAAAAAATTGCCTCTTTTACCCATTTTTAGTAAAAATTACACTTTAAAGTTAAGAAAGTGGTGAAAATAGAAGAACGGAAAAAAAAGGCGACGTAACCTTTCCGCAGGTAATGTTATTCGCATACAGTTCTATTTAAGAGTAGGTGGACTACGTAATTTTTTAATGGATAAAGTGTACTACAATGCGACTCAGTTTATGTCCGAGAAAATAATTTGCTGAAAAGCAGGCCTAGACAAAACACATTTCTGTTAGCGTTCACACCAAACGCTACGCCAAAATGTATGCGTAGCGTTTAGCGTGAACGCTAACAGAAATGTATTTTGTCTCTAGGCCCTGCACCCTATAATTGCGTAACTCACGATTGATCATAATTGGTTTCGTCTTCACAGTTAAACAATATTCATTGCGTTATTTATGATGTCGAACAGACACATTTTTCGAACATATGAAGCAATGGTTTAACAATCCGTTTCAAAACTATACAGATTATGATGAATCGTGAGTTACGCAATTAGGGTGCTGGTCTGGATTTATGTATATCTTGACTTTTGTTTAAACTAAAGTGAACAACAGTACCTAATATGTATAATAACGTTGGCATGCCGAATGGTCAAATATGGCTTAACTTTAGTTTAGGAATTCATGACACTACTTATTATTTATTACCTATTTGCTAAATAAATGTAAATTATATTTTGTAAAATTCTTTGAAAACATGTATAATCGAGTAGGTTACCATAGTAGATAATTAGTTTGCGTAGGCACTTAAATTATTTGAATTTATTTCATGATTATTACGAACTGCTTAATAGGCCTACTCAAAATTACTAATTTAAATTACATTAGTATTGTTCTTTTTCTGTTTACAACTATTTCCGCGCCACGCTGTATAGTTTGCAAGTCAAAATCGATGTATATAACCTTTAACACGTATAGGTACACGTTCTTTGTACGTTAGTATGTACCTACTAGTTAATATGTATAAAAAAATCGTTTTGGCTTATTAAGGTACTTAACTATCGAGTTGCCACGCGCTTTTCGGACTATGTATGAGAAAAAACCTAAAAATACCTATATTACTGAGATACCTTAGGCAAAATGCAGTCGGAAAATGTTAGTTTTCATTCATGAAATAACAAAAAAACGTAAAATTATGCTCGAAATTTAAAAATTTAAATTTTTACTTCTTTTTTACGGCACTAATCGATTAAATAGGTATAAAGGTTGTGTTTTTTTTTTGTGATTTTATTAGCACTTTAGAATCTAATTAGGACACTTTTCAAAAATGGGTGTAATCCTATTGCATAAAACACTTACATGAGAGCAGTGGCAGCACAGTGTTATGAAATAATTGACACAAAGTAAATTGCCTGTCTGGGTTATGACCCATCACCACTGGTCTCAAATAGTTGAAAGAAAACATCGTGAGGAAACCGGCAAGTCTTAGAACCAAAAATTCGAAGACATGTGACATCTACCAACACGCACTGGGCCTGCGAGGAGGATTATGGCCCACTCCCTCTCACGGAGTGGAGGCCTGTGTCCCAGCAGTGGGAATATTATTTATTTATTCTTACAGAAACCTTACAGACCAATAAGAATAACAAACTAAAAATCATTTGAAGGCAAGATGCTAAATTACAAGCTTCCACATATATATCTAGTAACTAGTACTATGCGTTGACAATGTTGGTTCCAGCGATTTACAAATCAAAAGGACAAAATAAAAATAAAGTTAAAAATGTAATACAGACTTCATTAATTAATTAATTAGTCGAGCCGTGCAACATCAAAACAGTTAAATCAAATATGAGCAACAAAGATTATAGGCTGCTTATTGCTTATGTGCGTGTGTAACACTTAGGTATAATTGCAATACATTCCACGACAGCAGACGAACTTTTCAAATCAATGATGTAATGAGTTTGCAAATTCCCTCAAAATCTTTGGAATAGCGATTGTTACGCAACTGCGTAAAAATATCGTGGTGGATTGTATAACGTACTGAATTTTCAACTCACTGTGTTCAAACGAGCAATGAGAAAAAGCACCGTGTTCGATTTTCAAATCTCGTCGCTAAGAAGTGCGTTGAAGATCCACCGTGCGAAAAAGTACCGCCGCGATATCTTTACGTCCCTCTTATACGGTGTATAATGGATCCATAAAAAAAATAAGGTAAATTTACAACGTACCCATTGGTACCTAGTTCTTCTAAATTGGACCATAATAAACCAATTTATTAATACCGAGTCCTTTAGAAAATGTATGTGGTACTTAATCATATCAATATCACATCCAAGATAATGACTGTTTGTCTCTCAATATGCGCATTGGCATGTTAAATAATTTTTTCTTCATTCAATAATTCATACAACAACCAATTACAGACATTTTTATTCGATAAATAAATCCTTATTAAGAAAATCGAATGCAATTTCAAATTCTTCAAGTCAACTTTATTAATTCTTGTATTATATTAATAAATAAAAATAAAAATTAGCCCTGACATAATTCCAGGTTTATTATTTATACGATTAATCGATATTCGATTAATCGTTTACTGATTGCCTTGTTGGTCTAGTAGTCGCAAGCGCTACTGCTAAGCATGGGATCTTGGATTCGATTCCCAGGTCGAGCAAAGTGTTATTGAAGTTTTCCACTAGGAATTCTTAATTACAGCCCGGAGTCTGGATTTCTGCCCGGTTGATGGCAATAGGCTCGCTCCCTATTACATGGGACTTCAACATAACTGGCGAAATGTGGGTGTACTATTATTATTTATCTACGGGGATTACAAGCGCGATTTTATGTTTCTGAGTGTGTAATTCCAGTATTATTTATTCGATTAGGGAAATTGTTACTCGATTAACCGTTTACTCAAATGAGTGGTTTCTAATGTGAAAATCTATTTGTTTTTCAATCGGTAGAAACGTTTGAGGAAATCCTGTTGGTTAAGGAATTGATACTTATGGATATTAACTAATATAATGGGACTTAATATGGACAATATGGTCATATTTGGAATGGTTTACAGGACAAAAAAATTAGTTGTAATGTTATTGTATCGATTAATAAATTTACCTATGGATTTGTACGTAGAAACATTTGCGCAAATCCCGTCAATATATTTAGGAAGGTAAGTACCTATTCAAGCTACTTATAAATGGATACTAGTTCCTATATGTATATACAGGTGGACAAGGACGTTGACGCCCAACCAGATACCAAATGGGCACGCCACGATTGCGGCGGTAAGTCCCCTCTTTGAGGAGTGGCTTGAGAGGCGGCATGGCGTCCTCACCTTCCGCCTGACGCAGGTCCTCACCGGACACGGTTGTTTCGGAGATTCTTGTTTCGAATAAGGCGGGAGGAAACGCGCGGGTGTTTCCATTGCGAAGATCGCCTTGAGGACACGGTGGCGCATACGGTAGAGGTCTGCCCGGCTTAGGCGGAGCACCGCCGTGTCGTCGTGGAGGCGATCGGCGGCGGCGATCTCTCGCGTCCGGCTCTGGTTCAGGCCATGGTACAGAACGAGAGTGCATGGGTAGCCGTCACCTCCTTCTGCGAAGCAGTAATGCTCGCGAAGAGGGAGGCGGCGCACGTGAGGGAGAGGCAGTAATGCGCCGTCACGGCCCTAGCCTCCGCAGGAGACGCCCTGGGCGTCGGGAATCCCAGGCTGATTCCCGGCCAACGTAGGCGTGGGCTTGCGGACGGCGAGTCATGGGTAGCTCGCTGTCCGGTAAGGACCAAGCCTAGGTCGACGACGCGTTGTGTTCCACGCGCGCCTCAAAGAGATGTCAGCACAACCTGATGGGGCCCGCAAGGGCCGATGCCTGCCAAGGATGCGGGTTGTTCGAAAAAGATACCGCCACCCCTGGCACACAGGGTACTGAGGGAAAATTTCAGTATTTACTTACTAAAACCCACCCGTGGTTTTAGTCAGTAAATACTGTAATTTCCGAACACGCCATCCTGCTCCACCCAGAGCGGGAGAAGTTATTTGATGATTTACCACAAAAAGGAAAAAAAAAACCGTGTACCAACATTGTACAAGATTCTGGACTCCGCATTGAAACTCAGTTATTGAGAAAGATTCTGAAGTTTCATAAAAATGCAATACCAAATCGGTTAAAATGGACAGACAGATTGGCAAAAAAAGAGCAATAATCTGCGCAATGTTGCGCGTCGATGACCCTGACACCTTGTATTATACTAGTCGGCTCTGAGTTCCCACTTGATATTTTGTTTTACAGTTTAGTCGATCGTTTATATTCTTAAAATTTCTATTGTTAGGTACCTCTAAATCTGAAGTAGGGCTAAGGGTATCGTGTTACACAGGAACGGGGTCGTCGTGGTAGGCAAGACAGTCGCTTCATGTAAAATACTGGCATTCAGCTGCATCTGGTAAGACTGGAAGCCAACTCCGATACAGTTTGAAAATTGCAGGGAGATTGAATTTGGCAGATCTTTTGGCTTAAACAATTTGAAATATTCACTCTATAGAATCGACAATACACTCAAAAAATCTACAATAAAATCAATTTCACCCAATCCTAAAAGCTTGCACAGGACTCAAACCTGTATGTATACGTGTATCAATATAAATGGATCACTTTGCCACGGTACATTTGCGGCGCGTCGAGCCACGCCCTGTCGCCGACAAATAAATTGTATTGTCAACACATAACTCATGTTTACACGGTGCAAGTTGGGTAATCGTGAGATTTAGATGCTATTGCCAAAAGGGGATGATAAAATCTTTTAATATCACGTTCGTTTGTTGCAGAGGGATAAACAGAGTTCTCATTACTTTATGTGCAAAGCGATATGCATCAGAAAAGAAGAATACGTTTTGAAACAAGCCTCTTAAATGCAAAATTTTGGCTTTCAAAATCCTATAGTTCTAACAGAAGTAAAAGATTTGTCTTTCCTATATTTTGCATAATATATTTCTTCAATCGGAAGACCACGATGTTACGAACATTTCGTTACACCTATCTACTTATTACCCTCTTTTTAAACCTGCTTAGCATGCCGCTTTGTATTTCTACTCAACTGTAGAATAAAAATCGCTTGTCTACATTTCTCGGTGAAAAACTGTCTATACGGAAACGTCATTTTTGTCTACTCTTCCGACGATAAAAAGCTTGTCTACGGTTCTCGTGCTAAGGCCTACTGTAAAGTTTAAAATTCGGAAATAGAATTAAAAAAAATCCCCTAAATATCTGGCATTCTTAAATGAAGATTTGATCTGTTATTGACCACCATTCTTTCAATTTATTAAATATTTGTTCACTTCCCTCCAAGAAAATGTGACTGGATATCAATATATTACTCTGAGTGACTGCAACGTGGCTAGTATAATGAAACGCTTATGTTTTTGCAATAACATGCTAACACTTCTCTCGAAGATGTCAAGATGACAGCAACAATGTTTTTTCAAGTGGAACCTTTTTAGAAAGTGACACAAGTGATTTCTTAATTTATTACTTACATTTTCAATGTGAGTGAAGAATTACAGAATTTAAAAACACCTAAGCAATCGTGTCATAATTAACATTCTTCTCCGTTCTTTGCCGTTTCTTAAAGTTTAGTATAAGTCTTTACCAAACCTTAGTTTGAGGCAGTTCCTTCTCTATATATCTATCTGGATGTTACTTCATTGCATTTAATAATAGGGCTTGTGGCAAAGTAACAAGTGCCGGACGATTCAATTGATCAGGGCCCCAATTCTGTTTCGTAATAATAATTCCCCGCAAAATCTTACTACGTTTGAACTACGTCAATATCGTGTTTTTTGCAACCAATGGAACGGTAAGGAATCGAAATGTCATATTCTGTACTATGGTTCCAAGACAATTTGTCGATATTTTTAATACGATATTAGCAGAATTCGTGTGTGATTGACGTGGTTACGAGTAAGGAATCGTTAAGTGGTCATATATATTTTTTTTTTTTGGGTGGGAAATCATCAAATAACTTCTCCCGCTCTGGGTGGAGCAGGAGGGCGTGTCAGACTTTTACTGACTAAAACCCACCCGTGTTCCTTCAGTAGCCCGTATGCCAGGGGCTGTGGTATCTCTTTCAAACGAACCCGCACCCCTGACAGGCATCGGCCCTTGCAGGCCCCATCATTTTTGTGCTGACATCTCTTTGAGGCGCGCGTGGAACACAACGCGACGTCGACTTGGGCTTGGTCCTTACCGGACAGCGAGCTACCCATTACTCGCCGTCCGCAAGCCCATGCCTACGGTGGCCGGAAATCGGCCTGGGATTCCCGACGCCCAGGGCGTCTCCGTATCCTGCGGCGGCTGGGGTCGCGAGGGCGCATATTCTGCCTCTCCCTCACGTGCGCCGCCTCCCTCTTCGCGAGCATCACTGCTTCGCTGAAGGAGGTGACGGCTCCCCATGCCCTCTCGCTCCGTACCATGGCCTGGACCAGGGCCGGACGCGAGAGATCGCCGCCGCCGATCGCCTCCACGAGGACACGGCGGTGCTCCGCCCAAGCAGGGCAGACCGCCACCGTGTGCTCCACCGTGTCCTCAGGGCGATCTTCGCAGTGGAAACACCCGGGCGTTTCCTCCCGCCCTATCCGAAACAGGAACCTCCCGAAACAACCGTGTCCGGTGAGGACCTGCGTCAGGCGGAAGGTGAGGACGCCATGCCGCCTCTCAAACCACTCCTCAAAGAGGGGACTTACCGCCGCAATCTTGGCGTGCCCAGCACTGGGTTGCGACAATCGCTCTCTCCATGTCACCATGAGATCCCGCCGGAGTAAGTGGTCATATTGAATTCAGGTCTTGGTTAAGCTATAGATTTCACGCGTGTGTGCCTGACTGTGTGTTTTAGGTTATACCTAACTGTCAATCTGATGAAAACCGGAACCTTTGGATTTAGGTACAGAGGCCAGCACATCAAGCTACCCCAATCTGTCAAATTTCTTTGATAGATTTTCAACTTTATCACAAACGAATAAGGTTTATGTTCAATTGGGAAAATTTGACAGTTTGGGATAGCTTGACCTGCTGGCGACTGTTCTTGCGTTCCATAGCACAAAAGTCTTAAGTTCTTGATTAAAATTAAATGGGACACTCAACACGAAGCCAGTGGTGGCAGTCCCTCATCTGTCCCTTTTTATCGTTCACCTTTAATTCTAATCACACTTAGTACAGCTCCTACAAACGGAGTCACGGAACTAGCTAGTAGCATTAGTTGCGTGCACGCAAACATTACCTGAAGCCATCGAATCGGCCGCAACACACGCCTATTCAATTACAACCAGCTAATCGACCCATACCGGTCTATCGGGCTTTATTAGCCTCTAATGTTGCATTGTGAGAAACATTTACTGCATTTAATTGTCGATGCTGGTGAAGTTTCTTGATTGTGTACTTAAGTATGAGAGTAGTGGGGGTCCAGTGGTATCGGCCCTGGCCTACGAATTGTCGGTTCGAACCCAGGTAGTCGCTCTACATTGTGTAAATAATTTCATCACGAATGCTTTCAAAACGGTGAAGGAAAACATCGTGAGGAAACCGGCGGAAATTCGAAGACATGTGACATCTACCAACCCAATAATACCTCTAGAAGAGGCCTGTGTCGCAGTGGGAACATTATCGGGTAAATATGATGACTCCGAAGTACTATGGAAATCGAAATTAATCAATTTTTCTCATGAGGAATAAAAACTACTATCAAAATCCTCCTACTATTAAATCAAATAATCTGCCGAGCCTTTTCACAACCATGTTGGGGTCGGCTTCCAGTCTTACCGGATGCAGCTCCATACCAGTATTTTATATGGAACGACTTTCTTTCCTTACCTACACAACCCAGTTACAGGATAGATACCCCATGGCAAGCCTGGTGGTCAGACTTTCGGGCGTCTGACTACTCGTAACGGCTGTAAGAAAATCTCCTAGCATTAGGTATCAATTTATTTTGGGTCGGCACTATAGGGTTTTTGAAGTGAAAACTTCTTTAGGCGCGTTGAGCACTTTTTGGGTGAACAAAAATCATAGAACTCGCGTCATCGTCACCGAACGCTTTCCATGAGCTATATGTATACTGTGTATATATGGATGAACGTGCACACGGATGAATCGCGCGTTGATGTCTTTTGGAAAAGTTCCTTTCTTTCATTAGGAAATTCTAATTCTTTTATCCCTTTCTTTCCCTATGTATTTTAATCGTTAAAATCTGTGCTGTTACTTTTAATGGCTGAAGTCGAATGCTCGTTTATATTTTTTAACCGAGAGCATTCAGGACTCAAGGGCCCAATGTGATATCCTGTTCGACGATTTAAAAAATACACACGTCATTGTTAAAATTGTAATTTCTGTCGGCACTCCCGAAGTGACACTGTTTTTTTTTTCTAACATGCGTTTCTTTCAGCCAGAAGTAGCCAATAAGGGTTTGCGCAATAGATCCGAACTCTATCCGTCCGAATTTAGAACATATCTAATTCGAATTGAACTCCGATTTTGAATTTGGATTCGGATCAAACCGCCCAAACAAACTTTGTAATGTTTTATACGATCTATCTTTTGTTTGGTCATGTTAATTTCTTTTCACACTTTTTCCTTCTCAAGCCATGTCCATACTATAATTAACGCACAAGGTGTTGAAGAGAAATATAGCCCTTCGCTGCATAAATCTAGCTACGGGTGAAGTTATATAAAAACGAAACATTAAAAACCACTTTTAAATTCAACACATTAATTAGCAGCGAAACTCGTAAAACAAAACAAAATTGAACAGGTATAATTCAAGTAAAATACTATTTCTAGTAGCTTATTTCCATATGCATACGATTCACGATTGTGTAGGAAAAGCACTAGTCACAGAGTAACGAATACTGCGATTACTGGCAGTGCAACAACGCTATAGGCTGGGGTTGTGTTACTTGCTGAGCTGGCCCATTTCCCGCTTCACTTCACATTCATTTCCAATACTTAGCTTTAGGTACGATCCATTGTGGAATAGTTTACGTTAGTAGAACCAATTTTGGCAGCCGACTAGCTTGTGCCCGCGACTTCACTCACGTGGCTTTGTATTCTTTTGTCATAATCGGGGCTTCAATTCTGTAGGTATGGTTTTGTAGCGGCAGTACAAATAAAAAAATGCTTCGCAACAAATAATTATCGAAAAATGCAAACAGAAAAGTGGCGCCATCTACAATGCCACAAGCGAACTATTCGAGAAATTCTACATCGCGCAATCAGAGTTTACCACGACATCAACTGTCGGGCAGTTGCTCACCAGACACAATACCCGTCTGGTCGGAGGATCCTCCTTTACCATCATAGGTATGAGTGAACTTTACACCCTGTTCCTCATACCTCTATAGTTTTAATGATTCCCCGCTAAATCTTACTACGTTCAAACTACGTCAATATCGTGTTTTGTGGAAATCAATGTAACGGTAAGGAATCGAAATGACATATTCTGTATGTTCGAAGACAATTTGTCGATATTTATTAGCAGATGTCGTGTGTAATCTAAGAAATTGACGTGGTTTTGAAGTAAGGAATCGTTAAGTGGTCATAGAGAGTTAGGGCCCTGTCGGAAAATGAAGGCATGGGGGCAGGGACATCGACGCGCAAGCTTTCGAAGTCTAGAATCATGTCGTTATCGCACACTGAATTTTCAACTTACAATCTTGAACTTAGTGTTGAGAATCCAACAAAGTGCATCCTAGCACATCGAAAAACACACCGTTTGATTTTCATCTCTCGGCCCGAAGCAGTGCGTTGAAAATCCAACCACGATATTTTCACTTGCCTACGCTCCCGCGCTTAGCTTGCACCATGTCCTTTTTACTATGAAATACCAAAAAAAACTAGCTTTCCACTGTAAATAGCAAACATTGCAATTAATATTAGTTGCTAGTGCTTGAAAACATGCGAAGTTATTGCTTATCAACGTTGTTACAGTTTTGAAGTATGCTTTGCAAAGCAATTGAAGTTTAAATGGCTGTGCCATATATTTTTTGGCGCTGATTTTCTTGAAAATGTAAATTAAATTGCATTATTTACATTTGAAATTATTCGTAGCAGTACGGGTATATTTCAATTTAGCGCATAACTAGGATTTTAATGGAAAAAATGTGTTTCAAAGGGTTGATTCAACTTGTATTCATAAAAAAGCGAATAGGTTTCACCCTATTCGCTTTTCATTTATTTATAAGTTTTTTTTTTCTTTTTAACAAAATAATATATTTGAGTTAATCTCACAAATTGTGGTTTCTAAGAGTATTCAACGATAGATTTGTTTAGTAAGTTTTAAAACATTTTTATTTTGACATAGAACAAAGTTGTAACATAATTTTACGCCTTTTCACAATAAACATAATTACAAATAGTGTTTTTAAAAGAGGTGTGTGCAGACTGGTGCCAATTGGCCGCTATCCCGAAATGTCCTAATAAAAAATATGAAGCTGTTAAATAATTTGAAAGCGAATAATGAAAAGTGTTCTCCATCATGCGATGGTCACGACACATGAACACGAATCTCGACTTTTTACATACAATATACCCACTTTTCCACTCGCTTGTACATTAGTACCCCATTTCATACGTGCTTGTTACACTTCTTGAATATCATTATAAACTTGACGGAAAAAGTTAATCTCACTTTTCTACTCGAATGTACATTTATATTAATTTTATGAGTTCAATTCTCAGTACAGTCAACTACAGTCGCTAACGAACGTTGAATGCAAAAAGTGTGAATTGTTAATAAATAGAACAGTACGAACATGATCCATCAGTTTTATACGTAGGTAAATTGCACTTTTACACTCGGTTATACGTTCGCACATAATTTTTATAACCCACGTAAAGCGTAGTTGGTTAGGAACAGTCGCTAACAAACGTACAAGGAAGGCGTAAACTGAATGAGCACAAAGCACAAGCTATATAACAATAAATGAATTATACTTTTCCACTCAGCAGTACATTTAGTATCTATTTTGTATTTACACACATGAGTACAGTCACTAACAACTGTGTTGGGAATAAAAAATGCAAAACGTACGTATTTTACGATGCTACGGACGTTTATGACGCAAATGAAATATTAGGTCTTTACCTATGAAATTGCCGTTCTGCAGTACTGGCCATTTCAAATCAAAATAATTTTTGTTTGGCTAAGAATTCTAATTTCAAATTAATTTTATTTTAAAAACATGGATTTTTTTTTCTAAAAGTAGTCATTTCTTTATTGATTAGTGTTACATTTTCATCGCATTTCAATCTTTTTCGTCATCATGGATACGTTAAAAATTCGAGTAATTATGGAATATGAGTACCGTCGTGGCAGCAACGCGGCACAAGCGGCACGCAACATCATCGACGTTTACGGAGCTAACACTACAAACCAACGCACCACCTGTTATTGGTTTGCTCGCTTCCGTTCTGGAAATTTCGACCTGAAAAATGAACCTCGCGGTCGTCCGAAGACTTTGGTCGACAATGACGAATTAAAGGCGATTGTGGAAGCTGATGATACACAATCTACGGCTGAATTAGCAGCAGCTTTCGACGTTAGCGTCAAAACAATATTGGTCCATTTGCGTCAAATTGGCAAGGTAAAAAAGCTTGACAAATGGGTGCCCCACGAACTCAATGATCGCCAGCGCGAAGTACGCGTCGAGACGTACCTTGCACTGCTCAACAGACACACAAATGAAGGAATTTTGAACCGCATTGTTACCTGCGATGAAAAATGGATTCTGTTTGATAACCGTAAGCGCTCAGCAAGTTGGTTGGATCCTGGTTCAGCACCTAAACAATGCCCTAAACGAAAACTTACCCCTAGAAAAGTGATGGTCACTGTTTGGTGGTCTAGCGCCGGTGTGATTCATCACAGCTTCTTACCAAACGGGGTGAGCATTACTGCAGATGTGTACTGTGAAGAACTGAACACAATGATGGAGAAGCTGGCGCATCTCCAACCAGCATTGGTCAATCGCTCGTCTCCGCTGCTCCTGCACGACAACGCGCGACCTCATACTGCACAGCAGACGGTCTCCAAGTTGCAAGAACTGGGGTTGGAAGCTCTCCGTCATCCGCCCTACTCACCAGACCTTGCGCCTACAGACTACTACTTTTTCCAGAATTTGGATAACTTCTTGGCGGGAAAAAAATTTAATACCCGAGAGGCAGTACAAAATGCCTTTGAAGAATTTGTTGCCTCCCGTCCAGCTGATTTCTTTAAGAAGGGCATCAATAAACTGCCACTGCGATGGCAAAGATGCATTGATTGCATGGGTGATTACTTCGATTAATACAAATAAAAAATTCATGAAAAAAATTCGTTTAAATTTTTTCATACAAAACGGCAATTTCATAGGTAAAGACCTATTATAAAGTTAGATAGCGAAATGTAATTAGCGCAAAAAGTAATTAGTTTTGCACGCACTAACAATAGCGGGAAACACGGCGATTCAAGCGCAAAAAATATTAAAATGTACCGTCACAAATATTTAATTTTGTTTAACGGAATCATTTTCAGTTCGACTCGGTTAACAATATCATCGAAGCAATTTAATAGTTTTGTTCTCCATTTATTTGAGTTTCAATTTCAAATGGAGCTAATATGAATACTGTATGAAACATTTTCTTTTTCCATTCAATACATGAATGCAATGTTTAAATTAGAGAACAAATTCACGTCACATAAAACGGCTAAGTATAGGTATACTGGTAGTCACCAACCCGATCACATTGACCAGTTGTTTCGCACAAATGGTGAACATATCAGCGAATCGCGGTACAAAAGGTACGCTTTCAACCACTGAAAAATAAAACATCGCAGGAACCAGTTCCCTTATCGCCAATGCACAATGGACTGCGGCCACTCCGGGCAATATTGGTAGCTTTTACGAACTAAAATACCATTAATACCCTTTTCCTATTTGTTTACGATCGAGAATAATGGTCTATTAAGAATGTTAAATTGCTAACGCGAAAATGTGCGTATTCTGCTGATTAACAAAATAATTGTTTACGTTTGTGAGACGTTAGTTTTAATAGCAATTGTTCACTTATCATAGTGATTAAATTGTTAGAATTGATGGATTGTGCTATTGATTTTCTTATTGGCAATGTATTATTGCTTATACAGTATGTATTATAAAGTTACCTCATTGATCTAGTGGTCGCAAGTGCTACTGCTGAGAACGAGGTTCGTCGTTCCGGTTCGAGCAAAATGTTACTGATTTTTTCTATCTGGAATTTCTCAGAAGCCCAGTTGATGGCAATAGGCTCGCTCCTATTAGGTACATGGGACTTCATTGGCGAAATGTGGACGTACTATAGGTACTCTACCTTCACCTCTGCCTACCCCTTCGGGGATTACATGCCTTTCTTTAAATGTTATGTTTATGTCTGAGTATAATATCGTATTAATTACTAGCTTCCGCTCGCGGCTTCGCCCGCGTTGGAGTCGGAAATTATCCCGCGGGAACGTACTACCGGGATAAAAAAGTTTCCTATGTGTTAATCTAGGTTATAATCTATCAGTGCGCCAAATTTCATCGAAAATTCAGCCGTTTTTGCGTGAAAGAGTAACATAAACATACACATATTAATAATATTATAAACGCGAAAATACATTTATACATATAAATTTTCGCGTTTATAATATTAATAATATTATAAACGCGAAAATTTATATGTCTAGATATATGTTACTCTTTACTATCATATTATATTATAGTAAGGATTCGATTACGTTAATCGATATTCGATTAGCCGACTCGAGTCTTGATTAAGGAATTGAGCTCGACTATACCTAGGTAACCCTCATGCTAACTCTCCAGGGATTACAAGCGTATTGTCATGTTGTTTTTATTCGCGTTTTGATAACACGAACCTAACTAGGTAACTATATTCACGTTGCGTTTTTTTTTTTTTGTGTCGTTTAATGTAGCCACTGTAATTAGCAGGGGCGTCTTATCACTTACCTCGTTGCGTGTGACCGACCACTGACCAGGGAATGCAATGTGGTCATTATTATTGTACAAAAATACCTAAAACGGTTTAATGAGTAATACAGGTGCACTTTAAATTCACACTAAGCTAACTTCTCGAACGAATTGTCTTTTCCGGCCCCCAAGATACAGAAAAATTCACCGTCTTATCTGTTGTTGTACACACGGCTACACATCAAGCTTTACATTTCCAGTTTACGCTGATCTCGCACTGTACGGAAATCCCATACAATGCGAGATCATCTACTGGAAATGTATAGCTAGATGTGTAGTCGTGTGTATAATGTGATGATTTTGTTGAATTCTATGATCAGTCTATAATATTTCCACTACTGCTAACCAGGCCTCCTCTCTTCGAGAGTGGGTCGTAATCTACCACGCGGTCCCAGCGAGGGTTGGTAGATGTCACTTGTCTTCGAATTTTATGTTTCTAGAACATGCCTCGCGATGTTTTCCATCACCGTTTTGGGAGCAGTGGTGATGATAAAATTCAAAATGTGCCAATTGTCTAGTACAGATTTCTGGAATTGTCGTATTGGAATTGTAAAAGTATCGATTTGTCCGTTTCAGGCGATTAAATTATGTGAATCGACTAATAAGACATTGAATCTTGCTGTACGTTTTGACACGACTACCATTATTGTCTTATAACGTAGTTCATCTCTACAACCCACAAAAGGATCAATCAATCAATCAATATTTGTAAACATAGGTTACAAAAGTGTGCAAGATGGTACAGACGCCAGCACATCAAGCTACCCCAATCTGTCAATTTTCTTTGATAGATATTCAACTTTATAACATAAACCTAAGGTTGATGTTCAATTGTGAAAATTTGACATTTTGGGGTAGCTTGATGTGCTGGCGTCTGTACAATAGTCAAATACAGTTTCTCTGTACAATTATGGTAGGCTTTTGCCAATTAAGTAAATAAATTTCAGTATAATCATTAAGTAGCATCAATGTCAATTTTATTTTAATTTTAAATTAATGTTACAAAAATGCAATAAGAAATGTTAGGTAATGTGAATATTAAATAATAAGCAATCACTTATTCGCTTTTCTAACACCACTATAGGCCAGCCCTAACAACGGATCGATAAACGCACAGTCCGGTTAAAAGCGTCATACCTCACTTCGCTCCAATCCCGACTGAATTTATAACATTTAATAAGTTTAACCATTCCATTTCACACCTATTGAGTTATAGTGGTGCGTGATATCAACTATTATCAACTAGTTGATTAACCTCCAAGTTTATAGCAATCGATGTTATTGTTAGCGTAATAGAACTTCTAATTGCTTTCTTGGGCGTCAGTTTGTGAATTGAAGTTCTAATTGGTTTCTGGAGGGTACGTTTTTGAATCGATGTAACTCTTGAATTGTGTGTCGAGTCCCTGTCAATTTGCGCAGTAGGTATGCCTATCTCGTTTAGTCTTTACTTGTTAAATATCTTTCATCTCTCTCGCAGCGTTTTAGCCAAGATTGTATATACAAGTATAGTAGCATTTTGTGGTTACAAGATTTTATATACGAGTAAGTATGGTAGCATTTCGTCTGTGGTTACAGACTCAGCTTAAATTGAGTTTAGGTTGAATTTATAAACAACTTCAAAGGTTTTCTAGTCTATAGTTTAGAATCGTTGTCTGATTTTAATAAAGGGTGCGACAGCTACAGCTCGCCAATTACGGAATTTTGTATACAGAATGTTCACTTAATTTTGTAATAGATCGGTACGTAGTTAGAATATTGCGCTATTTACAATCCGCGATCGCCTATCTATTGGCGAAATTTTAAGGTTTATGACATTTTTCATAGATATTTTTTGAAGGGCAGTCTACATTACGTAGGTATGGTCAGCAATTTAGATGACGGAAATGAGGCCATTGCGGCAATAGAAATACACACGTCAAAATTTCAACTGTCTGTCTACCTGTTACGGTCCGCTGATAGACAGACGGACGGACATCGGAGATTAGGAATAGGGTTTCATTAGCACCCTTTGCGTACGGAACCCTAAAAACAAGAAATAGTTTTTCTCGTTGAAAGTATCAAACTTTATCCGTCTGATATAGATTTATGATCACGTTCATATTAACGCAATACTAAACCTCACGATTTACGACCAAACTCAATATCGCAGGCCATTTGTAACAGTGAAATCGAACGAAAACGTCGGAATTACAAAATTACTAACAAATAAACAAAGTGAATTATTTATTTCTATCCGATATCTAAGAGCACGAATTTGTCTCCTTCCCAAAGCTAATTAGTTCTGTATAATGACATAACGCGAGCCTAAGCGTACACTTCAGTGCAAACTTAATGATAAATATATCCATATTTGTCTATCTGTATAACTGGAAAAGCTTATCGTTCCGAATGCTCTCGTTAGCGCTTGTAAACTGAAACCCCCATTACTGCCACTCGAAAATACCAAATAGACACCTTAAGTTGAATGTCGTAAGGAAGAAATCAATTTGACGCCACGTTTAAGGTCTTTTTTCGCCCAGTACGCGCACGATTGCCTCTCCTAATTGACTCGCCATCTGTTTTAATTCATTTTGCGATAGTTTTACAAGTATTTTATTGACGCGTGGCTCCGCCTGGCGGTCGGTGGTGTAACGAAGCGATTAATCGATTCGTTTGCGTGCGAGTCGATCGAGTGCTCGAGTGGCCCGGCCGAGTCAATTGCTCGATTATTCGATTTTTGAACAAATATTCGTATAGTTTTGTTTTATTGTTTTCTTTGATGTATTATGCGGTTGCCATGTGAGGCCATGTTTTGCAATTCTGATTATACGGACTTTAATTTTTAATTTATTGCCATTTCAGCGTGTAATTTGTTATCATTCTAATTCTGTTGTTTATTAATTATTATGTACAGAATTAATAATGGCCGTTATTAAACTTGTTTCGTAGAAACTAAAGAAGGCAGCTTACCAGGAAATTAATCGCAATTATGTGTAGGCATGAAAAATGGCCTAGTTTCAATACCTATCACGCTATGGGAGGTCTTGGAAGATGAAACACTTGGCTCTTAGTGCTTAGACTTAAGGTTGAGAATGATGTGGAAGCATATTTGCAAAGAGATAAGTCCAGTGGCATAGTCAGTGACGCGTGCTGCCATCTCTCGGACGATGACAGTAAATAATAAATCTTTAGATAACATCAGAGGCGAAGATTATACGGTACTGGAACCTCATCACGCCATCCGTGCTTCCTGCCCGGGCAAATTAGTAAAACACCTACAAACAATGTTGTATGCCATTTGTTATAACCACACACTTATTATAATGAGCAATAAGGTTCAAATTCATTTGAATGTTTGACGCGCAAAGGCAAGTAACAAACGGTGGTTTAGAACACTGAATATATTTTTAGTAGTTCGCAGAAGCGTACGCTAAAAGTTAACGCCGGTGCTTGAACGACAGAAGACAATGAACAGAACCACACAGTTTAAATGTTTAAGTGCCTAGTTAACGTGCAGTTACAGCCAGACTAGAAATATGACTTGAACCTAAACGTTCTATTTCTCTACACAGTAAACCACACGCATTCTACGGACTCTTTGGAAATGCCTGGTTTATTTGGCCGAATTTGTAACAATCGGCCTCGACCCGAGCGTTGACCAATTAGAAACACCCATTAAAAGCGTTCGGCAAACTTCGTATTTTTTCGCCGCATGCATTCTTTCACGAAAACAAGCGATGCAATTTAATCCGTCAATTTGCACCGAACAAACCGCCACCGCTGCACCGGTAGCCCTTTTGAAAATGGAACGCTTCAATTGACTTTCGCGTTCTAAAAATTGTTACGTCATTATGTGAACGTTTATTCGAGTTTAGTGTTGCCATAAACATTTTGTATTGTCAAAAGTAAATTACTATTTTAAGACTGTTTTTTCGCACAAAACGCACATTTTGAAATCCGGTTTTGACGACCAATTAATCAAAAAATAAATAGATTGTCTGACTAACTACTAAATTACGTCAAAATTATTAGATAACTGGAAAAAGTAAAGCATTAAGATACTTTAAAGATAAATTAGATACGAATCAAACAGAAAATAACAGTTTGTATCAATACCTCCGCCATGAGATTTGATATTAATTCAAAGACACTTTTGATCAAAATTAAGATAAAATATGTAGGTTTATGGTAGCATACATCCGATTCTTGGAAAGATAGTCGGAAGAAAGTTGACTACTGTTTTAACATAAAGATTATATCACAGTATCTGATGAGAAGTAGAAATAGGTACCATCCCATGTAAAGATAGGACATCGTTTGATGAAACCTAAGCAAGCCCAGTACCTAGGTACATAATTTAGAGGTTAGTATAGAAACTTCTTACTGCAAACACATTATCATCTGCCTAGCCTTTTCTCAACATGTTGGGGTCAGCTTCCAGTCTAACCGGATGCAGTTGAACACCAGTTTTTTAAATGAGCGATTCCACAACTCAGTTACTACCAATAACCCCTTGGTAAGACCAGTTGTCAGGCTTTCGGGCTTCAGACGACCCGTAGCGTCTGTCAAAAATCCACGAAGGGGTCTTTGATGAAATGAAATGAAAGATGGTCACCCATCAGCGGATTGACCGTGGCAAGGGTAACTTAAACTGATAGAACGACCCGTGCGGCCGTTATGACTCATTACTCAGCCATTAGTATTTTCTCTGCAAACTCTCGGTAAAAAAACATAATCTTCCTCATTGCGAAGCAGTCGCGTAAAACTTGTCAACGAACCCAATGGCAATTGCTTATGTTGACTTATTAATTATAGAATTTGAATTGCCATCTACTGCCTAATTATAATTTTTATTAGGCCATTATCTCGGGAAGTAGGTACGCGAATTAATCCGGTCTCATAAACATGCATAATTGATAGATATTAATTTTTAACGAATTTAGTTAATTTAAGCTACACAAGAACGATTCTAATGAACGATCGTTTAATTTTATTATCATGAGTTTCGAATAAAATATAAAAATTTGAATTATGTTATAGTAAATTCCGGACGATAAATTACTAATAATACTCAAAAATGGAATTAATAACTTCCATTATTATTTGGTTCCGAGTTAATTAAAATGATCAAGCGAAACGAATTAGACAATTTGTCATCGACTCTCGCGCAGCTCTCATTGTTGCCAGAAACATAAATTATAATATCTGAGCCTTCTTGGAAATAAGGTCCGGCCATCGAATGTTACAAGACAAGTAAGCAAGAATTATGCATAGCTAAATAATGTCAGTGATATATTGTAAGTTGTACTGTTTCGCAATGTTGCTATTCTTGCGAAATATTCTATTCAGAACAAACGGTAGTTTAATAGAAAAGTGTTTCTTTTTGTGTGAATGGTTAGCACTTTAAGTTTTGGTGACTCATAACATAAAAATATCCAAAATATGTAGTTAAATAATAATTTACCTAGCCTTTTCCCAACTGTGTAGGGGTCGGCTTCCAGACTAACCGGATGCAGCTGAATATCAGTATTTTACATGGAGCGACTGCCTATCTGACCTCCACAACCTAGTAACTGAATAATACGATACCGCTTGGTAAGACTGGTTGTCAGACTTTCGGGCTTCTAACGACCCGTAACGATTGTCAAAGATCCACGAATGACAGCCGGAACCAACGGCTTAACGTGCTTTCCGAGTCGCGGAGGAGTCTCGGTATGTAAAGATGGTCACTGATCCACGGACTAACCGCGACAGCATAACTCAACCCGATAGATCGACCTGTGTGGCTAATAAATACCTTACCCACGAGCCCCTCTTCCCTTATAATTTCATCAAGCATAACGTTATTTATACTAATATGTATTACAAAGAGGAAAGATTTGATTGTTTGTTTGTTTGCATTGAATAGGCTCCGGAACCACTGAACCGATTTGAAAAATTATTTCACTGTTGGGAAGCTACACTATCCCCGGGTGACTTAGGCTATATTTTATCCCCGTTTTCCTAAGGGAACGGGAACTACGCGGGTGAAACCGCGGAGCGGTGCTAGTGTCTATTAAATAATCTTACGAAATTGTTTAATTAGTCTTGTAAGCCCAGTTTGCGTGTCTGATGGGTGTCCACACCTTAACAAAACATTCTTGTATCAGCCATAATTTGCGGTGCTTACAAGTTTTGCCAATATAATTTATTCCTTCCTTCATTTTTATTATTGTGTCTAGTTTTAATAATCATTTTGTATTCGTGGAATATTTATTAGATTTCTGTGATATTTTTGCCTTTTTAAAAACGAGTTTTTGGTTCATCGAATTTCGCACGGTCTGCGTCAAATGTCACTTTTGGCATGGTTTATTCGCTAAGGTGTGAATTATTAGTTACTAATTAGTTTGAATTAGATATTCCTATCCGATATTATAGAAGTTGTTTTGATTTGTAATCGTTACTTCTATTAATGATTGGGAAAAGTGTTAACTAATTAATGAGCATCCGTGTGTCGTCCTTCTAATTAGTTACGAAATGTAATTTGGTATTTTTTTTAATAATACGGATGTTGGATGAACTTAATATTAATGTTAAATTTTCAAGCGATTTGAAACTTGGTGAGCAAGATTTATGCTCAAAGGATCAATGTATTGCAGTAAAAGTCTATGCATTTAAAGAGTATCTACTAGCAGCACTCCGCGGTTTCACCCGCGTAGTTCCCGTTCCCGTGGGAATACGGGGATAAAATATAGCCTATGTCACCCGGGGATAGTGTAGCTTCTGTAGCTTCCCAACAGTGAAATAATTTTTCAATTCGGTTCAGTAGTTTCGGAGCCTATTCAATGCAAATAAACAAACTTTCAAATCTTTCTTCTTTTCTTTATTAATAGTATCTATTAGAGATGCGCCGAATGTTCGGCCGAATATTCGTATTCGGTACATTCGGCATATTTTTTCATGTTCGTATTCGGCCGAATATTCGGTTGATTTGCCGAATAATTACCGAATATTTAAATTATTGTTAATATTTAAAAAGAACATTTTATTAAACAGTAAGGTTTAACTAATTACCATATAAGTGTGGTTTTTTCCGAAAGTTTTATATAGTTTTTTGTAAATGAAAGAAAAACTACTTTTTGTGCCAATTATTTACTGAAAAAGATTAAATTTAAATAAAATAAACTTCTGCTTTTTTACAAATGATAAATTTCTGTGAAATTAACAATTTTAAAAACACTTTTTTTTTTTTTTTTTTTTTTGGGTGGGAAATCATCAAATAACTTCTCCCGCTCTGGGTGGAGCAGGAGGGCGTGTCAGACTTTTACTGACTAAAACCCACCCGTGTTCCTTCAGTAGCCCTTAAGCCAGGGGCTGTGGTGTCTCTTTTGAACAAACCCGCACCCCTGGCAGGCATCGACCCTTGCGGGTCCCATCACTATTTGTGCTGACATCTCTTTGAGGCGCGCGTGGAACACAACGCGCCGTCGACTTGGGCTTGGTCCTTACCGGACAGCGAGCTACCCATTACTCGCCGTCCGCAAGCCCATGCCTACGGTGGCCGGAAATCGGCCTGGGATTCCCGACGCCCAGGGCGTCTCCGTATCCTGCGGCGGCCGGGGTCGCGAGGGCGCATATGCTGCCTCTCCCTCACGTGCGCCGCTTCCCTCTTCGCGAGCATCACTGCTTCGCTGAAGGAGGTGACGGCTCCCCATGCCCTCTCGCTCCGTACCATGGCCTGGACCAGGGCCGGACGCGAGAGATCGCCGCCGCCGATCGCCTCCACGAGGACACGGCGGTGCTCCGCCCAAGCAGGGCAGACCGCCACCGTGTGCTCCACCGTGTCCTCAGGGCGATCTTCGCAGTGGAAACACCCGGGCGTTTCCTCCCGCCCTATCCGAAACAGGAACCTCCCGAAACAACCGTGTCCGGTGAGGACCTGCGTCAGGCGGAAGGTGAGGACGCCATGCCGCCTCTCAAACCACTCCTCAAAGAGGGGACTTACCGCCGCAATCGTGGCGTGCCCAGCACTGGGTTGCGACAATCGCTCTCTCCATGTCACCATGAGATCCCGCCGGAGCTCTGTCCGCTGTGCCGCGATTTCCTGCGGCAGCGGACTAACGCCCCGGCGTTTGGCCTCCTCGCGCCACTCCCATATATGCGCGAGGACCTTTGCCTCCAGATCCCATGGCGGTAATCCGGCAAGGAGGCCCGCCGCCTCGCCGGAGATCGTGCGATATCCCCGGATCATTCTGATCGCCATGACCCTATGGGACGCCCTCAACCGGCGAGCTGGTTGGCGCCTCAATGTAGGCGCCCACACCGGCGCCCCGTATAGGGCCATGGACCGCACGATCGCCGCGTAGAGCCTCCGGCAGGAGGCGTTTGGCCCCCCTAGATTGGGCAGGAGCCGCTTCAGCGCAGCCCCGGCCCGCTCCAGTCTGGGAGCCAAACGGCGGAAATGCTCCGCGAAGTTCCACCGGCTGTCGAGGACGAGTCCTAGGTACTTCATAGTCGACTCGACGCCGATGTGAACCCCTCCCACCGTTATCTGGGAACCCGTCGGTGGTGCATTCCGAGGACCATGAAACCACATGGCCTCGGACTTGTGCAAGGCCACCTCGAGTCCCAGTTGCCGGATCCTATGTACGATTGTCGCAACCCCTTGTGTCCCTAAGTCGGCCGCCGCCTGGTACGACCTCCCTTGCGCCAGGACCAGCGTGTCGTCAGCGTAACAAACTACACTGACGCCATCAGGGAGGTCGGCGCGCAGCACCCAGTCGTATCCGATGTCCCACAGATGCGGCCCCAGGACTGATCCCTGTGGGACACCGCACGACATCTCTCGCCGGTTCCACTCTCCAAGGTGACCGGGGTAGATGACGGCCCTGTCCGTCAAATAGGCCTCGACCACACGACAGAGGTAGGTCGGCATCCGGTGATACCGGAGTGCCTCCCTTATGCAACTCCAGGGCAGGGTGTTGAAGGCATTGGCGATGTCTAATGACACCGCCAAGACGACCCCACCCCGGGCCACAGCATCCCCCGTCGTGAGGGCTCGCACGCGCATGATGGCATCCACCGTGGAGCGCCCCCTGCGGAAACCAAACTGGCTCTCCGCCAAATCCGGCCCCACCCGCACCAGCCGCCTGACGAGGCGGTCTGCAATTACTCTCTCAAAGAGCTTGCCCACCTCGTCGAGCAGCACAATGGGCCGGTAAGCGGACGGAGAGTCCGCTGGGCGCCCCGGCTTCTTAATGAGGACCAGTTTCCCCGTCTTCCAGCGAAGTGGGAACTGGCCCTCCTCCAAGCATGCGCTTAGGAGCCCTCTTAGTCGAGGCCCGAGAGCCTGCAAGGTCAGGACCCAGGCTTTGCCGGGCAAGCCGTCGGGTCCTGGGGCGGTATTCTTGGCATTCAGCCTACGTACCGCCACTCTCAGGTCTACCTCGGTCACCTCTGGAGAGTCGTCGTCGTCGTCGGTGTGGTCCGCATCGGGCACCGCAGGAGGCGGAGCCATAGGCGGGGGAGCGTGCTCCCCTCGTGAGGGGAAAAGAGCGCTCACCACGTCCTGCACGAGATGAGGCCGGAGACTCTGCGTCAGCGGGGGAGCCCACGGGCGGATTTTGTCCCGCACCGTTTTGTAGGGGCGTCCCCACGGGTCTCTGTTCAGAGTCTCCAGCGACTCCTCGCGGGCCACTATTCTGGCCCGCAGGATCTCATCCCGGAGGGCGGTCTTCGCCACTCTGTACCCCTCGTACAGCTCCGCCTCAATGGCTTCCGTATCCGGAGGGCGGATACGGAGCCTGCGGTGCCTGGAGTAAAGGTGTCGCGCAGCAACACACGCCTCGCGCAGTGTTGTCAACTGCGGCGACCACCAGTACACCTGGCGTGAAGCACGACCTGGCTGGACCCGGGGCATTACCACGTCACATAACTCGGACATGGTCTCCCGGAACCACTCGGCCTCGTCGTTGATGTCGGCAGGCCTGTCCGGTGATGACACCCAGGCCTGCACGATCGAGGCTTCCAGGAGAAGCTCCCGGTCCAGCTGCTTCAACGCCCACCGAGGACCACACAAAAACACTGCTTTGAGTAACAACTTTTTTCAGTTTTTTTTTTTTAGATTATAATATAAGAACTCAAGAAGAATCTTTAGGAACCAACACAAGTGTTAAAATATGTATAAAATCATTTTTTTTATTAATGTCTATGTATGCTAAATAAAATTTATGAAATCAAAAAAAAAAATCTATGAAATCAATAATGAACAAATATATCTTAAAAGTTTGAGGAAACTTTAAGAATCAACATTAGTAGGTAAATGAAGTTTGAATCAAATTAAGTTTTTTTGACGAATGACAATGTTAGCAAAATAAAATCTGATTCAGGATTAATACTATGTCCTATAATAATCATATCGTAAAATTAACATTCTTAATTAATGATGATTTAACAACAAATTAAAACAACATATTCAATCATTAAAGAGTGGTAAATTATGATATAGAAATACTAGGCTCTCAGCCCTGTGAGTCAACAATCTATTTCTTTTCTCTTCATATACATTGCCTGCTTCCAAGAACAACCGTTCACTATTCAGGCTTTTACTATGGGACCAAACCTGAAATAACGAAAAAAAAATCTGCTGTTCCCTACATTTTGATGAGTTATACGAACATAAATGTAAGGAACAGTTGATTTTGATTTATTGAACCGAATGATTCGGCCGAATATTCGGTTCGGTACATTTTAGACCGAATATTCGGCCGAACATTCGTATTCGGTTGAACCTACATTCGGCGCATCTCTAGTATCTATAGATATAGATGTCAGCACAAAGTTGATGGGGCCCGCAAGGGCCGATGCCTGCCAGGGGTGCGGGTTTGTTCGAAAGAGATACCGCAGCCCCTGGCATACAGGCTACTGAGGGAAAACGGGTGGGTTTAAGTCAGTAAAAGTCTCACACCTGACCCTCCTGCTCCACCCAGAGCGGGATAAGTTATTTGATGAATTCCCATCCAAAAAAAAAAAAAACATGCAGGTACACATCAACTACCCAGATGTGTGCAGACTCCGGGGTGCTACTGAGAAACTGCAGATAGAAAAACCCAGTAACAAATTGCTGGGAATCGAAACCAGGATCAGCAATAGCGCTTAAGGAGAATCTATTCGCGAGCCGGAACTCACTATGGTGAGCCTAGCTCAAAAGCACACTGTCTCACCACGCTTCGTGTCCGACAGAGGTAGTACCCGGGATGAGCAGTTAGACGCAAGTCTACACGCACAACATTATTGAGTGAGATGCAGGATCAGATATAGTAAAACAGGCGAGTAAAAAATTGAGAAAAGTCCTTCGGAAGATCGGGTTTTATGAAAAAAACCACTGCATAAATCAATGACCAATAAAGTGTATTGAACTTTTCGTTATTTGAGCTTGGTTTTGGAGATTTCATATTTCTTTAATTACTTAAACACGCCCAAAGTTAGGTCAAATTAGCAGGAAAAACGAATCTCTGTTGGCTCATAACTTTTTAATGTCTTTTAATTTTAGTATTCTGTTCCCTTACAGACAATATTAATAATTAATGAGACAAAACTATACCTTGTTTAGTTTTTGTTATACATTATCGAACAGTGGAGTAATAGGTACACTCACGAAGTTTGTATGGGAAAAATGTCGACAGGATAAACCTTAAACCACCTACTTAACAGTACATTATGCGGTCAAAAAAACCCAACACTACACAAAATACCCTTAATTTATACACAAACCCGTCATTAATCCGTCATACAACATTCTCGCATACCTCCGAAAGAATCCTAAAATACTTTTCATTGAAGGAATCTTTAATGGTTCGTCCTATCATTGCGCTATAGCCGAGGTAGGTGGGCAGTCGCGTGGGAGTCCGGCAGGCGTCCTGCTGCGCAAGCGACGCACCAACATTAACATGTTCATTTATTAATATACTAGGCCATAGAGTTATGGACTTGTAGAGGTTTTAATTATGTTTGTTTTGAAGAAGGTCACTGTGACCTGAGTTTCTGTTTTTTAAAGTTCACCCTTTTAAAGTTCAGACATAATATTGGTCAGATCATGTAGATTGGTGTCTGAAATGGTCTTTTGAGGAAACAACCACACAGATTGAGGGGACTGGTCAGTGCACGCATTTGTAAGTAATCGTGCAGCTCATCAACGAACATTAACTTATACTCACATGAAAATTAATTAGATTCTAGTCGCCTCTTCTAAAACATAGTTTTACATTAAGAAGAATGGGCAAGAAATTCCACACTTAGATTCTCTATTAAAATATGTTTCAGTAGAACAAAGTTATAACTCATAAATTAGTTATTCATTTACAACAGCTGAATTCATCAGATAATTAATTAATTGCACTTAATTTACTGAACGAAAGTTTTAATTTATGTTTCCGAAGCAAAAATCAATAATTTTCCGTAGGTAGGTAATTATTTCGATTCCATTACCAAATTACAAGTAACCTTTTAATCTCAATTAAGCCCAGCTGATTGATACTTTGGACATAGCATTTTAACCACACATTAAGAAAATTAAGTAAAAACGATTAAGGCAACTGAGCCGTCACGTTTAACGTTAAAAATCAACTATATTTTGAAAGCCGAGCAGCAACAGGTTAAAAAAAAGTTGGAAATGTCACTATTGACAGGTTTGACCTAAAAATGTTCTCACAATAATTAATGAAGACAACTTTCACTATAACCAGTGGCTTTTGTATTTAATTTTAACGTGAGTTTTAGCTACTGTATTCCCACGACATTAATTTGCTGGATTTAAATTGTCTCTTTCAAGAAAAATAAAATACTAATGACAGATGTCATATTTTCACACGTCATAGATTCAGCGCCTATTCTAATGTTTTTCAAAAAAGGAAACTACTAAATTCAAAAAGTCGCATTCTTTTCCTTCTTTTTACGAAAGTATCTTGTCTAACCCTCATAAGGCTACGTGCACATAAAAGACGCCCCATGACGATCGTAGGCCGATGTTCATTGCACAGAATTATAAGGCCGTGTTCAATTCAGCGTCGGTGGCGAGCGAGTCAAGTGGATCGCAACATGCAGCTAATTAATATACCACTTGTCAATTAAGCGCACGATATTGTGAACTGTGCCTTATTTCTTGTACACTTCAGGTAAAAATAAAGGAGTTTGTTGCAGAATTATGAGTTTGTTGCAATTGTGCATAGGTTTCACACGACTTGTATCTAGATGGGACAACATTTGGTGGGCATTCTAAGTAACAAAGAAAATTTTACAATTGAAATTGTAATATTAAAATGTTTTTCTTGACTAATTATAAATAACACCTCTAAAATTTTGTCAAAATAACTCATTTATCCAACCCGCCTAACAACCTAATTGCACTTTTTGAAGGATAAATCCATTGCTTCATATGTTCGAAAAATTTGTCTGCTCAATAACATAAATAACGCAATGAATGTTGTTGAACTGTTAAAATGGAAGCCATTCCTACTGCAAGTTTGTTACGCTATTACCCCGTTGCACTGACTGCCTCGGTTATTTCCGGCCATCATCTCACAGAGTTTGCATTCGTTCCAATTAATATTTTTTTACTATATTCATTGGAACGAATGCAGGGCGGTACTACTATCTAATAATTTTTATAAATCATTGATTTTCTAAACTTAACGCAGCAAAGTGCCTTAAGCTTTAACAATCTCTTAACAAAAGATAATTTAATATTCCTAGTAGGTACCTAACAGTGAATTTCGTGGCTAATTTATGCAATTTAGCACAAACGGATATTCGTAACCTGAGTTAATGTTTTATTATAATTTACAGCCATTTTGTATTATTTGAGTCTCATTTTGTGTTCAATGATATTTTCGTCGAGACATTTTATAAAACTTGTAATATAGTTACACCTATCCGACCAACCGAACAATCAGTTCCACCAGTCTTACCAAGGAATATCGTGCTACACAGTAACTGGGTTGTGGAGGTCAGATAGACAGTTTGCTCCTTGGTTAAATACTGGTATTCAGCTGCATCCGGTTAGACTGGAAGCAAACCCTAATATAGTTGGGAAAAGGCTAGGAAGATCCTTACTATTATAAACGTGAAAGTTTGTATTTGTATAGATGGATGTTTGTTACTCTTTCACGCAAAAACGGCTGAACGGATTTGGATGAAATATAGTACACAGACAGATTACAACCTAGATTAATATATACTATTTTTTTTACCCCGGTAGTAGGTACTTTACCGCGGGATAATTTCCAACTTACACGCTTGCGAAACCGTGGGCAGAAGCTAGTGATGAATTAAAGGACATACAAATAATTGTCAATCTGTAAACGAGTACGTGTATATAAGTATCTAAGCATATGGTATACATATGTAGCCCTCATATACAGGATAAGTTTTTATCTAGTGCGCAAATTTTAACCATAAATTCAGCATATCATTCTAGAGCCTCTAGCGCAAAAATTTTTCGCCGGCTATACAAAAAAAAAAAACAGCTGTTTCATAGAAAAGTGCAATACCTACGCGGTCAAAATGTATGGAACAACAATTTTTTTTTTTTGTATAACCGGCGAAAAGTTTCTGCGGTAGGGGTTTTAGAATGATATGCTGAATTCATGGTAAAAATTTGCGCACTGGATAAAAACTTTTCCTGCATTATTACCTATGTCGACACAAGCAATAGGAAAAAAAAATAGGTACACCACTGCCTAAGTCTTCAGGGATAACAGGCGTGATGTTATGTACACACTCGTGCTTTCAAGTCTCGTATAATGACTTAAGAAAACAAGCCTTACGAGTACATATTACATACATATCGACTTACATCAATAATAATAATATTATAATGTCATATAAATCTGTAATTACAGCAATAATACCATCTTATTGCCTTGTATTGCCACTCATTTGATGGCTATTACTGCCTTAAGTATCGTGTTATTGTTTCCGATGGTCTTTTGTTTTTATTTCTTTGAATTATGAATCAATAAAAATTAAAGTTTATTCGTCTTTGAAAGTCGACTGCATGACTTTTAAAGGTTTTCTGCATAATTTTTTGAAAATTTTATTATTGATGAACTTATAGAATACACGCACTTGACTTACCATAAATTATTAATGATTTTTACGGCTTTTGGCAAAATAATGAAAGTGCACGGGTCGATCGATTAGGTAAAGCTACACTTGCCGCTTTTTGTTCGTTGATGGGTGACCCTTTTCATACCAAGAAGACTCCTCCGTGTCTCGGACAGCACGTAAGCCATTGATCCCGGCTGTCATTCGTAGATCTTTGACAGTCGTTGCGGGTCGTCATAAGCCCGAAAGTGTGACCACCAGCCTAAGCAAGACGTAGCATATTACCCAGTAACTGGGTTGTGGAGTTACCCGCGACTTACGAGTTTGTAGGTCATGAGTTCTAACCCAGACAGGCGCTTTACTTTGTGTAAATTATTTCATCACCACTGCTCTCAAAACGGTGAAGGAAAACATCTAGAACCAAAAATTCGAAGACATGTGACATCTACCAACCCGCAATGGGCCCGCGTGGTGGATTACGGCCCAATCCCTCTCACCGAGAGGAGGCCTGTGTCCCAGCAGTGGGAAAATTATAGGCTGATGATGATGATGGGTTGTGGAGGTCAGATAGGCAGTCGCCCCAACATAGTTGGGAAAAGGCTAGGCAGATGATGATTTTTACCGACATTATGTGCGTGATAACTGAAATTACCATTTTTGACAGACAGCTTACATATAATACTCATTTCGCTTCGCATATTTTTGCATATACACTTAACAGGCCTATTGTAAGTAGGTACGTAAGTACGGTCGGCAACGAGAGTCACGCTCCTAATTATAGAAGCATTCCCAATCAATTACCGAGTATGCGCAACAAGACTGTTTCGACCGCTTCATTTGCGGTAGCGTCAGCAAAATATTTAATTAATTAATTTAATTAAGAAAGTTTATCTTATTCGTGACTGGAAACCAAATGCCAGAAAACTGTATTCTCGTATTGAATTTTAAAGTAGGTAAAAACACCTGTTTGGCGATGATGAAGCGGTGGTGTGAATTCTTAATAAGGTCTCACTCATGACAGATGTCAATGAAATCCCACTTTTATTCCATAATGAGTTTTAGATATAAAAAAATATTGTAACAAGCCTTTGTTGTTCCAACATAATATGTATCCTTATACTTGGAAATAGTGTAGCTTCTCATTAGTGAAAGAATTTTGGAAATCGGATCAGTTGTTCCAAATGATATCCCCTACACAAACTATGCCACTTACCTCTTTTTAATATTATAATTTAAATAAAATAAAAAAATATTTCTCACAAAATAAAAACCCAAACCGCCGTCTAAAACATTTTTTTTTAAATATCCAAACCAAAAAATCGAATACAAAAAGTGAAGCAAAATGACGTTTTGTGTTTAACAAGCAGTCAAACGTTGCTGTCAAGCGCTGGCAACCAGCCAAAATACTAATGTCCCATTGAATAGTGCTATTTGTACACTGAGGAGAGCGGTACAAGTATAAACACAGCGCTAACACTGCGATGCTCTTAATAGATCATTTAAGGCGAGGGCCATAGAATATGCGAAAACTGCGGATACTTTTTAGTTAATAAATAAGAAATTGAGCCTTTTTCTTGCATCGGGAAAAATATTGGCTGGTTATCTATATCAATACATAAAAAAAACATTAAATTAACTTTTTGTATGTCTGCATGACCGCGTTGTTCTTCTAAACTACGCGACGGATTTTGAAGTGGTTTTATCAATTTAGAGAATTTATTCCCGAATGTTTATTTGTAAATTTAAAATTAATCCATTCTATACTATTAAACTTACGAATAATAAAGAAATCTCGACGTTATGTAAAGTAAAATAAACCTTGAAAAATTATAAAAGGGCAGTTTTGCCTAGCAGAGAAAAATACAGGCCGTAAATAAAGACATTTTTTTTTTAAGAGAACAAAAGATTACAAGTGAATTCTTAATAGAGAAAAGAGTAGATCTCGATAAGTTTAAGATGGTATTAAAGTAAATGGCATAGACCAAGTAAGATGGAAGATATGTTTTTCAATAAACATGAAAGGTCTTTTTGTTGAAGTTATTTATCTTGGAATGAATTGTTTAGATGCTGATGAGATACACGCTACCTTCTACATCATATTAAATGCCACTGACATCAAAGTGAGAAGTTAAAAAAAATGGAGTATAGCATGAATAATGGGCCTATTATGCACGTAAAGTACCTCTTAACTCATCCGTGTGTTTTTCTTTGCGTCATAAATTAGCATGAAATCATATTGTATAGCGCAGTTTTTATGACATAAAGAGCTGAAGCTAAAGAAATATCTGGTCTTACTCCTAAATGGAATTTTAAAAGAAAAAAAATCATAGAAAACTATTCATCACATGCATATAAGTTATCTGATTTAAGGTATTCCTTGCTAACTATAGATTCGATTCATTCCAATGATAAGTAATAGCCCCATCTACTAAACATAAAAGCGTTCACTAAATAGTTTTCCAAACATAAATTAAACGGTTAACGGCACAGGCGATCCACTTCCGCGTTTTCTATGGCCCCTTTATGAGGTAAAGATTGAGTGCCGATGAATGGCTCGCGTTCGGGATGCCGTTTGATCACCAGATAAATATTGTGGGCGTATTCTTAAGAAATCCGGGCTCACACAGCTAATAGCCTTAATAGCTCTTTGTTGAACATTATAAATTATTAACAACAATATTAATAAACTAACATTAGGATCCCATTATTTTTTTCATTCAATTTCCCAACAATTCTTCGCGGTTGCGGTGAAAATCGGCAAATGAGTTTTTAGTTGATTTTCTGTTTTATGTTATGATGATTGTTTATAGCGAAAACAAACGCGATTGAGTAAAAAAAAAAGTTGTTTTTATTATTCTCCCTGAAATCTGAGAGAATTATATTTTTTTAGATAATTTATCACACTGGATAACTGAAATATAAATTATAATGAGACATGATCTTTGAACTACAAAGGAATTAAAGTATTTTATAGCTGTTGTTTATAATGTTATTTGTTCTAATATTACTTTACATTCATGGGTAATAAAAGAAACGTGTAATGTTAGGTATCCCACAAGACGCAAAGAATGCCCGCCTCTCTTGTACAGACAACAAAAACGTCAAGTATACGCTGCCCGTTTAAAATATTGGAATGAATGACATACCACGCTTCGCACGATTAATGGTGGTGCGCACACAAAAAGCAAACATGCTCATTAATATATCAACTGTCTTTTTAGCAGCGCACTGAAACATTAGGTACCGTCAGCACAAACGTTCAGGACTCGAATTGATTTCCATTTTTAAATTGACACAAAAAAATCTCGGCACTTTTCATAATTCATTCGCTAGACATTCCTTTTACAAAAGAAAAGAAACAAATGACGATGTGTAACAATGGAAAATGTATTTAAACGCATTTAAAACGTCTCATATTTCTCTCGTCGCTCACAGAGTCACAACAACACGGACATAATTCAGCGGAGTAACATCTGTAGTCAATATCTCTTTATACAATTAACAAGAGAACGAGAGCAGACAGTCCCATATAAGTATTTTTAAAGGAGGTAATTTAACAGCTCCCGGGCAATTTTAAGAAACGCCGCACACGTGCGTTGTGCGACTCATTTGAACTTCACATTTTTTCTTTACCCGCTTTCTCATTAATAATGCAAGAAATTTCGTTAAGACATACAGTAGCGTGTATTTAATATACTGCTTCTTATTAAAAAAAATCAAGATAAAGAACGTGTTCATGGAGAAAATGCGGTAACATAAGTTATCTATTTCGGTTGCAGCGTTTAAGTAAAAAAAAAACGTGGCACTTAAATCGTTAGTGTGCATCGGCTCTTAGCTTTATTTCCGTCTTGTCGTCGGTACTTGCTTTGACGTCTGCTAAACACGACGTTAATACACTTTAGCTTTTTTTCGACTGTCACATAATTTACGTCTTTTTTTCTTTCTTTTTTGTGGGACATTAGCTATTAAGCGACTGTACTGTTTGACATTGGGATTAATACGTCGGTATTTGAAGCGCCACTCTCCTAATGTTTTAATATTCTCAAAGAAAATTATAAATTGTCAAAGTTTTCTCTGCTAATGGTTGTTTTATATTTTTACAATGTTTAATTTTGACAAGTTGGACTGACTAACACTAACATTATATTTTGAATTTCATCATGTTTTGAAGAGAAAAAGCGTTACTTTATTATATATTTTTAAAACCAGCGACAAAATAACGTTTAATAATAATATCATATGTTCATTAAGTATAATGACGTGCGACCGAAATATGTGTCATAAACAATAAAACGAAAGTCTTCACAACACGTGTTCGTCGATCAATCAACGATCACAAGCATTAATTAGTACTTAAATACCAATTAGTTGATAGATAATTATGTAGGTTAGAGTCTATTAAAACCGTTGAACGGAGCCACTAATAAATTACAAAGCAAGTTTTTTTTTTATTGAATCACACCCAAATTACTAATAAAACCAGAAATTTGTTGACGAATCTACTAATAGTCGTACAAGATAATGATTCAGAGACATAAATATATTACTCAATCACGAATTAATTTGATTGATGAATTAAATGGATTAAGCGGTCGTAAAGTTACACAACGGATTACGAGCTGAGGACGAAGATGATCCGACAAAAAACGACATCAAAATTGACGTAACACTTGGTTAATAAAACCGTAATGACTGAAGTCCAGACATGGCTTCAAAGATCTTTAATGATCTTGCCTACTGGACACCAAAACGAAATGGTTATCTCTCTTTCATATCGTAAACGTGGGCGTTCATCAATTCTTTTCTAACCAGCTGTGGCAATAAAATCAACGATTTGCTTACTAATACGCTTGTTTTCGTCGCTAAATAAGTTTAAAAATTACCTCGTGGAGATTTTATCGGGATCGGATCGCGGTTCGTTTCCTTTAGCCTTTATTTTATATGAGTTTTATTATGCGATTTATTAATCCAGCGGAGGACGGAGCGGCATTCCGATCGTCATTCGGCTGCTTTTGTGTTATTGAGATGTAACGTAACAGTAAAGTTCATGCTATCCATACTTGCGAGCGGCATGTCTGTCTACAAATAAATGTTCTCGTTTATCATTATTAATATTCTTACCACCTCCATTTGAGAACGTTTCGAAACCGTTTTGAGCAAGAACAATCTGAAAACTGGAGGTTTTTACGATTTATTAATTAGTCGTAAAATACTTGTTGAGGAAATCCAGAAACGTTTGCATTTTCGAGATCAACTTTAGAATATTAATGTTGATTTCGGGCGTTATCTGTCGAATGCATCTACTAAATCTTTGAAGCCAATCTTCTCTGACATATAACACAAAGGCTGCGAAACATCATTAGAGATCGTTTCGTTTACAAATTAGCCTGATTAATTTTACTACCCACGTTTTTATTACTTTGCAAATCTTGGCATATTATGCGAAGATCCTGTTTAGCAATTAAGCAAAAAGTTTTATGAATTCGACTGACTGTTTTTTTCTTTGCCACAGATGCTAATGGTGAGCCAGCCAAGCTAAAGTGCAACTTGCGCAAGCATAAACCCAATCGCAAGCCACGCACACCCTTCACCGCGCAGCAGCTTCGAGCGCTTGAAAGCAAGTTTGTCGACAAGCAGTACTTGAGCATTGCTGAAAGGGCTGAGTTCTCGTCTTCGTTGGGATTATCTGAAACTCAGGTGAGGATCTAACATTAATTGCAAACTTTTTTAAATAATCGATTATCATTGATTATTATCGATATCAATTTGATATCGTACAAACTATAGCCTAGCCTTTTATCAATAATGTTGGGATTGGCTTCCGGTTAGAACCGGATACAGCTGAGTACTGAATATTTTAGAATAAAGCCTAATGATCTAAAAATACCAAATAACGAAAGAGAATATTCGTCGCATAGAACAACTCGAGAACAAAATCAACTCAGCGTTTCATATAATAATAACAATATTTATTTGTCTACAGGTAAAGATCTGGTTCCAAAACCGAAGAGCGAAAGCAAAGCGCGTACAGGAGGCGGAGATAGAGAAACTCAAAATGGCGCAGTTTTCTCGCCACCCCCACCACCTGTACCCCCACCCCGCGCTGCAGCAGTATTTCCACCCCCACCACCTCATGGGAGGCAGACCCCTGTCCCACATGGGCCTGCCACCGCCGCATCTAACCATGGTCCAACCACCTGTGTCGAACGGATCACCGTCACCCAGCACACAAACTACAAGCCAACAGTGAAATATAAACAACAGACGTTACAAAACGTGATTACAAATTCGAATTCGGAACAATCGAACAGTGATTTGAAGTTTCCAAAAGTTCCGAATTTAAAATTTAAAAAAATGTTTTTTTTTCTGCTATCGCTACCGTATGGTTGTGAGTGCGGTGAATTTGACTTATCGATAAAAGTTGTAAATTATTGTGTAAATATAGATTAAAGGGAGTTTAGACAATACTGTGTATTAGGATTACGTTCAGAATTAATTTAATGTATAACTTTGTCGTAGGTAAACTTACCTTTTTACCAAAATTTCGTTTGATTATATTTCAGTACAAAATTCATTCAACAGACTTTCGAATTCAGAATGAACTGTAATTTTGTTGTAAATACGATTTTATTTTGTACATTGTTATTTTAATTCCGTAGTTAAATATAAATTTCTTTGATATTGACAAAAAAAATTGTTTTATTATTTACCAATTTACATTTAATTACGTACATTATAATAATTATTATATTTACGTTAATAATTACGTACTTTCAGATAAGGATGATTTTGCAGAGTGACCTATTGATAATAGTGGCAGACGTGATTAAAATACAAATATAAAGTGCCTATAACCATAACATTTTCATTGATTAACTTCTAGAACCTAATGAGAACCGCTGCAATCAATTTCCAACTCTACTTTCTTAAACATAAAGTCTGAAATAAGAGTTTAATATTTTTTTGAATGATCTTAGTATCTAACAATAAGCAATGATAATAATATGTTGTCAATTGAGTGTGGAGCACTAATTTAAATATATCCATTAAAGTTAATTGCCTGATAGCGAGCGGGGTCGGGTCGCGCGATATGTATCGATAACGGAGCGCTACACTACAGGGGGATGTGTAAAATTTCGGCTTATTAGCCGATTTGAACGAATTTACTCGCCCGAATTGTGCGAATTGTATACTCATTCAATATAATATGGAGTCGCACGCAGTTAATTTAAATAAAACTATTCGAGTAGTAGAGTACTTGAGTGGAAAACATCCTAATTTCTGGCAGTGGGATTCCCAGAAGGGGTAGGCAGAGGTGTAGGTACCTACACCAAAATGTGCTGAAGAACCAAGTTTTCAGGTTGGGTACCTACTTACCTACACTTTTGAAAACCTTCGTATTCAGTTGTAGCCTGTTTGGGACCACGAAATATTGTTTGTGGCAGAAAACATTGTTATAGCCCGATTTGTACACAAGACTTTTATTTAATAGTGAGTTTCTAGGCAGCATCTTGCATCTGCGCAATGAATCCCTCGTCGAGATAAGTTAGTACCTACCATGCTACGCACACTTACTGCAATCAGTCTGACCTACCTTTAGGCATCTATTTCTGTACCTCTGATAGTTGGTTAGCCTACTGAGGAAACCTAGCATCTCTAGTTAAATATAAGTAGGTAGGTAGAACGTAGTTCAGCCTCAGATAGATAAGGCAAACAAAAATGAAACAAATGAGGGAAAATAAATAAATAAAAACTTAAACTATTTATTTATATAAATAAAAAGAAAAGTCCTGACTGACTGACTGACTCACTCACTCATCAACGCCCAGCCCAAACCCTTGGACCTAGAAAGCTGAAAATTTGCACAGAGGTTTCCTTTATAATGTAGACAAGGATTACGGACGGATTTTTCGGAATTCAATACTTAAGGGAGTTACATAGGGGATGAAAGATCCGCGCGGGCGAAGCCGCTGGCAAAGGCTAGTTTCAAATAAACCAATTACCTACATGCACTTTTGTAATATCAAGGGGTCGGTCAGTTAGAAAGACGAACTTAGTTCAACCCATTCCAAAACGTAGTAGGGACCTATGGATACAATACTTAGCATTTTCTTTGAGTAAAAATACTCCACCACTTATTTGCACTATGACAACGAGGAATCCCATCAAATCCAGTAGACCAAAAAAAAAAACTAAAATAAAATAGAGAATAAGTACTTACTCACCCATCAAACATCACAACACCCTGTGTGTAAGTGGATTATTTTAATAATTTGGACTGTGTGTCCGAAAACAATTTTTATCATTTTATTATTTATGATGGCGATTTACCTACATCGAAGATGGCCCACATTCAAGACTTGCGCACTCAGTCATTAAATAAATAATAAACATTTTGTAAGATATCGATGCGATGATGTAATTAATATGGTATTGAGCTGGAATGATCATTGTTAAACCACAACCAAGCTTAGAGTTGCTGCCCATGAGCGCCAGGAGCGGGGAGCATGAGGGTCCAGTCCACTGCAGTCCCCAGACTCCAAAATAAAATGTAGTAGTAGAAAATTAAAAACTTAAAAAATATCCGAAAAGGCCTAATACACTATTTGAAAACTTAACCTATTCAAAGCGAGATCATAAAATTTTGGAGCTCGCTCCGCTCTATAAAGGTACGAACTCCTTATCGAGCTTGCTTCGCTCGCTCTTACACCCTACTCATCTTAATTCTTAAGCGTCTTTATATAAATCGACACAGTTAAACCTCTTTCTGTATGCATGGACAAAATATAACATATCCCATTCGATCAAAATTTATCGAGCTCGCTTTGCTCGCTCTTGCATCCTACATTCTCTTAACTGTACAGCTTTTCTGCATAAATCGACAAAGTTAGTTCTTGTATGAATGGAAAAACGATAACCTAACATATCCGAGGTGAAGTCCAGCAAAGATTGAGCACGATTCTTGGAGCTTAAGATGCACCGCCCTGAAAATAAACTTATCAGCAACCTACTGATAAGTAGCTGTCTGCTCTTTCGTAGAGTTCCACGAGTTTCAAGAACGGTATCACTTAAACTACAGTAAAGTTGCGATTAGTCGTCATCAGTGTTATACTTTCTGAATTACCAACGATCCACCTCCAATATGACCAACTCAATGACTGAACTCAACCTGTCACAGTCTTGCACTGGACAAAGCCCTTTCCCAAGCTGCTTCATAACGGGTACCTAAGTCCGTCAACGGACATACGGATCCGTGACGATAGTAATTTGGTACTTCGGAGTAAACCTTACCTACCTACTTCCGATTAAAAACTTTTTCGGACAAGCAAAAACACATCGGGAGTAAGGACAACTGTCAAATCGTGTTGTCATTCATTCTTATTTTGGACGTGCATAGCAAGTAGACCACCAGCTGCTTCTACCTCCCATACCTATTAACACTGTAATTTGAAAACATTATAAAAGCCAATTATTTTTACATAGCAACCGTGGAGTTTCTTGCCGGCTCTTCTGCATAGGAAACGACAAATTGGAATCGTGCACCTAGCTTCTGACGTTTCATAACTGCACATGTAGTGTTATGTGAAATAAAATAATTAGATTTTTGTAATTAATTTTTAATCACTCCCCGATCAAAGGGAAAAGTCACAGAAACCTGAATGCAGACACTTGTGAGATACAGCGGTGTGTGCTGACCCTTATATAAGATCATCAAACAGCTAAGTACCTATAATGCAGGATTGTGTAATCACAATTGGTGTAGGAAGGTACCTGATCATGACGTAATAATTACTGATAATAATTCATATTCCATTAGACACGGTACCTACACCACCTGTTGGGTAACATAGGACATAGGATAGGTCAAAAGTTTATTCTGAACACGTAGGTGAAGCTAGATAATTATTTATTTAATTATGAACCATTAGGTAACTTTCTTAGGTCTAGGTACAGCGAGCTGCCCATTAATATTAAACTTATATTTGGGGAAACAATTCCTTAAAGGACCCTGGTCGGCTTCCAGTCTAACCGGATGCAGTTAAATACTTATCTGATCTCCACAACCCTGTTACTGGGTATAATACGTTACCCTTTGGGTAAGACTTTTAGGCTTTTGACGACCCATACCGCCTGTTAAAGATCCGCGAAATGCAGCCGGGACTAACAGCTTAACGTGGTCACCCATCCACGGACCAACCGCGACAAGCGTAGCTTAACCCGATCTATTGACATGTGCGGCTGTTATAGTACTTAGCCACAAGCCCTTCTCCACTAGCAAAAAGACCTACCTACGACTGTTCCTAAGAAAGAAAGAAAAATGCGTTTATTGAAGAATGCGTTGATTGATTTTTTTTACCACAAAATGGTCCTACGCCCTCGCGACCCTAGCCGCCGCAAGATACGGAGACGCCCTGGGCGTCGGGAATCCCAGGCCGATTTCTGGCCACCGTAGGCATGGGCTTGCGGACGGCGAGTAATGGGTAGCTCGCTGTCCGGTAAGGACCAAGCCCAAGTCGACGGCGCGTTGTGTTCCACGCGCGCTTCAAAGAGATGTCAGCACAAAATGATGGGGCCCGCAAGGGCCGATGCCTGCCAGGGGTGCGGGTTTGTTCGAAAGAGATACCACCGCCCCTGGCCTACGGGCTACTGAGGGAACACGGGTGGGTTTTAGTCAGTAAAAGTCTGACACGCCCTCCTGCTCCACCCAGAGCGAAAGAAGTTATTTGATGATTTCCCAAACAAAAAAAAAAAAAAAAAATGGCTACAATCTTAAACAAAACTAATTCTAACCAAATTCGTCTCACATCATCACCCACGAAAAAGAACCCATTGCCATATGATTACATCCTAATTAATATAAAGCCGTACGTACAATTACTCTGTAATTAAAAATAACTTATTCATTTAGTGCGGGAGGCGGGCCTGCCACTTAATTGACTAAATTAATCACGTTAATGTTGCGTGCCTGTTAATTTTCAGGCCACAAGCCTGGCTTTGTTTCAGACGAATCGTGTCGGCTCGAATTTGGCTCGAGAATTTGGTGTAGTAGAGGTAACGGACAGTAGGTTAAGTTCGAGATGTGTATAAAATTCGAATTTATCATTCATAGTTCGTTTATTAAAATAAAACTGTGTATTTTAAGAAACTAACTTCTAATGGCTAATTAGTTACAATTTATGAGAAGTCAGTGCCAAGAATTAAAATCACTTCAGTTCTTGAATAAGAGTTCCTGAAAAACTTACATAACATTTCTTCATTAGATTCAATTCCCAGCTCACAAATGTTACAAGCCTAAAGTGAGGACAGCTAAGGACGTATGTTTTTATTTTCCCATAACTCTTAACCTATTAATATTTTGCTACAAAACTCAAGCTGATTCTGTTTCCAAAGAATCATTTAAACGGTTAACGGTACTCTTAATTACAGACACTTTACTTACACACACGCACGCATACATTATTTTGTGTAGGTACAAAGGCCAGCACATCAAGCTACCCCAATCTGTCAAATTTCTTTGATAGGTTTTCAAATTTATTCCTAAGGAATAAGGTTTATGTTCAATTGGGAAAATTTGACAGTTTGGGATAGCTTGACCTGCTGGCGACTGTACATATGGGTCATAGGTACTTGACATTTCTCAAATAGCCCTTTATGGCTGTTGGTGCTATATAATTACAGAAAAATATTTGTTGTTACTTTTGCTAATTCTTAAAACACTCTTAGTATTCCTCATTAATTGAATAACTGGATTACTGTTCGTCTTCTGCCCTACACCCCAAGTTGTTTCAATCCTGCCACGCTCATTAAGACCGACTCTTGCGCATCAAGATATCTTGTGTAAGTGATCATCTAATTTTCTCGCCATCTTTTTATTAATTTATTTTATTGTCAGATATATTTAGTTTGGGACAGCCTCTGTTGTTGGGAGTGAGTGACACGGCTATTTGAAATTGTTTGGGCGTTTCACATTAAATACGGGTCGGTTAGTTCGTAATTAGTTTTATAAAAGAGGAGGTTTTGAGTTGTTGGTGCAGTAAATGCATGAAATTATTTTTTAAGAATAAATTGTAGAAGTTATTATGAGAAGAAGTATAAATATTTTAATCTAACTTCTGCAGTTTACCTGCATTTTGTGATTCGAGGAATTAGCGTAGGTACCGCCATCGCTAATTGGGTAGCTTGCAGATGAAGTATTTACCTAATTGTGCAGCATCTAAATCTATAATTTTTTTTAAAGAGGTATTTGTTTGTAAGTTTGTATAATCTCTGGAAATACCAGTCATTTTTTTCTTTTCATTTGAAAGCCCAGTCTTGAGAAAGCTTATGGGTTATATAACTGATGGAATCGTCGTGAGCATGATCGTGCTGAGGTAAAGAAAAAAAATGTCGGAAAGAACGTGAAAACGAAGTATAAGCGGGGGCGGGCGATGGAATGCGATGCGGCTGTTTGGGAGCCAAAACTTCTTGCAGACAAAATCGCGGGCGAAGTGCTAGTGTCCATGTATCAATTTCGGTTCCTCTGGTATTGGCGTCGGTGACCTCTATCTCTTGTACTATCCATAAACTATTAGGACCTTACCTCAAATGCACCACTTCGCAACCTTGAACGCCCTAATCATATTGAACAAATAAAAGTAACCAGGAGCTATTGCTTCTTCTATCCTTATAGTATGATTCAGGAATCTAAATCCTACTGGAATTACAAAAGTTAAGCTAAAAGTATTCACTAGCACTAAGAGACATATTAATGAACGCATAAATATGATTTTGTTCTAATTACACGCTTTTAATATATCTACACTTTTTACATCGTTCTCACATTGATAATTTCAACATAATGATGTAAAAGACATTTCTATTACCCCTCAGTCTACTTTTCTCTTCGCCTTCTGAAACTATACTGCCATATGTCACGCAAATCCTGATAGCTCTGAGCTATGTGATCTGTAACGCAGCTGTATCCAAGAGTCACATAGGTATACCAACTTATTGCTCGTGTCACATTGCTCCGGGCAAGCGATGATGAATCGATTTCATTGTCGTTTTGTTTTTAGGATGTTTGGTACCGAGTGGATTTTCTATTTCGAGTTTCTAGTGGGGTCGATTTTCTTTGGTAGCTACTAGAATTTTTGTTATGTCCAGCTTTTAGAATTTGACTTGATCAACCTTTTCACTTTTTGTTTTTTAGATTCTGTCAGCACGGGATAGCTTCATCGTTATAACATTCTGGGATGAGCGTTTAAACTAATCTTCTTAACCCTGATTATCAGGAAACTGCTGGATGTGATAAGCACAGACCCGATCGATGTGGCGATGCTCGGGGAACTCATATGTGCAGTAGACGTCTTTCGGCTGAAATTATGATACCTCATCAAAGAACTATCTCGTCTAAATGCAAGACTTGACAATTTAGTACTAATAATAATAATCGGGATGAATTTTTGAAATTGAATTTTAGCATTGAAATACTAAAGTTTGTTGCCAACAAGGGCTTAATCGTCAATTATAAAACAGTTAACAACACCTTTTCAGCTACAAACTATATAATTTCAAAGTAAAAATTCCTTGTAATGTTTTGTCCCGATTTAACCCCTGCATATCCATCCCGATTGATGATATTAATTATAGTCTCTCTGAGGATTTAAAAGCCGTTTATTTCGGTTTGAATTGTTGCTAAACAGGTCAGCGTAGTAGGTGACGTTATGTTAATGAATGGCTACCTACATGAGAAGGTGACAACACGCAGCTATGCGGCAAGATCGACTTCAGCCAGCGGAGTGATACGTAAGACATATCATGAACGTGGTGAGAGAGTGCGGACATGGCCCATTCGCAGATTCGCAGATGAGCGCACGTCTAGGTAAAGTAGTTTCGTTATTTATTGCAAATACTGGATTTATTATAATCAGCTGTTCCATACATTTTGAACGCCAGGTATTGCACTTTTCTATGAAACAACCGTTTTTTTTTTGTGTAACCGACGAAAAATTTCTGAGCTGGTGGCGGTCTAGAATGATATGCTGAATTCATGGTTACAGTTTGCGCACTGGATAAAAATGTATCCTGTATAGTTATTACGCAAATGTCCTGCAGATCTGGTAGCGTCTTGTCGTTCAGCTCCCTAAAATAGGCTCCACGATGACTAATGCATACATGCCGTCAAATGGGACAGTTAGCTCAAAGCTGCAATGGCTCGTTCTTCAAAATGCCTTTCCAGACGTGGCCCTGCATTGTTAGACTCACATAAAATTCTAATAATATAATGTTTGGACTTTAAAAGAGACCATGACCTCGGAGTATGCATCGGCATTTCTTCTCAGTTATCAATCGCGCCATTTATAAAAAAAAAAAATGACAATTGAAATATTGACATGTAAAAGTGTCTTCAAAGATCTAGTTACTCATTCACAATGAAATCCTTATTTCACTTATTTAAATAAACTTGATTGTGCACCAGATTATATACCACAAGAAAATATACCTATACCTACAGTACAAAATATTGTATGGGCAGCCTTTCTCTTCCAGGCAACCGTGGAATGGACGGTGACTTTCTGGATATCAAATGGGGTTACTATTGGTGCCAAAAAGAACAGTAAGTATGCTATAATCGTATGTATGCTATTTATTAGATACATAATAATAAAGAAAAACCAGAAAAAATAAAAAGCTATAACCAGCACCCTAATTGCGTAACTCACGATTGATCATAATTGGTTTCGTCTTCACAGTTAAACAATGTTCATTGCGTTATTTATGTTGTCGAACAGACACATTTTTCGAACATATGAAGCAATGGTTTAACAATCCGTTTCAAAACGATACAGATTATGATGAATCGTGAGTTACGCAATTAGGGTGCTGTTACCGGCGAGGTGTCGGCCAGTTTTGTATTGAAAATTGTTAGAGCGATATAAACCAAGGTACCGACTTTGTTGTGGTCGGCTTCTACTCTTACAGGATGCAGCTGATTACTACCAGTATTTCACATGGAGTGACTGCCCACTGACCTCCATAACCCAGTTACTGGGTAACACGATACCTCTTGGTAAGACTGGTTGTCAGACCTTCGGGCTTCTGACGACCCGTAACGACTGTCAAAGATCAACGAATGACAGCCGGGACCAACGGCTTAGCGTTCTTTCTGAGGCACGGAGGGGTCTTGCTATGTAAACATGGTCACCCATCCACGGACCAACCGCGTTAAGCGTAGCTTAACCTGATCGATCGCCTCGTGCAACTGTTATTACTTAGCCACTAGTCCATCTAATTAACAATAATAAGTACAAACATTTATAACCAAACAAAGCTTCTTCATTCACGATTCCACTATAAAAACAAATGAGCACACTTTTATCAAAACATACATTTCTCAATCACTTATAATTAATGGTGGACACAATAATTTATTGAACCAATCGCAATAATTATATTGTAACAATTATTGTTTCGTTAAGAACACATTAAGATATCGTATCGTTTGGCCGACTATTAAACTTGCGGAGAAAAGCATGTCAATATTACTGTCAAGACGTAATTTTATGAAAATGGTTGTTGTACAGTAAATTGTTGATTTGGTTTTTGTACAAAATATATTTTAAATTAAAAAATACAGCGTGATATCGACACGCAACCATAGATTCAGTACATAAAAAAATTGTAAAGCCAGCGTTGAATTTTTCGTCGGTTGTTAGAAAAAAATATTTGCTGGTCCATACATTTTGAACGCGTTGGTATTGCAGTTTTCTATAAAACAGCAGTTTAAAAAAAAAAGTGAAAACTTGTTTATTTCTTCTGGCGTGTTGGGCATTTATTGAGATGGGAAAAAACAATTGAACTCGCGACACTGTTACCGTTACCGTTAACGACACTTCTGTATAATAAGTATGTTTTTACAATTACTTCGTATAAGATTTCACTTCTGATTTAATCTAAGACTTGTTTCTACGCTAACGGATCTAGAATCATGTGTAATTAATGATTTAAAATGCGCGTAGATAAAAAAACTGTTCCAAGAAAAAAATCCGGAATATAACTCATGTTGTCCATAAACAATTTTTCGTCAAGTCTGTCGTAAGAACTCTTTCTTATAATTGGATTTGACAAATGGATTGGCATCTCCCATAATGTTTGTGTATAAATTGATGTGAAGCATTTTCCAGTCGGCCTGTTAGTGTGTCACTCAGTATTTGTTGAGAAGATACCGACAGCGGAATCATAGATTAACATCCTTGGTCCAACGCAAGCGAGAACGTTATCATATATAAATAAATTGCAAAGACATTAGCAGGACGACCTGGACTCCTTTAATCAAGATTGGTCTTTGGCAGCTCAGGACTGAGAGAAGTGGAAATAGAGTCTACTCTACTTTAACTAACAACATATGGATTTTAATCTGAAATAAAATATTTATTATTTCGTTTATTTTCTTTTAGACATATTCAGTATATTTTTAAATATTTTTACAAAAATGATTAAAAAAAACATAAAAAAAAAAAAAAAATGCCCACCGGTATCGGGAACAAGGTCCAAGCTACCGGTGGTCAGGGCTGCTGAGAGAGGAACCTCCTCACTATACGCGCCGTGTCCAGTATAACTGCTTTCTGGATCAAGCCCTTGATCCAGCTGCCTAACGAGAGCCTCCTGAGGTGTTGGTCGAGGCTCTTGGCTATAATACCATTGGCTGTCACGACTATCGGCACAATGACTGCTGTATCCACATCCCACATGTCGACAACCTCGCGTGCCAGGTCAAGATACTTGATTTTTTTATCTTGCTCAGCTTTCACGAGGTTCTCGTCATGTGGGACTGCTATATCAATAATCATTGTGCGACGCTCTAGTCGATCTATCATCACTACGAGTATGTCCGGCTTATTGGCAACAATAGTCCGGTCAGTGATGATAGATCGATCCCAATACAATGTGATAGTGCCATTTTCGAGAACTGGGTCGGGCACATACCTATAGTACAGTACTTCTGAATCCACAAGACTGTATTTCAGAGCAAGTTGCTGGTGGATAATCCTGGCTACAAGGTTGTGCCTATGCAAGTAGTCTCCGTTAGCCAGACGAGAACAGCCAGAAATAATGTGTCGGATTGATTCCCCCGGACGGTGGCATGCCCGACAGATGTCAACCGTGCCATCCTTCACAATATATTTCCGGTAGTTGTTCGTCATCATAACTTCGTCCATAATTGCAAAGACAAAACCTTCGGTTTCTCCAAAGAGATCACCAAATCGTAACCAGGATACGGACGCTAAGAAGTCTACATCTGGTCCATGTAGGACCCGATAAAAGCGCCCGTGAAGCTCTTTGCTCTGCCATACCTCCCTGCGGTCATTAGTATCTAATACTTTAGGTTTGCGCCAGTTCTCGTTAGCCAAGGAGAGCGGAGTCCCTTGTCCACTGAGACCACATCTCGGTGCATCCCCACGTCGGCTTCTAAGAAATATTCCCTGAGACTGCATATCTCGCGATTGTGGAGGGTCTGAGCGTTTAAGAAGCCTCGACCTCCATCCACATTTTCGCGGGATATACAGTCTCATCACCGATGACCGTGGATGATGCATCCGATTTGTGGTAAGTAGTGTGCGGACCCTCCTATCCAGGGCGTCAAGTTCCGTTAAGTTATTTATTATTATTATTATGCCGAGCAGTAGAATATTAATCAATACTAATATGATAAAAAAAGTAAAGTTGTGAGGTTGTAGGGGGTAATCTCTGGATCCAATGAACCGATTTTAAGCATTATTTTACCAGTAGAACGCCACGTTATTTGTGAGTGTCTTAGGCTATATATTAACCTGAAAAATGAAAAGACTTTGAAGAATAAGAATGAGAATCTTTATTTGTATAATAGGTCGGAGAAAAAACGGTCGAACAAACACGTTATTTACGAACGCAGGTTTAACGATGAGAGATATATGATTGAGTTCTTGAGAAAAGTTGAAGAACTTGATAGTGCCTACAAAAAAAAAAAAAAACAGCGTCTGTATGTCTCACTTTTGTATTTAAGTCAGAAACTCAGTACTAACCAAACCACACTCATAATTTCATCACAAGTAAAAATGTTTACCGCCCAACGAAGTGAGCACGGGTCAGCTAGTGGCAAATAATATAAAAAAGTCCATGCGTGGCTCCGCATCGCTGCCAAGTGAAGCCGTGGACTGCTTCGGACACCATGGCCTATCTTGCAGTAAGAGCGCAGGCCCTACGGCTCCGGACGCCAGTATTAATGACATCATACGTCGTGCTCTTGTGTCCCGTGTGCCAGTTGTTTTAGAACCCAACGGTTTGGCATGCGAGGAAGGGAAGAGACCAGATGGATTGACCATAATGCCCTGGAAGTTATAGGCAGGGCTTTGGTACGGGATACAACATGTGTCAACCTTGCTGATGGGATCTTACTGGTACGGTGGGTTGTGCTGGGGCGGCTGCTGCAGGTGCGGAAAACCTCAAACGGCGAAAATATTCCAATCCTATTCATCACATAACTTCAGCCGAAAGACGTCCACTGCTGGACATAGGCCTCTATGAAAAGGGGTGGTTTTGCCATAAACGTCACGCTTGGCAGGCGGGTCGGCGATCGCAGTATGGTGGTGAAATGCATAGAGAACGCTACTGCCCATTCTCTAGTAAGTCCCTTAGTCGCCTTCTACGACACTCACGGGAAGAAATGGGATAGTGCTATTCTTTTACGTCCGGCAACACACGGAACCAAATCCTATCCCTCCCAATCTTATTAAGAGCTAGATATTCGAGCCTTTTGTGTTTGAGTTTGGGTTTGAAACATTACGACCATGGCGACCGATTGCCCACTAGGTTTTTCGAGACATTGCCAAGCGGTTAGTTGACTATTCATGGCCTGGCCTATTTTTGGACCAAAAAATCAGCATCGCTATACAACGTGGCAATGCTGCCAGCCTTTTGGGCAGCTTTCCTGTTGACAGCGATGGGACGAATTTTGTGATGCCTTGTGATTCTTATGCTTCTTTTTTATATAGATGTACATCCTATTAATATTATTTTATGTCTGCTAACATATAATAAAGACATGTTTCAGTGATAGATGGAGCCGTTAAATACAATGTTACACTATCTGTCTTCCTACCATATACACATCAATTTCACTACAATAAAGAAATGCCAAGTTGACACAAGTCTGCGAGTGATACAGACACGATGCTGAGTGGTTTATGACTTCCTCCAGCTGATAGACGGACAGACAGACAGATAAACGCGCTATTTTAGCTCTGAATGAATGAATGAATGAATGAACGGAGCGTAATGAATGATTGGTCTATCTTAGCGAATCTTAATTGGGAGATGGGTATCTGTAAGCTGGTACGCGTATGTCATGGGATTTATGATAGAAGGTAAATAAAATTTTACTTTAAAGTAATGTTTTTATCAGACTTTAAAACAATATTAGATTCTAACTATAACTATCTTCGACAGTCGATAGATCGATTTTGATACTTCTTTATTAATGGATAGGGTATGCCTTAGGGGTAGTCTCAGATAAATAGTATTAAGGTGAACCCAGTTCACATTTTTCCCATACAAACTTCGGGACGGTATTACTCCACTGTTTGACAATGTACATCAAAAAGTAAATGGTATGGTTTTGTCTTAACGATTAATATTGTGTGTACAGAAACAGAATACTAAAATTAAAAACCATTAAAAGTTAGGAGTCAACAAAGATTCCTTTTTCTTGATAATTTAACCTATCTTTGGGCATGTTCAAGTAATAAAATAATTATAAAATATCCAAAACTAAGTCGGTACCGACAAAGCTCAATTATCGAAAAGTTCAATAAACTTTATTGGTCATTGATTTATGCAATGTTTTTTTCGTAAAACGCGATCTTCCGAAGGAGTTTTCTAAATTTTTACGCGCCTGTTTTACTTTAACTGATCCTGCAGCTCACTTAATAATGTTGTGCGTGTAGACTAGCGTATAACTGCTCATCCCGGGTAGGTACTAACTCTGTCGGACACGAAACCTGGTGAGACAGCATGATTTTTAGCCAGGCCCACCAGTGAGTTCGAGCCCGCGACTAGGTCCCCTTAACTTTGCTTGAGAAGTTTTTGATTTAACTTTAATACTTTTTTTTTTACTTAGTGTATATTGATGATGTTATTATTACTTCCTGTCACTATTATTTACATAGCTAGTAGTGGTATCAATCATCCTTTATTTTCAAAAGTTCAAATAAAGGCACAATTGCACTTTGAAATCACTTCAACGAAAGACAAGGAATTCGCTCTCAAATATTCAAGTAATAGATCCTCAAGCTAGCTACGTAGATGTCTATGTAGTGTCAAATTAAATTACCTGGCAAAACCTTACCCATGTGTTGGGTATTCATATTGTCAAGTATCATTTTTTTTTAACTGTCGGTTGACAAAAAAATTCACTAGGACGAAGTTGCGGGCATTATTAACATCATTTTGGAAATTCTTCTGAATAGTAGGTGTAGGTAGCTACTTACAAACAAAAACACTCGGACAGAACTTCCTCTCAGGGACAATATTTTTGGAACAAAACTAGATCCCAACGTAAGGAATTATTGAGTTTTTCTATAGGAAAAGCAAAACTCAATCATTCCTTACCACTCTTATCAAACGCTCCATTTTATAGACTCTCAATATCTTTAAAAATTATTACTTAATCATATGGTTATAAAATGCTCTCTTACCTATACGGAAGCCTAAAATAAACGATCAATAAACACATCAAACAGATCATATCCCCGTTCAAATTGAACGTCCCATATTAAACTTCTAAATTAATACTAGATGTTTACCTATATTTACACCATTTTGAGGTGGCATTAAATAAAGGTTTTGGACTATTAAATATTTTGTGGTCCGTTTAGAGTCGTGACACGTACGGCGCGTCAGTAGGCGGCTTCTTTGTGCAACCGTGAATGGCGGTCGTTTGGGCCAAGTGGGGTCGGGTGCCAGTGACAACGATAAAGTGTTGACTCAGGTGACTGATTAAGCTATTATTGCAAGTCGCAAGAGGCTGCCAGAGTCTGTACACGAGCATCTATGTGTCAATTACACCAAAAGATCGTTAGATGTCCTACGTGTCTAGTATAACAATGATTTAGGATGTTGTTGAGACCTCCTCCCTATTGTAGCGCATCGGAGATGTTTGTGCAACCACGTACCGATGGATTTTACGCGAAAACCGAATTTTATTGTGTGAAAACCGCATCGCTTCTGAGTAGAGTGAGTGGCATTCGCAACCTCATCTTGAGAACTGAAGCGGATAGTTTCGGCTCTCCAATTGTAAAGCAGTTTGTGCAGAGGGTGATTGGTACTAATACTAGATAAATATTTTACTAACACTCTATGGATTCTTTGTTCCAAAATAAATATGAACACATATTATAAACTAAGCTAAACCACAAAGAAAAGCTTCATTAAAGAAAACTAACCTTTAAGACAGCTTTGAATAAGTTCGCTTTGTCGGTATGAAAAAATTACACTGGATTGAACTTCTTTATCAGTGACGTAGACTAACTGTTTCAAACAGCTGTTGCTAACATGATGATAGCCAAATAAAAGAGACGATTTTCACTAGCCAATTGGTTGCATAATCTGTTTATAAGTAAATGTCAAACGAATTCTTGGTTCCAGCACATGCAGGGTTCTTCACCGTTTTGAGAGCAGTGGTGATGAAATAATTTACACGAAGTGAAGAGCCTGTCTGAGTTCGACTTGTGAGTCACTGTACCACTGGGCTACCACTGCAGAACCAATTTTATCATATTAACACAATTATCGCTTCCTCTCCGCTTTCACTACAACCCCAAAACACACGTCAATAAGCAGGCAATCAAATCCACTGTGGAGGGTTAAACCGATATTGGGCCACAAACAAACATAAAAACGGACAGTAAACTTTTATGACCCACGATTTAGTGGCCCTAGTGACCTATGTTCCCCATGGAGAAGTCGGGTCAAACTTCTCCAGTAGTTAAATTCTTCTCTATAATGTGCCACATTTTTATTTTATGATAATTTCTCAAAATTTACCTATTTAGGTTTTTTTTTATTTTATGAATAGACGCATTTAAAGTGTAAGAGAAGATAATTATGTGATCGTAAAATCGGATTTTTAGTACAATTTATTATTAGGAAATTAAGTTTGATATATTTAGTCATAATTTTTCACAGTTAGACGGAATGTTTCGATGTTATTTTATTGAAGAGTTAGTCATAAAGATTTAATAAGACGAGAAATTTCATGTCCAGCACCCTATTTACGTAACTCACGATTAAACATAATCTGTTTCAATTTGACAGTTCAACAATATTCATTGCGTTATTTATGTTGTTGAGCAGACACATCTTTCGAACATATGAAGCAATGGTTTAACAATCTATTTCAAAAGGAAACAGATTATGAGTAATCGTGAGTTAGGTAATTAGGGTGCTGGAATCACCTAAAATTTTTGCATATATTGTAAACGAGACCAATTTGAAATAGTTCACATAGGAATTTATTTGAGGGGTTTGTTGCTTAATCATAATAACCGCACGGGCCGATCGGCTACGAGGTTGGTCCGTGGATCGGTGACTTTCTTAAATCACGTTAAGTTGTTGTATTACCCAGTTACTGTATAACCCAGTAACTGGGTTGTGGAGGTCACACACCTAGGCAGTCGTTCCATGTAAAATACTGATTTCAGCTGCATCCGGTTTGACTAGAATCCGACCCCTATAAATTTGGGAAAAAGCTAGTAAATGATGACATAGGAATTAATTTATGGCGACATGGCGCATTTATTACTGTCAGAATTGGGTTTGATTAAGTTTACCTACAATATAATTAAACAAATCACGGTTATTTGTAATTTAAATGATACATTAAATTCAACAAATATTAATTAATAATTTTGACTGAACATCGCCGTCGAGGTAGACCATGGAGAAGGTGGAGTAACGATCTGATAACGTTTGCATGGCCAGGAAGTATGGAAGGAAAACCCAACAGTGGAAAACAAGTTAACATTTTGACATTTATTGTAGCGTGGATAATATAAAATGTACCTATTTCTGACGTCATTCATCTTTTCTCCAAATAAAATAAATCATCTGAATTGAATAATAAATAACTGTATTTTATTCTTTTCTAAATATTTGGCTGCATATTTTTATTTTACAATCGTAATTTTCAATTCAAAAAAGGAAATAATTGATTAAATTTAATAAAAGGTTTTCAACTTTACAGAATTTCTATCATTCTCAATAATATGATTTATATTTTGTAAAAATTTAAAGAAGCGAAAAAATGCATCCAAATTATTTTTCACTAGTGACTTAATTAAAGTAATAAATTGACGTAAACTACTTTATAATTCCAAAGTAAAACACAGGTGTCGTGAATAACCAAATTAGGCAACTGTGGCGCAACGGGGGGCCACAATATTTTCTATAATTAAGACTCCCAACGACCATCCATAAAAGCAATTACGATCATTATGTTTTTATTACATTTTAATTGACTTTTTCTCATTAATATTAATATGGACGTCTGTTGTTAGGAGTGTTGGACCGTCACAGGTCTGAGACCTGATGAGCTTAGGACTTTCTTGTTCTGGAAGACCTTTTTAAAAGCTTGAAAATTACTTTTCTATACTAATATTATAAAGAGGAAAGATTTTATTGTTCGTTTGCATTGAATAGACTTCATAACTGCTGAACCAATTTGAAAAATTATTTCATTGTTGGGTAGCTACATTATCCCCGGGTGACAAAGGCTATATTTTTCCGTACGGGAACGGGAACTACGCGGGTGAAACCGCGAAGCGCTGGTAGTTACTTATAAACATATACAATTGGATGACTATAGACTACACTACAGCTACTCCTGTAAAAGATTAATTTTAATCAATCAATTTTCCAAGCCTTCTCTCATCTATGCTAGGGTCGTCTTCCAGTCGAACCGGATGCAGCTGAATACCAGTATTTTATTTGCATCTGGCTAGACTGGAAGCTGACCCTAATTTAATTAGGAAAAAGGCTAAGCAGATGATGATGAGTGTGCTACGTAATTAGGGTGCTGGGCTCAGCGAGCAAGAAAAAGGGACCAATTTAAGACCACACGAGCACTTTGTATAAAGACGTTTTAATTGTAAGAACCAGATTTAAATCAATAAAGTTTAATATTCATAGAGCATTCGGTACCACCAGCTATGGTAACCCGTCACTGTAGTTTAGGAAGTAAGTAATCTTTGTAAAGAAACATTGCCACCGTATTAAAAATGAAAGAAGCCGAGAAATTATCAAGAATAAGTAGCGTGCATGTGAGGTGCCCACCCAAACAAAAAATATGTGTTCTAGTGAACAAGCCGCCTCGATACCAATTAACTTAGAAATATACCCGAAAACGCCTTATCTCGGGCGCTGGTTAAGGGTTAGCCGGTGTGAAAGTTTTGGGAGTAATGTTAAAGTAAAATTATTCATTTAAAAAAAGTGCTTTATGATTATTTTAATTTACTAATTGCATCAAACCATTTGGGGACTGGTCTAGAATTAAAATAAAAGTCCCAAATTTATTCAAATTAGACTCATAATCAATCTGTGCTTTAGATCGTAATACGCTATAGGTACATATTGAAAGTTTAAATGTAAGTTTTTCCTGGAAATGACGCATATTTTCCTCTAAATTGTTCCTTTTTATGTTCTATTTCTGCGCCATGTTTACCGCAATAAACGTATTTTCTTTCTATAAAATATGGCCCCAAAATTCACCCTACACCTCTTCCTAGTGTTTTACTGGATAACAAAAGTGGGGTTACAACTCTCAACCAAGACGCTTATATCTGGTTTTAAAATATTTTTATATTAATTATCAACTTTTACAACTCTGTTCATTAGAGTTTTAAAAGTTGTGAAATTGCTTGTTGGATTTCAGTGCTTATAAAATCTTTTTTGTGAGTAAGTAAATATAAAGGATAATTTTCAGTCTTTCATAATTATGAAAGACTGAAAATTATCCTTATTTCTAATAAACAATTATTTCTTTTACCAGAAATAATTGTTTATAAGAATTAATGTTTGATGTTACCTAGTTTTGATATATTATAAGTGCAACGAAGGCCATATCTGATTTAACTGCAGAGAGTGCATCCTCTTAACCGAACACCAGACCGCATCGTGACGTTTTATTCAATATAAAAACGTTTATCTCCGAATCTACATATATATTTATTTTTATGTCTCTATTCGAAGTTTTTCCGGTAGCCGTTAATAGTTTGGACCCATTAATGTTAATTATAAATTCACCATTTTATCTCACATTAGTTTTATGACCTATAAAGTCGATTTGGACACAATTTGTAAGCGAAATCCGAGTTGTTTTAATTTATGTTTATTTATAGAGAGTTCGTATCAAGGAGGTTTTATGTCCGAATGATTATAGTGTTGGGATGAAGCCGGGATTGTGCTGGAGGCCTAATTTTCCTTGATAACTGAATTGAGATGGATTCTTCGAAGTAAATGGTGGTTTCTTAATTAAGATATCAAAACCAGAATATAACTTACGACTTTATGATGACACGTCGACGGTTTATTTAAGAAAATGGAGGAGAAAACTGTTCAGTTAATTATTCAGTAGATTGGATTTTGGTCGAAAAACAGCACTGGTTCAAGTTTCGAGCTGATGACTTGTAATTTTAGTAAGTACTACTAAATCATATTAACATTGGGAAGTAAAAGCGTCATCTCTTAAAATATTCATTCCGAAATTGGTCCTTAACTCCGAACACTAAATGTCTCGGATCTTTTATCGTAATATTTAGGGCCCTTTATTTCCATTATTACCTCTGCGGCTTACGATCATTGTCGAAGATATTTCGACAACCATAAGCATTCATTTCGAAATTACAGCGGCGAGATCTGTACGTTACCACAAAGTCTCAAAATGAGAACACCCTAATTTTGGTTTGATATCCAATGCTTATTTTTTAAGACCGCTTTCTTTAAGATCCAGTTGAAAACCAGCAATGAATTGTTGTTTTGAAGCTCTTGTCTCAAAGTTTAGGGTTGTCATAATAATTCCGTGTAATGCTTCAGATACATGAACGTAGTTAGTGATAAGTAATCACTGGTTAAGTGGGTTATTAGTAAGTAAAACCGCTTGTTAAAATACTTCCTCCAAACGTATCGTGCTTACCCTGATTTCTGCGTAATTGTTGATTTAAGGGGAATGCAGACAGGCAGATATGTAATTCAAGATACAGGTCGTAGGAACAGAAAAATATGAGCAAATAAATGTAAGCCGTGATAGCTTAAACATTTTATGGAACTGAGGACCAGAAAATAAGTTGAAAGAAAAAGTAGTGAAGACAAAATCGAAGACCACACGGTATACCTCAGGTTGGTTGGAGGGGCGATAATTATGCTCGCCTAGTAGTAGAAGAACTGGGCGAAGGTCAACACGTTGAAGAAATACATCGAGAGGAAACCGGTAAGTCCAAGAACGAAAAATTCAAAGACATGGGACATCTACCAACCCGCACTGGACCCACTTGGTGGATTACGGCCCTTTAGAGGAAGCCTGTGTCCCAGCAGTGGCAACATTAACTAGATAACTAACTAACCTGTATTTCCCCACTGCAATGCAAAGGCCTCCCCTCTCCCTTTTCCGCAGAATTCTGTCTTTTGCTAGTGCCATTCAAATCAAATCAAATCAAATCATTGATTGGCTTGCAAACATGGGTAGTAGGTACATAGATGTTTTATTAATTTATTTTATGAGTCCTCCGTGTTCTACCGTCACATGGGCATGCAAATCATTTATTATTTTTGTTTTTTTCATTGAATTTTCTCAGGTTAGTACCTGGTATTTTTAGAATCTCACGGGTGTGAACCAAGGTGATATTCTAGTTATTATTCTGAGAAGGTAAATTGCTCTGTACTGCAGTGAAATTATTATCTAAGTCTAGTTGTAGAAATTTTCTTACAATGCGGCAAGTGTTTAAAATGGCAGCTTTTTGTAGTGTTATGTGTGTGTATTTGGATAGATTTAGTGCATTGAAACTATTGAATATTTGTTTCGGGATAACACCCGTCGTAGATATTACTATTGGGACTATAGTGACTCTATTCATTTTCCAGACTCTGGTAATTTCCTCTTGTAATTCTGTATACTTCCTGATTTTTTCTGTGATAGTTTTTTGTGTGTTATTAGTATTTGGAACTGCTATGTACATTATAAATGTGTGTTTGCTTACTTTATCAACTAGTGTGATATCAGGTCTGTTGTTATATATGGTGTGGTCTGTAATTATAGTGCGGTCATAATTTATTTTGTATAATTGGTTTTCTAATACAGCTCTAGGCGTGTACTTGTAATATGGTGTGTAGGGATCCTGCATGAGTTTAAGTTTAGTTGCGAGTTTTTGGTGTATGATATTAACAAGTTGGTTATGTCTATGCGTATAGTCGTTTTGCGTAAGTGTGATACAAGCTCCTGTAATATGTTGTATTGTTTCGGGTTTGCTGTGACATTTTCTACATAAATCATTTCTTACTGTACTATCTTTTATAATGTATTTTCTGTAATTTTTTGTATTAATGACTTGATCCTGAATGGCTAACATAAATCCTTCTGTTTCAGGAAACAGCTCACTTAACTCTAACCATTTGTTAGATGCCTCTTTATCTATGAATGTTTGATGTAAATCGTTGGGATGTCTTCCATGTAGTTCTTTTTGCCTCCACTTCTTGTGAATCTCTTCTGTATGTTTCGCTTTATCTACTGTCTCAATATTGCTATCATCGCTAAGGTTTAGTGGTGTATACTGTTTGTCTATCTCTATAATTGTTTTGTGTAATTGACTATTGTTTTTCTTCCGCCTAAAGAATTGTTTTAAAGAACAATGCCCACCTTCCATACATTTAAAAACCTGATAATGAAAGTATATGTATAGTTATATGATATAGTAGAAATACTTCATATAAGTTTATAAAATAATGTCTTATAGTCATTTTGGCGATTTAAACGCCACGAAGTCCAAAAAATATTAATGTTTCTTTTTAGGTTAGGATTTGGCGTTAGGTACCAAAAATAATGAAACAAACGTGCATGAACTAATTAATTAGGTACGCTCGATGTTTTGTCTAAAATAGGAGTATTTACCTAACTATGGTATAAAACATCCTTTTTACTTTGTTAATTCCTTGAAACTAACTGCCCCTAAGTCAACAATGCTAAGACTGCGCCGACCAGTGTTGCCATATGGAGGAGGCGTGAAATCTATATTTTCATTTTAAAAATCCGTATTACCAGTAAAATCTCACCATTTTTCATTGTTTTTTGGCAAAAAAACCTGTAACAGATCTTTAGGACGTTATAGGTACTGAATTTCAATGTTTAGTCGTGTTCATGTACATACTTAAAAATATTCGTCTTACCTCCGCGTCCAATAGATAAGTCACTCAATTTCTTTTTACATAATGCAAACGTGCAAAATCCTTCTTGCTACGTTTCAGCAAAACCTTGAAAGTAGATTCAGCCAACCAATCTAAGTTGAAGCGCTAAATTATGCCTGATTTTTTGCATTTCCAGCCATTGTTTTCAAACTACACTTAATGTCCTTTTCAATCAAAGACAATAGCTCTAAAGGTTTTGTCTTTGATACACGGTTTCGAACGCGACCTATGGCACGGTATTCCCCACATCTCATGTTTGTGTTACGGCTCTATTATGTTATATTTCCATGAAATGAAAATAATAGTTGCGACAGAGGACTAAAATGTGATTTATAATGAATACTACGAAAAAAACTTCGGAATATGCTCTGTACAGCATCTGGCTGAGGTTGAGTCCATCTGTACGTAAATCCGTATAAAAGTCCGTAAGCATGATTCATCCGTACTGGACTTCCAAAATCCGTACAAATATGGACAAATCCGTATATATGGCAACACTGGCGCCGACCGCCGATGCAAATCACAGAACTGTTAAATGTCAAAAAATCCATTTCACTTGCGCACACTCAATGAAACACTGAATGATTAATTTAATTCAATTATTGTGTTATTTTTATATAATTTAATTTATCCCATGACTAATAAAGAAATAGTTACTGATCAAATTAAACGTAAAATAAGTATTAAACTACGAAACGAAGTTAAATATGGTCAACCAGCAATGTTTAAAATGGAACGTTTAAAAAAAAAGAATGATTGGATGCGTTCAAAATATGTCAATACGATATGTCATGACGTAGAATTAGCTTAAATTAATGTTAAAAAATCTTTTTTTCCTGCGTTTCTTTTATCATTGTGATAAGCGTAATCAATATACAATTCAATAAGCTATATTTTAAGATTTATTTCATTTCTATACATAGTCAGGTCAAAAATAAGCATTCTTCTTTATGACTTATCTTTTATGAAGATGTGATATTTCGATAAGGCCCCTACCACCTTCTTTTCTGGTCATTATGACTCTTTCTATTGCTGATTTGGGGTGGTGATATCTATGCTGTGTTAGTATGGTTCTTGTTTTTACTACGAGAGCATGTAATTCTGTGTTAGACCATTTAATTACACCGAAAGAATAAGTTAGTATTGGAATTGCGTATGTATTTATGGATTTGAATAAATTTTTACTAGATAGGTGCATTTTGCATAACGAATGTATTCTAATATTGTATTCTGTTTTTAGTTTATCCTTAATAGCTCTATGTTCTAATAATCGTGCTTGATTATAACCTAAATATTTATACATTTCTTCGTCTTTCATCGCTTCTATTACTTCTTCGGTATCTATTGAGTAGCTTCCTTCTCTAATCTTTCCCTTCTCTATATTAAGTTTTCGACATTTATCTAGTCCAAAATCCATTCTTATGTCTTTCGAAAATGTTGTTGTTATGTTTAATAAATCGTGCAAATCTGTATTTTTATTAGCATATAGTTTTAAGTCATCCATGTATAATAAATGTGTAATTTGGTGCAATATCGACCTTCCGTTCTTAATATCAAAGCCTAATTTAGATTCAATTAATGCTCGGGAGAGTGGATTGAGGGCTAGACAAAACCATAGAGGGCTTAATGAGTCCCCTTGGAAAATACCCTTTTTAATCGCTATTTCGTCTACGGATAAGTTTATTGTTTTAGTTTGTAACTTCAGTGTAGTTCTCCAGGAGCCCATTGTATTCTTAAGAAAATTTGTAATTAATGGATTGATTTTATAAATGTTTAAAACTTCGATCAACCATGAGTGCGGAACGCTGTCGAATGCTTTCTTGTAGTCTATGTATGCTATGTATAAGTTCTTTCTAGATCTTTGAACGTATTTTAAAATTGTGGAATCGATAATTAATTGCTCTTTACACCCCATATGACCGCGCCTACATCCTTTCTGTTCTTCAGTCAGGATATTATATTGTTCAGTGTGTTTAATAATTTTATTAGTTATACATGACGTTATGATTTTATATAAGGTTGGCAGGCAAGTGATTGGTCTATACTGTGAAGGATCCTGGGTTCTACTAGATTTTGGAATCATGTATGTGATTCCTTTAGTCAAAAATTCCGGCATATTTTGATTGCCTTTTAAAATATCATTTATTTGTTCTGCTAGCGTGCTGTGAAGTGAATAAAGTCGTTTTATCCAAAAATTATGAATACCATCTATTCCTGCTGCTTTCCAATTATGTGTTTTATTTATTATTTTGCTTATTTCAAGAGCATCTATATCTTCGAACGGCATTTTGTCTATTGTTTCTGATCGGCCTATTTCTTCTTGGATCCATCCAGCTTCTTTGTTATGTTCAGTGCTGTCTGACCAGATTCCTTGCCAGAATTCTTTTAAAGACTCTCGAGATGGCGGGTTAAGAATTGTCACATTATTACCTTTAAGCTTTCTATAAAATTGTTTCTCACTTGTTTTAAATAATCTATTATTATCTTTTCTTTCTTTGGCTTTTTTGTATCGTGCTAGTCTATGACTCTTCACTAAAAGTTTTTGTTCCAATGTATCTAAATGATCTTCTATTCTCTTATTAAAGTTATCATGTGAACTGTGTTGTTTAGTATTTTAATTATAAGTTCTACTTTTCTAAAAAGTTTTCTTGATGTGTTGCCGTTTTTATATTGTGTTAATCTGTTTATGTCTTTTCTTAGCTGATCTATGTCTGCTTCTAATCTTTTTTGCCATGGTGGGTCGTTTATTACTTTTTTATTATTACTAGTCCTATCTATATTTATTTTTAGTTTAAAGTGAATTGCAACTGTTATAGCGACGGAATAGATTAAAGAATGCGTGTCGTTTAAATTTTCTAGCGATGATAGTTTAGGAGGAATAATTTTCTGATTAAACACACTAACGATATCTGACAACTGGCGAGATGGTCTAAATTTTGGTAATAAAGGTCTACACGCAGGATCCATTCCGTTGTATTTTAACATATTCGTTTCTAATTCGTTACTTAATGATTCTACTATGGAAGGGTCAATCTCAATATTATTCTGTGTTAGTATTGATGTGAGATTATCTGTCGTAGATTGATTGTTGTGCTGTGTGGGCAAGCTAAGTTCTGTGGCACAGTATTCAGTCTCTGACCTAATGTCATGTTCTAAGGAAGGATTATGATATGTTGTAAGCGATTGGGTTATCTGTAAGGTGTTTGTTGATTGTGTGAGATTCATACTTTCTTCTTCACTTTTTATCTGTTCTCCTATTTCAGATCGAATTCTATTTAAAATGTCGTCAGATAACAGCTTGTTTCTGATAATAACCCGTCTTTGGTCTGCTATTCTCTGTTCTGTTACGTTAATATCTGGGTATTGTAATTTAAATTTATCAAATAATTGTGTGCAGTACATGGTTCTGTCCTCTTCAAGTTTCGTAATATGATAGTAAGTGCGCATGATGAATATGTTCATATCTTCAGTCCATTTCATGCGCACTCTGGGTTTTCCCGCTTTGGTGGTCGCAGGCTGAGTAGCTGACGCCGCCTGCGAAACATCCAAGGCGGGTGTAACTGCTCTACTGTCATCACTATTGTCTAGTCTGTCTGTCGGTTCGGCTGTAGTATTTTCATCGGGGAGAACCCGCCTGCTCAGTCCCCCATCGCCGATGGGTCGCATGCCGAGACACCCAGCATCGGCCCCGGGTGCGCCCCGACGATTGCCCTCGGGTAGCGGTCCTATACGTATTTTCTTTGATCTAGTCTCCATGTTAAATGGGTTTCCAGAGCCACGTTATCCACGCCAGTAAATTTTTTATCGTGTGTCCGCCCCCCACGTGATTAGATGGTCAATCAGGACGTGTGATTGTTTAGGGGGCTGTGGTTGTTTAGGGGGCAATATTATTGAAATTACACAAATTAATAATTTTAAAATAACAGTAAAGAAAATTAAATACTACAAGCTACCTACAAATTCATGTCAAATCGTTTGAATTTCAGTAAAAATGTCACAATAATACGAAAATATCAAATTTCAACCAGGTTACAGTGATACAAAAAAATAAAAAATGTCAAAGGTCACTCAAGGTCATTCCTTTTGGTAAGAGTTTTGTGTTTCAATAGTGCTGTGTTGGGTTTCAAATGCTAGAGCTAAATCAGCAAGTACCAGGAACGTATGCCACCTTGAAAATTGTAGTAAGCGATCATAAGTTTTAGAGCAAAGTGACACGACTGTCAGGGATGCGGGTTGTTCGAAAGAAGTACCGTGGCAACACACGCAGGCAACTGAAGGAACACGGGTGGTTGTTTACTCAGTAAAAGTCTGACACGCACTCCCGGTCCACCCAGAGCGGGAGAAGTTATTTGATGATTTACCACCAAAAAAAATTATGACATAAATAACCACGGCTTCCAGATTCAATGAGAATTTTTTCTTGTTTCATACTTGTTAGAGCGTGATATTTCAATATTTCGGTTTTAATTTTTGACTTACTTTTTTATCTATACAAGTGGTCGAAATTGGACCGTAATTTATTTATAAATAATTTATTTCTAATGTAAAAATATTAGCTTTCGGCACTCGTTTTCCATATAAACTTAAAACTGTGCCAAATTTTATACTCCGCCGTCTGCGTAATTTTCGTAAAAAGGGGAACCTACAAAGTTTTTGTTCACGTATTAATTATAGATTGTAAGGACCTCAACTTCCTTAGAATAATGATAGGATTTTGTAGAATATTTTATGACAGAGGTCAGACATAAAAAAGGAGTCTTCATTCTTATTCTTCTACTAACAAGAGAAACTTGACTATTCAATGTTCTAAAAATATGCATCTAAAATCTTAATGCAATTATACGCGATGATGAGCAGAATCTTAGCATAACAAGAGACTGGAATTTAACAATGCCGTGTCGATGATTAGTAGTTAACGATCTTGCCAATTAATTATGTTTAAACACATGCCAATTTACGTGTTTGGTTCAAAACCGACGTTCCCGGATGACTGCGTTTATATATTTCGATGATGAAAATTCTGTAGTTTCATGATTTATGATTGATGTTTCAGCACCATATTAGATTAGTGGTTAATGATTAACATAACAGCACGTAGTGTCGCCTAAAGAGGTGGGCAGACCTGTAACTTTTAAACAGGGCGGCAAGGTTATATCATGGATTCAGCGTATGATTTTCTAGAGTATAAATTTTTCGTCGGATTAAAAAAAAAGCTGTTCCATGCTAAAAGTTAGTGCGCCGATATCTTTGCCGCTCTATACAGGGTAAGTTTGTATCCAGTGCGCAAACTGTAACCATGAATTATACATATATATACGGTTAGACAAAACAAAAATCAGCTGTTCCATACATTTTGACCGCGTAGGAATTTCACTTTTCTATGAAACAGCAGATTTTTTATTAATTACTAGCGAAAAATGTCTGGGCTAGGGGGTCTAGAATGATATGCTGAATTCATGGTTACAGTTTGCGACCTGGATAAAAACTTTTCCTGTATACAGTGTGTACGACACCCACATTTTGCAAGTCATGTTTAAGTGTCATGTATGTAAAAGAAAGAAAGAAAAAAAAGAAAGAAAGAATTCTTTCTTTTTTCTTTCTTTCCATTCCAAAACGTAGATCTCAATGGAGAAAAATGGGCAAGAAACTCCACGGACACTCTTTTAAATCAAGTTACAAAGTCTTGGGAACATTATTCTTGTTGCTTCTGTATGTGAGAACAATGTAAAAAATATATATAACAATTCTAAATATAAGATTAAAAATAAGCCCTAGCAGTTAAGAGATGACCAGTCTCAACCGACAACTTTCAACAATATTTACATGAAAAAGATTTTTGGTAGCTTATATGTAAGTTCCATACATTCCCTCAGATCCTGAGGATTTGAATGACATTCATCAGCGATAGCGGAAATAGAAATTACAAAATGTATGGAACTGACATAAGCTACCGAAAAGCGAAGTCTTGTAGCTTGGGGAGGCTTTTGTCCAGCAGTGGCCGTATTTCGGCTGAAATGATAATGTTGAACACACTTTATTGGGACTGCGACAGCCCCTAAAGTCGTAGCATCACCTACACACATTCATGGTGACACCTATTTGCCGAGAAAGACTTTCAGACACACTCAGAGAATCAAGCTGCATATACAGGGTAAGTTTTTATCCAGTGCGCAAATTTTAACCATGAATTCAGCATATCATTGTAGACCTACCGCAGAAATTTTTCGCCGGTTATACAAAAAAGAAAAAAAAAACCTGCTGTTTCATAGAAAAGTGCAATATCTACGCGGTCAAAATGTATGGAACAGCTGATTTTTTTTTTGTATAACCGGCGAAAAATTTGTGCGGTAGGGGGTCTAGAATGATATGCAGAATTCATGGTTAAAATTTGCGTACTGGATAAAAACTTTTCCTGTATGTGGCACTTAATAACAGCCATAATTCAGCTGTTATTAATTTCTAAAAATAATTTAAGAATGAATGTAAATTGAACTCAAGAGTGACGCACCTCATCATTGATAAGAAATTGAATTTCTCAGAAAGCACAATAAAATTACCAACAATATTAATAATAGTGATTTGTGCAGGAAACGAAGTAATTGAGAAAGCAGTAAAAGTGATTGTGTGTGCCATAAATTAGTGGAGTATCGATACTGTGATCCGGGTGCGCTTGCGACGGTTACGTATCGGATTTCTGCGAAACAGCTGGCTGGGTGCAGACTGAAGTTGTTTTGTAGATATGACAAATGAAGGGAAATGGAATAAAAAATTCTAATTTATTTTTTCTTATTAATCATCATCATCTTTTCCCAACTATGTTGGGGTCGGCTTCCAGTCTAACCGGATGCAGCTGAATACCAGTATTTTATATGGAGCTTGGAGCCTATCTGACCCTCACTGGCTAGCTACTGCATGGTTAATATGATAGGTACTCTTTGATAATATTGGATGCCAGACTTTCGAAGTTTAATTACTATGTTCTGTTGGTATATTGGCGTGTACTAGCTGATATACATATGTCAATTAATTAAATTTTATGATTAGTAATGTTAATTACTTACCTATTATTGTACAGAATCAAGTTCTTCTAACTTAACAGACAGCTCTGCTGCTGGGGAGTTTGTTACGCGACTTCTGCTTCCCGGCTAAATCAATGGGAAATGGTGAAGGGCGGGCGTTTTGGGGGACTGTCTTGAATAATTTTCAATAAGTGCTGACTCTCAGCCTAGTTTGAATAAATGACTTTGTTTTTTTTTTATAAATATTTTGAGCCTGACAAAACTCACGAATGACAGCTTTCCGAAGCACGGGGATATTTTAAAATAATTGGTGACTCATACCAACAAGTAGTAATTGTTAGCAGCCCTCTAATTGCGTATCACACTATCAATCAGAATCTGGATGTTTCTGAAGGATATTGCTAATATGCCATTGCTTCTTATGTTCGAAAAATGTGTCCACTCAATAACGTAATGAATGCAATGAATGTTGTTGAACTGTCAATATGAAACCGATTCTTACTTCGTGTGTTTTGTAGTTACCCCGATGGGCGGCGATGACCACTAATCTAGGAAAAAGAAACATGCGGGGCCGTTTTTGGGGACTGCCGATATAAGTGAAAACTAAGTAACTTGTACATACATCTACAGGAACAGTTTTTATTCGAAAAGGAAAAGTAATTATCAGGAAGTAACATAGGCTATAATTTATTTTGAAAAAATTAAGAGATCGTTAAGAAAATTGCAATAATGTAACCTAAAGTAGCAAAATTTTCCCTATAAAATTCATTATTTGGCGTACGCTGAGAAAACTATTGGTGATACATAAAAAAAATCTTCTACATGATTGAAGTACTCATTATCACCTACAAAAAAGTCCGCGAGGACCTACATCTAACTATCATGGTTAAGTCACAATAGCAGCTTTTGTGTTTTAACATTTAATTAGATCGCTGGTAGTACACAGTACATTTAAAGCTCATGGAAAGCGTTCGGTGTTGATGACGCGAGTCCCATGATTTTTGTTCACCCAAAAAGTGCTCAACGCGCCTAAAATGTAAGTGCTTTTTACGACACCGACAAAAAATAAACGTTTCTGACCTTATGACATCACAATGTAAAATATGATTAATTTTAATTATTCATCCTGTCAACAAAAGTTCGTTAATTACGTTATTTCCCGTCACCGAAGTAGGTACTAGGAATGCAGAAATCAGAGGTTATCACATGCATTCGTCATAAGTTCACAACAATAACTAAGAGGCAAAGAAATTCGTAGTTTTTACTTATCGATAAGCCGGGTAAAGGTCCCGACCCCTGCCTGTTTGCTTATTATTTCTTGACTAGCTTTTTCCAGCGGCTTTGCCCATGCGGAACTTTCATCCCCTATTTAACTCACTTTGGGGTTGAATTTCGAAAAATCCTTCCTTATTCCTTGTCTATACATTATAAAGGGAACCGCTGTGCAAAATTTCAGCTTTCTATGTGCGTAGATGAGTCAGTCAGTCAGGACTTTTATTTTTATTTATATAGATTATTTTAAAACGGTATTGTTTGAGCAGTCTTACCAAGGGGTATCGTGTTACCCAGTAACTGGGTTGTGGAGGTCAAATAGGCAGTTTATCCATGAAAAAATATTATTAATCTTTTGACCGCCACGTCAAAAAAGCAAAAACGTGAAGGATTAATTTACTTTATTTATTGTATTTGCGTTACGTGACCGATAATACGCGACTCATTTTCCGTCAGAAATGTACCGACCCTAAATCTGTTATGTAGTCGTTATTGTGGCGTGCTGGGCACATTTTGGTTTGTCATCTATCATGACTGTGGCGGTCAAAAGGTTAAGCTGCATTCCGATTAGACTGGAAGCCAACCATAATTTAGGGAAGGGCTATGCAATGAAATTAAATGGGTTGGCAAAAAGGCTTGAAGTTTCAAAGCAGATATAAACTAAAATTAAACGCAATGATATAATGATTGAATCAACTGATTTTGATCTTTCGTTTGTAAAGGAAAGAAAAGAAAGCAAAATAACCGAAAGTTGCGTACCCCAAAATAAGGGATAGGCTTTCTCCATTTTGGAATACATGGAGCTGAAACCTAAGTTTTTTAAATGAATATTTGTAGAGTAATTTACCTTTCCTCAAAGACAGGTCAATTCATTATTAAACATATTTTACCCACTAATCTAACTAACACTATGGGAGCTCAGTACAAATCGCAAATCTTTATTATATACTCGTTTATGTACACATAGTCATGTCTCCGTGACCCAGCGATAACACACTGCAATAACTTTTAATTTTTATTGCAATTACTGCAGACAATTAACGTTTTATTACACATTTACCTGATAACACATACAGTTTGTTTTTCTCTGCCGCTCCTGTTTTTATAATCTGTTAAATTTTTATAAATACAGATTATGTGAGGTGAGTACGCCTGTTAACGGCCGACTGGAATGTAAAAACGATTGTTTAGACTGATCTTGAAAATATCTTTTTGGATTTCTGGAAGTTTTTTTGTGGAGTTATTAAAACTCTGAGAAAGCACCTGCGTCTAATTTCATGTCAATTAGTATAACCTACTTATATGTAGGTAGTTATGTCAAGTGTAGTATAATATATGATCAATACTCTATTACCTCATTTCTAGTGGTGCCTGCTGTGAACTAGCATAAATGTGCTTTTAAAGACATGTAACTATGTATAACACTGATAGTGCTATGCCTCCGACAAACTGTCGTAAGAACCTAGATTAATATTATCCTCATTAGTAAAGTTGTTTGAGTATGGAAAAATTCTCTTTTAAAGTAAACAACATAATTATATGATAATCTCTTCGAAAAAGTTGTCATTACTGCAAGTTATTATCATTGTTGTTTTTGGCAATAAATAATAAGAAGAACCATAACTAATATTTTTTAAATAAACTTCAAATATCATTACAAACGAATCAGCTGCACTAACACTAACTAAACTGTAAGTATCTAATTGATAATAATTAGCAAGTCTACGCAATCAAGTTATTTCTTTAATTAACGATGTTTATTTAATCACGATAACAATAGGTACTCATTCCTGATAATTATTCTGTAATTGTGGTATTGTTACATCATTTCGAATATAATCATTTGGGTATGTCAAAAACAACAGTTTTTTTACTTTCTATAACGTCGTTATGTGGTTAATTAGGTATTGTTTAGCGCTGAAACCATATTCATATCCTTCGACTTTGACCCCATCGAAATAATTAAACTAAATACGTACACAAAAATAAAATTCATGACCACGGAAAACAACATCATGGGTTTTCACCCTACAAAAATGCGTAGGCGATTATCAAATCAGCATTGAAATAGATGTGTTACTTTTCAAAATATTTAGTGAGTGTTGATAACTGCAATCAAGCATTTTAAATAGTTAAAACGATTCGAAGTCATTTAGTTGGAGTTCTAAAAAAGTGTAATAAAGTTTAAAATATAAAATTTTCCAGTCTGTTGATATACCGCAATAATAATATGATGCTTGGGTTTATTCCTTTAAATCTGTAGCAAAATTATACGATGAAGGTAAACATTGTGCGGAAATTGGCATGTTCTACTAAAACCAAAAATTCGAAGACATGTGACATCTACTTACCAACCCGCACTGGGCCCGAGTGGTGGATTACGGCCCAATCCCTCTAGTGGAGGCATGTGTCCCAGCAGTGGGACCATTAAAGGCTTATTGTGATGTGAACCAAATTATCTTTCTTTTAAATCATGAAACGAAAAAAGGCTGGATAAGTATATCATTTTGACCAGTCCCACCTCTTAAATGTAGCCTGTAACATTAGACTGTAACTTAAAAACAATAATCTCTATAAAACAAATAGAGAAATGTAATTGAGAACCAGCCATTATAAACATGCTAATCTAATTTAAACATCGATCCTCAGAACAGATTTCCCGTAGCGTACGTTTAGTTTGAGGGGCTAATGGCTAAAATGTAACAACCACACGGCTGGGTTGATGGGCTTTATATACCAAGACTCCTCCGTGCCTCGGAAAGCACGTTAAGTCGTTGATCCCAGCTGTCATTCATGGATCTTTGACAGTCGTTCTGGGTCGTCAGACACCCAAAAGTCTGTCAACCAGTCTTACCAAGGAGTTTAGTATTATCCAGTAACTGGTTGCGGAGGTCAGATGGGCAGTCGCTCAATGTAAAATATAAGTATCTGCGTCCGGTTAGACTGGAAACCGACCCTAACTTAGTTAGGAAAAACGCTAGGCCGATTGTGTTGACGTATAGTCTGCCTATGAGATCAAGCAGTTGATACATGAAGATACAAAGTATTTTAAATCCCATCTCAACTGGAAATACAGATGTCTTATCCAATTAATTGAAATAAAAAATCTTGAAAAGAAAACAAACTAAGATTCCAAGAAAAACAGCGTATTTACATGTGTATAGATTTTAAATGGTGGTAATAGTAACTTGTAATAATGTAATGACTACTATATTTGATCATATCCTGTCATTTATGACTTGTAACCCTTTTCTGTCTGCCTATTCTGCACCTTGCTGAGAAAACGCAGATGAAGAATTCTGTTTTTTTCTGTCAATCCCAAATATCTATGCAAATTATTACTTGCTATGTAAATTATTACAGTAGGTATGTGTCTACACAATGGCGAATAATATGCCGTCATGGTAGGTAGATAATTCATGGAGCAACCAGCGTTAATGGCTGTCCAAAACATATGTTTATTTCATAATATTAAATTCATCTAAATCAGTGCTTACTACATTCAAGCTTTTTTATCTACACGTAAATTGGAACCAGAGGGGTAACTGAGTAACCACACTATGGAATGGATTTAATTTTGACAGTTCAACAAAATGCAAATAACGCAATGACGTTATTTGCATTGTTTAGCAGACAAATGTTTACATAAAATATAAAACGACGTTGTTCTGGAATTATCGATTCGCCCATAAATAAATAACTTAAAATATTATATTATAATATTAAAATATAATATTATTTAAAAATCACGATTATAATCGTGCGTTTCGAATAGTAATAAGTCAAAGCAACAATGCAAATACTTGCAGAAGTAAATTAACCCTTATTACTAATAAAAAAACGACTTATAAGAAAACCAGAATACAACAATCAAGATCTCAAACCCCACATATTAATCAAATTCAAAATGGCGGCCAAACCTAATCGATTCACAATTGCAGTGTTATTACACGCATTTATTGCTAACAAAGTATCAGAGATAACCCTCAAGCGCGATGGTCGTGGCGACCGAAGAAGGCAAGGTTTTATTACTAACTAGCTTTTGCCCGCGGCTCCGCCCGCGTGGATGTCGGTTATCGCGTAAAAAAGTAGCCTATGTCCTTACCCATATCCCAGGCTATATCTCGGCCAAATTTCATGACGATCGGTTCAGCGGTTAAGGCGTGAAAGCGTAACAGACAGACAGACAGAGTTACTTTCGCATTTATAATATTAGTAGGGATTAACCATATCGTGAATACCGATGTGCCTTGCTCGGTGCCAATCGCCGTCAACTTGTCAGGTTGATGTAACTGTTGAATGCGGGCAGGGGTATTTTTTACCCTTTGTGGGTTTTTGGTGTTGGATTTTGTGGTGAGTGGGTATAATATAAAGGTCTAAAGCTAAACTTCGGCCTCGCAGGACTAGGTTTATGCTGTTCTAAACCAATTGTAATGACGCTCTCGTTATTTAAGTACCCTTATAACATTACCAACATTTTATTGTCTCACAGTAGGGCAAAACACTTCTCATACAGTAAATAAATAAATAGCTATGCTTCACATACAAACGTAGATTGCATGAAAGAATTGTTGAAAGCATCTAACTCTCCGATTACGTGCGAGCGGTTGAGTCGAACGCACGCGCTTAGCTGCAACGTAATATTATCGCGTGATTTTTACTTCTACCTACATAATAGTTATGTTATCAAATTATCGTGTGTTACTATTAAATGGCTGAAATAAATACTAACGTGGATATTTGCGCCTCTAGTGGTAGTGATGACATAGTGCAGGAGCTAGTATCTCAGAGAGAACAACAAGTTAACCTAAATTTGACCGAAGAGATTGAGATGAACGAAGAGAGTGAGCAACGACTTGTAAAGAGAGGGAGACAAGAAGATGAAGAAATAGTGGAAGAAGATGGATTTGTAACCGTAACTAGAAAGCATAAGCGAGCAAATAGGAATGATTCTGTAAGTGATAAACAAGTGGGAGAAAGTAGTATAAACTCTGAAGAAAACCATACTTGTATATGTGTGACAGGAAAAGAAACTTTACCAAAACAATTTGGTATGGCAAAGCTTTTGAGATCATTAAAAATCGAAAAAATTGCAAAGATGATATATAAAAGTGCATTCAGGGTCCTGATCTATTTTGAAAATAAAGAAAGTGCTTTGAAATTATTAAATTGTGAAAGTTTTATTAGTTCAGGATACAGAGTTCAGAGGACTGACGAAACTTGCTTATGTTATGGTATTTTAAGGCAGATAGATCTAGAAACAGAAGAATCAGAAATTCATGAGAATCTGTCATGTGAGCATGACATAATATCAATAAGAAGGCTAAAGAGAATGTCCGACAGCGGGGAATGGATAGATTCAGAGACAATACGAATTTGTTTTAAGGGCGCCACTTTACCACCGTATGTATTTGGGTACGGTTGCAGGTTCAAAGTGGAGCCTTATACTTTCCCAGTATCTCAATGCTCGGGATGTTGGAAATTTGGCCACCTTTCCAGAACATGTCCAATTAAAAAAATTATTTGTCCCAAATGCGGTGGTAATCACCCAAATTGTGAAACAGATAATTATATTTGTGTGAATTGTAAAGGCCCACATATGGCCATATACAAGAAGTGTCCAATTTTCCTAAAAGAGAAAGAAATCAGAGACATTATGACTAAACAAAACTACACCTACAGAAAAGCATTAGAACTATACTTGAAAGAAAACAAAAGTCAAGAAACAAGCATTGATAAGCGGGAAATGGAAATAAAATGTAACGACATCAATTCACAACATGGAAATAAACAGAGTACTCAGGAAACGTATAAAGAGATACTTGTAACAGAACGAATGGCTAACACCATTGCAAGCGATGATATCATGCTGAATAATGGCACTAAAGAGAAGAACTCAAGAAAAAACATACGACGTCAAGAACAGGTAACGAAAAAGAAGACTATGGAGACTAAAGTGTCGGACAGGTGTAGTTTAGATAAAGAGAATTCGTTATCACCGCCCACCTATGAACCTATATATTTCGAGAAAGAAAAAAACCCAGAAGGTACGAAAGACTCAAGCGTCAACTTAGATTTTTATTGTACTTTCCAGAGAATCAAAGATATATGTATTTCTGAAACTGATTGGAATACCAAACTTAAACAACTAGGTAAATTTGTTATGGAAATATTGGGTCAACTAATTGTTAAAGTTTTGAAGAAAGATGACATTTTTACTAAATTTATATCTATGTTTAACAATGGCTAACATTACAACACAAAAGTCTTTGTTACGTATTGTACAGTGGAATGCACGAAGCTTACGACCTAAACGTAATGAGTTTGAGTTGTTAATGGCGCAAGAAAAAATACATATAGCTTTAATATCCGAAACGTGGCTGGAACCTGAATCTCATTTCAATGTAAGTGGGTATCATATTTTTAGAAAAGATAGGATGGATGGGTACGGGGGCATAGCTATTATTATTTGTAAGTCGATAAAAGTGCAACAATGTTGTATTTCTACTCGAAATTCAGGCATAGAAGTTGTGTCCATTAAACTTTTAAATTGTAAAGAAATTAAAAACATAATATTGTTGTATTGCCCTTCTTCAGTTCGTACAAGTCTTGCTGACTGGGAACATATTTTCTCACTGTATCCCAATAAATGCATAATAGCTGGGGATTTTAACGGCCATCATGCAACTTGGTCCTCTAAAGCCGATGGTAGAGGAATTCAAATTCATGATGCGGCTTTAGAGGCTGGATTTATTCCTCTTAACGATGGGAGTGCTACTAGAGTGACTTTGGTAGATAATACTGTTCAGTCGACATCTCCCGACGTAACCTTTGTTTCGACCGATTTGTCTGTTTTGCTTAGCTGGAGTGTGATGAACGAAAATCTCGGAAGTGACCATCTGTTTGTTAAAATTACATATAAATATTATAATAATGTGAACGTTAGTTGTATAAATAAAAAACGAAATTTCAAGCTAGCGAAGTGGTCAGAGTATAGCAAATCCTTAGAAAATTATTTATTACAACCTTTAGATACAGTTAATGTGCAGTCCTTATATGATAATTTTATCAAACAGATAAATAAAGCAGCCGATGAACACATACCTTGGATTAGGAGCTGTGATAATCCAAAAAATAACTTTCGACCTAAACCCTACTGGAACACAACACTCTCACATTTAGTGGCGCAACGTAGGTTGGCTTTAAAAAAATTCAGAAGTAATCCTACACCAAGTAATTTAACTATAATTGAACGCAAGACAAAAGCTGCAAAAGATGTTATCTGTCAAGCGAGGACAAAAGATTGGCAATGTTACTGTAGTAGCATTGATGAACAAACGTCAAGTTCTGATATGTGGAAACGCATGGGCTGGATTAAGGGAGTTAGTTCATCCAGATCCCGTATTTCGAATGATCAGAAGATCGAACTTCTGTCTAATCTCGCTCCAGACTATGTCTATCCAAGAGTCCAACATTTCAATTCAGATAATATATTACTCGAGGCCAATTTTACCTTACAAGAGATGTGTAACTGTTTTAAGCGAAAGGATACAGCACCCGGTAACGACGGGATTACATATTCCTTGATATACCATTTACCTCCCGCAGGCAAATTGTACTTATTAGATCTATACAATCACATTTTTAATACCGGTAGTATTCCGATACAATGGCGTGACATTTTAGTAACACCAATACCAAAACCTACACCTGACGGTGGTACCAAATTCCGACCAATCTCCTTAATTTCTTGTTTATGCAAAATCTTACACGCAATGTTGACAAAAAGGTTAGAGTGGTATATAGAGAAAAATAAACTGCTCTCCCCGTTCACTTCTGGATTCAGGAGAGGACAGTCGTGTCAGGACTGTCTAGTCAAATTAGTAAGCCAAATTTACCTAGGATTTTCCCATAAAATTTCGACAATAGCGTGTTTTTTGGATATCACTAATGCCTATAATAATGTTTTAATAGATGTATTGATAAATACCTTAGACGAAATAGGTGTTGGGAAAAAATTCTGCCAGTATCTGTGGAACTTTCTAAGTGAACGGCACCTAATTATGAAAGATGAAACCGAACAAAATAAGTACTTTATAAGATATACAAATCGTGGTTTAGCACAAGGCGACCCGATTTCGCCTGTACTATTTAACGTAATTACAATTAAATGTTTTGATAGAATTAGAAATGTAACGATGTGTCAATATGCAGATGATTTTGTATTGTATGCCCCTTCCAGAAACCTCAGAGAAAGTCAAATAGAATTTCAAATAGCGTTAAATACATTTTGTTTCATTCTGGATGAAATAGGATTACAATTATCAGACGATAAATCGAAAGTTTGTATTTTTAGCAGAGGTTTTAGAAGATTACAAATAGAACTTAAGTTAGATAAGGACAATTTAGAGATAGTAGACAATTACAAATATTTGGGTGTGTGGTTGGACAGATCGTTGCGCTGGAGTAAACACATTAATATGACTGTTGAAAAGGTGCAGAGGAATCTTAATTTACTTAAGGTTTTGGCAGGCGCTTCCTGGGGCTTACATCCTAGACACTTAAGACGTATATATATTGCACTTATCAGAAGTCGCATAGACTACAGCTGCTTTTTATATGACGCGAGCGCAAAATGCCACCTAGATAAATTAGACAAAATTCAAAATCAAGCTATGAGAATAATAGGAGGTTTTATCAAAACTTCACCGATCCACGTGATGGAAAGTGAGTTATGTGTAGTTCCACTGTACTTACGAAGGAAATATTTAGCTTATAAATTCTGTCTAAAGTCAAAGGCAATAGAAAATAATTTAACATGTCGGATATTAGAGGAACTCTACGCTCTTCGACAAAATTGTTATTGGAAAAATAAAACCATTCCTTTATTGGCATCAGCTATGAATGAGGTTAAAGAGTTGCAGGTAGCTTCTTCCTGTCCATTATCTATGTATACATTACGAACATGGATTACTAATATTAATGTAAATGAAATTATTATATCAAATTTAGAATCAATTAAAAAATCTAAACGTTCATATGATAGTAATACATTAAAATATGCAGTTATTAGTGAATTATATACAAAGTATAGTGGTTGGTTTTATATATTTACAGATGGTTCGAAGAATGTAGAGGGTCATGGGTCTGCATATTATATTCCTAATATAGATATAAGCACTCAAGATAATTGTTTTAAAATAAGTGAACATACATCCATTATGACGCTGGAGCTCATTGCAATCTCAGAGGCTTTGACTTACATAATTAATCATTGTGGATATAAAAATGTTGTCATTTGTACAGATAGTAAAAGTTCATTACAACATATAGCTCGATGCGCCTCTGGCCACAGAGGTGCATCGATAGCTTATGTTATATTATCTAAAATTGATGAAATTGTTTTAAAAGGCATCCAACTGAGGTTGCAGTGGGTTCCATCGCATATTGGATTGCGGGGCAACGAAGAGGCTGACACGTTGGCAAAATTAGCGGCTAGAAATGGAAAAGAAATAAATATTATATTAGATTATTCAGAATTTTTACCACAATTTAAAAATGTATGTTATGATTATTGGAGAGAATATTTTAATAAACGATCATTGGAGAAAGGTATATGGTATAAAACCATACAGTGTGAACCTCTTCGCGTGCCCTGGTTCATGAATAGTGATAGTAGTAGACAACTGATTGTTACTGCTCTTAGACTCAGATCTGGACACATTCCATGCAAGAAATTTGCCTTCATGATGAAGAAAATCGCTTCGCCCAATTGTGAGGAATGTGGAGTTGTCGAGGATCTACAACATTTATTGATGGAATGTGCCCAATCTGAGGCCAGTAGAAATATTTTAGTGAGGTCCCTGAATTTGAACAGAATTGATGTAGGCATGTTCCATACAATTCTATCCGAACCAAATGGCGACGATGCGAAGGGTTTGTTTAAATTCATGGCCCACGTCTTGTGAGAGTACAATTACTGTTTAGGATACGATGGGACTGACATACGCTATGCGTAAAAGCCCCTAAAAACAAATAAAGAAAAAAAAAAAAAAAAAAAAAAAAATCTAACTCTCATTTTGTTACTGTCAAAATGAGAAAAATCTACGATTGTTAAAATCTGCAACACTTAGGTATTTACTCAAGTTCTTAATGCTGACTTGAAACTTGACTTACAACGTTTAAAAAATAAATTGTCATGGAAGACCTATTTCTGCGCATCCCTGTGCGATAACAGAATAACGTATTAAATAATTATGCAAAACCATGTAATTTCATGCCGTTCAAAACAAAAGTATGTATCTATTCGATGTGTAATTAAAAGTTCTAGGAATGTTATCAGTATGCGTTGGCCTACTAGATAAGCGAATACCCAATGATCCAGCATCTATAAATAATTACTTAATTAATTATCCAAAGTCGTGAGTTAATTTTCATGTTTTGATATGAGTAACACGTTGTGTCCTACAAAACAAAACATTAATTGCATGATTAAATAGATAATTAAATGGCTAGTCGGGCAACTAAACCAGTTTTTCTTCACAAAATTCGTACAATATGCAGAAAAAAAGCAGCTGTAGCTCTAACGCAATAAAAAATAACTACGAACACAAAATATTTCGTATACATTTGCAATAATTACCTCACATTTATAAACAATTAAACAAATTATTAAAATTCCCCACTTAACAGTCACGACAGTCGATACAGACAGTAAAATAAACAGTTACACTAAAATCATGTTTTTTAATCAAACATAAACACTCATTAAAGGGTTAAAAGCAGTGACTTAACGAGCCTTCGCTACTGTGTGTGTGCCCCAACTGGTATGAACAACTTTTTATTTTCCTGCCGTATTAACGACTGTCCCTTTCACACATGCTGCTAATTTATACCTCCATCTCTGTCGCACAGGGCAATTAACACTCTCTGTATACGGTAGCGATGGAAGAAATTAGTTAAGAGAGTCTCGGCCCCATTTCTGTAGTTTGTGTCAACGGGCCTCGAGTCGCGAGTAGCAGGTTTATTTTTCTTTTTAATTTCAACTTTTACGCTCGAGTGGACGTTTTTTCGCGGCCGATGTCATTACCCGTCTTGGCGGCAGGCGAAGGGTTGAATTCTTACCTGATGTATTGCTCTATTGGTTTTCATTGTTTTAAATGTACATAGATAGTTCATAATAGGTTTTCTTTGCTAATTGGCAGTAGACTATTATGTTAAAGTTGTTCAATTGCAATTCAAGCGTGTTTGCTTCACCTACATGGGAGAATTGCATGACTGAGTGGCAGGTGACATTAGAAATTAATAAAAAAATATCTGTTACAATGTTGCCCTAATCGACGATAGGATATTAAATATAATTAGTATAATTAGTGAAGACAAGATAAACGCAGTAAATAGACAAATAATTACCTAGATAGTTGCTGAAAAGAGTTGTTGGGCATGGATAAATATTTGGAGGAATGATTTTTCTTAGCAGGGATGAGATCTTTAATTGTAATGAAACTTGCACAATGGTCATGATTGTGAGCAGGTTTCATAGGTAGGTACCTACTTTTCATTGCTCGCTGTCAGATAGAAGGGGTGAAGATTTTTGAAGAAACTCAGACAAAGCTTTATCCTAAGTCTAATAAATACTTTTTCTTTCTTTCTAAGGGCGAATTTCACCAAACTTTTATACTTAGAATAAGTCTTATCCTGAGAATTAATTTTGAATTTTTGACAGATCTTCCATAGTAGAATTGTCAGACGTAAATTTTACTCTACGGATAAAAGATATCTGACTTTGGTAAAATCAGCCCTAAGTCGATTGAACAGACAACCCCAAAACAATGTAGATAAACACGGGATAAGAACAGATGGCCGATGGGGCCGAAAAGTTCTGGAGTGGCGACAGCGTACCGGAAGACGTTAAGTTGGAAGGCCTCCCACAAGGTGGACGATGGCCTTGTGAGGGCCGCAGGAGTCCGCTGGACGCGGGAACCGAACCGGTCGAAGTGGCGGAGCTTGGGGGAGGCCTATGTCCAGCAGTGGACGTCTTTCGGCTGAAATGATGAGGATGATGATGATGAAATGTCTGTAACCATTGTTCCAAAATATTGTATCCAACGTACAGGTACGAAATATAGTAATAAATTTATTTTACCAAACAAGGGTCATCATTAAGGGTCATTTTCAGGAAACTCATTATTTGGTTGACTTCGGTGTCAAATTTTTCAATTTTTTGTTAAAATGAAATATCAAATCTAGAGTTAACACTCTAATACTAACATGCTTTAAATTAACTCTAGATGTGAAATTTCATGTTAACAACGAATAAATAAAAAAAAAAAATTGACACCGAAGTCAACCAAATAATGAGTCTCCTGAGAATGACCCGTAAACATTTTATTCCAAAATTTAAGTAGGTACTGAATGATAACTGTCTACATATTTGCGACTTATCTATGTAGAAAATCTTTTTTTGGTTATAGAGTGTATAGATGTTTTGGGACAAAATGTTTACTTTGTTTGGTAAAATAAAATGAACTTATACCCAAAAAATTAGGCAACTAATCTTAACCTTGGTCCCCCATCATCAACACTGTAATCAGACTTAGGGACTACTTACACTTATTCAGCTCTGTTCAGCTTTTGCCCATAGAAAACAACGATTTTGAATAGAGTCCGTTCAGCTTTCCGCGGCTGAACGGATGCGTATGTATCTCATACAAAATCATTGTTTTCTATGGACAAAAGCTTAACAGAGCTGAATAAGTGTGAGTAGTCCCTTATCCTCCTTTTAAAACTCAGTTACATACATATTTGGTCGTCCATCGAATCCATCCAATATACATATTAAGAGCCCATAATTCATTGCACTCGAGACATTAAACTAGCGCCCAGAAACCCGCTATACAATGAAGAAAACTGCGTCTTAATTAAGGAAAAACGATCAAGAAAGATTGCAATTTAAATACCCATATTAATTAACGGAGTAACTGTTAACGAGTACGTAAGTATTTAATGATGTAAATGGTGCGAACTGATCTGTAATTACGGCTGCAGTGTAATTGTTTGTGCGCGAGGAAAAAATCACTCAGCGAACTATTATCGCTAATCCACGAATTGAAATTAGATGTAATGACTGGTTTCAGAGATCTGTGGGAGTATTGGAAAAACGGTGAACGCTGTAATATCGTGGAGAGAGCACGCATGCCCTGGGCCTGAATTCACTATGACCACTTAACGATTGCTTACTCGTAACCACGTCAATCACACAAAATCTGCTAATATCGTATTAATAATATCGACAAATTGTCTTGAAACATACAGAATATGACATTTCGATTCCTTGCTGTTACATTGGTTTTTAAAAACCACGATATTGACGTAGTTGGAACGTAGTAAGATTCCGCGAAGAATCATTATCACCATACAGATTGAATTGGGGCCCTGTGCGCCTTGGTAGATGTCACATGTTTCCAATTTTTTGGTTCTAGGACATGCCGGTTTCCTCACGATGTTTTCTTTCACCTTTTTGAGATCAGCGGTGATTAGTTGATTACACAAAGTAAAGGACCTGCCTGGGTCCGAACCCACGACATACCTTCAACTTGTAAATCGGGGCCGTTACCACTGAGCTACCAGTGCTCTACTATTTTCATTGAAGTCATGAAAAATGATATTATCAGCCTGTTCTTCTGCAGAAATAAAGCCTACCTTCGATCCTTACACTTATTCCTATGGACTGTTGTTTTGGTTATTCTTATGAAAAAGTTCAGTTCGTTCCGCCATCTCCGCCATAGCAAAAATTTTCTTGATATTGATGTTTTTAGGGAAAAAGATGGAATACATAACAAATCTCTTCCTTCTAGAAAAGGAAGGAACCCAAAAGGGGGCACAGTGGCCAATCGATCTACCTGTTGAAAGTTCAAATTCCAACATTTTTCGTCGTATTTACGGAAACTCTCAAAGATAAACTAATCATGTTCTGTTCCGCTAAAGACATTGCGTTTATCTTTTAGTCTTCGTAATACTTGTGTTAACAACTCAATCCATTCGCATCACAAGATATTAGACTCACGCTTAACCGTCTTAAAATGGCAACTTAGCGCAAACATTATACATTCAATAGTAATTGCTTGCAATAAAAGTGATTGCGTTACTAAATTCAATCAGCTGCACACACACACTCTGCTTCACACACAAACACACATAAACACATCCTCATTTACAATAACACACACACCTACATACTCACGCACAGAGTTACGGGTTATTAGTCGACTCGCACGAAGTTAATTTGTTTGTAGGCGAAGTGACAATTTCATATATGCATGTTAGACAACTGGCACGTTTCGGAAAAAAAGAAGTTAAGAAAACGAAAAAAGAAAGTACACTAACGTTATTCGATAAAATACAAAACGTGCCAGTTGCATAGCACGCATTTCTTTATTTATTTTTTCTGGGTTTTGGCTTCGCACGGTTTGTGCATTTAGCCAGTGTCAAGTAATTTTACTTTTCAATCAAGTAAATGGCCCGATATCAGGCACGAAGTTACAAAAAAGTCATAGTCAGTCAAGTCAAAGTTAGGTCAAAGTTATTGTAAAGCGGTAGTAACTTTACAACAACCTATTAGGAGTTTTTGGAGGGAACACGAAAAGTCCACGTTAGTCACTTATTTTCACCTTCACTACACTTGTGCTCACGTTCACGAAAATTCGTGCGTCATGTTCCAACGTGATCCCGCCAAAAAACTCATTTCTAGAATTGTCAATTAGTCCACAAATATACCTATAGACTTTTTGCGAGTCGCCTAAAGTTTTTATTATTATTATTATTTTACTGTGTTGCCATCTGACATTATGCTGAGCTGAGGTCCTTTTGGCATTACTATCATTGATATTTTTTTCTTTTTATATAATTTAAGGTTTGTTATTAATGATATAATGCCAATAAATGCATTTTGCTTTCTTTACATGATTAAAATTGACGATTCGCCGGTGCGGGCGAGTTAATTCGTGCAATTCGACTAACGACTAGTTACGAATCGAAAGCCACACAGTTACACGATAGGTTGGCAGAGAGACGTAATTCTAGGACCTGATGCTAGATTATGCTTGTATAGATTAATTAAGATGAATAAATAGAAACTGTACTGCTTAGAATAGGTAGGGTTATTGGATAGTAATTGACAGTACCTACCTTTGTTTTAACTCCGTGGTACCTACGCGCTTTTTTAGAGCGGAATAAGTGGTAATTCTTATCGATGGTTCGTTAATCAGTTGGAGTATAATCTGGGCTATTTTCGATCTGCTGTCGATAAAAATCTGGTCAGTGTAATTTGGCCATGTTGATGTATCTGGGGATTGTTACATATCGTTTGAAAAGTGCATGAACTTAGTAATCGCGAATAAGCTACTTTTATATGACAGAATGTTAAACTCTTGGTGAAGCGGTGCTTTTTTTGAATAACCTATGTTTTTTTTTTTTGAATCATGCACTGAATCTTGAATCTTCACCGTAACAGGTTGTGCATAATATTCTGCCGTTTCTGGCGTATTTCATTTCACATTTTCAGAGGTTTTCGTTTTTTGTTTGCATTCAAATTGCAAGTTAGTCAAATATTAGTAACAGAAATATCAAATAAAATTAAGAATTAATATAATAATAAGGGAATATTGTGATTCATCATCATCATTTCAGCCGAAAGACGTCCACTGCTGGACATAGGCCTCCGCCAAGCTCCGCCACTTCGGACGGTTCTGTGCTTCTCGCATCCAGCGGACTCCTGCGGCCCTCACAAGGTCATCTGTCCACCTTGTGGCGCCTTCCAACTTTACGTCTTCCGGTACGCGGTCCACTCCAGAACTTTACGGCCTCGTCGTCCATCTGTTCTGCGAGCAATGTGATATTGTGATTATTTCCTAATATTTCAGTCTATTTTTCAGTCATTAAATCATAAGTATGAAAGACCCATTCAGTTACAGTAGGAATGGCTTTAATTTTGACAATTCAACAACATTCATTGCGTTACTGTCGTTGATGAGCAGACAATTTTTTAATAACGTTCAAAATTATTCAGATTCTGCAATTAGGGAGCAGGGCTTTAAATAAATAAATTAAAAAACTAAGTTGTTGGAAATAACCACGTGAAAGCAAACTCCTACTCCTCCTAAGCAAAAATGCCTATACAACTAAGTACCCGTCACCCTTTATATATGTTGGTATATTAGTAAGTTCTGGCCTGGCCTAGTAGTGCCATACCAGGCCAGGCCAGAACTTACTAACATACCAACATATATATAGGGTGAGTGGTAATTAGTGACCGATATTGAAACACATGATTGTACTCATCATAACAAAAAAAAAACCCAAAGAAACGATTTTTTTTAAATCTGTCTTATTGACCCCAATTTTATTACCCCAATAGAATATTGAGTACCTAACAAGAATAATACACCATCAGCTGCAATTTAATTTAGTTACCTACAAACAAAAATAATCATAAAAAAAACACTTTTACCATGCATTATTCGTTTTTTCATTAATTTAACAACAGATTGCGCGCGCGCTATCAGCTGTCAGTTGCTTGGTCAAGAGATTCAAAAAAAAAAATTCTTTGGGAAAGTTGTTTGTCACTAATCACCAGTCACCATATATAAGTACTGGCCACTAGGCCACAAATTCCTCCACGGTACTCATAATAAATGATGAGCTCACATTTACACAATTACACGAATTCAAGTATCCTTAATAATTATTTCAAGAGCATCAACACATGTAAACATAATCATTAATTATTATGATCACCTTGTATTGTTAATTTGGAACCTATTTGCATAATACTTTATAAGGTAGGTAGAAGCCAGCTGCCTCAAAAACGCTAAATTACCTGGTTTTCTCCTTAAGAAGAGAGAAGAGAAGATCTATTAGTTATAATGAGACGTTTAAAACCTCAACGTTACCTTGTAATAATACTATACAGGGTGAGTTTTTCGATATCGAATTCAGGGCGGCAGGGACATCGAAGCTCAACCTATAGGTAATCTTAGTTCAGTAAATGATTCTGAATCTTCCTGCGTTAAAACTTGGTGGTTTAAAAATTGCTGTTCCAGTGATGCTCGCGAAGAGGGAGGCGGCGCACGTGAGGGAGAGGCAGTCTATGCGCCCTCGCGACCCTAGCCGCCGCAGGATACGAAGACGCCCTGGGCGTCGGGAATCCCAGGCCGATTTCCGGCCACCGTAGGCATGAGCTTGCGGACAGCGAGTAATGGGTAGCTCGCTGTCTGGTAAGGACCAAGCCCGAGTCGACGGCGCGTTGTGTTCCACACGCGCCTCTAAGAGATGTTAGCACAAAATGATGAGGCTCGCAAGGGCCGATGCCTGCCAGGGGTGCGGGTTTGTTCGAAAGAGATACCACAGCCCCCGGCATACGGGCTACTGAGGGAACACGGGTGGGTTTTAGTCAGTAAAAGTCTGACACGCCCTCCTGCTCCACCCAGAGCGGGAGAAGTTATTTGATGATTTCTCACCCAAAAAAAAAATAAGCTCTCGTTATGTCAGCCAATTAATCACAGCAATTCCACAAAGATTCGGCTTTCGATCAATTGATCGGAGACTTTCAGTAGGTAAGTGTGTATTTCTCTTTCACCCTGTATGGTGAATGAGAAGTTCACTAATTGGAAATTATGTGTTTTACTCAGTAACCATTATCAATGTTGAAAATTGGCGACACGAGGATAAGCAGCAGCTGGATAATTTTCATTTCACAGGCATTATTGTTGGTGAAATGGTTATTAATTCGTGAAGAAATTTGAAGGTGATACACTGAACCGGGTACCTATATTTGAAGACACCTTTTAGGTGTTGATAGGGGAAAACGTTGAAGGGTAATGTGCAATATTTGTATGTAGTGACACGTTCTTGTATCGTGCTAAGCTAAATGTATCGTTCGTACCTAAATAGTTCACAAAATATTTTAAAGTGCTGTGCTGTGTGTGTTCATATGTATGTTATAATTTATAAATGTCTATAACAACGTTGTCACTTATTTTTAAATAAAGTTTTTTTTTTCTTTCCTTTTCAACGATCCAGGAAAATCTCCTCAGAGAAACGAAAATTTAAACATCACAACAGATAGATTTCAACTGTATGCACTAGTTTATAGCACAAAGAAAGATAGTAAATTACTATTAATACAAACAACCTGAGAAATTACACTTCAACTCAAACTTCTGCATGCAAAGGTGCAAAATTGATGAAGACACGCAAAAGTCTAAAAACGTAATATCATCTTATCATCAACACAAGTTTTATGTAGGTACTTACATCTCTTCAAAACGTTAGAAAAAACCGTAAGCCGATGAACTTAAAGGGATTACCACACCTTTGGCAAACAGGCATAAGTCAGTTTGAAATCTTTTGTTGAACGAGGTAAAAGGAAATCAGCGGGAGTGAGTGCATTCATAATAATTGACGTTTTGTGTATGAATGGGGCGAAATAATTTGTTTTTGTTAAATAATGCTGCTTGGTTGGACTGCGATGTATGTGGGCTTGTGCTTGTGTTTTGTGTTCTTGGAAGAGAGGAAATTGAATAATTTTGTGTAAATAACTTTTAATTTTGTCGTAGCTAGATAAAGTTTTGAAATACATCGTATCAATCATAATTATGACTATTTATGAGATTTGCTTACGATTTCTGTTTCTATTTTGTGTTACTTACTGATAAACAAAATAAATGATTTAAAATTTAAATCATCACCTAATTAAAAGTTTAAGAATTTATTGAAAAACCCTGAGATTAGGTTTAATAAAATTTTCAAAAAAAAATCAGTAGATAACATTTTATTTGTTGTTTACTCATGTTTTTACGTGAGTAAGTCACTACAAAAATAAATGCAAGGAATAACACAATCTTCAAATTCATATTTTGTTTTTCTCACCAAATCACGTTCCGCTCTGTTTATTCACAATTACAAAACTCAATACGATCCTAACAGAATCCCACAATCAATCAAAAAAACCTTTGACAAGTGTATACTTGTAATCCTGGCCAAACAACACCTGCTTTCAGATTTAGACACACAAAAAAAAACCTTTTTTGTAATAAATCCATCATTTCGAGATTAAAATTTGTCCGTCACTGCCACTAAGCGTGAGTATTGTAGTTCGGAAATAATGCGAAAATGATTGACTTGTTATTGTCTGTTTCGAGTCCATCGTACCGCACAAAATCCAATTTTATTGGATAATTTTAGTGTCTGTAGGCGGTAGTGGCTGGGTTGCAAAGCGTCAGAACTGCGGAAATTGGGTTTTTGTGTTTAATTAATTTAGTGAAATGTGAAGGACTTATTGGTGAAGTGCAGTCAGACAAATTTCATACACAAAATGAATAAGAGTGTCGTCTTCAAAATTTCTTTTCAGCTTGCAATTGTATTTGATAAAAACGGATTTTCTAGAAATGTTGAATAAGTAGTCCAGACATATTTTATTTGTAGCTTTTAAAAATATGATTATACTGTTTTAACAAAAGCTCACCCAAAAAGCACCCAAAAATATTTCACCCAACAGAAACACAAAAACTAAAATTCCAAACTTACCCACTTTCATTCCCAATTTCATTGACAAAAGCAGTGATGGGCATTGTTTACAAGTTAAACCCATGTTTGTTTGAGTGACAGGCACTCGGGTGGCAATGTGGCACTGTGTGGCACAATGCGCCAATCAATGCCAAGTGTCATGCAGACCAAATGTGCTGCAAATTAGCTATAAGTTTAATTGGAAAATGGAATTTGATTTTGTGAAATTATGTTGGACTATTGATTAATCAATTTTGAGTGTGTGATATCGTTGAATTGGCAAAATGAAATGTATTTATGTATCCTGTTAGTGTATAAATCAATATTTTTGCAAGCAAGTAGCCAAATGCAGAGGGATACAAAAAAGGGGAACCTAGTCGCTGGCTCGAACTCACTGGTGGGCCTGGCTAAAAAGCACGCTGTCTCACCAGGCTACGTGTCCGATAGAGGTAGTTTCAGTGATGAGTAGTTAGACGCTAGTCTTCACGCACAACGTTATTGAGTGAGATGCAGGATCATTTATAGTAAAACTCATCATCATCTGCCTAGCCTTTTCCCAACTATGTTGTGGTCGGCTTCCAGTCTAACCGGATGCAGCTGAATACCAGTATTTTACATGGAACGACTGTCTTTAGCAAAACATGCATTTATAGTAAAACTGGCGAGTAAAATTTTAAGAAAAGTCTTTCGGAAGATCGTGTTTTATGAAAAAAAAAACCACTGCATAAATCAATGACAATGAACTTTACGATAATTAAAGTTTGTCGATACCGACTTGGTTTTGAAGATTTTACACTTCTTTTATTACTTAAACACGCCCAAAGTTAGGTTAAATTAGCAAGAAAAACGAATCTTTTTTGGCTCATAACTTTTTAATGGATTTTTATTTTGGTATTCTGTTTCCTTACAGACAATGTTGATAATGAGACAAGACCATACCATGTTTAATTTTTGATGTACATAGTCAAACAGTGGAGTAAAACCCTCTCGAAGTTTGTATGGGAAAAATTTGGACAAGTGTCGCCTTAACAACTCAGGTTACAAATATCCGTTTGTGGTAATAATGAGACAAAACCACACCGTGTTTGATTTATGATGTAAATTGTCGAACAGTATACACTCCCGAAGATTGTATGATGTATATGAAAAAATGTCGACAAGATTTACCTTTAGTTAGAAGCCCCAGAGGGAATGGAATTAACTGAACTTAGGGGGTTGTATTAACCTATAAATCTCGGCGCACAGTGGGCAGAAAATGAAACTCCATAGACTTAGCATCGCTCAAAAATCAAGTACCTAATTTTGAAAAAAAAAAGCGTATTCCTTTACTGATTAGCAATATTTTATGTTGTGTTTTTTTATATTAAGCTATTATTTAATGACTATAATTATTAAAATACAGGTTTGTTAGTGTCGCGAATCATAATATATTTTAATCTACATACAGCCCCACTGACCTGCATATTGTTAAAAGCAATAAAAAATAAATTTCGCGGCTTACAATGGAGCTTCCATTTTAAGTATTTCAGGAATATAATATTCCAGCATTATTTTTTTAAAATCTGTTTTGTAATATCAGCTTTGCAGTTCGAAGAGTGATGCTCGCTTACTTTTCAGCTTATTATTGAATTAGGAAGAGTGTCGAAATAATACCATTTTAATTAAATAATATTCACTGATGACCTTAATTCGTAATAAAAAGCCTTAATTAAAATTAATCAACCACTGCTCATATAGCACCATTTAATACATCCAAACACACATAAATCGAAAAACCAACATTTACACTACAAACAATAAAAAAAGAATAACCATCAAACAACAATAAAACAGTAACGGGGACCAACAGAAGTGTTAGTTAGTGAAGGCACATTCATATACAACGTTATGTCTCTGTTGAAACCTTTATGAAACTAGCAAGTAATTAACAATTAAGATTCACATGATTTATGGACGCACCCGGGCCTTGATTGGGCAATTAAAGAATCTATTTAATTATTCGTTTTTGATGAGATTTACGAGGTTCTGCGTCAAGAAGTTTATTGTTAAGCTTCTTAAACAAAAATTCTTGTGAAGTACCTAGTTTTCAGGGTTCCGTACGACCTAATGAAAAACCGGAACTCTTACAGGATCACTCTTGTGTCCGTCTGTCCAATTGTCACAGTCAATTTGCTTCAAATCTACTAGACTGATTAAGCTGAAAGGACACATATAAATAACTGTGACCCAAATACGGACGTGTGACGTAAATAAATGGATTTCGAATATGGGGTCACTTTCGCGGAGTAACCTAAAAAAAAAACTTGTAAATTATGAGCAGGTTTTCTTTACGGGCAGGAGTATGCTGCCATTTTCTTTCAATACCTTTGTGCCATTTACTACTAAATACTACTTACCTACAACAACTGACAACAGAAAACCGATTTTGTGTCCAAATAGTGAATTTAAAGAAAAGATACTTAAGGTGAATCTAGTCGACATTTTTCTATAAAAACTTCGAGAATGTATTACTCCACTGTTCGACAATGTACATACAAAATTAAACATGGTGTGGTTTTGTCTCATTATTACCACAAACGGATATTTGTAACCTGAGTCGTTAAGGTGACACTTGTCCACATTTTTTCCATACAAACTTCAGGAGGGTTTTACTCCATTGTTCGACAATGTACATACAAAATTAAACTTGGTATAGTTTTGTCTTATTAATAATATTGTTTGTACAGAAACAGAATACTAAAATAAAAAGCCATTAAAAAGTTATGAGCTAACAAAGATTCGTTTTTCTTGCTAATTTAACCTAACTTTGGGCGTATTTATGTAATAAAAGTGTGAACTCTCCAAAACCAAGTCGGTACGGACAAAGCTCAAATATCTAAAAGTTCATGAGACTTTATTGGTCATTGATTTATGCAGTGGTTTTTTCAGAAAACCCGATCTTACGAAGGACGTTTCTTCATTTTTATGCGCCTGTTTTACTATCACTTATCCTACATCTCACTCAATAATGTTGTGCGTGTAGACTAGCGTCTAACTGCTCATCAAAGGTACTACCTCTGTTAGACGCGAAGCCTGGTGAGACAGCGTGCTTTTTAGCCAGACCCACCAGTGATTTCGAGCCCGCGACTAGATTCCCCTTAAGTACCCAATTTATTAATAACAATTACATACACACTTATTATTGTAATAGTTTTTGTAGTCGTCGTAGTAGTTGTTCATTATATTGTAGTCGTCGGGTTGTTGTAGATGCAGTTGTTGTTGTAAGTTATCTAAGTTGTAGTGTTGTGATTCGTAGTACTTATCTAATCATTGCTACTAATAGATGACAAGAACTTTGCCATAAAAATAACAAAACAAAACACGAATGATAAAAATGTGAGAAATAACAATCATACTTGAATTTCCTAAATCTCCGTAATCCATATCGTATAATGTACAAAAACGTATAATTTAATGTGCGAACACCTATTATGGCACCATTGTCGTGAGGTGTGAAAGAACAATGTTCTAGTCAGCTGATTAACGTTGGAATTATAACGCGATTAATCTTAAGGTTGGCCGACTTGCAGCTGTAATGATGATAAATGTTGAAAGTTTATTTTAGATAATTGGCCCATTTTTATAGGTCATAACTTTCGGAAGATAGAGGCACACATTTATTTATATTGGTAATAGTAATGGTCGATACCTCATCGACCAATTTGGTCACACCGCCGAGCAGAGTTTACAAAAAGTTACCTCAAAGATGGAGTAAAATAATTTTTTAAAGAAAAATGACATCCATTGGCTATAAGCAACCTTTAGTATGAATACAAGCAGGATTTATTCTTGCTCTCTTCTCTATTTTTCATGGGACGTTTACTCTGCAAGCTATGTAGGTAACTCCGGTTATTTTTCGGTTAATTCCATTTCTGGTTTTATCCTTCAAAAAAACTCCGAGCATAACCCGCTCCATAGCCCACTGTGCAATCTTGAATTTGTAGACCAGGCCAACTGTCAATGTCTACGTTTCGGCACCATACATATGTCATGAGGGGCAGTAGGTACTGGTAGAAGACCTTAGTCTTAAATATTACGGGATAGGCGACGAGAAGACTTGACGAAGTTTCCCAAACTCGGATCTTTCTGTCGGCTTCAAACTTGTGTCTACCGAGTTAAATGACTTGCCCTAGGTAGACATACTCCTTCACAACTACGAGAAGTGACCCTTCCTTAAATAACAACATGTGGAAGAATCCACCTTATGAATTAATTAAGAAAACCAAAGTTTCTTCTTGTAGAACGAAATATACGAGACAATAAGCCTGTCTGCTAATTTGGTAACAGAGAGTAAACTAAGTAAATGAAAAGATGAGCCTCAAAGGTAGTTTACAATTTAACTTTGACAGAATTTATGGCGTAAAAATAACGGTGAGTTTCGTAGTTCAAGTGCTTCCAAAAACTGGTTGACAGTACTGTTCACTCATGGACACATTTTTTCTATAATCCTACTAATATGTATTATAAATTTGAAAGTTTGTGAAGATGTTCGGATGTTTGTTACTTAATCCCGCAAAAACGATGAAATTTGGCACACAGATGGATTTTTTATCCCAGTAGTACGTTACTGCGGGATAATTTCCGACATCCACGCGGGAAGCCATGGGCGGAAGCTAGTAACCTATAACTGCCAACAAAACAGTTAATAAGTCAGGCTTACATTGTAGTCTGCACTGAGAAAAACGGGCTACTTAAAATTGGCAAATTTGTAATGTACTGGCAGCCAGATACGTATAATGTGCTTTTGACATGAAAATTATAAGAGCCATACTTATAATGAAACGACACCATGTTAAGTAAGTATGCGGCATAATGCTCTGTAAAGACAATGTAAACCAGTTACTTGTAATGAGGCCGCATCCTTAATACGTAAGCCGCATCATGAAATTACTGTGCCCGCATTATTAACGTTTACGTATGCGGTTTAATGATGCCGCATATGTATTAACAGAGCAGCATACGTAATTTACTTAACCCGCAACAGGAAAAATGTATGCGCTATACGAACGAAGATATACAGCCGCATTATTTCAGTATCTAGGCTCTTTACAACAGTAACTGGTTGCCAAATCATTGTACTGACTCCGACTCATTAAGTAATGGTCCCGGTTACGTACATAATGTACGAGCAGGGTCGGGGATATGCCGATACATTTTACGCACACTAGATAATTAATAATGTCTCCGCCTACATAATCATTTACGTATCCTGGCTCATTTTACGAACTCCGTTTACTTACTGACTGTGTTCGGTGCATAGAATCTTTATGACGTCCGCCGCATCATGAAATTACTGTGGCGCACTCTTATCATTTACGTATGCGGTTTAATGATTCCGCACAGAGCAGCATACGTAATTTACTTAACCCGTAACATAAAATATGTATGCGCTATACGTACGACGTTATACAGCCGCCTTATTTCAGTATCCAGGCTCTTTAAAACAGTAACTGGTTGCCAAATCATTGTACTGAATCCGTCTCATTAAGTAATGGTCCCGGTTACGTACATAATGTACGAGCAGGGTAGGGGATATGCCGATACATTTTACGCACACTGGATAATTAATAATGTCTCCGCCTACATCATCAGTTATTACGTATCCTGGCTCATTTTACGAACTCCGTTTACTTACTGACTGTGTTCGGTGCATAGAATCTTTATGACGTCAGCCGCATCATGAAATTACTGCAGCGCACTCTTAAAATTTACGTAAGCGGTTTATTGATTCCGCACAGAGCAGCATACGTAATTTACTTGACCCGTAACATAAAATATGTATGCGCTATACGTAAGTACGACGTTATACAGCCGCCTTATTTCAGTATCCAGGCTCTTTATAACAGTAACTGGTTGCCAAATCATTGTGCTGAATCCGTCTCATTAAGTAATGGTCCCGGTTACGTACATAATGTACGAGCAGGGTAGGGGATATGCCGATACATTTTACGCACACTGGATAATTAATAATGTCTCCGCCTACATCATCAGTTATTACGTATCCTGGCTCATTTTACGAACTCCGTTATTTGCTGACTGTGTTCGGTACATAGAATCTTTATGACGTCAGTCGCATCATGAAATTACTGTGGCCCAAAAACAAAAAAGTTGGCCGCCACATTGGATTTTTTAATATTTTCAACACTGCGTTATTTCCTTGTCAAAATAGTACCAAAACCGAGTTTCATTGAAATCGGCCCACAAACAAAAAAGTTGGCCGCCATATTGGATTTTTTAATATTTTCAACATTGCGTTATTACCTTGTCAAAATAGTATCAAAAACCGAGTTTCATCGAAATCGACCAAAAAACAAAAAAGTTGGCCGCCATATTGGATTTTTCAATATTTTCAACATTGCGTTATTTCCTTGTCAAAATAGTAGTATAATTTGTATGGTAGTTTGATTTGGTATGTAGTTTTGTAAGTTATTCCAGAATACCTGCTGTAATACATAATTATTGTATGTCTACTCGGCAGGACATAGTGGAACTTAATTAAATTAAGCTCCACTATGTCCTGCCGAGATGATCAAACAATAAATTTTATTGTTTGATCATCTGTATAACCTATGCCCACAATAAAAAGATTTGATTTGATTTGAAGGATAATAGTATTTTTTCAAACAGTGGGAAAAATATAGTATTTTAGGGAAGTTCATGAAAATTAAAAGTAAACAAACATGTTAGGTTGCCATGCTGACGTGTCATGAATGAGTTTTGTTGCAAAATTACATAATTTCCGTTGCGGGTGCATTCCAGTCACAGTTTAATACTAAGAAGTGCGAAAATTTAACTAACAACAGTAATGTGATAGTAGTAAATAAAATACATCATAGCGAAGGAATTAAAAACAAAAAAAAAAACATGTAATCATCAAAGTTTTAATCAAATTAAATGTTAAAAGTCTCAAAGATACATTTATTTTCTACGTCAAGTAACATTAGTATTATCTAAAAACTAGTATTGTTAAGCTAATACAGCACTTCAGAAAAAGTGACTAGTGATTTTTGAGGAAGCTTGCCCTGAAAATAACTCATGACAATAAAGGTACCATATAACTCGATAGTCAAAGCATTCACGGGGATTCCCGAGTACCTAAGTAAAAAAGCAAACAATGGAATGTCGGTAAAACAGACATCGACCGAACGATCTACTCACTATGTCCACCATTAACGCCATCTAATAAATCGATTGACAATTAATTCCAGTCCGATAATAGTAGGTTTTACTGAAGCTAACTTAGTGTACGGACTACGTAGCAAAGAAGAATGCTTATTTTTGACCTGACTATGTATAGAAATGAAATAAATCTTAAAATATAGCTTATTGAATTGTATATTGATTACGCTTATCACAATGATAAAAGAAACGCAGGAAAAAAAGATTTTTTAACATTAATTTAAGCTAATTCTACGTCATGACATATCGTATTGACATATTTTGAACGCATCCAATCATTCTTTTTTTTTAAACGTTCCATTTTAAACATTGCTGGTTGACCATATTTAACTTCGTTTCGTAGTTTAATACTTATTTTACGTTTAATTTGATCAGTAACTATTTCTTTATTAGTCATGGGATAAATTAAATTATATAAAAATAACACAATAATTGAATTAAATTAATCATTCAGTGTTTCATTGAGTGTGCGCAAGTGAAATGGATTTTTTGACATTTAACAGTTCTGTGATTTGCATCGGCGCGGCGGTCGGCGCCAGTGTTGCCATATATACGGATTTGTCCATATTTGTACGGATTTTGGAAGTCCAGTACGGATGAATCATGCTTACGGACTTTTATACGGATTTACGTACAGATGGACTCAACCTCAGCCAGATGCTGTACAGAGCATATTCCGAAGTTTTTTTCGTAGTATTCATTATAAATCACATTTTAGTCCTCTGTCGCAACTATTATTTTCATTTCATGGAAATATAACATAATAGAGCCGTAACACAAACATGAGATGTGGGGAATACCGTGCCATAGGTCGCGTTCGAAACCGTGTATCAAAGACAAAACCTTTAGAGCTATTGTCTTTGATTGAAAAGGACATTAAGTGTAGTTTGAAAACAATGGCTGGAAATGCAAAAAATCAGGCATAATTTAGCGCTTCAACTTAGATTGGTTGGCTGAATCTACTTTCAAGGTTTTGCTGAAACGTAGCAAGAAGGATTTTGCACGTTTGCATTATGTAAAAAGAAATTGAGTGACTTATCTATTGGACGCGGAGGTAAGACGAATATTTTTAAGTGTGTACATGAACACGACTAAACATTGAAATTCAGTACCTATAACGTCCTAAAGATCTGTTACAGGTTTTTTTGCCAAAAAACAATGAAAAATGGTGAGATTTTACTGGTAATACGGATTTTTAAAATGAAAATATAGATTTCACGCCTCCTCCATATGGCAACACTGGTCGGCGCAGTCTTAGCATTGTTGACTTAGGGGCAGTTAGTTTCAAGGAATTAACAAAGTAAAAAGGATGTTTTATACCATAGTTAGGTAAATACTCCTATTTTAGACAAAACATCGAGCGTACCTAATTAATTAGTTCATGCACGTTTGTTTCATTATTTTTGGTACCTAACGCCAAATCCTAACCTAAAAAGAAACATTAATATTTTTTGGACTTCGTGGCGTTTAAATCGCCAAAATGACTATAAGACATTATTTTATAAACTTATATGAAGTATTTCTACTATATCATATAACTATACATATACTTTCATTATCAGGTTTTTAAATGTATGGAAGGTGGGCATTGTTCTTTTTTACTGAAGCTGACTTAGTATACGGACTACGTAGCAAACAAAACAGAGACACCATCATCTTAAATAAAAAACTTTAGATTTCGAGGCCTAAACTAAAAACTGAGAGAATTTACAAAAAACTGTAGATCTACAGTTAAAACTGTAGGGTTGGCTACACTGACCGCACGTTAGAATAAACGCACCGCGCTCCCCCGCAAGGCACTGCGCAGAGGCTCTAAAACAGGGAATCAGCCAAAAATTGGACATTATAGAATCGAACACTAGAATTTACCAGAAAGTGAAGAACTATTATAAAAAAAAAGACTTTGCATTTTGCCTTTGATTACAAAATGTGTTAATCAATAACATAAGATCAGGCTGCATGGGCTAGATTCCTTTGCCTTCCCGCAAGGGTAAAGAAAAAAAAAATAAAGAAACATCGCGAAGGTCACGAAACGCTACCAAATAAGGTAATGTGTTGCATCAGCCCGTGACGCCCCGCCCCCGGCGGCGCCAGAGGCGGGGGCGCCTCGCGGCAACGGCGCGGCAGTCAGCAGTCGCCTGAGAAAAACAGACCGAACAACACGAAGTCTGGCTGAATTATGATTAGTGATTTTGTGCTAAAACGCGTCGTAGCGTAGCCATCATGGAATTTATGGAAGAGATATTAAACGCCGGTTTATCTGAAATAATACCATTCCTTCAAGGTAAGCCAGTTTCTCGGTTTTATTTAGTCAAGATTTTTTGTTTTATTTAGATTATAAATTTTCTTAGATCTGTCGCACTTTGAAATAGTATGTTGCGTCATAACATAACCCCTCGTTTTCACTCATTGAGTTATTTTCACTCTCATCTTTGGTGGCATGTTTGAACTTGTCTGATAGCCTTTTACATATAATACTACTTACAAACAAGTTTAAAACCTTATTATTGCTTGTTGGATAAAGTTGTAAACTTTACTAATCGGTAACGGACAGCATTTTTTAACCGACGAAAAAAAAAGGAGGAGGTTCTCAATTCGACACGTATATTTTTTTTATGTATGACCACTCATAACTTTTTATTGAGTGGTCCGATTTCAAAAATTCTTTTTTTATTGGAAAGAGTATATCTAAAAATCGGTCCCATTTAAATATGAAAAATTATATCTGCCCCTAAGGGTAGAAAAAAAGGAATTTATTGATAATTTTCCTACTGAATTTTCAATTGTGAACCGATTCTGTTGAAATTAACCAAACATTTATGATGTGTGATGACACCACAACATAACACGGATCTGATGATGGCGTCTCCATTATTAGATCAACTCCAGATCCCTGTTATGTTGTAGTGAAGTCAGTTCCAAGAGGTCCTCAACAGTGTACAGGTGGCGCCATACAAACTTTGGCGCCGACTCGAAATTAATGTGGAGCTTAGCTGGACTAAAACGTTAATTTTTTATTTTTTCCTTTTTTTATTTTTTCGTCGGTTCAATTTTTTGTTAAAAAGATTTTTTTTTTTTGTTGAAAACCAAGAGACCGCCCAAAAACCTGACTCTCCGACTGAACATGTAGGCAATTATAAGTAGGTAGGTACTTACCTACATAACAAGTTTTGTACATGTTTGTATTTGTATTTTTCAGACAATCTTATAACATCACTTGAAACTGCCATTCTGTTAAACGATGAAGATTTGAAAGAAATGATTCCAAAGATTGGCCCCAGAATAAAATTTAAAAATTGGCTACTACAACATCAAAAAGCGACCAGTGTCAATGTACGTACCTACTTGTTTATTGTACATCTTGTATTTAGCTAATAAAAATGTTTTCGATTTTTTCTCTTGGACCGATGCCGTATACTTTTAAATTATTTTTCTAGAACCTTGAAATTAGGAATGCTGGGCTAAACGACTCAACTCAAAACGCTGTACGGGACACTGATGTCAGTGATAATGCAAAAATCTCTACAGATTGTACTGCTGCAGCTAATAACACTGTGAGATACTTATAATAATAAAATTACTCAGTTTGATAACAAAACGTATTTCGTCGGCCTAATTCGTTAACCTGCTAAGTCCATTTTTGTATAGTTTACAGTGATTGTAATACAATACTGACAGGCTGCCCCACCCTTTTTTGGTGCTCACTTAAATTTTTATTTTGTAGCTTAATTTGGTAGGTACTTTATGTTTGTGTTATGGACCAAAAGCATTGTTTACATAAGGCCATCGCTGGCTGCCAGTCTCACTGGCTTGAAAAATAGACGGGCACTTTATTCTCGCCAGCGTTGCTGGCTTGGCTTGCGATGGCCTCGTGTAAACCTTGCTTAAGATAAAATTGAAAATGCCCATCATTAAGATAGGACCGGGTACCTATTTAAGTTTGTAATAATTCTTAGATTACGTTTTGTTTTGTTTCAGGTATTGAAACTATTAAATGTAATGTTATTTTCTTTAGTAGATTGTATGAGTATTTAGAAGGCACTAGTCAAAGTTAGTGTGCTAGTAGAATATTCATAGTTTAGGTATATTGTTTAACCAGCAAAAATGTAAGTACATCCGTATGTATAGTATTTATTTGGTACATTATTAAAACCCGTATTATTACAACTCGTATAGTTATGCAGGCCATACACCATCAATTCGATTGTACAATTGGCATGACACTGCCGATTGGATCCAATCGAATTGACCGTATGTGGCCGTGGATCGGCAGGCAGGACAGATCGAATTGGCGGAACAATCAAAATTCAATTATTTTGGCTGGATCATGCCGATTGGACCGTGTATGGCAGTGGGCGATCGATCGTATGATTTTTCTTAACCGACTTCAAAAAACAAGGAGGTTCTTAATTAGATTGTATATATTTGTTTTATCATTGTTTGCGCATATCTTCGATATTTATAGACCGATTTTTATGTTTTTTTTCTTTTTCTTTATTTGTCCGATTGGACAGTTAGAATTGATCGTGTGTGGTGTAGGTATATGGACGAACTGCAGATTGGATCCAATCAGCAGTATCATGCCAATTGAACGATCGAATTGGACGTGTATGGTCTGCATTACTAAGTAGTATATACCTATTTAGTATTCAATAGTATTTATCATTAGCTAGCTTAACTTGGTAACTGCGCGGCATTTAACCGACTTTAAAAAGGAGGACGTTCTCAATTCGTCGGAATCAGTTGGAGTGTTGCCTTTGGGGCCTATGGGAAAAAAGACTCAGAATCTTTTTAATTTTTTTTTTTTGAAAAAAAAAATCGTTTACCGATGACTTTTTTTTGCTTTTTTTTTATTTAGGGCACATATAGTAACATGTTTAAACTTATAATTTTTTTTTCGTTAAATGCATATTTACTGAGAACTTATATCGATTTTCGATCATTGTCCCCATCAATTTATGTCATGGGCATGATGTGTCCCCGACTCACAGTTATTTAATTATTATCACGAGATATTTAATTATTAAAAAAAAGTAAAAAAATCTTCAAAGTTAAATTACTCGAAAAATATGCATTTTACGAAAAAGTGTATAAAGCCTAAATTGTTTCTATGGGTATCCTCAATTAAATAAGAGCAAAAAAAGGAGGGACAATCGGTCACCGAAAAAATTTTTTTTTACAATTCTATTTTTTTTTTTTTTGGTTTTATTTACTACTCATAGAACTCCGAAGGCTGTTCTCCAACTGGACCATTTACTCATTAATTTATCAATTTGTTCAACAACTTTAAAAAGTTGGTATCAATAGTGTTTGTGTTTTACATACAGGAAAGTTTAGACGGCAGAGCAATACTCAAAGAGGGAAAAGGAGGCTTACTGACGGAGGGTTCCCGAAGGAAATTGAGCCAGCTGCTAATACACCACATACTAGAAAACAATTGTGCGAAGAAAATTTCCAGTGAAGAATTTTATAAACTAGCTACCGAAATTGTGGAAATATTTCACAAGGAACGCGTTGTAGTGTATTATTCTGCATATTTATCAGCTACAAATAAATTAGCTAAAAAAAATGCTAGCGGAAAGCTCTACGAGAGCTATATAGCTCGAAGGAGAAAGTTGCGAGAAAGTGGACAGTTGCCGGGAACTAGCCGTTCATCCTCGAAGTCGTCCAGATCATCGCTCAGATCCACGCCAACTATCACAGATGATGACATTTATAGCCTGGAATCTCTGGAAAGTGGTAAGCAAATAATCGCTAGTCACCTTTTTCGTGATTTAAATGTACTACGGGCGACTGTACTATGATGCCCTTCCTCTTGTTGACTCATCCCACCATACACATATAAATTACAGGTATTGTCTATGAAGAAACATTACTATGGCTGAAAAACAATGTCGATCCATGGAAATCTGTTGAAGAAAAGTGGGCAGAAACTGCAGATTACCGCCTAAATCGCATCCAATGTGGAAAAGGTGATATAGCAGATTACTTCAAGGATTTCCCAGCCTTAAAACAATCACAAGGCTATACCTTGGTAAGCATAAACCGCAGCCGCTTATTTTTTACATAATCCTTGTGGTTTTTCTATAAATAACCACAAGGATTATGTAAAAAAAAAACTTGTAGAATACTTGTCAAAACTGTCTCAAACATTATTTCGTTCAACTGTGTAGCCAGCAAGTATTTTTACAAGTATAAAACACATTTGCGTTTACAATGAAGTCTGTGACATGTATTAACTCGTCTGTGGCCCTAGTGTGAGTTTCTTTTAACTATCTCGACTTTACGCATCGATCGCGTTTTGCTCTCTGATTGGCCCTTCACCAAACGAGTGCCAATCGGAGAAAAGCGGTCGATGCGTAAAGTCGAGATGGTTAAAAGAAACTCACACTAGGCCCTCTGATACATTGACAGCGTTCTCACCTACAAAATACAAACGTGGTTTAGACAATTAATGTTTATTTTATTGCAATTTCTGTATATGAGATCATAAACATGTAGGCGACTAGAAGTTTTCAACTAACAAGTTTCATACAAGTTTTGTATACTTACAACAAGTTTTATACAATCATGTAATATAGTTTCATAACAAGTTTTGAACAACATATTTAATACATGCGAAAAACTAAAACATTGCATTCAATTTGTAAAATACATGTATTATACTTTGGTGAAAACGAGGGGTTATAAGACAAGTGTCTGAATTTCGATTGCCATGTAAAATTCGTAATGTTAGTTCCCGTATCTGCCACGGTTCTTCTCTTTTCGCACAGACTCTAGTCACTTGCAACACTCGCGCGCTGCCGACATTGCAGAACGAGATATTGTGCAGGCACTAAAAGAGACAAGCTATTCTAGTTCTCGCTCAACAACCCAATAACCTATGTGGTAGCCATCCGGACCTTTCTCACCAGTGGAAATAACGTGGCGCACATTTATTGTATTCTTTTTTTCAGTTAATGAACGATTTCAGTCGTCTGTATCCGGGAAAGGAAAACAAATTATTTTCCTCTATCACCCTCAAAAATGAAGAAATTATAAAATATGCTTCATTAAAATTACGAAAAATTAGAGACCAAGATACGAGAACAAAAATAGCAAATATAATTGCACTGATTGACGGTAAGAAGTTTTGCTCAAATATTAGTTCTTATTATTAATCTTTAACTATGACGTGGAGTCTCAGAGGCCCCGCCCATTCTAGAAATCGCACAGATTTGTGACTTCCCCCTCCCCTCAGCACCGAGCCGCTCAGTTAGTGTATTGAAAAAATGACGTCCATAGTGTTTTTTTTTTAATTTTAGCAAAATTAAGTCTTAAAAATTAACCGAAACTTTTTTTTTTTCTTTGAATACAGAAGATGAACCAGAGACATCTAGCAATGTTGCTTTGATGTTGCTGGCTTATGTCATCAACATTTCACCTGCACGGAAAATAAAAGGAAAGCCAGCGTGGAAGCCATCCAGAGCAGAAGTATGCGACGGCTATATATCGCAAGCTGCTTCTGAAGCCGACGTTACCAACAAGATCATTCAAAAAAAGGAGAACCTGCAGAGGCTAGGCCGCACAGTTCAACCCTACGTTATTTTTGTTGGCCTTACCGTTACTGAGGTAAAAGTAGCATATGTGGTAATAAATGACACATTGTATAGTTTCAACAAATTAGTAACAGCAGTAGACTGTGCATTTAAAATATTTCAATCGATAGGAGCTTGTTACCCGGAGGAAGCTGGAGACATATGGCTTTTTATTCAATTGGGTTTCTACGATATTAAAACTAAATTTGACAGGCCCACACAGGCTGTGAATAGTCTTTTAACTGATCTAGAGTTAATACTTTAAAAATGTTTACCTGTTACTATTGCAAAAAAGCCAGTGTGTCTCCGAATTTACTTATAACTCATGTGCGAACTTTCTGTAAATTAACGGTAGGATTTTCCGGATTTCGGTGTGGTGAACAAGGGTGTTATCGTCATTATATTTCCTCTGCATCTTTCAAAAAGCACTTAGTTAGAGAGCACCAGTCATCATTGTCAGTCTTGCCTCATCCAAATAGTAACAAACCGATTGATACAGATACAGAAGCCAATATCTCAAATTTACCTTCAACGTCAAGCAAAGAAACTTACGAAACGGCAAATACGATGGAATCTCTACCAACTCAAAGAGACGAAAACTCTCTTGGTCACCATGCTGCAAGTCTCGTTTCCACTCTATATGCTAACCCAATAATACCGCGTAAAGCCGTACAAGTTCTTGTAGAAAATCTTCAATTATTTCATTCTAAATCACAATGCATTATAGAGCGACAGTTTAATGATATGGTACCACCAGACCAAGATAATGTTCATGTTAAAAATGCTTTAAAAAAAATATTTAGCGCGTTCAGCGATGCGTTTGAGAATTTAGATTCGGAACACAAACGTTTAAAATATTTTAATGAAATAGGAACTTATTCTGAGCCCCTTGAAGTGGTTGTAGGTCAACGTAATGAGTCTAAAAAAACAACGGCTGGTTTGTTATTAGTACAAGTAAATTGTACAATGCAGGTGATTCCGTTAAAAGAAAATTTAAAACTAATTTTTTCATCAAAAAATTTCATTAAGGATACTCTTGAATATTTGGACACAGTACAAAATGACTCTTTCGGTATTGAGAATATTGTTCAGGGTTCAGTATGGAAAAAAATGACAGAAAATTCTGTAGAGCATGATGCAATGATTTTACCATTAATAATCTACTTTGACGATTTTGAAATAGGCAATCCCTTAGGAAGCCACGCTGGGATTCATAAACTTGGAGCTATTTATGCCTCAGTACCATGTCTTCCACCTCACTACGTGTCGCTTTTGCAAAATATTTTATTATTGGCTCTTTTTCACTCATCAGACAGAACAAGCTTTGGAAACAACATAATTTTTCAAAAAGTTTTTGATGTTCTTAATGATTTAAGGAACAATGGTATTCATGTTGAAACTGATGTGTATACTGGCAAAATTAAGTTTTATGTTGCAGCTGTGACGGGAGATAATTTAGGATTGAATGCTATGTTAGGTTTTGTTGAAAGTTTTTCTGCAAATCGGCCATGTAGAATTTGTACTGCTAATAAAGAACAAATCAAAACACTGCTTTATGAAGATGACACGTTGTTGAGAAACAATGTCAATTATGAAAATGATTTACATTTAAATGACATTCATATGACTGGTCTTAAAGAAAAATGCTCGTGGCTTGCTTTAGATGGGTTTGACTTATTTCAAAACGTCGCCGTAGATGTTTTACATGACTATCTCGAGGGTGCTTGTCGATATGTGATGCCATTTGTGATACAGAATCTAGTGTGTACTCAGATGCTAATTTCTTTTGACAATTTAAAATCAAGAATACGGTATTTTAATTATGGACCTGATTCTACATCGACACCGTGCGATTCTGTAGCAAAAGAAGGCTCAACATTAAAGTTAAAATGTTCGGCTTCTGAAATGCTTACCCTTGTTCGATATTTTGGGCTGATTGTCGGATATAATGTCCCAGATGAAAACGAAGTTTGGTTCTTATACATCAAATTAAGACAATTGTTGGATAAACTTTTGAGTCATAGAATCCATGAAAATACTATTGATCAAGTAAAATTTTCAGTAGCTGAATTAAACGAGCTCTATCGAAAATTTGCTGAAACAGACTTAAAGCCAAAGTTTCATTTTCTTACACATTATCCAGAAATGTTAAAAAAATTTGGCCCACTTACCCAAATCTGGACGATGAGGTTTGAAGCCAAGCATCGTATATCTAAATTTGTGGCCAGAGCATCACACAACAGAGTAAATGTTTGTAAAACAATAGCTATTAAACATCAATTAATTTTAAACGATACTTTTCTTAAAAATGAAACTGTAAAGACGATCTCTTATGGCAAAAAGGCAAATATGACAGAAGCGCAAATTGAAAATGTAAGACAAAACTTTCATTCTCGAGGTATAATCGAAAATAATTGTTGGTACTCATTATCATGGGTGAAACTGTATGGTGTCCGATTTGAGCTGTCGTCAATTGTCATTCTAGATATTTCAGAATCTTCAGGCTTACCAAAGTTTGGTGAAATAAAAAATATTTATTTACTTGACAATGATGAAGTTACATTTGAGTGTGTTTCATTAGAGTGTATAGATTTTAATCAGCATTACTATGCGTATCAAGTGATGAGAACCAACGATTACCTATTACATAATTATAATACCCTTGTTTCGCCTGTACCGGCTACAATTACTATAATGTCAGATTTAAAACTTTATGTCACTGTTCGATGGACTTTAGAATAACAACGACCATTACACATCACATACGACGTACGTACCCTTGGGGTAGGACTTCCCATCATATTAGCACCAACCTTCTTCGTTTATTTTTCTCTCATCACACACTTACATGCATATGTAGTCAAACTCCGAAGTCCCGGCGCTCCTAGGTTTGCCTAGTCAAACCTCAGGTTTGACAAGAAGCCTTAGTCAAAGTCCAAAACTAAAGCGTGTTTTGGCCTTTGACAAAAGAATTTATGGTCAAACCTTGGAGAGACCAACTTGGGTAGTCAAACGCCGAAACTCAGTACGATCAAATCGGGGTTTGACTAGTCAGACTTAAATTAGGGACAGAATGGGTTATATAACCTAAATATGTATGAAAAACTTCATTCATTTCCGATGTTAGATTCAAAACTGCCTTACTCCTGTAGGTCACGTGGTCCTGCAGGTTAGAAATTTCGCAGCGGAGTAATCTTCTTAAAATTCGTGGTTATTTTTTTAACAGACAACAGCAATCTTTGTTTCACAGGCTGATTGTTAATTTAATTTTCTCTCTTAAGAATGTGTTTTTCATACATATAAATACAAAAAAAAAAACTGTACCTAATTTAAGTTTGACTGGTCAAACCCCGATTTGATCAAATTGCGTTTCGGCGTTTGACTTTCCAAGTTAGTCTCTCCTAGGTTTGGCCATAAATGCGTTAGCCAAAGGTCGAAACACGCTATTAGTTTTGGACTTTGACTAAGCCTTCTTGTCAAACCTGAGGTTTGACTAGGCAAACCTTGGAGCGCCGGGACTTCGGGGTTTGACTATAACACATACAACACGTGCAAAAATTCAGAAACACACCCACCTGTGCGGATCTGTTGCCCGCAGGTGATACAGTTTACACATTTACGTACCCATACCTTATATTATATACCGTTTTGCAAAAGCGTGAATACGGGCCCACCACCAATTTGTTTCTTTAACTTAACTTCAGGTTAAACATCAGCTGAGTTTCATTTGTTGTTTGTATTCTTTCATCGTATTGTCATCTAAGCTTTTAAAATCAGTCAAATTTCGTAAAAGTAGAAATATCGAAACTCGGTACTGATGTTTAACCTTCACCTAGGCCATGGGGTAGGGGTGCACCGCCCCTACTGCCAAAAGGTGGCTCTCGGATCGCTACCAAAACGGGGCGATCCCCACATTTTGTATTTTTTTTTTTTTTTTTTTGTAGAATACCGGTTATATCAGTTTAAAGTCGGGCCTTGCGACATAGGTTCCGCAACTAGTTAGGTTTATGCGTATGTATTAGCGTTCGTATGCGAACGAGCTTTAAGTTAAGTTTACCGTAGGCCTAGATGCATTGGTTTCCAGCGACGACCACGCGGACTCCATTGATGCCAAGGTACCCTTAGAGCCAGTCCACACGGCGCGTTGCGTCGACGCAACGCAAAATGTAAAATGACGCAACGGCAGCGCTGCGTCGACGCAACGGAGACGCAACGCGCCGTGTGGACTGGCTCGTACTAGTGATTCTTTGGTCGGGAATCCTAGGTTGCTCTTACTTACCCGCTTCCGGCTCGTGCTACAAATACCGGAGATCTGAGACATTGTTCATGTTGATAATGGACTGTCTGTTGTTATACCTAATTAAGTATTTATAATTGCCCTAAAACATTCAGACGAAATCTATATAAGATAGGATATCTACTGACGCCCTTATATTTTAATAAATATCTAATCGCCAATCCTCTCGTCCTTTCCGTATTACGTTTTGTAAAGGCCTACTCAAACCTGACCGATATCCCGACCGGTATTTTGTATGGCATTACCGGCAGCAGTTGCGGAACACCTTTGAACAGCGCGTTACCGCATACCCATCGGGATATCGTTATCGCCACCGGTACGGGATACCGGTCAGATTTGAGTAGGCCTTAAATCTTGCAATGGTGGACGCCTGTCAACAACCGACAGACGGTGAAATTCCTCGTTCATAGTTGACTACCATGTAATTCTAGAATAGTATGATTAATTAAGCTTGTGGTTTTTTTGTATGTCTCAATTTTACGATTGAAAATAAATAATATGAATCTTTTATGTCTATTTCCTTTTAAGCATGTAAAGTTATAAAACTTGTACAGGGTTTGAGAACAGAACTTCTTCAGAATTTCTTCTGTTAATAACCTTGTAAAAGTTTAAAAAAATAAAAAATGATGTATCATTGCTGTGTAGGTAGTACCTACACTAAATGTGTATGTATCGTGAAGTATTATTTTATCTAAATTACCAATTAGTGTACCTATGTTTTTCACTTACAGGTCCGATTTGGTGCTATATCGGTGTAGCTGTTAAGTTTGCTACAAAATTATTTTGCATAATAATAATAATAGCCGCACTAATATCGTACAAATTCAACAACAGTAGGTAAAGCCTGACCAGAGTTTTAAAAAAACCCTGCAATGAGGACGCGACCTTTTGTGATATATTTATACGTAACTATTGCCAGTAAAAGAAATTAAATCTGAAAAATACCGCACGCGGGTTTTAAAACATCTGGTCAGCTTTATAATGATACATCATTCTTTACCGTACCCGCACCATTATTTATAAGTAGATATCTATGTGACCAGTGCAGGTTGTACTACTTATACTACAAAGCATAATGTGTATAAAACTTATTAACTGTTATAGTAGAGGTATGAACGGGAAGTCGAAGCGTAGGCAGACCGCCATTCCTAAGATGGCAGGGCCGACCTCGACCAGATACGCCGCATCGAGGATGACATAGAAAAACCATGGGAGAAGCATAAATGTCCAGCAGTGGACGAATATATATCGACGGGGAAGTGCTAACAACTCCTAACTTACATTTTTTACGAAAACGACTTATAAATGCAGTTCGATAGAGAATGAATTGCGCGTCTACTGATATATGAATTAAGTTGAAATTCGCAAAATTGACGTAGCAAGGCACCGAAGAAACATCTCCTATATTAAGGTCCATCACAACCTGATTAATTTTGGCAGGAAATATATTCTAACTTACAAATGGAAACATCTCGTAACTTCATTTCAAATAAATTTAGAGCTAATATCTCCTACCTTTATGCGCTAGTACAGTGTTCCCCGCTCTAGAGCGAGACAAAAACGGTGCGTATCTCGAGTATATCTTCGAATATGGTTGAAAACTTCAACGAGAAATGATAATATTCAATGACTTGACTGTTACTTTTTTGAAGTACCTATGGAAATTACTCCTATTTTCAAATTTTCAGCCACACCAGCTTGGTGATACCTCCTATCTTACATTATCTTGCCAAATACTTATTCCAAACAAATTTTGATTATTACCTTACAAGCGGATCCATTTAAGTATAAAATTGTCATTTACACATTTTTTCTTAAACTTGTGGGAAAAATGAAAAACGGTTTTTTCGCCTCCTGTAAAATTTGGTTTTTGTAAGTTAGGAGTTGTTAGCACTTCCCCGTCGATATGCTGAGAAGAAAAATAAAAGGTATGATTACTAGTGCGGGACAATATGGCACCATACCATTCACCATACCCGTCCATCTACACGCCCGAGTACATGCGATACTGCTACGGGTATAAGGCATGGTGCACTATTGCACTACGTGTTACGTATTGCACATCATGCCTTACGATACTTGTACCTGTATTTTCCTTATGCTGGCATGGTTACAGTCAACGTCATTAATATATAAATATATACAGCCATCGAGTCAAAATATGTAAACACCAACCTTATTGTCAGTGACATAGAGGCGTGTAGATATTTTTGAGCTCTTGTTAACGTATATATTTTTATGACGCTGGCCGTACATACAAAGGTGTTCAGATATTATTATATATTAACCAATCAAAGTCAATGAAATTTTGTACACACGATCGAGAAACTAATATCTAGCTAGGTCTGTGGTTTATTACATTTTCGTAAAAATGTATAGTTTAAATATTGCAGGGGGTTTTCATATTTTCATTCAAAACTCCCTGCAATATTTAAACTATACATTTTTACGAAAATGTAATAAACCACAGACCTAGATATTATTTTCTCGATCATGTCTACAAAATTTCATTGATTTGAGTGTTTAATATTCAAAATAAGTATCTGAACACCTTTGTATGTACCATGCGCCAGCATAAGGAAAATACAGGTGCGAGTATCGTAAGGCATGGTGTGCCATACGTAACACAGTATAGTGCACCATGCCTTACTATACCCGCAGCAGTATCGTACGTACGCTAGCGTGGTACATAAGTATGGTTCACCGTGCTTTACTGGTCCCGCACCAGTATCGTACGTCCACTGCCGTGGTACATACGCACGGTTCATCATGCCTTACTGTACCGGCAACGGTACCTTACCTCTACTACGACAGTTAATACGTCTGACACATCATGCTTTACTGTGCCTGCCACAGTATCCTACGTATGCTGCCACGCTGCACACGTATGGCGCACTATGATTCACCGTGTCCGCCATAGTATCGTAAGTATGCCGCCATGGTGTACACGTATGGCGCACCATGATTCACCGTGTCCGCCATGGTATCGTAAGTATGCCGCCATGGTGTACACGTATGGCGCACCATGATTCACCGTGTCCGCTATAGTATCGTAAGTATGCCGCCGTGGTGTACACGTATGTCTCACCATGATTTACTGCATCCGCCACAGTATCGTACGTATGCCGCCGTGGTACACACGTATGGCTCACCGTGCTTTACTGTGTCCGCCACAGTATCGTACGTATGCCGCCGTGGTACACACGTACGGCTCACCGTGCTTTACTGTGTCCGCCACAGTATCGTACGTATGCCGCCGTGGTACACACGTACGGCTCACCGTGCTTTACTGTGTCCGCCACAGTATCGTACGTATGCCGCCGTGGTACACACGTACGGCTCACCGTGCTTTACTGTGTCCGCCACAGTATCGTACGTATGCCGCCGTGGTACACACGTACGGCTCACCGTGCTTTACTGAGTCCGCCACAGTATCGTACGTATGCCGCCGTGGTACACACGTACGGCTCACCGTGCTTTACTGTGTCCGCCACAGTATCGTACGTATGCCGCCGTGGTACACACGTACGGCTCACCGTGCTTTACTGTGTCCGCCACAGTATCGTACGTATGCCGCCGTGGTACACACGTACGGCTCACCGTGCTTTACTGTGTCCGCCACAGTATCGTACGTATGCCGCCATGGTACACACGTACGGCTCACCGTGCTTTACTGTGTCCGCCACAGTATCGTTCGTATGCCGCCGTGGTACACACGTACGGCTCACCGTGCTTTACCGTGTCTGCCACAGTATCGTACGTATGCCGCCGTGGTACACACGTACGGCTCACCGTGCTTTACTGTGTCTGCCACAGTATCGTACGTATGCCGCCGTGGTACACACGTATGGCTCACCGTGCTTTACTGTGTCCGCCACAGTATCGTACGTATGCCGCCGTGGTACACACGTATGGCTCACCGTGCTTTACTGTGTCCGTCACAGTATCGTACGTATGCCGCCGTGGTACACACGTACGGCTCAACGTGCTTTACTGTGTCCGTCACATTATCGTACGTATGCCGCCGTGGTACACACGTACAGCTCACCGTGCTTTACTGTGTCCGCCACAGTATCGTACGTATGCCGTCGCGGTGCACAGATATGGCTCATCATTATTTAACGTGCCCGCTACAGTATCGTACGTAAGCCGCCATGGTACACACGTAAGGTTCACCGTGTTCTACTGTGCTCGCAACAATAGTATACGGGTGTTGCAATCGTAGTTTCAGGAGTATTCAGTGCGACTTGCGCACTACGTATTACGTAGCCGGATGTCGGGCTACGTACGTACGTACAAAAATCGACCACGAGTAAATTACGTAACCCGCTCCATGATGAGCGTCAGTATGCCGACTACGTATGACTGGCTACTTACGCGTAATGGAGCGGGTTACACACGTCATTGTGGTCGATTTTTGTCCTTATTTTACGTAGTGCGGCAGAGGAAATTTTTCTCAGTGTGGCAGCCATCAGTGGCCGATTACAAAGTGGAGACACGTGTAATGCATTCTGACAAAAAGAGCGACACAATTACATTGAGGTGTACTCTGTGGTAATTATGAACGTGGGAACTACCGTTATATGGTGGTAGGGTGGTGGTGATAGACTTGGTGGTATGGATATGTCCTGGACCTCATCAGCAATTTACTGGCCTTTTCGGTACCCTAATAGTGTAACAGACCATCAATCAAAATCTGAATCATTTTGAAGTAGGAAGGTATATTGCTAATCCATTTGTGTAAAATGTTCGGAAATTTTTTCTGCTCAGCAACATAAATTCCGCAATTAATAAATAAAAATTAAAAACGATAAAATTGTTTATTTATCCGAATAATACACACAGACAGTTAGAAACAAAGCACTAGAAATACAGGATAAGTTTTTAACCAGTGCGCAAACTGTAACCATGAATTCAGCATAATTATCGTTCAAGAAAAAAATCAGCTGTTTCATAGAAAAGTGCAATACCTACGCAGTCAAAATGTATGGAACAGCTGATTTTTTTTGTATAACCAACAAAAAGTTCCTGCGCTTGGTGGTCTAGAATGAAATGCTGAATTCATGGTTACAGTTTGCCCACTGGTTAAAAACTTATCCTGTACAATAAGGATTTAGGTCTACAAAGTCTATGCATACAAAAAATAATGAACCTTGTCTCTGTTATGCGGTGTTCAACTGCCAAAATGAAATCCAATCTTACTGTCACTGTGTGTTATGCAAATAGGTATTGCGCTGGAAGGTGAATGGCCATACACGCTTATTTAAAAAAAAAAAAAAAATATCTTCGAAGTTTATTTCTAACGTTTTTCTTTTATTAGGCCAAACAGGTACATTATACAGCAGGGACACCGACGCGCAAATTGCAACACAGGGGCGTTCAGAATCATGTAGGTACTGAATGAAACCATGTTATCAGACTTCCCCTGATATCCCTCTATAGTCCCTGCCATGTATCTATAGTTCTGTAATAATACCTACCACAAAACTGTAAAGAATGATAGAAGAGAACCAAAGAGCCCCATAACCAAACAGTGAGTGATTAAATGCTGAAATGATGATGATCAGTTATCCCACATAGCCTACATCTGCTTAGCATCTGTTAGCGCCGTGTTGTGTGTATAAAAGTTTTTCTTGTATGTGGGTACTTTTTTTTTTTTTTTTTTTTGGGTGGGAAATCATCAAATGACTTCTCCTGCTGAGTAGAGCAGGAGGGCGTGTCAGACTTTTACTGACTAAAACCCACCCGTGTTCCCTCAGTAGCCCGTATGCCAGGGGCCGTGGTATCTCTTTCCAACAAACCCGCACCCCTGGCAGGCATCGGCCCTTGCGGACCCCACCTGTGGTTGCTGACATCTTTGACGGCGCGCGTGAGGAACACAACGCGCCGTCCCGTCTACCACTTTTCGGCCGCAGAGGATAGGGAGAGCGGCTGACGCTATACCGACACTCCTCTTCCCCTGCGGCCCCACCGCGTCCGCCATCAAACGGTGGCGGCCCCGTCCAGGCCACGGAAGGGAAGAGCGCTGCTCAGAAGCACCGGCACTCCTCCTCTACCGCAGCCTGTAACCCTCAGTCGCGATGCCTCCCATTCGACATCGCGGCCCACCTCAGTTGCGGTGCACCTCACCGCAACCTACTTTTTGGCCGCTACGTCAATGGCTTGAAGGCAAAAGCCCTGACGAGCGGCCCCACCGTTGGGTTCCTCTTGGCTGCACCGTGGATGGGAGACCACGGTTACTAAGCCCCCCCGCAACGACAATGCGGGAACCCACTCGGGGGGGGTATGTAGGTACTTCTAGTACACGATATACACGAACGAAATACAAAACGAACATCGAAATACAAAATTTTTACTAGTACTAAACAAGTAAAAATTTTGTATTTCGTTTTGAATTTATAGAACGTACTACGGGGATTAAAGTAGGTAACATATGTTGTAATCCAGGATGTAAATTATCTGTGTGCCTAATTTCATCCAAATCCGTTTAGTTGTTTTTGCGCGAATCCGAAACATACAACCAAACAAACATTCTAAAAACTAAATTTTCGGCATCAAACTCGATCCCACACGTCTCTCTCTGTTTTGTTCGTTTTACTACCTAATTCGCTACCACTTAGTCTTAATTACTATCTCCCTCTAAGATAAAATGAGTAATTGATATTCAACAAATTCAGTTTTTCTACAAAACCATGATATTCCCTTACATTTGGACTTATAATAATGAATTAAAAACCACATTTGTACTGACCCTGCAATTAATATTATCTATAAAGAAACGCCGCGCGGTAATTACTCACGAAACACCATTTTTTATAAAATTTATAGCATTTCGAAACGGATATTTAAATTTTGACGTGTGCATAGATAATGTGGTCAATGTTGGTACTAGTTTTAATTTATTAGTGGGTAGATATGCTTGCATGTTTGTACCTTACCATAAGAAACTGCAGTAAAAAATCTTACCTAGAGGTAAATTAGCAGCAACTACTGTTGGAGTCAAAGTCAAAGTCAAAGCATTTATTTCAATTAGGCACTTAAAAGGCACTTTTGAACGTCAACATTTAGGCACATAAAAATAGAATTGATTCTAGTCGCCCCTTCCAAAATGTAGTTTCGCATGGAGAAGAATGGGCAAGAAACTCCACCGTTACTCTTTTAAAATGTTTTAAATACAATTTAATAAAGTACATTCATTGTATAATTATTTAATTATGTATGAAGATGATGCACCGAGAATAATTACTATACCAAAATAGGTTAAAAAAATGCAATTGAAGCAATACAGATTAATTAATTTTATGATAGATACATCGTGCTCACATATTTACAAACATTGTAAGAGTAGATATACGATTTTCCTAGAATATTAACAAATAATAAGTCAGTGTGTGAGTTAAAGTAATCACTGAGTGTAAATCAATGTCATAAATATAATTATTTATACAATTCAATTAGCAACCAGTTTGATTTTGTCTAGAGTCTTTTATGGGTCAGAATGTTGGGCCATAAAAGAGATGAATGAAAGGCAATTGCATGCAGCTGAGATGAGAATGTTAAGAGGGATACCTATGTGGTTTTACGCGAATGTCTTGAATAAGAAATGAATACATAAGAGGAAGCCTGACAGTGGTACCGATAGCTGAAAAGTTGTGTGAAAATCGGTTGTCATGGTATGGGCATGTGATACGGAGGAATGAGGAAACTGCCATGAGGAAAGTTTTGAGAATGAATGTCGAAGGCTATTAGAGTAGGGGGAGACCGAAGAAACGGTGGATGGACTGTGTGAATGATGATATAGTTAGTAAGGGTGCTACGGAGATGACGACTAATAGAGAAGTGTGGAAGAAAAAGACGTGTTGCACCGACCACAAATAAATTGGGAGGTCTAAGGGCAGGAGAATGATGATAGGTACTGTTTATAAACTGTCGGTAAATTGTAAACTGCATCATACTGCTTCAAAATCAAAATCAAAATACTTTATTTCACATAAACCTGCATGGGCACTGAAACGTCAGAAGCTAGGTGAACGGTTCCAAAATGTCGCTTCCTATGGAGAAGAGCCGGCAAGAAACTCCACGGTATGAATAGGTATGGGAGGACAGTGCAGGCCTGTCAATAAGTACCAGGTACTTAGAGGAATGAAAATACAGAATAGAAAATCATATACAAATCTAGTCTGTAAGGCCTACAACGTTTCCTCGTTCACAATTACAACGGCATCCCGACCGAATAGGTTAGGTTAGGTCAGAACTGCGACCAATCGCGCGCGAGCCGAGCGAGCGAAGCGAGCGTTGCCGCAACAGCGGCCGGCGAGCGCTACTTCCAAGTTACAGTGGTATTTAGTAATAGGACAAGGTACTATCCGTGCAAGCAACTTTGATACCAGTTCATAATTTGTCGGTTTGCCACTTTGCCACAGATTTATCGAAAATAGTGCGTTAAATTATAAATGGTTTTTCCAGTTCACAATGTTTCGATACTTTGTAATCTCCCTAGATGATAGATTATAAACTGACGATGTTCATAATGTTACGGTAATAGTACCTCTAAACAAACCGTTTTCAAGATCGCAAGTGTGACGGCCATATTGTTTTTTTTAAGCCCGTCTCACATTTGCCACATAGCATGGCAACTCTAGTCTAGAATTAATGCACTGTTAAATAGGAATGCAATTCTTTCATGTAATAATATGGGACCACCCATTGTGTTAATTGTAGTTTTCTTCTGTCGCTAACTACGAGCTATGTGAAGGAAATTCCTTAGATTTTTGTAGGTATAGTGCGTGTGTTTTTATTGTGTTTCAAGGCGGTAAGTTAGGTATTAGGTGGTTGATAAATACATATAAAGATACGGAATTTTGGATAGATTATTCTTTAGCTACTTAAGGTGAAAACTCAAGAGTAGCCCGGATTTTTTTTTTCATTTTTTAAGTCTGTGCAAGGTTGTATGTTGACTATAATATGGTTCGCGACCGTAACAAATACTACTTTACATAATAGGGTATTTTACTCTTTATGAGAAAAAATCTAAAAATATATTATTGAGGTAGCTTAGGCAAAATGCAGTCGGAAAATGTTAGTTCATGAAATGACAAAATAAATTTTAAAATTCACTTCATTCATTCATTTTTTGATCTGTTTTTGAACACCATGAAATAGTAGCAGCCATGTTATTACGTCATACGGCATGCCAATTGAACAACTTTGTACTTTTATTATTTTCGTAACCAAAGTAATTTTTATTTAAATAACATTTTGCATTCAGGAACAGCAAGTCTTATAAAATTATAAACAATTATCATATTACATATCAGCGCATTTGTTTAAATAGGAAACTGACGTCATACCCACAGAGCAGTATGACGTCCACTGCGTCCAGCGTGTTCGTCAAATGTGAAAATGTAAAATTTTAATTAATATTTACGGCACTAATCGAGTAAATATTTTGTTTTTTCTGGGTTATTAGCACTTTAGAATCTAATTAGGACACTTTTCAAAAGTGGGTGTAATACCCTATTATGATCTCCCCCGATTGGGTTCCCGCATTGAAGTTGCGGGGGGCTCAGTAACCGTGGTCCCACACACGGTGAAGCCAAGAGGAACCCAAAGGTGGGGCCGCTCGTCAGGGCTTTTGCCTCAAAGCCGACGACCGACGTAGCGGCCAAAAAGCGGTGAGGTGCACCGCAACTGAGGAGGGCCGCGATGTCGAATGGGAGGCATCGCGGCTGAGGGTTACGGGCTGCGGCGGAGGAGGAGTGCCGGTACTTTTGAGTAGCGCTCTTCCCTTCCGTGGCCTGGACGGGGCCGCCACCGTTTGATGGCGGACGCGGTGGGGCCGCAGGGGAAGAGGAGTGCCGGTATAACGTTGGCCGCTCTCCCTATCCCCTGCGGCCGAAAAGTGGTAGGCGGCGGGGCCACTGTGTTAACCCGTCGCAGGGTGACCGAGGCCGATGCCTGCCAGGGGTTTTTCGTTAGAGATACCGTCGCCCCTAGCACACGTGCAACTGAGGGAACACGGGTAGGTTTTAGTCAGTAAAAGTCTGACACGCCCTCCTGCTCTAAGTCATTTGATGATTTCCCACCCAAAAAAAAACCCTATTATGATCATTTAAATTATTTATCAATACAACCCACTAGGTTAATTTAATTCGACTGAATGAGTTTTCATGAAACAGTCGTGACCTAGATCTGCAGAATTACTGCCCGTGGATGGGTATCCACGGACCAACCGCGGAAAGCGTAGCTTAACCTGATGGATCGATCCGTGCGGCTGTAATTACTAAGCCACAAGCCCATATCATTCCATTATGTTTCATTTCGTTTTATTTCTAAACTAGCTTCCGTCTGCGGCTTCACCCGCGTTGAAGTCGGAAATTATCCCGCGGGAACGTACTATCGGGATAAAAAGTATCCTATGTATTAATCTAGGTTATAATCTATCTGTGTGCCAAATTTCATCCAAAACCATTCAGTAGTTTTTGCGTGAAAGAGTTTCCTTACTAATACTCGTATCATGAACTTTCGCGTTCATTAATATTAGTAAGGATTGATATTTAAATCCTGGTTGCTTGTAATCGTCTACCAACCGAACTTGGTCAGTCATACCTAGATATTATTTTGAAAAACGGACCCCCAATAAAACTAACTGGAGATCCCTGCTTTTGACCAAAGCATGAGTAAATGAATATTAATAACCATCAAAGACTTGACATCACCAATAATAAATTGAAAATAATAAGCGCAAATTCAAGTCACAAATAGAAAGAAAGTATTGTTGAATAAAATTCGAAAGTACTCGACGAGCACGATCAAATCATTTGTTACTAAATACACTTAACGAGTGATGTGAATCATGATCGGGTTTTATTATCGATAAAAATCCGGATCAAATGAAGTATTCAGCTTGGTGTAAAATGCCAGCCGGTGTTGACAGAGACGCAATCAATAAATCACTCGGCGATACAAAGAAATATTCAATGTGTGTTGATTGTGCCTCTTGAGAACGCTTTTTAGTATTATAAGGATGGGCTTCTGTCGATATCGATGTTTAGCTTGGTCATGGAATACATTTCTTAAATATTTTTCACGTATTCTAAGAAATGTGTACCTAATTAATTCTCCTTCTATTCCTTATAAGCAAGTTTTTATTACTAATTAGTTGAAACCATAATCATAATATTTACAAAGCAACGGTTCTTTACAGATAAAACAATTACATCACGGCTCGACACAGAAAAAGCAAAACAAACAAAACCATTAACGAAATCGAATATCTCGTCGCGATAATTTATTACCATATTTTTTACTTACTCAATAACCTTTCGACAAGTCGACAAATCTATCGATAACCTTTTATAATCTCTAATAGGACGCGAAGTCTCTGGTGGTCCGGCGTTGCTTTGATCGAATCTGCCGAATCATGGCACGCGATTCAAATATGACGATGATATGACTCTTATAACGACAGGCCATTTTTATCGACACTCCCCCATCCTTACCACAACCCTTATGACTTGGCAATAAGGTTGAAAAGCGCATGAATGTTTTCACACTATGAAGCAACTTATTTTGGTTTTCTTCACGAGATAAATCGGTGTCTATTAAACAGTTATTATGAGACCATTGAGAGGTTAATATAATATTGTTCGGTCGTACAGACCCGTCTAGTGGTATCGTTTGCAATTTTAGTGTTAACTGTTATAGATATTTGCCTATTTGGCAACTGTGTGACTGTTTGTCTGTCAGTGAGGAAATTGAGGACGTTAATGTCAATGGTAGGTACTTCACAATGGGTAGTCAATAAATTGCTCAATAGGTGCTTAATTATAAATTTAATGGTACAATTAACACAGATTGGGTTTACAGCTTGTCAAGGAGAATCTGGTCAATTAAATTGATGCTAATAGGCAGCATCATTTTAATTAACCAGAGTTTCTGATAAGTACATAGTAAGGTAGGTACTTAAATCCCACGTCAGCCAAGTATGTTTTTTTTTTAATCTTTATTTATTTGAAATAGGCTTTAACACTTACTATGTACGTGAATGTGAGCAATTTCAACGAGGGTAATTGAAAGTTTATTGGAGATTTGAGTCTTTTTTTTTTTTTAAACACTAGGAATTTTTCCTGTATTGTGGGTGCGTTTACAAACATTTAATAAAGTCACATACACAAACACCCAGACCCGGAACAACTACTTGTAGGTCATACAAATATTTGTTCCGTGCGGGAATCGAACCCGCGACACGCAGCGCAGCAGTCAATCGCTTAACCACTGCGCCAACCGCGCCGACAAAAATTATTTATTGTGAGCGACATAAGTTAATATGATTTCAAGTTACTCGTTTTTAGTAGCTCTGAACTTATTTGGTAGACCAATAGTCAAAGAATTCAAGCATGCCTGGAAAGTAGGTTTCCAAACCCACACTTATTCTGACTGGTTTTAACGTGGGGAAAATCCACTTGGATGATAGATAATTTTTGAAGACCATTATGATTTTATCCTCTTTAACCACCGACGTAAAAACGACGGGATTTTATAAGTTTGACGTGTCTGTGGCATCGTAGCTCCCGAATGGATAAACGATTTTTAACCGCCTTCAAAAAAAGTAGGAGGTTCTGTATTTCAATTTAAGTATTTTTTTATATCTCAAATACAGGAAAAGTTTTTATCCAGTGCGCAAACTGTAACCATGAATTCAGCATATCATTCTAGACCCCAGCGCAGATTTTTTTTGCCGGTTATACAAATATGTTTTTCAAAAATGCTCCACCCAGAGCGGGAGAAGTTATTTGATGATATCCCCAAAACCACAAAAAAAAAAACCTAGCATAGTTGGGAAAAAGGTAGTCAGATGATAATGACTTATGTTTTGTTTGCGAAATAAGAGCAACAGATAAATTACAGTCGTAATTTAAGGATTTCTAACTTGTAGTCAATTAGAGAAGATAATAATTGTCTACCTGTATAGTAAAGCTATTAAGTATGAAGTATTGAGGCTAACTCAATAAAGTTTAACGACAGATTTCCTCTCGACGTTTTCCTTAACGATTGCTATCTAGAAATCGATGATAGAATCGGTTGATCGATTGCGAAAATTAGCCCTTAGGTTGGTAGACACGCCTACACATCAAGCTATAAATTTCCAGTTTACTTTGATCTCGCACTGTACGGAAATCCTATACAATGCTAGATCAGCTTATACTGGAAATGTATAGCTTGATGTGTAGCCGTGTGTACACTGTCTTACTTTAAGTAGCGACAGTTGAATATTCGGTTTAGATCATTTCCTTCGTGTTTTATTCCTTAATCACCATTCCATGCAGCTAAACAAAAGTGGACATTAGACATCAGAAAGTATGCAGTGGGCTCAGCAAGACGCGCGAGACGCTCTAATCAGGCTATGCAGCATCCGGTCTAACTGTTCCAGGGTCTTTGCCATTATGACGATGTCATCGGTAAAGCGAAGGTGTGAGAATTTCTCGCCGTTCACGTTGTTGCCCGGTCCAGTCCAGTCCAGCGACTTGAGAAAGTCCAGTAAACCAGTTGGATGGGGCTGATTTTCTGATCCTGGATCTGGACAGTCTTTTGGCAGCGTCATACAAGTATGTAAACACTGCAAGAACTGCCCATATTTCGATGGAGCCGAAGACTTGCAAGAAACCCTCAAATGCCATATACAGCGGCTGGTTGTACTCATCGATCTTTTGTACAATTTGCCAAACAGTATGGATGTAGTCTACGGTACTGAAAACCAGCTTGTTCTGGTGACTGGAACTCGTCCAGTCTGCTGGCGAGACGATTAGTGAGGACCCTCGAGAACAGCTTGTACACCTGGCTCAGAAGAGAGATGGGTCTATAGTTCTTCAGCACTGCTCATTATATGGATACTTGCTTTCGCCCGCGGCTCCTCTCGTGTGGTTGTCGGTTTTAGCGTAAAAAAGTAGCCAATTTCCTTCCCCATACCCTAGGCTACATTTCTGTCAAATTTCAGGACGATCGGCTCAGCGGTTTAGGCGTGAAAGCGTAACAGACAGACAGAGTTACTTTTGAATTTATATTGGTAGAGATTATTACGTATGCCTTTTGTTTTATTTTTTTGGTTGGGAAATCATCAAATAACTTCTCCCGCTCTGGGTGGAGCAGGAGGGCGTGTCAGACTTTTACTGACTAAAACCCACCGGTGTTCCCTCAGTAGCCTATGTGCCAGGGGCGGCAGTATCTCTTTCGTACAATCCGCACCCCTGGCAAGACGTATGCCTTAAAACGGTTTTTATAACTTAGCGAAACCCCAGTTTATATGGTCCAAAGAAGGCTCGCTTAAAAGTACTACCTACCAATCTACGTAACAAGTTTTTCGAATTGCCTTTGAAAACATTCTGATTTGGTTTTTGCTTGTAAAATCTCCCTAAGGATGGAAATATGCCTACCTACACTACGCTATGATAAATATTAGAGCTTATCCTGACCAATATTACATTCTATAATCTTCTGAAACCTTTATTACTGAAACTCAAACAAAGCCTCCAACCACTTACACCATCCACCACAAAAATTAACTCGCACAAAATATCAATATAAAAACAAGCCACTTGAGCACATAGTCATAACGCGTTTATAGCTAATAACATAATGGTGCGGCCCCATTAACGCGGGGGCCCCGCCGCGATCCGATGGGGTACAATTGGACCCCCGCGGAATCACTGCCACGGTAACTTTATTACAGTGACCCACGCAATTTGCAGAGATGCTGGAGTTTGTTAGTGTACGATTTTTGTTGGTGAATTACTTACTAAGTTTATGTAATAATAATTAAAGTGGTCCCCGCAAGCCAATCACACCTCATACATGATTTATCATCTGTCTAGCCTTTTCTCAACTATGTTGGGGTCAGCTTCCAGTCTAACCGGATGCAGCTGAATACCAGTATTTTACATGGAGCGGCTGCCTATCTCACCTCCACAAACCAGTTAATACTGGTTGTCAGACTTTCGGGCTTCTAATGACCCGTAACGACTGTTAAAGATCCACGAATGACAGCCGGTGCCTTGGTGGTCTACTTAACCTGATCGATCGACCCATGCGTTATTACTTAGCCACACACCAGTCATCATTGCCGTAGGACAGGGATAGCGAACCTATTAACCTCTACGAGCGACTTTTTCCAAAAAAATATTTAATATGGCATGGACGTGCCAACAAACAATCTTAACTTATTGACTCTAGAAAAAAAACTAAATACTTTCACAATCATTGGTGCAAACAGAAATAGTCAACAACACACCACCTTATTTAAATGAAAGAACAAATTAGTGCAACTTCTGGTATCTGGTATTAAGGTCGTATGTATGACATAGAATAGAATCATGTGAAGGTACGGTTTCTGAAAGTAACGACTCAGGCTTAAGAAGATGAAGTTACCTTACTCCTGTCATACTAAACCTACCATACTGTGATTTAGGCTGTCGTGCTCAATTTTTTTTTTTTTGGTTAGATGCCACCAAAGACACGCGTGCCATTGGTTCGCCATCCCTGCCATAGGAAATAAGTACTTAGCTGCAGACAAAGATGTTAAAAATGAATTAGGCACACTACAATTGTTGTCTGTGAAAAAACACTAAAAAAAATCGCTACCCCTAGTCTATTACCTCATAGGTTTCAAAAGTTCGTGTGCTCAACAATGGAAATTATGCATCACATTTGTACGTATTTGTCTGTTCGTTTTCTCTTGTCTGTTTATATTTGTGTACATAGATGGTTGAATAAATAATATGAAAGATGAAAAGCTCCACCGTTTGCTATGTGGTATGTAATTAAATACCCCCAGGGAACCGGAATATCGTAAAAATCGGACTAAAGATCAATATTTCAGTATCAATGCTTCTCATGTATTAAAAAATATGCCTGAAGTAACTAACTACCCTGGTTATTGAATATAGCGCAAATAAGTTAGATTAGTTCCATGTCGGTTGTAAAAGAATATAGCACCATCCTATTACATCCCGCGAGTGTCGTAGAAGGCGACTAAGGGTTACTAGAGAATGGGCAGCAGCGTTCTCCATGCATTTGACCACCATACTGCAATCGCCAACCCGCCTGCCAAGCGTGGCGATTATGGCAATTCCCCCTCTTTTGGGGGAGGCTTATCTCCAGCAGTGGACGTCTTTCGGCTGATGTGATGATGATGATGAATTTAGATACCGGTTGTGAATCAGCCGGATTATTCTGTAGCAATCTTACCGTGTAAAGTGAAGTATGCTTAAATTGTCTTGGCAATGACATGGAAAAATGCTTGTTGAACAGGTCCAGTCAATCTGTGCAGTTCTATCTTCAAAAAACCATTTATTCAGACACCAATTTACGTGTTCTTCACAATTATTATGATCCGACCAAGATTATGTCTGGACTTTAAAAGAGACTGTGACATTTGAGTTTGTTTCGACCTTTCTTCTCTAAGAGTACTTGTATTGAAAACGCAAACCTCATCTAGTTTTTTGTACAAACCTACTTACAGAAATGAAATCATTTATCATTCCATCTGAATAAAGCTAGGCATTATAGGATACATCAAACTTACTTCACCTATGTGTTCACTCGGTGACAGTTTTACAGAATGTGTTGGCAGAATTCAGTCTGACCCTCTGTTTATTTTCTCATACCACTTTGTCCTTGTTAAAAAACAACACCTACAAAACAGAACCTTTAAACAAGAGTTATAGAGCTTATTTTGCATCCTCAGCAACGAAACTTAGTAGAGAGGAGCCAGTAACAAATCGGCTTACTTCACTTAACAAAACCAAAGCCATATATTTCACTTGAGCCCACAAATAATACTTCTAAACAAAACAATTGACAGTATAATGCTTTTTGCTCATATTCTTGTGGCAAATCGTAAAAATTCCCCGCATTCCGACTTACGAGGCACTTTGAATCAATATTCGAAAAAGAATAAAGCGAACATAGGAGCAAATGAAGTTGTAACAATGGACGAAGCTTTCAATCTTGAAGAAGGTAACATAATTCGTTAAACTACAAACGGAAATCTACCTTAACATGCAGAAATTAGAGTAGGTTTTGTAGATAGTGCAAGTGTCGCGTAGGAACGCAACGTTTTTGCAGTCAATTTGCATATTTTCTTCCCTTTTACTCTTACAAGAGTATGGTAAATAGTTCGAATAGTTTCAAGAAACAGGTCTCTGTATTCAAAATCTATTTTAGATAATGTTTGTCTGGTGCTAAAGTGTTTTCTAGAATCTAGATGGTTTAAAATTCCATTTGGTTAACGCCATATTGTATGACAATAGTTTCGCCTTCTTGCTTTGAACCAAATACCATTAATCTGTGAAAAGGGACTGTGTCAGTAGAATAATTGTCCATCCATTTAGGAATGGTATTCTTATGCTCATTGTTTTAAAACTCAAATTTCATTCATTTCATTAACATCAGCGGTAATCGTAACACACCAACAGTGGAAATTGGCTTTAATTTTGACAGTAAAACAAATGTTGTTGAACAGACAAATTTTTAGGCCACAGTAGAGCCTATGCACTTCCTATAACTTCAGCTCTCTGCTATCGAAAAACCCGTCAAAATCGGTCCAGCAGTTTCGGAGATTAGCTAGAACAAACAGACAGACACTATTTTATTAAGAGTATGTACTTTTATACTTATGCATTCAGTTTTAAAAGCTGTTATTTTGACAATACAACCAGACACTTAAATTTTATTGATTAGTATGTATGAATAGATGACTATTACAATTCATTTTCAGCTGAATGCACATTTTGACTTATTTAGAGTAACTTATTAAGGGTACACTAGTCGCGGGCTCGAACTCACTGGTGGGCCTGGCTAAAAAGCATGCTGTCTCACCAGGCTTCATGTCCGACCAGGGGCGGCTGTCCCTTAAGTGCACTCGTGCGCTGAACTACCAGATTTTAATAGGTGTCGAAAGAATCACAAAATATTTAATAATCGCATTGTGGCCACTGGTTGTGGTATATGTAATACTAATAAAACTGACGAAACAATATAAGCTCTTTGCTAAACTATTAACACTTATTTTCGCGGTACAGAAGATCCCTCGTGCGCTATGCCGAAGCGCACGGCGAATGCTCGTACATTTCTATGAGATCCAAGTTAAAACGCCTAACGCGTGAGACAGAAGATAGTTGACATAAATGTATGGAGCGTTATGGAGTAATTTGTCCATTCTCGTGCGCCGCACGGGGGAACCGAAGTTTGTCGAACTGAACCGAATATTACCAAACGTCGATTACCGAGAGCGCCCGAGGTTTGACGAAGTTTGCATGCCGGTCATAACGAATGACCGACTCATTATTATCACCGCGAAGTTTAGTTTACGTGAAACTGAATACTATTGTTTATTTTTTATTCGTTTAGATTAAATTACTTCTCTGAATTTTTTTTTTGTTTTTATTTACTTATTACCCCTAATACTTAGTGAGCTAGTAAAGTGCACCACCAGTTCCATGACCTACCAGCCGCCACTGTGTCCGACAGAGGTAGTATCAGTGATGAGCAGTTAGACGCTAGTCTACACGCACAATATTATTGAGTGAGCTGCAGGATCAGTTATAGTAAAACAGGCGCGTAAAAATTAAGAAAAGTCCTTCGGAAGATCGGGTTTTCTGAAAGAACCAGTCCATAAATCAATGACCAATTAAGTTTATCGAACTTTTCGATAATTGAGCTTTGTCGGTACCGACTTGGTTTTCGAGATTTTACAATCCTTTTATTACTTAAACACGCCGAAAGTTAGGTTAAATTAGCAAGAAAAACGAATATTTATTGGCTCATAACTTTTTAATGGCTTTTCATTTTAGTATTCCGTTTCCGTACAGACAATATGAATATTGAGACAAAACCATACCATGTTTAATTTTTGATGTACATAGTCAAACAGTGGAGTAAAACTCTCCCGAATTTTGTATGGAAAAAATGTGGACAAGTGTCACCTTAAGAGGAATTTTCATTAGTATTGAAATTGGAATTGAACGTAAGTAGAGATAAGTTCACCCCTATCCTATGGGGCCCATAACGTGTGACTTTATCTACCTCTTCAGGGAATAGTGTACTTACGTACGAACGTAGTTATTCGAGTTAATTATCTTATTGTATGCACGTGTTTTGTGACAATAAACCTAGTTTAATAAATTTTTTCTGGGTTTACAATACATACTTATCTACACATACATACACATGTTAGTGTACATGTGTGTGTGTGTGTGTGTGTCATGTAAGTATACATACTAGTCACCGATTCTTTCTTATTTCACAAAGTTTTATAAATAAAAAAATAATAGGGAGCAGCATACTTACAGCTTGGAACGAATACATTCTTCTTCCTACCCTCATAACCTCTTCCTTCTTTATCCGACTTCTAAAAGAGGGGGAGGTTCTCAATTTGGCTGCATTTTTTTAAATGTCTGTTACCTTATAAGTATAACTCCGTCATTTATTAAGAGTAAAGTGTTGGGTTCTTGTATCAGGAATTTATCAGTAATAGCAGGATTGGATTTCTGCCCAATTGATGGCAATAGGAATGTGAGTGTACTATACGTAGGTATACCTCTGCTTAACCTTCCGGGGAATGTCGTGATGTTACGTTCCTTTTGAAAAGTCGGTTAAAAAACATTATTTTTTTGTCAGTTTTATTGTGCGTTGTCTCTAATGAATCATAAAAATCTAATTAAATTAAAAGACCATCTAATTCAATTCTAAAGTACTAATAACCCACAAAAAAAACCGAGATATTTCACTAATTAAGTCACGCAAACTCGTTAATATTAATATTTCATGCCATGCTAATTGCTAGTCCAAAATATCACTTCACATATTAAAACATTCATCAGCATATACGAAGTTGGGCCATAGTAGCACACAGTGGTCCCAGCGGGGCCCATCGTGAATGGCGGTTCCAAACTACTTAATAGGGCGATAATTGCGAGGCTATTACGTGGCCACCCCACCCCCAATGTGGACCGCTAGGGTGGGGTGGGTCAAGTGTATGTAGACGTAGGTGTTGGGTTGTGAGTTTTTGTTTAACGCCTTTTAATCAAGATCTTAGGAGGTTTTGGATAGCAGTGTATTGCTCTTACTGCATCCTATCGCTCTGGTTACTGGTTCCGTGAACTTTAAAGACCATGTGCCATTTGAAACCATGTCCATGAGCTCTTCCTCAGTTTCCCTTTATTTATCTGTGTTCATTTCAGCAATCGACAAGAGTTAACAAAATACTCCTGCGACTGCCAGTCAGCGTGATTAAAAGGTATCAGTACATATATATATATATATCAGTCATCAGTAAACGAAGACAGCGTGTCTTCTGATTTTAAGTGAAAGGGAGTAGAATAAACAATATTTCCAGGTCACAATCACTATTGTTAATTATCATTTGTATGTCCAACACTTCTAGAACTTTTAGTTCATAAAGATATATTATATTATGGTCGCAATGGATCATGTCGTAAATTCTCAAGATTTTTCATCATATTGTAATTATTCTTTGAAAGCTTAGTTCATTTTACAAAGCTTGACAGCCCAGCGTTGTACTATTAGGTATTTATTCTATAGACCAGCACTTATTTATAAATAAATAAACGCTCAAACTGTAACAAAATTTAATTTAGAAACAAAATTGAAGCGCTTACGAAACAAAACGCCGTCAAGCGGTTTACGGGCGAACATGAAAATGTTTATTGTGAAAATTCATTACCAACTTTAGAAGGGGATTGCTTAATTTTCTTTAATATTAACTTGTACAGACCCCTTTTTAATTAATATCGACAAAATAGTCGAGTCGACCGCGAGTTGCGCGCTCCTGATAAAACTTTTTAGGGATGTTGCTAATTTTGCTTTGTTTTTATCGATAAAGTATTTAGTGAACAAAACTTGAGCTATTTGACTGCTAAAGGGATAAGCATTCAATTTTTTTTTTTTTTGGGAATGTCATCTTGCAGGTCAACCTATGAGGTTGTCGACTGTTTAGCCGGACTTGTAACCTTAATAAATTAGGAATTCCAGACAGGGATTAAAAACTTAAAACTAAAGAGACTGCTCGCAAGGGCACCCCTTGTGGGGTACTGATTTCGTATTAGGGCATCGCTGGTAGAGGGTAGCAAGGGACAGACTGCATCGTTCTGACTAGCTTTATTGGTGACTTTGTTCGAAAGTTCAGGTGCGTAGTACTCGCAACCGGCGTGCGTGTATGACCAGATAGATGTATGAACCTAAACGACGCAAAAAGAGTATGTAAGGGTCGTAGCAGATGGCGTTCTGTAGTTTCTGCCTACTCCATGGCAAAAAGGAGTGAATTTATTTATGTACTAGCTTCCGCCCGCGGCTTCGCCCGCGTGGAGGTCGGAAATTATTTCACAGGAAAGTACTACCGCAATAAAAAGTATTCTAGGTTATAATCTATCTGTGTGTCAAATTTCATCCAAACCCATTCGGTAGTTTTTGCGTGAAATAGTAACAAACATCCAAACATATTCACAAACTTTCACATTTATAATATTATATTATATGTATAGTAGGATTTATGTGCTTATAAAGACTAGCTTAGTTCAAACCGTATTTTCTGTGAATCTGTCTATTGATGAATTAATCCATCAGATAATACTTTAATTACTTAAGTTATTGGACACTACAGTTGCATTGCGGTAGTTTGGGTGTGTAATAGAAACCATGTTGTCTTATGGGACTGACAATGGTACTGTGTAGTAATTATTGCTATTTACCGACAGCTACAGATCGAGCCTTAATAAGGGGTATCGTATTACACATTAACTGGGTTGTGGAGGTCAGATAGGTAGTCCCCCACGTGAAATACTGGTATGAAGCTGATTCCGGTTAGACTGGAAGCCAACCCCTATTTACTGGGGGAAAGTCTAAGCAGATAATAATGACTGAAGGCTATATTTACCAGCTACTCCACAAACAAAATGACTACCATAATCAATTCAAAATTATATTCAATAATGTAAATGCACAAAACATCGACATTGTTACCCGCCATCACTTCACGATATTAATTTCAAAATTGGTTTAAATAGGTATTACGCCGCTTGTTAGCCCCGGTCCAAAATGAACTCATTAAAACTATAAAAGCGGCGGTAATTAAGGCCGCACCCCCCTCCGCTGCCCGCTGCAACCCTCCCCCCTTTCCGGCCCCTTTGGGGGTTGGGCTTAGGCCCCACAACCACCCTGTTTTCAACGAGGGACATAGAGAATTTCTGGAGTGGAAGGTGCACGAGCGTGGTCTGTGTTTGTCTTGAGTAGGTACCTACAATACAGGGTAAGTTTTTAACCAGTGCACAAACTGTAACCGTGAATTCAGCTATTATCTTTTTAGACCCCCTAGCGTAGAAATTATTCGTCGATTATAAAAAAAATATCAGCTGTTTCATAGAAAAGTGAACGCGGACAAAATGTACGGATATTTTTATCTAGAGGGTCTAGAATGATATGCTGAATTCATGGTTACAGTTTGCGCACTGGTTAAAAATGTATCCTGTGTAGGTGGTAATGGTAAGTGTACCTATCTTGTTTGTCGTTTTATCTTAAGAAATTTTTCGTTGTTTAAGTCGTATGCTCGATCTCTTTAGAACTGCAAATGATATTACAGTCCTACGATATCAAACAGTTCCGACGTTCATCTCGATAAACTTGGGATAAGATAAGATTCCTTATGGTTGCACTTGACATCTTGGAAAAGCTGAGGAGTAAGGTTTGGGTTGTAAGTTCGAATGCTGGCAGCCACTTTATGTATTTAATTTCACCACCACTGCTGTCAAAACGGTGAAAGAAAACATCGTGAGGAAACCGGCAAGTCCATCCATGCAAAAAATCGAAGACGTGTGACTCCTACCAACCCCGCGCCGCGTGGTGGATTACGGCTCAATCACACTCACAGAGAGGCCTGCATCCCAGCAGTGAAAACATTATAGGCTAATTGTGTGTGTGTGTGTGTGTGTGTGTGTGAAGGAGTGAGGAGTTAGATGAACACTAACGTAAGTCAAATGCAAGGGATATTTTATACTAGCAAAACAATGAGCGAAACATTCAACAATACCAGTTCTCGTTAGCATTTGCAGAAACTAGTCAGAACTGTTTCTTCACAGCCGCTTTTACATGATTGTATGGTCAATAATTTCCTTGGCTGGGACAGACTGGATACGAAGCCGGAGGATAGACCTTTTACTACCGGACTATCAGACGCACTGCAGGGTACCTATCATCCACACTTGGTTGATATCCCGACCAGTCGTAGGTACTCAGCGCTTCTCCTCCACATTTATTATGCGCACACCCAAAGTGAGGAACTCTCTGCCTGCGTCTGTGTTCTCTTCCACATTTAACCCGTCCACCTTCTAAACAAGAGTGGACAGGCTTTTTCTGGGCACGCTCGACCCACCATAGACCCCATCAATCGCTTTCTATCAGACGTATCAGAAGCTTAGAGCAGGCCCATTTAGTAGTAAAATAAAATTAATAGAGTGTTGTGGCGCAGCCTGGGAGTTGCCTATGTCCAGCAGTGGACTACGATAGGCTGAGATGATTGAGTTCCTAAACAACATCATTTGAAAGAAAAAAAAGTTATTTTTCTCTTCCAGTTTCCACTGTAGGTCCTGGACCTCTCTTCGCCGGGCAGGCTTTATTGCTGGCGACATTACAGTCCGGGGCGCGCGGTAATTTTCAACTAATAACCTGTTTCATTTTCACTGCCTTTTTCTCACTTTACAGCTATACAGCCAGCTTGTGCTGATGTTACTGCTGGAAATTGTATTGTTGCTTTAGCGTAATTTAGGTGAAGTGTTGTGTGACGCTGGATGAGATAAGGACACTGCATTGCTATTCTGTAACCATCTCACCGCGTGAAGTGAGCATGGAGTGAGGTGTTAGTGTCATTTCACCTAATGCTTGATCAATCATCAGTGGGATGACATTGACAGCTCATTCCACGCTCACTTCACGTGGTGAGATGGTTATGGAATCGACATGCAGGACCAGTTGATGTAGCGACGCTTTGGAGAGGCCTATGTTCAGGTGGCTGCCCATGACCTATGGCTTATGGCTGAAATGATGACGAAGCTACGTCGATTTGACTATCTCGTAAGTGTACAACTAGGGCTGTGAATACCTCATGGTTGGTAAAATACTATAGTTGAAAAGTCACTGAATCTTTTTATAGCAACTCATAGTAAAAAAATAACTGACTTCCAAGATAAACATGACAACGTGAAAAATAACTTTACTTTTGAAATTCAGTGTCTTTGGCTTTGCATTTTCGTTTATTGCCACTGACTTTCGAAATTAATTTTCACTTTAATTGGAAATCGGTTATTTTTCGTTCAAACATTGATATGTTTCACTTTTTAGTTGTGGTACTACCACTACATGCTAATAAATTATTATAAAATCATTAATATACACTAAGTGGAAAAAATACGTACCTGTAAGTATTAGGTACTAAGCTAACTCAATTTTCTAATTCGATCCACAATTACCGGAGATATCGCGATAAAAACTGTCAAATTGAGAACCATTAACATTGACATAACGATTATGACTGTAATCAACTAATCACCATACAAGTCAAACAGGCCTGTGCTATCGGTTATCACTGGGATTGTGGTATAAAAAATGTGATACCTTTTACACTCTCAATGACAACATGCACCTTTAAAAGCCACAATAATTCCAAAATGACAACAAGAAAGAAAGAAATAAAATACCTACGTTTATTTGCGGTAAACATGACACAGAGAAAGAACAAAAATTAACAAATTGGTAAAAAATATGCGTCACGTCCACGCAAAACAGCCATCGCTCAGCATAATGCTATGACCCTATTCGAGACCCCAGCGTCTGGTTTTCAGCGACAGCCGGCGGCGGCGAAGACGTGATGACGTAAATCGGTGTAGCATACGATATGATAAAATTACCAAATAAGTAATAAAATAAATACACAATTATCTCTTAATGTTAATATAAACATAATATAACACTCTATAACCAAAGCTTTCTCCACTTATCAGTTCACAAACAAACAATTTGTGTAATGCGAAAAGAGAAAGCGAAAAGTGGAAAATAATCAGCTCGCCCTAATACGATAATCAAGCCATTACCGAGCCAATCGGCGGCGCTGATTCGATATCGATAAAATTACTTGACGCACTGGCTGGTAGGATGGACAACTCTACAAAATCATGCGTTACATAGTGGTCAAAATTGGACTACGTAAATAATTCATTTAAATAGAAATGCATTATTGAACCTATAGAAATGTTAACTTTCTGCACTTCTTCTCCAATATAAATTTTTACTGTACCAAATTTCCTACTCCTCCGTCTGCGTAATTTTCGTAAAAAGGTGTACAAAGTTTTTGCTTCTCGTATTAATATGTATATAGATTTTAACGTTTTAGCAAGGCTTGCTTGTATGTTCGGTAGGTGTATGTACTGATGAAGATATTAAGTTATTGATAAATTCACACTGCGAAGGAACAGCACAATTTGTAGGAAGTAGAACCTAGAACTTATTTAGAGATCCCGGTAGATATAACGGGAAATTCTACAAAGGAACATAATAATGTTCCTTTGTAGAATTTATGAGCCATGAACAGTTTGAACTGACACTGTTGAAGAAGACCAACACGGCAGTAGCAAAAAACTTAGAACTAGTTGGAGTCATTCATTTAGGAAAGCATTTTGCCTTGCACTTAAAGCTATATAGCAAGCAGTCTTCATAAATCATTAGTTGACATCGAAATAAATGGGTTCACAATTTCTTTTACGCACGGTGACATATCAAGCTATACATTTCCAGTAAAAGCTGACTTAAAAAAAATCTTTTAAGCTGACTTCTCATTGTGCGAAAAGCGATGTCAGGAAAATCTGGAAATGTATAGCTTGATATGTAGCCGTGTGTATACTAGGGCTAGTTAGCCCATGACAACAAAATCCAAGATTTACGCTCTTCGAATTTTTCTCCAAGTTATGCTAATGACGCCAATAAACACAAATCAACCTTCACAGTTCGCCAAACGCCCAGTCCGTATGTCAGATCAGTAAATCACTTTATCGTCAGGGTTATTCGGAGGCGATTTCCGAAAATCAATCGGTGGCCAGATCAGATAGCGTGATGTATGGCGGCGCGGGCGTCGGACGACTGGGCTCTCTCATTACCCCGACACTTTTTATTCCGAAGATGTTCGTTTAATTTGGTCGGGTTTGAGTTGAAGATGGTCATAAAAGAATTAAGTAGCTTCTTACTTCTTTATGTATGCGCACTACTGTAGACACATTACATGGCCAACGATTCGTGCATTCGTTTTTTCCCTTTGACTTCTGCAGACTTAGCATGAAGGTTTTTTATTTCTACTCTACTATAGAATAGAAATCGCGTGTCTACATTTTTCAATGAAAAACTGTCAACTATCTTTAAGGAAACGTCATTTTTGTCTACTCTTCCGACGACAAAACGCTTGTCTACGGTTCTAGTGCTAAGTTTTCAGGTTTGACATAGCTAGTCTTTAGTACCATATGCTTGTGACCTATTTCAAAGAACATCACCATCATTCTAGTCTGAGATGATTTATGGCCAAATTAGAGAAGCGATTCTCTTAATTTTAGGAAAGTTCACAGTTTGATCTCTGTCGCAATCTATCAAAAATATAGTTTCCCTACATTTTTTACAAGTTTTGTCATTGATTGTCGCTGTGATGAGATTGCAACTAGATTTTGAATGTTTTAATTACGAGAATTCGCTCACAGATGGCGTGAATGAATAGCGGGGACAACCGACAGGCGTCTCTCATTACCCCAACACTTTTTATTCCGAAGATGTTCTTTTAATTTGGTCGGGTTGGAGTTGAAGATGGTCATTTTACGGGAATTTACGATTCTTGCATACTTCTTTTGCTTCGACATCAGGTTTCACAGCGCTAGTTGTTGGTTCCAGAAGCTTCTGACCTGTTTTGAATAGCATCACCAATAAAGCCAGTATATAATAATGTCCTTCTACCCTTGGATGGTCGGTGGCCACATCAGATGGCGTGATGTGTGGCGGCTACAGACGACTTGGGTCACGCATTACCACAACAGTTTAATTTTGTCGGGTTAGAGTTGAAGATGATAATTGTAGTGGGATATAGGTACATAAATAGGTACATACATAAAGGTGTAAGCAGCAACTATATCCCGCTACAAGCTGATGACGATTCTTGCATTTTTCTTTTGTTTCGCTTTCAGGTTTGACGGCGCTAATTGTTAATACCATAATAATGCTTCCCACAAGGTGGACCGATGACCTCGTGAAGGCCGCGGGTATCCGCTGTATGTGGGAAGTATAAGACCGGTCGAAGTGGAGGAGCCTGGGGGAGGCCTATGTCCAGCAGTGGATATCTTTCGGCTGACATGATGATGATATGCTTCTGACCTTTTTTAAAGGCCGTCACCATCATTCTAGTCTAAGATGCTCGGAGACAGTTCTTACAGCGTGAAGAATGGTGGCGTCAGGCGACTGGTGTCTCTTTACCCCACCAGTGTTTATCCCGAAGAAGTTCCTGATCATTTTGCCGAGTTAAAGTTCAGATGGTCATTTTTGACTTGACAAGCTCAATTCTTGTTTAATGCCAACTGCATTTGCCAAATCGCTTTTCTACCGCTGAGAAGACTATATCATCAAATATCCATATCACCAAACGACTTAAAAACTACCCAATCATCATCTGCAAAGCCTGGCCTCCACCATGATCAGCTTTCAGTCTAACCAGATGCAGTTGAATACCAGTGTTTTACATGGACCGACTGCCTATATGACGTCCACAACCCAGTAACTGGATAGACCGCCTAATTGCTTTGGTAAAACTGGTTTTTAGACTTTCGAGCATCCACCCGTAACGACTTTCAAAGATCCACAAATGACAGCCGGGACCAACGGCTTAACTAGATTTTCGAGGTACGGAGGGATCTTGGCATGCGTCCATTTATGGAACAAACGTGGCAAGGATGGCTTAACCTGATTGATCGAGCCGAGAAGCAGTTCTTACTTAGTCCAAAAAAACTAGCCAATCAATTTTTTTTTTTTTTTTATATCAATCCGATCGAACCAACGTCACCAATAAATCATTCACAGTCAATTGACTGCAACCCTTCGACAGCCAGAGACAAAGCTTTAAAACTAATCTGAGATAAGAGAAACACGTGTACTATTAGACTATACCTCATTACCTAACAAAAACACCACTCCCTGTATCTCACTTACCAATCCCACTAGAATACCAACTCTACGTTTCAAGCTTTAAAGTTGAAAGTCAAATGAGGTGTTGTGGTGGTTAGGTTGTTCTAGTATGAAGGGTTGTGAACAGTAGTTTTAATACATAATCTGTGTATTAGCATCACAAAACGTTCATTCATCAGGACATCAAGCGACGTGATTGCAGATGTGATAAGTGAGGACATGGGATTTTAGAGAGCTGTTGCTACCGATGTAAAAGCTTTTTTGTATTAGGTTCTTATGGAGCGCCTGTTGCTTGGCCGTAGGGGGTAGTAAGCCATAGAAGTTCCACTCTATTTAATCTGCAAATAACTTGATTTGGCATTAAGTCTGTGTATCTGGGTGATTGCATTAATAATGATATTCATTCAGTCTTTTGCTGAATTCTGATAGTAGGTATTTGCAAGGACCCTAAATAACAATAATTCATTTTATTTCAGGTAAAGTAATATTAAAGCTTAAAATAAAAAACACAAAATAAGACTCCAACATTGAAATCAATTAAAATTAAAATTCACACATGTGAAGAGTACAATGCAATACCCATATCTAATCATTGTAATAAGATTGCTCAAGTAATTTACATTATTATGTACGAAATGGTTAATACATTTGATGAAATTTATAGATGAATCTGCAAGACCTCAAAACTCACGCAAACCACTTTTTAAAAGCTAGTCATTTGAAACCGTCTTACTAATCACACCAAAACAATAACTGTCACACTCAAACATCTTTCTACCCTTCACTATTGCGAATCCGACGATCGAGATAAAACACAAACTAATTATAGTAAACTGCGCTCCCTTCATCGCATACCCTTGATGTGACGTATGGAAATAACAATAGGATCCTATGCGAACACACAAACATAACCGTTCCAATCAAAAATCACACTGGATCATCTTATTGAAAGGACATAAGGTTCGATTCAGCGTGATTCTCAATTTGCGAAAGATAATCGTAAGGTTGTCGAGAGCAAAACATAGTTTTCAATCAAAAAAGGCCGAGGACAGATTTCTACCAACGATAGTCTTCTGTTTATTTATGAATAAAACAAATTCCAGATCCTATTCGAGATTAAATTAATTGGATTTAGCTTTTTATCGTCGATTTTACGATAATTTCTTTATTTATTGTTGTAGTAATAGCCATAATGGGTGCTTTGATTACCGCCCTTTTTAATATCTTCCGGAAATTCATAATACGCTCTTCAGCTCCTGAATCAAAAGAATTCTGAATTGATCGAGTGCATGCTTAATTCTGAAGTGAGTTTCGTTGCATTTTATTTGCATATCAATTAAATAAAGCAAGATGGGAATATGATTAAATAACTTAACTGACTTAAACATCACTCCAATAATAGGCAAAGAAAAAACATTAATAATAATTTAGGTTTACTTCTCATTTTCAGGGTAAAAACTGCTAAAACTCAGGCGCAGTCCCAGGCTAAGGGAGGTCATTACCATCATGGTCTTGCCATCAACTGTTGATGGCGAGACCATGGTGGTCATGACCTCAGTTACTGGGAACAAATCCAAACTCCTGTCTGAGAAATTCCGGATGGAGAAACCCAATAATACTTTGCCCTTCCCGAGAATCAAATCCAGGACCTCAAGCTGAGCAGTAGCGCTTGCAATCACAAGAGCTTCACAACTTTTTTTGGGGCCAAAACAGTTTAATTTTCCTGCCCTTAAATATATTTCTAGTCTAGTCGCAATCTAGTCGCAAAGTGCGCTACATAAGCAAACATACCTACTCTCTTTAAATTTATTAAAAAGTCTCAGTTTGTCAGCAAACACCGTGGCTCGGAGGGTGCAAGACATCGCAGAAAATAATATATCATCTCAACTGTCTGACCGTCATCATTTCTGTCGTTAAGTTCTTCTTCAACTTATCACAGCAAAAGTAACAACAATAAGACATTGGATGTTGCAGGCCAGATTGATGACACTAGTCTTAAGCTGTCACAGGTCGGAGCTGGCCCGCGGGCCGTAGTTAGGAGACTCCTGCACTAGACGAACGAATAAATGTAACTTCGTAAAATTATTCCTTGACACCCATGGTGACCCCCCCCCCTCCACCTCAAGATCTTGAAAACGCCGTTGCAGACTCGAATCAACTACGCTTTAACAAAGCCTTGGTGGAATGTGGTTGCTGGTAGTTCCTGTAACACCAAAAGTGTTTTTGAAATGTCCTGCCAGCCTTACAGATAAAGCTGAACTGCTCATCATTTCTCCGAGTCTATTTCAAAATGGAACACAGCTAGTTTTATTGGCGACAGAAATAACATAATATCACGCTTGTAATCCTCGAAAGGTTAAACAGAGGTGTAGGTTACCTTTAGTAGATACACCCACATCTCGCCAGTTATGTTTAAGCCCTATGTACCTAACAGGGGGCCTATTGCCATCAACCGGACAAATAACAGACTCCGAGCTGCAACTTTGAAATTCCTGGTTAAAAAAAAATACGCGTTGAATTGAGTAACCTCCTCCGTTTTTTCGTCGGTTAAAAAACTAACTTTGAATGTGAATAATGCAGACTAGATTGAACACATGACTTTATAACACGTCTAGTGGTTTTAAGTATCTTGTAAATGGCCTACGCAAATGTCCTGCTGATCTGGTAGCGTCTTGTGACGGGTCGTTGAGCTCCATAAAATAGGGTTGAGCTACGCGGTGACTGATACATACATGCTGTCTGTTAGGACAGGTCAGCTCTCGGTCAGCTCAAAGCTGCAATGGCTCTATCTTCAAAAGGACTTTCCAGACATTGCCCTGCATTATTAGACTCACATAAATTCAAGTAATATAATGTTTGAACTTTAAAAGAGACCGTGACCTCTAAGTTTGTTTCGGCTTTTCTCCTCAGGGAACAGTCAGCTAGGAAATGCTGGCGCCATCTAGATTTTAAAACATTGACTTACAAAATATTGACGTGTAAAAGTTTCATAGAAAATCTACTTTCATAAATAAACATTTCATTTCACATAAAATATACCTTGTAAATTATAGGCTGATTATAAGATGACATGTTAAAAGTCAAAGCAATTTGAACCATATGAACTGCAAACAGTTAAGGTCTAAACTGCTATCACCACGAACAATTATAAGAAGACAATAACCGAAAAATCCTTGGAATCAGCAAGCTATGGGCAGCATGCGAGTGGTATTGATAGATATTTGTGAGAGCTGGCCGGCTCAGTTTGCATATTAACATTCCGCGCGAGACGCTCGCTGCGCCCCGCGGCCCCGCCACTTGGAGATGTCTCAATCCTGATACAGAGCAATGGTGTAGTGAAGTAAGGCATATGAAGCTGAAGAATTGTTTGAGGTTTTCACAGAGTGACACAATGGCAACTACTCAACTAGAGGTATCTACGATGGTGAGTGTCGTATCGTCAAGTCAGTTAAAAATACAGAGACTGGTCGCAAATCTTGACAAAGCCATTAAGTACCTAACTTTTTTACGCTAAAACTTAACTAAGAAGAAAATATGAAGGTGCTAAAGTAGTTCTTTATTATTCTTTAGGGTAAAGAATGTGTTAATACTGTGCTATAAGAAAATAAATTTAAAATAAGCCTTTGCACTAACAGAGTCTAATGGGCTAAAAATTGAAACCGACGAATTTATGCCAATAGACTAAAATACACATGGATACTAAGCTACGTTTAGTCCTATAATCAACCTATAATGTCCCACTGCTGGGACACAGGCCTCCTCTCTGTGAGAGGGAGTGGGCCATAATCCACCACGCAGGTAATTTGTTTTTGGTTCTAGGACTTCCCGGTTTCCTCACGATGCCGTTTAATCCTATCATTATTCCAAATTCGAATTAATGTCTAATGTAGCAGATCAATTATAAATTGCGATTATCTAGTGATAAGTGCCGTTGTGGGACAAATTCTCTCATAGCTCAAACCAATTTGAAACCTTGATATTCTCTGTCCCCAGTCCCTACTCTGTACCTGTTAGTTCCGACACAAAATCCGCGATTTTTCCACGTGTTTTATTTCTGCAGCGACGTCGCGCCGGCCATGACAATAACCCACTATATTATCCTCTGCTTGCTCGAGAATATTCAAATTTATGATATACGAAGGGAGCAGCCGCCATTTTTGCCATCTCAACGTGTTCCCTGTAGCAGGATTAATAGTTTCGTGTGATTGTTTTATGTGGCTGTGTGAGGACGCAAATGGGAGGTTTAAATGTTGAAGGTTTTGGAGTTGTTATGATATGAATGGGAATAAAGTTTTTGGAGCGGTGAGGATATGAGAAAAAAGCAAAGTAAAAGGGAAGAGTCATCATATCAGCCGAAAGACGCCCACTGCTGGACATAAGTAATAATAATAACTATTTTACCAACAGAAATAAGCCGTTAAAACTCACATGAAGCAGGTAATCAAAAGGTTCGAAAACCAATAATAATTAAACGTCAATTAAGAACATAACTGAACAAACGCGACCATTACCAACACAACAGAACTATAAATTAAGCCAATCTTCTGATCTCATTACTAAGGATCGCAGGCGCTACACACAGAGTTAAATCAAGGAATTAGCGATTTAAACTATTTTAATCTAGCTTAGTTACGAACAAAACGTATCAATTAAGACAATAATGTGGCTAGCTGATACGATCGCGGTACGCAATCACTTCGGTGCAGGTGGAATGGTACTTTATGTGCCAAAGGTTCTGTAGAATTTCTGTATTTAAAGTTACGGTCAGTAACGATAGTTAGTTTAAGACTCAGTTCCCCTACATAACAAAATCTGATGCGATTTGCAAGCATAGAAAATAATCCTTCTATCGTTGTGGGTGAAGACCTACCGAGCAAATACTCAATCTATGCCTGCTCTGTACTAAATATGCGATAGGCGCCGAGTTCTCGTTCATTACTCGGTACTCGGCAATTTTGGTAGTAGGTACTTGCAATCAGCCGAATAATTAATAAATTAAAAATATTGATTAAATAAACAGTATCTTGTGGTAATCAGTTTTCCCTTAGATATTCGTCTAATTCTATAGCGATGGCACTTTTCAGATTTTCAGGCTAATGTGGCGCTGTAGCTGCTTATTCCTCGTAGCAATGTCAAAAACATTCACGACATTAAACCTGTATTCGACGCATCTTCAATAAAAAATATGAATAATATATTTTTTTAAATATCCTCTTACTATTACGCATCAGTTCTATGATATTTTGATCTTAACCCACGTTTAGCCATACAACAATTTCAAAAAATGTTCCCGTATTTACCATTGATTATTTCATATTCCTGCCACTGATTTATCATAGTTTCGGCGTTCTGTAAATTTTAAAAATCTGAACTGTGGGTGGATTTTGATCTGTTTAAACTTGTTTTTGAAGTGTGTCTCAAGACGTCGGCTTGAGTCGTAATCATAACAAATGACGGTCGGTTAGTTGCGTTTAGCAACCAGGCACAAGAGGGCTGCAGTTGATTCTAGATAACAACAATTCAATTCAATCAACAGACAGTCTACAGTACATTCCCTGTCATTTCCTTCTTTCGTAATATCGGATTTGTCCCTAGTTGATGGCGACGGATTTATGCCCAGTTGATGCCAATAGGGCCCCCTATGTGGGACTTAAAAATAAGTGGCGAAATATGGGTGTACAGATCTGCCTAAACATTTGGGGAATACAGGCGTTATGTTATGTAATATCCTAACAACCGATAAGTCCAGAATTTGTAAAATTCTAGGATTTTTTTTTTTTTTTGGGTGGGAAATCATCAAATGACTTTTCTTGCTGAGTAGAGCAGGAGGGCGTGTCAGACTTTTACTGACTAAAACCCACCCGTGTTCCCTCAGTAGCCCGTATGCCAGGGGCCGTGGTATCTCTTTCGAACAAACCCGCACCCCTGGCAGGCATCGGCCCTTGCGGACCCCACCAGTGGTTGCTGACATCTTTGACGGCGCGCGTGAGGAACACAACGCGCCGTCCCGTCTACCACTTTTCGGCCGCAGAGGATAGGGAGAGCGGCTGACGCTATACCGACACTCCTCTTCCCCTGCGGCCCCACCGCGTCCGCCATCAAACGGTGGCGGCCCCGTCCAGGCCACGGAAGGGAAGAGCGCTGCTCAGAAGCACCGGCACTCCTCCTCTACCGCAGCCTGTAACCCTCAGCCGCGATGCCTCCCATTCGACATCGCGGCCCACCTCAGTTGCGGTGCACCTCACCGCAAACTACTTTTTGGCCGCTACGTCAATGGCTTGAAGGCAAAAGCCCTGACGAGCGGCCCCACCGTTGGGTTCCTCTTGGCTTCACCGTGGATGGGAGACCACGGTTACTAAGCCCCCCCGCAACGACAATGCGGGAACCCACTCGGGGGGGAAAATTCTAGGATTAGGTCCTTGCAAAATATATTACAATATTTCTAACATTTTCACAAATAACTTTTGAATTTCACGGGTTTTGTTGAAAGAATTACCTAAGAGAAAATTCAATAGGTAGTCAGTTAAACAGGATGTTTGGCAGAACGTTGAACATATGAAAATAGTGGATAGGTGGGGTCATCTGCTACTTACTCAGCCCTAGTAGTAGAGTACTTTAAATTTGGAACATAATGTAAGGAACAGCTGTTTTCTTTTTTTCGCTGTTTCAGTTTGGTCCTATAGTAAAAGTTGTTCATAATGATGGGTACAATGACCTCTTAAGAAGTTGTTGGTGTTTTTCCAATAACCCTGTATATAGCAGTGAATGATGTAGAATTTTACTGTCCAAATGTAAGGCATTACAGTTGTCAATGTGTTACGCTCATACCCCGCTGGTGTATCTGAAAATTCGATGTCTCCATATTACACACTAGCTTCCACCCGCGGCTTTTTGCAAATTTCATCCAAATCCGTGTCGGCTACACGGATTTTTGCGTGATTGGGTAACAAATATCCAATCATCTTCACAAACTTTCACATTTCTAATATGACAGACTACCCTTTTTTACTTTTAGGGGTAGATTTTCGAGAAACCCTGATAAACGTTATTCTTTATTTTTGGTTTAAGGTTTAAATACTAAGTTTGGAGTTAATCAGACCGCGCGTTGAAATTCTTCCATACAAACTTTGACACCCCCCAATCCGCCTTTAGGGGGTAGTTTAGATAAACAATAAATAGCTAACCTCATAATTTACTTAATTTAGTATTTGTGCCAAGTTTCAAGTTTATTAACTCAAGGAATAAGATTTCTCATACAAACAAAATCCCCCCTTTTCACCCCCTTAAAAGTCGAATTTCCCAAAAACCCCTTCTTAGTGCTCCCCTACATTATAAAAAGAAGCCGTGGGCAAAATTTCACGTTCCTAGTCCTAGTACTTTCGGCTGTGCGTTGATTGATCAGTCAGTCAGTTTCTCCTTTTATATAGGTACATAGATATCTCTAATTGATATAAACCCGGTAGTCACATACCGCACTCATTACATTCTAAGCAAACAAAATTTATTATGAAACTAGCTTTTGCCAGCGACTCCGCCCGCGTGTTGATCGGAAATTATCCTGCGGGAACGCTATTGGGACAAAAAGGGTCCTATTTTATAAACTATCCGTGTGCCAAATTTCCTCTGAATCCGTTCGGCCTTTTTTGCGTGATAAAGTAACAAACATCCTTTAAATCCAAACTTTCACAATTATACCTATTATACAACGTGTTGATTTGCATCCTCGTCAAATTTCAGGAGGCTGTTATGAAAGACATAAATAATCAAATAAAATTACGATACTTGCTCACTAATGAATACATACTTGTTTTTTTCGTTATTTAAATTTAACAGTATTTCAGAAAACACCTCTTTCAAAGAACAGAATCGCCCCGTTCCGTATTCGGTAGGCCGTGTCGCACGACTATATCGCTGTGTGTTACAGTGCGATATCACACGGGCCTCGTTTTAACATGCGTGTCTGAAAAAAAAAAATGCCGAATGCCGATTTCCGAAAATATGAAAAAAAAACCTACTTATTTTATTATTGATTCGTGTCGAGAATCATTAGCATAGTTACCTCCTTGAATTTGACGAGGTTGCAAAACAACACGTTGTATAGTAGGATACATAATCTTCCTACTTGAGATAATATAGAACGGAAACATAAATGCCTTAGATTATGATCTGTTTTCCATTGCGACAATATTGACATTCTATTACGGAGAATTTCCCTTATTATATTGAATGTTCTGTAGACTCAGCGATTGTAGATAAATCCCAGGTAGATATTATAGAACCTGACATTGGCTTTCTATACAGAGGGGTAATTGTATAACACACTAGCAGTAGAAACAGCTGACAGTTCAACAAGTTTCATTGCGTTATTTACGTCGGACAAAAAGTGCCACGGGAACGTATTACCGGGATTAAAATTGCCTACTTAAGTGTTAATTCAGGCTTTAAAATAACTGTGTGCCAAAATTGCATCCAAATTTTCAGCCGTTTTTGCGCAAATCCGGAACAATATACATCTGGATGTATGTTCCGGATTTGCGCAAAAACGGCCAAACAGACTATACTTTCGGTAAGTATCAGACTATTTCCCCCCGTACCACATAGCAAATTATAGGTACCTATATTTATTTTTTTAAACATTCAATTAACAGTTTAGTCTCCTCCTTTAATATACGATTGATATACCTATACATGTTACTCGCCTTGAACTACTTATATTATAAGATCCAGTTTCTTCATTCAATGAAGTAATGAATAACAGACATTCTTACGATACCCCATAGAATTCAAATAGTCCCATCACAATAATCTAAATAGTCACAAACAATTCGAGCAATTCCAAATGATTAGTTCATTTGCAATTTATAATCCTCGAGCCAATCTCGAAATCGAGTGCTCGAGACTCGAGCCGCAGCATAGCTTACATCGAGCCTCGATTCTGCTCCAATTGGACGTGTACACTTCATGTCGTGATAAGTGTATTAGTTAGTTAATTACCCCATTGATTCATTACACCAACGCCCGCCTGACCCGATTACACTGCCGTGCATGATTAATGCCACAACTAAATATACAACATTTCGTACTATTTAATCGGCGTAATTGCTAATACAGTGTGTTCCGACTCAATAACGGATCTATTGCTAAATTGTTGATGCTTATCGATTTATGTTCATTTAATAGTCATAATTTTGTGTCCTTCTATAAGACAACTTAATGCGGAATTAGTATAACAGTTGTTAGAAAAAAATGTGAGCACATAATCCTAAAACAAATTAAGTCATGTGATTCTAAAATGACTTTCACGTTCTTAGTTACGGAGTTTAAATAACATTAGAACGTTGAAAGGTATTTTTTAATAATGTCATCACTTAATATTAATAAAAATACATCTAAACAAAGGAATTTAAGCACAAGTTATAAAACGACAATTTAAAAACGATACCTCATCGCTCGGCGCGCCAGTTATGAGCACGGACCAACCGAAACAATTACTTAATGTCAACGAAAAAGATAATTTAATAATTGTTGCCGATGATATATGATGGGTCCACGCCCACCTGGGGTCTCAGTATTAAAATAACCGATACTTCTTCGGGCTTTATTTATGCACGCCGGCACAAACTTACATCTTACTCCGTACGCCGCGCCGTCGTGCATTTGTTAAAAGAACACGGTAATAGGCGCTCGAAGATTTCTAATGTCTCAATTTCCGAGATAAAACAATTTAATATCAACCTTATTACGACCTTGATTAAGCTCCATTTCGATCGCAGCTTAAAATATACGAGCTTAAAGCTTCAATTCTCAAATGCAGTAACTTGGACAATTGTTAGCAGAGAAAATTGGAACGTGTATCGTTGGTCTGAAACACTAAATTGAATGTTGGTACAGGATGCGTTTAAATTATGTCTTGTTTAATGAGTCGATATGGTTCTCGGAACAGAACGTCTTAATTACAGATCCACACTAAACAGAAATAAACTTAAATAGTGTATGTTAGAGGTTAATTTGGCGTAAAGTGTATCCTTGTTTTATGAGCGAGGTTTCAGCATGGAGTTTGCGAGATGTTTTCACTGAGAACACAGTCATGTAACTAATGTAGGGAATCTACATATCATTAAGAGATGTAGGGTCGTTTTATACGTTTGTACCGCTTTGTTCCTTATATTTACGGTTCGATGTATAGATATTTATGACATCAATGCGTTGCTATTCGATGTTATGCTGCATTGCATCGCAACATGTATCGAGACGCCTTCAGTATCATAATACGAGTTTGTACGAGATTCAGTATTTATAGTAACGCCTCGGATATTCGTTATTGTTTATGGTTTAGTTTATATTTTAATAGCTAGTGGCCAGTGGTAATAGATAGGTTTGAATTTCGAATTTGAATAGCTTGAGCATGCAGATTATTATGATCTTATTAAGGGAGTTTGCAAGATAGTATTATTTGTATTTCGTTTGGAATAAGGTTAGAGGACCAAAGAAACTATGGGTATATTCTGTGAGAGATCACAGATAGCCAACCTGTTTACAAGTTTTTGTAAAATTTTAGCCTGCAACTATCAGTAAGTATACCAATTGTCTTCGAATTCTCGACCAATAATTTTTTATTCAAAAAGTATGATTATTACTGTTATTGTTCCTTCTAACTGTTATATTAAAGCTTCTCGTTTATTTTAATTTAAGACGTTTTGAGTCAAACTAAAGTCTTAGTCGTATCTTTATATTCTGATAAGGCGAAGACACTAGCTCTTGTAACATAGGTGATTTTACCTAGCGTAGGGGTCAGGGCTTCACTATGGTTGTACACACTTTTATATGCCAATAAATAATTTATTTGTTACAAACCTACGCCAGCGGCTTCACATGCGTGGAATTCGGAATTTATCCCATTCGAACGTATTACTTGGATTAAAAGTATATCATGTGTTAATCCAGGTTTAAATCTATCTGTTTGCAAAATTCCATCGAAATCCATTCAGCCGTTGTTGCGTGATTGAGTAACAAACATCTCTAAATATCCTACAACTTTATCATAAAAAATTTCACATTTATTATAAATGTGAAAATTTGATTAGTAGGATTATAATTTGTTATTATTATTCACGAGGTCACACTGATCTGAAAAACGCATTTGAAATATACATTACCTACCTAATTAATTACTTGTCATGGCCAGTCACGATTTTGGAAATAAAATCATTTATTTATCAATTGCACGAATCTTTACATTCCAGTTGGTGCAGCATTAAAAAAACCTCCAGGAGTAACAATACATAAATATAATGATCACATAAGTTTTTTTTTTCAATATTTTTTACAATAATACATTTATCTTTTCTTCTTTAAATAAATAATTCTTACGTACAGACCTCAGCGTATCAAGCTATCCCAAACTGTCAAATTTTCTCAATTGACCATGAACCTTGTTCTTTTGTAACAAAGTTGAAAATCTATCAAAGAAATTAGACAAATTAGGGTAGCTTGATGAGCTGGCGTCTGATAACTTCTCCCGCTCTGGGTGGAGTAGGAGGGACGCGTGTCGGACTTTTACTGATTAAACCCCACCCGTGTTCCCTCAGTTGCCTGTGTGTATCTCTTTCGAACAACCCGCACCCCTGGCAGGCATCAGCCAGTTTGAGTGGGTCCCTGGATGGTTTAGATTCACAATTGGACCCAGTAGGTGGCGCTGCGATCGAGTTCTAGGAAGCACGACAACGTCTGTCCGGTCAGGTTTTTTCTTTTTACAAATTAATTAGACAACTGGGGCCGTACGAGGCAAAAACCTGTATTTCTACGATCAGCGCCAAAACCCTCAAAATACCTCGGTCAAACGCACCCTGGACAGTCAACTTCGATATCACTATTGACTGACTAATTCTTAGTTATACAACATGATCATGCTGGCTTCAGTTTTTTCATTTTATTTCTGAAAAATCATCATCTGCTTAGCCTTTTCTCATGGGTCGGCTTCCAGTCTAACCGGAAGTAGCAGAATACCAGTATTTAACATGGAGCGACTGCCTATCTCTGATCTGACTTCCACAACCCAGTTACTTGGTAATACATAAACCCCTTGGTACGTAAGTCAACCATTTATGACGGAGATCGTAACTGTTTCTCCTAAACACAGGTTATTTTGTAACCTATCTAGGAGAATAATACGGCACCCACTAATTAGGTTAAGAAACGTATGCTTGTGCTTCATGATAATACCTTGCCATTTGCACAATGCATTTTCTCATGTTAGAACCTGTAGCTACTTCTTTCTTGTAGTGTTTGTCTGTAGTAGGTACTCCGATCAAATGAAGTTGTTTGTTTTGTATGGTGTCTGTGGAGGCTCATTAACACCACATTACCAGCGTTGTTTAGTAATTGGGTAATCAATATAAAGATGGCTATGAATGTATGTTTCTTTTTAATTCCCTTAAGTACCATCATAACGTACCATCATTACGTAGTACCGTGTGGTGCCGGACGTAAATAATAGCATCATCCCATCTCTTCCCGTGGGTGTCGTAGGAGGCGACTAAGGGACTTACTAGAGAATGGGCCGCAGCGTCCTCTATGCATTTTACCACCATACTGCGATCGCCAACCCGCCTGCCAAGCGTGGCGATTATGGCAATCCCTCCCAAATTGGGGGAGGCCTATGTCCAGCAGTGGACGTCTTCCGGCTGAAATGATGATGATGATGATGACCATCATTAATTTGAGAACATTGTATAAGTTTCAATTCTTCGTTGTGCTTTCGATGCGGAGGACAAGTGTTGTTACGGGATAGGTAGTTTAAAAACGGTGCTTTGGAACACACTAGAAACAGATGAAAACAAAGTCCTAAAAGATTGACAAAAAAAGCTATCTATCTCGCTTCGTGCGAATCGCTATAATATTTATATTATTTAAAAACGCGAATGTTCCCGTTCTGGGCGAGTTTGTGCATTTGTGCAAATTGACTATCGACCACCTAATTACTTTTTTTTTTTATTAGCCTACACTGTCCCAAGGTTGAAGGTACAAGAGCACGTGGCAGGTCTCCAATGCGTTGGACCGACCAAGTCAAAACTGCACTCAATGGTCCACTCCACGAATGTTCAACAAAAGCCACAGTACGGGAGGAATGGCGACGGATTGTGAAGCTTGCCACCACCCCTGATGTGACGACCACGACCACTCTGCCAAGAGTGTGACGACGAAGAAGAAGACACTGTCCCATGGCTGAGCAAAGGTCTCCCCCAAATTCTATTTAGGTACCTATTGTTTCAAAATGTACCCATGCCATTTACCTACCTATGTTTGCCCTTTTAATTTTACTTCAAACATTTCAAAATCTTCCCTATGTAACCTCATCCACAGCCACATATGCCCAAAAGCCCATGCAGCTGATCGTCGCGGGTGGTCAGTCAGTTTGCTGACCTCGTTAGTAAGTATGATAGTGGCACCAGTTAGAACGCTAAACGGACGTGCAACGTGTGAAATTATTACTAGTTTGGGCATAAGTGGTGTATTGTTTGATTTCGGATGATTTGGAAATGTACAAAGAAAAACGCTGTATGTTTACCTGACTATAGAAACGAGGATTTTTGGAATATAGCTTTCATGATATTCGACTTGAGTTGAAGGTCGTGGGTTCGAACCCAGACAGGCGCTTTACTTTGTGTAAATTATTTACCACCACTACTCTAAAACGGCAAAGGAAATACTTCGAATACATGTGACATCTACCAACCCGCACTGGCACGTCTGACACGTCCTCCCGCTCCACCCATAGTGGGAGAAGTTATTTGATGATTTCCCACCCAAAAAAAAAACACCTCATTCCGTAGAACTCCATCATCTAAATCTATCACAGATGGCGCTACCAATGTGAGCATTGAACATGGGTGGTCGAACAAACTTTGCTTAACCCATTAGAGCACTAAATGATGGGGTGCTACCCGTGCGCATCCTACCCGTGTTATTAACGCACTCGGTACGCTAAACAGATAACAAGTTAGGGGATGATGGTGTGCATGTTGTTTGCAATGGGTAAAGGGTTGTTTATTTAAAATATGTACCTAGTTAAAGGAACAAAGGTTTTTGTTTTAAAATTAACCCTCTAAACCGCTTCCTGCAGTGCGATTCTGTGAAAATCTCACCGTGAAAACTTGGGTGAAGTGCGTTTGAAGTGAGCTTGTTGATCCCTGACGTCATGTGAAATGACAGTTCATTTAAAGCTCTCTTAACCTAAATAAATCACGGTGAGACATTTACAGAATAGTCCGGCTGTTTCATCTCTTTATAATGTTGAAGAGGCAATTTCCACCATCTTTTGATTTAATTTGCTTTTGTCTCGCCATTGGACAAACCACAGAGCTTCCAGAATCCTGATTTTTTTTAAAGGATTATAGGTACATTGAATTTTATTTTTTCTTAGCTACTTTATATCAGGTACCTGACGACCACCGGTCACTATGAAAATCTAAAAGATAGGGTTCAAAAATATCTTCGAATAGAAAACTACATAGCTCGGTTTGTTTTTCACCTGCTTATTAATCCTTCTTTCCATGAACTAAGGCCCGAATGTAAGAAAATAGTAAGCATATTCACCGCTATAACTTTCCCTACACAGTATTACTTTTCTCCAATCACTCCTTACCTATCAATAACATAATTAAATAACCGCATCTAACCCAAAAGTCTAATGAAAGAATATAGAATGCATGATATTAAGTATACCATATAAAACTTGTTCTCGGCAAGGGTGAAAATATCGTAGAACGTAGGTGTAGCTGTAAATGCAGAGAAAAATTAAAAATTCGACTTTTTTTCCCCCTCATGTACTGCATCTGGGAAGATGAAGACATAAATATAGCAATATCAGTCTATAATGTTTCAAATGCTGGCACACAGTCCTCCTCTCGATGAGAGAGAGCGGGCCGTAATGCAAAACGCGGGCCAAGTGCGGGTTGGTAGATGTCACGTCATCGAATTTGATCCTAAAACCTGCCGATTTCCTCACAATTTTTATGATATTTTCTTTCACCATTTTGAGAGCAGTAGTGATGAAGTAATTTACACAAAGTAAAGCGCATGTCTGGGTTCGAACCTACGACCTACAACTGGTGACTCGCGGCCATTACTTCTGGGCCACAACTGCTTTTAATATGCGGTATTTTAATTTTAATTAAGCTCCATCAGAATTCGCCCTTTAGCTATGTCTACTTTCCCTTCTTTGTAATACTTTTTTTCTACCCATCAATAATGATATATCGTTAAATAACCTCCAAAAAGCCACTAATGAAAGAACACTGCTATCAAGCTTTCCCCCACATTATGTTATTGTTCAGCGTCGAATCATTAGCCTCTCTCGACGCGAGCTCAGGTGATAATCATTTATAATGTGCGCGAGAGTTGAGACGTGTGTGTTCGTGAAATATTGGTGGGATTGGGTGCGTTTCCAATGTTGGACGAGGTTTTTTGACTATAGGTACTTTTTCATGTGACGTGTGAAATTACGATGAAAAGCCGTCATTCTTTTAAAAAGTAGTTAACGTTGTACGATGTAGGTCGTGAACAGGCGCCGTCAATAGGGACTGGTAATCTCTTAGCTGCCAGTGCTATATTTATTTCATTGTTATTTTATTTTAGTTTTTTTAGTACGAATGCTTCTAATGTGCACGTCTTTGTACTATCAAGATTCACAATAGCAGTCGCATACTAAGGGCTATATTGCTATGAAGTGGCGGTCCAGGCCGTACCTACAGCTGTGTGTATAAGTGATGTATTAACACAAAACTCACCGCTGCACTCACACAAGCTTTCTGTATTTTATACATACCATCGGCGACGCACAGACATGACCTTGGTCGGTTCATACCATTGCTAAAATTAACTTGTATAATTAGGGTTCCGGTAGCGTGCAGCGTATCGTCTTGAATTAAGAAACTCATAGGTCTGGGTTCAAATCTCGCGATGAAGCTTTAATTTTTCTTTTCAACAATCATCTTCATCTGTTCTTTTATTATTCGATTTATTAATATACCAGAATAATAATGTAACAATTTTTTTTTTATTACTCGTATTGTTATTTAAATAAAGGTTTAACAATAATAAATGATTACAAAATGTTTATTCGTTATAACTTCATGAAGAATGTATAAAAATAACTAATAATAACTTCTTGTTAAAACAGTTTATTTTCTCATAAAGAACAATTTATTGAAGTAAATAAGCTAGTTGGTGAACTATGATAATCAGGCTATTGTATCTTAGTAATATAATATTATAATATTGTGCTGATTACTACTGTGTGTCGGTACTCTAAATAAATCACAATATTCTACAAAAATCTACCCACGTAAAAGTAACAAATGCAGACAAGTTGTCACAATACAATTAAATGACTCAGTAGTACTACTTTTATTCTACTGCGAGTGAGTTCGTTCTAACTCAAACCTCAAAGTTAACAAATCGTATTTAATAGGACTTAAAGAGGTTATAGCTTAAGTGTTCATTTTCATTCCGAAAAGAAGATTGAAACTAAACCTCAAAAAAATCCAGATTACGGATAAGACAAAATATTATTTGAATATTACTAAAATAAATAAATATTTGTAATTTATAACTTAATGTTAATGTTTTTTCTATATTACTATGTTTTTTGAGCAGATTCTCGAGCTGGTTTTCGATGATGCCTTGAACCTTCTGCGTTGAGTGCACGGCGCACGGTTCGTAAAGATGTGTTGAATAATTCGGCAAAATGTCTTGTCCTACCTACCTACTATTTAGAAACAAAATTATTTAAAAGGGCAATTTCACATAAATATTAAGTATAATGTTATTTTCATCGTTCTATAATCTAGGAAATAAATTTACATCGAAATTTTTATTTTTATTCTATTTAGACATTATGATATTTATAAAACGTTTTCAAATAACTACAAGGATCAGCAGTTATACTTTAATTAAATAAATGTTTAATAAAATATTTAAATCATAATACTCACACTCAGTCCGGTTTCATCACATAGGTATTTGTGATATAGGTATTAAGTCCACTTTTATGCAGCGCAATAATATTCGCTTTCATTTCTATATTTAAATTTGCTTACATTTTAAAATGAATTAGAAGAACGCTAATAGATGAAACACACGTCACTAGCACACAATATCAACCAACACCGTTCTATAAGTCGCGGTGAATGAGTCGTAAATCATTTAAATTTATTTAGGTTTCTGTGGGTATAATGATAAAGTTTTACGAGTTTAGTGAATACGACGAACAGAACAAGAAACTATACTCAAAAGTGATTTTTAAAACAATAAAAAGACTATCACACAGCGAGTGGGATTCGAAACCGCGACTCGCTGCGCTCAAACGCGATATTCAAGTGCGGTAACCGCTCAGCTATCATGCCATTTGCTTTAACGGTTGAATTTAGGAAATACATTAATTCGTAAACGTATGAGAGTGTGTGTGTATATATGTAGTATTATAGCCTATAGAAATTGCTTATTATAAGAAGGTCGTAAGTTAAAGCGAAGTGTCATTCTATTGCTTTTTGAGATTGGGGCACCATTAGTGGGGGCTACTGTACATCGTTGTCACATGTTTAATTGCAACTTAATGATTTCAGTAACCATTTTTTTTTTGTAACAATGTTAATTTAACAGTGTTCGTGGAGTTTCTTGCCCGGTTTTCTCCATAAGCACCTACTACGCTTTGAAATGGGCAACTAGCTTCATCTTTGACCTTTCGACGCAAAAGTGCCTGTAATTGGTTTATTTGAATTAAATGGTTTGAGTTTGTATTTAAGTCACAGGAGCGAAAGGTTTTCAAGTAACCTTGATTAGGAAAAAGAATTATCGAATTTTGTTTCAATTCGGAACGGCTGCCAAAATGATGATTGATCTCAATTGGAACACCAGCCAGTTCTGTCACTTTTTAAACAAGAGAGAGCAAATTCTCCCACAACGAACAATGGTGTTGCCTCTGATTTTAAAGTTCAACAACATTCATTGCGTTGTTTACTTAGCTGAGCAGACGAATTTTTCAAATCTATGGAGCAATGCGTTAAGGAATGTATTTTTGAATCCTTATCCTTATCCTAATCCTATCCTAAGATTGTGATCAAAAGTGTTTCCCGCAATTCAGGAGATGTTTCAGCTAAAATTCAGTGGCAGAAACGCTCTTCAAGAAGAAAGTATCTCTGAACCTCCTCTTCAATGGAAACACACCTCCAATACCTTACACTTGTCGATTTTTCCTCGTCAATGTTATTAATGCGTGACGTCGCCTCGTGACGTCATTCCACGCTATGTATTAGCGTTTATCAGCACACGCTGCGACGCCGCGTGACGCTAATGTGCGTCGTTGATGACGGATATACGCATGACGCCTAATCTTAATGGTTTTCTGAATAAATAAAATTTGCGAAAATCCGCAGCTGACTGCGGTAATAATGACGCTATTTTTCTCGATTTTTACTTCAATATTTTCTTACCCTAATTTTGTTTACGTCGTTTTTACTGATTACGGGTAATTTTTTCTTTCGACTAACGGCATTTCTTTCTTTCTTTCTTTCTTTCTTTATTACATACTAATATGTGTCTGACTTAGAAATTATCCTACAGAAACGTAAGTAAGTATCTTATAATGTTAATCCAGGCTATAAACTAAATGTGTGCCAAATTTCATCTAAATCCGTTCAGTAGTTTTTGCGTGAAAGAGTAACACACACCCATCCGTCCTCACAAACTTTCATATTTATAATATTAGAAGAATTATTTTCGCCACTACTTTATCACTCACAAAAATCCCATGAATTTAATTAAAATACGCACACTTCCTTCATCCCTCTTGATTCCTCTGGGATTAGCTATCATAACCAAATCCCTATCCAAAACTACCATATTGACATTTCACACAAGGGATTACTGCATACCACATTACATCACTATTAAGCTATAACCACACCCTCACACACACACACCCCACACCGACACAAACACACACACACCCATGCGTATGATCACAATTTATAAGTTATAACCATTTTTTTATTGTGAGAACTTTAAACAATTCTGATCTACGGCTTACGCCCGTAATCCTACACATTTGAATTTTTTATTAATAATGGCCGGTTAAAGCCAACCGGATAATATTAATAATAACCAGTGGACGCCATAATGGGTTTTATTGTTAATATAATTAATTTAGTCATGAATAATTCAGTGTGGGGAGAACGATTCGATCCCTTGTAATAGGTAGCATGATTAATTTATTAGGTTTTAAGCATTTTTATTATTTTCCTAAATCGATTCTTTTATTGGAAATAGTCTTAGTTATATTTTATGTTCGGTTTTTAATGTATTAGGCGTAAAATTTTCAATACAGGATTAGCAGAATTAGTTATAAGATAAATTCTGTTAACGTTATTACAGATTGGCTGTGAAATCGGGTTCAAGCTAGATTTAATTAATTGTTATATTATTCCGTTTTGGATTAAAGTAATTAATTGATGGAATTTAATCCCAATGGCTAGAAAGTTAGCGAAATTATATTTCTGATTTATCTTAATTTTTTAATAGGAAATGTTCTGTATAAATCATATTCTCTCTATATATCTATGAGAATAACAAACTAAATACAGATTTGGCAACAAAATTGATGTATTGGACTGAGCGAAATTTATTAACGATAGAACACCAGTCTTAAATTGTAGTGTTATTCAGATTTTGAAAACAAGGAATAATATTTTCGTGGTCCAAGAGAAGCCAGCCATAATTTCCAACCTGCATTGCTTGACTTCCTCTGTCTGGCTCATTTCAGTAAAGTTTTTCTTCAGTTTAATTAATACTAGCGAATCGCCCCTGCTACGCACGGGTTTAACGACTTGAAAAATATTGATATTTCTTTATTATGTTAGCTCTACTAATATTATAAATACGAAAGTAACTCTGTATGTCTGTCTGTCACGCTTTCACGCCTAAACCACTGAACCGATCGTCATGAAATTTGGCAGAGATATAGCCTGGGATATGGAGAAGGACATAGGCTACTCTTTTACGCGATAACCGACATCCACGCGGGCGGAGCCGCTGGCAAAAGCATATACAGGAAAAGTTTTTTATCCAGTGCGCAATTTTTAACCATGAATTCAGCATATCCTTCTATACCCCCTATCGCAGAAATTTTTGACCGGTTATACAAAATAAAAAAAAACAAGCGGTTCCATACATTTTGACCGCGTAGGTATAGCACTTTTCTATGAAACAGCTGTTTTTTTTTTTTGTATAGCCGGCGAAAAATTTCAGCGCTAGCTAGGGCTCTCTAATGATATGCTGAATTCATAGCTAAAATTTGCGCACTGGATAAAAACTTATCCTGTATACACATGACATAAACCTTATACAGTAAATAAATTCTAATAAATTCTCTGGATGATGATGAAAACTGTATCAAAATCTGTTGCGTACCTAGTTTAGAAGAACAACACGGTCACACAGATGAACACGAAAAGCGACGTCAACCTTTAATATTTTTAGTATGTAGGTATAGATAGATACACATAGCTTACTAATTTACTATCTTCAACATCCTGAAAAAAGGGTTAGTTCAGAACCTCTGAAAAACCACGAAATGACAGTCGTGAATTCTAAAATTTTCCCACATTTTCTCCAAAACACACAAACACATGACTAATCCAACAAAACAATTCAAACAATTTAGTTTTTGATCACGACTTAAGGGCGCGTCAGAGATGACGGATCGCTTTATCCGGCAAAAGTTAATTTCCTTTCTCACACCAACAAATTCAATCCCTCCGGTCCACAATGGAGCATATTTGCTTATCTTTAATTGATTCACTCTAACCCCTCGGTTCTGATAAGGATTAGCTCTATTCACGCTGACTTTTACAAGGGTAGCTCACCCTTAACGAGGGATGTGACAAAGAGTAGATACGTGGTTAGAAAGAAATGTGTGGTGGCGGTTTTCTGCCTATTATGGGTTTTGCTCGTAGAGGTAGGCTACGTGCGGCATAAAAGTATGGAAGTGAAAGCTTGTATTAAAGTCAAAGCATTTATTTCAATTAGGCACATATAAGGCACTTTTGAACGTCAACATTTAGATTAAAATAGAATTAAATAAAATAAAAAAATAACCTACCAAACAATAAACTGAATAGCAAATAACAAACCTTTTAGTTTAACTAAGTCCTAAATTAATGTAAATTCCAAATTAGCCATTATTTTTAAAATGGCGGCTAAAATGCACATACATTGATGAGAATAAAACAATTAGGTAAGGAACTTCCTTTGTTCTTTTTTAAATTGAATTATGCAGACTTTACCATTTGTGCAACTATAACAATCGTATGTAGGCACAAAACCCAAATCGTCCTCTCTACACCTAACCCCAACTGCTCACACGATTACCTACATCGGATTTCATAATCGGCGCGTGTCGCGTATTATCGGGCGGCGTCGTGCGACATCGGCCGACGTCGGGCGACGTCGGGTAATGCGATACTCGTGAATTACAACAGTTTATCGTGGTGAATCTGAGATGTTTGCACAGGGGAAGTGTAATGGTTTTATGGATTTAGCTAAATTGTTCGATGTGTTAGCCTTATTGTTGTAGCTGTCGTTTTTAATTAAAAATGTATCGTTTGGTGAGGGTCGGTGGTTATTAAGTTTGTATTTTGTGGTTTTTATTGCTGGTATTGTTATTGTTTTTGCAGAAATGTCTTTGTTTTTTACGTTTTTTTTTTTTTAATAGCCAACGCTGTCCCAATCCTGAGCAAAGACCTCCCTCCACTCTTTCCATCTTTCGAGAGCTCGCACGTGCTTCTTCCAATTTTTACAATTTTGATTTTGACGTTCCGTCTCCTACGTGGTCTGCCGCGACCCCTTACCGTCTTTTGTTTACTAACATTTACATTTATTCTGTGTAATATGAGGACGTTATTAAAAGCTTTTCACATATATTTCAAAACTTAATCAAAATTCAAAGCTTATTTACATACATGACACACGCATATTATAACATCTACAGCAGATTAATCAGCAAAAAAAATTGTATTTAATCCCTCAAACGTCCAAAAGAGTATACAGCATTTAATAAACCCGTCAGTTGAACGTTTTCAATAACGTTACGTTTAAAAAAAGTGCACTAGTCAGTCGGGCGGACACATGATATGCGTACACGTGGAAATTGGAAAAATCCGTGGAAATCCGCTTTGGCTGGACACTCTATTTCTAGGAGTATCGGATTTTTTGTGTGTGCCAAATTTAAAACGATGTTCTGAGGTATTTTATTTGTTTGTTGTAAAATTGTGAGCCATTTTGCGTCAGATTTATAGCAGTTGGTCTCTTTTTGACAACATTGCTCTTTTTGACATGCAGACATAGCAATTAAGTTACTGCAGGTGATAGAATTATGAAAAGCATGAAAGTACTTATCTTTCAGCGGCATCTTGTTTTTCATTTGTTTTTTTTTTTGTTAATTGCCAGTGTCGTAATATTGACGCAATATAGAGTTTAATGTCTTTGATCCGGGCCAGCCCTGACATCAAGCAATGGACAACATTTTCGAACTTTATTTACTTGAATACAAGGCTTTTGGCAACTTTGTCTGTGTATTTATTGTCTTTATTGCGTAATATACATTTTGTTTGTGCACATTAAAGGGATTTTCTTTCTTTCTTTTTCTTTAATTACCATCGTATACAGAAGGTATGCATTACCTAGGCCAAAGACATGAATTTGTCCAATGTTATGCCCTACATAATCTTCTAGATTTACTTTAATATCTTGACACGTTAAACCGTTCAGAAAAATGGCTACCAAAATCAAATCATTATTCAAACAAGGCTGACAGTCAGCACTTTTTAAACGTCAGAAATTACCTGAGACAGTTTCCTTCATTACTTCCTAGTCATGTCTCAACATATTCCAATATTCCTTGCTATGGAGCCTAACCAAATGACCAACATCTAAGTCCACTCCTCCTCCTCAAGTCGTGCTCCTCATTACTGAGGGTCGTGATCCTCCCTTGAAATCACTTTTTCTCTGATGATGTTTCGCCTTCTCTGTCTATCCTTGGCCAAGTGAAGCGCATCATGAATTTTCGTTCCGATAGTAGAGTTTATCTGGTCGGACCATCGCAAAGGGCTGCGACCTCTGGGACGTCTACCATCCACCTTGCCGGTAACCATCAGTTGTTCGAGGTTATTGCCATCTTTCCTCGCTATATGGCCGAAAAATTCCAAAATTCTGCGGAGGCAGGTCGTAGAGAGTCTGGTCTTTATTTTGAGCTCGCGAGCTAAGTCCACTATAGCCTATCAAATACCACTACAATTGATTCCATAAACCACTACATACTCCCATAACATTGACGACATAGCCCACCAAACTGCCAAGGGGGACAAAACTGCAGGAAATTGGATTTTTTATCGTGTACCAACAAAGAGTTGCAATGGCTCCGTCCGCACGATTGACATTTTTTCGATGGCATTTTTAACGATAACGTGAGTTTTAAAAGTTGTTGCAGGTAATTGTTTTCAATTACTGCTACTTTTTCTTGTAAAACATGACTGACAGCTTTATCTTGACGTTTAACTGTCGCACAAGTTAAGACGCCTTTGTTCACAGAAAGCTCATCTACAATATACATAGATACATATTTCTATTAATAACGAGTATAGTTAGTCGCTATTCATGTGTTTGTGTGACCACGATGTTCTTGTAAACTAAGTGGAGGATTTTTTTCCCTAATCATTTATAGAAGTTATTCCAAAAGGTTTATTCTACTAATATTATAAATGTGCAAATTTGTATGTTTGGATCATTAGACGTTTGAATGTTTGTTACTCAATCACACAGAAACGGTTGAAGGGATTTGTATGAAATTTGGCAATAAGAAAGTTTACTTTTTTACGTTCCCGTGGGATTATTTCAAACGTCCGAACGGGTTAAAGCCGCTGTGAAAAAGCTAGTGTGCACTTAAAATAATTATACCCATATGAACAAATCTCCATGATTTTTTAAGTAGGTTATAAAATCCATGCGAAGAAGGAAAGGGTCGCTAGTAGATATTACATAAATTAATAGTGAATGGGTTGCATTATGAATAGATACATTACACTTAGTGCAACACATTATTTGGTTACTCGCCAGCAAAACATGGTCACACTTAAAATTACTGTTACCGAGCGAACCAGTGTAGGATGTCATGTTATGGTCAAGAAGTTAATTTTCAAACAAGTAACGATTACTGAGAACAGCACTTTTCTAGGTTAATAGCTTATTTAATTCCTCAAACAAGTTGTTAATGTCAATTAGAATCATTAATATTATAACTAATGTGACATTAGATAAGTGTAACATGTTCACAATCAGTTTGATGTTTTTACGTTTTATTGTGTAAGTAATTAAGTATTTGTTTAATTACTTTGTTGATATTTCGCGAATGTCAGGAGTTTATTTACCCCGTTGTTGGGTTATTGAAACAACTGTTAGACTTTTTGTCTAAATTTTTTTGGCATAATAGTTGTTTTATTCGCGAAATTATTCGCCCAAATCGAGCGTATAGACACTTTTAAGTAGTATTCTTACTATTTTCTGAAGGCGATTTACATGAAGTAAATTTATTTGTGGGCAAATCGACAACTCTAGAAATACGTATAAGGCAATAAGATAAAAGTTTAGTCAAATTTTCACCTATTTTCTAGTAAGAAAAGTAGATACAATTTTTTTCTTGACAATATTGAATAGATGTCAAAACGTGCTTTGCCTCATACTTGTACAGACGAGCAACAAAAAATTGTGATGCACGGCTTTAACAAACTTTAAATTAATTTACTTGGTTTAATTATTATATTTGTTGATAGTTGATTATGTTTCGTGAATGTCAAAAGTTAATATAGCCCGATATTGAAATACGCGTAAGATTGTTTCTCTGTTTTTCCATCTAAGTAGCAAAAAATAGAAAAATTTAGAAGCACAGCTTTGACAACACTCACTTTTTTACTTGATGTAAATTTCTTGGTTTAATTAGCTTATTGATATTCCGCGAATTTCAGGAGTTTATTTACCCGTTAGACTATTTGTCTGTTTCTCCATCGAAGGAGAGTGGAATATAGAAGGTAAAAAATACTCTTGCTAATGTGATCATGCCTCTGCCTGTAGGAAGTAGGAATTTTCTAAGTGACAAACTGAGTTCTTCTCAAAAGAAATCTAAAGAACTTATAAAAAAAAAACTCATCAAAAGCGCTTTACTTTGTGTAAATTACTTATTTAATAAAAACGGTGACATCGTTTGGAATCCAGCATGTCCTATTTAACCAAAAAAGTGTATCCCAGTAGTGGAAATATTATAGGCTTAATATGCAAACATAAAATGTAACTCGTGAAAACAACACATACAAGAAGTTTTTGTTTCAGCCTTATACATATAAACCTTAAATATCTTACTAACTTACATATTCTTTAAAGTACCCAAAATTATGCTAAAGTTAAATCAAAACTTAAAATCTATTACTACAGTCAACTCACAAAAAGCAATAAGACCAAATACCAAGAAACCGCGAAAGCTTCATTTATAAACAAAGCTAAACATTGTGTCAGTGGCGCCATCTATCTGCGGAAGGGGGCGGCTCGTAAATTGTCACATGCGGCGCTGCGCGGGCGCCGACTGTGTGTGACGCCGGAAGCAGCGGTGGATTTGATCAGTTGGGCTTGTGGTGTTATTTAGAGCTTAGTATTTTGTGAAGGTAAGTTTATAAAAGTAAAGTGATTTTTTTAAACATGGCTGACTTTGGCGTTTCAAATTTAATAAAACCACAATTTTTATTGTGTTATTGAGAGGATTGTTTGGACTCGTTTTATTGGTAAAAATATATCCCTAAGAAAGAGTTAATTTTTGCGAATGCTGAAACTATTTCAGGGATTTTCATTAAATCTAAATTAAATTTTAATAATGCCCCCCCCCCCCCCCCCCTTAGATAAATACCACCGGTCTCTCCACTAATCCAATGCTTACCCTAGGATGCATATATCCGGTACGATCTTGATATGTGTCTCTGTAACACCATGAAACATGAGGCTACTCTTCTTGGGGTTTATCTTGGGGTTCATTCAATTAATCGAGTCTAGTCCAACCACGCTGGGGTCGGTACATTTCATTCATTCATTCATTCAATGCAACTTCATTTATTATAAGGTAAAGTGAGCTATGAAATTGACTTAACTAGCTTTTGCCAGCAGCTTCGCGCGTGCTTCAGCTTTCTAGGTCCAAGGATTTGGGCTAGGCGTTGATGAGTCAGTCAGTCAGGACTTTTCTTTTTATTAATATAGATTTACAACGTCGCAGATTATTAAGTATTAGAAAGCTGAAATTGTGCACAGAGGTTCCCTTTATAACGTAGACAAAGACTAAGGAAGGATTTTTCGAAATTCAACCCCTAAGGGAGTTAAATAGAGGACGAAATTTCCGGGCGGGCAAAGCCGCTGACAAAAGCTTGTTTATTGAGCTATGAACCAGATTTGATTTACAAAGTCACAGATTTTCAAGTATATTAGAAAATTGCTTACACTATTTAGATCAGTAATCTCCAACGTTTAGAATAACAATATTATCTTCCAAATAAATGATTGATGGACTCAAGAACAAATGCTATATCTAAGACAGTACGAGTCCTTTCAATGTAGGTATCGCCCCTTACAAACATCAATTTTAATTAAACATACAAGACAACTAAACCCAAAACATGTCAGGAACTATTAACTGTCCCTAAAATTCCTGATGTAATCACAAATATGTGGTTACCGTTATCAGTACAGAGTCAACTGTCGTGAAGAATGTCTCCCCATGTGTCGGACGCGTGGTCACCCTAGCGTACGGGAATTATCTCCTTTGGCAGCGGGAGGCGGACACATCCTAGTGTGGAATGTGAGGGCTTACTTGCTGGTGGTTTGTATGACGTACGTCAAATTATGGGTGAAATGTTTATGGAACATGAATCTCTATCATGTTAAAACAATAATTACATATTGTTGTTGTGGAGGTCAGATAGGCAGTCGCTCCATGTAAAATACTGGTATTAAGCTGCATCCGGTTAGACTGGAAGCCGACCACAACATGGTTGGGAAAAGGCTAGGCAAATTGATTGATGCACTATTTGGAATATATGGACTATGCTCTACAGGATAAGTTTTTATCCAGTGCGCAAATTTTTAACCATGAATTCAGCATATCATTCTAGAGCCCCTAGCGCAGAAATTTTTCGCCGGTTATACAAAAAAAAAACAGCTGTTTCATAGAAAAGTGCAATACCTACGCGGTCAAAATGTATGGAACAGCTGATTTTTTTTGGGGGTCTAGAATGATACCTATGCTGAATTCATGGTAAAAATTTGCGCACTGGATAAAAACTTATCCTGTAGAGCATAGTCTATATATCCCAAATAGTGCATCAACCAATTTGCCTAGCCTTTTCCCAACCATGTTGGGGTCGGCTTCCAGTCTAACCGGATGCAGCTAAATACCAGTATTTTACATGGAGCGACTGCCTATCTAACCTCCACAACCCAGTTACTGGGTAATACGATACCCTTTGGTAAGACTGGTTGTCAGACTTTCGGGCTTTTGACGACCCGTAACGACTGTCAAAGATCTACAAATGACAGCCGGGACCAACGGCTTAGCGTTCTTTCTGAGACACGGCCCCTCCGTGTCTCAGAATGTAAAGATGGTCTTGATATGTAAAGATGGTCACCCATCCATGGAACAACCGCGGCAAGCGTAGCTTAACTTGATCGCTCGACCCATGTGGCTGTTATTACTTAGCCACAAGCCCCTTTTAGGTTGCCTGTCCATTGGAGCAGAGAGGAGCGGAGCTATGCTTACCAATAGAATTCAAACTCTGCTCCGCTCCGTATGGATGGAAAACGTTCTATCTTCTATTTACATACATCTATGTATATCTATACAAATAAATAAAATTGAAGTGTCTGTTTGTAATATTAAAATAACCGCTTTTTACTAAATGCTTAAGTATGTATACGCGGTACATTTACCAAAATATTTTTTTCGAATTTTTGTCTGTCGACCTGTCTGTTTGTTCCGGGCTAATCTCTGAAACGGTAGAACCGATTTTGACGAGACTTTCACTGGCAGATAGCTGATGTAATAAGGAGTAACTTGGGATACTTTTATTTTAGACATTTGTTAAATTCCACTTAGACGAAGTCGCGGGCACAGCTAGTTTTATTAATATAGGCACAGCTCCACTCCTTTCCGCTTTTCTCCGGTTCAATGGACACGCAGTCTAATAAACCTCGAAATGAAATGACTCAATTTATTTGTGTAGAAAGATGATTGAAGAAAAAGATAGAAATAAAAAGATTACCCATTATTTTAACCGCTTTCATTCTTTTGTGTAATCGGCCCGGCCCACCTATGTATCATGATCATTCATCATTTCAGCCGAAAGACGTCCACTGTTGGACATAGGCCTCCCCCAATTTGGGGGGGGGTTAGCCATAATCGCTACGCTTGGCAGGTGGGTTGGCGATCGCAGTATGGTGGTAAAATGTATAGAGAACGCTGCTGCCCATTCACTAGTAAGTCCCTTAGTCGCCTTCTACGACACCCACGGGAAGAAATGGGATGGTGCTATTCTTTACATCCGGCACCACACAAACGGCTTTAACACATTAAACTTGATCATATAACTTGAGTTTCAATTATTATCTATTGAACATCTTCTAGGTATGACAAAGAGATGTATAAACGTGAAAAATGTATGGTTAAACAATCGCTAATCATTACTTAACTTTAAGCAGCGTTTATAAACAAAGGGGTATAATTATGTTCGTAGATGAGAGATATTTTGAAAAGGTGAGGGAGTTATAAATAATGGCAGAGTCAGCCAGCGTTGCATGTGCAACATGCATTTGCGGGATGGTTTAGACAAAAATTCAATTAAATGAGATATAGAATATTAACACTAGACGATTAACAGGAAAAAATCTGGCTAAGGCTGAGAACGCCGCAACAATCATACCCACACAGCAAGAATATTTTTCCCGTACCTACAAATTCCTACGCCACCCACCCCAGAACCCCTCAGATTCTTTAATACACCTCAGCTTTTTCCACACAATACGCGTCACCCCTCACTACAGACATCTTTAACCGTTCCAAGTGACAATAATTCTTACTCTGGGCGTTACCCGTCCTGCACCCTCAGGGTATAAATACATGCAAGGGAGCTGCAGCTATCTGCTTACTGCCCCATAAACTTTAATGTGACAGTTATTTAAACTTAGATAAATATTGAGATAGCCGAGGGTTTAAGATGAAGGTGGATTAAGGGAGTTGAGTTTTAATGGTGGAGTTTGACTTTAGCGGTTGAGTGTTTGTTTTCCGGGTTGTCATCATTGGTAGACAACTAATAGAAGTTAAGGGCCATATTCATAAACGATGATAAAAGTTAAATGATGTTTAAACGCCAAAAATGTATGGTTAAACAGACGCTAATCATTACTTAACTTTAACCAACGTTTATGAATAAGGGGGAATATGTTTAAGGGGAACCTAGTCGCGAGCTCGTACTCACTGGTGGGCCTGGCTGAAAAGCAGGCTGTCTAACCAGGCTTCGTGTCCGACAGAGGTAATGCCCGTGATGAGCAGTTAGACGCTAGTCTACATGCACAACATTATTGAGTGAGATGCAGGATCAGTTATAGTAAAACAGGCGCGTAAAAAATTAAGAAAAGTCCTTCGGAAGATCGGGTTTTTTGAAAAAACCACCCATAAATCAAAAAAATAAAGTTTGTTGAACTATTCGATAATTGAGCTTTTTTGGAGATTTTACACTTCTTTTATCACTTAAACACGCCCAAAGTTAAGTAAAATTAGCAAGAAAAACTAATGTTTGTTGGCTCCTAACTTTTTAATGGTTTATTTTTATTTTTAGTACTCTGTTTTCGTACAGACAATATTTAATACCTAATAAGACAAAACCATAGGTACCATGTTTAATTTTTGATGTACATTGTCAAACAGTGGAGTACACTCCCGAAGTTTGTATGGGAAAAATATGGACTAGATTCACCTTAAGTGGCGGTTGTGATCTAAATATTTTCTATTTAAAACTGAAAGATCACTCATTCATTTACTCACTGAATTAACACGAAATATCAAAAACTACTTAACCCAAGAAGATGAAATTTGGCACAGAGCTAAATTATGAGTAGGAAATGTCAGCTAAGAAAGGATTTAAGGAAACTCAAAACTCTTAAACAAAACAAATTTTCAATGTCGACGCGGGCGGATCCGCGGGTAGCAGCTAGTGTTGAATATTTGTTTTCTTGGCCTGTCAGCATTTATTATGCATAGCTTTTTTCCAGCTTTGTTTGTTTCGCTTCTGACCTCCACAACCCAGTTACTGGGTAAACGATAACCCTTGGTAAGACTGGTTGTCAGACTTTTGGGCTTCAACCCGTGACGACTGTCAAACAAATTACAATCAGGATCAACGGTTTAACGTGCTTTCCGAGGCACGGAGGAGCTTTGTTACGGAAAGATGGTTACCCATCCATGGACCAACCGCAGTAAGCGTAGCTTAACCTGATCAGTTTACCCGTGCGATTGTGATTACTTAGCCACAAGCCTCCCAAGTTTTATACAGTACGATGAACTCCCAATATGAATGCTAATAAGTTGAAATACGAAGAATGTCACAGAATCTGTCGATATGGCGTCTCTTTGTAGACCTATGTCCAGGGCCTCGGGTCTGCTATTAAAATAGTGTCAGAATGGTCCATCATTGATTTCATAATTTTACATTTTGACAAGTTTGGAAATCTACTATTATAATGACGTCTTTATGACTTTCCAGTGGTCAGCCACTGACACTCCATTCAATCTCGTACATAATGACAAATGAATGACTGACTTATGGGGTAATCTGCAAAAATGTTGACGGTTCCTAAAATAAAATGTTAAAAATAATATGTAAAAATATATACACATAAATGAAATCTGCCATGAATAAATATTCAAATTTAGTAGTATATTTTCGAAAATCATTTATAGTATCGGGTTTTATAATATTGGCAATACGACAATGGCATTATAAAACAATTCTATTACGAGACCATTGACCGACCACTGATCGACCATAATGAATTTAGCAGATTACGAACTTTTAACAAAATGACGATGGGATCGTGTTGGAAAGACGAATTTATAAAAATAGCAGACTAAGGCCCCAGTATGCTTGGCACGAGGACCGTAGACAAGCGTTTTGTCGTCGGAAGAGTAGACAAAAATAACGTTTCCCTATACACAGTTGACAGTTTTTCGTTTTTCACCAAGAAATGTAGACAAGCGATTTCTATTCTACAGTAGAGTAGAAATAGAAAGCGTCATACTGTCTGCTGCAGTGAAATAATTTCAGCAAAAAATATGATAATTGTTATGTAAATGAAGTTAAATGATAACTATTTAATAGACCAACAATCACCTTATCACTTACTTTTTTTCACAATTAACAAAACAACATTAATTAAACGCCTAATAACAATTTACAACTATGCAAATTAGCTTCCTAAGTTCAGCTACTCAAAAAGCAACGGTTAACGGTTAAAACTTGCTTCTTATCGGCAACAAATACATTAAAATAATAACGATTACATTTACAATGTCGACCAGTATCTCTGACGGCCGAGATAACACTACTTTTAGCTACGCAAAGAAAAAAGAAAAAAGGCGGCTAAGTGCGAGTCGGAGGGTTCCGTACCACAGACCGTAAAACAAAAGATTCGAAACCTGCTGAATAATTAAGCTGTTACTACTTACCCCTGTTACTACTTGGCTTCCACTCCCCTACAAAATATTTAACGCTACATATTTTATTAAATACCTCTCTTGTATGATTTTTTTTTTCACTAGCTTTTGTCCGCGGCTTTGATGATTTGGTATTATAGCGGGCATAGTAAGTTAACACTCTGTGAATATGTCAGGTGTCGACCTATTAATTACGGATCAAAAGATTCAGCCTTTTGTCAATCGGACGGCCGGACAGTACAAGCTTTAGTAATAGTTAGGCCCCTTTTGGATAAGAAACCCTAAAAAGACAAAATGATATAAATTGTTGACACGAAATGCTGGGTCTACACATCTGCTGTTACTGTTTTATTGCAATAAAGAATACAATTGTTAAAACTCAATTACATCTGTGCGTTAAATGTCTCTGGTGAGGGAAAAGGCTGCTAAAGTAAGTTTTTAAAGCTATTGTTTGTAAACGTATTGTCTTTTTGAAAAAAAAATAGATAGTGTAATTAAAATCGTGTGGCCTTTCTTGACCATAGTAAGTATATGTTCGTTTAAACTGGACCTAAGTAAGTGAGATTTACCTAATACATTAGGTAGATTTTTAGCCCTACGTATCGGATTTATGACATTAATAAACGAATTTAAAAATAATATGTAGGTACCTAATTTAGGTAACGAAACACAAAAGTTTCTGTATTCAGAAAAAAAACACTACCTAATTGTTTTAATACTTAAGTATAATTTTTCCTTAAGTATTTACCTTTAGTTACACTATGTCACCAATAGTAATAAAATTGTAGTAGGAGACTAGTGTCAAGTAATTTGTGACTTACACAGTATGCTGTGTATAATACCCAATGGGGATTTTTGTTATTTTGTTTATGGCATCTCGCAGTTGACCTTGAGAGGCCGTGACTGCTCAACCGGACTTTCCTGTGAAGGCATTTTTAGTAAAACTAAAAGCCTCCAGCTAGGGCATAAAACCTGCTTAAACTAAAGCGACTGCACGCTGAGGTCACCCCCTGTCGGGTACGGACCTCGGCTCAGAGCTTTGGGGCAGCAAGTGGGGACGGGCTGGATCAAAATATTTTCATTATTATTATCAATCGGGGAATTTAACTCTACTGGCTCAGCTGCGGCGCGGGCTGGCACATCAACGAGCAAGGGACGACGGTCGGGGCTCTCATCGTTAACTCGGGGTCTTCGCGGGGCGCGAGGACCTCGGCGGCGAGGTCGGAAGGACGGTTTTTTGTATATGTGTATTGTACTGGTGGCTCTATTTATTTTTTGGAGAACATTAATGGGGTCACCTGGGTCGGAAAAGACATGTCTCGGCCGGCGGATTCTACTGATTCTACTGGGGACATAACTAGCGGCCTTCACAATCAAGGGATTGCGATGTTTCTCGGCTTTATCGAAGAAACGCTTCGAGTTGCGCTTCAGAAATTGAGCTATCGTGGGCATTTTCAGATCGAGATATAGAATCTCGTTCTGAACGAACCATGGCGAGCCTTTGGTGAAAGAATCGGTTTTGGAGGGTCTGCATCCTATGGATGAATCGGGGTTTACCCAATGGGGACTGGCACTATACTCCTTTATACAAGTTATTCCACAACTTAGCTGGGAATGCAACACCTCCCCACCATTTCAGTTTATCTACTTTGTAAACTGTACTACAATTCTGACGAATAAACTATTTGCATTTTGATTATTAGTCTACCTACATCAAACTGTGTATCATTATGCAAAAAATTAATCCACTTACGTCTTAAATTGAGGAAGCACACACTTAATTAACATAGCAAATAATTAGATAGGTAGGTTTACATTTCATTAATTTGTTTAAACACCGCTCAAAAGTATTAAAATCTTGATAAACTAGCCTCTTTAGAACAAGATTTGATTTTATTACCCTAATTGGATTAGTTATGGTTTCCTGAGAATAAGATAAGAACCAGTATGATGTGAATTAGGCTACAAAATCATGTAAGTACCTAATTTAATTTAAAATCATTATATTTTATTTCATATAAACCTACATTACACTTATGGAACATTAGAAGCTAGGTGCACGGTTCAAATTGATCGCATCCTGTGGAGAAGAGCCTGATATAAACTCCACGGCAACTCTTTTAAAAATAAGTGACATTTAAGTACAATGTTTTCAAATTAGAGTGTTAATAAGTAGGTATGCGAGGACAGTGTGGTCTACAAATCTAGTCTACAAGACCTACTGCGGTCTCACATTTAGAATATAAAAAATCTCACGAAAAACATTTTCATGTAAAATGTTACCAGATATGTTCTGCTAAACGCCCTGTTGTTTGGCAGAACGTTGAATATATGAAAATAGTGGATAGGTGGGGTCATCACATTTAGAATATAAAAAATCTCACGAAAAACATTTTCATGTAAAATGTTACCAGATATGTTCTGCTAAACGCCCTGTTGTTTGGCAGAACGTTGAATATATGAAAATAGTGGATAGGTGGGGTCATCTGCTACTTACTCAGCCCTAATTTATTTGGCCCTTGCCCCTGGAAATTAAAAAAAAAATGCGTTCTTCTACTTTCACCACTTTCTTAACTTTAAAGTGTAATTTTTATTAAAAATGGGTAAAACAGGCATTTTTTTTTAATCTATAATGTTGGCAGATTCTTATAAAATTATTGCTTTATTCAGACGTTAGCTAGAAAAAAGTTATGAGTCCTCAAACTTACAGAAAGATCTAAAAAATACTTAAATCTTAATTTCAACTTGCATTAAAAAAAAATATCCAGGGGCCAAATAAATTAGGGCTGAGTAAGTAGCAGATGACCCCACCTATCCACCATTTTCGCATGTTCAACGTTCTGCCAAAAACCCTGTATTACAGCCCACTCCCTAACACGGAGAGGGGGCTTGTGTCTCAGCAGCGGGAACGTCCAAATTAAAAGTCATTTATTTCAACAAAGCTTTTTTTTGAGACTGGGAAATCATCAAATAACTTCTCCCGCTTTGAGCGGAGGAGGAGGGCGTGTCAGACTTTTACTGACTAAGGTACCCGTGTTCCTTCAGTTGCCTTTGTGCCAGAGGCCACGGTATTTCTTTCGAACAACCCGCACCCCTGGCAGTATTCAAAAAAGGCTGAGAATCAGGCCTTTTTGAAAGCCAAAATTACATAAGACAGTCCCCTAAAACGCCCACCCTTCGCCACTTTTTAGTGCTTTACCTGGGAAGAAGAAGTGGCGCAACTAACTCCCCAGCAGCACAGCTGTCTGTGCAGTTAGAAGGTGAGGCATATTAAAGGCTAATTATGCTATCAGATCTGCTAGGCCCAGTGGTGGGTTCGAACCCAGACAAGCGCTTTACTTTGTGTAAATTATTTGATCACCACTGCTCTCAAAACGGTGAAGGAAAACCTTGTGAGGAAACCCGGACTATCATGCTTACAGAATAGAAAACATGAATTACAAAACAAACCATTTCATAGCAACAACCGACGTAATGCAACTACACCCTTACTAATAAAACTACAAAAATGTTAACCACGAGAATATCTGTATATCTATCTATATAAATAAAAATAAAAGTCCTCAAGACTTACTGACTGACTCATGAACGTCCAGCCCAAACCCTTGGACCTAGAAAGCTGAAATTTTGCACAGAGGTTCCTTAGACAATGTAGACAAGGAATAAGGAAGGATTTTTCGAAATTAAACCCCTAAGGGAGTTAAATAGGGGATGAAAGTTCGACGCGGGCGAAGCCGCTGGCAAAAGCTAGTTACGAACAAACCAACTATTATACCTCACACTTCTAGGAACTATTTAATGTCCTACATTGACATGGAACGTACATTAATTAAGTCTAATTATAAAATATCGCGGTCTGTAGGCTCGGGAAGTTTTAATTGATATTGTTAGTTGTTAAAATTGTTGTATAATGTGTATTTTTGTTGTTGTCAGTTGCGAGAAAAATGGCTCGAAATATGAAAAAAATTTCTTTATTTATTGCAAAATTGTTACCAATAAATCATCACTATCTGCGTAGCAATTTCCCAACTACGTCGGGGTCGGCTTTCAGTCTAACCGGATGCAGCTGATTATCAGAATTTCACATGGAGCGGTTGCCTATCTGACGTCTGATACCACTTGGTAAGACTGGTCATCAGACTCTCTCTCACTGTCTAAGATCCAAGAATGACAGCCAGGACCAACGGCTCTACTTGCTTACCGAGGCACGGAGAAGTAACGATATGTAAAGATGGTCACCCATCCACGGGCCAACCGCGGCAAGCGTAGCTTACCCGAGTGGCTGATAATACTTAGACAGAAGCTCCAATTAATTGCAATAAATATGCCTATAATAAGCAGGAAAGTATTTAAATATGAATTTAAGTTCAACTTTCTCATGAACTTCATCATATCAGCCGAAAGACGTCCACTGCTGGACATAAGGCTGCCCCAAGACGGGGGGATTTGCCATAATCGCCACGCTTGGCAGGCGGGTTGGCGGTCGCAGTATGGTGGTAAAATGCATAGAGAACGCTGCTGCCTATTCTCTAGTAAGTCCGTTAGTCGCCTTCTACGACACCCACTGGAAGAAAAGGGATGGTGCTATTCTTTGACGCCCGGCACCACACGGGACTCATAAACTATTAGATAACTAAATAGCTTAGACTGCGAACGGATTAGTAAGTAGCTCTTTTCAAAAATTTCACACTAGCCAATTCCTTGATACGTATTTCTGGAGGTATCGATACAAATAAATTACCTTCATGCGAATCGCCTTCAGAAAATAATATATTATCTAAAAGTATCGATTCGCCCGTTTCGGACGAGCAAATCCGTGTGCCTCGCATCCCGATTTTTAGTTTTATTCACCATTTTTCAACAAAAATCAAATAGAACTTCGAAACACAATCTGAATTACTGTGAGGTTCTAGAAACATCTAATATACATACCCATATTTTTACATTAGACAATTAACTACTGTTACCAACATAATTTCATCTTTTCCTGAAACAATCTTCCCTTTCACCATCCTGAAAAGCAAAAAGAAAACAACAAAGCGAAATTGGCGCCAATTCCCAATACATCTCAATGCTCTGTTCTGGGTACCCGTGAGTACCCCCGCCCACGAACATAAAGCCGCCCCAGCCGCCCACTCACAAAGTCATACGACTGAACAAAGTTACAATGAGTTTCAGAAAGCATAGACTAGAATGTGCAGTTGTTTTTGTTTCATTCAAAACTGGCACTGATTTTGAGGGCACTCAAGTAATTCTAGACAAGATAAATTGAAATTGTATGGATTCAGTGAGTCAATTAATTTTGCTATTAATTTATTCATGATGTTGAGTAGGTATCGGTTTCAGTTTCAGTATTAATATACAGGCTGGCAAAGACAAAAGGCAGATTTTTTAAAATAATCAAAGGTAAATTTCTGCGCTATGGTGTCTAGAACCATGTGCTGAATTCGTGGTTTCAGGTTAACGCGGCAATGTATATTACCCTGTAGACAGGGAGATTGGTAGTTTTATACAGGGTAAGTTTTTATCCAGTGCGCAAATTTTAACCATGAATTCAGCATATCATTCTAGAGCCCCTAGCGCAGAAATTTTTCACTGGTTATACAAAAAAAAACTGCTGTTTCATAGAAAAGTACAATACCCACGTGGTCAAAATGTATGGAACAGCTGATTTTTTTTTTGTATAACCGGCGAAAAATTTCTGCGGGGGCTTAGAATGATATTATGCTGAATTCATGGTTAAAATTTGCGCACTGGATAAAAACTTTTCCTGTATATTACATTAGACAAGAATCAGAAAATATCTAAATAGTAGGATTTGATTGGCTTTAAATTCAGACAAAAAATAACTTGCGTTTTCACACGATAATAAAATTAGCCAACTTTTTATTTATGTATGTACTCGTAACTACACTATCTTTAGAAAAGATTGAAAGTTACGAGTACCTATGTCACGCCGAAAAAAATACAAACCAATTTTGGAGAGTTTTCCCAAATACTTCGAAAACAGATATTTGTTAAGTCATATCAATCTTGGACATCTTTTTTTTAATAATCGAAGATAGGCAAGGAGTCACAAGCCACCTCCTGTTCTATCACTCCAAGATGGCTACAAAGTCAGCGCTTGTTATATCAATACAAAGAATCGTCGCTACAGCGTATAGCTCGTAAAGCAGACTTCAGTCGACGTCTGCGAACACAGATTTAACTATCTGGTGAAGCTTTCAGCAACTACAAAGAGAATGACTGGAAAATACAGCCGGGGAGAGAAGTGGTTTGGTGGCTTATTTGTCAATTCGTACGAATACTTACCCGAATACCTAATACGTATTTCTAGGATCGCGGATCTTGGTTGCTTCGCCCACAAATAAATTAACTTCTTGCGAGTCGCCTGTAGAAAATATTATATTAATAGAAAGTGAAGATCGCGATGAGTAAATTCGTGTGAATCAACGAATAAGCCGGTTTGACATGATTTAATTCATAGCAATTAAAAATGAGTAAATTAAAATGAATGCATTGCATGGTTTTCTAAAAATAAAAGATAAACAATGATTATGGCTAGCGACTTTTTTTTTAATTACCGTCGTTATTGACCAAAATTATTTATTCGTAAGATGCTACCATATTTATTTTGAAAAAAAAAAAAAATAACATTAAAAATTGAATGAGAATCTCCTTGATATTGAAAACAGATAATTACTTTCGAAATTTATTAGCCTTTACAGACTTGCTTTTGCATTTTGAACCAGCTTTCCGTCTATTAAACTTTATTGAAAACTAGTGGTTGCCCATGACTTCACCTGTGTTCCAGCACGAAAAGAAAACTAAGTCTCTCTCTAGGTCCTAGGCTACCTATCTGTCAAATTTCATAATGATCCGTTCAGCCATTTTAGCGTAAAAGCGCAACAAACAAACAAACTTTCGCATTTATTATATGAGTTAGGAAACACTAAAACTTCATCCGACGGCAACATTTAAAATTAACAAAAACACATCAACACAGTTTCCATTTATCTTGCCGGCAACATGAAACTGTAATAAAAATAAAAGTAGGTAGTAAACTTCAACCGTTTTACAGACAATGATAATACTGTAACACTTCTGTATTTCAGTATACAGGGCGTGTCGCACGACTTGGCTCGTTTTACAGCATTTCACGGTAAGACATTAATTGGACGAAATAAAATCAAACGTGGTCGTTAATGACACTTGTGTGACCGACTGTACCAGCCAATAGGTTGTCGTAATGAAGTTATAAATGTTTCGCTTGTATGTTATTTTGTAACGATTTAGTTTGCACTAGCGTCTGTTAATGAGTTGCTAGTTTGTTGTTGAGAAAAAGATGTCTTTAAAGAGGTGATGTTGAAATGTATGTTGCTCATTGTAATTGTCAAATACTCATGTACAGGACTATATATTCATATTCACGGGTTTAAGATAAAAACGAGTAAGTATGGAATTTTATAGAAAATATAAATCGTTTTGCTCATCAATTGAGTTGCTAAATTCTGAATTATTTTATTGATTTAAGGCGAGATTTTTCTAGTCTGTAGGCCTTTTAAACGCTTCCTCCGCCTCCCAAAATGCAGCGCGACGCACCTTTACGATGCACCGCCGACCATTTCACGAAAAATCCATATCATAATTGCCATCAATACCTATAATTCGTTTTCCCTTAGGTTTACATTTTACGGTAGCTACGGTTTAGTAAATAAAATTATTACTTAAAATGTTTTGTGTACCTATTCGGAGCTATCACATCATCAGATAATTAAAAAAAAAAACATAATAAAAAAAGAAACTATTCAAGATAGACACTGCTAGTACCTACTCCTTGTAAGTTGCTACAGCAATTTAACTGCCCTAATATTTTTGAGTCACATTAGATGCAAAAAACAGCTATTAAAAAATAAATTCATTTCTCAATCGCAAACATCAGCATTAACCACGTAGATAAAAGCATAACTAATGCAATTCAAATTGAAATCAACGATCACAACGTCTACCTTTTCATTTCACATTTAATTACTAAACAACAAAGACGAACACGTTCTTAACGACTCTAACTTATTATTCCTTCGATACCAACTTATTAGGAAAAAACAATTGAATCTAGATTGAAAACTAAGCCAAGCGAATGGTTTACTACATTTTAAAAGAAAACTCTCGATTACTTTTCACGGGTACCAACAGTATCGGTAATTACTAAAACGTATGGAAACTCTATTAAATACGACATTATAAAGTAATAAGGTTCCGCTTATTTTCGTTCATTAGTTATAAAATGCTTCGGAGCTGAAACCTTTCACAAATCTAATTATTCAAATTAAACAGGTGTTAAGTCATAAAAATACGAAGCAATTTATATTTTAACACCTTATTCTGAAACGTTTGTGTCGAACCCTTACTATTTTAATCGAGATATAAATCGATACATTTTCGGCGCGACAAAGGCGACTGTCGGCTGTCATAACAAGGTAAACAATAAAGTTGTATGATAATGTATTTTAACGCGTCTGATACGCGATAAAATTCGTGAGCGAGTTGTCACACCTCCCTTAATTGAAATTTATGTATACGACTCGAACGCTTTGTATCGAAACGGGAACCCCTAACAGTTGTACCGTCTCGATCCTTTTTTTATCGAATCGAGATCGAGATTCGATAGCGCAATCGAGATAGATATTTCTTCTTTAATTTAATCTTTTAAATTAATAAGTGTAATCTTAATGGAAGAATTAAGAAGTAAAGTTTAAATATCAAACTTATATAGATTAATAATCAAACGGGATCTTACATTTGCTATAAATTCGTCCTAACATTTCGCTATTAATTTAAAGAGCATCTCGATTAAAATAATTAACATCACTTGCTTTCACTTTTGGACAGTTTTTTTTTAACACCAGTTACTAGAAACGTAGTTACGAGTAACATGCCCATTGCATGCCATTAGCATGATATTTAGTACCTACTTAAGTACATATCTGTTTAATTAAATCGCATAAGTAGTAAGCTCGATGGTCCGCCCACAATCGATTAGAAATCGTTTGAAACAAAAGGTAGGGGTCCCAGTTTTCGTTAAGGCTTTTATTATGCACACAAATTTAAGCTCGGGTGTCCGTTTCGGATAGCTTCCGAGTCACTTCCGGAGTAGATTACAAAATGCTTTATTTGTATACCCAAGCTTATCTTAATTTCTTAATTAAGCCGCACAATGAATTAAGTCATTTTTCGTATTCTTAATAATACTTTTAACTTTTCAGTTAAAACTTTGTGTGTAGGTTATACATTAATATTCGACTTTTATTGTTCTGTTAATTAATTGTGTTTAATATTATCACGATTTAATTATATGCCTTTTTTACTTTTTCATTGTTCTCTCAAAGAAAATTGGGCGTTTTGCATATATTTTATTTATAATTGTGACTAATACGAATGGTTTCGTGTTTTTGTTTGAGTTATAACAGCAGATATTTCTTTAATGTTTATTAATTAATTCACACTTTGGGTTAATTATGGGAAATGCACTAAATAAGAATTAATTAAAATTAAAAAAATTAAAACGTGTTTAATTTACTAACCATGTAGGGTCTTCCAATTTAAAACCAGTTTGTACCTTATTAAGAATCAAATTACAACGTAACATAATATGACATCGCGCCTGAAATCACCACTTAGGTAGAGGAGGGTAGAGGTGTACCTATACAGGGTAAATTTTTATCCAGTGCGCAAATTGTAACCTTGAATTCAGTATATCATTCTAAAAATATATCCTGTCGTCGTTCACCACCACTTCGCCATGTTATACAGGATAAGTTTTTATCCAGTGCGCAAATTTTAACCATGCATTCAGCATATCATTCTAGAGCCTATGCAGCATAGCATATGTATAACCGGCGAAAAATGTCTACAGTAGGGGGTCTAGAATGATATGCTGAATTCATGGTTAAAATTTGTGCACTGGATAAAAACTTTTCCTGTATAGAGCGACCCTATTGCCACCAATTGGTTACAAATCCAGACTCTGGACTACTACTGAAAAATTTGAGAAGGTAAAACCCAATAACACTTTTCACAACCCGACAATCGAACCTGGGACCTCATGCTCAACAGTAGCGCTTGCCAACAAGGTTTTAAAATTAGGACAACATACATCGATCAAGTCACTATGTAAACGTAAGGTTTAAACATACAAACATAGGTTTTCACCCTACTCTCACTTAGTTATTTAATCACAGAGTGATTTCCATTCTTCCCTTCGAAAATCAATCTCGTTCAACGAATATCAAGGAATACCTATTCTCAACACCGATTTCGGCGTTGCGTTAAATTTGCATTCGCGAGCACTAGTGATTTCCCATGCGAGCGTGTATCAGCGAGATCTAGGGAATTGCCACCCGGCGCCCGCTCTGTATCCAAATCGAAAATCAACTCTTTTTATTCGCTGTGTTATTGGGTATGCTTATTCTGTAGTCGGGAAAATTCGTGGGGAAATTCGCTGGAAAGTTTTCGCGAGACTAGATAGAGTTACGTAATGTCCCAGAAAGCTTAAATATAGTTTTATACTACATACCCATTGGAGTATTAGAAAGTTTAAACTTTAAATAACCATGAGTAACATGAAAATGCTACATACAAAATAAAAATCAAAACTTTGTTGAAAACACAACAAAATACAACCGAATAGTTAAATTAAAACATTGCAATTACAACTTTCAAAACTACTTTTCCAGATGCCGCAAGCATCTCTTCTAAGAGTAACAATAATACTATAACAATGGAGTTTTCTTGAAAGCGGTCATTATTTGATTTCTACAAACATTCATTTTATTCGTTTACTACACTTTAATTAACACGTTAACCAGAATACGCGCTCCCGTTTCACTCGCGTTCAAAGAATTTTGCATATCAGACGTAGGCGTAAGATTTTATTGCGAAGGGGCCTATTCTCAAGAATTGAATCGAGTCGAGTGGCGACAAAAGAACGCTTTTCTAATAAACCGTTAGAACCATTTGCATTGTACCAGAGATTTCTTTGTAGATTTTTTATTTGTATTATTAACGTAATAGAAGCTATTTGGAGCATGAGATTGATGGAATTGGTCAGGTTCTATATATTTTATTATAGTCTAATTCAGAATAAGTCTGTTTTAGATTATATCGTCTTCCAAAACTGGGAGACGTAGCGTTGGAAAGCCTCGCACAGGATGGACCGATGACCCGGTGAAGGCCACGGGAATCCGCTGGATGCGAGGAGCGGGGTAGGCCTAAGTCCAGCATTGGACGTCCTTCACGTTACTAATAGGTTACTTCTTAATGTTTTTTTTTTTAATTGAATGTTTTTTTGACAGAGGATCGATGTTTCAAAGTGCTTCAGTCGGGAAACTATCGATGAGATTAAGAAAATAATTCCAAATTTGATTGAAAAAAAAAAACACCATCGCATCGCATAGGCAGCCAAATTCATAAAGAAAAATAGTCACTAAAATAGCAAACAAATAAAAGCTATGATAAAAAACGCAGCATAATGTGATAGCCATTTTGTGATGCTACTAAAGCTAGGGACACATTACACTGAGCCTAACAGACAAACATTATGTTAATGTTCGCAGTTAATAACTTTGTTTGCTCTGACTTGAGTATTATTCTACTTCCTACTATCATCATCATCATTTCAGCCGAAAGACGTCCACTGCTGGACATAGGCCTCCCCCAGTATGGGGGTTTTGCCATAATCGCCACGCTTGGCAGGACACCCACGGGAAGAAATGGGATGGTGCTATTCTTTTACGCCCGGCACCACACAGGACCACACGGGTTCATAATGATGAGTACAATGATCTCTTCAGAGGTTGTTGGTGTTTTTCCAATAACCCTGTATAAGCATTTTAATGCATATGAAATATCAAGTTTTTTGACAGTGACTGGTATACGTATATAAGTCACTTGAATTACTGGGCCAATTACAAAAGTACTGCTAATTTACTGAAAGTGCTGAATACACAGACAGGTCGAAGTCTTTGTGTGCTAAGAGCGTCAGACAGCATCTGTCTGGCATTACATTGGTCACACACTGTTGTTGTTATAACATTATTTTCAGTTTTTTATTTGGTTATTACTAGAGAATGGGCAGCAGCATTCTCTATGCATTTTACAATCACACTGTGATCGCCAACCCGCCTACCAAGCGTGGCGATTATGGCAAAACCCCCCTATTGGGGGAGGCCTATGTCCAGCAGTGGACGTCTTTCGGCTGAAATGATGATGAATGATGATTTAGTTATTTGCATTTTTTGTTTAACGAACTGTGTCAAAATAAACGGTATTCATTCTTTCTTTCAATAACTGACAAGTAAGAGATCCCTTACTAGACCAAAGTACCTGTAGGTAGTTGCTGATATCTAACAGAATCACAACAAAGCACAATATCTCAACACACATTCTCATAAACACACAGAAAATACAATTGGCATTTAGACGTCGACGAAAAAACATTCAACCTCGTTCAGAATCGCTTCTGATCAGAATAATATCGCCGTATATATGCGCCGGAGCACATTTAGTACCTTACAGTGTATTTTGTAGGATAAAATGAGAAATCTATAGCTTATTGTGATAGCGGCGATGATAAGAACTGTCTATACGAGGTGAATAAAATTTGATTATATTGCTGACTGTATCAAAGGCTTTTCGGTTGAATTCTGTGACTTTTTTAACCGAGGTCGTAAGTAGGTATTGTTGGTTTTATTATTTTTCTTATGTACAGTCACCAAAAGATAAATAACCAGGGTCGTCGGATTTAGTTGAAACTTAGTAAAAAACCGATAGATATAATTTGATAAATTAACTTTTGTTTTCTATTATTTACATTAAATTTAGGATAAAATCACGAATGAAATTATCCAAAAAAGAACCGCAGTCACCGACATAGTTTAGCTTGCAGAGTGAGCAAGCTGAAGTGGCAGTGGGCTGGCCATGTTTGTCAAAGGTCCGATGGCCGGTGGAGCAGACGAGTCCTGGAGTGGAGACCGCGTATCGGCAAGCCTAATGTGAGACGCCCCCCAGCTAAATGGACCGACGACCTTAAAAAGGAGGCGAGGACAGACTGGATACGGAAGGCGGAGCATAGAGTGTTGTGGCGAAGCCTGCGAGAAGCCTACAGCAGTGGACTGCGATTGATTGATTGATGGACATAAATACATCGGTTTCTTCATCATCATCATCATCATTCACAGAAAAAAAAAAAACAAACAAACAGCCCTACCTCACCCACTGGGGGTTATAGGCCTCTCTTTTCTTGTGCCAATCTCCACCGGTCGGTTGAGGCTCTCCAAAACTAAAAACAGGAAGATTAACGTATACTTACCTACCTTGTCAAAGCAAATCAAAATATTTTATACCATTTAGACCTACTTACATGGGTATTTATGAAACGTCAGAAGCTAGGTGCACGGTTCCAATTTGTCGCTTCCTATGGAGAAGCCGGCATGAAACTCCACGGTTACTCTTTTAAAATAATTGGCTTTTACAATGGTTTAAAATTACAGTGTTAATAGGTATGGTAGAACAGTGTCATACTACAAAGTAGGATTACGTAAAATACTACCTTTATGGTAACGTAACAGATAAAATAAATAAAACAAATTCCAACCACAACATACTTACAATACATTACAACACCAAGACTTCATAACTTAACACTCGCTCGTCATGACAACGAGTGTAACACCTTACGCCCCTGTATGATACACCGCCCGTCACTTCCGCCACTTCCGGTTGACGCCCCCCTCCTCAGAATTTTGTAAACACATTCACAAACGTAAACATGCAGTTTACAACATTATCGCGCACATAAATAGTGTGGGGCGTTTGTTTGTGCCGTTCGGTTGGCGTTCCCTTCCTTATTTGTGTCGATAGTTACTTGTAAATTGGTATGTGTGGTGACATCTGTCATGGATTTTTAAGTGAATTGACGTAATTAAAATCAATATTTTTCTGAGCGGTTTCTGGTTAAGTAATAATAAGTTCGTGGATCTTCTTTCTTTTCCGTGCCTCGGAAAGCACCTCTAAAATTGCACAAATTGGACACTTTGAATTTACATACATGCATAATCGGCCTATAACCTTCCCACTGCTATGACACAGGCATCTGCCAGTCGGTTCCGGCTGTCCACTCTTTTGTCAATCAATAATTCTGGATTCGGCCTACCTGTAGGTATTTGTGACACTAACAGAAGATTGGTATTTTTAAATAGAAGCATCCGTCTAAGAGTTTTTTTGAAACCAAATTAACATTTTACACGGTTACTTCCTTAGTTTTCTTCTCTCCTATCAAAATCCGCCATAAACCTATGAATGCATTGCAAAGTACCTACCGTCTTATTAAAAATGAAATCCAACTTTCTAGCCTAAAACGTTTTTTTTTTTTTTGGTGTGATATCATCAAATAATTTCTCCCGCTCTGTGTGGAGCGGGAGGGCGTGTCAGACTTTTACTGACTTAAACCCACCCGTGTTCCCTCAGTTGCCTGTGTGCCAGGAGCCACGGTATCTCTTTCGAACAACCCACATCCCTGGCAGGAGCCTAAACCGTTGAGGCAGTATTTGTATTTCGAACTTTATTTCGATATAAGCTAAGTTCTTAATACAAAAATGATAACATAGCACCGAACTAAGCTGTAATTTTTGTAAAAAGAACTGCATTTATTTACGGTTCTTAATTTTAAAACTAGCTTGGTAATTTTAATTTTAACCATACCTAAAGAAAAACTTCATTTTATAGTGAGACCAAAAAGGTCTTTAATCAGTACTATTTTAGCTGCAATTTTAAATGCAACCTGAAAGCATCCAGCAAGCTGTACTGACAAGAACAAAAGGTTCATCTTACAAGCCTAGCTGAGCCTCTATGAATAGGCACACATCCTACAGCTAGCTGACTATCTTTACAACCCAATGACCGTGTCGGCTCTGACGCTAGGAAATGTTCGAACACTTATTTGAAAAATAGTAGGTATGTACCTATTGCAATTTTACATTGTATAAATACTGCATTTAGCATATTTTTGCAGTTAACCGACTAAAATGGATACGAAAGAAAAGTCTGAAACCAAAGCTTGTAGTTACGAGTACCTAGGTACATCTCAATCAACCAAGGGTATACAGGATAAGTTTTTATTCAGTGCGCAAACTCTAACCATGAATATCATTCTAGATCCCCCAGCGCAGAAATTTTTCGTCGGTTTTACAAAAAAAAAAATCTGCTGTTTCATTGAAAAGTGCAATACCTACACGGTCGGAATGTATGGAACAGCAGATTTTTTTTTCTTTTTCTCATACAGCATGGCAGGTAAATATAAACATAGTGTTTAAAGTTTAGTAAGAGATTACACCAAAATATAAAAAAACAGCTTTTATACCCTGTATTTTATCCTATTAATCTATTATTGATCGAAGCTATTAATAGTAAAATGTGAGAGTTTGTACCTTAGGATGTGTGAATATTTGCCACACAGATAGTATATAACCAGATCGTTTCTTTGCCATATTGACCTGGCCCGCTAGCAGATATTACAATTTCTTTTTTCTTTAACTCATTACCTGCTGTTTCTTGTCCATATGCTGGAAACCTTAGAAGAAATTATAGAGAAGCAGTAGAAAGTGCCTTTAATAAGATAAAAAAGTTACTAAAGAACGGCAAAAAAAAACCATGTTCTAGACCCCCTACCGCAGAAATTTTTCGCCAGTTATACAAAAAAAAATCAGCTGTTCCATACATTTTGACCGCGTAGGTATAGCACTTTTCTATGAAACACCTGTTTTTTTTTGTATAACCGGCGAAAATTTTCTGAGCTAGGGGCTCTAGAATGATATGCTGAATTCATTGTTAAAATTTGCGCACTGGATAAAAACTTATCCTGTAGATTTAGTATTATTTATTTCAAAAAAGAATCAAGTTCTATACTCTATGAATGAACACATAGGATACATTTTCTCACGATAGTACGTTCCTGTAGGGTAATTATCGACCTCCACACGCAAATGCTAGTAATCAATAAAATTAAAATAAACATAACATCACGCCTGTATTCCGCGAAGTGTTACCTAGGCTAGCAGAGGTGTACCTACGTACAGTACTCCCAAATTTCCCCATTTATGTTATGATATTATGTAAGGTAAAAAATTATCATTCTTACTCACTTGTAAAAGAGATTATGTACAGACGCTAGCACATCAAGCTACCCCAATCTGCAAAAAAATCCCAATTGAACATGAACCTTAAGCTTATTTTAAAAAGATGAAAATCTATTAAAGAAATTTAACAGATTACGGTAGCTTGATGTGCTGCCGTCTGTACCTATATGTGCTTAAAAAAAGACCACCGTTAACACACAAAATGAAGAACAAAGAAAGCATATATATTACCAAAAACATTAAATTACAGGAACATAGATTATACCTGTACACCTCTATCCTTAAAACAATATTATCTACCCTACAATTCCATAATACTCGATACTTTTAACTGACGTTCCAAAACTCATAAACAAACAATTATTCTGTATTTAAAAGTGACAGAAAAACAAGATGGCTTCCTATTAGGGGTGTGAGAGAAAGCCTTGGGTTCCCCATGGGTGCTAAGCGAGCAGTTTATAGCCCTGAGCTAATATTTGAGGGACGATTAAGCCACTAGGACTCATTGATTGATGGGAATCTGATATTATGGGAACAGAGTAGTGTTGTGGTAGCCTCTAAAGGAAGAATAGGGAAGGGAAAACTTTTGATAAGTATTAAAGTTAAAGAAATTTTAATTCGTTATTTTACCAGACTGATACAATGTTCTTTTTCTTTCATTCACAATATGTAAAAAAATCCACATAAATAAAATGAACCTATTTAAACCAAGTGACATGATTTCCATGACAATCACCAATAAATAGTCGATATTAGAATGTATGTATAATATCGAAGGCGACGAGTGTCGAGGCACACTTTAATACTAGTTTCTGACATCGCACTTAACACTTTTTGTGGGTGTAGGTACTATACGCCTCTGCCCATCACTTCGGGGAAACAAGGCGTTATTTCAAATATAAAAAAAAAAACTGAAATAAAATTTAGTAAGTTTTTGGTTCTTAATAGCCTACTTACGTTTACGACTAAATTTTTTTTTTGCTCATCTCTCTTAATGTTTGTTTAACATAGAAAAGGCATATAGATATCGACCAATCAACCCATTATTAAAATACATTGGTACCTTAATTAACTTGAATCAATTTTTCGATCTCTCGCATCAACAATGCGTAGAGCAGTAGAGCGCCGAAAATACCCAAAATGAGGAATATATGTATAATGATTTCTCTACCTGCATCCTACTCTGTATTCAGGGGGCAGCTGAGCTCATAAGCGGCCCTACTTTGTCGTAGTTTTAAAACAATTAAACACATTAATACATTGCAAACATAACGGTAAGTTAGTGTGGGAAATACAAAATTTGTGGAAAAAAATCTCTATCTTTCTTGGATGAAGACTGATTTCTGTTATTTTATTTTTTTTGTCTTTTCTAAGCTTTTGTGTAAATAACACCGTTTATTTAGAGAGGACTAGTGAAAAATGATATAAAATAAAACTTAGGTACTTAATAGGTAGATTAATTATGAATGGGTGTATTAGTAAAAATCGAAATAGGTAGGTACTTAGCTGTTCTTCTGTAGTAAGATAATCGTCTTGTAAGAAAAGTAACTTTTTTACGGTGTTACCTTCATTAAAAATTATTGTAAAATTTTGTGGAAATTTGAAATATTTCAGACTCTCAAATCTTTTTTTATGAATTTATTTAGTGTTAGATACTATTTTATTAGTATTTATTAGATGGAAACTTGTTTTTATCGGAATTCTTATCAAGTTTTCCAATGTTATTAATGTCCACGAATATTTTAATTTTGTTTAAACCTTACTTTTTTTCATCGATGTTACCAATTTTTCGATTATAGCAAAATTGGTAACACAGTTAACTTATTTCACTGATTTATTGTTTCATGCATTGTGATGTTCACCTATAAGTAACTGATATTCACTGTAAGTTTACACAAAAAACTAAAGTTTTTTTTAGTATCAGTAAAATATATTTATTTATGGTTGACGAACATAATAAAAAAATTATTTCATTAAAATAATATTTTAACAGAATCAAAAAACAATCTGTAATTAAAATTAAAGTTTTAATTTTAAACCTAGCAAAAAAACGCCATAAAACCCACCCTAATCCACTAAAAACCTTATTAAATTACATTCGCCAATCATTTCTAACACAAAGTAAAGACAAATAGAAACCGATCAAACATTGCAAATCTGTATCACTGAGGCGGTCCAAGGTGTTCAAATATTAGTTCAACTTTCGGCAAAATGAAAGGCGAGATGATTGAGCGAAGCCGCCGTCTGACAGTTTTGAATTACAGATTCTGAAGTGGCGCTTGTGTGAAGTGGTGCTTTTGTAAAAACTTGCCGAAGTCGCGATGTGGCGCTGTTTTTTTTGTGACTGCAGGTTTGTGAAAGAGGGTGTTTTAATGTTTCTTTGTTAAAGTGTATCAAAGATGTTTAATCACTACATATTATAAAACAAAGTCCCCCGCCGCGGCTGTCTGTCCGTCGCGTCTGTTTGAACGCGATAAACTCATTAACTGCTGAACGGATTTTCGAATAGATAGTGATTCATGAGGAAGGTTTAGGTGTATAATTTGTTGAGGTTTTGTGTAAATTGGACAGTCGGTACGGGTCGTCAGACGCCCGAAAGTCTGACAACCAGTCTTACCAAGAGGTACTGTGTTACAGTAACTAGATTGTTGAAGTCAGATAGGCAGTCACCCTATACAGGGTTATAGGAAAAACACCTACAACCTCTTATTTATCATTATAAACAACTTACAACCCTGTATAAAATACTAGTATACAGCTGCATCCGGTTAGTCTGAAAGCCGACCTCAGCATAGTAGGGAAAAGTCTCTGCAGTTTGATTTATTGCTGGATATGGTGATAGGTCTAGTGACCACCAAGCGCTACTGTTGACCTTGAAGGATTCGATTCCCAGATCGGGCAAAGTGCTATTGGGTTTTTTTATCTGGAAATTCTCAGTAACAGCAGAGTCTTCATTTGTGCCCGGTGATTTCAATACTCTCGTTCCGGGATATCACATGGGACTTTAACATAACTGGAACAATTTGGGTATAGGGAACTACGATAGGTACACCTCTACCCAACCCTTCAGGGAAACACAGTGTGGTGTTATTTTGTGCTCTTAATTAATTATTTAGGCAATTATTCGTTAAATAAAATTACTAGGTCCGGGTTTCTCCTGAGAATTTCCCAGTACCTACCTACCTAGGTATTATTTTTCCCGGAATAAAACCCATGGTCTAACGCTATTATTGTAACAGGGAAAAGATTTTTAATAATAATGTTAACGCTTAATAATTTACCTATTTACTTTTAATAATAAATGGACACATCGTTCTTAGTAACATGTTGTCGGCGAGATAAAAGGCTCTCTGTGGCGCTAAGCGCACGCCAATCCACTCCTGCGCATATTGCACAACCACGTCACCCACAACACTGTTGACACACTCAGCTTTAATTACTTTATTAATTCCTATATGGGAGACAATAAAATGAATAAGTACGGCTTAATAAACTTTTTCATTAAAGATACTTATTTGGCGTTTTATTTCGGTAGTTAAAAAGGGAGTTAAAAAGGTATGAGTTAAAATAATTGTACATAATATCGTATCGGGTATTATTGAACAGTCGAATCGTCACATTAAAATGAAAGTTTTTTAGGGATCCGCATCGTTTTTATTCATCTTCGCGGAACAATTTGCGAAATCAGCTGGTCCAATTTTATATAACAGAGTACAAAACTATAAACTCAGATTTCAATAAAAGTAGATAGTAGGTATGCTTTTCCAAAACAGTAGAAAACTACAGATTTTTTAAATACAGATTTTACTTATATTGTTTTTAACCGACATAAAGGCGGAGGTTATCAATTCGTCTGGATTTTTTTTAATAACTTTAATTTTGGAAGTCGGTGTCTGTGGATAAGTATTCATCTACTTTTTTTGTCACCGACTTCCAAAATTAAAGTAATTTTTCACTTTGAAGTGTTTTTTTTTTTTGGAAGTCGGTTGTTTTGTTTGATATCATCATCATCATCATTTCAGCCGAAAGACGTCCACTGCTGGACATAGGCCTCCCCCAGGATGGGGGGTTTTGCCATAATCGCCACGCTTGGCAGGCGGGTTGGCGATCGCAGTATGGTGGTAAAATGCATAGAGAACGCTGCTGCCCATTCTCTAGCAAGTCCCTTAGTCGCCTTCTACGACACCCACTGGAAGAAATGGGATGGTGCTATCTTTTACGCCCGGCGACGAATACGGGACGGGACAGTTTGATAAAAAAGTTTTAATTTTTCCGTTTTTAGTTATGGTATCACTACTGGTCATATCATAACGATACACAACGTGGATTAAATACGTACTATCGACGCTAATGCAAAAACTACCCAAACAAAGTCAATAAAATGTATATGGTGGTCCCATAAGCATAATCTATCCATTGTTTCGTGTGGTGCCGAACGTAAAAGAATATATGGCACCATCCCATTTCATCCCGTGGGTGTCGTAGAAGGCGACTAAGGGACTTACAAGAGAATGGGCAGCAGCGTTCTCTATGCATTTTACCACCATACTGCGATCGCCAACCCGCCTGCCAAGCGTGGTGATTATCCAGCCTATGTCCAGCAGTGGACGTCTTTCGACTGAAGTGTGGTGATGATGATCCATTAAAAGAAGAATTTCAAAATCCGTCCAAAATTGCCGGAGATATCGCGGAACATATATACATAAAAAACTACCACTACCACTTGTGGTATAACCCAGCTCGATGTCATCAATAAAAAAGTGTTTGTCCAACAGCTGATTGCAAAAAATCGAAAAAACAATCCAATTTCCACTAAAAACTCAAAAGGCCTAACATTTAAAGTTCTTCACATAAGCTCTTCCTAAAGAAGCCTCGCTGTAGCCAGGAAACAGTTGCAGTAAAAAATTATCTTCATTCAATATTGACACAAGCAACAAAGTTAAGAGGCAGTCTTTGTCGGGATTACTGCATTGTGGCCCATGGGAACAATGGCTGGGATTACGTTCACACGTTAGGAAGATGGGCTTAAGTTGTTAGTCGATTCAATAATTTAATTAAAATATGGATGTGATGATAATTAAAAGAAACCAGGATCGTTAATTGAATTGCTATTAATCGTAGATGAATGTATTGTCAAGCTTTCTTGTGTGCCCGTTGGTCAATTTGTATTTTCGGCTTATTATTCGATTCGCACGATTAGATTAGTTTTAGAATAAAACGTTAAGGAAACAACGAAAAGTTAGGGAAAACGTATACTAAATTGATACAAAACGTGCCATTTTCTAAATACGTTTTTATGAAATTGTCGATTCGCCTACAAATAAATTAACTTCTTGCGTATCGCTTACAGAAAATAAAATATTATCGATTTAAAAGTGTCGCTTTTAAATCGATAATATTTTAAATTTTAAATTCAATTTCACACGAATTCGTGTGAATCAACTTATAAGCCCTAGTCTTTACCTCCGAATGGGAAAAAAGAAGCAGAGGAGCAGAAAATGCTGTAATCAGTAGATTATACCTGATTGGTAATCATGTAGCTTAAAGGTGGACAATGTTCATTGCGTTATTTACGTAGCTAAGTAAACACATTTTTCAAACTTATGAATTAATGAATTATCCTTTTAAAAAATCCAGATTGTGATTGATGCATCAACAGCCTATTATATTCCCACTGCTGGGACACTGGCCTCCTCTCTGCGAGTGGGAGGGGGCCGTAATCTACCACGCGGGCTCAGTGCGTGTGCGTAAATTCCAATTTCGATCTAGAATTTTTGGTTATAGGGATATGCCGATTTCCTCACGATGTTTTTCTTCACCGTTTTCAGATCAGTGCTGATGAAACCATATACACAAAGTAAAGCGCCTTTCCACAGTTTCCTCAACTTATATGGACATTAAAACCTCTTTACTTAATGATTGTATTGTTGTCTCAACATTATCCCAGTGTTTTGATAGCGGGAAGGTATTTATGGCTCGTAAACAAACAGTGGCCGCCTCTATAAGTTCTGAGTGAAGTGCAAATTAGTTGGAGAGGTAAGTAATAAGTAATAATGAGTAATATTGTATGTATCCTCACGTTTGGAGCCTTGTGTGGTAGTACAACGAATGCCGACGGTCACCACCTGTGGGACCTACTTAGATACCTACCTGTGAGTTTTCTAGTTTTCTTTGTAAATACGATCATTTATAAAATAATTGAATTGCTTTCTGTGCAATGTGTAATACCGAACAATAAAGATGAACAAATCATTTTAAAAGGAAAAATTTAATAATTATAATACTGTTTTTTTTTTTTAAATTAATAAATGATTATTATTCATCATCATCATCATCATCATTTCAGCCGAAAGACGTCCTCTGCTGGACATAGGCCTCCCCCAGGCTCCTCCACATTTTTGGGGGGTTTTGCCATAATCGCCACGCTTGGCAGGCGGGATGGCGATCGCAGTATGGCGACTAACTGCGAAGATCGCCCTGAGGACACGGTGGAGCACACGGTGGCGGTCTGCCCTGCTTGGGCGGAGCACCGCCGTGTCCTCGTGGAGGCGATCGGCGGCGGCGATCTCTCGCGTCCGGCCCTGGTACAGGCCATGGTACGGAGCGAGAGGGCATGGGGAGCCGTCACCTCCTTCAGCGAAGCAGTGATGCTCGCGAAGAGGGAGGCGGCGCACGTGAGGGAGAGGCAGCATATGCGCCCTCGCGACCCCAGCCGCCGCAGGATACGGAGACGCCCTGGGCGTCGGGAATCCCAGGCCGATTTCCGGCCACCGTAGGCATGGGCTTGCGGACGGCGAGTAATGGGTAGCTCGCTGTCCGGTAAGGACCAAGCCCAAGTCGACGGCGCGTTGTGTTCCACGCGCGCCTCAAAGAGATGTCAGCACAAAAATGATGGGGCCCGCAAGGGCCGATGCCTGTCAGGGGTGCGGGTTCGTTTGAAAGAGATACCACAGCCCCTGGCATACGGGCTAATGAAGGAACACGGGTGGGTTTTAGTCAGTAAAAGTCTGACACGCCCTCCTGCTCCACCCAGAGCGGGAGAAGTTATTTGATGATTTCCCACCCAAAAAAAAAAAAAAAAAAAAAAAAAGTATGGCGACTAAGGGACATACTGGAGAATGGGCAGCAGCGTTCTCTATGCATTTTACCACTATACTGCGATCGCCAATGATTATTATGAAATTCTTAAAACTACAGAATCAGACATTGAAAATAAATCTATGCAATACAAATAAGCTATGCAAATTCTGAATAGGCTCGATCAACTGTGGCTTCTTTAGCTTCTATGAGCAACTATACCCATGAGTATAGTACTTAAATATATTCCAATTAATAAAAATCTCGCGCCATTTACATTTAATATCAAAATAAAAAACTCGACTATTTGCACAAGATTTTTAGAATTTAGAGAGAGATATGTCATTCATCTAGATATTACTTATGGGTCATAGAAAGTAAACGTATGATACCTACATAAGTTGCCGGTATAGAAAAGAGAAAGAGTTGCCTTACCAACAAACGCCAAACACAGCTGATTTACAAAAACAGTTAAGGACCATCACGCCGCGGTCTTAAGCCACCTTTGAACTGTGAATCTCTGTTAAGTGAGGGACTTGCCAAAATTATCTACGTACTTAACACACCGGATACCCAAGAAGGTAAGTGTTTTAACACAGGAACGCAAAAAAACTAAGCTTTTAGCGGCTCATTACACAGTTGACACGTTTTTAAGTTTTTGAAGTAGATCAATATTTTGTCGAAGACTGTTTGATAAAATATGATGGAGTTTTTTTAAGTTAAGAAGTAGCTGAGGATATCTATAGAGAGAGACATGAAGATAAGCTTTCGTCTAATACTATGATCTGAGGTCCAGTAGTAGTAAAAAGCAGGGGGCCTACTCTCAAAGTCTTTCTCTACGTCCGAAAGCATAACGAAACTTCGTACTGAACCCAACACCCGATGAATTTACTTTTCTGAACGGACAACTACTTATCGACAGCTGTCAAATCGTGATATCATTCATAATGTGATATGGACTAGGAATCACCCGTAACTTCGACCGAAACTACAGATTCCGTGCTCCCTTCGGTACTTACCTACCTATAAAATCTGCATGGTCCTCATAAGGCCTGACCAAGATTTTGTCTGGACTTTAAAAGGGACTGTGTTTTTATTTCGGTCTTTGTTCTCAGAGTATTCGGATAGAAAACACCGACCATATATAGTTTTCAACGTAATACATTTTTGAGGTGCTAAAGTGTTTTTTTTAAATCCATTTACAGAAATCATTTACCTAAGGTAGCCGGCCAAAGTAAGGTAGGACGCCCTCGGGCTAGTTGGAGCGACGATCTTGGCAGACTGGCTGGTAGCAGCTGAATGAGAGTTGCCAAGAATCGAGCTGTATAGCATGCTATTGGAGAGGCCTATGTCCAGCAGAGGACTGCTGTAGGCTGAAGAAAATAGGTCCAAAATGAAAATCCATAGTAGGCCAGAGTTGTATGAAATCTGCCGACATTTTAACCACAATACTCTTACAAGGCTACAATACACATAGGCTCAATACTGAACATTTACCTTCAAGCCTATTACATTAGGTATACCAACCTCCTTTGGTATATTGACCCAATATCCAGCCAACAGCTTTCTATCTAAATATGCAAACAACATAAGCACCACTGTGCAGCCAAATAAAACGTCACACAAAAGCTAGAAAGAGACGGCAGTAAAAGTTTGCGCTCATACATTTTCACGTCTATATTTGACCAATTTACATTTACCATCAACCTTGGGATTTCACACCTTATGACTTCGGACTAAAGTTTAGATTTGTGGTGTTGCTGGTGTGGTAAGTTGGTAGGTATGTAAAAATGGCAGTGGCGCGAGTTTTCCGGGCGAAATTGGAAAAATATTCGTATTTTCACAATGGCGTCGAGGCGCGGCGTGCGCCAATTTGAATATAGATTAGAAAATGTGACTACGTGCACTCTAATATGTTTTTTTAGTGATGTGCTCGGGATTTTGTCGATAGAATTGTGCTTAGATTTCTATTACTCTGATTTAAATCTTATGGAACCGTTACCTAATCCCAAGTGAAGAAATACGGTTACGTTATAATCATGTAAAATCATGCTTTAGTTACCTATTCAGTTTTGCAATTTGATAAAAGCTTATTTTCAATTTTGTCGGAAATTCACTTGATGTATGTAGGTAGATCTATGATAGGAGATATATGATAAAAGTTTTGTAATAAACTCCGTAGGTACGTGTGGTTTATTTACCGACTATTGCAAGGAAAAGAGGGTTACGCTTGTTAGGGTTCAGTATACTCAAGTAAGAAAATACGGTCTCATTTTCACCCTTTAGTTTTCAACTTTTAGGCTTAATTTTCAAGAGAAACAGACCTGGACTCCCGAATTTTCATTAATTATCGACATTAATTCTAAGGGGCGTGTGACTACGTAATAACAGCCGCAAGCGTCGATAGATCAGGTGAAGGATTTTTTGCCGCGATTGGTCCGAGGATGGGTGACCATTTTTACATATCAAAATCGTTTTCCGTGGCTCGGAAAGCAGGTTAAGCTGTTGGTCCCGGCTGCCATTTCTGGATCCTTGACAGTCGTTACGTGTCGTCAGAAGCCCGAAAGTCTGATAACCAGTCTTACCAAGGGTGACGTATTACCCCAGTAACTGGGTTGTGGTGGTCAAATAGGCAGTCGCTCCATGTAAAATACTGGTTATCACCTGAATCCTGGTATACTGGAAACCGACCCGAACGTAGTTGGAAACTGCCAGGGGTGAGGGTTATTCGAAAGAGATACCGTGGCCCCTAGCACACAGGCAACTGCAGGGGTGGGTTTTAGTCAGTAAAAGTCTGACACACCCTCCTGCTTCCACAGAGAGCGGGCGAAGTTATTTGATTATTTCCCAACAAAAAAAAAACATCGTTGGGAAAAGGTGATGATATCGACATTGATTCCACCATCCCTTGAGTAAAGCTACGAATGGTGTACGTTGGGTAATGGATTTCCTGCGCCGCCCACTCTGGCATTCGTTCTGCTATTTTTGCTCACATAATAAAACCCATGGATTGGGCCAATTTATAGCTTCTGTATGTATAACTTGTGATGTATGTACCTTTGTTTTTTTACCTTTTACCAACGAAAACCACCCCGTTTTCATTTGTAGGGGGAAACTCGATTGATTTTCTTTAATTCGTTTGGTGGTAAATATGACTGGTCTATTTTGCGTATCTGTGTACTTTATTGTGGACTAGCAGACTCGACAGACGTTATCCTGTCTTAACTATGAATATTGAATTAATTACGCACCAATTTCCAAATTTTTTCTTTCATATAAACTTTCTCCTGACAATAACAAACACAACAAAAAAAGAATTGGCAAAATTAGTCCAGCTGTTCATCTGTGATTCATTTTTATACATAAAACTAGCTTTTGCCAGCGGCTTCGCCCGCGTGAAATAGAGATGCGTCCGATATCATGTCACATGTAAAAATCATCGATATTTTAAAACATCATGTAATGACAACAATGACTTTTTTAACCTTCCATGTGCCTTAAGGAACATACGAATAAAAATAGCCGAATTGGTCCAGCCGTTCTCGAGTTTTGCGCTTAGCAACATTCATTTTTATTTTAATAGAAATATGGGTAATATAGAAGATAGATGTTCCTACACAGGTACCTGTTTACAACATCATCATCATCTGTGGACTCATTCATGCCCAAAGTCCTCCCTATTGCACCTATTAAACTCCGTTAAGATTTAAGTAAGCAGGTATAAAAATATTACATTACATCACCTCTATATTACTCAAAGGGTGAGACAGAGTTGTTTACCCACATTTTGCAGTTATATTTAAGTCTCATGGAACCCAGGAATCGAACCTAGAACCTCTTGCTCAGCAATACCACTAGACCAGCGACATGCTGTTCTAATAAGTGGTTTAAAAAACAAAAGAAATTGAACATAAAATCGATCACCAGCAAACGAATCACCGCCATCATCAGTAAATTGCATAAATACAATGTAATACTCGCAGTGTGTACAACATGACTTTATTTTCATTACGGAGACATTTGTTTCGGCTCAAGATGGCGCTCGGGAGACAGTCTCCCTTGTTTGGACCACTTCGAACTCGTTGCTCACCGAGATGTTGGCTTACTGGATGTATTACTGAAATAATTAATATATTTTTATATCCACCCATTGTTGAGTGTTGGTCTCCTCCATTGCAAGGCACTTTCTGGTCTACTTTGACCACGTCGTTGGTCTACCTGGTTCGTGGCCTGCCTACGCTCCTGTGGCCAATTTTTTAAGTTACTTGCATTTTTGTTCAGCATGACTTTATTTTCATTACGGAGACATTTGTTTTGGCTCAAGATGGCACTCGGGAGACAGTCATCCTTGTTAGGACAACTTCGAACTCGTTGTCGACCGAGATGTTGAGATAACGATGTTTTTGAAGTTCTACTTTTTCGTGAAAGCGTTACAGACAAATATATAGAGCTACTTTCGCATTTATAATATTAACAAGGATAAACATAATAATTCGCACAATTTGGTTAGACTAAACCGATGTCCAACTTATATTAAAAAAATGCTAGGCTTAAGATAATTTGGTTCTAATTAAATATCACTCCATTAGACACGCGGCGGTGACTAAAAGACACCGGGGTATACCTATTCGTCGTATTTACCTGAATGTCTCATGTTTCAGATAAAACAATCTTGCATTCCTTACCACTTCAAAGTTACCCCGCGTCTTAATTAATTCATTAATTTTACGTAAGCCGAGCGCAAACAAATAAATCGACCGAAATTCCTAAATCGACGCCTCCATGTGTCGTGTCCTAACTCCTAAGAGAACCTTCTAATAAGACATCGGTAGCGACAGCTTATTATTCTTAAACCTGCGATATTTTGATGATAATGTCTTAGATATTCTAATCAAGTAGCCACAATTGGGTGGTTGCACTGCAATTTCATACTATAAGACTTTTAATAGTTTTTTTTTTTTTTGAGGGTGGGATTTCATCAAGTAACTTCTCCCGTGTCAGACTTTTACTAACTAAAACCCACCCGTTTTCCCTCAGTTGCCTGTGTGCCAGGGGCGGCGGTATCTCTTTCGAACAACCCGTACCCCTGGCAGTCATCGGTCCTTGTGGACCCCACCAGTTGTTGCTGACATCTCTTTGAGGCGTGGAACACAACGCGCCGTCAACCTGGGCTTGGTCCTTACCGGACAGCGAGCTACCCACTACTCGCCGTCCGCAAGCCCGCGTCTACGGTGGCTGGGAATCCGCCTGGGATTCCCGACCCCCAGGGCGTCTCCTGCGGAAGCTAGGGCCTTGAGGGCACATATACTGCCTCCCCCTCAAGTGCGCCACCTCCGTCTTCGCTAGCATTACTGCTTCGCAGAAGGAGACTTATAATAGGTGCAACTGAATAATTGGCTTATTTGTCGACTCGCACTTAAATAATATTCTATTTTCTATATGCGATTCGCACGAAGTTAATTTATTTGTAGGTGAATGAACAATTCCAGAATTTCATATTAGGCAGCAGTGGTGGCCAAGTGGTAACAGCCGCGACTTACGAGTTGTAGGTCGTGAGTTTGAACCCAGCCAGGCGCTTTACTTTGTGTAAATTATTTCATTACCACTGCTCTCAAAACGGTGAAGGAAAACATCGTGAGGAAACCGGCATGTCCTAGAACAAAAAATTCGGAAGACATGTGACATCTACCAACCTGCACTGGGCCCACGTGGTGGATTACGGCCCAATCCCTCTTACAGAGAGGAGGCCTGTGTCCCAGCAGTGGGAACATTATAGGCTGATGATGATGATGATATTAGGTAACTGGCATATTTTGAAGCGAGTATGAGTATTCTTGCGAATTGACTAAAAAGCCGAATAATAGCTTGAACACCTGCTGTTCTCGGTTTCAGTTGCTTTTTTTTTTTTGTTCACACAGTGGGATATAAGGATTTATCTCAATTTGTTGTAACATTTATCTCAGACACTAAAATGTCTTCGTATACTTTGACACAAATGGGTATTTCAGTAGGTAACTAGGTACATAAGGACAGAATGCAGTGTTAGAAAATAAATTGAAAGATTTTGGTGAGCATTACCTACTGTACCAATTGATCCCTAAAAAGCGTATTAACATCATTGATATGATGATCTACCTACGCTTTTTTTTTTAATAAATGAGCCTTTAAAAAGAGGTCGTATAGCCTATGTAAATAATTTCACACCGGTCCCACTGTTCTCTATACGGCGAAGGAAAACCTTGTGAGGTCACATGTCTGCCGCAATCCGCACTGCGCCCGCTTGGTGGTTTATAGCCCACTCCTCGCAAGGAGGCCTGTGTCCCTCCCAGCAACTTCATCATCAAGCGAATGAAAAAGAAATAAAAAGGTATGTCCTTATTTAAAACGAAGCCACATCCAGCAGGCCTACATCAGGGCTAGCGAACCCGGCCCTAAAATAAGACATCGTCCTTTCGACTCATATTTATTTTTATTTATTTATTTATGATTATTTGCATGGGCCGCGCTTCACGTGACAGCCCAGGCGCTATTGTTTTCCGAAATAATAACGAGAAACGGCGCTACGATAAATCTTTTTTATTTTATAGTTTTTTTTTTTTTTGCGTGTAACCCCGTCACGATACCCTTAGTGTATCCTTAAGGCGGCCATGTATAAATTTTTGATCGTATTTTAAAAGAGGAATGGCGTTTGAATAGGTTCAATAATAACGCTGAATGACGGTAGGAGTATGTGTCTCCTGTGAGAGATTGTTCGCGCTGGTCGAGATGGGTTATGGTTAGATGGCATGTGAATGAGCTGTTTGCGTGATAGATTAATAGGGATATGGTGAAATGTAATTAGACTTTTGACGAACCATTGTAATCATATTTCTTTGGCAAAATTACAACAATTACTTGTACATGGGATTCGTTGTTTAAAATTAGTATAAAATATAACAACCCAATTATAATTTAACAACGTGGAAATGCTGTCAGCCATTTGGGCATTTTTCCGGTTGACAGCGATCCAGAAGATTTTTTTTATGCTCTTTGGTTATTTCCCCTCCTTTTCATACCTTCCTTTTTTACTTGCACGTATTATTATTTTTTGTCTCTTGACATTTCTCGGGACCCTGGGGTCCCGGAACTCTGAAAGGCGTACGAGGAGCCGAAGCCAACTCGCAGAGATCAGACGTTTTTAATAAAATGATGCAACAACCGAGCATTTTCCCTGTTCACACTGTGCAAATGCACCCAAGGACATTATATCGTATTATTTTAAGCCTGGTACCTAGCTGTTTAAAAAATTTATAATAGAAAAAAAAAATTGGTACCGAAGTATGTGCTAATTGGTAAGTATGCTATCTTTTGTTACTACTTTTAAGTCAAATTCATCGTAACTTAAAAGCTCGACGAAGATAAATTTAGCTAGCATCCTTGATGATTCAAAAACAACAATAGCAAAGTTTTTATTAATGAGACAACATTCTTAAAACATGCGAAACGATAAAGAACAGATAATCCAGAGACAAGATGAACAGCGATTACAATAATGAGCAGATGTTTCCACCAAGTTTCCCAATAGATTCCACTACCCCCTCCCTTCCCCACCATTCCTGTCCCTCCCTATAATTGGATAAACAAACAGGTGTATTACAACCTTTAATCCTTCACAATAAAGCCGAAATACGTTTAAAAAGCGCTGTAACAAAGGTTTTCAACGAAAACTTTATCATCCAACATAGTAGTTAATATCGATAATCCAATATCATCGCACGATAATACCACTTAACGCAGAATTAAGATGGCGGACGCACAATAAATAGTGTTAAAATACCACAGAGCGGCATAATTAGCAACCACACAGGGCGGATTTGGAAATATGCAGCCGAGACACCATAAATCCAATTACAGGTGAATTAATTCGAATAATACGCGGCCATGTTTTTTTTTTTTATTCGAAAATAAACAAATCGCACTACTTACTTTTTTGTCTTACGCGCCCCGCTTAAAAGGCGTCTCTTAAAGCGATAAATAACGCTAATGGTTCCGTACATTTACATTTGAAATAAAGAACAAATGAAATTGAATTGATTGATTTTGAATTTTGTAGAACAAAATAAAAATACCTTGAAATATAATCTGATCGCTAGGCAATTGTTATATTTTTAATTAAAAAGTTTTGCTAACGTAATAAATATATGGCTAAGTTGTAATTTTAATACGTAAACTTGTTTATTGCCAGATAAGTAATACAAAATTCTAATGTTTATTTATTTTTTAACAAAAATCCCCATTAAAATTGTAGTGTTGGCTTTAACTTGGAAATGCGGCGTATCCTTTAATTTTTTTTGTTAATTCGTAGCGGGCAGGTAATGAATCGCCGGCCGCCTCATCGTGTCCCCAATAAATACTGGCTACTGGTTAATTGAAACATTATAAAGGAGATCTTATCGCCGCTCGAGCAAAGACACCGCGGACGGAACGGGACCCGATCCGTTTTAGGAATTGGTCGTTCAATATTTTTTTCTTTTTTCATTAAATTTTTAATGCCGGAACTTCTTAGAATTTCTGTATCTGTTAGTTTGTACATGAGTTAAAGATAGTGAGTTTCTTAAAACGTTTTGACTTCAGTGCCAGTTGCCACCCACCGAAACACGAGCTCAATGGGTAACAAAGCACTGACTTACATAAAATACAATAAGAGATCACAACAAAAACAATGAACACTTCGCCTAACAAGCCACCGTGCAAAACGGCTGCAAACTTAAGTTTTCGGTTGGAGACAACCTTATTTGCTGCAATTTAGCCATTAAAATGCGATATATCAAGTGTAAAATAACTTGGGAGTGTATTAGCAAGCGTCCAATTTATATTGATCCCTAATTTGAGTGTGGACAATGGGTCTGATGGATCATGTTGTGTTGGTGAGGGAATTATAGTGCATTCGAGATAGGTTGGCGCGAGCGGCGGCGCGAAGAACCCTGCAGCATATATTCTAATAGGCTATTAACATATAATGCCGCTGATTGGACGGATGCGGAGCGGCAGATGTGACATCGAGTGCGCGGAGCAGGTAATGTCAACATTTTAATCGGTTTTGTATTTTATTCATTCGGGCTAGTTTAAAGAATAAGCCAGGATGATGCAAAATGTGTGAATTCCCTTAAATACAATCAGATTCAAGTATAATATGGAATATTTACATAGAGCCAATATTTTCAATACAAGCCAATAATTTAATGAATACTCTTATAGACCTTCAATCACCCACATTAAGACTGGATCAGTAAATCAAGGAATACGAAAGTAGCATGATCAGATTTGTTAAGAAAATAGTTCATTGATTGTTATTGCTTCATTTCAGGCGCGCCAGAGGTCGCCAAAGGTTGCGCACGCCTGAAACCGCGATGGCGCGCGATACGGTAGCAAATAGCGCTACTTTCTCGCGATTCACCTTACCTCACACTAGCTTCTTCACTGCCTTACCCTTATTAACCTATGAAATATTGTACAACAACTAGAAATAAACTTTAATACTACCAAGTTATGACTCAATTTAATTCCATAATATTTTGTTTTATAAGCTCTTCTAAAAATAACACAATTTAAAATCTGGAAATCCTCATTCCATTTTCAAACCGACATAACCAGAATCTGACTTCAAATGAAAACAGTTCATAAAACGCCACATTAAATTCGATATTCAAATGACGGAGAGACACACCACGGTTTTACTTGTGCAAGGGAAATTTATTTCAATAGAACCGGGATACTGAGCTATTATGTTCAGAAAATAGGGTTTAATTTCCATTTATGCATGAAAGCCGTGGATCGTTTTGATATTAGGGTTGGTATGCATGAAGAACAACACATAAACGTATTGTAGGTGCACAAGCATGCACCACGCTTTAGTACAACCGAAATAGGGGGTGATCATTGGTGTGGAAACAGCTTCTTGTATTTAATAAATTAACATAAATAAAAGTTACATTAGTTCGTAATAAATCCTACTTCACACTTCTTGATCCTGAAAGTAAAACAGTAAATTATTTTCTAATTGCTGTTTTAAATCTTATTTGGGAGTATTACCTACTTATTTTAACATTTATTTTACCAATTGTGGATTTTTGGTGTGGACAAAAAACGCTTATGATATCAGATAGACATTGAAAATCAGCCTCTATAATTTCTTCTCTCTCTTAATAATATTGGATACATAATTTTGTACCTATTTGCTACTTAGATATGTCATTAAAAGGTAAAAGAGGCAGGAAATCTAACATCAGTCAATGTTATGCTTTGACACGAGACATAAATGCGGGATCTCATGGTGACATGGAGAGAGCGATTGTCGCAACCCAGTGCTGGGCACGCCACGATTGCGGCGGTAAGTCCCCTCTTTGAGGAGTGGTTTGAGAGGCGGCATGGCGTCCTCACCTTCCGCCTGACGCAGGTCCTCACCGGACACGGTTGTTTCGGGAGGTTCCTGTTTCGGATAGGGCGGGAGGAAACGCCCGGGTGTTTCCACTGCGACGATCGCCCTGAGGACACGGTGGAGCACACGGTGGCGGTCTGCCCTGCTTGGGCAGAGCACCGCCGTGTCCTCGTGGAGGCGATCGGCGGCGGCGATCTCTCGCGTCCGGCCCTGGTCCAGGCCATGGTACGGAGCGAGAGGGCATGGGGAGCCGTCACCTCTTTCAGCGAAGCAGTGATGCTCGCGAAGAGGGAAGCGGCGCACGTGAGGGAGAGGCAGCATATGCGCCCTCGCGACCCTAGCCGCCGCAGGATACGGAGACGCCCTGGGCGTCGGGAATCCCAGGCCGATTTCCGGCCACCGTAGGCATGGGCTTGCGGACGGCGAGTAATGGGTAGCTCGCTGTCCGGTAAGGACCAAGCCCAAGTCGACGGCGCATTGTGTTCCACGCGCGCCTCAAAGAGATGTCAGCACAAAAAATGATGGACACCAAAGCCCCTGGCTTAAGGGCTACTGAAGGAATACGGGTGGGTTTTAGTCAGTAAAAGTCTGATACGCCCTCCTGCTCCACCCAGAGCGGGAGAAGTTATTTGATGATTTCCCACCCAAAAAAATAAAAAAAAAACACGAGACATAAATGTGGTATTAAGTCTAATTTGATTTTAATATATCCTGAATATAAATCCATAATCTAAAATATAAAGAAGCTTGCCTTTATGCACATTCTAAAACCCAGAAATACTCTCTCACATAAAATAATTGGACTAAAGAATTGAGTTTATGACATGTATTTAATAACCGTGGTGAAGAAAATAAACTTGTGAATGACCACATCTTTTTACTTCTAAATGCTCTTGACTACCTCGATATCACTTCGCTCATATGACATGACCTTTTCAAGTCATTGCCGATCATAGGCAGTCACACCACGACACCCAGATTCTTGCCTTTGGCATCCAGTCTGTCCCAGGTGCCTTTTTAAAGTCGTAGGTCAATCTAGTTGGGGGCGTCCTACGCAAAACTTTGTTCCTTGTTTTTGGTAGAATCCTACTCCACTCTATACCACTGAAACCGCATCGTGTGCGACAGAAATAATAGGCTAGCACACTGGGAGGTATTGAGACATCACCCGGTATTAAATGCTGATACCGCCCCACCTTTCCCCCCCACTCCTTTTACTTACCCGCGCCCGCGCCGCTCGTTATACGAACCTGTTGGTTCGACGCTAGAATTAGATCTTGTTAGTCGTAATTAGGTAGGTATCGGTTGGACGTTGTGGGGGGAAATTAAGGGTTCTGCGTTTGAGTGACGTGTGTTAGCAAGGTATCATGGATAGGGGGGTGTTGTCATTACATGAAGTATCGTGGTGATTGTAGTCTTCGTCTTTATTGTAGACTAGCTGTGCCCGCGACTTCGCGTGGATGTCGAAAATGATTAAACGAGTTACCGTGACAAAAAGTAGCCTATGTTACTCCATAAAACTTCAGCTGTCTGCCAATGAAAGTGCCGTCACAATCGGTTTTCGCTGTTTCGGAGATAAGACGGCACAAACAGACAGACAGACGGATAAGAATAAAATGTTTTTTGGTGTATGTAGTATGTACCCTATTTTTATGCATTTTGTAAAAAGCTGTTATTTTGAGATTACAAACAGACATTCATCATTTTGATTTATTTGTAGGTATAGAGTAGGTATAAATGTAGTTTTTGTAACTTAGCTAAAACTTTTTTGGCTCTTTTTTGGACCCTACGTTTTCTTAGCCTTTCTAACAGTACGATTTACTAACGATGATTGCAATTAAATCTGTTACCCAGTAACTGGGTTGTAGAGGTCAGATAGGCAGTTGCTCCATGTAAAAATACTGGGAAAAGGCTAAGCAGATGATGATGATTGCAATTGCATCTTATTGAGTCTTAATCAAGGGAAAATATTTTTTGGCGTCTTATCATGTGTACCTTCAAACCATATCCAAGTTCCTAATGGCAGTTCCAAAGCCCATCATTCATTAACAATCAACCAGATTAGAAAACAATTAAAATAATGTGCCAAACGACTTAGCCAAAACTCAACTCGCATATTTGCATAACGAATCACCTCGAATTAAGAATACATGCCACCAATACACCAATCAGGAATCGAACCCGTTACACCACTTAAAGAAACACCTTTTCTTTTCGCAGCACAGTAGCTAAAAAGTAACAGATTAACCCTCGTTCGGGTAAGATGGCTCAATCTGGCTAAGTTATTCAAAAGCCATTAAAAGGAACGGCTCTTAGCCACTAATCGCGCCGTTTCCGCCACGCAGGTAATTATCGCTCTCAGAGTCTTTACACCAACTTTATTTATCTCGCCGACGACGATCGTTTTTTTTTTCTCTCCAATTTATTCGGTTGGTAGAACTGCGTTTTTGGTGTGGATAGATGTGGGTGTTCTGTGGTTGGTATACATGGGATGGTGAACTATTTAACGAGAAGCTAATACTAGTCAAAGTTGGTCAGTCCGATTCATTTGTCTCTCGCTGCCTTCTACCAGCAATGCCTTAGCCGAGGTCCGTATCCCACAGGGGATGCCCTTAGCGAGCAGTCGCTATAGGTTTTTTTTTTTTAAGCTTTGGCTAGTAATCTTAATTGATTAATGTTATCACAAACAAGTCCGGTTAAGCAAACAACAACCTCATAGGTTGAACTGCGAGATACCAAAAATCACAAAAAAAAAATGTCCAAGCTTTGAAACATATTTTGGATTCGTACATGTGATGGAATAAAGAATAGCACCACCTTATTTCTTCCGGTGAATGTCGTAAAAAGTGACTAAGGATTTTAATAACTGCGATCGCCAATCCGCCTGCCAAGCGTGCGAATTATGTCAAACCAACCTTTGGAGGAGGCCTATATATGTGTCGCAGTGGACCTCTTTCGGCTGAAACGATGATGAGTAGGATATTTTGGATTTATTCCGGTCATTATTATCCTATGCTTTTTTCTAAGGTATTTTGTTATTTAGAGTAGGTTACCTAGGTACAATCACCAAAAGAAATAAGTAACCAGGGCCGTCGCATATAATTGAATATTTATTAAGAAACCGATGTGTACTTTCGAATAAAATTTAATTTAATTAATAGAAAACAAACACATGATTGATCAAATTTAATTTCATTCGAAAATCGCCATCAGTTTCTTACTAAACTTCAACAATATCCGACGACCCAGCACCCTAATTACGTAACTCATAATCTGTTTCAAAATGACTGTTCAACAGTATTCATTGCGTTATTAACGTTGTTGCACAAACACATTTTTCAAACATTTCAAGCAATGGTTTAACAATCTGTTTCAAAACGAATCAAATCATGATGAATCGTGAGTTACGCAATTAGGGTGCTGGTTATTTATCTCTTTTGGGGACTGTAGATACCTAGTAATGGGAAAGTACTGGGATTTTCTTAAATGTTTTGTCGATAAAGTTATCCAACTACCATACCACTACACTATTTGCGGTTTTCAAAAAGATCATTTTTTCACAAAAGAGTTCTTTCTCACTCCATGTAAGCCTGTCAAGTATTTTCTATTAAGAAGCGCTAACAGCATTAGTAAAACATGTTAAAAATACTCTTCCGTTGACATCGCGAGTGGCGCCCCCACCACGGTGGTAACATGCGCCGGCGCAATACGTTTAACGAATGTCATTATAAATTGCCATGAGATGAATTTTGGGGAAATTTTGCACTGATCAAACATAAACTAAGCCGGTTAGCACTAAACTTTGACTACTCCTAAGTTCATGCCTAATTGTCTTGGACGAAATTGTCTAGCCATAAAACGTTACAGTAAACTTAGGCGGCTGCGAAATGCTGTGAGATGTACTGGATATTTAGGATTTAGTAAGTACCTAACAGTGTCTAACAGTTTCTTAGTTAAGCTCTTACTTAGTCGTCTTTAGTGCAAACAGACGGGCATTATAGTACATTATGGTACAAGTGTGTAACGTTGGTGATTATCGCTGAGGCGCCATTGAGACCCGAGCCGTCAGGCGAGGGTCTTAAGAGAGCCGAGGACGATAATCATCAATACACACGTGTATCATACGACGTTTTTCAACACACTTGCGAAGAAAATAATACTAAATCATCATCATCATCATCATCCATCATCATCCATCATCATCCATCGTCATCCATCGTCATCCATCGTCATCCATCATCATCCATCATCATCCATCATCATCCATCGTCATCCATCATCATCCATCGTCATCCATCATCATCTATCATCATCCATCATCACCCATCATCATCCAGCATCATCCATCATCATCATCATCATCATCATCATCCATCATCCATCATCATCAATCGTCATCCATCATCATCCATCATCATCATCCATCATCATCCATCGTCATCCATCATCATCCATCGTCATCCATCGCCATCCATCATCATCCATCATCATCCATCGTCATCCATCGTCATCCATCATCATCTATCATCATCCATCATCACTCATCATCACCCATCATCATCCAGCATCATCCATCATCATCATTCATCATCATCCATCGTCATCCATCATCATCCATCATCATCATCCATCATCATCCAGCATCATCCATCATCATCCAGCATCATCAATCATCATCATCATCATCGTTTTTAAGAACAAAGCAACTCAAACAAAAAACAACCTTATAACTCACTAAGAACAAAGCAACTCAACCAAATTAGAGCCATTTTATGAGCAAGTGTGTTGAAAAATACTTTTCAACACACTTGCTCATAAAATGGCTCTAATTTCACTACAGTTAGGCACATAATGACACCTATTATCAAACTGTGACTTTTTCATTACTATTATTCACTAGTGAGTTATAGAATTGGTTGAGTTGCTTTGTTCTTAGTGAGTTATAAGGTTGTTTTTTGTTTGAGTTGCTTTGTTCTTAAAAACGATGATGATGATGATGATTGATGATGCTGGATGATGATGGATGATGCTGGATGATGATGGATGATGATGATGGATGATGATGGATGACGATGGATGATGATGAATGATGATGATGGATGATGCTGGATGATGATGGGTGATGATGAGTGATGATGGATGATGATAGATGATGATGGATGATGATGGATGATGATGATGATGATGATTTAGTATTATTTTCTTCGCAAGTGTGTTGAAAAACGTCGTATGATACACGTGTGTATTGATGATTATCGTCCTCGGCTCTCTTAAGACCCTCGCCTGACGGCTCGGGTCTCAATGGCGCCTCAGCGATAATCACCAACGTTACACACTTGTACCATAATGTACTATTTCAACACACTTGCTCATAAAATGGCTCTAATTTCACTACAGTTAGGCACATAATGACACCTATTATCAAACTGTGACTTTTTCATTACTATTATTCACTAGTGAGTTATAGAATTGGTTGAGTTGCTTTGTTCTTAGTGAGTTATAGGTTGTTTTTTGTTTGAGTTGCTTTGTTCTTAAAAACGATGATGATGATGATGATGGATGATGCTGGGTGATGATGGATGATGATGGATGATGCTGGATGATGATGTATGATGATGATGGATGATGATGGATGGCGATGGATGATGATGAATTATGATGATGGACGATGCTGGATGATGATGGGTGATGATGAGTGATGATGGATGATGATAGATGATGATAGATGATGATGGATGACGATGGATGATGATGGATGATGATGGATGACGATGGATAATGATGGATGATGGTGATGGATGATGGTGATGGATGATGATGGATGATGATGGATGACGATGGATGATGATGGATGATGATGATGATGGATGACGATGGATGATGATGGATGATGCTGGATGATGATGGGTGATGATGAATGATGATGGATGATGCTGGATGATGATGGGTGATGATGAATGATGATGGATGACGATGGATGATGATGGATGACGATGGATGATGATGGATGATGATGGATGATGATGGATGACGATGGATGACGATGGATGATGATGGATGATGATGATGGATGATGATGGATGATGATGATGATGATGATTTAGTATTATTTTCTTCGCAAGTGTGTTGAAAAACGTCGTATGATACACGTGTGTATTGATGATTATCGTCCTCGGCTCTCTTAAGACCCTCGCCTGACGGCTCGGGTCTCAATGGCGCCTCAGCGATAATCACCAACGTTACACACTTGTACCATAATGTACTATTATATTGTGCCATAACTAGCGTATTTTTGTTTCTCTGTTGCACCGAAATAAATGCTACTTACATCTATCTTACTCATATGTCATAAGTCATAACATAACACAGGTAAAGTACTGCACAAGTCCGCCATTTTGAGCTGTCATCGGTGATCAGAATTCTCGAAAATGGCGCGTTCTTTGAATTTTCCAAATTCAAATTCTACTTAAAAAGGTTTGCTTATTTTTTATATATAGATCTGCGTGACTTTTTAGAACCTGCCTTATCTTGTGTTCATAGGTGTATTTCATTCATCATCATCATCATTTCAGCCGAAAGACGTCCACTCCTGGCCTCCCCCAATTTGGGGGAGTTTGGCATCATAATGGTAAAATGCATAGAGAACGCTGCTGCCCATTCACTAGTAAGTCCCTTAGTCGTCTTCTACGACACCCACGAGAAGAGATGGGATGGTGCTATTCTTTACGTCCGTTTATTGTACCGAATAAATCTTCATGTTACTGATCATTTTGATCTATTAAATTCAGCACCGATCTAAACAAAGTCATAAATTGTCACTAAATCATTGTCACTTCGTCACTCCTGACGTTGTCACTGTCAAGACCGGCTCTTAAGCGAGTGTGTTTTGTTTTCATGTCACAACTTTATTTATTACATGTTTAACGACCGCTTGATGAGGTGCTGACGAGATTTGACGTATGTTGGATCTCTCTGTGGTTAATGTCGTATCCTGTTAAATTATCACCGTTAGGAATCGAGTTTAAGATTTTTAAATTATAGGGACGTGGGGGGGGGGGGCGTTGGGTAGTGAAATGAAATGAAATGACATTGTTTATTATGTAAATGGGATCTCGGAATCACTTTTACACGTCAAAAAAGACCTACCTGGCGAAATGTGGGTGTACCATAGATACATAGTCTAACCTAACCTAACGCTTCGGGTCAACAAGGTGTGATGACAAGACATCAAACCAAGATGAATGATGGTTCTAATTTTATTTTGTTAAATTTAAATGGCTGCATTAATATGACCTCTACCGGTGAATGTAAACGGTATGATCTCGATTGATTTAATTATTTCTTGATGATTGCGAAAACGAGAGGATATTATTTAATAAAATAATTTCGAGTAGGTATTCAGCGCATAACTTTTCATTCCCACGTGAATTCGTTTACAAAACAGAACGAATGTTTTTAATTTATCTGTGACTAAGTAATTAACGCGGCCTTAAAATAAAAAGGAAACCCCATTAAATTTTTGTCTTCAAAATTTATAAAGAGCCAATTTGCAATTTGCCAAAACCAATCACAATAATTTTTACTTTTAATTACTACTCACGTCAGACTCAAAAAGGAAAAAAACAAAATTACCAAGCTACGTTTTTCGCTTCCTAAAATTAAATCAGAGCAAATTGAGTCTAATCTCTAACATCTTAAAGCTTTAAATGTCGAAAAGATTTTGATTGGTTGGTAATAGGTAACTTGGTTTAAAACAATAACTCCATTTGTCAGGGATCCATAGTTTGGACCCCCACTATGGACCCGCCCACCTATTATGCGGATCGAAAATAAAATGTATCTTTTTTTTTTTCATAATATCTTAATTATCATAAAAATATAATAAGGTTGCCGGAAGACGGCAGCGGCGGGTGCTGTGTGTCTTTTTTCTTTTTGGATGAACTAACAAATCTTTTTTTGTGGACGCTCTAACAATTAATTCGAATTTAAAGATTGTGACATAATGTGGAGCTTCCAATTTATATCTTTTACTAATGACACGGTAACTCAAAATCAAAGCATTTATTTCAAATAAAACAAATGAATTGTTAAGGAGTCATCTTAATCAGCCTTTAATGTTCCCACTCCTGGGACACAGGCCTCCTTTCACCGGAGGGGCCGTAATCCACCACGTATGCCTAGTGCGGGTTGGTGGATGTCACATGTCTTCGAATTTGAAAAACCGGTTTCTTCACGATGATTTTCCATAACCCTTTTGAGAGCAATTGTGATGAAATCATTTGTTCGAAGTAAAGCGCCTGTTAGGGTTTGGAACTCTTGACCTACTACAACTCGTAAGTCGCGGCTGACGATGAGCATTGATGGCAGTTGTAACATGGAGTTGATCGGTTAGAATAATGAAGCTAGTTGCCCAATCGAAATCGTGGTAGGGACCTATAGAGAAGAACGGACAAGAAACTCCATGGACACTCTTTTGTTACAAAAGTAACTTCCGTACACAGAAATGGAAATTTTATTCGTGAATTTTACCTACCTTATTATTAATTAACATCGCATAAGACTCTTTAAACATTGGTTTTTTTTTTATCAAAAAAATGTTCTGTGTTCCATGCAATCCGTCGGAAGAGAACAGTCGGTCTGATCTGTAAAATATCACCGTGAAAACTCAGGTGAAGTGGGTCTGTAGTGATCTGTCAATAGTGTCATCAGTTGGAATGACAGCTTACTTACAACTTACTTCACCTAAGTTCCCATACCGTGTCATACATAGTACCGTGTGGTGCCGGACGTAAAGAATAGCACCATCCCATCTCTTCCCGTGGGTGTCTTAGGAAACGACTAAGGGACTTACTAGAGAATGAGCAGCAGCGTTTTCTATGCATTCAACCAACATACTGCGATCGCAAATCCGCCTGCCAAGCGTGGCGATTATGGCAAGCCCCCCCCCCAACTTGGTGGAGGCCTATGTCCAGCAGTGGACGTCTTCCGGCTGAAATGATGATGATGATGAAGTTCCCACGGTGACAATTTTTCAGAATAGATCGGCTGTTTTCTCTGCAAATTACAAAGCACCTTCTAGGCACATATTATTTTATATATCTTTATAAAAAGTTCTCAATATACATACAAATAGAAGAAGGTTTTATATACATATTACAGTTTGAAATTGCCTAGTTATATAAATCGTACCAGACACCCAAAGACAAACAATCTAAGTACATATCAAAATAATTGGCTTTGAAGCAATTAAGCGATACTTATAATTATTAAAACGAAAACGATCACATGCCATAACTAATAAAACAACTCAATCAACTAAACAGGACAAGGAACATCTTTGTTCTTCTAAAAATGGCCAGAATCATTTGACATTTCAAGACGGCGCCACTTGCTAAGGGAACTGTCAACTTTACGTCAAACTCAGTACATTTTTGAACTTAGTTCTATATGTCGCCGTCTGTCAAACTATACTGGCTGGTTCAGACACTTGATAAGCTATTACTACCCCCTTAAGTTCGGCTATAAAACGACCACTGTGTGTTTATACCGCGGGGAATCGAACCTAAACCAAATTGATCGTAAACTTTTATCGTTACTTTTTTAATATCTTCGTAATATCATAATCTTTTTGTAATTAAAATTTCGCAGTACGGAGCTTTTATGTCTTGATTTGATTATTTATTTAGATTTTTGCACTGGTCGTTTGTCCTGGGTTTGCTTGATTTTTTTTGCACTGGTCGTTTGTCCTGGGTTTGCTTGATTTTTTGGATACATTTTACTTAGCAAATTTGAGGATGTTCCGGTTTCCTTATTTTATCGGGCTTACAATATCACAGTTCCAAAGGGTTGAGCGAGACTGTATAGGCTCCATTGCTAGCCTGAAAATGTATTTTAAAAAGTGCAAAACGATCTATCTATTTAGGTATGTTAAAAGGTTTGGTTTCCGCACTTAGTCCTTCAGGAGGACCATTGTGCGTAGGCCATGGCGGCCGTCCGTGGATTTCCAACCAGCCCACTCCTCCAGAAGTTGATTGTATCTCCTGGCATGTTGAGAACGTCCGTGTTAGATCTGGTTGCCCGTGGGTTGCTTTACTGCACCCCAAGGCCGAAGGCACTAGAAGAATACAATACTACAATAGAAACACGAGTTGTCATAGTTAAAATCCACAGACGCGGCGGGCTAAAACCCAAATGATTACAAAAACCTTTATTAATTAATAACGGTTTCCTTAAAAGACGATTATTCCTTCCCTTCCATAAACAAATCGAACATTACCATAAACAGTCACCAATTATAAAAGAAACCGTCACCAGTTTCCTATCTCAAATTGGACTAAATTCTACGTCCACAGCACAAAAAAAAACTAAAACGTGTCTTGCACCTAAAAAAAGTAAAAATATTCGCCGCAAAAAACTTTAGGAACGACCTTTAGCGACCATATTTCACACTAATTATGTGACGTCAGGAATAAAATCGATTATTACACTGTGAAGTTTTTGATACGATTTTTACAAAACTATAAATAATGTCCCCCGGGCAGGTGAGGACAGGAGTGTGGGACATTCGAGGACTGAGGACAAAAAAATCTCTTTATGTCTTGTGATTTTGGTTAGTTTAATCTTTTGACAAAATATAGACCTCTGGGTGTACCGTGAAATAGTTCACTTCGGGATGTTTTAAGAGCTGCTCATACCATCTTTGATTTCGGTAAAAAGAAGAAAATATTGTGCATAAAACAATAACAACAACGGAATGCGTCTACGGCCATCCTAATGGCCAATTTATAAAAATAGAATGCAATTTTTGACTTGACTAAAATTGTTGTACTTCAATGGAATGGCCAGAAGTGGTATGTCCTTTGCGTCACACACGATCTATCATAATCTGTTTCATTTTCACAGTTCAACAATAACCATTGCGTTATTAACGTTTTTGGGCAGACACATTTTTCGAACACATGAAGCAATGGTTTAGCAATCTGTTTGAAAATGATTCAGATTACGATTGATCGTGCGTTACGCAGGAAGCTGCAGGTCATCGCCTTGATACTTCGCCTTATACTCTCGAACCCTTAGATGGAAACGGGGTTCTCTTGTGAATTTGAGTGGTTTTTCTGAGTGGTCATCATATCCGGCCTATAACGTTCCCACTGCAGGGACATAGACCTTGTCTCAGTGGGAGGGAGTGGGCTGTAACCCACCACGCGAGCTCAGTGTGGTGATAGATGTCTCATATCTTCGATTTTTTGGTTGTAGGACTTGCAGTTTTGCCCACGATATTTTCCTTCTCCGTTCCGTTATGAGAGCAATAGTGATGAAATAATTTAGATAAAGTAAAGCGCCTGACTGGGTTCCAACCCATGACTTACAACTTCGTAAGGCGCAGCCGGTACCACTGGGCCACCACTGGTCTACCACACACCACTTTCGAGTAATAATTACGATGACATCTTCTTCATAAAATCATCATCATCATCATCTGCCTAGCCTTTTCCTAACTATGTTGGGGTCGGCTTCCAGTCTAACCTGATGCAGCTGAATACCAGTATTTTACATGGAGCGACTGCCTATCTGACCTCCACAACCCAATTACTGGGTAATACGATACCCCTTGGTAAGACTGGTTGTCAGACTTTCGGGCTTCTGACGACCAGTAACGGCTGTCAAAGATCCACAAATGACAGCCAAAGAGACCAACGGCTTAACGTGCTTTCCGAGGCACGCAGGGGTCTTGGTATGTAAAGATGGTCACCCATCCACTGACCAACCGCGGCAAGCGTAGCTTAATCTGATCGATCGACCCGTGCAGCTATTGTTACTTAGCCACAAGCCCCTCAATTTCTTCATAAAATATCTAGCATTATAATTTTATCCAAAAACGGTATTCACAGCTCCATACAATTCCCGAGGTGCAGGTAAAAGTGTATTTTTTTAGCAATGTTTTTTGGTAGCAACGTCGACTCGAGATCGTTAAGTGAAAAAGGACCTGTTTCGGCTCTTTTGTGTGCTATGTTAGTAGCCGGTAGCAACGATACAACACTGCCATTATCAGCCTAATTAATCGTACCAACGGACGAATTTTAATGTATATGGATTGAGATAGTACGGAGGAACAATCTCGGCTAATTTGCGCTGGGACGCAAATTGGCGAAACGGTACAGTGTACTGGGACATTTAGATGTGAGGAGCTGGTGATAAAGTTGTTATGTTACAGCTGTTGGTTTTTTTTTTTTTTTGGATGGGAAGTCATCAAATAACTTCCCCCACGCTGCGTGTCACACTTTTACTGACTAAAACCCACCCGTGTTCCCTCAGTAGTCTGTGTGCCAGGGGCCACGGTATCTCTTTCGAACAACCCGCACCCCTGGCAGGCATCGGCTCTTGCGGACCCCATCAGTTGGTGCTGACATCCCGGGCTTGGTCCTTACCGGACAGCGAGCTATCCATTACTCGCCGTCCGCAAGCCCGCGCCTACGGTGGCCGGGAATCAGCCTGGACGGCCAGGGCGCATATTCTGCCTCTTCCTCACGTGCCGCCACTTCGCGAGCATTACTGCTTCGCAGAAGGAGTTGGCGGGTACCCATGCACTCTCGCTCCGTACCATGGCCTGGACCAGGGCGTACGCGATAGAACAGCTGTTGTTTGGAGCTATTAATAGCAGGCTTCATGGCGTTTTTGGTTGGAACTAGACCGTGATTGTATTTGTAAATCATTTTGATTCTTTTCGTGTCGATAGCACTCATAACATAAAATAACATCACGCCTTGTTTCCCTGGAGGCTTGGGCCTAGGTACACCCATTTCGCCGGTTATGTTTAAGTCCCATGTAATTGGGGCGAGCCTATTGCCATCAACAGGACTCAAACCCACAGTCCGGTACGCTACTGAGAAAGTAATACAGTAGTAGTTTAGTACTCGTACACTTCTTTTAAATACTTTGTTCCTAGTAGGTGGCCACGTTAATTGCGGCGTCACTGACATTCTTTAAGTCATCCAAGGAGCAGGTGAACAGGCACTTAGGACACTCCAGCAAGTGGACCATGGTCTGATCAGAAGCACTGCACTCGCCCTGGGTGTTGTTGGATGGAACACTTAATATAACCATGATGGTACACTTTATAATTTGGATAAGTAATATTGGCAATTATATCTGTGACAAAGCTTTCTGCAACTTTGGATGGGCGAACTTAGGCCAAAATCTTGTAGTTTTTGGATCTGACTATTTGTACTAGACCTTTTTACGGTAAATTTTCTTTTAGGCAGATCTGCTTTGTGTCAAGTAAGTAACAAAACATTTACTTACATTATTAAGTAAGTAATAATTATGATGAAAGTTAGGTGGGTACTTGGCTGGATGTGGTGATAGCAGGTTGGCCGGATACTTGGCTTGACTTAGTGATGATTTTGGCTCCTGCAACATAATTATAACTAGCGCAGGAGTCAGAGAAATTTATAATTTCGGTTACGACTTGTTATATGCCAGTAAATAACTTTTGTATTTTGATGGTAGGTACGAGGAGCGTTGGCAGATCGATAGCAAGGTGGGTGGACAACCTACGGAAGATCGCTGGGAAGACCTGGATAAGACTCGCACAGACCAGCATGGCACAAAAGAGAGCTCAGCAGTGGGAGGTACAAGACTGCCAATAATGCTGATGATGATGACCACACTATCACGTCACGTCTAGTTAAAAACTAGCGTCTGGTACTAGTTGTCCGGCATTTTTGGTGAACAGGGTTTTTTGGCGTAGCCGTGAAGTTCACTTTCGTGCTTGCTGCCTTAAATCGCATTGTACTCATCTTTTGTTACGAAATAAATGTATTTTGTTTCTTTCTTCATTCAAATAAAATTCCATCAATTCCGTCGGTCGGTATATATGTATATTGTTACTCCACAAAATTTCATATCTTACTTTCACCAAAATCGACATAAACTGCCCACAAAATGGATGCCAGCTTCTCACAAAATAAATAAAATAAACTTACTGTTTTGATGACAGTGGCGTTATATATCGCGACATTGTCCAGCATGGTTTATGGGGCCCATATCAAATTGGTAGCCATGGGGTCCAAGCCCCGTAGACGTGTGTTCATATATTTTGCTTCGAAACAGATGAACTTTATTTTGAAACGGATAAATATGGTGTTTGTTGTATGAAATACGTTTTGGGAGTTGAGAAAAATTGTGTCTCTGGTTTGGGATGGGTTAGATGTACATTTTACTTCCCTTTAATATTAATAGTATATTAATACTATTAATATTAAAGGGAAGTAAAATGGAATGGAATGGTCCATAAGTTCTGTGTGGAGCTCCACGATTATTGGCATATGCGTGCACTGACTGGACAAGTTCACTTGATATGTGTAGTCCTTTCCTCAAAAGACCATGTCTTCATGACAATCTACATGGTCTTCACACATGATCTGACCAATATGTCTGTACTTTAAATGAGACCTCTGCTGAGACTTCTGTGACCTCTGAGTTTGCTCCAGCCTTTCTTCTCAGAGTCTTTGGATAGGAAACGCCTACCTCATCTAGTTTTAAAATATGATTGACGTGTAAAAGTAAGTTAACCTTTATGGTAACTTAGGAAATGAAAGGGTTTTGTATTACCCAGTAGCTGGGTTGTGGATGACAGATGCCTATCTGACATCCACAACCCAGTTACTGTATTAGTATAAAATACTAGTAATCTGCAGCTGCATCCGGTAAGACGGCTACCCTAGACGGCTAGAAACCGACCCCAATATAGTTGGACAAAGGCTTGGCAGGCAGTTTTTTTTTTGATATCATCAAATAACTTCTCCCGCTCTGGGTGGAGCGGGAGGGCATGTCAGACTTTTACTGACTAAAACCCACCCGTGTTTCCTCAGTAACCTGTGTGCCAGGGGCCACAGTATCTCTTTCGAAAAACCCGCACCCCTGACAGTAGGCAGATAGATTGATTGTAACTTAGGTAATAAGGTTTTCCAATAAGTAAGTACCCACAATTTCAAACCACTAAGAAGCGGTGAAAATGACTACCTTTTTCACACACAACATTCTTGTACAATAAAAATGGAGCCACTACACATTCTTGACAAAGAATTCAAAATTACAAAAAAACACGTGGAACTATAAACTCTGCGCTCACATATTAACTTCGTTCGACGACAAAACATGATTAATGTCTTATAAAAACGTTCCAATAAAAATTCATTCACATTATTAATTCTAATAATAATGTCCTTTTTCGGACAAAAAATGAAGAATGCTTCTTTCGAGACCCTTCCCAAATTGATGGTGAATGAAATCATTAGCCACACTTGAAGATTATGTATATCTACGAAAGAACGTAGTTTAGAAGGGTTTTGTTTGATTAGATTTAGGACTAATATGTGAACTGTGAAATGTGAAAATTTTAATGCGTTTAAAGCTAAAGTAAAATCCAACCTTTGCGCAAAGGCATACTATTCATTCAATCAACGACTACTTAAACGATAAGAATAGTTGGTCGCTGTGATTAACTCAAGACAATGTTTGTGTTCTTTCACCAGAGTTTCCTTGCCTACTGACAGGTCATATCTTTATTAACTTAATTGTTTGTTTTTATTTGACTGTATATATTCATTTGCATAACAGACAGCTGTGCTGCTGGGGAGTTTGTTGCGCCACTTCTTCTTCCCAGCTAAAGTACTAGGAAGTGTCGAAGGGTGGGCGTTTTTGGGGAATTGTCTTTTGTAATTTTTGACGTTCAAAAAGTGCTGACACCAGCCTAGTTTGAATAAATGACTTTTGATTTTGATTTTGATTGAACTGCCTCAAATTACGTTCACTCACAAAGTACTTATTCTTATGACATTTTGAGCTTGGATTTCTGTATGGTACTGCGATCATTGAATTAACTAAATTATAATTAAAACACACAAAAAAATGGTTTTATGGAAGCGATTGATGAAGGTCTACAGTGTCACGAGCGTGCCCAGAAAATGTCTGTTCACTCTTGCTTTGAAGACAGACGAGTTAAAATAAGAAAGAAAACACAAACGCTACAATATAAAAAATACTTCAATATATTAAATATTACAAGAATAATAAAATGTGGTAATCAAATAAAATAAAAACAATTTCAGAACACAAAAATAATGTAAACACAAATAGGTTAGGTAAGCTCTGTTCTTCCTATCTCCTCTCTCCTACTATGCTTTACCTGACTGGTTCCATAATTGTATCTTTAATTATAAGGCTACCAACAGTTTTACCAAAATTATGGAATGCAATAAAGAATATAAAATTATGAAACTTTTCAATCCCGTACCTAGTTAAGTTATTCGTTATTAAGATAAACTGCAACAATAAAATTCTATATATAACTGCATCCAAAACTTTAAAATCCTATAAAAATGTCACGCTAGCAATTCACCTGGGCTTCTCATTCATGGCTTCTGGTTTCATAGCTTTCATGTGCGCCATAAATACGGTCCATATAAAACTGGCACCACTGACGAACACAAGCCTATTCTTCTCAGAGATAAAATAGAAGTTCAACGTCTGAGCAGTCGGCCAATAAATGATGCCCATCTTATACGTCGGCCAGAACTTTTCTTTAACTTCTTGAACACAAGCGTCTATGGGCTTCAATTCGAGGAGGCTCATGCCAAAGAAGAAGTATGCCAGAGCCATAGGGCCGTAAGACACCTGTTCTATAGCTGCTCTGGTGATTGCTGTCCTAAGATCATTTCGTTTGAAGAATCGACTGCTGTACTTCATCCAGGTGTAGAAAACCGGGGCCATGCAGAATGCCCCGAAGAATCCAAAGCGCGCTGCTCGAGGCCAGTTCGCATTATTAATGGTTGTGCCGTGTCCTAGGTACTCCTGTGTGATGCTGCAAGTTGGCCAGATTATTCCATACGACATCATTCCTCGTAATAATGGATAATGTTTGTACATAGGCAAGTGACGAAACCTGGTCATCATGCCAGACATTTTAGGTACCCAAATCTACGTAGGATTTCACTTGTACCTAAGTCCACCGGTTCCGGTCCGGTTTCCACACAAGACAATAAATTAATCGTCTCGTTGATCAAGGCTTGGTATTTACTTTTATATACATAATGTAAATAAATATTTTTTTTAGCTTTACGTCTGTCTTTCTGTCAGTTTAGTCCATCAGTCACATTGAAGTTTTTGTAATATCAAATTTTATAGTTTTCTGTATCTATGATCGGCAATGATAATGTTTATGTTAAGAAACCTTTTCTAAGTTCGATCATTAACACAGAATAAAAGACATTTTACTTCATGTCACTTGTGGTGCATTTATATTGGAGTAGTACCTATTACGGAGAAGGAAGTGGTTCTGACCGTGGTATTTGCGAGACATAAAAATAAAAAAATAAATAATTTCACCAAAAGCCTTAAACCGTTACTATGGCTAAAAACGTAGGTCAATATTTAAATAATACTAAAATATGAAGGTGTACCTAAGTGCCTAAGACCCAGTAGTCAGAAATCTGAGGATAAATAAGAAGAAAAAATACTTATCTATCTTCTCTGTACTTAATAATCGATATCTATACAAATCGAATAAAGCTGAAGAGTTAATTTTTTTGAACGCGCTACCGTCGCATTTGAAAAAATCTGTTTGCAAAGCCCAATTGCTGCACAGACGTATATGTCTGTGAATTGCTGAGGAAAGCTATATTCATTTACTGAAAAATTCCGCACTGCGGACACCGCTGGGTCTAGAAGTTTGAAATGCAATAGAATCCTGATTTACGAAACTCAGGTGAGCTTAAGTACCTAAATGTTTGAAAATTCAAAATTATAATTTGGGTCAAGTCTGTACGGAAGCTCATATTTTTTCTTAAGATAGGTCAATCCCATCGGGTAGCAGTGGTGGTCCAGTGGTAACGGCCGCGACTTAAGACATGTGGGTCGTGAGTTCGAACCCAAGGAGGCACTTTACTTTGTGTATATTTAATCACCACTGCTCTCAAAACTGTGAAGGAAAACATCGTGAGGAAGCCGGTATGTTTTAGAACCAAAAATTCGAAGACATGAGAAATCCACCAACCCACACTGGGCCCGCGTGGTGGATTATGGCCCACTCCCTGTCAAAGAGAGGTGCAATGGCCTGTGTCCCAGCAGTGGGAACATTATAGGCTGATTATGCAATCCCATCGGGGTCATGGCTTTTAACAATAATACTTACCTACAATCGTTGTCCTAACTATCTATCATTTAACTATTTTCATTTGAATATTGTATTGAAAACAAAGTAAACCAGTATCGTAATAAGTCCACCAAACACAAGAACATGATTATTTGTTAGTACACAGAACGTGACGTAGAATTACCCATTTAGTAATCTTAGCGAGCAATCGATTGCCCACCCACAGAGATGAGGGCTTAGAACAATCGAATAATTTGGCTTATACGATTATTATTCGATTATTTGGCTCGGGTGAATCGATTCGGCGATTGTCTTTGAGATAGGCGCGATGATTCAGCGAAATGTAACGCGCGTGCGGTCGCGGCACATGATTAGTCAATTAATTACTAATTAATCTGATACACTTATTTGTTTCGTTTGAGATTCATAAAGTTCTTAACAACATTACCACAATCCTGGTTGAATAGTCAAAATAGTTCAAGGCACTGTAACTTATCTACATATTGTATTTCGATAGAAAATATCCGTATCATTTGGTTTTATCAATTCAGTTGTAGCTAAAATATTAGAATATTTGGTTTAGATAAAAATTATGGCTTTCCAAATTAACATTTTTATTTTATATTATTACTACGACGCCCTCTTTTGTAATTTTTAGAAAACACCATGATTATACTTAGCGCCATCTAGTAGTTCGTATGTAAACTAAAACATCTCCACGCCATCTATCGAATAAAAAGATATTTACTAAGCAAGGTAGTTCACCAATTAGTAACATATTTGTTGTATAGATGACGCTGCTGTCAGTTTAAACTTAGTTCTGCTACTCGGCAATAGATGTCACTGAAAGTTAGAGGTCTTCAACAATATTATAAAATAACAGGGAAATGAGCAATACCCCAAATAAATTTCATTACCTTCCTACTTTAAGAAATAAATGTGTTAATCAACCTATGAGGTATTTAGAAAAAAAAAAACGAAAGATGGGATGCCCCCAGCTAAATGACATGTGTCTGGATACGGCTGGGACAAACTAGATGCGGAAAGCAGAGAACCGGGTTTTGTTTTGACGGCCTATTTTCAGCATTGGATTACGATAGGCTGTGTTGATTGAACGTAAGGATTACACGAGATGGCATAGGTACTGAATCCTCGATAGTATAAGCTGAGCAGAGGGAGCTGAGAGAGCAAAAAGCATGTAAGTCCAATTTCAGACGTAGGTCCTGTATCTACATAAAAATATCGCGGCGGTAATTATTCGCGAACTTTATTTTCAACGTAGATAATTGCTCAGCGCCGCGAGTTTAAAATCAAATAGTACCTAGGGAGATTTTTGCGCTCTGGGAATCACTCTGATGCATTCTCAATACTCCATTCAACAGCGAAAGTAGAAAGTACAGTGCGCGATAAAATCTCGCTGCGATATGTTTACCTACGTCCTTGCGAACGTGAAGGTGGTCTTAGTATTAAAACATATCATACCTATCATCACGTTCCGCATGGTGCCGGACGTAAAGAATAACACCATCCCATCTCTTCCCGTGAGTGTCGTAAGAGGCGACTAAGGGACTTACCTACCAGAGAATGGGCAGCAGCGTTCTCTATGCATTTTACCACCATACCGCGATCGCCAACCCGCCTGCCAAGCGTGGTGACTAAGGCAAACCCCCCAAATTGGGGGAGGCCTATGTTCAACAGTGGACGTCTTTCGACTGAAATGATGATGAATGATACCATCAGGATTGAGCAGAGGTGTACTTACCTACCAATAGAAAATGGCGCCTAGAACACGCATCACATTGCGGCCTTTCGTAAACTATCTTCTCGATCTACACTGAGCAAAGCTAGGTCGCATTACCTTTGTTCACCAACTTTAAGCCTTCTATAACGAAGGTATTAATTTCAACTTGTAAAAAAAAAATAGCTTAAAATGCTGCAATTATAAGAGAATTCGAATGGAAATAGGCAGATTTTGAAATACGCTTTCATCCCCGTACTGCACAATAGGTACATTCAAGTAGCTCTTTAAAGGTAGGTAACAATATGAAATGGTTTATTGATTTTTTTTTTAATAAATAATTGGCGACTTTTTACGCCTCCCTTCGATAGGCGCCCAGGCCTCTTGCACTGCCCGCCCCACCCTAGTTACGCCACTGCTTATTACACCCACGTTTCGCCAGGGCCCCAATTCCGTATCGTTATAATGATTCCGCGCGGCATCTTACTACGTTCAAACTACGTCATTATCGTTTTTTTGGAAACCAATGTAACCAACGGTAAGGAATCGCAATGTCATATTCTGTATGTTCTACGATAATTTGTCGACATTAATAATTCGATATTAGCAGAATTCGTGTTTGATTGACGTGGTTACGAGAAAGGAATCGTTAAGTGGTTATAATGAGTGCTTTCGTTTTGAAACAGATTGTTAAACCATTACTTCATATGTTCGAAAAATGTGTCTGCTCAACAACGTAAATAACGCAATGAATATTGTTGAACTATCAAATTGAAACAGAATAAGATTAATCGTGAGTTACGCAATTAGGGTGCTGGTCCTGTTATGTTTAAATCCCATGTGGCGAGCCTATTGCCATCAAGCAAGCACTAATCCAGACGGCTGCTACTGAGAAATTCCAGACAGAAACATCCAGGTCCTCATGCTCAGCGGTAGTGCTGTCCACCACTAGAATAATGAGGCAGTCAAGCCTCAGAATGTTATTATTTGTTTCTATAATTTTAAAAGTTTTGTACGTAGTTATAGGTACCATCGCCCACTCGCCGGGAGTTAGAAACACCCTTTTTGCTGACAAAATGTCAACGAATTAAGTAGACCACTTGACTAAGTTTTACGTAAGTATCTCCATCATAAACTTGCTACTTTATTACAAGAATGTTGACAGTTTGGCTAGTGAACGTTTTTTAGCAACTTCTTCAAAAGTTCACAACAACTTGAAAATGTTTTGTAAAGCTCTTATCAAGGACTCATTGTGGAATAAGTTATGGCATTGCTAACATACTTACAAAATACAGATATTTTTTCTCAATTCTTTGGTGAATAAAAAAAATATTTTACCCAGGTAGTTATGTTGTTTTCCTTTTTTTTCAGCCAGCCCGTTAAAAGTTATATGTACTTAGTTTAAGAAATGAGGATAACACTTTGTGCAATATTTAGATACCTTTTTTTACAGAATTAAGAAAGCAGATAGGTACTTAGGTATTATTACGTACCTATGTTATACGTACTTATAGATATATTGTGTACTTTATGCGACCCACCCAAATGTCCTTTCTTTGGTATTGTTCGTCAAATCCTTGAGCTCCTCAAGTTCAGAGTTGAGCTGCATGATTACTGATACATGCGTGCACTGAATGGATAGGTCCACTCAATCTGTGTGGTCCTTTCCTCAAAAGACCATTTCAGACACCAATCCACATGGTCTTCACATGATCTGACCAAGATGGACTTTAAAAGCGACTGTGACCTCTGAGTTTGTTTCGACCTTTCTTCTCAGAGTAGTCAGTTATGACACGCCAACCTCATCTAGTTTAAAAAAAAATATGATTGACGTGTAAAAGTGTTTCTACAAACCTACCAGAAATAAAATCATTTATCATTTACAACCCAGTAACTATTAAGTAGGTACCTATTTACCTAATGAATGTTATGAAAAACGGCTGCATTGCCCGAACAATTTATTTATTTGTGCACTACGAATCGAACTATTTTTAACTTTATGTACCTACAAGTAACACAAAAACCTGTACAAAACCGGAGTTAATGCCATTTTCCACCTTAGGGTGATGCAGAAACAAAAACATTGCAGGTGCAAGTGCAATATACGGGATAGATAGCTTGGTTTAGGTTAGGATTCCTTTTCTCCTCTGCCGGGTAAAGGAGAAAACGAATCCACAAACAAGTTAGTGCTGAGATAATTCGGTCAACTTCTGACGGACATAGGCCTATAGACAAAATACATTTCTGTTAGCGTTCACGCCAAACGCTAAGCCAAAATGTATGGGAATGACATTACCTGTGGAAAGATTGCGTCGTGTCCTTTCCGCAGGTAATGTCATTCCCATACATTTTGGCGTAGCGTTTGGCGTGAACGCTAACAGAAATGTATTTTGTCTATAGGCCATGTTCATGTGCCTATAAAAGATAAGCGACTGGTTGCCGCCCGCTTACTTTTCTGTATGATTGCATCTTGAAAAATGATGTGCCGGTGTCAGAAATCAATAGGTACCTACTTGGCCATTAGAACATCATTCGATCTACTTAGCTAGACTACACACTTCAACACAAATAAGCGTGGACAATACCTAATGAAACACCGGTCGAATCACACACTTTTACTTTTTTCAATAAAAATTGCAACATGGAATGATTACTATACCTGGCTCTTCTACGTTCCTTTTTAGTCGTCCAAAAAAAAAAACGCAGTGGCCCAATCGAACGTCATTAACATCAAAAATCAGACATGACATAAAATGTAATTACCCTCGGACATAAGGTCATGGCCGGTTGCTCCGCCGAGCATCATGCGTCGAGCGTAATGTCTGCGCACACACATCGTCTGTTTGCTCGACAATCAGCTCTAATTACGTTTACATTTTCATAAATCATAGTAGTAACCCCTGTCTTGTCCCGCCCCTTTTGATTGCTCAGTTGGCTCGAGTACTGATCAAACATTTGTTTGTTTTTTGGATCCCAAAATCACAGATTACAATGGTACCTAGTTGCCAATGAGTTCCACGTATGTGTGTAAGAGTAATGTCACTTGCTTGGCTATTTACGGGGCCAAATCATCATATTCCGAGACAGCGAGACTTTCCCAACTGCAGAATATAAATACGTATATGAAAAATGTACTTAGACCCATTCTATGTTGGTGTTGAACTTATTTCACACGGGTCAATCGATCTTATCGTGGTTCAATCAACTGTACATATACCTACTTAGGTACCTAAGTACCAAGACCACTCCGTGCTTTGGTAGGTAGTAAATCTTTGACAGTTCTTACGCGTCCTCAGAAGCCCGAAAGTCTGACCACCAGTCTTACTTTACTAAAGGATATCGTGTTATCCAGTAACTGGGTTGTGAAGATCAAATAGGGAGTCGCTTCATGTAAAATACCGATATTCAGCTGCATCCGGTAAGACTGAAAGCCGACCCCAACTTATTTAGAAAGAGCCTAGGCAGATTGATGTACTTAGGTATAGTCGCCAATATAAAATATTATAGATATTATTAAAAATGACGATTCGCCCGATTCAGGCGAGTTATTTCGTGCGAGTCGACTTTTTAATCCTTTTTTGACATTACAAACAGACACTCTAACTGTATTTATTTGTATATGTACAGGAAAAGTTTTTTATCCAGTGCGCAAATTGTAACCATGAATTCAGCATATCACTCTAGACCCCCTAGCGCATTTCTTTTCGCCGGATATACAAAAAAAAAAAAAAATCTGCAGTTCCATACATTTTGACCGCGTAGGTATTGCACTTTTCTATGAAACAGCAGATTTTTTTTTTTGGATAACCGGCGAAAATTTTCTGCGCTGGGGGTTCTAGAATGATATCCTGAATTCATGGTTACAGTTTGCGCACTGGATAAAAACTTTCCATGTATATGTGAGTAGTTCTCATTATCATAATCGTTACAAAATATAGGTACATAATTGCCCATCCTAGACACAAATCAAAATCAAACCCACAGATACTCATTTGAACCCGAACAAAAAAAAACAAAAGACTCGTTTGTTTCATTCAGAAGTTCAAGTTACTTTGTACAAAAGTGTCAAGTTACTCCTCGATGCGGAAAAAGACAACTTTTTACAATCCTGACACGAGTCAGAGAGTGATACTTACTTTTGCGTAGAAAAAAATTAAGTTCTTAAAGTTTTACGTCTCATTCCGGTATTTGGTGCTGATTTTAGTGTTGTTTGTAATTAAACTTAACTACTTCGACCGTACCGCAGTAGCCAGTGAAGTGCTTCACTTCACTGGCTACCTAAAGTACCTACATTTAGGTTTTTCAGGCATGGAAAAAATATTTAGTGTTTTTATTTCAGTATTTGATTTTAGGACAAGCCGATTTCCTCACGATGTTTTCCTTCACCGTTTTGAGAGCAGTGGTGATGAAATTATTTACACAAAGTATAGTGTCCGCCCGGACTCGAACCCACGACCTAACAACTTGTAAGTCGGGCCGTTATTACTGTGTCACCACTGCTCTGTAATTTAGAAATATCCAGCAAAGCTCTAAGCTGTAACAATTTTTTTCTCACTTTACTTTAAATAAGTAGTTGAGTCGACAAGTAGGTAGGATAAGTGCATTATTTTCATCAATTTAAGAACATAAGTGAAATTAGCAGAAATACTTACTACCAATTTTTCAATATTACCTAAGTAAGTAGGTAGGTAGGTTTTATTAATCACGAAAAAAGAGTGCAAAGATTTAACTTATTTCAGAAGTCAACATAGACTTATAATTATAATTTCTTTATTTTTATTACCAACATCGTTTTATATAAATAACAATTTTCAAATATCCACTACAACTCCACACTTTAACAATTAACTACCTATTTTCCAAACTCACCTAACCCCATGATGCGCGCATAAATTGAGTCACCAAAAAAATAAACGTCGCAGCCATTTTGTCATCGACCATGACCTAGAAGGCCGGATGTCACAAATAAACTCAGTTTTCTTTTTCCAATTAGCTTTACCTAAATTGTAATTTCTAATTCAATACTCAATCATTTTATTGCATTCCATAATGTATATGCTTAGGTGGTAAGTAAACATTAGTTGTAACAATCTTGGACCCTGTCGGGCGCAGCAAAAGAAAAATTTGAAGGAAGAGGACTCATTTAGATACACATGCAACTAACTTATTCTAAGTATAGTTTATGGCAAAAATAATAATCTAAAATTGTATTTTAATTTACATTATCATGTCAGTTCTATAGATTTGTCAATTAAATATTCATTTAAGTTAGAATAACATTTATTTAGTAATATTTTTCCTAATTTATTTGTAAACACCACAATAATTTATTCGTATTCCACGGTGGCATGGATGCAAAAATATCGCTGCGGGATTTTGTCACGTAATGCTTAGAGACGCGAGTTGAAAATCGAACAGTGAACTATTGTGTGTTACCCATATTTGCAAAATAAATTCTATTCTATTCTATTCTAGACGTTCGATTCTCAATGCTCGGTTGAACACAGAGAGCTCAAAATCCAATGCGCGAAAAATTCCCACCGCGTTTTTATTGCGTCCATGCAAAGTCTAAACTTCCACCAAAACTCCACTTAACACACTAACACTAAAACAATTACCTAAGAAGATATTATTAATTAAATGCTAATTTGCATTCTTTAGATAGGTATGCAAAATAAACATACATCTTTATACTTTATACATACCAAGACCTCTCCGTGCTTCGGAAAGCACGTTAAGCCGTTGGTCCCGGCTGCCATTCGTGGATCTTTGACAGTCGTTACAGGTCGTCAGAAGCCCGAAAGTCTGGCAACTAGTCTTACCAAGGGTTATCGTGTTTACCCAGTAACTGGGTTGCGGAGTTCAGATAGGCAGTCGCTCGAAGCCGACCTCAACTTAATTGGCAAAAGGCTAGGCAGATGATGATGAAACAGGCATATACAGGAAAAGTTTTTATCCAGTGCGCAAACTGTAACCATGAATTCAGCTGATCATTCTAGACTCCCCTGCGCAGATTGTTTTTGCCAGTTAAACAAAAAAAAATTAGCTGTTCCATACATTTTGACCGCGTAGGTATTGCACTTTTCTATGAAACAGCAGTTTTTTTTTTCTAGATATAATATAGGCATACCTATATATAATAGACATGTGATGTGACATAAACAATTATAAATGAATAATTAATAAATACTATTATTATTAACAATTCATAACAATTTGTCCCTAACTCAACTTAACCCTTAAATGCTCATGTAAGTTGAGTCACCCAGAAAAATGTGTTTGCCTACGTCATTGGTTGCCTGTCAATCTGTCATCGACCATGACCAATATCCGCGGCCACAGAGGGCCGTAGCTCGATAACCTTCGAGTGCCGACACTTGGGCGTAAACAATTGTTTTAACACCTCCAACTCACAATAACAAACGATAAGGATTGATATTGTTGATAAATAATGGGGTTTAGTTTGTAAGGTGTTTTTAGAGTGGAGATTAGTTTATTTGGAGACAGTAGAAATTATTATGAATTTTTGTTTTCATTATTAAAATAAGCTTTTTTCTTGGTGACTGCAATAGGTACTTCTTTAGCATTAAGTATGAAATGTTCTGATTGCCTTGTTGGTCTCATGGTTGTAAATGCTATTGGTTAGCATAAAATCCTGGGTTCATTTCCCGGACCCTTATGACGTAACACACACAACAATCAAAATCTGAATAATTTTGGTCCCGTAGGAAATTTGTGCCAATAACCAGGGAATTTAAACAAAACTGCTGAAATTTGGGAGTACCTACTATGGGTAAATACACCTCTGCATCACCCTTTTGGGAAAATGGGAGTGATGTTATGTTATAAAAAATCCACAGTGAAGATCAGTGTTTCCCTTTTACCTAAACCTCAAGTGCTCATAATATTATGTATTGTTGCAATATTAGACAATGTCAAACTAAATAATACCTACCTATTTTAGTCATTTGTGACTTTTGTCTTAATATAGCTTTACAATTTCCACTATCAAGTTAAATAATGAATTTACCACTATTTTTGCGCACTGCATTGTATTTGGAAATTTTACTAATAGGTACCTATCCTTAAAAGGAGAAAATACCAAGTTTTTCGACAACTAGCAAACAAATTATCCAGTATGTAGGTACCTACTTAACATTTTAAAAGGAAAAGAAACAAAAAAAAAGGTACCATCAAACATGAATCCAAAAGTCGATCTCACACTTTTTTCCAAACTAACATAATTAAGTCATTAGCAAAATCAAAGAGCATCTCAACTTCGAAATGAAATCACCCGCTTTATTTACACTCCGTAGTAAACACTCCTCACCGCAGACGAACAGGACAGCGCTATACGCTTCACTTGTTAGACAGAGATGGAGGCAACCCCATCGCCCCGCCCACAACACACTAGGCATCGTGGATTGGCTTCGACCGCCAATCTATACACCATCAGTCTCCCATCGCTTGCCTTTAAAACCACAGCTTAATTACCACTCGGCTGTAAAACAATTAGTAAAACCAAAAGTGACTAATGAAGTGACAGTGTCAAAAAAATGGAGAACTACGAACAACACAACGAAGTTTCAACGTCTTACAATAATAATAACTTGAAACATAATTATAATGAATGCAAAAATGACTTCTATCAATTCGTGGACGTCACTTACTTGGAGAAAGAAAAACAATTAGAAAATAAGGATTTTAACTACGACCAGAAAAACTTTCGAGTGAAATTGGAAGATGGACAGATCAATCAGAGTCTGTCGACGCCGTTTTCTGTGAAGGACATACTGAACATCAATCAAACGAACTACAGTTATGACAGGAACGAAGCTTGGAAGTACAACGAGAGGGATCGAAGAAGCTACGAGTATGAACAGGTGTACCAGGGCCAGGGATATTGCCCACCTGAGTATCTTGCTCAAGTATATCCTAACGTACCCGTGCCTGCGAATATTGAGCCTTATTGGAACCAGGATGTGTACCACGACCACAAGATAGATGAATACTACAGCTACAACCCTTATTGCCATAACTTGTATCATCAGAACTACGACCAATACAGTGAAGTGGTTCCTGGAGCACATGCTTCAACGGAAGCATCTTTAAAAGTGGACAATGAAGAAAGAGAGTCTCTTCCTACAAACTTATTGGTGGGAAAGAGAGTTGGCACTGAGAAGAGTATCTCCACCCAGTTTCCGCCGGAGGAGAAATCTTCTGGGCTGTGTAGGAAGATTAACAGTAAGTTTCACCTTTTGAACCCAATTTTAATCGTAAACATCTTTTCCAGGTTTTGAATAGGCGCAGTTTAAGTCATCTCTTTTATTTAGACATCATAATAACGACGACTGTCTAATTAACTGTAATTATTGTGTAAACTGTAAAAAAATTGACTGTAATAACTCATGTAAAATGATTATACGTATATGTCTCAAATCCTTCGTGAAATGCTTTTAACTACATAATTTAAACGTAATTTTATCTCTTTGTCAACAGAAACGCCTACCTGCGACACCAAACAGGACAGGAAAGACAAGACCGCCAAGCGGAAACCGCGGATCCTCTTCTCACAAACCCAGGTCCACGCTTTAGAAGTACGCTTCAGAAACCAGCGGTACCTAACAGCCCCTGAAAGAGAACAGCTAGCCGTCACCCTGAACCTGTCACCAACACAGGTCAAGATCTGGTTCCAGAACAGAAGATACAAGAGCAAAAGGATCAAGTCGCCTGAAGTCTCCACATCGACTGATGCAAAGCCTAGTAAACCCCTGAACAGCAGAAAGATGTTCAAGTCAGAAAACCGAGACGCCCAGCACCCAGCACCAAGCTATGAAGTTTACAAAGAAACCAGATATGACCATGACAAATCTTACTCCAGCGACCAATTAAGCTCCACCATTTATTTCGATGATAGCCTAGCGTATGAGAACCAAAACGAGAAATATTTTAATAAGCAAGTAAATATAGATCATGTAGGTACAACATCTGACATGCAAACTTTATATCCGACTGATAATATATTAGTTAATGATCGTAAGGAAATGTATGAGGAGCCGGAAATCAAGAAATATTTTCCATTGAATTTTGTTTGTTGATGTTTTTTTTGTTAAAATGACTGCGCCATTTAGACTGATTCCCAAAGAGTATTATATTTTAGTATTAATTTTGTTATTGTCTAGTTCTAGTTACTGCATGCCTGTGCAATGACGTATTACAATGCTACGCCAAAGTATTAAATCGATTTTAAGAACTGTTTTGTAAATAAAATTGTCTACTTTATTTGTGTGTTTCCTTTTTTCACTTTTGAATAACAGAACTCTATTCTTATAAAACCCTTAAAGACACTCAAAAACCATTTGGAGTATTTACTAAGTCCTTTTAATTATTTTCCTTTTATTTTTAGTTTTTCTTTGCAATACTCTGTTACACTTTGCATTTTCTAATCAGTTTGTGATTTCTAAAATCATGCATACCTCTTTGCAACTACAAAACCTTTAAGTATATTTCATTTGAACCAATAAGAACAATCCCACACTGAACAATATTTTTAAAGCTCATAACATTATCAGAACAAGATACTAAAAATATTTAAAGCTCTATTATCTGCATCCATCATAATAAAAGCCGCCCCATAAAGTTTTACATAAATGTTTTAAAAAAAACAAACATAAAACAGAAAGTGTCTATCTCCTGAATGTTTCAGTATTTTTTCTGTTCAATTTGTAGAGATCGTTTTTATCTGAATTGCTACCATACCGCGGCGAATGAGGGTTGGATGGTGTAGACCGGCGGTTGAAACGCAGCGTTTCAGACGCGTGATGAAATTTGTCTTCTAGCCAGCACTGCTTGACTTAGTAGCCGCGAGTATGACTATTGAGAATGAGTAACTGGGTTCAAACCCTAGTCCTGGCTGTTACGTAATAGTGTTATTCGTCACATACATCTCTCGCTTCGGGTCCTAAGTAATTGCTCGTGGAAACTTAGGCGTAATACAGTAATTGCCCCACGACATAGTAATTAAAACAACACTGGCAAAACGTAGGTGTTAGCAGGGCCGTCTTTAACTTATTGGAGGCTCTGGGCATATTAGCATAATGGGCCCCTATGACTTTGACAGAATACTATTTTGCTATCGTAATCGTTGTTTAGAAATTTACCGCTATCTATTATTTGTAAACAAAAGCGTACATATTTTTTTTTTCGTTTATGAAAAAGTTAGCTTTTTTTTATATGTTGTTGATTAAATATCTCGAGAACCACGCATCAGAAATCGAGACATAATGCATATAATTTTTTAGAGAATTTTACGTACTTAGTACACCATTGAATTGTATTTTTATATATTTGAATTTATCTAAGCATGCTGAAATCAGAAAGCCTAATTTTTGGGTGAGAGTAGATTAAGCTTTGCGCATGCAAAAGCTGTAAGCAAATTGGTATTGTAGTCAGTAATTTAGGTTCGATTTATTCGAATCAAAAAAGTTTTTCGGCAATAAATATCGGTTATCGTTTAGTGATCTGGCAAGGACTAGGGGGCCCCCCTATCGATCACGGGGCCCTGGGCATTTGCCCAGAGTGTCCAGTGGGAAAGAGGGGTCTGGGTGTAAGTACCATAATTCTGGTGGTTTGATGGTTTTTTTTCGCTTGTGGGTAGTTGTTACAGTGACACAAAGAAAATTCTGCTCTTACTAAAAATTTAAAATAATTTATTAGAAACTTTATTTACAAATTATTTATGTTATATTTTAAAAGTTAATTGTTAGTACCTGCTGGTGTAGCGTTATCTCTTCACAAGTCTTCTTTTACTTTCAACTATCATCAACTATCACTTCACTCCATCACTATGGACTCAATATCAAGCACTCTGAGCGAATTGAAGGAATTGTTTCACACGAAGATGTCTGCCTTTGAAGAAGAACTACAGAGGGCTCCTCCATCACCAGTCACAACATCTGGCCTTGCTGCGGAGTTTTCAAATTTCCGGAAATTTATTACGCAAGCTGTTAACAGTCTTCAACAACAGGTGGGGCTACTAGCTCGTAGTGTCGACCAAATTGAGATGAGGGGACGAAGAAAGATATTGTTGTTGCATGGTGTCGATGAGGAGCAGAAGGAGGACACCGCCGCGGTGATCACTGAGGTGATTTGCAATAAATTACAGTTGAGTGACTTCACTGTTGCGGATATCAGCCGATGTCACAGGATGGGACGAGCAGTTGCTAACAAAACCAGGCCTATTCTGTTCAAGCTTGGCAGTCTTGCGGTTCGTGATAAGATTTGGTTTTCCAAATCAAAATTAAAGGGTACAGGCGTCACCATGTCAGAATTCCTAACGAAGGGGCGGCATGATGTGTTCTTGGCTGCGAGGGAAAGATGCGGTGTCACCAAGAGCTGGACTAAGGCAGGCTGCGTGTACGTCCTTGGTCCCAATGACTCGCGGCATCGAGTTGAGTCCTTCGCTGAATTGGACAAGATTGCGCCGATTTCCAGTGAGCCCGAGCTGTGTGATCCAGTGGCGGCTGCGCCGGCCTCTGTTCCGGTCGTTGCTGCTGCGAAGACCGCTAAGTTGAAGCGAGGTGCGGCTTTGAAGAAGTGATTTTTGTTTGTGATGTACCTTTCGAAGTCCGGGTAATATCATGTTTTCTTGTTTTGTTTATACCGTCAGTTTATTTTTAATGTGATGAAGTAACAGTTTGTCTAGTTGACAGAAACTAATGTCACAATCACAATGTTGTCTGTCACTGTTAGGTCGCATTCCGAAATTCAACAAAGGTGATAGTGTCGCGAAGCCAACCAAAATAAAAATTAGCATAGCGCTTAAATTTTTTGACTATTCAATTTGGTCGGGTTCGCGATATTGTCGCTTTTGTTGAATATTGGAACGCGACATCAGTCAATACCCACGTCAGTTTGTTTCGGTGCATTCCGTTTTTTGTAACTGTGCAATGGCAGAAGTCTACTTTTATTTTGTTTATTTTAATCTTGTTGTGTTTTTTCTAGAAATCATTTATATTTTTTTATTTGTATGTTCTTATTATGTTAAAAAAAAAAACTCTTTTGTTGCCCGGTCTGCTTAAGTAGTTTTTAATTCTTGATTTATTAACGCAACCAGCAGGTGTACTAGTTAAACGGTTTATTAGTTTTAGTTAGTTTTTTATAACGTTTAGATAGTATTGTATTTATAATTATATAATATTTATATTCGGTTAATATTAATGTCTATCAACGAAAGCAGTGATAATAGTAGTTTTTTCTCTATATCAAGCAACGACGACGACAGTTTTGTGAGTATTCCATCTCTTTCTGACAGTCTTGCAGCGCAGTTTTCTGATGTACCTAAGAATTTTAACGTTATACATATCAACGCTCAGAGCATTCCGGCTCATTTCCACGATATGCTGGCAAGTTTTGACTGTAAGAACGTACACGCTATTCTTATTTCCGAGTCATGGCTTAAACCTTGTCTCCCTTCAACAAGTTACTCTCTTCCTGGCTTCCAGCTTATAAGAAACGACCGCTCGGTTGGTGCTGGTGGTGGTGTTGCCATATATCTTCGCACAAATATTCCCTACTCTGTTGTCAATGTGTCAGCGCAGCCACCGCCGTCGAATGCTGGTGAACATCTCTTCATTGAAGTTGAACTACACCATTCAAAATTACTTCTTGGCGTCTATTATTGTCCTTCTTTACGCGTTAGTTTCTTTTCATCTTTTGAAAATCTACTAGAAATGCTGATACCTTCTTACAGTCATAGTATAGTCATGGGTGACTTTAATACTTGTCTTCTGAAAAAAGACCATCGCTCTTCTTCTCTGACTAATATTTTGTCTTCTAGTAATCTTTACATTCTTCCTCTGAGTGCCACTCATCATTTTCCTAACTCTACTCCTTCACTTCTTGATTTAATTTTTGTCTCGTCTCTTGATCACGTCGCCAAGCATGGTCAGTGTTCAGCTGATGCCTTTTCCTATCATGACCTGATTTTTCTGTCATACAAAGTTCGTCCACCTAAGGCTAAAGCTAAGATACTCATGCAGCGCAATTTTGGTGCAATGAACGTTGACAATCTTTGCAAGGACGCCAAAAATATAGATTGGTCTGATCTGTTTGCCGCTGCATCAGTCGATGAGCAAGTTAATATTTTTACGGCTAAACTTATCGAGCTTTACGATCATCACGCACCTGTTCGAGCAGTTAGGGTTAGACATTTGCCGGCACCGTGGCTCACAAATGAGATTAAAACGCTAATGCAGAAAAAAGTTACGGCAAAGTCTAAATTTAAGCATAGGGCTAATGACGCTAACAGGGAAAGATATCTCTCAATCCGTAATCACTGCAATAAGGTGTGTAGGAACGCGAATCGCCACCACATTCATACTTCTGTCCAAAATGGGGACCCATCAAAAGTTTGGAAATTTCTCAGATCATTGGGGGTCGGTAAAACCCGACAAGAGACAATCCCAAAAGATATCGACATTGATGCAATGAATCATCATTTTACTGCTTCGTCCAATTTTGATAGGACTATAAAACTGAATACACTTAATTATCTCTCTTCTCTTCCGACTCCCAGTTTTTCTCCATTTGTTTTTGGTCAATTCTCCGCATGTGATGTTAAGAAGAGCATACTATCGATTACCTCCAATGCGGTAGGAAGTGACTGTATCAGCCGTAATATGTTGGTCCCTGTGCTGGATGTTATCCTTCCCGTCCTTTGTCACATCCTCAATTTTTCTGCGTCTAGTGGTGTCTTTCCATGCTCATGGAAAGATGCTCAAATAATTCCGTTACCTAAAAAGTCAAATCCCAAATCTTTTTCAGAATATCGTCCAATTTCCGTTTTACCATTCCTATCCAAAGTCCTTGAACGCTTGATTCACAATCAAATTAGCAGTTTCCTTACTAAAAATAATCTCCTCAACCCCTTCCAGTCTGGCTTCCGTCCAGGGGCCTAAGTCTACTAATTTATAAACGTTACAATGGTCTCTCAATTGTGTGTTTTTGACAGTTTTTGTATGGCAAATCTGTCAAAAACTTACCATTGAGAGACCATTGTGACGTTTATAAATTAGTAGACTTAGGCCCCTGGTCATAGCACCACCACAGCGCTTCTGAACATTACGGATGATATCAGGTCAGCGATGGAAAGTGGTAATCTTACAGTTTTAGCTTTACTTGATTTCAGTAATGCTTTTAATACTGTTGATTTTGATGTGTTGCTTGCGATTCTATGCTCTCTTAATATATCTCCATCGGTAGTTGACTGGTTTCGCAGTTATCTGTTTGGTCGCCGGCAACGTATTTGCCTTGGAGAGACCTTGTCTTCCTGGAGTAATACTTCTGCCGGTGTGCCTCAGGGTGGTGTTTTATCTCCTTTACTTTTCGCAGTTTTTATAAACTCCATCTCCGACAAACTAATTTCTTCCTACCATCTTTATGCAGATGATTTACAAATTTACTCGCGAGCTCCTCTGGGAAATCTTTCCGAGGCTATCTTAACTATTAATCGTGATCTGGCCCGTATATGCGACTGGAGCAAGAGATATGGGCTTATGGTTAACCCTATAAAGACGCAAGTTGTGGTAGTGGGCAGCTCAAGGACGGTCTCAAGGATTGACTGGACGACTCTTCCCCAAGTTTCTTTTGACAACTCAGTTGTTCCTTTCAGTGAGAAAGTTAAAAATTTGGGGATATTTTTTGATAAAAACTTCGCTTGGACTGCCCAGCTACAGGAAGTTAGCCGCAAGCTATTTGCATCCGCCGCGTCATTAAAGAGATTGCGCAATTTTCTTCCGATTGCCACCAAAATTGCGCTTGCACAATCACTTCTTCTACCCATCCTTGACTATGCTGATGCCAGCTATCTTGATCTTACCCAAGACCAACTCGACAAACTTGAGCGCCTTCAAAATTTTTGTATAAGGTTTATATTTGGCTTGCGCAAATATGACCATGTTTCCGAATTTCGAGTGAAGCTCAAGTGGTTACCAATTCGCCTTCGCCGGAATGCTCACATTCTTTCCATTTTGTATAATGTGCTTTTCTCCCCTTCCACCCCTCTCTATCTCAAAAATCGTTTTCAGTTTCTTTGTGACTCCCACACTAGATTCTTAAGGTCATCAGATAACTTGAAGCTTAAAATGCCTATGCATTCCACAACTTTCCTCGACCATTCCTTCACTGTCCAGGCCGCTCGTTTATGGAATGCATTGCCTATTGAAATCAAACGCGCTCAGTCTATAAATGTGTTTAAAAGACTCGTCAAGGATCATTACCTGTCGTTGTAATATAGTTCTCATACTTTACTGTAATTTTCGATGTAAAGTCTTCATTTATTTTCGTTCCTTATACATATATTTAGTATGTATGTATCTATTATATAGGATAGGATATGTTTATATCTATTTTAGTATATTGTATATTTATTAGTTGCGCCAACAACATCCCCATTTTAGATCCAGACCAATCGCTGTCCATGCCAAGGTTGCCTGGAAGAGATCGCGGAAAGCGATAAGGCCGCCCATTGTATATTTTGTAGTGTACCTTGTTTTTTTGTAATGTATTTTTTGTGGTGTACAATAAAGTATATATAAATAAATAAATAAATAATTCAGCTCTGCCTACCTTTTTTTCTCTCGAGGAATACGGGCATGATGCTGTATTATAATATTAAAATAAGTAAAGTAGTACGTAAGTCTGGCAAACTGAAAGATAAGTGAAGATATTTTGAAACACATTTAGCTAGATCAACGGTGGCTAGAAATACTTTGATTTTTCTTCTTCTTTCTCTAGCGAATCATCGCTTTTGATATAAATAAGAGCGTTAATTTACGTGATTGATTGTGCGCTGTCGAATGGCATCAACGATAAAGCAAAATAAGCGAAAACGACTTTTTCACTTATTTCGCCATAGGTCTGTACGTTAATATTTGCGCTAAAAGCTTCATGGTCGCTTTTGATATAAGAGAGTGCCAACTAACGTCATAAGGTGCACGCTATCGAATGGTACACTCATTCAGCGTCTCAAACGCTACACTCATTCAGCGTCTAAACGGTACACTCATTCAGCGTCTCAAACGCTATAAAACCGCTCGTCTACCTCCCAACATCCCTAACGCGTCCCTTGCAAGCGCCGGCGCCAAGCCGATAAGATATTGATCCTACACGTGTCCATGGGACCTGCATTCATGGTGCCCACGACTATGGGAATGTTGGATCGCCACCTGTCTTCACTAAAAGCTTTTATATGCTAAGCGTGTGCGATTTGAAAAACATTTTGGAAAAACGAATTTCGAAAACTGTTTTTTTTTTTGCGAATTTTTAACGTGCGGCGTTTGAGGATTTGACAGGTCGTTTTGTTTTTGAAGGCAAACTTAAAAAGTATTTTTATTTGCTTTTTAGTGTTGTTTTTAAACTGTTACTTTTTGATGATGTGTGATTTAATTGGTGGTAAAATGGGCAGTAAAATCTCTTTCCCTCCTTGAACTGCATTTTTTTCTGGCGTAAACACACCTGAAGAAAAAGAGGTTAATATTATTTTCATGGTTTTAGTTGCATTGGGGTTTGCAATGAAAATAATAAAGAAATAGTGGCTGAATTTTCCAGGCTCAGCCGGCACGGGTCGATCTTCAAGTTAAGCAACGCTTGCTGAGGTCGGTCCGTAGATGGATGACCAGTCGTTGTCACATTCCTTACATACCAAGACAATCCGTGCCTTGGAAAGCACGTTAAGCCCCGGCTGACATTCGATTTCGTAGATTTTTGACAGTCTAGGATAGCTAGAAGCCCTGAAGTCTGACAATCAGTCTTACCAAGGGGATACCCCTTGCCTTGGTTGTGGAGGTCAGATAGACAGCAGCTCCATGTAATGTACAGTATCCAGCAGTGGCGAGGGGTACAATTATGACCAGGGTTAGCCGTTTCAAAAACAGAAACACTCGCAGCGTGACTTTAAACTTTCTCCAGAAGTTTAGTCTTAAGCAAAACATGTATGATCTCATCCTAAACCCATGTAACACCTTTGTATACCATGTTTTATTTGCAAATAAATAAATAAGGCCCCACCTAAACTGATATTGAGTTGGGTTGAAATCAGAGAATTTTATACGTAAGATTTGCTTAACTTTGTTTTTTCAGTAATAATTAAAAACACTCAAAAATTCGTTGTACAAATGCCAGCCTATCAAGCTACCCCAATCTGTCAAATTTCTTTGATATATCTTCAACTTTATACCATAAGCATAAGGTTCATTTTCAATTGGGGAAATTTGACAGTTTGGGGTAGCTTGATGTGCTGGCGTCTGTACTTTGAAATAATGAATAGTAGATCGGTAGGAGGTGGGATTTCGAATCGGCTTGTATTGACCCGTCGCCACTGGTATACAGTTGCATTGGGAAAAGGCTAGGCAGAATTATTAATTTCCCAGGCGTAGGTATTTACGCAAAAAAAAACAGGTGTCAGAAGCAAAAAGTCTTTATTGCACACTAGCTGTTCCCGCGGCTACGCCCGGGTGGACGTTGGAAATTATCCCACGGGAACGAGCTACTGGAACAAATGCCTAAATACTCTTATAACATCAGCTATCGCCTATTTGCCAACAGGAACAATTACTTTGGTTTAATTTTTACTTAGTTGTCTTGTAAAGTCCACTCCAAGACCAGCCAGATGCGGCTGATTGAATTGTTATATTGATCTTATAAATAAATAAAAAGAGAAGTCCTGACTGACTGATTGACTGACTCATCAACGCCCAGCCCAAACCCTTGGACCTAGAAATTTTGCACAGAGGTTCTCTTTATAATGTAGACAAGGAATAAGGAAGGATTTTTCGAAATTCAACCCCTAAGGGAGTTAAATAGGGGATGAAAGTTTCGCGCGGGCGAAGCCGCTGGCAAAAGCTAGTATTTAAATATAAATAAGAAGTAAATGAAGATGAAAAAGAAACGACTAGTTGCAAAAAGCTTGTTTAATCTTTTAACAACGGTTGTTACATACAAGACAGAACTGTCTTCAGGCGGAGATTTCTTGAAAACGCTCAAAAAAGGTGGTTTTTTAAATCAGTGTATCTCTTTAACCGTAAATAGTTTTGAAAGCAAAAAAATATGTGAAATTTTCAAGTCTTTTTTGTATACAGTGATGGAACTCAAAACATAATTAAATATACTTTAATGCATTAAAAAAGTCATCAAAGTCACCTCTTAATTTTCTTTAAAACCAGTTTATCCCTTCAATAACAATTATTATTATTTTAATTAAAAATATACCATAAAATGCCATATAAATGCCAACTGAATCTAGTGATGGATTAATATTTATTAAATAGTTAATATCTAATTTTATACGACTTTATTTGCACTTTAACGACATTACTTGCTCATTTATAATTCGAATTTATTACAACAGATTTTAACCCGTATCGGATTGCAGTAAGAACTATTATCGCTCATAACGACAACACGACGAGTATTATTTAAAATTACCAGGGCCTTAATGTATGTATCTCAGCTCTAGCGGCAATGCCGTATAAAAAAAAACTTACCAGATAGGTATACCAAAATCATAGAATAGGATAGGTAACAATTAGTATTACCTTTATGTACTAGCTCTATTGTCAGCAGCGTCGCCCTCGTGGAGGTGGGAAATTATCCCACGGGTTCCCCTGATTTTGTGATTTCGGGTTCAAGGATTTAAGGACTTTTTATCCTGGTAGTACAAACGTACTACTGGGATATAAAAGTCCTTAAATCCTTTGTGTTAGGTACAGACGCCAGCACATCAAACTACTCGTACTCCAAACGGTCAATTTTTCCCAGTTGAACATGAACCTTATGGGCACGCCATGATTGCGGCGGTAAGTCCCCTCTTTGAGGAGTGGTTTGAGAGGCGGCATGGCGTCCTCACCTTCCGCCTGACGCAGGTCCTCACCGGACACGGTTGTTTCTTCCTGTTTCGGATAGGGCGGGAGGAAACGCCCGGGTGTTTCCACTGCGAAGATCGCCCTGAGGACACGGTGGAGCACACGGTGGCGGTCTGCCCAGCTTGGGTGGAGCACCACCGTGTCCTCGTGGAGGCGATCGGCGGCGGCGATCTCTCGCGTCCGGCCCTGGTCCAGGCCATGGTACAGAGCGAGAGGGCATGGGTAGCCGTCACCTCCTTCAACGAAGCAGTGATGCTCGCGAAGAGGGAGGCGGCGCACGTGAGGGAGAGGCAGTCTATGCGCCCTCGCAACCCTAGCCGCCGCAGGATACGGAGACGCCCTGGGCGTCGGGAATCCCAGGCCGAATTCCGGCCACCGTAGGCATGGGCTTGCGGACGGCGAGTAATGGGTAGCTCGCTGTCCGGTAAGGACCAAGCCCAAGTCGATGGCGCGTTGTGTTCCACGCGCGCCTCAAAGAGATGTCAGCACAAAGTGATGGGGCCCGCAAGGGCCGATGCCTGCCAGGGGTGCGGGTTTGTTTGAAAGAGATACCACAGCCCCTGGCATACGGGCTACTGAGGGAACACGGGTGGGTTTTAGTCAGTAAAAGTCTGACACGCCCTTCTGCTCCACCCAGAGCGGGAGAAGTTATTTTATGCTTATGCAATAAAGATGAAAATCTATCAAAGAAATTTGACAAATTTGGGTAGCTTGGTGTGCTGGCGTCTGTACCTAAGTCAGGTTATAAACAATCTGTGTCAAATTTCATGCAAATCGGTTCGGCTGATTTTACATGATTAATTACACACATACCAACATCTAAACTTTTTCATTTATAATATTAGTAGGATGGCAGTCAGGGGTTAAATAAAGGTAAGCATTCTTCTCTGAAAATGTACTAATTTAGTTCGACCAAGGTTATTTCAAAAATGCATAATAACATTGTTATATATACTCCTGTCCCTGTTAACTAAATTACCCAAATTATTTCATTCTGCTCGCAAATCTGAAACAAATCAGTATCGAAATCTCCCAAATGAGTCTGCTTCAGTACATTACGGCACACGTACGCGCGGCTGCGCGGGCGCACGTGGGCGTTTGATGTATTAATATTGTGCTGCTTTTAAGGTTATCGCGGGTGGAAGGTGATCTGGTCCGATAGACCGATGCCATGCCACCAGAGAGTACACCTCAATGCGGTGTTGGTTCTCTGAGATCGAATTAATTATTTCGAATACTGACTTATTTTTTATGCAATGATAAACAATTGGTAAGAGCTGGATAAATAGAGTACAAAACAGTATACGAACGAAGCTAGTTAGTAAAAACTTCATTATAATGTTTGTTTAAAACAGAAGTTATAGGTCACAAAATATGTTGTTTTTCTTCTCGAGAAAACGAAGGATTGTGTCGGACTCCTACTGACCGACAAGCCCCACAATTCCTACTACTACCATAAGTCGGGACTTAATTCCTAACTACGAAACAATTGAACAAAATGAAGAAATAAGTAAGAAACAAACAAACGTAAGGAAATTCTTAACAAGTTGCAAAAGCTCCTCAATAAGTTTATAGTAAATTTTAAAAGTTACAACTTTTAAAATTTACTATAAACTCAGGTTCGAAATTAAAAAAAAAACACTTTTGACCAATATGTTAATTTTGCACATCAAACTGCCCCAAAATGTCAAATAACTCAATTAATAATAAAGTTGAAAAGCTATCAAAGAAATTTGACAAATTGGGGTAGCTTGATGTGCTGGCCTCTGTATCTATGTTTATCATTGAGAATTCAGATTAATCATGCTTTAAGAAATCAAGGCAAAAAAATGAACCCTACCAATAGGTAGGGTTCATTTTGACAAGATTGATTTAACTGCTCAAAAATATTAGGTTCTAGAAAAATTATACTCAAAATTAAGTTGATAGATATATAACTACGTAGCTTTGTAGATATTGTCATTACATTACCACAGTCTGTTTTTGAAACTGAAAAACTAACTCGAGTTAAATTATCGTTTTTGAATTCACTTGTTTACGTGGCAATGTACCTTTTTTGTTTTATTATAAGTACCATGAAAATTATTAGTCATACAAAAGTTCCTATGAGTCCAGTATGCCCGGCGCGTGTACACCATTACTAAGCCCCCGTGCAGTGCGCGCGCTCGTTAGCTTTTATTTGGACGCCGGACTCCTGTTCCAGCCGCGCCATACACTGGCGGACAAGAGAAGTACCTATACAGCGAATGTATTTTTTTTATGTGTATAATGGGACTCCCCGCGACTTACGAGATGTATGTAGGTCGTAGCTTCGAACCCGCTAATCATTTAATGACCACTTTTCTCAAAACGGTGAAGGAAAACATCGTGAGGAAACCGGCATGTCCAAGAACCAATCATTCGAAGACATGTGATATCTACCAACACGCACTGGGCCCGCGTGGTGGATTACGGCCCACTCCCTCTCACACTGAGGAGGCCTGTGTCCCAGCAGTGGGAACATTATAGGCTGATTTTGTATGATGAAAGTCTGTGCCTGTCACTGCATGTCAAAGTCGTGGCCAGAATGGTCTTATAATACTAAGGTACCTAGGTATATATCTAGCTGATGTGTTTATCAACCCACCAACCCAATGAATGATTAGGAGATTCTTATTCTATTACTTTCTTCAAAACTTTGAAAAAACGCCAACCAGTATGTAATACATTAATTTTAGTGGAACTGTCAAAACGCAAGGTTTTGCCATAAGTGTGTTACACCAGAAATGCCCTGCTGGAGAAGAATATAGGCTACTATTCATCCTGGATATTTGTTTAAAAACTGTGTAATACAAAAACACGTAGACGAAGTCATGCAGATAACTTATACTCCCGTCAGTTTAAAAAGCCCTCTGATCGACAAAACGACCCTGAAGGATACTTGGTCTTTGTTTTTCTTTCTCTCCTAAACTTAAAAAAAAACGAAGAAGAAGAACTGAAACTTCTTAAAAATAAAGAATTAGAGAGATTTCGTGTGAAAGACAGAGAGAGTTCTATCTTTCTTTTCAGTCATGTAACAAAATATGCCTAAACGTGACGCGTCCTTGAAATTTCATTCGCAATTCTGGGAGTCTATATCGTAACCGCGGTATCCGTAGTTTCGGCTGAAGTTACGGGCATTTCCTGCACCGTATCACTTACGGACATAAGATTAGTTTGGGTCCCTTCTCCCGATGTGTCTTTGGTCGTCCGAAAAGGGAATTAGGGCCTTGTTTTGACAGATCAACTACTTTCGTATCTTCTATGACGGACATAGAGAGTAGCTCCCTCGTCCGATTATTGAATCGCTGTCTAAGAAGTTCCACTTCAAAAACCAAACATCACTTAATTAGTTTTCTTTACGCGTAATTTTCTTTGTGCTAAGTTGCAATATTTTGGTGCGAGTGAAAGGTTCGCAAAGTTTTTACTCGCACCTAAATATTCCCGCTGGGCGCCTCACCCTGTCCGCCAGTGTACACTATGATCTTTCCCAGTGTTATCAGCAACCGGTACATGTGCACAGTTTAATGTTCCCATTCGGTTTCATTCAATTAATTGCCGCGCGATGATGTGGCGGCCACGAATAAAATAAAATCATTGCTCCAATCGATTTGGCTTCTAAGAAATTTTATTATATCGATATTTAATCGATTTGGGGTTTTACTAGTATGTCTTTGTCTGTTACGTAGAAACATGAATGAGGAATGTTTTATATTTAGAACATTATAGTAATATAGAATCAGTTATTTTTGGCAGTTTTTTAAGGCGTAGGTATTTGGATGTCTGCTGTAAGTTTGTTCAAGTGATTGTTCAGAGCTTTGGTAAATTCTTGCAGAGTAAAAACTAACAAAATATTTAATTTCACATAAGCACATAGGCACAGGAAACGTCAGAATCTAGGTGCATGGTTCCCATTGGTCGTTTCATAATATATGGAGAAGAGACGACAAGAAAATCCACGGTTACTCTTTCAAATACCCTTTGGTTTTTCAAATGTTTTACAATTACAGTATTAATTATACCTAAGTATGAGAGGACAGTGTAGGCCTGTCAACAAGTACAGGTTCTTAGTACAGAGGCCAGCACATCAAGCTACTCCAATCTGTAAAATTTATTTGATGGTTTTTCAACTTTATTACAAAGGAATAGAGTTTATGTTCAATTGGGAAAATTTTACAGTTTGGGATAGCTTGACCTGCTGGCGACTGTACATTTCAAAAAGGAGAAGCTAATAGGTTTTCTCAAAACGAATAGTGTTGTACCTATGCAGTTTGCTACGGATCGGATTTCGGTACTTTAGTGGGATTGTATTGCCTGCCCATTTTCCCATATCTGCTGAAGTGGCAGCGGGCTGGCTACGTTTGTCGAAGGACCGATGGCCGATGGAGCAGACGGATGCTGGAGTGGAGCCTACGTATTGGCAAACGGCCTTCCGGCTAGATGAAACGACGACCTCAATAAGGTGGCTGAAAAAGACTGGACGCGGTCCTCCGCCTTGGAGGACATCAGGGTGTTGTGGTGCAGCCTTGGAGTGGCCAATATCCAGCTGTGGTCTGCGATAAGTTGAGTTGATTTATCGATTCCCATGTCTTGCAGCCTTTATCAAAACTAGCCTAAATCCATGACAAATAACTGCACAGTACAGTTACTCAAACTTCTCTAAAAAACTAAACAGCCCTTAAAAAGCGGTTGCAGTGTAAAAGGGCACGTTATCACCAACCTGACAAGTCGTAGGTCACATTCACATCGCACTGAAGCGCAGGCGCTGGCAGGGCTCCGCAAAAAACGGTTGAAACCCGCCGGCGCCTATGCGCCTATAAATTATATTGGCATATTGTCAATATGACGCCCCCGACCGCCCAAAAATTAGTTTTTTTTTTGGAAATTAGAAGCATGTGTCTCACGGTTGGTTGGTATTTTGAATTATTAATTACTAAGTATGTGAGATGAACTAAGCTGTGCAGAGATGCACTATTTGTATGAGAGCTTCAACATTTATTCACGTGAGGCTTGTGGCTAAGTAATTATACAGCCTCACAACACATCACGAATCGATCAAGTTAAGCTACGCTTGCCACGGTAGGTCCGTGGACGGGTGACCATTTTTACATCGGGGCGTAACTCCGCTGCCGCGAGAAATCGCGGCACAGCGGACATAACTCCAGCGAGATCTCATGGCGACATGGAGAGTGCGATTGTCGCAACCCAGTGCTGGGCACGCCACGATTGCGGCGCTAAGTCCCCTCTTTGAGGAGTGGTTTGAGAGGCGGCATGGCGTCCTCGCCTTCCGCCTGATGCAGGTCCTCACCGGACACGGCTGTTTCGGGAGGTTCCTGCTTCGCATAATAAGGCGGGAGGAAACGTCCGGGTGTTTCCAATGCGAAGATCGCCCTGAGGACACGGTGGAGGTCTGCCCGGCTTGGGCGGAGCACCGCCGTGTCCTCGTGGAGGCGATCAACAGCGGCGAGCTCTCGCATCTGGCCCTGGTCCAGGCCATGGTACGGAGCGAGAGTGCATGGGTAGCCGTCACCTCCTTCTGCGAAGCAGTGATGCTCGCGAAGAGGAAGGCGGCGCACTTGAGGGAGAGGCAGTATATGCACCCTCACGGCCTTAGTCGCCGCAGGAGACGCGTTGGGCGTCGGGAATCCCAGGCTGATTCCCGGCCACCGTAGGCATAGCTTGCGGAGGGCGAGTAATGGGTAACTCGCTGTCTGGAAGGGACGAAGCCCAGGTCGATGGCGCGTTGTGTTCCACGCGCGCCTCAAAGAGATGTCAGCACAAAGTGATGGGGCCCGCAAGGGCCGATGCCTGCCAGGGGTGCGGGTTTGTTCGAAAGAGATACCGCCACCCCTGGCACGAAGGCTACTGAGGGAACACGGTAGGGTTTTAGTCAGTAAAAGTCTGACATGCTCTCCTGCTCCAGCCAGAGTGGGAGAAGTTATTTGATGATTTCCCTCCCAAAAAAAAAACATCTTTACATACCAAGACCTCACCGGGCATCGGAAAGCAGGTTAAGCGTGTAATTCGCGGATCTTTAACACGAGTCGTCAGAAGCCCGAAGGGCTGACAGCCAATCTTACTCTAACTTATGAGGAGGCAGAGCAAGTTTTGGACTGAATGGTATAAAACACTTGGCTTCCTTATCATAATGTAATACCTTGTGATTGCATATGGATATCTTTAACTTCGATTATTATGACACAATCAGTAAACACATAAACTCATACATAAATACACACTAACGCACGCAGGCACGCACTCACGCACGCGCGCGCGCGCTTACACACACACACACACACACACCCCCACACACACAAACACACACACACTTACCTAATATTATTTCACACATTCACATAAAATAACACACTACACAGAGCTGATGATTATATTTTATAGGTCATTGTTTCTTTTTGCTTTGTTTAATTTTATCATTTGTTTTTTGATTTTGTTTTTAAATAGTCTCAATTTTGTTAAAGATCATGGGAAGGAGCGAGACAATCCCAAGTTCCCAACACAAGTATTATTAATTACTTACTGGGGCTGTCTTACTTAAAAATCTGAAAATGTAAATGTAATCATTTGAGACCCAATAAACAATTTTATTTTATTTTTTACCAAAGGGTATCGTAACTATTGCATTAGGTACCCATTAACTGGGTTGTGGAGGTCAGATAGGCAGTCGCTCCATGTAAAATACTGGTAATAAAATTAGCTGCATTCGGTTTGACAGGAAGCCGATCCCTACAGGGCCCCAATTCTGTATCGTTATAATGATTCCCCGCGGAATCTTACTACGGTCAAACTACGTCAATATAGTTTTTTTAGAAACCAATGTAACGGTAAGGAATCGAAATGTCATTTCTGTATGTTCCAAGACAGTTTGTTGATATTATTAATATGATATTAGCAGAATTCGTGTGTGATTGACGTGATTACGAGTAAGGATTCGTTAAGGTGGTCATAGTGAAGTCAGATGACATACGTAAAATCACGTCTTTGGCTCATGGGGGGTTGGCAGAAACTAGATAACTACGATCCTTACAAACTTCTTAATTGGCCTCATTTATATTATACATCTTCCGTGTGTTCATCATCATCATCATTTCAGCCAAAAGACGTCCACTGCTGGACATAGGACTCCCCCAGGCTCCTTCACTTCGACCGGTCTTGTGCTTCCCACATCCAACGGACACCCGCGGCCTTTACAAGGTCATCGGTCCACCTTGTGGAAGGCCTTCCCACTTTACGTCTTCCGGTACGCGGTCGCCACTCCAGAGCCTTCCGGCCCCATCGGCCATCTGTTCTGCGAGCAATGTGCCCTGCCCACTGCCACTTAAGTTTGGCAATTCTTCGGGCTATGTCGGTTGCCTTGGTTCTCCTGCGGATCTCTTCATTTCTGATTCGATCAACTCCGAGCATAGCCCTTCCGTGTGTTGCCGGACGTAAAAGAATAGGTAGCACCATCCCATTTCATTCCGTGGGTGTCGTAGAAGGCGACTAAGGGACTTACTAGAGAATGGGCAGCAGCGTTCTCTTTGCATTCTACCACCATACTGCGATCGATCGATAGGAGCAGTGGTGGCCAAGTGGTAAAGGCCGCGACTTACGAGTTGTAGGTCGTGAGTTCGAACCCAGACAGGCGCTTTACTTTGTGTAAATTATTTCATCACCACTGCTCTCAAAACGGTGAAGGAAAACATCGTGAGGAAACCGGCATGTCCTAGAACCAAAAATTCGAAGACATGTGACATCTACCAACCAGCACTGGGCCCGCGTGGTGGATTACGGCCCAATCCCTCTCACCGAGAGGAGGCCTGTGTCCCAGCAGTGGGAGCATTATAAGGCTGATGATGACTGCGATCGAAAACCCGCCTGCCATGCGTGCCGATTATGGCAAAACCACCTCGTTTTGGGGGAGGCCTATGTCCAGCAGTGGACGTCTTTCGGCTGAAATTATGATGTTTATACATGTGGTCATACACGCACGGTTGCGAGTACTTGTACCTGACCTTTCTGTAGAAGGTACCTAGTATATGCGCCCTCACGGCCTTAGTCGCCGCAGGAGACGCCCTGGGCGTCGGGAATCCCAGGCTGATTCCCGGCCACCGTAGGCGCGGGCTTGCGGACGGCGAGTAATGGGTAGCTCACTGTCAGATAAGGACCAAGCTTGGGTCGACGGCGCGTTGTATTCCACGCGCGCCTCAAAGAGATGTCACCTCCAACTGGTGGAGTCCGCAAGGACCGATGCCTGCCATGGGTGCGGGGTGTTCGAAAGAGATACCGTGGCTCCTGTTACACAGGCAACTGAAGGAACACGGGTGGGCGTTTAGTCAGTAAAAGTCTCACACGCCCTCCTGCACTCCCCAGAGCAGGAGAAGTTATTTTATGATTTCCCACACTAAAAAAAAACCCTTTCTGAAGAACTTCAGCAATAAGGTCACTATATGACCTCCTATGGCGTCCCCTCCCAGTATTTCCACTCACGTCTGCCTTGGACTAATCATAATTAGGAAAGTAACAGTTAGTACCTAGGTAGCAGATATGCTAAGTAATAAAAGACATTCCACAAGATTATTATTTTTCCATTTTTTTTTTACGAAAACGTCAATATGGCACGACTATAAACAAAAACCAATCACGGTAGGGGTCAATTCGGGACATGTCGTGTGTTCCATACAGTCAACAGCACATTTATGTTAACATTCACAGTTTGACAGTGACCCTTTTTCGAAGCATTAGGGGTGCGTTTCGCATTTCAAGTGTGACTACAGATATACGGTTGACCGTACATGTCCGTATTTGTCTGTGAGTTATTGCTTCCACACGGACATGCAGGCTAGTTGGCGCCAGTCAAAAGAAATATGCAAACATGATGCAACCGTCCGACAGATTCAACATTTGTTAATTTATAAAGATCCCGGATACTTTTGCTAAGTTACTTATGATATACTTATACTTACTTAGGCCAGTGAGGCCGCCTCAGTGGTCTAAGTGACCCCTAGACCACGACTGGCCCCTAAGTGAAAAACCCCGCCGGGATATTGCAAACGTGGACTTAGATGAAGAGTTTAACAATTATTAAATAAAACAAAAATGTTCAACTCTAGTTGGGAAGCTAGTAAATATTCATCAATGAAAATGCCTTTTGATTTCTTCTCTTGGAACATATAAAAGCCCTCGCATTCTCATTCTCCCCTACTCTACCGCTATGGGGTAGTCAATTAAATGCAACGTAAATCTCCGTACACAACAACAGAGGGCGATTATCGTATCAATTACAGAATAAAACGCCGGTCAAACATGACACGACCATGTGGTTAGTGTCTGGGGAAGCTTTGGAGGGTTACTCTCTGAACGAATATAACTATTTAGCTATTAACATTGACAGGGATTAAGTGTTTTTCAGCACAATCATAAAAATTACAATCAAACTAAATTAAGAACTTTCCAAAGAAAAACTAAATTATTATACTAAATACACTGAAAAGTCTAGCTAAGCAGCGTCATCTATTGGTGAGTAGAGAAACTAATACAAAAAATGTAATAAAAATAATTGATGTTGTTATCTAGTGGAGTAGTGGACGCATGAAATGATTTTGAAACTTCAAAAAACCAGATATACTTTTTATTGAGTAAATTTTCGTTGATTAAATTTGAAGTATATTTAAAGACTGGTGTTAAATCTAGCGCCATCTGTTATTGGGTAGCTATACTACATCATCTCCATGAAAAAATATTTTACAGTCGTACTATAGTTTTACGAGTTTTTCACTAGGTGGCAGTATAAGACTTTTAAATTAAATTTTGAAACCACATTATTATTCACTACATAATCCTCATGCCCTGTTAGCACGCTCAGCTTTCAAATACCAAGTAATGGGTATACATTTGTGCCTCGATTGGCATTATATTACAGGACTCTCCGTCTCCGATCATATTGTAAGTAGGTAGGTAGGTACCTATCATGGCAATGATAATTACCTGAAAGGGCTCTTTCACGATGAGGATTATACTCCTTGCTGGATCTTTATTTCCAATTCTCAATCAATCTTCTCGCAGTAGGTGGGTACCTACAGGCTATTCACGTTAGGTACACACGGCTACACATCAAACTATAATCTCCAGTACAAGCTGATCTCGCATTGTATAGGATTTCCATACAGTGCGAGTTAACTGGAAATGTATATAGCTTGATGTGTAGCCGTACGTACACTGAATGGTTTTCTACAACTTTAACTCATTATCACCCTGAATTAATTTAGCCAAAAACTGAATTCATTGCAATTTGCAATTAATAAAAGGTAGGGAATATAGTGCCTATTCATAATTAGGTAGTTTCTTTCAGTACACTTTCAGTTCTCTTTGGCTACTTTCAGTAACTACTCAGGTAAGTTTATTTATGGTGTTAAGAGGCCGTATACGATTTTTCTGATTTCACTGATTTTAAGTGATTTTACGGAAAGGAAATACAGTATTTTAACTGTAAAAGTACGTCTGTAAAACTAAGTACATAGACTACGATTTAATTACTGTATTAGACAAAGTTTCGTATACGGCTTCTTCAGCCCTACCTAGTCGGCAATTCTTCACATAAATTTGTATTTCATTAGACGCCTCATGTTGACACATTCAGTTTGCTCGTGGCCATTTTCTCGCTAGATGATGCTGAAGTCAAAATACATTTATTTTAGTTTATGTGCAGGTAATTCGAACATTAGTACCCAAGTCGTATCCGAGTCGTTTCTAACCGAAAGGGGCGTGACTAGTGTTGCCAGGTCCGATTTGTTTTAAATCGGTGGTACGTGAGGTCAATAAAATCGGGATTTAGGGTTGCAGATCGGGACAGTAAATAAAAAACAAGGGGTTTTTTAGTCTGGGATTAATTTATTGCGTTTTAAACTACTAGTGCAAGTATAGGATTATATAAATTACCTAAATTAAATATGTATTTAATCTTACATAACAAGTGATCAGTCTTGCTAGACTAGTAGAAATTATAAAATAAAATCGTACTTTCAGTGTAATTGACGCACTTCAGAAGTATAAAGTACCTAAGTATTTATGTGAATTATTTATTGTCTATTAAAATTGTTTTATTCATTGGACTTTGCCGCCTTTACAATGTGTGACACTGATGTGTGTCATTTTGAATTTGACATAGTGATGTAATGAGTAAAAATTACGTAGCGTAAATTTACATTTTTTATGAGAAAACTTTTTCATTTTTTGATTAATCGGGACATTTAGCGTCCCGATCAGGTACAAATCGGGACGCGTCCCCAGACCCCTGAAAATCGGGACGTCCCGCGCAAATCGGGACACCTGGCAACACTAGGCGTGACTGTGTCGTAATTGCTTAGCAAAAACACAATATTATCGTGGTTACTGCGATAATATTGGGTGGTCACTCATTTTTACCGACTTCCCAAAAGGAGGAGTTTATAATTATGTTCGACTTGTATTTTTTTTATGTATGTTCATCGATTTCTCCCCCATTTGTGGACCGATTCACAAAATCATTTTTTTATTTGAAAGAGTATACTCCTGAGGCGGAACTATCGGCACCAAGTCAGGATCTGATAATGGAATCCCAGGAAAATCGAGGGCAACCCTCAAATGTTTTATTTATTTATAGTGTTTTTCATATAATAGGTCTTTACCTATGAAATTGCCGTTTTGTATGAAAAAATTTAAACGAATTTTTTTCATGAATTTTTTATTTGTATTAATCGAAGTAATCACCCATGCAATCAATGCATCTTTGCCATCGCAGTGGCAGTTTATTGATGCCCTTCTTAAAGAAATCAGCTGGACGGGAGGCAACAAATTCTTCAAAGGCATTTTGTACTGCCTCTCGGGTATTAAATTTTTTTCCCGCCAAGAAGTTATCCAAATTCTGGAAAAAGTAGTAGTCTGTAGGCGCAAGGTCTGGTGAGTAGGGCGGATGACGGAGAGCTTCCAACTCCAGTTCTTGCAACTTGGAGACCGTCTGCTGTGCAGTATGAGGTCGCGCGTTGTCGTGCAGGAGCAGCGGAGACGAGCGATTGACCAATGCTGGTTGGAGATGCGCCAGCTTCTCCATCATTGTGTTCAGTTCTTCACAGTACACATCTGCAGTAATGCTCACCCCGTTTGGTAAGAAGCTGTGATGAATCACACCGGCGCTAGACCACCAAACAGTGACCATCACTTTTCTAGGGGTAAGTTTTCGTTTAGGGCATTGTTTAGGTGCTGAACCAGGATCCAACCAACTTGCTGAGCGCTTACAGTTATCAAACAGAATCCATTTTTCATCGCAGGTAACAATGCGGTTCAAAATTCCTTCATTTGTGTGTCTGTTGAGCAGTGCAAGGCACGTCTCGACGCGTACTTCGCGCTGGCGATCATTGAGTTCGTGGGGCACCCATTTGTCAAGCTTTTTTACCTTGCCAATTTGACGCAAATGGACCAATATTGTTTTGACGCTAACGTCGAAAGCTGCTGCTAATTCAGCCGTAGATTGTGTATCATCAGCTTCCACAATCGCCTTTAATTCGTCATTGTCGACCAAAGTCTTCGGACGACCGCGAGGTTCATTTTTCAGGTCGAAATTTCCAGAACGGAAGCGAGCAAACCAATAACAGGTGGTGCGTTGGTTTGTAGTGTTAGCTCCGTAAACGTCGTTGATGTTGCGTGCCGCTTGTGCCGCGTTGCTGCCACGACGGTACTCATATTCCATAATTACTCGAATTTTTAACGTATCCATGATGACGAAAAAGATTGAAATGCGATGAAAATGTAACACTAATCAATAAAGAAATGACTACTTTTAGAAAAAAAAATCCATGTTTTTAAAATAAAATTAATTTGAAATTAGAATTCTTAGCCAAACAAAAATTATTTTGATTTGAAATGGCCAGTACTGCAGAACGGCAATTTCATAGGTAAAGACCTAATATTTTCTAAAGCTATTGAGACATTTGTGTATGGTCATCATCATCTCATGACGCTGAGCTGATGAAGGAAGGTACAACTCTTTAACGGTTAGGAGTTAGGTGCAGGTTCGGACATAACTCCGTCATACCTATCCAGGAAAAGTTTTTATCCAGTGCGCAAATTGTAACCATGAATTTAGCATACCTATCATTCTAGACCCCCTAGCGCAGGATAAAAACTTACCCTACATAGACCGACTTGCAAAATTCTTTTTTTGCTCGAAAGAGATTTATTCCGAAATGGTCCCATTTCAATTTCATAAACCTAGATCTGATGATGCTTTTCGGAGACAGACAACGGAACTGTTTAAAAAATGACAGCAAATCAACCGCGATTGCTGCTATCGCATAAATATGCATTGTTTTGGCCAAGGATGATGACATTTTGAATTGGTGTGGGGTAGGTATCTACTACAACTAAAAAGTGAAAAATTAAAGTTTTTTCGCTTGAACGATCTCCAAGCACACAGAACATTTCATGATATTTTTAATGTGCATGATAGCAGCTCTTCAAAATTTCCTTCTGATTATTATCGTTTTTTTTTAACAAGAACCGTCATCTATTTTCTCGTAACACACTATCAGTAAGAATGGCTTACGTTAGGCTAATAGTATACCTGCGTTATTGAGAAGACAAATTGTATACCTATGATCTATACTAATATTATCTATAAATGTGAAAGTATGTGAAGATGTTTGGATGTTTGTTACTCAATCACGCAAAGACGACTGAATAGATTTGGTTGAAATTTGGCACACAGATTATAACCTAGATTAACACATAGGATAGTTTCCATTCCGGTAGTACCTACGTTCCCGAGGGATAATTTCCGACCTCCACGTGGGCGAAGCCGCGAACGGAAGCTAGTAAGTATTAAGAAGCAATAGATTAGCAATAGGTACCTATCCTTCAAAATACGATAGACGCCCTAGAAATGTGGTGCTGGAGAAGAATGCTTGGCATAACCTGGACACAGTTCGAACTAACGTCTCAATCCTCCAAGAGCTTAGTATCGAACAGTGTCTTTCTTCCATCGTCCAATGTCGTATTCTAACTTTCTTTGGACATATCGCACGTCTAGAAGACATATCTGTGGAGCGACTTGTAGTACAGGGAAAGGTTGAAGGTACAAGAGCACGTGGCAGGTCTCCAATGCGTTGGACCGACCAAGTCAAAACTGCACTCAATGGTCCACTCCACGAATGCTCAAGCAAAGTCAAAGTACGGGAGGAATGGCGACGGATTGTGAAGCTTGCCACCACCCCTGATGTGACGACCACGACCACTCTGCCAAGAGTGTGACGACGACGAAGAAGAAGATCCTTCAAAAAATCAAAATCAAAAGTCATTTATTCAAACTAGGCTGAGAGTCAGCACTTTTTGAACGTCAAAATTACATAAGACTGTCCCCCAAAACGCCCGCCCTTCACCACTTCCTAGTGCTTTCCTAGCAAAATTATAGCTATTTATTTTTCTTCTTTGTAGAACTAAATCTAGATACCATTTATTGCCAAAGAGCAGATACGTCTTCCTCTTCGGTATGTTCTTTCATTTCCTACTTTCTAACTCATTTTTTAAAACAGATTTTGTAACAAAAACATAAATTATTCAAAACTCGCAGCGGACTGGCTGTTTTGCCAAAATTTAAGTTTTGCAAAAAATTAGCGCAGCGGACACGGCTTTATTAAATCATGATTGGGGAACGATTAATGACGATTATAAAGATTGCTTTTGTGTAAATTAAAACTGAAATGTGTACTACAACATTACGATTAACCAAACTAAGGGAATCTACACCCCTACAGCTACCCAAAAAAAAAAACGGAATCCATTCCCTCAAATGCAAATACCGCTCCCCTCTTCAAACACATCACGGTGAACGCGTCCGAACAATCCGGAACACATTAACTCGATTCTTCCTTTTGTGATCACTCGATAATCTTTTGTAAACCGATCGACTGAATCAATTACACCTCTATTCGATTCAATTATGAACTCCTTTGTTTTGTAAGTGGAACTTCTTTTTTCTTTTGTTTAAAAATCGAATTCGTTTGGAAGTGAAAAGCTATTGATGTTCTTAAATTGACTTTTCGGTTTTTGAAGGGCACTTTTTTCTTTTCTTTTGAAATTCGAATTGGTTTAAAAATGTAAAGCAATTGATGTTCTTAAATTGAATGGTTTTGAAGTGTGGAAGAAGAAATGATCAATCGTGATCGTGTTTAAAGGTTGTTTCCGGTCCTATTCTTTTAAGTTCAAGATAAACTAGTTAATCAAATGCAATATAATAATTAACCTACGAAATCTCTATCCTTCTTAGATTACCAATAAATAAAAAATAATTGCTGATCGCTGGCTGGGTTTAGTTTCAAAATGTTCGTCATGGCCGGATTAGGTTTTTACGGAAATTAAAATTTGAAAAGTTTAAGCATCGGAAAATGTTCAAATTCAGGCAAACTAAGCGTGCTTTTTTGTATGGGATTTTAGTATACATACTCAGCCTATAACGTTCCCACTGCTGGGACACAGCACTCCTCTCCGAGAAAGGGAGTGGGCCGTAATCCACCACGTGGGCCCAGTGCGGGTTGGTAGATGTCACATGTCTTCGAATTTTTTGGTTCTAGGACATGCCGTTTTCCTCACGATGTTTTCCTTCACCCTTTTGAGAGCAATGGTGATGAAATAATTTACACAAAGTAAAGCGCCTGTCTGGGTTCGAACTCACGACCTACAAATCGTAAGTCGCGGCCGTTACCACTGGGCCACCACTGCTCTCTGATTTTTGTATGAATTATTAAAATTTGGACGGGACAACGTTGTCGGGTTAGGAATAAAAACCACCACTAGGTTTCATTTCAAGATTGTAATTTTTCGTTCTGATAAGTATTCACTATGACGAGAAGTGGTAGCCCAGTAGTAACGGCCGCGACCTACGACTAGTAAGGTCGTAGGTTTGAAGTTTGACAGGCGCTTAACTTTGTGTTAATTATTTCATCACCACTGCTCTCATAACGGTGAAGGAAATAATCGTGAGGAAACCGGCATGTCTGAGAACCAAAAATACGAAGACATCGTGACATCTACCAACCCGCTTGGTGGATACATATACCATAGAATACTTTGATAATCAGCCTATTTGAAATCCAAATTCTCTAATATTGCCTCTTACTATATTGCTTTTTCCTGTTAGGTATTAATAAGTACCTACGTGGGTATCTACAGGGGCTACAGATAGCTGATATTATTTAGTACTCAAGCTACTCACAAATAAGGAAGCTGTTGTAAGCGTTTTATATTTCATTTAGATGATGTTCGCTCAGGATATCGGTTGCAATCAAGTGGTGTGCCACAGATCGAGGAATGTCTACAACTGACCTTTATATAATTAACTCCTTACCTAGCTCCCTGCTAGCTCATCTTTGATAATCGTTACGGGTAGTCAGAAGACCATAAGTCTGACAATCAGTCTTACCTAGAGGTTTCGCGTGTTACCCAGTAACTGGGTTGTGGAGGTGCGATGGGCAGTCAGTCCCAGTAAAATGCTGCTGTATGCAGTTTGTCTGGAAGCCGACCCCAAAGTTGTTGAGAAAAGGCTTATAGTACCTAATGACATGAATTCGATTTTCTCCTAATAAGCAAAAGCGCGTTTGTTCGAGATGGTTAATGAAACTCACACTAGGGCCAATGTATTGCATAAATTTCAAAACGTGCGAATTGCGTAATACGTATATCTTAAGTTGTCAATTCACCCAATAATTAAATAACTTCGTGCGAATCGTGGTCGCCTAGAGAAAATAATATATTATTTAAAAGTTTCGTTTCCCCTTTTTCGGACAGTAAATTCGTGCGAACCGACAAATCAATGTATCAATAAGAATCTAAATTATTTTAAAAGATATTGCTAATCCATTCTATCATATGTTTGAAAAATATTTCTGCTCACCAACGTATGCAAGTAACGCGATAAATGTTGTTGAACTGTCACATTGAAAGCCATTTCTACAGTTAGTCTGTAGCGCAACTACCCCGCAGCGTAAAGATCTCAGAGCAAAACCCAAATAATCAACCAGTAAAAAACAGTGTTTAAAAAAATTACGTAGCTTGATATTAACGTTGCTTATTATTCAATTCGCATGAATTTGCTCGCGCGTATCGGGAGAGTCGATACTGTTATATACTTCCTCGAAGTGAACTTATTTGTGGGCGAATGGACAATTCCAAAAATACGTACTTATTGAATAAAACGCTAAATAAAACGCATTTCCTACTATGCAACGTGCATAAATAAACCCTTTATTTTTTAATCACCAACGAATCTATTCTATCCATTCCTACATCTACGTCTTCATAAGTGGTCGAAGCTAAGTGTTCGTAAGCGGTGTGTTTGCGGTCAGCCGAGCCATATCGATATTATATCGATAATCAATCAATCGAGCCGAGCATCGATTAAACTCGATTCATTGTTAAGTGGAGGTTTAATTTGGGTTTTATTGTCTTTGGTATTAAGGTTAAGTGTTTTATTTGGGTCAATTTATTTAATCAATTGGTTTGGATGTAATGTGCACTTTGGGGTAGGTACCAACTTTTAAATTAAAAGCGTATTTAGCTGTGTGTTTCATGTTGTGTTGTGTTCTAAGTTACCTGCTGTGTTGTGTTCAGATGACCACTGAATATCAGCGCTGTGCTGTGGGTCCCATAGCACAGCATCATGCTGAGTGGAAGTCTTCTTGTCACAGCCACGGCGTGCAGCTGCCGACTATTTATGTTCTGTACGCCTACCTATGTTCAAAAATATTTGTGTTGTTATCATGTTTTTTTTTAATAATGTTATTTCATCTTTTTATATGCACGTGTTTCTGAGACAAATAAATCCATTTTTCTTTTTAAAGAAAACTGGCTTTATTACCTACAAATTCCTGATAAACTTTAATCTTATTCAACAGTTCAAATGAATGTGTATATATACCAAAGGAACTAAGTAACCATGCAGGGACCAATGAACTGGTGAAGGCCGCAGGAATTTGCTGGATGCGAGAAGCATAGAACCGGTCGAAGTGGCGGTGCTTGGGGGAGGCCTATGTCCAGCAGTGGACATCTTTCGGCTGAAATAATTATGATGATGAACCACGGTAATCAGATATAGTTGAAGTTTTGTAAGAAATCGATGGATGTAGGTACCTATATCAAATTAAACATTCGAATACATCCATCTACATACCCACCCGAGAAAAGTGTCACCAGTTGTTTTGGATTTTTTTTTTTTTTTTTGAATGGGTTCAATTTAAGATGGAGTAGCTAAACCACTTCGGCAGGGACAACGACGCACAAACTGAAACCATGAATTCAGGACCATGGTTCTAGACGGCGTAGAAATTATTCGTAGGTTATCAAATTTAAAAAAAATGCAGTTTCATAGAGAAATGCAATAGGTAGGTCATAATGTATGGCAATTTTTTATTAAATAACGGTCTAAATTTTGTAACACAGGTTCAAAATCATCTACTTACTTAGTGAATACATTATAGTTAACAACAACTTGTTAACTATAATACATTATAGTTAACAACAACTTGTTAACTATAATGTAACCACAACTGGGGCCTAAGTCTACTAATTTATAAACGTTACAATGGTCTCTCAATGGTGTGTTTTTGACAGTTTTTGTATGGCAAATCTGTCAAAAACTTACCATTGAGAGACCATTGTGACGTTTATAAATTAGTAGACTTAGGCCCCTGGTTCGATGTCCGTGCCACTCTTGCTCTGAATCTGAAGCGATTAATATTGAAGTAAAATAGGAGGGTACAAAGCGAATGTCGTAGGTACATAAGCTATGGGTACCTATATACAATATAACAATGAATCCCTATTTCCTTTAGTCACGGCAGCACACGTGTACGGCTGGAGCAATTTTGTTAATTCTTTTTTATTGTGTTTGTTATAGTCAGGAGGTTATTAAAAAAAAATGAGCATTCAATATTCATAGTTGAGACAGAACAACGTCTGTCGGGTCAGCTAGTAAAACTATAAAAGTCCAAGATAGCCGTCTCCTGTCAAACAGTACCAATACGATCTGCAATAATGTTTAACCAGTCTGACAAATCTAAAAGTCAGATTACCCTACTTACAATCCCATTTTCAATAAAATCTATACCAAAAGTAGGATAAATACCTACTTATTCGTATCTAAATTAAATAAACTTCCACATTACCGGTCATTCCAAAAATAAATCTCAATTTCTCAAGAAACAAGGAAACATCGTGATCGCTTCCAATTACAAATCACGCTTCAACAAAAACATTAGAAAGAATTTTCCGCATTCGAAAATTAAAAAAGAAAATTTATGTTGACACTTCCACTCACCCACTTCTTTTATTGGTCCGTCACAAGAGACGGTCGGACGTGATTGGTCGGTTTAAATGGGGCTCTAATGAGGAAAAGGGACGGTGAAACTAGGGCATGGGCGGTGGGTGTAAGTGCGAAAGGGATAGATAGACACTTGTCAAGTACTTACAGATAAAGCGCGCGTTAACGGCGGGTGCCTAAGGAAATTGGATTATATGGACGATGCAACGAAATAGTGGGGCCCTTGTGGATTGGCTGCGATACGAAAAAAAAATTGGTATAACGTGATAGATAACACTAACGTTTAGGTACCTAACATGAGAACTTATGCTATGAATAGTTTATGAAAATATTTTGGAATAATGAGGTAAGTACTTAAATAACATTTTGTTTGAGTAATGTTATCATTTATATCTAAGTACATATCTTTAAACAGAAAAATATTAAGTAGGTAGGTAACTAAGTGTGCCGAAGACATTCATAGGTAGTCTTACACAAGGCATTTTAACCTGCACCCTAATTGCGTAACTCACGATTAATCATAATCGGTTTAATTTGACAGTTCAACAGTATCTATTGCGTTATTTACGTTGTTTATGCAGACACATTTTTCGAACATAAGAAGCAATGGTTTAACAATCTGTTTCAAAACGAAACAGATTATGATGAATCGTGAGTTACGCAATTAGGGTGCTGTTTTAGTGCTGCTTTACTTTTTGTTTGTAGATATTAGTTAATTACATAAAATAGGTAAGCGTTACGTTTCTGAGTTAAATTTATGGTTTAGTTACAAAGTGATATTCTGAGTAGCAACTGTGTTAAGTAAACTTTTGAATAAGTATCTATGGCTCCTAGACGCACATTCACTGTTAAAGGGGGAAATCTTTCCAAAATTGAAAAACGGTGTAAATAATGCTGATTTGTGCAGATAATACGAAGTTTCCCATTCAAAAATATCTACGATTTGGAGAATCCCTGATAAAATATTAGAATATTTTGAATCAAATCCATAAAAAATAAGAAAAACCGCAAACCAACGCATCTAGATGTTGAAAATGCCCCTCCAATGTGGTAATCTTTACCTTTGCTATAACGACGAAATTGGAGTGATCCCGTCATCGTCATTATACCCGAAAACAGTGGATCTCTGTTTTTAGTAGTGTGAAAAAAAAAATAAACAAACGTGAATAATTTGTAGCAATGATAAAAATATTTACTTACGAGTAAGAATTAATGAAAAACCAAGCTAGGTACCTATTGCTGCATATTTCCTATCTAAAACATTCAGCGTATACGAAAACTCACATGTGCGCTGGCGCTGTGGAAACCTATCTTTCATTAGAAAAGGTCATTCAATGGCCACTTCACGGCAGTATCACAATCTGCATGTGACCTAAGCGATCAAATCGCATTCACGTAAACATCTTCAAGAAAAACTCAACGATCCCCACTACTTACGCTACTTCAGGAGCTTTTTTAAAAAACGACCGGCTTAAAGTATCGCTGTCCTACTCTACCCTAAACGAACACGGCTAACAGCTACATAGCTCCGTCTCCCTCTAAGGCTTAAACACGTCAAACAGGCGGGCAATCTATCACCCAAAGTTTATTCGTTTGAGGAACGCTTTGCGGTGAGGCGAGTCAGGACCGCGCGGTGAAGTGTAAACTCATGTGTTTGAATTAAAAAAAATGGAATCTAAATTGAAGAATTTCAAAGAGTCTTTAACGTTACAAGATTGTGAGAAGCCTAATTTGACGACACCTTTTTCTATAAACGATATTTTGACCAAAGAGAACGAGGGAAAGTGTGAATTTGAAAATGGAATGTTTTGTGCGGAGAATTTTGGCGCGAAGATGAACTTTTTGGGGAAACCAGCCAGTTGTTTCGGCAAGGAGGATGGATATGGTGTGAAGAAGGAATCTTTGGAGAAGGGACTGAAGTATTACGATGACTGCAATGGCTACCGAGACTTTGGTGGTGATGGCGCGCTGGACATGTCGAGGAAGAACCAGTATCCTGTCACGGAATTATCAGGTTGGTCATTGTTTAATATTTTGTAATAGGCTAAAAAAAAAACCAAGCTTCAATTTAGAGTGTTTAAGCTTTCGTTCAAGCTTTGTCAGGTGGTTCACCCGTTTCCCTCGTCTTTTGAAATATTTAAATAAAACTCTAGGTACGTACTTACCTACCTTAATTTATCAGACACCAATCTCCCAATAATCCAATAACACTAAAATCAGTCAAACGTAAAAATCCCATATGCACCATTACACACATATCACATTTATGACAAATTAGCTGCGCCCCGCGGTTTCACCCGCATAAGTCTGGATCCCGTAGGAATATTGGGATAATGGGGTAGCCTATGCCATATATGCCGACTAGACCATAACCTGGGTAAGGTCATGGTCTAGTCATGTGCCAAATATCATCCAAATCCGTTCAGCCATTTTAGCGTGACAGCGTAACATACAAACATACAAAAAAAATCTCTTTACAATATTACTAGCTGTTGTCGCCTGCGATCTTGGACGTTAAGTAGCCTATGCCTTACCCAGCACCCTAATTGCGTAACTCACGATTCATCATAATCTGTATCGTTTTGAAACGGATTGTTAAACCATTGCTTCATATGTTCGAAAAATGTGTCTGTTCGACAACATAAATAACGCAATGAATATTGTTTAACTGTGAAAACGAAACCAATTATGATCAATCGTAAGTTACGCAATTAGGGGGTATGTCATGGTCTAGTCATGTGCCAAATATCATCCAAATCCGTTTAGAAATTTTAGCGTGACAGCGGCGGCATAATTTTACATATTTAAAAAAAATGTTTTCGCTTTAAAATATTACATGCTGTTTGTTGCCCGCGACTTCTGACAGAATGAAAAGTGGCCTAACCCCCATTATCCATCTGCCAAGTTTCATCGAAATCCTTTAAGCCATTTTAGCGTGAAAGCGTCACAAAACTAATATAGGTAATCTTACTGGATTTTGCCCGCGGCTCCGCCCGCGTGGATGTCTGTTATCGCGTAAGAAAGTAGCCTATGTCCTTCTCCATATCCCAGGCTGTATCTCTGCCAAATTTAATGATGATCGGATCAGCGGTTTAGGCGTGAAAACTTAACAGACGGACAGAAAGAGCTACTTTCGCATTTATAATATTAGTATCTAGGGATAAGTTTAGATTAATTGACCAATAGTCGTAAGTTTTTATTGAAATACAGTAAACACTGCCCTTACTGCATCTTTAATTATCTTCTGACGTCATTAAAACCCACCAATGTGTAATCAAATCCTCGCCTACTTAAGTCATAAAGGTTAAATCAAAAATAGACTACAATCACCCATTGTGATGCTGTAAGAGGAGTGCGATGATGAAGCAGTTTTACTGAGTGTACCTATTAGTATTAGTGCACTGTTATTATCTAGCTAAAACACATTAGGGGCATACGATTGACGGGTTGTCTGTAAGAAGTAAATATGTATATGCTGACGCGGTTTCAAGAGCTTACCTAATCACCTATAGCTTGAATTGAGACATTTGGAAGGTTAAAAAATATATTTAAATTCATTTATTTGCTAGAATATAGGTTTGTAAACTGTAATGGAGGGACCATTACATTACATTCTACCGTTATCTATAAATGGTGTGCAAATAAGTATTATGTAATAAATTAATCAAATTAAAAATACAGCAACAATAACTTAAGCATTAGGATTTATAAGAATTGATAATTTCAAAGTTATACCTACAAGTATGTTACGTCAAATATTAGTAGGTACATACGTGTGTCAAATTAAGAATATAATAATTGTAAATTGCGATTGTAAATGTAAAACGTCAAAGTTAAATGTACAAACACTAATTAATAATTCTAAATTTACTAATATTATAAACTATCTTCCGCCCGCGACTTCGCTCGCGTGGAAGTTGAAACCTATCCCGCGGGAACGTACTACCGGGACAAAAAGTATCCTATGTGTTAATCTAGATTATAATGTATCTGTGTGCCAAACTTTATCCAAATCCGCACCCTAATTGCGTAACTCACGATTAATCATAATCGGTTTCAATTTGACAGTTCAACAATATTCATTGCGTTATTTACGTTGTTGAGCAGACAACTTTTTCGAACATATGAAGCAATGGTTTAAAAATCCGTTTCAAAACGAAACAGATTATTATTAATTGTGAGTCACGCAATTAGGGTGTCGTACAGCTGTTTTTGCATGATTGAGTAACAAACATCCAAACATCTTCACAAAGTTTCACATTTATAAAATTAGTAAGATTTATGTTTCCTTCTCCGCGATCTATTGACAATAGTAATTTCCGATCCCTTTTACCTATAGAACGATGAACTGCCCTAGCTTCTAACTGCCTTGAGCAGTGGTAGCCCAGTAGCAACAGCCGCGACTTACGAGGTTTAGGTCGTAGGTTTGAAGTCGCTTTACTTTATGTAAATTATTTTATCACCACCGCTCTTAAAATGGTGAAGGAAAACGTTGTGAGAAAACCGGCATGTCCTAGAACCAAAAATTGTGAGACATGTGACATCTACCAACCCGCTCTGGGCCCGCGTGGTCGATTACGGTCCACAGGTACTCACTGACAGGAGGCCCCTGTCCCAGCTGTGGGAACATTATGGTCATCAGACTATTATTAACATTTACTAATTGACAAACAATCTCATGATCATATGAGAGTAAGTAGATAATTGCAAAGGCAAAAAATAATGCAACCTACTTATTTGCTAAAAGAAAACAATATTGTCAATAGACATTTCCAATCTTTATCATAGAAAGATAAACTGCTAAATAGAGCTCTAGGAATAATTGTCTTTTTGTAGGGATTCGTTTGAAATCGAGATTCATATTGCTTGAATATCAAATAATACATAGGTAGGTACAATCACCAAAACAGATGAGTAATCAGGGTCGTCGGATATAGCTAAAGTTAAGTAAAAAACCGGTGGATATGTTTTTTTTTTTTGCTTTGCAAATCATCAAATAACTTCTCCCGCTCTGGGTGGAGCAGGAGGGCGTGTCAGACTTTTACTAACTAAAACCCACCCGTGTTCCTTCATTAACCCGTATGCCGGTGGATATGTTTAAATTAATAAATAGAAAACAAACAGTTAATTTATCAAATTAAATTTCATCCGAGAACATTATCGATTCCTTACTAAACTTTAGCTATATCCGACGACCCCGGTTACTTATCTATTTCTTGTGGATACTGTATGTGTACAGTGACCAAAGTGTGTGTGTGTGCCAAAAGATCAGTTGATCAATAAAATCAATCAAAACTCCCTCTCTCTCTCTCTATCTCTCTATTCCCTCGTCTCTTCCCGTTCGCGGGGTCGGCTTTCTTAGTGAAAGAAGAAGAAAAGAAAGAAAAAACGTTTATTTGCGGTAAACATGAGACATGAGATGATGATGACATGAGTCACATCCACGCAAAACGGCTTTCGCTCAGCATTTTGCTGCGACCCTATGCAAGACAGTCCCAGCGCTGCTTTTCAGCGACAGCCTGCTTTGACGTAAAGACGTCGCCCGGTGCATCAAACAATAATTAGGACACTGTACTGGTACAGCGACCTTATAGAAAAAATAATATAATTTAATGTAAATGTGATAGAACTAAACAGGAATACAAAAATAATAAAAACAAAATATAAAAGAATAAAATAAAAAGGAAATAGACAAACATGCTACGAGAATAACATCCTCAATCATTCGGCACCATGCATTTCGCTGTTCGTCGTCGTCTTTCGTCGTCGTACTACTCTAAAAGCACTTGGGGACAACAATACACTTGAATTTAGATACAAGTGTAGTCAAAACTATCGATTGTTCCAAATTCAAATGCTGCTTCAATAATTACCGGCGGACAATGAAAGTAATGGTGCGCTCACACCGTCACACCGGGAGTCGCGCGGTCACGCGTCGTACGTCCCCGCGACATCGCCACTTAATCGTCACTTCGCGCGATTACGCTACCCCCTCATTATTATAAGTGATGACGCTTAAAGCCATTCAGCCTTTCAATTTAGTAATTACTAGGTTTGTAGTTCGCTGCCAAATTGTCTGGTTTTAATGTAAATTTTTCTGATTGGATTTCTGAACGACCTCGGTCTTGATGGAAGTCAAAGTCATTATTATTATGTTAATATTAGATGATAATGGACTTAAATATACGTAGTAAATAAGTAATACTACATAGAATTGTAATTGGAGTCAAGTTGCGATTAATTCAAAATAAGGCAAAAAATCAAATCACAATATAAGAGATTTAAGTACACCTAATCCATTCAATCATCCTCTGCTTTACTGTGTATGGGTAAGCAATCAATAACTGGTAACCGAATTACCCGCTGACTCATTCTGTAAGGTATGCCATACGCCCAAATTAAGACAGACAATACGCAAGACCACAAAACCGAAGGTACGCCAAATGACATGCCTACCTATTTAGTTCATACTTACATCAATTAGAGTCAAAGCGTCAACTATACAATATAAACGACCCCGAACTTAACAATAGCACCGCACGCAAAAATACTGTTACGTTTCGTGCCGTCGCATCCTTTTACCGCGTCTAATGACCGGCGACAATTTGCGTAATGGATCCATTGTGTAAGCGCCTTTATACGCGGATGGCGTGTGCCGATAAGCAATTTAATTGATTCCATGTGATCGTGTGAATCTAGCCTAATGAGTTTGGAGTTTTGTTGGTGGTACCTTTTCGGCTTACCTAATTATATTATAAGGAACACTTTAGACTCCTGATTTTTTTGATTTGAAAGCAAGATTTCTGAATTTTGCCAACCGGTCTAGGTCTTCCCTAAGCACAAAATTTGTTGTTTCGGAACTTACGGGTGACCCCTAATCCGTATGACCTAGGGATATAAGATTAGCTTGGGATCTGACCTAAGTATGAATGAACCCTCGGTCTGACAGCTATTCCTACTCCTGCTGCGTTTTTGTCCGTCCGAAAAAGTTAATCAAACGAGTTCCGAAATTTCGACTACTTTTGGAGGGGCCCGTATCTTTGTTGACGGATTTAGAGTCTCCCAGTTTCCGAGAAAATTTTGATAAGGTACTCATGAATTACCTACATAAGCAACATTAATCTAATAGATGTAAATGTGATGTAACTAACAGTCTACCATCCCTACTAATATTATGAATGCGAAAGTAACTCTGTCTGTCGGTCTTTCGCGCTTTCACGCCTAAACTGCTGAACCGATCGGCATGAAATTTGGCAGAGAAATAGCCTGGGATATGGAAAAGGGCATAGGCTACTTTTTTACGCGATAACCGACACCCACGCGCAAATAAAAAAAAATAAGTAAAGCATGAACAGTTTTACTATACACCCCAACCCATCCCTTTTGCACAGAGTGCGTGCCAGCTCCAACAGTGTCCTGGTTGTCATTGATAGTAACCTGAATTCCCCTATGTTGCACTTTTTAAGACTGCTTATGGGAACTTAGTTTTATTGCCATCGTTATGATAACGTTATGAATCCATGAAACTTTAAAATAAGTCGACATTTTCAAGGATGTAATCCAGGGCAAATTTTTAACCAGTGCGCAAACTGTAACCATGAATTCAGCATATCATTCTAGACATAGATAATCCTGATGGCGTAGAAATTTTAGGTTGGTTATACAATAGAAAAAATCTGCTGTTTCATTGAAAAGTGCAATACCTACCCGGTCAGAATGTATGGAGCAGCAAATTTTTTTGTGGAACCGACGCAAAATTTCTACGCTAGGGGGTCTAGAATGATATACTGAATTTATGGTTACAGTTTGCGCACAGGCTAAAATTTTATCCTGTATAATCGCGGCGGGATATTTTTGCGTACTGGACTTTCAACTCTCGGTGTTGAATCGAACATTCAAAATCCAACAGAGTGCATCTCAGCACGTCGAAAATCGAACGGTGTGTTTTACTGTTCGATTTTCAAATCTTGGCGCTACTGGTTACTCATGTGCTACTACGCAGTGCGTTAACCAACCAGTGAGCGAAAACATCGAATGTCGACGGATTACAACGTAAATTCATAAAATAAATGTCCAACCAATTCAATCCTCAATTGAAAGCAAAAAACAGCACACTAAATCTCCTCTGCCATTGTTACAGATGACTACGACTCCCGTTCCTCGACCACCGGCTCCCCAGTCCGCAGAGCCAACTCCTCACCGAGCTCTGACATCGCCTACAAACCGTTTAGCCTACACTACGACCAGAGAAAATGCTCCACACCGACCAACGACTCGAGAATGATGCATTCCCCGAACTATAATATCACTGAATACTCCCAAAATGGCGGAAGAAAAAAGCGATCGAGAGCCGCATTCTCCCATGCACAAGTCTATGAGTTAGAACGAAGATTCAGTCAACAAAGATACCTCTCAGGACCCGAAAGAGCCGACTTAGCAGTGAGTTTGAAACTCACTGAGACCCAAGTCAAGATCTGGTTCCAGAATAGACGATACAAGACGAAAAGAAAGCAACTGCAGATGCAAGAGAATGGCATGCTCGCTGCTGCAGCAGCTGCTGCGAATCATGCCAGAAAAGTGGCTGTCAAAGTCCTGGTAAACAATAATGGGCAGCCGAGTATACCTGATTTGAAATCCTACCAAAATCCGATGCTAGGGAAGACGTTAAATCCTCTTTTTACGCCACCGAATCTATTAGAAAGTTCGCCTATTCTGAAGCATTTTGCTGGTGTTTACGGCGTGGATTTCGCGAAGAATCCTGAGTACAAAGCTTTACTACAAGAGTCTTACAACCAGGCGGTGTTACAGTCGTTGTATGGTCCACATTTGGGTGTGAACTATCCCAACTTGCCACTCCCCTACATGTACTACCCAGGACATTCGTCTTTCGGCATGCCCGTAGTACCTTGTGACGTAGAACGAAGTCAAGTCGAAAGGACAGATAGCAAAGAATTCCCCGAAGAAAAAGATAAAGAAAAGACGGAAATCAAACCAAAAACTAATATCGATTTAAATGAGAACAGTAACGAAAGTATGGCCAGTAATATTGAAATTGAAAATTAGAATTAGAAAGAATAATTTGAGTAAATTGCAATTTTTTTAGAAATCGAATGTAGACTTACAAAGTGAACTTTCCTTTTTTTAAGTATTGACGAAACTCAATCATTTAAACCCACGAACTTTCAGATTTGTGTGTAGAGTAGGTACATAAATGTAACTTCTTTTTTTGAAACCGATCAAAAGATTTAAATAATGAATTCGATGTGAAATTGGCCCTTTGCAAGAAGCTATGATTAATTATAGGTTTATTAAATTGTACTTAATATTTTTATCTGGCAATAAAGAAAACCAAAGAAGGAGTAATGTTAGCCAAAGCACGTAGTTAGTAGAATTGTTACTGTTTAGTCTTTACTGTTGTAAATATTTTTAAGGTTGAAGTAAATGTTTTAATAGTTAATGCATTGGCACGTTTGTAAATAGTACAAAAGTAGGAGTTAAGCTTAATAAAGGTGCAATAAAGATTATGGCGACTTATTTAACTGTTTTTCTGTTACTGCAATCCTTTATCACAAATCTATTTATGTTCCCACTTTGTCCAGTACTCCTACAAAATTAACCGAAAAAGGCGATGCCATAAGGTAACCCGCGAAATTGAAAATATAATTAAACCAAATAACTAGGCATCTTTTAAGAGTAATGCTTCTTAATATGTCCCTAGTCATTTAGATTCATTAGTTACTTATCTACATAATTATATAATTTTGGTGATCTCAATCTAGAATTGTCAAAGATTTTATTGGCACAAAGGCTTTTAATTATTATGAAAATTAAAGCGAATGTAGGTAGGTACGCCAAACGAAATAACAAGCTATGGGTACATTTTCAGCTTAAGCTCACTTCTCATTGAAAGTCTATGAAATGCGTAATAAGCTAAAACTGGAAATCTATAGCTTGATATACAGGGTGTCCCAGAAATCAACGTCAAGCCGAAACGGGGCGACAGGATTGATTGTAAACATCATGAGAAAAATCAGAAAAAAAATATCCCATACAGTTTGAAAATTATGGGCATTTAAGAAAAACCTAAAAATTTGGTCAAACTGTAACCAGGTTTTGGTTATTATGGTTAATTTTTATTATTTTTGTTCATTTAAACTTAAGAACCGTAACCCTAAATAACCAAACCAAATTAAACCAAAATCAACCAAATTTTTAGGTTTTTTTAAATGCCCATAATTTTCAAACTGCATGGGATATATTTTTTTCTGATTTTTCTCATGATGTTAACAATCAATCCTGTCACCCCGTTTCGGCTTGACGTTGATTTATGGGTCACCCTGTATGTAGCCGGGTGTACTATTTACAAGCTTCGAATATTACTTGAGTTACTCACTATATTTCGTACCTACCCACATACTGCCCTGATTTTTAAATGTATAGAATATACTATATTCGAAACAAGAACTTTTTTGCCACGCTTTTGTAAATAATAAAAAATAAGGAAAAATAAATGAGTACCTCAATAATTACCTTTTCGTAGATCAAATAAAAAACTCATCACTTCATCCGATTAGGGATGACTATTTTATAAAAGCGTTCAATACCTTAGTATTGAACGTTTTTATAAAAAAGTAATTCTTTAAAGAATAAAGCCATTTATTACCAACCTTAACCTAGCAATCTAAAATTACTGCCAACTGAAGCACACCAATCTTCTACTTTTAAATTTCGAACTCGTCAGCTCTCAAACTTTTACCGAGAGTCTTCGGCGGCCGGTAATTGTACGAGATGGTGCTCGAACTACGGCGAAAGTGAAGAATGCCTGTGAAATCACCGCGCGACAAATTGCTTGAATACCTACTTGTGAGAACCTGGGTTTGTGTGGAGAAGGCTTTTGAAATTCAAGATTGAAATAGTAGTTAAAGAAAAATCAGAAGTTTGTTTGGGACCATTTTGCACATTTAAGTAGGTTAATGGTTTCATTATAATAACTCAATAGTTTAACAATAATTCAGATCTTTCAGTGGGAATAAGATTAATTGTTTGGTACGTTTGCTATTGTTTTAATTAAAATACACTAAATAAGGTTAACTACCAAATTGAAAATAACTAACAACGAAAATAATGTAAACTACAAGATGTACAAAGTTAAACAAGTAAATACATTTCGCTGATTTACAATCAAAATGTCTAAAAACTCCACTCATTTACTGAAAAGGCAATTTTCACAAGATCATAAATTATTATTCAGGCAAATAATACAGAAGCCGTTGCTTTACTAACCGACAATGTTCTTCAATAAAATTAACATATGAATACTAGCTGCTAGTCAGGGGGAGAGGCGGCCCATGCAGACATTATGAAAATGCCAAGCTCCGACTTCCGGACGAAGAATTTCCTAAGACTCCCGCCGATGAGTGACGATTCACCCGCGCTCACCCCGCGAGTTTGTGAATACGGGTAAAATGATGAGATGCACTTTTTGAAGTGAAGATTCTTATTTTGAATTCAAATAGAATAAGTGGCTGAGTATAATATGCTGCAGGTATAGTGCGAATAATCACATTAGCCATATAAGATTACAGAGTTGAGTCTTAGATATAATAGAATAGAATATTATTTATTGTTGCAATACGTATTTTTAAATAAAGACGATAAAATCGGCCAAGTGCGGCCAAGTGTGGTATGGTTTTGTCTCGTTATTATTATTGTCTGTACGGAAACAGAATACTAAAATAAAAAGCTATTAAAAAGTTATGAGCCAACAAAGATTCGTTTTTCTTGCTAATTTAACCTAACTTTGAGCGTGTTTAAATAATAGGAGTATAAAATCTCGAAAACCAAGACGGTACCGACAAAGTTCAATTAACAATAAGTTCAATAAACTTTATTGGTCATTGATTTATGCAGTGGTTTTTTCATAAAATCCGATCTTCTGAAGGACTTTTCTTAATTTTTTCGCGATTTTTTTGCCAAAAATGCTCCTGCATCTCACTCAATAACGTTGTGCGTGTAGACTAGCATCTAACTGCTCACCACTGATAGGTACTATCTCTGTCGGATACGAAGCCTGGTGAGACAGCGTGATTTTTAGCCAGGCCCACCAGTGAGTTCGAGCCCGCGCAAAGTGTCCCCTTAAAGTCCAGACATAATCTTGCTGTGGGGCTTTTGGCAAAGTAATAACAGCTGCATGGTTGATCAGGTACGCTTATCGCGGTTAGTCCATTGATGGGTGACCATCTTTACATACCAAGACCCCTTCGTGCCTCGGACGTCATTCATTGATCTTTGACAATCGTTACCTACGTGACGCCAGAAGCCCGAGAGTCTGACAACTTGACAACTCTCGTCTTACCAAGGTTTATCGTAATACCCAGTAACTGGGCCTTACTGGCGCTTTATGTAAAATTATGGTATTCAGCTGTATCCGGTTTGACCGGAAACCGACCCCGGGCTTATGACGACATTGACGACCCTTGAAAAGATCTACGAATAACAGCAAATGTCGTAGACTCGTGTATCTCGTGTTTTCTTTTTCTAAACATTCCAGTCAATATGGAACTCGTATTTCCTAACTCCACAACTACATATTTCGTTGTGTGGACTATTCCCGAGAAACGTACTGACTGCAATTAACTGATTGTCGATGCACTAAACTGTAAACAGTGCATTACCGCTCATCCTCTCAATACTAAATAGGGATGGGACGCGGGGAGGTGGGGAGGTGTTTATCGATAAATCGATGTCGATGTGCAAATTATGTTGGCACTTTTTTTGTCTAAAATGGTCAAGAAGACAAGTAACTGGTTTATTTGTTCTGAATTCTTCATCTGTCTCTTATAAGTAATAGATAGATAGAATACTCTTTATTATGTACAATCGACACATTTGAATTATGACCCACCATAAGCTTATTTTCTTACAGACATTCAAATACAATTAGGTCGAAAATCGCGTACACATACATTTCCATGGTAACGACCTTGTTTTCTGCCATTTATGTATACCGAAATATACAGAGAATTATCTGTTGCAGTCTCCAGAGCTTTTACACACGAGTACGCTCTATAGCTGAATAAATAGCCAAAATAAATACGACGCGTATGCATTATCGTACTATAAACGATGTGTTTTAATCTAATAAATCTGAATTATTATTTATTTTAATATGCGTTCAACTTAAGTGTGCTCGAAAACGAGATTCCGCCATCTTTGCATAAATCTTCAATGAATTTTGTTTGCAAAGTGCGTTAAGGCAACAATAAGAAGTGGGGAAGTAAAACGCTTAAAAAAATAGAAAAATTATAATGTTGAACTCATTATTATTTAACAATAGTTAATATCGGGTGTAACTACCTAACTACCATTGCTTGCAATAATAGCCAATAGTCTCAAACGCATTGAACCAATAAGGCGACTGCAAACGTCGTCGTAACGTGCCGCAAAATATCGAGTTCCAGTAAACGGATCTTCTTCGTAATGATGACGCATGTCGGTTTTCTGTTGATTCGTGATTTGACGAACGCCATGATTATATCTTCCAGAGTATCCTCTTCTTCATATCGCTTGATCCAGGTGTTTCGAGATGTCCACTGTGTTTCGAGATTATACCTCCCCCTTAACTCTCGAGATATTTCTCGTATACCGTAGCATTGCTTACTGAGAACTATAATCCGAGCTCTTTGTCTTGCCACTATACCATTTAAATAAAAACGAACTATTTTTTATTCTCATAGGAATTATTATTTGACACCAATTTCTGAGTGACTTTTCGATGCTTTGTCATTTCACACTCGAAAGAGTTCGGAAAATGGTTAAAAAAAAGAAACATTTGTTCTGAGTTATACCAGTTAATTCCAAAGAGTTTGGATTCGAAAACGATTATGAATGCTTTATCTAAAATATTATCTATTGCAGTGATGACAAAGGTTAAAATTGCATTGATCTTGGACCCGTATTGACATGGCTTGCTTAATATTTAAAACGTCCTAAGTGCGGCATGCACTGTAAAGGAGGGAAATCTTTGTTATTTTGACGGTTTCAAACGATTTATCGTCAAAGTGGGTCATGATTCAAATTTGTCGACTGTACATAATAAAGAGTATTCTATCTATCTAAGTACACCATAGAAGTTACAGATATAAATTTTACATAAGGTGTCACAATGGGCTACCTTATCGCTAAAAGCGATCTTTTACAGAAAACCTTTTTGTAATAAAGTAAGTAATACCACTCTGTCATTTAATAGTAAATGTCACTTTGGAGGTACTAACCTATTGGATGTCCCATCTTTCCAGTAGATGTTGACGCTGAGTACAATATTAACTGGATACGCAATAAAGTTAGATTTTTTAACCGATTTGGACTATAATATAAGAGAAACAAAGAATATTTATGTGATTTATGATTTACCCTAAGAAAACTAAATGCACACAGTTCGTGTTATAGGATTTCCCATCGGCAAGATTGACGAACTTCAATACAAACTTAATCCCCTATTTAACCCTTTTGGGGAATTAATTTAAAAAAGTCTCCAATGGTGCTCACCTTCCTTATTCTAGGAACTCTTGTGGAAAATTTCATGCTTCTAGACACCGTGGTTAGTGTTTAGGCAAGAAGAGTACAAGCTGATTTTTATCGATAACTCAATACTGGCACAACACTACCGCTCGCACTTTGCATTAACAGTCGCACTCGGCAGCAGTGGCTCGAGTTACATGCACGTGCGCTCGCCGGATGTGTCGTCGTAAACAAACACGTCACTAGCACTCCTCGTTAACACAAATATCTACTAATTACTTACAATAAAACTAAATAATACTGTATTGGTAGCTATTTTGGGTGTTTATAATAAGGTAAAAAGGGTAACGGTAAAAAAGAATCGTGTAAAAAACAATGATGGAGAAGGTGCTACGAAGGGTCTACGGTTGCTACGAGAGTTGCTACGCTGCTACGAACGGGATCTTAAAACTTGTGTTGTGAATAATTTTATCCTGTACAATATTTTTGCTGTCATTGTCTGAACTTATAAACGTCATAACAATGAGAAAGTACTGTCAAGTAGACTGCCTTGTTTTAGCAATTTTTGTCGCAGCAACAAGAAAACATTAGCTTTAAATAAAGTGAAATTTAAAAAGAGGTTTTAAACATCTTGTTGGTTCCAACAACATTTTTAAAGTAACTGCAATAACTTCAAGTCTTGGTTTCCATATATAATATCCGAAAAAGATTAGTTACATTAGAAAAGTAGAAAACATTATTATAATATGCTTTTTGTATTTAATTAAAACCAATTTTTATTTTAATTTAAAAGTAAGTATTGATTTCTGACATTCTAATGTTTATCATTTTAATAAATCGATTCGATCGAAATAATTAACATATCGTTTCGCATATTCGCTTTGGGAAACATTTACAAAAAAAAAAAAAGCGGTAGGCGATTTTAAACACAAATTGAGTCACTACCGTCCTGGGTCTTTTCGGACCCCCTACCGAAAGGCGCTTGCTTGTGGCGCTTTCTCCAACTATACGGTTAATCTCTGACCCCCTTACCGTTCTAGTATGTACCTACTAGTTTCAACATTCAAAAAATTTCAAATTCAAATTCATGAATGTTACCATGTGATGTTACTAGGCACACTAAAGTATAGGCCAGTAAGAAGAGCAGCCAATTAAAAATGTATTTTAATTTCGAATTAGGAACTCTTTGGAAATCTGTACGTTAAATGTTACAAATTGGCGGCAATTTAAAAAGTGTCTGTCGTGCGGCGCTATGAGTAGTAAAAAAAGACAGCAACTTTGTCACATTTTTAGGACTATTAATGATGTCAATGTTATTATACCTTTGTCAGTTCCAGAGATAAAGTTAAAATACATATTTGGATGACCGAACCTTGCTAGGTTTTTTTTTTGTTTTTTGTTTCACGTTTTCTAAAAATGAAACTAGATGGATTTATCGCCCCCGAAAAATCCATCTAGCTATAGCCCTGCATACTAAATTTCATGAAAATCGTTGGAGCCGTTTCCGAGATTCAGATTATAAATATACATGTAGGTAAACAAGAATTGCTCGTTTTTGACGGTATTAGATATTATGTCAGATTAAAAATCAATCTACATATAAATAAATAAATTGCAATTGTTAATGTAATAACTATTACAATGTCAAAGTGTTGACATAGTTAAATTTTAACTTTATTTAACAATTATAAGGACATATTATACTCGTACCATTATTATATTTATATACATTTCAGTTTCCTTGTCCGTGATCTGACGTGTATTCATTGATATCGTAAAAGTATTTTTCTTTTAACCATTGCGTGATATCTTCTTTTTAAACATGGCCAAAGGTAATCTTTAAACGCGTTCAGTGACTTTTTTTAAATTCCTTTACATCGTCTAAGTATGTACCTACGACTTCCTTAACCATTCGACTCTGCATTGCAGTTAACAGAGCTCAAGTTTTAAAATTAATTTTGTTTCTAGGATTTTATTCAGATTATCTAAAAATTAGATGTTTATGTTTGCCTCGTTTATTTCACACATAGGTACACGCATGCCGATTGCCAGTACTAAGCACTGGACCTTTCTGAAGGACATTAGAAAGCTCAGGTCGTCCTCCGACGGTGTCCCCCCCGACATTGCCTACCTTGCGACTAACAAGGCATTCCTTCATTCATCCTCTCCAAATGATCAAACTATATCTAAGCATTTCTCTTTTAAATTTCACCATGACATCTTCTATTAAACCGCACCATTGCCTTATAGACCGATATCCATCATCATCATCATCATAATTTCAGCAAAAAAACCTCCACTGCTGGACATAGGCCTCCCCTAAGCTCCGCCACTTCGACCGTTTCTGTGCTTCCCGCATCCAGCGGACTAGTATGGCCCTAACAAGGTCATCGGTCCACCTTGAGGCCTTCCAACTTTACGTCTTCCGGTACGCAGTCACCACTCCAGAATTTTTCGATAACCAATATCGATAGACTTCATATCTAATCATATCCTCCATGACTCACAAGTCATACAGATGAAAGTCATCAACATGAGAACCGCATCAAGTATATTCATACCAAATGTTCGTTATCGTGTAAACAAGCCGATGGGAACAGTCGTAACGATGCTATCAAACCGGTCGCGAACTTGTGTCGATGATTATGATGGCACTGTGCTTGCGTTTGATTGTTAACAGCATATGAAGGGAATTAACTTGTTGGTAATTAATGTGTGAGTGGGGAAATAAAAGATTGTGTGTTTTTATGCGTTTTATTCATGTGTTTGGGCAGTTTCAAAGTAAGGTGCAGTCTCTTTCGTATTCTTTGCGCAACGAGTCCAGTTCTTTCGAATCGCAACATTTGGAGTCATAGGTCCATGATGTTAAAGTTCACGTCTTCGTATTTTTGGTTCTAGGACATGCCGGTTTCCTCACGATGTTTTCCTTCACCGTTTTGAGAGCAGTGGTGATGAAATAAATAACCTATGCAAAGGGCTTGCCTGAGTTTGAACCAATGATCTGTAACTGGTAAGTCAAGGCCGCTACCACTAGGCCACCACGGCTTCCAAATATTCATCATCATTATTATTCACAGTCCCACTTCACCCATTGCTGGATACCTAGGCCTCTCTTTTCTTGTACCGGTCCCCATGCTCCTGTACCAGCTTCATCCAGGTTTTTCCCGCGATGGCAACAATGTTGTCCGACCATCTCGCCGCCGGACGACCTGCAAACATTAGCTACTACTTAATTAATATGTCGCTTGTGAAAAATGTCTGCGTATGCCAATATCGGGTAGACATGAGCTGCCTTGGCTTTCCTGAAAGTCTTTAAATAGACTCCGCACTCAGGTAGGCCGAAGTAAAGAAAACCAGCTCAGGTGGAGATTCACAGATGACTCCACCTTGGAGTGTAAATGTGTTGACCCACAACAAATGGGGTACTTATATTATCTTGTCCATTGTGTCCTGTTTTCTGCACCTTACAGGATCTGATGAATACTACTGGAAGTGCCAAACTCGTAACCAAATTCTGGGCTGACTTTATTTAGATTGCTATGGATACACTAAGAAGAAGAATGGGATTAGCTTATAGCTTATCAGTAACATTTTGTTTAGTGATCTACGGTTAATTTTACGTTTGATCCCTGAAATAAAATATAACAGTGTATGCTTGTCACTAAAAGATAATTTCTGAATACTAGGTATCGAATACCTATACAAAAGAGTTTCAAAACATTTTGTCATCCTCAAATCCCCTACTGATTTCTTTTATGACAATTTAAAAGGTTTTAACCTTTAGTTCGGCAACCCTTTAAACAAAAAAAAAAGGGTCGTGCAAAAAGCAAATTAGTGCCGTTTCGCCACGCCACTTAACGGCAGGCAAAACAGACTGAAACTTGTCGCGACGTCAAAAAAATCGCACCACATTGACGCAAGTGTGCTTTACTCGACGATCTCCTACTATGAACATGCGGAGAGAAAGTGATTCGAAATTACTACGTCCTTGTACTGTGTTTAGATATAAAAAATGTTAGTAAGTGAAGCTTTAGGTTTAATTCGCATGGTACTCTCTTGTTAGAACGGTCTCCATTATCCAGTTTTTATAGAACACTCTGGGCTTTTCGCCTTCTACCAAGTGTACTAGTTCGCCAACCTTTAAACCACGACGTAGTCCACTATCTTATAGGTCGAGTCCAAAAGAGCGTAGCACATTACCTACACCCATTGAATTGACGTTATATTAAAATATTCATAACATAATCTCATCAAAAGACAAGACTAATTTCTAGATACAAAAATCAATCTCCCTCCCAACTGATTTTTGGCTTCACTGATTCTGAATTCGCTGACATCTCATTTATACATCGCATTCCCACAACCATTCGAGTTTTACCCATGTCTAGACGAGCGCCAATGCGACACGACGGGCGTCGCGACCGACCACCGGCGCGGTCACTTCAAGCGCACCGACTAATCTACCCGAAAACAAAAAAGTCGTACGTACAAGTTTTTTCGGAAGAACATACGCCCTTTTTGTATTTGATGGCAGTAATGCGTTTCAAGAGTACTCTTGGTGGTCTCAGTATTGCCAATTTGTGAATGAGTTTGTTTTTTTAAATGAAGAGTTCGGATGGCTATGGGAATCGTGAAGATTTATGTAGCAGTAAGAGTGGCTTTGGAGCCTGCCTATAGTTAAGTACCTAAAAAAAATAAGATGGCAGAAAATCACTGAAAACGATTGATTCAAGACTTGACACTAAAATCGGCAACCCCTCTTGACCAATGACAAAGCATGCTCATCAATGCTCGTGGCTTCTTAATATGAGAAGAGGACTATGGCTTGCAGTGGGACAATAAAATTATAATTAGCTGGTATTATTATTGTAAACAACTTAAATGAGTTCATAGGTGAATGAAGATGTTTAGTTATTTTATAATTTGCTTAAGCACGCAGCGAGCTTCTGCTGCTCGTTGTTGCTAAAATAGGCGGTTCGAGTGCTAATTTTCTTCATATTATTAATTATAAAAGAAATACCCAAATTATTATAAGTTTGTTTTGTTTTTTAGAAACCGCTTTGGATTTTTTTCTATAGAGGAAACTACAAGTAGGTATTCGTCGAGTAATCGATTACGATTTATGGAGTGAATCCTTCAAAATCTTCCATATTAAGGTTGAGTAATAACGATGCAGCAAGGGATCAGACGAATGCAATTATTTCGTAAATCCCTCGGTGCGAATCTGTAATTTTCATTGGCCAAAACTTCACTTTCCTAGTATTTTCATACTATATAAATACTTCCGTGCATAGTCCTTGAGTTTAGGATTTTAAACAGATCATATAAACTACATTTAATGGTGGTAATTAAAAATAAATAGATTTTGTTTTAAAGCACCGTTAGCACTCTAAAACAAAGAACTAAAGAGTTCAGACAAATCGTTGTATTTTTTAAAGTTTCTTACGTAATCAGCATCAAATTGTGAAAAAGATGCGCAAGAGCACAGCTCTTTGAAAGTAAGTAGGCAGCTAGTGTTCAGTAATTATAGCAGTTCGTGCAGTTTTATGTTAACGACTGTGAATACCTCATTAACCCCTATTGTTCATTGAGGGCTGTCAAAAGTTAAGTTGATGCATTCGGTACCTAAAATCATTTTCAAACGTTTTGTTTGTCTACGATGGTAATGCTAGTAATTTTTGTATCTATAAATAATAATAAGCACTAATGTGCTGATAGTCGTAACAGCCTATGGCTTGGTAGCCATTAGAGCCTCGACCAACACCTGAGGAGGGTCTCGTTGGGCAGCTGGGTCAAGGGCCTAATTCAGAAAGCGGTAGTTCTTGACACGGCTCGTATTGTTAGGAGGTTCTTCTATCTGGAGCCCTGACCCTGCTCCCGATACCGGTGGGCCACTATTTTTAAAATGTTTCCATATTTTCTTATTCCAAATATTTAAAACTGTAATATATATGTTATGAGTGAAATAAAGGAAATAATAATACAGCAACTACTGTACAAACACAGTCTCGTGGACAAACACACACCATCACAAAATCTGAACACAACATCATCACAATGTAACTGATTTCCAGGAGTATCACTTGGCTCCAGCCCCGTACGAGATACGAGTACGTAAAAGTATCAAAAATAATAATATTAAAAATGTATTAAACGATGTTAATGCTTATTGGAAAGAACTCCTTCTAGACTAAAGTGCCAAGTTATCCACGAGTAAGGCAAAATATCTATTCTGTTTGTTGCTAGTGTTATGAAAACCAAAACATTATCTTATCTAGCGAAATTTGCCTGATGAATGTGAGAAACTGTTGGTAATCTTCTCTCAAAATAATCTAAAACTATAATTACCTAGCTACCTCGATAATAACCATCGTGACATCAACATCCCGGTCATCTGGCAACCCTGCGCACGCGCACTTCTCCTCACTAGCATCAAATTGTCCGTTCTCCTTTACGCACATTAAAAAAAGAACACATAATTATGGATATAAAACCTCTTTTCTCGTTAAAAGTTCAGATAAAAAGGCTGTGAAGACACTTCCTCCGTCTAATCCCCCATAAAATGGTCCCGTGCGCCCATTAACACTATTTTTAATTATTTTTTTCAATCTCATTGAACGCTTCGTCCTCAATGAGCCCCATTTACATTTTAAAAACTACGAGAATAACTATATTTTGTTTACTTTAATTTTTAGTGTAAGGCGTAAAGTTGTGTGCTAAATTTTCTAATGTGAAGACAATTTTGATGGGCAATAAAGGTGATTATTGCTTAACTTGGTAGATGTGATGTGGTGGATGATGTATGGCGTGTGGAATATGTGAAACAAGCTATTGACGTCTTTAACGTAGTTCTAATTAATTTATTGGCGCTTTTAAAGCGGAAGGAAAAAGTTGTGGAGCCGCTTAGAATATTAGAATTTAATTAAGGTGGATATTTGGCCAGTGAACACTGAAAAAGCTTGTTGAAGACTGAAAACAGGAGCAAGTGCTCCGTTGTCTTTCTTTCAGCAGCATTTTGCAAAACAATGGCTTTATATGTTCTACTGTTCTACAGCACAACTAAATCAAAATGGATAAAAGGCAGAGATGGAGGCTTTATCCTTAAAAGTACTGCCATAGCTTGCAGAGTAAGTAAAGTCAAGTGGCAGTGGGCTGGCCATGTTTGTCGAAGGACCGATGGCCGGTGGAGTAGACGAGTCCTGGAATGGACATCGCGTACGGGCCGCCCCCCAAGCTAGATGGTCCGACGACCTTCAGAAAGTGGCTGGGCAGACTGAATGCGGAAGGTGGAGGACAGGGTGTTGTGACGCAACATGGGAGAGACCTATGTCCAGCAGTGGACTGCGATAGGCTAGGTTGATTGATTGAAACGGCCCTTTCTCTTAAACTTCATATTAGCTCACTCCATAACAAATTTAAGAAAGAAGTAAACAATTAAAAAAAATCACATACTCTAACAAAAAATTAACAAGCCAACAATATATAGACTACTCCATCGATGTGTTGTCCTGGAGCGCGCGGCAATATTTACAAGTCGCATCCGGCGCACAACTATTACTTAATAGTCGTTCCTCACTGATGTCTTACAGTGAGTCTCAAACTTTATCACCAGGCAGCTATGGAAGCTATCTACTGGAATTTGTCACCGTCTTCTTGCGAAAATATCAATAACCTCTTTGTGAAGGCCTTCGTCAGGAAACCTACTTATCTTCACTACGTAGCAGCGTGGCTGTGTCCCTGTATTATATGTCCTGTTGTTGTACTCAGTTGCTTCCAGTTAGACTGGAATCTGACTCCAACGTAGTTGGGAAAAGGCTAGGCAGATAATGATGATGTATTGTATAAAGAGCTGGTGCCCACCACTCTGCGTCCAAATGTGTCATAGGTGTGATTAAAAATTTGACATTACGGTTTAAGATAATTTATTTCTCTCAAAAAGAATTCAATATTCACTTCTATGAGGAAAAACATAAAAATTGAGTTATGCGACGGTTTCGCTGGGTTTAAAATCTAAAATTAAGTAACAAAATAATAGTATTAACATAAAATTTAAACGCTATTTATGACATTATGTTTTAATAGCCTTTTAAAAGTTGTAAGCGATTTGGATTCTTTAATGATTTTAGGTATAGAGTTATAGAGTTGAGCCCCCCCATATACGACAGTCTTTCTACCGTAGTTTGTCCTCACCATTTCGCGATTAATTAGTGAGACACGTTTTTTTTACAACAATGTTTTCATTTAAAAGAGTCTCCGTAGAGTTTCTTGCCTGTTCTTCTCCATAGGTACCTACTACACTTTGAAATGAGCAACTAGTTTCAAAATTATAACTAACCGACCCCTTGACAATTCAAAAAGTGCCTGTGATTGGTTCATTTGAAACTAGCTTTTGCCAGCGGCTTCGATCTCGTGATGGTAGGAAATTATCCCACGGGAACATAATAACGTGATGAAAAGTATCATATATGTAAATCCAGGTTACAAACTATTTGTGTGCTAAACTTCATCCAAATCCGTTCAGCCGTTTTTGCGTGATTGAGTAACAAACATCTAAACATAGAAACTTTCACATTTATAATATTAGTAGGATAAATGCTTTGAGTTTGAGACTTCTAAATTATTCCAAAATTACCAAGATCTACAGCGAAAATCACAGGTGGAATCAGAAATTCACGTGTGGAAAAACCAAGTGGCTCAACAAAAAAGAAATATAGTCACATTCGTATTATGAAAGTACGAACTGGAAACCCAAACTTTGAGCACCTTTGTCACTAAACGCCGCGGATTTTTTCCAAAAGCTCGGTAACGTGATACTAAAATTGAGTTAAAACAAACACGCCCTGACTTGACGCACCACACGGCAGAAAGGGTTTATAATATTAACCGTATTGAATGACGGGCTAAATTGTTCCAACGGAGCAAAATAGAGTACTGCCAGATGATTGTGTAAAAGTTAATAACGAATTATTATTTCACGTAATCAGTTATAATTAGCTGTGCTGTATGACGAAAGGTGCAAAGATTAGGTCATCCGAAGTCACTTATTCCCTTCGTTTAGCATTTCTTTGGGAAATCGCGCAGCTGTTTCAGAATCTGCGTATAACATTTTGTGATCATCATCATCATATCAGCCGAAAGACGTCCTCTGCTGGACATAGGCCTCCCCTAAAAGGGTGGGTTTTGCCATAATCCCCACGCTTGGCAGGCGGGTTGTCAATCGCAGTATGGTGGTCAAATGCATAGAGAACGCTGCTGCCCATTCTCTAGTAAGTCCCTTAGTCGCCTTCTACGACATCCATCCAGAAATTTCCATTTCTGGATGGATGTCGTAGGTGCTATTATTTTACGTCCGGCACGACACAGTGATTCATTCTGTGATCACCTACATAAAAAAAAATATGATGTCAATTTATTCGTTCCTTTTTTGAATCTGAAATGCGTTCAAACTCAATTATCTGCATATTTAATGCCAAATACACTTCCTAAAAGTTGAATACATTGAATGGATGTATCATAAAATCTTAATTGCTAACGTCTGTCACGAACTTTTTATTAATATCATTTATTTTAAGCATTGTTCTCATGTACCTGTCTTTAAAAAAAAAAATATCTTCGGACTCCTTCCTCATGTTCTTCTGAACGACAGATCTTGAGTAAAAGTTGTCATCACAATATCATCCCTTTTGACCTTTAACCATAAATAATAAACTAAAAATTGGTTACATAGGGGCTCTGCCCGGTGTTTTGCTTCCTCTGGGTTGAACAGGTCAGATAGGCAGTCGGCATCCGGTTAGACTGGAAACCGACCCCAAACTATTTGGGAAATGGTTAAGCAGATGATACGTTTCATGGAGCTTAAAATTTTCAAACAAGGCATAATCCCTCTTATTGACTCTACACTGTTATAAAATGTTTCACAAACAATTCGCGGTACATTAAAGTGTTGTATTGCGGTGCGGGGGGATGACTCCACCCCTGCACTACTCAGCGGATAGGCAGGGAGACAGCGGGAAGATGGATTAGCTCATCCAGTTTTAAAGTGAAACTATTTTACTTACCAACTTACACATGTTTTGAACCACAGGAGGAGTAGTATTACAGGGTCCTTAATCGTATTTAATCATAATGTTGAGAAACTTACAAAAGAAATGTAATCAATACTTACTAACATAATTACTGCTCCTATTCTCTGATTTCAGATTTGTATGAAATATATTGTATACTTTGATTTCAGAGTTGCAAGACTAATCTTACAAGATTTCTCAATTATAATGACTTATTATTGGGAAAATTGGAATTCAGTCAGGTGATAGATATAACTGTAATCAACAAGGACGAAAACGCAGTGATATGACTTACCTATCTGGTCATTCCAAAGGAAGAGATCCAAAGAGGCCGACTTCCAAAATTAAAGTAATTTTTCACTTTGTAGTGTTTGTTTTTGGAAGTCGGTGGTTTTTATTTTTCTGATTAACAAAACATTAAAATTCTCTTCGTCAGCTCCTAGTCTAGCCGATCAGTGATGGATCACAGTGCGCACACAGATTTGCCTGCCGATCGCTGATCGTACCCGCAAACAATCACTTGACTCCATTTTAGCTTTTAAGAGGGGTGCGTTATTCGAACCGTTAAATTTTGCTCTATTTACCGGTGTCGGTTACATTGTACGGTTTCTGTGGGTCAGGTTCTCGTGTTGATCATATTTGGTTTATTACTTAGCTGTGTTATTGTGTACTTATTTTGTAGTGCTAGCTATTAATCGATCTATTCGTGCCCTGTTTTGATCGGCGGCGGCGATCTCTCGCGTCTGGCTCTGGTCCAGGCCATGGTTCGGAGCGAGAGTGCATGGGTAGTCGTCACCTCCTTCTGCGAAGGTGATGCTAGTGAGGATAGGCAGTATATGCGCCCTCACGGCCCTAGTCCCAGGCTGATTCCCGGCCACCTTAGGCGCGGGCTTGCGGATGGTGAGTTATGGGTAGCTCGCTGTCCGGTACGGACCAAGCCCGGGTCGACGGCGCTCAAAGAGATTTCAGAATCAACTGGTGGGGTCCACAAGGTCCGATGCCTGCCAGGGGTGCGGGTTGTTCGAGAGGGATACTGTGGCCCCTGTTGCACTGGCAACTGAAGGAACACGGGTGGGTTTTAGTCAGTAAAAGTCAGACACGTCCTCCTGCTCCACCTAGAGCGGGAGAAGTTATATGACGAATTCCCAACCTCAAATAAAAAAAAAATTGGAGCTGATTTTTTTCTTACTTGGCATCTTATTCACACTGACTCTATCCACTTGAATCCATCTTATTTCATCTACTCAAGGAGACGGCCGATCGTAACAAATATGGCTTAACATAATTATAATCATTAAACTCATCAACACAACCTTCTTATTTCATTTCATCCCATTGAATGACTATTTCATGAAAAAAACATTCAATGGGGTTGAATGAACTTACAGGGTTGTATAATTATAGTATTAAATATGAAATTTGGCCCACAGACAGATAGATTATAACCTAGATTAACACATAAGATACTTTTTAACCTGGTAGTACGTTCCCGCGGAATAATTTCCGACGGGCGAAACCGCGGGCGGAAGTTAGTACTCATATAAAATAAGAAAAAAGTATTAATGAAACTTTGTAATTTTTTGTCAGTTGGAAACACGGCTTGCATTTAAATCAAATTGTTATTTTTATTCTTGTAAAGCAAAATTTTTCTTCAAAGTTTTGAATCCTGAGTTTCTGACTCCTAACCATGGAACGACACATGAATAACTGTGCTATAGAGGCCCATTTATAGACACAAACATAATCTCCCAAGTAATGAATATCTCAAGTACCTCAAACAAATTGACACTCATCTTAAGACCCAGATGAGTATCATAACAGCCACACCATCACTACACTTGTATATACAGAAGCTTACTATTGTCAATTAACGTGCCCTGGTCCTTAAGACACGAGTTGAAGAGAATCTGGTCCTTTTTTACAGAGGATTAAGGTTGAGAATGGAATAAGGGGTTGGGCCTGATTTTTAACGGTTAGGACACACATTACCGCATTGAGGTGGTCAGGCTCCCACGATGATGTTTGACAGGTTGTAGAGTTATGAATCTCGTAGAATTCAAAAATCTTAAAAAATACATAAAATTATCGTGTATGTTTGTAATGCCAGAATAACAGTTTTTTTAATAAATGCTTACTTATATGAAAGTATGTCCGGTAACTGAGTTGTGGAGGTCAGATAGGCAGTCGCTCCTTGTAAAATTCTGTTACTCAGCTGCATCCGGTTAGACTGGAAGTCGACCCGAACATAGTTGTAGAAAAGTCTGCGAAATTGACTAAAACCTGTCGATTCGACACTTTTAAATAATAAATAAATTTCTATAACTCGCTTTTCTATACTAATATTATAAAGAGAAAAGATTTGATTGTTTGTTAGTTTACATTAAATAGGCTCCGATACTACTGAACCGATTTGAAAAAATATTTCACTGTTGGGAAGCTACACTATCCCCGTGTAACATGGGTTATATTTTATCCACGTATTCTCACGGGAATGGTAACTACGCGAGTGAAACCGCGGAGCGCTGCTAGTATGCAATAAAGTTGTAAAGTACATGTAATAAAGTGCATAAAATTCAAAACTGGCCAATTGCCTAATATGTGCATATTTCTGGAATTGTTGATTTGCCCACAAGAAAAATAATTTCGTACGAGTCTTCGCTTAGGAGTCGCGTCGATTCGAGCGAGAGAATTCGTGCGAATCGGATTTTTTCCAATCATACTTTTGAATTGGACGAACAGTACAATGGTTTCATTGGTTGTTTATTATTATTTACATAATTTAACACTAACATTTGGCTAAGTTACACTACTACTAACATTATATGGCTGTTTATCTGAAATAAAATGTTTGAATTTGAATTACGCTAATGTATACCTATCTTCCATTTAATTCCTCCGTCTTCTCTATCATAATTTAAGTCTACACAACAATTTGACATACGTTAATGCGCCCAAAGGACCTGCCTGATGACCCCACGCTTATCGTCGTTATTATAATTATCTTACTGTGTATCACTTGAGGACCTACTCTTCAACGAACAGAGGCTGTTCTGTGGATCAGTGGGCGAGCACTCTGGGAAATACTTTCATGGAGATGGACTGATTTTAATGTTGTTCATTTTGTGAACATTAGCAATCGTGTAATTTCCTGTGGAAATTGGAATTGGAAATTGTGGGTGGGATGCCCCCAGCTAGATGGACCGACGACCTTCAAAAGGTGGCTGGGACAGACTGGATGCGGAAGGCGGAGGACAGAGTGTTGTGGCGCAGCCTGGGAGAGGCCTATGTCCAGCAGTGGACTGCGATAGACTGAGTTGATTGATTGAATTTCGTGTGTTAGGTACTCTTTAACATACAGGGTGTAAGGAAAACGCTTCCGAAAACGAAGACGGGTGATAGGGCTAGTGATTCTCGATTCAGTAGCATCAAAAAATCTAGATTTTGTTTTACATTTTTTTTTTGCACGCTGTGCTGTGAGAACAGTTAAATTAACCATTAAATGAGATTAAACACATTTAAAAACAGTCTTGTGGTTGTTTTAAATGTGTTTAATCTCCACGACTTTAGATTTAGGCATCCTTTGTAAAGCGCCGCCAAAATAAAATAAGTTACATACGAAACATTACAGAAAACGTCAAACGTTTTAAATTGATGCAAAATAACCAATTTAAGGCGAAAGGTTATTGGTATCCGTTTGAATTTAGATATAACCTACGTTCTGGCTTCGGAAGCGTTCCCCTTACACCCTTTATATAGGTACAAGTAACTTTTGCCAGCAGTTTAGTGGACCCGACGGGGACGTATGTACCACCGGTAGGTATAATAAGTATCCTATGTATTCAAATTATGAACTGAATTTCATCCAAATCCGTTTGGGCATTTTTGACTGAATGAATAACAAACATACAAACATTTGTTCACATTTATAATATTTTATAGTCGTTTCTCATCATGCCATCTTTTTGCTTGCATACAGAAAACCTACCTTAGTAAATAGTATTTGCATAAAACTACTAAAACAACTTATCGTTATTCGTTTCTTTCACAGTTATAATTTTCCTAGATTTTTAAACTGTCATGATGATGGGCTAAGTAATTTGTAAATCTTCTATTTTTTTAGAGAATCCATGCACTGTACCCTGAACTGTTACGTTGCCAGTAACTTCTTAATTCGCCATGAGTTTCATGAATGTTAAAAATACGTAGAGCGTTGGAAATCGATCAGCCGTGACTAGGTGAAGTGAAATATTACTAGTCTCAATCCCCAAGTTTCACGTAGAATGACAGCTCACTTCAATAGCACTTCACCTAACTTTTCACAGTGAGTTTTTTTTAACAGGTTAGACCGACTTGACCTAGACTCGTCAAAGATCGGAATACACCCTAATTTCAAACCAACCAACCACCACCTAACTTACCTCTCTATTTTAGGACCAAAAATAAATCAATCTTCCACTAAATTTAAACCAAGCTTCGCCCAATATCAGAACGCAGTAGACTAAACACTAGAGAGCTAGTCTAGACATATAGCTCATACACTCAGTAGTCTGTACCACACTAGTAATAGTGAGGCCTTAGCACGAACGCGCGACGTTTGCAAATGTAACGTTAGTCCACGTACGCACGGACGTAATTTTTACGAACTGGTGGCCCTAGTGTGAGTTTCATTTAACTATCTCGAACAAAAGCATCGAGCGCGTTCGGGCCTCAGATTGGTCCGTCACCAATTCAGCGCCAATCAGAGCAGCTCCATACTTCGTACTAAAATTTAGTGACTAAATAGGCGATAACAAAATATGCAGTATTAGTAAAACATTACTATTAATAAATGTGTATTATTTTACCTAATGGAACCAGCTTGGGTTTAAAAGTATTATGTGGGTTACGAAAGGGGCAGTGTGAAAATAACCGGGCCATGGCAGAACAACGTTTGGGAAACACTGGATTAGCAATATCCCGGAAAGTGATTCAGATTATGATTGAAAAATAGTGTTTTGCGCAATTAGGGTGCTGGTGCAAAACAAGTATTTTATAATCGTTTTAATTTACGGCACGTTTGAGTCGCACGTTCGTACTAGGCCCACCATGTAGTAGGTACAGTACTCTCATGATTTAGTGCGTTGCGCAATATCCAACCATAAGCCACTCCACTTGGAGTCTCAGTAGGCAAAACACTTGACTTGTATTAATAAAACTGTTTTACTATTGCGAATCATCAATGTATGAAATTGTTTCACTTTTTGAATGGGAATAATCACAGTTTTATGGTCCTTTTAACCTTTTTTATGGGAACAAGGTCCATGATTTAACATGATAAATTACTATTAGACTAACAATAACATTACAATCGTTTATTCAAGTAAACATCTACTTCAATAAACGTAATTGTAATGTTATTAAAACAAGTGGTCGCCCAGTAGTTGAAATTCGACCATTATTTTTTATTTCTAATTCATTATTATATTAAAATATAAGCAAAATGTATTTATTATTAACTTATTTAAACTTTAGATACAAAAAAAGTACAAAGGCGGACTTAATGCCTTCGATTTCTGCGCTCCTTCTCCGCATAATTTTCGTAAAAAGGGGCACAAGGTAGGTAAGTAAGTCGTTTATTTGCAAATATGGGTACAGAACATGGTGATAAATAGACAGGTTAACGATAGGTTTACTAATAGGCATGCAAAATTATAGTTTGACGCTAAAACAATAAAGGCAATTGTAATATAATTTACTTAAAAGTGTTTTTGATCATAACATAAATCCCCCCGAGTGGGTTCCCGCATTGTCGTTGCGGTGGGGCTCAGTAACCGTGGATTCCGGCCACGGTGAAGCCAAGAGGAACCCAAAGTTGGGGCCGCTCGTCCGGGCTTTTGCCTCAAAGCCGACGGCGTAGCGGCCAAAAAGTAGGTTGCGGTGAGGTGCACCGCAACTGAGGTGGGCCGCGATGTCGAATGGGAGGCATCGCGGCTGAGGGTTACGGGCTGCGGTAGAGGAGGAGTGCCGGTGCTTCTGAGCAGCGCTCTTCCCTTCCGTGGCCTGGACGGGGCCGCCACCGTTTGATGGCGGACGCGGTGGGGCCGCAGGGGAAGAGGAGTGTCGGTATAGCGTCAGCCGCTCTCCCTATCCCCTGCGGCCGAAAAGTGGTAGACGGGACGGCGCGTTGTGTTCCACACGCGCGCCGTCAAAGATGTCAGCAACCACCGGTGGGGTCCGCAAGGGCCGATGCCTGCCAGGGGGTGCGGGTTTGTTCGAAAGAGATACCACAGCCCCTGGCATACGGGCTACTGAGGGAACACGGGTGGGTTTTAGTCAGTAAAAGTCTGACACGCCCTCCTGCTCTACTCAGCAGGAGAAGTCATTTGATGATTTCCCACCCAAAAAAAAAAAAACATAACATAAATAGATCACTACCACACAAATTATGCATAGTTTTTTTTTTTACAAAAACACTACACAATACTTATATACAAAATTACTTTACAGTAAGGAATTCGCTGATATCATGATAAGCTTTATGCGTTAAAAAGCTTCGTAGCCTTGAAGGTTTTGCTTCACGTATTAGTATTTAGATAACTAGCTTTTTACAACTGCTTCGCCCGCGTGGAGGTCGAAAATTATCCCACGGGAATGTACTCCCGGTATAAAAAGTACCATATGTCTTAATCTAGGTTGTAAACTATCTGTGTGCCAAGTTTCATACAAATCCGTTCAGCCGTTTCTGCGTGATTGAGTAACAAACATTCAAACATCTAAATATCCAAACATACTAACTTTCACATTTATAATATTAATAGTAGGATAGTTCTTCAGATCGAATTTCGGCCATAGCGACCAATCTCAACGGAGACCAACCTAGGGTTGGTCTCCGCGCGAGAGATATTGTAGTGCACAAGTGTGTGCGCAGACACAGGTGCACTTTCTACTCCCTCACAACAATCCAGTTTCGGTATCAACTATCCGTGTACCCCACCCAAATCCGTTAGGGCATTTTTTGCGTGATTAAAAGCGTTCATCCCACACGGGCTGGCAACGGCGCATTTATACCGCATTTTCGTGATTATTTCAACAAACAAAAGGAATTTTTTTTTTAAGCCAAGCACTAGATCGTTGGTATTTACAATTTTGTATTCTATTTATTTTACAGTAATTATTTTGGTGTTTACATAAAAAAATCGAAATACCGCCAGTTATTTTCTATTTGCATTACTTAGTACGATGAAATGTTTTTATTAAAGAGTAAATGTTAAAAAAAAAATGCCAACGATCTAGTGCTTGGCCGAAAAAAAAAAAATTGTACTTATATTCGTATTTAGTGAAATAATCACGCAAAAGTACTTACTATAAATGCGTTATTGTCAGCCCGCGTGGGATAAACGCAATACAAACTTTCACCTTTTATGATTCAAGAAAGTATTTACAATTTTATAAAGCACCTCAGTTCAAACCCAAGACTGACATCTCGTATGGTATGTACTCGCGTTATTTTTATTATCATTCAGCCAAGAATATAAACAGAATACAGAGCACTTTTCAGCGTTCAGTTTTATGACCACTTCAATACATGGAGGTCAATCGAACAGGAAAACAGGGATTGTTTTGTATTTGTTGTTGTTTTCCACAAGCATAATTTTATTATTTGGACTTGATAGAATTAAATTATTGTTTCACTTTATTTATTCGTATAGATATTTACATAATTTAAAAATAATAATAATATGTAGGTACAACTACAACTGTATATCAAAAGAAAATTATCTTAAAGCATCAAGAAGTTCGTCCGCATCGTTGTCAACGGGAAAAGTGCCCAAAAGGCTGGCAGCATTGACACGTTGTATGGCAATGCTGATTCTTTGGCCGAAAAATAGGGCCCCTCTGGTCACGTGAACAATCGACCAACCGCTTGGCAGTGTCTCGGATAACTACATGGGCACTCGGGCCTGGCCGTAGAGTTTCAACACCAAACGGCTCGAACATATAGATTACAATAGGGTTGGAATATTTTCGCCGTTAGAGGTTTTCCGCACCTGCAGTAGCCGCCCCAGCATAACCTGCCATGCTAGGAAGATGCGAGGGCGCATTTTCTGGTTTTACTAGCATTTCCCATTTTGCCGTGGAGGTCGGAAATGATCCCATGGAAACTTACTATCGGGATTAAAAATAAGGAGGGGTCTCGATATGTATGGTCACCCATTCGCGGACCGGTCTCGGCAAGCGTAGTTCGATCAACCCGACCGACCCCTAATCAAGTTGTACTTACTTATGTAACCTAAAAATGACCGAGTTTTGGCCTAAATTAATAATTAAGGGGGAAACGCCAGGGTAGCCCGCAAAAAGTAAAATATGATTAGTATTAGGTAAGAACTCTCTAAGTTCATTTATAAGCATAAGGGTTTTTTTTTGGGTGGGAAATCTTCAAATAACTTCTCCCGCTCTGGGTGGAGCGGAAGGGCGTGTCAGACTTTTACTGACTAAAACCCACCCGTGTTACCTCAGTAGCCTGTGTGCCAGGGGCCATGATATCTATTTCGAACAACCCGCACCCCTGGCAGGCATCGGCCCTTGCGGGCCCCATCAGTTGGTGCTAACATCTCTTTGAGGCGCGCGTGGAACACAACGCGCCGTCGACCTGGGCTTGGTCCTTACCGGACAGCGAGATACCCATTACTCGCCGTCCGCAACCCCGCGCCTACGGTGGCCGGGAATCAGGGGGCCTACTTTCTAAGCAATCCGCAATCTCGTTCGAAGTTACGGGCGTTTCCTACTCCGTATCACTTACAGACCTATGATTAGTTTGGGGTCCAAACTAAGAATGAATTACTACACGATTTGACAGCTGTCCCTACTCACTATATGGTTTTACCCATGCAAAAAAGTTAATCTTAAAAAAATCAGCTGTAAGAGTCACTTCGAAGTTTCGAACTTCTTCGCAGAAGGAGGTAACGGCTACCCATGCACTCTTGCTCCGTACCATGGCCTGGACCAGGGCCGCACGCGACAGATCGCTGCCACCGATCGCTTCAACGAGGACACAGCGGTACTCCACCCAAGCCAGGCATACCTCCACCGTTTGCTCCACCGTGTCCTCAGGGCGATCTTCGCATAGGAAAAACCCGGGCGTTTCCTCTCGCGCCTTATACGACACAGGAACCTCCCGAAACACCCGTGTCCGGTGAGGACCTGTGTTAGGCGGAAGGTGAGGACGCCGTGGCGCCTCTCAAGCCACTCCTCAAAGAGGGGCCTTACCGCCGCGATCGTGGCGTGGCCAAAACTTAGAGAATTGTATTGCTAATTTTGTGTTAATACGAATCATATTGTTTTCAACATACCTGAAATTTACCTGCAAAAACGTTCATACCTAATTTAAAATTTTGCAAGCTTCTTTAGCGCATTCCCCATCGGATGTTTAAAGATCAAAAATGTATGATTAAACAGACGCTAATCATTACTTAATTTTTTAACGTTTATAAATATGGGGGCTTTCCTTTTTTTTAAATTCCTTTAAAGATAATCAGAACCTCTGCTTAGCATCTTGAAACTAAGCCCTCTTCAAAAACCTGTCACACAGTTCTTACAAAAGTAAAATGTCAAGAACACCAAAGTTGCTATGGTTGCTATAACTCCGTGTTCTTGAAACGTAAACAGTTAAACAGACAGTAGATACACATAGATACAAACCAATGGGTTACGTGTGCCACTTAAGAAGTCGCGACGCTTAACAAAGTGGGTAGTAGTGAAGTGTTGTGAGCAAGGAAATTGAGTCAGTTATCGATATATCGATCTTTTATTTATCTATTAATCACTTACAACTATCATTACAGGTACATACAACCCAATGCAATAGTGAAGCAAACATAATTATAACTTCGGAAGAGATACCGTGGCATCTGGTGCACAGGCAACAGAAGGAACACGGGTGGGTATTAGTCAGTAAAAGTCTGACACACCCTCCTGCTCCACCCAGAGCGGCCCGGGAGAAGAAATTTGATGATTTCACACCATCAAAAATAAACAACATAATAATAGCAAATTATTTTCTAAAACTTGTTATATGCAGGTTAAGTTTTATCCAGTACGAAAACTGTAACCATGAATTCAGCACAGCATTCTAGACCCTCCAGCACAAAAACTTTTCGTCGGTTATACAAAAAAAATCTGCTGTTCCATACATTTTTACCACGTAAGTACTTAGGTATTTCACTTTTCTATGAAACAGCTGTTATTTTTATAACCGACAAAAAATCTGCGCTGGGGCGTCTACAATGATATGCGAAATTCGTGGTTACAGGTTACGCACTGGACAAAAACTTATCCTGTATAATGTTATCTTTGTGAATTCACTCAGTGTACAAGCAAAAATGTCTATGCTCAAGGTTAACAGTGCGAAGCGCCGCCGCGGCGGCGTCGGTCGGTGGGAGGGTAGGTAAAATTATATGAACAAAAAGAATAAAAAGTTGAAAATACATAATATCGACAGTGCGCCACAACACTAGCTGTCAAATAAGTACCAACTACTCAAGCAAGGAGTTGCTAGAGGAGCACTCCACCTGATATTTGGTTATCTCTGTGACATTGCACAGGAGGCTTGGTGGCGAAATAGATGCTCCAGCCCATTGATAAAGGAACCACTTGTTTTTTTTTTTTTGTTGTCCCTTCACTTTTAGGTTTTAATTGTCCACATTAAGTGAAGGAGTGAAGAAGCATTTAAATTTAAATTTGAATATGTGTTCGTTCGTGTAGATATTATATTGATTTTAAAAACCAGGCCATTTTTACGCCTGAACCACTGAACGGGTTTTGATAAAATTTGGCAAGGAGGCTAAATGGCCAAAGGAGGAAAATTTGGCATCCTGGGGAAGGACATCAGCATATTGTTCGTCATGGTAGCAGGTTCCCTTGAAATAATTTCGGGCGAAGCCCCGTGGAGGAGCTCTGAAATATTAACAAGCCATAAGTTCCCTTACCAGTTCCTTAGAAGGCCGTTTTCGGAAGTCGATTTATGAAACACCACTATTGCGTTGCAGCAAGGCAGCAGCATCTATTAAAGACGACTTCAAACAACAAAATCAAGCGAGATCAATAGGAAATGACTCACAACACCAAGGTCTTTATATTACGCCTTATTTATTGCATTATCAAATCAAACTCCAAAACGATTGCCCTTCGATTACCTTTATTTATCTATACATACATAATACATCCCACAAAAACATACATACATAGAATAAAATAATAACGAAGTCAAAAGTATACAATTAATATTTTTGAAAAAAAAAACGTTTTTGGAACGAGGTGTGAATGCCGATTTTTTTTTGTAAATTTTGTCTGTTTGTCTGGATGTAAAATTCCAGAGTGGCGCAAAACGGCTAAACGGATTTAGATGAAATTTGGTACACAGACAATTTATACTCTAAATTAACATAGGATTATTTTTATCCCGGTATCGCGGTACAATTTCTGCCATCCAAGCGGGAAAAACCGCTGGCAAAAGCCAGTTAGTAAATAACTTAAGAAACATTCAAAGTTTCGGCTGCTGCCAAATAGCCGGCCATAATTGATCAATGATGTTCTGTTTTATACGACCAGCCATTGATTTACGATAACGACAATGTAAGTGCGTCCGAAAAACTCAGGAGTACGCGGTCGGGCCACTCCAGTTGCCAAAAGAATCAGCAACGTACAGACGGAGCGAAAAGTGCTGGTGAGTGTTTTGGATAGTGTAATCTATACCTATAAAATGCTTTGTCCTGAATGACTGACTGACGGATCAACGCACAGCCTAAACCGCTGATCGTAGAGACCTGAAACTTGGAGGATGTGTTCTTTGTATGACGTAGACATCCGATAAGAAAGGATTTTCCGAAATTCTACACTTTTTTTTGTCTATTATAATAATTTTCGACTTCTACGCGGACGAAGTCGCGGGCAAAAGCTAGTAGTCTATATTGGGATGGAGGGGCTCGTGGCTAAGTAATAACATGCCGCACGGGTCGATCCATTAGGTTAAGCTACTCTTGCCGGGTTTGGTCTGTGGATGGGTGACCATCTTTGCATACCAAGACTCCTCCGCGCCTCGGAACGCACGTTAAGCCGTTGGTCCCGGCTATCATTCGTGGATCTTTGACAGTCGTTACGGTTCGTCAGAAGCCCGAAAGTCTGACAACCAGCTTTACAAAGGGGTATACCCCGGTCATCAGCCTCCAGACAAACCGGATGCAGCAGAATATTAGTATTTTACATGGATAGACCGCCTATCTGACATCCTTTTACTAGATAATACGATACCCTTGGTAAGACTAGTTGACTTTCGGGATTCTGACCGCCCGTACCTAATGACTGCCAAAGAACCACGAATGACAGCCGATACCAATGGCTTTATACGCTTTGCAAAGCACGGAACGATCTTGGTATCTGCAGTTGGTCACCCATCCACCTGATTGATCGACCTGTGATGCTTTCGTTACTTAGCCACAAGCCCCTCAAAATACACAAACTGTGCAAAATAAAAACAAAACACATTTGAAAAATTCAAACCAAATCACTTCTCTACCCAACGATACGTTAAAGAAGTGCCGTTGAATTGGGCAAGCGAAACTCAAGTGGTCTATTACGTCCACATTTAGACCACACTCGACCATCCGGGTTAATGGCACCACACAACTATACCTAGAGCTGGCTTCTAGGAGTTGGCATTAGCTGTATATCTGGATTCGAGAATCGGAATTGTTATTTAAGAGGCCTACGTACAATGAACTGTCCATACATACGTAATACCTAAATCATTTGCAACTTGAGCATATTTCCATCATATTATGATGATATTCGGATTCAGACAGTATTTATCTAGGCTCGTAGGGGTTTTTTTTTCCAAAATACTTACCTGAAATGAAGTTTAAGCGAATTGCATTTCGCACATTTTTACAGCGTAAATGACATGTTTTCTCACTGTTTTTTTGGTATTATAACCAACAATTTCCGTAATATTGTTGTCTCAGAAGCATAGCTCATATTATCAAGTTGTAAAATGTCGAAAAAAATATTAAAATACAATAAGTTTTCATTCATCATTTTTGGTATTACGGAACACATCCAAATTCATCATAAATGGTCAGTAGCTAGTAGCGCTATCGCGTCAAGCCATTGTCAATGTGTGTGTGATCGTACTGCTCACTGTAGGTATGTATCCTCGACAGGTACTAACACTAGCGCAACGATAGCAATTGTCAGACGAAATATTGTCTCCGCCCGAATCCTAGTTGCGAGCTTCGGTCGTAGGATTCTTAAGTGAGTTATGAAATTGTTTTAAAGAATTTGTGTAAGCGTAAATCAATTGGAACATTCCGTCCCCAAAACGGGACATATAGGGAGTTTCCGGCAGTACATGCTCTACTCAATATTTATAAACGTTGTTTACAGTTATGAATTTTACGTCAAGATTGGATACAGGAAAAGTTTTTATCCAGTGCGCAAATTCTAGAACCCCTAGCGCAGAAATTTTTCGCCGGTTGCACAGAAAAAATCAGCTGTTTCATAGAAAAGTGCAATACCTACGCGGTCAAAATGTATGGAACAGCTGATCTTTTTTTGTGTATGCGTCGAAAAATTTCTGTACTAGGGGGTTTAGAATGATATGCTGAATTCATGATTACAATTTGCGCACTGGATAAAAACTTTTCCTGTATTCAATCTTGACGTTAAATTCATAACTGTAGATAAACAGTCGCTAATCATTGATATGGCTACAGCAGGGACACATGCCTGCTCTCTTCGTTAGGGAGTGGGCTGCAATATACCATGCGGGCCCAGTGGGGGCCTAGATGACAAATGTCTTCGAATTTCCACACGATGTTTTCCTTCACCGTATTGAGACAAGTGGTTATGAAATTATTTGCACAAAGTAAAGCGCCCTACTTTACCTTGATTCGAACCCACGCCCGTATGTTGGGGCCGATACCACTACTAATATCATTACTTAACTTTAAGCAACGTTTATGAATAAACCCCTAAATGTAAAAACATAAGCGATAGTCTGACAAGTTATTTATTCATTTAACTTTGTGCACTGTGTGCACAATAAAGGCATGACGGTGAACTAAATGCCTTAGGCCTTCTCTACCACTCAACCAAAAGCTGTTTGCCCCCAGGGCCATAACAGAGGAAATAATTCGATAATCAATAAAATTTTACGTTCATACAATTTGAGCCTACACCCTTCAATATTCTACAGAGGACCAACACCCAGTGTGAATCTAAAAACACATTTCAACATTCCCAATCAAAAGAAAACTCGCCAAGAAAAATTCGACCTCATTTTCAAAACTTGACGAACACTCTTACAAAAGTAGAAAGCGCTCAATACATCGCCGATTGGCTCGGACGTGACGGAGCGAGCACAATTTAGCTTCAAACGGAAAGAAGGCTAATCAAAAGGGATTCAATAGGCGGAAACCGCCGGAGAATTACGAGGAGCGAAGAAGTGCGGGGGGCTGGGGGGTAGGAGGAGCCGATCGACGGAAAAAAGTGGAAATAATTCGTTAATCCCGTAATTGGAGCGCGCTACCGAACCGGAAAACAAATTTCCTATTATTGCTGGTCAGGGTTGGCGCGAAGAGAATTTTTTGCTGGAGTTTTTAAAGGGATGATGTTTAGATCTGCTTTGTTGGGTTTAAAAATTAGTTATGAGTTTACTTTACCTATGACCTACCTATATGATAGTTTTTAGTTAAGTACCTACACAGTTTTCTTTTCGCTTTCGAATGTTTAAGTATGTAAGTACCTAATAATTTTTTCACACGTCATAGCTATACATAAAAGCACCTTGGTGCCTTCAAAAGATTGAACTGAACACGCTTGATGTGCAATAATGTGCAATAAATAGGCAATAATGATTAAAAACAGAAACATTTTCAGGCGAAGACATGGACAAGATATTGACTTTGTATAATTTTTATACAGTGACACTGTTACTTCAAAAAAAAACAGGAACTGTTACTAACTGACATTTAATACACCACTGAAGCACCCTTCCTATAAAGTAAAAAATGCTCTTAAAAAAGTCCCCTCAGGCCTCAGCACAGCCCTAGCTAAACTCGCAAAGTCGAACAGAAAGTGTAGGTAGATAATTATTATTAGAGCGCGACTCATTAGGGGGCGATTGTCGTCCCCTCGCCCCCGACCCCGTTCGCCCCCGCTCGCCTACGCTCGCCCCCGGTCCGGTGCCGTCACACCTGACCGGTCCGTTTATCATTGGCTATTGGCGAGGCACTTTTCATTTACAGGTTGTTTGATTAGTAAAAAATTTCTTAAAATTTACATTTAAATCAAAAAATTTAATGTAGTGTATTAGGAGGCTTACAGAAGAATTAAGCTGGGCTGGCTTCCCAAACGCGGGCAGCGTTTGGGAAGCTTCGTTGAGACTTCTCGTCACGAATTCCGCAGAGCCTAAAAGTCTTCAATCAGTGTGTCTTGCTTGTGAGCCTACAATGTTCCCACTGCTGGGAAACAGGCCTCCGATCAATCCGCCAATCCCAAACCGGGTTGAAACATGTCACATGTGTTTAAATTTTTGGTTCTAGAACATGCCGGTTTCCTCATATGTTTTTTTACCGTTTTGAGAGCTGTGGTGATGAAATTATTTACACAAAAGTACTTAAAGCTTGTCTGTGTTCGTACTCGTTAGTCGTCCTCTTAAAAAAAGGTTTACTTATCAATTCTTTAAAACTATGTCGATCAATTCTACTAATTTTTTTATTAATGCGCTACAACTATTAGGTACCATTAGTCATAGCTAGAATTCTGCAGGGTTAAAAATAAAATCAGCTACACCCTGTACACTACTTGTGCTCTAAACGCCAATGGCGGTCCGAGCTCAGCTTTTTATTTGTTGCTCTACGGGGCACTTGCCCGACGTGAGCCGCGTTCACTCGGGAAACTATCGGAAAATCAGGGGTAGCTAGGTAGCGAAGACTTCATGTTCTGTGGATATAGGTATACTTAGTGCTTAGATTGTAGTTGAGAGGAGTTGAAAGGTAAGATGGTAAGTTTTTCTAGAACCCCAATGGCGTTTACACACTTTATAAGTCACTAGCACCGCACCGCGGTTTCACCCGCGCAGATCCCGTTCCCGTAGGTATACAGGGATAAAATATAGCCTATGTCACCCGGGGATAATGTAGCTTCCCAACAGTGAAAGAATTTTTCAAATCGGTTTAGTATGTTCGGAGCCTATTCAATGCAAACTAACAAACAATCAAATCTTTCCTCTTTATAATATTAGTATAGATACATAAGTACAGACGCCAGCACATCAAGCTACTCCAATCTGGCAAATTTCTTTGATAGATTTGAAACTTTATTGAAAATTTCATATTCAATTGGGAAAATTTGACATTTTGGGGTAGCTTGATGTGCTGGCGTCTGTACATAATTTTGTTTCATAACAAAACAAGTACATTGTGTTACAAGTTATTGCATAAAACTATGATAAATAAAATAAAACAAAAATACAGTGGGTATATTTAAAATTCATTCAAGAGTTAATTAGACGATTTTGAAACATTGCTTCATAATTTGAATAATTCATTGGTTTGAAAACCTTAGTAACGCAATGAATGTTGCTCAACAAATGGGAGGCGTTGCAATATTTTATTTTACTTTATATGAGAAAAAATCTAAAAATATGTTATTGAGATAGCTTAGGCAAAAAGCAGTCGGAAAATGTTAGTTTTAGTTCATGAAATTAAAAAATACATTTTAAAATTCAATTCAAACATTTTAGTTTTTTCTAATCTGTTCTTGAACACCATGAAATAGTAGCCGCCATGCTATTACGTCATACCGCTGAATAAACTAATCAACTGAACAACTTTGTACTTTTATTATTTTCGTAACCAAAGTAATTTTTATTGAAATAATATCTTACATTCTGGAAAAGCAAACCAACGATTAGTAGAATAACAACTTTTTCACAATTTTTCCTACAAAATATGAGCGCATTTGTGTCATACATACTTCACTCATACCCACAGACCAATATGGCGTCCACTGCGTCCAGCGTTTTCGTCATATTACGCGCCAAATATGAAGCTGTTTTTAAATGCATATTAATTGCAGTAATGGGTTAAATAAAAAAAAACCGGTCAAGTGCGAGTTGGACTCGTGCACCGAGGGTTCCGTACAAACCTGTGGGTATATAAGTAAAAGTTCAAAATTGTCAAAAATATTTTTTTTTATATGACGAAACTAAAAATTTTCGGTTTTCGTAATTTTTCCTATATCTGTACTATAAGACGTGACTTCGTACAAAATTTCAAGATTCTAAGTTCACGGGAAGTACCCTGTAGGTTTTGATTCCCGTGCGAGTTTCGAAAATTTGCGGAATTTTGCGGCCTAAATGGCTGTATCTTTTGATTGCGTTGACTTAGAAGGTTGATTTTTCTACAGCTTCCAGGGACAGTAGAACTAAGTATCATATAGAAATTTCAGTTTGATACCTCCACGCGTTCCTGAGAAAAACGGTCTTGACAGACGGACGGACGGACGGACGGACGGACGGACAACAAAGTGATCTTATAAGGGTTCCGTTTTTTCCTTTAGAGCTACGGAACCCTAAAAATGGGTTTTTTTAGTGGTTTATTAACATTTTACTTTTCAAAAATGGGTGTATTACCCTATTGTAAATGCGTTACGCAGTACCTACGCCTCAGGGGTACCTACTGACATTGACATTACTGACCTAGTCCAAATTTCAGAATGATCGAGTCAATCTAATCTAATTGTACAATTGATTTTTGTCACCAAGTTATAGATAGTAAAAAACATCTATTCTATTCTAATCTCCCTGCCTTTTACTAATACCTATTGTTTTTATTTTGGAAAGTAAGTAAGTAATGCTATGCTTAATGTAAGGTGGGTTTAGGATTCTAAATTCCTTCCTATATGGCTGAGTCAGTTTTCAGTCTGCCAACTGGACAATTTGTTGTGTACTACCTACTGGTAATAGAAATGAAATGAAATGTTTATTTATTTAAGCAGATCTTAAACACGTTTACAAGTCAATTCAGCCATAAAACTAGGTGGCATTTGGATGGGTTCCGTGAGGTGCCGGACGTAAAAGAATAGCACCATCCCATTTATTTCCGTGGGTATCGTAGAAGGCGAGTAAGGGACTTACTAGAGAATGGGAAACAGCGTTCTCTATGCATTTTACCACCATACTGCGATCGTCAACCCGCCTGCCAAGCGTGGCGATTATGGCAAAACCCCCCTTTTGGGGGAGGCCTATGTCCAGCAGTGGACGTCTTTCAACTAAAATGATGATGATGATGATGAGATGGTATTTCCTAGATGACTGATCCGAGTAAAAACGTTAAAGATAACAATATGGACAGAACAACATGATGGAGGGCTAACTTTATCATTTGCTATCATTAGGAAAACAATCGAAAAATCTATTTCCACCAACCTTACATCTCTACATTTGGTAAACCAAACACCGTTCAATCAATCATTCGTTCAATAGAATTTTTACCACAACCGACTACAACTACAACCCTTTAAGGGAAACTTCCGCATTTAACCCAACCACCCACCGCCCAATCAAACGCCACTATTTTCATAATAGAACATTGAACTATCTAAAGAAACAATCACGTCAATCAATCAATCATTCAATCATTCAGAACGAATGATAACAGCACTAATGCACTACACGAGATGATCCCTTCATAGGAAAACAAATATTTTGATCACTGCACGAGTAACCAGCGCCATTTTGACAAGTGAACTGACATAAGATTAACTTTCCGGTTATTTGGTTATTTGTATTGTAACTGTGATGTGTTAAGTTTATGAATGGTTTTAATCTTGATTTTCTGTGGTTATTTTAACTGGGAGTCGTTAAAAAAGCGGTGTTTATAAGAGCGAGAATGGATGTACCTACCAATGTGTTATTTTTATGGTGGGAATCGGTTAGGCCCGCTAGGTTTTAAGGAAAAGTTAATTAGATTTGGTGTTTTAAAAATAAGAAATTAAGCTATACCTAAGTTCTCACTTAGTCTCTACGTAGGTACTTAAAGTTTCTATATTATCTACCTACTTTCTAAATTTAACCCTTCGTCTTCATACATTATATTTTTTTTCTTGATCATTCACGTAAGTACATACGCCAAATATTGCCAACTCCATTCTTACTTCATTACCCTGACGGAAAATAATAAACTAATTCAAATGGGTTTATAGGTGTGTAATCTCATACTTTGCGTTATTAATATTATGGTAAGTAAATAGATACCCTATGAAATATAATTGAAGGTTTTTATTTTTAAACAAATTTTATATCCTTCAGTTTAGAGAGTGAGACTGAGTTTTTCATACACATCATCATCATTCCATCATCATCATCATTACTGAAAGCCGAAAGACGTCCACTGCTCGACATAGGCCTCCCCCAGGCTCCTCCACTTCGACCGGTCTTGTCCATAGTCTCAGCCATGACGACTATATCATCGGCAAATCGAAGGTGAGTGATGTACTCGCCATTGATCTTGATGCCAGCCCCTTTCCAGTCCAGAACCTTGAAAACATCCTCCAGTGCAGCTGTGAACAGTTCATCATTTACCCAACCATGTTGGGGTCGGCTTCAAGTCTAACCGGATGCAGCTAACTACCAGTATTTTACATGGAGCGACTGCCTATCTGACCTCCATAACCCAGTTACTGGGTAACACGATATCTTTTGGTAAGACTGGTTGTCAAACTTTCAGGCTTCTGTCAACCCGTAACGGCTGTCAAAGATCCACGAATGACAGCCGGGACCAACAGCTTAAGTTTTCCATACACATATCTACTTATTATTGATATCGATATGAGCCAGTAACCACTTCAATGGGAACTTTTGAATCATTGTTTTCGACTATTAGCTCTTTATTTTTCTTGTACCTAACTGTTAGAATAAAGTGCTTTCCTTTACGTCAAAACAGCCACTCTTTAATTTAACCTAATGGATTCACTAGAAACTACTCAATGATTCCGCAAATCCCGGAAAACGAGCAAATAATCGAAAACGAGATAAAACTAGGTCTGGCAGCACCCTCCCTAATTTCTAGTTAGTCTAATAATAAAGAACTGATTACATACCCACACTTCTGGTGGTTTTATTGTCCAGTAAGTTTTGCTCGCAACTATGCCCGCTTGCATTTCGAATTATCCCATTCAAACTTTGACACCCTCTTTCATCCCTTTAGAGTTTGATTTTTTTGATTAAATATGCTTTTGTTCCTCCTCAGGGTTAAGCTATCTCGGTACCGAATTTTATCAAAAAAAATTCAGCGGCTTAGACGCAACGGACAGACAAACAGATATAAATTTTTGTATTTTTATTATTACTTTGTATTAGTACGGATTCTTCAGACATGAATCACGCTATAAAACCAATAAATATTGCTCTTGAATGTTCATCAACGTCCAACCAGTTTATAAGACGTCAACGAATGAGTTTTAATTGCTCACAAAAAGTCACTCAAACTATACATAATTTTGATCTCGATTCGAAGCTGTTGGCATAATCTCACTGTTTTAAAACTTGCAGAATAATCCCTTGCACCCACTAGTGATTTTTTTTCGCGCATTGCATTTTCAATGCACTGCTGACCACCAAGAGTTCAAAATCCAACAATGTGTTTTTTTTTGACGTACTAGGCTACGCTTTCTTGGATTTTCAGTTTTAGGCATAATGTCGAGAGTTGAAAATCCATTACGCCGTATAAAAATGTTGTGTTAAAAAATCGCCGATGCGAAACCTGGGCTAACCCAAAAATATGCTTTGTTTTGTTAATTTTTATTGCTTTTCGCTTCTGGATATTGTAGTGATGATAATTAAATTAATAATTATTGTTTTAATTTTAGAGTTTTGCCGTGTGAGTTCATTGTGGTTTTTGTGAGGAATGTGTTTAGGTGAGTTTTACTTAGTTCTGGAGTTAAATCTAGTGGTAGGGATGTAAATTATTCTGTATTATTTTAGGTCTGTGTTTTGAAGATACTTTTACGCTATTAATTCTGGGTAAATGAGGAAATAGCGGTTTCCTAGATATAACAGTTGAGGCGTATAGGCTGGTGTAGGCTCAGCGCCTACGCCAACCAGTAGGCAATCTGGCATGGATCACATAAACTATTTTTCAAAAAGTAAAAAAAAACCCGTTCCTATATCAATCCTTTAAACTGAAAGAATCGAGAATTTTCTACATAATTTTCGGCATATTTTTACATTCACCGAAGAAAAACCGGGAAAAGATCTCAAAAAACGAACATAAAATGTTCCCCACACAACCCAATCTCACAGAATGAGGCACATTCCATAAAACACTCGCCAACCGAGTCTCATGTCTCATAAACAGAAATTACGAAGCGAACAGACACTGATATTAACATTTTTAATTACTCGCAATCGCACCGCAACGCACAGATTAAATAAACTCCATGTTTTATTGTCGTCGTAAAAAACAATAACAAAATACTGGCCGTTTAGTGACATGCACACTTGTTAAGAAAATAAACAATACACGCACATGTTGGAGGTTCGAAATTCGAATGTGTTTTTTTTTTGTTTAAAGCTTGGCACTAAATAAGTTATGGCTTTATAGCACTGCAGTTCCTGCTCCTATTACACCATAGACATAATAATACGACAGAGATTTTACGGTTGCACACAACGTCACAAGGTAAAAGGTTAACACGAGTTAAATTTTTCAACTGTGACCTTTGAATCAACTGTCAAACTGAAAACGCAAAGAATTTGTTTCAATGAATTATCAATCAATCGTTCAGTTAGAAACATGAAGCTATTTGGCCATTCTAAAGTGTTATAGGTAGATTCCTATGGAGAAAAACGGACAAGCAACTCCTGTGAAATTGTAATCTCACGATCCATGAGGTTCCTTGATTGGCAGGTAACTTTACGGCAGAGACTGAAAGATTTGAAAGTGAAAAATGTGTTATAAGGCAGATCTTTTTCCTGTTGGGCCAGCAGTGAGCAACACGGCAATGTAATAAATAATAATCAACTAAACAGAATGACGTTCTTCCTTTTGCTTCTGTACCTTGTCTAATAGCTCATGATACGCACCTATCTAACAGTTTACACAATGAGGTAATTCGCGAAAGTTTTAATAAAATCGCACGTTACTTCGTCGTCGCTATTTTTGTGTCTCGACGGTTTCCACCGCGACGGCTTATTGCGAATGTACCTACTGCTATTACCGTTTTATGACCTAATCTTGTATTACGTGTGATAAAATGGTGAATAAGTTTCAGCATTATAGGAATACCTATTTGATGTGAATGAAAGAACGTGTCTGTAAGTTGATAATGACGAGATTGTTGTGCTCTCTCTGTTCGGTGCGTACCTAAAGCTCTTATAATATAAGCAGGGAAAAACGAAAAACAGCAAAGAAACTTTTCAAAGATTTTCTTTTATTAATACATCTGAAAACTTGAATGTTATTTCAAATCTGTTGTAATAAAAGTCTTTTATAATTAAACAAAGTTTTCATCCAAAATATGACTTGTTTACTTTTAGTTTACAATCGGAATTAAAATATTGAACCAATTTCTTAAAATAATAATTATGGAAACCCAATACAGTAGGCACTTCACACATGTCATACTCTATTACTAATTGATATTAATCATCAACTCAATTCAAGGAAGACGATGATCGTACACCACACGTTTTCAAGTTGCTAAAAATGATTTCTGAGGTGAAAACAAAAGGCGAGTATACTGGCTGGTTAATAATGCATTCAGAGTTAATTAAGTTCTTCAATAAACCTCTTCTATTAACCAATAGACGTTAAAGTATGTCCAGTAATCGCTTTCTTCACACCGGAAACATTTATTATACTTAAACCATTTTTTTCGAAAAGAAAAAGAAATGAATGAACGACTCAATCACCTTCAAAGGCAAAGGCACAGATACTCAGCCGCTCGTTCAGGAATCAATTAGCGTGAGCACAAAGCTCACAGAATTAGCTGGCTGAAAACAATCCACACGTGTGCCTCGCCGATTAAAAATAAAACCGACTTAGACAACTCGATGCAATGTTTGAAAGGCTTGGGGGAGCGTTTAGATGTGGCTTACTTTATAGGTACCTAGTTGAGTTAAATATAAAGAGAGCAAGTCCACTTGACCATCGGGTAAAGTTTGGCGCTGATAGCCGAAATACAGGCTTTTACCTAGTTATCGGCTACAGATATTTCATTCATTTGTAGAAAAATTATAGATACGGCCGGATAGATAATATATTAGTATCATTGTAAACAATTGCTAAAATATATTTATTATTACGTTTAGTGTTATTGGGTTTTTCATTATGACATTCTTAGCAGTCACCCAGTCTGGAAGACTGTCTGTAGTCTGCACTCTAGACACTAACCAATTATTGGAGGAAATACGGTTAAATATGGGACCTTAACTGTCTTTCGGGGGATACAGAATGAGGTATGTTATGTGCTTGTTTAGTCACATTTGTCGTTTTACGTTTGACTTCCCCACTTGCTTCACAAGTAAGTTAATCGTCACATGTAATATGTGCAAAACGTAAGTTGTTTATGGTTGAATTATATAACATGATTAACCCTACCGTCACGTTGGGCCCTCACCTACATAAATAGTTAATACTTTTTAATTTATCCCTACTACCATACTTAAACTTCACATTTATTAAACAACTTTAATACCAATACACAATAACCCTATCAACCATATATCTATTAAAATTATTTCCAGCAATACAGCACGCCAGTAACTCGCCCGTACAAACGCGGCTCCCTCACTTCCGACCACAGTAAACAGGTAGGGGAAAACATATCAAAAGTTTATGCTACTGAAATGTAAATGTGGCACAAAACGCGTCGAGAATGGACTGCCATTGATTTACTTTGGGTTTTACTAGATTTGTTATAAGTATTGGAATGATTAATAAATACCTACTAATAATAACTTGGGGTTTGATTGACGGGTGATTTATTTTATTTTATGAGGGAAACAGTGAAGTTTTTATTATCACTTCCAGTTGATGATTGATTTTATTTTTTTATAGAGTGAATCATAGAATAAATATGGTATTTAAGAAAACAGGAAAAAGCCTTATTAAAAAAAATCTGCGATCAATGTCAATCGACATCGATACCAGAAAAATTTATTAGATATTTGATAGGTAAGTAATTAGCAAATTGATGGACGACACCAGTTTTGTCATCTTCTTAAAATAGAATGGGTACGATATATTTACCTAATAACGTAGGTACCTAGTTAGGTATGCATCTGAAAAACTAACATTTCATTTCTTTTTTTTTTTTCATTTCGTTTATTAGATATTCATTAAAAATTAACATTATGTCAAACATTACATATTAAATAAAACAATAACATATTAAATTAAATTACTTATTAAATAAACATATCTACGTTATCACAAAAAATATATTAAAAAAACCAAGTTTCTTTAGTGTCTTTTCGTAAGGTGTCGAGTCAGCCATTTTAGTTTAGTTTACATTATTATTCGTCGTAATATACCGTTTTATTAGTTTACAGCCAGTAATCACGTCACTTCCTAGAACAGCCACACGTGACGCCTTCCTATTAATTCTTATTTTAAAATTTTAAATACTTTTGTCGTTCGAACTGGGACACTGTTTATGTTACGCTTTCAGGTAGAAGGTATTTACAAATAGAACGCATTTTTCGATTAGTTCAGTATCCATTACTGGTTTTGTACGATGGTTTTGGTAATAACAGTAGAATAATACGCAATGGATGTAGTTATAGGTGTATGATCGAAAATTCCGTCAATTTCGAAGTACGTTCTTCAGTTTAAAGGGCGGGTTAGTTAATAGGTGTTTAAGTTTTTTTTAAGGTGTTACGTTTTAACACAACTCGTGGAACCACGTCTTTAGGGGTGTGGAGTTACAATAATATTTTTTTTATGAATTCTTATTTATTTTAACTAGTTCGTTACGATTAAATGGGGTAATTAAAGTTTGTTTAGTTTTAAATTCGTCTGAGGTCATAAAATTGCAGAGCTATAAAACATTAAAAAGATGTACGTTCAAACTACTTGTATGATTCCAAAATACAGATCAAAAATTTCAAAAAGGTACAATAATTTTCACGCGGAGCAGAGAGCAACAGTTATGAATTTCATGGTTTCAATCTTATTTCAATCTAAAAAAAACACGAATTCAAACATGGTTTAAAACGTTCCTTTTTTGTAATCAGACATTACAAAAAAGGAAACCATGTTGAAAGAATCTATTGCAGTCTTCAATTTTAAAATGAGAACTTATAACCATCACTTGCGTCATTAAAAAAACGAGTTCTGTGCCAACAGCCAAATTTCCCAAATCCTAGCATTCAATCTTCCGTTCCAAATTCAAAATTCAAACATGGAAGCTATACCGACCCAATCTCTTCCACAAATTCCCGGAAACTCGTCTAGGTAAGGTACATCAATCAGTGGGATGATCAATGAAAATGATTTTTGATCAACAACAACTGTTTCAAACATGGTTGTGTACATCAAAGTGTGTTATTATGTGGGCATGCAGTGGCGGTACACCACTAGTGGACAATTGATCAAAAGACAGATTTAGTTGTCTTTGAATGCCAGCCTGGAAGCACGCCAGAGCTTTGATTCTCATGGGGCGCAGAGTATTGTGAGGTAACAGAGACTGAACGGAAGTTACAAATGTTTAATTTGTGTGAATTCTTTTTGAGAGAAAAAAAACAGATTTTTTTTTATTCTGCACATTCAAAACGAAAATTACAAAAAAAAATGCAGACACACAAAGTAGCCAAAACTCCAGATGCCTTTTATTCAAGTAGAATAAGATTTTAAATTTTATTCATTGCTTGTTTGTTCTTATGGGTCACCTATATTTGAGTATAGAGCAGTGGTGGTCTAGTAGTATCTGAAGCGACTTGCTGCTATCATTTAGCCACAAGCCCCTCAAAGCCCCTTTTCAAATGCTTAGATAATAAAAACTTTTTCAAAAAGAAAAAAAAACACTTCCGGACAAACACTACAAAGTGAAAAACAACTTTAATTTTGGAAGTCTGTGACTTAGGAGTCGAACCTTTAACTGTACTTGTGTATTTAAATTCGTCACCACTGCTCTGGAAACGATGAAGGAAAACATCGTGAGGAAATCGGCATGTCCTAAAACCAATTCGAAGACATATACTTATGAGTTCATACAGGGTAAGTTTTTACCCAGTGTGCAAATTGTAACCATGAATTCAGCATATCATTCTAGAACCCCTAGCGCAGCATAGAACAGTGCAAAACCTACGCGGTCAAAATGTATGGAACAGCTGATTTTTTTTTGTCATCTGCCAACTCACACTGGGCCCGCGTGGTGTATAGACCCCTCTCACAGAAGGCAGGCCTTTCTGCCAGCAATGGGAACATTCTCGGAACATTAATGGCTGATTATGACATTTGAGTTAAGCAAATCAAACACATTTTTGTTTTTGTGATCTACGTATGCAAAAATCCACTGACAGGAATTCAACAGAACGACGCCATGTATTTTTATGATATTGGATTTTTTTAATTTTGTGTGATGGCTAATTTTTAAAGAAAACGTTGACTCGATCTTTTCGTCTGTGTATTACAATGATCTTATTACGAAAAATACCGAATTAATTGAGTAAATTACCAATTAATATCCCGGCCAAAATGTTTCCCTACTTTTATGAAAACCGAAGTCTCTGCCTCAAACTAACCTATAAATACAAAGGCGTAATTTAGTGTTCTTAGTATTATGTGTAAGGCGCGAAGTCGAGGCGGTTAATGCGTTGTGTAACACAAACAGGCGGAGCCGCCGGTGGATACTCGCTTTGTGCCTGTTCGGAGTGGCCGGGCACAGAGTAGTGTAAGGCCAGAAGCCTCACTCGGCTGGAGTGAAGCTGTCACTCTCTGGAGCCATGGTGGCCCAGTGGTAACGGCCGCGACCTACGAGTTGTACGTCATAGGTTCGAACCATTGCTCACTGCTTACTGTACCATATACGTGGGCACGTATACGGAACAGTAGGTAAATGCAAAAAGTATTATTTTAAGTGTATTCGCCTGGGGTTGGCATATTCGTGTGGATAAAAACCCCTTAAAATAATAAAGAATAAAAAGAAAAGTGTATTCACGAATTGAGCGTATGAGCTTAACATTCTGGACTTTCTTTTTCTGTGGTGTGACTGCCTGACGGCTTGATTGTCCGAGCGAAACGACTACCGGACTCAAGATTGTCAGTGCTGGGATCCGGAATTGTACAGTAAATATTTACGTCTAAATATTTAAATATTAACATAGTTGGCATGCTTTTGTAAGATTAAAAGGATTGCTCTGAATATGCACAAGGTAATGTGGGATTTTAAAATAAGCATTTAATGGTTTTGTTTTCAGATTTTTTATCACGGCAACTAGCACCAGAATCAGGTAAATGATTTTATTCGGAAAAGAACTGGAGTTACCGACATAGCAGGGTTGCCTGGAAGAGATCGCGGAAAGCGATAAGGCCGCCCATTGTATATTTTGTAGTGTACCTTGTTTCTTTTTTGTAATGATTTTTTTGTGGTGTACAATAAAGTATATATAAATAAATAAATAAATAATAGCTTGCAGATTAAGTAAACTGAAGTGGCTGTGGGCTGGGTATTTTTGTCTAAGGACCGATGGCCGGTGGAGCAGACAAGTCCTGGAGTGGACACCGCGTATTGGCAAGCGTAGTGTGGCTCGCCCCCAGCTAGATGGACTGACGACCTAAAGAAAGTGCTTGGGACTGAGTGGATGTGGAAGACGGAGGACAGGCTGTTGTGGCACACCTATCCTATCCTATCCTATCCTATCTTTGTTTACATATTAGGGAAGTTCTATCATGCATCTGTCTCAATTATTTATTTACCGGCCTATTTGTTTTTTTTTTTTGTGTTTTACAAATTGCAATTTTATTAATTATCACACTGTAATATTGATCTTTTACAATATTTAACACAAATAAGTTTAATTTTTTTATTTTATTTTAGTTACTACACTCAATTACTAACAAACTACATATTTATATAAATATCAAAATATCTCACCATATAAGTACTACTCGTTACTATTTTTATTTATTTAATCTGACACAAATGTATTTTATTTATGTACGTATGCTTAGACACGTCACGTTGCAGTATTGAATAAAGCTGATTTACATCCGTCACCTCACACGTCAGGTCCATTTGAAAACCAGCGTCAGGCACTAGTTGTCTGGCATTTATGCTGAACTTGGCCTTTTTAGCGCAGCCGTGAGGCACACTTTTACGCACTTTACACTTTTTGTTAGTTATTATCTTTATTATTTTGCTGTATATTGTGTGCCTTTTTTAGTCTGTGCTAAATAAATGTATTTTCTTTCTTTCTTCTTTCTTTCACACAGCCTGGGAGAGGCCTATCTCCAGCAATCGACTGCGATAGGCTGAGTTGATTGACAGATTGAACTTGAACGGCCCTCCATCACATTACGTTTAAGGTCCTTCAACAATTTCGTTTGTGTCTCCCTGTGGGGGCCCGTTCATCAAAGATTTTAAAGAACACTTTAAAAACCTACATTTAAAGTTTCAAAAAAAGCTACACCTAATTAAATTACCGCCTCACTCACAAACTCAAACCACACCAATTTCTTACATTGCATCTCAAACACCTGTAATAACCATAAACAATGCTTCTCTACACTACTACCTTTACACGTCATCTCATGTACAACAGCCACAAAAATATGGCACTAGAGTCCGACTGAAAATGGATTTATTCCTCGGCCGAAAACGAAAACACTAATTCGGCTTAATTTGTACTTTCGGCCAATTCATTTTCGTAAATTAAAGATGTAGTTTGTCGATAGGTTCTTTTTGGTAAAAGTAATAGATATGCAGTGCCACTGTCAATCTATTTATTTTATTTATGAGCAGCCAACCCGTCATATTTTTTACTAGCATCGCTCCGCGGTTTCACTCGCGTAGTTCCCGTTTCCGTAGGAATACTGGGATAAAATATAGCCTATGTCACCCGGTGATAGTGTAGCTTCCCAACAGTGAAAGATTTTTCTAAATCGGTTCAGTAGTTTCGGAGCCTATTCAATGCAAACAAACAAAACAAACAAACAATCCAATCTTTCCTCTTTATAATAGTTATTTGTATAGATACAAACGCTCCTACGTGACTATGGCATTATAACACATTTTTCTCCAGATATTTTGAACACACAGGTATCTTGCGGTTCTAATTTCTATGTAAAAAAAGTAAGAAACTAATAATTTAGTAAAGAAGACTGAAAATTAGATTTTTGCACAAATTTTATCTGAATTTTGGTGGTTTATAATGTTCTCAAAACATTGAAAAGTATGGAATTCTAAATGGCACATATTTTTTACATATGAATTGAAATGTTGATTCGCCGGTATTACACAATATACCGAAATATATCTTGCCGAAAATGGATATTACAGTCGAAAATTGCCGAATACCGAAATTCAGTAGTACTCTAGTTGGCACACATAATTCTTTTCTTTTTATTTCATATTCGCGTCAGAAGTGCCAATTATTATCAAAAGCTGTCTGTAACACGATGAAAGGAACTCTTTCACTTTCATGTCTATTCAATGGTACGCTTTGTAGTAGTAATTATAGACTGTATTGTTTGATAATTCGCGTAACGCAACGTCTGCTACGTTTCCTTAAATTTTGTTAATATTGTGCGCAGTGTAATTTTGATACTGATGTTATTGTTAGAGTGATGGGAAAAGTAAAACAAAAATAACTATTCAATAGTCTTTTTTGGGAGTTACAGTTTGCAATGGACAAAATTGTATTTTTTTTACTACTTGGATACGAGGCTTTTGGCTACTTTACAAAGTAGCGTAAGCCTGTATGTCATACTGAAACTCCCAAAGCAAGAGTATTGAAGAGCATATTGTTTGTGCAAAATAAACATTTTTTTTCTTTCTTTCTGTTTCTAACACCACGCAACATTGCCTGTATTCCCCGAAGGGTACCGCAGAGATGGACCTATTCCTAGTACACCGAAATTTCACCAATTATGTTTAAGTCCCATGTAATAGGGGCAAACCTATTGCCATCAATTAGGCACAAATCCTGACTCTGTGCTGCTACTGCGAAATTCCTGATGGAAAACCCAACAATACTTTTCCTGACCAGGAAATCAAACCCAGGACAGTGTTCAACACAATAGTGACAACAATTCCACTTAGTTATACAAAAGGTTACATTTGCCTAAAGCAGAATCTCAAAAATAACTGTCAAATGAAAACGTCATGATAATTTTGTTGGTAACTAGTGACTAATGTCGTAACTACACGGTGTCCGTTTGTACCTCACTCCCGTTAAATGTCTGTGTCCCGAGACCCGAGTCCCGAGATGAATGTGGATGGTGTTCTTCACAACAGAAGCAAACAATTAAGAAAAATCAGAAAATATTTCTCTAGGTGACACAAAAATACGCGTAAATAAATACCAGCCTTTCGTCCTTTAAACTACTAGTCAACCAAGTCGATTAGACAACAGACTGCCAAATCGCTTTCCGCGAATGTGTCAGGCACGATACGGTGGTCATAAGTATCTAGAGTACCTACCCACCTAGTTATGAACATAAAAAAAATATTTGAAAGAAAGTACAAAAACTTATAGTAGCCGGGCTTAGTCGTAAACTTTCGTTTTATGTACCCGTTTCATTTTGACAGTTCAACAACATTTATTGCGTTATTTACTTACTTAATTTTGACAGTTCAACAACATTTATTGCGTTATTTACTTACTTGATTTTGACAGTTCAACAACATTTATTGCGTTATTTACTTACTTGATTTTGACAGTTCAAAAACATTTATTGCGTTATTTAATTACTTGATTTTGACAGTTCAACAACATTTATTTCGTTATTTACTTCCCTAATTATTAGATATTTGTTTTCTGGCCGGCTCTTTGGGTAAAACGATCAGTTCCAGTATTTCGCAGTCCAAAACCTCTAAGTTTTAATTTACTAACTTGAATTTTAACGTTTTCAAGAACGAGAATAATACCTAATTATAATTGATCTGATGAACCATCTGAAACAAAAAAAATGATTTTCTTTCAAATTGAGTCTTGGTTCCCTATCCGACATTTCTATAACTAGTAACCGGAGCCCCATACGTCTAATTGCAGATGTGCTCGTACTAAAATAAATTATTTTAAATGTAAATACAACGATTGGCGCAATGATAGCTTTTATTACTGATGCCGTACGTCACCGATTTAATACTACGCAGCTTTGTCGTGAATCATTGTTAATTAGTCTTAGACTCGATTTGTATTACCTAGATCGGGTTTTAATGTGTCCAGTCACAAGCATAAACAGCCGAATGGGTTCATCGACGGTTAAGCTATGCTTGTCCTGGTGTGTCTGTGGATGGGTGACAATCTGTTACCGCCGTTAGCCGTTGCGACTGTCAAAGTTCTACGGACAGCCTCGACCAACAGGTTTTTTTTTTAACAGCACAACGTGCTTTTTGAGGCACGCTGGGGTAGTGCTATGTAAAGATGGTGTGGCTGTTATTACTTAGCCACAAGCTACCTACTATCTAAAAATAAACAATCCAATCACTTTGCTCAAATGGTTTTTCCTTGACCTAAGTAGTACATACGTAAGAGCTGTAAGTATTTTCCCAAATTTTTTCTGTATGCCTTTATAATGATGCATTTGAGACTGACCACTCCTTTACTAACAACTGGACCTTTCGGTATCGTGTTGTAATAACTGACTTATAATATCTGACAAGGAGGCGTGCATTATCTATATCCTTTAAGAATCCTGCACCCTAATTGCGTAACACACGATCAATCAAAAACTGTTTCTTTTTGACAGTTCAACAATATTCATTGCGTTATTTACGTTGTTGAGCAGACACATTTTCCCAACATATACATACATACATACATACTCAGCCTATTACGTTCCCACTGCTGGGACACAGGCCTCCTCTCCGTGAGAGGGAGCGGGCCGTAATTCACCACGCGGGCCCAGTGCGGGTTGGTAGATGTCACATGTCTTAGATTTTTTTGTTCTAGGACATGCCGGTTTCTTCACGATGTTTTCCTTCACCGTTTGAGAGCAGTGGTGATGAAATTATTTAAAAGTAATGCGCCTGGCTGGGTTCTAACGCACGACCTACAACTCGTAAGTCGCGGCCGTTACCACTGGGCCACCACTGCTCCCAACTTAAGAAACAATGGATTAGCATCTGTTTTAAAATTATTCAGATTATGATTGATTTTTTGCACTCTCTTGAAGCTTAGAGTCTCTTATAGAGTAAGAGGTATTATTTACTTTTATTTACTACGGGTTTTGTGTGTTTTTTAAATTAATTGGGAATTGGAGAATCAAATCAAATCAAAATATTTTATTTCATATAAACGTTTCGCCCATGCAGGGCGAAACGTCAGAAGCTAGGTCCACGGGTCCAAATTGTCGCTTCCTGAAGATCCGGCAAGAAACAATAATTGGCTTTAACAATGTTTTCAAATTACAGTGATAATAGGTGTGGGAGGACAGTGCAGGCCTATCAAAAAGTACCAGGTACTTAGAGGAATGAAAATACAGAACAGAAAATCGTCTAGGTACAAGTTTACAGTGTTTAAGGCCTACAACGTTCTCTCATTTACAATATAAAAATATCCACATAAATAAAATGAACCTATTTAAACAAAGTGACATGATTTCCATGACAATCACTATAAAATGACAGAAGAAGTTATTTTAATTATAGTTACCCTTCTTAGGTTCCTATACTTCATCATTATTTATCGATAATTGTTTGATGGTGGTATTATGGGCTAAGCGCCAGGTTAGCCAGCGAAATTCATCTTTACTTAAGATATTTTTTAAATAATTTCCAGCGGGCTTAGCAATAATGTTTGTTGTCTTATATAATAACTAGCTTTTGCCAGCGGCTTCGCCCGCGCGGAACTTTCATCCCCTATTTAACTCCCTTAGGGGTTGAGTTTCGAAAAATCCTTCCTTATTCCTTGTCTACATGATAAAGGGAACCTCTGGGCAAAATTTCAGCTTTCTAGGTCCAAGGGTTTGGGCTGGGCGTTGATGAATCAGTCAGTCAGTCAGGACTTCTCTTTTTATTTATATAGATGTTTTCAGGATGATGTTGAAACTCCCTCGTTTCTGTAGTGCCTCGGGGATGTTTGCCCAATCGCGTACTGATGGTTTCCATGATGTCATCAGGAAAAAGGTGGCATCGCTTGTGAGGAGAATTCGAGGGGGTAGCAACAGCATCCTGAGAGTTGTGGCTGAAGACCCGAGAGCTCCTGTACTGAGGCATCTCATGCGGAATCATTCTGCGCATGAAATGCCTCGCAAGTACATGACAGTAGATATCCTTATACAATCTGTCATTTAGTCTTTCGTTTCTAACGATATTTGTCTATGTCCTTATAAATGTAGACTATTTCAGAAGAATATTTCTTCCCAAACTGTCAAAATCACACTGACAACAAAACTTTCTACTCGACGGCCACAAAGTATATACGATTATCTACAAAAACATGATACTTTTAGACGCATAACTGTGATAACGAATAGAAAAACATAGCTATCTTATCCTATTGTACATCATTTATTTAATAGTCATGTCTATTCTTCCGTCGACAAATCGGTGCTCGTGCTAAGCCTGCAGGTCAGTGTCAGGCTGTATCATCATCATCTGCCTAGCCTTTTCCCAACTATGTTAGGGTCAGCTTCCAGTCTAACCGGATGCAGCTGTATACCAGTATTTTGCATGGAGCGACTGCCTATCTGACCTCCACAACTCAGTTACTGGGTAGTACCATACCCCTTGGTAAGACTGGTTATCAGACCGTAACGACTGATCCACAAATGACAGCCGGGACAAACGGCTTTACGTGCTTTCCGAGGCACGGAGAGGTCTTGGCATGTAAAGATGGTCACCCATCCACGGACCAACCGCGTCAAGCGTAGCTTAACCTGTTCGATCGACCCGTGCGGCTGTATGTTGAACAAAATATGATTCGCGAATATAACAAGTATGTATATACTTACAGAAATATGATAATTAAAAAATCAAATACCTCTAAGTACATACATATAATTCAATGCGTTTCGCATCGTAGGTACTACGCCTCGCAAAATGTGTATCCTTTACAATACTGCCGTCCTTTAATTAGAAACGAGTTAACCCTCACTTGGTAAATGTTTACTTTTTAATATAATCTAAGAGGGTTCACAATTCTCTATCTTTCTGTCCAACTAACATTTTTACAATTCAAATAGTTCCCAAGATATGAGAGTTTCAAATTCAAATTCAAATTCAAAATTATTTATTTGTGACACATAGGTAAAATGTTGTGGTACATGATGTTATAAAATAAAAGTTGTATCACTATGCGCTGCCTTGCAAGGCGTACAAATATGGTCTACACTACACAATAGTAGTTGTACATGTAGGGAGTATAGCTTATACTATAAAATAGTTTGTTGGGCGTTAACTGGAAAGGATTCTTTAGGATAAACAGAAAGAAATATCAAATGATGTTTTCTACAATCAGTAACGTCAGTATCACAGTCTTTAAGAAATTATGATTAGCGCGTTTTTTGCCTTCTTCGGAATCAAGTTTGGGGGCTTACCTATCGCCTAGTCTAGTTAAAGGACGGTAGATTTAGTTTTTTCAATACTTCAGTACTAGTTAAACTGTAGGTACTAGCCTAAGTTCCTAAGTATAGCCCATAGACTGATTGCTTCTTCGAAAGCTGCTATTCTGGCACAATCTGTCAGTAATAAATTCTCCCAAGAAAATGATCTATTCCACAGAATTTCCTCCTACCATCGCCATAAAACAGCGAATGTTTTACGAATAAAATTCATATTTTAATAGTTTATTTTTTACGTGCTGTGTGTAATGCTAATGAACCGGAAGTGCCGCCATTAATTCCATGATGAGCGTTCACTTGTCGTAAAACGGTACGTTCATTAAAAAGAACGAGGTTATGAAGTAAAAATAGTTGGAATGCGCGATAGACTGGTTGCCTGCACTTGAGATATAGTTTTAGTAGGACCCTGGGTTGGAAGAACATTCCGCACCCTTCCGGTGCCTTATAATTTCTTCACCCATGTTAAACGGACGGTAGTCGGTAGGAGGTCTTTCTATCTACTCCTTCATTTTCCCAAACCAAAAGAAGGGTATCAATTAAAAATTTCCAAATGAAGACTTTAAAAAAGCTTACTTTAAGGAGGGTCCCGTATGTGTCGCCGGGCGTAAAGGAATAGCACCATCCCATTTATTCCCGTGGGTGTCGTAGAAGGCGACTAAGGGACTTACTAGAGAATGGGCAGCAGCGTTCTCTATGCATTTTACCACCATACTGCGATCGCCAACCCGCCTGCCAAGCGTGGCGATTATGGCAAAACCCCCCATCCTGGGGGAGGCCTATGTCCAGCAGTGGACGTCTTTTGGCTGAAATGATGAAGGAGGATGCGCTAAGGTGTATCAATACAACCCTCTTTGTTCATACATTATCTGTCGAAGGACCGATAGCCGGTGGAGCAGACGAGTCCTGAGGGGTAATTCTCGTAATTATTTTTAAGAACGATCACAGTCTAATCTAAGTCTCAATCTGTCAAAAAACCACGAGTTTCCATACATTTTTGACAAGTTTCTGACATTTTATTGTCGCCGAGATGACACTGCGACTATATTTTGAACGATTTTATTTACGAGAATTGACCTTCTTGAGTGGAGACCGCGTATCGGCAAGCGTAGCGTGGGACGCCCCCAGCTAGATGGACCGACGACCTAAAAAAAGTGGCTGGGACAGACTGGATGCGGAAGGTGGAGGACAGGGTCTTGTGACGTAACATGGGAGAGGTCTATGTCCAGCAGTGGACTGCGTTACGCTGAGTTGATTGAAGTTAATTTCATCCCATTGATAATTATTTAACACGCAAGTTTACCTTCTTTGAGCATTGAGTATATTTATGGAAAGGTAAACATCGACAAGAATGAATTTTACTGTCTTGTTATAATTATGTACCTAAATACCTATTTATTTATTTATTAAAGGTAACTTCAAGCTGACAATAAGTATAGCATTATTAATTAATCTAAACATTACGCCAATTACGAAGTACACAGAAAATAAGAAAAATAATAATACCGAGAGTGACATAATTAGGTACTAATATTTTAAGTGTGGGTGAGCGTGTATCTGTGCGATGTAGGTGCTGTGAATGTATACTTACCTAATTAATGGTTGTAATTTTATCATCACAGGTACTGAGAACTTTGGGTCTATGTGTAGTAAGTTCATGACAGCTGCAGGGAGTGAAGGAATTGTTTCATTTAGAAACCATTCTGGTGATTTTTATGTCTTGAAGAAACCAGGACAAAGGGCTGGCTGGTGATTTTCGCTGTTCGGATGTTAGACGAAAACTCAATGCCCACGCATTGCGATTAGGGTTACCATCCGTCCGGATATGTCCGGCTTTTTGTCCCCGTCCAGATTTTGTCCGGCTTTGTTATTTGTCCCAACTTTACGACATTAAGGTAGGTAATTTTTATAGAATCAAAAGTGAAATGAGTTTTTCAGTAGAATAGAATAGTTCTTTATTTGCACAGAAAGCAGGTTGTTACAAATCTTTAGTTAAAAAATAACTTAACTCTAAAAAATAACTTTACCCTAAAATTATCTTTATACTAACTACTTACTTTAACTAGAGTATGCAAAAAGTAGGTTAACCTACTGAAAAATTAAAGATGAAAAAATAAGTATAATGTCCGGACTTTTCACAAATATCCGCGTTTTAGCCAGTAGTTTTCAAATTTCGAAATGGTTACCTACCCTAATTGCGAGACATTGAAGATTTGTAGCACTACAATCGGTAGAAACCTATCTCTACGTAATACCTAGGTATATTATGTCCAAAATATAGGTAGAGATCAACTAATTCGAAACTGTACGCCCCTCCACTAACATACAAGCATTTGAAATGTTTAGGTATGCAAAAAGTAGTGAAGGAGCGTGCAGTTTTAAACTAGTTGATCTCTACCAACTAACTTAAGAAGAAAGAAGCTACCCATCCCCGCAAATGTGCCAACACTAACCAATGCACCGAAAGAGCTATCACAACCACGGTACGTACCAGCAACCTACTATTACACAACCTATCACCTCCGTACCTTGCGCACCCAAATAAAGAGTTCGTGGAAGGCCACCCAGCGCGAGCGCAGCTGACAAACAAACCGACGAAGCACAGAGCACGGTAGCTGCGTGATACGTACTTGGGTTTCAGTGGAAAAGTGTATAGAATCAAGTTGTTCTAACTCAAGCCTGGGAGAACCAATTTTGAAGGTGGGCCATCATTTTGATTCCGTGTCAGCCGGCAGGCCATGTAGTAAATAAAAGTTGCCTATAGTTATGGTAGATATCTAGCAATTAAAATTAAACAAAACTGTAAGTTACTGAGTACAAAAAATCTACACTGAAACCTTTATATTCGGAAACAACTCTGGTGAGGTCTACATACTAAAATCTAGTCTGCAAAATATGTTTTATTATTGACGAAGTAAAATATTTTTAGACCTGCCAGTCTTTTCTGTAAATATCTCAACGTGAAACCTAAGGCGAAGTGAGCTAGATGTGAGGTGAGTTGTCATTTCACCATAATATGCTTAGGATTGACACTATTCGCAGCTCACTTCGAGCTCAGTTCACTGAAGTTATCACGGTTTGATTTTTACAGAATCTCACTGTTGGTTTGAAGTCCTAAAATCTGTTGACAAAAGACTATCGCCAGCTGCAGCAGCAGCTATTTGCCAACCAATTTAAATGCATTGGCTGGTTGAGCAACCATATTCTAACTGAACAGCCAGCTGTACTGCTAAGGAGTTTGTAACGCCACTTCTTCTTCCCAGCAACAGGACTAGGAAGTGGTGAAGTGTGGTGTTGGGGGACTGCCTTTTGTAATTTTGCAACCTATTACCATGGATACAGTACAGACCTACATGATTCTAGACCTCCCAACTTTGAAAATGTTAGTTATTAAGAGGAAAATATGCTGTTCCATAAATTTTGACCGTTTATGTACTTATTGCACTTTTCTAAGAATTAGCAGTTGTTTTTTTTTTAAATACGGAAGAAAAATGTCTGTACCTACGTTAGGGGTCTAGAATCGTGTTCTGACTACAAGGTTAGGTACAGTTTTCGCGTCGATGCTACTGTAGATATATAATGGGTATCGGCAAAGGTACGACGTTTTCCCACCGTTCGCGGTGTCATAAAACTAAGACAAGATTTAAAAAAACTTTAAATGTTATAGTTGTTCACCGTATTTGTTTTACTTTCACAATCACACACGAAAGTTATCTTAAACCACAAAAAGCACATCACAACAGAATGATTAGGAAATCAGTCCAAACATTTCAATAAAACCGACGCGTTTATTTAAAAAGACATTAAAAAAAGTAAAACTAATATTTTTCCGCTACAACACCTCAACATCTATTCGCGTAGGTACTGGCTACTGATTAATTTATCTATGTTTATCGTCTTTATGGTCGCAGTTAATCGGGAATGGATGAAACACAGGCACGTTGGAAACTCGATAAAATCCGAGTAACATTTACAATGGTTGGTATTTATTTAAGTGGTATTATTGGTTCGCCACCCGCGGCCGTACAGACCACACATAAAATCTCGTTAACGATCTTTATTGTTGGTTGAGTACCTACACCTTATTTTGATGCTGATGTTATTTTTTTGGTATGTAGGTAGGAAGGTGGTGATGTATCTACTCTAAGTTTAGGTGGTAGGCATTTTCAGTTTTCCTTTTTCATTTGGGTATCCTAGAGTCGTAGAGTGTCGTTCGCTCTTGTTTATCATTCCATATTGAACCAGAATACATATGTGCACTCTGAAAATTGAAAACCTTGTACCTTGTGTGAAAGTGGATAGTCAGTTTTTTTTTTTCATATTTTACATCATAAATAAAAAGTGAAAAATAAAAACTTTTTTCAAAAAAAATAACAACCGACTTCCAAAAAACACTACAAAGTGCAAAATAACTTTAATTTCGGAAGGCGGTGACTTTGGAGGTGTAGGTATTTCAATTCTTTGTCACCGCCTTATTAAAGTTATTTTGCACTTTGTAGTGTTTTTGGAAGTCGGTTGTTATTTTTTTTGAAAAAAGTTTTTATTTTTCACTTTTTAGTTACCTACCACACCAATTCGAAATTTCATCATCTTTGGGGTCAAAACAATGCATATTTATGCGATAGCAGCATTCGCGGTTGATTTGCTGTAAAGTTTTGAAGAGTTCCGTTGTCTGTCTCCGAAACGCATCATCAGATCTATACGAAATTAATATGGGACCATTTCGGAATAAACCCCTTTCGAACAAAAAAAGAATTTTGCAAATCCGTCTATATACGACGGAGTTATGCCCGAACATACATAAAAAAAAAATATAAACATGTCGAATTGATAACCTCCTTCTTTTTGAAGTCGGTTAAAAAATAAAAATGGGCTTTAGTTTCTTTTGTTGGACTTCTGTAATCCGGATAATCGTAGTTCAGTTCGTACTTCTTAAAAAGTTTATAGGTGAGTTTAATTAATTAAGTTAGTAACTACTCGTAGGTATATGGATAATTATATAAAAAAGAAAGACATCAAAACATACGTCCACATCGTTGTCAATGGGAACAGTGTCCAAAAGGCTGGCAGCATTGCCACGTTGTATGGCAATGCTGATTCTTTGGCCGAAAAATAGGCCAGCCCTTTGGTCACGTGAAGAGTCGACCAACCGCTTGGAAATGTCTCGGAAAAATAAGTGGGCACTCGGACCCCATGGCCCTAGAGTTTCAACCCCAAACGGCTCGAACATATAGGTCAATTTTGTCCAAGAGCTGTGGATGCTTCCACAAAGGGGAAGAGCGTAGAAAATATATAAAATTCGGGCTAAAACAACAGTATCTAATCAGGGTGAATGACGAGTGTACACTTATTTTAGAGTCTTTCCGAAATGTCGTTGAAATTTTTAATTTTATCGTCGATGAATTGAGAAAAACTGTCTTCCAAAATTGGGGAACCTAGGAGGTGCAGTGAACTTTTTTCTAGAATTTTGATTTGCCCTCTTGCATTAAATTTTTCTAAGGTCGATTGTCTGGCGGTGACGTCAGAAAGATACATTTCACAGGCTAATGGATTTCAACTGTTGTTGGAGTAGTTGTAGGTCTTTCAAAACGGTGTCTTCATCACCTCCTAGCATTCCATCATCCAAAATGCCGTACGTTAAATTTTGAATTTAGTTTCTGCTTAATGGGATGAATAGCTAAGCTGAAGATGACAGGCCCGAGAGGGTCACCCTGTTGGCATCCTACTGCTAAGTGCGTACTGCAGATTCTAAAACATTGTCCTTGTATAATAATTTGGAAGGGTACCTGTAACATTGGCAAAAAAAACATAAATTTCGGGTAGTTCTTTTTTTACTTCAGCCAACAGTTTCCCTGTTTATAGAGTTACAGGCGTTCTTAACGTCAACCTTGAGGATAACAAGGTGGAAAGTTCATGTACGGCAGCCTGACAGCCCCCTCTCGAGCCAAAACCTAGCTGCAGGGGCTGAAATTAAAGTGTAATTTTTCGCTGTATTACCTACTTACCTACAACATATTTTGGCTGCCGTAGATATGTCTGTATGTGCTCCCAACGGCGATGGGACGAATGCCGCCGCCGTCCTTCTTCACCATGGAGGACAATGTTCTTCACACAAAGCTTGGTACCGTACCTACAAGACATCGATGACGGCAACTTTCTCGCCGCCGCGCCGGTGAGCATGAGGTCGATCAGGGCCGCAAACTCCTTCAAAATTGACTCACCAGATTCCCCGGCGCCTGAACTCAAAAGATCCTTTAAACGTTGTGGAGCCAGGCCGTCAAGGCCGGCAGTGGAACCATTTCTGAAGGAGTTCACGGCTGCAATCAACTGGGGGGCCGAAACGTTCAAGAAGGTTGAATTTAGGTCAGGAGAGTCGGGGAAGCTGAGACCATCCGCAGGCGCTGGATGATTGCTCCAGAGCTGTTAGTGTTTCTGGTTACCACATCGCTGCTGAACAGTATCCTGGCCGCTCCCCTGATGTCACCTTCACTTAATTTGAATTCCACGTCTGAACATAGGTATGCCTATAACTAAGAGACAGGTTTTTAAATGCAGGTAGTTTGAGATCTAAAATAAGGGCCGAATTATTGCAATTATCTTTGACTAGCAGAGCTCCGCGGTTTGACCCGCGTAATTCCCGTTCCCGTGGGAATACGGGGATAAAATATAGCCTATGTCACCCGGGGATAGTGTGGCTTCCCAACAGTGAAATAATTTTTCAAATCGGTTGAGTAGTTTCTGAGCCTATTCAATGCAATCAAACAAACAAACAATCAAATCTTTCCTCTTTATTATTAGTATAGATTCAGTTTGGTTCTTTACGTCGCCGAATGGCCACAAAGTTCGTACTTTTGGCCATTCAGTGCGTTTACGACTACGCCAGTAATAGCGCCATCTATTATATTAATGAGAAAACTTTGACACAGGTAGACAGTACAAAAGAATATTAGAAAACTCATGAATGCAGTTCAGCTATTCGTCACTAGATGACGCTATTACATATTTTCTATTGAACAACTTCGCCTAGTGTTGATTACTTCGACTAAACTACTCACGAAGTGTCGATCGTTGGAAATTGTAATTAATTTTGAAATTGATTTTTTTTTCTAATGCTATCAAAACTATAATAACAATGCATTTCTTATTTTTTATTTGGTTTCATTTCCAATATCAAATTGTGACAGTTGGACAAAGTTCAGAGCAAAGGTTCAGAGAAATGAAACGTAATCTTTCTTAGGTAAAAACAAAATGAGCAAAATGACGTTTGTTGACAGTTGCGCTTTGTTATCGTCGAGATTATTTTCTACATTCATCAGAAGGAAGAAATTTTTGTGTATAAATTCAGTCAGATTTCATATGGATATAAGAGATGAAGAGAGATCAGCCATGGAACTCGTCAATGTACCGCCAATCGTGTCCATATACCGGCACTCTCTGTACACCTTCGATGACAGGTGCAAAAGTGATCTTTTGGCTAACATGGGCAAGCTAAAGATTATGATGGACAGTCTAAGAGCAGAAGACTTGGGCTACGACAATAATTTAAGAGACGAAGCGCTTTGGAGACATCCCAATAAGGCACCATGTACGTATATAGAAGTGTTTCAAAACAGCCAAATAAATATGAGTATTTTTGTTTTGAAACCCGGCTTTAAAATGCCGCTCCACGACCACCCGCACATGCACGGGCTTCTCAAAGTGATATCTGGTACAGTGAAGATCAGAAGCTTTTCAGAGTATCCAGTAACACAGGCTGTGGATCCGATAGACTTCCGCGTCCTCGCGAGAAGAGAGGCGGCACGACTGGCACACGGCACCCACATGCGACGAAAATTGTTCGCTGAAGTAAGCAACCAACTAATTTGTTCCGATAACTCAGGTACTTGCACCCTAACGCCTACTATATCCAACTATCATGAGATAGAAGCCCTTGATATGCCTGCAGCTTTTTTTGACATCCTCTCACCGCCTTATGACACATTAATAGAAGGTATTGGACCGAGACGATGTCGCTATTACTTTGTTTCTAATGAGCTGAGCACCAATTTAGTAGAGTTGCAAGAAACTGAAGTGCCAAAATGTTTCTACTGTGATCAAGCACCATATTTAGGACCAATTCTTGGTTAGGTACAAATTTTCTAATTATTAGGTAGCTATTTGTGGATTTTAAAATGAATGATTAAGATCCATGTTAAGTTCCTGGCCATAAAATATTTTATTCAATAATTTCTTGCATCCAAATGTTGAAAATTAAAGTAGAAATATTTGAATGTCTACTTCATGTTAAATGTCAGTATTTGTGTAAATTAATATGTATCCACAATCCATAGTTAAGTCTGGAAATGTATAAATTATGGTGTAATGTTATAGATATTGTGCACCACAGCATAAAAGTTACCATTAAGATTAGCAATTCTCATAGACAACAGGCATTTATAGCACATACTCCATCCTTAATTCATGAAACAGTATAAAATGTTATTCCTAGCCAAAGTTATCCATTTTGAAATTATAGATAATTCAATAGTATCTATGAGTAGAAAATTCACCTAGCTAGACAATACACTGATGTTTTATTCATAATAAATGTATGTATATCATATTCTGTATGTAGTAAATCCCACCTGCATATAACATAAAAAATGATGGATCACATATTTTGACATTGAAAATAATAATTATTATTGTTGTTAGCCATGAACATGTTGAGTATTTGAGGAGTTCAGTATATTGTCGATTTTATCATTGTTGTTAGAGTTTACTAGAATTCTATGTCTAAGTCAAAATTGATGTTAGTTTTAGTTGTACGCTTTTGTAACTCTTCTGTCAATTATACGTAATTTGAAAATCTTAGTGGCAATTTCACATAGCACATCTTAAGTGAGCTGTCCGTGTCAATATTCCACAACAATGATGACACCAATAGTTCGCGAACATGGTTTAGATGTACTGATTGCATTCAATTTGATTGGTGAAATTGGCACTAAAGCGATTATACAAGAAAATAACCAGTCAGTGGACAAATGAGCTATTATTTCCCTAGGAGTAAAATGATTTTAATGATTAATTACAATGATTACTTATTGCAGCTAGACTATTCATAACCATTATGAATTTCCTTGTACAATATTTTTAAACATAAGCCAGAATGTTTTCAAACACTAATTGTTTATTTTTACAACTACCCACATGTCATTAGTATTGTGTTAGAATACTGATTGGCCATTGTCGTTTCATGACATAGCCATAATGTAATATTATAATGACATGTCACAATTGCCATGGTGGACTTCTCTTCATTGTCATCATCACAATACAAACTATGTTTAAGTTAAGGCATTAAATTATGTAAAATTGACCAGTCAAATTGTAGATTTGAGGCTCAAAAGTATCACTACAAATGACAACAAAACAGTAATAATTAATTTGTTTTTAAATTATTGTGATTTTTGTTTTAAATAATTTGTATTTCATATTTTTTACACTGTCATCTTTTACTTTTTATTATATAGAATATATTTTATGTCATTTTAAGATAAAGTGAAATAAAATATGAACATTCCAACATTTGTCATACTTACCCTTTAAAATTTATTTTCATTTATCATTTAAAGTAGAGCATTATTGATTTAATTATCTGATCTCTAAACATCATTAGTAATTTCATTGTAATATTTAGATGTAATTCTACTTTAAAGATTGCACCTTTTAGATGTATTTGTAGGAAAGCGAAACTTGATTTCCTTTGTGATGCCAGAATTGAATTGATAAAATATTAACAAATTTAAATGAGTGCACTGTTATTAATAAGAATTTTTATAGAAATAAGTTTCGTTTCCCAGAAGTAGTATTGATGTTTTATTGTTAATAAAAAGTTTATTTGTTATTTTGTTTATTATTTCTGACCAATATTGTGGTGGATGGTGAAGTTCTTCAGAAACGTCAGGTGCGTATTTAGTACCTACTCGCAACCAGCGCGCGTAAAAGGAGTGAGGCTCGTAGCAGGTGGCGTTACGTAGATTCTGCCTACCTCCGTGGGGAAATTGCGTGAATATATGTATGTGTTTCTGACCTTTATAATCAAAATTGTTGAGACTGAAGGGTCTGTCGAACAAAATATGTGGGCAGCAAAAATTGCTAGGAAAACTAAATAATAAAAACGTCATAGTAGTAATTAATTGATTTATTGAATTATAACATCAGCGATAAACTAAATAATATTCACACAACAATAATTGCACACAATCGATTTGAACAAATATTGGCAGAACAGCAACATGCATATTTATGCTAACAACAATCACATTCTTTGAAGCATTATTTTTCCAGCCCTCACAAGATTTCTAATCAGTTCTAAGCTGCCTTATCTTTATCCAATGTGCGGGAAAACCACACATTGCTACAGTTAGTAACAACACATGCCATTCAATACAGTGGAATGATAAAACTATCAAAACATCTTTGACATAATCTTGTGACGGTGTTCTTCTGGAATTTTATCAATGTTTCGTAGTACTGCTGCCACCACAGAATGAGTTTCATCACGTTGATTTCGGCCAAACCAGCGCATACTTTCTATCCCCACTACCAAATTATTCTTTTGTAAGCAGGGACACAGTATTCTTTCGTCGGTCTTTAATCTATTATTTATTTATTATTAAGAAATTAATTAAAATTAAAAAAAAAAATATTAAGAAAATAATGCTCTTTTTCTATGGTTTGTTCTTAAACCACCTTGAGACCATCGTTTGAACGTTAGTCGCACATGGGCTATGTTGGAAGTGCTAAATACGCTCATGCGCTATGGGTGCTACACAGTTAATTTCTTCGGCACAGCCGGGCGGCAAAATTGAATAAATATTTTTCCGCCCGGTTGTGCTGAATCATGCCGACCGAACAAGTGTGTTAGCACGCCTTACTGCATGACACTTTCTGCGACCCAGTAGTAAAGAGGCCAGCACATCAAGCTACCCCAATCTGTCAATATTCTTTGATAGTTTTTCAACTTTATCACATAGGAATAAGGTTCATGTTCAATTGGTAAAATTTGACAGTTTGGGATAGCTTGACCTGCTGGCGTCTGTACTAATATTCTGTGGTGGTAGATGTACTCGTATAGTCGTGGTTAAATGTATTAAGTATATGCAAGCATGGGACATTAGTTAGTATGAAACAAGGAATTTATGGCTAAATTATATAAATGCAACTATAAAATAGATAAGAATTCACGTAGGTATTTAGAAATGAATCTGGTAATTAAAATTATGAATTTGCCAAATATTTAAAACGGGTATCAGACGCTTCACTTTTTGTCTTTCTAGCTTCTTTCACTTGAACACTATACAAAATGAATCAAGTGGGATTTCATTAGTCAATTGATTCAACGATGTTGGGTTTCGGCATTCGACATTTTTCACTCTTTGCCTACCGGATGCTCGAAAAATAATAGTAGATGAACGTTAATTCCTTTGTCTTGTAAGTGCCGTGTCAGGCGCGGATCCACCGTTGTGAGCACGATAGGCATGCTCACAACCCTAATAGACTTGTGACGTCACATTTTCGCGGTCTATTGAGATCAATAGGCTGGTAAAAACAAAGTGAAAAATTAAAGGGGACTCCTTACAAGAAACGTATTTTCTTTCGGAGTTTTTTGCCTTGTGGTACGAATCCCTTCGTGTCCGAGTCCGACTCGTACTTGGCTGTTTTTCGGGAGGCTGTGACCACAACCTTTTTTTGAGGGCTGGATCCGCGCCTGTACCATGTAAACGTGTAATTAAACAAAAATGAACAGTCACTCAGTCAAGTGAACCATTCCCTCGAGTAAATTCACGTTCGCACGGGCAATGAAAATCGATCAGTGTGTTTATTCTACTCGCTGGGATGCACTCTGTTGAATTGTCAACGCTCGGTTCAACACCGAGAGTTGAAAATCTCGTGCGCAATAAAATTGCTGCAATTTTTTTACGTCCCCGCGAATGAGGTCTAAAGCGTCTGATATCAGTTTAAGAGCCCAAACTACGTTTTATTTTAATTTTGGGTATTCTAAAAACATGAAAATAGGTCCTATACCTTATCAAACCTTACATACGCCATAAATACCGATATCAGTACATTCTCTATTATCTACTGTCAATCTTACGATACATTCCCTTATCGATACGTTTATCAGACCATGTACACATTTTTCCTTTGAATGGTTTATTTTTTTATCTAACAAACATTCTTTTGGACATAAACAACTCGGCGACCTTCGAGATCTTTTTGTAACATTAGTAGCTTATTGGACGCATCACAACTAGAGACATCTTGTTTCCAAATTTACCATAGATAAACGGGTAGTACCTATTCCGCATTTGAAATAAGATTAGACATTTAAGCAAAACTTTTTTATAGTCCGTTCAACTGATTTTTACTTATATTCTGTAGGCATAAGGATGGCATTTAAAAGCAAAAAAGTGGTTGCAATACAAACTATTTACTCAGATGCCATTTATCATGCTACCAACGCAATAGAGGTCAAAACCGGTTGAACGGTTTGTTAAAAGATTTACCTATTTCAATTACCAATCTTATTTCAAACGAAGTATAAGTAAGTACCTACTTATGACGATTGTGCTGACCGCTTTGGCACGGCCACACGGTTAATTTTAAACTGACCGACAACGGAGGTGTTTAAATATATAGGTTAGTGAACTTAATATGTATGTATATGAACTAAAAAGTAGTTCACGGCCGTGTATCTACCTACTATCGATCTTTAATCAGGAAGGTTTTAGTTTGGCCCAAATTGAAATACTGACCTCGGTCAACCAGCCTAAAATTTACGTAGGTAGGTGATTCATTTCAATAGAGGATTCGAGAAGGAATTTATGATTCGCGATACGTCCAATAATTTAACATGGTTTATCGATACTATTTTATATCTATCACAACACGATATCAAAATGAAATATGCAGTACAAAAATATGCTGATTGATTGCGAAATACAATGACTATAAAACGATAAAATTGTTAGTGCAAAATATAAAGGACTTCGAGATAACGTTATTGAGTCATTTTGAGCAGTTTCAATTCCGGTGAATTTGTGTTACATTATAGATGTAAATACAGAAGGACCAATCCTTACAATCTTAAGACTCGTCATGATCAGCCTAGCCTTTTCCCAACTATTTAGGGGTCGGAAATCAGTCTAGCCGGATAACGCTGAATTCCAGTACTTAATCAGAAGAATTTTCAGAACACCATTAACACCATTTTAAGCCTCGCGTATGCGCTTTACTTTATGTAAATTATTTCTTAACCACTGCTCTCAAAATGGAGAAGGAAGCATCGTGAGGAAACCGCATGGCCAAGAACCAAAAATTGGAAGACATGTGACATCTACCAACCCGCACTGGGATTACGGCCCACTCCCTCTCATAGAGACGATCCCAGCAGTGAGATCATTATAGCTCGATTATGCTTTAAGCCTCGAATACGAATTCATGGTAAACATAAAGTAGTTTTTACATTGCTGCAGCAACAAGTTTGTGCTATCCTGGTAAAGTTGCGCGCAGTACGTGTGCAACAAGTTTCCGATGTTACATGTTGCATTACGTCAGTTGTTTACTAAGGTTTTGCATATTTTGTACTAACCCATTGTGAAGATAAGTATTGCAGAAGTATTCGCAACTTTAGGCTAGGCTGTTGATGACATGATATCCACGACGAACTACCAATACCTCCTACTTTTTTCAATTTTTCGTTTTGAATGCCAATCGACGTAAAATGATATTTCGCGTTTACTGGCAATGCCTCTCATCACGATATTTGACTATTGATCCCATCAAAATAGTTAAATATCGTGTTAGGAGGTTTTGCCAGTACATGCGACATAGCATTTTACGTCGATTGGCATTAAAAACTAATAATTGAAAAAAGGTAGTTAGGAGGTATAGGTAGTTCGTCGTCGATATTCTGTTCTGCTTTATTCCAGTTTATTCAAATCATGGACTTGTAAGAATTAACCTTCTGCTCATTATTTTGTTGTTGCAAGCTTTAAAGTAATCAAAAGAGTTAGCAGAATGATTGTGAAATCTATTTCCAATAATAATTGCTAATAGTACTGCAAATGCATAGTTTTTATGATACATTCTCACAAAAATATTGACACTTTTTCTCTCAATTCGTTCTCCAAATCACAATTCCGAACGGTACTTTATTCACAACTCTCATTATCTATTTTTATATCTTTACACTATTTTATACATACTTTTAAACTAAATTATATTTTGACAACAACATAGCTCTGATTTGCAATAAACATGTTTAATAAAAAATATAATTTTGTTAAATATTTAGTAAATAATAATTAAATCCCATCCTGGTTAGAAACTTTTTTAGAAGTCAAAAAAATCCTGTTTAGATATGACAGTCAATAAACATTGCAAAATATTTGTACTTCCATGAACTTCAAATATTCTACTTTTATCATAAAGGCGTATTTTTGTAAGTTACTCTGTGCCCCTGCGCATCTTTTGCGGCAAAATTTAGGGTAGTTGACACCATATTGTATTTTTAATCTAAATATCTATCTAGAAATAATTAAACGTTCAATTTTAACGTGTAAACTGTAAAGTTACAAAAGGTTTTCGATATAAATTTTATTTTGAGCTTATAAAAATTGCAACTACCCTCCTACACGCACTAGTATGTGATTTTTTGCCACCAAATATGCGTAATGGCACTGAATTATTAATCTTTGCGTAGAAGCTCTTAATTCTAAACTAACGGCCGAAAACTCAAACTGAATTTTAAATCGGCGTTAAGTTCATGTTGTCTCTTTCACATTGACGTGGATTGTAGCGACAAATAGACTTTTATGAGCGTCGCTCAGTGTAGTTTGAGCCTTCGGCGGTTTAACGGGCAGTGTAAGGGTACAATGAAAATGCATGCGTGGACATTGTTCTACTACATTTAATATTGGACAGGGACGTATTGAATAATTATCTGAGCTGTATGTTATTTTCGTCTCCAATATGTAGAATATTTATAATTAAATATACCACTAGACACATTAAGAGGAGGCGCTTGCGTGAATCTCTAATAAGTCAAAATAATTACAATAATTCTAAAGCTTTGCTTTATAAAATAGCGCTCCTTTTAATGTGTTTGTCAGTATTAATTAGTATTAGTAGTATATGAGCAGAATCAATTTTTCAAAATATATTTTTCTCCACATTTTTCAGTAGCACCTAGGTGCTCTGTTATGAGCAAGAGAGCCTCCCTATAAAAGTTTTAAAAAACACGTATTGACTAAACAACAAACGTCGAAAACGTTGAAACTCTCCCAAATTTGTTATGCAACATGAAATGTAACACAACAAGGCGAATTTGTTTCAACGTGTGTTACATATCACGTTGCATTACAAACAGTTGGCCAGCACGTTCATTTCATGTTAAAAGTTTAACATGTGTATCTGTGTCTGTCTGTGGCATCATAGCTCTCAAACGTCTGAACTGATTTTGTTTTGTATGAAAGGTGTCTTAATCTATGTATGTTTTAACATACCTTAAACACATACATGTCGTGTGACGTTTAATATATGTATGTGTACCCACCATTTGGCTGAGATGAATAAAAGTTACATAGCAGCACATTCTATGGCTTACAATGATGTTGAATTTAGGGCCGTTAGAATTCATAATTATGATCAATGACTTGCCTGATGTAATAAGAGATGCCATATGTCTACTTTTTGCAGACGACCTTAAGTTGCTGCTGGCTATTGAAAGCGAGGGTGACTGCCACCGCCTTCAACAAGACATTGATCGAGTAGTTGAGTGGAGTCGAAAGAACAAGCTGCAATTCAACGTCACGAAATGTTCAGTCCTGACATTCAGTCGTGCAAAAGTACCACTCCATCACAGCTACAAAGTGGACGACGTGCCGATGAAAAGGGAGGAGGCAGTGCGAGACCTTGGTGTTCGTATGGATACTCAATTGAGATTCCGGGAGCATATTATCAATGTTTGTAAAAAGGCATACAAGCGACTGGGATTTGTGCTTCGCAGAGCGGCTGGTTTCACAAATATTAAAGCCATTTCGGCATTGTATGACGCTCTAATAAGGAGTCAGCTAGAGGGTAATGCAGCAGTATGGGCTCCACATGAGACAAAATATAGTATTATGTTGGAGCGCATACAGAATAAATTTACAAGATACTTATATTTAAGGCAATATGGAGTATATCCTTTTTACCCCTTGATGTATCCAACCTTGTTTGTGTTAGGCATGGTTGGATACAACAAGTTGGAAACAAGGAGGAATCTGTCTTTGGCGTCGTATTTCCTTGGAGTATTCCGGGGAAACATAAGTAATCCGAGTGTGCTACAGTGGATAGGCTTGTGTGTGCCAGATGGGTTCGTGCAGCGCCGACGACGGCCCAACTTGTTTGCGGTGCCGCGCGGCCGAACTAAACTTTTAGACAACGTCCCCCTGACTCAAACAATTCGCACACTAAATTTGGTTGCCGACAGAATTGATCTTTTCTCATGTTCACTGAGCGAGTTCGCAAGGGTAACGTTACACGTGTTATGCTCGTAATATGTAAGTTCTATGGTGTGAATTATCACATAAATTGTTAACTACACTACCGAATTGGTTACACTGTAATGGTAGCGTATGTACGTAAATAAATAAATAAATAAATAAATAATAAATGTTGCCGTCTCTATCTTACATTAACGTTTATAGATCTCAACCCACATTTCGACAAGATGGTTACATTATAATGTTTGATACAATGTAAATGGTTTAAATTTGCGAATATAACTTTGTTTTGGGAAATGAATAAAGTTAATCTTCCAAACATTCAACAGTTGTTTTCTAGTAAATACGAGTGTATATAAAAAAAAAGATTCTTGCAAGTAAAATAAAAAGTATAAAAAAAACATTGGTCCAAAATAATACGCACCTAAACAAACCAATAAGGACTAGTAGTGCGTTGTACCGAAATGACTGAAGATTAAAACTATCAGCTAAATTAATAAAATTAATTGTATTATTTTACATGTACACAGGAAACGTTTTTATCCAGTGCGCAAATTGTAACCATGAATTCAGCATATCATTCTAGAACCCCTAGCGCAGAAATTTTAAGCCGGTTATGCAAAAATAATCAGCTGTTTCGTAGAAAAGTGCAATACCTTTGCGGTCAAAATGTATGGACCAGCTGATTTTGTTTTCGATTTGATATGCTGAATTTATGGTTACAGTTTGCGCACTGGATAAAAACTTACCTTGTATTTGTCGATTAAAGAGAATATTATATAACATCGCACAGCGACTTTTTACTGATAAGTTTTTGATTATTATTAGATAATTCCGTTAAGTCATTGTTATTTTTAATCTAAAGATCTATTCAAAATTACTGAAAAGTAGAAATTTATTTACGATTTTTTAAAGATGTAAATAGCATGTGAACTTTATATTGACTATTGTAACGAAAAACAAAGTATTTAACAGAAAATAATACGTACAGTGCAGAAAAGCTTTAGTCAAAATTTCACCAAATAATTTTAATTTTTATTAGAATAATTAGATCTGTAGACAAAAAATTAAAAAAATAAATTGTAATTTTCGCGCATTATTTTTAGATGTCGTGACACAGAGACATTTTGTTCTCATGGTTTGATATGAACATAATGAAGTATTAATGTTTAGTCTTGCACTAGAATTGGGTCCACGGCGGTGGGCGAAGTCTCCGGCAGGTCGGGGCGCGGGCCCACGCCGCCGGCCAAGTCGTACACGGCTTGTGCTACTTCTGCTGCTAACATGTCGGCTTGCTGTGGACGGAATTGGAAATTTTAAAGGTGGCAGAAATATATTTTGTACGAGCATTTAGGTCGAGTCTGTGTAGCGAAATTCCTTTTCATTTAGGACGAGGGATATGCGTTGGCCACAAAAGAAGTTTTTTTTTTTTCATATTTATGGAAGCGCCATAAACCAAACTAGCCAAAAACGAATACCGATATTTTTGTTTTTATTTTTTATTTAGCTGATAAAAAAAGATACTCTAAAAGCTGGTAAAAGTAAAAAAAAATATGTTTTTCTTGTTCCATTACTTTCCGATATCGATACGATACCCAAAACGTCGGTAAAGTATTACCAGCTAATTTAATTTGACCCTGTATAGATCTCACAATACGCGCGTATTTCGGAAGCTGTAGTTGCAGACTAGCCACTATTACCTATCATATTTAGAGATACTGACCTCCCTCGTCTGAGCCTCAGCATACACCCTGACAATATCTTCGGTACCCGAAGGCCTGGCGAAGGACCTTCCACTAGGGTACTTGGCTACCAGCTCATTGATGCGAGCCTGTAGTCCTAGAGGCTCGAAGCATATCCGTTCGGCGTCTGTCGTTGTTATTATGCGACGGTCCTGTGAGACACAAAAATATTTAGTACCAAAAACTATAGCCAGAATAAGGTACAGACGCACGCCAGCACATCAAGCTATCCCAAACTGTAAAATTTTCCTAATTGAACATGAACGTTATGCTTTTGTAATAAAGTTGAAAAACTATCAAAGAAATTTGACAGATTGAGGTAGCCTGATGTGCTGGCCTCTGTACCGACGCTGGATGCGTTTCGCGCGCGTGTTGGTGCGGGAAAATACTTGTCCACCAGTGGGACAGTAAGTACAGGACGAGTCGATCGATTAAGGCAAAGTTACGCTTACCGAGGGCAGTTCGTGGATGCGTGGCTATATGAATATGAATTCTAATAACATGTGTTATTTTTATAAATATAAATGAAATGCTGGATCGATATGGAAACTTTTTATATTTTAAAAACCGGTCAAGTGCGAGTTGGACTCGCGCACCGAGGGTTCCGTACAAACCTGTGGGTATATAAGTAAAAGTTCAAAATTGTCAAAAAAAATTTTTTTTATATGACGAAACTAAAAATTTTCGGTTTTCGTAATTTTTCCTATATCTGTACTATAAGACGTGACTTCGTACAAAATTTCAAGATTCTAAGTTCACGGGAAGTACCCTGTAGGTTTTGATTCCCGTGCGAGTTTCGAAAATTTGCGTAATTTTGCGGCCTAAATGGCTGTATCTTTTGATTGCGTTGACTTAGAAGGTTGATTTTTGTACAGCTTCCAGGGACAGTAGAACTAAGTATCATATAGAAATTTCAGTTTGATACCTCCACGCGTTCCTGAGAAAAACGGTCTTGACAGACAGACGGACGGACGGACAACAAAGTGATCTTATAAGGGTTCCGTTTTTACCTTTAGAGGTACGGAACCCTAAAAATTGCGTAACAGTCCGAATTAAAAAAGAAAAATATTCCGAAAAACTTTCAAAAACGGGAAATACTGAATGTGCTTTTTTCTATGAATTTTTGTATTTATTAAGACAAGAAAACCTCTATCGGATCAGCTAGATTCATCATCCTCATTACAGCCAAAAGACGTGTCCACTGCTGGACCTAGGCACAAAATACAGAGAGTACAGAAGGCAATCTACATACAAAGTGCGCTCGAGCAACGCACACATAGACACCGCTCACGGACACGATATCTCGGACCGGTTGGGACCAGTGCGAGCGCGAGTGCCAGCCCCTGAGACACGCGTCTGTGAAATGCAAAAACGGCGCAACAAAAAAAGTTACTATAACTGTTCAGTGGACGGTTGTTTAAATACTGTGAATTGTCTTTTTTTAAGCTGCCAGTTGTTGAGTTGACCAGAGAGGTGAGTACCTAGGTATTTGCTCGTGTATCGATGGTTCGTTTTACGTAACACAGAATACCTAGTTAGTTGTGGGTAAGCGAAAATGACTTTATGGCCTTGTAGTATTTTTACAATTTATATTAGGTATTTATTGTAGTACTTATAAGCTAAAAAATACGCTCATCTTCCTCATAATGAATAGTTAAGATAAAACTGCTCGGCGAGCCGGCCGGGCCACCCGCCGCCGATCATAACTATTAGAGTTGAGATTAATTGTGATCATGGCAAAGACCTAATACGAGTGCCACTACCACGATAGTTTTTTGTGCATAAGCCAAAGTTGACAACCCTAGCGCGACCACCGAGCGTAGGTATGAAAATCGAAGTACATACATGTGATTGCCTTCTGTACTCTCTTTATTTTGTGACCTAGGCCTCCCACAAGCTCCTTCACTTCGACCGAAAAATCATTTCCCACAAAGTAAAGCAAAGTAAACCCAAGTAAAGTTACATACAACCATATTGGTATGCTTATGTCATGCAAAGTTTTTCTGTGCAAATAGACGAGCCCCTTACCTCGACAGTAACCTTGAGTTACCTGCAGGGCAGGTCGTGGTATCCTCCACCCACAATTTTTGCACACATCGTGCAAAGTCATTTGGCCAATGTCGTGCAAAGTAATTTAGCCAATGTCGTGCATAGTCATTTGGCCAATGTCATGCAAACTTTCCTTGTGTGAATACATGATCCCTCTTACCTGGACAGTAACCTTGAGCTGCCTGCAGGGCAGGTCGTGGTACAGTTCCATCCACTGCACAGCGCTCCAGCCTCGCGCACACAGTATGGACTCCACTAGGAACATGTCGGAGATGGCGTCGCCGACCGTCTCGTTTGTCATCTCTATGAAGTCTAGGAACAGTTGCGCTGCTTTACGGGCGCTGGGATCGCTGGAAAAATATATTGGTCAAATATTTATGAGACGCTGAAAATATTTAATTAGACACGTTATTGAGTGAGATGCAGGATCATTTATAGTAAAACAGGCGCATAAAAAATTAAGAAAAGTCCTTTGGAAGATTGGGTTTTATGAAAAATCCACTGCATAAATTAATAGGGTATTTTCCAATTTCATAAAATCTATGTTAATTTGAAGATTGGTACGATATATTTAACAGAAAAATCAAAATAAATGTATTCCATACACATTTTCTCAATTAAAAACGATTAAAATATAATTTATTTTTCGTTTTGAATTTACCGCCAAAACGCTCCTTACGATGACTTTTTATCACGTGACATGTGACGTCAACTTTGTTTATACGGCACCGGTACAAATACTTCGTTTGGCGCTTTTAATTTAATTGAGAAAATGGATAGAAATCAATTTATTTTTATTTTTCTGTTAAATATCTCGTTCCAATCTTCAAATTAGAATAGTTTTATTTTTAATTTTGGAAAATAACCTATTTTCAATAAAGTTTATTGAACTTCTCCATATTTGAGCCGACTTGGTTTTGGAGATTTACACTTCTTTCATTACTTAAACACGCCCAAAGTTAGGCTGAAAACTAATCTTTTATGGCTCCTAACTTTTTAATGGCTTTTTAACCGACTTCCAAAAAAGGAGGAGGTTATATGTTCAACTGTATGTTTTTTTTTTACTTTAGTATTCTCTTTCCATACAGACAATATTAATAATGAGACAAAACTATCCCATGTTTAATTTTTGATGTACCTTGTCGTACAGTGGAGTTTTACACTCCCGAAGTTTGTATGGAAAAAATATCGATAAATATCGATCTTACAGGATACCAGTTTTGTATGGGTTATATAGTATAACTCACCCTTCCTGCGAGATTCTGGTGACAGTTTTCTTAGCTTTCGGACTGTAGAGCACGGTGCCGTGTCCGTTCGCCTCGAAGTAAACGCCGATGTCGTACTGTTGTGCGGCCGAGTGTAAGTGCTTCACTCCCGTCTTTACAAATTCGATCGGGATTTTCTGCAAAAATATTATTGATGTTTAAAAAATTGTAGTGATACTGAAGTTCCATTATTCATTATGTAATGCCTTGCAAGACCCTTTAATTTTACTACACCTTTTTGATACACGAAATCATCATCATCATCATTATTTCAGCCGAAAGACGTCCACTGTTGGACATAAGCCTCCCCAAAGTTCCGCCACTTCCACCGGTTCTGTGCTTCCCGCATCTAGCGGATTCCTGCGGCCCTCACAAGGTCATCGGTCCACCTTGTGGGAGGCCTTCCAACTTTGCGTCTTTCGGTATGCGGTCGCCACTCCAGAACTTTTCGGCCCAATCGGACATCTGTTCTGCGAGCAATGTGCCCTGCCCAATGCCACTTAAGTTTGGCAATACTTCGGGCTATGTCGGTTACCTTGGTTCTCCTGCGGATCTCTTCATTCCTGATTCGATCACGCAGGGAAACTCCAAGCATGGCCCTCGCATACACGAAATACTAATAAATAAATAATGTCCTTAGCTCGGATATAAACTTAAGGTGACACTTGTCCACATTTTTTCCATACAAACTTCGGGAGGGTTTTACTCCACTGCCTGACTATGTATATCAAAAATTAAACATGGTATGGTTTTGTCTCGTTATTATTATTGTCTGTACGGAAACAGAATACTAAAATAAAAAGCTATTAAAAAGTTATGAGCCAACAAAGATTCGTTTTTCTTGCTAATTTAACCTAACTTTGAGCGTGTTTAAGTAATAAAAGGAGTGTAAAATCTCGAAAACCAAGACGGTACCGACAAAGTTCAATTAACAATAAGTTCAATAAACTTTATTGGTCATTGATTTATGCAGTGGTTTTTTCATAAAACCCGATCTTCTGAAGGACTTTTCTTAATTTTTTCGCGATTTTTTTGGCAAAAATGCTCCTGCATCTCACTCAATAACGTTGTGCGTGTAGACTAGAGTCTAACTGCTCACCACTGATACTATCTCTGTCGGGTACGAAGCCTGGTGAGACAGCGTGATTTTTAGCCAGGCCCACCAGTGAGTTCGAGCCCGCGCAAAGTGTGCCCTTAATGTTGTGATACACTGTGCCCTGGCAGTGGACATCTTTCGGCTGAAATGCCGCAAATTTGAATTCACTCAACAAAATCATAGATCAGATTACAACAAATCCTATTGGTCAAAATGTTTGTTTTATTTTCATAAATACTTTTCGTCGAATCCTACTCATATTTTAAATGTGAAAGTTTGTATGTTTGATACTCAATTCCGCGAAAACGACTGAACGGATTTGGTTGAAATTTGCTACACAGACAGTTATTAACCTGGATTAATACATAGGATACTTTTTATCCCGGTAGTACGCTCCCGTGGGATAATATCCGACCTCCATGAGGCACTGGCAGCAGTATATTATATACTAAAGTGATTGTGTAACAAATATACAAACTTTCACATTAATAATAGTAGGATTATGTACTAACCAGTGAGTCTGCGATGTATTTGGTCGAGGCTCCGTTAGCGTACGCGGTCTGAACGATACCCACGTCGATGTCTGTCGCGTTGCACGCTTGTATCAACTCTTGTACGTATGACGCTATGAGTGTTGCTATGCGATCTCCATCGAGAAGGAACATCTTTTGTCTGAAATGTACGGAATAATGATTAGGAAGAGCGAGAGAGAGATATAGATTAGAAGAGAGGATAGTATATCCATATCTTTGCATATTGAAAACGCAACGTCTCCCTGTCTGGGGGTGCCAACGGAATTCTATTACTAAGCTTCCGCTGTACGTTCGTCCCCCTGCGCCCGGTAAAGAAGTCACGGCCTCTCAAGGCCAACTTCGAAACCACATTTCCAAAAAAAAAAAAAAAACGTCCCTCTGTCTGTCAGCAGGCTGTAGGTATCTCATGAACCTTAATAGATAGACAGTTGACGTTTTCACAGAGTGTGAATTTCTATTGGAGCTTTAACAACAAACAATATACATAAAAATTATTTTATTTTATTAATACATACAAGAAACGTGTATATTAATCGGCGTTTTTTGCAACGGGCTGTTTCTCTGTGAGTGTCTATTTATATTACCGCTAAAATAAGAGTGTCCAACAAGAAACGTGTTTTTTTTTCGGCGTTTTTTTGCTTTGTGGTACGGAACCCTTCGTGTGCGAGTCCGACTGTATATGTACTTACTTCTCATCAAGGTAGTAATACACGAGCCTGTCGCCATCACCGTCGACGGAAGCCACACGTTGATACGGCGGGTGTGTAATGCCTTTTGGTGGGGTTTGAGTTACTTTCACGTGGTCTGCGCCGCACTGAAAAGATATAAACGATTTGTTTGTTAGCTTGCTAATGTTTCCAAATTTTCTTATTGACTACAAAATATATTTTCTACAAATATTCAAGTAACTACAATTCATCCAAACAGCGGCCACGTTATTCGAAGGTTGTAGTCTCCCTGTAACGGCAGACTATGAGAATTATTGTCCGTCCATTCATGTGACAGGACCAACTTAGATTATAACTACTTATCTATATCTCGAACTGCAGTATGGCAGTTCTATTCGCGATAGGAAGGTTTTCCAAAAAATGCACGACGTCGCAGGTCGTGGAAATTTTGCACAGCATGACATATTTTTTATAAATATTACTAGTGTTATTTTAAATTAAAAATGAACATTTTCCACAATATTTTGGTAATTATATGTAATACTAGCTTCTACCAGCGACTTCACCCGCGTGGAGGTCGGATATTACCCCACGGGAAACTCCTACCGCGATAAAAAGTATCCTATGTGCTAATCCAGGTTATAATCAATCTGTGCCGAATTTGATCCAAATCCGTTCAGCCGTTTATTCATACAAACTTTCACATTTATAATATTAATAGGATGATTGATTTTGCACACATCATCGTGCATTCATTTGACACATGTCATGCAAACCTTCCCTAGGCGAAAATTTGGTATACAGTTGCACGGTGACGATACTTACTCCCAAGTTGAGCTTTTCGCCCAGCCCGCCCAGGTTGAACAGGTGCAGTTCCAGCTCATCGAGGTTCTTCTTGATGGCCTTCAGCTTCTTGCCGCCCACGCCGTTGGCTCCGTCCACGTACAGGCGAGGGTTGTAGTCGCCGTGGAGAGGTAACCGCTTACGGATGTTCTTGAATGCACCTACGATTTTTTCGTAGTAGCCTGGAATATTTGTAATAAAAATTTATGTTGATTAGATAATTCTTAGAAAAGTAACCCGGTTGATGGCAATAGGTTCGCCCCTGTGGGACCTAAACGTAATTGGCGAAATGTGGTCGTAGCCTAACTCTTCGGAGATTACGGGTGTGATATTATATGTTATATGATATAAAAAGTATGGAAGCGGAAGTATTTTTTTAAATTTATATTTTTTAGATCCCAGGATTCCAGGAATTCCGAGAATGCATAACTAATCGGGTTTACAAAAACCCCGGGATTCTTGGATGTCATAACTACTATTTAGATGCATATTTATTTAAAACATATTTTTATCACCAGATGCAAATATGTATAGGTACGGATTTTTTCGATGCAAAAGCGCATTCCATATTAGCCAACATATCAACTTTAAGTGAATATGCATCCAAATATCCGATCTCTAGTTATTAGAAAAGAAAAGGTTTTTGAAGTTCAAAATTTAAAATGATTTGAAGCTAGTTTTACTAAAGTCAGATTTATCCATGGAATAAATTCACTGGATATGGAAAAAAAATGTTTTCCTAGCAGAAAATTTATACTAGGTGAGTTTGGTCAAATTCGCCCTTACATGATTTAAGATTACATAATTGTGTTGGTGCATAAGTAACCCGTGAAGCTCCCTTTTGCGATACTGAACATTACTTAGTATTTTATTCCCTAGTTTTAATTAATTTTTTAGTATACACACATTGTAAATTTATTACATTAAGTATTTATGCACTTCACAGCCTGAACCTAGGTTCAACCTAGTTCAGGCAATAAGCAACTGTGCTCTATTTTAATAGTTAGGATACTTTGTAAATGTGCTCCTTTTTATAAATAAACAATATTATTATTAAAATATAATATCTCCTTTATTCCATTAAATACTTATAAATTACATTTATAAATATTAGAATATGAAAAAAAAAACATTTACAAATATAAAAGTATATATAAATATATTAATATTATAACATATTCATTTGTAAAATGTTGTAATCATCTTCATCATTCTCCTGCCCTTATCCCAATTTATTTGCAGTCGGCGCAACATGTCTTTTTCTTCCACACTTCTCTATTAGTCGTCATCTCCATAGTCACACCCTTTCTAACCATATCTTCATTCACACAATCCATACATCGTTTCTTTGGTCTAAAAATGTTGTAATTATGTCATCATCTGCTTAGCATATTCCCAACTACGTTGGGGTCGGCTTCCAGCCTAACCGGATGCAGCTGAATACCAGTATTTTACATGGAGGGATTGCCTATCTGACCTCCACAACGCAGTTACTGGGTAATACGCGATACTCCTTGGTAAGACTGGTGGTTTAACTATCGGGCTTCTGACAACCCGTAACGACTGTCAAGGATACACGAATGACAGCCGGAACCAACGCCTTAACGTGCTTTCCGAGGCACGGAGGGGTCTTGGTATGTAAAGATGGTCACCCATCCACGGACTCACCGCGGCAAGCGTAGCTTAACCTGATGAATCAACCCGTGCAGGTGTTATGACCTAGCCACAAGACCCTCGATACACGTTGTAGTTTATGTGAATGTAATAATTAAAGCATGAATAAACAGTGTTTTAGCAGGCCAGAGTTCAGTAGTAAATACCACAGCATTGCTAACGTTGGCACGGGTTCAAATAAATTCATTGAGTAACAAGAATGCTACTACAGTAGGCACTGTTGATATCAATCGCTATCTGTACAGACAATCAGTCAATGCGCCAACTGACCTCATTACTATTATATGTTGCTAAACACCTGCATACATTATTTTCCTATCGTTTATTTAAGATAGAAAATAAATAATACTGTATGTACTTCCCAAAGAAGTAAGCAGAGGTAAACGTACATTTTAAGGTGCTGATGCCAACGACAATGGCTTTCACTGACAGTTCCACAACATTCATTGCGTTATTTGCGTTGTTGAGCAGATGTTCTTTTCGAATATATGACGCAATGGATAACCAAAATTAAAATAATTCAGACTGATTGAAAGTCTGTTATGCAATTGGGGCTGTAAAAGCTGACCTGAGACCTTAGTGTGAGTTTCATTTAACCATCTCGATCGAACGCATCGATCGCGTTTGGCACTCCGATTGGCCCTGGATTGGTGACGGACCAATCGGAGCGCCGAACATGCTCGATTCGTTGGATCTAGATAGCTAAATAAAACTCAAACTAGGGCCACTGAGCTGAAAATTACCCGAACTGGGCAAAACACAACGCAGATCAGTCGCTTTCACTAGTGTACCCTACACTAGTCGCGGGCTCGAACTCACTGGTGGGCCTGGCTATAAAGCACGGTGTCTCACCAGGCTTCGAGTCCGACAGAGGTAGTATCAGTGATGAGCAGTTAGACGCTAGTCTACACGCACAACATTATTGAGTGAGCGGCAGGATCAGTTATAGTAAAACAGGCGCGTAAAAAAATTAGAAAAGTCCTTCGGAAGATCGGGTTTTCTGAAAAAACCACTGCATAAATCAATGATCAATTAAGTTTATTGAACTTTCCGATAATTGAGCTTTGTCGGTACCGACTTGGTTTTCGAGATTTTACACTCCTTTAATTACTTAAACACGCCCAAAGTTAGGTTAAATTAGCAAGAAAAACGAATCTTTGTTGGCTCCTAACTTTTTAATGGCTTTTTATTTTAGTATTCTGTTTCCGTACAGACAATATTAATAATGAGACAAAACCGCATGCCATGTTTAATTTTTGATGTACATAGTCAAACAGTGGAGTAAAACCCTCCCGAAGTTTGTATGGAAAATATGTGGACAAGTGTCACCTTAAGAGTACAGACAGACTACAAGGCAGAAAAAAATTGACTACACAAAATGGAAAGTGCAATAATACCTCCGCGGTTGAAATGTATGGAACAGCAATTTTTTTTGCTTTTTAATATCGGACGAAATATTTTAACGCAGGAGGTTCAGAATCATAAACTGAATCCACAGTTACAGTTACCGCGTATTTTTTGGGCAAGTTAAGTTTAATAAAGGATCAAGTTTACGTCTGCGAAAAATATTTACCTACTTATATCTACCCTACCGCCTTTAAGTAGGCAGGTACCTATGTTTTATTTATCGGGGAAGATAAATTACATTACTTACAAAATTAAGATGTACTAAACATCTCTGCCATCCCCTACGCAGAATACAGGCGTGATTATAAGGTAAAAACCCGCTTGTCAGCCACATGTCAACAACGCATTCTCCTATTTCGGCCACATAGTACGCAGAGGCGATGAAAGTTTGGAAAAACTGATTGTGGTTGGGAACACCGAAGGCAAACGATCGCGCGGTCGTTCACCAACACGATAGACCGATCAGGTGAAGGAATCATCGTCCTCTAAATTCTACACGGTGGTGAGGGATGCGCTGGATAGAAACCGGTGGAGGCGGATCATCCGCTCCAGATGCAACTCCGAAGCTGACCACGATCCTCAGATATGAGGGACCGACTACAGAGAGATGAAGGTAAATAAATAATCATCTACTAACCCTCTTCAGTTGGAGTTCCATACGTGTTATCATTGCGGCACTTGACGAAGAAGTGCAACATCGGTGTGGTGACGATACCGAACTCCTTGGGCGTCCCCTTCAGAGCTATGACGCCATTGGCTGCAGCCGCTGCCAAGCGGGGACTTGTGTATCTGGAAAACCATGGAATTATGGAGTATTAACTTTATAAGATAACTAGCTTCTGCCCGCAACTTCGTCTGCGTCAAATTTCTTTCCCACCCCGTCGCATCGACTCGCCTGACCGTGCGAGTACTTCGTATTCGTGACTTTTTTTTTTTGTTCGGCGCCTTAGTGCCGCAACGTGATGTTATATAGCCTAAAGCCTTCCTCGATAGATGGGCTATCTAGTTCCAAAATATTTTTTCAATTCGAACCTGTATTTCTTGAGATTAACGCGTTCAAGCAAACAAACTCTTCAGCTTTATAATATTAGTATAGTATAGACGTGTCAATTAAGTAGATACTTAAAAACTTTTTTATTATCGTTATTGGGGTTGGACAAAGCACTAGCAAGTCTGTGTTTCCCGATATTTCTAACCCGGAAGTCTTCAGGCCACGAAGAAAAGAGTACTGGCAAATGTGCGGAACAGTGGCCGCATCATCGCTTACCATTAGGGCCCTAATTCGCTATAACCACGACTACTTACTTCGAAACCACGTCAATTCCTTAGATCACACACGACATCTGCTAATATCGTATTAATAATGTCGACAAATTGTCTTGGAACATACAGAATATGACATTTCGATTCCTTACCGTTACATTGGTTTCTACGAGACACGATATTGACGTGGTTTAAACGTTGTAAGATTCCGCGGGGAATCATTGTAACCATACAGATTTGGGGGCCAGGTGAGTTATTTGTCAAACCAATAGGACCAACCCTAATAAGGGGGATGATAGCAGCTGTGAATTATGACAGTTACCTGGTGTCCATTCCGATGTATACACTCGCTTTGAGCGCCATGTCAGCCTTCGTCGTCGCGATGATTTCCTGGACTGTTGTTTCTAAATCATTGTCACTGCAATGTTAACAAAGCATGTTGTCAAACCATCAAAATCAATCAATAAAAATATTTTTGTTTCACATAAACCTGCATGGGCACTTATGAAACGTCAGAAGCTAGGTGCACGGTTCCAGATTGTCGCTTCCTATGGAGAAGAGCCGGCAAGAAACTCCACGGTTACTCTTTTAAAAATAATTGGCTTTAACACTGTTTTCAAATTACAGTGATAATAGGTATGTGAGGACAGTGCAGGCCTGTCAATAAGTACCAGGTACTTAGAGGAATGAAAATACAGCAGAATAGAAAATCGTCTACAAATCTAGTCTATAAGGCCTTCAACGTTCGTATGAATTGGCATATCTTTTTTTTGCAAACCTTTTTTGTCCACTATTAAAAAATATGTTTTAGATATCAGGATCCATAAGTACAGTTACAATTATTTTATCGAAATTACACAAACAATAGAACGACTTTTTTTAAATTAAAATAAAATGATGATTACATTTACATAATATGATTAATTTATGTAACAAATGACCTAAAAGCGGGGATGAGATCGAAAAAGCCACATTCTTCAGCTTTTTATCACTGGATGCCAAACATGGCTATAACGTGTTTTGGATCAGTAAAATATAACGTTCAAAACGACGATTAAAATCGGTACAGGTCAAAATACTAATAAGGAAATATGCATCAGCAAATTGCAGGTAATTAACTACTTCATTCGATATAAGGAATTACACAGAAACATGATTTCGTGGGTGTTGAATGTGGGTTTGAATTGCCTACAATTGTGCCTAGAATGCATTCTTAATTCACTATCTATTTAGGTATCTAGTCTTCCTTTAAACGATAAGATTCCTAGTTTGTTCAAACGCTAGGAAATCTAGTAATTGACTGAATGGAAGTAATTGTGCATGGAGACCGAACGGAATTCAACTCCAACTAGCTGGAATCCTATTCTTATAAACGGTTTTGTAACACGTTCAATTCGTCGAAATCCATCTATCAATATAGATTTATCACCGAATTTTCATGGATCTAAATTGGGGCAATGCACAATGCACGAACGGAGTAGAACAGGTAACTTTATCTTACTCGTTACTATGGAAGTAGCTAAATAAAGAAAGAAAAGAGAGGGCCCGCATTTCTGGAGATCCCTCCAGGTGGCCTCTTTCTTTTACGTTAGTGGGTGGTAAACAATGGTGGATCTTTTTTTTTTTTTTTTTTTTTCAAATATCAAAAGTCATTTATTCAAATTAGGCTGAGAATCAGCACTTTTCGAACGTCAAAATACATAAGACAGTCCCCCAAAAACGCCCACCCTTCGACACTTCCTAGTGCTTTAGCTGGCTTTGACAGTCGTTACGGATAGACAGAAACCAGAAACTCTGACAACCAGTCTTACCAGGGGGTATCGTGTTACCCAGTGACTGGGTTGTCGAGGTCAGATAGGCAGTCGCTCCATGTTACATACTGGTATACTGCTGCATCCGGTTAGACTGGAATACAGTTGGGAAAATGTTAGTCAGATTGATTGGGTGTCAAAGTAGCCACCGGCCTAAGGAACATACCTACCTTGGAACAAAGCTAAAATGTAGTAAGTATTGTCTCCTTCTAACTTAATTCCATCCACATGTTTCCATTAAAAAATTGCTTTTAAGGATAAGATCACCCATTGTGTTACCGTATGTAATATCTCTATATTTATATCTGTAATTCACATGGTGAAAGTACATAATGTGCGTCCACATCGAGATGTAATCCATGGCGGGAGCTGGATAGCTTCCTGACAATTTTATCGTTGTGATTTTATTCTGATGACCTTTCACAAACGTGATCGCTCACAATAGGCCTTATTAGAATGCTTAAAGTCACCCAAAGGGCAATGGAGAGGGCTATGCTTGCCCACGTGATCGAATCAGGAATGAAGAGATCCGCAGGAGAACCAATGCAACCGACATCATCATCATTTCAACCGAAAGACGTCCACTGCTGGACATAGGCCTCCGACATAGCCCGAAGAATTGCCAAACTTAAGTGGCAGTGGGCAGGACACATTGCTCGCAGAACAGATGTACGATAGGGCGAAAGGTTTTGAATTGGCGACCGCGTACCGGAAGACGTAGAGGGGGAAAGCACAAGGTGGATCGATGACCTTATAAAGGCGGCGGGAATCCGCTGGATGTGGGAAGCACAAGACCGGTCGAAGTGGAGGAGCCTGGGGGAGGCCTGTGTCCAGCAGTAGACGTCTGTCGGCTGAAATGATGAATGATGATGATGAATTTTATCGAACCATCTGAGAGCCTCCCTCCTGGGCTTGCGTTAGCGGGGCCGAATTGGAAATCTTAAATCTAATCCGCCGGAGCAAAGACAATCTCCACAGATGGGGGCTCAGATGTAAAGTGCGAATGCGGCACCTCCCCACAGACAATGGCCAATCTTCCATCCTGCGCTGAAGCTGTCACCTGTGCATTGATGATCTTATGACTGCGTCAGTGAGCGGAGTTCGTGCAGCTGAATTTTAGGCCAAAGATATTTGAACTTTTTGCCAACTACCTATACGTTTTGAAGAAGAAGTATACATTATAATAAAAAGTATTCTATCTACCTATCTATTGATATTTTTTTCTTTGTTTGCGTTTTAATATTTACTCTGTGTTCTTCCTGTGCGAGTCCCAACAAATACTTTTCTTTCTGTATCCTACCTGACATTAGCAAGCTTGGTGGCAATGGCCTCCCAGTTTTCCTGCAGCATCTCACCCTCAGGGTCTACCAGTTTCACTCCGTTGTCCGGCTCCAGGTTGTGAGAGGCAGTTATCATCATGCCGATTGTGCGTCCTGTAATAAATTACAAAATGGTCAGCATTATGCCAAAGAGGAAAGAGCAGCTGATTTGAGAAAGAAACATTAGTTTTTGTGACTTAAAGTGCAAATTCAACTGTGCTTGAGGAAGCCCGAAGAAGCAGTTATGCCATCTGCTTTATCAGAGGCATCACCAATGCATTGTCCACTCTAGAAGTCAAAGATGAAATATCTCATGGTCTTTCCGTCGAAATTCGTACAACTTTGCACTTTATGTCACCGAAAATAAAGTCTCGATTAAATCATGACAAATTCTTCTGCGCGAAACCTAAATGAAGCAGTCACCACTATTCTTGAGTTCGTGTATGAATTCGAGTATTAAATGTGCATCTCTAACAGTTAGCCTATTTCTTGTGAAGTAAAAATATGCTCTAGTTCACTGATGGCCGGCGATACGCGGCCGGATTTGTGCGTCAGCGGATTGAAACGACAAACGTGACAGTAAGTAATAATTTACTGTCTGACTTTGTTGCCGATGGGAATCCCATCGGGCATACGGCCTAAAGGTAAATGGACGAATCTTCATCCCCTATAACCCCTTAGGGCAGGGATGGCGAACCTTTACGTATCACCGTGCCATTTTTCTAAATAAATATTTAATGAGGTCATAGACGTGCCATCAAATAATTCTAACTTTGTGATTATTGGGAAAAACAAATAAAATATTGAAGAATCAATCACAGAAATAAATTCTTCAGTAACTTGGTCTTCGCCTGGTTTCTTATATATTTCTAAATCGTTGAAATATTTTTTCAAAATTGGAAAATACTTGTAGTTTCTTGTGATAATATCGTTCCTCAAAACTTGCAGTTTAGCCTCAAAAGCGCGAATGATCATCATGACGATAATTGTTTTATTTATGGTTTGAAGCTTCATGTTTACATTATTTAAATGTGCCAAAATTTGTAAAAACACCGGCACATTTCGTAACGTAGGAATCACTCGCGTTCGCTCGTCATTTAATAGGTACCTACCTACTTCACACTTTTTTTCGTAGTGCATAAATTTTGTGATCAGTGATGTGCCCAAAATAGTGTCGCGTGCCATTGGTTCGCCATCCCTGCCTTAGGGGATGAATTTTAGAAAACTCGTTAATTAGTGCTCGTTTACGTTATTTAACCCTTGTGCACAATTTCATGCTTCTTTTCATGCTACGGTTTAGGCTGTGTGTAGTTTGTAAGTGAATGAATGAATGGATTCGATTTTAAATGTGTAGATTGCAATATTTCTAGTTACTTCACTGGCTGCTCTAATGTGTCACCTCTGACTATGGCAAATGTAGGAATCACAACAATCAAGCTTGACATTCGCTCCGTTGCTCTTGTACGCTTATTTATTACCTAACGAACAAACTTAAAATATTACCATATCTTGTTTCTCTTGACAACCTTGTAAAAAATGTCAAAGGTCTGTCTGTTCTAATTGCGATTTAAATAACGCTCTTTCGAATGGATTATTTTTAAAACTAGATCTCTCTCGATCGGCTGTTTGGTAATGTAAATTTGTCTGATACCAAATTATTTCAATCAACAAAGAATTTACGTCCGCCTCGTTGGTCTAGCAACAATATTCATTGCGTTATTTACGTTGTTGAGCAGACACATTTTTCGAAAATATGAAGCAATGGTTTAACAATCCGTTTCAAAACGAAACAGATTATGATGAATCGTGAGTTACGCAATTAGGGTGCAGGTCGGGTAAGGGGCCGTACATAAATTACGTCACTCTTTAAGGGGGTGAGGGGGTCAACTAAATGTGACATTATGTGAGATTGTGTGACAAGGGTCAGGGGGGAGGGTGTCAAAAGCTTTGTGACGTCACATGTTCAAATCGAAAATACTCGAAATTTATATGTAGACCAAAAACTTAAAAATATTACTAACTCGATCTATATTTATAAGGCTTTTTCTATCTAAGTATATACATTTTTGAATTTATGTTAATTTTACTAAAGATTATTTTTAATTTAAATTAAAAAAAATATTAAAAAACTGCTGTTTTAATTTAATTACCTACTTATAAAATTGAAAAATATGTGACGTTACACAAGGGGGAGGGGGTTTCTCAAGTGTGACCACCTGTGACAAGAACGAGGGGGGAGTCAAAAAACCATAAAGTTTGTGTGACGTAATTTATGGACCTTATAGTGTTACCCGGATTTTCTATCTGGAATTTCTCAGTTGCAGCCCGGAGTCTGCATCAGTTCCCAGTTCCCTGGGCCTTAACATAACTTGCTAAACCTGGCTTATTTGGCGCAGCCGTGAAGCACACATATATTTCAAGTATTTTTAACCGACTTCAAAAAGAAAAAGGTTACCAATTCTGTTTTTTTTTTTAATTTTATTTATGTTTGGGCATAACTCCGTCGTATAAAGACGGATTTGCAAAATTCTTTTTTTGTTCGAAAGGAGTTTATTCCGAAATGGGCCAATTAAAATTTCATATCGATCTGATGATGCGTTTCGGAGACAGACAAAGGAACTCTCAAAGCAAATAAACTGCGAATGCTGCTATCGCATAAATATGCATTTTTTTCACCCAAAGGATGATGAAATCTAATTGGTGTGTGGGGTACGTAACTAAAAAGTGAAAAATAAAAACTTTTTTCAAAAAAATTACAACCGATTTCCAAAAAACATTACAAAGTGCAAAATAACTTTAATTTCGAAAGGCGGTGACAAAGAATTAAAATACATATCCAAAGTCACCGACTTCCGAAATTAAAGTTACTTTGCACTTTGTAAGTAATGTTTTTTGGAAGTCGGTTGTAATTTTATTGAAAAAAGTTTTTTCGTTGTGTATATTGTATGCTTTAACCTGGGTCTATCTGGCAGGTATATCTCTGCCCAACCCTTCCGGGACACGCGGCGTGATGCTATATTACAAAGAATTTGGAGTACTATATTTGCAACTGCTTATGCAGTTCTAACAATGAGGTGCGACAGTTACTAATGCATTTCAAGGTGCATTATGTAGAACAGTATTTAATTTACTCGCAACTGCTTGCTATGCTAATGCATGCCTACGATTGTCGACTGCTAATTAGCGTAGAGTCTAAAGACAGACAAATTGTTCTACGCGCTAATTTGTCAACGGAAATGCCGTACGTTTGAAGATGGCGACAGATATCGTACAATATAATGAATGACCGATACGCGGTCTGATAAACCCTGATTAGTCACGGAACGCATGAGGTTTTCATTACTTTGTTCTCTAAAAACACGTTTATAGGGCCAGCTTTTTTCTTCTATCCCTACTATACAGGAAAAGTTTTTATCCAGTGCGCAAATTGTAACCATGAATTCAGCATAATCATTGTAGACCCCCTACCACAGAAATTTTTTCGCCGCTTATACAAAAAAAATCAGCTGTTCTATACATTTTGACCGCGTAGATATTGCACTTTTCTATGAAACAGCTGATTTTTATTTTCATAACCGGCAAAAAAATTTTGCGGTAGGGGTTTTAGAATGCTATGCTGAATTCATGGTTACAGTTTGCGCACTGGATAAAAACTTACCCTGTATATATAATATAATAAATGCGAAAGTAACTCTGTCTGTCTGTCTGTTACGCTTTGACGCCTAAACCGCTGAACCGATCGTCATGAAATTCGGTAGAGATATAGTCTGGGATATGGCGAAGGACATAGGCTACTTTTTACTCGATAACCGACATCCACGCAGGCGGAGCCTGTTTACTTACTTTAGTTTAAACAAAGTTGACGTCACGTGATAAAAAGTCATCGTAACGAGCGTTTTGGCGGTAAATACAAAATAACGAAAAATAAATTTGATTTACATAAATCGTTTTAAATTAAGAAAATGGATATTAATCAATTTACTTTTATTTTCTGTTACATATTTCGTCCCAATCTTCAATTTAGAACAGCTTTCAATAAATAGCAAAATACCCTATTAAAGTTTACATGGACAAGGAGCGCAAAAAGCTAATATTTTGATATAATAATGCTTAGTTTTAATAAATTAATCATGGTCGAATTCGACCACGGGACAGCCACAAATATTCCTAATCCTACTATTATTATGACAGATGATACTGTATTTAGATGTATGCTACTCAATCACACAAAAACGGACGAACGGATTTGGATAAAATTTGAATCACGAATAGTTAGTGGCACATACATAGTTTATAACCTGGATTAACACAGGTACATACAGGATACTTTTCATCCCGGAAGTACGTTCCCGTCACAGAATAGGGTATTTTCCGATTTCATAAAAAACTATTTTAATTTGAAGATGGGGACGATATATTTAACAGAAAAATAATTAAATTAAAATCTAATTAAAAACAATTAAAATCTAATTTATTTTTCGTTGTTTTGAATTTACCGCCAAAACGCTCCTTACGATGACTTTTTATCACATGACATGTGACGTCAACTTTGTGTAAACAGCACCGGTACAAATACTTAGTTTGGCGCCGTTTTAGAAGTATTTGTGCACAGAGGCACCGCACACCAGTAATATCACTTTATATCCATTAAAAATCTTGTTAATTATAAACCCGACATTCACTTATTTACTTACTATTTTAGTTTACACAAAGTTGACGTCACATGATAAAAAGTCATCGTAACAAGCGTTTTGGGGGTAAATTCAAAACAACGAAAAATTTATTTGGTTTAAATCGTTTTTAATTGAGAAAATGGATAGAAATCAATTTATTTTTATTTTTTTGTTAAATATCTCGTTCCAGTCTTCAAATTAGAATAGTTTTTGAAAAATGGGAAAATACGCTATTGCGGACCTCCACGCGGGCGAAGCCGCTGTCGAAAGCTAGTAATAAATAACTCAAGCTGCATTGATCGATCAACGGTTGTATTTAGTGTTAAATATTTATAAGGGCAGTGTGCCTTCAGTTTATGAACCAAGGTCAGCCAGTGCATTATTCAGTAGGGACGGCAAAGTAGGCAGGTAGAATAGAATTTAAGTTGAGCTTTTAACTGGACGAACGGTTCTTGTATTTACCAGCAGTATGGTGACTTCGCCCTGCAATATTCAAGTGAATAATAGGTTGAGGAATGATGTGGTAAGGCAACGGTGCGCTTCAAAAGAAGATGTAGTAACAACAATTTAAAAGAGTATGCTTAGATGGATTTTTTTTTTTTGAGTGGGAAATCATGTAACTTCTCCCGCTCTGGGTGGAGCAGGAGGGCGTGTCAGACTTTTACTGACTAAAACCCACCCGTCTTCCTTCAGTTGCCTTCGTGCCACAGTATCTCTTTCGAACAACCCGCACCCCTGGCAGGCAACGGCCCTTGCGGACCCCACCAGTTGATGCTGACATCTCTTTGGGGCGCAGCGTGGAACATAATGCGCCGTCGACCCAGGCTTGGTCCTTACCGGACAGCGAGCTATCCATTACTCGCCGTCCGCAAGCCTGCGCTTACGGTGGCCGGGAATCAGCCTGGGATTCCCGACGCTCAGGATATCTCCTGCGGCGACTAGGGCCGTGAGGGCGCATATACTGCCTCTCCCTCACGTGCGCCGCCTCCCTCTTCGCGAGCATTACTGCTTCGCAGAAGGAGGTGACGGCCATGCACTTTCGCTCTGTACCATATCCGGACGCGAGAGATTGCCGCCGCCGATCGCCGGAGCCCAAGCCGGGCAGACCTCCACCGTGTCCTCAGGTCAATCTACGAAACAACCGGGCGTTTCGTCCCGCCTTATCAGAAATGAACCTCCCGAAACAATGCTTAGATGGTTTGGTCATGTTAACAGGATGAATAAAGGGCGACTAACAAGGCAGATTTGAGTGGAAACGCCGGGAGGGATCGCTCTAAGAGGACATATTGTGACCTTATTGGTGATGTTCTTCAGAAAGGTCAAGTGCTTAGTACTCGCAACCAGCGTGCATGTATGACGAGTGGCCCTAGTGTGAGTTTCGTTTAACCATCTCGATCAAACGCTTCGAGCGCGTTTAGCGCTCCGATTGGCCCTGAATTGGTGACGGACCAATCGGAGCGCCGAACGCGCTCGATGCGTTTGATCAAGAAAGTTAAATGAAACACACTAGGGCCACTGAAGTATGCACGTATACGAGAAAAAAGTACCTAGTACGTGAGCACAGCGTAGCTGGTGGCGTTCTAAGGTTTCTGCCTATCCCCATGGGAAGAAGGTGTGAGTTTATGTACGATGGTAAGTTCTGGAAATTAAGAGATGAAATAGAATAATCCCAAGTGCCTTGTATTTCAATAGCTGTCGGATAGCAACCAAATACTGGGTCATATAAATAAGTAGAGCAACCTATTGTGTTGGTAATTCTATGAACGAACTCTTTCACAAAGAGATAAGTACTAAAAAATCATCGAATTCGTCATAAGAGAATCTTACCATTCAGCACCCTGGACCGGATGACAGCCAGCAGGCCCATGCGGTACACCACATGTTCCAATAGGTTGGCTCTGAAACAAGTGAAATAACTGGTTTTAGTAATGGACACAGGCAGGAATAGGTACCTATACCACTCTTGTACAAGAGGCCTCAAGAACAAATAAATGCCTTGAAGATCGGCAGCCGCGATGTCCTGTCTGACGAGATATTGTGGACACCCGACACGGTTCTGGTATAAAGGTAATGTAAACTATAATGGAAGTATCTCGTGAACTTTACAGGAATGCAACTGGTTGATGCAACCGAACTCAAACTCAAAGCTTTGATTTCAATTATACCAATGACAGGCACTTTCAATTGTCAAGGAGTTGGTTTCAATTGTCAAGAATTCGATCAGGCAGAAAGGTGAAGCTAGTCCATTTCAAAAGCGTAGTATCTCCTATGTACTATCGGGGAAGTTCATATCTAAGCAATTTCAAAACAAAATGAGTGAGCACGATGACCACATCTGTTTAACGCCCCTTTTGGCCTCGACCAATGAAACGAAAATACGTAGCAAATATTTTGTCGTTTAAGTTTTTTTGTTGTTCGTGTGTTTTACAATCTGTTACAATGATCACAGATGTCTGACCCTTTTTCGAACACTAGGAATAGAACAAAAGAAACAAAGATGAGATTTTTTTTTAATTTTTTTATACTTTACTTTTCAACAAATTTCTCGTGTTCAGTTGCAAATTTGCAGAGCTTTCGGTAACAGGTAGCTTTGTCTACAGGTTTCTAATTAGGTGCATTCCTTGAAAAGGGGTTTATGACTAGAGCTAATTTAAAACAAAGGTTTTGCACTTTTAAAATTTTATGGAAATTTTCCGCCTCTCACCCAAAAACTCCTATATAATTGTGAGAAATCTACTCAACTTTGGATGCTAATGTTATACTTTTCTGACAGCATAGAAAACCTATTCGTCAAAAAAAAACCATAAACTTGTCCCAAACGTGCTCGAACTACGACCGAACGAAGGTCCATTGATATTTATTTCCATTGAAAAAATACGCACTACCTCAGCTGGTTTTTTACTGTCTTTTGCGATGCTATTGGTTGATGAGATTTCTATAGCGAACGAGCGCTGCAAGCAGAAATAGTCTTTAAGGTGCTTAGATATGAACTTCCCCGATAGTACATGCAGCTCCTGAGAAAACTCATCCCTTTCAAAGGCGACATCTATTATAGGAGTAGCTTTTGCCAGCGGCTTCACCTGCGCGGAGATTTCATCCCCTATTTAACTCCCTTAGGGTTTGATTTTCTAAAAATCCTTCCTTTTTCCTTGTCTACATTATAAAGGGAACCTCTGTGCAAAATTTCAGCTTTCTAGGTCCTAGGGTTTGGACTGGGCGTTGATGAGTCAGTCAGTCAGTCAGGACTATTCTTTTTATTTATATAGATGATATACTACTACAATGTTTACGTGAGCGCAATCTCTCTCCTATGGAGTAGAACGGGCAAGAAACTCCATAGACACTCTTTTAAATCAAAATATTGATTACATCATTCATGTAAGTACTCAGAAGAGATTTCTGAAATCAAAATGATTACGTCTGTCCTCTTTGCTATAGAGTTAAAACAAAAGGAAAAAACCCATTCCAAGTCCTTCATAAGGTTATGCTGAGCTTCACTATTTTCGGCAATCAAGTAGCTTATAGGCGCGCCTTTAATTAAATAACAAAATGTATGATTGTCTTTAAAAATGGCTCCACAACAATTAATATACCAGCCAAACTTTGTCGCAAAGAATCACTTACTTCGTAACATATGTTAGGTACCTAAGTACTAAAGTGTCTGACACCAATTCATTGAATGTATTGTCTTTGTCTGTTTGCCTATGTTATCAACTATCACTTACATTATGTATTGATAAAACATTGCGTTTCGTTCCGTTTGTATTGATTTTTTGTGTCACTGTGTTATCTAAGTTATAACAATTAATGTAATCTATTGGTCACGCTTTTATGTTTTGTGGCGGAAATCTAAGCTGTGTTTTATCATAACAACGCCTGTATTCGTTCAAGGGGAAGGCAGAGACCTACGTGGCAGTAGGCTGAGGCTAGGGTTGCCAACTTTGTTTACAAGAAATAAAGTATATTCGGGTCTATGAAGAATATTAAACAGTATTTTAGAAAAATGAACAGTATTTTATTTATTTAGTGTTTTAAATACATATTTTTTAGAGTTTCTCGCACAACTTACTAATTTACAATCTTTTAAAAACTTCATACACCTCATCACAATGTAATAATGTAATATTAGGTCTTTACCTATGAAATTGCCGTTCTGCAGTACTGGCCATTTCAAATCAAAATAATTTTTGTTTGGCTAAGAATTCTAATTTCAAATTAATTTTATTTTAAAAACATGGATTTTTTTTTTCTAAAAGTAGTCATTTCTTTATTGATTAGTGTTACATTTTCATCGCATTTCAATCTTTTTCGTCATCATGGATACGTTAAAAATTCGAGTAATTATGGAATATGAGTACCGTCGTGGCAGCAACGCGGCACAAGCGGCACGCAACATCAACGACGTTTACGGAGCTAACACTACAAACCAACGCACCACCTGTTATTGGTTTGCTCGCTTCCGTTCTGGAAATTTCGACCTGAAAAATGAACCTCGCGGTCGTCCGAAGACTTTGGTCGACAATGACGAATTAAAGGCGATTGTGGAAGCTGATGATACACAATCTACGGCTGAGTTAGCAGCAGCTTTCGACGTTAGCGTCAAAACAATATTGGTCCATTTGCGTCAAATTGGCAAGGTAAAAAAGCTTGACAAATGGGTGCCCCACGAACTCAATGATCGCCAGCGCGAAGTACGCGTCGAGACGTGCCTTGCACTGCTCAACAGACACACAAATGAAGGAATTTTGAACCGCATTGTTACCTGCGATGAAAAATGGATTCTGTTTGATAACCGTAAGCGCTCAGCAAGTTGGTTGGATCCTGGTTCAGCACCTAAACAATGCCCTAAACGAAAACTTACCCCTAGAAAAGTGATGGTCACTGTTTGGTGGTCTAGCGCCGGTGTGATTCATCACAGCTTCTTACCAAACGGGGTGAGCATTACTGCAGATGTGTACTGTGAAGAACTGAACACAATGATGGAGAAGCTGGCGCATCTCCAACCAGCATTGGTCAATCGCTCGTCTCCGCTGCTCCTGCACGACAACGCGCGACCTCATACTGCACAGCAGACGGTCTCCAAGTTGCAAGAACTGGGGTTGGAAGCTCTCCGTCATCCGCCCTACTCACCAGACCTTGCGCCTACAGACTACTACTTTTTCCAGAATTTGGATAACTTCTTGGCGGGAAAAAAATTTAATAGCCGAGAGGCAGTACAAAATGCCTTTGAAGAATTTGTTGCCTCCCGTCCAGCTGATTTCTTTAAGAAGGGCATCAATAAACTGCCACTGCGATGGCAAAGATGCATTGATTGCATGGGTGATTACTTCGATTAATACAAATAAAAAATTCATGAAAAAAAATCGTTTAAATTTTTTCATACAAAACGGCAATTTCATAGGTAAAGACCTATTATAACTGAAATTAAAATAAATGAGGAGCTCATTTTTTTATTAAATTAATAGATGCTCTATTTCTATCCTCCCGCCACTTAGCATTAATTACTGAAAAAACTCTTTCATTAAATGCTGAGGTGGCGGGAACAGAAAGTAGATATTAGATATTTACTAAAGTTGTAAAACAAAAACAAGGTCCACGCGAAAACACACTCACTCGCATGTCTGTCAGTGAGTGACAGTCTTGAATATTTGACATTAACAGATTCGTTCAGAAACTCAGTGTGATTTGCTCGTGGCTGCGCTGCACTGAGCAGTGAGCGCCTTCTGACTAAATAAAAACAATACATAATAATGTGTTTGCATTTTGTTGCTGAAAACAGTATTTTGGATACTTTATTTTTTTTCAACAGTAAAAAGTATAATTTAGTGAAAAACAGTATAATACTGTTGAAAACAGTATAGTTGGCAACCCTAGCTGAGGCTACATTGGGCCGCGACGCGACCTGCGACACATGAGCGATTGAAACAAATAAATGAATGCTCACATTGATGGCTACACCGTACATCAAATATTACTTACTAGCGATCTTTGATTTCTTTATACGATAGGAACAACATTACTGTAATCACGGCATCGGCTACATCAACATATCAGCGATATGTAAGCGAATTTATTAGAAAATTTCTCACTTGCACAACTAGTTCAATAGTGCTACTAAATATGCGTGTGGCTACATTATGGGTCTAGTAATCCGCGATGGATGATTTGTTTATTCGTTGTGTAGCCACGTCATCACCGAGTATACGCCGGATTTTCGCTTATAATGTAGCCATACCATGTTTATCTCGTTTCGCTCTTCCAGTCGCATCGCAAATCGCTGCCCACTGTAGCCTCAGCCTTATAGTCAATCTTGGAATATAAATCGGCTGTATGAGTTGTGGCTAAGTAATTACAGCCGCACGGGTCGATCGATCAGGTTAAGCTACGCTTGCCGCGGTTGGTCCTTGGAAAGCACGCTAAGCCGTTGGTCCGGCTGTCATTCGTGGATTTTTGAGTTGTTACGGGTCGTCAGAAGCCCGAAAGTCTGACAAGCAGTCTTACCAAGGGGTAGCATGTTACCCAGTAACTGGGTTGCGGAGGTAAGATAGGCAGTCGCTATTGTCTGATACCAAATTAGCTAATAGAGTATTTTCCAATTTTTTCAAAAGTATTCTAATTTGAAGATTGGGACGAAATATGTAACAGAAAAATAAAAGTATATTGATTTGTATCCATTTTCTCAATTAAAAACGATTTAAAACAAATTTAGCTTTCGTTGTTATGAATTTATAGCCAAAACGCTCCTTACGATGACCTTTTATCACGTGACGTCAACTTTGTGTAAACTAAAGTAGTAAGTGAGTGTCGAGTTTATAATTAACAAGATTTTTAATGGATAGAAAGTGATATTACTGGTGTGTGGTGCCTCGGTGCACAAATACTTCTAAAACTGCGCCATGCTAAGTATTTGTACCGGTGCCGTTTACACAAAGCTGACGTCACAGTGTCAAGTGATAAAAGGAGCGTTTTGGCGGTAAATTTGAAACAACGAAAAATACATTTAAATTTAATCCTTTTTAATTGAGAAAATGAATATAAATAAATGTATGTTTATTTTTCTGTAAAATTTATCGTCCCAATCTTCAAATTAAAATAACTAGTTTTAATAAAATTGGAAAATACCCTATTCCATAAAGAATCTACGACTGCCTGTTTGGACTATTAATTGCAAGAGCTACCGCTGCGCATGAGGTCCTGGCTTCAATTCCCAGGTCGGACAGTGATATTGAGTTTTCTATCTGGAATTTTCTGCCCATCCCTTCGAACAAACAAGGCGTGATGTCACGTATTTTAGTTGGAATCTAAGTTAATTCCCGGTTTGAAATTAATGCAGAGCAAAGTCGCCGAAATATGAGTGCCGAGGGCACTTTTACAAATCCTCTTCAGGAGCTTTTAAGCTCTCATCGTAAACCAACTTGTTGCTAAGTCCAGCCGAAAGAAGAACCCAGCTCATAAATGGTATTTACAAAACCTACATTGAATTCGAAATCTGGCTTCGCCCAGCGTTGCCAGGCGGCCGGCCCAGTCAGGCTTTTTGGTTGCTTGTGCGGCAAAATTAGACAGGCTGCTTGTCCGGCTTTTGTAAGGGTTTTTAAATTTGACCTTTTTATGGTTCCGTACCTCAAAAGGTAAAAAAGGGATCCTTATAAGATCGCTCTCTTGTCCGTCTGTCTGTCCGTGTGTCACAACTGATTTTCTCAGGAACGGGTGGACTTAGCAAGTCGAAATTTATACCAGATACTGAGGTCTATACTTAGTCCCTATTAGGTGTATAAAAATCAAGGTCCTCCTGGGTCAAAATGATAAAAAGATATGGTTTTTTATATATTAATTATCATAATAATAATATATTGGTCTCTGCTCCGCCCGCCTCGCCATGTATCGCTAGCGCAAGCGAACTGACTAGCACTGTACACCGTATAGAAGACTGATTCATTCAATTTTATTGTTGAGTCATTAGAATTTAAGATTTTATGGTAAATGATAAATGATAAAAAAGTCTTTTTTTATAGTCGTGTCTATGTCTGAAAAATTAAGACTGTCTGGTATTTTTACCCAAATCTCCGGCTAAAGTGGCTGGTCAGTATTTTCGGCATTAAGACCTAGCTACGCCCAAGTAACGTATTTACAAAAAGTCCCATGATCCTATCACTAATGATGCATCAATCAAAGAGGATCTAAGTACATGACTAAACTACACATCCATTGAGAAGTACCAACATTCCGTAGTCGCATAAACTATGCAAATAAATAAATACCAAGCAGGTATGAACAAATAGCAGACATTGGTATGTAGATTACGCCCGTGCCGTGTGATCGTCTCTAAGAATAGCCATCGCTTCCCGTAGTGTCGCAACTCGTAAGTCGCGTCTAAAAGATGGGATGTCGTGAAGATGGACTGCATCCATCTATAACTAGCTTGGAAACTGGGTGAAAAACTGCAGTTTTTTTTTTTCGCAAAACCCATGATATATTGGATTTTGTCACCTCACATATAACAAGTAAGTGAAGCAACAAGAACAATGTACCCAAGCTTTTGTAATACCCAACTTGATCTAAAAGAGTGTCCTTGGAGTTTCTTGCCCGTTCTTCTCCATAGAGATCTACGTTTTGGAATTGGCAACTAACTTCAACTTTCCGACTAACTGATCGACTTTTTGACAGTTCAAAAGTGTCTGTACCATTTGGTATAATTGAAATAAATTCTTTGAGTTCGACTACTTATAACCAATCCAATATTCCATGAGATTTCCGAAAAAAAAAAAAAACTATGTAGTTTGTTCGGAAAAACCCATGAAATACAGGATTTAGTCACCTGCTAGGCATGACTGTTTCTTTTCTTCGCGATTTCTATTTTTAAAGTTTTATAAAAAAAGTTGTTTAAGTATGTTGATAAACAGCTTTTCTAGCTAGCTTTCAGCTAGTTATGATGACTAACTTTAAAACTGACATGCTTTGAGAAATCTTCCGGTAAGGGAAACCCAAAAAAATACAGGCAGACGATTTAGCGAAAGTAGGTCCGACCGGGCGATATTTTTCGCGTTTTCGCGCACTCCTATTTCAACGTCCTGCTTATTCGGTATCCTGCATGAGCGACGAATACGACGCGACGGACGCTACGAACGCGACGAACGCGATCAACTCAACGTCTGCGGCGAGATGTATTCGACGCTCACGCAGGAGCAGGACACTGAAATGTACTCTGTTGGATTCTCAATGGTCCGGTGTACACCGAGAGCTGAAAATCCATTGTGCGATAAAATCCCACCGCGATATTTTTACAGAGCAGAGCAGTGGTGGCCCAGTGGTTATGGTTATGGCCGCGACTTACGAGTTGTAAAGTCGTGAGTTCGAACCCAGACAGGCGCTTTACTTTGTGTAAATTATTTCATCACCATTGCTCTCAAAACGGTGAAGGAAAACATCGTGAGGAAACCGGCAACTATTCAATTGTCTGCAGTTTCGACACTTCTGACCTTCTGACGTGGTGACGTCATTGTTAATTAATTAAAGAACCAAAAATTCGAAGACATGTGACATTTACCAACCCGCACTGGGCCCGCGTGGTGGATTACGGCCCAATCCCTCTCACCGAGAGGAGGCCTGTGTCCCAGCAGTGGGAACATTATAGGCTGATGATGATGATATTTTTACGTCCTTGCGAATGTGGTCTTAGATATATTTTTCTGCACATATAATATTACTTAACTTACTACGTAAATTGGCCATTCAACAACTAGATCAGCTCAAGATAGGAACTTCATTGAATTGCAAATGTACCCGCAGATATCTACTTAGGTATAAACCAATCAAGTCGCACACCCACCATACTTCAGCCGAACGACGTCCATTGCTGGACATAGGCCTCCCCCGAAAGGGGGGGTTTTGCCATAATCGCCACGCTTGGCAGGCGGGTTGGCAATCGCAGTCTCTATGGTGGTAAAATGCATCGAGAACGCTGCTGCCCATTCTCTAGTAAGTCCCTTAGTCGCCTTTACGACACCCACGGGAAGAAATGGGATGTGCTATTCTTTTACGTCCCGCAACAAGATAGTGCGTAATCTTGTTGCCTAATATATCATCACAAACACAAACATAACTTCATCATATTTCCATAGAGCAATAATCTCACGGTGATAACTCCGTTTAATGTAGAAGCTATAGGCTGTTTCATTGCACGGCCTGCACAGATATAGGCACGATCAATAATTCCAATTATCGCCTTGATACCCTCCTCACCTGTATATATCGTATAAGGTTCAAAATGGAGTACTTAATTGGAATTGTGTTTCATTTGCATCAAGGTGAAAATTGCCTGCAAGCTAATTGATAACTGCTAAGTGCTACTCGTAACACTGCTAATCCAGCTATAATAAGTAATTTTGGCAAATAAATGATCGATTCGCGTGAACAGAAAAAAAATGACATTGCATGAGTGGGTCATATCACGCATACATGCCTAAGCAGACTGCTGGAACACAGGCCTTTCTCTCTATGGAGAGAGAGAGGGAGTGGTACAACCAACTCCCTCTCTCCACCGGCCTTTCTACCACGCGGGTTCAGTGCGGGTTTGTGGACGTTCACATGTTTTCGACGTTTTGGTTCTAGGACATACCGGTTGCCTGAAAATATTTACCTTCACCGTTTTGAGAGCAGTGGTGATGAAATTAAGTACACAAAGTAAAATGCTTGTAGTGCGTTAAAGATACAGAGCGCAAAAAAAATCCGACGCAATATTTTTATACGTCTGTGCGAACGTGAAGTTATGCTTCGGAAGAGAGCATCCGCATTAGATTTCCGCTCTACTGCTTCTCCTATCAAAACGTCTACTAGCGTAACTACTAATGCTGTATGCTCATTCAAGCGTACTTGTACGTAAACACTCTTAAATTAGTGAGATTACGTCTGCAATATCAATCAGCCTAACAAATTCGATTACCGATACATACTGTAGTATCTACCCATTACTGTTATCCATAGGTACATAGCTGTAACGATAAGCAGTTAACATTTAATGGGCTAACTAGATTATGTAAGAATTACCACGTACAGCCACGAGCAGAATATGTATGTATACAGTGTACTTCCTGGATAAAGTGTGCAAACGAAAATGGGTGAAACTAGACCATTACACATAGACAAAAAAAATGGTCTGGTTTCATCCATTTAGTTTGTGCACTTTATCCAAGGAGACATTGTATTAGTATGAACAGCTCAAACAAGATAATTTCAAAATTCATTCATTAATATAGGACAGCAAATAGGTATTTTGTGATGGTATCTGTGGAAGGAATATATTTCCAAGTGGCATTATTTACGCTGCCACTTGGAAATACATATATGCCTTCTTTCCAAATGGCAACGTAAATAATGTGACATCGAAGGAACATCAAAACTATCTGGCGAGACATGCCACGCCAAAATATAGGAAGCTACATCAAAAATAAGTGTCCATGCAATAATAACCACATGTCATAAATATCTGCTTACTCAGTCAAATTTAGAGGGTCCCCGTTGTAATCGAAAATACCTGACATCACATCACTTTGGCTGTTGCCAAAGCCAAAGCCAAAAGCCAAAGCCATCAATATGACAAAGTTTCGCATACATTTATAGATAAAGCATGAAATTTGATATTATTTCCGAGCTGTCCATATTGATATATTTATGCTTGTGACTGTACATGGCATGGCATTTGCTAAGGAACGATATTTTTTCTTTAATTAACATCGCATATAATTAGAATTGCACATTGTTCCGCCTGTTAAGTAATTGCTCATTAGCCTAAGTATTCTAAACTTGTTAAGAGTTTTTTGATTTTTTTGGAAATTATCAAATAACTTCTCCCGCTCTGGGTGGAGCAGGAGGGCGGTCAGACTTTTACTGACTAAAACCCACCCGTGTTCCCTCAGTAGCCTGTGTGCCAGGGGCGGCGGGATCTCTTTCGAACAACCCGCACCCCTGCCAGGCGTGGCCCTTGTGGGCCCCATCAGGTTGTGCTGACATCTCTTTGAGGCGCGCGTAGAACATAACGCGCCGTCGACCTGGGCTTGGCCCTTACCGGACAGCGAGCTACCCATTACTCGCCGTCCGCAAGCCCACACCTACGGTGGCCGGGAATCAGCCTGGGATTCCCGACGCCCAGGGCGTCTCCTGCAAAGGCTAGGGCCGTGAGGGCGCATATACTGCCTCTCCCCACATGCACCGCCTCCCTCTTCGCGAGCATCAATGCTTCGCAGAAGGAAGCGACGGCTACCCATGCACTCTCGCTCTGTACCATGGCCTGGACCAGAGCCGGACGCGAGAGATCGCCGCGGCCAATCGCCTCCACGAGGACACGGCGGTGCTCCGCCCAAGCCGGGCAGACCTCCACCGTATGCTCCACCGTGTCCCCAAGGGAATCTTCGCAATGGAAACACCCCGGCATTTCCTCCCGCCTTAAACTTAAACATTACCGTGTCCGGTGAGGACCTGCGACAGGAGGAAGGTGAGGGCGCCGTGCCGCCTCTCAAGCCACTCCTCAAAGAGGGGACTTACCGCCACAATCGTGGCGTGCCCAAACTTGTTATGAATTGAGTTGGAATACTGGACTTTCTTATAGTATAGCTATTGCCCGTGACATGGTCTGTGATCCAGGGTGAAAAGTAGCCTATGTCCTTACCCAGGTCTTGGTCTATCTGTTTGTAAAATTTTATCGAAATCAGTTCAGCCGTTTTAGCGTGAAAGGGTAACAAACCAACAAACAAAATTACTTTCGCATTTATAAAATTAGATATGATTCAAAAAGGTTACCAGTAAAAGTTGGGCTGCATGATTACTGAAAAATGCATGCACTGCCTAGACTGGACAGATCCACTCAATCTATGTCGTTATTTCCTCAAAAGACCATTTCAGACACAAGTCTACATGGTCTTTTCATGATCTGACCAAGATTATTGTTACTGGGGTAGTATCGTATTTCGTACCAGTCTTATCAAGGGTGTTAAGACTGATTGCCAGACTTTCGGACTTCTGACAACCTGTAGCCACTGTCAAAGATCCACGAATGACAGCCGGGACCAACGGCTTAACCAGCAATAAATCATCATCTGTCTAGCCTTTTTCCCCAACTGTGTTGGGGTCAGCCAGTCAAACCGGATTAAGCTGAAAACCAGTATTTTACATGGAGCGACTGACCTCCACAACCAAGTTACTGGGTAATACGGTATTCTTTCTTTCTAATACGATACCCCTGGATAATTTACCAGCAATAAATACAAAGTACATAAAACTATACAGATAACTCCAGTGGTAAAACATCTCTGGTCCCCAAGATACAGGCACCCCGCCTAGTTTGGGGTCCGCCGTAAAGAATAAAACGAAAATCGCTAACAGTTAGAGATCAACACATTCGGTAATAATAATTATTGTAACATTGGTTCAATAAAGTAATTATTATGATTATACTAGCTGTCCCGACAGACGTTGTCCTGTCCATCCAAAAGTCATTCATACAAAATCCATACCCTACCCTACCTACCCTACACTACCCTACCCTACACTATCCTACCCTACCTACCTACTCTACCTACACTACCCTACCCTATTCTACCCTACATACGCTGCCCTACCTACTCTACACTATCCTACCTACGCTACCCTACCTAATACCGGGATAAAAAGTATCCTATATCCTTCTCCTGGTTCTAAGCTACCTCCCCACCAATTTTCAGCCAAATCAGTTCAGCCGTTCTTGAGTTATAAATAGTGTAACTAAAACGACTTTCTTTTATATTTATAGATTAAGATTATTATCAAATCCTTACTAACATTATAAACGCGAAAGTTTGTATGTATGGATGTTTGTTACTCTTTCACGCAAAAACGGCCGAACGGATTTGGATAAAATTTGGCATACCGATAGATTATAACCTAGATTAACACATAGGATACTTTTTATCCCGGTAGTACGTTCCCGGGGAAAGTTTCCGACTTCCATGCGGGCGAAGCCGCTGGCGCAAGCTTGTAAGTTACATGTTATCATTCCCACAAAACAAATGTTGTTCTATCAAACATAACATTTATAATAAACCGGGAGTGTTTTGATAACAAATAATGAAGTCAATACATCTTAAAAGTGGTTGGAAGCCCGCCAAAAGTAATATATTGGAAAAGGTACGGGATCAAAGTGGGATTTTTATTATTTTAGGTATTTGCATTGCTGAATTTGTTTGTGCAATCTGGTGTGTATTAACCTGGATATAAATACATTTATATTTTGCACACATTGTATGCAAATTGTTCTAGACTACTTAGATTTCTCATTTCCTGTCTTAGGCTATGTGAGCAGACCGATTCAAGACTGTTACCCGTTTTTACTAACACTAAGCGAAACCTAAAATTTTACAGTTGGATTTTCAACCCTCGGTTAAGCGCCGAACGTTGAAATTCAACTGCCGCTTTTATTTAAGCATTCATTTAAGTGTCACCTAGAATAGTGTTATTGAAAAAGGTCAATTAAGTGTCTAATAGAGACTTTCACTTTATAAAACAGTGACGTCAGAGCCTCGCAAAATACAGTCTCACAGTTAAAGTTGTCAATGCCAAAGAAACAATGGATAAATGAAAGATGATATGGCAAGACAGTTTTTTTTTTTTGAGTTTGGGTAATGTTCAAATAACTTCTCTCGCTCTGGGTGGAGCAGGAGGGCGTGGCAGACCCCTACCAGGGGTGCGGGCTGTTCGAAAGAGATACCGCCGCCCCTGGCACACAGGCTACTGAGGGAACACGGGTGGGTTTTAGCCAGTAAAAGTCTGACACGCCCTCCTGCTCCACCCAGAGCGGCACAAGTTATTAAGTAGATGATTACCTACCCACCCAAAAAAAAACCCGTGTTCCCGTTGCCTATGTGCCAGGTGCCGCGGTATCTCTTTCGAACAACCCGCACCCCTGGCAGGCATCGGCCTTTGCGGACTCCACCAGTTGGTGCTGACATCTCTTTGAGGCTAGATAGGGCGTGACTACCGAGATATTAAAAGCCCACGTAGCACGGACGAAACAATATCACGGCGGGATTTTATCACTGGATTTTTAACTCTCGGTGTTGACCCCAACGTTGGGAGTCTAACTGCTGAGTGCATCCAAGCGCTTCGAAAAACACAATGTTGGATTTTCAACCCACGGAGCCAAATATAAGGGCCCAGCCATAAATTACGTCACACAAATTTTATGGTCTTTTGACATCCCCCCCCCCCCCCCCCGTCCTTGTCACATGAAACCTCGACCCCCTTGTGTGACGCCACATATTTTACAATTTTGTATTTAGAAGTACATAATTATATGAAAACAGAAGTTTTTCCATTTCTTATTTTATTTAAATTAAAATTATCTTGAACAAAATTAATATAAAGTCAAATAATTCAGACAGTTAAAGGGGATTTTAACATGTGACGTCACAAAGTTTTTATTCCCCAGGCCCTTGTCACACAATGTCACATTTCGTTGACCCACCCCCTCAACGTGTGATGTAATTTATTGAAAATCCAGTGTGCGGAAAAAAATCGCCGCGGGAAAAAATCGCGGGTGATAGAGAAGTATGGTAGACAAACTAACAAAGACGTTGCGCCGATCCCAAATAAATCGATATACGGGCAAAGGAATGATGATGACTTAAAGTTTTTAATGTGAAGAAGGTCCAAGATTGTGATTTACCTACATGTAGTGGCGTATACAGGATAAGTTTTTATCCAGTGCGCAAATTTTAACCATGAATTCAGCATATCATTCTAGACCCGCTTCCGCAGAATTTTTTCGCCCGTTATACAAAAAAAAACAGCTGTTTCATAGAAAAGTGCAATACCCACGCGGTCAAAATGTATGGATCAGCTGATTTTTTTTTGTATAACCGGCGAAAAATTTCTGCGGTAGAGGGTCTAGAATGATATGCTGAATTCATGGCTAAAATTTGCGCACTGGATAAAAACTTATCCTGTATAGTCCCCTAGGTCCTCTGGACGCAGAGGGGTAAAAAGGGACCCCCCTTTTTACCCCTCTGCGTCCAGGCTTAAAAAGAAGATATTGCTTATTTTTATTCAAAACGAAAGTCCTGTCAGTGTTCTGACTCTCAGGAGGAGAGAGAAAGCAAGGTGACATCATCAGCAAGTATTTGAGGTGTTGAGTTTTTTTTTTTACATGCTGTATAATAATGTCGGGGCTCTAGGGGATCGTTGATACGGTGGTAGCTACGCCACTATTTACATGGCCATGCTTTTTTTACTTCGAGTTTGTACACTTTTTGCAGTGTGACTATGAAACTAGCGGAAATACAATAATTCTTCCACTAAACATCAATATTTTGGTCCCCTAGTTCAATTTTACGGATGGTGGGAATGGGCTCACTTAAAGCAGGTCAGGAATGCACAGTATGAACTCATGACCTCTATAATTAATAGTGATAGTCACAGCAGTCACCATGGTGAGATATTTCACATAGTTTAGCCCGGAAATGTAAGAGTCACCAGCTGCCTAGCCTTTTTTTTTTTTGCTGCTGATTACCAGTATTTTACATTAAGAAACTCCCTATCTGACCTCTGCAACCCAGCTACTGGGTAATATGATACCCCTTGATAAGACTGGTTGCCAGACTTTTAGCGTTCTTAACCTGCACCCTAATTGCGTAACTTACGATTAATCATAATCGGTTTCGTTTTCACAGTTCAACAATATTCATTGCGTTATTTACGTTGTTGAGCAGACACTTTTTTCGAACATTATGAAGCAATGGTTTAACAATCCGTTTCAAAACAATACAGATTATGATGAATCGGGAGTTACGCAATTAGGGCGCTGATCAATCGACCCGTGAGGCTGTTATTGCATAGCCACAAGCCCCTCTCTGTATGAGTATTTAATATTAAAAAAAAACATTTCCTATCCTTCCTCTAAAATATTGAATAGTTAACGAAATAGGTGTTTAAAAACTATAAATTTTTCCTTACTTTAAATAGTAATTTGGTGAAGGGAATTAGTAATTCATTGAACCAATTAATTCTGCAATAATTACTACTTAATTGTAGTGAAACTAGAGCAATATAATGCGTAAAATATTGCAGTTATTTAATACAACTGGTACAGTTATCGTTAGCCTTGAAACTTTCAAATAAAACATTCCAAATAGTTTGCAATACTTTTCCAAGAGCTACAAAAGTATGCCAAGCTAATGTTAGTTAATGATATTGTTATCAAACAAAGGTAGGAACATCGACACACAATAATTATAAGATAAAACCAATCCCCTATACATAGAGCCAACCAAACCGATAAATATGTTTGTTTCCATGTTCTGCAATAGTCCCCCTCCAACAGGGGGTTTTCCTGTTGCATTTGGTGTGGCGTTTTCACAGGTGTTTTCATCGAATGGTACCTGATTCCGTTTAAAACTGTCTAAGATGCCTCTACAAGTTGGCATCGGCCCCCAAAGTATGTCTTCCAAAGTACAAGTACCGTATGGCCTGGAGATATATTTAATCATATAAAAATATATAAGGGACATGGAACAAAACAGTGTCACTATACCCTCAGCAGGGTAAGAGAAAGAAAGGAAAACCCCTTAAAAAGATAGCAGGACTGCTAAAAAGACAGACTAGACAGGCAAAGAACAGGGAGAATTGGAAGGGGTTGGAGGATGCCTTTGCCAAAAGGCATGCAGTGACTCAGAAATAATATTAAAAATGTTTTGTACTATAACTATCACTCTGAAATAAGGACATTAGCCAATAACAAAAAAAATAAAAAAAAATATGAAGTTGACTAATTTCAAACATAAAAATAAAGTATATAACAGTTCAATAATTCTTGTTTCCTCGGTTGTTTTATAAATTATTATGAAAGTTAGAATTAGATCTTGCATACCGGAAAGGGTCAAATAATGTCAAACAACAAAATATATGATTATGGATATGACCTGTGAACTCTCATTAGATGATGTTGGTATATTTATGATATAAATAAATCATACAGCAGACATTTTGCCACCAGGGAGTGAGAATTAAACTACAATATGTTTGAGACCCCCCGCTGAGACAAATCATTTTAAAATGATGGGAAATATGTACAAACGGAGCTTAGTTTGTTATTGTTGACATTTTAAAATATAGCAAGGTCCTTGAGCAACCAGTTTTCCTCATAATTATTGAGTAATTTATTGTACATTCAGTTAAAATAAGAGGTTTTTATGGCCCAGTGAATCACTGCCTGTCCCATTGTTTTGCCTAGGTATATATTACTACGAGTCATTGACCATAATCACAGTTGGCGGTGTCAGCGACTTCCCGTTATGAATTCGTTAGTAAACGATATTGCAGATGACTCACAATTTGTTACTATTACTTGTACTATGTGTGAGACAATTTGCTTACGTGACAAACTCGAAGCGCATGAGAGAAAGGTGCAGCAGAAATATGTTATTTAGTTATTTTGTGACCTTAGTTGGTAAACACACAAACGGAAATTTAAAAAATATTCGCAATTTTTTACTCACTTTGTCCGGAATCCGGCTGTGCCGTATTCAATGAAAACATCACTCGTTTTCGGATGCATTTCTCTGGCGAACGCGTACACTACCCGTAAGCTACTTGGCGGCATTCTGTTGATACGCGTTAATATATTACAATCACCTGATCTTCGACAAAGGTATGTCTTCATACCATTCCCGCTCTGAAAACCAGTTTCAACTTCAACAGTGAATTTGACGTGATGACGTCGCGGCGAACGACGTATACCAGCGTCAATCTCAGTCAATCTTGACAATCATGAATAGGCTCGGATATTAACCAGCTATTCATAAAAGTATAGAATTAATCTGTTATGTCGCTACGTGCGCGAGAAATCTCCATGATTTATTATGTTTCTTTAACCGCCTAAAGCATAACTTATACTTTTCAATTTAGTAGCATAATAGTTTTGAGAATAGTGGCTCTGCCGTTCTGCTGTCAAACTTTGTTGAATTTAGTAAGCCAGCAGACAAAAAAGTTTGGCTATATCACGCTAGATGGCAGCGATGCATCTCTCATTAGTTTGGCTACTCAATAAAAGATGGCGCGCTGTCAATAATTGCGAACTAGTAATTTATTTTACTCGACGAATCATTTTCAGTTGGGTCTATCGAGTACTTACCTGTCAATTAAATTAAAACTTAAATAAATCGAATAATAAGTAGTTGTATTATAATTACATGTGTATCCGTGGCATTCGAAGCAAAATCGACCAGCTATTTTATACCTACGCCACAAATCTAAAAGACTAGGTACGAAAGTAATTAGAGGAACATTGTTAGTTTCGCTTCACATGTTGAATGAAGGAGCAGAAGGCAACGCAAACTAATTGACGTTTGGCTACGAGCCAGTGGCGCTTGTTTTCTACTTTGACTGCTGTCCAACTGGATAACTGCCTACCATGCGTGTTCTCCATTGAGATGAGAGATAATTCAGTCATAAGGGACTGTTAGACATATTGGTAACATGTAGGCTTCACTGAGTAGGTGAAGTTACCTACCTACCTAGTTAATGAATTCGTCTGGTGGTTTTGAGTATTTCGTAAATGGCCTACGCAAATGTCCTGCAGATCTGGTAGCGTCTTGTGACGGGTCGTTGAGCTCCCTAAAATAGGGTTGAGCTACACGGTGACTGATACATACATGCCGTCTGTTGGGACAGGTCAGTTCAAAGCTGCAATGACTCCTTCTTCAAAAGGCCCTTCCAGACATTGCCCTGCATTGTTAGACTCACATAAAATACAAATAATATACTGTTTGGCCTTTAAAAGAGACCATGACCTCTAAGTTTCCTCAGGTAACAGTCAGCTAGGAAATGCCGGCGCCAAATACTTAGTTTTAAAAAATATTGACCGACATAATATTGACGTGTAAAAGTGTCTTATAAGTTAAACTTACATAAATAAACATTTCATTTCACTATACTTACTTATAATATATGTCCTTGTAGGGCGGACGTCTCCTCCCGGCGTTTCCACACACATGAGTTTATTTAACCTGCATCTTAATTAAATCTTAACAACTTATAAGGATATTATTAATTTACTAGCTGTGCCCGCGACTTCGTTCGCGTGCATGTCGGAAAACAATAATGTGTCGCTTTGACGGTGTAGGTACCACTCCTCCGATCTTCCGATCTATCCTGGTAGGAATCTACCACAGCTTTCCATTACTTTTGGCGTTCACGCTAAACGGTACGCCAAAATGTATGGGAATGACATTACCTGCGGAAAGGACACGGTAATGTCATTCCCATATATTCTGGCGTAGAGTTTAGCGTGAACGTTAACAGAAAGGTGTTTTGTCTAGGCCTGCAGGCGTCTTTAGGGGTTATAATGATATTGCGACGAAGTCTCACTCAGATTTTTAAGAATAAATATAGATCAAAGCGCCTGGTCGAGGCTCATTTTATAATAAATGTGCACCTGCCAAGTTTTTGACCATATTGATTAATTGTATGAGCGTGATATGGATGCAAGCGACTCTCCAAGGCGTAAACGATCAAGCATTTCTATGCGTTAATCAGATTTTTTCGCGTCGAAAATCGTTTTTAAGTAAAAAAAAAATTTCAACATTTTGCAATAAATGGAAAGATGAAACAATAGGTAAAACACGCAAAGCGGCTCGTAAGTACCAAAGGATGGAATGTCTATTAAGTCGCAGCATTTATAAATGTGGGGGAGGCCTATGTCCAGCAGTGGACGTCTTTCAGCTGAAATGATGATGATGATGATATATAAATATACTTTATGGTGATGAGGTTGGTTTCATTATGTTTGTTTACATTCTCAAAAAACTTTTTTCAAAAAAATACCAACCGACTTCCAAAAAACACTACAAAGTGTAAAGTTATTTTGCACTTTGTAGTGTTTTTGGAAGTCGGTTGTTATTTTTTTGAAAAAAGTTTTTATTTTTCACTTTTTTGTTACCTACCATACACCAATTCGAAATTTCATCATCCAAAACAATGCATACTTATTTATGTGATAGCAACATTCGCGGTTGATTTGCTGTAATTTTTTGAAGAGTTCCGTTGTCTGTTTCCGAAACGCATCATCAGATCTATATGCAGGGCCCAATCTAAGGGGGGGCAAGCCGGGCGAATGCTCAGAGCGGCAAAAATGAGCGGCGGCAAAATGTATACTTACAAACATACCTACTCTCATGAATTTTTGTATACTTGTTCAGAAGCCGTAGTAGACTAACGTATGTGAATATTATATAGTTAAAAGAATATCACATAATTATGGTCATACCATATTTTATGGTGTTAGTGCAAAGGGCGGCGAATGTTATTTTTGCCCGGAGCGGCTAAATAGCTAGATCGGGCCCTGTCTATATGAAATTTCAATGGGACATTTCGGAGTAAACCCCTTTCGAAAAAAAAAAAGAATTTTGCAAATCCGTCTATGTACGACGGAGTTATGCCTGAACATACATTAAAAATATAAACATGTCGAATTGATAACCTCCTTCTTTTTGAAGTTGGTTAAAAACACCGACCGCGGCGAAGGCGGCTATTGTAGATGTCAAAGGCCGAACCAATACAGCGGCGATATCATTTGACAATGTACTTTAGGCGAAGTTGTAATAAGGTCTATTTCACTTTTTTATAGTCCATCTGACGACGCGTTTACAAAGGATATTGGGTTGGATACCTATTGGAATCCTTTTTGTTATTTGTTAATATGTATGTACCGATGTACCGATTAGACCCGCAAATAAATAAATCTTTAGCCGCGGATATAGGAATTGGGTCGCATTTTTTTAATCCGCGAATAGTGAAAACGCGAATGAAGGAAGCACGAATAAAGAGCTTTTACTGTACTTACTCAATAAATTGACTGCGCGTCTGGTTGAGTGTGCTGAAGCATTATTCCACGCGGGGGCGGGCGCCTATCTCGGCCCGTACAGGCGCGTGTCTTTTAGCTTTGTTTATCAAACGTTGACCACTGAATAAAACCACAGCAGTGGGAATGCTCTGCACGGACTGCGATAGGCCTCGACAGGTAGCAGTGCAGTAACACCTGACGCCACCTGTCAGTTAACGGCCCGTGGGACCATTGCGTTATCACGATGAAGAAAGATCACGCTGTAAAGGTGGATACTGACCGGCGTCACGGGTCAAAATGCACCTAATATGTTACCAAGTAAGTATTCGTGCAGTCAGTAGTACCTACGGCAAAACATGCGAGCGAGCAACACTGATTTTAGCACACGGCGTAAAGACATGCTCGCTGCGAATGTTACCATTACCTACGCCCCGTAACGTCGGTCATTATCCACATTAAAAGCGCTGTTGAAAAAAAAAAACAAACCAGGCAAAAAAAAAATATTTAATTGCACGGGTTTTCTATGAACATAGTAAGTACGATGTTGTTGCTACGTAGTGCCATACCGCGCGCGCCCCCACCTCTCTCCCCGCTGCTGACGCAGGCAGCAGGAAGAGAGAGAGCCCGATCCCGAGGATAATGGACGTAACAGAGCGATCCTCCGCGACTCTCAGTTGCGATGCCTTTTTATTGTAAATTGTAATCAAAAATGTTTCAGTGTTTCTTTTGTTCAGCCATACATTTATTTGTGGACCAATAAATAATTATATTTATAGAAGCGACTTTAAAATTGTCAATATTTTACTATTGTGATTTCTATTGTTCCTGTGTAGGTAATGTATCCTTTGTTGGAGATGCCAAATGGATAAATAAATACATTTTTAAACTTGTTTTAACTAAGAAAATGCTTCTCTGTAAGCGATGTTGCTCGGAAGAGCATCGACATAACTACAGTTGCCCGTGTGAAAACCTATCTATTTATTCAAATCCACCAGTAGTTATGGTCGCAATTTTGGATTTTTTTTCCTGACTTTCACCATCCGACCTCGCTTGAACCCCTCCCCACCTCGAAAACTAACATCACGAAAATTAGCACATAAGTATTTACAACTCTTTACTCCCAAAACTCCCATTATTTGCATCGAGTAATGCTGTAAACACGCATTTAAATTTAACATTATCAAATTTCGCGCGAAATCAAGTTGTTGTCTTTGCATGTTTGCTATTCAAACCTAGATGGCGTTACTGACGCTAGAGATTAAGAATTTCTATGGAGATGTTCCTCTAGCCGCTCTAATTTTGCTATATTATGCTAGATGGCGCTACTAAGACTTTTATCACAATTAAAAATGAGATTTCTTCCCCTCTATTTGTATTAATTTGATTGATAAAACTAATAAATATTTATCTAACATTGCATTCTAGGTATATGACTCAGAACACCACGTCAGTTAATATTATCACAACTTTTTATTTGAAATTCTTTTACCTTTTTTGATTCGTGGGAATCAACCACCAACGGAAAGCGATTTTAGTAATCAGTATCATTACTTTTTGAAATAACACAGACACAGTAAGTAACTTAAATGAGAATGACGTGTTAGTATTCGTTAGTACCGTTTCACGCCAATAGATGTCGCTAAGTGTTTCAACATTACGTAAATAAATTCTTCTTGAACACTTTAAATTATTTAGATAGGTTGACCGAAGCGATTGCGATGAAACAAAGACTAATATAAACTCTGAGTTATAAACAATATTTGAGTATGAAAGATAACCATATTAGTTTCGTTCTTTTGACGTGATACTTGATCTATTCAACATAGAAACTGAAAAACCGAGCTACAGACAAAAATTTTGATAAGGGTTAAAATGTCATCTGTTGATTATCCCTTACCACCCCAAGCAATTATTTTCGAAATATTTTAAATGTACAGAAAAAGTTCCTTTACAGATTTATTATATGTATAGATATAGATTGCTTCTCAATTTCGAAAAATTTGTCCACTCAACAACTTAAATAACGCAATGAAAGTTGTTGAACTGTCGAAATAAAAATCATTCCTGATTTTACTGCGTTAAGAAATTACCCCTCTTTAGCCATTTATAAACCATCGGGTGTCGTGTTAGGCAGGTGTCTAACAAGATTGACAATTAGTCGTTGATTAGGTATGTATGACCTCGAAATCGCCACCGCCGATAGTCTCCACAAGGACACGGCAATGCTCCGCTCAAGCCGGGCAGACCTCCACCGTATGCTCCACCGTGTCCTCGGGGCAATTTTCGCAATGGAAACACCCGGGCGTTTCCTCCCGCCTTATCCGAAACAGGACCCCCCCGGAACAACCGCGTCAAGTAAGGACCTGCATCAGGCGGAAGGTGAGGACACCGAGCCGCCTCTCAACCCACTCCTCAAAGTGGGGACTTACCGCCGCAATTGTGGCATACCTTCGTCGAACAATTTTCAAATGATTGCTATAATTTCAGCAGCCTCATATTAGCTTTTCATTCAAAATTATCAAAATGGCTACCAACAAACTCACCATCGACATCCAAACACAAAACAGTAAGATCGTTTCCCGAAACTAAAACAGCACCACTAATAGCAAGTTAATTAAGCAAAATACTAACGAAAAGAAGCGGTCCCCACCTAATTAATATCTATTTATGAATGACAGTAACACATGCGTGTATTTAGAGCTAAATTAAAACAACAAACGAGCGACCATTATTGCTAGGGGCGCCATGTTGGATCGGGAGATGGGATAACATATGTCGTCCCGCTTGTTTTCATAATTTATTTTGGTTAGCTTCCGGGTAGACCGCAAAATTCAAAATTGATTACGTTATTTACAATTTGCAACTTGCAAGCCAGAAAGACTATTTTATGAAATTCAATGGAATCAAATAAACTTGGACGGTTGTAATGACGATTTTGATTCTCTAAAGCTATTGTTATGGTGCCATTCATATTTTAATCTACATACAATCCGACACTAACCTGAGAATTGCAAAAAATCGTAATAAAATTTGTTTTTTTCGGGTTTTACACCTTACACATAATTAGGAGACAAAACAAAAGCATTCACCTACCTAGCTAGTACAGACGCCAGTACATCAAGCTACCCCAAACAGTAAAATTTTCCCAATTGAACATGAACCTTATGCATCCATAAATGTTAAAAAGATGAAAATCTATCAAAGAAATTTGACAGATTTAGGTAGCTTGATGTGCTGGTCTGTACCTACTTACGAATCGAATGCCCGTCAGCAGTCCAGGGCCGGATTTAGGGAAGGGCAAACGGGGCTACAGCCCCGGGGCCTCCACAAAAGAGGGGCCCCCACAATAGAGACTTCGGAAAACAAAAAACTTTCAAATTCAGACTAGTAAAAACTATTAAACAACTTTTCCTTTGATATTTGTTTTCGCTGTTTCTCGAATTCTCGAAATTCTCGATAAAAAATTCAGAGCTACATTCCCAAACCTTGAAATTGCATTGAGAATGTATTCGGTTTTGATGGTATCAAATTGCACTGGAGAGTGCTCATTTTCAAAAATGATAATTATAAAAAATAGGCTTCGAACGACGATGACACAAAACCGTCTATCAAAGTTTTCTCTCCTGAGCATTGAAAGTGACTAACTTCAGGAACTGGATTACGGCGAAATCGTCAACGATTTTTCGGCGACAAGAGCTCGGAAGGTTCCGTTCGTTACCGCTAAAATTTAATTTCAGATAACTCTTGTTTCCTTATATTTATATATGTTTGTTAAATACTAAAAGAATCTAGTTGGTTTCACAATAACTTATTGATTGAAAACTCGACTGAAAAAAAATGATCATTTTATTTGGAACATAATTTGGGGGGAGGGGGCCTCCACTCCTTTGTTGCCCCGAGGCCTCCAGACCTCTAAATCCAGCCCTGCAGCAGTCAATGCAATTTTAACTAACTTCAAAAAAAGAGAAGGATATTATCGAAACTCCTTGGTCCCAGCTGTCATTTGTAAATCTTTGACTGTCGTTACGGGAGTCATAAGCCCGAAATTCTGTCAGCCAGCCTTACCAAGGGGTATTGTATCTTTTACCCAGTAATTGGGTTGTGGAGGTCAGATAAGCAGTCGTTCCATGTAAAATACTGGTATTTAGTCCGGTTCCGGTTAAACTGGAAGCTGTCCGCAACATAGTTGAGAAAAGGCTAGGCAGATTTGTTAAAGTAACTTAAATTGGAACGAAATTCGAATCTAAAAGACATAATTATTATAAGTAACTGAAAACTGAATAGCTGAATTTTCTTACGATTTATGTACCTAATTTAATCTTTATCACACTACCAAAACCTCTCTTGTGGATCAATGGCCATCCTGAAACAAGAGTCGAAAAATATGTGGTTTTTCCATGCTAGCTCCCACAAGCTACCCCATCGTTCCATGTTTTTTTGGAATCACATTTCCACAATCTGGAACGTTGTCGGCTGCTTAACCGGACTTGCCTATAGCGACCTTAATAAATTTAGGCCTCCAGCCAGGGGTTAAAAACTAAGCGACTACACGCTAAGAGCACCCCCTGTGGGGTACGGACTTCGGCTTAGGGCGTCGCTGGAAGAGGGCAGCAAGGGACGAGCAGGGCCTAGATTCACTATGACCACTTAACGAGTACCGTGTGGTGCCGGACGTAAAGAATAGCACCATCCCATCTCTTCCCGTGGGTGTCGTAGGAGGCGACTAAGGGACTTACTAGAGAATGGGCAGCAGCGTTCTCTATGCATTTTACCACCATACTGCGATCGCCAGCCCGCCTACCAAGTGTGGCAATTATGGCAAACCCCCCCAAATTGGGGGAGGCCTATGTCCACCAGTGGACGTCTTCCGGCTGAAATGATGATGATGATGACTTACTTAACGATTTCTTACTCGAAACCACGTCAAGCACACACGAAATCTACTAATATCGTATTAATAATATTGAAAAATTGTTTTGGAACATACAGAATTATGACATTTCGATTCCTTACCGTTACATTGGTTTCCAAAAAACACGAAAAAAACGTAGTCTGAACGTAGTAAGATTCCGCGGCGAATCATTGTAATCATACAGAATTAGAGCCCTGGATCGGAATGAACCATAGATTCATGTAAGGTTTTAAAAGCTAAGTAGTGACGTCCTGTCACGCTAGTATAGTGTGGTCACCCCAGTAATTACGGCGCGGTCACGGTGCGCCCGCGCCGCCTCGTCGCTACACCCGCTGTAATTAATCGTGCCATTTTCAGCTAATGAGGTTCATGTAAGGACGAGCTTCAGCAGTTGAAAATTTTAACTTACTATTAGTTCGATGTTTAGCAAAATAGTTGTTCGTAATAATTCTTATGGAAACAATTCGAGTGGTAATGGCTTCGAGAGGTGGACCTAAACTCAAACCGATAATGATTAATAATTTACATATGTGCTTTAAAAAAATGGCTTCATTGACATAAGAACATTTACGATTTAAGGTGAACCTAGTCCACATTTTTCCCATACAAACTTCGGGAGTGTATTACTCCACTGTTTGCCAATGGGTTTGTCTTATTATAAATGTTGTCTGTACGGAAACAGAATACTAAAATTAGAAGCCATTAAAAAGTAAGGAGCCAACAAAGATTGGTTTTTCTAGCTAATTTAACCTAACTTTGAGCGTGTTTAAGTAGTAAAAGGAGTGTAAAATCTCGAAAACCAAGACGGTACCGACAAAGTTCAATTAACAATAAATTCAATAAACTTTATTGGTCATTGATTTATGCAGTGGTTTTTTTATAAAACCCGATCTTCTGAAGGACTTTTCTTCATTTTTTACGCGTCTGTTTTACTAAAACTGATCCTGCAGCTCACTCAATAATGTTGTGCGTGTAGACTAGGGGGTACCTGCTCATCACGGGTAAACCTCTGTCGGACACGAATCCTGGTGAGAAAGTGTGATTTTTAGCCAGGCCCATTAGTGAGTTCGAGCCCGCGACTAGGTATCACTTTCACTTTGATCTCAATTTTCATTAATTTTAGTTTTATATAGTCGTTGCAATTACTTACCCATTGTCACCTCAAACACCAATGGTAAATAGCACTATATCTCAGAACTCTGGTCCCCAAGATACACGCGCTGCCTAGTTTGGGGTCCGCCGTAAAGACTCAAACGAAAAACTCTAATAGTTAGGTACAGACCAACATGTGAAGTTAATCATAAGGTAATGATTGTTAAATTTTTTCAAGAAAATCTATACTAATTATCTGTACTAATAATATTAAAGAGAACAGATTTGATGTTTGTTTGTTTGCATTGAATAGGCTCCGAAACTACTGAACCGATTTGAAAAATTATTTCACTGTTGGGAAGCTACACTATCCTTGGGTAACATAGGCTATATTTTTTCCCCGTATTCCCACGGGAACGGGAATCACGCGGGTTAAACCGCGGAGCGCTGCTATTTATTTATCATCATCATCTGCCTAGCCTTTTCCCAACTATGTTGGGGTCGGCTTCCAGTCTAACCGGATGCAGCTAGTTATTTATCATATCAACAAAAAACACCTTAATACTATGAAACAGAAAGAAAACAATTTTCTTGCGATAACGTCCAGGCGTCCAACCGTGTGAGTACTATGAGTTATTACTATTAGTAAATATATATTTGCTTTGAAATCAGACAATCCTACAAAATACCGTAAAGCCCTATTTCCACAGTGCAAGTTTCTTGTAGCATAATACATTGAAGCAAAATAATATGCTCATTACCTAGAAAGAGCTTCATACATAAAAAAGAATAGCTTTTTCCAGCGGCTTAACTCCCTTAGGGGTTGAATTTCAAAAAATCATTCCTTACTCCTTGTCTACATTAAAAAGGGAACCTCTGTGCAAAATTTCAGCTTTCTAGGTCCAAGAGTTTGGGCTGGGCGTTGATGACTCAGTCAGTCAGGGCTTTTCTTTTTATTTATATACCTAGATTCGAAGGCTTTCTGTTGATGAGCGGTGACGATTGACTAATTTCTAATGCATAGGTACCAAAACTCCAATCCGTCTAAACTCTTGAAATCTATCTGATTCTCTACTGCTCTCATTCGGATGTCAATCGTCACCGCTCGCAGGCGATGCGTCTAATTACTCTAATAACTAATTAGGACCGACTCAAACGCGCGTTTCAATTGAACACATCTGATATGTAAAGTGCTCTCGCTATGTTAGTAGGCTAGTAATTGGTTCTGACAGCTTCCTCATACCGTTTAGTGTAGATATCTAGTTTAATATGGAGTAGGTAGGTACGTTGGCAACCTAAGAGGTAACTAAACGGATGTCCGTCTTTTCTTAGACTTTCCATAAGTGTAACAAGACTTTTATATAGATTTCATGTTCCGATAAGTCAAACGTTTTTGCCATATAGCAGGTGCTTTCTATGTTTCTACGTAATGATTATTAGTATTTGTTTTATTTTTCATTAATCACAAGAAAACACATTTTTAGGGTTCCGTACCTCTAAAGGAAAAAACGGAACCCTTATAAGATCACTTTGTTGTCCGTCCGTCCGTCCGTCCATCCGTCCGTCTGTCAAGACCGTTTTTCTCAGGAACGCGTGGAGGTATCAAACTGAAATTTCTATATGATACTTAGTTCTACTGTCCCTGGAAGCTGTAGAAAAATCAACCTTCTAAGTCAACGCAATCAAAAGATACAGCCATTTAGGCCGCAGATTTCCGCAAATTTTCGAAACTCGCACGGGAATCAAAACCTACAGGGTACTTCCCGTGAACTTAGAATCTTGAAATTTTGTACGAAGTCACGTCTTATAGTACAGATATAGGAAAAATTACGAAAACCGAAAATTTTTAGTTTCGTCATATAAAAAAAAATATTTTTGACAATTTTGAACTTTTACTTATATACCCACAGGTTTGTACGGAACCCTCGGTGCGCGAGTCCAACTCGCACTTGACCGGTTTTTTTTTTTCTAAGTATTAATATGGCGCTATATGTTTATTATTACAGCGTATGGTAGGCAGTCGTGGGTTGCAGCCGAAAATCAGCGTCAGGTGGTGCATACTGTGTTGCCATCTGACATTATGCTGAGCTGAGGCCCTTTTGGCATTATTATCATTGTTTTCTGTTATTTTTAAATAGTTTAATTTTTATTTATTAATTAAATAATGACAATAAACTCATTTTTCCTGCTTTCTTTCGGTAACTCGAAACTAACACGAACTTTGACTGTTTATAGCAGTGGCCCACTGGTACCAGCCCCGTCTAACGAGTTGTACATCATGTGTTCGATCCCAGACAGGCGCTTTACTTTGAATAATTTATTTCATCACCACTGCTTGAGCACGGTGAAGGAAAACATCGTGTGGAAACCAGCAGATCCTAGAACTAAATATTCGAAGACATGTGGCTGCCACCCCCGCATAGGGCCTGCGTGGTGGATTGCGGCCAATTCCCTCTCACAGTGAGCAGGCCTGTGTCCCAGCAGTGGAAACATTATATGCCGATTATGCTAATAGGGTATTTTCCAATTTATTAAAAACTATTCTAATTTGAAGATTGGGACGAATTATGTAACAGAAAAATAAAAGTAAATTGATTTATATCCATTTTCTCAATTAAAAACGATTAAAATCAAATTAATTTTTCGTTGTTTTGAATTTACCGCCAAAACGCTCCCTACGATGACTTTTTATCACGTGACGTCAACTTTGTGTAAACTAAAGTAGTTAGTAAGTAAACAAGTGAGTGTCGTGTTTATAATTAACAAGATTTTTATGGATAGAAAGTGAAATCACTGGTGTGCGGTGCCTCTGTGCACAAATACTTCTAAAACTGCGCCAAACTAAGTATTTTTACTGGTGCTGTTTACACAAAGCTGACGTCACGGTGTCACGTGAAAAAGTCATCGTAAGGAGCGTTTTGGCGGTAAATTCAAAACATCGAAAAATAAATTTGATTTTAATCGTTTTTAATGGAGAAAATGGATATAAGTAAATTAATTTTAATTTTTCTGTTAAATATATCGTCCCAATCCTCAAATTAAAATAGTTTTTATCAAATTGGAAAATACCCTATTATACCCATATTTGCAAAATAAATTTATCTTTATCTTTACATGTTTAGTAGAATTATGCCCGTTTTCACCGAAATCCCGAGTTTCGAGTCTATGGGATCCCCTAAGAATGGCTAGGGGTCTATTAGAAGGTTCTATTTCACCAACAGTAAGGGGTCAGTTAAACGTTAAAAGGTCTCCTTTTAGGTGGCCGAAATGTGGGCACATAGGTATTTATGTGATCTCTCAAGCAACGAACATGGATATTAGTGTGTCTCTGATTTATTCCAACTTTATTCAGGAAAAGGACTACACAGGCAGATTCATTTGTCATTAGGCAGGTCTTGGTACTACCAGTCTTCAGTAAATCATAAGGTGTTGAAGATATTTCATGGTGATCATATAGGACCGATAACCTGAAGAAATCGACCAATAAATTATAATAACAGAGATATACGCATTTGTAAAATAAATCTGCAAATGCCAACGCAACTTACAGGTTCCTTCAACGCTTTCATTTCTAAATTCAGCACAATCTGGCTCGATTTAAATAAGCAATTAAGAGCTGTCGGCTCTACTTTTAAATAGCCACACATTACCATATTAAGTACCAACCAAGTAACTAAAACGAGCTCAGAGCAAAGACGGTAGCCAGTAGCCACTATCTAATCAGGCCTCATAATCTGTACCTATCTAGACCAATCTGGACCTAACTGTACGAGATCTAGTCAGACGACTATAAAACAATTATGGCGACTGTGCGATTAGTCGTACGTGTGATTATCGTAAGGATAATCGCACACTGGCGACAATCTTGAGGGAATAAATCAGACTACGTAGTGACGTGGTCATGCATGGTTGGTTGTTAGTGATGTGGCTGGGGTATGGTCTGCAGAGTAAATAGAGGAAGAATTGAGAGGATTTAATAAAGTACCAGGTCTTTCAGGATTCTTCATCATCATCATTTCAGCCGAAATACGTCCACTGCTGGACATAGGCCTCCCCCAAGCTCCGCCACTTCGAAAGGTTCTGTGCTTCCCGCATGCAGCGGACGCCTGCGGCTCTCACAAAGTCATCGGTCCACTTTGTTTGAGGCCTTCCAACTTTACGTCTTCCGGTGCGCGGTCACCACTCCAGAACTTTTCAGTCCCATCGGCCATCTGTTCTGCGAGCAATGTGTCCTGTCCACTGCCACTTAAGTTTGGCAATTCTTCGGGCTATTTCGGTTACCTTGGTTCTCCTGTGGATCTCTCCATTCCTGATTCAAGAGTCTTACAGTATGAACATTTCAAGAGGCTTTTATAGAGGCGTGTTAGCGTCATTCAATTTTTGAATTGTTTGTTTGAAGATTTAGTATAACTGTGAATTATGTAGGTATGTGTGTATGTCACCTTAGAGATTTTTTAAGGATTAAAGTAAGGATAAGGTACGAATACAGCCAAAGCAGGTCCTTGCAATATAGTGGGATACCTAGGTGCAACAGCATATTTTCTAAACCTCAAGAAATGGCGTTATGAATCTTCAAAACTTTGTCAAACTGTTGTAGTTTTTAAAAGAAGAATGAAAGCAACACTATTCTTTCCACTTCTTCATATATGTAGTTGTGTAAGTAAACCTATTTATTATTTTAATTACATTATAATCTCCTTTACTCAATGAAATACATATAAATTATATTTTTAAATATTACAATAATTAAAAAAAAAATGTAGCCCACCGGTATCGGGAACAGGGTCCAAGCTACCGGTGGTCAGGGCTGCTGAGAGAGGAACCTCCTCAATATACGCGCCGTGTCCTGTATTACTGCTTAATGGATCAAGCCCTTGATCCAGCTGCCTAACGAGAGTCTCCTGAGGTGTTGGTCGAGGCTCTTGGCTATCAAGCCATTATAATTATAATTATCCTTGTGATACCTATTTATTTACGAAGTATGTAAGTTTGTACATAAGGATATTCTCATATTATTTGTTTTATTCTATTAAGTGAAATTGTTTTTGATTTTTATATAGGTTTTTTTTTTTATTACTAGATGCTCTTGACCTAGGTATTTTAAATTTTCTTTAATGAAGAATTTAAAGATATCCTTATATTCTTTACTATCAGGTCCAGGTCCTTTCCGGGTTGATATGCTGAAAGAGATTTCGATAGAAATAAACCTTTTTACCTTATTTTTTCTGCTTCATGTGTGTTTATATATATATAAAGATAGGTATATGTGTAGGTATGTGTAATAATACTATATAAATAACTTATACTTCAAATTAAAAAGTTAGAAACACTTTCAAGCGAAACTAAAGACTACTTATTTCGATAAAACCCCAGTGAGGTGCACTTCCCATACAGTGGTTTGTTACATACTTAATTACCATTTCAGCAACGCATTCATGACTTGAATTCGTCTCCAATAAGGCCGTTTCACTCATCAATCAGAACTACAAAGCAACATGATGCATCGTCCCGTCCACAATACTCTATGGCACAGGATCACACAGACAGACAGACAAGCAATGCTTCATCGTTATCTACATCGCTTCCAGTTAGTGCTAATACTGTGGGGCAATTAACTACCTCCCCCTTTTCCCACCACATGTCGTTTAGCCCACTCAGTTAATGACTAGCTCGGTATAAACAAGATCATTGATTATTATTGAAATTAATCGCAAGTGACGCTCGCCGATAAACATTATAAAAACATTGTGAAAAATTGCACGGTTGGAGTAAAAAATGCAAATTGGTATACGGGATAGGATGAATGACGTCACGTTTTGTACGGTTAATATTAGTAATTAATGGTCATTATGTAGGTAGTTATTGTGTGGTAGGTTCTTTAATAATGCTGTTCATGTTGGCGTTGTTCTTTGTAAAGATCGGGTAATAAACTGTAAATTGACTACTTACCAACTCGGCCGTCCTTTAACTAGACCGGCCTAAAAGTTGTTTCCGAGAAAATGGCAAAAAAACGCGCGAATCGTTATTTCATAAAAACTGTAATACTTACGTTAATCATTGTAGAAAACATCAATTGATATTTCTTTCTGTTTATCCTAAAGAATCTTTTCCATTTACTGATTGCAAGACACATCAAATTATATTTGTGCGTCATTCTCAGGAGACTCATTATTTGGTTGACTTCGGTGTCAATGTTTTTTTTTAATTTAGGCCTTGTTAACATGAAATATCAAATCTAGAGTTAATTTAAAGCATGTTAGTAGTAGAGTGTTAACCCTAGATTTGATATTTCATGCCTAAATTAGAAAACAAAAATGACACCGAAGTCAACCAAATAATGAGTCTCCTGAGAATGACCCTTGTTTTAGTTTATCCTAAAAAATCCTTTCCAGTTAACGCCCTACAAACTTTACATATCTTGGGAACTATTTGAATTGTAAAAATGTTTGTTAGACAGAAATATAGAGAATTGTGACCTCTCTTAGATTATATTACAAAGTAAAAATTGACCAAGCGAGTATTTTTTTTTTTGGTTGGGAAATCATCAAATAACTTCTCCCGCTCTGGGTGGAGCAGGAGGGCGTGTCAGACTTTTACTGACTAAAAACCAACCGTGTTCCCTCAGTAGAGGGCTCCTTTCTAGTTAAAGGTTGCCAGAACTGAAATTGTCTCTATATTTAAATCAAAACTGTAATTTTTTGACTGAGGGGTTGTAGCCGGAAGGGGCGATCGGGTTATGTTACGCTTGCCGCGGTTGCTCTGTGGATGGATGATCATCTTTACATACCGAGGCCCCTCCGTGCGTCGGACAGTACGACCATTGGTCTCGGCTGCCCTTCGTGAATCTTTTTACATTCATAATTTCATCTGCTTATCCTTTTCCGGACTATGTTATAAGGTCGGCTTTCAGACTGACCGGATGCAGTTGAATACCAGTATTTTCAATGAAGCGACTGCTTCATCATCATTATCATCATCATCATCATCATCATCATCATCATCATCATCATCATCATCATCATCAGCCTATAATGTTCCCACTGCTGGGACACAGGCCTCCTCTCGGTGAGAGGGATTGGGCCGTAATCCACCACGCGGGCCCAGTGCGGGTTGGTAGATGTCACATGTCTTCGAATTTTTGGTTCTAAGACATGCCGGTTTCCTCACGATGATTTCCTTCACCGTTTTGAGAGCAGTGGTGATGAAATAATTTACACAAAGTAATGCGCCTGTCTGGGTTCGAACTCACGACCGTGACTCGTTAGTCGCAGCCGTTACCACTTGGCCACCACTGCTCTGCTGACTGCTTATCTGATCTGATCTCCACAATCCCGTTACTTAGTAAAACGATACCCCTTAGTAAATTTGGTCGCCAGATTTTCGAGCTCCAGACGACCCCCAACGCCTGTCAAACATCCACGAATGATAGCCGGGACCAACGGCTCAACGTGTCAGGAACCACGGACCAACCGCGACAAGCATAGCGTAACATGATCGTGCCGCTGTAATTTCTTAGCAACAAGCCGGCAGTGTAAGCTCAAATGCTATCAATAATCATTGAGCAACAACAAAAGCTCTAAATAAACGATATCTCTTTCTATTTCTTACTTCCTGGTATGCTCTGCGTGCCACCCAGCTCGTACGTTAATACCTATCTAATTAAATTAGGCATCTTTGACCACTTAAGTGCACATGGCAATAAAACATTATATTCATAACTCGTGGGTTAAGGATTCCGTAAGGGCGATGGTGAAAACGGACTGTTGTATTTGAGATCTTTGTTTTTTTTTTACCTTGAACAATAAGTTTCGCGGGTTTTAACATGGTCATAATATTGATAATGCATTGAATTTTCGTTGACTGCTTGTAGAAAAAAACTTCCAAAACTGGTTAAGTATACAAACTTAACTATTTGTTTTGTCCCCTTTATGTAGCCGTTTTTAAAGTTTCATTCTGGTAAAGAGAAGGTAGGGCAGTGGTATCGGCTGCGACTCAGAGCTGTAGGTTGTAGGTTCGAACCCTGACAAGAATTTTACTATGTGTAAACATTTACATCACCACTGCTTTCCAAACGGTGAAGGAAAACATCGTGAAGATACTGTGTCTGATGTCCTAGAACCAAAAATTCGAAGACATGGGACATCTGTCAACCCGTACTGGGCCCGCGTGGTGTATTACGGCCCACTTCCTTTCAAAGGAAGAGGCCTGTGTCCCAGCAGTGGGAAACATTATAGTCTGATTATGCTACAAAGCTGTTCAAGTCATCTTTTTGTTTAGTTGTTACTAGTGAATAAATTAGTTAATCTGACTGACTTGGGAAGATGATTCAATGAACTGTGTTGTGTCTAGTCAAAAATTGAGTTCACTAAAGGTTGAAATTGCCAATTCATTGTGCCTTTCCTCTTTTTCATAAACATCCATGAAAATACGGAACCCTGAAAGCTACAGCTTGTGTACCTATGTGTGTATATACAGTAAATGCTCATCATATAATAGTAGAGTAACGCATAAATGTATTATTACTGATATGATACGAAATTGTGGATAATATCATTGCCGTAATAGACAACCTTAATGGGAACGCTTTGGTATTACCCACCATTTTATAAAGATCTACCATTCCCCTCTACATGTGCTCTTACAACTTTAAGTCATGCATTTTACACACACCTTACTTCTTTTGAAATAAGGGTTATTTTTGCAAGTCTGAGTGTAAAACTAACGTGGTTTATAAAATAAAGGGGGAGTTTTAATACACATTCAAGATGGCGGATATTTTGGTCCCGAAGCACATTAAGTTATTTAGCCATACGCAAGCAATTTCGCTATTAACTATTAGATCGTTTTGAAATCAATTCTTCAGTATCATGTTACGCTTATATTTGTTTTTTTTTCAACGCTCTTTAATTTGGTGTAACGTGAGCTGGGTTGGTGGTATTTATCCTTTTGTTAATCCAACTATTTAATCATATTTTATAGTTACTTTTTTGTAAGATTCGGTAGCGACCACCAAGAGATTGGTCGGAGATTTTTAATTTAAAAAAGATGCTTTGCGGTTTGGTGGTCTAGCAATTAAATATCTGCAACTACCGAAATACAAGCGATTAAATAAAATATAAATATATACAGCTAATAAGAAATTACAAACAGCTGTGCCATAATAGGATCTACTGTCTAGCAATTAAATATCTGCAACTACCGAAATACAAGCTATTAAATAAAATGTTATAGACAGTTAATAAGAAATTAGAAATAGCTGTGCCAAAATCAGGATCTACTGCAAATTTTTTTTAGAGTCTGAGTATGTGGATATGTATTCTATCATTATAACCAGCGTACGTTCCCACTGTTGGGACACAGGCCTCCTCTCGCTCTTTGAGATCCCAGCAGGCTTAGCATCACGCTTTGTATTTCTACGAAGAATAGACAGTGCTTTTTCAATACAAAGTGACATTTCGTTCCTCCATTTTTAGCATCGCACCGTAGATATCCTTCTACAATCTGTAATTTTGTCTTTCGTTTCTAACAATCTGTGTCTAGATCCCTATAAATGTAGACTATTTCAGAAGAATATTTCTTCCCAAACTGTCAAAATCACACTGACAACAAACTTTCTATCGACGGCCATAAAGTATTTATACGATTATCTACAAAATCATGATTCGTTTAGAGCGCATGACTGTGATAATTAATAGAAAAACATAGCCATTTTCTCCTATTGTACATCATTTAGTTAATAGTCATGTCTATTCTTCCGTCGAAAAATCGGTGGTCGTGCTAACCCTGCAGGTGGATATCGCATGTCTTCGAATGTTTGGTTCTAGGACTATGTCACTTTTCTCACGATGTTTTCCGTCACCGTTTTGAGAGCAGTAAAAAAAAATTACACAAAGTAAAGTGCCTGTGTGGGTTTGAACTACGATTCTATAAACTCGTAAGTCTGGACCACCACTACTCTATAAATAGGGTAACCTCTGGTACAATAATGTTTTGAAATTCATTAAAACATGGCTCAAACTGTGCTTTTCCGCCTAAGTTCGTTCTGATGACAGACAATCTATTGGAATTTGGAAATCTTGAAATTGAAACAGATCTAATATAATCTTAAATCAAATCGTTGGTCTATTGGTCACAAACACTGAGCATGAGGTCCGGGGGTCGATTCCCAGGTCAGGTAAAGTGTTATTGGGTTTTCAATCTGGAATTTCTCAGTAGCAGCTTGGAATCTGGATTTCTGTCCGGTTGATGGCAATAGGCTCCCCCATATTACATAGGACTAAAACGTAACTGGCGAAATGTGTGTGTACTATTGGTACAGTCGAGTTCATTAATATGGTTCAATAATATATCCTCTTTCAGGCTTCAAAACTCTATGAATGTCAAAAAGTTCATAATATTGTGATAACTCTATACCTAATCATAATTAAATTGTGGTCAAGATTTACATTCATTAATATGTGACTGCTTTTTCTCTTAATTATTCATATTTTATTGCATAATGCACAGCATATATGTATTATTGAACCGTTCACATGAGGACATATTTTTGATCTAAAGGTTCTAGAGAATTTACTGAGCTATCCAACGCTCACAATATTTTGAATCCTTGACAGTACCAATATATTAATGAACTCAACTGTAAATCTGTGCCCTACCCTTCGGAGAAACAAAGCGTGATGGTATATTATATTAGATCTAAAATAAGACCGTCAACTTGCAATACTTTATCTCCGGCACACTCCATTTAACAAACTCGTTTCTTCAAATTCTTTCCACTAAATAAATCCCAGAATGATAATAAAGTTAATAAAAAATGAAATACGTACTCATTAATAAGAATCCCATCGAAGGTACGTGTTAATACAGCATCCATCATCCAGCCGTGTGTGGTCTGCTCTATGGCACAATTAGAGGGGCGCTATTGTGCCCGTAGTGTATGGCCTCTATGGGAAACCTCTGTGTTTGTAATGCCACCTCTAATTCTCGGCTTTCGCTGTGATTTATTATGATTGTGATATACGTAGCTTTAGATGCTGTTTTTTTTTTATTCAAGTATTTATGGTCAAGCATTGAGATGAGATGTTTTAATTAGAGTTAAATTAAGAGAGAGAAGATTAAGAGATGGCCGATGGGGCCGAAAGGTTCTGGAGTGGCGACCGCGTACCTACCGGAAGACGTACTCGTAGCGTTGGAAGGCCTGCCACAAGATGGACCGATGACCTTGTGAAGGCCGCAGGAATCCGCTGGATGCGGGAAGCACAGAACCGGTCGAATTAGAGGAGCTTGCTCCAAAGGTCCGAAAGATGTCCAGCAGTGGACGACTTTCGGCTTCACATCACCTGTGATAGGTAAGTAGTTTAAAAGTGATGAGGGAATATGTGAGAATACATACCCACAATACATACATACCTACTGGTCTAAATCAAAACCCCCCATTTTGCTTCGCCGTAGTTGGGTTCATTATTCGAATGTAAATCTACATTCTGACAAATTCTTTTGTCTTTCTTATTAAGAACTAAAGTTCTTAGTAATTTATTTCAATCTAGCCTGATAGGCTAATAAGCAACTTACGTGGTAGATTACGATATAACTAAGAATGGATTCTGACAAATAAACAAATTCTGATTCTAACTCCTCTCACTGAACTGGATTTCCGAACCTCAAAACATTGAAGAATACGGCCTCTTTATCTACCTACATTAGCACAGCGGGCTTGTGGCTAAATAACAATAGTTGCACGGTCGATTGACCAAGTTAGGCTACGCTTGCCGCGGTTGGTCCGTGGATGGGTGACCATCTTTACATACCAAAACCCCTCTGTGCCTCGGAAAGCACGCTAAGCCGTTGGTCCCAGCTGTCATTTGTGGATCTTTGAAAGTAGGTACGGGTCGACAGAAGCCCGAAAGTCTGACAACCAGTCTTACTAAGGGGTATCGTGTTACCCAGTAACTGGGTTGTTGAGTTCAGATAGGCTGTCACTCCATTATTACATATGGGTATTAAGCTGCATCCGGTGAGACTGCAAGCCGACCCCAAAATATTTGGGAAAATGATAAACATATGATAAGTTTGATGAATTGTACATAATATACATAGAATGTATTTTAGTGTTAGTTTGTGTGTAATGTAATTAATTACTTGTAAATAGATTTTGAAACCCTTTGAGGGAAGCTTATGTCCAGCAGTGGACGTATTTCTGCTGAAATTATGATGATGAGATTTTCAAATACTTATATGTATCTTATAATCTATATCTCCCTAACATCACGTCCTCCCATTGTAGGTCAGGTCTCCAGTTTGTCCCAGTTGTCTGATGGATACCACCCGGTAGGCGGAAACTATAAAACAAGTTCTAATGAAGTACACACTGCAAAGCTTTCATTGCACTTTATACTAGCCAAGCTCCTGTTCTACATATAGAGGTGTGAGGAACAGGGTGTAAAGTTCGCTCATCCTCTATTGAAAAGGAGGATCCTCCGACCAGACGGGTATTGTGTCTGGTGGGCAACTGCCCGACAGTTGATGTCGGGATATTTTATCTATTCGAGTGTCGTGGTAAACTCTGATTGCGCGATGTAGAATTTCTAAGAATAGTTCGCCTGTGGCATTTTAGATGGCGCCACTTTTCTTTTTGCGTTTTTCGATTTTGTTGCGAAGCATTTTTATTTGTAATGCCGCTACATACACTTAATTAAACTAATTTCTCGGATAAGCTTTAGATAGAGCTGTTAAGGTGAATCTTTTCGATATTTTTTCCATATACCCAAACATCGGGAGTGTATTACTCCACTGTTTGACAATTTACATCAAAAATTCAACATGGTATTGTTTTGTCTCATTACTAACATTTTATGTGCGGAAACAGAATACTAAAACAAAAAGCTATAAAAAATTTAGGAGCCAACAAAGATTAGTTTTTCTTGCTAGTTTATCCTAACTTTGGGCGTGTTTAAGTAATAAAATAAATAATAGTTTAAAAAAACTAAAAAAACACGCTTTTATTGCTGACCGAACTAAAAAGTAGAAAATATTTTTTTAATTACAAAGAGTTTATGTTACAGTAGTAGGAAGTCAATAATTCAATTCAGAGTAAAAAGCGTGGGGTGCATTTTCCTATAATTTCATGACTCTCCTCTCATAGATGGTTGCCAATAGAATAGTTTTAAAAAAACTAAAAAAACACGCTTTTATTGCTGACCGAACTAAAAAGTAGAAAATATTTTTTTAATTACAAAGAGTTTATGTTACAGTAGTAGGAAGTCAATAATTCAATTCAGAGTAAAAAGCGTGGGGTGCATTTTCCTATAATTTCATGACTCTCCTCTCATAGATGGTTGCCAATAGAATAGTTGTAATAATTAAAATATCAAGCACCCCACGCTTTTGGGTCCGTGGCTTAGGCCCCCAGTGGTCGACGCACCTGTGGCCGACGCCCCCGATACGATTAATTTAATTCAAAATTATTTTTGATCAAATGTACTGTCAGGCACAAAAATTGTTTTACAAAAATATTAAGATGTCGTTTTTTAATAAATTCGGCTGACACTCAGGCTTATGTCCTTTTATCATTTGAACGTTGTCACTTTCATTTATGAATTTAACTGCACCACCACACTGGCCATGTCTTTTATTCACACACACCCACACACTAGTAGTTTTGATTTTTTCTATGAATATTATACGCAAATCCAGCGTGCAACAATGTTTTTCCATTAAGTCTATTTTTAACTATATCGTAATTATTCCGCACGAGCCCTTGCGAGGGACCTTCGCTCGTCATTGTGGGATGACACACTTAACTTTCTTATCAGTTGCATATTGCAATATTCAATAACTGGACTCAGGTGTGAAAGAGATAGACATAATATCTATTCATACTTCCTTATTGTTTTCAATTTTGTAGACAAAAAGACGGACTTTTTATTGTTACCAATAACTGGTTTGGCTCAGTTAGTTGACGAGTGGGTTGAAGTTGAAAGATAAAATTTCCGTAAGGTAATTTATTATAAATGTATATTATAAACATTCACTGACATTTTAAACGAAGTCTTTTTGATTTTTTGGATGTTTGTACATAATAAATATGCTTCTAATGGGGAAAAAGGTGTGTAAGGAAGGATAAGGTTAAGTGGCGATCTATTCTCTCTGCTATTTGATAGATAACTTTTGTTTAGCAAGGAAAAATACTTTATTAATAGGGTGAAACACTTTTCTCATTTACTGTACTAAGTGAAAAAGCACAAAAAAATTAAGATATTAAATTAATCGTATCGGGGGCGTCGGCCACAGGTGCGTCGACCACTGGGGGCCTAAGCCACGGACCCACGCTTTTTACTCTGAATTGAATTATTGACTTCCTACTACTGTAACATAAACTCTTTGTAATTAAAAATTATTTTCTACTTTTTAGTTCGGTCAGCAATAAAAGCGTGTTTTTTTAGTTTTTTTTTTAACTATTATTTATTTTCCATTTTTAGTTCGATCAAATTTTTTATCGGGAAAATTTTAAAAATTTACTTTTTCTTTTTTTAAATTATGATTTTTTTTGACATTTTGAATTTTTTTATCGGGTTATTGCATTGTCATCGGCCCTTAAGACGTGTGCAAAGTTTCAAGTTGATCAGACGTCTAGAAACCAGTGAAAATTAGGCTCAAAGATTCCGTTACATACATAGATACATACATACATAGCGAGCTAATAAAAGCGTTATAATAAGTGTAAAATCTCGAAAACTAAGTCGGTACCGACAAAGCCAAAATATCGGAAACTTCAATGAACTTTGTTGGTTATTGATTTATGCAGTGGTTTATTTCATAAAACCCGATCTTCCGATGAACTTTTCTTATTTTTATACGCTACTGTTTTACTATAAATGATCCCGCATCTCACTCAATAACGTTGTGCGTGTAGACTAGCGTCTAACTGCTCATCACTGATACTACCTCTGTCGGACACGATGGCTAGTGAAACAGCGTGTTTTTAGCCAGGCCCACCAGGCCAACAGTGAGTTCGAGCCCGCGACTAAATTCCCCTTAATTTATGCGTTGTCTGCAAAAGACTACCTTACGTTGAACAGCATAAGCATAACATTATCGGCCTAAAATGTTAACAATGCTGGGAGGGCGTGTCAAGCTTTGACTGAAACCCACCCGTGTTGCCTCCCCCCCGAGTGGGTAACTGTGGATTCCGGCCACGGTGAAGCCAAGAGGAACCCAAAGGTGGGGCCGCTCGTCAGGGCTTTTGCCTCAAAGCCGACGACGTAGCGGCCAAAAAGTAGGTTGCGGTGAGGTGCACCGCAACTGAGGTGGGCCGCGATGTCGAATGGGAGGCATCGCGGCTGAGGGTTACGGGCTGCGGTAGAGGAGGAGTGCCGGTGCTTCTGAGCAGCGCTCTTCCCTTCCGTGGCCTGGACGGGGCCGCCACCGTTTGATGGCGGACGCGGTGGGGCCGCAGGGGAAGAGGAGTGTCGGTATAGCGTCAGCCGCTCTCCCTATCCCCTGCGGCCGAAAAGTGGTAGACGGGACGGCGCGTTGTGTTCCACACGCGCGCCGTCAAAGATGTCAGCAACCACCGGTGGGGTCCGCAAGGGCCGATGCCTGCCAGGGGTGCGGGTTTGTTCGAAAGAGATACCACAGCCCCTGGCATACGGGCTACTGAGGGAACACGGGTGGGTTTTAGTCAGTAAAAGTCTGACACGCCCTCCTGCTCTACTCAGCAGGAGAAGTCATTTGATGATTTCCCACCCAAAAAAAAAAAAAAAAACCCGTGTTGCCTCAGCTGCCTGTGTGCCAGATATCTCTTTCAAACAACCCGCACCCCTGGCAGAGAGTGCAGTGGTGATGAAATAATTTACGCAAGTAAAGTGGCTTCTTGGGTTCGCACCCATGATCTACCACTTATGGGCTAATATTATGGGCCACTACTGCTCGTTGTACAAGCTGGCCATAAATTACTTTATTGACATTCCAACAGCAAAATTTTAAGCAGACAAGAAACAGTAGCCGTGAGATTGGGTTGACAAGCAAAAGGAAGAAGATTGAACTAAGATTAGTTGAACGATTTCTAGGAATAAAACATAACAAAGGTGTTTTATTATTATCTCCTGGTACAGGGAACCCCTGAGTTCCACCAGAGGATATCACAGTACTTTTCTGTATCTTTACTTTCGTCCTTTGTTCAGGAAAAAGCTATTGAGTTATTGCTGATTAAATAGATTCTTGTCATACCTTTCATTACCATCATCATCTGCCTAGCCTTTTCCCAACATGTCAGGGTCAGCTTCCAGTCTAACCAGATGCATGCTTGTATTTTACATGGACTGACTGCCTACCTAACCTCCGCAACCCAGTTACTGGGTTATACGATACCCCTGGTTGTCAGACTTTCGGGCTTCTGATGCCCGTAACGACTATCAAGGATCTACAAATAACAGCCGGGGCTAACGGCTTCATGTACTTTTCGAGGCACAGGGGTCTCGGTATTTAGAGTTGGTAACCCATCCACGGACCAACAGCGGCAAGCGCTTACTTAGCCACAAGCCCCTAAGAAGCTTATGAGGCTAACTTGCATAAGTACCTACTTATTTGCATACTTTTTCTGGTTTCGTTTGTCCTGTTAGTGATCAATAAAAATACACTTAATAGATCTATCTATTTATCGGTTATACATATTTTGTTCACAAGAATTAATTTCCACATAGTGTATTACTAACTACTACGGAAAAGTTATAATGCAGTGCGCAAACTTTAACCATGAATTCAGCATATCATTGTAGACCCTACAGCACATACATTTTTCGTCGGTTATACAAAAAAAAATCAGCTGTTCCATATATTTTGACCGCGTAGGTATTGCAAATTTCTATGAAACAGCAGATTTTTTTTTGTAAAACCGACGTCTGCGCTGGGGGGTCTAGAATGATATGCTGAATTCATGGTTAAAGTTTGCGCACTGGATAAAACTTATCCTGTATTTCAGGTTAAATCCACCCATTTTCAAGATTTCCTCATTCATTTGTCCACGATTAGACTTTCACACACAAACCGCCATTACGCAATCCTAAATCAAACATATCCTCAAAAACCGTCAAAATTGTAAATCCAAACATCTAATTTCCATTCAACAATACGTTAAATTGATGCAAACAAACAGACATACATACACATAGAGCTTTCTCTACGCCTACGTTCATAGAAGGTAAATGCCCGTTCCATGTACCCATTTGCCGTAATGTTGGTATCATATCACGATTTCCTAATATAAAAGCATCGAGGTGGTCTCCATAGAGATTGGTTTGAAAAAATATCGTATGCGATCGTTATTAAAGATGAGATGTCTAGAATATCAATTAATTTTAGTCTATTTTAAAATGATTCCATGCGAATATGATGTGTATAATCTACCTTGAAATTTGGCAGTTTTATTTTGGATTTGGAATGGAAGTTTAGATAGATACCTTTGTAATACTTTTGTTCCTGTATGGAATATGAATTAGGTATATTGAGGACCAAAAATTGTATATTAATATATATTGTATACATTCATACTCTTTGAATTCGGTTTACTTGAATAACTTAGAATTGCCATTACCCCTTTATTCGTCTAATGATTACTGACTGTTTAACTGTAAGTACATTTTTGGAGTCTCATAAACACAACGTTTCCAAATGAATCACATATTTATGCTACTAATGGCAGTTTAAGTAAAAATATTGATGGAACCAGCCGGAATCCTATTAACTTACATAATTATATTTCCCTATTAAGATGTTATTTACCAATAAAAATTAATAAAATCATACAAACGACGTAAATACTCGTCTAATACCACAAACGAAACTAGAAGCCACTGCTTTTACAAGCTAATATTTTATTCAAAACGGTCTCGCGCTAATCAATCAATCAACCTATCAATTTGCTGTCATTTTTTATCACCGCCATCTTGATTACTAACTCAGTAGACGTTTTATAGCTAGTTTATACACAGGGCTTTTTAAAATTTAATTAATATCACGTTGCATCCGTTTTTATTGAAAACATTGTCGATGCCAATAAAGTTAAGAAAATAATAAAATTAGTACAAATCCACTATAAGGCGATGATAACTCCTTGCCTGCTAATAGACAGGCTATAAAGCCCACCTTACAGATAGTCTATGGGGCAATAAATGAATAAAAACAATTACAGTAATACCAACTTAACGGTACTTTTACACTTGCATCAATGCAATTCACACGGCTCTTATTTGGAGGAGTTAAAGTCCAAATTCAAAAGTTTCATCAAGTGTATCCTTTTGCCAACTGCAGGATAATTTTGGGCGGAGAGCGTTGTGTGAAAAGAGTGGTAATACGTCATAAGCGGAAGCGATAGCGTGTTATTATGTTGTAACGCAACACGTTTTCCATTATGAATATTAATGTATCAAATTGATAATTTCAAACTATGATACAGTTTTTGCAATGTTCATTAGTGTCAGCTAGATGTTTTAATAATTGCCATAATAATATCAATTAGGTGAACATAATAAAATGTTTATTAGGTTTTTATTTTAATTAGAAAACACCTAGAGTTGATAATAAATCCAGTTTTTACGTACCAATCGGTATATTATTGGTAATTCTTTATTGATATATTTCTACCAAGTATTAATTTTAATCAATTCATGAAAGAAGGTTCCGGTTTCAAGATGTTTACTTATTTGGGTTAATCTGTTCAGTAGTCTTTAGTTTTTGTTGTGTAAGTATAAAAAGTAAAAACCACAGAAAACGTTTATTTTTTACGACTTTGTATTGCACAGACTAACATTTGTAATTACAGCAGTAGGTATAGCAAAACTTAATTTGGTAACATCTTAACACATTTATCCGTAAAATTAGCGATCTATCAGGATAAGCTACGCTTGCCGCCGTTAGTCCATGGATGGGTGATCATCTTCACATACCAAGACCCCTCCGTGCCTCGGAAAACACGTTAATCCGTTGGTCTCGGGTAGTCAGAAGTCCGAAAGTTTGAAAACTAGACTTACCATGGAATATTGTATTAACCAAATAACCAGTAACTCGGTTGTGGAGGCCAGACAAGCAGTCGTTCTATGTAAAATACTGGTACTCATCTGCAACCGGTTAAGCTGAAAATTGACCCCAACATGTTTGGGAAATGACTAGGCCTGATCCGTGAAATTGCGAAGATTCTGTCTGTAGGTATATCATACTTTATTCCACCATCTCCTGAATATTTCACCGAATTAAACATTACAGTATCTACTCATTAAATAAAGCTTTTTTTTATCAAATAAAAGTTGCCATTGTTAATAACACGATTACCTATACAGGGTAAGTTTCTATCAGTGCGCAAACTATAACCATGAATTCAGCATATCATTCTAGAACCCCTACCGCAGAAATTTTTCGCCGGATATAAAAATAAAAATCTGCTGTTTCATAGAAAAGTGCAATACCTACGCGGTCAAAATGTATGACACAGCTGATTTTTTTTGTATAACCGGCGAAAAATTTCTGCGGTAGGAGGTCTAGAATGATATGCTGAATTCGTGGTTACAATTTGCGCACTGGATAAAAACTTTTCCTGTATATGTATTATATATTTTAATTACATCAAATAAAATAAATATTTGGAGATTTTACTTTTATTAGAACAACACATTTCATCATTTCCCAAAATTTTAAACACGTCTTCATTTATTGAACTCAACCCGCTACCGCTTATCAGCCCACACCCGCCGTCTCCCACACTTTGGCCCACACACCGTCGGCGAGATGAAAGCGGTCGGCACGTTTGAGGCTCCGCGGCGGTGCAATTAGGGCTCTCAGTAATGAGAGGAGCGACAGAGGCCACTAATCGGCGGCCTTAAGACACCACCTTCGGCCGTACGAATCAGAAGCGGATCACTTTATTGCTCTTGATTAGGATGCTGGGGGTATTTGGCAGTTTTCAATAGATTCATGGACTATCTAATAACAATTTGAAAAATACTTATCTAAGTGTATATTTAAGTAGAGGTCTTTCTAATATAATTACAATCTAGCTAGACTAGCTTGTTTCTGAAAAGTGGTAATTTTTAAGGTTCCGTATGTCCGAATGAAAAAACGGAACCTTATAGGCACACTCGTGTGTCTGTCTGTCCGTCTGTTGCAGCCAGTGTGCACCGAATCGAGAATCTAATGGACCGATTAAGTTGAAAGGTACACATTGCTGTGACCTAAAGACGGTTTAAGAAAAGTGACGAAAACTGACCATTCCTGCCCTTATCTCCGAACCTACTGAGTACCGAGCAATTATTTTTAAACAGTAACTAATTCTAATTATAGATTACGTATATCTTTAGCAAAATCTCACAATATTGTGCGTACCAACTTACATTTGCAGTTGGAATCCCGTACATACCTGAACGATTATTTTGTTAGGCTAGGGATCTAGAATTCTAGAATCATGCACTGAAATGATGGATCAGTTCGCGCGTCCATGCCACTCTGTATGTTTTCTCTGTTATTTTTCAACTGGTACTTAGTCTATTTTTGATAAGAAGTAAGTAGCTAAAATCTATTTTAGAAGCAGATTTTTTTTGGGTAGGTTTTACACCGTGACATTTTAGTCGTCTTACAACGACATGCGGCAGCCCACTTCATGTATCCAATGACTACAATACAATTAAATAATAATTAAAAAAAAATGTAACTTTTATGAATAATTAAAAAAAAAATACTCACATGCATGACGCAGTTTGAAACACCATATGGAGATGGAATGAATGATGGAATGTAAAAGTATAGGTATCTTCTACCCTTTGATACGGAAACATTATTGACAGGGTGTTTCATAATTGTAAAGCATTATTTATTATTCTTTGTACCTATCATCTTAATTAATGGTAACAATATTTTATCGCGCCTAGAGGCATTTTATGTCGGATACATTGAGTGATGGACCATCTTTGAAAGACGACTAAAATTTCACGGTGTATATGGTAGGTTTATATAAGTCGGTGTATACCAGGTACCTACATTTGAAAATACCTCTACCATTCGAAACAAAAATGTTAAGTTTATTGCATTTAATTAGGATGGCAGTGTGATCTGCGAACCCTTAATAATAGGGATCGTAGGAATAATTTCCAAAACTTTTTTTCAATAAGACTATTTCAGCTTGTAGCTCCTTAAAAAGGAATACATACGGACGCTTTTTGTGACTTCGTATATTAATTTGAATACGGGTAGGGACATTGACGCACAACCCTGTACCATTTATTCAGTAGGTACATGATTCTACAGAACCGCTAGCGTTGAAATTCTTGGCCGGTTATTAAAAAAAAATAGCTCAGCCATACATTTTGATAAGTACTCAATATTTTATTTTCATTCCACAATGTAGTTAGATGGTAAGTTAAAATTATATGTGATCATTGTGGTTCCCATAGATATTGAATTTTTCTATGAAACAGCAGATTTTTGTTTGCGAAACATCGAAAAAAAATAAAAAAATAAAATATTTAGAATCATGTGCTGATTGCAAGATTTAAGTTTACGCATCGATGTCCCTACCACCCTATATAACATTAATCTGATTAGCTTTTTTCCAACTATGTTGGGTCGGCTTCCAGTCCAACCGGATTCAGCTAAATATACCAGTGTTTTACATAGAGCGACTGCCTATCTGACCTCCACTACTTATTTACTGGGTAACACCATACTCCTTGGGAAGACTGGCTGTCAGACTAACGAATTAACGTAGACATATTTAATGTGTTTATATTTTTCTTTTTATAATTCCATAATGATGGATGCAAAGAACCGACGAATATTATAAATACCTTTGTAACCAAAAAGGTAGTACTATTGACAATGTGCTACCAAAACGGACCAAAATCATACAAAAACTCTTTCTCATAGACCGACCATCGATTAAACTGCATTTTAATGTCAATTTACACCTCCAACCGGAATAAAGCGTTATTGATCGTCTATTTTGAAGTGCACCAACAAATATCTATGACAACTCTGTTACAAACCTATCCATTGCTTGCTTTTTCCAACAACAATCGAATAAATTTCAAGGAAAACCAGTAATGAACAGCGAGCTGATAAAAAAAGCTTTGAAAAGAGTTGTATAATATAATACAACTGATTAGAAAGGAACCCGAATCTTTTGTGGTCCAAAAACGAGACTGTAATGTGACATCCGTTGATGACAGATGACCGTGCCGACAATCTTTACTTTGCATTCCGTCATGCAAATATGAACTCTAAAAGCTCCTTGTGAAACTGCGAAATCGAAAATAATCCAGCATTCATTGCTGTACTTATAAAGAAGGATATGGCCATATTCAATGGTAAAGCCCCAATGGTTGTGTAAACTTCACCAATATTGGCCTGTATATATGCCAACTTTGCCATCTCCCAAAAATAAGTTTGTAATCCAGCAAAAAGGATTCTGTGACTAAATACGGAGGCGCTAAAAGGTGGTCCACTTTGATATTGGTGTACAAAATGGAGTTGTTGACTTATGGATAAAGATGTTTGCGCCTCTTGCCTCGTTTTCATGTTCCCTTGTGAAAATTAGCGTGCACCTTTGAAAAATGCGCTGTAGACTATAGTGGATGGGTCGTAAAAGGAGGATTTTTTTGCAATGGGCTGTAGACAGGTCATGCAAATAACATTTTTTGTTACCTATATGAACGCTTTGGACCAAGTCTGCGTGATTCCTAGAAAATTCTTGCAATAGTTATTAAAATGACAGGACATTAAATAGAAGTACCTAATCCCAAAGGCGTATCTGACATAGAAAGTTTTATGATTTTGACTCGGCTTCGGCTGAAAGCTACTTTACTTCTCATTGCCACCAAGAAAGTAGTAAAACCAGATTTTATATTTGAAAAATTAACCGTAAAGTACCGATCGGCTCTTCTCCTTAAGAAACGACCGATTGAAACTTTACATCTAGCTTCTGACGTTTCATAACTTGGGCCCATGTAGCTTATGTGAAATAAAATATCGCCCTCAGCGGTTGATGACTAACATGATTTTGTCTATTATTAGGTACCTATAGGTACCAGCCCAGAGCTGTTTGCAATTTTGGCAAATTAAAATCCTTCGTGAAGCAGTATAATTCGTCTCGCCATCTTCGCCTGGGTCTGCGACGGCGTCGCTTTTTGTCTAGCTGTCAACTTTTCCCAGCGATCATCTGCGATTCGACCATTTCTGTTGGTCTCTTAATAGATTTAAAGAGGAAGCGCCAGGATAGCCTCCGGAATCAAAATGTTCTAAAGTTTTTTTGCAATTAGCAGGTTATTTTCAGGTTGTATGTCGATTAAAATATGATTCGAGACCGTAATAAATTAACTATACAGAATTATAATCATTAAAATCATCAATACAATATCCTAATTTAGTATTTTTCACGAAATAGTCATTCAATGATTTTCATCATCACATCATCATTTCAGCCGAAAGAAGTCAACAACTGGACATAGACCTCCCCCAAGCTCCGCCACTTCGACCGTTTCTGTGCTTCCCGTATTCGGCGGACTCCTGCGGCCCTCAGAAGGTCATCGGTCTACTTTGTGGGAGGCCTTCTAATTTCACGTCTTCCCGTACGCGGGCGCCACTCCAGAACCTTCCGGCCCAATCGGCCATCTGTTCTGCGAGCAATGTGCCCTGCCCACTGCTTCGGGCTATGTCGGTTGCCTTAGATCTTCTACGGATCTTTTCATTTCTGATTCGATCACGTCGGGAAACTCCAAACATAGCCCTCTCCATTGCCCTTCGGGTGACTTTAAGCCTTCTTCTGAGGCCCATTGTGAGGCCCGTTGAATAGAAAGGGAAATTTGAATCAAGTGCACCCTCCTGATTTCATTCAGATTACAGAAATAGCTAAGATAACAGTACTTCTAGTGCATTGCGATATTGCAGATTTGTAGCGCATAGGACACGCTTTCCAACACTCCAAAGAATGCCATTACATTACCAGTAGATGCCCTCCATGTTTTAATTCCATCGTCAGCTCATAACTACCGAGGACTGCCTATGAATATAATGAGACATTAACATCCTTATATCTGCCATAAAATTAGCTATTCATAGTCCTTGTGACTGCCGTGTGGTCTCCAGTGGCGGATTATAGGAAATTTAGATGATGGGAGGTCCGAAATGCGATGACTATTGCCTAAATACCACGTATTTGGTTGTAGCCTTAGTAAATGTGCCTAATATTGTCATGGGCGCGATTAAGTAGGTCGTAATGTCGAATTTTGTAAATGCTAAAGGTTTTTTTTTGGGTGGTAAATCATCAAATAACTTCTCCCGCTCTGGGTGGAGCAGGAGGGCGTGTCAGACTTTTACTGACTAAAACTCACCCGTGTTCCTTCAGTAGCCCGTATGCCAGGGGCTGTGGTATCTCTTTCGAACAAACCCGCACCCCTGGCCCATCGGCCCTTGCGGGCCCTATAATTTTTTGTGCTGACATCTCTTTGAGGCGCGCGTGGAACATAACGCGCCGTCGAGTTGGGCTTGGTCCTTACCGGACAGCGAGCTACCCATTACTCGCCGTCCGCAAGCTCATGCCTACGGTGGCCGGAAATCGGCCTGGGATTCCCGACGCCCAGGGCGTCTCCGTATCCTGCGGCGGCTAGGGTCGCGAGGGCGCATATGCTGCCTCTCCCTCACGTGCGCCGCCTCTCTCTTCGCGAGCATCACTGCTTCACTGAAGGAGGTGACGGCTACCCATGCACTCTTGCTCCGTACCATGGCCTGGACCAGGGCCGGACGCGAGAGATCGCCGTCGCCGATCGCCTCCACGAGGACACCGCCCAAGTCGGGCAGACCGCCACCGTGTGCTCCACCGTGTCCTCAGGCCGATCTTCGCAGTGGAAACACCCGGGCGTTTCCTCCCGCCCTATCCGAAACAGGAACCTCCCGAAACAACCGTGTCCGATGAGGACCTGCGTCAGGCGGAAGGTGAGGACGCCATGCCGCCTCTCAAACCACTCCTCAAAGAGGGGACTTACCGCCGCAATCGTGGCGTGCCCAACTAGAAGAAGGTTAAGGACGTTGCAAAGACGATACAAGGAGTTTTTTTGTATATGTAACAGTATGCGATAACATGATATTGGAACGTAGATGGTCCCGTGTACCAAAGTTAAGGAGCTAAAGAAATAAATCATAATATCGGGCGACCAGTCTGCTGCACACGGGTCGCTGAACAAGCCAGCTTTTGCTTCGCCCCAGCTAAAACACGCACTAGGAAGTAGTAAAATGCGTGCGTCTTGGGGGACTGTCTTTAAAAAAAAAGTGCTGATGCTCAGCCTAATTTGAGTAAATTACTTTTTCATAGTCACTTCAGTTATTTGAATACGAAACCTCCTAGTCCCGTGACAACTATGGACCCGTAGTCCCACGACCTTCACATCATCATCATTTCAGCCGAAAGACGTCCACTGCTGGACATAGGCCTCCCCCAAGCTCCGCCACTTCGACCGGTTCTGTGCTTCTCGCATCCAGCGGACTCCTGCGGCCCTCACAAGGTCATCTGTCCACCTTGTGGGAGGCCTTCCAACTTTACGAGCATATCAATTACAATCTCATTGTCTCATTATTTTATTACCTTTATTAATGCCTGTTTTGTAGCGAGTGTTAATGTCACAGTTACATTATAACCAGCTGCGTCGGAGGTCGGCCATCTTTACTATTATGTCTTGAGTATGACACATTTTCATTTGGTATTACTACCGTTTCTGCGCGGCTGTGTGTGGTCTTTTGAGACCTTTGGACGATTTTTACAATGAAAATAACAGCCTTAGGAACAAAGAAACGATAGACACAACGATGGATTGTAGACAGGTTTTACGGCACGAGGTAAAAAATAAAGGAAAGACGGTTATCGGCAAAGAGATCTTTGTAGAATGGAGATAAAATTGGTCATCGTAAGCACGGCGACACATCAAGCTATACTACATTTCCCGTATAAGATGAATCCTCATTTTCAAAATTCAATGCGAGGTCAGCTAAAACTAGAAATAGCTTGATATGTCGCCGTACGTACACGTGTTCAAGATGGATAGCTTTTTCATGATCATTAATTTTCATGCTTCAAACGCTAGTCTGCAGCTACCTATACATTAATTTTCTGAAGGAAATCTTTTATTGCGCTCATACTTTATAAGTAGGTTTTACGACAGTACCTATTTAGAATTTCACAATAACTTGTTCTGAAATTCAGCCCATTCTCACATCTCGTAAGTCGCAATTCTAGTCAGATTACTCTTATAGCGCGGTGGTGGCCTAGTGGTCGTAGGTTCAAACCTAGTCAGGGACTTTACTTTGTGTAAATTATTTCATCACCACTGCTCTCAAAACGGCGAAGGAAATCATCGTGAGGAAACCTACCAACCCGCACAGGGCCAGCGTGGTGAATACCGGCCCACTCCCTCTCGCAGAGAGGAGGCCTGTGTCCCAGCAGTGGGAAGATTATAGGCTGATTATAGTACTCCTAAACTGCTCTAATATAGGCAAGGTGGATGGGAAAAGACCTCGTGGCCGCAGCCCAATACGATGGTCTGACCAGATCCGCACCACCCTTGACTCCACAGTCCACTGTGCCATTCACACCACACAGTCAGTGACAGAGACAGGTGGAGAAAGATCATCAAAGAGAAGATGATTCTGAAGGGAGGTCACGACGCATTGAGGAATACGACGCGAGGAGGTGAATGTGCTCTAATAATGTCGACTATCATAATGATGATTGTCACCCCTTCCCACAGATCCTTCATCATTCAATCATCACTATTCTCCAAATCCTGATCACATATTAATATCTCCGTCATAAATGTAATTGTGTCTCAATTAGGCATTCATCCTCTCGGACGAGTCTATCTATCACGACTGGATAATGGCGGCGCTCAATAACTGAAGTACATCGGTCACGCGTAATTAAACGGACACATATTGTTATTGTAGAGTGGCAAGGAGTTTGGTTGGCTTTTTTCGGGATTTGTTGGACGGATTTTGTGTCCTTGACAAATGATAATGATTTTATTTCTATTTCCATATGACTAATTATTTATATTATTAATGTTCGGTGTCTCGTAATGTTTTTTTGTTTTGCCTATGATATATAGTTAGAGTTTGTTGCGTCACTTCTTCTTCCCAGCTAAAGCACTAGCAAGTGGTGAAGGGTGGGCGTTTTGAGGGACTATCGAATAGATTTTGACATTCGAAAAGTGCTGATTCTCAGCCTAATTTGAATAAATGACTCCGTATTTTGATTTTATAAGTAGGTTTGAACTAACCGAGTAGGTTTTTACACGTCAATCATATTTTATTTAAAAACTAGTTCAGATCGGTGTTACATATCTAACTACTATGAGAAGAAAGGCCGAAACCAACTCAGAGGTCACAGTCTCTTTTAAAGTTCTGACATAATCTTGGTCAGATCTTGTGAAAACCACATAGGTTGGTATCTGTTATGGTCTTTTAAGGAAAGAACCACTCAGATTGAGTTAACTTGTCCAGTCAGTCCACGTATTTGTCAGTAAAAAAGTCCTTGCTTTCTAAGCGAATCTCGATCACCTGAGCTGCAAATTGTAGTATTTAAAAAAATGCCCAGTTGCTAATGGTCTGATCCAAGTACCTAAATCAGATGCCTAAACAAACATAAATTCCCGTGCCTCAAAAAGCACGTTGTGCCGTTGGCTCATGTCATTCGTAGATCTGTGACAGTCGTTACAGGTAGTCTGACAGCCAGTCTTACCAAGAGTTGTAGTGTTATCCATTAACTGGGTTGTGGAGGTCAGATAAGCAGGCACTTCATGTAAATTTATGTTAGTAAACAGGTTAGACAGGAAGCCGACCCAAAAATAGTTGGGAAAAGACTAGGTAGATTGATTGATGTTCAACCAAGCTACAATATTTGAGCTGATGATTTTTTGACAGATTATTATTGGTCAAACAGCCACTAAAAGCATGTGATATTTGGCAACAGATAACGTAAGATAGGCTCGCTTATCTATACTTTTTACAAGATTTGATTGTTTGTTTGCATTGTTGCAATAGGCTCCAAAACGACTGAACCGATTTGAAAAAATCTTTCACTGTTGGGAAGCTACACTATCCCCGGGTGACATAAGCTATATTTTATCCCCGCATTCTCACGGGAACGGGAACTAAGCGGGTGAAACCGCGGAGCGCTGCTAGTAGTCAATATTCAGCTCTACACAGTTTTCTTATCTGGTAAAAGTCGACATTTTCCACATATTATAAAAAAAAAAACAAGAAATAAAACTAATGCGATGTGCGGTAACAATTTTATAGTTATAATAAAATTATATTATGTGTTAGTGACAAAATTAAACTAAAATTGAACAGGCATGCATACAAAAAGAAAAACAATCCTATTATCCCCACTAAAATAATATTATAAGTGTGAAAATTTGTATGTTTAGATGTTTCAATGTTTGTTACTCAATCACACAAAAAAGGCTAAACGGATTTGGATGAAATTTGGCAAATAGGGTGTAACCTGGACTACTATACTGGTTGGATACTTTGGCTACTTTTCATTCCGATAGTACGTTCCCGTAGGATGATTTTCGACCTCCACGTGGGCGATGCCGCTGAAAAAAGCTAATAAGCTAAGCTAAGCTTTCTATTAGCCAAGTTGCTGTGTCATCATCATCTTGCCCGTGTCCAAATTTATTTGGGGGGCAATATGCCTTGTTCTTCCATACTTCTCTATTAGTCGTTATCTCGATAGTCACTCTCTTTCTAGCCATAACATCTTTCACACAGCCCATCCATCGTTTATTTGCTGTTCAATCGAAAACATTGTCACCCTACGTGCCCCGAACATCTGCAAAGCAACAATACAAATGATTAGCCACGTCGCCGCGGCTCCGTCGGTTTGTCGCGCGGCTTGACGCGTCAACGCCGATGTCACCCGATGTCACACGACCTCGCCCGACCATTGATGGACTTTGACGAGGATTGACGATCGATCTGATTATTGTGTTACTGAGTATTGATGACAGTTTATTAAAAAAGGAAAGTTTTTGGGCAAAGGCGAAGAGAGTCCTCAAATCTGTTTTTATATTTTGGGGTATGTTCAACTGCTCGTTCGTCTAGTTGTCGCAAGCGCTACTACGGAGCATGAGGTCATGGGTTCGATACTCAGGTCGGGCAAAGTGATAGGTATTAGGTTATTCTATCTCGAATTTCTTAGTACCAGCCCGGAGTCTGGATTTGTGCGCGTTTGATGGTAATAGGCTCGCCCCCTATTACATGGGACTTCAAAATAACTGGCGAAATTTGGGTGTAGGTACTATAAGTACATACATCACTGCCCATCCCTTTTTGTGAAATTTCTTTGACAGATTTTGAACTTTATCACAAAATCATAACGTTCATGTTCAATTGTGAAAATTTGACAGTTTGGGATACTTTGATGTACTGGCGTCTGTACAAGATGATACACCAATCAAATTCATCGCCAATCGAGCTAAACGAAAAAGCAAATCGTTTAAGAATTGAGTACCACTTTATTCTGTCCATAAATAAGGAAAAAACCGCTGAAACTGTACAAAAAAGTGGTTGTTCCGCTTGATTTGAAGGTAATTGCATGAAATATTTCTTATTGACTGGTCAAGAAAGTTTAGAAATGTCACGCTTTTTCATATTATTGCTAGTCCCCGTCGTAAACGTCAATCCAATTTCCAACCATTACAGTGATCTGTCAATTAATCAGGCAACTCTGTTATTTGCAAGTAACTGCTTGATGTGTAGTACTTGCTACCGGCGTGTATGACCAGTTGTATGAACGTAAACGAAGCAAAAGAAGTATTTAAGGGTACACTAGTCGCGGGCTCGAACTCACTGGTGGGCCTGGCTAAAAATCACGCTGTCTCACCAGGCTTCGTGTCCGACAGAGGTAGTACCAGTGATGAGCAGTTAGACGCTAGTCTAGACGCACAACATTATTGAGTGAGCTGCAGGATCAATTATAGTAAAACAGGCGCGTAAAAAATTAAGAAAAGTCCTTCTGAAGATCGGGTTTTCTGGAAAAATCTCTGCATAAATCAGTTACCAATTAAGTTTATTGAACTTTTCGATAATTGAGCATTGTCGGCACTAACTTGGTTTTCGAGATTTTACACTCCTTTTATCACTTAAACACGCCCAAAGTTAGGTTAAATTAGCAAGTAAAACTAATCTTTGTTGGCTCATAACTTTTTAATGGCTTTTTATTTTAGTATTCTGTTTCCGTACCGACAATATTAATAATGAGACAAAACCATACCATGTTTAAGTTTTGATGTACACTGTCAAACAGTGGAGTAAAACCCTCCCGAAGTTTGTATGGAAAAAATGTGGTGTCACCTTAAGGATCATAGCTGGTGGCTCACTGTATTTTCTGTCTACCCTCATTGGAAGAAGGCGTGAGTTTACTGATGTATATGTATGTAATTGCTGGACTTCCTACTGAGCAAGGCTACGAGTATGACAGACCACACCGCACTATCATTTATGGAACGATATTTGATGACAGCAACGGCAATATGTGAATTTACGAGAAGGTACTCGTATGTGCAAATAGAAGCGGCAAGATGTGCGTTTAAGATGTTTGCAGATAGCAGCGGCAAGATTTGAATTTACGAGAAGACAAGATGTGAATTTACGAGATGGTATGAGAAGATAGTCGCCTCAAGATGTGAATTTATGAGAAGATATTTGAAGACAGGAACGCCAAGATGTGAATGTGTGAGAAGATATTTGGAGATAGGAGCAGCCAGATCTAGATTTACTAGAAATTTTTTGAAGATAAGAGCAGCAAGATGTGAATACACAAGAAGACATTGGAAGATAGAAGCTACAAGGTGTGAATTAAAAAACAGCCAAATCTTAAAAAATCTTTGGAATTCCACTAACTTACAATTTATAATAATGGGCTGAATAAAACAGGATTGATTAACATTTGTAGGTTTCTACTGATCACTGATTGCAGGCACTAAATTAAACCCTTCGCCACAAGCAATTAATTGCTAATTAACAAATTAGGTAGGTACAAGGTACTTACTCATTGTAATTTTTATGTTGATTTAACCTGTATTTACGTATCTTTTCATCAACTTTACTGCAGTGAGACATGAATAGGCACAATAATCTAACTTTAATCATCATTGCTCACAATTCAATACATATGGTTTATGAGTTTGCCTAACAACAAAGTGGGGTAGATGTACAAGTTGTCGGCTGGATATTGTCATAAATTCATTTGAATAATCCGCATTATTGGATAAGTTTCTTTGACGGACAAATATTATTAGTGACCGCTTTTAGCTACAAGACCGCCCATTGTGTCATTGTCACCCTATGTAAAATTCCTCCATTTATATCTGTAATTCGTATGTTGAACATTATAAAGGTTCATCATCGCCCTAGCCGTTCCAACTATGTTGGGGTCGGCTTCCAGTCTAACCGAATGCAGCTGAATACCAGTATTTTACATGGAACGACTGCTTTTCTGACCTTCATAACCCTTCACTGGGTAACATGATGCCCCTTGGCAAGACTGGTTTGTCAGACTTTTCGGGCTTCTGACGACCCTTAACGACTGTCAAAGATCCACGGATGATAGCCGCGGTTTGACGTGCTTTCCGAGGTACGGAGAGATCTTGGTATGTAAAGATGGTCACCTATCCATGGATCAACCTCAGCAAGTATAGCTTAACCTGATCGATCGACCCAAGCGGCTGTTATTATTTAGCCACAAGCCCCTCAGTATAAAAAGTATTGTAGGTACTATAATCTATTGTATCTTCAAAAAGTAACTTCGACAAGTAAGTCTTAACAGAAGACATTACTGAACCCACACCCAGTATCATTGACGCCAGCCAGAATGAGCTTATAAAAACAATAAAACTGCATAGCTCGTTAATGAAAGAAAACATGGAAAGCATGGAAAAATTAAAAGACGCTTTGGATAATAAACCAAGCGTTGGGGAGATTACTTATGCTGGTGTTGCGGCGGTGCAAAATAGCCAGACCGGGGGACAGGCCCTGGAGCGAGCGACGCTGCACTCGGTGGTGGTCTCCTCAAAGGAGGATTTTGACACGGGAGAGGAGGTTCTCGAGAGAATAAGAAAGGCGGTGGATGCAAAGGAGGGCTGGGTGCAGGTAGAGAGAGTAAGGAAAGCTAAAGATAGGAAGATAATTATGGGGTGTACGACTAAAGAGGAGAGAACAAAGATAAAGGAGAGACTGGAAGCAGTAGGAGAAAACCTCATCGTCGAGGAAGTGCAAAATAGAGACCCGCTTCTGATTCTGAGGGATGTGTTGTTGGTACACACTGATGAGGAGATCGTCAAAGCCCTCAAGAATCAGAACCGGGAGATCTTTCACGACCTCAGCGAAGAAGCTGACAGGATGAAAATTAGGTACAGGAGGAAGACCAGGAATCCACTGGTGAGCCACATCGTGTTGACTGTGTCCCCCACTATCTGGAGGAGGGCGATCGAAGGTGGGAAGCTCCGGATTGACCTTCAAAGAGTACGCGTCGAGGACCAGACGCCTCTGGTGCAGTGCACCCGCTGCTTGGGTTACGGTCATGGGAAGCGGTTCTGCAAAGAGTCCGCCGACTTGTGTAGCCACTGCGGTGGACTGCACCTTAGAGCGGACTGCCCTGACAGACAGCTTGGCGAAGCAGCGGTGTGCATAAACTGCACCAGAGCTATGATTGGAAGCAACAGTCACAACGCGTTCAGTAGCGAATGCCCGGTGTGGAAGAAGTGGGACGCATTGGCCCGAGCGTCCATAGCTTACTGCTTAGGATGTCTTTGCAAACTCCAGCAACGCTGTAAGACGACATCGGCGCCACATCAACTGCGTCGAGGTGACCTGTAACACAATAGTCAAGCTGGCGATGGCAACTTTCTGGAAAGATGTGAAGGTCTCAGCACAGTTAGACCATAATTGCCATAAAATGATCGAAGCAAATTGGAGCCAGTTTCATGAGAAACTGGCCCAATTAAAGCAGCAAAATCAGCCGTCGTGGTCCGATAAAGTAGCTGGAATTAAAATAGAGATCGACACCAAAAAGAAGGAAAACCGCTGTGCCACGCCAGTCCAAAAAGCTCCTTGGGTCGTAAACCAGTACCTGAAACAAGACGAAAAGGTTAAGCTAAACGCGGTGAAGGCTCGGGTCCATAGATTTATCTTTGTAATTAACATTATAACTAAAGTTGTAGTAAATAGTATTAGAATAGCAAATAAACAAGATAAGATTATAAACTTATGACTATATAATATATTGTTACATATATTAGGATAGGCATAGAATAAACATAGTGTAATAATAGGTCTTTACCTATGAAATTGCCGTTTTGTATGAAAAAATTTAAACGAATTTTTTTCATGAATTTTTTATTTGTATTAATCGAAGTAATCACCCATGCAATCAATGCATCTTTGCCATCGCAGTGGCAGTTTATTGATGCCCTTCTTAAAGAAATCAGCTGGACGGGAGGCAACAAATTCTTCAAAGGCATTTTGTACTGCCTCTCGGGTATTAAATTTTTTTCCCGCCAAGAAGTTATCCAAATTCTGGAAAAAGTAGTAGTCTGTAGGCGCAAGGTCTGGTGAGTAGGGCGGATGACGGAGAGCTTCCAACCCCAGTTCTTGCAACTTGGAGACCGTCTGCTGTGCAGTATGAGGTCGCGCGTTGTCGTGCAGGAGCAGCGGAGACGAGCGATTGACCAATGCTGGTTGGAGATGCGCCAGCTTCTCCATCATTGTGTTCAGTTCTTCACAGTACATATCTGCAGTAATGCTCACCCCGTTTGGTAAGAAGCTGTGATGAATCACACCGGCGCTAGACCACCAAACAGTGACCATCACTTTTCTAGGGGTAAGTTTTCGTTTAGGGCATTGTTTAGGTGCTGAACCAGGATCCAACCAACTTGCTGAGCGCTTACGGTTATCAAACAGAATCCATTTTTCATCGCAGGTAACAATGCGGTTCAAAATTCCTTCATTTGTGTGTCTGTTGAGCAGTGCAAGGCACGTCTCGACGCGTACTTCGCGCTGGCGATCATTGAGTTCGTGGGGCACCCATTTGTCAAGCTTTTTTACCTTGCCAATTTGACGCAAATGGACCAATATTGTTTTGACGCTAACGTCGAAAGCTGCTGCTAATTCAGCCGTAGATTGTGTATCATCAGCTTCCACAATCGCCTTTAATTCGTCATTGTCGACCAAAGTCTTCGGACGACCGCGAGGTTCATTTTTCAGGTCGAAATTTCCAGAACGGAAGCGAGCAAACCAATAACAGGTGGTGCGTTGGTTTGTAGTGTTAGCTCCGTAAACGTCGTTGATGTTGCGTGCCGCTTGTGCCGCGTTGCTGCCACGACGGTACTCATATTCCATAATTACTCGAATTTTTAACGTATCCATGATGACGAAAAAGATTGAAATGCGATGAAAATGTAACACTAATCAATAAAGAAATGACTACTTTTAGAAAAAAAAAACCATGTTTTTAAAATAAAATTAATTTGAAATTAGAATTCTTAGCCAAACACAAATTATTTTGATTTGAAATGGCCAGTACTGCAGAACGGCAATTTCATAGGTAAAGACCTAATATAAGTATAGATAAGAATAATATAGATATTACTAAGTAGAATTAAGACTAGAATACAAATAAAAAACATAAAAGTAAAAATACAAAAATAATATGACTTAAAATAAGAGCGTGTTAGCATAGTACTCCATAAGTAACGTAAGTAATGTAAGTTAACAAAATAAAAGATCTCCAATACCAAGAAAGAATCGACAGCATGGAACTCTCCATCTTCCTAAAACTAGCTGAAAGAAAGAGCGAAATCACGAAAAACTTACTAAAAAAGGCTCTGATCATGTCAGAGGTAACTGGCAAGGCAGGAGTGGGTTTTAGCCGGTAAGAGTCCGGCACTACCCAGACTGCGTCATTAGTGAGGCAGTCTGGGTGTCCATGAGGATTTCCCACTCCTGCCCATTTAAACAAAAAAAAAAAACAGAAGACATTGACAGAAACAGCACCATCTAATCTGGAAAGAATGCAATGGCATTGGCCATTTTGAACTTACTATCCGTTTAGTTCTAAGTAAGAATTCCACATTCAAGTAGAGCTATACTTATTCCAAATTCCTTTTACAAAATGTTTTTAAGGCTTGTATACACGCCAATTAAGGACCTTCAGCATTTGGGTGCACTAAATTTGTGGGCGAGTGCGGGGTGATGTAGCCGTGCAGTCTTTAATCGGTCGCATTTTTAATTTATTATAACAAAAATAATGCATATTTGTAAAGAGTAACAAAATCAAATCATTTTCCTTTGCACAGCAGTAGACATTTTTTAAAAGTCTTTTGTTAAAAAATGAGGGAGTAAAATGGTTTCAGCTCAACATTTTGGTGGTGATTTGGTGTTTTTTTTTTTTTCTTATTATTTGATTTCCATAGAAAAGTTATGCTTAAACCAAATGACGTATCATATTATGTAGATTACTAACATTTTTTTTTCAAATGTAATTTATTTGTAAATGCCGACGAAAAGTGGTTTCATCTGCATGCTGTTTTCAACCATTTTTTGAGAGGGCAGCCTTAAGCGATTGCATAGCTTTTATCGCGGGCTTTGAGCGCGGCGACCGAATCAAAAAATTCCGTAACGAAAATAAAACCTAACACTCCCCACTACGCCTACCATGTAGCTCGGCCGAGCGTTCGCTTGACGTGTATGTATATGGTACGACTGTACGATTTAATAATCAAAAAAAAAAAAAAACTGCCTAAATAAAATTAAATAAATAATTATAATTGCTTAAGTTGATAAAAATGCTATGCAATAGCTTTACCACGGCAGTCTTCGAGTGCCACACGTATTTTTTTTTACCCGTTGCCTGTATTCTAATTTCAATCATAGACTGCCTGGTCCAGCCAGACTAAACAAAAAGGTTTTTTTATCACGAATTAAGGACGAAATGTTTCAGTCCCTTCTACCTTGTGTAAAACTTATCTCAGAAGGGAATCATAGAATTTAAACAACAAATAAATCAACGCAGTAACAATATTTAATACCAATAATTTCAACATAGTTCAGTACATTTCACATTATTTCACTAACCTTACAACTTGTCACTCCGGTGGCTCGTTCAAGACTGCCACATGTCGGTTGTTGTAGTCAACTCGTTAAACTGACAATTAACTCAATGTCAAAATGATTTGATAACTGACAGTGACTTTTGCCAAAATGACACAAACGTAACTCGACTATAACAAGACCCATCCATGCACACTATAAGATTAGTAATATATATCTACCCTCATATAGATAAGTCTTGTTACAGTCGGCCATCCTTCATGAACGAGTCCCTTCGTTCCTTATTTTTGTATACGAAGTTTTGTTGAGTATCTTCTATCAATCTAACAATTATCTTTCATTCACACTTACAAAAATAACCTGTACATAATTAGGTTAGGTACCATTTAACAATAATAACATAATGCTTCAGTTTTGTCTCAATTCTTGCAAAAAATATATTTCTAGATGATCATTTTCGTTTATTTAATAGCCTGAACGATGTGAAAGCTACTTCCTTCACTCTAAAATCGCTCGAGCCGCAATGTTTTGAACTACTCATGGGCGGCGAGATCATACGCCAATCCTGCCCAGTTCAAACATTCTCACTTAATATATTTTATGTCTAGTGCCGAGCGATGTGAAAGCTACTTCCTTCACTCTAACACCGCTCGAGCCGCAATGTTATGAACTACTCATGGGCGGCGAGATCATACGCCAATCCTGCCCAGTTCAAACATTCTCACTTAATATATTTTATGTCTAGTGCCGAGCGATGTGAAAGCTACTTCCTTCACTCTAACACCGCTCGAGCCGCAATGTTATGAACTACTCTTGGGCGGCGAGATCATACGCCAATCCTGCCCAGTTCAAACATTCTCACTTAATCTAATGTCATATCTATTGCCGTGCGAAGTGAGGCTACTTCCTTCACCATTACTCCGTCATCGGCAGCGGTACTTTGAGCCAATCCTGGGCGGCGAATCCCAACGCCAATCCTGCCCGACTCAAAGCACCCTCACTTATCTCTTAGGTGCTGGCAAGTTCATATGCCAGACACCATCGAGCTAGTACATCGCTATCATCCCAAATCATCAACGGTCATGTATAATAATAAGTCACAAACAAATCAACTAATTCACAAATATACCAACATAATTCACATAAAGAAATCATTCGTTAATTGCTACCAGTCTCATCATTGTCATCGCTGGACAAGCAAGCAGGGGCATTAATGATAAATGATAAATTATTTTATTTCTGTAAGTAGGTTTGTACAAACACTTTTACACGTCAATCATGTTTTTTTTTAACTAGATGAAGTCGGCGTTTCCTATCTGACTACTCTAAGAAGAAAGAACAAAACAAACTCAGGAAGAGACTGCTCTTCAAAGTTAAGACATAATCTTAGTCAGGTCACGTGAAGACCATTTGGATCTGGAAGAACCACACAGATTGAGTGGACCTGTCCATTCAGTGCATGCATTTATCAGTAATCATGCAGCTCAACTTAGAACTTGAGGAGTTCAACGATTTGACGAACAATACCAAAGAAAGGACATTCGGGTAGGTCGCATAAAGCACTCAAACTGCCAGATTATCATTAAAAACTAACTGATTAAGAGATGAAACATCAAAACAAAAGAAAAAGCAAAACATGACCCACATAGTCCTCACATTTACAATAATTAAAAACAATGAAATACTATTCTCATGTCAAAGTGTCTTCATGTCAAGGTGTATATAATAATTATCAAATGTCAGAGAGTATAAGTTTGCATAAACAAAAAAAACAACATTCAGTATGCAAAAGTTGGAGTAGGTCAATCCCAAGCTTGAGGACAAAAGTTCTCAATGTACTCGTAATCTTTAACGGTATAAAAGGCTTTCAGGTACAACACACGTTTAAACAATGATTTAAAATTGAGACTTAGATCTTGAACATGGCTTAGAAATTGATTTATAAAAGTGTAGGTATACATTGACATATGAATGTACAACAAATTTGCGTTTGTTTCTAGTATTTATACTATTGATATCACTGTTTTTTTTTAACAGTTTAATGATTTTATGGGCATAAAAGATTTTTTTAAATATACCGTGTTGGCACAGTCATTATATTAATCTCCTTAAATTTCGCTGCGAGAGAGTGTCTCGGACTTAATTTATAAATTGATCGAACAGCTCTATTCTGCAAGACAAAAATAGTCTGAATGTCGGCGGCATTTCCCCACAATAGAATACCATACGACATTACACTATGAAAATAGCTAAAGAACACTAAGCGGGCTGTCTCTATATCAGTTAAACTACGAATTTTTCGAACAGCGTATGCTGCAGAGCTTAGCTTTTTCGACAATTAGCTATACGTGGAATGCTTTACATAAATCACAAAAGATGCCCAAGGCATCGTATTTATTTTCCCATGCATTGTAGATATGCCCTAAGAGTTCAACACCGACATCGGTAGTTGAACGACTCCTTTAAAACCGAATTGTTTGCTATGTAATTAATTATGTTTAAAAACGCAACTATGGATATTTTTTCAATGGTAACAATTGTTTCGTACTTAGCCCTTTTTCTTGTCCAAGGGGTGTTTATAACAGAGAATCGATCGTTTGGCAACTTTTTAACTATCCGTATGGACTATGGACCCTGGCAATTTTCTTCTAACTTTTTCTTAGATTGACGTTTCGAACTAATAAATGACATCTAGAATTAAGAATTTCATTTCAATAAATAAATCTTTATTATACAAGAAAGTGGTTAAAAAAATAGTGTGAGTAGGTTGAAATTGGGGTTTCTGGATCAGATGAGATCCAGAAACACCCAATTCCAACCCTCATTCATTACATTCGAATAGTTCACCGAATTTCAACCATCATTATTTCATTCGAATAGTTCACGCAATTTTGACCATCATTCATTCATTCGAATAGTTGACACAATTTCAATTATCATTCATTACAAAAACCTCAGGCTCGGCAGTCATCACTCCACAGAGTACAATTAAAGTGTGCATATTTGATAAAACAGTAACACGCAGTGCCTACTGTACCTATAGGTAGGTTGAACAGTCGGGCATTGAATATGGAATTCTCTCGTGTTACCCACCGCTGCCTTTTATAGCGCGGTGGCTATTCACGCTAAAATATTCTATTAAGTAAGTACTTAATATTTTATGAGGTAGAAATCAAATGAACTATACTTTTTAATACTTATTATTTTATTTAAAATAAAACATTTTAATTATTACATTTTACATAGTAAAGTTGCTTGCCGACACTTAATAACACGTACACTTAGACACTTACACATATTTTGAATAACTACATAAATGTTATTAAATTGAATCTATGCTTTGGGTTCGATGTCATCCTGAATTTTGGCTATTAATTCTCGCGTACTGGAATAGATATCATCAAATAATATGGATTTTACAACATACTGAACACAAACATCAGCTTCACAATTACACATAGACTGTTCGGATTTTGGAAAACTGTCCGTATCGTAAATTTCAACTCTGATTATTTTTGTCCCGCGAGAGACAGGTTTCTTTATATATTGAAAAAAAGTTTGATCTGCTTTTGGTCTCTTACGAGCAAGACCGAGCGTTTTCTGTCCAGGTGTCTGTTGAACTGCTGGTTGATTCATGGGTACAAAATTGAAAAGGTCTTCCGAGTCCTGGAAAAAAATACAACTGCTTTATAAAAGTCTCAAATCAATCAATAAAACATTATGGTTGAAACAAAGCGTTATATTGAAATATGTACTGACTGGTGTACCAGATAAGTAGCATCACGCCTGGTTTCCCGGAAGGATTATGCAGTGGTGTGTGTTAATATTTTAGTTGTTTGATAAATATTACGGAGAATATTATTATTACTTACCGACATAACGTGATTATAAAGTTCGACCCGGTCAGGACTCAGGTGCAGAAATTGAATGATCGATTTTAAGGTTTTTTTCCCATTTATATATCATTTAATTTTGATTAATAGAGTTCAAAGTCGTCCGTTTTTGCTAGATGTTGATATCTCGGGCAAAAATGGTATGGTGAAATTGATCCCCAAGACATCTCGGCGTCAAACATTTTATTGTTTACCGTAAATTTATATTGATAAAATAAATACAACTGTACGTTTGTTCACCGTTATTTTTTCATACATTTTATTGAGAAGATTTGGCAGGCAAAGTCATCGTATGTAAGTAGTATGTCATTGATGCTAACTTTGCAAAGTAAGTTGTAATTCTTTATATGGAGATGGATCAAAACAAAATAGCAAATCGACATACTATTGTTACGCCTGGTTTTTCCTACTATTATTATGTCATTATTCAAACTTATAATTTTTAAGTCACCTAAAGAAAGGTAGGTGGTGGCAGTAGTTAAGTAACGTAGGTAGGTATATCTGAATGTTGGAAATAAATACATGATTTACTAAATCGTTATGTAACGTGGTTAACACCCTCAAAAGTATTAAAATTAATTATACTGGTTATATATCCCGATACAGAATTGTTTGTATACTGTAAATAATGTTTTTATTATTATAGCTAGACTATAAAACTGTTTAAAAATCTATTAGTAGATCTTGAGTGACAACAATAGCGGTCATAGAAACGTTATCTTAAAATAAAAGTTGTTAAACACATTACCGTCTTTTTCTTGACGCAATCGGGTGAAAATTAAATAGTAAGCCAAACAGTAACTAGTTGTAACCATAAAATTGACAGGTACAGAAGGCTAGCTCCATACAAAGAGCGATAATGCACGTCCACAGAGACGCGTACTCACCATAATCTCTGGTGAAGTTGGTTGAATCGTGAACGTTAATTGTATCGACCAATAGCAAACGCTAGCGAGTAACCGAACTTCAAGTCTAAGGGTGTGCATATTATCGTTCACTGTAAGGAATCAGCCTTCTGTAGTTATCTATTTTGTATTGTATCAGCATAGTATTACAATATCGGAGGCAAAATAAACTATCGTATTTGACACCAACAACTGACACAGCATTTTGACAACATGTGCCCTTTTCCATATTTGGGATAATATGACGTCGATTTATCACTATTTAAGCATCTAGCAGCTGAAGTTCGACTGCAAAACACTTCTTCAAGAGCTACTGGTATCACCGGTATACGAGCACATCGACATATACGTACCTACAAGCTTTAGCAGATCTTCTAAAAGATGTAAGTTACACTTTGTTTTACATACTTTTGTTTATCTGTATACACATAGTAATTTTATTATTCAATAATTCTATATTCTATTATACTACTATTCGATCATTCTTATATTCAAACTTACTACTATTCGATCATTCTTATATTCAAACTTACTACTATTCGATCATTCTAGTATTCAAAACATATTACTATTCTATCATTCATCAAATGAGTACAGAGTCAGTCGGATAAAGAATAAAGTGATATTTCAGTTATTAACCTATTGTAAATTACTTTTACTAATTACCTAATTAAAACTATTTTCTTTTTTCAGGTCCAAGCAAATGGCTGACCAGTTGTTCCCGTCATCAGATGAGTCGATAGTTGACGCTCCAGTCAAGACCAGCAAAAAGAAGCGAAAGAGTGCAGAGAAGGCGTCGGGCAGCCAGCCTACCACGAGTAAGAAGGCTTATAAGCCGAGGGCTACAGTACGTGATCTCTTCGGCACGGATAGCGACGATGACCAACTGGATAACAGCGTCGGTAAAAAAACAGCACCTATCTACTCCTACGTGACTCGTAGATTAGCCAATGGTTTCTCACGACAGATTGACGAAGAGAAAACTGGGAGTTTTTATATTGAATTAAAAATTTATAATAGTGACGAAATCGAACGGGTACCACCAGTCAATCGATGGCGGCACTCCGTAATAACGATTAAAAATAAAACTAATTCGGACACCGAGCCATGGAAGCATTTAAATGCATTTATAAAGGAGACTAGAAAAGAATTTAAAAATCGGGCACCCACTTTTATAAGCTCGTACCAGTAGAATAAAGTAACTTTTATAATTTTAATAATCGTATTTAATCTAATAACTTACTATTAATCACTGTATAATCATTAAACTATATCTATTAATTAGCCTAAGACAAATGTGTATTTTAAATGTAGTTTTGTTTAGTTAAATAAATATTTTAAACTATCCATCATTTTTCTTTTCAGTGAAATCATCCTCTACTGGTTCACCATCAAGTTTTATTAATTGTGATAATTGTAAAATTGAGATACCGAAACATGAATACAGATATCATAAACGAACTAATATCCATAAATCGAATTGTTTGATAAAGTCAGAGTTTGAGAATATTGATATAATAGCTACAGCATTTAAAAACAGAATAATGACATATCGCTTAAACCCATCCATAGAAGACGAGTACCTCCTATCGGAGGCGTTCATGGATGGTAAGCGAGACAATATTTATAAACTAATTGAGTTATCATTATTAAAACATAAATGTATTAAAGTTAACTTTGAGTTGTTTGCTTACTTTGTTTTACCAAAATCAGGTGAGCAGCAGCTGAAGTCATTTAATACAAAATACGAAGTTATATATAAAAGTACTGATATGAATGAAATTTACTTAAATTTAAGAGAGACTTTTAAGATGAAATTAACTGAATTTGAGCACTGCGAATCTGGATGGTCATTCACATCACTAAGTCATTTAGAAATAAATATAAATAAGTATTCTCCCATGAGAGGTGGTTCTTACATAGAATTACCATATGTTATTAAGAATGCAAAGAGTTGTATAAACGTTAAAAATAACGATGAATATTGTTTTTTATGGAGCATATTAGCAGCATTATTCCCAGCTAACAATAATGTCTGTAGGCCAGGCTCATACCCAGATTTTAGAACGATATTTAATATGAAAGGGATGTCATTCCCACCATCCGTTAAAGACATTAGGTTGTTTGAAAAGAATAACAGTGATTTAAGTATTAATATTTATGGACTGGATGCACATTACACTGTAACTGGCCCTCTTTATGTGACAAATTGTAAGAAAGATAAACATATTAATTTATTGTATTTCGAGAAAAATAACAGAGCTCATTATTGTTTGATAAAGGACCTTTTACGCTTAGTGAAACGTCAAGTTTCCCACCATAAAGGTCGAATGTATTTATGTGAGACATGTTTGCAATTTTTTACTAGTGAAATGAAATTCCATTCTCATGCCTGTTCTAAACTTTTAACATTACTACCAGATAAAAACAGCACGTTACAGTTTAAACATTTTGAGAGACAACAAAAAATCAACTTTGTTATATACGCGGATTTTGAAAGTCTGTTAAGCAATTTTAATGAAGAAAATTCTAATAAAAATACTATAAAAAATAAATTGCACGAGCCTTCATGTTTTGCATATTACGTGTGTTGTTCCCATGACAGTAGCTTAAATAAATTCGTTACTTATCAAGGAGCAGACTGTGTACAAGTTTTTGTTAAGAAATTAATTGAAGAAACCAAATCAATACATAAAATTTTGGTGACTGAAAATGTTATGAAACCGATGACTCCAGAACAAATGAATAATTACCGTAATGCAAGTACATGTCATATTTGTAAAAACTTATTATTTGATGACAAAGTGCACGATCATGATCATATTACATCAGAATATAGAGGTGCAGCTCATTCACACTGTAATTTAATGTATAAAGTCTGTCCATTCATACCTGTCATATTTCATAATTTATCTGGCTATGATTCCCATATCTTTATCAAGGAATTGTCAAAATATGATGGCGAAATAAAAATAATACCAAAAACAAAAGAAAAATATTTATCCATCACAAAAATCATGAATACTGGATGTAATAATAAACCTTTGCAAATTAAATTCATAGATTCATTCCAGTTCCTTAACACAAGTCTTGATAATCTGAGTAAAAGTTTAACAGACAGTGACTTTTTTAATTTAAGGTCACATTTTCCTGACGACACAAAATTCGAATTAATACGGAAGAAAGGTATATATCCATATGAATATATTGATTCATGGCATAAATATGATGAGACACAACTCCCTCCAAAACATTGTTTTTACAACAGTTTGCAAATGAAGCATATAACTGATAGCGAGTATGAACATGCCCAAACCGTTTGGAATTACTTTAATATTACTAGTCTTGGTGAATATACTGATTTATATGTAAAGTGCGATGTATTATTATTATGCGATATATTTGAAAATTTTAGAAAAATATGTCTTCAGCATTATAATCTCGATCCTGCATACTATGTAAGTTCACCTGGTTTAAGTTGGGACGCTATGCTCCTTTACACAGGTGTTCAACTAGAGTTGATTCATGATTTAGACATTTACAAGATGATAGAAAAGGGAATACGTGGTGGATTAGCACAGTGCTCTCACCGATATGCTAAAGCCAATAACATCTACCTCCCTCATTTTGATGATTCTAAACCGTCAACATATTTAGTATATCTTGACTGTAACAATCTTTATGGATATGCAATGACAAAAAAATTACCTATATCAGATTTTAAATTCATGTCAAGTTCCGAAATGTTAAATTTTTGTTTATTTGACGTACCTGACGATGCTGAGTATGGTTACATTTTAGAAGTTGATATCATGTATCCAGATCATTTACATAATTTACATAGTGATTTGCCTTTCGCTCCAGAAAAGTTCATACCCGTAGGAGGGAGGACGGAAAAGTTAATCGCGAACTTATATGACAAATACAACTATGTTATACATTATATACATTTGAAAGAATGCCTTAGAAATGGACTTGTTTTGAAAAAAGTTCATCGTATAATCCAATTTAAACAAGAAAACTTTTTGAAAAAGTATATCGACTTAAATACTCAATTACGTCAATCAGCTATGACCCCATTTGAAAGAGATTTCTTTAAACTATTAAATAATTCAATATTTGGAAAAACTATTGAAAATAAACGAAAACAGGTTGATGTTAAATTAGTAACTAAGTGGAATGATCGTAAAAATAGAACAAATAAAGCAGTAGGTGCAGAGAAACTAATTACAAAACCAAACTTACAAAGTATTTGTGTTTTTAGTGAAGATTTTCTTGCAGTTCAATTGAATCATGAAAAACTTGTTTTAGATAGACCTATATATATTGGATTTGCTGTACTGGAATATGCTAAACAACATATGTATAATTTTCATTATGAATTTGTTAAAAAAAAGTATGGTGAAAATGTGAAACTGTGTTATACCGATACTGACAGTTTATTGTACTTAATACATACAAAAAACTTTTATAAAGATTTGAATGATGATATATTGAAATTTGATACTAGTAATTTTGATTTTAATAATCCTTATTGTATACCAAAGTTAAACGATAAAATTCCCGGCTTGTTTAAAGATGAATTAGGTGGTGATGTAATAACCGAATTTACTGGCTTAAGAGCAAAACTTTATTGTATTAAATCATTAAATACACAGATTAACAAAGCTAAAGGAGTATCAAGGCCCATTGCAAAGACTTTGAAAATATCTAACTATAACAAAGTTTTATTTAAGAATATTACTTTTAAATGTAAGATGAATATGATAAAGTCAAGCAAACATGTACTGTATTCACAGGAAGTTAATAAAGTAATTTTAAATAGAATAGATGACAAAAGAATAGTTCAACAAAATCAAATAAACACATTACCTTGGGGTCATTGTGATTGCATATGTTAGAACTTTTGTGTTACACAATGTATACCTACTGCTATTATTTATTATAAACAGTCGTACGTTAAGTTGGTTGTATTTTGTAATGATAATTACAAATTATAATGTAAGTACAAGATTTACCTAATAAACTAAATATTTTACTAATAATAATTGACTTTTCATTTATTTTCTTGTGTAAATACTTATTTATATCATGTATGTACCATAACAATCATTTTGAAATCGAGGCAAACATGAAGTTGGAAGCAACTATCAGACCTAAAAGCATATTGATTTAAAAGAAAATACACTTTCATTGAAACAAAGAGTGCTTTTTTCTAATAATATTGTGGGCTCAAACTGTGGGATGTCTAATATTATGATTTAAAATTTCATCTACTTTATTAGGTAATTAAAAACACAGTATGTATAAGAAATTGTAACTTTATTGAACTTCCTATATAATTAAACTTTATCTTAAAACACTGCACTTAAAGTCTGTATGTAGCTGAACTTAATTTTTTAACTATTTTACCGACGAGATATTCTGTTTCATCCATAATTTCATCGTAATTGTCTTTGACTTGATACTGAACATTCACACAAGCACTATCATTGTAGTCAACTGTATTGTCACTTAAATCATAGACAGATATTTTTATTAAATGGTGTGCTTTTCCTGGCTCCTTGCGAATTACAAAAGACGAAGAAGGTGTATCTAATAGTTTGGATAAGGTCATTTTAGAATTATTTTTCGACTTCTTGTTTTTTCCTTTTATTGATCTTTCTTGAGTATCCTTGACTTTATCCTGGGGGTTTTCCTGGAACTCAGTTTGTTCGATATTGTTCCCAGTTAGTTCTTTTGTTAAATAGAATGACTTTAAAACATCATCAACAATATCAAGATCTTCCATTTTCTGAAATGAAACATAATGTTACAATTAATTTACATTTTATAGTAAGTATTAAATTAATAAATAAGTTTAATTAGTCTTGAAAAAATATTAATTGAGTAGTTACTTACGATTATAAATAAAGAGGTAATTTAATAAGAATAAAAACCCGTTGTTCAACTCAGTTGATGATATCAAGTCGTAGATTTCTCATTTAAGCCCGCTTTATATAACATCGGTCGAAACTCATCTAAACCAATCCAATGATTACCTATGATAGTACCTATATTTTATTGTATATAATGCGTATGTAAGGCAGAAATTAAATTAATATACACGATGAAGTTGATCAAACAACCCACATCTCTAAACGTTAATAATATAAATCTTGATGACCCTACTCCTCAGATAAGGCATAGTGTTCTATTACCTAATTCAATTCGCTGTATTATATGCGGTCCATCAAATTGTGGTAAAACAAATGCAATGATCAGTTTGTTATTACATGAAAATGGATTAAAATTTAAGAATCTTTACTTGTATTCCAAGACAAATTTTCAACCAAAATATCGTTTTTTACGAGAAGTCATAATGAAAGTGCCTCAGATTAAGTTTTATGAATTCAATGATGGCAAAGATGTCATAGCTCCGACTGAGGCTTTAACCAATTCTGTTTTTATATTTGATGACGTTGCATGTGAAAATCAAGTAAACATTCGTAATTATTTTTCTATGGGTAGACATAAGCAAATCGATTGCTTTTACTTATCTCAAACCTACTCAAAAATTCCGAAACAGTTGCTACGTGATAATGCAAACTTTCTTATAATATTTAAACAAGACGATGTGAACTTAAAGCATATTTACGAAGAACATATAAGTTCTGATATGTCATGGAATCAATTCAAAAATATTTGTAAAGCGGTTTGGAGTAAGCCATTTAATTTTGTTAGTATTAATAAAGACTCATCATTAAACAATGGAAGGTATAGAAAAAATTTCGATCATTTTTATTCACTATGAATGAAGTTATAAATTCATTTCATACATCAATTTAAATTAGTATTAGAGTGTCCTTAGTCGAATACAGTAAAATCTAAGAAACACTTAATAACATGGATAAAAATATTAAAATGGAGTTAATGAAGTCTGTCGACTCAATCAAAAGCAAATTAAAACAACTGAAAAATCAGGAACATGAAATTAACTTATCGTTTGATAAAATGCTTAAACCAGTTTCGGAGCCCCTTAAAACCCTAGTAAATTCTAAAATATTTCTAGAAAATATAAAAAATAACGAAAATAAAACATACGAAAATTCTGAAGCAATAGAGTCTGATGAAAATAGTACAAGCTCTTCTGCTATGGGTGATGATTTTTATGACGCTGAATTAAAGTTAGCAAGCTCTCCTAAAAATGAAGTAAAAGATAACTTGGAAGTTTCACTAGAACGCGATGATATTTATGATATTCATGATGGTTTAAATATACCATTTGGGATAAGAAAACAAAACAAAACTTTAATGATGGGTAATTCAGTAGTAACAATTTCAAAAATTGATAGTTTGAATAACGATAACGTATTATTGATTAAAATCGGGGACAAACCGTATAATTTAACACCTGGCCTTAAAGAACTCTTACTTCGAAAAAAACCTAATATAAAGTCAATTTCGAGCACAGATAAACTTGTCTATAAGGACATATTACATCATACAAATGCCCATAAAAGAGATTTTAACCCTAATGGTCAAATAAGAGGTGACAAAGGAGTTAAGTATCGTGAAATAATCAAACCATTATTTTCCGAAACTTCAAACTATGAAATTCAGGCAAAACTTGGAGGCAGCTTGCCAAAGTTAAAAAAATATAATAAGGACACTGACTTGGTTTACTGGGATGACCCCAACGAACTGGTTGAGAGATTGAAATTATTAGTAGCTTCAAGAGATGCTGGTAATACAAATCACGATAATGAAATTTTATCAATAATTGAGGAATTAAAAGAAGCAAACATAATTAAGGAATAAATACTATTATTTATAAGATTTTGTTTCAGTATCACATAGTCATTCGGAATGAACATAGCTAATATTAGTGGACAATAAGAGTGGACATTAATCTTTACATTCTAAATACGTTATAATTTTGAGCACTACAATAATTAGTTTACATGAATTTAAATTAGAGATAGAAAATTAATAAAAGAAAAGGCGACACAGAAAATTTCTGAACATGAGCAAAGCTGATGTGGTAAATGAAATTCATAAAAATGCAAGGGTAAATTTTACACGAAGAAATGTTATTATGAAAGATATAGATGACCTATGGCAAGCAGACTTAATTGATATGCAATCGATTTCAAAAGAAAATAAAAAATATAGGTTTATTCTTGCAGTTATCGATACATTTTCGAAATACGCATGGGCACTTCCTTTGAAAAGTAAGAACAAAGGCGTGGTATGTAATACTTTTAAGATATTGTTGGATAAGGAGCGTTTCCCCAAAAATCTACAAACTGATAATGGAACAGAATTTTATAACAATAAATTTCAGAAACTAATGAAATCTTATCATATTAATCATTATTCAACTTTCTCAACAAAAAAGGCATCGATAGTTGAGAGATTTATCAGAACATTGAAATCTAAATTATATAAAGAATTTAGTTTATTAGGAAACTATAATTGGATAGATGACACACTCAAAAATGTTATTTATAAATACAACCACACCTACCATAAAACGATTGATGAAATCCCCGCAAAAGTAGATAAAAATAATAAAAAACGCATTTTAGAAAGATACATGCAGTTGATAAACAAAGTTAGAAAAAAAAGAAGTAAACTTCAAGTGGGTGATTATGTACGTATCAGTAAGTACAAAGGAATATTTGAAAAAGGATACACTCCCAACTGGTCGACGGAAATATTTAAAATTCGAATAGTACAAAATACAACTCCTATCACCTACCTAATTGATGATACAATCAGAGGTCAACCTATTTTAGGAGCATTTTATGAGCAAGAACTTCAGAAAACGAAACATCCTGATGTATATCTAGTAGAAAAAGTTCTAAAAAGAAAAGGAAATAAGGTTTTAGTAAAATGGTTAGGTTTACCATTAACTGAAAACAGCTGGATTAATAAGTCTAATATATTATAATAAAAATAAAAGGAACATTATTTAACATTTCCAAGTACCCAATAATAATCACGTATTTATTAAGAGTTATACCCATATTTCTTCAGTCTTATGATGTGTATTGGGAAGAGAAGTCTTCTCGATTGGCTTATAAATCATTTACCATTTGAATTACACTTACCAGGATACAACTACTGCGGTCCTGGTACAAAATTAATTAATAGGCTTATACGCGGAGATAAAGGTGTTAATAAATTGGACGAATATTGCAAAGAACACGATATTGCCTATCACAAGTCATCAAACTTAGACGATCGACGTAAATCAGATTTCGTTCTATTAAAAATGGCAAAAAAGCGAGCAGTTGCCTCTGATGCGCGTGTAGGTGAAAAAATTGCAGCACATTTAGTGAGCAAAGCTATGTTGGCAAAAATTAAAACGGGTTCTGGTCTTAAAACTAAATGTAGTAAGAAATCTTCAAATAATCTCATCAGAAATGGTGTTAAAAATAAATTAAAAAATATTATTACTAAAACGAAAAAACAAATGCGAAGGTTGAAACCAAAATGCAAGAAAATGGCAATAGAATTAGCTATGGCTGCTGCTAGAGAATTAACCGATGACTCATCTATAAAACTACCACGGATTATACCTATACCAAAAACCGGTGGAGTGTTACCGTTGATACCTATTTTCGCAGGATTATCAGCTGCAGGAGCCTTAGCAGGCGGCGCTGCTGGTATAGCAAAAACTATAAATGAATTCAAGATGGCTAAAGAACGTTTTAGTGAACTGAAGAGACATAATGAAAAAATGGAATCACTCTGTATTGGAAAGGGATTATATCTTAAGCCTCATAAAAATGGGCTCGGAATTTTCGTTTCGAAAGAAAAAAACTAAAATATCGGCTACCCAAACGAGCCTTAACTAACATTGATATTCTGAAGTACGGAAATAATATTCCCTATTTTAGAGGTGTCTTTATGAGAGATGAACTCCCTAAGAAACCTTTTAAAAAAGAATCTGGAGTTCTCAATTTAGATAGTTCTAAAAGTTCAGGTTCTCATTGGGTAGCCTATGCAAAAAACAATGATTATATTGAATATTTTGACAGTTATGGAAATCTTAAACCGCCAAAGGAATTTATAAAATACATAGGTTCTAAAGTTCACTATAATTATGATAATATACAGCGTGATCACCCTTACAATTGTGGGCACTTATGTTTGAGTTTTTTAAAGAATTTTTGGTGTAGTAAAGGAATAAAATAAACAGGATCTTCTAAAAGTGTTCAGTATTCAAGCATGTCTGTAGCTGTTACCATCTCTGGAAATAAATCAGAATTGGAAACATTCTTTCATCCACCTCTGAATTTATCTGGTCAATATGAGTGCTGTTTGCTATACTTTTCAATATTGAATTCTATACCAAATGTACACACTAATAACAACATTGTCCCTGTGATCAGAATCGAATGCGATCTTGTACACGGTTCATACTGTAACGGGTTACCAAGTCACATTATTCATGAATTTGTATCTAATACTAATCAAATCATAGAAACACCGCAAAACGTTATTTACTTTCCAGTGAATAAAAACTTTGTTTCGTCTATATCTATTAGGATAGTTGATCAATTTGGTTACTGTATTAAATTTAGAGAAGAACAAAATATTCAACTACGCCTTCATATAAGAAAAGCAAAATGATATTATATTATTATAAAAACCCTGCAGTAAACAAAAAACGTCCTATTTCTTCTACAACTACTAAGGTGAAAAGACGTAAGAAAAAAGTTATAAAATTGAATAAAACAAATCAAGATTTTCTTAAAGCCTTAGGTTTCAAAATATGAATATCCTACAGATTAATGAATTACCACACTTTGATACTTCTATTGAAAGTTATGAAGTCCATTCTTACAATCCCTACAGTAACAGCTTTAGAGAAAACGATGAAATCAGAATTCCCATACACCAGCAAGACATATACGTGTTACCGTCAGCCAGTTCAATTTACGTCGAGGGCCAAGCAAAGTTCTTCGACAAAGATGGAAAACCGATTAAGAAAAATATTACATTCAGTAAAAACCCTGTTATGTTTTTGTTTCAAGATATCAGATACGAAATAAATGGTATTGAAATAGATCGCATTAAAAATTCTGGAATAACGTCGACAATAAAGTCATACGTTTCAATGAATGATGGAGAAAATAAAGTTGCTGCCTTGTGGGGCTGGAACATAGATGGATTTAAAAATGGTGGTAACTTTAGTGCTATTGTACCTCTTAATAAGATTTTAGGATTTGCGGAGGATTACAATAAAATTGTGATAAATTGTAAACATGAACTTATTCTGAATAGAAGTAACTCTAACTTAAACAGCATCATAGCGACTGATGATGTGCATTTTCAAATAGACATACAAAGATTACAATGGCGTGTACCACATATAAAAGTGTCAGACCGCGAACGACTGACACTTCTAAAACACTTGGAAAGAGATAAACCTATTCAGATAGCGTTTCGAAATTGGGATTTATATGAATATCCTTTGCTTCCTATAACTACAAAACATTCTTGGTCAATTAAGACTGCATCACAATTAGAGAAACCTCGATTTGTAATTTTTTGCTTGCAAACCAACAGAAAAAATAATAAAACCAAAGACAGTTCACTGTTTGATCATTGTGAGGTTACCAACGTAACACTATTTTTGAATTCACAATATTATCCTTACGAGCCTCTAAACTTAAATTTTTCTGAGAGCAAATACAATATATTATATGAAATGTATGTGAAATTTCGTCAGTCGTATTACAACTGTCCTGCAGACCCCTTGCTTGATTTGGCCGATTTCAAGGAGAAGGCCCCTCTCTTTATCATAGACTGTTCAAGACAAAACGATAGTTTGAAAACAGGTCCCGTAGATGTGCGGTTGGAGATTGAATGTTCAGCACCAATACCAGATAAGACAACTGGATATTGTTTGATTATTAACGATCGACTTTTGGAATATAAACCTTTGAGTAACATAGTGCGCAGGTTATCATGACTGCCATCGTAGATGTTCAAGGTTTTAAAACAGAAAACAATGAATTTATCATTAAAGAAATTGCTGTATTAAGTAATCAAAACATTCAGGTGTTTTTAATTAAACCACCATTTCCATTTTACGATTTGACGATACCAGAAAAACGGCAAGTCAGTTGGATTGAACGTAATAGAAAGATATACTGGAGTGAAGGATTTGTGTCATACTCAAATCATCAGAATTTGATCGTAGATATTTTAAGAGATAAATGTGTTTACACGAAAGGTTTAGAAAAAGTGTTATGGTTAAAAAATATTTCAAATAATAATAGTATAAATAATTTAGAAGATGAAGGTTGTCCTAATTTATTAAGTTTGTACAATAAATATGAACATTCTCATGATGTCTATAGTTGTATTTATCATGATAAAATATGTGCTTTAAAAAATGTAATATGTTTAAATAAATGGTGTATAGATAATAAATTCTTTAAATAAATGGCTTGTTTAATTTTTCACAATTGGGTACTACAGATCAGTTTCCTATCCCTACCAATCCCGTCTAATCTGAGTCGTTATAAGTTGCTGTCAACAGTTGTGCTATGTCATTACACTTTTATAATTATCTACATCAAGAACTAAGAAGTGAATAAACAGAACATGTCTCTAAATAATTACAATCCTCGATATGACATGTATAATGCATTCAAAATGCGTGAATTTTCATTTAGTTATTATTGGGCAACGGTTGATACAAGAAAAAGATTAGTAAGGGATATGGCTGATGCTGGATTTTTTTATTGCGGAAATAGTGTTAATGATAAAGCAGCCTGTTTCTCATGTGGAGGTGTAATAGAAGATTGGGAGATTTACGAAGATCCTTGGATGCAACATATCATACATTTTCCTCAATGTTTTTATTTGAATGCTGTGAAAGGAAAAGAATATATAAATACATACACATGTCTCCATAACAGCATTAAACACTCAGTACTGTAGCTTTTGGAAATACGTAATATCTCACACTCAAGAGTAGTCACAACACTTCCCCTACATTTTTCCTAGTTGGCAACGTACATCCTGTCCTGAAAAATTGGCTGTACAAGAAGTATAGTAAGAAGTGTAGTTCCTGATTCAGAAGATATTCTATGCTACCAAATGCTGTCAGAAGATGAAATTCCTTTTATAATGAATTATATGAATGATAAATAATTATTCCATATTCTGAATAGATAAACGAATAGAGCCACTGGATCATTATTTTGAATCAAATGAATGATGGTGGAAATTGGGTGTACTATTCAAATTTAATTAATGATGGTTGAAATTTGTTGTACTATTTGATTATTATGATTGATCGTTGAAATTGGGTGTTTCTGGATCTCATCTGATCCAGAAACCCCAATTTCAACCTACTAGTGTGAAGTCGCTGTCTCTCGTGCTAGGTGATATACCTTTGTTACAAGAGCTAGTGCCCTCTCCCAGTAGGAGACATTACAGAATCTTATGCGGAAGGATTAACAAAAATAAAAAGAATGTGGAAACAACAAAAAAAAAAAAGGAAAATAAACTAAACACGGTTAAAAGAAGCCTGTATTGAGAATGCGAGTGTTTGTGTCTAGGTGTGAGCGTAAATGTGTGTTTGAGTGTATTTTCTCCCGGTAATAGATAGTACTCATGACCAGTGCAACCCCTTACCGATCAGCCTACATAGACATTTCCGGAACAAGCAACGTTTACGTGTTCGAGACCTTATAGGGACTGATACCACAATCGGCGTCCAATGTAGCATCACAAGTTTCTTATAGATGTAATTTAGAATAGTCATCTTGTCCTACCCCTTCACATATTTAATCTGTTGGAGTTTTAATAATCTTAAGTGTAGATCTTTTAGTAAAGCTCTGTCCAAGCAACGCAACGTAATTAATTAAGTGATAATCTACAATAAACACCTCGACATCCCTTTCCGAAATACATTGCACATCTATATTCACAAACGGACGCCCTAGCGGTAAGTATGGAACATTCTCTAATCCTTTTAAATATGGGCCATTAACGCTTCCCCACTTCAATATTAATCATCAAGCATTATTTTTACGAATTAATGTTGCCTGACCACCTGTGAATCCAGTTGGCACATTGTGTAGCGATGTCTTTAATATTTGTCATAATCTTGTACCTAGGATTAACCTACCTTTAATCTAGGACAGTGGGAAGTGTCATTTATATAAATAGAAGGAAAGTCTTGACTGACTGACTGACTCCTCAACGCCCAGCCCAAACCCTTGGACCTAGAAAACTGAAATTTTGCACAGAAGTTCCCTTTATAATGTAGACAAGGAAAAAGGGAGGATTTTTATAGGGTATCAAAGTTCCGCGCGGGCGAAGCCGCTGCCATAAGCTTGATAAAAATATAGTTAGTGCAGTTAGTGCACTTGACGATCGGCTTAGGACACTTAAATCTGGTGTGACCAACAGTTAAAGTAATTAATTGACCCACTCACGCCACTATTCTTGTTTGGCCCCGTATTATCTGCATCCTTGGCTGAGTTATTACTTACTGATGCACTGCTCGGACGCTCCTTATTAAAATCTCTGTCAAAGTCCGACTGACTTATATTTTGATACTTAATCGTTTTAAAGAATTTAAGTACACCTACTGGTTTATCAAATTTTAGAGTAAACAATCCACTGCTTGCTTTCCAAAAATCTTACATTTGTTAAGTAAATTAATTTTCGCAAAATAATAAAGTTCATAAGATTCTCCAGAGCGTACCCATCTATTAAGAATATCTAGCAAGTGTTCCGCATAGTTTTCGGTTGCAGGAAATGATTCCTGTAGCATCGACTTCCATTCAAGCAAAATATGCTTAATAGAAGGCAGACTCTGGAACTATTTCTTAGCCAGTCCGGTGAGTTTAGGCAGGGCATAGTGAACCGTTTGCTTATCGTTCCAACTATAAATCTCGAAACATTCATCGACTTTATCGAGCCAAATATTAATAATAGTCTGTTCCTTCGACATAGGGTCGAAGACAGGAACGTCGTTATTCAAAGTTGCAGTCGAAAACGGTTCATGATCCCCTGCTTCAGACTTAAGTTTTACAAAAAAATCCTCAAACAGGTCCGTAGTCATATATTTTGTTTTCCTGTTGTCATGTGCTTAATTTGTGGGCATCACTGGGCGTGTGTCATTTCGCGGGAGTGATTAAGGATCGGTACAGAGTTGAGCTTTCATTGCCAGCGTTTGTCTGCCCACGATTGCTCGGGCCAGACTCGGGCGTCTCGAAACGCATACGTTATCTGTTCCGTTCCATTAATCTCTCCCGTTCTTTGCGTACCTGGTTTTCAAGGGTTCTGAATTTTTCCCTATCCCTGCACAACTCACGTTCCTTATCGAGTAGCGTTCGCGTGCTGCTTATGCTTCGGATTCTCAGCTGATGACGCGTTGCGCTGCTGATGATCACGAACTGGACTGCACCTCCAAGGTCCTTGCGTTTTTTTTTTTGTGGGTTATCACTGCGGCCACTGCGACTGCGGCTACGACTGCGCCTCTCGATTTCCCCTAGGTTCCGCTTTCAACTTCGGGATGCTTCACTGCTATGTTTCGTCTGTCTTTTGTAGTTGTTAAAAAGTTGCTGCTGCGTCGATAATCCGCATTGGGTTCTTTGTCGCTCATTTTCCTGGAACTCAGAACATTTTGTTAATGTATTGTGTACTAATAAGGACAAATTACGTGCTTCCTTTCACCGGCTTCATAAGGTTCATAACTTAGCTTCCCTGTTCTTTATTAGATTTACTTTTGCAAAACAAAGTCACCGAATTTAATTTTAACGTAGATATTTCAACATTATATTAAAACCATTTATCTCAGTTTATAATAATATTTTTGCATTTTTATTTATTTCTCTTACACATACGGTATTTGTGTTTTCAATCTGTATGCATCACAAAAATGGCTAGACATTTTGGGGTTCTTTAATTATTTCTAGTTATTAGGTTCATTATATTTCTCTTCTAAACTTTTATTTCTATAAACTACCTCGAACGAGGGGACACAAAATTGAAAGAAAATAGTTAGCCACTTTTTTTTAAATCTGTATTCATCACGAAATCTGTTAATTATTTTAGAAGGATTTTATCATTCCTTGGCGTTAATCATACAAGATTGCCATTTTAGACTAATATTTCCATTTATCTAATCAATCTATTATAACCATCAAACACAAACATTTTTCTAAAAGAAACTGCATCCGGTTCAATCGGCCAAATCGGGTACATATTATTATCATGTAATGTTTAACTACACCATATTCTTATTTTTCTTCTCGTTATTGCGTTGATTTTCCGTTTTAAAATAAATACAGTTTGGCGGTCGAGCTCGTGGGGTGGTTCATCACAAAACAAAATGTCTCGCGAATCCCACTTCTGAGATGTAAAACTTATCTCAGAAGGGAATCATAGAATTTAAACAACAAATAAATCAACGCAGTAACAATATTTAATACCAATAATTTCAACATAGTTCAGTACATTTCACATTATTTCACTAACCTTACAACTTGTCACTCCGGTGGCTCGTTCAAGACTGCCACATGTCGGTTGTTGTAGTCAACTCGTTAAACTGACAATTAACTCAATGTCAAAATGATTTGATAACTGACAGTGACTTTTGCCAAAATGACACAAACGTAACTCGACTATAACAAGACCCATCCATGCACACTATAAGATTAGTAATATATATCTACCCTCATATAGATAAGTCTTGTTACACTTGCAACAGTAAAAGCAATCAGCTCAGTACAAACACTCGATTGAATGCAATTCCCTGTAATTCGCCTGAACCAACTCGAGCTACCGTCTACTTCGATATCAATGTATTTCATGCTGTGTTTACTTCGATTTAATAGGCATAGTAATGGATGGAATTGGATTTGGTTTTAGGAACTGAAATGTGGGTAGGTATGCGATGTATTTACTCTGTGGGTAGCGAAGTTCTAATGGTAATTAGGATTGGTTACCTAATTATCTTATGATGACTTAAGTTTTATTAAGGCAATTATAAAAATATATTGATGGACATACCTACATAAATGAAGCCATCCTCATGAAAGTTTCGGGTTGGATCTAGTATCCTTTGGCAGGAGTTGGGGGTAGAAATGGTTAAAACTGGTAGGGCTTGGGTCCCCGATTATAACGCTACCACTCTTATCAAACGGCAATGCATATTGTTCGAGAAAAGTTTCTAACCTCAAATCAGTTAAAAGTGAAAATGGAACGTTAAAATGGGTGATTGACAACCAAATCTGACACAATATATTGTCTGTGGTAACGGAACTGAAAAAAGCGGAAAGTAATTTGACGTGGTTTAACTATTTAATTAATCATCAAATTATATACATACAAATGTCGTTAAAAACAAAATTAAATTAAAATAAATATACATGTCTACATGTTTTTACAATATACAATACAACTAACAAAATAAAACACACAAAAATATTACATACTAGCTTTTGCCAGCGGCTTCGCCCGCGCGGAACTTTCATCCCCTATTTAACTCCCTTAGGGGTTGAATTTCGAAAAATCCTTCCTTAATCCTTGTCTACACTATAAAGGGAACCTCTGTGCAAAATTTCAGCTTTCTAGATCCAAGGGTTTGGGCTGGGCGTTGATGAGTCAGTCAATCAGTCAGTCAGTCAGGACTTCTCTTTTTATTTATATAGATCACGAAGGGAGGCACTACTAAGAAGCTGCATCCGAGTGGATGTAAGAGCGATCGAAGCGAGCTTGGGACTTGGGATACCCCGACTCGGACAGGTTAGGTCGTGGTACTTACACCTGGTACGTACACTTTTTAGGGCACTTTTAAGTGTTTTGAGTTTAGGTTACAATTTTTTTTTTCTCGGAAACCTTTATTTACCTTTTCATGGAAGTGGTGCCAGGGAGGAGAGGGGCACCCCCTTCTCCTGCCCCCACTCCCACTCCACCCTCCTGCCAAACGATACTATTTTTTTAACCCCCGACGCAAAAAGGACGGGGTGTTATAAGTTTGACGTGTCTGTGTGTGTGTGTGTCTGTCTGAGGCAACGTAGCTCCCGAACGGATGAACCGATTTTGATTTTGTTTTTTGTTTGAAAGGTGTATTAGTCGGGAGTGTTCTTAGATATGTGTCATCAAAATCGGTTCAGCCGTTTGAAGATTATCAGCTCTTTTCTGGTTGATGAAGGGATTTGAGCATCTTCCACGGGTCTGATCAACTCGAAATTTAGTATTCTATTACTTCAATGATATTAGACGAACAAAGTAACATTGAAATGATGCTGGAGCAACACCTGGAATTTCCAGGATGCCCAAGTTACTCACCAACAAACAGCAAAAGTATCGTGTTTTGGCTCATTGAAAAGGTCTGAATGAATAGATTATAGATAAATAGTGATCAGGACGAAGAATGAGGATAAATTAGTAACAAACGTCACTGTGGGAAAAATACGCAACGATGCGCAGATTTTAGCGAGCGAGACATTAAGTTTAAAAAGCAGGAAATAAAAATTAAATTTAAAATTTAAAAACCCCCGACCCTAACAAAAACCCTAAAAAGTAAAAATAATAATATTTATAGGCCTTTTAAGATGAAGGTAATATTTTGATCAAGGCATTGTCAAGTCGGGGGACGGTCAATGAAAACGCCAAACAGAGACCTAGGATTTTCATTAGCCGTCCCCAGACTTGACAATGCTTTGATCAAAATGTTACCTTCATCATAAAAGGCCTAAATATATTATTATTTTTACTTTTTAGGGTTTTTGTTAGGGTCGGGTATTTAAAAAAAATTTAATTTAATTTTTTACCAAAATATCTTGCAAAGTAATTTTTAGGTGTTTCCAATCCTACCATAAGTGTTAAAATTTATGTTAAAAAAACGGATTAAGTTTATGCCTCTACTGAATTTATTCACCCTCCTGTCAAACATCACACTTTTCAATAAAGAAAAACAATAGCCTTCTAATTTCAAACGCACAAAAAGCACATTTATTTCCTGTTCCACCAGCCAGCACTAATCGCAGCTAGCTATAATCGATTACTGGCCACACATCGCGTTATGAGTCGAATAAACATAGACGTGTAATGACGAAATTGGCCCGATTTGGAAATAGGGTCGATCATCGTAATACACCCCTAGGGCTGTTTGTTTCCGTTGCGTTCATAATCAGAAAAAAAACTGTCGCCATAGACACCATTTTTGAAAGTTTGACAGTTCAATCAAATAGTCAACGAAGAAAATTTATTGAGCTGTGAAGTTATCCATTCTTCATGCAAATACGTATCTTTATTATTAAGATAGAGCTCAATTTCTAGTAGGTATCACTTATTTTCTAATCCCCACCCACACCGTTTCATAGTTGATTTATAATTTTCTTTGCAAATCGAATCTGTCATAATTGAATCCACTTTATCGTGATTCGAAACGCAATTTGAATTGACAATACAAAACTATCATTAATTAAGAATGTCAGAGATCATAGACTAATATAGACATAAAATTTCGGCGACAAAACTATATTTAAATTTATTTTTAAGGTAATTTATTGATACTAGTCCTAATTAGTCGAAAATCTTCCGATATCGTCAGTTCGTTTTCCATCAAGTTGATCATCATTTTCCATTGTACACTAATGCTCGTTCGTCTTAAGGCCACCCGCATTGGACCCGTGTCTACTTATTACAATTTATGTGTTGAAACTAAATTAAGATGTGTCATAATGACCGCACCCGAAATTACCGAGTATTTTGGAGTGTTCCCGTTTAGGGTGGAGGGTTTCGACAGTATGGTTCAAATACAGAATAAAGAAGAGTGCTGTCTTACGTATTAGTTCATAACAAAAAAATCATGACGGGCACTTAACTACAACCATTTGTTGCTTAGAAAAAAAAACACTTTACTTCCTTTGAAGGTCGTTAACTTATCAACTCAGCCCATCGCAGTCAACTGCTGAACATAGGCCTCTCTCAGGCTGCGTCACAATACCCTGTCCTCCGCCTTCCGCATCCAGTTCGTCCCAACCACTTTTTTAAGGTCATTGGCCCATCTTGCTGGGGGACGTCCCACGCTACGCTTGCCGATTCGTTAACATAACTAAAAGTTAATTTCAAGACGGTGTCAGCATGTGAAGAGAATGCTCAATATGCCATCAGGTAACTCACTCTCCTAACCAGACGTTCCTAATAAGCTACATTTAAAAAATATTACAAATAACAATAGTTTTCGTTTTCAAGGTTTTATAAAATATCAAACCTTAGGCCCCAAAAGATCTAACACACTTACATCACCGCGAGTCCAATTGGCGTGTCTACGGGTACTAGAGTCCCTTAATGACATACAACGTATAATGCGGCCAGGTTTAGCTTCCGTTATCAATTTAAACCAAATAGTTCGCCACCTATATTATAAACCTACAAACTTATTAATGCGTGCGGCAAAATAAAGAACTAACGTAAAATGTACTGCATTTGACAGGTCTTTGACTTCTTCCTTAAATAGCAGCGCCACCACTATATGCAAATAAAAGTTTGTAGTTCATAACTACAGGGTGGCGATGGAGATGTCATTCATTAAAATAGGGGGTTCTTTATAATTGTTGGTTTGTGTTATTTGAAATACAAATGGCGACCGCAGATGCTCTTTTGGCGCTTACGTATTAAGTTATTATGAGGATTTTGCTTCTGTGTTTTTAACTTCAGATTAACCTGTTTTTTTCTTCAGATTAAATAAAAACAATTATTGAGTCACACATAGGACTTTTTTAAACAAGTAGGTAAAACTAGCTTTTGCCAACGGCTTCGCCCGCGTGCTCGTTGAAAATTATTTCACGGGAACGTACTACGGGGATAAAAAGTATCCTGTGTTAATCCAGGTCACAAACTATGTGTTTGCCTCATCCAAATCCGTTTAGCCGTTTTTGCGTGATTGAGTAACAAACATCTAAACATACAAACTTTCACATATATGATATTAGTAGTATTAGATCCTGATTTTGTGAATAGGGTATTTTCCGATTTGATCAAAACTATTTTAACTTGAAGATTGGGACGATATATTTAACAGAAAAATAAAAATAAATTTATTAAAACACATTTACTCAATTAAAAACGATTAAAATCTAATTTATTTTTCGTTGTTTTGAATTTACCGCCAAAACGCTCCTTACGACGACTTTTTATCACGTGACATTTGTGACGTCAACTCTGCATAAACGGCACCAGTACAAATACTTAGTTTGGGGCCGTTTTAGAAGTATTTGTGCACAGAGGCACCGCACACCAGTAATATCACTTTCTATCCATAAAAAATCTTGTTAATTATAAACTCGACATTCATTTATTTACTTACTTACTACTTTAGTTTACACAAAGTTGACGTCACGTGATAAAAAGTCATCGTAAGAAACGTTTTGGCGGTAAATTCAAATCAACGAAAAATAAATTTGGTTTAAATCGTTTTTAATTGAGGAAATGGATAGAAATCAATTAATTTTATTTTTCTGTTAATTATGTCGTTCCAATCTTCAAATTAGAATAGTTTTTGAAAAATTGGAAAATACCCTATTGTTGTCATTGAAATAAATGTTTCATTAGCTCTATAGCATCTAGCATTCAAATACCTTGCCTAAAAATGCTAAAAATAAACATTGACGAATTGTGTATAAAAAATCTGAAAGTATTTCGCACTTCGTTTTCAGTCCGGTAGGTATACATTGCTCTTGCACGTGACCAGATAATATTTAGAGATTACTTTAGGATTTCAATTTATGAATAGTTTTGCTTTCTTTCGCATTTTATCTAGAAAAAAGTTTTATTTCTGCCAAATCCTATTTGCATCACTGTCAAAATCACAGTGATCTTTGTTCACGTCACAATAAGGTTGCTTTTCGAATGCTACCACTGACAAGTTTGTCAAAATGACAGTGATCTTTCCTTTTTTTTTTTGCATTTTTTTTGCATTTTTTTTTTAACCGTGCTCCCTAATTAGAACTTGGGGAAATTATGCATTTATTAAATCCTAAGTTTATATTTTAACTTGTGTTCGGGCGGAACCTAAAGTGCTGGTTTCATCATCTTCATCATCATTCCAGCCGAAAAACGTCCACTGCTGGACATAGTGTTACTTTATTCCCTGAAAATTCCAGTTTTTGAAACCTCCAACAATTTAGAAGAAAAATAAAACGCCCATTAACAGATGCTATGCTTCCGCTAAGAACACAGCTAAAACGCATGGAATTAGTATGTACTTACACACTTGAAATATGATTTGAAAAATACTGTTTTGTTATGTTTTTCCAAAAAACGGAATTTTCCAAACTGCTATTTCAAGTGATTATAATAACTACGGTTGTTGAACCAACAAAGAAGAACATCAAAATATTTTATTTTATCATGTTGAGATATCGATACCCTATCGCCTCTGCTGAGTTCAGCTAGCCAAATAAAAATAACCCGTCTAAATATTACCTAAACACGGCTACACATCAAGCTATGCATTTCCAGTATACGCTGATCTCGCACTGTACGCAAATCCTATACAATGCGAGATCAGGTTATACTGGAAATATATAGCTTGAAATGTAGCCGTGTGTACAAATACATATTGTGTGAGTTTCTTGCTTTCCGACTTTACTACGCTTCGGAATGGACTACTAGCTTCATCTTTCTGAGTAACCGACCCTTTAACAATTCAAAGTTGCCTGTATTTTTTTTATTTGATATAAATGCTTTGAGTTTGAAATATTGGTGTGAATGGTTTTAGGTTGCAAGGCGCGAAATCACAACCCCTGACAGACATTTGTCCATCTTTAAATAAATGCAGCATGAACAAAGAGGTTGGTACCTACTCTAAACGCTATTTAATAACTTCCAAAGAGTTTCTAATGACGACCATTCAGGAGATGGAAGTAAAAAGCGGCCAGTACCTAACAGCGGATGCAATTTGTGGACTTTACGATGAGTAACAGTTGCAGTTCGCGCCAATGCAAGGAAGTGGGCGGGGGAAGCGGAGAAATTGTTTTGTATGATCAGCTTAGCTAGCAGGACGTCCTGTTATTTAAATGCTGAGTACGTGGATGGAGGCTTTGTTTACATTGGATATGTACTTTCTGTAGCTAATACAGTTGCATTTTTTTTCAGCTTGAAGGGACAACCGATCGTGAAGCTAAAAAATCGGGATTAATCTTTTTCATCCGGCCAGAAAAAAAGCAAAGCATTTTCAGTTACATTTTGTACTATTTAGACATGACTTAAAATCAAAATTACAAAGCAATTTCTAATTTATTTACATTTTTTCCACCACTCCGTTCAAAACGTAAAATTTCTTTTGTCAAATGAAAAATTATTGTTTATGGTCCCATTGTGTTAGAAAGTCCTGTACGAAAAAAAATCGGTGCATTTATTTATTATAGTTTTAGAAATCGATTTTTAAATCGAACTTCTTTTGTTTGTTTAAAATACGTAGTGTGTAGGTACCTATTTATCGTATTAAGGGACATGACCTGTCGCGCAATGAATGCAAGAAATACGGGACAGTTGGCAACGCTAGTAGGTACAGTCCTACCATTTGTTAGTTACAGAAAAACTATCTTGCCAAAGATAACCGCGTGCCATTACGCGGTTATCTTTGGCCAGATAGTTTTTCTGATAAAATCCAGTAGGAACTCTTCGTTCAGAACCAGCATTGTAATGTGAAATAGGAAAGAAGTTCTATTACCATTTAAATACATATTTTAGTTTTCTTGGTAATTGATTAATTTTCTTAGGTACCTTTATAATTAAAGTCAGCATTACGTTTTAATCTGTGAGTCCCACACAAAAACGCCCCACAATATCCTACGCAGTACGCTACGTTACACGCACTACGGTACAAACTACGAAGAACGCTAAATACGCGAAATATTTCGTATGCTACGCAACCTGCTACACAGTTCGCTACGCGGCACTCGACGTACCACGCTACGCAACTTGCTACGTAGCACACATCTTGAACTCAGATGATAGAGATAACAGAGAATAATATCTTTATTTTTCTAATGTAAAACTAATATATTTTGCTTTTTATTTGCTATACAGATGGTTTTAACATTTACATAGCGCAATATAAATTTTAATGATTGTGGTTATTTAGGTAGGTACCTTCATTCGTTCAGACAGTGAAAATGTCAATGAAGTACCCAAGTAGGTACATATAGGCAGGTACTTATTTTGATTAACGCACACAAAATAAAGGGCATTTACCATGTAATAACTCTATACTCCAACTATCTATTACGAAAATCTAATTCAATCTAAAACGAAACTAATACAATAAATAATGGATAAAATAATAATGTCACGGTATCATATAAATGGAATAATAGAAAAAATATTATCAATAATTGCTCCGTTAATAATATCAATGTCTATGGTGGCGGAAATCGACGCTGATTGGTCGATCGCGGCGCGGGAAAGCGCACAATATGGCGGCGCTTCGGTTCCGGTCGCGGACTTTTGGGAAATAACATCGGAACTAATAATATGGATTAAACTGTTGAAATGTTTGTCTTATTGATTGTTTTTGTTCGTTTGTTATGTTTATTGAGATATTAAAATAATGGTTGAATTTATGGCGTGTTGGGTTATGTGTGGTGGGGTGAAATTAATATCTAACGTTTTTGATGTCACAATGTGTAATTGAATAAAATAGTACAAGGTTCTAGAGTTGAACAATATATGAGACCAGACATATAATAAAAACTCATTACCTACCTATTTAATAAGTTAATGGACTTATAGGTACTATGTAATATTTAACATAACATCACGCTTTGTTTCCGAAGGGTTGGGCAGAGGTGTATCTATAGTATACCCAAAGTTCGCCAGTAATGTTTAAGTCCCATGTAACAGGGGGTGAGCCTATTGCCATCAAGCGTAACAAATCCAGACTAAGGGCTGCTTGGGCACGCCACGATTGCGGCGGTAAGTCCCCTCTTTGAGGAGTGGCTTGAGAGGCGTCGGGAATCCCAGGCCGATTTCCGGCCACCGTAGGCATGAGCTTGCGGACGGCGAGTAATGGGTAGCTCGCTATCCGGTAAGGACCAGGGCCAGGTCGACGGCGCGTTTTGTTCGACGCGCGCCTCAAAGAGATGTCAGCACAAAGTGATGAGGCCCGCAAGGGCCGATGCCTGCCAGGGCTGTTCGAAAGAGATACCGCCGCCCGTGGCACACAGGCTACTGAGGGAACACGGGTGGGTTTTAGTCGGTAAAAGTCTGACACGCCCTCCTGCTCCACCCAGAGCGGGAGAAGTCATTTAATGATTTCCCACCCAAAAAAATTAAAAGCGCTGCTATCAAACCCAGGTGATATTTACTTTGTTAAATAATTTATACGTTGATGTTTACTGCTTAACATAGGCTTTATTATAAAAATAAGCATTTGTTGAGTTTTGATCATCAAATTCAAAACCATGTTCTAAATAAGAATGAGAACCATTGTTTCATTTTTAAATACCTACGTACAACGACAGCAAAAAACATTAAATTCTGAAGGCAACATCACACTTACCCCACCCTATCAAAACAAGGCTGAATGAGTGCCAGTCAGTGCCCCCATTAAAACTAAACTCAATGTCAAATTAGATTAATTTTTCCACATCAGTCACCCCAAAAGCCACAGAGCGTGACGTAGCGCGGAAAGTAAACATACAAAATGGCGGCCTTAATAACGGTGCGACGGTGAATTTGAATTTTAAGTTCAAGTATTTTTTGGTAAGGCAGAAAGAATATATTTGGACTTTATAAATGTAGATTGATGAAGAAGCTAAATACCTAGGTAGGTTTTAAGACTAGGTAGATAGATACATTTTTCATGACAAATAGTGTTTTCGTAATAAGTATGTACTCAAAAACCATAATGACGCAGAACTAGGTAAGAACTCGTCTGACGGGATTTAGGTAATCTAAGCTTATAGCCTTTTACTTTAAAAAAATGGAACAGTTTTTCAGAAAATACTCTAAACATTCACTCTGAAATGACTTCATAGAAAAAAAAATACCTAAAGGAAAAATAATATTAAAAAGCTGCAGAAAGTTCTGATTTTTAATGGAGAAAGGGTTTAATTTCAAACTCTAGGTAGTCTCAACCTAATGATAGAGCTCCAGAAGACAGTAGGAAATAAAAAAACAATATCTCATAATCACACTTCAGTTGCTTTAATTGTCCAGTCAATTATAGCGTCAAGTCGAAGTTAATACCAGACTGGTAGACACATCACAAGGAAAATCAAACAGCAGTTTAATGGAACACCTGTAAAATTCCCGCCAATAAGCAGTTTGCAGGTCCAACGACTGTTGGCGGCATGGCCGACACCGCATTTAGACAATTAACCGATGAACTATAAATGAAGGAAAGTGGCAATTTCTCCAGTGACGTCGGCCTTATCGACGCTAAATAATGGAGCGAGTAGTTAGTCTCGCGTCTTCATCCCGGTAATTAACCGGCGTCGTCCCCCCCTCATCCCCTGCTCCCCCGCCGGGCACCGCGTCCACCCGCGCACACCTAAATTAATCACACCACGAATCTCGCCCCCCAATCCAGGTCCGGATTAAAAAGTTTTATTGGAGAGGCAAGTGTGACACTCCGGCGCGCCTCACTAGCCCGGCCTAACCAATAGCAGCACACCCGCAATAAAATACCCCTCTCCGATTGGCCGAAGCCTAATGGGCCACGCCTCTGTTCACCGCCCGAGCCAGGGCTGTCACCCGCCACGTCAGTTGACCGAGGCGCGTCGAGCCGTCAGCCGTATCTCGTGTTAGCTTGATGTTCTGTGAGATAAACACAATCAACTGAACGTTCCGAAATATTTTGTGACTGTTGTGTGATGGATCTGTGAACTGAAAATGGAGGAGGAGTCGATGTCGGGACACAGCTGTTCTGAGGACGATATCAGTGTTGGTCGGCCATCACCGGCGCCGTCACGATCTCCTTCACCCCACGATTACTTTAGGCCACTGAAGCGCTTGAAGATGGCTTCGGAGCCGGCGGAGGAGAGGCGAGGGGATGGTGTGAAGAGTTTTTCGATTTTGGACATTTTGTCGCATAGTCCGCGCACTCCGCCGCGTATTGTGCGTCCGTGGGATGCTTCGGGGTTCGAGCGGCTGCAGCGGCTGCAGCGGTTGGCTGGTGCTGCGTTGCTGGACGGTGAGAGGTGGAGGCTGGCGGCTTTGGGGCTGTTAAGGCCACGGGATATGGGGTCAGCGGAATGCTGTGACTCTGCCTCTGAGAGATCCTCATCAGCTTCGGACTGCTGCTCAGAGCCACGTCGAGCTACTCAGCAAGGCTCGGCCGCACCACACACGCCTCTCGACGCCCTGTTCCACATGACGAGCAAGACATTCGAGGCCAACAATCCTGACAGTGGAGGTAAGTAATTAGTAATTTATCTTCTTTTTGATTTAGTTGGCCAACTTTGACAATAAATTTTAATAAATGGGAAAAAGTTATGTTAAGCATAACAGGCTCTGCAAATTGCATGAGCTCGTTTCGCCGCCTCTTCACTCATGACTGTAAAGATGTTGCTTTTAATTTGAGTGCCAATAAAGTGAACTCTTCAATGCTCATCCTTGAAATCCAATAAGAAAATTCTCCTTGGCGCAAGAAATGAGAGAACAGATGAACAGTAATTTTTATTTATATTGGGCATTCTAATTGAAGTGCCGAACTTCTTCTAGAAGACCCGTCTTATCAAATATTCGTTTACCAATGTATACAATGTATCGTGTTAGCCAAAAACTTGGTTGTGGAAATCAGATACCTAAGCATTCGCTCCATGTAAAATACTGGTAAGCGATTTGGTATTCAGCTGCATTCAGTAAGACTGGAAGCCGACCCCAACATGGAAAGGGATAGGTTTGACGAAAATGATAAGGAAGAGTAAAATTTAATTGTCATAAGAGTCTCAGTGGTTAATTTGCTGCATCATACAAAAGTGAAACATCTTCTCGAACAATCTGTGTGAACCAGGTCCTTTTTTTGACTACTTCACATAGGTAATAAAATTGTTTATATTCTGGTATTATGTCAATGTATTCCAATAACACTCGGCTTATGCCAAAAATATTTTTCTCTAGTCTTTTTGCATAGTTCTACACCTTCTGTAATAATATTCTCTGAATTAAAAGGAATTTGTAACTTTTTTATGTGTAAAGTATGGCAAAAATCTACAGTGAAATCTACAGTGACGTTTTAAAAGCGACAATTAGGTATTCTATAATATCAGAAAAACAAAAAACCTATCCCAAGACTCTTTCATCTTAATGACCATTACTTGAGGATTGATGTATCATTCATCTATCATTTTAGTAGTATGTATGTATGTATATTCTTATATGATATGTGTATTTATAAATTAGATTAGATATAATTTGTGCTATTATGTTTTCCCTTCTATTATTATTACACGCGTTGTCTACATCTCTGTTATCTTCTCTCCTATCGCAGGTGTGCTGGAAGAGATTTCTGTAGAAATACCTAAGCATTACCTTTGTACGTATTTTTCTGTTCCTTTATTCTTGTCTGTTTATATGTGTGTGCATAAATGGTTAAATAGATAAATAAATAAGATAATTAAACAAACGCTAATTACGACACACTCATCTATATTTAACGAAATTAAACATTAATCGTGTCTGCAAACAAACTAAATGATCCTAGATCTATTTTGGCTACCAGCACTATTACACCACCCGGACATGAATAGTCTGTTAAAACAGTAATGTATTGTTTGTATGTGGATTAATTGCACTAATTAGAAGTCATTGGGGTTCTATTGGGCGTGACTAGGCAGCCACTAGTCATGCTGCTTATTTCTATGCAATATGTCTTTTGCTTTTCTATGACAACTACGACCAATCTTGGCTTGCAATACGCAGTTTTGAAACTAGATCGTTTGAAACAATGTGTATTAATTAATCATTTTAGCTATGTGTAGGTACGTAGTAGCTCAAGTTTCAAGCCAGGCTAATAAATATGCAGTTTTGGAATATAATTTAAGGACATAGGAATGGTCTCTCTTTCTTATTATTTATGTGTAGATCAATTGGAAGTGGTGAAGGGCTGGCGTTTTTGGGGACTGTCTTATGTAATTTTGACGTTCAAAAAGTGCTGACTCTCAGCCTAGTCTGAATAAATGACTTTTTATTTTGATAACTGCAGTAGTATAGGTAACTTCTATTAAGTAGTAAATTACAACACTTACACAATACGCCGTTTTGAAATGAAAACTGCCGTTTTTCGTAGTCTACCTTGTTACACATTTTGCGTAGCGAAATATAGATATGCTGCGGTTTTATGTAATTTTATCATAATGTATTTGGGAAAAAAATATTAAACAGTAGGACTCCTTGTTCTTCCCAAGGTATGTTAAATAAAAAACGACATTTAATCATTACAAAGGGAAGGAAAATCGCGGAAAAGCTTCGTCTGCTACTCAGAAAAATTATGACGAAACCGCGTTAAAACAACTTAACATTTTCTTTTACTTTTCCAATAACCACAGATCAAAAGCTCTTTTTTCGACAGATACACACAAATCAAAAATAATAAAGTCTCCTTGGTTAAATAATGTTTTATTTATTCGTTTTTGATTGAAATGTCATTAGCAATGAGCAAAGCGTAATACGTATTTGATGATTGTAAAATACTTGTGTGCCATCGTTCTGGGTAAACAACGAAATATACGTATTTCTGCAGTTAGGTGGTTATTACATGTCAAATGTCATGTCATTTACCATAGACAACATTTTATGTGCTGTGCCTACTGACATTTCATGATGCTTGAGATTATTAATCTAAGTAGAATTATTGTATACCTATCTACCTACTTATACAAATATTACCAATGTTGTGATTTCTTTATATTTTTCTTTGGTAGGTAGGCATTGTAATGTGTTATGGGGGCAATGAAATGATACAGCGTTATCATTATTATGTTTATTCTAAGCGTAAACACATACCAGTAGGTAATATCAAGTAGTTAAGCACATTTCCAGGCTGTAACAAATGAACATAGAATCATATCAATCTATGTGATTTTGAAGGACCATTCCAAAAGCACTAGCAGTTTGGAACTCCAATTAAAATATTCTAGTTTAAAAGAATAGTAAGATTGGCTAGATATTATTTAAAATAACCTAAATTCTTGTTATTGTGACACTATTTCAACGCCTTTAGAGTTATTTAGCCATGGAGTTAATAACTTAATTGTTCTCTCAAAAATAAAAGATAATTGCGGTTTATAAGATTTTAATCTTTTATATGCAAATGTAGCACACTTATAATATTTTTAATTTTCTAACAAGGTAAATGCTTATTTTATTTATAAAACCATCCATTTTAGGTATTCTATGGTCACAAGTTGTACCATTAAAAATAAAATATTTAATTTGTAATTCACTAGCATAAGATCAACATTTTATATCTTAATTAAATTACTTCTTCATTACATTTTTGTACGCAGCGGTTTAATTAGGAGGCTCAAAAATTACAGTTACGACTGGGCCCACAGATAAAATATAGTAGGTAGGTACCTACCGTGAATCTCGAAAGATTATCTTTTTTTTAAATAAAGTAAAAAGAAACGAAGTTCATACAATACACAATGTGGGGACGATCCTAATAGTACCTACTAATATAATATTATAAACGTGAAAGTTTTTATGTTTGGATTTTTACATGTTTATCACGCAAAAGTAGTCTAAGGGATTTGGTTGATATTTGGCACATATTTTATAACCTGAATTAACACACTGACTTTTATTTACCTACGTTCCCATGGGATAATGTCCGCCCTCAATGCGAGCGAAGCTGATGGCAAAAACTATTACATATACGATAATAATAAAAAATACCTACTGGCAATAGATTCTAATGTATATATGAGTATTTTGGAACAATCAAATAAATCTTAACCTCGAAATTGAAAAGGTTTTTTTTTTTTTAAACTAAGTAAATCTTCTTCTTAGCAATGTCGATAGCAATCTAAATAGAGTCAGCCCGGAATTCGGGTACGTGCTTGGCACTTTCAGCAGCGTCCATCAACTCCTGTAGTGTGCAGACAACTAAATAAGTACCTACTAGTGATGGGCAGACTATGGATTTTGCCAATCTTTGACTAGTAGTAGTAATATAATGACTAAACTATAGATGTATTTGATTGAATTTTTGTATGCAGACTAGGAACGTATTTAGATAATATATACCTACTAAGTTTAATTTATTATCATATTGTCTTTTCACCTTGTATATACCCTTTCAAATCTCCACTCAATTCAACATACTGAGCTGCATTCTAGAATACGACTACTCGTTTCTTAACCGACTGTAAAATTACAAAAAAGCTCTGAAAAGTTCAGAAACATGCAGCTATGACGCAAAACCAGTATCAGTCACACACACGAAATCAACAATGCAATATCAATTTATCGATCGTTATCGATAAAGATGTCGGCTATCGACAAACACCGAGTGTTATGCCGAAATAGATGATTGTGTTATGATTACAGAGCGGCGAGTTGTAATTGAATGATCTCTGAAACGAACGCGCCCGCGCTCTGTCATTAGTGTGCGTGAGGTTTTTGTTTTTTAATTTGTCTTTGGTATTAATGAATCAGCGAAGGATGGTTGGTTGTGAAATTTTCGTGTAACATAACAATGGTTTTGATTTTTAAGAGCTTAGTTTTATTAATAATAAAGGGGTGCTACTAAATCACAATAATGTTTCAATGTTACAGAATACGATGACGATCAGAATGATCAATCAATCCATGAAATAGCCAGTCATTTTGCAAGATAGGCAATAAGCGTGAAAGATATCTATAAAAGGCACGGTGCAAACTTACCGCAACAATAGAAATATTCCAAAAAGCAATAAAAGTTCACACTTACAACACTCACAGCCCCTTATAATCTAATTTATCCCAAATGCATTTTAAATTAACGCCCATTCACTAATAACGAACGCTATTTATGAGAATTAACCACTTAATGCAGCAACAGAACAAATCAATGAGCTCTAAAGACCCCCAAAGTATCAAACATCATTCAACCGAGCGAACCTTTTTCAAAAACTCCATACACTAATTTACACGGACTTTGCAAAAAATCTATTGTGCTGGCACAAAAGAAGACATCACTACGATTAACAGGCAAAAAGAAAAAAACGAAATTCGAAGTAGAACAGGCGGGAATTGTCTATGCTCCATATGTTACGAGATTAACATGTAACAAATGGTCATTTGTCATTGGCAGCACTGAGCGCTTGATTGAGGAAGTAATTTCTTGTCTATGAACGGAAATAATATTTTTTTACACATCCCCTGTTCACTACGGGACATTAGAAGACTTGGGTAATGCCTGTATGATTATTAGAGAGTTACGTGAATGCGTATCATAAAGATACATTATAATTATGGGGATATGGAAGTGTCTCCTCTTTCTAAGGATGGAATTAAGGTTTTTTATTAAGATGGAATCAGGTGGTATCATAATTTATTAGCGGATAAAAACTGTGCTTTTATTATAGAATGTGTCCCGTGAATTTGCAGCATGTTATAACGATGGCTGCGAAGTGAGCAACAGTGCGCAGTAATTCTTAGAATAATTAATGATGAGCAATAAAGTCATAAAATCTCTGCACAGAGTGCCTTTCCCTATTACAAATCTGACAGTTATATCATAGATTGGAGAACGCATGTCTTTTTCATCAAACAAGTACAGCCAGCAGATTTCCGCAGAAAAATATTTTCGTAAATTATTTGTAATTATCTAACGGAAAATTAGTAATTAACTAGGTAGGTACACAGAACTATAGCGATTGTAGTCAAAACTACTTACCCTACAAGGTCAAAATAATGATAATGTGCAGATTTACCGTGGTAAATAGCCAGATAGAGTACATAATACAAATGTTAGTATATATTGTAACATTAAAGTTATTACAGCGATGCAATCTAAACTACTACTGATTGCTATATTTACGATTGTACCTACTAATGTTATGTATGTACTTGTAATTATGGTACTGAATAGATATGGCTTTTAGACCGTGATGAGTTGGAGCTCAAGCGTGATGAGCTTCAAGACACTCTGTATAATGTATAGTAACCGGATAAAATTCCGTAACTTTAAAACTCAAAATTTTTGCAACGTTCTCTAACGGGAACGTAGATAAATTTTAAACTGGTAAATCAGACAAATAAGAGCAATAGGTATCGTTTTCTAGTTTACTAACAAATATTAACTAAGAGTTGAGATAAGAAAGTATTTTTAATAATCGTCATGGAGAGCAAAACTGAGAACCTACTCTCCCTAATAAAAAAAGTCCGTACAACCCTTCATATTCTTAATTCAAATCTCACCGCGTTCCATTTCCGTCACAACACACTTCAAATTAAAACATAAATACAACTCGTTCCACAATCATAGACAACACAAAAAACGTCATCGAATCATCTCACTCCGTCGACACTAACAGTCGGGCCCAAAGAATTATTATATTTTATTATCCCACAAATTATGCCGCGGCTTGTGGGGTCCGCCAAGGTGTCGGTCCCGACACGTTTATATTACCCCTATTATGAAAAAAATATGTAAAAAAAATAAGCTCAAAAGGCACCCGGCTTCGAAGGGCGCACACAGTAAGCTTTTACACGAATAATGCCAGTTTCAAAACGAAATCGCTGACTAATTGATTATTGTGAATGGCTCGCTTTAATAAATTGGAAATCAATGGGGTGTCAATAATTCGATTTTCACTATGTTGGAAAATGGGTTGGAGAAAGAAAAAAATAATTGAAGAAGAACCTATTGAAAATGTGAACATTGAAACGGATGTGCCGATGATTCAAACTGACAAGTTTAAAATGAACTATTAGCAGAATCATAAATTTTCAAATTTTCAGTGATGAAATGCACTGAAACAATAAATTGTTTTACTAAAGCAGAAATGATGTAATACGCATAAATATTAACATTAATTTCAACTAAGCGTAGTTCCTGTCTGAAAAATAAACATCGTGAAACAAGTAGTGTTAAATAGAATGTCAGGAGCACGTCACCATAGTTAATTCTTGGCACTTGGCTGTACTATAATAACGCCTTTGGTTCAGTTATTCCTCAAGGTGACTACTTGGGCTATTTTCAGGACTTAACTGCACATAGTTAATTTGGCATTCCAATTTCAAATTGGAATTCCTTGACTTTATGGTCACTTAATTATGTTTAGCGGTTATTCGTTCTATTTATAAGGAGGTATTATGAATATGGTGTGATATAGGTAATAAAAGGTGGAAACGTGGTCACCCGCGAATTCGAAATTAACGGTAAGCGGAAATAGATATTTTGATCCCTGACGTGATGATTTTCTGGTAAGTACTTCGCCTTCCCAAAGTAGGTACTACGCACGAAAGTAAGCTATAATATTTTTCTTTATAATCTTTGAAATTAATGGTTTCAAGAATAGGCCGGGCCCTTATGATAGAGCATGATCTATCCCTATAACCAGTCAGCCTCCCTTGCGTTCTTTGTGAATTTCTAAATTAGTTTGTCAAATAAAACCTACACACATTTCTTCATAAAACATTTAAAATTACACCCTCTAATTCTCGCAGAGCAAGGTGCATACATCTGTCCCTGTCACACCTATGTTGACCGAGGGGGACAGGTGATCAGTCAGTTAATTTAATTACACTATCTGAGCGCCATCTCTGTCGGTGACGCAGGTTGGACTTGCATTTTGTGTGTGTGTGACATTTTTTTATTCAGTAGGTTCCTATATTGGTATTTCAAATAAAAATGTGTTTTAACATGAGATTTTCAGTAAAAAAAATTGACTTACCTTGGGTACCTACTACTTCCATACGGTCAAAGTAGCTCACATAAAAAAAATAGTTTATGCCAAGGGTTTAATTTAATTTGTTAGGACCAGTTACATGACTAACAACAACAAAACATGATCACGAAAGTTCCCATTCATGAAAATAAATTCAATTTAGTCGCCCCCTGTTATACAAAACCGCAACTCTATCATATAAACATTTCCAATGATTACAAAAGCATATTCTGCTCAACCCGTGATCGGCAGCGGGTCATTATTTAATAACCCTACATTTGACGGGCCCCGGACACCCTGAGTGCCGAATTATAGGCCTCTTTTTGTAAATAAACCGCCGGCTGATGCAGGGTTATTTTTAATGAAACTGGTTGCAGTGACTGGCCTATCGCGGTTTAGTGTAAGCAAGGAGAAAATTGGATGACCTTAACTATTGGCAGAAAAAAAAAAAGTTCCTATCTATCATTAGGTACGGCGTTATTTGCAATGACTTGGTATTTCAGCAATTTCTCATAAAAAGTCAAATTAAGAAAAAGACAATAAAATAAAGACAACAAGAGCAGGCCCATTTAGTAATAAAAAAAACGGCATAAGCATTGATCACTACATTTAATTTTTCTCAAGGTGGAATCGGTACCTACTGTACAAAAATTATTGTTCGATTTTAGACTCACACAGCTCCAAACCTTATGTCATTATGACATTTAGTATGTATTTTAGTCAAAATAATTTCCCAGTACTAACCTCAATAAAATTCTTCTCTATAAACGCGGTAAGTTGTCTTTTAGCCATAGACAATTTACTTTGTCGGCCCAACAGACTATTTTTGGGCCGTTAGCACCTTAGCTTTTACCGTGAGTGACGGCAGAAACAACCTTGCAAGTTCTAAAGTGATGCCGTTTTAAGATCCCATAAAACTAGCTCTAGCGGCACTTTGAAGTGGATTGCTCAATTGAATGGTGAAATTCAAGTTAAAGTTCTAGTAAATAGGTTTTACATGATTGATTCTTACCGTAATATACTTTCCAGCTATTTGTATTTAAATCTACTATGCATGCGCCAGAATAAGTAAATGCTATACCCATTTTTGTATCACTCCTAATAAACCAATTAAGACAAAATGCCATCGGAAAGACAGTTTTTCCTTTTTATAATATCGAAACCTACGTAGTAGTTAGATAATTTTTTGATGGCCTATGATACTTTTCTTACATAATGTATAGGTACCTATACTTGTACATATTTTCTTTTTATTAAGACTTATAGCTTTTTAAATTATGTAAATATTATGTATATTTAAATCTAATTAAATATAGATAAGGCTCTTAAATCTCCATATTCATGCTGGATTAATTGCCACCCATCTTTTATGGACTAAAACATTCCGTAACGTTTCGCGCCATTGCCCAACATTTTCCATAGACAAAAGACATGGGCAGCTTAACTTTTTATTCTCAGATATTGATTTAGATAACATAATCGATTTTGAAATCAATTGAATTCGTTTTTTTTTTGTCCCTTTTAACGGACTAAAATAATTATATTATGTGTGTTTTCTAATAGGGTCTGTGAGTATAGGGTCAGGCGGCCTTATTTTAATTGGCCCCTATTTATATAAAAGGTGTTTGGTTTTTTACTATTATGTAGGGCCATCGAAGGGTGGTGCCCTTTTTAAATGGGTACGTGTTAATTCTGGCACATGGGTACCTATATGGCCATGGTATGTAATAAAAGGCGAAAATGTACACAAGGAGGAAATATATATTAAGAACATCACCAATAAGGTTGATATCAAGCTTATTGGTGATTTTCTTAAGAAAGATCAGGTGCGTAGTAGCCGCAACGTGCGTGTGTGTATGACCAGAGATGTATGTGCGTAAACGGGGCACTAGGAGTATGTAAGGATCGTAGCAAGCACGCCCAAGGGGAAGTTGAAGGTTTGAGTTGATGTTGAGATGTTTGTACACAAGGTAGGTTAACTTCGACACTTTACGTTAATTGTGTAAAGCAGCAGACAAAAATGTATTCCGTTTTTAGCAGGAAAAATTGCTTACACAGTTAGGTACGTATTTTTTTGTTGTATAAGTGAAAGAAGAAAATCCAGAAATGAGTTATATGACAATGACTGTTGTAAAGGTATTGTATCTGTGTAACTAGCTAGTTTTTAAATACTTTAATTGTAATCTGTGGAGAACGTAGTGGGTAGCATAATTGTTTAAACCTTAATATTTAAGATAATTTTATGTCTATCTCTTATTGTGCTACTGTTTGTTTTTTCCTTAAATAAATAAAGTACACTTAGAAAATTCATAGTGGCTACCTCAGAGACAATGATGACCCCCCATAAGTACCTAAACTGAGTACCAGATACTATTTAGCCCTTTTTTCCACTTCCCATATGTCTTACTTAAGGGGAATCTAGTCGCTGGCTCGAACTCATTGGTGGGCCTGGCTAATAATAACGCTGTCTCACCAGGCATCGTGTTCGACAGAGGTAGTTTCAATGATGAGCTTTTAGACGCTAGACTACACGCATAACGTTACTGATTGAGATGCTGGATAATGTATAGGAAAACAGACGCGTAAAAAAATAAGAAAAGTCCTTCGGAAGATCGGGTTTTCTGAAAAAACCACTGCATAAATCAATGACCAATAAAGTTTATTGAACTTTTCGATAATTGAGCTTTGTCGGTATTGACTTGGTTTTGGAGATTTTATACTTATTTTATTACATAAATACGCCCAAAGTTAGGTTAAATTAGCAAAAAAAAAAACTAATCTTTGTTAACTTTTAACCTTATAATGGCTTTTTATTTTAGTATTCTGTTTCCACACAGACAATATTAATAAAGAGACAAAACCATATCATGTTTAATTTTGGATGTACATTGTCGAATAGTGGAGTATGATGATGATGGGATCCCTTTTCCGCACGTAGACTCCCATTCGGTCCGTTGTGCGTGGGGATTCTGGCTAACAGAGCCAGCCTAGCTCCGCCCAAAAGTACAGAAGCTTCCTGGGAGCCTCACAGGCTTCGCGGAGCGACCTCACTGTTCCGAGGATTTCTTCACGTTGAGAAGCCACGGCCTCACATTCCAGGATGACGTGGGCGGCTGATTCCTCTGCGTCAAGGCAGCCCCTGCAAAGCGGGCTGTCTGTGGCGCCTATGTTAAAAAGGTGTTTGTTAAGGAGAACAGTGGAATAATACACTCCCGAAGTTTGTATGGAAAAAAAATAGACTAGATTCACCTTAAAGGTTCATTAAGCAAAGTTTATTTGCGACGCAATTATCTATTCCAAACTTTCGCCCGCGGTTCCGCCCGCGTGGATGTCGGTTATCGCGTAAAAAGTAACCTATATCCTTCTGCACATCCCAGGGTGTATCTCTGCTAAACATGACGATCGGTTCAGCGATTTATGTGTGAAAGCGTAACAGACAGACAGAGTTACTGTCGCGTTTATAATATTATAGTGGGAAAGTACGGATAGTAGTGATTTATAATAATACTAGTACAATTGTTATGTAAAGTCCTATGGTTCAAACTACAGTTCCTTTATAGGTCGCTAGGCGTTGAAATATTGCCAACCGACAGGCCCAAAGCAGATAAGTGAGTTAGCTATATTGCTGCCTCGTTGTCCGCTTTGTGACCCTGGTAAGGCACTTGGATACCGCATTTACTTACTACAAAGTTGTTCAGAAGGTCCAATCTTTAAAAGCCCTCTTGTGAAGAATGAATAAATTAACATCTTGCGTACTCAAAATGCTCTTTAAAGGTTTCCGTCTGGATAGTGTGTCCCTCTTAAATCGGAGACTGACTTGCAACGTTTGTTTGTAATGTATCATTCGAGGCGAACTTGGTTACAAACGGCGATACTCAAGACGCGGCGGATGCTTGCTTCGAGCACATGGCTCAACCGCGCTCCATTTCTATTCAACTTTTACTGATGTCCTCGCAATGTTCGCATCGAGCAGTTCGGCTCACTGCATGTTACAAAAACTAGATACATTACAAACAAATGTTGCAAGTCAGTGTCCGCCTTAAGAAGGACAAATCATCCAGAATTTCTATAAATCAATGTTAGTCTATTTTGCTCTACGAAGTTTAGAGACCAGCGTTGAAGTAAAGCTGAACAGGTCACGTATGTGAATCATTTCGGCCATTTCTTACCTAGAACCAAAGCTTCATGTCAAGTTTGGTTGGTATGAACCAAATGAGATTAATCCTAGTCGCCCCTTCCAAAAAGAAGTTTTGTATGGAGAAGAATTGCCAAGAAACTCCACCGTTTCCATTTTTAAATGTTTTAAAATATTTGCATACGTTATTTAGAGCATTTGAGAGGGGCTTGTTGCTAAGTTATAACAGCGGGATGGATCGATCGATCAGGTTAAGCTACGCTTGCCGCGGTTGCTCCGTGGATGGGTAACCATCTTTACATACCAAGACCCATCCGTGCCTCGGAAAGCACGTTAAGCCGTTGGTCCCGGCTGTCATTAGTAGATCTTTGACAGTCGTTACGGGTCGTCGGAAGCATGAAAGTCTGACAACCAGTCTTACCAAGGAGTATCGTAGTACCCAGTAACTGGGTTGTGGAGGTCAGATACAGATAAGCAGTCGCTCCATGTAAAATTCTGGTATTCAGCTGCATCCGAATAAACATCTAGTATAATTATAAGTGAGAACGATGTATGTATCTCAGGACTAGGATTTCTGCATAAAGTACACTATGCTAATGTCTTCGGCCAGCCTTTGCACCCGTTGCCACCATGATATATGCCAGACTACTGACAGGCCGCCCCGACAAACAGAGCGTTGTCTCCCATACGTCAAGTATCTGTAATTAAGTTTCCTATTGTTTGACCCCGAAGAATTGGCATCCGTCAGACGTTCGTATTACTAGAGTAGTTGAACGCTTCAACGTAAATATAAGTGCTTATTTCTGCTGCCACTTTCGTGTGACGTCAGATTAATATGTTCTCCTGGTACATGAGGCGAAGTGACTTGGGTGTGCATTTATTTCTTTACCTTAAATAAATAGTCAGTCTTTAATTATTACTTACTAGCTTTAATAGGCAGCGGCCTCGCCCGCGTGGAGGTCAAAAATTTTCCCACGGGTACGTAGGTACTACCGGGATAAAAAGTATGTGTTAACCCAGGTTATAGACTATTTGTGTGCCAACATACAAATCCGTTCAGCTGTTTTTGCGTGATTGAGGAACAAACGTCCAAACATCTAAATATCCGAACATACAAACTTTCACATTAACATTATTATAGTAGGATGGTCCTGCCAGGGGTGCGGGTTTGTTCGAAAGAGACACCACAGCCCCTGGCATACGGGCTACTGAAGGAACACGGGTGGGTTTTAGTCAGTAAAAGTCTGACACGCCCTCCTGCTCCACCCAGAGCGGGAGAAGTTATTTGATGATTTCCCACCCAAAAAAAAAAAATAGGATGGTAAACACAGTTAAATACATCTTCTTTGCGAATTGATGGCAAGAAGTTCAAACACCCAAAATTAAACTGCGCAAACTCCACTCGCTGACATGATCCCTATATGGCATTAAGTCCGCCTCTGTACATGTAAGTATGTGCTATAAATTATCATCTGCCTAGCCTTTTCCCAACTATGTTGGGGTCGGCTTCCAGTCTTACCGGATGCATCTGAATACCAGTATTTTACATGGAGCGACTGCCTATGTGACCTCCACAACCCAATTACTGGGTAACATGATATCCCATGGTAAGACGATGGGCTTCTGAAGACCCGTTACGACTGTCAAAGAGCTACGAATGACAGCCGGGACCAACGGCTTAACGTGCTTTCCGACGCACGGAGGGGTCTTGGTATGTAAAGATCGTCACCTATCCAAGGACCAACCGCGGCAAGCGAAGCTTAACCTGATGGATCCATCCCGCTCTTAGTACTTAGCCTAAGCCCCTCTCAAACGCACAACTCACAGGGCATGCGGTGCAGGATGGTGGGTGAGCCACTGTCTGTGGGGAGGTGGCGCATACGCACTTGAGATTGAGCCGTCCGTGAAACCTCATCTGTGGAAATTGTCTTTTCTCCGGCCGAGGTGGGGGACGCAACATATAACTTTTACTTATGCACTGGTTTTTACCTGAGGAATGTCGTCCAGCAGACCTGTAATAAACCATTTTAAGAAATAGATTAGTTACACGTATAACATGTATCTTTACTTCTGATAATATTTTTACGCGCATATTTCCGTAATTGACAACCACGCTAAGTATCAAGAAGTAAATAAATCAATAAATACCCCGTTACAAGAGATTCCTGGCTTGCAATGTTATTTAAAGTTTATGATGAATAAATGACACATTTGACAAAACCACTAATCTTAAGTATAAATCTGCATACATAATTATAAGTGGCATTCAATAAGGTAATACCTACATTTTACATCCAACACTACCAACAAATTTTAAAACAAAGGCCTCTTGTCATAAGACATAACCATATATTTCTCTGATAAGTATAAAGGGTAATTTAATGGCAACATTACTTACATCAAACGAGGTTTATACCTTATATACTTAATTATAATTAATACACATAAAATGTATATGTAAGCACGCATTTCTCATGATTTATAATTCGAACATCCGTTTTGAGTCGTTGCCTCCAAGATTAAGCACAGATAGACATGTAGATAGGTACAATATACGTGGGTATGTTCGTGTATTGTGCCTATCTGCCTATTTACACGAAAAAGTGCACGTCTAATTGGATGTGAAGAACATGCGTTTTTTATTGTTCGTGAGGATGAATGGCAACTTTATGTTTATCTCGATTTAATGCCTGGACTATTGCGCGAGGTGCTAAGAAAAAGAAATTACGTTGTTAACATTTCAGAAAGGCGAGAGTAGGTTCTTAACCTTTTACAGGCTAATTAAGACTGTAATATAGAGGTCTTTGACTGACAAAACAATACTTTAAAAGTGTTTTGAAAAGTAAGCGAGAGTAATTACAAAATATGCTAATTAGCAGATTAGTCGAAAGCAACTGGCTTTTGAAATACCTAACTAAACCTTGCTTAGATTCGTTGGATCTTATTAATTTTACCATGTATTTATATCATGGTACGATGCTTATAACACTAGCGCCACCGATCGAAAAGAGGAACCGTGGAGTTTCTAGTCGGCTCTTCTTTATAGGAAACGGACCCCTAGCTTCTGACGTTTCATAAGTGCCCATGTAGGTTTACTTATGTGAAATTAAATATTTTAATTTTGATCTAACTATAATTTTCTAGATAGGTATTTAACTGTCCCTAATTCTGGTCAGCAGCAGATGGTCACGGGCAACAGACTGTAGACAGTCAAAATTGGCTTTACCGATTGTACACCCGCGATTAACCAAAAAACTTCTCAGCCTGAGTAGAAATAACCTTAGAATAATAATAGGAACAATTACGGGCCATAACACACTTAACAAACACCTTTTTAACATAGGCGCCACAGACAGCCCGCTTGCAAGGTGCTGCCTTGACGCCGAGGAATCAGCCGCCCACGTCATCCTGGAATGCGAGGCCGTGGCTTCTCAACGTGAAGAAATCCTCGGAACAGTGAGGTCGCTCCGCGAAGCCTGTGAAGCTCCCAGGAAGCTTCTGTGCTTTTGGGCGGAGCTAGGCTGGCTCTGTGAGCCAGAATCCCCACGCACAACGGACCGAATGGGAGTCTACGTGCGGAAAAGGGAGTCCCATCATCATCATCATCATCATCATCATTCTGGTCAACAGCTAGTTCATGCCATACCTACTAAATAAAGATAACGTTTTGCATAAAATTACGCTCATATGGCCCCCAATTGTAATATAATGATTAAAAGCACAATGCCAATTAAAATACGACACTTATAAGCCTCCGCCTCTTTTAATTTACAATGGTATAAAATTGCTTTTCATTAAATAATTGAGCCACAAATGAGTGTGATCCTGTTATTAGCACCAGAAGGTCTTTCAGAAACCCTGGTCTGATCAAAAGACCATTAAAATCGAATTCTTCACTTTCCCAAAACTTTTGTATAAACAACAACACGGTCACGACTCACAATCTTCATTATTATAACACGCAAACATTTTCATTCAAAAAACGAACAAAATTAAATTCATTGGTTGGTAATACCGACTCAAATGTTATTGACAGCATTCAAAAATGGCCGATAAAAGGTTTTATCGAACAAAAGATGAATCAATTGTGTGGATATCGACATTTAGGTTTTTATCTTTTTTGGATTCTTCTTCGTGATTTTTACTCTTTTAATTATGTTTAATTTCGAAGTCACGATTTAATTTAATTAGTTTAATGGTGTATGGATTTTTTTGGGTTGCGGAAATGCTATTGTGGTGAAAGTAGGTAACATGGTGGAGGTAATGATTATTTTGCAATACTTATAATTATTTGACTTTGTGCGTGCGAAGTTGTGTAGGCAAAAGCACAATCATTGTGTTATTGCCTATTGTGTTGTGATTGTAGACCTAGTTTTTATTAATAATTGACTAATAACAGCCTCAAGACATATAACTATTTTCAGGTACAAATAATTTTCAAAATCGTAACCTTTACACAATAAATGACATAGAACCATAAAAAGAAATGGAATACATATTTTTTCTATAGATACCAATGCTATACGTGTAGTAGTTTTTCCTACCACGCAATGAAAAACAAAATGCAAAATGAAAATCTACGCAATAAAAATTTAATTTACGTCCAACGCCGTGTATGTTTACACTGTTTCCATCGTCACGGTGCTGATAAAGCAATCTATTAGCGCCAATTTTTCACACACGATAACGTCGATAAGCAACCGTCGCAATCCACTTAATTGAATTATGTTTACATGTGCCATGTGACGTCACGACGTCGTGTCGCTCGGCGGCCTCTCATTGGTCCGTTTGAATTAGAACAATGGCGGACATGCGACGTTATTAGCGTAACGTTTTAATATTACAAAGTTGTTAATGAGAACACGAGTATTGATAAGCATTTTGTTGTTTGTGTTTGTAATTAAAATAGGCTTTACTTTTTATTGCGAATGGAGGTGTGTGTGAATTTTATGTGGTGGTTTTTAGGTTACCCAAAATGGCGCTGAAAAAACGTCCCTGAGCCAATTTCTGCTTAAATGCCAAGCTTACCTAACACTTTTGTGATCATATTTATAAGCACCTATCGGTAATCAAATTAGGAGATTTTATCAGATCAAATTATTATCAAACTACATTCATGTTTCTCAAATCATTCCTATCTTGATGGTCCATTTGAAACCCTGATGAATGTGCCACTTTCAAATGACAACAAAAATGTTTTGTGAAATCAAAGCTCAGCCGTAACCCGTTTCTAAATCCGACACTTTAACACACCGTGTCGCTTTGTGTTGAGACTACGAGGAATTTGAAGCACAGTGTTAAGAAATCGTTGGTAATGTTCGTAGTTGGAATACAGTGTTGTAGGGCTATTGCGTTTTGTAACACAAACCGCATTCAATCTTAGAGTAGGAAGCCGCTGAGTAATTTAAATATTTGACAGCCTATTAGTTTGTGAATTAGTTGAACATCTAACTTGCCTAAGACCTCATTAGTAATTTCGTTTAGAGTACAATTTAATTTAGCTTTTTCTATAAATCATTTTAGAGTAGGTCGACTGTCTTTTATGTAGGTATTTCTTGATTTATAATTCGTCGTGCTTCGGAAACTGTACTGTCATTAAAACAGTGTTTAATAAAGGTTCCGCCCAATTAATTGATTTTTTGACTTAGTTTCAGTTTCGCGAAGGTGAACGTGAGACAAACACTGATTCCCTATAAAACGAAGTTAGAACTAAACCTCACTTAGTTCCTATTATAAAATCACTTCATTAAAGTTTGTTGACATCATAATCTAAACAAACAAAAATAAAACAAATCAAAACGCACACTCTGGTGCAGTTAGCGGCTAAAGACAATTTTCGTACCTACCTACTGTTCTTTTTTTAAATCTTAATTACTGGGCGAAATCTTCATTTGATATTGGAACAAAATTTTAAAATAAACGAATGACAACTCTTAGCTTTATAATTTAAATGCAATATTAAATACAATGTAGGGATCAAATAATTTTGTGTCAATTTACATAATGTTTAAAGTGTATCTACCAGTGTTCGACTGTACAATTCCCTCACACACATACGTAATAACTATGTATGTAAGGCTGGTGGCACAAATCACAATAAACAGTCGATTTGCTCGATACAATAACCGCTCGGTACAAACACTGGCTATAAATAAGCTATTGTTGTTCTAATCCTGCGTTGACTAATCGAATGCCTGCACTTAAAACAGGCTTACGGGTAATCAGCGGTAATAATAGCAGTCGGTTTAATTAAACATGGTGGCAGTGGTCGTTTGGTCCAATGTGTGTTTTGTTTCAGAATGAATTAGGGTACGAGCACACGTTCCAGAACCACATCACTACGACACCACGTGAACTGGTGCTAATTTGTAAGAGAATTAATAGATAGTCTAAACCTACACACGGACCACATTTGACTGTCAAAATCAACGGGCTGAACGACATCGACCACGTCATGGCGACGTCGTAGCCACAACGCAACCAGCACGTCGGTGTCGACGCGACGACACACGACTGTAGACGGAGTCGATCTGTCTGCAAACACTACCCACATCGTAACCGAACCACATCGCAACTACTAGCGACAACGCACATTGGCGTAGCTACGGATTCTGCTTAGGGGAGACAGCCGTCCATCTGAATTAACTAAATGACGACAAGTAATAAATCATCCCACCAAAAAATTTCATGCAAAGTACAGGCTGGCAAGACTTAAATAACGCTTTCACTGCTAAAAAGTTTAACAGATCGAACGTTAAGACAAACCCCTAACTCTACAAACCTTATACCTTGGTCAAAATGTACGCTTTGGCCGTTTTGCGGCCGTCGCACAGAGTCCCCTACAGGCTACGGCAAGTTACGCCTATGTCAACGCAAGAACAACGCAACTGCCAGAACTTTCAGTGACACAATCCACACGTAACCACTGCTTGCCCACAATTTACCCCTGCGTTGTGGTGTGGTTGTGGTACATGTGCACGGGCCCTTAGACGACTATTAATAGTCAGGCGAATTGAGTAACTAACTAGTGAAGGCGCATTGTTCTTCCAGATTTAGTTCGAGCTAGACATAATCCTGGTTGTGACTTGTGTGTTTGCATTCAGAATGTTGCTGGTTTCAATGGCGGATTACTTTTGGTCGACTGTTATATCTTGCCAACCAGTTGTTTTGTTACTGAGAGACAATCTTATATTCAATGATCAGCCTCAGTTAGGTGAATAAATTGTCATCCATAAAAGAAATGTTGCTCGATGAATCGTTCAATGGTATAAATAATTCGTTGTATTAACTAAACAATTGTGTTATATGGTCGCTGGTTAGATCTAAGAAGCGAGAGCTTGACATCACGCCTTGTTTTCACGGGGGTTGTGCAGAGGTGTATCTATAGTACACCCATATCAATTGGGCATAAATCCAGACTCTGAGGTGCTACTGAGAAATTCCAGATTAAAAAATCTCAATGACACTTTTTCTGACCTGGGAAACGAACTCGTCCTGGGTTCGTTTCCCATGCTCAGCAGTAACGCTTGCGACCACTATACCAACGAGCCAGGAAGTACACATCATCTGCCTAGCCTTTTCCCAACTATGTTGGGGTCGGCTTCCAGTCTAACCGGATGCAGCTGAATACTAGTATTTTAAATGGAGCGACTGCCTATCTGACCTCCACAACCCAGTTACTGGGTAATACGATACCCCTTGGTAAGACTGATTGTCAGACTTTCGGGCTTCTGACGACCCGTAACGACTGTCAAAGATCCACAAATTACAGCTGGGACCAACGGCTTAACGTGCTTTCCGAGGATTTGTAAAGATGGTCACCCATCCACGGACCCACCGTGGCAAGCGTAGCTTAACCTGGTCGATCGACCCGTGCAGCTATTGTTATTTAGCCACAAGCCCCTCGAGGCAGGAAGTATACGTTCTTCATAAAAGGTTTATAAAATCGTTCTAATTATGTGACAGAAATGCTTACGATTTCATTGAATTTATACAGAGCGCGTAGCAGCCAATTTAGAAGCTCTTTAAAAAAAAACGTATACGTTGTCATCAGCAGCCTATAATGTTCCCAGTGCTGGGACACAGGCCTCCTCTATGTGAGAGGGATTGGGCCGTAATCCACCACGCGGGCCCAGTGCGGGTTGGTAGATGTCACATTCACATGTCTTCCGAATTTTTTGTTCTAGGACATGCCGGTTTCCTCACGATGTTTTCCTTCATCGTTTTGAGAGCAGTGGAAATGAAATAATTTACATAAAGTAATGCGCCTGGCTGGGTTCGAACTCACGACCTACAACTCGTAAGTCGCGGCCTTTACCACTTGGCCACCACTGCTCCTTATATCTGCTCCATATGCGTTGTAAATATCAGTAAATAAAAATATTAAAGTATTGGCTGGCATTTTTGAAATATTAAATGTTTATTGCATTTAACATCATCTATATCGGAGTACCTACCGATAGTAAGTTGTTTTTTTCTGAAGGAACTGTAGCATCTATTCGGTCTTCGTAGACCGCTACGACAAACGGACTTGCTACGTCGATAGATTAGTATTCGTAATTTCATAAAGTTTATTTGTAAGTGAACGTTAACGAAATTTGGACCACCTACCGAAAGTAACAGGGTGCCCATTAGAAACACACCTTTTGCCGTCCCGTCCGCCTCAGGACCTCTCATTTCTCGACCTCCCAATATTAGCTCAATTTAAACATCATTCGTTCGCAAAACAAGTAATGATAGCTAATTTTATTGATGTTCGTTCAGAGTTACAATTTTAATACTTATCGTTTGGAACAGCAGATGTAATGAAGGTAATGGCCGCCGATTAGTTACGTTATCGACCACCGGCGGCGCCACGTGCGAGGCGACCGGTTCTTCAGGGCAAGGCTTTGTGAAATGCTTGTAGTTCTCTCACCTAAGGATTAAATGGTGGTATATGTAGATATCTAGAGCATGTTACATACTGTAATGGTTCTTGGTAACCAGTCAGCGATTAGAATAAACCCCTAGGAGGTATAAAAGTATTGCTTAGAAATATGTTGATGACCACCGATATGAAGACAGTAATTAAAAAGATAAAGATGTAGGTATTTATTTGTACAAACATGTGTAACATGATACATAAATGTGCGCATATGGATGGAAATTAGTTTAAAATTGCTGGTTCAACATGTTCTAACAATCACAAAACACAGAATCAGCCTACAATGTTCCCATTGCTGGGACATGGGCCTCCTCTCTTCAAGAGGAAGTGGGCTGTAATCCAACACGCAAATTACGAGTTGTAAAACCTCTGTTCGTACCCAGACAGGCGCTTTACTTTGTGTAAATTATTTCATCACCACTGATCTCAAAATGGTGAAGGAAATCATCGTGAGGAAACCGACATGTCCTAGAATAAAAAATTCTAAGAAAGGAAAAATACATCAAGCTAAATGTATAACTGAAATAGAATTCCCTAGGCTTCATGCCTAGGGAATCAATGTCTTAAATTCTACATTTTAAGATCACTTGAGTAAATTGGAAGACACTACAGAGAGATTGTTTCTAATGGTGTTCTAGATCATCATGCCCACAAAAACTGAGACAAAAGCTGAAATCTGTATTGAGAATAAAACCAACACAGAATCATTGACGCCAGCACAAAGAAATATGCCCTGAAACCCCATTAAAACAGAAATAGAGACGTTATTATGAATAATTGATTAAGTACGACCATTTTGCTCTGTTGAGAAGTTCCGTACATATTGTTTTAAAGTTTTAACACTTTGTTATGTTATTCTCAGTTCAATTTTATGACTTTGCTTCGAAGGGAGAATGCTTTGCAATTTAAGTTTATAAATATTTGCTTCAAAAGTTGTAGCTTTAAGTTAATGACGTCTTTAATGGGACTTTGTTTCTAATGTCATGCTCATAACTTTGTTGGTCAACGAATGTCTTGGCGTAAGAATATTATGTTTAGATGATTGTGGACTAACGCATAAATTCAGGGTTTCCTATGAAGTGAAGATGGGCGACATTTGAATGTAAAAAAACCAAGTCTTGCAACTCAGTTCTTCTATCGTAAAAAGTTGTGAGATCCATATAATACCAAGTCGGTCAATTTAATCAGTTCCTACTTAAAGATCCATCTGTCTTAAGTTATTACGTAATTAGCTAACCTAACAACATCTTACAGTGACCATATCAATATCAATATTAAAAATCTTTTATGTTTTAAATAAATAAATTGACTTGGTCATCGCATGAAAACACAATGTACCTATCTCACAAGTAATACATATTATATTAAATTCGATTGTTTAGTGCGATTGCGATTTTATAAGTAAATACCAAAATAACTGTAAAAAATAACATACAAATTTGAAAATACTTGAAACGATCTAGTGCATGGCTGAATTTTGTTTGTTTTTAATGAAAGAATCACGAAAAACCGCTATAAATACGCCGTTGCCAGCCCGCGTGGGGAGAACGCTCTTAAGATATCTACAGAAATTCTCCCACTGAAAATTTGTAAACCTAAAAAAAACGTTCTAGCTAGACAAAGGACCCCGAATCTCCGTAATAACAGTAGCCGATACTATCATAGTAGAAACGCGTATTTCAGGCGAATCGATTATAGTTTATAATTACCGTGTTGCCACGGGCGAGGATCTCCAAGCCCCGACACATCTCGGTGAGATCGCATTCGCTACATTATATATTTCGGTAACACCGTTTACTTCGTGCCGCCATTGTGAAGGATTTTATTTGTTTCTGCTAATTAATAGCTCCGAGAGCGGCTTAGAAAAAACGGTGGAATGAATTCGTTGAGATTTTATTGCTTGGGTTCATCTTCAAGCGTTTCTAAATCATTCATCGTATCTTCTTCTTAGACTCTATACTTTGGAAGTCCCATTCCTTAAACAATTTGCGTCTATCATAACATAACATGACGCCTTGTTTCTCCGACGGCTTGGGCAGGGGTATAGTACACCAAAATATCGCCAGTAAATATCAACCGGGCAGCATACAGACTCCGCGCTGTGACTGTGACTGAGAAATGCCAGAAAGGAAAACCCAAAAACACTCTATCAATGTTAAAACTAAGACGTCCCTTATTTCCTATATCTCAAAATCTATGACAACTAAAATTACTTATGGCTTAATCTGCGTTATTAAACTTTAGAAATATCTTTATTCTATACGACTGCCACAAACCCCACTCTATTCACCGATTTTCTTTAAGATCAAAAATCACATTGACTGAAATCCAAGCTGGTCCTCACCAAACCTTCTGAAATTCTCAACATAGCTGCCTGTTGTATTGACTCACTAAATCACGGACACACTCAATTCATCCAATCGGGACGCGGGACTCACGCGCAGCCTGCGTTAGATTGAGCCATTTCATCGCCGCCCGAGGTCCGATCTTATCTGTGGCGTCCTGATGTTCACTTATTTTGATACCATAACCTCTCATTATGGATTGGAAGCGCTCTGGCTGATGCACAGATACATTCCTATGTAATTGTGGGATTTTTGTGCTCATTATGGGCTTTTTAATGGTTGTAGAGGTGTCTAGACTGCGTTTAGTGTTTATGGCATTCAAAATAAGGATATATATATTTTTTACCTGTAGATTAACTTAAAATGAAAGGATAGAGTGATTTTCATTCTAAAAGATACGTTAAGGAAAGAAGGTTGGAAGTCATACATATAATATTAAATGATAAACTGAATGTGAGAAGTGTGGGACTAAATGTATAAAAGAACAATTCGGAAAGGCAATGCGTAGTAGATTCTGAATTCCAATCGGCTCAGCCTATATATGATAGCAGAAGGTTTAAATCTAAAGTATCATCGTTTATTTTACATCAAACAGTCATGTCGAACATGAATATCCTTCCTACAGGATAACCTTGAACCCTCATAACATGATTTCTTTCACAAGCTTAAAGCCTCTTTGGAACGCGCTGAAAAAAAATACACCCATCATTTTTGCAAAACAAAACTAAAAGCGAACAATCCCATACATCTGATTAGCCTACATACACCTATCATCATGATTTATCCCTTTAATCGTCTGTCTGTTACCAATCTGAACCCTTTAAGCCTTATCAAAAAGATCCGAAAGGAAACCCGAACCACATCCCAAAACTTCTGAACCAAGCGAATTGAAACTTTATCGCTATAGCTTTAAAGGTACGATGGGTGGTAATGATAAGTTGGTGAAGTAGATGAGAGAAGCTGTGTCGAATTGGTAGGAAATCGAGCTTAGTGTCAACAGTTAACGGCGATCCTGGTAAATGGTACTTGGTAGGGTGGTACAATGAAAGCGACTCTTTGTTCTTCTGTCCGGAGTTACACGCGTTTTCTAGTAAACGTTAAGGAATTGAACGCTGTTCACGGTAACCGTTTTGTAATTCTTTGCATAGTGTCGTTTCGTTGGTGTCCTGGTTAAATTGTTTGTTGTGTTTTGTAGTTTGCTCTTCGTTTTTGGATTGTTTGTCAGAATCTTGTTATGCACTTACGTTACTGAATATTTCTGCACTCACTTGCATCGTGGTTCTAATAGTATCTGAGCGTGACGTCCTGGGATCGATTCCCAGGTCGGGAAAATTGATATTGGGCTTTTCTATCTGGAATTTCTCGGTAGCAGTTTGGAGTCTGGATTTGTGTCCGCTTAATGGCAATAGGCTCGCCCCCTATTACATGGGACTTAAACATAACTGGCGAAATGTGCGTGTATTATATGTACACCTCTTCCCAACGCTATGTATGTACTACATAGGTACCCACCTTCTTACATGATTTTTTTCTAAAATATGTAATATAAATTTTAGTTATCGTTGGTAGTCTATTTCTTACACATCGTTAAAATTAACTCACTTTGGAACATATTGGAATTGATCAAAGTGACACTATTTGACTCTCGCAACTTGTTTTATCTCATAAGATCCATCCTGTTACATAAGCCTTCGTCTATCCCTGCAACCTCTATCCTCCTGTGACATTATGTGTCTGGCTAACCTACTCTGGCTCTATCCTCCGCCCACTCCAATAAGATTCCTGCAGCGACATCTGAAGACCGAAACACATCAAGAACCGTATCGAGTGACCCCAACAAAGGCTTACTAATTGCCTCGCCATCTCGCGGTGAAATTAATCAATCGTAGCTCGCTGTGTACCTGCCTAATATAAACTTCGCGGGCGGCTCACTTTGAAGTCGCGCGCTCTCCAATTAGCGCTCGCCGCCGCCTTTGGCGTTCGCCGCCTGCTTTGAGCCGGCCGCTGCTCGGGTTTCTCGCTCGTGTGGCGCATGCCGTCTCGCTCTAACACCCCTCCCGTCAGCCGGTGCCATTTCGTTTTATACTTCTTGGTTTAAAAGCTTGGTTCGTTGGAGGTGTAAGGTTTTAAGGTTTTGAGGTGACTAAGGATTACTGCATTTTAGCAGGATGTGTTTCAAGTCGAATTTGCTATTAGCGTTCAATTGGAATTTGTTTCTTGGATTCTGGTTTTCTTTCGGTGACTTAACAACATTGTGAATAATTAAATACCTGCATTTGTAATTTACTTTATGAAATAGTTGTCACTGCCCGTTACCAACAATAGTTAAAACTACAAATTAACATAAATGTTCCTTTTTCTCTTTTTAACTCATCCATAAACAAGATTATCTTTATTAAAATTTAATATTTCCTTAAAATTATCACTTTTATCCCGGAAACGGACAATTTCTACAATTAGCAACGCATAAAAGGTTATATTGGTAACTTAAATACTCGATGTTATGAATGAATGGGCCGTCGGCGGCGGGCAACGCGACCTCAGGTTCGATTCCCGTGCGATCCAATCTTTTTGTTTTACACAACCAAGACGAATCTTATACGTGTGTGGCGATTAGCTCCGGGACCTTCTAATACCTGAACGGAACAGCCGTTATGAGATTTGGAAAACATTTTAAAAGTCATTTGTTGTTTAGTTTACGATGTTGGTACACCTACACCTTTGTGACTGCTGACCGCGGGATGGGCAGGGTGACCTGTCTTGTACACCCTGTGTGTGGGTCTACATATTATGACGGACGCAGACGCCGACGGCGAGAAATGAACGAAAGGACGAGGAGAACAAGCCGCCTCTGTACATGTACGTGTGCTTAAAGTATTAAATAAATAAATAAACAAGCGCAATGTTGTAGTTGCCAATCTTAAATTATAACTGTGATAAATTAAACTTATTACATTAAGGCATTTTTAACATTATTATTAGGGACTAGCTTTTCCCAGCGGCTTCGCCCGCGAGGACGTCGAATATTTTACTATCCCATGGGAGCGTATAACCGGGATAAAAAGTATCCTTTGTATTGATCCAGGTTATAATCTATCTGTGTGCCAAATTTCATCCAAATCCGTTCAGCCGTTTGTACGTGAAAGTGTAACAAACATCCATACTACAAACTTTCGCGTTTATAATGTTAATAAGGATTATACAGGATAAGTTTTTATCCAGTGCGCAAACTGTAACCATGAATTCAGCATATCATTCTAGAGCTCCCAGCGCAGAAATTTTTCCTAGGTTATACCAAAAAAATTTAGGTGTTCCATAAATTTTAACCGCATAGGTAGGTATTGCACTTTTCTATGAAACAGCTCATAATTTTTCTATCTATCCTACGAAAAATGTATGTGGTGGGAGGTCTAGAATGATATGTTGAATTCATGGTTTCAGTTTACGCACTGGTTAAAAACTTATCCTGTAGTTATAGTAGAATAGTAGGACTAGCTTCTGTTCTGCCCGCGGTTTCATCCGCCTCAAATTTCTCGTTCCCCTGACCCAGCCCGTACCTACTATTACTTCGTTTTCTTTGACTTTATTTTTTATTAACTCGGCTCCTATTGTAGCTAAGCGTTCCATATGAATTGGGCTAGCAAATACAATATTTTTTCTAATTCCGCCTGGTAGTTCCAAAGATAAGCGCGTTCAAACAAACTCTTCAAGCTTTAGTATCAGTATAGACAGGTCATTAATTTAAGTAAAACTTTTTGTCCATTGTGGAAAAATGTTTTTAAATTACCTAATATAAAACATTTTCTCCTGAAAATGACGTAGTAGGTTTAAGCTTTGCTAGTAACTTGGCCACGATTCCACGAGGGACATGGTATTTTGTAAGTAATAATATGTCTATTTTATAATGAGCGTTATAATTGTGCAGAATAAACAACATGTTTCTTTCTTTCTTTTATGCAACTTCTAATTTCAAATGTCCGTCGGCACCACAAAGGTTTAAGGTTAAAACATCATTTGCACTAAGTCATTTGCAGTAAGAATTTGGATTAGAATTCTCTAGAAAAGCATGTTTCTCGTAATAAATTCAAATAGTTTCCATGTTAAAGCATTGGCTACGGCAATTGCCTCAAACAGTCCACTAGGGGAAACGGACTAGTATGGAAATTTTCGAAAGCTCTCGACTAACAACTTGGCTCTAATTATGCACTGTTGTTTTTCATGGCTGTTCTAAGTTCCAGGCATGTGTTCAAAATTGCTAAACTTTTTGGTGGAAGCCTGGGTAATGTCGTGCAAGCAGCCAGTATTATTTCACGGTAGGTAACCAAAATATTCAAAAGTATTCCTAAAATAAAAAAATATTTAGCAGATCATCATTACAGCGGAAAGACGCCCACTGCTGGATATAAGCTTCCCCCAAAAGAGGGGTTTTGCCATAATCGTTACGTTTGGCAAGCGGGTTGGCGATCGCAGTATGGGTAAAATGCATAGAGAACGCCTGCCCATTCTCTAGTAATTACCTTTGTCGCTATTTAGCAGATATGTAAAAAAAGTAAAAAGAAACTACTACTGTAGGCTAAAGAAAAACTGAAGAGGTTCATTTTAAAGCGTCTTGATATTTATTTTAGTCTGCAAGCGAAACAATTTCGCGCACTGTTGATTTGCCGGCGGCAAATTGAAATGTTTCTAGACAGGCACATTTCAGTCACAGAGTTACTAGATCTGTACGTGCATTAATAATTCATAGCTGAATCGATTTTATGTACGTAATGGCCTTTTCCTTGAAAAAAATGCAAATAGGTAATTTGAAATTATAAAATTTTCAAAATCTAGAAAAGCCATATTTTAAAGTATTAAAACAAAAACATAGCAAAAGCTCCGAATCTATTCAATCTTGCCAGCTTAGCAGGTATATGCAAAACAAAAGAATGAAAGTGAAATGCTAAAAACAAATGACAAACGAACATAATATTAAAACTCACGGTTAAAGGGCCCACCCGCGCCTCAATAAATCTTACCAGTATCACTTTTATTTTGCATAAATAAAACTAAATTATAACAGCCCTTTGCATCGACCAGTAGCCGCCAGATAATATTGTAACCAATAACAAAAATAAAAAGTAAAAAAACGTAAATGTTAAGAGAAAAAAGGATGTATATCAAAGAAGAGCCGCGGTCACGTACTGCGTTATGACGAACAGCGGGTGTTAGTGCCTCTGCCTGGCGAGAAATTAAAAAAAAATGCTCGATTAAAATCCAAACGAAATCGAATAGATTTACGAGATTTGAATTCTATAAAAAGTAGAACGAATTCGCTAATCTTAGTCCGACTTACATGCCGGTAGTTTTGAACTGTACATTAATCCTTATTGCGTTAAGTAATTTATTAGTTGCGTGTCCCATTAACCTATTAACAATAAAAATTTATAAGCAATGTAATAAATGTCTCACAACTCATAGCTACTGGACTTTGCTGGCTGAGATTGAACATAAGTTTTCTAATAAAGATGCAGTCTCGATTTTACTAAAGTAAGTCTAATTTACGGTATTGAAAAACCGGTTATAGTAGTCCCGTATAGTTCCTATTTCTGTGCTAGGATAGTTGTGTGTCGATATCGTAGCTAACTTTCGATTTTACTAATACGCGTTAAAGCCGACACGTAGGAAGACATTGTTGGGGCTCATCATGGCACGAAGCTTTTATGCGGGACCATTCACGGTATCGGTTCATTTACAACAGTTGTCCATTGTCATCGACACAAATTAAACGTTATTATAGCTATAAAATGCAATTCATGTTTTGTGATGCGATTAATAGGTACGTCTCGCGATGTCATAGACGACTATATTGATGTTCACTTACTTAGTTTGTAGCACAGGCTAGAGATACATTTTATTGGCAAACTAAACTTTATAGAATTCTGAACCTTGTTCAAATTGCTGTGTCATAGTTAAATAGATACTGAAAAGTACGCTCTTTCATTATCAAGGATCAATCAAAATCATCTTGTCTTAAGCGTCCTTTATGAAACTCCAACATTAAACGATGTCCTTCAACGTCCTTTCTCCAAAACTCATCGTCTTTATAACACCCTTATCATTCCAATAAAGTTAGAATCCATCCATTAAAGAATCCATCTCGTGAGTTGAGACATCGCTTGGCGGCTCCATTGCTCAAGCCGGCGGCTGCCATAACACCATTGTGTCGAGCCATTCATGACACCCACTCAGTTGCTGTGGCTTTCCATTGATGCCGACACAACGCTCCACGGAGAAATTGGAACAGAAAATAGTTAGTGCAAAAATGTCGCTGATTTGAAAGAGATTACGAACGCCATAATGCAAAATTATCCTAATCTGGTCTTTTTTGTGAAAATAATAATTTTGAAATGTCAATTAATTAAAGATTAAGATTAATACGAACACCCACACTTATGATTATGACTAACACCTAAAACACCAAGCAACACAAGGGCGGTATTAAGCAATTAGAATATTTCAAAACGCATTCCTGGTCCTTACGTACGCCAGTGGCGAAGCGCCCGGCTCTTTGTGAAGTGCCGCTGCTATTAAAGAGCGATTAACCCGGCCGTCGGGCAGCAGGGTCGGCCGAGACTATGTGGCTCCCACTTTCGATTTTACAACTGTCTAAAATCGAACCTGACACCTGATTGTGCCGTAATCAACGTTGACACGGAAATGAATGCGTCTTGCATTAAATTGTCGGAGTATCTTAACTCGATAATAAAGACCTGATTTTTTGAGGGTATTAAATTGGGATCTGAAATGTCTGATGCTGTTAAAAAGTGATGTGGTAAATAAGACAACTTTGTATGTAATTGTTGCAATTTCTTGAGCGCCTCGAATGATCTTGAAATTTTTCATAAATGCGAAATTATGTTTCGGATACTTTTAAGTGCGAAAATCAACAGTTTCCGTTCTTATTAAAAAAGTACCGAACCAAGAACAAAGGATACTTTTCTTTCTAGAAATATGAAAACTTCACAAGTAGTTCGCAGACGCAGCTTTGTCAAAATAAAACATTATACATAATCCAAAACTGGGACGTATATCTCTAAATTCGACTCTTCACAATACGCACATAGAGTAATCATGGAATGCGAATAACCATGCGTAACTGGTATCCAGTTAGTGTAACTAATGTCTCAGAGATTTTGATGAAACGTCTGCGATTAGCGACACGGAAGCTGGTTGGCAGATGATGTCATGGAGACAATGCAAACAATGAGATAAAGACTAATGATATCATAGATAAAACCATAGATCTACGACTTTATTAAAAACATTGGAAAGCTTTTGAGGAGTATTAATTAGCTCTGCTTAAAGATTTTAGCAATTGTTTAATTAGTTAGAAGCTAAAATGTACCTTACCTTTATTGAGTAAAATATCAGAAGCGATTTAGTGAAGTTATTAGGTAGGTTCCAATTGCGATCAAAGAACCAATGAACTTCACAATCTCCGAAACTCTTTATAAACGATTTTTATTTACGAGAACCATATTAATGTAGTATTATATCTACATATTATGATATAAAACGGGCTGTCAATATCCTCCGCGCGTCAAATCCGATCTCTCGCGTTAAATTAATAAAATTAGCATACTTATAAGAATCTCGACGCTTTTGCAACTTAAGTTCAAAGCGCCGACGTTCTTATTAACTACTACCTTAATACGACTATTTATGACGTAATTCTCGTCATTTTATGGCACATCATGGCTACTTACTAAAATTATATTAACTAGAACCCACAAAATTGGGTTTTTGTTGGAAAAAATCTCATTGGTGATGTAGAGATGATAAAAAGTCAGAGATTTATTTTTTAATTTTAATTTTGAAGCTAAGCCTTTAGTTTTTATGGTCGGCTTTGATGTGTAATTACTCGCAGTTTTCTCTTTAGACGTCTTAAATACGATTATTGTAAAAATTACAAGATTCTTTCGTCGATTTGAAACAGATTATAGACTTGACATCCATTACTTTAAATTATCTGAATTCTGCTACTGTTTTATAGCAGTATTTAGTTCATCAGTAATAGTTGCTTCTGGCTATAAAATGTTTAGAATAATTAGATTTTGATAATGAGCCATTGAGCATGTATGATATGTACATATTATAGCTTATAGACATTAATTCAGACTCGCCTTACTTAATTTTAAATCCACTTTCACGAATAGTGTAGAAAGTCAAGCAGTCCAGGTCCATCATCATCATCTAGCCTAGCATTTTCCCATCTACGATGGGGTCGAATTTCAGTCAAACCGGACACAGCAGAATACCTGTATTTTATATGGAGCTGCTGCCTATCTGACCTCGACAACCCAGTTACTGGGTAATACGACATCCCTGGGTAAGACTTTCGGGCTTCTGACGACCCGTAACGACTGTCAAAGATCCACGAATGACAGCTGGGACCAACGGCTTAACTTGCTTTCCAAGGCACGGAGGGGTCTTGGAATGTGAAATCCAGTAGCTCTATGTTAAATAGGTACTAGTATTCAGCTGCATCCGGTTAGACTGGTAGCCGACCCATCACACCAACAAATTTGGGAAAAGGCAAGGCAGATGATGATGATGAGTCTCATAAATTCTGAATACCTCCTTGAACTTGCTAAAAATCCAACTATCCTACTTCCTAATATATATATTACTAGCTTTTGCCAGCGGCTTCGCCCGCGCGGAACCTTCATCCCCTATTTAACTCCCTTAGGGGTTGAATTTCGAAAAATTCTTCCTTATTTCTTGTCCACATTATAAAGGGAACGTCTGCGCAAAATCACAGCTTTCTAGGTCCAAGGGTTTGGGCTGGGCGTTGATGAGTCAGTCAGTTAGCACTTTTCTTTTTATTTATATAGATAAATATGCAATATTTTAAATGTGAATGCTTGTATGTTCAGATGTTTAGATGTATGTTACTCAATAACGCAACAACGGTGGAACAGATTTGGATAAAATTTGGCACACAGATAGATTATTGCCTGGATTAACACACAGAATACTTTTTTTATCTCAGTAGGATGTTCCCGTGAGATTATTTCCGACTTCCAAGCGGGTGAACACGCTGGCAAAAGCTAGTATTATTCAGCCAGGTACCTAATTAATAAAGAATTTATTCATCTACGAGCTCTAGTCAGAGTCGATGTCATAAACTATGCGATACTATTGGTTTTTATAATTATCTCTTAATCACCTATGATCGATAGTCTTGTTTCTTTTAAACTTGTTATTTAATGGACGTTTCGTTAAAATTCTTGGTTGGAAATTGGAAAGGATTTTAAATTAGGTGTTTTTGGCCAGTGATAGTTGGATGATCTAAATTATCTTAATGACAGTGGCCTGATAAGGAACTACATTATACCAGTCTGTTTGTCCTACTGCAAAATCAAAATATTTTATTTCATGGGCACTTATGAAACGTCAGAAGCTAGGTGCACGGTTCCAATTTTTCGCTTCCTACGGAGAAGAGCCGGCAAAAAACTCCACGGTTACTCTTTTAAAAATAATTGGCTTTTACAACGTTTTCAAATGATAATAGGTATGGGAGGACAGTGCAGGCCTGCCAATAAGTACCAGGTACTTAGAGGAATGAAAATAAGGAATAGAAAATGGGAAAAGGGACTCTTCTCAATCAGAGAAGGCACGAGCATTGATTACCACTTCATCAAGACGGGCTGGCGATTTTAGACTTACCTATGTTAAATACTCAGTCCTGCGGGATAATTTCGCTACTCACTAACGTTAGGAACGGCTACCATTGTAACTGTTAAACAACATCATTGCGTTATTTACGTTGTTGAGCAGATAATTTTTTTGAACATACGAAGCAGTGGATTAGCAATATCTTTCAGAGTTAACAGAGAGAGAGGTGGAGGTGTAGAGGTGTCAGATTGTAACTGAAAGTCCGTACTTTGCTAACGATGTTTTTCTTCCACCGATGTCGCGACCGATGACATCTATAAATATATAAAAGAAAGTCGTGTTAGTTACACTATTTATAACTCAAGAACGGCTGAACCGATTTGGCTGAAAATTGGTGGGGAGGTAGCTTAGAACCAGGAGACGGACACAGGATTTTTTATCTCGTTCAGTTGTTTCAGAAAAATAAAAAAGTATAAAAGTGGAAGTTGGCTGTCGAAAAACGAATATTTTCACGGATAGGATAATAGGGTAGATAGGGTAAGGTAGGTAGGTAGGTACGGTAGGTAGGTAGGTTAGGGTAGTGTAGGGTAGGGTAGTGTAGGATAGGTAGGGTAGTGTAGGGTAGGTAGGGTAATGTAAGGTAATGTAGGGTAGGTAGGGTAGTGTAGGGTAGGTAGGGTAGGGTAGTTTAGGGTAGTGTAGGGTAGTGTAGGGTAGTGTAGGGTAGGTAGGGTAGAGTAGGGTAGATAGGGTAATGTAGGGTAGGTAGGGTAGTGTAGGGTAGGTAGGGTAGTGTAGGGTAGGTAGGGTAGGTAGGGTAGGTAGGGTAGTGTAGGGTAGGTAGGGTAGTGATTTTGTATGAATGACTTTTGGACGGACAAGACAACGTCTGTCGGGTCAGCTAGTTATGTATAGATAAAAAAACAGTTTATCAAAAAAGTTTACTGTTTGTTTGTTTAGTTTCATGTAACACCTATAATAAGCATCATACCATGTGTATTATCCACACGTTTTTGCAAAAATAAATCTGAATCTGAATCTAAAAGACAGGTATTTTGAAAGAGATGGCTGTCGAAAAAACCTGATACGAAACTAAGCTATAACCAAGTATATGTCCCGTTTTTAAATCAAAGAGGCCGCAGTGTTATGCTCGTCATATTTAAAACACATTACCTCATGATTGGGGCTAGTTTAAAAACGATAATGTGGCTGTTAGCCCCGGGGCTAAGGAAGCCATGTTGGTCACTCGCCTGTAAGGATAGTTTGACATTTATAAAGGTCATTTACTGGGTTTTGGATGTGTTTTTAATATCGTATTGAGAACCGTGTGGTGCCGGACTTAAAAAGAATATCACCATCCCATTTCTTCCCGTGGGTGTCGTAGAAGGCGACAAAGGGACTTACTAGAAAATGGGCAGCAGCGTTCTCTATGCATTTTAACCACCATACTGCGATCGCTAACCCGCCTGCCAAGCGTGGTGATTATGGCAAATCCCGCCCCCCGCTTATTGGGTAGGCCTGTGTCCAGCAGTGGACGTCTTTCGGCTGAAATGATGATGTTGATGATGATTGAGAACGCGAAGATGGAAGAAGGATCCTATTAAAAGAACTGAACCCTGATTACGCAGAATCTAAATCAATTTTAAAGAAATTGTTAATCCATTGCTTTATATGTTCGAAAAATCGTCTACTCAACAAAGTAAAGAACGGAATGAATGTTATTGATCTGTCAAAATTAATTCCTACTATTCGTGTTTTACGCAATTAACCCTCTTGTCAATGCAGCGAAAAGGGACAAGGAAGCTTTTCTGGAGATATAGGTACAGGATAAGTTCATAACCAGTACGCAAATTGTAACTAAGAATTCTGCTTAACAGATAAATCAGCTGTTCCATTCATTGACAGCGTAGGTATTGCACTTTTCTATCAAACAGCAGATTTTTTTTGGTATAACCGACGAAAAATGTCAACGCTAGGGGTCTAGAATAATATGCTGAATTCCTGGTTACAGTTTGCGCACTGGTAAAAAACTTATCCTGTATTATCTATACTTACCTACTAATATTTTAATGCGAAACTAACTGCCGGCCTGTCTTTTACCTTTTCACTCCTAAACGGCTGAACGGATTTCGTTGTTTGGCACACATGATATAGTACACTTTTTATCCCGGTAACACATTCCTGTGAGATCAATTTTGACTTGAATTATACAATTCTACAAACAGCCAGCATTATTGCAAAAACTTTATTTAATGGTTTCGATTTTTGCATGTCTCGGTATCTCTCATATTTTATGACTCTGAAATTACTGAGAACCATTCAAATTGTTCCCAGCTGCGAAAACAAATCAGTGGATAATTTACATTTCCGAGATTTTTTTTCCTTAAACACTAAAAAGTCTAGAAACTTTCAAGCTAGAATAGACTAGAAAATCCAGTCGGCTTGTTAGTCGTGATTTCTTTTAATAGGTTAGTTAGGATTTCAGTACAAAGTGGTATGATTATCTAATTTAACGCTTTACCAATTGGTGAACGTTTAGAGTTAGAAAAAATAAGACATAAGTGCACTTTCTAGTCTTTTAGAGTAATTTCTGTTAACTGACGATAACCACACCCAATTACGTAAAAAGATTGAGTATGCTGTAAAACATAATGTATGTCGTTTTGTGTCGATAGAGTTACCTACGAGGATAAATGGATTGAATTATTTTCAGGAAAGTCCATTGAAAGTTCCAAATTTCTTTTTTAAAGTGGTACCACTGAGTAATTGGCATTAATAGGAGGTGCAGTGCAGACCTCGTAATTATTAAAATAACGATGTTTATAGTAGGTAGGTATGTTTGACGCAAATTCGTAATTCTCCTCCAATTTTATAATAAACTGTCTCACACTAACTCACTGTCTCAACTCTTTTCTGTTGCAATATTCGAAATTCAAAATGTAAAAATTCTATAATGTTACTCCGTAGTTTTGACGTAGTGGAAAGCAAAATAGCGATGAATAAGTAAAGAAGCCAAATTATCTGACTCTCAACTAAAGAAAACTCTTTTATCTTCTCTACTATCGCAGGTGTGCCGGAAGAGATTTTTGTAGAAATAAGCATTACCTTGGTACGTATTATTTCCTTCTTCCTTTCTTCTTCTATATTTATATGTTTGGATAAATGGTTAGATAAATAATTATGACTCAAGAACGAAGACGTCATCATCATCATTATTTCAGCCGAAAGGGGTGTTTTGCCATAATCGCCACGCTTAGCAGGCGGGTTGTCGATCGCAGTATGGTGGTATAATGCATAGAGAACGCTGCTGCCCATTCTCTAGTAAGTCTCTTAGTCACCTTCTACAACACCCACGGAAAGACAATTTCACACTACAACATCTCCATTCATTAGGATACATCCCACACAATAATCCTCAACTCGTTAGCACAGTTTTATCAATAATTGCATAGTAACACCATCAGATAGTTAGAAAGCGGACATTATGCCACGGCGTCGGTTTCACTCGCGACTCTAATATTTTAATTATGGTGATAAGCCATGGCTTGTTTGGTCTTAGCTTAATTGGTAGCTAATGGCTGGTGATTCGCGAACTTGTTAAAATAATGTAATTAATGTTTACACGTGTTTTTTTTTAGCGTCATGTGTCATCAGTGCTGGTTGACGGTGTTTTGTTTTATTATTGACTAGTTTCTGCTCGCGACTTCGTTCGCGTCAAATTTCTTGCTCCCCTGCCACCCCGTCGCGTCGCTTCGAATCGCCTGCCCTTGCGAGTACTTCGTTTTCGTGACATTTTTTCTCTTTGCTCGGCGCCTAAGGGTCTTAGCGTGATGTTATATAGCCTATAGCGTTCCTCGATAAATGGGCTATCTAACACTGAAATAATTTTTCAAATCGGACCAGTAGTTCCTGAGATTAGCGCGTTCAAGCAAACAAACTCTTCATCTTTATAATTAGTATTAGATTAGATAATATTCTTTGTTGACACAAGCTTCGTAAGTATTCAAGCACTCCATCATCATCATCTGCCTAGCCTTTTTCCAATTATGTTGGGGTCGGCTTCCAGTCTAACCGGATGCAGCTGAATATCAGTATTTTACATGGAGTCACTGATCTGACCTCCACAACCCAGTTACTGGGTAACACGATACTTCTTGGTGAGACTGGTTGTCAGACTTTCAGGCTTCTGACGACCCGTAACGACTGTCAAAGATCCACGAATGACAGCCGGGACTAACGTGATTTCCGAGGCACGGAGGGGTCTTGGTATGTAAATATGGTCACCCATCTACGGACCAACCGCGGCAAGCGTAGCTTAACGAGATCGATCGACACATGCGGTTCTTATTGATAAATGATTTTATTTCTGTAAGTAGGTTTGTACAAACACTTTTACACGTCAATCATATTTTTTTAAACAAGATGAGGTCGGCGTTTCCTATCTGACTACTCTGAGAAGAAAGGCCGAAACAAACTCAGAGGTCACAGTCTCTTTTAAAGTCCAGACATAATCTTAGTCAGATCATGTGAAGACCATGTGGATTGGTGTCTGAAATGGTCTTTTGAGGAAAGAACCACACAGGTTGAGTGGGCCTGTCCAGTCAGTGCACGCATGTATCAGTAATCATACGGCTCAACTCAGAACTTGAGGAGCTCAACTCAACTATTACTTAGCCATAAGCCCCCTCAATACTAGCACTTCGTCCGCGTGAAATTATGACCCATCGCCCTCGAGCACTTATTACCTACTTCGTTTTCACTTGGCGTTCTTTCCCATTGGCTCTCTATGTGCTATGGCGTAGCGTGATGTTCAGTATCCCACAACATTCCTTAAGAAATTGGCTATAAAATGCTATTTCAATTTTCCAAATGCGATTCAAAGTTCTGAAGATTACCTTGTACATATAAACTTACAAACAACCTTTTCCCTCTTTATAATATTAGCATAGATTAAATTAGTTATTCTAAATTACTTCCCTGTATTACAGGAACTACTTTTCCCAATATAAATAACAGATAATGATAAAACAATAAAAATATTTTTTTTTTGAATAATCTATCTATACAGGAAAAGTTTTTATCCAGTGGGCAAATTTTAGCCATGATTTCAGCATATTATTCTAGACCCCCGCAGAAATTTTTCGCAGAAATCAGCTGTTCCATACATTTTGACCACGTAGGTATTGCACTTTTCTATGAAACAGCTGTTTTTTTATTGTATAACCGGCGAAAAATTTCGGCGCTAAGGGTTCTAGAATAATATGGTGAATTCATGGTTAAAATTTGCGCACTGCATAAAAACTTTTCCTGTATACAGGATAAGTTTTTATCCAGTGCGGATATACAAAAAAAAAATTAGCTGTTTCATAGAAAAATGAAATACCTACGCGGTCAAAATGTGTGGAACAGCTGATTTTTTTTTATATGTCTGGCTAAAAATTTCTGCGCTATCATTCTTGATATGCTGAATTCATGGTTACAATTTGCGCACTGGATAAAAACTTACCCTGTATATATCTGTATAAATAAAAAGAGAAGTCCCGACTGTCTGACTCATCAACGCACAGCCGAAACTACTAGGACTAGGAACGTGAAATTTTGCACACGGCTTCCATTTATAATGTAGGGGAGCACTAAGAAGGGGTTTTTGAAAATTCGACCTGTAAGGGGGTGAAAAGGGGGATTTTGTTTGCATGAAAAAACTTATTCCTTGAGTTAATAAACTTGAAACTTGGTACAAATACTTATCTAAGTAAATTATAAAGTTGGTAATTTATTGTTTTTCTAAACTACACCCTAAGGAGGGATTGGGGGTGTCTAAGTTTGTATGGAAGAATTTTATTGCGCGGTCAGATTAACTCGAACAAAAATAAAGAATAACGTGTATCAGGATTTTTCGAAAATCTACCCCTAAAGGGGTAAAAAAGGGTAGTCCGTAATATTATAAATGTGAAAGTTTGTGAAGATGATTGGGTCTTTGTTACTCAATCACGGAAAAACGGCTGAACGGATTTGGATGAAATTTGGCACACAGATAGATTATAACCTAGATTAATACATAGGACTTTTTATCCCGGTAGTATGTTCCCGCGGGATAATTTCCGACTTCCACCCGGGCGAAGCTGCGGGCGGAAGCTAGTTCAGTACAACAGAGAAAAATAAACTTACGTGTTACGTGTGGTCACTGTTTTGATTGTGTGTTGATAGAGATTTTGTCTCATTTCCGTTGTAACATTCATTGTGATAAGCTATGCAAAAAATGGCTGCTTTCGACACTACAAAATTTGGTTAGAGAGAAGATAAATTTTGAAATTTCTAATGCCATTTTGAAGATCCTATTTCTTTTGCTGTGGTACAAAATAAAAGATATTTTTTTCGGGCTTTCGGCCATTCTTGCTCTTTATAAAAACCTAACAATGAATCATGATCGTGACCCCAAAATTGGAACAAAATGACTGATAAATTTGAACACTCCGTTCCCAGGCTATGTGAAATGACATCTATATAATTTAGTATAACGGGCGACGTTTCCAGTCCAGTCGACAGGGTACGCCACCGGCCACACGACATTAAAGCTTCTTCAAACCGGCCCGACAGTTATACAACAATTTTCATGAAGTTTTCATGGAAATTTTTCTGCGAGTGTCGATGTCGGGACGCTACCGTCGCGTCACGATTGTCTGCACGAGCCTTTATTGTCCTGGTTCATAGTTACAGCTTCAGGTGAAAGTATTCTAGTACCATATTAAAAGTTCCTATTTCTTTTGCAGTAGTTCAAAATTAAAGGTTTAACACATTTTACCTCCACCAACTTTTCATAGAGCTCATAAGTTATGCCACCATACATATTACAAGTGAGGGCTCTCTGCATTATATATGCGACAAGCCCTCCAGGAGGGTTCCTGTCTCCGGACGTGTTAATTTTCTTTCCGGTTTTGCCAGTAGCACGTTCTTAAAACTCAACAATAAATCATAATCGTGAACCAAAAATCACATCATAATAACCATTGCTCCAACAGTCCGTTCCCAGATCACTCATTCATCGGCTATGTGACATGACGTCTATATAATTTGGTATAACGGACAAGTTTCCAGCTCGGCCGGCAGGGTGCGCCACCGGCGACACGACATTGTTCAGCGACATAACATGGCCGTTTAGCGTGACTGCGAGTTGTTAGTGCTGCAGGGGAAGTTGGAAATGTGGAGGATGTTGAAGATACTAGTAAAAAAACCTGGATTTTTATTTATATTCAGTTGAAGCAGCTGAATATTTAGATTCAGCTTCATGATCAGGTTGACATGTACTAGTCCATTTAAATAAAATTAACTTATTTTTAATTATTATTAAATTAACTTTTCATTCAACTTTTCAAAAATTGAGAAATTTTAAAGAAAATATGACTTAAGTCTTTATAAAGCGCATTTAATTACTTGTAAAAAACTGATAGACTCGAGTTTCCTTATTGATAATTTCACTAACATGAAAATAAGTGAAGGCATTATACTCGTATAACTCGTATTATAAACTTTTTTGAAAACCCAGACCCACCGCTGGCGACATCGAGACGTTATTTAGTGAGACTGCAATTAAACTGCTTAGCGTGACGTGAGTGCGTGTGCAGACGGTATGCGGCATGAACCTAGTTGCTGTTGCAGGCCAAGTATGAAATCAGGCAAAGGCAGTAACTGCCTTTTAAGATATTTTTTTACACGACTAAAGCATAGCCAACCCTTCCTGGGTTATAATTTTAGCAGTTTATGTATGTATGTAGGTAAGTCCCTATGTTTGCCTATTAAGGGTACACTAGTCGCGGGCTCGAACTTACTGGTGGGCCTGGCTAAAAAGCACGCTGTCTCACCAGGCTTCATGTCCGACAGAGGTAGTACCCGTGATGAGTAATTAGACGCTAGTCTAGATGCACAACATTATTGAGTGAGCTGCAGGATCAGTTATAGAAAAAAAGACGCGTAAAAAATTAAGAAAAGTCCATCGGAAGATCGAGTTTTCTGAAAAATCCACTGAATAAATCAATGATCAAGTAAGTTTATTGAACTTTTCGATAATTGAGCTTTGTCGGTACCGACATGGTTTTCGAGATTTTACACTGCATTTATTACTTAAACACGCCCAAAATTAGGTTAAATTAGCAAGAAAAACGAATATTTTTTGGCTCATAACTTTTTAATGGCTTTTTTTTTTAGTATTCCGTTTCCGTACAGACAATATTGATAATGATACAAAACCATACTATGTTTAATTTTTGATGTACATAGTCAAACACTGGAGTAAAACCCTCCCAAAGTTTGTATGGAAAAAATGTGGACAAGTGTCACCTTAAGATATTTTGCTAATTATTTTTTCACGCTTTTTTTTTTTTGTTGAGGTTGGGAAATCATAAAATAATTTCTCCCGCTCTGGGTGGAGCAGGGTGGGCGTGTCAGACTTTTACTGACTAAAACCCATTCGTGCTCCCTCAGTAGCCTGTGTGTGTTCTTACCGGATATCGAGCTACCTATTACTCGCCATCCGCAAGCCCGCGCCTACGATGGCCGGGAATCAGCCTGGAATTCCCGATGCCCAGGGCGTCTCCTGCAGTGACTAGGGCCGTGAGGGCGCCTATACTGCCTCTCCTTCACGTGCGCGCCTCCCTCTTCGCTTTTCGTTATTAAGCCACGACGATACCTACACTAAAGTTATCTATCTATATCTACTAATAATAAAGGAGAAAGATTTGATTGTTTGTTTATTTGCATTGAATAGGCTCCGAAACTACTGAACCGATTTGAAAATTTATTTCACTGTTGGGAAGCTACACTATCCCCGGGTGACATAGGCTATACTTTATCCCCGTATTCCCACGGGAACGGGAACTACACGGGCGAAACCGCGGACCGCTGCTAGTGGTTAATAAAAGTCAAAGTTGAATACCTTAATTAGCATTAAAGTGGTAAATTGTTTAATAATAACTTATCGATACATTTTGTTGAAGGATAAAAATAAAGTGAATAACTTGAAAGCACTTACTTACTACTTAAAACGATTGAACTTTTCCGCAATCATCCAATTTCGTACTTTAGCGGTTACTACGACTGTGTGCCAATTACATCGTTAGTTCACTTTAATGAGGCGGCCTCGGGCGCCCGATCATGATCTCCTGTGTACTAGATCACTTAACAACTTACACACATAACATATACACACCCTGTCAACCTTAACACGGACACATAAAGACGATTCTCGCTTGATGCAGCTCGAAGTATAACTTTGTTACCAAGAATATTAGCAGTTGGAGATAATTCTAGTTCTTATTGTGAATTGCTTAAAGAGGATTTAAGTTGGTCATGCAAGTTCAAAAGTTTCCGCTCTCACGGATTAGCGTAAATTCTTCTGTTCATCTGCACCTATTTTTACGCAGAATCGTATTGAGTTTAGTGAGAACAAATTATTTCTCACTTATTTTCTTAAACTGTCGACTACTTTGATTTGTAATCTATCTGCCTATGTGGATGATTGAGAACCATTTCATAATTTTGGTACCAACATGCATTTTTTTTTTTTAATTATAGAATAAGCAGACTTTTTCCAAAATCTACGATTTAGGATCGAACTGCGACTTTTCAGTGAATTTGTTAATTTTACAAAAATCTTTTTATGTATCTATTTTTTATCAATTGCTTATTATTCTTGAAAAAATCTTTTTAAACTATTTTGAAGTGTCTTTGCTGCAGAATAATGATTAAATTAAATATAATTCTGATTCTGACTGTACCTAAATGGTACCTATTTTACCTTACCCGACCAGACAACACATATTTTACCTTACCCGACCAGACAACACATAACGTAACATCACGACGTGTTTTCCAGAAGAGAAGGGCAGAGGATTTCGCCAGTTACGTTTCTTTTTAGTCCCATGTAAGTCCCAATAAGAGGCAAGCCTACACCTAGCCTTCAATCAGGCACCTTAACCTCAAATACAATACCTACTTAACCAAAACATTCCAATACAGTTCCATAATTTAATTTGTTAGCTAGCCAAGTAGATAACTGGCAGCATGTAATTTTACTTGTAATTTTGTATACTTAACAGTAATGAGGCGTGTCAGCCATTTGTGCACAATTGTGAGCTAGGTCAGAAGGCAATGGATGTCAAGAGTCAAATATATTAACATGATACATTATTACTAAGTGAGCAGGTTTATGAAGGGCAAAAATGCAGAATATTGACGTAGTATACTGCAGTAGTCACTTCATTTCCAAACATGTAAACAAATATTTATATTTGGAAAAGCAACTTTCACACCCATACATACAACATTATTTTTAATATATGCGAAACCTGAATATAGTTCGTTCAGAATAAGGAACTGAATCGATTGCAATAGTTTTTACACCATTAAGCTCAGCTGCTGACGCAGTAAGAAAGATAAGGCAGTTGACGGATGTAGCCACAGCTAGGTTAGTTTACTTTGCTTATTTTCACAGTATTATGTCTTATGGCGATCTGTTGTGGGGATCGGCAGCTGACGTAGATTCAATTTTCATTTTACAAAAGAGGGCAATCCGCGCAATCTATAAAATGGGGCCTCGCGAGTCTCTTAGAAACAAATTCAGCGAAATTGATATTCTAACTCTGCCGTCTCTTTATATCCTAGAAAATATCTTGTATGTTCGCAAAAACTTAGGCCTTTTCAAAAAACGATGCGATTTCCATAATCTGAATACACGTAGTAAAGATGAAATTGTGATTCCAAAATTTAGATTGACTAAAACTAGCAAGTCATTTCTAATAAACAGTATCCGCTTCTATAACAAGTTGCCAAAGTCAGTTACAGAACTTAGCGATGGAAAGTTTAAAACGCACATCAAACGTATCCTTATCAAAAAAGCATATTATAAGATAAAAGACTACGTTGAAGACAGGGAAGTTTGGCATTAATTCCTTCTGCACATGTGGCTTCCCTGGTACCTCATTAACAGCATAACTATGTGAAAGTCTATTAACTGCTCTCAATGTTCTTTTTTATTCTTTTTATTTTTACAATGCTGACATATTATCGTCATTATTTGACATTATACATAAATTTTAATATCAACTATTTTTAGTGATTGTCATGTTAATCATGTCACTATGTTTAATTAGGTTCATTTTATTTATGTAAATTATTTTACATATTGTGAATGGGAGAACGTTGTAGGCCTTACAGACTGTAGATTTGTAGAAGATTTTCTATTCTGTATTCTTCTAAGTACCTGGTACTTATTGACAGGCCTGCACTGTCCTCTCATACATTTTGTCTCTGAAAACATTGTTAAAACCAATCATTTTTAAAAGAGTAACCGTGGAGTTTCTTGCCGGCTCTTCTCCATAGGAAACAACATTTTGGAACCGTGCACCTAGCTTCTGACGTTTCATAAGTGCCCATGCAGGTTTATATGAAATAAAAATATTTTGATTTTGATTTTTTGATTTCATGATATATTTTTTCTCAATTTTTTTTTTAGTTGTCACCAACAATTGCTATATGGATTACAAAACAATTGCTATATGGTTAAGTACCTACTGCCTAATATTATCAACTAGCTGACCCGACAGACGTTGTCCTGTTCGTCCAAAAGTCATTCATACAAAATCACTACCCTACCTACGCTACCCTACACTACCCTACCTACCCTACCTATCCTACCTACCCTACCTACCCTACCTACCCTACCTACCCTACCTACCCTACCTACCCTACCTACCCTACCTACCCTACCTACCCTACCTACCCTACCTACCCTACCTACCCTACCTACCCTACCTACCCTACCTACCCTACCTACCCTACCTACCCTACCTACCCTACCTACCCTACCTACCCTACCTACCCTACCTACCCTACCTACCCTACCTACCCTACCTACCCTACCTACCCTACCTACCCTACCTACCCTACCTACCCTACCTACCCTACCTACCCTACCTACCCTACCTACCCTACCTACCCTACCTACCCTACCTACCCTACCTACCCTACCTACCCTACCTACCCTACCTACCCTACCTACCCTACCTACCCTACCTACCCTACCTACCCTACCTACCCTACCTACCCTACCTACCCTACCTACCCTACCTACCCTACCTACCCTACCTACCCTACCTACCCTACCCTATCTACCCTATTATCCTATCCGTGAAAATTTTCGTTTTTCGACAGCCAACTTCCACTTTGATACTTTTTTTATTTCTGAAACAACTGAACGGGATAAAAAGTATCCTATATCCGTCTCCTGGTTCTAAGCTACCTCCCCAACAATTTTCAGCCAAATCGGTTCAGCCGTTCTTGAGTTATAAGTGAAGTAACTAACACGACTTTCTTTTATATAATATATAGATGAGCACAATACGACGGTGACCATGTTTGCGTAGAATACTAGGTAGCAAAACAAGCTTATAACTTTGTGATTTTTCATGATACAGCTTTGAAATTTTGTACATAGATTCTTTACATGAGAATACTTGACACGTGTTTCGGGTTTCGCATATACTAAAAATAAGGTTGTATAGTTCAGTTTGCGATACAAGTTCATACATTTTTATGCACTCTTCAATATTACTTGGCATTCTGAAATCAACTTAATTCACACTGTTATAAAGTTGATATTAATTTTAGTGGAAATAATATCAATTGGAAACCGTTAAGCCCCATTTAAGATGACTAAGTCTTTTCAAATCCTTGGTTTAGAATTGAGTTTTCTACTATTCAATTTCTACTGCCAAGTAGGTACCGATTACTGTTTTTCAGTTCAAAGGATTACGGTTGAGACTGCCAATGTAATTAAAGGCACATAAGACATTTCAGCTTTGTTTCAACACTAAATAATGTCTGATCCTACCTACTAACAACAAGTTCACATTAAATCAACTTTTAGTAACTATACAGTATTGAGCTTGTAACTTTTTTTTTAATTTTTTCTTTCTTTCGGACGTTTTCTCAACACATCTGACATTGGCAGAATTGTCGACATCGGCACAATTGCCATAAACAAAAATAGAATAGAATGTCTGATCTGTCATCAGCGTCATCGAAATTATTATGAAAATGAGAACGACAAGAACATGTTCTATAGAAACCGTTTAAAGATGCTTAGTTAAATGAACAAGGAAGCAAATAGCCTCTGTCTATACTCGTACTAATATTATAAACAGGAAAGATTTGATTGTTTGTTTGCATTGAACAGGCTCCAAAACTACTGAACCGATTTGAAAAATTCTGTCACTTTTGAGAAGCTACACTAATCCCCGGGTGACATAAGCTATGTTTTATCCCCTACGGGAACGGGAAATACGCGGGTGAAACCGCGGAGCGCTGCTAACTTCTTCCCGTATTAAACGATAATTAGGTAGTGTGATTTTCCTACGGGCCCTCGTTTCCCTAGACATATTTAACTTATTAAGATACAACCTGCCTAGTTGGCACAGTGGCCGCGAGCGTTACTGCTGAGCATGAGGTCCTTGGCTTTGATTCCCAGGCCGGACAAAAGGCTATTAGGTTTTTTCATTAGAAACTCCTTAGGAGCAGCCCGGAGTCTGTATATGAGCATATTATATATAGGTACAGTCGCCAGCAGGTCAAGCTATCCCAAACTGTCAAATTTTCCCAATTGAACATAAACCTTATTCCTTTGTGATAAAGTTGAAAAACTATCAAAGAAATTTGACAGATTGGGGTAGCTTGATGTGCTGGCCTCTGTACATCGTTAGTTCACTTTAATGACACTTCACTTTACAGACTCCGGGCTGCTATAGGCTCACCCCCTAGTACACAAGAGAAATGTGGGTGGACCTAGGTACTGTACGTACAGACGGCAGCACATCAAACTATCCCAAACTGTCAAATTTTCCCAATTAAATATGAACCTTGTGTTTAAATTATCTTTGATAAATTTTCAACTTTAAAACATAAGGTTTTAAAGTTGAAAATTTATCAAAGAAATTTGACATATTGGGGTAGCTTCACTTGCTGGCGTCTGTACACCTCTGCCTATCCTTTTGTGGAAACAGGTGTGATGTATTTTTAAAGTCTTAAGGCTCCCACAGACAGGCGACAATGCCTTTAGTGTACAATTTCTATGAAAATTAATGGAAGTTGTTATACCAGAATAGGGTATTTTCCAATTTTTCAAAAACAATTCTAATTTGAAGATTGGAACGAGATATTTAACAAAAAATTTAAATAAATTGATTTCTATCCATTTTCTCAATTAAAAACGTTTAAAATCGAATAGAATTTTCGTTGTTTTGAATTTACCGCCAAAACGGTTCTTACTATGACTTTTTATCACGTGACGTCAACTTTGTGTAAATTAAAGTAGTAAGTAAGTAAAAAAGTGAATGTCGAGTTTATAATTAACAAGATTTTTAATGGATAGAAAGTGATAGTACTGGTGTGCGGTGCCTCTGTGCACAAATACTTTTAAAAAGGCGCCAAACTAAGTATTTGTACCGGTGCCGTTTGTTACAGAGTTGACGTCACATGTCACGTGATAAAAAGTCATCGTAAGGAGCGTTTTGGCGGTAAATTCATAACAACGAAAATTAAATTCGATTTTAAACGTTTTTAATTGAGAAAATATGTATTTAAATTTATTTTTATTTTTCTGTTAAATATATCGTCCCAATCTTCAAATTAAAATAGTTTTTAGCAAATCGGAAAATACCCTATTGCGTCGCACCTATCTGTGGAAGCCTTTAAGATACAACCTTCAACGAGGAAGCAAGAAAGCTTAATTATAATAATTTAAAAAAAAACTTGACCATCAATCAATTAACACGGCGCATTAACATAATTAAGATAAAATTTAATGCATCCTTCAGAGGTCCTTTTAATATCCTACTTATGGCCGCTGGACAATAAAAATATGGCTCCTCTTTATCCAATTACGTGTAGTGGAGCGTGTAATTGTGTAATTGTAAAGGTAATTTAATTGGCTTTAAGTCCTTTGCCTTATTGGCTAGTGCTGCCAGCTAAAGGTGCATCAGAATTCTACCGCGAATGGTGCTTTTGAACGCTCAAAAACGTTCGACCCGACGCGGTCGGAATAAAAAACCCGCGAGAAATAAGTAGTTTTAAAAATGGAATGTTTCTTTTTTAATGCACAAGTTCGAATGATTAAAGATATTTTTATTAAAAACTCTTTCCTTATGGTTGTCGATAACTCAAGGATAGTTTTTATTATGACAATGACATCAATAATAAGGAATTCATGTTAATTTATTGGAAGACCACACACAGCAAATATTTTCCATACGGACAATAAAACACAAGCAGACAAAAAAGTGCGTGGGATGCTCAAAAAGACACTGGCTAACTTTATAAGTAGATATTTTTAATCAAATCAACCTTTCAAAATATAAATAGTAAGCCGTAGTTAATAACGTAAACGTAAAATATTCCCGTTTGAGCACTTTAAGCATTGAGCACCAAAGGTTCGGAAAAATATAAATTACATAAAGGGTCATGGGCGATTTTGTTATTATGAACAAAGCAAAAATCTTTTAAAAATAAGCATGACAGTTGACCCAGGAAGTGCTTTACATCAGTAATGTTTTTTTTAAATAATGTATGAGTTTTAAAAGGCATCTTTGTAGGTATCCTACGCGTCCAGTTTTCCCTTCACCATTATATTAATGTGCTACTAATAACATTGTGCTTATAGGTGCTTAGCCGTAGGTAGGTAACGACATTTAAGTGAGAATGTGTGCGACTCAGCTCAATACAACCGTGTATTAAACAGTGCTTATGATAATGACAATATGGCTACTTATAATGGATTGCGTCTAGACTTATGTTAAGTAGAGATTGATTGTCGGCTGATTATAGATATCTTGTGATATACTTAGCCTAGCCTCACTTAGCCTTTATTTATACCTATATTTTAAAGTATTTTGGAGCGGGGTTTGATGGTTTTTTTTTTTTCATATAGTCACGGTCACTGGGCCTTCTTAGAGGCGATTACGTCTCTTTTTCTCAAATGGTTATGAAGTCCCATGTAATGAATAGGAAACCAGCCTATCGCCATCAACCAGACAAGCCCAGTCGGGGCTGCCACTGAGAAATTCCTGCCAAAATAAAAAACGCAAAGAATATTAGCGCGGAAATCAGACATTTTATTTATTGGTAGTAAATACATATACCCGACCGTTGCCAACGACAATACACACATGATGTAAGTTATGTCAATAAAAATCTAATATTAGCATATCCATATATGTACGGTAAATACATATAATTTATATTGTCTCGATAATTTTTTGAATAGAGATTCTGTAGTTTGAGTCATCAATAAACATGTTTCTAATAAATTGCAAGTATTATAAAATCACGATGTCTGGCTACCCATATTCTGGGAATTATCATATCAGTATACATATCTATTTAATTAACCTACAAAATAAGCCCATTATTTGTCTGGCATTAAAGCAATAGGTACCTATATCACACGGATGACTATTTTGCCTTTCAATTTGGAGAAACCAACCATTTGAAGCATTCAAATAGATTCGTGCCAACATAGAGGTGCAAATCCTACTATGTCGAGCATTTCTTTTATTTTTCCGGTTTGAAATAAAATCTTATTTATTCAATTTGGTTGAACAAAGTATTACGTATTAAACTTACCTACTTACTTTTAATGAATATCAAAGTGATATCAAACGAATAGGATATATATTGTATGATTTTTGCTTGCACATTTTAAAATTACCGTTAAATGGATAATTGCTTCATTAATTCATTTAATTACTGCTATAATAAAGGCGTAAGGCGATGATGCATATCTTCGCAAAATTAAGTCACATTACAATATCGAAAAGATGTTCTACAGTCCGTTTGCGGAAATGAAATGTCTAAAAGAAGAATAAAAAAAATATTATTTTAATTACTAACTATCAAGCGTGAAGCAAGTAAGAAATGCAGATCAATAAATTTGGTCCAACACAATGGCCAATCTTGGCCCTTCTTCAAGATACATTGTTGCCTTATAAAGAACTTTGGAGTGTCTTTTATTTTAAAAGAGCAATGTATGCATTACGTGAACCAATATCAAAGCTAAGTATAGTTCCCGAGTTCGCGTGCTTACGTCACATAAGTTGATCGTAAAGATGGCTGACTTCTGGCACGCACGCTTGATAATAAGGGCTGTCGTGAACTAGTTTTTTTTATTTACCTTTTTTAACAAAAACAATGTTTAACGTTTAAAAGTTTATTTTTTTACGGTTTTTATGATTACTTATTGTTGTTTTTATTGCAACTTGTTAACTATGATGGTAATGGCAGCTACTTGTTATAATTAATCCTCATTCGGTTTTTTTATTTCTTTTAGTCATTAGCAAAAAATACGTGTATTTTTCACTGAATTTTTTTTGTGACACAAAAATACTATAAATCAGGAAATAAATATACGAGATGATCTATCAAACTAATTCGTTTCCCAACTTTACCTCGAATTTTTTCTTCACTGGTAACCCTGTCGGACCCCTACGTGAACGCAGAAACAAACCCAATTACTGCCAATAGCATAATAATCGTTAGCAAAGATGCGAGTTAACGATGTTCCCCGTTTGTAAAGGTTACCTAGTTTTGCATAAATTACATGTGCTTGAGATACAAATAATACACGTGTTTAGTTTATAAGGGTATAGCGGTTAGAGGATCAAGTTTTAGTATAGAGATAGGTATACCTACATTTTGATGAACTGTTTTTGGTGTTGAGATGATTACTTAAATAAAACCTATAAATTTATTCAACGTACCTACGTACCTACCGACTCAGCTAAATGTAAGATCAGCTACTGTCTCCTTGATAAAAACCTTATAGCCCTTAAAAGCCCTTTCATTACATTAACGGTTCGCAGAACACGGCCAGTATCCTTTTATTTAGTGTTCCATGGAAACCTGGAAATAAGGACCGATAGATATGTAATTTTCGAAAAAGTCAGTTGACTCAGTTGTTACTATCAAGAATAGTTTTACAAAAATCTGATGGCGTCTAAATAAACTGACAGGGACTTCGTATTGTTGTTTTAAACATTACTTTGTAGAATTGTATCTATTGAAAAAACAAAATGACGGCGTTGGTTCTAATTTTGACCACGCGCCAAATTTTATTTGCAGCGTTTTATCACCAGCTGAATCTATTCGACGTTTTTTCCATACAAACTTCGGGAGTGTATTACTCCACTGTTTGACAATGTATACTTACATCAAAAATTAAATATGGTATGGTGTTGTCTCATCATTAATATTGGCTGTACGGAAACAGAACACAAAAAAAAAGCCATTCAAAAGTTATGAGTCAAAAAGATTAGTTGTTCTTACTAGTTTAACCTAAATTTGGGCGTGTTTAAGTAATAAAAGAAGTGTAAAATCTCCAAAACCAATTCAGTACCGACAAAGTTCGATTATTGAAAAGTTCAATAAACTTAATTGGTCATTGATTTATGTAGAGATTTTTTTATAAAACCCGATCTTCCGAAGGACTTTTCTTAATTTTTTCGCGAATGTTTTATTATAAGTGATCCTGCATCTCACTCAATAACGTTGTGCGTGTAGACTAGCGTCTAACTGTGCATCACTGATACTACCTCTGTCGGACACGATGCCTGGTGAGCCAGCGTGCTTTTTAGCCAGGTCTACCAGTGACTTCGAGCCAGCGACTAGATTCCCCTGAAACCACGTTCGCAGGGACGTAAAAATAATGCGTCACATTTTATCGCGCACTGGATTTCAACTCTCGGTGTTGAACCGAGCATCCAGAATCCCACAGAATGCATCTCAGTACGTTGAAAAATTACGTTGTTCGATTTTAAACTCTCGGTGCTGAGCAGTGCGCTGAATTTCCATTGCGCGAAATAATCTCCCCGCGATTTATGGAACCAGCCACTTCTTTCTTTTTCCCTTGATATCAAAACTCCTTACCACACAAGCCGCCGCTAACTTCTTTAAATTGTGGCAAGCACAAGGGTTGGTATTCCTGGCGTATCAAGTTATATCTCATTACTCGAAGTTGTTCCTTCATTACAACATACTAATTGATATGCCGACTTTTCTTACCTGATATATGCAACACACACCGGTTGCTAATGTGGTTGTGTTTTGTTTTACGTTAAGATGTGGAGAATAATAAGTGGTTGCTATGTTATTAATTTATGTTTTATGAAATGGATATTTTTTCACTTCTAATTTGCTAAAAATTCTTTCAGTATTTTTTTTTGTTACTAAGTAAATCAAATTAAAAACCTTTTCTGCAGGAGTACCTAGAGTCTAAGATATTTAAAATTCAAAATAACAGTTGCTTACAAAATTTTCGATGAAGAAATTTGTACTAAAGTAAAACACAAACAGTGATTCTCTGATTTAAATTAAGTCAACTAATTAATTAGTTTATTTTGCACTAGCTTCTGCCCGCAACTTCGTCTGCGTCAAAGTTCTTGCTAACCCGACCCACCCCGTCGCATCGAATCGCCTGGCCGTGCGCGTACTTCGTACTCGTGACATTTTTTCTTTTAGCTTGGCTCCTAAGGGCCCTGGCGTGATGTTATATAGCCAATAGCCTTCCTCGATAAATAGGCTATGTAAAACTGAAAGAATTTTTCAAATCGGACCAATAGTTCCTGAGATTAGCGCCTTCAAGCAAACAAACAATCTCTTGAGCTTTATAATATAATAATATATATTATTGTTGAGCCGCACGATTGATGTTTGGTTACCACTAGCGCCATCTCTTATCGAATAGCGGAATTAATGGTCAAGAGCTCTCTAGAAAGTTCGATGCTAGAAATTTCTGGAACTATCGACATGTGTTCGGTCAGGGCCGATATGTACTCGAACATTCTAGATGCTTCTACGGTAGAAGGTTCTGGAACTATCCGAGGGCCCTATATAAGCGGGAACGGAGCGCGTCTCGGGGTAGTTCATTGGAAGCGATATATGCGAGAACATCTAAAGCGGTCTTCAAGTGCGACTTAAGAGTGATCAATAGTGTAATTCTGTGGTGTAATTAGAGTGTTTAATTAAAGTGTTATTTTTGGTAATTCATATCGGCAGTTTTTAATTGTCACGAACCCCAAGCTCGTAACAATTGGTGTCAGAAGTGGGATTAAAATCATGCCGATTTTACCTAAAGACGACACGGAGGGTATCCGTACCCGGAGTCAACGCCAGCAGGAGACGGACCAGAGGCGATTTGGTGGAGCAATGCCACAGACGTCGGAGGGCCAGCTACCAACCACAGAGGCCGGCCCGTCCACAGCTGCTCCAGCATCACCAGCACCAGATTTTGCTGCTCTGATGATGATGTTGCAGGAGCAGGCCCGCCGACAGGAGGAACAGGCCCGCCGATTGGAAGAACAGCTCAAACGGGATAAAGAGGAGCAGGCCCGCCGACAGGAGGAACAGGCTCGCCGTTTGGAAGAACAGCTCAAACGGGATAAAGAGGAGCAGGCGCGCCGACAGGAGGAGCAGGCTCGCCGACAGGAGGAGCAGGCCCGTCAATTGGAAGAACAGCTCAAACGGGATAAGGAGGAGCAGGTGCACCGCCAGGAAGAGCAGATGCTCCTCATAAAGGACCTTCACGCAACCTTCGGGAAAGACATGAAGGAGGTGAAGGAGAAGGTTGCCCAGCATGACAACCGCTTGTCAGAAGCTGAAACTCAGATCAGCAAGTTTAGTGACGTCATTGCTGATGTGAAGCAAGAGTTGGGTAACCTCAAACTTGGGGATGGAATCGCAGCTCCCGTAGCTACAACACCTTCGCTACGTGGATTCAAAGTGCCGCCGTACGACGGGACTTCTTCCTGGTCGGCCTACAAAATTCAGTTTGCGGCTGTCATGAAGGCGAACGGGTGGAATAAAAGTCAGGCCATGACTGCCCTCACCCTAGGCCTGCGCGACCAGGCTTTAAATGTGCTGGAAGCTCTCGGTAAGGAAGTGACTTACGAGCAGCTCCTCGAGGCATTGGAGGCTAGATATGGCGACGCTCACCTGGAACACGTGTTTCGTGCGCAGCTCAAGGATCGTGTGCAACGCAGTAACGAAAACCTGCAGCAGTGGGCCCTTGAAGTGGAGAAGCTGGTTCGAAAAGCGTACCAGTCCGTACCTGCGCTTATTGATGGGAACCTGGTGCAGGCATTCATCGATGGCATCCGGGACCTTGAAGTTAGAGCTGCTGTGAGACTCGGTCACCACGGGACGCTTAAGGACGCCTTGGCCCATGCACTGGAGGTGGAAGCTGTGCGGCAGGATCATCGTTCCCATCGCGTCAGGGAGGTTGTAGCGGCTACAGTTCGCAATCGTAAAAGATACAGCCCTAGGTGTTACGGCTGTGGGGAAAGGGGCCACCTTCGATCCAGTTGCCCTAAGCGAACTGCAGAAAGGGAAGAATTGCCTATCCGTCAGCGGCCAAGAAGATTGCCGGCAGCGCGTTGCGAAAAGGAACCGGAAACCATGATTAAGGGAATGGTGACGGATGGTGTTATTGAACCTTCATCAAGTTCATGGTGTTCACCTGTAGTGCCTGTGAGGATGCTCAGGACAGACCTCAGCAACGAGTGGAGTGAAAGCCTACAACGTGCACAGCAGGAAGATTCGGACATCAAGCCGATTCTGGAGTGGATGAAGGCCAGAGCTCCTAAGCCCAAGTGGAGCGACGTCTCAGCAATGAGTTCGGTCACAAAGAGCTATTGGGCCCAATGGGACAGCTTGGTGATTCAGGATGGAGTCCTGTGCCGTAAATGGGAAAATGCTCGGGGAAACAGCTGTCATTTGCAAATGGTAGTCCCGAAATCTCAAGTACCGGATGTTCTCCAGCTTTACCATAATGGTTGTTCAGGAGGTCATCTAGGAGTAAAACGGACTCTACTGAAGATAAGAGAACGGTTTTACTGGATCCACTGTCGGGACGATGTCGAGGACTGGTGTCGCAAATGTACAAGTTGTGCAGCTGTAAAGGGACCTCAGACGCGTAGCAGAGGTGCATTGAAATTGTACAATGTTGGTGCACCATGGGAGAGGATAGCCCTTGACGTTGCGGGGCCGTTTCCAGAAAGTGAAAGTGGTAACAAGTATTTCATGGTTGTGATGGATTACTTCACTAAGTGGCCGGAAGTCTTCGCCATTCCAAATCAAGAAGCTTCAACAGTTGCAGATAAATTAGTTCATGAAGTCTTCTGTCGTTTTGGAGTACCTTTAGAGATTCACAGTGATCAAGGAAGGAATTTTGAGTCTCATATATTCCAGGAAACTTGTCGAGTTATGGGTACTCATAAAACAAGAACAACTTCTTACCACCCACAATCGGATGGAATGGTGGAACGATTTAATCAGACATTAGAGAGGTACCTAGCAAAAGTTGTGGAAAATCGGCAAAGAGATTGGGACAAGCATATACAACCGTTTTTGTTGTCATATCGAAGTGCTGTTCACGAAAGCACATCGGTGACACCAGCTTTCGCAAACTTTGGAAGGGAATTACGGCTGCCTGCAGACCTGATCACTGGAATACCACCTGATGCCCCACGCAGTATAACCGATTATGCGAATGACTTGCGGAACAAGATGAATGACATTTATGAGCACGTCAGACAATCAGGCCAGCAAATGTCAGAAAAGATGAAAACCCGTTATGACCGCAAAATGAACAATAAAGGGTTTGACGAAGGTTCACTAGTGTGGTTGCACAATCCCGTCCGCAGCAAAGGGAAATCTCCTAAGCTTCAAGCTAACTGGGACGGACCGTACCGGATTGTGACAAATATCAATGACGTTACCTATCGGATACAGAAAGGTGCAAGACGTACTCCTAAGATAGTCCACGTGGATCGACTGGCGCGTTATTATGGGGCCGATAATGCTCGGGACGAGCATTTCTTAGGTGGGGGCAGTGTTGAGCCGCACGATTGATGTTTGGTTACCACTAGCGCCATCTCTTATCGAATAGCGGAATTAATGGTCAAGAGCTCTCTAGAAAGTTCGATGCTAGAAATTTCTGGAACTATCGACATGTGTTCGGTCAGGGCCGATATGTACTCGAACATTCTAGATGCTTCTACGGTAGAAGGTTCTGGAACTATCCGAGGGCCCTATATAAGCGGGAACGGAGCGCGTCTCGGGGTAGTTCATTGGAAGCGATATATGCGAGAACATCTAAAGCGGTCTTCAAGTGCGACTTAAGAGTGATCAATAGTGTAATTCTGTGGTGTAATTAGAGTGTTTAATTAAAGTGTTATTTTTGGTAATTCATATCGGCAGTTTTTAATTGTCACGAACCCCAAGCTCGTAACATTATTATAGTATAGATTAATTGTACCTACCTGTCAACTCAAAATAGTCATGTCTCTAATGCCATCTCCTTAACAAACGAAACAAAAATCTAAAGCTTCCCATTCACTATCCACATCATAGGCCGCGTGCACATTAAGATCTCGGCCCCTCTCGGCCACACACGGGTCACGGGGTCGGGTTACCAATTTGCCGGTAGAACAAGATGTTCCGTCATTAAACGCAGCGAATAGCTCTTTATTATCGATGTATGTACTCTTTGCTTTATGCCGCGGTTTCTCTTGTGTGCTTGTGTGGCATTAGAGTTCTGTTTGAGAAGATTGATTTGTCGGATTGGAAATAAAATTCATCTTTTCTTTTTTGTTTTGTTTTTTGGGCATGGCTTTTTTTTATTTAATTTCTTGTTATGAAAATATGTGTGCTTTGTCTGCTGACATTAAAGTGTTATCACAATTTAAGAAATAAGGAATATGTTTTCCTTTACAACTGTTTTAAATTATTTGATTTCACTGCTAGATAACCTAAAAAAGGTCATATTTAACTACCTACAAAAAAAGTATGCCCAAAAAAAAAGCCTTGTCCAATTCTGTTTACCAACAAAAACGGGTAGTTGTCAAAACTTCTGAGTAACGCATACGTGTGGTCGGATGGTCGTGACCCTTGGCTTTTGTTTTTCGACTAAAGTCAACACACTTGTGCAATAAAATGTATTGTCTTGACATTCTGACATATTGTTTCCGCACTTTTTGTGCAAATACAGTGGGTGGCATGTTTGAACGGGTCACATAAATCTATGCGTTGTTTTAGGAAACTATATAGTGTTAAATTTGCCAGCAGTTTTTATAGTTTTTGAAACGATAAATTTTGCTTGTAACAATACTAGTCTGAAGGCTTATTAATTAGTTACAAAATATTTTGAAATTATAGTTATTCATGACCATTTATAACGACGATGTTTAGTTTTATTTGAAAGGTACTCGTTAAGTATATTATGTAATAGTGCAAATTTATTACAAATGAATCAGCTGTAAGCAACTACTCTTTGTTCCAAGACGTAATTACATTTTAAGTATTCCTGTACATATTTTTTGTATGTGCCTTTAGTTAGATACACTTCTCACTTACTGCACATAAATCAACTTACGTTACACAGTAATAGTCCAATAAATCAAATAATGGCCATTACATAAAGATCAAGGGAGTACACACAGGCGGGCCGGCAAAAAGGCCGCTTATCAAAACTACCACTTAGTAATATTTCATAACATGATGGCAACATCGGAGTCTGTTTAGTGTTGGCTCCACGGTTCCCAACTTAGGGGTTTTCCCCCCAGATTTAGGGGGTAAATAAGTGAGATAGGATTTTTTTAGGGGTCTTAAATTTTTAGGGGTATTTTTAGGGATTTTTTTGACTCTTTAATATTTTTAAATTGATAATTACCGAACTAGTTTTAATATTTATTTCTTGACCTAGCGACTCATAGCGACATCTAGTACGTAATTCTACAACCACTCACTCCGTGGTGACTGGCGGCAATACTGGCGCCACTGGCGGTCATTTTATTGTCTGTGCATAATTATGGCGGTTGTCAATCGGTTGTTGTTGTGAAGTTTTTTTTGACATTTAGCTTACGTCAGATAGGATACCGCGCCAAAAATTTCGATTTTGGTTTGTACTGTGTGTCGACAAGAAATTTGTTAATGATGTCTAAGGAAAATAAATATAATAAAAAAACGTACAGTCAGAAGTATACGAAGATTTGGGAAACAGATCCAGATCTAAAAGGTAAATAGATTTCATTGCATTTTTGTAATTTATAATATAAATGATCAAGACAAACAATTCAGTTCAATATTTATGATTTTTTACAATAGTATCATCGGCGTCATCTAACTACGACGGCAGTACCTACTCGTTCTTCTATAAAATTTAATAAAGGTATTTTTATTTAGGTATATAATAGGTATTGTTGGAGTGGATGAGTTGGTCAGTGGTGTTGGTGTTGTTTGATATGTTTTTGTGTTTTTCAAAATTTCAAGTTTGGACCTATTGCATACACAGATAATGTTTATAAAAATTGATTGTTTTTTTAAACCATGTTCTGGCTGAGTTGGCTTTTTGAGAAATTGATTGAAAGATGTTGGTGTTACCATGATTAAATGTTTCCCTATTTTTTCACCAAAATCAAAGCATATGAATTTATATTTGTATATTTTTTTTAGGGGGACAACTGAATAATTTAGGCGTTTTTAGGGGTTTTTGACACAAACTTTAGGGATAAATATTTTTGAGAGTTGGTAACACTGGTTGGCTCGTTGCGCGACTGTCAAAATATTGGCGCCAACCCACAGCAAAAAAGGGCGGGAAAAAGTTATCTCGAATTTTATCTGACAATCAAGTGCGATGCAAAACAGGTTAAAAAGTTCAACCATGCATTTTTTTGAGATGGAGACTACAGTATTTGTATGCGTTTTCCATTTTTTTTTTTTGTGTTCAACACCACTAAGAAGAATTCTTATAATAGGTACAAGGTGGCACAGACATCGACGCGCAACCTGTGTTACTATGGATTCAGTATCTACATGATTCTGAAAAGTCCGTTGAAATTATACGTCGGATGTCAAAAAAAAATCGCGGTTCCATACATTTTGACCGTGTAGGTAAGTAGGTATTTATTTTTCCATGAAAAAGCTGTTTCTTTTTTATAACACAACAAATGCCTACGCTAGGGTGTCTAGAATCATATGCTGCATTCAGATATAATAATATATTGGAATAACGGGTCAGAGCTTTTTAAGTTATATTTAGAATAAACTCTAGTTTCGTTTACCTTACAGCAAAATTATCGTCAAATAAATTTTTATCGATTTACCTCCACGATGCAAGCTCATTTAATTCTTCACTAAATTTCCACAGATTTATTACGCCATTAATTACGTTAAAAACGAAGCTACTGAGAGATAATTTCATTTTAACGGCCTCAATTTGCTAATAACCACAGCTCATTCATTACGAACGCGATTCAGCACAGTCATACTGTTTTGTTTCCCTTTTATGAAAAATCATCACCGGAGAATGAGTAAGAAATGAGAATTTTTCAAAACCCGTATTAATGTCGAATCACCGTCGCGATTGCTTTCGATATTTTTAAATTAGGAACGTTCGCCGGCGCCCTTGTTCTAGCTCGCTCGCTTATGAAGATTTCGTATGCGGCCGTCCTTTTTTGTCAGCCATATCTGTTTGTTTTGAACTCACCATCAATTTATTTTCGAGTTTTAAATTAGGTGTGTGTAGCACCGGGCTGTTGTTGTCTCGTTTGGCGCGTGGACGTGTTGTCGCTCCGTCTCGTTCGCACGCGTCGCCTCAGTTTGTTTTATGCGTGACGCGCCCCGCCCCTACTTGGTCGGCGGCACGGGCGGCTGCTTTGACCGGTAGCAGTGCAACTCGTTATCTGTTTTTTCTTTCGGGCGGTGTGTGTCCGGCCTAATATTTGAGTAGGACGTTGAAAAAGTCGTTTTGTGTACAGTGGGAGGCGCACAATGTGTTGTTGTTCCGTTTATTGCCGCTGTGCCGGTTGCCGCTGCTGCGTTAATCAGCCAATATACGCATCGGTGGGTCGGCAACTTCTGAAGCACTTAAAGCTTCATATAAATTTATATTATTGAGATGGTTCCTTTAGTAAACTCTTTTGATTATGTAGCGGCTGCTTTCTTAATACCATCTACTGTGAAAAAAGGGGAAAGGAATACCTACTGAAAGATGCACTTCATTTAAGTAAATCTGAAAATGAATTCAGATTTCAAAATCAATTCCTACACACGTACTTAATTGAATAATTTTCAGAATACAGCCAGAAAAGTTTCAAACTAGCACCAACATTTTTCATAATTTCAATTATCCAGCCCGTTTCTCATGCGTAGTCACATTATTTACGACCAACCCACCAATATATTCTGATGTAAGGAACACACGACAACCAGCCATGTTCTCGTTTTGTTGTTTCTTTATAAAATATAGCTGCTAATGAGGGCTAGTTCGTAATTCCAGTGATTTGTCGCGATTACGTGAGACCGCGCGGTTTACGCGCGATCGGACGCGCGATAGCTCGGCACGCGACCGTCTCGACGGTGAAACTGCACGGAACCACCCTAATTGTAGCTCAGACGTTGATTGTGCACGGAACTAATTCTTATTTGGTTTTCGTTGAAGAGAAGTTTACGATGTAAGAAAAGGGCAAAGAGCTAGGAAAAAGTGAGAAAACAACTTGGGTAGTTAACAATTCAAAGTGCTAAAAAGACTACGCTTATGTAACAATAACTACTTATCACAGTTTTAGTATGCATCTATTGTTTTCCTAAAATTATGTAATTTTACTCATATCGATTTAAATACTGTATCGTATTACAGATACCTAAGTTACCTAACGAATTAATTGAATACCTAACGCATAAACAATAATCACAAGAAATCAGAAACAGACATAAATATTACACGTTTACAACTCAGTTTCTATTGCTAATCATAAACACAAAGAAAAAACTCTTAATCTAAACATATACAGTGCGAGAATTTAATTAACAGCAACCTTAACACTTGCGTCAATACTTTTATTGAACAGAATTCAATTTTATGCACTCCTGAACAAAGCCCCGAATTATTTCTCAATATCATTCACACTTAGCGAGCTTTACGATTGCGAAGCTTTTCAATGCTGCTAATGCTTGAACAAACATGCAAACATGTAAAGGGCTACGCAATGTGTAGAGTGTTAAGAAAGAACTCATTTAGCTAAAGACAACATTGGTGGAAGCCCCTAATCTGTGCTAATGTTATCGCGAGGGAAGGGTGATTCGGTACGCTTCGACTCGATTGCGCATTTTGTTAAGTTTGGGCATGGGGACCAGTTGTAATGTGATTTTTTGCTGCTTTTTGGTTCATTTAACTGACATATTTTTTTCTGTAATTAATGTTTATATAAACTCTGGGTTGATGGTGATTTTCAAATGGGGGTAACTTCATGTAAAAATGCGTGTTTTTTGTTTTGGAATAAATTGCTATTAAAATCTTGGCTGCCCAAAAAAAATGTATGCATTATTTCATTTAAGCATTTGCTAAAAATATTACTGCTACGGCGAACTCGTAAGCTATATGCTCAATTTAATAGCATGTTGTACTTGAACAATAGGTATATCGTCCTGTACTACCATTTGCCAGCAATGAAATAGGTGGGCGTTATCATGCAGAAGTCATGATAGCATTTCAAAGTGCAACACATTAATGTATTGTTCAATCGTTTCATTTTATATAAGTAACAATTATTTCTAAACAGATAAAACGAAATGAATCTAAAACATGCTCATTCAATTATCAAGCGGTATATGCCCAGCAATATTATTATCAGTTATTACATCTGTTGCGTGTAGACACTAACACACAATATTGTGCTGACAGATCTTAATCTGTCATGCATGTTGACTTGTACGCATTGCCAAGGTTGGGCCAATGTTTGTTACCAACGACGGAATGTAAGGGACTTTGATGGACAGGTTAATTGCAGGAAGGATGTGAAAGTTGCTGTAGACTTCGAGAATATAGGCATCTAAGAACCATTTAAAATCACGACCTCAAATAAAAGTTCTTGAATTATAAACGGTAAAAGTTATTTAATTTCCTTAATCCTTTATCGCAACCACAAACAAAACATTTAATTTACCAAAGAAAAATAAACAATTTACCGAAAAAGCACCCTATAAAAACAACATAAAACTATTACACACAACAAAGGACCAATCACAATCCAGTCTTACGTGCAAAAGTCCGTAAAAAAACCCTATAGCGTAGTGGTTTGGAAAATGACAGAATAACCCTGTATTGTGTGCCGCGGTCACGATTGTCCTCGCGCGTTCGAGCGGCAGGATCGCGCCTGTGTACCCGCGGCTTTATGATCCAGGGAATCTATTGCGAAAACTCCGTGAATAGGAAATTTATTGAGCCTATAAATAAAGTGTGTGGGCTCTTTTTGCTCGTCGCTTATAGTTTTAGGATACGTCGTTGGGTTGACTGATTTCTTTTAATAAGAAAACTGTTATTTTATGACATACACTTAAAAATGGGCATTGCAGCGCTACTGCTATGCATGGGGTTCTGGGTTCGAATCATGCATGAACCACTTTTCCATTACGAATTTCTCCAAAGCAGCCCGGAGCTTAGATTTGCGCCCAGTTAGTGACAATAGGTTCTGGATGAAAATATAACTCGCAAAATGTGGGTTTGTGGTCTGCCTTTTCGTGACGTGATATTATGTTAGAGGTATATGTTTTTTTATTTCCATAAAACATTACTCATTTAGACCAAACTTTATGAATAAAATAATTATCTTATTGCAATAAATCAAATTGCAGCTACTCTGACAAGTTACATTTGAGCATTGTCCCCTTCACTCATCTACTTTGAGAAGTATAATATTATTTTTGCTTTAATTATTTTGAATGTGAGGACTATGTGATATTTTTGTTTTTGTGTTTCATCTCTTTCTCAGTTCGTTTTTAATGTTAATCTGGCAGTTTGAGTGCTTTATGCGGCCTACCCAAATGTATTCATTGGTATTGTTCGTCAAATCATTGAGCTCCTCAAGTTCTGAGTTGAGCCGTATGATTACTGATACATGCGTGCACTGAATGGACAGGTCCATTCGATCTGTGTGGTTTTTTCCTAAAAATACCATTTCAGACACCAATCCACATCGTCTTCACATGATCTGACTAAGATTATGTCTGGACTTTAAAAGAGACTGTGACCTCTGAGTTTGTTTCGGCCTTTCTTCTCAGAGTAGTCAGATAGGAAACGCCGACATCATCTAGTTTAAAAAAAATATGATTGACGTGTAAAAGTGTTTGTACAGACGCCAGCACATCAAGCTACTCCAATCTGTTAAATTTATTTGATAGATTTTCATCTTTACCCCTTATGCATAAGGTTCATGTTCAATTGGGAAAATTTTACAGTTTGGTGTAGCTTGATGTGCTGGCGTCTGTACAAACCATCTTACAGAAATAAAATCATTTATCAGAATCATTATTATTATTCCTAAACAGACTTCCATATATTTTCATCAAACTCCATCAAATGTCGATGACCGACAATAAAAATCAGTTTTCGTCTGATTTGCTTTCGAAGTGTGAATAACACACACTTGTGCGAGTCAATGTGCTGTAAAAGATAATATTTGTCACACCCACATGGCAAAGGGGACTATTTATACAGCCAACAATCATACTCGCCGAGTTTATTGAGCTTGCCATAAAAATAATGTTTTTTTCTTTTGTTTATGGCAATCATGAGTAATTTCGTTGAAATTGAGGGGTTTTAGATTTTATGAGATTAAAGTGAAATTATTAAATAAATAGAATATTTTAATGTTATTTTTATGGTTAGAGCTTTGCTGGAGCTTAAAAGGACCACACTCATATAGCTTCATGAATGACATTCGTTGGCTATTTAATTAAAATATTAAAAGTTTGCTAGAAAAGCGTGGTAAAAAAAAAAAAATGGCGCGGTCGATAGTTTCCTAGTAAAGCGATTCCGTCTAATTATAATTTATTGAGCCTACTCCATACTCACCCGCGCTATCTTACGGGAAGGTCGCGCATATCGATAGCGCTAATTTTGCAAAAATGACGAACGTTGTAAAGTGCAGCAAGTGTAATATTGTGATAGACGAGATGTTATCATACATCCAAAACAAGGTGTCTGTGATAGACGAGGTTACGTTGGTGCGGATATGTACTTCTTCGTTTACGAGTGAAGAAATTAAGACTTCCAAGTCGCTTCTGTTTGACTCCATACCAACGGAGTTGCGCAAAGTGGTCCGGAAAAACAAAGGGAAAGAAGAACGAGATATGGCAGATATAATCAAGTTGTTTAAATCTGCAGAACCAACCGAAATCCCAGTGTTTGTGGCTCGGCAGTTAGAAAAGCTCCCGCCGATCACGTTTGATCACTTAGACTGCACGAAACTTCTAAAGGACATAGTACGGATGCAAACGTCAATTAACGAGATGAAATCCACATATGCCACCCTAGATGACCTGAACGAGATAAAAGATGAATTCTTTAAAATTAAATGTGACTCATTGCCACCATCATCCGCGTTTAAAGTAAACACTAGACGCGGTGCATGGTTACTCGACAGTGGCCCTATGGGACTTTCAAACGTGCATAATTCTTCGATGAATGAGGATTGCATCATCAACAATAGTAGGATGGGCAGTGATAGCTGTAAGAAAACTCCACCTCGATACAGAAAAATTATGCGGGTAGATGAGAAACTAAAGCAAAAAAGTGAGAATTCAAAGTTGAAGGGAACTCGACAGCAACGGTCGGCACCGGCTGGCAGTGTCAACATTGCGATGACGCATGAGTGTGACTTAGCGTCGAGCGCGGTGGTTACGTCAGAGCCATCGAAACATCATTCGGGCGTACAATCGCCCGGGCAGGTCGCGGCTTCGCAAGCGCAGGTAGTCATAGCGAGTCAGCTGACCGATATGGCTTTATTAGCGAATCTACAATGTACGGATGCTAATGAAATCTCTCTAAAACTTTGTAATAAAGACGAGGAATGGCAACAAGTTTCGTATAAGAAGAGGACTAAATACCGTTTTGCAGGCAAGTCAGGAATTGCGAAGGATTTAGATTGTAATTTTAAAGCAGCTGAAAAGAAAATTCCGATACTCATTACAAATATTCACGCCGAAACAACGGAAGATGACATACGTACATACATTTACCATAAAACACAGGAAAATATACGTCTTGAGAAAATTAAAATGAGAAAAGACAAGGGCCATAATGCGTACAAATTTTTTGTGTCTGAATCAAAAGTTTCATTATACCTAGATGAAAATATATGGCCTGCTGGTATCATATTTAGACGCTTCATGAATTTTAATTATCGAAATACGCACAGATTCTCCTCTGTGGACGGCGCTAAACAACAAAATAATGGATAGATATGGCTACCGATTTGCTAGCTTCAACTGTAAAAACGTCAAGCGATCAGTAGATAGTGTTCGGGAATTGTGTCGCACCATGTGACCTAATTGCACTGCAAGAAACATGGTTACTGCCTGACGAAATAACGTATCTAGGCACAATCGACAGCAGCTTCGGATACACAGGAACGTCGGCGGTGGACACGTCCGCCGGTATTTTGCGCGGTAGGCCGTTTGGCGGCGTCGCTATACTGTGGAGAAGCAGTGTTTTTCAACAAGTGTCAGTGTTGCAGTGTGATAACGCTCGTATTAGCGCATTAAAAGTGACAACAAAGGACCGACCTGTGGTTGTGATGAGTATCTATATGCCTACTAATTGTGCGGATAACCTACCGGACTTTACGGACTGCTTAAGCGCGGTAAGTGCTATTATAGAAGAACACAATATTCAATCGGTTTTTATGTTAGGTGATTACAATGCTGACCTACACGAGTTATTTTATAAAGAGCTTTTTAGTTTTTGTAGTGAACAATATTGGTCGTGTATTGATGTTGACATGCTCGGTGTGGACTCGGGTACATACACATTCATAAGTGACGCGCACGGTACATGCAGCTGGTTAGATCATTGTATAGTTACGCAATCAGCAAAAAGTTCTGTCACGAATGTTTACGTAAATTATGATACGCTGTGGTCTGATCATTTTCCTCTAATCATAGAGTGTGACCTTGAGTTACTTACACCTAAATTACTTAATAAAATGTCATTGGACGATAACACTGTAACGTGGGGCACTAGAAGTACAGAACAGATCGCTAAATATACTACAGAGTGTCATAAACGTTTAAGGTTAATTGACTTTCCTACCGAGTGTATAAATTGTGCTGATTTGTATTGCAATGACCCCTATCACCATCGTATTCTTGATGGGATGTACTCTGATATTGTGTCCGCCCTTCGTGCTGCGTCCGTGGCAGGTCGAGTGGGACTTAGGAGGAATAGGAGTGGGACACGCATAGTGGGTTGGAATAAACACGTCAGCGAGGCTCATCGGAAGGCTAGAATGAAGTTTACGGAGTGGGTATCGTGCGGTAAACCCAAAGCTGGCCTTATGTACGATGAAATGTGTGCTAGCAGAAGAGTTTTTAAATCTCAGTTAAAATGGTGTCAAGATAATCAAGCCCAGATCAAAATGGACAGTCTGGCGGAAAAGCACGCCAAAGGTGATTTTCGAGGGTTTTGGAAAAACACCAACAAAGTTAACGTCAAACCTGGACTTCCGGTGAGTGTCGAGGGGGTGAGTGATTGTAAAGGCATTGCTGAAATCTTTAAGAGTCAATTTTCTGTTCAGTCACCTTTGGGTCAGGCGTGTGGGGTTTTCAATGGTGAGTTACCTGAAGGGATAGTAGGGGTGAGGTTTAGTGCCAAGGATGTTGCCATAACCATTAAGAGTATGACAAAAGGCAAGAGTCCAGGTCATGATTCTCTATCCATTGAACACCTGGTTCACGCGGGCTCACATATAAACAGAGTATTAGCAATGTTCTACTCGCTGTGCGTGAGCCATTCTTATCTTCCGCCGGATCTCATGAAAACTGTGGTTGTGCCTATAGTTAAAGATAAAACCGGTGACTTGGCTGATAAAAGCAACTATAGGCCCATTTCTCTAGCTACAGTTACAGCGAAGGTGTTTGACGGTTTGCTTAATACACAGTTAAGTAAATATATATCTCTGCACGATAATCAGTTTGGATTTAGACCCCGATTATCAACGGAAAGTGCCATACTGTGTCTTAAGCATACCGTCAAATACTATAATGACCGTAAAACCCCGGTATACGCGTGTTTTCTCGACTTGTCCAGGGCCTTTGATTTGGTGGCGTATGATCTCTTGTGGAAAAAACTTGAGAGTATCAACCTACCACCAGAACTTGTTACCATTTTCAAATATTGGTACACGCACCAGGTCAACAGCGTCAGATGGTCGGGGGCAGTGTCGGAGCCTTATCGGTTGCAGTGCGGTGTTAGGCAGGGCGGACTGACCTCACCCTCGTTATTCAACCTTTACATGGACGCGCTGATCGTCGCGCTGAGCAATCAGCACGTCGGCTGTCATGTAGATGACGTGTGTGTCAACAATTTAAGCTATGCTGACGATATGGTGCTGCTGAGCGCATCGATTTGTGGCTTAAGGAAGTTGATAGCGACGTGTGAGGATTACGCGGTTAAACATGGACTTGTTTATAATATTAAGAAAAGTCAATACATGGTCTTTGAGGCTGGTGGTGCTATATGCCCCGATTATGTACCACCTATACGTCTAAATAGTGTACCCTTAGACAGGGTGAATCAGTTTAAATACCTAGGGCATATAGTCACGGCTGACCTCAGGGATCATGCTGACTTGGAACGGGAGCGGAGGGCTTTATCTAAAAGAGCTAATATGCTGGCCCGCAGGTTCGCGCGTTGCTCGGATGGCGTTAAAATAACTCTTTTCAGAGCATATTGCACGTCCATGTACACCTGCAGCCTGTGGGCCAATTACACGCAGAAAAGCTACAGCACCCTCCGCATTCAATTTAACAACGCTTTCAGAGCGGTTTTGGGTCTGCCTCGCTACTGCAGCGCTTCAGGTATGTTCGCATGGGCGCGCACGGACTGTTTTCATGCGACCATGCGGAAGCGCTGCGCGTCTCTTGTGCGCAGAGTGCGGGCCAGCTCCAATGCCGTTCTGAGTATGATAGCAAGTAGGTTGGACTGTCCTTACATGCGACACTGCTGTGACAGGCAAGTTACATATAGTGTCGCTCGTAAGAGACTTCTGTAATGAATATGTATTGATTATGTATAATGAATTTCAATTTAATTTATTTAATTTGTGTGTTCTTGTTGTTTTTATATTGTATTTAATTTCTGTGTTATTGTTGTATTTATATTGTATTTAATTTTGTGTATCTTTTATTCAATAATGTAATTTTTTAAAGATGTTTTCAATTATGGGTTTTGTACCTGAAATAAATGAATTTTAATTTTTTTTTTTTTTTTTAATAATGGCCGTCAAGAAAATCTGACATTTTCACCTGTATTCGACATTATGATTATGAATTAAGGTGTCAAAATCTTTATTTGGACAGCCGTTCTATGACCGTTAAAATCAGTTTATAATGTTCCCAGTTTCCCACTGCTTGGAAACAGGCCTCCTCTTGGAGAGCGGGAGTGGTCCGTAATCGCGGCCCTCACAAGGTCATCGGTCCACCTTGGGGGAGACCTTCCAACTTAACGTCTTGCGGTACGCGGTCGCCACTCCAGAACTTTTCGGCCCCATCGGCCATCTGTACTGCGAGCAATGTTTGGCAATTATTCGGGCTATGTCGGTTACCTTGGTTTTCCTGCGGATCTCTTCATTCCTGATTCGATCATGTAGGGAAACTCCATGCATAGCCCCTCATTGCCCTTTGGGTCACTTTAAGCCTTCATAAGAGGCCCATTGTGAGCGACCACATTTCGGTTCATACGTAATCACTGGCCATCCTCCATTGACCATTAATAAAGAAATGAATAGACATAAAGAGATGACAATCATAATGTCGTATTTAGTTTGTCAGTTCAATGTCCAATTACTTCCCTACCCACGCAGCCATTAATCGTTTTGGTCAAGCAATTTTATTTCTGGATTCAAAATGGTGGATCTCAAAATACATCACGTTAACAGATTGTTCAGAAGTGTATCTTACATTTAAATCTTGTGATCTGAGCTATCTTAGTGAAATGATCGCGGCAAACGTTCTGCAGATGTTAGGGTTGACTCACATCTATCTACTATTTTTTACTAATCTATTTCTACTCTATAATAAAGTTGAAGAGTTCGTTTGAACGCGCAAATCTCTGAAATTAACAGTCATATTAGAAAAAAATCTGTTATATAATTTATAGTCCAATTCTTGAGAAAAGTTATAAGTGATTTAACATCTCGCTACAACCTTAAGGAGCTGAGTAAAAATTAAAAAAATCACAAAGACCACAAAGCGAAAACTAAATAAAAGCGGGGACGGGCGATGTGAGGCGACACGGTGGGTCGGGGAACACGAAATGTCTCGCGGTCGAAGTCGCAGAGCAGAAGCTCCAGCTAGTGTATTTATACGGCATCGATAAAGACATTTCTCATAGTCATAATAAAACTCTGATTGTCTTTTTACATTTCCTGAATCTTAGGAAATTACATGCATGTCTTTTGTTTTTGTAGATTTTGTCTAAAGTTTTTGCCTGCGGTCCTCTGTTGCATGTTGTTTGGTTGTATTACAAATAAGTTGTATCTACAAAATTAACATAGGTATTGTATTTATACTACTGTTTGGTAACCTATAGTTCGACTTGTAATTGTATTCAGTAACTTGAAAGTTGAACCAGATTTTGACTAACGGAAGGTAGTGAGGTGGTGAAAGTGGTGTAAGAATTAATGAAATTGAATGAACTTGAAATAATATACCTACTTAAATGCAATTTATTTTATTTTATTTTAAATTTAATAACTTCTTTTAAAAACATGATATGCACTATTAAAAATTGTAGAATTTGTTACACATTTTGTTTTTCAGTAGCAAGGTAATTTATTTAGTTTCTTTCTATGAAAAGAAAAAACAAGGAAATTACTTTTATTAATAAATTATTAATTATTCTTATATTCCACATCTTACAAATGATTTTTTAAAGTTTTATAAGAAATGACAAAAATGATTTAATTTAAAATTAAACCATTTTTATCGTTTACTCTTTACGCAAAATCGTTCACTACCTCAACACTATTAGTTTTAGTATAGTAACATTATTTTTCTTTGAACTGTCAAGTTATTGAACACAATTTTATGTCGAACTATAAATGGATTTGTGCAGTGGTGGTCCACTATCAACATGCTATGCGGTATTAACATTGACTTACGAGTTGTAGGTCGTTTGTTCGAACCCAAGTACTTTACCACTCTCGAAACTGTGAAGGAAAACATCGTGAGGAAACTGGCATGTCCTAGAACCAAAAATTCGAAGACATGTGACATCTTACCAATCCGCATTAGGCCCGCGTTACCACGCGGGCCTAATGCGGAAAATAGCCATAATCTACCGATTATGGCTATTTTAAACCTCATTCATTAGTTACGAAGTTTTCTTCCTACCATCAAAACTATCAACCCTAAGAATCTCCGATCTCTGGCACATTACCCGGACATAAAACGGGCCCGTTTAATTAGCGTCAATCTGTATTTAAATACGCCATACATAACTGTAAACGACGAGATTCCACACGATAAGTGTGTTGTCAAACTTGATGACTAATTGCAGCTCAGATCATAGAAACATGGAAAGAGAGAAATAAATAAATATACGTATATTTGCGGTAAAGATAACGCAAAGAACATGTCGGGGGACAATGCGTCATATCTACGCAAAACGGCCATCGCTCAGCAAAATGCTGCGACCTTTGGGAAAAAAAGTTAGTCTAGTGCAGACAAAAACGGATTTTTTAAATTTGGACAATGCCTACAAAAACAAAAGACGTCTGTATGTAATCTCGTATTATTCAGGAAAAGTAAAAAGACAATCGGAGCTTTAATATGAGAAATGTCTTTATCGATGGCGCTAGCTTCTGCCTGCGACTTCAATCGCGGGAAACACGACCCACCGCGTCGCCTCACATCGCCTGTCTATTTATTATTCGTTTTCACTTAGCGCTCTTTCCGATTTTTTTCTTTTTCCTCGGCTAATGTATAACCTTCTACAAATATTGGGCTACCAAATGCAAAAATATTTCTTAAATCCGTCTACTAGTTGCAGAGATTAGCGCGTTCAAACAAACTTACTTTATTATTAGTTAATACTAGCTTCTGCTCGCGACTCAGTTCGCGTCAAATTTCTTGCTACCTCCCCCCCACCCCGTCGCCGTCGCTTTTAATCGCCTGCCCGTCCGAGTACTTCATATACCTACTCTACAGCTCCTAAGAGTCTTTGCGTGATGTTACAGCCTATATATAACCTTTCTCGATAAATTAGCTATCCAACACTAAAAGAATATTTAAATTCGAACCAGTAGTTCCTGAGATTAGCGCGTTCAAGCAAACAAACTTTATAAAATTAGTATAGATAGATAATAATTATAGTATAGATACTTATAGATAAAGATAACGGCGCCGAATGTAATTTTCATAAACGGCATTCTGCGCCGATCTCAACTAAATAACAATAACATGAGGTATTGTGGTGTGATGATGGTATTTATGCCAATAAACGGTTATTGTTTCTTTTTTTACGAGCGGAGACAGCAGGATAATTTATAGCGGATACATGGCTTAAGAATAATTTATACACTAAACTACACCATAGTAACCACCCTGTATATGGTTCTTGGGTACAACGGTTCTTTTGTTTCTAACAATTTCGATTTAATTCCTCATATAATAAAATATAACCTATTAAGTTTTACGGCTGGAATAGGCATTGTCATTATTAATGCTATTCTTAAGTACAAATTATCATTACAACTGCCATTTTATGTTTGTCATTCGATTTCTTTTCAGTGTACGGGATTGTCTTCATGAGATACTTACAAGAAATAGACATTTTTACGAGGATATATTAATAAACAAAGCCTCTACGAGTGGCCAACACACTAATCAACCATGGGAGTCTAAAGGTTAATTCCATCAGTTAAAAACGTTCAAAATCGCAATCTCATCTCAGCGATAATCTAAGTCAAAAGCTTTGTCAAAATAAAACTAAAAACATACCTCATATAAACCAAACTGCAGGAAATAATTTAAAAAAGCGTCATATATTAATTGATAGTAAAAATACAGAAAAAGCAACCAACCAAACAACTTTTGTAGTTCTGCCAACTACAAAAGCGTGAGTTTCAGTTTTTTTTTTTTCATTTTTTTTTTTTAGATTATTGATCAAATTTATGAAATTATTGAAGTGTCATCAGTCCTAGTCTTATCTAGGACAATGCTTACATGAAATCTGACCGTTTGAAGAGGGTCAATATCAAGTCCAAAGGAGTCGGTTACAAACATGCTTACAAACATACGGCGAAACATTTTTTTTTTTTAATATGTAGGGAAATTAAAGCAATATTTGACAGATTGAGTGTGAGATTAAAATGTGAACGTTCTTAAAAATACGGGAATTGTTCCTCAGATGGCTTAACTCCATATACACATACATCCTAACATACTCCATTAACTTCATTTACGTTCGTACATTTGCTGTTCTCGTCCCAAATACCACAGTCTCAAGACGAAAGTCTGACCAGTGTGTGTTGCCAGTGATGACCTATGTATGGTACAGAAACGTAGTCGCTCACAATGGGCCTTATCAGAAGGCTTAAAGTCACCCAAAGGGCAATGGGCGGGCTATGCTCGGTGTTTCCCTACGTGATCGAATCAGAAATGAAAAGATCCGCAGGAGAACCAAGGCAACCGACATAGCCCGACGAATTGCCAAACTTAAGTGATGGCAGTGGGCAGGGCACAATGCTCACTGAACAAACGACCGATGGGGCCGAAAGGTTCTGGAGTGGCGACCGTGTACCGGAAGTGTGTACTCTACGTGAGTGGGAAGGCCTCCCACAAGTTGGACCGATGACCTTGTGAAGGCCGCGGGAATCCGCTGGATGTGGGGAGCACAAGACCGGTCGAAGTGGAGGAGCCTGGGGGAGGCCTATGTCCAGTAGTGGACGTCTTTCGGCTGAAACGATGATCTGCTCATACACGCGCACGCCGCTAGCGAGTAGGTACCTACCTACTACACATCTGACCAACTTCATACACTTCATGTACAGTCCATCAGAAAACTCGTTCGAGCGAGACCAATAGAAACAGCAATACTCCAAAAATAGACAACAGAAGTTGTGAAAAAAAATATCTGTCCTCATCATTCGTAGTATACTTTGGTACTGTTACTGAGGGGCTTGTGGCTAAATAACAATAGCAGCACGGGTCGATCGACCAGGTTAAGCTACACTTGCCGCGGTTGGTCCGTGGATGGGTGACCATCTTTACATACCAAGACCCCTCCGTGCCTCGGAAAGCACGTTAAGCCGTTGGTCCCGGCTGTCATTTGTGGATCTTTGACAGTCGGTACGGGTCGTCAGAAGCCCGAAAGTCTGACAACCAGTCTTACCAAGGGGTATCGTATTACCCAGTAACTGGGTTGTGGAGGTCAGATAGGCGACTGCCGGAGCGACTGCTCCATGTAAAATACTGGTATTCAGCTGCATCCGGTTAGACTGGAAGCCGACCCCAACATAGTTGGGAAAAGGCTAAGCAGATGATGATGACTTTGGTAGGCACCAATCTATCTATGCATCTCTATATACCAAAGTAAGTAAGGACGTAAGGAAGTAAGTAAGAATAAACTTTTCCTTTAATTTTTTAGTATCAACTTATAACGTCATTACACAATTTATATCATGATATAAAAGCTTGTCGCAAGATTTAAGTAATAGGTACTCGTATTTACTTAGGACTACTTAACTTACCTACCTATAGACTACTTAAATCTTGCGACAAGCTTTAATATCATATAATTGTATAATGACGTTATATAGTTGATACCTACCTAGTAAAAAGTTTAAAGGAAAAGAGTTTATTATTCATTTGATTAAAAACTTGTTTAAAAAAGTTTTTTTTTAACACTTTTTAGTTATTTTTCGAGTTATTCTCAGCAAGCCCTTCCAATCGATACCCATTTTGTAGGTGTGCATTAAAAAAATAGTCTGCTATCTTAGGTGTTCCACCTTGTTGGATTTAGAATGACGTCAAACAGCTAACCATGCATTGTAATCCAAACTAAACGTGTATACAAAATTTCAGCTCAATCGGTTAAAGATATCTGCTTCAAAATTGAGTTGCAAGATTCCATCCGAACAAACAGTAACATACATACCTACATTGCAATTTAAATAAAAGCTGTAAAAAGTATTGTACCTACTATAATAGCTTATCAAATTTTAAAAAAAACTCGCATCTGGCAGCTCAGCAGGCCTAGACAAAACACATTTCTGTTAGCGTTCTCGCCAAACGCTACGCCAAAATGTATGGGAATGACATTACCTGCGGAAAGAACACGAAGTAACCTTTCCGCAGGTAATGTCATTCCCATAGATTTTGGCGTCGCGTTTGGCGTGAACGCTAACAGAAATGTATTTTGTCTCTAGGCCCAGGACAGCCAGAAGTGGAAAAACAGTAGGGAGGTCTTTGCCCTTGCCTAGCAGTGGAAAATTAATGGCCAATAAAACACACAGGCAGAAACGCAATCTACAAGCCAGTATTACACAAAACATAAACTTTTCTTCAACCACCCCAACATACAAAGAAATAATTTTTCCTCATCAACTCCATACGTCAAACATACGAAGCGTTATTATCGTCACTTACGTGCCGTCGCTCGTTTATGCTTCGGTAATAAACAAATGTCACTGCGAGGACATTTTTCAGCTCAAGACTGAAACTGAAATGCAATTACAGTTTACGGGCTTTGTTTTATGTTGTTATTGATAGAGAGAGAGAGTTGTTTTACTGGGTTAAATTAAAGGGTGTAATGGAGTTTGTAGTTCGTTTGATTAATTTTAAATGTGTCAGAAACGAGCATATTTTTGTGCACATTTAATAATGCCGTATGAAAAATAATAAACAAAAGTGTAGTACATCATTCTGCCTTCCAGTGAGGGTTTTCTGGCAGCATTGAGACGTCAGGTCCGGAATGAATATTCAAGAACACCCTCATTATATTGAGGTCGGCTTTCAGTCTAACCGGACGCAGCTGAATACCAGTATATTACATGTTACGACTCCACAACCCCTTTATTGGGTAACACGATATACAATATTTTATTGCATAGTTTTGGTAAAAACCCTGGTTTATACCCAGGAGCTCCAAACCTATTGTTCTCCAAACGATTTCTCTTCATACATTGATTCCCAAGTGCTTCTTACACCTATCTTTAGTATTTACTCAATTGTGCCTTAATGTAGCAAGGACTCCACAGGATAAAAATTTAGAAGTCCTCTTTTAATTGTCACCGTGAGTACCTAACTGTCAATCCAAGTTAAGCTTTCCAACCAAAAAACCAACATCATTCTAAACCTAGTTCCCCGAACTAATTTATATGCTCCTCAGTACATAAATAAACCTCGGAATCCAGAGCACAGACTATAAAACACGAGCGTCACTAATCACATCAAATGACAGATGATATCGCCGCGTTCCACGACTTCAGCGTCGTTCCATGCACCTGTACTGTGACAGGAAAGTACACAGTCACACAGAGCACGGAATCACAAGCGTCTCCAGAGACGGCAGTACTATTAAATTTCGTAGTGACGAAACTGTGTTGAGCGTTTTACTTCTATCAAAGCTGTCAGTTTCCAAACATCATTTGTTGTAGAGCGAGTAAACTGTGACACCCAGTGACACCTTTGATTTGTATGGAAAAATTTGACATTGCCGCCTCTAGCAGGAGCTGCCGAGGCGTCTGCGTGGTCTGTTCACGAAAGGTACACCCCGCAGAGTACCAGATCGAACATCGCTTGTCAATGACGCACATAATAAAATACAAGACGACTAGCAAAGGAATGCGGTTTTACATAATACGGTGAAGTAAGCGGAACGGTAGCAATTGTGCACCTGTTCCACGAACGGAAAAACTTATTTGTTGATTGACGACGTCTATGTATTAGTTACACCTAGCTACTGGCTAGCTAGTTACACAGGCAATTTGAAGGAAGCATTGTGCTTCGAAAACTGTCAATGATACTTCGAAATTTAAATTCAAACGTGGTTCCGGAACTATTTAGTTTGTTGTTTCATAGTGTGAACGCATTGAGTGAAAGAGTTTTGATAATTCAGAAAATGTGCTGAAAAATTGCCCCACTAATTCCAATTTGTGAACGCACGGCTACACATCAAGCTATACAATTCCAGTTTACGCTGATCTCACACAGTACGGAAATCCTATACAATGCGGGTTCAGCTTATACTGGAAATGCATAGCTTGATGTGTAGCCGTGTGTACCATCATGACATATTATGGTTTTATAATGATATATATCGTTTTGAAGAATGTTTTTATCTATCCGGCAAGTAACAGCATCCGGCAGCAGCAATATCAGTAAAAGCAACCAACAGACATATTTATATGTGATGTGCAGGAAAAGTCGAGTAAAGTGCGAAGCCCTCAACAACTTTCAGACTTTTGTCAAATAGCCTACAACATTATTATGCTTCATAGTTACGACCAGCAACTATTTGCATAGTCAATGCAAATATAGTTGCAGACAATCGGTTACGACCAACTTAACGTAGCTCACAAAGTATAAGTCTAGCTGGAACATTCAAGATTTTACGATTTTCTCTGATTTCCTAATTTAAATTAAAAGAAAATTGAAGTTTGCTGAAATAATATTTTCATGCTGCAACTTAAAATTTACAAAAAAACTTAAGATTATAATGTTAATTCCATTGATAGGTTTTTTATCTTTGGTCAAACAATAAAAATTAAACTATAATTGCTTATGCAGGTAGATATCTACCTACGGGTCACGACCATGACTCATTCAGAAATGTCAGCGAATTGACATTTGACATTCTGTTGATTTTTTATCAATATTAATAAATTTAGCGTGTTCACCGTATTCATGATTTCTACCTCTACAAAAAATATGGCTTTAAAAACTTCTTTATTTTTTCATTATTATTTAATGTTTTATTTATATGAAACTTACAGAATACTCATCACATAAAAAGGCTATACTTATTCTAGATAGAAGATTAAAAATATTAAGCATTAATCAAAATTTATGTTAAAATTTAACATCCGTGGAACTCATTTCAGTTTAAGCCATCTTCAAAGTAACTTTAAACCTAAATAATATCCATTTCAAATTATCTAAGTAAAATAAGCAAAACCATACTTAAATATCTTGTAATGGATTCCCACATTACACCAAGTATGTACTACTACCTACTTCATAACATTAGTATCTCCGTGTTCTCAAACTGAAGCACGCGCACAGTGTTACACATCGCGCTCAGGTGAGCAAAAAGAAAAGTTTTTATCACAACCGGTTGCAAGGTGGCGACAGTTGTCACGAGCGACGCTTAACAATCGTGGAACACAAGAAAATACCGACGATACTCAGTTACGGAACAATTGTCACAAATACCGATCGCTAATGGATGTTTTATTAGACATTCTTGTTATAACGACGCAGCAGCTACTTCATTTTGAAGGAATTTTTATAACTCTCTTTATAAAACTAATAGAAAACCAATTACGTTCGAACGTAATCAATTATTTCACCTATATTTCATCACGTGTAACATTTGGCGGTTGTCGATTATACAAATTATTATAATAAACGACTCTTAAAATTCATATAACTGCCACATTAATAGCTCGAACGGCACGACTCGTAAATAAAATTAATTTCCTTTCTTTTAAATAATTACCCACGATTAGATAGCCCGTCTTTTATGTTACGAAAACAGCTTATGGCCAACAATTAAGAGCGAAAAGAATAATTGGCTTGTAGAAATAATTCGACGTCATTCAGCGTTACAACAATGACAGCGCTCCTTAACTTAACTTTCCATTGTTCTTCACCACGTTTGGTTACGAATGCAAACATCCGTATACCGTAATTTGTACAGTTCCTACAAGTCAACACACACACTTTACTGTATCTGCGTTAATTAAAGGGGTGCTCGACGTCTATAAGACAAGGGCAACGGGTCTAAATCGAATCAATTTGTCAGTACAAAGGCTTTCAGTGTGAACGGGAGCAAAGTCGCCCTTTAACCCAAGTGACAGTTATGACGTGGCAGGGCGTGTCCGCGGCTGCGCCCTCTCTTCATTTGTCGAGCCATTTGCTCGCCGGAATGCGGTGTCATCAGCGACGAACGGAGCGTGAAATGGAAAACGCCCCTCTAGTGACAACCCAACCCCTTGCTACCCCCTCTATTGCCCTTAACGTGCGCTAACGAAATTTCACTTTGTCGAGTGAATTTTGTCCGCTTTAACCCGTCGGTCGATCCACTGTGCGCTTGATATGTTCAAATAGGCGAGCCCGAAGTTTATTGTTGATTGCTTTAGTTTAAGCTACACTTCAGCAAACAGACCGGGAGTAATGAAGGACGGAGCTGACTTGGTCATTACCTTTGGAGGTAATTTTGCGAGGCGAGCTGGGAAAAACTATTTTCATATTTAATTAAAATTGTGGGAGCTACATTTTGTTTAGTCTAACTGTAAAAGGTTTACCCATTCATTTTGATGGCGCCATTTTAGTTTCAATGTTTTACAATCTACGTATAAAGAAAAATTGTCTTTAAAGTATTTAGAAATACGAAACAGAAAGTCAATAACAACGAATCAAATGCAAAGAAAACGACGGCTAATCTTGAAAACACACTGTATAAAAGAAACGCAATTTACAACAATTCTCTTCGCGGGACTAGCAAGTAATTGTAACAAATTACCGACGTGGGTCGCGGCTCTCGAGTCGATCCCGTGTTATCCGCTCAAATTGTCACCCTAATCCCGGGATTCGCACTATTTGTTTGCTAAAGGGATCCCGGCGCTGACGGTACGTGACTTACATGTAATCACGTGGCCACGGAGTATCAAATCAATGCAATGGAGCTATCTTTTAAACAGTGTAGATTTTTTTTATTTAAATCATGAAATGTAGTTTTTAGAGACATCTTCGGAAAAATCTATTCAATCTTAGCATAATCATATTTTAGCTTATAGTGTTCCCACTGCTGTGACATTGGCCTCCTCTTGGTGAGAGGGAGTGGGCCATATAGGTGATCCACAACGTTGGCCCAGTGCATATTGGTAGATGTCACATATCTTCGAATTTTTGGTTTTAGAACATGGCGGTTTCATCATGTTTTCTTTCACCGTTTTGAGAGCCTATCGAGCCTATCGAATAAGTGTCGCTCAGCATCGCAAAGGTGGGTCTAAACTCCTCGTACGTGGTTTGGTTACGGCTCCAAAAATTGGATTCTCCTCACAATACAAACCGAGTTTAGGAGTACCACATTCTGGATTCAGACTTTAATCCAACTGCCCACCAAACATTTGATGGTTAGAACACCAAGACTCAAAGCACAAAAAAAAAAACACCGAAATGTGTCAGAATTTAAAACCTTAATAAACATTTCCGATATTGAAGTTTTAAAATTCTGACACTTTCCATGACTTGATTTAAAATATTAAAATCACTGAAAATAACGAAACAATGAAATAAAACCTAACTCATGAATGAACATGAAAGGGAATGAATGAACGATATGTCAAATTTATAATTGTAGGCCACAGTGATGTGGAGCTAGCTATAATCACGCCATCTACAATTAGCTTAGCCCGACCTACCCAGCTGGTCTAGTTGCCTTTTCAAAACACGCTCACCTATTCCACATTGATCCTCCGTACGTTGCTAAGGGACAATCGATTATCAATTTGTCAATAGCCGCTGACACAAATCGATTGGGAACCGATTGGAACAGCCCTGTTACTGGACTTGGAATTGCTTACTTGACAAATGATTCTCAGCAAAGGGGTTCGCGTGTGTTGCTTGTAGTTGTCCTGTCGATGTAAATGCTTGGTTTAGAGCTGGGATAATGTATAGAGTTAACAGACATCTAGGTAATGTTTGTTGAAGGAGGTTTGTACAGTCGCCAGCAGGTCAAGCTATCCCATATTGTCAAATTTTCCCAATTGAACATAAACCTTATTCCTTTGCAATAAAGTTGAAAAACTATCAAAGAAATTTGACAGATTGGGGTAGCTTGATGTGCTGGCCTCTGTACAAGTTTTGAAGTTTAATTTTTGGAAGGCTGTTAAGTTGAAGACGAATATAGTTAGATAATTCTTTGATTTTTGTAGCTATATTTAAATGTAAATTTGTGTACACAACTAAGTGTAGGATGGCAAACCAAAATATAAAATGGCAGATGAAATACTTATGACAAAAAAGCAATCTGATTTTCTACGGGATAGTGCAGTTATACGTCAGCAGCGAAACAGTAAACCCCAGAACCTTAAATAGACTATTGACAAGTCACAATAACTAACAGATTCCGTGGAAAACTGACTTATATCCGCATTCGTAGTGTTGTGCCATCCCACCGGGACTGGCAATAAATCCTGGCACGAAATAAATCTAATTCGGCGTCGACGTTTAAATTGTTGGGCCACAATCGTCCCTGTTTCCGAACAACGGTTGTGGCGAATAGGCGCCATTTGTTTTATCCACAGACGCGTTATTTGCGGGATTATTTGTGGCGGAATTTGGGTAAATTGAAATTTAGTAATCAGGTGGGTACGATTTATGGGGGGGACCTTGTAGAGGACTCCGCTTTTCACGTAGGTTATTGCTAAAAACTATAGATTTTCTCATTATTTTTTGCTCTGTTACTTCAAAGTGTTATTTGCTCCGTTTTCTCTTTTATATCGTAATGTAGGTACTAGGTACTGCACTAAATAGATGGTAAAATTTCTGCTAAGTCTTAGACCCTCTGTCTCATACACCTATAACCTAGTATTTGCTGACAATATCGACTTCATTTTTGAAAAAACACATATAACTGAGCTTCTAATTAATAGCCAAGTAATTTTAATTAATAATACGTGTCCTGACAATAATTAGTTAAAACAAAAGTTATCTATATCCCCATTATGTCCACAGAAGTGACTTCAGCTATGTTTAATGTGGCGATACAGAGACACACGTCGCAATGTGTCTCAATTAGTGACGCACACTGCGACAAATGTGATTACGGGGGCACAAAATTGTAGTGACAAAAAAGTTTCTGGCTCTTCAATTTGTATGTATGTATTTTTTAAAGTCGATGAACAACTGTACGTGGGTTTTAAGGTGATTATTATAATTAATAAGTGATTTCTTACTTACAACCCTAAAACCTGTAATAATCGTTTTTCCAAACACACTTTTCGCAATCAACAACATTTGCTAAAATGTCAAACAAATGTCAGTGGCAAAGGCGCCTCATATTAACCACTTGAACATCTCATTCATCACATAAAAGTGATGCCACACAAGATATTTTCACCCACGTTTTTATCTGTTTTGAAACTAATTTGTGTACAAAAATGGTCCGATTTTTACGGAAAGAAATGGAATTTCCATAAATATGTCAAACAGTCGTATTAAAGTGGATATTTCGAGTTTTAACCGATGAAATATCCAGATTCTGCCTACCCTCTGTTGGATTTACAGTTGTGAATTAAGATGTACGAGTTTTGCGGCTGTCAAAATTATTTGTGTCTGTAACACAAGGGCTTAAAGTTCAAAGTTGTGTCCCAGAGAGATTTGTGTGTGTCTCTTCCGTGGTTTTTTGTGTGAATGCACTGTCGCTAATATATCTGTCAGTGGGGTGTTTTGTTGTAGGTTTTAGTGTCGAACATATGGCAGTGATTTGTTTGGACCGCACACAAATACTCTGTTTTATTATTGTTATTGGCCGCCGAAATGTTTGTAATACATTTTTAAAGTGTCACTTCATTTGAAACTCGTAAAACTATTAAGAGGAGATTTCATTGTCAACGTTTGGGTCGTTACGAATTAGATTGCAGCGCGCTTGCCAGGAAATGTACAGAATGTTGTTTTAAACGATTAATGTTTAGGCTCATCAAAAAGATAAATGTTACTGATATAGTGGTAGAAGTGTGATTTATTTTATTACTCATACACACATAAAAATATGTCATCCTATAAAAAATCAAAAGACCGAACATAACGTATCACTATTCTAAACAAATTAATTGCAACAATTTCAGTGTCCTCTATATCATTGTCTTCAATACCGTCACGGAACACTAGGTGTACTAAAAACAAAAAGAAATTGACAAGTAACCGTCTTAATAGCTTCAAATCACATCATTTATCAAACTAGATCTCCCTTGCAACGCCCCAAAAATTATTACCAGCACACAACGATTCATCCGTATCACACAGTCACACTATTAAAAGATCATCTCTTACAGTCTATAAATATATCTCGTGTTCCCGAGTCCCACAGCAATATGTCTTTATTCCGTCTAATAACAATTTAGGCAATTATGTGACAAAAGGAAGTGTTTTCGTCGAACGCATTTCTCTCCGGGGGCGAAGTTCCCGCGAAGTTCCCGGGGGGCACCACATTATTGCCTCGCTGTGATTTATATGCAATACGCTACTGGTTTTTGGTAACCTCTTTCTTTTATTCTTTTTGCAAATCGGATTCGCGCGTTTGAGTGTCTGTACGGCGTTTGGTAATTGAATTTCGGTGATTAAAATGTGATGTTCAATATCATGGCTTTACTTTAATTAAAAACTGTATTGATAGTTGATTAAAGTATTGCAGTTGTTAAGAGCAAAAAAATAACGGTTTTATGGCTAGCAGTTCATTTCGTAGGGCTCTTTATTTCAAGCAAGATCGTAGCGCAAAAAAATCTAATCAACTTTAACGCAATCAGATTAGGCTATAGAAAACCCAATAGTACAAATTCTTACGAAACAGATTACTTTAGGGTGATTGCGATCATTTTTCCGGAACGTAAGTCACAGACACAGTGTGCCGCGACAAGAAAGCTGGGGAACAAAGCGGTGTCGCGTAACTCTTACAAATTGTTGTTAAACTCGATTTATGTCCGACTGCGACCGCGTCGCGCCCACTGTGCGCTGTGGGAAAGACAAATGTCTCCTCAGATTGTATCCAGTGAACCTAATGCGAACGTTTGAGGCGTTACGAAATTGTCGTAGGTACTTTGAAATATTATAATGGCGTTAAAATGTACGCATCTTCTTTGTATGAAAGAAAGAAAATGTTATTGTGCATCTCATAGCATATCTTAAAAAAGACTCCCGCATCTTAATTGTGTAACACACTATCAATCTCAATCTGAACATTTTTGAAAGCCATTGCTACTGATCGTGTGTTACGCAATTACACATTTTTGAATAAATAATGTCGATACAGAAACTAAGGATGATAAACCATGCAAAATAGTGTAGTTTTTGACTACTTCATATTATGGTATAAGTTACGATTAGCCTATCAGCATTAATCTTAGTAATGATGATTAGCATATAAACACAATAACCAATTAGCAATTTACAGAATCTAAGAATAAAGTATCGAAGTAAACAAACTTAAATTGTTGTTATTTACATCCGAAATGAATATGATTGGCTATTCAATAAGTACTGTTTGAACGGTGTCAAGGTGGACGTTATTTACTTTATAAAACACGAGGGAGATTGCATTCAAACGAAAATAGTGCAACATTTTTTTTTTTTTTTGAAATGTCGCATTATTGTCACTTCAACAGCTTGCGCCCGTTTAAAAATAAATTAGGTATAGTCACGAGCACTAATATGTATACGCTTACCAACATTTAAAAGTGATTTTCTCCTCTTTTGCTGGTTGTAATCGTATGTTATTATGAAAAGAATATTTCGGAACTCGCACTATAATGAATACCTAAGTTATCTCAAGGTTGCCATCGATATTTAAGAGACAATCGCCTTTGAATCTGGATATGTGTGTACATATTAGTGCTCGTGACTGTACACCTATACCATATATAATATAATATTTATCATTTATATTATAAAGCTGAAGAGTTTGTTTGTTTGTTTGGTTGAACGCGCTAATCTCAGCAACTACTGGTTCGAATTGAAAAAATATTTTTGAGTTGGATAGCCCATTTATCGAGGAAGGCTATAGGCAAAGGCAATATAACATCACGCTAGGGCACTTAGGAGCTGAGCAAAAAGAAAAAAGTCACGAATGCGAAGTACTCGCACGGCCAGGCGATTCGATGCGACGAAATTTGACGCAGACGAAGTTGCGGGCAGAAGCTAGTTAAGTTATAAGAGTATTAACCACTATATATACTTCCAAGTCGATTGAGAGCGTTTCTAAATCTAGTCGTCAGCGAAAAACAATGTCATTTTTTTTGTTTAAAATTAATGGAAATTAAGAGTTAGAGGTAGGTACTTTTCACAGATTGAGAAACACATTGGAATAGGAAGTTTTTTTTTTTTTTTTTTTTTGCGTGGGAAATCTTCAAATAAGTTCTCCCGCTCTGGGTGGAGCAGGAAGGCGTGTCAGGATTTTACTGACTAAAACACACCCGTGTTCCTTCAGTAGCCCGTATGCCAGGGGCTGTGGTATCTCTTTCAAACAAACCCGCACCCCTGGCAGGGAATAGGAACGTTCCTTTACTCCATAGCCTTAAAATACGGGAATTGCCCTTCAGATAAATTATAACAAAATTGACGTCTGACAGTATACGTATAGGAAAAACTGTCAATAATCCCGCCACGAAGTTTAATTTTAGTTTATTAAGTTCGTGAGAACTTCAACTAAGTCCTGAGTGACTTAACCTTCAGAATATGACTGCTACTAGAATATACCTTTGCTCAAATTCTCCCTTGGCCATTATTGTGTATCTAGAGCTACTTCACACACAGATTAATCACCTATAATCCTTTAACCATGTTTTCTGAGTCATTTGATCATGTCTAGACTGTAGTCGTGAAAACTAATGACTAAGTATTAATAATGTCAAGCTAAACTAGGAATAACCACGATACCTCCCAGGTCTTAAGTCTAAAACCAACACCTTCACGCTTGAATTGGACGGAAAGATAAACACAGTGCAAGCGAAAATATATTCGTGCTTTAAACTTTCCTACACACTTTACAGTATGTAACTAGGTACAGAGGCCAGCACATCAAGCTACCCCAATCTGTCAAATTTCTTTGATAGTTTTTCAACTTTATTGCAAAGGAATAAGGTTTATGTTCAATTGGGAAAATTTGAGAGTTTGGGATAGCTTGACCTGCTGGCGACTGTACAATACAACTATTTTCTTAATGTCCCTCGGGAATCATCGCATTTCCAAATACAAACGAGCTTTTTTCCCATTTTAAAAATACATTACATTAACTTAAAAGGGTATTAACAACTCTATATACTTTCCAGTCGATGGAGAGCGTCCGGTCTGCACCAAGTGCAAAGGTGACAGTATACTATTTTAGCCTTTGTGCAAAGGGCAACTGTTAGAAATTCGACGATTGATGAAACACGAACTTTGCCGAAGGTCATTAAGAAAATAGTTCTACTAAGCCTATATTTATTACCTACTGTTTTTAGAAATAATCTCTAATAGATAGATAATATAATAAAACTGAGGATTTTGTTCGTTTGTTTAAACGTACTACCCCTAGAACACTTCTCCCGCTCTGGGTGGAGCAGGAGGGCGTGTCAGACTTTTACTGACTAAAACCCACCCGTGTTCCCTCAGTAGCCCGTATGCCAGGGGCTGTTCTATGTTCTATGTTATGGGGTTTGGTTTCCGCACTTAGTCCTTCAAGTGGACCATTGTGCGTGAGCCATGGCGGCCTTTTGGTATTATTCCAGCCAGCCCACCTCCCTCCAGAAGTTGGCTATGACTCCTGGTTTGTTCAGAATATCCGTGTAACATTTGGGTTCCCCGAGGGTTTCTGTTCTAATCTGTGCTACGCCTGTGCATACGAAAAGCACGTGCGCAACGGTTTCCTCAGCCTCCATGCAGGCCCTGCACAAGGGGCTGTCCGTTATGCCTATTGTGTGGAAGTGTTTGTTCAGCGAGCAGTGTCCTGTGATGGTTCCAGTCACCAGACGCAGATCTATTCTGTCCAGGCGTAACAGACGTCTGGTCAGCCTGCCATCCAGGGATGGCATTGCTTCCCTAGACTGCCTGCAGCCTGGTGTGCCAGGGGCTGTGGTATCTCTTTCGAACAAACCCGCACCCCTGGGACGCATCGGCCCTTGCAGGCCCCATCAAATTGTGCTGACATCTTTTTGTGGCGCGCGTGGAACACAACGCGCCGTCGACTTGGGCTTGGTCCTTACCGGACAGCGAGCTACCCATTACTCGCCGTCCGCAAGCTCATGCCTACGGTAGCCGAAAATCGGCCTGGGATTCCCGACGCCCAGAGCGTCTCAGTATCCTGCGGCGGCTAGGGTCGCGAGGGCGCATATGCTGCTTCTCCCTCACGTGCGCCGCCTCCCTCTTCGCGAGCATCACTGCTTCACTGAAAGAGGTGACGGCTACCCATGCACTCTCGCTCCGTACCATGGCCTGGACCAGGGCCGGACGCGAGAGATCGCCGCCGCCGATCGCCCCCACGAGGACACGGCGGGCAGACCGCCACCGTATGCTCCACCGTGTCCTCAGGGCGATCTTCGCAGTGGAAACACCCGGGCGTTTCCTCCCGCCCAATCCGAAACAGGAACCTCCCGAAACAACCGTGTCCGGTGAGGACCTGCGTCAGGTGGAAGGTGAGGACGCCATGCCGCCTCTCAAGCCACTCCTCAAAGAGGGGACTTACTGCCGCAATCGTGGCGTGCTCAAAGATGGTAAGGTAAAGTTACATTTCGCTAGTCAATATTAAAAGCATTTTTTTTTTTTTTTTTTTTTTTTTTTTTTTTTTTTTTTTTTTTTTTTTTTTTTTTTTTTTTTTTTTTTTTTTTTTTTCAACAATACCAATTTCCTAGAATTAATTTCTCAAAAAAACACTACTTATCAAAACTATCAATTATTAACTGTCACGTGCACCAAAACACTTCAAATCGTCCACTTGATGCACAGTGGTTAGACCCAAACATCTTCGAGGACAAAAAAGCAGTAAATATAAAATAAAGGGAGGCAATAAACTCAAGTGGCTTCTCAATGGGACTCAAACGGTTTGTTTTGACTACCCTCCTGAAGAGGTATTAAAAAACGTTATCAGCGTACTGAAACTTTGGGCACGCCACGATTGCGGCGGTAAGTCCCCTCTTTGAGGAGTGGTTTGAGAGGCGGCATGGCGTCCTCACCTTCCGCCTGACGCAGGTCCTCACCGGACACGGTTGTTTCGGGAGGTTCCTGTTTCGGATAGGGCGGGAGGAAACGCCCGGGTGTTTCCACTGCGAAGATCGCCCTGAGGACACGGTGGAGCACACGGTGGCGGTCTGCCCTGCTTGGGCGGAGCACCGCCGTGTCCTCGTGGAGGCGATCGGCGGCGGCGATCTCTCGCGTCCGGCCCTGGTCCAAGCCATGGTACGGAGCGAGAGGGCATGGGGAGCCGTCACCTCCTTCAGCGAAGCAGTAATGCTCGCGAAGAGGGAGGCGGCGCACGTGAGGGAGAGGCAGCATATGCGCCCTCGCGACCCCAGCCGCCGCAGGATACGGAGACGCCCTGGGCGTCGGGAATCCCAGGCCGATTTCCGGCCACCGTAGGCATGGGCTTGCGGACGGCGAGTAATGGGTAGCTCGCTGTCCGGTAAGGACCAAGCCCAAGTCGACGGCGCGTTGTGTTCCACGCGCGCCTCAAAGAGATATCAGCACAAAAAGTGATGGGACCCGCAAGGGTCGATGCCTGCCAGGGGTGCGGGTTTGTTCGAAAGAGACACCACAGCCCCTGGCTTAAGGGCTACTGAAGGAACACGGGTGGGTTTTAGTCAGTAAAAGTCTGACACGCCCTCCTGCTCCACCCAGAGCGGGAGAAGTTATTTGATGATTTCCCACCCAAAAAAAAAAAAAAAAAAAGCGTACTGAAACTTCAAAGAGTCTTTCAACCGAAACACTTAACAAAATATCTGAGATTGTATTATAGATTTCTGAACGAGCTAAATGGATTTTTATGGTAACCCGTAAAATGTTTAATAAAATTTATTTTCTAGAACTGACTTGTGTATAAAAACGTATTTGATTATTTTCTTGTGTAGCAAATAAAATTCAAAAGTTCATTCCTGCTTCAAAGAAAGATAGCCTCAAGCGAATTGCGTTTTACATTACGTACGTCAATTTGTCATAAAAGCTGCGATTTAATATCTAAGAGGGCACTCTGTATCATTACCATCTACAAATCTATCAACTTTGTCCACCCAGGAAAGTAAATTGTATTTAAATTAGCTCCGCATAATACACGGTTAACCCCAAGGCTAATATAAAGTACATAAACATTATTAGATTCTATGATTCACAGCAAATTATGCCTTACAAGCGATTCCTCGTAAGTTCCAGGGTTTTGTCGTAATTTCCATGCAAAATATAGTCAACAGCTTCAATTTAAATAATCATTTAAGTACACATATTATCGTCTATTGTACAAAGATTCAAAGTATGGTAAATGCAGCAGCGGCAGCGTGAAGGAAGATAGGAATCTTAATGGTACATAAGCTGTAATGTACATATTAAGTACGCATGTATTTATTTATGTTTGATGAGATAAGCACGAAGCTTGGCCTCCAAAGTCGTATGTCAAATTGTTAAACGACTGTGCGGTACTGTCAATCAGTGTAACAGGCACATTAATATGACAATAGCGAACATGAACTGCACTTCAAGTATGAATGTGCATTCATTTTCCTTGATCAGGTATATAGTATTTTTGCGGTTAGCTAATATTATTTATAAAAAATGAAACCGACATATTGTCTACAGAAAAATACAGAATAAAAAATCTGACACGTTAATTACAACTAGGTATTTTATACGGAAACATGAATAACGAGAGAGTATTTAAATAAGGTACATAGATACATTTTACAAATGTCTGCCGACTGCCGGCAAGCGTCTATACTAAAGATGATCTTACGATAAACATCGGTCGTTATGCAGTCACGGACGATGCACTAACTGCCGGAATACACCACGCGTGCAACGTTTTTGTCCACAGCACCGCCTTTTTGTAGCACTGGGCTTTCTTTCAAATTCAAAATTAGAATGCGTGATGGTATGTGTAATACGGACAATTAGTAAGCGCCTATGATTTATGTAGCTGAAAAATTTGAAAATCGATTTTGTGTCTATGATGGTATTTTGGCGCCAACTTTGATACACCGCTAACGGTTTTAAAAGTCCCTGATTTTTATTAGTATTGGTTTTTTCTCAAAAACATCTGAAACGAATCTGATAATTGTCTCAATTTGTTAGATTTTATCAAAATATCCTGTTTTTAAGTGACCATTTACTTCGATGATTTAAAAATGTTTTTAAATAGAACGGATTTTGTTGAACCTTTCCATCAAATACCAATAAACGCTTGTTAAATAAAAAACCGTGCGAAGCCAAAACCCAAAAAAAAACCATACTTAAACCACCTAGGCAGGTACCTATGATCCATAGATTAATCGCTATACCTACATTCCTAAGTATCATAACAATAATAGTAGTGAACGCCGCCAACGCGCCAAAGACAATGTCAAGTAATTTATGCCATACTAATTGTTACTAATGAGACATTGTGGCATTGTGGCGTGGGCAACCTTTATGCGCAATAGGTACGCAGCGTTGTCACACACACTGATATTAACCATTAATTAATTAAAGTAATTTAATGGTCGGTAATGATCGTGTAGATGTATCGGTTCAATTATACTCCATGCAAATGTGAACGTCTTTATGACTAGTTTCGTATGACTTAGTGCAGAACGAAGCATATGGCAATTTTGTTTTTACTTTCTCTGAGTTTTGTTTGTCGTTTTGCTTTGGATGTTGCATCTTTTTCTTGTATTCATTGCATAATTTCAAATTATGCAATGAATACAGGAAAATTATTAATATGGTACTTCCTCTAATTTATTTGTGCATTCAGTATTTCTACTGTTAAGCTTACTTTGTAATTAGTGTTCCAGACTACTGAAGTGGTTTACATTTTTGAATGAAATTGGCAAAGGAATTTTCTAATTTTAGAAATCCCGTCACGACAAAAAAGTCATGCTGATTTATTCTAAATTGAGTGACTTCTATTGAGCATTTCCCAGCGGTTTACCGACGCTTACCGATATCTTACAAAATAAAATAAGACTGCAAACAGAGTTGTAATTTGAACACGATTTTTGTTGTAAAAACGATTTGATTTTTTCCTCGTAATCTGGTAGCCAACGGGCCGTGAAACCAGAAGGTCCGACGTGTTGTGGACAGCACCCGAATGTTCAGCCCGTGTGAACAGGCGCCCGTGAGAATGTGGTCGAACTTCGATTGTTTTATTAGATTATCCCTTTCTGCTTCTGTGCCACCTAGTATTTACCAATTTCCTCCGATTAAGTCATCGAATGATCGAAGAAAATAGAAGACATTTAGCCATGCCAATTATTTTCAATCTTATTGCATTGAATGTTATTTATTACACGAAATGGCAGAAACATGATTTAATGAATAGTTTAAATTCATATCGGCAATACAGAAACTCATTGAAATGATAACTGTGATGCAATCCTGTTTTCATTAAAGATGCTATTTATTACATCAATTCGCGTATCGATATCATGCATGCACATTGAAATCGTGCCAGATTTACATTAACGCAGCAACCCACGGACCGCGAAGCATAGCTACGTTCAATTAAAATAAATGAAATCATCTGAAAAATAGTATTTTTTATTTCACATTCAATTCTGGTCGCCAAGTACGCAAAAAAACTCAATCTTGGAAAGAATTCGAATATTATTTTGACATGGATTCCGAGAAGCAACCGCAACAAACCGAATCGTCTGTGATCGTTTCGATTCGATTCGACCGCAACTCACTCGTTTGTCAAATTGGCAGTTGCCGCTTTTTTTATTTTCACCGAACAATTTTCGTCGTTTATCAGATGAAAACATGTATTTTTTTGTAATTCTTCAAATTTTTATGATGAACGCTAAAGTGGTAACAGTTAAAATAATCTGAAGAATTTTCAGTTATCATCATTGATCATTCTCCTGCACTTAACCTATATATTTGGGATCGGCGATCCTCTATAAGGGCATAGAATTTCGTCTCCAAATTTCCACAAACCAGGGGGTCTACTCTCTAAATCTATCAACGAAGATTCCGGCCCGTCCGAAAGTAGTTGATCCGTCAAAACAAATGTAAAAGTCAATTTTTCGAACGGATAAAACCACCTCATGCGTGGGAATAACTATCAAATCGTTTTGTCTTTCATTCTTAGTTCGGAAACCAAACGAATCCAGTAAGTGATACGGAACAGGAAAAGCCCGTACCTTCAGCTGAAACTACGGACTTGGGAGTATACCCGGGTCTCCTAACCACAAACTACAAACAACTAAATTTAAACCCCAAAAAATCGTCTTAACCGGATACTTATCCCTAATTAAGAAGCAAAAACATCGTTATATGTCACGCACCATTTTGCGGCGGCGACTCAAACGACACACTAACTCGAAACAGTCGGAGTCGGCTCAAATAGGCCGTGGTGGGAACTCACCCGGTACGATGGAACCGCTTTGTGCTGTGTTTTGATAAAGGCCGTGTTGTGACGTTTTTTGATACCGAATCTAAGATGTGACACATGTCTGAGGATATTATTAGAATTGAGACTGATTTGTAGGAGTCAATGGTAGTTAATAATGTGCTGACAGTTCTAGACATTAATTGTAATTATTTTTTGCTGCTGTTGCCTCGGTTTCACTCGCTTGTAAAAAACTTAATTTACTTACTTACAGTGATACAATTTTGATCCATATTCTACATAAATAAATAAAATTGGAGTGTTTATTTGTAATACCAAAATAACTGCCTTTGTCTAGTAAATACAGCAAAACAGTTTTTAAACTTTTTCTTTGTCTCTTTGTTCCGACTACCTAATCTCAGAAACGGCTGGACCGATCTTGACGGGACTTTTACTGGCAGATAGCTGATGTTATAATGAGTAATATAGGCTTTTTTCCCGGTAGGACGTTGCCGTGGGATAATCTTCAAGATCCACGTGGTGAAGGTACAGATAGTAACTAGCACAGCTAGTCGATAACTAAATAATTGGATCGCTACCTACCTACTATACTATGGCACTAAAACTGTTTATTCAACATATTTTTATATCTATAATTAACATAGTTTAACGAGGAAACTAGAAAAAGTTATTGATGCAAAGTTGTATTGGCAAGCATATAATCCACGCTTGATAGAACTGCCATTATACGAGTACGTGCATAGAAAAAATGAGAGCAACAATAAAATAATGTTAATAAAGAAACCTGTAACCTGTAACCTGTAACCTGTAACCTGAAACCTGTAACCTGAAAAAAATAAATAAAAAAAAGAATCTTGTAAAAATTAAAATATAAATCAAAATCTTGCAAAAACATTCCTATGCAACAAGCTCAGTGGAATGCAGTAAAAAGCCAAAAAAGTATTCTTTTTATTTTTGTTGGCAGTGGTTGTGTACTTATCCCACAAAAAATAGTTTGTAAACACAAATCTACACAAAGTGAAACTCATTATTACATATTTAATGTTAGTAATATTAAATTAATAAGTAGCTTCTGACTGCGAATTCATCTGCGTTTAGTGGGAAAGATATTCTATGTCCTAGCCCAGGTCAGATCAGCACCCTAATTGCGTAACTCACGATTGATCATAATTGGTTTCGTCTTCACAGTTAAACAATATTCATTGCATTATTTACGTTGTTGAGCAGATACATTTTTCGAACATATGAAGCAATGGTTTAACAATCCGTTTCAAAACGATACAGATTATGATTAATCGTGAGTTACGCAATTAGGGTGCAGGTCGTAACAAACTCAGTCTAGAACTAATAATATTAGTTAGGATTAGTATCATAATTTTTATAAGGGACCGAACCACTTCAGGACTATTCAATAATTGACAAAAAAAAAACAAACCCTATTGGTTAAAAATATAGATAAAAATACATTAAAAATATTTATAGACGACCATAGAACCTCCACCTTTTTTGAAGTCTATAAAAACGCACTGTGGTATTCAAAAGAATAGTTTTTGTCCATGCATATTACACCTAACATTATTATCACATAACAATTTGTTAACAAACACTAATCACGCCGAAGTCACAGCATTTTCAAATTAACATGATTGTACAAAACAAAAACGCAGTACAAGAACGGTTTTTATAAAACAATATAAAATAACAGTCATTATAGCGAGCACGTTCATTCGTATTCAAGCAATCAAACGGCTTGGTATTATATTTATTTCTATTTTTTTGGTAGCTACCTGGTTATTATGCATAGTTCCCGTAATTACGTTTACGAATGCATTTTGCATATTAATCGGGGAAATGGATATTATCGAGTAATCTAACTTTAATCTTTATATTATTTTACGGCTACATGTGTATGTAATAAGCGAAAATACTTTTATTTGTAAAAGTTTATGCCATTTATAAGGAACAAATTGATGTATTATTTTTATTATTTGTTTATGGTCATCTTCCGTCAGGTTCCGTGTCATTATTTTTATGTTTGCATATCTATTTAGGCTGTTAAGATTGCAATAATAACGTACGTTTGTATAGAATCAAGTTATTCTAACTGAACAGAAAGCTGTACGGCTGGGGAGTTTGTTGGGTCACTTCTTCCCAGCTAGGAAGTGGTGAAGGAGCGTTTTGGGAGACTGTCTTATGTAATTTTGACGTTCAAAACGTGCTCGTGCGTGATACTCAGACTAAATTACTTTTGATTTTAATAGTTTAAAGAATGCGAAAACGGTGAAGGAAAATATAGTAAGCAAATCGGCCATGTCCTAGAACCAAAAGCTCGAAAACATGTGACATCTACCAACACGCACTGGGCCCGCGTTGAGATTACGGTCCACTCTCTCACCGAGAGGACACCTGACCTGAGTCCCAACAGTGGGAACATTTTAGGCCGATTATAGGTATAAAGAACGCTATGCTGTTTGATGGATAGCTGGCAATTAAAATGATAGATATTAAAATAGGTACCAATTACGTCAACACATTAGTATAGTATAAGGATACAGTGCCCCAACAATGTAAGCATGACTTGTGGTCACTAAACCGGTTTTGACTTGCAAAATCACACCACTTGGTACAGCCAGTCAATGATTTACAGAAGCAAATTCAATATAGAAGGTCGTAGATATAATTTCATTTTTCGAAAGTAGAGTCGGCTAAATTAATTGGGTCACACTTGTAAGCCTATGCACCCGTTTGTAGGTATTACACACACGTATGACAAGCTTTTTCAAATAAGGAAGTTCTCTTCTCCCTAGCTATTAATTTGAAATGGGACAAAGCCTTCTTTTGTTTTCGGTGTGTGTTCCGTGATTACACATTGAAAGAAATGTAAACTAAGGCAGACTTTCATACTTTCTCTGATTTAGGTGTCTTATGTAGGTAGGTACACACGGCTAGACATCAAGCTATAATGTCCCAGCCTAAGATGATCTCGCATTGCATAGGATTTCCGTACAATGCGAGTTCAGCGTAAACTGGAAATGTATAGCTTGATGTATAGCCGTGTGTACCTACCTAATCATCTTCTACGTAGGGAAACTAGACATTGACACGATACAGATCGTAACAGGTGGCGTCCTTTAGTTTCTGCTAACACCCATGGGAAGAATGCGTGAATTTACGTATGAACCTATTAATATTTCCCATTAGTCAAATAATGACCGACTCTTGCATAAAAACTAAAGATGCATTTAGAATAGCAAAAACATCGAAAGCCGATTAGCCTTATGTATGAACTATGCTTAAAGACTACAAAAAAAAAACAATTTAATCCTTTAACACCGTCTAACTATTCAATTAATAAAACACGTGGTATTTCAATCTTTACAAGAGATTAAATATTTAACAAAAATAAACTAATTCAATTAAGCAATATCACGAATTTCGATTATTGCTTACATATGTATGATCAAATAATCGGCAATTGTTTTCATTCGAGTCGAAATTAAATCGAAAAAAGGACCATCTGCTGTACTATAATCAATCAGTGCTCGAAAAAAATCAATGCAGCATACATAGGACCCTGTTTTGCTACGCTTTTTTCGCGTTTAACTCCAAATGAGCGTGCGATCTTAGAAAAAGAGCCATTCTATTGTGTTTTGGGGTCCGAATAACAAGGTGTACAATCGAAAAAACTGGACAGGACATTCAATTTGTGATCGTTAAGGAGCTGTCCAACTCTATTGTTCAAATATCACGATGAAACAGAATAAGGACGCGGGTTGGTTAAGGCGAGCAAGTGCTACGAACATGACATAATTACAGATTTTTTGACAAAGGCTTGTCAGCAATACCAACTTTAAACAAGACTCATTTATCAAAAGGTCAAACACTCCAAATAAAAAAAAAATTACAACAAGTGTGACGAAGAATTGCCCAAACTTCACCTCAATTTTCCGGTAGCCAAAACAACTGGCATAAAAATAATTGATCTTATTTGTAACGATTCGATAATTCCGCTATTCGTCGGCTAGTTGCACCCAACCCGTCACCACTTAACCCTTCGATCTTCAATTAACCGTTCGCTGCAAAACAAAACCGACCTTTAACTACAGTTTACGTGCGTATCGATCCGTTCAGAACCGGCAACGCCATTGATTACGAGCCAATCTACATGGAAACACCGAACAACGATACGATTTGTTAATCGGTATTGATTGCGCTCTCACCCGAAAATGTTTACTGACTCGCGCGTTACGATGATGCAATGGATAGTACGAAGATGATTGTACCAGTTTTCTTGATGTTTTGAGAGGAGGAGAAAAGGGTCAGTCCGATGCCCCTCACACACAAGGCCCTACGTGATGTTATTGAGGAATTAATTAAGTACGTAAAGCAACATCCATGACAAAATAAAACGATAAAGGAAGTCTCGATTCTCTTCAGCTTTTGATGGAATTAAGATTCAGCTTAATTCTGATAAATGATGCGGTCGGAATGATTGTCTCTCGACCTTTGCAATTCTGAAGAACTTTATATCTTTACGTGTTTTTATTGACATCGTTTTAGATGAAAAAATGCAATTAATTAAGTTTATTGCAGTGTTCGATTTTGCTGCAATGTTTTTTATTGAAAGCGAAAATTAATCGGTTCTTGTTATGATTTATTTATCGTGCGATAAGGTTGTCATAACAAATCATGTAAATTGTAATTACCTTCCTACATTAATTCCTTTAATAAGGAAATTGGCAGCATGACAAGTTTGATACAAGAACCGTAGTCATGTTCTGTAAATTCATCTCGCTGCTCACAATGCGAGAGCAAATTCACTTGTTTTTTAGGGTTCCGTAGCCAAATGGCAAAAAACGGAATGGATTCGTCATGTCTGTCTGTCTGTCCGTCCGTATGTCACAGCCTCTTTTTTCCGAAACTATACGAACTATGCTGTTAAAACTTGGTAAGTACATGTATTCTGTGAACCGCATTAAGATTTTCACACAAAAATAGAAAAAAAACATCAAACCGTCAATACGTGTGAGGTATCTATGGATAGGTCTTCAAAAATTATATTTCTAATATAATAGGTTTCTAATATTTTTTTTTTTTCTAAACTGAATAGTTTGCGCGAGAGACACTTCCAAAGTGGTAAAATGTGTCCCTGTAACTTCTAAAATAAGAGAATAATAATAAAATAAAAAAAATATGATGTACCATTGCCATGTAAACTTCCACCAAAAATTGGTTTGAACGAAATCTAGTAAGCAGTTTTTTTTTTAAAACGTCATAAATCGTATTATCTTACTTACTGCTACGGAACCCTTCATGGGCGAGTCCGACTCGCACTTGGCCGGTTTTTTTTTTTATTTTGCCTACTTACTTTCATGGTGCGTCATAAAAGCAGTTTTTCAGTAGACTTAAAACAACTTTGACTTTGAGACTGTTTTGTTGCCAGTTGTGTCTTCTTCTTCTTAGCGCACCGATGACAAAAAGTTCGTATATCCTTAGCCCAAAATTCAGCTGCGCGATCTACGCTCACTGACGCAGTCATAAATAAGATCGTCCCATGCACAAGTGGCAGGACATGCGGCGCAGGATGGTCGGTGGGCCATTGTCTTTGGGGAGGTGCCGCATACGCACTTGCGATCTGAGCCGTCCGTGAGGCAGTGTTCTGTGATACTGTCAAATAGACAGTTCGGATTGTGATTGTTGAACTGCGGTGAACGGCACAAAGCGTCTGTAATTTACCGTCGAATGACGTCACTGAACTGTTTTTCATGAAAAATAAGTTGGTGTTTTATGACACCGTAAAGTCAATGCCCGCTGCCATCATTTCCACGATAGCCCTGTGAGGCACCACTGTCGTAAGGAACGAAAGCTCTAAAGACTCTCAAGACGACTATAAATACGTGCAGTTTAGCAATTGTTACGATATTAATTCATGGAAAAACGCTAACACCTCCAAAAATCTTCCCAGCCATTAAGCCACCAAGTGACACAGCTGGTCAGGTGTTCTCTCCGTGACTGATTTCATGTTTTTTGCCAAGTCTTTAACGATGTCTTAAGGTCGGCTCTTTTTTCGCACTTTGCCCGTTTGATTCACATGTAATTGAGGTTCGAATTCGCTAAGGATACGATTAGGCGATGATTAATACAGCCGGCAATCTTTAGTGTGGCAACCTTTACTGTTAGCGGACGATGTGCCCCGAACTTTAGAGCAGAATTCGAGAATTTTTGTGGAAGCTACACCCATGTCATATTCAGAAAACCCTGAAGAAAATACTACACAGTATTTCTTGTTGAATAGCGTCTAATTTTGTTAACGTATTTGCATACCTAAGGGTGTCTTTAGAAAACTGACTAGATATGAGTCTCTACACGATGACGCCCGGTGTTCCTCCACAACATTTTCTTTTAAGCTAGCTTAGATCCTTAAACAGTTTTCTAAGAAAATTGTAATGTGCCAATTTAACATGAATTAGGTGAATCAGCCGCCAATTCCACAAAACTCTTAAATTTTCGAGCCGTACCTACACAGTCTACACACCTACTACAAAGTATATTCCTTTATAATTTTCGCTAATGAGACGTGACGGTGACCGAATGCGGCTGACATCTGATAAATGGGAAGGGATTCATTTTATTATTTAATTACCACTCCATGCATCTCATGTCCTGTTTGTACTAATTGATTCTTTTGATGTATCGGATTCTATTTTTAAATGTTATTTGGCGAACATTCCGATCTTTAAAAATAAGAAAGAAAAAATATGTTGCCAATGTTTTGTAGACTGTGTACAAAAAGGTTTTATTAAAACAAATTAATTTCCTCGTTATTTATTAGACAACTTGTTTGGCGCTTGTTCTAATTAGTCAATTGATAAAAACTTGTTACTTGTCTGAAGTAACAAAGATACCTATAGATTACCAATATTTTATGTCATGTTTCTCATAGGACTTCGCGAATTTAAATGCAGTCAGGTAATTTTGATCTTGATAACTGGCCGACGCTGTCTAAGGAAAATTCAAACTAAAATTGGAATTGTTGGAAAAAGGAAGTAGCGTCAGTTTATGTCAAAACTTATAATTTACCAACATAAAACGGACGTAATTTAAATATTTTAACAATGATAAATGACTCACTACAACATACTGAAAGATTAATCATCAAATTGTGCTACAATGACAAATGCTTTTTACCGCCAAACCAACTTTACTTAGCGTTAAAAAAATCATAAAATTTTCTTTTAGCATGTGGTCAATGTAATTGTGCATTAACTTCAATGTTGTGAATTCCAATAAATCCGACAATTTTACTTAACGACACACATTATTTTAAGGGTTATTCTTTATTAATATCTGTGGTAAGCCACGCAAATTCCCGCGCAAAATATCTCTGAGGAGGTCGTATTTTGCATACATATTTTTTTACTGACAATAAATAATCTACGGATTCTTTCGGGATCGAAGTGTCACTAATTGATTTCTGCATGGAATTTGTATGCACTATATAGTACAATGATAGAGTTGCTGCCATTGCGTTTAATAGTATAAAAATGTATTGGATTATGAAACCTATTAAACTTATGTTAAGCAATGGTATATCGTTGCATATGGTAATGTGAATACCCTGAGAATTTCTAACAAAGACTGACACTATTTATATTTAAATAAAAATGACTTTATTTACGAACAACCGCAACACCGATATTTTTCATAACATTGTATTGTTATCTAGAAGCTAAAACGATTCCGACACATTATCAACCAAAGCAAACCTAAAAACATTAACAAGTTAATTTCAAAAAAATAATTACGCGCACTGTGCAATTTGAAACAGATAATACAAAATGTGCCGGATGTAGAGATAGCGCCATTGTTGTGTCTTCATTTCCTTTATGTTTATTGCCAGAGCAATAAATAGAAAATTGAATTTTAACAGGCGTGGAAAATGTTTACTAAACTTAAATACCTAAGCACTTAAGAAACGTTTTTTGTTTTTTTCTGTAACCGTTATTAATGAATATGATGGCTAGTATTATATTATAAGTATTCTTATTTTATTATTTTTATTTAAATATTATAAACACCGTGTTTTTGCACTAGACAATGAATCAATTTATATTCATTAAATATTCACAGAATTTAAATGGGATAAGTTATGAAAGCTGCTTCTCTCTGTAAAATCTCATCACAATTTGTGAGCTTGACGTGAGCTGTCATACTATCTTATGCTAGGGATTGACACTATTGACAGCTCACTTCACTAAAATGTTGACGTTTGAAATTTCGACAGAATCGATCAGCAGTTAACCGTTTAGTTTACAACTGTTTTATAGGTACAAAAAAAAACTATTATGTAACAATCATAAAGGGATGAACAAACTCCTAGAAATAGATCACTGTGTTAGGTACATTTCAGGCCATAAATACTTAATAATTGCAACCGATAACCAACTTCAATTAACTACACATACTATAAGTAGGTAATGAGTTTGCATTCGCAGTTTATTGATCACATACTAAATCTTGCCGTATTACCGATACATTATAAGCGAAGATTAAAAAACTAACGGAATGCAATTAGACCGCTAATAGATTTGCAACAAAATTGGCTACATTGTCATATTTGATTGTTTTTTCATTATTATAAAACTGTTTTACCGACGGCCCGTATATATGATTCTCTGCTCGTTAAAATGTAACGATACCTGGGTGTGTTTTATAGTGCCTTTTACGAGGGAACAGTAACATTTTAGCGCTGCGGGCCTTTTATTGCGCTGTCATAGAGTTTGATGTTTTAGTGTCTGATAACGAGTGAGTGGTTATCTGTGCGCCTTCGCCGCTATAACCCTACTTTTTCTTTTAATCTTTTTAAATAGAACCTGATTTCTGTGACACCTTTTGAGAGGTCATTTTGGGGTTTATAGAGCTAGTTTTTATTAGAATTAAATGGATTAAATTCACAAGTTGAGTTGTAAACTTCTTAATCAAAGAGTTATGCCAAGGATCTGCAATTTGAATTTTTATTTAAATTGCAGATCTGCTCGATAGTAACACTCCTTGAAATATTTATTGTTTTCATAACTACTAGACGGATTTACTATAAACGTTAGCCTTAGAGAAAGGCACTTCGTTAGTAACAAAAAATATATGTAAATTCGATTAATCAACAAACTCGTTTGATTCCATCGTTTAACGCAACTTTTTTCCTTTTAATACCTTGTCAATTGGCCACTTACTAAATTCTTTTTTACACATCGTTAATAACTTAATAACCGTAGCTAATTCTTTGATTTTTTGTTCCAGATGGTCAGTCAAATCACCTGAATCTCTTCAACTCGAGGCCGCAGCCCAAGAAGAAACGAAAATCTCGAACAGCATTCACCAACCACCAGATCTTTGAGCTGGAGAAACGGTTTCTGTATCAGAAGTACCTCTCACCTGCAGACAGAGACGAGATCGCGAGCTCCCTGGGGCTCTCCAATGCTCAAGTCATCACGTGGTTCCAAAACAGACGAGCAAAGTTGAAACGAGACATGGAGGAGTTAAAAAAAGATGTGGAAAGCGCTAAAGTATTGTCAGCTCACAAAAGCTTCTTAGAAAACGTGACTGACCTGGGCATTCTAAAGAAGAAAGCCATGAGCATAGGTGCTAGTGAGGAGGCGGCCACAAACCTTGTAGTGAACGCGTCCAAATGAAACGAGGCCTCACGCGCGATCGCAAATGATGGCAGCTACGATCGGCGCGTGCTCGACTATTAACTCGATAGTCGAATCGACTAAAGTGACAATGTGTTACAATTTCAATACGAACGTTTTAGTGACGTTAGATGTTTTTATCTCCACTATTAATAGTATTTCGTAAAGTACATCACTATTTAATACGTCTGTAAATAGTATTAGTTGACCGTAGTGTATCGTTGTACAAAACTTATGAAGCTTCGTTCGAAATAAATGTGATAGTTGATTTTATTATTTAAGTACTTAATATTTTATAGAGATATTCCTAAATTATTTATTTTTGTTGGATTATTAACTGGCTCGTGGGACAGCAATAATTTTATTGAAAGCAACGAAACAGTGAATAGTTTTGGACATGTAGATACTGAAATAAGAGTTTTCCATTAAATGTGCAATAATTATGATAAAATTACATCATCTGTGAGCCAGTTACAAGTTCCAGCGTACGTTACTATTGTACATATTAATGTAAAGGTAGTTTGTTTAGTAATTAATACTTAATGCGTAGTTTTATAATCTTAATGAGAAGTACGGAGTTGATTAAGTGTATAGTAGGTACCTACCTATCTTATCAAATTTTTAATTAGTAAGTGTAATTACTAATTTTAAATTGGTTCAAATTGTGGATTTCTACTAATTAACTACCAGCAATAGAGAACGAATATTAATGGTAGTGACTAAGTAATTTCATGTGATTTTAACACCGTAACGTGCAAAATAATGAAGGCAAGTCGTAGAAAATTTACAATGATTTTTAAGCTTTGGCAACATAATTATTTTCCAGTTTTACAATTTTGTCTGCATTGTGTAAATAAATAATTATTAGTCAGTTATATCACTAATTGAATGAATCGGCAACATTTTTTAACAATTCAATAAATAATTTTGTATTAATTAGCTATTTAAAATGTGACTTGAGACTTGTGTTACATTTTTATAGTGACTAGAAAGCAGTCTGTATCGTAAAATAACCAAACTATTCTTGCCTATTTATGAATTTCACGTCGTCATTGTAAAGTTTTATCAATTTATTGTTATTATAATGCCGATGACGTTTCACTGTATGTATGTACTTATAAAAATAAAAACCAGATCATGTTTATCTTTGGAAAAAGCAAAAATGTTTCTGTTTTTTCTTTCTCAATTATTTGTTAATTACTACTGAGATCAATTCCATTAAACAAAAGCAAAAACATTTTGTATTCGATATAAGAATAATCGACTAAATAATAATTATTTTGTAACTTTCTACACCTCTATATTCCATTTTCGAATTTATTTTTACCGCTTCCATAGACAATTATATTGTTTATCGAAAGCAATGGTATTGATCTGATAGTGTCTTCTTGTTCCTACTATGATAACTTACCGCTACTTAATGTAACGTTTTACAACAGGCACAATCTGTGCTTCAACTATGTGAATATTACTTAGTGTAAATAAACATTATGTGTTCTAACGTGCTTTGTTTGGATTTATTTCAGCCCTTTGCTTCTATATCTAATATCTTTAAACGAGCAATTCTTGTTTATATGTATATTATACAGGGTAAGTTTTTATCCAGTGTGCAAATTGCAACCATGAATTCAGCATATCATTTTAGAACCCCTAGCGCAGAAAATTTTCGCCGGTTATGCAAAAAAAAATCAGCTGTTTCATAGAAAAGTGCGGTCAAAATGTATGGAACAGCTGATTTTTTTTTGTACCTATATCTGGCGAAAAATTTCTGCGCTAGGGGTTCTAGAATGATATGCTGAATTCATGGTTACAATTTGCGCACTGGATAAAAACTTTTCCTGTACATACATATACATATCTGAATCTTGGAAACGGCTCCAACGATTTTAATGAAATTTAGTATGCAGGGGGTTTCGAGGGCGATAAAACGATCTAGCTAGGTTTCATTTTTAGAAAACGTCATACAAAAAAAAAACTGAGCTAAGCTCGGTCATCAAGATATTAATACCTTTAAACGAACAATAATCTTGCAGGCATTTATATATAATCTGAACATCCTCAGATCTATACATTGTAATGGTTACGCTTTTATCAAATCAGAACGTGGGCCACTGAATGTCTCAACTTCGACTGTACTGGTTGGAGTAGGTATGTTATATGACAGTACAAGCGTATGGTTTTGAATATCTCCTGAAAAACAATCCCTACAGCACCGTCTTGAACAAAATACTATTGATAATATCCAAATAGCTATCACTCATTCATGACAAAGTAACGTGAAAGGGCCGAATAGGCAACGACAAAGCTATAAATTAGTCCTTAGTTACAAAAGACAAAATAACCTCCTTGGGGAACCTAGTCGCTGTCTCGAACTCACTGGTGAGCCTGGCTAAAAAGCACGCTGTCTCACCAGGCTTCGCGTCCGACAGAGGTAGTATCAGTGACGAGCAGTTACACGCTAGTCTACACGCACAACGTTATTGAGTAGAAGCAGGATCATTTATAGTAAAACAGACGCGTAAAAAATTAAGAAAAGTTCTTCGGAAAACCGAGTTTTATGAAAAAACCACTGCATAAATCAATAACCAATACAACTTTTCGATATTTGAGCTATGTCGGTACAGACTGGGTTTTGGAAATTTTACAGTTTTATTACTTAAACACCCTCAAAGTTGAGTTAAATTAGCAAGAAAAACTAATCTTTGTGGGCTTATAACTTTTTAATGGCTTTTTATTTTAGTATTCTGTTTCCGTACAGACAATATTAATAATGAGACAAAACCATACCATGTTTAATGTTTGATGTACGTTGTCAAACAGTGGAGTAAAACACTCCCGAAGTTTGTATAGAAAAAATGTGGACTAGATTCACTTTAAGTTCTGAGTTGAGCTGCACGATAACTAACAAATACTTGCACGGAATCAACAGGCCCATTCATACCTGTGTGGATCTTTCCTCAAAAGACCATTTCAAACACCAATCTACATGGTCTTCACATGATCCGACCAAGATTACCTATGTCTGGACTTTAAAAGGGACTCCTCTGAGTTTGTTTCGGTCTTTCTTGTCAGAGCAATTAGGTGGGAAACGCACACCTCATCTAGTTTTTTAAATTATGATTGCTTGTGGCTAAGTAACAATAGCTGCGCGGGTCGATCGATCAGGTTAACCTACGCTTGCCGCGGTTGGTCAGTGGTTGGGTGACCATCTTTACATACCAAGACCCCTTCGTGCCTCGGAAAGCACGTTAAGCCGTTGGTCCCGGCTGTAATTTGTCGATCTTTGACAGTCGTTACGAGTCGAAAGTCTGACAACCAGTCTTACCAAGGGGTATCGTATTACCCAGTAACTGGGTTGTGGAGGTCAGATAGGCAGTCGCTCCATGTAAAATACTGGTATTCAGCTGCATCCGGTTAGACTGGGAGCCGACCCCAACATAGTTGGGAAAAGGCTAGGCAGATGATGATGATTGACATGTAAAAGTGTTTATACAAACTTACAGAAATAAAAAGAGTTTCCATAGCTAGAGACTAGTCTGTCGAGCCCAGTAGCCACTACCTTCCAATATTTTGAGCTTGGCCAGCTTAGCCATTAGCAGCTTAGGTATTGATGGGGCTGACAAGTGCAATACCACGGCAGCGCAACATATTAATCAAAATCAATTATTATGAGATGAAGACAGTTTTACCAAGGACAACCAATTACCACCGACCTCGTGTTAACCAGTTTCTGGGTTGTGGAGGCCGGATAGACAGTCGTTTCATGTAAAATCATCATCATCATCATCATTTCAGCCGAAAGACGTCCACTACTGGACATAGGCCTCCCCCAGGCTCCTACACTTCGACCGGTCTTGTGCTTCCCACATCCAGCGGACACATGTATAATCATGTAAAATACTACTAGTAATACATGTATACCTATGTAATAGCTAATTAATGAGGCAGCTTAACCCTGGAAGCCGATCCCAACATAGAAAAGGCGAGGCAGATTTTTATTGACAGCGTAATTAAGTTGCCGTAAGTAGCAGCAGCATTATAACCAGAGATCAGATATTCGGATGCATATTTACCTAAAGTAAATTTTTGTGCTGTGAAAGTATGGAAGCAAATTCTAAAATTATTATTCTTTATAAAAAATATCCCGTGGTGCCAGGAACACCGGAAATGCATAACTAATCGGGTGTATAGTACGGAAGCTACTTAAAAAAAATATTTGGTTGGAATAAAAACCTGGGATTCTTAGATTTCGTTACTATTCATATGCCTATTTATTTAAAATTAATATAATATAACCCCCGATGCAATACGATGCGTATATGTAGGGTGTAAGATTTTTTGATAAAAAAGCGCATTCCATATTAGCCAACATCTCATCTTTAGGTGAATATGCATCCGAATATCTGATCTCTAATTATAACATGATGACAATCAATGCCATTCAATTATTGATGTCCGTAATTAGTGGCCCTACAAGTTGGATGGGAACTTCAAACGTCACAAAATAGCACGAGGTACCTATTGCTCTTCGTGCCCCAAGTTCTAAACCTTGAGCAACCTTTTAAGGACCGAACCTATGTGGAAATCGATTATTAGAATCGAATGATTTGAAACATCGATTAAATTATAATGTGGGCGTCAAGACAATTGACGAAATTCAACATGGAGGTCGTCAAATCATCGCAGCGATCGTAAAATTCTTAACACCTAATTGGCAACTCAGGAAATCCCAAAGAGTCATCGGGTATCTAATATCATTAGGCTGTGTGCAAACTGTCTGCTGACAAAACTAAGTAACAAGCTACCATTGTTTTATGGACCTATTTTTTTACTGCTTCATTGGTCTACTGATTACAAGCGCTACATGAGCATGTCTCGGGTTCGATTCCCAGGTCAGGCAAAGTTTTATTGAGTTTTTCTATGTCGAATTTTCCAGTAACAGCCCGGAGTTTGGATGAGGCTCGCCCGCTTTTACATGAGTCAACATAACTGAGGTCCTATTACATGCTCTGCCCAACGAGAACCTCCTCGGGTGTTGGTCGAGGCTCTTGGCTATTCGGCCATTGTTGTTACGACTATCGGCACAATGATCGCTGAGTCCACATCCCACATGTCGACCATCTCGCGAGCCAAGTCAAGATACTGGATTTTGGGCACGCCCTGATTGCGGCGGTAAGTCCCCTCTTTGAGGAGTGGCTTGAGAGGCGGCATGGCGTCCTCACCTTCCGCCTGACGCAGGTCCTCACCGGACACGGTTGTTTCGGGAGGTTCCTGTTTCGGATAGGGCGGGAGGAAACGCCCGGGTGTTTCCATTGCGAAGATCGCCCTGAGGACACGGTGGAGCACACGGTGGCGGTCTGCCCGGCTTGGGCGGAGCACCGCCGTGTCCTCGTGGAGGCGATCGGCGGCGGCGATCTCTCGCGTCCGGCCCTGGTCCAGGCCATGGTACGGAGCGAGAGGGCATGGGGAGCCGTCACCTCCTTCAGCGAAGCAGTGATGCTCGCGAAGAGGGAGGCGGCGCACGTGAGGGAGAGGCAGCATATGCGCCCTCGCGACCCCAGCCGCCGCAGGATACGGAGACGCCCTGGGCGTCGGGAATCCCAGGCCGATTTCCGGCCACCGTAGGCATGGGCTTGCGGACTGCGAGTAATGGGTAGCTCGCTGTCCGGTAAGGACCAAGCCCAAGTCGACGGCGCGTTGTGTTCCACGCGCGCCTCAAAGAGATGTCAGCACAAAAAATGATGGGGCCCGCAAGGGCCGATGCCTGCCAGGGGTGCGGGTTTGTTCGAAAGAGACACCACAGCCCCTGGCTTAAGGGCTACTGAAGGAACACGGGTGGGTTTTAGTCAGTAAAAGTCTGACACGCCCTCCTGCTCCACCCAGAGCGGGAGAAGTTATTTGATGATTTCCCACCCAAAAAAAAAAAAAAAGATACTGGATTTGTTTTTCTTTCTCGGCTTTCACGAGGTACCCGTCAACAATTCTACTTGATCCACTACCACTATAACAGGTTTTTTTGGCAACAATAGTCCTGACAGTGATAATAGATGGACCCCAGTACAATGTGATATTTCCTTTTTCGAGACCTGGGTCGGGCACATACTGTAGTACGGCACTTCCGATTCCACAAGGCTGTATTTCAGAGCAATTTGCTGATGGATGAGACTGCCTACATAAATTAGATTATAATGTGTTGATGAAACTTTCGGAAACCGAGTGTAAGTGTTAGTTTTTCTTACGTACCAAGTGTTATTTAGTAATACCGGAACTAAACGTAGATCAAACTATTACCTTATCATAAATATGCCGTGCAAGCATTAGTTCTAACACAAACATGTGTTCTCATGCTAGTCGATATAATCAATTCGGTACAGATCGGAACTTAAGCGAGAGGGTCGATGTCCACTTAAAGATAGCGATATAGTTCTATAGGAGATAGTTCTGTGTCTCTCTCTGTGTACCTACATTTTTTTCTGAGGTATAGAATCCGGAATGAGGTGATCCGGCAGAGAAACAAAGTTGTCGACATAGCTCACAGAAGAAGTAAGTTGAATTGGCAATGTTCCGGGCCACTTTAGCCGTAGAACCGATGACCGTTGGTGTAGACGTGTTGTTTAGTGGAGACCGCGAATCGGCAAACGTAAGATAGGACGCCCTCAGGCTAGGTGGAGCGACGATCTTCGCAGGGTGACTGGTAAAGGCTGGGTGGGGGTGGCCGAGTTTCGAGTTGAATAGCGTGCAATTGGAGTGGCCTATGTCCAGCAGTGGACTGCTGTAGGCTGATGATGATGACCTACTATTTAATAGAATAAAATTTATCTGAACTGAACAGACAGCTGTGATGCTGGGGAGTTGGTTGCGCCACATCTTCTTCTTAGCTACAGCACTAGGAAGTGGTGAAGGGCGGGCGTCGGGGGACTTTCTTATGTAACTTTGGCGTTCGAAAAGTGGTAATTCTTAGCATGATTTGAAAAAATACTTAATTTGACTTGATACGTAGGTATGAGGCTACCAAGTAGAAGGTTCTTTGCCGAAATCGATTACGATGCTGAATTAGGATACGCTGATACGTACAGACTTCACAGGCTTTAATCTATCACCAACACTTTAATCTATCAAAAACTAGCTTTTGCCAGCGGCGGTATTTTAGCTGAAATGATGATGATGATGAAGTTTATAGTCATACATAATAAACATAACATAATATCAGGCGCGAGAGCGGTGGTGGCCAAGTGGTAACGGCCGCGGCTTACGAGTTGTAGGTCGTGAGTTCGAACCCAGCCAGGCGCTTTACTTTGTGTAAATTATTTCATCACCACTGCTCTCAAAACGGTGAAGGAAAACATCGTGAGGAAACCGGCATGTCCTAGAACCAAACATTCCAAGACATGTGACATCTACCAACCCGCACTGGGCCCGCGTGGTGGATTACGGCCCAATCCCTCTCACCGAGAGGAGGCCTGTGTCCCAGTAGTGGGAACATTATAGGCTGATGATGATGAATATCACGCCTTGTTTCCCCGAAGAGGTGCGCAGAGGTATACTTATATTACACCCATATTTCGCTAGTTATGTTTAAGTCCCATGGGAGCGAGCCTATTGCCATCAAGCGGACTCAAATCCAGACTCCAGGCTACTAATGATAAATTCCAGATAGAAAAACCCAATAACACTGCCCGACTTGGGAATCAAACCTAGGACCTCATGCTCAGTGGTAGCGCTTGCGATCACTACACCAACGAGGCAGGCATTTTTTTTTTGAGGTTGGTATATCATCAAATAACTTCTCCCGCTCTGGATGGAGCAGGACGACTTCGTGTCAGACTTTTACTGACTAAAACCCACCCGTGTTCCCTCAGTTGCCCGTGTGTCGGGGCTACGGTATCTCTTTCGAACAACCCGCATCCCTGACAGACGAGGATTAGTCCATAATCTATACCTACGCATCAAAAGCCTTAATTTCAAAATGTCATAAACACCACTAGGTTACTTGTAAACTAAATATCCTCATTAGTACCAAAGTAATTGAAAAGCAAAAATTATAATTACTCGTAGCGCTCGTAGCACTTTGCTACGCTTTTTGCTACGAACTATGTATTTTGTAATGCAACTCTTGTTCTAAGCAGGCATTTGTATAGGATAAATTGTTTAGTTAAAGGCGCTTCGCGTGCCGACTTTAGATAAGTGGGAACTTTGCTTACCTTGTCTTCCTAAGCAGAGGAAATACAATCAAGAACGGACTTTTTTTTAAATTAAAGAATTACGCCTTTGTCAAACTAAGTACCTAGGTAGGTACATCAGCATATCTACTGCTATTTCAACTCTACAAAAAGGTGAAACTTTCTTCTCTTCATTTTGACGTCTGTTATTTTTTCTTTCGTTTCTTCCGTTCGGACTGGGATAAAGCTACGTTTGATCTATGTTTATTATATCTTCGCCCGTTGTTCGCTCGTCTCTCACTGGAGGTTGCGCTTGCGTCGTTTCAGCGATTGTCTAAGCTCAGTGTTTGTTATAGGCGTCGCGTGCCGGATGAAGATCAGCTGGGGCTACAATAGCGGATGGAAAGCTATGCGTTCGTTTTTTAGTAAGTGATGATCCATAGAAGAGATGGCTTCTCCGGTTTAAAGAGTTTTTATAGGTACCCATTACGACAATCGCGGGATTACATGAGAACAAAAACTATAAAATATTTTGCGAATATTATCCTGTACTTTTTGTTAATTGATTTAATTTCATAAAGAAAAGAAAAACGTTATTTTTAGTTCAATGTTAAATGGGAAGCGTCAGGGTCTGCGAAATTTATTTTGCAGGACAGGGTCGACCCTGTCCTGCAAAATAAATTTCGCAGACCTACGCGTAACGTTTTTCCTGAGAAAAAACGCAAGAATATTTGAATTTTGCGGCCTGACCTTAGCGCATCCTCCTTAATGGACATAGAACTAAAAACAGCGTAGTTTTACTACAATTTCATGCTGGCAAATGATTTCCTTCAAGTTGAAATCATAACGAATTTACACATAATCAGAAACTGTTCGTACAGCTACTTCGATCTATCAAAGAAAATAATATCTATACATAAGTTGCAACACTAGCTACTAAATAGAAGAGTCATTACCATTGCTAGGCCAATGAAGAATTTAGTTATTTACAATCAAAATGGACTCCTTTTTATATTTATATAATGAAGACCTAGAAGAGAAGAAGTAATCGTAAGCGAGAAGACAAGTAGGTATCCTGAAGAAAATCTTTCCAAGATCGCAATTACTGTGGATTCTTAGTCGAATTCGAAAACTGAACATAAATGTAAACTAAGCCTAACAGCCGTTGTCAAATTACACCAAACGTTCCAAACTCAAATTGTTAAAACTGTACGAGAATTTGTTACGGACAAAAGTTTGTTAAACGTTAATTGGTCGCCCACTATAGCCGTAATCACCAGAGTAAATTGACCCATGAAGACTTAACACTGTCTACAAATCAGGGGTCATTTTCAACTGATTCAACGTTAGCACGCACGCTGGTTTCGGTCACATTTTAAATATTAATTCTTGGTTGTTAATACGTTAACTATGGTCACTATTCTTGCACAAGCGTGATGTGATGAACCGTAAACAATAAATAATTGCTTAAATACCGTCTAAGACCCACACCAAACGTTTTATAACTATATAGTCGATTTCCTTCGCTATTTTAAGGCTCCGTTTACTTAAGACAGTTTTTTTTTGTACTTTTTATGATAGTCTTTGAATTGCGGTTGGAATATCATCGCGAAATTACAGGAAACATAACAAACATTAAGAATTACAAAGATATGAACAGTAATTAACTCAAAAACACTGTACAGAAAGAAAACCAGTAATAACACAGCCATGAGCTGTTAATTTATGTTGCCTATTGTCCCGTAATTAATACTGGGCCGCCCTTTATTGATTTCGCGGGCTGCACTCAAGAACTCAAAACTGCGGCTTTCGGGCTCTTTGTTCCAAGTTTAATACTATAATTTTTGAGGTCAACGCGCGTGATGGCAGGGTGTAATGTTGCTTTGTAAAATGTGACCAATTTAAATACACCCTCGGGCGTCGTTGCTCCTCTTGACTCATCTTTTCAAAGTCTAAACGCAAAAAGGCGGGAGGGGCCAACTTAAACTGGAAACCTTATAACAGTTGTTGATTTCGAATGCAACAATTCGAAATTCAAAATAATTACCGCGCACATCATAGGATGTTATTACTCAGCATTTGTTTTTGGAATCGTAATGAAAGGTAAGAGCTTTGTTTGGTTAATGTGTTGCCAGCATAATTATTATTTTAAGTGGCAAGTAAAAATATAATTCCTGATATAACGACTCCCTATTTCTTTCATTGGTGCTATAATTATGTTAAGATACTAAAGACGACAATTTTAAACGACTGTAAGTAATTTTCCATTTCGCCCGCCGTGTATTCGATAGTTGCTACACGAGTACGTAATTTAGAAATAATAGTTTCTATAATGAAAACGTCATTTTAATTATAATTAAAGCGTCATTATAATTAATTTGAACAGCACGCGCCGCCTGAGGCGTTGACAGTTGTGAGTTTTTTAATAGACCCCACCCACAACTAGGTGGATATTCTGGGTATTGCTACAAAAGATATGAAATACTGGTTGATGTCACATTTCAATGAAGTGTGAGGGGTCCTTTTATGTTGATAAATGGAACACAAGTGTTTTTGTTCTTAATGACAAATGTCAATACGAATTAAAAAAGGAGGTTCTGTTACTTTTTCCTTTCAACTGCACATTGTTAGTGGTTTTTCACTTCATCACACTTGTTTTTGCATCGACACGATACGTGTCCATAATTATTTATTTTTTTGGGTACTGGCTTTGCACGGTTTGTGCATTTAGCCAGTGTCAAGACATTTTTCTTTTCGATCAAGTAAATGGCCCGTTATCAGGCACGAATTTACAAAAAACTCATAGTCGTCTTTAGTCAGTCAAGTCAAGTTCAGTCAAAGATATTGTAAAGCGGTAGTAACTTTACAACAACCTATTTGGAGTTTTTGGGGGGAACACGAAAAGTACACGTTAGTCACTTATTTTCACCATTTTCGCCTTCACTACACTTGTGCACTCACACGTAACTAAATTGGATAATTCACTACCAAAATTATACAATTTAATTCGCTATTTCACAAAATTTCATGAAAATGAAAATTCGTGCAACATGTTCCAACGCGATCCCGCCAAAAACTCGTATCCATACTTTATTCAAATTTCTCATAAACTGTAATAGGGGTAGGTAACCTTTTTATTTATTTTTTTGTAGATATGGGTAGGTTACAGAAGTGAAAATTTCGGTTACAAATAAAATTGAAAATTACTTTCTAAATTAATACATTACGGTCTACTTGCAAAGTTTTATTAGATTCAAAATTTATTATATTCTGTGCAAAACTACTTAAACATATAATAAATAAAGGAAATCAATTTAAGAAAATATTGACAAAATATCCTTTCTAATACCAAAACCGGGTCAAAACATCTGTTATAGCAATAAACAATTTTATTATTTATTAACACCATACTGCATCGCTAATAAATAATATTCAGAAATTCATCACTAAAGCCCCACACGACCATTATAAAGTTTTTTCTTCTTTCCACATTAAACTTTCCAAGGCAAAAGAATTGACCCAAAAATCCAGCCTTCACTGAATCGAATTAACAAGAGAATTCGCTTGAATGATAAATTGTTTCGCACATTCGTTTCCCTATGTTCTTTCAAAACTGCCTCTTCTGACTGCAAGTAACGTCGACAACACGCCATCAAGAACTGTCGAAATCACCCCAGAGAATTATAACCTTTATGCCAATCACATACAGATTAAAATAGTATCAAACTATTTTGTGAATCCTCTGCGATTGCCCTCAGTACGTGTAAGTTCAAAAATGGAGCATGCGATTCGAAACTTTATTGTCGTGTCGTTGAGAAAAAATAAACAGTCGCGCCAAAAGTTGTTGCGAGATGCACAATGGGGATTGGAAGTGGAGTGAAATGGTGACAATGGACGATAATGAAGTGATTTGGTCATGTTTTTAGGCGTTTCGCCGCGTGTGGGTATATTAAAGCACAATTATGTTATAAATGGGCGTTTATTGCACGATTAGTGCGACGGATCGAGAAGGCGTTCGCTCTTGTGAAACTTGCGTTTTGAAATCGTGTACAGTTCCTGTCAGAATTGTTTGGTTGATTCTGAAGTGACACAGAACATTAATAAAGTAAGAATTAGGAGCAGTTTTTTTGTGTTGCACCTGGTATTCGCACGTGTGGTTGGAGTTGAACAATCGATTCTGGAGCCTCACCTTTTCCTGTATTCTAAGGAAGTTCTAGGTAACTTGATAAAAGTGATGTTCCTTACTCGCAGCTAAAGATGCAAATAAGTAGGGAACTCAGGACTTACGAGCTAGATCAGACTACACCATCCGTCAATTTTTATTTAGGCATTTAACCAACAAGAACAACCATCACTCTCTTTAGTAGCAATTATGGCAATCATTTTTAGAGTAATAAATCTAGCATAATATATCATTTGCTACGACTACTCCGACAACTTTCTAAGAACCATAATCTTTCCGTAAAAGAAAAGCATTTTTGTCATTTGAACCAAGGAGACTTAAAATATTACTAATCGATACCTAATAAAAATAACTAACATTATCCTTAAGTGTACTTTTATGAGTGTTTTCTTAAGTGAAATTAGGTAATGGAGAAAGTTTTCAATCAATCGATTGAGCTGAATGGGGCATCCATTTAGTTACAAATAAAAATGTAAAGGAACTGTAGCAAAATGTTGGTTATGATGGATGACTCGGAACAATTTATAAAAACTCGAAATAATAGAAACCGAAACGAACGAAACACAATGGAACAAAAACGCACGCTTACACACACCACACACAAACACCACACACACACACACCACACAAACCCCGCACGCACACACTACACACACTGCACTCTCACCACACACACACTACATACACACACCACACTCACCACACATACACACGTACCATCCCGTAAGTAGTATTTTAAGCATCATGGTTAGCATCGTTGGAAATTATATTGAAACTCTAACGAACTTATCTACCCGAATGTACCCTCCATATAAAATAACATAATAGGTTTGTGCAACACTCCCATTAACATCGTGCTTCATTGTCATTTAACGTCATTAACTCCTAAAGGACTACACACATTCAACTACATCAACACGCAACGCATCAGGTGGTCGCCTTCATTTTAACAATTCTACTACGTCAGTGAAATCTACGATGAACAGTCAGCAATGCTAAGCAAATTAACACCCTACTCCAACTTGCCGGGCTGAGCCAACTGTTAAAGAATACACAACAGTCAGTCATACAATGGCGAGGGCTAAACCGGTGGCGAGATGGTGCTTCCCACAGAACAGAGGAAAGGTGCTGCCCTACCAAACCCATTCGTTCCAGTCTCTAAAAATCTCACACCTGGACATGAGTTGCCTTGGATTCCCTGGAAGTCTTTAAATAGACTTCGCACTCAGGTAGGCCGAAGTAAAGAAAACCTGCTCAGGTGGAAATTAACAGATGACTCCGCCCTGGACTGTAAGTTTGGTGCTGTCCCACAATCATCATCTCCCTAGCCTTTTCCCAACTATGTTGGGGTCGGCTTCCAGTCTAACCGGATGCAGCTGAATACCAGTATTTTACATGGAGCGACTGCCTGTCTGACCTCCACAACCCAGTTACTGGGTAATACGATACCCCTTGGTAAGACTGGTTGTCAGACTTTCGGGCTTCTGACGACCCGTAACAACTGTCAAAGATACACAAATGACAGCCGGGACCAACGGCTTAACGTGCTTTCCGAGGCACGAAGGGGTCTTGGTAAGTAAAGATGGTCACCCATCCACGGACCAACCGCGGCAAGCGTAGCTTAACCTGGTCGATCGACCCGTGCAGCTATTGTTATTTAGCCACAAGCCCCATCTGCTGTCCCACAATCAATGGGGCACTTAATATCTTGTCCAGCGTGTCCTGTTGTCTGCACGCTGCAGGAGTTGATGGACGCTGCTGAAAGTGCAAAGCTCGTAGTCAAATTCTTAGCTGACTGTATTTAGATTGCTATCGACACTCTAAGAAGTCACACAATTGAACGGGTAAGTGGACAAAGGTGTTAACTAAAATTTTAAAAATGAGTGGCTGGGTGTTGCAAAATATTAAATCATAAAATGAAGGTAGCTATTGAAACTTGTTGTTGTTGTTGTCAGTTGCCTTTGCTTGGGTCTGTATTTTTGATACGAATCAAGATTTGCGTATTTTGAGCTCAGAGCGTTTATTCTGAAAGTTGGTAACGTCGCAAATAGCTATCAAATATTTCACTGTTTTGATTAATTTGGCAATATTACTGTATGAAAATATGAAATATCGATAACTATTTAAAATATGAATAATGATTTGCAATTTTAACACTGAATTGCATGTTGTAACCGTTTTAGGTGTAAAAAAGGCATTTGGAAAGTTTCCAAGTTCTTTTTTACATCTAAAACTAAATATTCGATGTTAAAACATTAATTATTGCATTTCATAATTTGTATTTTAGATAGTTAGTAAGCGATATTTTATATTTTCATACAGTAATATTGCCAAATTAATCAAAACAGGTAAATATTTGACAGCTATTTGAGACGTTGCCAACTTTCAGAATAAACGCTCTTAAGAGCATTCATTCCACGCGGGCTGGCAACAACGCATTTATAGTAGTTTTTCATGATTATTTCATTAAATACAAACAAAAGTACAATTTATTTTTTCAGCCAAGCACTATATATTCTGTATTTATGATTATTTTTTAACATTTACTCTTTAATAAAAATATTTAATCATACTAAATAATGTAAACAGAAAATAATTGACGGTATGTCGATTTTTGTAATTAAATAGCACTCACTGCAAAAAAAATAGCATACAAACAAAAAAATACCAATGATCTAGTGCATGGCTGAAAAACATGTTTACTTTTGTTTGTATTTAATGATATAATCGCGAAAAACTGCTATAAATACGCCGTTGCCAACCCAAATGGGATGAATGTTCTTAATGGAAAAAAGAAGATTTTTTCAGTTTTGTCAGATAACACCTTTGTCCACTCACCCCTTCAATTGTGATTTTAAGTTTAACTTCACATGTATTGCTTTGATTTAGTGGCTGCTCACACCAATTCTTCAAACATATGAAACATTTCCATTTGTTTTATTGTTATATAACAATAAAACAAATGGAAATGTTTCTGTATGTATACTCATATCTAGCTAAGTGCGTGTTCCAATTAGGGGATTCAGTTGTGGCAGAGATCCTATTATGGAAGTTAACTCGCCCGCATCACACTTCACTTTTATTAGCATTTACAAAGTTGCGAGTTTTTACCGACAACTGACAAGTGTTGGTAATTAGTCCTCGCGACACCTAGACAGCCATATTATTATAAACAATGTAGGTATTATATGTATAATTACGAGTGCGCTTACATGTCTCCGTATATGCCGTATGTCATTAAATACTTAAGTACTTATGCCCAGGTTCCACGATGCTAGTTCTCAGCTAAGATAGTAATCAATCTGTTTAGCATTTCGCAACTATGTTGAGGTCGGATTCCAGTCTAACCAGATGCAGCGTATTACCAGTATTTCACATGGAGCGACTGCCTGTCTGACCTCCACAACCCAGGTACTAGGTTATACTGGTAAGACTAGCTGTCAGACTTTCGGGTTTCTGACGACCGAACGATTTCTGGGGACGCTACTTACTCCAAACTAGAACCTCAGCCTATTAACGGCCTGGCCACGGGACATTCGCTATAGCGAATATTCGCGCGGTGCGAAGCGGCGAGGCGTCTAACGACTGAAACAAACGCATAGATGTAATTATCAAGCCACGCGGAGCGGCGAACGGCGACGCGACCGGCGAAATGTACCAAGCGAACGGCACGAGCGACTGGCGGCCGGCGAGTTAAACAAATACATGAATCAGTACGGCGCTAGCCACGGCGTCGTGCGGCAGTTGTGGCGACTAGGGCAGTGATCAAATGAGTTTAGTTGTTTTCGCCCGCGAATTATGAACACCGAGACTTATTGCTAAAATACTAGCTCTGGTATTCTCGAAAAAAATAATCTAGATACATACATTATGTATTTCGCGTACTTCGTGTGGAATTTTCCATCTATACCTCGATTCCTATTCAACTTATGTATTCCACAATCTCTTCCAAATATTATGTCTTGAACCAAAAAACTATTACTTTCTGAGCAAAATCGAGATAACTTTGATAAAGACATTTCGCTCTCGGACTTACTGGTCGCGGCGGCGAATATGACTGCCCGTGGCCTGCAAACGATGCCGCGCGAATGGTTGCATCGCCTCCCGCATCGTCGGTCGCACCGCCGATCCCCGTGGCCAAGCCGTAAAATGGATGCGCGACGCGCGAAAACGGAAGAACTTTTTTCAAGTCAGTGTCAACATGTTGTATGTTGATTAAAATATGATTTGCGACCCTAAAAATATATACTTTATGAATTATAATCATTAGTACAGACCATTTGACAGATTGGGGTAGCTTGATGTGCTGGCGGCTGTACAACCATCTATGTTCATTTAATCCCATTATGTAAAGCCTTGTTTGTTATATTTTAATCAACATGCAAAACCCTGAAGAACCTCTCACTGAATACGTTTTTCACTAGCTTACTAGCCCTAATTCAGTATAGTTCTGTAAATACTGGCACTATCTTGCTTCAACAACTAGCCTCGTGTAACCTGCAGGCTTAGCACGAGCATGGATTTGTCGACGGAAGAATATACATGATGGCTATTAACTGAATGATGTACTTACAATAGGCGAAGATAGCTATGTTTTTCTATAAATTATCACAGTTATGCGTTCTGAACGAATCATGATTTTGTAGATAATTGTACCTATATACTTGTGGCCGTCGAGTAGAAAGTTTGTTGTCAGTGTGATTTTGATAGTTAGGGAAGAAATATTATTCTGAAATACTCCAGATTAACCACTAAAAGCCTGACAGCTCCCACGTGGATCTTGGACCTACACAAAGGTCGTTAGAAACGAAAGAATGACAGATTGTAGAAGGATATCCAACGGTGCGATGAAAATTGAAAACGCACTGTCTAGTGCGTTTTCAATACAAAGTGACATTTCGTTTCTCCATTTTTACGAAGAATAGACATTCTTTGTTGAAATAGAAGCCTGCTGGACATTACTTGCGAATCGCAAGATTATCTAAAACGATGGCGACCAAGAATGGTAGGTAGTATTTTTTACATTTTCATTTGTTTTTAATTATACATTGAGCTGTTAATTTGTCATACAATGTTTTCTATGATCATTTAATGGGATATGATACCACTTGATGGCTAGTTTCAATTTTGTTTGTCTTTGTCATTTTTTTAACGGTATTGTACAGAAATGGATAGAGTCGATCTAGTCGAGATAATTGTCACCCTAAGGTCTATTTATTTACAGGACTAGCTGTGCGCCGCGGTTGCATCCGCATAAGTCTCGACCACGTAGGTATACCTATAAGATGTCTTTTTGAAATGTATTTTTCAAAAATGTTTGAGTATGTACCTATCGTTCTGTTGAAATACGTATTCGGGTAAACTTTCAAGTCGATTTTCAACTTTAGTGAAGTTTCAATTCACTGAGAAATTTTGTCAAAACTGATAAAGGAATAACGTGGTCGACTATACAATGGGTACCAACTATTGTCACTTTATAACTAAGTACCTAGAGTATAATTGACATAAGTACAGAGGTAACGATCCTCTGATGACGCTATACTCCGTTTGGAAATTTGGAATAAGATTAGACATCTTTTTTCAGTCCGTTTATTATAATAATCTTATATATAAAACTTCCATGTCACAATGTTAGTTACCGTACCTACTCCTCCGAAACGGCTTTACCGATTTTGACCAAATTTTATATGCGTAGGTATTCAGTAGGTCTGAGAATCGGCTACTATCTATTTTCCATACCCCTAAGTGATAAAGGTTAAGGGAAAACAACGTTTGCCGGGTCAGCTAGTATACAAGAAAAGTTTTTATCCAGTGCGCAAATTGTAACCATGAATTCAGCATATCATTCTAGACCCCCTAGCGTAGAAATTATTCGCCGGATACACAAAATAAAATCAGCTGTTCCATACATTTTGACCGCGTAGGTATTGCACTTTTCTATGAAACAGCAGATTTTTTTTGTACAATCGGTGAAAAATTTCTACGCTAGGGGGTCTGTAGAATGATATGCTGAATTCATGGTTACAATTTGCGCACTGGATAAAAACTTACCCTGTATTATAAAACCATTTATTTTCAGGTTACAAAAACCCATAGATAATATACCTTAACCTAAATATACATATTATACTCGTAATAACAAATTCATCATCAGCTGCCTAGCCTTTTTCCCGACTATGTTGGGGTCGGCTTCCAGTCTAACCGGATGCAGCTGAATACCAGTATTTTACATGGAGCGACTGCTTATCTGACCTCCACAACCCAGTTACTGGGTAATACGATACCCCTAGGTAAGACTGGTTGTCAGACTTTCGGGCTTCTGACGACGAGTAACGACTGTCAAAGATCCACAAATGACAGCCGGGACCAACGGCTTAACGTGCTTTCCGAGGCATGGAGGGGTCTTGGTATGTAAAGATGGTCACCCATCCACGGACCCACCGCGGCAAGCGTAGCTTAACCTGGTCGATCGACCCGTGCAGCTATTGTTATTTAGCCACAAACCCCTCGTATAATATCCCCTATTATAATAACAAATTATGTTAGTAAATAAAACTTAAAACTATGTTAGTATCACTTGTTTGCACTAAGTCTTTGTGCGTTCCGGTGGCACTAGTTCGCGAAAGCGGCGGAATACCACATCTTTCAATCGATTGCCTCCCAAAAAGTAAACATACCAAAGATGTCAAACCACGTCATTCCGCTCATTTAAGCCAAGCCTGTCCAAATGTTAATCTGTTTAACATGAACAACGGCCGTCAAGTAGAAACTAACAAGGCTCGCGTCAATCGTATCGTCGTATCAAAGACACCGGCGCGGCGTATTGTTGGCGCGTCTCGTTGCCGATACGACGCGTGTGTTAATCCCTTCTTTGTGAAGCTAGTCGGAGAGGTTACACTGAGAGCGGTTTGTAGAAAGCTGAAGCGAAACATTTATTACATCGATACTTTTTAGAGACCAATCAATCTGCTCAGACCTTTCCAAGCTATATCGGGGTCGGCTTCCAGTCTAACCTGATGCAGGTGAATACCAAGATTTTACATGTAGCGACTGCCTATCTGACCTCCACAACCCAGTTACTGACTTATACGGAACTCTTTGGTAAGACTGTTTCCAGATTTTTGGACTTCTGACTACCCGTAACGACTAATAAAGATCCACGAATGTCCACGGGATGCACGTGCATATATAATACTTTTTAGAGACCGTAATAGATAAACACAGTGCGTCATTAGGTGGAATCCAATTGTTCAAATAATTATAACGGACAGTTTACGCTGTGTCGGAAAAACTATCTACTATTTGATATCAAGGATTTTTTTTAGCACGCTCACAAGAATTCTGAAAATATTGTTGACTAATCCGATCAGGTGGGTCGAACGTTACTATTACTATGCTATAGTAATAGTAACGTTTGATTCTGTCTCCAGGATAATTCGATAATTAACTTTGTCACAGACTCAAAATACGCACATCTATAATTACTTTTAACAATAATTAAGTTTGCAATCGGAGCTGAATGGTAACAGAAGCTTTTCGTTGAAGTTAAACCAAAATTAATTCAACTTTTCTTTTACTACATAACCTCCACAGACGCTGTTTAATTCAGAATTTACGAGCAGAGTCCTCTTCTCTGCCATGTATACCTTATCAAAGGGCTCACTCGAATCAAAACAAACGACACATCCAATTCAAAACCTCTAAACTTATCTAAATCACTTTAAGTGGTTGTAAACTAAACCACTCTGATTATCTAATGTATACAACTCGCTAGATGTCGCACCACTGCCTTAGGAATGTCATAAATAGTTTCGGTATCAATTGATTCGCTATAAGTACTAATGAGGCATGGTTCCTTTGGACCGACCTTGTCTTTCGAGCGACACATTTGAATTAAAACCATGTACCGTCCACCCATTGAATTTTAAACCTTATTTGTTTGGTTTCAAGATAGATTGTTCAGTTTCACAAGTGCAAAAGTAAGTTGGTAATATCGTAAGCCGATAATAACATTATTCGGGTCTAGTTAATGCCGCCGAGTTAGTTGATACTAGGATTAGAAACGATTTAATAGTTTCGGCTCGTATATAGTTTGATGGAGCAGCCGATACTGAGATGAAATGAATTTTGATCATGACAGTTTGATGAATGCATGCAAAAAGTCGAGTCGATTGTAAAGAGGAATATTTAGAACACCTATAGAATTAGATTTTATTACTATTAATCAAGTGAGGAGGATATCCAGGATATTACTGCGATTCACATTCGTGACGATTATAACAAATATACCTATTCTCACGAGAAACTATAGAAGGAGCGTTGGCAGACCAATAGCCAGGTGGGTGGACGTGGACGACTTACAGAAGATCACGGGGAAGACCTGGATGAACCTGACCAAAGAAGCATGGCACAAAAAGGGAGGATGCCTTTTAAACCTACTCAGCGATGACGATACATTTCTTACACGATTATATTTGTGAAAACAGTCTATCTTCAAGTGCCTCGCGTCCCAAGAATATATTGATGGACATGATAAACTTTTCATAGTTGTAAGATATTCCACCGCCTGCTACCTACAGATCCGCTCACCAACAGACGAAAGTAAGGGCATAATAAGCACAAAAAAAAAAAACAACCAAAAATAACTGTGGCAAGAAATTAATAAAATACATTTCGAAAGTCACCGACTTCCGAAATTAAAGTAAATTTTCACTTTGTAGTGTTTGTCCGTAAGTCGGTTGTTTCCTTTTTTTATTGAAAAAGTTTTTATTTTTCACTTTCTAGTTATAGCATCTACCTACCCCACACCAATTCGAAATTTAACCATCCTTAGGATCAAAACAATGCATATTTATGCGATAGCAGCAATCGCGGTTGACTTGCCGTAATTTTTTGAAGAGTTCCGCTGTCTGTTTCCGAAATGCATCATCAGATCTATATGAAATTTAAATGCGACCATTTCGGAATAAACCCCTTTCCAACAACGGAGTTATGCCCGAACGTACACCTAACTCCTAACCGTTAAAGAGCTGTACTTTCCTCAGCGCCATGAGAAACATACAAACACATTAAACATTTCAATAGCTTTAAATGAAAAACATTAATACCTACAAAATTTGAGGGTTACCCTCGATTTCCCTGGGATTCCATCATCAGATCCTGACTTGGTGCCAATGGGACCACCTCAGGAGTATGCTCTTTCAAATAATTTTGTGAATCGGTCCACAAAATGGGGAGAAATCGGTGAACATACATAAAAAAATCATACAGTCGAACATATAACCTCTTTCATTTTGAAGCCGGTAAAAAAAAGAGTCGATTCAGATGCTCATTTGTTTAATGAAGCAGATAAAGCTTGCTAAACAAAAGACAATCTAAAACTCAATGCTAATAAACTACCATCTTATGAACATGTTAAAGCTAATATCCCATCAACTAAAACTATGTAGTCCACAAGACAGGCTAATAATAACTGCAATAGAGACAGTCGCCATGATCAATTACGTATGACAACGACAGCAAAAACCATCAGAGAAAGTGCTCAATGAAAAACTATATTAAGTTAGCTCATTGGATAATTTATTATTGCCATTACTGGCTAACTTTCGACGTAATTTTAAGTCTAGTTGATGGAGGTTGCTAGTAAAAAAGCGGCTAAATGCGAGTCGGACTTGCACACGAAGGGTTCGCTCCATCGTGCATCGTACAATATTTTAACACTACCTACATGATATGTTTGTTTTGAAAGCAGTGGTGGCCCAGTGTACAAGTCGTAGCGCGTAGGTTCGAACCCAGACAAGCGGTTTACTTTGTGTAAATTGTGTCATCACCACTTCTCTCAAAACGGTGAAGGAAATATCGCGAGGAAACCGGCACATGGAACCAAAAATTCTGTGACATGTGACATCTACCAACCCACACTGGGCCCGCGTGGTTGATTACGGCCCACTCTTTCTCGAAGAGAGAAGGCTTGTGTTCCAGCATAGCAGTGGTTATGTATTCTTTTAGATCCTCCTATGGGGACCCCTTTAGATTTTAGCTTTGTTTTATTGTTAAAGCGGACATAGTAATACACACTATACATACACTCTAAAATGTTCAATTGTCTACGTATTACGGTTCAGAAGATACAGCCCTGTGACAGATGGATGGACGGCGCGCGGAGTCTTAGTAATAAAGTACCGTTATCACCCTATGGGAACGGAACCCTAAAAACGCTATTGGTTTGTCATCGTAATGGGTGGCAATTTCATGTCGCTCATCAATATTCTTGAGGAATCAGGATATGTTATTAGTGTTGGAAATTGACACACGTCTTATTAGCAGGGGTTTCATGGCAACTCTTGGTAAGTTCTTTGCGTTTCTCGTGTATCAGCTAAGTTTCCTAAAAAATAGAATTTAGGATTTTAGAAGCTTATCGGCCACAGAAGAATCAAGATAACAAATGTTTCTTGCAGTCTTTTCTGTACGAAACTACATTTTGGACTGGCTATTAGAATCAATTCAATTTTATTATAAATTTTGACGTTCAAAAGTGCCTTGTATGTGAAATAAATGCTTTGATGATATTAGTCGGCTGAAAGAATCCGAGGATCAAGAGAAGTGACGTTCAATCGAATAGGCATATGGTGTGACCAGATGTGACCGTTCACAATTAAAGTATAACTTCTAATCATGGTGAAGATTTAGACTTATAATATGCGTGGATCTCATAGAGATACAAGTCTTCTCCACCTGTAATCTCTACTCCCAGCAATTGGCACATAACAGACTGTTGATCATCATCAACATCATTTCGGCCGAAAGATGTCCACTGCTGGACAAAGACCAAGCACCGTCACTTCGACCGGCTCTTTTTTTCTCGCATCGGGCCACCTTGTGGGAGGCCTTCAACGCTATGTCTTCAGTACGCGGTCGCCACTCTAGAACATTTCGACTCCGTCATTGTGAGCATGTCGCGTCATGTGCCCTGCCCACTGCCAAGTTTGGACCTCATCGGCCAACTGTTTTGCGAGCAATGTGCCTACTGCCATTTAAGTATGGCTATTCTTCGGGCTTTGTCACCGTTACTCTTTAAATGTTAGTCTAAGACGTTTTATTAATATGATCAGTATTGTTAACCATATTCATTGTACTCGAAAATAATGGAATGTCCATCCCATCTCAATTAATGTTTTATGGCAATAAACAACAAAAGCAATTCCAAAGTAAGTTTCAATGGAACAGTTCAATTATGTTTATAAGCATTAATGTTCAGGATCAAAGCAAAAGTATCGTTCATTTGCTCTCAAAAACATATTATGAAAGTGATTGGGAGCTACACAAATTGGCTCCCAAAGAGGCAGATTAGACATTGCCAAGGTCCTATAAGTAATAAGAAATATATAAGGAGCACTGGCAGCCCAGTGATTTCAGCCCCGACTTACCAGTTGTAGGTAGACGGTTCGAGCCCAAGCAGGCACTTTGTGTAAATTATTTCATCACCACAGCACTCAAAACGGTGAAGAAAAACGTGAGGAAACCGGCATGTCCTAGAACGAAAATATCGAAGACATGTGACATCTACCTGTACTTGGCCTGCGAGGTACAGCCCATTCCCTGTCGAAGAGAAGAGGCTTATATCCCAGCAGTGGGAATAATATCGGCTGATTATACTGTAATACTTATCATACAGGGTGTCAGAGAAACGCTTAAGAAAACGAAGTCAGGTGATAGGCCTAGTGATTCTCGATATAGTACCATCAAAAAAACTTGTTTTTTTTTACAATTTCACCTATATATATTTTTTTACATTTTTTGTACACTATGCTATGAGAACAGTTATATGAACCATTATTTGAGATTAAACACCTTAGGCATCCTTTGTAAAGCGCCGCCAAAATAAAATAAGTAGAAACAATACAGAACCGTCAAACGTTTTAAATAGATGCAAATAACCAATGCATTTAGGTAGGTTGTATATAACCTACGTTCTGGTTTCGGAAGCGTTCCCCTCCCACCCTGTATTTTTAATTTATAAAATCTTCACCAAAAGTCTGACAACCAACTCTTACCCAGAGGTATCATGTAACACAGTAACTGGGTTGTGGAGGTCAGATAGGCAGTCGCTATATGTAAAATGGTATTCAGCTGTATCCGGTTGGACTGGAAACCAAACTCAAGATAGCTTCATAAATTATTAGAACGGCTTGATGGACAATAGCAATAGACAAGAAATAGAATGGTGACTTATTTGAAATTAACAAGCACAAATAAAATCAGCCATTAAAATAGTTCAAAAGTGATCAATCGTCTTCTTGTCAATTCCAATGAACTCCTTCTTAAAAGCAAAAACAAGATGTCATATTCCATACAACAAGAATCATTCCCAGAAAACGCACATTAATTACTTAGCACGAGCGCTGAGATACCAGGATCGCATAAAATTATATGATTTATATCTTATTTATCAAATCAAAGGCTAGAGCATCGTTCAAAGGAATATCATAATCTCCCGTTTGAAGATAGCTCTTGTTTGTTACCATTTAATAAACACATACGAATTATTGTGTCTTGAATAGCTGTGATATAACACAGGTATAGTTTTATGAGTAATGTCGGCTTTGAGCGTTGTTTAAACATCCTTTCGGGTTTTAACTGCGGTTATGAATTTGAAATGGGTTATAATCGCTGTACAAATGTTATGTTCGCAATATGTTTCAAAATTTGATATGACATGGATAAATTCACGCCTTCTTCACATGAGGTTGGGTAGACGAAACTGTAGAAAGTCACTTGCAACGATCCTAACATACCTACTTCGTTTGCCTCGTTTATTTTCATACATTTGTGGGCCTAGTGTGAGTTTCTTATAACCATCTCGATCTAACGCACCGGCCGCGTTTGGCGCTTCAGTGGCCCTAGTGTGAGTTTCATTTAACTATCTCGATCAAACGCATCGAGCGCGTTCGGCGCTCCGATTGGTCCGTCACCAATCCAGGGCCAATCGGAGCGCCAAACGCGCTCGAAGCGTTTGATCGAGATAGTTAAATGAAACTCACACTAAGGCCTCAGGCCAATCGGAGCGCCGAACGCGCTCGATGCGTTCGATCGAGATGGTTTAACAAAACTCACACTAGAGCCACTTGTCATTCACGCACGCCGGTTGCGAGCACTACGCTCCTGGCCATTCCTAAGAACATCTCCAATAAGGTCACTTATGTCCTAGAGCGTCCCCTGCTTGTCCCCTGCCTGTTTCCACTCACATCTACCTTGTATTATACATTTTATTAGACGCTCTTCATTCGACCTCTCAACATGACCAAACCATCTAGGCATAGGTACTCTTTTAACTTTTTGTCATTACATCTTCTTTCAAACTGCACCGTTGCCTTATCACAATTCCTCAGCCGATCATTCATATTAGTGTAGGTGTCTCTCTTAGTCATTTCAGTAAGGATAAACCCATAAGAAATCTTCCAGGGAGTAGTGTTCATGGCGTCTGGTTGAAGACCTTAGTCTTCAAACATTGCCGAACAGGCAATGAAAAGTCTTGACGTAGTTTTCAAAACGCCGCGCGCCGTCCATCTCAATCGGATCCTCCTGTCGGGTTCCTTCTCATAGTTGTCTACCCTTCGTTTTTTTTTTGGTAAACCATCAAATGACTTCTCCCGATCTGGGTAGAGCAGGAGGGCGTGTCAGAATTTTACTGACCCACCCGTGTTCCTTCAGTTACCTGTGCCAGGGCCACGGAAACTCTTTCAAATCCGCGACCCTGGCAGGCATCTCTTTGAGGCGCGCCTGGAACACAACGCGCCGTCGACCTGAGCCTGGTCCTTACCGAACGGCGAACTACCCATTGCTCGCCGTCCGCAAGCCCGCGCCTACGGTGGCCGGGAGTCCGCTAAAGACTCGCGACGCCAAGGGCGTCTCCTGCGGCGGCTATAGGGACGCGAAGACGCAATCCCCTCTCGCTTTCCGCCTCCTCCTTCGCGAGCATTTCTGCTTCGCAAAAGGATCTGACGGCTTCCCATGCACTCTAGCTCCGTACTATAGCTTGGACCAGGGCCGGACGCGGTAGATCGCTGCCGCTGATCGCCTCCGCGAGGACACAACGGTGCTCCGCCCAGGCAGGGTAGACCTCCACCGTATGCTCAACCGTGTCCTCCAGGCGATCCACACCATGGTGACACCCGGGCGTTCGAGAAGCGACCCTTCAAGTGGCATCATATAAGCAGATTTTATTATTTTGTAATAGTCAGATTTTTCAATAGTCAGAATACTTCCAAGGATAATAGGAAACAATTTCTCAGGATATTTAATGGCTTTTCATGAAATATCCTAAAAAATAGTTTATCAGATAGGTAGGTACCTACTTGTTGAGCAAACATAATAATATCGAAACTCTAATCATTTTTAGAAAGTTAACGACTTCCTGTGTGTTAAACCAAACCTTAAAATATATATCTTTGCATTGGCACACATTGGAAAGAAAGTACCCAGAAGATAAAGATTTCATTAGGTACTAAGTGAGTAAAATAGTTATTCGTGCACCCTGTGACTGTATCCAATATCCTTTACGTACTGAAATACAATTAGCTTCTGCCCGCGGCTTCGCCCGCGTAGAAGTCGGAAATTATCCCACAGAAACGTGTTACCGGGACAAAAAATAGCCTAGGTTACTCCTTGAAACATCAGCTATCTGCCAGTGAAAGTCCTATCAAAATCGGTCCTTCCGTTTCGGAGATTACCCGGAAAAGACAGATAGACAAAAATTTAAAAAATTGTTTTCTTGGACTATTTTGACATAACAAACAAATGTATAAGTAGATTGGAAAGTAATGTAAATAACCGACACCTTTATTGGGTAACATATACGATAAGGCTGATATGAGGTTTACCAACCCATAGTACATCCACATTTGGGCAATGTTCTCAGATCATAGATGTACCTTCTTTGTTCTGTGGCAATGTTATAGAGAGCGAGCCTATTGCCATCAACGGGCACAAATCCACACTCCGGGATGCTACTGAGATTTTTCCTAATGGAAATACCCAACAACACTTCACTAAACAGACGGGTAGGTAAAATGGTAAAATGGTGAAAAGTAACAACTTGAATTTTTCAAAAATCAGTCTCTGGTATACAAAATTTTACTTTTGAGATCGACTCCATCGCATATTTTGAGTTTTCATGAAATAGTCAAATAATGGAATTAAAGGAAGTTAGAGTAGGTATTAATTAAGATTTTCATTTATAATAATGAAAATCTCAATTCATACAACTCTCTAACTTCATTTAATTATAATATTCTATTACATATGTGTGACGTCAACATACAACCTAGCCATTTACCTCGAATTACAAAATATAAAAAACATGAATTTTGCGGGCTACTCCAGTTCCACCTTTATCTATTTCTTCATTTTTTTTTTATTTTATCTAAAAAGCATATCGAAACAGAACAGATGTTTACACAGACAGCAACAAAAAAACTGTTTTAAAATAAATCCATCACAAACCTATCAGATATAGCTTCAAAACATTGGCAAAAAAAAAAGCCGCCCGTAGCTTTAACTAAATTAAATTAAGCTAATCGATACCTTTCAATAGAGAACGCCGGCCACCCTAAAATTCCATTAATATTAATACACACATAAAACATAAACAATTATATAACTCTAGGCCGTTTTGGGAGTGAATTGATCCTAATTATGTCGAAATAGGCGTTAATAGGACATCTAATGGGCCGTTTTATGGCCACGCGGGCCTTCAAAGAGCCTCCCGTACTATTTATTGGCCTCTTTTTGTGTCCCGATCTAAGTTTTTATGTAAACACTTCGGAACTTAGGGCTGGTTGTACCAATGGAACTGCACCCTAATTGCGTAACTCACGATTCATCATAATCTGTATCGTTTTGAAACGGATTGTTAAACCATTGCTTCATATGTTCGAAAAATGTGTCTGTTCGACAACATAAATAACGCAATGAATATTGTTTAACTGTGAAGACGAAACCAATTATGATCAATCGTGAGTTACGCAATTAGGGTGCTGAACGCGATCGGCACGGTTAACTGCGTTCAAGAGCTGTCAGTGTCAATATTCCCAAAAGATGACACAGACTGCTCTTAAACGCGGTTTAGATGTACAGATCGCGTTCAGTTTTATTGGTGAAATTTGCCCTCAAAAGTTTGAATTCAATCCTTCAATTTGAACGTTTTGAACGTCTCAGTTTTTAAAGTTTTCGGTAAACTTCGCTTGTACAGTAAATTGAAAATCTTTGTAAATTTTGAGTGACACTTAAAATTGATTAGTTTCGTCAATAACATAAAGATGTCGGGGCTTTTATGTTGAATGTGTAACTGCAGAAGCTTCTAGTTTTATGAACGAAGATTAAAGCCGGAACATAAAATTATAATTTGAAAAAGTTGGCGATAAAAAAAACTAATCTGTTGGTGGCTTAAAGGCTTTTTCAGACAGGCGCGACAGAGCGACGACGAGACTCTTGTAGAACAATTTCCATAAGTTTTCAAAGAAATTATTCTAAGCAGGTACGACAGTTGCACCTGTTTGTGGGAAGCCTGAAAACTCCAGCAGGCTTAGAAGCGTTTTGTCGATGGAAGAGTAGACAAAAATTACATTTCTGTGTAGACAATTTACAGTTTTGTACCTAGAAATTTCTACAAGTAATTTCTATTCTACGGTAGAGTAGAAATAGAAAGCGTCACGCTAAGCAAGCCTGCAGTTGTTGTTAAGAAGTGTTGTATTTGAGCAGACCTGAGGGCATAATAACACACTAACAGAAGAAATAGCTTTCATTTTGACAGTTCAACAATATTCATTGCGTTATTTACGTTGTTGAGCAGACACATTTTTCGAACATATGAAGCAATGGTTTGACAATATCCATCAAAAGATTCAGATTCTGATTGAAAGTGTGTTAAGCAATTAGAGTGCTGAAGTATTATTAATGCAACTACACCAGATTCATAATCAGCAGATAATGTTCCCACTGCTGGGACACAGGCCTCCTCTCTGTGAGAGGGAGCGGGCCATCATCCACCACGCGGGCCCAGTGCGGGTTGGTAGATGCCACAAGTCTTCGAATGTTTGGTTCTAGGACATGCCGGTATCCTCAGGATGTTATCCTTCACCGTTTTGGGAGCAGAGGTGATGAAATGATTGATGATCACAGAGAAAATGTTGATAAAATGTAATTTACTTTACTAACAAAGATCGTTAAACAGGAGATATTAGCTGGTAATTAAGACGGACGCTGCCAGCGCGGTGACCCTTTCATCCAGTGCCTGAACCTTTAGAAGCTTCTTTACCAGCTGGAGATCGGTGCAATGTAACACACACTTTAAAACCAATTCGCCTAATTGTTGTGTAAAATGCTATTTTGTGTTACATTTCTTGTTGCGTTTTACTAATCTGTAGGTCTTACTTACCGGGCATAATAGATAAGTATTGCCGTAAAAAAAAACTTTTCAAAGGCCATTAAACTGGCTTTACAAAAAAAAAACAATGGTCGCAACGATTATTTTTCGACATATAGTCAGGCTTTTATTTGTTGTAGATATATAATTATGTCTTCAAAATTATCCCAGTTTAACCCTTTTTGGTCAACCAAATTCCCAGATTTTCGATTTTAGATTTATACACTCAAAAACCGAAGATCATTTCTGTCATATCGTTTTGCTTCTAACCGAAGGTATGACCAAAAGAATAGGCACCATTGCACCATAATTTATAGCGAAGCCCGGACGAGCCATACGCTATAATAGCTTCTCAGACACCTTCGCGTGTTAGAGGGGGACGGGGCTATCCGCCAGAGAGGGACGCAAGACCAGAAGCGCCGCTCCACGTCAAAATACGTGCTCCGTTCGTTTTATTACCTTGCGGTGATGTGGCCAAAGGGCGGGACGTCGATATCGATAAATTTTTGATTTTCGTGTTTTTTTGTCTATAAAATGAGAGATGAAGTTTATGAAAATAAGGGACTACTCACTCTTATTCAGCTCTGTTCAGCTTTTGTCCATAGAAAACAACGATTTTGTATGAGATGCGAACGAGTCCGTTCAGCCGCGAAAACCTGAACGGACTCCATACAAAATCGTTAAAGTAGTCCCTAAGAAGCCAGTAAAATATATAGTTAAGTACTACCTACCCTTTTATGATATGGAAGTGCTTTAAAAAAAAAAAAATATGGAAGTGCTAGGCCCGTACCCACTTCTCCCCCTGCCTTTCTCACAATTTCGTGCGTGGATCCGCCAAAGGTCGACCGAACTCCATAACAACAGATGGTCACGGGCAACAGACTGTAGACAGTCAAAATTGGCTTTACAGATTGTACACCCGCGATTAACCAAAAAACTTCTCAGCCTGAGTAGAAATAACCTTAGAATAATAATAGGAACAATTACGGGCCATAACACACTTAACAAACACCTTTTTAACATAGGCGCCACAGACAGCCCGCTTTGCAGGGGCTGCCTTGACGCCGAGGAATCAGCCGCCCACGTCATCCTGGAATGCGAGGCCGTGGCTTCTCAACGTGAAGAAATCCTCGGAACAGTGAGGTCGCTCCGCGAAGCCTGTGAAGCTCCCAGGAAGCTTCTGAGCTTTTGGGCGGAGCTAGGCTGGCTCTGTTAGCCAGAATCCCCACGCACAACGGACCGAATGGGAGTCTACGTGCGGAAAAGGGAGTCCCATCATCATCATCATCATCATCATCATCATACCTACCCTTTTTTTTAATTATGAAGAGATTAATATGAACATTGATTAGTCAGCATCGAATGATTTATCTACCTATCTCTTTCATGCTAATTGCAATGCAGGTATTGAAGAAGCCCAAGGAAATGAAGACGATCGTGAAATAAGATATTTATGTATCTTTGACTAAACAAGCGTCTTCTCGGAAAAGTACAGAGCTTTTGAAAAACATCGAAATAAATTAATGTTTTACGTCCATCCTCACAGTAGAGCAAAAACATTACAAAACCAATTCGATTGACAAAAAGAGTTTTTGAATAGCAACTGAAAAAACATGTTATCTATCAATAGCTAATGATACTAGAATCAGCATCAATATTAAAACACCATACTTAAAAGATTTAACGTCCAACAAAAACATCGACAACAACAAAACCGCTCACTCACACGCACATCCCTAAAGCCGGTGCGGCGGCAACATCAAAGGAGGCCACCTCTTTGATGTGGCCGATGGCGCGCGCCGCCAAACGCCGTAAGCGCCAAATCCATACGTCATCCTCCTGTCATTATAACGCCTCACAATCGAGGCACGGAATGTGAAATTACTTACGAGACAATATAAATTGACAAGTCGGTTAATACCGATTACTTGCCTTTAGTGATGTCACTCTGTCGCTCGGAACTTCGATTGGCAAGGTGATGCCTTCAATTAGGTGAATTGATTTCGGTAATTTTGTGAGTTGATGAAATTGACAGGTCTTGGCGTAAGTGAACTTTTTGGTTTCGTCATTTTTGTTGGAGATGTGAATGTGACAGTTCTTTAGTTTCACTTTCTAAGTGATCCTTATTTTCAGTATTTAAAAAAAAGGATCGATGCTTTGTAAAGTATTTTTATTCATTTCAGATTGATATGAGAAATTGAGAATGAGACTGACAAAATAATGTATGAAAAACAAATGAAAAGCGCCCAGTGTGAAACCGTTTAGTTACTCATGTGGTAAAAGTACCTAATCTTGATCTCAGCTGATCTTTGCGAAAGTTTAGTCCAAAGCCAGACAGATTGATTGATACATCATAAACTTCTTAATATCTACTAATTAATATCAGATAATATTTAGTTGAATGAGTACCGTCCCCGTTTTCACTCATTTGTCTTATAATTGCATTTACTTTGAGATACTAAAGCTGTTATGCAGCCATCTTTTGATGAATCTGACGAATCAATTTAAAAACTTAATTGGTTAATCTTTTGTTTGTTATTGACGAGTTACTGATGGGTATTCAATTAATGTGTGCAATAAATATGTTATTTAAAGCTATTATGTTTTTAAATTACTTGACACTTTCAATCTTGTAGGTACCTATATGTGGTCAGATTTTTATTTAAATTTATTTCAAGAACTTTCTCATTTGTAAATCTCATTTTATGGCTAGAACTGTACGAGTAGTTGGTCGTTTAGGGGTTTAAAAACACATGTTGGTACCTTTCTTCTAATATAGACAACTTAGGACAACATAACACCATTGCGTAGCATTACAGTTATTGTTAGGAATAATGAGGGTGTTCTTGAATATTTAAGCCACCAATTGGTGCCACTTTGTCAAGAGGTCTTCAGTTCGACAATGAACTTAGAATATTTGATGTCAATCGTTTCATTCATTCGATCACTATTAAGTCTGTGAGCGCTTTGACACTTGACAGGTGCTCGGACCTGACGTCTCAGTGCTGCCAGAAAACCCTCATTGTACAGACGCCAGCACATCGAGCTAACCCAAACTGTCAAATTTTCCCAATTAAACATGAACCTTAAAGTTATGTGATTAAGTTCAAAATCTATCAAAGATATTCGACAGATTGGGGTAGTTTGATGTGCTGGCGTCTGTACAGAATGCTGGCCTGAGGGGTAAATTCGTTAAACACTTACAGAAGGAGTGGCTTTTCTTTTTGATAGTTCAACATCACTTCATTCATTGTTGAGCAGACTAATGTTCATTCATATGTAGCTATTACCTACTCAGAATAATTCAGATTCTTATTGATAGTGTATTACGCAGGGTCCATTGCTTCATATGTTCGAGAAATTCGTCTGCTCGACAGCGAAAATAACGCAATGAATGTTGCCAGTTTGTCAAAATGAAAAACATCGCAATTGTTATATATTACGCAATTATCTCGAGATGCCGCAGTTTTTAATGGACAACTATTTATTTTCGGTCTTTATGTACCTAGGTTTCAAACAGCCTTTCTCAGAATCGAAGACTTCATCATTTCAGCCGAAAGACGTCCACTGCTGGACATAAGCGTCCCCCAAAAGGGGGATTTGCCATAATCGCCACGCTTGGCAGGCGGGTTGGCGAACGCAGTATGGTGGTAAAATGCATAGAGAACGCTGCTGCCCATTCTCTAGTAAGTCCCTTAGTCGCCTTCTACGACACCCACGGGAAGAAATGGGATGTTGCCATTCCTTTACGTCCGGCACCACACGGAACCAATCGAAGCCTTAGTCCCAATTTAAGATTTGATACCCTCAATATCGCAAAGCATACCCTGTCACTTAAGCCATTTCCACACCACACTTAGAACAATAGTCGCGCATGTGAAAGGGCAAAAAAAGAAAATTACACGTTACATCCCAGAGGTATTGTGAACAATAATTTGGGCCACCCTTTACATGTGTTTCACGATGTGAATCTTTTAGATTTTTTGTTAATGCACGTCTACAAAAGATGTCTGCCCATTGATAAGGGCAGAGGGTAATCATGGCTGGTTATGTTTTCAGTCATGGTGGTCTTTCGGAAGTGCGTATATTTTAATTAATGACAGGCCAGCCAGATGCTGATCTGGACACCCATTTGATCCAACATTGAGACGCACTCCGCACTTTGTGTATTCGTCATTTTGATTTAAAGAAGGTATGTACCTTTAACATACTTAGTGTCACTTAATTTCTTTAAGCACGTTATCAGTTTTTTATTTTTTGTATGTTGCCAGCTTCTTTTATTGTGATACCTATTCATGTTATTTGTTATTGTTAAATTGTGCTTTTGTGTATTGTGCTAAGTATAGATACCTACCTACATTTTGTGTGTTATCCTTATTATATACCGACAAAAATATATGCATGTGGCATTATCATCAATATTATTATCAACCATAAGACACCCACTGCTGAACATTAGCCTCCCCCAAATATCGCCACATCGACCAGTCTTGAAATAGGTAGTATAAATAAAAAAAACGGGTCTTATAATAAGATATTTTTAATTTAAAAAAAAAAACATTCCGGTGAGAGTTTTTGGCGGGATCGCGTTGGAACATGTCTCACGAATTTTCATTTTCATGAAATATTGCAAAATAGCGAATTAAATTAAATAATTTTGGTAGTGAATTATTAAATTTAGTTACCTGTGAGTGCACAAGTGTAGTGAAGGTGAAAATAAGTGACTAACGTGGATTTTTCGTGTTCCCCCCATTGTAAAGTTCCTACCGCTTCACCTACAATAACTTTGACTTGACTGCAGACTATAGACGATTATGACTTTTTTGTAACTTCGTGCCTTGTAACGGGCCATTTACTTGATCGAAAAGAATAATTACTTGACACTGGCTAAATGCACAGACCGTGCGAAGCCAATACCCATTTAAAAAAAAAAGCATTCCGGTCCAGACCGTCCCTTGCTGCCCTCTTCCAACGACACTCAAAGTCGAGGTCCGTAAGTCCCCAACATAGGGTGCACTTAGCGGGTAATCGTTTTAATTTTAAGTTTTTAATCCCTGGCCTTAACTTATTAAGGCAGACGACCACCTTCCTCGCTTAACCTGTGAGAATTAATTCCTAAAAACAAATTATTTAGAAGCACGTTATCTTGACGTTACTCTAATTATCGCAAACTAAATCCCACCGACCATGACCAACAGTCCCAAATAAAACTCAATTAGCATCTTAACAAAAAATAAACCGCCAAAAGCTGTAGTTGACCGCACACATCATAATATCTCAGCTAACAAGAAACTTTTAATAAAGTCAAGCACAAAAGATTCGGACTTCTCATCAATCAAATAAACAAAATATGTCCGGAACAGACTATGAAGTGTATTATTAAATAACATTTTAACAAATAACCGTGAATAATTAGACAATGTAACATTTTCCGTCCATCCGTCAACCTTTATCATGGAGAAAAATCGTCTAATTCACACCTTCAAACGGTCAAACTTTGACGTATGAAGAACTTATTTTTATTAGTGTTGCCAGGTGATTTAATTATCTACCTTTTATGGTGGGTGAGTTTTGGAGAGGTTTGTGGATGAGTAATAACAGTTGCAGGGGACGAGCGATCACGTTAAGCTACGCTTGCCACGGTTGGTCCGTGGATGGGTGACCATCTTTACATACCAAGACCCCTTCATGTCATTCGTAGATTTTTAACAGTCATTACAGATCGTCAGAAGACCGAAAGTCTGACAACCAGTTTTACCAAGGGTAGATATCAAATTTATTTTAATTAATAAGAATTGTTGAAAAAATCGAGACCATTTTCAACGAGAAAATGTTTTCTTTTTGTGTTCTTTACCCGGCTTTAAGCTGAAAAGAAAATCACCTAAAAAATTAAACAGGTACGGAAAACAGGGAGAACTTTATTAAACATAGGTACTATTATAGTTCTCCCTGTTTTACGTACCTACTTATCCCAAATTAATGCAACAAACTTGCAAGCTAAATCAACGTCGACACTGGCAACACTGAATCCTGTGGTCAAATTAATCAAGTGGGTCCCTAATTATGGCATATTTTAAAATGTTTTCGCTGAACGACACAGTTTTGACAGAGGTGCAAAGATAAATGATCACTAATTACGGAACCATCCGTTAGGGGGCGTGGACCGAATCCGCACTGAATCTAATGGTTCGCTCGCAACTGTTACGATCATAAGCTTGGCTTTGTGGGTTTGCTTGACATTTAACGGTTTTTTTTTTTGGGATTTAAGATGAAATCGCATGGAAAGAGGTGTCGTTTAATGATTCTTTTAAGTAGGGATGTCCAGTGATCACCCTGTTATAGCATGGTGATGCAGGCCCGTGCAGGCGTTCTGAAATAGTGAAAACTCCAAGGAAATAATAAAAACATTTAAAGTGACTGAATTTAGTCACCTTACCATGGTTAGTGAAGACGACTTTCAGAAGAAACGCAAATCATGCATTGAAATTTAGCTAACGAAGAGAACTGAATCTTATCTAGTATTTAAATGCCATTAGAAATAGTTAGTTTGAAGAAAACAACCAGACCCACAAATAGACAAAGTTATTTATGACAGCCACATTAAATACCCGTTTAAAAAATTAATAAATAACTATGACCTTATAACTCCCAATAAAATCTTATTTAGAATTCTGATAAAAACTTTGAACAAGTTTCTAGATATAAAATGTGTTCATAATATTCAAAACATTGAAGATTATTATGGTATGATGGCTTCTGTATAATTGCACATTCTGGCATATGTAGGTAACCAATCTTCAATCTGTCTAGCCTGTTCCTAAGTTGGGGTCGCAGTCTAACAAGATTCAGCTGAATATCAGTATTTTACATGAAGCGACTGCCTATCTGACCTCCACAACCCAGTTACTGGGTAACACAGTAGGTACCCATTAGTATGACTGGTTGTCAGATTTTTATGGTTCTGACTACCCGTAACGACTGTCAAAGTGCTTCGAATGACAGTTGGGACCATTATTTCCGAGGTACGGGGAGGTCTCGATATGTAATAGATCGGTCACCCATCCACGAACCAACCACAGCAAGCATAGATTAACGATCGATCGACTTTTTTTTAAATTGGGTATTGGCTTGGCATGGTTGTGCATTTAGCCAGTGTCAAGTAATTTTTATTTTCGATCAAGTAAAAGCCCCGATATCAGGCACGAAGTTACCAAAAAGTCACAGTCGTCTTTATTCAGTCAAGTTCAGTCAAAGTTATTGTAAAGCGGTAGTAACTTTACAACAACCTTTAGGAGTTTTTGGGGGGAACACGAAAAGACCACGTTAGTCACTTATTTTCACCTTCACTACGCTTGTACACTCACATGTAACTAAATTTAATTATTCACTACCAAAACGATTCAATTTAATTCACTATTTCACAAAATTTCATGAAAATGAAAATTCGTGCAACATATTCCAACGCGATCCCGCCAAAAACTCCGTTCGATCGACTTGATACACTTCCAATATAATTATTATTAGTGATGTACCGATTAGTCGCCGACTATAATCGGGAAAGCCGACTAGTCGGCCATATTTATAGTCGGCGGTTAATCGTCGACTAGTCGGCTAAAACCACCGACCAGTCGGCCTATTTTTACACGTATTTATATGCTTAAAATTTAAAAGTGATTGAAATTAAATTGAAACCTTTACTGTTAACTGTTTTGTTTACTTTGATTATTTTCATAATAGAATCAGTTTTACAATTTACTTTCAATTCAATGTAGAAACTGAAAGGATATTATAATAGAAAGAAACGTCGGCTCACACGTAAACAATGATAGAATAAATGCAAAGTAAACAAAAACATGTCCCGAAAATTCCGCCTGGTCGCCGGGCGCCGCGCACTGGCACCTACGAGGCTAAAGCGTATTCACGAACATTACCGATGTCACCGGAACTCAACCGAAAGCAATGAAGGGCTTGGCCAACTAATCGGCCAGTCGACTAGTCGGCCAAAGACATAGTCGGCCCATCTCTAATAATTATGCTTTTGTATAAATATTCATAGCAATATTCTTGAAAGGCTTCGCCAAAAGCTAAAACCTAATAGAGTTATCAACTACATTGGCTCCATTAACCAACCCTGTACTAAAAATGCAAAAATTCTCACATAATTTTAATAAAGATAGCTAAATGTACACAATGATTAATTATTTAAAGCAATTATGTAATTAAATGTGCCTGTTAGAAGGCGTGACATTGCATGGGAAGCCGTGTGTCCTCGCCACACCTGTGCTTTGTCAATATTTCAATATTTATGGTTGAACTAGCCATGTTTCGTGTTGGCAAAGTCAACTGGTATAATTATGAGGTAAATTATGTCCAAATCCTCCAATATTTTAGGTGTGAATTTCATAGATGATTAAAAATGCACAATCACTACAATCAGATTGCATAATAAATAATCCAAAATCATAGATGTAGGTATATTTTATCCAATAAGGTAGGTACTGTAGAGGTTGTTCGCTTCACGAGGAACCTCACGTACATGTTAACAGCCAATAGTTAGGCTGTCTATGTTCGAATACTCGAGAAGTTTTTATCTTTAGAATGTCAAATAATTTTACTTAGGTTCCTTTTGTTGCGGCAGCTTCAATGGATTGACAGGCGCGACACCGTTATGAGCTAATTCATGGCTAATTCCCTATTAAAGGTGGAGTCCCACCGGTAAAAGATCACCAAGTAATTTATTTATACACACCATAATCCCCGGTACCTTGAGAACTCGGTAGAGCTCTCACAGTACCTCATCTATCTAACTAAAAGATTCTCCGTAATTATAATTTCCATTGAGGGGCGTTTCGCTAAGTAATAACAGCAGCGCTGTTCGATCGATCAGGTTAAGTCACGCACCCATCCGCGGATTTCCGTGGATGGGTGACCATCTTCACATACCAAGACCCCTCGGTGCCTCAGAAAACACGTTATGCCGTTGGTCCCGGCTGTAATTACCTAGTCACCCTAGTGGATCTTTGACAGTCATTACAGGTCATCAGAATTCCGAAAATCTGACAACCAGTCATATCAACCAGTATTACCTTGTAACTGGGTTGTGGAGATCAGATAGGCAATCGCTCCATGTAAAATACTGGTATTCAGCTGCATCCGGTGAGACTGGAAGCCGACTCCAATATAGTTGAGCTAGACAGATGATGATGATGATGTACTCGTATATACAAAATTGCTTACTTGATATCCTCCACCAATGTATTAAACAGGGTTGGTAATGGTAACACTGGCGCTGTCTTCATTACTTTTGAATTTTCTTCAAAGCAACCTCCATTTTTTGTATTTTAAGTGATAACTTAGAGGCCTTTATGAGCGGAGCAGGCTACACACGAGGAAGACTGTAAAGCTGTGGCGAAACTTTTGCCCAGGAGTGAAACAATAAAGGTTAAGAAAAACTGGAATTTTATCTACCCTCAATGATAGTGAAGGGTTATGATGACCCATCCTACTTCGAACTTAAGTCCTCCTTTGGGTCTAGACAAGTGGCAATCGCTTTCAAAGGGTGTCGTATTTCTACAATGATGTTCAATGGGATTAACACAAGCTTATTTCAAACACTTTTACACGTCAATCATATTTTAGATGAGGTTGGCGTTTCATCTCCACTTGACTACTCCGAGAAAAAACGCCGAAACCAACTTAGAGATCTCTTTTAAAATCTGGACGTAATCTTGGTAAGCTCATGTGAAGATCATGTATATTAGTGTCTGAAATGATCTTTTGATGAAAAACCACCACATATTGAGTGGATCTGCCCAGTCAGTGCACGTGTTTATCAGTAATCGTGAAACTCAGAAATAAGGAAATAAACGATACGACGAACAATACCAAAGAAACGATATTTGGGTAGACCGCGTAAACTACTCAAACTGCAAGACCAAGAAACTCTGGTTCTACCTACTGCTCAACATCTATCCCTTGCAAAATTTCGCTCAATCACATCCATCAACCCAAAAGCGCTTCTACCAATACTTACATTACAAACGAAAAATACCATTCTTTATCGAATTCGCGATCGTGGGAAACTATTAAGAGCTTCACCACTTTAGAGCATCGAGTCGACGGCTCATGACTCAGCAGTCTCTCTATTACCGCGGCACCATTTATGATGACCTTCCTCGCTTCTGTTCTTCCCAACAATATCTTCCACCTGAGGGGAATACGGTACATCTTCAGAGGTCTTGTTACCCTGGTCATATTAGATCTAATGAGTAGTTAGCTTTTCTCCTGTGATGTGAACATGTCATAGATAATTCGATTTAATAGCTCGGAACTTGTAATTATCGAATTAGGGAACTCTCTTACTTTGTGATTTGTCTGCCATTTTTTTTGTTTTATTATTTTTAAGTGATTGCTGGTTACTGATTATGATATTGATGAAATGGTGCAAGGTGTATGGGAATTGGACGTTTTATTTTATGTTTAATGACTTGATTTTACTTCACTACTAGCAGCTAGAGTAGTGAACACCCACATAGGCCACGTACGATTGGTTGGTGTACATCCATAGACACCGGCCGGACTTAGAGTAGCGACACAATAGTGATGTCCATCTACTATAGATGTAACAGACATACGTAGGTATGGACAGTAGATCATATTTCACTCAGGTAAAAATGGAGTCGTCTGGCTCTAAATAAATTAGGATGACAATCGAAAATAATAAAGACTTTTGATTGCCATTCTTAGATATAGTTTTATCCCAAACGCAGAGTATCAATTCTCAAATCTCCATGTGCCAATCAATCATCTTCATACTATAATATCATTATGTATTTCTCTTCGTATCTCATCACTTCTCACATCGTATTTGATACCTACCCAATTACACGTTAAAAGCACTAATTCATCGAACTCGTACAAAATTAGTAACATCACTTAAAAGTTTAAATGAACACTTACTTAGTGCAATTTTATTTATTTTGAAATTATAACCCCAATAAATTGAGGAGGTTCTTGAATATTCGTCACCATCGTAAAGAAGTTCCTAGGTAGGTACCTACCTACCTATTAGAAATAAGTCTATCCACTGAATACTTTATTTAATATTAATAAGCGACTGTGGTGACTATCTTGTTCGGCCGTCGAGAGAATTCGGTCTTGACACCTGTTAGATTCGTACACACAGTCACATATCAATCTACACATTACCAGTTTTAGCTGACTTCGCTTTGTAAAAGATTTTTCGTACACTGAGAAGTCAACTTATACTGGAAATCTATAGCTTGATATGTCGCCGTGCGTACCTACCTACCTTTTGCGAATTTAATCTCTAAAGGTTACTAGAGTTGTCGCACTGACAGTTGTCAGGAACGCATTCTCTCGACGGCTGGACTGTAGTAACTTAATTCAAAGAGATACTATACTTACATACTTACTTTGTGCTTTTTCAGAATTTTGGCTACAAACGTCCAACTGTTAAGATCGACAATCCTTTTAGTCACGCGCCCCTAAATCAAAAATTCCTTTCGTCTGCAACAAATTATACCAAAACTCTTCTACTTACCTATTAACCCTCGACCTACCTTGGACCTTGCCCAGTCAAACCCTAGGCATCCTAAAAATTAAAAGTCATCCCTTCATACATTTGGCATCTCATGGTTAAGGTGGATGCGCTAACGTAGTGCGCGAATTTTTTTTCCAATGGGTTTTGCAATTTGCAGGTCAGTTACAAGTTGTACCTACGTTGATTAAAATATGATTCCTGGGCTACCCCGGCGCTTCCACCGTATGCCAAATACAGCTGTACATTTGCAAGGTTCTTTTAGCGAGTGGCTAAAATCGGTACTAACACCGCCATCTCATTTTTTCAATACAATTTAAGTGACAGTTCACAAATGTTTACCAAATAACGGCTCCCTGTCAATGTCATCCACACGCCAGATGATCCTTGTAGAACTGTAGCTCTCCTCAAGACTTCACTCTGGTCATCAATATTCTTCGGCACACAAGAAATTGTCGTACAATACTGTCCAATATAATTCAGTCGGGTAATACTGTCGGAGACTTCATTCGAGGCGGCGTTTGATTTATAAACAATACGTCAATGACGTAAGCTTCTTTAGCGGCACAGATTTATCGCTAGCGTTGGGACACAGCGGATGCTGCGGATATCGATAGATCGATGACTTCGATGCTGGTGGTCGTAAAGCGGCATGAAAATTTTACCTGTCTACGAATTACCGTAAATGCTAAATTACCGTAAATGCTTTTAGAAAACTATTTTTTATATTTTTATTGCAGAGATTTCTAAAAGGGAAAGAAGAGAACCTATAAAAAAAACATAATTACAGGTCTGTAATTATGCTGTGGATTTCTTTTTGTTATTATATTTATGGATGAATTATAATATCATCATGGAAAACCTGGATAGTTTAAAGCTCTTTTTACGTATAGCAAAGTTTGTTAACCCTTAACTATGGAAAGTTGGAAACATCCTTACAATTTAAAATTACCAAGTCTGTATAGTGAAACAAAAGACGAATAGGATACCTACTACATAAATATGTAATAAATCGCAACTTTCGATTACGCTATAAAATCGCACTCGAATGTCAAAATCACAGCTGCATTAAAACTAGGAACATTCGGTTAGAACTATTAACATAATGCTGTTAATTTTCCTAAAGTGGACCGATGGCTATTAACTAGCACAGGTGCTTGTTTAGGTAACCATTCTGCTAAATAGCAAGGTACACAAAACTTTAATCATAAAATAAAAGTTTTCAATCTAAACCACACACACAGGAACCTTACGATAACAAAACCTTATAATAAACACTACTTCACTTTATCGATACCAATAGCAGCGTAGCACTATCGACCATTCTCACAATCTTGAATCAACCCGTTCATAAGGATTACTACTACAAACACACTCATCTGCCATCTCTCTCTTACTTGCGGGGTTTAACGCCCTTTCTCACTCGCACATCAATAAGCATTCCCTTTTGCGGCGCAGCGGCGGCTCCTTTGATGTTGCGAGGCCACGCCCTCTCGACCCGCCCCCCGTCTCCCCGCCGGTTGACTGTAGTTAATTCGTCACAGTTTAATCACAATGGTTTTAATTACGAGCGGAAACTAAATACAGCGAAATGTTGCAGTTTCTGGTTAGTATTTGTTAAAAGGATTAAGGGACGACGTTGTTTGTTGACTTTTCAATGTTTTTGTAGCTAAACGGGGATTAACTGATGATCTCAATATTTTTTAAAAAATAATTGGTTGCTGTTATCAAAATAGTTGGTTGCGGCTTTTTTTATTTGAGTTGCTTTAAAATGTATTCTTACTAAGATCATAATTTTGCCTAGTCTTTTCCCAACTATGTCGGCTTCAAGTCGCTTCAACCCGGATGCAGCTAAATACCAGTATTTTATATGGAGCGACTACCGATCTGACCACCACAAACCACTCACTGTGTAATATGACATCCCTTAGTAAGACTGGTTGGCAGAGTTTCGGGCTTCTGACGACCCGTAACGACTGTCAAAGAACCACCAAAGACAGCCGGGTCCAACAGCTTAACGTGGTTTCTGAGGTACGGAGGGTTCTCCGTATGTAAAGCTGGTCACCCATCCACAGACCAACCGCGACAAGTGCATCTTAACCTGATCGATCGACCCGTACGGTTATTATTAATTAGCCAGGATCGATTTTTCTTTTTGTGTTTTTGCAAACAAGGTCACCAAACTGCCGAGTCAACGTCCTGTCTTTTAGCTCTGGTCCATTTATTTAGATAGATATTATTTTTATACCTAATTAATAAAATTACAGCAACTCACCAAGAAAGGCTCAGTAAATCCCTGAACCGTTATTTTTTTTCCTGTGGTAGTAAAAAAATACTACCAAGCCCTAAATTTTAAAGACAGCCTTTCAGCCAGACCAATATTATAAAAATATTTCAAAAACCAATCCTGTAAGCGATAAAAAATTCAATTACAGTCCATTGTGAATGTAAATCCTAGGTGTCCTGGCTGAAGCACATTCATACAGAGGCATTCATCGTGTCCGCTCTTACGTAATTACGCTGCCGCATCAAAGGCACCGCCGGCCCAGGCGGCGTCTTTGTAGTCTGATAAACGGGATAGGGTAAGCAATCGAATTTCAACTTTAATTTTAGGGCATTAAGGTTGGTTTCGGGATGCAGAAGTGAAGTTTTCTTAACACCTTAACGTTATAAAGGGTCATATCAGTTAGGGGTTTTGCCACGGATATGTCAAAAAGAGGTTTTATAGCCAGTGTAAATGGGGACCGCACGGGTTGAGCCGAATTAGGTCATCCTTAATGTTTGTAACGTGTTAGCTCGCTGTTAATCTCCTCTGATTGGCCGATTGATGTCGGAAATCTTAACGAGCGATTAGCTTTTGATAAGAAGGGAATTAGTTTTGGTGTTCTTGATAAATATTTTGATGTAGAGCTTTAAAAAAGGTCTAAATAAGTATTTTTAATGTATTGTGGCTCTTAAGTACCTACTACATTTTCTAGGCTCGTCGTGCTACTATAGGCATTATTGAAAAAAAAATGTAAGTTTAATTTAATAAAATATTACCTAGGTACTTATTATTTTAAATTTCATATTGAAATATGACATTAATAGTCGCCGAAACTGTTCTTTACTATCATTGAACTGGTATTAACTAAGTACCTAGAGCTTTTCCTATAAGTAGAATAGCTTCTTAGACAAGTCAGCTTTAAATACTAAAATAGGCAACTTGTCTTTTTAAAATCAAATTTAAAAACCGTATCTACATCGGTAGTCAGTTTATTTACCCATAGCAACGACTTCCGCACACAACTTCAAGTAAAGATCGTTTCTGTAACAATATTACAATAATATCGCACGCTACGTGTGTTCGAGCATCGATCGCGCCACCAGTGCGCGCCTCACACGACGCTCATTACCTATAGAGATGCGCCTGCGCAACGATACAACAATACCGTCGAATAATGGGCGAATTAGTCGCTTTGTAATTAATGTGTCAAGTTATTCTATTATATGCCAGACTTCAACAAAAAAATCTAGTGTTCTTATTGTTCAAAATAAAGTAAGTAGGTAATATAAGAAGTAATATAGATAATAAAATAAAGCAAATAGTCAAAGATTTCACTTTGCAATTGTTTCATCACTCAAATCGCACAAAAACCAGTTTCTCCATGCATTAATTCCCATACTTAACTCGACAAAATATAGGGAAGAGCTATTATTGTTTCTTTGCGATTTCTTAATTTTGCTCTCATAGTAACTAGGCATACCTATAGGTAGGTAAGTACTTGAAAGTTGTTTATAATGATAACTACAATGACCCCCTTTTTCAAGTTATCAGTTATTTCAATGAAACCATATTGTATAAAAACTCAATCATAAATATGTTCCTACTTACATATAGCTTGAAATTAGTCTGCATCATAAACAATTAAAAGCCCCAGTAGCAATGATAACTCAATCAAATGTCTTTTCAGTTTTGGACAGAGCGACACTAAGGGCGAATTTCACCAAAAGAAACTAAACGCAATCAACACGTTTAGGTACACCGCGTTCGAGACTGTCAAAATTACAGGATAAGTTTTTATCCAGTGCACAAACTGTCACCATGAATTCAGCATATCATTCTAAACCGCCCCGCGCAGAAATTTGCGCACTGGATAAAAACTTAACCTGTATTGTGGAATATTTACACTGACAGCTCTTGAACTTAGTTTACATGAGCTGTAGCCAGAGCTTTAGTCAATCTAATAGTAAATAGAAAGATAATTTTGTTATTGCATGGTTCTTTTGTTACAGTTCAGATGGATGACATCCATCTACATGGATGTCATCATATTTAGTAAGTATACCACATGTCGTATCTTAGTAGCAGCCGCTCCCCGGTAGCTCGAAGTCTAGATAAGTGCGCGGTTAATGCAACAGGCCCCCTATTTCATGAGACTTAAAACATAACTGGCGAAAATTGAATGTAGGCACTATAAGTAAACCTTTGCTCAACCCTTGGGCTCGGGTATTAGGTACAGGGATTTATTCAATAATTATTCATAACCTGTAAGTAGTTTATAGCATTTAGTAGGCAATTAAATTCCAGTAAGTATACCCAATATCCTTATGATTGTTGAACATTAAATTCAATTAAATCCAATTAAATGACAAGGGGTACAACATAACACGTTGCGGATATACATCGATATCCGCAAAGACCATTTCACCTCCCTACGCCAGGCCAGCACCACTCAATTACCAAGATGAAATTATTAACATACTTAAACGGGATTTTTAAAAGAAACGACAAGTCTTGACGGCTTAACTTCGTGCTTTTTATATTTAGTATGGTTTCGTAGTAACAATCATTCGCCATATTTTAGGGTTCCGTATCCAAAGAGTGTCAACGTCAACGGGACCTATTCCTATGTAGGTAAGGCTCCGCTGTTCGTACCTGGCCCTGGCTAAAGGCCTTAATTTACTAAGGAACCTTTTTTTTTTGTGAATGGCATCTCGAAGTTGACCTTGAGAGCCCGTAACTTCTTAACCGGACTTTCCTGTGAAGGCATTTTTAGTGATACTAAAAGCCTCCAGCCAGGGCATAAAACCTACTTAACTAGAGCAACTGTACGCTGAGGGCACCCCCTGTGGGTTACGGAAATCGGCTCAGGGAGTCACTGGCGGGGGGCGGACAGCAAGTGGGGACAGGCTGGATCAAAATATTTTCATTATTATTATCATTCGGGGAATTTAACTCTACTGGCTCAGCTGCGGCGCGGGCTGGCACATCAACGAGCAAGGGACGGTCGGGGAACTAAGGAAGCAAGTAGCCGACAAGCAATGGTTGTGATTGCCAAAAAAACCCGTATGTCTGTCACACACATAAAACCAATTTGCTTCTTCTTGAAAGAGCTCAGAGAGCAATTTCAAAGGAAGCAAACCTCCATCCCTTCTTCTTTCCTACAGCAGGTTTAGCATGACGTTTTCTATTTCTACGAAGAATAGACAGTGCATTTTGTTTCTTTGTTTTGTGCAAAGTGACATTTCGTTTCACCGTTTTTGACATTGCACCGTCGATATCCTTCCTGTCATTTTGTCTTTCGTTTCTAACGATCTTTGTCTAGGTCCTTAAATATGTCGACTAAGTATTTCAGAAGAATATTTCTTCCCAAATTGTCAAAATCACACTGATAACAAACTTTCTACTCGACGATGGTCACAAAGTATATATGATTATCTACAGAATAATGGTTCGTTAAGAACGCATAACAGTGAAAATTTATAGAAAAACATAACTATCTTCTCCTATTGTACTTCATTTAGTTAATAGTCATGTCTATTCTTCCGTCGACAAATCGGTGCTCGTGCTAAGCCCGCTGATCTGCTATACATATAAATCCTGCAACGTACTCACTGTTCGCCAGCTTTTCATTATGCACTTAGTTTTAAAACAGCAAACCATGCTTACTTAAAATGCTGACAATACTAATAAGAGACAGATTTAGTACGCGTAACTAATGCAACCTCAAAACATGTCTTTGTAGAAAGATTTTATATTTTCTTAGGCCCATTTCTGTACAATAGATTAAATAGAAAACTAAGTATCTATAAATTAAATTACTATAGCTGTATAAAAAAATGTTCTTTTAAACATTTTCTATCCATTGATTATGCACAAACATAAGATCTACTTGTTGTCTGCAAATAAAACCACTAACATGCATTTTTACTTTTGTTGACCTAAGTTCTATTTTAGTTATTTTTAACCGACGAAAAAACGGAGGAGGTTACTCAATTCGACGAGTATATTTTTTTTTACTTTTTATTTTTACGCATAACTTTCCGATTTTGATAATTGTTTTTTTATTGGAAAGGGTACTCGTATACCCCGAAGTTGGTCCCATGTAAATTTCGAAGAAAAATTCCAACCCTAAGGGTAAGAAAACAGGGGATGATTGCTTGTTTACTCACAGATTTTAATACTGAGTTGTGTATTACAAAAAGTAATCAAAAATTAAGCATGTGGTAATTAGTAGATTATAGCCACAAAAAATTATGAAATAAAAACTTTTAAATAAAAAAATTATATGTATGTCACCGCCTTCCGAACTTAGTTATTGGGGTTCGACAAAGCAAGTTTATTATTTTTTACTTTTCGGTTTTTCGGCGGTTTAATGTTTAATATACATATTGCTAATTTATTACTTCAATTTTTGTGCATTTTTGTAACCTGAAGCACAGGTTCAACCTAGTTCAGGTAAATTAGCAACTGTGCCCTATTTTATTTGTTAAGGTACTTATTGTAAACGTGCCCCTTTTATAAATAAACTATTTATTTATTTTACAGGACTCACGGGACGCTTTTGAACCGTAATATACACTTTAAATTTACATAACTATGGCCGCTTACTCAAGCTGATTTGTTAACACATTACAGACTAGACTAGATTTGACTGCCTGTGCATGAATCGATGTATTTATGCTCACATGAGTATTGATACCTCGATTCATGGGTCAGGCAGGGGGCGAGTAGATTAAGGTTTTATTACTAACACTAGTTTTAAGTTATTGTACCTACTACTAACACTTGGATCATAGTTTTTAATAATAGTTTTTATTTAATTATTACATTTTATTATTATATTACATCAACATTATTAGGAAATACCTCAATAAAAATTCTTAAGAAATCTTAGATACAATTAAATTGTATTGATATTATTTTTAAGATTTATTTACAATAAATGATAAAAATAAAATTACTAAATGAAAAAATTGACTCTCGTTTTTTTTAAACATGAGTTATAAAAAATGTAGTGTATCGTATACGGTGCGGTACGGTACAGTAGTCTGACTCGCGCTTGGCCGCTTTTCTTTTCTCATGCAAATAAGGCGAGGATTACAACGTACGGATTGGTTTTTAAATGTAAATTGGTAGAATCGGCTGGACCACCAGCCATCTTAAAATGTAAAAGGAATAATTTATAAGTATTTTCGCTAAAGAGAGACGTGTACTAACTAGTTAGTAGTTACATTTTTGTCTTTATTTTGTGAAGGTCTCTATGTAAAAAAAATGTACCTATTCACTGCTCATAAAAGTTTCTGAATTTAAGTACCTACTACTTAAATTAACAAATTCCTGAAACCAAAAAATAGGCAGAGACACCATCAAGGGTAGATCCAGATATTTTTTGGGAGGGGCACGTGGGCCAGTTAGGTCAGCAGTGTCCCTCAATATCTAGTAGGTACATATTTGCTGTTTTTAGGATCAATTCTTTTTTAATAATTTAAAAGAATAATAACAATTTTGATCCATCTCGGAAGAAATAGATTATGTTTTGAATAAGAGCTACTTTGTCGACATAGGTTAAATAAGAATTAAAAACTGCTCAGTAATAAAATGGTGACCTTCAATTGATTCGGCTAGTTTTCTAATGACCATTCGTGGTAATCTATAGCTAACTATTTTCAATTAGGTACCTAGTTGAGGAAAGCCGCATGAAGTGTGTACGCTCGTGGCCCCTCGGACTACGCTATCTTTTTAGACCAGCAATTAGGTCTCCCTCTCACTGAGGGGAGGCCTGTGTCCCCCCAGTGGGAATATCTATTCTAGGCTGATTATGAAACAAGACCAATTAGTATTTAGGCCAAAAATTGTGTTGGTGTTGTTAACTTGTTACGATAGATAACAATAGTTTATATTCAAGTTTGCAGTTTCGAAAGTGCTGTGCCAACTGCGTGCTGGTCGAAAACCTTCGAAATTTTCGGACTTTCTGTTTTAACTTGTAACATATAGGTACTAAGTATAAGTTCTTTACTTTACGTGCCCAAAGGGTAAAACGGAACCCTATTATTAAAACTCCACTGTCCGTCTGTATGTCTGTCCGTCTATCACCAGGCTCACCATCTCGTGAACCGTGATACTTAGTTAGACAGTTGAAATTTTCACAGCTGATGTACAGTCGCCAGCAGGTCAAGCTATCTCAAACTGTCAAATTTTCCCAATTGAACATAAACCTTATTCCACTGTTATAAAGTTGAAAAACTATCAAAGAAAGGAGATGTTTCAAAATGGGCCAGGTCTATGTACAGTAACTCAAAAAAAAGATAAAAATCTATAGAATTCGGGAAAAATACAGATAATTCAACTAAATGCATACTGCTCTGGTAGTTAATTAATATTTATCAATTATTTTTATCGAATTTCAACATGGCGTCTCACCGATTTAGTTACTCTGTGCTTAGAAATAATGACAGTAAACCATAGATCGACCATTGATCATAGAAAGAGAGCTGTCAGCTGGCACAACAGGTGTCAATTCAGGCTTCGTTCCGAGATACCATAATATCGATTTGAGCGCGCTCACACCCGTTCCGAATTGGCGTGAGCGCGATAATGAGCGCTGGCGAAAAATAAGAGCTGTGCTGTTTTGTTTTGAGTCGCATCGAATCCTTAGCTTACTTAGATTTATTTGAAATAGTGCTTCTATCAAAGAAGAAGAAATGTGTGAGGCTTATACAATTTTAAAATGGTGAATAAATGTTTTAACGTTGAGTGAACACTTTTATCGCGGTCACGAGAGTTCCATATTGATGACGAAAATGACGGTTCTTAGCTGTCAGAATCGTGATATCCAACTCAGAACGCAAAATATCGATTTCAGCGCTCACAGCGCTATTTTTCTAATTCGGAATGCGGCCTCAGTCAGTCATTTCGTCTCTCGTGTTCGGTTTGTTTTGAGTTTCGTTTTTTGGATTTAATACCGTGTCTTTTCCATCTGTTTACCTGGCTAACCTGGCTTTTGTTTTGGTCAACAGATGAGCAGAGTAACATGCTCATCTGTTAACCCGGCTTGTGTTGTAAGGACTTCGACTTTCTCGTGTGGTTTGGACTGCGTTGTTACGATATAAAATCAACTGATTTATCATTTCATCATCAGGTAAACAATTTACTTTTTAATTACTACTGTGCACATTCCATAATTTCCACGTTCCAAGATATTTTTGTAGTATTTTTGCGTTCATATAAATATGCAGTCATAATTCAGAGAAATAATTCGACTCGCTTGGTTTACCTACATAGAGATAAAAGTTAGTAGGACTGCAGTTTGTGGCCACGATCAATACTTACGACAATTATTTGTTTTAGGTGATACGGCAATGGTGCCCTGTACTCTATGGTCTTCTGTAATAAATGAAGATGGCCAATATTATATATTTGGTAATATGGATCCTGACTTAATTTCTATATTGAAAACGACCTTCACCATGAGGTGAGTACTTAAATTGTTTAGAATTATGATTTCTTACATGTATAGACTGAATTTAAAATAATTACAGAATTAATTTTCTTTTTTAGGTGGATTAAAATAGTACCATGTGTGCAAATTGTTTTGCGAACAGTATGCAAAAAATGTCTATTCCTGTTCCGGCTGATACTATGACATATCACATGGAGATGTCTTCTACTCCTCATGAAGAGTATGAGCTTCAGCATGCTTATAATACAAATATTTGTGTATGGTGTCGAAGCTTTCTTACATATGAGGCGTGCTCTCGCCCTTCCAGTGGACCCAGCCTAGTATGTTATCCGTGTTGGGTTCAAGCAAGAAGCATTCTGCAGCAACAAGATGAAGTAATTAGTGAAGAAAGTGCTTCCTCAGCAGTTTTGGATACTTGTGTATGGTACTTTCGCTCTCTTAACCGAAGACGGAGGCACTCAGTACCAGAAGGACCTGAGCGCAATGAAATTGTCACAAGAATTTATCCAAGACAGGTAGCATCTTGTTTTATTTTATTTTTGAGTATTATTTACGTGAGCATTACTACTGAAATAATTGATTATGGATAATAATTATCATTAATATTTTTTTTTTGTATGGTCCAGATTCCATCAGGTGGACTTGTATGTTGTGCATGCTGGGTCTCTGCATGCAGAAATGGGCAAAGAGCTGCAAACATTGATGAGAGGCATGAAGACCAAGATTCTGCATGTCGGAATGTTGTTAGTGCATCATGTGGAATGTAACAAAAACATTCTTTGCCCAGTGGGCCTAAAATGTTCATGTCAAATCTAATCATATTTGCGTTGGGCATTTGTCAAATAAAACATGCCCAAAGTTATTACGGCGAACATGTGAGGCAACCTGGGTCATTTCAGGTAGAAATATCTGAGCATCTGGAAGTAGTATTGCAAGCAACCTCATTCATACAGAACCCCATATTAATTAGGGTCTCGCCATCATTCAGGAAGAACTTATTACACATATATACTGATGGCGAGACAAGGAACAAGTTGGGATGAAAAAATAATTAGTTATTACTGCAGCTGTATCTCTGGACAGCGAACAGTAGGTTGCTGTGCGCATACAATGACCATTGTTTGGTTTTTGGGTTGGGCTCGCATCAGGTGACTATTGCAGCACCGGCTTAATTTCTGGATGACACATTAGTGAGCGAAGATTTATAAAATGAATAATAAATAAATAGATATAAAACATAAATTGCTGTTTTATTTAGTAGGTAGGTACCTTCATCTCTTTGTTTACTTTAGTAATATATTTGTGTACCTACACATGATATCTTAAGTCCACTTTTACTCTCTTTTGTACTATGTAGATAGGTAGTTGAAATCAAAAGATTGATACATTACGACTGTCGAAGTTCTCAAATACTGCTACATGGATTACGGTTAGGTTTTATTTTTATGGTTAGCCAATAGGCAATAAAAAAGACATTCTGAATAATCCAGATTTGCCAACGCACCGTGGCGGGTCTTTACATTCATCAAAGAGAATCACTAGGTACGTTAGTCATTTGAGATTTTCACAGAAAGAGTAAGAGTTACAGTACGGCCGACTTATCTTGGCGAGTCTGAACTTCGTGAAGAAGGCTGCGCAGTAACATTTTTTAGGGTCCAAATGGTGACATGAGGCGAAGTGAGAGAACATACGCGGAAGTTCGTAGCGCTTATGTTCAGACTGCAAGATATTTCGACCCTAGTGACACTCAATCGCCATCGTCGCTAGGTCCGTACCTATAACATTTTTACAGCTGCTCTTATGGTAGGTTACCGTCTTTTGTTTGATATTCCACATTTCATCCCCAAAGCCAACAAAGTGGCTTATCATAAGACTCGGGAGTCATCCTTCAACCTCCACAGAAATAAACATGTCAAACGTCATTATTCAATCAAAATGACAGCTTACTGCCATGACGGGTTTTTGTTGTGTGTTGCAATTTCAAGTGTAATTTCTTGTGTTTACCAGCAAACCAAGCCATTTTAAAGTAATTGGACAATTGAGAACTGTTTTAAATGAATTTCCCTATTTTTAAGTATAGTGTACAAGGACCTGGCCCAGGCTCCATACATTTTGGAACATCTCCTTTGACAGATTGGGGTAGCTTGATTTGCTGGCCTCTGTACCTATTTCTGTTGCCGCTATAACAACAAATACTAAAAAACAGAATAAAATATATATTAGTGGGGCTCCCATACAACATACATTATTTTTTTGCCGTTTTTATAGATAATGGTTAATGATACGGAACCCTTCGTGCGCGAGTCCGACTCGCACTTGGCCGGTTTTATACTATGTTGCACGGTACCTACATTATTCCATGGAAGTAGGTCCCTGTTGAATCTGGTACCTAGATTCCTTTGTAAAAAAGCTTTTTCAGGACTTGGTAGGCACAGGAAACTCTCGTGCCAAACGTCAAATTCACATTTGCCATATTCTTCACTCTTTCCAATTCATATAAGACTATCTGCGTAGGAAGAAGACTCGTTGAATTTCAGCCTTACCACGAAAACAGAAGGTTCAAATCTCAATACAAAAACTTAATCAAGTAGGTAAACCCAGTAGTAAAATCAAGTTACTTGAAAATAACTTTTCAACTTAATCAACAATGAGATTAAGTGACGATTTAATTATAACTCATAAGTCTGGCTCAAAGACATAATTATTTTGAGTTCTTTAACTACTTTTCATTGTTCGAGAGTGATTCAGAGGCTGTAAAGATTGATTGGATGGCAGCTGGTGACGTCAGAGATCAGAAGGCCAATTCTCGTAGTTTTTTAACGTTCAAAATCTAGTCAAGGTCTCATATCGGCGACGATCAAATGTCAAAAACGTATTAAAAAATTATGGAAACTATTAAATAGGTATTATTGACGGTTTGAGACTGAGATCAGACCTTACGAAGATTGGATCTCTGATGTATGAATGAACTTCTTACGATTTATTGATAACTTGCCTTGAATGCCTTAGGGTCAAACAAGTCCATATTTTTTCTATTCAAACTTCAGGAGGGTTTTACTCCACTGTTTGACAATGTACACCAAAACTTAAACATGGTATGGTTTTGTCTCATTATTAATACTGTCGGTACGGAAACAGAATACTAAAATAAAAAGCCATTAAAATGTTATGGGCCAACAAAGATTAGTTTTTCTTTTTAATTTAACTTTGGACATGTTTAAGTAATAAAAGAAGTGTAAAATCTCCAAAACTAAGTCGGTACCGACAAAGCTCAATTATCGAAAAGCTCAATAAACTTAATTGGTCATTGATTTATGCAGTAATTTTTTCAGAAAACCCGATCTTCCGAAGGACTTTTCTTAATTTTTTACGCGCCTGTTTTACTATAACTGATCCTGCAGCTCACTCATTAATGTTGTGCGTATAGACTATCGTCTAACTGCTCATCACTGATACTACCTCTGTCGGACTCGAAGCCTGGTGTGACAGCGTGCTTTTTAGCCAGGCCCACCAGTGAGTTCGAGCCCGCGACTAGGAGCAATAATTCGTGCTGAAAAGTATCAGAACCAACCTTCGATACGAGCGGACGTGTAAATTACAGTGAATCGGCCGTGACAAAAGTCGAGGCGGAAAAGAGAGGAAGAGAAGGGACATGCAGCACTCACGAGGGGCAAGCCAGCGGGATCCAATCTCCTTCGACTATCGCACAGCAGGGTTACACTACGCGGGTCGCGCGACCATTATTAGAATATAGTTTTAGTTCTTATTACACTGGGTAATCAAACACAAGGGTGCGTTTAGCTAGTAGTTGCAAGCACGCCTGCCCACAGGATGGGACATCGACGAGCAAACTTATACCATGAATTCAGCATAGGTATATTTCTGTATCAGTGTTGCTAAATTTTTTATTTTATTCTCTTCTGGAAGCTTACAGCAAACCTAAACAGTGTTATTAAACAATTGCTACTGTTAGTGCGTGACGCTATATCGACACTCCTCTTCCCCTGCGGCCCCACCGCGTCCGCCATCAAACGGTGGCGGCCCCGTCCAGGCTACGGAAGGGAAGAGCGCTGCTCAGAAGCACCGGCACTCCTCCTCTGCCGCAGCCCGTAACCCTCAGCCGCGATGCCTCCCATTCGACATCGCGGCCCACCTCAGTTGCGGTGCACCTCACCGCAACCTACTTTTTGTCCGCTACGTCATCGGCTTGAAGGCAAAAGCCCTGACGAGCGTCCCCGCCTTTGGGTTCCTCTTCGCTTCACCGTGGCTGGGAGACCACGGTTACTGAGCCCCCCGCAACGACAATGCGGGAACCCTCGGGAGGGGTGCAACCAAGGCTTCGAGCAATATTTACCTCATACAGTAGTACTACACTACAATGATATTACTGATATTTGCACAAAGCCGCCATTATGTAGATCACGACCAGACACCACTTAGAAACATTCACAGATGTTGTAAACAGTGACATTTCACGTTCAAGTATTATTGCTCAATCTCAAATACATAAACGACACTGTTTGATTGTTCTTTGTACGAATTTAAGGGCAATTTGATTATGATGATGCACCAGACAGATCCATTGCTTCATATGTTCGAAATATTTGTCTGCTAATAACGCAATGAAAGTTGTTCAACTGTAAAAATGAAAGCTTAGTTACCTTTTTTTTTGTTTCCGGGGGAAAACCTTCAAAAGGCACCAGGTCTTTGGGGAAAAGACCGAGGAGTGTGGGATTTTTACCTCACTAAAACCACGGTGGTTTTACCACCCCGGTGGTCATCATCTACACATGGAAGGGGTACCGTTACCTCTCAGAAGACCAAACCCGAACCCCCTCTGTGCAACGCCCATTAGGGCACAACAATAGGGAGATTGTAAAGGGGTCTCCTCGAAATCTAGCTCTATGCAAGGCAGCACGTCACCACTGTGCGCTCTCTTCCCTGAGGTCACTCAATGGACGGTCAGAGTCCCCACTCTGGCCGCTCGCGACCTCATATTCCCTCTGCGGGATTTCGGCGTTATAGACGTCGAGGCAGAAGCTTGGTACCTACGTGTCTTACGTAATTAGTGCATTGCCATCTCACAAGTGACAATTGAAATGTCTCTTGTACTTATAACCATATCGGCAGACAGAACCCATTTTGTTCAGAACTGAAACAATAGCGTTGCGAACGTAACCCATAAAAAAGAAAGAACAGAGCCCCAAACTGTATGGTTATAATGATTTTCCGCGGAATCTTACAACATTCAAACTATGACGTGTTTTTTTAGAAGCCAATGTAACGGTAAGTAATCGAAATGTCATATTCATGTTCCAAGACAATTTGTCGATATTAACAGATGTCCTGTGTGATTGACGTGGTTTCGAGTAGGTAGGTATGTACCTAAGGAATCGTTAAGTGGTCATAGTGAATTCAGGCCGTTGTGGTTCTGATAATTTTCTTACAAAACCCTGACATCAAAGAACATTGAAACAATTGCATAATCAACCTATAATGTTCCCACTACTGGACACAGGCTTTCTCTTTGTGAGAGGGAGTGGGCCGTAATGCACCACGAAGGCCAGTGCGGGTTCGTTGATGTCACACATCTTCAAATTTTGGTTCTAGGACATGCCGGTTTCCTCACGATGTTTTCCTTCACCGTTTTGACTTTTGAGAGCAGTGGTGATGAAATAATTTACACCAAATAAAGCGCCTGTCTGGGTTCAAACTTACAAACCTACAATTCGTAAGTCGCGGGCGGTACTACTGACCCACCACTGCACTGAAGCCATTGAATTGCTCAAACTTAATCTAAGTATACCATTTCCAAAATCGAAATAAACCAAAGAATGTAATTAGCAAAGTATTATTTGCTATGAGAAAAAGGTTAGCTTTGTAATGAATACAAAACGAAGTCCAAACACATTAAGATTTCAGAACTTCCACTGAAACCCTAATGAGTTTGGAGAACCAGACGCCATGGCTTCGTTTTAAGCAGTACTTTACATATTTCACTTGCAAAAACATGGTAATTCCGGAACGCTTAGGTTCGCTTCTCCCCCTTGTACATTTATTCATAAGTTATCAAACCACGGTAATGATCCTCGAAAGGTTCTGTTAAGTACAGGAATCATTAGCCTACAGTCATATAAAGTACTGTTTTATTCTATGTTTAACGGAAGTTGATTTAGCTTGGGTTACTACAGTATACATACTGACAAGGGCGGTGAGGGGGGCACAGCACAGGGGCACGGGAACAAGAAGGTGCATTTTAAAACGATGGTCGTTAACGCGCCTTCCGAAAGTTTTCAAATTGCTTTCAATCATGGGTGTCGTTTTCATGGTTTTCGAGGGTGCTGACGCCAAGAGTGAGTTAAAAAAACCAAGATGGCGGCTGCGTAAACTTCCAAATTTTTCGACATGGGTATCGTTTTCTTGATTTTTTCTCTAGGTATTAGGATTTTTTTAGTTGTTATTCGAAAAATAATTAATCCCAAACACAGCATTTAGCAATTGGCTTATTCCCAGGAGCTCCAAATCTATTGTTCTCCAATCAATTTCTTACCATACTTCCTATTGATTCCCAAGAACTCCGTAATTTAATACTAGATGTAGGATACACGGTTTTATCGTCTGGCCCATGTGTCCAGAAACAAATACTGGATCCCTTTCCTAAGGACATAAACCTAGGTGTAGGTATGGTTGCATGATGAACGATGTTAATTTTATTTTAATGAATTTCTCAGAAATCTGCGTAGCGACTGCTACATAGGTAGATAGATTCGAGCCCGGTTGATGACAAAAAGCTCGTTCTTTTTAAGATGTAGTTCCCGTTCTATACACCCCTTTCTACGAGTGGAATTATATGTTAGGTACCTACTGTGTGTGATTTAAAGCTGAGAAATTCGTATATATTCTTACTGCATTGTTAGTCTAGTGGTAGCAAGCGCTACTGCTGAGCGTGCGGTCCTAGGTTCGATTCTCAGGTCAGGCAAAGTGTTATTGAGTTTTTCTATCTGGAATTTCTCAGTAGCAGTCCGGAGTCTAGATTTGTGCCTGATTGATGGCAATAGGCACGCCCTCTATTACATGGGACATGCTTAGGGACTACTCACACTTTTCAGCTCTGTTCAGCTTTTGTCCATAGAAAACAACAATTTTATATGAGATGTGTACGCATCCGTTCAGCCGCGGAAAGCTGAACGGACTCTATCCAAAATCTTTGTCTTCTATGGACAAAAGTTGAACAGAGCTGAATAAGTGTGAGTAGTCCCTTAAACATAACTAGCGAAATGTGGGTGTACTGTAGATACATCTCTGCCCCACCCTTCGGGGAAACAAGGTGTGATGTTATGATAATGTTTTTCTACCTTTTAGCAGAATGTGGGTGTCTAATGAGTGTACGTTACCCTAGCAAGAAAGTGTCTCCTAGAGTTATATGAGTAGAACGTATAATGTGTGCCTTATCTGCTGTAAATGTGCCCCCACATAAAAAATGTGTGCCCCCTGTCGTTTTGGAGAAAAACGGAAAAAACGATTCTTGCTGGAGTAACGTTTTTCTAGCAGGACAATTCTAAACGAATGATCGGAGAGAGAAAAATTGTGCATGGCCAGAGAGCTTATATGTGTGCCAAAATGTGCCCCCAAAAATAAAATCTGTACCCCTTCAGGTTTTCGAGATATTGCATTTCCTGCTGGAGTAACGTTTTGATGAATCGTATATCTCTAAAACCATTGCATGTGCCCCTGTACAATAAACATACACGAGTAGCTCTTATGGGGCACACCTTAGTGCCTTAATTAGATTTAAGAAAATATTTATAGTTTTCAAGTTATCGCGGTTTTACGAAAACCCGATAAAACATCGCAGCGCCTAAATGAGACAAGGCACAAGTTCGCTAAAAACTGTATTCGGTCCTTCTTGACGCTAATAATAACCATACAAAGTTTCAAAACTGTTCATGCATGCGTTTTTGAGTAATCTTGCTAAAAGTCAAAACGATGGTGTCTTAACTTTGACGGCAAAATACAAGGAACCGGCTCAATCCCAGATGTGTAGGTGTGAACCAAAATTGTGTGCCTTTAGTCAAAAATATATGGTGAAAATATTCAGCTTGGAATGTTTCGCATTAAGTTAATATTAACAAAAAAACAAAATATGTAAACAACGGCTGGTTATCCGACCAAATTCCAATGACTACTAAAAAGCGACTGATTCATACATAGCGATAACCTTCTTTATTGGACGTAATATACCTAAGCTGTTGTCCGTACAGTCGCGTTCAAAAGTTTTGGGGGCTAAATAAAAATACATATTAAATGCACCTTGTGACTATATTAAATGAACCAGCTTGTTGATGTGGAAATTACTATATTTATTCCCTTAATTTTAATTCTTAAAGTAAGTATTGCATCAAATCACAAAATTTCCTCCCTATAAATATTATAAATTATTTGCACGTTGTGTAGTCGTTATTATTTCGGTTTAAAGACATTTTATTTCTCAAAGAACAAATTACAGTTCACTTATAGAGAAACTCAACTAAATTAACAATAGGTTGTAGTTGATATTACGACGTTCAAGCAATTCAAGAAACCGAACATCACAGTTTCATTGGAAAATATGTGCTTAAATCTAGTTAAAATACAAAACACAAATATTTAAAACACAGATCAGTTTTTCATCTAAGTTTAACATATAATTAGTAAATTGGCATCATAAAAAATCACTTAATCAAAATCATCAATACTACGCTCTAAGTTCATAAAGCTGTAGGGATGACTTTTTCGGTTTTTTTTTTTTTTTGTTCCTACGCCTTTATGAACTTGGAGGGTTGTATTGGTGATTTTGATGCTTATAATTCTGTAACTACATACGTCTTACAGCCGCGAATTATATTTTAATCAACACACAACCTAGCACTGGCCTGCAAATTACAAAAAACGCAAGAAACTTTGAATTTCGCGGGCTGGTTGGAGCATTCCCCTTACTGATGAAAAACTTACTGTTAATTTATCTAACCTATGGCTTATCAATAAATATAATAGAAACAGCTACTAGAATATAATCCAATAACAACTTTATTTTATTACTTATTACTTTTCTACTTCAGTGTACTCAGGCACAACCGGTTAGTGAGTAAAGTAAAGAAGGTCATCGATATGTATGAATCCGTCGCTTTTTAGTAGTCATTCAAATTTGGTCGGATAACCAGCCGTTGCTTACATATTTTGGTTTTTTGTTAATATTAACTTAATGCGAAACATTCCAAGCTGAATATTTTCACCATATATTTTTGACTAAAGGCACACAATTTTGGTTCACACCTACGCATCTGGGATTGAGCCGGTTCCTTGTATTTTGCCGTCAAAGTTAAGACACCATCGTTTTGACTTTTTGCAAGATTATTCAAAAACGCATGCATGAACAGTTTTGAAACTTTGTATGGTTATTAATAGCGTCAAGAAGGACCGAATACAGTTTTCAGCGAACTTGTGCCTTGTCTCATTTAGGCGCTGCGATGTTTTATCGGGTTTTCGTAAAACCGCGATAACTTGAAAACTATAAATATTTTCTTAAATCTAATTAGGGCACTAAGGTGTGCCCCTTAAGAGCTACTCGTGTATGTTTATTCTACAGGGGCACATGCAATGGTTTTAGAGATATACGATTCATCAAAACGTTACTCCAGCAGGAAATGCAATATCTCGAAAACCTGAAGGGGCACAGATTTTATTTTTGAGGGCACATTTTGGCACACATATAAGCTCTCTGGCCATGCACAATTTTTCTCTCTCCGATCATTCGTTTAGAATTTTCCTGCTAGAAAAACGTTACTCCAGCAAGAATCGTTTTTTCCGTTTTTCTCCAAAACGACAGGGGGCACACATTTTTTATGTGGGGGCACATTTACAGCAGATAAGGCACACATTATACGTTCTACTCATATAACTCTAGGAGACACTTTCTTGCTAGGGTAACGTACACGTCTAATGAGTAGAAAGATTGGATAGGATCTGCAGACTTAGCATAACGCTTTATATTTCTACTCTTCAGAAGAATAGAAATCGCTTGTCTACATTTCTCGGTAAAGAACTGTCAACTGTCTATACGGAAACGTCGGTCGTTTTTGGTACGGTTCTCGCGCTAAGCCTGCTGGGATAACGCTAGTTCAAGAAACATCTAACAGTTTTACTATTAGGCAGCTCAGACCGATACTTTTAGGCAGCTCTCTAGGTATAATCATAGACCATAAAGTCCTAGATAGAGACAAGGGAATCGCAGTCGATGTCGGCGCACGCGCAGTGCAATAGATCATTGTTTGGCGTGATTACTGCGGGTGGCCACCCAGTGCGGGCGCATCGTAACGCACGCGCGGTTTATAGCATATACATGTACAGTACAACTATTTTCTTAATGTCCCTCGGGAATCGTCGCATTTCCAAATTCAAACGAACTTTCGTCCCATTTATTAAAATGAATTACGTTAACTTAAAAGAGTATTAACAACTCTATATACATACTTCCAAGTCGACTGAGAGCGCCCGGTCTGCACCAAGTGCAAAGGGCCAATTGATAGAAATCCGACGATTGTCGAAAGACGAAGTTTACCGAAGGACATTAATGAAATAGTTGTACTGTACCTAAGAGGTGTAGGAGCAGGGTTGTGGTGGAATTATGGTTTGTATGACCTACGTTTTGGGGATTGAACAAGATTTGACATGAAACGAAATCGACTCTGACTTGTAATACAATTTCATGCATCATCATTTCAGCCGCAAGGCTGCTGGACATAGGCCTCCCCCAATCATCACCACTTCGACCGGTTCTGTGTTTCCTGCATCCAGCGGATTTATGCGGCCTTCACAAAGTCATCTGTCAACCTTGTGGGAGGCCTTCCAACTCTACGTCTTCGGGTACGCGGTTACCACTCCAGAACCTTTTCGCCTTATTTAAATTAATCTACAAATAGGTACTTACTCAAATAATTTTAATGTAGGTAATTTCATCATTGTAGGTAATATACCTAGTACCTAATATAATCGTTTTTAATAATATTATTCATATTGTAAAACATAGCATAGGTACCATGTTTTACAAATCAGCACCCTAGTTTCAATTTGACAGTTCAATAATATTCATTGCATTATTAATTATGTTGCTGAGCAGACGCATTTTTCGAACTTATGAAGCAATGGTTTAACATATGTTTCAAAACGAAACAGATTATGATGTAGCGTGAGTTACGCAATTGGGGTGCTCTTATCCTTATTCATAAGACTTGCCTGGTATTTTTATTTGGAAAATAACACCTAATACCTAATATAAAATTTACCATGAAAATGTTGGCATTCTTCTAAGCGTATCGATGGTAATCTGAATGGAGAATCAACGGCCCATAATTCAACTGTGAGTTTGACGCCCTCAGTAGCGTCCATCAGTTCATGTAAGGCTGTTATGGCATAGCTTCCGATTATAGGTAGGTACCTGTTATCGGAAGCATTACGTTTGTCCGTCGATGGTGGTAAGGAGCTGTTTTTCAACTCGCTTTTATGAGTTTGGTATGAATGTATCTAAGTAACGGAATGTTTGAACGTGATTTTCACCCCCTTCATAACGTCGGATTCATTTGCAACTTTGCACACTTAACAAGGACCGATGACGATTCTATAATTTCATATATTTGTTCCAAAAACATATATTACATAAACATACAGGCAAAGTTTTCATCCAGTGCACAAATTTAACCATGAAATCTTCATATCATTGTAGAACCCCAGTGCAGAAATTTTTCTTCGGTTTTACAAAAAAATATCAGTTGTTTCATAGAAAACTGCAATACTTACCTACGCGGTCAAATGTCTGGAACTTGATGTTTTTTTTTTGTACAACCGACGAAAAATGTCTGTGCTGGGGGTCTACAATGATACGCTGAATTCATGGTTAAAGTTTGCGCACTTGATAAAAACTTATCCTGTATATTTTGGACAAAAAAATATACTTTAAATAAAATCACCCTTATTTAGTTAGCCGAACTAAAATATTTAAAAAATTAAATTACAAATTTAAAAAACCCCCGACCCAAACAAAACCTCTAAAAATTAAAAAATAATATTTATAGGCCTTTTAATTTGAATGTAATATTTTGATCAGGGCATTGTCAAGTCGGGGGACGGTCAATGAAAACGCCAAACAGAGGCCTAGCCGTCCCCCGACTTGACAATGCCCTGATCAAAATATTACGTTCAAATTAAAAGGCCTATAAATATTATTTTTTAATTTTTAGAGGTTTTGTTTGGGTCGGGGGTTTTTTAAATTTGTAATTTAATTTTTATTTCTTGCTTTTTAAACTTAATGTCTCCCTTAAATCACCATTTATCTATAATCTATTCATTGAGACCTTTTCAATGAGCCCAAACACGATACTTCTGCTGTTTGTTGGTGAATAACTTGGGTTTCCTGGAAATTCCAGGTGTAGCTCCAGCATCAGTTCAAGGTTATTTTTTTCGTCTAATATCATTGAAGTAATAGAATCCCAAATTTTGAGTTGATCAGACCCATGGAAGAGGCTAAAATCCTTTTTTCAACCAGAAAAGAGCTGATAATCTACAAACGGCTGAACCGATTTTGATAAAACATGTCTAAGAACACTCCCGACTAATACACCTTTCAAACAAAGAAAACTAAATCAAAATCGGTTCATCCGTTCGGGAGCTACGTTGCCTCAGACAGACACACACACACACACACACATACACACACACACAGACACGTCAAACTTATAACACCCCGTCGTTTTTGCGTCGGGGGTTAAAAACAAATAATAGTTAAAAAAAAAAACTATAAAACGCGCTTTAAAAACCAAACTAAAAAAGTAAAAATAATTAAAAAAAATCTAAAATAAAGGGTGCAGTGTTAGAGAGTATAAACGACATAAAAAGCGTGTGGGGTGCTTATTGAGGTTTTTTTTATAATCTATTAATATCAAGCACCCCACGCATTTTTGACATAAAAATTACGTCTATGTATTTTTTGACGATGTATTTATAAATCACTCTATCCTTATTTTAGTCAATTTTTTTAGTTTGATTTCAAAGCATGTTTTTTTAGATTTTTTTTCTAGATTCTTCATAATCCATCCTGCGTGGTACAATTACAGTAGGAATAGTTTTAATTATGACACTTCAACAGCATTCATTGCATTATTAACGTGGTTGAGTTGAAAAATAAAAACAAATTTATTTATTTAGGAGAATAAGAATGGATATAAGTAATGTAAATTTTCTCCATTAAAAACGATTAAAATCAAATTTATTTTTCGTTGTTTTGAATTTACCGCCAAAACGCTTCATGATGACTTTTTGTGGAGGCGATCGGCGGCGGCGATCTCTCGCGTCCGGCCCTGGTCCAGGCCATGGTACGGAGCAAGAGGGCATGGGGAGCCGTCACCTCCTTCAGCGAAGCAGTGATGCTCGCGAAGAGGGAGGCGGCGCACGTGAGGGAGAGGCAGCATATGCGCCCTCGCGACCCTAGCCGCCGCAGGATACGGAGACGCCCTGGGCGTCGGGAATCCCAGGCCGATATCCGGCCACCGTAGGCATGAGCTTGCGGACGGCGAGTAATGGGTAGCTAGCTCGCTGTCCGGTAAGGACCAAGCCCAAGTCGACGGCGCGTTGTGTTCCACGCGCGCCTCAAAGAGATGTCAGCACAAAAATGATGGGGCCTGCAAGGGCCAATGCCTGTCAGGGGTGCGGGTTCGTTTGAAAGAGATACCACAGCCCCTGGCATACGGGCTAATGAAGGAACACGGGTGGGTTTTAGTCAGTAAAAGTCTGACACGCCCTCCTGCTCCACCCAGAGCGGGAGAAGTTATTTGATGATTTCCCACCCAAAAAAAAAAAAAAAGACTTTTTTATCACGTATCATCGTGACGTCAGCTTTGTGTAAACAGCACCGGTAAAAATACTGAGTTTGGCGCAGTTTTTGAAGTATTTGTGCAGAGGCACCGCACACCAGTATCACTTGCTAATTATTAAACTCGACATTCACTTGTTTACTTAGGTACTTAGTTTACACAAAGTTGACGTCACGTGATAAAAAGTTATCGCAAGGAGCGTTCTGGCGGTAAATTCAAAACAACGATAGCTAAATTTGGTTTAAATCGTTTTTAATTGAGTTAATGGATATAAATCAATTTACTTTTATTTTTCTGTTACATATTTCGTCCCAATCTTCAAATTAGAATAGTTTTTAATAAATTGGAAAATACCCTGTTCTGTCTTTTGCTAGTACTGGCCGATCCTTTCGGAAGGAGTCAAGTTCATTTTGACAACTATATGTAAACTGTAACCGTTTTAAACTAATAAAAAGAAGTCGCTTTTCGTGTTTGTACGCTTAGATCTTTTAAACTAAGCAACCGATTTTCATGAGGTTTTAATCAACAGACAGAGTGATTCAAGAGGAAGGTTTATATGTATAATACACAGTCACAGACGCGGGCGGAGCCGCAGGCAAAAGCTAGTGTCAAAACGTCAAAATTACATAAAATAGTCCCCCAAACCGGCCGCCCTACACCGCTTCCTAGTGCTTTTGCGGGGGGCTTCAACTCCCCAGCATATAAATGGATGATTGTAAGTTTACCTTCAGACTAACTGGTAATAAATAAGAGACTTCAACCGTAGTTTTCCTTGTTCATTTCAGCAAAAAGATGTGATTGACTAATCAAATCAAAACCCACCTACGCTGAAAACCGATCTAATGCAATCGTCACGTATCAAGATTACGTCACTTCGGTAATGATCGGCAATCATTGGGCCACGACATCACCTTTCGCACGGCCGATCATTGGGGCCAATTCTTTTGTTTGATAAGTGTGTATAATGGCGGAGCGGTCACGTTGGGATGCTATCAATCATTTGGACATGTTGACGATGGCACCCATGGGCTGTCGGGTTGCTAAGTTTTGGGGTGTTGCCAGGATATTTCCTGAAAGTCGAAAGAGGTTCGGTATTTGTTTGGTGGATGGTAGTGGGACTACTCTTTACTCCCGCCCCTACTTCACAAGGGTGCAATGGCGACATGTCAAAAGATCTAGATTTCTGTGCTGTTTCTTATTTAAATATTAATGTATTACAGTAGGCGCAAGAGCAAATGCCGAGCACGAGGTCCTGGGTTCGATTCCAGGGTAGAGAAGTGTTTTTGGGATTATCCACCTGTGATTTTTTGACAGACAATGTGTAGCCGTGTGTACACCTCTGCCTAAAGCTTCAGCGAATGCAGGCGCGATGTTATATAGCACTGTGAATTCAGTGAGGTAATTTTTTTTATTATTATTAGATATATAATTTATTTATTTTTGATTTTAATTTTTTTGATTTTGAATTAGTCTGCACGGCAAAAAAAATTGACACTACATAATCAAGATTCATACCTTTGTCTACAAAAGTTATCTGCTATGGTCACCCTAACAATTATGTATTAGTGTAGATGATGGACGTCGCACAAGTTAGCTTTATGGGCGTTTACCGTCTGACTCATCGTAATCTTATACATAATGTGCTAGCACCTACTAGGCGGCAGGGCAACTTTCCAACTGATGCCATAACGGTGTAATGGGGTGATGCTACAGAATAAAAAAACATAACTAATCATCTGCCTAGCCTTTTCCAAACTATGTCGGGATCGGTTTCATGTCTAAGCTGAATACCGCCACTAGGGAATGCAATCTCGTTCTCGCGACATCTCGTTCTCGCGAAGTCTCGGCCTTTTTTGGCGAGATTGATCTCGGACGAAAAAAGGAGGAGATCTCGCGAGTTTAACGAGATTGCACTCGAGCATAAAAACGTCTTATTCGAAGCGCGCCCGCGGACTGACACGGACGGTTTTTTTTACTTCTCGTTGGTTTGTTTGTTATAAAAGAACTGTTTTATTTCTAAAAGATTTGTGTTTGATATTAGTAGAGAAGACTGTACGTTTCTTTCATTTGTTATTTGATAGATACGTCCGTCAAAGTTTACTACTTAGAAGTTTATTAAAAAATTATAGACAGATACATCAAACAATGTTTGATGCATAAGAGTATATTGAAAAAAATCGTGAAAATAAATGTTTATCTTATAATATTTATAATTTTATTATTTTTTTCCTAATTTATTCAAATATTTTGATTATTTGCAAAAAACACACAAAACTGCCAATCTCGCGAGATCTCGAAATTGGCGAGATCTCGCAGTATTGTTATACATAAACTCGCGAGATCTCGCTTGAGCCCCAATCTCGCGAGATTTGCATTCCCTAATCGCCACGTGCGAACTACGCATTACAATGACGTCACGTAAAATCCTGCATCGCGCAAGCAAAGTTTCACACACAACACTCGTCTGGTCAGAAGATCTTCCCTTTTCTATGGATGATGAGAAACTTTACTCCCTGTTCCTCATACCTTTAGTCCAGTATTATTTATGAAGCGACTGCCTATCTGGCCTCCACAACAAAGGTAAGACTGGTTTTCAAACTTTCCGGCTTCTGACCCTTCATAACGACTGTTAAAGATTTACGAATGACAGCCGGGACCAACTGCATAACGTGCTTCATAGGGGAATTCCGGTATGAAATGGATGTTCAGTGATCACTAGAGATTGGATAATCGGATGCATATTTATCTAAAGTTAATTTTTAATTATGAAAGTATGGAAGTGGCTTCTTAAATTATATTTTTTGTAAAAAAATATCCCGGGATTCCAGGAACACCGGGAATTCATAAAACTTTCTAGTCAGGTGTATAGTATGGAAGCGACTTCTAAATTATTAGGATTGTATTCAAATGCATATTTTTTATTTAAATTAACCCCGATGCAAGTAATATTTATGTGTATGTAGAGTGTAAGTCTGTAAGAGAAGGGGTGATGTGAGTTCGTTATAACATTATATTTTTACATTAAATTAAGATTTTTTCAATTAAAAACCGCGTTCTGTATTAGCCAACACTGTGCTTTAGGTGAATATGCATCCGAATATCCAAACTCTGGTGATCACACATCCACGGATCGAACGCAGCCAGCGCGCAGCGTAGCGTAGGTAGTGTAGGTACCTAACTTTGATCGAACATCGGCTCGTGCAAATATTACTTAGCCACGAGCGTCTTAAAATATTAAAAAAAAATATGGAAAGTAATTAACCTCCAAAACAATGAATGTAATTGATACTCTGCTTAGTTCTTGTTTGTCCTTACCTATATCCCGTACCGTACCGAGTACCCATACGAGTAATCATTTTGAAGTAGGTTAATACCTACCCTCCCATACCTAATGGTATGGGAGATTTGGGAACAGTCACATGTAGAGCCGTGACTAGACTAGTATATTTGTCCATTTATGCTTCTAAGTCGCTTCCCAATTTTAAAGTTCAACTGCGGCGCATAGGCTAGTTCTATTACCTAATGGCTTTACAAATAAATGTTTTACTAAATAGATAGGTAAGTAGTTCCCACGGCGATGTTATTACTATAAAACACAGTTCTAACATCTCCTGTATGAGGCTGTATGTACCTATACTTAATGATCTCATCATCAATTTTGTTATTTAACTCCATCGCAGCGCCATCTAGCGAGAGATGCATGGTGTACTCCGAAGCACCGTAGGTACTAAGAATGTCCGAGTTTTTGGCGGGATTGCGTTGGAACATGTCGCACGAATTTTCATTTTCATGAAATTTCGTGAAATAGCGAATTAAATTGTTTAATTTTGGTAGTGAATTATTAAATTTAGTTACGTGTGAGTGCACAAGTGTAGTGAAGGTGAAAATAAGTGACTAACGTGGACTTTTCGTGTTCCCCCCAAAAACTCCTAGGCTGTTGTTGTAAATAAATAACCAGGGTCCTCGGATATAGATGAAGCTTAGTAAGAAACCGTTTTCAGATAAAATCAAATTTAAAAAATAGAAAACAGACAGTGCATTTTAAAATTAAATTTTATTGAAAATCATCCATTTTCGTTTCTTACCGTATTCGTTCCATCCGACGCACGGCCAGTGTTACCTACTAATCTCTTTTGGTGACTGTACCTACTTAGTAAAAGTTGGTAGGTGACGGCATAGCACTACTTCGCATAATTATGTTGATAAGCGCAATTAAATGTCTCAGTTGACCTTTTTCTGATATTTTTTCTACCTACTGAACTACTGTTGAGCACGATCCTATCCTGGGTTTGATTCCCAGGTCGGACAAAGTTATTGAGTTTTCTATCTGGATTTTTTCAGTAGTAGCCCGGAGTCTGATTTTGTGCCTGGTTGATGTCAATAGGGTCGCCCCTATTACATGGAACTTAAACTTATCTGGCGAAATGTTGGTGTACTATTACACCTCTGCCCACCCCTTCGGAGAAACAAGGCGTGATGTTATGTATGTTTTTCTACCTTTTTGCAGAATGTAGGTGTCCAATGAGTGGATAGGATAGGATCTGAGATAAGGCTAGTTCAAGGAACATCGAATAGTTTATAGAGAATCTGTTGTTCCAAGGTTGAGGAAGACTATCCGCTCGTAATACAGTTAAATACCACTGCTCACAAAACGGTGAAGGAAAACATCGTGAGGAAACCGGCATGTCCTAGAACTAAAAATTCGCAGATATCTGATATCCTCCAACCCGCACTGGCCCGCGTGGTGGATTATGGCCCGCTCCCTCTCACATAGAGGAGGCCTGTGTCCCAGCAGTGGGAATATTATCGGCTGATTATGATTATGATATGATAAGTATGTATAATCAGCACCCTACCTAATTGCGTAACACGCTATCAATCAGAATCTAAATAATTTAAAGGGATGTTTCAAATTCATTGCTTAATATGTTCGAAAAATTTGTCTACTCAACAACATAAGTAACGCAATGAATATTGCTGAACTGTCAAAATGAAAGCCATTCCTAGAGCTAGTGCGTTACGAAATTACCCCTCAGGATACTGTTCCCTAACAAAGATTTCAAAACTGCCGTCAATTTCTTACATTTCTTTTTCGACCCGTTAGGGTTTGGTTATAAACGAATAGATTTTACGAAGTCTTTTAGTTTTACTGACTAACTTTAGAACATTGACTAATAAAACCTCTATTTTACGTAAGTGGCTATGATTTTCCACAGTCTTCAAACATTCTCTAGTCCAGTTAGAGCAATTTTAGCTAAAATTTAATCTCGTTGAAAACTCAGACTTACGTTCCGCTACTTAGACATGAATAAAATTACGCTAGACGCCAAGCCATATAGCATACAGAAGCACCGAGCATATACAACGGCGCTTCCAATTAGAAAACTTAATGAAATTGCACCAAAAACGACCTTTAAGTAAACATGCATTCCTGGTTTTATATCACAACGTTAAGACGCATTGTTGGACTACCACACAGCCTTATGGCAGAAAGAGAAGGAACATATCCCCTTCTCACTCTCGGGCGGAGCTTGGCCCGGTGTGGCCCACGTAGTTAACCCACTGTATGTGAGGTCTCGATCATAATTTATTAACCGGGCCCCACAAAATACCAACTCGAAATATACCGGAGAAATGGCGATATGAATTATTATTAACCTTTTTCATCTTACACGCTTTGTAACGGTGTAAATTCATGCTAATTAAGATATCCGAATCTTCTATTATTCAAGTTGATGAGTGATCTCATTTTTTTTTTATTTACACTCGGTTATTAAATTCGACTTTCACATATTAGCTGGGTGTTATTACGGGGCATTTTCAGAATTTGTTTTTGTGTCTGCTACTAATTTTATTGCGTTATCGTGATATTTTAATGTTTTTAACGTAACGTTGTTTGTATGTGAAAGCGTTTTATGTGTATGAGGCGTGTCAAAGTGCACTCGCCGAACAGATTAGAGTTCACGGTGTATTCGGGAATTGATGTTAAATCCAATATAACTTGTATGACTGGCGTGAAACCACGTCACAAATAGATAGAGAGAGACCTACCTACATAGGTAATCGACTTTGTTATATTTCTGTTGTTCTAAGACTCTGGATTAAATGGGGAAGGTAGGTACAGAGGCCAGCACATCAAGCTACCCCAATCTGTCAAATTTCTTCGATAGTTTTTCAACTTTATTACAAAGGAATAAGGTTTATGTTCAATTGGGAAAATTTGACAGTTTGGGATAGCTTGACCTGTTGGCGACTGTACTACTGGTACTAGTTTCTTTTTTTCTCAAGCTGGTATGCTGGCGTTTGGATTTTTCCCGGTTGATGACAACTAGGGTTGCCAAAATTTTTTCGACGAAATATACTTAGTACTTTTCGAAATAACGTAAAAAAAAATTGTACCTACCCTTCAAAAACAAATAGTATTTCATGGAAAAAGAAAAAAAAGGCCAAATGTATTTTATTTTTTTTCACTACCTACTTGCATTTTTTAATTTGTTTTTGTATAAAATTGAATTATCATCACATAACACTTTTTTATTTTATTTAATGTAAATCAAAAGCTATTTTTTTTTTATTAATGGGATTCCTACTACTTCTGTTTCTTTCTTCTCGCCATTTTCGAATTCATAACCGGAAATATGCTTTCCGTGAATCACGAAATGACCAGACCCGACCAGACCTGGTGGCCAATTCTCGTAATTAAATGTAGTCGCAGTGTCTTCTCGGCGAAAAGCAAATGTCAAAAATGTATGGAAACTCGAGGTATTTTTGACAGATTGATATCAGACTGTGAACGTACTTAAAATTACGAGAATTACCCCTCAGATTGCACTGTACGTTATTATTTTGACATTATTGAAAAGTTCGGAACGCATTGTGACAGATGAGTTTGGATCGGTTCGGATACATGCTACGGCATCAGTCAAAAATCAATGTAAAGGCGCGTTCATAATTTTTCAAAATAAAAGATTTGTTTGTTAGATTTCGGTGTTGAAAATATAGTATTTTTGCGTACTATATGTTTCTTCAACAGTATATAGTACGCAGAACCCGAAATACAGTACCTACAACACTATATATCATAGTACGGTTGGTAACCCTAATGACAACACTTGTCCCATTTAAATGGGATGGGACTTGCCTAAACACAACTGGTGAAATGTGGGTGTGGTGGTGAAACGTAAAACATAAGCATTTTGTAGTAGGTACCTCTAGTAGGGGTCTACTAGAGGTACTCCTACTACACCTCTGCCTAACCCTTAAGGCATTAGATACAGGCGCAATGGTAAGATTTATCTAGCTACCTAGTAAGTGAAAACTTTGGAAGGTTACTAGATATTTACATATTTTTGCTTTAAATGCCATGTTTTACGTTCCTTTATTCGCGACACAGTCTGAGATTCGCGATTTGTCTTCTAATGCCAGATTATTTGTCTAATACCAAAAATCTAGGCATAAGGTATCTTTCGCTTTCTGGCTTCTAGCTATTTGAAACGATTGTTAAGCCAGACATTCTGGGCCATTGGTCCAAATGAGCATTTGGTCTGACTGCGTGATGTCTAACCAAGGCTTCGGGGTCTATGGGTAATGTGCTAAGAATATTTTTTTATGTTAAGTATTTGTTATTTGAATTATTTGTTTTATATACCTTACTAATAAGTATTATATGTAAGTATAGTATAGTATTAGGCAATATAGTTTTTTTCCCAATAAATAAAATAAAACTAGGTATGAGCAGTGGTACCTAACGGCCGCAACATACAAGTTGTAGGTAGGTCGTGCGTTCGAACCCAGCCAGGCGCATTACTTTGTGTAATAATTTCATCACCACTGCTCTCAAACGGTGAAGGAAAACATTGTGAGGAAACCGGCATGTCCTAGAACCAAAAAAATAAATCGAAGACATGTGACATCTACCAACCCGCACTGGGCCCGCGTGGTGGTATACGGCCCACTCCCTCTCACGGAGAGGAGGCCTGTGTCCCAGCAGTGGAACGTTATAGGCTGAGTATGTATGTATAGAGGTATTAAATGAGTTTGGGAAAAAGATTGTTCATCGGCAAGGTTTTTTAATGAAAATATTTAAAATATTAAACAGCAGCTAAATTCCGTAACACACTATCAATCAAAATCTGTATCATTTTGAAGGATATTGTTAATCCATATTGCTTCCTAACTACGTTCGAAAAATCTTTTTTCTGTTTTTAAAGTGAAAACTTCTTTAGGCATGTTGGGCATTTTTTGAGATGGGAAAAAACAATTTAACTCGCGTCATTATTACCGACACCACTGACAACACAAACGTAGGTACGTTGAACGTTGATTTCCTGACGATTCAAAAAATACACACGTAAGTAGGTACCTAATTGTTCAAGTTTTCACTTCTGTCCGCACTCCCGGAGTGTTTTTTTATTTTATTCTGAGTAATTACCGAAATATCGCTATGAATGTTGTTGCGTTGTCAAAATGAAAGCGATTTCTACAGTTAGTGTGTTACGCAATTATCCTGCTGGTTTCTATGACTAGATGCAATTAAACCGTAACTACGATTAGTAAACGGGATTTATGGAGAAAATACGTTTATTTGCGGTAAAAATTAAAGAAAGAAAACAAACAAAAAAACCGGCCATGTGCGAGTCGGACTCGCAACTAAAGGGTTCCTTGCCAAAAGTCAAATAAACGTCACAAAACACGTTTCTTGTATGGAGAATCTTTAATTATGGGTGAATTTCGACCACTGGGTGAACACTAGTACCTACCTACCTTTAAGTTTATATTACATGAACATGAAGTTTTTTCCTTTCTTCAGTCACCACCAACCGTGATAAAACCAACAAGTACATAGTAGAGTAGTCACCAGTTTTGGATGTAGGTATGGTATAACTAATTATACTATTATGCTGACCGGTGTTGCACAAGTTACAATTACTACTACTTCTGCCACCTAGCGTCGAATAGCAACATTAAAAAGTAAGTTCAATCTAGTATGTCTCTTGCAGACTAGGTGGCAGTGCCAAAATGTGTCATCGTTAGTTATATTTTTTTGTAATTGAAATGAACAATTATTAAATTATAAATTGAAATTACTTCATCAGTAATCAAAAAACGAAGACACCTCAAAAACCGATATCAAAAGAAATCACTCATCTGCTTGAAAACGTTATTTGACATTATTGACAATGACAGACAATGGGCGCATTCCGTATTAGAAAAATAGCGCTGTGAGCGCTCACATCGATATTTTGCGTTCCGAGTTAGATATCACGATTCTGACAGTTAAGAACCGTCATTTTTGTCATCAATACGGAACGCTCGTGATCGCGATAAAAGTGCTCACTCAACGTTAAAACATATTTTCACCATATCGTCGTTCATATTGCAATTTGTTCAATGTCAAAAATTTCAAATTTTTTTTTATTTCTGAGGTATGCTTTAATTTTAATTTTGAACGCGACCGTAAAAGGTTCAATGTCATCTACCAATAGGAAAGCGGTGTTTGAAACTTGCAATATGTCACGTGATCGACTCGTCAGTAAATCGTATACGGCAAATTGTTCTATGTCAAAGTTTGAGCGGCAACGGATTTTTGCTCTGAGAAAAAACAACTGAAAATTATTAATTAAGTTAGAAATTGTGCGTTGTTTCTGAGGTAAGTTGATAATTATCATAAATTACGTATAATTGTGTGCTGGTTTTAATTGATTTTCATTAATATCCTGGTTTTAATTACACATAAGAAAAATCTTAACCCAACTTTTAGCAAAAAGCGCCCTGAGTCCGCTTTTTGGACTGCTTTTTTTGCTGATAAGCGCTTAAGACCTATAGTGACGCGAATCTATTAACAGATAACGTTTATTCATTAAAAAAATTTGTTTATTTTGACCTTTTTTGTAAATAATGCCAATCAAACAATAAGACCTATGTTGCAATACGTAGTTACAAACGCGACATAGAACCTTTTGAATTTTGCTTTGGTTTTGTATGCATGGCTTGGTGGTTGATTGTTGCAGATGAATAACACAAGAGGAAGGCGATTAATACAGTTAGCTACAAGTTCCTCTCAATATCCTCGCCAGCAACGACTGAACGAAGCTACTGGCCAGTTGTTGCAGATGAATAACACAAGAGTAAGGCGGTTAATACAGTTGGCTACAAGTTCCTCTCAACATCCTCGCCAGCAGCGACTGAACGAAGCTACTGGCCAGTTGAATCAAGATGAAACTCTGCAGCAGTGTGACACGTCTAGTGAAGAGGTCTTGTTCGAAGAAGGGTCGTCTTCTGACTCAGACTACGTGCCAGACGAAAGTAGTGTTGGCTTTCTTTCTAATGCATTAGAAGAAAGTACGAGCTCCAACGAAGAGGTCCTTGATGAGGAGACAGGAGTGCTTACTCGTAAGGATACTCACAAAAGGAAACGCAGTCGTAAGGGTCAAGCAGATCAAACAAAATGGAGGAGATTAAGAAACTCTAGGGCTAGGTTACAAGGTAAACAGTATGAAGGTTTTGAGAAGGATACGAATGGAAAATACAAACAAACACTGTTAAGACCAGCTAAAGGCTTACAGGAAAGATGTGGTGGGCATACCGAAGTGAAACATGGGGGACCGAAACAAAGGTTTGAATGTGAAATGTTAACCGAAGATGACCGAAAACTGATTTTTGATTTTTATTGGGCACTGAGTTCTTGGGAAGCTCGTAAAGTATACGTCCGAAGTTTAGTGAGTGTATATGCACCACAGCATCGACGTTCTTCTAGCGTAGATTCTAGGAAAGACAAAGCATTTAAATATTTCCTATCTTTGAAAGATAATGCTAAGAGAGTTCATGTTTGTAAGCAAATGCTTATGAAAACTTTGTGCATTGGCCAAAGACAACTGAGGGATTGGGTAGTTCCTAACAAAGATGCGACAGAAAGGTCTATTATCTCTCAAAATGGAAATGAGTATGCAAGGACTCAAAACAATGCATCCGATTCAATTCGAGAATTTTTCGACAGTCTGCCGAAAGTAGAGTCCCATTATTGCAGATCGTCTTCCTCAAAATTATATTTAGAACCAGTCTGGAATAGTGTTCATGGTGATCTGTATGCTGAATATAAAAAGTTTTGTTCAAAAAACAATAAGAGAATATATTGTGTTGCGACGTTCGAGAGGAAGTACCGCGAGCTTAATTTATCTATTTTTAAACCCAGGAAAGACCAGTGCAACAAGTGCTTAGCCTACAAAAATGGTAATATTAATGAAGATGAGTACGGGAGTCACTTGAAGAAAAAAGAAACAGCACGACAAAGTAAGGATAATGACAAAAACAATACTGAAGATGATGTGTTAGTATACACTATGGATGTCCAAGCGGTACTTCTTTGCCCAAGAATCCAAGCATCAGCTGTTTACTACAAAACAAAACTTAAAGTTCACAATTACACACACTATAATTTAAAAACAAAAGAAGTGATTTGCTATCTATGGCATGAGGGAAGCGGTGGCTTAGACAGTGATGTCTTTACGTCTATTATGATGAAACACCTAAAGGCAGAACTAGAAAAGGCACCAAATACCAAAAAAAATATTCTGTGGAGTGACGGGTGTGGTTACCAGAACCGATCCTTGAATTTGTCTAATGCTCTAATTGAATTATCAGTCGAAATGAACATAATCATCGAACAAAAGTACCTCGAAGTAGGGCACACCCAGATGGAGGTCGACTCGATACATAGCAGCATCGAAAGAAAGTTGCCACCTCATCGAGATATTTTCATACCTGGAGACTACATCAATATAATAAAGAGCGCAAGAACCAAGCCTGAACCGTATAAAGTAGTTTGTCTAAGCTACAGTGATTTCAGCAGGTGTGAAGGTGGTAGATACTCCAGCATTCGACCAGGAAACAAAAAGGGTGATCCACTTGTAGTAGACATTGTAAGCCTGCAATAATAATCCAGATGGGATCATACGGTATAAGTTGGACTTTAATGACGACTTCAAAGAATTACCGCGACGCTCAAACAAAAACTACACACGAACTGATAATACTGCCCTTTATCAATCATTTCTCCCTATTGACACCACAAAATTTATACATTTACAGGAATTAAAACCTCTGATTCCTAAAGATTATCACCCTTTTTATGACTCCTTGGAACACAATTGTTCAGATCCTGATGCCTGTCCTCACATACGAAATAATTAGTATGCAATGGTCCCATTGCATACTAATTACTAATGATTACATTCGTTACATCACTTTCATTTTACCCTGCCATTTAAATATAAGTCGTGAATTTTAAAATAATTTCAATTTAATTTTGTTATAAGGTAACAACATTTAAGTTTGTCAAGAAATTTACGTCAATTTGTTAGTAATAATTACATTAAGTTACTCAAACATAAAATTATGTTCTACTGAACGCACCTAATTGGTTTTTATTTTTATTTTTTCTGAGTATTGAACGCTCCCTTTATTTTTTCCTCCTAAAGTCACGTTGTCTAATATATGATCTGTGTTGAATAAAAAATATGGCTGACTAACTTTTTTAACTAATAATAGTTTTATTTAAATTCTTTCGTAATACAAATACTATATTGGACTTATGTCCAATCTTCAACAGGTTATGGGCCCAGTTAATAATTAGGTAACATTTTTCGTGATTTTGTAAAGTCTAAAATGACAAAGGACGCCATGCAACAGGGCGCGTCCGCGGACGCGTCGTTACCGAACAAAGATTCGGATTCGCATTCGCTGCCACCGACACCGCAGCTACCGCCACCAGGTATGTGCCATAGGACATTGTCCTCCATGGAAAAACTCGAAGGTACCAAAAATTATGCACAATGGAAATTTATTATGAAATTGATTTTAATCGAGTCTGATTTGTGGCAATGCATAATGGCGCCTCCGGAGAGTGATTCGGCAGCGGATCAAAAGGCTTATGCAAAAATTTGCCTCAACATCACGCCAATATGTTATCCTCACGTAAAAGATTGTACCACTGCAAAGGCGGCATGGGATGCCTTGAAGTTAGCGTACGAAAATGATAGCATTACTCGGCGGCTACTATTAAAACGACAATTATACAAAATTTCTTATAATACGTATAATGATATGGAAAAGTATATCTCCGAAATAATGGGCATATGCCAAGAACTTTCCGGCATTGGAACAAAAATTGATGATAAGGAGATTGCTGAAATAATGCTGATGGGTCTACCAGAGGAATATGATCCATTAATTATGTCAATAGAAGGACTTAAATTGGATCTTACATCTGAAATTGTTAGAAACAAGTTGGTGCACGACTTCCGAAGACAAGAACTCGACAAAACAGAAAATGCCCTGTTGGTTAAGAAAAAGATCTCTAAGAAAAAGTTTTCTGTCCGTTGTCACCATTGTGGCAAGGAAGGTCATATAAGACCAAAGTGTCCAGACCTAAAAAGGGAACAAAAGTCTACTGAAGACTCTGCTTTCTCATCAGCTTTAACCTCAGGACTGTGCAGCAGTTCAGATTGGTTAGTGGATTCTGGTTGCACAACACATATGTCTATGCGAAAAGATTGGATGAAAGATTTTTCTAGTGAGCGCAAGGCTTCTATAACTGTGGCAAACAATGATAAAATCTATAGTTGTGGTTCTGGCAATGTAGATATAACTTTACAAGAAAATGTTAGAAAAACTATTACAAATGTAGCATATGTCCCAGATATTTCAGTTAATTTACTCTCAGTTAATAAAATTACTGAAAAAGGATATGTACTTGTTTTTGATAATGAAAAATGTAAGGTTTTTGCTAAAAATAATGTATGTACTAACAGTCCTTGTATATTTTCAGCATCTAATGTGGGTGGTGTTTACAAACTTGATCAGCATCAGTATACCTCGTTCTACCCATGTGCTGAAAAAAATGTTGCTGTCAATGTGAATCATCAGTCGCTGTTTTGTTGTTCAAATGACTCTGAACTATGGCATAAGAGATTAGGTCATTTAAGTTATAAAGGTATGTTACTGTTACGTGATCGACTTGCAGATGGTATATCATTTAAAGATTTTCCTATACAATCTTGCATTCCTTGTATTGAAGGAAAACAGGCTACTAAAACATTCCCAAAAGGCAGTGCCAAAAGGGCTACTCAAAAATTAGAACTAATACATTCTGATCTCTGTGGTCCTATGCCAGTACCATCATGGAGTAATTATCGTTACATATTAACTTTGACAGATGACTATACACGTAAAACTTTTGTTTATTTTCTACGTACAAAGTCTCAAATTGAAGTTCATAGTGTTTTTGTAAATTTTAAATTACTTGTTGAGAATCAAACTGGTTTAAAGATTAAGACCATTAGAACAGACAATGGTACAGAATACTGTAATCAAACTATGCATATTTTTTTTGTTAAAAACGGTATCATTCATGAGACAACCATACCATATTCACCACAGCAAAATGGAGTAGCAGAGCGCTTAAATAGGACTTTAATAGAAAAAGCACGTACTCTGTTACAAGACTCTGGTTTAGATAAGAGATATTGGGGAGAAGCTGTTGCTACTGCAGTTTATTTAAAAAACTTAAGTCCTACTAATGCTGTAAAAGATGCAACACCAGAGGAACTGTGGTCAGGGTCCAAAGTTGACTTGAGTAACTTAAAGGTATTTGGATGCAAAGTTTATGCTTTAACACCAGAAATGCAACGTAACAAATTAGAAGCAAAGTCAAAACCTTATATCATGTTAGGCTACTGTGAATCTTCCAAAGGATATCGTTTAGGTGACCCCATGCATCCAGGCAAAGTTATTAAAGCAAGAAATGTTGTGTTTCTTGAAAATATTTCTGGTATATCCAGCTTAAGTAATTCTCCATCTGATTTTAACATAACTTTACATCAACAAGGAGATTTACAAAATGTACAATGCACTGATAGTTCTATTGATTCTGAAATTGTTAACCCTGTTACAATTTTATCCTCAGAAAATACAGAACAAATTGATACAGCACCAGAATATAGTTCAGCAGGGGAAGATAGCTTAGATTATGGTAGTGCTGAAAATTCTAATGATAGCATAGTTTTAGAATCAGGTAGTTCATCTAACTTGGATTATAATATTACTAATAATGTACAAAATATAAATAATGAGACTCTTTTACCATCATCGTCACGACCTGTAAGGCAATGCCGTCCACCTGTTAGGTTTAATGATTATGTAGTAGGAGGTGATGAATTAGCTATGTTAACTAATGAACCTAAAACATATCATGAAGCTATGTCCTCAAAAGACCACTTTGATTGGAAAAGGGCAATGAATGATGAATATAATTCATTAATTGCAAAAAATGTTTGGACTATTGTTAACCGACCAAGTAATAAGAATGTCGTGAAATGTAAGTGGGTCTATAAAGTAAAAAAGGATGCTGATGGAAATTTTGAAAGGTATAAAGCAAGGCTAGTTGCTCGAGGTTTCACTCAACAACAGGGAGTAGACTATGATAGGACTTTCTCTCCTGTTGTTCGGCATTCCACATTAAGGTTATTGTTTGCTATAGCAGTTCAAAAAGATATGAAAATTTTTCACATTGATGTGAGCACAGCCTTTTTAAATGGAAATTTAACTGAAACCATATACATGGAACAACCACCTGGTTATGAGGAGGATGGTATCAACAAAGTTTGTTTATTAAAAAAGGGTATATACGGTCTCAAACAAGCTAGCAGAGCCTGGCATTTAAAAGTTAATGAAGTATTAAATGGTATTGGTTATAAACAGTCGAAATGTGAACCCTGTGTTTACACAAAATTGATAAACAATAAAATTACTATTATCGCTTTGTATGTAGACGATTTTTTTGTATTCACCGAAAATCACAATGAAAAAATACAATTAGTTGATAAACTAAAGGAACAATTTGATATCAAAGACTTAGGTGAAGTTAGAAATTGTCTTGGTATGAAAGTTGAAAGGAATAAATATAATGGTTCTATAAAATTATCACAAGAAGAACATATAAAAAATCTTCTATCAAAATTTGGTATGAGTGACTGTAAGCCTGTTAGTACCCCAATGCAGGTGAATATAGGTTTAAGCAAATCATCTAAATGTGATGATAACTTACCTTATCAGGAACTAATTGGAGGACTAATGTACCTATCAGTGTGCACCCGGCCTGATATATCATTTGCATGTAGTAAATTGGGACAATACAGCAATTGTTATGGTGAGACACATTGGCAAGCGGCAAAACGTGTACTTAGGTACTTATCAGGTACTAAACACTATGGCTTACATTTTAGTAAAAGTAAAAAGAATTGTGAGATTAACATATTTACTGATGCTGATTGGGCAAATGACTTAGATGACAGAAAATCTTATACTGGGTTTGTTGTGAAACTGGGTGATTGTGTTATAAATTGGGAAGCCCGTAAGCAACAAACAGTTGCATATTCAAGTACTGAGGCTGAATATTATAGTCTAGGAGAAGCTGTAAAAGAAAGTAAACATTTGAAGAATTTTTTTATTGATTTGTTTAATTATAATTTATTACCTGTGACTATCTACAATGATAATTTAAGTGCTCACAAAATCGTAGAGAATGATTTGTGTCATCGTCGCACTAAACATATAGACATTCGTCATCACTTCATCCGAGATGCAGTGGATTCCAAAACAATTAAAATAGAATACCTATCAACGGATGAGATGGTGGCAGATGTCTTGACAAAGCCATTGGCTAAAATAAAACATCATAAGTTTGTTACAGAATTATGTTTAGCTTAAGTCAACTCAAGTCTTGAGTATAGTTGTATTACTCATTTTGATGGCAATAAGTACATAATTTTATTTTGTTTTCACTTCTGATTTAACATGTTTTCATTTAGAATTTAAGAACTATTGTATGATTGTTTTTATGTTTGAGTAAGGGGAAGTGTACTCATTTTGATGGCAATAAGTACATAATTTATTTTGTTTTCACTTCTGATTTAACATGTTTTTATTTAGAATTTAAGAACTATTGTATGATTGTTTTTATGTTTGAGTAAGGGGAAGTGTTAGTAATAATTACATTAAGTTACTCAAACATAAAATTATGTTCTACTGAACGCACCTAATTGGTTTTTATTTTTATTTTTTCTGAGTATTGAACGCTCCCTTTATTTTTTCCTCCTAAAGTCACGTTGTCTAATATATGATCTGTGTTGAATAAAAAATATGGCTGACTAACTTTTTTAACTAATAATAGTTTTATTTAAATTCTTTCGTAATACAAATACTATATTGGACTTATGTCCAATCTTCAACACAATTACGTTGTTTATTTTTCTTAAAACATATTTTTGATTGTTCTTACTTTAATTATAAATAACTTGAATAAATACTATACCTGTTATTTGGAATTATCTGTGTTTTATTTCAAACAAATAAACTATCAATATGTTACATGTCACAATTTTTACGTCAATTGTAGTTACAATAGGTTCCATGTCAAATTTCTAACAAAATATAATTATTTATGGAAATTTCAAAATGCACATTTAATAGAACACAATAGTTAGGATACATTCGTTAAAAAATATTTTGGTGTCATAAAAGATTTTTTTTCAGTATGCTGTTTTTTTATTCTCCTGTAAAGTTGTCGTTTTTGACATAGAACTAATTGCAATATGAACGACGATATTAGACTTGTATACACCTCACATTTCTTCTTCTTAGATAGAAGCACTATTTCAAATAAATCAAAGTTAGATAAAGATACGATGCGAATCAAAACAAAACAGCCCAACTGTCATATCTGACAGCGCTCACGGTGATATTAGTAAATTGCATGGTCGGCGTTATCGCAAGATGGCGCATGTCATGACGTCATCTATGACGTTTCGTGGGAAATCGTTATCGCGCTCACGCCAATTCGGAACGGGTGTGAGCGCGCTCAAATCGATATTATCGTATCTCGGAACGTAGGGAATGCTTTACAGTGAGTGACATTTCTTTGACAGCTCAGCTTCAGCTCATCGGCTGCCACATTATGGAAAATATTGTTCATTTATTTAATGATTCCTAATTGATCATGAATAATCAACTAATAGAGAAAATCATAACAGCAAACAACCTGCCATGTCCTCAATTTACATATGAAAATCCGGTGCTCGACAGAAATGTAGCGAAAGCACTTTCAAAAAGTTTTGTAAAAATTCTCAACTTGTCTCAAACAAATTCAAAAGTTAATAACAATCTACGACTATCTATATTAGAAAATATAAGAAAAATGTGTCAAGTTGAACCTGAAAACCACATTAAAGTCGATGAAAACTTTACTACTTTATTATTGGAGTTCTATGAACAAATAATAAGAGATTTCACACTTACGAATACTGATCCAACTGAGAAGAGTCTAGAGGAATTCTTAATTCGTAATTTAAAAGATATGAATCTCAGTAGCAGTCACAAGTCACCAATGAATCCAGAAGTTGTGCAGGCTTTAGTCAATTTAAATCAAAATGGAGTGTACCTTGATGTCTTATTGAAGGATGTCATTCATTGGAACAGTACAGAAAGCAAGAATATTCGGATACTAAATGACTTATGGGCAAGTGATAGTATTAGTACAGTGTCTCATACAGCTGAAGATGTTTCTATTAAATTAAAACCAGAAATTGAGAAATGTATTTTAGAAATATCCCACACTATTTTGAATGAAACAGATCCAAATATTGAAGGCATGTTTCTAAATAATGCATCTCTTAAAATATTAGTCAAAAATGCATCTAATTCGGGCAGCTGCTTCCAAATATGCTGTAGTGTACTCAATTATTTATTTATAATGACAAACTTTGACGCAAATATACAAAGGTTTGTTCAAACATTTGTTGAGCATGTAAAAGAGAGCTGTGATGCATTTTCTGTTTTGTATCCCACGTATCTTAGTCACTTAACAGTCCTATTAGACATAAATATTGTAGAACTGCCTCCATCATTACAGAATAGTTATATTGAATCCACTAACAAATATTTGTTGGAGTTAAAATCAAAATCAAACAATGACTTTATAATGCTGTTGTCTCATTTTCCTCAATGGTTTGATATTTACTTTCAGTGACTACAATGTTCCAAGTTGTTTAGGAGTGTGGAGGTCTAAGTCTGTGACAAGCTAAAAAAAAAGAAATATATTTTTCAAAGTTTTTATTTAATAAGTAAAAGATATGTTTTGTACTAAGGCACTGCAATAAAAAAATAGTAAACAAAAACAGTTTTTTATTATGGTGAATATTGGTGTTATTCCACTTATCACCATTATGAGCTCTTTAAGAGCTCAATGGGGATTTGTAGTGGAAAACCTTACAAATCCTCTGGAATAACCCAAATCTTGTCCATCAAAACAAAACAGCCTGGCTTCGGCTCAACAGGCCTTAACTTATATAACTATAACACAACTAAAAAAACATTTAACATAACTTGAGCAACTACATTTCAAAATCGATATTTCCATGACGTTTATACACAAAAACTACCATCCATTTAGGCATTACAAGCAAGCACTTTGGTAAGCCTTCGTAACCACCGGCAATTTTTTTAGCGCACTAGATTTTAAATCCAATAGTGTGTTTTTATAGATTCTCAATAATAGGCTTGGCACCATAGGTACGTTGAAAACACAGTGCGCCATAAAATCGTCGCTTAAAAAAAATCTACCGAGTGCAAAAACTAAAGAGAGAAAACGAGAAAAAGTGAAAAGCAGGAAATTATTTTTTTCCAAATCCATAATGCAGTAGTTTCATATAAACATCATCACTTTTGGTATTAAATTTTATTGATCCAAGACATAAACCTGTCTTGCTGATCTGCATCATCCTGTGTTGAAGGGACACCATGTGTATAAGCAAGTTTTCAAAAAATGGGCATGTTTTGTTACAAAAGCCACAATGAAAGTAATTCGTCCGTATCTGCAACAATTTAAATGTAAAGTTAGTTTTTGATTTAGTCATCTACACACTTGGAAAGTTCACCCCAGGGTGCCTTTTCAGAGTCAGTGTATTAATTATATCATGTAGGTAATTGAAAAGCTTCCTTGGAAATCAATATCATATGCATAAATGAAACAAAGACCACTTACTTCTCTGAAAAATTGTCCTTCTTCCACATGCGACATGACAAATTTTGCAGCTAGAAACTTATTCTTATGCTTTGGAGTGCCACAATGTTCCCGCTCTTGCCCCTGCGGGAGTAACTCGTTGCATGCATAGCATTTTGTTTTCTTATAATGCGGATCCTCAATTCGACAAAGAAGAAAAAAACTAAATACATCAATGCTCAAGTAGTCAAAAACATAAAACTCTTCATCTTCAAATAAATATTCCAGCCTACATTTCAAAATACTTTTTGTTTTAATGCCTCTGGTATCATGTTTCTTCACACTTATAAGACCTTGCAGCTCCAAATTACCTTGATGGGTAGCGCCTTGGACATGTTGTTCAAAAATATTTTTATTAGCAGACAAATATCGGTCACATACCAAACACCACCCTTTGCTGCCCTGAAAGTTTAATTTGATAGCATTATCTTTGCCATATTTCGCCAGTTCCGATCTCCGTTTGCCAGAATCTATAATTTCACAGTACACTTTTTTTACTTTTTCATCTGAAGATGCATTAGAGCGAGCTTCAGAATCTTCTGCCTTATTCGGGATTGTTTTCAGACCTTCAGTATTATAATGAATTTTCATATGGTCCACCATAGACATGAAATTAATGGTCATAACTGACTTACAGTGTTTACAGGTGGCAGTGTTAACTCTTCGGTCTACCAAAAAGAAATCATACAGAGGGCCAAGCAGTTGATCATGTATTTTGTCCAGCTTAGCAGTACCTTCTGTTGAATTCCCAATATTCTTGTTGGATTCAACTTCTTTTTGTGTTTTTATTTTGTTTTCATCAATCTTTTCACAGCTCGGCCAATGATTGTTGAATTTCTGAGCTGAGAAAACTTTCTTACAAGAGAAGCAGTGATATTTGTCTTCATTGATCTGAAATAAATTTTATAATCTAAGAGACATCAATCGAGACAATAGGATAATGTTAAATGTGTAATAACTAGACAATAACTGTGTTGTTACTTTACATCATATATTCAGTAACATTATGCAATGTGATGAGTATGAAATTATTCAATATGACCAACCTTTCTGTAACAACAGTCATCCTCGCATTTAATTTTAGAATTAATCAAATTAATTATATGTTCTTTTAATCCCATGTGTAAGTTAATATTTTTCACTTCTATGTTGCAAATAAGACATTTCTTATCTACGATTGAATTCCATTGAGGCATATCTAGTTTGACTTTGTTTATTACTATATAGCCAGAATCGTATATGCCCAAAATCTTTATTTCTGTGTTTGGATTCATTTTCATAGCTTTATGTGCATCATTGTTTATGTGTTTGGTAACAGCATCAATATCAGAAAATACAATGTTGCACACTTCGCAATAAAAGTGATCCTCAACCTGAAACATAAAATATTTTAAATTTTATGTAGACCACTGAAAATCAGCATTCTGCTGTAGGCTGTGGGTCGCCCATAGCACAGCATCATGCTGAGTGGAAGCCTTTTTGTCACAGTCAGGTGCAGCTACCGACTATTTATTTTCTGTGTACATAAGACAGTACTAATCTGGTTTTTAGTTTTTTATTTGTGTCATTACATCTTTTTGTATGCACATGTTTCTGTGATAGATAAATCAATTGTTCTTTCTTTCTTCTATATTATCAAAATAGGTAGCGGCAGTCGGATTGTTACGGGAAGTTTCATAACTTTCAACTTGCTTGCTTTTACCTTTTTTGCTTGCTTACCCTCAGATTATAAAACAAAGGCAGATAGACCGCACGGAACACCAAGACTGAGGGTCAGTGGGTCGTCTTAGGGGCGGTTTTGGCTTCACTCTTGGTGTTCCGCGCAGTCTATCTGCCTTTTTTAAATAATCTGAGTGCTTACCTACCTTGTATATTAAGTCTTTTCTGAATCTTGGGAAATAGCCTTGATTTTTTAAGCTCTTCCTGTGGTTATCCCAACGAATATGTCTTTCAACATTTGGAATCCATCTCAATAGCTCGTCACATAACAAGCAATAATAGACTACACCATCACTTAATATAAAGTTTTTACGGTATTTATCCATCACGATTATTTTTTGAAACTTGGAGTTAACAATTACACACAGGTAAAAGACGTAACTTCGTATTCATTATTCGTACCTATTGCTATTTGTTTTCTTTCGTAACCGTTAACTTTGAAGTTTGGTTTGATTTGATTTTGGTAACTTCGTCTTCTTCCTTGACCTATCTTTTGTAGGTACTCTTGTATAATTGTGATGTGATCACATTTTCTGTTAATTGTTTGTCACCGGTTTTATATGATATAATTGAGGGTAGTAGGAGAACTAAACATCTTTTGTTTTCTTTTTCCTAATAAAATTTAAGTTGTGTTAAGTGCGTATTACACTATCCAATTTGTAGAAACTCTAACTTTATTATGAACACTCTAGTTAAGAAATTGAAAGCTAATGTTGTATTTAGTGTTTTATTTAAGAGCTAGTGATCACATCACACTTGGGTCGTAATTCGTAAGTGTCGCAACGTCTTTTGGGCGTAATTGGTTATACGTAGTTTCGTGGATATGAGTAACTAGTTTCAAAACCGATTATTTTTGTAACTAGTTACTTTTGTATACAGTTGGTATGGTTTTACGTTTATATTATGTTATGATTACGAAAATGTTACAGGTTATACGTATTATAATATTAGTCTTACGTGTGTTATATTACCTATAATTACGAATATGTAACAGTTTATGATTCCGAAGGGACTCTTTACTATCGTTTTGCGAGCCGTATTACGTAAAGTACAGAGGCCAGCACATCAAGCTACCCCAATCTGTCAAATTTCTTTGATAGTTTTTCAACTTTATGACAAAGGGATAATATATGTTCAATTGGGAAAATTTAACAGTTTGGGATAGCTTGACCTGTTGGCGACTGTACATATTATCATTTTAATAATAATCTGTACGCGTACGCCGTTCGTTGTGTAAGTGTCATGTCAACTGTGAACTACGTACAGTCGCCAGCAGGTCAAGCTATCCCAAAGACATTTGACAGATTGGGGTAGCTTGATGTGCTGGCCTCTGTACAGAGGCCAGAAGATCAAGCTACCCCAATCTGTCAAATTGCTTTGATAGTTTTTCAACTTTATTCCAAACGAATAAGGTTTATGTTCAAATTGGGAAAATTTGACAGTTTGGGATAGCTTGACCTGCTGGCGACTGTACGTAAAATAATCATTACATTTTTGTCCACGAAACTAGTTACACGATTATCAGCCTCGTAAGCAGTTTCTGAAATTGATTACGTTAAATAACGCACACGTCTACACTGGCTCTGTAATTAAAAATTTTTTTTCATTCTGTTAACTCTAATTTATTGATCTAGCCATATTTTTATTCATTTTTTATTATTTTTGAATTTATTTGATTTAATTTTATCAATTTAAGTTAATTTGTATTTTTATTTGATTTTTTTATTGTTGTAATTGATTTTTTGTTGTTTGTAAATATGAAATTTGTGTATAAGTTCAGATACAAGTTACTTGTTTTATGAATAAATGACTATGACTATGACTATGGCTGGACTAAATCGGATATACGACTCAGTCATGACGTAGTTATACAATTGGTTGCAACAGTTTAGGAAGTAGTGTGGTGGGGACCTTCCAATCTCACTAAATCAGATCCAACTGTTCCAACTTCGATTACCTACATCTTCCGATTTCGTTAGATTTCCAAAAAAATAATAATGTGTAAGTACCTACAATCTCTTTTAAATTATAATATGTACAGGTATATAAAAAGAAAATAATCATAAAGCATCAAAAAATACGTCCGCATCGTTATCAATGGGAAAAGTGCCCAAAAGGCTGGCAGCATTCCCACGTTGTATGGCAATGCTGATTCTTTGGCCGAAAAATAGGCCAGCTCTTTGGTCACGGTTTTCCGCACCTGCAGCGGCCGCCCCAGCACAACCCGCCGTAAAAGAAAGATGGGATGGCGCAAGGGTGTCGACAAATGTTGCATCCCACACCAAAGGCCGACCTAAATTAAAAGGCATTATGTCATTCCGTCTGGTCTCTTTCCATCGTCGCGTGCCAAGCCATTGGGTTCTAGAACAGCTGGCACCCCGGCGGTGACAAGAGCATGACGGATAATGTCATTGATGCTGGCGTGCCGCCGTGCTATCCGGCCTGCGCTCCTAATGCAGGATAAGCCATGGTGTGCGAGGCAGTCGACACCTTCACCACATTGACAGCGATGCAGAGCCACGCAAGGAGCGCCAAAACGCAGGCGTGTAGCGAGCCGGAAGGTCGAGTCACACAGCATGGTGCCTACAAGTATGTTGGGTGACGGTAGTGCCTGCAGCCAGAGACCCGACTCCCACTCACCCACGGCCAGAAGGCGAGCACGCTCAGCAGCATTGGTGGACGTATTAATAAGTTTATTCCGTACCAACCTGCAGAGCGGCTCGTCCCACTGTCTCTGGGAAGATGGGTTCACGGGCCAATCTGAGTCCGGGCAAGCCATTTTCCAGGCATTCACCGCATCGGTCAAGCACGGCACTTCAGAGTCAACCAGGCAAGGGGCTAGAATTTTCCCAGCCAACTTTTCAGTGCTGTGGACAGAGGACAGGAAAGCCGGTAAGCTAATTAGTAATTTTACGGACGCCGAGGCCACCAAAACGGATGGGTAGAGTGGTTTGAAGCCACGCTCGGTCGTCCAAGGCCACATTTAAAATGGATGAAAGTGTGCTGCGAATAATTTGGTCAATTTTGTCCAAGAGCTGTGGATGCTTCCATAAAGCTGAGGAGCGTAGAAAATATATAAAACTGAAGACTGATGAAGGCAGGATCAGATCCACCAAGCCTGAGCTGTTGAGAGAGTTGGAGACGTTCTATGTACATATTGTTATACATGTGGGGATGATAGTATTGAGTGAGTGAGAGCGAGAATGTGTGAGAGAGAAAAAGTATTACTTGAGTAATGTGAAGGTGTGTGGATTTTGATGTAAGACGAGAAAGACGTACAAATATTAATTTTATTGTAAAGACTATATATTTGAATAAAATAGCTTAAAGTTATTAAAAGTGTTTTGATTTCCCACATACACGTCAACAAGAATCCCCGTTACGAATCTGGCAAACGAACCAAGAGCTCGACAGACCCGACATTCGAAGTGTGGAGTTCAGAGGCCAGCATATATCAAGCTGCCCCATCTGTCAAATTTTGATAGAGGTTCAACTTTATACTAAAAGCTTAAGATTCATGTTGAATTGGGAAAATTTGACATTTTGGGATAGCTTGATGTGCTGGCGTCAGTACGTTTATCTAGGACAAACTGTTTAGTTAGGCAGGTCCAACTTTGAGAAAGAGATCAATCGTTGAATTCGACTCGGCTGGACGGCGTTCGGGAAGTTACGCAATATCCTCTCATCCAACATACCGCAGTGTCTCAAGACGAAAGTCTTTGACCAGTGCGTGTTGCCAGTGATGAACACAGTGGGCTTTATTAGACGGCTAAAAGTCACCCAAAAGGCAATGAGGAGGGCTATGCTTGGAGTTTCCCTACGTGATCGAATCAGAAATGAATAGATCCGCAGGAGAACCAAGGTTACCGACATACCCCGAAGAATTGCCAAACTTAAGTGGCAATGGGCAGGGCACATTGCTCGTAGAACTGATGGCTGATGGGGCTGAAAGGTTCTGGAAGACGTAGAGTTGGAAGACCTCCTACAAGGTGGACTGATGAACTTGTGAAGGCTGCAGGCATCCGGTAGATTCGGGAAGCATAGAACCGGTTCAAGTGGTGAAGCTTGAGGGTGGCCTATGTCCAACAGTGGACGTCTTTCGGCTGAAATGATGATGAGGCCGTCCGACGAAAGAAATTCCGCGCGGAATTATGACGAATTGCATGCCTGTAGCGCCGCGGACGGACTCTTTAAATAAATATTTTGTTTATTATCTGTATCATTTGACAGTTAGTCTGTCAATGACCCTGAGAAAGCAATCCAACCAACCACTCGATTGCAATGTACATTTGAAGCTTAAGTGTTATTATGCATCCCGTTCATAGTCGTTTCTTTCTGTATGCTGTTATTTCATTCTCTCGTGCCACTCATTAGCTTCAGAATTTACGGCCTGCGCCGTGCGCGGGTTTAGGTTTTTCTCGCTTGTGTTGGTTGTTGGTGCGTGTGTGGATTGCGAAAGAATCAATCAATGAATCCAGAAAATCGTATAAATTTAGTCGTAGTTTTGATGTGTTTTATAGAAAAACGAAACTTCAACATTTAATTCCCAAGAATGTAAAGTATAGGCTCACTAACAATCTCTATTGGGCACCGTTGGGCATTGGTCTGTGAGCCTTATTAATTGAAAATGAGCAAACGACGCCGTGCATCTTCCGGCGCTTCGCGTGGGGCCGATTTAGATGATAGTGATGATGGCATCGAGCTGAGCAACCCTGGACCTCCGCCATCTACTCGGAAAAGGAAGAAGTTGGACCCAGTAAGCTAAAATTTCTTTCACTAAAGGCATTTACGCCGTCGCCGGCACATAAGTACATACCTAGGTATGTACATACTGCATGCATATTTACAAGCTCAAAATAAATAGAACTTATTATAAAAATATGCAGGCACTGTGCTTGTTTTAGATATCAATCGTTATTATTTTCATGACACCAGTTCATCAATCATTCACTTAATTGGTGAAAACTTGTTTTGTAGCATTTAGGCAACAGAATAGCAAGTGGATGTGCACAGTTTTGTAAAAAAGTTTTAATTAAGAATTTCAGTTAATTTTTTCCACACAGTGTTCCATTTTTGGACCACATACATTGAACAAACAACAACAACATGAGAATGATCTATTTATCCTATTAGGGTGAAATATGCCAACAACTGTATGACACAATCAGGTCATACAAGAAAGAAGATGGCTCGTTACTGTGTGACTCGTTCATCAGGGCTCCAAAAAGACGTCAGGAGCCACAGTATTACGAAGTTGTGTCTCAACCTATTGATTTGCTGAGAGTAAGTATAATTCTATTGCTAATCCAAATTAATATATCCTGTATTATAAGAAACATTGGTTCAATCTTATGGAAACTGCTCTTTCTTATTTTTATTTATTTATTTCACCAAAAAACATACAATGGATTACATATATTTATGGGCTAGTATTTGAGAGAATATAACATATTAGCATCTGTAGCCGAACTAGGACGAGTCCTTTATCTCAGCATACAGCGCCAGACCCCTCAAAATAGACAATAACATAATTATAGTAGCCCTAATGACATGCAATTGGATGCACTAACGAAAGAACCTAAATAAAAGAATTAAAACTAAAATAACAAAAATACTAAACCAAAGGGTGTGTGTGTTTATGTGATTTTGTGTTAGTGTATAGTAGTGAAAGGTGTTCTTATTTTCACCATCCCTCTTCTTTCCTGATTTTTGGGTTTAAAAGACGATAAAAATATTTGTGACTGTGACCCCACAAATTCTATAACAAGATAAGAGAAAAATCCCATAGATTATTGTCAAAAGTAGAATTGAAAAAAATATTGAATAATAAAAGCCATGTGGATAAATACTTCAACACCTAAGTGTCCTTTTGTGTTAGTATTTACCTACTTGTATAATTACCAGTGATCGGAATGGGCTGACTATATTTGCCTGAACTTCGGAGAACAGAGACAGAAAGTGGAGACTTCCTTACGACTATAATTTTTTTCCAGGAATTCGGGAAATATCTTCAGTATGTTGAAAATAAGCTTTATTTAAGATGTAAAAGCTATTTAACTAAACTTGCAATTACCAAATTTTGGGGATTTTCAAGTAAAATCCCGAAATAAATAATCTAACTTTAATTCATGTATTCGAATTATATTTACGATCCAACTAACCATTGTATCAAATCAAGAATTAAAGTTACTTTATTTATTTCGGGATTTTACGTGAAAATCCTGAAAATTTGATAGTTGCGAGTTTATTTAAAAATAGCTTTTACACATCTTAAATAAAGCTTATTTTCAACTTACTGAAGATTTTTCACAAATCCCGGGAAAATTAATATTGTCATAAGGAAGTCTCCACTTTCTGTCTCTGTTCTCCAAAGTTTAGGCAAATATAGTCAGCCTATTCTGATCACTGATAATTACAATATAGTTGATAAAAAAAAAAATGTTTAGAAATATGAAAATTAAGGTTAAAGTTCCAGAGCTTTTCCTATGCTATGCTTTGGGATCCCCAGTACTCAACACAACCCAGATTAAAATTTCACAATTCAACATGCATGTTAATTCACCATAGGTGCAACAGAAACTAAAAACAGACACATATGAGGACATTGAAGAGTTGTCTGCAGACATTGAGCTCCTTGTAAACAATGCTAAGGCATTCTACAAGCCCGACACTGTTGAGTACAGAGATGCTGTTGATCTTTGGAAGCTCTATATGCAGACAAAACAGGCACTGGAAAATGGTGAGCGAGATTTATAGGTATTATGTGTTCAATAAAACACCAAAAATCGTATTATGTGTGTTGAGCTTAGTAGCCTAGAAAAACAAGTGAGTAAATCATGAAAATAGGATAGGAACAAAAATATGATGGAGGGTAGATTTAAAACCTAAAAGACAAACTAATAAAATTAAAAAAAAATATACGCGTCGACTTGAGAACCTCCTCCGTTTTTTCGTCCGTTAAAAAAATATGAACTTTAAGTATTTACATAAAGTTCATCGTTTTTATTAGTATAGTATCCATAGTTTTTAAAGTATGTACCTTACAGCAATAGGAATTGTAAATGTTAGTCTGTAAGTTTTTATAGATAATGGTTCGGAACCCTTCGGTTGCGAGTCCAACTCGCAATTGGCCGTTTTTTTTTCTATTCTTTTGTTTAAGCCTTGTACACATTCTATCAAGCCAAACTATCACAGCACAGCCTCTAGGCAGCTAATGGTCTTCTTTGGAGCAAACTTGATTGACTGATGCCTGGTTTCCGAGATTGTTATCTATGAACAGAACATTACAGAATTATGATCATTAAAATGGTCACTGCAACTCTCTAAGTTCATACAGGATGTCCAGTAAAGAGTACGACATAGTGTAGGGGGTGAGAGCTTGGGTCAATACCTACCAAAAAAACATTAATAACTAAATGTTCCGCAAAATGTTATGGATTTACAGTCATACACAATTTCTTTTCCTCCAAAAATCCTTTTCTAGTATGTTTTTACATCAAATCATTCATGAATAGTTACTCTACTCATTGATAAATCTTTTTTGTATAAAAAACAGGAATGTTTTTAATACTATTATTTGTTTAAATTTTCACTGAACAATTTTCTTATCGCTTAAATCACTATAACTTTAAATCCGTAACATTTTGCGGAATATACATATATTATAATTTTCTTGTAGGGATTGACCCAAGCTATCACCCCCTACACTATGTCGTACTATTTACTGGACACCCCGTATGAACTTAGAGGGTTGTAGTGACATTTTAATGAATATAATTCTGTAATGCCATAGTGGTGTAAGGTGTAAGTCATTAAATGGGATTATACAGGTTGTCCAGTAAATAGTAAGACCTAGTGCAGTGGGCACTAGGTCGAACTATTTACTGGACAACCTCCCCATTAACTGAAGGCTAAGCAAATTGATATACACCTACCAAAGTGTAGTCTACTACAAACTAGTGGAATATTTGTTTGGATCACTTGTTTGTAAGAACTAACCAATTTCTTTTCTGTAAGGTGAAGACCTCAAGATGCCGAAACTATCTCGCACCGGCTCATCTAGCCGACGATCCGATGTAGCCGAGGACCTGTCGGAGACCTCAACGAACAATGAAGAGGATAATGTGTTTGAAGAGTTGTTTAATGCTGTAAGTTTATGTTCCATCTGATTGACATCATCATCATCATCATCAGCCTATAATGTTTCCACTGCTGGGACACAGGCCTCCTCGCGGTAAGAGGGATTGGGCCGTAATCCACCACGCGGGCCCAGTGCGGGTTGGTAGATGTCACATGTCTTCAAATTTTTGGTTCTAGGACATGCCGGTTTCCTCACCATGTTTTCCTTCACCGTTTTTGAGAGCAGTGGTGATGAAATAATTTACATAAAGTAAAGCGCCTGGCTGGGTTCGAACTCACGACCTACTACTTGTAAGTCGCAGCCGTTACCACTTGGCCACCACTGCTCTCACATAAACCTTATTCCTTTGTAATAAAGTTGAAAAACTATCAAAGAAATTTGACAGATTGGGGTAGCTTGATGTGCTGGCCTCTGTACATAGAACGTCTCCAACTCAACATCTAAATACTTTCAGCCAGTTTAGCCTGAAAGCCTAACAAATAAACATACTAAGTACAAAATCTTTTCTCTTTATAATATTAGTTTAGATTCAAGCAAAAGTCAATCTTATTTTGTGGTAATTTTTAAGGCAATTTTGATGTCAAATGTTGCTTTTCTTTCGTTAGGTAATGACAGCAAACAGTGATGGTCGGCCTCTTTACCCAGCCTTCCAATTCTTACCGTCCAAAAGGCGTTACCCAGAATATTTCAACGTTATCGACTCCCCAATAGACCTGAAGACTATAGCCCAGAAAATCCAGGGTGAAGAGTACACAACCTTATCGGAATTGGAGAAGGATTTACTCTTGATGGTCAGAAATGCTTGCCATTTCAATGAACCTGGAAGCCAGATCTACAAAGATGCTAAGACTTTAAAGAAGGTTGGTATGCTAATATATTTTAGAGTGATGCTCTTTCTGGATCAAACATATTCAGTGATTTTTTAAGAGAAAGTAATATTTTTATTGATTAAAATATAATTTTGATGCAACTGATTGCCAGTTGGTTGTTGTTGACTGTATATTTCTCCATCTATTAAATACTTATAATAGTTTATAAGCCCTAAAATCACAGTAGTTACATAATTGTTTCCTTTTTGCCTTATTTATATCACAAAATCGCTGTAAAAGTATTAGCCAACACTAGTAAGTCTTTTGCACAGCAATTTGCACATTAAATTAGCCACACCACACCACACACACACACACTACTGTCGCATCGTACGTAATCAGCGTTTGGCGTAGACGACCATTGATGGTGAAGTTTATGCAACAGGTCATACAAATGCGCAAACAGGAGATTGACCAACATGGCCGAAGTGGCCCGGCTAAAACTTCCGAACGCATCCGAAGCAAGAGGACATCGCGCGTCGGGCCGGTACCTAATAGCAAGGCTTTAGCTATCATGGAGCCGCCTGGGTCGGATATGGAGCCCGATGTTAAGGTAATGTTGTATAGTCAACCATAGAATTTCTTTACCACCCTAAGGTTTAATGTCACTTGAACATCATAAACCGTCTAGCACCTAGACGGTTTATAAGGTCTATTTTTTTACCAAAAAAAAGGAGGTTCTCAAGTCGACGCGTTCATTTGTTTTTAGGGTTCCGTAACCAAAACCAAAGTGAATCTATTACTAAACATCCGCTGTCCGCCCGTCTGTCTGTCTGTCTGTCTGTATGTATGTATGACAGCGGGCTGTATCTCATGAACCGTAATAGACAGTTCAAATTTCCATAGTGTGTATTTCTATTGCCGCTATACCATCAAATAAATTAAATAAAAAATTCAACATTTCATTTTTCAAACACGTTTCCTGTGTAGGGACCTTACAAGAATCGTGTTTAAAAAGAAAATGTAGTGTTAAATAAATGTTGTATGGTGGTGCGGTACCACGGAGTTAAAACAAAGAGGAGACGGCCTAAGCAACTGTGTAGGTACTGTGATTCTCAACCAGGTCCTGACGTCATCACGTGGGCGTGGCCTTAGTCAGTGTATTGTTGGCGTTCGTCCTGTTAAGTTCTGTGCACAACTTTGTACACATTCCCATTTTATAGAATATTGAGCTCGAAGAAAAAAAAAAGAATGAAATGCTGTGTTTTATCTTGTAAAAACTACTCAGATAGACGTTCTGTTGCTATGGATGGCATCACATTTCATTTCTAAGTAATTTTATGCGTAATTTATCAACATAGTTCTAGAAAAATCTCTAAGCGTCGGTCTTTTCAGTATACAATTCTACCCGACACTAGATGGCGACACTTTGTGTCATGGGAAATTAAAATATTTAGGTACGTAGAGCTCAGTGTTAACATATTTTAAAATCATATGCATTGAGATTTGTTCAACATTCATTCTTAAATATCCTTTAGTTGCCAAAATTATATTTTTGTAGTTCATAGACCATTTTGTAAGCAGGCCGCCATTTGTCGTACTATGAACGACAACCGGAAACATAACATAAAGACAGGGCCGTAATTAGAATCCAATTAGTGTACCAAATCTCCCGCGGCTGTCTCATATATGGAATTACTCATAAAAATACAATCTCCTATTATGACATTAGTTTCTTTGCGGGTTATCACGAACGGAAGAAAACAAGTTGTGTTAGAGAATAATGTCTAATTAGGCACACAAGATTTACAACCAGAAATACAGAAATCAATCATATTAATTAGCTAATGGTCGCTAGCGCGCCATACCGTGCGCGTCGCAACGACTCGCGCGGGCGGACTGTCGGTTACGCGAGCACTAGCGGCGCAGGGTCTGCGCGGTGCTGAAGCGGGGGGGTAGAGTAGCCCTCCCGTTTACCGCGTAAAGTTGGTACCAAGCTAAACGTTTGGGCAGCGCGTTACACTATAAATTAAATATTCTATCTACAAAAATGTATTTAAAGTTCTTTCTCTCCGTGAGACAGCTAAGTATGGTAGTTGTTGTTTACTTAATCAAAAGATCATAAAGCCTACCTAATTTATTTAGTTTTTTAAATGATGTACGAGTATGTTCAGATTTCTTTCAGAATATGATCTAAGACAGCGATGGATGACAAAAATTAATATCACTATTTCAATACAAATATGGATAGTTCGCAAAATTAGTAAAAATACCGGAGTACTCCCGGTACGACAATAGGGTATTTTACTCTATATGAGAAAAAAATCTATAAACATATTATTAGATAGCTTAGGCAAAAAGCAGTCCGAAAATGTTCGTTTTAGTTCATGAAATAACAAAATAAATTTCAGTTCAAAGATTTCAGTTTTTTAATCTGTTTTTGAACACCATGAAATTGTACCCGCCGTGTTATTATGTAATAACGCTGTTTAAACTAATCAACTGACCAACTATGTACTTTTACTATTTACGTAACCAAAGTAATCTTTATTGAAATATTATCTTACATCCAGGAACAGCAAACCAACGATAAGTAGAATAATAACTCATTTTTTAAAATTTAAAAACAATTATCATACAAAATATCAGCGCATTTGTTTACGCAGCAAGCTGACGTCATACCCTTAGAGCAATATGGCGTCCACTGCGTTCAGCGTTTTCGTCAAATAACGCGCGAAAAATGAAAATGAAAATGCATTTTATCGCACTAATCGATTCAATAAAAACGTTGTGTTTTTTTGGTGGTTTATTACCATTTTAGAATCTAGATAAAATACACTTTTCAAAAATGGGTCTAGTACCCTATTCTGAGTACGATCCTGTTGCATCCTGCACTTAGTGACATCTAGTGTGAGATAGTTACGTAACTTCAAAGTAAAATAAACAGAACGAGCGAGTAGTTTTGCTATTGACCGGGAGATGGAATAAAGAAGTGGGCGGGATCTAACACCCCCCCGCACCCCGCAAATTGTCACGCATTGTTTCTTAGGGAAATCTGATTACAACAGCTTCTCTTTGTATTAACTCCGTGTGCGGTACGGTAACCTTTGTGTACAAGTCTGACTCTACGGGTTTTTTTTTTTTCATGTGACTCTGACTACCTGTTTGAAACAACAGTGTTTGAAATTTTATTTACTGGGAGTTGTGGTCAAAAGTGGTAAATTCAAATTTATTTATTTGCCAGAATACAGGTTTGGGCAGTGTATGATCTTATCACTATAATGGCCCCTTTACATTCTACCATCACATATGGTGTGCAAATATGTCTTTAATTGTATACATTAAAGAAAATTGAAAAAAAAAAGAAAATTGTAAGGAAAATTTTATGGGTTTCATTTAATAATCATGGGCCATATTCTAAAACTAAATTAAAGTTAAATGATGTTTTAATGTCAAAAATGTATGGTTAAACAGATGCTCATTTAACTTTAAGCAACGTTTATGAATAAGGGGGTCAATGTTCTTGATTTTTGATAGTGGATAGCTTTTGTCCGTGACTATACCATACCAATACGTGATTTGGGGCATTCCTATTACCACATGAATTTCAGTTGTTGGGAACAGAGCTATAATATTCCCTACTGCAGCTCCTGTAAATTAGAATCTACCTGAATAACCAGATACACTCCGCAGAAATGAGACCGCGAGAAAAATACAAATTCCTTGGAACCTAGGAAGCTGTCATTGCAAATAATTTTCTCACAAATCTAAAAAGGATTTGTGAGAAAATTATTTGCAATGACAGCTTCCTAGGTTTAAAAAAAGTAGGTTCTGGTTTTCATACTATAATATTGTTCAATTTACACAGCATTCAGAAGACAGTGCAGGCGAAAGTGACGAAGAGAAACATGAAAATGAAGGCTCACCGCAATGGAAACTGCTGGAAACCATCAGGAACTATTTTGGGCCAAATGGTAATAAACGATTTCAGAATTTAAGTGTATGTGTTTGTGTACTCGTAATTAGCGAGCTTGTTGCTATCAAATAGGTACAGGTCCTGGCTCCTTTTTGCAACTATGTTGCGATCGGTTTCCAGTATAAACAGATTCAGCTGAATACCAGTAATTTACATGGAGTATCCGCCTATCTTAACCTGCATAATTCAGTTGCTGGGTATCACAATACCCCTTGATCAGACTGGTCGACAGATTAGTTGCTACTGAGAAATTTCTACTGAAAAACTATAAAACCACTGCCCAACCTGCTGATTGAACACAAGACCAAAGAGGCAGGAACGTAAAAGTATACTCAGATAAAAAAAAATGCTTTTTATTCACAGGTCGTGTGGCAGAATCATTCTGGAAGCTGCCATCTCGTCGCGCCTACCCTGATTACTACAAAGAAATAAAGAATCCTGTCTCGCTGACTCAGATAAAGAACAAAATAATCCGTGGCAGCTACGGTACACTGTCTGAAGTGGCTGGTGACATGAACATAGTGTTTGAGAATGCTAAACAATATAATTCACCTTCTTCTCGGTTGTATAAGGATGCTGTTAAATTGCAAAGGTGAGCTTTTTATTCATTTTCTTTGAAGTCGAATTTTTTATATGAGTGTGACTAATTGAACAATATGGAGCCGTTTTCAAGTTTCTTTTTATAAGGCGTACTTGTTAGCCCCTGCTAACAAGTACGCCTGTACTATAAATGAATACATATGTATATATTTTATGTGTATGAAGTTACTTATGAATATTGTTTGTAGGGAAAGGATTTTATGAAGTAAAGCACATTAAGACAAAACAAGGCATTTATTTCAATTAAGATTGTCAGTATTTAAATAATGGACAACTACGTTTCTGTTGTCGTCCGTTCACAATAGTAGGTCTTCATGGAAAAGATGGACAAGAAACTACATGGAAACATTATTAAAGTATTTTATCAACAAATTTCTTACATTGCCATTATTTATTTATTTTTTAAATACATTTAATTGTAAATCTTGGACAATGATTCAAGAGAACTCAGAATAATATATAGAATAATAATATATTGCCAATAACAATAGCTGAGAAAATAACATGAATATACCATTCAGAAGATTTCAAACATTAGCAATAACGTAATTTACACAAAAATTACTTAACTTACGTGACATCTGATCGACCTATTCCACACAACCACGGCCACATTGGGAATAAATTAAAATACACCTAAATAACATTTAAAAAAACCTTTATTAGATTTAATTCCAAATACAATCAATAGCTGTATGTTGACAGTACGAATAGTGGAAACTTACAATGTAACCAAATTTTCTCATAGATGTCGACTAGACAAATCAAGCGGTCATCGAACAGCTCAATGAGACGCTCGAGGACGGGCGCGTAACATGCGGAGGAGCGTCATCGTGTTGGAACCATGCTTGACGAAATTCAGCTAGCGAAACATTATCTAGCATACCATCTAAAATAATCTAAATGTTCGTTTATGAAATTAAGATATGCTGATCCATTGAGGCGGTGCGGTAGAAACACTGGTCCTAGAATTCGGCCATTAAAAACACCAGTCCATACGTTGACGGACCATCGATTCTGATGGTCGGTTTCTTGAGTGGCGCACGGGTTCCCGTTTGAACATACATGAGCATTGCTCCTGTTCTACATCCCGTTTTCGTGAATGTGGACTCGTCCATCCAGATAATGAAATATGTGCTTAATGAAGCCAGGCGCACGCTGTTGTTGATCTAGCAGCGAACGTGTTGTTGTTCTTGGATGAGCTGGTGGTCTGTTCCCAGTGGCCTCGGCGTATGATTTATTTAAGTTAAATTCACTTGGAGTGACACTGTCTTTATTGTCAGTCTCTAGTTTCCTTGAAGGTTTCTTTATATAGCGTGTAGACTTTGCCACCTTTGGTCTGATGATCTTGTACATTTGGATGTGTTATGGCAAGATTTTGATTATCTGTCTACATTTTTGTGTAGTCATGATACTCAGATCTGTTTCAATGAGCATATTCAGTACTGCCTTTAGTGATGCTGTCTTGTCACAAATATGAGTGCTATGGTATATATTCTTTACCCTCTGTTTTATTTTCCTTTGTAGATCCTTTAATAAGAAATTCGAAGTTGATATGTCTGGATTTCTGAAAAGCCGAGGTGTTTTTGGACTTCTTATTTGTTTCATTTTTTAAGAAGCTTATCACTTTCAGTTTCTCTCTGCTAACAGGGATTTTATCTTTTTGCCATTCCTCTCTGTATATTGTGTTTTCTGTGTCACTTAGTAATGTCTGTTTCTCGACAGGCTTTTGGATATCCTTAGGTAGTGCCCCTAATGAGGTGCAGCTTGTTCTCAACGTTCTTCGGTTTCTAGGTTTCTCCGATAACTACTGAGAGAGTGTCACAGTCACTTTACGTAGCGTTGCACCATATTATTATAATGCTTGTACTCTTGACTTTCTTTAAAAAGATACGCAGTGTTCTTCGGTTTCTGGCATTCCATGATTACTGCTGTGAGAGTGTTACAGTCCCTTTATGTAAAATGAAATAAGCGTCGCACAATATTATAACACTGTTGTACTCTTGACTTTCTTTAAAAAAGAAACGCAGCGTTCTTCGGTTTCTAGTTTTCTTTGATAACTGCTGTGATAGTGTCACAGTCACTTTATGTAGCGTGCCACAGTAACATTTGACTGTAGTACTCTTGACTTTCTTATAAGTTTAAACTAAAACTTTCTTCGGTTTCTAGTTTTCTTATAATCTGCTGGGACTCACTTCTGGCACCGTCGCACAATATTAGATTGTTGTACTCTTGATTTTCTTATAAGTTTGAACTAAAACGTTTTTCGGTTTCTACTTTTCTTATAATCTGCTGCGACTCACTTCTGGTACCGTCGCACAATATTAGACTGTTGTACTCTTGACTTTCTTTAAAAAAGATACGCAGCGTTTTTCGGTTTCTAGTTTTCTTACAATCTGCTGGGACTCACTTCTGGTACCGTCGCACATTATTAGACTGTTGTGCTCTTGACTTTCTTTAAAAAAGAAACTCATAATTCTTCGGTTTCTAGGTTTCTCATGTAACTACTGAGGGAGTCACTTTATGTAGCGTCGCACAATATTATTAGACTGTTGTACTCTTGACTTTCTTTAAAAAAGAAACGCAGTGTTCTTCGGTTTCTAGTTTTCTTATAATCTGCTGGGACTCACTTTTGGTACCGTCGCACAGAATTACACTGTTGTACTCTTGACTTTCTTTAAAAAAGAAACGCAGAATTCTTCGGTTTCTAGGTTTCTCATGTAACTACTGAGGGAGTCACTTTATGTAGCGTCGCACAATATTATTAGACTGTTGTACTCTTGACTTTCTTTAAAAAAAGAAACGCAGCGTTCTTCGGTTTCTAGTTATCCATGACAACTGCTGTGAGAGTGTCACAGTCACTTTATGTAGCATATCACAGTAATATTTGACTGTTCTACTCTTGACTTTCTTTAAAAAAGAAACGCAGTATTCCTCGGTTTCTAGTTTTCTTATGATCTGCTGGGACTCACTTCTGGTACCGTCGTACAATATTAGACTGTTGTACTCTTGACTTTCTTTAAAAAAGAAACGCAGAATTCTTCGGTTTCTAAGTTTCTCATGTAACTACTGAGGGAGTCACTTTATGTAGCGTCGCACAATATTATTAGACTGTTGTACTCTTGACTTTCTTTAAAAGAGAAACGCAGTGTTCTTCGGTTTCTAGTTTTCTTATAATCGGCTGGGACGCACTTCTGGTACCGCATATTAGACTGTTGTACTCTTGACTTTCTTTAAAAAAGAAACGCAGAACTCTTCGGTTTCTAGGTTTCTCATGTAACTACTGAGGGAGTCACTTTATGTAGCGTCACACAATATTATTAGACTGTTGTACTCTTGACTTTCTTTAAAAAAGAAACGCAGTGTTCTTCGGTTTCTTATAATCTGCTGGGACTCACTTTTGGTACCTTCGCACAGTATTAGACTGTTGTACTCTTGACTTTCTTTAAAAAAGATACGCAGAATTCTTCGGTTTCTAGGTTTCTCATGTAACTACTGAGGGAGTCACTTTATGTAGCGTCGCACAATATTATTAGACTGTTGTACTCTTGACTTTCTTTAAAAAAGAAACGCAGTGTTCTTCGGTTTCTAGTTTTCTCATGTAACTACTGAGGGACTTTGACAGTCACTTTATGTAGCGTCGCACAATATTATTAGACTGTTGTACTCTTGACTTTCTTTAAAAAAGTTCGTTCTTCGGTGTCTAGTATTCCATGTTAACTGCTGTGAGAGTGTTACAGTCACTTTATGTAGCGTCACACAATATTATTAGACTGTTGTACTCTTGACTTTCTTTAAAAAAGTAACGCAGCGTTCTTCGGTTTCTAGTTATCCATGAAAACTGCTGTGAGAGTGTCACAGTCACTTTATATAGCATACCACAGTAATATTTGACTGTAGTACTCTTGACTTTCTTATAAGTTTAAACTAAAACGTTCTTCGGTTTCTAGTTTTCTTATCATTTGCTGCGACTCACTTCTGGTACCGTCGCACAGTATTAGACTGTTGTACTCTTGACTTTCTTTAAAAAAGAAACGCATAATTCTTCGGTTTCTAGGTTTCTCATGTAACTACTGAGGGAGTTTGACAGTCACTTTATGTAGCGTCGCACAATATTATTAGACTGTTGTACTCTTGACTTTCTTTAAAAAAGTAACGCAGCGTTCTTCGGTTTCTAGTTATCCATGCCAACTGCTGTGAGAGTGTCACAGTCACTTTATGTAGCATACCACAGTAATATTTGACTGTAGTACTCTTGACTTTCTTATAAGTTTAAACTAAAACGTTCTTCGGTTTCTAGTTTTCTTATCATTTACTGCGACTCACTTCTGGTACCGTCGCACAATATAATTAGCCTGTTGTACTCTTGACTTTCTTATAAGTTTAAACCAAAACGTTCTTCGGTTTCTAGTTTCTTATAATCTGCTGGGACTCACTTCTGGTACCTTCGGACAATATTAGACTGTTCTACTCTTGACTTTCTTTAAAAAAGAAACGCAGTGTTCTTTGGTTTCTAGTTTTCTTATGATCTCTGGGATTCACTTCTGGTACTGTCGCACAATATTAGGCTCTTGTACTCTTGACTGTCTTTTAAGTTTGAAATAAAACGTTCTTCGGTTTCTAGTTTTCTTATAATCTGCTAGGACTCACTCCTGGTACCGTCGTACAATATTAGACTGTTGTACTCTTGACTTTCTTTAAAAAAGAAACGCAGAATTCTTCGGTTTCTCTTGTAACTACTGAGGGAGTGTGACTGTCACTTCATGTAGCGTCGCACAATAATATTAGACTGTTGTACTCTTGACTTTCTTATAAGATTAAACCAAAACGTTCTTCGGTTTCTAGTTTTATTATAATCGGCTGGGACGCACTTCTGGTACCTTCGGACAATATTAGACTGTTCTACTCTTGACTTTCTTTAAAAAAGAAACGCAGTGTTCTTCGGTTTCTAGTTTTCTTATAATCTGCTGGGACTCACTTTTGGTACCGTCGCACAGAATTACACTGTTGTACTCTTGACTTTCTTTAAAAAAGAAACGCAGAATTCTTCGGTTTCTAGGTTTCTCATGTATCTACTGAGGGAGTCACTTTATGTACCGTCGCACAATATTATTAGACTGTTGTACTCTTGACTTTCTTTAAAAAAGAAACGCAGTGTTCTTCGGTTTCTAGTTTTCTTATAAGCTGCTGGGACTCACTTCTGGTACCGTCGTACAATATTAGACTGTTGTACTCTTGACTTTCTTTAAAAAAGAAACTCAGAATTCTTCGGTTTCTCATGTAACTACTGTTGGAGTCACTTTATGTAGCGTCGCACAATATTATTAGACTGTTGTACTCTTGACTTTCTTTAAAAGAGAAACGCAGTGTTCATCGGTTTCTAGTTTTCTTATAATCTGCTGGGACTCACTTTTGGTACCTTCGCACAGTATTACACTGTTGTACTCTTGACTTTCTTTAAAAAAGAAACGCAGAATTCTTCGGTTTCTCGGTTTCTCTTGTAACTACTGAGGGAGTGTGACTGTCACTTCATGTAGCGTCGCACAATAATATTAGACTGTTGTACTCTTGACTTTCTTATAAGATTAAACCAAAACGTTCTTCGGTTTCTAGTTTTATTATAATCGGCTGGGACGCACTTCTGGTACCTTCGGACAATATTAGACTGTTCTACTCTTGACTTTCTTTAAAAAAGAAACGCAGTGTTCTTTGGTTTCTAGTTTTCTTATGATCTCTGGGATTCACTTCTGGTACTGTCGCACAATATTAGGCTCTTGTACTCTTGACTGTCAAATTAAGTTTGAACTAAAACGTTCTTCGGTTTCTAGTTTTCTTATAATCTGCTGGGACTCACTTTTGGTACCGTCGCACAGAATTACACTGTTGTACTCTTTACTTTCTTTAAAAAAGAAACGCAGAATTCTTCGGTTTCTAGGTTTCTCATGTAACTACTGAGGGAGTCACTTTATGTACCGTCGCACAATATTATTAGACTGTTGTACTCTTGACTTTCTTTAAAAAAGAAACGCAGTGTTCTTCGGTTTCTAGTTTTCTTATAATCTGCTGGGACTCACTTCTGGTACCGTCGTACAATATTAGACTGTTGTACTCTTGACTTTCTTTAAAAAAGAAACGCAGAATTCTTCGGTTTCTCATGTAACTACTGATGGAGTCACTTTATGTAGCGTCGCACAATATTATTAGACTGTTGTACTCTTGACTTTCTTTAAAAGAGAAACGCAGTGTTCATCGGTTTCTAGTTTTCTTATAATCTGCTGGGACTCACTTTTGGTACCTTCGCACAGTATTACACTGTTGTACTCTTGACTTTCTTTAAAAAAGAAACGCAGAATTCTTCGGTTTCTAGTTTTCTCATGTAACTACCGAGGGAGTGTGACTGTCACTTTATGTAGCGTCGCACAATATAATTAGCCTGTTGTACTCTTGACTTTCTTATAAGTTTAAACCAAAACGTTCTTCGGTTTCTAGTTTCTTATAATCTGCTGGGACTCACTTCTGGTACCGTCGTACAATATTAGACTGTTGTACTCTTGACTTTCTTTAAAAAAGAAACGCAGAATTCTTCGGTTTCTCATGTAACTACTGATGGAGTCACTTTATGTAGCGTCGCACAATATTATTAGACTGTTGTACTCTTGACTTTCTTTAAAAGAGAAACGCAGTGTTCTTCGGTTTCTAGTTTTCTTATGATCTCTGGGATTCACTTCTGGTACTGTCGCACAATATTAGGCTCTTGTACTCTTGACTGTCAAATTAAGTTTGAACTAAAACGTTCTTCGGTTTCTAGTTTTCTTATAATCTGCTGGGACTCACTTTTGGTACCGTCGCACAGAATTACACTGTTGTACTCTTTACTTTCTTTAAAAAAGAAACGCAGAATTCTTCGGTTTCTAGGTTTCTCATGTAACTACTGAGGGAGTCACTTTATGTAGCGTCGCACAATATTATTAGACTGTTGTACTCTTGACTTTCTTTAAAAAAGAAACGCAGAATTCTTCGGTTTCTGGTTTTCTAATGTAACTACCGAGGGAGTGTGACTGTCACTTTATGTAGCGTCGCACAATATAATTAGCCTGTTGTACTCTTGACTTTCTTATAAGTTTAAACCAAAACGTTCTTCGGTTTCTAGTTTCTTATAATCGGCTGGGATGCACTTCTGGTACCTTCGGACAATATTAGACTGTTCTACTCTTGACTTTCTTTAAAAAAGAAACGCAGTGTTTTTCGGTTTCTAGTTTCCTTATAATCTGCTGGGATTCACTTCTGGTACCGTCGTTCAATATTAGACTGTTGTACTCTTGACTTTCTTTAAAAAAGAAACGCAATATTCTTCGGTTTCTAGGTTTCTCATGTAACTACTGAGAGAGTCACTTTATGTAGCGTCGCACAATATTATTGGACTGTTGTACTCTTGACTTTATTTAAAAAAGAAACGCAGTGTTCTTCGGTTTCTAATCTGCTGGGATTCACTTCTGGTACCGTCGCACAATTGACTGTAGTTCTCTTGACTTTCTTATAAGCTTAAATTTATACTGTAACTGCGGCACAAAATTGTTTATGTTGTCATACGGACCCGGGGCACTTTTCACTATCTTTTCCGAGCTATCAGCTACTGGAAACATTGTTGAAGAGCGCGTTGAGTAGTCATAGCTAATGTACAAAAACTGTAACAAAAAAAGAATGAAGTTAATATCATAAGTCAACCATAGCACGAATTAAACAGCTGGCGAAATGTGGGTGTGCCTCCATCTCTGATGAATGTTATTTTGTTAAGCAGGTAATGTAAAAAAAGTCTTTAAATTGGGATAAAAGGTTAAACTGAAATCGAATGTAGAAAACATGAGATTCATTTGACTAATTTGTATCTATTCAAATCAATACAATTTCAAATACATTTTAAAACAGATTTACCTTTTAAATCTTGTGGCTCGCACACACACATTATGAACAGAACATTAAAAAAAATGAACACTACTTTCACTTCACACGATCACTCTAGCGCTCAAATTCTAACTGATCTAAAAAACAGAATTTCGGCCTTTTTATCGACGCTAACGCGTGAGGTAAGGTGGGGAGTCTATTGTTCCTACCGTGTCACACATTTCTGAGAAGTAATCCCCCTTATAAAATGGAGGTAACAAAGTAAACAATAGGTTTGTAATTAAGCTTATCTGTTAGGTGATTAGGCAGTTCTCGGTATATAGGTTTGTATAATGGTGATAATCCAGGTAACCCGAATTTTAGAACAATAGGACGGTAAGTTGTTGTTCTTAATTTTTTAAGAATCTTTAGGGGCGTGATTGTCTAGTTGTTGGAATTTTTACTAATTAATGGTTAGGACTAACACTGAGTCCACGTGGAGTATTACGGCTGGTATTTGTAAAATTCGTGAAGGGAATCATTCATTTTGTGTATATAATTAGATTTATATGATGAGTGTTGTCCTTGCAATTGTATATTATTCATGTACTAACAATAGTTTCTATGTTTTGCTAACCTTTGGATGTAGTTGTCCTAATTTTTTTAAATGTATTGTGGTCTTAGGAAAATATTAAAGCAATATTTTTTTCAAGTGAAGGTAAAACAAAATAAATATTGATTGTTTAAAAAAGCGATACTTTGCTTACTTCGGGTTGCTATGGGTAACCGATGTGCGCAAAATACGCTTCATTTTTTAAAGTTATAGTTGAATGTAGATATTGCGGGATAGAAATATTAGGTCTTTACCTATGAAATTGCCGTTCTGCAGTACTGGCCATTTCAAATCAAAATAATTTTTGTTTGGCTAAGAATTCTAATTTCAAATTAATTTTATTTTAAAAACATGGATTTTTTTTTCTAAAAGTAGTCATTTCTTTATTGATTAGTGTTACATTTTCATCGCATTTCAATCTTTTTCGTCATCATGGATACGTTAAAAATTCGAGTAATTATGGAATATGAGTACCGTCGTGGCAGCAACGCGGCACAAGCGGCACGCAACATCAACGACGTTTACGGAGCTAACACTACAAACCAACGCACCACCTGTTATTGGTTTGCTCGCTTCCGTTCTGGAAATGTCGACCTGAAAAATGAACCTCGCGGTCGTCCGAAGACTTTGGTCGACAATGACGAATTAAAGGCGATTGTGGAAGCTGATGATACACAATCTACGGCCGAATTAGCAGCAGCTTTCGACGTTAGCGTCAAAACAATATTGGTCCATTTGCGTCAAATTGGCAAGGTAAAAAAGCTTGACAAATGGGTGCCCCACGAACTCAATGATCGCCAGCGCGAAGTACGCGTCGAGACGTGCCTTGCACTGCTCAACAGACACACAAATGAAGGAATTTTGAACCGCATTGTTACCTGCGATGAAAAATGGATTCTGTTTGATAACCGTAAGCGCTCAGCAAGTTGGTTGGATCCTGGTTCAGCACCTAAACAATGCCCTAAACGAAAACTTACCCCTAGAAAAGTGATGGTCACTGTTTGGTGGTCTAGCGCCGGTGTGATTCATCACAGCTTCTTACCAAACGGGGTGAGCATTACTGCAGATGTGTACTGTGAAGAACTGAACACAATGATGGAGAAGCTGGCGCATCTCCAACCAGCATTGGTCAATCGCTCGTCTCCGCTGCTCCTGCACGACAACGCGCGACCTCATACTGCACAGCAGACGGTCTCCAAGTTGCAAGAACTGGGGTTGGAAGCTCTCCGTCATCCGCCCTACTCACCAGACCTTGCGCCTACAGACTACTACTTTTTCCAGAATTTGGATAACTTCTTGGCGGGAAAAAAATTTAATACCCGAGAGGCAGTACAAAATGCCTTTGAAGAATTTGTTGCCTCCCGTCCAGCTGATTTCTTTAAGAAGGGCATCAATAAACTGCCACTGCGATGGCAAAGATGCATTGATTGCATGGGTGATTACTTCGATTAATACAAATAAAAAAATCATGAAAAAAATTCGTTTAAATTTTTTCATACAAAACGGCAATTTCATAGGTAAAGACCTATTATTTGCTAAAAGCACAAAGTTGCGATAAAAACGCAATGGGAAAGAAATAAGAAGCACGTGGTATTTTAATATTTTTGGATACTCTCGAGGCTTTTTTGCCCCTAAATAAAAGCACGCTGCTGGATTTTCAACTTACACCGCTGAGCCGAGCGTTGAAAATTCAGCAGCGTGGTTTTATTTAGGCTTTCATCTAGTTGTCGTCTAGTGTTGGTGGAATTGGTCTTTAGATATTGAATTTTGTTTTTTTGTTTGTGCATAATTTGTTAACTTAGAGTTGACTTTTCAATAGTCAGATAACTTTTAGCGGAAGAGTAAATCAGACAGTTTGACATTACAAAATTCGTTTTTGTTCGAAAGAGGTTTATTCCGAAATGGTCCTATTAAAATTTCATATAATATATATCTGATGAGTCGTTTCGGAGACCGGCAACGGATTTAAAAAAAAAATGACCGTAAATCAAACGCGATTGCTGCTATCGTATAAATATGCATTGTATTGACCGTAAGGATGATGAAATTTCGGATGGGGTAGGTACTATAACTAAAAAGTGAAAAATAATAATTTTTAAGCATACAAAAACTGTCAAACCGCGTTACATATTCCTTGGAAAAAAGTTCTCTGACTACTGAAAAGCCCTTAATCCCTGAATAATCAATTAAAAATAATCCATATTTTATGTATTTCTGTTCACAGAATAATGCAGCAACGCGTTCAAGAGTTATTGGACATCGTTCAAAGCTCGTCAAGCGATGACGAAAGCCTTTCGTCTGTAAAGAATCAGGCGCAAGTTCAAACGCCTAGACCCAGAGGTAATGTTAAGGGTATGCATTTTTTTTTAATTAGTAGATTGTGCAGCTCTTCCTTTGTATGCAATCATTATCCAGAGTTGGTGGAATTAGGGGTATTTTTTTTCAATAATGATGTATTTTGCCATATCTACCGCCGATTAAGCCAAAGAAAATTCAATCTTATTTCAACGTAATAAGATTCAATTTTAAACTCTTATGGGGTCAACACGAATTTCTTAATCATAACAGTTAGCTTTCGATAGCTTGCACCCTGTCCCCGGTGGCCGTGGGCTACTATTTTATATATATATTTTTAAATGTTTTTATTTTTAAATATTTAATTATATTATTTATAAATGTTTAGTGTTATGAAGGAACTAATACATTGTATTATTCTTTTAAATCAATACTTCCTTAATTATGTTACATTTATTAACAGGTCGTCCTCGACTGAACCCTGTACAAGCTGTAACACCTGCTCCTGTGAGCACTCCTAACAAAACAAATCTTCCGTTGAAGAAGAAGCTGCATTACATCGCCAAACAAATGGTAGAATTCACTTGTTCCGATGGCCGACAACCCATGTTGTTGTTCATGGAGAAACCTAGCAAGAAACTGTATCCGGAGTATTATAATGTGATTGATAAGCCCATAGATATGATTACTATTGAGGCTAACATTAAGGTATGTAGGAAATTTCATTTATAAAAACGCTTTTGTTTAGGTGTTTAGGGCAAGTAACGAATACAGTTGTGATGTGTGATTTTTTTTGTATTAACAAATCTGTCAATTTAATAACTAAACTAGACCAACGACGCAGTCAATTTAATACTTGTACGGAAATTAAGACTTACACTAGATAACAAAAAAATATTTTACCTGGAACCGTAATGTTGCTAATCGTTTCCGAGATTCAGATTATTTGCAGTGAGTCTTTATAATGTGCAACAACATGAGGGAATCTGTGCTTCAATTCTCAGAATTTGCTAATTCCTAGAAAGGTTTTAGTTAGCAATAACATCTATTAAAGTTAAGAAACGTTTAAACATCAAAAATGCATGTATTTAACACTTGCCAATCATTCGTTTATTAATAACGAGGTATGAGAGAATGTGCAGCAGCGTTCTCTATGCATTTTACCACCACACTGCTATCGCCAACCCGCCTGCCAAACGTGGCGATTATGGCAAATCCCCTCGTCTTGGGGGAGGCTTATGTCCAGCAGTGGACGTCTTTCGGCTGATATGATGATGATGATGTTGAATCATTAATTAACTTTAAGTACCGTTTATAAATATTGGGGTTAATGCTTTTAAATATTGAAGGTGTAAACATACATACATACTCAGCCTATAACGTTCCCACTGCTGGGACACAAGCCCCCTCTCCATGAGAGGGAGTGGGCCGTAATCTACCACGCGGGCCCAGTGCGGGTTGGTAGATGTCACATGTCTTCGAATTTTTGGTTCCAGGACATGCCGGTTTCCTCACGATGTTTTCCTTCACCGTTTGAGAGCAGTGGTGATGAAATTATTTACACAAAGTAATGCGCCTGGCTGGGTTGGAACTCACGACCTACAACTCGTTAGTCGCGGCCGTTACCACCACTGCACTCACTGGAAGGTTTATAACCGTATGAAAATCCAGTTAAGAAGATCTAAGCTGCCACACGGATGGACACGAAAAGCTTTGGTTTGCACTATCCTTACATAGTATAAAACAAAGTCGCTATTCGTGTTTGTACGCTTAGATCTTTTAAACTACGCAACGGATTTTAATGCGGTTTGCATCAATAGACAGTGATTCAAGGGGAAGGTGTATATGACACCGACTTCCACGCGGGTGAAGCCGATGGCAAAAGCTAGCGTAGCATATCTATATATATAAAAATGAATCGTCGAAATTACGCGCATAACTTCCGAACGACTGCACCAAATTGGATGATTCTTTTTTTTATGTATTCCTTATTGTCAGGACAAGATTTGTATAGCTAATGCCAATTCAATATTCAAAGCTAAGACAGGACAACGTCTGTCGTGTCAGCTAGTAATAGATAAACACATGGTAAACCATTCAAAAACCACGCGTAATTTTTCACATCGCTATCTTTAATTCCAGAACGACCGCTACAACTCGATAGATGAAATGGTTTCCGATTTCCGCTTGATGTTCTCAAACTGCCGCCAGTTCAACGAAGAAGGCTCCATGATATATGAAGACGCGAACCTTCTAGAACGGGTGATAAACGAGAAACTGAAAGAGGTTAATAATCCTACTAGCGTCGAGAGGAAAACTCCTATGAAAGCGGTAAAAGCCCCGCCCAAGGTGAGGCAGTTGTCGCCTTTTGAGCAGAAACTGAGGACGTTATATGATGCTATCAGGGATTATCGGGATCCTAAAGGTTGGTTTAATTCATGATCATTTAGTTTAGTCTATCGTTATCTATACAAATAATCTTCTAATATTATAAAGAGAAAAGATTTGATTGTTTGCATTGAATAGGCTCCGAAACTACTGAACCGATTTGAAAAATTCTTTCACTGTTGGGAAGCTACACTATCCCCGGCTGATATAGGTTATATTTCATCCCCGTATACCCACGGGAATGGGAACTACGTGGGTGAAACCGCGGAGCGCTGCTAGTTTATGATCATTTAGTTTATTTTTCTTAGTCTATGGTTATGGATGAATAATTAGTATTATTTATTTTATTTTATATTTAACAAAAATATGGCGAATTACAAGTTTTCTCAAATAAATAAACAATTAATTCTTAGTAGTAGACTGTGTTTAATATTGTTGAAGGCTCGTAAGTAAGTAAGTTGTGACTACTAAAATAATCGTCAAAGAAATGGTTGCAAAGAGTTCACCTACGCCATCAAAATATGTGGCACAGCAAATTTTTTTATGAATCTGTGGTAATGGGTTGCTCGTCGATGGCCCTGCGATCCTTTATAGTAATCGCCTTCGTGGAATTCGAATATGGCCATACCTAAGTGTCCTTAACAGAGACATTTTAAGATAGATAGTATTTTACCTGCAGTATTGTCTCTCCTCTCTTAATCCATCCAAAGGTTATGTAACGATCGCTTTGCCTACTCTGAGGTAAAATTTCTACTTTAAATGTATCTGTAATTTTTATGGTGTACATAATAAATAGTATCTCATTCTAGAGAGCTGTTAGCCCATCAGTGGTACCGGCCGCGACTTACGAGCATAGGTAGCTTGTCATAGGTTCGAACCCCGATAGGTGCTTCACTATGCGTAAATTATTTCATGCCAACTGCTCTTGAAGGAAAACATTGTGAGGAAACCGGCATGTCCTAGAACTATCTACTAACTAGAACTGGGCCTGCGTGGTAGATTACGGCCTAATCCCTCGCAGCGAGAGGAGGCCAGTGTCCCAGCAGTGGGAACATTATATCCTGAGAGTGCATATTGCTATTCTATTCTAATTTCTCCCACAGCTAACCGCCAACTCGCCCTAATCTTCATGAAGCTACCGAGCAAAATCGAATACCCAGACTACTATGAGCTGATCAAAAACCCCATAGACATGGAAAAAATTGCCCATAAACTAAAGAATAACTTGTACACTTCTGTCAACGTGCTTGCTGCTGACTTCATACTGATGTTTGATAACGCGTGCAAATACAACGAGCCCGATTCACAGATTTATAAGGATGCCTTGATACTGCATAGGGTTTGCTTGCAGACTAAACAGCTTTTGAGGTGAGGTTTTATATATATTTTATGGTTTATTCTAAAGTTTCTAGGTTATTTCGAGAGTAATCTGTGTACAGGACAAAATAATCGCGTTAATATGCAAAAACAAAGATTTTTCCAATATTTTAATCTACTCAACTTGTTCGCGCCCTATCGCAGTGGTTCGAAATTAAGTCTTGGAGATCTACGCTCATTTGATTGGAGCTTTCTTAATAGAAACCCTTTCAATTGAGTATTACTTATTGATTTTATTTATTTATTCTTCACCTGGTGTGAAACAGGCGTCTTTATCGTATATCCACCGCTCACTAGATATTCAACCTGCTTCAAATATACCCCATAATAAGTTCTTGAGCAAAAAGTCAGCTTTTAAACTACGTCTTGTTTTAGAGAAATTGATAAACCGATTAGTTGTAGCACCTACATGAATGGGAGAATTAACTTAAGTACCCACATTTTCAAATTGCTCTCATTATAATCCCTCCATAAAATTAATTGCTCGTAAAACAACAGCGATTATTAAGGGAGAATTAAGTGCTTTGTTTACTTAATTCTCCAAACACAGTATAGCTAAAATCTATGTCATCATTATATCAGAAAGCCTACCTACACAATATTCTATCCCTTCACAAATTAGGGGATTATAATTTATTGTTAATTGGAAATCTGTATGTATGTATATTTACACGCAACATTCTTACCGGGTGCGAAGAGGAGCTGGTCGTGGCCATACCAGGTGCGTCTGCTACGTTCGGAATTACATCGCACGTTTAAACTATAGAGACGCAACTAATAAACAGGCTGTGATTTATTTATGCAAGTAGTAGAGTAGAATTTATCCCCTTGACTAAAACAGGGAACTATAGTACGTTCCGAAAGTATTGGATGAAAATGTAAACAATAATAATAAGTACCGTATTATAGGTATGTACCCAACCCAGTTCTCGAAAATGGCACTATCATATTGTATTGGGATCGATCTATCATCACTGACCGGACTATTGTTGCCAATAAGCCGGACATAGTGGTGATAGATCGACTAGAGCGTCGCACAATGATTAGGTATTGATATAGCAGTCCCACATGACGAGAACCTCGTGAAAGCTGAGCAAGATAAAAAAATCAAGTATCTTGACCTGGCACGCGAGGTTGTCGACATGTGGGATGTGGATACAGCAGTCATTGTGCCGATAGTCGTGACGGCCAATGGCATTATAGCCAAGAGCCTCGACCAACACCTCAGGAGGCTCTCGTTAGGCAGCTGGATCAAGGGCTTGATCCAGAAAGCAGTAATACTGGACACGGCGCGTATAGTGAGGAGGTTCCTCTCTCAGCAGCCCTGGCCACCGGTAGCTTGGACCCTGTTCCCGATACCGGTGGGCTACAATTTTTTATATTTTTAAATGTTTTTTAATCATTTTTGTAAAAATATTTAAAAATATACTGAATATGTATAAAAGAAAATAAACGAAATAATAATAATAAACGATTGAGGTTCATTTTATAACCTCAATTTACCTACGTCAAAATATGTTTCAATTACAATTTAGTAATGTAATTTAAACAATAATGGTTAGAAAAAGAGGTGAGGTAAAAAGTTAATACCTTCTAAAAACAGTTTCATAAAAAAGTATAGGTTCACAATCGGTGGTGGTTTTCACCATCTTAAGACACGGAGTCACGTGTTCTTTATAATAGTCAGCACTTGCACTTGTCACACACGCACATACATACGTGTTACGAATTCCCTTTAGCGAGTAATTGCGTTAGAATTTATCTTGAACAGGGTTTGTTTACACTTTCATTAGATAATTTGGAACAGACATTTATCCCCTTATTTATAAACGTTGCTTAAAGGTAATGATTAGCGACTGTTTAACCATACATTTTGTCGTTTAAACATCTTTTAACTTTAAGCAGCGTTTGTAAATATGAGGGTAATTGTACAGCCTTAGTATACAAAAAAATAGTCAAAAAATCGTATTCTGTTGCAAATATTGACTACTAATACTTTCAGTATTGAATAAACAATTATCTTAGTTGCGACTCTATTTGTATATGGGTAAAAATTGTAGTGGCTCAAAACCTCAAAAGTTTTATTGCTGTTTCTTTTTGTATCGGATATTTAAAAGACATAATTTACAATATGGACAGACAGTGTCTAAGGGTTACACCCTTTTTAAACAAATGTTTACCACAAAAACATGTTTGACATTTATTTTGCAAAATTTGACGTAACCTTGTTTTAACTTGACAACCCTAAGAAACGTTTCGTTCTAAGCAATATTTATTTGCTGAGCCTTTCTCTTTCCTATATTTTTTTTTTCATTTTTGTTAGTAAGTAACAACTAAGTTGGAAAATGGAAAATAAGTACAATTTAGTTCAATTAATAAGCCCACCACTGGCAACCATAAAGCTGGTGTAGACATAAATATCTGTCTCTGTCATCATCAAATGATTGACAGAAATAGAACGATGTTTTTAATTTGTTTAGTGCTAAATGCATTTAGTGATTTGTGGTGCAATTAGGCCTATAGCTGGCTTCCCACGGTGCGTGATGTTGCGGTCGGATGCATACCAGCCCGCACCGACGCACCATGGGAAGAGCATCGTCCGTTGGTAGCGCCGACACGTCCGTCGCGGTGCGTCCTATTCGCGGCTAGTCGGTAACTTCGAAGGTGCGGTGCGAGTTGCGACCTTCTTTTTTACTTTGCCTGACAAAATGGATCTAATCGCAAGACCCTCGCAGAACGATACGCACCGTTGGAAGAGTCTTGGTACGCGGTGCGTTTCTGTCCGTGGTCGTCAGCCGTGTGTGGTAATTCGCAATGTTACGGATCGTGGGAAGTCGCCTTAACAGTCAAAATCACAGTTTTCTGTGTTCGTTTTTACAGTAGTCTAGTTTGAACTGTCTACCGGTTAATGTTATAAACTTTAACATGTGTTATTCGTTCAGGGAGGATGACGATGCGGTTCCGGATGTACCGGCGGCGGTCCAAGAACTGCTGCTGAATCTCTTCACCAGCGTTTACAACCACCAGGATGAAGAAGGCAGGTCAGTCACATGTCTTGAATATTTTTAATACGTTATTTGTTTGTTAACTCCACTGCACCATTCCGATTGCTTGTTTTCTGCACATAATGAGGGTTTTCATGAATGTTCAAGCCACCAGTTGGCGCCACTTTGACAAGAGGTCTTCCAGTTCATCAATGAACTTAAAATACTTTGTCATTCGTTTCATTCTTTCGTTCACCATTCAGTCCGTAGACGCTTTGACACTTTTGACAGGTGCCTGGACCTGACGTCTCAGTGCTGCCACCTAGTGAACGTAATTGGAGAAAACCCTAATTGTGACGTATATGCTACTGCTGAGCATGAGGTCCTGGGTTCGATTCCCAGGTCGGGCAAAGTGTTATTGAGTTTTGCTATCTGGAATTTCTCAGTAGCAGCCTTGAGTCTGGATTAGTGCCCGGTTGATGGCGTTAGGCTCGCCTCCTATTACTAAACAAAACTGGCGAAATGTGGGTGTACTATAGGTACAGCTCTGCCCAACCCTTCGGGAAAACATGGTGTGATGTTATTTTTTGCACTTGTGACGTCTTAATACCAGTCAATACTACCTCACTGCAGGGCCCAAGTCCTCTTCTCATACATAGACGGCACAAAAATTGATTACTTGGCAAGGATCAAGGCGAATTCACGATTTCAGACTTAAACTGTCTTATTACAAAACGCATTCAAACTTTAGTACTAGCCTAAAGCTCTGAGCCAGTTTTTGCATTTCCAATTTTGATTTGGGTAAAGTTCTTAATACAAAAATAACAACCTAGCACCGTACTAAGTCAAAGGAACTGTATTTCGATATCTGTTAGGTTCTTATTAAACAGGCTCCATGGTTTATTTAAACCATGCCTAAAGAGAGACTTGTTTTGTAATAAGGGGATTATGTTCAGGTTACCTCAAGATGTTTTCTTTCACCGATTTAAAATCTTCTATTATTGTCAGATGCTACTCGGACAGTATGGCGGAGTTAGCCGAACACGATGAGGCGGCGAACGGCGAGAAAGTGCGCGCTATCTCACTGGACTTGGTGAAGAGAAGGCTTGACAAAGGCCTCTACAAGAGGCTCGATCACTTCCAGCAGGATATGTTCGCCGTATTTGAAAGGTAGGTTTTACATGTTTTATTCGGAATCATAATCTGCCTAGCCTATACCCAACTATGTTGGGGTCGGCTTCCAGTTAACTGGATGCAGCTAGCGATGCGCGATGGCGAGAGGTTTTGTTCGATTGTTGGAACATCTCAATGGTTCTCGATTGTTTCGACTTGGACTCGAGTCCGACTCGGTCTGTTATTGCGACTGGCGCATGACGCGTTCATTCGTGTCGAGAGTTGTTCCTCGATGGTTTAGGGTTTCGCGAGTTGGTTGGTTGGCGCGATTGTTTAAAAATTCGTGGCATTTTGATGAATTTAAAAACTAGTTAAAAATAAAACAGTGCATCTTAATCGTAAGTAAAACGTTCACAAATTACGCGCAACTCGCTCGACTCGAGTCTGGCACGCTCTCGCCTCTAACTAACATGCGCCTCGGCTCGATGCATGCAATCGACTGACCTCGGGGACCGAGTGTGACTCGGTGACCGATTCGAACAATCGAAAACTAACGGTCGATTCCACTGACTCGAAATAATCGAAAAACATCTCGATTGTTTTGTAGAACGGTGAGTCGATGGTTGACTCGAGGTGCAGCTGAATACCAGTATTTTACCAGGAGCGACTGCGAAGTTGCAAGTTGCATTAATACGTAATGCAACTTGCAACTTTGTAGAAAGCTAATATTTATTATACAGGGTTATTGGAAAAACAGCAACAAACTCTTATGAGGTCATTATGAACAACTTTTACTATGGGACCAAACCTGAAATCGCGAAAAAAAATCAGCTGCTCCCTACATTTTGATGAGTTACACGAACATAAATGTAAGGAAGCTGATTTTTCTTTCGCAATCCAGATGAAGCCGGGACCAACGGCTTAACGTGCTTGCCGAGGCACGGAGGGGTCTTGGTATGTAAAGATTGTCACCCATCCACGGGCCAACCGCGGCAATGGTAGCTTAACTTGATCTATCGACTCGTGCGGCTATTATTACTTAACCACAAGCCAATACATAATTACTATTTACTTAATTTCCAGAGCTCGTCGCCTTTCCCGCACCGATAGCCAAATCTTCGAAGACTCAGTAGAGCTCCAGACCTACTATATTGACCAGCGCGATCAACTGTGCCGGGGCACTCTGCAGTCCCCTGCCTTATCCTTCACGAGGGACACTATGGCCACCAGTGTGGAACTTGTGAAGCAGTGCAAGCTGCTGCAGGAGAACGAAGATGAGGATGAGACCAGGTAAGTCAAAAACATCTCAGAAATAATACAAATACTTTAGTAGTAGAATTCTTTGTGAATGTGCTCTTCTGGGGAAGTTAACAATACTAGATTGTTCACCGAGGAGAGAAGTGACGGATTACTAAGAAGCGTGTAGTTTGAGGCCCAAGACTCAACATTTTGTGTCTCTGATGCTCTCGAGTGATACATAGTGATACCTACGAGGAAAATAAAAGAGAATTTCAATTCTTCATTATCACTACTAGACGGCATTTCGAGAAGGTCGTAAATAGAATTTGAAAATTCAGATAAATAAAACAAAAGACAGCAATCACTCGTCCATTATTCTTAAATTTTATTTTGAAATCAATGTTCAGCAAAAGTATATGGCCAGTATCATTTAGCACTTGGAGGTAAAAACTTTTTGTCTTTTGGCATTATACTATATTTATTCAGGTTAGCTACTGAATTGCCCTAAACAAAATAAAAGACATCATGTTAACAATGAATTTTCATACACTGTTTCGTCCCGGAAATTTGTAAAACAGTAATCACGTACATTCTGCCTCATTTTAAAAAGAGTTATGAGGTACTTTTCGAGCAGGTATAGTATAATACATATTTTTGCAGTCAAATGGCTTAGCTGTGTTTGAAGGGTGCCAGTGTTGTAATTACAAGCATACTCAGCCTATAATGCCCACTGCCCCCACTGCTGGGACAGGCCCCCTCTCTGTGAGAGGGAGTAGGACCGTAAGCCTACCGGCGGGCCCAGTGTTGGTAGATGTCACATACCTTCAAATTCTTGGTTCTAGGACATGCCGGTTTCCTCATGATGTTTTCCTTCACCGTTTTAAGAGCAGCGTTTAGTGTATTTTTGAGCCTTGTCTCTGGGATGGCAAAGCATCTGTCATAGCTTTGGTATTGCTACAGAAGATTTACTAGTCGGAAATAGTGTGGCGGGCTTGTCATAACCTTCAAATCATAGATATACCGTAAACTTGTTTTCCCAACCTCACATAAGTCCATCCCCCAGGTCAAGCACAGACGACTCCCTGCCGTCGGGCGGCGCCCCGCTGCAGCAAACGGCGTACCGCAAGGGGGACTTCGTGTACGCCCAGCCCGACAAGGGCAACAAGGAGCCTGCCATCGTGCAGGTGGAGCGTGTGTGGACCAACAACGAGGGCGTGCCCTGCATGTACTGCACGTCCTACTACAGGCAAGTAACTACTGAGTTCAAAGAAAGACCATCTCAGACACCAATCTACATGGTCTTCACATGATCTGACCAAGATTATGTCTGGACTTCAAAAGAGACTCTGACCTCTAAGTTTGTTTCGGCCTTTCTTCTCAGAGTAGTCGGATAGAAAACACCGATCTCATCTAGTTTGAAAAATGTTATTGACGTGTAAAAGTGTTTGTACAAACCTACTTACAGAAATAAAATCATTTATTACTATACCGCGGTCTTACCATCAAACTCCAGGTGCGGGTTGTTCGAAAGAGATACCGTGGCCCCGGCACACAGGCAACTGAGGGAATACGGGTGGTTTTTAGTCAGTAAAAGTCTGATACGCCCTCCTGCTGAGCGCGGAGAAGTTATTTGATGAATTCCCACACTAAAAAAAAAAAACATGAAACTCCAGGCGGCCGAGTCTAGACGATGTGCCATACAAAATCGTGTCAAAAACTCACAATGGCGACACCATTGCAACGTTTGCAAATTAGTAGACTTAGGCCCCAAGTTTAACCGACCAGCCTCTGTGTGGATTAGGTCTTCTAAGGGGTAGATTTTACACACAATATCTACTCAAATTACTTCAAATTCTCAAAGACTCAGACGTGGATTTCATACGGAAAGCTTTTCAATTAATCTTAAGCCACGTATTCTTTAGACTAAATGTGAAGATGCAGTTAAACATCGTTTTACGCAACATTAAAGTTTGCAGAAAGATACGAGATTTTTTATATGTCAATACCAACACCGTAACATTTCATGTTGCCAGGTAAATGTTACTGAATGTCGTGCATCTTTTGAGGGATTTTTAACGAAATCTCATTTCATCCACAGGCCTCAAGAAACATACCACGTCCGCACACGCAAGTTCTTACAACAAGAGGTGTTCAAGACAGAGTCGCACCGCGTCGTGCCACTCGACCAGATCGTGGGACACTGTTACGTCATGAACGTCAAAGAGTACTTCAAGTTTAGGCCTGAAGGTACGTGTATCATAAGCTTATAGCAGTCCACTGCTGCATATAGGCGTCTCTAATCGCACACCATTTAAGGCGGATGCGGTAAGGCTATCGACGAAACTTACATCTGACCAATATGAAAACAAAATCCCGTGCACACAATGACCACATCTGTTAGCAAGCGTTAGTATAGCGGCTGAGCGCTGCAAGCAATAATAGTCCTTACGGTGTTTAGATGTTAGTTTCCTTGATAGTATCTCGCGAAATTCAAGGTTTCTTAGGTTTTTTGCAATTTGCAGGCCAGTATTAAGTGATCGATATTCGCGACGGTAGCAAATAAGTATTTAAGTTCAAATTGCCCTATTCAATGACAATTTCATATGACATTTTAGGCCAAACCTAACTGATAAGAGTTCTGAAGCTCATTGCTCCTGAAGGGCCCCGTCTTACCCTACTTTTGCCGATTTCATAGCTTTCAGAGCGACCCCGAATTTGTGGACAGTGGTGTGCTATGATAAAATAACCAGTAGTGAAAGCTCATAAGCGTGTGTTTTGTTTAACAGGTTTTGCCGACAAAGACGTGTATGTATGCGAAAGCCGATACAACACAAAACAGCGCTGGTTCAAGAAGATCAAGGTGTGGGAGGGCGCTGAAAAGGAAGCCACGCTTATACCCAGAGAGGTACATACTTATTTAGACAAAAATATAATACAGCAACAAAATATTATGGACTATAACATGCTCAATTTTAAAACAGATATCAGACGCCTAAGTTTTTGTTAGTTATTGTCTTTCATTCGTCGTCTGTCACTCAAAGTGAAACGTTTGAACACAGTATGAATTAGAATTGAAACATTTATTTATTAGTGAACCGATCCAACGATGTTCACTTTCGGCACTCGGCATCTTTCACTGGCCTACCGAATGTTCGGAAAATGAATTGACAGGAGCAGATAAACATTCATTCCTATCTATTTATGTTGGTGCCGTGTGAACGTGGAATGAAACAAAACTCTGATATCAGCTTTAGCGCAGCACAAAAACATTTGCTAAAACAATGTTGTGCAACTATACTACCTTTTTTGCTTTAAAAGTGTAAGAATTATTTATTAAAATAAAGATACAACGGCATCGGCATATTTAAACATTTTATTTTTACATACATGTTTTTTTTTCCATCAGGTACCACTGGAACCCAACAGAACCGTATCAGTATTCCGCGAACGTGTTGAAAAACACAAAGATGAACTAGCTGAACTTGAAGTGTTGGAAAACGTTCACGAGAAGGAAAGACCTGTAAGTTTGTTACAAAATCACAATTATTATAATACACATTTTACTTACTCTGATACGTCGAGATTAATTTGTCCGTTTTGTTTCGACTACTCAATTTTCCTGACTGGGCCAGAATTCGAGTGTGAGTATCATTAATATCATTTACATAATGGAAAAAAATCAAGTGTTCATTTTATAGCATGTCTGTTATGTTTTAAACAAAATAAATAGTAAGCCTGCGCCTGCGCATGTGTACGCTACTACGAATATTATGCTGATTAGTTTGAAGTAGTTAGTATTTTCAGATTAAATACTTTTAATAACGTTACGAATGTGAATGCAAGCTGAATGATATAAGTATGGTTTCTAAAGTCAACTGTATAGTTTTCAAGTACAGCGAGCCGCACGTCCGTCCATGGTAACAGTTTGACATTGACTGCGTCCTTGTATCGTAAAAGTAGAACAGTTTTCATAGTACTTATGTTTTCAATGACGTGCGGTTACAGAATTGTGTCCATATTACAGAATTGTCCGACAAGCACCCTAATTGCGTAACACACGATCAATCATAATCGGTTTCATTTTGACTGTTCAACAATATTCATTGTGTTATTTACTTTGTTATGCAGAATTTTTTTTCGAACATATGATGAAGCAATGGATTAGCAATCTGTTTCAAAATGATTCAGATTATTATCATTGACCGTGCGTTACGCAATTAGGGTGCAGAATGAAACTAAGAAGCTCTGCATATATTTAATAAAAATGCAGCAGAAATTTTTCCCAATATTTTTTATTAAAGATAGGCTCGCATTTATTCATTTATTAAGCTTTTCAACAATGAGTACACCAATACTTCACAATTTCTACATTGCAAACTTAAATCTTAAGGGTCCCATTACTTAGACAAAAGCACAACATGCCCATTATGTACAGATAACAACACATTTAATAGGGTATTTTCCAATTTTTCAAAAACTATTCTAATTTGAAGATTGGAACGAGATATTTAACAGAAAAATAAAAATAAATTGATTTCTATCCATTTTCTCAATTAAAAACGATTTAAACCAAATGTGTTTTTAGTTGTTTTGAATTTACCGCCAAAACGCTTCTCACGATGACTATTTTATAACGTGACGTCAACTTTGTGTAAACTAAAGTAGTTAGTAAGTAAATAAGTGAATGTCGAGTTTTTAATTAACAAGATTTTTAATGGATATAAAGTGATATTACTGGTGTGCGGTGCCTCTGTATAAAAATACTTCTAAAACGGCGCCAAACTAAGTATTTTATATAACAAAGTTGACGTCACACGTCACATGATAAAAAGTCATCGTACGGAGCGTTTTGGCGGTAAATTCAAAACAACGAAAAATAAATTAGATTTTAATCGTTTTTAAGTGAGAAAATGTGTATTAATAAATTTATTATTATTTTTCTGTTAAATATATCGTCCCAATCTTCAAATTAAAATAGTTTTTATGAAATCGGAAAATACCCTATTAACTAAAACAAGTAAGAAATAGTGTGAAAACATTATTAAAAACTAAATTGACTACAAAAATCAAACACTTTGTAATAACATAGAATAAATTAAGTTAAATTATATTACATTTTATTTAACATGCATTTGATCCTATCTCACCTAATCGATGATGTGATATACGACTGTGCACGGTTGCATAGATGCCTTAGAACCTATTCATTCATGACTCGTTTCCTAGGTGAAAACATTAATTTCTCCCCATTTCTCAGGACGTCGTAATGTACAATCCTCTGGGAACGGACGACGAGAACACTTACTACGAACAGTACAACACTGTGTGTTCTGGAGTTATCAAGACGGGAGACTATGTGTATGTGGTCACTGACGGAGGCAAGCAGATGATCGCGCAGGTTGATACTATATGGGAGACGGGCGAGTGAGTATAATACTACGATTTTCATGTTAATCATATCACTATGTTTAATTAGGTTCATTTTATTTATGTAGATTATTTTACATATTGTGAATGGGAGAACGTTGTAGGCCTTACAGACTGTAGATTTGTAGACGATTTTCTATTCTGTATTCGTCTAAGTACCTGTTACTTATTGACAGGCCTGCACTGTCCTCCCATACATTTTATCTCTGAAAACATTGTTAAAGCCAATCATTTTTAAAAGAGTAACCGTGGAGTTTCTTGCTGGCTCTTCTCCATAGGAAACAACATTTTGGAACCGTGCACCTAGCTTCTGACGTTTCATAAGTGCCCATGCAGGTTTATATGAAATAAAAATATTTTGATTGATTGATTGATTGACTATAATATTTTAAACGTGAATGTTTGTATGTTGTTTGGATATTTAGATGTTTGTTACTCAATCACGCAAAAAAGGCTGAAAGGATTGAGATGAAATTTGGCACATAGACCTTAACACATAGGATACTTCTCATCCCGATAGTATGTTCCCGTAGGATAATATTCGACTTCCTCGCGGGCGAAGCCGCTGGCAAAAGCTAGTTAATTCATATATAAGACTTGAGAGCAGTGGTGGCTCATTGGTACGATACCTGTAGTTAGCTGTAGGTCGTGGTTTCGAACCCATACAGGCGCCATACTTTGTGTAAATAATTTCATGACGACTGCTCTCAAAACGGTGAAGGAAAACATCGTGAGGAAACCGGCATGTCCTAGACCTAAAAATTCGAAGACGTGACATCTACCAATCCGCATTGGGCCAGCGTGGTGGATTACAGCCCATTCCCTCTATACTATGGTAGTGCAAATCCTTTACCTTGTTTAACAAGGGGTCACATAACGCGGTCTCAAAGGATTATTCCCAAAAACACTAATCACCCGAATAATAAAAACAGAGTAAAATTACAACCAACTAAAGCTTCAGATTAACCGTATATTTTTCGATGGTTCATTTTTGCATAAATTAACTCCAGATTTTTAGAGCTTCGTTTTTTATTTTATGTAATCCACACCTACAGGGTAAGTTTTTATCCAGTGCGCAAATTGTAACCATGAATTCAGCATATCATTCTAGAACCCCTAGCAAAAAAAAATCAACTGATTCATAGAAAAGTGCTATACCTACGCGGTCAAAATGTATGGAACAGCTGATTTTTTTTTTTGTATATCCGGCGAAAAACTTCTACGCTAGGGGGTCTAGAATGATATGCTGAATTCATGGTTACAATTTGCGCACTGGATAAAAACTTTTCCTGTATAATATTCCTGGTTTCGACTCTTCATATTGTTTTTCTTTGTTACAGTAACAAATGCTATTTCCGCGGGCCATTCCTAATCTTCCCATCAGAGGTCGCCAACATAATCAACAAGGTTAGATTCAGTAAATGTGTACCTACCCTCAAAACTGTTCTGTAAATATTAGGTCTTTACCTATGAAATTGCCGTTCTGCAGTACTGGCCATTTCAAATCAAAATAATTTTTGTTTGGCTAAGAATTCTAATTTCAAATTAATTTTATTTTAAAAACGTGGATTTTTTTTTCTAAAAGTAGTCATTTCTTTATTGATTAGTGTTACATTTTCATCGCATTTCAATCTTTTTCGTCATCATGGATACGTTAAAAATTCGAGTAATTATGGAATATGAGTACCGTCGTGGCAGCAACGCGGCACAACCGGCACGCAACATCAACGACGTTTACGGAGCTAACACTACAAACCAACGCACCACCTGTTATTGGTTTGCTCGCTTCCGTTCTGGAAATTTCGACCTGAAAAATGAACCTCGCGGTCGTCCGAAGACTTTGGTCGACAATGACGAATTAAAGGCGATTGTGGAAGCTGATGATACACAATCTACGGCTGAATTAGCAGCAGCTTTCGACGTTAGCGTCAAAACAATATTGGTCCATTTGCGTCAAATTGGCAAGGTAAAAAAGCTTGACAAGTGGGTGCCCCACGAACTCAATGATCGCCAGCGCGAAGTACGCGTCGAGACGTGCCTTGCACTGCTCAACAGACACACAAATGAAGGAATTTTGAACCGCATTGTTACCTGCGATGAAAAATGGATTCTGTTTGATAACCGTAAGCGCTCAGCAAGTTGGTTGGATCCTGGTTCAGCACCTAAACAATGCCCTAAACGAAAACTTACCCCTAGAAAAGTGATGGTCACTGTTTGGTGGTCTAGCGCCGGTGTGATTCATCACAGCTTCTTACCAAACGGGGTGAGCATTACTGCAGATGTGTACTGTGAAGAACTGAACACAATGATGGAGAAGCTGGCGCATCTCCAACCAGCATTGGTCAATCGCTCGTCTCCGCTGCTCCTGCACGACAACGCGCGACCTCATACTGCACAGCAGACGGTCTCCAAGTTGCAAGAACTGGGGTTGGAAGCTCTCCGTCATCCGCCCTACTCACCAGACCTTGCGCCTACAGACTACTACTTTTTCCAGAATTTGGATAACTTCTTGGCGGGAAAAAAATTTAATACCCGAGAGGCAGTACAAAATGCCTTTGAAGAATTTGTTGCCTCCCGTCCAGCTGATTTCTTTAAGAAGGGCATCAATAAACTGCCACTGCGATGGCAAAGATGCATTGATTGCATGGGTGATTACTTCGATTAATACAAATAAAAAATTCATGAAAAAAATTCGTTTAAATTTTTTCATACAAAACGGCAATTTCATAGGTAAAGACCTATTATTATAATTATTTTATCATTAACTGAAGAGTATGTTTGATTTTCAGCCGTTTTACAAACAAGAGGTGCTTTTGACTACGATGCACGATACTAGTCCACTTGTGGGCATCGTGGGGAAGTGTGGCGTGTTGGATTATGATGATTATCTTAAGTGTGAGTATTGATTTTGATACTTTATCATAGGTACAAATTACGTTGCTATGAATGCGTTCAAAATCACGAGATGACTTAACTGCATTAGGGCGTATGTTACGCCCAATGCTCCTCATCAGTTTTGCTATGACATTATTCGTTCCTTATAACTGGGTTGAAATAATGAGGGGCTTTTTTTTTTTTTTTTTTGGGTGGGAAATCATCAAATAACTTAGGGTGTGTCAGACTTTTACTGACTAAAACCCACCCGTGTTCCTTCATTAGCCCGTATGCCAGGGGCTGTGGTATCTCTTTCAAACAAACCCGCACCCCTGGCAGGCATCGGCCCTTGCGGGCCCCATCATTTTTTGTGCTGATATCTCTTTGAGGCGCGCGTGGAACATAACGCGCCGTCGACTTGGGCTTGGTCCTTACCGGACAGCGAGCTACCCATTACTCGCCGTCAAATAATGAGGGGCTTGGGGCTAAGTATCAAACACCTGCACGGGTTGATCTATCAGGTAAAGCTACGATTGCCGTGGTTAGTCCATGGATGGGTGACCATCTTTACATACCAAAACCCCTCCGTGCCTCGGCATGCACGTTAAGCTATTGCTCCCGGCTGTCATTTGTGGATCTTTGACTGTCTTTACGGGGCGTCAGAAGCCCGAAAGTCTGGCAACCAGTCTTACCAAGGGTTATCGTATTACCCAGTAACTAGGTTGTGCAGGTCAGATAGGCAGCTGCATCCGGTTAGACTGAAAGTCGACCACAACATAGTCGGGAAAAGAGTAGGCAGATGAAGATGATGAATGAACTTGAAATAATGTCTATGTATGAAAAATTATTCATATTTATGTGGTTACACACTTGCAGCTAATAGGGGAAAAACCTTCCTTAAGATGACTTTTTATCACGTGACATCGTGACGCCAGCTTTGTGTAAACGGCACCGGTACAAATACTTAGTTTGGCACAGTTTTAGAAGTATTTGTGCAAAGAGGCACCGTACGCCAGTAATTCAACTTTCTATACATTAAAAATCTTGTTAATTATTAACTCGACATTCACTTGTTTACTTACGAACTACTTTGGTTTACACAAAGTTGACGTCACGTGATAAAAAATCATCGTAACGAGCGTTTTGGCGGTAAATTCAAAACAACGAAAAGTAAATTCGATTTAAATCGTTTTCAATTGAGAAAATGGATATAAATCAATTTACTTTTATTTTTCTGTTACGTATTTCGTCCCAATCTTCAATTTAGAATACTTTTCAATAAATTGGAAAATACCCTATTAGCTGATTCGGTTGTATCAAAAAGCTTGGAGATATTTAATCTGTCTATTCGATTCGTGAAGCGTTTCAGTGTGAGAGCCATCACTACATTTTCCGGTAGCCTATAAAAATGATGATTCACTTTTTTTTTTTTTTTCTGATCCTAGCACATTTTTCTGTTTCTTTCTTTCCCAGGCCGTCCGACAGAGATAGCAGAGAACGACATTTACGTGTGCGAGTCAGTTTACGACGAGTCCAACCGCGTCGCTCGTAAACTGAAGGCGGGCTTGCGGAAGTTTGAACATACCAAGGATGTCACTATTGATGAGGTTCGTATAACTAAATCTTTGGTTTATTATACCGCTCACTAAATGGTTGATTTCAAGAGGTATAGCATAGAGGTATTTTAATAAAAATACATACGAATGAAATAAAGCGTAAAGGCAGACACTAGGGCACAGTCCGTGATTCGTGCATCGCGACTTCTGTAATGATGCGTTTTTCTTTTTTTTTTGGGTGTGAAATATTCAAACAATTTCTCCCGCTCTGGGTGGAGCAGGAGGCCGTGTCAGACTTTTACTGACTAAAACCAACCCGTGTTCCCTCAGTAGCCCGTATGCCAGGGGCTGCGGTATATCTGTCGAACAAACCCGCACCCCTGGCAGGCATCGGCCCTTGCGGACCCTGTCACTTTGTAATGATACGGTTACATTGTCGCGATAAAGCAATGTACCCCCACTTAACTTATATATTTTCACGAATATCCAAGAACCATAACATACCAGTTGTTTGGTTGGCTTAATGTGCATGTCAAATTGTCATATTTTAACGTTTTGAACAAAGTTCAAATGATGATTATTTTTTGTTTCATTTGATTTCTATATCGATCAACACGCGTAAAGTATTATCAGCTAATTTAAATTTAACCCTGTGTCATAATTAGCCTATAACGTTCCCACCACGCGGGCCCAGTTCGTATTGGTAGATGTCATCTTTGAATTTTTGGTTCTAGGACATGCCGGTTTCCTCACGATGTTTACTTTCACCGTTTTGAGAGCAGTGGTGGTGTATATTATTTCTTTATTGAAACACATTTTGTTTGTCTGCAGATCTACTACTTCCCGAAAACCCTTGGCCCTCCTACATTGGCCACGGCTCAGGATGTACAGTCAACATCAAGTGCCTTCACTCAGAAGCAGTTCAATCCTCATGGCAACTCCATGGATTCTATGGTATGGTTCGCGTTGCATTCGCATTAATTTTCTATTTATTAACACGCTTTTATTAGCTTGATCTGTATGTTTGTAATTGTAAGCATGTTTATTTGTAACCGACTCCTTTGGACTTGATTTTGACCCACTTGAAACGGTCAGATTTAATTTAAGCTTTGTACACTTATCGAGGACCAGTGACAATTCAATAATTTTATAAATGTGTTCCATAATGTTATATTTTTTTTTTAACTGAGAAATCAGTTTTGTAGTCAGCAGATCTAAAATATAGAAAATAAATAATAGATAAAAAAATCTGAAATTATTTTCTGCTTTTTTAGTTTGGTTTTTAAGCGTGTTTTTGAGATTTTTAATCTATTATTTTTTTATCTGAATGCTGCACTGGTTAGCGCCATCACGTCAACGCCGGCTGTTGCTGAAAACTAGTCCCTGTGGGACTCTGTCTTGTATAGGGTCGTAGCATTATGTTGAGCGATTATTGCGTGAGGCCGTATTGCGTGGATGTGACGCATATTTTCCCCCAACTAGTTCTTTTTTTGTACAGACGCCAGCACATCAAGCTACCCCAATCTGTCAAATTTCTTTGATAGATGTTCAACTTTATGACGTAAGTATAAGGTTCATATTCAATTGGGAAAATTTGACAATTTGGGGTAGCTTGATGTGCTGGCGTCTGTACTTGTGACTTTTTTATTTAATATCCTTCAAAATTTGATCGATCCTATTCATTTTTAAAAGGATTCAAGATTGTAGCTTTTTTATCGATTCAATCATTATTTTATTGTGTATTATTTCCTAAATCACCACTTGTAAAATACAACACTTGTAAATATGCATGCCTGTGTCGAACACTGTTCGTTAAAATGGAAGTCTAGCCAAATTTTTTTTTTTAAGAAGGCGCGTCTTCATTTCAGAATCGTTGAAGGTGGTGCGTCAATGTTACTGTTATTGTATTAAAATCATCGCTTGTTTTGATACATATACTTTGACACATTTCCTTGAGCCCCCCCCCCCCCCCCCTTAACGTGTGACGTAATTTAAGGATGGCCGGGAAAACCTGCCTTGATTTTATTACGTTCGTGTGTACGTCGGCTTACATGATTTAATATCGTTCAATACCATCAAACAGGACAGCAAGCCTCAGTTCACTAACCTGATCAACACGACTATCGGCAGTCAGGACGTGGAGATGATTCTAGAGAACTCGCTTGATGACTCGTCGCTCGCCTCGCCCGCTACTCCGCTGTCTATTGGTAAGTTCACATACCTATTATGAGCATTATGCCATTAAATATAACTTTTTAACCAGTGCGCAAACTGTAACCATGAATTCAGCATATTATTCTAGAGAGTGGAGATGACGACTAATAGAGAAGTGTGGAAGAAAAAGACATGTTGCGCCGACCCCAAATAAATTGGGATAAGGGCAGGAGAATGATGATGATGATTCTAGACCGCCCTAGTGTAGAACTTATATGCCGGTGATAAAAAAAAAATCTGCTGTTTCATATAAAAGTGCAATAACTACGCTGTCAAATGTATGGAACAGCTGATTTTTTTTTGTATAACCGACGAAAAATTTCTGCACTGGGGGGTTTACAATAATGGGCTGAATTCATGGTTACAGTTTCCGCACTGGTTAAAAAATTATCCTGTATAGGAAGAGTTTTAAGAAGAACTTCTAAAGATGGATGGATGGATGTGTCATATTAAGGGGAAGCGCAACGGTAGACCGCGAAATTCAAATTTTCTCAAGTTTTTGCAATTTGCAGGTCAGTGTCTGTTTATGGTATGTTGATTAAAATATGAATCACGACCATAAAAAAATTACAGAAGCAATTGCTTTGCATGATTTTGATAACTCTCTCTCTAAATTCATGATTCTAATCATGAATTTAGAGGGCTGTATTAAAATAAAGAGAATGCCCAGGTACTTTATAATCAGTGTTCTCCACAACCACTAAAGCCATAACAATAAACTTTCCACCCAGGCGGTAACAGCAACCCTTACAATCCCTCTCTCACCGCTACACCAACACAAGAGCGCACCAGCACAGCGACTCCAGCCAGCAGCAAGAAGAAGAAGGACAACAAACAGAAGATTGTCACCGGATACATTCTGTACTCAAGCGAGGTCAGACGAGCCATTGTCGCTAACAACCCCGAGTCTACCTTCGGTGAGTTATGTTTGATATTTGTGTAGGAGCTCTTCGGTTTAGTGTTCAAATCAAATCTAAACATCAGATAGTACAAGAACAGATTAGATGGTGACCCCATAAGTTAGGCAACTAGGCTCGATGTAAGGAGAAGAAAAATAAAAATTGAACTAGAAAATATATTTATTGACTTCCATGTCGTCTTATGCTTGGTTCCCATAACCAAAAACGAATCGTTTCGCTTATCAATGCTAACATTTTTTATTGCCAAACTGGGCATATACAATGTGTAACAAAATAAAGAGCGTTCTCCCCACGCAGGCTGGCAACGGCGCATATATGAAGGTTTTTCGTGATTATTTCACACACATACAAACAAAAGTAAACATTTTTTTCAGCCATGCTGTAGATCGTTAGAATTTTCAAGTTTTATATGCTTTTTTTTTACAGTTATTTTGGTATTTACTTACAAAAATCGACATGCCTTCAGTTGTTTTCTATTTGCATTACCAGGTACGATTAAATGTTTTTATTACAGTAATACCAACGATCTTAGTGCTTGGCTGAAAAATAATAGTATTTTTGTTTGTATTTAATTAAATAATCACAAAAAAAAACACTATAAATGCGTTGTTGCTAAATCGCGTGGAATGAACGTTCTTAACGCAAGACCTCATACATCCCAATTAAAGTATTGAGATAAAAGCCTAATATATTTTGAAACCTACGAGTATCTATTATTATTAAGAAAATCGTGTTGACCCTTGCATTACTCTATGCATTTAAAATTGAGTCTTATCGTCTTTGAATAAGTTTGAATATTCTTTGGCTCAACCGGCGTTCATTTTGGCAAAATACGCAAATTTTGAAAAAAAATATGTTTTTTTTTAAAGTTACTTCAATCGATTGAGTAGTCAATTCTGAACAAATTACTTTCAAGTCTCGCGTGTATTCTGTTACACCTTGTATATAGTTTCTTAAGGTAATTTTATCTGTGATAGCTACTTTTATATGGGAGGGTCCACTATGCAAGGCTATGAGGTCTTTGCTTCATTATTGGCAAAGAAACAAGTCTTAATTTTAACCTATAACGGTTCGTAAATTATAGCTATCGGCCATTAGTAGGTAGGTTCACAAAGACATCATTATTGTGGTGTGTATAGAGTTTCTGCTTTTCCGAAGATAACCGAAGGCACATTCGACCGTGGTCGTACTATGCATAAGTTTCTCATTAAGACTTGAAAGCTGAGCGGAATAATAATCCAATAATAAAAATAAATACTAAAAAAGGACTGAAAATAGAGAAAACGCTTATCGAATTTTTAGTCAGATTTATCTCAATGGCACTTTCAGTATTCAAATCACTTAAATATTTTTTATGAGGGTTAAAAGATATTGCTAGATCTAAATAAAGAAGTATAATTTCTTAAGATTATGTGTAAGAAGATGAAGAAGTTTTTTTATAGAAACATTAAAAAAAAAAACATGTTTGCTGCTATTCCATTTTGTATCTGTGATCTCTCATCGTGTATAAAGAAACAATTTTGCTTGTATTAAGCACTGATTTACCATTGTCCAATTCTTTTTTCGATTGGTTAAATCTTTGGGACGATTTAGTTCACCATAACCAGCGTAACACATAAAGTAACTCCATGCCTCTTTAAGTGTTGAAATAAAACCTATTAATAAGTAATGGGTGGTTTGAACATCATCGTTATATTTCTGGCAAATGCGGTTTTCGTAAACCGTCCTATTAACAGTGTCAACTCAAGCATAATGCTATGTCAAAGTCCAAACTTGCATAACTGATACAATTTGGACTGCCCACGACTGAAATTGTGACAGATTATACTCACCAGAATTGAACAATGGTAAACCATCAAATTGTTTTTCCATTTCGTGTGTGTACACAGCTTAATATCATCCTTAAGTAAATGATCCTAACGCCACCTATATGTAAATCTAGCTAACAAGGACAAATCTTTGAAACCGGGTAGGTAATGTTTCCTCTACTCAATTAGAAAGGTACAAGAATCTTTTCGGAAATCGAAACACAAGCCGCCATCTTGTTTTTTCAATACAATTTCTGTGACAGTTGCACAAATGTCATTAATGGCCAAAAGATCCTTGTAGCACTTTAGTTCGCTTACTCATATATGCACGCTGTATGTATTTATGTTGTCTATATATTGTTTCATTGGCTGTTATTTTTGTGTATGAAGAATTTTGGCCATTGAAAAAAAAAACCTTTATTATCTACTTTGCTGAAGTCTGTTTTTGAGCTTATACACACAATGCGATCCGATCGGTTGAGCAATATGTGAAGAATTGTGTGATCTAATAGCGACCCGTACATAGACATTGAATCGTACAACCAGTCTTACCAAACGGTATTACCCAGTAACTGGGTTGTGGGGGTCAGTTAGGCAGTCGTCCCATTTATATATTTTTTTTCTGGTTAGACTGGAAGCCGACCCCAACATAATTCGGAAAAGGCTAGGCAAATGATGATGACATGGAGATTGGATCGCATTTCGGTGAACAGCTCTTCGGAATATCCAAAGGAGTTATGTTTTAACCCGTCTGCTGACGCAGTCGGGTAATCAAATTGCTACTAAATGTAATGCATGTGAAATTTGTAAGAATAGTATTTTTGCATGAGCGTATCTCAGTGCGAAAACTATTGCGTCAGCGTCATACAGATGTGGATCATATCAAAATTCGTCGCGTTGACGTCGCGTGTGGGTCTTCGCCGTACCACAGATGCGAAGGGACTCGAATTTTTTTATCCATGTAATCCTTTCTTTAATTGGATTGTAGTTTGATTTCAGCAAAGTAGCATATTTGGCATTGACTAATAATAATCATCACATTTTAACCCTTTTTCAAAATAAGTACCAAGATTTTCAACAATACAGAAAATCGTACACAACCATAACCGCCGCACTGCTAGCAAAACAAACCAGTATCAACATAACCTCTTTTAATTCACGCACACATTGGACCAGAGAGAGACACACCGCGGAAGTTATCCCGGTGTAACTCAAAGGTACGTGTCTAGCGTAGTATGTCTGTGTAGGCGAGATCTCGAGGATCGTCGGCAACGAGTGGCGCTCCCTGCCGGCCTCTACCAAGCAGAGTTGGGAGGAAAGGGCTGCGCGCTGCAATGAGGAAACTTCGGCGAGACTTGCCGAAGAGATCCGGGAGATGGCGCAACATGTTAGTAATGTAGATTTGTATTTTTATCCCGTGTGTTTCTGGTGACGAAAGTGGTGCAACATTGTTAAAGCAACATCAGTGGCGGATTTTACAGTAGGCTTGAGCTTAAATAAGGCTAATTTAGGAGCCGAACGTATTTTTTCTTTGCCGCTATCTTGTTTCTGAATATTTGCAGAGACTTCTTTCTTTTTGTAGATTTCAACATTAAAATCCATTTTGAGGTTTTGTCCCGATTCACCCCTGAATCCACTGAGCAACATCATTTTTATTTATCTGGTTTCATGTTTCACTTTCAAACTATGTGAAATGTTGCCAGAAACAAGTTGCTGACATCATTTTGTACGATTTTTGATTACTATGAGTTCGGGGCTTTACGAAGTGCTGCAGTGTTATTCAAACGTTGATCATCTTTGAAGTTATTGGGTAAATAATCGGTTTTGACATAATATCAATTATAATCGGCGACACAATGATATGGTTTCGTAACTTTTACTTGGTAATCTGGAATAACTTGGGCTTCAAAATATAGTGGAGTATCACTGATGCACTTATTACTAATTAGTAGCTTTTAGTACGTTCTAAGTAGAGATCAAGACAAATACTCAATTTGGGGAATCTCAGTTTTACTCAGTTTAAAAGGGCAAATTTTTCAATGGTCAGATGACTTTTATCTGAAGAATTATTATCTAACAGTTTTTCATATTTTCTATACAAAAACTCAACTGACATATTCATTCCTCAGATCAAAGTAATGTGACTGTTGAAAAATCAGCCATTAAAGTTGCATTGCAAATTGCAAGTCGATTCTCTACTGTTTAAAATCCCGTATTAATTTATCATGTATTCTTTAGACACCAATGGAGACTACCTACGAATGTGCCTGGGACACTTGCGACTATCAGTTCGAAGACCTTTCAGACTGCATGGAGCACTGCATCGGCGATGGAGGTAACAGTAAGTGTTTCTGCTATATGTACCTTTTAACTAGCTGCCACTGTAGTAGAATTCATGTGCTAGGACTTTGTAAAACTCATACTTTTGATGGGGAAAGTTAAAATTAAAAGAAAGACCAGAAAAATCGGTTGAGTAATTTCGGAGATTTTGAGTAACGAAACCCAGTAGATGATTTGGTAACTTTTTGATTTTTCAAGTAGGTTTTAAAAACATTCAAATGGTTGCATATTGGGCTTCCTACTTTTGTCCAACATCTTGGTGTCAGCGCAATAAATTTTCTCGTTTATTTTCCCTGCTGCAATTTTTTAACGGTTGACACACCCGTCACGTTATCAATTGCTTACGCTTAAAATTTAGAATGTAAAAAATAATATAAACTAAGTCTTTTTTGTCATAGACCAACTTGAAAAAGTTACTCAACTAAATAAAATAAAATTCATCGTTTTATAATCTCCACATATTTCATTATTGGTTCACGTATTTTCGCCATAAAGATTTTTTATTATTATTTATGATCATATTCATTTTCATACCTAAAGGATTTGTTATGTTTTAATGCTGCTAGTGATTGGTACATATATCGAGACCAAGAAACCCAAGCTAGAACGTAAGTAACGTAACATAGACTAGAACCGTCATAGACAAGATGACAATCAACAAGTTCCTAAGAAATCAAACTACAGTCTCAAAATTTCACAAGCCATTTACAAGCACTTACGATATTTTAGCTTTGTCCCTGGACTGGAAACACAACTGCGATACCTCTAGCATTGCAGATGTCAGTGGGCGGGCTTAGACTTATAGTATTTTAACTCACGAAGCGACGCGCGCTTTACTTGTGGTAACCAAGTGTATAAACACGCTATGAATGTGTGCGTGAAGATGAGTAGCGTCAGCACATAACTCAAACTCACTCATGCACACATAAACACTTCTGAATCCACCATAGTCTCGGAAGGTACCGAGAGCTTTTACACTTACACACACATTCACAGCGTGTTTGTGCACTTGGTAACCACAAGTAAAGCGCGCGTCGCTTCTTGAGATAAAAATACGGTAACATAGGCTTATTTATCGCCCAATTTTGCTTCTGGCAATTGGCAATAGTTGCTATTCATCTTGTCTAAGATACTTATAATATAATTAATAATGTATTTATTAATACTACTATAAGTAGCACAGAGTGGGAATGATGATAATAACCCCTAGTCGCTTTGACGATGGGTTTTTAAAGAGCTGGTAAATGGTCACAGCCTACCATATTCCCAAACCAAGTTGGGGACGACTACACAGTCTACCCAGATGAGACTGAATACCAGTATGTTACACAGAAAGACTGTCTGATGCACAACCTGAGAAAAAGCCTGCAAAGTATTTCGTGTGGCCGTGGCCCATAAGTAAGTTTGACATAATAATATAATCTATGTTTTTTTATTTAAAAAAATATCGGTTATATTGTTAACTCACATTTACGGCAATCTTTTGTGACTGAACAAAAAATTAATGATAAAGCTATTGATTTTCCATCCATTTGTAATAATTTTACAAAATTGTGTGTTAACAAATTTATGTAAATAAAGATGGAACTAAAAAAAACAGTGGCACTCTGGGAGTGCCTACAGAAGTGAAAACTTGAACAATAATGTGTGTATTTTTTAATCATCAGGAAATATTTTTTTAATTATCAGGAAATATATTTTTAATCATCAGGAAATATTTTTTTAATCGTTAGATTAAACAACGTTGTTCGTTGGTACGTTCGTGTTGTCAGTGGTGTCAACAGTGTCGCGAGTTCAATTGTTCAATCTCAAAAAATGCCCAACACGTCTAAAGAAGTTTTCACTTCAAAATCAAAGTAGATTTTAGGTCGTGAAATGGCCTATTGAGTCAACAGGGTGGCAGGGACTTTGACGCTCAACGTGATACTATACATTCAGTACATGATTCTGAACCTCCGTTTGCATTGAAATTTTTCGTCGGTAATTACTTACAAAAAGAAACTGCTGTTTCCTACAAAATGCAATATACCTAAGTACGTTAGTTAAAATGTATGGAACAGCTATTTTTTTTTGGTCCATGTATGGAATCCATGGTAACAAGTTGCGCGTCGATGCCCCCTTGTATAGTAAAAGTTCTGATTTTGTAGAGGGTCACCTCTGCCACTCATAGGCCGCGTTCTAGCAATAGACGCACGAATACACGATCGTCACGCTCGTTTATCTAACATGTCATACTGGCGCGATCATTCAAGATGTATGAAGGTAATTTTTCAGGTAGACGATCGCGTAAGCGCGTCTTCTGTTAGAACGCAGTGATACCTGACGTATATTTGATGCTCCATATAAAGCAGGGTATAGCTTACTCTCTCTCTAACCTTCCCCTTTCCGCCTACATGCGTGTCGGCAGCCGGGCACGTGCAGCAGCACTACCGCGGCACGCTGAGCGAGTACCCGTGCGTGTGGCGCAACTGTGCGCGCGTGCGCAAGGGGCAGGCGCCCTTCCCCAACCTGCCGCGCCTACTGCGGCACGTGCGCGACCTGCACGTCAACAAGGGCAACGGCCGGCTCATGGCCGTGCACGAGAGGTCCAGGTACTGGGTATACGGGCTGTGTGGTACCTACAAGTAACATTAACAAGGGGCAGGCGCCCTTCCCCAACCTGCCGCGCCTACTGCGGCACGTGCGCGACCTGCACGTCAACAAGGGCAACGGCCGGCTCATGGCCGTGCACGAGAGGTCCAGGTACTGGGTATACGGGCTGTGTGGTACCTACAAGTAACATTAACAAGGGGCAGGCGCCCTTCCCCAACCTGCCGCGCCTACTGCGGCACGTGCGCGACCTGCACGTCAACAAGGGCAACGGCCGGCTCATGGCCGTGCACGAGAGGTCCAGGTACTGGGTATACGGGCTGTGTGGTACCTACAAGTAACATTAACAAGGGGCAGGCGCCCTTCCCCAACCTGCCGCGCCTACTGCGGCACGTGCGCGACCTGCACGTCAACAAGGGCAACGGCCGGCTCATGGCCGTGCACGAGAGGTCCAGGTACTGGGTATACGGGCTGTGTGGTACCTACAAGTAACATTAACAAGGGGCAGGCGCCCTTCCCCAACCTGCCGCGCCTACTGCGGCACGTGCGCGACCTGCACGTCAACAAGGGCAACGGCCGGCTCATGGCCGTGCACGAGAGGTCCAGGTACTGGGTATACGGGCTGTGTGGTACCTACAAGTAACATTAACAAGGGGCAGGCGCCCTTCCCCAACCTGCCGCGCCTACTGCGGCACGTGCGCGACCTGCACGTCAACAAGGGCAACGGCCGGCTCATGGCCGTGCACGAGAGGTCCAGGTACTGGGTATACGGGCTGTGTGGTACCTACAAGTAACATTAACAAGGGGCAGGCGCCCTTCCCCAACCTGCCGCGCCTACTGCGGCACGTGCGCGACCTGCACGTCAACAAGGGCAACGGCCGGCTCATGGCCGTGCACGAGAGGTCCAGGTACTGGGTATACGGGCTGTGTGGTACCTACAAGTAACATTAACAAGGGGCAGGCGCCCTTCCCCAACCTGCCGCGCCTACTGCGGCACGTGCGCGACCTGCACGTCAACAAGGGCAACGGCCGGCTCATGGCCGTGCACGAGAGGTCCAGGTACTGGGTATACGGGCTGTGTGGTACCTACAAGTAACATTAACAAGGGGCAGGCGCCCTTCCCCAACCTGCCGCGCCTACTGCGGCACGTGCGCGACCTGCACGTCAACAAGGGCAACGGCCGGCTCATGGCCGTGCACGAGAGGTCCAGGTACTGGGTATACGGGCTGTGTGGTACCTACAAGTAACATTAACAAGGGGCAGGCGCCCTTCCCCAACCTGCCGCGCCTACTGCGGCACGTGCGCGACCTGCACGTCAACAAGGGCAACGGCCGGCTCATGGCCGTGCACGAGAGGTCCAGGTACTGGGTATACGGGCTGTGTGGTACCTACAAGTAACATTAATAAGTCAGTCAGTTACTTTAACAGGTCGTGTCCCATTCTACCGCATACAGTTTGATATGAGTATTTTTTAAAATTTCATTTCTACTTTTACATTTCAGGAACTTCGTGCCATCGTCAAAGAAGCCCCCGAAACAGTTCAGCTCTAACGTACGCAGTGGTGTGATGTCACCTGGAGGTAATACTTAAACTAACAATATTTTTGTACTGATTAGTAAAATACAATAAAGATTCATATGAAAAAAATACATACAGTGGAACATATAACGTACTCCTTTTTTGGAAGTCTGTTAAAAAGAAGTAACTGGGTCTGAGATCATAACTTACACATCATAAAATTGTGTTGATAGCTCTTATTTAAAAGCTTTATTTTGTCTTATATTGTCCAAAAGTAATTTATTGTCAAAATCTACGAATGTGAGTAGGTTACTTTAAACACCGCTTAAAGTCGCGTTAACGCCCTACATCAGTTGCGACATCTAATGGGCCGTAAGACTTATCGCTAGTCGATCCTCTTTGAGTGTCAACATGCGCGACCGTGTCCCTCACTCGACAAGCTTTGAATAGTGAGGACGCGTCTCGCTTTGTGTTCCTCGAAATGTTAGCCGCACTGAACAACACTACTTCCTCGGGCGACATACTAATTAACAGGCAAATTTCCCCTACATGTCCCCTAACGAAAACACGGCTTTAATATTCTGTGTGAACGTTGAGATCATAAAAAGAGTATCGCCCTCAGCGTCCCTGCCCGGCATGTCCCCGCTGGCCCGCAACACGCCGTCGCCGGGCGCGGGCGAGGGCGCGGCCACACTGTCGACGGCCCCGCCGGCCGCGCGGCCCGCGCTCGACCCGCTCTTCGTGGCCGCGCCGCCGCGTGCGCAGAGGCTCACGCATTCTGAGGCTTATATAAGGTAACACACCATGTTTTCTGAACGTCACACTCCACAATAGGCTATAGAAGTCACTTAACCTTTCACAGCAAGGCAGTAGCGACGAGCAGCATTTTTTACGCATACATTCGTCAGTGTCGTTTGTCTGTAAGTACCTTTAGATCAACGCAGGCGCATACTTGCAAGTGAATCTGACATTGGAAAATGCCAACGCGTTTTCAAATGATTATTTGAACAAAAATATAAATGCCACCACACATCTACAACCATTATCATTTTGTACTTCGAAAATAAACTTCAGAGTATTTTACACGAAGACCACACGAGAAAATAAAAGTAACATGTAATAACCTATTCCTCCACAGATACATCGAAGGCTTACACTCAGAACAGAAGTACATAACACCATGGGAGAAGTCCTTAACTCCCATGCCAATAAACCCAGACCCAGCACAGTTCAACATGCACAAGATTCCAGGACAATGGATGACAGAAGAAGCCATTAACGGCTACTTAGCTCAGGACAAGAACGTAACTGAAACTGACATACAAAAAATGGATCAGAACGCCAAGATTCTCAAAGGACTTTGCTCTTTAAGGGATTTTATGATGAAAGACGCTTTGTATCTGTCTAAAGTCGTGTATGGTAATAATAATACTTGAATGTAAATGGCGGAAAAAAAAATTGTTTATGGGAAAGAATGAGCAAAATGGCCCCTGACTATTCAGAGGATTGAAATTATCTGTAAGACTTGTTATAGTATCGAAAAACTAGTTAAAATATTAATTGGGACAAGTAAAATCATCATATTTTATAACAGATTTTTCTATCAAATATTGTTTGAGTTTAAGTGTAACTATGTTTTTCTCTTCTTTTATAGATCTATTGTGTAAGGGACTTTATTTTTAAATCAAGGGTAAAAATATCTTAGTATAGCATAAGAGATCTGTGACACCTTGCGTCATAATAAAAGTATTAATAAAAATCATGTTGTTTTCTTTGCGATCCAAAACAATTTTTGGTCAACAGACCAAAATAGGAAATTGATGAAAAAAAGCGTACTTTCTTCACCGTACTCAATTTGAGACAGCGTGGAATCGTGACGCTGTTGCAACAAGCAGTGTTCAGTTTATGTCAATTAAACACTTAGTAATCGACTACTAGGAATCGAAAAGGAAATAATAATAAATTCGTAAAAAATATCCATGTTCCACGAAAAATTACAAAGACAGCTAATCGTTTGCGTGCGTTGGCCGTCGCCCATAGGACGATGAAAAAATCCTTCCATACGTTTTTAATATTCATACCCAACACGTAGGTTAAGTATTTGGCAGCTAATTTAATTTGACCCTGTATAACGCAACATTCATCAATAGGGCATTTTACTCTTTATGAGAAAGTATATGAGATAGACCAAAAGCATTAGGAAAATATTCGTTTTAGTTACAAAATAAATTTTAAAATTCAATTCAAAGATTTCAGTTTTTTCAACCTGTTTTTGAAAACCATGAAATAGTAGGCGGCATGTTATTACGTCATACCGCTGCATAAACTAATCAACTGAACAACTTTGTACTTTTATTATTTTCGTAACCAATGTATTTTTTTATTGAAATATATCTTACATTCAGGAACAGCAAACAAACGATAAGTAGAATAATAACTCATTGTTTAAATTATAAACAATTATCATTGAAAATATCAGCGCAATTTGTTTACGCAGCAAACTGACGTCATACCCACAGAGTACTATGGTGTCTACTGCGTCCAGCGTTTTCGTCAAATTACGCGCGCGAAATATGAAGATTTAAAATTTAAACGCATTTGGCACTAATCGCTTAAATAAAAATGTTTTTTGTGGTTTAAAATAGCATTTTAGAATTGAATTAAAACACTTTTCAAAAATGAGTGTAATACTCTATTGTTCTTTTAAAAACGACGTCTTTGTGGTAAAGAATGCATTTGATTATGTGTCCAGGCGCCACCTAGGTATACGCGATATATGTAAAATCTAACATTGTTGATACTGGATACACCTCTTGCCCCTATCCAAATTTATTGTGGGTCAAAGTAACATGTCTTTTATTCCCATACTTCTCCAGTAGTCGTCAAATAAAATACACAAAAATAGGTTAATCTTACGTTTAATATGTATGTAATCATGAAGTATAAATACGTTTACAGCGCAATGTATTGCATAAATACAGGGTGGCAGGCACATCGACGCACAACCTGGTACCTTGTTTTTTCTTATAACCGATGATAATTTTCAGCTCAGGGTGCTTACTCTCGAATATAATTCCGATAGATCGACATTGGAATTATCAGTTAAACGTCAGGGATTGGCTGGACTCACTGAGTCGAGCCAATCCCTGACGTTTGACTAACAATTCCAATGACGATCTATCGGAATTATATTGGAGAGTAAGCACCCAGGTCGGTCCAGAAACGTGTACATCTAATCACAAGTTAACATGTTGCGCGTCGATGCCACCCTTTATAATAAACACAGATGTGATAAAAAAAATGCAAGTTTATATGGCCTCCACTTCTTCTTTCATTAGACTCACTAGGTTGTTGAATTTACTGGCTTCGAATATGAGAATCTGAAACAAACAAAATATTTATTTAGACGGACGTAACACAACATCTCGCGTCATCGGGAAAAGATGAATTCCGGACACTATGTATTTATCATCATCATTTAAGCCGAAAGGCGTAGACGCTAGGCAGGCGGGTTGGCGATCGCAGTATAGTGATAAAATGCATAGAGAACGCTGCTGCCCATTCTCAAGTCCCTTAGTGGCCTTCTACGACACCCACGGGAAGAAATAGGATGGTGCTATTCTTTTTACGTCCGGCACCATACGAACTATGTATTATATATAATCAATTAATCCATATACAATCGAAAAACGTCCACAACCGAACATAAACGTCCCCCAAGGTATAATACCCCATTATATCCTTACGTCATCTTTTCATATTGTGTATTCATCATTTCAGCCGAAAGACGTCCACTGCTGGATATAGGCCTGCCCCAAAAGGGGATTTTGCCATAATTGCCACGCTTGGCAGGCGGGTTGGCGATCGCAGTATGGTGGTAAAATGCATAGAGAACGCTGCTGCTCATTCTCTAGTAAGTCCCTTAATCGCCTTCTACGACACCCACGGGAAAAAATGGGATGGTGCTATTCTTTTACGTCCGGCACCACACGGAACTTTGTGTACTTATACTTTCTTCTAACTAAGTTTGTTAGCTACGCTTTGACGCTACGGCTGAAAAGATTTGGAAGAAATTTCGCATACAGATAGACCATGACCTGGGGGTTACGTGTGGCTTTATCTACTTACATCTAGTTATATTTGTTTGTTTGTTTGTATATCTCAGGTATTTGATAGTCCGATTCTTGGGCCAATCGGAGACGAACGCGGTCGATGCGTAAAGTCGAGATGGAAGAAACAGAGCCTCTGATCCAATTCTGATAATTCAATACATCGAGTATTTGATTGATCGAGAGTTCCAACGCATCGCATATTATTTCTATCGAAATATCAATGTACTATAGAGGTATGAGGAACAGGGTGTACAGTTCACTCATACCTATGTATGATGGTAAAGGAGGATCCTCCGACCAGACGGGTATTGTGTCTGGTCCGGGCAACTGCCCGACAGTTGATGTCGGGATTTTGTATACGTACGAGTGTCGTAGTAAACTCTGATTGCGCGATGTAGAATTGCTTAGATAGTTCGCCTGTTGCATTGTAGATGGCGCCACTTTTCTGTTTGCGTTTCTTAGATTTTGTTGCGAAGCATTTTTATTTGTAGTGCCGCTACAGTACTATTAATGTACTTTTCATAAAGAATACAAGAAAAACACAAAATTTACTAATAAATCACATTTTAATCTTCAATTATTTTATTATCTTTAATAAGTATATTTTAATATTTTGTGTGTATTCCAATTGCATGGCGAAACTCTAATATTATGAACGTTCGAGTATTTAGAAGTTCGATTTATAGTGGTCGATCAATTGATATAAGAAGAATTAAAGTACTTTTGTACTTTAATTCTTAACTGACCTTTATTTTTTTATTGACTTTTCGAAATGTATTTTAATAATTTAATTTTAGTTGCAATTTTATAATGTTATTTTTTAAATTTTGAATACAATGTACCTATATTGTTTTGAAATAAATTACTTATGACTTAATCGATTATTTGGCATTCGATTTGGCATAGTACACCCGATTGAAAGCGACAATGACGCCGAGTGTCACAGGATATACTTTGTGTTAAAACGAAAATTCACGCGGTCGAACTCACGGGCAGAAGCTACGAGGGAATAATAAGAACGGTCAATTAATTATACCTTTCTGTAAGGCGTAAGAGCGCCTCCCTCGAAGTCCCATTGCGAGAGATCAGCCTGCTCGCTGACGTCAACATCAAAGCTTGCCAACGCTTCGTCTGCTATCGGCTTCTCTTCTTGATTTGCGAACAGCATTTCGGAAGATCCCTCTGTAATAATAAATGATAATAGGAAATCAGTTTGTAAAACTTTTTCTACTTGAATACGAGAACTTAGGCTACTTTGTTTGTGTGCATTTTGTTTTTTGTAAAGTGCGTTTTGTTTGTGCAGAATAAACTATTTTTCTTTCGTACTTTTTGTCTTCGTTTTCGTAGAACACAATGATGTATTTGCTACGAATTTTGGGCAATAAAAAAAATCGGTTTGTTGATTTCAGTTCAGTGTACAAGATGCGCAAAGGCAATGTTTTTCTGCGTTTGTTTCCCGAGTTGGACTAACCAAAGATTTCCAAATGTAGGATGTATTTCCAATATGATCCATCAATGTCTAATAGGTAATAGGTAAAACGGGCTGTTGTCCGAAACTCCACGTCAAAGTGCGTATTTTGCGTACGGGTGGGAGAATCGGTAATTCGATCCACCCCAGCTCCTCGAGTAAGGCCAGCAACGGCCCTGTAATTAGTGACCACCGGGCAGTTTAACAGCACATGAGCCGCTGTCTCGTCGTCCTCTATGCAGGCCCTGCACAGCGGACTGTCTGTTACCATCAATGTCTAACAACCTTGAAATGAAATCTCAAGGGCCGGTCGTTTTTTAAGTGCAGACATAATCTTGGTCAGATTATACAGGGTAAGTTTTTATCCAGTGCGCAAACTGTAACCAGGAACTCAGTATATCATTCTAGACTGCAGACATTTTTTGCCGGTTATTAAAAAAATCTGCTGTTTCATACAAAAGTGCAATACCTACGCGGTCAAAATGTATAGAACAGCTGATTTTTTTTGTATAACCGGCGAACATTTCTGCGCTAGGGTGTCTAGAATGATATGCTGAATTCATGGTTACAATTTGCGTACTGGATAAAAACTTTTCCTGTATAAGAATACAGATTAGTATCTCAAATGGCCTTTTGAGGAAAGAACCATTTGAGTGGACCAGTCCAATCAGTGGAAACATTTGTCAGTAATTGTATAGTTCAACTCAGAACTTGAGCAGCTCACACTTGCAACAAGTATAATAATTATGTTGCTTATTCACATTCTATCATATCACTGGTAAACAATAGGTATAATAAACATGTGAAAATTTTAACCAGCCTTTACGATATTCAGACATGAAATAATCTTCCATTCTTTACCATAATTACAGTTACGTGAACATACAAAACATACCAGCCACACTGTTTCTAAGAACAACAATAATTTCACAATCAAACAAACATCAAATTGTTAAAACTCCAAGCAAACTTGTTTAGAAAACAGTGGTATATTCACAAACACTTTACATATCATCACGCCCGTCTTAACTCCCTGGAGGTATAGACAGAGCCTAGAGGCGGTGGTTTAGTGGTCGCAAGCGCTACTGCTATGCTTACCCAGACGCCGTGGTCTTGGGTTTGATTCCTGGGTCAGGCAGTGTTATTGAGTATTAGTGCTTGGTCGATTTTTATGTTGACTATGAATAAATAAATAAATAACATGCAAAAGTGCAATAATCACTTCAAGCTAAACTGCATGCAAAAAGAAGTTGTACAATAGTATATTCCGGTGTGACTTAAGTATTGCAATTATGGACTACTTAAGGTGACACTTGTCCACATTTTTTCCATACAAACTTCGGGAGGGTTTTACTCCACTGTCTGACTATGTATACATCAAAAATTAAACATGGTATGGTTTTGCCTCGTTATTATTATTGTCTGTACGGAAACAGAATACTAAAATAAAAAGCTATTAAAAAGTTATGAGCCAACAAAGATTCGTTTTTCTTGCTAATTTAACCTAACTTTGAGCGTGTTTAAGTAATAAAAGTAGTGTAAAATCTCGAAAACCAAGACGGTACCGACAAAGTTCAATTAACAATAAGTTCAATAAACTTTATTGGTCATTGATTTTTGCAGTGGTTTTTTCATAAAACCCGATCTTCTGAAGGACTTTTCTTAATTTTTTCGTGATTTTTTTGCCAAATATGCTCCTGCATCTCACTCAATAACGTTGTGCGTGTAGACTAGAGTCTAACTGCTCACCACTGATACTATCTCTGTCGGGTACGTAGCCTGGTGAGACAGCGTGATTTTTAGCCAGGCCCACCAGTGAGTTCGAGCCCGCGCAAAGTGTGCCCTTAAGTCACACATATCATATTATGCTATTTTATAGCTTGTGTGAACTCGAATTTACATCACACTTTTCTGTGACTTAAGTAGTCCATTTTCTCACTAGTTAAGGCACTGTAGGTCTAGTGGTCGACTGTTGAGGATAATGTCGTGGGTTTGATATTCAGCATTCACATACCTCCAGTCTTGTAAGTCTTGCAGATCCATATCAGGGACTTGAATGAGTAGGGCATGTTTCGCTTTTGTGCTTTGTCCAGTTCATTCTGCAGAGATGAGAATAGGGGGACGCTGATGGCTGCGGGAATGTTTAGGATCCTGTAAAAATAAATAAACATTATTTAATTTGTATTTCGTCACTGTACACGATAACTTATTTTTTTTACAAAAATATCACACATTATTGCAGCATTGCCCGAAAATACTTTTAAAGGAGTAAAAATAGTGTATTTGCTACCTGCTGATGAGATAATTCAAGGTGTAACACAATAAACGAGAGTTCTGAAAGTAGTTTGTTCATTGATCACTGAATCAATTTCAGTACCATAATATGGGTATTTTATCCATAAAATATTCATTTTGCCATACCTACCGCCAACTGAGCCAAAGAAAAGTCAATCTTATTTTAAGACAGTAAGACTTAATTTTAAATGCATAAAGTAATGCTATGGTCAACACGATTTTCTTAATAATAAACAGTTAGAATTAAAAAAAAAAAAACTAGTTTTGGTCATTGTATTGTTTTTATCTCAATATTAGTTTGTATGAGTGGTGTTGTCTATTGGTCTTAGGGCCAAATGAAAAAAAAAAAAACAATTGCCTATACATAGTAAAATTAATAACTTTGGAAAATAAGGGGCAACCTAATATACATAAGTATTTAGAAAAATTACTAACTAAACCAGAATAGCTTTAGAATTGAAGACATGAGTGGATGAAGGTGATATTCGCATTTTCAGATTTTCGCTGTTCACGCCTTTTTTGGCTAAATACACTTAATCGGTTTTCAAAACCGATTAAGCGTATTTAGCCAAAAAAGGCGTCTAGCGGCGTTTTAAATTTCTCTCTTATTATAATAAGAGAGAAATTAAATAATTCGTAGAACAGCGAAAATCCTAAAATGCGACATGTCACCTTCATCCACTCATGTCTTCAATTATTCTTGTCAATTTTAAAACCCCGCCTCATACCTTTCATTGATAACAAGTCCAACATCGTCATGCCCACTTGCTAACATCCTTTTGATAATTGATTTAGTATGGAGGTCTGCGTGAGCATCAGCTAGTGCTACTAGTAGTGCCCGTAGCTGTTCTATGGGTGGTTCATTCTGAAAATAGTAATGGCTTGGCTGTAGTGCGTCAGGGATGTTTGCTGAAGCTCGAGTCGACTGTTTTTGTACAACGATGAGGAAAAGATGCGCTTCCCTGGTGCGCCCCGTGCGGGCCAGCCCCAACCTTATTCTGCGCTGTGTGGCGAGCAGACTCGATTGTTTATATGTGAGTCGCTGCTGCACGCATTCCAACTCGGTGTTACGCGTGTGGCAGTTATTCACATGTATTCATGGTTTTAGGTTAAGTGATTAGAATAGGAAAACTAACATATGGGTAAGGAATATTGTTACTAGCAAATTGAGTCGTGTCACTTGATAAATAAAGATATTTTTGTTTTATAAATACACCTTAGGTCTCTAAGGCACAAGATTTCTTCCTAGAACTTTTCCGTTACCTACCTATGCTAATTCCATAAGAATATCATTTGCAATAGGGTATTTTCCAATTTATTAAAAACTATTCTAATTTGAATATTGGGACGAAATATGTAACAGAAAAATAAAAGTAAATTGATTTATATCCATTTTCTTAATTAAAAACGATTTAAACCAAATTTATTTTTCAAAGTTGACGTCACGTGATAAAAAGTCATCGTAAGAGCGTTTTGGCGGTAAATTCAAAACAACGAAAAATAAATTAGATTTTAATCGTTTTTAATTGAGAAAATGTGTATTCATAAATTTATTGTTATTTTTCTGTTAAATATATCGGCCCAATCTTCAAATTAAAATAGTTTTTATCAAATCGGAAAATACCCTATTAGATGTGTAATTAAACTTGTCCAAGTATGTTTTGGTACTTGGCAGTAACACAAATTATGATTACTACTGAACTTCTGTTTCACATTTATGTCATTTTTCGTGTTTATATGCTTAGATCTTTAAACTGCGCGACGGTTTTTATTGCGGTTCCCTCAATTGTTTATATCTATAATACACCGATCTCCACGAGGGCGAAGCCGCTCGCAAAAGCTAGTACACTATAAAACAAATAAAAAAAAAGCATTATCTGTGTGATGAAATGGGTCAGAGAAGATACTTGCTTTTATCAGTAAATATTTTCACTGTTTTATTTTACAATGTTTTCTTTCACTAAGTAGGGTAGATACGCCAGTTCGCCGACCGGCACCAGTTCTCGACTTTTTGACGGACTGTTCTTAAAAATAGATACAAAATAGATATACTGACCGATTTACAAACAAAAAAATAATACTGTGGCAACCCCAAATAGTTCGGAAGTACGCACACAAAGACAAATTGCCGGAGTGTACCAGGTTACCGAGCAAAAATACAGCAATCTGTGCTTCGCAAAGAACGCGTCATAACGTGTGTTCTGTGCAAAAAAAAATTGTGAGGAGCCGCAGAGTTCAGGGTAAATTTTTAATTGAAATTATGTGTTTTAGGGTTTGTTTTTTATTTTTTTAGTTAAATTATAAACCATAATATGAAAGCAATTAATACTTATTTTTTTCATGGAAAGCAAATAAAATTAAGAGGTCGGGAACTGGTACGTCGTTTTCTTAGAAAATCCACTTCTCGACCGTGCGGTCGAAAACTGGCGTGGTCATGTTCAATAAGAATGAATCTTTGTTGTCATAATATTAAAGAAAACATTGAATCTAATTTATGAATTTGAATTTTATGGACACTAGTATTGTAAGAGCCAGATTATTTCAAATGTATAAAAAAATACCACGTCACGAAACTCTTGGTCGAAAACAAGACCATGCAATCAGTGTGCCAATTTTTGAGTTATATTAAAATTGCCCTAAAGAAAGTTTATTTATCTATGTTTTTTTGCAAAAATAGTTTAAAAGGCATTTTAAAGGCTCAATAGATTTTTGCTGAAATTATTATTATAACAAGGTTCCATTTTTTTTTAATATTGTTTATAAATTGCAGTCGAAAAATGGCTCACGTCATAAACATGTGCTTGGTTTCGACCGTAGTAGGGTACGCCTGTTCCGCGTCCACTTAATAACCCGAAATTGCAACAAAGACCTCTCTTTGAACGCCTACTCTTTAAATTTATTTTTGTTTAATTTTAGACGAGTTCAATATCTAAAAAGAAAAGAAAAAAATAACAACCGACTTCCAAAAAAACACTGCAGAGTGCAAAATAACTTTAATTTCAGCATTTTTTGGTTAATTGATTTTTCTTTAATTATTCCTAGCTCTTATTTGAAAACAAAACATGGTTAATGAAAATAGACTATAAACGAATATACTTATTCATATTTTTTTTAAATCATTGATTTATATTAAAGCATTTTTAATTTCTTCCTGAACTTGACAACTCCACTTATCGGTCGAGAACTGGCGAATCTACCCTATTTTGTTTTAATGATCTTTTTTTATAGTTTTCATAAATTTACTAACTTTTATATTCTTTATTGTTTGTATTTGCTGTGCATGTCTCAAATATTATTATTTCTTTCTTTCATTGTTGAAGATTTATTTAAATAAACCATCATTATCTGTATGACGTAAGGGCTTAGTCCCTAAGACTGGGAAAATATATAATTATGTGACTTCTATTGAACCATATTTTAGTAGAAAATTCACCACAAGTAGCTGAAGAGAGTTTTAAGAGAGTCAAAGGATAAATCAGATGACCAGTATAACAAGTATTTTAATCATAGCCGAGTTCAATTCACTTACTCGTCTCTTGGTCATGTTAATAATGGTGGTGACGCCAAAGACTCCATCACTGCCATCGTCTTCGTCATCCTCATCATCCACACCATCATCTAAGCACTGCTTCACAACACTGCCAACATAGTTCTGAGCTGAAATAAATAGATATTGAGAAACATTAGTACCTATCAAATATTTTATTTCCCTTAAACCTACACTTATGAAACGTAAGAAGCTTGGTGCACAGTTCCTACTAGTGGTACTAGGATATTGAATGAGAATTTAAGCTCAGCAACGTAATTAAGTTATACCGTGTAATTACTTTAAGATTCATATTTGCCAACTGTGTGTTCTATGTATTTCTTCCGTTGTAGAACATATACTATGTCGTAAAAGAAATACACACAATAAACTAGTGAACATGGTTTCATTTATGCAAACCAAAATATATTAAGTTCATAATATGTACTTAATGTGCCTATGTCCAACAGTGGACATCTTTCGGCTGAAATGATGATATGTACTTACAAATAATGATTTGTGCCAGGCCACCCAAATCAACAGCGGACTTTAGGAGTAGTTGTCTCAGCAGCTGCTTGATGCCGTGGAAGTCACAATCTTCAGGGTTACGGCCTTCGAAGTCGGCTTGTAACTCCTAACAGAACAATAATCGACTTAGCACAAAAAAGCGGAATGTATTTAAGACTAATTCCCAGTATCACTCGTTTCACAATGTTATGAAAAAAAAAAACAAAACAATGGGTCGTTCGTATTTTATCAGAACCGAAGCTCACGAACTCTTCACGCTATTTTCGGTAGGGCCGGAAGATTCAGTCACATTTTTGGCCGAAACCTGATGTTTTGGGCGAAACCAAAACCGAACCTTCGGTTCGATAGATAAAAATCTATCAAAGGAATCGAAAATCGAACAAACCATTATTCAAATCTGAATCAAAAATTTAAAAGAATTTCGTAATGGAAAATAAACAAATAAATTGCGCCATGCCATGAGATGGTTAGGTTATAATTATTTTATCCCACCTTGTCGTTCCCAACAAAGTTTCCATCAGAATCAAAGTCAGAGTCTTTTTCACTGCCAGATTCATGTTCTTCGTCAGTTTCAATGTTGTTAGTTCCTATTTCTTTACTTTTTTTATTCGACATGTTTTCCGCCGGCACAACCCCACGTCATAAAACACAAAAACAATATTTTTAATGGATGCTCTGTGCTCAAAAAGTAGCCACAGCACTACAGCAGTGTTGCCAACTGGGTATCAGGTTTTGGGGCTAAAAAGGCTAGATTAGAACATGAAAGACAAATAGGGCTAAATTACTAAATAACGAAAAATAAAAAATTCTTTAGTAAAATGGATTTCGTGAATAAGTAATGTGTAAACTATTATTAAGATACATCATTCTGGATTATAAAATATTGTTTAATCATAAAATTACGATTTTTTCGGAATTAAATGAAGACTGCCTTCATTTAATTCCTCTCGAAGGGTTTCACTTTGCGCTGACGACCTTGATGGTTGGGCTTGGGCCTCATTGCGCGCAGCCTTGTTCAGTATAAATTTTAATTGGATTTGCATTACATAGGTGTAGTAAGTTTGGTCAGAAAGGCCGGTAAGGCCAGTTCGTATTTATGGTATGGAATTTAGGGACTCAAATCTCATCCTATTTCTTAATATATGTTTATATGGTTTTGACAGTCAATAATATTTGGGGAGCCCCAAATATTATTGACTGCACCTAGCCCGTAATCTAGCCCTAGATTACGGGCTAGGGGCTGAATCATTATATTCGGGGCTGAACAAGAAGAAAAAGGGCTAGGTCTAGCCCGGAAGTAGCTATATTGGCATCACTGAACCACAGACACAATTGATTATTGAATTTTTCATAGAGTGGGCGATCACTTTACTCTTTGGTCGGCGATCGATTGAATGAAAAAAAAAAAAACAAAGAAGGAGCCACGGACAAGTGGTTAATTTTTTCAAAATAGCACCCTGGGCATGGGATTAAACTTTTATCTTTTCAGTCAGTGGGTTCAACAAACCAACAAACGAATAGCAGTTGGGAAAGGCTGCTAACTAATGATTTTTATTTTGATTGACGTACTTTTTATTTATTTCGTTATGTTAATTGCAATACATTGGCTTTTATTTCCTTTCACAAGAACGTGAACATGTTTCACAAGAAGTGGAACTAATTATAATTAAGTAGTTAGCAACACTCGTAGGAGTGTTGTTTTCTTTGGTATGTGGGTTTTTGTAGAATAACCCATGAATTATAGTAACCAGTGCCTCGATTATCTTTATACAGACGCCAGCACATCAACCTACCCCAAACTGTCATTTTTTTCCAATAGAGCATACAACATAAATATGTATAAGTGATAAAGTTGTAAATCTGTCAAAGAAATTTGACAGATTGGGGTAGCTTGATGTGCTGGCGTGCTCGGCGTCGCGATTATTTTTTGTATAACCGGCGAAAAATTTCTGCGGTAGGGAGAGTTTCTAGAATGCTATGCTGAATTCATGGTAAAAATTTGCGCACTGGATAAAAACTTTTCCTGTAAATAAAACTGTATAAAAGAAGTTTTTATTTTATAATTTTTTGTGGCTATAATCTATATAAAATTACTACATGCTTAATTTTTGATTACTTTTTTTGTAATACACAACTCAGTATTAAATTAGGTGAGTTAACAGTCAATCATCCCCTGTTTTCTTACCCTTAGGGTTGGAACTTTTCTTCAAAATTTATATGGGACCAACTTCGGGGTATACCCTTTCCAATAAAAAAAGAATTATCAAAATTGGACTAAGTACTCTGGAAAAAAGTTATGCGTGGTCATAAATAAAAAATAAAAAAAATATATAAGCGTCGAATTGAGTAACCTCCTCCGTTTTTTAGTCGGTTCAAAAAGAAAAGTCCTGATCCTGACTGACTCATCAACGCCCAGCCCAAATCCTTGGACCTAGAAAGCTGAAATTTTGCACAGGGGTTCCCTTTTTAATGTAGATAAGGAATAAGGAAAGATTTTTCGAAATTCAACCCCTAAGGGAGTTAATAGGGGATGAAAGTTCCGCGCGGGCGAAGCTGTAGGCAAAAGCTAGTTATGAGATAAAATTATAAAGATTTATGATTCCGTCGCATACCTACCTGTAGCACCGCGTATTGCGATACGACTGCAAAACACAGAACACATAGAATACATACTCCTAACGGAAAGTCCGTCTGTTCATAAGACGGACTCTACTGTCTTCGAAGTTTGAATTCAATTTTATATAAAAAAATATACATTAAAATAAAAAAATAAAAAACACTCAGTTATTCTCTATTAATTTATTAACATAAAATACTACTTTTATGTACGAGTTTTTTACTTTCGTGTTTTGGTTCCTGTGCATTTGAACTTTTTAAAAATAGTGGGCATGATTGTGGTTATAGCACGATAACACGTGCAACAGCAACTGACTAGGGTGACTTCACCGTTCATTTTTATAAATGTTGAGAAGCAAGGTGAAGTACGACCAAGAAGTTTTGATTATCTGAAACAGAAATTTAAATTGAAATGATTGCAATACCTACATCCATTAAAGTTATTACTTAGGTACCTACTTACCGTAGTGTAACTCGCCAGTGAAATTATTGAAAACCCATAAGTAGTCACATGCACGTCCTTTTGGGCCCTGAAAGGAAGCATATTGATGAATAAATTACGTTAAAATCTTTCCGTAGGTTGTCTACGAAACTATCAGACACAAACATGATGTACTTAGGTAACGGAAGATCTGCATAATTAAGATATATGTCTAAACTCTACCTATATCTACTAACAATAAATCTGAAGAGTTTGTTTTGTTTGAACGCGCTAATCTCTGGAAGTAGGTACCTACGCATGGCTTACACATCAAGCTAAACATTTCCAGTTTACGTTGATCTCGCACTGTACGTAAATCCTATACAATGCGAGATCAGCTTAAACTGGAAATGTATAGCTTGATTTGTAGCCGTGTGTACCTACTAGTTGGATTTGATTATTTTTTATGCATTTGATAGCCCAATTCTATAAGACTGCAGTAAACATCATGCTACGTCCCTAAGGAAGGACCCAAGCAAAAAGACGAAAAGTCGGTAAGAATGCTAAGCGCAACGAAGTAATAGCGTGGTGGGCAATGCGATGGAATTGACGAATGGCTGTATGAGAACTACACCAAATGCTGGGGCTGCCTCCTCTACACCTCATCGTGTGAGAGGAGGCTGTGTGGCTGTTTTCGGGCTCAACATAGCTGGAACCCTAGGCAAAGACTCTAGAGTCAAGCATACACGAATTAGGACGATGCGATCAAACGACAACCAATGATGGCATCACTCTGCGATAAAATCCCGAAACTACACTACTTTGAAAAGTACTACAACGTAGCACTCACAGAAGAACAGAATGATCACACAGACCCGGAAGAGCTAACAGTTTACACAGATGGATCTATGAGTTACCCTAGTTTTCTCACACAACCTTAACTAAGACATATCCAGTCCGTTGGGAATGTTCAACAACGTCTACCAGGTGGAATATGTGACCATTATACAAGCAGCGTACGCCATAGAAGCAAGGAGAGTCACGGTCACCCACATACGTATACTCTCCAACAGTGCTTCAGTTCTCCAATCCCTAGGGCAAAATTACATTACATCGAGTTTAGCACTAGAATGTCACAATGCACTATGACGAGTATTAATTTCTAGCCGCTACACTCTGGCACTGCAATGGATAAAAGGACACAGCGGATCACTAGGCAACGATGCTGCTGACGAACTGGCCAGAAGGGCATCCAGCGCGTCAGTCTATGGACCCGAGCCCATCGTGCCCATCCCCTTCAACCAGGTACGCAGGGGGCTTAAGGACTATACACTCACACACAAGCGGAGAGCTAGTGGACCTCGACACCAGGCAGTCTAGGGAAACAATGGTATTTTCGGATGGCAGGCTGACCAGACGTCTGTTACGCCTGGACAGGTAGGATCTGGGTCTGATGACTGGGACCATCACGGGACACTGCCCGCTAAACAAACACTTCTACACAATAGACATAACGGACAGCCCCCTGTGCAGGGCCTGCATGGAGGCTGAGGAAACCGTTGCGCATGTGCTTTTCGAATGCACAGGCGTGGTCCAGATTAGAACATTAACCCTCGGAGCACCCAAATCTTACCAGGATTTTCTCAACAGGCCATGAGATATAGCTAGCTTCTGGAGGGAGGTGGGCTGGCTGGAATAACCACCGATGGCCGCCATGGCTCACGCACAATGGTCCACTTGAAGGTCTAAGTGCGGAAACTAAACCCAATACTATAGAACATGCCACCATGAAGCAAGATTCTGAATTGTATTGATTGTTGAAAGAAAAAGAAAAGGTATAAAAATAAAAGAGAGAAATTAGGTCAGTTCGAATCAATAAATGAAAAGTCCAAGAGAGTATGGCGCAAAAAATGGCGTGAAGCAGATAAAAGATACCGGGAAAACAAGAAAAATTAAGCAAAAATGAGAGAGAGAGACCTTTGAACTAAAACCAACATTGGTCAATCCCGATGGTCCCAAAAAAGTTGATTTCCTTAAATTTTCTCGTTTTTTATTTGACATTCATGTATAGAGCGTCATCACCATACACACGAAATCTGCACCATCCATAGATAAATCATCGCCATACCACAGACGCCATCACCATCTCACTTCTTTTTATTGGAATGCTGATATCTTCAGATACGCATTAAATGTTCGTCTAAACACAATTTATGAACATTATACGTAGCCTACAATGATTTTATCTAGTTTTACTAGCATTCCAATGCGTTTTAATTTTTTTGAATTTATTGTTTGAAGAAATTTTTCTTGTGTGAATCCACCCCAGTTCAGGTATTTACAATTCCAGGTACATACTGGGGCTTTACATTATAATTATATAAATTAGTTTTTAAATATACATTATAATTACCTGTGCAGCATAATAAGTACGGAGCTCTTAATCTTTTTGGATGCTCTGTACCAACCGCTTTCGTAAAGTGCGTCTGATAGTCCTTCACTCTGTCAGGAAAAAATAACATGTTAATAGGATTCTAATTACGTATGTAGGTAGGTAGGGAACAAGGAATAAAGTGGGTACCTCTACACAGTGGGTATTCTTTTGAGAACACAGATGTAGAATTGTTACTTATGCTCTAGTTACAAAAAAAAAAATGCACCACTGGCTGCTACCGAACACCCTGCTAAGATCGCCCCTCCACTTAGCTTGAGGACGTCCTACATTACGTTTGCCGATTCGCGGTCTCCACTTCACAGCTCATACCAATAAAAAAGGATTGCATTTCCTAAAATAAACTACCTAGGTGATTCCTTCGACAGTTAACTTTCCTATCCGCATTCTAAAAATAGGTAGGTGCCTACTTTCCTCCTTTGCACAGTCCTGTAGAAGCTGTAGAAGTAATGCCATAAACAACAGAGAATTTATGACTTTCCAATCCCATGGCTGCTTTCCCGCCAAATTGTTTTTGTTTTTTTACAAGTGGACACAACTTTGCAAGTCAGGAACTAACGACTTCCATAACTTTTTGCACGATGACCGTGTACATTTTCAAACCTTATTCCATTTGGAATACCCTTAAAGGGTAAAATAAAACCAGCTTCCTTTAAATTCACGTTTACAACAAAAATCAACGCCTTCGTAAAATGAGATTGCAAAGATTTTTTTCCCTCGGGTTTCCCTATTGAGGGAAACTAGTTAAATAAATCCAGGGATATTTGTCTTTTATTATGTTTATTTGTGGAATTGAAAATTTTCCAGCATTCTTTTATATTGCATCATAGCCTACTTTAAGTATAGTTGATATTCAAAATAGACCAGAGAGAGAGAGCGGTAAAGTATCAGTTACGGCAGAAATTTCTTCTACGTGAACTTACCGACTCAAGTAGCCGCTGTCCGTACCAGCACAGTAGCCAAGTTTGTGACAATGCTGTTGTTAGAAACGACTTGTAAACCATTTCGTTCCATTTCTCTACAATCTGGAAAAAAATATGAAAATTAGTTACCTACCCAGATATAATAATATGTAGACTGGACACAGATTGTCACTCACATTTGAATAGCAGTTCGCAGCGAGTTCAAATGCGATGAAGGTGGTGTGACATTTCGGATTTATGTTTGCAGGGCAAACGTGGCCAGAAATCGCAAATGATTTGGCTTCGTAGCTTCATAGGAGAAAGGGGAAGCCTGTATCTACCCTAATTGCGTAACTCACGAATGATTAATCATAATCTGTTACGTTTTGAAACAGATGGCTAAACCATTTCTTCATATGTTCGAAAAATGTGGCTGCTCAACAACGTAAATAACACAATGAATATTGTTGAACTGTCAAAATTAAACCGATTAAGACTAGTATGATTAGTCGTGTGTTACGCAATTAGGGCGCTGGACGCCTGGCTGGGCCCTGAAGAATTACACATGTTTGTAAAGTAATACGATTAAAGCTGAAATTCAGAACAAAATACATGAAATAGGTGCCTAAAGCGAAAGGTTTATTGGCAGGTTTTCCTTGCATTTTCAAATACGCATCTAAAATACTTTTCTAATATGGTAGCAATTTTGGAGTCTCTCTATAGCTGGGAAAATCAAATAGTTAGATCCGTAACAAAAAATTAAACTTCGTTAAACGTTACAGCATTACTTTTCGGAAGATTTAACGGAAGTTAACGTTAATCGGTAACTCGTGAAAATACCTGTGCAAATTGCATTTTATTATGTCGTTGCGTTACTGATTTACTAAAAAAGTGTAAAAGCTTAGGCGGCACATGAAAAATTAATAAAAGAAGGGTGTTTCATTATTAGTGTTTGTCATGATAATTATTTAAAGATAACCAGAACGTGTTTTTCTCGGCACAGCGCTGTCTGGGCGGTGTCCTTTTTGCATACATGTAGGTACTTAATAAAGATAAACGGATATAAGGAAAATTAATGGAAGTTAATGGGTCCGTTGACAATTTTTTAAGTTAACTTTATTTAAATAACTCGAAACGTTACCTTCGTTATTTAACGATTAACGGATAAATTGTCTTTGCCCAGCTTTGGGTGTCTCAGTAGGTATGAGTAGAATTCTCTAGGACCTCCACTTAGTTTTGTGGTTTTGAATACTTACAACACAGCAGAAACCACAGAAGCAGATGATAATGGAGCTGTTGAAGAAATTGACAAGCAAAGCAAAACTGAACATGTCCTCCACATCGCCAGAGAGCCTGCAAATAATGTCTGACCTATAGTTTTCTTGTATATCTAAGTTTAAAATAATTTAAAGAGTTTTGAGGACTTGGCGGCTTAACTCGTTAAATACTTCATGGAAAAGCTTTTCTTTAGCTTCCTCATTCAGGATTTTCGAAAATCATGATAGTGTTTTATGCAATTTTTACCCCTCAGGAAGCCGTAAAGTATGCGGCCAGCCTAAATCTAAATAAGTGTTGGTGGTTCCTGCTTAAAATATTAACAAACCTTTTCAGTAAACTCCTGTATCGCTCGTTTCTTACATTGTTGTAGGTACCTACCTGATGAGAGCGCGATGTCTCACTATAATCTCAGAGAGGTCCTTTTGATGCTTGTCTTCCCAATCCTTGTCGTCAAAAGTATCAATTAGATCTTTGTTCTTCCGGGCATAACTTTTGCAGTATTCACCTAAAATCGAATAATCTGTTAGTCCAGACCCTATATAAAATGTAGGTACTCTGTGGTCCAGCCAGACACCCTCCATGAGATTGATTGACACCAAAGCGATGCTGGCCTTCCTTGAGGAGCTTTGGTAGATCAAATAATCGATTTTCTGATCCGTATGGGCGACTAGAATCAATTCTATTTTAATGTAAATGTTGACGTTCAAAAGTGCCTTTTAAGTGCCTAATTGAAATAAATGCTTTGACTTTGACGTACGCAAAATATGCGCATTGCAGTGTAATTGCGGACACTAGCCCGATATTACCTATTGGATCGGTGTCATCATATCGATGGTCATACGATGACAACTCGTAACCTAATTTTTTTCGCAAAATGAGTGACGCCAGCACATCAAGCTACCCCAAACTTTCAAATTTTCCCAATTGAACATGAACCATAAGCTTATAAAATAAAGTTGATAATCAATCAAAGAAATTTGACAGATTGAGATAGCTTGATGTGCTGGCGTCTGTACATCAAACATTTTTAAATTAAGCACTAATTGAATGAAAAACTTATGTGGGCATTTTATTGTTTTAGATTATATCAATAAAGAGATCGATTACCTACCAACTACTTTTTTATTTGAATTTATAAATATTGACACATTGCAGTTACTATTTTTCTTTTCTTTCTTTCTTTCTTTACATGTTGTCAACCTTTTGACCATCGATATAGTGATCCTAAACATAGCTGCAAAATATAATGGTCTAGAATAAAATGAAAAGAATTAGCTACCCCATAGATATACGCAAGGGTTTTGTTTGTGCCGAAATGCTCGACTGTTTAATGATCCCGACTCTAATGCTACCCACATCTCAGTACTAGTAACAACAAACCGTAAAAATCAAGATGCAGGACTCAACATTGTTCTAGAATAGAATTGAGAATTTAGAGTCGGTTGTTTTTTTTTTTTTTGAAAAGTTTTTAATTTTCACTTTTTAGTTTACAGTACCTACCCCACACCTATTCGAAATTTCATCGTCCGTAACTAGGGTCAAAACAAAACAATGCATATTTATGCGATAGCAGCAATCGCGTTTGATTTTTCTGTAATTTTTTTAAGAGTTCCGTTGTCTGTCTCCGAAACGCATGATCCGATCTATATAAAATGTAAATGGGACCATTTTGGAATAAACCCCTTTCGAACAAAAATTCCGTCTATATATGACGGAGTTATGCCCTACATAAACATGTCGAACTGATAACCTCCTTCTTTTTCAAGTCGGTTAATAAAGGCGTTAGCCTGTATTAAACTTCAATTAATCAAACGTCCGACCGTTTCGACCATTAACTGTTAGTTATAATTATGACAGTTAATGGTCGAAACGGTCGGACGTTTGATTAATTGGAATGTCTGTCCAGACGGAGACTGGCTGTGAATAAGATTGTTATTTGGTTAAGAGTCGTTAAAAGTGATCGTGTTGTAATTTGATACTTTTGTTTTAAATTCAAATTCAAAGATTTTATTTCAGACCATGGATCCTTATAGTGTTAGTATAACTTAGCCTATGTTAGTAATCTCAATAAATTAAAAATAAAACACCTAAACATTAATTGGCTACATGTACATGTGCACGCACATGTTTGCCAGCCCAGAGCCTGATAAAAGGTCCATCAACCTTGTCCGCCAGTGTAACTAAAATATTATTAGGGCTACCCCCGTTTTACCTGCACCCTAATTGCGTAACTCACGATTAATCATAATCTGTTACGTTTTGAAACATATGGTTAAACTTAAATCATTGCTTTCATATGTTCGAGAAATGTGTCTGCTCAACAACGTAAATAACGCAATGAATATTGTTGAACTGGCAAATTGAAACCGATTATGACGTGACTTACCAATTAGGGTGCTGGATTTTTTGGTTTGTGCTGTTACAGACATTTTATTAGGAAGGCGTTTTAAAGAAACTCCACGGCGTTTAGGTTGAACTAAAACGGATTCTAGCAAGGATTGATTGTGTGACGGACGATATAAAATGTCTTCATAAGGAGTTGATTGCCTTCTCATTAATCCATTTAAATTCAGATCAAATAACAACCAATTTCAATCAGGGTCGGCTTCCAGTTTAGCCGGATGCAGCTGAATAATAGTATTTTACATGGAGCGATTGCCTATCGAACTTCCTTAACCCAATTACTGGGTAACATTGGTAGCCTCTTGGTTGCACTGGTTGTCATACTTTTGGGCATCTGTTTACCCGTAACGATTGTCGAAAATACAAAAGACAGCAAAAAGTTACACAAAATGAAACACTATGGCCTCAACCCCTTATGCTCAGATTATAAAACAAACATTGTTTGAACATTGAATCTTCTAGAGGTCTCAAAGGTGTGAAGTACGTACCAACACATCATTTAAAACGAGTTCATTAAGGGCCTCGACTGAGTATCTCTACCTCGATACTTATTTGAACCTACCTATAGGTACCTATACCTTTTACATTCGCCGTGTGAGGCAGCAAGGCAATTTGACTTTTAATCAAACTAAGGGGTGTACTCACTTCAAACGTTAACCCCTCAACCCCTGCTTATAGGCATTTCTAATAAGACCGGTTTAATTTGAAACTTTTGTTGATCTTGTGTTTCTTTTCCTTTTGTTAACTTTTGACTACCTATCGTTAGCAAAATGAAGATGAGTTTTTTTGAAGATTATGTTTTTTTACTGCAGCAGGCTTATCACGAGCACCGATTTGTCGACGGAAAAATAGACATGAGTATTAAATAAATAATGTACAATAGGATAAGATAGCTATGTTTTTCTATTCATTATCACAGTTATGCGTTCTAAACGAATCAAGATTTTGAAGATAATCGTATATACTTTGTGGCCGTCGAGTAGAAAGTTTTGTTGTCAGTGTGATTTTGACAGTTTGGGAAAAAATATTCTTCTGAAATAGTCTACGTCTAAGGGGACCTAGACAAATATCGTTAGAAACGAAAGACTAAATGACAGATTGTAGAAGGATATCTACGGTGCGATAACAAAAATGTAGGAACGAAATGTCACTTTGTATTGAAAAAGCACTGACTATTCTTCGTAGAAATACAAAGCGTCATGCTAAGCCCGCAGAAAATATAAATCGCAGTAAGTTTGAAAATGGTGTAGGTACCTGCTAGAAAACTTATTTGCCTGGTCAATTTTATAGAGTACCGTAAAACGCTGCAACTTTGCCTGGATTTTGACGTTTTTTGTTCGTACCTCTGAACCTTTTTATTATTATGACTTCACGTGAGTTTTAGATGGAAAATAGACCTTATATTTTGCTTGGTAGAACTGAAATCTGTTTAATTCATGCTGTTCTTAGGAATTACAAGTACTCAAAGACGTAGGCAAAGTTGTATGTTAAAGACGCAACTTTGCCCAGAAGGAAAACTCAATACTTATTATGCTTATCGTTCCAGTATTTTTTTTCCGTGTGCTTGTCCCCGCCAGTTAAATTAGTGCAATGAAAGTATGTTTTTTTAAATTACTGCTCATAGGCAAAGTTGCGGCAGGTAACACAAACGTTCCATACAAAAACGTCGTTGACTGTAGGGTTGAACCAAAATGAAAAATCCAATTACTTACTTTTTTTTTAATACTTTTCCTAAAATAATCAATGTACTTCATTTTTTTTTTGGAACACAACTTAAGAACAAAGTTAGTTTTTGGTACTTATTAAAAATATATCTAAGTAAGTATATAAATTTTTAAGGGGCGAACAAATGGTTTATTGTGAACGTATTTAGAATTGTTGACGATGGTCCGATGAGGGATCCCAAACTGTTTTTCCGCTTCATAAGATGAATTATCCTTGTTTCGCACGAGATCAGTTGCTACTTCTAACATTTCCATCGAGTAATCAGCATAATGCCGAGATCCTGCTTTTCTCCTGCTCTTTTTTTATTACTTGGCATTTTTCATTTAACTGCAATGGAAAAAAGACTTACTTGAATATCTAGGACACAAAACAACCCCCTAAGGGTTTTTCAGAAGTGTATACCTACTACATCACATTTTGCCAGCTATGATTTTTGATTCCGACACGAAGTTTTAAATTGTGTACATTAAATTAACTAGCGAAACTTAGTGTACAGCTGATTCTGCGTAAGTATGCAATATAAATTTTAGTTCCTTTTTTCATGTTTAGTTTCAGCAGTTGTTTAGTTTCGTTATCTAACACGTAAAAGTGTTACTAAAAATGTAATCTCGAGAGGGAGGAATTCTGGAAAAAAAATTATACCTTACATATTGCATACCTATCATTTGTGTGAAGTTTCGTGAATTAATTTAACGTAAAGTAATAAATGGCGACCCTTTAATTATCTTCATAGTCGCTACACTTTTAAAAGAGCAGTCGTGGTCGTTAGTTGGTACACTAAGTACGTACCATTTTGTCATGATTGGATATTATGTATCTAAAATCACTTTGTCAAAAGTCAACAACATCAGCCTCGCAACTACTAATGATTTGTATTATGTTTGAACCTCGGCGAAGCCTTTCCATATCAGTAATAATCACAGACTGAATTTAAGTCAAATTCTTTATTGATAAAATCTGACTAGTGACAACCCTAGACCCAGGCAAAGTTGTGTCACTCAAGTTTCCAAAACAGGGCGCAACATTGCCTACTAAGTTATTTTGATGAAATCTGGTCCTTTTCATTAAAATATCAAGTAATACGAAAAAAGGACACTATTTTCTTACCTTGGAATGTTATTCCTCCGCGAAAACCCCGTCACTGTAGCTAATATACGAAAAGTTATAGAAGGCCAAAAAAATCCAACGACTCGCACCGGTTTTTGTCGCCCAACTGACAGAGTATCAATGGAGTTACCATTATAAAAAATGAAAAATATGTTGCCCTAATAACAAATAGTTCCTACCAAATGGTAGAAATCGAGAAAAAAGTAAAGAAACGGGACATATTGTAATTGAAACGAAATAGGCAAATTTGGGCGTAGTTGGCAAAGTTACAGCGTTTTACAGAACATTGAACGGGAAGTACTTACACTAGTATGGTGCAATGAGGGAGCTCATTTCACCATACTAGTGTATTTAATTATTTTTAAATCCCATGTAAAATATCGCTTTCTCCAGAATTAGCGTACCTAGCGACAGGTTATATGAGTTCATATAATTATTTAAATATTTTTTATTTTATTGACCCAGTATTTTTTATTATTATTATCTATTATGTCATTAGTTATTGACATGATCTAGTCCTAAGAATAATCCAGTATTGCATATGTAAGCTATCACGCCCTTTATACCAGGAGACTTTTATTTTGGTATTATGCTTTATTGTTTTTTACTTTGCCTATGTATGTATAGATTAAAGTCCATCCGACTAAACAGATAGCTGTGCTGCTGGGGAGTTTGTTGTGCCACTTCTACTTCCCAGCTAAAGCACTAGGAAGTGGTGAAGGGTGGGCGTTTTTGGGGACTGTCTTATGTAATTTAACGTTCGAAAAGTGCTGATTCTCAGCCTAATTTGAATAAATTACTTTTGATTTTCCTTTCCAATATAAGGTCATCAATACAAAGGCAACAAATCCAGTATAGTTAGCCATTGAGAATTTTCTTATGGAGTCCGCCTCTGTAAATTTGTGTGCTTAAAGTGTTAAATAAATAATAATAAATAAAACTTTTGTCAACCTGAGAACTGAAACCAAGACGGTTGCTACGTACAGTAAGATTTATTTATTTTAAATTTATAATACCTACTAGGTACCTTACCTAGCGGATAAGTATCAACAAGTTGTTTGTCCACAGGCACATAGACGAGTCGTCGTATCCTGACAGCCAGCAGGTCGAACTGAGTCGTGATGTGGCTCAGGAATATGCAGAACAAGAGGTCACCGCATAACATGAACCAAATCGTTATGAGTCCTGAAAAATAAGAAAGAATAATAGAGAGACGGATCATCTCTACATTGCACATATAACTCTCACATTGATGATTAATTTACTCGGTATAAAATTGGTCGCAAAAATCGAGCATTACACTACTAGGTAGGTACCTCTTATTAATTGATTTGGTACTGTACACCGGATGATGAGCTGACCTACTTTCCGATGGAAAAGGGCAAAGGTTATTATTGTCCGGAAGTTTCACACAGAGACGTGTCTGATGTGTGTACTGATGTAACTGACACAATTCAGTCTATCGCGACGCGACCATTCAATAGTATCGAAAAAAAAAAATAGTTTGCTCTAAGAACTGGTTCAGTAAGGGAGATCAAGAGGTATAGGTATTCATAAACGTTGATTAAAGCTAAGAGATCTTTAAATGTAAAAAAAATGGTTAAACAGTCGCTAACCATTAGTTAACTTTATGCAACGTTTATAAAAGGGTAATTGTTTATTCATATTGACAACCTACGTCAATTTGCCGTGTTACATCTATACTCACACATTTTATACTTTATTACACACATTTATATTAGACATTTTATATTTTTGCTGCATGTTGTGCCTTTTTAGTCTGTGCTAAATAAATGTATTTTCTTTTTAATCAATTTAATTTCTTTATAATATACTATAATTTGTGATTTTTAATAAACGGCAAATTAAAAAAAAAACTAGATCCAGGCTTGGCCAGATGCAGAATACACCCGTAAAAATATTCACATGCATATATGCGTTAGGTTGAGTCGCCTTCGAAATTAATGATCTTTTTTGCAATTTACAGATCAGGTATTAATATTTTGCTAAATATGATTCGTGGCCGTAACAAAATACATAAGTGTATTTAGGTACAGAATCATTTTAATTAAAACAATCATAATAATTAAAACTATTTTAATTTTATTAAAACATAAAATGTCAAGATTTCGTGAAACCAAATTACAATTATTGTCACTCATTAAGCCAAAATTACGTTACGTACTAGAGACATACAATTTTATATGGCGAGTTGTAAAAAACGTAAGAAAAATATAATTTCGCGGGTTATCCTGGCGTTTACGTTACCTATATCTTTAGGTAGGTATAGGTACAGACGCCAGCATATCAAGCTACCTCAATCTGTCAAATTTCATTGATAGATATTCAACTTTATAACATAAGCGTTTGGTTGATCTGCCAGGGGTGCGGGTTGTTCGAAAGAGATACCGCCGCCCCTGGCACACAGCTGTTCGGGTGGGTTTTAGTCAGTAAAAGTCTGACACGCTCTCCTGTTCCACCCAGAGCGGGAGAAGTCATTTGATGATTTCCCACCCAAAAAAAGCCTAAGGTTGATGTTCAATTGGGAAAATTTGACAGTTTGGGGTAGCTTGATGTGCTGGCGTCTGTACAGCTCAGCTGCGATACACTGGGTTATTAAAAAATAATTAATACAGCGTTTGTCGCCGATAAATTGTTCATCCCGTTATTTCCATCACGTCATCTGCATTTTCCCGGTGAAAAATCTTTTTTGAACGAAAAAAAGAACGTAATTAATTACTGTCGTGATCTGAAAGCCCATCGCGATAACGCTTCGCTTTTGCTATAAACGTTAAACTTATCGAATAAGGTTCTAACAGCTGCTTTGTTTTCAACGATGGTGATTAATCTAGTTAGTTTAATCTTGGGGCAGATAGGTAGGTACTTGTAGTAAGTTGGGCACTGTACCTAATAACCGAAGTTAGTTTTCTGAAGCGCTAGTGTTTCTGTACATATGTTCCTATTCCTAGTACTTTTATTTTAACCCGATTGCGGTGACGCCAAAAGGAGGGTTATGATTTTGACCGTTATTTTTGTATGTCACACTTCTAAACTACTTCTAATAATTTTACAAATGAGGTATCTTTGGAAGCGTTTTGGTCGCCCGCTTGTTAAGAGGGGACGGGGCCTGGGAGGAATTTGAAAAATAGGTATTTGAAGAAACTTTTGCCTTCGCGCTGTCATTAAGTCTGCCCTGGTTTTCCCCCGTAGTATGTGATTTTATGTAATGAAAAAATTGCTCTAGTAGCATTTTTCACGAAGAAAAAAGGGGTATATATTCAAAATCAAAATAAAAAGTCATTTATTCAAATTAGGCTGAGAATCAGCACTTTTCGAACGTCAAAATACATAAGACGGTTCCCGAAAAACGCCCACCCTTCGACACTTCCTAGTGCTTTAGCTGGGAAGAAGAAGTCATTTGTATGGAGAATCGCACGCCCTGTTCCCTCTTAAATGTCACATTAAATTGAATATGGCGCCCTCTCGAAGACCGAGACATGACCTCAAAAATATTGTTAGCTAACCCCAAAACAAAGACCGCGGCTTTTAGACGAGAATATTTTCTTGTTTCATACTTTTAGAACGGGATTTTTTATTATTAAGGCATGAAGATAGATTTTTGTGAAGTTTTTTGATGCAAAGGTTTTTGGTACGAAATAAGAAATTTTTCAAATTCGCAGCTATACAAAAGTTAAGTATTAGGAAGAGTTTGGCCAGCGAGTCGTAGCAAGGTTACAATAATCTTCAATTGGCATCAAGAAATGTTATCATAATCCTACATTTTCTACTCATTTCAACAAATTAATTAACATAATAGTACAAATACGGGTATAAATGTATAATAGACGTCGGCAAGAAGGCTGCCAAGCTGAAATGGGATTGGGCGGGTCTCATCAGCCGCATGCAGAGCAACCGCTGGGAAGAAGTCTCTAGAAAATGGGTGTCTGGAGATGGAAGGTGCAGGTGGACATAAAATACCTATGGGCCCGATTAAAAAATTGTTACCATTAATTAAGATAATAGGTACAAAGAATAATAAATAATGCTCTAGAGTTATGAAACATCCTGTTAATAATGTTTACGTATGAAAGGGTAGAAGGTAGCTATGACATTACATTCCATCATTCATTCGATCTCCATATCAGGGTGTTTCAAATTACGTCAAGAGTCTTAGTGAATGTTTCTTTTTTAAATTATTCATATGTTTAAAAAAAATGTTTAATATTCTTAAATGTATTCTAGTCATTGGATACATGAAGTGGGCTACGGTTGTAAGACGACTAAAATGTCACGGTGTATAATATATATATATATATATGTCGCCGCGAAAGCGCCAACCTGTTAAGTTTATAACATAATCTCATGCGTAACTATTAATTCTAACCATTTGCATGCAATGATTTTATATTTACACTTATAATATCATTGTTTGCATTGCATCAATCAGTGTTTATTGGTTTTCTTGAGATCAACGCCATCTATTGGCCACGTTGTAATATAAAACTCAGAGTACTGCTGGTATAATTACTAGCTGAATAACTATAAAACTAACAACAATGTCTTAGTTAAAACTATAGTCACAATTATAAAGGAATAATGGTTTTTATTGTCTTTGGTCTCTTAGTTTATGATACATGGCTACTTAATGTGCCGAAAAAATGGCGCGTATTGCGAGTTTCATGGTCAATAACTGACTGTTATATTTTAATACGAAAACTAAATCAGTTTCAATCAAAATTTACAATCTATAGAGTAGCAAGATTATTTCACACACACATTAGTTATGAATACCTGTTCTTTGATTAAATTCCTTGAACTGCCGAAAATGTTATAAAGTAGTAATATTTGTGTTGTAAAAAGTAATGACGTTACTAATTAAACTTTTGTCTTACACCGCCATTGCATTTGTGAAATTAGCATTGTTTAATTGTAAAAGAATTAACTGACAAGCATTTCACCATTGTTAGCAAATTTTATAACACTAACTAAGTAATAAGATTCTTTCTGTGCGATACGCATTACTTCCGCCCACTTGAGGAGATGGTCGAGAATGGCGGCCGGACGGTATCGCTATGAAAGTGTGTGAAAAGGACTAAAATTATAATTATGGAATAAGAAACCTCTGTAACATAATGTCTTGATTTAAAAGAGTGTCCGTGGAGTTTCTTGCGCGTTCTTCTCCATATGAGACCTACTGTAGCTTTGGAATGGGCGCCTAGATTCCCTTTTTAACTCAAACTGTCTGATTCGCTGTTCTATGAAAAATCTAAAGTGCGTGTAAAAGATTTATGTGAAAATAAATGGTTTGAGTTAAGTGTTGTGTGTGATTGTAAACTAACTACCCATTTACCAACGAAGAAATACACCAGAAACATCAAAGACGGCATGCATTGGGTTTCCCGCCGTCTCATATAATAATATTATATATATAATATATATATTATTTCACTTACCATGCCACGTCTGCGCAGCCAATATAACCTCATAGTACCCTCTCTGGAAGGGGTCAAAGGGAAACCAGTAGAAGAACGGAAAGATGAGAGGCACCTCATTACCCATCGCTATCTTCACGATCTCCACGAACGGTGGCGAGAGGAAGATCACCAGGAGAGCGTTGTTACACCAGTAGTACCCTGAAAATTACGACATAGGTTAGTGAATTCGATCCTCTTTTTGGCTGTATTTTATTTTGACCATGTAGTCAATCAGAATACACAAAAACAGACCGCCGTACTTCCGTCCTCTGCGACGTCCCAATCCATGTCCGTCCCGACTCTTGGTAGAGCCAGCCCGCACCGCTGAGCCTATAGCTTTAAATTTGTTACTATATAATTCCATCCGGCCCGTCCCTTGATGAAGCGACGCCCTAAGCGGAGGTCCCTACCTTTATGAAGTATAATAAGTACCACTGACATGTGTGGTTGCCCATACGATTTTACACAAGTATTCTGGATGAGTTAACATTTAAAAGAAAACTAGTAGGTAATTCTAAGTATAATAGTAAGAGTGGGTGTGCTATGGTTGTACCACTGCCTATTCTTGCGTGCTTAATATAAGCGTGATGTTACGACCGTAACCGCTCGAGCGGTGGCGTGAGCGGCTGCAACAGCCGCAATATTCATGTAACCGTGTTATCGAAGCCGTCCTGCCGCACTTTGAAACCTGGCTGAAAAGAGGAGAGCGCATCTCTTATAGGCTCACTCAGGTGCTGACCGGGCACGGTTGCTTTCGTGAGTACCTGAATAGGATTGGGAGAGAGGCCACGGCAAATTGCCACCACTGCGGAGGCGACTTGGATTCCGCACAGCACACGCTGGAGGAGTGCTCGGCGTGGGTTTCTGAAAGACAGGTCCTGGTCGCCAGGATCGGGCGAGATTTATCTCTACCAGCTGTAGTTGGATCTATGCTAGCGGAGCCGGATAATTGGAGGGAAATGGCCTTCTTCCGTGAGACTGTGATGATCCAGAAGGAGGCCGAGCGGGATCGCGAGAGGGCTGATCCCGCTCGGAGAAGGAAGGCGTCGGGGAGGCAACCGCTTCGACGCCTATAACGCCGAAATCCCGCCTGCTTAACTTAAGGCATGGGAGAATAATGGGCTGCGGGCGCCCAGAGTGGGGACTCTGACCGTCCATTGAGTGACCTCAGGGAAGAGAGCGCACAGTGGTGACGTGCTGCCTTGCACAGAGCAAGATTTCGAGGAGACCCCTTTACAACCTCCCTAGAGTTGTGCCCTAACGGGCGTTGCACAGAGGGGGTTCCGGATTGGTCTTCTGAGAGGTAACGGTACCCGTTCCATGTGTAGATGATGACCACCGGGGTGGTTTTAGTGAGGTAAAAATCCTACACTCCCCGGTCTTTTAACCGAAAACCACCTGCCTTTTGAAGGTTTCCCAACGAAAACAAAAAAAAGTACTCGCAGTTCTCGCACAGTTGGGAATCGATTCTATTTTTCCATAATATAATATGAAACACACCTAAGTACGTGGTGTAGTAAAAATACTACCTCCTATATTGCATACAAATGATTTTCCCTGAAACAAGTTGTGATGGTCCTAGGAGACCTACCAAATTGCTTCCGGAAGAAAACGTTTCGTTAACGAGTAGAGAGATTGCGATCAAATAAGAAATATTATTTTGTAAGGGATTCCAAACAAAAGCGTTAGTTTAGCAAACGTTTTATGGTAGCTGTATGTGAGGTACGAATTTTACCTACCTACTCGTATGTTTAATATTTTTGTAGATAGAGTTCGATTCCTGGTTCAGACAGAAGCTTTTTTAATAAACGAATTAATTATGCAGTTTTATTTATCACTTTGCCCGAATTTAGCCCTGACGTGCCTTCGCAAAATCATGTTAATTTATTATTTTAATAATTTATTATTATTATTTATTGATTTGTCAGCTGCATGGAAGTCGTGGAATATAGGTACGTCATATTTCCTCCACTTCCATGCGGCTGACTAATTTTATGATGAAGAAAATTCCAAAACTCGTCTCATAGGGTTCTCATAAGGTTTTGAAGTGTTAAGAAATTACTTTTTTTAAAGTTTATATTTTTTTTTTACATGCATTGTAACTTATCTCTTAGCTGCGGCGACGGACTCTCAAATTTATAATTAATGAGTTTTTAACAACTACTAGAAATTAAATTTATTCGGTATACAATCAGTTGCAAATATCGAGCAGTACCTGGGGAGGTACTGCTCGATATTTGCAACTGCAATATTTGCAACTATTACCAAAAACCCCATATTTTTTGTCTGAAATGATATGCCACCTTTTTGACAAATTCACTAACACCATCTATCTACCTATCAGATAAAATATGGAAATATCAGAAAAATACGTTGCGTCGGAATATGAATTGGAGCATGATAAATGTGCTTAACTTATTTCTGCATACCTTGCAAGTCGCTCCCCTACCTACCAATGTATTTTCCGCACCAAACCACGGATTTATTAATACCCCTGCATTTTTACGACACAGTTATTTTGTTTTGAATTTTCTTAATGTTAATAAAATTATCTACCTGTGTCCCAGCAGTGGAACATTATAGGCTGATGATGATATCTATGTATATAAAATATCTATGCTGTTGCCCGTGACTTCGTCTACGATTCAGGATGAAAAGAAGCGTATATCCTTCTCCAGGTCATGGTCTACCCATGTGTCAAATTTCACCCAAATCCGTTCAGCCGTTTTAGCGTGAAAGCGTTACAAAATCAAACTAACTTAAACTAACTAATATTAGTTAGAATTTGCCAAAGCTAGCTTTGTAGTTAGGCCATGAGGCCATGACCATTACCAAACGAGCGCAAGATGTTAAAAGCTCATGTGGATATTTGCCGGGTGGCAACGTGGTGATAGGGCGAACTGCCAACAGCATAAGAGGTAGCAGAGGACATGAGAGATTGCAGTGGACACAGTGGTGGCCTAGTGGTAACGTCTCGAGTTTGTAGGTCGTAGGTTCGAACCCTGACAGACGGTTTACACTGTGTAAACTATTTCATCACTACTGCTCTCAAATCGTTGAAGGGAAACATCGCGATGACGCACGTTTTAGAACCAAAAATTGGAAGACATGGGACATCTAGCAACCCGCACTGAGCCCGCTTGGTGGATTACGACTCACTCCCCTCTCACGTAGAGGAACCAGCTGTGGGAATATTATACGCTATTTATTAATAAAAATAAACTTTTATTTCAGGCAAAACCGATATTACAACAAAAATAAATAAGCTTTCACAATGCTGCATCAGAATGGAATAAAATGTAACCAACAGAATAAAATAAAAACTTACAGAAATGGAATAAAATAAAATATCAAAAAGGGTCACACAATTGAAATTACGAGAAATATAAGAACTCACTATTCCTGCATGGCACTCTACGTTCAAAGAAGAATTTAAAAAAATACAGACGAATTCAGAACCACAATTGGACATGATAATCTACAGTACACCTAACAATTACTACGCACATTAGTAATAAGTTACTACTAATGTTCAGAATAGTTATTAGTAATAACTGTTCCAAGACTTTTGATGAGAATGGAAGTTATTAGGTTTTTCCACGTAAGTACTAGACAGGTACTTCTCTAGATGGAATTCAGTTAATTGGAGTAAGCGGTAAGGACTAATTAATATGAATGTAATGTCTGCTCTGTTATTAGCTTGGTGAAGTCCGGAGTTTGTTGTCTACCACGTTATATCAGTAGGTAGCCAACTATGTAGTCTTTTGTACATTTTTTTTTGTGTGTGGCATCTCGCAATTGACCTAGAGACGCCGTAACTGCTCAACCGGGCTTTCCTGAGAAGGCGTTTTTAGTAAAACTAAAAGGCTCCAGCCAGGGCATAAAACCTACTTAAACTAAAGCGACTGCATGCTGAGGACACCCCCTGTGGGGTACGGGTCTCGGCTCAGGGCGTCACAGGCGGGGGGGGGGGGGGGGCAGCAAGTGGGGACAGGCTGGATCAAAATATTTTCATTATTGTTAGCAATCGGGGAATTTAACTCTACTGGCTCAGCTGCGGTGCGGGCTGGCACATCAACGAGGAAGGGACGGTCGAGGGTCTCATCGTTAACTCGGGGTCTTCGCGGGGCGCGAGGACCTCGGCGGCGAGGTCGGAAGGATCTTTTGTACTATATAGTACTATTTTATTTATAGTGGCGCTAGTCCCGCTGTGTGAGACTCTTGAGGAAGCATATGCATAGGCAAACCTCAGCCCTTCACGAGGGAATTGTAACAGGCTCGATAAACATCAGACGCAAAGCGACTGAGCTCTACTGACGTGCATGAAAACTAGCGATTTGGGATTCTTTACGATATTCTCCTTTTTACGGTGTCGATGGCAAAAATAACACAAACAAATAAAAATGTGAAGTTTTGTTTTTCTAAAAATCAGCTACGCTAATCCCGATCGCTGCCGCAGTCATTAGATCGCGTGTGCAGAGACAGGGCATGCAGTGCAAGATGTCTGTGGCGAGACGCCGCATACACACCGGAGGTCTGAGCCGTCCATGAACATCCAATTGTGAAGGTTTTCCTTACTGCAACCTAGGTCGACGTAAGTCCGAAGTCTATTTAAGGTTTTCTAAGTAGACTACGGTATCTTTTGCCCGGATGCGAGGCTCTCGGAAGGTTCAGTGAAGAAGTTAGGAGGCTAAAACAGTTCTTGCCAAACAATTGCCAACTTAAATAGTTTTTCCTTTAATTAGGATAACGTATTATGACATAGGCGTTCCTAACCCTAAAAGTGAAACCTTAGGTTGCAATTGCTTACCGTAGAAGTCTTGCATTTCTTTTGTGTCGGCCACATGCTGCGAACTCACCTGGTTCTCGTATACAGAGCGATGGTAGACTACTTTGTAGGATTTTAAATGTAGGTACCTTGTATGACATAGTTGAGGTGCCTCAGCGCGGTGCTGACGATCTGATGCTCTTCGTCAGATACCTCTCCCCTGGGCCACATGCTGCGCAGCTCACTCACCAGGTTCTCGTATACAGAGCGGTGGTAGACTATCTTGTAGGATTTGGCCATTGCTACAAAGAAATAGAGGGTTAAGTTTATATTTCATCGACACAAACCAACTGATTTTATGGGATGCTGTACAAAAAGTGGGATGACAGTCTAGAAATCAAAATCAAAACTCATTTATTCAAACTAGGCTGTGAGTCAGCACTTTTTGAACGTCAAAATTACATAAGACAGTCCCCCAAAACGCCCGCCCTGCACCACTTCCTAGTGCTTTAGCTGTGAAGAAGAAGTGGCGCAACAAACTCCCCAGCAGCACAGCTGTCTTTTAAGTTGTAAGAACTTGATTCTATACAATAATCGGTAATCAAAAATCTAGTACTAAACTATTTTTGAATATGTGAACATGCAAATCTCAGATTTTCCGGAGTTTTTTTTTATGGCGGCTTGTATTAGTCTCGTGTTATTGAATGAAATCTTTGATTGTATGTTACTGATATCTTTTTGCAATAGGTATGCTGGATGTCTGTAAAACACTTCCCATGTAAAAGTTAAACTAAAAGTAATCAAATTAATAGTTAATTTAGTTAGGTAGTCCTTAAATTGTAAATCTAAACGAACCCAGCAGAAGGTACCCAACGCAAGGCATCATGCGGAAGATCTCGATAGCATCCTGGAAGGAGCCACCCTGGGCCGTCTGCGCCATGTTGATCAGCTCCAGCCAGGTCACCACGAACAGGTTGCCGAATTCGAACCAGTAGAATATGTCCCATACTAACCTGAAATGGAATCTTTTAAAGTAAATCTGCATTTTGCTTTTAGATGGTGCATTTGAATGACTTGAAATTTTATAAGATTCTGATTTAACAAGTTTAAAATCAATTCTACGTATCATACAAACTTTTCAAAGAAAAAAAAAAACAACTGACTTCCGGAAAAATACTACAAAGTGATTTTTTTTGGATTTTTATTTTAAAAAAAATTGTCACCGCCTTCCGAAATTAAAGCTATTTTTCACTTTGTAGTGTTTTTCCGGAAGTTGGTTGTTTTTTTTAGAAAACTACTTTCGCCACAATTCGAAATTTCATCATCCTTGAGGTTAAAACAATGCATATTTATGCGATAGCAGCAATTACGGTTGATTTTCTGTAATTTTTTTGAAGAGTTCCGTTGTCTGTCTACGAAATGCATCATCAGATCTATATGAAATTTAATTGCAAATCCGTCAATATACGAGGGAGTTATACCCGAACATACATTTTAAAAAACATGTTGAATTGATAACCTCTTTCTTTTTGAAGTCGGTTAAAAATTAATGACAGTGCCACAAACAAGACAAAAATAACTTTCGGTTTAAAAAAAATTAATCGAACGATGCAGTCGTTTCTAAATTTTATAAATTTATTAGGTAAATAATTTAATTTAAGTAACATACAGGATAAGTTTTTATCCAGTGCGCAAATTTTAACCATGAATTCAGCATATCATTCTAGAGCTCCTAGCGCAGAAATTTTTCGCCGGTTATATACAAAAAAAAAACAGCTGTTTCATAGAAAAGTGCAATACCTACGCGGTCAAAATGTATGGAACAGCTGATTTTTTTTTGTATAACCGGAGAACAATTTCTGCGGTAGGGGGTCCAGAATGATATGCTGAATTCATGGTTAAAATTTGCGCACTGGATAAAAACTTTTCCTGTATACTCAAGTGTTATCAAGACTCACACCTTTCACATTAATTAAAACTGGTGGTCACCCAGTGGTCGAAAGTCGACCTTATTTCATTTAAATTTTTAATCTATAATAATAATAGAAAGTAGTTTTCTGCACTCCTTCTTTATTTAAACTTTAACTGTGCCAAACATACTCCTTCGTCCGCGTACCTAATTTTCGTAAAAAGGGGTATTTACAAAGTTTTTACTTCACGTTTAATAATATACAGATTAGATACATAGACTTACAATTCAATTCAAAGACACATTTAAATACAAAATTAGAACGAATTAAAAAAAACAGTGGCACTCCGGGAGTGCCGCCAGAAGTGAAAACTTGAACAATTACGTGACTATTTTTTAAATCATCAATAAAGGATTTCACATTGGGTCCTTGGGACCTGTTCTCGGTAAAAAATGATAAACGAGCGATCGCCTTCAGCCATTAAAGGTAACAGCACAGATTTTTACGATAAAAATAGAAAGGGATAAAAGAATTAGAATTTCCTAATGAAAGAAAGGGACTTTTCCAAAAGACATCAACGCGCGACTCATCTGTGTACTCGTTCACCTAACCACTATTTTAAATAGACCCCTTGCGGTGGCTCATAATCTGATTAAATAAATAAAAAAAACGAAGTAACTTGTAAATTGTATCGTCGAGCTATTAGATTAGGTACTATTTTACACAGTACACATATAGCTCATGGGAAGCGTGCGATGACGATGACGCGAGTTTCACGCTTTTTGTTCACCCAAAAAGTATACATATACATATACACAGTATACATATAGCTCATGGAAAGCGTTCGGTGACGATGACGCTCAACGCGCCTACAGAAGTTTTCACTTCAATAATATAAGCATCATAAGTTAAAATTGAAACGTGATACGTGTCGCTTACTACAATGAGCAGAGCGTGATGTGTAATGCATTCCAGATCCACCACCCTACCTGACATAAGTGGAATCATCTCTGGTGATACGAAGACCGACCAATCTGAGTATAGCCCTTGGAATAGCAAACGTTGCATCATAGGAATCCACATTGTACACCTGAAATGTAAGAAAAATAAAGTTTTTATTTACCTGAGATAGCCATAATACAACTGACATAGCTAAAGTACACCCAATTGTATATGAGGCATATAGGGTGGCAGGCACATCGAGGCGAAAACTGTAATCATCGTTTTAGTTTAGACGTAGCGACCTAGCTTAGAGATTTTTTGCGAGTTAGGTACTAAAAACAAACTCAGCTGTTTAATAGAAAAGTGGCAATTCCTTCGCGGTCAAAATGATGGTTTAAAAAATCAATCATAAATTTCAACGCATGGGTGCCAGGCGTTCAGAATCATGTCCTGAATTAATGGTAACAGGTCCCGGGTCGACGGCGCGTTGTGTTCCATGCTCGCCTCAAAGAGATGTCAGCACCAACTGGTGGGGTCCGCAAGGACCGATGCCTGCCAGGGGTGCGGGTTGTTCAAAAGAGATACCGTGGCCATACAGGCAACTGAAGGAACACGGGTGGGTTTTAGTTAGTAAAAGTCTGACATCCTTCCGCTCCACCAAGAGCGAGAGGAAAATAACAATTAAGACAGGTTGCGTGTCGTTGTCCCTGCAACCCTGTATATATTATTCTTAGTCTTAGCTATCTGGTCCATGGTTTCCTTACATGTTTGAAATTAGTTTGTGACTTGTGTCTTAGCATAGTTAGCTTTTTCGTAAATCGTTTTTGGGGTATGTAGGTATTGTAAAAGGAGCCCGGAGCATTTTTGAGAAAGTGCACTATGCAGTGCGAAAGGTTTATAGCTGAGTTGGCGTGGCATGATGAGAGAATACTGAAAATTTGTTTGAAAAGTTTCACATGGTGTGTAAAAAAACTTTCAGATTTCGAAAATTAATAAAAAAAAACGTGTGGCACTCGGAGACTGCCGCGGTAAAGCTATTGCATAGCATTTTTTATCAACTTATGCAATTATAACGAAAATAACCTAACATGTGGCAAAAATACTGCTAAAACGGTAAGAACATTTCATAAACTATCCATAAATATACGATGTTGTGTATGAAAATTCAAATAAAGCAGTCAAAATTGCAATTTTAACATGTCATTCCTGCGTTGCTATGCAACAGTCCGACCTGTTGCTAGGTGTTAGGTTATTTTCGTTACGGAATTTATGGATTCGGTCTCCTCGCTCAAGACCCGCGATAGAAGCTATGCAATAGCTTAATAAAGTGATCTTCAGAGCTTTTGATGTAAGATATAAATCAATCACTCACAAAACTATTCCCAACCAACCTTGGATGAAACTTGGTCTTCATTAGATTTAGTTTTTCTAGAAAAATATTTCTTGAAGAAACTCGTCATCTCGTCTCTCGATTTGTCGGGAACTAAGTTATTTGATTTGCTTCAAGACATTTTTATATACCGAACCGTGTGAAATAAAACACAGTGGTTATCAATTTTTTATTCTGTTGGATCAAGTTTGGGACTACATTTAGGATTTGGAACTTTTTCGAAGGTACAATAAAAAGCAGCCAATTGCGAGTCGGACTCGACACTATACGGTTCCGTAACACCGTACAAAATTTAACACAAAGTTTTGCCACAGCGGCTTCGCCCTTGGAGGTTAGAAATTGTCCCACGAGATCGTACTACCGGCATGAAAAGTATCCAGGTTATAATTTTTTTGTGCTATCTTTTATCCGAATTCGTTTAGCTGTTTTTGCGTGATTGAGTTACGAACAAAACATATGAACTTTCACATGTATACTATTAGTAGGATATTTAAAGGTTTATCCTTTATAGGTTTTCTTTTTTTTTTTTTTTTTTTGGGTGGGAAATCATCAAATAACTTCTCCCGCTCTGGGTGGAGCAGGAGGGCGTGTCAGACTTTTAATGACTAAAACCCACCCGTGTTCCTTCAGTAGCCCTTAAGCCAGGGGCTGTGGTGTCTCTTTCGAACAAACCCGCACCCCTGGCAGGCATTGACCCTTGCGGGTCCCATCACTTTTTGTGCTGACATCTCTTTGAGGCGCGCGTGGAACACAACGCGCCGTCGACTTGGGCTTGGTCCTTACCGGACAGCGAGCTACCCATTACTCGCAGTCCGCAAGCCCATGCCTACGGTGGCCGGAAATCGGCCTGGGATTCCCGACGCCCAGGGCGTCTCCGTATCCTGCGGTGGCTGGGGTCGCGAGGGCGCATATGCTGCCTCTCCCTCACGTGCGCCGCCTCCCTCTTCGCGAGCATCACTGCTTCGCTGAAGGAGGTGACGGCTCCCCATGCCCTCTCGCTCCGTACCATGGCCTGGACCAGGGCCGGACGCGAGAGATCGCCGCCGCCGATCGCCTCCACGAGGACACGGCGGTGCTCCGCCCAAGCAGGGCAGACCGCCACCGTGTGCTCCACCGTGTCCTCAGGGCGATCTTTGCAGTGGAAACACCCGGGCGTTTCCTCCCGCCCTATCCGAAACAGGAACCTCCCGAAACAACCGTGTCCGGTGAGGACCTGCGTCAGGCGGAAGGTGAGGACGCCATGCCGCCTCTCGAACCACTCCTCAAAGAGGGGACTTACCGCCGCAATCGTGGCGTGCCCAATCCTTTATAGGTTAGGACTACTTTGGGCGTTTGTATGTATTGCCGTTATTAAGGTCGAGAAAAAAACGTTCCCTTTAATTTGTATCTTCATTTTATTTTTATTATTATGAGTTTGTTACAGCGGCAATAGTAGTATAAACTTTGTGAAAATTTCAAGTGTCTACCTATTACAGTTTTGAACATACAGCAATTTGACAGATGGATGGAAGGACGGACAGCGGGGCCTTAATAAAGGCTCCTGCATACAGGAACGACGCGAGGGCTAGGCGCTACGCGGCTCTACTGGAACAAGTTCTACCAAAATTTCATGAAAATTAATCTACTAGAATCTTGATGGCACCCTTTGGGAACGGAACTCTAAAAAGTTCTTGAACAAAATGTGTTGCGAGTGAAAAAGGTAAGTTTTGGATTGTTTGTTTTTCACGAGGTTTACGCCTTCTATATTTTACATGTATGTTTTTGGGACCTTTCTGTTTGTATACTTGGACAAAATTATTTCATCCATTATGTAACAGGAACGCATTTGACATACCTGATCTTACCACCTTTAAATGACAACGTAAGTAACCTAATGAAATCATCAATCAGAACTAAGTAAAACGTACAGAACCAACTTTTCGATCGCACTAGATTACCTACATTATTTTAAGACGAGATTGACGATGTTCATTAAAAGGGGTTTATTTATAAGCGTTGTTTAAAGTCGTAGATTTTTTCAAGTTCAAACGTCTGTTTACGTTTGAACTTGAAAAAATCTATGGCTAAGCAGACTAATCATTACTTAACTTTAAGTAACGTTTATAAATATGGGGGATACAGACACGTTTAACGTTTCATTTAAAATAAGCGACATTCTTCTGACTGAAGGACAGAAAGTGGAATATCATTACCATTCTCCGAAGGGGTAATTGTGGAACACATAACAGTTGGAATATCTTGAATTTTGACAGTCAAAAATCAAAAAACCAAAGGCAATTATTCAAATTATGCTGAGAATCAGCACTTTTCGAACGTCAAAATACATAAGACAGTCCCCCAAAAAACGCCCACCCTTCACAGTTCAACAACATTCGAAGGGGGATGCGCGTGCCTCAATTGTTCCATACAGACATACAGGATAAGTTTTTATCCAGTGCGTAAACTGTAACCATGAATTCACCATATCATTCTAGACAACCAGCGCACAAATTTTTACTCGGTTATCCAAAAACAAAAAATACATTTGCATTTATGCACGACTAAGGCTGGGGAACATGCACCAATAGGTAATAGGTTAAACGGGCTGTTGTCCGCAACTCCACGTCAAAGGGCGTATTTTGCGTACGGGTGGGAGAATCGGTCATTCGATCCACCCCAGCTCCTCGAGAAAGGCCAGCAACGCCTTGGTGTTGCTGACAATCTCACGTAGGGTACCTGGGTTACCGAAGTATTTTGCCCTGTAATTAGCGACCACCGGATAGTTTAGCAGCACATGAGCCGCTGTCTCGTCGTCCTCCATGCAGGCCCCGCACAGCGGACTATCTGTTACTCCTATGACAAAGAGATGTTTATTAAATGACCCATGGCCAGTTACGGCTGCTGTAACTGTACGCAGCTGTGGTTTTGTTAAACGGAGAACCTGTTTCGTGAGGCGGACATCGAACGCAGGAAGTGCTTCCTTAGCCTGCCTGCACTCACTTAGGTCCAACCATATTTTGTGATGTTGATTCCTGGTCAGTGGCGTAGCAAGGGGGGGGGGGGGCGGAGGGGCGGACCGCCCCGGGCGCCACCATTAGAAGGGCGGCAAAATTTGTAAAAATATATTTTGTGCTGTCACTGGCGGTCAGTCAGACAATTAATTTTACAAGAAGTTAGCTTTTACCCACTTGCACATATTAAATGTCCCTCCCGCCCAAAACAATTGTTGCAAATCACGAGTGGCGATGGCGGTCGGCCCTTGTATTTAGACGTGTAGGTACGGTGTTAAGGTGTGCGCGCGACGCGTATGCGTGCACGCACACTGTCACACCATGCGTGTACACGTCTAAACAATGACTATATAGCCTCTTGACTGCTCATAAGGGCGACTCAGGCTCACAACACATAAATGAAATTGCACTTATGTTAGATGACATATGAGGGGGCATTTTAGTTTTGACCAGTAGAGCCAATTCTCGTAAATACGAACTTTCACAATCTAGTCGCTGCTTTAACTGCTGGTTGCTGGTTTAACTTATGAAAATCGGTTAAGGCAAGAAATGTTCAAATTGGTGGATAGAATTATACAAGAAATCAAGACCAGATTTCAGCAACTGCACAAGCTGGATGTCAAGTAGGTACTCTTTTCTCACACCAACTAACTTACTGGACCCAGAATACAAGTGTAATTTCGGAGAAGAGCACAATGATATCGATGCGGATGACATCGAAACTGAGAGGGCTGCTTTGGCTGATGCTAAAGCTCAAGACAATGCCAAGAAAGGATCGCTCGAGCTTTTAGAATTTATTCAGCAATGCAACTATGGTATCTGCGTACCTAATATCGTAATAATGCTTCGAATTTTTAACGATAGCTATCAGTGTTGCTTCATGTGAACGCAGCTTCTCAAAACTGAAATTAATAAAAAAAATACTTGAGGTCTACCATGAGCTCCATAAGATTGAGAAATTTGGCCATGTTGTCGATAGAACATAGTGTGACAGACGATATTAACTTTGACGAAGTTATAAATGATTTCGCTGCGCGTAAGTCCCGAAAAGTAGAATTTTAGACCGTTTATACTTAATTAAACGTTATTTTTATAGTGTAAATTGTTAACGTTTTTAACACAGTTATGTTACTTACACATGTATAGAGTACAGACGCTAGCACATCAAGCTACTCCAATCTATCAAATTTCTTTGATAGATTTCAAACTTTATCACAAATCAACAAGGTTCATGTTCAATTGGGAAAATTTGACAGTTTGGGGTAGCTTGATGTGCTGGCGTCTGTACATGGTTTTGAAATAAATGTTTTTCGATCAATTCTTTTATTTCGTTAGGTTTTTTCACACTAACACCAACATTATTATTTTTACGACGTCACAGGGGCGGCAAATTATGACTCCGCCCCGGGTGACAGTGATTCACGCTACGCCACTGTTCCTGGTTCGTTTCCTTACCAGAGTGCGTAGATACCCGAAGGGAAGTTGCGCAATGGGTTCTGGTCCCACTGGTGTCATGCTCGACCCCCTCCTGGCAAGTTCATCGGCTGCATCGTTGCCTAGCGAACCGCTGTGTCCTTTGATCCACATTGTGCACCAATTCGTCGCCTTGTTGATTCTTACAACACGCATTTTATAAAACTGGATATATTTTGTCCATCAAGCAATTATTTAAGAAAATGGCTCTGGATGTTTTGTTTAGCGAGTAATTCAGCAAGTTATTTAAGTTGAATTAAGCTAAGTAACACAGCAATATTGTGGCAAGGCTATTGTTTTATTTTCTTTTTTTTATCACTTGTCTTCAGCACTTCTTTTAACCTTTATTTATGTTATCAAGAAATGGATTAGCAAAAAGTTCGAACATATACAGCAATGGATTAGCAATATCCTTCCTATGAAGTAGATTCTGTTTGATAGTGTGTTACGAAAGGTGCTTATACCAATTTTTTCGGGATCGGCACAACATTTCACGCAATCCATCCTTAGCTCCTTTGGGTTTCCCTTACGCATATAGCCAACCACATTCATGCTCACAATATTTTCATTTAAAATACTACACTAAGCATTACAAATTATGCACAATTGTTGCAGGCATCTGGTTAAATTAGCCAGCCAATTGGATGCCTAGGCCGATAGTTACATACTGTTTTCAAACCACAAAGTAAAAGTGTGTATCGCTGTACAACAACCCTGAATATCTTCACCCCTCGACCCTGGTCACAAACATGGCGTGGGGGGGGGGGGGGAGCGGTCATTGGAAATGTGGTCACGTCATTCACAGTCAGATGGACTTCTCTTGTAGCTGGCAGATTTGCATCCCTAGACGAGAGTGCCACTAGGTAGTGTAAGGAGTTGAGCACAATTTGAAATCTCTTATGAATATGCATAATCTTTTTATAATTTTGATGATTTCTGTTGCTTTTGATTTTTGAAAAACCTGTATGGAGATTTCTCTGATATCATCATCATCATCATCATTTCAGCCAAAAGGGTGGTTTTACCTTAATCGCCACGCTTGGCAGGCGGGTTGACGATCGCAGTATGGTGGTAAAATGCATTTGAGGACGCTGCTGCCCATTCTCTAGTAAGTCCTTTAGTCGCCTTCTACGACACCCACGGGAAGAAATGGGATAGTGCCATTTCTCTGATATAAATGAATTGAATTGATATCCAGCCTATAATTTTCCCACTGGTACAGCGAAACAGGCCTACTCTCTGTGAGAGGGAGAGGGCCGTAATCCACCACGCGAGCCCAGTGCGGGTTGGTAGATGTCACATGACTTCGGATTTTTGGATCTAGAACATGCCAGTTTCCACACGATGTTTTCCTTCACCGTTTTGAGAGCAATGGTGATGAAATAAATTACATAAAGTAACCTGTCTGACTGGATTTAAAGTACCACGACGTACAACTGAGCCGCCACTGCTCTTCGTTTAGCATTAGCCGTTTGACCACTGGCAACAAATGTTATTAGCACGTGGTTTAGCGTTACTTTAATTTTATTAATAGCCTACATTAGTATTCTGCAGGTAATGGGCGCTATTAGGTACAAATATCAATGACATTGCATATCTAGATGTCCATATTTGGACCCAGACAACCTATAAACGTATCAACTATCTGTTGGGTAATCTATGGCCATCGGACAATCCAATTTATTATTTGGGTGTCCAAACTGCTGAATTAGTCTGCAGCTGCTTCACTGCGGGGTGGATATTTATAGGAAATTCATCGTAATTTATTCTTTATCTATTTATTATCTTAACAGCCTATAATGTTCTAACTGGTGAAACAGGCCACAGTCACATATGTCTTCAAAGTTCTTGGTTCTAGAAAATATGGTAAAAACGTATTCTCGAAGCTAACCCCAAAATCTACTTATTCAAAGTTAATAAAAAAATTATGGGACCATCCTTGAAGCATACCCTATCCATTAAAAAAAGAATTTTTGGAAACTACAATTTTCGGAAATATCGCGGAACATACATACAAAAAAAAACATACTTACCGACGAATTGAGAACCTTCTCCTTTTTGAAGTCGGTTAGCAGAGAGAGCTACTTACCTGGGTTCGAACTCACAACCTACAACCCGTAAGTTGGGGCCGATTTCACTAGGCCACCAGTGCTCTTTACTTTAAACACAACCCGTATTTCTGACTTTTTTCAGAAACCAAAAAGGCTTATAAATTGTGTATGTTTTTCGTAAGCTTGTATTTATTGGCATCCAAAGTTTAGGGCCAACATTATTAGAAAATTCCCCATAATAAGACCTTACTTTTATGTCGGTATGGACTGTATGGGGTAGGGAAAATACGGTGAAAATATGTCCCTACCTGGGTCACACTGAAGTTTTTAGAAAAAAAAAGGAATGTAGTAGAAGCCTGTAAATATTTTAATTGCTTTTCGAAGTAGTCTCCGTTCCTTTCTAAGCACCGTCGCATGCGATACATTGTTCATCGACTTTTTTCTTACTGGCCTATTCTAAAAACTTACTACTACGTAGGTTCTTTATGTTTTAAACTGTCGCATCCCTGTAGACTTAAAAAAAAGAAGACCAAGTCTATTCTTCAAGGGTCTGCTTTTTACCGTGCATAGTACCAGAAAGCGTCTGATGTTTTTATTTTAAAAACCTAATTAAGTATTAGACAGTATACTGGTTTTCGTGGTCGCACTTTCGTGGTCGAAGTTCACCGTTAAGTGGCGACGCATAAATTATGTTAAAAGCTGTTTTTCGCTCATTTTCACTTAAAAACGTGTTAACTGCTTAAAAGCCCTTAAAGCTTCTAAATGTATTCATAAGATTTTGTTTTCGTGATCCCTTTTCTTAACCGTTCAAAAAGGAAATTGCCTACAGTACATGGTCCCTTTATGACCTTTTATTAAAATCGTTCAGAAGAAAGGTCTTTGTAGATAGAAGATAGAATTTCCTTGTATAGCCAGTTATGTTCTTTATATATGCCTGTCATGTGATCTCCGGTTCATCCTTCCTTTTCTGGTTCAGAGATTTAGAAATATTTGGTGTAAAACGTCTCATTAATTTATTGGCAAACCAGTGCGTAAACTTTAACCATGAATTCAGCATATCATTCTAGACCCTACCGCAGAAATTTTTCGCCGGCTGTAAAAATAAAAATCTCCTGTTTCATAGAAAAGTACAATCCCTACGCGGTCAAAATGTATGGAACAGCTGTTTCTTTTTTTGTACATATGGCGAAAAATTTCTACGCTAGGGGGTCTAGAATGATATGCTGAATTCATGGTTACAATAATTTGCGCACTAAAAACTTTTCCTGTATATGGTTGAGGTGCTAGTGGCTAAGTAGCCGCATGGATCGATCGATTAGTTAAGCTACGCTTCCAGCGGTCGGTTTATGGATGTAACCATGCCTTGCTTATGGGGACTGTCTTGGAAACCACGTTAAGCCGCTGGTCCCGGCTGTCATTGCTAGATATTTTACAGTCGATACGGGTCGCCAGAAACCCGAAAGTCTGACAACCAGTCCTGCCATGGGGTATCGTATTACCCAGTAACCGGGTTGTGGAGGTCAGATAGCAGTCGCTCCTTGTAAAATACTGGTATTCAGCTGCGTCCAATAGTTTACTTTTATTTTTTACCTACGTCCGTGTGTCGCGGGGTGCCAACTGAAAACCAGCGCTGGGTGTCTCACGCCCAGCAAATGCTGAGATGGTAACCCTTTCGGTATGGACACGCTCAGCACAACTGATACTGAATGTTTTTTGTTTGTTTAACGTTTTTTTTTAATGTGTTTGTGGCTGTTGTGTTGTGTCTGTGTCGAATAAATGTTTTCTATTCTATTCTATTATAATATGTATATTTGAGATCATAGTAAGTTGATCTGAATCGGCTTGGACCTTTGACATCGGTTTGGCCATCTATATATACATACATATCATAAATTGAAGTTGTTTTTCGTGTCTGTCTGTGTGAATGCCTTATTCTTCTGATCTAAGCAATGGAATGTGATACTGTTTACGCCTTCGTTTCGTCTTTAAATGGAGGTGTAGCTGTTAAAAGTGGCTATCCCTTTAAAACGGTGGCAGAATCAATCGTCAGTTATTAGTTAATATCCTATCCTATGAATATCTGAGTACGAAAAAAAAGTTTAGGTTTACAATAGGTACTGGTAAGTAGCTATACTCCGTTTGAAATAAAATTAGACATTTAAATAAACGTTTTTACAGTCCGTTCAACTGTTTTTGAATTTTATTGCGTTGGTAGCATGATAAATGGCATCTGCAGTAAATAGGTTGGTATTGTAACCACTTTTTTGCTTTTAGTGATTTTTTGCGTTTACCGATTTTGACTTGTAATCCGTAGCTTATGCCTACGGAATACAAGTTAAAATCGGTTGAACGAACTGTAAAAAAGGTTTATTTAAATATCTTATTTCAAAAGGAGTATACTTAGGTACAAGAAAACCTCCAAGTTGCTTCATATATCAAAATAATTTCAAGGTACAAAATACCTTCAAAGGAACTTTGAGTATCGTCCCCTTAGTTGCCTCAATAACAGTAAATGAGCCACGATATTTTGTAAAGTTATTACCTACTACAGAACAATAGGTGTACAACAAATAACTTGTTTTCTTTGTAACTGTTATGGTATTGTATTTCGAGCATTAGCGCTTGAAACAATATTGGTTTTGGCAGAAAGTATACTTACCCGAGTTATTAGGGGTAATTGCACAATTTGATACCGTACCGTTGTTTAATTTGTTTGGTGGTGGTCCTGAATTTAGGACTTTAATAATAAATAGTGATCGCCCATTGGTCGAAATTCGACAATAAAAAAATTTCGATCATAAATAAAGTTTACCTGTGCCAAATTGTATCCGCGTAATTTTCGTAAAAACAAGGTTTTTGCATCACGTATTAAGTAATATAATAATAAATTAATAATTTGGAAGCTCAACTATAATGCAGTGCCTTATAAGTTTTGGTTATAATATAACCATGTACCTAGGTAAATATAAATCCCCGTTCTTTGGAAAATATCGCTTAACATAATTAGACATCTGACGCCATGAGAGTGTCCGCTTTTCTTTTATAATACTAGAGACCTGAGACTCGCTCGTGATGTGCACGGTTTTTACGGAGTCCCGTACGGTTTATCGAATTACCCTTGAACTATATAATTGTCTACTGAAAGTATGGTTCATCGTTGAACGGTTCAAGGTTAAACCATACGGGACTCGTTTTTACGTCAGGATAAAATAAACAGATTTCGTTATCGTTATGGATATATCTTTTATTTTGATATGGTGGAACATTGTATGCATGTTCCGGGAAAAAAAAAACAGACGAATTGAATAATTTTTCTAGGAAGACGTGGAAAGTCCACTAAGGTCAATATGTCTCAGTTGGACCACTTCCCTAAGCCTGCAAAGTCGGCAGGCCCTGCAGACTTAAATTCAACAACATTAGAGAGAAGTAAACGGATTGGCCATCATTTATTCGCGGCCAGCCATTGTTAGTATTGTCTGTGCGCGCCAGTAATGACTTCCTTAATCAACGCCACTATACGTAGGTAAGGAGAGGGCGCACATTTGCGATTATGCAAATTTAAGTTAGAAATGAAATGAGGTGCTAAGATTGTGTGATATAAGCCTTGTACCGATGGGATTTCCTATCTGCAAAACCGACAACCTTCAATATAAACTTTTCGTCGCCATACAATTTCAAGTATTTTGAAAATTCTAGAAAAAAGGGAGTTTGTTGTTAAAGCGTTGCGAAACGAAAAAGCGTTATGCGAGTTGCGACCATGCGACTTTTTAGTATAAATAATGAGACAGAGAGAGGCTGAGATAGTTTTACATTTTTACCTATACGTGTTATTTTCAAATGGCAACAACCTTGGCTGTCAAGTTTTCGTCAAGGGTAACGTTTTTATGGTTTTTGAGGGTGCTGAAGCCGATAAGTAAGATCAAGATAAAGCTTGAGTATTTTAAATATGGAGTAGATGTTTTATTAAGGTAACTTAGTTCCTGACGGGTTTGTCCGAACGCACATGTTTTTTATTATGGAAATCTTGTCCAATATTTCATGCTTCTTGACCCAGCGGCTGTGTTAAACTCTTAAGCTTTGCTTAAAGCTAAGAAATATTTAAACGTCGAAAATTTATAGTTAAACAGACGCTAATTATCACTTGACTAAAAGCAACGTTTTTAAATATGGAGGATAATGTCTTGCCCGACACTTATCATGCCTTGCCTTCGTGACTTTTAGGACACAAATTTTATTACCAAGAGCTGCGAGACATGGAAATAAGAATTCTGTATTCATTCAACTACAATTTTGGACATAATTCAATGTTGCAAACCGCAAAGCCGGAACATTTCCAACTAGGCGACATTTCCTTTGTTGCATCCAATTTAATGAATATTTTGTGTACAGTCAGCTGTTTTCCATTTGAAGTGTTTTCTGAACGAGTACTTATTTATCTATGTTTGTTGAAGTTTATAGGATTTTCAATAATCGAAATTTTATAAATATGGCATGATTAAACAGTCTGAAGTGTATACGATTCAGCTGGAGAAGAGAGGATGATTTTAGTGGTATCCTTGTATTATAAATTTTTAACGAAGTTTTTTATCGCACGGAACATAAACTCTGTACATTAGGAGACTGACAACTAGACCGAAAAGAGAGTAATATTTTGACAGTCACGACAGTTTAGCAAAAGCGAAAAGGACTTCGTTCCAAACGGGCGTCGCACGACATCTTTCCTTGTGTTTTTGACTTTACATATGTACTTGCATGAAACGAGGGGCTAAGTACAGCCGCAAATGTCGATCGATCAGGTTAAGCTACGCATGCTGCGGGTGGTCCGTGGGTGGGTGACCATCTTCACTGACCCCTCCGAGAAGGTTTGGGAAGCCGTTGTTCCCAGCTGTCGTTCATGACGTTCATCTTCGACAGTCGTTTATGGGTCGTCAGAAAAACGGAAGTCTGACGACCAGTCTTACCAAGGGTTATCGTGTTATTCAGCAACTGGGTTGAGGTGTGCAGATAGGCAGTAATTCCAGGTAAAATACTGATAGTATGCTGCATCCGGTTAGACTGGAAGCCAATCCCAACATAGTTCGGAAAAAGGATAGGCAGATGATGATACTTCCGTAAAACTTCTTGCTGCATTATTTCTGAGCTATAAGTTTTTTATCAAAGTAGTAAATCTCACTATTATATTTTAAGTGAATCAGTTGAATTAGCTTAAGGCGACGATAGATGACAGCTACCTACAGCGATGCACTGCCGCCCGTCGCTCGCAAGAGACTCCGCATGAACGCGCATCAAGTTTTTCGAAAAACAACCCATGTTGATTTATCAAACACATATCAAAGAAAAACCGTATACTAAATTTTGGGTGATTAAATTGTCTTTTATATGGTGAAAGTTTCATGGAAATATACCCGATAGTTTTTGCGTGATTATCGTTTTTATGTCCGCGATAGACATTACTTTACCAATTAATTACATTACGTTATAAAAATATTATTTAAAATATTCACATATCAAATGACGAAGAAAATTGTCTAGTTTCACATATAATTTTTTCAAATGCCTAAGACAAGCCCTTTAGACGTGATCTTCAATAAAAAGTCCTTAAAAGTCCGCTGTCTGCGCCTTAATTTCATGTTCTAAGCTAAAGTCACTAATTGATTGCACAGCCGATCGCAAACGCTCGTGTGTGCCCTACCTAATCAGGTATTGTGTGTAGTCGCGTGCGAGCCACAATCGATTAATTTCGCGCCAAAAACGACACAATCGTATGTCGGCCATATACACTTTACGACGTACTGTACCTGCTGGCTGCTATATCTATCAGGTTCATAATGGGTTTTAATTATTACTCGCATTTAAACTCTCAGCTTCTTTATTGAAACTTTAAGCATGGCCTAGGACCAACACACACCACAATGCAAGCTCGATTTATATAAAAGAAATTCGTTCATAATGGCTATTAAGGTATACAATAAATTACCAAACGCCTTTAAAGAACTACCTTTCCTTATGTTTAAAAAAAAGCTGATTCAGTGGCTTAAAGAAAAATGTTTTTACTCTGTTGAGGAATTGGTGTCACATATCGAAGAAAGAAAGTAATGTCAATTTTGGTTTATATAAATTTTATTTATTTTTTAATTTGGCATTTACTTATTATTACTATTTTTATTTTGACATTATCATTGACATAAAATCTGACATTTTTTATTAACAATCATAATGGTACCTAACTGATGTAGTGTTGTGACATTTTTAAATTATGTAATGCGTTGTGAACTTAAATATTTGCAATTGATTTATTTAATTAGAACTTTTTGTAACGTAGTGAAGGAATATTATGACATTTTGAATAATTTAATGTATTCGGAAATTAAATATTTGCACACCACATGTAATGGTAGAATGTAAATGGGCCACATTAATAATAACATCATACTACTTTGTACACCTACATTTTAGCAAATAAAGCATTACTTACTTACTTAAAGATTCGAGGACATAAGACATGCGACACTAGCCCGTACTGGGCCAGAGTGGTGGATTATGGCCTACTCCCTCCCACAGAATGGACCCTGTGTCCTAGGAGCATTGTAGACTGATTATGCTTAAAGCTTTAAGCTAAAAAAACTACTTAGGTACAAAAGCGGACTTAATGCCTTAAACATTTTCTACCAGTATCGTTCTCTCGTGTCTGCGAGATACAATATTTACCTATTTTCTGATGCTTATATCATAGCTGAATGTCGTGGTTCAAATGTGTGGGTCTAGGTTTCAGTTTTTGAAATCGTTCCAGCCGTTTCGGAAATTAGTCGGACAGACAGACAGAAAAAAAAGTATTTTTGTTCTAAGCATAACGTGTTAAGTTACTTTGCATTTAGTAATTTAGTAAAATGCTGTTGTAACAGACACTACAATTTTTCTTTATTTGTTATTCTAGATTACTGTAGAGAATTTGAGACTGCCTCATTCGTTTGCTGCTGGTCTCAAGATTCGAAGGCTAGCTGAACAGCGTGGGTTAAATTCCCGGATCGGGCAGTGTTATTGGGTCGTTTAGGAAATACTCAATAGCAGCCTGGAGTGTGAATTTGTGCAATAAACTAATCCCCTGCACCAGGGGTCCCCAAACTTATTTTGTCTACTGCCCACTTTGAGAATAATTTATTTTTAGCGCCCCCATTTTTTCACCTACTTAAAACCACTATAACTTCAAATTAAATTAATTATTCTCAGCTATTTTAGCCTAGATTGAGCGGAATTAGCGGGTCTCTTATCGCCCCCTTTAGGCCTGCAGGCAGCGCCCACAAGGGGGCATTATTGCCCACTTTGGGAAAGGCTGCCCTATACCATGGGACTACGAACAAAACCGCTTACGAAGTCTGGGTAATGTATATATTTCCTAAAAACAAGAGTAATTCCACAAAACAACACTAGTTTAAATATGCCTTTACAATTTCTACGCAAATGCAACTTTATTTCATTTTCACGTTATAGCATTTCCCTTTGATACGCTGCTTTAACCAGGATTCCTTTTGAAATGTATAACATTACTGCATTTTAACCGGAACTGTATTATTATATAGCACAAAATTCTTGGTATTCTGCCTTCAATTCTGTATACAATTTGTGCTCGAGCTACTGATAAATTGATATTCTGATATTCTTTATGTTTATTTATATAATACTAGCTGACCCGGCAAACGTTGTTTTGCCTTAACCCTTATCACTTAGGGGTATGGAAAATAGATAGTAGCCGATTCTCAGACCACGACACGCATATAAAATTTGGTAAAGCCGTTTCGGAGGAGTACGGTAACTAACATTGTGACATGGACATTTTATATATAAGATAAGTGCACCTGAAACTCGATGCTAAATGGTGGTTGTAATATAAAGTGACCGTGACTGAGTGGTGCCGGAAGACGTAGCGTCCGGAAGTCCTCAGACAAGGTGGACCGATGACTTGGTGAAAGCCGCAGAGAACGGATCGAAGTGACGATGCTTAGAGGAGGCCTATTCCCTGTAGTGGACGTATTTCGGCTGAAATGATGATGTTGATGATATGTTGTTGGCGTTACCAAATGTTTTGGTTAACTTCTCTCCCAATTAGGTACCAAAAGCACTTGTCCCGGCTCGGTGAGCGAACCGAGGAGCCTGAGTTCACTAGTGAGACTTGTGACCACAACAAAAACGAGGTCTTGAAACTTTCATTTCTTACATGCTTTTTCCCGCAGGTACACCCGCATGGAGGTCGGAAATTATGCCCCGGGAACGCACTACCGGGGTAAGAAGTATTCTATGTCAAAGCACTCCTAGCCAGGACGTAGTTTATCTGTGTGCCAAACAAACAGACCAGGGCCTAGAGACAAAACACATTTCTGTTAGCGTTCACACCAAACGCTACGCCAAAATGTATGGGAATTACATGCTTGCTGACCGGCAGAGTTTAGCCGAAAGACGACTACTATTGGACATAGGCTTCTCCCTAGTTCTGCCACCTCGACCGGTTCTGTGGTTGATGATGGCTGCAGTGCGACTGTGGAGTTACCTCGAAAACTATGCCCCACCTCTTGTTCTGCTCTCTGTGCACTAACACCTGCAATATAAAAGACTTTTGTGAGGTCAATGATAACGCTGTCAAAGTAGCCGAATTCTGGTCGAAGCTTATTTAAAACCAACAAATGGAATCATCAATCGACGAAGAAGGTGAAGCGAATCTGGCAGTCCTAGTTACTTTTGCATTTACATGGATGAAAGGTATATCCTTTAGTGAATAAAACTTGTTACTTAGACTATGTTGAAATAAATATTTAATTTGGAGATAAAAGGGTCCACAATACTTACTGTGACATCCCAAAATGAAACGTTTTAGGATGAATAGACAGCTTTGAAGAATTTATTTTCTCTTCTTAGGTACCAAATTCAATACTGATCAAATCTAAGGTTACAGAAGACGGTTTATTAATATCTTTTAGATCCTTTTGATACCCAATTTACTGAACTGTAAAACCTAGATTAGAATGTAGACTTCAAATTTTATATTTTAATCTTTAAACGAAATTAGTCATATACTGAAATTACTTTATAGTTAAAATATAAATTGAAACAAAGGAAAACAAAGATTAAATCATCGGCAATTTGAAACAACTTTCATAGGCAGACATACTTATTAGAAATTGGGAGGGCAATTTTCCCATAATGTGTTTGTTTTTCGTTTGGTTGCTCGATTCGTTATTTAAGTGTCCACAACACAGCTGAAAATAAGTACCATAGAATGACTATTAATTGAATCCCATTGAACGGAATGAAATGACAATTGGATAAATGAGGGTTGTGTTGATGATTTTTAATATTATAATTCCGTAAAGCCATATATTTGTTACGGTTGCGAAACATACAGCTTGCAAGCTGTGAAAAAATAAGAACATTTGAGTATCGCGGTCTCCCTTTGCGCATCCACCTTAATGTGTTTAGCGCTAAAATTTGCTACCCTTGCGCTTTCCCCATAAGTGATTTGTGGTGCAAATGGGCCGGACCTAAAAATCCTATACTAATATTATAAATAAGAAAGTTTGTATGTTTAGATGTTCGGATGTTTATTACTTTATCACGCAACAACGGCTTAACGATTTTGGATGAAATTTGGCAGACAGCTAGATTATAACCTTGATTGACACATAAGATACTTTTATCCAGGAATAAGTTCCTGTGGGATAATTTTCGACCTTTCGCTGGCGAAGCTGCTTGTAAAAGTTAGTACTAAAATACATAAAACTCTTTTTCTTCTCCTTTTTTCACTTTTTACGAATTCACTAAGAAATGTTATAGGAAAATCATGATTTTCCATCACATTGCAAGTCTATATTTTCCAATATATTCACAGTATTCGTGATAGAGCCATTAGTCACGTATGTGTCACACAATCGATGCGTATTTCGTAAATTTTGATTCGTTTCATATGTAAATAGCGGTCGGGAGCGGCTTAGTCAGACGTCACGCCTTGATTATTTCTGTCATTTTGTTATTATTGGCAATTGAGCTTAAAACGTATGAGAATTTGAGTTATTTCGTGGCAGTCTGAAGGAAGAGTCTGTGAGGAAATTATGGTGAAAAGAAATAGGTATTATAATTTATATACTACTGAATCTTTTGCCGGTCGAATGATGTTGACAGAGGGCGATGTTGGTAAACATCTGAGCAATTGTGTTGTGGAATAATAATAAATATACGTAAAATTTATCTTCCAAAATTGCGCCTTAAACATATGGGGGTATTATTCATAAACGTTGATTAAAGTTAAAAGATGTTTAAAAACGTCAAAAATGTATGCTAATCATTACTTAACTTTAAGCAACGTTTATATATGAAGGGGATGAAGATTATATCATCTGAATAAGTCCTTTGTGAGAGACTGGTGTCTGCACTAGGAAAACCCGTTACACATCAGAATGATACTCGAATTAATGTTTTTGCGAATGGCGTTAGAGGGGCCCGTTGGTAAACATTTGTACAATTATTTTGTGGAATTTCACTTCAATTCTCAGATTATAAAACAAAGGCAGATAGACCGCGCGGAACACCAAGAGTGAGGCCAAAAAACCAAATAATAGGTCTTTACCTATGAAATTGCCGTTTTGTATGAAAAAATTTAAACGAATTTTTTTCATGAATTTTTTATTTGTATTAATCGAAGTAATCACCCATGCAATCAATGCATCTTTGCCATCGCAGTGGCAGTTTATTGATGCCCTTCTTAAAGAAATCAGCTGGACGGGAGGCAACAAATTCTTCAAAGGCATTTTGTACTGCCTCTCGGGTATTAAATTTTTTTCCCGCCAAGAAGTTATCCAAATTCTGGAAAAAGTAGTAGTCTGTAGGCGCAAGGTCTGGTGAGTAGGGCGGATGACGGAGAGCTTCCAACCCAAGTTCTTGCAACTTGGAGACCGTCTGCTGTGCAGTATGAGGTCGCGCGTTGTCGTGCAGGAGCAGCGGAGACGAGCGATTGACCAATGCTGGTTGGAGATGCGCCAGCTTCTCCATCATTGTGTTCAGTTCTTCACAGTACACATCTGCAGTAATGCTCACCCCGTTTGGTAAGAAGCTGTGATGAATCACACCGGCGCTAGACCACCAAACAGTGACCATCACTTTTCTAGGGGTAAGTTTTCGTTTAGGGCATTGTTTAGGTGCTGAACCAGGATCCAACCAACTTGCTGAGCGCTTACGGTTATCAAACAGAATCCATTTTTCATCGCAGGTAACAATGCGGTTCAAAATTCCTTCATTTGTGTGTCTGTTGAGCAGTGCAAGGCACGTCTCGACGCGTACTTCGCGCTGGCGATCATTGAGTTCGTGGGGCACCCATTTGTCAAGCTTTTTTACCTTGCCAATTTGACGCAAATGGACCAATATTGTTTTGACGCTAACGTCGAAAGCTGCTGCTAATTCAGCCGTAGATTGTGTATCATCAGCTTCCACAATCGCCTTTAATTCGTCATTGTCGACCAAAGTCTTCGGACGACCGCGAGGTTCATTTTTCAGGTCGAAATTTCCAGAACGGAAGCGAGCAAACCAATAACAGGTGGTGCGTTGGTTTGTAGTGTTAGCTCCGTAAACGTCGTTGATGTTGCGTGCCGCTTGTGCCGCGTTGCTGCCACGACGGTACTCATATTCCATAATTATCTACTCGAATTTTTAACGTATCCATGATGACGAAAAAGATTGAAATGCGATGAAAATGTAACACTAATCAATAAAGAAATGACTACTTTTAGAAAAAAAAAATCCATGTTTTTAAAATAAAATTAATTTGAAATTAGAATTCTTAGCCAAACAAAAATTATTTTGATTTGAAATGGCCAGTACTGCAGAACGGCAATTTCATAGGTAAAGACCTAATATTATAGCGTCGCATTTTATGTAACATACAATGCGACGCTTTAGTATTTGTTTTTTTGGTCTCACTCTTGGTGTTCCGCGCGGTCTATCTGCCTTTGTTTTATAATCTGAGCTTGAACTATATTCAAAGAACAAGATGACCGTGTTGGTTCGTATTATGGCCGCGCGACACAATGACCTTACTACTTAAATGTACCTACTACAGTGGCACATTGAGTTGAAAAAAAAATACGCTTATAGTGCTTACAAGAATCTTTTGGCGAATTACATTGACAGGGGCGCTGTTGGTAAATATTAGTGCAATTTTTTTGTGGAATGTCACTTGAGCTATATTAAAAAAAAAACAGTGGCACTCCGGGAGTGCTTATAGAAATGAAACTTGAAGAAATACGTGTGTATTTTTTGAATCGTCAGATTAAACAAAGTTCAACGTTCAACGATGTTCAACGTTGTTCGTTCGTACGTTCTTGTTGTCAGTGGTGTGTTGTTCGATTGTTTTTTTCATCTCAAAAAATGCAACGCGCCTAAAGTTTTCACTTCAAAACAAGATGGCGGTGTTTCTTCGTATTTTTGACACACGTCAAAATTACTTTACTTAACTCTTGCTCTATAAGTAGTCACTTACTTCCCTGAATGCTGGGGTGTATGGATATCATTACAGCATAGGTTTTTGAATTTTTAAAAAGAACTGTCATACTCATACTGCAAGAAGAATATTTTTTTAAAGTATTTTTTTTCTCGGTATCGATTATTTACTCGAATCGGAATCGAGACAATTAATATTAGAATTTATGAAGATTTTATTAAATATCGAACTATTATTTTGTTTCGCAGTCACATCGTATGTTAGTTGAAATCGATTTAAAAATCAAACTGGCCAGCACGATTTGATGCGCTTGCGTGCCATAAAATCGTGAAGAAGTAAAAAAGGCAGTCGACTAGCTAGGCGCGAAAGTAATTGTTTTTCGTGTTTTGGAGTTCTTTCTCAAAAGTTTTGAAAAATGTCAAGTGACGAAGACATGGATCTGACCCCCGGTTTTATAACCCCGGTTTTATAAAGGAACAAGCAAAAACAGTTTTAGAAAATCTATTACCGTGACCATATCTTTTACAAATTGTTCTAATTTTACTATTAATTTTAATTAAATACACATGTTTCTCTTTAATAAATGTTCATAGAAACCTGCTTTCTTGTTTTTTTACTTACCTTACAATCGAGTGCGGCTTTTTATATTTCTATGATCGAGTGTTTATCTCGGGTGTAAGCATCAATTGCATACTCGGGCTAATTAGCGCCCTCGCTGCGCTCAGACGCCAAAAACCTCGTATGCAATTGATGTCATACAGCCCTTGGTTAACAATCTACTATTACTACGGTAACACATCAATTTTCAGAAAAATTACGTTTTTTCTACATGACTGTCACAAAAGTAACGAACGTAGGTATAATGTGTTATATGATTCTTTTCTGGAGCTGAGTATCAAATTTAATTAGCTGGCGAAATTTTTCGATGTCATAGGCCTCGATACCTAATGACCATTAAGCAAAAATGTATTTAATGTATTTATGGATTTTGTTTTTTATTTAATTTTAATCTGTGTTGAATTTGACCTCGTACATTAAACGATTATTTTAACATTTGTTTTTAAACAAGATGGCGGTTTACGTTCTGATTTTGGGCATGCGCCAATTGTATACCTACTAAAAAAACTATGTAGGTGTTACTTTAGCGAACTGCTGTGTCATCGTGTGTACGTATTTCACGCAAAAAAGAGATTTTAATCGGGCTACATGAATGATGATTGGTAAAAAAACATGGCGGCGACAAAAAACATTTCTAAATTATGTGTGTACTTATGTGTCATGATCGCCATCTGTTAGCATCGCCCTAATAGATCAATTGGATAAGTTTAGGTAGGTAGTAACATAATTAAAATGGATTCGCACACAATAACTACCTACCTGGGCCTCAAGTCTGCTATTGCAATAGTGTCAGAATGATCGATCATTGATTTCATAATTGTTGATTTTGACAAGTTTTGTAGTCTACTAATATAATGGCGTCATTATGACTTTCCAGTGGTCAGCCAATGACACTCCATTGAAAGAAATGGCGTTTATAGGTAATCTCGTACATAATGGCAAATGAGTGACTAATTGCTAAAAAATTTACAGTTCCTAAAATAATATGTTAAAAAATAAAAAATATACACAAATATACATATAAATGAATTCTGTCATGAATAAATGTTCAAATTTAGTAGTATTTTTTCTAAAATCATTTCTACAAACGGGTTTTATAATAATGGCAATACGACAACGCCATTATAACACAATTCTGTTACGAGACCATTGACCGACCACTGATCGACCATCATGAATTTAGCAGATTACGAACTTTTAGCAAAATGACGATGGGATCGTGTTGGAATGACGAATTTATAAAAATAGCAGACTAAGGCCCCTGAACGTTTGGCAGTCCGTAATGTAGCATATTTAGTCTATGGCCCTTAGTTATGTCTATGTTTAGTCGATGGCCTTCAATTGTCCGGCAAAGATGGATGCTGATCCCAATTAAATATATAAGTATTACAATATCGCAATATCTTCTCGTCCCAAATACCGCAGTGTCTCAAGACGAAAGTCTTTGACCAGTGCGTGTTGCCAGTGATGACATATGGAACTGAAGCGTGGTCGCTCACAATGGGCCTCATAAGAAGGCTTAAAGTCACCCAAAGGTAAACGATGGATAGGGCTATGCTTGGAGTTTCCCTGCGTGATCGAATCAGGAATGAAGAGATCCGCAGGAGAACCAAGGTAACCGACATAGCCCGAAGAATTGCCAAACTTAAGCGGCAATGTCCGCAGAACAGATGGCCGATGGGGCCGAAAAGTTCTGGAGGGGCGACCGCGTACCGGAAGACGTAAAGTTGGAAGGCCTCCCACAAGGTGGACCGATGACCTTGTGAGGGCCGCAGGAGTCCGCTGGATGCGGAAAGCACAGAACCGGTCGAAGTGGCGGAGCTTGGGGGAGGCCTATGTCCAGCAGTGGACGTCTTTCGGCTGAAATGATGATTGATGATGAAGTATTACAAGAAGTCGTTTTATTAAAATAATCTTTCTTAGCTCCACCAGTGCCCAGACATACATAAATACAAGACTTATAAACCTAGACTTTGACCATTCTTGGACAGATAAAGTTTATCCAGAAAATAAATGTTGTCTTTTCACCTACTTTAAGTTAGTATTTTACTCTCGATATTTGAGAAAAACTAATTATGTTCTTTTGTTATAACTCACATGTCATGCGTAGCCTTTTGGTTTTGTCAACTATTTTGTGTTCGGCTTCCAGTCTCACCGGGTGCAGCTGAATACCAGTATTTTACACGGAGCGACTGCCTATTTGACGTCAACAATGTGGCCAAGTGGTAACGGCCGCGACTTACGCGTTGTAGGTCGTAGGTTCGAACCCAGACAGGCGCTTTACTTTGTGTAAATTATTTCATTACCACTGCTCTCAAAACGGTAGGAAAACATCGTGAGGAAACCGGCATGTCCTAGAACAAAAAAATTCGAAGACATGTGACATCTACCAACCCGCACTGGGCCCACGTGGTAGATTACGGGCGGCCCAATCCCTCTTACAGAGAGGAGGCCCGTGTCCCAGCAGTGGGAACAATATAGGCTGATGATGATGATCCCAGTTACTGGGTAACACGATACCTGTTGGTAAGACTGGTTGCCAGACTTTTGGGCCTCTGAATACCCGTAACGACAGTCAAACCTTCACGAATGACAGACGGAACCAACGGCTTAGCGTGATTTCCGAAGCACGAAGGCCTTGGTATGCAAAGATGATCACCCATCCAGGACCAACCGCGGCAAGCGTAGCTTAACCTGATCGATAGACCGTGTGGTTACTTAGCCCCTCTCTCACACATCTATGTGCTAAATAAGTATAAAAACTTTGTTAGTCATGTCTAAATAAGTTCGTCCTATTGTAGTGGTCTTCGAAATGAACTTAAGTACAAGTTGGTGTTAAGTTCTTAGCACGAATAATCTTAACCACGAGATACTGTTCACTTTAAGTTAGATTAGTAGACGTAAGTATTGCTCTTACGCAGCCGATACTATACCTTACTGTCCTGTCTTAGACACAGTTTTTACTTTATAAAGAAGTAGTGTTTGCGTGGGTAAAAGTTAGTTTATACTGCAGATAATTTCCGATCTCCACAATCATCATAATTTCAACCGAAAAACCCCACCGCTGGACATAAGCCTCCCTCAACAAAAAAAATGGGGGTTTTGTCATAATCGCCACGCTTGGCTGGCGGGTTGGCGATCGCAGTAGATATGTTGGTGAAATGCATAGAGAACGCTGCTGCCCATTCTCTAGTAAGTTCTAGTCGCCTTTTACGACATCCACGGGATGAAATGAGATGGTGCTATTCTTTACGTCCGGCATCACACGGATCCCTACAGTGGCAAATCCCAAAGACTTCGCCATCTATACTAATATTATTAAGAGGAAAGATTTGATTGTTTGTTTGTTTGCATTGGATAGGCTCCGAAACTACTAAATCGTAAATATGGCACCTAAATATAACATTCTACCGCGAGGGTATGCTCCACAGCTTAATACCTCCACAGATAACACAACAAAAAAATCAATGAAAACCGTACAATATTTGACAAAAAAGAAGTTATTTAGTTACTAGCAGCGCTCCGCGGTGTCACACGCGTAGTTCCCGTTCCCGTGGGAATACGGGGATAAAATGTAGCCTATGTCACCCGGGGATAGTGTAGCTTCTCAACAGTGAAATAATTTTTCAAATCGGTTCTGTGGTTTCGCAACCCATTCAATGCAAACAAACAAACAAAAAATGAAATCTTTCCTCTTTATAATATTACTAGCTGTCCCGACAGACGTTGTCCTGTCCATCCAAAAGTCATTCATACAAAATCCATACACTACCTACCCTACCTACTCTACCCTACCTACCCTACACTACCCTACCCTACACTGCCCTACCCTACACTATCCTACCCTACACTACCCTACCTACCTACGCTACCCTACCTACCCTACACTACCCTACCCTACACTACCCTACCTACCCTACACTATCCTACCCTACCTACCTACCTACCCTACCTACGCTACCCTACCTACCCTACACTACACTATCCTACCTACCCTACCTACGCTACCCTACCTAATACCGGGATAAAAAGTATCCTATGTCCTTCTCCTGGCTCTAAACTACCTCCCTGCCAATTTTCAGCTAAATCGGTTCAGCCGTTCTTGAGTTATAAGTGAAGTAACTAACACGACTTTCTTTTATATATATATAGATACAAGAAAAGTTTGTATCCAGTGCGCAAATTGTAACCATGAATTCAGCTCAGAAAATTTTCGCCAGATATACAAAAATAATCAGCTGTTCCATACATTTTGACCGCGTAGGTACTACACTTTTCTATGAAACAGCAGATTTTTATTTTTTTGTTAACCGAGGATTTTCTGAGCTAGGGGTTCTAGAATGATATGCTGAATTCATGGTTACAATTTGCGCACTGGATAAAAACGTACCCTGTATTAGTATAGATTATTAGTATAGAAGTAAAGTGTGTTTTATTTTCATGTTTATAAAGAATAGAATAAAATACTCTTTAATAAGTACAGCATACTAATTGATCATCTGCCTACCCTTTTCCTAACTACTTTGGCATCGGCTTCCAGTTAAACCGGATGCAGCTGAACACCTGTATTTTACATAGAACGACTGCCTATCTGACGTCCACAACCCAGTTACTGGGTAATACGATACCCTTTGGTAAGACTGGTTGTCATACTTTCGGGCTTTTGGTGACTCGTAACGACTGTCAAAGATCTACGCATGACAGCCGGGACCGACGGCTTAACGTGCTTACCGAGGAACGAAGGGGTCTAACACCCAGTTTCTGATTTGAGAAAAGTAGCAAATCTCAACTGATTATTCTCAAATACATAAGTATATGCTTAAGTTTTTTGCGTTACACAAGTTAAAATTGAATTACGTCAAACAATAATCAACTGATCATATACTTAAGAATTCCTGATCAAAGCTGACACGTTCCATTTTACATTCTAAAACCGGTACTTTTCAAAAACTCAAAAATTAAATCATTTTAATGTTATAAATTTAAAACAGACTTACAAAGTACTTTAATTTTAAATAACGATATTAATTTCAACAAATTTATGTTATTCACAAATTTATAGCAACTCTTTAATGCATATTTTACCAATTTCATATTTGACGTGTTTGACGGTTCAACCGAAACGTGAATGTCAAATCTGTAAGTAAATAAACACAAGTTTTATTGGAATTCTGTTAGTATTTTACGTAAACTACCTATAATTGTACCAATTAAAATGGATAGCGATGAGAAAAAGAGATCACCTAACTGTACTATATAGGAGTAAGAAAATATTCTTTCAATAATAACAAAGTAAGTTGTACATAATAACCTACGTACATTGTTTACCATAATATAATTTTACCACATTCGCTATTTATATGTTTGTGATTATTATTGCTTCAGATACGGAAGTGTAATAGAGTGCAAAAGGACAGGGACATACTATATTCAGTTCACATCCAGAACAAAAACTATTATGAAATTTAGTTTGATATATTTTTCTTACATGAAATCTGCAATAGCTTCGGAACCCGTGGTCCGATTTATATAATTCCAACTGGAAAAATGTTTTTGTATATAGATCTATTGTTTATTATAAAAATAATCAAAATCTGTTCATAAATGAGAAATTTCATTTTCAACTTACGTAATTATACGACATTATTTTCAAATATTTTTGTGAATGCATAAATCAGTCTAACTAGATTCTAGTAGATACTAGTAATGAAATCAAGTTAAATTAAATAACAAGAAATCTCTTAAAAATTCTAATCTATTTTCAAAGGATTTCTTTGACTAGACTTTAAGTAAAAATGCTATCGCACCACGCTACAGTCACCGTCTCTACCACGCGGCACACCGTCGCTTTCCCGGCTTGGGCGGAGCACCGCCGTGTCCTTGTGGAGGCGATCGGCGGCGGCGATCTCTCGCGTCCGGCCCTGGTTCAGGCCATGGTTCAAAGCGAGAGTGCATGGGTAGCCGTCACCTCCTTCTGCGAAGCAGTAAGGAAGAGGGAGGCGGCGCACGTGAGGGAAAGGCAATATATGCGCCCTCACGGCCTTAGCCTCCGCAGGAGATGCTCTGGGCGCCGGGAATCCCAGGCTGATTCTCGGCCACCGTAGGCGCGGGTTTGTGGACGGCGAGTAATGGGTAGCTCGCTGTCCGGTAAGGACCAGACCCGGTTCGACGGCGCGTTGTGTCCCACGCGCGCCTCAAAGAGATGTTAGCACCAACTGAAGGGGGCAAGGGCCGATGCCTGCCATGGATGCGGGTTGTTCGAAAGAGATACCGTGGCCCCTGTCACACAGGCAACTGGTGGGTTTTAGTCAATAAAAGTCTGATATATATATAGTCTCCTGCTCCACCCAGAGCGGGAGAAGAGAAGTTATTTGATGATTTCCCACCCTCAAAAAAGGAAACCACCGTCACCTTGCTCACATTCACGGTGTCCCCCAACACAGCTTGAAAGCTACCAGTAGCGTTATACCTAAGACCTATTAGTAGCTGCATGGGAGAAATGCTCTCCCGCCGTTGAATACGACAGGTCAGTTTAGGCTTCATTCTGTTAAAACAACGTGATGAACAAGTAAGGCTAATGTCCTGCTATTCTTCTGCATGGTTGTCTACGTTGAGGCATCTCCAAAGATGATAGGGAAGTATCGTCGTCACTCATTATGATCAAAATCCCTTACAAAATCTCTAGTTGCTATAACTGATTACAGTTTGAGTAGCTGAAATTGGTTTGTCAACTTTCAACTACTTAACTTGACGTTGATTATGCTTTGAGTATTGTCAAACACGTTTTTTTTAGTTCAGAAACGCAACCGACGACCTTAAGTATGAGTTGAGCACGCTTTCTGTCAAATTTAAGTAAATGAGGTTAAAATACTCAAATTTTGATTAGAATTCAGAAACGAAAAAATGATTGAGTTATACTTAAGTACAGATCACGACGTTCTCAAATTCAAATTCTCAATTCAGAAACTGGGTATAAGGGTGGTATCTAAAGTAAGAACTTACAAGTGCAAGACACAAATAAAAAAATCATATTGCTTGACCCATTGTTGACTATATATAGGTAACGTTCTCATGTTTCATCAAGAACCTACCTACATTTTACGAAATATCAACCAATTCAATGTAGGTAAATCTTATCTTCAACTAGTTGCGGTTGCGGCCCGCGGCAGCTCCCGCGGTTTGAAAATTATCCATAGGGAACCAACCATCTCCCGGTATGAAAATGGTTTTGATTTGCATGCAAAGTATCATAATTTGTCTTTAAGAATTTGTTACGGAACGAAACCCCATACAAAAACATTCCAATCAAAAATCTATAATCGCGTAAACAATGACGTCACAAAAAGTCGTTTATATTGGCGCGACAATTACGATTAAACGCGCTAATTTCGCGCGCACGGCCCATTTCATCTCGGCTGCATCGCGCCTGCGGTAATACGCGTCTGGATACCGCGCGAACTTTGCAAGGACCGCGATGGCAGTCGAACGGTAGCCGCGAAACGCGGCAGTCTATTCTCGCCCTTATTTCACGATTCGGCTGACCGTACTATTCTCGAAGGCGCGCGCGGGGAATTCAAATAAAGAATGAGTTGGTTGTGGTTCCAGTGTTCTGTTTAAACAAAATAGTTTTTTTTTTATGTAGCAAAGAGTTTTGTTTGGTACTATTTATTGTTTTTGATAGTGTTGTGGATGTGAGTTTATTAATAACGGTAAAACTATCACGAAGTTGCAGTGTTGCTGTTCTTAAGGGAGCAAAACAAACGGTAAGTTATAGACTTAGTTTTATAATTATCATTTTATTTAGCTCTAAGTAGTATTAGGTACTTTTTGTATTTCAATAGGCGCCTAGAACTTGAAAAGCGTTTCAATGTTTTTTCAATGATTGAGGAGATCATCAGATAGCTTATTGCAGCAAAAAAAAAAAAACAATATGTACGTTTTCAAATTATTATTTTTAGGTACTTTTTTATTTACCTACACATAAAATAAAGGTGGTTTCAAAAATTGAGATACCTATACAATCTACCTTAAATTAGGTACTTATGCAAACGTTGAAAATAAGTTTTAGTAAAAGAAACATGTCAGTCTAATTAAAATTCACAAATAAATAAAAACGAATCATAGAATTTAAAACCAAGCAATGTCAAATATTAAACATACAATGTCAAATAAGAAATCTCAATAGTTTTTTAAATTACTAAATGGTCCTGCACTGGATCTGGATTGGTAAAAGTATCAAGTTTGTTTTCATGAATATTATGCCTTAGTTTATTATAAGTTATTATTTCATTAGCACAACAACAATCACTTCCAATTTAGTTGAAATATAAACTTACCCAATTAGGTAGGTGCTGCCATAAACTTTAGTACCTACTTACATACCAAATAATCGTCCACCAATTTTCACGTACGCCTCAATCCAAAATAATAATTATCTAATGGCAATCAATCGCGCTAATAAATAGGTAGCAAGTACTTATGTCATGACGTCACGTCGTAAAGGATAATGGCCGCTTGTTCGTCACTTCCGGCGCATCCAAGGTCAAGCTCCATAGACACACAGATTATATAGGACGTGATGATCCGTATCTTAATTTTATATAGTTTGTTTAATGATGTGCTTTAATTTAAAATATGATTGGAATATCTACCTATGTAGGTACTCTGCTCTGTTTTAGTTTTGGACTTTACTTTCAGAGTAGTCAGATAAAAAACCCCCAACGTATCTAGTTTTAAAACATATTTGACTTTTACAGTATTTTTTATAACCAATTTACCGAAATAGTATCATCATTATCATTTTATATTTTATTATTTTATAAGGCAACGCGGGAATCTGATGTGTCTGGTTTTAAATTATTGGTTTTAAGCAATACTTACCCAATTACTTAATACTAACATCTATACTGTCTTTCAACAAATAAAAACATTATTTAGGAAGAACACATAACAAAAAAAAAAAAAATAGCATAAAAAGAAGGCATACTTACGATACAGACCTACATGCAGCCTACATGTAGTCAGTCATTCTAAATTTGAATTAATTTAAGTATAATACAAAGTATAAACAAAAAATTTAAGTATAAACAAAAAAAACATCTAATAAGCTATAACGATAAAATGACAAGAAACTACATGTCGCAGCAGGAGGCCATAGATTAAGAAAGTTCTACCAATTTGTTACAAGATGGCGGTAGTGAGGTTATTCCAACTGTCTGTCAGTTGTCACTGTCAAGTAATGTCACAGTATTCTGTCTGGCTGTCGGTTGTCACTGTCAAGTAATGTCAGATCATTCCGTGTCTGTCAGTTGTCACTGTCAATTGATGTCATTTGTAATAGGGAGTGTGATTGTCAGTCAGTCTGGCAGGTAACGTGCGCATGAGCGGATAACCTCACAACCTCCATCGTTTTCCATCGCGGAAATTAGTGATTATTGCAATTTATAAAGTTTGTCAAATAATTAAAGAAGATCAACCCTATCTGTTCGTGGTATTATTTCCTGTTTTCCGAAGATGTACGAGGAGGAAGGCTTGCCCGAAAATAACATTCCTGATCCTTCTCCGTCATCAGAAGTGGGATGTGATCCACGTTCTGTACCGCAGCCCACGATGACCAATAGTGAGGAAAAATGGAAATTGATATTAGAGCAACAAAATCAGAATTTTATTGCCCTAATCCAAGCTATAAAAGGACCGACAACGAGTGGTAAGGTTCATCTACCTACATTCGACCCTGAGAAGACATCTGTCGACGCACGTGCTTGGTTATCGACGGCAGACATGTGCATGGCAGACCAACCGTTATCTGGAGCTCCATTGATGATAGCGTTGAGTGAAGCATTGAAAGGTGAGGCGTCGGCTTGGCTGTCCCAAGTATCTTTCCCCGGCATGACATGGAAGGATTTTCAAGAAGCCTTCACCGCCCGTTATGATATTTCGGAGACTGCTGCTTCAACGCTCATCAATCTTTATAACAGCAAGCCTAAGGAAGGTGAGTGCCTCGCAACTTACGCTGCTACTCAGCTAAATATTTTAATCTCACGTTGGAAGAAGCTGAATACAGAGCAGATTGCTATCTCTACTGTAATGGCACACATAGCTCAAATAGAACCCCGCGTCAACCGTGTTGCTTTTACCACCGAGATAGAGACGCGAACAAAACTGCAGCAGGAGTTAAGGGCACTATCTTACATGAAAAGAAAGGCGCCAACTAGTGACTACAACAATGACAACCCTGATTCAAAGCAACGCAAGCTGATGTCGACCCCGGTTAAATGTGCACATTGTGGGAGACTGGGCCACCATATTTCTGCGTGTCGTCTAAGAAAAGATAATCGTAGTACTGGAGCGCCTCACGGAGAAGCAAACAAACATGCAACCACTTCGAAGCCTGCAACTACGGACATCACATGTTTCAACTGTCGGGGCGTTGGACACTACGCGTCAAGATGTCCTCGGGCTGCCAGCACAGAAGCGAAGCCGACCGCTGTTAGTACAACTAGCAAGCCGGTTGAACGGCGTGTTGAAGTCTGCGCGGTCAGTGCACCAATGGGAGTTCTAGAACACCTCGGTGAGTCGTTTTCATTTCGTTTCGATTCGGGAGCAGAGTGCTCACTTATCAAGGAAACGATATCATTGAAATTTCATGGTAAACGACAAAGTAATTTAGTAAAGATGACTGGTATTGGACAAACTAGTGTTTACAGTACTTCCCAGATTATAGCGTCAGTTTGTATTAATGACATTGTTTTCAACATTCTATTTCACGCTTTGCCTGATGAATTTTTGTTACATGACATTATGATTGGGCAGGAAGTATTGACTCAGGGATTGGAGATTCACATTACTTTTGACAGAGTTTTTTTTACCCAAATTAAATCCTCAATCATTAATGCGAGTATTGTCCATGATAATAATAGTGATGTTAGCTTTGAAAATATCGACACTAGCATTCCCTTAGAGTTCAAGTCCAAGTTGCTAAATATTTTAACTGAGTTTAAGGACTACTTTGTTTGCGGCACCCCATCAGGCCCAGCCAATACTGAGCCTGTAGAAATTCGTCTCATTGACCCTTGTAAAACTGTTTATCGTCGACCTTATCGTCTTAGCCCCCAGGAACGTAGTGTTGTACGTGATAAGGTGAATGAGTTACTCGCATGTAAAGTCATACGTCCAAGTTCGTCTCCGTTTGCCAGCCCTATTCTTTTGGTTAAAAAGAAGGATGGCACGGATCGCATGTGCGTAGATTATCGAGAATTAAACGATAATACCGTGCCAGACCGTTTCCCTTTACCACTTATCTCTGACCAAATCGATCGCCTCCATGGCTGTTACTATTTTACCACACTGGACATGGCCAGTGGCTTTCACCAATTGCCGATCCACCCGGATTCAATAGAGAAGACCGCGTTCATAACTCCAGAGGGTCATTACGAATACTTGACCATGCCCTTTGGTCTGCGCAACGCACCTGCTATATTCCAACGAGCTGTTACCAAGGCTTTAGGCCCTCTTATCAATTCGTATGCTGTCGTCTACATGGATGATATTCTCGTAACAGGAAACTCAGATATTGATGAATCTTTGGCGAGAATTCGCATGGTTTTACAAATTTTGACTGAACAAGGTTTTTCTTTTAATTTGAAAAAGTGTTCTTTTATGAACCAAAGTGTGGAGTATCTTGGTTACGTAGTTAGTCGCGGCGAGGTTCGTCCAAACCCTAAAAAGATTGAAGCCTTAGTTGCCCTGCCTCCTCCTAAAACGGTCCTACAATTACGCCAGTTCATAGGACTAGCGTCCTATTTTAGAAAATTTATCCCCAGTTTTGCACAAATAATGGCTCCTCTTCACGCTCTCACCAGCCCTGGTAAGGGTAACGTTGAATGGAAGCCCGAACACGAAGGCATCAGGCAAACGATCATTGAGATATTGACTAATGAGCCGGTCTTAATGATTTTTGATCCTGACTGTCCGATTGAGCTTCATACTGACGCCAGTGCGATTGGTTATGGTGCCATTTTGTTGCAAACAAAGGAATGCAAACAATTCGTAGTGGCTTACTTTAGTAAGCGTACCACAGCCGCCGAGTCCAAGTATCACTCGTATGAGTTAGAGACTTTGGCGGTTGTGAATGCTATTAAGCATTTCAGGCATTACCTTCACGGCAATAAGTTCACTGTCGTAACGGACTGTAACTCCTTAAAGTCATCCCGCAATAAGGTTGATCTAACCCCGCGCGTACATAGATGGTGGGCATTCCTACAATCTTACGACTTTGAGATTGTATACAAGGACGGAAAGCGTATGTGTCATGCGGATTTCTTATCCAGGAATCCACTTCCAGCTACACCAGTTGAAAAGGTGGAGCAAAAACGAGTAGATCTAACGAGTTTACCTGAAAATTGGTTGCAAGCAGAGCAGCAGCGTGACTCTGAGATTATAAAGCTAATTGAAGATCTCAGGGATCACAATATTGATGAAAATGTTGCTAAAACTTATGAGATCAGGTCTGGGGTGCTGTACCGAAAAGTACATCGCAACAACCGTTCTCGTTGGCTACCAATCGTTCCCAGAGCTTTACGCTGGTCAGTTATAAACTCTGTCCACGAATCTCTCGTGCATGTTGGTTGGGAGAAGACGTTGGAAAAGGTCTTTGATTTATACTGGTTCGACCACATGACTAAGTTTGTTCGTAAATTTGTTGACAACTGTGTTACATGCAAGATATCTAAGTCCCAGTCTGGTAAAATTCAAGCGGAAATGCATCCCATCCCTAAGACTCCTATACCATGGCATACCTTGCACATTGATGCCACTGGTAAACTTAGTGGTAAAAACGATAAAAAGGAGTACGTGTTCGTATTGGTGGATGCCTTTACGAAATTCGTTTTGTTACACCATACCCTGCGTATTGACTCTGCGAGTAGCATCAAAGCTTTAAAAAGCAGCATTTCCTTGTTTGGCACCCCTAAGCGACTCATCGCTGATCAGGGCCGGTGCTTTGCTAGTGCAGATTTTAAGCAATTCTGTCAAACTCATTGTATCGACTTGCATCTAATTGCAACAGGAAGTTCCCGTGCTAATGGTCAAGTCGAACGGGTTATGAGTACGCTTAAAAATATGCTCACTGCAGTTGAGGCTAGTGGAGAAAAGTCGTGGCAAGATGCTCTCCCGGAAGTTCAACTAGCTCTCAACTGTACGATTAATAGGGTCACTAAGTCGAGTCCTCTTGAACTATTCATAGGGAAGGTAGCTAGGCCTCTAGAACTAATGTGTGCCAATGATTACGAGCCCGAAGTAGACGTTGATACCGTGCGTGAACAGGCTATTACTAACATGGACAAAAACTCTCGATACGATAAAGTCAGATTTAATAGCACAAAAGCTAAAGTCCAAAACCATGCAGTAGGCGATTTCGTTCTTCTGCAAAATGAAGAACGCAATCAGTGCAAGCTGGATCCTAAATTCAAGGGGCCTTTTCGCGTTATTGAGGTCTTAGATAGTGACAGGTATGTGCTTAAGGCACTTAATGGTAAACGGACGTACAAATACGCTCATGACAGGCTGCGTAAAATGCCCAGTAGTGAAATTCCTCAGGATTTATCTGACGATAATAATTGTGAATCCGATAGCTAAGACTGATTATTTTGATTTTTTTTTCCTCATAATTTGATGTCATTAAGGTATTTGTGAAAAATAAATAAAAACATAATTTAAAAAAAAAGTGTATAATTTGCTATGTTATTTGCTAATGGACTTGCCGCTGGTTAAGCGATGCCGCTGGTTAAGTGATGCCGCTGGTTAAGCGATGCCGCTGGTTAAGTGATGCCGCTGGTTAAGTGATGCCGCTGGTTAAGTGATGCCGCTGGTTAAGTGATGCCGCTGGTTAAGTGATGCCGCTGGTTAAGTGATGCCGCTGGTTAAGCGATGCCGCTGGCTAAGCGATGTCCTAGTTAAGCTGACCTATCTTGGTCAGGCATGGCCGAAACAATGTAATGTATACAGAACTTTCTATTTCAGATAAATAATTCACACGAGGACGTGTGAGGCGCAGGACGGCCGTGTCGCAGCAGGAGGCCATAGATTAAGAAAGTTCTACCAATTTGTTACAAGATGGCGGTAGTGAGGTTATTCCAACTGTCTGTCAGTTGTCACTGTCAAGTAATGTCACAGTATTCTGTCTGGCTGTCGGTTGTCACTGTCAAGTAATGTCAGATCATTCCGTGTCTGTCAGTTGTCACTGTCAATTGATGTCATTTGTAATAGGGAGTGTGATTGTCAGTCAGTCTGGCAGGTAACGTGCGCATGAGCGGATAACCTCACAACCTCCATCGTTTTCCATCGCGGAAATTAGTGATTATTGCAATTTATAAAGTTTGTCAAATAATTAAAGAAGATCAACCCTATCTGTTCGTGGTATTATTTCCTGTTTTCCGAAGATGTACGAGGAGGAAGGCTTGCCCGAAAATAACATTCCTGATCCTTCTCCGTCATACATATCACCACTTTTAGTAATAGAAAACAAAATGGCGTTGTTTATCCCACAAATACTACTTCCTCGGCTGTAGAATTAAGTCTCATTTGTTTTTATTACTTAATCGAGTTCGAACTGTTATTTCGCAGTAACCACGAATATTGATTTAATTTATCTTTTTCTTTTATGAGCTAATTATGCTGAATTCTCCGACAATCAGTGTTACCATAACTGAATTAAGTTTCTATAAAAAGCTATTGTTATTTTACTTCCTTAATGTTAGTGGAACATTCGAGCTGCTAAGTTTTTATAAGCAAGGTATTGCCATACCTTGATAAAGGACGATTCTAGTTAATGTATGTATGTACTCTGATTACCGCCTCCGATAGCATACATAAACGATACTTTTTTTGGGAATGTCTTCTCTCTGGTCAACCTAGGAGTTGTCGGAAGCTTGACCAGACTTGCCTGTGGCTCCCTCAATAAATTAAGGCTTCCAGTAGGAGCTTAAAAACATAAAACTAAACAACTACACGCTAAAGGCACCCCCTGTCAGGTACGGACCTCGGCTTAGACCGTCACTGGAAGAGGCAAGCAAGGGACGGGCTGAATCGGAATGACGATTTACCACTAGAAAGGTATAAAATATTTGGAACAGGAATTCGAATGGCTCTTGTTTTTATTCCTTGTACAGAGGCCAGCACATCAAGCTACCCAAATCTGTCAAATTTCTTTGATAGTTTTTCAACTTTATTGCAAAGAAATAAGGTTTATGTTCAATTGGGAAAATTTGACAGTTTCGGGTAGGTTGACCTGCTGGCGACTGTACGATCGGAGTTAATACAGACGAGGCAGTAAGAACATCTACATCAATCGTTGTAGCTACGAGTACAGAATAAGGTGACTTTTTGCCTGAATGGTTGTGTGTGTATAGTGTTCAATTTGCCTAGCCTTTTCCCAACTATGTTGGGGTCAGCTTCCAGTCTAACCGGATGCAGCTGAATACCATTATTTTACATGGAGCGACTGCCTATCTGACCTCCACAACTACACTGGGTAACACGATACCCCTTGGTAAGACTGGTTGTCAGACTTTCGGGCTTCTGACGACCCGTAAGGACTTTCAAAGATCCACGAATGGCAGCCGGGACCAACGGCTTAAGAGTGTGATATGTGTGCGAATCACAATAAATACTTTTTCTTTCTTTCAACGTGCTTCGGAGATAATACTTAACTTTTTGAGTAATTTCTAACTGCAATCTCAGAGATATTTATTGCCAAATTAAGAAGGACTTGTGGCTAAGTAATAACAGCAGCACAGGTCAATCGATCAAGTTAAGGTACGCTTGCCGCGGTTGGTCCGTGGATGGGTGACCATCTTTACATACCGAGACCCCTCCGTGCCTCGGAAAGCACGTTAAGTTGTTGGTCCCGGTTGATATTCGTGGATCTGTGACAGTCGTTACGAGTCGTCATGAGCCCAAAAGTTTGACAACCAGTACCCCAGTAACTGGGTTGTGGACGTCAGATAGGCACTTGCATTCATGGACCATATAAAATATTAGTTTTCAACTGCATCCGGCTAGACTGGAAGCCAACACAAACATTGTTAGGAAATAGCTAGGCAAATTGAACACTACACAACCATTCAGGCAGAAAGCAAATATCAATAATTTGTAAAGGCACCATAGCTGTAATGTTACAAAGCTTTTCCTAACCCCGGAGAAAGCGGTGGGAAAACTATTACTATTTACATCGGAATCCGTATTTGATTCAACTAAGCAAATAGTCTGTGTTCGCTACTCCGCCGGGCAACGGTTACTGACCGCTAGGACTTTTACACAGCAATCTCATACAATTCTCACCGTCCGAAGTAAATCTAAATTCTTATTGTTTCATAAATTGTACCTCTTTACTGTAATTGAAAAAACTTCTGCCCCGTAACTTCTATGGGTTTATACCTACAGGATTTGTAACAAAACACTGGTTTTATATTAATGACAGAATCCAAACAATTTGTTTGTTGAGTTGAATTTTGTTTATGGTATAAAAAAAATTAATCTGTGTGACTGCCCTATTGATTTATTAGTCGTACATGCGAATACCGAAGAAAGGTCGGGCGAAGCAAGCTTGACTATCCAGTTAGGATCCTAGAATTGAATGGAGTACCTACAAGTATGCTATTTACTGACGAAATATAAGTATTTCTACTATGAATTATATCTATACATTTCCGCCTAGCCTTTCGGGGAATAATTTTCAACGTGATTTTAAGTTGGTTGCTATGTTTATTTGAGTTATTAATTAACTTGTAATCTAAATAGGATTATGGTGCTTAACTTTTAGGGTTCCGTAACTGAAAAGAAACGTAACCGTTATAGAATCACTTCGTTGTCCGTCTGTCTGTTTGTCAGTCTGTCAAGGCTTTTTATATCAGAAACGTGGAGGTATCAAGTTAAAATTAATATCAAATATCAAGTCCCTCGGAACTCCAGAAAATCAAGCGTCTTAGTCAACGGATTAAAAAAATCGGCGATTTATGCGACTTACAAATAAATCAAATCCCATAGGATACTTCTCGTTGACCTAGAATCATGAAATCTGGCAATAAGCAAGGTCTCACAGCATTTGTAGATTTATCACATCAAAATATATTTTTGCCATTATAACTAAATTTACATTATTAGTTGGAGAATTTAATGTGACATTATAATATCGATGTATGGGAGACGCGAAAGCATGGTTTTCAATTACAATGTTAAGTTGGTTTTTGGGAAAAAATAATACTGACTACAACGCACTTGGCCGGTTTTTCATTAAAGAAAAAGTATCTCTTTATTAAACCCTAAGGAAAGAGATTTATCATCTTTCTTGTTAAATCTGCTTACTTTCTAGTTTTATCCGGCAATTATATTCTTGGAGTGGAGCTGTAAAAAGATATTTCCGAAGAAATTGTACTTGACACTTTGACATTGAATATGTGAAAGCAAAGTAATTAGAATCTTTGTCGAAAGATTAGTCGGATTTATAAGCCTCCAAGGGCGTTGATTTTGGGATTGTTCGATTTCACTGTCAAGGGACGGATTACCTACTTACTGCTTTGACGTACTACTCGCTGTCGTGAGCTTTTTGCACCGAGATCTAAGCTTTTTGTTTGTGACAGAGCAATGTTCATCATCATCATTTCAGCCTACTTACGTCTACTGGTGGACATAGGCCTCCCCCTAGTTTCGCCAGTTCTCACTATGTTTAATTAGGTTCTTTTTATTAATGTACATTATTTTACTAAGTACCTGGTACTTATTGACAGGCCTGCACTGTCCTCCCATACATTTTATCTTTGTAATTTGAAAACATTGGTAAAGCCAATCATTTTTAAAAGAGTAACCGTGGAGTTTCATGCCGGCTCTTCTCCATAGGAAACAACAATTTGGAACCGTGCACCTAGCTTCTGACGTTTCATAAGTGTCCATGCAGGTTTTTATGAAATAAAAATATTTTGATTTGATTTGATTGAGTTCGACCGGTTCTGTGCTACCCGCATCCATCAGTTTCCTGCGGCCTTAACAAGGTCATCAGTCTACCTTGTGGGAGGCGTTCCGACTCTACGTCTTCCGATACGCGGTCGCCACTCCAGAACTTTTCAGTCGCATCGGCCATCTGTTTTGCTAACAATGTGCCCTGCCCACTGCCCCTTAGGTTTGGCAATTCTTTGTACCCGTTTGTTAGTTCTCTAAAGCAGATCCATATAAATACTTTTTCTTTCTTTATTCTATATTTCTGTCACCGTAAGATTGTGAATACCGTTAGTTTATAATCTATTTAGCGAGATTATAAGTTGTCGATAAATTGTGAACTGCACCACGACCGCGGCAGCTGTCGGCGAGCGCTACTTCCATGTTAGTGGCAGTTACTTGACTATTTAGTAATAGCACAAGGTAACTATCCGTCTTGAAACCAGCTCACAATTTGACGGACAAATTATAAACTAGCGAAAAATAGTGCGTTAAATTGTAAATGATTTTTGCAGTTCACAATTTATCGACAGTTTTTAATCTCGTGAGATAGATTATAAACTAACGGTGTTCACAATCTTACGGTGACATCTTATTTTTAAAAGAAACTTTAAACGTACCTAATTCAAATCAAGTTAGTCCCTAGTTAGAATGAGCTTCAGCTCTCGCAGTATCTTAATCTGGCACTACGCCTACCATAATAATGACTTAATTTATATAATAATCGCTTCTTTTACAATTTTATTCTGAACAGCTTCTGCTATCGTCTCTGCTTCTGTGGATATCGGAAGTTATCTCACTGGAACGTGCTTCTGTGACAAAAGCATATGTTGCTCCTGATAATATCACGTATCTGCCAGTAAAAATCCTGTCAAATTCGGTCCAGCCGTTTTTGAGATTAGTCGGAACGAACAGACATAGTATAAAAATGTTGAAAATTGTTTTTGTTATAATAACCCTTTATAGTTTCATAGTAAAAAGCTGTAATTTTGACATTATAAACAGACAATTCAATAAAAAAAAAATCTGATTCCCTTGACTGAACTCATGCAACCGGAATAATTTTAGAGTATAATGTATACATACATGATAGACCAATCGAGCACGTAAAACCTCTTCAGGACCTCCTGCCAGATGTCACTGGCCCTTAAGTTGAAGATCGTGCTAAGAATATCACTTTTCTGAACATACCTAATATAGTTTGTTATTAGATTCAATCGAGTGTTATTTGACTTTCATGTTATTTTGGATAACGAATAGAATATATTTGATTTGAGTATTTTATCTCGTTATTTTTTACGGGTCTCGTCTACGAGCTACTGTTTGGAATTCTATTTTATTTTGATGTCTCGTTAGTAACAACTTTGTTAGTGAATTGTGAAATAAATCTTTGACAAAGATTCGATGTGATGAAAAACTGTTACTTTTTACGTTTCACGTCAAAGATTTCGGAGCGTTATATGTTTCAGCGTAGACATCTGGGAGCGATAGATGAGCGTGATATTTCAAACGCTAAAGAATGAATTTCAAACTCAAAGCAATTGTTTCAAATAAACCAATTACAGGCATTTTTTAATTTTCTAACTCGCCGAGTTAGAAAGATGAAGCTAGTTGCCCATTCCAAAGCGTAGTAGGTACCTATGGAGAAGAACGGGCAAGAAACTCCATGGACGCTCTTCGAAATCATGATATTGTTACAGAAGGTTGGTTACATCATTATGTTGAAATTATCAATGTAAGAACGATGTAAAAAGACGTGCACATTAAAATTGTATTTGAAAGCTTAGAGGTTATTTTTATTATTCATAATCATCATTTCAGCCGGAAAACGTCCACTGCTGGACATAGGCCTCCCCAATTTGGGGGCTTGCCATAAACGCCACGCTTGGCAGGCGGGTTGGCGATCGCAGTCTGGTGGTAAAATGCATAGAGAACGCTGCTGCACATTCTCTAGTAAGTCACTTAGTCGCCTCCTACGACACCCACGGGAAGAGATGGGATAGCCCGTAATTTCCCACGACAGGGAAAAGGCCTCCCTGCTCTCCTTCGACTACTCTCTGTTTAAAGCGTCTAAGGATCAGTTCTTGTTGAAGAAGTCTAGCTCATCCTACCATATCCGCCTGGGCTTGCTGCGAAAGCTTGTTTAAGAATAGAATAAAAATTGTACGTCTGCTGCAAAATTCTTAACTTACTGTTTCAGAGGTGGTTTTCAGCGAAGAGCGCAAGAAACGTGTTGATTTCAGCACGATGCTTTGGGATACATATACCTGAGGGATAATTGAGTAATCACTATCAGTAGGAATCATTTTCATTTTGACAGTTCCACAATATTCATTGCGTTGTTCACGTTGTTGAGCAGACGATTTATACAAACATAATGAATTGAGTTAGGGTACTGGCAATTTACTACTTAACTTTTTTACCATTTGAGTTACTTAAAAAGGGTCGTGACGAAACTTTTGTCTGAATATCGATGGCAATGTCACCGTAACATTATGCACATCGTCAGTTTATAATCTACTTCAGGAGATTACAAAGTATCGAAAGATTGTGAACTGCAGACGGATAGCACCTCGCTCTATTACTAAATAGCCAAGTAACTGCCACTAACTTGGAAATACCGCTCGCCGGCCGCTACCGCGGCACCGTTCGCTTCGCTCGCTCGGCTCGCGCGCGGTTGGTCGCAGTTCTAACCTAACCTATTTATATTGTAAGCAGTATGGTGCAGTTCGCCAATTTATCGATAGTTATAATCTCGCGAGATAGATTATAAACTAACGGTGTTTAGTATCATACGATGACAGCTGTAAGAGTAGGGGAAGACTAAAGAAACCAGACCAGGAGAGGTATGGAAGAAGAAGACGAGCTGTGCCGATCCCAAATAAATAGGGATAGGGCAAGAGAATGATGATAACACATAACATAATCAGCTTTTATTGTTCCCACTTCTGGGACACAGGCTCACGAGACGCCCTGGACGTCGGGAATCCCAGGCTGATTCCCGGTCACCGTAGGCGTGGGCTTGCGGACGGCAAGTAATGGGTAGCTCGCTGTCCGGTGAGGACCAAGCCCAAGTCGACAGCGCGTTGTGTTCTACGCGCGCCTCAAAGAGATGTTAGCACCAACTGGTGGGGTCCACAAGGGCCGATGCCTGCCAGGAGTGCGAGTTGTTCAAAAGAGACTACCGTGGCCCCTAGCACACAGGCAACTGAACGAACACGGGTGGGTTTTAGTCAGTAAAAGTCTGACATGCCCTCCTGCTCCACCCAGAGCGGGAGAAGTTATTTGATGATTCCCCACCCTCAAAAAAAATGTCACATGTCTTCGAATTTTCAGTTCTAGGTATACCGTTTTAAAAGCAGTGGTGGTGAAATAATTAACATAAAGTGCCTGCCTGGGTTCGAACCTACTCGTAAATCGCGACTGTTACCACTGGGTAACCACTGCTGATAAAGTAAGTGGAATTATATTGATCAAAGTTTGCAGTTCTTTGCTTCAATGGATGGTTAACCTAAAGAGGAGTATAGAAGCAAATTTTCGTAATAGATTCAAGAACGCTTGTGACTAAGTAATAAGAGTCGCAAGGGTCGATCGATCAGGTTAAGCTACGCTTGCCACGGTTGGTCCGTGGATGGGTGACCATCTTTACATACCAAGACCCCTCTGTGCCGCGGAAAGCACGTTAAGCCGTTGGTCCCGGCTGTCATTCGTGGATCTTTGACAGTCGTTACGGGTCGTCAGAAGCCCGAAAGTCTGACAACCAGTCTTACCAAGTGGTATCGTGTTACCCAGTAACTAGGTTGTGGAGGTGAGATAGGCAGTCGCTCCATGTAAAATACTGGTATTCAGCTGCATCTGGTTAGACTGGAAGCTGACCCCAACATAGTTGGGAAAAGGCTAGGCAGATGATAATTCAAGAACGCAGTTCGTTCAATTAAACCCTTTCCCTAAGTAAGGAAGAGCTAAACAGATGCGGCTGATTTATCGAAAGCATTTGTTTTCAAGGACAGGGGAAAGGTAATTAGATATTATTAAGAAAATTCGCCTCAGGCTTGTAATTGCGGAAATCTTTCTCTCGACGTAATGAACGGATCAATATCAAGTTCAATGTCACATCTAGGTGCGTACATAAGATGTTATGGGTGAAGTTAAACGAGAATTATCATAATGTATGTAGCACTAGGTTTTGCCAGCAGCTGCGCCCGATATGCGTATGCCTTGGGTGATTCAAGAAGAAGGTTTATACCACATATAAACCTTCTTCTTGAATCACTCTGTCTATTGATGAAATCCACAAGTGTTCAGACACGAAAAGCGACTTTATTTATACTATGTAGAGATTATCAGCCCATAATATCCCCACTGCTGAGACACAAGCCTCCTCTTTTCCAGGGGAGTGGGCTGTTTTCTACTACGCGGATTGCCCAGTGCGGGTTGGTAGATCTCACATGTTTTCGAATTTTTGTTTCCAAGACATTGCGGTTTCCTCACGATGTTTTCTTTCACCGTTTTGAGAGCAGTAGTGAATGTGTTTTTTACGTATTAAAGTTCCGTGTGGTGCCGGACGTTAAGAATAGCACCATCCCATTTCTTCCCGTGGGTGTCGTAGGAGGCGGATAAGGGATTTACTAGAGAATAGGCAGCAGCGTTCTCTATGCATTTTACCACCATACTGCGTTCGCCAACCCGCCTGCCAAGCGTGGCGATTATGGCGAACCCTCCCCCAAAAAACCGGTCGAGGTGGCCGTGCTTGGGCGAGGCTAAAGTCCAGCAGTGGACGTTTTTCGGCTGAAATGAAGATGATGATAATGTATTAAATTTAGTGTACTTTTGCCTTAACTTTTCGAAAAGTGCCAGTTGCCTAATATGCATTACTGGAATGATCGATTCGCCCACAAATTAATTACCTCTAGAAAATATAATATGTAGATATAACTAGCTTCTGCCAGCAACTTCGGCTGCGCCAAATTTCTTGCTCGCGTGTACTTCGTATTCAGGATTTTTTTTTCTTTTTGCTCGGCTCCTAATGGCACTAGCATGATGTTATATAGCCTTCCTCGATAGATGGGCTATCCAACTCTAACATAATTTTTAAAATAGGGCCAGTAGTTCCTGAGATTAGCACGTTCAAGCAAACAAACGCTTCAGCTTTATAATTTTATATAATTATATAGTATAGAGGAGAGGAGAGAGCGGTGGTGGCCCAGTGGTAACGGCCGCGACTTACGAGTTGTAGGTCGTGAGTTCGAACCCAGACAGGCGCTTTACTTTGTGTAAATTATTTCATCACCACTGCTCTCAAAACGGTGAAGGGAAACATCGTGAGGATACCGGCATGTCCTAGAACCAAAAATTCGAAGACATGTGACATCTACCAACCCGCAATGGGACCGCGTGGTGGATAACGGCCCAATCCCTCTCACCGAGAGGAGGCCTGTGTCCCAGCAGTGGGAACATTATAGGCTGATGATGATATAGTTTAGATTTAAAAGTGACGACCCGACCGATTCCGGGGAGTAAATACGTGCGAGTCGACTAATGAGCTAGTTTTTCACTGGCGTGGGTGCACCCTAATAACAAAATCACCATAAAATAACAAAATGGTGGAGCAGAAATTGAAATAACATAAACATAACATCATACCCGTTTTCCACGAAGGTTCAGGCAGAGGTGATCTAGCAGTACACCCACATCGAAATAGTTTTTTTTTTTGAGGTTATTGGGAGTTCATCAAATAACTTCTCCCGTAAAACTCACCCGTGTTCCTTCAGATGTCTGTATGCCAGGGCCCACGGTGTCTCTTTCGAACAACCCGCACCCCTGGCAGACATTGTAATAGTTGAAATTGAAATAGTTTGTTGAAAACAATTTCAATATAATTTTTGCTCCACCGATCTGTTATTTCTGACGTTTCACACTTTTCCCAACTTTGTAGAGGTTGGCTTCCAGTCTAACCGGATGTAGCTGAATACCAGTATTTTACATGGAGCGGATGCCTAGCGGACCTCTACAACTCAGAAACTGGATAATACGATACATCTGTGTAAGACTAAGTTGTCAGACTTTCGGGCTTCTGACGAACTGTAAGGAGTGTCAAAGATACACGAATGACAGCCGGGACCGACGGCTAAACGTGCTTTCCCGAGGCACGGAGGCGTCTTGGTATGAAAAGATGGTCACCCATCCACGGACTAACCGCGGCAAGCATAGCTTAAACTGATCGATCGACCCGTGCGGCTGTTATAACTTAGCCACGAGCCCCTCAAATAACATTACAGTTCCAGTACAACTATGTAATGTAAGATATTTATCATGAAAATCCGCTTCCCTGAAAGAGTCCCGACCACGGAGGTCCCGACTCTGATTGTTAGCGTTGCAATATTCTCATTTCAAGACAAGTAAGTATTTCTTTTGCGAAAAAAGTTCTTTATTAAGAAAGAAGCTAATATTAAAAATTCTAGAATAACTGTACAATAGCTGTACAAGGAATTAGAATCTTTGCTTTAATACTTTGTTTATTCCTCTTCACAAACAGTTTCTTCAGAGAATTATTTGTTATTCGCAAAGTTAGATGGATTATTTTTATGACGAAAATTTTAATAAAAGTTTTATACACACACATAACATAACATACCTATAGTAAACCCACATTGCACCAGTTATATTTAAGTCCCATGTAATAGGGAGCGAGCCTATTGCCATCAAGCGGGCACAAATCCAGACTCTGGGCTGCTACTGAGGAATTCCAGATATAAAAACCCAATAACACTTTGCCTAACCTGGGAATCCAAACCAGTAACTCATGCTTATCAGTAGCGCTTGCGACCACTAGATCAAAGAAAAAAAAAAGACGATACGAAAAAGTTTTATTGTACGTATAGGTAGGTCGATGCCGAAACGTGGACTGACAGTTGGGCTGGTCAATAAATTTCAAGTCACTTGCGCTATGGAGCGGGCTATGCTTGGGGTTTCTTTGAAGGATAAAATCAGAAACGAAGTTATCCGGAAAATAACTGGAGTTACTGACATAGCTTGCAGAGTAAGTAGGTTGACGTGACAGTAGGCTGGCCATGTTTGTCGAAGGACCGATGGACGGTGGAGCAGACGAGTCCTGGAGTAGAGACCACGCATCGGCAAGCGTAGTGTGGGACGCCCCCCAGCTAGGTGGACCGGCGACCTAATAAAGGTGGCTGGGACAGACTGGATGCGGAAGGCGGAGGATAGAGTGTTGTGGCGCACCCTGGGAGAGGTCCAGCAGTGGACTGCGATAAGCTGAGTTGATTGATAGGTAGATACAATGGTAATAATTTCTCACAAAATAATATGATTAAAAACAACCATAACTAATTTTTTATCGTCTGGCTTCAGAAAATATAATTATGTCAATTTTTTTTGGGCTAAAATAAAAAGAATGTTATTAACGTGTAGAATTAAGTGTACAAACTTATGTATATCTTAACTATTATCCCTACTAATATTATAAATGCGAAAGTGACTCTGTCTGTTTGTTACGCTTTCACGCCTAAACCGCTTAACCGATATTCATGAAATTTGGCAGGGATGTAGCCTGGGATATGGAAAAGGACATAGGCTACTTTTTTACGCGATAACCGACTTCCACGCGGGCGGAGCCACGGGAAAAAGTTAATTATAAATACTATTGTAAGTTTGTTTGTTTGTTACGCTTTCACGCTTGATCTGGTGAATGGATTTGGATGTAATTTGGCACACAAATAGACCAAGACCTTGTTAAGGATATAGGCTACTTTTCTGGTTTGCATACGAAGTAGCAGGAGAAGAAAAAAATTTTTCATTGATATCTATATAAATAAAAAACTTTTTAATAAAAAAATTAAACCGCCGAAAAACCGAAAAGTAAAAAATAATGAACTTGCTTTGTCTAACCCGAATAACTAAGTTCGGAAGGCGGTGAAATATAATTAAATACATATCCAAAGTCACCGATTTTTTGTGGCTATAATCTATTAATTACTACATGCTTAATTTTTGATTACTTTTTGTAATACACAACTCAGTATTAAAATCTGTGAGTAAACAATCAATCATCCCCGGTTTTCTTACCCTTAGGGTTGGAATTTTTCTTCGAAAATTATATGGGGATTATATGGGGACCAACTTCGGGATATACCCTTTCCAATAAAAAAAGAATTATTAAAATCGGACTACTCTGGAAAAAGTTATGCGTGGTCATACATTAAAAAAAAAACCTCCTCCGTTTTTTCGTCGGTAAAAAAAAAAGTCCTGACTGACTGACTCATCAACGTCCAGCCCAAACCCTTGGACCTAGAAAGCTGAAATTTTGCACAGAGGTTCCCTTTATAATATAGACAAGGAATAAGGATGTATGTTTCGAAATTAAACCCCTAAGGGAGTTAAATAGGGGATGAAGGGCCCGCGCGGGCGAAGCCGCTGGCAAAAGCTAGTGTCATATAATTTCGTTTTTATTTTCAATTTTAAATTCGTTAAAAAAAAATGATCTCACTATTATATCCCAGAACATAAGAAGTATATACTGCAACTTTGATGATTTCGTCATTATGATGTCTACTTTTCAATTCGAAACGGATGTGATAGTATTAACAGAATGTAGATTAAATAAGAACAAACAAATACCTCAACTTAGCAATTATCAGACTTTTGTATCGGCGCGGCAGATGAATCAAAATGATGGTGTAGTTGTATTCGTTAAAAAAACATTAAAATCTAAAATTCAAGAAATTCAGCTAGACCAGGCGACCTGTCTACAATTAGACATACTAGATTACACTCTTCTATGTATATACCGCTCTCCATGCACCACCATCCTTGATACATTTATGGATTCACTCAGCCAGCAGTTAGATACGTTACCTACACAAAGAAACATAATAATAGCGGGAGACATAAATATCAACATTAGAGCGAAGGATGTTGAAATGTCTCATGATAAAAAAAACCGACTGAACTATCTCAACATGTTGTCGACGTATGGTATTTTACCAGGTCATACATTACCAACCAGAGAACGGAACTGCTTAGACCACTTCATGTTGAGGATTCATAAAAAAAAGACATCAGCTTCAATTGCTGTTTTAAAAACTACAATTACCGATCACTGTACTACATTTTTATCACTTTCCAAAATAAAAAGTAAGGTATCCGCTAGTAATGTCACTACGACCGTAAACTTTGAAAATGCACTAAAATATTTACAAGAAAAAAATCTTGCAGACTTGCTTTTTTGTGACGACCCGGATCTGCTGACAGATAAACTCATTCAGAAGCTGATTGATTCTATTAAATACAACACTGACACAAAAGTTGTCGCTAGCAGCAAACGTATAATTAAGCCGTGGATCACCCCAGGATTATTAAAATGTATTAAAAATCGTAATAAATTACAAAAAACTGTCGATTAGATCCGTTTAATGACGTTTTAAAAATAACCTACAGTCGGTACAGAAATTTTTGTAATAACCTGATAAAAAAACTGAAAAGAAAATTCGAAAGAGATTTACTTGCTAAATCGGTTACAAATACGAAATTACTATGGAAAAATATAAAGTCAATCACCTACTCAAATAAACCTAAACATCAAAGCACTGAATTATTAAATATTTTACCCACTCCAACTGCATCAGTGAACTCTGTGAATAATTATTTTGCTGATATTGGAAAGCAATTAGCCCAGCAAATTCCGATAAACAAAACTTCTGGCCGGTCTAACATTCCACCTTCACAAATTAATTCTTTTGTGCTCTTGGACACTGACCCCATGGAAGTAGAAAGTGTTCTGATGAGTTTGAAATCCGACAGTGCGCCAGGATGGGATAATATCCCAACTAAATTCCTGAAATATGTTGCCAAGGAAATTGTTCCTGTCATTACTCATTTGGTAAATCTCTGTTTTAGAAAAGGTGTCTTTCCGACACTACTGAAGCAATCCATTATTACACCAGTTCACAAGGGAGGGAATGGCGACGATGTTAATAACTATAGACCTATCTCTGTCTTACCAAGTTTATCCAAGGTTCTAGAAAAAATTATTAATATTAGACTCTTAAATTATCTTAAAAAATTTAAAATATTATCATGTACACAATTTGGGTTTAGACAGGGAATATCAACTGAGGATGCAGTTACAGCGCTTAGCTCGCTGGTAACTGATTATGTCGATTCAGGAAAAAAGTGTCTGGCTGTATTCCTAGATCTGAAAAAAGCCTTTGACACCGTTGCTGTTCCAACCCTTCTGTCCAAGCTAGAAAATATAGGAATAAGGGGAACCCCTCTTATGATTTTTAAAGACTATCTATCAAACAGAAGACAGAGAGTTAAGATAGGGACATTCATCAGTAATGACATGGAGGTATCATTCGGCGTGCCGCAAGGAAGCGTTTTAGGACCAACGCTTTTCTTATTGTACATTAACGACCTATGTAACTTAAATGTAGATAGCGCAAAAATATTCTCTTACGCCGATGATACTGCCATTGTTTTTTATGGGAATAACTGGCCCGAAATTAAGCTTAAAACTGAATTAGGTATGGCTCAAATAGCTAATTGGCTTAACGAAAATCTCCTTACGCTAAACGCAACCAAAACGAATTATATATGTTTTACAATTAGAAATCGCTCTCAACCAGATCAAGATTTAAATATCAAAATACATTCTTGTAAACGAGCCATTAATTATGCCTGTTCATGTCCTATAATTAATAAAGTAACACAAACAAAATATTTAGGTGTCATTATTGAAAAACATTTGAGCTGGTACTCCCACCTCGAACACGTTGCTGATAGAATACGAAAATTGGGTTGGATATTCAAGTCATTGAGATACGTGGTCCCCGCAAGTATAGCCAAAAAAGTGGGCGATAAGAGAAATCTTCTTAATGAAATCTACACAGCTCTTGCACAATCTGTGATAGTCTACTGTATACCTGTATGGGGTGGGGCAGCAAAGTCAAAATTCATGGACATAGAACGAGCGCAGAGAGGTCTAATAAAAATGATGTATTTTAAGAAGCGTAGATTTCCTACTGAAAGTTTATATGAGATCAGTGGCTTGCTATCTGTTAGGAAATTATATATTAGTGCCTCGATTTAAAAAAAGCATAAGACAATTCCTTATGATGAAAACGTAATATTAAAAAGAAGAAATGATATTATTGCGCAAGTCCCACAAACTAAAACCAATTTTGCTGCTACACAATATAACAATCAATCAGCACGGTCAACGAAAAATGTCAACGAAAAACTTGTCAAAAATAATTATATAAAAATTGAAGAAATTATGATATGAAAAATACCTATCTAAACATCAGCACTTTTAATTAATTACTGCACAAACCAACAGATATAGTACGATATACTGTAAAGTATAAAATACGCTAATGTGATTCTGACCATATTGTGACACCGAGCACACATTTTATCTGACTAATTTCTTTGAAAGATTTTCATCATAGACTTTCAATATTAAGCTACAAGCCTAATTTGAGAAAACTGTGCCGAGATTCTGAAAATCTAAAGAATTTGGAGTTTGAATAGAAAAGAAAAAAAGGAACTGGTGACCTGGACGGGCGGCGCCGCGGCACTGCAGCATCCTAGGCCACACGTCTGCGCCAGTGCGCCGTAGCCGTCAAGCGCACGTCATGCATGACAGACAATTTTATTTATATTCGTTTTTTTTTACTGAAATTTTAAATCAGTGTAAATAGTGTATTTAAGTGTATTTTGTATAGTGTAAATAATTTTTCTTTTAGGTAAGTCTTTTTATTAAACTTATGTTAAATGCCGGTTGTAGCGACGCCGGAAATAGTCAACCTGCCACATCGCTCGTTGTCCAGGTGAGATGTCCCCATTGCTCCCAGCCACGCTTCTTCAAAGGCGAACGGGGGCTACGGATACACTATGGCAAGACCCATAAACCTCATAGTGTACCTTTGTGCCCCCCAGCCACATACCCAACATCAACACCTCCAGGCCAAAGTTTGTGGAAAACATTAGCAAAATTCAAAAATTCGACCCCGGTATTAAAGAGAGTTCCTCGTGGCGCGAGACGGTCTGTTGCGTTAAGTTTAGCACAATGTATCCGTCTTGCGACCCAGGAGAACTCATTAAGTGCCTGGGAGCAATTACTCACCTTCCCTTATAGGATTCTGCATGTGCAAAAAAATTCGGCGACTAAAAGAACTTTAACAAACCAAATCAAAGATAATTGCAATAATTCGGCCCTTATTCTAGATCCCAAATTACCTGCATTCAATAACCTGTCTCATAAAGGCATATGTTCACACGTGGAATCCAAATTAAGTGAAGGTGACATCAGGGGAGCAGCCAGGATACTGTTCAGCAGCGATGTGGTGGCGCCTTACTCCCCAGAAACTCTAACAGCTCTGGAAAGTAAACATCCAGCGCCTGCGGATGGTCTCACCTTCCCCGACCCCCCCGACCCTCCTGACCTAAATTCAACCTTCTTGAACGTTTCGGCCCCACTGTTGATTGCAGCCGTGAACTCCTTCAGAAGTGGTTCCGCTGGCGGCCTCGACGGCCTGACTCCACAACATTTAAAGGATCTTATGAGTTCAGGCGCCGGGGAAGCTGGTGAGTCGCTTTTGAAGGAGCTTGCGGCCCTGATCAACCTCATGCTCACCGGCGGGGTGAACGATGCCGTCATCGATGTCCTATACGGCGCCAACCTTTGTGCCCTGCGCAAGAAGGACGGCGGCATTCGTCCCATCGCCGTCGGATGTACATACAGACGTACGGCAGCCAAAATATGTTGTAAGTTATACAGCGAAAAACTTACAACTCAGTTTCAGCCCCTGCAGCTAGGTTTTGGCTTGAGAGGGGGTTGTGAGGCTGCCGTACATGCACTTTCCACCTTTTTAAACTCTAACAAAGGTGAGGTCATCCTCAAGGTTGACGTTAAGAATGCCTTCAACTCTGTGAACAGGGACACTTTGTTGGCTGAAGTCAGAAAAGAACTACCCGAAATTTATGGTTTTATATGGCAATGTTACAGGTACCCTTCCAAATTATTATACAAGGACAATATTTTAGAATCTGCAGTAGGATGCCAACAGGGTGACCCTCTCGGGCCTGTCATTTTCAGCTTAGCTATTCATCCCATTATCCAGAAACTAAATTCAAAATTTAACGTATGGTATCTAGATGATGGAACGCTAGGAGGTGATGTAGACACCGTTTTGAAAGACCTGATATTCCTCAAACAACAATTTAAATCCATTGGCCTGGACCTTAACCCATCAAAATGTGAAATTTATCTCTCTGACGTCACCAACAGACAACTAACCTTAGAAAAATTTAATGCAATAGCCCCGCAAATCAAAATTGTTGAAAAAAGTTCACTGCACCTCCTAGGTTCCCCAATTTTGGAAGACAGCTTTTCTCAATTCATCGACGATAAAATTCAAAATTTCAACGATGTTTCGGAAAGACTCTCTAAAATAAATGTACACTCGGCATTCACCCTGATTAGATACTGTTGTTTTGGCCCGAATTTTATTTATTTTCTACGCTCCTCAGCTTTATGGAAGCATCCACAGCTCTTGGACAAAATTGACCAAATAATCCGCAGCACACTTTCATCCATTTTAAATGTGGCCTTGGACGACCGAGCGTGGCTTCAAGCCACTCTACCTATCCGTTTTGGTGGCCTCGGCGTCCGTAAAATTACTAGTATTAGCTTACCGGCCTTCCTGTCCTCTGTCCACAGCACTGAAAAGTTGGCTGGGAAAATTTTAGCCCCTTGCCTGGTTGACTCTGAAGTGCCGTGCTTGACCGATGCGGTGAATGCCTGGAAAATGGCTTGCCCGGACACAGATCGACCCGTGAACCCATCTTCCCAGAGACAGTGGGACGAGCCGCTCTGCAGGTTGGTACGGAATAATCTTATTAATACGTCCACCAATGCTGCTGAGCGTGCTCGCCTTCTGGCTGTGGGTGAGTGGGAGTCGGGCCTCTGGCTGCAGGCACTACCGTCACCCAACATAGGCACCATGCTGGGTGACTCGACCTTCCGGCTCGCTACTTGCCTGCGTCTTGGCGCTCCTTGCGTGGCTCTGCATCGCTGTCAATGCGGTGAAGATGTCGACTGCCTCGGACACCATGGCTTATCCTGCAGTAGGAGCGCCGGCCGGATAGCACGGCACGCTAGCATCAATGACATTATCCGTCGTGCTCTCGTCACCGCCGGGGTGCCAGCTGTTCTAGAACCCAATGGCTTGGCACGCGACGATGGGAAGAGACCAGACGGTATGACCATAATGCCTTGGAAGTTAGGTCGGCCTTTGGTGTGGGATGCAACATGTGTCGACACCCTTGCGCCATCCCATCTTTCTAGTACGGCGGGTTGTGCTGGGGCGGCTGCTGCAGGTGCAGAAAACCTCAAACGGCGCAAATATTCCAATCTTATTGGAACCTATATGTTCGAGCCGTTTGGGGTTGAAACTCTAGGGCCATGGGGTCCGAGTGCCCACTTAGTTTTCCGGGATATTTCCAAGCGGTTGGTCGACTCTTCACGTGACCAAAGGGCTGGCCTATTTTTCGGCCAAAGAATCAGCATTGCCATACAACGTGGCAATGCTGCCAGCCTTTTGGGCACTTTTCCCATTGACAACGATGCGGACGTATTTTTTGATGCCTTGTGAATATTTTCTTTTTTATGTATCTGTACATATTTTATTTTGAAATAAGTTTCAGTCTTAGTTAAATAAAAATGAAAATCAGCACGGTTATATAATAAAATAAACAAAGACATATACATTTACACTGAGCATTTTCATAAAGGAAAGAAAATGCTAATAGAATGGTTAAAATCACGCACTTATGCAGATATTGAATCATTGTTAAAATAAGCGAAAATTAGTTATACTGGCACCACCACACCCACACCCACATCCTACCTCATACACACATCCACACAAACCTCATACATCACACACCGCGCACACTCTACACACCTCACACACCCCGTCACGCATCACACACTCCCACACCCAACACACCCACATAAATATCAACATTCTGTTCAATTTCCGTTCGAGCGTGCGTGTTTGAACTTTCGATAATCACACTTCATGTAAATAACATTCAATCCCGCAAACACGCCCTCGATAAAAATGTATTACCCTGGTTATATGTAACTGTAATGCTAAAAAAAAAAAAAAAAAAAAAAAATTAATTCTGAGTTGTACAAATAGCCAAAGCCATGGAAGTGCGGAGTCTCCTAACACAGGCATTATCATGCTTAAAAGGAGGCTCCAATCACAAACTAATGTAAACTAGTTGTTAAAGAAATAAACATTTTGTATTTGTATTTTTGTATTTGTATTTATATAATACATATATAATACCTTGTACTAGTCAATAACTGAAATACTTATCTACTGCCTGCCCATCCACAAATTTATACTGCTTGTAACTAGATAAGTTGCAAGCATTAAATACTTGGGTATGATCGTATTCATCTGCAGGCTTAGCTTTTTTTAGGTGGGAAATCATCAAATAACTTCTCCCGCTCTGGGTGGAGCAGGAGGGCGTGTCAGACTTTTACTGACTAAAATCCACCCGTGATCGCTCAGTTCCCTGTGTGCGAGGAGCCGCGGTATCTCTTTCGAAGAACCCGCAATCCTGGCAGGCATCAGTCCTTGCAGGCCCCATCAGTTGATGCTGACGCAGGCTTACCATGACGCTTTCTATGTCTACTCTACCGTAGAATAGAAATCGCTTGTCTACATTTCTCGTTTCAAACCTGTAAACTGTCTAAACAGAAACGTCATTTTTGTCTACTCTTCCGTCGACAAAACGCTTCTCGTGCTAAGCCTGCTGGAAATTAAGCTACACACATGAATACGATCACACATTTAAATAAACCGATACGATCTATGTTCTATGTTCTATGTTATGGGGTTTGGTTTCCGCACTTAGTCCTTCAAGTGGACCATTGTGCGTGAGCCATGGCGGCCTTTTGGTTTTATTCCAGCCAGCCCACCTCCCTCCAGAAGTTGGCTATAACTCCTGGTTTGTTCAGAATATCCGTGTAACATTTGGGTGCCCCGAGGGTTTCTGTTCTAATCTGTGCTACGCCTGTGCATACGAAAAGCACATGCGCCACGGTTTCCTCAGCCTCCATGCAAGCCCTGCACAAGGGGCTGTCCGTTATGCCTATTGTGTAGAAGTGTTTGTTCAGCGGGCAGTGTCCTGTGATGGTTCCAGTCACCAGACGCAGATCTTTTCTGTCCAGGCGTAACAGACGTCTAGTCAGCCTGCCATCCAGGGATGGCATTGCTTCCCTAGACTGCCTGCAGCCTGGTGTCAGGGTCCACCAGCTCTCGGCTTGTTTGTGGGTGTGTTCCTGGAGCCACCTGCGTAGTTGGTTGAAGGGGATGGGCACAATGGGCTCGGGACCACAGATTGGCTCGCTGGATGCCCTTCTGGCCAGTTCGTCTGCGGCGTCGTTGCCCAGTGACCCACTGTGTCCTTTTATCCATTGCAGTGTCACAGTGTTGCGGTTGGCAACTGTTACTCTTTCTAGTGCATTGTGACATTCTAGTGTTAAACTCGATGTAATGTATTTTTTCCGTAGGGATTGGAAAACTGAAGCACTATCGGAGAGTATACGTATGTGTGTATCCGTGACCCTCCTGGCTTCTATGGCATACGCCGCTTGTATAATGCCCACACATTCCGCTTGGTATACGGTGTTGAACATTCCCAGCGGGCTGGATATGTTTATGTTAAGGTCTTGTGAGAAAACACCGACTCCGGTTCCAGAGTCGGTCCTTGATCCGTCAGTGTAGACTCTAAGCTCATCCGGGCCTGAGTAGTCGTTCTGTTCTCCTGTGAGTACTACGTTGTAGTGTCTCTGGAAGTAGTGCAATTTCGGGGTTTTATCACAGGGTGATGCCATCATCGGTTGTCGTTTGATCGCATCTTCCTTAATGCGTGTGTGCTTGACTCTGGAATCGTTGCTTAGGGTTCCTGCTATGTCGAGCCTCAAAGCAGCCAGTGCTGCTTCCTCCCGCACGATGAGGTGTAGAGGAGGCAGCCCCAGCATTGCCTGTAGGGCAGCGGTGGGCGTAGTCCTCATGCAGCTGGTGATTGCCACACAGGCGCACCGCTGCAGTTTTTCAAGGTCTTTTTGTGCTGTGCTTAAGTCCGTTCTGGGCCACCAGACTATTGAGCCGTACGTAATAATTGGTCGAATAACCGTGGTGTGCCAGTGGGTGACTCTGGGGCTAATACCCCAGTTCCTGCCAAGCATTCGCTTGCACTGCCACAGTGATATGCTGGCTTTTGTCGTGATGTAGTTGGTGTGTTTTGCCCAGTTCAGCTGTTTGTCCAAAAAGATGCCCAGGTATTTGGTTTCAGTTGCTAGGCTTAGGGTAGTGCCAAACAGACGCGGAAGTTCCAGTTCCGCGAGTTTCCTCTTTTTTGTAAAGAGGATCAGTTCAGTTTTAGTTGGGTTTACTGATAGTTGGTGTTCGTTGCACCAGTCTTCGACTATTTTAAAGGCTTGGCGCATAAGGTTACATAGGGTATTTTCATGGGTGCCGTTTATTATTATGGTTAGATCATCGGCATAGCCTACGGTGAAATAACCTTTGTCATTTAGTATTTTGATGAGGCTGTCTACGACCAGGTTCCATAGAAGCGGCGAGAGGACGCCACCTTGTGGACAGCCCTTCGCCACTACTGCCCTTGTAGTGTCGTTTACGGTGACTTGCACCGCTCTCAATTTGAGCATATTGGTGATCCACCCACTCAGGGTCGTGTCTATGTTGTGTCTGTCGAGGCCATGCTAATGCTATTGAACATAGTCTTGTCAAAGGCGCCCTCGATGTCAATAAAAGCTGCTAGTGCTGAGCATTTGTGGTCCACTGCGCATTCAATTTTGGATACTACGCTGTGGAGTGCGGATTCTGTTGATCTGCCAGTGGAATATGCGTGCTGTTGTTTATGGAGTGGTTTTACTCGGAGAGGTCCGTCTCGGATATGCCTATCACAGAGTCTCTCAAGAGTTTTCAGTAGGAAGGATGTGAGGCTTATGGGCCTATAGGCCTTGGGCTGTGTGTAGTCTGGTTTGCCCGGTTTGGGTATGAAAATGACTTTCACTTCGCGCCACGCCAGGGGTATGTATCTGAGTGCTATGCAGGTACGGTAGATCTTCACCAAGCATGGTGTTAGGTGGTCAACCCCCCACTGCAGTAGGGCTGGGAAAACTCCGTCTAGTCCTGGGGACTTGTAGGGCTGAAAGGTGTTTATAGCCCACTTTACCCTGTCTTCTGTTACTATGCTGTGGGCTCGGGACCAGTCTTGGTCTGTGGGTGTCCATTCTGGCTCAGCCTCCCATGTTCTGTTCTCTAGGAGGTTACAGCCTGGGAAGTGAGTCTCGAGAAGGACTTTACTGGTTTCATGGTCGGTTAGTGTGTAAGAGTTATCAGGTTTTTTCAGCGCACCAAGGCTTCGATCCTGATCAGTCTATAGGATTTTTCTTACTCTTGCGGCTTCATTGTTGGTTTCGATGGATTCGCAGAATTTCCGCCATGCCGCTCTTCTGGCAGTTCTAATCTGCTTTTTGTATAAGTATTGGGTTTCTTTGTATTGCTCCCAGTCGTCCAGGAGCCTAGTGTTTTTGGCTCTATTGAATTGTTGCCTTAGTGTATCTCTGAGTTTACCTAGTTCAGCGTTCCACCATGGGTTCCGCACGCTGTTGTTTGCCGGCGCCCTCAGTTTGCAGCATGCGTGGTATGCTTCAATTAGGTATTGTGATAGTTTTGTCACGGTGTATTCCAGTTGTGCAGTGTCCTTTACAGTTACTTGTGATAGGTGTCTCTCTAGTAGAGCCGCCAGAAGCCGTTTGTACTCGGGCACCTTAGTGCGACGTGGGTTACGTTTCGGCTCTGGTTCCTTTATGTGGGTAGCTAGTGTGAATCGGATTCTTCTATGATCTGAGCTGGAAGGCTCGTCCGATACGTGCCAGTTATCGATGAGGTTTGTCGCGGTTTCTGTAGCGAGAGTTAGGTCAATGATTGTTTGTCCTCGGACTGTGACCCAAGTGGGTTCAGAACCTCGGTTAACAATGTTAAGGTTAGTAGAGAATAAATAGGTGGATAGTACCTCTCCTCTGGAGTTCGCTGAGTCACTGCCCCAGAGCGGGTGGTGGGCGTTGGAGTCGGTGCAGATGATCAGTTCCAGCCTGGCGCGCTCGCAGTGTTGTCCCAGATCGGCCATCTCTTTTGGGGGGCAATTTGCGTCCTCGCCTGGCATGTACACCGAGGCCAGTACAACATCTGGAACGTCACATGCGGTTTGGAGCCTGACAGCTGTTAGGTCTCTGGAACAGAATTGAGTGAGTGTCGTGGTCGGGATTTCTTTGGGAATGTAAACACAGGTACGTGGTTTTTCTGCACCATGCGTGTTGAGGATTAGCTTACCTCCGATGTTGCCGAGGCCGCAGATTCTATTGTTCCTGATCCACGGCTCTTGGATCAGTGCGATGGTTCGGGGCTTAACCTCCAAGGCCCTGCGTAAGCTAGCCGTGGCAGTCTGGCTGTGTTGGAGGTTAGTTTGGATGATATTTATGGGCGGTGACGGCGGTGAGGTGGAGTTAGTCGGAGATGGATCCATCGGATAGTCTCTCCGCCGCCTCCACTCTGAACTGGTCTTCGTGTGCGTCGCCCGGCGACGAGGCAAGCAATTGCTCGTTCCAGCCAGGCGATGAGGGTGGTATGGCGTCGTCGTCGTCGTCCATCGCTGCTCGGGCCATGACTTCCTCGAGCTGGGCAATGTCGGTGTCGGTAGTCTTTGTCGTTGTCGGTACGGTCTTTTCATCTGTGCAGTCAGTCTTAGAGTCACAGGGTAGGGTCGTGGGCCAGAAGCGCACGTATATCGACCCCAAGAGGTACGATATCCGTCGCTCCCGGGCTAGGACCCTGTCGGCTTCCTCCGGTGGCACACCTAGGGTCAAGTATGTCCCATAGTTGTCGCCACCGACGGTAGTCGCCCTGTACAGTGACCACCTAGCAATGTCGTACCAAGTATTCTGACGGATCAGAATACTTTGGAGCCTGGCTATGTCGCCCTTGTAACGGGGGACAAAAAGCGAGGCTCGGACACGGGTGGGCACGTCGGACTGTTTGACTACTGTCAGTGCAAGGTCAGTGTCTGTAAGTTTGATTAGGGGCACGTTTTGGGTTAGCCAAGTCAGGGCATAGTCGTCCTCGCACCACATCTGCACGGTGCCTTCCGCTACCCGTGGGTATCCGCGGAAGGCCGGGAGTGGTGTCGTCGGGTCTGTGTCCATAAGTCGGGCTTCTAGGTCGGTCTTAACGTGCTCAGCCTCTTCCCTGGTCAGGTCACGAGAGGGTGGAGGGAAGCAGATTGCTACGGCCAGCCTCGCAGGAATATCCTTCGTGGCTCGCGCGTAGGTTCTTTGCTCCCCCTGAGCGGAGTGAACCCTCACACGTTTGGCGTGCCCCTGTAGCGTACTCGGCGAAGCCGTGTCGTCGGGGCGCTCCCTCTTCGTCGGCCCTGTACCACTTGGTCCAGGCTGCGGCTTGGAGGTGCCCGGCATGGTGTCAGTTGCCGGCTGCGCCTGTGCGTGTGCTGGTTTATACCGCCTACCTCTGTTCTGTTTAGGTCGAGGTCGGTCGATGGTGTTGTCGGAGTTTTGGGGTTGGTTGGCGGTCCCGGCAGACTTTGACGCGTCCGGCCGCGTTTCGCGCTGGGTTTCCCCCTCGCGGACTAACGGTCGGTCGCGCGGCACCGCGTCCGGCCGCGTTTCGCGCTGGGTTGCCCCTCCGCGGACTAACGGCTGGTCGCGTGGCTCCGCCTCCGGCCGCTTTTCGCGCTGAGTTTCCCCCTCGCGGACTAACGGACGGTTGCGTGGTTCCGCGTCCGGCCGCTTTTCGCGCTGGGTTTCCCCCTCGCGGACTAACGGCTGGTCGCGTACTGCCGCAGCCTCTGCCTTTTCGGCGGCCGATTGCGCCTCGCGTTGGCTGACGCCTCCGCGGGTATGACGCTTTCGGTCGCCAACTCTTCTTTCCCGGGCAGGGATTTTTCCGCGCTTATTCAGCAGGCGTACTTCATCAACCGGGAAAGTGTTTGAGCTGCCAGGCTCGTCTTCCTTCCCCGTCCCTCTTCGTCTGTGTCGGTCTTGGTCGTTGTCTGGGTTGGTGATGCTATTCCGCACAATACTCTGTTGCCAGAGGCTCGTGGGTGGCATACACCTGGTCGTGGGTTGTGGCGCTTGGATTGCGGCCGGAGTCGGGTTTGAGGGCGCGTTGGTCGCAGCCAGGGTTGGGTTTAGTGGCGCGTTATTCGCTGCCTGAGTGTTGGGCGCTGTATCAGCAGCCGGCTGCGCTAAAGAGCGCGGCAAAGGTGTGCAGTCGGTTGCCCCCCCCAGAATACGATGGGGGCTGACCGCCGTAGCGGTGTGGGATTCCCCGGCTTGGCCGGGACCCACCTGGGTAGCATCTTTTTCCTTCTGCATTTTTCTTTTTGATGGGGGGGGTGGGCTTTTTTGGAAGCGAGGTTACCCCTCCTCTAGGACCGACAGGATGTAAGGACAGGAGGGAGGTGTTTTAGTGGGAAGGGACGGGTTTCTTTGGGGTCACCTTAGGTCTGGGATTTGGCCCAAGGGTTTGGGAGTAGGCGGGATTGTCTGGATAGGTAGGTTTGGGCTTATTGGGGTGTTGGTACATAGGAAGAGGTGCGTAGGTTACCCTAAGCCTGGGATTTTGGCCGTCGGGAACTTCTCTTGTCCGGGATCTCTTACAAGATGCTCCGGGTGCAAGTTCAGCCGTTATGGTCGACCTCGCCTCCGGAGTTGGGCTATCCGCAACCTGCCCACCCGCTCGGTTGCAGGAGAAGAAGTGCCTGGCAGTCAGGTTACCCCACCGCGGATGTACGTATATATCAGCGTTGGGTCAAGTCCAACCGCCCCGAGGTTGCTGAACCGATACGATATGTAGAAACGTTTGCAGTTTTATTACAAGACTTACATAGCGTTTGTTATCCTTTTGTATCGAAGACGGCGAGCTAAGCACGTAAGCTATACCCATTTTAGAGTAAGTTCTACTGATTCCTATTGGAAATTTTATTCTTTCAAATGTTATGCCAGTACGAAGTTATAGAATATCTTCTAAAGTACAATACAATACAACTATCCACGCCTCGTCGTAAAAATATTTGTATCAACGTAAAAAATAAATAAAATATGAAATAAAAAGGCAAACGTTTCAAAAACTGTGAAGTAATAAAATTTAATACTATTAAGAGTCGCTGTAGGGTCGTTTTACGGTAGTTTTATTTCTACCTTTTTCGTTTATAGAGGTGCCTACCTAACATATCTTCAATGGAGGGAAAATGGTAGATATTGAGTTTGTAAGTAGATTGTAAAAGTAAAGGTAAATGTGTATGTATTTGTTTATTTTACGTAAGAAAACCCTACCTACCTTAAGAGTATTCATCCTGCGTGGGCTAGCAACGTCGCATTTCAAGTGGGATTTAGTGATTATTTTATCCATCTATCTTCTGTCTATATTTATTAAAAAAGAATCTCGCGCGGGATAAACGCTATTTATTTATTATGTGGAAAAAAAAAATGGCGCCAAGAATGCCTCACAGATAACGTTACGTCATAAATACAGTACATTCATCAAAAAATTTCCTTTAAAGTGAGCAAACAAAATTCAATTAAATAACCAAAAACTATTTCGACCAATAAATTGCTGAAATAATTGAAAAAGTACCAAATAGTTATTTGATTTCTAATCAGGAGCTTATGGGACGCTCGTTCAAGAGCAAGCACTACTGCTGAGCACGAGGTCTGTGGTCTGATTCCCGGATAGGGCAGTGTTAATGGGTTTTCGCAACCGGAGTTTCTCAACATCAGCCCGGATTCTGAATTTGTGCCTGATTGATAGCAATAAGGTCGCCCCGTATTACATAAACTGGCGAAATGTGGGTGTTATATAGGTGTACCTCTACTTAATCCTTCGAGGTAAAAAGGCGTGATGTTATATTGTACAAGAACCTTACAAATGCTTTGATTAAAGCCCTTTGTTGGCAATCATACCAATATTAAACGCAACATATCATGGAAATTCCCCTTCATCCCGAAAACAACTAATTCGATATAATAAACCAATTACGAGTATCTTGCTTTATTAAATCGCTCTGAAACTCCGACCCCTTTTGTATTAAACCTTGACTTACTGAAACGATTTTCTGTCACTGTCATCTGACGTTTAATAAAACGAGACAGAAATAAACTTCATAATACAATACAAAGAGGTATGAAAAATAAGAATGTATAAATCGGCGTAGGGTGAACGTTACTAGAAGTGTTAATCGCGGTAGTGGTTCTGCAACTTCAAAGTCATCAGGATCTTTTTTTTTTTGGATTTTGGCTTCGTACGGTTTGTGCATTTAGCCAGTGTCAAGTTATTTTACATTTCAATCAAGTAAATGGCCTGATATCAGGCACGAAGTTACAAAAAACTCATAGTCAGTCAATTAACCACAACACACTCCTAGATAAATGTGAGCGCTACGGCATCAGAGGTCCAGCGTTAGAATGGCTAAAAAGTTACCTCAGTAATAGACAACAGTGTGTTGAAGTATCTCACATTAATGATAAACTCGTTGTGATGGTATACAAATCTTTATATAGACTCAATGGGTCTGGAATACCTCAAGGAAGCATCCTTGGGCCTCTTCTTTTCCTTTTATACATTAATGACTTACCAAATATAACAAAACATAAGTGTGTACTATTTGTAGATGATGTGTCAGTAATAATACCGGAAAATAACAAAACATTACATGAACTAGAAGTAAATCAAACTACCAACGACATAATTAGTTAGCAAAATGAAAACCACTTAAAAATAAATTTATCCAGAACAAAATTCATTCAATTTGCAAACTACAAACAAAATCCCCCAAAAATTATTTTAAACCCAATAACGAAATAATTAGTAAAGAAAATAGTGTAAAATTTTTAGGTCTGACATTAGATGAAAATTGTAATTGGGGAACACATATTGAAAATCTATGTAAAAAACTAAACAGATTTGTATATGCACTAAGAGAACTACGCAAAACAGCGAATGAAGAAGCTGTACTCAGCGCCTATCACGGCTACGTAGCATCTGTATTAAGGTACGGTTTACTCCTATGGGGCAACTCGTCTCAAGTTCAAAGAGCTTTCATAGTGCAAAAAAAATGCTTAACAGCAATAACTGGCGCGCATATGAAAGTTGTAGACCAATTTAAAAAAAAAACTAAAGGTTCTAACGATCTGTTCTATTTATATTTTAGAAATAGCCATATTTGTTAGGAAAAATTCACACTTCTTCTCCTCAAAAACCGAAAATAATAGATTCACAAAAAGGGACCCCACCAAGTTAAAAAACCAATTTTGTAACAGCACTCTCCACTATAGAAACAGTTATCTTATTTCCATAAAAGTTTACAACCATATTCCAAAACGAATACGAGAACTACCATTACATTTCTTCAAAAAACAACTGGAAAATTGGCTTCTCCAAAATAATTTTTATACATTAAAAGAATTTTTTGAATATAAGTAGATATTATTTATAGATATTTGATTTTTTATAATAATACGAAGGTTGTTATTGTTTTGTTTTATTTTATTTTGTATTGTATACATGTGTCCTTATTTAAACAGCCTTAAATGTTTTGTATCGTGTACTAAAGTTAAAATACCTAGTTTAAAAGTTAGGCTTTACACCCATGTGTAATTACTAATAAATTGTAAGTATTCGTATGCCGCTTCTAGCGGCGGATGTGTCCTGAACTTATTTATACTTGTCCAACTTTGTACCTACCATATCCGACGAATAAATGTCTTTATCTTTATCTTTTTTAAAGTTATTGTAAAGCGGTAGTAACTTTACAACAACCTATTAGGAGTTTTTGGGAGGAACACGAAAAGTCCAAGTTAGTCACTTATTTTCACCTTCACTACACTTTTGCACTCACGCGTAACTAAATTGATTAATTCACTACCAAAATTATACAATTTCATCCGCTATTTCACGAAATTTCATGAAAATGAAAATTCGTGCGACATGTTCCAACGCGATCCCGCCAAAAAAGCCTTGCCGGAATTTGTGCGACACAGCGGCTCCCTTCACATCAGAAAATGGCCGCCATGCAACCAGCCAGTGTCACTCATATTCAAACTCTTCGGCGGTTCCAATAACTTCGTGATTATACTATAATAGATGGCGCTACTTGCTTCACCGTAATGTATAAGGTGTTTTTTTTTAATAGAAAACGAGAAGGGATCGATTGAAATCAAAAAACATATTAACAAAATCAATAAACATTAACTCGAGTTTAAACACAAATAACCCACTAACCCCACTAACTTCTTACTCGTTTTCTTGGATACTTTTGCATTCAAGTCTCTTATCTAGTTTTCACAGGCGCAAGACCAAATGCACTTAAAAGCAGGGACAAGGCAAAAACTTTCTACTTTGTTTGAAGTATGAACTTGCACAGTTAAAGTTCATATGTAGAAGGAGTACAGAAATATTTTAATATTTAATTTTTAAATTTATATAATAATGCAATGGATGTTAATTACATTTTAAATGAATTATGGTCAAACTTCGACCACTGGGCGACCACAGTCACTATAGTTGTTTGTATAAGTTGAAATACATCAGTAACTTCCATTCTTAAAATTCTATCACGAAAACGTAGCATAGTCAGCCTATAGATATGTTCTTATTATGTTCTTGTATTATATATATGTTCCCACTGCTAGGACTGTGAGTGAGAGTGGGCCGTATGTCACCACGCGGGCCCAGGGCAGGTTGGGAGATGTCATTAAGTGTTTGAATTTTCGTTTCTAGTACATGCCAGTTTCCTTACGACGTTTTCCTTCACCGTTTTGACGGTAGTGGTGATGAATAGGTAATTTACGCCAAGTGCTTGCCCGGGTTTGAATTTACGATAACTCTTTAGTCGCGGCCGTTTCCACTACGCCACTGTACTGCTCTCAAAAACCTAACACTTTAAATAAAATACCTTTAAGGTATACTTACCTAACTTTTATTGTCAAACTGTCACGTTGGATACCTCAGGAATTCTCTTCATCATAAATATTTTCGTGGCATACTTTGGCTAACAAGACATCTGACGGTTCGGTAATAAAATTCCACTTAAAACAGGGACGGACTAGGGGAGCGGAGGCATAAACTTAAGTAGGTAATGGAGAAATGGAAAATTATCAAGTTAAGGTTTTTTTTATTGCATGCTACTTTGTTTGCTATAAAACTGTCGTGTTCGTTTTTAAGTTGAATAGCTTGCTGTGTATTGGTACATAGTGTAAATAATCAGAATAAGATTTAGTATGTTACCAGTGTGATGAAATGTCAGACTATTCACTGCTCAGAGTGGTCTATGTGAAAGATGTTGGTGCTTGCTATTCGTTCACTATCGCTTTCGCACATCGAAATAATAGTTCAATACTTAATAAAAATACAAGTAATGTAATTGCAAAACGTTTTCAAAAAAAAAATGGCCTGTAAGAGGATTTGTTTTTGGCAATGTATAAGACGATTTCTAGATTAGTACAGAGTAATTTCCTTTGCGAACTAACACAGCCCTCATCAACAACATTTCAGCCGAAAGACGTCCACTGCTGGACATATGCCTCCCCTAAGCTCCACCACTTTACCGGTTCTGTGCTTCCCGCATCCAGGGCATTCCTGCGGCCATCACAAAGTCATCAGTCTACCTTGCGGGAGGCCTTCCAACTGTACGTGTTCCAGTACTACGCGTATACCACTCCAAAAACTTTCAGCCTCATCGGCCATCTGTTCTGTGAGCAATGTGCCTTGCCCACTGCCACTTAAGTTTGGCAGTTCTTCGGGTTATGTCGGTTGTTTTGGTTCTGCTGCGGATCTCTTCATTTCTGATTCGATTACGTAGGCAAACTCCAAGCATAGCCATCTCCATTGCCCTCTGGGTGACTTCTAGCCCTCTAATACAGCCCTGTAAAAGTAGAAATAAAAATGGTAATTTCCAGCCATAAAACACTCATTAGGACGGGTTTCGAGCCGTATTATGTTTATTAGGGTGTCCCTATGCCCGTTAATACTGGGATAAAACTTCAAGATGACATCTAAGTTGATTTTGTTATGATTGGAGGACGTGGGCGAAATAAGAATTAATTGGAAGGAAGATTACTTTAACTTTGTTTTGAAGAAAAATTTTTTTTTCAACACATTTGCTCAAAAACTGCATTTACGAAGCCTGTATACATGGTTCGAAAGTTAAAAATTACGCACTAATACAACGGAACGTGCGGTAAAATAGGTACTCTCACTTAAGTACCTATTTTACCGCATACCTCGTTGTATGGCACCGTGCGTATTCTTTACGGTTTTTTTTTTAATTTCCATAAAATATTATAAGAATTTCGTTCAAGGAGTTTCACATTACGAGAACACAGACATATAAACAGTAGTACGAGAATAAATAAGCTGACTGATCGAACCTCCTTGGAAGCAATTTTGCTCAATACGTTTGTCTCACTTTAATAATAAAGAGTAAATGAGATGAAAGATGTATTTCTAATTTTCACCACGGGCATGTGGCGCCATTTGTAAATTCGCGCCATTTTCTTATTAGAAACGTCAAAGATTGTTGCGAGTTTCCGACTGATATTTATAAACAAACTTTTATTATGAGTTCAAGCGAGGAAACTGATATTAATATGGAATCTACTCCACCTGATATTTTGAATGAGGCGCAAATTGCAGGAAACGGTCTCTTGCCGCCAAAATTGGAGAGCGCTATTTAATGATGTATAAGTTTGTTTAATTACATATTGTACTGTTTTCTCGCAAATGTGTTGAAAAACATTGTATGACACACGTGCAGAAATTGGTTTTTACAAACTCGTGACTATGGTAAGCCCTCGACTTCGTCTCGGGCTTACATTTGTCTACTCGTTTGTAAAAACCAACTTACCGCACTAGTATCATAAATAACTATTTTTTGTACTTTGGTGTTCGGGAAATTCAAATTTTCTTACGTTTTTTGCAATCTGTGTAAGAAGGCCAATTCCCTCACAATTAGAAATGTTAGTCGCAGTCTCATCTTGGCGACAATGAAATGTCAAAAACTTGTCACAAAATTTATGGAAACTCGAGGTATTTTTGACAGACTGAGACTGAGATAATACTGTGGACGTTCTTAAAATTACGGGAATTGCCCCAAAGGTTGTCCGTTGTTGATCCGCGGCCGTAACACGTATGTAATTACATAATTATTTCCATTAAAATCATCAGTACAACTCCTCTAAGCTATTTTAATTCCACTGAATGACTACTTTATAAAAAAAACGTAAGAAAATTTCAATTTCGCTGGCTAACCTGGTGCTTACATCTTAACGAAGAAAGGTATTTACTATAATAGCTACCACCCTTTTGCTATACCACAGCTGGGAAAATGCCTCTTCACATATAGAGATTAATTGATCACTACGATTGCTCAAGACGGTAGGCGATTACAGATTGGTTTCCTCACGGTATTTTTCCTTCACCGATTTCAGTAATAAACCAAGATAAACTCAGAAAGTACATAAATCAATTCAGCCTATCGCAGTCCACTGCTGGACACAGGCCTCGCAGGCAGCGCTAGAACACTCTATCCTCCGCCCTCCGCATCCAGTCTGTCGCAGCCACCTTTTTAAGGTCGTCGGTCCATTTAGCTGGGGGGCATCCCACAATACGCTTGCTGATACAAGGTCTCCACTCCAAGACTCGTCTGCTCCACCGTACATCGGTCCTTCGACAAACATGACCAGCCCACTGCCAATAGAAAGTACGTATGAATTGAAAATCTCAAATTTGTACTTGCCCGGATTTGAACCCTTCAACCTCTTGCATGCGAGGTGAGTGCCTTAACCAGGCTCACTCAGGTCGAGTGAAAATTCAGCGGCAGGCACTAGTTGTCTGACATTTTTGCTGAAAAAAGGCCTCTTTGGCGCCGTGAGGCATACTTTATCCAGGCTGATTTCCGGCCACCGTAGGCGTGGGCTTGCGGACGGCGAGTAATGGGTTGCTCGCTGTCCGGTAAGGACCAAGCCCAGGTCGACGGCACGTTGTGTTTCACGCGAGCCTCAAAGAGATGTCAGCACAAAGTGATAGGGCCCGCAAGGGCCGATGCCTACCAGGGGTGCGAGTTTGTTCAAAAGAGATACCGCCGCCCCTGGCATACAGGCTACTGGGGGAACACGGGTGGGTTTTAGTCAGTAAAAGTCTGACACGCCCTCCTGCTCCACCCAGAGCGGGAGAAGTTATTTGATGATTTCCCATCCATAAAAAAGGCACACTTTATAGTTAGTTTCTAACATCGCATTTTACACCATTTTTTATGTACACACAATAAAATACATAGCGATTCAAAATAATTATAAATAGAGTACAAAAGTACCTACAGCTTATTTCTTAAGAAATTTCTTCCAACAGACCTGCGGAAGAAGAAATGAAAAAGAAATGTAGACAATAGTGTGTGAGAAGTAATAGAGAAAACATAAATATGTGAATTCTTAAACTAAAATATACCTACATACTCGTAGATACATAAGAATATTTTTACAAATATATTTTTTTAACTTTTTTTTTCGTTATATTTGACCTAATGTATTTTTTTTCTGCTGTAGTTAGGTTTATTGTTTGCCTTTTAGCCTATGTCTAAAATGATTGATTTTTGATGAAATGATTTTTTTGTTCTTTCTATCTAGGCCAACACGCCATTTTGGTAGTACCTAATTTTGTTCAACTGAAAGTCCATTTTCAATTGGAAATTTTGGATGAATTAATTTGGAATTTGGACTACTAGCAAAAATAAAGACAAGATGTCTTTATTTTTTGCTTTTTAGTTACTACCTGACCCTACGCTAGTCACTGATAATAATATCAAAACCATGGTCAGCAAGACCCTTGATCCTTAAAGTGGATGCTAAAAACAAATTGAATTTCTCAACACAGAATTTTACAAGTGTTGCAGTCGAGCTAAATGAATTAGGAGCAAAATGCTACAAGGTTTTCCGCATGAAAGCTTAAATTCAAGCTAAAACTATTTGCTTCAACAGCATTTCTAATGAGAACACGTACTATGCTAGCCAGAATAAATTATATGTACTAGTTTTTACAAATGGGAACATATGTGAAAAGCTTCAGAAATGTATTTACACATCTATAGAAATAAATTAAATTGAAAAGTACTTAGTACGTACTTTGTACTTTCATAACCATAAAAAACTGCTTCTTTTTAGCTATACTAAAAAAACATTTTTTTTAGTTTTGTGTTAGTATGTCTGTAGGTATGTTCCAGCTAATCTCCGAAACGACTGGACTGATTTTGCCGCGACTTTCTTTGGCAGATATTTGATATTATAAGGAGTAACAAAGGGTACTTTTATCCCGGTAGCACGTTTCCGTGGGATAATTTTCGAAATCCACGCGAGTAAAACCGCGGACACAGCTAGTAGAAGAACGTAGGCAGTCATGGGACCTACAGAAATGAAAAATTAAAACTATTACACGTATACATAAAAAAGATATACCTTTTGTATGTCGGTGAAGCGAACCCATTAGATTTTCCCCTACCAAATCTCACTCAATGGCACTCAGTGGCTATGGGTCGGCCACATTAGCCGTAGAACCGATGACCGTTGGGGTAGACGTGTTCTTGAGTGGAGACCGCGAATCGGCAAACGTAAGGTAGGACGCCCTCGGGCTAGGTGGAGTGACGATCTTCGCAGGGTTACTGGTAGCAACTGGATGAGAGTTGCCGAGAATCGAGCTGTATGGCGTGCAATTGTAGCGGCCTATGTCCAGCAGTGGACTGCTGTAGGCTGATGATGATGATGAATCTCACTCAATTCACCTAAAGAAGATTTCACTTAAAAAATGTGGTCAAATCTTTCTCTCTTTTACATTGTTTCGTCTGTTATTTCCTAAGGCACAATTGGGTTGGGTATTCGCCAGGTAAAACAAAAAAAACATTTACACACCCAAAAAGTCTTCAAAATAAATAGAAATCCCTAACTAACGAAGTAAATCCACTCCAATTTACACAAAAGTATAATTATGTGCGCACCAACCCGTAATCTCGAGCTTTTAATAGTTTTCCCACTATCCACAAATTAGAAAAGGGATAACTTTCAATGACGTGGTCGAGGCTCTTCGGGCCCGCTCGGGAGTGCTCGTGCTTCGCCCGACTAGGGGGTCGACGTCATAGAATAGCTATGTGCAGAAGGTTAGCTACTCTAGTTAGATATTCTCTTCTGTTGTTGTTATGTACAGACGCTAGCACATCAAGCTACCCCAATCTGTCAAATTTCTTTGATGGATTTCCAATTTTATAACATAAACCTAAGGTTGATGTTCAATTGGGAAAATTTGACAGTTTGGGATAGCTTGATGTGCGTCTGTACAAGCTTTTCAATATTTATCGTGTATTATGTAAACAACTTATACGTTATATAGTTTAATATACATATTTAATACATATTTATAGTAATATGCAGAGGAATGCAAAGCCTATAATCGCTCATTACATTTAGATTGTATTTTTTTGTTAGGGTGAATGGCATACGACCACGGCTAACAACAGACGATCAAGACCTTCATTTTCACTTCGCCGAAGTCTGGTAAAAATAAAGATAGAATAGTTCGTCGTGTAATGTCTTTGTGTGTGTGCGCCTGTTTTTGTTTTCGTTGGTTGTATGAAGCCGACCTTCTGAGTACACTATTCTGTGTCGAAAAACCGCGAAGGGAGTTTCCAATTTCTTCTTGAAAGTCGATTATTTTTAGATCCATAATTATGATACTATATCGCTAATATTTTACGCCTTAGAGAGTTTATCGCTGTAATTTACTCAGCTATTTATGGTGCGAGAAATCTGGGCGTAATTAAGATAAGTGGCTGTATCTGAAATGTCAATCTTGTTAGGGGTTTAAAAAAATAAAATCCATTTAATTCAGGTTCTCCCATAATACAATACCAAGATAAGGAAGGAAGGAGATAAATACTAATCACAATATAAAAATTTAAAAATACAATGTAATCAAATCTTAAATACAATGTCAAATTAAAATAAGCTAGTCAATGTCAAATTAAAAAAAAAATCGGAAATTAATAATATAAAATACAAATTAAAATAAAAGTTTAGGGCAAATTCTGCATAAAAATAATAACATAAATTAATAAAACACAGGAAATATCACATCGCGCTCCTTATTATTCATAATGGAGCTGACCCGCACCCGTGGCTGACCCGTTTTGACGATAGGTCACTATTTAACCGGTTAAGTCCGGCGCGGAACCTATCGGTTCCTTATCAATAGAAAATTAATTGTGTCTCATCAGCCGGGATTAACAGCCGCTGTAAATTCTATTACTACTTTTAGCTAAGTAGTAATAAAATTTACAGCGTGTATTGAAAATATGCGGCCATATTTAAGGGTGTTAGCATAAGGATAATCAGGTTATACTGTTCCGTCTGCTTGGACACAGGTCTTCTCTCTGTGACAGGGAGTTAAAGGGGCCATAATCCACGACGCCAGCCCAGTGCGGATTGGTCGATGTCACATGTCTTCGAAGTTTTTGGTTCTAGGACATTTCGGTTTCTTTCACAGTTTTCATAATAGTGGTGATCAAATTACAAAGTACTTAAAGAGCCAGACTAGAATCAATGGGCACGCCACGATTGCGGCGGTAACTCCCCTCTTTGAGGAGTGGTTTGAGAGGCGGCATGGCGTCCTCACCTTCCGCCTGACGCAGGTCCTCACCGGACACGGTTGTTTCGGGAGGTTCCTGTTTCGGATAGGGCGGGAGGAAACGCCCGGGTGTTTCCACTGCGAAGATCGCCCTGAGGACACGGTGGAGCACACGGTGGCGGTCTTCCCTGCTTGGGCGGAGCACCGCCGTGCCCTCGTGGAGGCGATCGGCGGCGGCGATCTCTCGCGTCCGGCCCTGGTCCAGGCCATGGTACGGAGCGAGAGGGCATGGGGAGCCGTCACCTCCTTCAGCGAAGCAGTGATGCTCGCGAAGAGGGAGGCGGCGCACGTGAGGGAGAGGCAGCATATGCGCCCTCGCGACCCCAGCCGCCGCAGGATACGGAGACGCCCTGGGCGTCGGGAATCCCAGGCCGATTTCCGGCCACCGTAGGCATGGGCTTGCGGACGGCGAGTAATGGGTAGCTCGCTGTCCGGTAAGGAACAAGCCCAAGTCGACGGCGCGTTGTGTTCCACGCGCGCCTCAAAGAGATGTCAGCACAAAAAGTTATGGGACCCGCAAGGGTCGATGCCTGCCAGGGGTGCGGGTTTGTTCGAAAGAGACACCACAGCCCCTGGCTTAAGGGCTACTGCGAAGGAACACGGGTGGGTTTTAGTCAGTAAAAGTCTGACACGCCCTCCTGCTCCACCCAGAGCGGGAGAAGTTATTTGATGATTTCCCACACAAAAAAAAAAAAAGACTAGAATCAAACTCACGACTCACAACTCGTAAGTCGGGGTTAATACACCACTGCTCTCTCAAAGGGCGTGGTACAGACCATCAACATGACCAACATCTTCATCGAGAAATAATAATCAGTCGTCTCAAACATTCAAGTTGAGTAGGTATTGAAGTTTTGTATGGGATAGTGTCTAATTATTTTATTCGGGATTACGATGTTGATCCTATGTACAAAGTGGTTGGGAGCAACATGTTATTTTTCTCACACAAATCATATTTGTTTTTGTAAAAGTTTTGATGTTTGCTATTCGATCACTGACATCGGTGAAGGAAAACATTATTTTATGACATGACACATTCAAATTCAAATAGTTTTATTTGTAAAACACTGGTAGAGTGCAGATGTCAATATCTATATATATAAATAAAAATGAATGTTCCTAAGCGCAAAACTCGAGAATGGCTCGACCAATTCGGCAACTTTTTTTTTCGTATGTTCCTTAAGGCACATGGAAAGTTGTTTTTTTTTTTAGTAAAACAACACTTTGATACTTTTTATACGGGGAATACCGGGATAACTTTCGACTTCCACGTGGGCGAAGCCGCTGGTAAAAGCTAGTTGTCATAAAACGAACGCTGTCTTGTCGCAAGTGCACAAAATTAAATAAAAGTAACTATTCTTAGTCATCATCATCATTTCAGCCGAAAAACGTCCACTGCTGGACATAGGCCTCCGCCAAGGGGAGGGAGTTTGTAATAATCGCCACGCTTGGCAGGCGGCTTGGCGATCGCAGTATGGTCACATGAGTAGATTTGTCTACTCATTTGGTATGGTGGTTAAATGCGTAGAGAACGCTGCTGCCCATTCTCTAGTAAATCCTTCAGTCGCCTTTTACGATATCCACGGGAAGAAATGGGATGGTGCTATTCTTTACGTCGTTCGGCACCACACGCAATTTTACACTATTCTTAGTGTATTTTTTTTATTAATTAGTAATAGATTGGACAAAAAATTCGCTAAACATTACGATCAAATTTATAATTTAACTAAATTATAACAATAAAACAAATGCTTGTTAGTTGTGTAATATGCTTTATGTTTAATAAATTAAGGACAGCTTTTTTGAAATAGTGTATGTCAACATCTTTCATTGAATTAGGTATTTGACACCGACCTACAAATTGCAAAAAAACTTAAGAAAATGTAAAACCTTTGCGCATCCCTCTTATCGTAGGTATTTTGGCAATCATGTAGAAAACTTTATATCTCAAAAAATAGATGTGATTAACGTAGGCGAAGACGCAGGTGCAGTGGTTATTTAAATTTCCAGGTAAATTTTAAGTCTGTACAGAAATGAGAATAGATGAGATAATGTTTAAAGTGAAAACTTGCTAATTACCATATACACATATTTTGACATAAAGTAGGGAACAGTTCAAAATATTAGCTTTAAAATACAAATAAATAAAATTTGAAGTGTCTATTTTTAATGTCGAGCAATTATTTTTACTAAATTAATTTAAAAGTATATACGGTACATAACTTGAGGGGCTTGTGGCTAAATAACAATAGCTGCACGGGTCGATCGGCCAGGTTAAGCTACGCTTGCCGCGGTTGGTCCGTGGATGGGTGACCATCTTTACATACCAAGACTCCTCCGTGCCTCGGAAAGCACGTTAAGCCGTTGGTCCCGGCTGTCATTTGTAGATCTTTGACAGTCGTTACGGGTCGTCAGAAGCCGGAAAGTCTGACAACCAGTCTTACCAAGGGGTATCGTATTACCTAGTAACAGAGTTGTGGAGGTCAGATAGGCAGTCGCTCCATGTAAAATACTGGTATTCAGCTGCATCCGGTTAGACTGGAAGCCGACCCCAACATAGTTGGGAAAAGGCTAGGCAGATGATGATACGGTACATAACTACCTACGCATTTTTTTTTTGTACTATTAATGAAAATGCATAAACTTTTAAACGAGCTAAAATATGGTACAATTTCATTTAATTTTACCGTGGCAGCAGTTAGGTTTACAATTTGTTTATTTTTCTCATCGGAAATAAGGGAAGAGTTACTTTTTTATGCGAGTCGTTTTACCTAGCAAAAGTATTATAAAAAATCAGAGTGCACGCAACACAAAAGCAGCAAGATTATTATTTGTCTAATTCTGACTACCATAAACAATAATAAAAAGTACATTTTCTTATATGGAAGAAACCTACACGAAAAAATACATACACAGGTAATAAAAACATTATTTCTTGCAACATTAGACCATGTTCGCGGACGTAAACATATCGCAGCGGGATTTTATCCTGTACTGGATTTTCCACTCTCAGTGTTGAACTGAAGATTGAAAATCCAACAGAGTGCATCCCAGCGTGTTGAAAAAACACGCTGTTCGATTTTCAACTCTCGGCGTCTAGCAGAGCGTTGAAAATACAGTGCGCGATGAAATCTTCTTGGGATTTTTTTAAGTCCAAGAGAAATGGGTTAAAAAACATTTTTTGTTGCAATATTACTGGCAGGTTGTAATAAAATAGCAGAATATCAGTGGTAAACACTGAACGAGTGTGAACCCGTCTTTAAGTTTAAGTTCAGAGGCGGAGACTCGTCGGAATATCATTTTTAACCGACTTCAAAAAGAAGGTGGTTATAAACTCGACGTTTTTTTTTTAATGTCTGTTCGTGCATAACTCCGTCGTATATGACGACGGATTTGCAAATTTTTTTTTGTTTGAAAGGGGTTTGTTCCATAACGGCCCGATTAAAATTTCATATAGATCTGATGATGTGTTTCGGAGACAGACAACGGAACTCATCAAAAAATTACAGCAAATCAACCGCGATTGCTGCTATCGTTTAAATATGCATTGTTTTGGCCCCAAGGATGATGAAATTTCTTAATTGGTGTGGGGTAGATACTATAAACAAAACGTGAAAAAAAAAAAATGGTAAACTCAACACTGAACTAATAAATAAATAATAATGATAAGAATGTTTAATGGACATAAAGAAGGTTCAATTAAAGCCCTGACTCCTGAACTAGGTAGTACACACGGCTACAAATCAAGCTATACCGATATTTTATGTTACTTTAACAAAATACCAAGCAACATAAAAACACTTCAATTTTTTTAATTTAAGAGTAACTTAACAAAAATGCTCAATGAAAATGTTTGTGTGTATTGTTGTGAATTGTGTGTATTTAATGTAATTTGTGATCTGTGGTATTTAAAAATAATTGTGTCCGAATTTAATTGTATTGATTGAATTGAATTATAATTTACTAATCGCATGCATGATTCAACTTTAATTTAATATAATAATAATATAATTTTAATTTGCACGCCGACATTACTGGCATAATAAGCGATCGAGTAATACCTTAAGAACTTTCTATATCTTATTTATGCAAAAAAAGATTTCGTTTTTTTTAAATATATTTCCAGTATAAGCTGATCTCGCATTGTATAGGATTTCCGTACAGTCCGAGATTAACGTAACCTGGTAATTTACTATTTTACAGGAGTCAGTGTTTCCAATTAAGTGATCATTTAATTAAATCTTCACCATCTCACGAACAGCAAAAAATACACGGCTATCTATTCTCTTGTGCTTAATAACTTATTCAGGGTAGGTTCTTAGGTTCTTAGGATGGCTCGGGGTCCCGATAAGCGATTTACTAGCGAACGCCTTAATCTTACAGGCTGTGGTAGTAACGTGATCCTACCGTGATAAGCAATAAATCTTGCTACTGTTATATTGAACAAGATGAGCGGATTTCTTCAAATTATTTTAGGGTTTTATTTATGGGGCTTGTGGCCAAGTAATATAAGCCCCACGAATCGATCGATAAGGTTAAGCTGCACTTGCCGCGGTTGGTCCGTATATGGGTGACCATCTTTACATACCAAGACCCCTCCGTGCGTCGGAAAGCACGTTAAGCCGTTGGTCCCGGCTGTCATTTGTGGATCTTTGACTGTCGTTACGGGTCGTTAGAAGCCCGAAAATCTGACAACCAGTCTTAATTATTAAGCGGTATCGTATTACTCAGTAACTGGGTTGTTGAGGTCAGATAGGCAGTCGCTCCATGCAAAATACTAGTATTCAGCTGAATAAAATATGATTCACGTCTGTTGCAAATAATAATCTATATAAATAAACATGAATGTTGTTAAGCGCAAAACTCGGGAACGGCGAGCCGTTCTCGAGTTTTGCGGTTAGCAATTGGTCGAGACCAATTCGGCAATTTTTTTTTCGTATGTTCGTTAAGGCACATAGAAAGTTTAAAAAAAATGCGTGGACAATAGTAAAAACAACACTGATACTTTTTATACAACGTTCCCGTGGGATAACTTTCTACTTCCATGCGGACGAAACCGCTCGCAAAAGCTAGTAATCATTAAAATAATTAATACAACCCCCTTTATATTTAATTCCATTAAATGACCTTCAAGAAATAGTAAAACACAAATTACGTGTGAATTTTTTGAATCGTCAGGAAATGTTTTTTGATTGTCAGATTAAACAACGTTCAAAATACGTTCGACGTTGTTCGTTCGTACGTTCGTGTTGTCAGTGGTGTAGGTAACAGTGTCGCGAGTTCAATTGTTTTTATGACATAGTAAAAAAAAATACGTGTGTATTTTTAAAATCGTCAGGAAATATTTTTTGATCGTCAGATTAAACAACGTTCAACGTTGTTCGTTCGTACGTTCGTGTTGTCAGTGGTATAGGTAACAGTATCGCGAGTTCAATTGTTTTTTCCCATCTCAAAAATGCCCAACGCTCCTAAAGAAGTTTTCACTTAAAAAAATATTCACAGGCTACCCCCCTGTCATTTGCACCTTATGGGGGAAGAATTAGGTACAAATTAAAATTTTCTTACGTTCTGTGGATATGTGTTCTATATGATAATATGTGGCGTAACATTCGTACTAACTTTGAAACAGGAGAAGCCTTCTGTGGTACACCTGTACCTACCCACGTATGTCCCAGAAGTAGATGAAGCTCAAATAGTTCAAAGGTGCCGAGCTCCAAATTTCCTGTTCCCACTCTGGGCAGGAAATTAACTTGCATATAGGAGCTTTCTACTTATAGTCCCTGTGTGTGTAGATACAAAAGTGTTTACCTAGCTAAGGTTTTGTCTAAGCGAGTGGTTCAAGTCTTGACAGTGCATTACAGTAGAGCAAGTGACCACAGTGGGGTAAATGAGTAACGCAATTTCATTTTGATAGTTCAACAATATTCACTGCGTTATTTACGTTGTTAAGTGGACACATTTTTCGAACATATGAAGCAATGAATGAATGATTCAGTTTCTTACTGAGAGTGTGGTACGCAATGAGTTTCTGAATTGAGGTACACTAGGTGGCAGCACCGAGACGTCAGGTGCGAGCACCTGTCAAAAGTGTCAAAGCGCCTACTGAATGGTGAACGAAAGAATGAAACGAATGACATCTATTTTAAGTTCATTGTGGAACTGGAAGACCTCTTGTCAAAGTGGCGCCAACTGGTGGCTTGAATATTCATGAAAACCCTCATTAGGGTGGTCATTCACGTCACAGTTGGTTCTAGTACCAAATCAAGTACAAATTAATAAAGCACAAAGAATATGGCACACTTAAAAATGTACTATTCAACAGATGTCTGAAGAGAAAAATATTTGCAAGAAGCCAAACCTTGGCTCCTCAAAGCCCATATTAAACCTTTTTAAAATGATCATCATCATTATCATCTGACTAGCCTTTTCCCAACTAAGGAGTAAGCCGGCTTACGCGTTTAGTTATCATTTGTATAATAAAATAAAAATAAAAACGTAAATAACAATGACAACTCCCCGCTACGGCTTTGCTACGCGCTACGAGAATGCTACGGCCTACGACAATGCTACGCGCTACGCCAAACAAATGAGACACTCGTACTCGTACTCAAACTGAATTATATCTCCCTATTCTTTATTACAATAATAACTAACATTTGTTTCTTGTAAAGACATTCAATTTGCGTCTAGTAATACCCGTATATCGTACACAGGCGGTGTTCAAGGTAAATAAATTCATTTTATAGTGACAGAAAGCTCCGAGCGAGAATACTATTACAGTTTAATGCCAATACTGCTAGTAATTTTCAGGTGTTCTGTAGGATAGACTGGGTTTGATATTTCAGGAAATTGGTACTTACTATGCCTTACTGGGCCGACGTTCACTGTTGGACATAGGTGATGATGTTGCGATAGTGATGTGATTCGCCACTGGCAAATGAGGAACTCAAGAAATTGTTTAGTAAATAATAGTTTAAAAAACTAAAATACGCTTTAAAAACCAAACTAAAAAGTAGAAAATAATTTAATTCTATTAAAAATGATACACGTGGGGTGATTTTTGAGGTACTTTATAATCAATTACTATTATTAATGTACCATTTTTAGTTCTGATAACTACAAAAGCGAGATTTAAAAAAAAAACAATTTCTTTTTTGAAATTATTGAATTGTCATCGGTCCTAGATAAGTCTACAAAGTTTAAATGAAATCTGACCGTTTGAAGTGGGTCAAAATGAAGTCAAGAAAAGGAGTCGGTTACAAACAAACAAACAAACATACGGGTGAAGCTAATAAAAGCGTGTTAATGTTAAAAAAGTGACTATGAATAGTCACTTTTGGTATAATTATGTGTGTCAACTAACGTGATTAGGTACAGAGGCCAGCTCATCAAGCTACCCCAATCTGTCAAATTTCTTTGATAGTTTTTCAACTTTATTACAAAGGAATAAGGTTTATGTTCAATTGGGAAAATTTGACAGTTTGGGATAGCTTGACCTGCTGGCGACTGTACGTGTTACCAAATGGCATCGATGATAGAGTGAAATAAGATATCATTTTCAAAACTTCATAGTCGCTTTTGATATATGTATATGTGCCAAATACCGTAATTAGGTGCGTGTTACGAATGCCATAAAAAATAGAGTGTAATAAGCAAAAAGAGGAGGAGGAGATTCCTTTAAAGGATGAATGTACAAATATCCTTTTTTGTGGATACCTTCGTTATTTATGTAACTCTAATAGAAAATGTAATGCTTCTAGACCCGCAGCGATTAAGGCGTTGGCGTGGATTATTCGTGAATGAATGAATGAATGAAATTAAGATTTTAATTAAGCAGATCTGTTGTATGGATTCTTCAGTAAATCTTTTGTGGTAATTTTCCTGACCATATATGCTCTCTGCGTACCATCTTCTGAAAATGCAATGCGTTTCCAACCTTATATACCACATTATAATGTTAATTTTAGTAACATATACCCTACAAAATTGTGACAAAACTTTCAAGCAAAAATCGTTAATAATAGACTAATAAAAATAAATTTATATTATTGATTCCTTTGCAAAACGGCCTATAGGACATTCATTATTTAAAAAAAACTTTTTCAAAAAATAACAACCGACTTTCAAAAAAACACTACAAAGTGCAAAATAACTTAATTTCGAAAGTCAGTGACTTTGGATGTGTATTTTAATTCTTTGTCACCACCTTCCGAAATTAAGTTATTTTGCACTTTGTAGTGTTTTTTCGGAAGTCGTTTGTTTTTTTTTTTTTGTTGAAAAAAGTTTTTATTTTTCACTTTTTAGTTACTTACCCCACACCAATTCGAAATTTCATCATGCTTGGGGTCAAAACAATGCACATTTATGCGATAGCAGCATTCGCGGTTGATCTGCTGTAATTTTTTGAAGAGTTCCATTGTCTGTCTCCGAAACGTATCGTCAGATCTATATGCAATTTTAATGGGACCATTTCGGAATAAACCCCTTTCGAACAAAAAAGAATTTTGCAAATCCGTAAAAAGTCTATATACGACGGAGTTATGCCCAAAAAAAATGTAAACATGTCGAATTGATAATCTCCTTCTTTTTGAAGTCGGTTAAAAAAGAAAAGTCTTGACTGACTGACCGACTGACTCATGAACGCCCAGCCCAAACCCTTGAACCTAAAAAGCTGAAATTTTGCACAGAGGTTCCCTTTATAATGTAGACAAGGAACAAGGAAGGACTTTTCGAAATTCAATCCCTAAGGGAGTTAAATAGGGGATGAAAGTTTGTATGGAAAATCGTAATTTTTGTAGTTTATACCATGAAAATTAGTGTTTATTTATTTATTATGCAAGGCACACCAACGACATATTTACAAAGATAGTAACATTAGGCGATGACGAATCTTCAGTACTGTGTAAATACATCACATAAAGGCATGCACAACATTCTTATTAAAAGGGAATACGAATAACAAATAACGTGATTTACGATGCGATTACATTTTGAAATTATTGAAAAATTATAAATGAAATTAAATTATAAAATGAAATAAAATAATAGATTTCGTCACATTGCACTAACACAATACAACCATACAAAATTAAATAAAAATTCACACATAAGGTAACAAAACATGGAGGTAAGTAAGTAAATGATAAAAATAAAATACAATTAACTTACCCCAATTAAACTAAATTAAATTAAATTGAAAATTATTAAGAAGTAATTTGAACAGATTATTAAATAAAACTAAATACCTACAATTAATAAAATTAAAATTAAACTTAGATTATTAATATTAAATTATCATTCAATTAAAATAAGTATGACTACCGGTGGGCAGCTGATTACAGATCAATTTTGTTTATTTTAGTTTTAAATATTGGCAGACTGTCTTGGAAAATATCAATATTGCTGTCGACTGAGCAGGCACTATTGTAAAAATACAACATTCTATTTAGAGGTGCATGCTGGCCCAGGTTTGTGCGACACGGTTTAGTGGCAAACGTCTTAGTGGTACGCTTAGATCGGAGATGAGAATGACGAGGTACATCTAGGTTGATTTTTTTAAGGAGATCTGGAGTCGATGTTATCCCGTTTACAACTTTGTAAAGTGTTGTTAGATCATTTAGGACCCTGCGTTGTTTCAATGTGTCTAATTTGAAGTAACTTAGTCGTTCTGCGTAATCGGCTCTGTAAGGACAATAGGGTATTTTCCGATTTCATAAAAACTATTTTAATTTGAAGATTGGGACGATAATAGGTCTTTACCTATGAAATTGCCGTTTTGTATGAAAAAATTTAAACGAATTTTTTTCATGAATTTTTTATTTGTATTAATCGAAGTAATCACCCATGCAATCAATGCATCTTTGCCATCGCAGTGGCAGTTTATTGATGCCCTTCATAAAGAAATCAGCTGGACGGGAGGCAACAAATTCTTCAAAGGCATTTTGTACTGCCTCTCGGGTATTAAATTTTTTTCCCGCCAAGAAGTTATCCAAATTCTGGAAAAAGTAGTAGTCTGTAGGCGCAAGGTCTGGTGAGTAGGGCGGATGACGGAGAGCTTCCAACCCCAGTTCTTGCAACTTGGAGACCGTCTGCTGTGCAGTATGAGGTCGCGCGTTGTCGTGCAGGAGCAGCGGAGACGAGCGATTGACCAATGCTGGTTGGAGATGCGCCAGCTTCTCCATCATTGTGTTCAGTTCTTCACAGTACACATCTGCAGTAATGCTCACCCCGTTTGGTAAGAAGCTGTGATGAATCACACCGGCGCTAGACCACCAAACAGTGACCATCACTTTTCTAGGGGTAAGTTTTCGTTTAGGGCATTGTTTAGGTGCTGAACCAGGATCCAACCAACTTGCTGAGCGCTTACGGTTATCAAACAGAATCCATTTTTCATCGCAGGTAACAATGCGGTTCAAAATTCCTTCATTTGTGTGTCTGTTGAGCAGTGCAAGGCACGTCTCGACGCGTACTTCGCGCTGGCGATCATTGAGTTCGTGGGGCACCCATTTGTCAAGCTTTTTTACCTTGCCAATTTGACGCAAATGGACCAATATTGTTTTGACGCTAACGTCGAAAGCTGCTGCTAATTCAGCCGTAGATTGTGTATCATCAGCTTCCACAATCGCCTTTAATTCGTCATTGTCGACCAAAGTCTTCGGACGACCGCGAGGTTCATTTTTCAGGTCGAAATTTCCAGAACGGAAGCGAGCAAACCAATAACAGGTGGTGCGTTGGTTTGTAGTGTTAGCTCCGTAAACGTCGTTGATGTTGCGTGCCGCTTGTGCCGCGTTGCTGCCACGACGGTACTCATATTCCATAATTACTCGAATTTTTAACGTATCCATGATGACGAAAAAGATTGAAATGCGATGAAAATGTAACACTAATCAATAAAGAAATGACTACTATGTTTTTAAAATAAAATTAATTTGAAATTAGAATTCTTAGCCAAACAAAAATTATTTTGATTTGAAATGGCCAGTACTGCAGAACGGCAATTTCATAGGTAAAGACCTAGTATATTTAGTTAAGTAAATTCAAAACAACTAAAAATAAATTTGGTTTAAATCGTTTTTAATTGAGAAAATGGATAGAAATCAATTTATTTTTATTTTTCTGTTAAATATCTCGTTCCAATCTTCAAATTAGAATAGTTTTTGAAAAATTGGAAAATACCCTATTGTGGTCTTTAAAACGCAAGCACCTAGTCATTGTTGCATGTTTATCATTCTGTTAAAAAAAAAACCATATGTTTCAGTGTTTTTGGGAAATCAGCCCCTAAGGGCGTAAAATAGGGGATGATAGTATAAATGGGAAACCGGAAATAACCGAACACCACCTAGGCTCGGTACGCGGGTAGGACTAACGATTTTCCGTTACCCACGCGGGCGAAGCCGCGGGCAAAAGATAGTTTTATAAAATGCAGCAATCAAGATTGACAATCAACAGATTTTTAAAATGGTAAAAGTTGACAAAAATCGTAATTATATTCTGATTTTATCTGTATTTTATTCTTCCAGGTCCTGTATTCTAGGTCCTCTGTGGAACGCTAAGTACCTACTGTCTGATTTGTGCCAGAATCTGAGTTGACAAAGACCGAAGCATTTTTCTACGTTTCATTTTCTCAGCATTTTCCAGGCAGACTCACTTAGCCTAACTGCCCATACTCTCATTAGCTTGATCCAGCTGACTCTTCAACCATGATAAACCATCTTACTTAGACCGTTAGCCCGTCAGACCTTCGTTGCCAAGAGCAGACAAGTAATTCAATATTGTTAGTGTAGTTTGACCCTCGTTTCTTCGGAAGTATTTCAAGGTCATTGCGCCCTTTTGTTTCGGGATATGGAACGGCCACTTTTGTTTGCCGACGTGTTAGAACAGTTGAGAAAAGTTTCGGATCTGTGATAAAAGTGGATATTGATTTAATGCACGGTGGCATACATTGATGCGCAACCTATTTATATGGAGTCAGTACGTAGGTACATGATTCTGAAAACGCGCGTCGAAATTTCTCGTAAAATTAAAAAAATAATCTTTAAAAACTTACGACGAATTTGTACGCTAGGGCGGGTGGATGGGTGGGTCCTGAATCATTTGCTGAATTCATGCGTTTCGCGCAGTTGCACGTCGATATCCCACCAGCGACAGATTTGGTCCTTGTCGTTAGGCTAATGGATTAGTGCTATTTAACACGATAAGACTGACTTCTTCTACTGCGAGCCACCACAAGGCAAAGTCAACTTTCTTTAATAATCTACACTAATAATATAAAGAGATATATTGTTCCGTATGGTGCTGGACGAATAACACCATCCCATTTCTTCCAGTGGGTGTCGTAGAACTAAAGGACTAAAGGACTTACCAGAGAATGGGCAGCAGCGTTCTCTATGTATTTTACCACCATACTGCGATCGCCAACGCGCCTGCCAAGCGTTTCGATTATGGCAAGCCCCCCAAACTGGGTGAGGTCTATGTCCAGCAGTGGACGTCTTCCGGCTGAAATGATGATGATGATGAAGGGACTTACCAGAGAATGGGCAGCAGCGTTCTCTATGTATTTTACCACCATACTGCGATCGCCAACACGCCTGCCAAGCGTGGCGATTATTACGAACCCCCCCCCCCCTTTTGGGGGCCCAGCAGTGGACGTCTTTCAGTTAAAATGATGATGATGATGATGATGATGAATCATCGTCAAGAGAATAGATTTGATTTTTCGTATGTTTGTTTGTAATAGATAAACTCTATAGAGAGACTTATAAAGCCCTGTTTATATTAAAGAGATGCCAAATTTCCATGTTTGACTCCAATGTTTGGAGTTAACTTCAATTAATGAAGATATACTGCTACTGCTCTGAAATAAACAGATCATTTCGATAAAAAAAAACACGTATTGAAAGCTACATTATCAGTGAGTAACGTCCCCGTGTAACCTTCCACGTGAACGCAGCGAGGCAAAAGCTATTGAAAATATAAAATAGAAACTTAGGTAAATCTGGTTGTGTCCAAAATAGATACCCATTATTTGTAGGTATAGTACTTAGGTATGACGAAATATATTACAAAAAACTTAAACCAAGAACAGTTTTTAAGCATACAAGTTACAGTCAAGTAACTTATTTAGTGTTTTCATATACCACCCGTATACGTTAGGGGTGATTGAAAAAACTCATTTTAAACAAAGTTGTGGAACGTGGCTCGCGGTTTAAGCTACCGATAAACGAGATAAACTTTAAATTATTAACTTAATACTTTTTGCCAACGGCATCGCCGCGTGGAGGTCGAAAATTAACCCACGGGAACGTATTGCCGGGATAGAAAGTATTCAAAGTCAAAGCATTTGAAATAAATGCAGGCACTTAAAAGGCACTTTTGAACGTCAAAATAGAATTTATTCTAGTCTAATGTAGTTCCGTATGGAGAAGAATTGGCAAAAAACTTCACCGTTATTCTATGAAAACGTTTTAAGCACAATATTTAATATACATTCATTATACAATTATGCCAACCCGCACTGGGCCCGCGTGGTGGATTACGGCCCACTCTCTCTCACTGAGAGGAGGCTTGTTTCCCAGCAGTGGGAACTTTATAGGCTGAGTATATAATTATGTGTGACAACGATGCACCCAGAATAAAATTACCATACCAAAATAGGTAAAAAGAATAAAATTGAAGCAATTACACATAAATAAAGGACAATGACCAAATTAGTATGAAGACTGGTGCGTTTTGTTTTTTTAGCGGCATTCGATGAAATATGAAAAAAGCGGTGCAGAATAATATTATGAATGAATTATTGTATGGGGTCATATAGCGAAAACGCAGTCCGGACCGAGTTATATCAGTTTAAAGATTAACTAATATTTTCATATATTATGGAATAATTCTTGTTACAAAGCATATTTTTGGCCTTTCCAAGTGACATTCACTATTTAGTTACTACTTAATATCTTCAAATACATGTTTACATTTATTTATTTAATATATTATATTTATTTTTATTATGATTGGTTAAAAATAATAAAACTTGGTATATGGTGAACTTTTTATTAAAAAATAACATATTACATTTGGACATCATCATCGCTGGGTTCATCATCAGCCTCATTTTCGATGTCGTGTCTCACAATTATACTGTCTAAAAATAGTGCTGGGGGAAAGATTAGGTTGATGTCCGCCCCATCGTAAGTACCAGACAATAGCTACCTCGTGAGAACAGCAGCCGAGGGTTCTTTTTTCCACAATACAGCTACAGTAGTGGCCTATTATGGCTTCTCTTCCATGCGCATTTTCTTCATACACTATATAAACATAATATATCCGAGCCTGTCGATGTCTGGACTGAATTCTTCCCCTTAGTAGTACAGGATTGGCAGCTACTATTCCGTATTGTGTTATATTTTGCGTGTTAAGTTCACGGCATACTTCTATGTAATATTGACCATTATTCTTAATATGCTCGCCATAATAGCTTCGAGATTGTTTTATCTAGTAAGTACCAAGAGCATATAAAATAAGGTCATCTGTGGTAAGAGTTGGAAAACGATCGAGTTCCGAGTTTTCTGCGGTGATTGAACGGAATATAGCTCTGCGAGCAATTAAATTATTTGCAATTACATAACTGCTCAGATGGTTCTCCATATCGGACCTTTGGTGTATCTCACTCAATATATCACTCACTAACCTGTAATCAGTCAGTGGTTGACCAAACGCATTGAGCATAGCACACGCAATCTTTATTTCATCAAACAGGTGTATCATTGCACGGTTATTATTCGTGTGCCTTAATTGCTTAAACTGGTTCTTCAGCCTGCCATTAATTGTTTCAGCGACACATCGTTACTTTGCTGGATTCGTTTGCTTCTCGGGTCGTAAGCTGAGAGTCAGTACTGCTTTTTGTAATGGGCATTTTCGGACAGTAACGATATGATTGTAACGGTTGAATCGAATCTCTGAACCCACGATCCAAAATCAAAACATCATTAGGCCTAAAAACCCAATGAAATGGATCATCTCGGCTTTCTAATATTTTGTTCAGTATAACTGAGTCAGATGTCGTTGCACGCCACTTATGCAGGCTATATGACTTTCTCTGGAAATAATAATTGCTACTTCCTTGGAGGTACATGTATGTCCCATCGTGTATTGTAACAGCTCGTTCGTAATTATTTCCAAATAAAGCATTGGGTATAGCCAAACACCTTGAAGTTATTTCATCGCGAGTTTAATGATCGTATCCAAGATGTCTTGGAATAAAATCTCGCTTCAAGCATTCTCTTACATTTGTCACAGTTCTCTCAAATGTAGACCGGGACATTCTTAAAAGGCTGCACAATCTTTGGTTGGAATCACCAGTGTGCAGTTTCACCAGCACCATTGCTAAGGCTGTAGCTGGCCTTCTTGTGTTATAATCAGCAATCGAAGGTGTGCTTTGCAGCACTTCTTGGAATTGAGTCTTCGAAAACCCAATGTATTAGTGGAAAATGTTGTCACTGATTAAAGACAGCCGTTCGAAGTTTAATAGTGACCGATGCGACTGCAATAGTCTCACCATCTCCATTAATTGTCTTGGAGAAAACATATTGTATACGTGGCGTGTAGGTACTTTGTGCGATGTCTTGCCAAGCACTGTCATTTCTATGTTCTTCACATACACGAGAGCCAAAAGGTATTAAGAATTTCTTCTCTTTAAGAATACCTCTTAAAGACCTGTCAATCCGTTGTAAGTGTTGATTTTTACACATCGCAAAAATGCAAACCCTGGTATTTAAAGGTGCTCGGTGATAACCGGGAAATGGAAAATGGCGTTGTCCTTGAACCACTGCAGGTGGCTGTTCTACAACGTTTGGTTGCGCTGCTGGTTCCAAAATGTGTGGATCTGCTGGTCGTTCCAGAACATGTACACGTTAACCACGAAGGTAAAACAGTGAGTGCTTTGTTTGGCAATTTCTAAACAAAAAATACCATAAGCAGCTCGTGCGCAGGTAAAAAATTCTTTACCTGTGATTGGCTAGCATTCTCGCCAATTGGCAGTGCCGCCCGGTGTTGATGTCAATGAAAGCGCATGGAAAGGACAGCAGCGCGTCACTTTTAAGTTAGAATTATGATCTAGATAACGATGAAACTAACTTCAAGAGTTCATTATTGAATTATTTACAATGGTATATTGTTTGCTTCAATTACCCTTATCTCAGTTCAGACTGAGTTTATGACATAAGACCCCATACAATATTTCATTTGTTCTATTATTCTGCATCATTTTTTTCACATCCGAACGTCTGCCGCCAAAAAAACAAAAGGCACCAATTTTACGCATTGTCTTTTTATGATAGATACATGGTGCTCACATATTTACATAAAAAGTATCCTATGTATTAATCTAGGTGATAATCTATCTATGTGCCAAATTTCATCACAATCCGTAAAGTCGTCTTTCGGAGAAATCGCGGTTCATTTGCTGTCATTTTTTTAAGAGTTCCGTTGTCTATCTCCGAAACTCATCATCAGATCTATATGAAATTTAAATGGGACCATTTCGGAATAAACCCGAAAATAATTTTGCAAATCCGTCTACATATGACGGAGTTATACCCGAACATACATTTTAAAAAAACATACCGAATTGAAAACCTCCTCCTTTTTGAAGTCGGTTAAACAAAATGTTTTGATTAATTAACTTTGCTACACACAGAAAACATTAATAATAACAGACGCAGTGTCATCTGAGTGAAGTTAGATGTGTTTCAAGTGTGAGGACCAAATGTAAATTCTTTAATTATTATATCCATTAATATATGTATATTTTTATTTATTTATTGGCTTATAAAAAAGGTGTTACAGTATAGGTGTGACACTGGATCCCGCACTAGGATACCCTGTGTCGCAGGATCCAGTCTCTTTCGACAGATTATATGAAATTATGATAGGTAAAGTATACAAGAGCAACGGTTTTAATAATGAAGTAAATTCACTAAAACTAAGGCTAAATAATTCACTAAAACTAATACTAAATAATAATAAATAATATAGCAATCCTGTGGAAAGTTAAACCATCCGTTCTGAACTTCTGTACCAGGATTGTCTGTAAACGTAGTGTTGTGCAACGAACCTAATTGTAAACTCCAGCTGAAACCGGGTGCTGGCTAACAATAAATATACACCACGCCTGCATACGACTCGGCGAAAATCTTGCCAAGTCTGCCATGTAGGTAGTAAAAACCAAGCTAACCCATTTCTTCTAACAGCTTTCGTAAATGGCAACTGCTGGTTATTCCATGCTGCATATTCATAAGCACGGCAGGGACATCGACTGTACACGCAAATGACTAACCCCCTTATTACAAAACAAGGTTTTTCTTTAGGTATGGTTTAAACCGTCGAGCCTGTTTTTTAAATAAGAATCTAACTGAAATCGAAATACGGCTCCTTTTACAAAACTGACAAGTTAGTCCAGTGCTAAACTGTCAGTTTTGTAAAAGGAGCTGAAATTCTATTTCAGTTCTAAGTTCTCATTTCAAAAACAGGCTCGATGGTTTAAACCATAACTAAAGAAAAACCTTGTTTTGTAATAAGGGGGTCAGTGTTTTTCTATGGACCTCTATGGACGCATTCGCACTATAGCTTTTGACAAGGGCGCGTGTCAAAAACGTCAGCTTGTTCTCGTACAGCTATTTTAATTGATTTTTTAAATAAAGTATTAATGTGGAGGCCGTTTTCAAATTATCTCCCTACATCGACGCACAACCTGTTACCCTGCATATCATTTTAGAACCATTTAAATTTGTCTGTCATTTGAAAAAATAAAAATAATAGCTCTGCCCTAATATTTGACCGTGTAAGGATTCCACTTTTGTATACAAAAAGCTGTTTTTTTTTTATAACCGGCGAGAAATTTCTACTCTAGGGGGTCTAAAATCATGGTGTTGAATTCATGGTTTCAGTTTGCTCATCGTTGCAGCCCTGTATAAACGTAACGTAAAAGGCATAACTATACACAAAACTAGTTTCCTCAACGGAATGATCCTGGAATATGTGATTTAAAAATCCTAAAATAATACAGTATGTAGGCATTCATTCGAAATATTGGCTTCATTTTCGATTGACAGTTGCCAAACTTAAGAGTCGAAGCCTCGAATTCAAAAGCTGTGGGAAGGAATCTGCGAGATAATACACAGACTTACCTAAGGTAACGTGAAAATAAATTATTTGGATATACAGGAGCGTTGTAATGACATTGTACAATGTCAGACAATCAGTCACAGACAGCTGCGATCAACGCTACAGCTTAACGTGCTTTCCGATGCACGGAGGGGTCTTGATATATAAAGATGGTCACTATTCTATCAACAACTACTTAAACGATAAGAATTGTTGATCGCTGTGATGAACTCAAGACAACGTTTATTTTCTTTCACCAGAATTAGCTTACCTACTGACAGGTTATATGAGTTACTCCATAGTATTGTTTATTTTATTTGACAGCTGTGCTGCTGGGGAGTTTGTTGCGCCACTTGTTCTTCCCAGCTAAAGCACAAGGAAGTGGTGACGGGCGGGCGTTTTTGGGGGACTGTGTTATGTAATGTCGACGTTCAAAAAGTGCTGACTCTCAGCCTAGTTTGAATAAATGACTTTAGATTTCACCCATCAACGGAGGCGGCGATCTCTCGCGTCCGGCCCTGGTCCAGGCCATGGTACGGGGGAGGGGATGGGGAGCCGTCACCTCCTTCAGCGAAGCAGTAAAGCTCACGAAGAGGGAGGCGGCGCACGTGAGGGAGAGGCAACATATGCGCCCTCGCGACCCTAGACACCGCAGGATACGGAGACGCCCTGGGCGTCGGGAATCCCAGGCCGATTTCCGGCCATCGTAGGACGGCGAGTAATGGGTAGCTCGCTGTCCGGTAAGGACCAAGCCCAAGTCGACGGCGCGTTGTGTTCCACGCGCGCCTCAAAGAGATGTCAGCACAAAAAATGATGGGGCCCGCAAGGCCCGATGCCTGCCAGGGGTGCGGGTTTGTTCGAAAGAGACACCACAGCCCCTGGCATACGGGCTACTGAAGGAACACGGGTGGGTTTTAGTCAGTAAAAGTCTGAACTCCCAACCAAAAAAAAAAAAAAAAACCATCAACCGACCAACTGCGGCAAACGAAGCTTAAGCTGATCGATCGATTCTTCCTGCTCCTCAAAAATAACCACGAACTAAATATACAAGTAGTTGCTGACTGACACAGAATAAATGATGACATTGTTCTACCACGTACAACACACACATAATAAATGTTAAAGCTCTGTCCAGAAGTTGTATACAACATCCTGTAGGAGTTTATAAGCCAGGGCCTTATTTCCGCGAGGTCGTGTGACAAAACTAAAACTAAACTATAAAGTTAAAGCGAATGGAACTACGGGCACAAACTGTAGTAATTCATCACAGCATTCATGGCTGCTCGCAATTTATAACGAACTGTCAAGTTGGTTGTGTTGACTGATACTTGTTTGTTGAGTTTTGTTTGTATTAACATGTTTATGTTAATTGAGTTTATTTCCGTGTGTTGCTGGACGTAAAAGAATAGCACCATCCAATTTTTCCCGTGGGTGTCGTAGAAGGCGACTAAGAGACTTACTAGAGAATGGGCAGAAGCGTTATCTATGCATTTTATCACCATACTGAGATCGCCAACAAACCTGCCAAGCGTGGCGATTATGGCAGCAGTGAACTTCTTTTGGCCGAAATGTGAATTTATTTCTGTAAGTAGGTTTGTACAAACACTTTTACACGTCAATCATATTTGAAATGAAGTAGGTAAAAAAATAAGATGAGGTTTGCGTTTCCTCTATGACTAATCTGAGAAGAAAGTCATAGCAGTATCCTATAAAGTCCAGACATCTTGGTCAGATCATGTAAAGACCATGTAGGTTGATCTCTGAAATGGTATTTTGAGGAAAGAACTACACTGATTGAGTGGACCTGTCCAATCAGTGCACGCATTTGTCAGTAATAGGGTATTTTCCAATTTATTAAAAACTATTCTAATTTGAATTGGGACGAATTATGTAACAGAAAAATAAAAGTAAATTGATCTATATCCATTTTCTCAATTAAAAACGATTTAAACCACATTTATTTTTCGTTGTTTTGAATTTACCGCCAAAACGCTCCTTACGATTACTTTTTATCACGTGACGTCAACTTTGTGTAAACTAAAGTAGTTAGTAAGTAAACAAGTGAGTATCGTGTTTATAATTAACAAGATTTTTTATGGATAGAAAGTGAAATAACTTGTGTGCGGTGCCGTTGTGCACAAATACTTCTAAAACTGCGCCAAACTAAGTATTTGTACTGGTGCTGTTTAAACAAAGCTGACGTCACGATGTCACGTGATAAAAAGTCATCGTAAGGAGCGTTTTGGCGGTAAATTCAAAACAACGAAAAATAAATTTGATTAATTTTTGGTTTTCTCTTAAATATATCGTCCCAATCTTCAAATCAAAACAGTTTTATCAAATTGGAAAATACCCTATTACTCAATCTCCCAGACCATGACTAAGATTAAAACTAACAGAGAAAGTGATAAAAAACATGAGCTACATACTTAGTCTTCACATTCCCAATAAAGTTATTTTTCACTTTGTAGTGTTTTTCCGGAGGTCGGTTGTTTTTTTTTTTATTTTTTAGTTTTTATATTTCACTTTTTAGTCATAGTACCTACCTACCCCACACTAATTCGGAATTTCATCATCCTTGGGGCCAAAACAATGCATATTTATGCGATTGCAGCAATCGCGGTTGATTTGCTGTCATTTTTTTAAGAGTTCCGTTGTCTGTCTCCGATACGCCCCATCAAATCTAAATGAAATTTAAATGGCACTATTTCTTAATAAACTCCTTTCGAACAAAAAAAAGAATTTTGCAAATCGGTTTATATATGACGTAGTTATACCCGAACCTCCACCTAACTCCTAACCGTTAAATAATTATACCTTCCTTCATCAGCTCAGCGTCATGAGATGATGATGACCATGCGCAAATGTCTCAATAGATTTAGAAAATATTTGAAAAAAATTGTTAATATCTATAACATTTGAGGGTTGCCCTCGATTTCCCTGGGATCCCATCATCAGATCCTGACATACAATCGAACATATAACCGCCTCTTTTTTTGGAGTCGGTTAAAAATATTGCTGTACTTTACAAAGTAAATATTCTTATATTTATAAATTAGATTATACACAAATAGGCTACTTTTGTCCCGGGAGCGCAGCTAGTAACTAAATAAAATACATTCACCCTCAAAGGACTACCCAAAGTAAAGATCTCAATCCAATATGGCTTTAATAAAAATCCATTCAGTTCAGATACCCATTAAGTAGCCTCACCGATTGTATCATCTTTATAAATCCTAAGTATAAACATTGATAGCCTATAATAGTCTCAAACTGAGATTGCTCCCATTCGTCTCGACTCGATATTAATAAATATTCAATCTTGAACGAATCCCATTTAGTTGACTTGATGTCCAATTTAAGATCAGAGATACGTTCGAAGATATACGTAGATACCTACATTATATGGTACATACATTTTACTTCAGATCAAAGGAATGGAGACGAAATGAAAGAATCATGTTTCCCGGAAGATGGGGCAGAGGTATACCTACTTACTTTCGTGGCATAGGTCCCATGTTAAATCTATTGCTATCCCAAGCAGCAAAAACTAGTACTATAAAAAACCATAGAACGTTTTGTAAAAACCTGTCCTTGGTCCTATAAAACCCCAAAGAACGTATCTTTTATTCGGAAGTGGCGCATTTATATCTCTGTTCAGTGACAAAATAATTTTATTGCAGTGTTCCAAATGACGAAACAGTCCATTAAAATCTATGTAACAGCGATGCAGGTCTCAAAATAGTGATGTACTGGCTACTGTAGGACCTTTTAGAGTACTTTTTCATACTATACAAGAGTTTATACAAGAGTTTAGTTTCCTTTACCTCACATTTTTCATTCACCATTCATTATTTTACATTCGTGATAGTGCAGAGTGCAAAAAATAATTAAAATAATTTTACAAAGGATACAAGCAATCTGAGGTGAGTAAGATATTTTGTTATTATAATATTAGTCTATTACGGTGGAAATGATGTGCGACTGCAGCTTTACTGATAAACTAGGGATAGGTTTACCATGAATTTAAAGTGCCCCCCTCGAATTGTTGAGCTTTTACTAAAATATTTATCATATAAAGTGATTTCGATATTCTAAGAGCCATTATAGTACTTGCCGTGATAATGTTTTCACTGTCAGTCAACGTGGATTCAACCAAAAATTAGGGTTCTATGTGAGCATGACTGAATATTAACACAGTGTTTTTTTTACTATTTTTCTGAAACGGAATGACTGCTGAAAACTGCTGTCAACATTGTGTTTTTACAAGTTTTTTTTAAATATTAACTTGCAATGTATGTATGTTTGTCCAGGTGGATTCTTACAACTCAATTTTGAAGCAGATATCTTAAACCGATTGAGCTGAAATTTTGCATGCATATGTATATCGCGTGACAATGCAATATTATGATAACATGGAGCTGATCTGATGCTGGAGCTGGAAGGTGGCCATAGGAACTCCGCAATGACACGACACAACCCCAACGAATTTGGCTTCGTTTGATTCGTATTGATGAGTACTTTGATTCTATATGGTAACCAGGGCCTGATGCTGGAGCTGGAAGGTGACCATTAGAACTCCGCACGAAATCGACACAACCCTATCGAGTTCCCCCCCGAGTGGGTTCCCGCATTGTCGTTGCGGGGGGCTTAGTAACCGTGGTCTCCCATCCACGGTGAAGCCAAGAGGAACCCAACGGTGGGGCCGCTCGTCAGGGCTTTTGCCTTCAAGCCATTGACGTAGCGGCCAAAAAGTAGGTTGCGGTGAGGTGCACCGCAACTGAGGTGGGCCGCGATGTCGAATGGGAGGCATCGCGGCTGAGGGTTACAGGCTGCGGTAGAGGAGGAGTGCCGGTGCTTCTGAGCAGCGCTCTTCCCTTCCGTGGCCTGGACGGGGCCGCCACCGTTTGATGGCGGACGCGGTGGGGCCGCAGGGGAAGAGGAGTGTCGGTATAACGTCAGCCGCTCTCCCTATCCTCTGCGGCCGAAAAGTGGTAGACGGGACGGCGCGTTGTGTTCCTCACGCGCGCCGTCAAAGATGTCAGCAACCACTGGTGGGGTCCGCAAGGGCCGATGCCTGCCAGGGGTGCGGGTTTGTTCGAAAGAGATACCACGGCCCCTGGCATACGGGCTACTGAGGGAACACGGGTGGGTTTTAGTCAGTAAAAGTCTGACACGCCCTCCTGCTCTACTCAGCAGGAGAAGTCATTTGATGATTTCCCACCCAAAAAAAAAAAAAAAAAAAAAAAAAACCCTATCGAGTTTGGGCTCGTTTGATTCGTATTGACGAGTACTTTGATTCTATATGGTAACCAGGGTCTCATGCTGGAGCTGGAAGGTGGCCATAGGAACTCAGCAATGACACGACCCAACCCTGTCGAGTTTAGGTTCGTTTGAAAACATTCCCAATCATAACTAAAAAATAAAAAACAAATTAATGGTAAAAAACAATAAAAGTGGCGGTTTGACAGCTTATCTATAGAAAATATGTCAAACCGCTATTTTTATTCCTCAGATAAAAGTTATATGACTATTGAAAAATCAGCCCTAAGAGTCCTGTTTTATACTAGCTTTAAATTGAATATTCCTGTGAAGAGAATATTCTAAAATTGTATGTTTTTGACATATTTTAGGTACCTGATATTGTATAAGCTGAGTTAATTATGTGGGTTGATTTTAACGTAAGATCAAGACTGATAGAAGAATGAGAAATGAAAGGTTTTTCTTTTTTAGTTCAAAATAAAGAACTATTTAATTAATAAAGATTTTTATTTATATACCATCTGCGTAAATAATCTTAAGAATTAGTAAAATGTCTTTATTATACAGTATGTAATAATAGCACAACATATGTTGATAAGCATAACAAATGTTGATAAGCATCTGAATGTAATGTATATTTCAAGATTATGAATCCAATCTTTTTCGAATGTTGAATCATTGCTTGAAGATTCAGAAAAATCGCTGGAGTCAGGACTCTCTGTAGAAATCTTTGTAAGACGCATTTTGTACGGAACCGTATCCCGTAATTGTGATAGAAACATTTATCTACATGTATGTGCCACTTTTGCGTCATTATAGTGATAGATACCCATTTATAATACTAACAAGCGCATTGATAGGCACCAAAAAAGTTGTAATACAATAATTCTGCTCTATAATAGTGTCTGTGTGATATGCTTATCGGAAAAATTATAATATGCATCTAAAAACTATTATAGTACACTGACGTTCTATTAGCGTGATCTGAAATTAGCTTACATCACAAAAACACTCTATTGTAAAGTTTTTGTTACTAATACTGCACACGTACTATAACAGCGATCTGAATATCCACAATATCACAATATCGGCCTGTAGTTGCGTGTTCATCACTGCTATAACGAAACTACTATTGCAGTTCGTTTAGAACCCTTATTACGCTAATCAGATAAATAGACGCACCTGTTAACAATTTTATAGAACAATATTATTATGTACTAGTTATATTAGAACTTGCTGTAGTACTTGACTATAACGGTTGTATAATATGGCGTAGTAAACGTTTACATTCTTTGTTTATAGGTATTTTTAGCTCTCTAAGCATTTAGAGCAATAATGTACTGTCGAACGCTTTTATGCAACACTCTGGCACCGCTAAAACCTTAATAAATCGTTTATAGAGCTTTTTAGAGTTATGAGCTGAAATAATAGGACTGAATTGCTGGTTGGGATGCTGAACCCCACTAAAATTGTATGTGACTACGATTTTTTCTTGATACATTTATATTGGGGTATATTTATATACGTTGCAGTAATGATTTACGTCGGCTTATCATTAAAATTTTAAGGTTTTAACTGTCGTTGTCATGACTCACCTACCATCCTACACCGCATGGTCTGTTTCCTGGGCCCAAATTCTGTATGGTTAAAATCATTCCCCGCGGAATCTTACTACGTCAATACCGTGTTTTTAGAAACCAATGTTAACGGTAAGGAATCGAATTGTCATAATTCTGTATGTTCCAAGACAATTTGTCGATATCTATCTATTTGAATAAAAAGAAAAGTTCTGACTGACTGACTCATCAACGCCCAGCCCAAACCCTTGGACCTAGAAAGCTGAAATTTTGCATAGAGGTTCCCTTTATAATTTAGACAAGGAATAAGGAAGAATTATTCGAAATTCAACCCCTAAGGGAGTTAAATAGGGCATGAAAGATCCGCGCGTGCGAAGCCGCTGCCAAAAGCTAGTGTTATCATAAACATCTATAAGTTCGTCTAACTATTATACGCATAAAAATATCTGCTTTCGTAACACGTCAACATCACTCTCTAGTCATCCAAGGACACAAAATTGCATTTGATCTTAACATAACCAATTGAAGGCTGCAACGCAATATATCCAGGACATAGGATACCCATGTGTAGGTGTAAGACATACGATACGATGTGTATTGTGGGTGTCGCACGATCGATGCGGTGACAAACATCCCAGACGATGCCATATGCGTTGATTTCAAGGTTAGCTCGGAATATGGTGTGCAATACGAGAATAATAGAATATTGAATGGTAAAAAAAAATATGTTATCAGTTATCTATATACAAATATAATAAAGTTGAAGAGTTTGACTTTGTTTGTTTGTTTGAACGCGCTAATCTCTGGAACTACCTAACAAACTTTGAAAAAATCTTATTGCATTTGATGGCACAATTTTTGAGGAAGGTTACGTTCACGCAACGACCCTTAAGAACCGAGCATAATGAAAGATAATCGGGATAAAACGCTAAGTGTAAACGCAGAAATAGAGCTTCGTGGGGAAAAATCTCACGCGAACAAAAATGCGGACAGAATGCTTAAAGGGACACTTTTCTCGGGCTCGAACTCACTGGTGGGCCTGGCTAAAAATCACGCTGTCGCACCAGGCTTCGTATCCGACAGAGATAGTATCAGTGATGAGCAGTTATACGCTAGTCTACACGCACAACGTTATTGAGTGAGATGCAGGAGCATTTATTGAAAACATTCGCGAAAAAATTAAGAAAAGTACTTCGGAAGATAGGGTTTTATGAAAAAACCACTGCATAAATCAATGACCAATAAAGTTTATTGAACTTATCGTTAATTGAACTTTGTCGGTACCGTCTTGGTTTTCGAGATTTTATACTTCTTTTATTACTTAAACACGCTCGAATTTAGGTTAAATTAGCAAGAAAAACGAATCTTTGTTGGCTTATAACTTTTTAATGGCTTTTTATTTTAGTATTCTGTTTCCGTACAGACAATAAAAATAACGAGACAAAACCATACCGTGTTTAATTTTTGATTACATAGTCAAACAGTGGAGTAAAACCCTCCCGAAGTTTGTGTGGAAAAAATGTGGACAAGTGTCACCTTAATATAAGTAGCCTATGCTACAAAAAATTTGAAATATGCTGGTAAGTTTACAAAGTCATAGTCATTTTGGACCCTGTTGGGCATAGCAAAGTAGGAGAGAGGAGAGCTTTAATTTTAATACTCAATCTATAATTCTCCCACTGGTGGGACACAGGCTGGACACATCAGTGTTTTGATATAATTTGAAACCATACTTCTTACTTCACTTCCTTTTAAGCCTTTGTTTATATAACTGGATCCTTCGGATTTTGACTGAGAGTGTGTACACAATTGGGACACATAATTAGTCGACGTTCACACGGACATAATTATACAACGTGTAACGGAAAAGGTATACAGGGTTATTGGAAAAACACCAACAACCTCTTGAGAGGTCATTGTACTCATTCATTATGAACAAATTTACTATGGGACCAAAACTAAAACCGCGAAAAAAAAATTTGCATTCCCTTACATTTATGTTCGTATAACTCATCAAAATATAGGGAGCAGCTGATTTCTTTTCCGCGATTTCCCATTTTAAAAGTTTGGTCCCATAGTAAAAGTTGTTCATAATGATGAGTACCTAAAATGACCTCTTAAGAGGTTGTTGGTGTTTTTCCAATAACCCTGTATACACACCAAGGGCACGGCTTCTTTGGATGATATCAAACGATATTGGAAGGGTTTTTTAATCCTATCTCTACAGGTTCGGAAGTTATGAGAATTTTTAATACATTGAAACCAGAAACCGAACTTTTCAAATTGAAATAAACACATCACTCGGAAGAGATTTATCGTGATATTGGCAAGTAACGTGGAAAGTTATTGACCTACGTAGTGCGGTGACACGTTTGTTATGATTTGAATTAAACAAACATATGAAACCGAAAACTTGGTATCAGTTCTTAGAGTATTTTATTTTGAGCTGGAACTATGCATAGTGACTCTGTACCAGCTGTTATCTTTAGTGCTTAAGGATAGCAATAGGGTTTCTGTTACACGCTGTATATTGGAACGCATTCGATATTCAACGCACTGCTCACGCCAAGAATTAAAAAGGGAACCGTTAGTGCTTTTCGACGCGCTGAGATGCACTGTGTTGGATATGCTAGGTTCTACACCAAAGGTTGAAAATCCATTTTCCTACTTAGGGTGTTGGTCTAACAGTGGCGTACACGTCGTCATCTCACTGTTTGATCTTGAGATCTTCCCCAATTCCTGGAAAAGTATAATTTCACACAAATAATTTCATCTCTCTCTAGTTACAGCAATATCTAGGTTTCTCAGTAACTCGACATAACCTACACCCAACAGTATCAATTAGTCCCATTGTTTGCAACTGAGACTGTTATCTGCGATATTCCCTTTGAAGTATGTAGATATAGCAAGATAACTAGGGATACATGTAGCTACACGATACATTGGCATAATCCCTGTATCCACGAGGAGACTATCCTCCTATTGTACCTATATATTACACCTACCTGCCTACATACATACAAATACATAGACATTTTAATCGGATTATAGTGCTACAAACACTTCTTGTAGTAAGAGATAAGAGTAGTATACTCTATTGATTGGAGCTTAGCCTCGAATAAACCTAAAAGTAGTATTACTTTTAGGTTTATTCGAGGCTAAGCTCCAACCAACGGCTATAAAGTTATTTTTAACCGACGTCAAAAAGGAGAAGGTTCTCAAATCGTCTGTATGTTTGTTCCACGATATCTACATCAATTGTGAATGGATGTAAATTTTTATTGGGATAGGGCATACCCAGCTTCAGTAGTGGTCTCATATAAATTGTATTAATTTGCTTTAGTAGTTTTTGCGTGAGCCTCGATAGTATGTTTTTGATCCACTTTATGTATCTTGATGACATTCTGCTGCTTTCTGTCACTGTTGTTGACATACCAAGTAGTGGTATACGAATAGGTGTCGGGTAAGTAGCATAACTAAAAAGTGAAAAACAAAAACTTTTCCAAAAAACTACTTCCGAAAAAATAATACAAAGTGAAAAATAACTTAAGTTCGGAAGTCGGTGGCACTAAAATAAAATAGATACTTATCCAAAGACTTCGACATCCGAAATTAAAGTTATTATTCACTTTGTAGTGTTTTTTGTCAAGTGTTTTTGGCAAAAACACTTCCAAACTTGTAGCACAATTGTTTGGAAGATGATATGACTAGAAAGGAGGCGAAGACGGAGTGGGTACTGGGATCACGGTTAATAGAAAATGAATAGGGATTTATAAGAATCAGAGAATGAATGATGAATGAATGAATGATGATGATGATGATGATGATGATGATGAATGAATGAATGATCTTAGATTAGGAATTATATTTTTGCAGTCTAAACTATGTATATGCATTTAATATTTAAACAAATGACTCTCTTTTACAACCAACTCATTCATTTTAGTACACATTTGCAGTGGCACATAACTATGCAAATATTTTAAAATAACTTCTGGTAAAGCGGGTTTCATATATTTCCCTGTCGTAAAACTGGGGATAGGCGGGGTATTGAAATAATATAGATAGGTACAGAAGGTTTATTCTTAAACTAGCTGAGGCCGCGGCTTTGCCCGTGTGTGTTGGAAATTATCTCATCCCTTATAACATCAACTGTCTGTCAGTGAATATCTCATCAAAATCAGCTACCTAGTCGGTTCGGAGTTTAGCAGAAATAAACAGACAAACGGACCAACATTTAAATTGTTGATTTTTTTGCTGCACGTACCGCGTATACTTTCATACGGATAATGTAGTGGGCTGCAATATTGTCAAACATTTATAGTTACAAGACTATTAGTATTAAGATGTATATTGTAGCCGTTTGTTATCCCATTATAAATAAAAAGGCATTGTCAAGTCGGGGGACGGTCAATGAAAACGCCAAACAGAGGCCTAGCCGTCCCCCGACTTGACAATGCCCTGATCAAAATATTACGTTAAAATTAAAAGGCCTATAAATATTATTTTTTACTTTTTTGAGTTTTTGTTTAGGTCGGGGGTTTTTTAAATTTTAAATTTAATTTTTATTTCTTGCTTTTTAAACTTAATGCCTCCCTTAAATCACCATTTATCTATAATCTATTCATTGAGACCTTTTCAATGAGCCCAAACACGATACTTCTGCTGTTTGTTGGTGAATAACTTGGGTTTCCTGGAAATTCCAGGTGTTGCTCCAGCCAGTTCAAGGTTATTTTATTCGTCTAATATCATTGAAGTAATAGAATCCCAAATTTTGAGTTGGTCAGGGGCTAAAATCCCTTTTTCAACCAGAAAAGAGCTGATAATCTTCAAACGGCTGAACCGATTTTGATGAAACATGTCTAAGAACACGCTCGACTAATACACCTTTCAAACAAAAAAAACTAAATCAAAATCGGTTCATCCGTTCGGGAGCTACGTTGCCTCAGACACACACACACACACACACACACACACACACACACACACACACACACACACACACACACACACACACACACACACACACACACACACACACACACACAGAACGTCAAACTTATAACACCCCGTCGTTTTTGCGTCGGGGGTTAATTAAAATAAAATATCATATCTTTACATGACAAAACCCTTCCGTTCCTTGGAAAGCAAGTGAAGCCGTTGGTCCCAGCTGTCATTCTTGGATTTTTGACAGTCGTTACTGATCGTAAGGAGCTCGAAAGTTTGACAACCAGCCTTACCAAAGGGTATCGTATTACCCAGTAACTGGATGGTGAAAGTCAGATAGGCAGTCGCTTCACGTAAAATATTGGTTAAAAATATATATAAAATATTCGGCAGCACCGGTTTGATAGGAAGCCGACCAAAACAGAGTTCAGAAACGGCTGGGCAGATGATGATTTATGTTAGGTATAACATAACGCAAGAAATTAGACTGTACAGCACCTCTGCCTACCCGTACTGCGAATGAGATGCGTTGATGATGTACTCTGTAACAAAATGATGTACAGTCGCCAGTAGGTCAAGCTATCTCAAACTGTCAAATTTTCCCATTATTCCTTTGTTATAAAGTTGAAAAACTATCAAAGAAATTTGACAGATTGGGGTAGCTTGATGTGCTGGCCTCTGTACTTTGAAAACTGCATATAACAGTCCATTTTCTATAACACTGACTAGACCTTTGGCTTGGCATCTGTGTCCAACTCTCTTAGAAGCTAAGAATTCGCTCGCACGGAAAATCTTTTGTTGCCATCCCTTTGAAGACAGCCGGTGCTAACTGTGTAAAGCAATTACTGTTAATGGTGTCAGTATCAGGCTTTCTGTTTTAATTAATGCACAGGGCTTTTAGGTTTTGGGAGAAAGGCGTGCAGTAGTAAGTGTACCTGTACGTCAAAATGCGGGAGTTTACCATAATCACCACGCTTGGCAGGCGGGTTGACGATCGCAGTATGGTGGTAAAATGCATAGAGAACGCTGCTGCCCATTCTCTGGTAGTTCCCTTAGTCGCCTTCTATAACACCCACGGGAAGAGGTTGAATGGTGCTATCCTTTACATCCGACACCACACGGAAGATAACCGTTTTATCTGAATGGAAATGCTTTTAGGAGATAGTATCGTTCCCGTATTTACTAATTCAACTGTATTTTACAAATGCAGCAATAAAAAGATTGTTTTAAGCAATTTCAGGATCAAAATTCTGAACCAAGGGTAGAATATGACAGATACCATTATTTCGAGAACGCATCATTGAGTGGTGCAATTCTCACGTCGAGCAAGTGTCAATGAACCTTAGTTTACTTGTAGTTACAGGCCCGCTCGTCCATCTTTACCATTTTTGTCATTGGCAGCACTCTTATGTCAATGCAGTAAGGTGGTTTTTATAGTTTATATATTGCACATCATTCTCACGTGTATAATTTCAAGATGAATGCATGTTACCAATATTTTGATCTAAAAGAGTGTCTATGGAGTTTCTTGCCCGTTCTTCTCCATAGGAACCTACTACGTTTTGGAATGGGCAACTAGCTTCGTCCTTCAGACTGACTGACACGTTGACAATTAGATGGGTTTAATTGAAATATATGCTTTGAGTTAAGGACAGATATCGGTTGACCGCATGCGTCTTTTATTTATTTTTTGAGGGTTTGAAATCATCAAATAACTTCTCCCGCTCTGAGTGGAGCAGGAGGGCGTGTCAGACTTTTACTGACTAAAACCCACCCGTGTTTCCTCAGTTGCCTGTGGCCAGAGGCCACGGTATCTCTTTCGAACTACACGCACAACTGGCACTGTACGCGTTTTCACTGACAACATATCACACACTGAATGATTTGTTATTAAATCTGTTTTCTTATCATCTTTTTCTTCTCCTTTCGAGCTTACAAGCGAAAGCAACAAAAATAAATTACACATGGTCATAAAAAGCAAATATTGAAAAATATACATTTCAAGAATGAACAAAGCACTAATACCAAGTACCAACCTAACAAACGAAATGAATCCTCGTAAAAGTGTACAATATACACGTTTCATCAGAGTTTGTATAATGCTGGCAACAAAAGTATCGTGATCTTTATGACTTACCGTTTCATTAAGTTTTTATACCATTTGTTATGTCTCGAAAAGTATATCAATATGTGTTAGTATCAATTATTTGTGGTCTAGATACTGTTACGTAACTTATAGCCTTGCTTATGCCGTACGTATTTTAAATAATAAAACATAAGTTTTGCTCGGATTGTTTATTTGTTTGAACAACGAAGTTACAGGAATCTTTGAAGGAAGAGTTCGGATATGAGTGACACTGGCTGGTTACTGAAAAAGTATCGCATCGATGGTTAGGTGGCGAGAATCACAAGGCTAATTATCATAATTAAAAACGTTCAGAATCTAGGTCGCAGTCTCATCTCGGCGACAGTCAAATGTCAAAAAGTTTTAAATTGCGAGAAATAATTTTCGCCGGCCATCAGGCTTGATCGAGGTCAAGACCAGGTCAATTAAGTGATAAATAAAAAAATACTATTATAATTATAATGCTGTTTGTGTATGTAAGTTTACTAAATGTTTGTAAACAAACCCATAATACAGGAGAAAATCCTAGTGTGTGTGTAATTCAAAGTTTAAAGAAAAATAAAGAAACAGGGGCCTATTCTCGTATTTTAAGAACGTTCGCAGTCTGAGTGGCAATTCTCGTAATTTTAAGAACTTTGAAAGTCAACAGAACGTGAAAAGAACACGAGGTGCATGGTTCGATTCCCAGATCAGACAAAATATTATTAAGTTTATCCATCTGAAATTTCTCTCTCTCTCTAACTTAACAGAACATAACATCACGGTTTATTTCCCAGAAGGGTTGGGCAGAGGTGTACCTATAGTACATCCACAATTCGGCAGTTATATTTAAGTCCCATGTAATAGGGGGCGAGCCTATTGCCATCAACCTGGACCAAATACAGACTCCGGGCTACTGAGAAATTCTAGTTAGAAAAACCCAATAATACTTTGCCACACCTGGGAATCAAACCCAAGATCTCATGCTTAACAGTAGCGCTTGCGAGGCTTGGTAGTACATCTCAATGATTGCTGTCAAAATCTGCACAAAATACACCATACAAATACAACAAAATTATAATAAGTCATTTTTTCATGATAAGTTTTACTCTCAACATCTACATAAAGTAGAAGGAGCTTGTGGCTAAGTAATATAAGCCCCACGGGTCGATCGATCAGGTTAAGCTGCGCTTGCCGCGGTCGGTTCGTGGATGGGTGACCATCTTTACATACCAAGACCCCTCCGTGCCTTGGAAAGCACGCTAAGCCGTTGGTCCCAGCTGTTATATGTGGATTTTTGAAAGTTGTTACGAGTCGTCAGATGCCTGAAAGTCTGACAATCAATCTTACCAAAGGGTATCGTGTTACCCAGTAACTGGGTTGTGGAGGTCAGATAGGCAGTCGCGCCATGTATATTGCTGGTATTCAGCTGCAATCGGTTAGACTGGAAGCTGACCCCAACATAGTTGGGAAAAGGCTAGGCAGATGATAATCAATATAAAGTAGGTACTCATGTACTTAGTCCGTTCAGTTCAAAAGTAGGCTAAGTGCTTCTAAAGTCTTTTCTATATATTTTTATCGTTTAGTGCTTCAGAAAATAACCCAGGCTATATTAAACCAACTTTTTCTCCCTTTAAACCGTCTACGGAGTACTTAAAGTTTTCTTAAGAGTGCAGCAACTTACAAAGAGACTAGAGATGGAATTCTATCTGGGTAATAGTACAGTTACGGTATCGTTCTCGGGTATAATCACGGCTAATGTTCGGGTATTTTCGTTTTTACAGTTGCTTTGATTATACCTACTTGAATCAAATCAAATCATTTATTTCTTTGCAAACATGGATATAGTACATAGGTGTTTGTATACTAAAGTTATCCGTGTTTTACCGTCACATGGGCATGCAAATGTTTACAATTCCTATTTAAAAAATAAATAGCAGATCTTTGGATCATAAAAATGATCAATGCGACCGAACGAATTTGAATGCCCAAATACAAAAGCCCATTCCTGTATTTAACTTGATAAAATTACCAGAAATTTTCTCCTAATGGGTGCTTTTTCTCCATCGCCCATCTCTATACATAAAAGAACACAATTCTACTATAAAAGTGAACTTACATAACTTCGACGTTCCGACCTAAACAAACAATCGAATAACATTCTATTCTACTATTGCATGTCTGTACCATACGAGATTCGTAGCAGCATCGGGGCGGCACGCTACGTGAGCGTAGCGGGCGCGTAGCACGTCGCTACGAGGCTACGACTCAACGAAGTAATCTCGTATTTCGCTGCGAAATTAACAGGGTGGAAAGATTTGTTACAAATGTTGGGTTGATTATGTTATTTAAAATTAACTTTTAAGATTAATGTTGTAGATTTTAGAGAATTTATGTTCAGGTTATTTGGAATTCTACAATGTGGCAAGGACATTAACGCGCAAACTGGAACTATACATCAACACATGATCGTGATTTTAGACGTAGCGTTCAAATTTTTCTTCGGTTATTAAAAAAAAAATCTTCTACGGTCATAACAGCAATTTTTTTTTTCGCCTTATGAGAAATTTCATCCCAGGGATGGGCGTTCAGAATCACGTGCTGAATTAATTGCCACAGTTATCGCAATCAATCAAAGCGAAACTTTTAGTGGAAATGGTAAATAATTCTGTCTAATTTTGACATTCATTAAGCCTTCAATGAACCACTTATAAACACTGATAAAAGAGAAATTATTTTTCTTCTGTAAGTTAAATAGGTACGTACAAACACTTACATGTCGAAAAATGTACAATGTTTCAAAACTAGATGAGTTAGGTGTTTCTTATCTTATTACTCGAAGAAATTCAGGATAATTAATCACCACTGATCTCAAAACGGTGAAGCAAAACATCGTGAGGAAACCGGCATGTCCTAGAACAAAAAATTCGGAGACATGTGACATCTACCAAACCGCACTGGGCCCGCGTGGTGGATTGTGGCCCACTCCCTCTCACAAAGAGGAGGCCTGTGTCCCAGCAGTGAGAACATTATAGGCTGATTATGCTACTTTGAAGAAAGCCTTATCTTATGGTATAAAGATAATTGAGGCCATATTTTGATGTATCATTAGGTTATAACAAAGATATCGTGTTATCTAGAGGTGACATTTTGCTCCGTATAGCGGTAGATTCTTTAACGATGACGCGTCATGTCTTGATACGAAGCAAAGTGATTAGTGTTTGATGTTCAAAAGAAGCTGTATATTAATAACAGCCAGTAATTATGTCATGGCAGGGAAATTGCCTCGCCCCCTCTAGGTTGAATGAAAAATGGATTGAAGTTAACTTTGAATTTGAAACATTTAATTCACAGCGTAATTAATTTAGGGTAATATTTAACTGATCCTCTAAAGATTTATTGACCTTCTAGTTAGGTTTTTTTTATTAATTAGTATTGAATCTCTAAAATCTTTTAGGGCTGCTTAAGAAGTACATCCTTAAAAAAAAAAAAAAACTTTTTGGGACTGAGCCGGGCTGTCTGCCGCATGTCAGGTGACAAATAGGCCAAGAGAACTTCGGATTGAGTTAGATTGGGCCCAGCAATAATATGTAAACGCTTACCAACTTTTAAAAGTGTTTTTCTCCACTTTTACTCATTGTAATCTTATTTTAATATGAAAATAATATTTTGGAACCCACACTAGAATGAAATACCCAAGTTATCTCAAGGTTGCAATCGCTATTTAAAAGAAAATCGCTTTTGAATTTGGCGATGTGTATACATATTAATGCTCGTGACTGTAGTTGGCGGGACGAGCTTAGCTTCTACCCAAACGACTGGCCAGCAATTGCAAGAGATGGAATTGTGTGGTAAAGGGAGAGGGAGACGTTCAAAAAGTGCTGATTCTCAGCCTAGTTTGAATAGATGACTTTTGATTTTGATTTTTTGCCCTGGAGAGGGAAATACAGGCTAGTTAGATTCGATTTAGATATATCCTCTATAAAAATTTCTGTCTTTTTTTCACAGCTGGTCGTAGTAATCAAGCTAGGGTACCCTGACCAAATGGGTTAGGTTAGGTTAGAACACGTATACAAAAAAAAAAAAAAAAGGTTAGAACTGTGACCACAGCGCGTGAGATGAGCGAATGAAGCGACCGGTGTTGTTGTTATTACATCCAGGTTGGTCGCAGTTACTTGACTATTTACTATTTTTAGAACCGCAAAATACTCGTATGAAATATTTGAGGTTCACAAAAAGAGGTGCAGTAATTATAACAGAGTGTTCAATAATATTTTTAGGAGCTCAAAATGAGGTGCCGTTAACATAATCTATACTAATAATAAAGAGGAAAGATTTGATTGTTTGTTTGCATTGAATCCCCGGGTGACATAGGCTATATTTTATCCCCGTATTGCCACGGGAACGGGAACTACGCGGGTGAAACCGCGGCGCGCTGTTAGTAATTACATATTATTAGATGACAGGTTTATTTACAAGTCTCTCAACATCTTGTCTGAAAGATGCGCATAATGTACGTAATTATGCTGGTGAGCATTTTGGTAAGAAAACATCGTGAAGAAACCTGTACTTAATGGTCTGAACGCGACACGCAGTGACCAAGCGTAGTAATTAAAAGTAGGTTCTTTCTCTGTACAGAGAGTTTTGTCCTAGTGGCGAACTAAGGTTAAATCTATTTAAGGATGTTAGAAAGAGAGCGTGTACATTTATATACTGTTTTGTTGATCTCGTGGTTGCAAATGTGATTATAAAGCGTGGTAGATTCAATCCCCAGTTTGGGTAAAGTATTTGTAGGGCGAAAGGCTAGTCTCTGTAACATGGCGAAAATACTATACTATAGATAAATAGATATCTTTATTATGTATACCATAAAAATTACAGAAATAAATGTAGAAGTTTTACATAGGAAGACAAAACGGGCCGTCTTATAGATAAAGCGATCTTTTTAGACAACATTTGGATGGGATAAAGGGAGAAGCAAAGACAATACTGCTTGTAGTCATTGGTTAACAAGTTACTTATACTATAAATACATATATACATAAAACGTCTACAAGACCTAGGAACTTTAAGTAATGATGATGTTTAAGGAGAAAAGAAGTATATTTTTTTTTAGAATTAAAAAAATGGAGTGGTCAAAAGCATGCCTCATCGACACAGACAAGGCATTTCATAACCGTAATGCTTGAACTATGAAAAGACTTGTAATAAAAGCTAGTGGAATTCTTTTCTAGGCTTAAGTTTTCCGATGACCTCAGATATCTGTTATGTTTGTACTTCTGCCTTTTTTGAAAATGCAAGCGTGGTAATATGTATGAAGGTATTTGAAAAAACTTTTTTCAAAAAAAAAACAACCGACTTCCAAAAAAACACTACAAAGTGCAAAATAACTTTAATTTCGGAAGTCGGTGACTTTGGATATGTATTTAATTAATTTCTTGTCACCGCCTTCCGAAATTAAAGTTATTTTAGCAACATTCGCGGTTGATATGCTGCAATTTTTTGAAGAGTTCCGTTGTCTGTCTCCGAAACGCATCATAAGAAGGCCAATTCTACTAATTAAAAACGTTCGCAGTGTCATCTCGGCGACAATCGAATTTCAAAAATTTGACAAAAATGTATAGGAATTTTTGACAGATTGACACTGACATCAGACTGTGAACGTTCTTAAAATTAGTAGAATTGCCCCTCAGATCTATATGAAATTTTAATGGGACCATTTCGGAGTAAACCTCTTTCGAACAAATTAATAATTTTGCAAATCCGTCAATATACGACGGAGTTATGCCCGAACATAAATAATAAAAAAAAAAACATGTCGAATTGATAACCTTCTTCTTTTTGAAGTCGGTTAAAAATAGAACACTGACCGGAAAATCCTGTTTAACTCAAAATTAACAGTCACATTAAAAAAGGGTTTCCTTTAAAAGCTATCAATCATGGTCCATGGTACAGTCAGTCGCACAGTTACTGTATGTAACTCATACAACCCTTTGAACCCTCGTCGGCATATGTTTCTGATACACATCGCTTTGCATACAAAAAAAGATGACTTTTCATTCAATACGGCTTTATTTACGTTAACTTTAAATGACTTCAAAAATTGTGGAGTAGGTTTGCGTTTTTGAACAGAGAATTTGACTATGGGCTTGTGGCTAGGTAATCGATCAGGTTAAGCTACGCTTGCCACGGTTGGTCCGTGGATGGGTGACCATCTCTACATACCAAGACCCCTCCGTGCCTCGGAAAGCACGCTAAGCCGTTGGTCCCGGCTGTCATTCGTGGATCTTTGACAGTCGTTACGGGTCATCAGAAGCATGAAAGTCTGACAGACAGTCTTACCAAGGGTATTGTGTTACTCAGCAACTGGGTTGTGGAGGTCAGATAGGGAAAACTGGTATTCAGCTGCATCCGGTTAGACTGGAAGCCGACTCCGATATAGTAGGGAAAAGCCTAGGCAGATGCATTTGACTATGAGTATGTATCCAGAAAGAGAGTGTAAATGGATGGATTCATGGAAATTCATTTCACATTTATGTTATTGAGACAAATAAAATAAAAGGCGCCCTGTACACAAAGCACGCCAAACCTTTGAAACTGCGTTGGCCGGGGCCTTACCCGTGCATCTATTCACACATTCATACCATTTCAATTCGGCCAGTGACATACGTAGGTATTATACGTAAATTACTGGTCGAAATGAAATGGATTTCTAGGAAAAGTAAAATGAAAAACCTCTTTGCAAATTGATACATCAGCCACAAACTTGTACCAAAGACCAACTGTATGCCTACAAAGCAAGATTGAACAGGCTTCTTCTGGGTACGCTCATTCTATCATAGACCTCATCCATCTTTTTATCAGGCGTGACCAAGAGCAGGCCCATTTAGCAATATATCATGGGGACTTCAGACGAGAGACGTCATGGGGGCTACCAACAGTTAAAACTTTGAAAAAAAAAACAAAGCATCACATTGGCAAGTCGGGGTCGCGGCCATATTAACATGTCAGTGAAGGGAACCCATGAGTTTTGCCCCTACCAAAAATCGCTCCACGCGGCTGAAAAACTTACCACGTAAAAAGAGCCACCGTATGAGTGGGAGGTTGAAAATACAGCTCATTCATGAAACATAAGGCAATTAATATTAATCTGAAGACACGTGGAGAAATGTTTGATGATTAACAATTTCCATTTTCGTCTCGAGGGCAATATATTTTGTTCTCAAGAGAGTTCATGTATTAACTTTGTAATACTATGGTAAACAGTCGATTTACTTGTAGGCCGGACATTGGTAACATTGTTCTATATTCAAATTATGTGGAGGTTGAATAAAATACAGCCTGACGGTTTTTTTATTTTAAGTTGTTCAGTTTGATAGTCTGTACCACACAGACTATCAAACTGAACAATATTCTCCATGGGACAATTCTCGTAATCACAAAATAATATCAGCCGTCCCTTAAATTTGGGTCGAGTAGATATTGAAGTTTTGTATGGTATGACAGTTGGTGAGTTTTTCGCTAGTATCTAAGTAACAACAACAACACGGGTCGATTGACCAGGTAAATCTACGCTGTCAATGGTTCGTCAGTGGATGGGTCACCATCTTTCATATCAAGACCCCTCCGTGCCTCGGAAAGTACGTTAAGCCGTTGGTCCCACCTGTCATTCGTCGATCTTTGATAACACTTACGTAAAGGTGTAACGTCTTACCCAGAAACTGGGATGTGGAGGTCAGATAGGCAGTCGCCCCATGTAAAATACTGGCATTCACCTGCTTTTGGTTAGACTGAAAGCCGACCCCAACATAGTTGAGAAAAGGCTAGGCAGATGTTCCGTTTGTTATTTAAACACACCTTTCTGATGTATATTGTACTTTATAGAGTGTGAGAGGTCAGAAACATGTCTTTTTACCCGACTGCGGACAAGCCCAAAAGTAGGTTTCATACATAGGTATACAATATGCTTTGGATTTGGGTTCGCAAATGACTATAATTATGAATATTTGGCCCTCAGGATCTTTTTTGTAGTTGAAGTACATAGGCCTCGTTAATAAGTGGTTGCAGAAGCTTCCATGTCGGGAATCGAGATTTCGATTAAAACATTTGGATCGAATAGACACAAAAGTGGAAATAGTTAGAATTTTGGGTTTGGGATCGCGAAAAGTTTAGTTTAGCTCTCGTTCAATGCGGCTTAAACCTTTAAAGGTCAAATATAACACGTGTCGATGATATTAACGATAAAAGCACATTATTATCGACAAAATAATCTAAAACAGAACACGTACAATTATACTCTTAAAAGATTAACCAATAAGGCCTTGATTTCGTTGAACATATCTGCCTAAAATACTAGTCTGAAAAGTTTTGAAACCACAGCGCGTTAACGTGCCATCGTAAAATAAACTATATCTTTATTTTGTTGTGGTTTCCTTTTCAACAGCTGCCGCCAGCCGGTAGCCATTGAGCCGAACACACGTATCAGCTGTACGTATAAAAAATGTTATAATAAGTATCACATATGTAGTTTGTAAACAAAATAAATAGTGGCTAATTGGCTAAATTGATGTTATCTGTTTGTGGTAGTGTCTATGAGGTTAAACCACACATTCCAAGGTTATGATTTAGATTGGTGACGGTTCTTTACAAATCGATTTTACATTCATGGAAATGTGAAAGAACAATGGCAGAAAAATAGTTGACAAAAATGTTAGCGTCTAGAAATGTCTTATATGCAAAAGGAGTTTAATTATTTTTCTATGATTTTTCAAACAAAAATGTATTTTAGTTAAAGCCGCAGAAAAAAGCATGCATTTTTGGGAATATCAAATGACTAAGTGAATAATATACACAATTCAAGAGTTGCCATTAGCTATATTCATACTATTCTTGTATATACTTGTCAGCCCACATACAGGTTGAAAATATTATTTTAAAGCAGTTACTAATAACCATACTACAGTGATAATAAAAACAAGTGAAATGTTCGAAAATTAGTTTAAAATTACTTCCTGCAATTAAATAATTAGTGCGTCAATCATAATACTGTGCAACAATTCTTAATGTTATGGCAACACTAAGGTTACGTTCCGAGATACGATAATATCGATTTGAGCGCGCTCACACTCGTTCCGAATTGTCGTGAGCGCGATAACGAAGTGTCGCGAATCGTCATAGATGCGCCATCTTGCGATAACGCCGACCATGAGTTAAACTAATTTCACCGTGAGCGCTGTCAAAAATGACAGTTGTGCTGTTTTGTTTTGAGTCGTATCGTATCTTTAGCTAACTTAGATTTATTTGAAGTAGTGCTTCTATCTAAGAAGAAGAAATGTGTGGTGTATACAAGTTAAATATGGTGAAACTTTTATCATGATCACGAGCGTTCCGTATTGATGACAAAAAATGACTGCTGTCAGAATCGTGATATCTAACTCGGAACGCAAAATATCGATGAAAAATGAAATGATGCTCCTGCGCTTTTCGTGGCGGTCGTGTTCGTGTTCTTTTTGCTATTTTATTAGTTCTATTTGACTAAAATTGCTTACGGACAGATATTCGCTTTGCTTTGTGTGACCTATGCGTGCCTAAAGGAATCTGATCTAGCTCTTCTAAGTGACTATGTTTTGACATAAAACATAACCTAAAAAAGTTCAAATTGCAATATCTTTTTTTGGAAGCCTTCTCAGGACAAAATTCTTTTATAAAGTTACTCAGAGACTGGCGCTTAACATTTTAAGATATTTTTGACAAATAGACGCTACCATTTCTTCTCAACTAATTTTATGTATGAACGTCTGCCATTGTTCTTTGTAACTAGAGCACACACATCAGAAATCATCCACACACATCACAAAACGCACACACACACACAATCACACAAATAACACATTTTACACAAACCCTACCACCAATACTTAACGAATATCAAAGCAAAAAAGGCTTTAAATACATTCCATTTAATTCCAATAAAGTAACTTGCTTCCTTTATACGTTAAAACAATGGCCGTCCGCGCCGACTAGCCAAGCCAGATTTTTGTGTTACGTTAGTACCTAAATATTTCAGGTAATTCCAGGATTCATGTACCTCTAGGGAACAATACATTAAGTAAGATTAGGCTGCCTTGCTTACCTGGGAAAGAAAGTCTATTAGTCCATTGAGAGTACTTAGAGGGCTAATTTTAGGGCCTAAAAGACTTTGGCTTATTTATTCTAGGATGGATTAACTTGAACTATTAGCAAAAAGCAATTAATCCTTGGCTAGTAGTAAACCATACAGAAATATGAATCTGCCTGATAGACCATGCTACCGCATAGGCATGACTACCACTGCCTATATCGTATCTATCTATCTCTCAACACAAAACGGGTTGGCTTTGCCAATACTACCAATATCAAAGAGACAGTCAAAATGATAATCTATTTATACAATTAAATAAAATTGAAGTGTCTGTTTGTAATGTCAAGTAACAGCTTTTTACTAAATGTATGTGAAAATATTGGCTTGTATCAAAGAAAACAATTCTTTTTTTTTGTCCGTAGCTGTCTGTCTGTCAGTTCCGGCTAATCTCCGGAAGGGACTTTCCCTGGCAGATAGCTGATGTCCTAATGAGAAACACAGGCTACTTTTTGTCCTGGAAGCACGTTCCTGTGGGATAATTTCCGACATCCGGAGACCGAAATACCTAGTGGATACTTGTTGATCCTACACAGTTATTTATAAAAAGTCACTGTGGAGTTTCTTGTTGGCTCTTCTCCATAATTGGAACCGTGTACCTAGCTTTGACGTTTCATAACATACTCAGTCTATAACGTTCCCACTGCTGGGACACAGGCCTCCTCTCCGTGTGAGGGAGTGGGCCGTAATCCACCACGCGGGCCCAGTGCGGGTTGGTAGATGTCACATGTCTTCAAATTTTTGGTTCTAGGACATGCCGGTTTCCTCACGATGTTTTCCTTCACTGTTTGAGAGCAGTGGTGATGAAATTATTTACACAAAGTATTGCGCCTGGCTGGGTTCGAACGCACGACCTACAACTCGTAAGTCGCGGCCGTTACCACTGGGCCACCACTGCTCATGAGTGTAGGTTTATTTGTGAAATAAGCAATTTTGATTTTGATTTTCAAGCCGCTGGCACAACTAGTGTGCCTTTACATTTCATAGCTTACGATGGGAAATTGATATCATAGGTTCCTTTAAAAATACTCTCACTTCAAAGCGAAGGTTTGAAAAACCTTTCATCAAATAAACTTCTCGAAAGTATCGACAAAGAAGAAAAACAAAACTCAGACACAATCCTTTAAAATTCACCACTTATTTAAAATCTTGTTTCAACTTTCATCCACAGAGGTCTTCAGTTCAACTTTGCACGCCATTTTCACATCAACAAATATTTAATCTTTTGGAAAACAAAAGGGTTTTTAAACAAAAAGTAAAGTGTGTTCTTGAAGAGACATTCCCTGTTTTACATACAATATTATTAAAACTTTTTATAGCTCATTTTTCTGTTCGAACTTTGTAACGTAAGTGCAAAATGTTGTCAACTCGAACACGGTTTTGTTCATATCTATTTCTATACGCTGAGGAGTTTGTTTGTTTGACTTTTTCGTTAACTTGAATTTCTGGAACTGCTAGAAAATATATTTTTGTACTAGCTTATGCCAGCGGCTGCGGCTCCGCCCCTGTGGATGTCAGTTATCGCGTAATAAGTAGCTTATGTCCTTTTCCATATCCCAGGCTATATCTCTGCCAAATTTCATGATAATCGGTCGAGCGGTTTACGCGTGAAAGCGTAATAGGCAGACAGACAGTGTTTCTTTCGTATTAGCAAGAAAGTAAGGATTTGATAGCCCAATTCTTGCGCGACAACCGCCGACCGTTACGAGTTGAGCAAAATTCTGTAATAATACTAAGCAAAAATAATGTAAGAGCCTGGGTGAGCCATGCGATGCAACACGATGGGGTTCTTTTTTTTTGGGTGGGAAATCATCAAATGACTTCTCCTGCTGAGTAGAGCAGGAGGGCGTGTCAGACTTTTACTGACTAAAACCCACCCGTATTCCCTCATTTGCCCGTGTGCCAGGGGCGGCGGTAACTCACTCGAACAACCCGCCCCCTGGCAGGCATCAGCCCTTGCGGGCCCCACCAGTGGTTGCTGACATCTCTGACGACGCGCTTGTGAAACACAACGCGCCTTCCGTCTACCACTTTTCGGCCGCAGGGGATAGGGAGAGCGGCCAACGCTATACCGACACTCCTCTTCCCCTGCGGCCCCACCGCGTCCGCCATCAAACGGTGGCGGCCCCATCCAGGCCATGGAACGGAAGAGCGCTGCTCAAAAGCACCGGCACTCCTCCTCTACCGCAGCCCGTAATCCTCAGCCGCGATGCCTCCCATTCGACATCGCGGCCCACCTCAGTTGCTGTGCACCTCACCGCAACCTATTTTTTGGCCGCTACGTCAATGGCTTGAAGGCAAAAGCCCTGACGAGCGGCCCCACCTTTGGGTTCCTCTTGGCTTCACCGTGGCTGGAATCCACGGTTACTGAGCCCTCCCGCAACGACAATGCGGGAACCCACTCGGGGGGAACACGATGGGTTGGACGCCAAAGGAGTTTTATAAAATGTGGCTGTAAGTTTATATATTACTAGCTTTTGCCAGTGGCTTCGCCCGCGCGGAACCTTCATCCCCTATTTAACTCCCTTAGGGGTTGAATTTCGAAAAATCCTTCCTTATTCCTTGTCTGCATTATAAAGAGAACCTCTGTGCAAAATTTCAGCTTTCTAGGTCCAAGGGTTTGGGCTGGGCGTTGATGAGTCAGTCAATCAGTCAGTCAGTCAGGACTTCTCTTTTTATTTATATAGATTAATCTTACGACTTCCACGGCAACAAAGTCGCGAGCAGAATCTAGTTTCGTCACACAATGCAGATTTATTTTCGGACGTGGTTTGTGTGAGTAATTAACAGTTGTTTCGAGTTGATAAGGGTGCCACCAGACTGTGAACGGTCGTGTCAATTCATAATTTACATGTGTGAGTTTATTTTAAAAGCTACGTTGAAATTCTGAAAAACTGGGATGGTTAATTGTGTTATTTTTTTGCGCACTGTTTTGGGTATATTTACTTCATTTTAATGTGAATTTTTCTTTTTGGATTGTTTTAAAGTTACTTATGAGTATGACTACCAATAAGCTTTATTTACTGCGTTAATAGACATTTTTGAACCGACGAAAAAACGGAGGAGGTTACTCAATTCGACTCGTATATTTTTTTTTTTTTGAACCGACGAAAAAACGGAGGAGGTCACTCAATTCAATTCAGTCCGATTTTGATAATTCTTTTTTTATTGGAAAGGGTATACCCCGAAATTAGTCCCATTTAGATTTCGAAGAAAAATCCCAACCCTAAGGGTAAGAAAACAGGGGATGATTGATTGTTTACTCACAGACTTAAATACTGAGTTGTGTATTACAAAAAGTAATCAAAAATTAAGCATGTAGTAATTAGTAGATTATAGCCACAAAAAATGATAAAATAAAAACTTTTTAATAAAAAAATAAACCGCCGAAAAACCGAAAAGTAAAAAATAAAAACTAGCTTTGTCCAACCCCAATAACTAAGTTCGGAAGTCGGTGACTTTGGATATGTATTTAATTATATGTTATATGTTTTTTAGTGTAATACGTACCATAATCAGTCTATAAAGTTCCTACCTGCTGCGACACAGAGCTCCTCACTAAGCCGAATTTTTGGTTCTAGAACATGCAGGTTTCCTCACGATGTTTTACTTCACCGTTTTGAGAGCAGCGGTGATGAAATAATTTACACAAAGTGCCTATTCGTCAGTCGCGGCCGTTACCACTGGGCCCTCACTCTCTACACATTATAATTTCAGCCGAAGACGTCAATAGCTGGACATAGGCCTCCCCTAAAAGGGGGGTTTTGGCATAATTGCCACGCTTGGCAGGCGGGTTGGCGATCGCAGTATGGTGGCAAAATGCATAGAGAACGCTGCTGCCCATTCTCTAGTAAGTCTCTTAGTCACCTTATACGACACCCACGGAAAGAAACGAGATGGTGCTATTCTTTTACGTCCGGCACCACAAGGAACACTCTATTTTCTACACGCATAATACATAACTGCAACCTAAATGCGTGGCAATGGATGTCGGACCATGTAGGAGATCACGAGATGACCCGGGGAAAATCATCTAATAATGATCCACATAGGGCCTGAAACTGCAATCTGGAAGCCATGGAAGAAGCCTTTAACCAGCTGTGGGATGATACAAGGTCACAGCTACCAGATTCAATTACTAGTAGGTAATCTTTAAAATAAAAGGAACGGTGGTGCAAAACATATGTTTCGAAGTCACAACCATAAATTACCGCGTCAATTGTTATGCACTTTGCTCGAAGCCTCGTACACTGCGATAGTCGGATAACTGACATACTGGCCTGAACACTATGTTTGTAGGGCAATTCGGATATCGCACAACGATGCTAGCTCATTACCCGGCTTATCTCGCAGTGCAGCCATGCGTGATAGTTATGTGAAGCGTTCACGCATGTCAATTACAGTTTGACTGTGACTTAATTACCTGTTTCGTCTACTTGGAGTCATTGTTATGATGCTATTGTTACGGCTATAAATGTAGCTTATATCTACGTGTCTATGAGCGGCTTGTGGTAAAGCAATAACAGCCGCACGGGTTGATAGATCAGGTTAAGCTACTTTTGTTGCAGATGGTCCGTGGATGGGTAAACATCTTCATATACCGCTCCGTGCCTCGGAAAGCACGTTAACCCGTTGGTCCCGGCTGTCATTCGTGGATCTTTGACAGTCGTTACGAGTCGTCAGAAGCCCGAAAGTCTGACAAACAGTCTTACCAAGGGATATCGTTTTACCCAGTAACTTGGTTGTGCAGGTCATGTACAATTATGGTACTCAGCTGCATCTGGTTAAACTGGAAGCTGACCATAACACAGTTGGGAAAAGGCTAAGCAGATGATGATCTACATGTCTATGTAGAAATTTTCGAATTCGAGGAAGAATTGAGCACGTTTCGTTGGGGTATAACATGGTTATGACCGACAGGGCGTATAGGTTCTAGAGTTGCATTCCGCATTCCGGTCGAAGTGGCGAAGCTTGGGTCCATGTCCAGCAGTGGACGTCTTTTGGCTGAAATGATGATGATGTAGTAAAGTGGTATTGTCAATTATTGATTGTCATAGTGTGACTGTTTAGCGATAAGTATATGGATAGTAGATGGGATTTACTAGATTAAAACCCGTTTTCAACAGGTAGATAGAAATAGTTCAGTAAAAAACTGGTTTAATCCTTTGAAAAACCCAATGGAGATCCTAGACATCGTTAATCGATCGTCGGGTTTTAATCCAGTAAATCTCATGTTTTAACCTCGGTAAACAGGATTATTATTACCCCAACATCTATGTTGTGGCAATAATGACCCTGCAATAGAGCAGACGATTAACGGGCCGAACTTATGACGAAGTAGGTCCCGCCGTAGGGCACAGACGGAGATGGTGGGACGAGCTAGACTCCTCTAATGAAAATTGGTCTTTGAGAGCTCTGCAGGCCTAGACAAAACATATTTCTGTTAGCGTTCACGTCAAACGCTACGCCAAAATGTATGGGAATGACATTACCTGCGGAAAGGTTACGTCGTGTCCTTTCCGCAGGCCAGAGAGAAGTGGAAAGAAAGTATGGCGGATTTTGCCAAGCAGTGGTAATTGCTAATAATAAATAGAACAAACACTGCCATGCCGTCTTTGTACACCTTTACTACAAACTTTTGTATCAATATACTATCTTAAATTCGTTCATTCATTGACTTATAGCCAGAGCAGCCTTAACCCCTCGGCCTCGAAGCATAACTTATGTAACGAAGGTGAGCACTCGTCATTTCAGCCGAAGACGTCCACTGCTGGATATAGGCCTCCCCCAAGCAGTTTGGGGAGAGTTTGCACTAATCGCCACGCTTGGCAGGTGGATTGGCGATCGCAGTATGGTGGTAAAACGCACTGAGAACGCGGCTGCCCATTCTCTAGTGAGTCCCTTAGTCGCCTTTTACGACACCCATGGGAAGAAATGGGATGATGCTATTCTTTACGTAACCAAAAGGTGAGCACTAAGGAACGATTTGTGAAAATTAATCATAAAGGGGTTTAATAGAGGATGAAAGTTTGTTGGAAATATCAAAAGGCACACGACTTCTTGATAAATGAAGTCGTAAACCTTTTATCAATGAATTCCATCTACAAATAAGTTATTCAACATTAATCAGATCCATTATCCAACATACGAAGTGTTCAAATCTCACGTGAATACGACTTTGATTTGTACTTTAATTACTAGAAGAGCAATCCGTGATTATTTGTGGGGCAATAAATTGCCCAATTCGCTTTAATTCCCAATGAATTGTCTATTTGTGTAAAATGTGGTCTTAATTAGGTTAGTAGCCACTTCGAATGTTCTATTCGGTTTTAGTATTTAGTGAAGAATGATGGATACGCTTTTGTTCCCTAAAGGGTCCTAGGTAATAGGAGCAAGCTAATTTTCAGTATTGACCGTATATTGGTTAACATTTTAATTTAATAGTTGGCAGGTCTTGGAAACGGTGAAGGAAAACATCGTGAGGAAACCGGCATGTCCTAGAACCATAAATTCGAAGACATGTGACATCTACCAACCCGAACTGGGTCCGCGTGGTAGATTACGGCCCACTCCCTCTCATGGAGAGGAGGCCTGTGTCCCAGCAATGGGAACATTATAGACTGATGATGATGATGTCTTTTTAGGGTTCCGTACGTATGTCCGTCCACCCGTCTGGCTCTCAGCGGGCTGTATCTCATGATCCGATATAGGTAGACAGTTTTCACAAAATGTTTATTTATGTTGCCGATAAAAACAAATAGGTACCCAATAAAACAAAGTTAAAAATTAAAGGGGTCTCCATACAAGAAACGTGTTTTTTCGGCATTTTTTTCATTGTGGTACGGGACCCTTCCTGTGCCATTCCAACTCGCACTTGACCGGTTTTTGCATATTGTGTTCTGTTATTACTTAAAGTAAAGAGAGAAATGTTCTTTTGTCCCAGAAGTATGTGCTTATAAATAAAAAAGTTGACTCGAATAAAAAAAAAGAAACGATTCTCAGATTCGGATAGTCATGTTCTTGAAAGAATAACTTTTTAATATATATTATACAAACATACTAAGCATAAATATAAAAATAATAATTACACAGTATGTACAAGTTTAGATAAAGTAAAAAAGGGAAGACGTCACTGAGCATCAAAGAATTCGTCCGCATCGCTGTCACTGGGAATAGTGCCCAAAAGGCTGGCAGCGTTGCCACGTTGGATGGCAACGCTGATTCTTTGACCAATAATAACTAATTATGATTTATATAAACTTAAGAAATAGGTATAAAGGGCTTATTAGTCGATTTCCACGAATGTATTCGCCCGAATAATACTTGGGTGCATATAATATTTTCAATGGGCAACTCTCATGAAGTAATTTTTTTTAGAGTGAATCGAAAATTCCAGAAAAACGTATTAGGCAATTGGCACGTTATATTATAATATTTAAAAGTGACAGTTCACCAATTTAGGCGAGTTAATTCGTGCGTCCCGCATGTGTCGCCGGGCGTAAAAGAATAGCACCATCCCATTTCTTCCAGTGGATGTCGTAGAAGGCGACTAAGGGACTTACTAGAGAATGGGCAGCAGCGTTCTCTATGCATTTTGCCACCATACTGCGATCGCCAACCCGCCTGCCAAGCGTGGCGATTATGGCAAAACCCCCAATCCTGGGGGAGGCCTATGTCCAGCAGTGGACGTCTTTCGGCTGAAATGATGATGATGAATTCGTGCGAGTCAACTAAAATAAGCCAAAGATACTTGTTATTATTTTCTAGTACCTGTCTAATTAAAACCTTTTTGTTTGTATTCAAAGAAAATAATCCATATAGTCAGAAAGTTAATCAGTATTTGAATAAGATGAAAAGCGTTCACATTTTACAGCCTAAAGTAGGGTAATGAAGGCTGACGGGGCGAAAGTAAAGAAGAGACTTCAGACGAAAAATAAATCCGCTTGAAGCAAGTAATGGAGCCGCTCTTTTGTACCCTGATTTGTGTTAATAAAAAGATAAGGAGTAGGTACAGTTTGTTTTCTCAGGGAGGAAAATCAAGAGGGAAGGATATAAAACGTTTTAGTGTTGTTAAAATTTAAGGTAATATCCTTTTTACACATTTTATATAGCATTTGTTAGTCCATAACCCAATACTTAATAGTTCATTTGAAAGAAAAATGAAAAGAAAAGAAAAACGGATTTATATGTCACAGAAACACGTGCATATAAAAAGATGAAATAACATATTTTAAAAAAACATGATAACAACACAAACATTTTTATACATAGGCATACAGAACATAAATAGTCGGCAGCTGCACGCCGTTACTGTGACAAGAAGGCTTCCACTCAGCATGATGCTGTGCTATGGGACCCACAGCACAGCGCTGATTTTAATTTGCATTCAACAATGTCTACTTAGATGGTAACTTACATTTTTAGGTGATCATTATTGATCCTTACGGGCACAGCAAAATGGTTGAAGAGAGGAAGCTTTGAAATTTTTTACTTATCAGTCTTCTGAGCGAAATCTATTATTATTATATGTTTCTTTTATACATGTGTGCAGTTTTCTGTGCTAAAACCGAGAAAAATGTGGGAGTTAATAATTATGGGCCTATTATGATAGATCGTGACTCAGAAAGCACGTTAAGCAGTTACCAGTAATTCGTGGATCTTTGACAGCCTATACGGGTCGTTAGAAGCCTGAAAGTCTGACAACCTGTCTTACCAGGAAGTATCGTGATACTGGTATGTATTGTGTGTGCATCAACTTGCATGGAACAATGTGCATGGTATAAAATACTGGTATTCAGTTGCATTTGTTTTTTTTTGGGCGGGACTTCATCAAATAACTTCTCCCGCTCTGGGTGGAGCAGGAGGGCGTGTCAGACTTTTGCTGACTAAAACCCACCCGTGTTCCCTCAGTAGCCTATATGCCAGGGGCGGCGGTATCTCTTTCGAACGAACCCGGACCCCTGGCAGGCATGGGCCTTGCGGGCCCATCTTGTGCTGACATCTCTTTGAGGTGCGCGTGGAACACAACGCGCCGTCGACCTGGGCTCGGTTCTTACCGGACAGCGAGCTACCCATTACTCGCCGTCCGCAAGGCCACGCCTACGGTGGCCGGAAATCAGCCTGGGGTATTCAGTTGCATTCGGTTACATTGAAAGCCAACCCTAACATAGTCTATGGAAAAATGCTAGCCAGAAGATTCCGGAATGCTCATGTGTAGGTATATAAGTTAACTAGCTTCTGCCCGCAACTTCGTCTGCGTCAAATTTCTTTTTCTCCGACCCACCCCGCGAGTACTTCGTATTCGTGACTCTTTTTCTGTTTGCTCGGCACTTAACGGCTCTAGCGTGATGCAGCTATAGCCTTCCTCGATAAATGGGCTATCTAACACTGAAAGAATGTTTAAAATCGGACTAGTAATGATATATTTATTTATTTGGATATCCAACAGAGGCTACACAATTACATGCAAGTTCACATTAAGCAGAGACAAATACAGTGTGCGGTGTATGTGTGTGTAATTCCTGAGATAAGCGCGTTCAAACAAAAAATTGCGAAATTTAATTTTCTTTTATCTAATTTTTTAATTTTTAATATATTTGCATGTATTCTTTTATATTTGTATTACTGTTTTGTTTCATGCTGGATTATATTCGAACGCAATGTGAATTGTTACTGAAATAAATTGAATTGAATTGAATTGAAACAAGCAAACAAACAAACTCTTCAGGTTTATATATTAAAAAGTCTACATTAACATAATTAGAAACAGACACACACAAATTAATATTAAATTTACATATATAAGTTAAATAAATCTCGCTGTTTTGTCAGGTTCTGAAAACTACGTAACTGACCCACATTCTATCCCCCCCGAGTGGGTTCCCGCATTGTCGTTGCGGGGGGGCTCAGTAACCGTGGATTCCGACCACGGTGAAGCCAAGAGGAACCCAAAGGTGGGGCCGCTCGTCAGGGCTTTTGCCTCAAAGCCGACGACGTAGCGGCCAAAAAGTAGGTTGCGGTGAGGTGCACCGCAACTGAGGTGGGCCGCGATGTCGAATGGGAGGCATCGCGGCTGAGGGTTACGGGCTGCGGTAGAGGAGGAGTGCCGGTGCTTCTGAGCAGCGCTCTTCCCTTCCGTGGCCTGGACGGGGCCGCCACCGTTTGATGGCGGACGCGGTGGGGCCGCAGGGGAAGAGGAGTGTCGGTATAGCGTCAGCCGCTCTCCCTATCCCCTGCGGCCGAAAAGTGGTAGACGGGACGGCGCGTTGTGTTCCACACGCGCGCCGTCAAAGATGTCAGCAACCACAGGTGGGGTCCGCAAGGGCCGATGCCTGCCAGGGGTGCGGGTTTGTTCGAAAGAGATACCACAGCCCCTGGCATACGGGCTACTGAGGGAACACGGGTGGGTTTTAGTCAGTAAAAGTCTGACACGCCCTCCTGCTCTACTCAGCAGGAGAAGTCATTTGATGATTTCCCACCCAAAAAAAAAAAAAAAAAAAAAACCCACATTCTATTATAATGTTGATAGCATTCAGTATATCTTGAGCTATGATGACAGAGAGTGAACGCACGACTAAGCGAGAACAATAAGGCTTTTGTTATAGCGGCTTATCTGTGGAACCACATAACAAATAACAGGAAAGAGTGGACCATTTCTAATTGACTTCATAGAGAGATTATCTTGTTTTTCTCCTATGTACAGACGCCAACACATCAAGCTACCACGAACTGTCAAATTTTCCCAATTGAACACGAACCTTATGCTTATGTAATAAAGATAATAATCTATCAAAGAAATTTGACAGATTGGGGTAGGTTGATATGCTGGCGTCTGTACGTTTGCACTAAATAGTTTTCGCACGCAACTTCAGAATTCGTAGATTTAGGGAACTTTTTTTATTGTTGTTCATGCATTTACCCATTCGCGCTACTGCTAAGTAATAAGGTTCTGAGTTCGATGACCAGGTCTGGCAAAGTAATATTGGGTTTTACCATCTAGAATTTCTCAGTAGCCGCCCGTAGTTTGCATTTGTGGCCGGTTGATGTCAATAGGATCGCCCCCTATTACATAGGATTTAGACATCACTGATGAAATGTGGGTGTACTATAGGTACTGCCTTACCTTTCGAGGTATAAAGCGAGATGTGATGTAAATTATGGGTCGATTTTCAGAAAAATCTCAGTGCATTTAAAAACTTTCTTAGGAATTCCATCTTTCTTTTTATCTTCTCCTGTCAGTCGGATTATGTAGATTTTTATAAGTTTTAAAACTTGTGTATGATACATCAAAAGTTCATAGGTACCTGCTCCAAACACAAAGTAAAACTTTCGTTGTTTACACAGAAAACACGCGTCTCATTAGAAATTTGTTCAAAACTGTTGAATATTCAGCCATATACTAAGAGAAACTTATTTAGGAGCAAGTAAAGTATCATGTGGTAATGGCTTCTGATAAGTAAAACCTTGACGAAGTTTTAAATATAAAGTTTGGTTCTGGTGGATACAATTTTTATGTATCGACACGTGTGATCTGTGAAAGGGTGTACGCGTGGTTTTTTAAAGATTCCACGTAATTTGTGTATAATCCGTCAGTCTTCAAATCAAAACAAAACATTTTATTTCACATAAACCTGCATGGGCACTTATGAAACGTCAGAAACTAGGTGCACGGTTCCAAATTGTCACTTCCTATGGAGAAGACCCGGCAAGAAAGTCCACGGTTACTCTTTTATAAACAATTATTTTTAAAAGAGTAACCGTGGAGTTTCTTGCTGGCTTTAACAATGTTTTCAAATTACAATGATAGATAGTAGGTATGGGAGGACAGTGCAGGCCTGTCAATAAGTACCAGGTACAAAAAAGGAAAAAAAGAAAAGAAAAAATAATCGTCTAAAAATCTAGTCTATAAGGTCTACAACGTACTCTCATTCACAATATGTAAAATAATCTACATAAATAAAATGAGCCTATTTAAACCAAGTGACATGATTTCTAAGACCATCACATAAAAGTAGTCGATATTAAAATTGATGTATAATGGATGAAGAGATCCGCAGGAGAACCAATGTAACCGACATAGCCCGAAGAATTGCCAAACTTAAGTGGCAGTGGGCAGAGCACATTGCTCGCAGAACAGATGGCCGATGAGGCCGAAAAGTTCTGGAGTGGTGACCGCGTACCGGAAGGAAAGTAGTGGACGTCTTTCGGCTGAAATGATGATGATGATGATGATAATTTTAATTAATGACGAGAATATGTCAGACATTGTAAAAAATTAAAATAATAAAAAAGAACATTGTAATTTGGGACCAGGTAATAGACTTTCACATAGTTATGCTGTTAATGAGGTACCAGAGAAGCCACATGTGCAGAAGAAATTAATGCCAAACTCCCTGTCTTCAACGTAGTCTTTTATCTTTTAACTAGCTGACCCGACAGACGTTGTCCTGTTCGTCCAAAAGTCATTCATACAAAATCACTACCCTACCTACGCTACCCTACACTACCCTACCTACCCTACACTACCCTACCCTACCTACCCTACCTACCCTACCTACCCTACCTACCCTACCTACCCTACCTACTCTACCTACCCTACCTACCCTACCTACCCTACCTACCCTACCTACCCTACCTACCCTACCTACCCTACCTACCCTACCTACCCTACCTACCCTACCTACCCTACCTACCCTACCTACCCTACCTACCCTACCTACCCTACCTACCCTACCTACCCTACCTACCCTACCTACCCTACCTACCCTACCTACCCTACCTACCCTACCTACCCTACCTACCCTACCTACCCTACCTACCCTACCTACCCTACCTACCCTACCTACCCTACCTACCCTACCTACCCTACCTACCCTACCTACCCTACCTACCCTACCTACCCTACCTACCCTACCTACCCTACCCTATCTACCCTATTATCCTATCCGTGAAAATTTTCGTTTTTCGACAGCCAACTTCCACTTTGATACTTTTTTTATTTCTGAAACAACTGAACGGGATAAAAAGTATCCTATGTCCTTCTCCTGGCTCTAAACTACCTCCCTGCCAATTTTCAGCTTAATCGGTTCAGCCGTTCTTGAGTTATAAGTGAAGTAACTAACACGACTTTCTTTTATATATATAGATATGCTTTTTTGATTTGGACACGTTTGATGTGAGTTTTAAACTTTCCATCGCTTTGTCGCAACCCAGTGCACGTCACGATTGCGGCGGTAAGTCCCCTCTTTGAGGAGTGGTTTGAGAGGCGGCATGGCGTCCTCACCTTCCGCCTGACGCAGGTCCTCACCGGACACGGTTGTTTCGGGAGGTTCCTGTTTCGGATAGGGCGGGAGGAAACGCCCGGGTGTTTCCACTGCGAAGATCGCCCTGAGGACACGGTGGAGCACACGGTGGCGGTCTGCCCAGCTTGGGTGGAGCACCGCCGTGTCCTCGTGGAGGCGATCGGCGGCGTCGATCTCTCGCGTCCGGCCCTGGTCCAGGCCATGGTACGGAGCGAGAGGGCATGGGGAGCCGTCACCTCCTTTAGCGAAGCAGTGATGCTCGCGAAGAGGGAGGCGGCGCACGTGAGGGAGAGGCAGTATATGCGCCCTCGCGACCCTAGCCGCCGCAGGATACGGAGACGCCCTGGGCGTCGGGAATCCCAGGCCGATTTCCGGCCACCGTAGGCATGGGCTTGCGGACGGCGAGTAATGTGTAGCTCGCTGTCCGGTAAGGACCAAGCCCAAGTCGACGGCGAGTTGTGTTCCACGCGCGCCTCAAAGAGATGCCAGTACAAAAAATGATGGGGCCCGCAAGGGCCGATGCCTGCCAGGGGTGCGGTTTTGTTCGAAAGAGACACCACAGCCCCTGGCATACGGGCTACTGAAGGAACACGGGTGGGTTTTAGTCAGTAAAAGTCTGACACGCCCTCTTGCTCCACCCAGAGCGGGAGAAGTTATTTAATACAGGCGTCAAAGAAGTCCTGTGACCAACTCAATAAGGAAATTGATGACAATGAAAAGGTGCTCTTTGATGCCCATGAAAAGAATAGGAAGTTGAAAAGTGAAATGGCTCAGATATATACTCAATACACTGATGCCATAGAAGAACGCGACAGACTTCAGCTCGTTGTGGACGGATTCAGCCAGTGTAGCATAGAGTACGAACAAGCTCTTAGTCACAAATATTTACTACAACAGCAGCTACTTGAGGCTCATAGTCAAATAACTGAACTTCAGACTACAAATCATAACATCACTGCCTCGCTGAATCAAAGTCTGTTCGATGAGTTGATGCCGGTTGCCCCCTCAATGGTTTCTGCCATAAAACCATGTTACACCATTGATTTGACAGGTGATAATGATTCAAAGTCATGTCACTCAGTGAGGGTAGTCACAAGTAGAAACAAACTTAAAAAATACATAAAAATTAATAAATACATTGTTAAAACAAAAAGATTGGTAAAAAGACATAAGTTCTTCATTAAAAATGTTAAACTCAATAGAGAACGATTAAACTTACTCAAACTATTAGATATATATTCATCTAATTTGGAACAAAGTACTAGGAGGTACAATATTGACACAGAGTACTTGCAATCTGAACTTGACCATTTACAGGAGAGACTTAGTTCAATGACTAAAAGATATAATACCTCAGAAGATCTCATGAGGGAATATGTGTTGGCAATGAATGAGCTGGTAAACTCACAAACAAACAATTGTGAGCAGTGTCAAACCCCATCCAATGTACCTACACTGGACCATTCATTGACAACATATAAATCCACCTTACCACAGCCCTGTGTTGATTTGTCATTTCCTGTAATTAATAGTACCAATAAACAGTGTAAGCCAATTGGAAAAAATGATATAGTTTTATTCTGTGATGAGATTGGAAAAGAGTTAGGCAACTTCTTGACGGATGAATATCCGGGACATTCCATAATAAATTATTGTATGCCTGGTTGTTCCTTATTTAATATTATGAAAGAAATTATCAAATGTAATTTTAACCAGAACACCACATTGTTAATTTTAATGGGTAATAGGGGAAAATTGAACAAAGGAGAATTGCTCCAATACTATAGAACATTAAGCAATCTTAGTTTAAGTAAAATTGTGTTGTTTACATTCCCATATAGTAACAGTTTGCCACAGGAAGAAAATAGGTTAAGATTTGAAATTAATATGACATTGCATAATTTGACATATAATAATAATTTGTTTCATCTTGTTGATACTAACAATTATGTTGGTAATAATTTGCATTTGACAAAAGATAGATATAGTATTGTGATGTACTATCTTTCTAACTATCATAAAAGACAGATAGCTGTGTCGCTATCATATTTTTTTTCCATTACAGCCAAGAATTTGGCTAAACAACTTGCTCCTTTTGAGCAATGCAATGACTTAATTACCTATTCTGCCAATAATTTGGCAAATAAAAATGACATTGATCATCATTTAAATTAGAAATTAAGACAACAGAGGCAACCTCTTGCAAAAATGTAAGGATGGCAAATGAAAGTGTAAAAGTATTACATAGTATCAACCTGGTGCATCAAAACATTCAAGGGTTTTTGAACAAAGATTTAGAAGTAGATTTATTTCTTAACTGTAACAGTATAGATATTCTGTGTATGACAGAACATTGGCTTAAAAGCCACCAGTTCATGTTTAATTTTAATCATCACCAGGTTGGTAGTTCGTTCAGCAGAGTAAATGCTATACATGGTGGCTCATTAATTTTAGTAAGTAACCTGTTACAATTTAAAGAACGTAAGGATATCGTGAGCCTCTCTGTTGAGCGGACAGTTGAAATAGCCTGTATAGAATTGGAGCGGTTTGTTGTATTAAGTGTGTACAGACCACCTTCAGGATTGTATGACTGCTTTGAAAAGGTAATGGATGAAGTATTACACAAGATTTGTAACTCGAACAAGTCTATTATTGTTTGCGGTGATTTTAATGTTAATTTATTAGATAACTCAGGTTATAGTAGTAAAATAATAAGTTTATTTCAGTCGTACAATCTTGTTAACTTATTTATGGAGCCCACAAGAATAACCCCTAGTAGTGCCACATGCCTAGATAATATTTATACAGATGTTATACCGAGCCACAAAGAAATTATTAATTTATTAGAATCTGATCATTGCGGGCAACGGATTACCATTCAAAATCATAATAAAAAAATGGGTAAAAAGGATATCACTGTTAACCCCAAAACTGCATTTCGCCTAGAGGCCTTTAAAGTTAAACTTGAAAATAAATTACCCGTTTTATCTGCAAATGCTGATCCTAATCACCTATATGGTGATTTTTTTAAGATGTATTGTAAACAATTTAATTCCACTTTTATTCCCAAGACTATCTCGATTAATAGTAACGTATCTTTCAGTGATTGGGCTACCATTGGTATTCATAAAAGTAGAACACGACTTTATGAGCTGTACAATGAAAGGACTTCTGTAAACACTGCTGAATTTAATTTATATGTTAGAAATTATTCCAAATTATTTAAAAAAGTTTGTTGGATGGCCAAGTCGCGTTATTTGAGTTCTAAGATTAAAAACAGTAGTAATGTAATTAAAACGACTTGGAATATTATTAATAGTGAAACGGGAAAGTCTAGCAACCGAAATACTGACTACAGCCTGTCTATCAATGACAACATAATCACATCAGACTCGCAAGTCGCCGCGGCTTTTGAAAATTTCTTCGCAGATATTCCCGTTTCTACTACAAAATCACTAAACTCATCACCTTCTGTTGCTGAGTCTTTACTTAAGGAAAATGTTAATGTTTGTGATTCAGAATTCCATTTTGAACATATTAGCTGTAGAGATATAATTAAAACCTTTCACACTTTAAATGTAAAAAAGACAGCAGATCTGTGGGGTAATTCTGTAGAAGTTGCTAAGTCTATTATTGACATTGTAGCACCTACTTTAGCTCTTATATTTAATAATTGTATAGACTGTGGGGAGTTTCCTGATCTAATGAAGAATAGTAAAATAATTCCTTTGTTTAAATCAGGTAGTACATCAGACCCCACTAATTATAGACCTATTTCAGTACTACCTACCTTTAGTAAAATTTTTGAGAAATTAATTTTAGAACAATTGCAAAGATTTTTTAATAAACATAATTTATTACATAGCAAACAGTTCGGTTTTACAAGGGGTCGTTCAACTACCGATGCCGGTGTTGAACTCTTAGGGCATATTTACAATGCATGGGAAAATAAATACGATGCCTTGGGCATCTTTTGTGATTTATCTAAAGCATTCGATTGCGTGCTTCATGAAACTTTAATCAGGAAACTCCGCCACTACGGGATCCGGAACAGCGCTCTGGATCTTCTTATTTCATACTTGTGTAATAGGATTCAGTGTGTTGATGTAAACGGAAAAAGATCTCCCGGATCCGTAGTATCAATGGGAGTCCCACAGGGCTCGATTCTTGGTCCTTTCTTGTTTCTTATTTATATTAATGACTTGCCTTACCTCATAAAGGATGATCATGATATAGTGTTGTTTGCGGATGACACTTCACTTTTGTTTAAACTTGAACGTCAGCAACTTGTTAATGACGATGTAAATAGCGCAATCTCAAAAGTAGTTCACTGGTTCAATGTTAATAATTTACTTCTTAATGAAAAAAAGACCAAATGCATTAAGTTTACGCTACCTCACGTTAAGCAGGTGAAAACTAATGTGTTGATAAAGGGCGAAGAATTGAATCCTGAAAATAGCACTGTATTCTTGGGCTTAACTTTGGATGCCAAGCTTCAGTGGGGCCCACATATAGCCAAATTATCGAAAAAGCTAAGCTCTGCAGCATACGCTGTTAGAAAAATTCGTAATTTAACTGATATAGAGACAGCCCGCTTAGTGTACTTTAGCTATTTTCATAGTGTAATGTCGTATGGTATTCTATTGTGGGGAAATGCCGCCGACATTCAGACTATTTTTGTCTTGCAGAAAAGAGCTGTTCGATCAATTTATAAATTAAGTCCGAGACACTCTCTCAGAGATAAATTTAAGGAGATTAATGTAATGACTGTGCCTTCACAGTATATTTATGAAAATCTTTTATATGCCCATAAAAATATTAAATTGTTTAAAAAATACAGTGATATCCATAGTATAAATACTAGGAACAAACACAAATTTGTTGTACCATCAACAAGGCTCAAGAAAATAGGTGGGTCATTCAGATGTCAATGTATACGCTTCTATAATAAACTTCCAAGCCATGTTCAAGATCTAAGTCTCAATAAATTTAAATCATTCATTAAACGTAAGTTGTGCCTGAAAGCCTTTTATACCGTTAAAGATTATATTGAGGACAAAAAAGCTTGGGATTGACCTGCTCCAATTTTGTATACAGTGTTTTTTTTTTTTTTTTAACATTTTTATTTTGCTCTTTGACATTCGATTATTGTTATATACACTTTGACATTTGATTATTATTATATACACTTTGACATGAATATTTACTTTGAGAAGTATTATTATTATTTTGCTTTAATTATTGTGAATGTGAGGACTATGTGGTATTTTTGTTTTTGTGTTTCATTTCTTTCTCAGTTCATTTTTAAAGTTAATCTGGCAGTTTGAGTACTTTATGTGGCCTACCCTAATGTCCTTTCTTTGGTATTGTTCGTCAAATCGTTGAGCTCCTCAAGTTCTGAGTTGAGCCGTATGATTACTGATACATGCGTGCACTGATTGGACAGGTCCACTCAATCTGTGTGGTTTCTTTCCTCAAAAGACCATTTCAGACACCAATCCACATGGTCTTCACATGATCTGACCAAGATTATGTCTGGACTTTAAAAGAGACTGTGACCTCTGAGTTTGTTTCGGCCTTTCTTCTCAGAGTAGTCAGTTAGGAAACGCCGACCTCACCTAGTTTAAAAAATATGATTGACGTGTAAAAGTGTTTGTACAAACCTACTTACAGAAATAAAATCATTTATCATTTATCATTTATCAATGATTTCCCACCCAAAAAAAAAAAAAGACTTTCCATCGCTAAGTTCTGTAATCGAATAATTTATTGGTTTACAAACATGGGTACCGTAATATAGTAGTAGTACATAGATCTTTTATTTAATGAGTCCTGCATGTTCTACCGTCACATGGGCATGCAAATCATATATTATTTTTATTGAATTTACACGAATTTAAGATATCTAAAATTTAAAATAACAGTAAAGAAAATTAAATAATCCAAGATACAAATTCAGTACCTGCATTCGTTTGAATTGTCACTATAATACTAAAACGTCAAATATCAACCAGGTTACAGTACCTAATACAAAAAAAAGCAGAGGTAAAAAGGTTTTTTCTGGGCTTGGTCGTTCTATCGTGGATCTCATTCCTCCCTTTCCTCCGGGCGTGATTGACGTCAAAGCTGGCTTCATTATCATCACCATCATCAGACTACAGCAGTCCATTGCTGTACATAGGCCATTCAGCTCCATTCTCGGCAACTTACATCCAGCTGCTGCCAGCCACCCTGCAAAGCTCCACCTAGCCTGAGGGCGTCCTACCTTACGTTTTCTGATTCGAGGTTTCCACTCAAGAACACGTCTACTCCAACGGTCATTGGTTCTGCGGCTAATATGGCCGGCCCATTGCCACGTCAGCTTGCATATTCTGTGAGCTATGTCGACAACTTTGGTTCTCTGCCGGATCAGCTCATTTCGGATTCTATCCGACAAAGAGACTCTTAACATAGTCAGAGCTGGCCTATTTCTCAATTAAAGTTCTACTGCCGGGCCACGGCCTCCCTGCTCTCTTTCCACCTCTCTCTCTATTTCGCAATAATTCTTTTTCTTGTGGCACACAGAATTGAATTAAGGTTTGGGTTGGAAATCATCAAATGACTTCTCCCGCTCGGGGTGGATCAGGAGGGCATGTCAGACTTTTACTGACTAAAACCCACCCGTGTTCCCTCAGTTGCCCGTGCCAGGGGCGACGGTATCTCTTTCGAACAACCCGCACCCCTGGCAGGCATTGGCCTTTGCGAACCCCTCGGTCACCCTGCGACGGGTCAGCAGAGTGGCCCCGCCGCCTACCACTTTTCCAAAACACCTAGATTATTATTAATATAAATAGCTCTTGTTCCTAGACAATTTTAAAGTGGCAAAAATGGTAGATAGTATCTTGCTGAGCCCCTGAAAACGACTTTTTATGTTTCTTTATTGAGTTTTGGACGTATTTGACTACGTATTCCGCACAGGCGTCAAAATCATATACCATCCATTACTGTGTGCTCAAATACTTTCGCCCTCAGCGTTTCTGATAATAGACTATTTGTGTAACTAATAGCTGCCTAGAATTTAGTATTCAGTACCCATTCTAGACGTAGTACAAATATTACGTTTACCAGTAAATGTTTGTACAGTATCCCAGGAATCCACACAGTATCCTAATTGAAACAAAGTTACTCCAGCCATATGTGTAGGAACGTGACCTGGGTAATATTTTGTTACTGAATATTTGTTAGACGTAGAGTGGGAAGGCCTCCCACAAGGTGGACCGATGACTTTGTGAAGGCCGCGGGTATCCGCTGGATGTGGGAAGCACAAGACCGGTCCAAGTGGAGGACCCTGGGGGAGGCCTATGTCCAGCAGTGGATGTCTTTCGGCGGAAATGATGATGATGAATATTCGTTAACATCACGGTTGTATTCCTAGAAGAGTAAAGCAGACAGCAGAAAGATATACCTGCATTGCACCAGTGACGGTTATTTATAAAGTCCAATGTTTCTTATGTTGTGTCGGTTGGTGTGGTGACGTTTGGGGAAGGCTTTTCCCATCGGACATTTTTTTCTTTTACGTATTACTTTTTTTTATTAGAGCACCAATACACACTCTGTGAAGATTTCAACCGTCTACCTATGACGATTCATGAGATAGAGCCCGCTGACAGACAGATGGACGGTTGGACAACGGACGCTTAGTAATAGGTTGCTGTTGGCAACCTTTGGGTAAGAATTCCTAGAAAGTACCTATTACTACGTCTAACTATCTCAGAAACCTAGTGTAACTTTCAAAAGTGTCATCTAATACTACAAGGAATCCTCTTAAAGGCGCGGGCTCACCACGGCGCATGCTGTGCACGGGCACGCGGCGCAATTTTGCTGCGTGTATTTATTTGTTTGACAACGTGGGTCTACGCTTCCACTGGAGAACACGAAGACCCACGACTATGTATAGCGTGGCACGGCGCACGGAAAGGCTACCCACGTACCACTGCAATCCAATCAATCAAAAATTGCGCTGCGATTATGCTTGCTGTACATAGTCGTGGGTCATATTCGTTTACTCCAGTGGAAACGTAGTCCCACGTTGACAGTGTTGAGCTATGTAACCGCCTATTCGAGTAAGCCACGCATGTATCAATGACGTCAATTCATGCATAGCCTCTCCGTTGGTTGCAGTGGACACAACCACATACATTTTCTTACAAAGCGAAGCTTATTACACGTGCGTAGCCTCTCCGTGCGCCGCGGTGGGCCCGCGCCTTAACTCCTAATCGCTACTTTTACCCTTTCTCCACGGCATTGTGTTGGACAAAATGGATTGTAAGCTCTAATCGTAAAATTTTACGTTCTTACTCACACCAGCATTGCGCATTACGAGATAAGCTGGGCTGTTCGGTCAAACGGGTCTTTTGTATAAGATTATTCATATCTACCGGAAATATGGCCCTACTAGCTTTTGTCAGCGGCTTCCCCCGCGCGGATCTTTGATCCCCTATTTAACACCCTTAGGGCCGTAAGATTAAAAGCAGTTTAAACTATGGATAACGGAATCTACGATAAAATATAATCGATGGTTAAATCTACCGTCCTAAGATCTAATGGAAAATATGAACAGATTCGTTAAACTTCGATTAGTCTTTTACACATGGCAACATTCGTTAGTTTATTCGAAGTTCGTTCATCCATTCAATAAAATAATGGCAACAAATAGATCCATTTGACAATTTTGACATTAACACTGACATTTGATTTGACGTGTGTTTCATGTCTTCATGAGTTTGATGAGGTAAGCGATGAGGTAAGGGCTGGGCGTTGATGAGTCAGTTAGTCAGAACTTTTCTTTTTATTTATACAACGGGACATTTTAGTTGTCTTACAAAGATGATTCACTCAATGTATCTGACATAAAATACCTCTAGGCGCGATTTTTTTTTTTTAGCATTAAGATAATATGTAGGTGCAAAGAATAATAAATAATGCTTTAGAATTATGAAACACAAGTTGTTGAACTGTTAATAATGTTTACGTATCAAATAGAAGGTAGAAGATACTTAAACCATTACATTCCATCATTCATTCCATCTCCATATCAGGGTGTTTCAAAGTTTTCAAACTACGTCATGCGTCTTAGTATTTTTTTTTTTTAAATTATTCATAAAAGTTCATAATTTTTATTTTATTTTAATGTATTGTAGTCATTGGATACATGAAGTGGGCTGCTGTTGTAAGACGACTAAAATATCACGGTGTTATAGATAGTCAGTTAGAGACTGATCTAATTGACTATAGGTACATATTTTCGGTGGCCCAATATTATTAGTCTCGACTTACAAGTTTAAGTTGTGAGTTCGAATCCAGACAGGTGCATTACTTTTTGTAAATTATTCATCACCACTGCTCTCAAAACGGTGAAGGAAAACATCGTGAGGAAAACGGTATGTCCTAGAACCAAAAAGGTCTTAAATATTGGGATTCCAAGGAAGGTGGTTCCGTCATATTGTAACAGCCGTCGTGAAAATCTCATCATCATAATTTCAGCCGAAAGACGTCCACTGCTAGACATAGGCCTCCCCCAAGCTCCTCCATTTCGACCGGTTTTGCACTTCTCGCATCCAGCGGACTCCTGCGGCACTCACAAGGTCATCGGTCCATCTTGTGGGAGGCCTTCCAACACTACGTCTTCCGGTACGCGGTCACCACTCTGGAACCTTTCGGCCCCATCGGCCATCTGTTCTGCGAGCAATGTGTCCTGCCCACTGGCACTTAAGTTTGGCAGTTCTTCGGGCTATGTCGGTTGCCTTGGTTCTCCTGTGGATTTCTTCATTCCTGATTCGATCACGTAGGAAAACTCCGAGCATAGCCCTCTCCATTGCCCTTTGGGTGACTTTTAGCATTCAAAATCTGTCTTAAGGCAATTAAGGTGTCAAAAAACATTTCTAGAATATACCTACTTCAAATCCTACTCGTGTATTGTACTCCAGGGTTAAGACTGAAAACTGTTTTCCAAATGTAATTGAATATTATACGAGTACCTTTATAACAAAGGTATCGATATCCCATCTATCTCATTAATAAAGCTTCTACAGCATCAAATAGTATCGATGACATTTCAAGGTCATGTGAAAGTCCCAATAATTACCCAATTTAAACCTAAACTGGTTTCAATTACATGTATATTATGATTTATGGCTATCCCTATATACGGAACCGTCCCATATGAGGTCGTTAATTTTCCCGATATTTGGAACGGGTCCCTAATGGTCCCAATATTATATTATTTATTATATAAGCTCTAGGGTATTTAAGGTTCAATGAACTGTTTGGAGAGCAGTGGTGGCCCAGTGGTTACGGCCGTGACTTACGAGTTGTAGGTCGTGAGTTCGAATCCAGACAGGCGCATTACTTTGTGTAAATTATTTCATCACCATTGCTCTCAAAACGGTGAAGAAAAACATCGTGAGGAAACCGGCATGTCCTAGAACCAAAAATTCGAAGACATGTGACATCTACCAACCCGCACTCAGCCCGCGTGGTGGATTACGGCCCAATCCCTCTCACCGAGAGGAGGCCTGTGTCCCAGCAGTGGGAACATTATAGGCTTATGATGATGATGAACTGTTTGGAAATAGACGAGTACATTATTTTAATCTGTTTGCGCAACTGCCATATAAACCTGTAGCCCCAGCTACTCTCTATCTCCGTCAATGAAAATACGGGCCTGTCCGAAAATAGTTCGAAGCTACGAAGTGACTCCTACAGCTGATTTTATAACTTTTTTGGACGGGTAAAACCATATAGGGAGTAGGGACAGCTGTCAAATCGTGTGGTAATTCATTCTTAGTTTGGGCCCCAAACTAATCATACGTCCGTAAGTGATACGGAGTAGGAAACGCCCGTAACTTCGACCGAGATTACGGATTACGTGCCCTTATGACTGCCCATCCTGAATGTGATGATGTGTTTGCGAATGAATGTAATAAAATTATGCGTATATGTCTGGTGTTCTGTGAGGGAGAGTATGCAAGGGAGTCCACTGTTCCATGTTAGATTTTATTTTAATCATATATCATATCATTATTATTTGCCACGCAGCAATATTGTTTCTATGTTAGTTAATGTAATTGGTGTTACCGTTTTAATCTATGTAAATAAAAAGAAAAGTCTCAGACTCATCAACGCCCAGCCCAAACCCTTGGACCTAGAAAGCTGAAATTTTGCATAGAGTTTCCCTTTATAATGTAGACAAGGAATAAGGAAGGATTTTTCGAAGTTCAACCCCTAAGGGAGTTAAATAGGGGATGAGTTCTGCACGGGCGAAGCCGCTGGCAAAAGCTAGTTAACTATAAATAAATAAACTAGGAGTACCTCAATCTGCCTAGCCTTTTCATAATTATGTTGGGGTTGGCTTCCAGTCTAACCAGTTGCAGCTGAATACTTATAGTATTTTATAGGGAGCGACTGCCTAACTGACCTCCACAACCCTCTTACTGGATAGTGCCTACGATTCCCATTGGTAAGACTGGTTGTCAGACTTTCGGGCTTCTGTATACCCTTAACGTCTGTCAAAGATCCATGAATTACAGCCGAGACTAACGGCTTTGCAATGCACGTGGGGTTTCGTAATGTAACGAGGTTCACCAATCCACGAACTGACCGCGGTAAGCGTACCTAATCGATTGACTCTTGCGGTTATTATTATATAGCCACGAGCCCCTCAATTAGGAGTCAAGGAAAAATATTTATTAAGTTTTATACTTTTTTATCGGCAAAAATGACAAACCCCATATAAACTTTCATCCCCTATTTAACCCATTCAGGAAATGAATTTTCAACAATAGATTAATTAATTAGGTTAAGAATGGATGGCAAACGAAAAATTCTCACGTCAATATTACCTAACCACCACATCCTGAAAATGGCTTTTGAAAAAATCTGTGACTTTTAGCTTTGTGAGTTGTAGTTTCCAAAACATTTGTCAAAAAAAAAAAAACGGCTTCCGAAAAACACTAAAAAGTGAAGAAAAAAAAATATTTCGGAAGTCGGTGACTTTGGATATGTATTTTATTTTACATCATCGACTTCGGAAATTAAACTTATCTTTCACTTTGTAGTGTTTTTCCGGAAGAGGATTGCTTTAATTTTTTTGAAAAAAGTTTTTACTTTTACTTTTTAGTTATAGTAGGTACCTACCCCACACCAATTCGAAATTTTACCATCCTTGGTCAAAACACTGCATGTTTATGCGACAGCAACAATAGCGGTTGATTTGCTGTCATTCTTTGAAGACTTCCGTAGTCTGTCTCCGAAAATCATCATCAGATCGATATGAAATTTAAATGAGACCATTTCGGAATAAACCCCTTTCGAAAGAAAAATAAAATTTTGCAAATCTGTCTATATATGGCAGAGTTATGTCCGAACATACATTTTTTTTAAAATATATATATAAACATGTCGAATTGATAACCTCCATCTTTTTGAAGTCGGTCAAAAAAGAATCGTTATGAAAAGAGTAATTGTACAATTATTCCTCCAATTCATTTTAAATTGCGTCCTCCAAAAATGTAATTACAATGTTTAACCCTTTATTGACCGAAAACAGAGGGTTATAACAATGTTCTAACTAAATAATACTGTTTGTAAATCATTTCAGAATACTGTTTTCATATTGTTAGTCATTCTATTCTTGTTTTTTAAACTGTAATTAAACAGACAAAGCCTGTACTCGTTTGTGTAATTAAAGGCCTTTATTCTGAAATACTAACATTTCTATTTCTATTTCAAAATATTTTAAAAATGTTAGAATTCAAAACTTTTAACATAACACACATAACAAAGCTTTCTTTAGCAATCGACTACATAGTTAAATAGTTCTTTTACCACCTGAATGACATTGACAGAGGTCGTTGTTCGTAAACATAACAACATCACGCCATGTTTGCCAGAAAAAAAAAAAAAAACTAGCACTACACCAACAAACCAGTTGACGAGGTGGTAATTATTTGTGAAACAAGGTGCAGGCCACACGGAAGGGACGTGGGACGAGGACGGGACGAGGACGGGACGCAGATGCGGCATTTCTTTCACGAATCTTCATAATAATGAAGCCAATAAATACTTCATACAAAATGTGTATCTGGCACAAAAAAAATACAAAAAGGAAAAGCCGCATGCGAGTCGCTTTTCCATCTGCATATTATTGTTCTACGGCTACGTCCTGACCTCGTCTCGCGTCCCTACTGTGTAGCCCGCGCCTAAAAAAGGCAACTGTCGAAATGGCGCTGGTAGCTAGTTCCCGAAACATGCGAATAAATACAAGATGAGAAGTAGTTTTATTTTATTTTTCCGAAAACTAATCGTTGTTGTGTTCCTATATGCTCCGAAATCTGAGCCTACCATTTTCCGAAACACCGTACAATTATAAGACCGTGGCTTAAACAGAGTTCGAGGTTATGTCTGAAACATTTTGGAGAAAGTGATTTCAAGGAAATAAGCAATAATTAAGGTTTAAACTTGTGACACTTTCCATGTCAAATATGTATCGATTTACATTGTACGAAATTAAAATCACCGAAATAAAACGAAACGGTGAAATAATATCAAACTTCTGAATGAACATGAAATGTAATGAATGAACGAAATGTCAAATGTAGTATTTAGCAGTAGAAACTTACATAAGGTCACAATTAGCTTGACCGGTTTTCCACATTATCACTGTCTTTGTCTATGGACAAAACAATATGGCGGCTTTTATTCCAATTTAGGCCACACGCCAAAATGACTTTGTAGTGTTGCAATCCTGTTTCGCTTTATCTTTAAAAAGCGAAACAGGATTGAAAAAGCGGTAAGCGAATCTCTGTCCGACAATGTTATAGTGACGCATGAAGACACACGAAGAACAAAACGAACTTCAACCAACAAAAACAAAAATTAATTTGGACATAGTATCGCTAATGTTTTAGTTTACTTTCAACAGTAAAGGTGGAACATTTCGTAGTATCGGGCTACTGTGAAGTTAATAATGAAGTAGGAGCGCACCACAAACCGCCACGATTTCGCCGCAGATTGCCCAACGATTCGTAGAATGGCCGGCGTGCCCCGGTCGTTCTGCACACGCAGTAAATTCTCCAAAATATTTCCGAATACCATATTTCGTGATCGATAGGACGTTATCAGTAGTAAATTTAAAAGGATGTCACATTAAACGCGTCATTTTTCAGATATCTCGCCTGTTTTTTTTAAAGGTGTTGACAGAAGTGCATAGCACCCACACCATACACTGCCACTTGTTTTGAATTCCTATGTTAAAGAGGGAAAATCCAGGGCCAATAATCTGGCTTCTGAGGAATTCCTGATGAAGTAAAAGTTATGTATTAGCTTGCATAAAGTAAATAAAGTGTCTTTGGTTTCGTATTTTCGTTTTTTCTTCACAACGAATTAGATATATACCCTTTCAAACAAAAGAAGACTTTTTGAAATAGATTTATAAATTACGGAGTTCTGAGAAAAGAAACATACAAAACTACCGAATTGAGATCCTTCTTTTTTTGGAGTTGGTTAAAAACCCATTAACACTTTTCCTAACAATCGAATCCAGAATCCCTGGCTCAACAGTCGCGCTCGCGACCACTAAACCAACAAGGGAGTGAAGGCCAAGTACGCAGAACTTTGTACCCTTAATCATTAATTAGCTTTCAAAAGTCAGACTTCATTCGTTATCATTAACATGAACGCAGAGCACGGAATCGCAGCGTCAGCAGCGTCTAGAGGCGGCAGTACTCGGTAGCATTCGTGGCGTCGAAACTGTGTTGAGCGCACAACTTCTGTCACCGACCGCCTCCAAGTCGTTTGTTTCTTCAGTATGTTTCTCATACTGTGGTCAAAAGCAACATGCTCAAGCGAAACGGGTCTTGCAGCAACAATTTGATTTTTTCTCTTGAATTTGCCGGCACGGTTGGCGCAGTGGTTAAGCGATTGACTGCTGCGCTGCATGTCGCGGGTTCGATTCCCGCACGGAACAAATATTTGTACGACCTACAAGTAGTTGTTCCGGGTCTGGCTGTTTGTGTATGTGAGTTTTAAATGTTTGTAAACGCACCCACAATACAGGAGAAATTCCTAGTGTGGGGCAACGTTTTACATTAAAAAAAAAAAAAAAATTGCGGAGAAAACATTTTCATCATCATCTTTTCCGCCTTTCAGCCTTTTCCCCAACTATATTAGGTTCTGATTCCAGTCTAACCAGCAGTTACTAGTAACACGATACCCCTTGGTAAGACTGGTTGTCGGACTTTCGGGTTCAGACGACCCGTAGCGACTGTCAAATATTCCATGACTGCGGTGAAAATAAATGATATAAATTGTTTAGAACGTGTCACCGTGATGCGACTCGCCACGCGACGGACGAAAACGGCGGACGCGCGGGCGTTCCGCTTGACACAAGTCCCGTTGCAAATTGCATGGCTCGGGGCCGTTCATGGGTTCTTCCGGTGACACGCTTGGAATACCTATATGGAAAGTGTTGACAATGCCACCTCCAGCAGCCAAGTTGCCAAGGCTTCTCCTTGTTCTATGCACATTAATGATAATTTATTAAGAAGTCACGTCAAAGGTCAAAAGTAATTGGGTATTATAAATGAAAATAGTGCTCTCGAAGTTTACTGAAAATTAATTATAACCAGAGAGCTCAAGTTAGTGATAACATTGTTAATTAAAGTTTATAGTTGATTTCGGGGATGTTTGTAGAAATGTAATAATAGGTCTTTACCTATGAAATTGCCGTTTTGTATGAAAAAATTTAAACGAATTTTTTTCATGAATTTTTTATTTGTATTAATCGAAGTAATCACCCATGCAATCAATGCATCTTTGCCATCGCAGTGGCAGTTTATTGATGCCCTTCTTAAAGAAGTCAGCTGGACGGGAGGCAACAAATTCTTCAAAGGCATTTTGTACTGCCTCTCGGGTATTAAATTTTTTTCCCGCCAAGAAGTTATCCAAATTCTGGAAAAAGTAGTAGTCTGTAGGCGCAAGGTCTGGTGAGTAGGGCGGCTGACGGAGAGCTTCCAACCCCAGTTCTTGCAACTTGGAGACCGTCTGCTGTGCAGTATGAGGTCGCGCGTTGTCGTGCAGGAGCAGCGGAGACGAGCGATTGACCAATGCTGGTTGGAGATGCGCCAGCTTCTCCATCATTGTGTTCAGTTCTTCACAGTACACATCTGCAGTAATGCTCACCCCGTTTGGTAAGAAGCTGTGATGAATCACACCGGCGCTAGACCACCAAACAGTGACCATCACTTTTCTAGGGGTAAGTTTTCGTTTATGGCATTGTTTAGGTGCTGAACCAGGATCCAACCAACTTGCTGAGCGCTTACGGTTATCAAACAGAATCCATTTTTCATCGCAGGTAACAATGCGGTTCAAAATTCCTTCATTTGTGTGTCTGTTGAGCAGTGCAAAGCACGTCTCGACGCGTACTTCGCGCTGGCGATCATTGAGTTCGTGGGGCACCCATTTGTCAAGCTTTTTTACCTTGCCAATTTGACGCAAATGGACCAATATTGTTTTGACGCTAACGTCGAAAGCTGCTGCTAATTCAGCCGTAGATTGTGTATCATCAGCTTCCACAATCGCTTTTAATTCGTCATTGTCGACCAAAGTCTTCGGACGACCGCGAGGTTCATTTTTCAGGTCGAAATTTCCAGAACGGAAGCGAGCAAACCAATAACAGGTGGTGCGTTGGTTTGTAGTGTTAGCTCCGTAAACGTCGTTGATGTTGCGTGCCGCTTGTGCCGCGTTGCTGCCACGACGGTACTCATATTCCATAATTACTCGAATTTTTAGCGTATCCATGATGACGAAAAAGATTGAAATGCGATGAAAATGTAACACTAATCAATAAAGAAATGACTACTTTTAGAAAAAAAAATCCATGTTTTTAAAATAAAATTAATTTGAAATTAGAATTCTTAGCCAAACAAAAATTATTTTGATTTGAAATGGCCAGTACTGCAGAACGGCAATTTCATAGGTAAAGACCTAATATTATGTTTTGAATATATTTGAGCAGAGAATTATCTAAACTAATATTATAATATAGAGAGAAGAAATTATTTTTTGTATGTGTGTTTGTTACGCTTTCACTCTAAAACGGCAAAACGGATTTGAGTGAAATTTAGCACATGGGTAGACCATGACCTCTATTAGAACATGGGATACTTTTATCCGGATATTCTTACGGCATCGAGACTTATGCGGGTGAAGCTGCAGGGCGTAGCTTAAATTAATAATTGTGTTGTAGATCTAACACTGATGTTTCAAAAAAAATCTCTACCGAAAAAAAGTATTACCTACACTCTATATCCTAAAGGATAGAGAAGACAGAGTGCTTCTGCGTTTGTGCACAGTATAATATCTCGTGCGCCGAAGGCTAGTATCCGCTGAAATTGGTCGGTCTGAAATTTTCTATGGAGGACTATAGTCCTCAAACCTTTTTGTGGTCCTCAAGATATATCCTACCAGGAAAATAAATATTGCAATAGTTATTTGTGCAACAAGAGAGCAAAGTCGTTTTTGCTGCGAGTGCTGATTTTGAATCTTGAGCAAGCGAAGGATTCAACGATTGAATCACGAGCGTAGCGAGTGATTCTAAAGTTGAATCCTGAGTGTGGCGAGGGATTCAAAGGCACGAGATGCAAAAAACTTTGCTCTCGTGTAACACACATAACTTTTCACTTCAGCAGCGAGAACACTTTAGGAGATAAAATAATAAACAGGAATTGATTGAAATAACTATTTATAGTGAATCAAAATAATTAACATTGTAGGGAGAGGTACCAATTCAATAAAATGGAACATTTTAAAAGTTAAAACTTATTCAACTCTTTACGCTAGCCACGAAATTTTATTCCCGCTCTTTTATTTAAATTAAGGCGTGTTCGGAAATAGCAGTCATGATATTTTATTATTCAAAATATATTACGTAACATTATTGAAACTAGAAATAAATATTTACAGGTTAAATATCAGTTTTATTTGCAGTAAATACTTATTTTCGTTTAAATACAACAAGAAATTAAAAATTCAATAAATTACACTTTAAGACATAATTATCTTTTTCAAAATTTCTTTAGTTAGTACGAAATTCCGAACGTGTTTGTCTTTGAGGTCGAATTCAAAATCGGAACTTCGAAAGGGCTGGTCTTTGTCTCTCTCTCTTTCTAATGGCTGGAAAGAGATAGAGTGTGAATGTTTCGAATTGTATGATTAACCCAAGGCGGAATAAGATATTCGCGGCTTTCTGAAAACAAAAATTAAAAAGTTACTTTGTCTCACTCAGTGAGCAAAATCGCATTTTGCTCACTGATTTCAGGCAGCAAAACCTTCATGTTTGAGCTACTGAAGTGAAAAATAATAAACACCACTTCTTATTCGACACAACCCTTTCAATGAACTAATATTGGACAGGAAAACGAATAAGTAGATATTAAGAATATAACTAGTAAACATCTGGATGACCTAGCCGTGCTCGTTTTTTTTTTTATGTTTGATATTTTCTAAAAATGAAACCTAGCTAGATCGATTTATTGCCCCCGATACCCTCTGCATACTAAATTTCATAAAAATCGTTAGAGCTGTTTCCCAGATTCAGATTACAAATATACAAGAAATGCTCGTTTAAAGGTATCAGATAAACAAACCATTCTCAAATAACCTATGAAAACCATTAATCATGTTTCTAAACCGTTCACTACTTGTCCTATCGAATCAAACCAAACCGTTTGAAAACGTCTGGATTGATAGCCAGAAACAAAGACAATTGATGACGTCACCGAGTAGAATAACGACGATAACAAATGGCACACAGTTTGTTCCAGCTTGAAGATATTTTGACCAAGTTGACATTGAGATGGTTCGCCTTTGTCAGGGTGATTTAAAATCAAGGACGTATTCATGAAACTGAAACTTTGACGTACTGTAATACTTTTTTTATTTTTGTCATGTACCACTTGGTAACATTAATAATCGATAAAAAAGAGGACGCTTCTCAATTCAATTGTATCGGGCGATCTCACCGATACCTACACACAGCACATAATTCTTCTATCATAGATAAAAAATCTACTATATATAGTAGAAATATTACGTCATTTATCAAAAACATTCAATAATATAAAAAAACACGCTTTTGTAGCTAGCCGAACTAAAAAATAACACGCTTTAATGGAAAACCAAACTAAAAATTCAAAATAAAGAAGTGATTTGACAAAAAAAAAGCGTTTTTTAGGTTAAAAAGCGTTGCGTGCTTGATATTAATTGATTATTAAAAAAAATACTTTAAAAGAAGAAAGCGTGTTTTTCAGTTTTTTTTTTTTTTTTTTTTTTACTATTATTTATTAAATTACAGCTCTGGTTTTGAACTAAGAATCAATCTTAGATATTAAATTAATTTCTTAAAAGCGTAGCCAATTTGAACTCTTTGACTGAAATTACTACATTAAGAGTTAGTTCGAAGTTTTACTTTCTCTGATTTACTTTGCTAACACGTTCTATGTTTAGTGGGGAAATGTTAATAGGTACAGTCAGGGAACTTATTTGTTAAGTAGATTACAACCGGACCCCCAAGATACACAATCAGCGTATCTAAAACGTCCGCATTAACATGGCTCAATGTGCGCAGGTGTCAAATATAAGTATCGTCAGTCATCTTTCAATCAGTCTTTTTGGATATTGCTTTGTAAAAACCACTTTAAGTCATGTGTGTAAGGTTGAATTTTGCAAAAAAAAATAGTTTAACCACTGACGTATAATTGGGGACAGTTATGATTGTTACTTTTGTTCGAGACTGTACATGTCTGGTTTTTTGTATATGGATGCTGTACGAGTATCTTACCCCAATTTGTAGTGTAATAGCCATTTTAAGTAACTGTAAAAAATTACAGTTATAATTTGTAACAATAACTGCACGGGTCGATCGACCAGGTTAAGCTACGCTTGCCACGGTTGGTCCGTGGATGGGTGACCATCTTTACATACCAAGACCCCTCCGAGCCTCGGAAAGCACGTTAAGCCGTTGGCCCCGGCTGTCATTTGTAGATCTTTGACAGTCGTTACGGGTCGTCAGAAGCCCGAAAGTCTGACAACCAGTCTTACCAAGGGGTATGGTTTTACCCAGTAACAGGGTTGTGGAGGTCAGATAGGCAGTCGCTCCATGTAAAATACTGGTATTCAGCTGCATCCGGTTAGACTGCAAGCCGACCCCAACATAGTTGGGAAAAGGCTAGGCAGATGATGATCATCAGCCTATAATGTTCTCAGTGCTGGGACACAGGCCTCTTCTCTGTGAGAGGAAGTGGGCCGTAATCCACCACGCGGGCCCAATGCGGGTTGGTAGATGTCACATGTCTTCGAATTTTTTGTTCTAGGACATGCCGGTTTCCTCACGATGTTTTCCTTCACCGTTTTGAGAGCAGTGGTGATGAAATAATTTACTCAAAGTAAACCGCCTGTCTGGGTTCGAACCTACGACCTACAACTCGTAAGTCGCAGCCGTTACCACTTGGCCACCACTGCTCATGATTTGGATACCCGGACAATTTTCACTGATATTCAATTTGCGTAATAATCTATTTCTCTGGAAGATCGGAGGAAATAACCTTTTCGTAGCTGAGGTTTAATTCTCAAAGTGCGTGTGCAACATACGCAGTAATCGAATCGAGACGTCTCACAAAATAGTGAGACGTCTTACTAAATAGTGAGACGTCTCGCTATTTAGTGAGACGTCTCGGTTGGACGGCTAGAGGGGAAGATGAAAGTTTTTATAAGAGACCAAATTCTATGGAAAAATCAAACTCTTGGACTTGGACAAAGTGACATTCTATTAGCGATAACGATGATGGAAAAGAAAAACAATTCTTGAATAGTTGAGAAGCTTATCTCAATCCCTCTGAAAGTCGTTGTTTGGGTTTTCATTTCATTTCATTTATTTTTATTCATAAAACAATTTACATTGTGCTGAACATAATACATATGCAATTTACTTATAAATACAGATAACAGCTATGACATCTTAATTAACCTCCAAATGAAGTTGAAGTACAGTGCTAAAAGTTTTGAATATAATATGAAACAGTTTTAAATATAATGTCGAGGAGGTTTTAATATAATGTCAAAAAGGTTTTAAATATAATGTCGAAAGGGATTAAAATATAATGTCAACAAGTTTAAAATATAATATTAAACAGTTTCAATAATAATGTCAAAGAATGTAAATGATATAATGTTAAAATAAAAACTAGATCATTTATTATTGGATGACATAAGTTCCGATACATTTGGTTGTCCGTGGATGGGATATCTCTACATACCAAGACCCCTCCGTGCCTCGGAAAGCACGTTAAGCCGTTGGTCCCGGCTGTCATTCGTAGATCTTTGACAGTCGTTACGGGTCGTCATCTGCCCGAAAGTCTGACAACCAGTCTTACCAAAGGGTATCGTATTACCCAGTAACTAGGTTATAGAGGTCAGATAGTCAGTCGCTTCATGTTAAATACTGGTATTCAGCTGCATCCGGTTAGACTAAAAGCCGACCCTATTCCCTAACATAGTTGTGAAAAGCCTACGCAGTTGATGATGATGGTAACTATTATTTACAATACTTGAAATCCTATTGAAAATGCAAAATATGTAAGTGCCTTTTGTCCTAGAAAATTGAAAGCAATTGATTGGTCGCAGGGATATAGCTAAGTTGTAAATTGTGTAGGATTTGCTCTGTTGCTACGGCGTAGCTTTAAAACATTAAAATCGTTTATTTCACATTAAAATTACAGTATTGAGATATCGTTGGTCCCAAACTAGGCACAGCCTGTATCTTGGGCACCATTTTACATTTAAAACATTTCGGGTTATTTTTAAATTTTAATAAAAGTTGAAATTGGCAACAGTTAAATTAGTGGATAGCCTCTTCGAGACTGCAAAACTAAAATTACAAAAAAACACAAAAAAAATATAAAAAAATACAAAATTCAGGTAAGAAAACTATTATATAAAATTAATTTATGAAATATCAGACTTGGTTTAATTTCTTTATTTTGCTGCTGTTCTATGTTGTATTTTATGTGCGCACACGCGCACTTGTCTGTGTGTGTGTGTGTGTGTGTGCGCGCGCGCGCGTGTGTTTGTGGGGGGGAGTGTAAGGGTGTTCATGACTCTGCATTGGGTAAGTTGATTTTATTTTTTTATACTAAGAATTGTTTCAGAAGAGGTGTAAGATTGTTCTAAGAGCCATAATTTCACAGTGTGTTTCATTTGGATGTAAGAGAAGTTGTTGATCTTAAGTACCGAGTTTACTTTATTGTCGATATGAGTGTGTAGGAATGATGGTAGTCGTTGGGCATACGCAGAGTTGACAGCTGAGTTCGGGATTCGGAATTTTCTCTTACTTTGAAGGGCGATTAATTCGGTAGCTACCGTAGCATTGCTACGGCTTAGTAGCCACGGTAGCATTGCTACGGCGTAGCATTGATACGGCGTAGCATTGATACGGCGTAGCAGTGTTTACTACGAAATTAGTGTTTATTTTTCGTAAAACATTGTCTTGGATCGGACATACTACTTTTCACTACAGTCTTATTAAAGTTAATAGTGAAACAAATTATACTGTGGTGAACACAGAAGAGAAAATTATTTTATTTTATAACTTTTTATAGTATCGTTAAAACGTTACGCTTGTACATATTTAAATTGAAACTAGACATTTTAATTAATTTAAAATAAGTAGAATAATTTTGTAGAGAACATTAAATTAATTTATAATTAGATCTCTGTTTATTATTTACGTTTAATAATAGAGCCCAATTATATTCACGTTTGAATAATTTTGAAACAACATTCATAATATATTAGAAATTCTCATTAGCTTTCTAAATTACATTACGCCTTGAGTTCTACGCCTCAGCGGTCCAGACTTATAACATACATAAATACATACTCAGCCTATAAACGTTCCCACTGCTGGGACACAGGCCTCCTCTCCATGAGAGGGAGTGGGCCGTAATCCACCACGCGGGCCCAGTGCGGGTTAGTAGATGTCACATGTCTTCGATTTTTTGGTTCTAGGACATGCAGGTTTCCTCACGATGTATTCTTCACCGTTATTATTATTTATTATTCTTCACTTCACCGTTTGAGAGCAGTGGTGATGAAATTATTTACACAAAGTAATGCGCCTGGCTGGGTTCGAACGCACGACCTACAACTCGTAAGTCGCGGCCGTTACCACTGGGCCCAGACTTATAAGAAACTAATAAATTCAAGCTTTACCTACAGGATTACTTTCTAAGCCTTAAAATATAATATTCCGAAGTAAAACCGACTTAAAACCTTCATAAAAATAATCTCTAAATTCTAGACGACGAAGCCAGTATTATTAAAAAAGAAACTATAATAAGTTGCCATATTTCTCTGCAACGAGTTTCAGAAATGTGTGGTCATAGTTAAGAAGGGGCCATCAAACGGGACAAATATCTCCTTGGGTACAACATCGCAATCACGAAAAAATAAACAGCTGTCCCCTACAAGACTTAAATACCTACATCATCAGCATATAATGTTCCCACTGCTGGGACACAGGCCTCCTCTCGGTGAGAGGGAGTGGGCCGTAATCCACCACGCGGGTTCAGTGTGGGTTTGGCAGAAGCCACATGTCTTCGAATTCTTGGTTCTAGGACATGCGGGTATCCTCACGATGTTTTCCTTCACCGTTTTGAGAGCAGTGGTAAGGAAATAATTTACGCAAAGTAAAGTGCTTGTCTAGGTTCGAACCTACGACCTGCAAATCGTAAGTCGCGGCCTTTACCGTTGGCCACCACTGCGTCAGCGATAAACTATGTATATTTTTAACTTATTCCGTGTGGTGCCGGACGTAAAAGAATACCACCATCCCATTTCTTCCCGTGGATGTCGTAGGAGGCGACTAAGGGACTTACTAGAGAATGTGCAGCAGCGTTCTCTATGCATTTTACCATTATACTGCGATCGCCAACCCGTCTGCCAAGCGTGGCGATTATAGCAAAACCCCCCTTTTCGGAGAGGCCTATGTCCAGCAGTGGACGTCTTTTGGTTGAAATGATGATGATGACCTTTTACTTATACATAGCTGAGTTACAACGTGGTAATGAATGCCGCCAATCTCTTGAGTACATTGCTAGTCGACAGCCTTGCGGATGAATTATAGAACGCTTTATTTTAGTTTGTAAATAGACGTCAGCACATCAAGCTGTTCCAAACTGTCAAATTTTCCCAATTGAACATGAACCTTATTCTTTTGAATTAAAGTTGATAATCTATCAAATAAATTTGACAGATTGGGGTAGCTTGATATGCTACCTTCTGTACCTATAGTTCAGTTAGGAATCTACAATCTTTTTTACGCAAAATCGTTGTAACCGTTACTTCGTCGACGGCGGTGGGACAGTTGCGAAACGAGCTCCTCATAAAGCGAGATAGCCATATAAAGGAGAAGGAAGGAAAGGGATATAAGATATACTTACAAAGTCTTGGCTGAGCCGAAAAATGTCGTAAACCTTTCGGTAAATTACTGTCAGCAAATTGTTACAAGGGATCGGGTAGATCGGCCTTTTGTCGACTAAACCTCGGTCGATATGATTAAAGGTCGAAGTTGCAGTTATTTAGCCGATTCAAATTCTATCCTACTAATATTTTAAATGTGAAATGAATAGGTAACTCTTTCACGCCAGGGCCTGCTTTGAGGACGACGAGACCGCAGCGCACGTGCTGCTAAACTGCCCGGTGGTCGCCAATTACAGGCCTAAATACTTCGGTAACCCAGGTACCCTACGTGAGATTGTCAGCAACACCAAGGCGTTGCTGGCCTTTTTCGAGGAGCTGGGGTGGATCAAATTACCTATTCTCAAACCCGTACGCAAAATACGCGCTTTGACGTGGAGTTGCGGACAATAGCCCGTTTTACCTATTACTCTTTCACACAAAAAATTGGCACACAGATAGTTTCCAACCGGGATTAACACATAAAATACTTTTATTCTGGTAGTAAGTTCCTGTGGAATAATTGTCCGACCATACGCGGGCAAACCCACTGGCAAAAGTTAGTATTATAAATGCAAAAGTATGTTTGTTTGTTTGTAACGCTTTCATGCTAAAACGGCTGAACGGATTTGTGTGAAAATTTGCCCACAGGTGGGCCACACCTGGCTAAGGAAATTTTCTACTTTTAATCTTGGACTGCAGATGAATTCGCGGGCGACAGCTAGTGCTCCAGGCTAGCTCCATCAAGTATGTTAAAAAAAAACTACACCCACTGACACCTACAACCACCACCTACTGACATAAAAAACGTATATTTTACGGAAATAGCGGTAAATTAAAATGATTAACATAATAAGGTCATGAAGTCTAGTTTATTACTTAATTTTATGAAGATTTTAACTTACTTTATGGTGAAATCAACAATTTTAGTGCCTCTTTATTATAATAAGAGCAAAAATGTTCAGTGGTTTTTTTATACAAAATTACACTATTAACAAATAAGCGAAACCAATGCTTGTTTTAATTAGTGGAATAAATAGCACATCAGATCCACTCTAGTTTTGCGATTGAAATAAAATTCAACGCAAATCCACTCACACTCAGTCACTGCTAAACTCAATCCTACCATATATGTATATACTAACTTTTGCACGCGGATCTACCCGCTTGGATGTCGGTTATCACGTAGCCTATGTCCTTCTCCATATCCCAGGCTAAATCTCTGCAAAATTTCATGACGATCGGTTCAGCGGTTTAGGCGTGAAAGCGTAACAGACAGACAGAGTTACTTTCGAATTTATTATATTAGTAAGTAGGGAAAACTGGAAAAACACATAGGATACTTTTTTAGTTTTATTTTTTAGTATCCTATGTATTTTTATTTCCTTCTTTGGGACAATTTCCGAAATCCACGCGGGTGGAGCCTCTGGCAATAGCTAGTACTCTGTACACAATACGACTGTTTATCCGTGTGGTTATCTTCAAAAGAAAAAAATAGAATTTTTAACATCGAAAAATCATTTGAGGTAATCTAATACATTTAAACGAGAAATTCTTGTATATATACAGAATAAGTTTTTATCCAGTGCGCAAATTTTAACCATGAATTTAGCATATCATTCTAGCGAAGAATTTTTTCGCCGGTTAAAAAAAAATCTGCTGTTTCATAGAAAAGTGCAATACCTACGCGGTCAAAATGTATGGAACAGCAGATTTTTTTTGTATAACCGGCGAAAAATTTCCGTAAAAAAAACGGTATCACGAATGATATTATGCTGAATTCATGGTTAAAATTTGCGCACTGGATAAAAACTTATCCTGTCTATAATCTGAATCTCGGAAACGACTCCAACGATTTTCATGAAATTTTGTATGCAGGCGGTTTCGGGGGCGATAAATCGATCTTGCTAGGTTTCATTTTTAGAAAACGTCAAACAAAAAAAAAACCGGTCAACCAGATATTATGTACTAAACTCTGAAAAACCTGTTAGCCTGTCAAAACAACACGAACGATGAGTGTGTGAAAAAGGTTTTGACAGTTTCGTTTTGTTTTTGCAACAATCCGTTTTCGTTTGTAACTTGCCTGTCAGAAACGGGTGTTAATCACTTTAAAAGATGTTGGGAGTGTCTAGGGGAGTATTGGTACAGAGTTTATAAATTGCATTTATTAACCGTTAGGTAAGGGAATTAAATAAATTGGTGATCTAATTGGCTGCGTGGCTTAACGCTTTCCCGCCAAGTACACAGAGTGACAGGGTTGGACGTCAGAGATTTTAGTTAAAAATATTGATGTAGGAGCAGTTATAAAATACCAGGTTATTATATTTGCCAGGTTTACAGGCAAATATTATGTAGGTAGACAAACAGGTGGTCATTATCCTTTTGCTTTAGAAATAATTTCCTAACAAGCCCTCAATAATGTATGCATTGAAGGCTAGAAGCTCTAAGTATTACTTACTGATTGGGTGAAGACACTGGCTCCTGTAACACAGTTGTGTTTACCTACCGCAGGAGTCAGGGCTCCAATTTGTTTGCCAATATTTATTTTAATTTTATTAACAGCCAGGTCAAAATAAAATAAAATAAAAATTAATTCATTTATTCAAATTACTGTTGATCGATCTTACTAAGCTGCGCTTGCCGCGGCCCTTAATTAGGCAGAGATCCAAATTGTTTTATTTGATGAAATAAGATGTATTTCTGAAGTCCTAGGGTTAAATACAACTTGGAAAAAATTGACAAAAAAATATTTTATTTACAGGTTTTCAGGAAATCAATGTTCATCACAGTGAACATTGCGAAATATGTTGAGAACAACAAGTCATTTGCAATGTTCACTGTGGTAAACATTGTCAAATGAGTGTCATTTAAACAGGTAAAATAAAAACAGTGTGTATATATTAAATCAAATTATTTATTTTGGAAATGTAATAATCAGTTACCAGGATTTTTTCCCGGAAGTCCTGTAACAAAGCAAAGTCTCATATTGTAGTCTCATATTGCATTTAATACAATATACAGTAGTATTTTTTTTGCCAAAACTTACCCCATGTCTTGTTTTGTGCTGGGATAATTTCCTATACTATCGAATCTGATGGGGCTTGTAGTTCTGGTTGATCTTTGAATTATAGTTTTACATTCCCGCATTTTTTCGTAGGCATAGATCTGTTTTTCTTTGGTAAATCTCTCATCAAAAAACTTTCAATTACTTTGATTTTCGTTCTAGCAGTTACGTTTATAGAATAGCCAAGCATTATTTATAAATATGTCTAGTAGGTAATCGACTGAATATTCCTATATACCTACGACATTCTAGTTTTAAACAGAACTTTATATAATGATATCAACATATCAGCCACGTCTACACCCCCATATGTTTATCGTACTCGCGAACAATATGTGGACAATCAACTTCTATTTTTTGTTTCTACTATTTACAATACCTTTTATTTTTATTACTGCTTCAGATCCAACAAATGAGCTTATATGAGTTACATACCAGCGTACAATAACATATTTGTTTGCATCACAAACAACTTGAGGATACGCACCCCTTAGTTATTTTTTCACTGACTTTTCATCCGGTAAAACTTTTCAGCTCCTCTAATCGTGTTGCTACATATCGCACCAAGACCAAAGACACCATAGTTTTGATTCAATAGGTAAAAAAGGCTCTGCAAATGAGAAGAAATTATGACAAAATATAGTTGCTGGTTTCTTTTGCATAATCTTAGTCAAAGCTATAACTATTTGTGCTCCAAATCGAATGCTTTGGAGTGATATACATCGAATGGTTCTAACGGTTGTTCATCATTATTTTGAGTATGTTCAGGTTCGGAACCACTATTGATGACTAAGCGTTCTAAACAAGAGTTAATGGAAAGCGCAAAAGACGAAACAGGGCTTGGAGAAGGTGGCGACAATTCGGTGTCACTGTTATTTTCGGATTTATCACTAGTGTCGGATGGTGCATGCTCGACATGAACAAGTGCTAGTATTCTATGCGTGCAGTCTTGTATTTTATTCTATTAGCAAGCAGAAAAAACAAATAAGCCTAGTAGAAGCCTACCACATAAAAGCACATTATTTGTAAATAAACGTTATACCTAATTTGGCAATGTTCACCACAATGAACATATCAAATTGACAAAACTTGTTCGAGTATTTGGCAGTGTTCACTGTGATGAACAAACAAGTTTGCCTGCAAAAAAGAGTTACCAATAACACAAAACATTTCGTAAAACCGATTCCAAGCCAAAGCATAAACTTTGTTTAGTAAATAAAAAGCACAAAAAAGTTAGTTTAGCTATGTAAAACATGTAAAATAAAAACTCTTACCTTGCGAAGAATCGAGACCCCGCACCTTCCTGACAACTTGTGTCGATAATGACAGATGAACGATGCTGCCAGTAGTAGAATTATTTTTATACCGTTATAAATACTTTAAACTTACTATAACTAAAATAAAACTGACAAATACGCATAGAAAAATCGCTCTACATTTTTTTTAAATGAATGTTTACCACAGTGAACAAAATCAAATTGAGGCTGATTGGGTGAAGACACTGGCTCCTGTAACACAGTTGTGTTTACCTACCGCAGGAGTCAGGGCTCCAATTTGTTTGCCAATATTTATTTTAATTTTATTAACAGCCAGGTCAAAATAAAATAAAATAAAAATTAAGTCATTTATTCAAATTACTGTTGATCGATCTTACTAAGCTGCGCTTGCCGCGGTTGGCCCGTGGTTCCAGGCTGTAGACAAGCGTTACGGGTTGTCAGAAACCCGAAACTCTGTCAACCAGTCTTACCAGGCGTATCGTGTTACCCAGTAACTGGGTTGTGGATGTCAGTTTGGCAATCTGCATCCGGATAGACAGGAAGCCGACCCGACATAGTCGGGAAAACGCTAGATTTAGGAGAACGCTAGAATTTGGGTTTAAATACCCAGTCACAACTAGAGCAATAGATTTGCGTACAATGATGATAATAAACTGTAGCAAATATTCATAATCGATGTGAATGAGGGTAGATAGTATACATAATAATAGTGACTGCGGATTCATGGATTGTTAGGGAAACTGGAATAAGTGACCAGTTTCCCAAACAATCCATGAGTCCGCATGAAAGCGATGGCAAACAAGGCCTTTCACATTTGTATTCAAATCCGTATACTAATAAATAAATACACATCAGTCGGCCAATCGGAATTGATTATTAAACACTATCTAATATTGGTAGGAAACCCTTGCTACGTAACTAAATTAACAGCTGAATTTGCAGTTTTAAAATACGATGCCGTGTTTGGGCTTAATTTGGCTATATTTACGGTCAGTGACAAAAGACCAACACTGTCACTTCCCATACTGTCAAAATTTACACAAAATTATTCCCTTAAAAACGAAGGTATTATTTTGAAGTTCCTAAAAATCGCTTGCAATGCTGCAATTTTAAGAGAGCTTGAACAGAAATATGCAGATTTGGAAATACGCTATGACCCTCGTACTGCGCAATATTAAGTAGCTCTTCAGATTTCTCAGTATGAAATGGGGATGTTTTTTAACCGACAGATAAACGGAGGAGGTTCTCAAGACAACGCATATAATTTTTTTTATGTATGACCACGCATAACTTTTTTCAGAGTAGTCCAATTTTGATAATTATTTTTTATTGGTCCCATAAACCTGCCTGGACCTGCCGTGGAGTTGAATCAGGGAGGCACTCCGGTATCACCGGATGCCGACCTACCTCTGTCGTGTCGGCGAGGCCTATTTGACGGACAGAGCCGTCATCTACCCCGGTCACCTTGGAGAGTGGAACCGGCGAGAGATGTCGTGCGGTGTCCCACAGGGATCGGTCCTGGGGCCGCATCTGTGGGACATCGGGTACGACTGGGTGCTGCGCGCTGACCTCCCTAGCGGCGTCAGTGTAGTTTCCTACGCTGACGACACGCTGGTCCTGGCGCAAGGGAGGTCGTACCAGGCGGCGGCCGACTTAGCGACACAAGGGGTTGCGACAATCGTCGATAGGATCCGGCAACTGGGACTCGAGGTGGCTTTGCACAAGTCCGAGGCCATGTGGTTTCATGGTCCTCGGAATGCGCCACCGACGAGTTCCCAGATAACGGTGGGAGGGGTTCACATCGGCGTCGAGTCAACGATGAAGTACTTGGGACTCGTCCTCGACAGCCGGTGGAACTTCGCGGAGCATTTCCGCCGTTTGGCTCCCAGACTGGAGCGGGCCGGGGCTGCGTTGAAGCGGCTCTTGTCCAATCTAGGGGGGCCAAACGCCTCCTGCCGGAGGCTCTACGCGGGGATCGTGCGGTCCATGGCCCTATACGGGGCGCCGGTGTGGGCGCCTACATTGAGGCGCCAACCAGCTCGCAAGCTGAGGGCGTCCCATAGGGTCATGGCGATCAGGATGATCCGGGGATATCGCACGATCTCCGGCGAGGCGGCGGGCCTCCTTGCCGGATTACCGCCATGGGATCTGGAGGCAAAGGTCCTCGCGCAAATATGGGAGTGGCGCGAGGAGGCCAAACGCCGGGGCGTAACTCCGCTGCCGCGGGAAATCGCGGCACAGCGGACAGAGCTCCGGCGGGATCTCATGGCGACATGGAGTGTGCGATTGTCGCAACCCAGTGCTGGGCACGCCACGATTGCGGCGGTAAGTCCCCTCTTTGAGAGGCGGCATGGCGTTCTCACCTTCCGCCTGACGCAGGTCCCCACCGGACATGGTTGTTTCGGGAGGTTCCTGTTTCGGATAGGGCGGGAAGAAACGCCCGGGTGTTTCCACTGCGAAGATCGCCCTGAGGACACGGTGGAGCACACGATGGCGGTCTGCCCGGCTTGGGCGGAGCACCGCCGTGTCCTCGTGGAGGCGATCGGCGGCGGCGATCTCTCGCGTCCGGCCCTGCTCCAGGCCATGGTACGGAGCGAGAGGGCATGGGTAGCCGTCACCTCCTTCAGCGAAGCACTAATGCTTGCGAAGAGGAAGACGGCGCACGTGAGGGAGAGGCAGCATATGCGCCCTCGCGACCCTAGCCGCCGCAGGATACGGAGACGCCCTGGGCGTCGGGAATCCCAGGCCGATTGCCGGCCACCGTAGGCATGGGCTTGCGGACGGCAGTAATGGGTAGCTCGCTGTCCGGTAAGGACCAAGCCCAAGTCGACGGCGCGTTGTGTTCCACGCGCGCCTCAAAGAGATGTCAGCACAAAAAATGATGGGGCCCGCAAGGGCCAATGCCTGCCAGGGATGCGGGTTTGTTAGAAAGAGATATCACAGCCCCTGGCATACGGGCTAATGAAGGAACACGGGTGGGTTTTAGTCAGTAAAAGTCTGACACGCCCTCCTGCTCCACCCAGAGCGGGAGAAGTTATTTGATGATTTCCCAACCAAAAAAAAGTGGCTAGTAAAACAGGGGATGATTGATTGTTCACTCACAGATTTTTGAATGCTGAGTAATCAAAAATTAAGGAGGAGTAGTAGTAATTAGTAGAAAATAGCCACAAAAATGATAAAATCACTAAATTTTAACAAAAAATTAAACCGTCGAAAAAACTGAAAAGCAAAAATTTTTTTTCTACCTTACCTTCTTTTTTTTACCTTATTAACGAAGTTCGGAAGTCGGTGACTTTCGATATGTATTTTAATTTTATGTCACCGCCTTCCGAACTTCGTTATTAAGGTTAAACAAAAAAGGTTTATAATTTTTTGCTTTTCAGTTTTTCGTCGGTTAAATTTTTATTTAGTAATTGGCGACTTTTTGGCCCCCCCTTCGATAGGCGCCCAGGGCTCTTGCCCTGCCTGCCCCACCCTAGTTACACGACTGACCACAAATCCAAACTCCGGGCCTCGTTTTTTTTAGTTGGCGCGAACGTAAGCTTATGGACAAGATATGAGTCTCGATTAGCTACGTGTATTGTATTTTTTTTTTTAATTCGTTTGTACTTTTGTTCATAAAGTGGTTTTTTGTGCCTATATTTAATGCAACACACTTTGCTTACCCCCTGTAGATAGTTTTAGAATATCGTTAGCAATATCTAACCAATCCCCTTTCGATAGGACGGCAATGGCGGCTGGGACTTGTAATTGAATCCTAGTGGAAATATATGGGGACTTGCTTTTACGACTGGGTTCTTATTCTGTGTCATATTCAAGGGGTTGCAGTAATAATAATGTAGTGTGTAATGTGTGTGTGTGTGTGCGTTATGGAGTGTAGTGTGTACTAAGGTATTGACTTTCTTTGTTTTATTACAATAAGAAATATAACTTTAGTTCTAGCCTAAAGCTCTGAGTCAGCTTTTGCATTTCCTACTTTATTTAAATTTGGATAAAGTTGTTAATAGAAAAATGACAACTTAGTGCGGGACTACGCTCAACTATGCTGTCAGATTTGTAAATAGAACTGCATTTCGATTTCTGTTAGGTTCACAATTCAAAAACAGGATCAATGGTTAACAATAAATAAAGGAAAACGTGTTTTTTTTATAAGACCGTCTGTGTTCCTAATCCTGATGCTTGCCCTCTATGTTGTCAGATGTGTGTCTTAGTACGTTAGTTAGATTTACATTTATTAAAACTAGCTTTTGCCCACGGCTTCCCGTTAAGTAAGTGTTGTTTTTACTATTGGCCAAGCAATTTTTTTAAACTTTCCATGTGGCTTATGGAACATATGAAAAAGAAAACTGCCTAATTGGTGGAGCCGTTCTCGTGTTTTGCACTTAGCAACGATAATTACGTACCTACGTTTCTGTATATTTATGAGACATCTATCTGTCGGTCTGCAATTGGCAAAACAAGGAGTTTCCCTTGAAAGAATAATAAAAGAGGATGTAGTGACAAAAAATGGAAAGAGTATGTTTAGATGGACCTTGGAGTCATGTTGAAAGGTTGAATGAAAAGCGACTAACAAAAGTTATTTCCAAGGCAGATGTGAGTGGAAACGCCACGACGCGCCTTAGGAGGACATATACCTCATTGGTACAGTTCTTAAGAAAGATCAGGTGCATAGTATTCGCAACCGACGTGCGTGTATGACTAGATGTGTGAACGTCACTTCAGCCGAAAGACGTCCACTGCTGGACACCGCTGCTGCTGGCTAACCGCGCTCGCGGAAAGGCTCGATTGTGCTATAGTGACTCATTGTTCTAAGCGACACGTAGCACGCGCAGATTGTAACCAGTGATATATATATATTTTTTAATGCTCCTTTTATTCAAATTTTATTTTTCATACATCAAAAGATTGAATTGTAATTTTATGTAATTTTAATCAATGTGACTGTGTGTGCTTGTCCTATTGTTATGTTCGTGCCCTATTATTATGAGTCTTGTTACTTGAAATAAATGATTTATTTTATTATTATAGGCCTCCCCCAAAAGGGGGGTTTTGCCATAATCGCCACGCTTGGCAGGCGGGTGGGCGATCGCAGTATTGTGGTAAAATGCATAGAGAACGCTGCTGCCCATTCTCTAGTAAGTCCCTTAGTCGCCTTCTACGACACTCACGGGAACAAATGGGATGGTGCTATTCTTTTACGTCCGGCAACACCCAGAACGGTATGGACGTAAACGAAACAAAAGGCGTATGTAAGGATCGTAGCAGAATGGCTTTCTGTAATTTCTGCCTACTCCCATGGTGAGAAGGCGTTTCATGTACGTAACAATAAAACAGAATAGTCACAAAGATTCTTAACCTAAAACCAGCCTCAAACTCAAATGCAAACCAACCTGCTACATATACACAAGTGGTGATGCGGCTAGAATATTATATGGGTCGTGGTGTTACGATGAGTGCTTAAAGCATGGAAAAAGGTCCTAGAGATGACAGAATTTTAATATTCATAGGGAAAATTTCAATTTTACATTACCCTGTTTTGATTTCGAGTATTTAGGTACAAATCTCGTAATAATCTTGACCTTCTCGAGGCGACTGACAATTGCAGTTAGAACAACTTCACGTTAAACGTTTGTTAAAATTCATCCCTTTCACATCAAAAACAGATCCTTCAAGACTACACACAACGTTATTTCTCAATGTAAATTCAAGTACGATTTGTAAACTTTGAATTTAATTACTGAAGTGGTTATTTACTAACCAAGACGTTGTTATTAATGGAGTGCTAACGTAACTCAACTCTCAAAAATCATGAAGGAAAACATCGGGAGGAAACCAGCATGTCGTATAACTGTTTGTTGCGCCACTTCTTCTTCCCAGCTAAAGCACTAGGAAGTGTCGAAGGGTGGGCGTTTTTGGGGGACTGTCTTATGTAATTTTGACGTTCGAAAAGTGCTGACTCTCAGCCTAGTTTGAATAAATGACTTTTGATTTTGATTTTGATAGTGCCAGTTGGTAGAGGTCACATGTCTTCCAATTTTTGGTTCTAGGACATTCCGGTTTCCTGACGATGTTTTCCTTCACCGTTTTGAGAGCAGTGGTCGTGAAATTATTTACATAAAGTTTAAATGACTTTTGATTTTGAACTAAAAGATCGAAGACATGTGACATATACCAACCCGCACTGGGCCCGCGTGGTGGATTACAGCCCACTCCCTCTCACAGAAAGGATGCTGTGTCCCAGCAATAAGGGCTGATTATGATTATAAATGATAAAGACGGCACTATAACAGAAGTGATGTCACGACTATGTAACTCCAGAAAAGGACGGGAATAATCTTTTCCAAAAACTTATAAGGCCCGCTTTTAAGCTTTCCATATTTCCATCGATTACATTGTCATCTCATTTTACTGTCTTCTATGAAATTACATATTTTTTTATATTTCTAACATTTGTCATCTTCCCTTTGTGGCCGTCTATTTTAACGCTTTCCAGTCGGAAACGGTGTGGTCGCTAATGGTCGGCTTAAGCAGAAATAATAAGAATTTCACATTAATGATTGCACATAAATCTTCAGAATCACGACGCCAACTCGTAGAGAGGGCGGTGACCTCGAGAAATATGCGTTCAGTCTCTGTGTACTCTCCACTCTGTGGTCATCGACGCAGTATCCTACAACGTTTAAGTAGATTGTGTGAAAACGGTTACTGTTATTAGTCTGTGTTAGTCTGTTTACAAGCGAGCGAGAACGTTTATATTACTGTAATACAAATCTAGGGGAGGGAAACCGATTTTCAAGTAGCTGTTTGGGATTGTTTGTAAGTGAGTTCGGAATGAACGTATATTTCCTGTTTTGATATTACGTATACGGAGAAAATACGATAACGATTTTATTATATGGGCAGTATTTTCAATTTTATGTATTTTATTTAGGTGTTTGATTTGATAGAATAGACTATTTATTTATTTATTATAAGCACACCAACAGCAATGTCACTTACATTTCAAATAAACTTACATTTAAGAACGGCATTTCAGTAACCGTGCAAATAACAGGTATGCATGACATTGACATAATGCAAATTAGAGACAAGAAAAAATAAAAGTGTGTCCAGTAAACGTAAATCTAGAACACATAGTGATAGATTAGTGCTTTTGCAAAATCGAAATTTTTAAGTGACACAATTAAAAATTCTAACAATAAAGTTAAAACCACTTGGAAAATAATTAATAATGAAACGGGCAAGTCTGTTAAACAAGACAATCAACTTGAGATTTTGGTCGACGACAAATTAATTATTACAGAAGCTGAAGTAGCGGAGGCATTTAATGAGTTTTTTGCCAACATACCTGTAACTACGACTCGCTCCTTAGATTCATCCCCGTCTAAAGCAGAATACCTTTTGCATAGTAGTGTGCCTAAATGTAGTGACCTATTCAGTTTCGAACATGTAACGCCTCGTGACGTAGTTAATGTTTTTAACACACTGAAGTCTAAAAACACTGGTGATTTCTGGGGCATTTCCATTAAACTTTTAAGTAATATTATAGAAATTGTAGCCCCCTATCTAGCTGTCACTTTTAATAAATGTGTTGATTCAGGAACTTTTCCTGACCTCATGAAGAGTAGTAAAGTAATACCATTATTTAAATCAGGTAATAAAAATGACATTCGTAATTTCAGGCCTATTTCTATCTTACCTGCATTTAGCAAAATATTTGAAAAGTTAATACTCAAGCAGTTGCTAAAACATTTTAATTTAAATAGCCTCCTTCATAATGAGCAATATGGCTTTACAAAAGGTCGTTCGACTACTGATGCGGGTGTTGCTCTGTTGAAACACATATTTAACGCATGGGAGAACTCGCAAAATGCTATTGGAGTTTTTTGTGATCTCTCAAAAGCCTTTGATTGCGTGCACCATGAGACGCTTTTGTGTAAACTTCGTTATTACGGTGTCCATAACGATGCTCTAAACGTAATAAATTCTTATTTGCAAAATAGGGTTCAATGTGTAGAAATTAATGGTAAAAAATCTTCCGGGCTGCCAGTTCAGTTAGGTGTGCCTCAAGGCTCAATACTCGGCCCATTCTTGTTTTTAGTATATATTAATGACTTACCGTTCTATTTAAAGGGTATTTGTGATGTTGTACTGTTTGCAGATGATACTTCTCTTATTTTTAAAGTAGATAGGAATAGACAAGACTTTGACGACGTAAACAGTGCACTCTCAATGGTTACGGATTGGTTTACGGCAAATAACCTTGTTCTCAATGCCAAAAAAACGAAATGTGTAAAGTTCGCCTTACCGAATGTTAGAAATCTAGGTCCCAATATCGTCTTAGATAAAGAGGTGCTTGAAACCGTAGACACGGCAGTATTTCTGGGCATAACAGTAGATGCCAAACTTCAGTGGGGATCACACATATCAACACTAGCAGGGAGGCTCAGTTCAGCCGCCTACGCCGTCAGAAAAGTAAGACAATACACTGACGTCGATACAGCTCGATTAGTATACTTTAGTTATTTTCACAGCGTTATGTCCTACGGTATTCTGCTGTGGGGCAAAGCCGCTGATATTCAAAATATTTTTGTCCTTCAAAAACGTGCTGTTCGTGCAATTTACCAGTTAGGTGGCAGATTTTCCTTGAGGGACTTTTTTAAAGATATTGGTATTCTCACAGTGGCATCACAATTCATATTAGCTAACATCTTATTTATTAGGCAACATATACACTTGTACACTAAAAACAGTGATATTCATACCGTTAACACTAGAAACAAGGACAAACTACGTGCTCCCTTTCACCGGCTTCATAAGGTTCATAACTCATTTGTTGGGCTTGGTATAACTTTTTATAACAAGCTTCCCACTTCTTTGCTAGATTTGCCTTTTGATGCGTTTAAAGTTCAAGTAAAATCCATCCTTTGTTTAAAGGCTTACTATTCCATTAACGACTATTTAAATGACAAGAATAGTTGGTCGCTGTGATTAACACAAGACAATGTTTATGTTCTTTCTCCAGAATTAGCGTACCTAGTGACAGGTTATATGGGTTCATATATTTATTTAGTTAAATACTTTTTTTTTTATTTTTATTTTATTGACCAAGTGTTTTTTATCATCTATCTAGTAAGTCATTAGTTATTGACATATAGAGCCCTTTATACCAGGAAACTTTTATTTTAGGTAATATGCGTTATTGTTTATTACTTTGCATATGTATGTATAGAATCAAGTCCATCCGACTAAACAGACAGCTGTGCTGCTGGGGAGTTTGTTGCGCCACTTCTTCTTCCCAGCTAAAGCACTAGGAAGTGTCGAAGGGTGGGCGTTTTTGGGGGACTGTCTTATGTATTTTGACGTTCGAAAAGTGCTGATTCTCAGCCTAATTTGAATAAATGACTTTTGATTTTGATTTTGATTTTGACTATAAAAACTAAACACAATGAGCTATATAGGCGTACATTGTTCGCACTGTTTATATAGGGAGCGTCTGTATGAAACGAAACTCATTGAGAAAACTTCGATAGGGTAAACCGTCAAATTGGACCTTTCATTACATAACCTTGCCATACGTGTTAGAGGGCTATTAAAGGTGGTGTTTAAGGTAGATGTAGGCAATTGAAATATGCGATGATGTCGCAAAACATATACTAAACATGTGCTATAAACATATGCACCATCAACTGTGGCAACTTTACTTTTCATTAGCAACAAATATCTTTCGATTACTTAAAATTGTAGGTAATTGTACAAATTGTAGGTTATTGTACTTCTGTATCGCTTGGAAATTAAATGACGGCAATAGATTTTTAGTTATCGAGAAAGCAAGTACAGTACTCATTGGTAAAATTGCTATCGAAAGTAAAAATGCCACAATTGAACGTATATTTTCTTTAGGACTGTTTCATAAAAAAATCATTCAATGGAATTAAATGATCATTAAATGATCTATATTGATAATTTGAATGATTATAATTTTCTAAAGCCATAATTGTTCGCGTAGCAATATGGTTTTCAACATACACCCAGTCACTGCGCTACAAGTTGCAATTAATGTAAGAAACATTGAATTTCGCGGGGTATTCTGGAGCTTTCATCTTAAGGGGACACTAGTCGCGGGCTCGAACTCACTGGTGGGCCTGGCTAAAAAGCACGCTGTCTCACCAGCCATCGTGTCTGACGGAGATAGTATCAGAGATGAGTAGTTAGACGCTTGTCTACACGCAGAACGTTATTGAGTAAGATGCAGGTTCATTTCTAGTAAAAGAGGCGCGTAAAAAATTAAGAAAAGTCCTTCGGAAGATCGAGTTTCGAGTCGTTTTGAGCTTTGCCGATACCGACTTGGTTTTGGAGATTTTTCACTTATTTCAAACACCCTACACCCGAAGTTAGGTTAAATTAGCAAGAAAAACGAATCTTTGTTGGCTCCTAACTTTTTAAGGGCTTTTTATTTTAGAATTCTGTTTCTGTTCAGACAATATTAATAATAAGACAAAACCATACCATGTTTAATTTTTAATACACTCCCGAAGTTTTTTTTTTCTTAAATATGTCGACCAGATTCACCATAAACTGTACCTACTAGTAACTAACAACTATAGACCAAAGTTATCTTTAGAATAAATAAATTAATTAAATGTAGTAGTTAGAATGACTGTTATCTAATAGGGTCTTAATTATAGGCTCGTTTTGATTAACTGAAAAAAAACTGTTTTGTTTGTTATTATATTCTTTTTTTTTGTTTACAGGTACGTTCGTCTGGAATCGCACATATTTGGAAAAAGACACAATTCACACAGGGTAGGTTTATATTTTCTGTCTAGCTTATAAATCTCTTAAGAAGCTCTGCTAGACAAATACATAGCTTTCACACCCACTGAGACGTGTTACACACAAAATGAATGAAATAATAACATAGTCTACGCATTTTGTACATCAAACTAAGTAACTTTGCCCAAAAATTCGGCTTTGTATTTTTGATCCAAAAATCGCTGTTACGCCAGCGCGAAATGTTACGCATTCATATAATTGTACATAACGGTGCATGCAACGTTATTGTTGGACGCAATGTGCTCAAAACTAAAAAGAAAGGTTTCATTTTATTTATTCGGGAAAACAAACAGTTTAGTCAAATTTCCATTTTGTTTTTTCGTCATTTTGTATGAAAATAAAGTAAGTGATTTCTCGGCTTTGCTAAGCGTCATTTTACGCCTCAATAGGTAGTTGTGTAACATTACAAATTAAGCGGAATCTCGTTTTTTATTTTAGTATTCTGTTTTACAATGTTAATAATGAGACAAACTATATCATTTTGAATTTTTGATGTACATTGTCGAACAGTGGAGTAATACACTCCCGAAGTTTGTATGGAAAAAAAATCGACAATATTCACCTTAAACATATTTTCAACACATTTGCTCAAAAACTGCATTTACGAAGCCTGTATGCATGGTTCGAAAGTTAAAAATTACGCACTAATACAACGGAACGTGCGTTAAAATAGGTACTCTCAACTAAGTACCTATTTTACCGCATACCTCGTTGTATGGCACCGTACGTATTCTTTACTGTTTTTTTTTTTAAATTTCCATAAAATATTATAAGAATTTCGTTCAAGGAGTTTCACATTACGAGAATAAATAAGCTGACTGATCGAACCTCCTTGGAAGCGCTTTTGCTCAATACGTTTGTCTCACTTTAATAATAAAGAGTAAATGAGATGAAAGATGTAGTTCTAATTTTCACCACGTGCATGTGGCGCCATTTGCAAATTCGCGCCATTTTCACATTAGAAACGTCAAAGATTGTTGCGACTTTCCGACTGATATTTATAAACAAACTCATAATATGAGTTCAAGCGAGGAAATTGATATTAATATGGAATCTACTCCACCTGATATTTTTAATGAGGCACAAAGTGCAGGAAACGGTCTCTTGCCGCCAAAATCGGAGAGCGCTATTTAATGATGTAGTATAAGTTTGCTTCATTACACATTGTACTTTTTTCTCGCAAATGTGTTGAAAAACATTGTGTGACACACGTGCAGAAATTGGTTTTTACAAACTCGTGACTATGGTAAGCCCTCGACTTCGTCTCGGGCTGACATTCGTCTACTCGTTTGTAAAAACCAACTTACCGCACTAGTATCATAAATAACTATTATGTATTTTCAGGCATAACTTCGTCATATACAACGTGTTGATTTGCATCCTCGTCAAATTTCAGGAAGCTGTTATGAAAGACATAAATAATCAAATAAAATTACGATACTTGCTCACTAATGAATACATACTTGTTTTTTTCGTTATTTAAATATAACAGTATTTCAGAAAACACCTCTTTCAAAGAACAGAATCGCCCCGTTCCGTATGCGGTAGGCAGTGTGGCACGACTATATCGCTGTGTGTTACAGTGCGGTATCACACGGGCCGCGTTTTAACATGTGTATCCGAAAAAAAAAAATGCCAAACGCCGATTTCCGAAAATATGAAAAAAAAATACTTATTTTATTATTGATTCGTGTCGAGAATCATTAGCATAGTTACCTTCTTGAATTTGACGAGGATGCAAAACAACACGTTGTATAGACGGATTTGCAAAATTCTTTTTTTGTTCGAAAGGAGTTTGTTTCGAAATGGTCCTCATTAATTCATAGAGATCTGATGATGCGTTTCGGACACAGGCAACGGAACTCTTCAAAAAATTACAGCAAATCAACCGCGAATGCTGCTATCGCATTGTTTTGACCCCAAGGATGATAAAATTTCGAATTGGTGGGGTAGGTAACTAAAAAGTGAAAAATATGATTAATGTAATTTCGGAAAGCGGTGACAAAGAATTAAAATGCACATCGATAGTCATCGACTTCCTGAATTAAAGTTATTTTGCACTTTGTAGTGTTTTTTTGGAAGTCGGTTGTTTTTTTGAAAAAAGTTTTTTTCTATTTGGAATGTCACAGTAACAGCCCAGAGTTTGGATTCGTGCACGGTTGATGGAAATAGGCTCGCCATCTTTTACATAGAAAAGAAATTGACCGTTCTATTAATTAATTAATGTTATTAGTCAATTAGCGAATTTTTGACCAATATGAACTTAAATTGAATAATTAATATGACATCTCTATACTCTTGACTTATACAAAATCAATCATATTTAAATTTAACAGTTGTATTAACCTCGAACTTTATACAAATTTATAATCGGATTTTATTAACATTATTAAACTTGACATCATGTATTTGTATTGCCTGTTTGAAATTATTTGTTGAATTTCTTCTTGACATGGTAAACTTGTATTGTTAAGATTGAATGTATAAAGAATGTATAAATGAGTCTTTATAAGTTTGATTGCTGTTAGTTAAGCTAGATATTATAAGGATAATTTTAAACTAAACATCTGTAACATGTACCTACTTTCTGTGCAAATAAAGGACTATTCTATTATATATGAGAGTGTACTATAGGTTGTTGTTCTGCCTAAACCTTCGGGGAAACGAGGCGTGATGTCATGTTGTTAGTTAAATAAGGAAGCTATTGCTAATTCGTACCCATCCTCTTAAAGTAATCCCTCTTCTTTTATAACATCCAAAAGGAATACATTACACAATCAATACTCCTAAATCCTGTAACTACACAGTAAGCCGACATCCGGATTTAGAAAGGCCATTTTGTTCCCGAACGTCCAATAATCGGATAAAACCCTGAATGTAGGCCAGATCCGATGTCTTAGTTCATAAACGTTGCGCCAATATTTTGTTGCCTCTTGCAGTAAACGAAGTCTGCGCAATTTCCGCAATTTCAGGAATTTCGAACTAGAATTTGCTGGAAGATCTAGTTTATGCTTTTAACTTCCCCTAAGTTAAGGAGATATTTTATAAAAAAAAACTTTTTCCAAAAAACAAACACAACCGTCTTCCGAAAAAAAATACAGTAGGTACAAAGTGAAAAATAACTCTTACTTCGGAAGTCTATGTCTTTGGATCTGTATATCCGTTTTTGACACCCGTTTGTAGTGTTTTTTTTGGTAGTGCACACCAAAATAACACAATTACAATTCTATAACTACTGTCTCACAATAAACATCTTTGACTTTGACTTTTGACTTTGAAGTGTTTTTTTTTTAATTAGGTAGGTACTCCTCCTTTTTGGAGTCGGTTAAAAATTACTAAATAACTTCAACATGACGCCTGTTATCGTGTTCAAGGTCAGATAGGTAGTCGTTCAATGCTTAACACAATATTAAACTGCATCTGCATTACTATTCACAACCATTCGAAACGCTTCCGTACAGAGAACATCAATCAATGTTGTCGTAGGAGTCCTATAAACGCTGTTCACAAATACAACACCCGAATATTTTCTCAGTTTAAATGAAATAGACGACCGCTATTCTTCCGACAGCTGTTTGCTGCCGGGGCAAGGCAAATCAGGTTATCGAAATGTGTCATTTTCGAAACGATAATCTGTCGAATGCTTGTGAATAGCTATGCTGGTTGGACTGGAATCCAACCCCAACATTGTAGATTAACGGCTAGGCAGATGATAAAAGGGGTTAAATTAAAGTTTGCATGGATGTTCATTACTTTTGCCGATGTAGAGGCATATACTCGTACATTGCTTGTAGATAAACATAAAATTAGTAACTTGCCAATAATTGCTCAACCCTTTCGTATGGAGTGGCAAATTGGGATCGCTCGAAGACCCTGAAGTGCTCTCGATAGTCCTCGAAATGGTAGGGTTGAGGCGTCGAGGGCGGTCATTTGTTACAATATGTATAAGTCACGTTAAGTCGTTGGTCCTGCGCTTGATCTGTCTCCGGTCGTGTTGGATTGCGTGCCGTCCCATCGTTCTATGAGACTGGAAAGAGTGTGCACCTATATTTTACTCGTTCGTTGTTTTTGTCTAATATGTGAAAATCTCTAAACATAACTTGGTTTTCGGGTGATCACTGAAAATCACCATTGTCCCGTGTCGTGCCCGACGTAAAATAAAAGCACTAACCCATTTCTTTTCGTAGAAGGCGACTAAGGGACTTACTAGAGAATGGGCAGCAGCGTTTTCTATACATTTTACCACCATACTGCGATCGACAACCCGCCTGCCAAGCGTGGCGATTATGGCAAAACCCCCCTTTTTCATTCCCCTTTTTGAGGAGGTCTATGTCCAGTATTGAACGTCTTTCGGCTGAAATTATGATGATGATGATCACTGAAAATCAGCGCTGTGCTGTGTGTCTCATAGCACAGCATCATGCTGGAAGCCTTCTTGTCACAGTCAAGGTGGTTGTAAGTACAAATCTGTTTTGGATTCAAACGTTTTTTACACCACAGCCCCTGGCTTAAGGGCTACTGAAGGAACACGGGTGGGTTTTAGTCAGTAAAAGTCTGACACGCCCTCCTGCTCCACCCAGAGCGGGAGAAGTTATTTGATGATTTCCCACCCAAAAAAAAAAAAAAAAAAAAAAAAGGGTGACACGTGTTTCTGTGACAAATAAATCTACTTTTCTCTTGATGCGATTTTTTCAAACAAACTGAATAATTATAGTACTGATGGGCCGACTATGAGTTTTGCCAGTCTTTGTCTAGTGACTAAACTATTGGTTATGTTTGGTTTCTTTTTCGTATGCAGACTAAGTACGTCATAGATACTTATATGAATTTAATTTAATGTTGTATTGTCGTCTTTACCTTGAATAGGTACCTAGTTAACTTGATGAATTATTTGTATTTTTTTTATCAAGCTAATTAGGTATAAGAATGATTACGCACACAATTAAAACCTCAAATTGACACTGTAACGGAAATATACTTTTAACTGAATACGAATGTCTTTGTTCGAGGGGCTTGTTGCTAAGTAATAATAGCCACACGGGTCGATCAATTAGGTTAACCTACGCTAGCCACGGTTGGTCCGGGTATGGGTGAACATTTTTACATACCAAGACCCCTCCGTGCCTCGGAAAGCACGTTAAGCAGTTGGTACCGGCTGTCATTCGTGGATCTTTGACAGTACTTTGCGACAAATATACACCCTGTTTCGAAATGTAAGTAGGTGCTCAACAAAATATCCAAAAATCAGTAAGAACTTAAAAACAACTCTTATCAAAACGATTCAACTTCTTTTATAAGTTCTCAACTTTTACAAATGATCTTAACAACTTCTAACAAATACTCAACTCAACAAGCTGAGACGAGAATGTACTGTGAAAAGCTTTTTATACAACTATTTTAAAAGTATTTTCTTGAACTCCACTTACTTAGGAGAACGGGAAACAGTGAAGTCAAAAGCTTGCCTAATGAGTTCGTCAGATGTATTGAAAAGGGTCTTGAAAAGGTAAGGTGATTTGAAGAAAGTACTTGGTACTTACAAGATTTCGTATTATTAGAAAAATAACAGAATTAATCTTCCAACAAATTGTTTTCGACAGGTCAACTTGAAATGATATTGTGTAACACACACATGTTCGGGACATCTACATACTTAGTTATGCTGTTAATGAGGTACCAGGGAAGCCACATTTGCAGAAGGAATGAATGCCAAGCTTCCTTGTCTTCAAGGTAGTCACATGTCTTCTCACTCGTTACCCCGTGGTCAAGTGGGTTGATCCAGTACCGGGTCCATGAGTAATTTTAATTACCCGTGGTCCCATGGCATAAGGGATTGATTGATTGCGCCTGTCGGGGTTCAAACCTACGACCTACAACTCGTAAGTGGCAGCCGTTACCACTGGGCCACCACTTCTCAAACTGGTAATTCATATATTGGTTATGAATTCATAATTTTCAATATAGTTCTGGTATGTATGGTTTTGTTTCCAAGAATGGTTTTTTTTTTTCCCAAGGAACGAATTATTTTATTTGCTTCTGAATGAGTGAACTACGTGTATTTAACTGATGGTTTTCAATTTCTATCGATATAGTCAGAAGTCCGGAATCAATCCTTAATACCATGGGACCACGGGTATTTAAAATTACCCATGGACCCGGTAATGAGTCACCCCACCAGGACCACGGGTAACGAGTGCTTCTTTTATCCACTTCTGGGTTGGAACTCACAATATACTACTCGTAAGTCAGCGTAGTTACCACACGCCTACCAGTGCTCTTCCTCCGACAAGTTTGTAGCACCTCTAAGATATTTTATCACAAGGGTCGAGTGTTCAAAAATGTCTGCTATTCATAGAAATACGCGTAAAAAATACATAGCGGTATAAGAAACAAAACTTTCTACTTGCATCTTAACGTCTTGTTACAAAACTTTAATAAGCATTACTTGGGTACTAAGTACACACGTAAACTTTGTAAGTCCCAGCTTCAGAAATAAGAGCGAACTCCCAACTTTCATGGGAACGAAAACACTTGTCAAATTGAATATTACTGTTGCTTTCATATCTGCACAAAATAAGACGAATTACGTAAAGTTCGGAAGTACAGAGACCTATTCAAAAGTTCTTTACTCAATCAAAATATGAACATAGGTACATAATAACGACTGTTTCCTGAAACGATAGGCGTACACGGATGTTAACAGTTTTCCTAGAAAGATCTTATCTTCTTAACCAGCTTTTGCCAGCGGTTTCAGTCGCGCGGAACTTTCATCCCATTTTTAACTCCTTTAGGGGTTGAAATTCGAAAAATCCTACCTTATTCCTTGTCTACATTATAAAGGGACTGTGCAAAATTTCAGCTTTCTAGGTCCAAGGGTTTGGGCTGGGCGTTGATGAGTCAGTCAGTCAGTCAGGACTTTTATTTATATACTCGTAGACAGATGTGAAAGCTTGTATGCTTAGATGTTTAGATGTTCGGAAGTATGTTACTCAATCACGCAACAACTGTGGAACGGATTTGGATGAAATTTGGCAAACAGATATTTTGTAACTTAGACTAACACATGGGATATTATATTTTTATCTCCATCGTGCGTTCCCGTGGGATAATTTCCGGCCTCCACTGTTTCCAGTTCTGTTCCTCCAGTGTTTGAACAATTACATTACATAATATTAGGTTAAATTTCCAAGTTCGGAGATGTTGATAGCAGCGACAACGACGGACAGAAAACTGCGAATAAGTAGTTGTCCTTTTTCCAATATTTTGTGTCAGAAGTAGTGACGTCCAGGAGCATTGGTGGCCCAATGGTACACAGTCACAATTCGTAGGCACAAGACAGCCGCTTTACTTTGTATAATTCATTTCATCACCACTGTTCTCAAAACGGTGAAGAAAAACATCGTGAGGAAACCGGCTAGTCCTCGAACTGAAAATTCGAAGACATGTGACATCTACCAACCCGCACTGGGCCCGCGTGGTGGATTACGGCCCAGTCCTTCTCAACGAGAGGAGGCCTGTGTCGCAGCAGTGGGAAGTTTATCGACTGACAATGAATCTGAAAATGATCACAAAATAATAATAATGAAAAAAATTCTATTACCTATGTCTGACAGCGAAGGCTTGATACTTAAAAGGGTCCGTTTAACTCTCTTTGGACATGGAACCCTAAAAACGGCATGAATGGAGGACGTCATTAGAACTACCGTCTACTTGAGTCAGACAGTATTCCCATAAAAACACGAAATCTACATTTCTATCACGAATACCTCTGTTAAGAATACTATCAAGTTTTAATTAAGACCAAGGTGTCTATCGCCATTCAATTAGCAAAATGAAATTCTTCGACCAACGACGTAATAAAACGTAGTTCATTTGCATTCCTTGAATATTTGTGGTAATTGGTGCAAGTCGATGAAAAACGATAAAGTTTTAGATCGGGTATCATGATGTTCTTAAAGTGGAATGTTGTTAAAAACTTTATTACACCCACATCTCGCCTGTCTCTGGCAGCTAATGAGAAATTCGTAATGTAACGTTAATAGTGTGAATAAAAAAAAAAAAAAAAGTTAACTAATTTATATTTATTGTAATTTTTAACACTATTCTTAATTTAAATTTATTAAAATTTATTTTCTATTTTTTAGTTCGGTTTTCTGTAAAAAGCGTGTTTTTTAGTTTTTTTAACTATTATTTGTTTTGTAGAATAAAAAATTCTCCTTAGTATTCAAAAATTTGTCAATATTAGAGAAATCGGCTAAAGATAATTATTGGAAATTAAAATTAACATCAAGTCCTGTCTTATCGACTGTAGAGAAAAAATATAAAAATTAAAATTAAGTTTCTTACCTTATCGAATTAAATTAACAAAAATCATATTTAGCAAATTGAAAAATGGAATAATTTTATCAAATTAGAGTATCGTCATCGGTCCTCGATAAATCTACAAAGTTTGAACGAAATCTGGCCGTTTAAAGTGGGTCAAAATCGCGCCCAAAGAAGTCGGTTACAAACATACAAACATACATACAGGTGAAGCTAATAAAAAGCGTGTAAAAAGCCTTGTCTTTCTCTCATATAAAGAAAGAAAAGAGAGAAAAAATACCTTTTATTTGGACGCAGTCCGTAGAAACACAAAATACATTAACAAATAAAAAAAGTGAAAACAAATAACTACAACAGTGTGTGCCTCACGGCTGCGCCAAAAAGGTTCATTTCAACATTAATGCCAGACAGACTGATCCTGTCTGACGCTGGTTTTCTAACGAATCTTTAGGGACTAGTGACGAGGAGTACAAAACAGTTTTAGCATAGGTACCTGATACATTATTTTTTATACTTATAAATAAATAAAGAAGTAATCACATAAACTTACAAAAGCAACACACAGCGTCAATATTTGCTAACCCCTCAATTTTTTAAATTATACACTGCTACAACATTGAATTCACAGAAAGTGAACAGAAAGCGTTGGAAACACTTGAAAGTGTAGGTGTGTTTGTCAGTCCGCAAATACTCATGACATTTGTAGCAAATGCTCTTTATACGCTCTGCAGGCCATTATTATAACTAAGTATTATTGTACTGTTCGTTAGAGTAACTTTATTTATTTTATGTAAAGGAAAAGATTGTGATTGACATGACATGACGTGATTTTTAAATAGCTCCTCAATTAACTAAGATAAAGAGCTAATATCTACTCGATGAACTACTATTGGTACCCTCTACAATATAACATAGGTTACGATGTAGGTTCCTATCGGGTGCAGTTTGCCTATGGAGGTGTGGCTAAACCCTTTCATCCAAAATTCGTTTACAGTTTCGCGTGATTGAGTAACATCTAAACATACAAACTTTCACATTTATAACATTATTATAGTAGAAAAGGAATGGCCACAAAAAGCAGAAGGTTGATAATTATAATTGTCCCTGACTATTCAATCATTTTCATTTCCATCTATACAAACCTACATCTATACAAATAAATAAAATTAATGTGTCTGTTTGTAATGTACAAAAAACGGCTTGTTACTAAACGTATATGAAAGTATTTAAGGTACTTAAAACAATGTTTGAATGTTTTTCTGTCTGTCTGTTTTTTCCGGATAATCTCCGAAACTGCTGGACCGATTTTGACGGGACTTTCACTTTTAGACGGACTTTTTGTGCCGGTAGCACGTTCCCGTAGGATAACTTCTGACATCCACATGGGCTAAACCGCGGGCACAACCAGTTATAACTACATTTCCCTTAATAAACGATTAATCTGTAGTCGTCATTTATTTTCTTTGCTTATATTGTAGTTAGCATGTATGTATATAAGTATATATTATACAGTCATATCACCCCCATTTTTATGTCCACTCAATCACTGTCCATTCTAAGGGCGCCTGGAAGAGATCGCAGAAAGAGACTTATCTCTTAGCCGCCCATTGTATGTTTTTAGTGTTTAATGTTTTATTTTTGTCATGTATTTTCTGGTGTACAATAAAGAGTATATATGTCAATAAATAAATAACAGATATGTGGGAGGAGGCTGATAATAATAATTATTCCTATCTATTTAAGTAATCTTTTAAACTTAGGCTTCTACCAAACTCACGTAGCGAGCTTTTCTCGTCACATTTTGCAGTTAAAAGTCGTCAGCATCCCTAGAATGTTGAAAATGTAGGTGAATGCAAACGTTTGTATTTCAATGCGGCTTTTGCCTGCAGCATCTGCAGTTTTTCTCAGTAACTCTATTAACAGAATTCTCGTAAAAAGAGATAATGCTCGCTTGAGCAGTCTCCTCGGAAATAAACGAAAAGCTTGCTCACAGTCACGGGATAAGCCGATTTTGTGACCACGTACTGCAAAGTAAGCACACATGTTATTTTTTTTATCTATCCAATTCTATACATATACATACATACATATCTGTAATCTGTACAAATAAATCAAATTGATTGGTCTGTTTGTACTGTCAAAAAAAAACAGCTGTTTATTATTCGTACCTACGGTACCTATATAAAAAAACATTTTTGGCCGTTTGTTCCAGCTAATCTCCGAAACGACTGGACCGATTTTGACGGAACTGGCAAATAGCTGATGTTTATGGAGTAACATAGGCTACATTTTGTACTTTTAGCACATTGCCGTGAGATCATTTCCGACAACCGCACGAGCGAAACACAGTTCGTTTTTAACACAAAACGTCACGCCTGTACGAAATACGGCAAACTGGCACATAAATTGCACCCACGTTGGACTAGATATGTACTGCGTTATGTACTTTTTCGAAAAACACTTTGCCTGAACTGGGAATCGAATCCTGGACCCAATGCTCTAAAACCACTAGACCAACGGCATCCAAGGTGGTCATATAATAGACTCCATATCATGCAGAAGCCGCATATTCCGTGTGGTGCCGGACGTAAAAAGATTAGCACCATCCCATTTCTTCCCGTGGGTGTCGTAGAAGGCGACTAAGAGACTTACCAGAGAATGTGCAGCAGCGTTCTCTATGCATTTTACCAACATACTGCGATCGCCAACCCGCCTGCCAAGCGTGGCGATTATGGTAAAACCCTCCCAAAACCGGTCGAAGTGGAGGAGCCTGGCGGAGGCTTATGTCCAGCAGTGGACGTCTTTCGGCTGAAATGATGATGATGATAATGATCAATATGCAGAAGCTGGGTATAGCTTATACGGAGGACCCTCGAACGTTTGTGCATATGAGATCGTTGTCTGTAATACACTATTTTTAAAAACGGAATTCCTAGTGTTGAATTGAAATACTATTTCTGTTTCAATTTATCAACAAGTGCGTTTTACCGATGGTTTATTTGATATCACTCATCATTTTGAGTGAAAAGAACGTCATTTTTTTATAATAATTGAAAGTAAACCGATTTAAAAAGAAGCTAATAAAATAAACCTAAGTATTTGGCACTCGATCACCGAATCTGCGGAGAGACGATAATGAAACAGAAAATTCATAATTTTAGACGATCCATCACTTTACAATCCTTCGAACTGAATTATGGAATTTTACTACAAGGTGACAGAGATTTTTTACACAATTACGAATTTTACTTGCTCTGATTTGACACATTTATAAATAAATACATATACATAGTAGAATAAAACAATAGTAATAGTAGTACTTAAATATAAATAAAAATAGGAGGTAAGCCATGAAGCGCAGTATCCTGAGGGTTCGAATTTAAGACCGTATAAGGAACACAGCACTTGGCGCTAAAACCAAGATCACGGACGTTATCCAGAAAGCTCTGCCGCATGTCAGATGACAAATGGGCTAAGAGAATCACCGATTGGGTCCCACTAAACGCACGACGCCATTGCGGTAGCCCGAGACGATGATCCAATAGGACTGGCCATCAGTAGCAAAAGAAAGATTTTCGTGGAAAAGGGAGCTTTGAAAAGGAACCTTTGCCCTACTGTGAGACAGTACAGGTTTTTTTTTTGACCAATAATTTAATACATATAAGTTCTATTTTCATAAAACTATGAATAAAAAGCCGTTCGAAATGTTATTCGATTTACACGAATAACAGAGATTATTAAAATCGTACGAATTGAAAATTGGAATTTCTGGTTCAACGGTTAAAATATTTGATTAAAATTCCAGTAAACGGGGAATAAACGATATTATTTAGCTACTCAGGTGAAAACTTTTTTTTTACCCGACTACGGCGAAGCAAAAGGAGGGTTATGATTTTGAACGGACACGTATGTATGAATTTAGGTATCTGTGTAGGTATGTTCATCTGTTCCCTCATCACTAAGTATCACTACATATGTTATAATCACTACATATTAAAACAAAGCCCCCGCCGCATCTTTCTGTCTGTCTGTTCGCGATAAACTCAAAAACTACTGAAAGAATTTTCATGCGGTTTTCACCAATAGTTGAGTGATTCATGAGAAAGGTTTAGGTGTATAAAATGTTAAGGTTTTGCGTAAATTGGTTAATGCGGGTGAAGCCACTGACAAAAGCTAGTTACTTCTAAACTGTTTATCACAATTTGACAAATGAGGTGTCGTCGAAAACGTCTTGATCCTCCGCTGGTGACTATGTGATGTCATATCTATTAAATTGCGCCCTCTAGAGAAGATAAAGTTCTAAACTAAAAACAAAAAATTCTGTGATGCCTTGTTCTCTTGTTAGCAAATGAAAATATTTTCTTTTAACGCGGCGTTCAGATGAAAATATATTCTTATTTCATATTTTGTAGAACGTGATTTTACAGCAGTCGGATTTTCGTTTTTGAACTTACTTTTTTCTGTTTTTTTTTTTTCGAAAATAGTTGTACAGTCACGAGCACTAATATGTATACGCTTACCAACTGTTAAAGCTGATTTTCTCCTCTTGTACTGATTGTAATTTTATGTTATTATGAAAATAATATTTTGGAACCCACAGTATAATTAAATACCTAGGTTATCTCAAGATTGTAATTGATATTTAGGAGAAAATCGCTTTTGAATTTGGCAATGTGTATGCATATGAATGCTCGTGACTGTACTTACAACCATTCACAGATATTAATCAATGATAAAAAAGCAATGATAAAAAAAATATAAAGAAGAAAGCAAACGCGTGTTTTTGTTAAAAAAAACCTAGCAGGGATCTTATCAACCTAGGATGTTTTTGTCAATTGAATATCTCTCAAAGTGATCCCGGCCTCTAAAAACTTGGCAAATAATAACGAGGCTTTTCAGAAGTTTTGTGTAGGTACTCTCACCTAACACCCTTGTTTGGTAAAATTAAGTTAAACTAACACGTAACTAGAATAACTTTTAAAGTGCTTATAATCATAGACTACTTTCAGTAACAATAGGATCTTAGACTTAGATTCAACATCGTCTACAATGAGTTTTAAACAGCGCTGATGTTTTAAAAAGATTTATAATAAATAATATACTGTCACAGTTTTTATATATTGTGTAAATGCTTTAATAATTTTTCGTCGGTCAATATCTGGAACAGCTGATTGTTTTTTGTATTAGCGAAGCAAAATTTATGCGCTAGGTGGTCTAGAATGATATGCTGAATTCATGATTAGAGTTTGCGCACTAGTTAAATACTTATCCTGTTTAGTTGGGAAAAGGCTAGGCAGATTATGATGATCCTTACCTAATACAAGTTGAGCCATGCCATTTCCAAACCTTTTTTTAGAGTAATAACCTAAAAATATTACATATTGTGAATGAGAGAACGTTGTAGGCCTTACAGACTATAGATTTGTAAACGATTTTCTATTCTGTATTCGTCTAAGTACCTGGTACTTATTGACAGGCCTGCACTGTCCTCCCATACATTTTATCTCTGTAATTTGAAAACATTGTTAAAGCCAATTATTTTTAAAAGAGTATCCGTGGAGTTTCTTGCCGGCTTTTCTCCATAGGAAACAACAATTTGGAACCGTGCACCTAGCTTCTGACGTTTCATAAGTGCCCATGCAGGTTTATATGAAATATAATATTTTGATTTTATTCCAAAGTTCACAAAGTTCAAAAACCTGCATCCAAAAAAAACTCCTACGTTAATAGGTATATAATACCAAAATATTTCCCATACAAACTTATTAAAACTACAGTGTTACTCATGCAGCTAAAGAAACTCGCTTCCTACCCGCCCACTCGATTTTAAATCGAGAGCTGAATCGAATAACGTTTATTTACACAACCCGCTACATCGGAACACTTCAAAGCCGGTAAATATTGACGGCGGCGCATGCGACGACAAACGTTCATAATTAGAAGAGCGAAACGATTCATTTTGAAATCTTTGTGGGAGTGGTAAATGAGAATATTTTGAATATTATTAGGTGGACTTTTGTGTCTAAAGATTTTTCTTTTCAGGGTTTAAGAAACCAATCGATGTAGGTACGTCAAAAAATGGTTATACAGGGTGTCCAGTAAATAGTACGACATAGTGCAGGGGGTGATAGCTTGGGTAAATATCTACCAAAAAAACATAATAAATGTTGCGCAAAATGTTATGGATTTACAGTTATAGTGATATGCGATAAGAAAATTGTTCAGTGAAACTTTAAACAAATAATAGTATTTCTTGAAAACATTCCTGTTTTTGATACAAAAAAGACTTATCAATGAGTAGAATAACTGTTCACGAATAATTTGATTTAAAAAATACTAGAAAAGGATTTTTGGAGGAAAATATTTTTTTTATGACTGTAAATCCGTAACATTCTGCGGAAGATATATTATGTTTTTTTGGTAGGTACTGACCCAAGCTATCACCCCCTACACTATGTCGTACTATTTACTGGACACCCTGTACAACCAGTGTTCGTAACATGGGCATTTCTTTTTACAGACAATGCATCTCAGTACGTCAGCACGCTTGTAACTCAGGATTCGTATTACGTGATTTATGTTTTCAGTCATGGATCTTATCATCATCATAATTTCAGTCGAAAGACGTCCACTACTGGACATAGGCCTCCCCCAGGCACGGCGTCTTCGGCTGTTTCTGTAGTTCTCGCATCCAGCGGATTCCTGCAGCCTTCACCATGTCATCGGTTCACCTTGTGGGAGGCCTTACAAAGCTTCGTCGTCCAGAACGTGGTGACCACTCCAGAACCTTTCGGCCTAATCGGCCATCTGTTCTGCGAGCTATGTCCATTGCCCCTTAAATTTGGGAATTCTTCGAACTATGTCGGTTACGTTGGTTCTGCTACGGATCCATTCATTTATGATTATATCACGTAGAGAAACTCCTGGCATAGCCCTCTTCATTGCCCTTTGGGTAACTTTCAGCCTTATTTAGAGGCCCACTGCGAGCGACCACGTTTCAGTGCCATAGGTCATTACTGGCAATAGGCAGTGGGCAAAGACTTTCGTCTTGAGAACAGCAGTTTTAAGAACGCTGGTCAGGCTTGCAAAAATGGATATTTTGTTAATTGTTAACGTGGGTACTACATGCACCAGTGAACGGATCCAGGAGGAACGCTATTTACAATAAATATAACAAAACTATATTCTTCCCATTAACTTCGAAAAGTTATGGCACTAGATCCCAATATTAAAACAAAAACAACTGTATGTACCGCGCAGTCCCCAAATTAGGTCTCAAATAAATTTACTCTTTGTCTTCAAGATATATTGGGTTTAACGTAAAAATATCGTCGCTATTTCAGTCCTGAAAATCGGTTTACGCCCACGTAGGTATTTCTCCGTACAAAAGAATGTTCGCTCTTAGTTCTCTTTCAAGATAATTTGATTTAGAAATATCGTTATGAATGGGATCCGTGAATTTTGCTGCGGCTTTCGGCTTTTGCTGGAGTATTGAATTATGTGTGGAAGTCGGTCAAAAGAGGATTTTCTATAGACTTTGAAGCTATTGTATTGAATAAAAAAAAAAATATTTGATTTTTTCTATGAGTCTATGGTGTTTATTTCTTTGGAAAACAGCGAAGATCTTCTTTGAAAAACTAAAATAGAGTAGAGATTTCATCCTCAATTTGAATACGTTTAATAAGTTCATCGATATTTTCTGTTCTGTTCTTGACATTTTCTTAGTATGAAAAGTTTTCTTGAAAGCATTTATGTTTTGTTGTTTGGAGATGATGTTAATATACTCGCTTATATACAATATCTTTTTCTGATGCTCATATTATAAGTAAGAGAAAATGTAATCTGAATTCAGATAAACATTCTAGACCAAACTTTGGCAGTCGTTACGAGTTGTCAAAAGCAAGAAAGTCTGACAACCTGTATTCCCAAGGCTATCGTTTTACTCAATAACGAGATAGTGGAGGCCAGATAGGCAGTCGCTCCATGTAAAATACTGGTATTCAGCTCCATCTGGTTAGACTGGAAGCCAACCAACATAGTCGGGGAAAACCTAGGTAGATGACGATTCCAGACCGTTGTAAAATACAGTTTATCACTATTTATGTATCATATTGTATGCTAATAATAAATCTATATTCGACAAACATGTTTGTCTGGCTGGCCATGTTTGTCGAAGGACCGATGGACGGTGGAGCAGACGAGTCCTGGAGTGGAGACCGCGTCTTGGCAAACGTAGTGTGGGACGCCCCCCAGCTAGATGGACCGACGACCTTAAAAAGGTGGCTGGGACAGACTGGATGCGGAAGGCGGAGGATAGAGTATTGTGGCGCAGCTTGGGAGAGGCCTATGTCCAGCAGTGGACTGCGATAGGCTGAGTTGATTGATTGAATAAATCTATATAAATAATACGAAAAGTCCTGACTGACTGACTGACTCATCAATGCCCAGCCCAAACCTTTGGACCTAGAAAGCTGAAATTTTGCACAGCGGTTCCCTTTATTGAATTTCGAAAAGTCCTTCCTTATTCCTTGTCTACATTTAGACAAGGAATACGGAAGGATTTTTCGAAATTCAATCACTAAGAGAGTTAAATAGGGGAAGAAAGTACCTCGTGAGTGAAGCCGCTGGCAAAAGCTAGTTATTAATAAAAGTACACAAATCGAAGCTTACATCTGGCATCAAAAACCTTCATATTTTATACATGACAACTTTGAAAAGCCTCCCTAGTGTTATTATTAAATACAGCTCAATAATATCCCGCTTCAAACAAAATACTTGTAATTCGCGAGAGACAGTTTTGATAATTTATGTCTTCCTTTTGAAAAATGCATTAATAATGACAGCGAACCATTCGTCATTGTCATAAATATTCGCACTTGAAATGTTTCAGGAAATAAATGGTTATTGCAGACTGTACATTACATAATAATATGTAGATAGGATTAACTTTGTTCTTCACCATCTCTTAGTGTTAGATTTGGTTATTAGTATCCAGTGCGTTAAGGGCCCACCGAAAAATTTGCGAAATAATCGCGTTCGTTTGATATCTTGCTGCCTCATTATGATAGAAAGAAAAATATTTTGTTTGAAAAGCACAAAAAATAGATACATAAAAAAAAACTGACATAAAAATATCATGAAAATTATAAAAAATAAAAAAACAAATAAGGAATACGGAATTTTTAAGGTCATAAGCCTGCTATCTCAGCATGATGCATCGATATTTGCAAAAAAAAAGAAACAATTACCGCTGGTACTGGCACTTGTTCTTGAGTTATGCAATTAATATGCAAGCTATAAACTGAAATCGTACATTTAAGAAACACCATTACTTCTACTTTCCTCGATAGAAAAATAAATCCTTAGTACAGCGTAAATACTTTACGAAATGTCATCAGTTTCTTTTTTTATTACCAAAACTACTTTTTTTTTACAACATTTTAAAGATGTGTATTTGCTTAAATAACACGAAGGAAAGACTAAACTATCGCGCGAACAGCCCATTCTAGCCAGAGTCGCCACGCTTTAATCAGCGACAGATGCTCGGTGCGCCCTTAAGAGGCAGCTGAACCTCTAGTATTACCGCTAGTAGTAGTAGGTACCCCGGCTAAACCGTTGGTCCCGGCTGTCATCCGTGGATCATTGACAGTTGTTACGGGTCGTCAGAATTCCAAAAGACTTACAACATAACAGTAACTGGGTAACACGATACCCAGTGTTACCCAGTTACTGGGTTGTGGAGGTCAGATGGGCAGCCGGTCCATGTAAAATACTGGTATTCAGCTGCATCTGGTGAGTTTTTTTTATAACCGACGATTTTTTTTAACGCAAGGGCTTCAGAACCATCTAGTGAATCTATGGAATTGGTTTACGCGTCAATGTCTTTGCCATCCTCTTTAGTCTATAGTCACTTAATAGTTGCTCTTTTATTTATCTCTATAACTATATTGGCCCTTAAAAGTCCTGAACGAATATAACTATTATTAGTTATATTCGTTCAGACCGGCTTGCTCAGTATATTGGCAGGTTATTATCTAGATGATGACATCTAGATAGTAATAATCCAACAAATAACTCAAACGCAACGTAGAAGTTACCACAGCTGCTCTTTACCTGCCAATATACTGAGCAAGCCGGTATAACAAACAGCCATTAATCGATACTAACAAGCCACTAACGAGTGAAGCTATCGTATAACTTTGGAAACGTATATAATGTTTCTGTTTTATAAGACCGTTATATCCATTTCTTTTGATATTTTACTGTAGGTAACAAAAGACACGGCCCTTATTATTTGACGTCCACAACGGATTTTTTCGCGTACTGGATTTTCAACGCACTGCTCAGCGTCGAGAGCTGAAAATCGAACACTGTTTTTTCGCACTCTGTTGGATTCTCAATGCTTGTTTTAACACTGAGAGTTGAAAATTCAGTGCGCGATAAAATACCACCAACGAAATGACATTTGGAAAGGCCGTATCAGTGGCGAAAGCACCATATTACACGATTTCTACCGGCTTCCGTTCGGTCATTCGCATCGACAACTCTATTGCTAATAAAAAATGGCACGTCAATAGTGGCTACTATTGTCAAAAAATATAGTTACGATAAGGGTATTTAATTCACCATAACATTCAAACAACAAAAAACGGTTTATTTTAAGCTTTATATTACAACAAAAAAAAAGTTTTTTAAATTAATCCGGCGCCAAAATGTCATAATCGGGAACTAAAAATCCATACAACAGCGATCCCGTAATGATGTTACTTTGGGTCACGTAGCACCGTTTGATATGGACGAGAACAAGCCGTTGTACAACAGGTTATAACAGAGACAGATATAGAAAAATGCGTCAGCGAAAACGTTGCACATTTTATTTGGTTTTCAGCTGTACAATTTGATTGTATTTAATTCTTTACATTGCTATATTAATTTTAGAATAATAGTAAGTATTCTTAATAAATAAATCAGTAAGTTAAAGCCGCCTTCGCTTCGGCTTCCCTCTTAGAAAAATTGACACCTCGCCGCTGGGCCGTATAGAATACGCAAACTGCCAGATCATAATTAAAACTAAGTAAGAGGGGAAAAAAGTTGACCCATTCACAGTAATTAAAAATACACCACAGTATCTCCACGTTCCGTCCCGTGTGGTAGCCGGGCGTAAAAGAATAGCACCATCCTATTTCTTCCAGTGGGTGTCGTAGGAGGCGACTACGGGACTTACTAGAGAATGGGCAACAGCGTTCTCCATGCCTTTTTACCACCATACTGCGATCGCCAACCCGCCTGCCAGCTGCGGGAAGCACAGAACCGGTCGAAGTGGCGGAGCTTGGGGGAGGCCTATGTCCAGCAGTGGACGTCTTTCGACTGAAAAGATGATGATGATCTCCACGTTGACGTCTCGTGGTGGGGCTTGCGCGCTACGTCTGTGCCGATAGAGTTTACTTTACTGAAACAGGTCTAGGGTATGGAGCCAGACCAAGAAACCTGCAGGGCAGTTTTTTTGTAGCGTGCTAGCTATTAGGCAGTTACACCCTATCTGCCAGGGGGAGTCTTTTTCCCCACCTCTTTCTTGACTGTATTGGCGGCTTATGAGGAGATTCGCAAGTGCAAACGTGCTCGGAAGAAGGAAGTATTCCAGTAAGTGCTGGTAGTGATCTTGTGATCTTCCGGCCTGCTACGTTTAATGAGGTTATTACAAATATGGTCTACTTATCACAGAATATAATAAAAGTTGATTCTACGTATCGTTCTACCCCACTATCATAAAATTTTAAAATTATCTTATCAAAAATTTAAAATTTCATGCAACAAACGTTGAAACACGTTCGCCTCGCTGTTGTGTTACATGTCATGTTACACGTCATGTTGCATTGCAAAGATTTGGACAGCTCATTTGTGTTACATGTCATGTTGCGTTTCACTCACTGTACACGATATTATTAATCCTAATTAGGTTCTACGTTATTACAAAACTTTTGCGGGTTTATATTCATTAAAATTTAAAGGCATTATTAATGTGACAGTTATTTTACGGTATAATTGGTGTGAAATTGCAAAAATAATTGATTTGCGTGAATTCAAATCTGGCGTATAACAAACGGTGGTGGCCAAATGGTAACGGCCGCGACTTACGAGTTGTAGGTCGTGAGTTCGAACCCAGCCAGGCGATTTACTTTGTGTAAATTCTTTCATCACCACTGCTCTGAAAACGGTGAAGGAAAACATCGTGAGGAAACCGGCATGTCCTAGAACCAAAAAATTCGAAGACATGTGACATCTACCAACCCGCACTGGGCCGGCGTGGTGGCTTACGGCCCACTCCCTCTCACCGAGAGGGGGCCTGTGTCCCAGTAGTGGGAACATTATAGGCTGATGATGATGATGTATAACAAACTAACTTCTGCCCGAGCTGTGCCCCGTTACGTCGTTTTCACTCCGTTTTCTTTTAGCTCAGCTCCTAAGGGTTGTGGCGTGATGTCAAATAGACTTCCTCATAAATTGGGCTGTCAGATGCATTTCCTTTTTTTTTTATCCAAGTGGTAGTTTCAGATAATGGTGTGTTCAAACTAAAGGGGTATGAGAAACAGGGTATAAAGTTCATTCAACCTCCATAGAAAAGGAAGGATCCTCCGCCCAGACGGCTGTTGTGTCTGGACCCCAATTCTGTATCGATATAATGATTCCCCGCGGAATCTTACTACGTTCAAACTACGTCAATATCGTTTTCTGTAGAAACCAATGTAACGGTAAGGAAGCTGTACCTATATGCGCCCTCACGGCCCTAACCGCCGCAGGAGACGCTCTGGGCGTCGGGAAACCCAGGCTGAATTCCGGCCACCCGAGGCGCGAGCTTGCGGACGGCGAGTAATGGGTAGGTCGAGCCAAGTCGAGTTTGAGGCGCGTTGTGTTCCACGCGCGCCTCAAAGAAATGTCACAAACCGATAGGGCCCGCAAGGGCCGATGCCTGCCAGGGGTGCGGGTTTGTTCGAAAGAGATACCGCAGCCCCTGGCATACAGGCTACTGAGGGAACACGGATGGGTTTTAGTCAGTAAAAGTCTGACACGCCCTCCTTCTCCACCCAGAGCGGGAGAAGTTATTTGATGATTTCCCACCCAAAAAAAAAACGGTAAGGAAGCTTAATGTCATAATATTCTGTATGTTCCAAGACAATTTGTCGATATTTAATAACATGATACTAATAATAATATACTAACGGTGGGAGGGGTTCACATCGGCGTCGAGTCGACATTGAAGTATTTGGGACTCGTCCTCGATAGCCGGTGGAACTTCGCGGAGCATTTCCTTCGTTTGGCTCCCAGACTGGAGCGGGCCGGGGCTGTGTTGAAGCGGCTCTTGCCCAATCTAGGGGGGCCAAACGCCTCCTGCCGGAGGCTCTACGTGGGGATCGTGCGGTCCATGGCCCTATACGGGGCGCCGGTGTGGGTGCCTACATTGAGGCGCCAACCAGCTCGCCGGTTGAGGGCATCCCATAGGGTCATGGCGATCAGGATGATCCGGGGATATCGCTCGATCTCCGGCGAGGCGGCGGGCCTCCTTGCCGGATTACCGCCATGGGATCTGGAGGCAAAGGTCCTCGCGCAAATATGGGAGTGGCGCGAGGAGGCCAAACGCCGGGGCGTAACTTCACTTCCGTAGGAAATCGCGGCACAGCGGACAGAGCTCCGGCGGGATCTCATGGTGACATGGAGAGAGCGATTGTCGCAACCCAGTGCTGGGCACGCCACGATTGCGGCGGTAAGTCCCCTCTTTGAGGAGTGGTTTGAGAGACGGCATGGCGTCCTCACCTTCCGCCTGACGCAGGTCCTCACCGGACACGGTTGTTTCGGGAGGTTCCTGTTTCGGATAGGGCGGGAGGAAACGCCCGGGTGTTTCCACTGCGAAGATCGCCCTGAGGACACGGTGGAGCACACGGTGGCGGTCTGCCCGGCTTGGGCGGAGCACCGCCGTGTCCTCTCGCGTCCGGCCCTGGTCCAGGCCATAGTACGGAGCGAGAGGGCATGGGGAGCCGTCACCTCCTTCAGCGAAGCAGTAATGCTCGCGAAGAGGGAGGCGGTGCACGTGAGGGAAAGGCAGCATATGCGCCCTCGCGACCCCAGCCGCCGCAGGATACGGAGACGCCCTGGGCGTCGGGAATCCCAGGCCGATTTCCGGCCACCGTAGGCATGGGCTTGCGGACGGCGAGTAATGGGTAGCTCGCTGTCCGGTAAGGACCAAGCCCAAGTCGACGGCGTGTTGTGTTCCACGCGCGCCTCATAGAGATGTCAGCACAGAAAATGATGGGGCCCGCAAGGGCCGATGCCTACCAGGGGTGCGGGTTTGTTCGAAAGAGACACCACAGCCCCTGGCATACGGGCTACTGAAGGAACACGGGTGGGTTTTAGTCAGTAAAAGTCTGACACGCCCTCCTGCTCCACCCAGAGCGAGAGAAGTTATTTGATGATTTCCCACCCAAAAAAAAAAAAAACGTAAATATGCTAGTTGCGCGGCAAACTCAGCTTGCATAGTGCAAAATTTTGCGTGACGTCTGTGTGATGCATAATTGGCATATCAAAATGTAGATGTCGCTACAAAACAAACAAAACCTTCAGCATTGTTATATTAGTATATTTAGGTATTTCATGTAGTCCAAAGATCTTCCGGACTGTCTGCATAGAACAGGTGATTTGATAATAGTTGTGTGTCACCATACAATTATAAATATCATTAGATTATAATCTACCTCGCGAGATTGTGAACTGTCGAATAGGGTCAGCCTACGAACAGTTGACAATTTAACGTGTAACAGATTTTGATTTAAGTTTTATTTCGATAGATTATAATCTACCGAAAAATAATGCGTTAAATTGTAAGCAGTATGGTGCAGTTCACAATTTATCGACAGTTTTTAATCTCGCGAGATAGATTAAACTAACGTTGTTCACAATCTTACGGTGACATGTGCAACAATATACACTTACCTACACAACACGCTCTTTATGGTAAAATTATTATGGTTATTCTACATTTATTTTGATCTACGAAAATGTGTTCCACCATAATGCACACTTGCTCTCAAAGGCACCAAAGTGTGAACAAATAACAGTGGCTCGTTCAAATATTTGCTTACATTTGATGCGGGCTTCCGATCTTCTGCTGGGGAGTTTTTGCGCCATTACTTCTTCCCAGCAAAAGCACTAGGAAGTGGTGTAGATCGGGCCTTTTTGGGGGACTGTCTTATGTAGTTTTGACTTACTTAAAGTTCCGTTCTCAGCCTAATGCACCGACTTCAAAAAGGAGGAGATTTTATTGTATGTGCGTTCCGCGATTTCTCCAGCAGTTGCAGATGGATCTCGAATACTTTATTAAAGGATAGGTTTTTTTTGGGGTTCGGTTTAGATACGTCAACCCATACATCATACATACACCTGCCTAGCCTTTCTACCACTCAGTTTTTGGGGACGGCTCCCAGTCCAAACGGATTTTTTTTTTGTTTGGTATATCATCAAATAACTTCTCCCGCTCTGGGTGGAGCAGGAGGGCGTGTCAGACTTTTACTGACTAAAACCCACCCGTGTTCCCTCAGTAGCCTGTATGCCAGGGGCTGCGGTATCTCTTTCGAACAAACCCGCACCCCTGGCAGACTAAAGGATAGGTAGGGTATGCCTCAGAGGTGTCACATATATTTTTTGACAATAATACGATATTACGTTTTTGATGCACTTTGGGTATCTTGATGATTGTCTATACTTCCAATTACTTTTATTTACATGGCAAGTAGTGGTATACGGATTGGTGTGGAGAAGTACCGTTAGTAAAAAGTTACAAACTACTTTTGTAAAATGTTTATTTGATTTTGTAAATGTTTAGAACACTTTGTAAACAGGGTACAAATTAAACAAATGATTCGCAAGACTTCGTAGACTCGTGGCACTTCGTAGACTCGTAGCACTTCGTAGCCCTCGTAGCAAGTTGACAGGTGTCGCTACGCATGTCTAAACTCAGCTTATGTAATTAATGATTAATGGATTCCATTTGAAGTTAGTGTAATTGTTATTGTTTATCTAATGTATTGTAAGGAATTTCGTTTTGTAATATTGCGATGATGAGATGTAGGTACGAGTACCTATCGTCTAATATATGTGTAAGGTTTTTAGAAAGACAAATAATACACAAACGGAATTGGTTTATGTTTCGACGGTCTATTTAAAACTTCAAAATTGGCAACAACTTTATAAATTGCCAAATAATTGTGTTTTCGAGAGTACGTGAACACCATATTTAATCGCAGCAACTATTGTGACTGAATTTAGGCATTCGCTTCGTTAGGGCACATAAAAAATCTATTACTTTCGCCTGAATAAACAAATATCATGCTTACTGAATTTTTGATCAAATTTACGAATTTCTTTAAAAGCTAAAAGTTTCATAGAGTTTTATAATGAAATAACCGTTGAACCTGAAATTCCAATTTTCAATTGGAATGAATCTGCCTATTCGTGTAAATAGGGTTTTATTTATGAAAATATTTTTAATCTATTTTGATTAAAATAAACTGTAACACCGGTCACCGGTCTTGAAAGCTAATGCAGACTGTAGATTGCCAGAGAATGCTTTGAGACCATTAATTCCGCCTTAAATACCGCCTTGTAATACAGGGTAAGTTTTTATCCAGTGCGCAAATTGTAACCATGAATTCAGAATAATATCATTTTAGAACCCCTAGCGCAGAAATTTTTCGCCGGAATAAAAATCAGCTGTTTCATAGAAAAGTGCAATACCTGCGCGGTCAAAATGTATGGAACAGCTGTTTTTTTTTGTGTATTCGGCGAAAAATTTCTCCGCTGGGGGGAACTTGCCCTGTATAACAAGTACCCAGGACCGAAGGAACAGAATCCCTTTTTTGCGTTTGAGCTGGACTATATACACTGACTGTAAATAAAAGTCGCTTTACTTCTTTATTTATCTGTTTGGCCGCTCAGTTTTTCTAAACTATTCAACGGATTTTGACCCTTTATTGATATATTTTTATTGCCTGCTTTTGACCGCGATCACGCCTTATGGGAATAGTTGGATGAGTTTTTTTTTAATGATGGAGACAGAACATAGACGCTGAAACTTTTCAACATTATTTAAAGATTTTATTCCAAAAAGTTTGTGTTAAATCTACAGGGTGTAACAGAAACCCTATTGCTATCCTTAAGCACTAAAGATAACAGCTGGTATAGAATCACTATACGTAGTTTCAGGTCAAAATAAAATACTCTAAGAACTGGGCCTAGATACAAAACACGTTACGTCACGAGGTTACGTTGTGCTCTTTCCGCAGGTAATGTAATTCCCACACATTTTGGCGTAGCGTTTAGCGTGAACGCTAACAGAAATTTGTTTTGTCTGCCTGCTGATACCAAATTTTCGGTTTCATATGTTTATTAAATTCAAATCATAACAAACGTGTTACTGTACTACGTAGATCAATAACTTTCCACGTTACTTGCCAATGTCACGATAAATCTCTTCCGAATGATGTGTTTATTTCAATTTAATGATTTGGTTTCTGGTATCAATGTATTAAAAATTATCATAACTTCCGAACATTTAGAGATAGGATTTTAAAAAACCCTTCCAATATCGTTTGATATTATCCAAAGAAGCCGTGCTCTGGGTATGTAGGTATACCCTTTCCGTCATACGTTGTCTCTGTACTTCAAAACTAAATGGAGTAAACAGATCTTAAAATCGAGTTTTGGCCAGATTATTCTAAAGTCTCGGCCTCGTTGGTCTATTGGTAACTTTTACCTTTTATACTCTATTTTAGAAGCTATAGTTTAAATTATGATCTCATTTATGTTTTATTTATATATTTATTTTTATTTTTTAGTCATAAGCAAGTGGGCAAAATTGTAATAAGTATTGTAGTCTTGTAATCTTATTTTTCTTTTTGTTATTAATCTTCCGTTTTTATTTCTTTTTTGTGTTATTATTATTGGGTGTTATCTATCACTTACTCATAAAATTGCTGGTTAACCTGTGGCGACTGTGTAAGTCCAAAGTTATCACCGCAATACATATAATATATTATACATAGAAGCTGTTGGTGTACCTTGATAGATAAATAAATTAATCGCAACTGCTATTACTGACCATGTGGTCCTAGGTTCGATTCTCAGGTCGAACAAAGTGATATTATGGTTTTTGTACCTGTAATTTCTCAGTCTGTATTTGTACCCGGTTGGTGGCAAAAGGCTCGCCCTAGAGGGCGACATGGGATTTAAACATAACTGGCGAAATGTGGAAGTACTATACAACGTAAATCATAATTAACGCAAGATCATTCACTCCAATAATTAGAGTACCTATTGAGTTAAAAGCATAATACAAAGGCCAAAACTTTTTATTTTAAAGCTAACTGTTATTATTTCGAAAATCGTGTCATGGTTTCATTGATTTAGTTTTAAAAAGTGCGTTATTTTAATACCGAATTATATATCCACTGTAACAACACTGTTAAGTTATTATCGTGAATTGTGACGTTATTTTTAGATAGTTTTTATTATGAAAACTCACGCAATTTAATGTGTAATTGTACGATGGTAACACTTGGAAACAACGTCACCTAGCCGTCATTTCTGGATGGGGACATAAATGTGTTTTAATGTATTTAAAATGGTAAAATGAAAAATGGAGCGCGGATCAAAAGTATAAATAAGCAAGTTATAAGTATCGTTTTTCTTCACAATCGTTTTGACCCATTACTTTCTAGAGCAGTGGTGGCGCAGTGGTAACGGCCGCGACATACGAGTTGTAGGTCATGCGTTCGAACCCAGCCAGGCGCATTAGTTTGTGTAAATAATTTAATCACCACTGCTCTCAAACGGTGAAGGAAAACATCGTGAAGAAACCGGCATGTCCTAGAACCAAAAATTCGAAGAAATGTGACATCTACCAACCCGCGCTGGGCCCGCGTGGTGGATTACGGCCCACTCCCTCCCAGGGAAGGAAGCCTGTGTCCCAGCAGTGGGAACTTTATAGGCTGAGTATGTATGTGTATTACTTTATGCATTCATGCTATTTTTGAAAACCAAAAACCTCATGATCATCTGCCTAGCCGTTTCCCAAATGTGTTTGGGGTCGGCTTCCAGTCTAAACGGATGCAGTTGAATACCAGTATTTTACATAGCGCGACTGCCTATCTGACCTCCACAACCCAGTAACTGGGTAACGCTTTACCCCTTGGTAAGACTGGTTGTCAGACTTTCGGGCTTCTGACGACCCATAACGACTATCAAAGATCCACAAATGACAGTCGGGAATAACGGTTCCTATTTGTTTAAAAAAATGCATACAAATTTAAAGTTGTTCACCCATCCACGGACAACCGCGGCAAGCGTAGCTTAACCTGACCGATCGACCCATGCAACTGTTATTACCATGCGAAGCCCCATAAAAATAAAAAATAAACATATATAGGGTGACTGGTAATCAGTGACCGACATTTAAACACATGATTGTACTCATCATTATGAACAACTTTTACTATGGAACCAAACCCGAAATCGCGAAAAAAAAATCATTTGTTCCAAAAATCAATTGTTATCACTAATTACCAGTCACCCTACGTATATAATATAAGTTACTGAAATAAATTCAGTAGAATTATGAACAAACTACTTTCAACACTTGCATTTTTTCTATCACACCTTGTATAATGGGTGAATTTTTGTCCCCATCCAAATTTTTTAGGGTGATAGTAGGTACCCGTGAAATTGAACAATTTTCTCCAAGGAAAATGGGTTGAAATATTAAAAAAAAATCAGACCTCCCATACAAAATCGATCAGTTGGCTATTGATTTTGCATGGTCGGTCCGATTTTTTTTTTTTTAATTTGGTTGGTGATTAAAAATTCACCCAGTATAAGTACACCTCTGCCAAACCCTACTGTAAATACAGGCGTGATGTTATGGTGTGTTTCTAAACTGCGTTTTTTGAAAGAAATCGTGTGTCAAGTCGTGTTAACTTTGCAGACCAAGGACGGGTCACTAGTGAAGTACACTCGAAAGCAATGAATTAGGGTCACAAAAAGATGTAAGTCTCGGAAGTTTTGTTAATATTTTTTTTTAATGAATATAATACATTGTGACACATACATTTTATTACTTTCATTCAAGATACGTTTCATTTTCTATTAAACACATTTATTATTTTTATTAAACTAGTATTCTTAGTTTTGCCTTCATGTAGGTATCTTTAAATAACCCTAATTCATTGCTTTCGAGTGTATAAATAAATAATACGACTGCCAATCGTATGCTGATAAGTGTCCGATTACATTGATTTTGGATATTCTTAGAAGGCAAAACCTACCTTAACCTAACGATGACCTTAACCTTTAGGTATCTAGACCTAGCAGTGGCGACGGGTCAATATAAACCGATTTCCATCGACCTGCTGGCAGTTATTTCTTGTGTTTCCCAGTTTTACTGATAGAATCATCATTTCAGCCGAAAGACGTCCACTGTTGGACACAGGCCTCCCCCAAGTTGGGGGGGTTTGCCATAATCGCCACGCTTGACAGGCGGATTAGCGATCGCAGTATGGTGGTAAAATGCATAGAGAACGCTGCTGCCCATTCTTTAGTAAACAAATCTTCCGTACAAAATTCTCTGATTCCATCTCAGTATCAAGGTCAAAAACAAAACTGGTCTTTAAGCTTGCGTCACGCGGAGTTTTTTTTTTTTTTGGAATGGCCTTGCCCTGCTGGCCATAATTTCACCCTTCGCCACTGAGACCTAGTACTAAATTATAGTAGCCTGTTATCTGAAATTGGGTCTAGCAAATTGTGATAAGCCAGTCCCTATCGCCGACGAATCTTTTTTTCTTCAGGACTAATGGCCACTTTCGAAAATACGGAGTCAGATGTTGCCTACGTCCACATTATGTAATTTATGCGTTGAACACAAACAAAAGGTTGCGTCACCAAACTTCAAAAGTCAGATAAAAAACAGGGCAATCAGAAAATCAGCCAATAAACACGCCTTTCAAATGCATAATCACCCTATAATGTTCCCACTGCTGGGACACAGACCTCCTCTCTGTGAGGAGGAGTGGACCGTAATCCACCACGTGGGCCCAGTGCAGATTGGTAGATGTCACGTGTTTTCGGATTTTTTGGATCTATGACATACCGGTTTTAACCCAAAGCAGATCGTGTTAATATTAGGTCTTTACCTATGAAATTGCCGTTCTGCAGTACTGGCCATTTCAAATCAAAATAATTTTTGTTTGGCTAAGAATTCTAATTTCAAATTAATTTTATTTTAAAAACATGGATTTTTTTTTCTAAAAGTAGTCATTTCTTTATTGATTAGTGTTACATTTTCATCGCATTTCAATCTTTTTCGTCATCATGGATACGTTAAAAATTCGAGTAATTATGGAATATGAGTACCGTCGTGGCAGCAACGCGGCACAAGCGGCACGCAACATCAACGACGTTTACGGAGCTAACACTACAAACCAACGCACCACCTGTTATTGGTTTGCTCGCTTCCGTTCTGGAAATTTCGACCTGAAAAATGAACCTCGCGGTCGTCCGAAGACTTTGGTCGACAATGACGAATTAAAGGCGATTGTGGAAGCTGATGATACACAATCTACGGCTGAATTAGCAGCAGCTTTCGACGTTAGCGTCAAAACAATATTGGTCCATTTGCGTCAAATTGGCAAGGTAAAAAAGCTTGACAAATGGGTGCCCCACGAACTCAATGATCGCCAGCGCGAAGTACGCGTCGAGACGTGCCTTGCACTGCTCAACAGACACACAAATGAAGGAATTTTGAACCGCATTGTTACCTGCGATGAAAAATGGATTCTGTTTGATAACCGTAAGCGCTCAGCAAGTTGGTTGGATCCTGGTTCAGCACCTAAACAATGCCCTAAACGAAAACTTACCCCTAGAAAAGTGATGGTCACTGTTTGGTGGTCTAGCGCCGGTGTGATTCATCACAGCTTCTTACCAAACGGGGTGAGCATTACTGCAGATGTGTACTGTGAAGAACTGAACACAATGATGGAGAAGCTGGCGCATCTCCAACCAGCATTGGTCAATCGCTCGTCTCCGCTGCTCCTGCACGACAACGCGCGACCTCATACTGCACAGCAGACGGTCTCCAAGTTGCAAGAACTGGGGTTGGAAGCTCTCCGTCATCCGCCCTACTCACCAGACCTTGCGCCTACAGACTACTACTTTTTCCAGAATTTGGATAACTTCTTGGCGGGAAAAAAATTTAATACCCGAGAGGCAGTACAAAATGCCTTTGAAGAATTTGTTGCCTCCCGTCCAGCTGATTTCTTTAAGAAGGGCATCAATAAACTGCCACTGCGATGGCAAAGATGCATTGATTGCATGGGTGATTACTTCGATTAATACAAATAAAAAATTCATGAAAAAAATTCGTTTAAATTTTTTCATACAAAACGGCAATTTCATAGGTAAAGACCTATTATTAGTATACGGTCTACTTTCCATAGCAACTTTACCCATGAGTTCTGTACCTACTTGTATTAAACCAACTCTCGATAATTAAAAATCTTTTGCCGCTAATATCGAAGCGATACAGAACTAGATAATCTACTATTTTTAACAAATTTTAAGTAATTGAGTGATATTTAAATAAAGTTCATTGGTAAAGTTGCTCATATAAAGTAAAAAAGCCATAGTTGAATGAACTAATAATTTACAATGCATTTTTTTGGCAGATTTTACCGTAAAACATGAACAAAAAGCTTTCTCTCTGACATGAACAATACACTCATAAAGGTAGGTTATTTTGCTGTTTCTCTTAGTTTAGACAAAGTCCCAACAAAAACCCAGTCCCTCATGTAGGCGTAAATCGTAACCATTAGTTAAAGAAAGGAAAAAATAGTGAGGTAAGACTACTTTACATTTCTGCATGAATAAGTAGATACTTTACGACCAGATGTTCGGCCCAAAACACATACAAACGATACGACGTCGCATCGTGGCACGTCGTGACGTTGTCGTAGCACGTTGCGATGTCATGTCGTGTGAATGTGTTTGGACCCTATAGTACATTCAAATAAACTTATTGGTATCATCATCATCATCATCATCAGCCTATAATGTCCCCACTGCTGGGACACAGGCCTCCTCTCGGTGAGAGGGATTGGGCCGTAATCCACCACGCGGGCCCAGTGCGGGTTGGTAGATGTCACATGTCTTCGAATTTTTGGTTCTAGGACATGCCGGTTTCCTTACGATGTTTTCCTTCACCGTTATTCAAACGTTCAAACTTATTGGTATACAGGCAATGATTTACAGGTCTTCCATCTTTCCACTGCACTGGCAGTATTCATTTATCAACACCTACTTTAAAAAAAGCAAAGAATTGACTATTCAACACGAGTATGAGAATGCTGTGAACACAATATTGCTTGTTCGACTGTACGTACGTACAGTCGAACAAGCTATTTACTTTATTTACAATTACAACACAGGAATTTTTCACGATACGATGACGATATAGCATCGTGGCACGTTCTATGTTCTACGTTATGGGTTTGGTTTCCGCACTTAGTCCTTCAAGTGGACAATAGTGAGTGAGCCATGGCGGCCTTTTGGTATTATTCCAGCCAGCCCACCTCCCTCCAGAAGTTGGCTATAACTTCTGGTCTGTTGAGAATATCCGTGTAACATTTGGGTACCCCGAGGGTTTCTGTTCTAATATGGGCTACGCCTGTGCATTCGAAAAGCACATGCGCAACGGTTTCCTCGGCCTCCATGCAAGCCCTGCACAAGGGGCTGTCCGTTATGCCTATTGCGTAGAAGTGTTTGTTTAGCGGGCAGTGTCCTGTGATGGTTCCAGTCACCAGACGCAGATCGTTTCTGTCCAGGCGTAACAGACGTCTGGTCAGCCTGCCATCCAAGGATGACTTGCTTCCCTAGACTGCCTGCAGCCTGGTGACAGGGTCCACCAGCTCTCGGCTTGAGTGTGGGCATATTACTGGAGCCACCTGCGTAGTTGGTTGCTCCAGGAATATACATCGTGGCAAGTTGCGACGTCATCACACGATGCGATATATGTGCTGTCGTGTGTATGTATTGTGGCCCATGTCACGTAAATATATGCTTAACAACATTGAGGTAATATGTACGTACATATTACCTCCTAACAGAACAGCTCGAGGTATTTTTGTAACGAAGTTTTAATAAAATCTGCTTAATTGTACTCTCTTTAAAATGATTCATTTCTAATTATTTCATTCATTACATAGGTATGAAAATTAACTCAACTTAATTATACCTACTTATAAAAATATACTTTAATCAGGCCAGACTTTCATTTGCTATCCAGAAATTCTATTCAATTAAATTTTTAATCCTTTTAAATCACATTTGCATCACATCTGCAAAAATACCTACTATCCTCAATAAAGATTCAGTGGATTTATTTACATTTACATAAAAAATAATGAAGTATTCTTTTTCAAATTACAGAAGCAATTTGCGATGAATAAAGTTAGATCAAGCGCAGTACCCACGGGTTAAAATAAATCTTTACCGAGCCAGTATAAATATTTACTAGACCATTAAAATGTAAACTAGAGGTTAAGTTTATTCCAACCGTTTTCCCTGGGAGACATTTTTATTTTTCATTGAAGTTTAAAAGGTTTATTGTTTTTACATTAAGTGTTTTGCCCTTTTTAGGATTGCCTAGCAAATGGCTAAAACAGAACCCTTTTAATTTCATCATGCCCATCTGTCCTGCACCCTGTCAATCGTTTTGAAATGCTGATCCATCGCTTCATATATTCGAAAAAAAAAAACTGCTCACCGACGTAAATAACGCAATGAAAGTTGTTGAAATTTCAAAATGAAAATCATTCCTACTGTTTGTCTGTTACAAAATTACCATAAGGATAACACAAATAGCCATTTATGAAATGGTAGTTTCGTATATTATTTTTAAAGTAAATAAAGTCTAACTTATCTAGTGAAATGAGGGTGTCCTTTACAATGCTGCCTGATCTTAAGGAAAATATAGGCGTGATGAAAAATGTTGATGAAATGAAACTTTATTTTTGTAACTAGATATAGGACACTTTTTTTACGCGTCAATATTTTGTTGTTTGATATTTTAAAAGATGGCGCCAGTGTTCTTTTTACAAAAACCTTTTTAGTAACGACGATGTAATGAAAGACTAGTTGCAAAAGGCGGTTCCCGGAAAAAAAAGACCACACTTGCAGGGAGTACTTAATAAATGCAAATTAAATTGCTTTTTGCCATCCTTTGAGTCCATATACTTAGTCGTCAAGGAGACTCATTCAATTATCCTTGACTATAACATCATAAATATATACTCGTAGAAGGCTATTCTTTTGTCATTTTGCCTTGACCATCATCATGATCATCATTTAAGCCGAGACGTCCACTGCTGGACATATGCCTCCCCCAAATGGGGGGGTTTTGCCATAATCGCCACGCTTGACAGGCGGATTGGCGATCGCAATATGGTGGTAAAATGAATAGAGAACACTGCTGCCCATTCTCTAGTAAGTCCCTTAGTCACCTTCTACGACACCCACGGGAACAAATGGGATGGTGCTATTCTTTTACGCCCGGAACCACACGAAACTGTCTTGATCATGTGAATTCTATATCTATACTAATATTATAAAAAGTTTGTGAGGTTGTACCTAATCTCTGGATCTACTAAACCGATTTTGAAAATTATTTTACCAATAGAAAGCCACATTCTTTGTGAGTGTTATAGGCTATATATTAACCCGAAAAATCAAAAGACTTTTTCGTGGTAGTCGAATTTGCAAAGTAAGTCGAAGAAAAAACGGTCGAACGAAAACGTTTCTTACGAACGCTGCCTTAACGATAGGAGATATATGATTGAGTTCTAGAGAAAAGTTGTAGAGCTTGATAATGCCTACAAAAAGACAATGACAACATCTATCTAACTTTGATAATTAAGTCACAAAAAGTAGTTTTTAGATTTAAAAAATAATTTTAATCGTTAGGTCATGTTTATTGGTCATATTATCAACAATTATGAATTCTTATCTAAATAAGTAAATTTTTCGTCTCAACTGTTTAAAACAAAAGACTTTTATTATATATATTGTTATCCCTTTTACTGCATATAATTTGGACGAATGGTTAAAGAGATAATACGCCCAACGAAGTAGGCACGGGTCAGCTCGTAAAGAATATTTCTTGCTGTAGTATAGGTACTACAGCAAGAAAAACTAACTAACTAACTAACGGGCTAATATTAGGATATTAGCCCGTTAGTTAGACTGATATTGGGCACGCCACGATTGCGGCGGTAAGTCTGCTGGCGTCCTCACCTTCCACCTGACGCAGGTCCTCACCGGACACGGTTGTTTCGGGAGGTTCCTGTTCTGTTTCGTATAAGGCGGGAGGAAACGCCCGGGTGTTTCCACTGCGAAGATCGCCCTGAAGACACGGTGGAGCATACAGTGGAGGTCTCCCCGGCTTGGGCGGAGCACCGCCGTGTCCTTATGTTCGAAAGAGATACCGCGGCCTCTGGCACACAGGCAACTGAGGGAAGACGGGTGGGTTCTAGCCCTCCTGCTCCACCCAGAGCGGGAGACGTTATTTGAAGACTTCCCACCCTCAAAAAAAATAAAATACGAAGTAACAATCAGTGCAATTCAAGACATCCATATTCATCATTAAAATAGGCAATAAAACAATAAAAATGACAAAAATAATTGTCAAAACGTCCATTATTACACTCATAACAGCTATTAATAATATATTAGGTCTTTACCTATGAAATTGCCGTTCTGCAGTACTGGCCATTTCAAATCAAAATAATTTTTGTTTGGCTAAGAATTCTAATTTCAAATTAATTTTATTTTAAAAACATGGATTTTTTTTTCTAAAAGTAGTCATTTCTTTATTGATTAGTGTTACATTTTCATCGCATTTCAATCTTTTTCGTCATCATGGATACGTTAAAAATTCGAGTAATTATGGAATATGAGTACCGTCGTGGCAGCAACGCGGCACAAGCGGCACGCAACATCAACGACGTTTACGGAGCTAACACTACAAACCAACGCACCACCTGTTATTGGTTTGCTCGCTTCCGTTCTGGAAATTTCGACCTGAAAAATGAACCTCGCGGTCGTCCGAAGACTTTGGTCGACAATGACGAATTAAAGGCGATTGTGGAAGCTGATGATACACAATCTACGGCTGAATTAGCAGCAGCTTTCGACGTTAGCGTCAAAACAATATTGGTCCATTTGCGTCAAATTGGCAAGGTAAAAAAGCTTGACAAATGGGTGCCCCACGAACTCAATGATCGCCAGCGCGAAGTACGCGTCGAGACGTGCCTTGCACTGCTCAACAGACACACAAATGAAGGAATTTTGAACCGCATTGTTACCTGCGATGAAAAATGGATTCTGTTTGATAACCGTAAGCGCTCAGCAAGTTGGTTGGATCCTGGTTCAGCACCTAAACAATGCCCTAAACGAAAACTTACCCCTAGAAAACTGATGGTCACTGTTTGGTGGTCTAGCGCCGGTGTGATTCATCACAGCTTCTTACCAAACGGGGTGAGCATTACTGCAGATGTGTACTGTGAAGAACTGAACACAATGATGGAGAAGCTGGCGCATCTCCAACCAGCATTGGTCAATCGCTCGTCTCCGCTGCTCCTGCACGACAACGCGCGACCTCATACTGCACAGCAGACGGTCTCCAAGTTGCAAGAACTGGGGTTGGAAGCTCTCCGTCATCCGCCCTACTCACCAGACCTTGCGCCTACAGACTACTACTTTTTCCAGAATTTGGATAACTTCTTGGCGGGAAAAAAATTTAATACCCGAGAGGCAGTACAAAATGCCTTTGAAGAATTTGTTGCCTCCCGTCCAGCTGATTTCTTTAAGAAGGGCATCAATAAACTGCCACTGCGATGGCAAAGATGCATTGATTGCATGGGTGATTACTTCGATTAATACAAATAAAAAATTCATGAAAAAAATTCGTTTAAATTTTTTCATACAAAACGGCAATTTCATAGGTAAAGACCTATTATTATATAATGGTACGATTTGCTCCGTTCCGTTCAGCTAATCCTTACAATTGATATTGATTTTTGATTCAGTCAATAACCACGCCTTACTGTGTTTATCACCTTTTTATTACAACAGTCTTTGTGTTGACACGTTGACCTGAATTCGGTGAGAAAATAACATTTCATTATAGTCTCTTTTGAGCAGTGGTGCCCCAGTGGTAACAGCCATGACTTACGAGATATAAATCGTAGGTTCGAACCAAAGCAGGCACTTTACTTTATATATTTAATTTTATTAACACTGCTCTCAAAACGTTGAAGGAAAACATCGTAAGAGTACTAGCTCCAAAAAATTGATGACATGTGACATCTACCAACTCGCACTGTGCCGCGTGGTAGATTACAGCCCACTAAGTACCTCTTACAGAGAGAAGGCCTGTGTCCCAGCAGTGGGAACGTTATAGGCTGATTCTGTGTTGTTTCTAAAGCTCTTTTAACTTAGATACTTATATGACGAATGAGTACATCGGTACTTTAAACATACTTAGATACAATACGCTTTCTTCCTAAACCGGTAAGCAGGAACTACAGACCGGTACCTACTACTATCCTAACTAGGTACTTACTTCCGGTACTTTTAACCTTCTTTAAAATTAAGGAAATTGAGACGGTAGAAAATGAGGTTTCAAAATCAACACTCATTTTAATTTTTCCTAGCACTTTACCTCATATTCAGAAATGTTATAATTAGCTTCGGTTTTTACTTTACTTTTCTGACGTTTCAAATCAAATCATTTATTTGCATATTACCTACAGGTTCAGAGGATGTTGTAAAGGTTCATAGGGTACACTGTATTATAACCATAATATGAGGTGTGCAAATATAGGTATTAGGAAACATTATGACATTTATTTTATACAAGACACATATTATTCATAATCAGTTTTCTTATTAAATTACATTTTCACTGAAAACATACATAAATAGTCAATTAAATAAAATCTGAACAAATAAATTATAACAGTAATGTCAAGCAAATTAATAACGTCACAGTAATTGTAATTATTATTGTATTGAGTTAATGTACAAAAATTTGTTATAGTTAAAATACAATATCTTTATCCTCGAAGTAGTCTTTTACATTATAATAACACTTTTTTATTAGGAATGTGTATAATTTCTTCTTAAACAGATGTGTAGGCAACTTCTTAATGCCATCTGGCAATTTGTTATAAACCAGTGATGCCATGCAAATAATACTTTTATTGAGTAGTGCCGTTTTCCCATACGGTATTTCTACGTCTAATCTTTTTTTGTCACGTAATTTTCTGTTATAACTTTTAGAAGCAGTCTTATAATAGCTTGGATTCGATTTTACAAAAAGATTTAATTCGTATATGTACAAGGAAGGTAATGTCAGAATTTTTAAATTTATAAAGTAATCGTGACAGCTTGTACTATCTAGATAGCACATTGCTCTGATGCATTTCTTTTGGGCTTTGAATACAAATTCCTTATCTACCGAGTTGCCCCAGAACACTATACCATATCTTAATATAGGTGCAACAAGTCCGTGATAAGCCGTTAAGACGGCTTCTTTGTTGACAATTTTGGTCCGTTTGTAGAGAGCGAATGAGAATTTATTGATTCTTTTACAGAGATTATCTACATGTGTTTTCCATGACAAATTGTAATCTAGGTATATCAATTCCCAGAAATTTGCTATTTGTTACAGAATGTACTGTCTGTAACAACAACATACAACATAGCCACATATTTTTATACATTCTGGTCAAAATCATACTCCTTTTTGCTTCGCTGTGGTCGGTCGGGTTAAAATTAAGGACTGTTGATTTTTACCCCAATTTTCTTCATCGTAATAACGAATTTTTTTTGGCCCCGTTATTAATTTGACAGATGAAAGAAGAGCAGTGGACGTTTTTGGCTGAAATGATGATGGGATTCGTAATCATGAACTGAATGCATGCTAAAAGGTTGCACATCGATGGATCGTGCCCCCCAGTACTGTATGCTTGAAATATTGACAAACATATCAGTAATTCCAAAGGTTACCCTTTTGAGGGGCTCGTGGCTAAGTAATATCAGCCACACGGTTCGATGGATCAGGTTAAGCCACGCTTGTCGTGGTCGGCCTGCGGATTGATGACCATTATGCAAGTTAAGCCGTTTGTCCCGGCTGTCATTCGTAGATCTTTGACAGTCGTTACGGGTCGTCAGAAGCCCAAAAGTCTGACAAGCAGTCTTACGAATAGGTATCTTACCCTTTTTCTGGGCTGTGGAGGTCAGATAGGCAGTCGTTCCGTGTAAAATTCTATTATTCAGCTTCACCCGGTTAGACTGGAAACCGACCAGAATAGAATAGCGAAAACGGCTAGGCAGGTCAATCAACTCAGCCTATCGCAGTCCACTGCTAGACATAGGCCTGGCTAAGCAGATGATGTTGAATAACTAAAAATATTCGGAAGGTCAGAATGCCGCATAGGTAGGCAGCAAAACAGTTAACAAAATAAACATTAAAACAATAATAGAACGAAAAACACAAAAAGTACCGACAATAGTTACAATAATGAGATTATGAAAGTTCAAGGGTAGTCTACGAAATCCAAATTTTCTTACGTTCATTGTATAATCAAATCATATTTTGTTCTTTAGCCTGACACTGCAAAAATCGTAAGAAAATTTGAATTTCGCGAGCTACCCTGTAGCTTCCACCTTAAGTGCTTAAAACTTAAAAATATCGTCCCCAAGATACCTTAAACCTAACAAAGTACCTAAAGTCGACACAAATTGGATTTGTCGAGCTATCGAGTAGGTCTAGGTAGATACTTATCCGATAAATTGAAACCGAAACGATTCAATTACTTCGAAAACGACTGTTTTCAATATAAATAGGTCTGAACATGTGAAAAGTAAATTAATCAATCAATCTGAAACAATTTACTCAAACATGTTCATTTTAGTGTCATTTTAGTACCTAATACATAATATTATTTTTCATTTCACATTTACCTTTTTTTTACAGTCGTTTCGCACGGATTATATGCAATGTAACATTAGTTTGATTTTCTTCGATATATACCCTTTTAAAAATGCAAACAGAAGTTTTTTCGTAACCACATTGCATCTAATTAAAAACGTGCCAATTAGTAGGCTAGTATCTCTGGAATAGTCGATCACAAATAAATAAACTGCGTGCGAAACGCTTACAGAAAATAATATACGAGTATTATTTCAAAGTTTCGATTCGCCCGTTGCGGGCGGAAGGTTTATGTGTATAATACGGAATCTCGATATTTTGTAGAGTCGTAAAAACCGTTAGTTCGATAGTTTATTACACCTTGACATTTTACTCGTCTTACAAAGGTGGTCCACTCAATGTATCTGACAGAAGATGCCTCTAGGCGTGATAAAAAATTGGTACCATTAGTTAAGATAATAGGTGTAAAGAAAATAATATAATGCTTTAGGATTTATGAAACACCTTATTAATAATGTTTACGTATCAAACGGTAGAAGATACCTAACCAGCGCACGAGACGAGCAGATCATTCCATCTCCATAACAGGGTGTGTATGATATTAAAATATCATTCAGTAAGACGCGTGACGAAGTTTAAAAAAAAATATGAACATTCGAATAATTAATAAATTATTCGTATGTTCATATTTTTTTTATACAGGGTTACTGGTAACTCGACGAATTCCTTGCAGGACGTCATAGTAGGGTTAAAATGCAACAAATTAAGCCACCAAATGTTCTACCGAAATTCAGTAGTTTTTGAATTAGTTAAGAGTTTTAGTTTTTTTATGAAAAATCCCAGATTAAATCATTTGAAACCAATTTAAAAATGATTTACGGCGCGACTGTACTGAAATTTAAGTTATTATCATAGTTGACGCCGTAGCAGACCTTTGTTAATAATTAAAAGTTCAATAATGCCTAAAACTTTGGCAAATATCACTAACCAAACATTTATTTTTTTGTAATTTTTGCTATTACTTCATAAAAATGTAGTCTAGTGCAAAAAAAAAAATGCTACACCTGGTGTACAAATTACTAAGAAAATATCCTCAAATGATTTAATCTGGGATTTTTCATAAAAAAACTAAAACTCTTAACGTGCATTGTAAAACGATTTAAATGCCACGGTGTATAATAGAGATGATATTGTTTAAATTTTTATTCTATTCCCATTTTAATAACTATATCGCTCAATAATTTAGATTGAAAAACTGAAGTGTTCATCGACTTTTGTAGCCGACTGTACCTGATCTAATCACGGTTATAGGTAAAAACTTTGCTCTGAGTTACTCATATACATAACGCCATAGTAAGGTCAAGGCTACGTCTACGAGAAGAAAAACAAACATCCAAATAGACCATAAATCTTCGAGACTTTGCCATCGACAGGAACAAAACACAATCAAAAACTAATAGGTCTTGACACTAAGTTACCATTTCATTATTTTGGAAGAGTACTTTCTCGGAGTGGTCTCATTTCAATTTGGTGAAGATCTGATGAATAACTTCGTAGATAGGCAACGGAACTCCTCAATAAATGATAGCAAATGGACTGGGATTTCTGAAATCTCATGTTTGTCTATTGTTTACACCAGTTCATAACATAACATCACGCCGGTACGCAGTGAAGGGGTAAGCACATGTGAACGAATAACAAGTGAAAAATAAAAACTTTTCAAAAAAAGAAAAGCATTCGACTTCCGAAGGCAGTGACTTTGGAAATGTATTTTATTAATTTCTTGTCACCGCCTTCCGAAATAAAAGTTATTTTTCACTTTGTATTGTTTTTCCGGAAGTTGATTGTTTTTTTTTGTGATCCTTATTTCCCTAACGAGAATTTTCAGACTTGAGTAACAGTAATTTATAATGAGTTAATTTGAACATAATTCATGTTCGAATCATATTTTTATATATCAATACGTCAGAGAGGCTTATTTGTGGCTAAGTAACAACAGCCACACGGATCGATCGATTAGGTTAAGCTACAAAATAAAAATAAAAAAATAAAAAATAAATCTTTTTAATTCAGGCATATTTGGCCCATACATATTGTTAGTAGAAAGACTTAAAACTATGTTAGTATTTAAAATAGCAATTTAATTTAAGTATTTGCCACCCTCTGGGGCCCCGGGCACACGCACTTGTGCTTGAACCCAGTGCCCCAGAAGGGGGCTGTCCAGCTTGTGGCTGAGCACGTTCAGGATGGTGTTGGCGCTCCCACGCGTGCGGAACATGAGCGACGCGATTCGGCGCCGCAGCACAGTGTGAAAGCCGTCTGTGTGCGCATGCGCAAACATTGCAGACGCACTACAGCAGCGTGGGAGCCCCACCAGCACCCTGAACGCGTTATTATATTGGATTCGGAGAGCGTTGATGGCCCGCTGCGTGTAGTTGACCCACAGATTGCAGGTGTAGAGAGTTTGGCAAAATGCTTTAAAGAGTGAAATCTTTACCTCTAAACTGCACCTTGCAAATCTGCGTGCCAACATGTTACAGCGGACCGCCATCGCTCTCCTCTCCCTTTCGATGTCCTCATCGTCTTTTAAATCCTCAGTAACCACATGGCCGAGGTATTTAAACTCTCTCACTCTTCGAAGAGCGACAGCGTTAAGCAGCACAGGTGCCACATCCCCCAGTTTACGACCCCTGGCTTGAAATATCATGAGCTCGCTTTTCTGTACATTGTACAGGAGACCATGTACCCTCCCATATTCCTCACACACGCCTATCAACTTTCTGAGCGCAGCTATTGATGGGCTGAGCAACACCATATCGTCTGCGTAACTGATACTGTTGATACAGTGACCATCGATCGAGCATCCTACTCCGACGTTGCTCAGCCCAACAATCAGCTCGTTCACGTACAAGTTGAAGAGTGAAGGAGATGTTAACCCCCCCTGTCTCACTCCACACTCCAACCTGTACTCGTCAGAAAGTTCGCCGAGCCATTTGACCTGGTTAGTTTGGTGGTCATACCAATATTTAAAAATATTAACTAACTCACCCGGCACCCCTGTATCCTTGAGTTTACGCCAGAGAATATCATACCTAACCAGGTCAAACGCCCTGGAGAGATCAAGAAAGGCTGCATACACAGGTGTGCTCCTATCCGTGTAATACCTGACGGTCTGCTTGAGAGACATAACCGCACATTCTGTTGAAAGTCCCGGCCTGAAACCGAACTGTGCATCGTTTAAATTTAGGTGTTCTTTAAGCCGTCTCTCAAGCAGGCCATCTAGCACCTTAGAAGTGGTTGTGGCTAATGATATCGGGCGGTAGTTGCACTTATCGGAATTATCTCCAGTCTTATTTTTAATTATAGGCACTACCACTGTCTTCATCAGTTCACTTGGCAGGTAGGAATGCCTAACACAGAGAGTAAATAACAGTCCTAGTAGCCTCGGAAGGTGTGGCCCCGCATGCTGGAAATGTTCGATGCTAAGGCCGTCGTGTCCAGGTGACTTCCCTCGAGTCATGCCCTTTATTATTAGAGCATTGTTTTGCTGTAACACGGTCAGGCACCGCTGACACGACGACCTCATCATCCCTGTTCAGCTCACCTTTTAGCGGAGACTCCACTTGAAAGTGACATTTAAACATATTAGCAATGTCTTTTGGTTCGCTGATGCTGTTGACACTCACTGGGACGCTAGGTTTTGGATTTAATTTCTTTGTTTGTTTCCAAAATCCTTTAAATGCTATGCCTATGCTTGCCTCGGTTGATCCGTGGATGGGTGACCATCTTTACATAGCAAGACGATGGTTCCGTCTTGGTTGTGGAGGTCAGATAGGCAGTCGCGCCATGTAAAATACTGATATTCATTTCAATCGGGTTAGACTGGAAGCCGACCCTTAACATCGTTGGGAAAAACCTTTCAGGAATTTCAGGCGTAACCCTTGCTCTTACCAGCAAAACACAATACAGAAAGCAGACTTCATTTACTCAATGGAGTTTCATTTATTCACAGTCGAAAAAATACGTCTGTCTTCGTATTTCAGTGCCAAAGCCAGAAAAACCGCGTCTTCTAATCAATCAATCAATGTTTTTACACATGCGAGCTAGGCTCCCTGACAAAATACTTTAATATAAGTCGAGGCATAGACAAATCAACGTTTGGGCTTGACAGATCTAAAAACAAAGATGGCGGGTTAAAAATATTGGCGGGAAAAAATTTGATGAAATCTTTGAGTTTAGGGATGTGATTGATTGATAAAATAAATAAGCTTACAATAAAATAATATTATTTCGAATATTTTAAAAAATGAATAGGTAATAGCGTGAGACGAAAAAACCAATTTATTGCATATTATTAAAACCTTAGTTTATGAACGAATACTTTAGTACCTACCTATAAACGCACCATCCCATAAAAAATAACAAAATGGTAAACTAAACGGAGATCATACAGTACAGTAATAAAAAAGAAGACTTCTATAGATCTATGATCACAAGATGGCTATGTGGCAGTAAAAATAATGTACCCACCTGAGTTTTATTTGAGACCAATAACGAAATATGTTTCTGCAAAAATGTCAAACATAAAACTTTATTTCATCCAGTTTCATCCACTGAATGTCCACAGACCACAGACTACATAGAGATACTATGTATCTACAGACTAGCAAATTTGAACATGGAATGCTTTTCTGTGAACAAGAATGTGTCTGTAGCCGAACCAAAAAGTTTCATACACTGTATCTCTCACAGACATATAAACAGTAGGTATCTCTGTAGTTGCGATGCAGGGCAGTTATTGAAAAAGTTATGGCCAAAACATTTCCAATACCTTCATTATTCACATGCCGTTTTAGTAAGCCTAAGGCTAATAGTAGATACTGATGGTTGTCCTACAGGTATCTCTTGCATTACATTACATTAGAATTGAAGATACCCAATAATGAATGTTCTTTTTATATTACCTAGCAGAGTAATCCATTCGGCAGTGCTTTGTAAAACGATGCTATTTTCAGTATTTTCTCTGAACACATTAGACACGCGTCATACTTACATTATAGATTTATTTATTTATTTTAATGCCATTTTCGCTCAATGATGACATCGACCTGTAACATAAGCACAATCAACAGAACTAAACAATGGCCCACTTTCCATCCTGCGCCACATGCCCTATCACCTGTGCACTTGATGATCTTCTGACTGCAGCAGTCATCGCATCGCGCTGAATTTTGGCCCAAAAATGTTTGACCTTTTTTGCCTTTGATGGGTACGCTAAGAAGAAGAATCAACTGAACCTAAAAACAGTTAACACTTAGGTACTTTACATTTTACAGGGTCATATTAAATTAGCTAGCAATAGGTCGAAAAGTAGTGAAACTAAAAAAACAGGAACAAAAGGTTTTTGGAAACTCGTAAAAAAGATCTAAGTTGATCTACGAAATATTTCAAAAACAGCTGAGCCATCAAAGCGCGGCCGGCCGACGTGGTTCGCTGACCGATTACGGCCATTGACCTTCGCCCACCGCTTTTGTAATTTTGCGTGGATCTTATATATTTTTACAAATGTCCAAAAACTGTAACTTTGAAGGCATTTGAAGTTTTGAACAAAGTTCAAAGATGAAGTTTTTTCTTAAATTCATTAGTTGTCGATATAGATAACCATACGTGGGCAAAGTATTCCCCGCCAATTTAATTTGACCTTGTAGTTTAATTAGTGGTAAGACGAAATGTACCAATGTAGGTTAGGATTTTTTTTTTTTTGGAGGGCGGAAATCATCAAATAACTTATCCCGGTCTGGGTTGAGCAGTAGGGCAGTAGGGGGTGTCAGACTTTTACTGACTAAAACTCACCCTTGTTCCCTCAGTTCCCTGTTTGCCAGGGGTCACGGTATCTCTTTCGAACAACCCGCACCACTGCACTGGCAGTAAGTAGGTTACGTTCGTTTCAAATACTAAGCACGAGACTAGTCAAAAGGAGAAATTATCGCATCCAGCGGGTTCTCGCGACCTTCATCAGATTATCGGTTCAAAACACGCTGCCATTATTGGCCAGCTACTAAAGACATAAATTTATGGTTTACCAAATTGATAACAAACTGAAATTGCTCATAAACAGGATGGCAGGGTCACTGACGCGCAAACTGTTGCCATTATTCTAAATATAAAATTTTTCATAGCGTAGAAAATTTTCTTCAGTAAGGTTAATAATCAGCTCATTTATTGAAACGCGGTCAAAATGTATGAAACATTTTTTTTTTTTTTTTTGTTTCCAATGGAACATTTCAACGCAATGGTTTAGAATCATGTAGGTACTGAATCCAAGTTACCAGAGAGGCATTTCTTGTAATTTTAAGAACGTTCACAGCCTGATCTCAGTCTCAATCTGTTAAAAATCCCTCGAGTTTCCACACATTTTTGACATTTGGCGCCTAGGACACGCATCACATTTGCGCCCCTTCGTAAATTATCCACTGAGCAAAGCTAGGTCGCGTAACCTATCTTGACCCATTATAACCTTCAATAACGAAGGTATTACACAGACAGATTTGAGTTAGGTTAGGTAACAGTATAATATATAATAGTAATGGTTTATTAATGTTTTTTTTTTTATAATTGACGACTTTTTGCGCCCCCCTTCGATAGGCGCCCAGAGCTCTTGCCCTGACTGCACCACCCTAGTTACGCCACTGGCGCCGAGATGAGACTGCGACTAGATTTTGAACGTTTTTAATTACTAGACTTGGCCTTCAGGTTACGCGTCTATGTTCAAGGAACATATATACCAAAAGCGGTAGCCAAACGTCGCGGTCGGCGCAGCGGAAACTTTATTATCTCCACAGTTTAATGATACACAAATTTCATTTAAACATACGCATTTACCTCTCGTCACACACTAATTATGGATCTATGTCCCTACCGCCCTGTATTCACATGACAACTGTCATTATTTGACAGTTCTTTAAAATGGCTATAACACGGCTAAATAAGGTAGTGTTAATACAATTAACAGCACATCAAAATCAGAAAACGAACCGAAAAAAGATAATCACAGTGACAAAGTTTTGCCACTTAATTGCATTTATAATTTTAGCAGAGATGTGTAACCTCAAGGTTAATTTCATTACCTACACCAATTTATTGCTTGTTTTACCTCCTAGATAAGGTAAACATTGCGAGGAAGTTTCTCTAATGAATTAATTGAGAACGCGTATATATAGAGATCAAGGTGATGTTGAATTTTCCCTAGAGTTTGCAATAAGATGGTGGATCAGAATCACTACGGTTATCCTCTGAAAATCACTATGAATATGTCGGTTTAAAGAATTTATTCTCATAAAGAACGCAAACAGTTTACTTAAAACATGAGATATATAAATAAGTCATGCAGTTTAAAGGCACATGCTGACTCCGCGAGTCGACAAAAGGAAAACAGTATTATTAAGGTAAAATAGTACTTAAATTCTATACAAAAGGTGATTGCAAACAGGCATGTTTTTTTTTTCTTTTCTAGCTGGTAGTTATGGATTTTGAACATTCATTTAAATTTTTTTTTTTTTGTTTAGATTTTTTGCATTGACAATCGAATCTGGCAGTTTGTTGTACAGAACCGCTCCTTCGTATTAAATACTTTTTTTCCCGTAATTGGTTCTGGGTGGTCTAAGTTCGTGTTTATTGCGATTTCTAGTATAATCCGTGGTTTGGTTTTTTGAAAGTTAATTGAGAGTGCGTTTCCTTTGTTATAATTTTCCTAATCAGAGTAGGTACATGCACATGTATTAAATACATTAAAATAAGTACGTTACGCGTGGGTTGTTTATTTAATAGCCGAAACATATCTATTGAATAGTTTGTAGCTATACATAAAAAAATCAGATGCAAATATTTCATGTTTCATTCTTTGTAGAGTTTGGAGGGGCTCGTGGCTAAATAACAATAGCTGGACGGGTCGTACGACCAGGTAAAGCTACGCTTGCCGTGGTTGGTCCGGGGATGGGTGACCATCTTTACATACCAAGACCCCTCCGTGCCTCGGAAAGCACGTTAAGCTGTTGGTCACGGCTGTCATTTGTGGATCTTTGACAGTCGTTAAGGGTCGTCAGAAGCCCAAAAATCTGACAACCATAAATAAGACTGGTTGTCAGATTTCGGTAAGCCGAGGGGTATCGTATTACCCAGTAACTGGGCTGTGGGGGTCAGATAGGCATTCGCTCCATGTAAAATACTGGTATTCAGCTGCATCCGGTTAGACTGGAAGCCGACCCCAACATAGTTGGGAAAAGGCTAGGCAGGTGATACTTTGTAGAGTTTGATTTTTCAGCAGTCGGGTTTTACTTTTTTTATTATCAATTCACACACACCACATTTTGACAAAAAAGAAAGGAAACTAGAGTTACCGTGCACACTCAACGTCGTGAGCTCTCGGTATAATTTTCTAACGTTGCGATCTACATACTCAGCCTATAGCGTTCCCACTGCTGGGACACAGGCCTCCTCTCCGTGTGAGGGAGTGGGACGTAATCCACCACGCGGGCCCAGTGCGGGTTGGTAGATGTCACATGTCTTCGAATATTTAGTTCTAGGACATGCCGGTTTCCTCACGATGTTTTCCTTCACCGTTTGAGAGCAGTGGTGATGAAATTATTTACACAAGGTAATGTGCCTGTCTGGGTTCGAACGCACGACCTACAACTCGTAAGTTGCGGCCGTTACCACTGGGTCACCACTGCTCTCCGTTGCGTCTGTTTCTACTATTAGACCGTTTTTTTTTTTTTTTTTGGGTGGGAAATCATCAAATAACTTCTCCCGCTCTGGGTGGAGCTGGAGGGCGTGTCAGACTTTTACTGACTAAAACCCACCCGTGTTCCTTCAGTAGCCCGTATGCCAGGGGCTGTGGTATCACTTCCAAACAAACCCGCACCCCTGGCAGACTATTAGACCGTTGCGGTCTAATAGTAGAAAAATATCCTATTAGGAAATATTTCCCTATAAGCCTAAGTAACGAAAAACCCAGCGTCTTAATTAATTTAAAAAAAGTTAAGTTTTCTCACTTTTGCGTAGGTATTTCGGTAACTATCTTACTTAATAATAATAAAAATGAATGTTTCTTGAATTCTTAAAAGACGAAGAACCAACTAATAATGTTATTTATCACAATCCAGACCCAGTGTTGTTTACAAAGCCTTTATTTATTCTCTTTCACCGCGCAAGTTATTTTTATCAACATTTCTGGCCATTGTTCCCGTTAAGGCTTTTATTAAGACTTTTTATTAACCTTAGCCGCGTGTTTATGTGACTTTCTGGTAAAACACGAGTAAAACTAGGTTCCTTTTATTACTTAGACTTACTTTTACTAAATAAAGGCTGGAGTTTTTGTTGTTAAAGCTTTGTTGGAAAAAATATTAACATTATTACAGTACTAGCTTTTTACAGTGGTTTCACTCGCGTGGAGGTCGAAAATTATCCCACGGATACTTTCTACTGGTATAGAAGTATCCTGTGTTAGATTTTTGTGTGCCATATTTTTTCCAAATCTGTTAGGCCGTTCGTGCGTGACTGAGTAACAAACATTCAAAAATCGAAACATTCAAATTTTCACATTTTTAATACCTAATAGTAGAAAGTAGGATATTAGTAATTTTATCCCTATACTACGTTCCTGTAGGATAATTTCCGCTCTCCACGTGGGCGAAGCCGCTGGCAATAGCTAGCAGTCTATAAATCCCTACTTAACATTATAAATGTGAAAGTAACTCTGTCTGTCTGTCACGCTTTCACGCCTAAACCGCTGAGCCGATTGTCATGAAATTTGGCTTAGATATAGCCTTGGATATGGAGAAGGATATAAGCTACTTTTTTACGCGATAACCGACACCCACGCGGGCAGAGCCGCTGACAAAAGCAAGTATGTTAAAAAAATAACACAAATGTAAGGGAAGGGTAGACAACTATCCTTCTCACAACCCGACAGCACATATCAAATGTTTAGACATGAAGGTGGCATCCTTGACACATGAGATACCGATTGCCCTACTTATTGCACAAACAAACTACTTTTATTTCTTTACTATAGTGAGTTTATCAGATAAAAAAACGATTGTCCTCAATTCACTGCCATACATTTTCTTTGCACGATTCGATCTTCCGAGTTCATCATAAATTAATCTATGATTACTTAATCATAGATTAATAATCGTATGGGTATTATCATAACCAGAAATATTAAATGTCCAACCTCAAATGGAAAGATGTTCCTACAGGCATAAGATAGGGCTTATAAAACAAACCTCAACAAATGTCTTAAGGAGAATCTAGTCGCGGGCTCGAACTCACTGGTGGGCCTGACTAAAAATCACGCTGTCTCACCAGCCATCGTGTCCGACAGAGGTAGTATCAGTGATGGGCAGTTAGACGCTAGTCTACATGCACAACGTTATTGAGTGAGATGAAGGATCATTTATAGTAACACAGGCGGGTATGCAATTAAGAATAATCCTTCGGAAGATCAGGTTTTATGAAAAAACCACTGCAAAAATCAATGACCAATAAATTTATTGAACTTTTCGATATTTGAGCTTTGTCGATACTGACTTGGTTTTGGAGATTTTACACTTCTTTAATTACTTAAACACGCCCAAAGTTAGGTTAAATTAGCAATAAAACCGAATCTTGGTTCGCTCCTAACTTTTTAACGGCTTTTTATTATTTTAGTAGTCTGTTTCCATAAAGACAATATTAATAACTAGCTATTGCCAGCGGCTTCGCCCGCGCGGAACTTTCATCCCCTATTTAACTCCCTTAGGAGTTGAATTTCGAAAAATCCTTCCTTATTCCTTGTCTACATTATAAAGGGAACTTCTGTGCAATATTTCAGCTTTCTAGGTCCAAGGGTTTGGGCTGGGCGTTGATGAGTCAGTCAGTCAGTCAGTCAGGACTTTTCTTTTTATTTATATAGATAGATAGATTATTTTTCCATACAGACAATATTAATAATAAGATAATACCATACCATGTTTAATTTTTGATGTACATTTTAGAACAGTGGAGTAATACACTCCCGAAGTTTGTATGGGAAAATATGTGGACTAGATTCACCAATCATAAGATGACATTAATGCAATGTTTGCTAAAATGACAGCTGCGATCGACCTTTTTTGTTAACATTTGACTATTTTTCTTGAATCTGTAATCTTTAACTATAGGTCCAAGACTACCCATAACATAAGGGTGGATCAAGGGAACGATTACCTACTATATTTTAAGAATGATTGAATCCTAATCTTAGTCTCAAACTGTCAAAAATACCTCTGATTTCCCTGCTTTTTTGACATTGATTGTCGCTAAGGTGAGATTGCAAATAGAAGGCCGATTCTCGTAATTAAAAACGTTCACAATCTAGTCGCAGTCTCATCTCAGCGACAAGCAAATGTCAAAAATGTATCAAAAATCGAGGTATTTTTGACAGATTGACACTGAGATCAGACTGTGAACGTTCTTAAAATTAGTAGAATTGCCCCTTAGATTTTGAAAGTTATGATAACGAGAATCAACCTTCAGATAACAAAATAAATCGCTCGCGTCCTCAATTCTACAGGCGTAGCATGACACCCTCTACTTCTACGAAGAATAGACAGTTCTTTTTCAATATAAAGTGACATTTCGTTTCTCCATTTTTGATATCCTTCTACAATCTGTCATTTAGTCTTTCGTTTCTAACGATCTTTGTCTAGGTCCTTGTAAATGGAGTATTTCAGAAGAATATTTCTAGACAAACTGTCAAAATCACACTATCAGCAAACCTTCTACTCGACCGGCCACAAAGTATACACAATTATCTACAAAATCATGATTCGTTTAGAACGCATAACTGTGATAATTACCTAATAGAAAAACATAGCTATCTTCTCCTATTGTACATCATTTAGTTAATATTCATGTCTTTTCTTTCGTCGACAAATCGGTGCTCGTGCCAAGCCTGCTGGATCACAATTTAACAAATAAGCTTGTCCTAGCAAAACAACCATTGAAAGTAAAATCACTTATCAACCAGAATTTATCAAACCTAATCATCATACTATAATGGAGTACCCGAAAAAAAAAAACTATTTCACAAAATGATCACGTGCCGCGCCCCTTTTTGAGAACATAGCGAAAGCCATGGAATGATAAACAGGGTGAGGCGAGGTCGAGGGTCTAAAAATAAACTATGGATACCAGACAATGAGGTACTGCAATATCTATGATAACGTTAGCCATGATTTTTGGCGTGTCGAAAGGTTGACTGTGATAAAAGTTTTATACAAATACTTTTACAAGTCAATCATGTTTGAAAACTAGATGAGGTCGGCGTTTCTCTGACTACTATGAGAAGAAGGCCGAAACTATCTCAGAGGTCACAGTCTTTTTTAAAGTCCAAACATAATCTTGGTCAGATCATGTGAAGACAATGTGGATTTTTGTCTGAAATGGTCTTTTGAGGACAGAACCACACAAATTGAGTGGATCTGTCCAATCAGTGCACGCATTTATCAGTAATCATGCAGCTTAACTTGAGAAGCTCAACGATTTGACGGTCAATACCAAAGAAAGGACATTTGGGTAGGCCGCATAAATTACTCAAACTACTGAACCATCATTACTCAAACCACCAGAAAACAAAAATGTCTGGGACGAACCAATTAAAAGGTCGAGTGACAAAAGTGGGTCATCGTGATCTTTATTTGTTTTGGTAACATTCACCTAGTTATTGATAACGATGGGTTTGGGGGACAGATTAATTATGGAATGGGTGTTTCGTACCTATATAAATATCTTCAACCTTATAGGTATGTTATCATTTTAATCTTCTGATTATTCTGAACTTTTTCCAACTAGATAACTTATGAGGACTGCAGAACTTATGTGTGTGATTTGTATATGATACTACATTGACAAGTCAAACTCTACAGGCACTTTTAAATTGTCAAGGGTTTGGCCAGTCAGAAATATAAAGCTAGTTGCTCATTCAAAAGCGTAGTAGGTACCTATCTAGGTAGGGGAGAACAACGGGCGAGTAACTCCACGGACACTCTTTTATGTAAATCAAAATATTTTTGCAATAATTGATGAGGAACATGACGTATGGATCAGCGCCATTCAGCTCAACCATTTTGTAGGGACCTTAATGATCCAACACGTAACTGACCACTGTTCACTAATCAGTCAACTTTATAACTATAACCACAGCTACTAAACTTGCTTGCTGCCTGGCTATTCATGACACTGTTTTTTGAAGTACCTGGTACTTGTTGACAAGCCTACGCTGTCCTCCCATACCTATTAGGTAACACTGTAATTTAAAACCATTGTAAAAGAAGAGTACCTAACTGTTGAGTTTCTTGCCGGCTCTTCTCCCTAAGAAACAACCAATTGGAACCGTGCTTCTGACGTTTCATAAGTGCCCAAGTAGGTTAATGTGAAATAATTTAGGAGTGCTTAGGAGGTAAATCCCCTTTTCATAGTGAAAAGGGGATTTACCTCCTAAGCACGAAATCCGTAGTTTCGGCCGACGTTACGAGCATTTCTGACTCCGTATCACCTACGTCATAAGATTAGTTCAGATACCAAACTAAGAATGAATGACAACACGATTTGACAGCTGTCACTTATCGCGATGTGAATTTGCCCGTTAAAAAATAAATTTGTCAAGTGTTTTGACAGTTCAAGTACTTCCGGATCGGCCCGTATCTTCGTTGACGGAGTTAGAGTGTGATCTCCAGATTCGGAGTTATACTATCCTCATGTGAAAGATAAACGACCTTAACCACCAAGATAGCGATGGTCTACGTGCTCTCAAGCAAGTCCACAAAACTTTACTTATTCCTGATTCTCAAGCTCCACAAACAACCACTAAAACCGCCCAAAAGACGGACACAATACAAACAAATTATTATATAATAGCCCACTGTTCATTAACACGCGGAAAACGGACCGAATGAATTAGATGTGGCCACCATGTTGGGACACTACGGTTTTGGAGCGCCTTTTACGACGCGTGCGCACTGTCGCAATGTGGTATTGTGTGGCTAATATTAGATACAGTAGCTATTGTACTGATATAATGCCTTTGAAGTACAGTTGTTACCATCGTATAATTACCTTGACCGTGGGTGTTGTGTTTTGGGTCTACTGTACTTGAGAATGCCTTTCACAGTGCATTTTTGATGAAAATAAATTTGAACTAATATTATTAATATACTTAAATAGAAAAGGTTAAAAAAATTGTATGTTTGTTTATAACGTTTTGATGCTAAATCGTTGGTCACTCGTCATTCTTTAAAATTCTGCAAGGGGCCTCTGCGAGTTGGCTTCGCCTCCTAGTACGCCTTCCAAACGTCCGGGACTCCAGGGTTCCCAAATATGTAAAAGATCTAAATAGAAAAGGTTTTAATTTTGTGTATATTTGTTTGTTCCGATTTGAGTATCTAGTTAGTTGTTAAAAATGTGGGCAATAATTAGGTCCACTTGAAGATCTGAAGAGGCCCAGGCAACGGTCTCGACTTACGTATCGTAGATCGTGGATTCGAACACAAGTCAAGGTATACTTTGGAAAAATTATATCATCTCTTCAAAACAATGAAGAAAAAACATCATCGTGAGGAAACTGGCATGTCCTAGAACCAAAAATTCGAAGACATGTGACATCTACCAACCCGCACGTGGCCCGCTTGGTAGATTACAGGCCGCTCCCTCTCACAGAGGGGAGGCCTGTATCCCAGCAGTGGGGACATTATAGGCTGATCCTGCTGATATACTAGGTACTTATTTATATAATCGGATATTAACCGAACCACACAAGAGTACGCAGTCTGTACTTGATTGATGACAGCTAATGGCAAATCCATATCGTTTTGATAGCCAATCAATGGATATTCATACCCTATTTATCTGACACGAGTTTACGTCAATCGTTCCAAATTAGGGCTGGTACTGACGTGTGTTGTTTACAGATGAACTCGTTTTGTGAAACCATTTCATTTGATGCTAATGTAATCTTGGCCTTAAGTTTTTGAAGGGTACCTCAATAGAGTGCATTCATTTTTTTTTTAACAATGACTGACAACCGTGTTTAGTTTTATTTAAAAATATAATGCTTTATAATAATAATAAAAAAATCGCCTTTTAAATTGTAAGTAATATTTTAATCAAGGCATTGTCACGTCGGAGGACGGCTAATGAAAGTGCTAGGCAATGACGGCGCTTTCAATGACCGTCCCCCGACTTGACAATACCTTGGATCAAAATATTACCTACAACATAAAAGGCGAATAAATCTTATTATTTTTTACTTTTTAGAGTTTTTGTTTGGGTCGGGGTTTTTTTTTTCATTTATTTATATATCCTGCTTTTTAAACTTAATGTCTCGCTTAAATCTGCGCAGCGTTGCATGTGGTTCCCACATTGAATTTTGTTACTAATTTATCCTCATTCCTCGTCCTGATCGCCATTTATCCATAACCTATTCATTGAGACCTTTTCAATGAACCCAAACACGATACTTCTGCTGTTTATTGGTGAGTAACTTGGATATCCTCGAAATTCCAGGTGTTGCTCCAGCTTCATACGATACCACAAACAGACACACACACACACATCATGGATTAGCAAAATCCTTTAAAATTATTCAGACTCTGATTGATAGTGTGGTACTCATTTAGGATGCCGCACGATGACCACTATTAAGAATTCAATAGTGAAAAGTGTGAAAAAACTACCCTACATCATCATCATCATTTCAGCCGAAAGACGTACGCTGGACATAGGCCTCCCCCAGGCTCCTCCATTTCGACCGGTCTTGTGCTTCCCACATTTTTGCCTTATCAGAAGGCTTGAAGTCACCCAAAGGGCAATGGACAGGGTTATGCTCGGAGTATCCCTACGCGATCGAATCAGAAATGAAGAGATCCGCAGGAGGACCAAGGCAACCGACATAGCCCGAAGAATTGCCAAACTTAAGTGCCAGTGGGCGGGGCACATTGCTCGCAGAACAGATGGCCGATGGGGCTGAAAGGTTTTGGAGTGGCGACCCGTGGCCTTCCACAAGGTGGACCGATGACCTTGTGAAGGCCGCGGGTATCCGCTGGATGTGGGAAGCACAAGACCCTACAATTCAAACTTATTCTTAATATGTATCAAAACGAAAGAAAATATTGTCCCATAGCCGTTAAAGTAGTTATGACATCATATGAAAGGTCTATATTGATTAAAATAATATAAAACGGAAACAAAGATATGGCGATTTAATTAAAGTCGTATTTGCCATGGTGCTCCCAGTTAGCAATAAATTTCCAGAGACATTTCCAGGACAATAAAAGCTAATCTGCATTAATGTTCATATCTCCTGGTAATTAATTATATCGTATAGGAAACAAACACGGAGAGATATTTGTTGTTAAGAATTTTAACATTAAAATAAGTTTTTCAGAGCGCATAAGAAGAACTAGCTGTAAAAAGAAACCAGGATAGTTCCGTACTAACAAAAATAATTACTTATTATTTTTAACCTCCTTTTTCTGAAAAATTAACAACCATTTACATTCAACATAACTGGGTAAATGTGGGTTTACCATGTAATAAATACAATCAATCAACTCAGCCTATCGCAGTCCACTGCTGGACATAGCCCTAACCCAAGCTACGCCACAACACCCTATCCTCTATCTCCCGTATCCTGTCTAACCCAGCTACTTTCTTAAGGTCATCGGTTCATGTAGTTGAGGGGCGTCCTACAGTACGCTTGTCGATACGTGGTCTCCACTCCAGGACTCGTCTGCTCCACCGTCCATCGGTCCTTTGACAAACATGGGCAGCCAACAGCCGCTTCAGCTTGCTAACTCAGCAAGCTATGTCGGTAACTCCGGTTCTTTTCCAGATAATTCCATTTCCGATTATATCCTTCAAAGAAACTCCGAGCATAGCGCTCCATAGCGACCTTGAATTTGTGGACTAGCCCAAATATCTAATCCACGTTTCGGCACCATGACGCACTGGTTGAAGACTTCAGTCTTCAAACATTACGGGATAGGCGACGAGAAGACTTGACGAAGTTTCCTTAAACGCTGCGAAACCAGACTGGATCCTTCTGTCGGGTTCTTTCATATGAGCTACACTACTGTCTAACCCTTCTGGGAGTACAAGCGTGACGATATATTATTATACAGTTTGCATCACCTAACCACTCAGTTGATTCATGTGACTCGTGTTACATGACAAAAAGTTCGTCCACATGTTTCATGTGACTCGAGCTACATTAGTAGTGGTCCAGGAAAATGAACTGTAATAATATATTAGAAGGTATATTTTGCCTTGTCTTGAATGTAATTGAACGAATCATAGACAATACTAACAACCAAAAAGAATAAAAGCGAGAATTGAGCGAGAATGTCGTAATAAAATACTATAAAAGTGACATTTCTTAGTGAGTGTATTTTGTGGTCAACATGGACGGGCGAGTAATTTTTAGAAATCCATAATTAATAGATTTATGATTATTTCAGTAAGTTTTAAGTATTAAAATAATCGTTTGTTAGTGATCTAATCGATATAGTATATATTTTTGTTCAAACTTGGTGATTTTTGTCATAGTACTACACGAAATGACAGTGTGCTGTGAATTGACTGTAATTGCCGCCAGTTTTCTACTTATTACATTACGATTATCATTGTTTGATACTGAACTATTGTGTGATAACTGTGAACAAATTAATAAGGAGTGTTTTAAAGATTTTTCGAATCTTAATATTGTTATTTGTAGACAGGATTGATCGGCAAAGCCACAGAGTGGGTAAAATATTTTGTAAAATCTCCTTCATGTGACTTGAGTTACATTTAGCAGTTACGTTGTTCGCCAACAGGATGGTGGTATACACAGTAATTTTGTTTGCTTTTTCATTTGGTTGAAGAGTTGGACCCGAGACTAAGTTTTGCGTGCGGTTTCGCTTTTTTTTAGTACTTTATAGTACTAGTAAAAATAAATTATTATTAATAATTTGAATTTTATTTGGAAATCAATATAGATAATGTGAGAGTAACGACATAAGTTGTATTAATTTTTTTTCATTTATACGAGAACAACTTATATGATTGTATACAAAAACGTCGAAATAATTATATTTTTATTTCTATAAAAATTGTTTTACTTTACCTGCATTATAAACTTTTATCAAAAAAAAAAAAAAAAAACATCAAACCTAACCACCATCCTCCAAAATAATAAATTTAAATTTAAATTCTGTCAAGCAACGTGCGCTGTGTGCCGCCAACCTAACGTCCGACACGAGCTCTACGCACATCTGCATTACGCGCTCGCTGTTTTTTTCCGTTATTCTTTGTTGTATTACTCGTAAATTACAAACGTACTTGTCATGTTTCGTATACGGTAGTAAACTACAGAACTTTCTCATTACGGCTATTGTAATTATGATTTTAAAACTTTGTGCGGGGTTTGTTAATACAGCTACCAAAAATGTGCGAAATTTAAATTTAAAAATAAACCCTTACTTCTTGTCATGTTTGTATGATTTTAGTTTCCACCAAATTTAATTTTTTTTAGTAGAATATTATAGGTAAGAACTGTGTCTTTCTAGGGCCAGGCGTATTTTTGTTCTAATTCTTCTAGATTCGGAGTTAAACCGTCTTTCCTGCCTTACATGGTTTAGACGCAGTTCGCGCCGTCTTGCGAAATTGTACACTAAGTTTCCGATTTTTTCTGGTAATGTTTTCAAAGAAAACATACATTTACTTTAATTTAGATGTAAAGATAAATTAATAAAGGAAATAAATAAAGTATAAAAAATATACGTTAAAGATTTAGATTTTAATGTATTTAAATAAAACCTAAACAACATGTTAATATTTTCGACTGTGAATTTTGATCACTGTTTGTGAATTATTTTAACACTACCGAAACGCATATTATAAACGAAATAGATGGTTCCTTTAATCAGCTTCTTAGTACAGTTATCTTTTTATCATAGAACCACTCCATTGAGTCATAAATCGTGTTTAAGTCGATAGTGGCGAGCTCCTAAAAAAGCGCCCGAACTGAAGCAAGTGACGGTCGGCGCCCGAACAGGCGTAAGCAACTGAGTGGATATACAAGTTATCGTCTATGTTTAGCTAGCTATACGGATCTAAAGTTACTGTCCTGTGACAGAAAGACAGAACAAATGCGTAGACTTAGACATAGGGTCTCATTGACTCCAGATAACCCGTCACTCGTCAGTGTACGATACCCTGAAAACAGAAAAAATGGACAAAGTAACAATTACTTACATTTTGAAGAAAACTGTAAATACCAAAAATGTTTCATTGTGATTATAATACGGGGAAATGAAAAGCAATGGTTCTCTTTCAATTTTATACGGTTCACTTGCTTTCAAAGGGTGGGTCAAGCGTGTACCGTGTAATATTGTGAAGTCAGAAATTGATACGATCCTTTTATAAAATGTATCGGATGATTTATCTCATGAAGGCGGGTTTTAATTGGATGTGTCTGATCCAGATTTTAATTATTTATAACTTATTTTTATTATATTTATTTAAGAAGCACTTTTTTATTTTTTGAGGGTGGGATATCATCAAATAACTTCTCCCGCTCTGGGCGACGCCGAAGCGCGTGTCAGACTTTTACTGACTAAATCCCACCCGTGTTCCTTCACTTGCCTGTGTGCCAGGGGCCACAGTATTGCTTTCAAACAACCCATACCCCTTGAAGGCATCGACCCTTGCGGACCAACTAGTTGGTGCTGACATCTTTTTGAGACTTCCCCCTAACCTACCTTAGCGTATCCATCTTAAACATAACTGGCAAAGTATGAGAGTACTACTAATAGATACACCTCTGCCCAACCCATCGAGAAGATCTCGGGCGTGATGTTATGTAATAATATGATAAAGAAAATAGGATGTTGCAAATGTAATAAACTAGGTGCTAACTCATAAAAATACATAACATTTAATACATTTGACATTTGGGTTACTACAGTAAGTGGTTTATCTTAGCGTGCCCGTTTATGATGCTTGGTTTATGACCATACCGAGTCGTAACGTGTATTCAATGAACGAGGAGCTTTGCAATGAGTTCCGTATACACTGTATAATATTTATGTGTTTACTATGTATAATGTATGTAGGGAGTAACTTTCTATCTGGTGAGCGAACTGTATACTGGACTGTGAAATGGATTGAATTGTTAAAATTGGTCAACATAACATACAGGGTTTAACAGACATCAACGCGCAAACTGTTGCCATGACTTCAGTCCAAGATTCTAGATTCATCGGTTAACCGGTCCTCCGGATTCTATGCAAGATGAGTAAACTTTACACCTATTACAGTTTTAGTAATCAATCGGTTAGCCGTGATAAAAATTGCTGTTCCATACATTTGACAGCGTAGGTAATACACTTGTTTATGAAACAGCAGATTTTGTTATTGATAACCGACTAAAAATTTCAACCCTTATGAGTCTAGAATCATCATCTTCCAAGCCTTTTCTCAGGGGGTCAGCTTCCAGTCTAACCAGATGCAGCTGAATACCAATATTTTACATCAAGCGACTGCCTATCTGACCTCCACAACCCAATTATTGGGTGTCAAAATCAAAATCAAAAGTCATTTATTCAAACTAGGCTGAGAGTCAGCACTTTTTGAACGTCAAAATTACATAAGATAGTCCCCCAAAACGCCCTTCACCACTTCCTAGTGCTTTAGCTGGGAAGAACAAGTGGCGCAACAAACTCCCCAGCAGCACAGCTGTCTGTTAAGTTGGAAGAACTTGATTCTATACAATAATAGGTAAGTATTCAACAAAAAATTAAAATATCATTAATAAAAGTTCAAAAAAAATATGGTTAAAACAGTCAAATAAAATAAAAAACGTGTGGCACTCGGAGACTGCCGCCGTAAAGCTATTGCATAGCATATCAACTTATGCAATTATAACGAAAATAACCTAACACCCCCCAGTATGAAATGGCTAAAATACTGCTAAAACGGTAAGAAAATTTCATAAACTATCCATAAATATACGATGTTGTGTATGAAAATTCAGATAAAGCAGTCATTCCTCCGTTGCTATGCAACAGTCCGACCTGTTGCTAGGTGTTAGGTTATTTTCGTTACGGAATTTCTGGATTCGGTCTCCACGCTCAAGGCCCGCGATAGAAGCTATGCAATAGCTTATCAATGATATGGAGTAACTCATAATATGACTTGTCAACTAGGTCAGCTAATTCTGGTGAAAGAACAAAAACGTTGTCTTGAGTTAATCACAGCGACCAACAATTCTTATCGTCACATTAGTGACACTCCTTGGTAAGACTGGTTGTCAGACTTTCGGTCAACCAGTACGAGTCGTCAGTCGTAACGATTGTCTCAGATCCTAATATGACAGCCGGGACCAATGGCTAAATGTGCTTTCCGAGGCACGGCGGAGTCTTGATACATAAAGATGGTCACCCATCAACGGACCAAACCAAGTGTAGCCTAACCTGATTAATCAACCCGTGCAGCTAGTTATTTAGCTAAGTTTAAAGCTATCTCCATCATTGAACAACAATTGATTTATTCTTTGTGCGAATATAACGATCAGTACTTCTTCAAAGGACCATTTTTCAATTAATTGGTTTACTTTAAAGGTAGAGTTTTGAACTGAAGTTAATTAAAATGATATCAAGTTACAATACTGACCTGTTTCGGGAACGATATTAATTAAGAAAGTTATAAATAAACGAACTTCGCTTCACTTTCGAGAGGTCAAAATCCGGCATCGCGCAAGCAGACTGCCGTCCAGAAAAGTTGTTTCCGAGAAAATGGCAAAAAACGCGCGAATCGTTATTTCTTAAAAACTGTGATACTTCGTTACTGATTGTAGAAAACATAAATTGATATTTCCTTCTGTTCATCCTAAAGAATCCTTTCCAGTTAACGGCCTACAAACTCTCTTAACTTGGGAACTATTTGAATTGTAAAAATGTTTGTTAGACAGAAAGATAGAGAATTGTGAACTCTCTTAGATTCTATTAAAAAGTAAAAATTTACCAAATGAGGGTTAACTCCTTTCCAGTTAAAGGACAGCAGCAGAGTTTACCGTCAATAAAGAGGTATGAAGAACAGGGTGTAAAGTTTCCTCATCCTCCATAGAAAATGCAGGATCCTCCGACCAGACGAGTGTTGTGTCTGATGGGCAACTGCACGGTGATTGTTTTTTTGGGAATTACATCTCGCAGGTCAACCTATAAGGTAGTCGCCTCCTTAACCGGACTGGCATGTGGTTACCTTAATAAATTAAGGGTTCCAATCAGGACATAAAAACTCAAAACTAGAACGACTACTTGCTAAGGGCATCCCCTGTGGGGTATTGACCTCGGCTTGGGGCATCGTTGGTAGAGAGCAGCAAGAGATCGGCCTGAAACCCGACGATTGATGTCGGGACGTTGTATATATACAAGTTGCACGGTAAAGTCTGCTTGCGAGTTAGAGGACTTTAGAGGGCGTCCATTAATTACGTGAGGCGTTTAGGGGGGGAGGGGGTCGAGTCAAATCTCACCCAATCTCACGTGGGGGAGAAGGTCTCGGCAAATATCACGTAATATATATTTTTTTCCGCAAAGAAACAATGTACAAGAAAACCGGGTTAAATTATGTTGAACATGTTTTTCCACCAATATGGCTAAATCCTACAAAATAATATTCATCGTAGTTATGCGAACGCCACAAAACAGCACAGTAGCTCCTCGATGGTTAAACCGCACCCGTCCAGCCAAGCCAGCCACATGGAACGTATAAATCCAACGCAAATAAGCACATTTTCATTTTTTTTATACTAAAAACACGTATTTGAAATATCTCACGTGAGACTATGGGAAAAGGGGAGGGTCAGGCTAAATCTCACGACATCTCACCAGAGCGGAGGTACGGGTCGAAAAATTGCCAAAATTGCCTCACTAGTTAATGGACGCCCCCTTACCTGACGCCAGTGTGATGCGTAAAAACGAAAGCAACAAAACTAAAAATAACTATTTCTATTTTAACAGACGTCCCTGGCTAATAACTTCGCTGCTTACCTTTACTACAAAGAAAAACATTTTCTTTACATTTTGTCCAACTGTTCTTATAGCGATAAGTTTATTTGAAAGGCCAAAACAAACAAATAAACAGCTCACAGTAAATAAACGACAAATAAATACTGACTTCATGTTGCTTTTTATTATTTTCCTCTTTCGTCGTGTTGCGTGGGTATTATTAGGAAAACACACAACCTTTATAAAAATGATACGAAGTGGACTTGGCCTCATTGTTCCATAAAGTAGGTCTGTACCTAGAAAACGAATACAGACTATTTCTTTTTCTTAATAATATGCAGCTGCTGCTGGGGTCGAGACTACTAGTTGTCCAGTGGTAACGGCCCCGATTTACGAGTTGTTGTAGGTCGTGGATTCGAAACCATGCAGGCACTTTACTTTTTGTAAATAATTTCCTCACCACTGCCCTCAATACAGTGAAGGAAAACTTCGTAAGGAATCCGGCATGAGAACTAAAAATTCGAAGACATGTTATACACACCAACCCTCATTAGGCCTGCGTGGTGAATTATGGCTCACTCCCCCTCACAGAGAGGCGGCCTGAGTCCAACACAGGAAACATTATGGGCTAATTATACTGCCGAGGCTCATAAAGGCACCATAGCTCAAACCGGTTAGACTGGAAGCCGACCCCAGCATTTCCCAGTCCCAGTAGAACTGAAAAAAGGCAAATGATCAAGGAAATCAGTATCTCATCTAAAAGAAAATTTGTTTGAATGCCTTTATAATATTTTTGTTTTTGTCTAACGAGTGATTCCATAGCAATCATCACGTAGAAGTAGATTTGTTCAAGCCACCTCGTAATAAAAGCTGTGGTGTTAATAAAACGCAATCTCTACAATGTATGTACTCACTACCTATATAAGCTATAAGGCAGTGTATACAACGTGGATTAGCGATCAAACGGCTATAGGGGTAGTACATAAGAGTTTACCGTCGCTCCAACCTTATTCAGTGTTTGTTTTGCATACAGATGTTCGCAAATTAAAATTGCCAACCATTACGGCTAATAAAAGGTTGTAGTGACAACTTCTTTTGAAAGCAAAAAAGTACAAAAACCGACTGGAAAAATCTCAAGAGGACCAGCATACCTATGGTTGGCAGGAGATATCAACGCACAAAATGTCAACGCGGGTTGTTCATCGGGTATTTTTTTTTTCAATTGCTGTTCTATATTTTAACTGCGTAGGTATTGCAGTGTTCTATGAAATAGCTGTTTGAAGTTATACCTACTTCTTTTGGCACGTTTGGAAAAAAAGCGCACAACGACAGCCAAAAAGCCACATGATGAAGTTATCTGATAACTGTCATGCGACATGATGAAGTTATGTGATAACTGTCATGCGACATGATGAAGTTAAGTGATAACTGTCATGCGACATGATGAAGTTATGTGATAACTGTCACGCGACATGATGAAGTTACCTGATAACTGTCATTAATTTAGCATTCCTTTTACAAACAGACGGAGAGTTTTGACACACGCGATGAAATCTTTAACTAGTTTTGTTCTGTTATGCCACTTCTTACGTGCCTACATAAGTAAACAAACACTTTTTTTATTATAACCGTTGAAAAATGTCTTCATTAAGGTGAATCTAGTTCATATTTTTCCCATACAAACGACGGGAGTGTATTACTCCACTGTTCGACAGTGCACATCAAAAATTAAACATGATATGGTTTTGCCTCATTATTAATATTTTCTGTACAGAATACTAAAATTAAAAACTATTAAAAAGTTAGGAGCCAACAAAGATTCGTTTTTCTTGCTAATTTAACCTAACTTTGGGCGTGTTTAAGTAATAAAAGAAGTGTAAAATCTCCAAAACTAAGTCGATACCAACACAGCTCAATTATCGAAAAGTTCAATAAACTTTATTGCTGATTGATTTATGCAGTAGTTTTTTTCATAAAAACCCGATCTTCCGAGGGCTCTCCTTATTTGTGTACGCGCCTGTTTTACTATAACTGATCATGCAGCTCACTCAATAATGTTGTGCGTGTAGACTAGCGTCTAACTGCTCATCACGGGTACTACCTCTGTCGGACACGAAACCTGGTGAGACAGCGTGCTTTTCAGTCAGGCCCACCAGTGAGTTCGAGCCCGTGACTAGGTTCTCCTTAAGGGACTAGGATCATGGGCAGAATCCAGGGTACCGGTTTATGCGTCGATGTCCCACCACCCTGTATTTTTATCAGTAGGTCCGGATCAGATTTCAGAAATCGGAGGTTTGTTATTATTAAAACCTTTAGGTTGTTTTTATTTGAAAGAAAACTGAAGCGAAGGCCTTTCTAAACGGAAGGAGCGAGGCATAAGGACGAAGAAACAACCCACAATACAGTAAGTTGGTTTTCAACACTCTTTTTCTTAGCAAAAAATAAACTTAATTCTTGTACAGACGCCCAGCACATCAAGCTACCCCAAACTGTCAAATTTTCCCGATTGAACATGAACCATAAGCTTATGTGATAAAGACGAAAATCTATCAAAGTTTGACAGTTTGGCGTAGCTTGATGTGCTGGCGTCTGTACCTAATTACTGATGACGCGATTGATATTATTTGGCTCAGGTACATTTAACATTAGCTCCAAAACTAGAAGAGGATTAAAACATGACATACCTACCTTTAAAGTTGCCCGCGTACATATTGAAAAAGAAAACGTTGCAGCTAGTGCCTTTTAAAATCAATGCAGGTCAACGATCCAACATGGCCGCGCTACGGAAATCGGAAAACATTTGCAATAGGAACTGCGCACATACATAACGATAATGGCGATGGGAGATAGCTGTGTACACAATGGGCCATGCTAGACTAAGGTTACCGTGGACTTTTATTGTATCTTCGATCTGATTGACTTTACCATCATGCATAAACATAAGTACCTGTCTACACTAGCTTATAGACTGTATTAAAAAAAAAAAACTCTTAAAAGGAGCATTACAAAAATACGCGTGGATGCATGATTTCGTTGTTGAAGTTTAACACTATTTGTTGGTTGTATCAAAATAATAACTTGGTGAAAAATAGTCCGTTTTCTTTTCTACAAAGACGATAAAGTATTTTTTAAATTGTTTATTTACTAATTCAGCAATAAGAATTCTCCTGACGCATGTTTAGGTAAAAACTGATGGAGACCAGCACACTAATTGCGTAACACACGATTAAACATAATCGGTTTCATTTTGACAGTTCAACAATATTCATTGCGTTAGTTACGTTGTTGAGCAGACACATTTTTCGAACATATGAAGCAATGGTTTTGGAATCTGTTTCAAAACGAAACAGATTATGATTAATCGTGAGTTACGCAATTAGGGTGCTGAATTGAGAGTTCTAATTTGCAGATTATGTTGATTAAAATCCATCAAAACTATTTCTTATAGATTACAAATATCCTATATTATCTTTTTAATAGAATACATTTTTGTTATATGCCTATTATCTTAAATCGCCCGCCCGTATCCTAATTTATTTGCAGTCGTCGCAACATGTCTTTTTCTTCCACACTTCTCTATTAGTCGTCATCTCCGTAGTCACACCCTTTCTAACCATATCATCATTCACACAATCCATCCATCGTTTCTTTTTTTCCCCCTACTCTTAGAACCATCGACATTCATACTCAAAACTTTCCTCACAACATTTTCCTCATTCCTCCGTATCATATGCCCATACCATGACAACCGATTTCCACACAACTTTTCAGCTATCGGTGCCACTTTCAGACTTCCTCTTATGTGCTCATTTCTTATATATTCTATCTCTTCGTGTAAACCACACATTCCTCTTAACATTCTCATCTCAGCTACATGCAATTGCAGACAACAGGACATACTGGGTACGGCATAGTTGTAGAACAGCAGGGCATTTACAGTTCAGGGCCGAGTCATTTATGCATAAATGTCCACCTGAGCAGATATTCCATTCTTCGGCCAATCTAGGTCCGGGATCCGTAACAAACATTGATGTTGTCATTCGCTTACAAAGATATCCTAATGTCTTATAGTTGATATGAATATAATGATACGAGTATTTCTATCACGTTACATTGTGTAAAAGTGCCATAACGCTTTAAAGTCCTCCATAAAAGTAAAGAAGCTGTAACTAGAAGTAACTTTGACTAGCCGGAATTACACTTTTTATCCAATGCTTCTATAATTCTTCTACAATTATATCTCTAATATCTTGGAATGGAAATAAGGCAATTTTAACGTGAATAACGTGAGTTAGGTCAAGTCATAATTCAGACGATAGTCGTTCCAAATCGCCCGCACTTCTTCAACGTTTCCCCAGTGAGATTAGTTTTCCGATTATATTTTAATTTGAAATCTAGCTAGCTACCGGCAGTTGAGAGAATGTCTTTTGGGATTTTTTTTTTTATCTCTGTAGATATGCAAATCCATGTATTATTCAATAGTATTATTCATATATTATTATTTAGCCCGAAAATCTGACAACCAGTCTTACCAAGGGGTATTGTATTACCCAGTAACTGGGTTGTAGAGGTCAGATAGGCAGTCGCTCCATGTAAAATACTGGTATTCAGCTGCATCCGGTTAGACTGGAAGCCGACCCCAACATAGTTGGGAAAAGGCTAGGCAGATGATGATTATTCAATTCAGTTTTAAATCAAATCTTGTCTTATTACCCAACTGCGCCAGAAGGAGGAGAAGGAGGTTATGTTTTTCGAGTGTATGTATGTATGTATGCATGTATGTATGTATATTTCTTTGGCACGCTCTGTAGCCTAAACAGCTTGAGAGGTGCCATTAGATTCGTCTTAATTGTGAGAGTGACATTGGGTATATAATTTTTTTTTTATGTCCGATTTTTGGCGCCACAATGTGTTTTAAAAAAAATATCTCAAAACCTATTACAACTATTACATAATGGGGTATCAAAATAAAGGGTTTCATAAATAGCTTGCAAAAATTAAGGCAACTTGTATATTTACATATAATTTGGAATGAAAAATGCTAAAATAATAAAAAAGTTAACTTTCCTTCTTGAATTCTCATAATTTTTTATAATTATTGAACTTAATTTTAAGTATCATAATTATATCACCGTTTACTGCATAAAATGTGCTTCATTGTAACCTAAATGGAAGTCATTGGCTCCTGAAATACAGGTATTTTAACCTAGCTCTGGAGTCAGGGTCTCACATTATTCTGTAACCTGTTTTTTATGGCAATAAAGCATTTTTTATGGCAATAAAGAATTATTTATGGCAATAAAGAATTATTTGTGGCAATAAAGAATTATTTACAAATTATTAAGAGGCCGTGTACGAAATTCTTCCGATAACGCTGAGGTATGTGATTTTACAGTCATGGTTTTACACTTTTCTATAAGTTTTAATACACAACATGAGAGGTAATTTCAATGTTGATCTCATGAATGAGCTATTTTTTTTATTTTTATTTTATCATTTAATTAAGATTAACCGACCTCAAACCGACGACTGTTTTGTAATTATGCTGTTAGAGGTTTAGAATATCACATATTTACAAATTGTTATTACGTTCACCTACACGGTATGAAAAAATTGCCATGTATTGTTGTAAACGTCATCTATACAATGTATGAATGAATCACTTTTAACCACTTTCATATAAAAAGTAGGTTAATAAAATATTTACATTTAAAAAAAAATGGGCAAAATTGCTTTTGATTTCGACTGTTTAGGAATCTCGTTCATAAAATTGGCAAACTTCAGTTCAAAATCAATCCATGTCTTGAAAAGGTTCTCGGTTCAACACAGATGATTGAAGATACCGTTCGAAAAAAAATCCTGCCGCGATCCTATTAAGGCGACGATAGCTGACAGCTACCTACAGTGATGCACTGCCGCCCGTCGCTCGCAAGAGACCCCGCCTGAACGCGCATCAAGTTTTGCGAAAAACAACCCATGTTGATTTATCAAACACATATCAAAGAAAAACCGTATACTAAACTTTGGGTGATTAAATTGTCTTTTAGATGGTGAAAGTTTCATGGAAATACGCCCGATAGTTTTTGCGTGATTATCGTTTTTATGTCTGCGATAGACATTACTTTACCAATTAATTACATTATGTTATAAAAATATTATTTAAAATATTCACCATATCAAATGACGAAGAAAATTGTCTAGTTTCACATATAATTTTTTCAAATATATAAGACAAGCCGTTTAGGCGTGATCTTCAATAAAAAGTCCTTAAAAGTCGGCTGTCTGCGCCTTAAGTACGTATTCCAATACGTACTGTTTTTTTTTTCTAATTAGGACCAGAAATAAGTCTTATAAGTCAAAACCACAAGGGCCCATGTACGGGTTGCCAGCACGTTTCATTTGCTGACATCCGAAACAGACGCTTCACTCGAGTTTTTTTTTTTTGGTAATGGCATCTCGTAGGTCAACCTATGAGGTTGGAGGCTGCTTAACCGGACTGCCCTGTGGTTACCTTAATAAATTAATGGTTCCAACCAGGAATTAAAAACTTAAAACTATAGCGACTACTCGCTAAGGGCACCCCCTGTGTGGTACGGCCTCGGCGTAGGGCAGCGCTGATAGAGGGCCAGTAAGGGAATGGCTGAATCGGACTGAGGTTCACTCGAGTGATTTTTAGTTTTACACGTAGGTACACACGACACCTACAAAATTATTATAGGAATAAGCTTGAACGTTCATCTGGTCCTTTCATTTCATTTTCCGATCATTCGGTAAGCGGATGAGACATTTTGAGTGCCGAAATTTAACATCGTTCGATCGGTTCACCAATGAATTCGTTTCTTACTTTCATTCATTTTGTGTTCTGACGTTTCATTTTAAGTGAAAAATGCCGAATGAAAGGGTAAAATGAACGAAAAGCAAAGCGTCTGATTTCGGCTTTACAAACACCTTTTTAAAAACAAAAGAAGCTAATTGACATCTCCTTGGTTCCAGGCTCCAGGATGTATGGGCTCCTCCTCGAGAACATGGCGGAGTACATCCGCCAGACGTACGGCGAGGAGCGATGGGAGGACATACGGAGACAGGCGGGAGTGGAGCAGCCTTCCTTCTCCGTGCATCAGGTCTACCCCGAGAATCTCATCACACGGCTCGCGAAGAAGGCACAGGAGGTAAGGATGACAAAACAGTAAAACCTAAAACGCTTAGATGTATTTTATATTTATGATTATTTAATCGCTAAAACGCTAATCGCTTTAATCGCTTATTATTTAAACGCTTAGATAAATGTATTTTTTATTTTTTTATTATTATTTCCTTTATTTCACTAAATAAACATATAAATTACATTTTTAAATATTAGTATAAAAAATTTAAACGAAATGTGAGCATTTAGAGCTAACAGACATCATAGCACCCTAATTGCATAACACACTATACTGTAATCGATATCTGAATACATTTTGAAGATATTCCTAAACCATTGCTTCATAAGTCGAAATATTTGTCTGCTCTTCAACGTAAATAAAGCAATGAATGTTGTCGAACTGTCAAAATTAAAACTATTCCTACTGTTAGTGTGTTACGCAACTAATCGTCACTCAGGCTCATAGAGAAATAAAGCGTATGCAAGTATTTTATTACAATGTTTAATCTTGGGACCAATAAATAAAGCTTAAGACCAAGACTACGTTCGAAACATTTCTTCCATTAATTTAGATAGGGACGAAAATGGAACACTTTTCGGGCTGATATTGCGGAATACTTTCTCAGGCAGTTAGAAAGATATACGTCAGTCTGATTTTCTTTTACGTCTATAATACGACCCATTGTAGGACTATAGGTAGCAAACCAGAATAAAAATAAACATTAACAATGTCAATGATTCCGCGACCTTGATCGCATTTTCCGACGGTATCATAATTCCCTCATGGCCGCTCCACAAGTTGAATCAATCGCGAAAAATCTCAAGAATCACTAAATCATTTAGGAAGTTAAAAATAAATCTTCATAGAATTTCCTATGGTGTTGACTAATTTATTAATATTTATGTATTTCGTTGGTTTATTTTTAAATTATGGCTCTTTGATCTGTGTCACCACTAGTTAGAATTGGTTATAGAAGACGAGATTAGTAGGTATATATCATCAGCCTATGATGTTCCCACTGCTGGGACACAGGCCTCCTCTCTGTGAGAGGGATTGGGCCGTAATCCACCACGCGGGCCCATTGCAGGTTGGTAGATGTCACATGTCTTCGAATTTTTGGTTCTAGGACATGCCGGTTTCCTCACGATGTTTTCCTTCACCGTTTTGAGAGCAGTGGTGATCAAATAATTTACACAAAGTAAAGCGCCTGGCTGGGTTCGAACTCACGACTCGTAAGTCTCGGCCGTTACCACTTGGCCACCACTGCTCTCTTATTAGTATTTATATAGGATCAAATTAAATTAGCTGGCAATACAATACCCACGTGTTAGTATAGTACCAGGCATCGTCCGACGTAGGTAGTATCAGTGATGAGCAGTTAGACGCTAATCTACAAGCACAACGTCATTGAGTGAGATGCAGGATCATTTATTAAAAATTAAGAAAAGTCCTTCGGAAGATCGGGTTTTATAAAAAAACCAATGCATAATTATTCATGACCAATAAAGTTTATTAAACTTTTCGATAATTGAGCGTTGTCACTACCGACTTTGTTTTGGAGATTTTACACTTATTTTGTTACTTAAACACGCCCAAAGTTTGGTAAAATTAGCAAGAAAAACTAATCTTTGTTGGCTCATAACTTTTTAATGGCTTTTTATTTTAGTATTCTGTTTGCGTACAAACAATACTAATAATGAGAACAAATCATACCATGTTTCATTTTTGAATTGCATGGTCGAACAGTGGAGAATTCACTCCCCTAGTTTGTATGGAAAAAAATTCAACAAGATTCACAACCAAATGGCTGATTTTGAAAAAATACCCAAGTTCCACATTTTCGATGGGTATCGATGCCCAACACGTGGGTAAAGTCATCATCATCGTCATCATTTCAGCCGAAAGACGTCCAATGCTGGACATAGGGCTCCCCCAAGCTCCGCCACTTCGACCGATTCTGTGCTTCCCGCATCCAGCGGACTCCTGCGGCCCTCACAAGGTCATCTGTCCACCTTGTGGGTGGGTAAAGTATTGCCAGATAATATAATTTCACCCTGTATTTTATTTATTTATCATCGTCTTACTTAGCAGCAGTTATTATGACCTAATTAAAAGGCAATTCTAGCTAGTGTCGACGGGAGTTTTTATATCAACAGCAACTAGGGCAAAGAGTAAACTAAATGAGATCTTTTTTGCAGAGCTTGGTTTCTTGATTACATACTTAATAAGTATACTAGCTTTGTAGCTTTGCCCGTGGCGAGTGGTATTGCCTAGCAGTAAATACTAGATTTCATGGGTATAGTAAAGAAAATTAATTCACGCGTTCAAGATATACATAAATTCACTCAGCGTACAAATTATGATCTGCACCCTAATTGCGTAAATCACGATTTTTCATAATCTGTTTAGTTTTGAAACAGATTGTTAAACCATTGTTTCAATGTTCGAAAAATGTATCTGCTCAACAACGTAAATAACGCAATGAATATTGTTGAAGTGTCAAAACGAAACCAATTATGATTAATCGTGAGATCCGCAATTAGGGCGCAGGTCGGCAATTCTCGTAATTAAAAACGTTAAAAATTTAGTCGGGGTGTCATCTCGGCGACAAGAAAATGTCAAAAACTTGTCGAAAACGTATGGAAACCCTAGGTATTGTTGACAGATTGAGAAGGATCAGACTGTGAGAGTACGATCTTAAAATTACGAGAATTGCCCCTCAGATCACGTCGGGGTCACCAGTACAGGCATGAGGTAACGTTCACTCATACTCCATAGAAAAAGGAAGATCCGAGGATCATCCAACCAGACGAATGTTTTATCTGGTGGGCTACTGCCCGATGATTGATGTCAGAATAAAAATTGATTTTATTCAAAATAGGCTGAGAGTCAGCACTTTTTGAACGTCAAAGTTACATATAAGACAGTCCCCAAAAACTAACCCGCACCTAATTACTTCGATAGTTGTTCAACTTTAAACCAAAACAGTAAGGTTCATTTTCAATTGAGAAAATTTTACAATTTGGGTTTGCTTGATGTGCTGGCGTCTGTACCTACATTAAGGCAACCAAATGACTGTTATGTTTCTGTTTTTGGAACTTAAATAGTATCTGTGTTCCACGAATAATTATAAAAACAGCTGATCGATTACGAGCATTGATCTTCACTCATCGAATGATGGAAAAATATATTTTATTGACAAGTCTAGCTCAACCTTCGATCGACCTGTGCGGCTGGTATTTAGCTCAACAATCCTTCATCATTATTTCAGCCGGAAGACGTCCACTGCTGGACATGGGCCTCCCCCAAGCTCCGCCACTTCGACCATTCTTGTGCTTTCCGCATCCAGCGGATTCCCGCAGCCTTCAGTTTGGTAATTCTTCGTGCTATGTCTGTTGCTCTTGTCCTCCTGCGGATCTCTTCATTCCTGATTCGATCACGTAGGGCAACTCCAAGCATAGCCCTCTCTTTTACCCTTTTGATGACTTTAAGCCTTCTAATAGGGCCTATTGTGAGCGATCACGTCTCAGTGCCATAGGTCACAATTTTAGGTAATATAGACAAAATTCGAAATAGAAACTAAGAAAGTACCTAAAATAAAAATAGCCAGATATTACATTCACTAAAGTTAGACTCACTATTTCTGGGGGTAGTTTTATTTCCCAGATTTCTCACCAACATTCTTTACGTGGAGACGGAACATGTATTTTCAATTAAATGTCACTCTTGGCCACTGGGAGCGCCATTTATTCCTGCCAAGACATTCCGCCTGTGACTTGAAATGCTGAACACTGCTTTAATGCCCACAAAACGTTAACAGTGGTATAAATGGTGTCAAAGTAGTTATTTCGTGATGTGGTTTTTAATATCATAGACTTTTTATTTAACTCTATTAGACCTTTGTTCTCGTTCTATTTATTTATTTGGAAACTCAACAGCTTATAATTAATTTACATGAGTATGAATGTGAATGTTCACCTCAATATCAATGAACTGCTCAATGCAATTTCGTCAAAGTTAATACCAATCCACAATTGCGTACTCCATAATTGCGTAACGCATGATTAATCATAATCTAAATCATTTTGAAACATATTGCTAATCCATTGCTACATATGTTCGAAACATTTGTCCGCTCAGCAACGTAAATAACGCAATGAATGTTGTTGAACTGTCAAAATGAAATAGATTATGATTGATCGTGTGTTCCGCAATTAGAGTGATGTTCTCATATGGTCGCAAAATATACAAGGTAACATGGGACGTCATCGCGCAACCCTGTGCCTCTGTTACCATAGATTTAGTACATGAATCTAGACCCCACGTGTTGAAAGTTTCCGCCGGTAAAAAAAATAAAAACAGCTGTTTCATACAAAAGTGCAATAGTTACGTGGTCAAAGGAGATTGCCCAATTTGTAAGGAAAGTTGCGTCTCAGTGGAAAATGGTTGTGCCCTAAAGATTTTTATTTTAAATATTAGTAAAAACATAGTATTTTCAAAATCAGAATTTTTTTTCATTTATTCACCCTGGTTCAAGAGATATCATTGTTTTTCTGTTGTAAAAATCTAGGTTATAATCAGAAATTGACATTGACATAATAAATCAATATAGATCAATCGACAAAAACTACTTTGCTAATAAGAGGTTTTCTAAATAAATATGGCTATTATTTTTGTGTCCATTGCTTTTGTGAACATTTATTATTTATCAATGTAGGCCTATTATGAATTTATGCAACCTATTATTGTCATCGTTCCATCGGTTTTATTCGCATCGACTATGAGCAGAATCAAGAATACTTTACATAAACTCATATTTGGCGTATACCTATTTCATTTCAGATAACATGGTATAATAATATATTTAAAAAGGACAGGGATAATATAATTCTACCTCATCGTCGTAAAACAAAATGCTAGCACAGTAGCGTTGAATTTGTCAAATGTTGAGATCTAATTGTGATGTAAACTGCCCATAGGTTTTAAACATTTTTTTGTATTGTTTAGTTACCGTTTTATTTTTATATCGATTACTCAATTAATTAATGGCATTAGTTATTTAATTCTTTGTTACCTGGCATCTTCTATTTGTATACCAATCAAACCACAGACTACATTGAATCAAACGAATTTCGACGTAATGCTTTTTTATTAATTAACTTTAACTTTATTCCCAGGTTGAAAGAAACTACCTTGTCTGTACACAAAAAAATGAATAATATTTTTAGGTTATTATTAAAATCAAGCACACGATACCACAAAAGGGACCTGCTTCGTGGCAATCTCCTTTAGGTACGGAACAGCAGATTTTTTTAAATAGCCGATGATATCTTTCAACGAAGGGACTCCAGAATCATGTACTGAATCTATGTAATTATGTATGTTAGGGAACAGGGCCCCAATTCTGTATGATTAAAATCATTCTCCGTGGAATCTTACTACGTTCAAACCATGTCAATATCGTGTTTTGTAGAAACCAATGCAACGGTAAGGAATCAAAATGTCATATTCTGTATGCTCCAAGACAACTTGTCGATATTTATTAGTAGTTGTCGTGTGTGATCTAAGGAATTGACATGGTTTCGAAGTAGGTAAGGAATCGTAAAGTGGTCATAGTGAATTAGGGCCCAGGTTGGGCGTCGATGTACCTGCGCTGCCCTTTATGAGAATAACTCATGTCGTTGTCGAAATAAAAAAATCAAAAGTCATTCAATCAAACTAGGTTGAGAATCAGCACTATTTTGTTTTACGATTAGCGTTCTTTTTTTAGTTTTGTCTTTTTGCTCGGCGTCTAAGGACCGCAGCATGAGGTTGAATACCTTTATAGCGTTCCTTAAGAATTGGGCTATCAAATTCAAAAAGGTTTTTTTCAAATTCATCCAGCAGTGCTAGACATTAGCGCGATAAAACAAACAAATTCTACAGTTTTATTATTAGTAGATATAAATTAGATATCATTACAATAGATCTAACATCGCACATTCTAATTAATGCACAAGGCTTCTGTTCTCCAGAAGCTTATTAAAAGTTTTTAACAAGTTATAAAACTCACTAAACTTTTCCGAACATTTACCAAATAAAAGTTGGACAGCACATTCAATATGATATGTAGGTACAGTCTACCGCACAACTCACTTACACTTGCAACTGCTACGACATTCAGAAGCTGTTATTGGTGCCGATTCTCTTGCTACTAGTTCTAATTTCAACTCTTTATTAGTGGTTGCCATGGCAATAATGTCATTAGATTTTATATTTCATTTATCTAGTAGTACCTATTATTATTTATGTAGATTATTTAATATTTTCTGAATGTGCGAACGTTGTAGGCCTTATGGACTGTCCAAATTGCGTCCAACTGTGGAATTGTCCAATGGTCTACTTATTAAAATAAGTATCTGGTACTTGTAGACAGGCCTACACTGCCCATACCTATTATCACTGTCATTTGAAACTGTTGTAAAAGCTTACTGTTTTTGTGCACCTAGCTTCTGACTTTAAGACCTACGGAGCCGAAACGTGGACACTCACGGTACGGCTGGTCTATAAATTCAAAGTCGCTCAGCGAGCTGCTTTGGAACGAGCTACCCTCGGAGTAGCTCTGAGGGATAGAATCCGGAATGATGTGATCCGGCACTCCGGCAGACGGCAGAGAACCAATGTTGTCGACATAGCTCGCAGACTTACCAAGCTGAAGTAGCAAAGGGCCGGCCACATTAGCCGTAGAACCGATGACCGTTGGGGTAGAAGTGTTCTTGAGTGGAGACCAGTAATTGGCAAACGTAAGGTAGGACGCCTTCAGGCTAGGTGGAGCGACGATCTTCGAAGGGTGGCCGGTAACAGCTGAATGAGTGTTGCCGAGAATCGAGCTCAATGGCGTGCAATTGGAGAAGCTTATGTTCACCAGTGGACTGCTGTAGGCTGATGATGATGATGACCTATTTTCTGACGTTTCATAAGTGCCCAAGTCAAACAAAATACGATGATTTTTATTTTGAAACTGTAACCATTGAAGTGGCTGTATTATGTATTAATTCCACCAGTCGATCAAAGTAAAGACGGCGGCGAATTTTAGAAGCGTGTCTGAGAATTTCCTTCTAGTACCTATTTAAATTACAAACCTTTAAGTATACTGACTTAGGGCATCTTGATTTATTTTAAACTAGCAGTTCCCGTTCCCGTGGGAATACGGGGATAAAATGTAGCCTGTGTCACCCGGGGATAGTGTAGCTTCCCAACAGTGAAATAATTTTTCAAATCGGTTCAGTCGTTTCAGAGCCTATTCAATGAAAACGAACAAACAATCAAATCTTTCCTCTTTATAATATCAGTATAGATAATTACGACAAAATCGTTTGTGGTCCCCGCATCCTGATTGTTTATGTAACACACCATCAATCGGACTCTAAATTTTGAATTACGTATTTTGTTTTGCTAATCGATTGCTTTATGTTCGAATTTGTCCGAAATAACGCAATGAATATTGTTGAACTGTCAAAATAAATGTAATTCCCTCTGTTAGTACCTATGTTACGCAAGTAACTGCGGGGAGTTTGCTAATGCCCAGTACCCCGCAGTTTGCTAATGCCCAAATTAAAGTTACCGTCGCCTAGTGTCGACTTATAATTTTAAATGTTCTGAAACGTTTGCCAACATATTTTGCTTACGAAAATAAACCAAAGAATAAGGTTTATATTTTTATGAATATCTGTGAATCCTACTCAGGCTTACACTATTTAGAACAATAAATTAGTTGAGTAGGTATATTAGATTTACAGCCAAAATAAAATAAAGATTGCAATCAGGATAATCAGCCTATAGCGTTCCCACTGCTGGGACACAGGTATCCTCTCTCTGAGAGGTAGTGGGCACTAATCCACCACACGGGCTCAGTGCGGATTGGTAGATGTTACATGTCTTCCAATTTTTGGTTGGTTTGTTTTTCCTCGGTGATGAAATAGTTTACAGAAAGTAAAGTGCATGTCTGGGTTCGAAACTATGACCTACAATTTGTAAGTCACGGCCGAGTCCACAGCGCCACAACTGCGATCATTACCTTACTCGTACTGATAACATTAATTTATGTACGGAAGAAGACGTCAATAGATACATCACTGCTATTTCGATGTCTAACTCAACGGCCCATTAGCTCAGTTGGTTAGAGCGTCGTGCTAATAACGCGAAGGTCGCGGGTTCGATCCCCTCATGGGCCAAGCAAATCTTTTTCTTTTTTTTTTTCTTCGGTTTGTTCGTTTTTTTTAATTCGAACTCAGTTTTTTATAAATAATTGAATTTACTGTTGACATTTACTGATTGGATATAACAAAATAACATCCCGTGATGTTGGAATTAGAAGTTCATGCATGATAATGTTTGTTTTCGCCAAATTCAATTATTTTAGTACATACATAATTAATTGTTCAATTTTTCTTGGTAACTTCACCAAAATAATTGAATAATTAATAATGTTGGTTAAAGTAAGATCCCTCACAAAAAGCTGTTTCTCCAGATACAATATGTTTGGGCAAAAAAATGTTTCCTGAACTTAAAACAAAGAGTTCTCACTTTAAAATATGAATAAAAAATAAAAATCGTTATGTCAATGATAGAAAATGAGAGCAAAACCCAAAAAGGAACATTTGGAGATGCTGGGATTTGAACCCAGGACTTTCAGCATGCGAAGCAGACACTCTACCACTGAGTTACATCCCCGGTGAAAAAGTTTCCGAAATTATAGAACACAACCACCAACCACTTTGGGATCATGAAAAATACACAGTTACCTACTGCCATACTCACAAAAATAATAATGCCAATCAAATGCGATAAATAAATTATTGAACCACAAAATACATCAAGGTTTAAAAAAAAATTGTAGGTTAAACGCTAGGTTTAATATAAAACAAAAAATATGAAGTGACGAAAAAAAGAAGTATTGTGTTATATACCCTGAGTGGGTATAACACAATACTTCTTGTTTTTGTCGACGTTGACGTCCAATCACGAGCCTAAATACACAAACGCAAGTTTCAAAAGGGTTTTCGATTAAAGTAGGTATTGATAGAGTAACAAACATAGTTTTTACGAAACCTGCCCGTATAGGTAGGTATTTGTAGTACATACCTGCAACAGGTATTTTCTTAATCGTTGCCCACGCGGACGTAATAATATCACGGTAGGTTTTTGTTCGCGCACTGGAACCTCAACGCTACGCTCACCGCCTTGAGTTGAAAATCGACATGTCATTATATGTTTACCGCGAAAATATTACGTCTTTGTGGACGTCGACGGACGTTGTTGCAATTGTTATTTCTCGAGACAAACGCTTTTAGGCATAATCTCTAAGGTATTTATGCTATAAACTGTAACCTCTGTGGAACTCCGATTGGCAACATCGCATCACTCGCATTATGTATAAATTTTGCTTTCAACTTTTCTCAGGCGTTTTATTGGTTTGTTCACAGGTATTAGGTATAACAGAACGTGAATTCATGGACCAAATGGGAGTATATTTCGTTGGATTCGTCTCACAATATGGCTACGACAGAGTCTTATCAGTCCTCGGTAGGCACATGAGAGATTTCCTCAACGGATTGGACAATCTTCACGAGTATTTGAAATTCAGTTACCCAAGAATGAGGGCCCCTAGCTTTATATGTGAAAATGAAACCAGACAAGGATTGACGTTACATTATAGGTCTAAAAGAAGAGGATTTGTTTACTACGCTATGGGACAGATAAGAGAGGTGAGTATCATGATAACATACATACTCACGCTGTGATAACAAATAATGTTGTAAAAATTATAGAAAAATATAAAAAGTAAATACCTAAATAAAATGTCGAGACAAAAAGGAATTTTACTTTGGAGGCGCCGGGTATCGATCCCGGTACCTCTCGCATGCTAAGCGAGCGCTCTACCATCTGAGCTACGCCCCCGGTTATGATACAGGCTCAAATTATGAATCAAGTTTTATTAAACTAAATACAACCATAAGAAATATCAAATTCATTGAAATAATTTATTTGAAAGTATTAAATAATAAAAATATGAACTCGATTTAATTTATACTGATAATTAATTCATACAATCGTAACACATCTCATAACTCGACAATTATATCGCCATCTATTGAGCAGATATAAAGGCTGTACGAGTCACTCACTTCTGTTCTTTGTCACTAGATGGCGCTATACATGAGAACTTGAATTGTTTTGAAATTATTTTCTTAAAATCAAATAATGCTGTTTACTTTCAGGTAGCCCGTCATTTTTATCACAAAGAGATGCGAATAGAGTTATTAAGGGAAGAATTACTATTCGATACAGTACATGTAACTTTTCAACTAACATTCGACAATCGGGCCTTCACGCTAGCTTCTTTAGCTATGACCAGAGAAGAAAAACATCTGCCTATCAGTGCGTCCGTGCTGTTTGAAATATTCCCCTTTTGTATTGTGTTCGGGTAAGTTATTTTTATGTCTAAATCTTTATTTACATATGTTCTCTTTGGTCTATTAAAAAAATAAACAGAAAAAAAATTAATGCTGTCATCTAAAAAAAGAAGTGGCGCGAACATATTTTAATGTCAATGTCAAGAATGTAGGTATAGATATTTTTATTTTTTTAAAAACGTTGCCCCACACTAGGAATTTCTCCTGTATTGTGGGTGCGTTTACAAACATTTAAAACTCACATACACAAACAGCCAGACCCGGAACAACTACTTGTAGGTCGTACAAATATTTGTTCCGTGCGGGAATCGAACCCGCGACATGCAGCGCAGCAGTCAATCGCCCAACCGTGCCGTCAAATTATGTACCTACACTGTTTCTATGGGAGCAAGCGTGCGACCGGCCTTTCGTTGTAGACTAGTGTGCCAACACTAACTATAATAGGGCAGCACAAACAAATTTACGCTATTATTCTAGCGCAAAAGACGGCATCGCTCAAAACGCAGTACCTAAAAAAATTATTATTGTGACGCTGTAACGCCACGGTCACCGAAACGTGAGTCGGCCCACGGCCCACGTGTGCTGAAGTGTACAAAAAAGTTACCCTTAACTCTAAGTTCGCATCGCAAGCTTTTGTTCCACAGATAAACCAGAAAAAAATGGTCAAGTCAGCCCCTTCGCACGTGTCCTGGATTTGCACCACATACAAAAGCGTTTACAATTTTTTTACAAAAAATAAAATAATACACATGATTTTGTCTCCAACAGCATTCTCTTCCAGGAACAAAGGATAGCAAAATACATAACTGCACAATTTAATCAAACTTTCTTTGTTGGCGAAGATATCATCATCGTCTTGTCCGAGTATTATCTCGTAAATGTGCATGTACACATAAACAACAGAAACGCACAAGGCCGCTAGTACCCGCCAACAACCACATCCTAAGTACAACGTTAAAACACTACAACATATCAAACCTTTTAACGATAAAACAATAAAACCCACGAAACCCCAGCCTCAAACGAACAGCCCCCAATTAGTTAACTCATTAAAACCGTGTGAAGAACAAGAAGTAAGACTACTCAAAAAATAAAACAAAATCAAATAGACGCTGAACCTTCACGTAGCGGCATTCATATAGCCAACCATGGTACAGGAAACAGGGTTGAACCCAGGAACATACATCTACACAGTGATTGGCACCCCTCAAGAAAAGCGGGTAACACACACCGGGGTCACATCAGGCTTAAACTAGGCAACCATGGAGCTCTCAATAGAAATTCTACATGAACAAAATACGAAGACTGGATACAAAAAAAAAAAAAAAAAACACTGTGTGATTGCAAATAAAGCAATCATCCCAACGAATGAAAACATCGGAATACCCTGGAACGTAAAAACGGAGGTAAAACGAATGGAGTTAAAACTGACCGCTGCTCAGGAAACTGATTCTTCAGCCAATTTAATCAAGAGACCATCGCATAGCTCTTGTTAACCTTCAAAAGGCCCAATTCCTACAAATCAGGCAGGCATCCAAAAAAAAAGAATGCCAGACAACACTCCAAAAAGTCAAATATTAGGAAGAACAAAAACATGCAGAACCCGCTTCACCGGACTGGGGACATTTCATACCTCACAACACATAATTCTCGACTCGATTTATAGGAACAACAAACAGCAAACAAAACCCGAATAAGATCCGCGTACATACCGGTATCCAAACGGAAAACAAAAAAAAAGGGACCGAGGGCCTTCAGATACCAACTGTTAAAATAACAAAGCCGAAGATGTAATGGTAATCATCAATAAAATTCGAAACAAGAAGACAGCCCCCGGAACGGACCAAGTGGTAATCAAACTTTACAAAGCGACGCCTAAATATAACAGGAAGCCGCAACTATACACAGGAATAAAGCCCGGACACAGAATACAGTGCCGGACATGTGGCTTGAAAGTGCGCAGGTACCAATATCAACTAAATAAAGTAAAAATTGATGACGCGAATGAATATCGACGCATAACGATTTGCAATTTATTATATAGGTAATCAAAGCCCGTACTACAGAATTTACGCTACATGCATGGCAAAAAATAATAGAAAATGCAATAACGGAACTAGGTAATTACCGAGCGGCCTTCTTAAACAATAGATCAACAGATGAAAATAGACCACATTTTTTGCTCGAAAGGGTCCTAAACGACGAAGGACTTGCAAGCCAACGAAGTTACGTACTCGCCCTTGTCATAGAAAACACTATTGCAATGTTGAATTAAAGGCAGTACAGTAAGGCATTAGGATAATTATTGCAATGAACCAACAAATCGATGACCAATAGTATAATCAAGGTATACACGTAACGTGCATCAAATGGTGTGGCCAGCAAAGCAGTTGGATTATAGCAATCAAAGGAAAGGGAGTAAAACAGAGGTGTCCTCTGTCCCCTTGCCTTTCACATTGGTTACCAAAGTCCTTAGAACCCTTGAAGAGGCAACCCATTTATTCAAATTAGATCAGGACTGCGAAATTGATCAGGACCGCGAAATTGATCAGGACCGCGAAATTGATCAGGACCGCGAAATTTAACTCCCCCTGGTATTATCATTTGCGGAAGATCATATCCTCATTACAGACGATCTAGCAGGACTAGAGCGTATCTTATACCACATAAAACCCTTACTAAATAGCGCAGGCCTCCAAATAAACAAAACAACAAAAAAAAAAAAACTAGTAAGAGACACCATAACATCACAGCAAACGACCAACATGACCCTCAACGAGAATAAGTATAGCAACACTAGACGAAATGAAATACCTGGCACAAACTCAACACCCGTACTAAGCAGAAAAAGCGCAGTTAGAAAACGATTCCAACTAGCCACAAGAAAACACAACATCCGTACTAAGCAGAAAAAGCGCAGTTAGAAAACGATTCCAACTAGCCACAAGAAAACACAACATCCGTACTAAGCAGAAAAAGCACAATTAGAAAACGATTCCAACTGGCTACGAGAAACGCCAAATCATTACTACCACTCATACTAAACTCAAAGATGGACTGGAAGCTAGCTAGACTTATGTATCGAAAGTTTATCGTACCTTGTATGATATATGATTAAGACTCGGAAGATATGAACGAGTTATCATGAGAGACTTGACTAACCACGATAGGAATAAACCAATAATTAAGAAAATGCACGAAATCTTAGATGGAAAAATCGTAACAAAATGTACTGATGCACACGTCTTTAGACGGGATAAACCACATCTATTGCAGGCAGCAATGCAGTACAAGGCCAAATCTAAGAAGGTCGGACGACCTATTTACACATGGAATGACAATCTAAAACAGGACATGAAATACTTCGACATGGGGATCAAGTTTTGGAAGGACATGGCTGGAGACAGAAATAAGATCAAGAAAGCGGCTAGCGATATCTACAAAAAAACAGAAACTGATAGTAGCGAGAACTCAGAAGATTACTATGAAAACAACAACACAGAACATAGCGAAGCAACGGCAAAGAAAAGAGCCAAGAAAACAGTTGAACGTACCCAAGAAGCCCGACCTGAATCAACAGGCCGGCGACGTCGTGAAAAGATGCCCTCCTATAAATAAATATCACCCGTCACTCCACTAGTCCAATGCTTACTCAAGGATGCATATCCGGTAGGCTCGCAATCCTTTCCTATCCTAAGGGCACGTCTACCTGACCATTACCGCGCCCCCCGGTCTACTTCTTGATATGCAATGGCCTCTGTAGCACCATGAAGCATGAGGCTCCAGGGGCTAGTGCGAATCTTGGGGTTCATTCGATTAATCGAGTCTGGTCAAGCCACGCTGGGATCGGTGCATTACATTACATTACATTACATTACATTACATTACACTGTTTCTATGGGAGCAAGTAGATAGGTAACTAGATACCTAACGTAGAGAGAAACATTGTTAAAACTTATTTATTTATTCCAGGTCAGACATGGTAGTGAGAAGCATCGGCAACTCTTTGATGGTAATATTACCAGATTTAGTAGGAAAGAAGATAACCAACTGGTTCGACCTGGTGCGGCCGCTCATAGCCTTCAAGTTTCAAACTGTAAGTGCAAAAATTAAAAGTCAATAGGTAGTAAGTAGGTACCTACAGTATTTTAAGTACCTAGCCACTAAGATAAATCTATGGATGACGCTAATTCCGTGCATTACATTCATGCTTGAGTAGATTATAACTTTATGAGAACGTAAAAAAGATAAAGCTAAGAATCTACTAACCAAGTCCAGTTGAAATCCAGCGCCAGACACTGGTTTTCTGGCAATTTTGCTAAACAGCAGGCCTAGACAAAACACAGTTCTGTTAGCGTTCACGCCAACCCCTACGCCAAAATGTATGCGAATGACATTACCTGCGGAAAGAACACGACGTAACCTTTCCGCAGGTAATGTCATTCCCATACATTTTGGCGTAGCGTTTGGCGTGAACGCTAACAGAAATGTATTTTGTCTCTAGGCCTTGGGCTGTTTGCTGCAACCGTAAAGCACACTTTCCTGCTAGTTCTTACATCGCACTTTACCTAAACCTTATTTTTTTCGTTTAATCTGTACTAAATTAAAGTATTTTCTTTACATATTTAATTCCAGAACTATCATCTAATCATACATCTTTATCCCAATTTAATTGGAGTCAGGAAACGTGTCTTCTTCTATCACACACCTCTATCAGCCATCACATTAGTACATTCAGATTCACCCCCATGTTCACACGGAATGAACAAATACATCATTATCTCAACACTCCTATAATTCTTGAGGATATTACTATTCACAAAACACGATATGCTGATCGGCGGGCTATCCACCCAAATCCTCTGGCTGTTAAACTGCTAGACAACAGTGAATCTGTCAATCGACTTAAGAGAGGTCAAGTGATCTACTAAAGAGGTAGCTAGCAGTGACAATGGCCCCCGTACCTGAAACGCCAACTATATTCACGAAACCAAACTGATATTAGTCCAGAAAGGACTGATGGCAGTTATAGAAAGAAGAAAAAAACAACATTCACGCCCATTTATTTTTATTGGGTGCGATCATGAAATAACTTCTCCCGCTCTGGGTGGAGCAGGACGGCGTGTCAGACTTTTACTAACTAAAACCCACCCGTGTTCCTTCAGGTGCCTGTGTGCCACGGTACTCTTTCAAACAACCCGCACCCCTGGCAGAACCCCCATTCTAACTAAATCATATTTCACAGAGGTCGTCCTGCACCCTAATTGCGTAAAACGCTATCAAACACAAACAGAATAATTTTGAAAGATTGCTAATCCATTCCTTCATAAGATAAAATCGTCCGCTCAACAGCGTACCTAAATAACGCAATGAATGTTGTTGAACAGTCTTATTGGAAGCCATTTCTTCTGTTAGTGTGTTCACAATTAGGTACTCCACCGCATTCAGAACCTATTCAAAACTTTCCTTACGACATCGACATTTGCCCCTAGTTTTGAGTTTTGTACATCAAAACTTCATAACAACGGATTTCCATTTTCCCCACAACTGCTCGCTCATTTCTACATTATTCTATTCTTCAGATCCTCAACCGCACGAACAATATCTTCGAGCTGGTGACCGTGGAGGCTGTGATGCATGAGAAGGCTCCTGACAAACGCAACGAGTTGGTGCGACTATCCGACGAGACTGAAGCAGCCACTGATAAGAACCTGCGGCTTAAAGGTATGTAGAAATGGATAAAATTACGTCACTAAAGTGAGTTTGCAATTAAGTTTCCTAAGATGTAAACAAATATGTTTTTTGGAAAAATTACGTTAAAACCAACACGTAAAATTCAGATTGGCACAACTTTTTTTGATAACTTTTTCAACAATATCTAGGTACTAGTCATTCTAAAATCAAGTTAATTTACACTGACGTAAAGTGGTTATTTCTTTAAGTGGAAATAACATTAATTTGAAAACAAGTATTTGAACATGGAATGGGTATCAGGAGGTAGGATTACGTAAGTACCTAGGTAAAAAAACAATGAGTAAAGACTTTCAGGCAGAATTTTCATTTTGAAAATACTTTACGAAGTAGGTATGAAATGCTAAATTAATTGGAGTATTGGAGCACCCTTTTCCTAAGGTGTTTTATTACGAGTGGGATGCAAAATTGTAGGTAGCCTACCTACCTACCTACCTATTTTATTAAACGCTAGCTAGGACGTTAAAAAAACGCGGCAGAATTTTACCGCTCATTGGATTATCAACTCTTGGTATTGAACCCAGAATTGAGAATTCAACAAAGTGCATCCTAGCGCGTCGAAAAAAACACCGTTCGATTTTAAATTCTCGGCGATAAATAGTGCGTGAAAAAGATCGTATCAGAGATAACCGGTAGGAATCTAGATACTTACCATTTAGTATTTAACTGTGGGATTTTGTATGTAGGTCCTTTGACAATACCTAGGTACAGTCGAGTTAATTAATATACAGGATAAGTTTTTATCCAGTGCGCAAACTCGGCATATATCATTTTAAACCCAGCATAAAATTATGCTAAATTCATGGTTACAGTTTCGGCACCGGTTAAAAACTTATCCGTATTGGGCCTTTGAAGCTTCAAAAACACTTAGACGTCAAAAAAGTTCATAATATTGTGACAACTGTAAGCTTATTTAGATTCAATAATATGTGACTATAGAGGCCTATGTCCACCAGTGGACGTCTTTCGGCTGAAATGATGAATATGTGAATGCTTTTTCTCATATTTCTTCATATTATTGCCTTATGCACAGCATATATTATTGAACCGTTCACATGAGGTCATATAATTGATCTATAGGTTCTATAGAATTTATTGAGCTATCCAACGCTAACAATATTTTGTATCCTTGACAGTGCCAATATATTAATGAAGACGACTGTACATTAATTCCACTATTTAAATTCACAATAGTTTACACTAGGCTCGGGCATTACAAAAAAGATTTCGAAGTCCATAAATTACACGTATTTTTTTCGCCGCTTGTGTTGCATTTTTCCAGTTTTCCGTAATTACATTTAATTACATAAACTATGTCGAATTTCTTTGCTAAGTTCACTCATTTTGGCGGACAGTAAAATAACTGACGAATGTTGGAAAATTGATTTTACTTTTTTTTCTAAAATGCTAATGGTATAAAAACCAGCCAGATGCAAACAGTACAACCAAAGAGATTTTACTACAACTTTATACCTACAAAATACGAAATAACTTTTTCCCCGACTAATAAAGCAAACATTTTGTACCACTTTTTACGAAAATTACGCATAGGTACGGAGAAGACTGAAATCTTGCACAGCTACAGTTTATAATTATGGAGAAGAGTACAGAAAGCTAATACATTTTCAATAATGGTTGAATTTCGACCGCTCGGCGACCCCTAGTATGTCTAAATATAGGAGATGTTATCGCCTTCAAAACATGTCCTACATACTCGTAACAACCCATGACCTGGAAAACATTGCTCCCTTAAGGCTCATCAAATTACCACTAAGATTCCAATCTGACAGTTGAACGAACCGGACTCGAACCCATATCAATCGGTGTCACAGCTTCTTAATTGAATTTAACTTCGATTGAGTGTCACTGAGATTTTGTAACCCAGATGTTACATTGTCAAACAACGTCTTTTTCATTTAATTAGCTAGGAAATCTTTACAGAATTGATGCGTAGACATCGGCTGTCTGTTAGGTTCTACAGTCATAATAAAAAAACTTAAAAAAAAACAACCGACTTCCGGAAAAACACTACGAAGTGAAAAAAACTTTAAGTTTTGAAGTTGGTGACTTTGGTTTTGTTATTAATTTTTTGTCACCGCCTTCCGAAATTAAAGTTATTTTTCACTTTGTAGTGTTTTTCCGGAAGTCGGTTGTTTTTTTTTTTTGGAAAAAGTTTTTATTTCTCACTTTTTAGTTATAGTACCCACTCCATACCAATGCGATAGCAGCTATAGCGGTTGATTTGCTGTCGTTTTTTGAAGAGTTCCGTTGTCTGTCTCCAAAACGCATTATCAGATCTATATGAAATTTAAAAGGGACCATTTCGGAAATAAACCCGTTTCTAAAAAAAAGAATTTTGCAAATCGGTCTATGACGGAGTTATGCCCGAATCTGCACCTAACTCCTAACCGTTAAAGAGTTGTACCTTCCTTCATCAGCTCAACGTCATGAGACGATGATGACCATACGCAAATGTCTCAATAGCTTTAGAAAACATATGAAAAACATTGTTAATACCTATAAGATTTGAGGTTGCCTCGATTTCCATGGGATTCCATCATCAGATCCTGACTTGGTGCCAATGGGACTATCTCAGGAGTATACTCTTTCAATTTTTATTTATTTTTAGAATTGGTCCATAAATGGGGAGAAATCGATGAACATACATAAAAAAATACATACAGTGGAACATATATAACCTCCTCCTTTTTTGGAAGTTGGTTAAAAATAGGTTTGTCACCGTAAGGTATTTTTGCATGCTGTCGTAATGACAATTCAATAAAATACTCTTGATTAAAGTTTATTTCATAAAACGGCCAATCCTTTTAAAAAGCTTTTTGGGTAAGCTAAACTTGGTCAAAGGAGTATCTGACTTAATATTCTATTTCAAAGCCTATTGGCTTCGCGTGTCCTGACTTTATACTGGACAGAAGCTGAAAAAAGGGCGAAAGGTTCGATATTTTTTTGCATATTTCGACCCATCATAAACAGTAAAGTACCCTATTAATATCATACATCAATAACGACCTAAAGTTAGTTGCTCTCTAGAACTACCGTAGCTCTATGGACAATTAACTTTGATACCAACTGAAAACTCAGCGTTTTGATAGACACAGGTTCTGCCAGTGAAACTTTGAACTTTATGGACTATGAAACAAAATTCAATTTCAGTTGAGGGTGGGTATCTTTGTTCGGCAAGGAGTACTCATTATTTATGAGGTCTCAGTTTTAGTTTCGCCGCAATCTGGCTCCGAACACTGCGATTTGCGGACGGCTTAAGCTATCTATAGTACAACTATTTTCTTGATGTCCCTCGGGAATCATCGCATTCCCGAATACAAACGAGCTTAACTCCTATTTTTTTAATACATTACATTGAGTTAAAAAAAGAGTATTAACAACTCTGTAGACTTCCAAGTAGATTGAGAGCGTCTGGTCTGCACCAAGTGCAAAGGGCAACATAGAAATCCGACGACTGACGAAACAAACACGAAGTTTGCCGAGAGACATTAAGAAAGTAGCTGTACTGTACATGGCTATACTACGTATCAATGTACCGTACGAATAACTTGATGGTGGTTACGTAAATCATCAAGCAACTAAAATTATATCAACTTTGCACGGACTTAAAAATATCACGGCGTGTTTTTTTCGCGCACCGCGAAATACTTCTTAGCGCCGACAGTTGTGAATGGAACAGTGTTTTTCGACGCGTTTAGATGCACTCTTTTGGATTATACTTTGCTGGGTTCAACACCGAGAGTTCAAAATCCATTGTGCGATATAACCCCGCCACGATTTTGTTACGTATCCGTGAGTTCCGTGACAGAAGACGTGCGGTAAACGCAGTTTCAGCGCTACGAACTTTGAAAGTACCTGCCTGCAGCCGTCTCTAATCTCCAACAAGTCTAGACGCTGTAATTGGAACGATTTCATGTTCTGTATCTGATACTTAAATTAGATCTTCATTTGGTGATCTATATCTATTCAGAATTCTTTTTAGACAAGAATTAGGTAAAAATGTTCAAAAATAGTCTTCTCGCCAACAATTTTAAAAGACTACCATATAATTTAAATGCAATAGTATGTAACAAAAACAGAGAGCCAAGAATCACAGTCTCTGGGAAAAGTGCCCATAAGGCTGGCAGCATTGCCACGTTGTATGACGATGCTGGTTCTTTGGCCAATGGATAGGCCAGTCCTCCTGGTCACGAATAGTCGACTAACCGCTTGATACAATTCAACTTAATATTCACATAGGTAAGACTTACTTTAGAGCGGTATCTAGTCATACAATCAAATCTAGTTGGTGATTTCATTTGTCAGCAGGGAAATTAAAAAGTTAGAGTTTTCTCGCGATTTCCATGAAAACCGCAATTTCTCGTTTCACGTGGATGCCACTTAAAACTCAAACAAAACTCAATTAGAGAATAAATTACGTGAAAACAATAAGAAACTTATTCAACAAGTTTAGTTATTTATGTTGGCTGGATTGGAAGACAGACAGATGTGGGAAACGACAAACTTTTTGGATAGACGGCACATTTTACAAAAAAAAAGTATATAGGTAGTTGTAGGACTAGAATCGCGAATCCCGCCATCGCGACTGGCCGAGACGAAGATGGTGGGACGAGCTTGACTCCTACTGAAAGGACTGGGCCATCACTAGCTAACAGCTTCTGTCTTTAGTCTCCTAAAGACAGAATAATATGGAAAAGGGAGAGTGAAGCCTTTGTTTTGTAGTAGACTAGGAGTAGAAATTACACAGACGCATAGCTCTTTCCAGAATCTCCAGATCTTTAAACTTACGTACTTTTGAAGGTACGTGTTTATTTACCAAAGACCCTTAGGGCGGCAATCACACACCAATTTAACAAGGCAATCAGTGTTCACCACGTTCAAGAGCTGTCAGCCGTCAGCCGTCAGCCGTCACTATTGTGACGGAATATTGACACTGACAGCTCTTGAACGCAGTTTAAATGTACTGATTACGTTCAATTTAATTGGCGAAATTCATCCCTAGAAATAAACAGATAATTTTTAGTAAAGCGTTTGAACAGACGACTGAACACAAACCTTACATCCAGACAAAACCCAACCACAAGATACCCCCCCCCCCCCAGAAACCGAAACAACTAAAAGAATTAAAGTTACTTACGTTGACATTTGGTACAATTTTCCAGGCATGAAACCAAAGAAGCGCTATGCGTATGACGGGAGACCTTTACCTGACGTTATTAATTTACATCTTAAAGGTAGACGAGATCACAAAACTTGGCTGTAAACAACGTAGCCTGGGCACTAGACAGTATAATTAAATATGGCACGATTAGTTTTAATGCAAATAATACTGTTTATACAAGATTGTCTTTATAGATGAGTGGTGCACCAAATAATTTGGAATCTTTACCATATTCACTGTATTCTTCTTTCTACATATATATATATACCTTGATCCATTTAAGAGGAAACGCGTTCAGGTGGTCGTTGGCTTTCATTCCTTTCTCCCTGGCTAATGAAGCTAAGCAGACAATTTTTTTATTACTATCTATTGTTTATCTGCCACTGCAAAGTCCGTATGTTTTGTTTTTGACGTAAGTCATTTGTTTTTCTAAACATGCAAAGAAATAAATAAAATTGAAGTGTCTGTTTCTAAAGTCAAAATAACGGCTTTAACGAAATTATTAAAACTACTGAGGGAGTTATGTTTTAACTTTCAACTGTAATTTACAGAAGGGTTATCCATGGTTACGTAACCGGAAAAAAACTAGCGATAATTAAATATTTGTAGTCACAGGACTTGAAAGATCATAATAGGTGTCACTTTTTGAGATTTATTTTTTGAATCCATAAAATTTGAAAAGGACATGACCAAGATTTTTTTAAATATTTTTCTAATAACTGTCACGAGTTGCCTTATTGCTCGTTTTCGGCTTGACGTTGATTTCTGGAACACGTTGTATACGTACGGTACTTAATTTTTTTTTACTTGTGTCTCTCTGTTTTTTCGGCTAATGATGAAAAGACTGGACCGATCTTGACGGGACTTACACTGGCAGATAGCTGATGTTATAAATAATAAAATAACATATTAGGCTAGGCTTTCCATTCCAGTGGCATGTTCCCGTTAAAAAAAAAACGACATCCACACGGACAAAACCCTGGACACTCTATTAATTACCCAAAAGCAAAACAGACATGATAGTGGTATTAATACATTAAATTGTTAAAAATACGAGTATTGGACTAGTATGATAAAATAGGGAGGAGAATACAGAGAAATACCTTAATATAAAATGTCCACGTGTCCGCGTTCCCTCTTAATTCTAATTCGATGTTTAGAGAGCACTTCTTTACAATTTTTATACATATATTTGTACCTACTTACTTACCACTTTATTTTGTATGGATTTTGGTTGCTTCAGAAAAGTTTCAATGTGTTTGTCGAAATCTATTTTGGAAGAACCCAATTTTATTCGACAAACATTTGGATACTCGAGTAGGGTTTTTGCAAATCCACATCTACTTCTTCTCGCACTGAATTTGAAGTACGATATTTTTACAAGTTTTGTATAAGTATAAACTTCAAGTAGGGTACTTTTCCGAAACTTTTGTGTTGTATATTTGTGTGGAAAGGTTATTTTGTTGATATTTTATTTGCCTCTCCACCATCGTTGTTAAATCTTCCTTAAGAATTCGTTATCCTTCTTAATTGAATCAATTCTTCTTATCTTTTTTAATTCGCAAAATAAGTTTTAAAGATATCCAGTTTTGTTCTTCAATAGTCACTTCCATGTAGAATATTCCATTTCTTCACCTTCGTTAAGAGAATTTCCTAAAATCTTTCTCTTTATCCAGGTCAAATGATCTACATGGACAACTGGCGGATGATGATGTACCTGGGCACTCCTGTGATGCCTGACCTGGCTGCCTTAGTGTCTACTGGGCTTTACATTAACGATCTGTCGATGCATGACTTTAGCAGGTAAATTGCACTTTCACTGTCCGTATACCCGGCGCTAATAGTTAATGTTGAATAATCGTGTATTTATAAAATTAAGATTGTATCTGATTTAACACGCACGGATGACATAACCCAAAGTTTACTTACTGCACGAAGTCTATCTATCTATATAAATAAAAAGACAAGTCCTGACTGACTGACTGACTGACTGACTCATCAACGCCCAGCCCAAACCCGTGGACCTAGAAAGCTGAAATTTTGCACAGAGGTTCCCTTTATAATGTAGACAAGGAATAAGGAAGGATTTTTCGAAATTCAACCCCTAAGGGAGTTAAATAGGGGATGAAAGTTCGGCGCAGGCGAAGCCGCTGGCAAAAGCTCAAATAAAATATGGACACTAAACATTCAAGAAAGATTAAAAAAAAACAATTTACCTAGCCTTTTCCAAGCATATTGCGGTCGCCTGCCAGTCTAACCGGATTCAACTGAATACCAGTATTTTATATGGAGCAACGGCATGTCTCTAGAACCAAAAATTCGAAGACACGTAACATCCACTAACCCGCACTGGGCCCGCGTGGTGGATTCTGACCCACACCCTCTCACAGACCGGAGCCCTGTGTGACCTGCATCCCAGCAGTGGGAACGTTCTGGGCTGATTGTGAACTGCGTCATACAACACAAACACGTTCTAAAACATACTTCCAATATTTCAGAGACCTAATGTTAGCCGGAACACAGCAGTCGGTGGAGTTGAAGCTAGCGTTAGACCAAGAACAACAGAAGAGTAAAAAGCTAGAGGAATCAATGAGGAAACTGGACGAGGAGATGAAGAGGACAGACGAGCTGCTGTACCAGATGATACCGAAACAGGTGGCTGACAGACTGAGAAATGGAGAGAACCCTATAGACACGTGTGAGGTGAGTAATGAAACTTAGAAGATAGATCAGTAGATAGTGTAAACTTAGAAGACAACTAATAATACAATTAATCTAGCCTTTGCATGATAGCAAAGGCTGATCATAGCAAACACAGACAGCCTGCTATTGTCAAGGTAAGGAGTAAACACGTGTTAAAAGAATCTTCAATCTTCGTTAATCTCTGTACTTTGACTGCACTAGGGACCCATGTTAAAATCGTCTACATAACATCTAGAGCTATGAGGAAGAGGATGTAAAATTCACTCAGTTTCTATAGAAAAGGCAGGATCCTCCGATTAGACGGGTGTTGTGTCTGGTGGGCTGCCCGGAGATTGTTTTTTTTTAAATGACATCTTGCACGTAAACCCAGGTCAACTCATGAGGCTGTCGGTCGCATAACCGGTCTACTAACTAAGCGACTACACGCTAGGGGCAACACTGTGGGGTACGGACCTCGGCTTAGCGTATCACTGTAAGAGGGCAGCAAGTGATGGGCCGGTTCGGAATGACTGGCGATTGATGTCGGGACGTTGTATATATAGGATACATTTTTAGCCAGTGCGCAAACTGTAACCTTAAATTCAGCATTTGATTCTCGACCCCCTAGCGTCAAATTTATAGTCGGTAATAAAAAAATTGTCACCTGCTCCATACATTTTGGTCGTGTATGTATTGCACTTTTCTGATGAAATGAAACAGCAGATTATTTTTGTATAAGCGACGAAAAGTTTCTGCGCTCGGGGTTTTAGAATGAAATGCTGAATTCATGGTTACAGTTTGCGCACTGGATAAAAATGTATCCTATATGCTATGTAGATGCGCGGTAAGCTCTACTTGCCCGAGGTAGGATTTCGTATGACGTCTTTATGCTGCGTAGTAGCAGGTGTAAAGATTGTTTTTCTCATAAGAATAATGCGTTAGCAACTTCGGTATTCTTTAACTAAATCTATTAACATAGACATCTTAAACTGCCTCGTGATATCTCTATCTCTTCATCATTAGTCGTTTCCCAAACAAACATTTTGACACTACGTCTGTTGAATCTAGTCATCAAAACAAACTATCTCTAAGCTTCAAACATACGTCCACAGCCCCTTGAGCAAACAGTAAACCAATATACGAAAGATCAGAGGCTTAGCAGAGGAGCAAGAGGCGATCGATCACTTAATCCGGACTGGGATCATTTACAGTAAAGCGTCCCTGGCCTTCGGGATTTGCATTCACTCAAGAGCTATGAAAAATACAAAAATAACTCATTTTTAATGCGATTGCTTTCACCGTTTTCGGCAAGTTCTTCTATCTGAGAGACAGGTGTGCTGCTTGTTGCCCCAACTTTTCTTCCCTGATAAAGCACTAGGAAGTGGTGAAGGGTGGGCGTTTTGAGGTACCGTCTTATGTTATGTTTAAAAAGTGCTGATTCTTAGACTACTTCGAATTGACTTCTGATATTCATTTCCGGTTCCGTGTGGTGCCGGACGTAAAGAATAGCACCATCCAATTTCTTCCCGTGGGTGTTGTAGAAGGCGAAAAAGGGAGTTACTAGAGAATGGGCAGTAGCGTTCTCTATGCATTTTAACACCATAATGTGATCGCCAACCTGCCTGCCAAGCGTGGTGATTATGGCAAAACCCCCCTTTTGGGGGAGGGCTATGTCCAGCAGTGGATGTATATCGGTTAAAATGATGATAATGTTGATGATATTAATTTTGAGTTGTATTGCTGTGATAGCGTATTATATAGTGCTCAGCCGGTAAAATCTGGCCATGGAAATTTAGGTGAAATGAGGTTAAAGTGAGATACCAATCCCCAACATCAGCTCTCTTCACTAGACTGGCTGGAAAGTAAAAGTAGGTATGTACGTGCCTAAATAATGTTTTCGGAATATAAAAAATTTGGTAAATATTTGTGCCAAATTTTCCCGGAATCTTCCAAAATTTTCCCTAAAATACGTCAGTTGTTGTTTTCCTACCCCATTTTTATTCTGGTGCTTAATAAATAATGAAAATATAAATCATATTACTACTTATAAGTCAATGCTTGTCTATCATATTGATAACTCATGCGTCACGAATTTTCCTTGTACGCTTTCAGAATATCAAATTCTATATTCCTATTAAATTCTTCCAGGAACGTAGATAGGTAGGTACATATTCTTCTTTACTCCTTATCAATTTATCAACCAATATTTTTGACAGCATTACTGGTAGTCAAAAGTCAGCAATCTTACCAAGTTTTACCATCTTTATCGTGTTACCAAGTAACTGGGCCGTGGAGATTAGATATGCATCCGGTTAGACTAAAAGCCGATCTCAACATAGTTCGGATCAGCTTTCAGAAAAAGCAAAGCAGATAATGATTCCATAACTAATTACCAACATTGTATTAAGGTAGTGATACAATAAATAAGAATATTAATTTGGACTTGGATGTGGTTACTATTAAATGGAAATTATGGATCAATGTTAGCCCAAGTAGGTACCTAAATCTTTTGTTTTGTACTTACTCAGTGGTCAAGTAGATACAGTCAAGTACTCAGTGACAGTTCTTTTTTTTTTTCAAATAAAATCGCAATCGTTCTCGTTGCTTTATCGAAAAATGAGCCTGAAGAGAAGAGACTGAAGGGCTTGGCCACCAAGCCCTTTAGTCTTGCTTTATTGCACATTGGATTTTCAACTCTCGGTGCATTTAGAATCCAACGAGAGTGCATCCCAGCGTGTGGAAAAAACATTTTTCGACCTCTCGCAGTGCGTTGACGATCCAATGTCCGACAAAATCCCGCTGCGATATTTTAACGTCCGTATGAAAGTCGACTTATAAAGTAAAATATCGCGAGAAAATCCCTACTAACTCTATCTGTCTGTCTGTCTGTTACGCTTTCACGCTGAACGGCTAAACCGATATTTGGCAGAGATATAGCCTGGGATATGAAGGACATAGTATACTTTTTTACGCGTTAACCCGGCATCTACAAGGACGGAGCAGCGGGTAAAAGTTAGTAAACTATAAACAGTTTTGAACACACAGAAAGACTATCGCACCGCAAACTTGTCTTGTGACCCGGAAAATGAAAACGTTCCACGAATTAGGGACGGTTCAGTAAACCGACCTCGCTCTCTGCTTACCCTTATCGGTGGTTTCGCTCGCCACACCCTGCACAAACATGAATCCGTGCCGACTGCCACTCAGATGAGATAAACGATAAGTTTAGTTTAATATAGCAGGTTCTATTGTGAGGTTTACTCATTTAAATGGGATAAGACGGCTTAAAGTTTTGGTTAACTGAGTAGTGGCTGTGGTCTTAGCGTTAACTATTGTTGGTTTTTTACTTAAAAACTTCTTACACCTCTACCTTCCTTTATACCTGTTCTGGCAACTGTGAACGGCTTGTCCACGTACTTTTAATATTTTGTAGGATCGAAGATACCTCTTAGGAGTACTTAGGACTCAATAAAAGACACCACTTTTTGACCACGGACGTCTCTTCATTTCTTTATTTTATTCCACTAACTTTTTCCAACAGTGTGCGCACACTGTAACCATGAATTCAACATATCATTCTAGACCTGGGGGGCAGAAATTTTTCGTCGGTTATGTAAAAAAGAATCAGCTGTTTCATAGAAAAGTGTACCTACGCGGTGTAAATGTATGGAACTGCTGCTTTTCTTTTGTACGAGTATAACCGTCGAAAAATGTCTGCGCTGGGGGTCTAGAATGATGTGCTGATAGTTGGTATGTAAAGATGGTCACCCATCCACGGACCAATCTTGGCAAGCGAATCTTAACCTGATCGATCGACCCGTAGCCTACCACTTCTCGTCAATTACCATCATTATTAGTAGGTATGAAAAATATTACTATTTTGTGCTGCCAATTAAACCAGCTGAAATTGTATTTCGCAACGTTAACGTTTGTGCTTAGGATTCTCTGTTATTCTCCTGTTTTAACATTAAGGTCTACATAAACATCATACCTTAAACTGACCGTTACAGTGTACTCTAAATTGGAATAGCCTAACCCCAATTTACCTTTAAGATGTGACTTTTTTGCTGTATGTTTTTATCATCTTTTGTACATGTATAAATTCTTGCCTATAACTCATCACTGCCTTCCTTAAACAACCGCAGATGTTCAACAGCGTCTCGATCCTGTTCTCTGACGTGGTGACCTTCACAGAGATCTGCTCCCGCATCACTCCAATGGAGGTGGTCTCCATGCTCAACGCTATGTACTCCATCTTTGATACGCTGACTGAGAGGAACCGGGTTTATAAGGTACGTTGTCTTCAGCATTCATAGAATAACCTGACTGAAGTAAGTCAGTAACAGAGTGGCATCCAAGGAATGCAAGACGAGGTGTCGCTTGTCTGGCGGAAGGATGGGTGGACGACACCGGCACCGATACAAGAATGTAAGGATTGGCGCAAGAAAAGTGACGCCTATGCTTAGCAGTGTGTGACGTCGCGCTGTGGATGAAGATGATGATGACCTTCATATTTTTTTATAGATATCATCATCATGATCATCATTTCAGCCGAAAGCCGTCAATTGCTGGACATAGGTCTCCCCGAAACTCCGCCACTTCCACCGGTTCTGTGTTTCCCGCATTTCCTGCGGCCTTCATAAGATGCCAAAATCAATATATGATTGTAAAATAGTCATCACATAAATTGCATTAATTCCCTCCGCATATTGACCAACAACGGGACGAAGGTCGCGACAAAGTGAAGTGTAAATGTGGTGCCGTCCCACAAACAATGGGTCAATTAATTTTCCAGCATGTCCTGCTGTCTGCACGCTACAGGAGCTGATGGAAGCTGCTGAAATAGCCACTATCGTATCCAAATTCTGGGATGACTCTATTTAGATCGATATCGACAGGCTAAGAAGAAGAAGTTGGATGTGGTAGGAACAGGACCAGTCGTTATGGCGATGCTTTTGGTTTGGGAGGCCTATGTTAAACAGTGGTCGTCTTTCAGAATCAATCCTTACTTGAATCAATTGCTTGTTATATCAAAAGTTAGAGAACGTTTTTAAACCTCTCTACGTTCATTATTAAAATCATATTGTATAATTATCTCTGATCAATTCCAGGTAGAAACAATAGGAGATGCCTACATGGTGGTATCCGGGGCACCAGAGAAGGAAGACAATCATGCTGAGAAGGTCTGTGACATGGCGCTCGATATGGTTGACGCTATTACTGACTTGAAAGATCCTAGCACAGGTAAATTCATTACATACATTATACATACTTTCTGTTACCTTTTCACGCCATAACGGCTGAAAGGATTTCAATACAATTTGGCATATAGGGACATACTATATCCTTGTCCCGGTAGTATATTCCCGTTGGATAATTTCAAACCACCAAAGCTAATAAAACCGAAATATGAGCAGCGAGCGGTAAGCCCGTAAGTTGCTTTGAAAAGATCAGAAGTAAAATTAAATAGTTCCCATCTATCTATATAAATGAAAAGACAAGTCCTGACTGACTGACTGATTGACAGACTCATCAACGCCCAGCCCAAACCCGTGGACCTAGAAAGCTGAAATTTTGCACAGAGGTTCCCTTTATAATGTAGACAAGGAATAAGGAAGGGTTTTTCGAAATTCAACCCCTAAGGGAGTTAAATAGGGGATGAAAGTTCGGGGCGGGCGAAGCCGCTGGCAAAAGCTAGTTATCTATAATCATAACAAATATGGCCGGCCTGGCCAATATTATCTGTATTCCGAGTTCTGAAGAAATGATAAAAATAAAATTTCAAATTTCCAGGATCCCATCTGTCAATACGAGTGGGAGTTCACTCTGGAGCAGTGGTGGCAGGTATTGTCGGCCTCAAGATGCCTCGGTACTGTCTTTTCGGAGACTCAGTCAACACTGCCTCAAGAATGGAGTCTACTTCAGAAGCCATGAGGATACATATCTCGCAGACAACGCAAGAACTGCTGTCGCCTTCTTATATGGTCACTGAGAGAGGCGAGATACAGGTCAAAGGGAAAGGTAAGGATATAAAGAGTTTTTTTATCAGTTGGAATTGGATCTTTAAAGACTAAAGACTTTCCTGCATTGTCACAAATCCAGGAATCCATAGAATCATTTTGAATTCAGAAAAGTCGTCTTTTTCAATTAATTCACTCATTCTATGATTTGGCATTTCTATCAGTGATAAAATTCACAAACAAGTAGATATTATGAATGGTCATCATCAAATGTGCAATGTTTCTCATAAGCCGAAACAAACCGTTGCAGGTGCAATGAAAACATACTGGCTGGAAGGTCGCGAATCGAGACCATCCCTCACAAAAGTCATATCACCACAACTGACCCCTGGCACGGAACTAGAATGGGAAAGAGCTGCTGACGTCAGAGACAGTATTGCAGAACATTCAGCCCAACAAATGAACAATAAAGAAGCCCAAAATTCTACAAGACTCCAGAATGCTGACAACCATCTTCCAAATACCGTCAACTCTGGTCCAAACTCTTTAGTGAATTCAGGGACTTTGATGACGGTACAGAATACAACGGTTGTAAGGAGTTCTCAAATTTCGAACGCGCCGGCGACGACGATGATGTCACCAGTAGAAGAGAGACGGATGTATTCTCCTGTTACTTTTCAAGATGTAGCCAGGAGGAGTATAGCTAATTCACCTAATAGGACGGAAAAGGAACGAGGTGAGACACACGGCATATTAAACGTGAATTGGCAATTGTAATTTTAATAACAATATTAAATACATGATCTTTTCTTTTTACAGAATCAAGATCAAATTCAACCAGTGTAGCTGGGATGTGGACAGACGCTGAATCCGTGGAACCACAAAGAACTGCGACAGCAACAACCATAGACAGCCTGAATTCATCAATCTGGTAATTAGAGTGTTAATCACTGTCAGTTTTTGGGACATCATTAAAATTAAAATAGAAAATTCAGTACAATCCTTTCGCAGTCATTTACGTCTGATTTTGCATCGCTGTTGAATTCACAGTGCTCTCTATTCATGTTTCAATAAGGGTGCTATTAGATTGCTGCCATTGACAAGGCTGTCAAAATTATTGTGATCTTTAGTCTCGTTACTACAATTTTGCTGTTGAGTTAATGCTGTCAGAGATAAAATATATATGAAAGGACATAAAAATGTTGTTTGAGGATTACCTTGTCATTTTGTATCGACTGTCTTCACCAATCTTTTTCACAATGCTAAACTACTTTAGTTGCCTGGCAGCCATGTTGTAAAATCAAGATAATCTTAAGTTACAGTTCGACGTCCCCTTGCAGAGTTGTGACTGCACCACAGCCCAAAGACCGAGATACTGACAATATGATTGACACTGTGAGTGATACTAAATTAATAAAGTAAATTGTTTAAAGAATAATGAGGTTCAGATGCCACCAATTTATACTTAATCACATTTTGGCGTGTGCATGTGCATGGAAACACACAATAATTTTCGCTTCGACTAAAGATCTTGTTTTGCTACTCTGCTTGATACCTAAAATTGCTAAAACATTTCGGTGGTGGATCACAAAAAATTTGGTGGATGGTCTAAAAATCTTGCAAAAAATTTCACCCAGCCGAATTGGAGATCAGTTAGTATGACCGCTGAAATGTTCTAGATATCGTTAACTAGCCCTCGGCTAACGTTTGGGTGCTTCACGCTAATCCAACAGTGCGTCGCGCGGATCTCGCCCGCTCGGTCGGCTCCGCCAGCTATAGGAGATTCCTACTCCACGCTCAGAGCTGAGACCGCATCTTCAATTACAGCCAAGCATAGTGGGGATGAAATAGGTAAGCAGATATTGGTCAGTAAGGATAATTTTATTTAGTGCAAGATAGTATAAAGGAAGTACCTAGATCACAAACTAAACACCAATTTTTTTTTTTGTAAAGCATCATATCTTCCGTGCATACAATTTTTTTTTTTAACAAATTAGGTACTTATCAAAGCCCTTTTCTACGAAAATATCGTAATAAGGTTCAAATTAGTACCCATTCTTACACTAAATGTTAAAGTCTGGAATTGTGTGTTTCTGTTAGCACATGTAAAATAACGAATAAAATGTGCAGGGACTTGATGGTACCCTTTCACTGAATCTGCAGTTTAAAAACAGACGAATCTTAAACGTTGAAAGTTCATAAGCCGAGCTGAAAGTTATAGTTGATTTTAAAACACGTTAATCTTCCTCAGAAACAGACACCGAATACCAAGACGCCCACAACGACATGAACCAAGTACCACATCTGTGCACCCAGGAATCTACTGAAAACCATCCTAAACCTGGCAAAGTGGGTAGATTCAAAGCGCGAATAGCTCCCGGACACAACAAAACTTGTTCAATACACAAACAAGTACCTAGAGATTTTTCTAATAAAGAGAAGCAGCAGCTGCCACAAGGGAATGTCCATCCTCACGGTCACCATCACACGAAGAATGTAAACCATCATCAGTGTTGTGGGGCATTTGGAAACCCTCATGTAAGACATAAAAATAATTCTAGTTGTCATCTTATTTAAAGTTTCAACAGTTTTTGAATTCACCTGTTTTGCCCTCTGATAACTAAATGCACCATTTGTAATTTTAATATTATCTTATTCAGTGTCTTTCTGTGCAATTTCTAAATATTTTTTGTTGTCATTTATTTCATTAATATTGAGTACAGTGTCCATTCAAAATTTTTTCATGAATTTGAGTTCAAAGTTCTTCATTCAGCAAAGGTTGTATGATTGTAGTTCTATCTTTATCTTCAATAACTTTGCATATCCATGTTGTAGAGTGAGGGTACAACGGGTTTCTAGTGTATAATATCAACACCAGAATTGTTAATATCAGTATTTTATCAGATAAATCGATTAACTATCTCGGCCTAATGTATCGTTTTGAAAAACTAATTAACATTTCACTCTAGTTCTTACACAATTTTTATGTAACGAATAATACAAATAGTTGTAGAAGATATTATAATTATTATCATTGTACTTAATTACTTTTCTAAGTATCAGACAAAACCTTTAATACTTGGAAATTCAAATGTTCTCCACCATGTTTTGTCTCAAAAATACCTGAAAAAATTATTATCTCGTAATATTTTTTTTTTAATTGGAGGAGTATTCTTATTGTTAAAAATGTTTAACTTTTTGTAGTATTTAATAGATCTCAGACGAATACATCCCAAAAATAATTCCAAAGATTTAATGTTACTAAAGAAAAAATCAAGTTATGAGCTTTACAAGATGACAATAGAAACTAAACATAAAAAAATATTTAAAAAAATATCAAAATATTTGACGCTGTTTGACGGCGGTTTTGGAATAAGAGAAACATAGATAATTTACCATAAACGTATTAATTATAGAATATATTTTCTTGTACACGCAAAGACGATATTTTTATTGTACCTTTATTGTAGATAGAATGTTACTTAGTAACTTCAAAAGGTCTTTTCGGATCGTCTTTTTTAGAATTTAAAGGGCGTAGCAGGCAGTCACGACCGCCATCTTTATTATGTCTAAGATAACATTTTTATTAGTATTCTTCAATAATAGCGACATGGGTTTTTACTATTTGACTGAAATGGTTATTAATTGTAAATTTAAAAATTTGTATACGACTCGCTGTTAATAATTTGCTTAAACTAAAATACCTAATCATGTATCCCATTAAAAGAAAATATAACAACCTATATTTTCTACCTTTTGTAAATATGTATGCTACGCCCTCACTAGGCACAATTTATTTAATATTTGTAAAAAGATAAATCCTGTATTTAAGAATCTTACAGGAGCCACGATCAATATAGTTTTAAGTTTAAAAATATTTAAAAGTCTATTCTTTAATGACATCTATTGTACCTACGTACTAGGTACGTGCTAAATGAAACTAATTCTCCAATACGAGTGGGTTCTAACAGCTATAATCGCGTATATGTTCCGCCTGTTCCTGTTCCACGTTAATAACAGTTCCAAGAACCTGTTAGACAATAATAGGCTGTTATTTTGTAACATGTTATACGTGGGAGCAAACTATAAAATCGGATATCTGTTCAACCTGTTTCTGTTCCATGTACACATAGTAAGTGCTTCTCTTTCTAACTAAAGTGCTACACCTATGCGAGAAAAGGAAAGAGCTTGTGACGATGTAACAGGGTGTAACAGTAACAGTTTTTATCTCATCCTCACTAAGGTAACTGTCATAAGCGTGAATATAGAAAAGCTTGTGACTGTCGTGTGTAAGGGATTTTATTATTGCGAGGAACAGCAGCTGTTATTTCAGTTTGTTTGTTACAGTAACAGTCTGTTATCATCAGATACCTGTTATATTTAGCTGTTACGATAACTCACACCTATTCTCCAATTAAAATTTTAAATAAAAGCTTTTGTTGAAAAAAACATACGCGTTACGCTGCCTTTTTAATTTTACTCTGTACTCTTTCACTTCACAATGAAAAATCCTTCCTGAATGGGGAAGCGCCAGGATAGTGTCTGCGAAATTCTTTTTTTTTTTGTAGTTTTTCATGAAATGGGATTATTTGAACTCTGAAGGGTTGTACCGCTGATTCTACAGATTATAATTCTATATATCCATATTTTTTACGGTCCGAATCTCGTTTGACATAACCAGACAATTGCATAAAATTACGTTTGAATTTCGCAGGCTCTCTTACCGCGTCCTATTTTAAATTACGTAGGTACTTAATATACAGGTACATAGAAATGTTAATTATCAGTACCTAATAATTGTATAGCTGAAATGCACCGCGTAGCTAAGTGTTGTGAGTCAATTATATTAATATTTATCGTATCTAGTCCTTTTGAGATTATCCATGTTGTATTTTACACGTTCTGTTTTTTTTTTTTTTTTTTTTGTACATTATTGTTTTACTTTTTTTTGTTATTTTAGGAATGTGAAGTTAAATAAAAGCTTTAATAATGTGACTTTTATACTTTAACTTTAAGTTCTTTACAACGAATGTTTCGACAGACATCGATGTCTTTATGGTAATGTCTTCTTGCATTTATTAAAATGTTATATGTATATCGATAGATACAATTTGATCTAACCCTATTCAATCCTTCTTCATTTTCTAGACCTACTATTTCATCTAACCAATTGTACTTAATTAATACAAAAGCTCTTCCATTGACGAGCTATTCTGTTAAAATCTCACTATGAAAACATGAATGAAGAGAGCTTGAAGTCAATAGTATCAATCCCTGACATTTGCACGCGTAGAATGATCACCACAGAAACGGGTTTTGTCGACGGAAGACTAGACAAAATGGCAGATTGTAGAAAGATTTCTACCGTCGATGTGTTAAAACTGAAGAAAATAAATGTTTCTATTCTTCAGTCTACAAAAGTCTACGATGTCAAATAACTTGGGGGTATAAGCAATTTTACAGAATTATAATAATTAAATCATGACTACAACTCTCTATGTTCGTTTAGTACAATAAAAAAATATCTTTGTCTTCATAAAAGCGCGAGTCTACAGTTCGCCCCGTGCTCGGGCAGAAGAGATGTCAAGTTGGATAGAAAAATAACGTAAATTGATCATGCTACACCTGCAGGTAGAATAACAGCTCACTTCACATAACTTGTCACGGTACTTATAATTCTTACAAAATAGACCGGTAGCAGTACCTACGTATCATTTACCAACATACTATTATTTATTTAATACAATGGGTAAAATAAAAGAACGAGGAAAAACTGCGAACAAACCCGATTTAATAAAATTAAAAAAAAAACGGACGGAACGTCAGAATGATCTAGATCTACAAGAAATAAGAAAACTGTTACGTGTTAAATGTTTAAGTGTACCTACAGTCACAATTTCTAATCTATAAACGGTAGGTATTATTGTATTGTCTTTATTTGACAAGTATACCTAATCGTAAGTTACTTCCTAAAATGGATAACTTGGAAACCCTTTTTTACATTTATCCCAAATATCTCAAAAACTAGACGTCCTAGGCCAAAAATAATGAAATTTTCATCACCCCTTAGTATATCTGTCTAAGGATTCATGCATGACCCGTAATTGACCTTGACGGTGACCTTTGCCAATATTTGTTGGATTCATAATCAGGTTTCAGAGTTGAGAACTGACTTGCGTCTATCTAATTATTCGATTTATCCATTTATTGATCCATTAAATCCATGATATTCTTTTGAATTGCGTACCTACTACAATTTGACATTTGGTATAGTTTACGTCCTTTACGTGTCTTTTTTTTGGCATAATATTATTTTACGTCACATAAATTTTAAAACTTTTGGAAAATATTCTTTACCCGACTGCGGTGGAGTCGAAAAGGAGAGTAATAGTTTTAAAGATGTCATGTTATTATTTATTTGTTAACCTCATGTTAAATTCGTTACACACGGCTACACATCAAGCTATACAATTCCAGTATAAGCTGATTTCGCATTGCATATGATTTCCGTACAGTGCAAGATCAGCGTAAACTGGAAAATTATAGCTTGATGTGTAGCCGTGTGTACATAATATCTAGCACTCTTTATGTACAAAAGCGTTTGAAAGTTACCATTTTGATTTAATTGCCAATCTTGTGAATCTCACTTTTGTGGTAATAAAAGCATCCAAAATGTTTGGTTATTTCATTTCACCTTTAGACCATTTTAAAATGATCCTTGTACCTACCAGAATCTGTATTCCCAAATTGTGAAATCGTAAGCTATTAGGGATTTGGCATATTTTATCTATCATATTTTAAATACGTGATCCCTGGGCAAGTCTCCACACGGGACCCTGATGACGTTCGGGGGTCGCTGAGGACTGCCGAAGAGGTGACAAGATTACCTTGACGCGTACCCCAGGGGTTGGATCAAATTGGCTCTAGAAAGGGATGCTTGGAAGGATTCGGAGGAGGCCTTTGCTCAGGTGTGGGACAGTTTAAGCAAAAAAATATAGAAATAAATCAAACAGAGTTATTTAATTCTTTATTTCACATACGATAGTGTTAAAACTAAAATATCATGCAGTTAAATAACAATTATTAAAACACTAATAAACTTTAAGGTATCAACAATTATATGAACAAACGTAACAATAGGAAAATCTAGACGGAAGTATTGTTGCGTCAACAACTTCAATAAAAAAAGATACTTATCTAGACATTTACGCGTTATATAAAGACTATAACAACTGTTTTCTGCAGTATTAGGTATATTATGAAAGGAAACGAAATAGGTAAGTAATTAAAACATCGCAACTCACAAAACATTAACTAAACAACTATTCGCACTTACATAAGCTAAACTTTGTTCTTAATAATCAAAGCTAAAATTATATCTTAACAACAAAATCAAACTTAATTAGGTACCTACTCATTAACACCGTTAGCGTTACTCAAAGCTTAACTCGGTTCCCTTCAAATGCTGTTCAGCCCATTCATCGAATCTTCGAGACAGATCATCTGACATATAATTTTTCCAGTCACCAATTTCCCCTTTCCTGATGAACCTCAAATCTGTAGACTCCAAGTAGCTCACTCCGAAAGACTTTTCCAAGATGGCTTCCAAGTTGACAGCTCGATTCGTCTTCATATTTTGAAAGGAGAGATGGTCGCAAAGTTTGTCCACTTGAGGGTCGCTGAGCTCTTTATTGAGGAAGTGAGCAGTTCTCCTGACCACAGAAGGGAGGTCATGCTTCATCTCTTCGAATTTGATGAAGAGAACATTCGGGTCATGACGGCGGTTCCAAAAACCTGAGTAGCAAAAGTTTTAATGTAAAAAGTGAAAGGTGATGCTATTAAAATATATAATCTGGGCTAAAGGACCAAACTTGATTTTAATCGAGTGAGCGAGTTCATGACAAATTAAAGAGGTAGGTCGGTACCTACTTACCTCTAATCGTTTCATTAATTTCTTCCAGGAGGATTCCGAATTAGGAAATTCGGTAAAATAGGAGGAAATAATGTTTGGTGAGAAATATTTAAAAAAATGTGTAGAATACACAAATTGGATAGGTAAGTAAGTATCTAAAGCAACAACAGATTTTCATCATCAAAATTACTTAACCTAACACTTGATTAGTATGCCAAACACTATGTAAATCAAGAATCTCAACGAATCACCTGAGTAATTCGTTGAGATTCTTGATTCTTGATTCACAACGCAGTTGTGAATTGCTGCTACACGCCTAACACCAAGATGGACAGTGTGCAGCAGCGACTCATATTTAAACCATCGAGTCTGCTCGCTACACAGCGCAGAATATGGTTGCGCTGGCCCGCACGTGGCGCACCACGGAGGCGAATCGTTTTCTCATCGTTGTTTAAAACCAGTCGACTCGACCTTCAGCAAACATCCCTGACGCATTACAGAAGTGGGGCAACCCTTTTCAATATCCTAAACGCAATATTATATTGAACGCGAAGAACGCTGTACGGTTTCGCGATTTTGCGTATTTCTTCGTAAATATTGTTTTACCTATGCGTTAGTAGGCAAAAAAGTGGTTATAAAACGACCTACTTGATATTTAATTTCCCGGTGAACTTACCAAGTATATGGTTCCATACGGGCCCGAAGGGCGCACGATCCTTCATGAAAATATCGCAGAACTCCTCGAAGGTCCCTTTGAGTCCGTGCACCAGGGTGCAGTAGTGGTAATACGATACCACCATGTCCTTTGGGTTGCGAGACGTGTATATCACCTGGGAAATACCAGAACTTTTAGACTCTCTAAGAAACTGAACCAGGGAAAATAGGAAACAGTTTAAGGACCAATATTTTTAGGATAAAAACCAAATTAATTCATCCTAAAAATATGCATTATGACCACAATAGACCGTGTGAGAACAATCTACTTCATTACTTCAATATCATTATATCAATCCATGACCATTTTCAAGACTAACTGCTGCTCACGGCTTGGCCCGCGTGGATATCGGTAACTATCCGTTAAAAAAATAGCCTATGTGCACTCCTTATTACACCAGCTATCTACCAGTGACAGTCTCGTCAAAATCGGTCCAGCCTTTTCGGAGATTAGTCGGAACAAACAGACAGAAAGACAAAAATTAAAAAAAGAATATAATTAAATAGCTGTTATTTTGACATGATAAGCAGAGACTTCGATTTTATTTATTTATATGGATACACTTTAGGAGACAGATTTATCTGAGCTCTCTGAGATTTCTGAGAGCTATAGCTAACCAGTAATAAATAAGAAGTTGCAGTGTTTTTGATTGTAAAGAAAACCTTACTTCGTGGAACTACTTCAATCAAGACCAAGTAAACATACAGATCAAGACTTTGAATCGATCTTTTACAATACTAGAGCTATAAATTTGACTTTACCTTAGGCTTAGCAGAACCATCATCCTTCTCAATATCAACTGGCAGAAGATCCCAGGGCAGATGGCTGCGGATGTAGCGAGGGTACGGCAGACGGTGCTTCACCAGGTCCACGGAGGTGCCTTGGACCGACTCCTTGTGCCAGGTCGAGTGGCCAGCCACCATGATGCAAGACAGTTCCACTAGGGGACATCTTATCTGGGAGTAGAAAATGAGTGGTTAGTGTAGTCAACGCTAAAAATAACTATGGAACGTATGTTGTTGACGCTCTTTGGTAATGTAGTTTTATATTGCGTTCCTAGTTACCTAGGCAAGGAGTAAGTTACTTGTCAGGCTCGTCGGTCAAGTAGTCGCCAGTGATTCCTAAACATGACTTCCTGGGTTCGATTGAAAATCAAAATCGGGCAGAAAGTTGCACTCATTTTTGAAAAGTGTCTTATTTAGATTCTAGAGTGTTAATAAAATAAAAATTAAATTAAATTTCGCGCGTAATTGGACGAAAACGCTGGACGCAGTGGACGCCATATTGCTCTGTGGGTATGACGTCAGTTTCATCATCATCATCATCATATCAGCCGAAAGACGTCCACTGCTGGACATAGGCCTCCCCCAGGCTCCTCCACTTCGACCGGTCTTGTGCTTCCCACATCCAGCGGATACCCGCGGTCTTCGCAAGGTCATCGGTCCACCTTGTGGGAGGCCTTCCTACTCTACGTCTTCCGGTACGCGGTCGCCACTCCAGAACCTTTCGGCCCCATCGGCCATCTGTTCTGCGAGCAATGTGCCCTGCCCACTGCCACTTAAGTTTGGCAATTCTTCGGGCTATGTCGGTTACCTTGGTTCTCCTGCGGATCTCTTCATTTCTGATTCGATCGCGTAGGGAAACTCCGAGCATAGCCCTCTCCATTGCCCTTTGGGTGACTTTAAGCCTTCTGATAAGGCTCATTGTGAGCGACCACGTCTCTGTACCATAGGTCATCACTGGCAACACACACTGGTCAAAGACTTTCGTCTTGAGACACTGTGGTATTTGGGACGAGAAGATATTGCGAAGCCTCCCGAACGCTGCCCAGTCGAGTCGGATTCGACGATTGACCTCTTTCTCGAAGTTGGACTTACCTAACTGGACAGTCTGTCCTAGGTAAACGTACTCGGTCACAACTTCGAGTGTAGCGCCTCCGATCGTCATGGGAGTGGGTGTTACGTGACGTCAGTTTGCTAATAATTAAATGCGCTGATATTTTAAAAGACAATTATTTTTTTAACATTTTTTTTTTTAATACTTATCGTTGGTTTGCTGTTCCTGAATGCAAAATATTATTGAAATAAAAATTACTTTGGTTACGAAAATAATTAAAGTACAAAGTTGCTCTGTTGACATGCCGTATGACGTAATAACATGGCGGCTACTATTTCATGGTGTTCAAAAACAGATTTAAAAAACTGAAATCTAAATTGTATTTTAAAATTTATTTTGTTGTTTCATGAACCAAAACTAATATTTTCAGACTTTATTTTGCTTAAGCTATCTCAATAACATATTTTTAGATTTTTTACAGACTTCCAAAAAAGTAGGAGGTTATAAATGTTCCACTGTATGTATTTCTTTAATATATTTTCCTCGATTTCTCCCCCATTTGTGGACTGATTCTCAATTTTTTTTATTTTGAAAGAGTTATACTCCTGAGGAGGTCCCATTAGCACCAAGTCAGGATCTGATGATGGAATCCCAGGGAAATCGAGGGCAACCCTCAGATTTTTTAGGTATTAACAATGTTTTTCATATATTTTCTAAAGCTATTGAGACATTTGCGTATGATCATCAACATTCATGAGATGATGATGACCATACGCAAGCTGATGAAGGAAGGTACAACTCTTTAACGGTTAGGAGTTAGGTGGACATTCGGGCATAACTCCGTCATAAGACCGATTTGCAAAATTCTTTTTTTATTCGAAAGGGGTGTATTTCGAAATGGTCCCATTTAAATCTCATGTAAATGATGATGCGTTTTGGAGACAGACAACGGAACTCTTCGAAAAATGGCTGCAAATTAACCGAGATTGCTGCTATTGCATAAATATTTAAATATGCATTGTTTTGACCCTAAGGATGATGAAATTTCGAATTGGTGTGGGGTACCTATTATAACTAAAAAGTGAAAAATAAAAACTAAAAAAAAAAAATATAACCGACTTCCAAAAAACACTAGAAAGTGAAAAAAAATACTTTAATTTCGGAAGGCGGTGTCAAGAAATTAATAAAATACATATCCAAAGTCACCGACTTCCGAAATTAAAGTTATTTTTCACTTTCTAGTGTTTTTTGGCAGGCGGTTGTGTTTTTTTTTTATTTATTTTTTTTTGTTTTCATATACTTATAGACTAATATACCCTATTAAACCAATGACAGGCACTTTTGAATCATCAAGAGGTCGGTCAGTCGGAAACATGAAGACTATACCTAGTTGCCCAGTCCAAAACGTAGTTGGTTTCTATGGAGAAGAAAAGGCAAGAAAATCTATGGACACTTTAAAAAAATCAAAATACTGATTTCATAATTAAATGAGTATAAATATTTTACACATAAAACATCGGCTGATAAATTCATTATTTCGACTTTTTTAAGGTGGAAAATCTCAAGAAACTTACCTGTTGCAGTGATTTAGCGCCCTCATAATCTAGGTCGTGTCCGATGAGCCACACCATTTCTTGTGCCCATGTGGAACCTAAACAAGAAAATAAACCAATCAAAACTAAACCTTCAGTAGGATGCACTAAGGTTTATTGCATGTTACAAGTCAGTGCCGGGTTTTTTGTTGAATATGATTTGAGAACTTAAGGGTACACTACACTAGGCTCGAACTCACTGGTGGGCCTGGCTAAAAAGCACGCTGTCTCACCAGGTTTCGAGTCCGACTGAGGTAGTATCAGTAATGAGCAGTTAGACGCTAGTCTACACGCACAACGTTATTGAGTGAGCTGCAGGATCAGTTGTAGTAAAACAGGCGCGTAAAAAATTAAGAATAGTCCTTCGGAAGATCGGGTTTTCAGAAAAAAACACTGCTTATATCAACCAATTAAGTTTATTGAACTTTTCGATAATTGAGCTTTGTTGGTACCGACTTGGTTTTCGAGATTTTACACTGCTTTTATTACTTAAACACGCCCAAAGTTAGGTTAAATTAGCAAGAAAAACTTTGTTGTGTCATAACTTTTTAATGGCTTGTTATTTTAGCATTCTGTTTCCATACAGACAATATTGACAATGAGACAAACCCATACCATGTTAAATTTTTGATGAACCTACATAGTCAAACAGTGGAGTAAAACCCTCCCGAGGTTTGTATGGAAAAAATGTGGACAAGTGTCACCTTAACAAATACATATGTGTATTATGATGTCATCTTCATTAATACAACTCTAATTTCCAATCATTATTGAATGACTTGACTATTTCAAGCAATCATAACATTCTAACTTCATCATCATCATCATTTCAGCCGAAATACGTCCACTGCTGGATATAGGCCTCCCCCAAGCTCCTCCACTTCTACCGGTTCTGTGTTTCCCGCATCCAGCGGATTCCTGCGGCCATAACAAGGTCATCGGTCCATCTTGTGGGAGGCCTTCCAACGCTACGTCTTCCGGTAGGCGGTCGCCACTCCAGAAACTTTCGGTCCCATTGGCCCTCTGTTCTGCGAGCAATGTGCCCTGCCCACTGCAATTCTTCGGGCTATGTCGGTTGCCTTGGTTTGAGATCCGCAGGAGAACCACGGCAACCGACATTCTAACATAGCGCATCCTAAATCTGTCTTATTTTTCCCATTGGTTCAATGTTTATAATTGCAACTGTGAAATGTGAGGTACTGGGGTTGATCACCTCACCGGCCTAGAGCCAAAATGTATGGGAATGACATTACCTGCGGAAAGATTGCGTCGTGTCCTTCCGCAGGTAATGTCATTCCCATACATTTTGGCGTAGCGTTTGGCGTGAACGCTAACAGTAATGTATTTTGTCTCGAGGCCCAGGTCGGGTAAAGTCTCGTGGTGGATGGTTTTGCCCATGGCTTCGCCCGCGTGATGATCTTCAATTACTCTATACTCTATGGGAACGTACTCCGTGGATAAAAGTATTTGTTTTTTACCCAGGTCATCTAGTCTACCCATATGCCACATTTCATCCAAACACGTTCAGCCGGCGTGAAAAGATAACTGACAGACAAACTTACTTTCGCATTTATAAATGAACCAGCTTTTGCCAGCAGCTTCACCCGCGTCGAGGTGAATTATACGTATAAGCTTTCCTCTTGAATCATTCTGTGTATTGTTGAAAACCGCACGTTAAAATCCGTTGCGTAGTTTTAAAAGATCTAAGCGTACAAACACAAAAAGCGACTTTGTTTTTATACTACATATGTGAAGATATACAACTGGCGAAATAAGAGGGGCCTGAACCATCCGGTATGCTACGCTTGCCGGGGTTTGTCTGTGGATGGGTGACCATCTTAACATACCGAGACTCCTCCGTGCCTCGGAAAGCACGTTATGCCGTTGGTCCCGGCTGTCATTCGTGGATCTTTTTCAGTCGTAACTGGTCGTCAGAAGCCAGTCTTACCAAGGGTTACCGTGTTACCCATTTCCTGGGTTGTGGAGGTCAGATAGGCAGTCGCTTCATGTAAAATCTGCATCCGGTTAGACTGGAAGCCGACCCCAACATTGTTGGTAAAAGGCTAGGCAGATTGGCAGATTGAACTGGAGAAATGTTGGGCACGCCACGATTGCGGGGGTAAGTCCCCTCTGAGGAGTGGCTTGAGAGGCGGCATGGCGTCCTCACCTTCCGCCTGACGCAGGTCCTCACCGGACACGGCTGTTTCGGGAGGTTCCTGTTTCGGATAGGGCGGGAGGAAACGCCCGGGTGTCTCCACTGCGAAGATCGCCCTGAGGACACGGTGGAGCACACGGTAGCGGTCTGCCCGGCTTGGGCGGAGCACCGCCGTGTCCTCGTGGAGGCGATCGGCGGCGGCGATCTCTCGCGTCCGGCCCTGGTCCAGGCCATGGTACGGAGCGAGAGGGCATGGGGAGCCGTCACCTCCTTCAGCGAAGCAGTAATGCTCGCGAAGAGGGAGGTGGCGCACGTGAGGGAGAGGCAGCATATGCGCCCTCGCGACCCTAGCCGCCGCAGGATACGGCGGGAATCCCAGGCCGATTTCCGGCCACCGTAGGCATGGGCTTGCGGACGGCGAGTAATGGGTAGCTCGCTGTCCGGTAAGGACCAAGCCCAAGTCGACGGCGCGTTGTGTTCCACGCGCGCCTCAAAGAGATGTCAGCACAAAAAGTGATGGGGCCCGCAAGGGCCGATGCCTGCCAGGGGTGCGGGTTTGTTCGAAAGAGACCCCACAGCCCCTCGCATACGGGCTACTGAAGGAACACGGGTGGGTTTTAGTCAGTAAAAGTCTGACACGCCCTCCTGCTCCACCCAGAGCGGGAGAAGTTATTTGATGATTTCCCACCCAAAAAAAAAAAAAAAAAACTGGAGAAATGTGAGTGGTAGGAATAGGTACAACTCTGCCCTCGGGGAAAACAAACGTGATGATAAGATAAGAAACTATGGATCAGGAAAATCTTAGTGACAATACGGACGCTTTATTTGTATAATATGTGACAAAATTGATGGCGGAACGTAGCGTGTCTTACTCTCTACAAGTTGTAACTTGAATAACGCACAACCTCTTAAGGGGTCATTGTACTCATCATTAAGAACAACTTTTACTATGGGACCAAACCTGAAATCGCGAAAAAAATATCAGTTTTTCCCTACATTTTGACGAGTTATGCGAACATAAATGTAGGGAACAGCTGATTTTCTTTTTGCGATTTCAGGTTGTGCGTTTTTTACGTTACACCTTGTATATGAGCCCCCCTTGCGAAATGGAAACAGATTACAATAACACACTCATTAATGAGTGAAATTCACATCAGTCTGGTAAACTGTACCTACTACCTAATAGGTACCTAGGCAATAATTACAGAAAACACTCCGGTAGTAGCCGACAGAAGTGAAAACTTGAACAATTACGTGTGTATTTTTTGAATCGTCGGATTAAACAACGTTCAACGTACGTTCAACGTTATTCGTTCGTACAGTCGCCAGCAGGTCAAGCTATCCCAAACTGTAAAATTTTCCCAATTGAACATAAACCTTATTCCTTTGCAATAAAGTTGAAACTCTATCAAAGAAATTTGACAGATTGGGGTAGTTTGATGTGCTGGCCTCTGTACGTTCGTGTTGTCACTGTCAGTGGTGTCGGTAACAGTGTCGCGAGTTTAATTGTTAAATCCCATCTCAAAAAAATCATATTTTATATCTCTATAAATAAAAAGAAAAGTCCTGAATGACTGACTGATTGACTGACTCATCAACGCCCAGCCCAAACCCTTGGACCTAGAAAGCTGAAATTTTGCACAGAGGTTCCCTTCATAATGTAGACAAGGAATAAGGAAGGATTTTTCGAAATTCAACCCCTAAAGGAGTTAAATAGGCGATGAAAGCTCCACGCGGGCGAAGGCGCTGGCAAAAGCTAGTTTATTATATATTCAAATAAAGAAGTTTTCACTAATTCAAAAAACAAATTTACTCACCAGTCCTAGGATAAGAGCACATCCAGACATCGGTATCCTTGACTTCCATATCCAAAATATCCTGCCCAATAGTCATATAATCAGCTGGCAGAATCACCCTTCCCGGATTAATCTCTGACATACAATCCTTTTTGTCGAACATTCTATCCAACAGATCACCTGTTTCCGGATCCAATTTTGAAAACGTCAACACTGGTTTTGTCTTCATTTTGAGTGAAAAAAAAAACTGGTTTTTCGAAAGAGGTTTTTAAGGTAGGCTGTCCGTGAGACGTCCAGTGCCTGCCCTCAACGGAAGTGATGTGATTGCGTGTTGCATCGGTGCATCGCGTTTCCCTCGCTTATTTCAGAAAGCCGTTTACTTTCTACCATTAGGCATACCAGTATTGTACGCGTATAAAGGAAGAATTACGAAATTGTACTAAATATGAGAATTGGCAGTTCCGGTTGGAATGACTTCAAAAAACACGGTCGTGTTGTTACTATAATCGATGGGCTATCAAAAAGTCCAACTTTTTTTTAAATAATATAAAAATAAAAAATAAATAAGACGACGTTTTGGCGGCACGGGTTGCCGTATCGCGGGTTCGATTCCCGCACGGAACAAATATTTGTATGACGTACACCTAGTTGTTCCGGGTCTGGATGTTTGTGTATGTGAGTTTAATTATTTTTTAACGCACCCATTTACAGGAGCAATTCCTAGTATGGGGAGACGTATAAAAAAAAAGAACTTCACAAATTTTGATCCTCTAGATACCTAGTAGGTATCCGCTAAAATCATTGACTAATCCTCTTCCGTGGACTAATCAATGGTTAGCTATATAGAAAAATAAGCTAACTAATTTAATTTAAAGTTATAGGTATTGTATAAGTTCTTACTAATTAGGTTCTGGTACTGGTGTCCCATCTCATTCTCTTCCCGTGGGCGTTATCGTAGGAGCCGACTAATGTACTTCCTAGAGAATGGGCAGCAGCGTTCTCTATGGATTTTACCACCATACTGCGATCGCCAACACCCCTGCCAAGCGTGGCAATTATGGCAAAAACCCCCTTTTGGGGGCCGGATGGCGGAGCGTTGGAAGGCCTCCCACAAGATGGACCGATGACCTTGTGAAGGCCGCAGGAGTCCGTTGGATGCGAGAAGCGCAGAACCGGTCGAAGTGGAGGAGCTTGGGGGAGGCCCATGTCCAGCAGTGGACGTATTTCGGCTGAAATGATGATGATGATGAAGTTAGAATGTTATGATTGCTTGAAATAGTCAAGTCATTCAATAATGATTGGAAATTAGAGTTGTATTAATGTCATAATACACATATTTGTTAAGTTCTCAAATCATATTATAATCAACAAATAACCTGGCACTGACTTGTAACAAGCAATAAACCTTAGCGCATCCTACTGAAGGTTTAGTTTTGATTGGTTTCTTTTCTTGTTTAGGTTCCACATGGGCACAAGAAATGGTGTGGCTCGATTCTTCAAAATCAGAAGTAAGTTCTGGTACTGGTGTCCGGGACTTGGCTCCAATTTGTTTTCCACCATGGTTACCCTAGAAATACACTATGCATAACAAGCCTAGCCAGTTGAAGCTTTATTAGCTTTTAGTTTCATCTGAACTTAGCTACCACCTGCGGAGTACCTACCTGATTGCATAACACACGCAGGAATTGCTTCGCTTTTGATAGTTCAACCAAATTCATTGCGTTATTTACGTTGTTGACCTGACAAAATCGATATTTTTTTTGTGTATTACCAAATGGACTTGCTCCCTCGATCACGCCTGATGAAAAGCGATTGATAAGATCTATGATGGTTCGAGCGTGCCCAGAAAGGCATCTTCTGGGCACACTCGACCCATCACGGACCGCATCAATCGCTCTTCGCAAATCACTCTTGTTTTGAAGGAAGAGATGCAGGCAGAGAGTTCCACACTTTGGCTGTGCGCATAATAAATGAAGCAATGTATTAGCAATATCCGTAAAAAGGACTCAGATTCTGTTTGATAGTGTGTTATGTATTAAAGGGTGCCGGCTATGCCATAACTTGGCGTTGGTACTAGTACATTCATATTGAAATGAGATTTATCTACGGTTAGAAATGCATATATATCTTCACTGCAACAGGGAAAGTGAAGATATGACCCTAACTGGGTACCTAATAACTTACACCTTCAGAGTAAATTTTTAACCAGTGCGCAAACTACAGGATGAGTTTTTATCCAGTGCGCAACCATGAATTCTGCATATCATTCTAGAGCCGCTGCGCTGCGTTAGGACGCAGAAATTTTTCGCCGATTATACAAAAAAAAAACAGCTGTCTCATAGAAAAGAGCAATACCTACGCGGTTAAAATGTATGGAACAGCTGATTTTTTTTTTTGTTTAACCGGCGAAAATTTTCTGCGGTAGGGGCTCTAGAATGATATTATAATTCATGGTTATAATTTGCGCACTGGATAAAACTTTTCCTGTATAACCATAAATTCAACATATCATTCTAGACCACTTAAGCGTAGAAATTTTTCAAAGGCAATTATACAAAAAAAACTCAGGTGTTTCATAGAAAAGTGCCAAGTGTGTGACCTATACGGTCAAAATACACAACAATACGCAAATCTCGATGAAACTTTCAAAATTTGCAAGAACAGTGAAAAATGCAAAAGATGGTAAAGTGATATTACGCGAACGTGGAGGACATGTGTAAATTTTTGTTGTTTTTTTTTTAGTAATTTGTGTTATTAGTCGTTATACTTTAAGTAATATTTTTTTTTTTTAACTTGTTTTTAATCGTTCTTCATGCTAATTGTTACTGTATCACAGCTGTCATAAAAATATAATGTGGAGTAGGTACAGCTGGTTGCTGTACTTAACATTATACTTTACTATAGAATTAGGGTCCAAATTTTCGTGCTTCGTTAGATTTCTACAACGAGAAATATGAGGACATGAAAGTCACTCTTGAGCAAGCATCCTCTAAACTGCAATTGCTGGAAAAAGAAAATAGCAAGCTGCAATCATCCATTCAAGACCCGAACAAGCGCGTAAATTTAATGGAACAACACAACAGATCCACAAACATTGAACTGCAAAACGTGCCAGAAAACCGCTCGGAAAACATAGTCACTACCATACTGCAACTTAGTAACATTACTAAATGCAAAATTAAGGAAGCTGACATAGCCTACTGCACTAGGACTGCTAAAAAGACCCCCAGAACGCTCGACCGAGATCAATTCTCGTAAAATTCAACACCCCACGCATTCGGGACTCTTTCTTTCCTCGCTGCGGCCATAAATTTCAACAAAAACAACACCAGTAACAGTAAGTTTTAAAAACTGTCAGTTAGAGTAGGTTTTTTTTGGCTTAAATTTGTATAACTGTGCATGTTTATGTGTATAACCTGTTCACATTCAGTAATTCACTAAAGATATACTATCAGTATGTACGCGGTTTAAGAACTAAAACGGAAACTTTTTATCACAACGTGTCTCTTCACGACTACGACATTGTCGTGCTGTCGGAGACTTGGCTAAACGGCGGCATCTACGACTCGGAACTATTTGATGACAGATACGTTATTTACAGGCGAGACCGCGAGTCCAGTAGATACAGAGCACGTAAAAACGGAGGCGGCGTTTTGATAGCTGTAGCTAAGCACTTAAATTCATGTAGAATGCCACACTTAGAAAGCCAGTGCGAGGATTTGTGGATTATTGATTCAGACTCTCCCGGGCATAAGAAAACCAAAATATACATCTGCTGCGTCTATTTACCTCCCCCAATAACATATGAAACTCTCCAAACTTTCCTAAACTCAGCTCAAATTGCCCTAGACAAAAACGAACGTACTGTTATTATCGGTGACTTTAATCTTAGTACTATAAAGTGGAAAACTGGTGGAGATATTCAAATGAGTCTCACTACTCCTTGCCCTATCAATAACAACGACGTAAACAAACACTTTTTAGATTATATTTCTATGAATGACCTAAGCCAGTATAATTACCTTACAAATAATAAATCTAGAACATTAGATTTAGTCCTTTGTAACACTACAGTACAGAACCTGACACGTTGTCACACACATCTGACACAAGAAGACCCATTACACCCGTCGCTCGAATTTACCATACCCGCGGCCATAAACACAAATTGCCTACAAACTAAACCGACCACTAAACCTAATTTATTTTAAGCAGACTACGACAAAATCCTATTTTCCCTTATATCCCTAGACTGGGAAAGTTCGATGGAAGGTTGTTCCTCGGTTAGTGAGATGGTTAAAATTTTATACTATACTTTGCACGACCTTATCAAACAACACGTACCACTGAAAACGATATCTAGGAAAGACTACCCAGCATAGTACACGCCCAACCTTAAGCGACTTTTTAAAGAAAAAAACAAATTCCGAGTTAGAATAAAAAAATATAACAATCCCCTTGATATTATATCATTCGAAACACTGCGTGGTGACTGTAGCAAGTTAAGAACAGTTTGCTACAAAAACTACATAGAGAGATTGGAAACGGCGATTTTAGAAAAGCCTAAAAACTTCTGGTCTTTTATCAAAAATAAAAGGAAATCCAGCAGTGCTTACCCCGCAGTTATGATTCACAACAATAAAACCGCATCAACCGGCCACGACATATGTAACTTGTTTGCTGAAAACTTCGCAGGAGTTTAGAACACTACAACATCCTCGCAAATTTCAAATGCTAACATTCATAACGACTCGCCGTCTCTCTGTAAGCTAGAACTCAATACTGGTGAAATATTCCAAACTTTAACATCTTTAGATGAACAGAAAAGCGCTGGCCTTTCCCCTTAGTCTAATTTATAACAGGTCTCTTAAAGACGGTATTTTCCCTGAGCAATGGAAAAAGGCTCTGGTGGTGCCTATTTTCAAAGCGGGAGAAAGGAGTTTGGTTTCCAATTACAGACCCATTTCCATTTTGGTCATATTTGGTAAAGTATTTGAAAAACTCATAACCGAACGTCTCTCATCGCATGTCAAACACCTTCTCAACTGCCACCAACACGGCTTTATCAAATCCAGATCTACGACCACCAATCTCATGTGCTACGTGTCGTCTCTGTCAGAATCTCTAGATAAACGTATTCCTGTCGACACTATATACACTGACTTTAGCAAGGCGTTTGATAAGGTAGATCATTCTCTCCTTATAGCTAAACTCCAACACTTGGGCATAGGAGGATCAATGCTAAAGTGGTTTCAGTCTTACCTCAGTGACCGATCTTTTAAAGTTGTTATAAATGGCCATCATTCAAAGTCTTTTAAAGCTATATCCGGTGTTCCACAAGGTTCACATTTAGGCCCAATTCTCTTCAACATTTTTATAAACGACATCACGCACTGGTTTAGGCATTCAAAATTCTATCTTTTTGCGGATGACATGAAAATAATGAAACCAATGGTAACAGATTAAATTATTTAACACACTGGTTCGGCCAATCCTTGAATATGGCAGCCAGGTATGGAATCCTCACTACGACATCAAGCATCTCTAAAGTGTCCAAAGGCGTTTCCTATATCATGTATGTTACAGAGACCGTTTAGCTAAAAAATGTATCAGCTACAAGGACAGATTAAGTCACTACAAAATGACCACACTTGCAGGCAGACGAAAAACAGCACACCTGTTATTACTGCACAAAATATTCAATGGGACCTTAAACTGCAGCGAATTAGGTACTAGGTAAACTGCATGTGAACGCGCCGTCTCGCCTGCCGCGGAAAAGTAGCTATAATTTATTTTACGTCTCAGGATCTAAAACTAATCTGGGACATTTCGCCGCTCTCCCGAGACTCTGTAGGCAATACAATGAATTGTCAAAGCGTTGTAACCTGGACATAACCCTCCCCATTTCAAAATACAAAAAGAATGTAACCACCGCAAAATAACTGCGTACATTTCTCTCCAATTCAACAAAAATGTGCCATAAAAATATTCCTACTAAACAATTGTTTAAGAATGCTCAATCCTAACATGTTAAATTTTACTTAACTTTACTCATATTTAATCATGTATTTTTATGTTTTATCCTACTTGCAGAATCGATATTTAAATGCTCAATCTTACATGTTAAATTGTTATTAATTTTTTACTTTCTCTCTAACCTCATTTTTATTTTTTCATCATTTATCATTGTTTTCTTCGTGTTTATCGTGTTCACACTAATAGTTATATTACGTGCATGCTATGGTCTCCTGTACCTAATTGAAGGAGCACACGTAAAAGAACCTTGTTATTACTTTAATTTATAATGTATATGTGTATCCTTTGTTGGAGATCCTAAATAAATAAACCTGTATTCTCCTTCTGGCCCTTAGTAGGGTATAAATGTCACCGTAAGATTGTGAACACCGTTAGATTATAATCTATAGCGAGATTATAAACTCAATGTCAATTTATTTCAAAAAGACTTAAACACATTTTACAAATTAAAAATAGGCTAGTTGTGAGTACAAATGAGTTAAGCATCTGTAGCCGAACTAGGCAAAACCTATATTTCGGCTATCAGCGCCAATCCCCTCGGATAATTTTACATAATATCGTAGCCATAAACATTGATTTTTACTGGATACAACTACGCTACAGTTGGTGTTATCTTACTGTCGATAAATTGTGAACTGAAAAAACTATTTACAATTTAACGCACTATTTCTCGATAGTTTATAATCTGTCCGTCAAATTGTGAACTGGTATCAAGACGGATAGTACCTTGCACTATTACTAAATAGTCAAGTAACTGCCACTAGCTTGGAAGTAGCGTTCGCCGGCCGGCCATGTAATAGGGGGCGAGCCTATCGCCATCAACCGGGCACAAATCCAGACTCCGGGTTGCTACTGAGAAATTCTAGATAGAAAAACCCAATAACATTTTGTCCGACCTGGGAATCGAACCCAGGACCACGCTCAGCAGTAGCGCTTGTGACCACTACACCATCGAGGCAGGCTGTAAGGTATCGGTGGCGAGGGGCGGAAACGGAATTATGGCCGAGTAAAGCTGTTCCAAAAAAACTCACCTCCCTGCCCCTACCGGGGGTTAGGGGAACCTCATCACCCCCCACACACACACACACAAACACACACCATCACCACCCCTCTTTCACTCATGTCATACCGAGTTGGAATAAGTATTTTATGGAAGATGTTTTTTTTTTGTTTCAGGGATACTTAAAAACACGTAACTTCTTTGAAATAATGAATGGTGGATCGGTGGGAGGTGGGACGTGGAATTTCTTAAAGGTAAGCCGATAGGAATTGGTTTGTATTGACCCTTCGCCGCTGTAAGGTTTACTTAGGTAGGTTATCTGTTTGCGTATACTACGCCTGTAACTCTGTCTAACCCTAACATTAACGAGGATGAGGACTACCTACTGCCATCTCAATCACCACTTATTTATGTACAGACGCCAGCACATCAAGCTACTCCAATGTGTCAAATTTCTTTGGTTGATTATCAACTATACTATAAAAGTTTAGGTAAGGTTCATGTTCAATTGGAAAAAATTGACAGTTTGGGATAGCTTGATGTGCTGGCGTCTACGTCTGTATCATGAACAGCAAAGTATATATCTATCTACCCATGGTTCATCGAGTCGTTGAGCTCCTCAAGCACAGAGTTGAGCTACATATTTACTGACAAATGTTTCCACTGACTGGACTGGTCCACTCAAATCAGTGTAGTTATTTCTTCAAAAACCATTTCGGGCACGAATCTCGTATGATCTCTCTCGTCTTCATATTATTATCCTTACAGATTTATATCTGGAAATTTTTACCCTTAAATTTGTTTCGCCATTCGTTCTCAGGCGTAGTCAGGAAATGTCGACTATATCTAGCTTAATTTTTATCATACGAATTGTAAAAATGTTTCCGATTTCCGTCCCTATTTACAGACTTAAAAATTTCGTTTCATTTTCACATACAAGTAGAAATTACCTGCAGCCACAAATGGCTCTACGTCCGCAATCCTCTTCCTACTCGCTAACTTTCCGTTTTTGTATAACACTCATTTACGTGTGATGGTGCATTTACTGCATTCGTTGCGTAACGGTCGGACTCACTCAACCGTGCGCGCACGCAATGAGGTGCGTAAACGAAGCGGGGAAAGAATTCGCTAATGAATGAGAGACTATGGATATGATATAATTATGAGGAAGTTTTCTGTTTTATTTTTTTCACTTTGATTATCAATACTATTAATCTACCTACATCTTAGTAGGTAACATATTATTTCTCATTTCTTGAATAAAAATTAAATAATTGATCGTCTTTGATTTGATACGAAATTCATTACTATTCGTAAGGCGTCCGTCGCGTCGTCAAGAGCTTTTTATTATATTTCCTTTCTATACTTCGTATAGGCGTAGGGCACGTCTAAAAATAATACACCCTACTAAACAATAAACTAAATAGTAAGTCTTGTAATAATTGCAGTTCGAATATTTCGAAACGCGGAATTCAATACGATTGTCATGCGCGCGCAAACATTTCATTGGCGGACTTGGAGGTTACATTTTGACAGTTTAACGTACGTCAGTTTACGTCACTTGCGTATCCGGTAACCCGTTGTCTAGGCGGTCGATCGAATAAACAAAAAGTATTCACGTCACAAAAGTAAACAAAACAGCCGTAATCATTGATTCCATCAGGAAAATGTCCAAAGTGACTAATGTTAATTCTAGTTTAGCCTATGAGATACTGTTATACCTGAACAGCTTTTATCTTGGGATGTTTTTTGTGTGTGAAGTGGCCATGGGCATTTTGAAAGCCATCAATGTTTCTTACCCAGAGAATGCGTTAATAACCGAAGCCGGGATATTTAGTGCGCTATGCCTTGTGGAAGTTGTTCGTATATTCTTAGGAAGGAGAGGGAATTTAGCCAGTAAGAGTAAGTATTTTTTTTTACTGAAAAGCCAACTAGTGTTGACTGAACTGAATTCCTTATTTTTGAAACCTCATTTCCTCCTAGCAGCTGGGTCCAGATAAAATCAACAAATTACTAAGAACGAATAGAAATATCCTCAGAGATTCTAAGAGGCCTCTTATAACAAATTTTTCAAAATTCTTCGTCAGCAAAAATAATAAAACTATTTTTTCCTTTTCAGAAGTGCCAGTGTTTTTCTCAGTAATGCTGACAATACCTTCAGCTATAGGAGTATGCTACTTCCTCATATACCAGACATACATACTCCGCCTGGAGTACATTTGGTGTGCTGTAATGTTGATGTTTCATGGTTTAGAGTTAGCATTTGCTATACTCTTCATCGTTACAGTATGTAAACATCAGCAGTACGAATAGAACGTAAGCACAACTTTTCCAAAGAGATATTATAACGATCCAATTTCATCAATGAGACAACCCGATCAGCACATCAAAACACCATTGTCATCATCAATAATCCACAAGAATTATGACACTGACCCTGAGCTCTTGAGTGCGGTTTAGACGTGCTGACCACAGTCAGTTTCATTGGTGAAATCCGCTCTAAATTGCCAAAATGTTGACTGAGTTTTAAGTGAATTAGTAATTTAAAATATTTACCCTGTAATGGCTTTGAAAGTAATTTCTGAAGTTTTTTTGGAGCTACTGTTTGTACGGATGTGCGTCAATTTATAATAATAAAAAACAGAGGGCACACACCCACATGGGTATGAACACAATAGAGGTGAAAACTCACGACTGGAGCTGAGTACATGCTAATCAGTGTCATCAACTGACTAGAGATGATACTTGATTCAGCATCACTAACCCAAGTGTGACGGTTGACGGTTTAGTTTTGGTTACTGTTCATAAACAGCTCCTGTTTTCACTAAAAATCTACAGCTTTTAGGTATCACAAAAAAATTACATCTTTGTTTCATATTTATGAGCCTTATGTAGGTACTACTCTTTACCTGTTACTTATAATGGATAAATGTTTATTTATACCAATGCTGTCACAAATTAAAATGTTAGTAAATAAGATCCTTCCATGTTTGTGTGGTGTGCCTGCCAGAGATATAAAAAAAATAGTGCCCATATTCCAGAACTATGCTTAAGTATAAATCCTGATTTAAAACTATATTACTGATAATTTTTTCAGAAAAAGTTGTTCAGTTTGGCTTCACACCTTTCTGAAACATGCTGAAGGCTTCATATATTATACTACTCAAATGATATTTAAATAAAGATCTATGCTGTTCTATTCTGGAATACGGCTTCTAGTCATAATGTGTAACACAATCCTTTAAATTACCTATTTTAAATAAGAATAACTTTTAAATGTTAATGAAGTTAATTATAGATGTTTTCAACTTATGAACTTTTAGATGCATTTAAATATTTTAAATGAATAAATATTCTCCACTTTTCTTCCATGCCTACTTTTAGATTAACAAGTTTGTCCAATGTCAAAAATGGCCCTAATTTAAGAAATCTTGACATTCCTGTCCTGATGTTTGATATACCTGTATTTATTGGTCACCCTTTTCCAAGGTATTTTAATGAAGTGGGACCCAATCTATGCAGGTGCCTCAAAAAACCCAATGCTCAATTTAATAATTCTAATAATATTTCAATAAAATGAAATGCATACTGTGTTGTATTTTATTCTAATTCTACAATACAAACTTAATCTTATTCATTGGTAGGTGGTGTTATGTGTTCCGGTAGCTTCTGGCATTCAACCTTCGTAACCTTTAAGGCACAACCTTCTGGAAGGTTTCTCTGGATGTACTCTAAGTATGTGTCGCATGTGGAGCCTGTAAGTCTCTGAAGATGTATGAATCTGAAGTATGTTCTTATTTCATATTGGACTCTGTGCTTCTTGTAAATGTGGACGCAGCGGAGAAGGGTGTGCCTTTCTTTTTCTGCTTTTCGCAATGCCCAACTGTAATTGAAAGATGAGAATTCATAATTCGACTTGCAATTTAATAACAATCCATAGTGAAGGTAGTGTAGGAAAATACATGAGAAGAATCTAAAATCGATTGCATGAAATTATTCTACACTCCAGCAAAGTTTTTTGAATAAATACACAAAAGTTTTTATAAATAATGCAAGGATATAAATAAACAAATACGTTAGATCACAGAATAACCTCAAAACATACCTCTTAGTGACTTCAATACCCAAATGCGAAGCTGCCGCCACACAGAACCAGGTATAACTCAGCAGTACCGCGGGGTCGATGCCCCGCATTTCAAGCTCCACTCGTTTATATAACTTGTCTAATTCCACAGTCGGCGATGGAACTGGCTCGATAGGCTTTTGTATAGGAACCACTGTGGCCGCCGTTAGAGGTCGGATAGCGTAGTTAGATGCTAGGGTAGCACGTACCATGGGCGCTGAACGCCATAAACTCTAAAAATTAAGCATAGGTACCTAGTATTAGTAAAATTTCGGCAGCAGACAGGTTCAATGTTTATTGATTTTGGAGGTGCCTTACCCTGATCGCGTTCATGTTTTTCACCTCCCGCTTTCGTATTACTAGCTATTTCAAGTGATGTTTTTATTAATAGCCTTTTAATTATGAACTAATCTAATACTTTTAAGCTAACCTCATGTTTACTTTAGTTTTGGCTATTTTGACAGTGACAAGACCACTGACTGAGGCCACGTTCCGAGATGCGAAAATATCGATTTGAGCGCGCTCACACCCGTTCCGAATTGGCGTGAGCGCGATAACGAAGTCCCGCTAAACGTCATACATGACGTCATGACATGCGCCATCTCGCGATAACGCAGACCATGCGTTATTCTAATATCACCGTGAGCGCTGTCAAAATTTTAGGGAGAGGCAGTCTATGCCCCCTCACGGCCCTAGCTGCCGGAAGGAGACGCCCTGGGCGTCGGGAATCCCAGGCGGATTTCCGGCCACCGTAGGCATGAGCTTGCGGACGGCGAGTAATGGGTAGCTCGCTGTCCGGTAAGGACCAAGCCCAAGTCGAAGACGCGTTGTGTTCCACGCGCGCTTCAAAGAGATGTCAGCACAAAGTAACGGGGGCAACTGAGGGAACACGGGTGGGTTTTAGTCAGTAAAAGTCTGACACGCCCTCCTGCTCCACCCAGAGCGGGAGAAGTTATTTGAAGAGTTCCCACCCAAAAAAAAAACAGTTGGGCTATTTTGTTTTAATTCGCATCGTATCTTTAGATAACTTAGATTTATTTCAAATAGTGCTTATCTCAGAAGAAGAAATGTGTGGTGTATTTTAATATGGTGTACAAGTTTATTATGGTGAATATGTGGGCGCATTCCGTATTATACAAATAGTGACAATATCGCGAAGCCAACCAAAATAAAAATCAGTACTAATGATCTGATAGCTCTTACATTTTTTGACTATTCAATTTGGTCGGGTTTGCGATATTATCACTTGTGTAGTGATGTGCCGTGGGAACATTCCCGTTCCCAGTAACTTCCCAACGGGAATGTTCCCGGAAATGTTCCCATGTGCCCGGGAACATTCCCAGTTAGTGGGAACATTAACACAAAAGTTAAAGATTTTTTCTTTTTTTAACTTTTTAGATTAGGTTTCTTATCGCACGTTTAAAATAAGAAATAAAGTGCATATCTTTTACACCCACAAGATGTTACTGAATTTTCGGCAGTTAATTGATGTAGTTGGAGAGTTAAACTGATAAAAAAAAAACTATCCTTTTAACTGTGCAGGTGTGATGCTAATTTTGAGAAATGTCATTTACTTATCCTTTGTGCATGATTTATGGCTCCAACTAACTGGGTCGGCGTAACAAACAATCCAGACTGTAGAGACATCCCAACCAATTGGCCTCTCAACTCACAATACCAGCTTGTGTCAGCAGACTTAAAAGACGCAACATCCTACAATTGGATAACTTGGAGAGAGCTTAGATATATATGAAAGTTGCTCCTGATGAGGAATAACTCTCCCCTGCCAGACCTTCCTACAACTCATCTGCTCATAGTTTTTAAAAACTGATTGCAACATAAAACACAAAAAACAAAGAAAAGAATAATGTATTCTACCAGTCTATTTAAATAACGTTTCAAAATATTGTACATAATCTCTGAACGACGGGTTGCGGGTAACGATGGGTTCGTGGAAACTGTCCATACGGTCGGGTCTAAGTTTTTCAAGGCCCATCGTATCAATAAAAATAAGAGGCTCTCTGATCCTACTTTGCAGCTCATGAAGGAGAGGCGCGAGATGGTCCTGCAGTCTTCAGACGATGCGCTTGAGAACCGGCAGTTTAACAAACAGATCATTAAGTCCTTGAAAAGCGACCTCCGCCGCTTTAATACAGAATGTATTAAAGACGCAATAGAACGGAAGAAAGGCTCCAAGGTCTTTTCTAGGGATCTGTCTATTGGGCAGAGTCAGCTTACGAAACTGAAGACCGATGAAGGCAGGATCGTATCCACCAAGCCTGAGCTGTTGAGAGAGATTGAGAGATTCTATGTACAGTTATACAATTCCACAAGAAACCCCGTTACGAATCTGGCAAAGAACCCAAGAGCTAGATTGACCCGACAGTATACTGAAGACATCCCGGACGTTAGCTTGTACGAGATTAGGATGGCTCTGAAGCAGCTTTAAAAACAACAAGGCGCCGGGTGATGACAGAATCACAGCTGAACTCCTAAAGGCTGGCGGGAAACCCGTTCTTAAGGCCCTCCAGAAGCTGTTTAGCTGCTTGCTGCTAGCTGTCGCATACTCGAGGGCAAAACACCACAGGCATGGAACAGAGGTGTGGTGGTACTTTTCTTTAAGAAGGGTGACAATGCCCTTCATAAGAATTATAGGCCCATCTCACTTCTATGCCATGTCTACAAGCTGTTCTCCGAAGTCATCACAAACCGTCTAGCGCGCAGGTTTGACGACTTCCAGCCTCCCGAACAAGCCGGGTTCCGTAAAGGCTTTTTAGCACAGTAGACCACACACATACGCTGCGGCAGGTTATACAGAAGACCGAAGAGTATAATCTGCCTCTCTGTTTAGAGTTTGTGGACTACTAAAAAGCCTTTGATTCGATCGCGATGTGGGCTGTACTGCAGTCCCTCCAACGGTACCAGATCGACTATCGGTACATGGCGCTGTTGAAGTGTCTGTACGAAAACGCCACCATGTCAGTCCGACTCCAGGACCGGACCTCGAAACCTATTGTAAATAACAGCTTTAGATATTTAAGTAAAATGTAAATATCAGCCCTAGTTATTTAAAATAGATTTAGTCCTATGTGTTATGTTCCTTATATAATAAATTAAAGTCATGCAAAGCTAGGGATCTAGAGTGAAATACATAAAAACCTGTTATAATCCAAAGTATACAAGAAACTTATTAGAATCTAGAAATGCTAAAGTATAAAATTATCCTTATAAGACTAGATTATTTAAGCAATAAGTTTTTTTATGTTTTCTCGGCATTCTGTCTAGTTTTAAGTGATTTATGAAAATAAAGCGCTGCCTTCCCTACACTGCACATTTCTAACAACGCCCGCCTAGTGGCGAATTTTATAAATATAGGGCGCGCGTAGTCCCGGCGTTCCCCCGACCGTCCCTTGCTCGTTGATGCGCCAGCCCGCGCCGCAGCTGAGCCAGTAGCTTTAAATTCCCCGTTTAATAATAATGAAAATATCTTGATCCAGCCTGTCCCCGATAGTACTAGCTGCCCCCCCCCCCCCCCCCGCCAGCGACTCCCTGAGCCGAGGTTCGTACCCCACAGGTACGTGCCCTCAGTGCGCAGTCGTTTTAGGTTTAAGTAGGTTTTACGCCCTGGCTGGAGGCTTTTAGATTCCTAAAAACCTTCACAGGAAAGTCCGGTTGAGCAGTCACGGCCTCTCAAGGTCAACTGCGAGATGCCATACACAAAAAAAAAAAGTCCCGGCGTTCATTCTACCGCCGCGCGCCGCCCACGCAACACATCTCTACACTTCACTCGCAGCATTGTCTTGAAATTCAGTATTTTATTTTTTATCCAAGTAGAAACCTATGGTACTTCAAGAAAGTCTACAAAAAAAGAAGAACTGCAGCTACACCTCTTTCACCTATCCTTCTGCAGCAAGGTGTAAGACAGGGAGACGTTATCTCTTCGAAACTCTTCACCGCTGCACTGGAGGATGTCTTCAAGGTTCTGGACTGAAAAGGGGCTGGCATCAACATCAATGGCGAGTACATCACTCACCTTCGGTTTGCCGATGATATAGTTGTCATGGCTGAGACCATGGAGGATGAACATGGACAAGACAAAGGTCATTTCCAATGCCCATGTAACACCCACTCTCGTAACGGTCCGAGGAGCTGCACTGAAAGTTGTGGACAAGTACGTTTACCTAGGACAAACTGTCAAGTTAGGTAGGTCCAACTTTGAGAAAGAGGTCAATCGTCGAATCCGACTCGGCTGGGCAGCGTTCGGGAAGCTTCGCAATATCTTCTCGTCCCACATACCGCAATGTCTCAACACGAAAGTCTTTGACCAGTGCGTGTTGCCAGTGATGACATATGAAACCGAAACGTGGTCGCTCACAATGGGCCTCATAAAAGGCTTAAAGTCACCCAAAGGGCGCTGGAGTGGGCTATGCTTGGAGTTTCCCTGTGTGATCGAATCAGGAATGAAGAGATCCGCAGGAGAACCAAGGTAACCGACATAGTCCGAAGAATTGCCAAACTTAAGTGGCAGTGGGCAGGGCACATTGCTCGCAGAACAGATGGCCGATGGGGCTGAAAAGTTCTGGAGTGGCGACCGCGTACCGGAAGACGTAAAGTTGGAAGGCCTCCCACAAGGTGGACCTATGACCTTGTGAGGGCTGCAGGAGTCCACTGGATGCTGGAAGCACAGAACCGGTCGAAGTGGCGGAGCTTGCGGGAGGCCCATGTCCAGCAGTGTACGTCTTTCGGCTGAAATGACGATGATGACAATGATGAATCTCTAAACCTCCTAGTCTCCTACATTCGAAATTTTTATTTACCTCTTTCTAAAATTAATACAATGAACGACAAGTTACTAAATGAGTACTCATTACATGTCAAATCTACTTACTTACTAAATCTTACCAGTACCTTTGTATGTTATTATATTTTTACTTTTATTATAATTCTATGTGGTTTCACCGACACGTTCCCAGCAATTGGGAATATTCCCGGGCACTGGAAAGATTCTTTTGGGAACATTCCCGGGAACGGCACATCACTGCTTGTGTTGCATTTCGGAACACAGCATGTATTAACGTTGAGTGAACACTTTTATTGCGATCACGAGCGTTCCGTATTGTTGACAAAAATGATAGTTATTAGCTGTCAGAATCGTGATATAGAACTTGGAACGCAAAATATCGATGTGAGCGCTCACAGCGCTATTTTTCTAATACGGAATTCGCCCTAATGAGTGGTATTTTGACATTGACATTGACAGTTGCCTCTAAAAAGAACTTGATGGAATGATGGTTATGCAAAACAAAATCAAAAGAAAGCAAGGAAATTATTCATTTTTACTGATTTTCTCGCAACTGCAAGATTAGTGTGAGTGGCTGAAAACAAAAATCAAAATGTCGCTGTCAATGTTACTGTTAAAAATGTTGCATTGCAAACAGATGAATGGCAGAAGTACGACAGCGGAGGAGTCGGCCTGCGACAGCATCTCAGTCGACGACAACACAGAAGGGAAAATCAGCATAAAGAAGGAACATACCAACGATAGCGTATGCAGGGTTTGCCTCAAAGCAGGTTGTATACCAATTCACGGGAACAAGACAGCAGAAGACCTTTCCGAATCGTTCAACGTAATTGCCGGCATAGAAGTAAGAATAGATGATCCGTATCCAAAACACTTATGTGAGTCATGCCACACCCTTCTTCAAGGAGCAATAGAATTTAGGAGAAGTGCCCAACAGTCTGATGAAACTCTAAAACATCCTCCTGAAGATTCAATAACTATTGAGAATGATGATACATTCAATTATCTTGAGGACGACAACTTCTGGGAATATGAAGAACACAAAGCCAGTAAAAAGAGGATATACCATTGTAAAAAATGTGAAATATCATTTGAGACATTCAAAGACTATGATGATCATAAAAAGACCGAGGAACATGAGAATAAGAAAATAGCATGCCCTATCTGCAACAATTCTTACACAGAACTGTATTTTAAAAAGCATTTAGCATTACACAGAGACAAAGCCTCATATATGTGTGATATCTGTGGGAAAAACTTCATAATGCAGGGACATTTCACCCGTCACCGACTGACACATTTTTACAAACTACCCTTCAAATGTTCTCTTTGTCCTTACAAAGGAAGATTCAGTGAATCCCTAAAAATGCACATGCGCTCACACACTGGAGAAAAACCATATCAATGTACGGAATGCCCTTCCAGATTTATAAATAAAAGTAATTTAAACATACACACATTGAGACACAAGGGAGAACATGTTTTTAAATGTGAAACATGTGGTCGAGGCTTTTATACTAAACGAGAATTGGAGTTGCACTATAAAGTAGATCATACAGGGATTAAGGAACATGTCTGTAACATTTGTGGGAAAGCGTTTGGTTATAGAAAACACATGATGAAACATCAGATAAAAGTACATAAAAGAGCTAAACTCAGAAGTGGGAGAATGCCTCTGTATTTACAAGTCGAAACTATGAAACAACAGGGCCAAGATATTGAGAGCGAGAGCTAAAACAAACTCTTTGAAATAACATAATAAATAAATCCTAAAATCACTGCCAATTCACAAGGAATAACCTTGTCAGAATATTTTAGTCATTTGTCACTGCTATATTTTTTAGATTTTAAAATTCTACGATCTGCAATTATTACTATTACATAATAGTTTTCTGAAATAATAGGAATAAAATAACTTATGATAAAAATACATAATTTATTAAGTATATTTAGATTATTTTAGTGTGACCAACAATGTCGAAATTTTTCCACAATATTTCGGGACTGTATTAGGTACTCCACGGGTCGACAACATACAGACCACAGAGTACTTTGTATAATACTGAAAATACAGACTGGAGCACATCAAGCTATCCCAAACTGAAATTTTCCCAATTGAACATGAACCTTATTCTTTTTAATAAAGTTGAAAAACTATCAAAGAAATTAGACAGATTGGGTTAGCTTCATGTGCTGGCCTCTGTACATTAACAAAAATTTAAAGTGGTATGGTTTTGTCTCAATATTAATATTGTCTGTGCGGAAACAGAATACTAAGATAAAAAGCCAGTAAAAATGTATGAGCCAACAAAGAATCGTGTTTCTTGCTAAGAACAATGGGCAAAATGTCTCTACCCTTGTAGCACTCCCGTCTATGTATCAAATGAAAGTACTTGAAAAGTGTATCATTTTATTGTATGACAGCAAATCTGTAAAACATGGGGGAAAAAAGTTATTGAGATTTAGAAATCAAAATACAAATTCTACATAATATTTACTAAAACTCATATATATCTTCAATTTAATTTAATTATGTATGCGCTTATTGCGTCGATGTTTCATATTTTACAATAAACAACGCGCGGCGCGAAGTATGAGTAGGTGACAGACAGAATCCGAGGCGAACAAAAGCGCGTGTGCAGGAACAAAGGCATTTTATTACCTAACGCTTTGTGGCTCACCCGAATTCCTGTTACGCACGCAGACAGGCACATTGACATTGACCGATAAGGATGCACCTAAATAAAAAAACCAAACAGATATAATAGATGTAATACTCGTCTATGAGACGGTGTTCTTTTAACATTACACACCACTCAGTGCAGTCACAAAATAAAGAGAGTAAAGAGAGTACAGAAGGCAATCACATGTATGTACTTCGATTTTCATACCTACGCTCGGCGGTCGAGCTAGGGTTGTCAACTTTGGCTTACGCACAAAAAACTATCGTGGTAGTGGCACTCGTATTTAGGTCTTTGCCATGATGGCTCGCCGAGCAGTTCTATCTTAACTATATATAATGAGGAAGTTGAGCGTATTTTTTTAGCTTATAAGTACTACAATAAATACCTAATATAAATTGTAGAAATAATAGAAGGCCACAAAGTCATTTTCGCTTACCCACAACTAACTAGGTATTCTGTGTTACGTTAAAACAAACCATCGAACTCACCTGCTTAAAAAAAGACATTTCACAGTTTAATGTTGAATTTAAACAACCGTCCACTGAACAGTTATAGTAACTTTTTTGGTTGCTCCGTTTTTGCATTTCACAGACGCGTCTCAGGGAATGGCACTCGCGCTCGCACTGGTCTCAACCGGTCCGAGATATCGTGTCCGTGAACGGTGTCTATGTGTGCGTTACTCGAGCGCACTATGTATGTAGATTGCCTTCTGTACTCTCTGTATTTTGTGGTGCAGTTCTTGTGCTTATGCGTCGTTCACGTTTCTGCATTTTTATTATTTTGACATCGCTTCTCTCACTAACTTCAGCTAGTCAACGGATTTTTGCCTGGGACAATATTATTGTACAAAGCCGAAATACAATATAGTAGGTATATTTAGTTCACATTCGTTTATTTATTTATCCCCAGACATAATTAGAATACAGGAAGTAAAAAAGTAAAATAATTTTACGCAAAATACAATATTCTCGCATTCTCCCATTCATTCACTCATTCATTCGTTCACATTTGTTATCTTTATAACAATGTACATGTTTCCATCCAAAACTTAAGATCACAGAACACATATACTCCTAACGGAGAAGAATGCCAACTCCATACAATATTTAGTAGACCTAGGTTTTGAGCGCCATCTATATTCGCCCCAAGGAAAAAGAACTCGTATGGCGGTAAATTTAAACGATTGCTTAGCATCCCCAGGCTATTGAACTGAACATGGTTTTTGGTAGGTCCATTCCCTTGTAAGAAAACTCATATTTGAGTTTCTTACAAGAGAATGTACCTACCAAAAACCTACAGAGTGAATTTTACAAAATAAAACTATAGTGTGTAATTATGTAGTTTCTTATTTATTTCAACAGTTTCATTACAATTTGTTATTACCGTGTTCATATTATTGCATTCAAATACTATAATTACAATCTGTTTGCAGTAGCCTCAGACTAAACCAGATGTTTGTTTTAACTACGTTTCTTGTATCAAACAATAAGGTTAGACAAAAACCAATTTTCAAAATGTACTCAAACATAAAATTAACTGTAGGTTTTGATTATTTACATAAATACAAGGTACACTAACGACTTATTCACTAGAAACATTAACATAATAAAATTACATTTGCATTGAGTACGTAATGGTGAATTCGTCACAGGTGTACACAGCACTTCACAATACACAGATCATTGGAAATAGTCACAAAGTTATTTAGTTATTTACGATGCGTACAGTAATAAAGTGGGTTTATTATACATATAACGAGTCCTGAAGATACATGGTAGATTAGATTTTACTTTACTAAGAATGTATTACTTATATCCATAACAAAAACAGTTTCAAAGATATCTCATGACATTGAGTTGCCACTGTGAATGATCAAAAAAACTACTAAGTATATTTTCGGTTTTTATATATTTAGGATAATATTACTATGAAATTACCTAATTTAGACTAACAAAAAATTTGCTTTACTTCAAACAGTCATTCGCTTTTTTACTATCTAATTAATATTTATATTTCACTGGGAAATTTGCAGTCTAAAAACTACTATTTAGAAAGAAAAAAAAACGAGACAAACACAATGCACCTGTGTTACAACTTAAAAATAAAGTATTATGAAAGACCTAATTTTTTGGGTCTTTCACAATATTTTTAATGTTGGCAATGTCATATTTCTGCCCCGGGTACCTTGTCTACATTGGCCAATAGAGAGTTGATACCCCCTGCTTAAGATGCTACAAGGGTAGGGACGGGGTTCATACAAAAACGCCCATTGTTCTTTAATCTAACTTTGGGCGTGTTTATGTAATAAAAGAAGTGTAAAATCTCGAAACCAAAGTCGGTACCGACAAACTCAAAACAGTTCAGTAAACTTTATTGGTCATTGATTTATGAAGTGATTTTTTCATAAAACTCGAGCTTCCGAAGGACTTTTATTAATTTTATACGCGTCTGTTTTACTATAAATGATCCTGCATCTCACTCAATAACGTTGTGCGTGTACACTAGCTTCTAACTGCTCATTACCTACTGATACTACCTCTGTCGGACACGAAGCCTGGTGAGACAGCGTGCTTTTTAGCCAAGCCCACCTGTGAGTTCAATCCCGCGACAAGTGTCCCCTTAAGGCTTAGGGAGGAAATGGAACATCACATCATGCCGCAGGACCAAGGTGCAGTTCCATAGCAGCTGTATACACACAGTGCAGTCACTGTTGACTACGAGACTCCTTTTTCACACTACCATTCTGGAATAAATTTGTTTTTATGAAACACTAGCAGCACTCCGCGGTTTAACCCGCGTAGTTCCCGTTCCCGTGGGAATACGGCAATAAAATATAGCCTATAGTCACCCGGGGATAGTGTAACTTCCCAACAGTGAAATAATTTTTCAAATCGGTTCAGTAGTTTCGGAGCCTATTCAATGCAAACAAACAATCAAATCTTTCCTCTTATAATATTACTAGCTTCCGCCCGTGGCTTCGCCCGCGTGGAAGTCGGAAATTTTCCCGCGGGAACGTACTACCGGAATAAAAAGTATCCAACGTGGTTTCGAGTTAATCACAAAGCGCGTTAAAATTCTTCTTAATTAACTAATTTTCAAAAACCCCTTCTTATTGCTCCCCTACATTATAAAAGGAAGCCGTGTACAAAATTTCACGTTCCTAGTCCTAGTAGTTACGGCTGTACGTTGATAGATCTGTCAGTCAGTTTCTCCTTTTATACATAGGTATAGATAATATAGATGAAGCAAACACTTTGTACCCCTTTTTACAAAAAATACGCAGTCGGAGGAGTATGAAATTGGCACAGTTAGTTTATATGGAGTACAGAAAGCGAATATTTTTATATAATAATGCATTAGACCCATTGCTCCCCGTAGGTGTCGTAGAAGGCGACTAAGGGACTTACTAGAGAATGGGCAGCAGCGTTCTCTATGCATTTTATCACCATACTGCGATCGCCGACCCACCTGCCAAGCGTGGCGATTATGGCAAAACCCCTCTTTTGTGGTAGGCTTATAATTATGTCCAGCAGTAGACATCTTTCGGCTAAAATGATGATGATGCATTAGAAATACATTAAGTTTTAGTTCTGCCGAAACGGAAAAAGTCTGGACCTTTGTATGACTTTCAACGCCACAAGGTTATTGTGACGCATGGCCAAGGTTGGAACCAACCTCACCATCTTGTTTTATCAATATAATTTCTTACCAACGACCCCCCACTCATTTAGCCGCCAAAATATCCTTGTAGCACTCTATCCTTTATTTACAAGGTGACGACTTGTTGCCTGCTGCCGGCGTTAGGGCTCATGGCAACAGCCACATCAGGACTCGTTGGCACAGCAACTACGAGTGTCAACAATACTAATGAACCGTAACATTTTACGACCCCCAGGGAATGGCTTATTTAATGTTTTATTGAGCTATAACGCACACGCACCGTTGGATAACACCTTAATAAAACGAGTGTTTTAATTAGAGGTTGGAATCGAACCTCCTTTCTCGAACATTTTAAAAGTACTGGCCATTTGGGTGATAAAACATTTGTAATTCGAATTCGCGCTTTGACAGTAGAATTTCCATAAAAATTTGGAGATTGAAATAGACGGTCGCTATTTCTGAACTAAAACTTTTGAAGGATTTTTCGCCATAAAAGTCTAGTTTTAACATAAAAAAATGGCAAACGAGGCCGAAGAGACAGTTCGCAAGCTAGCATTGCATAAAGGAGTTGCAGGAGTCATAGTGGTGAACGGTGAAGGTATCCCAATCAAGACTACGTTGGACAACCATGTCTCAGTGCAATATGCAGGCCTGATGACTTCCTTAGTGGATAAAGCGAAGGCTGTAGTAAGAGATCTGGACCCTACGAATGACCTGACATTTTTGAGGATACGCAGCAAGAAAAGTGAAGTGATGGTAGCTCCTGATAAAGAGTTTATACTAATTGTGGTACAAAACCCAGTTGAATGACGAAAGCTTTGGCTCGTGAGCCAGATTTTTTATGCTGTGGCCTTTTTTGTTTGAAATTGCGCAAAAAATATCATCGATGGTCATAGTTGCCACGTGCTTCTTATTTTAATTTCAAATTGTTACGGCCATTTTATACGGTAGGTAGTACTGGATCGCTAGATGTATGAATACGTTGCAAGGATTTTTTATAAAATTGCCATCATCAAAATAATATTTTACTGTTAATCCAACTTAATTATTTTCATTATTCAATCACTGTATTATAATCATCATATTTTTTCTGGTTAGTGCTTTAATCAATAAATTAAACCAAAATTACACACAATAGTTTAATTACTTACAATAGAAAGATCACAAAATATTACTCATTAGGAATGGGCTATTCACGTGCGTCACTGTGGAAAATTAAAAAGTTGTGTGTTGTTTTTTTAATTCTCCAGTATGGCGCGGTCGTATCACACGCTATTCACCAGTTAATGCCAGCTACTGCGGCCTCTTCCTCTAAATCCTCCTCTAAAACCACCTCCTCGGTTGCCGAACCCACCTCGACCGAAACCGTTACCACTACCACCGAACCCTCCCTGGTTGCCGCCAAATCCGCCTTGGTTGCCACCAAAACCGCCCTGGTCACCGCCGAAGCCATATTGGTTGCCACCAAAGCCTGGATTTCCGCCTCCAAAGCCCGAGTTTCCTCCGCCAAAACTGTCCCTGTTTCCACCGAAGCTGCGGTTGCCGCCGTACCCGCCGGAGCCTCCTCGATTCCCGCCGAAGCCCCCCCGGTTGCCGCCGAAGCCCGAGTTGCTGTTGCTACCGAACCCGCCCCGACTGCCCCCGAAGCCCCCCGGCGGGCCACTGGTGCTCCAGCCCCTATTGCCGCGCTTGGCCACGTCGGGCTGGAAGGTGGGCGCACGACATTCGCGTTCGATGTTGTAGTCGCCTGCCTCGATGACGCATAGGGACTTAACGCATTCGATGACCTGCGGGAAAGATTTTGGTCAAAATAATTTCTCGAAGGGGCTAGTAAATGCTCTTGGTTTCTTTGATTACTCTCGGTAAGGGGTAATACGAGAAGATGTGAGTGCGTTCATAGCTGCGGTTATTCCATTTATCAACCCTAAAAAGGATGGTTAACTGGGCGGATACCGAGAATACACCCTACGTCTATATATTTCAATTATCCAACTAGGCCCAGGGTTAATGTTTTAAGATAGTCGTCTATACCTTTGCCTCGGAGGGAGTGAACTGCAGTGCAGCATCAGGCTCGGCCGCAGCCCTCTCCACAAGTTTCTCGATGGCGGGCCGCAGGGCCGTGACCAGCGCGGCCGTGCGAGGGTTCATCTCGTAGTTCAACCAGTTGTCTAGGCGGACTACGTTGTCGATCTGAAGCCATCATGGAAAAAAAATTGCGTTTATTTATTTATTGTGTACAATTGAAATAACTATAACAAAGAAGAACAAAATGGCCTAGTTCTACATAATCTCAGACGGCAATACCTAGAAGTACTATATATGACGCTGGTATTATGTTCAACCCAGATCCAACGTGTGTCAGTCACAAGTCTATTTTCTTATGTACCCTCATTGCCAAAAAGGGGAAAACAAATAAGTGTAGCATGTCCCACGCACCCACTCCACCTTCCTGCTCGCGAACAGTAGCACATGCAGCGGCGCCACCATGGTGGTCTGCTTGCAGCTGATGGCGCGCGAGCGCACCTTCTCGCCGAACACGAACAGCGGCGACGGGAAGCGCTGCTCGTGGTTACTGCAGTTCACTGACGTCTTGGCTATCAGGGCCGGCTTGCCTTCCGTTGTTAGGACCTGCGGAATATCATACAAACGATCGAATTGATTTAAAAATCACCTCCTCCTTTTTGAGTCGGTTAAAACCGACTTCATTGGACTTGAGGAGGTGATAGAAAAGAAAAAGAAAAAACGTTTATTTGCGGTAAATATGACGCAAAAAGAAACAGGTAAGTATACAAAAATAAGAAAAAGTTGAGGGGAACATGCGTCACAACCACGCAAAACGGCTATCGCTCAGCATTTTGCTCCGACCCTATGCAAGACAGAGCCCCAGCGCTGGCTTTCAGTGATCAATTCGGTATGGTTTTTTTGTATGTATCATCATCATCATATCAGCCGAAAGACGTCCACTGCTGGACATAGGCCTCCCCCAGGTATTTTTATGTATGGTCGGGTATAATTCCGTGATATAAAGACGGATTTGAAAATTCTTTAATCGAGTTGTAGGTATCATTCTGATCAAGGCATTGTCAAGTCGGAGGACGGGTAATGAAAATGCTAGGCTCTCCTCTGTTTGGCGTTTTCATTGACCGTCCCCCTACTTGCGAAACTCTTTATTTTTTTTGAAAAAGGTTTTTTAGACTACCTATTTATACAGCTTTTTTTTTTCAAGAGTTAGCGTCGCTGTTCCTCAAAGAGATAGGCAGGGGTGGTCCCACATTTCATCAGTTTCGGTAACTCCCATGTAATAAGGGGCAAGCCTATTACCATTAACGTAGCTCAAATTCAGACTAAGGGTTGTTACTGAGAAATTCTTAAAAGAAAAACACTTCCCAACCTGGGAATCAAACCCAGGGTCTCGTACTCGCAGTTTGCGAACGACGAAACACTCTAAAATTAGGTTGCGTAATGTGAATCATCATCATCATTTTAGCCGAAAGACGCCTCCCCCAGACTCCTCCACTTCGACCGATCTTGTGCTTCCCACATCGTAATGTGATTACTTAGAGCTTTTTATACCGATGACCTGATTAATTGATACAGAATCCCAAATTGTACGAAATTCTAGTTTACACAAAATGCACTGTGCAATGAGTGTGCAAGTCATTGATTAAATTCAAGTCAATTATTAAAATAATTAACGTATGTCGCGTCGTCATGCCTTTTGCTTATTCGTAGAACACAAATGAAGCATACACAAACTTTATTCATTTCACTGTATTAATAAACTCTGCCGAAGCAGAGTATTTCAAAAATGCATTAGACTCATTTGAGTGTCCCCCTCCACGGAAATCTTTAGTAAAAGGCGAAAGATTTATACGTTTTGAAGGGAAACCAGAGATACCAAATACGCTGGATACAATTGACCCAACCAAACGGCGGAGAATCTCGACACCGCGATTCAGAAACGTGACGTAAATGTACAGCGCCATCTATTGAGACTAGGTGAAGTTAACAAGGTTTAAAATACAAAGCTTGTACCAGGAAAGTTTCTGCCACCCTTTTTAAAGGGTGCACTGTTATAATTGTAATTGGGGTGTCATTACAATGGGTAGCGGAGGGGTTGGCTTTTTTTTATTTGACCTTCAATCTAAATAAGGAACATTTTGAGTATGACGATGACATAGTGAAAATGTTATTTTCTATGAGATTTTTATATGAATGAATGAAATTTAATTTTGTCATAGGCCAATATGCATCAGAAGATACACTACCGTGTAATTAGTTCAAAATAACTCTTTGACCAACTTAACCATACTCATGGAAAAGAAAGTCAGACTTCTCCTCCCTTGGATATTCTTAGAACGATTGTAAGAATCCGATAGATGTCCATTATCTACACTTTGGACAGTCGCTACGTCCCTGTCAGGTGGGGCAGCAGGCGGGGCATGGTCCTTATACGGGCACGTTCGTTGGGCGCCACCTAGGCCTGATCTGAAGCAAGTGCGGCAGTAGCGCAACTTGCCTATGTGTGTGGAAACACAGGATGTAGGCATTCTCTACAGGGAAAACTGCTTACCTTCCTCTTCTTCTGGTGCAGACACACGTTAGGGTACAGCCCCATGCACATGAGAGCGATCACGAGGTCCAGTGTGGGGTCGGAGCCCGTCGGGTGCCAGCGTTGAGGCACGCAGCACTCTTCAGAGAAGCCGATGGAAGTTGTTAGTATGTCTGAAACAAAAAAGTTTTATTTTAGTTATCAGCCTACAGTACCTTATGTTTAAAAATGATTCAGTGGGCTTACAGCAACGGTCCAGTTACGGACCCTGTTAAGTTTTTATTTTTATTTTATTTTTCATTTAGCCTACACTGTCCCACTGCTGAGCAAAGGCTTCCCCCAAATCCTTCCAGGCATCCTTTTCCAGGGCCTCCTCGATCCAGCCCTTGCAATACGCGTCTAGGTCGTCACGCCACCTTTTCTTGGGCCGGCCTCGGCGCCGCCGTCCATCCTGAGGCACCCAGTGTGTGGCGACAATTGCCCAGCGGTCACTGTGCATGCGACTAGTGTGTCCCGCCCAGTCCCATTTTAGCCTGGCAGCCTTTTTGCCTACGTCTAAGATTCTCGTTTTGGAGCGCAGCGTGGTGTTTCGTAATCGTTCGGCTCATTAAATAAAAATTCTGGCGTTAGTGCCAATTTGAACATCGCAGCACAAGAAAATAATTTCCACACTAGGAATTTCTCCTTTATTGTGGGAGTATTTACAAACATTTAAACTCACATACACAAACAGCTAGGAACAACTACTTGTAGGTCATAAAAATATTTGTTCCGTGCGGGAATCGAACCCGCGACACGCAGCCCAGCAGTCAATCGCTTAACCACTGCAACCCGTGCCGTCAAATTGGTAGACACGATCGGCGCGTGCGCACCCCGCGAGGGATTTGCCTCAGTGATCAGAGCCGTCTCGGAGTCTTTATAGTCGTGACGTAATGTGAGACATATGAAATAACATAATACTTTGAGGCGACGCTAATGTATCCTTACGTTTAGATTCGCGGTTAATTACTACAAACTTATACTAAAGCTAAACTTCTTTCTGCCCTTGTCCCATATTTTTCAAGGTTTTTCCATCCATTGTCCCTACCCACCCCTGTCACTGGTAATTCTATTATTCACTTCTTTTTAGGTTGCCGTACCCAAAGGGTGCCCAGCGGAAACCGTTTGGGTACGGGATGTATTTCATGAACCGTAATAGGTAAACAGTTGTTTTAAATATCCACAAAGTATGTATTTCTATTCAAGAAACGTGTTTTTCTCGGCGTTTTTTTTTCAACTCCCACTTGGTCGGTTTTTTCATACATATTGTATTTACCTACTTCTTTTTTTCGTAAAACATATACTAAAGCTACCAGACCCTACACATCGGGGCTTGCGGACGGCGAGTAATGGGTAGCTCGCTGTCAGGTAAGGACCAAGCCCAAGTCGACGGCGCGTTGTGTTCCACGCGCGCCTCAAAGAGATGCCTGCCAGGGGTGCGGTTTATTCGAAAGAGATGATGATTTCCCACCAAAAAAAAACCCTACACATCATCCAGTCATACTCACTCGTGAGTTGGTACTTGGCTTCGGAAGTGACCCTCATGGTAGTCTGTTGCAGCCCCTTCCACTCGCACCACCTCGACTCGGCCTCCTCGCCCTTCGCGTGCTCTCTTTCCCACATCTGTAATAAATAACCATTGTTTTGCTTATTAATTATTGCGGTAACACAGATAAAATCCCTACTAATGTTATAAATGCGAAAGTAACGCTGTCTGTCTTTGCCTCTATAATACATTTATCAATCAGCCGCCATTCTATCATACCCCTGCCGAAGTAACCCGCCGTAATGGGTTTGAACCTACGACGTATAACTCGTAAGTCAGGGTTGTTACTACCGGGACAGCACTGCTTAATATATTAAAAAAATATGAAGGATTTCAAACTATTATGGTTATTTTGTAGCGTACGTATAAAATAGTCCTGCATCTTTCAAGTTTTTTTTAAAAACTGCTTGAAGTGTGGGCTTTTCTTAGTAACACAAATTATATGGTTGTAATAATATTATATGTGGTTTCCTGCTCGCGGTGGTTTCGCGCATGCATCATATCTTTATTCGCATGTTGAAACTTCTTACAGTGGCTTTAAGCATAGGTACAATTACGAACCCTGTTGGGCATAGCAAAAAGTATAAAAATTCAAACTAAAAATAAGAAAGGAAATAAATTACAATCAATTTTTTTAATAATAATACCACTAACATTAATTTGGTAATGGTATCTGTTTGTGTCAAATCATTTCTTTTTTATCATGTAGGTATGTATTTGTTTATTGTGTAGTATACTTACTAATTTAATATTTGCTTCAGCACTATAGCGAACATCTCGACCCATAACAGAGGTCATGAAGACGTTGGGTATACACCCAGAAACAGCTTAGCACCGCCAAAAATGGCGAAATTGTATTAGTGGGGCTGACTCCGTATAGGGGCATAGGGAATGCAATCTCGTTCTCGCGAGATCTCGGCATTTTTAGCGAGATTGATCTCGAACGAAAAAAGGGCGAGATCTCGCTAGTTTAACAAGATTGCACTCGAGCTTAAAAACGTCGCGGACTGACACGGACGGTTTTTTTTTGACTTCTCGTTGTTTTGTTTGTTATATTGTAAAAAAAAAACTGTTTTATTACTAGAAGACTGTTTTATTAAGAGAAGAGAAGAAGAGAAGACTGGTTGTTTCTTTATTTGTTAGATACGTACCTACGTCAAAGTTTAGTACTTAGGAGTTTATTAAAAAATTATAGAAAGATACGTCAAACAATGTTTGATGCATAAAAGTCTATTGAAAAAAATCGTGAAAATAAATGTTTTTTCTTATTTTACTTATTATTTTTTTTCCTAATTTATTCAAATATTGTGATTATTTGCAAAAAAAAAAAAACACAAAACTGCCAATCTCGCGAGATCTCGAAATTGGCGAGATCTCGTAGTATTGTTATTCATAAACTCGCGGGATCTCGCTTGAGCCCCAATCTCGCGAGATTTGCAATCTCTAGGGATGGCAAGGAGAGAAGAAGCTTCAGCAAAATTATAGTTGGTTTCATCTTTTACTGTACCCTGTAGTTAATTAAATATTTTTAATGACATTACGTTTATCCGTTCAGATTGTAGGAAATTAAGTAGAAAATACTACTGGCAGTTCAATTATATTTTTGGTATGACTGGGTAATACGATACCCCTTAGTAAAACTGATTATCAGACTTTCAAACTTCTGACGACCAATAACTACTGTCAAAAAATACTGACAGCCGGGATCAACGGCTTAACATGCTTTCCAAGGCATAGAGGAGTCTTGGTTTGTAAAGATAGTCATCCATCCACGCGCTAACCGCGGTGAGAGTAACTTAACCTCTTCGATCGCTCCGTGCAACTGTTATTACTCAAGGGGAATCTAGTCGCGGGCTCGAACTCACTGGTGGGCCTGGCTTGAAAAGCACGCTGTCTCATCATAGTTCGTGTCCGACAGAGGTAGTACCCGTGATGAGCAGTTAGACGCTAGTCTACACGTACAACGTATAGAGTGAGCTGCAGGATCAGTTATAGTAAAACAGGCGCGTAAAAAATTAAGAAATGTCCTTCGGAAGATCGGGTTTTATGAAAAAACCACTGCATAAATCAATGACCATTAAAGTTTATTGAAATTTTCGATAATTCAGCTTTGTCGCTACCGACTTAGTTTTGGATATTTTACACTTCTTTTTTTACTTAAACACGCCCAAAATTAGGTTAAATTAGCAAGAAAAATTAATCTTTGTTGGCTCTTAACTTTTTAATGGTTTTTAACTTTAGTATTCTGTTTCCGTACAGACAATATTAATAAGACAAAACCATGCCATGTTTAATTTTTGATGTACATTGTCCGAACAGTGGAGTAATGCACTGTTCGGACAATGTACATCAAAAAGAAGTTTGTATGGGAAAAATGTGGACTAGATTCACCTTAACCACAAACCCTTATTACATTACAAATACACTATAAACCGTATTTCGCGTTACCTGAAAGGCGTTAAGCATAGCCACATGGTCAGACGCCCGGTCTCCGGCCAGCGCCCGCTGATGCCCAGACAGCCTGCGGCGACCCTCCACGACGAAGATCTCAGGGAATGTGGTGGAGTTGGCGGCCATCGTGGTGAGTGCGTCGCCCACGCCCAACATGAAGCCCAGCACCATCATCTTGCCCAACCGGGGTTCTAAAAATATTAAAATAGTAGTTATTGGAAATATTTTTACTTTTGTATGTAATTGTAAAACAATACCTGAGCTTTTGCATAGCATTTTGGTGGACCTAAGGAAAAGATAGAAAAGTTGAAAGAACACTATGCGCTAGATGCGAGCAATGCAGGACTTGCCATTGTGGCGATATTTGTATAGGCTTACGTAAAATACTGGACGTTCTTGGGCTGAAATAATGTCCTACGATACATAAACAGTAATTCTAGGTTAAAAACTGACCTATAGGCAACTTAGCGAGTATAGTTCCCAGCGGTGTGAGATTGTCGTTCGCGTCCAAACAGCCCAGTTCTCGCAGTAGCGCCTCGGCTTCGATCACCGCATCTAGTGGCGGAGGTTCTGGGGCCTTGGAGAGGAAGTGACCGATGCTGCCGAGCCGGAGGAGCTTGATGCTGTAGAGAGAGGGACATTGTCAGATGAAATTGGGTGAATGACTGTAACAACTTATTTGGCAGTTATTTCGCATCGTTATGATTCGATCGTGCGCAATTTGATCTTAAATATCATCGTTTCGTTCTCTATCTACCATTTTGTGAAATATAGCTAATTTTAGAGTAGTAAATTCCTAATATAATAGCGCTATTACCTTAGAGCCAGCTCGTGCAAAGGTGTACGGAACATCTCGGCAGTTTGATGCTCTTCCAGTTTGTCGTACCGTGCGCGGGAGCACAGTGTGAAGCACACGCCTGGACGGACACGACCGGCACGACCTTTACGCTGGAAAAGAAACATAAAATATGACTGAACATGACGATGAAAAGGATACAAAAGACACGTTTATAACTTTGAATATTTAACAACACATTATGCATAACAAACAATTAGACTAACACTCTTAACCAGAAATCTAAATCTAAAAGTATTTCGAAGCGCTGAATCCGAATCTGACCGCAGAATTGCTCTATCACGACAGGATTTTGAGATATCCTAACCTGGAAGAGCAAAAAACACCGTATTTGCTCATTTTTTCCTCCAAAAATTCATCAATTGTATCTGAAAGTATTAGTCTTTGTCTTTAAAATGTCGTTGAGTTTACTCGAATATTTCGCACATTTACTTATTTACTTATAACGAGATCAATCGACTGTGTATGGATTTTCAGACATAGGAAAATCAGCATACATGATAATTTCAAAATGCGATATCACAGCGAAAAAAAGAAGCGGGCTAAGTAACCTCAAAAATGAGCAAAAACTGTGTTTTTTGCTCTTTCCGGTTAGGATATCTCAAAATCCGTAGAACAATTCTCCGGCCAGATTCGGATACAGCGCTTCGAAATACTTAGGAAATAATATAGTATGGTTTCTGGGTAAGAGTGTTCGTCTAATTTTGTCGGCCTGTGTAATTAGTTTATAATGTTAGCGCTGCTGGGACTCCGGCCTCTGCTCTGTGAGAGGGAGTGGGCAATGATCCACCAGCGGGCCCAGTGCGGGTTGGTAGGTGTGTGTGTGTGTATGTCTTCGAACTTTGGTTTCTAGGATATGCCGGTTAAAGAGCAGTGGTGATGAAAATAAATTACACAAAGTAAAGCGCCTGCTTGGCTTCGAACACGAGACCGACAACTGGGAACTAGGGGCCAATACCACTGGGCCCAAAATCATGCGCATAACAGTTGTGTTATTTTGAACAATGCAGTTTGGTAGAATGTGATTATGCTAGACTGAGACGGCACTACCTGCCACTTGCTTAATATGCGTCGCAGTAAAGTGTCAACGTAAGCCCACGTTCATTTAATTTTTAAACCTTTTACAGAATGAGATTAAATTTTCGTACTTTTTTATTAGACGTAAATACACAATTTTGTTCCGTGTGGCGCCAGATGTAAAAGAATAGCACCATCCCATTACTTCCCGTGGGTGTCGTAGAAGGCGACTTAGACTTACCAGTACTAACTGATTGCCCCTGAGTCGTAACAGGTAATGCCGAAGCGGGCTTTTCTGCATTACTTGTAGTTTGAGGTATGCCAAAGTTAAATTTAGGTGCATTATCCTACTGGAGAATGGGCTGCAGCGTTCTCTATGCATTTTACCACCATACTGAGATCGCTAACCCGCCTGCCAAGCGTGGCGTTTATGGCAAAACCTATGGAGGTATATGTCCAGCAGTGGACGTTTTTGGCTGAAATGATGAATGACACAATTTTGTGTTTTAAACAGTTTACCTGTTCCAGATTAGTCCTGCTAGCCCACACAGTAGCGTACGAGGTCATGTTGTTGTGTGAGGTGAACAACTTCATCTTCGCCTTGCACGAGTCGATGACGTACACTACGTCGTTGATCGTGATTGATGTCTCTGCTATGTTCGTTGACAGGATCACCTGTGGAACACAATATTGTTTTTTTAACCGCCACACGAAACGATCCGAGTCACGAGCTTCGAATCGGGAATCATCGGCTATCTCCGCCACGCCGCGCGCTCCGTGAGGTTCCATCGCTCGCCCGTGCGCTGCGCCACACCATTGTCCGCCCTTGCGCAAGGCACTCGCGCACTCGTTAACAAAAATCTGTTAGACGCCACGCGGTCGTAAAATCTTATTGTTTCTGTACATATAATTTGCAATATAACAATATTTCACAACTCAGGACTTTCGTTTGGACGAATCCTTACATATGGGTGACGACCGAAGCATTTTCTGAAAGCAAAGCTTTCAAAAGGCAGTTTTAAATTTTATAAAGTTGTAACTAATTTTGTATTTTCCGTCTGTTATCATAAGAAAATATAAAATCTTGATTGTACTGCACACTATGAAACAGAAGATTAAAAAAAAAAAACGACTAAATATTTTCATGCAGGGGCTTCAGAAACCTGTACTGGATCCAGTTACAGGATGTGCGTTGATGTCCATGCTAATCTGTTTAGTTGGGAAAAGGCTATGCAGATGACTTACCTTGGTCATACCGGGAGGCGGAGTAACAAACACTTTCTTCTGATCCTCCCTGGGTATCTGACTGTGCAGCGGCAGTATCACGTACTGTGACGTATCGCCAAATAAGCGGTGTTGGGACAAATGTTTAGCCAGCGCGAAGATCAGGTTCCAACCGGGGAGGAACACGAGGACTGCGCCGTCGCCATTGATGTCGCGAATGTATTGGAGGAGAGCTTCGATTAGCTCAAAGCTTAGCTGGAACAAAAGCATAGATATAAACGATAAATGATTTATTTCTGTACAGTCAACGTCAATAACATCGGGACGAACAGTGTTCAAAATGATCTAAACAACTATGCAAATTATATCTTAACTCAATGACACAAGGAATGTTTCAGAACGAAGACAGTATACTTCCCTTCTCTTAACTTATTCCTCTCCTGAACTGCATGTGGCGCTGATGATTTTCATCCGTCACAATAATATTAAAATTATGATTTACTCCCTCAATCTGTGTTTATGTGGTATATGTATTTTTAATGTTCTAACAATTCTATTTTAGTATGTATTTATTTTTTGTTTGTTTCAGTCCAGTACTAACCCCACAAGATCAACATCAAGCCCAACTGTATCATCGAAGATTATTATCCACAATTGTTTCTTAAAAAAAAAACACACATGCTTTTCCAATTCACTTTAGACATTGGCAGAATAGTCGACATCGGCTTTGGTTGCCATAATAAAAAATATAATAGAAGACAGTACACGACAAATCTCATTCTGATACGAACTTTATCTGATTGAGATAAAGTTTAATTTTCTTAGTTGTTGAGATCATTTTGAACAATCTGTACGTCCCGATATTTTTGAGAGTGATTGTACTAGCTTTTGCCGCGTGGACGTAGTATTATACATATAAACCTTCCTCTTAAATTACTCTGTCTTTTGATGAAAACCGCATTAAAATCCGTTGCGTAGTTTAAAAGATCTAAGCGTACAAACACGAAAGGCGACTTTGTTTTATACTATGTACATAAGTAGGTTTGTAAAACTGTGTCGTGAGAAAAAACACGTTTATACGTCAATCATCTATTCAACAATACGTGAAGCAAGATCTTTGGCACTGTAAAAGTTTATACAGGATAAGTTTTTTGTACAACCGGCGAAAAATTTCTGCGCTAGGGGGTCTAGAATGATATGCTGAATTCATGGTTAAAATTTGCGCACTGCATGAAAACTTTTCCTGTATGAAGAAGGATTTGAGAAAAGTTATATTTTCTTTGTAGTTATATAGAAGCCAGTCTGTTTAAAAGACCATATATAATCTTAAGCATTGATCTCTGTTTAAAACTAGTTTTGAGTTTGGTTTTAATTTTAAAACTTTCCTCAAGCATAGATTAATTGATCATAGTTTAACTGAGTTTGGTTTTATTTCAGATCGTTACTGAGTTCGTGAATCGAACCCAGTAATTGGATCTGTAATCACCCAAGTGTGGTCGAGACCGCGCTTGAGCATAGATTTTTACATTTTTGATTGAGGGGGCGGTCAATGAAAACGCCAAACAGAGGCCTAGCCGTCCCCCGACTTGACAATGCCCTGATCAAAATATTACGTTCAAATTAAAAGGCCTATAAATATTATTTTAAACTTTTTTGAGTGTTTGTTTGGGTCGGGGGTTTTTTAAATTTTAAATTTTATTTTTATTTATTCAAGTTTAGATGATTCAAATAGAAGGTTGAACTTTAGCGTTCCCTCCAGATATTTGAGAGACGCACAGGTCAAATAAAATTGTGAAAATTTCAAATAAAGATACAGGTTTTCACAAGATTTGGTGAAAGATTTAATTCTACCTATGACATCCCATGATTTAAGAAAACCAGACAACCGTGGGAATCCTATAGCCTCATAGATAATTGCAAATTCTTGTGTTTTTACGGTTTTATGCGACGGCTAATGCTGATTTAAAAAATAATGCTGATTTTCTTAATAATTAGGCACAAGTATATTTTATTATGTCTGATCCGGTGAAGAGACAGAACAAACTTAGTAAATAAAACGAAAACAGGCTGATGCATAGACAATACACATATCTGCTTGAGGCACGATTTGAGTCTCGATTTAGCTGAGTATACATTGATTACCGTTCTGGAATAAGAGCGATGCTCAAGTATTGATTCTATACCTAAGCGGCCATCCATAAATAACGTCACACGTTAAGGGGGGAGGTAGTCAACGAAATGTGACATTGTGTGACAAGGGACAGGGAGGTCAAAAGATTTGTGAAGTCACATGTTAGAATCAATAAAAACTTTTTAATAAAAAAATTAAACCGCCGAAAAACCGAAAAATTAATTTTTTTATTAAAAAGTTTTTATTTTATAATTTTTTGTGGCTATAATCTACTAATTACTACATGCTTAATTTTTGATTTAATACACGACTCAGTATTAAAATCTGTGAGTAAACAATCAATCATCCCCTGTTTTCTTACCCTTAGGGTTGGAATTTTTCTTAGTAATTTATATGGGACCAACTTCGAGGTTTACCCTTTCCAATAAAAAAAGAATTATCAAAATCAGACTACTCTGGAAAAAGTTATGCGTGGTCATACATAAAAAAAAAAAAAACATATACGCGTCGAATTGAGTAACCTCCTCCGTTTTTTCGTCGGTTCGAAAATACGAAATCTCGAAATTTATATGAAAACCAATAACTTAAAAATATTACTAACTCAATCTATATTTATAAGTATAAATTTGTGTGACGTAATTTATGGATAGCCCATAAAACTGTGATCGACTGAATGAAGATCACAGTTTGATCTTCATTCAGTCGATCGATACTAAGGAACATTCTGTAATACGGACCTAAATATACGTTTCTTTCTACCTTTAAACGTTAGTGTACATGTTTTTTCCATTAAATATAATTTTGTATTTTTTTATTTTTTGTGTATTTTGTCGATGGCTAGTAGGGGGAGACCAAAGAAACGATGGATGGACTGTGTGAATGATTATACGGTGAGAAATGATGTGAAAATGAATCAATGAAGATAGATGAGTGTGGAAGAAAAAGATACCTCAAATAAATTGACTTACATCTTTCTCCGAGAGCTTCGACATTGTCTGGCTGGTCTGCGGTAAGTAGTCGCTGCCGAGTTGACAGTTCTTGTTGAGATCCTCTTCTTGTTCGTCGCCCTCTCCTGAATATTATACACGAAAATATTCTACTTGGGTATGGAAATTATTTTATGTAATATTTATTAGCAAACCATGGAGTTTCACATTTTAATATTTAATTAAATTTTTAGATTGTTTTTTTTTTCGTTCTGTATTGATGTTATGTTTTTATTTTTTTACCACACCATCATTTTGACCACACTTTTCTGATACACCCTATAAGTATATTTATCAACTTATATGTATATACTCATATTCTTGCAATCTTATTAAAATTATACAAACAAGTTGGCAAACAGAAAACTAGCAAAGAGCACATTAGAATCAAGCAAGTAACTAACCCCTTTATATATTTCGAGAATGACTGTATTTTTCGAGGTAGCGAGTGAAACCGCAGGCAAACTATAGTATAAAATAATATGTACCTTCCTCATCGTCGTCGTCCTCATCCCCGCGCGAGTTGGTCTTCTTGCCGGAAGACTTACGCTTGCGTATGTCGGGGGGAGGCACAAACTTGGTCAGTTCCACGCAGTCTTCGAGGAAATATTGTTTCACGGGGTATGTGCGGCCTGGGACCTGATGAAGAAAGTGATTAGTTTCTGTATTTTTATTTTTGTTACCAGCTTTTGCGAGCGGCATCGCCCGGGTACAGGTCGGAAACTATCCCAAGGTAACGTAATACTGGGATAAAAAGTATCCTGTGTTAGTCCAGGTTATAAATTATCTGTTTCCCATTGCCAATGCCGGTTTTGCGTGATTGAGTAACAAACATACAAACTATCCAATTTATAATATTATTTTAGTAGTATCTTCTATCTCTCTCAAACGGTGAAGGAAAACATCGTGAGGAAACCGGCATGTCCTAGAACCAAAAATTCGAAGACATGTGACATCTACCAACCCGCACTGGGCCCGCGTGGTGGATTACGGCCCACTCCCTCTCATGGAGAGGAGGCCTATGTCCCAGCAGTGGGAACGTTATTAAGTATGTATGTATCTTTAAACAGTTAAGTGGAGAAGTCTAGTTCCAGCAGTTAAAGCCGGTTGCAGATCAAGCACCGTACAGCTCGATTCAAACTTTATGGCGGCTCGGAACACGAGGCGAGTCGCTGCGCAGTAACAAATTCATGTGTCAGCGGGGTTGAGGGGTGGGGTACTGCGCAGCGTGTAGCTCACTTCAGAGCCGCCATTAAGTTTGACGCGATGTATACATGAGATAGAAGTGAAATATCCTAAAAAAATAAATAAGACAAATTTAGAGTGCGAGACAGACAGAGAAATCTTTCTTCTCTCTCATGTAACGAAATGTACTTAAACGTTGCGGGTCTTTGAAATTTCACGCACATTAAACTTTGTGGGTGTTATTCGTACGTGAAACTTCGCGCATTTCATGTCTAATCGAGTTGTAACAGCATGCAATAGGCTCCCAGAAAATATTGTGATGGCTGTCACACTGATTCAAGAATCAAATAGACAGATTAAATATCTCCAAGCTTTTTGATACATACACATGAGCTAATAAGCTGCTAGTGGTATGCATGCTATTGCTTGCTGCATAGCTATGCACGAAGATATGTTAATATGGTACGACTTACCTCAATAACAGGACAGTTTCCGAAGTAGCTAGTGAATAACGTTGTATCGACTGTTGCAGACATGAGAATTATGCGTAGATCTGGGTATGTATGCGCCATGTCACGGAGAAGGATTAACGCGAAGTCGGTATCTGCGTCGCGTTCGTGAACCTGTGAACAACATTGAGATGTTTATTTACTTGTTTTGTTGGATGAACGGACAGACAGTGATGATTTTAAATCGAAATAAAAATTGGGGACACTACAGACAAAAAAAAAATTGGTACGGTGAGCAAAAACTCTATTGACACTGTCATTTTTACATAATTATCATCAAAATGTTTACAATATATGTCGAAAAACTGCTTCAGATCTTTTCATATAACACTAAGAATAATTTATATCAGGATTTATATTACAAAATTTTACTTTTGTTCCGACTATAATCAAAAATGTACCTACTATGCTCAATAAATAATATTTTGAAATCTGAAGCGATGAATCGAATTTTGTCGCTGACTGTACTATTGTTGCTACGCGTTCTAAATTCTGTAATATATTTTATACTGACGTACATACGAGGCAACATCCACAACATCCAACATACCTCATCCACCAGCACGTGGCTCACGCCGCGCAGACCGCCCTCTAACTTCCTCAGCAGCACGCCCACGGTACAGAACATGATAGAGCCGTACGGACGAGGCAACATTGATTCGAAACGAACCGAGTAACTGTGGATGAAAGGATATAAGCATCAAATACAAAGGAAAACACAAAATAAATAGACAAAAATGTAATTGGCCTGTATTGTATAGAGAAAAATTAAATTAAAGTTTATTTCAGACTAGCAGCGCTCCGCGGTTTCACCCGCGTAGTTCCCGTTCCCGTGGGAATACGGGGATAAAATCAGTGATCAAAAGGGTATCCACTTTTAAATACCTGGGTCACTTTCTTTCCGACGACCTTAAGGATATAGAGAGGGAGCGCAGGGCACTCGCCGTCCGGTGCAACATGTTGGCCCGTAGATTTGCTCGGTGTACGGACCAAGTAAAAATAACAATTTTTAAGGCTTACTGCCAGTCTGTACACGAGTAATCTATGGGTCAATTACACCAAAAGATCGCTAGATGTCCTGCGCGTCCAGTATAATAATGGTTTCAGGATGTTGTTGAGACTTCTTCGCTATTGCAGCGCGTCGGAGATGTTTGCACAAGCTCGTACCGACGGTTTTCACGCGCACACACAGGACGCTGTAAGCTCGACGCGTGTATCAAACGACCACAGGCCACTCGTGTGTCAAACGATTGACAGAACGCCTTTAAAAGAGTAACTTTGACGTCTGTAATACAACGAGCGAATCTGCGGGCAAGCATTTTGCGGCTCACTGACAACGCCCTGCGCTCCTTTTCTATGTCTACGTCCAAAGGCCTTCTTCTTCCTTTTCCATACAATTCTGTCTTTTGCTAGTGCTGACCAGTCCTTTCGGAAGGATTCAAGGTCGTCCCGCCACTCAAATACAAATAGACAACTGCCAGAACGAAATTTTACTGTCAGGTGCCGGAGATAAATGCATAGACAGTTCTATCTAAGTTTGTGACGCCACTTCTTTTACCCAGTTATATGATTTTATTTCTGTAAGTAGGTTTGTACAAACACTTTTACACGTCATTCATATTTTTTAAACTAGATGAGGTCGGCGTTTCCTATCTGACTACTCTGAGAAGAAAGGCCGAAACAAACTCGGTTACATCACAAAGAAGTAGTGAAGTACCGTTCTTAGGGTACTGTCTTATGCAATTTAGCCTAATTTGAATAAATGAACTTTGTCTTTTATGTGGGAATGAAAAGGCTGATGTCAGAAAAAGTGAAATAGATTTTTATTGTTTTAAATAAATTAGGAAAGCAAATATAAATAAGGCATTGAAAAAATAAATTCGTCACCTTGTCTGTTACGTCCTTCATAAGCTAACTGTCATTCTACCTTTTTAAATATCTTCCACGTCAACCCAAGACCTTTGGCTTTCGTCATTTGTCTCACTTAGGGCCTAGCACACTACGTTTTTTAAACGCGCCGTTGACGCGCGTTTTAAGAAACGTGCGGCGACGGCGCGCTTTTATCCTACAGAAAGGTCTGACTCGCGTGCGTATCGCGTCTGAATCGCTAGAAACGCGCGTCAACGGCGCGTTTAGAAAACGTGGTGTGCACAGGCCCTTACAGCTCAGCATTAAGCTCTTTCACACAAGTCATGCATTCATCAACGTTCCATTCCTACATGTATGACGTTGAGTTTGCATTCCCAAAACTTGATAGTTAAGTATCTGAGTGTTTTTACATACCCAACGCTATTAGCCAGCTCTTCACACCGCTCACTGGCGACTCGTTCAGCGACGCTGACAGCTGAAATACGTCGTGGTTGGGTGACGCAGACGTTGGCCCAAGCACCTTGACCACTGGCTATGTAGTCGTCTAGGATGAACTGGCAGACCTATGGGAAATGTTTATGTGAATACTAGCTTCCGCCCGCTGCTTCATCCGCGTGGTATGTCGACAAAAAGTACCCCAGGGTTCAAAATATCCCCATACTAAATATCAAAATCGGTCGAGCCGTTTTGGAGATTAGCCGGAACTAACAGACAGACCGACAGACAAAATGTTTATATTCGTAATGTGCATTTAGTAAAAAGCTGTGATTTTGACAACAGATACTTAAATTTAATTTATTTGTACAGATAATGAAGAAGAGAATCTGACTGGGCTAACAGCCCAGTCAGATTAATACGATAAATGATTTCGTGCCCGTGCCGGGTCAGTCGTGTTTATACGACTGAGAACCTGTGTTCGTATTTTTTTTTTTTTTATAGTATATCATCTTAGGTACTTTTTGCCGATTTATGAGCTGGGCGCTGGATGCACGGCAATTGATATAAAACCAAGCAGTCAATAGGTTAAACCAATTCACAGCTGTTACTGTGAAGTAACTGCAAAAACTGCTTGAAATCTTAACACTATGTTATCAATTGATTTTTTATTTCATGTCCAAGAAAACTAAACGTTTCTGGATTGCTCGACTTGATTTGAGCTCTCCATGTTCCCGTGGGATTATTTCCGAAATCAAGGCGGGCAACGCCGCGGGCAGCAGCTAGTAGGTTAACAAAGAAGACATGATTGTAATAAGTCTTCTTTGGTGGTGAAAAGCAGATAACCAAGTTGCTAACAAAACTAACCGCAAGGGCTATTACCACGCGTAGTAACATCATCACCATAGAAACGAGTTTTATCGACAGAAGAATAGACAAAAATGACAGATCGTACTAATGATCAGATCGTTTAAAGTGCCCATGCAGGTTTATGTGAAATAAAATATTTTGATTTTGATTGCTATGGAAAGAATAACTGTCTTTGTCTTGATAGCAACGCGAGCCTACAGTATGTCGATCTTGTTAAATCTCACCGTGAAAACTTAGGTGAACTCAGTGGTTAATAGTGTCAATCCCTAGTCATCGAGTGGAATGACAGCACACTTCCAACTCATTTCACCTTAGATTTGACGGCGAGATTTTGTCTATTCTTGATAGAATAGCGATAGAATTGGTAATGCGACGCTTGAAGGAAGCTCAAAATCAAATGTTTATTTTACCTGTGTAGTTTTACCGCAGCCAGTGTTGCCCCTGATGATAACGACAGGGTTCTCGTTGATAGCCTCCATGATCTGCGCCTTCATTGAGTACACCGGCAACTGTTCCCTTTCGCGGAGACTGTCCTAAAATATTACAAAACGATTAAAAAAAAAAAACTGCGTATTCGTCGCCAGTCGCATCGTAAGTTACATATAACATGATCAAGTGAGGTCTACTGTCACAGGTCAATTGTAACTGAAAATTATAGGCAAAGACTGGAAACCAGGCAAGGATATATGGTAATGAGGGATGAGGAAAAGGTCGTGAGGAAAGTTTTGAGAATGAATGTCGATGGCTATAAGAGTAGATGGAGACCAAAGATACGATGCCATGGATGGACTGTGTGAATGATGATATGGTTAGAACGGATGTGAGATGAACGACGAATAGAGAAGTGTGGAAGAAAAAGACATGTTGCGCCGGCCACAAATAAATTGGTATACGGGCAGGAGATGATGATGATATTATGCTCATAAGCAATCAACCAATCCGGGGTGATGCCTTAGAAGTTCTCATTAAATAATATTTTGTAAGAGAATACAAACCTGGTACAATGAACTGTTCTGACACATATCCCTGTGATGTTTCTCGAGATCGGAACTGATGTCATCAAGACTTGTGGTGGCTAATGGACCTTCATCTATTGAAAAAAAGTACATTATTTTAATTCAAAAATATATATTATAAATGCAAAAACGAGGAGTGGAAAAGCGAAAGGGGGGGGGGGGGGCAGCGCTAGGGCATACCTAATTATAGTGACCTTATTGGTGATGTCCTTTGGAAAGATCAGGTGCGTACTACTCGCCACCGGCGTGCCTGTATGACTAGCAGGCTTAGCACGACGGTTTCTATTTCTACTCTACCGTAGAATAGCCGCTTGTCCATATTTCTCGGTGAAAAACTGTCAACTGTCTACACGGAAACGTCATTTTTGTCTAGTCTTCCGACGACAAAACGGTTCTCTACGGTTCTCGTGCTAAGCCTGCAGATGTATGAACGTAAACGAAGCAAAAGGTGTATGTAAACGATCCTTGCAGCAGTGGTAACGGCCGCGACTTACTTTTTTGTACTGGATCATACCTACACACGTAGCATGACCACCATAGTAACCGGTGTTGTCGACGGAAGAATAGACAAAATGACAGATTATATAGAGATATCCCACGACCGCAGTACCGTTGCATGCACCATAAAACCACACAAGTACAGTGTTTAGCGTGCGTTACATTGTGCACGTTTACAGCGATTATTCATACAAGAAAAAAAGTTATTTCCCATCAATTATTTCTCTACGGTTTCTGTGCGGCTCTGTAATGGTTTTCACCATGTAAATCTTACCGACTGCCAGTCCAAGCATTCTAGTTAGCTTGAGGAGGTGACCAAGAGACTATGGGAGAAGGGACTACTACTCCGGGTGTAGGTCTCGCCCCCTGCATCGCATTCACAATTACAATGCCTACGTTAATATCATGCTATCTCTTACCAATGTTACAGCCAGTCCAAACATTCCAGTTAGTTTGAGGTGGTGACCAGGAGACTACGCCTCCGGATGTATGTCTCGCCTCACGCATCGCCTTCAAATAATATCTTCGAATAATATAATGCTATCTCTTACCAATATTAAAACCAGTCCAAGCATCCCAGTTAGCTTGAGGTGGTAGCCAGGAGACTACGCCTCCGGGTGTAGGTCTCGCCTCACGCATCGCCTTCAATTTTATAATATCGTCGTACAATATAATGCTATCTCTTACCAATGTTACAGCCAGTCCAAGCATTCCAGTTAGCTTGAGGTGGTGACCAGGAGACTACGCCTCCGGGTGTAGGTCTCGCCTCACGCATTGCCTTCACTCGGTCCACTTGGAGCAATGTTAGGCCTCCTGATTGACCCTCCTCACTTGAGTAGGTGCATGATGAATCTATTTTAACTGGCTCGATTTCTAGTTCTGTAAAAGATTTGGATGTTTTATATAACGTGGTTTGATCAAAATAAAATAAACTACAAAAATATTGTATTATTTTTTCAAGTTAAGTTGGTTGTGCTAGTCACAGAAGTACCATCCCTATAAAAATGTACTTAAATGATAAATGCTATTGAACTAACAAACAAAGCTTGATACAGTCCATTATTGTCACTCTCAAACATTTCATTGACATTAATTTTTTACAAGAAGATGAGAAAAACATATCAAGAAGTGTACCTTGGACATAAAATAGAGGGTTAATTGCCTAATAGACTATCAGTAGGAATCGGTTTCATTTTGACAGTTTCACAACATTTACGAGTACCTAGTTGTTTTCGACACTAAGGGGGCGTCCATTAATTACGCGAGGCGTGTAGAGGTGGAGGAGGTCAAGTCGAATCTTACCCAATCCAAAAAGCTCGGAAATATTTTTTTTCCACAAAGAAACAATGTAAAATTGCGAGAAAACCACGTCAAATTAAGTAAAACATGTTTTTCCGCCGATATGGCTAAATCCTAAAAAAAAATATTTATCGCGGTTATGCGAACGCCACAAATAAGCACAGATTATCGTTTTTACACTAAAAATACGAATTTTGAAATATCTCACGTGAGATTATGGGGAGGGTTAGCCAAATCTTACGAAATCTCACCAGAGCGGGGCTGGGGGTCGAAAAATAGCCAAAATGCCTCACGTCATTAATGGACGCCCCCTAAGCAGACATTTTTTTTTATAACATATGAAAGAATGAATTCGTAATAACCTAAATAATGATTCAGATTCTAATTAATAGTGTGTTACGCAAGTAGGGTGGAGACTAGAGGTACATACCTTGTAGCGTCTGTTCTAACAGTTGTTCTAGGTCAGGGCTGATAGCCACAGGATACGGTTTCATAATACCTTCCGATGTCCTGTTGAAACAAAAAAATATTTAATATAAAAATACAAAAAATATATATACAAGGTGTAACTAGGGAATGCAATCTCGTCTCGCCGAGATCCCGATCTCGCGAGATCCCGGCTATATTTTACGAGATTGTATCTCGTCAAATTTCGTACGAGATCTCGCGAGATAACGAGACGCAGGATGTCGATGTTGTTGCACCGGTTGCACAAGAGGACGATGAAGGCTTCGATATTGAAGACACTACAATGCCCCTTTCTGCCGTCTCCGCGGAAAAAAATATCACACTTCATGAAAAGTGCAAAAATCGCTGAAAGCACTGAAACAGCCCACTGCTCGCTCAACAAATTCTACAACAAATACTTTAGACATTTTAATAAAAAAGAAATGAATTTGTACGAAGCTGGTGGAGTAAGAGGGGAACTTTTAAACTTCGTACATAACTGCCTCTCAACTGTGGTTCCCACAAGTGTTGAGGCAGAACGAGCTTTTTCAGCAGCAGGGTATTTGGCATGCAAAATCAGAAGTCGTCTGTCAGATGATACTCTCGACATGATGTGTTTTTTGAGAAGCCATTTTCGGACAAACTAACTTGCCTTTCCGTACCTTGATAACTTCATCTGACTTCTACTTTAAACTTCTTTTATTTGATTAATTCGATCTCACAACATTTATTTAAGAACTTGTGAAGTTACGTTTTTGTTTTGTTGTATTTAATTACCATAAGTAATGTTCCTATTACTCTTAATTATTGAAACTAAAGTAATAATTTACAAAAGACTAAATATTGATAATTATTGTTTTGTTACCAATATTGTAAGAATTTGAACTGATTAGCTACAGTAGGTATAATAATTATAGACATAAACAAATGTTATTAGAGTTAGAGACAAAATAATAAGTACTCTGTAGATTTTTAAAATAAAACTTACATTATTTTTATAACTAAGCAACGCAGTTTCTATTTAATTACATATCGTGTCAATTACTAGTTCTTAAAACAAGCATTTGCATATGTTTTAATTGCGATTCTCCCAATCTCGCGAGATCCCGTAATTTGCGAGATCTCGCGAGACTGGGTTTTGAGTCTCGCGAGATCTCGCTAGGCGGAAATCTCGTACGAGATTGCATTCCCTAGGTGTAACAGAATATACGCAAAACTTAAAAGTAGTTTGTTCCTAATTGACTAGTGAATCGATGTCAGTAACTAGGTAATTTAGGTATTTTTTCAAAAAATATTTTGTTTGCAAAGTACCTACCACTGATTGAGCCAAAGAAAATTGAATCTTATTTCAAAGCAATAAGACTTAATTTTAAATGCATAAAGCAATGCTTGGGTCAACACGTTTTTCTTAATACTACTAGTTAGCTTTAAAAAAAAAGTTGTGGTCATTGTATTATGCTTTTAACTTGTACTCTAATTGGGATGTATGAGGTTTTGCGCATTTAACGTACACGTTGTATAAAAATATGTGATAGTTTTGAACTCATTTGCATGCTTTTGGGGGCGAATGTACCGTCAAACGGGGTGAATAGGGTCACTTGACCGGGATGAAACTTTAAAACAGATTTTAACATTGAAATAACATAGTTCGCTGCCATAAAGGACTCTAGTATGTTTACTGTATTATAGTTAACGAATGAGTGCACTTTTTGGAAACAAAGTAAATTATTTCAATGTTACAATGAATTTTAAAGTTCGTCTCGATTCACCCCTGCATCCCTATTCACCCCGTTTATAGGTACTCATGAATATGTGTTTCCCATTTCTGCTACAGTAATATTTGCTATCTTTCACACCTTACAAGGATGCTACAGTATTTTGGTGTTACGGTGTATATGTGTGTGTAACGGGCCATCTATAAATTACGTCACACGTTAATGGGGGGCAAGGAGTCAACGATATGTGACAAGGAACAGGGGGGTTCAAAAGCTTTGCGATGTCATACGTTAATATCGAAAATACTGAAATTCGAAATTTATATGTAAACCAAAAACTTAAAAATATTACTAACTTAATTTACATACATTTATATTTTAAGACATGTAGAAATTTGTGAGGTCACACAAGGGGGAGGGGGTTTCATAAGTGTGACCACTTGTGACAGGGCGAGGAGGGGGGGTCAAAAATCCATAAAATTGGTGTGACGTAATTTATGGGTGGCCCCTAAGCGCTAGCCATCGGTATCGGTACAGTCCGAGACAATGTCGAAGTCGGAACTATGTACACTCGGAAGAGTAATGTGCTGACGCTACTCGTCTTCACGCACACATTCACAGCGTTCCTACACTTGGTAACCACGTCACACAAATCCTACATCGCGCAATCAGAGTTTTCCGCGCGACTGGTACACATACAACATCCCGACGTTAACCGTCGGGCAGTTGCTCACCGGACCCAACACCCGCCTGGTCGGAGGAACCTACCTTTTTTAACTTTACATCCTGTTCCTCATACCTCTATTATGAGTATAATGAGAGGATGAGTATCCTCTGCTGAATAGGGTAAAACTAGGTTATAGTTAGCTGTTATAGTAGAACTAAATATCTTTACCTGTCCCTCTTCAACGTCCCACTGAAGGCCTCAATCACACCGAGATGGTATAGCTGCCTCACAATGGACAACGCACAAGATTTGCTAGCGGTCTGCTTGTTCGACGCGGTCTCACGGCCGGTCACGTTGCGGCCCAGTTGACGAACGAATATCGACATCTCACAGCAGAAGCTCCTGGAATTTCGTTTTGGGAATAGTAAGCATGGAATTATAGAAATAATTGAAAAGGACAATGCCAAGAATCGGCTCAAATCATGTAGCGTCCAACTTTCTATAATAATGATAAAATTGAAAATAGTAAGAATTAAAAAAATATAAATAAAATCTGTAGAAGCACACCGTAGAAAAGTCATTTTAAAATAGTTATTGAATTTATCAACACGCATAGCTACAATTTCAATAAGAAATGACGACAGTACAACAAATTATATCGATACGAAATTACACTTGCAAATCGATTCCAATAATTTCAATATGAAGCTACATGTGTATTTATTAAAAATCAAAATCAAAAGTCATTTCTTCAAACTAGGCTGAGAGTCAGCTGTTTTTGACAGTAGTCCGAATTTAGCTCGTAATTCTTATAATAATAAATAGCGTTTGGTTATATTTTTAAGTATATTTTGTAATAATAAAAAATAATTTAATTCGATT